>CM062820.1:795856125-805856125 GCA_031772625.1 Pinus tabuliformis | reverse complement strand
AAGGATGGTGGGGGATTGGTTCAACGAAGGAGAACCAAGGGATCTCCAACATTGAATTGACATAATACACGTAGAAGCTCCCTCATCAATAACAGTTCGATGAATAGGCCTGTTTTTGACTATCACTTGAATTTGGAAAGCCATTTGATGGGGGAGTCGTGGTGTACTATTTTCTAGATCGAAGATCATTAGATTCGGATCCTGAACGTCAACAGCTCCTATAGCCAACAAAAGCAATTTTCGTTGTGCTGGACATGATTGCAGCACTTCTAACGCCGACATTGCTGAGGGTGAAACAGCTAAGTCCTCAACAATGTTGTAATTCTGGGCCGCTCTCGCATGTGGATTGAAAGCAGACCTTCGAAGTACACCCTTGGCGGGCGGTTTAATTACTAAGTCTGGGTTAGGTTTCTCGATCTGTAGTGGATCGGAACCAAGAGCTGAGGTTGATGGGTTAGAGTGAGAAGATTCTGCTTCCTTACCATCAACAGGATTCTTACTACCATAATCTTGCGATCGAGTCGCAATCCTCACATGAGACATCATCAAAATGGGTTCTTCACTGGCATTCGAGGAAGAACCTATCATCTTATTCTCCTGCTCCGGAAATGGATTTTTTAACACAGCAGGAGTGGGAGAACCTTTGACTATTTTCACTACCTCGGCCCGATGAGGGAAATCTCTCGTAAAATGATCTTCTTCACAAATAAGACAAGGATATCGAGGTTTGCGCTTTTCGTCATTGGTTTCCGACTTTTCAGTTTTCTCCTTTGGAGCCTTGTCTGCTTTAGCCTTCTTCTTTCCTTTCTTCTTTCCACCGTTTTTTGATTTGGCCGTAGATGACTCTACAGCGTGAATATCGACGGTAAGTTCAGGAGAAGACTCTCCTGTCGGGGAATCGGGCAAAGTGATAATAGGAGTAGTTGAAGCCTTGGAAGACTTCTTCTTGCTCTTTGTATTCACGATACCAATCATACCATCAGCGGCATGAGATCCCGAAGGAGCAGCAGCGATTTGGTTCGACTTTGGAAGATCCGGAATCTTCTCGTGTAATGTACCCGACTGCGTGTAAACTAAGTCAAGGTATTGTGCCGGAGCAATGACTTGCTCCTCAGAAACTACTCCGGCCTTAGCTACATCCTCAGTAATTCTTGGTAATAATGATTTAACAAACCATTCAGCTAAGATTTGGTCCGGGATAAAAACTTTCACTAGCCTTCTTCGACGTCTCCACTCATGAATGTGATCTGAAATATACGTGGAGGTTGATTGTTTTAGTGAAGTTAATAACTCCGTACCGTTATCGTATCTGACCGGTAACTGAAAATGAGTTAAGAACGAGGTAGCTAACTGGCTAAAATTGTAAAAAGAGGCCCGTGGTAACTCAATGTACCACTTGGCCGCGAGACCAATGAGTGTACGCTGGAAAAGACGTAAACGGATCGAATCATCCGAGATGGAATTTGAAGCACACCAGAGGTGGTAAGTCATCACGTGATTGGACGGATCCTCTCTAGACTTACCTTCGAACTTGGGTATATCGCTGGGCAACTTATTTGGCATTGGCGGCCAGAACGGAAGATATTGAATTGGATCGTTCATTAGGCGCGTCAAGTCTGGTAAATCCAAAGTTGCGATAAACGGTAACTGCCGGTTAGGATCTCTAAAACTCTGGGTCACAATACCGGCCCCAGGAGGAGGATATCCAGGATAACTAGGAACAGGAGTCGCATTTGGGATATTATATCCTCCTGGAAAACCAGGATTAACCGGACCGTACTGGGGTTGCTGAGGTTGTTGATAAGTGTACCCAGGATACGGTTGATACTGGTAAACTGGTTGTTGGACAACTTGCCCAGGTTGATACTGTCCCTGGTACGGAGGTTGAACAAATTGAGGTTGAGTAGTAACAACCGTACTTATACCAGGTTGGCCTACAGGCATCTGGACTGTGGTTTGAATCGTAGATCCAGACAACGGTACAGATGTCTGAGGAGTGGTTACAGGGACAGTAGAAACCGGAGCCGTCGATACTCCAGAAGTAAGTATGGTAGATGTGGCGGTAGTTGCTGCAGCTGTTTGAGATGGAGTACTAGGTGCAATTGGCGGCTGAGTAACTACCGAAGTTACAGGGGTCTGAACACTTGACTGGACAGGTTGCGGCTGCTGGGGTGGACCAGGGGTTGTCCTGCTTGAGGTACCGACTGTATACTTGGCTGCAACATCTGTTGACCCTGTGACAGATCCCACACTAACATTCCAGGGTATTGACCCATAACAGGTTGAGGGTACTGAGATCCATAGCCGGATTGAGGATAGGATTGATAATTGTAAGGTGCAGTCCCATATGATTGCCCTTGAGGTGGTTGATAACCTTGACCTGAGTATTGACCTTGAGGTAAATATGGGTACTGGGGTTGACCTTGACCTTGAGGTTGGTATCCTTGAGGCTGATACCCTTGGGGTTGATACCCTTGGGGTTGCCATCCTTGAGGTTGCCATCCTTGAGGTTGATATTGATACTGAGGTTGACCTTGGGGTACATATTGAGGCTGGGGTTGACCTTGAGGTATGTATTGCCCCATAGGAGCGTACTGACCTTGAGGTTGCCCCCCAGACACGAATGAAGTACCTTGAGGTTGCCCCCCAGGCATTAACGAAGGCTGCCCCCCAAGCGGTAATTGGCCACCTTGAGGTTGGGTAACGGGAACTGAACCTGACATCATGAAAATGTCTCCTACACTCAATGGTACATTACCACTGTTTCCAACTAATAACCCATGATCAATGGGTTGAGGAGATGCTCCCGCAAAGGTACCAGAAAGAGATTGATACCCAGTAGGAACAGAAGGACCGCCATGTAAAAAAGATTCAGGACTTTGTGTAAACACAGATGACTGACCAGAGATATTTACAGGAGTATGAATACCTCCAGGTGGAAAAGGAGTACGAGGTGTAGAAAAACCTAGCCCAAAGTTGTCTAAATAATTGGTTAATGAAAGGTACCAAGTAGTGCTTCTAGGAGGACTGTAAAAGATGGATTCACGCTCCCTTAGATGAAGGGTAATTTGATCTTCAGGATCAGAGACGCCTATTTCTTCCTCTGGAACAAGTTCTTCTATAGCAATCAAACCAACAGGAAGATTTTCGGTGATAATTCTTTCTATTCTCGGTGAATCAAGAACACTAGGAGTCGGAGTAACAGGTTCGGATATTTCTGGTTCTTCGCCTGTATCACTAGCAGACGAAAAACTACCAACAAGCTCAGAAACTGTAACAGCTTCGGGATTATAACCTGTCTCTAAGCTTTGGTAATCTGGATGGACTACCAAGGAAGATTCTCCTTCTTCAAGTGAACCTACTCTACTGCCACTAGGAGGAGTTACAAGGACCTTTAAACCTTCTAAATTACTGGGGTCGTCTCGAGGAGGTTCACCCCTAAGTCTACGGGATCTTCTCAACAATTCGGCCACAGAAACAACCTCAAGAGACTGGCCCCGAAGTCTACGGGACTGTCTCGGTAATTCCGCCACAGCTAAAAACTTTTAACTACTACACACGAAAACAAAATAAAATTTCAAATCAAACCACCTAAAGCCTCTAAAGAATCAAACAAATTTGAATCACACGCCTAAAGAATCTAGGGCGTCAAACCAAACACAAACAGTATCTTCCGGACCAAAAGCGCTAGTTGGTGATTAGGTCCAACCTCGCAGGATTCAGTACAGAAATGGTGGGTGGAACAGTTACGCCGACAACCTGCTTAATGAATAGACTGGACCAAGTTCCTCCACTTTAACCGTCTCGAGTGAAGTGAACCCCCCAAAAAATCCAAGTGAGTATAGCCGACGTCTGCTCCAGGTACAGTGGGACCTTCCCTCCACCGTCACCTTGGGTAGAATCCTAGAGATTATGGTCACTAAGGTTACCAACGGCCACAAGTACACCTGGGGGAACAGTCTAAACTCCGACAACACGCAAGGGCAGAGTAGCAAGCTCAATCCCCTTACCGGCTCCTTGACAGTAATCCAAGGTTTACCGATAAGTGACCCCTGGCTCCTCGACGATGGTTAATCCGAGGTTTACCGTTTGTAATACGTACTGTCTGGCGTCGTTCCCAACGAGGGGGGAATGATCCCCTCACTGGTTCGGACACGAGCTCGTGCTTCTCCTTTAAGAGGAGCTTTCCCAGAGTGTAAATGTAACAATTGGATTTGATTCTATCACAAGATCGACTACTTGTTTGGTTTTACTGTCTTGGAGAGTTAAGTACTCACCTACTCCAAGACACTAGCCTAAGCTATGTTGGTGCTTCAGAACCCTAGAAAATAAAAGTTACTAGTTCAATTTTACTTTAAGCGTTACTTTTAAGGTTGTTCTTTAAAGTCACAAGGTGATGGAAGTGAAACCAATGGTGTGTAGACTCGACTCCAACCACTACAAAGATGCACCTAAGATGATCTATGCTACTTTGCTTTTTCAATGAAATTCTTTAACTAAGAGAGTTGAGAGAATGCAATTTTTAAAGAAAACAACTTCCTTAGAAAAGACAATCAAAGAAACAATTCTCTTTTTCTTTTCGAGCACACAAACATAACCACTCTTTACTTGCACGAAAAACTCTTTTTCTTTCAAAAACTTTCAAAGCTACTTGAAACAAAACTTTTCAAAGGAGATATTTTTGTATTTTCTCTTTTTAATAAAGCATGTAAACCTACCTTTAACAAAAAACAATCTCAAAAGCTACAAAACTATGAAAACTTGACTCACAAGCAAACCAAAAGAGAGATTACTCTAAGCAAACCTAACGAGGCAAAAGCTCACAAGACGATTCTAGGATGTTTTACTTGATCAATATCAAATCAAGGACTAGCTAATGCAGAATCAAAAGACTAGTCAAAACAAAACTCAAATCTTTTTGTTCTTTTTGTAAAATGGAATTCAAGACTTAAACAACAAGTACTTCGAAAATGGCCCAAAAGAAAACTTGATGGTAAGTTACTTCTACAGGTAGACTTTTAGAACAGGTCTGACTTCTTAGAAAGTTGACAAAACCAGAGAGATCTAAGGCTTGACAATTCCTACCGCTAAAGTCACTACAAGACCTACTCAAAATCAAACCCTAGGGCTTACACTTCGACGAAATCCACTAAAACACTTAATGCTAATGAAATCAGTTCAGGTGAAGATTCTGGACAAGGGACTGATGAATCTAGGCAGAAAAAACTAAGAAAAAACAAAATCCAAGAGCAAAAAAGGCAAAAAGTGGAATTTTCTTAAATTTTGGCAGGGGACGCAGGCAACCCGTTAGCACAGGTGCGGGCCCGCTCTGTGCACACAGCAAAAGTGCGTCCAGGGACGCACTGTGCAGCACTCAGAGGGTGCGTCCTACTGAAAAACTCAAGAAAACTTAAAATAAAACTAATCCTAAGCTAACCTACCCAGAGACAAGATCACAGAGCCAAAACCAGAAAAATAAATCAATTTTATCAAAGCAAAGTTCAAACAAAAGAAAAGACTCTTCTCATCAATGGAAACTATCCCCAGCGGAGTCGCCAATTTGTCACACGGAATCAGTCAAGGGTGCGGACACAGCTGACCTTCCTAGAAGTCTAAGACATTCTAATGACAAACAAAACAAACTGGAGCTATCCTTCTCTAAACATACATTATGATATGAGAAATCAAGTGTTTCGTTCTTACCTCTGTCCAAACGCTGTTGTAGAAGTCCAAGCTTTGTTGATCCAGATGAGCTCCTCCCTTTCTCCAAAACCTGCAATCACCAACAGTCAAACAATTAAATAGCACCTGATTATAACATAAAACAAAGCATATTCAACACATATACCAAGGAGTACATGAAATAACCCATTAACAACAAGCTATTGAGAAGAATGGACCAATTTGCATTAAAGGTAATCAAAAGGAACCATTACAACCTGAGCCTTGGTGTTGTGCAAGCTCCTTCCAGGGTCCACAAGAGTCTTCCTCTACTTTGACAAAGCTCACCCACTTCCAAATAGAACAAGTAAGGATGACAATCTCTCCTCACAAGCTTCTAAATGGGAGTCCTAATTCCTGCAGCATTTACCCTTAGAAATCTATAGCTTTCAACCTTCTTCCTTCTGGCTCAATGCCTCTTTTTATAGTGCTCAAGAGGAAGTTAATCAGGTCCACCATCAATGGGATAGTCCCCTCTTTGGATGGTATCACTCCCTTATTGATGGGATAAGTTCCTCTTTGATAGGAGTGCATGAACCATCTGGAGGCGCTCAATACTCATCCAAGAATCTTCTAGAATGCTCTAGAAATGACCACAAGTAAGTTTTTGAAGATAAAACTTGCGCATTTTAACCTTTTCAGAGGGACGCACCTGCCCCTTTAGATATAGAGCGTCCTTGGACGCAGACCTTACGAACAAAAGGTGCGTACCCGCAGGCAAGGCTTGAGAGAACCTGCGTACCCAGAGATAAACATATTTTATAAGGACTTTCTCTCTTTCTTGGGGTTTGACATGAATAGTAGAGGCATAAGACTTGCTCAAAAGGGTAGTATGACTGTTGATAGAGCCATACCGACTGTAAATAGCCATGGTGACATTTTTTAGTGTAACAGATCCCTAACGGTCAACTGGTTCCCTTGTCAAAGCCTGTTAGATTTCTCATTTCATGAAAAAGCGATGGCGAACCAAGCGCTTTCCAAGCAGTTGAGGAAAGGATACTCACAGAAACCCCTTCATCTATGATGGTACCGGCCATGACCATTCTATATATTTGAGTAATGATTCGAAATGGCACACTAGCCAGTAAACGGGGTCTGCCTAGTAGATTCCAGTTAAAGGAAACAACCAGGTTGCTTGGAGGTGGGACCGAATAGACGGCCGGGTACGACTCTGACGAAATTCCTTCCTGCGGTAAAGGAACGGTAGACTACCCCCATGTTCATCGAAGTCTGTGCTTATGAAGATAATTTGAATAGTGTCGTTCTTGTTCTCTTCGGTGACTGTATCATATGAAGATGGACCTTTTGAAGGCAAGACCGGGTCAACTGCTGCCTCGACCTTTTGACTTTCATCTGGTATGGATTCAGATGGTTTTTCTTCAATGATAAATGCTTCGGCCGACCACAAGGGCGTGTCAGCCAGATTTTCAACTAATGACAGACTCAACAAGAGTTTCTTGTATCCAGGAGGAAGCCGTAACGGTGAAACCGGACGATCGTCCAAAACTCTTTTAGCTTCATCTAAGAAGGGACAACGGTGGACGGCGTGATCGCCTTCACACAATTTACAAGGAAATTTATATTTTCCTTTTTGTCAAGGGGCTTCACTTTCACTAGTTGATGGTGTATGCTCAACATGATCGTCAGAGGTTGATGACACTGGGTTGTGCAAACGAGGAGACTAGTCCCTTAAGATCCGATGGATGCAAGGACAATCTCGATGATAGTGGTTTCCTTTGCAAATGACACATGGTGATTAGGCCTGCTCAGTGCAGTGTGTGGATTTTCGCTAGACGATGCTTGGTTGCCCCTTTTCGCCTTTGGATCCTTCTTCTTCTTCTCTTTCTTCTTCTCAGTCACTTGATTTTGGGCTTTACCAGCTTCATCAAGCGAAGAGGAAGGAGGAGAGGAAGAATTGGACGAAGTAGAGGGTTAGGGGGTAACTCTAATATCATTTAGTTGCTAACTTGACTATTCAGGAATCACAGTATTCTGAACGATAGAAGTTGAGAAGAGCCATATGAGCAAGCCGATTGTCAATCTTGGAAGAGACAATGTGGCCATATGGGGTGCACCAACATCTCCCCAAGAGGAGAAGGGACTAGTATTTCCTCCAAGGGCAACTCCTTGGTTGGTGGAATCCATTTTTCTCAACTTAAGATCAACGTAGAAAAGATGATGATTATTCCGTTTAAAATAAATTTTAGATGCTTTGACACAACTTGTTTTTTCAATTTTTAAGAGTCGAGAAAAAACAAAAGATGGCTCTAGTCGCCTTCGATTTTTAATGAGCCTGAAGTGACAAGTGCTCAGATGGACCTTTTCCATTAAGGAGTCTGAAAAGGAATGAAAGGGGCTACTTTGGAAATCTAGATAGAGGGATTACCAAACCAATCACAAAACTGCAGAATACTTTTTACGGTACGACAGTCAATCTTCCCAAATGTTGTGTTCAGTGCATTGCGATCGATAGGGCGGCAGACATGGCTTCCTATAGATAAAGGATAAAGCCTATTGTGGTCTCCCAAAATATATTCGACGGTACGTGGGAGCACAAGTCCGTACTGACACTTATCATCTCAAAGTGGAGGAATCACCCAACCAACAGTGAAAACAACAGTTACCAGGCTTTACGACGTCAGAATACGTCTCTAGCCTAGATTTCTAGATGTTGTGCATTAGGTTCCAAAGCGTTTTTAGATTCATTAAATTCATTTTATGGTTGATCTTGCTTAAGAAATTTTCCTTTCAGGTTCACCACGTGATGTAGATGTACAATTCCTAAAATGCAATCTAAGATGATAAACAGTCGTTTAATCTTCTTTTTGTAATGAAAATCCTAGCTACTAAAGAAAGAGAGATGGCGTTCTTTCAACAAAGAGTAGAGAGCACACACTATATGCACTGTCCTAAATCAAACCAACAAACAGTCTAAATGCAAATGCACATGCATGTATTTGTTTTCAACCTTCTTAATGTGTGAATGACAAAAAGAAAGCTAAGCGCAAATTTGAATTATTTTCCAAAGTGACAATTACTAACAAGTTTCTTTTCAAAACAAAATGAGGACAATGACGACACTTAGTTATTTGGAATTGAAAACTTGCTTTTGACACTTGAAAAACTACTAACTCAAATCAAATACAAGAGTAACAGTGTAATCGATTATCAAGAACAATTAGATTCTCTTCTATGACTGAAAACAACACTTGCGACACTTTCAAATCAAGAAATGACAGTGCAATTACGCTACTTCTTTGTAAATGAGAACTGAAAATGACTCAAAAATACATAAAAACATTTACAGTTATTTTCACAATGGAGGTGGAACAACAGCAAGGAAAGGGGTTTCAAACAGAGGTGTACTGACTACAGGCAACAAAACTCTTGAATAGAGTTGAAAAGAGTGAACATAGAAACCAAAATTTAGGAACAAGTCCTTGTCTGTTCAGCGCACCTGTAACACAGTGAAAATGAAATGCAATGCACCTACTACACTCAGGAAGTGCGATGCATTTGAAGTTCACAGAACAGACAGTGTGTTGGACCAGGGACGAGACTTTGATTGGGTTTCGAGTCACAGTTTGCAGTTCAGTTCAAGGATTTAGGCTGAGCAAGTGGTAATCAGTAAATCAATCACAGGGGTGGATCTAAGGAGGTTACTAGAGCCACCACGAGGGCAATTAGAGAGCTTGTAAATTAATTGTTTAATTCATAAACAAAACCCGGAGATAGACTGAAGCAACGTTGATCTACTTTGCACTTGCATAGCAAATGTAGTTCGAAGGCTAGCTGGCTTGACTTCAGGCTCCATCTGTAAGTTTATAAAGTAAACAAATGTAGATGAACAAACAATCTACTCGCTCCCCAGCGGAGTCACCATTTTGTTATCGGGAAAACTAGTGTCTATACAGAGCTGCTAGTCCCACTAAGGCTGGTAGCTACCTTAGAAACAAACACACTAAAAACTACTTTCGTTTTCCTTTATGAGAAATAGACAAGAGAAGAATAAGGAGACCAACCTCTGTCTTGCGCTTGGTTCCTTGCTTGATTCCTCTCTCTTCTGCTAGGTCTTTTCCACTCTCTTCCTTGTCTACCCAGCTTCAAAGAGTACCTGTAGAATCAAAGTAGCATAACACTATCCAAGAACATAGATCTATTATCATAAACAATATAGGATCAGATGTACATTGACCACACAAATGCATAAATCATCAATCATACAAGAATGTGGAGGAAAAATTGAATAGCTTTATTGATAATCAAGAAAGAGCAAAGAGGATTACAACCAATTTTTCTGACCCAGCATCATCCTCTCAGCAAGAAAGCCCTTCTTCACCTCATGAAAAGCTTAGATCACCAAACACTATGATATTGCACCAAGAAAGCAACAACACTTCCTTACAAGATACAAAATTCCGGCCTCTGGATCTCTGGGATGAGGGATCCATATATAGATGTCTACAAGGGAGGTGAGTCAGCTTTTGAGATTTGATAGTGTCTTCTCTCTGATAGTTCTTGATTCCACTTGGAGATTGATGATCTCTTACTCATCCCTGGTCGAATTCAGAGAGGCAAGTGTCACAGGAGAGGTTTATGGAAGATTCCATGCTCCTCCACCTTGTAGATTGACCTTGCCATTTGTCCCTTCTTGCCCATCGCACCCCATAGAAGGGATTTTTGACATGCATCACACCTACTGTGTGTATTTAGGTGGGATGCAACGCACTTTGCCTATGGAGCAGGTGAAATGGTCCAGTTTTGACCAGTTCTGAGTAGTTTTTCATGGAGAACTTCTGGGAGATGCTGTAATCAGTTGACCTTATTCTTTTAGGGGTTGGAACAACACCTTTAGGGACTTAGGAGCCCTTGGTTTATGGAAATTTATGCTTGGGGTTGCAGTGCCCAAAAATGTCTATAACAACCTTGTTAGAACTGAGGCTGACCTAACTAACCAGAAGGTTGTCCTTGCTAGTCAGCAGGTTGGCCTTATTAGAACTGTGGCTGAACTAACTGACCAGAAGGTTGTCCTTGTTAGGCAACAGGTTGGCCTTGTTGGAACTGAGGCTTACCTAACTAACCAGAAGGTTGTCCTTGTTGGGCAACAGGTTAGCCTTGCTGGAACTTAGGTTGAACTAACTGACCTAAAGGTGGTCCATGAGATAAAGGAGGTTGTCCTAAATAAATAAAGGATGAACCTGTTTGGGCTAAAGGTTGTCCTTGAAAGGTTTTCCTTGCGAGCCCAAAGGTTTCCCTTGCTGACTATAAGACTGACCTACCAAGGCATAAGGTAGTCCCTGAATGGGTTGTCCTTGTGAGCCATGGTAAGTAGTGTGATTACAGGAAACCAAAGGTGGAATTTGACTATCGACTGGAGCTATCTAAGGAAGAGGTCTAGTATAATACATATGGGCTCCATGGTGATTGTAATAGTGAAAAGGGATATGCGGAACAAACATCTGCTGAGAACCTAGAGGGTTATAAGTCATATTTTGAAGAGAAAACAAATATTGATCATATGACAATCCCCCCGGAATGGAATTCAAGGAGATAGGTACATTACCCATAGGTTGATTGACTCCAAATGCCAGAGGCAAAGGACCACCATCAACGGGTCTAGAAGATGTCCCAGTAATAGCAATGACCACCAAGGATGTGATAACCGCACTAACAAGAGGAGCCAGAGATGCCACACAGATAGTGGGCATCGATGGAATAGATGTAACTGATGTAACCTTCATCTGAGGAATGGAGGTCATTGTCGACTAAGTAGACACGAATGGCCCTGAAGTCAGAACCGTTGTATGAGACCATACAGAGCTCTGGTGTAGAGATGTAGAACCAAGTATGTTAGCGAGAGCGCGATAGCAAAGCGGTAATGAAACATCTGGAGAGGTGTGGAAAGGGAAACCTTCCGGTGGAAACTGATATTCACCAGTTAACACAAGGCTCTCTTGGCTGCTAATAGGACTCGACTCATCCATGTTGAAAGAGGACATAGGAACTGAAGCACTAGGGGGAGTAGACAGAAGATCCTCGTATAAAAATTCACAAATGTTGGGAGGAGTCCAATTGATATCAAAAGGTTCCTCACTCAGAGCTTGAGAGGCAAGAGGCTAAACACTTGGAACAATACCAAGAGTGCCACTAACAGATGATACCTCAGAAGAGACGGCGGAAGAAGTCTCACCATCACTTGGTAAAGACAATGGAACAGATGAGTCTGCTTGGATGGCCTAAACTCAAAAACTTAGGAGAGAATATTTAATTAAGAGGGCTTTAAATTCTTTCCAATGATATTACTCACATTGTGGCTAAAATTAGCAGGTAGGATGTTATCATGGGCAAATAAATTTTATGACACTGGAACAAAACTCTGCCTTTTCATGTTTATAGAGTTGAGAAAAATTACAAAAGATGACTCTAGTCTCCTTTGAATTTTAATGAGCATGAAAGGACAAGTGCTCATATGATCCTTTTACTTTTAAAGAGTCAAAAAGGAATGAAAGTGGCTGCTCTAGAACTCTAGGTAAAAGGTTTAGTAGACAAATCATAAAACTACATATACACCTTGGTAATAAAATGAAAGAGAAATGACCAAGGACTTTCTATACGGTAGCTAATCTTCCCGAATGTTGTGTTCGGTGCGTTACAATTCATAAGGCGGCAAAATTGGCTTCCTATAGATAATAGGATTGTGACCTAGTGGGGTCTCCCATCATATACGTGACAATACAAGGAGTACAAGTCCGTACTAGTACTTGTCGAATCACAATAGGAGGAATCACCCAACCTTAGTGAAAACAATAGCCACTAGGTTTAATGATGCCAGAACATGTATCTAGCCTAGACCTCTAGATATGTGAGCATTAAGTTCCAATGCATTTTTACATAAATTCAATAAATTTTAACTATTAATCTTTAATTAAATTTCAGTTTCAAGGCCCTACCAAATGTATCTTCAAAATCTCCTAGAATGCAACTAAATGAGTATAGAAACCATTCCTTTTCAATGAATAACTAACTAAAGAAAAGTGAGAGGTTCATTTCAAAGCAACCAAAGCGACAAGCAAGAAAACACAAGAAAACCAATCAATAGGAAAGAGAAATGCAAGCAATCTAATTAAGAAAATGAAAAATACATCCTTTGCTTTTCAACCTCTAAATTCCAAGAATTTACTAATGCAAAAGATTGTTCTCATTTCCTGGTTCTCATTTCCTAATGCAAAATGAATGCAATATTTTGATTTTTCAAATAAATGACAAGAAACCAAATGCAAAACTCAAAACAATGCTAGTTTTAAGCCTTTTTTGAATGAAATCATTCAATAAGTGAAGAGAAATATTCTACTCTAAAATGAATCAAAGACTCAAAACCAAGAAGATGTTTCTTTTTGCAAAATTGGAAAGCTTTCTCACTTACCACGTAGCAATGTGATCTATGCCAAGTGAAGGAAGGAAACCAAATGAACAAGACTTGAAAGTTTTGGTAACCAAATGTCACATACCAATCAGGAAGATGAAAAAACAGTTAATGAGGAGAAGCTTCAAACAAAGCAAGGGATATTTCCAAACACAACCCAAAGATCGAACGAACAAGTAACCCAAGAAAAGCTAATGTTTCAAGAAACCCTAAGGTAAACAGGTCACATAGTTCAAAAGGAGAAGTTTCAAGGGAATGAAACCTGAAGTCAAATATTCTAGCAATCAACAATTTGACACACATTAAAGAGGCAAAAGACAAGCTCAAAAGCATAGGACACACTAGCCAATCATCAAACAAAACATCAAAATTGTAACCTACAGGAATATTCGCGAGCGTAAAACTAACAACATGCGCCGATAATGAAACATCGCACCTCCCTAACTATCCACTTTGCGATGTCGTCACCGAAGTACACTAGTTAATAGCGCCGAGACGATTTCAGAGCTCTTCGCAACTATGAGCCGATTTAATCGTGCCAAACAGTAGAAGGCGCAACTAATCAGATAGTTCAGACGCAACTATATTCATGACTGTCATAAAATAAACTATGAAGACCCTAAATCAAAGGAAGAAATTCAAAGTCTAGCTGAGGGAAGGCCAGACCTATCACTTATGACAGAGGGAAGACTACTAGGAGTAGTCAAACAGCCCATAACATGAAGAATTCATCTTGAAAATAAAGGATACAATAAATAAGCAAAACAAAATCAAATCAAGAGACAAAAGTCAAAGGTCCCCAGTATAGTTACCAACTTGTGACGTAGGCAAGTTCCCTATGCGGACAGAGGCAACTCCTCTAGCCCTAGAGTGGGTCTAGCCACAACAAAAACAATACCAAAGAAAATTTCCTTAGAAAGTTGATGTCATGAAGGCCTACCTTCAGATCGTCATTCGACGAGGTCCCTGTCACATTTCTCTAGCTCTCGTTCTTCTAATCACTTGTACAACCAAGCCTTGATGTTGTAAGTCTCCTTTAAGGGTCCTATCAAGATGTCTCCACAAGCATTCACTCATGAATTGTCTCCCAAAAGAGGAATAACTCTCTCTCCTTCCCAAAAGGCTAATGTTATAACACTCTTGTAATCAATCCAAATCCACTCAAAACCATCCCAAGCTAAGTTATATAAGAGGCTACTTCCACACCCTAGCAAAACTCTCTAGTTTTACTATTAAACTCTTGAACTATGAAGCTATTTTCCAACTATTTGAAGCTAGCTGATCTCAGCCATGGAGGAGGTATTTATAGGATGAGGAGATTCCATAAGGGATGGGAGAAAGAGCTTATCCCTTTGAGAGTTTGCACAAAAGGTGGAAAAACCATCACAAAGGAGAGAGGCGAGCTAATCTGATCCAAAAACCAGCCCTAGGACCGCCCATGAAGCTATTGCACTTCAAAGCTTCGACGAATTGTTTAAAAAACTTACCAAAAGTAGTTCGTCATGAGTGCAACATATCGACAGAGTGAAGACTTTGCTAGGGCTAGTGAAAACTTGGCCATCTTCGCGTGTGGAACAATGGTTTTCCTGCGACGACTCGAAAACATAGGTAAAAAGGGGTCTACTCCAAGAGTAGTGAACTGAGGTATTCTTCTTGAGATGACAAGGAAGACATTGACACATAATTTGCAACATGACACAATGCAGATGTCAATAACATGGACCAGCAGTGTCCGAGATCAGGGAATGCGAGGTCGATGACAAATTACTGTGTAACAGGTTCCAACCGGTCATCCATCACCTTTCCTGGAACAAATCCACCTTTTGGTTTCACTGTCTACGTCGTGCACTTTATCATCTGTAGCGTGCCACCATGGGTGACTTGTTTAGTAATATGCGGTCCAATCCAAGGCATCAGGTTGATAAACTCTTGGCGATAGTCCCCAAATTTTTCAATGTGATCATGCACACCCTGTTATGTCACCCTGGTTTTCTTATTGAAAAATCCTTATTTATTTCATCCTCAAGCTTCTTGACTTCCGATTCCACCATAATGCTTTTCTCCCTTAGTCACACCCTTTCTTTCATAAGTTTTTGGAGCCTAAGATCACCCTGTCAGACTTCTTACTCAAGGCCCAAGCATTTTGCTTCGTTCAACTGCGCGATCCCTACTTCCATGGCTCCACCAGCCATCATATCTACCAACACTGCTATATGTGGACTAGGCATTTTATGCTCTATGGGGATTACAACGTTCACTCCATACTCTAGCCTTCGAGGCGTCTACTCTGTCAGTTTCTTGCACGTTGTCTTATAATCCCATAGAACCGCTGCTATGTGCAGGTCCCTATCAGTCTGCTACACATCATATACCTTATTTAGTGCTTTGCACACTTTGTTAAAGGTTGATGCATGAATATCCTTCTGCACACTCATTCTTTCCATACTCCGTCGTTCCAATCGAAGGGGTCATTCACGCAATTTCCCTTCCCGCACATGCTTATTGACTGTGTCTCCTAATGTGAAATCTGTGTGCATTCGCACAGGTTTTGTAACATATGTCCATATCCATCTGGACAGGTGCATGCACGGATCATTCCGTCCGTCATACTTGTCTTCTAGACGCATTGGAGGCTTCCCAAAACATATGTGCATCATTCTCTTGCATTCATGCTAGTCCTTAAAGCTTCCTTGGTGCGCACCCCACCACCTCGCGGGTGTAGTGCGCAGTACCCATTTCAAAGCCTTGAAACATTGATGTTCCAGTACTTCTCTTTCGAATTTGTTCACGATGGCATCTACCCCACTTAACCCATCATACGTAGGCAAATATCTTACTTCCATTGATATGCAGTGCAACGATCTTGTCATCATGTTGCAGTTCAGCGTGTTTACCTCGTGTAATTGGTTCTTCCATCATTCTATCTCCTCGTTAGAATCCGATATACAGGAGATTTTGCATTCCCATGAGAGCCATGCATCCGCAGTGGGATTGACCCAATCTTGCTCTCACACGATTATCTTGTAGATGCAGTCTAAATTGTCATCGCTTTCATAGTCACGCACTAGCTCTGTGTAGTGCGATCCTTCTGCAAGGTCCAAAGGTACAACTTTGCGCAGGGACTTTTTCTCAAAAATCATTTTGTGCTTCTTTAGGTTTATCACCCCATTAATGTCAATGGCCCAGTCTATTCCTAATAGCATAGGGTAGGGATTTCTATCATCAACAATCTCTCACTTCAAAATATACCAGCGTACTTGCCCCTTCAATATCTACAATGATTCCCTACAATCTTCACATTGGTAGTAGCTTTTCCTGGTTTACCATTCACAGTTGGATAGGAGACCATTGCATCATAGGCCTCCCCATGTGCTCGTATGTCTGCTTTGGCAGCACGTTCACGTCTGATCCTAGATCCAAAATCACTTGGTCCATCTCATATTCCCCAATCTGCGTGCTCAACCTCACTTCTCTTCCCGTCCTTGTCGTGTGCTTTCCAACCTTTTGGACTACATGCGGTTCTCATAGCTCAGTCCCAATGCATCTATTTATGAGTTCTTGTAGTCCCTTTACAGCCTTGCTGTCGCGTAGTAGCTTCATGCATGTTTCCAGGAACGTAGTGAGCATCGAGGGGTCCATCTCTTGCTTCGGTCTGTCTTTGCTTCCTGAAGTGGAGGCATTAGTGAAGCTCTTCCTAGCTTCCATGAAGGTTTCCTTAGCGCGCTCCAAATCAAACTCTAGTTCTTTTTCCAGAGCCTTGCGAACCCAAGTACTATATTTAGGCTACTTGCCTTTGTCATCCCCTATTGTAATTCCACTTCGGAGCATAATGTTCACATTAGGGTCTTCCTCGCATGGCTCATACCTCATCATTTGTAGGTTCTGAGTCGGGGGAGGTTGGAGCACTCCCTTGTCACGTAGCCTCACTATTAATTTGGGACAACCCTCCGTATCATGATCAAACAATTTACAATATAGACATGACAGACGCGTTGGATCTGTACAATCACGGGCATAATTTCCTGGCTCTCCACAATTGTAACATATCAACTGTTTGTGACCTCTTCCAGGTCCTCCTCCACCTCGGCCTCGTCTATGCCCCTGAATCCAGTTCATTCCATCCCTGCGTTCTGGTCAAGGGGTTGCGTTTGGGCCTGAACTCTGTAGGTGGGAGTCCTATCCATCATCAGCTCATAACTTCTACAAGTGCGCTCATCGTGCCCTACTAACCTATAGAAATTAGAGAATAATGGTTGTGAATTCTGCATGTATTTCTGCAATAAATGGCAGTTGTTCGTAGCATGCTTTCCTCCTACTTGATACGTTGTGCACCACAATCCAAGTGTCGTGCTGGGTGCAACTTGGGCCTTTGGTCTCAATGGAATTGGTCCTCCTCCCGCAAGGTAATTCGCGAACACCAGATAGTGGTCCTTTTCATGTCCCTAACCCTTGCACTTTACGCACCATACCTCGTCACGCACTTTCGGGTGAGCTGTCCTATCTTGTTTTAGATTCTGCATCTCAAGACACAAGTTTTTCAACTGCACATGGATCTACTGAACTCCCAAGTTAGGATCTTGTATTGAGGTCTCATGAAGCCTCATCACAATCTCCAAGGCCTCGATTTGAGTTGTTAGCCTCTATTGTGACAGTATGTTCCTTAAATGCAATATTAGTGATGCTACAAACCATTCACAGTGTTGTCCATCAGTCAAAGTCATATTAGCTTCGCGAATTGCACACTTCAATCTTTGATCCAACTCCCAAGTTCTCACCTGGTAGCATCATCATCTCCTTGAACCCAATGATCGACTATGCCTTTGACTTCAGCCTGTTAAATTCTTTGTTCAGCGAAACTTGGATTTCTGTGATCCCCGCATTTGGATTGTCATTAGAATGCTTAATGTACTAGGTCATCATGCGATCCTACAAAAAATTAACCAATGTTGCTTTTTTTATATTGTCATCTGTACCTCCCTGCGCTTCCCATACAACTTTTATCATGAACCAAAACTGGTCTAGATCTTCATTTCCTACTCCCTTGAACACTTGCAACTTTATCACGCTTTCTATATTGACTCGCGGTGGTGGCAGAGGTGGAATGGGTGAAGATGGTGGTGAAGACGGTGAAACTAGCGGTGGTGTGGGTGGGGGTGGTATGTGCAGAATCCTCTAACTTATCAAATTGATTGCACTTCTTGGTGAGACCTTCACGAGCTCTTCCTTGTTCCCTCGTGGAGGTGAAATCAAGGGGCTAGTTTCTAGTTCTGCACTACCTTCATTTTTGTAAATTCTCCCACTTCGTTGATCCAGGTCTGAGTGTGATGAAGGACCCTTCCAAGACCTTTTACTTTTGCGATGTGTTAAATTTCATTTTTAAAAATAAAATTAATGAATACATCTACATGTTGTAAAGGAGAAGGAATATGACAATCATCAACACATGAAAACATAAGACGTTGATAATGGAGTTCGTCCAGGAGGGACTACATCTCCGGGCCCCAGGGTCAAGATGGTGTAGGCCGCTGCATTAAGTGCTGTACATAGAGGTGATGTTGCTATCATACAAGTAAAATTACCTCACGTAGGAGTGGCTCCAAGAGATGTTCCACTATAGGAGCTCTCAGTCAAAAGACTCCTATCAGTATGACACAAACTCATGCATGATGAGCATCCCGCCAACATGGCATAAAAGCGATCTCAATGCAAACATGCATGGTGAAAACATGAGTATCCCATCAACATACAACAAAGGGATCTAAAAACATAACATGATCATGACAACAAGTACATCACATAGACGATTCTGCGTCACATCAAGTAGGAATCATGAAAACATGTAATAAACAAGATCCCACATCAAGCATCAAACAGGGATATGTACAACATAATTCATAGAAAAATAAGTACATGAACACATTTTCGGCACTATCTCAAGTTGGTGAAAACATGTTCAATTGGATATGTAAGTATATCCACATGTTGAGACTCCATCCAGAACAACGCCTTAAAGATAAAGTGTCAGTGCATGAACCAGGCAAAGCAGTTGTTCAAACATCAAATGCACCACAAGGAGGCAACCCATTCACATTGATAAGTGAAAAATGGTTTCTAAATATGTTGTCTTGTCATGTTTGTTCTTTTGTAAACCATTCTTTGCATTTTAAAATGTAAAAGTGATGATGTATTTCCATCACTTGTTAGGCAACAATGATGTCTAGTCTTATTTTGTGTTGCATGATAAACTATGAAAGTGATGCCATGTTTCCATCACTTGTCAAAACAAATAGTTTTTGGCCTTATCTTTGTAAATCATGTGTTGTAGTGTTGATGTATTTTCCATCACTTGTTGAAGCAACAATGATATTTCGGCCTTGTTTTCGTAGCTGGGGTATTGCGTCACTCTTGATGTAAAATTCACCACCGAGTATGTGTTATAAACTTGTGGCAAGTGTAGGAGGCTTGGGTCATTAGTTGGTCATGAAAGTCAAGCATGTAAATTGCAAAACAATGTACTGCAGGTTGCAAAGATTGCAAGCATCGACTCATCGCTTAAGGCTTCGAAGAAAAAAGCTGAAGGAGAGGGAAGTGAGAACTTTTCAAAACACTTGTGATGCAAACATGGTACATAAAAGTTGTAGATTATTTTTCGTGCTTTTGGAGGACCAAAATCTCCTTAGTGGTGAGGATTGTTCCAGGTGGCTCTAGAGACACACACAGGACAAAGAGGACTCAAAAAAGATAAAAAAATCAAAGTGTTTGGATTATGCTCAAACTAGGACTAGGGTGTAGATCTCATCGTCCTAATCACGGTGATGTGAACAATTTGTCAAACTGAGTCCATATGCGAAAGTTAGAGGCAGTCAAAGTTGGGTTGAATTTTGCGGACTGGGCAGACCTAAGGAGGCCACAATTTTGACTTTCCCGGTGGATGGAATCTGGCCAACTCCGGCCAGATTCTAGGCATAATTGTTGCCTCATTAAAATGACTCATTCAGTCCAAAATCAAATTTTCAAAAACTTGAACTTTGTTATTAAAAGAGAAAAAATATAAAAAAAAGGGTGGGGGCCACCAACCCTGCCACCCCCAACCTTCATAACCGTATCATATAATAAATTTGGTGGAGGGGTATGCCACGATCCCCTACCCCTCCCACAAAAATCTCATCACAAAAATGGAAATTGGGGTGGGCGGCCATGACCCCACCACCCCACACCACGGAACTCCCAACGACATTAAACATGTAGTGGGTGGTGGGCCAACCCTTGGGACGTGGACCCAACCACACCCAAATGCAACCACCACCATAAATCTATGACACTGACGGGAGGTGGGTACGGTGGGTGGGCTGCCCAAGGTGGGCCCGACCAACCCATAACCTTAATTAAGGGGTTGTGTAGACCAAAAAAAAATTCGATGTATAAAAATGGAGGCGGGGTTTGACCACCCGACCTCCTCCCTATTAAATAGATCTCCAACCAACATGCCATAACCACTTTATTGGGAAATTTGTCACCCATTTTATACTTAAACGCAGTTTTTCAATGTGCCTAGGAGGAGGAGGTAGTGCATGCAGTTTGAGGAAGAATTTTGTAGGAGGAGAGAAAATTTTACTTCGTTAGATTTTGACAATTTTTATATGGTTTCAGCACTTCTCAATGCCATGAACACAATGGTGCTATCCATTTCTCCATCAAATTTCTGCATTTTTTTGCCATTTTTCAGTATGGAAGTGGAACCATGACTGCTGTAGAGATAGGGAGCGAAACCATGATCCATGAAATTTTCTCGAGGAGGTAATTTTTCTCCATGTCAAAATATAGTCAAGTTTACAGTTGTTTTTCATGGTTTTCCACAAGGATCACAATGGCGAGGTTAGAACCTCCTTTTGAGCTTCATATTTCCAGTCCACCGATGGAGCAGAATCTTTGAGGAATCTAGGGGGAATCTAAAAGATTCCTTGAGCCCTAGATTCTCATTTTCTCAAAATTCAAAAATTGGACAATCGATTTTGCACTATTCCATATCACAAATTTTATGGTGCATTCAGATTTCTCATTTGCTCATTCTATTATTCATCCACTTTTCTAAGCAGAATGTAGGTGCCCATATTCATGTGTGAGCAACCATTTTCATGCGATTCGATGCCGTGAGATTGATGGCATGAACAGATTCAGCAGTTTGACATCCACTTCTTCAGATGGTCCTTGGTTGTGAGGTATATGCAATCTGTTCATGTACTTCTTTTGCTATGCATTATGCTGCACAGATCCTTGTTTGATGCTTGATGTGGGATCTTGTTTATTACTTCTTTTCATGATTCCTGCTTGATGTGACGTGGAATCGTCTATTTGATGTACTTATTGTCATGAATCATCATGTTATGTTTTGAGATCCCTTTTTTTTATGTTAATGGGATACTCATGTTACCACCATGCATGTTTGCATTGAGATCCCTTTTATGCCATGTTGGCAGGATGCTCATCATGCATGAGTATGTGTCATACTGATAGGAGTCTTTTGACTGAGAGCTCATCTAGTGGAACATCTCTTGGAGCCACTCCTATGTGAGGGCATTTTCCTTGTATGATAGCGACATCACCTCTATGTACATCATCACTATTGACAGCACTTAATGCAGCGGCCTACAACATCTTGACACTGGGGCCCAGAGACGTAGTCCCTCCTGGACGAACTCTGTTATCAATGTCTTATGCTTTCATGTGCTGATGATTGTCATGTTCCTTCTTCTTTACAACATGTAGATGTATTCATTAATGTTCTTTTTAAAAATGCAATTTAACACATCATGAAAGTGAAAGGTCTTGCAAGGGTCCTTCATCACACTCGAACCTAGATCATTCATGTAACCCTGAACATCAATGTATTCGCATAATCTGCTTTTCACACAGTAGAATTTTAATCCAAGTGTTCAGAGACTTAACATACTTACCTCGTGATCCTTTGAGGAAACATTGTTCTGCCTCGCTATAGCTAACTGAAGTATCTATCGTGAACTCAGTAATGAATCCTCCTATAATTCAATCGAGCCAGTGATCAACAACATGTGTGATCTTATCCTATGATACTTCCAATCCGTGCACCAACTCTAGAGTCCACACAATAGGACTATCGAGCTTACACCTTCCTTGGCTATATGCTAGCATCACAATCCACTCATACATCTCAGTAGGGAAAGATGCGAAGAAAATTTCATGGATCTTTGTGTACAAGTAGCAGTCTAACCACTCTTCTTTTGATAGTCGCGGATTCCTGTTCTCCTATGCCGCGAACTCGTGAATTATCATGTCCAACCAACCTTCAATTTCTTTCTTAGTTGGATTCCAATGATACAACATCATAAATCTCTATACAAATTCCAATCACGACAACGAAACCATTTGTTGGCTTGTTGGGGCCTGACCGAGTTTCAGAGTTAATTAGCCAAACAAATCCCTATACTACTGGCCCTTTCGGCAACAGTTCACGGAGCACAGATTGAGGTCTCACCCAAAGTAGTATCGAGGGGTGCTAGAAGTAGGTTTCCACACCCTTGACATGTTTGAGAGGTTTGATTTGGTCCAACTGTGAGTCTCTTTGTGAAGGTTACTTTGTGCACTTTCCTGGCCTTCACGCCCTGATATATTCACCTTCGCGTAGCCCTAACTGGTGGTTGTGGGGCTTCCACACTATTGTAGTAGCGATCTGAACTATTTCCCTAAGTCACACCCGAGATCTTACTTATTTTCTTATCACCGTTAGTTATCTTCGCAATAACATAAGCCTTATATTATATTTACTTATTCAGCACATTCATATGAGTTCACGTAGTAAATAAATAGTAGACTTGCAATTCATACCCAATAATGCATAAAACAGGAATAGATACATAGAAATATGGTAAAAATTCTATTTTAGTAATTCTTCCCACAACTACAGACTTGACCTACCGTGCGCAGTCAGCTGCAGGGGTCCGCCCACTCAGCTACGGATGACTAGGCCTCTGCACACTTAGCTGCAGATCCTTCCCCTACTCTACGACCCAGAGACATGACTTACACTTCAACTCAATGCTTCTTTTCCTTCTATTCCATTCGCTATTTATACACTTAGAGCCTCGATCTATTTATACAATCCCATGGTCCACAAACCATGGGTAGATCTTTCAAACTGACATTACATTACAAAAACAAGGGCGGACAACCCTATGACTCTGACTTCGTGTTCCGCGCCCAACCCAAAAATCGTAGAGTCTTTACCATGGAATTAGTTAACACTTGGGCTTTAAGCCCCAAAACATTCCTTGGGGGGATTCAATGCCCAACAGATAGTTTTCAAGATGTTGAGGGAATCCGTATTAGAGAAAGTAAATTGTTCTTCAAACCGAGTCCAAAGGAAAGAGGAAAACACACAATGATTGAAGAGATGTTCAAATCTCTTTGAATGTAGAAGGTAAAGAGGGAATCTATATGGTCCTTGATAGTTATTCTTTTATATGTTGTCCTACATTATATTATTGTTCTAAATTAAGAACCATAGAAAAATGATATTTTTGGCTAGGTGTTCTACTTTCAAATTTTGATCCAGATCTTGTCAATTGGGAATTCTTAGTGCCTACTTCAACATGATAAGGTTCATGTATATAAAAAGGTTCTTTTAAATGTATCCCCATCAAATTTTATCCAATTGGGATGAATAGATGATAAGCTTTTGTTGAAGATTACCCCAAAATTGTTGCCACGATTCTTCCATTAGCTTGGGTTGCCAAGCTATTTGTGGTAACCATTGTTGCCACTAATAGCTTATATTTTGTACATATCCAATATTCAACATGTTTTTTTAAACCATGACAGTCATATACAATTTGCAAATTTTCCATTTGTTGTTAGTCACCAAGTTTACGGGTATGTTTCCATGGTTCTTCCGAGAGAAAATCAATACGACCATCTTTGACTTTCCATAAGTAGTGTTGTTGAATTAGATGTGTTCCTCTTTTGGCAAAAGACCATATAGAGGAGCCAAGAATTGTGGTATAAATTTGTACAAAGTGTTGTGATGACATGTGGGGAGAATTTTTACCATGCCAAATGCATTTCCATAGATCTGGCCTCTTTATATCCATCACTACCAAATTTGTGCATCCAAGATTGTCGCCATGATAGTGGGTTCACACAAACCCAATCCTTCTTTAATCTTTGGCCTATAAAGATTTTCCCAAACCACCAAAGACCATTTTTTTTCCATATTGGTGCATCCCAAGAGGAAGGTGTAATGTATTCGATGATTTTTTTTGTAGGATCGATGTCGGTGCCATAAGTGTTGAAAAAAAATAAATGGGTAGGTCTTGGAGCACCACTTTTAGTAGAATGAGTCTTCTAGCAACTTTTAGGGAATGGAAAGCCTAGCCTGCCATTTTTTTGGTCAATCTAGATAATAAATCCTCCCATAGGCTCCATTTGAGGGAGCTATTTGCTAATGGGACCCAAATACTTTGAGGGGATCTTTCATTTTTGGAATCCCATAATTCTAGAGATGTGCCTTTGGGAAATAATTGGAGTATTAAAGAAAGAGACTTGGGATTTTATATTATTGATTTCCATGCCGAAAGCTTAAGAAAAAACCTCTGATATTCGCATGAAATCTTTTTCTTCACAGAAAGTGGAGGTTCCCATGCCCATGGTATCATCAACGAATTGTTGGTAGTTACTAGGGGATCATCTCTAAATAGATGGAGACCCTTAAGTGTGTTTTATAAAATCATCGCTTTGAGAGGTCTCCCCAACCCTTCCACAACTAGAATAAAGAGGAAAGGTGAGAGCGGGTCACCCTACCAAATGCCACGGGAAGATTTCAATGGGGTAGAAGGAGATCCATTAACTAGGATGGAAAATACGTTGTAACACCCATGCTTTAATTATGATATTTATAAACATTTTTTTGTAATTGAGCATCTCAACATAATATCTAATTTCTTAATAAAACATAAAATCCAAGGAGGCACATTGGTCAAAGAGTAAGAAGGTTTGCCACTAATGCATGGTGATTTTGTCTGAGTTTCATTAACAAAAGGGTAACATGCTGAGGAAGGAAACACAAGGCCAAGGGAAAGAGTGCCATTAAAATCACACTCGGAGTAAGCCCAAAACAACCTCAAATAAACAAGTTGATTTGAGCAAGGGGTTTGATTTTTATCTTGAAGATAATTCCTAGGAACAAATCTTATTCAAGAACAAGACATGGAGGGGACTGCACCAAAAAATAGTTGCTCCTCCATTAGTTTCTTTACCTGGATATTTCCAACCTAGAGCATGAACAAAGTGTGATTGAATGTACAGGTTCTTATTGGGACTGATAAACCAAGGGTACTTGCTATGGATGATAAACCACCATGCTTGTCCCTAGATAAGAAACCACTTGCGTAATGGGTCATTGGTGCTTGTTGGGACTACTAAACCATTGGTGTTGGTTGCAATCGATAAACCATTATGCTTGTTTATGGTTCATAAACCACCTACAAGTGACAACACTCTTAAAGCTCATCTAGAAAATTTTCTTAGGGAATTCAAGCACTCAAACTCTGGACTTGGCACATATGTGGAAATATACAAAGCATAGTTTTATGACTTTCATGACTTCTTAGAGTTAGGAGATTAACATGATGCCTCTCCTCTAGTCATCACCAAAAAATTGGTTTTATTAGATAAATAGTCCATTCATTATTTGTGAAATTAAAGTGTTAAGCTACAATAATAACTTGGAAATGGACTGTGTATATACATAGAATTGGATTCCCCTATTCATGGTTTTCAAATTAAAATGTATTTATTTTGTAATGATACAAGTAGTAGGTGTCTCATGGCAGCCCTGTTGTAAGTAAATATATCTGTAGATTGTAATTTGAATGACCAACGTAATAATTATATTAAAATCGACCTAGGCCTTATCTATTTTCAACTATGAAGTATTTACAATTAAACCAACGTAGTAGGAGAAGTAAACTTGGCTTAGGCCTGATTTCTTTTGAATTGTGAAATATGTGTTAAAATCAGCGTGGTATGCATGAATGAATTTGACCTTACTTATTCTAGTTGTGTGATATATGTGTTAAAACAGGCTTAGGCTTTATCATCTTAATTGTGAAATATATAAAAAAAAATTGATGTGGTTACGTACATTAAAGTCAACTCATATCACATTTCATATTTTTCTAAATTGCATAGCATGTATCAAAACTGAATTAGGCTTTATCATTTAATTATGCAATATGAATATCAAAATGGTGTGGATTATGTATGGTAAACTTGGTGTAGAGTTATTCATTCTATTTTTGTTATATGAATATATCACCAGCATGGATTATGTGCGGTGATATTTGGTGCATGCCTATATATATATATATATATATATATATATATATATATATATATAACCAACCCATGACTTGTTTATTTAACTATATAATACATATATTAAATTGGCAGGACTATTTATGTTGAACTCAATGAATAGATATATTGAAATCGTCCCAGAAACATTTATTTTAAAAGTGCAACTTTCTTTGCATTGCAAGATTGTATGCCCATCTGGCATATTGGGGTCATGTTTAATTTTTATACCTCATAGCTTCTCTCTCGGACCCTGGATGAGTGATGGGTGGCACTCTACTTTTTTACCTCACAATGTATGCTGGAGTCATGTTCAATTTATTGTATCTTAGGGCTTCTACCATGGACTCTCAATGGGATATGCCCATCTGATGGATGGAGCTATCATGTTCAATTTGTTGTATCTTAGGGATTATACCATCGACTCTTAAAGATATGAAGGTAGGCCATTCCTATTTCTGTTCACCCCTCATGTCTGCAATTGTTATAGATTATTTTGACCTACTGTAAGAGTTGATGGAGTCTAGGGACCCTTGTCCCCCGATGGTCAGAGGGGATGGGCAGGGGGGATAGGTTCCCATTGGCTCTATATATAAAAATTACACATTGTAATGTGAATTTGGTCACCTAGAGGAGTAGTAATACAAATCATATGTAGGCCTATGGGATCCCTCATACTCGATGGGGAAGAGGGGTGGGTTTGGTTGACATAATATAAACCATATACATGGTTGTGTGCATATGATTATCGTAGGAGAGTAGCAATAGGATTTTATGCATGACCTTGGGGACCCAAAACCCTGATGGGGCGAAGGAGTGGGTCCATTTGACACATTACAACATTTACATAGTAACATGTATTAATTTAAATAGTTGTTCATTAATATATTTTTCAAATAATTTCTTATATATATGCAGATTTGTTATTATATAAGCCCTTTCTTATAGATATATGTCATGGGGTTTTAATTTTCCACTACATGTTTGTATATACATATTGAAACATGATATGGATTTATTAGATACACATTAATACATGTTTTTGATTTGATTACAGTGTTTAGTGTGTGTATATGTGTGTGCATGCAATAGATCTTGAAGTTGTGTAGTAAAATCATTGATACACAAGTTGACCCTAGTTAAAAATAGAAATCCACCTAAGATCCACATGGAATACAAGTGTTATTATGGTTGAAATTAATAAATAAGATTTTCCTCTGAGTAACACTTTTAATTTGGATTTTGGTTTGTCAAAATATTGTCTCATAAAAAACCTCTCACTGAGAAGGAATTGATAGTTACATTAACATATATTTCTACAAGTTTTAGGTAAATGAAATGTTTTTTAACCCGGTATATTACTAATCGTTGATAATTTAAAATTAAAATATCAATAACACTTTCCATGACCCTTATTATTGCAAGGGAGTGATAAGTAGTGTTAAAACGTGGTATCATAGCCCAATTTCAACACTTGGACTGAATGGGTGTTGGGAACGGGTTCCCACAAGGACAGTTTTAGGGCTAAAAGCCCATGTTTTGGGACAATTTTGTAATAAAGTTGTAAATTATCCACATTTTGTGGTTCGGGAGCATGAAGGTGTCAAGAGTTGTAAAGGGTTGTCCGCCCTTATTTTGTAAAGTGTAATGTTGGTTGTAAAGATCTACCCATGGTCTGCGAACCATGGGATTATATAAAAAGGAGCTAAGTAAGTAGCTCTAGGAAGTAAGAGTAGATAACAAAGAATGAAATGAAGAGTTAAGCATTGGAGTCTAAGTGTTCTTAGGTCTTACCATAGCTAGAGGCTCTACAGCTGAGTGCACAGGGGCCTAGGGTGGAAGTCTGCAGCTGAGTGTGCGGACCCCTGCAGCTAAGTGCGTAGGGAAGATAGAGTCTGTATTAGCCTAAAGATATCAATAAAGAGAAGTATTATGAAATTATTGTGTACTTAGTTCTTGTTAATGCATCTTCTTATATTGTGTTTTGGGTTTAATTTACAATGTTTATATGATGCACAAATATATGTGATTATATTGGTTAATTGAACACAAGTAAGAATATCAATTTACGCGGTGCTAATTGTGATTGATTAGTAAGATAAGTAGAACACTTAAGATAACTTGGGAACCTATACAATATGTTGTCATAGCTATGCAAAAGTACCTGGATCATGGGTTAAGGCTGCGCGAAGGTCAATCGTACACCTTCACGGAGGTATCGAAGGGTGGAATAAAGGGGTAGACTGACAAAGCCCTAAGGCTTAGCGACTTGCTTGAAAGTAGGGGTTGAGGGTAAAAATTGACATCACGACCATCTCGGGGTGTAGAAAATTGGTTCTAGCATCCCCCCATACTACTTTGGGTGAGACTTCAGTCCGCGGTCCACGTTCTGATGCCAAAAGGGCCAGTAGTGTAGGGATTTGTTTGGCTAACTAACATTGAACCTGGGTTAGGCCCCACAAAGCCAACAAATGGTTTCATTGTTGGGACTAGAATCCGCATAAGAGATGTGTGATGTCGTATCACTAGAATCCAACTAAGAAAGAGGTTGAAGTCTGGTTGGATAGGAAGATCCATGAATTCACGATGGAGGAGAATAGAAATCCGCGGTTGACAAAGGAACATTGGCTGGATATTTACCTATATATAGAAATCCACAAGATCTTTTTTGTTCCTTTCCAATTGAGTTATACGAGTGGATCACGAAGCTAGAGGATAGCCAAGGAAGGTGGAGACCTGATGGTCCTATTGTCTTGACCCCAGATTTAGTATAGAGACTAGAAGCCTCTGAGGATAAGATCGCCAGTGCTGTGGATCATTGGCTCGATCACATCATTGGAGGATTTGTGATGAAATTCGTGGTCGACACCTTAGTTAGTTATAACAAGGCAGAGTGACACTTTTTCAAAGGTTCGTGAGGTAAGTACTTGAAGTCTTTAAATACTTGGATTAAGATTTTATTGTGTGAAAAATTGGTTATGCAACTACCTTGATGTTTAGGGCTACGGGAAGTGGAAAGACTTATAGAAACGAAGGAAGAAAGGGTCTTGAATATATCCCACTGATTTCACCACCATTGGGTGATGAAGAGGGAGTAGCGCAGGCTTCTCCATGAAGTGCAGTTCAGTTAATAAGACAGGGATTCTCGTAACTGCCACCTCCACCTACACCACTTCCAATTTCACCATTGTCACCTGCGACTTCGTCCATACCACCACCAACTCCACCGCAGTTCAACATGGAAAATTTAGTGAAGCTGCCTTTGTTTAAGGGGTTGGGAAATGAGGACCCAGACAAGTTTTGGTTCATCATGAAAGCTGTATGGGAAGCTCAGGGCATCACAGATGATCACATGAAGAAGGAAACATTAGTTAGTGTTTTGTAGGATCATGCGCTAACTTGGTACATCAAGTACTCTAATGATAACCCAAACACTGCGTTGGAAGAGATCCAGATCGCACTGGATAAAGAGTTCAGTAGGCCTAAATCCGAGGCACAGTCGATTGTGGGGTTCAAGGAAATCATGATGAAACCAGGTGAGACACCTTGAGAATTGGATTAGAGATTGAAGTGTAAATTCTACAAAGCCAGTATGAACTTAACAGATGGACTACACCGCGAATGGTTCATGGCTTCACTCCTGCCACACCTAAGGGTTGCACTATCACAACAAAAGATTATGACTCAAGCAAAGGCCTTGGAGATTACCATAAGACTGCATGAAACACCAAAGTAAGATCTGAATCTGGGGGTTCAAAATATCCATGCGCAGTTGCAAAATATTTGCCTTGAAATTCAAAGTTCGAAGTAGGACAGAACAATTCAATCAAAGGCGCGTGAAGAAATATGGTGCCTGAAATGTCAAGGTCAGGGGCATGATAAATACCTCTACCTAGTCTTTGCAAACTATATTGCAGGAGGAGTACCGATGCCTTTGAGGCCTGAAACCCAAGCAGGACTGAGCGTGGGGCCTGCATTGTGGTGTGCTATATGTCAGGTAGTAGGGAAACATACAACTGATTTTTTCCATTTGTTGCGGAAGTTTGTACAAACACCGCAACACCTGTTTTGCAACTTCTATAGGTCAGTAGGGCCTGATGAGAGAAACTACTGAAGTTATGAATTCATGATGGACAAAACACCCACCTATAGAGTCCAAGCAAAAATGTAGCCTCCTAACCAAAGCATTAGGATGGTGCGAACAAGCTTTCATGTGCGCGGACGAGGCCGAGGTCGAGGAGGACCTGGTAGATGTCAGGGATAGCTAATATGTTATAATTGTGTAGGAATAGGACACTATTCTCATGAATGCATGAACCCAACATGTCCATTGTGCAAATTTTTTACTCAGTCTGGTCATGAGACAGAGGATTGTCCTACACTGATAGTGAGGATATATGACAAATGGGTGCTACCACCTCAGCAGACTCAAGACCTACAGATAATGAGGGCTGACCCTCGTGAAGAGGATTTGAATGTGAATATAGTGGTCTGAACTGGAATTGCAATGGGTGATGATAAGGGGAAACAACCCAAAGATAGCGCATGGGTTCACAAAGCTCTAGCGAAGGAGGCTGAATTTGATTTGGAGTGTGCACGTAAAACATTCATGGAAGCAAAGAAGAGCTTCGCTGAGGCCTCTATCTCAGAGAGTAGGGATAAACCTGATCATGAAATGGACCCTTCTATGCTTACGATCTTTATAGAGACCTACATGAAGCTACTACGCGATAGAAAGGTTGTGAAGGGGTTACATGAGCTTATAGATAGATGCGCCAGAAACACTTTAGGTGAACCACGCATTGTATGGAAGATTGGTAAGCATAAAGTAAGGATAGGACAAGAGATGAGACTGACCATGCAGATAGGAGAATATGAAATGGATCAGGTTATTCTGGATATGGGTTCAAATGCAAATGTTTTACCAAAGCAGAATTGGGAGCGGATGGGAAGACCCATGCTGTAGTGGTCTCTGTTTCAATTAAGGGTGAAAAATCTGTAGAAGATCATCCGCATGGGACGGCTACAAGGAGAAACTACAGATATTGAAGGTGCAAGTGCATTGGTTGACTTTGAAGTGATAGAAATTGTGGATGACAACAACCCCTATCCTGTGCTCCTTGGCGTTGATTGGGCTACTGACATGAATGGGGTAATCAACCTAAAGAAGCAAAAGATGATATTTGAAAAGAAATCACTTCATGTAATAGTACCCCTAGATCCTGTTGAAGGATCTCGCTATACTGAACCAGTACGTGATTACGAAAGTGATGACGATCTGGACTGCATATATAAAATAACAGCGTGAGACCAATATTGGGTGAATCTGACAGCGGATGTACGAATTACATGGGATCGTGAGAGTTCCTGCACCTCAAACTCTGATGAAGAATTAGAGCACTGGAAGAATCAGATACATGAAGTAACCACGTTGAGCTATAACATGATGACACAGTCATTGCGCTGTGTATCGTCAGAGGTAAGAAATCTGCCTACTTACGATGGATTCAATGATGTAGATGTATTTTTGGATGCATTTGAGAGGGAAGTACCAGAGAAGCAACACTTCCATGCTTTGGACTGGGCACTGTGCGCTACGGCTACAAGATGGTGGGCTACGCACAAGGGTAGCTTTGATGCTTGGCGCGAGTGTAGGAGGATGATGAGAACACACTTTGGGAAGCCAAAGGTATGAGTGACAGACAAATATGATGGGAAGGATGGTTTGTGCGTGCACTTGGCCAAATGGGCTAAGGCTTACGGAGCGAAGCCCCAACCTGAATGGGTGCACTTGTTCTATCACACTTTGGATTTCATCCTGATGAATTGGTATTTGGAAACAAAGCTCCACCATGGTACATGTGAATGGGATATTCTACACGAAGGATTGATAATGACGTTTAGCTTCAAATACGGGTTTAACAGTATTGACGAAGGGCTACAAGAAGTTAAAGCAACAATATTTAGGATACCGCAGGATCCTTTGGATTTGATTCAACCCGATTGGACTACTCAGCTAATCCACGCATTGGAATGCTATAACGTGACTGTTAAAGAAGAATATTAGGATCCACGAAAGATTAATATCCCTAAAACTGAGGGTCACTGCGAGGTCAAGGGATCGCAGATTGGGAATCTTGATAGAACGCACCACTGAAAACAAAACAGATAAATATTGGTACGAAGGTAGAGACCAAATTTGCGAAGATTGGAGATTACTGGGATGACGCGATGGTAGATAAGGTTGCTGATATTCTCTACGAATACTAGGATTTGTTCCCTACCAAGTTCATGGAGTTAAAGGAGATAATAAGAGACTTGGGCATTATGAAGATCACCTTAAAACCCAACGCAAAGTTGGTTAAGCAAAGACCTTACCATTTCAATCTGAAGTATAAGGAGAAGGTCTGCTTAGAGCTAGACAAGATGCTCGTGGCACGTATCATTGAGCCCATAGAAGAATCTGATTGGGTAAGCCCAATGGTGGTACAAGAAAAGAAGCAGAAGGATGAAATAACGATATGCGTAGATCTTAGGAAGTTGAATGACTCTTGCACACATGATCCCTTCCCAACTCTGTTCACTGATGAGGTATTGGATAATGTAGGTGGCCAGGAAGCATACTCCTTCAATGTTGGGTTCTCTGGGTACCATCAAATCAAAATCCTGCTTGAGGATAGAAGCAAGAGGACCTTCGTGATTGAGTGGGGATGTTTTCAGTACACTGTAATTCCTTTCGGATTGAAGAATGTGCCTACAATTTTTTTGCATGTAGCCATTACTGCATTCAAAGAATTCATTCATGCGTTTTTGGAGGTGTACTTTGATGACTGGACTATGTTTGGGTTGCTAAAACACCACGTGGAAAGTTTGCGCTTGATGCTAGATATTTGTTGAAGGTACCAGATTGCGCTCAATCTAAAGAAATTCTTATTTTGTGTTCCTTTTGGGACTCTGCTTGGTCATGTGGTTTGCAGATAGGGACTAATGGTAGATCCCACGAAGCTCATAGTGATACTTAACTTGGAGGTGTCGAGGAGTGTGAAATAGCTACGCGCAACCTTAGGAAATATTGGGTATTATAGGAAGTTTATCAAGGGCTATGCCCAGATCACCGCACCTATGGATAAGTTGTTGAAAAAGGATGTCACGTTTTGTTGGAACGAGGATTGTCATAAAATCTTGGATGTTTTGAAAGGAAAAATTGTCACTGTGTCGATTTTAGTATTCCCAGATTGGAAGAAGGAGTTTCATGTACATGTAGACATGTCATGTATAGCACTGGGAGTAGTACTAACATACGCTGGCAGAGCAGAATTGGACCATCCTATAGAATTCACAAGTAGGAGGTTATCTAAGGCTGAGAACAACTATTCCACCACTGAGCACAAAGGGTTAGCCATTGTATACATGCTCCAGAAGTTTAGACACTATTTGCTGGGTGAATATTTTAAGATGTATACAGATCATTCTACATTGAAATAACAGGTCAATAAGCCTATGTTGTGGGGGCGAATTTGTAGGTGGTTGTTATTGTTTGAGGAGTATGATTTTGACATTATTGTGAAGCCTAGATGACTAAACGCAAGACATGACCATCTGTCGTGCATCGAAACGGGGGAATAGCCCACTAATTTGGAGGAGGGATTTCCTGACACATAGCTATTTGTAGTACGCATCGTGGATGGTCACTTTGAAGACATCATACACTTCCTAATAACGGGAACCACCCCAGAAAGCTACACCGTCTAGAAGAAAGAGTTAGTGGTGCACGTGATAGACTTTTCTGTCATTGCCAAACATCTATACAAAATGAGATTTGATGAAGTATTACGACGATATGTACTAGAGTTTGAAAGGAATAACATCGTCACAGATGCTCATAGGGGTGCCATAGGAGGGCATTATGCAGGAAGGGCGACCGCGCATAAGATTATACATGCAGGGTTATGGTGGCCAACCCTCCATCAAGATTCAAAAGCTTACTACAAGGCGTGTGATGTGTGTCAAAGGACTGGAAAGCCATCACGAAGAGATAAGCTATCTCTGAACCCATAGATGACGTTGCAACCTTTTGAGAAATGGGTGATAGAGTTTGTGCGACCCATTCAGCCCCAAGGAAAGAAGACGAGAGCGCAATACATTATCGTCGTGACTGAGTATTTAAATCATTGGGTGGATGCACAACCTGTGAAGGATTGCATAGGTGTGACTCCTGCAAAGTTCCTCTATAAGTATGTACTCATGCAATTTGGGTGTCCAAAGATTTTGATGAGTGATCGTGGTATGCACTTTCTGAATGAAACAATCAGCGCATTGACAAAGGAATTTCAGGTATATCACCAGAAAAGCACACCTTATCACCCACAGGCTAATGGGATGGTGGAATCATTCAATAAGGTGCTGGAGAACACACTGACCAAGGTTTTCAATGCTTAGTGAAGTGATTGGGACCTACGCATACCCACAATACTATGGGCCTATCAGACGGCATGGAAAAAGTTGACTGGATAGAAACCCTTTAGGCTTGTCTATGGTGTTGAAGTAGTGATGCCAATGGAATACATTGTGCCTAGTCTACGCATAGCAACACTCACGGGTATGATGGATTGTGAAGCCCTAGAAGAGAGGCTCACGCATATTGTTGAGATTGATGAAGATAGATTTCTAACTGGATTTCACGAATAGGTCCAAAAGTAGCGCGAAAAAGCATGGCATGATTGACACATTAAGTTTCGTACCTTTAAGGTAAATGATCTGGTTTTTTTATATGACAATAAGTTTGATAAATTTCCAGGGAAGCTCATAATGCACTGGCTAGGGCCTATGTCATTAAGGAGATTACCAACCGCAGAGCATTTCAGTTGGTTAAATGGAATGGAGATCCCTTCCTAGGAAAGGTGAATGGTAGTCGATTGAAGCCATACACTGGTGATCTGTCCAGGTGACTATATGAGGGTAACATAGTCTTAGCACTCCAGGCAGCTGAAAGGAGGTGCGAGACTATAAACTACACTACCCAGGTTGGGGAACTGCGTGATTGGAGGATTGTGCGGGACAAGAAAATGTCACAAGGTTCGTGACAATGCGAAGAGAGTTGCGCTACCTAGGGAGAAATCATGTAGGTCAGTTGGAAAGTGACCGTTAAAGTCACTGTTCATGATTTTATGTTAGGAATGTGGCCAAATGGAGTGTGCGGCTAGAATTTAAGACAAACTTTATTGGTAAGATCCTTGGAAATCTACCGCCAATCCAGCATTAATGAACCAAATGTGGGGGGAATGGTTAGATTTGAATTCAAAATTCCCTATAAATTATAGGTGGAGGCCCAACGAAAAATTGTTGGCATTTTGAAAATTGTGTTGGTGAGCTCTCAAACATGCATGATCCATGCATTCCTCAAAGCATTTCTCTACTACCTAGCGTTTGATCAATTCCTAGAATCCAACCGCAAATTCATCTGTGATTTTATCCCTGTATCTGAATCTATGGACACCGAAGCAATGACAGCCGAGGGGGCTATGCTGAAAGTTGTTAGGGAAGTAGAGGGAGCTGCTACAGAGGTTGCAGAGGTATTAACTGAAGTTCCCAAATCACCACGGACACTTAGACCGAAGCCGAACCCAACCAAGGAGAGTGTGAAGGATAATAAGGGAAAGCAGGCTACGATACCCATACACACGTCACTAAGAAGAAACCCACCAAAGGACAAGCCCACCGCATAGGAAAAGGGCAAAGCCATTAACTTGGAGACGGAGGAGGAAGAAATTGGAGACATCCTGATGGATGATGAGGAGTTGGGCATGGAAGTAGAGGAAGTTGAAGTCGAGGGTTCTGACCCTATTACTAAGTTTCTAGAATACGTCCCTCTATGCAAGGGCAATACCAAACTATCCAAGGAAATTGATGAAAGAAAGGTCGCCTTGCACACACCTCTGCTACTAGACAAAATTGTCTTTGAAGGACTGTGATTGGGGTGGATTCCTTTGTTGAAACTCAAAGATTGGGACTTATCTGACCATGAGAAGTTCCCACACTTGGTGATAGAGTAGCTAATGCGCCGCGTTGTTCACACAACCACTGGGATGACTGCATTGGAACCACGAAAGTGGCTCAGGGGAGTAGACAAGGCATGTCTTCTCAACCTGCTATGGGTGTCGCACTACAATTACACCCCCATTACAGTATTGGTCATCAAGCAGCTGCTATGCTTCGTGCACGATGGGTGTTTATGGCTGGAGGAGCCAATACCCATCACTGATAGATTGATCCATAGGATCACGCGGCTGCCCTACACAGGGAAATATTTGGCCATGATATTTGGCAGAAAAGGTGGTGAGCAGGCCCTCGCAGAGGCTGTGAAGGAGAAATTCAAGCTTGTAAAGAATCCATGAGGTTATGTCTTCTCGAGTATCTGTGACCCTGTAGCCAAGGTGGCCACGTAGATTTTGGTAAGAAATGTTATGAGGGAGTGTGTTATAGAAATTTTTGGGCACTGCAACCCCAAGCATAAATGTCCATAAACCAAGGGCTCCTAAGTCCCTAAAGGTGTTGTTCCAACCCCTAAAAGAACAAGGTCAACTGATTACAGCATCTCCCAGAAGTTCTCCATGAAAAACTACTCAAAACTAGTCAAAACTGGACCATTTCACCTACTCCATAGGTAAAGTGCGTTGCATCGCACCTAAATACACACAGTAGGTGTGTTGCATGTCAAAAAGCCCTTCTATGGGGTGCGATGGGCGAGAAGGGAAAAATGGCAGGGTCAATCCACAAGGTGGAGAAGCATGGAATCTTCCAAAAAATTCTCCTCTGACACTTGCCTCTCTAAATTTGACCAGGGATGAGTAAGAGATCATCAATCTCCAAGTGGAATCAAGAACTATCAGAGGGGAGACACTAATCAAATCTCAAAAGCTAACTCACCTCCCTTGCAGACATCTATATATGGATCCCTCATCCCAGAGATCCAGAGGCTGGAATTTTGTATCTTGTAAGGAAGTGCTGCTGGTTTATTGGTGCAATATCATAGTGTTGGGTGATCTAAGCTTCTCATGAGATGAAGAAGGGATTCTTGCTGAGAGGATGATGCTAGGTCAGAACAATTGGTTGTAATTCTCTTGGCTCTTTCTTGATTATCAATAAAGCTATTCAAGTTTTCCTCCATATACTTGTGTGATTGACGTTTTATGCACTTGTATGGTTAATATACATCTGATCCTATATTGCTTATGATAATAGATCTATGTTCTCGTATAGTGTTATGCTGCTTTGATTCTATAGGTACTCTGTGAAGCTGGGTACACAAGAAAGCAAGTAGAAAAGGACTATCAGAAGAGAGAGGAATCGAGCAAGGAACCAAGCGCAAGACAGAGGTTGGTCTCCTTTATTCTTCTCTCATCTATCTCTCATAAAGGAAAACGAAAGTAGTTTTAAGTTTGTTTGTTTCTAAGGTAGCTACCAGCCTTAGTGGGATTAGCAGCTCTGCATTGACACTATTCCGGTAACAAAATGGCGACTCCGCTGGGGAACAAGTAGATTGTTTGTTCATCTACATTTGTTTACTTTATAAACTTACAGATGGAGCCTGAAGTCAATCCAACTAGCCTTCGAACTGCATTTGCTATGCAAGTGCAAAGTAGATCAAAGCTACTTCAGTCAATCTCCAGGTTTTGTTTATGAATTAAAAAATTGATTTACAAGCTCTCTAATTGCCCTTGTGGTGGCTCTAGTAACCTCCTTAGATCTAACCCTGTGATTGATTTACTGATTACCACTTGCTCGGCCTAAATACCTGAATTGAACTGCAAATTGTGACCCGGAACCCAATCAAAGTCTCGTCCCTGGTCCAGCGCACTGTCTGTTCTGTGAACTTCAAATGCAGCACACTTCCCGAGTGTAGTAGGTGCGCTGCATTTCAGTTTCACTGTGTTACAGGTGCGCTGATCAGACAAGGCCTTGTTCCTAAATGTTGGTTTCTATGTTCATTCTTTTCAGCTCTATTCAGGAGTTTCGCTGCCTGTAGTCAGTAAACCTCTGTTTGAAACCCCTTTCCTTGCTATTATTCCACCTCCATTGTGCAAAGAACTGTAAATGTTTTTATGTATTTTTTGAGTCATTTTCAATTCTCCTTTACAAATAAGTAGCGTAATTGTACTGTCGTTTCTTGATTTGAAAGTGTCGCAAGTGTCGTTTTTAGTCATAGAAGAGAATCTGATTGTTCTTGATAGTCGATTACCTTGTTACTATTATATTCGATCTAAATTAGTAGTTTTTTCTAGTGTCGAAAGCAAGTTTTCAATTCCAAATCGCAAAGTGTTGCCATTGTCCTCATTTTGTCTTGAAAAGAAACTTGTTAGTAATTGTCGCTTTGAAAAATAATTCAGATTTGCACATTAGCTTTCTTTTTATCATTTACACATTAAGAAGGCTGAAAACAAATACATGCATGTGCATTTTCATTTAGACTGATTGTTGGTTTGATTTAGGACAGTGCATATAGTGTGTGCTCTTTGCTCTTTGTTGAAAGAACGCCATCTCTCTTTCCTTAGTAGCTAGGATTTTCATTGCAAAAAGAATATTAAACGACTGTTTATCATCTTAGATTGCATTTTAGGAATTGTACATCTACATTACGCGATGAACCTGAAAGGCAAATTTCTTAAACAAGATCAACCATAAAATAAATTTAATGAATCTAAAAACTCTTTGGAACCTAACGCACAACATCTAGAAGTCTAGGCTAGAGACATCTTTCGGCATCGTAAATCCTGGTAACTGTTGCTTTCACTGTTGGTTGGGTGATTCCTCCACTTTGAGACGATAAGTGCCAGTACGGACTTGTGCTCCCACGTACCGTCGAGTATATTTTGGGAGACCACAATAGGCTTAATCCTTTATCCATAGGAAGTCGTGTCTGCCGCCCTATCGATCGCAATGCACTGAACACAGCATTCAGGAAGATTGACTGCCGTACTGTAAAAAGTATTCTGCAGTTTTGCGATTGGTTTGGTAATCCCTCTGTCTAGATTCCAGAGCAGTCCCTTTCGTTCCTTTTTAGACTCCTTAACAGAAAAGGTCCATCTGAGAACTTGTCACTTCAGGCTCATTAAAAATCGAAGGCGACTAGAGTCATCTTTTGTTTTTTCTCGACTCTTAAAAATTGAAAAAACAAGTTGTGTCAAAGCGTCTAAAATTTATTTTAAATAGAATAATTATCACCTTTCCTACATTGGTCTTACATTGAGGAAAATGGAGTCCACTAACCAAGGAGTTTCCCTTGGAGGAAATCCTAGTCCCTTCTCCTCTTGGGGAGATGTGGGTGCACCCATATGGCCACATTGTCGCTTCCAGGATTGACAATTGGCTTGCCTGTATGGCTCTTCTCAACCTCTGTTTTTCAGAACACCGTGACTCTTGAACAATTGAGTTAGCAACTAAACGACACCAGAGTTACCCCCAAACCCTCTACTTCGTCCAATTCTTCCTCTCCTCCTTCCTCTTCGCTTGATGAAGCTAGTAAAGCCAAAAATCAAGTACCTGAGAAGAAGAAGGAAAAGAAGAAGAAAGAGAAGAAGAAGAAGGAGCCAAAGGTGAAAAGGGGCAACCAAACATCGTCTAGCGAAAATCCACATACTGCACCGACCAGGCCTAAATCGCCATGTGTCATTTGCAAAGGAGACTACTATCATCGAGATTGTCCTCGCATCCCTCGGATCTTAAGGGACTGGTCTCCTCGTTTGCACAACCCGGTGTCGTCAACCTCTGATGATCATGTTGAAAATACACCGTCAACTAGTGAAAGTGAAACCCCTGAACAAAAAGGAAAATGTAAATTTCCTTGTAAACTGTGTGAAGGCGATCACGCCGTCCACCATTGTCCCTTCTTAGATGAGGCTAAAAGAGTTTTGGTCAACCGTCTGGTTTCACCGTTACGGCTCCCTCCTGGATATAAGAAACTCTTGCCGAGTCCGTCACTAGTTGAAAATCTGGCTGACACGCCCTTGTGATCGGCCGAAGCATCTATCATTGAAGATAAACCATCTGAATCCATACCAGATGAAAGTCAAAAGGTCAAGGCGGCAGTTGACCCGATCTTGTCTTTAGAGGTTCCATCTTCAGATGATACAGTCATCGAAGAGAACAAGGATGACACCGTCCAAATTCTTTTCATAAGCAAAGACTCCGATGAACATGGGGGCAGTTTACCCGTTCCTTTACCGCAGGAAGGAAGTTTGTCAGAGTCGTACCTGGCCGTCTATTCGGTCCCACCTCCAAGCAACCTGGTTGTTTCCTTTGACTGGAATCTACTAGGCAGACCCCGTTTACCGGCTAGTGTACCATTTCGAATCATTGCTCAAATATGTAGAATGGTCATGGTCAGTACCATCATATATGAAGGGGCTTCTGTGAGTATCCTTTCCTCAACTGCTTGGAAAGCGCTTGGTTCGCCATCGCTTTTTCTTGAAATGAGAAATCTAATAGGTTTTGACAAAGGAACCAGTCGACCATTAGGGATCCTTCCCGATGTGCCCATAACATTGAGAGGGAAAACCGTTCACATGAACGTAATGGTAGTCCAAGGACCCCTGGATTATAATCTACTCCTTGGACGAGACTATATTTATTGCATGGGAGCCATTGTCTCCTCACTCTTTAGAGTAATGTGTTTTCCACACGAAGGAAGAGTGGTCAAGCTCGTAGACCAGCTTTCATTCCCTGGTTCACGCATAGAAAATAGTCATATACCATCCCTGAATGGTCTTTTCACGCAAGGAATGTCTCATCAATCCCTAGTCCGTCCTCCTGATGAGTGCGAGTGATTCAGAGGGCAGGACTGAAACCTAGGGGGCATGCACCCTAGTCTGCCTCGGCAGGAAAACTTCAGGTATAGGGTAGGTTTCCGCGAGGGATATATGACTAGTCTAACACACTCATATGTTTAGGAAATGGGGATTAGACTAGAATAAGATTCCCTCATCAAAGTTATGTGAGTGGAGGCGTCTGCGCCACTCACCTTTGTCTATTTCGGTAGACATCGCCGAAGAAGAGTTTTGTTTGTGGCACAAATAGAACAATCTTTGGTAACCTGAAAGAGGTAGGCCTTTCCCGATAAAACAAATGTTTTTTCTGCAAGTTGAGGGGTAACCTGAAAAGGTAGGCCTTTCCCAGTAAAACAAATGTTTTTTTCTGCAAATTAAGGGGTAACCTTGAAACTCTATTTCACTATACCTGGGGGCATGCAAACCATTTGGCATGCAAGCGAAGAGCGCCCATTTATTTTTTAAATTTGTAGGTCCTCTAACGCTTTAAACTGGTAGGATTGGTCGCTTCCTAACTTTCATAAAGAAAGGATCCAGAGCAAAGCTTTGTAAGGTGCAAGCTCCACAAAAATGGCATCTTAGATGAGACATTCTTATTATACGACTGGACCGAGTAGTTTTAATGCGGACTTCAAGCTCGTTAAAAAATAAACATAAGAAATGAGCAAGTGTTTCCCCCAGTGTTTAAGCTCATTTTAAAATAAAAAATGAACCAATTTCCGGTAAATAACCATCGTGAATGTAGTACTTCAGCCTTTAAAGCCTTGGTCGTGTTCTCATCGCCACCTCCACTCTGTATTGGCCGATCATTCACCTCCACTTGATTGTTTACCCCTTTTGAGGAACAGCTGCAAAGAGTGATCCTGTTAGCCATCCTTGTAACACTGCCATGATTGGAAAATTCCAAACCTTACCTGGAATCAGCTGCTACCCGAATTTATCACTCGTTCCTCAAAGACGAGTCTCCTTTAAGCTCTTTTCAATTGACTCGTAAAATATGAAAAGATTGCCGAGCCATTGGCCTCTCTAGCTCGTTAAAGTGACCAGAAGTGCTATCCCTCCTTTATATTTTAATCTTTTTGGACCTGAGGGATTATTACACAAAAAGATCGAGCGCTTGTTTTGTTCAGCTCGTTAAAAGTACCGAAAATTCATCCCTTTTGTATTATTTTATACTTTTTCAGACTTAAGGGATTAGATGACGAAAAAGGATTTTTTGGAGTTTCCTTTACGTCCCTTTCCAGACTCTCTAAAATTGAAAAGGACCGAGTTATCTTTATCGTTAAACTCATTAAAACCTAATAGCGAAAAACTTGTCCATAACTGACAAGAACGAGTTTCACTATCGCTAGGCTCGTTAAAACATAGTGATGGGTTTGCCCGAAGGGAAAATTATAGAACAAGCATATGTTATCCTTTTAAAGCTTGACAAAAATAAAGAGGTGTTGGCCAAAAATGACTGGGGAAAAATTGGGAAGAAAACTTGAAGAAACTTTGCTGGTAGCAAGTCGCTCTTGAACATGACACTTTCACTTCGCGTCCAAGTCGGGTTGGGTTGTTCCATTCACTGGTCACATCACCATGGTTCCATCACACCATCCACATTTGGGGTTAATGCTACCAATCCATCATGTCAGTGTTGCCGATATGTTCAAGAGAAGTTGCTCAGAGAATTCACCTGTGTCTCACCCACTATAATACATTTACGCTCCATTCTTTCATGACCGCCACCCTGAACCTTATATCACCAGATCGTTTTCACCTCCATTAAAATCATTTGATCCATTCCGTGTCATTGATGTGGGATTCATTAAGGCCCTCCTATGACGAATCACTTCTTGTCTACATTAGCTCATTATCCAAGAAGTCGATCTAGGAACAACCCTTTCAGTACTTTGAAGCTTGCATGCCTCAATGGCAAGTTTCTCACTTCCGGCGACAGGTTTTCATCAATGGCCCTCGACCGAAAGATTTTGCGTGGTGTTCAATGCCAAGTCCCTTATTCACACCACGTGAATTGTACTACAGTAACTTGAGGATCATTATCATTATCGGTGATTCTTCTCGTGCCTGTTAACAGCTTACGTCATTGGCTAGCAATCAGGCGATGTCTTTCCATGTTCAACTCCAGAACATCTCTCACATGGATGGACTTGTACTTTGAGTGAAGATCGAACGAGATTGAAGACCCCAGATCTAGTTTCATCCATTCGCGCTGCGATATATATTCAGGAAAATAAAGACATCAAATGTACATAATTGTTGCACAGATAATCATCCAATCTAAGGGATGATGGCTCTACCAGAATCATCAGTCTACGCTCAGACGATTGTCTGTCTCATGTACATGAAAAATGAATTTATAAAGCTGAGCATGGGAATGCCCGCCTCAGCTAGATCATGAAAATATTATGAAGATAATGTATTGTATTGTATCTTATTACAGGTCTCCTTCTAGCTTGAAAGAACTTCGGATCCTCATGATAAAGCATTTCACCCGACATAAAAAAGATTAACGACCTCATGCTTTAGGGGGAAACTGTTATAGACATTTTTGGGCACTGCAACCAAAAGCATAAATGTCCATAAAACTAGGGATCCTAAGTCCCTAAAGGTGTTGTTCCAACCCCTAAAAGAACAAGGTCAACTGATTACAGCATCTGCCAGAAGTTCTCCATGAAAAACTACTCAGAACTGGTCAAAACTGGACCATTTCACTTGCTCCATAGGCAAAGTGCGTTGCATCCCACCTAAATACACACAGTAGGTGTGTTTCATGTCAAAAATCCCTTCTATGGGGTGCGATGGGCGAGAAGAGACAAATGGCAAGCTCAATCCGCAAGCTGGAGAAGCATGGAATCTTCCAGAAAATTCTCCTCTTGCACTTGCCTCTCTGAATTTGACCAGGGATGAGTAAGAGATCATCAATCTCCAAGTGGAATCAAGAACTATCAGAGGGGAGACACTAATCAAATATCAAAAGCTGACTCACCTCCCTTGCAGACATCTATATATGGATCCCTCATCCCAGAGATCCAGAGGCTGGAATTTTGTATCTTGTAAGGAAGTGCTGTTGGTTTATTGGTGCAATATCATAGTGTTGGGTGATCTAAGCTTTTCATGAGGTGAAGAAGGGCTTCTTGCTGAGAGGATGATGCTGGGTCAGAACAATTGGTTGTAATTCTCTTGGCTCTTTCTTGATTATCAATAAAGCTATTCAAGTTTTCCTCCATATACTTGTGTGATTGATGTTTTATGCACTTGTATGGTTAATATACATCTGATCCTATATTGCTTATGATAATAGATCTATGTTCTCATATAGTGTTATGCTGCTTTGATTCTACAGGTACTCTGTGAAGCTGGGTACACAAGAAAGGAAGTAGAAAAGGACTATCAGAAGAGAGAGGAATCGAGCAAGGAACCAAGCGCAAGACAGATATTGGTCTCCTTTATTCTTCTCTCATCTATCTCTCATAAAGGAAAACGAAAGTAGTTTTAAGTTTGTTTATTTCTAGGTAGCTACCAGCCTTAGTGGGATTAGCAGCTCTGCATAGACACTATTCCCAGTAACAAAGTTTCGCGCAGATGAAGTGCCAAAACCAGTCGTTGCTCTTGCAGCCCAATGCGTCGAAGGAGTCCAGTTTAAATGGGTGCGTTATCTCTATGGTGAGTCCCTTGTGAACTTCCACGAGGTACAAGAGCTCAGCAAGACCTTCCTCTATGCATGGATCTTGTTGTCTATTATGCTGGTAGCCTAGGAGCTACCGGAAGACAGTCAATTCCCCTCAGTCACGCTAGACCTACTAGAAGCAGAGAAGTACGATTCGTTGTGGGTGACCAAGGATGCTTAGCACATCAGGGATAGAAATATCTTCTGGATCTTCATGGAAATGAACATCTACATGGCTGTTAATCATAAACCGTGATTGTCACCTACTGTTTTTACCAAACTGCAAGAGTATGAAGAGTTCAAGGCATACTTTCACCATGTATCAATCAGGGCATGGAAGGACCCTGAGTAGACATGGTATGACTTGCCTTACTTGGCAATGGGTGATGCGATTGATGCAACTCTTGATTGCTGGTCGACAGAGTGGTGCACTACCTTAGATTTGGCGGTGGGGTCGAGCAAGGTCACCGCGCAACGCAAAAAGGAGGAGGCCAAGATCAAGATGGCACAAATGGCTAAGAAAAGGAAGAAGGAGGTTGCTGACAAGGCCTAGGCAAAGTGCGATGCTGCCCAACAAATGAAAAAGCAGACAGGCAAAACAAAGCATGGCTCTGACAAAGGCGTGAGGTTGCCTTCACCTGAAACAAAGGAAGAAATGGATGAGCAAACAAAGTAGCATGGCAAGGACCTGCAAACAACGTCGGACTACATCAAGCATCCAAAGGAACAAGGAAAAGTGGGGTCAAGGAAGAAATCCAAGGCCAGTAAGGCATCGCTGGACCCAATCACCCTCACAGAGTGAGATTTTCATGACATTGGAGATACGGTGTGGGAAGTAACCATGAAGCCACTATAGTAGTTTGAGTAGCAGCAGCAACAACTAATATTGGGGGGCATCCAGATGGGTCTGCAGGAGCTGCAGACCCGTGCATCACAAGCTAGCACGGTGTCCACTAGCCTCACTATCGATACTTTAAAAGCTGCTAAGATGCTGCGTGCGAAGGTCTCCGGAGTGATAGTGTTACTGGATGGAGCAATGACCACAAAAAATGAAGCTGACAGGCCCATTATCAGCGCCCTCAAGGGAGTGGGGTCGAACTTCGCAGTGCTCCCTGGCCAGGTGCTTGACCTACTATAGGATGGAGTGATCATAGGGTTGAGGGTCCACGAGCACCGCGCTTTGTAGGTAATCAGTGAACATCAGATCAATAATGTGCAGTTGGCTCTACAATGAGACTCTACCATCACCGTCGTGACCGAGGTAACAAACCAAAACAAACACATAGTTCAGGTCATGGAGGAGTCACGTCGAATGGTCCTGGAGTTGGCCATTCCTGAGAGAGAACCGATCAAGGTGCATGTTTTCAAGCTTGCTATAGGGGTGTGTGATGCTCGCACAAAGTTGGCTAAGGTTCAGCTTAAGCTAAACCTATAAATTGTAGATTTACAGTTGAAGGCCCAACCTTCAACTCCGCGAGAAGTAAAGGAGAAATGTGCAACCACTGTCATAGAGGCAATAGCGGTGGTAGAAAGTGCAGTAGAAGACTGCACATGGTTGTTTGAACAGTCGTTCGAGGTCCTAGCGAGCCTGCAGGAGGACCCTAATGTACAATAGCTAAAGACATAGGTGCGAGAACTGCAGCAATGCTATGACAAAGTAAAAGGTACAACGCGCACTATCGCTCTCACATAGAGACTGGTGAAGCTACAAGAGGCCAAAGCACTAAAATAATAGGTAGATGCAGCGCAGCACAAAGAGGCAATGCTAAAGGTGTGCTTGAAGACCTGGTTGGATGAGGCTTATTCAGTGACGACCTCTATTGAAGGAAAGTTTTCTAATCTACAAGAAACTCAGGAAAAGCTTCAAGCTGACATTTTAGGACCAAGGACAGAGTAGTTAGTTGAAGAAATGAAGTAGTTGGCCACACAATGCACTGTCGAGGTTGTCGTCATACAGACCGAGCTGGGAGGCCTTCGCGCCAAGATATCTGCGCCGTAGAGTGACTCAAGGGTGAGTCACCATGTTTTTGTTGGGGGCCTATTTGGAACAGGTTCCCCCAAGGACAGTTTTGGGGCTAAAAGCCCATGTTTTGGGACAATTTTGTAATAAAGTTATAAAGTCTCCACATTTTGTGGTCATGGAGCATGAAGGTGTCTAGACTCATAAAGGGTTGTCCACCCTTATTTTGTAAAGTTTAAAGTCAGTTGTAAAGATCCACCCATGCTTCGCGGACCATGGGATTGTATAAAAGGAAGCTAAGTAAATAGCTCCACCAAGTAAGAGTAAATAGAGAAGAAAGAGGTGAGGAGTTAAGCATTGGAGTCTAAGTTTTCTCAGGTCTTAGCGTGGGTAGAGGCTCTGTAGTTGAGTGTGCAGAGGCCTAGGGTGGAAGTCCACAACTGAGTGTGCAGACCCCTGTAGCTAAGTGCCCAGGGCAGATAGAGTTTGTATTAACTTAAAGATATCAATAAACAAAAGTATTATGTAATTATTGTGTACTTAGTTCTTGTTAATGCATCTAATTATATTGTGTTTTGGGTTTAATTTACAATGTTTATATGATGTGCAAATACATGTGATTATATTGGTTAATTGAACGCAAGTAAGAATATCAGTTTACACGGTGTTCACTGTGATTGATTAGTAAGATAAGTAGAACACTTAAGATAACTTGGGAACCTATACAGTATGTTGTCATAGCTACGTGAAAGTACTTGGATCACAGGTTAAGGTTGCACGAAGGTCAATCGTACACGTTCACGGAGGTACCCAATGGTGGAATAAAGTGGTACACTGATAGAGCCCTAAGGCTTAGTGACCTGCGTGAAAGTAGGGGCTGAGGGTAAAAACTGACATCACGACCATCTCAGGGTGTGGAAAATTGGTTCTAGCATCCCCCCATACCGCTTCGGGTGAGACTTTGGTCCGCACTCCACAGGCTAATGCCGAAAGGGCGAGTAGTGTAGGGATTTGTTTGGCTAACTAACGTTGAACCTGGGTCAGGCCCCACAAAGCCAACAATGGGCCATGGAAAATAAAGATTCATGGGTTAAATTTAGATATATTGTAGCAAATGCCTCATGATTATTATGAATGAATACTCTATTAGCATGTTGAAATCTTACGTCATATTTCACTAAGGGTTACAGGCGTGTACCAACACGAAGCAAGCAACACACATTCCAACCATGAAGTAAAACATGAGTATCAAGATGGTACAATACAATATAGACAGAATCAGGCATGAACAAGAGGAGGAGTCTATTAGATGGAAACCCTCTAAATTTTGAAGGCCAAATTAAGAAGTTGCAAGGAAAATAACAAAAGAATCATAAGGGCTTAGGAGAAACAAGTATAAGTGAACATGATGATGTTATAGATCATGTCATGCATACAAAGACAAAAATAATATGAGCCTGATGCTAGCTACCTAGACCATTGCAAATCCAAGAAAATCCCCACTAACATAGATAATCATGGAGGTGGAGTTGATAGAGAAAAAGACAATACGCCAAAAATGCATAGGAAAGCAACAAAAGATATTGTTAGAGGAGAAACTCCATGAAACACCATAGGGAGAAAAGCCTATAAAGCCCCTTTCCATCATTTTTTCTTATTTAGCAGCTCACACACTGTCTCTCTCGGCTATGCGGTTGTGTGCTCCCGGGTCTCGGGCTCGATCAAACCAAGCAAATCAAGGGGCAAGCGTTAGCGATCAGTCCTCCCGCGGTAGCGTCCAGGCCTCTATTCAAGGCCTCTCTCTCTATTGGTTCCAGAAGGCGTAATGGGCGTATAATCAATTGAGCAGTATATGTTTTCTTCCTGATTTTAAAGAGTTATTCGCTAAGATGTTTCTCTAGGTAATCAACCCAAAACAACACCTTAAGCATAATTAATTTAAATATGCATGTTAATAACTCCATTTTACAAAAATCATCCAAATGCAATGGAACAAAAATAAAATGTTCAGAACTGATCTTGATGATGAAAAATGGAAAGTGATCCTAGTTGGACCCCATAAAACTCCTCAAAGCTCTCTGATCCCACCAATAATGTAATCTTGGTCTTGTGACCTCGCTGACATAAGCTCTGGAACTACCTCCTAATCTCACCACAAAGTAATCCAAAAATTTTGCACATTACAACCTCCCCTCCCCAAATTTTTTTGTCCTCAAGCAATATCGTCACATGTTGTCACTCCACAAGTCAATCCAAACCAATACCAAGATTGCCAATGTGTCAATCCATACCATTGTACTACCCCAACATTAATGAATCTCATGATATCGGGGTCCCAAACCATCCTAATCATACTGAAGCATTCCTCACTCCACTGAATCCCCAACAAGTCATAGACACCAAAGCCACTCTTCATACTTCCAATAAGTAGAGCATATTGAAAATAAAAAATCTTGATCATCTCCTCAAGAAGCTATGCTATAGGAAAACTAGTCTCATGTACCTTAGGAGTGAACTCCTAAAGGTACAATCCAAATCCTCCTGAGAAGGGTCCTCCTCCACATGAACTAACCGCGACTTCCTCCTACTAATCACACTATTATACTTGTGAGATGCTACAAAATATCAGCGAGTGACTAAGAAGTGAAATTCTCTCCATGAAACTAAGGTCCAATGGAAGATATGAGTGATCTACCCCTATAAAAACTAACTCATCCCTAATGGTAATTGAAATACCAAGCCCTATGATGCCAGGGTGCCATGATAATATCAAAAATAGACTCCCATGTTTTTATTATGCCACTCTATTCATAGTTAAAAACCCATCATGCAAATATTGAATCCTCATTTCCTCAAACCACATGCCAAAATATATGTAAGGTCCGAACCCACAACCATGAAGTAGATCCTGCCAAGGAATCTTAGCAAGGTCAAAGTCTATTGGTCTACAACTAGACTCAATCTTCAGCAACAATAGGGAAAATATTCATCGCCACAAGGTGAATTCCTTTGTAATCATCCACGTGTCAAACCCAAAATCAACTAGATCACCTGTTGTCATATCCCTACTCATCGAGAATTGGAGTGATCTAGAAACCAACTAGATCCTTGGATTCCACAACCATATTGAAATTTCATAGATCTCAATCTCTATTGATTGTTTCATAGTATTGATAGTTGTTGTAACCCATCTGCACCTCCCCACTGATCCTTGTATCCAATCAATAGATGGAAACCATGTATCGATAATCAACCCAATGCATGCTAAATCACACTACTCTTATCTGATCACACAAAAAACTCTACTATCATGTCTCTTGATGATGCACCCAAATACTACCTGGGGCCTACATGCCCTCCTATAAAAGAGTTCTACCATCCATTATGCCTCATTCTCATGTAAATCCTCAAAAGGCCCTACCAAAGTTATGTCATGCAAATCCCTTGTGATCATCTCCCCAAGTGTCTGCTCAAGGGAGGAACATAGGCTAGCTCTACAATAGACCATGTCATCCCTAAGCTTTCACCTGCCAACTCATGCATTGACCATATCCCTCAATTGGGATATTTCTCTCCTTATGTAATGTGTCTCATCAAACTATCTTAGGTGAGCCTCTCACATCATACTGCTCGTGATGAGAGCATCAAGGGACAATGACCAAATCATCTATAACTACAAGCAATATGGAAGAGAAAAAGGTGTGTGAGTCCATATGGGTATAACTAATAGATTCTCATCCATCTCCTCATCGATCCTTGTTAAGATACAACCAATGTTATGCCTAACATCCCTATCAGAAGGTTTCCCTACATTCCTCTACACAATGTTGCAATGTGCATCACTGGATACCACTGCCTATTGTTGTACCACCCAAAATTATCTTCTATCCCACGTGTGAAAATGTATCTTCCACTCTGCTAGTGAACCCACTATGATGTGAGTCGCATCTCCTAAGTTATCCTAGTAAACCTGAATGACATAGCTCCACACATGCTAGTGGGAATGTCATTGTTGCATCGATCCTCAATGTCTCATGTTTCCAATACATCAATGGAATAACATCATCTCCATACAGTGCCCGAATTAGTGACATACTAATGCCATCTCATTCGAATAACTCCTACCATGACATGATGACCACCCTATAACCACATGCATGAACGATGTGCCAGGAAATATCCTCAAGTCTGCATGTTCCTGATGGAAACATTAAGGAAAATGTTCCCTCAGTCACTAGGTCAATCACCCCATCAATGTCATAATCATCTTGTACCTCTCGTATATGATGGAAAGCCCCACCTAGATCCTAATGCTAACTTATGATTCCAATATCCACTCCACTCATGTCAACAAAAAATAGATTTGAGATGGATGTATCCTCATCTGAAATATACTTGTATCCACATCCCATGGATTCATAATGAAAACCCTTAGGGACATACCTCTTTACAAGTGCTTGTTCATCTAGATGCTCCTCATGCTTAAATATCACTGGAAGTTCCTCTTTGAAAACATGAGTGCCCCTGACATCCGTTTATGTGATGGTTTCCATATAGTAACTGATTGTTTTCCATGGGGGATGAAGAATATCCATAACTCAACCCCATAAAAAAAATTCAACCTACAACTCTGATTCTTGAAGGGCCATCTAAGTGCTCTTCAAGGACTCCTAGGTAGTTTTAAGCTCATGGGTAAGCCTGTCAACTTCCTCCTCTTTCCTTTCTAGTGCATCATGGTTTATCTCAATAGGAATGAGTAGGGGATACTATTCGAAATAAGGTGAATGTAGTTAGATGTCATCTCTACCAATTCCTCTTTGAGTGTTTGAAAATCTACTAGTGAAGGCTCTCCCAAAAAACTATCACATATCACTACATTTCTCCAACAATAATATGCCACTAATGCCCGTGTATCATCATATTTCCTCGTGGCTTCCATAATTTGGTTGACACTTACCTTCAATTTCTTTTCCAATTATGGGCACAAGTAATCGTATGAGCAACATCTTATTCATAAAAAATCATCTGATGGGTCTAAGTTCACAGTGCTAACTACCTGTGAGTTATCATTTTTTCACACCCCTTGGGAATCATCATCAATTGTTGTAGCCTCATGATTTTCCTCAATAATCTCATTAAATGATGACAAGAATTTTTCTTCAATATCTTATTCTCCTTCATCCTGAATCCTTGTATCAACCTATTGGAGTGAATCTAGGCTACCTTCATCTTCAACAGGCATGACTTCTCCCAATTCATCCTGGGAGGTTTGTCATAGTCCTTGTTGTCTAGGCCATCCTATGTGGACAAATATGATCCCTCTAGCCCAATGAGTGGGACTAGAAACCTACGTGACAATCTACTAGACACTCTCCTAAGTTACAATCGAAATAGAAGAAGAGGAAGATGACCTACCTCGTTCTGATGCTATAATATCCTCCTTTGTTGAAGACCTCGAATCTCTTGTGCCATGGGCTCAGTCCTACTACTCACAATGTTTAAATGCCTGCACAAGAGATCAAGACACAACAATTCATGGAAGTAAAAATAGCATAATCAAAAGTAACCTACTTAACAAATCAAGGAACATTAAGATAAATGATGCATTAACATACGCATTTATGGAAAATGAACTAGCAATTGTATATATTAATAGAATAAAGGAGGAAGCATACAACCAAGCCTTGATGTCAGTAAGTTGTTCTTGAGTGAATGTCCAAGTCCAACCTCAAGCCCTCCAAGCACTCCTTCTCCAAGCCAAATGAGTAGCATGTAGGCACAATCTCAACATAAGGGTGCAAATAGCCAAAGACCAACCATTTGGGAATGGGAGAGAATGAATATATAGGAAGGGAAAGGGAGTTAGGATCTCTCCAAAGATAGGAGAAACCCCTCACCTCAAGGAGGTAACTCATAGGGATAAGACCAAAAGGCCAAGTTGAGAGAACTCGACCTCATCCATTGCGAACAACCTCCAGCTCATCGTTCTGGAAGCCTCTAGATCACAAAGCTTCTTGTCCTCTTTGGGAAAAATACCTTTTAGGGATGATCGTTAGTGTCCAAGCCAAAAGTGCACTTGCATCATAGGGCTAGTATAGTGGAACTAGCGACCATCACGATTTTTAGTGTCAAGGGAGCAGTGATGCTACAATTATGGTTTTAGAGCCATTTCCTTCAAGGGAAGGTCAATAAATGTTTCAATCAGTGTTTTAGGGAGGATATGAGCTACATATCTGGATGAGTACACTGCATGATGGTCATGTTTCGGGCACTTTGGGGTATGTCAGAGGGAAGTGCGGGAGGTGTAAAAAAATACTGTCTAATAGTCCTCAATTCCAATCATCATTTCTCCTGCACACACAACATTGTCACGAGGATTTTTTTAGGTGTTGTGATTTTTTACCTTCATCATCTGCAGATATGCAATTTTTCTTTTCTTTTTCCACCCTTTATGATGCCCATGCTTCAAACTGCTCAACCAAGCTTCCAAAATACCTATTATATTCTTCAAAATTTTGAACAAGTATTTATTGTTGCAATTGACTTCGAGGCATTTTTCCCTTCCGATTTTGGTCCCAAAATTATTCTCTATATCACCTCGATTTAGACCCGCAATTGACCAAAATCGTGCTTGATTACCACTGTAATATCTCATATATGAAAGATGTTAGCAAAACTTACAAAAATATTAAATTTTCTCTTTGAGGAATTTTGACAAACACTTTGTGTGAAAGATTTTCTTCGAACACTTTGTAAGCAAAATAAATAAACACTTACAACAAAAATATTTTGAGGCACAAGTAGACTTTTACTAATTTTATCAAGAGATTTACATGGAGAATATTAATCTTAGAACCTATATTACAAATCAAGCAAATAACTCAATCAATGTGGTACTCGTGTAGTAAACAACTCGACCCACCCATAATGATGAATTTGACCTCAAGAAATAAGCTCTAATATAGCAAATAATCTCAGCCCTAACATATAATGTGATACCAAATTTTAAAAATTAACTAGAAATGTAAAATTTGTGCCATAAATTTAGAAATTAAATCAAACCATTCCAGAAAATATACCCAAACTTTCAATTTACTCATACATTCAATTAAATCGGAATCTAATAATTGGGATATAGAGGAATATTTGTTTATCCATTTGAAGGTGATTTTTGTTTGTTGTTGCTCCCACTCTTTCTACCAAACCAACCTTTTCCTCCTAGCTTATATGGGATCAACCTATTTGGTTCCCTTCCCCTCCACCATCTCAGGGTCCTGATTAATAAAATGTTTTTCTTCCTAGTTCTCTGTCGGTCACAGGTGGAGTGAATTCCACACTTCTCCTTTTATTTCTTAGAGGAAATTACATTTAATAATGTTAAGAGTGACAAACATAAGTGCTATTTTTATTTAATTCATGAGAATGATAATTTTAGAAATTTAATTTCTTAATGCCCTTCTTATTTTATTGAACTTATATTTTATTGAAAATTATTAATTTAATTTAAAATTTAATATTAAGGTTGTTTGGGAATGACTTATTGAAATGATAATGTCAAATGTCTTTTCCATTATATTTATTTAGTTTCTTTTAGTCAACATAATATATATACAAGTTCTTTTAGTTACTATAATCAAAATTTCCATTTTATTTTTTATAATCCATTGTATTAACTTTATTTTGAAATTATGTATTATGATCATGGTACACATATCAAGTATCTCATTCAATACAATCATTATATTATGGTGAGTTAGGTATTTACTTCAAAAACAAATCCATTACCCTATACTTAGTCATTTTCAATATTAGCTAGTATGTATACTAGTGTACTGCATGTAATGCATGGATATGTATCATGTAGGGTTTGATAGCTCAGGAACTTGTTCAAACAGGGTCCCCTGGGGTTAGATTTTGTAAATTTTTTAATAATATTATAAAGTCTTTGCATTTTGAGCAGAGCCCGCAGGTCGATAGGAGTATAATGGGCTTTAGGAAGGTCAAATCCCCTTATTTTGTTAAGAATAAGGTGTTTTGTGACCCTCCCATGGTTCGCAGACCATGGTATTGTAATAGAGAATGATATAAAAAGAATTCATAGAGAATCATGAGATCTATCTATTAGTGAATGATCTAAGTAAGAGATAGAAGTCTATTTTCTGTACATAGGTGAAGGGGAAGGCTCATACAGCTGTGTGCGTGGAGACCTTGGTAAGTCTGTATATGAGTGCGCAGGCCAAAGAAATTGTGTGTGCAAGGTTGGAAGAGCCTGTAATTGAAAATATCTAAGCATAATAAAGGTTGTTTTGGAGCATTATCTGTGTATATGTGTGTTATTGTTTACTTATCAAATTACTGTATGTTCACTTTGTTTACTACAATTTATCATGAAAAGTACTTAATAAATGTGTGAGAGAGGTAGATCTATTTATTTGCATGATGTTATGAATGTTTAGAACAATCGACAAAGTGTTTGAATCTGTTAATTATTAGTTACTGTAATTTCTGGGTTTTCATGTTAGGGTTCGCAAAGGCCAGAATAAAGCCCTAAGAGTAAAAAAACACATCAAATAGTCCTTTGGACGCAGAAACCTAGTTATAGCATCCCTTAATACTACCTCGGGTGAGACTACAGCCTGCGCTACATGGGTTGTTTCCGAAAGGGACGGTAATGTAGGGTTTTTTGGTTAGCGCAACTAACTTTTAACCTGGGTCCAAGCCCCCTCAAGCCAACAAATGGTTTTGTTGGCGGGACCAAGATCTATCTAAGAAATGTGTGATGTGGCATAAGTGAATATCAACTAAGAAGGAGATTGAAAAGTGGATAGGTCAGAATTTGCATGAGTTTGAAGCCCAAGAAAATAGGAATCTGAACCTATCAAAAGAAGAGTGGTTAAAAAAATACATGTATATAGAAGAACACAAAATTTTCTTCAGCACTTTTCTGTGCGAATTATACGAATGGTTATCTAAATTGGCAGATGTTCAAGGTACCTGGAAGTTGGATAACCCTATCGTGTGGACTCCAAAGTTAGTGAGGTGCCTAGAAGGTTCAAAAAACAAGATCATGAGAGTTGTCAATTATTGAATCGATAGTATTTTGGGTGGATTCATTACTGAGTTTGCGATTGTCACGTCTATTAGTTATGGTAAAGCTGAATGTTGGTGTTTCAAAGGACCAAGAAATAAGTATCTGAAGTCCCTAAAAACTTGGATTAAAATTCTATTATGTGATAAACATGTTATTTCATTGAATTGGTGTTTAGACGAGACTTGACAGGAGCTACGCAAAGTGGGAAACCATTCAGAAGAGATATAGATTCAGGTGCTTAGTACAGTCCTTTGTTGGGAGCGTCTGATAGTGATGAAGAAAGTAGTAGTCTAAAGATGCCTCAAAGTTCACCGCAAATAGTAAATCAGGATATTGCAGGAATACCACATCCCTCCACTCCACCTCCACCATCACCCCCACCTCACACACCTACGGCTACACCTCCACCTCGTCTATTCAGTATGGAAAACGCTATGAAGATGTCTATATTCAAGGGTTCGGGGATAGAAGACCTTGAACATTTTTGGTTTGTAGTAGATGTTGTGTGGAAGTCACAACCAATATCGGATGATGCTCTAAAGAAAGTGCATCTGGTCAAAACATTGCAAGATAGGGCACTAAGTTGGTATATTAAGTATAGTACGGCTCATCTAGCTACGATGTTTAAAGATACGAAAGATGCGTTGAATAATCAATTCAAGAATCCTAAGTTATAAGCGCAGTCTGTAAGGGAGGTCAAGGCAATCAAGCAGAAGGTAAATGAATCTGCATGGGATTTTGATAAAAGCTTGAAATGTCTACTGCAACAAGCTAATATGTAGATCACAGATGAACAACACAAGGATTGGTATATTTATTCACTATTACCTCATTTGAGATTTCCATTGTCGCAACAGAAGATTGTAACACAGCCTGAGGCACTGGAGATTGCTATAAAGTTGGAAGCCTCACCTATTAAGGATACGAATTTGGGAGTGCAATAGATTCAGTCGAAATAGGCTAGTCTACATATGGAGTGGCAGAGTCTCAAAAAGGGAAAAGAAGTCTAGAAGGAGACTCATGCAGAAGTATGGTGTTTAAAATGTAAATGCCATGGTCACAACAAGGAACATTGCCCAGTATATCAGAATTATCTAGTTGGAGGAGGTCCTGTCTCCCTGAAGCTAGAAAATATCGTTGGAACAAGTACAGGTGTGCTACCATGGTGCGCTATCTTCCAGATCACAAGAAAACATACAATGAACAATTGTCATTTATTATAGAAGTTTGTGGAGACCCCCCAACAACTATTCTACAACTTTTGTTAGTCTCTAGGTCATGATGAGTGTAATTGTCGAAGTTATGAATTAATGATGGACAGATTCCTAACATATAGAGTATAGATGAAGGCACATCCTCAGCAGGATCAAGGCATAACTACAGCACGCAAAGGATTCTAGGGATGAGGAAGATGATGAGGTTGAGGAGCTGGAAGAGGTCAAGGCCATATCATTTGTTACAATTGTGGAGAACCAGGTCACTTTGAACGAGATTGTCAGAATCCAATGCACCCCTCTTGTCAATATTGTTGACATATTGATCATGTCATAGAAGATTGTCCTGTTCTCATCACAAAAACATAAGAAAAGAAGACCCAGACCCAACATCCTACTCAGAACATCCAAATGATGAAATAAGAACTCCACGAAGATGGGCCTATTGTTAATATCGTTACGCAGAGTGGTATAGCTACCAAGGAGGATAAAGGGAAACCACTAGAGGAAAATGTATGGGTACGTAAGGCTGTTGACAAAGATGTTGGATTCAATTTGAATAAGGAAAAGGAAACTTTTATGGAGGCAAAGAGGAGCTTTGTATATGCTGGAGCTTCTACATCCAAGGCTCAGAGTACACCTACGGGGAAGCTTGAAGAAGTTAGTGCTGTTCAGGAAATAAATCCCTCATTATTGACATATTTTCTACAGACCTGCATGAAGCTCTTAAGGGACGAAAAAGTAGTAGAGGCATTGCAAGAATTGATAGACAACTGCACTGACAAGGGTAAGACACTACTTGAGCAACACACAGTACATAAAGTGGATAAGGGTAAGAAAAGGACTGGTCAAGAGATGAGATTGACTACACAGATTGGGGAATTCAAAATGGACCAAGTGATCCTAGATTTGGGATATGATGCCAATGTATTTCCTAAACAAACCTAGGAAATAATGGGAAAGTCGGAACTACAATGGTCCCCAATTCAGCTGTGAATGGAAAACCAGTAGAAGATTATTCCAATGGGGCGCTTACATGGAGTGATTATGGATATTGAAGGAGCGCGTGCCATAGTTGATTTTGAAGTAATCGAAATATTGGATGACAGTAATCCCTACCTAGTGCAACTTGGAATTGATTGGGAATTTGATATGAATACGGTCATCAACCTAAAGAAGCGCATCATAACATTTGAAAATAAGGAACTGAGAGTGATTGTTCCATTTGATCCATCTGAGGGTGCATGGTATACTGAACCAGTCTGAGATTACTATGAGCAAGATGATATTGAACAGATTTAAAAGCTTACTATGCAGGATGAGGACTGGATCAACCCTACGATGGATGGGTGAATTACTTGGGAGAAGGACAGCTCCTGTAACTTGAATTCAGATGAGGAACTTGAGCATTGGCAGAATAGACTGCATGAAGTATCGACATTGCGATGCAACATGCTTACTAAGTCACTTCTATGTATATCTACTGAGGTACACAATTTACCAAATTATGATGGCTTAGATGATGTAAATTTATTTTAGGACAAATTTGAAAGGGATGTACCAGAGGAACATCAGTTCCAGGCACTAGACATCGTGTTAAGAGCTACACCTACCAGATGGTGGGGTACGCATAAGAAGAGCTTTGCAAACTGGAAGGAATATTGTAGGATGATGAAGCTACAGTTCGTGTATGCCAATACTCACATGAATGAAAAATATATAGGGAAGGATGATCTGCGCAAGCATCTAGCTCATTGAACGAAAGCATGCAGAGAGGAACCACATCCTGAATGGGTTCACATATTCTACCATAGTTTGGATACTATCCCGATGAACTGGTATTTAGAAACAGAGCTGGGACATGGAACCACAGAGTGGGATGTTTGGAAGGAAATTTTTTGTTAACTTTCAGTTTTGAGGATGGGTTTGAATGTATTGATGAAGCATTACAGGAAATTAAGGCTGCAATTTTCAGGATGTCGAAAGAACCTGTCACATGGGTCCAATCAGATTGGAGTACGCAGCTATGTCGTGCTCTAAAATGCTACAACGTCACCACTAAAGAAGGTGAGGAAGATCCCAAAAATATCAACATCCCTAAGTAAGAGGGTTAACGCGAAGTCACGGGGCCTAAAGTATAAATTCATTACATTTCAAAACCATTGAAAACCAAGCAATTGAACATAGGTGACTACTGGGATGTGGACATCGTTGACAAAGTCATGGAGCTATTACAAGAATAGCAAGACTTGTTTCCAACAACCTTCTCTGATATGAAGGGTATAGTAGGAGATCTGGGTGTTATGAAGATTAATCTGAAGCTAGATGTAGAGCCGATAAAGTAGTGCCCATACAGGTTGAATCCTAAGTACAAAGAAAAAGTACACGAAGAAATAGATAAGATGCTTGTAGTAGGGATTATTGAGCCTACCGAAGAATTACACTGTGTTAGTCCTATGTTGGTTTAGGAAAAGAAGACAAAGGGCGAAATATGAATGTGCATAGATCGAAATAAGTTGAATGATGCTTGTGTACATGATCCATTCCCTATGTCGTTCACAAATGAAGTGCTGGAGAATGTTGGTGTTCAATAAACCTACTCATTTATAGATGGATTCTTAGGGTATCACTAGATCAAGATCGCGCCATAAGATCGAATTAAGACTACCTTCGCCATAGAATGGGGATGTTTTCAGTATACTATTATGCTCTTTGGACTTAAGAATTCCCCTGCAATATTTTCTAGGGTGGTAGTCACAGCTTTTAACGAATTTGTTCATAAGTTTCTGGAGGTGTACTTTGATGATTGGACAATGTTTGGGTTAGTGAAAAGGCACGTTTCATGTCTTTATCGGATGATGGATAATTATAGGAAATATCAAATATCCTTTCATTTGAAGAAGTGCATCATTTGCGTACCTTATGGGATAGTCTTGGGCCACGTAGTTTTCAAGTAGGGATTGATAGTGGACCCTACCAAAATTGTAGTAATTATCAATCTGGAGCCTCCAAGGAATGTAAAACAGTTGTGCGTAACATTGGGACATACCAGGTACTACAGAAAATTCATCGAGGCATATGTGTAGATCACTATGCCCATGGAAAAATTATTGAAGAAGGATGTTACATTTTGTTGGGATGATGATTGCCACAAAAGCTTAGATGTCTTGAAAGAAATGATGGTTACAACACTTATTCTAGTGTTCCCCAATTAGAAGAAAGAGTTCCATGTACATGTAGATGAATACTGCATAATGTTAGGAGCAGTGTTAACCCAACCAGGTGCAGGTGATATCAACCATCCGATTGCATTCACGAGAAGGAAATTGTCTAAGATAGAGAAGAATTATTTGAACACATAGCGCGAAGGATTGGAGATGGTGTATGCGCTCCAAAAGTTCATGCATTATTTATTGGGTGCACACTTCAAAATGTACACATATCATTTCGCTCTGAAATACCTAGTCAACAAGCCTATGTCGGGGAGGTGAATTTGCAGATGGTTGTTGCTCTTTTAGGAATACGACGTTGAAGTAGTTGTGAAGCCAGGGAGATTAAATGTTGGACCATATCACCTTTCACGAATTGAGAATGGTGAAGAACATAAAATTATTGATGAAGGATTTCCTTATGCACAGCTCTTTATTTTGCGCGTCGCCGATGAACACTTTGCAGATATCATCCAATTTTTGTCTATGGGTACATCTCCTGAAGGATATATGACGCAACAGAAGAAAGCGTTGGTGGTCAAGGTTGTAGATTTTTCCGTTATTGTAGGGCACTTGTATAAAATGGGTTCAGATGAAGTTTTGTTCAGATATGTACTGGAGTATGAAAGACAAAGTATCCTTGCTGAAGCATATGGAGGAGTTGTTGGAGGGCATTATGATGGTAGAGAAACCGCGCAGAAGGATTCCAAGGAATATTGCAAGGCATGTGATGTCTGTAAGAGGACAGGGATTTCATATAAACCCGCAAGTACCATTACATGAATTTGATAAATGGGCAATAGAATTTGTGGCACCGATTCAGCCACCAGGAAATAAGACAGGAGCATGACACATCATCACAACAACCAAATACTTGACCAGATGGGCTGAGGTATAGCCCATGAAAGATTGTAGTGTGGCTACAACTATGAAGTTCATATTTGAATAATTTTTTCTCGATTTGGCTGCCCTAATATTTTGATGAGAAACATGGGTTTGAACTTCCTGAATGAAACAATTGTTGCTCTACTTGAATAATTCCAGATGTATCACAAAAAAATTACACTATATCATCGTGAAGCAAATGGTACAGTGGAAACCTTTAATAAAATCCTAGAATGCACTTTGACGAAGATTTGCAATGCAAATAGGAACGATTGGGATGTGCACATACCAGTTTTTCTTTGGGAATATCGAACTACCTGTAAGAAGTTGATTGGACAAACACCGTTTAGACTAGTTTATAGATAAGAGGCATTAATGCCGATGGAGTATATTGTGCCCAGTTTGAAGATTTTCGTAGTCACAGAAATGGTAGATAAGGATACTATGGAAGAACGTCTCGCACAGATAGTTGAGGTTTACATCAGCAGGTGTAGAAGGATCGCAAAGAAGCGTGGCCTGATCACCACATTAAGAAGCACACCTTTTAAAGTACAAATTTAGTATTGTTGTATGATAGTAAGTTTATGAAGTTTCCTGGAAAATTTCAGATGCATTGGCTGGGGCCATACATTGTCAAGGAGATTACAGATGGAGGTGTAGTTCAGATCACAAAGCTTAACGATGAGCTATTTCCATGGAAAATCAATGGCAGCCGACTGAAGTTGTAGAGGGGTGATCCCACCCCTGCATAATGACTATATGAAAGAAGGATAGTCTTAGTACTCTAGGCAGTTGCAAGGAAGTATGGGACTATAAACTACGCTGCCAGAAGGATAGTTTGGTGAAGAAAAGGGGTTCCGCAAAGATTGGAAGGAAGGCGTAGAGGAGAGTTGTGATGAAGGATCTGTGCTAGCATGGTGGGTCCCATGCAACCTGGCTAAAAAGTGACCATTGAGAGCACTGTAGATGATTGGTTGGTGATTTTTCCATTAAAGGGAGTGGAGGAAAGCATTTAAGGCACATATATTTGGAAATATTCCACCAAAGGCACATTAATGATAGAGATTTGGAGGGAACAGATGGATTTGAATTCAAAATGAGCTATAAATAGAGCATCTTGCTCCACATTTGAACACTTTTCTTCCTGAGAAATTGCCTTGATATTTTGCACTAAGATAGTTGTTCGATGTCTAGAGGGGATTGGAAAGAAATTTGAGAGAAGTTTTCATTGCAAGGATTTGGGTGGGAGGCGACTTTACCTGAGTGACAATGTGAAATAGTTTGGAAGAGAAAGACAAAAACCCGACCTGACCTGACCCAACCCGAACTTACTAGAGCACCTAGGTCATTGAGGCCTAAACACAAGACCTCCACGATAGGAGAAAATAATCAAAAGAAGCCCCAACAAGCACTGATGTGGAAGTCACCACGCAAGAATCCCATAGATATCCGAAAAAAGGGTAATATGGATAAAACCAAGTAGCTAATGAAACCCTTGGACTTAGATTAGGAGGAGTTAACTATGGGGATCGAAAAGATTGATGCAGATGAAGTCGTGTCGATTACCTAGCTACTACCTTATCTACCTCTAGGAAATCCATAGCCAAAGTTACTAAATACCCAGATATGGCAAAGTTCCAAGTCTCCACACCATTGTTTCCAAAGAACGTACATTTTGAGGGAAATCTGTTGGCTTGAATACTATTTTTAAAAATGGAGGATTGGGACTTGGGTGATCAGGGAAAGTTCACGTAGTTGGAGCGGAGAAAATACCTAACGAAAGTATACTATGAGGTGTCAGATGTTCCACAGCTCAAGCTAATGAAGTGGGTGACTGGAGTTGAGCATGCAAGGTTTCTCAACATGTTATGGGTGCCACATTTTAGTTGCAACACCATTAAATTTTTTTGTGTGCATCATTTATTGACATTGGTTCATGATGGGTGCCTTTGGTTGGGAGGGCCCATTCAAATTACTAATATGTTGATTCAACAAATAAAATTATTGTTGTATTAAGGAGTAGAAATTGTGGATGCTTTCATGGGTAAATTGCAGGAGAAGAAGTTAGCAGACCAGATGAAGAGTGAATTCGGGTTGGTGAAGAAGTCGTGCGGTTAATGGATTAGCTCAATATCTGATGACACTCTGTAGTTTGTTGCACAAATATTGTCTAGGAATATCATAAGGAAGTGTCGCACTGATCAAGTGTCTATGCCAGTAGTATATCTAGTTGCGCAGTGTGCTAGAGGAGTCCAGTACAATTGGGCTAAGTATATGTGTCATGATCTCCTGGATGATTTTTGCGAAGCCTAGGATGATGGCAAGGTTTTCCACTATGTGTGGCTCATTTTGTTGATCGCGTTGGTGGCATGGAGGACGTCAGAGGAAAGTGAGTTCCTGCATCATGATCCAGACCTATGTGAGGCCGTGAAATTTGCCTCATTGTGGGTGATGAAGGAAAATGAGCACCTCATGGAGACAAAAACATTTTGGGTCCTATTCAATTCTGATTTGAGGATGGTGATTAACTAATCACCGCAATTATCACCAAGCTTGCATACGTAGTATGCTAACATTGATTATTTTAGGGTAGATTTCATAATCTGTCTATTTGCATGAAGAAATATGCCATGGGCACATGGAATAAGTTGTCCTACTTGGTCGCCGAAGATGATATTATGGGGGTCGTCATTAAATGTTTGAGTGACTGGCTCACCCCATCTGATGCAGGCATGCAAACTAGTAATATTTTTGAAGGCGCGACTATGACAACCCCATAGAAAGATAAGAAGAAAGAAGCACATCAGGCTTTTGTGAAAGAAAAGGCCGAAGTGAAAGAAAATTCCATGCAGTAGGAAGAGGCTTCTAAAAAGGAGAGAGAAGCACCGAAAGAAAATATTTATGCCAAAGAGACATAAGCACCAAAGGAGAAAGTTTCCACCATGTTGCAGGCCACTATTGACCTCGATGAATATGAAATGGAGCACACCAATATAGAGATAGAGACAAGGGATGAATAGGAGAGGGACACAGACTTGGATTCCCCCTTCATTGTCAGAAAGAGGAAGAAGTAGAGCTCCATGGGACTGTGCAAGAAGCAGAAGTCTGACAAGTCTGCAAATGCAACACCATTGATCCTCATGGAGGGGGACCTAGACGAGATCGGTGATGTGGTATGCAATGCAACAAAGGCTATTTGGAACCACATTGAGGACCAATACCATCAGACACTAGATAAGGTGTAGTAGGGCCTCAGGATTGTGTAGGTCCAAACAAGGGTTATTCAAGCGAGCGTAGGACAAGCGAGCGTAGGACAAGCGAGCCTGAAGCAAGTAAGCATGATAGAAGAGATCACCACATACCTTTGTGCAGTACAGTTATTAGAGGGGTCTTTGCATGTTGAGACTTCAGACGATAGGGCACGCTTATTGCATCTAAATAATTTGAGCCTTAACCTCGCAGTGCTCCATATTCAGACATTGCATGAGTTTCATCAAGGCATCTCAGATGAGCTTAGATTCTGGGAGCAACCCAGATTACTCGTTATTAGCGAAGTCAAAACCAACAAACAAAAAATGTTTAAGGAAAAGGTGTAGGCACTCAAAGAGTGGGAATAAGTCACTGTGCATAGTCAGCAACTGAAAGCAGCAATAGCACAGGCCTATAGTGAGCTTCCCGAACTACAAATTCTAATAGAAGCGACCTTCATAAAGAAGATCCAGAAGTTAGCTGTCACGGTGAAGGTGTCAAAGGAGGAAATTGGTAAGGTTTTTTTTTAGCTACAACTATAGTTATCTGAGCTTCAACTTAAGTTGTGGCTAACTACTCCTTTGGAAGTTAGAGAGCAGCACGAGGCTACCATTAAAGAAGACATGACTACTTTAGAAGCTGTAGTCAAGGATTGCAGCCAATTATTTGAACAAACCATGGAGATGTGGACCTCATTGCAGGAGGATCCACACTTGTAGAAAATTGAAGCTGATATCTGGGAAAAATAGGTGTAGTTCGATGATATTAGGGCTACAGTGTAGACCTTAGCCCTAGTGCAAAGGTTCACATGACTACAGGAGGGAAATTTCATCCAGACTCATATTGATGACCTACCTTAGAAGTCATCCATCATATCCTCAAGGATGCAACCCTGGGATGATGAGGTAAGCCAGTTGACACAGACGACACAAATCAAGTTGAAGGCTATGCAACAGACACAGAGAACCATGGGCCTTATAGTTGAAGGTCCAACTACCGATAAAATAGTTAAAGAGGTTCATCAGGCCGCTATGCATGGAGCAACAAATTTTCAAGCACTGAAGACAAAATTCAGTAGTTTGCAGGTGAAGATCAACGCACCACCAACAAAGTGACTCAGGACAAGTCACGACTTTGTGTTGGGGGCCTATTGGGATAGGGTCCCCTGGGGTTAAATTTTGTAAGCTTTTTTATAATATTATAAAGTCTCCACATTTTTAGGAGTAGAGTGCGCATGTCGATATGAGTCAAAGGGGCTTTAGGAAGGTCAAAGCCCCTTAGTTTGTTAAGAATAATTTGTTTTGTGACCCGCCCATGGTTCTTGGACCATGGTATTGTCATAGAGAATGATATAAAAATAAGTCATATAGAGTCATGAGATCTATCTATTAGTGAATGATATAAGTAAGAGATAGAAGTAAGTTTTTTGTACTTAGGTGAAGGGGAAGGCTCCTGTAGCTGTGTGTGTGGAGACCTTGGTGTCGAGTGATAAAAAGGGTCTTTTTCACCTCTAATTACCTTCACATTAATTGTCAACCCAGGGACGACTTTTTATTTCAAAAGTGTACTTAGTCTGAGGCGGCTATTTACTCAAGAGTAATGTTTTGCAGTATAGTGCTTAAAATCCAAAAGTAAATGAATGCTTGAAAAAGAAATCTAACAATAACATAAAATCAAATGCTCTGAAATCCAACTATTCACTCAGCAAACATCAATTAAGGATACAGTAGCAATAACTCATTCCTCTAGAGATTGATGCAATTGAAATAAAACTAGAACAAGACAATCAATCTGGGAACGAGGAAGCAATAACCAATGTTCTCTACAATTGACAGTCCTGCTTTAAAGCAATTAAAAGGAAATAGAAATTGAACTAAAGTTGCCATTGAAAGTAAACTAGGAAAACTCTTTAAACGCAAACTATTGCAATTAATCAACAGAAATGAACAACAAAGTAAATGGGCAGCAAACTGTAATTAAAGGAATCTGAACAACAAACTCTAATTAATGGAAATGAACAACAACAAAGCCAAATTAATAGCAATCTTTACTTTAAGAATAAATCAGATAGCACACGGAAATAGAACATCATTGATTAATGATGGAATATGAAACAACGCTGAAAAGTCAAATATAAATACACAATAACTTAACACACGACACACCTTAATAGTAATCTGATCTTGGTAATCCGATTATCAGTCTTAGTTATAAAGAATATGACTGTATTTTGGAATGGAACAACAACGTTCATAGATTTAGCAATCGCAATTAAATATAGTCTCTAATATGAATTCATTAATACCAATTAAAGAGTGTTACAACACGGATACGCTGTAATTGAACAACAATACATTCTGTAAGGACCAGCAATGTTATATCAATGATTAAAAGAATAGTAATGCGTTACCAAGTCAAGATGAATCAATACGACATTCTTGTCATAGAGAACGATATTACTTAATTGAACATAAATCAGATATAACAGAACCGTGATGTAAAATAATATAACACACCAGATTACCAAATAAAGTTGATAATGAAAACCACGCATAAACCAAAGAGATAATATACAACAGCAGCACAATCCACTAGAGGCTGGGCCCTTAGCCGCCAGTGGATGCTGCTGGGTTACTTCAGGATCAAAGATGGAATGGCAACCGAATTTATATTAAAATATCAAAGCAAAGTTACAGTGGATTTCAACAAGAAATCTCTCCATCTCTCAGCCATTATCCATTCTCTCTGCCATCCTCAATTCTGAATCTCTAATTCATCCTCAATTCCATCATTCGAATCCATCCCCCTCTTTGATCTCTGTTTTCATTTAAATAGAGAGAGATCATAGAGAAGTTACAACAGAGATAATTACAACATGATTTGTATTACAAAATTAGATTGTTTCCAACCAATTGATCAACAAGAAGATACATTTCCATCTTTCAACAAGAGCAAGGCGAATTTGGCTTTGCAGTTGAGATTTTGAAAACGGCCACACAACGAATCTGAGAAAATCGTGCTCAAAGAACCCTGTGTTTCTCTCAATAAAAGCTGAATTTGGGCAAACCATTCTTTCTAAAAGTTAATTTGGTCTGTTTTGGACAAAACCCATGTTCTGGATTTTCCAGACTCATCTTCATTTGCTCAAAATCTCAACCGCAAAACTGTCACTTCTTATTCCAGCGCATTTATGAGTTGGCACTTTTAGCGATCAAATCTTCAATCTGGAAATTATCTTGGAGGCTAAAAATGGTGAATAATATTATAACCAATTTATTAAACTTTCATTGATAAAATCATGCATAATCATAAATTTATTAGAAATAAAGGAGAATAAATAACATTCATTCATAAGAGCATAAATCATTATAAAATGGATTTATGTAATAAATTATAATAAATGACATGATGAAGAATAGCAGAAATGGGTGGAATAAGCATTCAAAAGTGATAATAATAATGGCATATTAACGGCCCAACATACCCCCACACTCAATATGTTGCATGTCCTCATGCAACAAAAACTGAATATATTGCATGTCTTCATGCAACCCAAAGACAAAACCCATGTGTTAACCAAGCAATAAAAATTTGCTCATCCCAACTCATGAAATGGATAGAACAAATGAATGCTTCCTTAATTAATGAATATTCAATTTTATCAATCTTGATGAAGACATAAAAATGAAGTTGTAGCAAAATATGATATAAGTGACAACAACCTTCATAAACCATTTTTCCCAAAAACTACAAACCAGATTTTGTTGAAATGTTGCAAGTAAATTTGTAATATATGAATGCCTCTATGATCCAAAAATCAGATCGTTTTGATGCACGGATCATGAGATATAAACAGATTGGCTGTAGGTGAGAGTGCATGATTTCCGAATGAACCAATTTATCTTGAAATTATCTGGGTATGTGTATTTTAATAATGTCTGTGTTTTCCAGAGATCACAAGAATTGAGTTCATAGTTTTAAAAATATGTGTAAATCAATTTTTGCACTAAAATTGTATGCCTTAAGAAAGAAAGTAGAAAACATCCATCATGCGTAGCAATTCCTCCCCCTCTCTGAAGAATTAGCATGCCCTCATGCGATTCTAGAAAACAAATAGAGGTGTGTTATAGACATTTTTGGGCACTACAACCCCAAGCATAAATGTCCATAAACTAAGGGCTCCTAAGTCCCTAAAAGTGTTGTTCCAACCCCTAAAAGGACAAGGTCATCTGATTACAACTTCTCCCAGAAGTTCTCCATGAAAAACTACTCAGAACTGGTCAAAACTGGACCATTTCACCTGCTCCATAGGCAAAGTGTGTTGCATCTCACCTAAATACACACAGTAGGTGCGTTGCATTTCAAAAATCCCTTCTATGGGGTGTGATGGGCAATAAGGGACAAATGGCAGTGTTAATCCGCGAGGTGGAGAAGCATGGAATCTTCCAGAAACTTCTCCTGTGACACTTGCCTCTCTGAATTCGACCAGGGATGAGTAAGAGATCATCAATCTCCAAGTGGAATCAAGAACTATCAGAGGGAAGACACTAATCAAATCACAAGCTGACTCATCTCCCTTGCAGACATCTATATATGGATCCCTCATCCCAGAGATCCAGAGGCTGGAATTTTGCATCTTGTAAGGAATTGCTGTTGGTTTCTTGAGGTAACATCATAGTGTTGGGTGATCTAAGCTTTTTCATGAGGTGAAGAAGGGCTCACCTGTTGAGAGGATGATGCTGGGTCAGAATGATTGGTTGTAACTCTCTTGGCTCTTTCTTGATTATCAATAAAGCTATTCAAGTTTTCCTCCATACTCTTGTGTGATTTATGTTTTATACATTTGTATGGTCAATTTACATCTGATCCTAGATTGTTTATGATAATAGATCCATGTTCTCGTATAGTGTTATGCTGCTTTGATTCTACAGGTACTCTGTGAAGCTGGGTATACAAGAAAGCAAGTAGCAAAGGACTATCAGAAGAGAGAGGAATCAAGCAAGGAACCAAGCACAAGACAGAGGTTGGTCTCCTTTATTCTTCTCTCATCTATCTTTCATAAAGGAAAACGAAAGTAGTTTTACTCTGTTTGTTTCTAAGGTAGCTACCAGCCTTAGTGGGATTAGCAGTTTTGCATAGACACTATTCCCGGTAACAAAATGGCGACCATATTGGGGAGCGAATAGATTGATTGTTTATCTACATTTGTTTACTTTATAAACTTACATATGGAGCCTGAAGTCAAGCCAGCTAGCCTTCAAACTGCATTTGCTATGCAAGTGCAAAGTAGATCAATGCTGCTTAAGTCAATCTCCAGGTTTTGTTTATGAATTAAACAATTGATTTACAGGCTTTCTATTTGCCCTTGTGGTGGCTCTAGTAACCTCCTTAGATCTACCCCTGTGATTGATTTACCGATTACCACTTGCTTGGCCAAAATCCCTGAACTGAACTGCAAACTGTGACCCGGAACCCAATTGAAGTCTCGTCCCTAGTCTAGCGCACTGTCTGTTCTGTGAATCTCAAATTCAGCGCACTTCCTGAGTGTAGTAGGTGCGTTGCATTTCAGTTTCACTGTGTTACAGGTGCGCTGATCAAACTAGGCATTGTTCCTAAATTTTGGTTTCTGTGTTCACTCTTTTCATATCTATTCAGGAGTTTTGTTGCCTGTAGTCAGTACACCTCTGTTTGAAACCCCTTTCCTTGCTGTTATTCCACCTCCATTGTGCAAAGAACTGTAAATGTTTTTATGTATTTTTTGAGTCATTTTCAATTCTCCTTTACAAAGAAGTAACGTAATTGTACTATCGTTTCTTGATTTGAAAGTGTCGCAAGTGTCGTTTTCAGTCATAGAAGAGAATCTAATTGTTCTTGATAGTCAATTAACCTGTTACTACTGTATTCGATCTGAATTAGTAGTTTTTCTAGTGTCGAAAGCAAGTTTTCATTTCCAAATCGCAAAGTGTTGTCATTGTCTTCATTTTGATTTTGAAAAGAAACTTGTTAGTAATTGTCGCTTTGAAAAATAATTTAGATTTTCACATTAGCTTTCTTTTATCATTCACATATTAAGAAGGCTGAAAACAAATACATGCATGTGCATTTGCATTTAGACTGTTTGATTGGTTTGATTTAGGACAATGCATATAGTGTGTTCTCTATGCTCTTTGCTGAAAGAACGCCATCTCTCTTTCCTTAGTAGCTAGGATTTTCATTGCACAAAGAAGATAAAAACGACTTTTTATCATCTTAGATTGCATTTTAGGAATTGTACATCTACATCACGCAGTGAACCTGAAAGGAAAATTTCTTAAGCAAGATCAACTATAAAATAAATTTAATGAATCTAACAACGCTTTGGAACCTAACACACAACATCTAGAAGTCTAGGCTAGAGACGTATTCCGGCGTCGTAAAGCCTGGTAACTGTTTTTTTCACTGTTGGTTGGGTGACTCCTCCACTTTGAGATGATAAGTGCCAGTACGGACTTGTGCTCCCATGTACCGTCGAGTATATTTTGGGAGACCACAATAGGCTTAATCCTTTATCCATAGGAAGCCGTGTCTGCCGCCCTATCGATCGAAATGCACTGAACACAGCATTCGGGAAGATTGACTGTCGTACCGTAAAAAGTATTCTGCAGTTTTTCGATTGGTTTGGTAATCCCTCTGCCTAGATTTCTAGAGCAGTCCCTTTCATTCCTTTTCAGACTCCTTAACGGAAAAGGTCCATCTGAGCACTTGTCACTTCAGGCTCATTAAAAATCGAAGGCGACTAGAGTCATCTTTTGTTTTTTCTCGACTCTTTAAAATTGAAAAAACAATTTGTGTCAAAGCGTCTAAAATTTATTTTAAACGGAATAATCATCCCCTTTCCTACGTTGGTCTTAGGTTGAGGAAAATGGAGTCCACCAACCAAGGAGTCCCCTTGGAGGAAATCCTAGTCCCTTCTCCTCTTGGGGAGATGTTGGTGAACCCCATATGGCCACATTTTTGCTTCCAGGATTGACAATCGGCTTGCCCGTATGGCTTTTCTCAACCTCCGTCATTCAGAACACCGCGATTCTTGAACAATCGAGTCAGCAACTAGACAATTCCAGAGTTACCTCCCAACCCTCTACTTCATCCAATTCTTCCTCTCCTCCTTCCTCTTCGCTGGATGGGGCTGGTAAAGCCAAAAATCAAGTACCTGAGAAGAAGAAGTAAAAGAAGAAGAAAGAGAAGAAGAAGAAGGAGCCAAAGGCGAAAAGGTGTAACTAAGCATTGTCTAGCGAAAATCCACACACTGCACTGACCAGGCCTAAATCACCATGTGTCATTTGCAACGGAGACCACTTTCATAGAGATTGTCCTTGCATCCCTCAGACCTTAAGGGACTGGTCTCCTCGTTTGCACAACCCGGTGTCGTCAACCTCTGATGATCATGTTGAAAATACACCGTCGACTAGTGAAAGTGAAGCCCCTGGACAAAAAGGAAAAAGCAAATTTCCTTGTAAACTGTGTGAAGGTGATCACGCCGTACACTGTCGTCCCTTCTTAGACGAGGCTAAAAGAGTTTTGGACGATCGTCCAGTTTCACCGTTACGACTCCATCCTGGATATAAGAAACTCTTGCCGAGTCCATCACTAGTTGAAAATCCGGCTGACCCGCCCAGGTGGTCGGCCGAAGTATCTATCACTGAAGAAAAACCACTTGAATCCATACCAGACGAAAGTCAAAAGGTCGAGGCGGCAGTTGACCCGGTCTTGCCTTCAGAGGTTCCATCTTCAGATGATACAGTCACCGAAGAGAACAAGGATAACACCGTCCAAATTCTTTTCGTAAGCACAGACTCCGATGAACATGGGGGAAATTTACCCATTCCTTTACCGTAGGAAGGAAGTTCGTCAGAGTCGTACCCGACCGTCTATTCGGTCCCACCTCCAAGCAACCTAGTTGTTTCCTTTGACTGGAATCTACTAGGCAGACCTCGTTTACCGGCTAGTATACCATTCCGAATCATTGCTCAAATATATAGAATGTTTATGGCCGGTATCATCATAGATGAAGGGGCTTCTGTGAGTATCCTTTCCTCGACTGCTTGGAAAGCGCTTGGTTCGCCATCACTTTTGCCTGAGATGAGAAATCTAACAGGCTTTGACAAAGGAACCAGTCGACCGTTAGGGATCCTTCCCAATGTGCCCATAACATTGAGAGGGAAAACCGTTCACATGAATGTAATGGTAATCCAAGGACCCCTGGATTATAATCTACTCCTTGGGTGAGACTATATTTATTGCATGGGAGCCATTGTCTCATCACTCTTTAGAGTAATGTGTTTTCCGCACGAAGGAAGATTGGCCAAGCTCGTAGACCAGCTTTCATTCCCCAGTTCACACATAGAAAATAGTAATATACCATCCCTGAATGGTCTTTTCATGCAAGGAATGTCTCATCAATCCCCAGTCCATCCACCTGATGAGTGCGAGTGATTCGGGGGACATGACTGAAACCCAGGGGGAATGCACCCTGGTCTGCTTCGGCAGGAAAACTTCAGGTATAGAATAGGTTTCCGCAAAGGATATATGACTAATCTAATACTCTCGTCCGCAATTGGAAAAGGGGGTTAGACTGGAATAAGAATCCCTCGTCAAAGTTATGTGAGTGGAGGCTTCTGCACCACTCACCTTTGTCTATTTTGGTAGACATCACCGAAGAAGTGTTTTGTTTGCGGTATGAATAGAAAAATCTTTGGTAACCTGAGAGAGGTAGGCCTTTTTGGCAAAACAAATGTTTTGTCTGCGAAATTGCGGGGTAACCTTGAAACTCTATGTCTCTATACCTGGGGGCATGCAAACCTTTTGGCATGCAAGCGAAGAGCGACCATTTATTTTTTTAAATTTGTAGGTCATCTAACCCTTTAAACTCGTAGGATTGGTCGTTTCCTAACTTGCATAAAGAAAAGATGTGGGGCAAAGCTTTGAAATAATGATGTTTTTATATATGAGACATTCTTATCATACGACTGGATTAATCGAGCAGTTTTAACGTGGAATTCGTGCTCGTTAAAAAATAAACATAAGCAATGAGAAAATGTTTCCCCTAGTGTTTAAGCTCATTAAAAAATGAACCAATTTCCAGTAAATAACCATCGTGAATGTAGTACTTCAGCCTTTGAAGCCTTGATCGTGTTCTTATCATCACCTCCACTTTGTATTGGCCAATCATTCACCTCCACTTGATTGTTTACCCATTTTGAGGAACAACTGCGAAGAGTGATTCTATTAGCCATCCTTGTAACACTGCCATGATTGGGAAATTCCAAACCTTACCTGGAATCAGCTGCTACCCGAATTTATCACTCGTTTCTCAAAAAACGAGTCTCCTTCTCCTTTCAGCTGACTCGTAAATTATGAAAAGATTGCCGAGCCATTGGCCTCTCCAGCTCGTTAAAGTGACCAGAAGTGCTATCCCTCTTTTAGATTTTAATCTTTTTGGACTTGAGGGATTATTACACAAAAAGATCGAGCACTTGTTTTGTTCGGCTCGTTAAAAGTACCGAAAATTCATCCCTTATGTATTGTTTTATACTTTTTTGGACTTAAGGGATTAGATGACGAAAAAGGATTTTTGGAGTTTCCTCTACGTCCCTTTTTCAGACTTTCTAAAATTGAAAAGGACCGAGTTATCATTATCGTTAAACTCGTTAAAACCTAATAGCAACAAACTTGTCCATAACAGACAAGAACGAGTTTCACTATCGCTAGGTTCGTTAAAACATAGTGATGGGTTTGCTTGAAGGGAAAATTATAGAACAAGCATATGTTATCCTCCTCGAGCTTGAAAAAAATAAAGAGGTACTGGTCAGCAATGACTGGGGAAAAATTGGGAAGAAAACTTGAAGAAACTTTGTTGGTAGCAAGTCGCTCTTGAACATGACACTTTCACCCTGCATCCAAGTCGGGTTGGGTTGTTCCATTCACTGGTCACATCACCATGGTCACATCACACCATCCACATTTGGGGTTAATGCTACCAATCCATCATGTCAGTGTCGCCGATATGTTCAAGAGAAGTCACTCAGAGAATTCACCTGTGTCTCACCCACTGCAATACATTTACGCTCCATTCTTTCATGACTGCCACCCTGAACCTTATATCACCAGATCGTTTTCACCTCCATTAAAATCATTTTCTCTATTTCGTGTCACTGATGTGGGATTCATCAAGGCCCTCCTATGATGGATCGCTTCTTGTCAACATCAGCTCATTATCCAAGAAGTCGATCTAGGAACACCCCTTTCAGTACTTTGAAGCTTACATGCCTCAATGGCAAGTTTCTCACTTCCAGCGACAGGTTTACATCAATGACCTTCGACCGAAAGATTTTGTGTGGTGTTCGACACCAAGTCCTTTATTCACACCACGTGAATTGTACTGCAGTACCTTGAGGATCATTATCATTATCGGTGATTCCTCTCGCACCTGTTAACAGCTTACATCATTGGCTGGTAATCAGGCGATGTCTTTCCATATTCGACTCCAGAACATCTCTCACATGGATCGACTTGTACTTTGAGTGAAGATCGAACGAGATTGAAGACCCCAGATCTAGTTTCATCCATCCGGGTTGCGATATATATTAAGGAAAATAAAGACATCAAATGTACATCATTGCTTCATAGATAATCATCCAATCTAAGGGATGATGGCTCTACCAGAATAATCAGTCTACACTCAGACGATTGTCTGTCTTATGTACATGAAAATGAATTTATAAAGCTGAGCATGGGAATGCCTGCCTCAGCTAGATCATGAAAATATTATGAAGATAATGTATTGTATTGTATCTTATTACAGGTCTCCTTCCAGCTTGAAAGAACTTCAGATCCTCATGATAAAGCATTTCACCCGACATCAAAAAGATTAACGACCTCATGCTTTAGGGGGCAACTGTTATAGACATTTTTGGGCACTGCAACCCAAAGCATAAATGTCCATAAACTAAGGGCTCCTAAGTCCCTAAAAGTGTTGTTCCAACCCCTAAAAGGACAAGGTCATCTGATTACAGCTTCTCCCAGAAGTTCTCCATGAAAAACTGTTGAGAACTGGTCAAAACTGGACCATTTCACTTGCTCCATAGGCAAAGTGCGTTGCGTCTCACTTAAATACACATAGTAGGTGCGTTGCATTTCAAAAAGCCCTTCTATGGGGTGCGGTGGGTGAGAAGGGACAAATGGCAGTGTCAATCCGTGAGGTGGAGAAGCATGGAATCTTCCAGAAACTTCTCTTGTGACACTTGCCTCTCTGAATTCGATCAGGGATGAGTAAGAGATCATCAATCTCCAAGTGGAATCAAGAACTATCAGAGGGAAGACACTAATCAAATCACAAGCTGACTCATCTCCCTTGCAGACATCTATATATGGATCCCTCATCCCAGAGATCCAGAGGCTGGAATTTTGCATCTTGTAAGGAATTGTTGTTGGTTTCTTGAGGTAACATCATAGTGTTGGGTGATCTAAACTTTTTCATGAGGTGAAGAAGGGCTCACTTTCTGAGAGGATGATGCTGGGTCAGAACGATTGGTTGTAACTCTCTTGGCTCTTTCTTGATTATCAATAAAGCTATTCAAGTTTTCCTCCATACTCTTGTGTGATTTATGTTTTATACATTTGTATGGTCAATTTACATCTGATCCTAGATTGTTTATGATAATAGATCCATGTTCTCGTATAGTGTTATGCTGATTTGATTCTACAGGTACTCTGTGAAGTTGGGTATATAAGAAAGCAAGTAGCAAAGGACTATCAGAAGAGAGAGGAATCGAGCAAGGAACCAAGCGCAAGATAGAGGTTGGTCTCCTTTATTCTTCTCTCATCTATCTTTCATAAAGGAAAACGAAAGTAGTTTTACTTTGTTTGTTTCTAAGGTAGCTACCAGCCTTAGTGGGATTAGTAGTTCTGCATAGACACTATTCCCGGTAACAAGGTGGTTGCTACCAGCTGTTGAATTCTATGCTTGTTGTACAACAACATGGAATAAGGGAGGTGTTGAGAAGGAATAAGAATAGCAATGGATGATAAAGAATATGAATGACATGGTCATAAGAAATGAATGAATGAAAGCAACACTCCCCCAAACCGAAGGATGATATGCCGCTGAAAAATGTGGGAAGTGGTAAAGATGTGGAATGAAGCATGATAAATAATGCTCAAAATGGATTTTTATGAAATTCTCCTAAATTCGTAATAAATCAGAAAATTATGCGATTTTACCTCAAGTTTTACCTCCAAAAATGTGGAATGACATATATGGACTGGCATTTGTTGAAGCTGATGTAGGCAGAGTTGGTGCTGAAAGTGATGCAAAAGGTGGAATCCAGGTAAGCACATCATGTCTAAAGAATTGTTCACGTTCGCGAGTTGCTCGAGCCTCTCTGTTAGTTGCAATAGTGTGGTCATGCTGTGAATAGAATTCTGCCCATACTTGTTGTTCTCCTGTAAACAAAGCACTATCTTGCATACAATTTTCTTGAATCCATAGTGTTAGCTTTGAATAGCAACAGATAAGATGCATGAAAAATTTCAAGTAGAAAAACTTAAGTATACATGCAATAGTAATATGTTGTCAAATCAAGAAGTAATGGCATAGTGCAGTAATCATATCGCATGCAATCCCATAATGCATACATTCCCCAATTGGAAAAGGGATTCCGTGACCATAAAGAATATGAAAGGTGTTGTGTTGATGACAAGGCAAGGGAATGAACAATACAACAGTAAATGAAGCAGAGTACACATATCAATGATAGGACAACGGGAGTTATGGTTATAATGAGAGCAGAGTGAGTAAAGATAGTTATGAATAAGAGATAGGATGCTCTGGATTGATGATAAGTTATGAAAAAGAGAAAAAGGACAACAATATGCAAAAAGATGCTTTACTGACGGTATTCTAGCTGAAACTGATGTGATTGATCATAAAACAATTTCTCATGCATAAAGGTTCAAAACAGGGAAAAAAATTAAGGAAATCACTTCTTTGATAAAAAGAAAGAATAATAAAAGGGTATTATAATAATAATTGACGATAAAATATAACTTCAATACCATAAGCAGAGCCTCTGCTGCCAGCAGGTGTCCATAGCCTCGACAGGGTTGCTTTTCAACCCATATGAGCTAGGATCCTCAATTTATAAATGGAGAGTTCCAGTGCTGTTCCACAGAAGAGATCAGTGCGCTGGCGTGGTAACCAGATAACCACACTGCCATTCACTGGGATGTTGCAAAAGTGATCAGGCCGGCTTGTGATGAGACCTCCTGTTCCAAGGATAATTTGGCTATCCAATGGATCATAACCCTGGTGTGGTGGCCATAATGGTAATGTCACTCTGTTACAACCTTATGAACATGGTAGGCTGGCTCGTAATGAGACCCCTTATCTTCTATCTGTGAAAAAAAATTTGTTGTTATTACACATTTTTATGATAAAAAGAGGGAGGCTCAGTACTCCTTAAGAGCCGGGATGGTGGAAGAAGTTGAACATGTCAATAGAAAAAAAATATACCCATAATCTCATTTATTATAAACAGAGAAGATTATAACTAAGAAGGGTGAAACTAGCATGGTATTAAGATGATCAATCAGTATCATGTACAGTAGAAAACAATGCAGTAAAATAATATATAAATAATTGTGTCCTTTTGAAAATAAACTATCATCAAGGAGCTGTCCTGTTAAAGATCATAACGTAAATGATATTAACTCGCTTCAATAGAAAACATAATTCTTGTCCTCATAAAAATAGTGTACTTCATACCATGAAAGAGAATCAATAAAATGTGGTTGAGATGAACTAGGAATAATCCCACAAGAGGAAGGAAGGGTTGCTCTCGAAAATACTCCCAAAGTGTTGTTTTTTTTTTGAAGGAACAACAAAAACACTCAAAAAAGTGGTGTTCCTTGTAGGGAAAAACAAAGGAAATGCACACCAAAAAGCAAAAATACACATAAAAAGTGTGAAAACGCAAATGCCGTTCTTTTGGAAAAAGGAACAGCAAAAACCAAAAGTGTCGTTCCTTTAGAAAAGGAACAGAAAAAATGAAAAGTGTCGTTCCTTTGGAAAAGGAACATTAAAAATGCAAGTGTCGTTTCTTTGGAAAAGGAACAGCAAAAATGAAAAGTGTCGTTCCTTTAAAAAAGGAACAACAAAAATGCAAGTGTTGTTCCTTTGGAAAAGGAATAGAAAAAAAGAAAAGTGTTGTTCCTTTGGAAAAGGAACAGCAAAAACGCAAGTGTCATTCCTTTGGAAAAGGAACATCAAAAATGAAAAGTGTCGTTCCTTTGGAAAAGGAACAATGAAAACGCAAGTACTGTTCCTTTGGAAAAGGAACAGCAAAAATGAAAAGTGTCGTTTCTTTGGAAAAGGAATAGAAAAAACGCAAGTGCCGTTCCTTCGGAAAAAGAATAGCAAAATGAACTGTGAAAAAGGAACAACAAAATGAACTGTGGAAAAGGAACGGCAAAATGAACCGTGGAAAAGGAAGGACAAAATGAAAGTGAAAAAGGAACGGTTGACACAAAAGGTGTTGTTCTTTTGAAAAAGGAACAGCAAAATGAAAATGCTGTCCCTTTGGAAAAGGAACATCAGAAACAACAAAAGTGCACACAAATGTCGTCCCTTCAGACAAGGAACAACAAAATGCACAAGCATAAAATGCAAGCATGCAAAGAAGGAATTCGTTGTTCACTGTATTGATGCTAAGGACGGGTTACACTTTGAATGAAGCAACACCTGAAACACAAAATTTAAGAGAAATTAGAAAAGAAACAACAAAAAATAGTATGTAAATAAATAAATTAAGTTACAACAACTATGATGTTATGTCAAAAAAATGATTTATTCGAAAAATATTTTGGCAGCAAAGACATGACATAAATCTTCAAATGGAAATTAATTCTTCATTTCTTCTATTATGAATCCGTTGGGTAATGAGTTGGATGAAATTCCTTTGTTTCATTTAAAATTTCTTTCAAGAATCACTCATCCATAAATTGACATTCTTTTTCTCCTAAGACTTGCAAAAAACGAGTGTCTACCTGCAATAAAACATTAAATCATGGAGAAAGAGAGGTGCACGGCTCCCCTAATCCAAGAATTATGCAAAAGAACAAGTAGTTACTCTATAGAACAAATACACGGAGAAAATAACAAAGTAAAATATATTCGTCCACTTGCAGGAGAGCAGTGGCCAATCATGCTAACCTGCAGTGTTTTGATCACAACTTCTTTGTTTTTCATCCAAATTGAGTGATTCTAAAGCCAAATGAGAGCTAATTCAAAGGTTAATCTCCAATAGAAACAGGTTTTAAAAATTCAATGATATGATATGTCAATTTTAGTTAGAACAACCTGCATAACAGAGTCATTTTCAATTACCCAGCTTAGACCAATAGTTGATACTTCAAGCATAAATTTTTCGTTTAATGTCGGATTCAAATGATTCAAATTGGAAACAAAAGTAGATTCATTTATTTATCTTCAATAGAAATAGGTTTTTAACACAAGAAGAATTGATGGGTCAAATACTGTAAGGAACAACCGGAAAGACATAGTTTTAAGGGTGCTGATTTACGATAGACAGTCAGTATTTTGATCATAAATTCCCCATACGATATTGAAAATGAGTGATTCAAATTGCATTGTAAACTAGATTCATAGGATAATCTACCATAGAATCAGGTCATAAAAATTCATTCATTTAGGCCTCCAAAAACTGACTGTCCCAACTCTGTTCCTAAGCTGCCCGCTAGACACCCTGTCAATGTTTTGGTTCGAACTTTTTCGTTTCAAATCCAAATTGAGTGATTCAAATTGGGTTGGAAAGTAGACATCAAGGGATACTTAGGATAGAAACATGTTTTAAAAATATTGCATTTTGGTCCCTCAAAACATGACTGTCCCGACTGTTTTTTCAGAAATTTCATCAAGCTTGCAAGCCAAAAAAGTGTGATATTCAAGCATTTTTTCAAATTGGTGATAAAAATGAATATGAGTGTTTGTAGAACTATTATTTCCATTATAAGTCATCTACATACACAAATGAATTAAAAAATTATCACCGATGTTTATTTCCATAGCATGTTGCAACAAAAAACAACTAGCTTTACAAAAATAAAAATAAAAAAGATGTGTTTGTTTTATTTGTTTATTTATTTTATTTTCTCCACTATCCTACTCTTCTTTGAGAATCGAATATTTTTATGTATAAGAGTATTTCCAATGGAACCATTTTAGAAATAAGGCTTTGCGTATGCATATACCCATATTTGAAAAATGCATGTTGATAAAAATTAGGGTATGAGAAGCCAACTTCCCTTGAAAAGATGGTATCAAAAATTGTTGAAGTATGGAGTGATGATGCAAACACATGATGGAGTGAAACCAATCTTCAATATATCTGTTACTTTCTTGATTTCCCATCATACCATGAAGTTCTTGAGCTTTTAAAATGGCTTGTTGATGCATACTAAAAGAAACCTCATTTTCTTCCATAGCTTCTACAATTGAATTTGAAACATTCTGAATCTCATTGTATGTTTTCTCTAATGGCACATGTGAGATAGAATGGGTGGGAAGGGTGCGTAAATTTTTTAGTTCAACATTGTAAGCATGTTGTACTAGTTTATTGTGGTGAGGATGTGGAATTAATTGAGCAGGAAATTCAAAAGTAGAAATGTTGGGCAGTTTTTTACCATAACAGAAGATGTTCTTCATGTGTTTCTTCGAAGCTCCTTCTTCCAATGTTCTTGTCAATTAGTTAGTGAAATGGGTGGTGATTACATCACCACTTGAGTGAAATCATGTGATTCATTTTTCAAAATTTCTATTTTTTTCCCTAGTCATTCACACAAAAATTCAAACATCTATTTTCTATTCTAATTCTTTAACGATTCTGTTGAAAAGCGGGCGGAGGAGCAGGGATTTTACATGCTTCGTACGTAGGTTCTTACCTTCCGTTTTTGATACCCAATTCTTTCCTAACAGACACTCAGCGGATGCACACTACTCTTTTAAAAATGGCTACACTCTCTCCAGCAATGACGCCAAAATGTCGAGCGATAAAAAGGGTTTTTTTCACCTCTAATTACCTTCACATTAATTTTCAACCCAGGGACGACTTTTTATTTCAAGAGTTTACTCAGTCTGAGGCTGATATTTACTCAAGAGTAATGTTTTGCAGTATAGTGCTTAAAATCCAAAAGTAAATGAATGCTTGAAAAAGAAATCTAACAATAACATAAACTCAAATGCTCTGAAATCCAACTATTCACTCAGCAAACATCAATTGAGGATACAATAGCAATAACTCATTCCTCTAGAGATTGATGCAATTGAAATCAAACTAGAACAAGACAATCAATCTGGGAACGAGGAAGCAATAACCAATTTTCTCTACAGTTGATAGTATTTCTTTAAAGCAATTAAAAGGAAATAGAAATTGAACTAAAGTTGCCATTGAAAGTAAACGAGGAAAACTCTTTAAAAGCAAACTATTGCAATTAATCAACAGAAATGAACAACAAAGTAAATGGGCAGCAAACTGTAATTAAAGGAATCTGAACAACAAACTCTAATTAATGGAAATGAACAATAGCAAAGCCAAATTAATAGCAATCTTTACTTTAAGAATAAATCGGGCAGCACACGGATATAGAACAACATTGATTAATGATGGAATATGAAACAACATTGGAAAGTCAAATATAAATACACAATAACTTAACACACGGCACACCTTAATAGTAATCTGATCTTGGTAATCCGATTATCAGTCTTAGTTATAAAGAATATGACTGTATTTCGGAATGGAACAACAATGTTCATAGATTTAGCAATCACAAGTAAATATAGACTCTAAATTGAATTCAGTAATACCAATTAAAGAGTGTTACAACACGGATACACTGTAATTGAACAACAATACATTTTGTAAGGACCAGCAATGTTATATCAATGATTAAAAGAACAGTAATGCATTACCAAGTCAAGATGAATTAATACGGCATTCCTGTCATAGAGAACGATATTACTCAATTGAACATAAATCAGATATAATAGAACCATGATGTAAAATAATAGAACGTACTAGATTACCAAATAAAGTTGATAATGAAAACCATGCATAAACCAAAGAGATAATATATAGTAGCAGCACAATCCACCAGAGGCTGGGGCCTTAGCCGCCAGCAGATGCTGCTGGGTTACTTCAGGATCAAAGATGGAATGGCAACCATATTTATATTAAAATATCAAAGCAGAGTTACAGTGGATTACAACAAGAAATCTCTCCATCTCTCAGCCATTATCCATTCTCTCTGCCATCCTCAATTCTGAATCTCTAATTCATCCTCAATTCCATCATTCGAATCCATCCCCCTCTCTGATCTCTGTTTTCATTTAAATAGAGAGAGATCATAGAGAAGTTACAATAGAGATAATTACAACATGATTTGTATTACAAAATTAGATTGTTTCCAACCAATTGATCAACAAGAAGATACATTTCCATCTTTCAACAAGAGCAAGGCGAATTTGGCTTTGCAGCTGAGATTTGGAAAACGACCACACAATGAATCTGAGAAAATCGTGCTCAAAGAACCCTGTGTTTCTCTCAATACAAGCTGAATTTGGGCAAACCGTTCTTTTTAAAAGTTAATTTGGTCAGTTATGGACAAAACCCATGTTCTAGATTTTCCAGATTCATCTTCATTTGCTCAGAATCTCAACCGAAAAACTGTCACTTCTTATTCCAGCGCATTTCTGAGTTGGCACTTTTAGTGATCAAATCTTCAATCGGGAAATTATCTTGGAGGCTAAAAATGGTGAATAATGTTATAACCAATTTATTAAACTTTCATTGATAAAATCATGCATAATCATCAATTTATTAGAAATAAAGGAGAATAAGTAACATTCATTCATAAGAGCATAAACCATTATAAAATGGATTTATGTAATAAATTATAATAAATGACATGATGAAGAATAATAGAAATGGGTGGAATAAGTGTTCAAAAGTGATAATAATAATGGCATATTAACGGCCCAACACTTGGTAAGTCTGCAACTAAGTGCGCGGGCCCCTACACCTGTGTGCGCAGGGTTGGACGAGTTTGTAATTGAAGATCTAAGCATAATAAAGCTTGTTTTGGAGCATTATCTATGTATTTGTGTGTTATTGTTTACTTCTGAAATTACTATATGTTCACTCTATTTACTTCAATTTATCATGAAAAGTACTTAATAAATGTGCGAAAGAGGTAGATCTGTTTATTTACATGATGTTATGAATGTCTAGAACAATCGGGGAAGGGTTTGAATCTGTTAATTGTTAGTTATTGTAATTTTTGGATTTTAAGTGTTAGGGTTTGCGAAGGTTAGAATAAAGCCCTAAGAGTAACAGAAACACATCACTTAGTCCTTTGGATGCAAAAATATGGTTCTAGCATCCCCAAATACTTCCTCGGGTGAGACTGTAGCCTACGCTACGTGGGTTGTTTCCGAAAGGGATGGTACTGTAGGGTTTGTTGGTTAGTGCAACTAACTCTGAACTTGGTTTCAAGCCCCCTCAAGCCAACATAATTTCCTCATAAATCAAGTTAAGGTCCAATGGGACAAGTATAGTCCTAGATAAGATACCTAGGAAGATGCAGAGACCATATGCCTGAAATACCTCAATTTTTATTTTTATTTTGAAGCACTTAAAACCTTAGTTTGTATATCTTTACTTTATTTTGGTTGTATACTTGAGACTAACATTTTGAATTGTTCTATAACTACACATAACAATGATTTCAAATTATTTTCGTAACATTGTTGGTACATTGATAACAATATGAAGTATGTTATTTGCTTAACATTGTTGGTACATGATACTAATATGAATTATGAATTATGTTATGGATGTGATGTCTACAATTTTTGTTTTACATATCTACATGAATGATGAGATGGAAATAAAATAATTACTACATTTGACTTCTTAACATGAAAGCTAACTTATAGATATATGGGATAGACATAATCAAATATGTTATATGAGCGCAAAGATCGATATCATAGATAGCATCATATTTGGAATGCACAAAAACTATTATTTGAATACAATCAGATTTCAATATATTGATGCATATTTTATAATGTGTGGACAAGTGTTTGCATTGCAGATAGTATCATTACCAAATCGACCATGTGATGACAAAACTCCAAGAACAATTGAGGCTCAATAACATTCCATGATAGTGTGTTGACCTTGGTCATACTAGGAGGGGTGGAGGTATTTCTTACTTTTTATCCTCCAAAACCTAGAGTCATGGGAGGAATGTGTGAGTCACTCTCCCCTAGACATGTGATGATTATTTCCAGATGCCTATTGGGAAATTAGGTCGATATAATCTAAAATGTTACCCTTTAGGTTTATGAATGGTTAGATCCTTATAGCTAACACCATGTCATATCCCAGTAGAGGATGGATATGATGTTATCAGAAGAGATTAGGATTCTTAGGATGATTCTAGAATAGCTTGGGAGCCTGGCTGGGGCTGGGCATAACTATTAAAGTTGTAAACCTATAAATGTTCAAAACACAATTTTTTTAAAGTTTCCTCACATTAAACGTAAATTTAATCATGGGACATAACCTTTACATGATTATACTAATTGCTAAAATAAGTATTGATATACTATAAAAATCCTAACTTTTGGATGAATTGTTCTTAAGGAGGGGTGTATGTAATAACCCATCTCTAATTAAAGGGATAATATGAATATTTTCATTCATATAATGCATGCATATGTAGCTATCATATACATGCTAATATTCATATTCTCCCTTTAATTCGAGATGGGTTATTACATACACCCCTCCTTTAGAAAACTTCGTCCCAAAGTTAGTATTTTTAGTATATCCATATTTATTTTAACAGTTGGTATAATCATGTAAGGATTGTGTCCCATGATTAAATTTTCATTTAATGTGAGGAAATTTAAAAAAAAAAGTGTTAGAACATTTAAAGGTTTAAATTTAATATTCATGCCTAGCCCCAGCCGAGCTCCCAATCTATTCTAGAATAATCATATCCATCCTAATCTCTTCCGCTCCCATTCTATCAATCCTTTATTGGGATATTCCATGGCGTTAGATATACGGATATAACCATTCATAAACTTCAAGAGTGGAAATGTTGACTATATCGACCTAATATACCAGTAGGCATTTGGAAATCATCATCACGTGTCTAAAGGAGCGTGACTCACATAGTGGGCAACATCTCCACCCCACCTAGTAGGACCAGGTTCAACACCCTATGATGGAATCTTATTGAGCCTCAATTATTCTTAGAGTTTTTTCATTGTGTGGTCAGTTTGGTAATGATATTATCTACAATGTAAACACTTTCCCATGCATTATAGTACATGCATCAATATATTCAAAGCTAATTGTATTCAAATAACAATTTATGTGCATTCTACGTATGTTTCTATCTATGATATTGATCATTTTTATCATATAACTTTTTTGGTTATGTCTAGCCCATATATCTGTAGGAAACACCCACTCCCATGACTCTAGATTTTGGAGGATAAATGGTGGGCATGGAATCTTATTGAGTCTCAATTGTTCTTGGAATTTTTTCATCACGTGTTCAGTTTGGTAATGATATAATCTACAATGTAAACACTTGTCCACACATTATCACATATGCATAAATATATTAAAAGCCAATTGTATTCAAATAATAGTTTCTACGCATTCCAAATATGTTGTTATCTATGATATTGATCTTTCAGTTCATATAACATATTTGGTTATGTCTAGACCTTATATCTGGAAGTTGGCTTTCATATTAAGTAGTCAAATGTAGTCATTATTTTATTTCCATCTCATCATTCACGTTGATATGTAAAATAAAAATTATAAACATTGCATCCATAACATAATTCATAATTCATATTAATATCATGTAACAACCATGTTAAACAAATAATATACTTCATATTGATATCCATGTAACATCAATGTTAATAAAATAATTTTAAATGATTGTTACGTGTAACCTTTCATAGTTATAGAATAGTTCAAAATGTTAATCTCAAGTATACAACCAAAATAAAGTAAATATATACAAACTAAGGTTTTAAGTGCTTAAAAATCAAAACAAGATGGGGTATTTCAGGCACATGGCCTTTGCATCTTCCCGGGTAGGTTATCCAAGACTATACTTGTCCCACTTGTTATCAGGAAAACTAGTTTCCATTCAGAGCTGCTAGTCCCACTAAGATGGGTAGCTATCTTAGAAACAAACAAACTAAAGTCACTTGTGTTTTCCTTTATGAGAGATAGATGAGAGAGAAGCAAAGAGTACGAACCTCAGTCTTTCGCTAGTCTCCTTGCTCGTTTCCTCTCTCCTTTGATCGAGCTTTCACCACTCCTTTCTCACTTGTCCCACTTCAAAGAACACCTGTAGAATCAAAGAATCAAAATACCATCAAAGCATAGAGATCTATAACAATAAACAATGTAGGATCAGATGAACATTAACCATATAAATGCATATACAAATACAAGATTCGGAGATTTACAAGCATATGGAGGAAAAATCAAATAGCTTTATTGATATAAATAGTAGAAGAGAGGATTACAACCAAGCTGTCTGATCCGGCATCATCCTCCCAGCATGAAAGCCCTCTTCACCTCATACAAAGCAAGAGCACCCAACAATGTCTTCAAAGAGAAACCAACAGCACTTCCTTGCAAATTACAAAATTCTAGCCTTTGGATCTCTGGGATGAGGGATCCATATATAGATGTTTACAAGAGAGTGAATTAGCTTCTGGGATTTTGATTAGTGTCATTTCACTGATAGTTCTTGGTTCCACTTGGAGATTTCATGATCTCTTACTCATCCCTGGGCAAATTCAGAGAGGTAAGTGTCCTATGAGCAATTTCTAGAAGATTCTTTAGGTTTCCACCTAGCAAATTACTTCTGCCATTTGTCTGCTCTCGCTCATCGTACCCTACAGAAGGGCTTTCCAGTATGCATCGCACCCCCTATGTGTAATAGGTGAGATGCATCACACCCTATGCATGGAGCAGTCTGTATGGTCCAGTTTTGATTAGTTCTGAGTAGTTTTTCATGCAGAACTTCTGGGAGATGATGTAATCAGCTAACCTTGTTCCTTTAGGGTATGAAACAACACTTTTAGGGGTTTAGAAGCCCTTGGTTTATGGACATATGTGATTGGGGTAGCAGTGTGCAAATATGTCTATAACAGTTGGCCCCTAAAGCATGAGGTCGTAAATCTTTTGATGTCAGGTGAGGATCTGAGCTTTTCGAACTGTAAGGTGACCTGTAATAAGATACAATACAATACATTATCTTCACAATATTTTCATGATCTAGCTGAGGCGGGCATTCGCATGCTCAGCTTTATAAATTCATAGTCATTTACATAAGACAGACAATCGCCTGTGTGGGAGACTGATGATTCTGGTAGAGCCATCATCCTTTAGTTTGGATGATTATCTGTGCAGTTGTGATATACATTTGATGTCTTTATTTTCCTGAATATATCGCAGCCCAGATGGATGAAACTAGATCCAGGGTCTTCAAACTCGTTCAATCTTTTCCCAAAGTACAAGTCGATCCATGTGAAAAGATGTTCTGATGTCGAATATGGAAAGACATCGCCTGGTTACTAGCCAATGATGTAAGCTATTAACATGCACGAGAGGAATCACGAATAATGATGATGACCCTCAAGGTACTACAGTGCAATTCACGTGGTGTGAATACATGAGTCGATATCAAACACCATGTAAAATCTTTAAGTCGAAGGCCATTGATGTAAACCTGTCGTCGGAAGTGAAAAACTTGCCATTGAGGCATGCAAGCTTCAAAGTACTGAAAGGGTTGTCCCTAAGTCAACTTCTTGGATAATGAGCTGATGTCGACAAGAAGTGACCCCTCATAGGAGGGCCTTAATGAATCCCACATCTAAGACATAGAATGGATCAAATGATTTTTTGGAGGTGAAAACGATCTGATGATACAAGGTTCAGGGTGGTGGTCATGAAAAATGGAGAGTGAAGGTATTGCAACGGATGAGGCGTTAACTAGGTTGGTGAATTTTATGAGCGACTTCTCTTGAAGATATCAGCAACACTGAAATGGATTGGTAGCATTAACCCCAAAAATGGATGGTACGGTGGACCAATGGTGATATGATCGGTGAACGGAATAACCCAACCTGACTCAATCATGGTGACGGAGTGAAAGTGTCATGTTCAAGAGCAACCTACTACCAATGAAGTTATTCAAGTTTTCTTCCCTTTTCCCCCAGTCATTGATGACCAGTACCTCTTTATTTTTGTCAAGCTTGAGGAGGATAACATATGCTTGTTCTATAATTTGCCCTTCGGGCAAACCTGTTGCTATGTTTTAAGGAGCCTAGCGACAGTGAAACTCGCTCTTGTTTGCATGGACAAGTTTGTTGCTATTGTTTTAACGAGTTTAACGACAAAGATAACTTAGTCCTTTTCAATTTTAGAGAGTCTAAAAGGGACGGAAAGGCAACTCTAGTGGTCCTTTTTTGTAATGTAATCCCTTAAGTCTGAAAAAGTGTAAAATAATATGAAATGGATGACTTTTTGATAGTTTTGACGAGCCGAACAAGACAAGCGCTCGATCTTTTTGTGTAATAATCCCTCGGGTCCAAAAACATTAAAATCTAGAGGAGGGATGGAACTTCTGGTTGTTTTACTGAGTTGGAGAGGCAAATTGCTCAGCAATATTTTCATATTTTACGAGTTGGATGAAAAGAGATTAAAGGAGACTCGTTTTTTGAGGAACAAGTGATGTTTTTGGATAGAAATTAGTTCCAGGTAAGGTTTGGAACTTTTCAATCACGACAATGTAAAGAAGGTGGTTAACATAATCACTCGTCACAGTTGTTCCTCAAAAGGGTAAATAATCAAATGGAGGTATATGATTGGCTAAAAACGAATGGGGGTGATGGTAAGAACACGATCAAGGTTCAAAAGCTGATAATTATGCGATCGCAAAGATTATTTACTGAAGGTGGGGTTCATTTTTTAATGAGCTTGAACTCTATGGAAACACTTGCTCATTGCTAGGTTTATTTTTTAACGAGCTTGAACTTTGCGTAAAACTACTCGTGGTGAGGTTTATTTTTTAATGAGCTTGAACTTTGCGTAAAGCTACTTGTGCCAGTCGTATAATAAGGATGTCTCATCAGTGGGTTCATTTTTTAGAGAGCTTGCCCCATGCTCAACTTTTCTCCTGAGCCTTTTTGTATGAAAGCTAGCAATGACCAACTACTGTCCTAAGGGTTAAAGAACTACTAAGATTAGGTAGGATAGTCTCTTGGCGAGAAACAATCTCCTTTGGTTTGCCATTTCCATTGGTTCTGGCAAAGGTGAATGGTGGATCAGACCAATCACCTAACTTAAGCAGTTGAAGTTAGTAAAACTACAGGGTTAGAGCTATGCTGGTCCCTTTTCACTTGTGTACAAAAAGGTTTGCATGCCCCCAGGTATAAAGTAGAGTTTCCAGGTCACCATATGGAATTTTTTGTATTAGCAAGATTTTTCCATCCGTGTCGCAAACAAAAACACTTCCTTGGCGATGTCCATCGAAATGGACAAAGGTGACTATTGTCAGTGCCAATCATATAATCTTTGACAGGGGAATTCCTTTCTAGTCCAAATCCATTTTCCTAAATGGACAGGGGTATCAGACTAGTCATATTCCTACGCAGAAACCTACCGTATATCTCGGGTTTTCCTGCCGAAGCAGACCAGGGCGCATGCCTCCTAGGTTTCAATCACAATAATTGAATCACTCGCGATCATCAAGTGGATGGAATGGAGATTTATTAGACATTCCTTGTGCAAAAAGACCAGTTAGCGGTGGCATTTGAAAAATAGTTGTGTTTGAACCAGGAAATGAAAGCTGGTCAACTAGGTGGACCACTCTGCCTTCATGTGGAAAACACATCACTCGAAAGAGTGAGGAAACGATAGCTCCCATGCTATAAATGTAGTCATATCCAAGGAGTAGATTGTAATCTAGAGGTCCTTGGACTACCATCACATTTAGATGAACAATTTTCCTTCTCAAAGTTATAGGCAAATTTGGAAGGATCCCTAACCGTCGACTGGTTCCTTTGTTGAAGCCTGTTAGATTTCAAATCTCAGGTAGAAGCGATGGCGAGCCAAGCGCTTTCCAAGAAGTTGAGGAAAGGATACTCACAGAAGCCCCTTCATCTATAATAGTACCAACCATGATCATTCTGTAAGCTTGTACTATGATTCAGAATGGTACATTAGATGGTAGGCGGGGTCTGCTTAGTAGATTCCAATCGAAGGAAACGACTAGGTTTCTTGGAGGTGGGACTGGATAAATGGTTGGATACATCTATGATGAACTTCCTTCTTGTGGTAAAGGAATGGGTAGATTGCCCCCATGTTCATCGGAGTCTGTGTTTATGAAGAGAATTTGAATGGTGTCATTCTCATTCTCCTTGGTGACAGTATCATTTGAAGGTGGACCCTCTGAAGACAAGATTGGGTTGACTGCCTATCGACTTGTTGAATTTGTTCTGGTGTGGACTCAGAGGGTTTATCTTCAATGATAGGTGCTTCGATTGACAAAAAAGGTGTGTCAGTTGGATTTTCAACGAGCGATGGACTCGGCGAGAGTTTCTTGTATCCAGGAGGAAGTCGTTGTGGTGAAGCAAGACAGTTATCCAAGAATCTCTTAGCTTCGTCTAGGAAGGGACAATGGTGGATGGCATGATCGCCTTCTCACAGTCTACAAGGAAATTTGGATCTTCCCTTTTGTCCATTGACGTCATTTTAACTAGTTGACGGTGTGCTCTCAACATGATCGTCAGTGGTTGAAGACACTGGATTGTGCAAGTGGGGAGACCAGTCCCTCAAGATCCGTGGGATGTAGGGACAATCTCGATGATATTAGTCTCCCTTGCAAATGACACATGGAGATTTAGGTTTGGAAGGTGCAGTATGTGGATTTTCACCAGATGATGCACAGTTTCCCCCTTTTGCTGTTGGATTCTTCTTCTTCTTCTCCTTCCCTTTCTTCTTCTTCTCAGTTACTTGGTTTTTAGCGTGACTAGCTTCACCAAGCGAATAGGAAGAAGGAGAGGGAGAAACAAACAAAGTAGAAGGTTTGGGAGCAACTTCATCTAGTTTCTCATTGGATTGCTAAGGAATTGTGGTATTTTGAACAACAGAGGTCGAGAAAAGCCAAACTGGCAGGCCAATTGTGAGTCCTGGAAGGGACAATGTAGCCATATGTGGAGCAACAACATCTCCCCAAGAAGAGAAGGGACTAGGATTTCCTCCAAGGGGAAATCCTTGATTGGTAGACTCCATTTCTCAACCTAAATACCAACGAGGGAATAGTGACGTTATTCCGATTAAAATAAATTATATGATGCTTTGACACAACTTGCCTTTTCAATTTTTAAGAGTCGAGAAAAAGCTAAAGATGACTCTAGTCGCCTTCGATTTTTAATGAGCCTGAAGTGACAAGTGCTTAGATGGAACTTTTATTTTAAGGAGTCTGAAAAGGAACGAAAGTGACTACTCTGGAAATCTAGACAAAGAGATTACCAAACCAATCGCAAAACAACAGAATACTTTTTACGATATGACAGTCAATCTTCCTGAATGCTGTGTTCAGTGCATTGCCATCGATAGGGTGGTAGACACGGCTTCCTAAGGATAAAGGATGTAGCCTATTGTGGTATCCCAATATATATTCGATGGTACATGGGAGCACAAGTCCATACTGGCACTTTTTGTCTCAAAGAGGAGGAATCACCCAACCTACAATGAAAGTGATAATTACTAGGCTTTACAACGCCGGAATATGTCTCTAGCCTAGAATTCTAAATGTTGTGCGTTAGGTTCCAAAGAAATTTTATGTTCATTGAAGTTTATTTTACAGTTGATATTTCTTAAGAAGTTTTCCTTTAAGGTTCACCACGTGATGTAGATATAAAGTTCCTAAATGTGCAATATAAGATGATAAACAGTCGTTTATTTTCTTTTTTCAATGAAAATCCTAGCTACTAAGGAAAAAGAGATGAAATTCTTTCAACATAGAGCAAAGAGCACATACTAGATGAACTTTTCCTAAATCAACTTCAACATGCAGTCTTAATGCAAATGCACATGCATGTATTGTTTTTCAGTTTCCTTAATGTGAGAATGACAAAAAGAAAACAATGACAAAGCGACAATACTAACAATTTTCTTTTCAAAAAACGAAAGTAAAGCCAAGACGACACTTTGCGATTTCAAATTTAAAATTGTTTTTTACACTTGAAATACTAATGATTCAAATCAAATACAATGGAAAAAGTGTAATCGACTATCTAAAAGAGGAATGCTTTGTGACACTATTTTTCTTGTCTGAAAAAAACACTTGCGACACTTTCAAATCAAAAGACGACAGTTCGATTAAGATACTATTTGTAAAGGAGAACTGTAAATGATGAAAAATACATAAAAAAACATTCATAATTCATTCTAATGGAGGCTGAATAATGCAAAGGAAGATGGCTTCAACAGAGATATACTAATCACAGATAGCAAAAATACTGAATAAAGCTAAAGACAATGAAGAAAAAACCAAAATCTGGAGGTAGAAATAGTCTTAGTCAATCATCACACCTGTAACACAGGGAAACAGAGATGCATCTCACCTGCAAGACACAGGAGGTGAGATGCATCCAAGTTTCCAAGAAGAGACAATTCCATGGTCCAGGGACGAGACTGTGCTTGGTTTTCACTCACAGTTTGCAGCTAAGTTCAGGGGTTTAAGCTTAGCTAATGATAGTCAGTAAACACAAAGTATAGGGGCTAATCTAATGAGGTTATTTGAGCCACCACCAGGGTACTTAAGATGTTTGCAAGCTAGATGTTCAGTTCATAAACCAACCCAGAGATTGACTGAAGCAGCGTTGATCTACTTTGCAGTTGCATAGCAAAAGCAGTTCGAAGGCTAGCTGGCTTAACTTCAAGCTCCGTCTGTGGTTTATAAAGCAAACAACAGTAATGAAACAAACAAACTATTCACTCCCCATTGGAGTCGCCATTTTGTTATCAGGAAAACTAGTGTCCATTCAGAGCTGCTAGTCCCACTAAGACGGGTAGCTTTCTTAGAAACAAACAAACTAAAGTCACTTGTGTTTTCCTTTATGAGAGATAGATGAGAGAGAAGCAAAGAGTACGAACCTTAGTCTTTCGCTAGTCTCCTTGCTCGTTTCCTCTCTCATTTGATCAAGCTTTTGCCACTCCTTTCTCACTTGTCCTGCTTCAAAGAACACCTATAGAGTAAAAGCAGCAAAATACCATCAAAGCATAGAGATTCTATAACCATAAACAATGTAGGATCAGATGTACATTAACCATATAAATTCATATACAAATACAAGATTCAGAGATATACAAGAATATGGAGGAAAACTCAAATACATTTATTGACAGAAGTAGTAGAAGAGAGGATTACAACCACGTTTTCTGATCCAACATCATCCTCCTAGCATGAAAGCCCTATTCACCTCATACAAAGCAAGATCACCCAACAATGTCTTCAAAGAGAAACCAACAACACTTCGTTGCAAATTACAAAATTCCAGCCTTTAGATCTCTGGGATGAGGGATCCATATATAGATGTTTACAGGAGAGTGAGTCAGCTTCTGGGATTTTGATTAGTGTCATTTCACTGATAGTTCTTGGTTCCACTTGGAGATTTCATGATCTCTTACTCATCCTTGGGCGAATTCAGAGAGGCAAGTGTCATATGAGCAGTTTCTAGAAGATTCTTTGGGTTTCCACCTAGCAAACTTCTTTTGCCATTTGTCTACTCTCGCTCATCCCACCCTACAGAAGGGCTTTCCAGTATGCATCACACTCCCTGTGTGTAATAGGTGAGATGCATCACACCTTATGCATGGAGCAGTCTGTATGGTCCCGTTTTGACCAGTTCTGAGTAGTTTTTCATGGGGAACTTCTGGGAGATGATGTAATTAGCTGACCTTGTTCCTTTAGGGTATGAAACAACTCTTTTAGGGGTTTAAAAGCCATTGTTTTATGGACATATGTGATTGGGGTTGTAGTGCCCAAATATGTCTATAACACCACTAGACTTAACTTGATTTACCAAGAAGTTCCTAAGATGTCAAACCCTACATTCCAATATACGTAATGGTTCGACCAAAATGGTTCCCTCATCTGATACTTTCAGTTCCTTCCATTATAGGTTATGAGATTTTTCATATATGCAATGTCTTAATACAAATACATGAAAAACATTATGAATGTGATGCAAAAGGGGTGGAAATGAAAGATGATATGCGACAAGTCCACTTTATCCAAAAATTTGAATGGCCCAATTTGTTGGAAAATGTAACTATGTTTGAACTTCAATAATGTACTTGAGTCATTGTGTAATATACTTGTCAAAAGAATACATAAAATAATTTGTATTATTATTATTGTGACTTATTAAAGCATGGGTTTCATGCTTGGGTCACCATGTTTTAGGTCAAAGTCCCCATTGAGGACTTATAGGATTTACTCTGAGTCTATAGATTTATTGTACATTTAAAGAGACCCTTCTTATGCTTTTAAATCATGTAAAAATGTTAAGTATTGGTTCAAATATGAATTTTGTAACCTCCACACCATGTCAGCCTAGAAGAAGATCAAGTCATCCTAAGGACCCTATTCGACCCCACAAGAGGCCTATAAAAGGAAGGTCATCGAATTCATTTGGAGCATAACTCTCTCATCAAGTTTGAATTCACTTGTAGCTAGGAATAAGTCTAAAAATATCTTGTTGTTGGGCAGAAGTGCGAAGTTCTCTTGTAGTTGGGAAGAAGTGTGAAAATATCTTATTGTTGCACAGAAGTGTGAAGTTCTCTTGTAGCTGGGAAAGTCTGTTGCCGGGAAAATGAAGTGAGTGTGAGTTTGGGGAAGTCTAAGGAGACAAGGAAAATCAAAATTTTTGTGTCCCTCTCTCTATTTTTTTCCCTAGATTGGGAGATCAAAGACTTCCAAGTTTCACTATTGTCGAAAAATGTCAGTTGTTGTAACCTACTGCATAGTCGAAGTTGTTGGGAAGAGGTAAAAATTATAGGAGGTTGACATGGTGTGGAGGGAAGGTCTGGTCTTGGTCTAGGTTGAAGAGTCTCAAAGCATACTATTGAAAGGAAGATTTATCTTGACTAGGTTTTCCCCTCGAGGGGGGGTTTCCCTCGCATGTGCCTACATCTAGTGTCTATTGTTTTATGTACTTCTCCTTTTGGTAATTTCTTGATGATATAAAGAAATAATATATAAAGAATCATAATAATAAGAAAAATCACAAGTAATTATCAAGAACCAGAAAATATTTATTTCCTTTCTAATTTTCCAACATGGTATCAGAGCTTTGATAATAAGGCAGATCCATTCATAGGCACTATCTCGGGGAAGGAGTAAATTTATATTCAAGGAATATGAGTATCTTAATCAAGGGTGAGAACAAGCTCGAAGGAGCATCTAACTTCTAATCTTAGAAGAAGAGGATTGACCTAATCCTCGAGAACAATAAGGTGTTGGATTTGGTAAAAGGAAATAGAATGAAGGGACCAAGGAAGAAGTTGACATGTCCAAGATAGAGTGTTATCAATGTCATAAGAAGGGCCACTACAAAAGTGATTGTCTCTAGAATCCAAATAATAAGAAGAGAGGAAGGGATCAAGCCAACCTTGTTGTAGAAGGAGACTCAGATAAATTCAAGCCCGAAGAACCCAACATTAGGGACTTACACTATTAAGTCATTTTCTTGTAGCTTTGTATAGCTTGTTTTATCTGTTTTAGAATTTTTAGGTCTTTAACATATTTTAGAAAATACATTTTTGTATTGTTTTTATAAGTTTGTAGGTATCCCTCAAACTTTTGAGGGACCCCCAATAACTCCCAGAGCTAAGTATCATATTTCTTTTCAATTTTGGATTCATGTATTCATTTAGTTTTGATTGTATTAAATACTAATCACCTTTCTCCCTTTGTTGTCTTTATTAGGAAAAAAAATTGCAAGAAGGAGGATTTCTCCAGACAAGGTTAGTCAAGAAACAAATGTGTACTTTATATACAATGATTGAAAGGATTATTCAATCGATGATCTATTACTAAATTTTTTATGACTAGCTATATTGAATCTTAGTGATTCTTGTTTGGGCAATTCATCTCTTGATAAATCTTCCCACCCCACTCATATTCTTGATTGACTATGTAGAACCCTAGACAAGTTCTAGAAAACCCTAACCGAAGGGTATGCTAATGTGAATGTCTGAAACCCTAAAACTACTTAGGGATATTGAGAAATTCTAGTTGAAGTTTTATTGATGATGTCATATTTGGGATTTTGGTATGATCGAGAAATCATAACTTGTTAGGGTTGAATGATAAGGTCTAAAATCCTGGCACCTTTGAACTTTTGGTAATATAGGGGTTTCTATGTTTCTACATTGGAACCCTAGCTCATTAGGTTTTGGTAGAATATGTGAGTAAGGCCCTTATATTATCTTAGAAATGTTTCCTTTGGTATGTGTGTGTTTTTCTAATCAAACCTTAAGTGTAATAAAGATGGTTTTGTGTCTAACTATTGATGATATTTGTGAAGTTGGTTTTGACTAATACATGATATGAAATATATTTGCATGATGATGAAAAATAGGCATATATAGATATGTCTCTTGGTTGAAATCCTAGGTTGGTCTAGGTCAGATGTATTAATATTTTCAGACATATGATATGCTTATGAATGATTATGAATTCCTAGATATATGTGTTGACCTAGTTATTGATGGTCATAAGTCTTAGAACTTAATGGAAGTCCTTGTTTTAGGATTTAATGGAAGTCCTTGTCTGAGATTCTAGGATGATGATATCAGAAAATCTAGGGTGTTGTAGCTAAACCCTAGTGAAGTTAAAATGTCTAGTATGTGATATAACAATATGAAATCTATTAAGTGATTATTGAAAATGAAAATTTAGGGTTTTGTAGTTAAATCCTAGAAGTAACATTGTATAATGTGTGGAATGTAACAATCTAAGATCTATGTATTTAATGATTGTTGAGATTATGGAATTCTAGGGTTTTGGAGTTAAACCTTAGTCAAAGTAAACTATATGAAATATGTTGATTTGAGATCTATTAAGATTGTTGAACTTGTGAGAATGGAATTCTATGGTTTTGGAGTTGAACCTTAGTCGAAGTAGAAATATCTTATATATGATGACTATTTGATAATTTGAGATTTGTTGAAATTTGAGTTTTTAGGTTGAGATTAATGAATGAATGGAAATCTAGGGATTGCATGTAATCCTAGTGATAGTTGGTCATGTTAGTGACTGGTTGATGATGGCCCTTGAAAAATCTAGGAGTTTGGAACTAACCCTAGTAGAATCTGGTCAAGTTAATGACTAAGTTGTGATTAACTTTGATTGATTCTTTTGTATGAAATCTAGGATTTATATGAATCTCTAGTGAGAAGTCTAGAATATGTATTCTATTCTTTGAATATCTATATTTGTATGAATGGTTTCTAGGGTTTTATACATGTTGTAGTAAGGTATTTCATACCTTCGAAAGACATATTGAAACCCTAGATGGAATAATGTTGTCATGAAGTAGGCTAGGGTGTATAGAAAAGTCCATAGAAAGACGTTGAAGAGTATATGTCTCTTGTTTGTAATTGAGTTTGGGTATCTGATATGTATAAATATGAAATTCTTCTGAGTTTTTGATATGGATAATATCATGCTTCTATAGATTCGGTTGTACTTGCTATTTAAGTTGTGTAGGTACACAATATTCAACTTGGTGAAGGTTATCATTGTTGTGTTAAGCATAATGGGGATGATGATAACTCTAATGAAATGGTTGGAAGCCACAAAAGATTCTTCGATGTCAAAAAGGAAGAAGCTTATCTCTTGGAGGAAGGATGAATAGAAGAGATCTCCCTAAGGTTAAGAGGGAGTACAAATGAAGAGGTGCTTCTTGGTTGAGAGGGAGGGCATAACTTGGTATTAATTGAAGAATGAATTTCGGAGGATATGTTGTTGGATGAGAAGTAGGAAATAAAGAAGATATGCTTGAGGAATCTTCTGTTAAAGATTCAGATGATAGTCCTACTATGAAAAGTTGAAAAGCAACATCAATTTTTCTGTAAGACCTCAGACATTTGTATTTGATTATGTACATGTGAAAGTATATTATTGATTGGGGTTGTGCTTGTACAGGTGAATCTCTAGAAGGATTTGATAACATGTTTCTTACCAATCATTTTGATTGGGAGAGATTGGTCATTCTTGATCTGTTGGATCAAGGGATGTTGAGGCTTTGTGAGTGAAGAACTGCCTAGGTAGACATCTGGTTGACACTTTGTGTTGATGTCTGGAGTTGAAAAGGTGGTGTTGATCAAAGAGATATGTTTTGGATACACACCTAGATTTTTGGGTTGATGGTTAGCAAGTAAGCCTGAGGGTACAGGTATGGGCTAAAATCTTTAGTCCATCTTAGTCCCACCTAGATAGATTGCCTTGGTCAGGAATCTAGTCCATGGCATTGTGGTGCTTAAATTATTGAGTGACTGGTTGAATAGATTGCCTTGGTCAAGAATCTAGTCCATGGCATTGCGGTGCCTAATGTTCTTCATGGTTCATATAGTTTGAGATCTTCCATTGTATATGTACATTATGAATACCTCCCTAGTTAAGAGGGAGTGTTCGAAAATGTAACTATGTTTGGTCTTCAATAATGTACTCCAGTCATTATGTAATATACTTGTCAAAAGAATAAAGAAAAGAATTATTTTTATTATTATTATTATTATTATTGTGACTTATTAAAGCATGAGTTTCATGCTTGGGTCACAATGTTTTAGGTCAAATTCCCCATTGAGGACTTCTAGGATTTATTTTAAGTCTATAGAGTTATTTCACATTTAAAGAGACCCTTCTTGGGATTTTAAATCATGTAAAATGGTTAAGTATTGATTTAGATATGAATTATGTAACCTCCACACCATGTCGTCCTAGAAGAATATAAAGGTGGCATACGGACCTTATTTGACCCCACAAGAAGCCTATAAAAGGAAGGCCATTGAATTCATTTTGAGCATCACTATCTCATCAAGTTCGAATTCACTTGTAGCTGGGAAGAAGTGTGAAAATCTCTTGCTTGTAGCTGGGAAGAAGTGCAAAAATTTATTGTTGTTGGGAAGAAGTGTGAAGTTCTCTTGTAGCAAGGAAACTCTATTGCCAAGATACTGAAGTGAGTGCAAGTTTGGGGAAATATAAGGAGACAAGGAAAAATAAAATTTTGGTGTCTGTCTCTCTCTGTTTCATGCCCTAGATTGGGAGATTGAATTCTTCCAAGTTTCATTGTTGCTGGAAGCTTCCAGTTGTCGTAAGCTACTGCATAGTCGGAGTTAGTGGGAAGAGGTCGAAATTCTAAGAGTCTGACTTGGTGTGGAGGTTTTAGGTCCCTATACTACTAGTGTAACCCCTTATTGTTATTAGTACAATCCCCTTATTATATTGTTGTGCCCATGTAGTCCCCATATTGTTATTATTATCCATGTAGTCCAGTTCAGGGACAACTAGGACATTGTTACTATTATTATTATTGTTATTATTATCATTATTATGATTGTGACTTATTAAAGCATGGGTTTCATGCTTGGGTCACAATTTTTTAGGTCAAATTCCCCATTGAGGACTTCTAGGATTTATGTTAAGTCTACAGAGTTATTTCACATTTAAAGAGACCCTTCTTGGGATTTTGAATCATTTAAAAAGGTTAAGTATTGAGTCAAATATGAATTACGTAAACTCCACACCATGTCAGCCTAGAAGAATATCAAGGTGGCCTAAGGACCTTATTTGACCCCACAAGAAGCCTATAAAATGAAGGCCATCGAATTCATTTTGAGCATCACTCTTTCATCAAGTTTGAATTCACTTGTAGCTGGGAAGAAGTGTGAAAATATCTTTCTTTTAGCTGGGAAGAAGTGCAAAACTTTATTATTGTTGGGTAGAGGTGTGAAGTTCTCTTGTAGCGAGGAAAGTCTATTGCTAGGAAACCAAAGTGAGTGCGAGTTTGGGGAAGTATAAGGAGACAAGGAAAATTGAAATTTTGGTGTCTGTCTCTCTCTATTTCGTGCCCTAGATTGGGAGATTGAATTATTCCAAGTTTCATTGTTGCCAGAAGCTTCCAGTTGTCATAAGCTACTACATAGTTGAAGTTGGTGGGAAGAGGTCGAAATTCTAGGAGGCTGACTTGGTGTGGAGGGAAGGTTTGGTCTTGCTCTAGGTTGAAGAGTTTCAAAGCATAATATTGAAAGGAAGAATTATCTTGACTGGGTTTTCCCCTCAAGGTGGGTTTTTCCCTAGCATGTGCCTAAATCTGGTGTCTATTGTTTTATGTACTACTTATTTTGGTAATTTCTTGATCTAAAGAAAAAAGATATAAAGAATCGTAATATAAGAAACACCACAAGTAATTATCAAGAACTAGAAAATATTTACTATCTTTATGATTTTCCAACACAATAAACCAAGGTGATAATTTCTTTCCTTTTCCTAACCAGATGGTGCTTTTTTTTGGCTTAATGCGGATAAAAACTTGATCCCCTACTTCATAATTCCTATATGGCCAGTTAGCATAAGCATAGTTTTTTTGTCTATCTTGTGTTTCCTTTAACCGTTGCCTATTTTTTTTACCTACTCTCCCATTTCTTGAATTAATTATGGTCCCACTATTACTTGATCCTCTAACTTGTCCCAAATTAGTAGTGTTATGCATGGTCTGCCATATAATGCTTCAAATGGAGGCATTTTGGTTGAACTGTGGTAACAATACTTTTCCTAGTGTGTTTTTTGGTCCATAACATACCTTCTAAACATATCTTCTATTACTTGGTTCACTCTTTTTGTTTATCCATCAGTATCAAGGTGATATGTTTTACTTAAATTGAGTTGAGTTCCTAAGGATGACTACATACAAGTTGAGAATTTTGAAGTGAATCATGGATCCCAGTAATAGCCCTGGTGAAAATTCCATGTAAAAATATATAAATACCACGGACGATGGGATTTATTCCAAGTTGAATGCTGGGTAGGACATCCTAATGTGGGTGTTCATTTGGTTGTTTATTGGTAAGGAGTTTGGAAAAGGTAATGTCTAAGGCTTTCGAAAGGTAAAATGGCATTTTGGCACATTTATTTATGAAAATAATGGAAATTAGGATAAAAGGAAGTTGAAAGGTCATAGGTTGCATGTGCATAGGAAATTGAAGGAAAATAATGGAAAATGAAGAAAATAGAGGCCTCATTAATAAAAAGGCTTCTGAGTATCAATTGGAAAGCTTTTTCTTTTCAATGTTAAGCTCTTCGTTAGTGTAAGCTCTTGGATCAAATTTTTTCTTTGGTTATACATGGGATCAAGAAAGGGAGAGAAAGTAAGAGGAAGCAAGGATCTAGTAGGTAAAGGTAGGATCAAGTAGCTACAACAGACTTCATTACAGGTTTCGACTTGCATGTCTATTTTAATTGCTAGATTTGGCATGCATTGCATTGCATGTGGTTCTTTTCTATCATGGCATGGTTTTTTCCAGGTGTAACAATGTTTTTTAGCCTAGCCTTGCCATTTTTGGATAGCCATGGTGTGATGGGGTTCTCATGTTTTGCTTGAGATGGATTTCCATATCAATTTGAAGCTAAGTGGGGTGGATATTTGAATGATAGAGCACATGTCATAGTGGTCCCTGAACCAGAATGTGGATCATGGTAAAGCCACTAGCCTAGTGACCCCTCAGACAGACTATGGGTTGCGGTAAAGCCCAGATTGTGTTGCCTCGGTGGGCCTAGGAATCCTTGTCATTGAAGGACGGGACATATGGTAAAGCCAAGAGGTAGTTTTCTCTCTGTTGGGCTTAGTAATACTAGGTTTGGGATATGTGGTAAAGCCTGGAGTGTGGGTCTCAATTTAGGGCCTAGTGATCTGGGTTTGTATTATGGTAAAGCTTGAGAGACTAGGAGATACAAAAACTCCTCATGGTGTAGGTGGAGAAATCTGATGGCATCCATGCTTGTTTGGCCTAGTGATCAGATGGAGATCATGGTAAAGCCTATTATGATGTGTTCATTATGTTGGTCGAGTGATTTAGGATGGATTACGGTAAAGCCTGGATTCTATTGATGAGGGTGAGGTGGTTTACCCTTGGTATGCCCTAGTTGAGTTCTTTTGGTTTGAGTGGCACACTCATGCTTGGAATATGGCACGGGGGTGAATGGCTGAAGAGAGATTTGGCTCAGCCATTCTTTAGTCAGGTGGAACATGGTAGTCCCATCTCCGGTTGGCGTATTACATCCATTAATGAGAAACTCATTCCCTTGATTTCCATGTGCAAATGTATTGATGTATATGTGGATTTTGATGGTTGATATGTTTATGGTATTTATGTTCCTATTATGTTGATTATATGTACCCTTTGTGACATCATCTATATATGGATCTCAGCATGATTTTACTTGTATATGAATGGATAATGTGTCTATGACCTAATAGAGGATAATGCATCAAATTGTATGAGGGAACAATGGTTCATAGTGATTCTCAGATAAGTGTGAGATCCCTACACTTAATTCTATTATTTACACCTGTAGGTTACATGTCAATGATATATTTGATGAAAATTTTGGCATGGATAGTAGGGGTTTTGTTAAGGTCTTGTTGAGCTTATTTCTTTTACAACATTTTTTCCCTGTAATTTACTTGATTATGAGATTTCATCCCATTCTAGGCAGTGCCCTGGGCTCTGAGCCTGAAAAAGTGGCTTAAATCGCAGGGTCGTTGGCACAAAACTAACAACTTTGGTCCACAGTCGCTGGGAAGTAGGGCTATGAGAGAAACTTTAGGTTTTTGGTCACTCCCTTGCCCATAGCATGAGAGCGACTATGGCCTTAGAGGTACAGAACAGTAGTGGGAGCTAGGGACATACTATTTGAGTGGTTGAATTGTATCCTAAGGTTTCTATTGATGATGTTGGATGATTGTCTGTGATGTTCCATCCATTCTACTTCCTTAAGGTTACCTGGGAGGTCAAATCTGATCATAGTAGCATCTCATCTCATGTTTACCCTGGTTGGCATGGTTACTTGGGTAGATGTGGGAGGAAGGTGTTACAAACCATATCTAATATGATCCTCTTAGGAACTCCATGAAATCTTATGATTTCATTTATAAATATTTGAGCTACATCAACAACCTCATAAGTATCTCTTATGAGAATAAAGTGGGTTCTTTTCATTAGTTTATCCATCACAACAAAAATGGCATCATGTATTTGTGGGGTAAGAGGTAGCCCAACAATAAAATCCATAGAAATAACTTCCCATTTAGTCATAGGAATGTCTTGAGGTTGCAGGACACCTGCTGGGTGAAAATGGTTAGCCTTCACTTGCTGACATTTAAGGCATTTTGCAACAAATTGGACAATATCACACTTCATGTCTTCCCAAAAGAAGAGTTTCTTTGTGTCAACATACATTTTCTATACGCCAAGGTTCTCACAATACAATGCTTTGTGGGCTTCCTTAAGGATGGTGTTTCTGATATCTCCACTATCAAGAATATATATTATGCCATGGAATTGTAGAAATCCATCATCCTCTAGTTTGTATCTCTCAAACTTAGGTTCTTTTGGAACTTAACTATCAATCCCAGATATTACTTTTAAATATAAACTATCTTCCAAGAGATGTTCTAGCACTCTCTCTCTCAAGTATACCTTGATGGGTATAAGGGAAAAGCCTTAGCCTTCTACTTAGAGCATCTGCAATTAAATTCTCTTTCCATTTAATATATGAAATTCGAAAGTCATACTTACTTAAGAATTCACCCCATCATCTTTTCCTAGCATTCAAGCCCCTTGGGGTAAACAAGTATTGCAAACTTTGGTGGTCTCTTTTGAGCATAAATATTCTCCTTACTATGTATTGTTTCCATATCTTTAAATCTAGTACAACAATGTGTAGTGTAGGGTTATTCATGGGGTTTTAGCTTTTGGGAGGAATATGTTATTACTCCTCTATCTTGCATTAATATTGCACTTAATCCTTGCTTGGATACATCAGTACACAAATTAAATTCTTTGTCCATTTTAGGTTCTCACAATATTGGTGCACTGGTTAACAATATTTTAAGCTCATAGAATGCAATGTGACATTCTTCGGTTCACTCATATCTAACTCCTTTGCGTTGGAGGGTTGTAATATAGTCTTTGAAATTTTTGAGAACCCTTCTGAAAACCTTCGATAGTATTTGGCTAAACCCATAAAACTTCGCACTTCAAATCTGTATCGGCCAATCCAAGATTGCTTTTACCTTCCTTGGATCTACTAAGATCCCTTCACTACATATAATATGACCTAGGTAGTGGATATTATTTAGAAATAAGGAACACTTGGATAACTTTCCATATAACTCGTATTCCCTAAGGAAATATAATATAGTCTAGAAATGCTCTTCATTATCATCCTTTTTCTTGGACTAGATGATAATATAATCTAGGAAGACTTGTATAGAGTGGTCAAGGAACTTGCAGAAAATACTATCCATAAGATTCATTAACACTGTTGGTGCATTGGTCAATTCAAATGGTAACACCGTGAACTTGTATTTTCCAAAGCGTGTTTGAAATGTAGTCTTAGAAGTATCGTTGTCCTTGAATATTAATTGATGATAACCTGACCATAGATTGATTTTTAAAAATACTAAAGCCCCTTTCATTTGGTTGAAGAGGTCATCAATTCGTGGCATAGGATACCTTTTCTTTACTATAGCTTGATTTGAGTCTCAATAATCTATGCATAGCCACAAGGAACCATCCTTCTTCTTGACAAAAACTACCAGTGCACCCCAAGGTGAAATATTGGGTCAGATGTGTCTTATATTAATAGTTTCGTCACCTAAATTTTAAATCTTGAAGTTCCAGAGTCGTCATTCTATAGGGTGTTTTAGAGATTGGTTCTATACCAAGTTTTAATTATATTGTGAGGTCAAGCTCCCTCTCAGGGGGTAATCATGGTTGTTCCTTTGGTAAAACATCTCAAAATTTAGACAGCAGAGGATATTTCTCTAGGGATGGTCCCTTCTCCTTGATTATTTCCTTTATTGCATAAGCCTAACACCCTTTTCTGAGGAAACTCATCATTTTCATTATTGATATGAAGCATAAAGATACCTTCCTCTTAATACCATGGATTTGTCTCTATTCTCCGTCATCATTTATGTAGAGAATTATTTTCCCATAACAGTCCACCCAAGCTTGATGAGATTCCAACTAATCCATCTCTATGATTAGGTCATAAGTTCCTAGGGATTTGACATATACTTTTAATTCAGTCATACAAACCCCTAGATCAACGTTTCATTCCTCAACACTTAAATTCTATGGATTGAAGTTCCCCTAAAGCCATTTATACCTGTCTAAAATTGTTTTTCTTGTCGGCTACCAACCCACATTTTTCTAATGCATATGAAGAAATGAAAATATCAATGGAACCAGTATCAAATAAAATTTTGAGCCTTATGCCATTGATAATACCTGATGACTCCACTACAGTGTACTGATGTTTTTCCTACTTGTTGTTGACTACTACATGGATTCTATGATTACATTTGGTATTTGATGATTACTCTTTTTATTCTCAATGCATTACACTTGATGAAGTCTCTGGACAATCACGTTGAAAATGTGGTCTTCCACATCCTCAAAAATTAACTTGGGATGATCCCCTTGATTCATACCGAGAGTTTCTTGGAAATGAGCTTCATCCTTTTGTGTTTTTTCCTCTCATTCTTCTTCCTCTATCGTTAGTTCCTTGAGAGTTCCAATGGATGATGGTAGACCTTGATGATACTACATAAATAGAATTAGATGACATGGGAGTCCTTGATCCTACTCCTCTTGGGGTAAATCTATTACCATAATGAGGTGGTATCGAACTACTCGTCTTCAGGAAGTTCTGAGGACTCTTTCCTAGAAATCTTAGTTGTGGGGGCCTTGTAGTCCTGACATCCCTTTTGATCCCTATATTATCCTCTACATAGTAGGCACATTCAATTTCCTCTACCACTAATGATGGCCTCCACATTCTAATAATAGTTATAATTTGAAGGTTTAATCCATACATGAAATGCTCAACTTGGTGTTCATTAGTATCCAGATAAGGAACATATTTCATGAGTTCCCTAAACCTTATTTCATATTCTTCCACTATTTTATTACCTTGGATTAATGTGTGGAAGGCTCCATCCTACTACTCTTGAAAGTAGGGTGGCAAGTACTTTGTGTGAATTTTTTCTTCGAACACCTCCCAACAAACTTTGTCCGATGTGAATCGTAATTGTTTTCAAGATTTTACCACCAAATCAAGGCACTTTCTCTTAGCTAAAATATAGCGATATTTGTCTTGGAGGTAGAAGAGTATTCTCTTAGTCAAAAATACCTTGTCATTCCTCCCAACCATGGTTCAACACACTCTCTGGCTCGCCGTACTGAAAATTCTGGAAGTTTAATTTTTTGTAGCTCCCTAGAAATATCCTCATGGTATATTATCTCATATACTATCTATAATTTTAGTGAATAAATTACCATACCTCATAGATTCTAAATGCTTTGAAAATACCCCTTCAAACTTCCTTTAATTTTAATGCCTTAATAGTTTCAAATACTTCATAGAAGTGAGAAAATTTCTTTCTAATAACATAAAATATGTTAAAGGGTAATGAAATAATCCATTTTTTTTCTTTTTTGTCAAAAAGGACATACCATGAACAATATTTTCTACAAACTTTAGCAATGAAATTATTGTCACAAACAAACATGGGAAGTAGTAAAGGACTTCCTTCATACCCATGTAGTCTAATATAGATATAACACTCCTTGTGTACACAAACTCCTTTTCCTTTGATAACATCTTGCACATCTTAAGTTATTCTTTGAGGTTCGGCTCTAGTCAACATATATCTAAATATTTGAATAAAATTATCTTGAGTGAGTAAAAAATGGAAGGGAGCGTTGTGTTTCCAAATAATTGGATACCAAAATTGAACTCGTTCAACTTCAACATTCACATTATTTATTAATGGAATACCTTTGAACACATTACAGAAAAAAACCACCATCAAAACCACATAAGGAACTCTGAGATTTCAGATATTTGGTCAATTGAAATAATTGATGTCAGGCAAATATGGTTTATTTATTAAAAGTGAAATATAAAATGTACATAATTGTTAATCTCTATATAAACCCTATGTTAACGCTAAAACTAATTATTAAGCCCTAGATATTAAGTAACTACATTTATTTAAGTATGGGGGATTTACGCAGTGCATTATATTAGATATCAGTTTTTGGGATTCAACTGCGTTAAGTAAGTCATTCAAACGTATGACCATTTCCATGAGAGGTAGTCGTAACTGACTAATTTCTCATGATTTTTGAATAGTTCACTTAGCACTCATTGCATCGGGTGATGCTCACAGGGGTGAAGAAGTGGGATTGAAACTAGTGAAATGTGGAGAACGAATCACATAGCATCAATCATCACTTCCGGGGCTTGCACCCGGTAACCAGGACTTCCCAGGAGGTCACCCATCCCAGAACTCCTCTGGCTCAAGCGCGCTTAACTGTGGAGTTTTTCCCCACAATCAAGACCACTTAGCTTGCTACCCCATTTGCAAAACCTTAGCAAGTATTGTGCCTCATGAACTACATTTATATTATATTGTTATGTAGGTTGGAACCTCTCATGGTCCCATTTTATTATAGTTATCCATTGTCTCCTATATATACACTAAGGATGCTTAGCTTAGAATCATCAAATATTTTCTTGTATGTTGTATTAATTGTGAAAGAAAATTCTCCCCTTGAAGAGGATTGTAATTATTGGTTCCTTATCATTTTTAAGGCACAAATTTTATAACATTTGGTATCAAAGCTCATGATCCTATGGCTTTTCTGCTCCAAACAAGTCATCATGGGATTCTCCCTATAAATGTTTATTTGAGATGTTTTGATAGTGAAACTTGGAGAATATTTATAAGACATATCAATAAATCTTTGATTAAATTTTTTGATCTTGTTTAGCTATATTTTTGAAGATATATTTCAAGGAAGTTAGGGTTTTTGAATGCTCCTAAAATTGGGTTAATTAGGATTTTTCACGATCTTTTTTATCTATGAGGTTTCAGACTGTGAAACTTGGAACACATTAAGACAAAATCATGGTGACCGTCTGATTCAAATTTCAGATGTAGGTTCATTATAATTTTGGATATGCACTCTAAGGAGGTCCAAGTTCCTAAATGGTTTTGAAATCAATTTGAAACAAGTTGGTTTGAAATTTTCACAATAAATGTTTTCTATGAGGTATCAGATAGTGAAACTTGGACTATGTTAAAGAGATATCTTGGGAATCATCTATCTTAATTTTTGGAAATTGTTTTGTTGTACTTTTAGAGTTATACCCTGTGGAAGTTAGAATTTATGAGAATTTCTAAAATAAATTTTAAAAAGTCAGCTTGGTATTTTTACTATATGTTTATGTCAGAGACTTTTCAGAGTATGGAATTTTCAAGTATTTCAAAATACTTACAAAAGGTACCATAGGTACAAGTTTCAGAATTATATTTGAGGAACTGGACATATTGCTTGCTATACAGGTTTTCTCATGGTAAGAGGCCAAAAATCTACAAGTTTTGGGAAAGTTTCCATAACTTTTACTTGGCACATCAAATTCAGTTCATGTGTGTAGAATTGTAGAAAAGCCATCAAAGTATTAAAAACCAAATTTTCATATCTTGAATATTAGAGATATATAAATAAAACTTCAACCATTCTTATATTCTCCAAACTAAGCTACGTAGCTTACAAGCCCACTTTTTTTGGTGACTAAAATTTGTGATAAAGAGAAGTACTTTTATTATTTTCTAGCATTCCTCCAAAGAAAGCTATTACACTAATGAGATACACTGATGGATCATTCTTGATTCATAAAGAAATTGAAGAATTAGAATTTAGGTTCTTTATTAGAGAACAAATTTAACTAAATGGATGGTAGTATATTGAAAAAGGTGGATTTTAAAACACAAATGAAAAATAAGATGAATGAAAATAAGGAAGAAATGCAAAAATCCATCAGGGAAGAAATAAAACAAATACAAAACATTCTATTAAAATATCTCCCTTAAAGGATGTGAAGACACAAGGAAATCATGAACATAAGGATAATCATGGAATTGAGAACCAATCTCATATGAGGAATATGTTATCACAATTGTAGAGCATAAATATTGAATAATATAACCATAATCATGAACTTTCAGTCCAAGGTCCACATCATCAGGGCTTGAAGTCAACACCAAAGATCTACTATTTTCTGAAGATCAATATGAGGAAGTTCGGTGGAAATGATCCTGTAACATGGATATTTTATATGGGGAAATAATTTGATCTACACCAAGTGGAATCCTTACAAAAGGTAAATATTGCATCCATGTTTTTAGAAGAAGAACAATATGTATGGCATCAATGGATTTGTGAAAGGATTTTGTTATACCTTGGTCCATATTTACAAAGGAATTGATAGCACATTATGAGGACATTAAGAGAAATACATTATTGAGTCAATTAGTAAATCTTTGACAAAATGGTCCAATTATAGAGCACATTCAACAATTCCAAAATTTGAGTCTTAGTGTGAAGAATATTTCATAAGATAATTTGTTAAGCCTATTTATGAGAACTTTAAAAGAAAGCATCCAACATGAGGTGCATCTCTTTGAACCTAAATATATAGAGAATGCTTCCAATATGGCAATAAAATTTCAAACAAAAAATATGGCTGATAAAAAATCAATCACTAATAAATATAACGAAAATCATGCTCCCTCTCCTAAACCAAGAATTTTGGCTCTTCAACAAATGGATGAAATAAGAATAAAGGGACTATGTTTCAACTATTATAGAAAGTATAGTAAGGGGCATAAATGCAGTGAGAAGATATAATTCTACTTAGGCTGTGAAGAGAAAGAACATCAGATTTGGAACAGTCACAAGATCTAGAGCTAGAGGACACTACTCAAACAATACCTTTTCATGCATTGGTTGGAATTATTATTCCACAAACCCTTGACCTAGAAGGATATATAAAAATAAAATTGTAACAATGTTTATTGATTTGGGTAGTAAACATAATTTCATCAATTAAAAATTAGCAAAACTTCTCAATTATTTCATATAGCCTAAGTAATAATTGCATATGGAGGCACCATAAATTGTTCAGGGAAGTACCATAATATTAAGTTCAATATGCGGGAGTATTTTTTGGATATTCCCATGAATGCAATAAAAAAGTTTTGTGTTGATGTTGTATTAGGGATCCAATAGTTACAACCGTTGCAAACAATGACCTTTAATTTTCAACATATCTTCATAATATTTACCTCAGAAGAAAAGGAAATTGAGCTCAGAGGTTGTTGGCTTAAGGGGGCCTGATCGAGGTTTAGGTTTGTTCACGCCAACCAAAAAAACCCTAACTACTGGCCCTTTCGGCAACAACCTACATAGCACAAGCTGTAGTCTCACCTGAAGCAATATTGGGGGATGCTCAAACCGGGTTTCTGCATCTAGGGACATGTGATAAATGATTCTTAGGCTCTAATAGTTCAGATCTACCTTCGCACATGAGTATCCTTCTAGGGCTCTTCATTGTAACTAAGTTAAAATGGCTTCAAGACCTTCACGAATGTCTACAATCAGTCTTTACGGACCTTACTCAAAAGATTTACCTAATTCCACGCACTAATAAACCACCCTAGATCTAAATTCATGCAGATCTACTTAATTCATCAGAAAACATAAAATAAATAGCTTTTAACTTCACGAAAGTAGATAACCATTCGTATCATGCATCATTAAGATAGATTCTATGAATTCATGCAACATTCATTCGTTATTTCATAAAAACATATCATTAAGCGACAAAATAGAACATAAACAAATTCAACAGAAATGCACAGTAATTCTTCAAAATAGTCTTTATTGATGTTCAATTCTCAGATTACAGACTCTTCTACCCTATGCACTCATCTACAGGGGTCCACACACTCAATTGCGGACTCTACCAGACCTCCTGTGCACTTAGCTACAAGGGCCTTCCCTTATTCACCTAAGTATTGGAAGCAGAGGCTTCTTGCCTTAACACTTGCCCAAGACAACAAAAACCCTTCAGCATACCCAATTCTCTATCAAAATCTATCTCTAAGACTCACTATGACTCAAACATTTATAGCTTTCCTTCATACAATACCATGGTCTGCATATGATGGGTGAGTCTCAAAACCAACTTGACTATCTATCAAAACAAGGGGCTAAGACCCCTTTGACACCTATCTATCTGCACACTCTGCTTCCACATATCACAAAGACTTTACATATTTTATACAACATATACAAAATTTGGGTTATCTAATGCCAAAACTAACCCTGGGGACCCTATCCCAATAAGCTCCCATCACAAATATTGTGACTTTCCCTCATGTCACTTAGTTAGCACCACGATCTTGCTGCGAAGACCACCTAGCTCAACCTGCATCACTAGAAATTATGGAGTGCTTTGTGTTTTAGCCTGTTGTACCTCTTCGACAATTTTTTCTATTGTTCGCCCTTCCACTACTAGGCACATGGTCCTATGCATTTGATGTAGTCCCTTGAGATTCTCTTGAAGTGACATTGCAAGCTGACAAGCTTCCTCTAGCCATGGCTGCAATATTCAGCAAGGCCTCTGTCCTCTACAATTCCTCCACCTGTGTGAGAAGTTTTTGCCCTCCTGTAACTTCACTAGTTTTTGCGTTAGAGCCAAAGTGTGCATAGTTTCTCAAACCCCATCATACTATTGTTGCGTCTCTTAAACATTTGTGTTGAGCTTCTGCAGGTTTGGGTCCTCCTGCAGATTCGTCCATAATTCCATCGAGGCATCAAACATTGAAGAGTAGTCATTGATTGTTTTATCCAGTGTGCTCATTCCATCATTAATGGCAGCTCCACGTTGCTCCTGAACCTTTGACGGAGTCATTAGCTACAACTTCAACTATAGGTCTGATATTTTCATCTGGAATTCGAAGGTGACCCCGTCAACTTCATCCTTCGATGCACGTACTGCGACACCCAACTTCCTTATTTCTGCTGAGGTTTCAGCATCCTCTGGTATTTGCAATTCCAGCACTAACTTGGAGGCCTACTTGAACGTCGTCTCTAAGTTCTGAGTTTTCTACTGCATCTCCTCCTTGGATTTCAGTGCCTGGGTTTTCTTCACGAACAGTTGTTCATTGTTTACCTTAAACTCACTAATGATGATGAGGATGCATTTTTCCCTGATCCTCATTTCTTCTGACACCCCTTGGTGTAGCACATGGAGGGTCTGGAGTGGAAACGCGGCCAAATTCAACCCCATGTCCTTTACTGTATTAATCACAGTGCAATCCTCTTCTAAATTTGCACGAACGGACCCCTCTAGCAATGGAATGACTGTGAGGTCCAGAGTCTGTTCTTGCTCCACCACTGTGCTACTACCCTGTGTCAAGCTCGCTTATGCTCCACTCACTTGCCTGATGCCCACCTGGATCCTGTTTGCCTAGATCTACAACTCATGCAGATCCTTTTGGATGCTCCCCAATGTCTAAATATATTGTTGCTAAATTGTTGCAGTACCTTCATTTTCATGTCCCTCACCTTGTCGTTGATATCATCTAGATCACCTTCCATCAACACCAGTGGGTCAAGATGTGTCTACTTGTTCGACTTGTTCTTTTTCCATTTTCCAACTGTCTGCTCCTGCCTATGTCTCTTTAGGATTAAAGGAGTTCTTTTCTCCTCATCACCTCCTCCTCCCTGCTAAGATATTTTTTTCTCATCAGTGTGATGCGAAGCAGACTTTCCACCCTCCTCTATATCTTGTCATTCCTTCTCTGCCTACTCTTTAGCATTGTGCTCTTTCTCCATTCGTTCCTTCTCCACAATTGCCTTAGCAGCTTCCTTCTTCTTCTTCTTAGCCAAAGCAAGTGTGGCCTTCTAAGTGGAATCCTTCCTCTTTTGCACCGCAAATATCTCTATGCCTTTTCTTGTCCCTACATCTAGTTTCATAGATTCGCGCCACTCGGCTAGCCAATACCCCACAACTTCTTACACATCTGTCTCCAAGACCAAATAAGGCAACTGGTGCCATGTTTTCTCTGGGTCCTTCTGCACTCTTAACGACACACTATAGAAGTCATCATTGAGCTCCTCATAGGCCAATGTTGGCTTAGGGCGTCTTGACCCAGGTTCAGAGTGAGTTGCACCAACCAATAAATCCCTACATTACTGGCCCTTTCCGAAACAACTTGCATAGCACAGGTTGTAGTGTCACTCGAAGTAGTATGGGGGGATGCAAGAACCACATTTCTGCATCCAGAGATGAGTGTGATGTCATTTAGCACCTAAGATCTGCCTTCACACAGATAGATAAGCCCCTAGGGATCGATACCGTAACACTACTAAAACAACCATCAAACCTTCAAGAATTTCCACAATCGATCTTTGCAGACACTTAACAATCTGATTATCTACTTACGTGCATCCGGGAACTAGTCTAGACTAGGGCTCACATAGATAAGCTCGTGTTATTAATAAACATTAGATAATTCATCAAATTCTTCATGGAATTACATGAACATTCTTTCGTACATCATCTAACAGTTATTCAATAGAATCACACATCATTAGATCAATATTTCATAAACATATTATTCATCAACAACATAAGTTATAAATAGAAGTGAACAACAATATGTAATATTTCTCTATAAAGAACTTCTTTATTGATTTCCAGTTCATAATACGGACTCAAAACTTCCCTGCACACTCAGCTGCAGGGGTGTACGCACTCAGCTACGGACTCTACCTAGGCCTCTACACACTTAGTTGCAGAACCTTTCTCTCCTATCTGACCCACTTCTCTACGCTAAGACTCCTAAGAATTCATTCCTTATCCAACATGACATGCCTTAGACTCTCTAAGAAACACCTATTTATAGATTTTTACATACAATTCCATGGTTCACGGACCATGGGTGGATCTCAAAACCGACTCAACTTTTACATAAACAAGGGGCTAAAACCCCTTTGACTCCTAACCATCTACGTACTCTGCATCCACAAATCATGGAGAATTTACATAATTTATAGAAAATACATCAAAACTTAGTTTTTTAACCCCAAAGTTGACCCTGGGGACCCCATCCCAAACGACCCCCAACACAAATATCATGACTCGCCCTCAATTCACTCTGTTGATGCTACGATCTTGCTGCGAAGATCCCCAGATCCACCTGAACTACTGCAACCTCGGAAGCGCTCTGTGTGGCTGCCTGCTTGACCTCTTCCACTAGCTTCTTTGTAGTTGGTCCTTCTATGACCAGCTTCATCATCTATTGCATCTACTGAAATCCTATGAGCTTCTCCTGAATTTTGGTTGTGACCTTATAAGATTCATCTAACTAAGGCCCTAGCCTAGCCTTAAGCAAGGCCTCCTTCTTCTATGTAGCTTCGCCCTGCGCGAGGAACAACTTCCCTTCGAGAAACTTGGCTAGGCACTGTGCTGCGACAATGGGGAGTGTCGTTGCCTGGACTTCATCATACTACTTCTACAGCTCCCTGATCTTTGTGTTTAGAATCTGCAATTTCGGTCTTCCTGCAAAGTTGTCACCAACTCCATTTCCTGCTCAAATGATGTCGAACAGTTAGTGACTGTGACATCCAAGGTGGACATCCCTTCTTTTATGGTGACTCCGCGCTGCTTCCTGACGTCGAGCAGAGTTGTGGGCTACAACTTTAACTATAGCTCAGTTATTTTCATGTTGAGCTCAAATTGAACTTGCCCAACCTTTTTCTTTGCCTCGCGCACAACAATAGCTAACTTCCTAATCTTTGCTTCTGGTTGTGTATCCTTGGGAATGTGAAGCCCAGGCATTTTTCTGCATGCCTCTGCAACTATGGACTTTAGTTGAACACTTTGTGCTTACAACATCTCCTTTTCTTTCAACGCTTGCATTTTCTCAGTGAATATCTACTTGTTGTTCACCCTATATTCATTGATAAGGTTGAGAGCGTGTTGCTCCTGAGCTCTCAATTCCTCTGTTACCCATGCATGCACCGTGTGAAGAATCTCATTGGGGAGCACTACGATGTTCAGCCCGATGTTCTTAAGTGTGCTTAAGATGATGAAATCATCAACTGATTCTTCATGTAGGGACCCTTCTAGTAATGCAATAGTGCGAAGATTGAGGGTCCTTACCAACTATGTTGCTTAATTTTTCCCTAGGGCCAGGCTCACTTGTCCTATGCTTACTTGAGCAATGCCCACCTATATCATGTTGGCCTGGAACTACAGCTCACACAGATTCTTTTGGACGATCCCCAACGTATGCATATACTATTTCTCGAACTACTACAACACTTTAGTCATAGTGTCCCGTATTTTATCACTAATCTCATCGAGATCGCCCTCCGCCAATACCATAGTATCACCCTCCGATTTGTCCAATTTTTCTTTTTCTGAGGACCTTCCCGCTACTCCTGTTCATGCTTCTTTAGATGAAATAGGGTGCTCTTCCCCTCATCTCCTCCATCACCTTGTTTGGACTATTCTTCCTCCTGGGTCTGTGGCGAAGGGGATTTGCCACTTCTTTCCAACTTGCGTTACTCTTGTTCAGCCTACTCCTTAGCAACATGCTCTTTCTCCATCTGAGCCTTCTCTACAGCTTCCTTCTTCCTCTACGCAACCAGGTTTTGTGTAGCCTGCTTAGCTGCTTCCTTTCTTTTCTATGCTGCTGAACTTCTCGCACCCTTACTGGTAATGACATCTAAGTCTAAGGGGGCATGCCACTCTATTGGCCATCGCGCGATCACCTCCTGTACATCTATCTTTGTTACCAAATATGGCAATTTATGCCATTTCTGTTGTGGATCCTTCCATACCTGAATGTATACTCAGTGAAAGTCAACATTGAACGTGACATAGGATGGCAACTGCATGTACAAGGTCGGGGACAACCTTGGGCACTGGTTAATGGCCATGCAAAGGCTGGATTCCATCATAACCTAGAATTTTTTTGTTTTTGTGACTTGCACAGGGTCCTTTGTAGCCCACAAGGAGGTGAACTACGCTACCTCCGATAATCCTAGTTCCAACGAAGGAAACTGGCTATCCTCCAGTAGCTCTCACACAACCAAAACAATGGAGAGCAGCAACCAAGCATAATGGAATGACTTGGTATCATCCTGGGGCTCGTGATAATTCATGAGGAATTCCTGGTACAGGTACCTAGACCAATGGGACTACACACCCTTCGTGCATTGTGCAGATATGGAGACCACAGGTGTTCGAACTTCATGCGCATGACACTTTCTCATTACCTTCCTTGCTAAGATATGCATATAAATTTGCACTGCGGGTTCATTTATGGAGGTGATTCAGTATCCTCACACCTCATTCACGAGGTCAAATTCCTTCTTCATTCTTTCCGCCAACTCCTTTTCTCCTGTCTTTCCGCCAAACTCCTTGGCCGTATTTTCAATCCCTCATATGGCAAGTGCGTGATCCTGTGGATGAGCATGTTAGTGATGGGGATAGGCCCTCCTAGCCATAAGCACCCATCGTGCACTAGAATGAGCAGTTGGAACACATAGATTTTGTTGATAGGGGTGTTGTGATAATGGGGCACCCACAACATATTTAGCAATCCTAAATTCTGCACACCACAGATCCATTCCACCATCTCTAGCACAGTGACACTTGAGTCCATGTAGTAGATGCACTTCATATAGTTAGCTATTGCTAAGTGAGGAAAACTAGCATGATATATGAGGTCACAATCTTCCATCTTCAGTAGTGGGATCTACGCAGGCCGTGGACCTTCAAAGGGAACCTGCTCAGGTAGCAGGGGCATAGAAATAGAAAATTTGTCTGAGTCTAGGTCCTTAGTGACCTTCACGTTCCCCTTGCATGTAGGGATATATTCAAGAAACTTTATAATGGGTTCCACCCCCTCATCATCTATGTCTTTTTTGCCTTGTCCTTCTTCCGCCTCTAGATTGATGATCTTCTTGGGCTTCTTGTCTTTCTTTTGTTTTTGTGCTGCAGAGTGCTTCCTAGGTGATTCGCGCACTGCCATAAGCTTTTTCTATTTATCCTTGTTTGGTTTCTGTGTTTCTCTAACATGGGTAGGCTTCGGCTTAGTCAACCTCAGCGTCGTAGGCACAGGAGCCGAAGCTTCAATACTTACCACCTCTTGGGTAGCTCCTTCAGAAGCAACATCACCACCATTACTCACAGTCTATACAGGGCTTGGTACAAGCATTTTTTCAAGGATGAATTTATTATTCAACTCTGAGAGCTTAGAAAATGCAGGGATCATGTTGGCTTATTGGGGCCTGACGCAGGTTCAGAAGTTATTTAGCTAAACAAATCCCAAAACTACCGGCCCTTTCGGCAACAGTCCACAGTGCGCAGACTGAGGTCTCACCCAAGGTAGTATGGGAGGGTGTTGGAACCAGGTTTCTACACCCTAGGGATGTCTTGATGAAATCTAGGAAGTTCTCAAACCTATGCACTTGCGTTACTCTGCACAGCTGTCACTCCTTTGTATTTTGTGCAACTGCTTCCGCATAGCCCCATAAAGAGCATGAAGAGGTGTTGTCTAGATCCTTTGTCCTTACTGTGCTATTATTTTAGATCTTAACTTAATGGTGTGAGCCCAATGTTCTTATTAATCATTCAACATTCATAACCAATGTGCATAATCATAAAACTGTAAATAGGTGCATAAATATACCAGAAGCATAGACACACAGATCTGCAACCAAAAGCACAATATGTCGAATCAAACTTATCGTTATTAATACTCAAGTTTAGTTATAGACCTGACTCCGCCGTGTGCACTCAGCTGCAGGGGTCCTCACACACATCTGCGGACTTTAGTAGGCCTCTACAGACTCAGTTGCAGAGCCTCTACCTATCACTACAATCCAATACGCTTCAGATTCACTTCTATCTTCTAACCATGCCTTCGCATATATCTCATAATTATCACCACTAAGACTCACTTTACACTTAGAGCCTCACTCTATTTACACAATCCCATGATCCATGGACCATGGGTAGGTTGACACACTTTACATTATCTTAGGGTAAACAACCCTAGACTCTCTCACTGATGTCATATAGATCACCCTTTGTCAGTGTAATAGGCTCCCCATCTAATTTGGAAGCCTTCGTCTTCTTCCATGGCCCTGTTCGTTCTGTACCGCACGACTATTTCAATTGTGTAGCTGTTGTGCTTGGGTTTGAGCCTTCCATCATGTCATCTATTCCCTGTCCTATGGTATGGTCTAGGCCTCTCTCCTCCTGCATCCTGGTGGCCGCAACTGCTGCTGTTTTTTTGACGGCCTTAGTCTGGTTTGCGGCGGCCTCGGCTGCCTCACAGGTTGCCCTTACTTCCTCGGTGAACTGCTAGTTCCACTTCTGTTGTGCTAGCAGCTTAGCGGCATCCTTCTATCTTTGTATCGCTACCTCATCATGCACTGGCAGATCCATGGCGCACCATTTGAGTGGCCATGAGTTGAGCACTATGAAAATAGCGTCATCAATTGTGATGAATGGGAGTTTGGTCTAGTTTTGCTCCGAATCCTTCCGTGCCTTGATATACACATTGTGCATATCCACCTTAAAAAGCTTCGTAGACTGTCGTATATTGTGGGGGATAGGCGCTATCATTTGTTGATCCACATCCGTACGCTTGCCTCCATGAGTATCTAGAAGATCTTGATTTCGCAGATTCGCATAGCGTGCCTTGTCACCCATAGTGACACATATTTCGCTGCCTCTGGAAAGTCCTAGTCAAGAGGAGGAAACTGATTGTCCTCCAACAATTCCCCTACCACCAACAAGATGAGTAAGAGAAACCACGCGTATTGGAAGGAATTACCCTACTCCTGGGCCTCCTTACAGTTCATAAGGAACTCCTCGCAGAGGAAGTGCACCCAGTTGAACTGTACCCCCTCGGCGCATTATTTGGCCAGCGCGATGACTGTTGTTGGTACCTCATTGTTGTGTCATTTTCTCATCACTTTTCCTGCCAGCAACTGGGTGGCTATGCGCACCCCTTTGTCTTGAATCCTAGTAATGACATAGCCCCTCTGCTTCTTCTCTAACCTGTATTCTTCTTCATGGCTTCTGTGAGCGCCAAGTCTCTGCTTTGGCTAGCTATTTCCACAGGGTCCCTTCTTGTACAGGGAAGGTGAGAAATCTTATGAATTAGCTCTGTTGTAATGGGAATCAGCTCCTCCGGCCACAAGTACCCATCATGCACTAGGAAAAGTAGTTGCCTGATGATGAATATCGTGATTAGTTCCTGGTGAAAGTGTGGAATCCATAGTAGGTGGAGTAGCCTGGCCTCCTCCACCCTGCGCAACCATTTCCATGGTTGTAGTGCTATAACTAACCCATCCTTGCTTTGTTTCATAAGTTGGCTAGTCTCCAAGTGTGGGAACGTTTCGCTGTCCATGAGGTCCCAATCTTCAAATTTCATCGTGGGTATGTGGCCCAGGACTGAACCCTTAAATAGAATTCCATCTGGGAAGAGTGGAGTTTTAAGTGCGCTTTTAACGATATCCACATCCTTGGGTACTTTTACTTTCCCTTTCTGTGGCGGGACATATTTGGGTCATTTTGCTGTAGGGTGCACTGGCTGAATGTCTTCCTCCACTTCTTCATCTGGTTCAATCTCTTCTACAAAGGCCTGAAGATCCTCCTCCTCATCATCTGTCTCAATATTAACCATCCTGCCCTTCTCTTCCACAGACAATTTACTGAACCACGGAATTCATGGAGACATACAGACTAGTCCTGCTGCCTGTGGATCCTTTTTGGGCCTCGGTGTCCGAGGTGATTTAGGGATTTCCGGTGCATCCCCTAGTGGTGGCATAGAGCTCTACGTGACTCCCTTGGTTGTTGACATCATTCTAATTAGGGAATCCTGTGTCTCCTTCGACAATGTCTCAAACCATGGACTTGCTCTCACAACCTCCAAATTTGTCAGGTTCATACCCAATTGATAATGCAACAACGAAATTCTCAAAACACCAAGGGTTGTTTGGTGGAGAGCCACCCATGATTTATAGGCCCTTTTGAATTCAAATTCGACCGCTACCCCCATACTCAACTCATTAATGTGATATTGACGGCAGGTAGTCCCAAATCTAGTTCTGACTTTGTGTCTTAATTGCACGTCGTCCGCTCCTCGTTGCCTTAAATTGGACATCATGTCATTAATATTGACACCAATGGTCACTTTCCAGCCTGCCCATGTGGCAACACAACCCCTTGTGCGTGAACGCACCCTATGTGTCATACTAATCCTACGCATAGCTTCTGTGTCGTGCAGCTCCCATACAGACTCTTTTATAGTCTCGCGCTCTCTTTCAACTGCTTGGAGCACTAAGACAGTGCTTCCTACCAATAGTCAGGTGGTAACACCACTGGTGCGAGGCTTCAAGTCACCTTCCAACGCGGTCCACGGGCCTTCCTTAGTTACCCTCGCACTAGTTAGCGCCTCGCATTATTCCTTATGCAGTGTGTTTCCCTGGTTACTTTGTCTGATAAGGTGCAGTCGTAGCCATGGTACCAGAGCCATGAATTCTGAGGGAAAATATTCTAGTGCGGTGGTATGGTTGCCCATATGTTTTCCTATCCTTATGTTGACATGTATTGCTTGCGTGATTTTGGTTTCCAGTTTTCTAATTTTCGCGTCCATTAACATGCTTCTCTCCTTCATTCGCACCCGAACTTCTTCGAGTTCGCGAAGCTCAAGGTTCCCTTGCTAAATGATTTCTTGAATATGCATATGTTCGTCCTCGTGCGGCTGCATAATCTCTTCACTCTGGTCCTCGCGTACTATCCTAATTATGGGAGTTATTGTGTGAGGATTCTTTTCCAAAGCTATGTCCTCCACTCTGATCGTCGTCTTCAGAATCATCTCAGCGCTCAAGTTTTTATGCATGGCCTGATAGGCCCATCAAACCACTGGTACACGTAGGTCCCAATCAGTTCATACCACTTTGTGAATGCCCCGACGTGGAATATTTGTGGTGTGTGTCGCTTTTCTTGCTGCCACATCGGGTTTTGATTTTTGATCCTTAGTCTGGGATGTGCTTGCATAACACACGTTTGCACCCATCAACCCAAGTGGGTGCGCAAGCTGCTTCACCGTGGATGCCCAGCCCTCGTTCGACATTGGGGGCTTCCAAGCCACAAGCGCATCTGCCTCCTACATTCGTGCCAGTTTACAATTGTCTCTTGATGTGTACTCCACCATTATGCGGGGGTTGCGCATAACGCCCATTCCAGCGCACCGTACTACTACTGTTCTGATACTGCACCTTCAAATTTTTCCAGGAATTCATCCACCGTTGTTACTCCATCATATGTTGGCAGTTCCCTTGCCTCTATTGTCACGCAATGCAGTGATATAATCATCATGTTGTAATTTAGCGTTGTCACTTCGTGCAACTGGTTCTACCAGCGTTTTACTTCTTCATCTAAATCCGAAGTATAGGAGCTGTCACGCTCCCATGAGATTCTCCCATCTGCAGTTGGGTTCACCCGATCCTAGTCTCACGCCGTTATCTGGTAAATATAATCCAGCTCATCGTCACTTTCATCGTCGCACACTGGTTCAGTGTAGCGCGCTCCTTCAGCTGGGTCTAGCGAAATGACTACGTGAAGGGACTTTTTCTTGAATATCATCTTCGGATTCTTTAGGTTGATGACTCCATTCATATCAATGGCCCAGTCTATTCCTAGCAATGCAGGATAAGGGTTGTTGTCATCAAAAATCTCTATTACTTCAAAGTACGTCTATGTGTTCACACCCTCGATATCAATTGTTACCTCTTGCAACCTCCCCATGGAAAAAATATTCTATTGGTTCACCATTCGTAATTGAATAGAGGACCACTGCAACGGGGGCCTGCCCGTACGTTCCCATGTCTTCTTTGGTAATACATTCACGTCTGAACCCAGGTCTAGGATTACTTGATCCATTTCATATTTGCCAATCTATGCCGTCAATCTCATTTCCCTCGCACTGTGCAATGTATGCTTCCCCAATTTTCGAACTACGCGCAGTTCCCCTAACCTTGCGCACCTAGTGATCAACTCCTATAGTCCCTTAATTTCCTTATTGTCACACAACAGTTTTATGCATGTCTCCAAAAAGGTAGTAAGCATAGAATGATCCACCCATGGCTCTGGTTGATCCTTACTAGCTGAAGTGGAGGCTTCCGCGAAGCTCTTCTTAGCTTCCATGAATGCCTCCTTTGCACGTTCTAAGTCAAACTCAAGTTCCTTTGTAGGAGCCTTGCAAACCCATGTATCTTCCTCAGGTTACTTCCCCTTATCCTCCCCTATGGTTGCACCACTTCTGAGCATCATGTTCACATTTGGGTCTTCTTTGTGCGGTTTAGACCTCATCATTTGCATATTCTGAGTTGGAGGAGGCTGGAGTAGCCCTTTCTCGCACATCTGTGCAATAAACGTTGGGAAATCTACCATTTCATGATCAAACTGAGCACAGTATGAACAAGATACTCTTGTCGGGTTGGTACAATCACGGGCGTAGTGCCCTGGTCCTCTGTAATTGTAACAAATTAACTGTCCATGACCCCTTCCTGGACCCATTCCTCCTCTTCCTCGACCTCTCCCTTGAAATCCAGCGCATGCCATCCCTGCATCTAGGTCGAGGGCTCACGTTTTTGTCTGCATCCTATATGCACGGGTCCGATCCATCATTATCTCATACCTACAACAATTATGCTCATCATGGCCTACTGACCTGCAGAAATTACAAAACAACTACTGGGGAGTTTGTGTATACTTCTGCAACAAATGGAAATTATCCGTCATGTGTTTTCCTCTTATCTGACAGATCGCACACCATAATGTGGACGTCATACTTGGCCCTGCCTGTGCTTCCAGTCTCAATGGCATTAGCTCCCCTCCTGCCAAGAAGTTCGCGAATACTAGATAGTGATCCTTGTAATGGCCCTGGCCTTTGCATTTTATGCACCATACTTGCTCACGTGCCTCTGGCCACGTTGCCCTATCCTGCTTCAAGCTCTACATTTCCAGGCAGAGATTATGTAGTTACACATGGATTTGTTGAACTCCTAGCCCCAGATCTTGTATCGGTGTCTCATGTAACCTCATCGCCATTTCCAATGCTTCAACTTGGGTAGAAATTTTCTGTTGTGACAATGTCGTCCTCAGGTGTGGTGTTAGAGATGCCACAAACCATGCACGATGTTGCGCATCCATGAGCTTCATATTAGCCTTGTGGATCATACTCTTTAATCACTAATCTAGATCCCAGGGGGGTTTTCTTGGAAGCATCATTATCTCTTTAAACCCGATAATTGACTGTGTCTCTGATTTCAGCCAGCTAAACTCTTTGTTCAGTGCATTCTAGATCTCTGCTATTCCTACATTTGGGTGGTCATTAGAGTGCTTTATATACCATGTCAACGCGCGATCCTGTAGCGCACTCACCAATGTATCCCTCTTAATGTTGTCATCCGTGACCCCTTGCGCTTCCCACACTACTCTTACCACAAACTAGAACTAGTCTAGATCCTCACTCCCTACTCCTCTGAATATGGGTAGCTTGATCGCACTCACCATGTTGAATTGTGGGTTTGGTGGAGGTGGAGTGGGTGGATATGGAGGTGAAGGAGGTAAAATATGTAGTGGTGTGGGTGGAGGTGGTAACTGCAGAATGCGCTACCTTATCAAATTGACCCTGCTTCTCGGAGAGACCCGAGCGAGCTCTTCCTCACTCTCTCGTGAAGGTGAAATTAAGTTATTGTTTCCTAATTCCCTGCTACCTTTGTAGATCTTTCTGCTCTGCTTTGTTCCAAACATTAATGTATTCACATAACCCTCTCTTCACATAATAGCATCTTAATCCAAGTATTCAACGATTTAATGTACTTACCTCGAGGTCCCTTAAGAAAACATTGTTCTACTTCATTGTAGCTCATGGTTGTGTCTACCGCGAACTCAGTGATGAATCCCCCTATTATTTGATCAAGCCAATGGTCCACAGCTCACACAATCTTATCCTTTGATGCCTCTAGTCTTCACATTAATTTCAGAGTCCACACTATTGGTTGGTCGAGATTACACCTTCCATGGCTATCAGCTAACCTCACTATCCACTCATACAGTTCAGAAGGAAAGGATGCAAAGAAGATCTCATGGATTTCCGTATACACATAGGATCCAACCACTTTTTCTCAGATACCTGCAGAGTTCTATTTTCCTGTGTCACGAACTCATGAATCTTCTTGTCCAACCACTCTTCAATTTCCTTCTTTGTTGGGTTCCAGTGGCACGACATCAGACATCCCTTAGGCAGATCCCTATCCTGACACCAGAACCATTTGTTGCTTGTTGGGGCCTGACACAAGTTTAGAAGTGATTTATCCAAACAAATCCCAAAACTATTGGCCCTTTCGACAACAGTTTGTGGTGCGCAGACTGAGGTCTCACCCGAGGTAGTATGGGAGGGTGTTGGAACCAGGTTTCCACACCCTAGGGATGTCTTGATGAAATCTAGGAAGTTCTCAAACCTGCACGCTTGCCCTACTCCATGCAGCCATCACTCCTTCACATCTTGTACAACTGCTTCCGTGTATCTCTATAAAGAGTGTGAAGAGGTGTTGTTTAGATCCTTTATCCTTAATGTGCTATTATTTTAGATCTGAACTTAATGGTGTGACCCCAATGTTCTTATTAATCATTCAACATTCATAACAAGTGCACGCAATCATAAAACTATAAAGAGGCGCATAAATATACCAGAAGCATAGACACATAGATCTTCAACTAGAAGCATAATACACCAAATCAAAATTATCTTTATTAATACTCAAGTTCATTTACAAACCCGACTTCGCCCTACGCACTCAACTGCAGGGGTCCGTGCGCGCAGCTGCAAACTCTACTAGGCCTCTGCAGACTCAGCTACAGAGCCTCTACCTACCACTATGACCCAATACACTTTAGATTCACTTCTATCTTCTAACCATGCCTTCACATATATCTCATACTTATCACCACTAAGACTCACTTTACACTTAAAGCCTCGCTCTATTTAGGCCGACACACTTTACATTATCTTAGGGTGGAAAACCCTAGACTCTCGCGCTTCGTGCTCGCATTTAACGAGGTCTTTACATTACACTTGACCAAAATTTGGGACTCAAACCCCAAAAACATGCTATGGGGGGATCCGCTGCCCAACAGCTCATGATCAAATCCTCCCAATATGATCGGTTCATAGACGAAACACAACACAACTAAAAAAAAACTCTAAGGGTGCAAAGTTTTCTTTGCTGGACCAACACGCATAATTTATAGGGGTTTTCAAATTCAAATCCGACCATTCCCCCCAAATTTCAACCATTAATTCTATTTTGACAGTAGATCTTCAAATATTTTGGCCTTAAATGTCACCATCCTGCTCCTCTTAACCATCTTCTAGATGTCAAATCATGAACTGTGACTCCAATGGTCACTTTTCTACCAAGTTTCACGGTACTTTCCTTCATAACATATCCCCCTATGTGCAGCATCGTAGATTGTGTCTTCATCATCCTCCATGTAGCCTACTTGTTGCATAGTCCTTCGACCCTGGTAGTGTATTTTATAGTCCCGCGCTCCCTTGAAACTTCTTGGAGCACTACGACTCTCTTGCCGCCATATATTCATTGTGCAGGATCCTTTGTATACAAATTTAATTGAATTCCATTTACTCTTCCCAAAAAAGGCTCTCCATTAAGCTTCGAGAGCTGAACTTCACCTCCATCTGTAATTTCTTTGATAATATATGGCCCCATCCAATGCATCTGAAATTTCCTCGGAAACTTAGTGAAATTGCCATCATACAATAAGACCAAATCATTTACCTTGAATGTGCAAAGCTTGATGTGTTGATTGTGCCATGCTTTTTCATGTTCCTTCTGTACTTGTTCATGAAATCCAACCGAAAATCTATCCTCTTCGAGCTCCACCAGCTGCGCGAAATGTTCCTCGAGGACTTCACGATTTGCCATACCTATGAGAGATGCTATGTGTAGACTAAGCACAATATATTCCATAGGAATCACAACTTTTATGCCATAGACCAATTGGAATGGTGTTTGTCCTATCATCTTCTTACAAGTAGTCCTATTAGCTTCTTGCAAGTAGTTCAGACTTAGTTGCACCAACCGAAAAATCCCTACACTACTGGCCCTTTCAGCAACAACATGCGTAGCACAGGCTGCAGTCTCACTCGAAGTAGCATGGGGGGATGCAAGAACCAAGTTTCTGCATCCAAAGACGAGTGTGATGTCTTTTAGCACCTAATATCTACCTTCACGTATATCGGTAATATCCTAGTGCTCGGCACCGTAACTATACTAAAATAGCCTTCAGACCTTCGCGAAGGTCCACGATCGGTCTTTGAAGACCCTTAAAAATATGTTTATCTACTTATGTGCATCTGGGAACTACTCTAGACTAGGGCTCACGTAGATAAGCTTGTGTAACTATTAATAAACATTAGATAATTCTTCAAAGTCTTCATGGAATTACATGAACATGCTTGTGTACATCATCTAATAGTTATTCAATAGAATCGTGCATCATTAGATCAATATTTCATAAACATATTATTCATCAACAACATAAGTTATAAACAGAAGCAAACAACAACACACAATATTTCTCCAGAAACAACTTCTTTATTGATTTCTAGTTCATAATACATACTCCAAAATTCCTTGTGCACTCAGCTACAGGGGTTCACACACTTAGCTACGCACTCTACCTAGGCCTTTACACACTCAATTGCAGAGCCTTTCTCTCCTATCTGACCCACTTCTCTGTGCTAAGACTCCTAAGACTTCATTCCTTATCCAACATGATATGCCTTAGACTCTCTAAGACACACCTATTTATAGCTTTTTACATACAATTCCATGGTCTTCGGACCATGGGTGGATCTCAAAACTGACTCAAATTTTCCATAAACAAGGGGCTAAAAACCGTTTAACTCCTAACCATCTACATGCTCCGCATTCACAAATTTTGGAGACTTTAATCATTTACAAAAAATACATCAAAACTTGGGCTTTTAACACCAAAAATGACCCAAGGGACCCCTTCCCAACAACCAACAACTGCGCGAATGATATTGGAGACAACCCTGGCCTCTAATTGATCACCATATGAAGGTCCATTTCCATCAGGGTCCAGAAAATATTCATCTCCTTGACTCGTACTTGATCCTTTGTAGACCACAATGAGGAAAATCACATTGCCTCAAGTAAATCTTCCTTGTACGAAGGAAACTCACTATCCTTCAGCAACCTCCAAGCAACTAACACAATGGATAATAAAATCCAAGCATAATGAAACAACTTTCTTTCTTCCTTGGCTTCTTAGTATTTCAGGAGGAACTCATGGCATAGATACTTGGCCCAATTATACTAAACACCCTTCGGATATGGTGCTGCAAGATACACTACTGGCATCAGAACTTCATCCGCACAACGCTTTTCATTATCTTGCCCACGAGAATCTGGGTAGTAAACTATACTTCCTGGTCTTGGATAGAAAGGATAGAGTATCCACAAGATTTTTTAACAAGACCATACTTCTTCATTTTATCGACTAATTCTCTCCCCGGTTTTCCCTCCAAACTCCTTTGCAGGGTTCATTCCTTTGTAAGGCAACTTTGTGATCATGTGGATCAACATGTCCATAATTGGGATGGGTTCTCCCATCCATAGACACCCATCGGCACCAGCACGAGGAGCTAGTGCACATATACTTTGTTGATAATTGAGCGATGACAGTGTGGTACTAATAGCATGTTCAGCAGCCCCGCCTACTCAACACCGCGAACCAACTTCATGGGATCCAACATCGTAACCCCTGTTTCTTCATAATATATCCTCGTCATATATTTGTGAGTTGATAAATAAGGGAAGTTCTCATGATACGCAAGGTCTTGTTCCTCCATTTTTAGTACTGGAATGCGTGCTAGCCTAGGACCCTCCAATTCGACCTGCTTAGGCAGAAAGGGTTTCGACACTGTGAATTTCCGAGAATAGAGATCCTTGGGTACTTTGGTTCTTCCCTTCCATGGAGGGACATACATAGGGTTTCTTGAGATAGGATCAATCTCTTCAACATTGACTTCCTAAACACCGTGGTATTATTCTTCTTCTAAATCCACCACTTTCTCTGGTTGCTTGTCTTTTCTCTCCTTCTGCCACATCTTCGGATTCTTCCTTGGTGACATTCTCATAGGCACCAAATTATTCTTCATTTCCTTCATCGTTGAGTGCTTCTCCCTTGTGGCCATTTTTTTGTTTTTTTGCGGCAGTTTTCTTCGGCCCAGGCGACCTTAGCATCATAGGCACAGTGGGTATAACTTCCATACTAGTTACTTTGGGGCCTAGCGCCTCAAAAACAATATCTTCTAAACTCATGGCTTTGGTAGGGCTTGTAAAGGTCATTTTATCAATGAATCATTCTCAGGATGTTGCTGAATAGTTTGCAAATGAGGGGTGCATCAAAAACTCTTCCCAGAATGCATGATTCATACACTTCAGACAACAAAACATGCAAGTAACTCTCAGAATGAAAATTGTTCTTCATTGGAAAAACATACGTAATTTATAGGGGGTTTTGAATTCAATTCTGACCGTTCCTCAAAAATTCTGATAATAAATTCCCCTTTGACAACAAATCTCCAAACATTTTTGCAATAAATAGCGCCTACCCACTCCCCTTAACTATTTTTTAGCCATCAAATCATGAATAATAACCTTAATGGTTACTTATGGGCCCACCTATGTGGAACCATCCTCTATGGCATAGCTCATGCATTGCAGCTGCACTTGTCGCACCCATGACATCCACCGCACACCCTTCCTACCAAGCTTTTCCCTTAGTCGGGCAATGTAGTTTATAGTCCCTCAATCCCTTGTAGCTGCCTAGATTACTAAGATTGTCCTGCTGCCATATAGTCATCGCACAGGGGCAGGATCCCCTGTATACAACTTCAATCTACTACCATTCACTTTTCCAGGGAATGGTTCCCCATTCAGCTTCGTGAATTTAACCGTGCCACCATCTGTGATCTCCTTAATGACATACGGCCCCAACCAGTGCATTTGAAATTTTCTTGGAAACTTTGTAAACTTACTATCATATAACAACACTAGATCACCTACCTTGAATGTGTACAACTTAATATGTCAATTGTGCCATGCTTTCTCGCGTTCCTTTTGGACTTGCTGATGAAATTCTGCAAGGAAGTGGTCTTCCAACTCCATGAGCTACACGAGTTGTTCCTCCAAGGTCTCATGGTACGCCATCTCAGTCAAGCATGCTATCCTTAAGCTGGGAGAAATATACTCCATCAGCATGATGACTTCAATTCCATAGACCAGCCAGAATGGCTTTTTTCCTGTCAATTTCTTGTAGGTCGTTCTATAAGCCCATAATACAGCAGGTACATGCATGTCCCAATCATTCCTCTCTACATTGCATACCTTTGTCAATGCATGCTCGAAGATATTATTGAAAGCTTCCACCATTCCATTCGCCTGTGGGTGATAGGGCATGCTCTTTTGATGATATACCTACAATTATCCAACATCACGCTGATCGTTTCATGAAAAAAATGCGTACCTCTATCACTCATCAAAATATTCATGCATCCAAACCTTGTTAAGACATACTCGAAGAAAAAATTCGCATCAGTGGTAGCTGTGCAATCTCTCACTAGCTGTGCTTCCACCCATCTGGTTAAAAACTCTATTGCAGTAATGATATATCGTGTGCCTGTCTTCTTTCCTGGTGGTTTTATAGGACCTATAAAATCAATGGCCCATTTCTCAAATACTTGTAATGGAACTTGAGGATTGAAAGGAAATTCATCCCTTCGCAAAGGCTGCCCCATCCTTTGGCAAACATTGTACACCTTACAATATGCCTTATAATACTTTTGCAATGTTGGCCACCATAACCTAGTGTGAAATATCTTCTACATTGTCACTTTCCCTAAATAGTGGCCTCCTGCCACTCTTCATTGAGCTTTAGCTAAGATAGTCACGCTTTCAAACTCCGAAACATATCTACACAATATCTTTTTTGTTCCCATTTTAAATAAATGACCCGCAATTACTTAAAAATCTATAGCATGAAGTACTAACTCCTGTTGTTAAGTGGAATAGCCTTCTGGATTTTTTCCCATTGTTAAAAGCTGAATAATATTGGCAAAGTGATCATCAGGGATGTGCACCGCAAAGAGCTGTGTGTCTGGCAGTCCTTCCTCCAAATTAATAGGTTTTTCACCTATTTCAATCATTGAGATATGGTCTGGGCCTGCATTCAGCCTTCCATTCTTCATAATTACTTCGAAGTCATACTCCTGGAGCAATAGAAACCATCGAACAATCTTTCCCTCCAACACGAGCTTATTGACCAGGTAGTTCATCACAGAGTGATCTATATACATCTTAAAATGTCCATCCAACAAATAATGTCTGAATTTCTACAACACATAGACCATCTCCAACCCTTCGCACTCTATAGTGGAGAAATTCTTCTAAGCTTTGGATATCTTTTTTCTCACGAAATCTATTGGATGATCAAACTCGCCCTCTTCTGCCTGGATTAACACTAATCCTAGTGCAATACAGGAGGCATCAACATGCACATGAAACTCCTTTTTCCAGTTGGGAAACACCAAAATAGGCATTGTCACCATCTTCTCCTTCAAGATATCCAAGTTGCATTAACAGTATTCATCCCAACAGAACATCAGATCCTTTTTTAGAAACTTTTCCATTAGTGCGGTTATCTACATATACGTCTTGATAAACTTTATGTAGTACCCAGTGTGTCCCAATGTCACTTGCAATTGTTTCACATTCCTAGGAGGTTTCAAATTCACAATAACAACAATCTTCACAGGGTCCACCATCAATCCCTGCTTACAAACAACATGGTTGAGAAAAATCCCAAAAGGCACATAGAATATACACTTCTCATGTTCAACGCGATCTGAAATCTTCGACATTTATCCAGCATGAGGCACAAACTCACAACATGGCACTTCATCAACCCAAACATGGTCCAATCATTGAAATATACTCCTAGGAAGTTATGAATAAATTCCTTGAATGCCATGATCACTACCCGAGAAAATATTGCAGGTGTGTTCTTTAATCCAAATGGCATAACTATATATTGGAAGCACCCCCATCAAGTTGCGAAGGTTTCATTTTCTCTCCTCTGGCATTATCTTATAGGCTCAATAATGTCAGCTTCCAGCATCTTATCCAGTTCTAGGCGTGCCTTTTCTTTGTATTTTGGATTCAATTGATAAGGTCGTTGCTTAATAGGCTTCGCATCCGGTTTCAATGTAATCTTCATAATGCCGAGATCTCCGACAATTCCTTTTAGATCTGAAAACTTTGTGGGGAACAAATCCTGGTATTTGTGCAGTAGCTCAGCTACCTTATCAACTGTATCTTCATCCCAATAATCTCCTACGTTGCGAACTTGGGTTCTTCTTCAGACCTAATGTTTACCTGTTGAGTTTTCAGAGGCTATGATATATCTGGGTATTCTACCTTCGGTCCCTCGACATCACGTTGACCCTCGGTCTCAAGGATGGTAATATTCTGCGAGTCATCCTCTTCTTCATCAGTCACATTATAGCATTCCAATGCACGGCGTAGCTTTGTACTCAAATCTAGCTAAGTCCATTCTATAGGTTCCTTCAACATTTTGAATATAGATGCTTTAATTTCTTGGAGCACCTCATCAATGCTCTCAAACTTGTCCTCGAATCTGAAGGTTAATAAAAAACTCTGCCTTAAAACATCCCATTCAACCACTCCATGGTGAAGCTCTATCTCCAAATACTAGTTCATTAGGATTTTATCTAGTGTATAACAAAATATATGCACCCATTTTGGTTGTGGTTTTGTTCCCCGAGCCCTAGTCCATCATGCTAAATGATCACGCGGATCATCCTTCCCATTGTATTTTTCTGTCATCCTAGTGTTAGTATAGCCAAACCATAACTTCATCATTTTGCGGCATTCTCTCCATCCAGCAAAGCTCTCCTTGTGTGGACCCCACCAATGGGCAAGCGTAGTGTGCAGTGCTAATTCCAGTGCCTAGAATCATTGCTCTTCTAGTAATTCTTGTTCAAATTCATCAAAAAAACATTCCACATCATTCAACCCATCATAATGTGAATCTTTCTTACCTCAGTCGAAACACACCTTAGTGACTTGGTCATCATATTACAACGGAGCATAGACACTTCATGCAATCGCTTATGCCAATTCTCAAGCTCTTTATCTGAATCTGAGGTGCAGGAGCTATCCCTATCCCATGTGATTCATCGAATTGTTGTAGGATTGATCCAATCCTCATCACGTGTTGTTATCATGTATATCTTAAATCAATATCATCGTCACTTTCTACATAGTCTCGCACAGGTTTAGTATAACACACTCCCTCTACAGGGTCTAATGGCACTATTACCCTGAGCGACTTATTCTCAAAGGACATATTTCCCTTCTTCAAGTTGATTACCCTATTCATATAAATAGCCCAGTCGATTCCTAGTAGCACGGGGTATGGTTTATTATCATCCACTATCTCAATGACCTCAAAATCAACCAGCGCACTCGTACCCTCGATGTCCATTGTTACCCCAGATAAGTGCCCCATTGGAATAATCTTTTGTTGATTTTCCATGTGCAACTGAATAGGAGACCACTACAGCGTAGGTCTCCCCATCCTTTCCTGTGTCTTCTTAGACAAGACATTCACACCAAACCCCAAATCCAACATGAATTGGTCCATTTCATATTCACCTATTTGCACGGTTAGCCTCATCTCATGCCATGTTCATGCCTTATGCTTGCCAATAATCCTTACTGTTGACTTATCCATAGGAGTCTTTTCCTTATTGGCACACTTGTCTATTAAGTCTTGTAATCCTTCAACTGGTTTCTGATCATGCAGAAGCTTCATGCAAGTCTTCATAAAGGTAGCTAGGATTGAAGGATCTAATTCTTGAGTTGCGTTAGTCAAGCATTTTCTCGTGACATCTTGAGGTGGAGGCCTCAACAAATTTCTTCTTTTCTTCCAAGAACGTTTCTTTAGCACGACTCAAATCAAAGTCGACTTCCTTCTCAGCAGCCTTGTGTACCCATCCCTCATCCTCAAGCTTCTTATCTTTATCTGCGTCAGTTGTTATACCACTTCTTAACATAATGTTTATGTTCAGATCCTCTTCGTGGGGCTCAACCCTCATCATCTGGATGTTCTCTGTAGGCTACTGGGGATGTGCCTTCTTCTGTTGCATCTTTTCCATAAGGATCAAACATTCCTCTATGACATGATCAAACTATCAATAACACTGACATGAAGGATGTGTGGGATTTGGACAATCACGCGCGAAGTGCCCTGCTTTGCCACAATTATGACAAATTACCTGCCCACACCCTCGCCCTGTTCCAATGCCTCTTCCTCATCCTTAGTCTTGGAATCCCCTATGCGCTGCTCCCACATCTTGATCCTGAGATCAACTATCTTCCTATGTTCTATAGGTAGGGTTTCTATCCATCATTAAGTCATAACTTCTACAATGACACTCATCATTCCCTACGGACTCACAAAAATTACAAAATAACTCTTGAGGGGTCTATACAAACTTTTGTAGTAGGTGTCAATTATTTGTAGCATGTTGTCCTATAACCTAACAAATAGCACACCACAGTGCAGCTCCATGCTTGTCCCAATATTAATCTCTAGTTTGATGGGTACATGCCCTCCCCCTATAATATAATTCTTAAATACTCAGTAATGATCCTTATCATGTCCATGGATTTTACATTTTGTACACTACATTTCGGCGCGCACCTCTGGCTGAGCTTTCCGTCCTTTCTTTAGGCTCTGCAACTCCAAGTGTAGGATCTCTAGCTTTGAATGAATATTTTTCACCCCAAGGTTCATATCTAGAATAGGTGGTGCATGAAGCCTCATCGTGATCTCCAAGGCTTCTGCTTGCGTTGTTATCTTCTGTTGTGACAGAGGTATTCTTAAGTGTGGGAAAAGTGATGCGATAAACCAATCGCGATGTTGCGTATTTGAGATTTGCATATTAGCCTACCTGATCTAGCACTTCAACCTTTGATCAAAATCCCAAGGTGTCTCGTTGACTCTCATTCGAATCTCCTTAAATTTAATTACTAACTACGCCTCTAACTTAGGCATGCTAAACTCTTTATTCAAAGCTATTTGGGAATCTGCCAATGACGCGTTGGGGTTATCAGTGCAATACTTGATATACCACGTTAATGTGTAGTCTTGAAAGCCTATAACCAACTGTTCTTTCTTAATATTGTCATCGGTAATCTCCTGCGTTGTCCACACAGCTCCTGCAACAAACCAAAATTGTTCTGGGTCTTCATCGTCCGTTCCTTTAAAAATCGGGATCTTCATGGCATTCGCCACATTGAATGGTGGAAGTGGAGGTGGAGTAGGTCAATTTGTAGGTGTATGAGGTGGAGGTGGAGGCGGAGGTGGAGTGGATTGATGAGATATCCTAGGAATACCATGAGCTATTAACTGAACGGTGCTTCACGGCGTAGTTAGCATCGCCCCTTCATTGTCACTTGAAGGGGGTTCAATAAGCAGACTATATTCTGGGCTAGATCCTTCGTTTCTTCTAAAGATTCCCCCACTTTGCATAGACCCAAACATCAAGGTAACTACATAACCCTCTTTTCACATAACATCATTTTAATCCAAGTAATTAGTGAGTTCAAATACTTACCTCACAGTCCTTTAAAGATCCTTCACTTTGATTCGCTATAGATGATATTCCTATCAATTGTGAAATAAGTCACAAAGCTTCCCAATCTGCAGTCAACCCAGTGATCCACCGCCCATGTGATATTTCTTCCTAATGCTTACAAATGTTGCACTAGTTCAGGGTCCACACTATAGGACCGTCAAGCCTCCATGTCCCTTGACTATTAGCTAACTTGGACAACCACTCATATAGTTCTTCAGGGAACAAAAAGAACATTGCGTTCTGTCTCATCCATGTATAAAAATATCTGCTACCACTGATCCTTGGATAATTTAGGGCTCTTTTTCTCCTAAGCTGCAAACGCCTAGGATTTTCAATCAATCCACTTATCAAGTTCTTTCTTCACCGGAAACCATTTACCGCACATCTCTTAGACAGATCTCAATCCTAGTAATAGAACCATTTGTTGGCTTAAAGGGGCATGACCCATGTTCAAATTTGTTTGCGCCAACCAAAAAAACCATAACTTTTGGCACTTTTGGCAACAACCTGCATAGTGCAAGTTGTAGTCTCACCTGAAGCAGTATTAGGGGATGCTAGAACCAGGTTTCTACATCTAGGGACATGTGATAAACAGTCCTTAGGCTCTAACAATTCATATTTGCCTTCGCGTAGATTAGTATCCTTCTAGGGCTCTTCACTGTAACTGAGTTAAAACAGCTTCTAGACCTTCACGAAGGTCTACAATCAGTCTTTGCAGACCTTAGACAAAAGATTTACGTACTTCTGCACACCAATAAACCACCCTAGATCTGCATTCATGCATATCTACTTACTTCCCAAGAAAACATATCAGAAATAACTTTTAACTTCACAAAAGTAGATAACCATTCATATCATGCATCATTAAGATAGATTCAGTGAATTTGTGCAACATTCATTCATTATTTCATAAAAACATGTCATTAAGTGATAGAATAGAACATAAACAAATTCAACAGAAATGCACAATAATTCTTCAAAATAGTCTTTATTGATCTCCAATTCTTAGATTACAGACTCTTCTACCTTGCACACTCAGTTGTAGGGGTTCACGCACTCAGCTACGGACTCTACCTAGGCCTCCTGTGCACTCAATTGCAGGATCATTCCCTTCTTTACCTAAGTATAGGAAGCAGAGGTTTCTTGCCTTAGCACTTTCCCAAGAGAACAAAAACCCTTCATCGTACCCAATTCTCTATCAAAAGCTATCTCTAAGACTCACTATGACTCAAATATTTATAGCTTTCCTACATACAATACCATGGTCCACGGACCATGGGTGAGTCTCAAAACTGACTTGACTATCTATCAAACCAAGTGGCTAAGACCCCTTTGACACCTATCTATCTATGTGCTCTGTTAGAGTCCTATAGTGATAGGATTCATAATTTTGAATTGGCTGAGGTTAACTCTTGTAATATTGTACATGCCTTTGCTTTCTGCAAAAGTTTTCTATATTAAAAATTAAAAAATGTAAAGAGGGTATGTCCTAAAAGAAATATCAAAGGACAAGAAAAATAAGAAAAGATCAAAAAATGAAAAAACATGAACCCCAAACAAAAAAAAAATCATGGAATTGTGCAAGTCCAATTGCCACTACTTTTTACTTTACTGTCTTAAAGAATGGTTGTGTACAGCTTGTCATACATGCCACAACCCATGATAGTCAAACTACTTAATCTTGACTATTTCATGCTTTGAATTTCATGTTTATAGTTAGAGAATAAAAATATGACCAAACAATTTAATCTTGGCAGATCATTAGATAGGTAGAGAAATAAAAGGATCTCATCAATTTAATCTGAACCCTTGGAAGATATAAGGTTAGAAGTAGATAGTTTGTTTTATAAAAGAAAAGGAAAGAAAAGGGTTTTCTAGCTTAAGTGCACCCACCAAAGTGAAGAAAAAATGTTAGGGTAGGTAAAAGGGTAAGTAAAGAAAGGTTGCAGAAATAGAAGTCATTTGGAGCATAAGTTCTACTATCATACTTAACTATGTGTTTCAAGTGTGGAGAAGCAGTTATCAATGAAAAAAGCATGCTCATAAGCTGATTTTCCTAACTTCCCTTTCATTGCATTTCACCCCCACTATATAGTCACTAATTTCCCTTTTACCACTTCATGGCTTATGAAAACCCCTTCCCCCTCATTTTTACTCCTACCCCTTAGTTTCACACATTTCCCTAGTCAATTACTCCTAAAATCCATTCCCCTAAGTGTGAAACCCCTTTCCCCCCTTTTAAAATCATGTTTTCACTTCAATAATTACCGAAACCCCTCTAAACCCTTTATCATAACTCTAAAAACCCTTGCCTCACTAACGCCACCACTTAACCATTTTCCCGACTAAACTCGAGTTTAACCCACAACCCTGGTGAGGTAAACTAACACTGCCACCTTGGTGAGGTAAACTAACCCCACAAACCATAAAACTCCGCAGTTTAATTAAACCGCACTTAAACATGGGTTAATTACTCTAAACTGTAATTAGAACCCATCGGTACTACTAACCTCTTCCCCATCACCTGACCGTGAAACTTTCCCATGCGATGGCTGTCCGATCATCCACCCCTAGATCCAATGGCCATTTTCCATATCGTGCTCGCGTGATGTTCGACCTTTAACAGCCTAAGAGCACGCAATATGGGCATTTTTTATTAGGGCCCATTTGTCTACGTGTCGGCCTCTAGCATAGATCGTGTTCCCCTGGAAAAATACCACCCAACCGCCATAAGCGGTGCGATGGCCTCCAAAACCACCTCCCCACCAAAATGAAAATCAACACTATTAATAAAACATTTTTCCCTGCCATTTTTCCAACCATTCGTAGTTAAAAGCCCTCCAACCCCTATTTTCACCCTTTTTCGCTCAAATCACACTGTTGAACCTTTGAAGCACCTGGACCTTCCAAACTCCTGTGACCAACTATCAACTATCAGAGCCTTCTAATGCCACCATTGCACACCATCCTCGTTGCTGAAGCCCTCTAGAAACCCCAATTGAAAACCAGTGGCAGCCTCGACTGTAAATTCTAGGTATTTGAACAAGAACCATCAATTACCCTCTCTTTAAAGAAAAAATATTAAATTATTAAAATAACTGAAAGAATTTGATTAATTTCAATTTAATTGAGAGTCTCCCATTCCCAAAGTACTAGAACCCCAACTTGCAAACTACCCATACCCTACCCTGGTTATTCAATTACCCAAATTTCACTCCCAAAGCCATATACAGCCCAATTTTCCACATTTTATTACAGAAATGGAAGCTCCAACCTCTCTGGATGTCAGACCAATGACAACCCCTCATTTATACATTTACCATTTGGCCCTGACAGATAGGGATTTTCAAATCAAAGACACAGTCACCTAAGACAACCTTTTGAGAATCCATTACTGGGCCAAGGATAGGTTCCTAAACCATGCTGATGACATAAACCTTTGGGAATCAAGTTTGCCCAAGTATACGTTCCCAGAATTCCATCCATTCCCAGACATAGTAAATTTTTTCCATGCATGTTACATCCCTAGCCAAAGGACTATAATTTCCCCAAACCGGGACTTCTTGTTTTCAATTACTACTAAGTCTATTAATGAGATGCTTCAAATCCAACCCAGCCACAATTTGAATCCTTTGTCCATTGCAAACCTGTTGGACCTATATACCACATTGGACCTAGCCAAGATCAAACAAATATTTCATAATTTCATCATTGGGGAGCACCATACTCCTAAAGACATTCCACCCTATGTTTTTGCTATTTTTTCAGAGATTGATAGGAGAATAATCACCATGATCTCAAGAATCCTAGGATTCACATCATACAAGTTTGTGGATGAGATAATCATGGCCTTCTTTTCCATTTTCACTCCATGCCATCCTCCTGCCATTTTCTATTATTATGCCCAGTTCATTGTAGACAAAATGCATGAACATTTCACTAGATTTCCCACAAATAGAGTCTTCAAATACTCTTTAGTGTTGTTTCATATGTTCTTGTATTATCAGACAAATAAATTCCCAGTGAAGATTCAGAAAACAAATATCAGGGGAAAGGAGAGATCAGTCATCTACTGAACACCCTTGGTCTAGAGGTATAACACAACATTCACATACAAATACTTCATAGATTGTTTTGTTCACCCTGTCATAAACATGTTGACTTCTAGCACTCAACCTAGAATCAGTACTGAGATCAAGAGAGTACTACAGCTGGAAAAGAATAACAGAGTAGGAGACTGGTACCTCTACCAGAATCATAATGAAATCAGGATCCATGGCTATGAGTTACCCCCCTACAAATTGCCTAAGTATCTCCCAATGAGAATATTTGCCCTGGAATACTTCAGGTAAATGATAGCTGTAGATGAGGTCAACTTCCTAGCTGCTAGGAAGAAGACACAGTTTAATATGAAAATCCAAATGGTTCCTTTCATCTACAACACTAGAGAGGTTAGGCCTGAAGCTGATAAGATGCTCTAGCAATTCAAATTCAAGAATAGTTTCATCTGGCATGATGACCCTCATGGGGTTATAAACAAGCTCAGATAAAAGGTCAAGCTGGGACCTTACATACACTACCCAAGACCTGACATAGAACAATATGCTAATTAGTCAAAATGGGTAGAGAATACATTGATATATATGGATAGCACAGTGGTGGATGTGGAGAACACCATGATTGACTTGGAGAAACAATTTGACCAAATCTCTTTCTTGCAGGTCCCAAAGTTGGAAGAGCTAATGAATATGCCTCCCATCATTCAGATTCCTGTCAATGAGGAGAAGAATCCCAAAAGAAACAGGGAGGAAGAATCAAGCTCTACCATGGAGACCACTGATCAACAGTTCCAACTACGAAAAAGGCCCAAATTCACTCCTGTGTTTGAACAAGAGGAAAACATTGCATCAGAAGACATCATTGACACTGAGGCAATGGGGTAGAGTAGTAAACATATGACAATACTGTTGCAGCAACAGAAACACAACAACCATCTACTTCCAACACACAGATCATACAGAGACAGAAGAGTGTGGAGGTGTCTTCCTTTGTCAGGCCAGCTGACAAGGAAGCAAATATTAAGGAAAGATTCAAGGAGATTAAAATGAGGAATGAAAATCTAAAGGTAGACACATATGCCAAGTACCTGCAAATGACACCACTGAATCAAAATAGATTGATGTCAACTTTTGACATCAAAGAAGAGAAGATGTAGGTGTCTTTCCTATAGCCTACTATACAACAGCCTAAAACCACAACAGACTATAAGAAGACCAACTTTGAGGTCTTAACTAGGGATGTGCATCCCATAGATCAAATAGAATTTCACAAGCAGGCTAGAGAGATGATCTACTCCACCCTCACAACAAAAGAAATGGCAACATTCGAAATCAAGGACTCATTAGACAATGTGACAGCCTAGTACAAACTAGAAAAAGAATCTTCTAGTTCCAAATACACAAGGATCAAATCCTTAGAATACCTAATCATTGAGTTGGGCCATGACCCAAAGGACATCAAGGTTGTTGAGCAGTTAATTAAGAATAAAACTGAAGACATTGCAGCCTTTAAGAAATAGCTCAAGCTGCCTCAGTCACAACACCCTCAAACAAAAGAAGTCCTAGAAAGCCAAACGAATCATGAAGAGATGATGGACTTGGTGTTGCAACTCAATGACCAGTTGAAAGAAATGGAAAAGGAACTAGATAGTTTGATCCAGCTCAAACAAGCTAGTCTAGATAGTGCTCCTCCAATTATCATTCCTACAGTGACCACAACTGTGCCTTCCAAATTGGGAGTAGCATTAGCTCCCACTGGTCCAATGGCCACTGCATTGCTAGAAAAAACAGAAACTACATCAGCAATGGCATCAACAACAACAAATACCACAGGTGATGAAGCAAATAGGTTGGTCAAGGCAATGGAAGAAATGTCCATTCAGACCAATGAAATGAACAAGTTAAAAGAGAAACTTACCAGCCTAGAGACAGATTGCAGGTTAGCCCAGATCATGCATAAGGAAGAACAACAAAAGGCTACCAGAATGAATGAGAGAGTGAAAAGCCTGGAGAAAGAGTTAACACTAAGTGAGCCTTTGGGAAAGGCCAAACAATTATTATGGGCCAATATCATTGACTCTGTCAATGATATTTGGCCATCTATCTAGGTCATTTTGTAGAAGCTAGACTTAATCAAACAGGCTACAGAAGCCATCCAGAATGTCAAAGAAGAGCTTGGAGAAATGCCAGAGGAAACAGTAAGAATTATTCAATTCCTCAACTCCAAGAACAAATATGAGCTACAAGAACTTGACATACCTGACAGGACAGGCACCATTTTGGAAGTCAAGAGGGTCTTAGCCAAGAGAAATTTAATGCTAAATTTAGAAGATAAGTGTCAAACTATGCAACTAGCCATTGATAGGTTTATGACCAAGTTTGAGCTTTTGAGAGAAAAGGGACTACCTAGTCCCTTAGTCATAAATGATAAATTGATGACACGGGAGGACTACAAGAAGAAAATCAGAGAAGTAGCCAGAGAACAGGCAAATACCTCATCAACAAGTGGTATACCAACTAGTAAAGTATTATAACATACTTTTGAAAATTTGTTTTACCTCCAGGATGAGGTGAAACACTTATTTATTAATAAACCTACATTTTCGAAATATACAGAGGCTGATGAGATATATAGGAAAATGCTCAACATCCAGTTACTAGATGAAGAAACATGGCAAAAACTTTGTGATTTACTGTAGTAAAGCACTAAAAAATATAAGTGTATAGTAAAAAGTAAATGAGCATGGTAAAAGGATGAAGACAGATCAACACAGTCAAAGTGTATCAGGTGAAAGAGTATTAGATGAAAGATGAAAGTCAAATAGACTATCCAGCGTGAAATCCAAACAGCCTAGCAACATAAAGGGCTAAAAATCAAAGCCTACATCTAGCAGAACCAAAATAACAAGGACATCATGAAACAATTCAATAGCTGTCTCTATCTTCTTGCAAGAAGATATTTTCCTTTTCCTAGATTAATTCCCAAGTTAGTTTGAGATATTTTGTAATCCTTTTTTGTATAAATACTTCAAAATTTAAAGTATTAGGGTGGATTATTTTACATTTGTAGAGTTATTGTGATTTTGAACCTAAGGGTGATTGTACCATTTTCAAGTCAACAGACTGGAGCATGTAATAAAAGAATTTTGCTACAGGATTCATGAGATGAGCCATTTGCAGTGAAGTACTTTCTTTGTGTGATTGTGTTACCTTTCTTTTGTGTTTTCATAATCTTAAATGTGTTCTAAAATCTAAATGAATTGACTGGAAATATCATGTAGAATTTGTTTAATTACACTCCGTTTTGCACAGTAATTTATTTACATGTTTTCTTTTGATACCCCGATTTGAGAACCCTTAATTGCTCTCCCATCCCAGTTGACTTCTTTCATCTCTTCCAAAGTCTGGCCTAGGGAACCCTTAATTTCTCCCTGGATCCGATTTGAAGCCTTTCATCATTTAGCCTATGAGATTTGTAGTAACTTATCTATCTTGCCCTGTAGACACTGTTTTTAGAACTGAATCCAGTGTTGTTTGTTAGACATCCAACTCCATAGCCCAATGGTATAAGCCAATCCTCTATCCATCTAAGTAAAGTGATCCCAACACCAAATTTTCAAAACAAAACCCAAGTGCAAGCAATAAATAGCCTAAAATCATCTTAACTAAAACAAAGTTAAATTATAAAGAGAGAGCCCTCTATGAGCATTAGGAAGGCTAGGTCCTAATCTCCAAAAGTGGTTTGTGGTTACCTTTGGTTTTTCTTTCTTCTTACTTCAAAAGAATTATCAGAGTGATAACACACTCTACATCCACATATCGTGAAGAATTTATATCTTTTACACAACATATAAAAAATTTGGGTTATCTAACCCCAAAACGAACCCTAGGGACCCTATCCCAATGGAGGTATTTAAGGGAAACCATCTAAAGTGATAAACTCTAATGGGATGAAAAAATTATTTAAAAATGGGCATCAAACTATAATGGCGCAATTATGTTCACTAAATGTTTAAACATCGATATCACCTATGCTAAGATATATCTACAAAGCTATCAAAAATAACGCCAAAGTATTTGGATTAATGCCTAGCTGTCTTCCACCTAATCGATATCATGACCATGCTACTCATTTACATCTAGGAACTTTTCCAAAAATAAATAAAGAAGGGAAAATCATGCTAGAAGTAGAAATAATCCTTGAAACAATGATTAATGAACTGTGTAACCCAATAATTAGAGAGTAAATAATCGAATCGAAGAACGTACCAATGGAAGAGATGACATGGGAAGGTGACTTATTCTTGCACAATCTAGAAGTTCACATGTGTTCAGGACAATATTTTTTTGAAGCGAAGGCAAATTTTAAGCCTTATAGAAGCCCCATGTTAATCATGAGACCCCTTATTAAGACTTAGATATTGATTACATTTCTATTTTTATATTTTTATGTATGCTAGAACCCCTCATGGCCCAATTATTATTATAATTGTATCCTTTATCTCCTATATATATGCACTAAGGATACCTAGTCTTAGAATCATCAAATATTGTCTTATACATTGTACTCATTGCAAAAGGCGGTCCCCCCTTGAAGAGGATTTTAATTATTATTTTCTTGTAATTTTTAAGGCTCAAGATTCATTATAATAATTGACCTAGGCATGTGACACGTTCAGTCTCATCCCATCAACCATGCAAATAACCAAAATAAATCCTAATAGGGCTCTACTAACAAAGATATGTTAATAGAAATATGAGTAGAGTGAATCCTGAAATCCTTCAGTAAATTCAAACCACCATCTTAGGATTCTAGGAAAGAATATTACTAGGCTAGCTTAAGGCTTTTACTTGGCTTAGGGAATTGTAACATTCTTCTAAAAAAAATTGGTGTGAGAAATATTGAGTTCTTCCGTTCAACAATGACTTGAATTATTATACTCTTTGCATCAAACCACCAAGCACACTAGGATACTAATTCTCTGAAATCAATAATGCAGGAACACATGAAACATTCACCAAACCAATAGTCCATATTCGTATTCTTTTTTTTTTCCAGTTAAATTTGAAAACTAGTGATACATAATGAACTAATGAAAGTTATTGTCTTGACAGACAAGATAATTCACAATATCCCCACAAAATGTCGTTTTCTTACTTTATGTGGCCATTCTTCTTATCCTTCCAATCCACTTTGATATGCATGACACTTCTATTCATGAATTACATATTGTATGTTTAAAATCTCAATTCATAAATGGAATTTACTCAAACATCTCTTCATCATGTACCATTTTCTTTGGGACATAGGAAACCAGAATTGGAAGTTAATTGATAAAGGTAAATATTTTATGGAAAAATGAATTAATTTATTCATTTTATATCATTGTTGATAGTACTGGACCCACCAACATGTCAAGGGAATCTCCCCAGTAATAAGTCCCAATTAGACCTCACGTCATTCGAGGTAGGAGTCCCAACAGTGGGTCGTAAGGCAATTCCTTGACCGTGATGTCGCACAGAGGCAAGTAGGATAACTCTGTCAGCAGCAAGGGTGTGACTGATGCAATGAGTCAAGGAAGGTGTATGAGAGGTTCCAACACTTCGAAGGGGGAAGGAGGTGAAGTTGAGTTCTAGGTTGAAACGGATCAATCCCAACTCGGCTAGGAACACACAACAAAAAGGACATGCACAGCTTCTAGTGGGGCAGTCCACTTGGATGTGACAGTCACATCATACAAGGTAAGATAACACGTATAGCACTCATGGATTAGTTTGAGACGAGTGCGACAGTTGTTATAGCAAGGTTCAAGTGAAAGGATTTTCTGATGTCTGCCAGAGCAGTCGACAAAGATAGTGACAACATTAAAAATATATACAACACATTAATGACAAGATTCATATAATTTCATGTGAATCCATTCATACACAAGTACGTAAGTTAAACAACATATATCATTAACGAAACCAGAGCAGTCCAACTACAATAACAACATATGAATGAAAATGTGTTGGCTTTTATTATATAAATAAGTGTAAGTCACAATCATACAATACATTCATGTAAACCTGCTAGCCCCAATAGTGGAATGTTATAGCCACATCCACCTGCTCCTCCAAAGAGATGTACTAGTTCCGTGCAGTGGAGAAGCCAAGGTGCGTTACAATACTATCCAAGCCTTCTTCAAGATAGTATTAATAGAAGCTTGGCTAACCAAAAGCCCATATAATGAGTTATGAGGAACTATTTATAGCAAAGGGTGGGGTAACCATTCAACTAACCTCATGACTCTTCACCTACTCTATGACTGTTACATCCACTCTTGACACTTGACTTACACTTGACATGACTCAACATTACAATGCAAATGTACCCATGTGAACAATGGCTCGGACAAGCCAAACTAGACATCATTTAGACTTAGAAAAACATATAAATCTAATCGCTCGACATCCTGATGCTGATCAACAGTGAGATATTGATGCCAATATTTGTATTCCTTGATAGTGTTCATGTGTTCTGCTGTGACATCCATCTGAAACCTGAACCTTGCCTACATAGCATATGGGTGCACTGCTTGGGCTCCTCTGTCCAACTCATCTGTAAGCATGTGCATCATTGTCTTCAATGTGGTTAGACCAACAACGCACTTGTGCACGATGTTTGCACTCATAGGAAAGTCTAGGCCGGTGGCATTGCCATCAACCTGTCGAAGTATGAGTCAAGCTCCTGTCGGACCTACTTCTTTGTCTTCGTCTGGGTGAGACTCCCAAGTGATGGGATCGCATGAGTGTGCACTATAACATCGATGCTTTTGAATACTCATGCATGGGAAGCCTTTATGCTAGTGATGAGTTGTGATAGGTCCTCATAGTTCTGGATCTGACTCCAGATACGTGCTTGCAGCTCAACCGCATTGGCCTTCATCATCTTTGGCAATTAAAGCAGGGCTCCCTTGTACTTCATCATCCATGCTTGCATGTTGTCAACAATAGTATGTATGTTATTTAAGATGCGTGCTCTTCTCGCACATCGCTGCTGCAATCTGTGGAGATGAAAAAATGCTTAATGCATGGTACCAAACTTGGAGTACAATTCTCGTATAATTGTGTCCAAGGACAATACTTCATCTAGTATTTCCTTCTTCAGTTCAGCTTGGGCAAACATTTTCACCAAGTCTCCTCCATGCTTGGCCACCTGTAGTTCCTTTTCCATTCAATCATTCACAGCTATGAGAAAACGAATACTTGAGCTAGTGGCTTTGGCATACACTCTAGTTGCATCGGCCAAAGAAGCTGGATGCTTGTGCACATTAGTCACGATCACTTGCTCTCAAATTGTGTAGGGGATGTTTGGTCCTCCGGAGTTGGTACTCTATGAAACTGCACAACTCTATGATGAGATTCGTCAAAGGAGATGTTGTGCATGTCTGCTTCTCGTTGACCAGCAAGGATCTCAGTGCCTCCTTGGTCATTTCAGACTTTCTCACCATCAAGATGCAATGAAGTGGGTGAGTCGACCTCTTTGTGATGAGGTATGAGGTCGATATCCTGTTCTCACTCCTGCTACTCCATGTCTTAATCCAACTATTCAAACACCTATTCCATCTCATTAGCAAATTCTTGCCCCTACGATGGTTCACCCTTTTCACCTGATGCCAACTGTTCAAATGAATCAACTACTTGTACTGGCGGTGCTTCATCTATCTGCACGTGATGCACCCCCTATTGAATCTGTTGTTGTTGCGCTTCCTTCTCCTTTTGGCACAACTCTTGTTCTTTCTGGAGTTGCTCCCTCAGCTCATTCAACTCCTTTTCTTCTTCTGCCATTCTCTTCTTATCCCTCTACCTTCGCGCAATTCTCTTGTCGTGTTGCTGCCTCTTTCCCTGAATAGCCATAGTTGCTTGTTCTTGAAGTGGATCTGCTCGAAACTTGTAGCTTTGTTGCTCTTCCATTCAGTCGACAATCTTCCTCTTCCCTTTGTCGCGCACAAGTATGCTTGGCTCTACTGCCTCTTCTGTTGTTGCTACTGTTGCTACTAGTGGTGCTCTCTATGATGTTGCTCCATGCTTCTTTGCTAACCACTATATGACGAAGCTGACTTGTTCATTGGGTCTAGAGGAATTGTAGCAGTACCTCCATGAGTCCTCCTTGGCCCAATGACATTCCCCATGGATCCAGTTGAACTAAACTCTCGCGTAGTGATCCTTCACAATGAAATTTGGGTCATACAGGTTGAAGCTTTAGAGGTCTAAAGGATATTTCCTCATTTGCTCTGCTTCGACATCCACTTGCTTGATACTCTAGATCTCATATAACCCAATCCACAACAGAAGAGCGGGCCAAGGTGCCTTCTTCTTCTGTTGTAATCTAGCTGTCAATCTTGTCGAGATGTGGTACACTACTTCCTGCATGACAAGCACATCCAAGGCAAACTTTGGAAAAACATGTGAAGACTTCTCTGCATTGAACACTTGATGAACATGCCGAACAGTGAGGCATACCAATCTGCAATTCCTAACAATGCCTTCATTTCTTCCTCTAACATGCAGGGTGGATCTTGTTCAAATATCAACCTGTACGCTGGGGTGACAAAATAGTCAAACAACCATATGATCACTCCTTTGAAGTTGTATTAGCACAATAGCTTGAAATATTTTTTCACAACAGTCTCCGTCGATGACCATGCCCACTCAAAGCCCGAGAACTCGTTTTGGGCATAAGATGCATCTAGAATGTAAATGGACATATAAATATCTGTGTTCATACCATTGGGTGACTGTTGAGCCTTCGTGACTTGTTCCTTCAGCTGGTGAGCCAATATGCTAGAACAATTGCATGGTCTTCCTTCTCTAGCCAGTTGATCTAGTGCGATCACCCAACTTTGCGGGAACATCTTAGTGCTTTCTTTGCCACTCAGTCGACATGAAAATATGACCAAGTATTGGTATGCCTTCCTCAATATCTTTGTCTTGTAGATCTAGTTTGGTGTCATCCTGAAATGAGCTGGCTCCTTTACCCAATCCTTCATAATGTCTCTGGAATGAGCTCTGTTGTTGTGGAAGTTGAATGGAGGAGTCATGAAAGTCATGTGCTCGGTCATCTAATACATCTCATCATAATATTTTGCCCAGAAGGTTGCAAGCTTCATCCCACTGACACTTCTCAAGGTCATCGTCTCGGGGTCAGTGTGAGAGATGATCCAATGAATCATGTCCACGCATGGGAACGTGGGGTATCTGCATGCAATTCGGTACAAGTCAGACTTGTGAATTTTCATGTACACCTTACTGTCTTTGAGTTTTTCCACAAAAGTTCCTGTGAATGCTTCATTAACCTCTTGCCACTTCATTTTGATATCCTTGTCTAGATGCAACTTCGTATCTTTGTAGATCGGCAGACTAGAGGACACTTGCTCAATCGCTATTCCAGCTGCAATACCATCAGTGTCCTGAGAGCGTATTCTCTTGGAAGCCATCAAGACAGATGAACATCTAAAAGATCTGGAAACAAGAAACATGCATGGAAACGAATATGGCAATGAAAACAAAGCAAATTTTGGGAAGGAAACATCACATACCTGGGGAACTGATGAGCAAGATTGTGCAAATTTTACTGGGAGGCTAAGTGACTGACTGTGAGAACTACAAAAAAGGTAGTATGGGCTGTTTGGGAGGCCAGAGTGGCTGTTGGATCTGTAAAATGTGCAATCGAGTTAGGTAGCTGGATGTTGGGATTGCGCAATGCGCAATTCCAACTGGGAAGCACTGCGAGCCTAGGGACAGATTTACATAATTTCTTGGTCCAAGCAGCTATTTTCCTCCATAAATGTTCAAAATAGTCCCGGAGGCTAGTGTTGTTCAAGAATGCGTAAATTTGGAGAGGAAGGTGATCATTCCTTCCCCAGATTGTGCAATGTAGTGTTGGTGAAGGCAACACTTGGGCCAAGGTTGGCGTGACTCACTGACGGGAAACTAAAAGCAAGTAAGAAAATGAAATGCATGGCAACGCTCAGTGATAATAGAAGTCATTGAAAGTGCATGTAAGAACATGAATGGAATATTCAACAGACAGATCAACATGCATGTGGGTGAGGCAGTGCGCTGGTTGGGCGAACGTCCGTGCAAAATAGTTTCATGCATGCGATAGCAGTGAGATGGAAACAAAAACTGAAATAGAGCTAGGACAAGCTAGAATACATGTAAAAGACAGCAGGTGTTCAAATAAATCAAGCAAACAGCACTCACACAAGTGAATACACGAAAAGCGATATAAATGCTGAAAAAGACAAGTTGAGGCCACTTACCCATGAATAGCTAAGTCGGATGTGTCAAAGAGTCTTGGATGTATTGTGGGATGTCAGAGCTCCAAGATTGATGTGAATGAATGAGCTCTGATGCGTTGAATAAATAAGTTTGGTCTCATGACAAGAATGCCACAAATCTAGGAAGAAGCGACACTTGGAGGGAGACTTCTAAAACAACTTTGCATGTAACCCCTAGCAGCTAAAAATAGTTCCCTAAATCATGGGATGCCTTTTGCATGTTGTCTCTTGCTATTCTGGGAAGATCAATTCATGCAGGCATGTAAGTCATGTTTCCTTGGTCCCAAGTGGAACTCATCAACTAGATTGTCCATGCTTGCAAGTGCTCAACTGCTTGGGAAAAATGTGCATTCTTGGCTATGAGTTGACCTGGCTGCCTAGGAGGTTTGTACAATTTTTGGGTAGAGCAGTTGACTTCTGCCTAGATTTGTGCAAATACCAGGTAGAATAGTCTGCTGTTGGGAAAATTTGAGAAAATCCTACTAGGAGGGTTGGCTGGCAGGATTGTGCAATCCTCGAGCCCAGCAGGCTGTTAGAGAGGATTGTGCAATTCTTGGAGGGAAGGATGTTTACCCTCCAGAAATGCATAAGTTTCATGGGAAGATACTCAGACTATAGCTGGACCAAGTCTGGGTGAGTAGCCTATGAGGGGAATGGATCAACTGTGATCGACAGGCTGCCTTTGTGCAAGGAAAACACCTGAAGCTTAAGTACTTGATGAAGCAAGGCAAAGTGTTGTGTAAGGTTGGTAGGGAGGCTCCAAAACAGTCTAAGGAAAAATTTTGGAGGGTGGTTGTAGCCGCTACAACACTTGGTGAAACAATGGTATAACTCCAGCTCTCTGAATGGACCTTGTTTGTGAAAAGAAAGTCTAACACCTCCAGAAGTATTATTCAGCTCTCAGCTCATGTTAGTTCCACACTAGCTTGATTGTAATATGTAACGTCTGCCAGATTCTTGGTCGATTGACACACATTCCAAGCCAAGGAAACATAGTTGTTTCGATTGGGGTTGAGGGGTATATAGGTGCACAAGAAGTATATTCATCAGAGTCTTAGTTTCATCTCTGGTGTTGCTCCATTGCCAACAAGCCTAGACACTACCCCAGTGGATTCACATAGTAACACAAGCATGGTTCCGCTACCAGTGAGCCTATTCAATACCCCGAAAAAATTACTTGCATCACCTCCCTATGCAGGAAGCCTTTCTCTTCTTTTGCCTTATTCATTTTCATTTTGAATTTTTTGACTTTTCATTTTTCGTCATTTTCATTTTTAATGTGCATAGAACTTATTCATTTCAGAGGTGGAAGAAGTATCCTGACTTATTGAGAGCAGAGTTGGTTGTTCTAGCAGATAAGTAGTTCATTATATCTCTGACGTGCCTGTTAAGGTTTTCCCCCTCACCTTACTCTAATTGATTGAGCTGACAAGGCTTAACCCAAAAAAAATCACCTAGAGAAGGTGACACTAGTTAGTGTGCAAGCATTGTGTTTATGTTAGGGTCCTGTTGTAGCATTTTTTGGTTTTGATAAGATAGAATAAATTAGTAAAAGAAATACATAAAAATATTTTGAAAACATGTTAACTTAGGATATGGACAACAATATTGAATAAAATGTTAGTAAAAAAAAACTTGATGATGATGTCCATATCAAAGAAAATGCCAGGTTAGATGTCCTAAAAAATAAAGACAAAAATAAAATGTTAGGTTAAAAAGAAAAGGAAAACAAATAAACTCTGAGAGTGAGCAAGTCTAAATGCCACTATTATTGTTTCTCCAAAATAATGGTTGTGTGCAGCTTGTTTTAAATGCCACAACCCATGACAGTCAAATAGTTTAATCTTGGTTGTTTCATGCTTTAAATTTGATGTTATAGTTAGAGAATAAAGATCTGGCCAAACTATTTAATCTTGGCAGATCAGTAGTTAGGTAGAGAATAATAAGGTGCTCATCAGTTTAATCTGAGCCCTTGGAGGTTATAAGGGTAGATTTAGATAGTTTTCTTTTGTAAAAACAAAAAGAAAGGAAAAGGGTTCGCTAGCTTAAATGCACCCATTAAGTGAAGAAAAAATGATAGGATAAGAAAAGCGTAAGTAGAGAAAGGTTGCAGAAGTTTGATTATTGATTGGACAAAATGTACACTTATCATGTTTCTATGTCCATGAGGCAATTATACAAAGCAAATGAAGGTCTACAAGGTCAATTAATTAACTTCCCATTCATCTCCATTCATCCCTATATTCACTAATTTCCCCTTCCCACCTTCATACAATCCATATTCATTCATTTTCCATAAAAACCCCTTTTCCTAAGGTCAAAACCCGTTTTGCCTAGGAAAAGTAAAATTACCATTTAAAATCCCTTTTTACCCAAAAAAAACCAACAAAAATATGTTTTCCCTAAGTATTGATGCACATATGAAAAGCAAATAACCTGTAAAAAGCATAATACTTAGTACTATTTCCCTTTTCCGCCTATATTTCCATATTAACACTAACTATAGTATTAAACCCCTAAAAAGGTCCTTTTCCTGAATATTATTAACTCCTTTATAAAATAACCCGAAACCTTAGTTTTATCATAAAACTATGTATTTTCATATCGCATTGCAATATTGGCGGATCACAACCTTTCAACGTGCATCCACTTTCCCCGATTGCGATATGTGATCAACTATGGGCCTAGAACCAACAAAATATATATTATAATCCATATTCATATCACATCCGCCTCCATCGCAAGTCCCAGCTAATAGCATAACCCTCCACGATTGCGATCTCTGATTGCGATGTGCGACAGACCCGATGCAATATACATTACAATTCATACCCATATCGCATCCACCCCTCATCACAAGTCCCACTAAAGCATTACCCTCCGCCATTTGCGATCTCTGATTCCGACGGGAACCTGGACCCGACGCAGTATTAACCATGATATATTTCTGTGTCGCATCCGGCCCCTATCGCATTCTTTTGCGATGGCCCTTCGTCCGCTTAGCCCCGATTGAGATATGCGATTAACTCGAACCCGATGGCATTTATCTGCGTGAGTTCATAAAATTTCAAATCCGCATTATCATGTTTTTCGAAGGTTTTCTTTGTTAAAAGGTTTTTATGACTTTTAATGAAGAACCAACCTAAAACCTTTGTTTAAACATAAAACCTCCATTTAACCGCTAATCTGGGTTTTAACCATAATAAAACCATATACCGCCATATTTAATCAATGAGCCCCTCTGTACTACTTTTTCGCTCCACCACCGTCCGAACACATACATCCAAATCCAACATCCCTTGGCAAATTTCGGGTTGACTCTCTGTACAAACATTACCCACCCGAAAAGCGGTATTCAACTGATCTCCTTTTACTACGTGCCATGCTCAGGTTATTTCAGGTGAATCCTTCCCAAAACCGCCCATGCCTTAAAAGTGATGCAATGAATACCGAAACCGCCTCCTGCATAAGACAAAATAGTCATAGTTCATTTTGTGCCATAATTCAAAAGGAAAACAACTTTTCCTGTTTAAATGCCAAAATGACCTTTTTGCTCTGTTTTGCCTATTTTACCCAACAAATCCTCCATAAGCCTCTGCAACGAATTAAAACATCATTTTTCCTTCCAATACGCTATGGACTCCTTCCAATGTCCTTTCAAACTCAGTAAAGCCATTAAAGACCTTCTGTCACCTATGTTTTTCTTAACAGTTTCTGTGTTTTCTAGGTAAAGCTTCTGTTCCAGGCTTATAGAGAAAAAAGCCTACGTATAGTTGGAAGACAAATATGAAGATCATATCAATTTACTTTACCCTGTAACATAAAATCAAAAGGATTTATTGTTTAAAAACACAGTAAAAACCTAAAATGCACAGTAAAGGTTACTCAGCAGGGTTAAAGGATATTCACAGAGTTTAAAGAGTATCAAATAAAAGATCAATTGATCAAATCAGCCAGCGCAAAGGATTCAAACAGTCAAGCAGCTTAAAGGGGCAAAATATCAAACAGCAAAGCCAACACAACTTGAATAAAAGGGACAACAAGAAGTAGTTAAATAGCTGCCCCTATCTTCATGTATGAAGATCTTTCCTTTCCTAGAATAAATCTTAATTAGTTTTAGGATATTTCCTTAGTTTCGTTATTGTATAAATAACTCTCTTCTCAAGATGTTAAGGGTTCGAAGTTCATCATTCATTGTTCATTGCTTGTTAATTCTTGACTATTAATTCTACTTTGAACTTGGTTGCACCTGTGAAGGGAGATTTTGTAGACACTTGATGTACTCAGTATTTCTGGAACTTAATACAAAGCAGAGGATTCTAAATTTGGTTTTACACAGTTTGTGTTATCCTATAAGTTTTCCAGTTATCAATCATTATGTCTTTGTTCATATGCTTATGACTTATAGAGATATCTAGATAGGAATAATTGTGTCTCAATTTATTCCTATAAGCTTGTGAAGTGATCATCTATTAAGAGAATGGATTAATGAACTGTCTGTTTAGATAATCCCCTATAATCAATAAATCATCACCATCTTGTGTAAGCTTAAGTATACTGCCTTGAACCTTTGGAACGTAGTTTAGAAGGTTTTCCTACTTATGATTGTTCTGTTTTACGGCCTAGAAACTGTGATAATCATATTTGTTGTCTTATTCTCACCACTATTTTTGATCTATATCACTTTGTAAAGCTTTATAGCAGCCCTTAGCTGAAGTATTAATATAACCCAAAGGATTAAGTATTTCAATTCTGCATCTGTCTTCATTCATTGGTCTTCCAAAACTAAAACCAAAAACCCCAAAACAATTATTTTAGATGCTTTGGCATTGGTAGCTGACCTACTACTATCTCAGAGGTACAACATTAGACTGGCACCATTGTTGGGGATTCGAATTTCATTTAAGTTTCCCTTGGGACAACGATATTCATTTATTCTTTTCCTTTAAAGGTGATTAAAGGGAATATAAAGATCAAAATCATTCACCTAGGTGACTCCACACTCCCAAGTTGGCACCTTATAAACATACCAGATCTCATTCAGAAGTTGACATAGTTAAACCTCTGTCAGATCCTGAAAGGCTTCTGAGAAAATCCAGTTCTAAAAGGGGACATCAACCATCTTCTTCTTCCTCTTCAGTGTTGTAGAATGAAGAATTAGACTCATTTGACCCCTATAGTAATATCCATGCTAATCCTGTTTACTCCCATTTATCACCCAGGGTTGCTGAACTTCTAGATAAAGGAGTTGATTTTAAGTCAGCCTGCCTTATTCATTCATTAGAATCTCATCCAATACCCACACTACCACCAGGATCACCTAAAACTGAATCTGATTTGGGTGTCAATCTACCAGAATATAAACCCACAAATTTCATATCCCCTATCACCTATCATTTTCATTCCGTTTTTGACGGACGTGAAGCTTCTTCTTCCAAACAATATGAGGAGACCTTTTCTATATATTCCAATCCTCTCTTTGAAACAAAAGAAGGTATTCCTTTACAGGTTCCAAAGTTAGTTCTTAGGACTCCTTTGAAGTCTTTCAGGAGATCTCCTCCTTCATCTCCTCCTTCATCTCCTCCTTCACCTCCAACTAGTCCATCAACCCCTGAATCACCATCTTCTTCCTCTACTTCTTCTTCATCCTCTACATCCACACAAAGACCTCATTCTCCACCTGGACAACCTCATACACATCAAACACCTCATACACATCAATCACATCATACACCACATACTGTCATGGCTTTCCAAACTATTGTACATGCTAGATATGTGGCCTTAGTCTTACCTAATAACCTTGATGCATTCCCAGTTGGATACTTAAAATACTTTCCCAAGTACAATGGAGAAACTGGTTTCTCAGCTGAAGACCATCTTCAAGCTTTCCTAGAATTTGCAGACAACATGAATATAGAACAAGAAAACTTTTATATGAGATCGTTTATACAGTAACTTGAAGGAAATGTGAGGATTTGGTTTAGGCAGTTACCAGGAGCGACCATTAGAAATTCAGAAGAGCTTAAAACCATATTTACAAATCAATGGGGTGTGAAAAAGGATACTCTTTACTTCCTCATAGAATTTGAAGAGCTTAAAAGGAATTTCACTGAACCAGTATCAGATTTTATCAAAAGATTCAATAAACTCTATCACAAAATGTCTGCTGATTGTAAGCCCCCTGTAGCAGCAGCTAAGTCTAGATTCTCTAAAGCTTTTGATGATGAATTTTTTGTTATGCTATGAGAGAGAAATTCAAGAACTCTTTAAGATATGCAAACAAATGCTATAGAAGTAGAAGCAAATAGGGCAGCCTCAACTTCTTTAAAACTTAAGGAAGAAAAGGCCCAAAGAAAACTCAATTCTGTTCAAGAAGCCTCTAGTTCCTCTAAGACTAAATCAGAAGACTAAAAAATAGATGAAATAAAATCTATTCTTAGAAACCTATCAAATAGGATTTCAGAGATTGACACCCAACCTAGGACAATACAACAAACAGTTACTAGACCTCAAAACCAAAATCAAGGTCAGTATAAAAGAAATACACCACTACAATTTCTTCAGAGACCTAGCAATGATCAAGAGGTTCCTACTCCTCTATTGATAGATGACCAACCACCTAATGATAATACTATGACAATTATTGAAGATATTAATAGTATGGATTCTTCTCCCAATCAAACAGTCATCATTCCTCTATCACAACAAAATCAGGTTCAAGAAGATCAGGAAGCTTCACAGGTCTCTAAATATCATTCTTTCTCTAAATTTTTTATTGCAGAATTAAACAAGAGGTATGATCTTAGGCCTAGGCCTCATCCTGGGAGACCTCCAAAGGAAACTCCAATCATTGAACAACATACCAAAACTGCTGAAGCTCAAACAACTCTTATTCAGCCCTTAGATCGGTCAATTGATACTACCCAAACCGGTAAAAACATTTTGACTACCTTTAGTGTTGAAAAAGAATTAGAGAGGGTTAAGATCCCAATTCCACTATCAGAACTTTATAGAAACCCTGGTTACAAAATCCAAGTCTCAAAATGGATACAAAATACCTCGGTTGATGCTGAAGGTGATGTCATATGTCTACAAGATGAAAAGCCATTGGCCCTAGTTCAGACATGATAGATGAGATAGTACCTCCTTTCTATGTAACTCTTAAAACAAATGATTCCATGTTGTATAATTGTATGCTTGATTCAGGAGCATCACATAACCTTATGACAAAATCTATCATGGACCAGTTGAAACTCGACGTCACTAAATCCTACCATGACTTGTACACCTTTGATTCTAAAGGGTGCCCTGTTTGGGATTGGTCAAGGATCTAGTGGTTACCCTTGCCCAAATTCCAGTGAAAAGTGTAGTACTTGATATTGTTGTCACAAATATCCCTACCAAGTTTGGAATGCTCCTTTCTAGGTCTTGTTATGCCAAATTAGGGGGAACTCTACAGATTGATATGTCATATGCTACTATTCCTGTTTTTGGAGGAGAGAAATTAAGATTATATAGATAGGTAAGATTTGTACATACTGTTTGTAAGACTAACCGGCCAAGAAACCATCCAATTTATGCAATAGATCAAGACTTTGGTTGTTTTCAACTAACTTCAAACCAACATAAAAATCAAGTCAAAATTGAAAAGGTAGTTGAAAGCCCTGAACCAAACCAAACTAATATTTGGAAACTATTCTTTGATGGCTCTTGCATGAAAGATGGGGCAGTAGCTAGAGTAGTTTAAATTTCACCTAAAAAAGAAAATATAACTCAATCATGTGAATTAGAATTTGAAGTTACAAATAATGTGGCTGAATATGAATCTTTCCTTTTAGGATTGCAATTAGCCAAAAGCTTGAAAGTTCAAAACTTAAGTGTTTTTACTGATTCATAAATTTTTGTTAAGCAAGTAAGAAATGCTTGCCTGACTAAGCACCCTAGACTTAGGTCCTACCGAAATGAAGTATGGGATTTAGTTGAAAACTTCTTTGATGCTTTTAATTTGACTCATATTCCCAGAGATCAGAATATTCATGCAGATGCCTTAGTTGTCTCTGCTAGCTCTTTTAAAATTTCTGATCATACTGATGTACTTTATCAGATACAAGTCAAATATAGGCCATCTATCCCAGGTAATCTGAAACATTGGCAAATATTCGAAGATGATGAACAGTTGAAATCCTTTCTGCGGGTAATAGATGATTTTTCATTTCTACAAATCGAAGAAGATAGAATTGAAATATATGAAAATGTAGATGGAAATGATACTTCAGATTTTAAAACCCAAATTGCAAATCATTACATTATTCAATTATTTAATAATTTTATTCCAAAAGGACTCATTCCTTTAGAAAGATTGTTTAATCAAAATGATGTCCTCTGAAACCATCAGTCTATTTCTTCAGAAGATGACATAGAAGAGATTAACATTGGAACTGATGAAGATATCAAAAAAATCAAAATATGTGCATCCATACACCCTGAGATCAAAGCTCAATATCTTAAGTTACTGCAAAATTATAAGGATGTTTTTGCTTGGATGCTGATCTAAAGACCTATGATACTTCATTAATACAACATAAGATTCCTTTGAAGCCAGAAGCAAAACCTTATCAACAGAATCTTAGAAGGATAAATCCAGCCCTTCTACCAACTGTAGAAAGGGAGATTAAGAAAATGCTAGATTCTCATATCATCCTCCCTCTTAGATATTCTAATTGGGTTGAAAATGTAGTTCCTGTTAAAAAGAAAAATGGAGAAATAAGACTCTGTGTGGATTTTAGAAATTTGAAAAAATCATCATTAAAAGATAAATATCCTTTTCCCAAAATGGATCAGTTACTTCAAATGGTTTCAGTAGCACAAAGACTTTCTATGCTTGATGGTTTTTCAGGTTATAATCAGGTGAATGTTGATATAGCAGATAGAGAGAAGACAACCTTTATTACACCCTGGGGTACATTCATGTACGCTAGGATTACATTTGGCTTAACCAATGCTGGAGCAACATTTCAGAGAGTTATGGACATAGCTTTTTCTAAATATGATCAGAAACATCTAAAGCACTTGATGAAGGTTTTTAATAGGTGTAGAAAATTTGGAATATCATTGAACCCTAAGAAATCGGCTTGTTTGCTATCAAAGAAGGAAAACTATTGGGCCATATAATTTCAAAGGAGGGAGTAGTAATTGACCCCAAATGAGTATCTGCCATTGAAACATTGACCTTACCTAGAAACAAGAAGGAGATTCAAGCTTTTATAGGCAGGATTAATTTTCTAAGGAGGTTTATTCCAAATTATGTAGAGATTGTAAAAGATATAACTGACATGCTCCGAAAGGACCATGAAGTCAAATGGACTCCCACTTCTAGGCATGAATTTGAACAAATAAAAATGGCTATCTCTGAAGCACCCACCATAGCCAACACTGATTATACTAAGTTATTTAGTATTTTCTCTTTTGCCTCTGAAACAACCCTTGTTGTTGTTCTACTACAGAAAAATGAAGATTCCCATGACCAACCCATAACCTTTTCCAGTAAGGTTATGAGAGATGTTGAGCTTAAGTATGACATCATTGAAAAGCAAGACTATGCCTTCATTCAAGCCCTAAAATCATTCAGTATGTATGTCTTACATTCACCTATTACTGCTTATGTCCCTAATAATGTTGTGAAAATTGTCCTAACCCAACCAGACACTGATGGGAAAAGAGGTAGATGGATCACTCAAATTCTGGAGTTTGATCTAACTATCAAGACTACCAAGCTAGTAAAAGGTCAAGGATTAGCAAAGCTTCTAGCTGAATCCAACTGCAAAATACTTGGAATCAATTCTATTTTAGAAATACAAGGGAAGAATACACAAGAACCTTCTATCCTTGTAGAAGGGGAGAATCCACAAGAACCTTCCCTTCATCCTAAAAGGAAGAATCCACAAGAACCTTCCTTTCATCTAGAAGGGGAGAATCCACAAGAACCTCTACCTTTAGAGCAGATCAGTCCTATACACATTGATGAAAAATTATTGTTGTCAAACTGGTATCAAGATATTGTAAGTTTCTTGATTCATTTTGAGTGTCCCGCATTGTTCTCCAAAACCCAGTGTAAAACCCTTAAGTTAAAATCAGTCAAGTACTGCATTATAAATGCAAATTTATACTGGAAAGATCCATTGAACATTTTGTTATTATGTTTAACAGAATCAGAAACTGAAGGAATCATTGATCAGTTTCATACAAGATTTTGTGGGGGAAATTATTCTTGGAGAGAAATAGCATACAAGATTCTGACGGGAGGATTTTATTGGCTCACATTGTTCTTACAGGTAGGGGTAAAGGTCAGAGGTTGTGTTCCTTGTCAAATGTTTACTGGTAAATAAAGATTAGCAGCTCTTCCACTCGTTCCATCAATAGTTTCAACATCTTTTTCTCAATGGGGATTAGATTTTGTTGGAGAGATTCACCCCACTTCAAGTAATCAACATAGATGGATCCTCACTGCAACAGACTATTTTACTAAATGGGTGGAAGCAATTCTAGTGAGAAATGCTACTGATTCAGTAGTAATTAAGTTTATTGAGGAGAATACCTTATCTATATTTAGTTTCCCAACTCAAATTGTCACTGATAATGTAGCAGCTTTTGCTAGTGTTAAAATGATTAACTTTTGCCAAAAATATCATATTTTGTTACATCATTCAACTCCATACTACCCTCAAGGTTATGGCCTTGCGGAGTCATTAAATAAAAGTCTGGTAAAGGTAATAAAAAAGACTCTAGCTGATCATAAGAATAGTTGGGATTCACATCTGATTTATGCAGTATGGGAAAACAAAATTACTCCAAAGAGATCAACTGGCAAATCTCCATTTTAGTTAGTCTATGGGAAAGATGCAATTTTCCCTACCAATTTGGCCTTCCCTATTTTAAAATTCCTACAGGATTCAACAGATGAACCTGATGATTTTTCATGAAGAATAAATCAAATTATTGAACTTAATGAAAACAAAGATGAAGTTCAATACAAATTGAATAAATATCAGAATAAGATGAAGACCTTGTTTGACAGAAGAGCCAAGGAGAGGGACTTTAAGGAAGGTGATCTAGTTCCAAGATGAGATGCGAGGAGAGAAGAGAAAGGAAAGCATGGCAAATTTGACAATCTATGGTTTGGACCTTTAGCAATTTTTGAAGTCAAGGGTAACAACACTTTTGTGCTACAGAATCTTGAGGGGCTATATTCCACTTATCTAGTAAATGGAAGGTTTCTCAAACATTACATTCAGTACTAAAAGTTGAAATAGTTTTCATTGTAAATACTCAGGTTTTCTTTTACCTTTCAAGATGTCAGTGTGATTTTCTTTACAGCAAGGACTCCATAGCCCAAGGCGAAGGCACATGGATCTACAGGTTCTCTGCATTCTACAGGAGAAAGTAGTCCCTAGATGGAGCCAATGTTGTAGCATTTTTTGGTTTTGATAATTAGAATAAATTAGTCAAAAAGTTACATAAAATTATTTTGAAAAAATGAACTTAGGATATGGACATAACAATATTGAATAAAATGTTAGTAAAAAAAAACTTGATGATGATGTCCATATCAAAGAAATGCTATGTTAGATGTCCTAAAAAATAAAGACAAAAAGAAAATGTTAGGTTAGAAAGTAAAGGAAAACAAATAAACTCTAAAAGTGAGTAAGTCTAAATGTCACTACTATTGTTTCTCCAAAATAATGGTTGTGTGAAGCTTGTTTTAAATGCCACAACCCATGACAGTCAAATAGTTTAATCTTGACTATTTCATGCTTTAAATTTGATGTTATAGTTAGAGAATAAAGATCTGGCCAAACTGTTTAATCTTGGTAGATCAGTAGTTAGGTAGAGAATAATAAGGTGCTCATCAGTTTAATCTGAGCCCTTGGAGGTTATATGGGTAGATTTAGATAATTTTCTTTTGTAACAATAAAAGAAAGGAAAAGGGTTTGCTAGCTTAAATGTGCCCATTAAGTGAAGAAAAAATGATAGGATAAACAAAGGGTAAGTAGAGAAAGGTTTCAGAAGTTTGATTATTGATTGGACAAAATGTACATTTAGCATGTTTCTATGTCCATGAGGAAATTATACAAAGCAAAAGAAGGTCTACAAGATCAATTAATTAACTTCCCATTCATCTCCATTCATCCCTATATTCACTAATTTCCCCTTCCCACCTTCATACAATCCATATTCATTCATTTTCCATAAAAACCCCTTTTCCTAAGGTCAAAACCCTTTTTGCCTAGGAAAAGTGAAATTACAATGTAAAATCCCTTTTTACCATGTAAATCCCATTTTACCCAAAAAAAACCCACAAAAATATGTTTTCCCTAAGTATTGATGCACATATGAAAAGCATATAACCCGTAAAAAGCATAATACTTAGTACTATTTCCCTTTTCCACCTATATTTCACGCATATTTCCCCTTTTCCACCTATATTTCCATATTAACACTAACTATAGTATTAAACCCCTAAAAAGATCCTTTTCCCCTATATTATTAACTCCTTTATAAAATAACCCAAAACCTTAGTTTTATAATAAAACTATGTATTTTCATATAGCATCACAATATTGGTGGATCGCAACCTTCCAATGTGCATCCACTTTCCCCGATTGAATATGCAATCAACGATGGGCCTGGACCCGACCAAATATATATTATAATCCATATTCATATCACATCCGCCTCCATCACAAGTCCCAGCTAATAGCATAACCCTCTGCCATTGCGATCTCCGATTTCGATGCGCATCGGACCCGACGCAATATACATTACAATTCATATCCATATCACATCTACCCCTCATCACAAGTCCCACTAAAGCATTACCCTCTGCCATTTGCGATCTCCGATTACGATGGGAACCTAGACCCGACGCAATATTAACCATGATATATTTTTGCGTCGCATCATGCCCCTATTGCATTCCTTTGTGATGGGCCTTCCTTCGCTTAGCCCTGATTGCGATATGCGATGAACCCGGACCCAAAGACATTTATTCGCCGGAGTTCATAAAATTTCAAATCCACATTATCATATTTTGCAAAGGTTTTCTTTGTTAAAAGGTTTTTATGGATTTTAATGAAGAACCAACCTAAAACCTTTGTTTAAACATAAAACCTCCATTGAACCGCTAATCTGGGTTTTAACCATAATAAAGCCATCTACCGCCATATTTGATCGATGAGCCCCTCCGTACGGCTTTTTCGCTCCACCATCATCTGATCACATACATCCAAATCCAATGGCCCTCAGCAAATTTCAGGTTGACTCTCTGTACGAACATTACCCGCCTGAAAAGCAGTATTAAACTGACCTCCATTTCCTACATGTCATGCTCAAGTTATTTCGGGTGAACCCTTCCCAAAACCACCCACACCTTAAAAGCAGTGCGATGAATACCAAAACTGCCTCCCGCATAAGACAAAATAGTCATGGTTCATTTTGTGTCATAATTCAAAAGGGAAAAAAAATTTCTCGTTTAAACACCAAAATGACCATTTTGCTCTATTTTCCCTGTTTTACATAGCAAAGCCTCCATAAGCCTTTGCGACCAATTAAAACATCATTTTTCCTTCCAATACACTCTGGACTCCTTCCAATGTCCTTTCAAACTCAGTAAAGCCATTGAAGACCTTCTTTCACCTATGTTTTTCTTAATAGATTCTGTGTTTTGCAGGTAAAGCTTATGTTCCAGGCTTATAGAGAAAAAATCCTGCGTACAATTGGAAGACAAATATGAAGATCATATAAATTTACTTCAACCTGTAACATAAAATCAAAAGGATTTACTATTGAAAAACACAATAAAAACCTAAAATGCACAGTAAAGGTTACTCAGCATGGTTAAAGGATATTCACAGAGTTTAAAAAGTATCAAATAAAAGATCAAATGATCAAATCAGCCAGCACAAAGGATTCAAACAGTCAAGCAACTTAAAGGGGAAAAATATCAAACAATAAAGCTAGCACAACCTGAATAAAAGGGACAACAAGAAGCAGTTCAATAGCTACCCCTATCTTCTTGTATGAAGATCTTTCCTTTCCTAGAATAAATCTTAATCAGTTTTAGGATATTTCCTTAGTTTCATTATTGTATAAATAACTCTCTTCTCGATATGTTAAGGGTTTGAAGTTCATGATTCATTGTTCATTTCTTGTTAACTCTTGACTGTTAATTCTACTTTGAACCTGGTTGCACCTGTGAAGGGAGATTTTGTAGACACTTGATGTACTCAGTCTTTCTGGAACCTTAATACAAAGCAAAGGATTCTAAATCTGGTTTTACACAGTTTGTGTTATCCTGTAAGTTTTTCCAGTTATCAATCATTATGTATTTCTTAATATGCTTATGAATTATAGAGATATCTAGGTAGGAATAATTGTGTCTTAATTTATTCCTATAAGCTCCTGAAGTGATCATCTATTAAGAAAATGGATTAATGAACTGTCTGTTAAGCTAATCCCCTCTGATCAATAAATCATCAGCGTCTTGTGTAAGCTTAAGTATACTGCCTTGAACCCTTGGAACGTAGTTTAGAAGGTTTTCCTACTTATGATTGCTCTGTTTTACAGTCTGGAAACTGTGATAATCATATTATTTTTTGTATTCTTCTCACCACTATTTTTGATCTATATCACTATGTAAAGCTTTATAGCAGCCCTTAGCTGAAGTATTAATATAACCCAAAGGATTAAGTATTTCAATTCTACATCTATCTTCATTCATTGGTCTTCCAGAACTAAAACCAAAAACCCCAAAATAATTATTTTAGATGCCCTGGCATTAGTAGTTGACCTACGACTATCTCAAAGGTACAACAGGTCCAACCCTAACACATTTATTTAGTCATAGTTATATTTATTTAAAGAGTCAATAAACCTGTATTAATAATTGTAAGTGGTTGACCCGCATTTAAGAAAGGGACCACAGTTAGTTGCAAATGGGACATGGTATTAGATAGATGGTATTGAGAGAACCATGGTAATGACCCAAGGTATTGTATATATGAATCCTATATAAAGGATAGAGACTTCCCATTGAGAAATATCGAGTCTTATTTTGTAATCGAGCTCTTCTTTGTTGGAGGTTTCCGCCTCGAAGAGGCAAGTGAACATTTCTTTCATCTTTGAATAATAAAATACTTGTTGTTTTTCTCATTTTGTTCTGTGTTTTGGGTTGTATTTCTTCGAATATTTGGTATTCTGGAATTTCTCACAGTTCAAGAGTAGAGCACTTTCCAAGGTTGGTGGTACCTCTGTTTTTGGCAAAAATGTTTTAGGCTAGAGACGTGTTCCATTGTCTTTAAACCATGGAATCTGTCATTGAGCACGTAAACCTCTGGATTTTGGGATGCATGCATGCAGGAACTACATGACGTGGTCATGCTTGTTTGACTCCCATGTAACCCCTCTGGGTACCCCTTCCTGTAGTAGCACATTAGACATAACCATGCACGAACTGCCTTCCACGTACCCTCTGGGTATACCGAAAGCTCCCTAGGCTCACCTAAAACCTTGCCTTAGATAAACCCTTGGCTGTCTTGCTGCTACAATACACCAAGAACAACACTTGGGGAGATTACTCGCACGTATGGTAGGGTAGGCGGGTAGTACAGCTAAGGGTACGGTTGATCCTCCTTAGTTAGTGCCCTGAAATATTACGTCGATTACTATTGTTGGACCCTTATGCATATTGCGATCTGTAGCACCTGACACTTCTTTGAGACCATAGTCCCCTCAACTCTTTGAAGAATGCCAACTATCTTATTTTCCAGATCAGATCTAGCAGTTGGGGTTCTGTCGTCACTGCAACAATCAGATCCACCAATTGTTTGGTCAATTTAGAGTGTTCTAAATTTCTATATTAATTGTCAATCCGGGAGTCGTAAACTGTTGAAGTGCGGTGCACTATATGTGCAAGATAACCTATTCCTTGCTTTTTGTCGTTTTTGATTTTTATTTCGTTTTTGGTTTATCTCTGTTGATTTCCTAATGTAAGACGACAATTCTAGAAGCCAAGTATGGATATAAATGTTCAAGGCAATGATGTCCTTTAAAATTATTTCCAAAAATTCAAACTTTTCGAAAAGGTTCTAAAACATGCAATGATGAAATTAATTCCTAAAAGATAATGAAAATGTGCCACTATTCTAATTAAACAAACAGTGAGCTATTGATCATGAAACCATTATCCTTGTTGTTGTCTAAATACAAAAGAAACTGAACTCAAAGAAATCCAAAAATTGTAAGCAAAGTAAAGCTAAAATCAAATTACTTCAACTCATATTCTGACCCCTCACCATTAGTCTCGCTATGGCTTTCGGAGGTAATCATAAACAACTTGAGAAATCTAATATCTAATTTGCAGAAAAATAAACTAATATCAAATTACACACTCATACTTCAATCCCTCACCATTAGTCTCGCTATGGCTTTCGGAGGTACCTGATAATGACATGAGCAATTTAATATCTAACTTGCAGAAAAATAAACTAATATCAAACGACACACTCATACTTCAATCCCTCACCATTAGTCTCGCTATGGCTTTCGGAGGTAACTGAGAATTACATAAGCAATTCAATAACTAACTTGTAGAAAAATAAACTAATATCAAACTAAACACTCATACTTCAATCCCTCTCCATTAGTCTTGCTATGGCTTTCGAAGGTAACTGAAAATGACATGAGAAATTCAATATCTAATCTAACTAATAAAGAAAATGAACAAAACTGAAATAAATAAAACAGTGTTGGAATTAAAAACTAAGAAAAATAAATCAGCAGAAGGACAAGACTGATTCCATGTCATTAGTCATTGTAAAACTATGTGCAAATGCCTAGGCTGCCTACTGTAATCTGGATCAAAGACATTGATCAGTTAACAGCAGTATAAAGCATGAAAAATTATGACAGAAATAAAACTTTAATACCATAAGAAATGCAGTATTTACACATGAATAACTATGGCATAATGAACGTAAGGAAACACAACTTGAAAATGTACAGCAGTATGAAACAAAACCTCGGTGTGTACAGGGGCCCTCTGCACAACATCGGGCAATCAACTATCAACCACGAATTATTCTTATGAACAGAGTCTTCTCATGTATTCAAAATGCAGTCATAACAAAGAATAATGTCATAGCATAGTGGGCTTTCTTCACAGCAAAATTACATTACCAAGACTAAGTATTATGCGTATGGAAACGCATTATTTATAGTGAACGTTTACATAACTGATTTCCTAAGAACTGTCCTGACAGAGGACACGTGAACAACGATGTCCAGGGATCTAGCATCATGGTTGTCATGGTGATTAAATCTATTGAGGGTGGTTGTTGGATTCTCCTTATGGAGCAGTCCACAAGTGTTGATATGTCCCTAGAGATCTAGGAACGGCCATGCAAGTCTTCACGTGGTGAAAAACGAAGTTCTGTCACCGTAGGACTCTTCTGTTGACCACCGCTTGACCACCGTTGACTATGGCCTCCTCTGATGAATTTGACTGAGCCAATAGGACTCGGTCCATGTCCACATCATTTCCAACTTGCCCATGTGGCTCGATTTGCCTAAAGACACCTGCAATATAGACTTAAAAAAAAAGGCTGCGGAAAGTTGAACTGGCTGTGGAAAGTGACAAGATTCCACAACTCAATGAGAAAAAATCTAATTCAAACAACAGACACAAAACATAGTTACGAAACCACTTTATATGCTCTTTTAAACTAATATGAAATGATGTTGATAGCTTAGGAGGTCCAGGTAAATGGAAAAAGTATAGAAAGTTGTATAGGAAAGATGCAAGTTTGGGGCTCAACACCAGTTGAGGTTCTACCACCATAGTACCATTCATATCTAGCAATTGGGGTTCTGTCAGTGACGCAATCCAACTCACATCAAGCACTTGGGGCTTTCACAGGAAGATCTGATGATTTGTGCAGTGAGGCTTGTGGCTCCTATAGTCAGGGAAAATTTTCGCAGGACATTGGGCACGATCAAGTTTTCTGGAATTTGGCCACTATAGTCGGAGGCCTTCACAGGACACTTACAAGAGAGTTAGCCTATAAGAGTTAGGACGATGAGTTGATCACAGTGGTACCATTCACTTGTTAGCTTCAATTTTCGAGCGGTCCCAAATTTTTTCAAAGTGATGACAAATGACCAAGATCTGTATATGGTAGCAACCAGAGCTCAAGTCATGGCCAATGAGAAGATTGAGCACCTTGAACGAAATTTGGATGATTTCAAAAGCCTAGCAGAATAGCTGCATCAATTCATGGCACAATTCAAAGTGAGCACGTCGAGGTTGCATTCAGAGGCACATGGTATTAATGAAGACCTTGAAGGAGAATCTAGCCATCATATTCACTTCCATGTAAATCACCAACATTCCCACCCTCACCCACCCAAGCTAGACATGTATAAATTTGATGGCTCTAATTTGGAAGTACGGGTAGCACAAATGGAACAATATTTCATTCTAAATGATATCCGAGATGATCAAACTAAACTACGTGTGGGAACCATTTACTTAGACCAAGAGAGATGGAAATGGTGGTAGTGGCATCAAAAATGTTATCCTAAGAACGTAACTAGGCAAGTGTTCTCAAAATCTCTTTGTGGCCTCTGTGATAGAGAATCTAATTTTTTGGGTCATCTTACTAAGCATTGACAGACGGGCACAGTAAAAGACTATGTTGCATCCTTTGAGACATTGGCCATCCTCACAAAGGGTCTGGGAGATGAATTCTACTTGGAATTTTTTATAAGTGGTCTCAGAGAAGCCATTCAAGCCCATGTCTAGATTCACCACCCACCTACATGGATGGACGCTTGCACCAAGGCTATCGAAGTGGAACATTCTTTAGCTGCCCAATTACCTCATCCAAATTTCATAGCCAAGGTATGCCACACGCAAGCTTAGGGCCCTACCCAAACACTTAAGGTTCAAAAGGTATCTCCAGCAGAAATGGATGAAAGAAGAAAACAAGGATTGTGCTACTACTGTGATGAAAAATACTCCCCAAGGCATAAATGCAAGGAACCCAAATTCTTTCAAATTGATGTTACTGATCACAGGTCATCTGAGGAAGCCACACCCCTTGAGGGACTAGAGGAACAAGTTGAGGACACCCAGCAGGACAATGAGCTCCCATCTACGCTAGAGGAACTAGTTATCTCGCTACATGCTTTGGTAGGTATTTCTACACCCCAAACTCTCAAAATCATAGGCTTTATTAAACATCTCCCTGTAGTAGTATTGATTGATAGTGGCAACACTCATTTATCCATCAGTGAGTCGTCGAAGCTATTCATTGTTTTGTTAGGGCCATCTCTAATTTCTAGGTCCAAATTGCTTATGGGGGGGCAATGAAATGTGAAGGTCGCTGCGAAAATATCAAACTTCAGATGGGAGACTACCATCTTAAGATCCACATGTTTGCGATTAACATGGGTGGTTGTGACATTGTCTTAGGTGCTGAATGGCTTTGCACACTAGGCCTAATCAAAATGGATTTCTAGGAGTTACATATGAGTTTTAAGTAGAATGACCACATGCATACCCTCCATGGACTCCAAGCAGGTGCTCCTTCTATCATCAACGCGCATTGAATGGAAAAGTTGTTGAAAAAGGGTCATCATGGAGTTATCACCTAGTTTAATGCCATATAGGCCATCGAGCCCACTATTCTTCATATTTATCCTGAGATGCAGTAGGTCTTAAACCACCACCAGCAGGAATTTGACCAACCTAAAGAGCTTCCACCCTCTAGAGGGGAACATGATCATAGCATCACTTTGGTCCCAGGGGCACAACCGCTGAATGTGCGTCCACATCGATATCCTTTAGCCCAAAAGAATGAAATTGAAAAAATCATCAAGGAACTACTTGAAGCTGGTGTTATTCATCCTAACATTAGTCCTTATTCATCGCTAGTAGTCATGGTACTCAAGAAAGATGGGAAATCGCACATGTGTCAAGACTTCAGGGCCCTCAACAAGCTTACTGTCAAAGACAAATTCCCTATCCTGGTTGTTGATGATCTACTTGATGAACTACATGGTGCTCAATTCTTTACTAAGCTAGATATCCGCTCTGGTTATCACCAAATATGCATGAAAGAAGTAGACATTCCCAAGACTTCTTTCCAAACTCATGAAGGCCATTATGAATTCTTGGTCATGCCATTTAGTCTCTGTAATGCCCCATCCACTTTTAAAATCCTCATGAATCACCTGCCGAAACCATATCTCTGAAAATTTGTCCTTGTTTTCTTTGATGACATTATCATCTATAGCCTAACCTGGGAAAAACATCTTCAACATGTAGACCTGCTCTTGCAACTACTTTGGAATCATAAATTATTTGTCAAATTGTCCAAGTGCTCTTTTAGGATGGAAGAAGTCGAGTATTTGGGCCACATAGTGGGTCATGAAGGTGTTCAGGTGGATCCCAAAAAGATACAGGCAATGCAAGATTGGCCGCAACCAAAAACCTTGAAGAGTTTGAGGGGATTATTGGGTCTCACCGGCTACTATCGCAAAATTATCTGCAATTATGGTTGTATTCCTAGACCCCTCACTAACCTTCTCAAGAAAAATTCATTCCTCTAGACTGATTCATCACAACAGGCGTTTCTGGCTCTCAAACAGGCCATGTGTTCCACTCTCGTATTGGCACTACCCAACTTCACCAAATCTTTTGTGACTGAATGTGATGCTTCAGGTACTGGTGTTGGTATTTTCTTGATGCGGAAGGTCGGCCCTTGGCTTTCACTAGCCAACAACTGAGTGGGAAACATTTGGGACAATATACCTATGAGAAGGAGATGATGGCCATCTTACATACAGTAGATACATGGTGACCATACTTATTGGGTGGCATTTCCAAATCTGCATAGACCATCAAAGCGTCAAATATTTTTTGGAGCAACGCCTATCCTCGCCCCAACAAAACAAATGGTTGTCCAAAATGTTGGGATATGATTATGAGATAATTTACAAGAAAGGGCGTTAGTGGATGCTTTATCACACCAATTTGAGGATGAAAGCACCCTGCTATCAATCTCTCTTCCCATACCATATTGGATTGAAGAATCATGCAAGGAATATTTTTCACACCCCTCTCTTTCCCAACTCATTAATAAATTGAGAGAAAATCCTAATTCCTCAGTTGGCTACTCTTGGAAAGATATAATTCTTCGCTACAAGGATACAATAGTTATATCACCGACATCCACCCTCAAAACATGCATTTTGACAGAGTTGCACTCATCTCCCACTGCAAGCCATGCAAGCATTCAGAAGACTTATGCTCGCACTCATCGTTCTTTCTTTTCAACAGTCATAAAACTCACATTCTTACTTTTGTAACTGAATGTGATGTGTGTCAACACCACAAAGGGGAAACAATCATGTCACCAAGCATATTACAACCATTTCCAATCCCTGCCTCAGTCTGGATGGATGTTTCTATAGATTTGTTTATTGGTCTTCTGAAGTTAGGCAACAAATCATTCATCATGGTGGTTGTGGACAGACTTTCTAAATATGCTCATTTTTTCGCTCTACCCTACCCATTTACCCCCACTTTGGTGTCTCAAGATTTCATGGACCAGATCTTCAAACTGCATGGCATGCCCACTTCCATTATGTTGGATCACGACCCAACTTTCACTAGTAACTTTTGTCAAGAACTTTTCAAGCTACAAGGCACCCAACTCCAACTAAGTACTTCCTATCATCCCCAAATTGATGGTCAAACTGAAGCAGTCAACAAATGTTTGGAGACATACCTAAGGTGCTTCACTTCATAAAAGAAACATATATGGGTATAGTGGCTACCCTTAGCTAAATGGTGGTATAATACTAACTATCATGCAGCCACTAAGATGACTCCATATGAAGCAGTCTATGGCCAACTCCCACCTTCACCTATTTCTTATATCATTGGATGCTCTAAGGTGCAATCAGTGGATCAACTCCTATAGAACCGTGCCGCCATGCTAGCCTGTATCAAAGATACCTCCATCAAGCTCAGAATCGAATGAAGCAGTAGGAAAACCAACATCATTTAGAGCGTACATTTCAAGAAGGGGATCAGGTATTCCTGTAGCTGCAACCATATAAGAAAACATCGCTCAAATAAAATGGATGACAAAAATTAGCTCCAAAATTCTACATACCTTATCAAATACTTCATCGCATTGGAGCAGTAGCCTACAATTTGGCCTTGCCACCAACTTCAAAAATCCATCCAGTCTTCCATGTATCATGCCTCAAGAAAGTGGTGGGGAACAACTACAGAATTCAAACCAGTCTACTTGAATCGGATGAAGAAGGTTCACTCTAGCTCCAACCAGAACAGGTCCTCGATACACAAGAACATCTGCACGGCCACACGATCAAGGAAGTTCTCGTCAAGTGGAAAGACACCACTCCAAAAGATGCGACCTGGGAACCATCCACTATTCTTCAACATTTTTCCTAGCTTCAGCCTTGAGGACAAGGCTGCTTTTTATGGGGGAGGGCATGTTAGGTTCCAACCCTAACCCCTTTATTTATGTAATAGGGTTGAATCATAGTTATATTTAGTTAAAGAGTCAATAAAGCCCGTATTAATAATTTTAAGTGGTTGACCCACATTTAAGAAAGGGACCATTGTTAGTTGCAAACGAGCCATGGTATTAGACAGATGGTATTTAGAGAACTATGGTAATGACCCATGGTATTATATGTATGAATCCTATATAAAGGATAGATACTCCCCATTGAGAAATATCGAGTCTTATTTTGTAATTGAGCTCTGCTCTATTGGAGGTTGCCCCCTCGAAGAGGCAAGTGAACATTGTTTTCATCTCTGAATAATAAAATACTTGATGTTTTTCTCATTTTATTATATGTTATGGGTTGTATTTCTTCGCATATTTGGTATTCTGGAATTTCTCGCAGGTCAAGAGCATAACATATTACACCAAGGTTCACTTCGAACAATACGTATTTTCCTTCAACGTATCATGGACTAAGAATAACAAGCTCATCATACAGAGGCAAGATAACAGATAACCAAGTAGTTATAGTTGTACAAGTCCTCTTGTACTTTACCTAGCCTACTTCAAGAGTCATACATGGTTTCATGCAAGACTAACCTACGAATGAAGTAAACGAGCTAACAAACATCAAAGAAAAGCAAAAGAAGAATCGAAAGTGAAAGCAAGTAGGTAACTAAATAAGCAAGTAAACAAACAAGCAAACAAAGCATATAAGAAAACAAGCATGCAAGAAAACAACTGAAAGCAAACACTACTCCTACTCCTACACTAACAGTGCATGTGCTTGATCACATGAAGTGATTCTTCCAACGCAGCCACTGGCGCACTGGTAGACCCGTGTTGGTGAGGGTTTGGTCCACGAGCAACCTAGTGGTGCGAACCAGCATGAAAGAAAGATATAATAATGAATACAACCACACTTCGTGTTTCAAAGTGCCCATAGGAAATGAGTGAGTGCATGTGGATGACGGGCATTCCGTGGACTTATTGTGGTGCTGTGTGACACTACGTGCAACTTTGAAGCATAAGCACACTCTTGACTATGAAATGCAAGCAAACGAAAGAAACAAAGATAACTTTCTTCACGAACGAGTGCTTGCAATGTAAGACTCCTCTAATGCATGAGCAATGGGATCGTTTAGTTCAAGTGGAGGAAGTGTGATCTATGAGTGAGATGTACATTTAATGCATACAGATGAGTGATGAGGAGCATTGGCTGATTGAACAGTTTCATGATCGAAAGTGAGACTAACCCCAAGAGAGCGAGGACCTGAGATAACCATAAGCTCCGGCTGAAGTGCCTCGACAGTCTTAAGTGTCTCAACTTCATCATCAGGTAGATCATCATACACCAGTGGTTTCGAAAGATCAACTGTGATAGATTCATGATCATGATAAAAAAAATGGAAGCAAAGGGATCACGACTGCCACGATCAGAAAAATCGATGAATTTTTCGGCATCCTCGTGATCAGATGAATAGAATAGAGGGGTAGATGAAAATCAAACAAACTCATCCTCTATGTTTCTGGAAAAGATAGATGAAGGATCAAATGGATTTTCAATGAATAACTTATCCTCTCCGTTGTCGAATTATGGACTAACATCCAATGAGTCTTGCAAGTGATCAATAATGAGTGCATCCATGGATGAAGATACACATGAAAAATCATGAATCATGGACGGCAGGTTCACAAAAGAGATTAGGAAAGAATGGAGGGGACTCAGATAGAAGGGAGTCATCCTTCACTGGGTGTTGATGTTCAAGCTCCCACTCATACTCTTCATGAATGACAGCGCATGTTGGTTGTGAAACACCAACTTCGTCAGTGGTTTGTTCCTTGTTCACAACAAGTGAAGGGTCCAGAAGGGATGAAAACAAGACAACATCATCAGGAGGATCACCTAAGTGTGAAGACAAAGGTCGAAGAAAAGAATGCATATGAAAACTTGAAGGAATCATAGCCAAATCTGTGAGAAAATTGAGTGGAGTGATGTTGAGAGAGTTTGAAGGATGAATTGGTGTGTGAGCATGATCCTCAACATCATTGGGCAGTAGTGGAGCTATTGAATGAGAGGGAGGTGGACATTCAATTGAGATAGTGCTTGCTCCCACATGATATTTGCAGTTCCATCAATGAAGAATGTTGAGTGAGGCCTGATACCAAGCTTCCTCTTGGGATGGGCAGATTTCTTAAGACAATACTTGAAATGGTCCCAAAGATAAGAAAACTTCATCTGGCTCCTCAGAGCTTGAAATGGAAAGTCACAAAACCACTACCAAAAGTCAATAATGGAATCATGTAGAGCCCTCCATTGTTGTAGTAGTTTCTGGTCAACATGGTCTGGATCAAAATTATAGAACATGTCTTCAATGAGATCACAGAAGTGCTCAAATGAGTGCACGGTGTTAGCCGGTAAGCTGAGCACCCAACGAAATGGAGGTTCACGAAGTGTGTATGCAAGTAGTAAACCGACTTGTTCATAAGAAAACTCATCTTCCTCGTGAATCATGGAAAGAAAGTTATGTAAGTGCTCAGGCCAGGCCACTTTGCCTTCATCATCATATGTGTGAGTGAACAAGAGATTGAACAGCTTCCCCAAAATGGAGACATATTCACAATTCGAAAAACACCTTGGGGGAAGAAGAGTGCAAGACTCCATGAAAGATATCCAAAGTTTCAAAATTGGATGATAGGACACTGCTTGTCATCATTCCCTCCTTCTAGTGCCAGAAATGTTGACGATGCTAGACCTGCCAACATGTCAAGGGGATCTCCCCGATAAGAAGTCCCAATTAGACCTCAGACTATTTGGTGTAGGATTCCCAGCAGTGGGTCGTAAGGAAATTCCTTGACTGCAATGTCGCATAGAGACAAGTAGGATAACTCTGTTAGTATCAAGGGTGTGATTGATGCAGTGAGTCAAGGAAGGTGTATGAGAGGTTCCATCACTTTGAAGGGGGTAGGAGGTGAAGGTGAGTTCCAAGTTGAAATGTATTAGCCCCAACTCAGCTAGGAACACACAAAATAAAGGACATGCACAACTTCCGGTGGGGAATTCCACTCGGATGCAGTAGTCACACCATACAAGGTAAGATAACATGTACAACACTCACGGATTAGTCCGAGATGAGTGCGACAGTTGTTATAGCAAGGTTCAAGGGAAAGTTCTGTTTGATGTCCGGCAAAGTAGTCGACACAGATGGTGACAACATTATTAACATATACAACACATTAACAACAAGATTCATATAATTGCATGTGAATCAGTTCATACACAAGTACGTAAGTTAAACAACATATATCATTAAGGCAACTGGAGCAGTCCAACTACAATAACAACATATCCATGAAAATGTGTTGGATTTTATTATATAAATAAGTGTAAGTCACAATTGTACAATACATCCATGTAAACCTGCTAGCCCCTATACTAGAACGTTACAGCCACATCTGCCTTCTCCTCCAAAGAGATGTACTAGCTCTATGCAGTGGAGAAGCCAAGGCGCATTACAATACTATCCAAGCCTTCTTCAAGATAGTCTTAGTAGAAGCTTGGCTGACCAAAAGCCCATACAATGAGTTATGAGGGACTATTTATAGCAAAGGGTGGGGTGACCCTTGACATTCCCCTTTGTGACCATTCAACTACCCTCATGACTCTTCACCTACTCTATGACTGTTACATCCACTCTTGACACTTGACTTACACTTGACATGACTCAGCATTACAATGCACATGTACCCATGTGAATAATGTCTTGGATAAGCCAAACTAGACATCATTCGGACTTAGACAACCATAGAAGTCCAACTCCTCGACATCCCCATGCTGATCAACAGTGACATATTGATGCCAAGATTGGTATTACTTGATAGTGTCCGTGTGTTCATATGTGACATCCATATAAAACCTAATCCTTTCCTCCATAGCATCTGGGTACACTTCTCGGGCTCCTCCATCCAACTCATCTATGAGCATGTACATCATTGTCTTCAGTGTGGCCAGACCAACAACGTACTTGTGCATGATGTCTGCATTGATAGGAAAGTCTTGGTTGGTGGTGGTGCACATCAACTCATCAAAGTATGATTCAAGCTCCTATTGGACTTGCTTCTTTGTCTTCGCCTGGGTGAGATTCCCAAGTGATGGGATCGCATGAGTGTGCACTATAACATCCATGCTTTTGATTACTCATGCACAGGAAGCCTATATGCTAGTGATGAGTTGCAGTAGGTCTTCATAGTTCTGGATCGAACTCTAGATATGTTCTTCCAGCTCGACCAAATTGGCCTTCATTATCTTTGGCAAGTGAAGTGGGGCTCCCTTATACTTCATCGTCCATGCTTTCATGTTGTCAACAACAGTATGTATGTTCTTCAATATGCATGATCTTCTCGCACATCATTTCTACCATCCATGGAGATGAACGACTGCTTGATGCACGGTACCAAACTTGGAGTACAATTATCGAATAATTGTGTCCAAGGAAAATACTTCATCTAGTATTGCCTTCTTTAGTTCAGCTCGAGTGGACATCGTCACTAAGTCTCCTCCCTGCTTGGCCACCTGTAGTTCCTTCGTCATTCGCTCATTCTCAGCTATGAGAAAATGAACACTTGAGCTAGTGGCTTCAGCATACACTCTAGTTCCATCGGCCAAAGCAGCTAGATGCTTGTGCACATCATTCACGATCACTTGGTTTTCAAATTGCATAGGGTATGTTTGGTCCTCCAGAGTCAGTACTCTCTAATACTGCACAACTCTATGATGAGATTCATCAAAGGAGATGTTATGTATCTCTGCTTCCAATTGATCACCAAGGATCTCAGTGCCTCCTTGGTCATTTGAGACTTGCTCATCATCAGGATGAAATGAAGCAGGTGAGTCGACCTTTTTGAGATGAGGCATGAGGTCAGTATCCTATTCTTTCTCTTTTTGAGATGAGGCATGAGGTCAATATCCTATTCCTTCATTTCTTCCTATAACATGCAGGGTGGATCCTGTTCGAATATAAACCTATACACTCAGGTGAAAAAATGGTTAGACAGCCGTATGATCACTCCTCTAAAGCTGCATTCAGACAATAGCTTGAAATAAGTGTTCACAACAGTCTCCATCGGTGACCATGCCCACTCTAAGCCTAGGAACTCATGTCAGGCATAGACTGCATCTAGAATGTAAGAAGACATATAAATCTTTGCATGCATACCATCGGGTGACTGTCAAGCCTTCATGACTTGTTCCTTCAACTGGTGAGCCAGTATGCTGGACCAGTTGCATGGTCTTCCTTCTCTATCCAGTTGGTCTAGTGCGATCACCCAAATCTGAGGGAAGGTCTCAATGCTTACTTGGCCACTCAGTCAACATGTGAATATGACCAAGTATTGGTATGTATTCCTCAATATCTTTGTCTTGTAGATCTGGATGGGTGTCATCCTGAAGTGAGCTGGCCCCTTTACCCAATCCTTCAGAATGCCTCTCGAGTGAGCTCTATTGTTGGGCAAGCTGAATGGAGGAGTCATGACAGTCATGGGCCCAATCATCTGATACATCTCATCATAATCTTGTGCCTAGAAGGTTGCAATCTTCATCCAATTGACACTGCTCAAGATCATCATCTCGGGGTCTGTTATCTCAAAATCAGGCCCTGGAAGGCTGCAGACCAAGAAGACTTCAAGTAACTGTTTCAAACCAACCTTTTAGCTAAGGCTTAGCCTCCTTAGCCTGAGAGGGCTCTCTCAAAGGATTAAAGTTTTTTTATTATGATCAAGATGGCTAACTCTTGTAAAACAACTAAGAAATGAAAATGGTGGAAACACAACTAACAAGTATCCATTGGGCTTATGTAGTCATATATGATTCAGTATTAACAGTAGGGTTGGCTTTGCATAAAAGTCAAGGCATTCAGATTTCAACATATGTAGAACACACCAAACACATAGAAGGCAGTTTATGAGTAAATGAAGGAAATTAGACACTGTAAGCGATTTCTAAGTAATCAAATACTCATAACACTGTAGATAACATGAAAATATAGCAAAAGAAACTCATATATTGAACTCTCTATGATTCTTGAGAAGCATAAGCTAGTACTGTATTACCAAAAAAAAAAACAGAGTCTTTACATAAGCCAAATATCAGAGCTTTTTTTCATAAATTCCCAACCCTCTTTACATTGCTCTTTCTCCTATATATAGATCTCTTCTACCTAACTGAGATTCCTCCTCAAGCATGAGGGGAACTCAAAATCTACTTCTAATGACACCTATTCAAATTTAACTGCCTATTAAATGTAACAAACTGCTACTAGACTTTCTAGAGATCTAAATCAAATAGGAGTCTAACTCCATATTATGCTAATAATAGCCTTAATTACAATCATTCTCGTTCTTTGACAAGTGGTCTTTTTTAGTTTGGCTGTGGTGGATGTTCAAAGCTCCATACTGGTCCTCACTATCACATCTTCTCCATTGCCCTTGAAAAATAGGAAACTACCCTGTTTATCGGCCTTTTGTTTTCCTCAAAGATGTTCGAATCCAATGAACCATGCCCTTCATCTTTGATTATACAAAATATATCAGAATGCCACGTCCTTGATGTGCTGTCAACCTCTTCCATGTGTGAAGACAAAATTTCCTCCAAGTTGTCTGACATATCTTGGACTGTAGTAAATGTGATCACTTTATGACAAAAAGTTTAGAGTTGGATTCGAATATATGTTTCCTCCACCTGTCTTGACCTTGTTGAAAGTTGATACCTTTAGATGATCCCTTGAAGATATTCCTTTTCAAAAAATTTCCTTTGTATTTCAAAATCAGTTGACTGAGTTTAGACTATGTAGCTTTAGTATTTTCTTAGCACGCTACGAAACTACTATGTGTTAGTCATCATCTTCAGCAGTTTCGTAGCGTGCTACGAAACTGCTGTGTAATTCCAAAAAACACAGTTTCAACCAAAACTTTGCTATTTTGAGCCTCTTGATATTTAAACATCCTTTTCAATTGCTCCAAAGCTTTTCAAAACTGAATGGAAAGGTATGATTCTTCAAGAAGGATTATAACAAGGAAAACCATCAAAATTTGAAACAAAACCTTACTTGATGTGTGACTGACTTAAGGAAATTCTTTCTGTTGGCTTAACTGTATCTTAACGTCTTCAATTTGTTTCTTCATGACTTTGATCCCAGATCTCAGGTTTGTATTGACCTTTTTGATAAATTGTGCTTCCTTTATTTCAGGGACAGTCCAGCTACGGAATTGAACATTAAAATCAACCACCTCGGGTATTTGAAATGTTTTGTCCTCCCACCGAACTTGCATTTGGTTAAAATAAGCCTCCTTAACTGAAAATTTCCTTGAGGCCTTCTTCAATCTAGCAATTTCAAAGTTTTCCAATTCCAATCTCCTTTTCAAGTCTTCCACACTATCTTCTTCTTGAATGGTAAGTGCTTTGCTTCTATCCTTTCTTTCATGAGGCTGTGACACCTCCCCTGTTTCATCTGCTCTTGGGAGTACCTCCTGTATTTGTTTAAACTTCCTCGTTATGGGTCTCCTGGGCTTAAAGACAAATTGATCAACCTGATCATCAAACTTGAGTTTTTTCGAGGCTTTGACTCTCTTAGCCTTGTCTTTTCCTGACTCTATGAAATCTTCTTGAACTAGTGGAGATTCTTCAATGTCAATGGCTTGCAATAAGTCATTTAAGTCTCCCTTTGAAACAAGGCTTTCTTCAATAATTACTGACTTGCCTTTTTGTTTAGCTGCCTGGCTCCTAGTCCTTCTTCTTTGAACTCCTTCACCTATGCTTGATTCATGTGCACCTTCTTTGACCTAAGCTTTCTCTTTAAGGGACTACTGGGGTGTATCCTGGATAGTTAGTGGCTTGGTGGATTCTCTTACTTGTTTCCTAGCCTTCAACTTTGAAAACCTCCTAGATCTTGTTTCTGCCTGATGACCAGTTGTTGTTGGAAGATCTTTTGCAGCTTAAGGACTGAGACTGGTCTCGTTCTTGAAACCAGACATGAATATGAATATGGGCCAGTCCCTACCTACTCTCTGGAGTTCATGTAGCACAATCAACTTAAACTGTGGTGAAACAATGAGGTCTCACAGGCTTCTTTCCTTAGTTGCACCTTATCACACATTTTACTTAAGCTACGGAATAAGTAAAAAGGTAAGTCAATGGATATCTTTCCTGTAAAATGTAGCAGGAGCTTAAAATGATATGAATACACCTTATTATATCTCCCTTCACAAGTAAGGTATCTCTGTATACAGGTAAGCAGATTGGCATATGAGTCCTTGACATAATTTCTAGGCACAGACTTGTTTAAATCTGAGTCAATGTACTTCGGCTTCAGGAACTCTATACAGGGAGTCATATCAAATTTGAAATTCTTAAACCAAGTTTCTTGTCCCCTGTGAATCTCAGTAACTGTGGATATTACCTCTGGTGAGAGTTGCAATTCGAGCATCCAAACCTTTGAATTTAGCCCTGTGAAATTCAAAGCAAATTCCTTGGTGGTTTGTGCATGACCTCCCTGTAGTTTCTCACAAAAATTCCAACATCCAACCTGCTTGAATGCATGCTCAAATTCTTTGTGTTTCAAGATAATGTCTACACCTTCAGGTTCATTTCTCAAACACCTGCCTAATCTGTGGTCTTTTCTTTCTACCGATCCCTCCATGAAGGTTCAGTGTAATGGAGGTTTGAAATGCTAGCGCTACTCAAACTTCAATCTCTGCCTCGCTTGGTAACTGCCTCGTTTGATAACTGCCTCGCTTGATAACAATGCATTCAAATTGAAAACTTGTAGACTTGTTCCTCATGCAACGAATACAATCATCATTAAGACTGTGAATACCTGGCTTTTCTTGGAACTTGCAATCCGTGTGTACCAATGTACCTAGCGGCTGTAATGATGGAGATAAGCGGTTGGACATGATATGTGGAGTGTATAAGCTGACAGTGAATGATGCAACCATAACTGATCTTGACAGATTTGACAGTTTGGAAAGATTCGCTGTGGATTGCACGAATCTCCAATTTTGTAGCATAGTCAGTGTTAATTTTGAATTATGCGCTACGAAATCACCTAAGAGATGTTGCGTTGCGAAACTGCTAAAAAGGATTTATGTGCTGCGAAAACACTTCAAAATGATTACATGCACTACGAAATCACCTAAAGAGCTTTGTGGCACATAGTAACTTTTGAACAAAACTGACACATGTCTATGAGACCAGTAATGAATGAGAATGACCGGTTATGAATGAGAATGCATAGTTTATTCAAGACTCCTAAGACTCAGGCTCTAAGGCAAACAAAAATCAAACTTAGACTAGCACAGACCTTTACCATCAAACTAATGTGAAAAATTTTGGAATTAGAATTCTTAAGTGATAACAGGGTCAGTGTGAGAGATGATCCAATGAATCATGTCCGCTCATGGGAACGCGGGGTATCTACATGCAATCTAGTACAAGACAGACTTGTGCATGTTCGCGTACATCTGACGGTCTTCGTGGTCTTCCCCAAAAGTTTCTATGAATGCTTCATTAACCTCTTGTCACTTTAGCTTGATATCCTTCTCTAGATACAACTTCGTATTTTCGTAGATCGGCAGACTAGAGGACACCTGCTCAACTCCTGTTCTAGCTACGATACTATCAGTGTCCTAAGATCCTATTCTCTTGGAAGCCATTGAGATAGATGAACACCTGAAATATCTCAAAACAAGAAACATGCATGCATCGAGTATGTCATTGAAAAAAAGCAAATTCGGGGAAGGACACAACACATACCTGGGGAATTGATGAGCAAGATTGTGAAAATTTTACTGGGAGGCTGAGTGACTGGTTGCTAGAACTGCACAAAAGGCAGTATAGGCTATCTGGGAGGTAGGACTGGCTACTGGATATGTGAAATGTACAATCTAGTCAAGCAGCTCGCTGCTGAGATTGCACAATTCACTATTCCAGCTGGGAAGGATTGTTGGCCTAGGGATAGATTTGCACAATTTCTCGGATCAAGAAACCACTATCCTCCAGAGATGCGCAAAACAGTCTTGGAGGGTAGTTCTAGTCAAGAATATGCAAATATGGAGAGGAAGGTGAGCATTCCTTCCCCATATTGCACAATGCATCCTTATTGAAGGCAAAGCCTAGGCCAAGGTCGACACGAGTCGCCAACGGGTAACTGAAAGCAAGTAAGACAATGAAATTCATGGCAACACGCAGTGATAGAAGAAGTGATTGACAGTGCATGCAAAAACATGAATGGAAGATTCAGAAGACAGATCAACATGCATGTGGGTGAGGTAGTTCACCGGTTGGGCAAACGTCCACGAAAAATAGTTTCATGCATGCGACAGTAGTGAGATAGAAAAAAAAAAACTGAAATAGAGCTAGGAAAAGCTAGAATACATGTAAACAACAACATGTGTTCAAAGAAATCAAGCAAACAACACTTAGACAAGAGAATACACAAAAAGAGACAGAAATGATGAAAAAGACAAATTGAGGCCACTTACATGTGAATAGTTGAGTCAGTTGTGTCAAAATGTCCTAGATGTGTTGTGGGATGTTAGAGCTCTAAGATCGATGTGAATGAATGAGCTCTGATGTGTCGAATAAATAAGTTTGATCTCATGACATGCATGCCACAAATCTAGGAAAGAGCGACAGTTGGAGGGAGACTTCTAACACAACTTTGCATCTAACCCCCGGCTGCTAAAAATAGCTCCCTGAATCATGGGATGCATTTTTCATGTTGTCTCTTACTATTCCAAGAAGATCAATTCATGCATGCATGCAAGTCAAGTTTCCTCGGTTCCTGGTGGAACTGGTCAACCAGACTGTCCATGCATGAAAGTGCTCAACTGCTTAGGAAAATTGTGCATTCCTAGCTGGGAGCTGGGCTGACTGCCAAGGAGGTTTCCACAATTTCTAGGCAGAGTAGCTGACTACTGCAAAAATTTGCAGAAATCCTGCTGGGAGGGCTGGCTGGTAGGATTGCACAATCCTAGAGCCTAGTAGGCTGTCAGAGAGGATTGCGAAATTCCTGGAGGGGAGGTTGGTTACCCTCCAGAAATGCACAATTTTCATGGGAAGCTACTCAACCTACAACTGGACCAAGTTCGGTGAGCAGCATGTGAGGGGAATGGATCAACTGTGATCGACATGCTACCTTTGTGTGAGGAAAACACCTGAAGCTTGAGTACTGGACGAAGCAAGATAAAGTGTTGTGTAAGGTTGGTAGGGAGGCTCCAAAATAGACTAAGGAAAAATTTTGGAGGGTGGTTGTAGCCACTACAACAATCATATATCCACATTCTACAATGAATAACAAGATTTCTTAAATACATTTTGAATTTCCCTTGAAAGGTGCACAAGACATACTTCCATGAATTTAACTAAATCATAGGAAGAGAGATCACTCTTACAAAACTAAATAATAATAAGGTACGTGGTTCTTTACTATGTGTAGTTTACAAGTCGAGGTGTGTGGTGAAAAGTTTGTGGAGAAAAGAATGCGAGAGCCTTCCACACACAAATAAAAAATCATGAAAATGTGGAAAATAGTTTAGAGATAAACAATGTGTGGAGTGTGGAAGGTTAATTCAAGAAGATGGATCTCTATATGTCTTTAGAATTTGACTAAATATGAAATGCTTATAACTTGGTGAGGAGAAAGTCAAAAACTCTTGATGGATTAATGGAAAATGAAAGGAAAGAAAATAAGACTCATTGTAAAAGGAAAAATTAAATAATATGGACGAGACATGAAATTCATTAATAATGATAATGGAAGGGAAAAAAATAAAACTCATTACAAAAGAAAAAATTAAATAATATAAATAAGACATGAAAATGGATCAACAATAACAAGGATGCGGGAATGAAGAGTAAGGCTTGAAAACATTTGAAATACATCTTTAATATTAAATTACATAAAAATAAATTACAAAGAAAAGGAAATGGAGAATGACTTGCAACGTAATGGAAAAGAGTGAATGTTGTGTAAAATGAATAAGAATAACATATCCATTTTAAAACACCATAGGCATCTTTCATAATATTATTTACATTACTAATTACTCTTAAGATTATTATATTTAGTTTTTGCAAATCCAACATGAACATTTATGGTTATAAGTGATGTAATATAATAGTTCAATAGAATAATATATCTTAAATTGTTATTTTTCTTTTCATATAATGGATAAGAAGTTTTATTATGCCTCGGGCATTGAGTTTTACCTATGACTACGTATTACTTTGTCTCTAACCAAAAATTTATGTCACTTATCCATAGTTTAACATTGAGAATTAAATTTTTATTATTTTTTATTATTATTTATATTTATTTATTTTTAAGGTGATTGGTTGACGTCTTATTATGGGTTGTTTAGTAACTTCCATTTCTATTAGTTACTAATTTTTTTTAGTTTTATTTCCTTTTTATTTAACTTTTTTTTCTTTTTATTCATTTTTCTATTATTCTCATTTTCATGAATTATAGTTTTTTTCTCCATATTTTCAATTTTTGATGACTTATTATTATATTAAAAACATATTTTAATAAATTTAATTATAAAAATAATATATATTAATAAAAAATAAAACACATAAATATATATAAAACACATATATATTAAACTATATATAGGTTAATATAAGCAATATTAGTTAATCATATTTCTTAATTTTTGGTGATGCAATTCAACAATACTATTTTGTTAGTTGTTTTATTTTTGCGATGAAATCTTTGTATTTATTATTTTTTAGCTTACTTAAGCTATATTTAAGCTAAGTTGCAAGTACTAGCTACTATGTATCCCTTGTTATTTATTCTTCATTGTTTAAGTGTTTTTGAGAGATATTCTCTTTTATTATAGTTTATAAATATAATAAAGGTTCTATTATCTTTTAACGTATATTTTGTGAGAGATGTTAGGTTTTAAAAAACTTATTCCTCACATGAGAAGTTATATATATTTGTGGGGATAAATTTTGTAAACAAAAGTGTACATGAAGATTTTGAAAGTTTTAGGTCAACCTTTCACTGTTAATACTAGATCATAATCAAAAGTTCATTTGCTGTAGAGAGGAATAGGATGTCAAAGTACTTCAAAAATAAAAATTAAATATACAAGGATTGAAAATAAAACCTATTTGACCTTGAAAATAAATAGTAAACATAAAAGTTTAGGAAACCGGGGACATATTAGGAGATTAAGTGGAGGGGTCAGAATTTAATATGCCAATATAAATTCATTGTGTGCAAATATTGGTTGAAACATCCATGTGTATGATCTTTATCTAGCACCCAATATGCCATATTAGCATGAACCTTTGTGCCCGAGATTTGATGCCTATGGGAGTTTCCTTCTCTCTAAGTATAGATGAGCTCATCCTAGATGGGGCCTAGGGTAAGCTCACAAAATCATTCATTGGTTTCCTCCAAAGGGTGGTGTGTATATATATTTCCTTGATTGACTCATTCCTCGTAGTAGGCTTATCCTCTATGGATGTGGGATCACTAATGAGGCATGGAGGAGAGACCAAGAAATAACTTAGGACAAGGGATTAGGAGAGGAGAGGTGAAAATGTCAAAATCCAGGTAATAATATACATGTAGGAAAATTAGGGGAGAGTGACAAGAACAAAGGATGACCATGTTTAGAGGGAGATAAAAACAACTACCAGAGAGTAGGGGGTGGGAAGTTGGCCAAATATATAGTAGGGGAGGTGACTCAAGGCCAACAAGAAGAGTGATGAAGGAAGGAGAATATCTCAGAAATTCAGAGCATTAGGAGGAATTATGGGCACAAAAGTAAGCCAATTGCAACGAAAACCAAGCCAAACCAAGATGAAGTGCAAAGGAGATCTAGAAGAGAACCTTAAATTAGAAGAAGAGACCTTAAGTTCGGAGGAGATGGTTGAACCAGAATAGTCTAAGTACATAGATAACAAAATACATTGTCCATTTGTGAATAGGTCTATTAACTTGCATGCAAAGGAAACCAAGAACAAATTTGCAACAAAAATTCTAAACCTACAAGGAGAAAGTGACAACAAGGAGAACCCAAGCTTCTAAGCCATCTAATGGTAATTTTTGTGGACGTTGTAGTTCCAATTGACAAGGAAAATACTTTTTTTTTTCTAGAGGTGTAGGGAAACATCAAAGATAGCAAGTTAGTGCTAAGCTAGGTCTCGAGAGGATGGGTTGGCAGAGGACCCAAATTCAAATTAACGAGAGATGAGGCATGTGTGACATACATGAAACTTTGGAAACCAAATTCAATAAAAAAAATGATAATTTTGGGTAAAAATAAGAAATTCCATAAACAACGTTAAACCTGGTTGATGCTTTACATGAGTGAACTCTTGACGAATAGTCTAGAATATCATATGGAAATCAAGACAAGAGTGTGGAATGTGAAATGGGTTAAGGGTAGTGGATATTTTCTACATGTGTCAGTGCCTTGGGATTGTTCAATTGTTAATAATTCTCTATGGGGGCATGTTGCCACATCCCTTGATATCTTGGCTATTTTAGGCAGCAACAAGTTGCCCTTCCCCCACGACCTTTTTCTTCGGAAGCACCCCATATGGGGTTAATGTGTCTTTCAAGATGAGTTGCCAACACATTTCCTTCAGTGGGGATTCCTGCAAAAGGTTCCAAGTAGAATAAATTGTTGACGAGGAGTCTATACTTCCATGATTAGCCAACATAACAATGAGTTTGTTTCCTATTCTTCGGACATGGGAAGGAGTAATGACGATTATGTTAATGATTAGGTAGGAAACCTTACATAGAAGTGATTCCAACTACCAAATTTTGTATACTTTATGCACCAGTGTGTTATCCTATAACTTGCGAATCATGTTAACGATGAGTTGGGAGTCTCCTTCCACAAATATCTTGGAAAATCCTTGTGTCTACGCAATTTCCAATCTAGCAATGAGGGAAATGAGTTTTGACACATTATTGTTGTCAAGCCTAACGTGCTTGAGTATACGTAGAGAGGAAAACCTTCATGATCTCTAGAGATACTTTCATATCCAATTGACTGTGTTTTCACCAACTTGAGATAGTGTTTAGGATGTTGATGGAACCCCTATTAGAGTGAGTAAAGTGTTCTTCCAACTGAGTGCAATGACATGAGTAAAACACACAATCGTTGAAGAGATGTTCAAGACTTTTTGAATGGAGAAGGTAAAGAGGGCATCTAGATGGTCCTTTATAGTTATGCTTTTATATGTTGTCCCACATTATATTCTTGTTCTGAATTAAGAACCACGGAAGAAATAATATCTTTGGCTAGGTGTTTTGGTTCCAAATTTTGATCCAGATCTTGTCAATTGGGTAATTATTAGTTCCTTGCTTCAACATGATAAGATTCATGTATATAAAAGGTACCTTTTAGATGTATCCCTGTCAAATTTTATCCTATTCGGATGAATAGGTGATAATTATTTGTATAATATTACGCCAAAATTGTTGCCATGGTTATTCCACTAACTTGGGCTGCCAATATTTTGGTGGTAGCCATTGTTGCCACTGTTAGCTTATATTATGTGCAAATCCAATATTCGATAAGATTTTATAAACCATGACAGTCATCTACACCTGCAAATTTTCCATTTTTTGTTAGTCACTAATTTTAGGGATATATTGCCATGGGTATTCACAAAGAAAATTAATATGACCATCTTTGATTTTCCAGTAGTAGTGTTGTTGAATTAGGTATGTTCCTCTTTTGGAAAAATACCATATAGAGGAGCCAAGAATTGTGGCACAAATTTGGACAAGGTGTTGTGATGGCATGTGGGGAGCATATTTAATATTCCATATGCATTTCCATAGATCTGGGCGTCATATCCATCGCCACCAAATTTGTGCACCCAACATTGTTGCCATGATAGTGGGGTCATGCAAACCCAATCATCCTTTGAGCTTTGGCCTATAAAGATTTTCCCAAATCACCAGGGACCATTTTTTGTCCATATTGGTGCCTCCCAAGAGGAAGATGCAATGTATTCAATGATTTTTTTGCAGGATCGAGGTCGGTGCCATAAGTGTTGAAAAAAAATGGTTAAGGGTTGGAGCCCCACTTTTAGTAGAATGAATATTCTAGCAACATTTAGGGAATGAAAAACCTAGCCTGCCATTTTTTTTGTCAACTTGGATAATAACTCCTCCCATAGGCTCCATTTGAGGGAGCTATTTGCTAATGGGTCACACAAATACTTTGAGGGGAGCTTGCATTTTTGGAATCCCAAAATTCTAGTGATGTACCTTTGGGAAATAATTGGAGTATTAAAGAAAGAGACTTGGGATTTTCTATTATTGATTTTCATGCTTGAAGCTTGAGAAAAGTTCTCCAATATTCGCATGAAATCTTGTTCTTCATGGACAATGGAGGTGCCATACCCATGGTGTCATCAATGAATTGTTGATGAGTTAATGGGGGAACGTCTCTAAATAGATGGAGACCCTTAAGTTTGTTTCCTAAAGTCATCGCTTTGAGAGGTCTCCCCAACCCTTCCATCATTAGAATAAAGAGGAAAGGTGAGAGTGGAAAACCCTACCAAATGCCACGGGCGGATTTCAATGGGGTAGTAGGAGACCCATTAACTAGGATGGAAAAGAAGTTGTAACACCCATGTGTTAATTATGATATTTATAAACATTTTTGTGTAATTGAGCATCTCAACATAATATCTAATTGCTTGCATGAAAACTCAGTGTTAATATAATAAAACTATTACTGGTAAAGTTCATTCCTTTTCCGATAATGGTACTAAAGGGTATGAAAGTATGTTTAATGTTCATTATACACCAAAATCAGACTAATCTTGTATTAATGCTAAATTAAAAAGTTATGGATTAAATTGATTAATAACATCTAATTAGTCATAATATTAATTAATTAACTATGGATTAGTATATTTAATCAAATATAATTATAATGTTATTAATTAATTAAATTTTAGTGTCATAAATATTAATTAACTAATAAATATAATATCATAATTTAACATTTATTTGATTATTGAAAAATCCAAGGAGGCACACTGGTCAAAGTCTAAGCAGGTTTGCCATTAATGCATCATGATGTTGTCTGAGTTTCATTCACAAAAGGGTAACATGCTGAGGAAGGGAACACAAGGGTAGGAGCAAGAGTGCCCTCATGGTCACACTCGGAGGCAACCCCAAACAACCTTAAATAAACAAGTTGATCCGAGCAAGGGGTTTGATTTTTATCTTGAAGATAATTCTTGGGAAGAAAGCCTATTCAAGAACAACACATGGATGGGACTGCACCGAAAAAATAGTTGTTCCTCCATTAGTTTCTTTACCTAGATATTTCCAATCTTGATCGTGAATAAAGTGTGATTGAACTTAAAGGTGCTTGTTGGGACTGATAAACCACGGGTACTTGTTATGGCCGATAAACTACCATGCTCGTCCCTGGCTGAGAAACCACTTGCGTAATGGGTCACTAGTTCTTGTTGACACTGATAAATCATTGGTGTTGGTTGCAATTGATAAACCATTATGCTTGTCTCTAGTTGATAAACCCCCTATGACAACACTCTTAAAGTTCATCTTGAAAAATTACTTGGGAATTCGAGCACCCAGAATCTGGACTTGGCATATATGTGGAAATATATAGAATAGAGTTTCGAGACTTTCGTAACTATCTACAGTGGGAAGGTTAACATGATGCTTATCCTCTACCCATCAATAAAAAATTAGTTTTATTAAATAAGTAGTCCATTCCTTATTTGTGAAATTAAAATGTCAAACTACACTAATAACTTGTAAATGGCCTCTGTATATACATAGAATTGCATTCCCCTATTCATAGTTTCCCAATTAAAATTTATTTATTTTGAAATACTACAAGTAGTAGGTGTCTCACGGCAGCCCTATATCTATAAATTGTAATTTGAATGACTGACGTAAAAATCGGCCTAGGCGTTATCGCTTTTCAAATATGAAGTATTTTCAATTAAACCAACGTAGTAGGAGTAGTAAAATTGGATTAGGCCTTATTTCTTTTGAATTGTGAAATATGTGCTAGAGTCAGCGTGGTATGCATAAATAAATTCAACCTTACTTATTCTAGCTATGTGATATACGTGTTAAAATTGACATAGGATTTATCATCTTAATTGTGAAATATATATAATAATAATAAAAATTGATGTGGTTACATACATTAAATTCAGCCCATATCATATTTCATTTTTTTTCTAAATTGCATAGCATGTATCAAAACTGAATTGGGCTTTATTATTTAATTGTGCAATATGTATATCAAAATGGTGTGGATTATGTGTGGTAAATTTGGTGTAGACCTATTCATTCTATTTGTGTTATATGCATATATCACTTGCGTTGAGTATGTATGTGCGGTGAATTCAACACAATTTGATTCATTATATTTATGTTATATGTATAAGTGGTAAATTCGGTGTAGATCGATTTATTCTATTTGTGTTATATGTATGTATCACCAGCATGGATTATGTATTCATTTAACTGTATAATACATATATCAAATTGGTAGGACTATATATGTTGAAATCGAAAAATAGATATATCGAAATTGTCTCAAAAACATTTATTTTAAAGGTGTATTTTTCTTTGCATTGCAAGATTGTATTCCCATATACCATATTGGGGTCATGTTTAATTGTTGTACCTCATAGCTTCTCCCTCGGACCCTCGATGAGTGATGGGTGGGCCTCTCCTTTGTTGCCTCACATTGTCTGATGGATGGATTCATGTTCAATTTGTTGTATTTTAGGGTTTCTACCATGGACTCTCAGTGGGATGAAGGTAGGCCCTTCTTATTTCTATTCACCTTGGTATGGATTACTGTGAGCCAATGGGATAGGCTCACATTGGCTCTATATATAAAAATTACAACATACCACAAACTCTGGAGGAACCATCGACACATTACAACATGTACATAGTAATGTGTATTAATTTAAATAGTTGTTCATTAATATATTTTTTCAAACAATTGCTTATATATATGCACATTTTTTATTATATAAACCCTTGGTTATAGATATATGTCATGGGGTTTTAATTTTCCACTACATGTTTGAATATACATATTGAAACATGATATGGATTGATTATATACACATTAATATATGTTGTGGATCTGATTATGGTGTTTAGTGAGCGTATATGTGTGTGCACGCAATAGATCTCGAAGTCATGTAGTAAAATCATTGATCCACAAGTTAACCCTAATTAAAAATAGAAATCCACCTAAGAGCCACATGGAATACAAGTGCTATCATGGTTAATATTAATAAAATAAGATTTTCCTTTGAGCAAAACTTTTAATCTGGCTTTTGGTTTGTCAAAATATTGTCTCGTCAGAAATCTCTCATCGATAAGGACTTTATAGTTACATTAACATCTATTTCTACACGTTTTAGGTAAATGAAATGTTTTTTAACCTAGTATACTACTAATCATTGAGAATTTAAAATTAAAACATCAATAACACCTTCCATGGCCCTTATTATTGCAAGCGAGTGACTAGTAGCGTTACAAAGTGGTATCATAGCCTAGGTTCAACACTTGGACTGAACGGGACATGGAAAATAAAGATTCATGGGTGAAATTTAGATATATCATAGTAAATTCACTCATGATTATTATGAATGAATACTCTATTATCGTGTTGACATCCTATGTCATATTTTACTGAGAGTTACATGTGTATACCAACACAAAGAAAGCAACACACATTCCAACCATGAAGTAAAACCTAAGTAGCAAGATGGTGCAATACAATATAGACAGAATCTCGTATGAACAAGAGGAGGAGTCTATTATATGGACACCCTCTAAAGTCTAAAGGCCAAAATGAGAATTTGCAAGGTAGATAACAAAAGAATCATCAAGGCTCGGGAGAAACAAGTAGAAGTGAACATGATGATGTTATAGATCATGTCAAACATACAAAGACAAAAACAATATGAACCTGATGCTAGCTACCTAGACAAATGAAAATCTAGGAAAAGCCCCACTAAAATAGAGAATCATGGATATGGAGTTGATAGAGCAGAAGACAGTACGTCAAAAAGGCATATGCAAGCTAGCAAAGATATTGTGAGAGGAGAGACTCCATGAAACACCCCGGAGAGAAGAGCCTCAAAAAGCTCCTTTCCATCATTTTTTCTTGTAGATCGTTTCATCCCGATTTCAAAGAGCTATTACACTAAGTTTTTTCTCTAAGTAATCAACCTGAAACAACACCTTAAGCATAATTAATTAATATATGCATGTTAATAACTCCATTTTATAAAAATCATTGGAACACAACGAAACCAAGATCAAATATTCAGAACTGATCTTGATGATGAAAAATGGAAAGGGATCCCAGTTGAACCCCAAAAAACTCATCAAAGCCCTCTAATCCCACCAATAATGTAATCCTGGTCTTATGACCTGGCTGACATAAGCTCTGGAAATACCTCTTAATCTCACCACAAGGCAATCCAAAAATTTGGTACATTACAACCTGCCCTCCCCAAAATTGTTTGTCCTCAAGAAATGTCGTCACAAGTTTCTACTCCACAAGTCATTCCAATCCAATATCAAGGTTGTCATTGCACCACTCCATACCACTGTACTACCCCAACATGAATGAATCTTATGATATCGATGTCCCAAACCATCCTAATCATACTGAAGCATTCCTCACTCCACTCAATCCCCAACAAGGCATAGGTACCAGAGGCACTCTTCATACTGCCAATAAGTAGAGCATCTGGATCTGCAATATTTAGAACTAGAGCATTGGTCAACATTTGCTTCAACTGCACAAAACGTGTTGATCATTCTTCTTTCCATTCAAATTTAATTCCCTTTCTCTGCATTGATTTAATAAGATAGGAAATATATGGAAATTTCTTGATGAACCTCCTCTAGTAATGATCTGAAAATGAGATCTAAGACAATGATAAGGTATTACAAACTTATGTGCATGGATGTGCCTATGTGATTTTATGCAATGGATCGATCAGATTGAGAAATACATAGACTTTGAAGCAATAAAAGACTATAATAGAAAAACAAATAAAAACAAAGAAGATTTAATAAGGATTTCACCCAATACTCCTGGGCTACATCTCCTGGTCCAACCTTCAGTGGTGGCCTCTCTATTATGTCTACAAGTAGAGTTTCATTTACAACGGTGAGCTCAATTTGAGCCTCACACAAAAACAGATTACAATAACAAGAGCTTCACTTGAATCCCTCAAGATTCCTCTGAGTACACAGACTCCTACACAACTCTCAATCTGCTCTAAACTCTGTCTCGCATTTTCTTTTGAACACTTCCTTCCTATTTGCGCTCTGTCTATGGATTTTAAAGCCATTCTAGGCTACCTGTTCGTTTCATCTCCTTGTCCTTCAGTCTCCTGAGCCTCTATCTGTTTGAATCCCTCTTCTAGCATTTCCCAGGTATGGCATAACGCCTAAAGGGGAGGTGGCCATCGATTCTGTAACGTAAGAATGCCTAGGTCCCTTGAACTCCATTGAATTCCCAAACGCAGCCGTTTTTCATCAACACAGAGAAATATGCCGAAAACATGAAAAATCTGGCAAAACATGATATGTCAGACTTCAAAGTCCTTTAAATATGCTTCAATGCCCTATCGGGTCCGCCCACTGGTCGCATATCACATATCGGGATGGCTCTATCTTTGTGTATTTCGTTTAATATGAAAATACACTAAAACATTATAAATCCCTGCGTTCTTGACTTGAATATATATGCAATTCCGCCTATTGGATTATCGGGTCCATAATATCACTGCCCTTATGGGTATCAGCCCCGCTCCACTGCATAGTTCTGATGTGATGTGGTGATGCGATATATCACAATCGCTCATTGCAATCACCCTCGGGCCATTATAAAGTGCTTCTCTGCATACTTCGATAACGATCTGTAGATTTAATATGGGTCGTCGATCTGCACGCTTGATCGACAGTCCAGATTCACTCCACCATTCACTCATCGCAATTTATATATATAAAGTGTCGATCCCCGCCGATAGTCTCCACCAATTGCGATTTCCTGATCCAATCTGGACCGTTGATTGACCAGATCGGATGGCTACTATGCATCACTTATTCCGCCTGTACTTTTATTGATTTCATGAGTTTTGGGCCTCCAAATAGTGTTTCTCCGCCCTGATAGGGGTGTCCCTCTTTCGTTGTTTTCGATCCTTTAAAGGATTTTTGGCTTTGGCATGATTTTTTGATAGATTCATGAAGATGTAGAGGGTATTCTTGGATCCTTTTGGATCACGCCTTCCCACTGAAAAAGGCTTTTGGACCACCAAAGTTGGTTTTCAAGCATCAATCAAGTGAGGATATTGTTGCCTCACTTGTCCAATCTCTAACCATTTTTCACTACTGGGTTTTGAACCTTTGAGTCCAATCCTTAGGTACTCAATATCGCCTTTGCACGTTGTCCTCACCTTCCTATGCAGAACTGTATCTTCTTGCAATTCATTAAGGTATTCAGGCAACAGATCATCAATGGAAGGCAATTGAGTTTTCTCTTCAGACTCTTCAATTAATGAAGGTTCAAATAGTCATAAATTTTCTGCATTTACCACTGAATAGATGTGCATGTATGCGGGTAGATCAAGATGGAAATCATTCTCACCAATTTTCTCAAGTACCTTAAAATGCCCATATCTTATTGGCTTCAGCTTTTTCCCTTCACCTTTCATTTTGTCCTTGCTGATATACAACCATACTTGATCGCCAACCTGGAAGCTGTGCTCCACCCGATGTTTATCATGCCTTGCCTTATACTTGGCTTGGCTCTTTTCCAGCTGTTCCTGCACTACCTGGTGAATTTCTTGGATTTGTTCAAGGAATTTGGTTGCTTTGTCCACATCACTGTATCCAGCAACTGCTATGTCTTTTTCAAAGACAAAATCCAAGGGAGACCTTGGTATAAAACCAAAACAGGTCTTAAATGAAGATCTCTGTGTAGAAGAATGTTTAGCACGGTTGTAATCATGTTGCACATAACATAACTGTTCATCCCAAAGCTTGGGATGCTTGCTACAATAACCCCTAAGCAACTGGATCACTGTCCTGTTGACTAGCTTTGTTTGGCCATCTATTTGTGGATGAAAGGCTGTGCTTTTCTTCAGTCTAGTGTCCATTAATTCTCATAGACTTGACCAAAACTTCCCAACAAATCGGGAGTCCCGATTAGATACTATGGAAGTGGGTAACCAAAAATGCACCCAGACATGTTGAAAGAACAATTTCGTCATTTGTTCATTTGTAATCTGTTTATTACAAGGTATTAAAATACACATTTTGCTGAACCTGTCCACAATAACATACAAATAGTCATGACCCTTTCTAAATTTTGGCAATCCCCTAACAAAGTCCGTGGAAACACTTTCCCAAGGACAGGCAGGGACTGGTAGTGGAGTGTACAAGCCTAGTTTTCTATTGTTGGGCTTGCTTTTAGCACACATGTTACACCCTCTTATATATCTAGAAAATGTTTCATGCATTTTTGGCCAATAGAAGTATCTTTGTAGTTGTGCAATTGTTTTTCTTACACCAAAATGACCTGATATCAGAGAAGTATGTGCTTCCCTAATTATATTAATTCTCTCTGTTTTTGGAATGCATAGCTTTCCCAATTGATACAAGAGTTGGTCCTTAATATAGTAATCCACTTCTTCTACCTTTTTTCCATTACTTAAAGCTGCATATACATCTTTAAAGTCTATATCTTGAGCATATTGTTCAATGTAGCTTTCATGCATTACTGAATTATGCTTAATTATAGTAGATGCATTTATGATTGGTCCGGGCAACATATCTACAACTTTATTGTGTATGCCCTTTTTATATCTAATGACTAAATGAAACTATTGTAGGAAACCCATCCACCTATAGTGTCTTGATTGCTGCAACTTAGTTTGTGAGTGCAAGTACTCAAGTGGCTGATGATCAGTATTTATTATTGTTTCTTTTCCCATTAAGTAATGTTTCCACTTTTTCACACTCTATACTAATGCATACAATTCTTTATCATATGTAGGATAATTAACTACTGCAGAATTAAAAGTCTCAGAATGGTAGCACATGGGTTTACCATGTTGCATCAATACTGCTCCCATGGCATAATCACTGGCATCTGTTTCAATCTCAAATGGTTGTTGAAGATTTGGCAATGCTAGTACTGGTGCTGTACTAATTTTTTCTTCCAAGGTGTCGAAGGCTTTCTGCTATTTTCCTCCCCACTGAAACACTTTGTTCAATCATGTCAAAGCATGTCAGGGAGTTGTAATTAAGGAAAAGTTAGCAATAAACTTTCTCCAATATTGTGCTGCCCCTAGGAAGCTTCTAACTTCTGTAGCAGACTTGTGTTTAGGCAAATTTACCATGATTTCCACCTTAGAGGGATCTATCTTCAATTCACCACCCCCTACAATATGACCCAAATAATTCAGAGATGTTTTACCAAAATCACATTTTGATAATTTAACATAGAGATTTTCCTTTTTCAAAACATCTAGAGTCTACTTCACATGCTCCAAATGTTCTTCCCACGTTTTACTAAATACAAGAATGTCATCCAAATATACAATTACAAAATCATCAATAAAAGGCCTGAGTACATCATTCATTACTCTCATGAAAGTGGCAGGAGCATTAGTTAAGCCAAAAGGCATAACTAATCATTCATACAGCCCTTGCTTTGTTTTGAAAGAAGTCTTCCATGAATCTTGCTCTACTACTCTGACCTGATGGTAACCACTACATAGGTCCAACTTGGAAAAGTAAACAACCTCTTTCAGCTGATCCAATAGATCATCAATGTGAGGAAGGGGATAACGATTTTTTATCGTTATTTTATTCAGTGCTCGGTAATCAATGCACATCCTCCATGAACCATCCTTCTTTCTCACCAACACTATTGGAGATCCACATGGTGATGTGCTTGGTCTTATGAACCCTTTCTCAAGCAGCTCCTGTACCTTCTTCTTGATTTCTGCATTCTCTAAAGCGAATAACCTATACATTCCAATGTTAGGAAATGGAGCATCTTGCTGCAAATTAATATCATGTACAATTTCCCTTTTTGATCGCAGACCTTTAGGTTCTTGAAATAATATATCATATTCTGAAACAACTTTTTCTAAATAAGCTTGCTATTTAGCATCACAACCTTCAAATACATTGGTTTTATCAGGTTTCTTTTCCTTTACAACCATCAGTAAAAATTTCTTGCATGAATTTACAATTCTTTTCATCTGCCCTGAGTTTATGAGAGTATAATTATTCTTGAGTTTATGAGCTCTTACAATATATTCGATCCCATATTTAACAAGTTGATACTTATTTTCAGCTCTATATAAAATGGATTTTCTATCATACAAGTAAGGAGTTCCTAACAAAATTCCACATATATCCAAGGGAACAATATCTAACTCAATCTCATTCACAAATGTTGACCCAAAAGAAAACCTAAGTTTACATTGTCTAGTCACTTGTAGTTTTGCTTTATCACATACCCAACCTAATGGATATGGCTTCTTGTGAGGTGTGGTTAGCAGTCCCATTTTCTTTACAATTGCTTCAAAAATTAACTTTACTTGTGAGCCACTATCAAATAAAGTATCAATCTTTTGATGCTTGGAAATAACTCTAATATGAAAAAGCTCATGCCTTCTTCTCTCATTTTCTTCACTATCAATAGTTTGTGCAGAATTACTAGTAGATGCTTCAGAATTTTTACCTTTTATACTTGTGTCTGCGATTGTTGTTTCATCACCTAAGTCTGACCCCAAATCTTTTTGTATGGCAGCAACAATCTTCTTCTTCTTGCCATCGAACTTCTTGGGTTTCAGCTTCGGATGCAAAGACCAGCAATGTTCATCATCATGTCCATCCTTCTTGCAGTGACTTCATGAAGCTTTAGCCTTTTGTAAAGTATTTTCTTTCTTCTCTTTCCATTTTTGCTTCCTCTTTTCCTTGTTTTGGCTTGTAGTGGGTTTTGATGACCCCCTAATCTCTGGGTTCACATTCTTGCCTCTAACCTCTAGATGGGTAGCCTGGACAGACACCTCATCTATGCTAGTAGGGTTAAACATGAGAATGGTATGTCTTAAATAGCTGTGTAGACAACCTATATATTTCAGCAAAGTTTCAAGTGAGTCTAAAGAAATTCCTAGAATAAAAGCTCTTTTTCTAAATTCTTGGGTGTAACTTTGTATGATTTTCCCTTTTAATTAGCGAAGAGTTTGCCAAGTCATCATAGCTTGCTGCATATAAGCTGGTGGATAGAATTGTTTTTTAATTGTAGAAACAAATTCACTCCAGACAGAAAGAATTTTACCATGCTTCTTCAAGTCAGCTTGTGTCCTGCCTTCCCACCATACCAAGGTAGTTCCTCCAAGGCGTAGGCTGGCCAATTGAATTTTATTCCTTTCTGAGTCAATATTTTTCACCCTTCAATACACATCAATCTACCTCATCCAGTTATCTAACTTCTTTGCATTAAACTCTCCATCATAAACAGGAAAATCAAATATAACATCTAATTTAATCAAATATGTTTTCTTCCTTTTATTTTCAAGGCTATCAGGAGGGGTGGACAGAGGAATCTCTTTTCCTTTCCCTTTGCCTTCCTAATGGCCATCTATAAGAGATTCTTATGTTCCTTTGTCTTGTTTGGAAGTGGAAGAATATTCATTTCAACCTTTCTTAAATTTTATATACATTTCTTCTACCATGGCTCTCATGGTCATGAAACTGTCCATGAACTGAGAGTCTGATTCCAAGGGAATTTCTTCTGTCATTTTCCTCTTAGCATAGACTCTACCAATTTATGGGTTAGTTTCAACCAGTTTTCCTTCTCCTAATTTAAGCTTTGACCTAGTTAGCATTCACAAATAGTCCAGCACAAGCTTGTCTGACCTTAGCAACCTAAAGCTCTGATACCACTTGATCTGAAAAGGAGATCTAAGACAATGATAAGGTATTACAAACTTATGTGCATGGATGTGCCTATGTTATTTTATGCAATGAATCACTCGATTGCTAAATACATAAAATTTGAAGTAGTAAAAGACTATAATAGACAAACACATAAAAACACAGCAGATTTAATAAGGAGGTCACCCAATACTCTTGGGCTACATCTCTTGGTCCAGCCTTCAGTGGTGGCCTCTCTATTATGTTTACAAGCAGAGTTTCATTTACAATAGTGATATCAATTTGAGCCTCACACAAAAACAGATTACAATAACAAGAGCTTCCTCTGAGTACACAGACTCCCACACAGCTCTCAATCTGCTCTAAACTTTGTCTCACATTTGCTTTTGAACATTGCCTACCTGTTTGCACTCTGTCTATGGCTTTTAAAGCCATTATGGGCTGCTATTCATTTCATCTCCTTGTCCTTTAGTCTCTCAGGCCTCTATCTGTTCGAATCCCTCTTCCAGCATTTCCCAAGTATGGCATAACGCCTGAAGGGGAGGGGGCCACCGCTTCCATAACATAAGAATGCCTGGGTCCCTTGAACTCCATCGGATTCCCAAACGTGACCGTTTTTCATCAACATAGATAAATATGCCTAAAATAAGAAAAATCAACCAAAACATGATATGTCGGACTTCAAAGTCCTTTAAATATGGTTCAATCCCCTATCGAGTCTTCCCACTGGTCGCATATCGCATATCGGGATGGCTTTGTCTCTGTGTATTTCGTTTAATATGAAAATACACTAAAACGCTATAAATCCCCACATTCTGGACTTGAATATATATGCAATTCTGCTTATCGGATTATCGGGTCCGTAATATCGATGCCCTTATGGGCATTGGCCCCACTCCACTGCATAGTTCCAATGCGATGTGGCGATGCAATATATCGCAATCACTCATTGCAATAACCCTCAGGCCATTATAAAGCACTCCTCTGCATACTCTGACAACGATCCACCGATTTAATATGGGCCATCGATCTGTGTGCTTGATCGACGGTCTAGATTCACTTCGCCATTCACTCATCACAATTTATATATATATATATAAAGTGTTGATCCTCGCCAATAGTCTCCATTGATTGTGATTTCCCTATCTGATCTAGACCATTGATCGACCAGATTGGATGGCTATTGTGCATCACTTATTCTGCCTGTCTTTTTATTGATTTCATGGGTTTTGGGCCTCCCGATATTGTTTCTCCGCCCTGCTAGGGATGTCCCTCTTTCATTGTTTTCGATCCTTTAAGGGATTTTTTTCTTTGGCATGATTTTTTAATAGATTCATGAAGACTTAGAGGGCATTCTTGGATCTATTTGGATCAAGTAACCTGCTAACCCTATGAATGATCTAACCTCATCCACATTTCTAGGAGTTTTCCATTGCATGATAGCTCTTATCTTTTCTGGATCCACTCCTATGCCTTCCTTGGAAACAATATGCCCCAAGTAATGTACCTTTTTTTGAAAGAAAGTATATTTTCTAAGCTTGGCATACAACTTATGCTCTCTTAGCAATCTCAATACTGTTGCTGAGTGTTCAGAATGATCTTCCTATTTCTTAGGATATATCAATATGTCATCAATGAATACAATAACGTACTTATCTAGATAAGGATGCAACACACTATTCATCAAACACATGAAAGTAGCTAGAGAATTAGTTCAACCGAAAGGAACTACAACAAAATCATAATGTCCATACCTGGTCCAAAAAGAAGTCTTGTCGATGTCCTCTTCTTTGATGCATAGCTAATAATATCTGCACCTCCAGTCAATCTTCAAGAACATTGTTACTCCCTTCAACTGGTCAAACAAATCATTGATACTCGGTAACGGATACCTATTCTTGATCGTCACCTTATTCAACTATCTGTAATCTATGGACAACTTGACAATACCATCCTTCTTCTTCACCCAATGATGAACTCTCTTCTTAGTACCTATAGCCAACTGCACTAACTAAGAATCTACACACACTTCCTTTCTCAAACCACACTTATCCACCAAGTCAGGTTTAACATAACTATACTTAGATCTAGGATCAATCAAAATAGAAACAACTTGATCATAAAGTTTACCATCCATATTGATAATAGATGCTTGGTGATCTGTCTACCTATTACCCAATGCTGCATAGATCTGAGGAATCATCTTCCCAACATCCCCAATTGTTTGTACCTCTTTTTCACTATAGATCTGAGTCCTACCACCCTAATATGACTAACAATCCTTCTTGAGATGCTTTGTGCCACATATCCAACACTACAATTGTCCCCTAAAACTACCTATATTATGTTGCTCTCCTGGCTGCAACCCATGTCTCTTCTCGGCTGCATTAAAATTCTTATAAGGAATAACATTCTCTTTCTCACCTGCATCATGAGGTCTTTTTCACTTCAGTGTCCATTTACCTTTAATATTTTCATTTTCTTTCCAAACTTTCTTAAATTTGGTCTTACGATTTGATTGCTCATAACAATGCTTAAATTTCCTAATGGCTTCTTCCAATGATCAAGTCTCATCATACTCAATGTGATCCTTAAATTCTAATATTAATCAACTGAAAAATGTTTGAACTTTAGCTTTCTCATCATTAAGAAATAGTACATACTTCAATAACTCTAGGAACTTAGTCATGTACTCCTCATCTATCATTGATCCCATATTTATCTCATATAACTCCTTGGATTTACTCCCATGGTAGCTCTCTGACAAGTACTTCTTCCCAAAGAGATTTTTGAACTCATTCCAACACAACTCCTCTGTCCTAATGTATCTGACCAGCTTCACATATTCCCACCAGTTGTTTGCTTTCCTTTTGAGGCTGAAAATAGTTATCTTGGCCTTCATGTTCTTTGTATAATCATGCAACTCGAAGAAATTATTCATTCCAAGCAACCATACCTCTGCATCTTCTTGTTTCTTTAATTCTCCATCAAATTTAGGTGGCTTGCCTTTCTTGAACTCATTGGGAAAATAGCCCTTGTCACTCCTCCTATAAGGATGATAGAAATGATGACCATGATACATGTCTGAACCATAACCAAAGTAGAACCCATGTCTATCACCTCTCCTATAGGTGTATCCAAGAATATGTCATCCCCGATGATATCATCCCTATCCAACTTGTGACCACCATGAGACCTGCTACCATATGCCCCATTGGTCTTGTCCTCCTGTCCATAATTGATCCATGGTTGTCCATGTATCTACAAGTCAGTAAATCTTTGAAGGATGATTGCATTGACCTCTACTTGTTTCTCATGTTCCCTTGAAATTATCTCTTGCGACTGAATGATTATATCATTCTTTTATTTTCAACTTCTTATTTATTCCTTAAAACTTCTCAAAGTGACTGCTATGTCAAGAGAATACCCATAACCATGTTACTCATCTGATTTGTAGGGAGAGTCTCATGAACTATAATCCACCATTTTGCTAGTAATATTTGATCCTCTTCTTCCTGCAAGTATATCATATCGGATAAACCAAACATAAACATAACCAACATACCTCAGTATACTTCAGGGGAAGATATCTCATATGCAAGGTCAATCAGATTAGCATGATACATGTATAATCATAATCATAACAATATATCAACATCATGCATGACAATACCAACTGCATACCATAAACCCATGCATGACTACCATGACCATAAAAATTCATGCATAACAAACATATGGGCACTGACATGCATAAAATATACATATACAACTGAGATGCATTCATGACAAACACATATTTCCCATCCAATCCAAGTGTTGAACTTGGGAGCTCTAATACCACCCTGTAACACCCCTCCACCCACACTTACCCAAGTTCATTGGTCCACTGGGGTAGGTATGTGACAAAGAGTTACTATGATATGACTCAAACTCCTAATTAAATTTAAGCAAGTGGAATTGACAAACTAAAAATTTATTGACCTTCCTTGTGAGCTACAGGACCCCTAAGAGCTAAACAACCACTCCAGGTGCCTAAACCCTAAGCTAAGTTTCTTTTTCACTAACCTGGACTCCCAATATCTTGCATAAAAAGGAAAGTCAGCGAATGTAAGCCTCCATTTTTATGGATAACCCTACCTCCTAGTGACTGCAACCTAAATTACTTAGTTTTTTGCATGTGACCATGTGATCTAAGCCACTTTTTTAGGGCTAGTATCCATACCTCTGACCAAAACTTGAAAAAAATTTCCAGAATGATGAATTACACAAGGAAAAATCATTAATGCAAAATTTAGACAAGGAATTGACCTAACAAGGCTTGACCATGACATACATTTCGTCAAACACATCTTGAACATGTAATCTACAAGTTATAAAGGCATAACTGAACATATGGGTCTCATACTTATTTTAAAATCAGAAAGAAGGTTTGATTCCCTCTCACAATAGGTGAAATAACATATATTAGGTCATGCATTCATTAACCATTCATTTACTAATAAAAACATGATGAGAGCCATAACTAAAGTCTGTCATAAAACCATGCTTATATCCAGCATATAACCAAAATAATAGCAATGATAGAACAACCATCAAAGCCACATAATAACAAGTTTAAATTCTCATGAAATACAAGAGGAAAAGAGCTCCTATTAACATATGAAAAAGCCAACTAAGTTAGGTACTTCCATGTACCACTCGACCATAGATTGGGCTCATAATTAAATCTTTCATTCAACCAATCACCCTCGTGCCATATTCCAAGCATGAATGTGGTGTTAGTGTCGGTATCTTCATCCCTCCGTTAGTGATCAAATTCTCTTTTTGCATTGCATGTTAGGTGTCTCACTCGATCAGCTGCATTCCATTAGGTTCATGGGTCATCTGATGGTAGTGGCTTATTATACATTTTCCCTCATGTGCTGGCCCATTTTCATTCATCTAGATCATCTCCAGTCAATTTTTGTCTTTAAATATGCAAAAGTCATTTTTAGGGTTTTAGGTCTCATTAGGTCTAGGGTTTCGTCAATAAGGTCTTCAAAATGCTCAATAATGGTCAACAGGTGCATGAGAAGGTCAAGTAAAGTTTCAGCAACAATAATTTCCATAATCACATGCTCAGTGATTGATTTTTCCTCAAACCCCTGTTTTAAGGAAAAATAGAGTTTTTTATGTTTCATGTATAAATTTGATGTAATTTCAATTTTTTCATATGTAATAACCTCAGTGGCAACCCTTGTCACATTGCCAAGCCTCTGCAACTCCATCACCTACAAGGCAAACAAAAATTCAAAGCATTCAGTTCATCAAAGGCAAAAATAAAGAAAACTGCCCAAAAACAAAGTTTTAAAAGCAAGTCAAAGGAAAACATTACAAAGTGGGTTTTTATAAGTGAAAAATTAAAAGCCTTTGTATATAAACCATTTGTTATGTTTAAAGAGTTCATTTGCATCTAAATGAGAAAGAGTGAGCAAGAGAAAGGTCGTGTTGAAGCCAAAGAGAAAAATCGCAGCAACTTTGGCAAATTTCAGGGGCGCGGCGCATTAGGTCGTGGGCGCGGCGCATCCATCTAGCGTGATGCATTGGGCTGCACTCTTCAGTGTAAAAATTACACAGGCGCAGCGCATTGATGTGGCATGGCGCATTGGGTTTTTGGCGCGGCGCATAGGGTTTGGAAGCCGATTTCATCCACAACCACCTCCCAAACTGCCAAATTTGCTCAATCTTCACTTGCTCAAGTAAGTCAAACATTCCTCCATGATCAGTGAATGAGTTTCTCTTGGTGTTTATGGTGATTTAATGAGAAAAACTTGAAACCCTACCTCCTTGCAATTTTTGTCAAAAACAATTGCATAGGGTTTACAACTTGTGCTTTTGGCTGCTAACTCCACAAAATTTCTCAATCCCCCACTCTTTCATTCCCTCATTATTTTTCTCCCTCTCATTACGTTTTCATCAACCCATTCCCCCAATCCCCATATCCCTAAGTTTACTAATTCTAAATCCCTAATCCCACTATCCCAAACCCTAGTTAAAAATTCCCAAACCCTAACTATTGCCCCAAAGCTTAAACACTGTTCCCTAAACCCTTCTATTCCCCAAAATCCGGTCAACAACATTCCTAGAACCCCTCATACACTTTCCCTCCACAGTCCCTCATACATTGTCATCCTTGACAACAAAACCTAAAGACACCATAAATCTCTTCATACTCATCAAAGAAAACTTAAACATTGGCAAACATGGAGTCAGTTCCTTCCTTTGATCGAAATGAGGAGACACCCAGTGATTCTTCTAGAGAAATGCATGCACTAAGGAGACCTCACAAGGGTGGTAAACATATACGAGAAAAGCCTACTTCACTTGCCGAGCTACTGGTGTGTCCTCTTGCTGTCACATGCTTTCAACACCAATCTTGTTATCAGTTCTGTGAGATGGCAGAGAGAGTCCAATACCATCATGAGTTGTCCAGATTGTTTGTGCTCTATTTTCATAATGGTCAAGTCACTTTGGCAGGTGTAACATTCACCTTGACACCCGAGACTATTTCTCAAGAAACTGGCATTCCAAATGTTGGTGAGCAGTGGAATAAAAGGCAACCGATTGATAGAGAGAAATATGAGCCTTACATCAAGGCTGGTTATCAGAGGCATCTCAGTGGATTTTTTCCCTTCAGATATCTGAAGGACACACATGCTCCCTTGATGAAATTCATAATTAAATATTTCAACTGTGAGGGCCGGTTTTCTCGCCTATATGCCTATCACATCAGAGTGTTGATGCACTTCACTAGGGTGATAATGATGAATCTCCCCTATTTTATTTGTCGAAACATTGAGAAGATGACCACCTTAGTGCATAGGAAGCCTCCTCATCAGCAATATAACAGTATATATCATTTTGCACTAATCAAAATTGTGGTCTTGCATCAGCTTGGTTTACAGAACATCTCATGGGAGGATTTCATTTCACATGAGGTCTTTACAGGTCCTCAAGTACCCCAAGCAGTTTTTCATGAGACAAGAGGACCTTCACATCAATAGGAGATTCATGAGACACAAACCACTAGTGTTCCACTGTTTGTCACCTATCAAAAGGGCACTAGAAAGTTGTTTGCTGCGGCAAAATGAGTATTATCTCCACCCAGGGTGGAAGGGGTCTCATTTCCTCCATCAGCAGAGCAGGTACAAGACAAGGGCAAGCGACCATTACATGATGAGGGGCCTTCAGGAGGGCAGGAGACAGATTTCATTCTTATTCAGGATGATGACATCGATTTGGGCTCACAAAGCTCAAAACTCAAGGAGATCATTCAGGAGCAACAACTGGACATTCATGATCTGTCTCTCAACCTAGAAAGAGCCAAGTGGCTAATCAAATATCTAGAGCAAAGAAAAAACCAGCTAGAGGATCAACAAACCATTATGGAGCTACAAAACATACGAGAAAATCGGAAAGCTGCCAAGAGGAGGAATGTCAAACTCACACCACTTGAACAAGAATTAAATGCTGATTGTGAATCTTGGCTTGAGAGGGAAAATATCCACTTGGAAAAGATTCTAGAGAAGGCCAACAGAGAGAAAACTATGTTGAGGCACATGGCCCATCATAACTTGGCGAGAAACAAGGTGTGCAAAGCAAGAATCAGGATTTTGAAGGCCAAGTTGAAGAAGGCATCGAGGAAGCAAAAAGAGTAAGATAGACTTCAGATCTTGGTTGAGGCTTCCTTCGTCCAACACAACACTTGATGAAGGACACTCAGCCCAAATTTCAAGAAATTTTGGACACTTTTTGAAATTTTGAATTTTTTGGCCTAAAAAACAGGTTTTTCTGCCTGATGCGTCGCGCCACCTGGCGCGCGCTTTTTCTAGGGACCTCCTTTTGAGAAAAACTCAACATTTCTAGATTTTTCATGGAAAGATATGAATTTCCACAAATGGCCAAGAAATTTTGACAGGATTTGAGCTTCCAAAAAGGTTAAAAACAACTCAAAAATGACCTTTCTACCCCTTTTTGGACACACAGGAAGCAGTGTTGGGATAACTCAGTTTTGGAGGGGCAACAGAAGGCCAAATTTAGAACTTCCACTTTTTCTAGAAGGTAGACAGGTAGACCTTTCCAACAAGCCCATTTGGAGCAAATTCGGACACTGAGAAGGCCTCCACAATCAGTTGCAAAAAGGTGCTACACATAGGGAAATTAGCGTAGCGCATATGGGGAAATTTGCTCATTTTGGCCAGAAAACTCTGTTTTTCGCCTAGTTTCTTCACAATTTGACTTTCCTCTTTGTAATAGTCAAACTCATGATGTAATTTAATGTGACTTGATGGATTTTGATGTAATTATGCTAAATTTTCACTCATATAGGTAGATTCATCCATCAAAAGGTAGTTTGCAACTGAATGAATCAGTTCCCCTAGAGGCTAGGATGAGTTGCTGGTTTCCTATATCTTGTAATTTTTCAATCATTGGCAAGGGTTGGACTTTTGGGAAAGCTTGGAGCTTCATTGTATACTCATTTTAGCAGTTTGGGAAAGGAATAGACCAGGGTTTGCAGCACTTTATGGGATTCTTGTGGCATCTTGCTTTGGCATTGTGTTTCCTTCTATAATTGTAAGTTTACATGTGTTTTATGTATGCAATCATCTCTCTTTGCTTCATATTAACTAAATCAAACAAGGATAAAGGTAGAATTCATTGATTTGCAGTGCTCTACCTAGGGTTTATTTAGTTATTTATGTTTTCAGCTGTTTGAAGAGGATCCCTAAGACTTTCATGCCCTCTTAAACTCCTCATCTGTCTGAAAGCTCTCCATCTCATTCAATTTGAAGTACCAAAAAATTTTCTTATCTCGCCCCATAAAGATCTCTACAAAACTGAGCCTCATTCCCCGAACCCAAATCTGCCTTTCACAATTGAGCCAGCAAACCCATCTTAAATTCAATCAAACACCTCTGTACAGATACCTAGCCTAAAATCAGTCATTACATTAGTCATCTCAAGCTTCATTGGCCATCTTTTCTAAGATTGACAAGGATAGAGCCCTCTCCCGACCTGGTAGGGCTAGCTCCCAGGTTAAGCATGGTTTGATGTTACCCTAGATCCTGCCTTTCTCAGCCTGAGGTAGATTTAAGCAGTAACATAATGGCGACCATACTGGGGAACAAAAAATTTGTTGTTTACTTCATAAACTACAGATGGAGCTTGAAGTTAGCCAGGTAGCCTTCAAAACGCTCTTGCTTTGCATTAGCGAAAGTAGATGAACGCTGCTTCAGTCAATCTCCGGTTTAGTTTATGAACTGAACATATAGTTTCCTTAGCAAAATGTAATCAAGTTCATATTTGATTGTTGATGGTGGACAACGATCAGACACGGCAAGACTGAAATCATTCACTTGGTGACTCTAAATCAGTTTCAAGATCATATCCAAGGACTGAACTGGAGGATGAAATTGACCAATAGAAATATGAAAGGAGAATATGAAAAGATCAGGTATTCATGTTGGAATTTCATCCAAGACATTTGGTTCTTTGTCATAAATTATTTCTTCTCTTTTCCTGAGAATGTTAAGAAGGGTTTGCAACTATATTTTATTTGAGAAAATATCCTTAGCCTGCATTTGATTCCTTCCCTTTGAAGATTGAGAATACCAAAGATTTGCATGCCTTTGAGCTTGATCAAGACCCTTTTTCTGAATCTTGTGATGACCGTCTTCAAACTGATGAGCCTCAAGAGACCAAGACTGATTCTATACCTTCTGTACATACCCCTATACCTTGTAAAATTCCAGATCGATACAAGCCTTTGATTTTACCTCCTATATCCCATGCCTTCCCTAAAAATGATGATTGATATCTACCAAGATTTGATGGTGAACGCGACAACATCACTATTGAGAGACATGTATTGAATTTTGAGTCTTTTCTTGATATTTTTGAAGTTGATGAAGAAGATGTCAGTATTAGGCTTTTTTCTCTTTCTTTGCAAGGCAAAGTCAAGAGTTGGTTCAAAACCCTGCCTGATGCGAGCATCTCAGATTTCCAGCAGTTCGTCAAAGTTTTCCTCGACAGGTGGGTGGTAAGACAAAACCCTTTCTTGATTATAGAAGAGTATAACCAGCTGAAAAGATTTCCATGGGAGACAGTACAACAGTTTTCTGCCATATTTAACCAAGTTTATTTTTTGATGCTGGTTAATATAAGACCTCCTCTTGGATCTACTCTCTTACACTACCTGGGTGCCTTTGATCCAGAAATGGAGTTCCAGCTGAGAGAAAGGAATCTTGCAACACTTGAAGAGATGCAGAACAGTGTAGTAGATGTAGAGGCTCATTTGCTAATCCGAAGGGCAAAGTTGAAGGAAGAAGAGATGAAAAACATAGATCTAGAGGAATCGACATCTCTAGAGGTAAAGCTTGACATTTCGGTAAGTGCAGTGGAAGAGATGATGCAAAGGATCACCACAAGGAATGAGTATAATGTTCAAGCCCATGGCTCACTGATTGAAGAAGAACAACTTGTTGATCCAAAACATCTTGTTTCTTATCCTAGTTGTCATAGATCTGATAATAATTGTTTTATAGATCATCCTGGGGAAGAGCAATCTATTGATATGACATGTATGCTTGATGATGTGTTTTATAATGATGATTTGCCTCAGTTTGATCAGTATGATGATGACTATGTTCTCCAAACAGAAGCTAATCTTGTAGACAAATCAATGGCTAGTTTGTGGGAGGAAGAAGTTCACTTTCAGTAGCTCGAATACAATTTTCAGCCATCACATATCAGCTATGGAAATGACGAGGAAAGTGCAGCAAATTTTGAAGTAAGTGAAGGATCTTTGCCTTTTTGTTTTGCTTCATTTCAGTTTCTCAGAGACAACATTCATGCAATCAGAAATCAACTGTCGACAAGTCTTGATCTGGACCATTTTGAGAGCAATGAAAACCTTGTTCAAGACTTTTCACATCCAGATTTGCAACCTCTGAATGCCATTGATTGTCAAGTTTCACATGAAGACTTGGAAGCTGGCACATATGCTCAAATGATTCCGAACAATTCCGTACCATTTTGTTTTGAATCATTTCAGTTTTTGAAGGGAAACTTGCATAGTATATCTTCAAATGAGTAGCCAAAAGAAAATCATGTAATCTCATCGGAAACAATAGAAAATGGGTTGCAACAATATTTTCAAGTTTTTCATGATCCAATAGCTGATGTGTTGGATGATGTCTATAGTCAAAGTCCTTCTCCTATCTGTGAGCTTGACAAAAGTATTGATACAGACTTAATCCGACAGCCAGTTTCTTTGTCATTTTCAGCAGGATTCTCATCACAAAGCTCAGATCAAAGTTTGCATTCATGGTACAAGGAGAAGAAAAGTAATCCATTGGATGAGCTAAGTCCTAGTGTGTATGAACTTCAAGATACTTATGCAGTGTTTTTGATAGCAGTTAGAGAATCCATATCATTCAACGGCTCTGTTCACAAGTTTTCATGGGAGTTTTCTTTTAGTAGTTCTATCTTTTTGTTCATAAGCGAGCACTTGCAAAGAATTCAAACAGCAGCCGGAATACTTACTTGGTTGCATTCGTTGTTTCATTTCACTTGATCAGGTAATGAATGGAACAACTAGAGTAGGTTGTATTGAATAAGCTCCATTTTGAGCATATTTTCCAGTTTTCCAGTTGTGTTTTAGTCTTGAGTCATTTTTTGTTTCAGTCAGTTTAAAGATAGTTTCAGCTTTTGAGAGTCTTGTTTCAGTTTTGAATTAGTTAGTTCAACTATGAGTCTTGAGTCAAAGTTTCATAGTAATTGGTTTTTGGATGTTTTGAAGTTATTGACTCCATTGCCCAATGGATGAAGGCACTGTCTTCTTTCTAGAGATCTATAGTTCTTGGAACCTCCTAGGAGCTACCATCCCCATTGGAGCCAATGTTAGTGTCGGTATCTTCATCCCTCCATCGGTGATCAAATTCTCTTGTTGCATTGCACGTTAGGTGTCTAACCCGATCAGCTGCATTCCATTAGGGTCATGGATCATCTAATGGTAGTGGCTTATTATACATTTTCCCTCATGTGCTGGCCCATTTTCATTCATCTAGATCATATGTAGTCAATTTTTGTCTTTAAATCTGTAAAAGTCATTTTTAGGGTTTTAGGTATCATTAGGTCTAGGGTTTCATCAATAAGGTCTTAAAAATTCACAATAACGGTTAGCAGGTGCATGAGGAGGTCAAGTAAAGTTTCAGTAACAATAATTTCCATAATCACATGCTCAGTGATTGATTTTTCCTCAAAACCTTATTTTGAGGAAAAATAGAGTTTTTTTATGTTTTCATGTATAAATTTGATGTAATTTCATTTTTTTCATATGTAATAAACTCAGTGGCAACCCTGGTCACCTTGCTAAGCCTCTGCAACTCCATCACCTGCAAGGCAAACAAAAAGTCAAAGCATTCAGTTCATCAAAGGAAAAAATAAAGCAAACTGCCCAAAAACATAGTTTTAAAAGCAAGTCAAAGGCAAACATTACAAAGTGGGTTTTTATAAGTGAAAAATTAAAATCCTTTGTATATAAACCATTTGTTATGTTTAAAGAGTTCATTTGCATCTAAAGGAGAAAGAATGAACAAGAGAAAGGTCGTGTTGAAGCCAAAGAGCAAAATCACAGCAACTTTGGCAAATTCCTGGGGCACGATGCATTGGGCCGTGGACGCGGTGCATCCATCGAGCACGGTGCATTGGGCTGCACTCTTCAGTGTAAAAATTACACAGGCACGGTGCATTTATGTGGCGCAATGCACTAGGTTTATGGTGCAGTGCACAAGGTTTGGAAGCTGATTTCATCCACAACCACCTCCCAAACAGCCAAATTTGCTCAATATGTAGTTTCTCAAGTAAGTCAAACATTCCTCCATGTTCAGAGAATGAGTTTCTCTTGGTTTTTATGGTGATTTAATGAGAAAAACTTGAAACACTACCTCCTTGCAATTTTTTTCAAAAACAATTGCATAGGGTTTACAACTTGTGTTTTTTGTTGCTAACTCCACAAAATTTCTCACTCCCTCACTCTTTCATTCCCTCGTTCATTTTCTCCCTCTCATTACACTTTCATCAACCCATTCCCCCAATCCCCACATCCCTAAGTTTACTAATTCTAAATCCCTAATCCCACTATCCCAAACCCTAGTTAAAAATTCCCAAACCCTAACTGCTGCCCAAAGCTTAAATATTGTTCCCTAAACCCTTCTGTTCCGCAAAATCCTGTCAACAGCATTCCCAGAACCCCTCATACACTTTCCCTCCACAGTCCCTCATACATTCTCATCCTTGATAGCAAAAACCTAAAGACACCATAAATCTCTTCATACTCATCAAAGAAAACTCAAACATTAGCAAACATGGAGTCAGATCTTTCCTATGATCGAAATGAGGAGACACTTAGTGATTATTCTAGAGAAATGCATGCACCAAGGACACCTCACAAGGGTGGTTGCCGAGCTGCTGGCCTGTCCTCTTGCTCTCACATGCTTTCAACACCAATCTTGTTATCAGTTCTATGAGATGGCAGAGAGTGTCCAGTACCATCATGAGCTGGCCAGATTGTTTGTGCTCCATTTTCATAATGGTCAAGTCATTTTGGTAGGTGTGACATTCACCTTGACACCCGAGACTATTTCTCAAGTAACTGACGTTCCAAATGTTGGTGAGCAGTGGAATAAAAGGCAATAGATTGATAGAGAGCATTATGAGCCTTACATCAAGGCTGGTTATTAGAGGCATCTCAGTAGAGTTTTTCCCTTTAGATATCTGAAGGACACATATGCTCCCTGGATGAAACTCATAATTAAATATTTCAGCTGTGAGGGCCAGTTATCTCGCCTATATGCATATCACATTAGATTGTTGATGCACTTCACTAGGGTGAGAATGATGAATCTACCCTATTTTATTTGCCAAAACATTCAGAAGATGACCACATTAGTGCATAGGAAGCCTCCTCATCAGAAATATAACAATATATATCATTTTTCACTAATCAAAATTGTGGTCTTGCATCAGCTTGGTTTACAGAACATCTCATGGGAGGATTTCATTTCACATGAGATCTTTACACATCCTCAAGTACCCCCAGCAATTTTTCATGAGACAGGAGGACCTTCACATCATCAGGATATTCATGACACAAACCACTATTGTGCCAGTGTTTGTCACCTATCAAAAGGGCACTAGAAGGTTGTTTGCAGCAAAAAAACGAGTATTATCTCCACTCGGGGTGGAAGGGGTCTCGTTTCCTCCATCAGCAGAGCAGGTACAAGACAAGGGCAAGTGGCCATTACATGATGAGGGGCCTTCAGGAGGGCAGGAGACAGATTTCATTCTTATTCAGGATGATGACACCGATTTGGGCTCACAAAGCTCAAAACTCAAGGAGATCATTCAGGAGCAACAACTGGACATTCATGATTTGTCTCTCAACCTAGAAAGAGCCAAGTGGATAATCAAATATCTGGAGCAAAGAAACAAATAGCTAGAGGATCAGCAAACCATTATGGAGCTACAAAACATACGAGAAAACCGGCAAGCTGCTAAGAGGAGGAAAGTCAAGCTCACACCACTTGAACAAGAAATCAATGTTGATCGTGAATCTTGGCTTGAGAGGGAAAATATCCACTTGGAAAAGATGCTAGAGAAGGCCAACAGAGAGAAAACTATGTTGAGGAACATGGCCCATCATTACTTGGCGAGAAACAAGGTGTGCAAAGCAAGAATCAGGATTTTGAAGGCCAAGTTGAAGAAGGCATCGAGGAAGTGAAAAGAGCAAGATAGACTTCAGATCTGGGCTGAGGCTTCCTTGGCCCAACACAACACTTGATGAAGGACACTCAACTTTTTGCAATTTTGAATTTTTTGGCCTAAAAAACAAGTTTTTCTGCCTGATGCACTGCGCCACCTGGCATGCGCTTTTTCTAGGGACCTCCTTTTGAGGAAAACTTAGCATTTATAGATTTTTCATGGAAATATATGGATGCCCACAAATGGCCAAGAAATTTTGATAGGTTTTGAGCTTCCAAAAAGGTCAAAAACACCTCAAAAATGACCTTTTTGCCCCTTTTTAGACAAGTAGTGTTGGGATAACTCAGTTTTCAAGGAGCAAATGGAGGCCAAATTTAGAACTTCCACTTGTTCTGGAAAGTAGATAGGTAGACCTTTCCAACAAGACCACTTGGAGGAGATTTGGACACCGGGAAGGCCTCCAAAATCAGCTGCAAAAAGGCGCTACGCATAGGGAAATCAAGACGGCGCATAGGAGGAAATTTGCTCATTTTGGCCAGAAAACTCTGTTTTTCACCTAGTTTCTTCACAGTTTGACTTTTCTCTTTCTAATAGTCAAAATCATGATATAATTTAATGTGACTTGATGGATTTTGATGTAATTATGCTAAATTTTCACTCATAGAGGTAGATTCATCCATCAAAAGGTAGTTTGCAACTGAATGAATCAGTTCCCTAGTTTTTAGAGACAAGTTGTTCCACTACCTAGTTTTTAGTTCTTAGTTTAGATTTTGTTGGAACAGCTCCTAAACTTATGAGCTTGACCCCTAGAGGCTAGGATGAGTTTTTGGTTTCCTATATCTTATAATTTTTCAGTCATTGGCAAGGGTTGGACTTTTGGGAAAGCTTGGAGCTTCATTGTATACTCATTTCAGTAGTTTGGCAAAGGAATAGACCAAGGTTTGTAGCACTTTATGGGATTCTTGTGGCATCTTTCTTTGGCATTGTGTTTCCTTCTATAATTGTAAGTTTACATGTGTTTTATGTATGCCATAATCTCTCTTTTCTTCATCTTAACTAAACCAAACAAGGATAAAGGTAGAATTCATTGATTTGCAGTGCTATACCTAGGTTTTATTTAGTTATTTATGTTTTCAGTTGTTTGAAGAGGATCCCTGAGACTATCATGCCCTCTTCAAATCCTCACCAGTATAAAAGCTCTTCATCTCATTCAATTTGAAGTACCAACACATTTTCCTACCTCGCCCCATAGAGATCTCTGCAAAACTGAGCCTCATTCCCCGGACCCCAAATCTACCTTTCACAATTGAGCCACCAAACCCATCTTAAATTCAATCAAACACCTTTGTACACATACCTAGCCTAAAATCAATCATTACATCAGTCATCTCAAGCTTCATTGGCCATCTTTTCTGAGATTGACAAGGAGAGAGCCCTCTCCTGACCAAGTAGGGCTAGCTACCATGTTAAGCATGGTTTGATGTTACCCTAGATCCAGCCTTTCTCAACCATAGGTAGATTTAGGCACTAACATGTGGGACTCACAACAAAACAACTAGGGCTTCCTCAAGATTTACCGCAATCCCCCCAAACCATTCAAGGGACTCCTAGGCCTGAAACCCTCACCTATACAACCATGTTTTACCAGAATCCTGTCATTATTGGTCAAGGGATTCCTAGGCTGAAACAAAAACATACACTACCGGGCTTTACTGCAATCCTGCCAAAACCAGTAAAGGAATCAATAGGTCCTCAACAAGCTTGGATGGCTCTAGATTTCTTCACTAATACCTTGAGGAATTTTCCTATCATCACCCTCAGGCTTTACCATAATCCCGCCATTACCAGTCAATGGATTCCTAAGCTCTTAGGAATTTTCTTGAGGCCACCTCACCCATTTCCACAACCATTCGGTAACTGAAAGCTCAACCAATGAAAGAACCCAATCACACCATGACTATCCATAAATGGAAAGGAAAAGTTGAAAGCACGGTCACACTTGGAAAATCCCATGTCAATGACAGTAAGAGAACCAAATACACACATGCATATACCATAGATCAATAGGCCCTAAACAAGCTTGGATGGCTCTAGGTTTCTTCACCAATACCTTGAGGAATTTTCCTATCATCACCCTCAGGCTTTACCACAATCCCATAATTACTGGTCAATGGATTCCTAGGCTCTTACGAATTTCCTTGAGACCACCTCACCCGTTTCCAAAACCATCCGGTAATTGAAAGCTCAACCAATGAAAGAACCCAATCACACCATGACTATGCATAAATGGAAAGGAAAAGTTGAAACCACAGTCACACTTGGAAAATCCCATGTCAATGGCAGTAAGAGAACCAAATACACACATGCATATACCATGCATGTCAAAACTAGCAAGGGAATCATACATGAAACTCGATACCTGAAAAGTAATCCCGATGTAGTTGCTTGATCCAAATCTTTCTTGATTGATCTTTCCTCCCCTTTACTTTCTTCTCCTTCCTTTGCCTTCCTTTCTCCAATGCTTGAGTGCTCCAAGAAAGCTCTAAGTGTGCAAGAGTATGAGAGAATAGAGAGAGAGTTCCAAAACTAAACTAACAAAAGCTGTGAAATGATCCTCATAAGCCTTTTCATCAATGAGGCCTCTATTTTCTTCAATTTTCACTAATTTTCCTTCAATTTCCTCCTCACGTGCAACCTATGACCTTTCACCTTCCTTTTCTCCTATTTTTCATTATTTTCATAAATACAATGTCGATTAATGTCTCTTTCCCATTTCCTTTTCCAATTTCCTTAGCCATAATAAACCAAATGAACAACCACCAAGATGTTTTGACCAACATTCATCTTGGGATACGTTTCCCATGACCTTGGTATTATTTTTTTCTTTATTAACTTTATTACATGAAATTTTAACCCAGGATTGTTAAATATAAAATGAGCCTCCTAAAGAATATTATAAAATAATAGTGGAAATAATAAAATATTATTAGATTATATTATCAAATTTTAGAGGGAAAAAAAGAAAGAACTATTTTTTCAATTCCTATTTCAAACTTATCTCCCTACAATTTTACTCAAATTTCGAGTAGGAGCACTCATTGAATGTGGAATTTAATTCTTCATCCAAAGAGTACCCATGTTGCATAGTTTCGATGGACCATGCTACACAAAAAATGAGAAATACATGAAAAAATGAGTTTCTCGAAACTAATTGTGCACTCTAACGTCTAATGAAACTGTTATCATTTCCTCTACAAAGTTGTGATTTGCATTAGAGAAATTTTGAGGTAAAAATTGGGACTCAAAACAAAAATGTTCAACCAAAATCAAATTTATAAGAACCACTAGATTTCAATATGATGGTGTCAAACATGAGGTATGATTCACCATTTTTGGAGTAAAAATGTAAAAAGAGTACCCATGTTTCATACTTTCGATGGACCATGCGGCACAAAAAATGAGAAATACATGAAACAATGTGATTGAAATCACATTTTTTCATGTATTTCTCATTTTCTGTAGCATGGTCCATCAAAATTACAAAACAATGGTACTCCTTGAGCAAGGAATTGAATTTCGCATCCAATTCAGAGTGCTCCCACTTGAAATTTGAGTAAAACCATAAGGAGATAAATTGGAACTACAAGTTGAAAAAGTAGTTTTTTATTTATCCTTTACATTTTACTCCAAAAATGGTGAATTATCCACTACAGTTGACATAATTATCTTGAATCCTATTGGTCCTTATAAATTTTCTTTTAGTTGTACATTTTTGTTTTAAGGCCCATTTGTTACCTCAAAATTTCTCTAATGCCAATCACAACTTTGTAGAGGAAAGGGGTAAAGTTTGAATGGCCATTAGAGTGCGTAGTCATCTTTGCGAAACTCATGTATATGCTCACACATGCACCCATGTCAAGAATTTTCAATTGAGAGAAAATCCTCCTAGTTTGCAAGGATCCCTGTAAAGAAGGATTAGGTAGAGTACTACTACAGGAAGGACATGTGATTTTCTATGAGTTGAGAAAAATAAATGAGCATGAGAGGAACAATGTCACTCATGACTTGGAACTGATATAAATCATTCATGTCTTCAAAATGTTGAGACATTACTTGATCAAGCAGAAGTTTGTGTTGATGTTAAACCATGAGGGATTGAAATATTTTTTTTATTAGCCTAAATTGAATACAATATGGGCCAATTTGTGATTGGTATCCTTGGAGGAATGAGACTTACAGAGTGACAAAAGAATAGGAAATTCCTACCAAGTCACCCATCCTAGTATTACATTGGCCAAAGCACACATAATTGTAGAGTTCTCACGAAATATGATGCATTAATGTTCTTGTGATCCAAGTCGTTTAAGAGATGGAACTTCATGAGTAACAAAGAAATATGTCACAATGCATGAGATAAATATTGCTTGAAAAAATTATAAAGATAACTTAGAATATGGCACCATGCGTAAGAGAGATATTGCAGAAAAACAATAAATATGAACTCAAATATTTATTGAATTGATAATATACCATGAGACTACATTATGAGAAAAGACATGCAATTCCCATATTATACTTTTTACTTGAATATTTCCAGAGAGTCATCCCATTTTACATTTCAAAATACCATGGGTAAATGCCATGGTTGTGAAGATCACAAATTACAATGGTAAAAAAATCAAATCATCACGTGATTCAAAGACGATGGATAAATAATATGGTTTACAAAATCCATGGGTGAATACCATGGGTGGATATGAGGGTAAAACTAAATCATCGTGTGATTAGATTCTTACAACACTATTATGATATTTTTTTTTTCCATTCTTATTACAAATATAATCCATGATTTTACAAACATTGGTAGAAAAATAATTAGTAACTATTGTAATTATCATCCACCTGGATTAGTTGGTTAGCCCTTATTAGTGAATTTGACTTCAAGTTCAAGTATATCAAAGGTAAAGAGAACAAGGTGGTTGCGGTGCTTCAAACAATTTTACAAGTAAACTACTTGGCAACCATAAGTTCTTGCAATCATTAGCAACAGGGAAAAAATGAAGGGAGATTTGGTATAATATGAATACTTCCAGTATGTGTAAGATTATTTGAAGAAATATCTAGATGAGAGGAACCATGTCACTCATGACTTGGAATTCGTAGCAACCATTCATGTCTTCAAAATGTTGAGACATTACTTGATCAGGCATAAGTTTGTGTTGATGTTAGACCATGAGGGATTGAAATATTTATTTTATTAGCCTAAATTGAATACAAGATGGGCCAATTGGTGATTGGGATCCTTGGAGGAATGAAACTTACATAGTGACAAAAGAATAGAAAATTCCTAGCAAGTCACCCATCCTAGTATTACTTTGGCCAAAGCACACATAATTGTAGAGTTCTCATGAAATTTGATGCATTAATGTTGTTGTGATCCAAGTCATTTAAGAAATGGAACTTCATGAGTAACAAAAGAATATGTCACAATGCATGAGATAAATATTGCTTAAAAAACATTATAAAGGTAACTCAGGATATGGCACCATGCGTAAGAGAGATATTTTGATAAAAACAATAAATATGAACTCAAATATTTATTGAATTGATAATATACCCTGAGACTACATTATGAGAAAAAACATGCAATTCCCATATTTACACTTTTTAGTTGAATATTTCCACTGAGAGTCATCCCATTTTACATTTCAAAATACCATGGTTGTGAAGATCACAAATTACAATGGTAAAAAAATCAAATCATCACGTGATTCAAAGATGATGGATAAATAATATGATTTACAAATTCCATGGGTGAATACCATGGGTGGATATTATGGTAAAAACTAAATCATCGTGTGATTAGACTCTTACAACACTATTATGATATATTTTTTTTCCATTCTTATTACAAATATAATCCATGATTTTGCAAACATTGGTAGGAAAATAATTAGTAACTATTGTAATTATCATCCACTTGGATTAGTTGGTTAGCCCACATTAGTGATTTTGACTTCAAGTTCAAGTATATCAAGGGTAAAGAAAACAAGGTGGTTGACGTGCTTCGAAGGATTTTATAAGTAAACGACCTGGCAGCCATAAGTTCTTGCAATCATTAGCAATAGGGAAAAAATCAAGGGAGATTTGGTACAAGATGAACACTTCCAGTATGTGTAAGATTATTTGAACAAAGATCTAGATGGACATTTGAGAAAGAAATACATGATCACGTATGATGGGATGGTAATTTTCATAGAATGATGGTATATACCCTATGTGGACGACTTGAAGAAGGTCATACTGGATGAGTTTCATAAAATATCGTATTTAAGACATCCCAGATATCAGAAAATGATTATTGTTATCAAGAAGATGTATTATTAGCTAGGCATGAAAAAGGAAGCCACGAAGTACATTGAAAAGTGCATGGATTTTCAACAAGTTAAGGTGGAATTTAGGCATCTAGTTGGACTATTAAAACCAATCCCAATCCTAGAGTGGAAATTGGAATCCATATCCATGGATTTCATCACAGGACTACCAAAAAAACCAATACAGAACACGTTAATCATGGTGGTTATTACACATTATTTTGTATCATTCATGGAAATTGATACCATACCCATATCATTTTCCATCCAAAGCACATTTCCATTAATCCGTAAATAATGTGGATGAAAAACAATTCCTTGGAAGATAAGAATCTTGTGGAAATACCTTAAAAAATCCTAATTCAAAAGGATGTTGTAGGTTTCACATTGACAACATGCGACACTACTTATTTTCGCAAGTTTCATACCTAATAGATTGTGATATTGTCATACTTCTCATTCAAAGGGCGTGGCACTATTTTAATGAAGGTAAAATTAAAAATTACGAGAAGCTTCTAGAATAGAAACCTCACAGATGGCATCTCTCCTGAGTGGTGGGGATTTGACTTGCATCCTTAATTTGTTAAATATCAGGCTCCATCTCTTATCCTCATCCTATCATTTCGCAATCCCAAAAGTACAACCATCTCCCATTAATATGAGCTAGTTAGAAAATCCCAGAAAGGCTTTTACTTTGGTGAAAATCTACTGAAATATCAAACCCTTGTTATCAATCATTTTGAAGGCAAGGCATTGAAATAGAGAATAATTGGAAAGGGACTTACAAGATTAAGGTGGCTTCATGTTGTAACCTTTTCTTCATTATAATATAGTGAGATGTTTCTTTCCCACAAATTATTGTCTATATATTTAGCAATATTTGGTATATAATTCCTTGATCATATATAGGTTTCATCAAAGCATTTTTTGATTATATGTGCTTTGATGGTTTGTTTTTTTGTGTTATTTTTGTATCTTTTCTTCATAGCATTGAGGACAAGACTGAAAGCCACAACAAAAAACCAATGACGGCAACCCTCATAAAAGGGTATGAGTTCATCCCACTTTCATTTCCATTGATAATTTGATTGCAATTAAACATAGGGAAAGTTTCTTGTTTCTTTTGTTACTATATCTAGGGAGATCGATCTTGTCTACAAGAGGGATTTTCCCTCAAATAATGGTGGTGGAAAGGTAGAGAAATATAGCTCTCTTCATACCTATTGTGTCCACCCAAAAGGACATTGATATTGTATAGATCTTCATGAAGGAAATATTTAGGTTTCATGGCATACCTAACAATAATATTAGGATGAAATGCTAAATTCACATCCCACTTTTGGAAAGCACTACGCACTAGATTTGTATCTGACTTGGAATTCAATACAGCATACCATCCTCATACGGATAGGAAAACTGAGATAGTGAACATGATGTTGCACAACATGTTGTCGATAATTTACATTATGCACCAACCAAATAGGTGGGAGGAAAAAATTCCCTTATTTCAATTTTAATATAACAACGACTATTAGGAATCACTAAGGTGAGCCCCTTCGATCTCTGTATGGAAGGAGATGTAATAAACCCATTATTTGGGATGACCTAGTAAATAAAGTAACTATCGGACCTGATATGTTAAAGGAGATGGAACAAGAAGTTATTAGTCTAAGGAAGAAGTTGAAGGTAACCTAGGATATAAAAAATAGCTACACATGTTATCAGAGAATATATAAAGAGTTTCAAGTGGTGGATCACATGTATCTCAAAATTAAACCAAAAAGAAGTTCATTGAAAGTGGGGACTAATGCGAAGTTGGCACCCAAGTTTTGTGGACCTTTCCATATTTTAGAAAGAGTGGGACCATTGGCTTATCGATTAGCCTTGCCTCCCACCATATAGTCACATGATGTATTCCACATATCCTTATTGAAAAAGTATGTGTGTGATTATAATCACATGATCGATTGGTCTATTATACAAGTAGATCTCGAGGGATAACTAGAACCTTTGTGTATCCTGGATTGGAGGTAGACTGTGTTCTGTAACCGAGTAATAGAGTATCCAAAGGTTCAATGGAGGCACATTGGATCCAAATTTGAGGAAACCTAGGAGCATGAAGATCAAATGAAAGCATTGTGCCATTTTTTTTAATGTGTAATGGATGTAAAAGAGCTTTTCTATAAAGCTCAAATTTTGTTTTGTTGTCCTTTCTAGTTTTTGTAAGAACATAGGGGATAGAGTTCCTTTAAGGGGGTGGGGTTTGTAACACCCATGAATTAATTATGATCTTTATAAACATTTTTGTGTAATTGAGCATCTCAGTGTAATCTATGATTCCTTGCATAAAAACTCCATGTTAATATAATAAAATTATCACTCGTAAAGTTCATTCTTGTTTTGATAATGCTACCGAAAGGTATGAATGTGTGTTTAATGTTAATTATGAATTAATGGTTAATCAATGAAAAATTCCAAGGAAACATGTATTAATGATAAATTAAAAAATTATGCTTTAAATTAATTAATAATAATTAACTAGTCATAATTAATTAACTATCAATTAATATATTTAATCAAATATAATTATAATGTTATTAATTAATTAATTTTTAATATGATAATTATTAATTATATTAATAATATAATATTCATAATTAACATTTATTTGATTATTAAAAAACCCGAGGAGGAGGTAGATGGGTCAGATTTTGAGCAGGACAACCATTAATGCCTGGTGAGGTCGTCTGCGTTTTGTTCTTGAAAGGGTAATATGGTAAGGAAGGAAACCCAAGAGGAGGGGCAAGAGTTCCCTCTCCGTAACACTTAGAGACAACCCTAAACAACCTCAAATACATGAGTTTCTCAGAGCAAGGGGTTCAAATTTTGTCTTGAAGAGAATTCTTGAGAAGAATGCATGCGCAAGAATTGTTAATTTTCGTTAGGGCTATGTTGTTCTTTGATTAATTTAGCTAAATTATATCATTTTCACATTCATAGCACATAATCATAACATCATTAATTCATATGAAATTATGTAGAAATAACAACATCATTAGTAATGCAGTGGAATAGTAAAAGGAACATTAGAAGAAAAGCATGCACACAAAGAGACACTGAATTTGGTTGGAGACTAGGGAAAAACCCCACAAGGGGGAGAACCCATCAATTATTCTTCTTTCATTAGATTTTATTAATTATTCATCTGAGATACAAAGTACAAATATCAACAAGTTGCTCGGGGCCTATATATGTCTTGTTCACAACTTTTCTTGTGAACAAGTTGTTGAAATGTGTAACTAAGCTAAGTATTTGATGAGCCCCAATTTTTGGTAACAATTTGGGCTCATTTGGCCTACTTACCTTGCTCGACCCTTCATTTTTTATCACTTATGCATCATTTCTTAGTATATTCGTGTTATTTGTAGGAAGAAGGGCAGTCATTATGCCTATGTGGCTAATACATGATGATTTCAGGTATTTTGACATTAAATGGAGCAAAGACCACGTAGATGGAGACAAGGAGACAGCCAAGGTGGCATTGCGGGTTTATAGGGAGGTTGTCCACAGCCTTGAATGACCTTCCTCATGATCTCCACCCCAAATCCGAGCTCCAACAGCTATCACCACCGAGCTAGAAGGCAGCCAACAGATTCTACAGGAACAACAGTTTACTTTTAGTTGGACAGCCAAGCCCCACTAATTGAGGAGGCCAACTTGGCCCTCATCATGTATAAATATTGAGGCTGTAGCCTTCGATAAAGACTCTTGAACCTTTGTTGTAGATTTTGAATCACGAGCTGTAGCTCTGTTTTTTCTCTTTGTAAGCCAATTTTGGCATGTTGTTAGACTCATGATTATGATCTTTTAATTAAAGGCAGGCAGATTTGGATTCAATTCTGAGTTCTTAGAGGAGCTATAGCTCTCAGGTTAGGGCCCAACCTGAGAGCAATAGACCTCCTTTTCTTTGTATTTTTACTTGTCTTTCCTTTTAGCATTTCATTTCTTTGCCTTGACATGCATTTGGAAAACACGGTCTGCTGATTCAATTTTCTTGATGTGATTAAGTAGGATTAGTTTCTAGATAAAGTGCTTTCAACAGCTTAGATTAGAGTAGGAGGATTAGAATTCATCAGAGCTCCAAAAAAAGGGTTGATCGGGCACTCACTGCCACCTCTGTTTAGAGATTGGAAGGGTAGACCGTGCCAACCACCAAAAAAACGCAGTTTTACATGTTCATGCATGCTTTAAAGTCATATTTCCATTGGTAGAAGTGTCCATGCATTTAGATCTTGAGCAATAACTCCTTGTTTCAGCTCCATGCACGATTTCTCTCTTAACTTACATCGTTGTTCTTTGATTTTTAATAAAACAGATAGAATAGGATGATGAATTCTCGGTTTTGTGCAAGACAGAGGTGATTTGTTTCATTTACACTGCGCAACACCACTTCAACACTTCCTTATCCTCCTCAGTCGTCCCTAAGCCATCTCCTTACCTTGCAGCTAGATCCTTTGCCAACCAACTCTTCTATTATCCACGTTGCCTCATCTTTTCGGCCTTCCATTGCCTCTACCCTTCTATCGACCAACCAGCTTTATACACTCTCTCCCCATCTCATCTCTCTGTCCCTGAGCCATCTCAAGCTCCCCTTTCATCTTACCTATCCACCCATACAGCTCCTTCACTCCTCCATCACTCAAAACTCCGACTTCAGGACATCCTGTAGAAGTTAGCAGACTTCCTGTAGAAATCCCGAGCTTCCTATAGGATCCCCTGCAGACATCCTGTAGAAGCCTGCAACCACGGTTTCCAAGCACTTGAACATTGTGAACTTCTATGGAATGATGTCAGGGATCCCCTGGAACCTTGCAGAGTCCTCCTGACCTTTCCCAAGCCTTCCTCCCCTTTGAACTACCCCTGCACAGTCAAGACCCAGTAAGAAGCACAATCATAATAACTCCAACCACTTGAGAAAAATACAAAAAACGTGTTCTCTTCAATGGAAGCAATTTAAATTCATGCATCTCATCTCACTAGAAGTAATGGCATCATTGTTAGGAGTTGCATTCCCATCATTGCATTGTAAGGATTAAGCTGGTCAGATTAGGGTTTACTAGGGTTTCCATGTTTGGTTGGCTTTCAGTTCATTCTTGCAAAGTAGGTTAATTTCCTTTGAGATAGCCTTCGTTCATCATTTAGAAAGCTTCTTCTCAGAACATATAGAAGTTGGCTTGAGTCCTAGCGGACTTGTGCCAGCTGACCAAGTGATAGCTGCGACAAGAGCTAGTACTTGTGCATACAGCACCGCCGCTTCCAAGTTTGTTACGAACTATCAGGTTGATAAAATTAGAGAAGGAAGCTCCAGGAGTTGTAGCATTATTGCTACAATACTGGAGCCCACCATCTTTTTGGCACCGTTTCCGGGGAAGCGTCAGAGTATTAGAAATTGTTGCTTTTCTTCTGTTTTCTTACTCTCGCCTTCTGCCAAGTAGTTTATTTCATTTCCATTCTGCAAAAGTAGCATAGACATTTCCTGCTTTCATAGACTAGCATTTCAATTCCGCAATTTCAATTTTGCAAGCATAGATTAGCCTTTCAATTCTGCAAGCGTAGACTAGCATTTCCATTCCTACAATTCCATTTGAGAAAAGTAGATTAGTTCTTTCCTGCTTTCATTTCAATTCTGCATTTTATTTTAGCAAGATAGTTAGTTGTAGATCAATCTGTTTCAGTTTTGCAGGTACCAAAGAAAAAAAAAAGCAATAAAAAAAAAAGTCTTTCCATTTCATGCCTCGTAGGAATCGAGATAAAACAGGCAAATTCCTACCCAACACCCCCGCCACATCACTGAGTCACCCTTCTCTCTTCTTCGGTGACAGTGATCCAAAAGAACCTATAGGTGAACCTCCTGAGATATACGAAGATCCTATAGCAGAAGAAGAATTAGAGACCATCACATCTGAAGCTATGGCTGACAATAGAGGAGAATATGAGAGAATAGAAGGTGCCTTCCCCATTCGAGAAACCAATGGAGACATGAAAATGAAAAACATTAGTGCCTCCGCTCTACCTCACTTCCATGGGCTGACTACTGAAGATCCTTATACCTTCCTGTTTGAGTTTGTTGTCCTTTGTAGAACCTATGACTATACTGAAGATGAGCAGAAGCTGAAACTCTTCCCTTCAACTCTTAAGGATGCAGCATTACGCTGGTTCATGGGCCTACCTGGGAATAGTATCACCACTTGGGCTCAGATGCAGCAAGCTTTCAATACCAAGTACTGGGACTACTGTAGGTCCAAGGAAACTAAGGGAGAAATATTCGGATGACCATGGGAAATGATGAGTCCTTAGAGGATTATGAGGAGAGGTTCCAACTTAGCTATAAGCGGGCCAGGTGCACACTTGACCCTGAATCCCAAGTTGGTCCTGCTCCGAGGAGTCCCTGAAGACCTTTTAGATACCCTTCACATGTTAGTTGGGGGAGATATTTACCAACTGCATTATGAGGACATCAAGACTGTGTTCAGAAACCACTCTAGGGCAGCCCGGAAACGAGGTAGAGGAAACCTCCTCTCAGCTGGTATCCCTTTCTCCAAGCATGAGTTTGCAAATCAATTAGAAGATCTTAAGAGTGAGGTGAGACAGACCATCGCCATGCAATTGGACACATTCAGGATCCAACAGAAGAAGGAAGAAGCTGAGAGGGCCTTGGCTATCTTCTGCCCTAGATGTACAAGGAGACACCCTAAGAACGAATGCCCATTGCATTCGGTTGAAGTGTGCTTCTTTTGTGAGGAGGACCATTCCACAAATCAATGTCCAACCTTACCTGGGCTTAAAGCTATGTACCAAGAGACAGAAGATCCCACTGAACCTCTCTATTTCCTCAACCAAAGGAGGCCACAAGGACCTAGACCTTACCAGCAGGGGATGCAAGGGGCACCTCAAGCTTATTACAGCCCCAACCAATCGACTACTATGCCTTCCTGGGGTCCCCCTGCTCATCCTTCCTAGTCTATGCCTCCTCCCTGGTCTTATCCACCTCAGTACCCTACTCAACCCACTACTCATTCATATCATTCACATGCCCAGCCACAGCCTCAGTGGAATGCACCTCAGTCGGGGTGGAGGCCCCAGTACAACACTCCTCCCGCCATTTTGCCTCCACCACCAGTTCAACCTCAACCATTACCTCTTGTTCCTCCAAGGCAACCTCAAATGCCTGCTCAACCGAACCCGAACCCCAACAATAGACAGGCCCAGCAGGTATACACTGGGGAAACATCATGCCCTACCTATGTTGTGGAGATCCAGGAGATCAATCTTCAATCTGGAAAGACTCTTCCGGATCGCCAACCTCCTCCCCCAGAGGACGAGGAGGACAAACAGGAAAGTGAACCAAAGGCTATTCCACCCTTTCCTGAGAGACTAACAACCACCACACAACCCAACCCAGAGGAGGATGAGCTTCTGGGAGAGCTCAAGCAGTTGTGTGTGAAAATACCACTTCTCCAAGCCATTAAGGATGTGCCAATATACAACAAACTGGTTAAGGAAAGGTGTTTCAAACACTCAGGCAGGCGAAAGAGAGAGGATTTAACCATCAATGTCTTAGGACAACTGTCTGACCTTATGTTAGGACAAGTCATCTGCCCAAAGTATCTAGATCCAAGGAGTCCTGTAGTAGATGTCCACATCAATGGCACCAACATACCTCACACCTTGATTGATTTGGGGGATGCCATTAATGTGATGACCAAGGATACCATGCTCAAACTCAATCTTCAGGGTTCCTTGAGGAAGACCTCGACAGTCCTGCAACTAGCAGATCGCTCCACCGTGACTCCCGAAGGGATTGTGGAGGATGTCTTGGTCTCTGTCAACTCTTGGGAATACCCTGCAGATTTCTTGGTTCTGCAACCCAAGGCAAAGCTTACTGGATATCCTCTTATTTTGGGAAGGCCTTGGTTAGCCACTGCAGATGCTTACATAAGTTGTCGTGCAGGAAACATGACCATCAAAAATGGTCCTATGTCCAAGCAGCTAGTCTTATACCCTCCTGCCCAACCCTCCTTAGAGCATGACTTACCGCTATGGTTGGGGGAAGGAGAAGAGGATGAGGTGTACTCAGCACCTTTGTGCACCCTAGACACCACTAGAAGAGACCCCCCAACCAAGGATGACTTGATTGAGACCTTGATCCAGAATCCACCTTCCAGTGCACTATCCTTAGAGAAATTGGTGGAGGATGCCAAAGCTAGCACCTTAGTGGACCTTTGTGCCACCAACCCTGTCACTCCCAGAATCAAGAATGTGGAGTTTGGCCCTGAGAGAACGCTAAAGATCAGCTCCTCCCTATCTCCTTCCCAGGAAAAGGAGCTGTGTAGCCTGTTGGCCAGCCACCTAGATGCTTTTTCTTGGAGCTATAAGGAGATGAAAGGGGTCCATCCTTCAGTCTGTACCCATCACATATACATCAAAGAGGATTGTAAACCGGTTAGGCAACCTCAGAGGCGAATGAATCCAGCCCTTAAGGACATTGTCAAGGAAGAATTGCAAAAACTTTTGGATGTCAGATTCATTCACCCCATCTCAGATAGTGAATGGGTGTCCCCTCTGGTGTTGGTTCCCAAGAAAAATGGGAAATGGAGAATCTGTGTGGACTACCGAGAACTGAACAAAGCTACCAAGAAAGACCATTTCCCTCTACCTTTCATAGATCAAGTGTTGGATGGACTAGCAGGAAAGAAGTTCTTCTCTTTCCTGGATGGGTTTAGCGGGTACAACCAAATCCAAATCAGCCCGGAAGACCAAGATAAAACCACCTTCACTTGTCCTTGGGGTACCTTTGCCTACCGAGTTCTTCCCTTTGGGCTATGCAATGCTCCTGCTACCTTCCAGAGAGCTGTCTTGAGCATCTTCTCGGAGTTATGATGTGGTGGAAATCTATATGGATGACTTCACTCCTTATGGGCCCAACTTCCAGGAAGCATTGTCCAATATGGGAAAGGTCCTAACCAAATGCATTGAGATGAACCTGTCCCTTAGTCCTGAAAAATGTGAATTCCTGATGACTGAAGGGACCGTGCTAGGCCATACCATTTCTTTCCAAGGGTTACAAGTGGATCCTAACAAAATTTCTCTCATCAAGAAGGTTCCACCTCCCCAAAAGGTAAGGGATGTTTGGAGTTTCTTAGGATTAGCAGGGTATTACAGGAGATTCATTAAAGACTTCAGCAAGCTAGCCTTGCCATTGTTTGGCCTGTTGGCAAAATATGTGGAGTTTAAATGGACTGACGGTTGTCAGAGGGCGTTGAATGAATTAAAGGACAAGTTGGTGTCAACCCCAATCTTGAGAGGTCCAAACTGGGCCCTACCTTTCCACATCCACACTGATGCCTCGAACAAAGCCATAGGGGTAGCTTTAGGACAAGTTGAACAAAAACTTCCATATGCCATTTACTTTATTAGCAAAAACTTGTCCAAAGCCGAAGTGAATTACACTGTAACCGAGAAAGAATTCTTGGCTGTGGTCCATGCACTGAACAAGTTCTGACATTATATTACTGGCTATCAAACCTTTGTACATACGGATCATGCTGCAATTAGATATTTAATGAATAAACCAGATGTGAATGCTCGTATTATTAGATGGTTACTTTTGTTGCAGCAATTTGATTTGACCATTGTTGACAAACCAGGTAAAGAAAATGTTGTTGCTCACTTTTTATCTAGATTGGATTTGTCTGCAGATGAGGATGGAACAGTGGATGACCAGATGCCCGATGAACATCCGTTTGTTATCTCAGTACTCTCTCCATGGTTTTCTGATATAGAAAACTACCTTGTTTCAGCACAGTTCCCTCCGCACCTATCTTCAAGAGAGAAGAGCAGAATCATCAGAAAAAGTGCCTCATTTACTTGGATCGGGGGCAATCTGTTCAAGGTTGGCCCTGATCAGATCTTAAGGCGTTGTGTAAGGGAGGAGGAAGTCTTTGATATCCTCCTCACCTGTCATGATGGGCCTTGTGGAGGACATTTTGCAGCAAAGAGCACTGCCTTCAAAATCCTGCAGGTGGGCTACTATTGGCCCACACTTCATCAAGATGTCAGAAGATATATCAGCCGATGTGACCAATGCCAAAGAATGGGGAAACTGACTCAAAGGGATGAGATGCCTCTCCAACCTCAAGTGACTCTTGAGCCATTTGAGAAGTGGGGTATGGATTTTGTGGGTCCAATCAACCCTCCTTCGAGGCAAAGGTCTTACATCATTGTGTGCACTGACTACCTGACAAAGTGGGCAGAGACTAAAGCAGTCAAAGCAGCAATAGAAGAAAAGGTGGCCGAGTTCTTAAGAGAAAACATCTTCTACAAGTTTGGCTACCCAAGAGAGCTGGTCACCGATCAAGGGGGCCAGTTCACATCCAACCTAATTGAAGACCTACTAGCTCATCACAAAATCAAGCATAGGACTTCCACCCCCTATCATCCACAGGCAAATGGGCTAGTGGAAGTCACCAACAGAGCATTGGAAGGGATTTTGACTAAGGTGGTGAGCAGCAGTAGGAAAGATTGGGCAGATCGCCTGGTTGAGGCCACATGGGCTTACAACACCACCTGGAAGACCACCACCGGCTTCACACCTTATGAGCTGGTCTATGGGAAGAAAGCTTTGCTGTCCACTGAATTTGAATACAACACTTTGAGGATGGCAGCTCAGCTAGACCTAGATCTCATCCATGCACAACAAGAAAGGTTATTGCAGCTGAATGGACTGGACGAGCACCGAATGCAGGCCCTCCTTCACTTAGAAGTGGTTCAACTTCAGAGAAAGGTGTGGCATGACCAACACCTCCATGACAAGCAATTCCAGCCGGGAGATTGGGCCTTGTTGTATGACTCCAGGTACAAAGATTTCAAGGGGAAGCTGAGAACCAGATGGCTAGGACCATATGCAGTGGAAAAATGCCATGACAATGGATCTGTTCTTATTCGAACCATTGATGAGGAAGCCATCCCCATGCTTGTCAATGGGGATCGATTGAAGATCTACAGGAAACCTCTCTCAAGACAAGAGTTCATCAAAACTATGGAGAAATCAGTGTTGGTCATAGAGAAGGGTTCTGCCTTTGCTTTGAGCATACCCTGAAAGATCTAAAAATAATAATAATAATAATAATAATAAAGATCCTTGGGTGAAAACTTTTCTGAGGCTCCCAAGGCAGGTGGTAGGGGTGAAAACCTCATTGAGGCGCCCCTATTGTCTTTCAAAAAAAAAGAGAGATTTAAAAAAGATCCTTGAGTGAAAACCTCTCTGAGGCACTTAAGGCAGATGGCAAGGGTGAAAGCCTCATTGAGGCGCCCCAGTTATCTTTCAAAAAAAAAAGAGAAAAAAAGAAAAAAAACAATAAGCAAAAAAGGCGAGGACAGCAAGTTTATAATGTGAAAATGCATGCAGGTTGCAGGTGTTCTATGAAGGAGAGGAGGTCTTTTAACGCAAAGCCAGAGATCCTTATCATGCTGCCAGGAGACCTCACCAGCACCTCCTCCAAGAATACTCATTTTCTCTAAGGTATGTGCACAATTTCATCACGGCTTGAGTCTTCTACATGAAGATGCAAACTTTCTACAGGAAGGTGCAGACTTTCTACAGGAAACGCAAACTTTCTACAGGAAGTTCTGTATTTCTACAGGAAACTTCCTATAGAAGTTCGGGATGGCCCAGAATTCATTTTATGAGGAGATCTAACGACCAAGGATCAGTTTGGACGCATGCAAGCTACTGTTGTCACCCTTATACACTGCTGTCACCTCTTTCTACCATCCCTGTCGACATGCAATGAAGTTACCTACACCATCAAAGAAGATCATTGAGTTATCAAGAGAAAAGAAATTTTTGAGATGGAAAAACGCTGAGATGTCATACCATATCCATCCCAGCCATCCATGAGCTCTGTGAGCATGATCGTGGGGCCATTGCCTTCGTCATGCAGCATGCACCCGAGGAGGAAAAACTGTTACAGGACATCCTGCAGGAGTCCCGTAACAGTTAAGCCCGCTAGAGTGCACACCATTCACAACGCTTGCCATATACAATGAAAATGTGGGCGCATGCAGCCGAAGCATCAAATCCATCGTCAGCGGCCTGTGAATATGAACCTCCGGGCCTATGCAAATACACCAACAGCAAATAAATCCACTCATTATCGTCCAAGAACCAAAAAATCGCGTTGCGGCCGCACAGGTAAGTGTCTCGACCCTTTCTTCCGTCGAATTGCATGAATTTTACTTTGAAAATGTTTGCAAGTGTGAAGTGAATGGGTTGAGCGGTTGTATGGCCATTCAACTGGCCACGTCGATCAGTTAATGGTCTAGTCGGATGTTTGGGTGGCGGTCGTGGCAAAAGAAACAGGCAGTACACACGTGAGAGCAATCCCGTCGAAAAAAACGAGTTTAACAAAAGAGACGGCGGCGGATCTGCGGGGAATGATGCGGCAGTAAGGGAAATCACAGGCAAATGATGGGGTGACGTCGTCCAACGGTCCAGTAGGGACAACTCACCCCTGTGCCACGGATTCCGCCGATTCAAATCTAATCGGCTAGATTTCCACCCCATGCATTTATCATTCACCGTTTGAGACTCGAGTGATCATCCGGATCCCTCTGCAACTCGATACTCTGAGTCTTTGGCCATCAGAATGCCTGTGAAGCAACACCAAGAGCGCAGACCCACTGCAGTATCCCCCAGAGATCGCGCGCTGCTCCTACAGGAAAGCTGTTTCTACAGGAAGTCGGGTTCCTCACGTCAAAAGGTGGCGGGTTAAAAAGGTAAGCCTAAACTCTCCATGCAATTGGTTTTTGAGGGTGGCAGAATCGTCGTCTATAGTTTGGTCGTAGAAAATTGTTGAAAATGTTGTCTGCCGTGCATGAACTATCGTCCTACAGGATGTCAGTGTAATTAAGCTGTGTTAAGGTCCTCAGGAGATAAGCTTCGTGGATTATATGCATGACAGAACCGTAATTCTACGCTCTATCCCAGTGGGCCAAATTTCTTCCGCATTCGCCACCTCCAGCTAACGCAGCAGTTTTTCACCATGCCGGGTGGGTTCATCAGGAGGGAACCCACTGATTCAACGAAGTTAAGAGAAAATCCTGAGGTGGTGGAGCTCTTCACACGAGCGCAATGGATATCCTTCTGTGACAAATTGAAGGGCTATGACGACGAAGTGGTAGAAGAGTTTTTGCAAGCTTTGAGGCCGAAATCTAAAACATTGGCCACCGTTAACTTCAGGGGTGTAAGCCTCAAACTCACCCCACAATTCATCAGCTGAGTTACGGAGCTCCCAATGGGATTAACATGGGATAAAGAAGAAAGGAAATTGGGCCAACAGGCTAAGAAAGAATTCTTTCCACCAGAGGAGGAATTCTCAGAAGACAAAAATGGGGTTCGTAGAACCAGTTTACTGCCACCGTGGAATGAAGTTAGCCTGCAAATTATGAAGTAGATCACCTGCGAAGGCCGTTTTAGCATTGTATACGGGTACCACTTTTGGTTACTCACTAAATTAAGGCACCAGATGGATCTACCTGTAGAAAAAAAGCTCAATCTCCCCTACTTTCTATTACAGTCTCTGATTGAGTGTGCCACCAAGTTGAAAGAAGGCACACCAGATCAGGTAGCCCACCATGGACTGATCAAACTCCTCGTGGAGGATGCGCTCCACACATACAAGGTTCCTCTCTCATGGGAAGCCTTCAGAAATTTGACGAAGGATGGAGATATAAAGATGCTGACCGAAGAGATCGGTTCATCTAGCAGTGAGGAGAAAGAGTCAGTGCCCGCGGGAAAGAAAGAAACAGGCCAGAAGACCACGACCACGGAGCAGAAGAAAAAGCAAGAGAAGAAACGAGAGACAAAGGGTGCCAAAGAGAAAGATGACACAACCATCTTGACAGCAAGAGAGAAAAGGTTGCAAGGCAGAGTGGACAAGGCTGAGAAGGTCCACATCAGCAAAAGTGCCTCGATAGCGACCGCAACCAAGTCAAAAAGAAAAACTCATGTAGCAAAGCAAACCAAAGCGGTGACACTTGTTTCTACAGGAAAGCTGAAACCAGCTTCTACAGGAAGCCCGAAATTAACTGAACAAGGGTCTTCTACAAGAAGCCCAAAATTGACTAAAACAGGGTCTTCTACAGGAAGCCTCGAAAAGACGAAACCCAAGGAGAAGAAAGCTGACATTCATGAAAGGGAGGCAGCAGCTGTTCTGGCCGCCCTCAGCACACCTCCTAAGCCAAAGGAGAAGAGAAAGAGAGAGACCCCTCTATATTTTAAAGCTCGAAGAAGTGTGAGAATAAAGACGGGCAAGCCACAGCCTCCATCCAGCAGCCCGATCATCATTGAATATGCCCCTACTTCGCCCAAGGAAAGGTCCCCCTCGAGGATATTAGTCACCTATGAGAGGGGGAGCCCGAAGAAAACTACGTGGCAAGAAAAGTTAGACCAATTGACTGAAAAAACTCGGCGACAGGATGCTGAAGATGCTCTACAGGAAACCTTAGCCAGGCTTAAAGAAACTGAGAGAATGGAAAGAGAAGCACCCTTATCACCACCAAGGGAGGGTGAAGTATAGCCACCAAAGGAAGTGGAGAAAGAGCATATACCAGAGCCCAACCCTCAGCCAAGTCTGAGTTCATATTACAACTTTTTAGAGTCTGGAAAAATTATACCTCAGAAATTTACTGTGCCACTGTTTTTTGCATTAGAGGAAGAAATAGTCCGTACACACACGTGGATGAAAATAGCCAAGTCAAAGGGTGTGGCGGACATAGGTCCCTTACAGGAGCAGCTCAAGGAGGCCAGAAGTGAATTGTCCATGGCTAAAGACGTGGCAAATTTCCAACACGTGTTCCTACAGGAAGAAAACCAGAAGCTGAGATTGCAGCTACAGGAGCTGAGGGCAGGGACAAGTACATCCTCCAAGGACACCACAGAGGAATAGCAAGGCAAAAAGGAACTGAACACTGGTCTTGGGGAGCCAACCACACTTCTACAGGAAGCAGAACAACAAGCACAAATTGAGGTGCAAGCTCTCAGAAAACAGCTGCAGCAGAAAGAAGCAAAATTGGCCTGCATGGCCAGCTGGGCCATGGATGTTATCCAATGCAGGCAGCCGGCCAAATCCTATGGCTTGTACTTGAAAGACCAATGGCTGCAATTCCAAATCAATACCTTGGCGCAAAGAGGTATCTCTCAGCTCCAAGACCCGCAGCAATTCACTGAAGTTTGCAGTACTAGCTCATCAGAGGATAGGGCCAAATTAGCGGAGTTCTACCTCCATAATCTGGCCCTGCCTAATGTAGTTTCATGGGATCTCAATACGGCCTTGGGAGATATGCAATTAATGGCATTTGCCTCATGGCTGAACCATGAGGACAAAAGAGCAGCAGAAGCCAAAGCAATCATGAACCGAGAGCTGAACGTGCCATTGCTCATCAGACCAGAACCAGGGGATCCAGTTGCACTAATCTCGGCACACCAACATTTTTCCACTGACCCTCAAGCTTCATTAAGATATATGGATCAACAGGCCCAAGCCATAGCTCATTTTGAGGACATGGAGAGACTGTTAGGAGACAACGTTGTCCAAGCATGCACACGCAGATGGAATACTTTGGCACACAGTCTGAAAATCCGAGAGTACCATACCCCAACTCGGATGAGCGAAGCTCTGGTACGGGTAGCCCTCTATAAGAAATCCATGCAAAACCTCCAGGTCAGCTGGATTGGCCTTAAACTCAGCCCACCACTACTGCTAGGATTGATGGAAGGCAGCACAGAGAAAGATGATAATGAACAGTGGGAAGAGGTAAACAGAAGGGCTGGGTTTCATATCAGCAAGGAGGACACTACTGCAGAGGCTTGGGATGTAAGGGTAGCATTAAAGGCAATGAAGGATGAAGAGTTGGACTAGTTGCTCAAGGATGAGCAAATATTTTAGCTGGGGGGTGATGATGAGCCCCAATTTTTGGTAACAATTTGGGCTCATTTGGCCTACTTACCTTGCTCAACCCTTCATTTTTTATCACTTATGCATCATTTCTTAGTATATTCGTGTTATTTGTAGGAAGAAGGGCAGTCATTATGCCTATGTGGCTAATACATGATGATTTCACGTTTTTTGACATTAAATGGAGCAAAGACCATGCAGATGGAGACAAGGAGACAGCTAAGGTGGCATTGCGGGTTTATAGGGAGGTTGTCCATAGCCTTGAATGACCTTCCTCGTGATCTCCACCCCAACTCCGAGCTCCAACAACTATCACCACCGAGCTAGAAGGCAACCAACGGATTCTACAGGAACAACAGTTTACTTTTAGTTGGACAGCCAAGCCCCACTAATTGAGGAGGCCAGCTTGGCCCTCATCATGTATAAATATTGAGGCTGTAGCCTTCGATAAAGACTCTTGAACCTTTGTTGTAGATTTTGAATCACGAGCTATAGCTCTGTTTTTGCTCTTTGTAAGCCAATTTTGGCATGTTGTTAGACTCATGATTATTTTAATAAAAGGCAGGCAGATTTGGATTCAATTCTGAGTTCTTAGAGGAGCTATAGCTCTCAGGTTAGGGCCCAACCTGAGAGCAATAGACCTCCTTTTCTTTGTATTGTTACTTGTCTTTCCTTTTAACATTTCATTTCTTTGCCTTGACATGCATTTGGAAAACACGGTCTGCTGATTCAATTTTCTTGATGTGATTAAGTAGGATTAGTTTCTGGATAAAGTGCTTTCAGTAGCTTAGATTAGAGTAGGAGGATTAGAATTCATCAGAGCTCCAAAAAAAGGGTTGATCGTGCACTCACTGCCACCTTTGTTTAGAGATTGGGAGGGTAGACCGTGCCAACCACCAAAAAAACGCAGTTTTACATGTTCATGCATGCTTTAAAGTCATATTTCCATTGGTAGAAGTGTCCATGCATTTAGATCTTGAGCAATAACGCCTTGTTTCAGCGCCATGCACGATTTCTCTCTTAACTTACATCGCTGTTCTTTGATTTTTAATAAAACAGATAGAATAGGATGATGAATTCTCGGTTTTGTGCAAGACATAGGTGATTTGTTTCATTTACACTGCGCAACACCACTTCAACACTTCCTTATCCTCCTCAGTCGTCCCTAAGCCATCTCCTTACCTTGCAGCTAGATCCTTTGCCCACCAATTCTTCTATTATCCACGTTGCCTCATCTTTTCGGCCTTCCATTGCCTCTACCCTTCTATCGACCAACCAGCTTTATAAACTCTCTCCCCATCTCATCTCTCTGTCCTTGAGCCATCTCAAGCTCCCCTTTCATCTTACCTATCCACCCATACAGCTCCTTCACTCCTCCATCACCCAAAACTCTGACTGCAGGACATCCTGTAGAAGTTAGCAGACTTCCTGTAGAAATCTCGAGCTTCCTGTAGGATCCCCTGCAGACATCCTGTAGAAGCCTGCAACCACGGTTGCCAAGAACCTGAACGTTGTGAACTTCTGTGGAATGATGTTAGGGATCCCCTGGAACCTCGCAGAGTCCTCCTGACCTTTCCCAAGCCTTCCTCCCCTTTGAACTACCCCTGCACAGTCAAGACCCAGTAAGAAGCACAATCATAATAACTCCAACCACTTGAGAAAAAATACAAAAAAACGTGTTCTCTTTAATGGAAGTAGTTTAAATTCATGCATCTCATCTCACTAGAAGTAATGGCATCATTGTTAGGAGTTGCATTCCCATCATTGCATTGTAAGGATTAAGCTGGTCAGATTAAGGTTTACTAGGGTTTCCATGTTTGGTTGGCTTTCAGTTCATTCTTGCAAAGTAGGTTAATTTCCTTTGAGATAGCCTTCGTTCATCATTTAGAAAGCTTCTTCTGAGAACATATAGAAGTTGGCTTGAGCCCTAGCGGGCTTGTGCCAGCTGACCAAGTGACAGCTGCGACAAGAGCTAGTACTTGTGCATACAGCACCGTCGCTTCCAAGTTTGTTACGAACTACCGGGTTGATAAAATTAGAGAAGGAAGCTCCAGGAGTTGTAGCATTATTGCTACAATACTGGAGCCCACCAGTATTCATAATGTCTATTGTAATAATTTTTTTATATATTTGATATTAAAGAGAAAATAAATTTATTATTTTCATTCTTTATGCATCGGTTTCATGCGCAAGATAAATTTATTTGTAGGTCGAGCACCCATTGAGTGCTCCTAGGTTTGTGATAGAATTATGAAGTCAAAAGAGTCATTTTCATACATGTAAGACCCCTTTGGGTATGTTGTATCCTGTAAAGAATTGTTTCGTAAAGTAAAAATTGTTATAAATACCCTCCAAGACCTTTCCAAACAATTTGGCCTACAAAAAGGATCACCTTGGCGTCATGGGAAGCAATGTGACCTACTAAGAAGCCTATAAATAAGGGAACCTTGAATTCATTTTAGAGTAATTCATTCAAGAAAGAAATAAGTTCAATATCCTCAACAAAAGAAGTTGGAAGACAAGGAAAAAGGACAAAGCTCAAGGGAAAGGAGAAGAGAAGAGCGATCAAAGTTTTAGACCTCTATCCCTCTCATGTTAGGGTTTCTAAAGTAGTTTCTACACTAAAATTGCAGAATTTGCTGGGAAATTCGAAGTACCAAAAGAAACTATTGGGAATATCGACATTGCAAAAGAATTTGTTAGCGAAGTTGAAGTTGTTGCTAGGTCAAAGTTACCGGAAGTTCGAAGTTGTTGGAATTTGTTGGGTTGAAATTGGTGGAAGTTGTTACGTCAAAGTAGCTAAAGACTTCATCAAGAAGGAGAAGTTTGACTTGGTCTTGGAAGGGTCTTTGAAAAGGGTCTTAGTTCTTCAATTTTTTCATCTAAACATTCTATAAGAAGAGAAGAATTCTCGTAGGTTTTCCTCTCAAGAGGATAATTTTTGGCCCTGGCTTGCAACCTACATTTTGTGTTTTCTTATCTATTTGATCTTCATAGTTTGGTAGTTATTTGGTGATAAGAACATAATAATAATCAAGTGAAAGAAGAAGATAATAAAGTTAAGTAAAAATACATCACAAGTAATTATCAAAGTAAGAGAAATCACCTAATATAGTTTCCCTTAGATTTCTCAAAATTGTATCAGAGCTAAGGTGACTACACCAAGAAGAAGTGGCAACTTGAACATCAAATCATTGAAGAAGTATAAATAAGGGTTGAGCACAAGGATATTATTAAGGAGGACTAATAAGCATCAAGGAGGAGTAATCATCTCAAGGAATACATCATCACTGAGAGAAGAAGACCTGAAGGACCCTACCTCCACTCAAAGAAAGAAGGACTACATATTTGAAGTATCTTAAAGTTTCGATATTCCCCATTTCTACATTCAAAGGAAGCAAGAAGAAGCATTTCCATCAACATCAATTAAATCAAGGTGATCTCCCTCTTTGAAGAAAGGATCACATTTCAACATATCATCTAGAAAAGAAGTATTTTCATCTTTGAAGAAGGAAGACATCGTCAAGGAAGCAATCATTTTCAAGAAGGCATATTCAATTATCATCATCATCAAGAAGACATCAAGTTGAAGATATCATCATCAAAGAAGCATATTCACTTGAAAATTAAGTATCTTGTATCTATGTTTGAATCTACTATCACTATGACTTCATTTTGCAAGGACAACAACAAACTGGTTGGGTCATCAAATTTCCTTGCATGGAAGAAGAGGATAGATTTGATCCTCTTAGAGAATGAATTTATTGAATATGTTAAGGGTTAAATCTCCAAACTATATCAAGTGAATTATCAATAACTATCAAAATACATGAAAGGGGAAGTAAGGGCTCAAAGAATACCCATAGAAGCAATCAAGGATTCACTCATCCCTTATGTAGCAAAGATGGAGACATTGAAAGAAATCTATGAAAAGTTGGTAGAATTGTTTTCCATAAGCACTACAAGATAAGTTATATCATTTATAACCTAATTATAGAAAATGAAGGTATCTAAGGATGAAGGAGTAGCCCCATATTTTATCAGGGTATCTCAAATAAGAGATCAACTACAAGAATCAAGAGAAATAATGTATGATAAAGAAATAACCATCGTTGTGCTCAATACATTACTCGATGAATGCTGAAACTTTGCATCAAGTATATATAGGAAGAATGAAGCCACTCCATTCAATGAACATTGGTCATTATGTAATATTGAATAAACTAGGTTAAAGGAAAAGAGTGATTTTGGATCAAATGAACAAGTTAAAAAATAGGCTACCATGGTTAGGAGAAAAGGAAAGTTTGGAAAATTTGATCCTCAGAAAAAGAAGGAGATAGATATATCAAATATACTTTTCTATGAGTGTAATAAATATGGGTACTTTAAAAGTAATTTTCCTAAAGTCAAGAAGCAAGAAGAGAAAGGAACGAAATGAATCCCATGTTACTAAAGAAGTGGAAGAATCGGAAAAGAAGAAATTAAAGAAGGATGAAGTGAAAGATCTCTACTATGATTGATATAATCTCCTTCAACTAGTTATTTACAATTATATAATATGATAGAAAACATCACAAGTATGATAGGATGAATTATATAAAGATATAAATGACATCATCGTAGAAGCATGGAATGATAGCTAAAGTAGAAAGTCTACACGATTATAGCAAACATCATGATAGAAATGGCATATCCATATAAGAAAAACAGGAGTAGAAGTATATATGGTTGGAAGAAAGTCATCTAACAAGATATAGGATAAAGAAATCATCATAAATGATCATCATTAGGAAGGAGCACTTACAGAATGAGGATCATCGAGATCCTCCACTAGAATCTTCATTAGAAGGTTCACCTCTACTAAGAGCAAGCAAGTGTCTCACAGATAGTACACATTCCACCTTGTGTGGGATCCACCGATAAGGTATGATGACAAAGATGTGCAACATGTTGAGTTGGTTGAAGTAATTTCATCTTCAAGCAACAAAAGGAAGCTACTAGAAGGAAGTCTAAATGACCAAAATAAGGAAAAGGTATGTATATACTTGATAGATAATGTCAAGTGATCATATGGTTGCAGATAACATGGTTGAATGCTCTATCTCATTAGCATGATTGAAGGATAAGGATATCTTCCAATATAATGATGCATGAAGTCATGTAAACAATGTGCCTTGAACTCTTCTACATATTGATATGATTAAATCAACGTAATATGACCTCATATTGAAGATGAGGTGGTTTCCAATTATGGTTCCTATGATAAAGGAACTATGTATAGAAGTTCATGTGGAAGAAATATGTGAAGAAAGGAAGAAGAGTTCGTGAAATATGCAACTATAGTCATGTAAGATAAGATGAGTGATCAACATTTGATAATTATAATAATTAGCTATGATATCTCCAGGGAGGAATAAGGTATGAGGACCTTGATATGTATACTCAAAAGGGGAATCTTCGTAATGAATGTCTTCGAGATGGATTCATACATGTGGAAGATGTTGATATTGCATGAAGTTTATGTCATGACAAAAGGCCATCATAAAAAGGTAACTTTGGTTTGATGTTCATTTTGAGTTTTGAAAGCATCTAGTTGGGTTGTTACAAGGATACCAAAAGAGGGTTGTAGAAAGTCACCTAAAACCTATACTCATGAGATTTGATGGAATATCTTGAAAGAAACATCACTTGGAAGAGGTAGTTGTATGAAGGATAGCCAAATGTGCACTAGAATATCACTTTCCGATAAAGAGAAGGATGTAATGACTATTGGTTAAACCCTATGGTTCATCAAAGAGAAGTGATGGAGAAAGATGGTGGAAGCCCTACAAAGAATTTATGATGAAGAAGGCTCCATAATGAAGAAGATGAAGTTCATGGTGTAATGCAAAATGGAGGATCCCTATAATCAACTGATAGTACGATGATCTCCACCAAGGAAGTCAATAGCTATTGATGGAAACAAGTCCCTAGTTGAGAGGGATATTGGGGAAGTCCCTTGTTAAAGAGGGAGATTGGGTATATTCATTTTATAGGAATGAGTTGATCCTCCCTAGTTGAGAGGGAAAGATAGACACATCATTATTTTCTTTATGATTATGGAAAAAGGATGGAGGATTGGGTAATCATATGGTTTCTGATACTCTTTGACAATGTGGTAGGGAATCCAATAGGTAACATTAGTCGAAGAGGAAATTCCTTGAGGATGTGGTATTCCAAGACAGGAATTGTCCTAGAAGGACATACCTTGTGAAAAACTAAGAGGGGTATGTTCCTTAGGAGACAATGATGATAGTGTCTATCAGTCATTGTTTTTCCAACATTGTGCTATGATATTTTGGAGAGATGGAGTTGTTAGTCAAGGCCTTTCTATGTGACAATGTTGGTTTGTATGATGAGATGCAAAAATATAAGATAATAAAGTAGATTATGAGATGGCTTACCAATGTTAGTCTTCTTATGGGAATTATTCGATATAAGAATGTCCAACTACCATGTATGGATTATGAATACCTCCCTAGTTAGGAGGGAGTGTTGAAATGTGTAACTAGGTTTGGTATTCATAATGTCTATTGTAATCATGTTTTTATATATTTGATATTAAAGAGAAAAGAAATTGATTATTGTCATTCATGATGCATGGGTTTCATGCTCAAGATAAATATATTTGTAGATTAAGCACCCATTGAGTGCTACTAGGTTTGTCATAGAATTATGAATTCAAGAGAGTCATTGTCATACATGTAAGACCCCTTTGGGCATGTTGTATCTTCTAAAGATTTTTTTGTAAGTCAAAAGTGTCATAAAGACCCTCCAAGACCTTGTCAAACAAGTCTCCCTACAAGAAGGATGAAGTCAACCTCATGGGAAACAATTCAACCCCCTAAGAAGCCTATAAATAAGGTAACCTTAGCTTCATTTAAGATACATTCATTAAAGTAGAAATAAGTTCAATCTCCTCAAGGAAATAAGCTAGAAGATAAGGAAAAAGGATGAAGCTCAAGGAAAACAAGAAGAGAAGCAAGATAAATTTTTTGGACCTCTCTCTCTCTCATGTTAGGGTTTCTAAAGTAGTTGCTAGGCTAAAATCGCAGAAGTTACTGGGAAAGTTGAAGTTATAAAAGAAATTATTGGGAAAGTAGAAGTTTTTTGGAAGTCAAATTTTGCTACTAGGTCAAAGTCGTTAGAAGGTTGAAGTTGTTGGAAGATCGAAGTTGTTGGAATTTGTTTGGTCAAAGTTGTTGGAAGTAGCTAGGTGGAAGTTGTTGGAAGTTGTTCAGTCAAAATTGTTGGAAGCTACTAGGTCAAAGTAGCTAGAAGATTTCATCAAGAAGGATAATTTTAACCTGGTCTTGGAAGGGTATTAGGTATTATAATTCATCATTTGAAAATTATATAAGAAGAGAAGAATTCTTGTGGGTTTTCCTCTCAAGAGGAGAGGTTTTGGCCATAGCTTGCAACCTACATTTTGTGTCTTCTTGTCAATTTGATCTTCATATTTTGGTAGTTTTTTTATGATAAGAACATATAATAATAAAGCGAAAGAAGAAGCTAATAAAGTTAAGTAAAAATACATCACAAGCAATTATCAAAGTAAGAGAAATCACCTAATCTAGTTTCCCCTAGATTTCTCAACACAAGTTTCATCGAGAATACTCCATACTGATATTAGGGCAACAATATATAAACACCACCACTTCTTATAGACTAAACGATACCATACATATACTTGAATTGAGATGCCAATATATCCGAGATGTTGTTGATACCATAACTATGATTTCAATGAATGTAATGTCAATGTTGATCTACAAAAAAATGGAGATGTCAATGATGTCGTTCACACACTACTAACTAAGGATTCCATATATACAATGCTTCCATACCAATTTGTAGCATCCATACATACCAATAACAAAAATCAAGGGTTATTATGTCTATTACCATACATCATAGCCCTTACTATTTTCCTCATAACCATAGAAAGGTACATATCTTGTTCATCTACCATATTCAATGAGAGTGATGCAAATGTCATACCATGTGAATGCCAAACTATGGACAGTGAGTGTGATGTCATGTAATGTCATACATTGGAATGTTAATAACATTTATCATACCATGTATACTGAGTGTGATGCAAGCATATCATGAGTGTGATCACCATAACAGTGATGCCCAGAACATAAGCAAATCCCAAACAATATGTGTGATCCCATAGCAATATTGTGATGCGCGAAGCGTTGCCAAGGAAATGAACCATATTCAACATGTGATCATTGTATGCAACAAGGTATATGGTTTTCCATGTTGTAAGCCTGTGCTATAGAGAAATGTGTAATGCGAGTCTACCAATACACAATATAGAAAAGATATGTGCATTGTTGAATGAACCATAAGATATATATAAATGCAATCACTATTGTTAGAAAAACGAAACTCAAATTTTATGCAAACCCCTATCATAAGAATAACGAGCGTTAGAATTTATAAGAGCGACTTCATGATTATGGTAGCCATTGTCGTAAAACGCACCAGTCACTGTGAAAATAAGTGAATTATAGAAAATATGTGAGCTGTCTACATTCTGCAAATTGTGTCCCCTTATCTTGAGCTAATCTGATTGGCTATATATATACATTTCAAGAAGAGGTGATATACATATGAAAGTCGACATGTCAATATGAAATTTATTTGAAATTGGGAGGGAAATTAATTTAAATTTAAACTTCCTTATAATATTATCAAATATGTTTTTCCATGTGCCTTAATAATTAACACCACATTAAATAGGAGTGACCACACATTAATAATCTTTCTTTGCCCATTTAGAACTCTAAATTTGTGGCATGATTCCCTTCTACATGGGAAATTCATCCCATAGCTGCCCAAATTTCAACAAGAACAACACATGAAAAAGATTGCACTGAATGATAGTTTCTCCTCCATCATTTTCTTTACCTAGAGATTGCCAAGCCTAAGCATGAACAGAGTGTGATTGAACGTGTAGGTGCTTGATGGGACTGATAAACCATAGGTGCTTACTATGGCTAATAAAAAACTGTGCTTGTCCCTGGATAAGAAACCACCTGCATAATGGGTCTTTGATGCGTACTAGTACTAGTAAGACATTGGTGTTGGCTGTGGTTGATAAATCATTGTGCTTGTCTATGGTTAATAAACTACCTAGAAGTGACAACACTCCTACAAATCATCTAGAAAAAACTCCCGGGGAATTCAAGTGCTCAGACTCTCGACCTGGCACAGGGGTGGCAAGATACGGAACCAATTTTTGTAACTGCCTATGGTTGGTAGTTTAACTTGATGCCTCTCTACCACTCACCAATAGAAAAACAATTTTATTAGATAAGTAGTCTAGTCTTTGTCTGTGAATTTCGAATGTCAAGTTGCAGTAACCATTAAAGAAATTTTGAGGTAAAAAATGGACCTCAAAACAAAAATGTACAACCAAAATCAGCTTTATAAAAACCAATAGGATTCAAGATGATGATGTCAACCATGGTGGATGATTCAAAACTTTTTCAACTTGTATTTTCAACCTATATCCCTACAGTTTTACTCAAATTTCGAGCGGGAGCACTTGATGAATGAAAAATTTAATTCCTCATCCAATGAGTATTTCTCATTTTCTTTGTATCAGGGTCCATTGAAAGTATGCAACATGGGTACTCCTTGGATGAGGAAGAAAATTTTTCATCCAACGAGTACACCCGCTCAAAATTTGAGTAAAATTGTAGGGGGATTAGTTGAAAATATGAGTTGAAAAGGTAGTTTTTTATTTTTTCCCTCTAAAATTTGATGATGTAATCTAATCTTATTTTATTATTTCCACTATTATTTTATAATATTCCGTAGGAGGCCCATTTTAGACCTCAAATTTTCTTTAATGAATTTGTCAATGGATTATTCTTGAGAATAGAATTGTATTCTCCTATTCATGGTTTCCATATTAACATTCATGTATTTTGAAATGGTGTAAGTAGGAGGAGTCTTCTGGTGGCCATGTCGTAAGTAAATATATTTGTAAATTGTAATCTAAAATTACTCACATAGTAATTATAGTAAGAGTGAAGCTAGGCCTTATCTCTTTTCAACTATGAGGTATTTATAATTAAACTTGTGTCACTATTTGTAGCAAAATCATCCTAGGTCTGATTTCTTTTCAATTGGGAAATGTGTTAAAACTGATGTGTTATGCATAAGTGATTTTGACCATACTTATTCCAGCTGTGTGATATATGTGTTAAAACTCACATGGGCTTTATCATTTTGATTGTGAAATAGATTAAAAAGTTGATGTGGTTACATAAATTAAATTCAACCATGACCATATTTAGTTTTTTTCTAAATTGCATAGCATACACCAAAACCAAATTGGGATTTATCATTTAATTATGCAATACGTATATCAAACCAAAGTGGATTACGTGTAGGAATTCGATGTAAGCATATTAATTATATTTTAGTTATATGTATATATCACCGAAGTGGTATATGTGTGGTGAATTCGACATAGGTGAATTCATTCTATTCGTTTTCTATTTATATATCACCCGTGTGGAGTATGTGTGCTAAATTCGACACATGTTGATTCATTATATTTGTGTTATATCTATATATATAGATATAGATATACATATTGGCACAAATATGTATGCTGAACTTGGAAAATACATATATTGAAATCGGCCCTAGACCATTTAATTTAGAAGTGTTGTTTTCATTGCATTGCGTTGTATTCCCATCCTTCATACTAGGTTTATGTTTAATTGTTGTACCTTAAGGATTTAACCCATGGACCCCCAATGCACAATGGGGTGGGTCTTTCCTTTGCAGTTCAGAGGCCCAAATCCCCTAGATGTTGCAAATAGGAATTCCTTGTCCACTCAAAGGGTTCAAACCATATTGGATGACTTTGAACGATGGAGGAACCCTCTTTATATGGTGGAGGAATTCCTTGTCTACTCAAGGGTGTAAACCATATTGGATGACTTTTCATGATGGGGGAACCCTATTTATATGGTGGAAAGGGTGCCTTGAAATCCACTCCACATCCAAAGTGGATCCAACCTATGACACACCAAATATTTCACCAAGCCCGTCATCACTTGGGTCAGCATTTCAACTGTCTAATGCATTCAATGGCTCAATTGTCTTGCTTGAAATACATCTAAGGAAATCCTTGCTCTTCCTTGTGTTTCATGTCATGTTGGGCATCCATGCATCCAATGCATGGACCAAGTCTACATGCAATGGAGTGCTAATAGAGCAAGAGTGCCCATGTGATGGGGCATTACGAAATGAAATGAAATGATATTTTAAGGTCCACAAGACTAAAAATAGTTTATGAGACCATTAGTTCCCTATTTTTTTCTTTTTGCAATTCAATCCTTTTCTTATTCAAATTGATGATGAGCTGGCCCAACCTTCCAACAATCCCATTGCTAAAAAGACAATGCCAAGAAACTGATGCTAACATGTTCTCATAATTTTCTCTAATGTCTTTGAATGCATCACATTCCAAAATGAAATTTTTTTCCAATTCCATAGCCCCAGATGTGCAAAATGTACACACCCATTCTTCCCAAGCTTCTTTAGGACTTTTCCACCATCCTGTTTCACACCGAAGTTGATGTGAGTTGGTCCTTAATTAAGAAATAAGAACCTTTTCCCTCCACGAAATGCTAGCTCCAATGAACTCTTTTTGTTGTAGATCACACGTAGGGTTGAATTCCTCAGTGTAATATTTCTTCTTTCTACCCAACTCTTTTCCCCATACCTTTTTACGAAACTTCTCCATAACAAAATCCTTTAGTTCCTTACTATTTGTGGGACAGACATTGAGGTAGATATTCCATTTTTGCATCCGTGTGTAGTTTTGTTTCATCCATGTTTTATTTCTTTCACTCATGCCTTCATTGAAGATAACATTAGGCCATCTACCTACTCTCATTTGCTCAATTCTCACTCAAATGGACAGGGAGGGATGTCAGGAAACCTGCCATGTGGACATCATGCGCAAAGGCAAGTCGTCCACATGAAGGAAGTGCATCAGTGAAGTCGTGAGGGGCATGCGATCAAATTACGAGTTGGATTAATTATTTTTTAGGTCAGCTGGAGTGGGACGCAATAACCCAACCGAAAGGGTTATCACACAGATATAGAGTGAGTCGAGTGGAAATATGGGGACCAATGAACACAATATTGATTGCAGAATGAAGAAGAGGGACAAACGAGTTCTGGGAGTAAGCTCACATCTCATGAGAAAAGAGGAGGAATGGGTGAGGTTTGTCATAGGTATGCAGAATGGAGGTATATCATCGTGGCTTTCTGTGCGCCGTAGGATATTTGTCTTGAGGTTAGAAAGGTCAAATGACCAAGCTTTGGTTTTTGATTTCATTTGAAACATCTAGGTGCAAACATTGCCTGAAGTAAACGTATATAGTGATCTACATGAGAAGCATAAGCTGCATAAAGTGAGCAGACATGGCGAGGTGCAAGAGTTGCACGAGGTGCATGGGTTTCTTGAACTAGTCAAGTCTGGATGAGTTGTGGTAGCGAGCTATTTAGAGTTTGGCCCAACATATTTTTGAAGTACTGTACTTGTAGGTTGAGTTGTATCTTGCGACTACGAGTCAGTTAGGGCTCAACCTAGGCCAAGAAACTGTACATTGAAATTAATTGAAGTAGGGGGAGATTTGTTTGGGAGTTCCCCCTCCCATTACACTTTTGTACTATTATATTAGTGTTCCTACTATTTATATCGATTCGTATGAAGTTAATGTATGTTGTTTTACATTGAAGTTATACTGCAAATATCTATAATTGAAGTAAAGTATATTAACTATGCATAATAACATAAGTGTTTCATGAATGAAATAAAATTGTCAATAAGTTGAGTTTTTTGAAGGGATATCGTTTTGAGGTTGTTTGAGAGATTATTCCGCAAGTTAAGGTAGTGATTTCATCAAATAGCACACAGTATAGAAGCTTAGTCCGAGAAAAATTAATCTTAAGTTGGCTTTGCCTCTAAGAAGAAAACATTCCTGTGCCTCACATCTTGGTGACTCGAATAGCTTAGGCTCATGTAACTACCATTGGGGCATGACATACATCATCCCAGGCATTCATCCATCCAGCTTGCAAGGAATACCCAGTGATCCGAGCACTCCCACTCGCGGACTAAGGTGTTGAAGAAACAATTCAGGTCATCACTTCCAATGCACCCATGAACCAAGGAATATCCATCGTCTAAGTCATCGTGCAACCTCTCCTAGAAAACTTCAATGACAACCCTCACCTCTTCGCCATACCTAGCAAAATCACTTTCCAAACTATTTTTCATGACCCCTAGGGCGCACCTCCGACCATAAGGTTCCCAAGTCCACCGAGGTGTGTGACACTAAAGTGTTTTCATCCTAAGAGATTTACTAACTTAGGCTTACTAACACCCGAAAATACTCCCCTAGCCTATGTGCCTTTATGTGCGACCCTGACTCTTTACTTGCAGAATTAGTAAATGATGAAAGTCAAGTACAATAGCCCTTCATTTGCTAAGCCTCCTCAACACTTAGCCAAATCTCATTTTACTTCAGCTAATTCTTAGTTTACTTCATTCATTAATACCATAGTAACATATATCAACAATGTGCTTCAATATAAAATAGCGACAGTAATACTTCAATAATAAACCATCAACAATGATATAATATTCCAATATGAAAGTGCACAAATTTAATGGGAAGGGGAAATCCCATCCAAAACTCCCCTTTTCATTACTTTAATATAGTTCAATGATACAATAGGCCAGCCGTGACCAAATATTGGTCGTTTGTTGCCAACGTGCTACCAAAAAAGAGTTACAATAGAACCAGGTGTAACTCAACTAATTCACCTTGCTTGGATTCCTTCCTCAACTCATTCGCTCTTCCACTAATCTGCATCATTCCTCTCACCAACGGGAATGACTCCTCATCGAGTCAACCTCTCATAATTCTAGACAACTTAATGTACTCGCCACTCCTCCTTTCAGTCTTGAGGAAACATTTTCAAGCTTTTGGAATTCTGCATGTTTAGGTCCCCCTTGTACAACACCATGGAGGAGAACCTTGGGAGATACCCCAAGCAACTCTTCCTAATAATCTGCATGGTCATAGTCTTCCCATTCTTCAAGGATCAAGAGTAAGTCTAGGTCCATCATCAAATAGCTTGGGATGTTAACAAGAACTCCATCCCCAACACCATCGCAATATCATCCATCGACGTTGCTCTTAGATCCATATTCCAAAACCATAAACCAAGCTATGTCGGAGTGTCTCTAAGAATCCATGTCAATGCTTTAAATCCCGAGCTGACAACTTTGAAAGAACTAAAACTTGTCTCTGGTTCCTTCTTCAACTTCAATGAGTTTGTTGCCTTCTCTTTGAGGAATATATTCGAAGCTCTCGAATCCACCAATGCAACAAGATTCTTTCCATGCATGATCACCTGCACAAAACTTAAGCCTAAATCCTTCTCATCTTGTGAATAATTATTTCCATGCTTCCTTCTTATCTCCATGACCTTCTCGATCACCTTCTTCTCATCCTCAAGGGAACATATACTTGCATCCTTTGAATTCAATGAAGCTATCCTCTTGAGTTTCTCCACTTATGCATTTGGTTAAGATCCTTCCATCGTGAAACCTCCTTCCTTCTTCATCACATGCAAAGAGCTTAAACCTTCTCAAACCTTGATAGACTTCATTCTTCAATTCTCCTCTTCCTTCGACTATTGCTTCACTGCTCCTACTTGACATTCAACTTCTCGACCAACTCCCTCAATCTTCACTAGGATGCCATCCAAAGCCTTTGAACAAACTTCACTCTATCCCTCAACTCATTTAGGCCCATTTTCCTCCTTTGAACAAGAATCTTCATGGTCAAGACTTAGCTTAACTCTCTCTCGGAGCTCTCCAACTTCTTACTACAACTTTGCCTCTTTTTGTTTTTTAAGAGCTCACTCATTGGAAAGAACTCAAAGTCCTTCATTGGTTTGTTGTGGTTGAGCCTCCAACAAACAATATTCCTCAACCTTCTCCTAGAAAGCATTCAAGTCCTACTACAGTACCACTATCTCCACTTCAGTTTGATCCATGCTTTCCACCACCTGCACAAGTTCACCATAGCATTGTTTCCATCTAGATTCATAAAATTCGATCATCCTCCCTAATTCTTCGATCTGTTGTAGTAGCCTCCATATCTACCTCAACTCACTTCTCCCAACAAGTTGTAAAACTTGTTGTCACATTTGTGGTCTTCGCACCACTTCCTTATATTATAATCAAAATGAAGTCATCCTAGTACTTCCTTCAAGCCCTCTTTTCCTTGAACCACCACGTCTTATGACAGCCCTTGTGCCTTGCAGAGGTTCGTGTGGCCTTGTGGTTGGGCACTCCCTTATGTCTTTGTCATTGTGGTGCCTCTTGGGTGCGCCCTATAAATGATGAAGTTCTGGTGGTAGGGCAACCTTGTGGTTGGACACTCCCTTGTGCCTTCGTCATTGTGGTGCCTTGGAAACACCAAGTTTTGGGCAGGAAGGGTAGATGAGCACACTTATAGGCCCTCAGGCACACCAATTTGTTCCAAATGTGCTACGTTGTGACCATCCCAATGCCTCTTGGTGGTTCATGTGTCCTTATGGTCAAGTATTCCCTTGTGCTTTCATTGTTGTGGTGCCTCTTGGGCATGCCTTGGAAACATCGAATTTTGGGGTAGAAATGTGGACCTATACACTTATGGGCTCTCAAGAACACTAGGTCATGCCAAAAATGATACGTTTTGATGGCCCCAATTCCCTATGGTGGTCCATGTGGCCTTTTGATCAGTCAATCCCTCGTGCCTTCCTAGTTGTGGTGCCTCTTGGGCGCAACCCATAAACGTTGAATTTTGGGTGGGCTAAGCAGGGTGGCACATTTTTGTGTGCCCATGCACACCAAGGCATGTTGAAAATGCTAAGTTACGACCTCCCTAATACCTTTTGGTGGTTTATGTAGCCTTATGGTTGGGATCACTCTTGTGCCTTAGTGGTTGTGGTGCCTCTTAGGCACGCCCTGGAAACACTGAATTTTGGGTGGATTGCATGAGTCAACTTACTTGTACGTGCTCGGTAACACGATGGCGTGCCAAAAATCCTAAGTTTTGATTGCCCTTGTGCCTTGTGGTGGTTCATGTGACCTTGTGGTCAGGCACTCCCTTGTGCCTTGGACTTTGTGGTGCCTCTTGGGCACACCTTGGATATCTCAAATTTCAGCCATATAGGATGGGTTCCTGTTGTATTGCTACCATTTTTTATTCCACTTATGTTTTTCCTACATGATGTTGCTAAATTTTGTTTTATTCCAATCTTTGAGCTACCATTTTATGTGTTTAATTTTTTGTTGGATTTTGCACATTGATATGCCTTCCAAAGCATCTTGTTCTTCCTGGCATTGATTTATGTTTTCCTGAAATTTTGGATGTTGTAATAAAGTTTAAAAGCGAAAGGGTTTTTGTGGGGTCAAGACTTAATTTCTAGTTTAGACATATGGGCCAATGGTTTGAGTTGTGGCTCGAGGTTGTGGATGCTTCCAAAAATATGTCCTAGGTCATGATAGATTCCATGACTAAGAATTGGTCCAATTCAAAGCCACTTGTTGCAACCAACCAAGTGAAGGTACCATTTATGGCATCTAGGTCTACTAGGAGTGAGGGCACCATTGTTTCTTGAAAAGGAATGGAATCTACATCAAGTTTCCTTATACCTACTCATTTCTCTTTCAATGATTTGTTGAGGTTGAAATCTCCACCAAGAATCGAAGGGGAAGGGGAGAGGATTTTGTGGGTGCCAACAATGGATTGAAGGAAGAGGGGTTTTTTCTTGGGAGAGTAAAACACATATGCATTTGATAGATAATAGATCTCAACATAACCAATGAGTTGGAATCAAATAGTAAGGATTCAAGAGGCAGTGAACATATATATAGTATTTGAATTTCCTATTCATTCCAAATAATGGCAAGGCCTATTGAGGGTTCTTAGGCATCAATAGTAGTCTCTCTATAGTCTCTTCAAAATTAACTTATTATATTGCTAATTACCTCACTAGATGTTCTAGTTTCCTATATCATCATAACTATAAGGGTTTCATAGTATAAATTTTTTTTGAGAAGCCTCATTTTTCCTTTTCTATTGAGGCCTCTAATATTACATGAGATTATTTTCATGTCAAGGGTATGATGGAAGCAAGGAAGACATATGTAATCATTCTGATGCATCCTAAATTAACCAAAATACCCCCCAAATTCATCCAAGATCTACTGGTTGATTTTCCTGTCTTTTTTCTTTTCCTCCCTATGAGGTTTTATTGATTCATTCAATGGTTGGTATTAAACTCTGAGTGGGCCTATGTTAGATAGTCATAAATTCCTTCTTAGGGTAGAAAAAAAAGATGAACATCACTAAGATTAGAACTAATTCTCATGATATTTGAAGTGAAACCAAGAGGTGGTCTACTCCCAAGACTCCCTGGGACGATATAATTTGTCATGTTTGAGATACTAAGAGGGTGGAGGATGAAAATCCCTTTCTTTTAGATTGTCTAGACCTTACTCAAATCCACTCTCATTTCCCTAACATCTGTCACACTTCCAATCTTCTTGACTTGTTAAGTCAACCCAACTATAGTCATCGTGGTGCATTTCTTTTCATTCTTTTAGATCATAAAAATAATATTCTAAATACTTACAATTAGATTCTTCTTCTTCTTAAGATCCAATAGACCTCATTGGTCATAGTGGACATTAATCATCATCATCATTTAAAGTATGTGTGCCATAACACTTTAACTTGTTGTTATGGAAGAGAAAAGGGATATTTTCCCTTCCGTGCTTTATCCTACCTCAACAAACTGTGTGTGTCTAGCTCCATATCTTTATTGTGGTCAAGGATTAATCTGGGCCCTCTTGTGGAGTAGATTGGAGCACTGACAGGGGGGGAGGGTGTAGCACCATCGTTCCACTTTTACCCAAGTTAACCAGTCTGCTAGGGTAGACATGTGATGTGAATATACTACAATATGATTCAACTTCCCATGTATAGTTAAGTGGAACCGATACAACACAACCAATCTGACCTTCTGCACATACCATAGAACCTATAGGAGCCAACCAACCCTTCCAGATGATCAACCCCTAAGATAACTTGACACTTCATTGCCCTAGAGCCTCATTTGCTCCCAAGCCATGGGCATGCATGTGACTGGAGCCCTCTAGGCGCTCTCATAGCATTGGCATGCAAGCAACTCGGGTCTTTTTCAGCTACTTTTGAGCTTGCAACCCTCGATTCTATGCCACTTTTTCAAGGCCAAGATTCAGGCCACTGCCGAGAACTCCATGAAGCTTTCAAGAATGAAACCTAACATCGAAACAACGATACAAATGTGAATACTTGAACAAAGACATGGTTGAACTCCTACTAGCCATGACATGCATTTCCTCAAAAATGTCACAAATATGCATTCTATAGGTCATAACAATAGATCTAAGCATAGGGATCTCATACTTATCTGCGAATCGCTAAGAAGCATTGATGCCTTATCACATTATTTGAATTATCATCTATTAGGTTATAGATTCATTGTACATTCATTTACAAATCAAAACATGATGAAACAATATAAACTTTGAAATGGGAAATCTAGCCAAAAAACACCAAAAAAACATGAAAAGTAGTGCTAAAAATGAAAAGTGTTGATGCTGGAATAACACTTTTTTTTACTAGGGTAAATTTTCAACATGTTTTAAAAATGGCAGTGAAACCCGATTTTTTGTGCAAAAAACACCGTGAAAATGAAAAGTGTTGATGCTGGAATAACACTTTTTTTTTCTAGGGTAGACTTTCAATATGTTTTAAAAATGGTAGTAAAAACCAATTTTTTGTGCAAAAATTGTGCAAAAAACACACTGAAAATGAAAAGTATTGATGTGTTGATGTTCAAATAACGTCTTTTTTTTTCAACATTTTGAAATAATGGTGTAAGATCTTATCATGACTTTGAAAAACATTAAAATTTCAAAAGAAAAATGAAAACACAAATTTAAAAATAAAAACAATGAAAAAAAATAACAAAATAACAAAAAGTATATATATATATATATATATATATATATATATATATATATAAAAGAGACAAAAATAAAATAAAACATAAAAATAAAAATAAAAACAAAAACAAAATTAACCTTTAAAAAAGAACAATCATTAAAATGTTAAAAAATAAAAAAAATAAATTAACCAAGATAAGAATTAAAAAATAAAAAAATAAAGAAATAATAATAACAATATATTTAAAAAATAAATAAAAATGTAAAAAAAAAAAAAATTATCTTGTGAACAATAAAAAAAAATTAAAAATTAAAACAAAAAAAATTAAAAACTATAAAAATAAATAAATAAAAATACATAAATTTAAAAAAACCCAAAAGAATACACTTCCTCTTGAGTTGAGAGCTGCCACTATAAGGTTATACGAGAATGTAATTGCCAAGCTAAATAGCAATGAGGGGTGGTCGAAACTTATTAAGTGTAACATCAGAGTTAAACAAGGTTGCCCCCTCTCCTTACCCTATTTGGAATTTACATCGATAAGCTTGAAGGCTATTTAGAGGAAGCAGGATGTGATGGCACGAGCTTAGATGGGATAGTCGTCATCCTTCTTCTTTATGCTAACGATATTGTTCTTTTGGCAAGGTGCCCATCTGATCTTAATAAGCAACTCAAGCTTCTTAAGGATTTCTGCTCTACCATGGGTATGACTGTTAACACTGACAAAACAAAAGTTATGATTATCAAATCCAAGAAGGACACTTACGCTAATTTTATGTATGACAATAATAACTTGGAGGAAGTGTATTCTTACAAGTACCTAGGAATTGATATTCATCACAAGCTCAACTGGAACCATAGCATTGAGAAAAGGTTTAATGGGGGGTGGAAAGCTTATTTTGGTCCTGTTATCTCAAAATCAAGCCCTGGAAGGCTGCAACCCAGGAAGACTTCAAATAACTATTTCACACCAATCTTTAGACTAAGGCTTAGCCTCCTTAGCCTGAGAGGGCTCTCTCAAAGGATTATTGATTTTGACTATTAATAAGATGGCTAACTCTTGTGAATAACATTGACAAATAATGAAGGCTGGACAAACATTACATAAGTTTCCATTGGGCCTATGGAGTCAAACATACTACAACAAACAATGATGATGCCTTACATAGAAGTCAGGGCATTTAGCATTTGGATGTTCAGAATACCACTTATATAAAACCACAGTTTACAAAGACATACAGGAAGTCAGAGCATGATCAATGAATTCTGAGTGATTATGCATTTGTACAACTGTAAAAGAACACTAAAGAAAATATACCATCACACATTCTGAACAAGAAAATCCCTTATGAATCCTGAGAAGTAAAACAGTCATTTATATTACTGAACTCTGTTTTTTACATAAGCCAAAACAATCCTCTGTTTTATAAAATATCCAACCCTCATTACATCACTGTCTTAGCTATATATAGAGTGTTTATTCTAGCTGATTCGAGCTTCCTCCTCCAGCATGAGTGGAGCTCGATAACTACCTATGATGACACCTATTAACACTTTAAACTAACTAATAAATACAACTGACTGTTGACCGGAGTTTTAAGAGATCTAAATCAAGTAGGACTCTAACTCCATATTACATGCTTGATGGCTTTAATTACAATGAACTTTGTTCTTTGACACCTACTTCCCTTCTGGCGGTGAGATGGCTGAGATGATTGCTGAGATGAGTATTTAATGCTCCATGTTGGCCTTGGATGCTGAATGCTTTAACTGCTCAGTGATGTTAGGTGATATCCCTTGCTTTTCGGTTCCAGTCCTCCATAACTTCGAATATACAGCAACATGTCTTTTAGCCCTTTTAATAACCCAAAAATATAGAACACCACCATGTTCCTGATGTGTTGGAGGCTTCATCGATGGCCAAGTGTGCAAGCCAAAATTCCTTGTATGCAACTCATTCAATACCCTATGACCGGTAATAAAGTGGCTTTATAACAGAAACTTTAAACTTGAGTTAAAGCATTCCACCTTTTAAAGGTACACCTGTCTTGATCTGAATGGTTGTGATGGCTTCATTTGGTCTCTTACATATCCTTTAGGTGTTTCCTTTTGAAAATTCCCGCCCATATTACCAAATTGTTTGTCTGCGTTAAAACCATCACCTACAGCAGTTTCGTAGCGCGCTACGAAACTGCTGAGTCTTTTAGCTTGCTTTTGACCACCTTGTCGATTACTTTTGGATGTGTTAAAATCTGATGATTTCCTCCCAAGGTCTGAATTTGAACCATAAATGATGCTATTGGAGGTTGCTCTTTCAACAGCTTTGAAGGTTCTGGAAAACATCGTACATATGATAATTTACTTCTTTCTATTGAAATGTGCCAATTCCACATCCCTGTCTTGAAAGGATCAGACTTCCTGTAGGAAGTATAAGAAGCCAAATTTTCTATTCTCCATTGGGCAAGCCTGGCTGTTTCACAGGTGCTAGACTTCGAAATACATCAATATCAACCTCTTCAAGTCGCTGAGAGAAATTCTTGAACACAAAGCGTTTTCCACTAGGCCCTTTGTTAAGACTCTTGATAGGCTGATTTTGTGAACATGCCATTTTATTTGATGAAAGAATCCAAACTTTTGCTTCAACCTTGAAATCCAAACATAATACCTCCAACTCTGACTCTTATCATGACACTTATTGGTAGAGATAGAGTAAGTAGATCTATCCAACAAAAGGCGAAGGGCTTGCTCTGCTCTCGAATGAAATTTTAATGCTGGACCCTTCAGAATGTGCCACAGTAAAGCACTACAGCCTGTTGTTTTCTCCTCTGAAGGCTCCATGACAATTTCTCCCATTATTTTTCGTATACCTTTTATAAGCTGCTTAACAGATGCATTTCGGAGCAAAAATGACACAGCCTCAGCCAAAAACTCTTGCACATATTCTCGATGGTAGTACCGCAGCTGCTTTGTTATCTTCATTACATATGCAATGTCCTTTACAAGAAGCTTCTGCATGTACTTCAAGATATAAGAGAAAGCTGTGAAAACCTGTTCAAGAATTTCAGGATCTCGATCTCCACCAGATTCTAGAAGGTTTCCCATGGTTTCCATCAGTTTATGGAGAAAAGGCATGAACTCCTCACGCAAATCCCTTGACAGAACTGCAATCAAACTGAGGATAGGCTCAAGGGAAAGCTTAGCCTACATGTGCAACCGGCAAAGAAGTTTTGATACAATCATTTCCTTGTGGAGCAAAACTTGTGGTAAGGTTTGCACCACTGGCATCAACTCTTCATATAGAGAAATAAATTCTGCCGCACTATTCAGTTCCCGCCATTGTAGAAGGTTTTCATGGAAAAATGATGTTCCTTGAGTTGGCTCAAATAGTGTCAACTCTGTAGCCAAATGCCAGAACCAAGCAAGTCTTCAAGTGCCCTAGAACTTGATATGTGACTGGAGATGTCTTGCCAATCACAGATCCTTCATAGGAAGTGTTAAATTACAGTCCCCATTGTATATTGCATTACTATAAGCTTGACGATTTGCAACATCTGCTGGTAGCATGAGAATGGGAATTTCGGCCACTGAAAGGCCCATAACCACCACTAGCTTCGGGAAATATGCTTGATTAATGTCATCTAGGTGTTGATAATTAATAAGCAGGTAAATATTGAAAAGAAACACAACAATACACACCACTGCTGCTATGATAACTAATGCCAGGTTGAAGTCACCCATTTTTCTCCTCGAAGTTCAACTCCACAAATGCTGACGATTGAAAATTCCTCAAAAAGGAACACCACACAGTTATAATGAACAAGACTTTGCTTCTTTATTTGTCCATTTGAAAGTAGACTAGCTGTTTCGATGCCAGAATTGCCTGCCCATAAGACTCGTGAAATTTTGCCAAGCCAAAAATAAATGGTGAAATGGAGCTCTTTTTGATCGATCTGAATTATGCGCTGTAGGAAAAAAAATAATAGGAAAATGTAGATCCTGAATACAGATCAGAACAACTGAAATCTCCCTGAGATGGCCAACATAGCATCTGGTGTCGTGGAAGGCAGGGGCGATTTCACTGGGAACGGTCAAGATCGCTTACTCGCTTCCTTCCTCTGCAACCAATCCCCGTGCCAGATTATTTTTTCACTTCTTCTCAGCTTCCTGCCATTCTCTCTCCATCTGCCAACTAGACTTATAATCACCTCTATCATGCATGAACTTGCAAGCATCCCCATAGCCACAATAACCAGTCTCCTTGTAGTCCTTACAGATGTCGGGCTGATAATCAAATCTTATAGAAGACCTAATATGAGCAGAAGCCCTAAGAGGCCCATGCGCACCGCCAGCTTTTTCTCCGGAAACTGTGTGTTCTCTTCTAAAACCTGCTTTGTGATCGGTATAACCGTGAATACCTTTATAAAGTTTTTCATCGCCCGGATTATTACCCTTGAGTGACTCCTCGCCTTGCTTAAACACCCGCTCTCGGATAGCCCTCGCATCTTTGGTAAACTCTGTCTCTAGCTTGTGAATGAGAAGCAAGAAGTGGAATCATATGTAATTGCATGGAATTTCGACAAAACATTGGATGGGATCTGAGACCCCACATTCTTCACCTTTGACGAAATTCATCCACCTTCCGAACCCTTGTTGAATCCACTAATTACCAAAGAAGGCTTCTTCCAAGAAAAGAGTGCTCCAGATAAACCTAATGAAACAGAATTTGCTGGGGTACCAGAAACCTCATAAGTTGTAGCACCTTTGATGCCAACAGAGCCTGCACGTGTCAAGACCGACATGTAAGACCTTACACATGCTATTCCCGTAAAATTCTTGCAGAAAATATGACAGCGGGTGTGAGATGTGCTATGGATCAGCACGAATCCCCCATTTCATAGCGTAATTTAAAACATGTTGCGCTGCGAAACTACAAAAAGGCTTTATGCGCATCAAACTAATGTGAGCGGTTTTGAAATTTTGGCATTAGAATTTTCAGTGATAACAGGTCCTGAAAATAATTGTAAAATAGCAAACCTCATAATGTGGGATAAAAAGAAGTTCCTCTTTGAAACTTTAGTCACTCCTGTTATCTTATATGGCTGTGAGGTTTGGGGTTGCAGCATCTCCAGAGAATCATGGAGAAAGATTGAGCAAATCCAGAAGCGTTTTATAACTTATAACCTGAAAATTAAAAGTAATACACCCTATCCTATTCTCCTTATAGAAGCAGGTCTTTCCCCTATTGAGAGCCTAGCTATGCTTAGGTTTCTATTGTACAAGCACAAAATCAGTAACATAGATGATCATAGACTTCCTAAGCTAGCTTTAAATTCTAGCCAAAACCACCTAAGGCTCAATCGAGGGTGGCATAAAGACACAAGGGCCTGGTTAAACTATTGGGAGATCAACGAAAATGATGCATTGCAAAACATAAATAACATTAAAGATATTGTTACTTCTAAGTTCAAAGAAAAAATGTGGTGTGAGAAATATTTAGCGTCTAAAAGAAAATTAAGTTATTATAAGAAGGTCATCAACCCCACCCTAGAATATCAAAAGTATCTCTCTATTTTAACTAGCTCAAAGAAGAAAATTAATATAGCAAATAGAACGATTTCTCATGAGCTCCATAGTCAAACAGGTCGTTGGGCAGTTCCTAAAACGCCATGGATGGAAAGGATCTGCCATATATGTGAGAATATGAACATCGAGGATGAAAACCACTTCCTCTTAGAGTGCCCTGTGTATAACCACATTAGATCTCAGTTTCACAATCTTTGTTACAATACTGACCTTCCTAGCCTTTTACAATGTCAAAATTATAGTGAGCTCAGGAGGCTTCTCTCCAAGCTTTTTGAGCATAGGAATAAAATCTTAAATCAAAATAAATAATTTGTTTCTTTAGGTCTGATAGATCATTGTTTGGTCTCAGTGGACGTTAACCATCATCATCATCATCATCATCGTTAAAAACAAACCATATTTTAAAAAAATAAAAAATAAAAAATAAAACTAAAAAATTATCCAAAAAACTTAAAACTTTTTAAAATAATTTTAAAAAATCACAAACAAACCAAAAAACTTTAAAAAACAAGTAAAAATAAATTTAAAACATAGGAAAAATTATATTAAAATAAAAAAACAAAACAAAAAAAAAACCATATTTAAAAAAAAAAACATAATTAATTAAAAAAATTAAAATCTTAAAAAAAGTAAACAAATTATTAAAAAACGTTATATAAAAATAAAAATTAAAAATTGGCCGACCGCTCAGGTAGGGGGCGCGGCCATAGGCGGCGGGCCATTTTTTATTTTATTTTTTTTTATAATATTTTTATAATAATCTATTTTTTTTAAGATTTTAATTTTTTTTAATTAATTATGACTTTTTTTTTAAATACGGTTTTTTGCATTTTTGATTTTTTGGTGTTTTATATATTTTTCCTTTTTATGTTTTTTAATTTTTTTTTTTTTTTTTAAGTTTTCTTTGTTTGTTTGTGATTTTATTTTTAAATTATTTTAAAAAAATATAAGTATTTGGGTTAATTTTTTAGTTTTTTTCTTTTTGTTTATAATATTTTTTAATATTTTGAGGTTTTTTTAATAGTTTTTTTAAATTTGTGTATTTTTATTTATTGAATTTTATAGTTTAAAAGAAAATGTTGTTGTTGTTTTTTCCCTTAAAGATATATATATATATATATATATATATATATATATATATATATTTTTATTATATTAATATATATTTTTATATTTGTTTTTTTAAGTAATTAACATTTAAAAAACATTTGGACATAAAAAAATTTAAAGTGTCAACAAAAGTAACATTTAAAAAAAATATCCACTTAATACATTAGAAAATTAAAGTGTCAAAAATATGTTCCGAAAAAAAAAGGTGTATTATGAATCAGCGTTTTTCAAAATCGAATGATTTTTTTGCTACCTCAACAAAATGGGTAATTGTATGAGTTCCCATTTCAAAGTTTACATTGTTATGAGATCCATACACCATCACTGTCATAAAACATGCTCATAACCAGCATATAGCCAACAGAAATAAAAACGATACATTAGCCATAAATGCCTCTTATGAACTAGTACATTTTCTCATAAAATACCAAGGAGAAATAATTCTTACTAATGAATGATTAGGCCAACCAGGTTCGGGACATCCACATACCAACTGACCATAGATTGGTTGAACCAAAGATTTCTTTTAGCCAATAAGCCAGTGCCATATTCGAAGCATGAATGTGGAACTTATAACCTATTAGGGCCTAAATCTACCTCAGGCTGAAGGAAGGTAGGTCTAGGGTAACATCAAACCACGCTTAACCTGGTAGCTAGCCCTACCAGGTCGGGAGAGGGCTCTCTCCTTGTCAATCTCATTTAGAATATGGCAACTAGGGCTTGAGATGACTGAAAATAAATTCTGATTTTAGGCTAGGTATATTAGGTCAGAGGATTTTGTTTGATTTTGATGGTTGGTTGCTGGATCAAATGAAGAAGGCAGCTTTGGGTCTAGGAAATTAACTCAGATTTGTAGAAGGTTTTCTGGGGCGAGGTAGGTAGGTGTTTTGGCACTTTGAACTGGGTGTGATGGTAAGTCTAAGACCAGTGAGGAGTTGGAGAGGGCATGCAAAGTTCATGAGTCCTCTTCAAACAATAGAAAACATTAAAAACTAAATGTATCCTCAAGGCAGAGCACTAAATATCAATGGATTCCACCTATTTATCTTGATTCATTTAGTTATGAAGAAAGAAATAGATGCTGACACATATACACATAAGAGAAACTAAATAACAAAGGAAGAAACAATGCCAAGACACATTACCACAAGAATCCCACAAAATGCTGCAAAACCCTCGTTCATTTCCTTGCGAAACTACAGAAGTGATTTACAATAAATCTCAAAGCATCCACAAGAGTCCAATGTTTACAAATGACTAAGAAAGTACAAAATATAGGCATCAAACCACCTATGCTAGCCATCAGGGGTCAAATCCATGAGTCAAGGAGCTGTTTCAACAACATCTAAACTAGGAACTAGAAAATAGGTAGTGGAATAGCTTGCCTCTAAAACTATGGAAACTGATTCATTCAACCTCAAACTAACTCTAACTGATGTATCTACCCCCTCAAGTCATTTTTCATCAAATTTACATCATATTACATCATTTACCATCATAAATTTACTAAGGAGAAGAGAAAAAGTCAACTGCTAGTCAAACTGAGGGAAATTTTGAGTTTTAGGCAAAATTGGCAAAAATTTGCCTAATACGCAGCACCGCTCTAAGGCTGCTTTTGGAGGCCTTAAAATTCACCAAATCAAGCCTCATGATAGCCCATTGGAAATATCTTTGTGTCTAGTTATCATTTCACTCATCAAACAAGTCATTTGGCCAACCAAGCTAGGAGAAATCTTGATTTGCCCAAGGTCACTCTAGAGGTGCAGCGATCCTCCTGAGGCAACTATATTTTTTATATTTATCTAAAACCATGACACCTGTGTAAAAAGTGAATGCAGTTTTTATTCCTTGGTTTATTGTGGTCAAAAACCTCTCTCACTTTTTCCAAATTCATTTTTTCTTGCTCAGAAACATAATTTGAGTAAAACCTATCCCGATGTGTGGAACAGGGGATTTGTCGAAATGAAGTGAAATGAAGGGGATAAGGGGCTTCTAAATTCTTGAGAAAGTTTTCAGAAGTAGGGAGAGATGTTAGGAAACAAGGAAAAGTGGAATTTCAAAGATTGAGTGAGGGGAAGGGGTCCAAAAGGGAAAAACACAGGGCTAGCCTAGAAAATTGTAAAATTGTAGCAAGAAGCTAGGGTTTATGGGTAAATGATGAATTTGAGGGATATCAGTAATGGGAAGTGTTTAATAAGGTACATTAAGGATAGGGAAAGGTGTATGAACATTAGGATACAAGTTTTGTTGATGATTTGACCATCCAAGAGAAATTACCTTCAAAACCCTAGGAGAGGTAATTGAGCCTTACCCAAGTACAATTGAAGCACGAACAAGGTGTAAAATGACCCATGGGAACCTGAAATGATGATGACAACCCTCTGAATGATGGTACACTCAGCTGAATAGTGACATGGACCGACATTTGGACAACTTTGAAAGGAGTGAAAACAAACCCTAGACGTAATACCTAGTGACCAAATTTTACTTGAAGACTCACTGAAATGACAAAATTTGACTTTGACATCCTAAAACCACTTTGTAAGAGCATATTTGATCACTGATGGAAGGCTTCAAAGATTGACACTAACATTGGCTCCAATGGGGATGGTAGCTCCTTGGAGGTGCCAAGAACCACAGATCTTTGGGAGAGCATACCAATGCCTTATCCATTGGGCAATATGGAATCAACATCTTGGAAACAAAAACATAAAAACTCAAGACCCATAACTGAAATGACTAAGAATTAAGACTAACTCAAAACTAAAACAAGACACTCAAAAGCTGAAACTATCTCGAAATTGATGAAAACAAAAAATGACTCAAGACTTACTTAACTGAAACAAGTACTTACAAAGCTTTTTAATGGCAGTAGTCCATCAAGATGTGAGGGCTTCAAATCATGATGACAGCCACCTACCTACTAATGAAATATGTACAATCATGTGAAGTGGGCCTTCCAATGTAACCATGGAAACTATGGAAACTGATTCATTCAACCTCAAACTACCTCTAACTAATGTATCTACCCCCTCAAGTAATTTTTCATCAAATTTACATCATATTACATCATTTACCATCATAAATTTACCAAGGAGAAGAGAAAAAGTCAACTGCTAGTCAAACTGAGTGAAATTCTGAGTTTTAGGCAAAATTGGCAAAACATTTCCTGATGCGCAACACCGCTTCAAGGCTTCTTTTGGAGCCCTTCCACTTCAAAAAATCAAGCCCAAGATAGCTTGTTGGAAAGCTCTACCTGTCTAGTTTTCATTTCACTCATCAAGCAAGTCATTTGGCTAACCAAGCTAGGAGAAATCTTGATTTTCCCAAGGTCACTCCAGAGGTGCAGCAATTCTCCTAAGGCAACTATATTTTTGACATTTCTCTAAAACCATCACACCTGTGTAAAAATTTAAGGAATTTTTTCTTCCTTGGTCTATTTTCGAAAAAAACCTCTCTCACTTTTTCCAAAGTCATTTTTTCTTACTGAGAAACATCATTTGAGTAAAACCTATCCTGATGTGTGGAACAGGGGATTTGTCAAAATGAAGTGAAATGAAGGGGATAAGCGGCTTCTAAATTCTTGATAAAGTTTCAGGGCTTTCCAAAAAGCTATCTTGGGCCTAATTTGGTGAAGTGGAAAACCTCCAAAAGCAACCTTGAAGCGGCGCTACGCATTAGGCTCAGGGCGCTACGCATCAGGCAAATTTTTGCCAATTTTGCCTAAAACTCATAATTTCACTCAGTTTGACTAGCAGTTGACTTTTTCTCTTCTCTTTGGTAAATTTATGATGGTAAATGATGTAATATGATGAAAATTTGATGAAAAATAACTTGAGGGGGTAGATACATCAGTTAGAGGTAGTTTGAGGCTGAATGAATCAGTTTCCATAGTTTCCATGGTTACATTGGAAGGCCCGCTTCACATGATTGTACATATTTCATCAGTAGGTAGGTGGTTGTAATCATGATTTGAAGCCCTCAAATCCCGATGGACTGCTGCCATTAAAAGCATTTGTAAGTACTTGTTTTAGTTAAGTAAGTCTTGAGTCATTTTTTGTTTTCATCAGTTTTGAGATAGTTTCAGCTGTTGTGTCTAGTTTCATCTTTTAGGTGTCTTCTTTTAGTTTTGAGTTAGTCTTAGTTCTTAGTCATTTCAGTTATGATTATTGAGTTTTGATGTTCTTGTTGCCAAGATTTTGATTCCATATTGCCGAATGGATAAGGCACTAGTCTGCTCTCCTAAAGATCTATTGTTCTTGGCACCTCCAAGGAGCTACCATCCCCATTGGAGCCAATGTTAGTGTCAGTCTTTGAAGCCTTCCATCAGTGATCAAATATGCTCTTACAAAGTGGTTTTAGGATTTCAAAGTCAAATGACTTTCTTGATGAGTGAAACAATAACTAGATAGACATAGCTTTGCAACAAGCTATCTTGGCCTTGATTTGGTGAAGTGGAAGGCCTCCAAAAGAAGCCTTGAAGCGGCACTGCGCATCAGGCAAATTTTTGCCAATTTTTAATCAACTTTACATCATATAACATCATTTACCATCATAAATTTACCAAGGAGAAGAGAAAAAGTCAATTTCTAGTCAAACTGAGCAAAATTTTGAGTTTTAGGCAAAATTGGCAAAAATTTTCCTAATGCGCAGCGCCCTGAGCCTGATGCGCAATGCCGCTTCAAGGCTGCTTTTGGAGGCCTTCCACTTCACCAAATCAAGCCCAAGATAGCTTTTTGGAAATCTCTAAAACTTTATCAAGAATTTAGAAGCCCATTATCCCCTTCATTTCACTTCATTTCGACAAATCCCCTGTTGCACACATTAGGATAGGTTTTACTCAAATGATGTTTCTTAGCAAGAAAAAATGAATTTGGAAAAAGTGAGAGCGGTTTTTGTCCACAATAGACCAAGGAAGAAAAACCTCCTTCATGTTTTACACAGGTGTCATGGTTTTAGAGAGATGTCAAAAATATAGTTGCCTCAGGAGAATTGTTGCACCTCTGGAGTGACCTTGGGAAAATCAATATTTCTCCTAGCTTGGTTGGAAAAATGACTTGCTTGATGAGTGAAATGATAACTAGACAGGCAGAGCTTTCCAAAAAGCTATCTTGGGCCTTATTTCTCTAAAACCATGACACTCTGGGAAAATCAAGATTGGCTCCAATGGGGATGGTAGCTCCTTGGGAAAATCAACATGAAGTGGGCCTTTCCAACAAGCTCTGCCTTTCTAGTTATCATTTCACTCATCAAGCAAGTCATTTGACTTTGACATCCTAAAACCACTTTGTAAGAGCATATTTGATCACTGATGGAAGGCTTCAAAGACTGACACTAACATTGGCTCCAATGGGGATGGTAGCTCCTTGGAAGTGCCAAGAACCGCAGATCTTTGGGAGAGCAAACCAGTGCCTTATCCATTGGGCAATATGGAATCAACATATTGGCAACAAAAACATCAAAACTCAAGATTCATAACTGAAATGATTAAGAACTAAGACTAACTCAAAACTAAAACAAGACACTCAAAAGCTGAAACTAGACACTCAACAGTTGAAGCTAGACACTCAACAGCTGAAACTATCTCAAAACTGATGAAAACAAAAAATGACTCAAGACTTACTTAACTGAAACAAGTACTTACAAAGCTTTTTAATGGTAGAAGTCCATCGATATTTGAGGGCTTCAAATCATGATGACAACCACATGCCTACTGATGAAATATATACAATCATGTGATGTGGGCCTTCCAATGTAACCAATCCAACAGATGGTTACTCATTGAAATTCTGCTCTGACTTTCGCTGATCGGGTAGAATGATGTACATGTAGGCAACTCACAATAACAACTAAAACCAAGGCTTATGCTAACGAACCAAGCAACATCCATCTTCTCTAGTGCTTGCAAAAGAATGTCGAAAGGATATTGAAAGTCCTGAAGCTCTAACTTGTCTTGAGATCCAACAACAAAGATACAAGTACTCCCTTCATTTTGATCTAAAAGAACAGTTGGTTGTTGATTGATAGGAAGGCATAGAGTAGTGTAAGCTTCTGCTATCTGAGTGCTAGCTGTAAATTCCTTGACCATTAGAAATTCTGACTTGAATTCTGGCGTACTGTGTCTCTTAGGCTCACACTCCTCAATGTCATAATCTAAGCCTTTCTTAAACAAAAAACATTCTTCAAGATTATAAAACATTATAGCCCTATCATCTTCATGAAGGAAAACATTATAGTTCGTTGATCTATAAAGATAATTTCAAGACTATCATCATTTTCAAAAGTGGAAGAAGCTTCACCAACACCTTCTTGATCATGTGCACACTGCAAACCTACATTAGCTTGGGTTGTAACATGACCTTTTAGGAGTTGATCTATCTCATCTTCAGATGGAGGAGATAATACTTTTTGTTTTCTTTTTCTCAAACAGTGATTTTATTCATTAATTTCAAACAAAGGAGTATACAATTTTTCCTCATACTGCTGATTCATTTTATATGATTCCTGTTGACTATCAAGAGGCAAAATTCCTTCATATTCAAGCAAAGAAGAAGCTACTATATGCTAATTATGATCTTGTGTAAAAAAGTGACTGGTTTCAATGGTTTCCTCATCATCACGATCTGAAGCTTCTTCATCATCATGATCTGAATCTAGATCTGAATTAATCAACTTGACTTTATCACAATCTGAAATTGAAACTTGATTTCCCTGCATACTGTCTTCTTCTATGAGCAAATCGGAGTAAGACCTTCTCTTTCATCATTTTCAATTGTACTAAGATCTTGAACCTGCTACAAATTTTCCTGATCATCTCGATAAATATCGCTCTCTTTATGCTGCTGAAATGGATTTTCATATAGGGCCTCCATGATCTCATCATCCATGAAGTCATCATCTTCATAAACTTTCTCAAGATTTTCAATAAAACTATAAGCATGTCTACAACAGTTCTGAACTAATTTTAAGGATGGATAAGATTCTTTATACCTTTCAAAGAACATGGTATGAAAATCCTTCAAATAGTAAATACTAGCAGGTGGAAAACTTTCATACCAAGATCGGGCTTCACCTTCCTGAGTGGCCATGAATATCTTCATCAAGTAGTCTTTAGGAAAATCAACCTTCAACTTGCGAATATGCATGTGAAATCTAACCAAATGTAAAGTAGCATCATTCCTATCATCATCTTTAAACATAGGGAAATTCTTTTGCCAATCTACCTGGGGAATTTTATTTGGGAAACCTGGAATGTGATCTCGACTCATAGTAGCATACCTTCGATCCAATGAATCCATTTTGATAAAAATGAATTCACCAAGAAATTCTTCAGGCTACTGGTTCTTGAAGAGTGGAGTTGCCATAAAAATTTTGAACCTTGGGATTTTTCGACACTGGAGTCGCCAGGTGAATAATTTCAGCCTTTCGGTGTCTTATCATTGTCCACCATCAACAATCAGATAAAATTGATACATTTTGCTGAGGAACATAAAACTACGTTCCCCAGTATGGTCGCCACTATGTTACGGCCTAAATCTACCTCAGGCTGAAGGAAGGCAGGTCTAGGGTAACATCAAACCACGCTTAAACTAGTAGCTAGCCCTACCAGGTCAGGAGAGGGCTCTCCCATTATCAATCTCTATTAGAAAATGTCAACTAGGGCTTGAGATGACTGAAAATAAATGCTGATTTTAGGCTAGGTATATTAGGTCAGAGGATTTTGTTTGATTTTGATGGTTGGTTGCTGGATCAAATGAAGAAGGCAACTTTGGGTCCGGGAAATCAACTCAAATTTGCAGGAGGTTCTGTGGGGCGAGGTAGGTAGGTGTTTTGGCACTTTGAATTGGGTGTGATGGTAAGTCTAAGACTAGTGAGGAGTTGGAGAGGGCATGCAAAGTTCATGAGTCCTCTTCAAACAACAGAAAACATTAAAAACTAAATGTATCCTCAAGGCAGAGCACTGAATATCAATGGATTCCACCTATTTATCTTGATTCATTTAGTTATGAAGAAAGAAATAGATGCTGGCACATATACACATAAGAGAAACTAAATAACGAAGGAAGAAAAAATGCCAAGACACATTACCACAAGAATCCCACAAACTGCTACAAAACCCTGGTTCATTTCCTTGCCAAACTACAAAAGTGATTTACAATAAAGCTCAAAGCATCCACAAGAGTCCAACCTCTACAAATGACTAAGAAGGTACATAATATAGGCATCAAACCACCTATTCTAGCCATCAGAGGTCAAATCCATGATTCAAGGATCTATTTCAACAACATCTAAACTAGGAACTAGAAAATAGGTAGTGGAACAACTTGCCTCTAAAACTATGGAAACTGATTCATTCAACCTCAAACTACCTCTAACTGATGTATCTACCCCCTCAAGTCATTTTTCATCAAATTTTTCATCATATTACATCATTTACCATCATAAATTTACCAAGGAGAAGAGAAAAAGTCAACTTCTAGTCAAATTGAGGGAAATTTTGAGTTTTAGGCAAAGTTGACAAAAATTTCTTGATGTGCAGTGCCCTGAGCTTGATCCGCAATGCCACTTCAAGACTTCTTTTGGAGACCTTCCGCTTCACCAAATCAGGCCCAAGATAGCTTGATGGAAAGCTATTCCTGTCTAGTTTCTAGGACACTTTGAATTTTCTCATTTGGCATTGATTTTCCACTTCAAAAATCATTTCGCCCAAGACTAGTTCCTGTGGGTCCAAAAAGTGGCAGAGAGAGCATTTTTTGCCCTTTAGGTGACCCAGATCTCCTCCAAATTTTATGAAAATTTCTGGGTTTCATTTTTTTTCATGAGGAATCGAAATCTATAAGCCATTTGGAGAAATATTGGGCCAACTCAATGCCCAGCGCCGGCGGCGCTGTGCATCAGCTGAAATTTCCTGTGTTGCAAAATTTGATGTGCAGTGCCATTGATTTGATGCACAACGCCCTTTTGCGGACCGATTTTAGAGGCCTTCCTAGTGTATGAATTAGGTTCAGGATAATGCATTGGAAATTTTATTGAGTGTACTTTCCAAAACATCTTGAATTTTTCAATTTTGAGTTCATTTTCCCTGTCAAAAGTCAAATCTCCCAAGACTGGTCAAAATGTGCAAAATGAGGCTGCCTAAATGAAAAGTGATATTCCAATCAACTTTGGAAGGTCTTCCTAAACTCCAAATTGAGCTCATGATAGCTCATTGTAAAGACATTTTTGTCTAGTTATCATTTCACTCATCAAGAAAGTCATTTGGCCAACCAAGCTAGGAGAAATCTTGATTTTCCCATGGTCACTCTAGAGGTGCAGCAATTCTCCTAAGGAAACTATATTTTTGACATTTCTCTAAAACCATGACACTTGTGTAAAAATTGAAGTATTATTTTCTTCCTTGGTCTATTATGGACAAAAACCTCTCTCACTTTTTCCCAATTCATTTTTTCTTGCTCAAAAACATCATTTGAGTAAAACCTATCCCGATGTGTGGAACAGGGGATTTTTCGAAATGAGGTGAAATGAAGGGGATAAGGGGCTTCTAAATTCTTGAGAAAGTTTTGGGAAGTAGGGAGAGATGTTAGAAAATAGGGGAAAGTGGAATTTCAAAGATTGAGTGAGGGGAAGGGGTCCAAAAGGGAAAAACACAGGGCTAGCCTAGAAAATTGTCAAATTGTAGCAAGAAGCTAGGGTTTGTGGGAAAATGATGAATTTGAGGGATATTAGTGATGGGAAGTGTTTAATAAGGTACATTAAGGATAGGGGAAGGTGTATGAACATCAGGATACAAGTTTTGTTGATGATTTGACCATCCAAGAGAAATTACCTTCAAAACCCTAGGAGAGGGAAATGAGCCTTACCCAAGTACAACTGAAGCACGAACAAGGTGTAAAATGACCCATGGGAACCTGAAATGATGATGACAACTCTCTAAATGATGGTACACTCAGTTGAATGGTGACATGGACCGACATTTGGACAACTTTGAAAGGAGTGAAAACAAACCCTAGACCTAATACCTAGTGACCAAATTTTACTTGAAGACTCACTGAAATGACAAAATTTGACTTTGACATCCTAAAACCACTTTGTAAGAACATATTTGATCACTGATGGAAGGCTTCAAATATTGACACTAACATAACCAAAATCAAACAGGGCTTTAGGAGGCTACACTACCTCACCCTCAACAATAGAACTAGGCTTTACTGCAATCCCCACTGGATCACTAGGCCATAAACAATAAACATACAATACCAGGCTTTACTGCAATCCTCACGGGATAGCTAGGAAAAAAACAAGTATGGATGCCACTGGATCTCTCCACCTACACCATGATGGATTTGTTCATCCCAACCTATCGTCTTTATCGTGCATCTCGCCATTACCAGTCAAGGGATTCCTAGGCCTATGAGGTCTCCACCCTCTGGGCTTTACTGTGCATCCCATCCTGGGATTCGTGGGCCCAACTAAGGATAATCACCACTGAGCTTTACCGTGTATCTCGCCATTCATTTGTCAATGGATTCCTAGACTCAATTGAGGTGTTCACATTTAGGATTTGTCGTGTATCCTATCTCGAGATTCCTAGGCCTTGTGAATAATCCTGGGACCACCCCACTTAGCTTCGAGTCCACCCGAAAATCTAGCTCAACCTTGGCTATCTAGAAATGGTAAGGCTAGTCTTAAAAACACTTCCATAGCTGGTGAAACCCATGCCCATGATAGGAAGAGAACCAAGAACACAAATGCATAACCGTGTATGCTAAATCTAGCAAGGAAATCACACATGTAAATCAATACCTAAAAAAATTCCCACTGTAGCTGTTAGAGCTTTCTCTTCCTTTCACTTCTTAATCCAATGTTGAAGTGCTCAAAGAAAACTCTAACTATCCAAGAGTGTGTGTGAGAGAGAGAATAGAGAGAGATCTCCAAAAATGAACTGACAATAGGTACCCACTGATCCTCAAAAGCCTTTTTATTAATGAGGTCTCTATTTTTTTCATTTTCCATTATATTCCTTCATTTTCCACTTTGCATGCAACCTGTGACCTTTGACCTTCCTTTTCTCCTAATTTCCTTTATTTTCACAAATAAAATGTCAATTAATGCCACTTTTCCTTTCTAAAGCTTTTTCCATTTCCTCTGCCAATTTCCTTAACCATAATAAACCAAATGAACACCCACACTAGGATTTCTTGCCCAACATTCATCTTGGAATAAGTGTTCGATAACTGTGGTTATTATTTTTCCTTTATTAACTTTTCTTACATGGAATTTTCACCAGGGTTGTTATAGAACCCTCCCCTTAGGGGAACACCATCCTCTATGTTCAATGACACCTACAACCAACAAGACTATTGAAAGCAAAACATAATGCCTATGGAGCTTTATAACTTAGCTTGATGCAGTATTTACAATGATTAACCTGTTGAGAAGCAAACCAACATGAAAACAGAACTACATGATAACCATAATGACATGATATCGATGTTGTTTATTGGACCTTTATAACACATATCATGGTGGTATTTACATCCATATACATATATATACACATACCAAAAACATTATACCAAACATATACCAAAACAATTCGCTCAACCAGCTAATAGAGAAGGATACATTTCCTGCATCTGATCAACCATCTCCCATGTAGCTTCATTAGGCCCAAAGTGCTTCCACTGCACTTTAACCTACTATATGTCTTGGTTCTGGAGCATGAGCTTAATTCTCTGCAATATACACTGTGGTTCTAGCTATAATTCACCTTCTGGCTCCACCTGCAATACACACCATTCAATCACATGATCAACATATTTAACATACTTCTTAAGCAATGATACATGGAAAAAATCACGAACTTTCACTGTTAGAGGTAGTGTAATTCGATGGGCTATTAGTCTAATCCTTTCAAGTATCCTGAAAGGTATAAAAAATCAAGGTGCTAGCTATGATCCAATTTTCAAGGAGCTCTTCATGGGCTTGATGCACAAGTACACTTGTTCCCTAACTTGAAACTCCTTAAACAATTTGTTGCAATATGCATAATTTTTTTGTCTATCCTATGTTGTCTCTAGATTCTTCTTGATTACCTGCATTTCCTATTCCTTTTTTCCCAACATGTCTGGTCCAATGAACATATTGTTCACTTGATCACTCCAACTAATGGGAGTATTGTAATTCCTCCCATAGAGTGCCTCAAATGGACACATACTCAAAGACTCTTGGTAACCATTATTATAAGCGAACTTGACCAATGGAAGATACTCCTCCCATATCCTTTTTTGGTGCATAACATACATCCTCAACATGTCCTCCAATATCTGGATGACCCTCTCTATTTGTCCATCTATATGTGGATAACAAGTTATGTTGAAGGCTAACTCTGTACTCAAACATGCAAACAACTCTTTCCAGAATCTAGAAGTGAACTTAACATCCTTTTCTGGCACAATTTTCTTCAGAACACAATGCAATTTGACCACATTTCTGATGAAGACCTATGCTACATCACTAGTTGAATAAGTGGACTTCACTAGAATGAAGTGCACTACCTTTGTCAACCTATCCACCACAACCATGGTGGAATCATATTATTTAGATTTCCTTAGAAAACCTGTAATGAAATCCATGGAAACGACCTCCCATTTCCACTCTGGAATCAAAATCGGTTGTACCATTCTACGTGGATGCCTACACTCTGCCTTTACCTGCTAACAGTCCAATCATATAGCTACAAACTCTGCCACGTCCTTCTTCGAATTTGGCCAATAATAGAACTTCTTCACTGTGGTCAATGTCTTATGATATCCTAGGTGTCCTGAATACGGTTTTGCATGAAACTCCCTCAAGATAATCTTCTTGCGATCAATACTATCTGGCACATATATCCTGTCACTAAATCTGATCAAGCCATCTCCTAAGAGATGATATTCCACATCCTGTGCACATGTACCACTACCTGTACCTGTACCTGTAATCTATTGTAACCTGTGCGTGAGCTCCATGTACATATTATCCTATTGACTTGCCTGTAAGATCCAATCCTATAGATCTATCCCATAAGAACTCATAGGTGCAATGTGATTTACTTGTACCCACTTGCTAAGAGCATCCACAACCATGTTCCCTTTACCCTTAATGTACTATTGATCTCAAAGTCAAACTCACTAATCATGGCCAACCATCTAGCTGGCCTAGTATTTAGATTCAGTTGGTCAAATAGGTATCTCAACCCACTGTGATCACTCATTAGTACAAACCTCATGCCAAGAAAATAATGCCTCCACATCTTCAATGCATGAATGATCGATGCTAACTCAAGATCATGAGTTGAATAGTTCTGATCATGCTCATTCATTTTTCATGACTTGTAGCACACTACTTGTCGCTCCTACATAAGAACTCCACCAAGTCCTCTATTACAAGCTTTTGTACATACTAAAAACTCTTTCTTCAATTTTGTGATCTTTAACACTAGATCATTTCTCAATAACTACTTTAACTGCTTAAAACTTGTTGCACATTCCTTTGTCCATTCAAATTTCTTACCTTTCCTCTGCAATGACATAATAGGATATGCAATCCAAGAGAAGTTCCTGATGAAACTCCTATAATAACCTGCTAACCCCATAAATGATCTTACCTCTTCCACATTTCTAGGACCTACCCACTCCATGATAGCCCTTATCTTCTTTGGATCCATAGCTATTCCTTCCTTGGAAACAACATGTCCCAAGTAATGCACCTTTGTCTAAATAAACTGCACTTACTAATCTTAGCATACAACTGATTCTCTCTCAACAATCTCAATACTATAAGAAAAAGCTTTTCAGCGTCAATCACATGAAAATACATTTGTCAACGCGTTTCGAACCAACAAGTGTGGTTCATCGTCAGGACAAGTTGAAGAGTCAGATCATGGCTACATATTAAATAGGGAGAGAAGATCTTCCAACGGCTAGGTTTGACTAAAGAAATGGCTATATTAGGTCAGACTAGACAAACGACTATAATTGACCAAGAAACAGCTAGATTTGACTATTCAGATTGTTTAAATATATTAATATGTTAAAACTAATACTATTATAATATTTATCGTGTGTTATTTTAAGTAAAAGGTTAATCATACTACATTTAGGGAATATTTACCAAATAATAACTATTAGTAATAGAAGGGAATTAATATAGACTAAATAAATAATATTATATTATTATTATAATAACATTACATTATTAATCTACTTATTAATGGCTTGTGTAACTAATTAAAAAATTTAATAGTAAAGTTTATCAAATGGGGATAAGTGTTAATAGATCTAGGGATATTAATAATTATTAAAATAATATTAATTCTTGTTATATTATTTGTACTAGATTATCCAGATTAGACATGAAAAGGGGAAATATTTTATAATAATATCAATTGTGTATAATTAGTAAGAGTATGGATTTAATAATATTAGTTATTATTGTACTTTTGTTATGATAAAAGTATTATTCTTATTATTGATGGTTAGGGTAACTAATTGATATCAATTTATTAGTAAAGTTATCCAATGGGAACATATATTAATAGATCTAGGGATGTTAGTACATGTAAGAATTAATTATACTAATATAGTAGTGTTATAATAATAGTATTATTATTAAATAACCACGTTCCTTCTTGGCTATGAAACCTAGTCGATCCGGTCTCACCTTGTTGGACAGTCGAGAGGTTTATATCATGCTTCACTCCTTAGATCCTTCGTGTGATGGTCCGCTCCATTATAGTCAGCCTGCTCCAAGCGGTGAATTATGCTTTTCTTCATCTCGCAGAGATCCAGGCGCATCTAGCAGCCTGTCATCTCCCGCGTTCACCTGATCAGCCAGTCAACCAGCCCTCTATCTCGTCAAAGCCGAATCGATCCGTTGTTCATGTCGCAGGTGCAGCAAGCCCGATCTTCCGTGGCGGTGAGGGAAAAATTCTTTACCTCTGCAGTCATCATAATAATCATAGTTTCTTATGTTATAATAATAATAATAATAATAATAATAATAATAATAGCTGTTTATGTAATAACAATAATAATAATAATGATGTAGTATTAATTACTAACAATAAAAACAATAATATATCCATTAATAATAATAATAACACTAGTAATAATTTATTTCTTATTATTAATAATAATACTGATAATTTATCCCTTAATTATAACAATAAAATTAATAATAATAGTGAGTTATCTATTATTAACAATTGTAATAATTTAAAATATATAAGCAAATTTGACAAAAGCAATAATGTTATGAATTATAATAATAATAATATTAATCTTCCCCTCCCTCTCGTAATAATAAAGTTGTCAATTTATCTAGTTTCTCCTTTCCCCCTTCTGTTTTTAAGCTTTTGGGTAAAGGTTTAAATTTTTCCCTAGCCCCTAAGAAGATCCCAGTTGATGACATTATTTGCAATGTGGAATTCAAGATTAGAGGTTTACCTGATAATATTAAGGATACTATTAGACAGGATTGTGCCATCGTCCTTAGAAAGGCTAAGCCCCCTCAGAGAAACCTCAACAATGACGAATTCGTTGCCCTCAAATCCTTAAACCAAAACAAAGATATCATTGTTATGAAGGCCTACAAAGGAGGGGCTACTGTCATCCATGATAAATATGATTACTGTAAGAAGATGTTAGATCATCTTTATAATAGTGGTAGTTATAAAAATCTTCCCAAGAACCCTCTAAAGAAGAATTCTAGGACTATGGCTCTTGCCATGAAATCCAGTAGCTCAGTGAGTTCCCTATGCCATAAACTCATTGAGAGTAGTCCCATTACTCCAAGGATCTATGGGCTTCCAAAGATTCACAAGGAAGGGGTTCCCCTAAGTCCCATTGTCAACACCATTAGAGGTCCTACCTACCTTCTAGCTAAATTCCTTGCCTTAAAGCATAAACCCTTAGTTGGTCGTACAGAGTCCTTCATCAAAGACTCTGCATCCTTTGTTGAAGAGCTAAAGGACATAAAGCTTGACTCTGGGGACATTCTTGTTAGTTTTGATGTAGTCTCCCTTTACACTTGTATCCCTATAAAGGAGGCCTTGGAAGTGATCTATCGCCTAACAGATCCCGATACCACTCGGTTAGTTGAGATCTGTCTCACTTCCACTTTTTTCTGTTTTGAGGGCGAGTTATTTGAACAGAATTGTGGTGTTGCCATGGGCTCACCCCTATCCCCTATTGTTGTTAATATTTTTATGGAAGATTTTGAATCCAAGGCTTTAGCCTTGACCCGTCTCCTACCCAAGCTTTGAAAAAGATATGTAGATGACACTAATGTCATCTGGTCCCATGGCCAAGAGGAGTTAGATCTCTTCTTCAATCATCTCAACTCTAAATCCTCTGCCAATAAGTTCACCATGGAGTAGGAAGTTGATGGCTGCCTCCCTTTCCTTGATATTCTTATTTCAAAGAATATTGATGGTTCCCTCTCCCACCAAGTGTTTCAAAAGAAAACACATACGAAGCAATATCTTCATGACAATCCCATCATTTCCTGGCTCAAAAGTTGGGCATTCTTAACACCCTCGCTACTCATGCCCTAAGGATTTCTGATGATAAGAGCTTCGATAAAGAGAAATCCCATCTCCTTAATGTCTTTGTTGAGAATGGTTATAGTAGACACCTTGGTCAGAAGGCTTTCCTTAAAGCCTCCAAAAATTTGGTAATTAAAAAAGAACCTAAAGAACGAGTCCCAGGTGTCCATCTACCTTTTGTCCAAGGAACCACTAATAAGATTGCTTGGATTCTTAAGAAGCATAATTTTCCCTCAACCTTTAGACCCCTCAACACCATTCGTAAATCCCTCTGATCGGTGAAGGATCCTATCGACCCTAAGGACATGAAGGGTGTCTATATTATTCCTTGTTCCTGTGGGACCCCCTATATTGGTGAGATGGGATGCTCTATTAATCAAAGGATTAATGAGCACATAGCTGACCTAAAACATGGGAGAACCAAGTCTTCCGCACTAGCAGAGCATGCAAAGAAGATCAATCATCATGTTTGTATTGAGGAATGCTCTGCTCGACATCCCCAACAGTATGCACCTCCTATGCACTGTAACTCTGAGGCCTACCACACTGATACTCTTGACAATCTCTCTTGAGATGCTCTTTACCACATATCCAACAGTCCAGCCATCTGGTACTATCACCTCTATTATGTTGTTGTGACCCATGTCCCTATCTAGCTACATTGAACTTCTTGTATGGTACAACATTCTCTTTCTCTTCTACGTTCTAAAGCCTTGTTCTTTTTTGCTACCATTTACCTTTAGCTGTGTCTTTCCCTTTCTAACCTTGCTGATATTTTTTCTTACATTTTGACTACTCATAACAGTGCTTCAATTTCCCAATAACTTCCCCCAATGACCGAGGCTCATCATACTCAAACTGATCCTTAAATGCTAATGGCAATCCATTGAAAAATAGCTAAACTTTAGTCTTTTCATGATTAACATATGGTGAATACCTCAATAGATCAAGGAACTTAGTTGTATACTCCTCATATGTCATCGATACCATTTTTAGCTCACAAAATTCCTTGGATTTGTTTTCATATTACCTCTCCATCAAGTAATTCTTCCTAAAAAGTCTCTTGAATTCATTCCAACTCAACTCTTATGCCTTGATGTCTCTGACTCGCTTCACATCTTCCAACTAGATGTATTATTTACGTTTCATGTTGAAGATAGCTACTCTAGCCTTCATATTATATGTGTAATTTTGTAGCTCAAAGAACTTCTTCATCCCAAGTAACCAAGCCTCTACATCCTTCATCTTCTTCAAATTTCCATCAAGGTGGGTGGATTAGCTTTCTTAAACTCATCCAACAAATTTCCCTTGTCACTCCTCCTATAAGGATGATAACGATTACAATCATAGTGTCTTTCAGAACCAGAACTAGAATATTACCTACGCTCATAACCTCTCTAATCCAGAGTATCCAAGAACTTACCATCTCTAACCATGTCATCCCTATCTGACTTGTGCCCACCATGCAATCTACTACCATATGCCCCATTAGTCCTATTCTCCTGTCCATGGAAAATCTGAAGTGGTCCCTATCTCTGTAATTTTGACAAACTCTAAAGGATTACTGCATTGAATTCTTCTTGTTTCTCCTATGCTTGCATGATTATGTCATTATCTACCTTGTAAATCCTTAATTCTTCCTTCAAACTTCTCAATGTGTATGCTAAGTCAAAATAATTCTCAACACCACACTTCTTATCTGATCCATAGGGAGAGTCTTAGGAACCGTAGTCTACCATCTTACTAGTCATCTTTGTTGTTTTCTTCTTGCAAAGCATACCATGTCAGTTAAACCAAAATATAATCATAATCAAGATACCTCTGTATATTTTGGGGAGGATATCTCATATGCAAGATCAACCATATTAGCACAATACATGTATAAACATAATCATAACAACATATAGATATCATCCTAACCATAATCCAGTCATCAAGGCATGACCATATCAACTACACCTCATGACCTCATTCATGACAACTACACCCATATCAATGTATGCATAATCAACATATGGATGGAATGCATGCATACACGATACATACAAACACTGACATGCATAACCAGTGCATAACCAACTGTTGTAACAACTACAACCAACCTAAAAATTTTTAACTTAGCTTCGTTTTGGAGCCTCCCTACCAACTTTTCACAACAGCTTGTCTTGCTTCATAAAGTTCACAAGCTTTAGTGTTTTGCTTGCACAAAGGTAGCATGTTGATCACAGCTCGATGCATTCCCCTCACAAGCTGATCACCCAGACTTGGTCTAGCTATAGGCTGAGCAGCTACCCCAAGAAATTGTGTAATTCTGGAGGGAAGCTAGCCTTCCCTTCGGAAATTGCGCAAACTTGACTGTCAGCCTGCTGGGCTCGAAAATTGTGCAATTCTAGAAGTCAACACTCACAACGAAAATTATGCAATATTCCCTAGCAGGGCTGCTCTACCCAGAATTTGTGCAAACCCGGGTAGCAGTCAACTACGCTACCCAGAAATTGTGCAATTCTCCTGGGAAGCCAGCCCAGCTCCCAACCATAAATGTGCATTTTCTCCCAGCAGTTGAGGAGTCTCTTGCTTGTGTAGCTAGTTGATTGGTTCCCTCCGAGACCAAGAAAAAAAGACTTGCATGCATGGGATACTTCTCCCAAGGTAGCATGCAATGTCATCCCTTATTTCATGGATCTATGTTTAGCAGTTGGAGGTTATATGCAAGGATCATTTCATAGACCTCTCACTAAGTGTTGCTTTCCCTATATTTGTGGCATGTGCGTCACAACCTTGAAGTTATCAAAACTCATCAACTGTCTGCTGTAGAGCTCACTCCTCACATCAACCTTGTAGCTCGAACATCCCACATCACATCTAGGAGCAGTCAGCACATTCAGCTCAACTATTTTTGAGTAAGCCAGCTTTCCATGTCATGTGTTGCATTTATGTCACATTTTGTGTTTTCACTTGTATGAGTACTATTTTCTTAATTTATTTTAACTCTTATTGTCGTTTACATACATACTAGCTTGTCCTAGCACTGTTTCAGTTTTTGTTGAAATCTCATTGCTGTCGTATGCATGAAACTATTTTTCACGACCAATCATCAATTCAGTACTCGCCTCACCCACATGCGTGTTGTTCCATTTTCTAAATCTTTCATTCACCATTTACATGCATGATCATTCGCTTATGCTTACACTCGGTATCACCATGCATTCTCACTCACATTCGTGTTCAGTTGCCTTTCGGCGAGTCTGGGCAACCTTGGCCCAGAATCTGCCTTCACTGAGACAGCATTACACAATCCAGGGAAGGAAGGCTCAGTCTTCCACTCCATAAATGTGCATTTATGCCTAGTGACTGTCCTCTAGGACTATTTTGCGCATTTCTAAGGGACAGTGACTGTTGGCATAGAAAATTGTGCAATGCAGTCGCTTAGCCTGCAGTCATTTCCAGCTGAGATTTCACATTGTGCAATTCCAGCAGTCAGCAGCCAGACTGGACTGTGCATTGTGCAGTTCCAGCAATCATTCAGTCTCCCAATAGCCCAGATTGTGCCTTGCGCAGTCTTGGCAATTAATCTCCTGACCTCCCGACTGAAATTGCGCAACCTTCATGATCAGTCACACATGTATGTTGCAAGTCATTTCTCAAGTTCATTTTGGTTTTCGGCTGACATATTGCTTGCCATGAGTGTTGCCACATCTCCAAGTATAGTAGGTGTTCATCTTCCTCTCATTAGTGCAGGTATAATGGTAGAAGACACCGTTCAGAGCACACCTGGAGATGTAGTCAATCAAATGTCTATGAACTTTCCTACTTACGAAGATATCAATTGGTCGTAGACGAGGACATCAAGGTATGATAGTAACAATATAACAACGAGCAACATCATGAACAAAAGCTGAAGGCAACATACCGAATGCAATAAATGCCATGAATGCAACAAATGCCATGAATACAACAAATGCAATGAATGCAAGAGGAAGGTTGTTGACAACATAGAGATGGTACAAAGTTGCGAGCTCAAGTAGATCCACAGATGATGAAAGAAACTTTGGAGACTCGAGCTATGAGGTAACAACACGACATGAAGATTACGTGAAGACAGAGAATGGAACAAAGAATGAGTTGCATTTCTTAAAGTAGAAACTAAAGGAAGAACATGAAGCTGTAAAAACAGACAAATGAGTTGTAGTAGAAACGGGAACAACAGTGGGCGCAACATGCACTCACAGATGAAACTGCACACGTACAAGTTATAGATCTATCCCAGTAACTGGCATGAAGCAAACATGGTGAGAAGTTTCTTGATCGCATGTAAGGGATTCATGTAATTGTGCACATGCATGCGATCCAACCCATTCAGCACACTCACCAAGGTGAAGACAAGAAGCAAGTCCAACTGGAGCTGAACATGTACTTCGGCAAGTTGATGTGCATGACCACCAACACACACTTGAAGATCAGCATGAACACTATGCATCAGTGTGTTGCTAGTTCAATCGCACCTAAGAATACCATGTGCAGGCTAGCAAATGAGTTGGATGCATCTAAATCAATGCACCAGTTGCAATGGAGGCAAGAGTTCGCTTTAGCAAGATGCCACCATGGGGTGCATGCACAGCATCACGAACAACCAAGCTTGGCATCAGCTCACCACCTTCGCCATCACAAGCATGTCAAAGATTTGGTCTCATCACAACGGACTGAGTGCCAGTGATGTCTTGCATGGCTTTCTCAAGCCGTGTTGTCTCACATGAGTACATGTGCATTGTAATGTAATGCCATGTCAAGTGTAATTCAAGTGTTAATAGTTGGATGTAACAGTCATAGAGTAGGTGAAGACTCATGAGGGTATTTGAAATGTCACAAACGAGAATGTCAAGGGTCACCCCAACCTTTGCTATAAATAGTCCCTCATAACTCATTGTATAGGCGTTTGGTCAACCAAGCTTCCATTAAGGCTATCTTCGAGAGAGCTTGGAAAACATTGTAATGCACTTTGGCTTCTCCACTGCACGGAGCTACTACATCTCTTTGGAGGAGCAGGTGGATATAGCTATAATGTTCCACTGTTGGGACTAGCGGGTTTACATGGATGTATTGTACGACTACAACTTACACTTCATTATATAATAAGAGGCAACACATTTTAATGCATATGTTGTTATTGTAGTTGGATAATTTCGGTTGCTGTAGCAATGTATGTTGTTTAACTTATGTAGTTGTGTATGAACTATTTTGTATGCAATTGTATGAATCTTGTTGCAAATGTGCTATTTGTTTAACCATCACTTTGGATTTCTGGCTAACTTGCTTTCTAGCTTGTGATGCATTCTCTCTCGAGTGTTCCCTTCCCATCTGAGTACTCTTACAAGTTTCCAAGGGGCACACTCATCTCAACCCACATGTGTTAGAACCTCTCATGCACCTTCCTTGACTCACTACAACAGTCACACCCTTGCTACCAACAGAGTTATCTTACTTGCCTCTGTGTGAAATTGCGGTAAAGGCATTACCATACTACCCACTATTAGGACTCCTACACCAATTAGTCTGAGGTATAATTGGGACTTATTACTAGGGAGATCCCCTTGACATGTTGGCAGGTCCAGCACTGTTAACGTTTCTGGCACTAGAAGGAGGGCCAGATGACAAGCTATGTTCTCTCATCCAGTTTTGAGCCTTTTCTTACCTTTCATGGATTCTTGAACTCTTCTCCCTCTGTGATGTTTTTCGAATCATGAAGATATCACCATCATGGGGGAGTTTTTCGATATTTTATCCACTTACACTTATGATGGCGAAGATGAAGTGGCCTGGCCTGAGTACTTACATGACTTTATTTCCATGCTTCATGAGGAAGATGGGTGTTCTGACAAACAGGCCAGTTTGTTTCTTTCACACACACTTCGTGAATCTCCATGTCGATGGCTGCTCAGCCTATGAGCTGACAGCGTGCACTCACTTGAGCACTTCTGTGATCTCATTGAAGACACTTTCTATCATTTTGATCTAGAATATCTTGACCAAAAATTGTTATAGCAATGGAAGGCTCCGCATGAATCGGTTATGGATTTTTGGCAACGCTTTCGTGACTTGCAGTTTCAAGCTCCGAGGAGCCAAATGAAATTTTCCTATCTTTGGGACCGTTCGAGTATTGCCTTAAGAAATCTTCTCATCCCAAGAATAATCTGTGCACTCTCATATGGATGCGGTCACTGTCTTGATTGACCGTCTGCCTTCCCCTCATTCAATAGCTCCACCACTACGAGTGATGTTGAGGATCATGCTCACACACTTGTTAAAATTTCACATCCTCCCAACATTACTTCACTCAATTTTTGCACAGATTTGGTTGTGAGCCCCTCGAGTTCTCATATGCATTATGTTCTATGACCTCCATCTTCGCACTCGGGTATTCCTCCGGATTATACTATATTGTGTTCATCCATTCCGGACTCTTCACTTGTTGTGAATGAGGAACAAGCCACTGACGGAGTTGGTGTTTCACAACCAAAATGCATTTTCAATCATGAAGAGTATGAGTGGGAGCTTAAGCATCAACACTCGGCGAAGGATGACTCCCTTTCATCCAAGCCCCCTCCGTTCTTTCCTAACATCTTTGGTGAAGCTGCCATCCATGATTTTGCATGTGGTTTTCAGCCATAGATGCACCCATTATTGATCACTCACAGGACTCACTGGATTGTTAGTCCATCATTCAAAAACATAGAGGATATGTTATTCGTTGAAAATCCACTTGATCTTTCATCTATCTTTTCCAGAAACACAGAGGATGAGTTTGTTCGCTTTTCATCTACCCCTCTGTTTGATTCATCTGATCATGAGGATGCCGATGAAATCATTCATTTTTCTGATCGTCACAGTCATGATCCATTTGTTTACATATTTTATCATGATCATGACACTATCATAGTTGATCTTTCGAAACCACTGGTCTATGATGATCTATCTGGTGATGAAATTGAAACACCTAAGGCTGTCAAGGCACTTCAGCCCATGTTGATCGTTATGTCCGGTCCTCGCTCTCTTGGGGTTAGTCTCACTTCCGATCATGAAACTGTTCAGTTACCCAAGGCTCCTCATCACTCATCTGTATGCATTGAATATCCATCTCACAAACAGATCATACTTCCTCCACTCGAACTTCACAATCCCATCGCTCATGCATTAGAGGAATCTTACATTGCAAGCACTCATTCGCGACGCAAGTTATCTTCGTTTCTTTAATTTGCTTGCATGTCACAGTCAAGAGTGTGCTTATGTTTCAAATTTTCACATAGTGACACACATCACTATGATAATTCCATGGACTTCTCATCATGCACTTGCAGTCACTTATGTCCTATGGGAAATTTGAAACATGAAGTGTGGTTTTCTTCATTTTTATATCTTTCTTTCTTGCTGGTTCACACAACTAGGTTGCTCGCGGACCAAGCCTTCACCAACATGGGTCAACGAATGTGCCAGTGGCTGTATTGGAAATATCACTTCACGTGATCAGGCCCATGCACCATTAGTGTAGGAGTAGGAGTAGTGTTTGCTTTCAGTCAACTTGCTTACATGCTTGTTTGCTTACTCGCTTTGTTTGTTTGTTTGTCTACTTGCTTGTTTTCTTACTTTCTTTGCTTCTGCTTTCACTTATACTCTTGCTTTGATTTGTTGTTTGTTAGTTTGTTTGTTTCATTCGTATAGTTCACTTCTTTCGTTTGCAGGTTAGTTTCGCATGAAACCATGTATGACTCTTGAAATGAGCTTGGTGAAGTACAAGAGGGTTTGTACAACTATCACTACTTGTTTATCTGTCATCTTGCCTTTATATGAAGAAATGGTTACTTTTAGTCTGTGATACGTCGAAGGAAAATACATATTTTTCAAAGTGAACCTTGGTGAAAACACAATGCTTGTGTGCTAACTAGTGTCACCTTCTCTAGTCAGTTTTTTTTGGGTTAACCCTTGTTAGCTCAGTCAAGTAGAGTAAGGTAAGGGGGAAAACCTTAACAAGCATGTCAGAGATACAATAAACTACTTCTCTACTGGAACAACCTCTTTTTCTCTCAACAAGTCAGGATCCCTCTTCTGCCTCTGGAATTTATAAGTGCTATGCACAGTTGAAAAAATGAAAAGTGAAATAAAAAACGAAATGAAAAATGAAAAATGAATAAGGCGATAGAAGAGAAAGGCTTCTTGCACAGGGAGGTGATGTAAGTAACTTCATCGGGGTATTGACCAAGCTCGTTGGTAGCAAATCCATGATTGTTTTCCTATGTGACTCTACTGGGGTACTGTCTAGGCCTACTGGCAGTGGAGCAACACCAAAGATGAAACTAAGACTCTGATGGCTATATTGCTTGTACAACAATATACCCCTCAACCCCAATAAACAAAAATGTGTTGACTTGGCTAGGAATGTGTGTTAATCGATCAAGAGTTTGGCAGATTCTACATCTTACAATCAAGCTAGTGTGAAACCAAGATGAGCTGAGAACTGAACAATACTTCCAGAGGTGTTATAATTGATTTTCACAAACAAGATCCATTCAGAGAGCTAGAGTTCTACCAATGTGTTGCCAAGTGTTGTAGTGGCTACAGCCACCCCCCAAAATTTTTCCTTAGCTTTGTTTTGGAGCCTCCCTACCAACTTTTCACAACAACTTTTCTTTCTTCATAAATTTCAGAAGCTTCAGTGTTTTTCTTGCACAAAGGCAACATGTCGATCACAGTTTGATGCATTCCCCTTACAGGCTGATCACCCAGACTTGGTCCAGCTATAGGCTAAGCAGCTCCCCCAAGAAATTGCACAATTTTGGAGGGAAACCAACCTTCCTCCAAAAATTTCACAATCCTGACTGGCAGCTTGCTGGGCTCTAGAATTGTGCAATTCTGGCAGTCAACACACACAGTGAAAATTGCGTAATTTTCCCCAACAGGGCTGCTCACCCTAGAATTTGCACAAATTTGGGTAGCAGTCAACCGCTCTGCCCAGAAATTGTGCAAATCTCCTGGGAAGCTAGCCCAGCTCCTAGCCAGAAATGTGCATTTTCTCCCAGCAATCAAGTAGTCTCTTGCATGAGAAGCTAAGTTGAACGGTTCCCTCCAGGACCGAGCAAAACAAACTTTCATGCATGGGCTGCTTCTCCCAAGGCAGCATGCAGAGGCATCCCTTGTTTCGAGGATCTATGTTTAGCAGTTGGAGGTTACATGCAAGGATCATTTCAGAAACCTCCCACCAAGTGTCGCTTTCCCCATATTTGTGGCATGTGTGTCACAAACTCGATGTTAAAAAAACTCATCAACTGGATGCTGCAAAGCTCATTCCTCACATCAACCTTGCAACTCAGACATCGCACATCACATCTAGGAGAAGTCAGCACATTCAACTCAATTGTTTTTGGGTAAGCCCGCTTTCCATACCTTGTGTTGCATTTTTGTCGCTTTTTGTGTTTTCACTATGAGTACTATTTGCTTGATTTCTTTGAACGCTTTCTGTCGTTTACATGTATACTAGCTTTTCCTAGCACTGTTTTAGTTTTTGTTGGCATCTCACTATTGTCGCATGCATGAAACTATTTTTCACGAACGATCACCCACATGCATGTTGTTCCATTTTCTGAATCTGCCATTCACCATTTGCATGAATGATCATTTGCTTATGTTTATGCTCAGTATCAGCATGAATTTGTACTCACATTCACGTTCAGTTTCCTATCAGTGAGTCTTGGCAACCTTCACCCAGACTCTGCCTTCACTGAGACAACATTGCGCAATCCGGGGAGGGAAGACTCAGTCTTCCTCTCCAAAAATGTGCATTTCTACCTAGTGACTGTCCTCCAGGACTATTTTTCATATTTCTAAGGGACAGTGACTGTTGGCCCAAAAAATTGTGCAATGTAGTCACTGAGACTGCAACCATTGTCAGCTGAGATTGCGCATTGCACGATTCCAACAGTCAGCAGCTAGACTGGATTGTGCATTGCGCAGTTCCAACAGTCAGTCAGTCTCCCATCAGCCCAGACTGTGCCTTGCACAGTCTTGGCAATCAATCTCCTGACCTCCCAACCAAAATTACGCAACCTTCATGATCAGTCAAACAGGTATGTTGCAAGTCACTCCTCAAGTTCATTTTGGTTTTCGACGACATATTTCTTACCATGAGTGTTTCCACGTCTCCAGGTATAGCACATGTTCATCTACCTCTTAGTAGTGAAGGTATAATGGCCGAAGACACCGTTCAGAGCACACCTGGAGATGCAGTGGATCAAATGTCTATGAGATTTCCTACTCATGAACATATCAATTGTTCGTAGATGAGGACATCAAGATATGACAGCAGCAACATCACAACGAGCAGCATCATGAACAATAGTTGAAGGTAGCATACCAAATTCAATGAATGCAATGAATTCAATGAATACAATGAATGAAATGAATGCAAGAGGAAGGTTGTTGAAAACACAGAGGCAGAACAAAGTTGTGAACTCAAGCACATCCACAGATGATGAAAGCAACTTTGGAGACTCAGGCTATGAGGTGATGATGCGACATGAAGATTGCACGAAGACAGAGAATGGAACAAAGGAGTTGCATGTCCTGAATCAACAACTCAAGAAAGAACATGAAGTTGCACAAACAGACGAATGCGTTGTAGTAGAAAAAGGAACATCAGTGGGTGCAACATGCACTCACGGATGAAACTACACTCGTACAAGTTATAGATCTATCCCAAAAACTGGCATGAAGCAGACATGGTGAGTTTTATTGTTGATCACATGCAAGGGATTCATGTCATTGTGCACACGCATGCGATCCAACCCATTCAAAACACTCACCAAGGGGAAGACAAGAAGTAAGTCCAACTGGAGCTGAACATGTACTTTGGCAAGTTGATGCGCATGACCACTAGTACACACTTGAATATCATCACGAACACTATGCATCAGTGTGTTTCAGGTTTAGCCACACCCAAGAAGATCATGCACATGCTAGCAGACAAATTGGATGAAGGAGATAAATCAATGCACCAGTTGCAACAGAGGCAAGAGTTCGCTTTAGCATGATGTCATCATGGGGTGCATACATAGCATCACGGAAAACCAAGCTTGGCATCAGCTCACCACCTTCCCCATCATGTTAGCACCTAAATCTTCCTCAGGCTGAAGGAAGGCAAAAATTAGGGTAACCACAAACCACGCTCAGTCTGGTAGCTAGCCCTACCAAAGCAGGAGAGGGCTCTCTCCGAGTCACGCTCAGGGAATAAATAATCGAAAAAGGTCTGGGATGACTTACAATGAAATATTTACCTTTGGCTAGTAAGTGAATAGGGATTCGGGAAACAATTTTCATGAATGACCGAGATTTTGGGATGTTATGGGACCGTCGCTCAGCAAAGAACAGAGAATTTAATATAAAGGCACAGATTATTCCATGAGGCAAGGTAGGCGGAAAATGTAACAATTTAGTTTGAGTTACCGTGGCATGAATAGATTGCTGAAGAAAAGTGAAAAGGGCATAGTGACATGAATCCTTTTTAATAGAAGAGAAACACTGAACATGAAATTTTCCCACAGGCAAAGCAATAAAATTGAATTCTACCTAATCTCACTTAGAAAATTTCACTGGAAATGAACATGAATTGAATTATGAAACATAACGAAATACATATGAAAACATAAGAGACACGTTTGCTACACTCACAACCACAAGAATCTCATGAAACAGAGCCGCTGCCTTTCATTAATTCTCTGTCAAAAATACATAGTGAAGAAACAAAGTTTCTTTCCCACAATCTCCCAGAAGTTACAAGCCAACCAACCCTTTGCAAATGCCTTGCATACAATATATAGAATGTGCCATGAAGAGATAGAACACCCAAGGGTTGGGCAGTTACTCAAATCATTACAAAATGGAGATGAAGAGCCAACCATCAGCTACAGGTGCAGCGTTACAAACATGACAAATGGCTTGGGTGACCGTTTGACTTCCTTTGCCACTTGGATAGAAGCCAATCTGGGGAAAAAATACTTTAAATTCTATCTTTGGTGCCAAAAAACCAAAGTGTATATGATCGGGCCCACTTGGAGAAGTCGCGAACCGAAATTTCGCGAAACGGAAGCAAATTGGCAATTTTTTCCTCTGTGCACCGCGCCATTTTTTCTGTGCGTCGTGCTACTTTGGGACCTGTTTTGGGGCACTTGTAGGTGTCAAAAATGTGCCTAAGTGGACTTTTTGGAAATCCTATCCTATCTACTTTCTAACCCCACTGGAATTTTTGAATTTGGTGCTCATTTTCCCCTCCAAATATTCATTCTCCCAAGACTGCTTTCTGTGTGTCAAAAAAGTGGTAGAGAGGCCATTTTTGGGTGTTTTTTTTACTTTTAGGAGACTCAAATCTTGTCAAAATTTCTTGCCCGGACACCAGTATTCGTGATTTTCCATGTTGAATCCAAAAATGCAAGCCATTCCTCATTTGGAGCTCTATAATTTTAGGGTCGTGCTAGTGGCGCGGCGTACAGGGAGAAAAAACCTGTTTGTGCACAAAAAATTGTCAAATGACCAAAAATGCCCCAAAAATGCTCCAAATTTCTTGCCCAAACACCAGTGGTCATGATATTTTATGCTGAATCCAAAAGTTTAAACCTTTCTTCATTTGGAGCTCTAGATTTTTAGCGTCACGCCAGTGCGTGGCGCACAGGGAAGTGGTGCAGCGCAATGGGCTTGAGGCGCGACGCATATAGCCTGTGCGTAGTAGTTTTTGAAGGAGACTTTTGGAGGCCTTCCTGGTGCCTAAATTGGGTGCAGGATAGATCGTTGAAAATTTATTTGAGTCTACTTTCCAACCCAACTAGAATTTGTCAATTTAGAGTTCATTTGCCATGTCAAAAATCAAATCTCCCAAGACTGGTCAAAATGTGCCAAATGAGGTTGCCTAAAGGTAGAGTACTGTTACAGTCAACTTTTGAATGCCTTCCTCAACTCCAAATTGAGCTCATGATAGTGCATTGGAAATATCTTGGTGTCTAGTTATCATTTGACTCATCAAGAAAGTCATTTGGCCAAATGAGCTAGGAGAAAATTTGATTTTCCCAAGGTCACTTCACAGGGGCATCATTTCTCCCGAGGCGACTATATTTTTGACATTTCTCCAAAACCATGACACCTGTGTAAAACGTGAAGGATGGTTTTCTTCCTTGGCATGTTTTAGACCAAAACCTCTCTCAGTATTCAAAAATTCATCTTTGATTGCTCAGAAACATCATTTGAGTGAAACCTACCCCGATGTGTGGAACAAGGGATTTGTCGAAATGAAGCGAAATGAAGGGGATAGGGAGCTTATAAATTCTTGAGGAAATTTTGGGAAGTAGGGAGGGAGGTTAGGAAGTAGGGGAAAGTGAAATCTCTAAAATTGAGCGAGGGGAAGGGGTCCAAAAGGCAAAAAACAGGCCCAACCTAGAAAACTGCCAGGTTGTAGCAAGAAATTAGGGTTTGTGCAAAAATGAGGAATTTGGGGGATCTCAATGATGGGAAGTGTTTGATAAAGTACTTTAAGGATAGGGGAACGTGTATGAACATCAGGATACAACTTTTGCCGATGATTTGGCCATCCATGAGAAATTGCCTTCAAAACCCTAGGAGAGGGAAATGACCTCACCTAGGTGCAACTGAAGCATGAACAAGGTGTAAAATGACCTAGTGGGACTTGACATGATAATAACAACTCTCTGAATGATGGTACACTCAGCTGAACAGTGACAAGGACCAACATTTGGACAACTTTGACAAGGGTAAAATCAAACCCTAGACCTAATGCCTAGTGACCAGATTTTGCTTGAAGGCTCACTGAAATGACAAAATTTGACCTTGAAACCTTAAAATCACTTTGTAAGAGCATGTTTGATCACTGGAGGAAGGCTGTAAAGACTGACACTAAAATTGGCTCCGATAGGGATGGCAGTGCTTTGGAGGTGCCAAGAACTGCAGATCTTTGGGTGAGCAGACAATGCCTTCGTCCATTGGGCTATGGAGTCCATTATTCCGACAAGCCAACATGACTCAATTTATTGACTAAAAATTGACTCAAACTGACTCAATTTTAACTGAAATGACTGAAAAACTTGACTCTATGCAAAAGGAAATGACTCATGACTGACTTAACTAAAACAGGAACTAACAAAAGTTATTCAATGGCAGCAGTCCATCAAGATTCGAGGGTTTCAAATCATGATGACAGCCACCTGCATACTAATGCAATATGTACAATCATGTGTAATGTGTCTTCCAATGTAACCAATCAAGTAGATGCCTCCTTGATTGATTCTCCAAATCAGATCTTCCGGTCAACAATAGATACTGGTAACTGAGCCTCCAAAAACATTATTAACCATGATCTCCTTCATCACTGAATACTGCAATAATGACCTTCATTGCTGACTGTAATAGATTTGCCATTGGATCATGAAAATCATGAATATTTACCTCCTGCTGAGCAAACAAGATGTCTTTTTCTTTTGATTCTGATCTTCCTTCATGATGTACCTTAGAAAAAGTATGTTCCTGGTCCTCAAAAAATTCTGAACAAGCAGATGAGAAGATTTCCTCTTCAAAGAACACTTCAAAACATGAAACATATGAGGAAGAGTTTGAAAGACAATCTTGAATGTTCTGCTCTTTGGTAGCCTTAATGTATTGTAGGTCACCTTCATATGATATGATAGCCAGATTGTCTTTGCATTCATCAATCATGAGAAAAGAAACTTCGAATGATTCTTGAACCCAAGCATGACATTTCTATCATCCACCAACGATTTATCCAAGGAAACTTTTCCACTTACTTGAACAAAGATCTCATCTTGTTGTTCATAGAGGGAATGAGCTACCTCCTCACCATCTGTCTCTTGATCTGATTTATCATCCCCATTATCTGAGATTGGAACATCATTTTCTTGCATACCATCTTTTATTTCCACCAGATCTGAAACAAAACTTCTTCTTTCATCATTTCCAGCCATATGGAATTCTTCAACCTGCTGATCTATAAAGCTGTTCACCAGACTTTCATCCTTTTCTTTAGAGATATTATGAAGATTTTGCCTTATAAACTGAAATGCCTCGTAACACAAGGGTACAGAATCCTCTTGCATCATTAAATCATGTATTTCGGCTGCCTCACCTTCATCTGTAATCTGACCTTGAATTGTGTTTGGTGGCTGCAAATTTGGTTTTGTATCCAAAATGATTTCATCAATCATTTTAGGGGAAGATTTCTTATTAACGACCTGCTCAAAAATTTCGCCATCTGTCTCATATTCAACATTAAAACTAAGAGATTGTTGATTTCCTACAAGCTTTTCATTTGAAGATTTACTATGAAATCTACCCCACAAAAACTAAAATGATTCAAAACAGAGAGGTAAGGAATCTTCTTGTATTGTTTGATCATATATGCCAACTTCTACGTCTTCATGTGCAACCTGACTATTAATGGCATTTGGGGGCAGGAACTCTGAATATAAGAAGTCTGGAACAAAGTTTTCATCTCCCTCAAGAGGATCCAAATCAAGATTTGTTGATAGATGATGTCTGATAGCATAGAAATTATCTCTGATGAACTGACATGAATCAAAGCACAAAGGCAAAGATCCTTCACTTCAAAATATGCTGCACTTTCCTCATCGTTTCCATAGCTGATATGCCTCGGTTGATCACTGTACTCGAGCTGCTGTAAGCGAACTTCCTCGTCCCATAAACTGGCTGCTGATTTGTCTGCAAGATTAGCTACTGATTGGAGAGCATAATCATCATCATCATACTGATCAAACTGAGGCAAATCGTCAGTATAAAACATGTCATCAAGCATACATGTCATATCAACAGGTGTTTCTTCTCCAATATGATCTACAAAACAATCCTTATGACTACTGAAATAAGAAACAAAATGTTTTGGATCAGCTTCTTGTTCATGAACGCCATTTTCATCTTTTGCAGTCATTTTTCTCACCATCTCTTCTACTGCACTCACCAAAATGTCAAGATTTTCCTCTAAAGGTGTAGTTTTCTCTAGATTCACATTTTTCATTTCTTCTTCTTTCAACCTTGCCCTTCTGATCAGCAAATGAGCCTCTACATTTACTGCATTTTTCTGCATCTCTTCAAGCGTTGCGAAATTCTTTTCTCTCAACTGAAACTCCATTTCCGGATCAAAGGCACCCGAGTAGTGCAAGAGAACAGATCGAGGAGGGGGTCTTATATCAACCGGCATTGAATAATAAACTTGATTAAATCTAGCTGAAAATTGTTGTACTGTCTCCCCTGGCAGTCTTTTCAGCTGATTATATTCTTCTACGATAAGGAAAAGGTTCTATCCGATCCTCCACCTGTCAAGAAAAACTTTGATGAACTGCTGTAAATCTGTGATGCTTGCATCCGGCAGGGCTTTGAACCAACTCTTGACTTTGCCTTGCAAAGAAAGAGCAAAAAGCCTTATACTGACATCTCCTTCATCAATTTCAAAAAGGTCTAGAAAAGTCTCAACATTCTGCACATGTTTCTCAGCATTGACATTCTTACTTTCACCGCCAAATCTTGGCAAGTATAGATCATAGTTTTTGGGGAAAGCATGAAGAACAGAAGGTAAAACAAGAGGTTTATACCTATTTGGGATTATAACAGCTATAGGGATATGTACCAGAGCTATGGGATCAGTTTTGTTTTCTTTAGGCTCATCACTCTGAAGAGAGTCATCATAAGATGTAGGAAAAGTAAGGAAGCCAAGATGAAAGGGAAACTCACTATTTAAACTTTTTGAATAGATCGAGTGAAGATTTTGATCACCTTTATCATACAACAAATTTTGAAAAATTTTCAGGGCAGCTTCAAGAACAATGAAGAAGTAATTTACAAGAAAGCAGAGTAGAATCTGAATACCATTCCACTTTGGATACCCGAAATTTGTGTAAGATCCTTCCATTTTCGCAGAGAAAGAGTTAGTCCTCCAGTGGAGTCACCATGAAGCACCGATCGTTGGATTCTTCAGTGAATGGAGTCGCCGGGTGAATGATTTCTACTGTCTTCTTATGTCTGATCGTTGTTCACCATCAACCATTAGATCTGAGCTTGATAGATGTATTGGGGCAAAACAATCTTCAAGCAAATCATTTTCTCCCCAGTGGAGTCGCCACTATGTTAGTACCTAAATCTGCCTCAGGCTGAAGGAAGGCAAAAATTAGGGTAACCACAAACCACGCTCAGTCTGGTAGCTAGCCCTACGAGAGCAGGAGAGGGCTCTCTCCGAGTCATGCTCAGGGAATAGATAATCGAAAAATGTCTGAGATGACTTACAATGAAATATTTACCTTAGGATAGTAAGTGAATAGGGATCCGGGAAACAATTTTCATGAATGGCCGAGCTTCTGGGATGTTATGGGACCGGCGCTCAGTAAAGAACAAAGAATTTAATACAAAGGCACAGATTATTCCGTGAGGCAAGGTAGGCGGAAAATGTGACAATTTAGTTTGAGTTACCGTGGCATGAATAGATTGCTGAAGAAAAGTGAAAAGGGCATACTGACATGAACCCTTTTCAACAAAAGAGAAACACTAAACATGAAATTTTCCCACAGGCAGAGCAATAAAATTGAATTCTACCTAATCTCACTTAGAAAATTTCACTAGAAATGAACATGAATTGAATTATGAAACATAACGAAATACATATGAAAACATAAGAGACACGTTTGCTACACTGACAACCACAAGAATCTCATGAAACAGAGCCGCTGCCTTTCATTAATTCTCTATCAAAAATACATAGTGAAGAAACAAAGTTTCTTTCCCACAGTCTCCCAGAAGTTACAAGCCAACCAACCCTTTGCAAATGCCTTTCATACAATATATATAATGTTCCATGAAGATATAGAATGCCCAAGAGTTGGGGAGTTACTCGAATCATTACAAAATGGAGATGAAGAGCCAACCATCAGCTACATGTGCAGCGTTACAAACATGAGAAATGGCTTGGGTGACCGTTTGCCTTCCTTCGCCACTTGGATAGAAGCCAATATGAGGAAAAAATACTTTAAATTCTTCCTTTTTTGCCAAAACAATGAAGTGTAGATGAGCAGACCCACTTGGAGAAGTCACGAACCGAAATTTCGCGAAACGGAAGCAAATTGGCAATTTTTTCCTCTGTGCGCCACGCCATCTTTTATGTGCATCGCGCTACTTTAGGACCTGTTTTGGGGAACTTGTAGGTGTCCAAAATGTTCCCAAGTGGGCTTGTTGGAAAGCCTGTCCTATGTAATTTATAATCTCACTGAAATTTTTGAATTTGGTGCTCATTTTTCCCTCCAAATCTTCATTCTCCCAAGACTGCTTTTTGTGTGTCAAAAAAGTGGCAGAGAGGTCATTTTTGGGTGTTTTTTACTTTTAGGAGACTCATATCTTGTCAAAATTTCTTTCCCGGACACTAGTAGTCATGATTTTCCATGCTGAATCCAAAAATTCAATCCATTCCCCATTTGGAGCTCTAGAATTTTAGGTTCGCGCCAGTGGCGCGACGCACAGGGAGAAAAAACATGTTTGTGCACAAAAATTTGTCACATGACCAAAAATGCCCCAAAAATGCTCCAAATTTCTTGCCCAAACACCAGTGGTCATGATTTTTTATGCTGAATCCAAAAATTTAAACCTTTATTCATTTGGAGCTCTAGAGTTTTAGCGTCATGCCAGTGCGCGGCGCACAGGGAAGTGGCGCGGCGCACTGGGCTTGAGGCGCGGCGCATATAGCCTGTGCATAGCAGTTTTTAAATGAGACTTTGGGAGGCCTGTCCGGTGCCAAAATTGGGCGCAGGATAGCTCGTTGGAAAGGTATTTAAGTCTAATTTCCAACCAAACTTGAATTTGTCAATTTGGAGTTCATTTCCCCTATCAAAAAGCAACTCTCCCAAGACTGGTCAAAACTGTGCCAAATCAGGCTGCCTAAAGTTAGAGTGCTGTTACAGTCAACTTTTGAATGCCTTCCTCAACTCAAAATTGAGTTCATAATAGCTCATTGGAAATATCTTGGTGTCGAGTTATCATTTGACTCATCAAGAAAGTCATTTGGCCAACCGAACTAGGATAAAATTTGATTTTCCCAAGGTCACTTCAGAGGTGCATCATTTCTCCTGAGGCGACTATATTTTTGACATGTCTCCAAAAACATGACACCTGTTTAAAAAGTGAAGGAGGTTTTTATTCCTTGGCATGTTTTGGACAAAAACCTCTCTCCATTTTCAAAAATTCATCTTTGATTGCTCAGAAACATCAATTGAGTGAAACCTACCCCGATGTGTGGAACAATGGATTTGTCGAAATGAAGCGAAATGAAGGGGATAGGGAGCTTCTAAATTCTTGAGGAAATTTTGGGAAGTAGGGAGGGAGGTTAGGAAGTATGGGAAAGTTTAATATCTAAAATTGAGTGAGGGGAAGGGGTCCAAAATGCAAAACACAGGCCCAACCTAGAAAACTGCCATGTTGTAGCAAGAAACGAGGGTTTGTGCGAAAATGAGGAATTTGGGGAATCTCAGTGATGGGAAGTGTTTGATAAGGTACTTTAAGGATAGGGGAATGTGCATGAACATCAGGATACAAATTTTTCCGATGATTTGGCCATCCATGAGAAATTGCCTTCAAAACCCTAGGAGAGGGAAATGACCTCACCTAGGCGCAACTGAAGCATGAACAAGGTGCAAAATGACCTAGTGGGACTTGACATGATAATGAAAATTCTCTGAAGGATGGTACACTTAGCTGAACGGTGACAAGGACCGACATTTGGAAAAATTTGACAAGGGTAAAATCAAACCCTAGACCTAATTCCTAGTGACCAAATTTTGCTTGAAGACTCACTGAAATGACAAAATTTGACCTTGAAACCTTAAAATCACTTTTTAAGAGCATGTTTGATCACCGGAGGAAGGCTGTAAGGACTGACACTAACACATCACAAGCATTTCAAAGAGTTGGTCTCATCACAACAGATCGAGTGTCAGTGATGTATTGCATGGCTTTCTCAAGCCATTTTGTCTCACATGAGTACATGTGCATTGTAATGTAACGTCATGTCAAGTGTCAATAGTTGGATGTAACAATCATAGAGTAGGTGAAGATTCATGAGGGTAGCTGAACTGTCACAAAGGGGAATGTCAGGGGTCACCCCACCCTTTGCTATAAATAGTCCCTCATAACTCATTGTATAGGCTTTTGGTCAACCAAGCTTTCGATAATACTATCTTGGAGAGAGCTTGGACAAAATTGTAATGCACCTTGACTTCTCCACTCCACGAAGCTAGTACATCTCTTTGGAGGAGTAGGCAGATGTGGATGTAACATTCCACTGTTGGGGCTAGCGGGTTTAGATGGATGTATTGTATGACTGGAACTTACACTTCTTTATGTAATAAGAGCCAACATGTTTTCATGCATATGTTGTTATTGTAGTTGGAATATTTCGGTTGTTGTAGCAATGTATGTTGTTTAACTTACGTAGTTGTGTATGAACTATTTTGTATGCAATTGTATGAATCTTGTTGCATATGTGTTGTTGGTTTAACCATCACTTTGGATTGTTGGCTGAATTTCTTTCCAGCTTGTGATGCATTTTCTCTCGTGCGTTCCCTTCCCATCTGAGTACTGTTACATGTTGCGAAGGGGCGTACTCATCTCAGCCCACATGTGTTAGAACCTCTCATACACCTTCCTTGACTCACTGTAGCAGTCACACCCTTGCTACCAAAAGAGTTATCTTAATTACCTCTGTGTGAAATCATGGTCAAGGCATTACCATACGACCCACTTATGGGACTCCTACACCAAATGGTCTTAGGTCTAATTGGGACTTCTTACCGAGGAGATCCCCTTGAAATGTTGGCGGGTCCAACACCGTCAAAACCAACCTATACACATGGTAAACACATCCAACAACACACCATCCACTTTCACACGGTGACATCACTACAACTATGACCAACACCATGCATATGAAACAAGCACATAGATCACAAGTATAAGTAATGCATATGAAACCAACATGAATGCATGACCAACATACACTGCCCATCTGGTACAAGGGATGAACAATGCTCTGATACCATTATGTAACACACTTCTCCTACATTTACCCAAGTTAACTAGTATGCTGGGGTAAACACATGACAAGAGGATACTACAATATGATTCAAATCCCCATGTACAATTAAGGAAGTGGACCTGACACAACACAACCAATCTAACCTTCTGAACATAAAATAGAACCTACAAGAGCCAACCAACTCTTCCAGGTGATCAACCCGTGAGAAAACTTGACACTTCACTGCCCTAGAGCCTTAGTCGCTCCCATTACATGGGAATGCATGTGACTAGGGCCCTCTAGTTGCTCTCATAGCATGGGCATGCAAGCGACTGGGGTTTTTTCACTTAGTTTTGAGCCCGTGACCCCGAATTTTGTGCCACGTTTTCAGGGTCAAGACTCATGCCACTACCCAAAACTCCATGAAACTTTCAGGAATGAAAAGTAACATAAAAAAATGATAGAAATAAAAATAATTGAACAAATACTTGGCTAGACCCCTACTATCCATGATATGAATTTCATCAAACATGTCACAAATATGCATTCTATAGGTCATAACAACATATCTGAGCATAGGGATCTCATACTTATATGAGAATAACTGAGAAGCATTGATTCTTTATCACATTAGCTACATTATCATCTATTTGTTCATATATTCATTTTACATTCATTTAAAAATCAAGACATGATGAGAGACATACATCATCATTGTCATAAAACATGCTCATAACCAACATATAACCAACAAAAATAACAAGGATACATTAGCCATAAATTCCTCATATGAAACAGTACATTTTCTCATAAAATACCAAGGAGAAATAGTTCTTATTAATGAATGATTAGGCCAACCAAGTTTGGGACTTCCATGTACCACCTGACCATAGATTGGTTGAACCAAATCTTTCTTTCAGCCAATCACCCTCATGCCATATTCCAAGCATGAATGTGGGACTTATAACCAAAATAAACCAAGGCTTCCCAAGGTTACACCACCTCACCCTCAATAATAGAAGTAGGCTTTACCGCAATCCCCACTGGATCACTTGGCCATAAACAATAAAGATACAATAACAAGATTTACTGCAATCCTCACCGGATCACTAGGCCAAATACAAGAATGGATGCCACCAGATCTCTCCACCTACATCATGAGGGATTTTTCCATCCAAACCTCTCAGCTTTACATTTATAATGCCATTACCGATCAAGGGATTCCTAGGCCAACAAGGTCTCTACCATTTGGAATTTACCATGTATCCCATCCTAGGATTTTTAGTCTCAATCAAGGGTACTCACCACTAAGCTTTACCATGAATCTCTCCATTCGCTACTCAAGGCATCCCTAGGCTCAATCAAGGTGTTCGCATTCAAGCTTTACCGTGTATCCCATCCTGGGATTCCTAGGCCCTTTGAAAAATCTTAGGACCACCCCAACTAGCTTCAAGTCCATCCCATAATCCAACTCAACCACATACAAAAGAACCCACCACACCATGGTTATCTGGAAATGGCAAGGCTAGGCTGAAAAACACTGTCACACTTGGAAAAACCCATGCCCGAGAGGAAGAGAACCAAGAACACACATGCATAACCATGTGATCCAGGTGTATATTGGTGGCAACCCACCAAGTCCACTTGGACCCCCACCATTGTTTCTTTCAAATTTTCAGTTTCCTTAATCGTAGCACAATTTACTATTTTTAGCAGTTTTTCGAGTCCTAAACTTCCGTAGCCGTTTTGAGGCCCTAAACGACATTTTTTGGGAAACCTGGGAGCAACATGGGTCCATTGACCAATGTTTCTCTTCCCAAAGTTTTAGTTCTCAGATAGATCTTTCTAACGAGATATTGTACGCGTCAAACGGAGATCATATGCCAAAGTTACGACCCTGGGAAGTTGATGTACCAATTTACCCAAACGGGGCCCACAGTTTGGCATTTCATCTTCTAGGGTTAGGTTTTTGGATGTTTAGGGTTTTCCCATGTTTCTCAACAATAAATAGGCCTTTGAGCCTCATTGTAACACGGTTCAGAGGCATGTAACCACCACATCTCTTCTCAGAGATAAGCTACCATTGCCCTAGATGGTTTATTTCCATTACTATTTGTAAGCATATTTCAGTATTTTACATTAGTGAAATGAAGTATTATTTCCGCTGCATCTCTGTTTTTATGGTTATCTATATAATTTATTGTGTTCCTGTTTAAATCTGGATCACCATGCATGTTAAATATATCAAGGAAATCACACATGCAAATTGATACCTGTAAATAATCATGTTGTAGCTGCTAGATCATACTCTTCCTTGCTTTTCTTGATCCAATGCTAAAGTGCTCGGAGAAAACTCTAAGAGATCCAAAAATAAAATGACAAAAGGTACCCACTGATCCTCAAAAGCCTTTTTATTAATGGGGCTTCTATTTTCTCCATTTTCCACTATTTTCCTTCATTTTCCTCCTCACATGCAACCTATGAAATTTCACCTTCCTTTTCTCCTAATTTCCTTTTATTTTCATAAATAAAATGCCAATTAATGTTATTTTTCCTTTCCAAATCCTTTTCCATTTCCTTTGAAAATCTCCTTAGCCATAATAAACCAAATGAACACCCACACTAGGATGTATTGCCCAACATTTAGCTTGGAATAAGTGTCCCATAACTGTGGTTAATCTTTTTCCTTTATTAAATTTTATTACATGGGATTTTCACCAAGGTTGTTATAGAGGGAGTCTCGATTGAGTAGAATAGGAGCATACTAGGGTTTTTCATGACAATTTATGGGATGGTGAGGATGCAAGATTCCAAGGAGGTGAGTGGGTTAAAATGACTATTGTAGAGGGTTTCTCCCCTGAGGAATGGGTTGCGAGTTAGGGGTACTAAGGTTCTTACATTTTCCTTCAACTTTTGTAGAACCCTCATCTTTCGAAGTGAAGGATGGATCAAGGTTAGCATTTATAGATAGGAGATGGTAATTACATTAAATATTACAATATTCATGGCATCTTTAGCAACGAAAAGGGAGGTGCTCATAATTTAGTGTTTACTTCTAAAGTTCATTCTAATAATAGATATTGATGGATTTTGGAAATGACTCAGAAATATTAATGTATACCCAAATGTAATCATAAGAAATGTTATTGGATTTCTTAGTTGCTTCTAAATATTTGAAAAAATGGTTGAGGGAATTGCCAATTCTAGCTAGAGTTTCCTCAATCCAAAATTCCCGCACTTGTGAATGTATTATGATCTAGATGGGTGCTATAATAAAATATACTTTATCAGGAAGAAATTTCTCTAACCAAATACGAAGATACAACCCTGATGAGTTAAAAATGTTTGGGCCATTTTCAAATACCCTTGTTGTCTTCAATATTGGAAAGCACTATGGTAAAGAAAATTTTGGCCTCCAAATCAAGTTTTAGCTGCCCCTTGGGTTTCCATTTTAGATGGATCCAATGAGAGAGAGATTTTTTTGAAGGCTAGATGACAATAAATTTTCTGATTAATGGATGATCTCACATGTATTGGATATATTCTCCAATGGGCTTCATTTCCCTTATTGGGTGGTAGGTTGTTGGGGATTTTATTGATCTTCATTAGGGTTTTAGGGGCAAAAGGTTGACCAAAACTATTGTATCCTGCTATAGGAAGGGGAAATGCTCCATCCACTAACATTCACCATAGGAAGAGTGGTTGATGGGCGACTAGAAACATAACATCTAGGGTTTGGTTATAGGACCAAAATTTTGCAGAGATCAAACTTTTTCTTTCAATGAATTCCTCATTAGACATTATCATTAACATAAAAGGAATTAATGTAATTGACCCTATTATAGTTTAGTTGGTGATCAACTATTGTTATTGGAAATTGTTGAATTGGCCCTATTATTGTGTAGCTGGTGAAATCAACTATTGTTTGAGTTCTTGTTTATGCTACTTGTGCATTCAATAATAATAATTTTTTTGTACATTGAAGAAGTACTACAATACTATTATAAAATATAATTTTTTCATGTGCTTATTGAAACTCTAACCCATAATTTCATCCGAAGAGAAATATCCTTAGGAGGGATAGTACAATAGTATCATAGTTGTGCATCTTAGCAGCTTGTGAGCATATGATTTTGGATGCTCCCAGAGAATGGGGAAACATTACAATCTGGAAAAAGATGGGTACCAAAAATTCAGTTCTAGCAAATAGGAAAGATAAATCACCATATATTAACCCCTTAAACATGTTGGGGGAGCTAGTAAGAGGGAGACGATAGATGGCTCAAAAGATGGCATAAGGGAAACAATAGATGCCATAAGGTCAGAAGCATATGGCTCAATTGATAGCACAAGGGCAGAAACAAATGGCCCAATTTCTTGCCCATATTTTAGAAAATATAAGTAATGTGGGTAATAATTTCACTAATTAATCTAATGGAGGCAACAAAATTATGGAAGAAGGAAGCAATAACCATAATCTTGGTTCTTTTAACATATTTTCACAAACAAACACTAAGGAAACCAATAAGAGGATCGCTAAACCTCTTATATCCCAATATCTAGATGTCAAGGAGTAGTAAATAATGGACCTATAAAACAAAAGGAATATATTTTAGAATAGTTCTAAGAGTACGTGTCACTAGGAGAGGATGTTCTAGAAATTATGACCTTTATAGAGTTTAGAAACATTAAGTATAGAAATATGCCAAAGGATCATAAAAGGGCCATGCAATAGAACTATGATTTACCACACAAGGTTGGGAATATGTCCATCCTCTCCTTCAATGGGTCATCCAAATATTCGAAAAGGTCTTGGGTACAAAACTTAGATTGTTACCTCCAACTTAACCCAATGTTGGAAGTTGATGCCATCAAATTCTCGATGCTAAAGTTGGAAGAAGAAGCTCATGAATGTTTGTACCATAGATTGGTCACCTTGGGACATTCCAATATTACTTTTTATGTCAACTTCACATAAATTTTGATAAGTTGGTTTAACAGGAAGGATCCATAGACACACTTTACAAAGCTAGCATAGATCAAGCAAACCAGAACCCCAGATGCCTACATTTCAGAATTTGAAGGAGCATTTGTTATGGTTATAGACATCTTTGAACAAAGTTTGATCATGACGTTCACAAAAGGTTTAGTAAAACCACTTCATGGTTCGATTAAGGCCTTCTAACCGACCACCTTAAAAGATGTCATCAATAGGACACGAGACATGGAAGATGGAACACCTAAAGCTAAATTTCCATCCAACCCACTCATCGCTTAGAAGAATATAGATATAAATTCATTTCAGAGAGAGTAGGTTGGTAAGGACAAGTTGGATGACAAGACTTACAATAAGTTGATAATGAATAAACTATGCTTGATTTGCAATGAACCATGGAAACTAGGTCACAGATGCTTGGGAAAGGGAAAGGTCCACTATATTGTGGTGTTATAGCCATTTTGTCACATCCGATCAGTGAGCCTCCTAATGGGATCAATCAAAATCCTATGCCCCCCTTGTCACCATCTTGCACAAATCCCTAAGCATGTACATTTCATTTCCTAGAGTTTTAGCCCTAAACTACTTCATCTAATCTAGTTTGAGGACCAAAGCTCCCTGTAAGCTTATTGGGGTTCGTATACCTACAGGTTGCTCCACTATGGATTGCATTGGTCACCATCAGGTTTCTCCCCTTTTCACCTTTGTTGGTTCTAGAAATCTGGGAGAATGATCGGGATTCTATAAGCTTCTCCTTCTAGGAGTTTCCAGAAGTTGTTTCAACTACTTCCCTTGGATAAAACATTCAAATCCTATCCTTCCCTACATTGGAGTTTTCACCATTTATCCTTTGATCCTATCCCTCCAACAAAGGTCTATATCTTACCTTACATTGGTAATTAGATAAGAAATCCCAACTTGCCCTTCTTCTCTATGTATTCCTAGGCTTCTATGTAGTTAGGGGTTGGCTTTTGGAGAGTGATTATGACCTTATGTTGTTGTAGTGAGTGGTCATAATCTCTTTCATTAAGGGTGATTGGAGGTGCATATTGTGACAAGGAAAGGACAAGTCAACAATTTTGAGGAGCTCTTCTACAAGATCAAATACTACTTATGGTTGTAATCTCCTTCCATTTATATTAATGCAAATAATTCATTGTTTTCCTATATGTGATGTTGTTATTTCACTTATTTCAATACCGTGTTGATCTATTGAATGAAGTACTTATATGATACTACATAGATCTTGTAGTTTCTTGGCTTATGTTATCTGAATGTGCAGATTCTAATATTGGCATTCAGAGATGGAATTGGAGCTTCCAAGCTAAAGGAGTGAAGTGTGCGAAGGATTCCAGGTAGGCCTCACTCCTTCATTTATTTACTTTAAGGAAACACATTGTCTTCCTTATCTCTCTGTTGTTTTAGGTTATCCACCGACCTAGGCGAGATATTTTTATCTGCAATCGTAAATTTCGTATAAAAAATTGGCGACTCTATTGGGGATCAGAGTATTCCCTTAGTGGTTTTCTTGTCCATTTTGTTTGATTACCTCCTTGACAGACCTTTGTTGTATCATCCAACCAAGAATAGACCTAGGAAGTGATTTCATTTAGCCTTTTTTTCAAAAAAACATTCTAGAATCTTGTTTAACAGGCCTAATGCATCCCTTATGACTTTGACAGAGCGTTGCACCTCACCCTGGCTCACTCTGCACCAACGTTGCAATGCATTGGTGCCTCTTCTGCACCAGTGTTGTCCCCTATTTTTGCATGGATTTTTCCTTGGTTCTTGATCCTATCTTTGGTCAGCCTACTTCCAACTAAACTTCCCTGAGCCTTTAGTGTCTTTTGGTCTCTCTAAAGCCTCCACTTTTTTATATTTTTGTTGTTTTCCTTTTGTAAGAATTGATTTTTATTTTTCTTTGTTCTTATCACTTAGTGACATGCGAACTGTTTTCATTTGGTTGCTGGTCACTTGGGTGAATTATTGTTTTATTCCTCATTCTGAAAGTGTAGTTGAATCATTAATTGAACATTTACATCTTAGTTTTCTTCATATTGAAAAGTAAGTGTGGTGAAAACAAAAAATTTGCATCAGAATTTAGGTTTTCGCATGTGCATCAGCATAGGAATAGTTGCATCGGAAAGGAAATTTTATATTTCATATTGTTCGCTGCATATTGTGTGCTACATCTTGATTGTTTCTTCCCTTCCTTAGCTAGATTTCCATTTTAGGATATTCATTTGGAATTCCTGAACTGAAACATATTCAAAGATAAACAGTAAACTTTATTGAATCAATCTAAGGATCATTTTTAACATTAATGCGAACATTTAGAGGTCTAGGCTAGAGACATGTTCCGACGTCGTTAAACATAGGAGTTGTCACTGTTTTCCAGCATTTCATCCCAGGGGTGAAATCTCATTCCACATTTGTGAGTGTATAGGACCGTACTCCATGTACCTTTGGGTATATTGGTGGTGCTCCGCACACGTAAAGTATATGGGAACACTCTCATCAAACAGTTATGCATTAGACAACATTACTACTGACTAGACTCCCACATACCATCGCATATATTTTGGGTTCCCAATAGGTTGTTATCCATCCATAAGTACCTGATTTTTCCACCTTGTATACTGTGATACACCGAACAAAACATTTGGGGAGATTGGTTTTGGTTTTTGTATGTTAAATCCTTGGTTCGCCAAGGTGTATATTATAGTTCACTATTTCTTGGTAATCCTTTATGCCTAGATTGCCCTATTTTTGATTTATTTATTTTTGTGTTAATAAAATTTAATGTCCAACATGGAAGAAAAAAACACCCTCTCTGTTGTTCCCACAGAATGAAAAAAAAATCCTCCTCTTCCTCCAGAGGATACTCCCAACAATTGTCCAAGACATAGGAAAATGAAAACTACTGAATAGGGAACATCAAGAACTACTTCTAGCCCTTCACTTGATACTGATTAGCCAAAATCATTTGTCCCTTTGAGTTCCAAACCTGATATTACATCTATTCCTGTTGGTGACACTGACACAATTGAAACAAAAGTCCTTAAAAGCTTTGTTACTTGAGGTCATTCAATCTCACCTTCTGGAGTTAGAAACTTTGTTTCCTGAGGTTATTGAACCTGAGGAGCCTCAACCATCTTTACTAAAGTCTTTCAGGCCTTCCCCTTCTCTTCCTTTTGACTTAGACTGAACCAATATATCTTGGGCCTGACGGTGAGCCTCTTCCATAAAGAACTATAAGTATTGAAGAGATCCATCAAGAATACCCTCCTCTTTCTACTCCTGTTCATTTTGAAATATTTTATTTATATCAAACCAATCCTCTTCTGTCTCTTCAACCACCAACACAATCTCCTTTACTTGATTTTTTGGGCTTACCCATGGATTCCTAGTGAAAATATTCATTGGGATTGTTAACCATGACTATAACTAATTGAAACTCCTAACCTATGGCCACCAATATGCTTGAGACATCAATATTTTCATCCTCATCTACGTTTGTAACATCACCAAAAGCTCATTTATATAGTGGATTTTCCATTTCGCCTAGGTATCAGTCATTTTCTGATACCATTTCTGGTTTGTATTCCAGTCCTTGGACCTCTCCCATGTCATCTAATTGAGGAATAATGTATGGTACTTTTGTTATGAATGCCACACAATATTATCCTCTTCCTCCATCTACACCTACTACAGAGCAATAGGCTGGCCCTTATATCAGTGGGAAAAGCTATCCTCAATAGCCCAACCCCTCCTTATGTTGGGTACCCTCCATCTAGATCACAGTTGCCTCCATCATCCCCTCCATCCATGGAAAGGGGGAAACCTATTGGTTGTATACCTATATATGGTAATATGCCTAGTTATAGTCCTCGTTATTATGGAATAGCTTCCAGTGTCCGGAAAACTACTTTACCCATTCAACTTGGTTCATATTGGGATCCATTATTGAATATTGATACTATACCATCTTCATCACAAATTCCTACCTATCCACCAACACCTCAATAAACTAAAATATATGTGAACCAACCTTTATAGCCCATTCCAATGGTGTCTGGTTCTCCCTAGATACTGATTTGTCAACATGTACAAGGTTCCTCACCTTCTCAATCGCTTGCACAAGGTACTCCTTAAGTTTCGGTAGATCAAACTATTCAAAATTTGACACAGTCTCAATTGAACCCATACCAGGGGGAATGAAAAACCTAATCAGACAACAATATGGATCACATCAAGTTCCTTTTCAAGGCCGACAAATGCAAACCCAAGCATTCCAACAACTTTATCACCATCTTGGGATTGGGAAACAAACCCACTTGTATGTTGGTTATCACAACCCTCCATATTCTAGTAACCAAGTTCCTTATTATTAGAACCCTCCTTATCCATGGTTTGCAAGTTCTTGTTTCCTAGACTATCCCTTCATATCCACATCATCCGCCTTCAAACTTTAATCAATATTTTCCTCTTGTGGCTACTCTTGAATTGTTGTATTTAACTTGGCTTACTAACGAACCCATTTCTCATTCGCCATGGTGGTCGATTATTCCCACTAAGTTTCCTTCCAATATCCCAAAATTCAATGTGAATCCTAGAGAAGACCCATCGACACATGTTATTATGTATCATCTGTGGTGTTCATCCAATTCACTTAATGATGATTCCATTTGACTCTGTCTTTTCCAACGAACACTTACCTGTACCACAACTAAATGGTATATCGAATTACCTAGAGCATCGTTTCATGACTTCAGTACTTTAGCAACTAACTTCCTTGCACATTTCCATTTTCCCATTAGATACGAAACTGGAACATAACTATTGACTAACTTAGAATAATTGGACTCTACTCCCATTTTAGTTCACATTCATGAGTGGAGACTTCGTCGATGACTGATCAAGACTTATGTTCCCCATCATTTATTAGAGGAATGGTTTGTCAAGTCTCTATTAGCTCCCATAACAAAAGGTGTGTCCAAAGGTGGAGTCGTGACCAAAGACAAAGTTATTGGTCATGCTCAGTATTTAGATCTGGTTTATACCCAATCGAGAATGCTCTATGATAAGATACCAAATGCTCTGAGACCTTCAAATATTGTTCCTCCTCCACCTGGTAAAGAATCTCATGTTTTCGATGGCATCATAGGTTCTACCAATTCGTAGTCGACGAGTAAACCATTGGTTATTTCTCTTACCTCTCCTACACAAAACCTTCCATGTCATCCTCCCGCAGCTTTTGCTTCTAAGATAAATGTCATCTTGTCTGATAAAGGAAAGTCTTAATAGCAACCTAGAAGCAAGAAGAAAGGTAAATGTAGGAAAAAGAAGGATTCCTCACTACATGATAAAAAACAAATTCATTTTTTGATGAGAAACAAAAGCCCCAATACCATGCTTGATTTGTAATGAGGATCACTTTACACGTGATTGTCCACACCATGCTGAAGTGAATCAGTTCCGTAAATCATCCACTTCTCCCTCTTAGTTGGTCGACCATTTTCCCAATCAAGAGACCCGTATGGTTTCCTAGGATGCATCTACCTCTAACAAAACTTTAATGCTTTCCTCCTCAAATATAAAATTCGATGTCTTGGTGGCCACTCAGAATAAGGACTATGGTAATGTGAATCCACCAAATAGTCAGGCTACTGATCAAATTTCTAGTTTGGCATCAACCTCATCTGATTATGTTCCACCTACGTTTCCTATGAAATTGACTATGAAGCCTCTGAAGGGTGTTATCCATAAGTCTTCTTTCAACCCTTGTTTGAGAGCCACTTTGAATTACAATGTTGTTGAAGATTTGGCTCAGTCCCCTTCGGCTATGTCGACTCTTGAGGTGTTGCAAAAATTCCCCACACTAAAGGAGGCCTTATTGTCAACTATTGAATGTGTGGATCCATAAAATTCCAACCTAGTGGTTTTCTCTCATGAAAACATTACCCCTCGACTTCCAACTCAGTTAGATTTTATGACCCAAGTAATTGTCCATGGTAAGAACATTAATAGTTCTATTATGGATGAGGAAGCCTCAACCTGCATCATGTCCTTGTCTTGCTAGAAGGTGATTGGTTCACCCCAGCTGAGTCAATCAACCACCACATTAAAATACTTTGATGGAAGGACATACAAACATTGTGGGATTTTGAATTCCCTCCAAGTGGAATTAGGGGGCAAAGTCGTCTCCGTTGAAGTAGAAGTTATTGATGGAACTTTGGATTATAATATTCTACTCGGACATACATGGGTTTATGCTATGATTTCCATCATTTCAAATTACTTCAAAATGATTGTATTTCCTCATAAAGGTAGGATCGTGGCCATAGATCAACTCAAATTTTTCGCCTATGATTCCAATTTTAGTAGAAGTGTCCCACTTGTAGGGGAATCCCTTCATTTCTATCAACATGTTGGAGTTGGTTTGTTGAAGTATTCATCACTTATGGGAAATTTTTTCCTCCCTCCCCATCCTCTTCCCAACTACTCCACTTTGGTTGCTTATATCAACATGATATCATCATCCATGATCCTGGACGATCCATGGATTGCACTTGATGAAAATGACATCAAAATGTTTTGCAGCCAAATGTCACATAGCCTCGTTGAGAAAGATTACAAAGACATCTACTCACCTTGTGCAGCCCATACTTTTTCTTCAATTAATTGGGTAGATCAATCACTGGATTATGGCACACCCTCTTATCCTTTCTCGTGTACATTCTCTACAGATGAAAGCATCATGGACATCATGATGGCAGACGTCATGTCGTGGGAAGAACATCATGACTGTTCCTCCTTCTTAGATACCATTGAAGGTAATATCAGTGGTGGGTACCTTCCTAATCTTGTCGAACCCTTTATGAATTTCGTTTCCATTCATGCAATCAACTCTTAAAATAACCTTTCGAATATCAAAGAAACCATTCCTCTCTATAATCTGATTAAACTAGGAATAGTAAAAAATTTATACATTGGACCATCTTTTGCTTCATATGAAAGTGAGATTTATCAAGCCCTTTTTCATGAGTTCATAGTTTTCTTTGCCTGGACATACGAGGAAATTCTAGGTATTGAACCAAACATCATAGCACATGAAATAAGACATATCCTAATGCCAAACTCATCCAACAATGCCTCCATCCGGTCCATCCCATGAAGGCTGCTAAGATAAAAGATGGAATCGAAAAACTTCTTCGGACCCAATTCCTTTAACTAATTAGGCATCAAATGTTGTTCCTATCATGAAGAAACAAGGCACGAACTAAGTATGTGTTATTATTGGGATGCGAATCAAGTTGTCCAAAGGACAACTATCCGACTCCATTTATTGACCAATGTAAAACCCTCCTCCCACATCTACCCAAGTAACCATACAACCGGGGTAAAAATGTGGCGAGAGGCCACTATGATATAATTCAACCTCCTAAGTGACATTAAGGAAGTGGAACTGATGAAAACACACCATACAGACCTTCAACGTCAGCATTAGGACCCTTAAGTACCATCCCAAACTTACTATCGATTAACCCCTAGGTCCCACTGAGATGTTAGACCACTTGACCCTCGGATGTTCCCATGATATGGGTATGAAAACATATAGAAGGCTCTAGACACTCTCATGAAAAGGCATGCTAGCATCCAAGGACTAAATTACACAGTGTTGTGCTAGTGGCCCCAGGATTTGAGCAACCTTTTCAGGTCCAGAGCCCGTATCACTGCCCATAATTGAATGAAACTCTCATAACAAAAAGATAACAAGTAAACGGAAATAAAAATGAAATTACTTACATAAGACCTTGACTGAACCCATACTAGCCATGATAGACATTTCATCAAACATATCACGAATATATTATCTATAGGCGTAACTAACATATCTAAGCATAGGGGTCTCACACTCATCTGAGAATTGCTAAGAAGCATTGATGCCTCAACACAGTAGCTTCCATTTCATCCATTAGGTCATAGATACATTGTTCATTCATTTACAAGTAAAAACATGATGAGATCCATGCATAGCTACTGTCACAAAGCACATACATTACCAACATAATAATTACATAAATACAAAGGAAATCACATCCATATGATCTACATATAACCATTATAATAATCATAGAATAACAAGGAGAAATAACCTCATATTATTGATGCAAAGGCCAACCAGTTGTGGGACTTCCATGAACCACTTGATCGTAGACATGGATGAGCCAAAACTCTGTTCAGGCAGTCACCCCCGTGCCATATTCCAAGCATGAATGTGGGATCTCATAAAACACATAAATCCAAAACCATCAAGGTCTTCCAGATGCTAACCACCTAAACCCATCAAACATGGATTCCACGTCAGAGTTGGACGTCACCAAACCATCACCAGATTGGTCTCTATCCAAGCCTTCCATGGCTCCATATCATTTGCTCCAACCAAGGCTCCAGGAATAGTAACTCAACCCACAACTATTGTCAGGCTCTAGAGTGTTTGTCCAACCAAGGCTCCAGGACTAGTAACTCAACCCACCAAGAGCTCCAGAGCATTTGTCCAACCAAGGCTCCAGGACTAATAACTCAACCCAAGTTTTTACTGGGCCCCAGAGCGTTTGTCCAACCAAGGCTCTAGGAACTAATAACTCAACCCAAGCTAAGGAAACATGAGAACCAACCAGAAAACAAAGAAAATGAACCCACAAAACCAAGCCTATCTCGAAAATGGAAACGCTAAGAAAATCCACTATCAAACCTTACAATCCTCCATGCCAATGACATATCATGACCAATAAACCACATGCATATGCCATACACCAAAACTATTGAGGAACATATACATGTAACTTGGTACCTCTAAGGAAAACCCACTATAGTTGTTGATCTTGATTTTTGTGTATGGAGCATGATTGTTCAAAGGTCTTTGTTTCAGCCGGATGTATACCCAGGAAGTCTTGTACACCCCTCCATGCAGGGGGGGGGGGTACGGGGGGGACTTGTCCTCCCCGCGGGGGTCCGGGGGCCAGTGGGGGTTCGGGGGCAGTGCCCCCGAAGCTAAAAACAAATGTAAAATTGCCTTGTAAAAGTATAGTAATTTCTAGTCAATCTGGGCCGTTCATTAGGCGGATGATCTGACGGTAGAACTTATGTTTAGTTTAGGGTTTTTTGCCCTAGAAGGCAACCCCTCTCTTTGTATGAGGGTATTGTATTTGAGGCTATGAAATAGATGTGTATTCTATGAGCGAGAAACAGAGGTGAGACTGTGAGAGAAAACAGAGGATATTACAACGGATTTGCTGTAGGTTGTGTCTCTTCATTTTGTTGGATAATAGAAAGGAAGGACTGGCTGTTCAGGGTGGACGTAGCCCAAACTGGGTGAACCACATATATCTGTGTCTCTCTTGTTTTGTGCGTTTTCTGTGTTTATATTTCTGCAATATTCAGAGCCGAAGGCCTATTTGGTTGATAAACTCGCAAGATAGAAGGGTTCCTAGTTCGAGTGGGAGCAATGGCGGAAGATGGTAAGTTTAGGGTCGAGAAATTTAACGACCAAAACTTCTTGCTATGGAAGATGTAGATGGAAGATTATCTGTATCAGAAAGATCTATAGCTACCATTGGGCGGAAAAACAAAGATGCCGATGGGTATGAAAGACGAAGAATGGAACCTTCTCGATAGAAAGGCACTCGGAACAATACGGTTGTGCCTTGTTGCGTCAGTCGCCTTCCACATTTCAAAGGAAACCACGACAGAGGGTTTGATGCAGACGTTGTCGAAACTATATGAAAAACCCTCGGCCTCAAACAAGGTATTTATTATGAAACGGTTATTTAATATGAATATGTCAGAAGGTGGATCTTTTGCAAACCATTTAAATGATTTTAATACAGTTACAAGTCAGTTAAGTTCTGTAGGGGTAAACTTTGATGATGAAGTTAGAGCTCTGTTATTCTTGTGCTCATTACCAGAAAGTTGGAATGGTTTGGTAATGGCCATTAGTAACTCAATTTCTGGATCTAGTACTTTAAAGTTTGATGATGTTGTTGGTGCTATCCTTAGCGAGGAAATGCGACGGAAAAGCTCCGGTGAGACATCAGGAAATGCTTTGAGTGCAGAGTCTATAGGAAGAAAAATGGAAAGAGGAAAGAGCTCAGGATATCGCAGTAAATCAAGGAAAGGCAGATCCAAGTCCAGATCAGGGATAGTGTGCTGGAAATGTGGAAAGAAAGGACACCTAAAGAAAGACTGTAGATCTCGGAAGGGAAAAGAAGGAGATGCGCAGCAAGAAAACAATCATGAAGCAAATGTGACAGGTGAGGTGTTACAAGATGCTTTGATTCTTTCTTTCGAAAATATTACTAATTCCTGGGTGGTAGTTTCAGGGGCTTCATTCCATGCCACACCTGATAAGAAATACTTTCATGACTATGTTCAAGGAGATTTTGGACAAGTTCATTTGGGTGATGATAAACCCTGTAAAATTGTTGGAATGGGTAAGGTTCTTGTAAAACAGCAGAATGGAAGCCAATGGATATTAAAGGAGGTAAGGCATGTTCCAAATCTAAAGAAAAATCTGATTTCAACAGGCCAATTAGGCGGTGAAGGTTGTGTGATGACTTTCACAGATAAAGCTTGGAAGGTCACCAAAGGAGCCCTAGTAATAGCAAAAGGCGAAAAGGTTGGTACATTGTATTTATGCAATGGTATTTCTAATTCTGTTAATGCTTTAACTTCCAAAGGAGCAGATGCAGCATTATGGCATCATAGGCTCGGACACACGAGTGAAAAGGGGATGAAGGTTCTTCACTCAAGGAATTTGTTGCCGGGTTTGAAGAATGTTGATTTGGACTTCTGTGAGAATTGCATTTATGGAAAACAGAAGAGAGTCAGATTTCTCAGAGTTGGGAAAGAAAAGAAGAATGAAAAATTAGAGCTTGTGCATATAGATGTATGGGGACCTGCTCAGGTATCATCTCTCGGTGGTTCTAGTTATTATGTTACTTTTATTGATGATGCAACTAGAAAAACTTGGATTTATTGTATTAAGAATAAATTTGATGTATTTGATACTTTTAAGAAATGGAAAGATTTGGTTGAGGTTGAGACAGGAAAGAAATTGAAGTGTCTTAGATCAGACAATGGAGGTGAATATTGCAGCAAAGAGTTTGATAGGTACTGTTCAGAGCATGGAATTCACAGAGAGAAGATAGTTCCAAGAACACCACAAGAAAATGGTGTGTCAGAAAGGATGAACAGAACAATCATGGAGCGTGCAAGGTGCATGAGATTGCATGCAGGATTGCCTTTACAGTTTTGGGCAGATGTTGTAGATATTGTTGTTTATCTAATAAATAGAGGGCCTTCAAGTTCCTTGGATGGTGGTGTTCCAGAGGAAGCATGGACGGGTAAAAAGGTAAACTACTCTATTTTAAAGCCTTTTGGTTGTGAGGCCTTTGTCCATATTGATAAAGAAAATAGAACAAAGCTTGAGGCAAAGTCAAAGAAATGTACCTTTATTGGATATGGTGTTAATGATTTTGGTTATCGCTTATATGATTACGAAAATCACAAAATCATTAGGAGCAGAGATGTAATATTCAATGAAAAGGTCTTGTATAAGAATCAGTTGCAGGAAAAGAAACAGGAAAAGGAAAACAAGGAATATGCAATTCTTGATGAAATCACTGAAAAAGGAAAGATGCCTAAAAATAATAATAATCAACAACAACAACCACCACAACAACAACAGGCACCCCAAACATCTGAAATTGGTGTTAGAAGATCTACTAGGATAAGTAGACCCCCTGAGCGATACTCTCCTTCATTATATTATTTATTGTTGACTGATTCCGGTGAACCCGAATGTTATGAAGAAGAAATGCAGGTTGAAAGCAGGAAGAAGTGGGAGGTAGCCATGGAAGAAGAGATGGACTCCTTAATGCATAACCAGACTTGGGATTTAGTCAAGTTGCCTGTAGGAAAAACTACATTGAAGAATAAATGGGTTTACAGGCTGAAGGAAGAAGATGGAGGAAAACAGAGGTATAAAGCTAGACTTGTGGTGAAGGGGTTTGAACAGAAGAAAGGTATTGATTTTGATGAAATATTTTCTCCTGTTGTTAAAATGACTTCAATCAGAACCATTTTAAGTCTTGTAGCAGCTGAAGATTTGCATCTTGAGAAGTTAGATGTAAAGACAACCTTTCTCCATGGGGATTTGGAGGAAGAGATATATATGCAGCAGCCACAAGGATATGAGGTGAAAGGGAAGGAGAAACTAGTGTGCAGGTTGAAGAAGAGATTGTATGGCTTAAAACAGGCTCCAAGGCAATGGTATCTAAAATTTGAAAAGTTTATGTCTGAACAAGGTTATACTAGATGTCACTCTGATCATTGTGTTTATTTGAAAAAGCAAAATGATGGCAGCTATATTATATTGTTATTGTATGTAGATGGCATGCTTGTTGCAGGATCTAACATGCAGGAAATAAATGTGCTCAAAAGAAATTGGCAAATTCATTTGCAATGAAGGATTTGGGAGCTGCAAAACAAATCCTTGGTATGAGAATAACTAGAGGCAGGAAAAATCGTAAATTAACATTGTCTCAGAATGAGTACATACAAAAGGTGTTGAAAAGATTTAACATGCACAATGCAAAACCAGTTAGTACACCTTTTGCTAGACATTTCAAACTTAGCAAGGAAATGTGCCCAAAGACCCAAGAAGACATGGATTATATGTCTAAAGTTCCATATGCATCAGTAGTTGGAAGCTTAATGTATGCAATGGTCTGCACAAGGCCTGATATTGCACATGCAGTGGGAGTTGTAAGCAGGTACATGAACAATCCAGGAAAGGAACATTGGATGGCAGTGAAATGGATTCTCAGATATTTGAAAGGTACCACAAATAAAGCATTATGCTTTGGTGGTTCAAACATCTCCCTATAAGGATATGTTGATGCAGATATGGCAGGTGATAGAGATAATAGGAGGAGCACTACAGGATATGTATTTACTGTTGGAGGAACAACTGTCAGTTGGGTTTCAAAAATCCAAAGTGTTGTTGCACTTTCAACAACAGAAGCAGAGTATGTTGCTGCTACAGAGGCTAGTAAAGAAATGATTTGGTTACAAAGGTTTATGGGTGAATTGGGTAAGGAGCATGATATGGGCATGTTATACAGTGATAGTCAAAGTGCCATTCATCTTGCAAATAACTCAGCATTTCATTCCAAGACTAAACACATACAGCTCAAGTACCATTTCATACGATCAGTGTTGGAAGACGGAGAGTTGAAGCTGGAAAAGATACACACTAGCAAGAATCCTGCAGACATGCTAACAAAAGTTGTAACCAGGGAGAAACTGAGAACATGCTCAGTTTCAATTGGTCTTCAAGGATGACGATGAAGATGAAAAACAACCAGGTCCAAAGAGGAGTCATTGTCCAGCAAATGAAGCAGCAGTGGAGTTGCTACAATCATTCTCCAAGTGGGAGATTGTTGTGTATGGAGCATGATTGTTCAAAGGTCTTTGTTTCAGCTGGATGTATACCCCAGGAAGTCTTGTACACCCCTCCACACGGGGGGGGGGGGGGGGGGGGGGGGTGTGGGGGGACTTTTCCCCCCCGCGGGGGTCTGGGGGGGCCGATCCCCCCTCGGCTGGGGGGTCCGGGGGCCAACGTCCCCCGGCGGGGGCTCGGCGGCAACGCCCCCGAAGCTAAAAACAAATGTAAAATTGCCTTGTAAAAGTATAGTAATTTCTAGTCAATTTGGGCCGTTCATTAGGCGGATGATCTGACGGTAGAACTTATGTTTAGTTTAGGGTTTTTTTCCCTAGAAGGAAACCCCTCTCTTTGTATGAGGGTATTGTATTTGAGGCTGTGAAATAGATGTGTATTTTGTGAGCGAGAAACAGAGAGGTGAGACTGTGAGAGAAAACAGAGGATATTACAGCGGATTTGCTGTAGGTTGTGTCTCTTCATTTTGCTGGATAATAGAAGGAAGGACTGGCTGTTCGGGGTGGACGTAGCCCAAACTGGGTGAACCACGTATATCTGTGTCTCTCTTGTTTTGTGCGTTTTCTATGTTTATATTTCTGCAATATTTTATGTGTTCCATTGCTCCATAATATATAATTTTCTAACATTGATTTCCTCTTGTGATTTCCTACTCTTCCTTTCCCTTCTTTCTCCAAAAATCCAAGTATGCCACACCCTCCAAGAGTGCTCCAAGAAAACTCTAAGTGCCCAAGAATGAGAGAGAGAGAGAGAAAATGAGAGAGCTCCGAAACTGAACTGACAAAAAGGTTAACTACTAATCCTCATAAGTATTTTTATCAATGAGGCCTCTATTTTCTTCATTTTCGATTATTTTCCTTCATTTTGCTCCTCACATGAAACCTGTGGCCTTTCACCTCCCTTTTCTCCCAATTTCCGTTATTCTCATAAATAAATGTGCCAAAAATGTCATTTTCCTTTCCAAAACCTTATCCATTTCCTTTGTCAATTTCTTTAGCCATTAACAACCAAATGAACAACCACACTAGGATGTCTTGCCGAACATTCAACTTGGAGTAAGTGTCTCATCAACTGTGGTTATTATTTTGTCTTTGTTATTTTTATTACATAGAATTTTCACCAGGGCTATTACAAAACCTTCCCCTTTGGGGAAAACCGTCCTTGGTTTTCAACAACACCTATAACCACAGACTACTATAAGCAAAAAATATTGTTGATGGAGCTCTATAACTTACATTGTTGTAGTATTTACAATGATCAACCTGCTGAGAAGCAAACCAACATGAAAACATAACAAACATAACATCATAATGACATGACACTCATACCGCTTATTGGAGCTTTATAACACATCTCATGGCAGTATTTACATCCATATACATATGTACATATACCAATCATCACCAAAACATGTACCAAAACATATACCAAGACATATACCAAAACACCATACAAAAACTGCTTTGCCTCAACTGGAAAACACTGAAGGATACATAGTCTGCATCCGATTTGTCATCTCCCATAACATAGTTATCTATCAAACGAGAACTATTACCTCAAAATGGATACTCTAGCCCAAAAACCCCAAAAAAACATGAAAGAGCAACCTGAAAACAAAAAGTGTTGATGCTGGAATAGCCTTTTTTTTTCGAGGTAAATTTTCAACTTTTTTTAAAAATGGAAGTAAAAGTCAAATTTTTTTGTGCAAAAAACACCCTAAAAATAAAAAGTGTTGATGATGGAATAACATCTTTTTTTCAGGGTAAATTTTCAATATCTTTTAATAATGACGTTAAAGATAAAATATCACGACTCTAAAAAACCTTAAAATTCCAACAATTTCCAGTCATGGTGTTAATATTATTTTTAAAAGTTATTACCATTTAATTTATATTAGTTTATTTTTAAATAATTTTAATATTTTTAAATTGTTTTTTAAAAACTATATTTCATTATTGAGAAATATATATATATATATATATATATATATATATATATATATATATATATATATATATATATATATATATATATATATATATATATATATAGATAGATAGATATAATATTAAAATTAAATTTCTTTTGAATTTAATAAATCGAAACTAATAAACTTACTAAAGATTATGCAACAACAAAAAAAAATTCGTTTTGAGAATCTTATCAACTGTTAAGGAACCACACCATCAACAAAAAATTGTTCTCCTAGACTTTTGTTTTTGACAAAAACAGTTAGATTTTATTTGAAAATCGACAAAACAGCTACCGAGGGCTTAAACATTGATACTCTGTAGATCCTTGTTACAGTCGGCAGGGATAGAAGAATTGGTTTTTTAAAAGCTCACTGAAATATTTACACTGTGATTGCAGAGTAGAGGATTGAAGGAGTTACAACAAAATTTCCTCCTTAATCCTGCCTTTTGGGCTTTTAAGAACCAAAGACCAAAGGTAAATCCTAACAAAATTCAATAATAAATAAGAGCATTTACAAAGCATATCAAACTATATTACTATGGCTGCGTTTTTCTTTTTTGTTGTTCCTTTTGTGCTGTTCCGTTTTTTCTACTGTTCCTTTTCTGTTGTTCCGTTTTTTTGTTGTTCCTTTTCTGCTGTATTTTTTGTTGTTCCTTCTCTTCTATTCCTTTTTTGTTGTTCCATTTTTTCTGTTGTTCCTTGGAGTTCCATTGCTTTTGCTTAGCTTGCAGATAGGAGACCCACCGCGCCACTTAATAGCAGGCAACTCAAAAGTTTTGAACCCGAAGCTTTGGAGGAGCTGAACCAACAAAATATAGCAGCCCAGACATCTCCAAAATTAAGGGATGCTACAGTCTGATTCAACCTCATTGACTAATAGGGATCTCCTGCTTCAGATAAAGGCTAGGTTGGCTGCCTCATCCCCCTATGAGTTTAACTTTCTCAGCACATGATAGAAGGATATTTTGTGAAACTTGGGTAGCACTAGTCTAATTTTTTTGAGAACGGGGGCTAACTGCACCTGAGAAGGGATATTTTGGGAGTTCATAGCTTGAATAATTAGTTTGGAGTCTCCAAATACTGAGATGGAGAGGAGATTCCTCTTTAAAGCCAAATTTAGACCTTGCCACAGAGCTAGAGCCTCCGCTCTGTTGTTTGTTTCATTCCCCAGACCCCAAGCAAAGCGCCGCTTAGTTGAACCACCTGGGCTTAAGATAACTCCACCACCACCCGTATTTCCTAGGTTGCCTTTAGAGGCCCCATCAAAGAAAAGGCAGTGGTCATCCAAAGCAGATCTCCATTTGATGAATTCTTGTTCTTCCAAACGAATTTCCCAGTGAGAAGAGGCTTTGGCAGGAGGAGTGGGTCTATTCTGATGATTAGGAACAAGCTCTTTTATCCATTGATCTTCCTCATTGTCCAGAGTCGTGTCATTTCTTATGGTGGGTTTGGTTTCTAAAGTCTCCCCCAACAGGGCTTTGATCTTAGTGATAATTTTGACCAGGTTGCAACTCTCCTCCCTAAAAATTATGTTGTTCCTCTCCAGCCACAGTTTCCAGCATGTGAATTTGGGAATCCACATCCAGCTAGTCTTGAGAAGGTTTGTTTGGAGATGTAGAATGGGGATAACTTGGCCCAATTTTGAAACAGGTCCTGAATATTTCCTGGAAGCTCCATATTGTCAGGTCCTAACATCAGGACACCCCTCCAAACTTCTTCAGCAAAGGGGAACAATACGAACAAGTGGTTAGTCGTTTCTTCGTCTGAAACATAGAGAGGGCATCTGGAGGGACCTGCCATTCTACACTTCCTCATATTGTCTCCAGTGAGGATACTTTTATGTGCCATAGTCCAGCAAAAGAAGTCAATTTTGGGGAGAGCAGGAAAAGACTAGATAAATTTCCATTGATTTGGCTCTGGGGGGATGCTAGGGACAACCATCAAACTTTTGTAACCTTCTGCTGCTGAGTAAGAGACTGAAAGAGAACCCCAACCTATTTTGTCCTTAGAAGAGGCCTTTAAGGGAGATTTTCCTTGGAGCAGATCCATCAATAACTTGGCTTCACCATCCAGCCAATGAGGGACCTCCCCCAAAGTCCAACCATTCCATAGCCTTTCTGCATCATTTGTCCAATTGGAGATGTCCCAAATGGTTTCCAAATTGCTGGCCTGAAGCCAAACTCTGATATTTTCCAGGTCTGCCATCTGATTCAGGGGTTGATCTCCAAGAATCGAGTCTTCCCATATTTTTATTTTTTTCCCATTACATGGGATCCAATAAAGCTTATGACTGAAATGTTTCATAGCTGTGAGATAGAGTTTGAAAACTGGGGATCCTATGGATATTCTAGGAGGCTGGTCCAAACACCTCAAACGCTGCCCATGAAAATATTTTTTCCACAGAACTCTCTTGCTCCAACTAGGATTCCCAGAGACAATGTTCCAAAGGAGCTTGGAGCCCAGAGCAAGATTTTGGGCTACCAGATCCCGCATTTGAAAACCTCCTTCCAATAATGGCTTCTTAATTGTGTCCCAATTTACTAAATGGAGCCTTCTTTCATTATTTTTCCCTCCCTCCCATAGAAATCTTCTAAGGAGATCATCCACTTTACTGATAAAGGTTTTAGGAGCTAGAAGAATGGAATTCTGATAAACCGGGAGACTTATGAGAACAGATTTCATTAGGATTACCTTCCCAACATTATTCAACCATGAGGCTCCCCAAGCTTGTATTCTGAGTTTTAGCTTGTCTAGCAAGGACATCCAGTGAGCTACCTTAGGATTAGATTTGAAGATTGGGATCCCAAGATACTTAGATGACTCCCAAGTCAAGGTTCTTTCCATTTCTAAAAGTCTTGCTATGTCTGTCAAATCCTTGGTCGAGCAGTTCCAGCCATAGATCGTGCTTTTTAGATAGTTAATCTTGCTACTCGAAACCTCCGTATAAATGTCCAGTGCTTTCTTGAAGGTTCTAGCAGAATTTATGCTAGCTCCTCCTAGTAACAAAGTATCATCAACAAACTGGGCATGATTTATGTCTTTAACATTTTGAGCCATTCTCAGGCCTAGCAGAGTTTGGATTTGTTGACAATAGTCTAGCTAGAAGCTGAGCACAGAAGCTTGAATGGCGTAAAGAAGCGGGGACAAAGGGCAACCTTCTCTTAGCCCCCTTGAGGCCTGGAAGAATGCCGTTGAATGACCATTAACCAGAGGCGCTATCCAAGGGGAGGAAATGCAGGCTTTCACTCAAGTTATGAGATCTTTTGAGAAGCCAAATTTCCCCATCACAGAGAACAGGAAATCATGTCTCACCCTATCAAAGGCATTTGTTAAATCTAGCTTAATCACCATGCCTTTCTCTTTTCGATGACAACTTGAATGAATTGCTTCTAGCACCAGCACAATATTGTCAAGAATATTTCTCCCTTTTATGAATCCTCCTTGGTTTTCAGGGACGATGACTGATAAGATTTTCTTAAGACGGCTGGCTATTATTTTTGTAATCAACTTATAACTTGTATTACACAGAGAGATGGGCCTAAATCTACTGAAATTGGTGGCACCTTTGTCTTTCAGAATCAATGCAAGGAAGGCCGAGTTAGTGCTGCCTCCAATCTTGGTACAGGTCTAAGATTTACAGATCATTCTCATAAGGTCTTTTTTAATTGTAGGCCAGCAAGTCAGATACAACCTTTCTATAAACACATTAGGGCTCGAGGCTTTATCCAGATCCATGAAATCCATAGCATTTTTAATCTCATTCATACTAATCGGAGCAGTCAGCATGATATTGTCAGAATCTTGGACACAGTGAGGAATAAGATCAATCAGATAGGCTTGAGAATCAATAGGAGGGTCTTCTGAGGTAGAATAAAGATCTTTGAAGAAGGAGTGGGCTGCTCTCTTTATGCCATCAGAATCTTTAACCACAGTGTTTTGATAGTGAATTTCCTTTACTGTTTTGAAGTGCTTGTGTGCTTCATCTTGCTTATGGAAGTAGCTTGTATTTTTGTCTCCGACCTGTAACCAAAGATTTCTGGACTTCTGTCTCCAGAACTCTTCTTCATCCCTACTTGCTCTATGGAGATATTTTTGCAGCTCTACTTCTTTTTGAAGAAGGATTTGTGTTACATCGGAGTTCTCCATTGTTAATTGGTGGCCTGCTAAGCTGTCGTGCATCTCCTCTCTTTTGGCAGTGGGCATTTTGAACCTTTTAGCCCATTCCTTGAGCTCCCTTTTAAGTCTCCTCATTTTTTCTTCCCACACAAAGAAAGGGGATCCTTGAACTTTCCGGTTCCAGGCCTCGGTGACCACCTCTTGGAATCCATCTTGATGAATCCAAAGAGAACTGAATCTAAACAGAATGGGGCCAAGATTTCCATCCAAGGAGAGCTCAAGAAGAATGGGTTTATGGTCAAAGGTGTAGTTTGGCAGAATTTTAGAGGTGGCCATTAGACCACAAGTCAAGAAGGAGGATTGGACAAGAAATCTGTCCAGACGAGCAGCAATGTGGCCTGGGCCTAACATTTTGTTTGACCAGGTGAATTTCCCAGTTGTTGGCTTGATATCCTCCAAATCCCAATCTAGAATGAGGTCTTCAAGCCATTCTCTAGCTGCGTCCCTGACCAGCGAGCCCCCATTTTTCTCTTCTACAGCTAGCGTAACATTTAGATCACCTGCAATAATAATATTTTCCAGACTGTGCAAGAAAAGATAGGACTGGAGCAAGTCCCAACAAATTTTTTTCTCAGAGGGTAAAACCGGAGCATAAAGATTAAACATACTTACTTGGTGGCCAGATTCTTTATGGAGGAGCTTAGTGAGTAGCCAATGGGGGCAACATTCTTCATGAATCATATCATATTTGGAGCTGTCCCAAAACGAGGCAATCCCTCCAAAGGCACCTCTGGCGCTAACTGCTCTTCCTTGGCCTTTATGCCAGAAAACTTTGCTTGCTTGGAGGAGTAGAAGGTCCTCCAGTTTTGTCTCCTGGATGAGAAGGATTTCAGGCGAGTACATCCTCACAATGTCTTTCAGAGCTTCTTCTTTCAACTTGCTGCCTAATCCTCTGCAATTCTAGGAGACGTATTTCATTATTTACTAGCTTGGGAGGTTGTGGCTCCTTTTGGAGCCTTACCATGCTTGCGCCTAGATCTAGTGTTCATCATTCCTTTGAGAGTTTTCTGAGAACCTTGGAGAACGTCAAGATAAGTTTTCTCCTCTCTCTATTTCTTCTTGGACTTTCGACCCTTGGCTGACTTGATAGGAGTGACTTGCGAGCTATCTGAATCTGAGACTCCATCTTCTGAATCTCCCTGAGAATCAGAGCCCAGATTAATGTGCTCCTCATTTTCTTCTTTTTCCCCTTGTTCATCCTCTAATGGAGGAAGAGATGACTTTGCTTCAGCTTCTTTCACTTTCTCCGATGGGTCTTCTGGTTCCTCTTGGATCCCAGTGGCATCTGTCTTCTCCCCAGAGGAAGAACCCACTTTAGGAACTTCTTTGGCTTTTGGTTTGGGCTGGGGCTTCACCAATGGCCCTAAATTTTTCTTCTCAGTTAGTTTTGGGAATAATTTGCCCTTTTTTATTTCTTTCCATCCTTCTTCATCAACTTTGTCCCCGGTTGGAGCTTTTGGACAATTTCTTTGGAAATGTCCATGTTCGTGACAGGTTCTGCATTTGAACGACAATTGCTCGTAGTCCAGTTTTTTATAGTGATGCCATTCTTCGACTGTAATTTTTACTGCTTCGGGTAGTCCAGCTTCTAGGTCGACTTCCACACAGGTTCTTGCGCAGGTATATTGGCCCTTGTTATCTGCTTTGACAATGAAACGGTCTTGACCATTTCCAATCTTCTACAAGGTGTGGTAGCTCCAGCAATGAATCGGAAGATTGGGTAGCCGGACCCAGACTAGGACCTCTTTAGGGGAATCGATTGAGGGATCGAAGTCAGGGGTCCACTTATTAAGATACAGACCCTGATTTCCCATAAAATATGGATTGTTTCCGAAAACCAAATCTCGATCTTCTTTGGAGGTGAACTCAAAAATGAAATACCCTCTTCCGACAGCATAGTAGATCACATTGTTTTCCAGCTGGGGCCTCCAGCGCCATTGGATCCAGTCATTTGTTGCTTTTTTTGATGGATAGCATCCCATAAATTGTCCTACCAACCCTCTGTCAGCCAGGGCTAGGGCGATTTTTATTAGTTGGTCTTCTAGCAGGGCGATCTCAGGAATTTCCTCCAGTTTTTTGATGAATTTTGGGACTTATGGAGTCAAATGTTTCTTCCCTTTTTGTGAAATCAATCTTCTAAAAGCTTCTTCTGTAGAGATAGGTGGGGTGGGAGAAGACTCCCCAACCCCTGGCACACTCATGGCGGTGGATACGCTCCTCAACAGTCACAAAACGCTATCGTTGTGCCAACAGCAGCACAAGCCGGAGAAGGGGGGCAGAGCCCAATTGCAGGGATGTCGGGAGGGGAGGTTGAGAGCCCAGTAGCAGGGGCTACCAGGCAAGAGACCTGCCAAGGGCCGCTAGGGCCGAGGAGGCAGGGGCGCGGGAGCTCCAGATCAAAACGCGCACGAAGATAAAAAAGTGAAATAAAAAATAATTCATCTTATTCTCCTAGACTTATTACTTCTACATATTTTTTATTTTGACATATATATCCAATCAAATATAATGAGGATATGAAAACATTGAAAAATTAAAAACTAAAAAAAAAAACAAAAAAACATAAAAAAAATTTAAAATAATGACTGGAAAAATACAATATAAAAATATATATAAAAAGCAAAAAAAAAAATCAAACATAAAAAATGTAAAAAAAAAAAAACAAAATTAACTTATAAACTATCAAAATTACAAACAAAAAAGACAAAACAAAAAATGAAAAACATAAAAAATATATATTAAAAAATAAAACTAAAAAACATTTCACAAAAAAACATCATTTAAGAAAAGAATTTTAAAAATAGACCAAAAAGGAAAAATATAAAATAAATTAATAATATTGATGAGATAAATTCAAAAAAAAAAAAAAACAAACAAAAGAAACATTAAAATAATATTAAAAAAACATAAAAAAAACACACCCAATAAAAACAATTATGAAAAGAGTTGTCTTTAGTGTGAATTTTTGGACATTTCAGTGCCAGAATCTAGCGGAAAAAATTGAGGTGAAATCTTCATTTGCGTTATTTACACTAGTTTTTGGACTGTGCATATGGATTCAACACCCTGAAAAGCCCCTAAGGCACTTAAATTGGGCAGGAATTACCCATCAAGCTTGCGATTTGAATAAATTCCTGTTGGGTTTTAGAGAAATTAGACCAAGAAAATGTTGGGTTGTGTTATATTCTTTCCACAACTAGCCAACGTAGTTAACTGGGGGCTTAGAGTGGGGCCAGATCCCCCCCTTTGTTGTGTCGATTGCACAACAGGGGTATCACAGGGGGTTTGAAGGGAGTGGGTAGCCCCCCTCTATGGGGTTTGGGACAGCTCCCCGAGGAAATTTTTTTGGACCCTATATTAGGTTGGGCAGACCTACCTATGGTTTTGTGCATGGTTTTGGACACAATGGTTTTCGGTCCATCGTTTTGGACGTGATGGTTTTTGGTCCATGGTATTAGATGTTTAGGCATGTATAAATATGTATTGTAACATTGAAAGGAATATAATGAAAAATCAAGTTGGTAGTCCTGATTTTGGGATCCAAGGAAAAATATCTTTATATATGTGTTTTATGTGTTATGCTCTCGCATTATTTATTTTCTGTTGCTAGAATTCATATGTAGGTAATTTCTGTACAGGGTTAAAACCTACATTTGGTATCAGAGTTGTTTTGGCTTCAAGGGGATGCCTTTGTTTCTAAGGGGTTTCGCTCGGGCCTATGGTAGACCCTGTTCAGTGGGAGATCTATGGGATTGATTTTGGTGGTGAAAGAAGATGGCAAGCAGTGGAAAGATAGAGATCGATAAATTGAATGGTCAAAGTTTTGAGTTGTGGAAACTCAAGACGGAGGATCTATTAACGGATAAAGTTCAGTGGATCATGGTAGATCCGGGTACTAAACCAACAGGAGTGTCCAATGAAGAATGGAAGAAGTTGGATCATAAGGCAAAAAGCACAATACGATTGTGTGTCTTAGATTCAGTATTGTTGAATGTATCAGGGGAAGTTATGGATAAGGCTTTATGGAACAAGTTAGGGACTTTGTACCAATCTAAGTCTCTGGTGAATAAATTGTTCCTATGGAAAAAGTTGTATAACCTGAGGATGAAAGATGGAGACTCGGTGACAGAGCATCTGAACGCATTTAATTCTGTGGTAAGTTAGTTATTATCTATTGATATCAAAATTTTAGATGAAGATAAGTGCATCAGTTTGTTGTGTTCTCTACCAAATTTGTGGGATATTCTGGTTATTGCAATAGGTAGCAATGTAACTTCCTTGCAGTTTGATGAAATAGTCTCATCCTTGCTGACAAAGGAGATGAGACGGAAAAATATGGAGAGCCAGAATGATGATGCCTTGCTTGTATGAGTACAGTGCCAAAACAAAAACAAAAATAAGTCATCGAGTGGGAGATCTAAATCTCCAAGAAAACCTGTAAAGGTAGTTTGTTGGAAATGCAGAAAGGAAGGGCACTACAAAAGGGACTGTAAATCTAAATTTCTTGGCAACGGAAAGGGATCTGATGATGCTCCTTCTACAGAGGTGAAAACCACCTCAGATGAAGGTGGGGATGTGTACTTGGCTTCTTCAAGTACACATGTAGATCATGAGGCATGGTTGATTAACTCAGGTGCATCCTTTCACTTCACTCCCCATAGAGAGTGGTTCTGTGAGTATGAGAAATATGATGGTGGTGATGTCTTCTTAGGGGATGATAAGAAGGCTAGAATTGTTGGTCGAAGAAAAGTAAAGTTGAAGGTTCAAGGTGGAAGGGTTAGAACACTTCCGGGTGTTCTGCATATTCCTGCATTGGCTAGAAATCTGATTTTTGTAAGAAAGCTAGATGAAGGAGGTGTAAAAAACGTGTTCAAGAAGGATACCAACAAGATGGTTTGAGGAGCACTAGTATTGATGCAGGGAGTTCGAATTGGAACTTTGTACAAGCTGCAAGGTAGCACTTTTGTTGATGGGTGCAACAGTTTTGTGGTTCCAAAAAGTGGAGCAGAAAATCTAGTGGTCTCTGGAGAGAAGACCATGTTGTGGTATCAAAGGCTTGGAAATATTGGAGAGAAGGGCCTTCGAATACTTCATGGTAAAGGTATGGTATAAGGTATGAATAATAGCTCTCTAGATTTTGATTTCTGTGAAAATTGTGTATATGGGAAGCAGAATCGGGTGAGTTTCCCCTCTGGTGGTGAGAGGGCAAAACAAATATTAGAGCTTACACAGAGTGATGTGTTTGGACCTGTGAAGATTCCATCACTGGGTAAGTCTGTGTACTATATATCATTTATAGATGAATTCTTAAGGAATACATGGATGTATTTCCTTAAGAAGAAATCTGAAGTCTTTGATAGGTTTAAATAATTTAAGGCTCTGGTGGAAAACCATACAGAGAAGAAGATAAAGGTGTTGAGGTCAGATAATGGTGGAGATTTTTGCAGCAAAGAATTTGAAGAAGTCTATAAGAAGTGTGGTATAGCACGACAGAAGACTACTCCATACACACCTGAGAAAAATGGAGTTGTAGAAAGAATTAACAAGAAGTTGATGGAAAGGGCAAGAAGCATGCTCAGTGGTGCCGGGTTAGGATAAGAATTCTGGGTAGAGGTGGTAGAGACAACATGTTACCTACAAAACAGATCACCTTCATCAACGTTGGAGCATAAGACTCCACAATAGGTATGGACTGATAATAAACCCTCTCTTTCACATCTGAGGGTATTTGGATGTGATGCATATGTACATGTTCCAAAGGAGAAAAGAACCTATTTGGATAATAAATTTGAAAATTGCATCTTTATTGGGTATAAGGATGGTTTAAAGGGTTATAAGCTTTGGAACCCAGTAACAAGGAAGGTTGTGTACAACCGAGATGTGGTGTTCAGAGAGGTGAAAGATGTTATTAAACATGAAATCCAACCAAAGGAACCTGAGAAGATAGAGTTTGAGCTCAAGGAGGAAGAATCAAACTCTACAACAGAGGAGGAATCAGAAGATGAAGAGCCACAAACTCTAGGTGCGAGAATATCAGTTCAAGAAAGAAGGCATCCAGAAAGTATAGTCCATCTACTTTCTGTTCAAATTTTTCTTTATCTGTTACTGATGATGATCCCAAAACTATGAAGGAAGTAGTAGAAACTCATGAAAGAGGCCATGGTTGATGAAATGGCATCTTTGCACAAAAATGAAGCTTGGGATCCGGTGGAATTTCCGGCTTGAAGGAAACCCATTGGCAGCAAATGGGTGTTCAAGAAGAAGACAAATGCAGAAGGAAAGGTAGATAAATACAAAGCTCGATTGGTAGCAAAAGGTTATTCATAGGTGCCGGGAATCGATTTTTGTGATATTTTTTCTCCTGTTGCCAAGGTAGCTTCTATTATATTACTTTTATCTATTACTGCTACTTTTGATTTTGAGGTAGAACAGATGGATGTGAATACATCATTTCTTCATGGGGGTCTAGAAGAGGAGATCTACATGAAGCAACCTGAGGGCTTTGCGGTGAAGGGTAAGAAAGAACTGCTATGCAGGTTAAAGAAGTCTCTATATGGGTTAAAACAATCACCAAGGATGTGGTATCAAAAATTTGATACATTTATATGGGGACTTGGCTTCACCAGAAGAAAAGCAGATCATTGTGTGTATTTTAAATTAATTGATGGCCGTGTTATTTATCTAGTCTTGTATGTGGATGATATGTTGCTGGTTGGAAATGACAAAGAAATTATCCAAGATTTAAAGACCCAATTGTCCTCTAAATTTGACATGAAAGATCTTGGTGTTGCAAACTACATTTTGGGCATCGAAATTAAAAGAGATCAGACAAAGAGGAAGCTCTGTTTAAACCAGAGGAAGTATATCGAGACAATATTGCAGAGGTTTAATATGCAGGATAGTAAACTGGTGAAGGTTCCTATTCTTGTAGGTGTAAAGTTATCTGTTGAATAATGTCGCAAGAGACAAGAAGAGGAAGAGGATATGTCCCATGTTTCATATGCAAGTGCAGTCAGTACCCTGATGTATGTGATGGTCTGTACTAGACCAGACATTCCCCATGCTGTGGGATTATTGAGCAGGTTTATGTCAAAACTAGGGAAGGAGCATTGGACAACAATGAAGTTGGTTTTTAGGTATTTGCGTGGCACTAGTGATTATGGTTTGTGCTACCAAGGAAGACTAGGATTGGACAGAGTTTTGGATATCCGTGGATTTGTTGATGCGGACTAGGTTGGAGATCTGGATCAGAGAAGATCTACAAGTGGGTATGTGTTTAACCTATTTGGAAGTGCAGTCAGTTAGATGAGTAAGAAACAATCTGTAGTGGCACTACCAACTACAGAGGCAGAATACATGACAGCCACTCATGCAAGCAAGGAAGCAGTTTAGTTGCAGAGATTGTGTTCAAGTATGGGGTTAGTACAGGGAGCTATAAGGATAGACTGTGATAGCCAAAGTGCAATTTTCTTGGCAAAGAACCATGCTTATCATTCAAAGACAAAGCAGATTAATGTTTAGTATCACTTTGTGAGGAATATGATAGAAGACAAAAAGGTGTTGCTAGTAAAGGTGGACACTTTGAAGAATACTGGAGATGCATTGACAAAATTTATGAGCTCTGAGAAGTTCTCTTGGTGTAGAGAAACAATGGGCATTGCAGGGCTAGATAAATGACTAATCTCTCCTGCAGCCCCCCGTGGAAAGAAAACAACAAGTGGGAGAGTGTTGGGTTGTGTTATACTCTTTCCACGACTAGCCCACATAGTTAACCGGGGGGTCAAAGGGGGGGGGGGGGGGGGGGTGGACTCCCCACTTTGTTGCGTTGATTGCGTAGCGGGGGGGGGGGGGGGTCACAGGAGGTTTGAGGGGGGCGGGCAGTCCTCCTTTACGGGATCTGAGGCAGCGCCCTGGGGAAAAAAAATTGGACCATATATTAGGTTGGGCGAGCTTTCCTATGGTTTTTTGCATGGTTTTTGCACATGGTTTTGGACGTGATGGTTTTCGGTCCATGGTTTTAAATGCTTCGACATGCATAAATATGTATTGTAACATTGAAAAGAATATAATGAAAAATCAAGATGGTAGTCTCGGTTTTGGGATCTAGGGGAAAATCTCTATGTATATGTGTTTTATGCGTTATGCTCCCGCATTGTTTATTTTCTGTTGCTAGAATTTGTATGCAAGTAATTTTTGTACGTGGGTTAAAACCTACAGAAATCCCACTGGAAAAGCTTCCAAAAAGACAATTCCATTAAATATATCTATATATATATATATATATATATATATATATATATATATATATATATATATATATATATATATCTATATATATATAAAATTAAACATTTCAAAAAATTAAACTATATAAAAAAAAGAAAAAACCCATAAAATAAAAATGAAGAAATAAAAAAGAAAATTAAAAATTATGTTAAAAAAACATTAAAATAATTTAAAATAATAATTTAAAACATTCAAAATAATAATAGAAAAAAAATGAAAAGTAACCAAAAAAACATTAAAACTATTTTTTTTTTAAATAGAAAAATAAAAATAAAATAAAAAACATATTGAAAACAAAACTAACTAAAATTTGTTTTAAAAAATAAAAATTAAAACAATAAAAAATTAAAAAACAAATTGATTATATAACTAAAAAAAATCATAATTTATTAAAACGAAATTAAATTATATATATAGATATAGATATATCTTTTGTTTTTTTAAATTTAAATTTTAATTATTTTAAATTTTTTATTTTAATTATTTTAATTATTTTTTTTTTTTTCTTATAACTTTAATTATTCAAAATTTTTTATTTTTATTATTTTTTTAAGTTTTCATTTTTAATTTTTAATTATTTAAAAAGAAATTAATTAATTTTTTTTTTTTTTTTTTAATTATGTTGTCTTTTATTTTATTTTTAACCATGCAAAAAAATATTTTGATGTTTTTTTTGGTTTTTTTCTTTAAATTATGTTTTTGAAATTATATCCTCATTTTTTTATTTATCTTTTGATATTTTTTATTTTTTGTTTAAATTTTATATTTTTTACAAGTTAATTTATTTTTTTTTACATTTTATGGGTGTTTTTCCTTTTTCTTCTTTTTTATATATTTTTTTATCTTTGATTTTTTGTCATGTTTTTAATTTTTTTTATGTTTTATTGCCAATATGAAAATCACCAACATTTTAAAAAAATATCCACACTTAATATATTATAATATTTAAAGTGCAAAAAATAAGCCCTCTAAACAAAAAGGGTTAATGTTGCATTAGCACTTTTCAAAATCAAGATGAAAATCACTAACATTTAAAAAAAATGTTCATACTTGATAAATAAAAAAAATTAAAATGTCAAAAGTAAGCCCTAAAAAAATGTATTGATGCTACATCAACACTTTTCAAAATCGACATGAAAATCACTAACATTTTAAGAACAATGTTCATACTTGTTACATAACAAAATTTAAAGTTCCAAAAATATGCTAAAAAAAGGTGTATTATGAATCACCACTTTTCAAAATTGGTTGAATTTTGCTACCTCAAAAAATGGGCACTAGGTAATTTTCTCGTTTGATTTGTAACTATGTTCCATGTAGCTTCATTGGTCCCAAAGTGCTTCCATTGCATCTTGACCTGCTCGATTGCTCGGTTCTGGAGCTTGAGTACCTTTTTCTGCAATATACACTGAGGCTCCAACTGGAATTCTCCATCTGGTTCCACCTACAATACCGACCAGTCAATCACATGATCACCATCTTTAATATACTTCTTAAGCAATGACACATGGATGGACTTTCATTATCGGAGGCGGTGCAATTCAATAGGCTACTAGCCCAACCCTCTCAATAATAATGAAGGGTCCACAAAATTGGGGTGTCAGCTTGGCACATGATCCAATCTGTAGGGAGATGTTCTTTGGTTTGATGCACAAGTACACCTATTCTCCAACTTAGAACTACTTGAATAACCTGTTCTGATCTACATAACTCTTCTACCTATCCTGTGTTGCCTTTAGATTCTTCTTTATAACCTGCATTTCCTATTCCATGTCTGCCAACATGTCCGGTCCAATCAACACCCTGTTAATTGGATCACTACAATTGATGGGAGTATTGCAACTTTGCCCATATAATGCCTCAAACAAAGTCATCTTCAAAGATCCTTGATACCCATTGTTGTAAACGAACTCTACAAGAGGAAGGTACTCTTCCCACTTGTGTTGCTGATGCATCACATACACCCTCACATGTCCTCCAATATCCTATTGAACCTCTCTGTCTGTCCATCGATCTACGGATGATAAGTTGTATTGAAGGCCAACTCTATGCCCAAACCTACAAACAACTCCTTCCAAGACTTAGAAGTGAACTTTGCATCCCTATCTGACACAATATTCTTCGGAACACCATGCAGTCTGACCACATCTATGATGAATACCTTTGCTACATCGCTAGCTGAGAATGTAGACTTCACTGGAATGAAGTGCGCAACCTTTGTCAACCTATCCACAACAACCATGATGGAATCATGTTGTCTCACTATCCTCGACAAACTAGTGATGAAGTCTTGTTGGTTTAGTTTGGGCTAGCCAAAGTTCAATCCTTTACTGTGAACCAACAAAACCCCCAATCATTGGCCCTTTCAGCAATGACCTACAAGCAAATCGCAGTCTCACTAGAAATGACTATGGGAGGATTCATAACCAAGTTTCTGTAGCCTTGAAGGATGCAGAGATGTGGTATTTTTTTGCTTTTTGATACTTAACATTCATAAATTACTTCAGATTCATATATTACTTCACCATATTACATTCATCCCTTAAAACATATCATATACATCCATAAAACTTCAGTGTACTAAAACAATATGCAATTGTAATAAACTGCTACACTATAATAGATAATAAGAAAATAAACACATGAAGACATAGATTTTACCATGGTTCATCCCAATGTGGGACTACGTCCACAAGAACCGTTGCTTATAATAGAGAATTTGTACAACAAAAATTTCTTGGCATGTGCACTCAGTTGTAGGCACTCCATGCACTCAGCTCTAGACTTAAGCCTCTACACACTCAGCTACAGAGGCACGCCTTCTTGCCCAAACCACAACTCACAAAGATACAACCATTCGATGCATGATGTGATTCTTCAAGACTATCTCCTTCTTTATTATTCATCCCTATATATACAATTACATCAAGGGATATATCATCGCAATACCATGATCCATATACTATGGACTCCCCTAATACAAGCTACTATGGTCTGAAAACAATTCTTCATATACAAATTTACATTCTTTTACCAAAAGGGAGGGGCTTTGACCCACCTCAAAGCCCATATTAATCCGGATTTAAATAGGAACGTAAAAAATTACAGAGATAACCATAAATACGGAGATGCAATAGAAATAATACTTCATTTCATTAATGTAAAATACTGAAATATGCTCACAAACAGAAATGGAAATAAACTAGCTCGGGCGATGGTAGCTTATCTCTGAGGAGAGATGTGGCAACTACATGCCTCTAAACTATGTTACAATGAGGCTCGAAGGCCTATTTATTGTTGAGAAACAATGGAAAACCCAAAACATCCAAAAACCTAACCCTAATAGATGAAGCGCCAAACTATGGGCCCTGTTTTGGGTAAATTGGTACATCAACTTCCCAGGGTCGTAAATTTGGCATACGATCTCCATTTGATGCGCAAAATACCTCGTTAGAAAGATCTATTCGATGAATACAACTTTAGGATGAGAAACATCAGGCCATGGACCCATGTTCCTACCATTTTTCCCAAAAAACGTTGTTTAGGGCCTCAAAATGACTCCGAAAGTTCAAGACCCAAAAAACTGCTAAAAATAGTAAATTGTGCTACAATTAAGGAAATTGAAGAACTGAAAAAAAACAATGGTGGGGATCCAAGTGGAATTAGTGGGTGGCCACAAATATCCACTTGGATCATTCCTCCCCCCTTAAGAAGCAATGGTCCCCATTGCATTGAGTTCCTCCATGAGATGAGGAAACTTCTCCTAAACTTGGTTCCTAGTGAGCCACTTGCCCTGGCGAAAGAGTTGGCTTGTTTAGAAAACTTGATACAGTTGGATCTTCTACTGGTGATTGTGCTTGATCTACATTTCCATGATCCAATTATTTGCATCTTGTTCCATGCAATCCATATTTAGCTTTGCTGGTGTGAGTTGTTCTACAATGTCGGATGTGTCTAGTAATGGTGGAAAGTATGGCCGAAGGTAGTCGACATTGAACACTGGTTGTAGGCCAAGGAATGGGGGAATGTTGAGCTCAAATGCATTATCTCCCACAACCTTGGTAATGGTTTAAGGACCATATCGGAGTGGTCTAATTTTCCGATAGGGTCTGGTAAGGCATTCCTTTTGCAAATGCAACCAGACATTGTCGCCCACCAGAAACTTGTGTGGAACCCGATGTTGATCATGTCGCGGCTTGTACTTGGAATTTGATTTCTCTAGAATGTCATGGACCTACTAGAGGATATGTTGGATGTGCTCAATGAAGTTGTTTACCTTATATATTTCGGACTGGACATGAGCCAAATCTGCCTGAGTAGCTACAAATGGCATGGCCACATCAATGGGACATAGTGTTTGGAATCCCAAGCCCACCTGAAAAAAGTTGTGGTCAGTCGAGCTTTGAAGAGCTCGGTTATAGCTGTGTTGAACATATGGGAGGCTCTCATCCCATGTGTGTGGATGCTTTGAGTTGTACATGTGCAAAATGTGTACGATCATCATGTTGACAACCTCTTTCTGGCCATTAGTTTGGGGATGGAAGGTTGTGGACTTAGTGAGTTTGGTGTCCAGCATCGACTAGAGACTGGACCAAAATGTACTGAGGAACCTACTTTCCCAATCTGATCTGATAGATTGTGGGGTCTCAAAGTGTACCTATTATACAGAATTTATACCTACGGACAAGTACATATTCCTTAAGTGGGTAGTTACACTTAGAACAACAGAAGTAAATATGTTTAACCTTTTCCTACAATAGATAGATAAGATAAAGGAACCTACTTGTGATCTTTCGCATCCTTTGATCTCCTTTGAATTGCTCTCATCGTTCCCATTCAAACTGAATTCACTCAATTGGTACCTACCAACATAAATAGAAGATGACAACAATCAAATCATATGATCTATCTACTATAAACAAATAGAATCGACAACATTTTAACATACGTTCATCATAGATATAGAAAAGAATATGGGAAAAGGAACACACAACTTTATTGATTGATAGAAGGAGAAGTTACACCCAATGTGATTTGATCCTGTGTCACTCATCTAGCTTAGTCCAAACCCTTATCACACCAATAGCACATCAATTTAGAAACATAACATTACTTGACAATGATTTCAAGTCTCATACCAATAGTATTTCTCTACAATCCAAGTTCCAGCCCCCTGATCACTATGATGAGTGGTCAATTTATAGGGAAATGCAAGTGGTTTTGTCATAAATTGGGCATTGAATGGTTTTCCATAATTGGATAGTTAGTTTCCATGGAGAAAGGGATGAGAGGATAGAGGGTTAATTGATCCATAGCCTATCCAAAAATGAGCTCATAGGATGAGATAAGAGCTGGGCATCCTTCTAGAATTCTTTAGAATCAAGGAATATTCCCAGCATCCTATGTCAATTTCGCTCACCCTCGCCCAATGCAGGTTAAAGTGGGCCTAAGTGCACTGCAACATAGGTCTGAATGGGACTACCTGCTCTGCAAAGCAATTTCCCCTAACCAAGGTTGCACTAGTATCCCAAAGAGCCATTTCAGTAGGGTTTCAAGCTAGGAAACTTTCATGGATGAAAACATTCAATATGATGACTTGTCTAGGGCATGTAGCAATTGAATTAGGGTTTGATGAGCCCTAATTTTACTGATCTAATCGTCGGGAGTGATGTGCCCAAATAGACCTGTAACAGTACCCACACTCATTCAAAGAAGAGTTTAGCAGTGGCTTCTGCTGTGATATTCTTCTTACAGGTCGTCATAATGGCCATCTTCGAGAACCCATCGACGACCACAAAAACACGGTCATTTCCATGCTTGGTATAAGGAAGGCTCGACATGTAAGCCATGGAGATGGATTCTCAAGGTCGACAAGGGGTAAGCAACGGAGTATAGAGGCCTTGCTTCTTGATGGTTGATATGGCAATGGCACAAGCAGTGCAGGATCTGATGTACTTCTCAACATCCTACCGAAGATTCGACTAATAGAAATACTTTGGCAATACTACCACTGTTTTCTTGACCTTGAAATGCCCAGCATCTCGACTTTAGTGTGCTTCCAAAATCATCTTGGCATGCTTGCTTGAAGGAACACAGAGGTGACCTAGGCGGCATAACAGGGAATCCTAGAGTGTCTGGTATGTGTGGCCGAATTCTGGGTCGCTTTTGCAGAGAAGTGGCCAATCATAAGTCTTGTGCCCACAAGAGTTGAGCACGGTGGTTAACGCCATGATCGATGGTCGATTGAGGCAATCTGCAACATTATTGGTGTTGCCCTTCTTATACTTGATATTCAAATAGAACTGTTGCAGGTATGTGGATCACTTCGGATGGCGATCATTCTACAACTTCCCTTGGGTCTGTATGAACTATAGGGGCCAGTGGTCTGTGTGGATGACCATTTCATTCCCCAAAATGTAATTCTTCCGTTGTCAGTAGACCTGCAAAATGGAATATATCTCTTTTCCAAATGTGGGATACTTCCAGGCTATGTCTAAAAGTGTATCATTGTGATATGCCACTGGATGCCTGTGTTCAGTAAGGACTTCCCCAATAGCATAGTCAGAGGCATCTATCTCGATCTCAAATAGTTGTTGCAAGTCTGGTAATGTGAGAACTGATGCCGAGCAGAGGTGATTTTTCAACTATGTGAATGCCTTCTGTTGAGATTCAGACCAAAATAATTTTACTTTCACTCCTCCCTTGGAAACTTGACTCAAGGGTCAAGTGATATGAGAAAATCCCAACATGAACCTATGTTAGAAGTTGGCAACACCCAAATAGTTGTGGAGCTCTATCAGAGTGGTTGGAGATGGCCAATCCCGAATCACTTGGATCTTGGTTGGATCCACATGCACCCCCCTTTCATCAATAATGTATCCCAGATACTGAACTTGGGTTATGCCAAAAGTTCATTTCTCCAAATTGGCACATAACTTGTGTTGCCGCAATGTTTGGAGAACCTGTCATATGTGGTGGAGGTGCTCTTCCCAACTTTGGCTGAAGATCAGGATGTCATCGAAGTGTACCACTACAAATGAGTTGGTGAATGGCCACAAGATGTCATCCATTAGCCTCATGAAGGTTGCAGAAGCATTCATCAACCTGAAATGCATAACCAACCATTCGAAAAGGCCCTCCTTGGCTTTGAAGGAAGTCTTCCACACATCAGAGGGTTCGATTGGTACCTGGTGATATCCTGACTTCAAATCGATCTTGCTAAAATATTTTTTCACCTTCAGTTGGTCTGGAAGGTCATTAAATCGTGCGATCGGGTACCTATTTTAGAAAGTGATCTTGTTCAGTGCCCAATAGTCAATACAGAGTCTCCAAGTCCCATTCTTCTTCTGTGCCAACATGATCGGGCTCCCACAGGGCGATGAACTCGGTTGGAAGTGACCTTTCTGTAGCAGCTCCTGAATTAGCCTCTTGATTTCATCATTCTCCATAATGGAGCACCAATAGATTGGTCCATTGGGAAGTGGTGCACCTCAGGTCAGATTGATAGAGTGCTTAACCTGATAGTGCAGAGGAACCCCTGTGAGGGAGGTGAAGATGTCCTCGTACTCCTCCACGATCTTGTCCATTTGTAGTTGTCATGCAAAGGAGCCCTGTCTAGAGGTCGTGGACACCATAGTATTCTTTCCTTGAGGGCGTGTCATCTAGAAAAAAAAATTCCTGGTTTTGGAAATGAGCTTACTACATTGTTTTGCAGTAACGAAAGAGATGGCAATAGGTGGTGCTACCCTGGTATCTTGTACAACTTATTTCTAAAAGTAATAATAACAGCACAAGGCCTTGACTCATACACAGCATGTCGCTTCCACAAGTATGGTTGACCTAATAATACATCACAAACATCAAGGGGAGTAACATCACATAATACCTCATCCGTGAAGGGCTTGATGTTGTATGGAAGGTGACACTGCTCGCTCACGCAAAGATCCTGTCCTTGGTGAAGCCACCTGATGGTGTATGGTTGTGGATGTGCTGTTGTTGCACTAAAAATTGTCACCTTGGCATTTTGCAATCTGTGTGAGTCCATTATCACTCATACTTTCCTCCTTTACAAGTCATAAGCCTCAGTTCCTCATATCAAGCCTTGAAAATAAGAGAAAGCCCTCAAAAGTCTCTAAAACTCTGGTTTCGCACTTTCTCTTTGCATTACCTGCGGTCCCACACCTAATGGTCATGTCTCTTGTGCACCTGACCACTCTGTCTTTATTTTATGGATGTGGACCCCTATAAAAGTTAAAAGGCACGAGTATATTCTAAAAAATTCAGTTTCAATCATTTCTACAAGCTTCTGGAAGGAATCTTGAGGTGGCAAGTTCACTCTCTTAAAGTTCATGCATCCCATACCTTAAGGAGCTAACCCCTTGATGTGAAGAGCTTATCCCTTTGAAGGAGGATTCTATCCCTTCATAGATGGACCTGTAACCTCCTCCTTTGCACTATAAAATGAAGCATTGGGATGGTTACTAAAATAGGTTGATAGCTAAAAATTTTTGAGGTGAAATGCTGCTGGAACTTAGTCTTCTTAGTTGAGTTTTTATGAGGAGAGATTACATACCTCTTGTTACACAAAATATTGTCACCATGACTTTCTGCAGTCAGTGTGAGTCTATCACCACTCATACTGTCCTCCTTTGCAAGTCTCAAACCTCAGCGCTTCATGTCAAGCCTTAAAAATGAGAGAAAGTCCTTGAAAAGCTCTAAAACTCTGGTTCCACACTTTCTCTTACCATTACCTATGGTCCCACACCCCTTGGTCATGTTACCTGTGGACCTGCCCACTCTGTCTCTAAAGGAGTGGGTGCGGACCCCTGTAAAATTCAAGAAGGTGCAAGTTTATTATTAAAAACTCACTTTGGATTAATTCTAGACGCTTCTAGAAGGAACCTCGAGGTGGCAAGTTCGCTCCTAGGTGGTTCATGCATCCCATAACTAAAGGAGCTAACCCCTTGATGAGAGGAGCTTATCCCTTTGAAGGAGGACTCTCTCTCTTTGAAGGTGGACATGGTAACTTCCTTCCTCTGCACTATAAATTAAGGCATTGGGCTGGTTGCTAGGGAGGTTGAAAGCTGAACATTTTTTAGGGTAAATGCTGTTGGAATTTAGACTTCCTAATTGAGCTTGAGAGGAGAGATTACATACCTTTTGGCTTCTTTGGGAAGAGAGTGAAACTTGTCAAAGTAGAGGAGATTCTTGCTGGACCCTGGGAGGAGCTTGTACAACATCAAGGCACCAAGGTTGTAAAGTTCTTCTTTGATTAAAGTTAATACAATCAGATTCATTTTTCTCAATAAATTGTCTTCTATGGTTTATTTCATGAATTCCTTGATCATCATGATAAATATGGTTTATTATATTGGCTATGCATATGTTATTTGATATGTGCCTATTTGTGTTTGCAGAGTCTTTAAAAGGGAGCTCAATTGGACAAACGGGGCGCGACTTCCACAAACTATCATTGGACTTGAGGTAGGGTCTAAAACATCTCTTGGATTTTATTTATAAATCACATATTTAGAGAAAGATAGAATTTGTTTGGTTTGCTTGTCGCTAGATATCCATAGATACTAGGGAGATTGGTCTTGTCCGCAAGAATTATTTATCCACTCGACAAAATGGCGACTTCGCTGGGGACTTGAATTTTTGGTTTTTGCCTTGCTTTTACTTTGACTTGAGAAACTTTTCTCTGTTTCTGGTTTTTGCCTGATGTGTGTGGGATTGGGTAGGTTCTTTAGATTTTGAATTGTTTTTATTTTTCATGCTTTTGAGAGAGGACCGCACGCTCTGGTTGTAACATAGTGTGGACATCCCCGCACTATTGCTTTACTACACAGAGCTGTACCGCACCTGGTTATACTGGGAGCCTGCGGACCCTGTCAAAATTTTGAAAAACTTAAAATCTTTTCATCCAGTTAAGCCTAGGATTTGTTTATGTGTTTTAGCCTCTGCCCAGATCTGCACGTGTCTTGTCAGAAACTTTTCATAGGTTAATTCCATTGGCATTTAGGTTTTAGGTGAATTTCTAGAAGTTTTGTGTGCCTGGCTTGATTTTCGTTTGGTCTTTGTAGTAATTTAGAGCTTAGAAGCCTTAGAAACCTCAGATGACCCTGGTTTTTGATGGTCTTTTCTTTATGAGTCTGACCGATTTGTAAAATCTGCCTTTGGTGAGGAATACATCTCGTTTTTCTCTTTGCGAAGCTTCAAAAGAACTTGTTTTGAAAGTTTTGGATTTCATTTTTAAAAAGAAAACAAAAGCTGGTTGTTTTTTGATTAATTTTTTATTCTGAACAAGTTAGTCCTTAGTTTGCTGATAATTAAGTAAAACATCCTTGAAAAGAAATTTTGTAAGCTTTTCCTTCAATTAGATTTTTGGAATTTATAAATCTCAAGATTAGATTTTTTAATAGTTTGGAGTGTTTTCTAGAAATTAAAAAGAAAAAAATCTCTTTTGAAAAAGAATTTGTTTTTCTAGTGTTTGAGTGTTGAAAAGGAAGGGATAATTTTCGTGAGCATAATTAGTAGCCTCGTTTTTGAGTTTATTGAAAAAGCCAAAAGAGTTTTTCTTTTCATTTGTTTGTTAAGGAAAGATTCATTTTTTCAAGCAATTGCATTCTCAACTCTTTCTTTAGCTAGAAATTCATTGAAGAAAAAGGATTGTTTATCATCTTAGGTGCATTTTTAGTGTTCGGAGTCGAGTCTTCACACCATAAAGTTTCATCTCCACACCTTTTGACTTGAGAAACAACCATAAAAATAACACTTAAAGTAAAATATATCTAGCAATCTTTTTATTTGTAGGGCTCTTTATCACCAACATAGCTTAGGCTAGTATCTTGGAGTAGGGAGTAATTAACTCTCCAAGATAGTAAAAACAAACAAGTAAATGTATCTTGCGGTAGGAGATAAATTCCAATTGTTACATCTATGCTCTGGGAAGCTCCTCTTAAAGGAGTCAAGCATGAGGTCATATCCGAACCAGTGGGGTAACCAATCCTTCCTCATTGGGAACGATAGCAGATATACACGTATTAAAAATGGTAAACCTGAGATTAACCATTGTCGAGGACCTTGGGGTCACTCGTTGGTAAACTTTGGATTATGTCAAGGAGCCTTCAAGGGGATTGAGCTTTTCTACTCTGCCCTTGCGTGTGTATCGGATCACAGACTATTCCCCTAGGTATATTTGTCTCTGTTGGTAACCATAGTGACCATAATCTATAGGATTCTTTCCTAAGGTGACGGTGGAGGGAAGATCCCACTGTACCTGGAGCAGACGTCGACTAGACTCACTTGCACTCTCTGGGGGGTTCTCTTCACTCAAGATGGTTTAGTGGAGAAACTTTTGACAGTCTTTTTCATTAAGCAGGTTGTTGGGGTAATTGTTCCAACTGCCATTTCTTTATTGAATTCTGCGACATTGGATTTCATCACCAACTAGTGTTTTCGGTATGGAAAGTTACTATTTGTGTGTGGTTTGACCTCCTAGATTCTTTAGGCGTGTGATTCAAATTGTTTGGTTCTTTAGAGACTTTAGATGGTTTTCATTGAGATTTTTCTTTGTTTGTGTGTGAAGTAATTAAAATATTTAATCGTGGCTGAATTACTGAGGCAGTCCCGTAGACTTCAGGGCCAACCTCCTAAGTTTTCACCAAGCCAGCTTGAAGGGCTACGATCCCTTGTAACTCCTAGTGATAGTAGAGTTGGGTCACCCAAAGAAGAAGAATATTCTTTAGTTGTGCATCCTGATTATCAATTTCAAGCACCAAAGTATATTATTGAACCTGTTTTATTTTCCAAAGTTACTGGTAGTTTTTCTTCTACTAGTGAATTAGCCGAGGAACCTGAAATTTCTAAACTTGAAACTGAACCTGTTGCTACTCCATCATCAGAATTTTCATCTCCAACTTCTAGTGGTCCTGGTTCACCCAGGGTAGGAAGAGTCATTACCCAAAATATTCCTTCTGGACTTATTGCTATTGAAGAACTTGTTAGGGCGGAGGAAGGTATACCTATCCCTGAAAATCAACCAACCTATAGAACTTAGAGAGCGTGAATTGATCTTTTATAGTCCACCTAGGAGGGACGCTTGGTATCTTTCATTGACCAATTTTATAGAAAACCCAGGACTAAGTTTTTCACCACCTCGCATTCCTTTTCATCCAACACCTAGAGGTTATTATCCTCCTTTGAATATGTTGAGACAATCATCCATGTTTTCTCAATCTCCAGAAACATTTTTATATGGCGGTCCTTCTATTCCCTCTCGGTATCAGTCACTTACTGGTACTTTTTCAGGAGCATCTCCTCAACCTGTTGAACAAGGGTTATTAACTGGTAATAACGGAACTAAGCCATTGAGTCTAGAAGATATTCTTATGATGTCAGGTACCATTCCAAATTTGTAACCTCAAGGTAGTCAGTTACCGCCTGGGGGGCAACCTCAATTATCGCCTGGGGGGCAACCTCAAAGTACCCAATTACTGCCTGGGGGGCAACCTCAAGGATAGTACATACCTTCGAGACAGTACATTCCTCAAGGTCAACCCCAGACTCAATACGTACCTCAAGGTCAACCCCAATATCAATATATGCCTCAAGGTCAACCCAAGTTTCAGTACGTGCCTCAAGGTTATCAACTTGGTTAGTACCCAACCCAAGGTTTCCAACCACCTTCAGGTCAATCATTTATCCAAGGAGCTGGAAATGTACCTTTGAATTATCAACCCTACCCTCAACCCGGTTATGGTCCTCAATATGCTCAACCTTCTATGGGTCCATACCCCATAATGAACATAGTGTGGGATCCATCTCAATCTCAACAGATCTTGCAACCGAATGTGCAGTTGTCATCTCATCTAGACAACCCTTGGTTTCTGGTTCAACCCAGCAACCTGTCCAGCCTACTATTCAAACTTCTGCACCTTCTGTAGTTTCTCAGCCTGGGCCTAGTTCGCCTCGAACTTTACCTCAAATGACTGCGGCAACTACTGCAACATCTGTTCCATCTACCCCACCTACTTCTGGAATATCGACAGCTCCAGTTTCTACTGTTCCTGCGTCAATTCCTCAAGCATCTTTACCTCAGTCTGGACCTACAATTCAGACTTCAGTTCAAATGCCTGTAGGACAACCTGGTCCAAATACGGTTGTCACAAGTCAACCTCAATTTACTTATCAACCGTACCAGGGACAGTACCAATTCGGTCCTGCTGTGCAGAACCCAGTCTATCACTATCAACCGTACCCTTGATATACTTATCAGCAACCTCAACAACCCCAATATGGTTCGGTTAATCCTGGTTTTCCGGGAGGATATAATATCCCAAATGCAATTCCAATTCCTAGTTATCTTGGATATCCTCCTCCTGGGGCTGGTCTCATGACCTAGGTTTTCAAGACCCTAATCGTCAGTTACCATTCATTGCAACTTTGGACTCGCCTGATTTGTCACGTCTTACGAATGATCTGATTAATTATCTTCCGTTTTGGCTGCCAATGCCGAATAAGTTTCCCAGTGACATCCCAAAGTTTGAAGGTAAATCAGGAGAGGATTCGTCAAACCATGTGATGACTTATCACCTCTGGTGTGCATCTAACTCCATTTCAGATGATTCAATTTGTTTACGTCTTTTTCAACACACTCTAATTGGTCTTGCGGCCAAGTGGTACATTGAGTTACCACGAGCCACTTTTTATAATTTTAGTCAGCTAGCCACTTTGTTCTTAACTAATTTTCAGTTGCCTATCAGGTATGACAATGGCATGGAATTATTAACTTCATTAAAATAGTCAACGTCCACTTACATTTCATATCACATTCATGAATGGAGATGTCGACGGTGTTTAGTGAAAGTCTTTATTCCGGATCAGATCTTAGAAGAATGTTTTGTTAAATCATTATTACCTAAAATCACTGAGGATGTAGCTAAGGCAGGAGTCGTTACTAAAGAGCAAGCAATTGCTCAAACTCAGTACATTGACCTCGTTTATACGCAGTCAGGTATGTTACACGAGAAAATCCCCGACCTTCCTAAACAAAATCAAATAACTGCAGCTCCTTCACGGTCAAAATGCCACTGACGGTATGATTGATTTGGTTAACACCAAAAGTAAGAAGAAATCTTCCAAGAATTCTTCTCCTATCATAACTTTACCAGATTCCCTGACAGGAGACACTTCCGCGGAAATTTCTGCCAATATTCATGTCGTAGAGTCATCTATAGCCAAATCAAAATCCGACAGTAAGAAGAAGGGAAAGAAGAAAAATAAATTAGATAAAAATTTGAAAGAGAAACCAAATAAAATGGAATCTACTGATGAGAAACGCAAACCTCATTATCCTTGTTTCATTTGTGACGAAGAGCATTTTACAAGAGACTGCTCTCATCGCGCTGAGGTTGTGAAAATTGTCAAAGGTTCTCAAACGCCTACTATTTTGAAGGATCCTTTTCCTAGTCAAGACAGTAAGATGATAGGTTCTTCCTCAAATGCCTCAGAAGAACCCATAATGATGATGTCCCATGTTAGGATTGCGACGCGATCGCAAGATTATGGAAGTATAAGTCTTGTTGGTGGTAAGGAAGCAGAATCTTCTAATTCAAACCCATCAACTTCAACTCTTGGTTCCAATCTGCTACAAATCGAGAAACCTAACCCAGACTTAGTAATCAAACCGCTCGCTAAGGGTATACTTCGAAAGTCAGCTTTCAATCCTCATGTGAGAGCTGCTCAGAAATATAACATTGTTGAAAATTTAGCTATTTCACCTTCAGCAATGTCGACTTTGGAGGTGCTGCAATCATGTCCAACATAGCGTAAATTGCTATTGTCGGCTATAGGAGTTGTTGATATTCAGGACTTGGACCTTATAATCTTCAATTTAGAAAATAGTACACCTCGCTTACCTCATCAAATGGCTTTCCAGATTCCAGTGTTAGTAAAAAGCAGACCTTGCTATAGGACTGTGATTGATGAGGGAGCTTCAACATGTATTATGTCGATCCAGTGTTGGAGATCGCTTGGTTCTCCTACACTTAATCAATCCTCGATGATTCCAAAGCCTTTTGATGGCCATGGGTTCCATACTTTTGGCATTCTACAAGATTTACCTATAGGGGTTGAAGGCAAAACTGTTAATCTAGATGTGGAAGTGGTTGATGCCCCTCTAGATTACAACCTTCTTTTGCGTCATAGTTATTCTTACGCTATGACTATCATTGTTTCATCGGTCTTTCGACTTATAAAGTTTCCTCATAATGGAAAGATCGTAACTATAGACCAGCTAACTTATTTTTCATCTGACCCAGCCTCTTCTGAAAGTATCCAGCATGTCGGCATAACAACTATCCCTTATAAGGATGTTGGAGTAGGATTAGTTAAAGATTCTAGTTTACTAGAACTTTTTCCTTTCCTCCTCCTAACGTATCACCTTCTACTGCAACCATTCGTATGATTTCATCAGACGCCATTGTTTATGATGATCCTTGGATTGTACCTTCTGAATCTGAGATGGGTTCATTTGGTGATGCTATGCCTTTGAGTCCCTATGAAATTGTGTATCAGGCCATACAGTCATTTTCCAACACTTCTTAAATCGAAATTGACCTAATGAATGTGGTCTATGAAGAATCACTTTCAGTATCAAACTCATATTCAACAACTTTTTCCGAACTTGTTCACACTAATGAGAAGATTCGTGAAATTTTGTTTGTTGATGATTTACCATGGGAAGATCTTCATCATAGATCTTCGTTTTTACCTGAGATTGATCACTTTGAAAATGATTTTTCATCTATTTTTACGACTGATTATGTCAAGGAACCTTAGAATCCATTGAAAAATCCTAATCCTGAGTTAAATTTGGGAAATATTTCTCGAACAGTTCCTATTGACATTTCGGTTAAAACTGGAATTGTTGAAAACATTCATATAGGTGCCTCTTGTACGAAAAATGAACTTCAAACATATAAGGCCCTATTTTAAGAATTCTGCAACGTGTTTGCCTGGTCATATGAGGAAATGCTAGGAATTGATCCTGCAATTGTTGTTCATGAAATCAAAACTTGCCTGGATGCTAAACCCATCTGGCAACGTTTGTGTCAGATTCACCCACGAAAAGCTGCTGCTATTAAAGTAGAAGTTGAAAAATTACTTAAAGCAGGTTTCATTTATCCAATTCCCTTAACGGATTGGGTATCAAATATTGTTCCTGTTAATAAAAAGCAAGGAACAATAAGAATATGTATCGATTATAGGGATATTAATCGAGCCTGTCCAAAAGACAATTATCCAACTCCATATATTGATCAAATTATTGATGATTGTGTCAGAAGCGAAATATTCTCCTTTATGGATGGTTTTTCCGGTTACAATCAAATCAACATTCTACCTGCTGATCAACGAAAAAATGCTTTCATTTGTCCATGGGGAACATTTGCTTATTACAAATTACCTTTTGGGCTTAAGAATGCTGGTGCAACTTTTCAAAGAGCCATGTCTTACACGTTTCATGACATCAAGCACATTGTGCAACCTTAGCTCGATGATTTACCAGCTCATTCATTACATATAGCCGATCATCTTATTCATTTACGAGCAATCTTTATGAGATGTAGGCATTATTGAATTAGGTTGAATCCACACAAATGTGTTTTCTGTATAGAAATGGGCCGGTTACTGGGATTTGTTGTTCCAAAAGCCGACATTCGTGTCGATCCCTCGAAGGTTGAAGCTATTGTCAAATTGCCTCCTCCTTCGACTCTTCGCCAACTCCAAAGTTTGCAAGGGAAAGCAAACTTTTTACGTCGATTCATTCCTAACTACGTCGAGATAACAAAGGGTTTTACCAAGTTTTTGAAACAGAATACTCCATTCTTTTGGGATGAGATAGCTGACAAATCTTTTGATGCACTAAAACACACGTTGACTCATGCACCGTTATTGCATCCGCCCAACTACAACCAGGACTACTTCTTATATCTCGCCACCTCTCATTCCACCATTGGAATGGTGTTAGTTCAGGAAGATGAATTCGGTAGTGAACATGTGATTTATTACCTTAGTCGAACTTTGAATCCAACTGAGCTAAAATATTAACATGTGGAGAAATTGGCTTTGGCAGCTGATCAAGCTGTCCAACGATTTCGTCATTACATTTTACTACACAAAACTACTGTAATTTTCGACTGTAACCCTATGATCTATATTTTGACAAAACAATTGCTAGGGGGCAAGTATTCCAAACGGATTGTTTTCTTGCAAGAATTTGACTTGGAGTTTGAAAAATCTAAGTCAAAGAAATCTTTAGTTTTTGCGGAGTTGATGTGTGACTTCCCACGTGCTGATACTGAAACTATGGCGGAAGAGCCCATTGCGGACGAATCCTTGTTTCTTATCAGCACTCTTGATCCATGGTATGGAGATATCATAGTTTATCTCCAAACCCAATCCTTTTGGCCTGAAATTTCAAGATCTCAGCATCGGAAAATACGATTCCAATCCCAACAATACAAAATTATTGGAAATACACTTTATCGTCGTGGGGCGGACTCTATTTTCCAATGTTGTTTAACTCATGAGGAAGATAAAGGGGTTCTAAATGACTATCACTCTGATGACCCACTCTGATGCGTGTGGTGGTCATATGTCTGGTTTTGCGACAACCCAAAAGATATTGTGTTCTGGCTATTTCTGGTCGTCTTTATTTAAAGATTTTATTAACGCGGTCCGAAAATGCCACAACTGCCAAATTTTTTATCGAAAGATGCACGCTCCACCTGCTCCTCTCCACCCTATAATTTCCATCGGTCCTTTTGCGAAATGGGATATCGATTTTATTACATGTAACCCTCACTCGGCCAGGGGGCATGCATATATCATCCTTGCGGTAGATTATTTTACCAAGTGGGCCGAGGCGATGCCTACATTTTTGGCAGACGGCAAAACTACTGCGATTTTCATTTTCAATCATATAATCGCTAGGTTTGGTGTTCCACAAGCGATTATCACTGATCATGGGCATAATTTTTGAAACATTATGATGACTGAACTAACAGATCAACTTGGCCTATGTCACGATAGTTCTACTCCATATTACCCATAGGATAATGGTCTGGTTGAAGCCATCAACAAATTTCTAGTCATTATGATCCGACAGATCATTGGGATTCATAGGTCGAATTGGCATAGCATGTTATTTTCAGTGCTTTGGGCGTATCGAACCTCAGTAAAAACATCAACTGGTTTCACTCCTTTCCAACTAGTTTACGGTTTGGAAGCTGTGTTGCCCATTGAATGCGAAATCTCGTCATTGCAAATGGCCATAGAATTACTTCCAGCCACTTCTGAAGAGGAGAAACGTTTGTTGTACTTGGCTCAGCTAGATGAGAATCGACGTGATATTGCACTAGCAATTAAAACTCATGCCAAACGTATTAAAGCTCAGTACGATCGAAATGTTACGCCTCATAATTTTTCGGAAGGAGACATAGTCTTACTGTACGATCAAGAAAATGATAAGTTAGGCACTGGAAAATTCGTACCCATGTGGCATGGTCCTTATGTTGTTAAGCGAAAGCTGGAAAAAGGGGCCTATGAATTGGTAGAATTTGACGGTGTCTCTTTAGGTAAGCCCAGAAATGGTCTTTACCCGAAGAGATATTATGCTTAAATCTGGGTGTGGAGATTTTAGTTAGATTAGTTTTCTTTCTAGCTGGTGTGTTTTAGATTAGAAAGTGTGCTTAGTTTAGAGAATGTTTTTGTCATTATTCCTACTTATCTTGATTTTACTCTTGATATTACAGATGTCGACATCTCTTCAAACATACATTGGTTTCGCTGATGGTGCTTGTCGTAATACACGGAATATTTCTTTCGCAGCTTGGGTTATCTATTCGCCCTCTGATGAGTTGGTATCTATGCATGGGGTAAGCCTCGGTCAAAGAACGAACAACATTGCAGAGTATAGTGCAATGATTGAGTTATTATCTGAATCCATCTCATTTGGGATTCGGAGTTTGATTGTGAGGTTAGATTTTGAACTCATTGTATTACAGCTTAATAGAGTTTATGCCATTAGAAATCTAGTGTTATTGAGATTATTTTTGAGAGTTCATCTCTTGGAACGTGAATTGACTATATTGAATATCCGCATATTCCAAGATATTTAAAGACATTAGCAGATGCAATTGCTTCTTGAATGTTAAGTAGACATTTGCAATAATCGAATAGTAAATTTAAAAACATTCCATAACATGTTTTACAAGATAGCCAGTAATAGTGATATAGCATAGCATAGAAGTGTGTCAAATATACATCGTCTTCGATCATAGGTTGAAAAACACCTTATGATCAGCAAAATGATAGTACAAAAAGCAAAATGTCATATGAGTCTACAACAGCCGATCATCCTATCACTAGTGATGATCATGATAAGAAACCCCTGTACGGGCCACCCTACAAAGGAACCTCCTGAAAGGTCCTAGGACCCCAATCACATAGTGTTGTAGCCTAAGAGGAATGTCATCTATGCTAGTCTCTGGAATGTCTGCTGTCAAATGCTCTAGATGGTTTTCCAATTTGGCTAGGGTCTCTGTAGATTCATCCTGTGGGGCTAGTGCTGCTGCAGCTGGCTGTTTCCTCTCATAGGGTCAGAGAATGGCTGGTCGCCGTGGACCTACCTCTGCATTTGAAACTTTTTACTATCAGTTTTGGGACGATTTAAAAAAAATAAAAAAATTACAAAATGTTGAAAATGATTTTACCTGAGTCATCCCATTGCTCTCCTGGTGGAAGAGCCATGTCTGGGTCACCACAATAATCCATCCCTGCATAAGGAAAATCCTGAATCGTGAAAACTTGGTTCTCCAACCAATGAAAATACTCAGGAGGAAATCAAACAACCTCTGAACCCTCCTTAAGATGGCGGGCCATAACTGCAACCCAACGCATCAGCTTGGGCTCTCGGGGAATTCCAGCTTCAACAGAAAGATGCTATGGGACCAACATTGGGACCCTCTCTAGACCAAAGCTCACAACTAAAAAACCATATCCGAAGTTTTTCAGTTATCCGTTCTTTGCTCTAGTCAGTTGGCCTTTTACATTAGCCAACACAGCTTCACACCAGTTGAAGACGGTGCCTCGAAAATAGTCTACTGCCATCCGCATTTGGGATCCGGTGGCCATATGTAGTGCTGCGCTTCCAAAAAGTTTGGTGACACTAAATACAATCACTTTGAGTTCAGGATGGGAGATGGTTTTGATATCAATCCCTTTGTCCTTGGTTTGGTCGTTACAAAACTCTAGCTGAAGACTATCGACAGACTGGCCACCTGGCCTAGTCCCGAATAGAGTCAATTGTTCACCTCTCTTAAGAAAACCAGTCAAAAAGTAAATGTCCTCTAGCTCCATTTCGAGCTGGTGGCCACCAATAATGCAACACTGGTCTTGCACATTCCACCTGTCCACCAACCACAACAGAAAGTCTACTTGGGCTCTCATGCCAGGTATGGCCCAGAATTTAAATAAACCGCATGACTTTAATGCATCAATTGAAGGTTGATGATTGATTGCGGTGAGGTCCACATCCTCGTGCTCTTATTCCCGCCAGCTAAGCATGATGTATACCCTACATTGAAAGAAAAGGTGGATTAGAACATTTTAAATCGAAGTTTTTTGGCGAAAATTGAAGGTTTTTGGAATTTTAAAACCTATGCCGTGGGGACCGCACTCTCTAGTTAGAGACAGTGTGTAAGTCCGCACTTTGCCTAAACGGTGGGTGTAGGCCCCTGGCTTTTTCTTGCATACAAAAAATTCGGGGTCTACAGGTTTAGAATGCTACGCCTACGTACCCCGCGAGAGCGAACTTTTAAATGAAATTTCTTCCTAAAAATCAAAATAAAACCCTATAAACAAAATTCAAATAGTTGAAATGCAAGAGTAAAGTGATGTGGATTACCTAGAGGTGACAGCGTTCGATTCCAACAGACAGATTTTCCGCAATCTTCACGGGAAGTTTCTTACCAAAGCTCTCTTTTCTCACTCTGATGTCAAACGGTAAAAATGAATTTAGAAAAGCCCTTTTTATAAGCTTTTTTGAATAAATAAATTTTTAATTTGTTTATTTTTCACTTTAAAGAGGTAACTTTTGAAGCATTTTTATTTATTTTAAACAGGTATGAGTAATGTTTGAGTTTCTGTGCAGCATATCGGATTTTTTAGGCAAAATTGATCATTTTCGACAAAAAACATTGAGTCATCTTTAAGCTCTTTTCTGACTCCTAAAATATGAAAAATATTGGCGAGTTTTTCTTTTTAAGCTCGTTAAAACGGAATTAGAAAGATGGTCCACTTACAACTCTTTTCTGACTGTATAACATGAAAAGATTGCCGGATTTTTGTCGTTTCTAATTCGATATTGGTTATAAAACAACGTGTGTTGTTGATCGTTTTTTTACTTTTTCGGATCAGGACCAATAATTATGAAAAGTACTCCTTGATCGTAATGGTCAAGCGGTTCTCTCAAGTATTATTTTATACTTTTTCAGGCTTGGGAGACACAAATTTACGAAAAAGGACAACCATGGAGTTTTCTTAAGTTTTTTCAGACTCCCTAAAATTGGAAAACGTCGAGTTTCTCCTATACTGGACTCGTTAAAATTTAAGAGTAAAGGACCTTTTCAATTACAAACAGGAACGGACCACTCCTTCTTAGGGTTTGAATTTAAACTAAGTTGGACTCATCCGAAGGATGAGCTTATAATCAAGCAAATGTTATCCTCCTAAAGCTTGTTAAAAATAAAGAGGAACTTGCCAGAAATGATGGGGGAAAAGAGAGAAAAATGAACCTGTTTGTCATACTTTGCGTCTCAGAAAAACATTTAACCACTCTTGAACATGACACTTTTTGTTCACTGGGTTGGGAAATCCTTTGCCTAACAGTTAATCAAACCATATTGAAAGTCTTCAGTCGGTTTCTAGGTATTAGCTTTGGGTCAATTGTCACCAAACCATCTGCAGTGTCATTATGTGTTCAAGAGGTCAGTGCAAATAAACCGTTCATCTGCAAAATATCTATCATCCATATTGACCATCCCTGAGTCAGTCCTTTGCAACTATATTTCTTCAAACTTGATCTATGATTTCGTGTTGTGGGCTTGCCTACGACGGATCGCTTTCTATCAACTTCAGCTCATTATCTATAAATATGATCTAGAAATCATCAGTACCTTGGGATCTACATGCCTCAATGGCAGGTTTATCGCCTTCGATGATAGGTTGCATCATTGACCTTCGATCAAAGGATTCCGTGACATATTCGACATCAACATATCTATTCACATTTTATGGATTGTACTGAGTACTTTGAGAGCCATTGACATTACTGGTGGTTTCTCTCACACTTGTTAACAGTTTACATCAATGACTGATAATCAAGTGGTTTCTACCATGTTCGACTTACACATTCATTCACATGGATAGAATCGTACTATTTCGAGAAGTAGAAATCAAGACCCTGGATCTAGTTTCCACCATCCAGGCTGTGAGGAATTTTGTATTCATTATACAGTGGACTATTCATAAAAAGATGGTTGCGCCCATACTGTGTCTACATGTGTCTATACTTGTGATGTATTACAAGATCATTCCTATATCAAAGCAGTTTAGTTAGTCTTCTAGTTAGTTTTGATCTGAATCCATCTCATTTGGGATTCGGAGTTTGATTGTGAGGTTAGATTTTGAACTCATTGTATTACAGCTTAATAGAGTTTATGCCATTAGAAATCTAGTGTTATTGAGATTATTTTTGAGAGTTCATCTCTTGGAACGTGAATTGACTATTTTGAATATCCGCATATTCCAAGATATTTAAAGACATTAGCAGATGCAATTGCTTCTTGAATGTTAAGTAGACATTTGCAATAATCGAATAGTAAATTTAAAAAACATTCCATAACATGTTTTACAAGATAGCCAGTAATAGTGATATAGCATAGCATAGAAGTGTGTCAAATATACATCGTCTTCGATCATAGGTTAGAAAAACACCTTATGATCAGCAAAATGATAGTACAAAAAGCAAAATGTCATATGAGTCTACAACAGCCGATCATCCTATCACTAGTGATGATCATGATAAGAAACCCCTGTACGGGCCACCCTACAAAGGAACCTCCTGAAAGGTCCTAGGACCCCAATCACATAGTGTTGTAGCCTAAGAGGAATGTCATCTATGCTAGTCTCTGGAATGTCTGCTGTCAAATGCTCTAGATGGTTTTCCAATTTGGCTAGGGTCTCTGTAGATTCGTCCTGTGGGGCTAGTGCTGCTGCAGCTGGCTGTTTCCTCTCATAGGGTCAGAGAAATGGCTGGTCGCCGTGGACCTACATCTGCATTTGAAACTTTTTACTATCAGTTTTGGGACGATTTAAAAAAAAAAAAAAAATTAGAAAATGTTGAAAATGATTTTACCTGAGTCATCCCATTGCTCTCCTGGTGGAAGAGCCATGTCTGGGTCACCACAATAATCCATCCCTGCATAAGGAAAATCCTGAATCGTGAAAACTTGGTTCTCCAACCAATGAAAATACTCAGGAGGAAATCAAACAACCTCTGAACCCTCCTTAAGATGACGGGCCATAACTGCAACCCAACGCATCAGCTTGGGCTCTCGGGGAATTCCAGCTTCAACAGAAAGATGCTATGGGACCAACATTGGGACCCTCTCTAGACCAAAGCTCACAACTAAAAAACCATATCCGAAGTTTTTCAGTTATCCGTTCTTTGCTCTAGTCAGTTGGCCTTTTACATTAGCCAACACAGCTTCACACCAGTTGAAGACGGTGCCTCGAAAATAGTCTACTGCCATCCGCATTTGGGATCGGTGGCCATATGTAGTGCTGCGCTTCCAAAAAGTCTGGTGACACTAAATACAATCACTTTGAGTTCAGGATGGGAGATGGTTTTGATATCAATCCCTTTGTCCTTGGTTTGGTCGTTACAAAACTCTAGCTGAAGACTATCGACAGACTGGCCACCTGGCCTAGTCCCGAATAGAGTCAATTGTTCACCTCTCTTAAGAAAACCAGTCAAAAAGTAAATGTCCTCTAGCTCCATTTCGAGCTGGTGGCCACCAATAATGCAACACTGGTCTTGCACATTCCACCTGTCCACCAACCACAACAGAAAGTCTACTTGGGCTCTCATGCCAGGTATGGCCCAGAATTTAAATAAACCGCATGACTTTAATGCATCAATTGAAGGTTGATGATTGATTGCGGTGAGGTCCACATCCTCGTGCTCTTATTCCCGCCAGCTAAGCATGATGTATACCCTACATTGAAAGAAAAGGTGGATTAGAACATTTTAAATCGAAGTTTTTTGGCGAAAATTGAAGGTTTTTGGAATTTTAAAACCTATGCCGTGGGGACCGCACTCTCTAGTTAGAGACAGTGTGTAAGTCCGCACTTTGCCTAAACGGTGGGTGTAGGCCCCTGGCTTTTTCTTGCATACAAAAAATTCGGGGTCTACAGGTTTAGAATGCTACGCCTACGTACCCCCGCGAGCGAACTTTTAAATGAAATTTCTTCCTAAAAATCAAAATAAAACCCTATAAACAAAATTCAAATAGTTGAAATGCAAGAGTAAAGTGATGTGGATTACCTAGAGGTGACAGCGTTCGATTCCAACAGACAGATTTTCCGCAATCTTCACGGGAAGTTTCTTACCAAAAGCTCTCTTTTCTCACTCTGATGTCAAACGGTAAAAATGAATTTAGAAAAGCCCTTTTTATAAGCTTTTTTGAATAAATAAATTTTAATTTGTTTATTTTTCACTTTAAAGAGGTAACTTTTGAAGCATTTTTATTATTTTAAACAGGTATGAGTAATGTTTGAGTTTCTGTGCAGCATATCGGATTTTTTAGGCAAAATTGATCATTTTCGACAAAAAACATTGAGTCATCTTTAAGCTCTTTTCTGACTCCTAAAATATGAAAAATATTGGCGAGTTTTTCTTTTTAAGCTCGTTAAAACGGAATTAGAAAGATGGTCCACTTACAACTCTTTTCTGACTGTATAACATGAAAAGATTGCCGGATTTTTGTCGTTTCTAATTCGATATTGGTTATAAAACAACGTGTTGTTGATCGTTTTTTTACTTTTTCGGATCAGGACCAATAATTATGAAAAGTACTCCTTGATCGTAATGGTCAAGCGGTTCTCTCAAGTATTATTTTATACTTTTTCAGGCTTGGGAGACACAAATTTACGAAAAAGGACAACCATGGAGTTTTCTTAAGTTTTTTCAGACTCCCTAAAATTGGAAAACGTCGAGTTTCTCCTATACTGGACTCGTTAAAATTTAAGAGTAAAGGACCTTTTCAATTACAAACAGGAACGGACCACTCCTTCTTAGGGTTTGAATTTAAACTAAGTTGGACTCATCCGAAGGATGAGCTTATAATCAAGCAAATGTTATCCTCCTAAAGCTTGTTAAAAATAAAGAGGAACTTGCCAGAAATGATGGGGGAAAAGAGAGAAAAATGAACCTGTTTGTCATACTTTGCGTCTCAGAAAAACATTTAACCACTCTTGAACATGACACTTTTTGTTCACCTGGGTTGGGAAATCCTTTGCCTAACAGTTAATCAAACCATATTGAAAGTCTTCAGTCGGTTTCTAGGTATTAGCTTTGGGTCAATTGTCACCAAACCATCTGCAGTGTCATTATGTGTTCAAGAGGTCAGTGCAAATAAACCGTTCATCTGCAAAATATCTATCATCCATATTGACCATCCCTGAGTCAGTCCTTTGCAACTATATTTCTTCAAACTTGATCTATGATTTCGTGTTGTGGGCTTGCCTACGACGGATCGCTTTCTATCAACTTCAGCTCATTATCTATAAATATGATCTAGAAATCATCAGTACCTTGGGATCTACATGCCTCAATGGCAGGTTTATCGCCTTCGATGATAGGTTGCATCATTGACCTTCGATCAAAGGATTCCGTGACATATTCGACATCAACATATCTATTCACATTTTATGGATTGTACTGAGTACTTTGAGAGCCATTGACATTACTGGTGGTTTCTCTCACACTTGTTAACAGTTTACATCAATGACTGATAATCAAGTGGTTTCTACCATGTTCGACTTACACATTCATTCACATGGATAGAATCGTACTATTTCGAGAAGTAGAAATCAAGACCCTGGATCTAGTTTCCACCATCCAGGCTGTGAGGAATTTTGTATTCATTATACAGTGGACTATTCATAAAAAGATGGTTGCGCCCATACTGTGTCTACATGTGTCTATACTTGTGATGTATTACAAGATCATTCCTATATCAAAGCAGTTTAGTTAGTCTTCTAGTTAGTTTTGATCTGAGTATGGGAATGCCTACCTCAGTGATGATATGATCTCATATATATTTTGTATTGAATTTTTTTATAGGTTCCAACTAGGCTCTCCACAATATGATCCTCGAAATGATAAAGTACTTCACTCTTCTTAGATGATAAATGAAATCCTCATATACTACAAACTTTGCACTTTAGGGGGCAACTTGTTACACAAAATATTGTCACCATGACTTTCTGCAGTTAGTGTGAGTCTATCACCACTCATACTGTCCTCCTTTGCAAGTCTCAAATCTTAGCCCTTCATGTCAAGCCTTAAAAATGAGAGAAAGTCCTTGAAAAGCTCTAAAACTCTGGTTCCACACTTTCTCTTACCATTACCTGTGGTCCCACACCCCTTGGTCATGTTACCTGTGGACCTGCCCACTCTGTCTCTAAAGGAGTGGGTGTGGATCCCTGTAAAAGTAAAAAAGGCGCAAGTTCATTATTAAAAACACACTTTGTATTAATTCTGGATGCTTCTAGAAGGGATCTCGAGGTGGCAAGTTCACTCCTAGGTGGTTCATGCATCCCATAACTAAAGGAGCTAACCCCTTGATGAGAGGAGCTTATCCCTTTAAAGGAGGACTCTATCCCTTTGAAGGTGGACCTGGTAACTTCCTTCCTCTGCACTATAAATTAACGCATTGGGCTGGTTGCTAGGGAGGTTGAAAGCTGAACATTTTTGAGCGTAAATGTTGTTGGAATTTAGACTTCCTAATTGAGCTTGAGAGGAGAGATTACATACCTTTTGGCTTCTTTGGGAAGAGAGTGAAACTTGTCAAAGTAGAGGAGATTCTTGCTGGACCCTGGGAGGATCTTGTACAACATCAAGGCACCAAGGTTGTAAAGTTCTTATTTGATTAAAGTTAATAAAATCAGATTCATTTTTCTCAATAAATTGTCTTCTATGGTTTATTTCATGAATTCCTTGATCATCATGATAAATATGGTTTATTATATTGGCTATGCAGGTGTTATTTGATGTGTGCCTGTTTGTGTTTGTAGATTCTTTAAAAGGGATCTCATTTGGAAAAACGTAGATTGGCTTCCACAAACTAGCACTGGACTTGAGGTAGGGTCTGAAACATCTCTTGGCTTTTATTTATAAATCACATATTTAGATAAAGATAGAATTTGTTTGGTTTGCTTGTCGTTAGATATCCATAGATACTAGGGAGATCGGTCTTGTCCGCAAGAACGATTTATCCACTCGACACCTCTAAAATCTCATTTGGAGGAGTGCAAGGCTTGTCAAAGTAAAGGAAATTCATGTTTCGGACCCCAGGAAGAGCCTGTTCAACATCAAGGTTGAAAAGGTTGTAAGGTTCTTCTACTTCAAAGTTGATACAAATAAGTTTGTTTTTCTCAATAATATGTTCATTTATGGTTTCTTTTATGGATTTCTTGATCACCATGATAGACATGATTTATGATATTTGATATGTAGGTGCTATTTAATGTTTTCTTGTTTTTGTTTGTAGGTCTTTAAAGATAACTCTTTTGGATGATCGAGGGATGACTACAACGAACAAGCATTGGATATAAGGTAGGATCGTAACACCTCTATAGTCTTTATTTGTAAATTGCATATGTCTAGAGAAAGATAGATTTATTTGTCTGTTTGTTGCTATATTATCTTGTGATACTAGGGAGATCGGTCTTGTCCACAAGAACGATTTATCCGGCCAACAAATTTTCGACTCGGCTGGGAAACTAAATTTGGTTTTTGGTTTTCCTTTGTCTTTGACTTGAGAAACTTGTTTTCGTTTCTAGTTTTTGATTGATGTATGTTGGCTTGGGTAGTTTTTAGAATCTGGATTATTTTTTTGTTTTTTTCGAAGTTTTCAGGGGACCGCACTTTCTCTTTACAGACAGTGTGGGCATCTCCATGCTTCTCCTGTAAAAAATCTCTTGTGAGTGAGTTCCGATGGTATTTTTGTTTTAAATGATTTTATAGAAGTTTTGCATGCTTGGAGTGGTTTTCTCTTGGTCTCTGTAGTGACTCAAAAATCAGAAGCTTGAGAAACCTTAGATTTCCCTGGAATATTTTCGTCTTCTTGATGAGTCTGAGTTGGTTGTGAAATCTATCCTTTGTGAGAAATAGATTTAGTTTTATCCTTGCAAATCTTTGAATAAGCTTTTTTATAAGTTTTGAATTTCATTTTCATAAAAGAAAACATATTTGGATGTTTTTTGATTGATTTTTTATTCTGAATGAATGAATCCTTATTTTACTGAACAAATAAGTAAAACATCCTCAAAAAGATTTGAAGCTTTTATTCAATTAGGTTTTTTTTTTAAGTTTTTAGATCTCAAGATTAGTTTTTGTAGTTTTGAGTGTTTTTTAGAACTTGTAGATCTCTTTTGAAGAAAATTGTTTTTTGTAGTTTCGAGTTTTGAAAAAGGAAAGGGATTTATTGTGAGCATTAATTAGTAGTCTCGTTTTGAGTTCTTATTGAAAAAGACAAAAATATTTTCTTTTCATTTACATGTTGAAAGAAAGAATTGTTTTTCAAAGAATTGCATTCTCAAACTCTTTCTTTTAGCTAGATTTTCATTGAAGGAAAAATGAATTGCTTATCATTTTAGGTGCATTTTTTAGTGTTTTTGGAGTCGAGTCTTAACACCATCAAAGTTTCATTTCCATACTTATTGAATTAAAGAACAACCAATAAAATTAACACTTAATTAAAATTGATTTAGTAATCTTTTTTTATTTCTAGGGCCTTTATCACCAATATAGCTTAGGCTAGTACCTTGGAGTAGGGAGTAATTAACTCTCGAAGATAGTTAAAACAAACAAGTAGCTCTATCTTGTGGTACAAAATAAATCCAATTGTAATTGATACATTCTGGGAAGCTTCTCTTAAAGGAGTCAATCACGAGATCATGTCCGAACCTTTGAGACAATCAAGTCTCTTTCATTGGGAAAGATAGAAGATAACCTTGGATTAACCATTGTCGAGGAGCCTGGGGCCACTGTTGGTAAACCTTGGATTGATCATGTCAAGGAGCCTTCAAGGGATTGAGCTTTGTTACTCTGCCCTTGCGCGGAGATCGGATCGTAGACTATTCCCCCAGTTGTATTTGTTGATGTTGGTAGCCTTAGTGTCCATAAACTTAAGATTATTTCCTAAGGTGACGGTGAAGGACAGGTCTCACTGTACCTAGAGTAGATGTCAACTAGACTCACTTGGACTCTCTGGGGGGTTCTCTTCACTCGAGATGGTTTTGCAAAGAAAATTGTGCTAGTCTGTTTCATTAAGCAGGTTGTCGGGGTAACTGTTCCAATCGCCCTTTTTATATTAAAATTCTACGATGTTGAATTTCATCACCAACTAGTGTTTTTTAGTACGGGAAGTTACTGTTTGTTTGTGGTTTGAACTCTTAGATTTTTTAGGCGTTTGATTCAGTTGTTTGTTTCTTTAGAGACTTTAAGTGGTTGTATTGAAATTTTCTTTGTTTGTGTGTGATTAATTAAATATTTAATCGTGGCTGAATTACTGAGACAATCTCGTGGACTTCAAGGGAAACCTCCTGAGTACACACCAAGTCAGCTCGAAGGGCTACAAGCTCTTGTATCACCTAGTGACAGTAGAGTTGAATCACCAGAAGCCAGAGAGTCATCTTTAATTGTTCACCCTGATTATCAAATACAAACAACAGAGTACATTCAAGAACCAATTTCATTTTCCGAAGTTACTGGTAGTATTTCTCATACTAGTGAATTAGCTAAAGAACCTGAAATTTCTGAGCCTGAAAATGAACCTGCTACTCCAACTTCAGGATTTTCTTCTCCAACTTCTAGTGGTCCTGGTTCACCCAGGGTAGGAAATATCATTACCCAAAATCTTCCTTCTGGCCTCATTTCTATTGAAGAACTTGTCAGTCCGAATGAAGATGTAATTCTTCCCAAAAATCAACCAACTTTAGAGCTTAGGGAGCGTGAATCAATATTCTACAGTCCTTTTAGGAGTGACGCTTGGTACGTATCATTGACAATTTTTTTAGAAAACCTGAGTCTTAGTTTTTCACCACCTCGAATTCCTCTTCATCCTACACCAAGAGGTTATCATCCTCCATTGAATATGTCAAGACAATCATCTATGTTTTCCCAAACACCGGAAACATTTTTATATGGCGGTCCTTCTGTTTCTTCTGGGTACCAGTCACTCACTGGTACTTTTTTAGGAGCATCTCCTCAACCAATCGAACATGAGTTATTAATTGGTAATAATGAAACTTGAGTGTTGAATGCAGAAGAAATCCTTATGATGTCTGGTAGTATTCCAAATCCTCAACCTCAAGGTAGTCAGTTACCACCTAGGGGACAACCCCAAGGTAGTCAGTTACCACCTAGAGGGCAACCTCAAGCAAGGATAAATTTAGGGGCGAATTTTCACCCTTTGGCGAAATTACGGGGTTTTAAATTTTTAGTGGGCGAATATTTTGTATCATAGTACATTTTTACAAATCACCTCAAATAGCCCACCTTATTTTAAGGGAGAGGGTAAAAAAAGTAAATTTAGCCCTTGAAATTAGGACTTACAACCTTCCATTCGCCCATTTTCAAAAATAGGTTTTATTTAAGTGAATCCATTCACCCATTTTCAAGAATAGATTTTATTTAAGTGAATCCTATGGGCCAAATACCATATTTATAAAAGAGGTATGGTAAATTAATAAAAATATAAATAAATGAGAGGTATGGTAAATAAATAAAACATTTTTTATATTTACTCCATAAGTCACCTTATATACATGTAAGGGTGTAAACAAATAAAAACATAAGTAAAGTGGAGGTATGGTAAATAAATAAAACGTATTTTTATACTTACTCAAAAGGTATGGTAAATAAATAAAAATATAAATAAACTAGACGTATCGTAAATAAATAAAACCTCTTTTTATATTTAGTCCATAACCCTCGTTCTATTTATGAAGGCTCAAGAAAGAGGTTTTATTTAAGTGAATCTTATGGGCCAAATACCATATTTGTAAAAGAGGTATGGTAAATTAATAAAAATATAAATAAACGAGAGGTATGGTAAACAAATAAAATATTTTTTTATATTTACTCCATAAGTAACCTTATATTTACGAACACTCAAAAAATGGGTTATATTTAGGTGAAACCTATGGCCAAAATACTATGGGACAAATACCATGGACTAGATTGTTATTAATACCATGCAAAAAACCATTATTAACCCTAATATTAGAATTAATAAAAATAAAAATGGCACATGGTATTGACCCATGGTATTCACCAAAATGGCACATGATATTGACCCATGGTATTCACCTGGAATGTAGCCTATTTAAATGGGGGAATTAAACCAGCATGTAGCCTATGCTAAGATTCACTAGGACTTTACAAAGTTTTATTATTTAGTGAAAGACTCGCCAAGATCTTACAAGATTTTATAATTGAGTAAAATATTCACCATGCCTGGTGAGAGATTCGCCAAAAAATTATATATACATATTATATTATTGATAAAATCGCCTTCCATTTTTCCTATATACCATGGAGATTCGCCCATTTATTATATTTATAAATTTAGGGGGGTTTCTTAAAATTTTCCCTGACCTCAAGGTAGTCAGTTACTGCCTGGGGGCAACCTCAAGGTAGTAAATTACTGCCTGGGGGGCAACCTCAAGGTAGTCAGTTACTGCCTGGGGGGCAACCTCAAGGACAGTACATACTGGCAGGACACTACATACCTCAAGGTCAACCCCAGACTCATTACATACCTCAAGGTCAACCCCAGTTTCAATATATACCTCAAGTTCAACCCTAGTTTCAGTACGTACCTCAAGGTTATCAACCTCAAGGTCAGCACCCAACTCAAGGTTTCCAACCACCTTCTGGTCAATCATTTTCTCAAGGAGCTGGAAATGTACCGCTTAATTATCAGCCCTACATTCAACCAAGTTATGGTCCCCCATATGCACAACCTTTTTTGGGTCCATACCTCGGAATGAACATGGTGTGGGATCCATCTCAAACTAAACAGACTTTGCAACGTAATGTGCAGTTATCAAGTCAATCTCGACAACCTTTGGTTTTTGGTTCAACCCAACAACCTGTCCAACCTACTGTTCAAACCTCTGCACCTGGTTTAGTTTAGCAGCCTGGACCTAGCTCACCTCAAACACTGCCTCAAACAGTTGTTGGAACTATTGTAGCTTTCATTCAACCTACCACACCTGTTTCTGGAGTATCTGTAGCTCTAGTTTCTACTATTCCTGTATCAGTGCAAACTCCTCAAGCCTCTTTACCACAGTCAGGACCTACAGTTCAGACTTCGGTCCAGATGCCTGTAGGACAAGCTGGTCCAAGTACGGTTGTCACAAGTCAAATGCAATTCACTTATCAACTGTACCAGGGATAGTATCCATTTGGTCCTACTGTAGAAAACCCAGTTTATTAGTATCAACCATATCCTGGATATACTTATCAACAACCTCAACAACCCCAGTTTGGTCTGGTTAATCCTGGTTTCTCGGCAGGTTATAAAATTCCTAATGCAAATCCAATTCCAAGTTATCTTGGATATCCTCCTCCTGGGGTTGGTCTTGTTACCCAAGGTTTTCGCGACCCTAACAGTCAGTTACCATTTATTGCAACTTTGGATTTACCTGATTTGTCATGCCTTATGAACGATCCAATTTACTATCTTTCGTATTGGCCGCCAATGCCTAGTAAGTTGCCCAGCGATATCCCGAAATTCGAAGGTAAGTCAAGAGAGGATCCGTCAAATCATGTTATGACTTATCACCTTTGGTGTGCATCTAATTCCATCATTGATGATTTAATTCGATAATGTCTTTTTCAACGAACTCTGATTGGTCTTGCTGCCAAATGGTACATTGAGTTACCACGAGGCTCTTTTTATAATTTTAGTCAGTTAGCCACTTCTTTATTAATTCATTTTTAGTTGTTTGTCATATATGACAATGGAATGAAACAATTAACTTCACTGAAACAATCCACGTCCACATATATTTCTGATCATATTCATGAATGGCGACGTAGAAGGTGTTTAGTGAAATTTTTCATTCCAGATCAAATTTTAGAGGAATGGTTCGTTAAATCATTGTTACCTAAAATCACTGAAGATGCAGCTAAGGTAGGAGTTGTTACTTAAGAGAAAGTCATTACTCAGGCTCAGTACCTTGACCTCGTCTATATGCAGGTACTTTACATGAAAAAATCATTGATCTTCCAAAACACGGTCCAATAATTGCAGCTCCTTTAGGGTCTAAAAGTAAGAAGAAATCTTCAAAGAATTCTTCTCCTATTATAACTTTATCTGATTCCCCGATAGGAGATTCTTCCACTGAAATTCCTACTGATATTCATGTCGTAGACTCATCTACGACAAAATCAAAAACTGGCAACGAAAAGAAAGGGAAGAAGAAAAACAAACAAAACTCAAAGAGAAAACAGATAAAAATGAATCTACTAACGGAAAACGCAAACCTCGCTATCGTTGTTTCATTTGCGACGAGGATCATTTTACCAAAGACTGCCCACATCGAGCAGAAGTTTTGAAAATTGTTAAAGGTTCTCAAATGCCTACTGTCTTGAAGGATCCTTTTCCTAATCAAGATAGTAAGATGATTGGTTCTTCCTCAAATGCCTCAGAAGAACCCATTATGATGATGTCTCATGTCAGGATTGCGACGCAATCACAAGATTATGGTAGTAAAAATCCTGTTGGTGGTAAAGAAGCAAAATATTCTAATTCAAACACATCAACTATAGATTCTCCTGGTTCCAATCCACTACAGATCGAGAAACCCAACCCTGACTTAGTAATCAAACCGCTTGCTAAAGGTATACTTTGAAAATCAGCTTTCAATCCACATGCGAGAGCTGCTAAGAAATATAACATTGTTGAAGACTTAGTTATTTCCCCTTCAGCAATGTTGGCTTTGGAAGTGCTGCAATCATGTCCAGCACAACATAAATTACTATTGTCTGCTATAGGAGTTGTTGATATTTAGGATTTGAACGTAATAATCTTCGATTTAGAGAATAGTACACCCCACCTACCTCATCAAATGGCTTTCTAGATTCTAGTGTTAGTCAAAAACAGACTTTTCCTTCGGACTGTGATTGATGAAGGAGCTTCTACATGTATTATGTCAATCCAGTGTTGGAGATCACTTAGTTCTCCCACACTCAATCAGTCTCTGACGATTCTAAAGGATTTTGATGGTCGAGGGTTCCATCCTTTTGGTATTTTGCAGGATTTACCTATAGGGGTTGAAGGCAAAACTGTAACTCTAGATGTGGAAGTGGTTGATGCCCCTCTAGATTACAACCTTATCCTGGGTCGCAGTTGGTCTTACACTATGACTGCTATTATTTTATCGGTCTTTTGGCTTATCAAGTTTCCTCATAACGAAAAGATCGTTACAATAGACCAGCTGACGTATTTCTCATCCGACCCAGCCTCTTCAGATAGTATTCAGCACGTCGGTAAAACAACTATCCCTTATAAGGATGTTGGAGTAGGCTTGATTAAAGATTCTGGTTTACTACGAAATTTTTCCTTCCCTCCTCCTAATGTATCACCTTCCATTGCAACTATTCATATGATTTCATCGAGCACTATTGCTTTTGATGATCCTTGGATCGTACCTTCTGATTCTGAGGTGGATTCATTTGGTGACGCGATGCCTTTGAGTCCCTTTGAAATTGCATATCAGGCTATACAGTCATTTTTTGACTCTTATTCAAATAAAACTGATCCAATGAATGTGGTCCATGGGGAATCACTTTCGATATCAACCTCAGCTTCAACAACATTTTATGATCCTATTCATACTGATGAGTAGAGTCGTGAACTTTTTTCTGTTGATGATTTACCATGGGAAGATCTACATCATCGATCTTCGTTTTTACTTGAGCTTGATCATTTTGAAAATGATTTTTCATCTATTTTTACGACTAACTATGTCAAATAACTGTAGAATCCATTGCAACATTCTGATTCTGAGTTAAATTTGGAAAATATTTCTCGAATGGTTCCTATTGACATTTCAGTTAAGATTGGAATTTTTGAAAACATTCATATAGGTGCTTCCTGTATGGACAATGAAATCCAAACTTATAAAGCCCTATTTCAAGAATTCTGTGAAGTGTTTTCCTGGTCATATGAAGAAATGCCAGGAATTGATCTGTCAATTTTTGTCCTTGAAATTAAAACATACCCGGATGCTAAACCTGTCCGACAACGCTTACGTCAGATACATCCACGAAAAGCTGCTGCTATCAAAGCCGAAATTGAGAAATTACTTCACGCAGGTTTCATTCATCCAATTCCTTTAACCAATTGGGTATTGAATATTGTTCCTGTCAACAAAATACAAGGAATGATAAGAGTATGTATTGACTATAGGGATATTAATCAAGCTTTTCCCAAAGACAATTATCTAACCCCCTATATCGATCAAATTATTGATGATTGTGCTAGTAGTGAAATGTTTTCCTTTATGGATGGTTTTTCCAGTTACAATCAAATCAACATACCCCCTATTGATCAAGCTAAAACAGCTTTCATTTGCCCATGGGGGACATTTTCTTATTGAAAATTACCCTCTCGATTGAAGAACGTTGGAGTAACTTTCCAAAGGGCTATGTATTACACATTTCATGACATCAAGCACATTGTGCAGCGTTATCTCGATGATTTACCTGCCCACTAGAGCTGATCATCTCATCAATTTACGAGCTATCTTTATGAGACGTAAGCATTATTGAATTCGGCTGAATCCACACAAATGTGTTTTCTGTGTAGAAACAGGTCACTTACTGAGGTTTATCATATCAAAGGTAGGCATTCCTGTCGACCCCTCGAAGGTGGAAGCTATTGTCAATCTACCTCCTCCTTCGACTCACCAACTCCAAAGTTTACAAGGGAAAGCAAACTTTTTACATTATTTCATTCCTAACTATGCCGAGATAATGAAAGGTTTTACCAGGTTGTTAAAACAGAATACTCCATTCTTTTGGGATGAGATCGCTGACAAATATTTTGATGCACTTAAACATGCGTTGACCCATGCACCGTTACTGCATCCTCCCAATTACAACCAGGATTACTTTTTGTACCTCGCCACTTCTCATTCCACCATTGGGATGGTTTTAGTTCAGGAAGATGAATTCAATAGTGAACATGTGATTTACTATCTTAGTCGAACTCTGCATCCAACTGAGATTAAATATTCACATGTGGAGAAATTGGCCTTGGCAGCTGTTCAAGCTATCCAAAGATTTCGTCACTACATCTTATTACGCAAAACCACGGTAATTTTTTATTGTAATCCTATGATGTACATATTGACCAAACAATTGCTAGGGGGAAAGTATTCCAAATGGATAGTTATCCTATAGGAATTTTAATTGGAATTTGAAAAATTCAGGGCAAAGAAATCTTTGGTTTTTGCTGAACTGATGTGTGATTTCCCGCGTACTAATACTGAAACTATGGCGGAAGAGCCCATTGCAAACGAATCCTTGTTTCTTATCAGTACTTTTGATCCCTGGTATGGAGATATTATTGTTTATCTCCAAACCCAACCTTTTAGGCCTGAAATCTCATGATCTCAGCGTTGGAAAATACGTTTCAAATCCCAACAATACAATATTAAAGGTGATACACTCTATCGTTATGGGGTGGATTCTGTTTTCTGATGTTGTATAACTCATGAAGAAGCTGAAAAGGTTCTGAATGACTATCACTCTGGAGCATGTGGCGGTCATATGTCTGAGTATGCCACAACCCAAAAGATATTGCGTGCTAGTTATTTCTGCCCGTCCTTATTTAAAGATTGTATCTATGCAGTCTGGAAATGCCACATTTGTCAAATTTTTTATCGTAAGATGCGTGCTCCACCCGCTCCTCTCCACCCTATAATTGTTGTCGGTTCTTTCGAAAAGTGGGGTATTGACGTTATTACATGTAACCATCACTCGTTCAGGGGGCATGCATATATTATCCTAGTGGTAGATTATTTTACTAAGTGGGCCGAGGCGATGCCTACATTTTTGGTAGAAGGCAAGACTGCTGCAACTTTCATATTCATTCATATAATTTCTAGATTCGGTGTTACTCAAGCTATTATTACTGATCATGGAAGTCCTTTTTGAAACATCATGATGACTGAACTGACAGATCAACTTGGCCTGCGTCATGATAGTTCTACTTCGTATTACCCACAGGCTAATGGTCTGGTTGAAGCTATCAATAAAGTTTTAGTCACTATGATCCAACGAATCAATGGTATTCATAAATTGAATTGGCATAACATGTTATTTTCATTGCTTTGGGCATATCGGACCTCAGTAAAAACATCAATTGGTTTCACTCCTTTTCAACTGGTCTATGGTTTGGAAGCAGTGTTACCTATTGAATGCGAAATCCCGTCATTGCAATTAGCCATAGAATTACTCCCAGCCACTTGTGAAGAGGAGAAACGTTTCTTTTACTTAGCTCATCTAGATGAGAATCGACGCACTACTGCAATAGCAAATGAGACTCATGCAAAACGGATAAAAGCTCAGTACGACCGAAATGTTACACCGTGTAATTTTTCAGAAGGAGACCTAGTTTTACTATATGATCAGGCAAATGATAAGCAATGGGTTGGAAAATTTGTACCTATGTGGCATGTTCCTTATATTGTTAAGCGAAAGCTGGCAAAAGGGACCTATGAATTGGTAGATTTTGACTGTGTCTCTTTGGGTAAACCCAGAAATGGGCTTTATCTAAAGAGATATTATGCTTAAATTCTGGGTGGAGATTTTTTGTTATATTAGTTTCTTTACAGTTGGTGTGTTTTAGATTAGAAAAGTGTGCCTAGTTTAGAGAGTGTTTTTATCATTATTCCTACTTATCTTGATTTTACTCTTGATATTGTAGATGTCGACGTCTCTTCAAACATACATTGGTTTTGCTGATGGTGCTTGTCGTAGTACACAGAACATTTCTTCCGCAACTTGGGTTATCTATTCACCCTCTAATGAGTTAGTATCTATGCATGGGGTAAGCCTCGGTTAAACAATGAATAAAATTGCAGAGTATAGTGCAGTGATTGAGTTATTATCTGAATCCATCTCATTTGGGATTCGGAGTTTGATTTTTAGGTCAAATTCTGAAATCATTGTGTTACAACTTAATAGGGTTTATGCCATTAGAAATCCAGTGTTATTAAGATTATTTTTGAGAGTTCATCTCTTGGAACGTGAATTTGATTACATTGAATATCAGCATATTCCAAGACATTTAAATACATTAGCAGATGCAGTTGCTTCTCATCTGATAAATAGACATTTGCAATAATCAAAACAGTAAATCTAAAAAACATTCAATAACATGTTACACAAGATAAGCCAGTAATAATAATATATCATAGCATAGAAGAAGTGTGTCAAAATATACATCGTCTTCGATCATAAGTTGAAAAACACCTTATGATCGGCAAAAATGATAATACAAAAAGACAAAAATGTCATGTGAGTCTACAAAATCGATCATCCTATCCTTGGTGATGATCATGATAAGAAACCACTGCTAGGGCCACCCTACAAAGGAACCTCCTAAAAGGTCTTAGGACCCCAATCACATATCGTTGTAACCTAAGTGGAATATCATCTATGCCAGTCTCTGGGATATCTACTGTCAAGCGCTCTAGATGATTCTCCAATTCGGACAGGATCTCTGCTGATTGGTCCCGTGGGGCTGGTGCTGCTGCAACTGGGTGTCTCCTCTCATAAGGCTGGAGAGTGGTTGGTCATCGTGGACCCACATCTATGTTTAAAACTTTTAATTGTCAGTTTTGGACGATTTAAAAAAAAACAAAAAGAATTAATTAAAATTTAGAAAGTGTTGAAAATGATTTTACCTAAATCATCCCACTGCTCTCCTGGTGGAAGAATCATGTCTGCGTCACCGCGATAATCCATCCTGGCATATGGAAAATCCTGAATCACAAAAAGTTGGTTGTTCAACCAACGAAAATACTCAGGTGGAAATCGAACAACCTCTGAACCCTCCGCAGGGTGATGGGCCATCAAAACGACCCAACACATTATCCTAGGCTCTCGAGGAACACCAGCATCAATAGGAAGATGTTGCAGGGCTAGCATAGGGATCCTCTCTAGAGCAAAGCTGAGAACGAGAAAACCATATCTAGAATTTTTTAGTTGTCTGTTCTTTGCTCTGGTGAGTTGGCCTTTTACATTTGCTAACATAGCCTCGCACCAGTTGAATATGGTGCCTCGATAATAGTCTACAGCCATCTGCATCTGGGATCCAGTAGCCACATGAAATGCTACACTCGTGCATAGCCTGGTAACAGTGAATGCAATAACCTTAAGTTCATGATGGTCAATTGTTTTAATATCAATCTGTTTGTCCTTTTTTTTATCATTGCAAAACTCCAATCGGAGACTAGCGACAGACTGGCCACCTGGCCTAGTCCCGAAAAGAGATAATCGTTCACCTCTCTTGGGAAAACCAGTCAAAAAATATGTCCTCTAGCTTGATTTCGAGCCGGTGGCCACCAATAACGAAACACTAGTCCTATATGTTCCACCTATCTACTAGCCATTGCAAGAAGTCTACTTGGGCCCTCATGCCCGGTATGGCCCAGAACTTTAAAGTCTGCATGCTCTCAATGCCTACAATGTAGGCGGATGATTTATTGCGGCAAGATCCATGTCCTCATGCTCAAGTTCTTGCCAAATAAGCATTTTGAGTGTCCTATAATACAAAAAAGACATATTAGAACAATTTAGTTCAAAACATTTTGGGCGAGATTGGAGAAATTTAGGTTTTTCAAATCCATTTCACAAGGTCCGCACCCGCTACTTACAGACAGTGCATAGGTCCGCACGCGTGGTAAGCAACAGGTGTGGACCCACGACTTTTTTCTTTGTAGAAAATAATCGGGGTCATAGGGGCCGCGTGTTGCACCTGTGGACCCCCGCGAGCGATTTTCTAAACTAAATTCTCCTTCAAAAATCAAAATGTAAGCCTAAAAATGAAATGTAAATGGTTGAAATGCAAGATAAAGAAGATGTGGATTACCTGGAGCTGACGGTTTTCGATTCCAATGGATGGATTTTCCAGAATCTTCACATGAACTTTCTTACCCAAAAGCTCTCACTTTTCACTCTGAAATCAAATGGTAAAAATGAAGTTGGAAAAGCCCTTTTTATAAGTTTTTTCGAATAAATGAATTTTTAATTTATTTATTTTTCACTTTAAAAAGGTAATTTTTTAAATCATTTTTATTTATCTTAAACGGGTATGTGTAAGGTTTTGAGTTTTTGTGCAGAATATTGGACTTTTTGGGAAAATTTATCATTTTTCAACAAAGAGCATACTTTTATCACTTTTTCAGACTCTTTACAAAATTTACAAAAAAGCGAAACATTGGAGTCCTATTTAAGCTCTTTTCAGACTCTTGAAAATCGAAAAGATTTTCGAGCACTTGATTGTTCAAACTCGTTAAAATAAATGAATAATCATCCCTTCAGTATAAGTTTACCCCTTTTACAGAATGAAATGGACTATTTATGAAAGAGGTACACATTAACTAATTACAGTCAATACGAGTCCTCTTTAAACCCTTTTTAGACTCGCTAAATATGAAAAGATTGTCGAGCGCTTGTCTTTTTCAGCTTGTTAAAGTATTGAAAAGTCATCCCTTTTGTATTATTTTATCCTTTTTCAGACCTAAGGGATTATTTTATGAAAAAGTATTCCCATAGAGTTTTCTTAAATTTTTCTTCTCACTCCCTAAAAATGAAAAACACCGAGTTTTTCCTATACTGGACTCGTTAAAATTTAACAGCAAAGGACCTGTTCAATTTCAAACAGGGATGAACCACTCCTTCTTAGGGTTCAAATTTTAAACTAAGTTGGACCCATCCAAAGGATGAGCTTGTAAACAAGCAAATGTTATCCTCCTCAAGCTTGTCAAAAATAAAGAGGTACTTGCCAGAAATGGTGGGGGAAAAGAGAGAAAAATGAACCTATTTGTTACACTTAGTTTTGTAAAAACCCGTCAACCACTCTTGAACACGAAACTTTTTGTTCACCTGGGTTGGGAAAATCCTTTGCCTAACAGTGAATCAAACCACATTGAAAGTCTTCAGCCAATTTTTGGGTATTAGCTTTAGGCCAATTGTCACCAAACCATCTGCAGTGTTGTTATGTGTTCAAGAGAACAGTTCAAAGAAACCATTTATCTGCAAAATATCTGTCATCCATTTTGACCATCCCTGAGTTAGTCCTTGCAAATATATTTCTTCAAAACTTGATCTACAATTTCGTGTTCTGGGCTTGCCTACGACGGATCACTTTCTATCGACTTCAGCTCATTATGTAGGAAGTTGATCTAGAAATCGTCAGTACCTTGAAAGCTGCATGCCCTAATGGCAGTTTTCTCGCCTTCGGCAATAGGTTGCATCTTTAACCTTCGATCGAATGATTTCATGACATGTTTGACTCCAACTCATTTATTCACATTTCTTGGATTGTACTAGGTACTTTGAGAGCCATTGACATTACTGGTGGTTTCTCTCACACTTGTTAACAGTTCACATCATTGACTGGTAATCAAGTGGTTTCTACCATGTTCAACTTCGACACATTCATTCACATGGATAGAATCATACTAGTTCGAGAAGCGGAAATCAAGACCCTGGATCTAGTTTCTACCATCCAAGTTGCGAGGAATTTTGTTATTCATTATACAGTGGACTATTCATAAACAGATGGCTACGTCCATACTATGTCTACACATGTCTATACTCTTGATGTATTACAAAATCATCCCTGCATAAAAATAGTTTAGTTAGTTTTCTAGTCAGTTTTGATCTAAGTATGGGAATGCCTACCTCAGCGATGATATGTCTACATATATATATTTTTCATTGAATGTTTTTACAGGTTCTGACTAGGGTGTCCACAAGATGATCCTTGAAATGATAAAGTACTTCACTCTTCATAGATGACAAACTCTATCTTCATCTATTATAGACTTCACACTTTAAGGGGCAATCTGTTGCACTAAAAATTGTCACCTTGGCAATCTGCAATCTGTGTGAGTCCATTATCACTCATACTTTCCTCCTTTGCAAGTCTTAAGCCTTAGTTCCTCATATCAAGCCTTGAAAATAAGAGAAAACAATCAAAAGTCTCTAAAAATTTGGTTCCGCACTTTCTCTTTGCATTACCTGTGGTCCCACACCTAATGGTCATGTCTCCTGTGCACCTGACTGCTCTGTCTCTGTGTTATAGGTGCGGACCCATGTAAAAGTTAAAAGGTGCGAGTATATTCTAAAAAACTCACTTTCAGTCATTTCTAGAAGCTTCTGGAAGGAATATTGAGGTGGCAAGTTCACTCTCTTAAGGTTCATGCATCCCATACCTTAAGGAGCTAACCCCTTGATGTGAAGAGATTATCCCTTTGAAGGAGGATTCTATCCCTTCATAGATGGACCTGTAACCTCCTCCTCTGCACTATAAAATGAAGCATTGGGCTGGTTACTAAAAGAGGTTGAAAGCTGAATATTTTTGAGGTGAAATGCTACTGGAACTTAGTCTTCTTAGTTGAGTTTTTATGAGGAGAGATTACATACCTCTAAAATCTCATTTGGAGGAGTGCAAGGCTTGTCAAAGTAAAGGAAATTCTAGTTTCGGACCCCAGGAAGAGCTTGTTCAACATCAAGGCTGAAAAGGTTGTAAGGTTCCTCTACTTCAAAGTTAATACAAATAAGTTTGTTTTTCTCAATAAGTTGTTCATTTATGGTTTGTTCAACATCAAGGCTGAAAAGGTTGTAAGGTTACTCTACTTCAAAGTTAATACAAATAAGTTTTTTTTTCTCAATAAGTTGTTCATTTATGGTTTATTTTATATGGATTCCTTGATCACCATGATAGCCATGATTTATGATATTTGCTATGTAGGTGTTATTTGATGTTTGCTTGTTTGTGTTTGCAGGTCTTTAAAGATAACTCTTTCGGATGATCAAGGGATGACTACAACGAACAAGCATTGGATCTAAGGTAGGATCGTAACACCTCTATAGTCTTTATTTGTAAATTGCATATGTCTAGAGAAAGATAGATTTATTTGTTTGTTTGTTGCTAAATTATATTGTGATACTAGGGAGATCAATCTTGTCCGCAAGAACGATTTATCTGGCCAACAACTATGGTCGGTAAGCCCAACTTATTCACAACCTTTGCCGAAATGAGGTTCTTTTGGCTCCAGTTGTCGACAATGAACTATAGCAGGAAGCCCTTTACCCACATTTGGGAGTGGAAGAGGCACTCTTCCTCCTCTAGATCTTCGGATTCCTCCTTTTGGATCTTCATGGTGGCAACAATGGCATTGGGCTCCACATCAATAATCTGCTTCCCTTTGTCATTCCTCTTATCAGGTTCTGACTCAAAGTCAAAACATGCATCTGATTCCGAAGACTTTAGCTCAGCCACCAGTAACTGCTTGGCCCGGCACTCACTTGTGTTGCGAGTGGAGCTCTTATGGAACTCACACCACTTTCCCATGTCCTTCTTTGGCTTCATGGTGTTGTTCTATGCTTGTGGCTTTGGCGGGTTGTCTTGGGCCACTTCGCCTTAGCTTTGTCCTTTGTGGAGCAGTTTTGGGGCATCTATCCGTTGCTTCAGATTTGTAGATCCAAAGTCTCGCTTCTTCTATTTAAACTTCTGCTCGATCTTGACAACGTATCAGTATGCCATGCTAAGCGAGGAGATGTCCAGGAACTCCATCTCGTCCAAGATGTACTTGTGTAGGCAGTCATGGTATTTTAGTACCAAATGCAGCTTAGAATCCTTCATACCCAACTTTGTGTGAAGGGTATGAAAAATATAGGTAAATTTTGGCATGTCTTGGTCCCTTCCCTACAGCAACGTGGTCCACTTTATATGTTTATCCATAGCTTCTGACAGGGTAGTATTGTTCCTTGATGGCATTCCGAAATGAATTCCAAGTGGGTACGACTGAAAATAGTGAGGTTGTATTTTCATCCTTCTGCTCGCAGTAGGTTTCCCACCATTCCTTTACATGTGGGGTGGCTCTGAGAAGAGCGAAAATAATATTTTCCTCGCCGGAAAAATCATGAACATAAAAATACCCTTTTAGCAGATTTAACCATTTATCTACAACGTCTGAATCTATCTGACCCTCAAATATGGGAATGTAAAAGTTAACTTGTACCTTAAAGGGTGTGGCACTTCCAGAGTAGCTGCTGGAAGTAGATGTGTCGCCCCTAGGTAGCCATTGAAGGATCTGGGCAAAGTTTTCCATCATTGCGTTCCTTTGTCGCTCGAGGGCCTCTTCAAGCAAGAATTTGATAGGATCTCCTATCCCCTCATATTTCTTTTTATCTGCCATGGGAGGCCATCAGGATTGGTGAGGTTGGTCTTGCAAAGGTTCGACTAGTTCAAGCCCTAACTCCTTATATCCTGACCTTGTTGGGGACATGTAAAGAAAAACAGAGAAAGAGCAAATGACTCTAATACCACTGATCCCATTGATCCAGATTTAAATAGGAATGCAAAATATTACATAGATAACCATAAATGCAGAGATGCAGCAAAAATAATACTTCATTTCATTAATGTAAAATACTAAAATATGCTTACAAACAAAAATGGAAATAAACTAGCTCAAGCGATGGTAACTTATCTCTGGGGAGAGATGTGGTAGATACATGCCTCTAAAATATCTTACAATGAGGTTTGAAGGCCTATTTATTATTGAGAAACAATGGAAAACCCTAAACATCCAAAAACCTAACCCTATGAGATGAAGGGCCAAACTATGGGCCCCATTTTGGGTAAATTGGTATATCAACTTCCCAGGGTCGTAACTTTGGCATACGATCTCCATTTGACATGCACAATACCTCGTTAGAAATATCTATTTGAGCAATACAACTTTGGGATGAGAAAAAACGGTCCATGGACCCATGTTTCTCCCAATTTTCCCAAAAACCGTCGTTTAGGGCCTCAAAACGGCTCTTGAAGTTCAGGACCTGAAAAACTGCTAAAAATAGTAAATTATGCTACAATTAAGGAAACTAAAAAAACTGAAAGAAACAATGGTAGGGGTCCAAGTGGAATTGGCATGTGGCCACCAATATCCACCTGGATCACATATACCATGCGGTATATCTACTGTGTGGTCCACTTTGGCACTCTGCTACTCCACTGCAGGGACCACTTTGCGCTCTGTTGCATCCTTTACTTCGCACTCTGCTAAAAAAAATGCAGATTATTCATCAAAATCTAGGCCAAGTTTGGCTACACACAACATAACCCCAACACTCACATGTGACTCATCTCGAGTCACTCAGTTGCTTTGCCTCTAATTTTTTTTGTGATGTTGTTGTAGGCCTAGTTGAACTGTTGCAGAGTTTTTGTCACCTTCTTTTCCTCATTGTGTGCTTCCTCCAACAGTGCCTCTTGTTGGTCACTTTAATTACTTATTGAATTAAACAACAAAGTGTGACATTAATTGTCAACCCAGGAAGTCTTGTTATTTCAAAGGCAACTGCGTACTGTATGCACTCAATTTTAAAAGTAACAGAAGTTATAGCATAAACAAATCACGCCTTAAATTAACAAAATGAAGCTCCACTCTACATTACAAAACTACACTCTGTTGCAGATGGCTATCAGAAAATGCTTAATTCTAATAAATAAATGGAAAGAATCAATCTGCAAAAGAAAAAAATGGTTGTGGTGTAACAGAGAGTCAGGACCCTATCCCCCAGAGCGGGAATATCCAGCACTTGCCTTTGATTAATTTAGCTTGCCAATTCACTCTGTAACTTAATCACCGATGAAACACTCATATAACAATTAACAAAAACAGAGTTTCAACAAAAGGTATTATAAACAATGTTCAACAAACAGTACTGTTAACAAGGCATGAATAAAAGGCACACTTAACACACTGTAGAAATGTAATGGGTGAATCTTGTGATGAAGGTGGGCCTTGTCCTTCTCATAAGATTCCCCAGGAAACAAGAACTAGAAAAAGATGCTCAGAACAAAACTTTATTCATCCATCAATATGTCATATTATAGAAAAGAGTTCTATTCATGTTCCTTCAGCTAAGCCTTTTTCCACATACTGTTCCCCCCCAGCTAATGTATATGTCTCCTCTTTATATAGAGGAGACATCTATTACAAAAGATTTACATTGTTCTAACCCATTATACAAAAATAGGGAAGTCAATTCCCTGTTAATGAAATGTTGTTACAGTAATGTTGTCTTTAGATATAAGTGTTACATCCCATGTAACAACTTCTTTGGTGATTAGTCCCGATTCCTTTGCTGTTGTCATATTTAGAATGCGGATTTCAACTGCTTCAGCATCGTGATCCACATGCCGTTCTTGCTATTTCAGCAACTACAAAAATAGTCTTCCGGTTGTTTCAGTATCACAAAATGCACATCATCCTTTAACTGTTTAGCACTTAATAATTCAAAGATTAACTATGAAGATGTCATGATTATATGCTAAATAATTAAACGTATAGTGATGAGAAGAATCATTACATACGTTAGAGATAATTGGGTCAAAATACTTAACAAAGGCTTTTAAATATAAGTTTGAAAGGGATTGTATCATAGCAAAATATATGGTCAAAAAGGGACAATATGAGGTCCTAACATCACCCCAACTGAAGTAGTTGCATGTCCCCATGCAACATCTACTCTGGATCTGAATCGGAATACTGGGATGTACAGTGCAAATTAATTATATAGTAAGTATAAAAGGTGCTATCAGTCGAATTTCTGAAACCTTGGACACTCTGTAATCTCTGCCACGCTGCAAGCTCCTCCTTCTTGGGCACCTTGAAGTAGGCCTTATATTGCTGTACTAGTAACCAGAGAAGGGGAAAGTGAAAGTGATAACCCAACCATTTGTTTCCACATTGCTGAATACATTTAACATAATTAGGTACATGTGAAATAGCTACATGAAGATTGAGAGGGTTAAAAGGATGGTATTCCCTTCTTTCCTTAGGGCAATGTTCCTAGAACAAATTGTTTGCCTGCATGGCAAGAGATCCTTTCTTCTTGATATACTGCTGACATTATTCTAAAACTGCTACCTGTAATTCTCTGATATGCTCAGTCATTCCTGGTTCTTTTATAATCCTATGATGTTCAACAATGAAAATAGCAGCGTTCTGTGGTTCAGCTCGAATCCACAGAAGGCGATTTTCTTCGTCATGTTTTGCTGAAAGAAAAGCATTTTTCCATGTCAGCTGATTAGCCATAAAAGAAAAAAAGGCTCTAATCTGAATATCACCAGCTACAGGAATCAAATTAAACTTCCTATCTTCCGGCATGGCCTTATTATGGAGATAAAGTTCACATAAGAGATTTTGTTCACTGACTGATGCTACTGCAAAGGTTTCAATAAACTGTTGTGGTGTAGTCACTTCATGTGGTCATCCATCTCTGACTGCTTTTATCTGAAGGAATGCTAGGCATTTTGCTAGGAACACAGAATAATTAAAAGATGGTTTCCTAGTGGCCAAAAGTATTTGAACTAATTCAAAGATAAGGGTAGTCTGGTTTCTAAATTTTTATTTTCCTTTTGCTGCGCGTGCAACTGTTCCAAGACTTCCCAATTCCTATATGCATGGTTCTGCCATAATGACTTTTGTGCCTGAAATGCCCGTTCTCGTGATAAGGCATACTCTTTCTTCCATATACCACTGAGTTCTTGAATGCTTAAAATTTGAGTAAAAACAATCTCTGCCTGAAGAGGCTCAGTCTGGGTAAATACCGTCTTTGTATACTTTGGTGCAGGACTCTCAACTTTGACAACTAGGGTAGGCCGGGGTACTTGCAATTTTTCTTCTTCTTCAGGAATCTTTGAAGGCCCTACTGGTTCTTGTGTAACAGCAAGGCATTCCTTTTTAATTACAACAGGAGTAACTGCAGGGGTAGGCCCAGACAATGGAACTTCAACTATCTTATAACCAGCTTGAGAATAAACATCACCACATTGGCTGCACATGTATTCCTCATACCGATCCTTATCCGCACTTCTCTTGGCTGCAGATGCTACCTGGGCCAAAGTATACAAATTAAGTTCTTTTTCATAAGCTTCCCTTGCTATTATTAACTCCTACTTATAGGCCTCAATCTCGGCTTTCAGAAACTCATTCTCCTATTGAAGGGAAGCTATCGTGACTGGGCCTTCTGTAACAATTGCAGTCTCTGTGGTTAGTTCAGGTGGATGGGAGGATGGTTGTTTGGTGGCAGCTTCATCATTCATTTCTCCAGTAGGTGGTTCTTATGTGACAACTACTGGGCCATCGTCTGGTTTTGCAATAGGTATCTCTTCCTGAACATGCAAATTTTGCATACTAAGCAATTGAGTGACTAGCTCTTCAGTAGTAGCAGTATCCTGGGTATCAATTCTTTGCTCTTTGGCAGGTGGTTCTTGTGTAACACTTGCTAGACTAGTAGCTGGTTCGTGTGTATCAGCTATTGAGTCAATAACAGCTAAGTCTTGTTCCGTTTCCTATTCCTGGTCATCAGCAAGTGGTTCTTGTGTGACACTTGCTGAGACAGCGGCTGATTCAGCTGTATGTTGATTACCCGTTTCCTATTTATCAGCAGGTGGTTCTTGTGTAACACTTGCTGAGACAGTGGCTGCTATGTCCTGGTGTGTTTCTAGATCATGGTCGTCAGCAAGTGGTTCTTGTGTAACACCTGCTGGACTAGTAGCTAGTTCTTATGTAACAGCTACGTCTAGGTTGTCTATTTTCGGCTCCTCAACAGGTGGTTCTTGTGTAGCACTTATTGAGTCGGTAGATGGTTCTTGTGTAACAGCTACATGCAGTACATCGTCCTAGGTATCTACTTTTGATAAGTTAGCAGTTGGTTCTTGTGGAGCAGCTGCGTCTTCTGAGATGAGTGATGTCACAAAATCCTGGACGTTTTGCATTTCGGTACCCGAGGGTGAGGAAGGTATGGGTTCGGGGTTTGGTTGGGTATGGGATTTTTCAATAATGGGTGGGGTATCTAGGATAGGGGTCTCTATTGCTGCTACGGGAGACGTCCTCCTTCATCTTCGAGGTAAGGAGGCAGGAAAAACGAAGGTTTTTCTTTTATGGATGGCCTTCTCTAGGGTAGGAGGAACACTCGAAATAGTAGCTTGTTTCATTGAGGCCCTTTTTCATCTTTTTGTTGAAGGGACAACCATTTCGTGCGTTTTTCTTTTCCTTCTCAGCATAGCCAGGGGAATTTCATCATCTGAATCACCACTCGGAATATGGATAGTGGGAATGGATGATTCAGGTGAATTATGGGACAGGGTTGATACACTAGTGGGGTCAATTGGTCTGGCTGTTGTGGATGGCTGAGGAATTTCATCCTGTACTTGAGAAGTCTCAGCTGTCTCCTGAGAAGTTTCAGTGATTTCTTGAGGAATTGCAGCAGCTTCCTCGGGTGGGTTATTAAGGGGGAGAGGGTTTTGCAGGGCAAAGCCCCTAAGGATTAAGAGCTGAACCAGGCGATGGTGAGTAATGGAGAGGAGTGGGTACCTTGCATCCTTGGAATAATGTGACATATTCTTTAGACACCCAAGCAGATAGTACAACATATTCAATAAACGACCAGGTCTTAAATGATTCAATAATACAAAGTCATGCTGGTACACTACCTGGTAACTTCCTTCGTAGGTAAGATAGTGCTTGACAAACTCTGCAACCTTTGCCCATGGAGGTGGCAATGAACGCAGTGCAACACCTCTACCTTTAGGTTTGACCTGCTCCCCAGGTAGAAGAAAATCTTGCTGAGTATTCAGAATTAAGTGTTTTCGGCTGAACCAGTGGATACCATTGGCCGGTAATCCCGAAACTTGTGCTATATCCTCCTCTGTTACCAGAATTCGTACTCCCCGAACAATAAAATGGTCTTCCTTTAAATTAAATGCGAATTCTAGGACTTGCTAAGAGTCAAATTCCTAGAGCCTCAGGAAGTGATCCACCCAGCCCGCTTGCAGAAAAATTTCATATGCTTCTGGGTAAAGCTCCAATAAAGCCGTTGAACCAGGTTCATTTTGGACAGCTTTACCTCCCATAGTTACTGGTTCGGTAAAATGCACAATACAGAGCTGAGTTACCGCAGCCGAGACAGAGTAAGATATTGCAAATGGGGTCATGACAGAATAAAACCAGGAGAGGGTGACGAGACGCAATCGTGTTAAAAAAGTGACAGTGATTGGCATATTGGGTAATTATTGCAAAACTTTGGTAATCCCCCCCAACTACGGCTAAAATGATGAGTTCTTTAATGTACGAGGATTTCGGCAATCATATCGTGATCTTCTCATTAACTATAGTTTAATATTTACACATAAGCACGCATACCTCACATTTTACCTTCGATTGTTGTGCTGAAAGTCCATTTTTTGTTGTTTAGTGGATCACCAATGGTTATTAGAACAGGTTATAAGATATGAGGGTATTTATATAAAATGCTTTCTTTATACATAGGAGGTGATGGTGAAGGAACTTCAATTATCAGGATAAATAGATGATTCTGAAAATGGATAATATTAATTATTTTTGAGAGAAATTGATGCCTCAATTACAGGGAAAAAAATTGACGCTTTTTCGGAGAAATGAGAAAAAGTCGGTGTTTCCACAATGGAGAAGAATGAGGAAAAATTGGTGTTTTAGCGATGGGGAAAAATGGGGGAAGATTGGTGTTTCAGCAACGGGGAAAAATGGGGAAAGATTGGTGTTTCAGCAATAGGGAAAAATGGGGGAAGATTGGTGTTTCAGCAACGGGGAAAAATGGGGGAAGATTGGTGTTTCAGCAACGGCCGAAGCTGGTGTTTCAGCAACGATTGAAACTGGTGTTTCAACATCTGATAAATTGGGGTTTATGTTTAATGTTTTTCCAGGTTCAATTTCTACTGTTATGCTTTTAGAGGAGATAGCAGTTGATGTTTGAGGTAAATCTTCAGATTTAAGCTTTTGCTGTGTTTCAGGATCCAGATCTGCAGTTAAATGATTATGCGCTTCAGAAGTAATTGAGGAAGGTTCAGAAATAAAATTACTAATTACTTCATCTTCTGTGGTATCTTTAAGAGTTAAGGCCTGTCCAATGGTCAAGATGGGTTGAGTATCATTATCCTCAGACTCTACCCATACAGAATCATCATTATTAATCATAGGTGTAGCATGAGGGTATAGCATAAGCCACTTAGTTTCACAGCCATTAGAAATTGTCATTGAACCTTATCAACAGCTGATAAAAGCATCTGCTGTAGCCAGCCAGGGTCTCCTCAAAATCAGAGGATGCCCCCCCAACTTTTCTTTAGTCAATAACACCACAAATTCAGCTGGGTAATTCCAGGATTCAACTGAAATAATCAGGTCTTCAATAACCCCCTCTAGTTTGATTGTGGAAGGATCAGGTAATTCCAGGATAGTTGGTGTTTCTCTAATTACATTTTTCAATTGTAACAGTTGTGCAGTTTTAAGGGTCATGATATTTATAGCAGCACATAGGTCTACCAGAACTCGTGAAACAATAGTTTTTCCAACCTGCACTGCGACCGTAGGGTGACCAGGGTCACCATATTTTATAGGAGGGGCTTTTCCTGTCATTAAAGCAGCTAGATCTCCCATCACATGAACTGTAAGAGGATCTTTATCCTTCCTACCAGGTTTCTTAATGAAAATTTCTCTAACAGTTCTAGCATAGATTGGTACATCTATGAGTGCTTGTAAAAGTGGAATTTTAACATACAGATTCTGCAATTCCCCTAAAAGGTTAAAAGCAGGCGGCTCAAGCATATTAGTGAGAGCCAAGCTTTCAGGGAATGATGGTTCTGTTGTTTCAGCAGTTCCATTAGAGGATGGTCTGACTGTTTCAGCAGTTTTATTAGAGGATGGCTTGACTGTTTCAGCAGTTTTATTAGATGATTTACTCTGTTCTGCTTCCTCTTGCTCAGAGTCTGAAGAGGTAATATCATCTATAATTGGCTCGACTACTCTCCCAAATTGTAAATAAATATCATTGCATTGCATAGGAGATGTAGGCAAGTTCTGAATGTCGATAACTTACATAGCTTTATTGTTATTTGTGTGAGGGTTCAGTTGTACAGGCAGCTGAGGCTTCATGGTCTGATTATTCGATGGGGTACCTGCCGGAAGACAAAGTTGTTGCTGGAACTGAGGAAATTGATTTGAGAATGGAGTCTATTGAGCTCTCCAGTTTGGGTTCCATTGGTTAAAATAGGATTGCTGTAGAAGCCAGGGATTCCACATTGTAGGGTCTACAAAGGGAGGGTTTGTTTGCTGCATGGGTGGGAAATTAAAGGGTGGGTATTTCATTTGGTTAAAGGGTGAGTAATTTGATTGATTAAATGAAGGATAATTATTCCAACGATTAAATGGCATACTAGAATTTTCACCTTCTCCTTGTGGTTTCCATTGCCTCCTTTGTGTCAATAGATAAACTGCTTTAGCTTCTTCCTCCGTTGGTTGTAATGCTACCTTTATCCCTGGTATAGAGGGGCATTGTTGAGTTTCGTGGTCCTTTTCACAAATGGTACAGATTGGCACCTTGTCCAGTGGGCATTCCCTCATTGGATTTTTTTCCCTGCATTTAGAGCAGAAGATGGCCAAAGCATCTTTTGCCTCTGCCTGCTTCTTTTTAACCTGCAAAGTATCAATCTGTGAAGCAAAAGAACTTAACATTTCAGTTTTAAATTCCTCAAGTAAATTACCTATTTCAGCCCTTGTTGCTCCACCACTAGCTAATTTTTGGACCCTTGAATAAGTGTTATCCCTGCTCTTTGATTTATTTACAGCTCCTCTTGAACACCTCTTGCGGAGGTTACCAATTTCGTCATACGATTCTTTGGATATATCTCATTTACCAAGTATATTTAACATATCTAAACAATCATCTCTTACCCCTTTCAACAATATTGTTTTAAGAATATCTTTACTTACATCGGGGTGCTCAGATCTCTGCAGATTATAATAGAGTCTTTCCACAAAGTCCTCCAGATTTTCATCCTCCTTCTGAACCATCTTGAATAATTCCTCCCTTTTTTCTCTTGTTCGGCAATAGTCTTGGTATTTGGCTAGAAATTTCTCCTTCATCTGATCCCATGTCGTGATCACATGAGCTCCCAAGCTCATAAACCATCTTAGTGCATTCCCTTTTAATGTGGCTAGAAACAACTTCAATTTCTGAGCAGCATTAACATAGTCATAGCTTCTACACAATATATCAAATTCAAAAAGAAAGTCATCAGGGTCTTCAGAAGATAAACCATGGAAATTGGGTAATGCTAAAAGTGGGATATTCTTCATAGGAGTTGTTCCTCTGCGGAGTTCCCCAATAGGGAATTCCAAGGTGGAGAGAGAATTCTCTCCCCTTCCTTCTCCTCTACGACCTCCACCTAAGATTCCTTCATTGTTATCCTCCATTGGTTGTTTTCCTGATGCGCTTTCCCGGTCTTCAGTGCTTTCTGTTGGACTCTCAATGTCCTGAACTGGTTCCTCAACTTCAGTATCTTCTATTGGCTCTTCAATATTTTCTATTGGTCCTTCGACTTCCTCCACTGGTTCCTCAGTGTATTCTGGTGTTTCTATAACCCTTTCAGGTCCCACTACTTCCTCCGTTTGATAGCCTGTTTGGAAAGAGTGTTGGGTCTGTGGCCTTCAAGAGCTTAACCTCTGGGATGTCTCAGCTTTTGAAATAATATCATCGATGAAAGTTTTCCTTCCTCCTCTTCCTTTGCCCTTGCCACCTGTAGGATTAGTTTTCTTGCGTCCTCTCATGCATTCTGCATATCTACAGAAAAATCATCAGTACTTTTAAAATCTATAATTGCCTTCCCCAGCAACGGCACCAAAATGTTGGTCACTTTAATTGCTTATTGAATTAAACAACAAAGTGCGACATTAATTTTCAACCCAGGGAAGTCTTGTTATTTCAAAGGCAACTGTGTACTGTATGTACTCAATTTTAAAAGTAACAAAAATTATAGTATAAACAAATCACACCTTAAATTAACAAACTAAAGCTCCACTCTGCATTATAGCAATTACACTCTGTTGCAGATGGCTATCAGAAAAATGCTTAATTCTAATAAAGAAATGGAAAGAATCAATCTGCAAAAGAAAACAATGGCTGTGCTATAACAGAGAGTCAGGACCCTATCCCCCAGAGCGGGAATCTCTAGCACCTGCCTCTGATTAATTCAGCTTGCCAATTCACTCTGTAACTTAATCACCGGTGAAACACTCATATAACAATTAACAGAAACAAAGTTTCAGCAAAAGGTATTATAAACAATGTTCAGCAAATAGTACTGTTAACAAGTGATGAATAAAAGGCACACTTAACACACTGCAGAAATGTAATGGGTGAATCTTGTGATGAAGGTGAGCCATGTCCTTCTCATAAGATTCCCCAGGAAACAAGAACTAGAAAAAGATGCTCAGAACAAAACTTTATTCATCCATCAATATGTCATATTACAGAAAAGATTTTTAGTCCTGTTCCTTCACCTAAGCCTTTTTCCACAGTCTGTTCCCCCCCAGCTAATGTAGATGTCTCCTCTTTATATAGAGGAGACATCTATTACAAAAGATTTACATTGTTCTAACCCATTATACAAATATAGGGAAGTCAATTCCCTGTCAATGAAATGTTGTTACAGTAATGTTGTCTTTAGATATAAGCGTTACATCCCGTGTAACAACTTCTTTGGTGATCAGTCCCGATTCCTTTGCTACTATCATATTTAGAATGTGGATCTCAACTATTTTAGCATTGTGATCCGCATGTCATTCCTACTGTTTTAGCAACTACAAAAATAGTCTTCTGGCTGTTTCAGTATCACAGACTGCACATCATCCTTTAACTGTTTAGCACTTAATAATTCAAAAATTAACTATGAAGATGTCGTGATTATATGTTAAATAATTGAATGTATAGTGATGAGAAGAATCATTACATACCTTAGAGATAATTGGGTCAAAATACTTAATAAAGGATTTTAAATATAAGTTTGAAAGGGATGGTATCATAACAAAATATATGGTCAAAAAGGGATAATATGAGGTCCTAACACCTCTGTCACATTTTCTGCAGCCTTCTGCACCAACATTGTTTCACTTTGTCGAATCTTCTTAAGCTTCTCATCCATTTCATGTGATAATTAGAGGGCCTCATCCTACTAGGCTTTAGTCCTCTCTATCAAAATGTGCTCCTCCTTCTTCAGTTTCTCAATGTTCTTTTGGAGGGCCTTACTCTCATTGACCTTCATGAGCATCTACAAGATGGGTAAGATCTTTGCAAATGCCTGAATTTCTTATAACTGTTGTTTCTTCTGCTGCATTTCTTCCTACAGTTTCTATACATTTGGGTCTTCTTGTAGCAATGTTCAAATTTGCAAATTTTCGTATAACATTTTTCCACAATCTACCAATGTTTGCTGGCCATTATAGTCTTTAGGTCAGTCTCCCTCTAATCCTGTGGTTTAGTTGGCTGCAGCTTCATTTTCATATCACTAATTTGCATTTCATACTTGAATTGTACTGTCGAAAATTTTCCCTTGTACCCTTTCACTACAAGGCCAAGCTTCTCGACCTTGTCTTCCACTGACTCTTCCTCTCAATTATCAACGTTCAGAATCTCTTTACATGTGGTTTTAACCACCTCCTTGATCTTTCAGTGTTCCTCTGCCATTTGATCCTTTTCCTACTTCACCTGCTCGAGCTTCTGCTAAAGTGCAGCTCACTCGTTTTGCACCTGTATATTCAATTGTGATGTATGTTGTTCTCACAAATTTAATTCATTTATAATTTCCAAGTGCAGTTTGTATAGTCTTGGAAATGGTACTGATGCGATGTTCATGTTGACATGCTTCCATTCCTTATCCTGTTGTTGTAGTTTTGAAAAGTCAAACTATATGGCTTCTGTAGGTATCTATTCTAACCGCGTTGCAAGCGTAGGCTCTATCTTCCTTTCTACTCCAACCGTTTCCTTTATCTGTGATGGTTCTCTGATTGTCTGCAGCAATATCTTCAATTCTTCGATCTACTCTGCGACACTGGTCAAAAATGCACTATAGCGATCTTCTACTTTGTTCTAGGATTCTTTTGTTTCTTCCTGTATCATGTCCCTGACTTGATCTAAGTCCCCTTCAATAAGGACCATGAGATCCTTTGTCTTATCAACATTCTGCTTCTTATTTTTCTTTGAGGTAGTTTTTCCCTCTTCCTTCCTTTTTTCTGTGATAGTATTTTCTGTTTCTACCTTTTATGTCTCCTTGGTCTTCTCATATCCCTCAAGAGGATCCTGCTAACCCTCATAATTCTTCTCTTCCTCCTCCGACTCATGTTCATTCTGCACCTTATATTTTCCACTGGCTTCGCCATGCTACGAATTTTCCACCTCTTCTTATGTGGCACTATCTCCTGCTTCCTCCAACAGAGTCATACATTTTACGGGTCATTTCTATATCTACATCGCAAGTTTGTCTTCAATCACCATATATGGAAAGGCATGCCATTTCTTCTTTATATCCCTACATGCCTGTATGTATAATTTGTGGAAATTTGCTTTGAACTTCACCACAGAGCTATACTGCTCATATAATCTGAGCAAGAGTCGAGGATGTTGGTTCACTAGCATATGTAAATCCATGTGGTACATTAAAAAAAATATTTTTTTTCTTATGCACATGACACCTCGGTGGTAAAGCACAATGAAGCATACCTCGCTCCTTCATAGGTATCTTTAGGCACCTCAGGGAACTGCGACTCCTCTGGTTCTCTCCACGCCAACATAGTAATAATTAAGATCAACCAAGCATAGTAGAAAGGTGCACCTCTCTTTTGGACCTCACAGTAGTTGTCTAGGAACTCCTTGCATAGGTATTCAACCTAGTTATACTAAACCCCATTGGCATAGTGTGCGACTAGTGACACCATCAAAACAGGAACTTCATTTGTGTGACATTTCCTCATAATCTTCCAAGCCAAGATGTGCGTTGTGAAGTGAACTACTTGGTCAATGATCAAATTTGTATCGCAAACTCTCTTTCCTTTGACCAACCCAAAATTTTTCTTCATACATTCTTCTATAGCGTGGTCCTGATCCTTTCCAACGAACTCCTTCGTGGGGTTCTGTCCTTGGTATGGAAATCTTATGATCCTCCATATCAGCATAAGGTTTATGGGGATCTTATTCCCCATCCATAAATTTCCATCATGCACCACCACGAGAAATTGCCTCACACACGCTGTGCTCCTTGCACTTCTACCAAAGTGTGGCACGTTCAACATATTTAGCAGTCCTAATTGCACCAACCTGTTCACCCATTGTTGTGGCTCTAACCTCATCACTCCATTGTTTAGGTAGTGTACTTTCTTCAAATAACGTTCTGGTGTGAATGGACGACACCTCTTTTTGTTATTAAAGTCATAATCCGCGAACTTTAGCTACGTAATTTTCCATAAAACTTCTCCTTTAAAGGGTACTGCTTCCGAAAACAAGGGTGTAAATGTGCCATACTTTGCATCTTTTGATTCTTTTACAGGTTTACATTTGGTAACCATGGTGGGATGTATGGTGGTAGGGGTGATAAAAATATTGTATCGCCTTCCTCCACCTGTACTTCCTCCACTTCTTCGTCACTATCTTTGACTATCCTGGGTTGTTTTTGAGGTTTAACAAGCTTCTTATCTTACTTCTTCTTGCTACTCACTTCCTTAGTCCATTTCTTTCTCGGGGATGTCCTCTGTTTCTACAGTGATGGTGTTGAAACTAATGTTCCTACAGGTATTTATACTTATGTTGCAAGCATACCAACGACTTCCATGATTCCAGATAATCCCTTCTCACAAAAAATTTGTACAATTTCTTCCCAAGATCATTTATACGACATACACAGTGAAAATATCTGCACTTCTTCGCATTATCAAGACTCAAGCTCTCGATTCAATAAAGTTCTTAATATGGGCGGGAGGTGGCTTATTTATAAAAATTCTAAAATTCGAACCCCATCATTAGATTTGATTTTGTCCAGATTGCGTTCATATTTTCTCATTAATTTCATATCTATCCTTAGATTTTGCAAATTTGTCCTCATAAATGAAAATTTCCGCTTATTTTCCCCTTTTAATGGTCATATTTCTATTTTCTAGTGAACTTCAACACATTACACACTATAGAGCAGGTCATGTCTTATGTCATGTCTCTATACATGACATTCTCCATATTGTAGTGAGGTACTTTCTATGTCAAAGCTTTCTGCAATGTAGTTTATAGTCCAGTGCCCACTTTCAACTGCAAGTGGCACTAAGAATTTTCTTCTTTCTTCCTCAGAGTGAAGTTGTAGGGGCAAGTTTGTCCCTATACAAATTTAACCTACTACCATTTATTTTTCCTTGAATCAGTTCTCCATTTAACTTTGCTAACTGAATTGCACCTTCATCAGTCATATACTTGATAACATATGGGTCTAACCAATGCATTTTGAATTTTCTTGGGAACTTCACAAACTTACTATCATAGAGGAGAACAAGGTATCCTACTTGGAACTTATTTTTCTTAATATTCCTATCATTCCAAGCCTTTTCTCTTACTTATTGTACTTGTTGATGGAATCCTGTTATAAATATGTCTTCTTCCAAATAAATCATTTGCGACATTATTTCCTCCATTATGTTAGGGTTTGATATAATTGTAAAAGCTGCAATATTATGCTAGGGACAATGTATTCCACGGGAATCACATAATATTTCCCATAAACAAACCTGAAGGGTGTCTCACCTCTCAACTTCTTACATGTAGTCCTATAAGCCCATAATACTGCTGAAATTCTAAGGTCCTAGTCATCCCTGTTCACATTGCAAATCTTGGTCAATGCATTATCCAAAATCTTATTGAATGCTTCCACAGTTCCATTGGCCTGAAGGTGATAGGGAGTACTCTTCTGATGATAAAATTGAAATTCCTCAGTCAATGCCTCAATAGTCTTGTTCAAGAAATTTGAACCTTGGTCACTCATCAAGATCTTTGGACACCCAAATCTAGATAGTATGTATTCAAAAATAAACTTCGCAGTAGTCTTTGCGTTGCAGTCCCTTACTAGTTGTGCTTTAGCACATCTTTTCAAATAATTAGTTGCAGTGATTATGTACCTCACACCAGTCCTTTTTCCATGTGGGTTGATAGGTCCAACAAAATCAATAACCCATTTATCAAAATCTTGTAATGTAACTTGTGGTACAAGTGGCATCTCATCTGTTCTTGAAGGTTTTCCTGTTCTTTGGCACACATCACAATCTTGGCAGTATTCTTTTGCATCTCTGTGTAGCATAGGCCACCACAACCATGCTCTCAAAATCTTATGCGTAGTAGATTTTCCTGCATCATGTCCACTAGCTGCACCCTCATGAGCCTCTATTAGAATGATTTTCCTTTCATGTTCGAGAACATACCTATGCATTATCTCATCTGGTCCCATCCTATATAAGTGTCCTGCTATTAATGAAAAACCATTTTCCTTCACCACTAATTCTTTCTTCTGCTTTGTAGTATATTCTAAAGGAGCTATTCTTGAATTCAAAAATTGAATAATGTCTGCAAAATGGTCATCTGCTACTCTGATTGCAAATAACTATGCATCAGGGAGATTATCTTCTATACTGGTTGTTTCTTCACCTGTTTCTAATCTTGACAAATCGTCAGGTCATACATTCAGTCTTCCAATTTTAACAATGATTTCAAATTCATGTTATTGGAACAACAATAACCATCTGCAAATTTTTCATCCTAAGACAGAATAATTAACCAAATACTTTAGTGCAGAATGATCTGTAAAAAAATTTGAAATGTGACCCCAAAAAATAATTCTAAACTTCTGCAAGGCATATACCATTGTCAATCATTCTCTTTTTGTAGTTATGTAATTCTTCTCCACTTTAGATAGTTTCCTACATGCAAAAGCTATAGGATGATTAATTTCTCCTACACTAGGTTGTGCCAATACCACTCCCAAAGATGTGCAAGAAGCATCCACATGGACATGAAATTCCTTATTCGAATTAGGGAATACTAGTATAGGAGCAGCTACCATATTTTCCTTCAATATGTAAAGGCTCTTTTCACATTCTTCATCCCATTGAAAAGTGACATCTTTTTCCAAAAATTTTCCCATAGGCACAGTAATCTAAGTGTATCCTGTATGTCCCACTATAGTGCGAAGCTGTCTTACTGTCTTCAGTGGAGGAAAATTCACAATGATAAAAATTTTCGATGGATCCACCATTAATCCTTGCTTTCAAACAATATTTCCTAACAATATACCAAAAGGTACACAAATATGCACTTCTTCAAGTTCAAGGAGATCTAATATTGTCTACATGTATCAAGCATAAGTCTTAAAATTTAGTATGTTTGCTTAGCAACCCAAATACTGTCCAATCATTAAAGTATACCTATAGAAAGTTGTGGATATATTCTTTGAAAATATAGTAGGGGAATTCTTCAATCCAAAAGGCATCACTTTGTATTGACATGAACCCCATTTTATAGCAAAGGTGGTCTTATGTCGATCTTCAGGTCCAATTCTAATATGAAGATATCCTGAAAATCCATTTGTAAAGAATAAAATTCCTATCCTCTTACATTGTCTAGTACTTCATCCGTGAAAGGAGTATGGAAAGGATCATGTAAGCATGCATCATTCAACTTCCTCAAATCAACACAGATCCTAATTTCTCCTTGAGTTTTCTTTTCTTGTACCACCATAGGACTTACCCATTCTAATTCTTCCACAAGATCAATAATTCTTGCTGCTATCATCTTATCCAGCTCTATCTTTATTTTCTCCTTATACTTTGGGTTCATTCTGTAAGGTCTTTTCTTGACTTGCTTCACATCAGGTTTAAGGGGAATCATCATAACTCCTTAATCTCCTACTATACCCTTCATTTATGAAAACTTAGTGGGAAACGACTCTTGATACTCATGAAGTAATTATGTAACTTTGTTGACTGTCTCGTCATCCTAATAATATCCTATGGTTGAAAACTTTGCTTCCTCTTTTGATCCTATATTTATCTTCTTTGTCTTCATTGGCTTTGTTATATCTGGTATCTTTGGTGTAGGTCCATTTACTTCTCGATGTCCTTATGATTTTTCCATGTCAATGTTGCAAGGATCTTCTTCTTCTACTACAATAAGGTTATGGCATTCTAGTGCATGTTCTATTTGTGTAGCCCAATCAGGTTGTTTCCATGTCCTTGGAGTTGTATTCTCAAATATCTTCTTCATAACTATTTGAAGGGCTAAATCTATATACAGACAATCATCTTCAAAGTTAAATTTCAATATAAACCCATCAACCATATCTTCCTAGCTCGCGGTGCCCTTGTCGAAGCTTTGTTTCTAGGTACCAGTTTTGAGGAATTGTCTCCAATGTTTGAATGAACCCATGAACCCATTCTTGTTGTGGAATCTCCTTCCATGTTGTAGTACATAACCTGATATGCTCCCTGGGACTGGTTTCACCATCATATTTCAACTCCACCTTTGTGTTTATTTGACAAAATATTATCCACATCAACCTTTGACATTCCTTCCAACCTCCTATATTCTTCTTATGTGTACCCCACCATCTAATAGGATTACCTTTTAGGTCTATACTGAAAGCTAACAATCATTGACTTTTTGGAACCTGTTATTCATAATCATCAAGAAAAACATTCACATCACCCAAGCCATCATAAGAAGGTAGATTACATACTTGTTGACAGTGTTGGACCTGCAAACATGTCAGGGGATCTCCTCAGTAAGAAGTCCCAACTAGACCTTAGACCATTTGGTGTAGGAGTCCTAGTAGTGGGGTAGTACGGTATTGCCTTGAATACGGTTATGCACAGAGATAAGTAAGATGTCCTTGTTGGTAGCAAGGGTGTGACCTTTGCAGCAAGTCAAGGAAGGTACATGAAAGGCTCTAACACATGGAACCGGGGATGATTTTTCCCCTTAGAAACCTATGATAGCACGCAGCTTGAAAGGGAGCACACAAGCAACAAAACATCACATGCTGGAAAGCAGGATAGCTGACGATCCAAAGTGATAGTTATATCAACAACACATTTCGATAAGATTGATGCATACATATATAGAATAGTCCATACATATAGGCGTAAGTCACAACTACATATATCATTAGAGTAACCAAGATAACTGAACTACAATAACAACATATGCATGAAACTTACTGACTCTGTTATATTATAAGAATGAAAGATCCAATCATACATACAACCATGACCAACCACTAGTCCTGATAGAGGAACATTATAGTCACTGCCACCTGCTATTCCAAAGAGATGTACTAGCTCTACACTGTGGAGAAGCCAAGGCTCGTTACAATACACTCCAAGATTTATATAAGTTACACCTATAGGAATCTTGGCTCCCAAAACCCTGTATAATGAGTTATGAGGTTCTATAAATAGCAAAGGGTGGGGTGACCCTTTACATTCCCCTTTGTGACTCTTCAGCTACCCTCATGATTCTTCAACTACTACATGAATGTTACATTCTAGTATCGACACTTGGTCTTTCACTATTACAACATGTTTACATTACAATATGCACATGTACCCATGTGAGAAGAAACTAGGCTTGAGTAGCCATGCAAGATATCAATAAGACTCGGAAATTTGTGGGAATACCAACTCTGCGACATCCCTGTGATGATCGATAGTGGAGAACTAAGCCAAGCTTGGTATTCTGTTATTATGTCTGCATGCTCTATGGTGACTTCCTTCTGAAAGTAAACTCTTGCCCTCAGTGCATCCGGGTACACTAATTTGGCACCTCTTTCCAACTCATCTAATAACATGTGCATCATAGTCTTGAGTGTAGTCGGACCAGCAACATCCTGATGCATAGTATCTGTGTTGATCTCCAAGTTTGTGCTGGTGGCTACGTGCATCAACTCATCAAATTACATGTCCGGCTCTAGTTGGACTTGGTTCTTTGACTTCGTCTTGGTGAGTGTGCCAATGGATGGGATCACATGCATGCACACAATGACGTCCATGCTCCTAAATACCCATGCATATGAAGCCTACAAACTAGTGATGAATTGCGGGAATTCCTCAAAGATCCAGATCTGGATCTGGATGAGTGCCTTCAACTCTACCACCTTTGACTTCATCATCTTTGGAAAGTGCAATGGGGCTCCCTTGTACCTCATTGTCCATGTTTGCATGTGATCGACAATAGTGTGCAGATATAACAAGATGTAAACTCTCCTAGCACAATGTTGCTACCAACCGTTGAGATGGACAACTTACTTATGCACAGTAACAAATCTATAATACAACATCTGCATGGATGTCTCAAGAGATGATACTTCATCTAATATCACTCTCCTCAACTCTTCTCTGGTGGATGTTGTAACCTTTTCTCCTCCCTGCTTGGCCACTTCTAACTCCTTAGCCATGTGATCTTTCTCAACTATCAAGAATCTAACACTCGAGATGGTGGGTTCGGCATATGCTTTGGTAGCACCAGAAAATGTAGTTAGATGCTTGCACACATCAAACACAATCACTTGTTCTTCAAACTGCAAAAGAGATGTATGGACATCCAGAGTGGGCACTCTTAGTGACTATACAACTTTGTGTTGTGACTCATCGAAAGATATGTTGTGCATCTTGGCCTCTAGATTGTCTTCAAGGATCTTAGTGTCTCCTTGATCACTTGGGACTTTCTCTAATTTCAGATTTGGTGAAGCGAGTGGGGCGACCTCTTGGTTATGAGGCATGAGGTCAATATCTTGATCTGAATTTGGCTGAACCATATCCATGTACATCTGCTCTAGCATCTGTTCAATCTCTTGAGACAAGTCCTACTCCTGCGACTGCTCACCCTATCTGCTCTATTCTAGTTGCCCAAATGAGTCTATAACATGTATGGGCATAGTTTCATCAATCTATGCATGTTGCACCTCCTATTTTACTTGTTCCTATTGTGCTTCCTTCTCTCTTCTACACAAATCTTTTTCTTCCTTGAGTTGCTGCTTCAACTCTTTCAAGTCCTTTTCTATTTCCTCCATCCTCTGTTTCTCTCTTTACCTTTGCGTGATCCTCTTGTCATGTTGTCGCCTCTTAGCATCAATATCCAAAGCTACTTTCAACACAAGTGGATCTTCTTTGAACTTGCAGCTTTGCTCTGCCTCTACACTGCCAACAACCTTTCTCTTACCTTTGTCATGCGCAAGTATGATACCCTATGTTATTGTTGATGATGTTGCTCTCTGAGATGTTGCTTCCTTTTTCTTTGCTAACCAGTCTATAGCTACGCTGACTAGTTCATTGAGCCTACAGAAGTGATAATATTATATCCATGGGTCTTTCTCAAGCCAATGAAATGCCTAGTGGATCTAAGGATGTTGTACTCTCGCACAGTGGTCCTTCACTAAGCAATACAGTTCATACAGATTGAAACTTCTGATGATGAAGATGAATCTTTTGAATTCCTCCATCTCGGCCTCAGCATGATTGAGATTATGGATCTCATACAACCCGATCTACAAAGGAAGAGTGGCCCAAGGTGCCTTCTTCTTCCTATACAGTCTTGTTGACAACCTTGTTGAGATGTGATATGACACTTCTTGCATGACGTAAAAAATGTGGAGCCTTCTCTGCACTGTACGTTCGTATGAAGGTGCCAAGGGGTGAGGCATACCAATATTTTATGTCATTCAATGCCTCCATCACTGCCTGTGACATGCAAGGTGGATCTTGCTCAAATATCATCCTCTACATTGGGGTGACGAAGTGGTTTGATAACTGTATGATAACCCCACAGAAGCTGCATTTGGAGAACAATCTGTAATAATTGTGCACAGATGTTTCTAAAGGTGTCCATGCCCAACCCAAGCTTGGGAACTTCTGACGGGTACATATTGCATCTAGTATGTAAGTAGACATGTATATCTTCGCTTGCTGACCAATTGCAAGGTCTTCCTTCACTAGCCAGTTGATCCAACACGATCACGCAACTCTGCGAGAAGGTTTTTGTGCTCTCTTGGACGTATAAGTGACATGAAAAGATGACCAAGAGCTTATATTACTTCCACGGTATATTCATCTTGTAAACCTGGCTGGGTGTTGTCCTGAACTTGGCTGGCTCTTTCACCCATCTCTTCAAGATATCTCTCGAGTTTTCACTTTTGTTGGGTCTAGTGAAGGGTGTATCCATCGTGTTCACCAGCTGTGGCAAGTGATACATCTCGTGAAAGTCCTTTTCCCTAAAGGTAACAAGTTATATTCCATTGAAACTAATCAAAACCATTGTCTCTGGATCAATATGCGAGAAAATCCAGTGGATCATGTCTGCGCATGGAAATTTAGGATACCTGCATGCAACCTGGTACAAGCCAAACTCGTGAATGTTGACAAAGACCATGCGGTCTTCCAGATTTTCCTCAAATGTGCCTATGAATGTATCATTGATGTCCTACCATTTCATCTTGATATCTTTGTCTATGAACAACTTGGGGTCCTCATAGATAGGCAAGCTCATAGACACTTTCTCAATTTCATCTCCAGTTATGCTCTCACTAGTGTCCTTTGACCCTACTCTCTTGGAGACCATTGTACCTGTACTACTGAGAGACAGACTGAACACCTGTGATACCTGGAGACATAGAAACACTCATCGCAAGGAATCTGTTAGTTGAAAACCAAAATCCACTTGAGGACTAACATGCAGCATACCCGAGTGACTGACTGGGAAGATTCCACGATTTTTAGCGGGAGGTTGGGAGACTGACTTCCAAAACTATGCAAGGCATAGTCCATACTGTCAGTGGGCTGATTGGCTACTGAAAATACAAAATGCACAGTCTATCTTGGCCTACTAAGGACTAAAACTGTGCAATGTGCAATTTCAGTCAGCAATGACTACAACCAGCAACTGCATTTGCACAATTTTTGTGGCTAGCAAGGCACTGCCTCTCAGAATTGTGTAGAGAAAGCTTGGAGGCTAGTGTTGCGCCAAATTTCTGTAATCTATGGGAGGAAGGTAGAGACTTCACTCTCATAAATACACATTTCAAGCCGAGAAAGGCAAGTTCTAGGCCAAGGCAGCCCAAACCTACCGACAGGTGACTAAAAACATGAAAAGCCTGATTGCATGGAGAAGTTGAGTGCAAACAAAAGTGAATGATCATGCATGAAAATAGTGAGTGTAGGATTCAGAAAACAGGAAAACAATCATGTGTGTGAAGCAAGTCACTGCAACAACAATCGTTAGTGTAGAAACAATGTCATGCATGCGACAACAATGATATGCAATGAAAACTCGAAACAATGCTTATACAAGCTAGCATTCATTAAAATGGTAGCAAGAATTCAAAAAAACCAATAAAAAAACACTCACACAAGCTGAAATACAAAAAGCGACAGAAAAGCAGCAAAAGACATGAAAAGCAGACATACTCGGAAAATGTTGAGATGAATGTGTTGAATGATCCTAGATGCAATGTGATATGTCAAAGATCCAAGATCAATGTGAGGAATGAGCTCTGAAGCATCGAATAAATAAGTTTGATAAGATCGAGGTTTATGATGCGCATGCCACAAATCTAGGAAAAAACAACACTTGGCGGGAGGTTTCTAAAATAGTTTTTGCTTGTAACCTCCAGTTGCTAAAAATGGATCCCTAAAATTAAGGGATGCTTTTTGCTTCTTCTTTTTTTTTTTTCTTTTTTTCTTTTTCGAGAAAAGTAGCCCATGCATGCAAATCAAGATTGCTTAGTCTTGCAGGGAACTGGTCAACCTGGGAATACAAGCAACAACCCGCAAGCCTGGGAATGACATTTGCATAGTTTCTGGGTTAAGAAAGTATAGTTGTCCCTCATGCATTGTGCAATTTCTGGACTGAAGCCCTGGCTATCAGTAAGAATTGCACAATTTTTGAGATGAAGCCCAGTGTTGGGTTGCATTGCGTATTTTACAGAGGGAAAGTTGCCTGGAAATATTGCGTATTTTTGGAGCCTAGCAAGCAGCCCAGATGGATTGCGCAATTTATAGAGGGAAGGATGGTTCCCCTCCAGAATTGCTCAATTTCCTAGGTGAGCATCACAACCATGACTAAGTACCGAAGTGTTAGCCTGCAGGTGGGAGGAAAACAAGTTGACAAGCATAGGATGGTAAGCCACTGAAACTCAATTAAAGCCTCTATACTTGGACAGTGCAAGACATGCTGCTAAGGATGTTTGGTAAGGAGGCTCCAAAATGAAGGTAAGGAAAAAATTTTGAGGGTGGTTGTAGCCGCTACAACAATACCTCAGATGTCATGCAACGAACTGATTTAGTAACTCTTGCACAACACCTTGTAGATACTTCATGTAGCATGTTCTACCAATTCTCCAATTCTTCTTCTGAGTCTGATGCACAAGAACTGTCATTTTCCCAAGTTAGCTTTCCCTCTGCATTAAGGTTAACAAAAACATGTTCCTTTGATGTCAATTGATAAATATTATCTATATCAGTTGCGTAGTACTCTTCTCTAACTGGATTTTTATACGTCGCTCCTTCTGATGGATCTAAGGGAACAATTACCCTCATATTATTCCCTTCGAATATAATTTGTCTCTTCTTTAGTTTAATTATATCCATGTTATCAAATGCCCAATCAATTCCAATTAATGCAGGATAGGGTTTACTATCATCCATAATTTCTATTACTTCAAAGTCATCTGTAGTGTGAACTCCTTCAATGTCCACTGTCACAGCTGATAGTCTTCCTAAGGAGGATCTTCTACTGATTTTCCATTCATAGTTGAATAGGTGACCAATGAAGCTTCAACTTACCCATTAACTCCTATGTCTTCTTTGTCGCAACATTAGCTTCAGATCCTAGATCTAAAATAATGTGATCCATCTCATAGTCTCCTATCTGTGCACTAAGCCTCATTTATCTTCATGTTCTCTTTTGATGATGCAAATTGTTGACTGTGTGCAACTCACTTTGCGGTGTTTCTTTACATGCACATGAATCTATTGATTCCTGAAGTCCTTGTATAGCCTTTTGATCTCTTAATAACTTCATACAAGTTTGTAGAAAATACCTTAAAATACCTGCTTGACTTGTTGACTCCTGATCTCATATCAAAGTTTCTTCCTATGTTGAAGTTGATGCTATGTCGTAGTTACTTTTCTGTTTCAACTATGTACTATATGTCAAAGCTCCAACATCAATAAAGCTTCACTTTGCTTCCCTAAAAAATTCTTTTTCCTTCTGAATATCAAACACAGGAGCTTTTGAATCAATCTTTCTAATCCATACAGTTTCAAATTCCTTATTTCCATTCATTTTGTCATCACCATTCGCAACTCCGCTTCAACTAACAATATTGATTCAGAGATTATTAGTTCTTCTTTCAAATTCATCATCTGGATATTCTGTATCAGCTACCCGTTTCTCTTTTCTTGCATTTTTTTCCATAAGTATCAGACATTCTTCAATTACATGATCAAAATATTTACAATACTTACATGTCGTAGTGGGATTCTGATAGTATCTCGCAAACTATCTGGTTGGCCGCAATTATACCAAATCAGCTGTCCACGTCCTCGAACAGCTCCACCACCTTGACCGCTTCCTTAATAACCACCTCGACCAATGTGCTTTCCATTGTCCTCATGCCCATGTTCTTATGCTTGCATTCTATAAGTGTCAGCACTGTTCTCCATCATTAGTTCATAAGATCAACAATGGTTTTCATCATGGCCTAATGATTTATAGAATTCACAATATAATTTCCTAGGGATCTGTACATATTTTTGAAATAAATAACAATATTTTTAGTGATGTTTGCCTCTATTTTTACATATCTTTCACCATAGGATCGATCTAACATTCAAAGGGTTCAGTACTCTAGTAGCCATGTAAGTTCTGAAAAGAGGGCATTGTTCGTTAGAGCAGCCTTCTGATTTTCACTTCGTATACCACACTTATACTCTAAATTCTTTACTTTTCTACATATCTTGTAACTGCAGAGTCAAATTTTCCAACTAACTTTGAATATGTTACATACCTACATTAGTATCCCCTATAAGCGAAGCTTCTAATTTCATCGCCATCTCTAGAGCTTCGACTTGAGTTTCTATCTTTTGTTGCATCAAAGGTAATCTGATATGTGGCATCAACACAGCTATGAACCATTCCTTATGTTGTTGCGGAGCTATGCCAAATATTACCTAACCCAATATTACCTTAAATTTCTGGTCAAATTCCCAAATAGACTCAATAGGCCCCTGTTTGATCTCTTTTAACTCGGTGATGCATTGTGACTCAGACTTTGACTTCTTAAATTATTTTACCAGTAATGTTTTAATGTCTGCGAATGATCTGATCTAATTTCTTGAATATTGCATGTACCATGCCAATGCTCGATCTCATAATGTTGTGACAAGTTGTGCTTTATTTATATTTTCATCATTGACTTTCTTCGTTGTCCATACTGCTTCGCATAAAAACCATAATTTTTTTGGATCTTCTAATTCAGTTCCTTTAAAAAGAGGTAGCTTACTATCATCGCCATATTTCTTTTCAAACACTTGGGCTTCACTCAATGAACCTATGACGTATCACGTGTGTTCATGGCATATTAAACAATATCTTTAATTTGACTACATATTGAAAAATACCTCTAAAAATCACATTATTTAAACCCCTACCAATATGAACCCGATATACCTTCCCAATTAAAAAGCCCCTACTTTCACTATATATTTTATGTATCCATTTTTTCATTAAAATTTTTTATACCCCTTTATATTTTTTCATTAACTTTAGGCTCCATTTTTTATACCTGCCAATATAAAAATCCTCTACCCCCTATATATCCCCCATTATATTATGCCATTTTTTCCTCAATAAATATCCCCCAATATGAACCCACGTGGTATGGTATTTCTCCGCCAGCGAATCCCCTGTGTTTTCAGGGGGGGGGGGGGGGGGGAGGGGGAGGGAAGATTCCTAAGGGGAGGGGGATCGAGTTTTCAGGGAGGCTTTTTTCACTTTCAGGTTCACTCAACAAATGACTATAGTTAGTTTCTATGAAAGTCTTTTGATCTTGTCCATGAGATCTCTTTCTAGTGTCTACTATATATCTTTTCCCACTTCGCGTTGTTCCAGCTTCTTCTTTGGATCTTCTCCCAAACATAAGTTATCTAATAATCTAATTACATTTGTAAAAATCCCTTTTCACACAAAAGCATCTTAATCCAAAGTTTCAGAAATATCAACGACTTACCTCATGGTCCTTTGAAAATTTGTCATTCTGCTTTGTTGTAAGACACATTCAAGTCTATTGTGAACTTAGTAATGAATCCTCCCATGATTCTATAATCCACAAATAAGCATCCCTTGAAATTCAAATCATTGTTCTTAAGTCGCTTTATCAATTAAGGAGTCCACTCCTTAGGTCCGTCTCCTTGAAAACAACGTTTTCTTTCGGTCAACCTTGATATCCACTCCTACATCTCAACATGAAACAAACAGAAGAAAATTTCATATTGATCTTTGAAAATATACTTTTGTAACCACCTTTTAGATGACAGACGGGGGGCTTTTATTGTCTTGATCTGCAAATTCTCATTCTTTCTGGTCTATCCAATCTTGAATTTATTTCTTCAATGGATGCCACATGCACATATCCCTCAAACATATCCCAGTCCTGGAAATGGAACCATTTGTTGGTTTAGGTTGGGTTGGACCTAGGTTTCATCCTTTACTGCACACCAACAAAACCCTCAATCATGTGCCCTTTTGGTAACGACCTACTAGAAGATCGGTGTCTCACTCGAAGTGACTATGGGAGGATGCAGAACCAAGTTTATGTAACCTTAAGGGATGTAGATATGTGGTATTTTTGTGTTTTCTAATACTTGACATTCATTAATTACTTCGAATTCATATATTACTTCACCATATTACATTAATCCCTTATAACATATCATATAAATCCATAAAACTTCACTGTACTAAAACAATATGCAACTGTAATAATTTGCTACACTACAATAGTTAATAAGAAAATAAGCACATGAAGACATAGATTTTACTGTGGTTCATCCTAATGTGGGACTACGTCCACAAGAACTATTGCTTATAATAGAGAATTTGTATAACAAATATTTCTTAGCATGCGCACTCAGCTACAGACTTAGGCCTCTGCACACTCAGCTGCAATGTCTCGCCTTCTTGCCCAAACCACAACTCAAAAAGATACAACCATTAAATACATGATGTGATTCTTCAAGACTATCTCCTTCTTTATTATTCATCGCTATATATATTATTACATCGTAGGATATATCATTGCAATACCATGGTCCATTTACTATGGACTCCCCTAATACAAGCTACTATGGTCTGAAAACCATTCAGCATATACAAAATTACATTCTTTTAACAAAAGGGATGGGCTTTGACACACCCTAAAGCCCATATACCGTGTGGTATATCTACTGCATAGTCCACTTTGGTGCTCCGTTGTTCCACTGTGCGGACCACTTTGCACTCCACTACATCCTTTACTTCACACTTCACTTCACAAAATGAGGAGTCTTCATCAAAATGTAGGCCAAGTTGGGCTACACCCAACAAGTCCATGGAAATGACCTCCCATTTCCACTCTAGAATCATAATCGGCTATAATAGTCCATCTGGATGCTTACACTCTGCCATCACAAAGTGAAAATCAAAACACCTAACCACCAACTCTCCTACATCCTTCTTCAGATATGACCAATAATAAAATTTCTTCACTGTGGTCAATGTATTCTGATAGCCTGAGTGACTTGAATATGGTTTTGCATGAAAATACCTCAAGATAGCCTTCTTGAGCTCACTACCATCTGGCACATATATCACTTCTCTGAATCTAACCAATCCATCTACTCTAAGGTAATAGTCCACACCCTGTGGACCTGCACCTATATTACTACCTATACATGTACCTGTGCTACTACCTATACCTATATTACCACCTATCCCTATACATATACTACCACATGTACATGTACCTATACTAACACCTACACTCTACTACAGCGTATGCACAATCTCAATATACATGTCATCCCACTAACCTGACTTAAACATCTTATCATGTAAGCATGTCCCATAGGAGCTCATAGCTTCTAAGTGATTTACATGTACCCTCCTGCTAAGAGCATCTTCCACCCTATTCTCTTTACCTTTGATATACCTAATCTCAAAATCGAACTCACTGTTCATGGCTAACCGCTGAGCCTACCTACCATCCAGGTTTGGCTGGTCAAATAGATACTGCAAACCACTGTGATCACTCATCAACACGAACCTCCTGCCAAGAAGATAGTGCCTCCACATCTTCAATGCATGTATGATAATTGCCAACTCAAGATAATGTGTAGGGTAGTTCTGCTCATGCTCATTCATCTTTCATGACTCATAGCATACCACATGTCCATCATGCATAAGAACTCCACCAAGTCCTTTCTTGCAAGAATTTGTGCATATCGCAAAATCTTTTTCTGGATCTGCAATCTTTAACACTGGTGCTTGTGTCAACAATTGCTTGAGTTTCTCAAAACTATCCTCACACTTCTCTGTCCATTCAAAATTATTACCTTTTCTTTGGAATGATGTGATAGGATAAGCAATCCATGAGAAGTTCCTGATGAACCTCGTATAATAGTCTGCGAACTCCATGAAAAATCTCACCTCATCTACATTTCTAGGAGTCGCCCACTCCATGATATATCTTATATTTTCTAGATCTACTACAATTCACTCCTTGGAGACAACATGTCCCAAGTAGTGTACCTCAATCTGAAAGAAACTACACTTGCATAGCTTAGCATACAACTAATGCTCTCTCAACAACATCAACACTGTTGCTAAATGCTCGGAATGCTCTTCTTGATTTTTAAAATATACCAATATATCATCGATGAACACAATAACAAACTTATCCAAATATGGACTCAACACACTATTCATCAGGCACATAAAATTAACTGAAGCATGAGTCAAACCAAATGGAACTACAACAAACTCATAATGCCCATACCTGGTCCGAAAGGTTGTCTTGTAAATGTCCTCCTCTTTGATGTGTACTTGGTAATATCTAGATCTGAAATCAATATTTTGAACACTACTACTCCTATCAACTAATCAAACAAGCCATCAATCCTCGGAAATGAATACCTGTTCTTGATGGTCACTTTTTTCAACTGCCTGTAGTCAATGCATAATCTGAGAGTATTGAAAATAGCAACAATAAATGATAAAAATATCATTTCTAAGGATAGCATTTCAGGATATTCCAATTTTAATTTGTCCTTGAATTAAAATTCGAATTTAGTCTCACCAGCTGCTTGAAAAAATAATTAATTAATTCATCTTGAGTTAATTAGTTGGATAAATTCAAACATGAAGTATTTGTGAAGCCATCCGACAGTTGTCCCTTTGATTGAGGAAGTTATCCCTTAATTAAGGAGATAAGGATGAGTTGTATTTGAGTTGTAATTAGTTAGCTCAGTTAACTGAGTTAAGTCTAGATAGATTAGTTGCAAACAATTTGTGGAACTAATTGTGAGTTCAGTGAGTTAATGTATGCATGCATGAAACTAGTGTACTCCAGATAACTAAATATTCACTCATGAATAACTCATGCAAGTTAGTTCAAACAAAGGCCCAGTTGAGATTAAAGGTAGGGACAATGTACTATCAGTTGCTAGAATTTTGCTATAAGAAAATCTCTTGCATGCAAAATGAATTCATTCCTTGAGGATTGCGCAATTTTATAGTGTGTTGGAGTAGTGTGTGAAATAGTGGGAACACCCAGGGAAAATAGCGCAAGGAAATAGGAGGCTTGGAGAACAGAGGGGAAGGCATATGTGTTGTCTATTCTGTCTATGAGTAGTAGTGAGGGATTGTACTGAGAGCTGGATAGTTGTGAGAGCTAAAGCTTTGTGTAATGCTGAGATATTTCCACTTGTATGATAATACAGATAGCAGGTTTTTTAGCTGAGGCTTTCCCTAGAGTATTCTTCTGTGTTTCATGTGTGATTGATTCTTCTTCTTTGTTATATGTGTTCTGTTTGATCTTGCTCAAATCGATTAAGCTTCTGCGAGTTTGATTGTAGAAGTAGATTGATTATTTTTCTTTAGTACATTGCATAGTCAAATTAATCTACAGTGAGAATTTCTACATGGTATCAGAGCAAAAGTGATCAGAGCTGTGAACAGCATATTGAGAAGGGAAAAGTTAGAAGTTTGAAGTTCTTGATTGCATGTAGAAAATCGAATTCTTATCACACCTCAAAATTCACCAATGGTGTTCAATGGCTTGAGACTTGAGTATGCACTGGATGGCAGCTCAAATTACATAACATGGAAGGATTGCATGGAAGCGGTATTAGAAGAAAATGGTTTGAAGGATTTCATTAATCAAGAAATCCCTAAGCCAGCAGTAGCTAATGCCCAAGAATTGGCGGAATGGAAGAATTGTGTGGCAAAGGTGAGGAGGATTCTTCTGGAGGGAGTTTGAGACCATATTGTCTCGAGTCTCCATGGGAAGGAAACTCCATTTTCAATGTGGAATACATTGAAGGACCTACATCAAAATAGTAGCAACCAGAGGAAGCTGGCGCTCAAGGACAAGCCTCGGAAAATCAAGTGTGAAAAGGGCGACACTATTTCTACATATCTGAACAAGCTCACCACCTACAGGGATGAGCTTGGGAGTGTAGGAACAAAAATAGCCGATGATGATATGGTGAGTCTTGCTCTCCTCGGTCTTCCTAAGAGTTGGAATAGCTACCAGGACTCAGTGAATGGAAGAGAGAAACTATCATATTGGGAACGATTATGGTCAGATCTGATGCAGGAGGAGATCAAGAGAAGCACCAAAGATGGTTCTTCATCTAAGCATGATGATGAAGAAAATATAGCCTTAGTAAGTAAGGCAAGGAAAGGGAAAGGGAATGCTTCCCATTCCAAATCGATTTCTTCTCATGGTGGGAAGAAGATTGAAAAATCTAAAGTGAGATGCTTTAATTGTCATGAGGTGGGCCACTATGCTACTAATTGTCCATTGAAGAAATCCAAGAAGGGATCCTCCAAAGGATCAGAAGGTGAGTCACTGGCCTCTCAGTTCAAATTGGATTTTACCCTCATCGCATGTATGGTTTCATCGATGGTGGGTTGTGTTTGGTACCTAGACAGTGAAGCCTCATTCCACATGATTGACGATAAGAGTTTATTCAGTACCTTGGAGGAGAAAGACATCAAGATGTGCATAGAGATTGGCAATGATGGAAAGTACTGTGTTTTGGGTGAAGGTATGGTTATGTTTTAGAGGGAGCATGGAGATCCTCTCACCTTGACTGATGTAAAGTATGTGCCTGGACTAAAGAAGAACTTGGTATCAGTCACGATTTTGGAAGAAAAAAGCTATGATGTAGTCTTCATTAAAGGAGAGGCGTTCCTGAGACACATAGCCACGGGTCAGACCAAGAGGATTGGGATTCGAGTGAAGAATCTCTACAAGCTCGAGTTAGATGATTGTGTTGCATTGAGTTTGAAAGTAGAATTGGTGAAAAGCCAAGACATTGGCGAGTTATGGCATAGGCAGTTAGGCCACTTGCATCATGGGGCCTTGAAGATAATGCAACAGATTTCTACCAGACTTCCCAAAGGTAAACTTGAGCAAGTGGACACATGCAAAGGTTGTACCTTGGGAAAGTGTGTAAATTCTTCCTTTCAGGATTGAGATAGTCAAGCTAAAGAAATCTTGGAGCGAGTTCATATAGATGTGTGTCGACCATTATTGACAGCCTCCATCGTGAAACAAATGTATTATGTGATTTTCGTTAATGATTTTTCTCGTAAATGCTAGATCTATTTCATGCAGAAGAAGGATCAAACCTTCTCAAAGTTTTGTGAGTTCAAAGCTTTGGTTGAGAAAGAATGAGGAAAGAAGATCAGGGCCTTAAGAAGTGAGAATGGTGGAGAGTAATTCTCTCAAGAGTTTAAGTACTTCTCTGCAGCGGCAGGAATTAAACAGGAGTTGACAGCACCTCATAACCCATAGCAGAATGGGGTGGCCGAGAGGAAGAATAGAATGATTATGGGGGTAGATTGGGCGATGCTACATGACCAAGTCCTACCACTTCATTTGTGGGTTGAGGCATGCAACACAATGGTCTATTAGCATAATAGAAGCCCGCATCCCATGCTTGGGATGAAGACACCGGAGGAAGCTTTCTCTAGGAAGAGACCAGATGTGGGCCACTTCAAGATCTCTGGCTCATCGGTATATTTCCATGTGACCAAGGATGCCTAGAAGAAGCTTGAGATGAAAATTGAGCTGGGGATACTTGTGGGGTACACTAATACACCCCAAAACTATCAGGTGTACTTGCCTACCAGTCGAAGGACACTTGTTCACAAAGATCTTAAGTTTGATGAGCAGAAGGCAATGCAAGTTTCCCTTGAGAGGGAGCTCCAACTATAGGCAATGGAGGAGCTTTTGGTTCCTAAAGAGGAGGAGCCTCAGACTGAAGTGGAGCAGTCGCATCTAGAGGTTCCAAGAGTGGAGACATCCACTCAAGCAGAGTCTTCCAAAGATGGGTGGAAGTGCATGAGAGAAGCTGATAGATTGTTGTCAGATGTGAGGGAGAATGTGGGAGAACCATCTTCTCAGCGAAAACAGAGGAGATCACTTGATAGGTACACTAGATACATGGCCCTTGTTGGGGAATGTGTTGAGACCGAGCGATCTTCCTTTGAGAAAGTAGTGCAGGAGCCGATTTGGGTTGATGCTATGGTGGAGGAGTATGACATCATAGTTCGAAACAATGTTTGGGATGTGGTTCCAAGACCGGAGAACAAGTTAGTTTTGAGTTCCCGTTGGCTTTACAAGGTAAAGCAAGCTATTGATGGTAGTGTGGAGAAACATAAGGCAAGGTTTGTTGTTTTTGGTTTCTCACAGGTCGAGGGGACCGACTATGATGAGACTTTTTCTCCTGTAGCAAGGTACTCATATATCAAATCGATGTTCACACTATCAGCACAGATGGGTTGGAAGATCCATCAAATGGATGTGAAGACTGCATTCCTCAATGGCAAGATTGAGGAGAAGGTGTGCATAGAGTAGCTGGAAGGTTTTGAGACCTTCGATCGTGAGTCACATGTGTATCGACTCAAGAGAGCTTTGTACAAGCTGAAGCAAGTGCCTCATTCTTGGTACAACAAGATTGACAACTACTTCACTGGTTTGGGCTTCACAAAGAGTGAAGCGGATGTGAACTTGTACCACATCATGGTGGAAGGTAAGAAGTTGATCATTGTTCTCTATGTTGATGATCTGATATTGATAGGTGATGATCAGTTGATCATGTCTTATAAGGAGGACCTTGCAAGAATGATCCAGATTTAAATAGGAACGCAACAAATTATAGAGATAACCATAAACATAGAGATGTAGTGGAAATAATACTTCATTTCATTAATGTAAAATACTGAAATATGATTACAAACAGAAATGGAAATAAACTAGCTAGGGCGATGGTAGCTTATCTCTTAGAAGAGATGTGGCGGCTACATGCTTCTAAAATATATTACAATGAGGCTCAAAGGCATATTTATTGTTGAGAAATAATGGAAAGCCCTTAACATCCCAAAACCTAACCCTAGAATATGAAACACCAAATTGTGGGCCCTGTTTTGGGTAAGTTGGTACATCAACTTCCCGGGGTCGTAACTTTGGCACTCGATCTTCGTTTGACACGTACAATAGCTTGTTAGAAAGATCTATTCGAGAAATACAAATTTTGAATGAAAAACATCAGTCCATGGACCCATGTTGCTCCATATTTCCCAAAAAACATTCTTTAGGGCCTCAAAACGACACCGAAAGTTCAAGACCCGAAAAACTGCTAAAAATAGTAAATTGTGCTACAATTACGAAAACTGAAAAACTGAAAAAGACAGTTGTGGGGGTCCAAGTGGGATAGGTGGGTGGCCACCAACATCCACCTGGATCATTCCTCCCCCCCTACGAAGCAATGGTCCCCATTGCGTTGAGTTCCTCCATTTGCTGAACTTGGTCCCAGGTGAGCTATTCTGCAATCTCGAATTTGTCCAGTAATGGTGGGAAGCATGGTCGAGGGTAGTAAAAATTGAAAACTTGGTGCAGGCGAAGGAATGGAGGAATGATGTGAAACAAAACATTATTTCCCACAACCTTGGTAATGGTGTAAGGACCATGTCGGCGTGGTCAGAGCTTCTGATGGGCTCTTGTAAGGCATTTTTTCTGCAGATGCAACCAGACTTTGTTGCCCACCTGAAGCTTGTGTGGTACCCTTGTGGGTCAGGAGAAGTTGTTCCTATGTTCTACCATGATCGTATCCCTTTACTGTTGCTACTGCATTGAGGAACCCTTCTCAGGGCTCAGGGATGTGGTGAATATCTTCCCCTTACTTTGGGAGCAAACCAGACATAAAATGAATTTCCTAGTCTGGGAGATGAGCTTGTTGCCTTTCTTGGCAATGATCAAAGAGGTGGTGGTAGGTGGTGCTACCTTCGATATCCTGTATAATGAATTACACAAAGAAATAATGAGAGCATGAGGCCTTGAAACATACACAGCATGTCGCCTCCACAAGCATGGGTGACTTAATAGAACATCACAAACATCTAGAAGTGTAACATCACACAATACCTCGTCTGTGAAGGGTTTGATGCTATAAGGAATGCGGCACTGCTGGCGAACTCAGAGGTCTTGTCCTTGGTGAAGCCACCCGATACTATATGACTATGGGCGTGGTGTAGTCAGTAGGCCCAACCGCTTCATGACCTCTACTGAGAAAAGGTTCTTTTGGCTCCCACTGTCAACAATGAATTGCAGCGACGAACACTTCACCCACATCTGTGAGTGGAAAAGATGATCCCCTTCCTCTGGATCTTTGGGCTCATTCTTATGGATCTTGGCGGTGGAAACAGTGGCACTAGGCTCCACATCAATGAACTACCTCCCTTTGTCATTCACCTTGTTAGGTTATGACTAAGGGTCGGAACATGCATCTAATTCTAAGGCCTTCAACTCTGCCACCAATGTCTGCTTGGTCTGACACTCACTTGTGTTGTGAGTGGATCTCTTATGGAACTCACACCACTTTCCTGTGTCCTCCTTCGACTTCGTAGTTGTTAGGACTCCAATATGTACCATTTTGTTATATATTTTGATATCATTTTACTCTCAAAACCATAAGCTCCAATGTCTTTTTCATTCACTATATCCTAAGGTATATGGAAACCTTCTCTTTATTATATGGTTAATTTGTCTTACATTTAATTCCATAATACTCTTATATTTTATCAATTATTGAAGTGCATTGTTGCTAACATAAGTTGAAGATCGCAGATAAAGTTATATGCCTTGATGAGAACGAGCGGCTGTAGCTGAAACAGCTGACTGAGTTGCGGGAACAGCCGACTACGTTGCTGAAACAGCTGGTCCTGTTGCTGAAACAGCTGGTCCCGTTGCTGAAACAGCTGGTCCCGTTGCTGAAACAGCTGGTCCCGATGCTGAAACAGTTAACTCAGCTGCTGAAACAGCCGACAAAGCACGCAAATTCCGTTATGCGTAATTTGCAATTCTGAAGAACTTTTTGTGGATAATAGCAGCAGGCCGAAGATACGGTTACCTGAATTATTGTAAAGATAGCATGACTGTTGTCTCGGTTGTAACAGTATCTCTTTTTAAAGAAGAACAGAATAGTCTTGTTTTGAACAGAATCGAGATATCCGCTCTTGTGTAAAATTGTAAATGATGTCTCCTCTTTAAAAAGAGGAGACATCATCATTAGAGGGGATCGAACTGTAATTTTGAGAACAGCATTGTGTGAGACAGGAGCTAGTCTCCTTTTTGTATGTACCAGTTTCTTGACAGATGAATAAAGACCTGTTTTGAGCATTCTAGTTTAATTCTTTCTCTTGGGGAATCTTGTGAGAAGGAAAGGGCCCGCCTTCCTAACAAGATCCACCCCTTTATTCCTGTAGTTGTTTATTTCTTATGTATTTGCATTGTATTTAGTTCTGTTGCTGAAACACTAGTTACATGGTTTTTGATACTCTGTTTCTTAGCGCTACATGTATTGATTGCACGAGTGGATGATGAGAGCATGTGCTGAAGATCCCTGTACAGAGGGATAGGGTCTTGCTCCATTGATTGCTTTCTTTTACTTGCAGTGTGATTAGAACAGAGAGGCCAAGTGCTGAAGATTCCTGTTCCTGGGAATAGGGTCTTGACCTCTTAAGGTTACTTCTTTTGCAGTGTGATTAGTGCCAGGCAGCAGGTGCTGAAGTTCCCACCAAGGAATAGGGTCCTGTTCCTGCTATAGTTGAATGATTTCTTTTCTTATACATTTATCTCCCTTTTGCTGTAACAGAGAAATCGTGTCTGCTATAAGTTAATTGACTTCAGCTTTAATTAAGTAGACTGTGAATTGATAGATTGCTGAATTTAACAATTGTGTGTGACTTTCTTTTACTACAACATTGAACTGCTTTTGAAATTGAGCATATCCAGTGCGCTATTACCTTTGGAATAAAAAGACCTTCTCGGGTTGACAATTTATGTGGAGCTCGAATTGTGAAAACAATTAGAGCGGCCAACATTTTGGCGCCGTTGCCGGGGAAGGTAATTATAGATTTCAAAAAGCATTTATCTATTTTTTCTAATGTGCAGATTGTATGAGAGGACGAGGAAACAAGAAGAAAAATAACCGCGCAGGTGGCAAGGGCTGGGGAGGACGAAAAACGTTTATTGACGAAATCGTATCAAAGGCTGAATCATCACAAAGACTGAGTTCTCGAAAGTCAAAATTTCAGCGTTCCCCTCAGTCAGATTACAGAACAGAAGAAGTTGTGGGTCCTGAACATACAGAAGAAGTTGTGGGTCCTGAAAATACAGAAGAACCAGCAGTCAGCGCTGAAGAGTCAGAGGAAAGTAGCAGAATAGAAGAACATATCGAGGAGATAGTAGAAAGCGCTGGACGACCGGTAGGAAATATTGAAGAACCAATAGAGGATTCTGACGATCGAGAAAGTGCAGTAGGAGGACCAACAATGGAAGACAACAATGATAATTTCCTCTTTGGAGGAGGACGTACAGGTCCTGAAGAAGAAAGAAGGGATGAAAATTCTCTTTCTACCTTGGGATTTCCCATCAGTGATCTTCCTGCAGGAACAATGAAAAATATCCCATTGTCTGCCCTACCTAACTTTCATGGTTTATCTACTGAGGATCCTGACGAGTTTCTTTTTGAATTTGATATTTTATGCAGAAGCTATGATTATGTTACTAATACTCAAAAGTTGAAACTGTTTCCAGCCACCTTAAAAGGGAATGCCTTGAGATGGTTCATGAGCCTTGGGAGCCAGGTAATCACAACATGGGAGCAAATGAAACAAAAATTTCTGCTTAAATATCAGGACTACTGCCGGACAAGAGAGAAGAAGGATGAATTATTCAATATGGCACAAAAATCGGATGAAAGCTTGGAGGACTACATCGAAAGATTGCAATACAACATACAGAGATCCGATCATCCAGATATAAGTAAGGAAATTCGTAAAACAATATTACTTAGAGGGTTAAGGGATGATTGTTTAAATATGTTAAATATGCTTGCTAAGGGAGATATATCTAAAGAATCATATGATGAGATTTGTGAACTTGCTAAGAGATGTTCTAGGGGAGCTGCAAGAAACAGAATAAGAGATTCCACCTATTCAAGGGTACAGAAATCAGCCAATGGAGGAGCAACAAGAGCAGAGATAGGTAATTTGCTTGAAGAATTTAAAACCGAAATGCTAAGTTCTTTTGCTTCGCAGATTGACACTTTGCAGGTTAAGAAGAAGCAGGCTGAGGCAGAAGCAACTCTGGCTGTCTACTGCCCGAAATGTAGAGATAAACATCCACTAAGGGAGTGCCCAAGAGATAAAGTACCAGTTTGCACCCTTTGTGAGAAAGATCATGAGACAGAACAATGTCCATCTCTACCGGGGATAAAAGCAGCGATGCAGCCAACAGAGGAAGAAGCTGAAGCAGTCTACCTGCTAACTCAAAGAAGACAGTGGCAACCTAAAGGGCAAGGTACGAATTCTGGTATGCCATTTAATCGTTGGAACAATTATTCTGCTTTTGGCCAAACAGGCTACCCCCCCTTCAACCAAATGCAATATCCACTTTTCAATCAAATGAGTTTCCCACCCATGCAAATGCAAAACCCTCCCTTTGTTGATCCTTCAATGTGGACTCCTTGGCCTCCACAGCAACCACCTCCTTTCAATCCTTGGAACCCAAGTTGGAATAATCAATCACTTCCATACCCAAATCAGATGCCTCAATTCCAACAATCACTCTCTCTGCCATCAAATGCCCCACCAAACAACCAAATGAGACCCCAACTACCCGCGCAACCAAATCCTAACCCCAACAATAAAGCTGTGCAAGTTATTGAAATTCAGAATCAGTCTATATCCCCTATTATGCAATGTAATGATATTCATTTGAGATCTGGAAGAGTAGTAGAGCCTATTATTGATGATATAACTGATTCAGATAAAAATGAAACCGAAAAGCAAAAAGAAGCTCAACCACCTTCTAACAAAAATGCTGAATCAACAGAACCTCCATTCCCCGAGCGTTTGGTTTTAACCAAAACAACTGAAACACCTGCTTTTAATTTTATGGGGGAATTGCAAAATTTGTATATTAAGATTCCACTTTTACAAGCATTAAAAGATGTACCAATTTATGCCAAAACATTAAGGGATATTTGTGTGAAGAAACCTGGTAGGAAAACCAAGGATCCCCTTACAGTACATGTGATGGGAGACTTGTCTGCATTAATGTCCGGAAAAACCCCTCCTGTAAAATATGGTGATCCTGGCCATCCTACTGTTACAGTTCAGATTGGTAAAGCAGTAATCCCCCGGGTTTTGGTAGATTTAGGTGCAGCAATTAATATAATGACTCTGGAAACTTCACAATTGTTACAGCTGAATAACACAATCAGAGATACACCCACCATTTTAGAGTTAGCTGACCGTTCCACAATTAAGCCAGAAGGGGTTGTTGAAGACCTGCTCATTTCAGTTGAATCCTGGAAATATCCAGCTGATTTTGTTGTATTGCAAACTAAAACAAAGCTGGGGGGACATCCCTTAATTCTAGGAAGGCCATGGTTGGCCACAGCTGATGCATTTATAAGTTGCAGATCTGGTTCAATGACAATTTCTAATGGTTATGAAACAAAACAGTTAACTCTTTATCCTCACGCTACGCCAGTAGTTAATAATGAAGATTCTATATGGATGGATTATGATGATAATGCTGTTCAGCCGATTCTAACTATAGGACAAGCTTTAACTCTTAAAGACAATACAGAAGATGAAATAATCAATAATTTTATTTGTGAACCTTCTTCTGTTATTGCTGAAACACACAATCAATTGACTGCAATTTTTGAAACTGATATACAAGAAAAGATTGAACCTGAAGATTCATCTCAAACTTTAAACACGATCCCATCTAAGAGCGTAACAGTTGAAATTGAACCCGGTAAGACATTAAACATAAATCTTGATTTAACAGACACTGAAACAGAGCAGCTAATGAAGTTATTACACAAATATAAGGAGGCATTTGCCTGGGATTACACGGACATGAAAGGTATTTCTTCTGAATTATGTACTCATAGAATTTACATTAAAGAAGGATGCCGACCTGTTTGTCAACCCCAAAGACGGATGAATCCTAATTTACGAGAAATTGTTAAAGAAGAACTTCAAAAATTGCTTAATGCAGGGTTTATATACCCCATATCTGACAGTGAATGGGTTTCCCCGTTAGTAATTGTTCCTAAGAAAAACGGGAAATGGAGGGTATGTGTTGACTATAGAGCTTTAAACAAAGCTACCCAAAAGGATCACTTTCCCTTACCTTTCATTGATCAGGTGTTGGACAGTCTTGCAGGGAAGAAATTCTTCTCTTTTCTAGATGGATTCAGTGGTTATAATCAGATAAAAATTGCACCCCAGGATCAAGACAATACCACTTTCACCAGTCCTTGGGGAACTTTCGCCTATAGAGTTCTCCCATTTGGATTATGCAATGCACCAGCAACCTTTCAAAGAGCTGTTATAGGAATTTTCTCAGATATGCTGAATGACTGTATGGAAATATTTATGGATGATTTTACCCCCTATGGTGTGTCTTTTGAAGAGGGATTACAAAACCTTGAGAAAGTACTAAAAAGATGTATTCAAGCCCACCTTTCCTTAAGTACCGAAAAATGTCACATGATGATGAGTGAGGGAATAGTGCTTGGACATTTTATTTCATCTCTAGGTATTCAGGTAGATCCATCTAAAATATTAGTCATTCAGAATCTTTCTGTTCCTAAAACTCAAACTGATGTGAGAAGTTTTTTAGGACATGCTGGTTATTATAGGAGATTTATTAAAGATTTCTCTAAAATAGCTTCTCCATTGTTTGTATTGCTTATGAAAAATGCTGAATTCAAGTGGACTAGTTCTTGTCAAAAAGCTTTTGAAGAATTAAAGCATCAGCTGTCTACTGCTCCTATTTTGAGGGGGCCTGACTGGAATCTTCCATTTCACATATCCTCTGATGCTTCAGACAGTGCTATTGGAGCAGTCCTGGGACAAGAGGAAAATCATCTTCCTTATGCTATATACTTTATCAGTAAGAACATGACCTCTGCTGAGCTTAACTATACAGTTACCGAGAAAGAGTTCCTTGCAGTAATCTATGCCATTAATAAATTCAGACACTATATTACTGGTTATCCTACGTTTGTGCACACTGATCATTCAGCTATTAAATACTTAATGAACAAATCTGTTACAAATGCTAGAGTTACCAGATGGCTATTACTATTGCAGGAATTTGATATTACAATTATAGATCGGCCTGGTAAAGAAAATGTGGTGGCTGATTTTCTTTCACGGTTAAAAACTGATAATGATATTCCAGTGGATGATAGTTTTCCTGACGAATATTTGTTTGCAGTTTCTGCTCATTCTCCATGGTATGCAGATATTGCTAACTACTTGGTTGCAGGAAAACTACCAGCACACCTGTCATATAGGGAAAAGAGAAGAATTGTTCAACAAAGTGCCAGGTATAGCTGGATCAGCGGATGTCTCTTCTATACTGGGCTTGATCAGGAGATTCGAAGATGCATTAGAGAAGATGAAGTGTATGACATACTGAAAGCTTGTCATGATGGCCCTTGTGGAGGCCATTTTGCTGATAAAAGAACAGCGCATAAAATTCTGAGGATGGGTTACTATTGGCCCTCACTATTCAAGGATGCAAAGAAGTATGTAAGGGCTTGTGATAGCTGCCAGAGAATGGGTCAACCCAATCATAGAGACCAAATGCCACTAAACCCCCAGGTAGTTTCTGAACCATTTGAAAGATGGGCCTTGGACTTCATAGGACCCATTAACCCTCCATCCAATCAAAGAACCTATATATTAGTCTGCACAGACTATATGACTAAGTGGGTGGAAGCCAAAGCACTTATTAGAGCCAATGAAGAGGCTGTTTTGTCCTTCTTGTTTGAAGATATTTTCACTAGATTTGGAATCCCCAGAGAGCTAGTTACTGATGGAGGACCTCCATTCAATTCTCATGGTTTTAAATCTACTCTTCACAAATATCATATTCAACATAGAATGACCACACCATACCACCCCCAGGCCAATGGGCAGGTGGAAAGCACAAACAAAGTTTTAGAAGCCATTCTAACTAAAACAGTGAAGGAAAACCGAAAGGATTGGTCCCAAAGGCTCCCTGAGGCATTATGGGCTTACAGGACTACTTGGAGAAACACTACCGGTTTTTCTCCCTATGAATTGGTTTATGGTAAAAATGCTATTTTTCCTGTGGAATTTGAAATTAAAACTTTAAAGACTGCCTTAGCTGTTAATCTTGATTTGAATGATGTGCAGACAGCTAGATTGCAGCAACTTTTGGAGTTGGATGAAAAGAGATTGGATGCCATTCACCAAACAAACATGATTCAGCAACAAAGGATGAAATGGCATGACAAAATTATCAAACACAAGCAGTTCCAAAAAGGTAATTGGGCCTTGCTGTATGATTCTCGGTTTGAAAATTTTCAGGGAAAGCTACGTACACGTTGGCTTGGACCGTATGAAGTAGAAGATGTCTTTCCAAACGGAACGGTAAGACTTGTAACAATTGATGATGCTAAAACACCTCTACTAGTCAATGGCCATAGGCTCCGTTTATACGAGCGCCCTGTTTCTAAAGAAGATTTCAAGACTGCTTGCATGACTGATATTCATTATCTTTTTCCAGGGGAGTCTTCTGCTCCTCACAGCACTTAATTTTCTGCACTATATTTTTAGTAGTAGATTAGATTTAGCACTAATAATCCCTATCAAGGATTGGCATGTTACAATTGAATTTTGCAGATTCTGGAAAGGCAATAAGGAGGACAGATTCATCATGAGAAGATCTGAAGCTTTAAATCAAGAAGCTTCCGCCCATCATTTTATCCTCTTCCCTAAAGTAATATCCCTCCATTACTTCTATCATTCCCACCACTCCCGAAATATCTTCCTTCAGTCTGTGTTACCCATCCCTTACTGCTGAAATAAACCCTTATCATTCACAGACCTAAGTCAGTTATCACAATTTTCTGATTTTTCCCGTTGCTGAAACACCCGTTTCAGCAACGTAACACCAATTTTTCCCGTTGCTGAAACACCTGTTTCAGCAACGTAACACCAACTTTTTCCGTTGCTGAAATACCTGTTTCAGCAACATATCATTGATTCTACCCATTGCTGAAACACCTGTTTCAGCAATACATTATCAATTTCCTCCGATTGATGAAACACCTGCTTCAGCAATGTATCGTTCATTTGTCAATTGCTCACACATCAGTCTCAGCAACTTGTTATTATCAAAGCAGCATCTCTCTTTGACAACATATAAGCTTTCTGGTCCTTCACGATCATACTTCAGATCCTTTTGGTGAAAATTATTTGCAATATACCAGAATCAATTACACAGACCCTTCTATGATCATTCAAGGCTATTGCAACCGACACTTCGAATTATTAATTAAAGGTAAAGTATAAGGTATATGGTTTTAATGTAATTCGGTTAAATCATATTAAAAGAGAGGATTTCATTTCATAATGATTGCATATCTCCCCACGTCCAATCATTATTATACCATACGTAGGGGGGGGGAATTCCAAAAATGGAATGATTATTTCGCATGCACCAACCTGTCGCCTGTTATCATATCCATTTTTGCCGTCATTTAGACTACGCAGCCATTGTTGCAACAACTAAGTCTGATCAGGGTCTGAGAATACTGAATTGTGCCTCTGCGGAAAAACTCAGAGCTTTAGCCATGGGAAAGGCGGCCATTAGAAATGAGCCCGGCTCCATAAGTCTTCTACAGCTCTTTCCTGAAGCATATCAGATCTTCCAACAAGCAGGGTGGACAACATATTTTGAAAGGTTGGGAGATTTTAACGCAGAAGAAGTATTAGAATTCGCACAGAACTTTGAAGGCAATTTCTCAGTGGTCCGAGGGGTTCGCATTTCAGTGACAGAGGATGACATAGTTCAGGTATCAGGGTTGCCAGCTGAGGGCATTCGCTGGTTTAGCAGGAAGACGGTCGTTCTTAACGCGCAGCAAGACTTTTTGCGCCCGGACGAGCAAGTGGAACCTAGAGGCCGCGGGGTCAGTCTGCATTCACTTCCTCAACCATGGCCATCAGTGGCAGAATTCGTCAAACACTACCTCACATGCGAAGGGCGTTATCAGGTAGTGTACAACCATGACTTTGTTCTGCTGAATCATTTGAGGAATGGAAGATTGGTTAATATCCCTTATTATCTGCTTGGTTGTATTAAAAACATGTCGTATTATTGTAAGCAAGCCAAATCTCCAATGACATCCCTTACCCATCACCGCTTATGCCAGCTGCTAATACAGAGGGGTTTTGCTCAGCAAAATCCCCCTCTGCAGGCCCTACCTGAAATTCCTTTGCAGGCCCCACCTGAAGTCCCTCTGCAAGCCCCACCAGAAATTCCCCAACTACCTGAAATTCCTTTGCAGGCCCCACCTGAAGTCCCTTTGCAAACCCCACCCGAAACTCCTCAGCAAGAGAAAACGTCCCAATTGTCTGAAAATCCTCATAAAGAACAACAGGAGGAAACCCTGAATTCTCCCGTCAACCCAACCCCGAGCTCGCCTCAGTTAGCAGAGCTAACACCCTCTACTATTCCTGTCCCTAGTGACGATTCTCCAACACCCCCTTCTTCACCCATTAAGAAAAAAAGGAAAACCCCAGCAGTCACAAGTTCTAGACCACGAACAAGGTCCACATCCAAAATTCCTACCTCTCCGCAAAACCCTGTCCTGAAGAAAAAGCACTCCCGTTCAAGAAAAAGGAAAGGCAGCGATTTTGCTGCCTTCCTACCAAAAAGAAAAAGGACAAAGACTGTTGAGGCAGAATCTACCTCCATTTTCCCTAACCCTGCCACTATTGCATTGAAACCCTTATCCCCATCCCGAACTCCCCAGCCGGCCTCGTCCGAAGACACTGTCACATAAAAATCAGTGCCTCGGGATAATACGACATTGGTTATGGATCAAGGAGTGACTGCTCCACAAGAACCAGTCACTCGCCCAGTGACTGTAACACAAGAACCAGTCACTGAGGAAGAAGAATACACCAAGCAGGTTGTTAGTGAAGAATGCCCAGTGACTGTTCCACAAGAACCAGTCACTGAGGCAGAAGAATTTACAGAGCAGGTTGTTAGTGAAGAATGCCCAGTGACTGTTCCACAAGAACCAGTCACTGAGGCAGAAGAAATTACAGAGCAGGTTGTTAGTGAAAAATGCCCAGTGACTGTCCCACAAGAACCAGTCACTGAGGCAGAAGAATTTACAGAGCAGATCAATACTGAAGAATGCCCAGTGACTGTCCCACAAGAACCAGTCACTGAGGCACAGGAACACAACAAGCAAGATGATAGTGGGAAATGCCCAGAAACTGAAATGCCAGAACTAGAGACTGAAATACCAGAACTGGAGATGGAAATACCAGAACTCGAGATTGAAATACCAGAATTGGAGATTGAAACACAGGAATCCATTCCTAACCCGGTGGATGAAACACAAGAACCACCCACTGTGGTACCAGAACTGGAGACCGAAACACAGGAATCCATCCCTAACCCGGTGGATGAAACACAAGAACCACCCACTGTGGTACCAGCATTAGTCACTAAGAAGCAAGAATTCATGACTGGTCCGATAGAGGAAATACAAGCACCACTCACCGTGGTTTCAGAACTAGTTGCTGAGGAACAAGGATTTATTCCTGATAGAGCACGAGGACTATTTACTGTGGTATCAGAACTAGTTACTGGTGAACAAGAATCCATTCCTGGCACGATGGATGAAACACAAGAGGCACCCATTGTGGTGCAACAACCAGCTACCACTGTGCATCAGCAAAATATTCCAGCAGAAACAACTAGCATACAAGGCCCACATACGATGGCATCTCTACTGCAGGAAAATGAGTTCCTGAAGTCTGAAATAGAAGCTTACAAAGCTGAGTTAGCCATGGCTCGAGAGGCTTTTGAAAAAGAACTCAATCTCCATACATTAGCACAAGTAGCCTCAATGCAAAACAGGGAGACATGCATAGAATATATGTGCAAAGAGTGTGGCATCATTTATCAGAATGCAGGCTATAAAGTAGTTGAAATTTCACTCCCTGAGACAATTATGACAGAGGGAACACAAGAGGAATGCCCCACTGCTCCACAAGAACCAGTAGGACCTCCTATGATGCAAGAAGAAGAAGAAGAAATCGAACAAGAGATATCTCATCCTTTGGGGACTGATGCAGCTATCTCGGCAGAAGAAACACTGCCAGAGCACACCACTATTGATTCAGATATTCCAGCAGAAGAAACATTGCCAGAGCACATGATTATTGATTCAGATATTCCAGCTGAGGAAACATCGCCAGAGCATACTACTATTGATACAGCTGTTTCGGCAGAAGAGACACTGCCTCAGCACACTACTGGTGCAAGTATCCCGACAGAAGAAATAATGCCCCAATGCATTTCCTCTGAGGCAGCCATACAGACAGAGGGAATAGTGCCCAAACCTACTACTTCTGTTAAAAAGACACAGACTCGGCCATGGGACCCATTGGAACAATTCAACAGATGGAAGAAGGAACATGCTGAGAAACAGGATATAGTATTACAACAGCATAAGTTGCAATGGCAAAACTTTGTATACACTAACTGGGAGAACTTGGAGCAATTACTGCAAGAGCGCAGGGAATATAAGAAGGAAGCCAGACAGTCTAAGGAACGGATAGCCCTGATGTTTTCATTGGTGCGAAAGTTGATGGTTACACGGAAACCTTCTGTAAACTACGCTCTTTTTCTTGCTGAACGACTAGCTTACTTTCAAATTAAATCAATAGCACATGGTAGACCACATGAAGTACTGACTTCAGAAAAATTTGTTGAGACCTTCAATGAGGCCCCTGAAAGCGACCAGCATCTGCTGTGCGAACTCTACCTTCATAATGAAGCCATGCCTGAAGAAAGAAGAATTAATCTTATTCCAATTGCAGGTGATATACAAATTAGGGCATTTGCTTCATTTTTGTCTAATCAGCTCACTTGGCAGACTGCGTTCAATACAAGCAGTCATAATGAGGAGAATAAACTCCTATGGATTAGGCCAGAGCCGGTAAGCCCAGCCATGTTTATAGCACAGTACTATGAATTCTTGCAGAAGCCAGGTATGAGCGAGCACATAGAGCAATTACAGGCTTCAATCCTTTTTAATTGTCAAGAGCATATTCGAATGAAGGGTCCTGCTGCACTGAAGGCCAATGATCTCTTTTGGCAGCAATCAGATAAGGAAAGACAGGATTATCATCCTTTTAACCCTCTCAATTTTCACGCTGCATTGTATAGAGTCCCTAAGTATATTGATTGCATTCAGCATTGTGGAGTCAACTGGATTGGGTATCATTTCCGTTTTCCAATCTTATGGCTGCCTTCAGAAAAATATCAAAATCATTACCTGTTGACTGACAAAGAGGAAGCCTCGGCATGGCAACAGTTGCAGACCAACAGCGGATTCCGAGCTCCTACAGACGCCACTTTCTCCAGCTACTGCCTGAGTAATTTGCATTGCCAGTCCCAGTACTCAGACTCTGATTCAGACGAAGGGGTTGCCTGAGGACATGTAACATTTTTAGCTGGGGGGGATGTTAGGACTCCAATATGTACCATTTTGTTATATATTTTGATATCATTTTACTCTCAAAACCATAAGCTCCAATGTCTTTTTCATTCACTATATCCTAAGGTATATGGAAACCTTCTCTTTATTATATGGTTAATCTGTCTTACATTTAATTCCATAATACTCTTATATTTTATCAATTATTGAAGTGCATTGTTGCTAACATAAGTTGAAGATCGCAGATAAAGTTATATGCCTTGATGAGAACGAGCGGCTGTAGCTGAAACAGCTGACTGAGTTGCGGGAACAGCCGACTACGTTGCTGAAACAGCTGGTCCTGTTGCTGAAACAGCTGGTCCCGTTGCTGAAACAGCTGGTCCTGTTGCTGAAACAGTTGGTCCCGTTGCTGAAACAGCTGGTCCCGTTGCTGAAACAGCTGGTCCCGATGCTGAAACAGTTAACTCAGCTGCTGAAACAGCCGACAAAGCACGCAAATTCCGTTATGCGTAATTTGCGATTCTGAAGAACTTTTTGTGGATAATAGCAGCAGGCCGAAGATACGGTTACCTGAATTATTGTAAAGATAGCATGACTGTTGTCTCGGTTGTAACAGTATCTCTTTTTAAAGAAGAACAGAATAGTCTTGTTTTGAACAGAATCGAGATATCCGCTCTTGTGTAAAATTGTAAATGATGTCTCCTCTTTAAAAAGAGGAGACATCATCATTAGAGGGGATCGAACTGTAATTTTGAGAACAGCATTGTGTGAGACAGGAGCTAGTCTCCTTTTTGTATGTACCAGTTTCTTGACAGATGAATAAAGACCTGTTTTGAGCATTCTAGTTTAATTCTTTCTCTTGGGGAATCTTGTGAGAAGGAAAGGGCCCGCCTTCCTCACAAGATCCACCCCTTTATTCCTGTAGTTGTTTATTTCTTATGTATTTGCATTGTATTTAGTTCTGTTGCTGAAACACTAGTTACATGGTTTTTGATACTCTGTTTCTTAGCGCTACATGTATTGATTGCACGAGTGGATGATGAGAGCATGTGCTGAAGATCCCTGTACAGAGGGATAGGGTCTTGCTCCATTGATTGCTTTCTTTTACTTGCAGTGTGATTAGAACAGAGAGGCCAAGTGCTGAAGATTCCTGTTCGTGGGAATAGGGTCTTGACCTCTTAAGGTTACTTCTTTTGCAGTGTGATTAGTGCCAGGCAGCAGGTGCTGAAGTTCCCACCAAGGAATAGGGTCCTGTTCCTGCTATAGTTGAATGATTTCTTTTCTTATACATTTATCTCCCTTTTGCTGTAACAGAGAAATCGTGTCTGCTATAAGTTAATTGACTTCAGCTTTAATTAAGTAGACTGTGAATTGATAGATTGCTGAATTTAACAATTGTGTGTGACTTTCTTTTACTACAACATTGAACTGCTTTTGAAATTGAGCATATCCAGTGCGATATTACCTTTGGAATAAAAAGACCTTCTCAGGTTGACAATTTATGTGGAGCTCGAATTGTGAAAACAATTAGAGCGGCCAACAGTAGTGTTATTATTTTCTTGTGGCTTCAATGAGTTGTCTTGGGTCAGACCACCTTGGCTTTGTCCTTTAGTCTTCAGATCGCAGATCCAAAGTCTCTCTTCTTCTGTTTGAACTTTTGCTCGATTTTGACAGCGTATCGGTATGCTATGCCGAGCGAGGAGATGTTCAAGAACTTCATCTCTTGTTGAATGTATCTATGTAGGCAGCCACAGTATTTGAGTACCAAATGCAACTCAAAATCTTTGATACCCAGCTGTGTGCAAAGGTTATGAAAAATGTTTGTGAACTCTGCCACATCTTGGTCCCGTCCCTGCCACAGCGTGGTCCACTTTATGTATTTTTCCTCAAAGCTTTTGATAGGGTAGTACTGCTCCTTGATGGCATCCCGGAAGGAATTCCAAGTGGGTGTGGCTAATAATAGTGAGCCTGTTCTTTCATCTTTCTACTCATAGTAGGCTTCCCACCACTCCTTGACATGAGGGGCTACTTTGAGAAGGGCAAAAATAATCTTTTCCTGACTGGAAAAATCATGAACAAAAAAATAACCCTCTAGCAAATTTAACCATTTATCGACAACATCTGTGTTTACGTGACCCTCGAATATGGGGATTTCAAAATCAACTTGTACCTTAAATGGTGTGGCGTTTCTAGAGCAGCTGTTGGAAGCCGATGCGTCGCCCCTAGGTAGCTGCTGAAGGATCTGGACAAAGTTGTCCATCATCGCATTCCTTTGTCGCCCGAGGGCTTCCTCAAGCAAGATTTTGATAGGATCTCTTGCCCCCTCATCTTTCTTTTCATCTGCCATGGGAGGCCATCGGGATTTGCGAGGCTGCTCTTGCAAAGGTTCAACCAGTTCAAGCCCTAGCTCCTTATATCCTGACCTCGTTGGGGACATGCAAAGAAAAACAGAGAAAAAGAAAACCACTCTTATACCATTGACTTGGATTTAAATAGGAACGCAAAAAATATAACCATAAACATAGAGATGCAACAGAAATAATACTTCATTTCATTAATGTAAAATAATGAAATATGCTTACAAACAAAAATGGAAATAAACCAACTAAGGCGATGGTAGCTTATCTCTGAGAAGAGATGTGGCAACTACATGCCTCTTAACTCTGTTACAATGAGGCTCAAAGGCCTATTTATTGTTGAGAAACAATAGAAAACCCTTAACATCCCAAAACCTAACCCTAGAAGATGAAATGCCAAATTGTGCGCCCTGTTTTGGGTAAGTTGGTACATCAACTTCCCAGGGTCGTAACTTGGGCACTCGATTTTCATTTGATGTGTACAATAGCTCGTTAGATGACTCAAGGTCGAAACATGCATTTGATTCTGAAGCCTTCAAATCTGCCACCAACGACTGCTTGGTCTGACACTCACTTGTGTTATGAGTGGGTCTCTTATGGAACTCACACCACTATCTTGTGTCCTTCTTCGACTTCGTGGTGTTGTTATCTTCTTGTGGCTTCAATGGGTTGTCTTGGGTCAGCCTGCCTTGGCTTTGTCATTTGGTCTTCAAATTCACAGATCCAAAGTCTCTCTTCTTTTGTTTGAACTTTTGCTCGATTTTGAAAACGTATCCGTATGCTGTGCCGAGCGAGGAGATGTTCAAGAACTCCATCTCTTCCTAGATGTATCTATGTAGGCAGCTACGGTTTTTGAGTATTAGATGCAGCTCAGAATCTTTGATACCCAACTGTGTGTGAAGGGTATGAAAAATGTTTGTGAACTCTGCCACATCTTGGTCCCATCCCTGCTGTAGCGTGGTCCACTTTATGTATATGTCATCATAGATTTTGACAGGGTAGTACTGCTCATTAATGTCATCCCTGAACGAATTCCAAGTGGGTGCAGCTGAAAATAGTGAGTCCGTGCTTTCATCTTTTTGCTCGCAGTAGGTTTCCCACCAGTCCTTGACGTTGGGGGCTGGTTTGAGAATAGTGAAAATAATCTTTTCCTAATTGGAAAAATCTTGAACAGAAAAATAGCCCTGTAGCAAATTTAACCATTTATCGACGACATCTTAGTCTATCCAACCCTCGAATACGGGGATTTCAAAATTAACTTGTACCTTAAACGGTGTGGCATTTCCAGAGTAGCTGTTGGAAGCTGATGTGTCGCCCCTAGGTAACCGCTAAAGGAGCGGGGAAAAGTTGTCCATCATCACATTCCTTTGTCACTGGAGGGCTTCTTTGAGCAAGATTTTGATAGGATCTCCTGCCCCTTCATATTTCTTTTCATCCGCCACGGAAGGCAGTTGAGATTTGCGAGACTGGTCTTGCAAAGGTTCAACCAGTTCAAGCCCCAACTCCTTATATCCCGACCATGTTCAGGACATGCAAAGAAAAACAGAGAAAAAACAAACTGCTCTACTACCTCTAATCCTAATTTAAACAGGAACACAACAAATTATATAGATAACCATAAACACAAAGATGAAGAGGAAATAATACTTCATTTCATTAATGTAAAATACTGAAATATGCTTACAAACAGAAATGGAAATAAACCAGCTAAGGCGATGGTAGCTTATCTCTCAGAAGAGATGTGGCAGCTACATGCATCTAAACTATGTTACAATAAGGCTCAAAGGCCTATTTATTATTGAGAAACAATGGAAAACCCTTAACATCCAAACCTAACCCTAGGAGATGAAACACCAAATTGTGGGCCCTGTTTTGGGTAAGTTGGTACATCAACTTCCGGGGGTCATAACTTTGGCACCCGATCTTCATTTGATGTATATATTAGCTTGTTAGAAAGATGTATCCAAGAACTATAACTTTAGGAAGAGAAACATCAGTCCATGGCCCCACGATTCTCCCAGATTTCTGAAAAAAAACATCATTTAGCGCCTCAAAACGACTCCGGAAGTCTAGGACCTGAAAAACTACCAAAAATAGTAAATTATGCTACAATTACGGAAACTAAAAAACTGAAAGAGACAATTGTGGGGCTCCAAGTGGGATAGGTGGGTGGCCACCAACATCCACCTGGATCATTCCTCCCCCCTTAGGAAGCAATGGTCCTTATTGCGTTGAGTTCCTCCATCTGCTGAACTTGGTCCCTGGTGAGCTGTTCTGCAATCTCGAATGTGTCCAGTAATGGTGGGAAGCATGGTAAAGGGTTGTACACATTGAACACTAGGTGCAGGTGAAGGAATGTAGGAATTATTTGCAACAAAGAATTATTTACCATAGCCTTGGTAATGGTGTAAGGACCATGTCGGCATGGTTGGAGCTTCTGATGGGCTCTTGTAAAGCGTTCTTTCTGCAAATGCAACCAGACTTTGTTGCCCACCTAAAGCTTGTGTGGTACCCTTGTGGGTGAGGATAAGTTGTTCCTATGTTCTGTCATGACTGTATCCCTTTACTATTGCTGCTGCGTGGAGGAACCCTTTGCGGGGCTCATGGATGTGGCGACGATCTTCCCCTTACTTTGGGAGTGAACCAGACAGAAAATGAATTTCCTAGTCTGGGAGATGAACTTGCTACCTTTCTTGGCAGTGATCAAAGAGGTGGCAGTAAGTGGGGCTACCTCCAGTGTCTTGTATAATGAAATACACAAAAAAATAATGACAGCACAAGGCCTTGACTCATACACAACATACTGTACTATACGGCTGCGGGTGTGGTGTAGTCAGTAGGCCCAACCTCTTCACTACCTCTGCTGAAATGAGGTTCTTTTGGCTCCCACTTTCAACAATGAATTGTAGTGGCAAACCCTTCAACCACATCTGTGAGTGGAAAAGATGCTCCCCCTCCTCTGGATCTTCGAGCTCATTCTTTTGGATCTTGGCAGTGGCAATAGTGGTACTGGGCTCCACATCAATGATCTGCTTCCCTTTGCCATTCCCCTTGTTGGGTTCTAAATCAGGATCGGAACATGCATCTGATTCTGAAGCCGTTAACTCTACTACCAATGACTGCTTGGTCCGACACTCACTTTTGTTGTGAGTGGGGCTCTTATGGAACTCACACCATTTTCCTGTGTCCTTCTTTGAATTTGTGGTGTTGTTATTTTCTTGTGGCTTTGACGAGTTGCCTTGGGTCATCCCACCTTGGCTTTGTCCTTTGGTCTTCGGATTCGCGGATCCAAATTTTCTCTTCTTCTGTTTGAACTTTTTCTCGATTTTGATAACGTATTTATATGTTGTGCCGAGCGAGGAGATGTTCAGGAGCTCCATCTCTTCCAGGATGTATCTGTGTAGGCAGATGCAGTATTTGAGTACCAAATGCAGCTCAGAATCTTTGATACCCAACTGTGTGTGAAGGGTATGAAAAATGTTTGTGAACTCTGCCACATCTTGGTCCCATCCCTACCGCAACATGGTCCACTTTATGTATTTGTCCTCATAGCTTTTGACAGGGTAGTACCGCTCCTTGATGGCATCCTAGAAGGAATTCCAAGTGGGTGCAGCTAAAAATAGTGAGCCCGTGCTTTCATCTTTCTGCTCGCAGTAGGTTTCTCGCTAGTCCTTGACATGGGGGGCTGCTTTGAGAAGAGTGAAAATAATCTTTTCCCGACAGGAAATATAATGAACAGAAAAATAACCCTCTAGCAAATTTAACGATTTATCGACAGCATCTGTGTCTATCTAACCGTCGAATATGGGGATTTCAAAATTAACTTGTACCTAAAATGGTGTGGCGTTTCCATAGTAGCTATTGGAAGTCAATGCTGTTACACAGTAATTTGTCACTGACCTCTTCTTAGTCCCTCCACTGTGTCATTCATCAGATAAACATGTCCATATCTTCCCACTCATGCAAGAAGATTAAGCAAGTGCTCTTTAATGCTGAAGATTGAGCCTGTTTGCCTAAGTTTCTCCATCATCGCGAGTAAACCGTTAAAATTCGCGACGATTCCCTATCATGAACTATATTGTTGCAATGTCGTCGCATGGTGTACACCTGTTTCCTGCGATGGTCAAATTTTATGGCTCGCCGCAAGGCTTCTAGATTCTTGTTATGACGATTGGTCCGAACGCATTGCTCCCTTGCGATGTCATCGCTAATACCTAGTTCGTGACCTACGACAATCCATATTAGGTGAATTAGTTCAAACAGTCGGCCTTTTGGATGTTTCTAGAGCTGGTTGTTGGGTCAGTTTGGGTCACCTTTCCTCCTCTAGGATGGTGGTTCCGCCTCTTGTGCAACCTCCCCTGAGGATAAGCTCCCTCTCCCTCATCTCATGGAGACTCCTTCTCCTATAAAATCACTCACCATTGCTATGATATGTGAGTTCTTTAGTTCTTTTGTTGGGAGCTACTAGTTTTGATTTTGGTTTGAAGCAAAGTAGATAGCTTTGGTGTGAGTGTGACAAGTGTGGAGTTGTTAATAGTTTGATAAGAGGTTGTGGAGTATCTTAGCTTTGCATGAGAGCTTGATAGTGAGAGAGAGCTATTGTCCTATTGGGAGACCCATTCTTAAGAGTGAATGCTTGAAGGAACATACCGTCTAGACCCTCTAAGAAGACTTGTGACGTCAAGGCATGGTTGTAAGTTTGCTCTTGATTCATTTTTAATACAAGTGGTAACGATTTCCTATGTCTTGTGTATAATCTACTTGATAGATTGTGACTCCTTGAATTTACAAGTAAATAGATCAGTGTTGTTCTCGGTTACATTCTCTGTTGTTTTTCTTGTGGTGTTTTAGGTTGATTACTCACTGAGGAGAAAGAAACGGAAGCTGGAGCGACACAATGGAAGCTTCACCAAACACTAGTTTGAGGTAAGCCTCCAATGATGACTATTTAAGGGAATCGATTATTGTTTTGTCTTTGCTTTGACTAGACCCACTCTAAGGCTAGAGGGGTTGACTCTATCCACAAAGGGAACACTTTCCTTTGTCCCCAGAGGAGTTTCAACTTGTGATAAAGGAAAGTGTTCCCTCTGTGAATAGAGGCAACCCATCTAGCCCTAGAGTGGGTCTAAAAAGCAAAGAAAAAACAAAATCGATTCCCTTAAATAGTCATAGTTGGAGGCCTACCTCAAACCAGTGTTCGGTGAAGCTTCCATTGCACCACTCCAGCTTTTGTTTCTTTCTCCTCATTGAGTAATCAACCTAAAACACCACAAGAAAAATAATAGAGAACATAACCGAGAACAACAATGATCTATTTACTTGTAAAGTAGGAGTCAAAAGCTATCAAGTAGATTATACACAAGACATAGGAAATCATTACTGCTTGTATTAAAAATGAATCAAGAGAAAACTTACAACCATGCCTTGATGTCGCAAGTCTTCTCAGAGGGTCCAGTCGGTACGTTCCTTCAAGCATTCCCTCTTAAGAATGGGTCTCCCAATAGGACAATAGCTATCTCTCACTATCAAGCTCTCATGCAAAGCTAAGATACTCCACAAACTCTTATCAAACTATTAGCAATTCCACACTTGTCACACTCACACCAAAGCTGTCTACTTTGCTTCAAACCAAACTCAAAACTAGCAGCTCCCAAAAAAATAACTAAAGCACTAGCAAATCATATCAATGGTGAATGATTTTATAGGAGAAGGAGTCTCCATGAGATGAGGGAGAGGGAGCTTATTCTCAAGGGAGGTTGCACAAGAGGTGGAACCACCATCCTAGAGGAGGAAAGGCAACCCAAACTGACCCAAAAACTAGCTCTAGAAACATCCAGAAGGTTGACTGTTTGAACTAATTTTCCTAATCTGAATCATCGCAGGTCACGAACTAGGTATTAGCGATGACATCGCAAGGGAGCAATGCGTTTAGACCAATCATCGCAACAAGAATCTGGAAGACTTTCACTGAGCCATAAAATTCAACCGTCGTAGGAAACAAGTGTACACCTGCAACGACATCACAACAATATAGTTCATGACAGGGAATCGTCACGGATTTTAAGGGTTTACTCACGATGATGTGGAAACTTAAGCAAACAGGGTCAATATTCAGCATTAGAGAGCACTTGCTTAATCTTCTTGCATGAGTGGGAAGATATGGACATGTTTATCTGATGAATGACACAACAGAGGGATTGAGATGAGGTCAGTAACAAATTACTATGTAATAGATGTCCGCTAAAGAATGAAGCCCGAGAGAGTGGGAGGGGTGAAATGCTTTACGAAAGCATGACCGAACTGGAACACCACCTTGAAGAACCTGCAAGTGCAAGTACAACTGATATCTCTGATAGTGAAATATATGTAGTCTAGGCATGGGCGCAGCCATCCAAAAGACATATGAACATTGGTCTGTGGTATGGATGGAGTCACCCCGTTGATAAGACCATATATAATGACAAAGGTGTGGTCGCAGCCATCCATGAAGACTCAGGTATGGTCATAGCCATCCAATCAAAGAGTCATGTATGTAATCATGAACCAATCCACGTAGCCCGAACATATGTAAGCTTAGTCTGGGGTTTTGAAACCCTAACCGATCTTAGCACAAATTCTAGCATGCGAACAAGTGTGCTAGAAGTCGAGCATGATAGAAAGTCACTTGATTACCAGTCAATAATGAAAACCGTTAACAAGAACGAGAGAAACCACCAATAATGCCAATGGCTCTCAAGGTACTGCCAGTACAATCCACTAAGTGTGAAAAATGGGTTGAAGTCAAACACTCGTGGAATCACCCAATCGAAGACCAATGATCAAAGTCTATCGTCAGGTGTGAAGAACTTGCCATTGAGGCATGCAAGCTCCAAGGTACCGAAAGGGATCTCTAAATCAATCTCCTGGATAATGAGCTGGTGTCGACAAGAGACGATCCGTCGCAGGAGGAACATAATGTTTCCCCCATTAATGACGCGAGATAAGGAACAAATGGTAGATGGTGAAATAGAGCATTAGAGGAGGAGGTAAGGGTGTGAACTGCAGAAGGATTATACTCTTGAACATATCAACGACATGACTCTGGAATGCGGCAGCATTTTAGTACCAAGGGATCAAAGGTCTGATGGAGACAACATGGATCAGATGGAATGAGGCAAAATGGCAACCCAAAACCCTGGAAGGCCAATGATGATGTGAGGATATCCCAACCTGACGAGAAGCAAAAGTGTTGATGTTCAAGAGTGACCAGCTGCGGTAGGTATCCAATGACGACTTCAAAATTTTCCCCCACCATTGCTGGCAAGTACCCCAATTATTTAAAAAAAAAAAAGCTTGAAGGGGATAGCATATGCTTGTGATATAAGTTTGACCTTCAGACGAATCCAACCTAGTAATAGTTTAACGAGCCCTAGGGAGAAGAAGGTCGAGTCTTGTCATGGTGATGAGTCCAATGTCGTCAGGGTTTAACGAGTTTGAAACAAGTAAAACTCAGAGTCCTTTTCATGTTTAGAGAGTTTGAAAAATACACAGAAAAGAAAACTCCATAGGGGTTCCTTTTTTGCAAATTTGTGTCCCTCGAGCCCGAAAAAAGTAGAAAACAATACTTGAGAGAACTGCTTGACCATTTCGATCAAGGAGTACTTTTCATAATTAGTGTTCCTGATCCGAAAAAGTAAAAAAGTGATCAAAGACAAGACGTTTCGTAACCAAAATCGAACTTGAAACGACAAAAGCCCGGCCATCTTTTCGCATTTATACGGTCAGAAAAGAACTGAAAGTGGATCGCCTTTTATTCTATTTAACGAGTCAAAAAGGGAAAAACTCGACAATCTTTTCATTTTTTACGAGTCAGAAAAAGAGCTTAAAGGTGACTCATCCTAGAGGAACGAGTGGTATAATGGGTAGCAACTGGTTCTGGAAATGGTGGAACTGCTCAAAACATGTAATGGTCAAGAGGCTATCTGATAAGACCACTCATCGATGCAGTCCCTCAGGAAAGGAAAAACAACCAAGTGAAAGCATACGATCGGCCAAAGAGATGGTAGCGATGGAATGAAACAACCAAGGCTCATCTAGCATAATTTAGCGAATAAAAATAGGTGATTATGAGATGTAAATCAGCTATGGATTCATGTATACACAAGCTTGAACCATGGAGAACTCTACTTGGATTCGATTTCATGTTTACACAAGCTTGAAACGAAAAATTATGCTTGTTATAAGTTCGCATGCCCCCAGCATAATGACGCAAATCGAGGTACATGCCCCCCAAGCTTCATTGCATTCAACGAGGTGGATGGTATGAAGGTTCACTTTCGAGATCTTGGAAAGACTCGACTAAGATTTTATGAGATCTTAATCAAAGACTCAATTTGGAAAAGGGAGTTGATTCATTTTTTAATGAGGTGGACACAGTAAAATAATTATGCCCATCACTCCTTGTTTTATTTTTTAACGAGGTTTACATAGGAACAAACTATCCTCGTACTCCTGGTCATGGGCCATAGGAGAACATGATTCCCAAGAGGTCTTCGTGGGATGGAAGAAGCACGCTCCAAGAGAAACACATGTCATTAGACACCAATGACAGATCGAGTTCCAATGCCCCAAGTACATGATGTACGAGACCATCTACATGATCATCACTAGAGGTGGAGATGGAAAGGTAGCCACATAATTGACCTATGGCAAGGAAGGTACTGCTTACGGATGAGAACCAATGGGGGATGATGGTGGTACAGAAGGCACTGGGTGACTAAAGAATGAAAATTGATCAATAGTCACCATTCTTCCAGTGTGTAGAAAAAAAACCACATGGAAAAGTGAAGAAACAAGAGCTCCCATGGCATAAATATAATCACAACCAAGGAGAATACTGAAATCTAAAGCACCTTGGACAACCATCACGTCTATATAGACGGTTTTGCCTCCCAAAGTAACAGGGAACTTTGGAAGGATCCCTAAAGGTTGACTGGTTCCTCCGTCAAATGCCAACAGATTCTGTGTGACTGACACAAGCTATGGGGAGCCCAAAGCTTGCCAAGTAGTGAAAGGCATGAGGCTAACCGACGCACCTTCATCCAAGACAATGCTAGGTACTACCTTATTATAGGAATGTAGTGTAATCTGGAAAGGCACATAAGATGGAAAGCAGAAAGCAATTAAATGGCTCCAGTCAAAGGAAACGACTGAACTACTTGGTGGGGGTATCATATGATTTCCCCCATGCTCTACAGGAACCGAGGAAGGACCCTCTAAATCAACTGGGATAGGAGGGTCATTCTCAAACTCAGGAGAATCTGACGAGATGAGAATAACATGAGTAGTGTAATCATGATGCTCTTCCAGAACAGAGTGATCAATGGGTGGGGAATCCAAGTCGACACTCTCTACGACCAATGGTTAGTCTAGAATAGGCTTAGCACAACCAGGCTTGGAAAGAGGAGGATGGACAAGAGAAGAATCAAAGTCAATCTCTTTGTCAATGGGGAGAGGGTCTGAAGAGAGCCTCTGATAACCAACAGGAAGTCAGGGTGAAGAAGTTGTAAGACTTTCCAAAATAGCGGAAGCTTTATCCATGAGCAGACAAAGGTGAAGGGGATGGTCACCTTCACATAGCCTACAGGGGAATCAAATCTTCCCTTTCTTCTTACCATTGCCAATTGAGGATTGAACATCAACATTAGCTTCAGAGGATGATGAGGGATGAGCCAGATCATGAGACCACACTTCTAAGACCCTAGGAATGCCAGGACAATCACGAAGAAGATGGTCACCCTTACACAATTTATAAGGAAACATAACCTTCCGCGGAGGAGCAGAAGTTGTTCCGACCTGAGATGTACTTGGGGAAATAGTTGCACGGGTGGCCTCGCACTTATCGGACTTCTTCTTCTTCATCATCTTCTTCTTCTTCTTCTTAGTCTCTTGGTTACTAGATGTGGAACTTTCACCATGCAAAGTAGGAGATGAAGACGAAGAAATAGGGGAAGAAGGCGCAAGCTCAACCTTGGAATCATTGTGCCATGATTTAGATGAAGGAGCTGGTGGAAAAGGAGTCATGACACTCGGGACCACCGAGGTTGAAAACAACCAAATGGGCAAACTGATGGTTAACCTAGGCAAAGAAAATGTTGCCATGTATAGAGCACCGACATTTCCAAAAGAAAGAAATGGACCAGGGCTCCCATCTGGGGGAAGACCTTGGCCGGTAGACTCAGGGAATGTTGCCATTGGGAACGAGCCTGAAAACCACTCGCACCATAACCAAGAACTCAAACTGTTACCAAGAATATTTCGTGGGCAGTAAATTATACTACACAGGAACAAAACTGGACCTTTTCATGTTTCAAGAGTCAATAAAAGGACGAAAAGGTGACTCTATCTCTTTCGAGGTTTAATGATCCTGAAATGACAAGTGCTCAGATGGACCTTTTCTTTTAAGGAGTTGAAAAGGAATGAAAGTGACTACTTTGGAAAACTAGGAAAAAGGTTAACCAGAAAAATCGTAAAACTGCATATACACCTTAGTGATCAAATGGAAGAGAAATGACCAAGGACTTTCTGTACAACAGTCAATCTTCTCAAATGTTGTGTTCAGTGCGCTACTATTCACAAGGCAGCAGACATGACTTCCTATGGATGTAGGATGATAACCTAGTGGGGTCTCCCGATATATACTTGATGGTACTGGGAGCACAAGTCCGTACTAGGCAGCTATTGAGTCACAGAAGGCAGAATCACCCAACCTTAAGCGAAAGCAATAGTGGCTAGGTTTAATGACGCGAGAGCACGTCTCTAGCCTAGACCTATAAATAATGTGCATTAAGTTCCAATGCGTTGTTAAGTTCATTCAGTTAATTTTAGAGTTGATCTTGAATTAGGTTTCATATTTCAGGCGCTACCATATGTATATCAAACCCTAGGATGCAACTAGAATGAGTAAAGCATCTTTCTTTTCAATGAACACCTACTTAAGGAAATATAGAAAGTTCATTCCCAAACAAGGACAAAATCAATACAAGAAAATGAAAGCATCAAGAAACACAATGCATTAATACACTAATCTCACGATGCATCGATATTACTAATGAAATATTTAGAGTTCACTTTTCAATTTCTCAAACATGAAAATTTGAAATGCACATATACTTTCAATTTTGTATATCAAATGAATGCAATCCCTTAATTTTTTTGTTTTGAATTTAAAGAGACAAACAAGCAAGTGTGAACTAATCGATATAAACAATTCTAATCTATGCTTGGTAGTGAAGAAATCGAATCAATATCAAAAATTGGTTCGATAATCAACACTAAAAATCAACTAGCAAGAAAACAAGCAATGAAAAAGCCTCAAGCAAATCAATAAGATGGTTGTGGATGAACCTTGGATAGACAAGTAACCCAAGAAAATGGTTTCTCAATGAAACCTCTAGAGAGCTAGGTCACACAGTCTAAAAACACAAGACTCACTCAATGAAACCAAAGAGACAATACCTTAACCAAAAGCAATCAAAACAAGCTGATGGGAAAGAGGAAACAGCAAGGGATAAACAAGACTGGTGGATTCACGAGGTAAATTTGTAAAAACAACTCTACAGGAATCATTGCAAGTGTTACACTAACAACTAGAGACATCGTCGCAAGTGTTACACTATCAACTAGAGATGTCATCACAGGTGTTACACTAACAACTAGAGACTAGTCGCTAAAGTACACCCATTTTCATAGACGGTCTGATTTCAGGAATCGTCGAGGGAATTAAACTAGAAACCTAAGATGAAAGCCAAATAACCGTGGGTACAAAGCTAGAACATCAGTGACATCGTCGCAACTGTTAGGCTATCTTCAGCAATGATCTTACTTAAGCAAAAGACAAAGTAAAATCAGCTAAATGACACCAGATAATCTTTCCAAGCAATAAGGGGAATTCCCATATTGACCCAAGTAACCCAAAAAATTGATGGTTTAAGCCCAAAATTCAAGAGACACTAAAACAAAAAATAGATCAAGGGTGAACAAGAAGAAAACATCCAAAGGACTCCCTAGAGGAGTCGCCAACTTGTGATAAAGGAAAGTGTTCCCTCTACAAACAAAGGCAACCCCTCTAGCCCTAGAGTGGGTCTAGTCACAACAAAGACAAAACAACAATCAATTCCCTTAAATAGTCATTGTTGGAGGCCTACCTCAAACCGGTGTTCGATGAAGCTTCCACTGCACCCTCCAGCTTCTGTTTCTTTCTCCTCAGTGAGTAATCAACCTAAAACACCAAAAGAAAAACAACAAAGAACATAACCGAGAACAACAATGATCTATTTACTTGTAAAGTCAAGGAGTCAAAAGCTATCAAGTAGATTATACACAAGACATAGGAAATCGTTACTGCTTGTATTAAAAATGAATCAAGAGAAAACTTACAACCATGCCTTGATGTCGCAAGTCTTCTCAGAGGGTCCAGTCGGTATGTTCCTTCAAGCATTCACTCTTAAGAATGGGTCTCCCAATAGGACAATATCTCTCTCTCACTATCAAGCTCTCATGCAAAGCTAAGATACTCCACAACCTCTTATCAAACTATTAGCAATTCCACACTTGTCACACTCACACCAAAGCTGTCTATTCTCTTCAAACCAAAATCAAAACTAGAAGCTCCCAACAAAAGAACTAAACAACTAGAAGATCATAGCAATGGTGAGTGATTTTATAGGAGAAGGAGTCTCCATGAGATGAGGGAGAGGGAGCTTATCCTCAGGGGAGGTTTCACAAGAGGCGGAACCACCATCCCAGAGGAGGAAAGGCAACCCAAATTGACCCAACAACTAGCTCTAGAAACATCCAGAAAGCCAACTGTTTGAACTAATTCACCTAATCTGGATCGTTGCAGGTCACGAACTAGGTATTAGTGACGACATCGCAAGGGAGCAATGCATTCGGACCAATCATCACAACAAGAATCTGGAAGACTTGGGTTGAGCCATAAAATTCGACCATCGCAGGAAACAGGTGTACACCTGCGACGATGTCACAACAATACAGTTCATGACAGGGAATCATCACGGATTTTAAGGGTTTACTCGCAATGATGTAGAAACTTAGGCAAACAGGGTCAATCTTCATCATTAGAGAGCACTCGCTTAATCTTCTTGCATGAGTGGGAATATATGGACATGTTTATCTGATGAATGACATAGCAGAGGGACTGAGATGAGGTTAGTGACAAATTACTGGGTAACAAATGCGTCGCCCCTGGGTAGCCGCTGAAGGATCTGGGCAAAGTTGTCCATCATCGCATTCCATTGTCACTCGAGGGCGTCTTCGAGAAAGATTTTGATAGGATATTTTGCCCCCTCATATTTCTTTTCATCTGTCATGGGAAGCCATTGGGATTTGCAAAGCTGGTCTTGCAAAGGTTCAACTAGTTCAAGCACCAACTCCTTATATCCTGACCTCATTGGAGACATGCAAAGAAAAACAGAGAAAAGGCAGACTTCTCTGATACCACTGATCCGGATTTAAACAAGAACGCAACAAATTATAGATCACCATAAACACAGAGATGTAGCAGAAATAATACTTCATTTCATTAATGTAAAATACTAAAATATGCTTACAAACAAAAATGGAAATAAACCAGCTAGGGCGATGGTAGCATATCTCTCAGAAGAGATGTGGTGGCTACATGACTTTGAACTATGTTATAATGAGGCTTGAAGGCCTATTTATTGTTGAGAAACAATGGAAAACCCTTAATATCCCAAAACCTAACCCTAGAAGATGAAACGCCAAATTGTGGGCCCTGTTTTGGATAAGTTGGTACATCAACTTCCCGGGGTCGTAACTTTGGCACCCAATCTTCGTTTGATGCATACAATAGCTCGTTAGAAATATCTATCAGAGCATTACAAATTTGGGAAGAGAAAAATTGGTCCATGGCCCCCTGTTGCTCCCAAATTTCCCAAAAAATGTCACTTAGGGCCTCCAAATGGCTCTGGAAATTTAGGACCCGAAAAACTGCTAAAAACAGTAAATTGTGCTACAATTACGGAAACTAAAAAACTAAAAGATACAGTTGTGGGGGTCCAAGTGGGATAGGTGGGTGGCCACCAAAATCCACCTAGATCATTCCTCCCCGCTTAGGAAGCAATGGTCCTTATTCCATTGAGTCCTCCATCTGTTGAACTTGGTCACTAGTGAGCTGTTCTCCAATCTCGGATGTGTCCAGTAATGGTGGGAAGCATGGTTGAGGGCATTACACATTGAACACTTGGTACAGGTGAAGGGATGGAGGAATATTGTGCAACAAAGCATTATTTCCCACAGCCTTGGTAATGGTGTAAGGACCATGTCGACGTGGTTGGAGCTTCTAATGGGCTCTTGTAAGGTGTTCTTTATGCAGATGCAACTAGACTTTGTTGCCCGCCTAACACTTGTGTGGTACCCCTATGGGTGAGGAGAAGTTGTTCCTATGTTCTATCATGACCATATCCCTTTACTACTACTGCTGCATGGAGGAACCCTTCACGGGGCTCATGGATGTGGTGACGATCTTCCCCTTACTTTGGGAGCGAACCAGATAGAAAATTAATTTCCTAGTCTGGGAGATGAACTTGCCGCCTTTCTTGGTAATGATCAAAGAGGTGGTGGTAAGTGGGGCTACCTCCAGTATCCTGTATATTGAATTACACAAAGAAATAATGATAGCACAAGGCCTTGACTCATACACAGCATGTCACCTCCACAAGTATGGCTGACATAATAGTACATCACAAACATCCAGAGGTGTAACATCACACAATACCTCGTCTGTGAAGGGTTTGATGCTGTAAGGAAGGCGACACTGCTGGCGAACTCGAAGATCTCATCCTTGGTGAAGCCACCCCATACTGTATGGCTGCAGGTGTGGTGTATTCGGTAGGGCCAAATGCTTCACGAACTCTACTGAAATGAGGTTCTTTTGGCTCCCACTGTCAACAATGAATTGCAGCGACGAACCCTTCACCCACATCTGTGAGTGGAAAAGACGCTCCCCCTCCTCTAGATCTTTGGGCTCGTTCTTTTGGATCTTAGCAGTGGAAAAAGTGGCATTGGGCTCCACATCAATGATTTGATTCCCTTTTTCATTCCCCTCATTGGTTTCTTACTCAGGGTCGGAACATGCATCTGATTTTGAAACCTTCAACTCTGCCACCAATGAATGCTTGGTCCGGCACTCACTTGTGTTGTGAGTGGGGCTCTTATGGAACTCACACCACTTTCCTATGTCCTTCTTCAACTTCATGGTGTTTTTATTTTCTTTTGGCTTCGACAGGTTGTCTTGGGTTAGCCCGCCCTAACTTTGTCTTTGGTCATCGGATTCGAAGATCCAAAGTCTCTCTTCTTCTGTTTAAACTTTTCCTTGATTTTGACAGCGTATTGGGATGTTGTGCCAAGCGAGGAGATGTTCAAGAACTCCATCTATTCTTGGATGTATCTATTTAGGAAGCCACGGTATTTGAGTACCAAATGTAGATCAGAATATTTGATACCCAACTATGTGTGAAGGGTATGAAAAATGTTTGTGAACTCCGCCACATCTTGGTTTCGTCCCTGCCACAACGTGGTCCACTTTATGTATTTGTCTTCAAAGATTTTGACAGGGTAGTACTGCTCCTTGATGGCATCCTAGAAGAAATTCCAAGTTGGTGCAGCTGAAAATAGTCAGCCCATGCTTTCATCGTTCTGCTCGCAATAGGTTTCCCACTAGTCCTTGACATGGGGTGCTGCTTTGAGAAGAGAGAAAATAATCTTTTCCCGACTAGAAAAATCATGAATAGAAAAATAACCCTCTAGTAGATTTAACCATTTATCGATAGCATCTGCGTCTTTTGACTCTTGAATATTGGGATTTCAAAATTAACTTGTACCTTAAACAGTGTGGCATTCCAAGAGTAGCTGTTGGAAGCCGATGCATCGCCCCTAGTTAGTCATTAAAGGATCTGGGCAAAGTTGTCCATCATCGCGTTCCTTTGTCGCTCGAGGGCTTCTTCGAGCAAGATTTTGATAGGATCTTCTGCCCCCTCGTCTTTCGTTTCATCCGCCATGGGAGTCCGTCAGGATTTGTGAGGCTAGTCTTGCAAAGGTTCAACCAGTTCAAGCCCTAGATCCTTATATCCCGACCTCGTTGGGGACATGCAAAGAAAAATAGAGAAAAAGTAGACCGCTCTGATACCACTGATCCAGATTTAAATAGGAATGAAACAAATTATAGAGATAACCATAAACACAGAGATGCAGCGGAAATAATACTTCATTTCATTAATGTAAATACTGAAATATGCTTACAAACATAAATGGAAATAAACTAGCCAGGGCGATGGTAGCTTATCTCTAAGAAGAGTTGTGGTGGCTACATGCCTCTGAACTATGTTACAATGAGGCTCAAAGGCCTATTTATTGTTGAGAAACAATGGAAAACCCTTAACGTCCCAAAACCTAACCCTAGAATATGAAATGCCAAATTGTGGGCCCCGTTTTGGGTAAGTTGGTACATCAACCTCCCAGCATCGTAATTTTGGCACCCGATCTTTGTTTGACGCGTACAATAGCTCGTTAGAAATATCTATCTGAGGAATAGAACTTTGGAATGAAAAACATTCATCCATGGACCCATGTTTCTCCCATATTTCCCAAAAAACGTCATTTAGGGCCTCAAAACGGCTCCGAAAGTTCAAGACCCGAAAAACTGCTAAAAATAGTAGATCGTGCTACAATGATGAAAACTAAAAAATGAAAGAGACAGTTGTGGGGGTCCAAGTGGGATAGGTGGGTGGCCACCAACATCCACCTAGATCATTCCTCCCCCCTTAGGAATCAATGGTCCCCATTGCATTAAGTTCCTCCATTTGCTGAACTTGGTCCCTGGTGAGATGTTGTGCAATCTCCAAAGTGCCCAGTAATGGTGGGAAGCATGGTCAAGGGCGGTACACATTGAACACTTGGTGTAGGCTAAGGAATGGAGGAATACTTTGCTCCAAAGCATTATTTCCCACATCCTTGGTAATGGTGTAAGGACCATGTCGGCGTGGTCGGAGCTTCTGATCGGCTCTTGTAAGGCATTCTTTCTGCAGATGCAACTAGACTTTTTTGCCCACATGAAGCTTGTGTAGTACCTCTGTGGGCGAGGAGAAGTTATTCCTATTTTCTATCATAACCATATCCCTTTATTGTTGTTGTTGCGTGGAGGAACCCTTCGCAGGGCTCATGGATGTGGTGATCAAAGAGGTGATCAAAGAGGTGGCGGTAGGTGGGGCTACCTCTGGTATCCTGTATAATGAATTACACAAAGAAATAATGACAGCATGAGGCCTTGACTCATACACAGCATGTCGCCTCCACAAGTATGGCTAACCTAATAGTACATCACAAACATCTAGAGGTGAAGGGTTTGATGTTGTAAGGAAGGTGGCACTGCTGGCGAAATCAAAGATCTCGTCCTTAGTGAAGCCGCCCGATACTGTATGGCTGTAGGTGTGGTGTAGTCGGTAGGCCCAACCGCTTCACTACCTCTGCTTCAATGAGGTTCTTTTGGCTCCCTCTATCAACAATGAGTTGTAGCGGCGAACCCTTCACCCACATCTATGAGTGGAAAAGACACTCCCCCTCCTCTGTACCTTTGGGCTCATTCTTCTGGATCTTGGTGGTGGCAATAGTGGCACTGGGTTCCACATTGATGATCTGCTTCCCTTTTCCATTCCCCTTGGCAGGTTCTGACATAAGGTCGGAACATGCATCTGATTTTGGAGCCTTCAACTCTACCACCAACGACTACTTGGTCTGACACTAGCTTATGTTGTGAGTGGGGCTCTTATGGAACTCACACCACTTCCCTGTGTCCTTCGACTTCGTGGTGTTGTTATTTTTTTGTGGGTTCCACGGGTTGTCTTGGGTCAGCCCAGCTTGGCTTTGTACTTTGGTCTTCAGATTCGCAGATCCAAAGTCTCTCTTCTTCTGTTTGAACTTTTGCTTGATTTTGATAGTGTATCAATATGTTGTGCCGAGTAAGGACATGTTCAGAAACTCCATGTCTTCCTAGATTTATTTTTGTAGGAAGTTGTGGTATTTGAGTACCAGATGAAATGAATATTTGATACCCAACTATGTGCAAAGGTTATGAAAAATGTTTGTGAACTCTGCCACATCTTGGTCCCGTCCCTCCCGCAGCGTGGTCCACTTTATGTATATGTCGTCATAGCTTTTGACAGGGTAGTACTGCTCAGTGATGGCATCCTTGAATGAATTCCAAGTGGGTGTAGCTGAAAATAGTGAGCCCATGCTTTCATCTTTCTGCTCGCAGTAGGTTTCCCACTAGTCCTTGACGTGGGGGGCTGGTTTGAGAAGAGCGAAAATAATCTTTTCCTGATTGGAAAAATCATGAACATAAAAATAATCCTGTAGCAGATTTAACCATTTATCGACGACATCTTAGTCTATCCAACCCTTGAATATGGAGATTTCAAAATTAACTTGTACCTTAAACGGTGTGGCATTTCGATAGTAGCTGTTGGAAGCCGTTGCGTCGGCCCTAGGTAGCCGCTAAACGATCCGGGAAAAGTTGTCCATCATCGCGTTCCTTTGTCACTCAAGGGCTTATTCAAGCAAGATTTTGATAGGATCCCCTACCCCTCATCTTTCTTTTCATCTACCATGGAAGGTCGTTGAGATTTGGGAGGATGGACTTGCAAAGGTTCAACTAGTTCAAGCCCCAACTCCTTATATCCCGACCACGTTGGGGACATGCAAAGAAAAACAGAGAAAAAACAGACCGCTATGCTACCACTAATCCTGATTTAAACAGGAACACAACAAATTATATAGATAACCATAAACATAGAGATGAAGAGGAAATAATACTTCATTTTATTGATGTAAAATACTGAAATATGCTTACAAACAGAAATGGAAATAAACCAACTAGGGCGATGGTAGCTTATGTCTGAGAAAAGATGTGGCGGCTACATGCATCTGAAATATTTTACAATGAGGCTTGAAGGCATATTTATTGTTGAGAAACATTGTAAAACCCTTAACATCCCAAAACCTAACCCTAAAAGATGAAGCACCAAATTGTGGGCCCCGTTTTAGGTAAGTTGGTACATAACCTTCCCAAGGTCGTAACTTTGGCACCTGATCTTCTTTTGATGCATACAATAGCTCATTAGAAAGATCTATCCGAGGAATACAGCTTTGGGAAGAGAAAAATGGGTTGACAGACCCATGTTGCTCCCAAATTTCCCAAAAAATGTCGTTTAGGGCCCCAAAACGGCTCTAGAATTTCAGGACCTGAAAAACTGCTAAAAATAGTAAATTGTGCTATAATTACGGAAACTAAAAAAATGAAAGGGACAGTTGTGGGGGTCCAAGTGGGATAGGTGGGTGGCCACCAACATCCATCTGGATCATTCCTCCCCCCTTAGGAAGCAATGGTCCCTATTGCGTTGAGTTCCTCCATCTGCTAAACTTGGTCCCTAGTGAGCTGTTCTATAATCTCAAATGTGTCCAATAATGGTGGGAAGCATGGTCGAGGGCAGTACACATTAAACACTTGGTATAGGCAAAGGAATGGAGGAATTGTGTGATCCAAATCATTATTTCCCACAGCCTTGGTAATGGTTTAAGGACCATGTCCGCATGGTCGAAGCTTTTGATGGGCTCTTGTAAGGCGTTCTTTCTGTAGATGCAACCAAACTTTGTTGCCCACCTAAAGCTTGTGTGGTACCCCTGTGGGTGAGTAGAAGTTGTTCTTATGTTCTATCATGACTGTATCCCTTTAATGCTACTGCTACATTGAGGAACCCTTCGCGGGGCTCATGGATGTGGTGAAGATCTTCCCCTTACTTTGGGAGTGAACCAGATAGAAAATGAATTTCCTAGTTTGGGATATGAGCTTGCTACTTTTCTTGGTAGTGGTCAAAGTGGTGGAAGTAGGTGGGGCTACCTTTTATATATTGTATAATGAATTACGCAAAAAAATAATGACAACACGAGGCCTTGACTCTTACATAGCATTTCGCCTCCTCAAGTATGGTTTACCTAATAGTACATCACAAACATCTAGAGGTGTAACATCACACAGTACCTCGTCTGTGAAGGGTTTGATTTTGTAAGGAAGGCAACACTACTAGCGAACTTGGATATCTTGTCCTTGGTGAAGCCACCCAATACTGTACGGATGTGAGTGTGTTGTAGTCGGTAGGCCGAACCTCTTCATGACCTCTGCTAGAATGAGGTTCTTTTGCCTCCCACTGTCAACAATGAATTGGAATGGCGAACCCCTCATCCACATCTGTGAGTGGAAAAGATGTTCCCCCTTCTCTGGATCTTCAAGCTCATTCTTCTAGATCTTGGCGGTGGCAACAATGGTGTTGGGCTCCACACCAATGATCTGCTTCCCTTTTCCATTCCCTTGTCAGGTTATAATTCAGGGTCGGAACATGCATCTGATTCTAAAGCCTTCAACTCTACCACTAATGACTGTGTGGTCCGACACTCACTTGTGTTGTGAGTGGGGATCTTATGGAACTCACACCACTTTCCTATTTCCTTCTTCAACTTCGTGGTGTTTTTCTTTTCTTGTGGCTTCGATGGATTGTCTTGGGTCAACCCGCCTTGGCTTTTTCCTTTGGTCTTCAGATTCGCAGATCCAAACTCTCTCTTCTTCTGTTTGAACTTTTGCTCTATTTTGACAGCGTATTGGTATGTTGTACCGAGCGAGGAGATGTTCAGGAACTCCATCTCTTCTTGGATGTATATGTGTAGGAAATCATGGTATTTGAATACCATATGCAACTCAAAACCTTTGATACCCAACTATGTGCGAAGGGTATGAAAAATGTTTGTGAACTCTGGCACATCTTGGTCTTGTCCCTACCGCAGCATGGTTCGCTTTATGTATTTGTCGTCATAGATTTTGACAGGGTAGTAATTCTACTTGGTGGCATCCCAGAAGGAATTCCAAGTGGGTGCGGCTCAAAATAGTGAGTTTGTGCTTTCATCTTTCTGCTCACAGTAGGTTTCCCACCAATCCTTGACATGCGGGGTTGCTTTGAGAAGAGCGAAAATAATCCTTTCCCTTATAGCAAAATCATGAATAGAAAAATAACCTTCTAGTAGATTTAACCATTTATAGATGACAAATGCATCTATCTGACCGTCGAATATGGGGATTTCAAAGTTAACTTGTACCTTAAATGGTGTGGCATTTCCAAAGTAGCTGTTGGAAGCCAATGCATCGCCCCCAAGTAGCCACTGAAGGATCTAGGCAAAGTTGTCCATCATCGTGTTCCTTTGTCGCTCAAGGGCTTCTTCGAGCAAGATTTTGATAGGATCTCCTGCCCCCTCATATTTCTTTTCATCTGCCATGGGAAGCCATCAACATTTACAAGGCTGGTCTTGCAAAGGTTCAACCAATTCAATCCAAAGCTCCTTACATCCTGACCTCGTTGGGGACATGCAAAGAAAAATAAAGAAAAAGCAGACCGCTCTAATACCACTAATCCAGATTCAAACAGGAACATAAGAAATTACAAAGATAACCATAAACACAGAGATGCAGTGGAAATAATACTTCATTTCATTAATGTAAAATACTGAAATATGCTTACAAACAGAAATGGAAATAAACCATCTAGGGCGATGGTAGCTTATCTCTGAGAAGAGATGTGGTGGCTACATCCCTTTGAACTGTGTTACAATGAGGCTCGAAGGCCTATTTATTGTTGAGAAACAATGGAAAACCCTTAAAATCCTGAAACCTAACCCTAGAAGATGAAACACAAAATTGTGGGCCTTGTTTTGGGTAAGTTGGTAGATCAACTTCCCGGGGTTGTAACTTTGGCACCCAATCTTTGTTTGATGTGTACAATAGTTTATTAGAAAGATCTATCGAATCACTACAACTTTAGGAAGAGCAGCATTGGTCCATGGACCCATGTTTGTCCCAGATTTCCCAAAAAACATCATTTAGGGCCTCAAAAAGACTCTAGAAGTTCAGGACCCAAAAAACTGCTAAAAATAGTAAATTGTGCAACAATTACGGAAACTGAATAACTGAAATAGACAATTGTGGGGGTCCAAGTGGGATAGGTGGGTGGCCACCAACATCCACCTGGATCATTCCTGCCCCCTTAGGAAGCAATGGTCCCCATTGCATTGAATTCCTCCATCTACTGAACTTGGTCCCTGGTGAGCTGTTCTCGAATGTCGAATGTGTCCAGTAATGGTGGGAAGCATGGTCAAGGGTAGTACACATTGAACACTTGGTCCATGCGAAGGAATGGAAGAATTTTGTGCTCCAAAGCATTATTTCCCACAACCTTGGTAATGGTGTAAGGACCATGTTGGTGTGGTCGGAGCTTCTGATGGCCTCTTGTAAGGCGTTCTTTCTACAGATGCAACTAGACTTTGTTGCCCACATGAAGCTTGTGTGGTACCCCTATGGGTGAGGAGAAGTTGTTCCTCTGTTCTGTCATGACTATATCCCTTCACTGCTACTGTTGCATGGAGGAACCCTTCACGGGGCTCATGGATGTGGTGACTATCTTCCCCTTACTTTGGGAACGAACAAGACAGAAAATGAATTTCCTGGTCCAGGAGATGAGCTTGTTGCCTTTCTTGGCATTGATCAAAGAGGTGGCGGTAGGTGTGGCTACCTCTGATATCCTGTATAATGAATTACACAAAGAAATAATGACAGCACGAGGCCTTGACTCATACACATCATGTCGCCTCAACAAGTATGGCTGACCTAATAGTACATCACAAACATCCAAAGGTGTAACATCACACAATACCTCGTCTGTGAAGGGTTCGATGCTGTAAGGAAGGTGGCACTTCTGGCAGACTCAGAGATCTCATCCTTGGTGAAGCCACCCGATACTATACGGCTGTGGGTATGGTGTAGTTGGTAGGCCCAAATGCTTCATGACCTCTGCTGAAATGAGGTTCTTTTGGCTCCCAATATCAACAATGAATTGCAGCGGCGAACCCTTCACCCACATCTGTGAGTGGAAAAGACACTCCCCCTCCTTTGGATCTTTGGGATCATTCCTCTGGATCTTGGCGGTGGCAACAATGGTGCTGGGCTCCGCATCAATGACCTACCTCCCTTTGCCATTCCCCTTGTTGGGTTCTGACTTAGGGTCGGAACATGCATCTGATTTTGAAGCCTTCAACTCTACGACCAACAACGACTTGGTCTGAGACTCACTTGTGTTGTGAGTGGGGCTCTTATGGAACTCACACCACTTTCCTATGTCCTTCGACTTCATGGAATTTTTCTTTTCTTGTGGCTTCGATGGGTTGTATTGGGTTAGCCTGCCTTGGCTTTGTCCTTTGGTCTTTAGATTCATAGATCCAAAGTCTCTCTTCTTCTGTTTGAACTTTTGCTCGATTTTGACAGCATATCCGTATGCTATGCCAAGCGAGGATATGTTTAGGAACTCCATCTCTTCCTGGATGTGTTTGTGTAGGCAGCTGCAGTATTTGAGTACCAGATTCAGCTCAGAATATTTGATACCCAGCTGTGTGAGAAGGGTATGAAAAAATTTTGTGATCTCCAGCACATCTTGGTCCCATCCCTGTCACAACGTGGTCCACTTTATGTATTTGTCCTCATAGATTTTCATAGGGTAGTACTACTCCTTAATGGCATCCCAGAAGGAATTCCAAGTGGGTGCAATTGAAAATAATGAGCCCGTGCTTTCATCTTTCTTCTCGCAATAGATTTCCCACCAATCCTTGACGTGGGGGACCACTTTGAGAAGAGCAAAAATAATCTTTTCCCGACTGGAAAAATCATGAACAGAAAAAATACCCTGTAGCATATTTAACCATTTATTAATGGCATCTGCGTCTATCTGAGCCTTGAATATGGGGATTTCAAAATTAACTTGTACCTTAAATGGTGTGGCATTTCCAGAGTAGCTGTTGAAAGCCGATTCATCGCCCCTCGGTAGCCACTGAAGAATCTGGGCAAAGCTGTCCATCATCGTGTTCCTTTATCAATCGAGGGCTTCTTCGAGAAAGATTTTGATAGGATCTCATGTCCCCTCATCTTTATTTTAATCCGCCATGGGAGGCCATCGGGATTTGCGAGGCTGGTCTTGCAAAGGTTCAACCAGTTCAAGCCCTAGCTCCTTATATCTCGACCTCATTGGGGACATGCAAAGAGAAATAAAGAAAAAGAAGACCGCTCTAATACCACTAATCCAGATTTAAATAGGAACACAACAAATTACAGAGATAAACATAAACACAGAGATACAGTGGAAATAATACTTCATTTCATTAATGTAAAATACTGAAATATGTTTACAAATAGAAATGGAAATAAACCAGCTAGGGCGATGGTAGCTTATCTCTAAGAAGAGATGTGGCAGCTACATGCCTCTAAATTGTGTTACAATGAGGCTCGAAGGCCTATCTATTGTTGAGAAATAATGGAAAACCCTTAACATCCCAAAACCTAACCCTAGAATATGAAACGCCAAATTGTGGGCCCCATTTTGGGTAAGTTTGTACATCAACTTCCCGGGGTCGTAACTTTGGCACTCAATCTTCGTTTGACATGTACAATAGCTCGTTAGAAATATCCATCTAAGCACTACAACTTTGGGAAGAGAAACATTCGTCCATGGACCCATGTTGCTCCCAAATTTCCCAAAAATTGTCTTTTAGGGCCTTAAAATGGCTCTGGAAGTTCAGGACCCGAAAAACTGCTAAAAATAGTAAATTGTGCTACAATTACGGAAACTGAAAAACTGAAAGAGATAGTTGTGGGGATCCAAGTGGGTGGCCACCAACATCCACTTAGATCAGAGAGAGTTCAAGATGAAAGACATGGGTCTCATGCACTACTTTCTAGGCATGGAAGTGTGGCAAAAGGATAGGGAGTTGTTTGTGTGTCAAGGCAAGTATGCCAATGAGATACTTAGGAGATTCCACATGGAGAAGTGCAAGCCCATGTAGACTCCTCTAGCAGGTAACTAGAGGAAAGAGGATGCTACTTTAGGAGAAGTAGTAGAAGCTACTATGTATCGGTAGCTTGTGGGTTCACTGATGTACTTAGTGAACACATGACCAGATTTGTGCTATGCGGTGAACTAGTTGAGTCAAGCTATGGTTCAACCTACCAAGTTGTTTTGGAAGGAAACTAAGCATGATTTGAGATACCTCAGAGGCACATCTCAATATGGATTATGGTACAGACGGTCAGAGGGAGTGAAGCTATAGGGCTTCACAGATGCAGATTGGGCAGGGATTTTATCAGATCAGAAGAGCACATCAGGAGGAATTTTCAACCTTGGTTGAGCTGCAGTTTCTTGGTACAACAGGAAATAGAGGTCAGTTGCACTCAACTCATCAGAGGCTAAATACATGGCTGCAAGTTAGGATGCATGTGAGGCCATTTGGATGCGGAAAATTCTAGTTGGTTTGTTTGATCAGAGGATGGATCCAACTGTGATCTATTGTGATAATCAGAGTTGTATCAAACTCTCTGAGAATCTAGTATTTCATGACAAGTCCAAGCATATTGACATTTGGTATTGTCATCTCAGAGACTATGTGGCGATGAGGATCATGTTGTTGCAGTATATTTCGATTGAGGAGAAAGATGCTGACATTTTGACTAAGGCATTGTCAAAGTGTAAATTCGAGTTCCATAGAGACAGGATCGGGGTGGCAAATAATCACTTTCTTGTTGAGAGGGAGTGTTGAAAATAGCAACAAGAAATGCTAAAAATAACATTGCTAAGGATAGCATTTCAGGATATTCCAATTTTAATTTGTCCTTGAATTAAAATTGAGAATTCAAATTCAAATTTAGTCTCACCATATGTTTGAAAAAATAATTAATTAATTCATCTTGAGTTAATTAGTTGGAGAAATTCAAACATGAAGTCTTTATGAAGTCATGCAACAGTTGTCCCCTTGATTGAGGAAGTTATCCCTTAATTAAGGAGATAAGGATGAGTTGTATTTGAGTTGTAATTAGTTAGATTAGTTAACTGAGTTAAGTCGAGTTAGATTAGTTCCAAATAGTTTGTGGAACTAATTGTGAGTTCAGTCAATTAATGCATGCATGCATGAAACTAGTGTACTCCAGATAACTAAATATTCTCTCATGAATAACTCATGCATGTTAGTTCAGACAAAGGCCCAGTTGAGATTAAAGGCAAGGACACTGTACTATCAGTTTCTAGAATTTTCCTATAAGAAAATCTCTTGCATACAGAAGGAATTCATTCCTTGAGGATTGCATAGTTTTACAATGTGTTGGAGCGGTGTGTGAGACCAGTGTAACACAAGGTTATAGTAGGAACACCTAAGGAAAAAAGTGCAAGGAAATAGGAGGCTTGGAGGACAGAGGGAACAAAATATGTGTTGTCTATTCTGTCTATGAGCAGTAGTGAGGGAATGTTGTCTATGAGCAGTAGTGAGGGATTGTACTAAGAGTTGGATAGCTGTGTGTTATAGACATATTTGGGCACTTCAAACCCAATCACATATGTCCATAAACCAAGGGCTTATAATTCCCTCAAAGTGTTGTTTCATACCCTAAAGGAGCAAGGTCAGTTGATTACATCATCTCCTAGAAGTTCTCCATGAAAAGCTACTCAGAACTGGTCAAAGCAGGACCATACAGACTGCACAGTGCTAAAGGTGTGATGCATCTCACCTGCCACATGAAAAAAGTGCGATGATACTGGAAAGCCCTTCTATAGGGTGCGATGAGTGAGAGCAAACAAATGGCACAAGCGGTTTGCTAGGTGGAAACCCAGAGAATCTTCTAGAAACTGCTCATTTTGCACTTGCCTCTCTGAGTTCACCGAGGGATGAGTAAGAGATCTAAAATCTCCATGTGAAACTAAGAACTATCAGAGGGATGACACTAATCAAAATCCCAGAAGCTGACTCACCCCCTTGCAAATATCTATAAATGGATCCCTCATCCAAGAGATCCAGAGGTTGGAATTTGGTAATTTGCAAAGAGGTGTTGCTGGTTTCTCTTTAAAGACATTGTTGGGTGATGTTGCTTTTTGTGAGGTGAAGAGGGCTTTCAAGTTGGGAGGATGATGTTGGGTCAGACTAAGTGGTTTTAATCCTCTCTTCTATGACTTTTACTAATAAAGCTATTTGTGTTTTCTTCCATATTCTTGTGTATCTCTGAATACTGTGTTTGTTATATGCATTTGTATGGTCAATATATATCTGATCCTATATTGTTTACAGTGAAAGATCTCTATGCTTTGATGGTATTATGCTGCTGTGAATCTACATGTGCTCTTTGAAGCTAGACAAGTAAGGGAGCAGTGGTTTGATTCTTTCAAAGGGGAAAGGAAACAAGCAAGGAGCCAAGTGGAAGACTGAGGTTGGTACTCTTTGCTTCTTTCTCATCTCTCTCTCGTAAAGGAAAAACAAGTGACTTTAATCTATTTGTTTCTAAGATAGCTACCCATCTTAGTGGGACTAGCAGTTCTGAACAGTTCTGAATAGACACTAGATTTCCTGGTAACAAAATGGCGACTCCACTGGGGAGCGATTAGTTTGATTGCTTGTCTCTATTTGTTTTATTCATAAACCACAGACGGAGCCTGAAGTCAAGCCAGCTAGCCTTCGAACTGCATTTTCTATGCAAGTGCAAAGTAGATCAACGCTGCTTCAGTCAATCTCCAGGTCTGTTTATGAACTGAACAATTGACTTGCAAACATCCTAAGTGCCCTAGAGGTAGCTTGAGTAACCTCATTAGATCAGCTCTATACTTTGTAGTTACTGATATCATTTGCTCGGCCTAAATCCCTGGACTAAATTGCAAACTGTGACCAAAAACCAAGTTAAAGTCTCGTCCTTGGACCATCGCACCCTGTCTTCTTGGCAATCTAGATGCATTGCACCTCCCATGTGCAGTAGGTGGGATGCATCCCTGTTTCCCTGTGTTACAGGTGCAATGATCAGACAAGACTAGATATGCCTTCAGATTTTGGTTTTTTCTTCACTGTCTTCAGTTTTATTTAGGAGTTTTGCTGTCTATGATCCGTAGACCACTGTTGAAACCCCCTTCTTTGCATCATCCAACCTCTATTATACAAAGAATTTTCAATGTTTTTATGTATTGTGCACCATTTACAGTTCTATTTTACAAAGAAGTAGCTTAATCAAACATTCGTCTCTTGATTTGGAAGTGTTGCAAGTGTCGTTTTCAGTCAAGGAAAAGAATACTTCTATTTTGATAGTCGATTACATTGTTACTCTTGTATTTGATCTAAATTAGTAGTATTTCAAGTGTCGAAAGCAGTTTTCAATTCAAAATCACAAAGTGTCGTCTTACCTTCCTGTCGTTTTTTGAAAAGAAAATCGTTAGTACTGTCGCTTTGAAAGAAGAAATAATTAAGATTTGTATTTAGCATTATTTTTGTCATTCACACATTAAGAAAGTGGAAAAAAAATACATGCATGTGCATTTGCATTTAGACTGCTTGTTGGTTTTGATTTAGGACAGTGCATCTAGCGTGTGCTCTCTGCTCTATGTTGAAAGGATTTCATTTCTCTTTTCTTAGTAGCTAGTATTTTCATTGCAAAAAGAAGATTAAACAACTATTTATCATCTTAGATTGCATTTTAGGAATTGTATATCTACATCACGCGGTGAACCTGAAAGGGAAACTTCTTAAGAAAGATCAACTATAAAATAAATTCAATGAACATAAAAATGCTTTGGAACCTAACGCACAACATCTAGAAGTATAGGCTAGAGACGTATTCCGACATCGTAAAGCCTGGTAACTGTTGCGTTCATCGTAGGTTGGGTGATTCCTCCTCTTTGATACGATAAGTGCCAGTACGGACTTGTGCTCCCACGTACTATCGAGTATATATTGGGAGACCACAATAGGCTATATCCTTTATCCTTAGGAAGCCGTGTCTGCCGCCCTATCATTTACAATGCACTAAACACAACATTCGGGAAGATTGACTGCTGTACCATAAAAAGTATTCTGCAGTTTTGCAACTGGTTTGGTAATCCCTCTGTCTAGATTTCCAGAGCAGTCTCTTTCATTCCTTTTCAAACTCCTTAAAGGAAAAGGTCCATCTGAGCACTTGTCACTTCAGGCTCATTAAAAATCGAAGGCGACTAGAGTCATCTTTAGCTTTTTCTCGAATCTTAAAAATTGAAAAAGCAACTTGTGTCAAAGAGTCTAAAATTTATTTTAATCAGAATAACGTCACTATTCCCTCGTTGGTCTTAGGTTGAGAAAATGGAGTCCACCAACCAAGGATTTCCCCTTGGGGGAAGTCCTAGTCCTTTCTCCTCTTGGGGAGATGTTGGTGCACCTCATATGGCCACATTGTCCCTTCCAGGACTAACAATTGGCCTACTAGTATGGCTTTTCTTGACCTCTGTCGTTCAAAGCACCGTAATTCCTGGACAATCAAATAAACAACTAGATGATACCAAAGTTTCCCCCCAACCTTCTGCTTCATTTGTCTCTCCCTCTCCTTCTTCTTCTTCGCTTGTTAAAGATACTAAAACTAAAAACCAAGTAACTGAGAAGCAGAAGAAAGGGAAGGAGAAGAAGAAGAAGGAGCCAATGGCGAATAGGGGCAACCGGGCATCATCTAGTGAAAATCCACATGATGCACCGTCCAAACCTAAATCTCTATGTGTCATCTGCAAAGGAGACCACTATCACCGAGATTTTCCTTGCATCCCACAGATACTAAGGGACTGGTCTCCCCGCTTGCACAATCCGGTGTCATCAACCTCTGACGATCATGTTGAAAGTACACCGTCAACTAGTGAAAGTGAAGTCACTGGAAAAAAAGGAAAATCTAAATTTCCCTTTAGACTGTGTGAACATGACCATGCCCTCCACCATTGGCCCTTCCTGGATGAAGCTAAAAGAGTCTTGGATAATAGTCCTATATCACCACAATGACTCCCTCCTGGGTACAATAAACTCTTGTCGAATCCATTGCTAGTTGAAAATTTGACTGACCCACCTTTGGAGTCAGTCGAAGCACCTATCATTGAAGATAAACCCTCTGAATCCACATCGGACCAAAGTCAACAGGTCGAGACGGTAGTCGACCCCATCTTGACTTCAGAATATTTACCTTCAGATGATACAGTCACCAAAGAGAACGAGAATGACACCATTCAAATTATTTTCGTAAACACAGACTCTAATGAACATGGGGGAATCTACCCATTCCTTTACCGCAGGAAGGAAATTTGTCAGAGTTGTATCCGGCCATTTATTCAGTCCCACCTCCAAGCAACCTAGTTGTTTCCTTCAATTGGAATCTACTAGGCAGACCCCGTTTACCATCCAATGTACCATTTCGAATCATAATGCAAACTTATAAAATGGTCATGGTTGGTACCATCATAGATGAAGGGGCTTTTGTGAGTATCCTTTCTTCAACTGCTTGGAAAGTGCTTGGTTCACCATTGCTTTTGCTTGAGATGCGATATCTGACAAGCTTCGATAAAGGAACGAGTCGACCGTTAGGGATCCTTCCAAATTTTCCTATAACTTTTAGAAGAAAAACCGTTTATCTGAACATAATGGTAGTCCAAGGACCTTTAGATTACAATCTACTCCTTCAGTGTGACTGCATTTATAGCATGGGAGCCATCGTCTCCTCACTCTTTCGAGTAATGTGTTTTCCGCATGAAGGCATATTGGTCCAGCTCATAGACCAGCTTTCATTCCCCGGTTCACACATAGCTAATAGTCAAATGTCATCCATCATAGGTCTTTTTGCACAAGGAATTTCTCATCAATCTCTAGTCTGTCCACCTGATGAGCACGAGTGATTCGGTGGTCAAGACTGAAACCCAGGGGGCATGTGTCCTGGCCTGATTCGGTAGGAAAACTTCAGGTATAGGGTAGGTTTCCGCAGAGGATATATGACTAGTTTGACACACCTGTCCATTTAGGAAAATGGGATTAGAACGGAATAAGATACCTCTATTAGAAGGTAGGCCTTTCCCGATAGAACAAATGTTTTGTTGGAAAATTGAAGGGTAACCTGAAAAGGTAGGTCTTTCCCGATATAACAAGTGCTTTGTCTACAAATTGAGGGGTAACCTTGGAAACTCTACTTCACTATACCTGGGGGCATGCAAACTTTTTGCGTGAAAGTGAAAAGTGACCATTTATTTTCTTATTTTGTAGGTTCTTAACCCTTTAAAATCATAGGATTGGTCGTTCCTAGCTTACATAATAAAAGGAGTTGGAGCATAATTTCGAATGGTGCAAGCTCCCTAAAAAATGAACCTATCGATGAGACATCCTTATTATACAACTGGCACGAGAAGTTTTACGCGAAGTTCAAGCTCGTTAAAAATCAAACCTAGAAATGAGTGTATGTTCCACTAGAGTTTAAGCTCATTAAAAAATGAACCCATCTCCAGTAAATAACCATTGTGAATGCATTATCATCAGCTTTTGAGCCTTGGTCGTGTTTTTACCATCACCTCCACTTTGTTGTTGCCAATCATTCACCTCCATTTTATTGTTTACCCCTTTTGAGGAAAAGCTACGACGAGTGATCCTATTAGCTACCTTTTTACACTGCCGTGATTGGAAAGTTCCAAACCTTACCTAGAACCTGCTGCTATCTAAAAACATCACTCGTTCCTCAAAAAATGAGTCTCCTTTAAGCTCTTTTCATCTGACTTGTAAAATATGAAAAGATTGCCAAGCGATTGGCCTCTCCAGCTTGTTAAAGTGATTGGGAGTGCTATCCCTCCTCTAGGTTTTAATCTTTTTGGACCTGAGGGATTATTACACAAAAATATCGAGTGTTTGTCTTGTTCGGCTCGTTAAAACTATCGAAAAGTCATCCCTTTTGCATTTTTTATACTTTTTTTAGACTTAAGGGATTATATTATGAAAAAGGAATATTGGAGTCTTCTTTCTGTCTCTTTTCAGACTGTCTAAAATGGAAAAGGACCGAGTTATCCTTGTCGTTAAACTCGTTAAAAAAATAGCAACAAACTTGTCCATTTAGACAAGAGCGAGTTTCACTGTTTCTAGGCTCGTTAAAACATAGCAACGGGTTTTCCCGAAGGGAAAATTATAGAAAAAACATATGTTATCCTCCTCAAGCTTGAAAAAAATAAAGAGGTACTAGTCAAAAATGACTGGAGAAAGTAGGAAGAAAACTTGAAGAAACTTTATTGGTAGCAGGTTGCTCTTGAACATGACACTTTCACTCCATCACCATGATTGAGTCAGGTTGGGTTATTCCATTCAACAGTAATATCACCATTGGTCCACCGTACCATCCAATTTTGGGGTTAACACTACCAATCCATTTCAATGTCGCCGATATGTTCAAGAGAAGTCACTAAGAGAATTCACCTACCCATCTTCTGTCTCATCCACTGCAATACCTTCACGCTTCATTCTTTCATGACCACCATCCTAAACCTTGTATCATCAGATCGTTTCCACCTCTACAAAATCATTTGCTCCATTCCGTGTCGTAGATGTGGGATCCATTAATTCCCTCCTATGATGAGTCACTTCTTGTCAACATTAGCTCATTATCCAAGAAGCTGACCTAGGGACAACCCTTCCAGTACTTTGAAGCTTGCATACCTCAATGGCAAGTTTCTCACTTCCGGTGACAGGCTTACACTAATGGCCTTCGACCGAAATATTTTGCATGGTGTTCGACATCAACTCATGTATTCACACCACACAAATTGTACTGCAGTACCTTGAGGGTTATCATCATCATCGGTGATTCCTCTCGCGTCTGTTAACAACTTACATCATTGGCTGGTAATCAGACGATTTCCTTCCAGGTTCGACATCAGAACATCTTTTTCACATGGATTGACTTGTACTTTCAGGCGAAGATTGAAGGATTTTTGAAGGCCCTGGTTCTAGTTTCATCCATCCAGGCTGTGATATAATCAAGAAAATAAAGACATCAAATGTACATCATTGCTGCATAGATAATCATCCGAACTAAGGGATGATGGCTCTACTAGAGTCATTAGTCTGCACACAGACGGTTGTCTGTCCTATGTACATGAAAATGAATTTATCAAGCTGAGCATGGGAATGCCTACCTCAGCTAGATCATGAAAATATTATGAAGATAATGTATTGTATTGTATTACAAGTCACCCTCCAGTGCGAAAAACCTTGGATCCTCATTATAAAGCATTTCACCCGACATTAAAAGATTTACGACCTCATGCTTTAGGGGGCAACTGTTATAGACATATTTGGGCACTGCAACCCCAATCACATATGTCCATAAACCAAGCGCTTCTAAGTCCCTAAAAGTGTTGTTTCATACCCTAAAGGAGCAAGGTCAATTGATTACATCATCTCCCAGAATTTCTCCATGAAAAGCTACTCAGAACTGGTCAAAGTAGGACCATACAGACTGCCCAGTGCTAAAGGTGTGATGCATCTCACATGCCACATGCAAAAATTGCGATGCATATTGGAAATCCCTTCTATAGGGTGCGATGAGCGAGAGTAGACAAATGGCACAAGCAGTTTGCTAGGTGGAAATCCAGAGAATCTTCTAGAAACTGCTCATTTGACACTTGTCTCTTTGAGTTTGCCCAGGGATGAGTAAGAGATCTAAAATCTCCATGTGGAACTAAGAACTATCATAGGGATGACACTAATCAAAATCCCAGAAGCTGACTCACCCCCCTACAAATATCTATAAATGGATCCCTCATTCAAGAGATCCAGAGGTTGGAATTTGGTAATTTCCAAAGAGGTGCTGCTGGTTTCTCTTTGAAGACATTGTTGGGTGATCTTGCTTTGTGTGAGGTGAAGAGGGATTTCAAGCTGGGAGGATGATGTTGGGTCATACCAAGTGGTTGTAATCCTCTCTTCTATGACTTTTACTAATAAAGCTATTTGAGTTTTCCTCCATATTCTTGTGTATCTCTGAATACTGTGTTTGTTATATGCATTTGTATGGTCAATATATATCTGATCCTATATTGTTTACAGTGAAAGATCTCTATGCTTTGATGGTATTATGCTACTGTGAATCTATAGGTGCTCTTTGAAGTTGGACAAGTAAGGGAGCAGTGGTGTGATTCTGTCAAAGGGGAAAGGAAACAAGCAAGGAACCAAGCGGAAGACTGAGATTGGTACTCTCTGCTTCTTTCTCATCTCTCTCTCTTATAAAGGAAAAACAAGTGACTTTAATCTATTTGTTTCTAAGATAGCTACCCATCTTAGTGGGACTAGCAGTTCTGAATAGACACTAGATTTCCCAGTAACACTGTGAGAGATAAAGCTTTGTGTAATCATAAGATATTTCCACTTGTATGATAATACAGATAGTAGGGTTTTTAGCTGAGGCTTTCCCCAGAGTATTCTTCTGTGTTTCATGTGTGATTGATTCTTCTTCTCTATTATATGTGTTCTATTTGATCTTGGTCATATTGATTAAGCTTCCACAAGTTTAATTGTAGAAGTATATTAAGTATTTTGATTTAGTACGTTGCATAATCAGATTAATATACAGTGAGAATTTCTACAGAGAGTACCACCTTTCTTCTTCAAAAACAATATTGGTGCACCCCAAGGTGATACACTTAGCCTAATGTATCCCTTGTCCAAAATTTCCTTCGACTGCATCTTCAACTCTACCAACTCAGGTGCACTCATCCTATAAGGTGTGTTTTATGTCAGAGCTACCCCTAACACCAACTCAATAGAAAAATATACCTCATTGTGAGGTGGAAAATTTGAAATTTCCTTAGGAAATTCATCCTAGAACTGTTATAGAAATGGTGCCTGCTTAAAACATCTGCATCCTCAACTTCCTTACTTTTATCACTAGAAATATGTACTGCAAATAACACACACCCTTTTTTGCAACTACATTTGGTCTACATAGTTGTCACCATTCTAACTGATGTGGCTTTCTTCTTTCCCTGTAAGACTCTTGGTTCCACATTGTCATCCACACACTAAATGGCTTTGTCATAACAATCCACCTTGGTTCTACAAAGGTATAACCAATCCTTGCCCAACAACATATTGTATGATCCCAACGATAATCCATTCAAATGTTTTGCGATAGGAATACCATCCAAATCAAATGCACAAGCTCTTACCCAATGGTGAGCTCACTTCTTTGTACCTATAGCCAACTGCACTAACAAAGATTCTACATGGAATTCCTTACTCAAACCACACTAGTCAGGACTAACATAGCTATAATTAGATCCTCCAAATAGAAATAACTTGATCACAAATCTTATCGTCCATCTCAATGATATATGCATGATGATCTTCCTGTTTTCTATCCAATGGTGCATAAATATGAGGAACACTTTGACCAAATTCCCCAATAGTATGTGCCTCCTGTGCACTATATATCTTAGTCATACCCCCTTGATACTATGGATAATCTCTCCTGCAATGATCCCCTCCACACATCCAACACCACATGAGATCCTTATTCTGCTCCTCATATTGTTGTCCCTGTCCTCTATCAGATGCACTGAAATTCTTAGATGGTGCTATGTTCTCTTTATTTCATGTACCATAAGGTCTTGCTCACTTCTTATCCCATTTTCCTTTGTTCTTTGATTATCTTTCCAGTCTGGCTTAGTCTCATATCTGCGCTTCAATTGTTCATAACAATGCCTTAGCTTTCAGATGGTATCCTCTAATGATCTAGGCTTATTGAACTCAATTATGTATTTCAATGCAACAAGTAATACACTAATGAACCTCTGAATCTTGGCCTTATCCTCCATGAGGTAAGGCACATACCTCAGTAGCTCCAAGAACTTGCTAGTGTATTCCTCATCTATCATTGATCCCAAATTTATCTCATAGAATTCCTTTTACTTGTCATCAAAGTACCTCTTCGATCAATACTTCTTCTTGAATAGCCTCTTGGACTCACTCCAAGTCAAGTGCTCCTCATGAATATGTCTGACATTATTCACATCTTCCCACAAATGTTTTCTTTACCTTTGAGATTAAATGTAGCTACTTTGGCTTTCATGTTCTATGAATAGTCATGCAACCTGAAGAACTTCCTCATGCCAAGAAACCATGCCTCTGCATCCTACGATTTATTCATCTCTCCATCAAAGGTAGGTGGATTTTCTTTCTTAAACTCATATGGAAAATATCCCCTGTCACTCCTCCTGTAAGGATGATAATGATGTCGATCATAGTGCCTATCTGAACCAGAACTAGAATAGTACTTGTGTCCATCACCTCTCCTATCTAAAGTGTCCAACAATTTTCCATCTCTCATTATGTCATCTCTATCTGACCTATGGCCACCATGGGACCTACTACCATATGACCCATTAGTTTTATCCTCCTGCTCATGGTTGATCCGAAGTGATCCTTGTCACTGTAAATCTAACAAAATATGAATTACCACTACATTTACCTCTGCTTGTTTCTCTTGTGCCTGTATTATTCTGCCATTGTTTGCCTTACAACTCCTTATTTTTGTGTTTAAGATTCTAAGTGTGTCTTCTAGATTAGAAGAGTGCCCAATACCAAGCTACTCATATGATCCATAGGGAGAGTCTCGGGAAGTACAATCTACCATATTGCTACTCATCTATGATATTTTTCTTGCAAGGTATATCATGTCAACTGAACCAAATCACAATAAACCAACGTACCTTAGCATAGTTTGGGAGGATATCTCATTTTCAAGATCAACAATTCAGCATAATGCATGTATAACATAGTCACAACAGCATATAGAAATATAACTCATAAGCATATAACCTTATCACCATCATTCTAGTTAGAGTCTAGTCATTGATGCATTACCATGACGACATTAACCATACCAATGTATGTAGACAATGCACAACCATAAACATAGATGATACACCAGCACATATGCGAACAACACACAATCATAACCATTGACAACACACATGCATAAACACATACGATTAAGCGTAAACGAGCAATACTTGTAACAATAGGTAGAAACATGTAACTAAGCATACAAGAATGATACATGTAAGAAACATATAACAACATGTAACGAATCATACACTCATGAATATGCACTCCAAAACAACACCATCAACTTCTACATGGAAACATCACTACAACCATGATCAACACCATGCAAATGCAACAAGAACATCGTCTCACAACATAAGAAACACATACACAACTGACATAATGCATGAACAACACACCCAACCCATCCATTCTAAGGGGTGAACCATGTTCTAATACCACTCTGTAACACCCTCCTCCCACATCTTCCATGGTAACCAACCAACCAGCGTAAACATGTGACGAGAGGCCACTATGACATGATTTGACCTCCTAAGTCATGTTAAGGAAGTGGAACCGACGAAAACACACCATACATGCTTTCAACATCAGCATTACGACCCTCAGGAACAATCCCAACCTTTCTGTCAATCAGCCTCTGGGTCCCACTAATATTTTAGGCCACTTGACCCCCGAATTCTCCCATGATATGGGAATGATAGCATCCAGGAGGCTCTAGATGCTCTCATGAGAAGGCATGATAGTGTCTAGGGACTAAATTGCACAGTGTTGTGCCAGTGTCCTTGCCATTTGAGCCACCGTTTTAGGCCCATAGCCTAGGTCACTGCCTAGAATTGAATGAAACTCTCATAACAAAGAGAACAAGGAAATGGAAATACAAATGCAAATATATTAATAAGACCTTAATTGGACCCCTACTAGCCATGATAGGAATTTCATCAAGCATATCACATGTATGTAATATACATGTGTAACTGACATAGCTAAGCATAGGGGTCTCATACTCATCTGAGAATCACTAAGAAGCATTGATCCCTCAATACATTAGCTACAATTTCATCCATTAGGTCATAGATACATTATTTATTCATTTACAAGTAAAATCATGATGAGAGCCATACATAGCTAATGTCATAAAAGACATACATAACCAACATAATAGAAACAGAAATACCAAGGAAATCACATCCATATTATCCACATATAATCCATATAATACTCATAGAATAACAAGGATAAATAACATCATATTATTGATGCAAAGGCAAACCAGTTATGGGACTTCCACGAACTACCCGAACGTAGACATGGTTGAGCCAAAACTCTCTTCATCTATTCACCCTCATGCCATATTCCAAGCATGAATGTGGGATCTCATAAAACACATCAATCCAAAACCATCTAGGTCTTCCAGATGCCAACCACCTCAAACCATCAAATAGTGATTCCACCTCACGGTTGGACATCACCAAACCATCACCAAATTAGTCTCTATCCAAGCCTTCTAGGGTTGCAGAGCATTTATTCCAACCAAGGCTCTAGGACTAGTAACTCAACCCCCCAAGGGCTCTAGAGCATTTGTCCAACCAAGTCTCTAGGACTAGTAACTCAACAAAGCTCTTACAACGTTCTAGAGTGTTTGTCCAACCAAGGCTCCAGGAACAAATAACTCAACCCAAGCTAAGGAAACATGAGAACCAACCAAAAAACACAACAAATGAACCCACAACAGCATGGCTATCTAGGAAATGTAAAGGCTAGGAAAATCAACTGTCAATCCAGGAAATCCTCCATGCCAGTGACAGATCACAAGCAATAAACCACATGCATATGCCATGCATGCCAAAACTAATGAGGAAAATATACATGCAACTACCTGCAAGGAAAACCCGATGCAGTTGTTGATCTCGATGTCCTCTTACGCTTTCCTTCTCTTCCTTTTCCTTCTTGCTCCCAAGATCCAAGTGTGTCACACCCTCCAAGATCGCTCCAAGAAAAATCTAAGTGCCCAAGAATGAGAGAGAGAGAGAGAGAGCTCCAAAATTGAACTGACAAAAAGGTTACCCACTGATCCTTAGAGGTATTTTTATCAATGAGGCCACTATTTTATTCATTTTCCATTATTTTCTTTCATTTTCCTCCTCACATGCAATCTGTGACCTTTCGCCTCCCTTTTCTCATAATTTAAGTTATTTTCATAAATAAATGTGCCAAAAATGCCATTTTCCTTTCCAAAGCCTTAGTCATTTCCTTTTCCAATTTCCTTACCCATTAATAACCAAATGAACACCAACACTAGGATGTCTTTCCCAACATTCAACTTGGAATAAGTGCCCCATCAACCGTGGTTATTATTTTTCCTTTCTTATTTTTATTACATGGAATTTTCACCAAGGTTGTGATAACTATACTGTTGATGATTCTATTGGCTACGATATTTATTCATTTATGGATGGATTCTTGGGCTATAATCAAATCAACATTCTCTTGGCTGACCAACCTAAAATGGAATTTATTTATCCCTGGGGTAGTTTTTCTTACGGAAAGCTCCCTTTCGGTTTAAGGAATGTAGGGGCCAAGTTTAAACGTGCTATGGACTACTCTTTCCATGATATCAAGCACATCGTGAAACCCTATTTGGAAGATCTCTCAGCTCACTCCAAGCAATAAGTTGATCACCCAATGCCTTTACGAGCCATTTTTATCCATTGTAGACATTATAAGATTCGAATCAGCCCGCACAAATGTGTGCTCTGTGTCGGTTCTAGTCGGCTCATTGGATTCGTCATTTCGAAACAAGGAATTTGTATTGGTCCTTTAAAAGTCCAGGAAATCATTGAATTTCCTGCACCTTCCTCCCTCATTTAGTTACAAAGACTCTAGGGGAAAGCCAACTTCCTGAGGAGGTTCATCCCTAACTACGCTAAACTAATCAAAGGATTTATTCACTTACTAAAAAAAGAGATTCCCTTTCATTGGATGACGTTGCACAGAAATTCTTTGATTCCTTGAAAGATGTACTGGTTTAGGCATCTCTTTTATGTCTCCCCGACTATCAGCGTGACTATTTCTGGCACCTTGTTGCTTCCATCTCTACTATAGCTATGGTGTTGGCCGAAGAAGATGATATGGGGACTAAACATCAAATTTATTATCTGAGTCAAAACATCAACGATATCAAGATCTTGTATAATCATGTGGAAAAGTTATATTTGGAGGTCGTTCAAGTCATCTAGAGATTTCGCCATTACATCTTGCTTCATAAAACTACCGTCATTTTAGATTGCAACCCTATGACATAAATATTGCCACGTCAATTTTTGGGAGTGAAATACTCTAAGTGAATTATTATTCTCCAATAATTTGGCCTGGAATTCATCAAATCCAAGTTGAAGAAATCCTTAGTTTTTTCCGAGCTAATTTGAGATCTCCCTTCCCTTGATGTTGAATATACATTGAAAGATTCCATACCAGATGAGTCATTGTTCCTAATCTCATCATCTAATCCATGGTATGGATATTTTATCATCTACCTCTACACCCATAGTTTCTTTCCTAATACCTCTTTATTAGAGCAGTGATGTATCTGGTACCAATCCTGAAACTATGTGATTATCAGTGGCACCCTTTACTGTCGTGGTATCGATACAATTTTACAGAGGTGCCTCAGTATTGAGGAGGCTGGGAAAGTATTGAATGAATTCCACTCAGGGGCATGCGGTAAAAATTTATCTGGTTATTCTACCATGCAAAAAATCTTATATGTTAGTTACTTTTAGACCACCATTTTCCATGACTGTATCCCCAGAGTGTAGAAATATCATGTGTGTCAGATCTATGATCGAAAATTCCGTGCTCCGCTTGCTTCATTGCATCCTATTGTCACATTTGGTCCCTTTGTGAAATAGGGCATTTATTTTATGACATGTAACCCTCACCTGGTCAGGGGGCATGGATATATCATTGTCGTTGTTGACTATTTTATTAAGTGGGCCAAAGCGATGCCTACATTCAATAATACCGACAAAATGGATACATACTTTTTCTTCAACCACATGATTGCTAGGTTTGGTGTTCCGCAAGAAATAATAACGAGTCACGAGAAGCACTTTTGGAATCATATGATGGCCGAATCCACTGCCAAATTGGGACTTTCACATGAAAATTCCACTGCCTATTATCCTCAGGCTAACGGGCAAGTTTAAGCGATCAACAACATTCTTAAGACTATTCTTTAACATATGATAGGGGTCCACAAATTAGACTGGAACTTGCTTCTCTTTGTTGCCTTGTGGGAATATCGAACCTTAGTTAGGAGTATTACTGGATTCACACCCTTCGAGTTGGTGTATGGTCTAGAAGCGATCATCCCTATCAAATGCAAAATTTCATATGCTAAAGCGATATCATCCCTATCAAATACTTCCAAAATTTCATCGAGTAAAACTAGCTATCGAACTTCTTCCTACTACTTGAAACCTAGAGGAGGAGCCACATGTACAATCTGACTCGTTTGAATGAAACCAATAGTGCATGATGCCAAGCCATACAAGCCAATGAAGCCCAAGGAGATCTAGTGCATTAAATGACAATATGAAAAGCATGTCAAGCCTAAAGTTCTTCTATGTGGTTGGGCCCATAGATTTTCAAGCTAGTTCTTGCAATAATGACCAGGAGGCCAACAAGTTAGGTCTAGGAAAGTTCCAGCCTATGTGGTTGGGCCCATACATTTTCAAGCAAATCCTTGCAAAATGGGCTTATGAGTTAGTATATCTCAATGGAGTTCCATTGGCACAACCTAGAAATGGGTTGTACCTCAAAAAATGCTATGCTTGATCCCATGCATAGTACACTATGTACATATTATCTATAGTTGTGTTGAGTGTGTTTACACTTTGTTTTTCAGATTTTCCCATGGTTTATGTTGATTCTGTTTACTTTTGAATTGCAGATGTCAACCTCTCTCAAAATGCATATTGGTTATGCCGATGGTGCTAGTTTTAGTACTCAGAACCTATCCACCGCAGCGTGGGCTATATTTACTCTAAATGGTGAGCTAGTGAGTATGCAAGTGATTTTCATTAGTCATTTGACTAACAAAATCGCTAAGTATAGCATAGTTCTTGAGTTACTTTCTAATGCTATTTCACATGGTATCTGTCGTATAGTCATCAAGATTGACTCACAACTTGTAATAATACAACTTGTGAATATCTATTCAATGAGAAATCATACCATCCTTCGCATGGTTTTGAGAGTGTGTCTTCTGGAAATACATTTCGATTTCATACAATATGAGCATATTTCTATAAATTTTAACACATTAACATATGCCCTAACTAATTTTTTTTTATATCAAATTTTTCAAAGAATGTAAATAACTTTCAATTCACATCACATTATATTGAAAGAAGAATAGGAACTAGGAAACACTGAATATATATATATATATATATATATATATATATATAGATATAGATATATATATATATATATATATATATATATATATATATATATATATCTATATATATATATATATATATATATATATATACATATATATATATATATATATATATATATATCTATATATATATATATATATATATATATATATATATATATATATATATATATATATATATATATATAAAGTTTGGTTTTACAAAATGTGTTTCCCAAGACACATATGGCTACATCGTCCATATAGAAACTACACACAAAACATCTAAGTAGACAAAATCAGTGGTGCTCATGATAAAACAACATTGCATGAGTTATCTTGCACAGTAATTGACCAATATGACTAGGCACTCTGGTTGTGTTTCGTTGAAGTCACAATGGAAGTTGATCGACCACGGCCTCACCAATCCCATGTGTCAATGCTTCCATGTGGTGCTCCATCTCTAATATGATCTCTGCTACATCAGGATCTCGTAGCACATCCTATCCTACCATAATGACCTGTACTAGTCCCACTGCCTCCTCATGTGGCTTTCTCTTTATGTGAAGGAAATATGTAGCACCCACTGGTCAAATAGGTCTGATGACTGCATGAAAACATCAAATATTTTAGTCTCAGGAACATCGAAAAACACAAAAAAATCATAAACTTTCAAAAACTTAATAGTGAAAGTATCTTACCTGAAGCATCCCATTTCTCAATCTCAGGCAACTCAAGCTCAGGATAATCATGAAAATCCATCCTTGCATAAGGATAACTATCAATAATGATGAACTTCCTGCATAGCCACCTAAAGAAGGTTGGCGAAAATTTGATCGTTGATGGGCCTACATATCGACTCATATGGTCTATCCACCTCCTCATCTGTGGGGTCCTTGGATTGATGGGCTCAAGTACAATATGTTGAGGTTGCAGTAGTGCTACCAAATCTAGAGAAAAAGAGACTAATATTGTGCCATAGCCAAAGTTCTTCAACTTCCCCTCCTTTGCTTTAGTATGTTTTTCCTTCAAATTGACCAAGACACCCTCACTCCAGTTGAATAATGTCAGCTCTAGACATTCTATCCCATACTACATGTATGATTTTCTTACTACATGTAGTGCCGAGCTTCCTGCCAATCTTGTGATAATGAACAAGATCATTCTCAGAGGAAATTGTTTTACATCCTTTATGTTGATATTTCCATCCCTAGTAGGAAGGGCTCGAGGTCTGAAATAGGTAGCGATATAGTATTTCACCATCTCATAGCAACTTCTTCCACCTAGAAGAGAGACAGGGGCACCTCCCTTTGACAATCTTGTCAGAAAGTAAATATCCTCTACCTATATGTTGAGTAGATTCTCCCTAAACCTGAACACCTGTGGCTAAATATCCCATGAATGAACAAGGTAGTTCAACAACTCAATTTTTTTGCCTCATACTAGGAAGCCAAAAGAATTTCAATAACCCACAATTTTTTAGTGCCTGGATGGTAGTGGGGTCGTTTTCCGTATTCAAATCCTATTCCTCATATTCTCTTTCTCGCCAGATGAATGCCATTATGTGATAATGGGTACCTAAAACGTCAACAAGGAATCCATTAGGTTCTTTCCCATGCAAAAAACTTAACAAAACTTGAGGAAAAATTGAAAGACAACTTGGAAAAATGTGCCCAATGCACCCTAGTAGTGTTTACTAGAGCATTTCACCTTTGCCTATAGTGTTTCTCTGCCTAGGTGCAACACAGTTTTCGACATAGGGGGGTGCGTTGGTCCCAAGGCATCTTTTATGAACCCTAGGGGCCTCAAAACCTTAAAACATTTTCATGAAAACACAAAAATGGACCGTAGAAAGATAGAGAAAGGTTTCAGTTCCTATCTGGAAGAGATGACACTTGAAATGGTTCCCTAGATTGACTGCAACCAGTTGAAGAAAATCAAAGGAAAAATGGCTCCAAATACTCACTGTTGAAGGTAAAATGTGTAATGGTAAAAATGAGAAGTCATTTTGAATATTTCTGGTCATTTTCTCATTATTTTATTCATTTGTAGTGTTTTGACCTAGAGATGCTTCATTTTTACTATGAAATAGGTATTTTTAATCATTCTTGTGGTGTTTTGAATAGGTTGACAACTATTAGAAGGTTTTCATTATGTTTGAACAGGTTATTTTGACCACAGAGTACACTTTTATCTCTTTTTCAAGATCTTTAAACCTACGAAAAAGGAACCCCCCTAAGTCCTCTTTCAACTCTTTTCAGACTCCCAAAACATGAAAAGCTTTCCAAGCACTTTTTTTTTTGAACTCGTAAAATTAAATGAAAAGACGTCTACTTAGTATAAGTTTAACCCTTTTCCAAACTGATATAGACTAACTATAGAAAAGGAAAACCTTATTGGAACATGGCTAAGAGGCTCTCTTGGGTATTGTTTTCTACGTTTTTGGACCTAAGGGACTACCTGCGAAAAGGGACATCTGGAGTTTTCTTTTTAGCCTCTTTTTCAAACTTTCTAAACATGAAAAAGATGTCTATTTTTACTTTAGTTGGACTCATAAAACCATCAAACAACGATGGACTCATAGATCATGATGGGGCTGAACCACTCTTTCTTAGGGTTCATTAAATATACTTGGAGGGATTCATTTGAAGGATTAACTTACAGATTAAGCATATGTTATCCTCCTCAATTTTGTTAAAAAATAAAGAGGTATTGACCAGTATGGTTGAGGAAATTGGGAAAACAAGGGATTCCATTTTTCTAATGGCAGTGATTCACTCTTGAACACAACACTCTTCCACTTCATCTCCATGGATGTTGGGTTGGGTAATCTTCTTGTATTTTGGTTATCATACCATTTTTCAGAGCCTGTATTTCAATTTTGGGTCAATGTTACCAACTCCATTCAGTGCTACTGATGTGTTCAAGAGAATTCATTCAATTGATCTCCACTACAATAATCTTAAGCCTTCTTTTCATGTCTAAATTTCCTGATCCAGTTCCATGTTAAAATCATTATGATCATTTTGTCTCAATCATGATACCTGTTTCATTTCATTGATGGGGGATACATCAAGGCCTTCCTACAACAGGTCATTTCTTGTTTACAATAGCACATCATCCAAGAAGTTGAATTAGAAACACCACTTGGTACCTTGGTTCTTGCATACATCAATGGAAAATTTCCTTGCTCTCAGTAATAGGTTTACATCAGTGGCCTTCAACCGAAATATTTGTGTGGTGTTTGACATCAATTGATTCATTCACACCATACAGATTGTACTATAGTACCTTGAGAGCCATTAACATCATTGGTGGTTTCTCTCATGTATGTTAATGGCTTACATCATTAATCGATAATCAGATGGTGTCTGCCATGTTCGAATCTATCTCATTGACTCACATGGTTAGAATCATACATTGGTTGGTCATGTGAATGAGATAGAAGACCCCAAATCTAGTTTCTGCATCCGAGCTGCAATTTCAGGATTATACAAATATTACAATGTATGATGGCCATGATCACATTGACAGTCATCCAGTCATGAGTCCACCAGTTGAATCTGTGGACACGTATTTTTATTATTATACATTTTATGTTAACTTATGAGCTGAGTATGGGTATGCCTCCTTTACTGAACAAAGTTTCCATGTTGTAAATGTATTGTAATAGATGAAGCTCGTTAGTTTTTCGTGATCCCTAATTTTCACAAGGTAAATCACTTCAATCATCAGTCATCATCTTTGAATTTGTGCTTTAGGGGGCATTTTGTTATAGGCCTTTTTTCACATACGATTAGTGAGCTTTCTAATGGTATCAATCAACATCCTATCCCCCCCTTGTCACCTTGTTTCACAAATCCCTAAGCATGTACCTTTCATTTCCTATATTTCTAGCCCTAAAATGCTTCATCTGAGCTAGTTTGAGTACCAACGCTCCATGTAATCGTATTGAGGTGCGTTCACCTGGTTGCTCCACTGTGGCATGCATTGGTCACCATTAGGTTTCTCCCCTTTGCACCTGCGTTGGTTCTAGAAATCCGGTAGAATGATTGGGATTCTGGAAGCTTCCCCTTCTAGGAGTTTCCTAAAGTTGTTTCAACTACTTACCTTGGATAAAACATTCGGCTCTTATCCTTCCCTACATTGGAGTCTTCACCACTTATACTTTGATCTTATCCCTCCATCAAAGGTGGACCTCTTACCTTAGATTGGTAATTGGATAATAACTCCCAACTTACCCTTCTTCTCTATATATTCCCATCCTTCTATGTGTTTGGGGGTTGGATTTTGGAGAGTGATTATGCTCTTATGTTGTTGTAGTGAGTGGTCATCATCTCTTGCATTTAGGGTGATTGGAGTACATATTGTGAGAAGAAAAATACAAGTCAAAAACTTGGAGGATCTCTTCTACAAGATCAACTGCTACTTATGGTTGTAATCTCCTTCCATTCATATTAATGCAAATACTTCATTGTTTTCCTATTGTGATGTTGTTATTTCACTTATTTCAATACCATGTTGATCTATTGAATGAAGTACTTAGATAATACGTCATAGATCTCGTAGCTTCTTGGCTTGTGTTATCTGACTTTTCAGGTTCTAATTTTGGCATTCAGAGCTGGAGTTGGAGCTTCCAAGCTAAAGGAGCGAAGTGTGCGAAGGATTCCAGGTAGGTCTCACTCCATCATCTATTGACTTTAATGAAAATCATTATGTTCCTTGTCTCTTTGTTGTTCTAGGTTATCCACCAAACTAGGGGAGACACTTTTGTCCACAATCGTAAATCTCATATAAAAATGGTGATGTCAAATAGTGACGACGAAGAAGATACAATGCCAACACCAAGTACTGAACGTAAAAATTCAGAGGGGGAATAATCCCATGAGGAAGATAAAGGGTATGAGGAACCTTAAATGGGAATTAAGGGTGTTACTATCACCATTCTTTATGGAGTCCCTAGATACTAGACCTTCTGAATCAATGAGGTCATACAAGAACAGTGAGCCATAGCTTTGCTTGATGGTGGGTGTTAACACCCAGGTTGTTCCCTTTGACTCCCAAGGGAATACGGCCGGGGTAACCACTAACCAAGCTTTGGATTATAGGTCCTAGCCTGCCTATAATCAGAGAGGGCTCTCTCTTTAAGTTTTAGCTCTGTTTTGTAAAGATTTTAGGCTAGTTGTGAGTTCAGTTTTTGTCCAAGGTTTTTGGTTGAATGATGTCTTTCAGTACCTAGAGTGGAAATCTTCAGATAGTATTAGTTCATTGGGCAATGGAGTCTGTGGCTACAGGTTGTTTGAAATGTTGAGTGGGGATGTTGAAACTGCAGGGCCATTTAACTATTTCATGAAACAAACTTGAAATTGTGATGGTTAAGTATGTTTAACCAGTGAAAAGCAATTAAGAATTTTCCACTAAGCTGGGGTGTGAGAAAGAGATCTATTACACAGGAGCAGATTTGAATTCCTGAACAATAGCCCAGGTGAAAGATATAGTTTGAAGATGCAGCAATTAAGAATTACACCTTTATAACTATAACTGAAGAAAACATTTATAACAGCGTAGATTGAGTTCAGGGTATTCTATGAATAAATCCTAGAACTATTCTTTTTCTCTGCCATTAACTGTGAAACATAGCATATGATTGGGTTATGAAGAAATAATAAAAACACATAATGAAGAGTTTAAAGGAAACTTATTGAGCCATGAAATATGCAGGAATCCTGTAACATTCAGCAAACACACTACAACACCTCAGACAACACAGAACTTTGGAAATTCCATCAACCTTTGTATTAATCCTCTGAAAATTTACAGCATAAGATCTCTAGAAGAGAAAATCAACAACCCCTGCAAGCTTATGCGAGGGGAAATATATACAATCGGTTACACAAAATATCTGAACCGCTGAGTCACTTGAGAAGTAAATATGTTTACCAACTTTATAGAACAGCAGATAAGGAAGTTATTGCTGCTCTAAATACAAAATGAATGCTTTTTAATTCTGTCAGAAGACTTTTTGACTTTTGGAGGCCACTGAATCGGTTGAGCGTTCTGCATAAATGCTGAATGATGTGTCTTTATGCTCTGTCATGCTGTAGCTTTCTCGGCCCTGTCATTTGCAGCTGTCAGTACTGCTTTAGTGGCTGAATATTTCTGCTGAGTTGGCTCAGTCCACTCTTCTTCATACATACTGAATGCATCAAATTTTCCTGTACATGATAACTTATGTTTTTTGATGAAAAACTTGATGAGAAGCTCTTGTTCACAGTATCAACTGTATCATTTTGGTCCACCATTCCTGTGTGGGCAATTGATGTCTCAAAATTGCATCTAAGGTCTCATCTTCCTCTGTATATTTGTAGAAGTTTGGAGGCACTTCAAACAAATGTTTGATCTCATTCATAATGAAAAATAAGTTCTCTACTTTGTTATAGAGACTTTGCCCAGATGCTGGCCCTGTTTCTTCTGAGGTACTTGGTCTTTTAGTGATCTGATTGGTAGCAAATGTATTGACCCTTTTAGCATAGTTCTCATGTGAAAGTAGTTTCCCTGCACTGTTCAGTAAGCCAGGGAGACCTCTGCTTTGTAATGTTGCAAACTTGTCCATAAATCTGTTTACTTCTGTCTGCATGTCCTGGCTTCTCCTTTCCAGTGTTTGTACTAGGCTTCTCAATGTAAGGACCCTCTTTATCAGCAGGATAGTTTCAGTTCTGTTAGGGATTTCTATTGCTGCCAGCTAAGGACCTGTATGGTTATTTAGCACGTTAATCATTCTGTTGGCTATCTCAGGCATATTGCCTAGAGATGCCCTTACTCTCTGGACTTCCCTGTGTGCTTTGCCTATGAGCTCCATTTTCTCATGTATGGTCTCTATGTACTGCCACTGATCTGTGATTGATTGGCCAATGTTGGCCCATAATACTGTCTTGAGCTGAGCCACCACTTTGTCAAGGGTAAGCTCTTTCTCCAACTCCTTTATCTTCTCTTTGAGAGCCTTCACTTCTCTTCCCTTTTCAGCTATGCTTTGCTTTGACTTGTCATATTTTTCATTGAGCTTAGCCAAATTCTCCCTGGCTTCATTTAACTCTGCCATTTGGGCTTCTAAGGCCTGAATTTCATTCTTCAGCTTCTGCATATCAAGGTTTGGAGCCTGCTCTGTTGTTGGTGCTAGTGCTGATGTAGATGGCGCTGTTTGAGCTGTCTGTTCTGTAGGAGGAGCAGTAGTTTGAGGAGATTCCTCAAGATTGATTATTTGTGGAGGGGGCTGTGATGTTTGACCTCCTTCCTTCTGTTGTAGGGCTGCTTGCAGCGCAGCCTCTGACTCTCCCAATTTGTCCTGTGTCTGGATCAACTATTTGTATAATGATACCAACATAGCTGCTGCATCTTGGTCATGCCTTAGCTGGGCAACCTCTTCTGTCTGAGGATGAAGAGTTGCTGGAATCTTAATCATTTTTCTCAATGCTGCCATATCTGCATCTCTTAATTTCAACAGCGCTTGTACAGCCTTGATGTCCTTGGGATCATGCCCAAGCTCTATGATGATATCCTCCAATGCTTTGATTCGGTTGTCTTTTGCCTGGGAGGATGCTTTCTCCAAGTCAAGTTGGGCAGCTGTATTATTTAGGCTATTTTCCAACCTATAATTCACGACCGTTTTGTCTGCAAGGGTGGCATATACCATCTCACCCGTTTTCTTGTGCAATTCAATCTGATCCATGGGGTGGATGTCTTTTGCAAGGACTTAGAGAGATGGAGGATTCTTTGCATTTCATCAGTCAATCTTGGAGGAGGAACACCATATAACAAGGTCAAAGCTGGATGAATGAAAAGGTCTATGAATTCACAATATGTGTATGGTGAACGGGAGGTGCAATGAAAAACTGAGGTCCAAAATACTACAGACCTTGGATTTCCCTGGGCATCAAGTTTCTTAAGAGGAATAGGGAAACTGTCTGGTTGATAAAATAGGAACAGATGATAGATGTATGAGGTGTATCTGAACACCTTTTCCCTTTCAAGATTCATCAGTTGCTCATGAATCTTGTTTGCAATGAATTCAGCATAGTCATAGTGAACAATAGGAGGCTTCCCAGGAGAAAATATGGACATCATGGCCATAATGGTGTCATCAACATCCTCAACTCCCTTTTTGTTACACTAAAAAATGTCACCATGGCTATTTACAGTTAGTATGGTTCTATCAACAGTCACGCTATCCTCTTAGGCAAGTCTTATGCCTCTGCTCTCCATGTCAAACTCCAAAAAGAGAGAAAGTCTTTATAAATGTATTTATCTCTGGGTACGCAGGTTCTCTCAACCTTACCTGCGGGTACGCACCTAATGTTCACAAAAGCTGCGTCCTTGTACGCTCTGTATGTAAAGAGGCAGGTGCGCCCCCCTGTAAAGGTCAAAATGCGCAAGTTTCATCTTTAAAAAGTTACTTGTGGTCATTTCTAGAGCATTCTAGAAGGTTGTTCGACGTGTATTGAGCGCCTCAAGATGGTTCATGTACCCCTATCAAAGAGGAACTTATCCCATCAATAAGGGAGCTATCCCATCCAAAGAGGGGATTATCCCATTGATGGTGGACCTGAATAACTTCCTCTAGATCACTATAAATACAGGCATTGGGCTAGAAGGAGGGGAGGTTGGAAGCTAAACATTTCTAAGGGTAGATGTTGCAGGAATTAGGACTCCCATTTAGAAGCTTGTGAGGAGAGATTGCCATCTTTGCTTGTTCTATTTGGAAGTGGGTGAGCTTTATCAAAGTAAAGGAGAACTCTTGATGGACCCTGGGAGGGACTTGCACAACACTAAGGCTCAGGTTGTAATTGTTCCTTTTGTTTCCTATTAATGCAAATGAGTCCATTCTTCTCAATAACTTGTTATTTATGAGTTGTTTCATGTACTCCTTGGTCTATGTGTTAAATATGTTTTATTCTATGAGATTATCAAGTGATATTTAATCGTTTGATTGTTAGTGGATGCAGGTTTAAAAGTGAAGGAGGAGCTCATCCGGATCAGCGGTGCTGGACTGCTACAACAGCGTTGGACTACAGGTAGGATCTAAACACTTGATTTCTTATATAGTAAATGCATGTTTAGAGAAGGATTGTTCTTGTTTGTCTTGTTTGTCACTAGAGAGTCTTAGGCTCCGAGGGAGGTTGGTTGTGTCCGCACAATCGACTCTTTCCGCCTGACAAATTGGCGACTCCACTGGGGAATCCATTGATGTGAAAGTCGTTTCCTTTGTATGCAACTTTGATCTGAGAAAAGTCATTTATTTTCTGGTTTTTGGCTCTGTGACTTTGTTTTTGGGTGGGTTAGCTTAGGGTTAGATTCAATTTAGTTTTTCTTGGTTTTTTCAGTAGGACGCACCCTCTGAGTATTGCACAGTGCGTCCCTGTATGCACTGTTGCTGTGTGCACAGAGCGGGCCCGCACCTGTCTTAACTGGTTGCCTGCGTCCCCTGCTAAAATTTAAGAAAATTCCATTTTTTGCATTTTTTCTCTTAGATTTTGCTTTTTCTTAGTTTTTACTGCCCAGATCCATTAGTCTCTTGTCAAAGATCTTCACCTGAACTTGTTTCGATAGCATTGAGTGTTTTAGTGGATTTCATAGAAGTTTAAGCCCTAGGGTTTGATTTTTGAGTAGGTCTTGTAGTGACTTTGACAGTAGAAGTTGTCAAGCCTTAGATCTCTCTGGTTTTGTCAGCCTTCTTAGAAGTCAGACCTGTCATAAAGTCTACCTGTGAGAGCAACTTACCTTTGAGTGGTCTCTTTGGCAAATTTCGAAGTACTTGTTGATTGAGTATTGAATTCCATTTTACAAAAAGAACAAAAAGATTTGAGTTTTGTTTTGACTAGTCTTTTGATTCTGCATTAGCTGGTCCTTGACTTGATTTTGGTCAAGTAAAACAACCTAGAATCATCCTTGTAGGCTTTTGCCTCGTTAGGTTTGCTTAGAGTAAATTTCTTTTTGATTTGCTTGTGAGTCAAGTTTTCATAGATTTTATAGTTTTTGAGATTGATTTTCGTTAAAATAGATTTATATGCTTTATTAAATAAGAGAAAATACAAAAACATCTCCTTTGAAAAGTTTTGTTTCAAGTAGCTTTGAAGAGTTTTGAGAGAAAAAGAGTTTTTCGTGCACGTAAGGAGTGGTCATGTTTGTATGCTTGAAAAGATAAAGAGAATTGTTTCTTTGATTGTCTTTACTAAGAAAGTTGTTTTCTATAAAATTTGCATTTCTCAACTCTCTTAGTTAGGAATTTCATTGAAAGAGAAAAGTAGCGTAAATCATCTTAGGTGCATATTTGTAGTGGTTTGAGTCGAGTCTACACACCATTGGTTTCACTTCTGCTACCTTTTGTCTTTAAGAAAAACCATAAAATTAACGCTTAAAGTAAAATCGACATAGTAACTTTTATTGCTCTGAAACACCAATTTAGATCAGGCTAGTGTCTTGGAGTAGGAGAGTAATTAACTCTCCAAGACAACAAAACCAAACAAGTAGCTTATCTTGTGATAGAATAAATCCAATTGTCTCATTTGTACTCTGGGAAAGCTCCTCTTAAAGGAGAAGCACGAGCTCGTGTCCGAACCAGTGAGAGGATCAATCCCCCCTCGTTGGGAACGACGCCAGACACACACGTATTACAAACGGTAAACCTCGGATTAATCATTGTCGAGGAGCCAGGGGTCACTTGTCGGTAAACCTTGGATTATTGTCAAGGAACCAGCAAGGGGATTGAGCTTGATACTCTGCCCTTGCGTGTTGTCGGAGTGTAGACTATTCCCCCAGGTGCATTTGTTGTGGTTGGTAACCTTAGTGACCATTATCTTTAGGATTCTACCGAGGTGACGGTGGAGAGAAGATCCCACTGTACCTGCAGCAGACGTCGGCTAGACTCACTTGGATTTTCCGGGGGGTTCACTTCACTCGAGACGGTTAAAGTGGAGGAACTTGTGCCGGTCTATTCATTAAGCAGGTTGCCGGGGTAACTGTTCCACCCGCCACTTCTGTACTGAATCCGGCGATGTTGGGTTTCATCACCAACTAGCGTTTTCGGTCTGGAAGGCTACTGTTTGTGCTTGGTTTGACGCCCTAGATTCTTTAGACGTGTGATTCAAATTTGTTTGGTTCTTTAGAGACTTTAGGTGGTTTGATTTGAGATATTACTTTGTTTTCGTGTGTAGTAGTTAAAAGTTTTTAGCTGTGGCAGAATTACCGAGACAGTCCCGTAGACTTCGGGGCCAGTCTCCTAAAGTTGTTTCTGTGGCCGAATTGTTGAGAAGATCCCGTAGACTTAGGGGTGAACCTCCTCGAGACGACCCCAGTAATCTAGAGGGTTTGAAGGTCCTTGTAACTCCTCCTAGTGGCAGTCGAGTAGGTTCACCTGAAGAAGGAGAATCTTCCTTGGTAGTCCATTCAGATTACCAAGGCCTAGAGACAGGTTATAATCCCGAAGCTGTTACAGTTTCTGAGCTTGTTGGTAGTTTTTCGTCTGCTAGTGATACAGGCGAAGAACCTGAAATATCTGAACCTATTACTCCGACTTCTAGTGTTCCAGATTCACCAAGAGTAGAACGAGTTATCACCAAAAATCTTCCTACTGGTCTGATTGCTATCGAAGAACTTTCTCCAGAGGAAGAAATAGGCGTCTCTAACCTTGAAGATCAACTTACTATTGATCTCAGGGAGCGTGAATCTATCTTTTACAGTCCTCCTAGAAGTACTACTTGGTACCTTTCATTAACCAATTATTTAGACAACTCAGGGGTAGGTTTTTCTACACCTCGTACTCCCTTTCCACCTGGAGGTATTTATACTCCTGTAAATATGTCTGGTCAGTCGTCCGTGTTTACTCAAACTCCTGAATCTTTCTTACACGGCGGTCCTTCTGTTCCCACCGGGTATCAATCACTTTCTGGTACCTTTGCGGGGGAATCTCTTCAACCCATTGATCATGGGTTATTAGCTGGAAACAATGGTAATATACCATTGGGTGTAGGAGACATTTACATGATGTCAGGTTCAGTTCTCGTTTCCCAACCTCAAGGTGGCCAATTACCACCTGGGGGGCAGCCTCAGTTAACGCCTGGGGGGCAACCTCAAGGTACACAATTCGTGTCTGGGGGGCAACCTCAAGGTCAGTATGTACCTATGGTGCAATACATGCCTCAAGGTCAACCCCAGCCTTAATATGTACCCTAATGTCAACCTCAGTATCAATATTTACCTCAAGGGTATCAACCCCAAGGGTATCAACCTCAAGGTCAAGGTCAACCCCAGTATCCGTATTTACCTCAAGGTTATCAACCTCAAGGTCAATACTCGGGTCAAGGTTATCAACCACCTCAAGGTCAGTCATATGTTCAAGGTATGGGAACTGCACCTTACAATTATCAATCCTATCCTCAATCCGGTTATGGATCTCAGTATATTCAACCTGTTACGGGTCAATACCCCGAAATGTTAGTGTGGGATCCATCACAGGGTCAACAGGTGTTGCAGCCAAGTATACAGTTGGTACCTCAAGCTAGACAACCCGTAGTTTCTGGTCCACCCCAGCAACCGCAACCTGTCCAGTCAAATGTTCAAGCTTCTGTAACTTCAGTAGTTACTCAGCCGCCAATTGCACCTAGTACTCCATCTCAAACGGCTGCTGCAACTACCGCTACATCTGCCGCACTTACTTCTGGAGTATCGACGGCTTCAGTTTCTACTGTCTTTGTAACCACTCCTCAGACATCTTTACCGTTGTCTGGATCTACGATTCAAACCACGGTCCAGATGCCTACAGGTCAGCCTGGTATAAGTACGGGTGTCACTACTCAACCTCAATTTGTTCATCAACCGTACCAGGGACAGTACCAACCCGGGCAAGCTGTCCAACAGCCGGTTTACCAGTATCAACCGTATCCTGGGTACACTTATCAACAACCTCAACAACCCCAGTACGGTCCGGTTAATCCTGGTTTTCCAGGAGGATATAATATCCCTAATGCGACTCCTGTTCCTAGTTATCCTAGATATCGTCCTCCTGGGACTGGTCTTGTGACCCAGAGTTTTAGAGATCCTAACCGGCAATTACCGTTTATCACAACTTTGGATTTACTAGACTTGACACGCCTAATGAACGATCCAATTCAATATCTTCCGTTCTGGTCGCCAATGCCAAATAAGTTGCCTAGTGATATACCCAAGTTCGAAGGTAAGTCTAGAGAGGATCCGTCCAATCATGTGATGACTTACCACCTCTGGTGTGCTTCAAATTCTATCTCGGATGATTCGATCCACTTACGTCTTTTCCAACGTACGCTCATTGGTCTCGCAGCCAAGTGGTACATTGAGTTACCACGGGCCTCATTTTACAATTTCAGCCAGTTAGCTACCTCGTTCTTAACTCACTTTCAGTTGCCGGTCAGATACAATAACGGCACGGAGCTATTAACTTCACTAAAACAATCGACGTCCACGTATATTTCTGATCACATTCATGAGTGGAGACGTCGAAGAAGGCTAGTGAAAGTTTTTATCCCGGACCAAATCTTAGCTGAATGGTTTGTTAAATCATTATTACTGAAGAATACTGAAGATGTAGCTAAAGCTGGAGTAGTTACTGAGGAGCAAGTCATTGCTCAGGCGCAATACCTTGACTTAGTTTATACTCAATCGGGTACGTTACACGAGAATATTCCAGATCCAAAGACGCTCAGAATCCAATGAAACATTCTGATTCAGAGTTGAATTTAGGGAATATTTCTCGTACTATTCCCATTGATATTTCGGTGAAGCCCGGAATTGAGGAGAACATTCATATAGGTGCCTCATGTACAGAAGATGAAATCCGAACTTACAAGGCCCTATTCCAAGAATTCCGTGATGTGTTTGCCTGGTCTTACGAGGAAATGTCGGGAATCGACCCTTCCATTGTTGTTCATGAAATAAAGACCTACCCGGATGCTAAACCCGTCCGGCAACGGTTGCGTCAGATTCACCCTCGGAAAGCGGCTGCGATTAAAACAGAAGTCGAGAAGTTGTTGAAAGCAGGTTTCATTTATCCAATCCCGTTAACGGATTGGGTATCGAATATTGTTCCGGTCAACAAGAAACAGGGAACGATAAGAATCTATATCGACTATAGGGATATAAATCGAGCTTGTCCAAAAGACAACTATCCTACGCCTTATATCGATAAAATTATTGATGATTGTGCCGGAAGTGAAATGTTTTCCTTCATGGATGGTTTTTCGGGCTATAATCAAATCAATATTCTACCTGCCGACCAACCAAAAACGGCATTCATTTGTCCATGGGGGACATTTTCTTATTGCAAATTACCTTTTGGGCTTAAGAATGCCGGAGCCACTTTTCAACGGGTGATGTCTTATGCATTTCATGGCATCAAGCACATTGTGCAACCGTACCTCGATGATTTGCCTGCTCATTCTTTACATTGAGCTGATCACCTTGTCCACTTACGAGCAATCTTTATGAGGTGTAGGCATTATCGAATTCGGTTGAATCCCCACAAGTGTGTTTTCTGTATAGAGACGGGTCGATTGCTGGGATTTGTTGTTTCAAAAGCCGACATTTGCGTCGATCCCTCGAAGGTTGAAGCTATCATCAAATTGCCTCCTCCTTCGAGTTTGCGCCAACTCCAAAGTTTGCAAGGGAAAGCGAACTTTTTACGCCGATTCATTCCAAACTACGCCGAGGTCACTAAAGGTTTTACATGGTTGTTGAAGTAGAACGCTCAATTATTTTGGGACGAGATTACCCAACAATCTTTCGATGCACTTAAACACGCGTTGACCCATGCACCGTTGTTGCATCCTCCCAACTACAACCAGGACTACTTCTTATACCTCGCAGCTTCGCATTCCACCATTGGAATGGTGTTAGTTCAAGAAGATGAATTCGGAGCGTAACATGTGATATATTATCTTAGTAGGACATTAAACCCCACTGAGCTAAAATATTCGCATGTGGAGAAATCGGCCCTGGCAGCCGTTCAAGCTGTCCAACGTTTTCATCACTACATTCTTCTCCGTAAAACTACAGTCATTTCGGATTGCAACCCTATGATTTATATCTTGACAAATCAACTGCTAGGGGGCAAGTAATCTAAATGGATCGTTATCCTGCAAGAGTTCTACTTGGAGTTTGAGAAGTCCAAGTCTAAGAAATCCTTAGTTTTTGCGGAATTGATGTGTGATTTCCCGCGTGCTGACACAGAAACTGTGGCAGAGGAGTCCATTGCGGACGAATCTTTGTTTCTTATCAGTACCTTAGATCCGTGGTACGGGGATATAATCATCTATCTCCAAACCCAAACCTTTCGGCCTAAAGCTTCAAAGTCGGAACGTCGAAAAATTCGGTTTCAATCCCAGCAATACAAAATTATTGGAGATACACTTTATCGCCGGGGGGCAGACTTAGTTTTTCGACGTTGTTTAACTCACGAAGAGGCTGAGAGGGTTTTGAATGATTGTCACTCTGGAGCATGTGGCGGTCATATGTCTGGGTATGCCACAGCTCAGAAGGTGTTGCGCGCTGGCTATTTCTGGCCATCTATGTTTAAAGATTGTATCATTGTAGTCCGGAAGTGCCACAACTGTCAAGTGTTTGATCGCAAGATGTGCGCACCACCTGCTCCTCTCCACCCTATAATTGTCGTTGGTCCATTCGCCAAATGGGGTATCGATTTTATTACTTGTAACCCTCACTCGGCCGGGGGGCATGCGTATATCATCCTCGCGGTTGATTATTTTACTAAATGGGACGAGGCGATGCCTACATTCGACGCAAGCGGCAAAACAGCTGCATTTTTCGTATTCAATCATATTATAACTAGGTTTGGTGTCCCACAAGCAATCATCACTGACCATGGGAGCCATTTTCGAAACATCATGATGACTAAGCTTACAAGCCAGCTTGGTTTGCGCCACGATAGCTCTACTCCTTATTATCCACAAGCCAACGGTTTGGTTGAGTCTATCAACAAAGTTCTGGTTATCATGATCCGACGAACCATTGGTATTCATCGGTCGAATTGGCATAACATGTTATTTTCAGCGCTATGGGCATACCGAACCTCAGTGAAAACCTCAACAGGGTTCACTCCTTTCCAGCTAGTTTATGGCTTGAAAGCTGTGTTACCCATTGAATGCGAAATCCCATCACTTCAAATGGCTGTCGAATTACTTCCAGCTACTTCCAAAGAGGAGAAGCGTTTATTATACTTAGCTAAATTAGATGAGACTCGACGTGACGCTGCATTGGCAATCGAGACTCACGCGAACCGAATGAAAGCTCAGTATGATAGAAATGTGACCCCTCGAAGTTTTTCGGAGGGAGACCTAGTGCTATTATATGATCAAGCTAACGATAAGCTAGGTGCTGGAAAATTCGTTCCTATGTGGCATGGACCCTACATTGTAAAGAGAAAGCTAGCAAAAGGGGTTTATGAGTTGGTAGATTTTGATGGGGACTCTTTGGGTAAACCCAGAAATGGACTTTACCTGAAGAGGTATTATGCTTAAATGGTGGGTATGGAGAATTTTTAGTTAGGTTAGGTTTTCTTTCCAGCTAGTATGTTTGTTAGTTTAGTCAGTGTGCTTAGCTTAGAGAGTGTGTTTTTAGTCGTTATTCTGGCTTATCTTGGTTTTACTCTTGATATTGCAGATGTCGACACCTCTCCAAACATACATTGGATTTGTTGATGGTGCTTGTCGTAGTACACAGAATATCTCTTCCGCAGCTTGGGTTATCTATTCGCCCTCTGACGAGTTAGTTTCTATGCATGGGGTAAGCCTCGGTCAAACAACGAACAACATTGCAGAATACAGTGCAGTGGTTGAATTATTATCTGAATCTATTTCATTTGGAATTCGACGTTTGATAGTGAGGTTAGATTTTGAACTTGTTGTATTACAGCTTAATAGAGTATATGCCATTACAAATCCTGTGTTATTAAGGTTGTTTTTGAGAGTGCGTCTCTTGGAACATGAATTTGATTACATTGAATATCAGCATATTCCAAGGTCTTTAAATACATTAGCAGATGCAATTGCTTCTCGAATGTTAGACAGACATTTACAATAATCATGCAAGTAAATTTAAAAACATTTCATCACATATGTTAAACAAGATAAGCCGGTAATAGTGATATATATATAGATAGGAGTGTGTCAAAAAATATACATCGTCTTCGATCATAGGTTGAAAAACACCTTATGATCGGCAAAATGATAAGTACAAAAATTAAAAAATGTCACATGTGCCTACAAAATCACCATCCAATCACTGGTGGTGCTCCCTATACGACACCACTGCACGGGCTACCTTACACAAGAATCTCCTAAATGGCCCAGGGACTGCGACTACATAGTGCTGAAGTCTGATAGGAATATCATCTATGGTAGTCTCAGGTATATCCACCGTCAGGCGCTCTAGATCCTGCTCCAACTCAGCTAGTGACTCTGCAGCCGCGTCCTGTGGAGCCGGTACCGGTGCAACCGAATGTCTCCTCTCAAAAGGCCGGAGGTTGGCTGGGCGCTGTGGACCAACATCTGCATTTTGAAAATTTTTACTGTCAGTTTTAAGACGATATATATATAAAAAAAAAACATATAATTTGAAAACTTGTGAAAAATAAAGTACCTCTGTCGTCCCATTGTTCTCCCTGTGGAAGAACCATGTCCGGATCACCTCGAAAATCTACTCCAGCATACGGAAAGTCCTGGATCGAAAAAACCTGGTCCTCTAACTAGTGAAAATAACTATCAGGGAATCGAACAACCATCGTGCCCTCGTCAGGATGCCGGGCCATCACCGTAACCCATCGTATCAGCTTTGGCTCCCGAGGACCCAAGATATCAACAGTGAGTTGCTGAGGGATCAGCATCGGAACTCTCTCTAAGGAAAAGCTCACAACTAGAGGCCCATATCCAAAGGTCTTCAGTTGTCCGTTCTTTTCCCTAGTCAGTTGGCCCTTCATATTGGCCGACACAGCATCACACCAGTTGAAAATGGTGCCTTGGAAACAGTCAATCGCCATCCGCATTTGGGACCCGGTGGCAATATGTAAAGCGGCTGCCCCGCAAATTCTGGTAACCATGAAAGCTATAACCTTGAGTTCATGCAGAGAGATGTGTTTGATTTCTACGCCTTTCGTATGATGTTGATTGGGTATGCACCAATCTGCCCGGAGACTAGCAAGGGATTGGCCACCCGGCCTAGTCCCGGCTAGATTGAGTTGCTCGCCCCTATTCGGCAAGCCAGTGAGAAAGTATATGTCAGAGGGCTCTATCTCGAGCTGGTACCCTCCGATGTAAAAGCATTGCTCATGAATGTTCCATCTCTCAACCAGCCACTCCAAGAATCTCACCTGAGCCCTCATGCCAGGTATGGCCCAGTATTTATATAGTCTGCATGCTTTTAGGGCATCAATGGAAGGTTGATGATTAATTGCGGCTAAATCAACGTCCTCGTGCTCTCTTTCTCTCCAATCCAACATGGTGAGTGCCCTACACACCAAGAAATGAAGATTAGAATTGATTTGGGAAAATTCAAATGGTTGTTTGTGGAGTTTGGGGTTTCAAATTCCGCCTTTCGCAGGGGACGCACCCCGCGTTTAGGACACAGAGCGTCAGGACGCAGCTGGCCTGAAGGTGGGCTGCGTACCCCGACCTTTTTCCTGTGTGGGAAAAAGTCGGGGGACGCAGGTCACCCTTAGGGCACCTGCGTACCCCGCAGAGCGGATTTTAAAACCCAAAACCCCCCAAAAATCAAAACTAAAACCTAAAACAAAATTTTAATCGGATGAAATTGAAGAGGAGGATGTTGTGAAATACCTGGAAGAGACGGCGTTCGATTCTGACGGTCGGATTCTCCGCAGCAACCACGGGAAGTTTCTTGCCAAAAGCCCTTTTTTCAACCTCAACAGTAAAATGGTAAAAATGACATGGTAAAAAGTCTTTTTATAGGTTTTTTGGATGAATGAATGCTAGGTTTGTTCATTTTTCACCATGGAAGGATATTTTTCAATGTATTTTTGCCTATCTTAAACAGGTATGAGTAATGTGTCGTTTTTGTGCAGGACAAAGGGATTTAGAGGGAAAATTGTCATTTTTCACGAACCAAAATATCAGAGTCATCTTTTAAGCCCTTTTCTGACTCCTAAAATATGAAAAGATTGCCGAGCATTTCTTTTACACTCGTTAAAACGGAATTAAAAGACGGTCCCCTTATAGCTCTTTTCTGACCGTAAAATCAGGAAAAGATTGTCGGGTTTTTGTCGTTTCAAACTCGATACTGGAAATAAAACGACATGTCCTTGATCGCTTTTTACTTTTCAGGTCAGTGGCACTAATTATGAAAGTACTCCTTGGTCGCAAGATCAAGCGTTTCCCCCAGGTATTATTTTATACTTTTTCGGGCTTGAGGGACACAAATCTACGAAAAAGTTCAACTTGGAGTCTTCTTAAGTTTTTCAGACTCTCTAAAATTGAAAAACGCCGAGTTTCTCCTATACTGGACTCGTTAAAATTTCACAGTAAAGGACCTGTTCAATTACAAACAGGAAAGAACCACTCCTTCCTAGGGTTCGAATCAAAACTAGGTTGGACTCATCCGAAGGATGAGCTTATAATCAAGCATATGTTATCCTCCTCAAGCTTGTTAAAAATAAAGAGGTACTTGCCAGAAATGGTGGGGGAAAAGAGAGAAGAATGAACCTGTTTGTTATCTTTTGTCTCAGAAGAAACTTTATTACCACTCTTGAACACGACACTTTTCATTCACCTGGGTTGGGAAATCTTTTACCTCACAGTTGATCAAACCACTTTGAAAGTCTTCAGCCGGGTTCCAGGGATTAACTTTGAGTCGTTTATCACCAAACCATCTGTCGTGTCGTTATGTGTTCAAGAGGTCTGCAAACAAAACTTTCATCTGCAAAATACCTGTCATCCATTTGACCATCCCTGAGTCAGTCTTTACAGCAACATTTCTTCAACTTGAACAAATGATTTTGTGTTGTGGGCTTGCCTACAACGGGTCTCTTTCTATCGACATCAGCACATTATCTAGAGAGATGACTTAGAAATCGTCAGTACCTTGAAGTCTGCATGCATCAATGGCAGGTTTCTCGCCTTTGACGTCAGTTTACATCATTGACTTTCGATTGAAGGATTCCGTGAAATGTTCGACATCAACTCATTCATTCACATCTCATGGATTGTACTGGGTACTTTGAGAACCATTGACATTACTGGTGGTCTCTCTCACACTTGTTAACAGTTTACATCATCGACTGGTAATCAAGTGGTTTCTACCATGTTCGACATCAACTCATTTATTCGCATGGCTAGAATCGTACCAATTCGAGAAGCGGAAATGAAGACCCTGGATCTAGTTTCCACCATCCAGGCTGCGAGGAGTTTTGTATTCATTGTCTAAGTAGACTAATCATAAACAGATGGCTGCGTCCATACTGTGTCTACAAAAGTCTATGATTATGATGTACTGCAAGATCATTCCTGTATCAGAGTAGTTAGTCTGTTAGTTAAAGTTTTGATCTGAGTATGGGAATGCCTACCTCAGTGATGATATAATCTTATACATGTATTTTGTGTTGAAAATTGCAGGTTCTGACCAGGCTCTCCACGAGATAATCCTTGAAATGATAAAGTGCTTCACCCTTCCTAGATAATACAAAACCCTAATCTATTTCAGGCTTCGCACTTTAGGGGGCAATCTGTTACACTAAAAAATGTCACCATGGCTATTTACAGTTAGTATGGCTCTATCAACAGTCATGCTATCCTCTTAGGCAAGTCTTATGCCTCTGCTCTCCATGTCAAACTCCAAAAAGAGAGAAAGTCTTTATAAATGTATTTATCTCTGGGTACGCAGGTTCTCTCAACCTTACCTGCGGGTACGCACCTAATGTTCACAAAAGCTACGTCCTTGTACGCTATGTATGTAAAGGGGCAGGTGCGTCCCCCTGTAAAGGTCAAAATGCGCAAGTTTCATCTTTAAAAAGTTACTTGTGGTCATTTCTAGAGCATTCTAGAAGGTTGTTCGACGTGTATTGAGCACCTCCTGATGGTTCATGTACCCCTATCAAAGAGGAACTTATCCCATCAATAAGGGAGCTATCCCATCCAAAGAGGGGATTATCCCATTGATGGTGGACCTGAATAACTTCCTCTAGATCACTATAAATACAGGCATTGGGCCAGAAGGAGGGGAGGTTGGAAGCTAAACATTTCTAAGGGTAGATGCTGCAGGAATCAGGACTCCCATTTAGAAGCTTGTGAGGAGAGATTGCCATCTTTGCTTGTTCTATTTGGAAGTGGGTGAGCTTTGTCAAATTAAAGGAGAACTCTTGATGGACCCTGGGAGGGACTTGCACAACACCAAGGCTCAGGTTGTAATTGTTCCTTTTGTTTCCTATTAATGCAAATGAGTCCATTCTTCTCAATAACTTGTTATTTATGAGTTGTTTCATGTACTCCTTGGTCTATGTGTTAAATATGTTTTATTCTATGAGATTATCAAGTGCTATTTAATCGTTTGATTGTTAGTGGATGCAGGTTTCAAAGTGAAGGAGGAGCTCATCCGGATCAGCGGAGCTGGACTGCTACAACAACGTTGGACTACAGGTAGGATCTAAACACTTGATTTCTTATATAGTAAATGCATGTTTAGAGAATGATTGTTCTTGTTTGTCTTGTTTGTCACTAGAGAGTCTTAGGATCCTAGGGAGGTTGGTTGTGTCTGCACAATCAACTCTTTCCGCCTGACGCTTGTACCCCAGGACATAGCTGATCAAATCCACCAGCATCTTCCCCAAGTCATTTATATATGGATGTCCAATAGGAGGTGTTCTCAGGGCTTCAGAGCTTGGCTGAATAAATAACTGATTAATTTTGATGATTTGGGCACTGGACAGGTTTCCCCCCTTCTTTAATAAGTCCAACATGGAGAGAGGAGTCAATGGTCTTGCAGAGTGAAAATGCAGCATCTCATTTATGGCCTCAGGGGTGTTATAGCTCCAAATCTCACTCTTATGGTTTGTGATGCTGCACTCATGGCCTAGGGCAACCCCTCCTTCCAGACCTAGTCCTAAAATTTAAAAAATAGTTTTTTATTCCCTATACGCGACATTGCCCTGAGTTAAACGCGTGTACACGCGGGTCTGTGTATACCTAACCAGCGGTGTATGTATTAAAACACTTAAAAAAATAATAAATTCCTTATTTTCGGGCGGAGATCGCGGGTTTTACCTGCTGGATCACCTGTTAGTGCCCGTGGCCCAACTGTTCCCAACCAACTCCTAACTAAAAAACTACTTTGGATATGGTATAAAAAGACATCAAAGGGAAGGCCAAAGGGGGAGGAAGGAAGAGTAAGATTATTATGCTGAGATTTTCCCCATAGACCAGGTCTGAAGTCCTTGGTGCTTTCTGCACTTCCCCCATTTTGCATAGGAAACCCTTGTTTCCATGTGTATTGGTGATCATTCATCCTTGATATCATCATTGAGTAAGACTTGGAAGGAGCTCTTGTTGGAGGCTTGAGGCTGGAACGAATCTGGGAGGAAGCTTTGCTTGGAGCCTGTTGAAGGTGTTCAGGTGATATCTTTCCGTTATATGTACTTTATTTGCCTTTATATATAAAGAAACACGTCTTTGTTCCCAAAACAATCTTTCTTTATGCTTATGAGATTCTTGCTTTGAATTCTTATGCAAGTGGTTACTTAAAGTGTTTTATAACTAACTTTATAGCATAAAGATGGTTTATACATAAGTATTTGTACATATACTGTTGTGTTCTTTGATTTGTTTGTCTTACAGGTCAAAGGAAGAAGAAGGGAACTCCAAGAAGGGTTTGGACCCTAAAGGCCTTCTCGAACGTAGGACCTTAGGTACGTACCCTTAACATTAGAATTTGCTTAAAAGTAAAGATAATGGCTGTGTGTGTGTTTCTTTGAATAAGCAATTTTCAGTCTGGTAAGGTCTTAGCCCAAAGGACCCTAGGGGTACTTTCCCTTCAACCAAGGGGTGATGTGGAATAAGACTGAGCCTGTGGGACTAAGAACAGCTCTCTGACATGGATCACAGCATTCACAGCATCTATGGATCAAGTCTGGAAGGGAATTGACTTGAGGGAGGTTGTAAATGGGCAAGTTGGAGTCCCAAATCCCTAAAATATCAGCTCCACTGAGGTGTTGAGTTTTTAATTCATTTAGAATATGAATATTAAATTTAGAATTCATTGAGAACAAGTCTATCATCTGATAATCTTTATCTCCTAGGGCTTTCCATTCTAGCTCTCTTTGTGGAGCATTCAGAGGTTGAATATTCTGGGTTACTGGTGTCTCCATGGTTAAGTAGTACTAAGACTTGTACTAGAACTGGTTTCAGTGGGCAAAACAACACAGAGGGATATCTCTGGAATCAGAGAGGTGAATTACAGAGGAACTGAGGGTAACTGGTAGTGCCAGCAATTGAAATACTGCACAGAGGACTGATAGAGTAAATGCCAGGCCTAGTGAAACTGTATTCACGGTGAATTAGCAGAGCTCGGGTCGTAAGTTCACGAATGCGCGAACTGTTGGTGAATTTGGGAAAATTTGGCTAAATGCGGGTTCTGCAAAGGAATTCCGACCCAAAAATTGAAAATAGACACTGGTTACTGCAGGTTTGCTGGTAGTTACAGTGTTCTTCACTCTTTTTAAGCTATCTTTGGAGAATTATGGACAAAACCAGGCGTGGAGGGAGTGATTTGGATAAATACCTTATGAATTGCCGGCAATGGTTACAAATGCAGGTGTAATGGATGCGCCCACGGTCTTTGTATTGGTTTCTACAGGTTGGCGGCTAACGGTCGTAGTATGCATGCAGAGTGGAACAATCTTTGTTTTGCAAAAAGTAAGAAAAACCACGATTTTCGGGAAAAATATGGACTTTTTGGGATATTGGCGCTTTTTTTTGGATGACGTCAGCATGATGTCATCAGGTGGGGTCAGGGTCAGGTGACGTCAGCATGACGTCATCGAGTGACGTGGCGGCCTGTGAGTCGTCCACGGGGAATGGTGAGGTGGCGGACAGGTCAGAGTATTGTCGGACGGGGGCGCTGATGCGGCGGCGATGTGGCATGACTTGTGCACAACGTGGCGGTGACGAGGATGTGACGTGAGCGCGACTGGTCAGCAGTAAACGGTAGGCGGTAAATGGTTTTCTCGGACCGCTCCGGATACGGAAGTAGTATTGTCAGAGGGCGACCCGAGAGAATGTGGGGGTGACGCGTGGCAGAGGCCTGACGTCACCCTCTGATAGTTTCTCGGGTGATAACGGTAGTACATCAGAACCGACCCGATATGGATATGGGCCGTCAGATGGGAGGGCCCAGATTCGACGGTCGACGGCTCATTAACCTGTCAGGGCGATACGACAGTGGGCGGGAGAATAAAATAATATTTTTTGTGAAATGCGCACCCAGCGGAAACTTTAGAAATTGGGTTTTCAAGCTGTGTTACGGGCAAAATGCATATGCGCGGGTTTATTAACAAAGCTGGATTAAGGTTATTAATCCAAGCGGATCTTGGATTAATCCCAGGATTAATATATCAGCGCTCTTTGGGTCGCGCTCTAATGTTTTAGCGCTTAAATCATTAAAAACCACACTTAGAGCTATAATGCTCGGGGAAGGGGATACATATGTATTTTTGGGGTTTTTTGCATATTTTACATAGTAATAGGGGGAATAGGGGGTATAGGGAGTTAAATAGTAGAAGTTAGGGGTTAATATGAGTGGAAGAGGTCGATGAGGAGTGGAAACACTAAGTTCTATGTGGAATCAAGTTAGTTTAGGGAGTAGATCAAAATGAAAAGAATTTTACACAAGAAATGTGGCTTTTAAAGAAACAAGAACCACCATAAAACCTTGACTTTCTTTCATGAACATAACTGGTAATGGGATGTTAGCAATGAATGTGAGGGGGGGAAAACAGGAAGTTAGACATGCTCCTTTGTATTGCTGCAAGATGATGGAGAAGAGGAACTTCTCTATCCACTGATGTTTCCTTTATGTTAGACCAGCAAAATTCAATTGAAAGGAATGACATTTCTGCAACCCCCTCTACCTACCCATTAACTTTGCCTAGCATTTTTTGTCTCTCCATGGAGGGTGCACTTAGACTTGCAGACCCTCATGTGCCTTTTCTTTTATTTTGGCTTTTTCTTTTGATTTTTTATCTAGAATTACCCTTATTGCTTCCAAGGTCCCAGATTAAACAGTTGGGAACCTTAATTCTCTACCTAACTACTGGTCTGCCAAGAATGAACAGTTTGGACAGACTTCTTTCTCTATTCTACAACAAGAAATTGAAACATGGCATGATCCAGATTAAGCTGTTGGATCACCCATCCAAAATTGAGTCAATATTAAGCTATGTACACATATTACCTTTTCTTGAAAATATGGGATCTTTGCATCACCAAAGCAGAGCATATTTGGAATTCCCTTTGCCAATCATGAAATATGAAACCTATTGGTATAGGTATCTAACAGTGGCTCCACATGGGGATGGTTTTTCCATTTGAAAGACCAAGAACAGCAGGTCATAATGCCTTGGCCCTAGATTTCTTTTACCAAAACTTGAAGTATTATTCTTTGAAATCTCAAAATTGTGCTCTTCCCCTCTTGGTAGATCTCTGAACTTATTAGCCTTTTGCTGATAATTCACAAAACTTGAAAAACTGCATTTTTTACATGTTAACAAAAAGTAATATATACACCTGAGTATGTACAAGGGAACAACCATGCTATGTTCATGGAAAGTAGTCAAAATAGTGCTTCAACATCCTGCCATTCACAAGACCTTCATCCAAGTCAGTTTCATCCAAATTTTTTAGGAAGTAAGTGTTGTTTCCTTGCACTTCTTGGATGACAAATGGTCCTCTCCAAAGGGAATCAAATTTTCCATGTTTTCCTTTATCTTCCCTTCTTGAATCCCACTTAAGGACTTTGTCACCCATGTTGAAATCTTCAGCCTTAGTTCTTCTATCAAAAGCTTTCTTTAACTTTTCTTGTAAAACTTGAACTCTGCTATAAACTTGGTCTCTAGTTTGCTGCAAACATATTATTTGGTTGATCCTTCTTTGCATATCATTTGGTTCAGCCTGGCTTTCTTGAAGAAGTTTCATGACAGGAATCCCTAGTGATGAAGGAAATTTGGCTTCTAATCCATAGAATAACTCATATGGGCTGACCCCAATGGATCTCTTGGTTGTTAGTCTATCTGCCCATAAGGCATTCACAAGCTTCTTATGCCAATTCTTCTTATTTTCTACCAACACCTTCTTTATGATGTTTATAAGGATTTTATTTGATGATTAAGCAAGGCCATTACCTTGGGGATAGTATGCAGTAGAGTGGCCCAAGGTAATATGAAATTTGTGGTAGAAGTTCACCATCTTCTTGGATCTAAAGGCAACAGCATTGTCTGTTATGATCTTATCAGGACAACCAAATCTAGACAATATATTATTTTCCAAAAACTGAATGATTGTTGAATCATTTGCTTGTCTACATGGGATGGCCTCAATCCATTTGGTGAAGTAGTCTGTGGCTGTGAGGATCCATCTATGTTGGCCTGAAGATGAGGGATGAATTTCCCCAATGAAATCTAAGCCCCATTGTTGAAAAGGTCTCTCTGTTGCAATAGGCCTCAAAGGAAGTGGCAGTAACTTTCTCTTTCCCTCAAAGACTTGGCATTTATGACATGAAGTGGTAAATTTTTTGACATCAGAGAAAACAGTGGGCCAATAGTAACCAGTTGTTGAGCCTCAACCTTGCACTCATTTACCTATCCTCCCAACAGCTTTTCCCTATTCACTTCTCTCTTTTGTCATCATTTCCTCCATCAACTTGTTCAATTCATTGCATTATATGTCTTTTTAACATGATTTGTTGACTGTGCTAATGATTGACTGTTGGTTTAGAATTTTGGTACAAGTGCTGCAATTCCGCAGCTAATACAGCGTTTCCGCAGCTGATCAGAGATTCCGCAACCATTTTCTTGTTTGCTATGTTCCACGTGTCCTCCAAAGGAAAGGGCCACATGGGCAAGTTGGTATGACTGTGTACATGGTTCGTGTGCTATCAGCTACGCCAACTCGCTCATATATACCCCTGGTCAACGCAGATGTAACCACGGTCAAACAGCAAGGTTTCAAACGGTGGCACGGCTCTGCGTGAGCAAATGAGACACGGAACCACAGCTGGCACTTCCTCCACGCCACGAAGACAGCAAGGGATAGGATCTAACCATAGATTTACTCCCCATGATGACCGTTTCCTCCAAACGTGCACGGAGTTGCCTGCGTGTTGCTGCATAGTTAATTAGTCAAGACTGTAGTTGCTTAGTTTACGTAGAGGACAGTTTGTCCCTGTGCCTATAAATAAAGCGTTTGCCAACGCTTAGAGATTAGCTTTTTAATATTGTAATTGCTGTAATTATTTTGGTTACCAAACTCTGTTTTTAAAGACTGTTTTTACAGCACTTTTTCACTGTATTTTGATATGCTGATTTAATATAAGAAGACTGTTCCTGTTCATCTCTACATAGCTGATCTTTAGCCTGGTTGAGTGGATGGAGGGCCCCCATCTGCCACAACCTATGTACAGTAGCATTTAAATTTATTTTCCTGCCTTTCTTTGTTTTCATTTTCACATGTACAATAATGTATAGTTTGATTTCTGCAGTTTTTCATTTCTTTGAACATGTATAATAATGTAAAGTTTGATTTCATGCCTTTACATTTCCAGCACTTTTCAGAACTGATCAGTTTGTTTATGAAGGTGTGTTAGGAGCCCGGGATAGTGTGTTTTTATTTCTTTTTATCACTGATGGTATTTGAAGTTGTCTTGTCTTAGCTGCTGATTTTTACCTTGCTTACTTAGTTTCATTGCTAGTTTACTTTATCAAGTTTTTGACAAGTTGCTTACTAACCTTTTGATGGTCTTCTCATCATAATTGACTAACCTTTATTGGACCAAAATATCATTGAGTGGTAGCTTGGTTTGATTAGCTTTTGGACTCATATTACTTGTTCCTTCTTAACTATTTTTCACATGAACAATTTCAGCTAGAGGCAGAATGTTAAGGAAGAATGAAGTGTTATGATTTGTCATTTAAGTTTTGCAGTTAAAGTAGTGTTTTTCACTGTCCATTGAGTTAACATAGATGCTATTTTTGTTCTTATCAGTAGCATAGATAGTGGACTAGTGCCATTAGTCACATTGTTTAATGCTTTGCTTTCATTTGAAGTTTCAATTCCATTGCAAGTCACTTTTCAAGCTTTCTCTTTAAAAAGTTCAAGAAGCATTTAGAAACCACCATATGCACACACACTCACTCATTTGTTTATAAATACATCACTCCATCTTAAGAAGTTAAATCAACCACAAACATCATCCAAAAACGACAAAAAGAACTAGGAAAGGTTGCTTAAGTATATATTGTACACTTCACTTCATCAGCTTACGAGCCCCGGGTTGACAATTTATGATAGCAATTTAGACAACACTAAATTGACCAAACATTTTGGCGCCGTTGCCAGGGAAGTGAAATTAGGTAGCCAATTTCTAAAAAAAATTAAGAAAATTTCAAGAAAGGGAAATTGATAACCTCTCAAAGTATGCTCTCCTCTTGCACCTAGAGTGATATGGAGGATCAGAAAAGAGAAAGTTATTGGTTTAATAGTTTCTTAAGTATGCTCTCTTCTTGCACCTAGAGTGACCTGGAAGATCAGAAAGAGAATTATTAGCCTGACTTGAAGAAAAATAAAAAAAATGACATGCATAGAGCTAGAGATTCTAGGGGAAGGTTTTTAGCTAGAGCCAAGAGTTTGATTTTTACAAGTCCATCTACTTCAAGGAATAGACAAGAGACACCTCCCTCATCTCCAACTGACACTCCTAGCCCTAGGATTCTTGGAATTCAAGAGGCAAGAATTGACTCTCCCACACCTTCTATTGAATTTGAATCAGAAAGAGATCCTTTCCTTCCTTCTACAGAAAGACCAATTGTAATTGAAGAAGTAGAATCATCTGAGGAGGAGGGAGAAATTCCTTCTCATTCACCCTTTGTAGAAGAACCAGAAGATTCTGAAGTCTCTAGGGAAACCATTATGACAGAGGAAGGAGGTGGTAGAGGTAGAGGTAGAGGAGGAGGAGGAGGAAACAATGGAGGAGGTAGAGGTCACATCGGAGGAAATAGAGATGGGGATAACTCATTTGGGTTTCCTATCATTGATGAGGATTCCCGAGCCACTATGAAAAACATATCACCATCTGTCCTCCCAAACTTCCATGGGTTAAGAACTGAGGACCCTGAAACATTTTTATTCGAGTTTGAAGTCGTATGTCGAACTTATGACTATCTGGATGACACTCAAAAACTCAAATTGTTCCCTTCCACATTGAAAGGACAAGCTTTGAAATGGTTCATGGGGTTACTCACTCAATCCATTAGGTCTTGGAATGATATGAAACAAACATTTTTGGATAGCTACCTGGACTATTGTATGCCCACCAATCACAAGGATGAGGTATTTAAAATGGTACAAAGAGAAGATGAGAACTTAGAGGATTTACTCGAAAGATTTCAATATAACCTGAAAAGAGCAAAAATGAGTAGCTTAGATGAGGAGACCTTGAAAGCCCTCCTACTAAAAGCCATTAGAGATGAATGGATAGACATTCTGAACATGATGGGGAAAGGAGATATATCTCAACTTTCACTCAATGATATAGCAGAGCTATGTATCCATCTCTCAAGGGGCAAATCAAAAACTCAAAAAGGGCCTAGAGATCATTCTCTCCTTAGAGCAAATAAATCTACAATGGGATCGGTAAGTAGGGCGGAGATCGGCAATATGCTTGATGAATTCAAAACTGACATCTTAGGGAGTCTTAGTGAACAATTAGACACCCTTAAGATCCACAATAAACAGAAAGCAGAAGCCGAGGCCTTGGCCATCTTTTGCCCGAAATGTAGGAAGAAACATGCTTTAAGGGAATGTCCCTTGGAAGAACAAGTTGTGGAAACATGTGTGATTTGCTCAGAGAACCATGAGACCAAGGATTGTCCTTCAATCCCTGGGCTCAAAGCAGTCTTTCAGGAAGATCCAAATACACTTGAATCTCTCTGTTTTGTTGCAAGGAGACCTTGGCAGGGGCAACAAAATCAAGGGTTTAACAACTCTATGAATTTTCAACCCCAACCAAATTGGAATCCTTGGCAACAACCTTGGCCTCAACCTCAAAATCCTTTTCAATCATGGATGCAAAGCATGCAAAATCCTTATGGGAGATTTGCTCAACTCTATCAATATCCTCCATCTTTTCAGAACCAGCAAGCTCCACAACTTCCAAATCAAATTCAACAACTATCATTGCCATTCCCTCAACAACAACAACCTTCTCCACAAAATCAAAATTTTCAACTCTTGCTTCAATCCCAACAGAAGTCAAATCAACTCCCTTCTCAGCCATTGCCAAACCCCAATAATAGGAACCCTCAAAATGCTTACATGATGGAAGGTCAACCATTCCCTACCTATATGATTGTTCCTCTCAATGAAGTACAACTCAGATCAGGTAGAATCCTAGATCAACCTTCTATAAATGTTCAACAGCCAAGCATTTCTGAGGAAGAATCTCTTAGAGCTAATAAGGGTTCTGAAGCATCCCTTCAAAACCCAAACACTCAAAAAGAAAAAGAAAAAGAATCAACCCCCACAACTCCCATAGTTGAACAACCTACATCTTTAGCCACACCTCCTTTTCCTGAAAGGTTACAAATTGACAAAGGAGTGGAAAAGAAAATTTGGTTGCCTGACTATAATTTTCTAGATGAATTGAAGAATGTCTGTATCAAGATTCCCTTGTTACAATCCATTAAAGAGATTCCCATTCTAGCAAAAACAATAAAGGATTTGAGCCTTAAAAGACCAGGAAGGAAACCAAGAGATACCAGAAGGATCCACCTGGTAGGAAAAATTGCAGATATCATGATGGGAAAGATTACCATGCAGAAATATGTAGACCCCGGTAGTCCAATTGTCAAAACACATATCAATGGGATAGAAATACCAAATACTTTGATTGATTTAGGGGCTGCTATCAACATTATGAGTAGACAGACCATGGACCAGTTAAAACTTCCTAACCTTCTCTTTACACCTACTTTACTGCAACTTGCAGATAGATCAATCATTAAACCTGATGGTGTATTGGAAGACATTCTAGTCTCCCTAGACTCTTGGGAATATCCAGTTGATTTTATGATTTTAACTCCCAAGAAAAATCTAGGAGGACATCCTCTTATTTTAGGAAGACCTTGGCTAGCCACAGCTGATGCTTTCATAAGTTGTAGGTCTGGGGATATGTATATTTCTGATGGCAATTCAACAAAGAAGTTCAATCTGTATCCTCCAGCGAAAGCAATTACAGAAATAGGAGATAATGAGTGGGTTGATGATGAAGATACTATACAACCTATCTTTACCATTTCTGAGATTAGTGAAGATAGTCAAATTCTGAACACATTAGAAAATTTTGAACCATCTTCAGAATATGACTCTACACAATTTCAGTTGGATTCTGACATAGAGTGTCTATCATCTAGACAAATGTCTCTTTTCTCTATGGAAGAATTTGGTAGTTCTGCCATTGAGATCTTTCCAGGAAAAACATTAAACATTAACAAAAACTTGGAAAAATCCCAACAGGAAGTGCTAACCAAAGTCTTGCAAAGACATTCTACTGCTTTTGCATGGGAGTATACCGACATGAAAGGTATTGACCCTAAGACTTGCATTCATCACATCTACATTGAGGAAAACAGTAGACCAATCAGACAACCTCAAAGAAGGATGAATCCAAACCTTAGGGAGATAGTGAAAGAAGAGCTCCAGAAGTTACTCAATGTAAACTTCATTTACCCCATTTCAGATAGCCGATGGGTTTCTCCCTTGGTGATAGTACCTAAAAAGAATGGTAAATGGAGGGTTTGCATTGATTACAGGGAATTGAACAAAGCAACCTTGAAGGATCACTTTCCTTTGCCCTTTATTAATCAAGTATTAGATACTTTAGCAAGCAAAAATTATTTCTCATTTTTGGATGGTTTTAGTGGTTACAATCAAATTCAGGTAGCACCTGAAGATCAGGACAAAACCACATTTACTTGTCCATGGGGAACTTTTGCTTACCGAGTACTTCCTTTTGGATTATGCAATGCACCTACTACATTTCAAAGGGCTGTACTAGGAATCTTTTCAGATCTAATTCATGATTGTGTAGAGGTCTACATGGATGATTTCATAGTTTATGATAACACATTTGAAGAAGCATTAGAAAATTTGGAAAAAGTCCTAATTAGATGTAAAGAAACAAATCTTTCATTAAGTCATGAAAAATGTTTTATGATGTTTACTGAAGGGATTGTTTTAGGACATCATATTTTAGGAGATGGAATTAAAGTTGATAGATCCAAAGTTGAAGTTATCTCCAAGTTACCTGTTCCAAATTGCCAGAAATATGTTAGAAGTTTTCTTGGGTTTACTGGGTATTATAGAAGATTTATTGAAAACTTCACCAAGATAGCATCTCCTCTCTTCAAATTACTTACCAAAGACTGTGAATTCAAATGGGATCCTGAATGTCAGTCTGCATTTGAAACTTTAAAGACTAGAATATCTGAAGCACCCATTTTGAGAGTGCCAAATTGGAAACTCCCTTTCCACATTTCTACTGATGCTTCAGATACAGCTCTAGGAGCTGTCTTGGGACAAAAGGATTTGGTCCCTTATGCCATTTATTACACCAGTAAAAATTTGACTCCCACTGAGTTAAATTACACTGTGACTGAAAAAGAATTCTTAGCCGTTGTTCATGCAATCAACAAGTTTAGACATTATATAACCGGCTATGAAACTTTTGTCCATACAGATCACTCTGCAATTAGATATCTCATGAACAAACCCGTTACTAATGGCAGAGTTACAAGATGGCTTTTACTTTTACAAGAATTCAACATTACTGTGTTAGATAGACTAGGGAAACAAAACACAGTAGCTGATTTCTTGTCTAGAATCCAAAATACTAACGAAGATTCTCCTGTAGAGGATAAGTTTCCAGATGAATACTTGTTTGCAGTAACTACCAAAACTCCTTGGTATGTAGATATTGCTAATTATCTAGTTACAGGGAAGCTACCTCCACACTTATTTCCTAATGAGAAAAGGAAAATCATTCAGGAGAGTTCACATTATTCTTGGATTTCTAATGAATTGTTCAAAACAGGGCCAGATTGTATAATCAGAAGATGTGTTCGGGAAGATGAAATGCCTGACATCCTTAAGGCATGTCATGATGAACCGTGCGGCAGACACTTTGCTGACAAGAGGACGGCCTATAAAATCCTTTCTTTAGGATATTATTGGCCTTCTCTCTTTAAAGATGCAAAGCAATATGCTAGAAGGTGTGACAGCTGCCAAAGAGTTGGGAGACCAACTCCTTCAAATGAAATGCCACTACAGCCACAGGTATGCATCGAACCCTTTGAGAAATGGGCTCTAGATTTCGTTGGACCTATTAATCCACCATCTAAGCAAAATAAGTATATATTGGTTTGCAATGATTATGTTACTAAGTGGGTAGAAGCCAAGGCATTGCCTTCCGCCACTGAAAATTCAGTTGTTCAATTTCTTTTTGAGGATATTTTTACTCGTTTTGGTGTCCCAAGAGAAATTGTGACAGATCAGGGAAGTCAATTTACATCTAAATTGATGGAGAAGCTGATGGAGGAATACAAAATCAAGCACAGAACATCTACTCCATACCATCCACAAGCAAATGGTCAAGTGGAATCTACAAATAAAGTTCTTGAAAGCATCATCACTAAGACTGTTCATCTTCATAGAAGAGATTGGGCAGAAAGGCTTCCTGAAGCCTTATGGGCCTATAGAACTACATGGAGGAACACAACAGGACATTCTCCCTATGAACTTGTTTATGGGAAAGAAGTCCTGCTCCCCATTGAGTTCCAAATCAAGACCTTCAAGATGGCAGTTCAATTGGGGATGAGCCTATCAGAAGCCCAAAAACACAGAATGGACCAGCTAAATGAGCTTGATGAAATAAGACAAGATGCAATTCTAAGGACCGATATAGTTCAGCACCAAAGAACTAAGTGGCATGATCGACACATCAAAGAAAGAAAGTTTCAGAAGGGAGATTGGGCACTATTGTTTGATTCCAAGTTTAAGGACTTCAAAGGAAAATTGGCTTGGGCCATATGAGATTGATGAAGTCTTTAACAATGGAGCAGTTCGAGTGAAGACCATTGACGAGCTTCAGACTCCTCTCATTGTGAATGGCCACCGATTGAAAGTCTACCACAAGCCACTCTCAAGGGTGGAATTTGTTAAAATGTTCCAAGAAGATTCTGCAATGAGGCTAGTGGAGAAGAATTCTTCTCCTCCATCAGCCTAACCTTTATTTCTTTCAGTTGAAAAAAAAAAGAAAAAAAAAAAAGACAAAAAAGGAAAAAAAATCTCTTGTATAAGCCTGAAAACCAATCTTGGATTGGCGGTCTTATGCAGAAAATATGAAGTGAAAATCAGGGTCACCTGAAACTTTATATTTTCCAAAAAAAAATCTCTCTCTTTCTCTGTCCATCTCATCCATCTCATCATTTTCATTCCACTTCATTTTCTTCCCGTCCATTCATTCCATCTCATTTTCACCAAATAAAGTCCCTCTCAGGACTATTCCATTCAGCCAAGTTGTTTTAATCCTCTTTGTGCAGGCAGAAAAGTGTTGCTGCAATTTCCGCAGCTAGGAGCCAATTCCGCAGCTGATATCAAGATTCCGCAGCCAATACACTCTGTTCCTGCAAACAAAACAATTCTGTTTTCAAAAAGTTTTTTTTTTTTTTTTCAGAAGCACCATCATCATCAAAGAGCAAGGACACCTACAAAGTCAGCAACAAATCAAAGGTTAGCCACCATAATCAACAAAGGGATCAAATGCAAATGCATGAAGGTATGTTCCAAACTTTTAACCAACAGTTTGATATCATTTACGTATGGTTTTCAAATCATGGTAGGAGGCACTTAATGTAATGATTGACAAGATCCCCGTCCACTCCTCATCCATTATTCTGCGTAATCCACCTCACCACCTTCCTAACGGTTCCCTAATTGCTGTTGATTCGAACTTAATACGAACTGCTCTTCCATTAACTACTCGTACCTCAGTGACGTGTACTGGTGTACTACGGCTCTACATGTGATCAATTCCGCAGCCAAATGTACACAGCCACCCGACGTTCAGGGATTTGGCCGTTGTATCCTCTACTCATAACTCCACTTCTCGCATGCATAACCTCATCTTCGTATTGTTATCTAATCCCTCACTCCACTGTTTTCACTCTCGTTTCCATACACCACTCTCGTTCTACCGTAAGCCTCTCTGCATTATTTTCGTCACCACTCCACTCAAAACCCCGATCACCAGTCCTGCACCTTACAGTCCATTGCATCACGGCCACTCTGTTATAGCCGTAATTCCACTCTGTTATAGCCGTAATTTCCACTGTTGAGCACTGTTTTCACGTGAAGCTTTCTCCTCCAACGTTCAAACACCACTGTCAGAGCTGCAAGTGAACTGATAACCAAAATGGGAAAATTGTTGAGAGCAGAACCAGAAGGTTCGAAGTTTTTAGAGGGTTACCCAAAAATCAAGGAAGCCCTGCAGAAAGCCAAATGGGTGAAATTCATTCAAAAGTTTAAGGGGTATAACAAAGAAGTTACAAAAGCGTTTGCCCGATCATTTAAGGACAATAACGTGGAGGTAGGCGACCTACAGTTTACCATCACAGAGAGCAGCCTGGCTCAAGCAACCGCTTTACCTCAGACAGGAGAACGTTGGTTCAAAAACCGAACAATTGAAGATCAAGAGTGGAAGAATATGCTAAAGAATCCAGGTATGGATACATCCATTTTCACAAAGGGAATTCCTGTACGTGTTAATAAAGAGGAATGGACTTCATTATTGTTGCTTGTTCAGAAATTTTTAACATGTGAAGGTCGTTTTGGTGTAATGTATGTATATCATGCAAGAATCATGATGCACTTCATGGATGAACATGCTATCAACCTACCTTATTTTTTGCTAGCTAGTCTAAGAAAAATGAGTGCCACTGTTCAGAAACATGTGGGAAACATTGAGTCCCACTTATACCACCATGGACTCATTAAAATCTTGATTGAGGAGCAGTTAAAAATTAAAAAGGATACATGGGATAAGTTCCTTGTTAGAAATCATTTTCAAGAGGCAGCTGAAGCCTCTAGTAGCTCCCCTAGGGTACCCAAGAGAAGTAGAAGAAGAGGGAAAGAAATGGTTACCCAAGAAACTGCTGTAGAAGAAACTGCCCAAGAGATTATTGCAGAAACTCTTCAAGAAATTGCCCAAGAAACTGTCCAAGAAACTGTTCAAAAGGAAAAGAAAAAGGGAAGCAGAACAAAAAGACAAAAGAGGGATAAAGGGAAAGCCATTTTGCAAGAGTCATACCCTTCACCTGAGCCCTCAATTGAAGAAGATACCCAAACATTAGCTCATAGGCTTGCTCAGCTCCATGAAACTGCCATCTCCAAAAAGAAACAAAAGCAAAAACAACAAAAGCCAAAGAGTACTAGCCTGCAAGTGAGAAGAAGCAGTAGACTTATAGAGAAGAAGAGTGTGACTAAAGAGAAACAGTCCCATTTCATTGATTTGGGCACACCTGAGAAGACTCCAATTCGGCTAGATATTGAGCTAAGTCCTCCAAGAGAGGAAAGTCCTTTCCAGCAAGAGAGAGGAAGCAATTTTCAAGGATTTTAATTTAGGCCAAGACAAATACTTGACATTGACCCTGTCCAACAGGAGGCATATGATTATTTTGAAACATTAGAGCAATCTGTTGCTGGTCCTAGTACTGTCTTGCCCCTTGAACAGTAGGTTCAATATCTGAAGCAAGAAATATTTGATCTAGAAGTCCTCAATCGCCATATCAAACAGGAAAACGAAGCATTGAGACAACAAAGCAAAGTGGACAAAATGGTCCACGACAACACAATGCTTCATTTGGGTCTTTGGCAAAGAAAGAACAGGAAATTGAAGAGGAAATGCAAGAAATTAAGCAGGGCCTTGGTTAACTTGAAATTCAGGTGCTTGGTTAGGAAACCAAGAACAAATTTGACAACAGGGAGGAAAAGGAGAAGGTTGGATGTCTTGGCAGAGGCATCTGAACATGTGGACTGAAAGATTATGACAAAGTTTTGGTTGCATGAGGACATGCAACACCCTCACAGTGGGGGTATGTTGAGCCTCAACCTTACACTCATTTACCTATCCTCCCAACAGCTTTTCCCTATTCACTTCTCTCTTTTGTCATCATTTCCTCCATCAACTTGTTCAATTCATTGCATTATATGTCTTTTTAACATGATTTGTTGACTGTGCTAATGATTGACTGTTGGTTTAGAATTTTGGTACAAGTGCTGCAATTCCGCAACTAATACAGCGTTTCCGCAGCTGATCAGAGATTCCGTAACCATTTTCTTGTTTGCTATGTTCCACGTGTCCTCCAAAGGAAAGGGCCACATGGGCAAGTTGGTATGACTGTGTACATGGTTCGTGTGCTATCAGCTACACCAACTCGCTCATATATACCCCTGGTCAACGCAGATGTAACCACGGTCAAACAACAAGGTTTCAAACGGTGGCACGGCTCTACGTGAGCAAATGAGACACGGAACCACAGCTGGCACTTCCTCCACGCCACGAAGACAGCAAGGGACAAGATCTAACCATAGATTTACTCCCCATGATGACCGTTTCCTCCAAACGTGCACGGAGTTGCCTGCGTGTTGCTGCATAGTTAATTAGTCAAGACTGTAGTTGCTTAGTTTACGTAGAGGACAGTTTGTCCCTGTGCCTATAAATAAAGCGTTTGCCAACGCTTAGAGATTAGCTTTTTAATATTGTAATTGCTGTAATTATTTTGGTTACCAAACTCTGTTTTTAAATACTGTTTTTACAGCACTTTTTCACTATATTTTGACATTCTGATTTAATATAAGAAGACTGTTCCTGTTCATCTCTACGTAGCTGATCTTTAGCCTGGTTGAGTGGATGGAGGGCCCCCATCTGCCACAACCTATGTACAGTAGCATTTAACTTTATCTTCCTGCCTTTCTTTGTTTTCATTTTCACATGTACAATAATGTATAGTTTGATTTCTGCAGTTTTTCATTTCTTTGAACATGTATAATAATGTACAGTTTGATTTCATGCCTTTACATTTCCAGCACTTTTCAGAACTGATCAGTTTGTTTATGCAGGCGTGTTAGGAGCCCGGGATAGTGTGTTTTTATTTCTTTTTATCACTGATGGTATTTGAAGTTGTCTTGTCTTAGCTGCTGATTTTTACCTTGCTTACTTAGTTTCATTGCTAGTTTACTTTATCAAGTTTTTGACAAGTTGCTTAGTAACCTTTTGATGGTCTTCTCATCATAATTGACTAACCTTTATTGGACCAAAATATCATTGAGTGGCAGCTTGGTTTGATTAGCTTTTGGACTCATATTACTGATTCCTTCTTAACTATTTTTCACATGAACAATTTCAGCTAGAGGCAGAATGTTAAGGAAGAATGAAGTGTTATGATTTGTCATTTAAGTTTTGCAGTTAAAGTAGTGTTTTTCACTTTCCATTGAGTTAACATAGATGCTATTTTTGTTCTTATCAGCAACATAGATAGTGGACTAGTGCCATTAGTCACTTTGTTTAATGCTTTGCTTTCATTTGAAGTTTCAATTCCATTGCAAGTCACTTTTCAAGCTTTCTCTTTAAAAAGTTCAAGAAGCATTTAGAAACCACCATATGCACACACACTCACTCATTTGTTTATAAATCCATCACTCCATCTTAAGAAGTTAAATCAACCACAAACATCATCCAAAAACGACAAAAAGAACTAGGAAAGGTTGCTTAAGTATATATTGTACACTTCACTTCATCAGCTTACGAGCCCCGGGTTGACAATTTATGATAGCAATTTAGACAACACTAAATTGACCAAACACCAGCCCTCAGTATCTTGTCCACAGTGGACTTCCAATACAAGTGTCCACCACAATCACCTACATGAAATTCTTTCATGACATTGTTAGTCTCATTCTCAATTAAGCAGTTTAACAATATACCCTCATGGTTTTTCCAAATCAAATTGCCATCCATGACACAAAATCTTGAAGCTTTCATTTTTAGGAACCTACATTTAGTTCTGGACAATCCTGGGGGAGCACACAGGTTTTGCAATATATAACAGATATCAGAATACCACAGATATTGTTCAAAGGCTACATTGATCTTTGGAGTCGCCAGCTCCGGTTCACTGTCCAGTTGGTTGATGTCCAGGGCTTGGAAATTTGTTTCAGACATTAATTTGGCCAAACCTTGCCCTTTTATCAGTTTTGTAGGTTTTATTTCAATGTCAAATTCTAAAATGTTGGCAATCCATTTTCCTCTTCTGCCCTCTAAGTTCTCTTAAGTAAGTATTTCTTTTACAATGGGACTTGGCACATAAGCTATAACATGGGAGTATATGATATAAATCCTAAAATCTTTGATGGCTTTGACCAACGCATATGCTTTCTTTTCCATGATCTGATATTTCAGGGGTGCATCTCTGAGAGCTCTACTAAAGAAAGCAATAGGTCTCTCATTTCCTTGGTCATCTTTCTGTAATAAGACAACAGCAATAGTATGTTGGGAGGCAAAAGCAAAAATGATAAACTCTTTGTCAAATTGTGGATTTGTTAAGACTAGAGTTTGGGTAAGGGCCAATTTTATTCCTTCAAAAGCTTGATTTGCTTCTACTGTCCATTTTACTTTTGAATCCTTTTTTAGCATGTTATTTAGTAATCTGCTCAATTCTGCCAAATTTGGGATAAATCTCCTTAGGAAGTTGATCTTCCCTAAGAATGCTTGTAATTCTTTGATGTTTCTTGGGTGGGGCATTTGCAAGATGGCCTGTATTCTATCTGGGTCAATCCTAATGCCATCCTTTGAAATAATATGACCCAATAACTTGCCTTCTTCCAAACCAAACAGGGATTTCTTGGGATTTAAGGAAATTCCATATTTCCTACAAGTTATGAATATTTTCCTTAGATGTTTCAAATGTTCTTGGTCAGATTTAGAGAAAGGTGTGAGGTCATCTAAATAAATGACAAGGAAGTCATGAATCTCCTTGGCAAAAGCAATATCCATTGCTCTTTGAAAGGTAGCTCCTGCATTTTTTAATCCAAAAGGCATTTTGACATATTTGAAGGTTCCCCATGGGGTTGTGAATGTTGTTTTGTCCTGATCATCAGGGTGAACTAAGATCTGGTTGAAACCTGAGAATCCATCAAGTAAAGACATTCTTGAGGCCCCCACTACTCTTTGCAAGATGTGATCCATCTTGGGTAAGGGGTAATTATCTTTTAGGGATACTTGATTTAAGTTCCTTAGATCAACACAAAGCCTTATTTCACCAGTTTTCTTTCTTGTAGGGACCAAATTTGAAATCTAATCAGAAAACCTGATTGGTTCTATGATGCCAGCTTTAAACATCTTTTGTACTTCTTTTTCAATTGAAGGGAGAATCATAGGATTGATTCTCCTCAATTTCTGTTTGAAGGGTTTTTGATTGGGCTTAAGAGGGATTGTGTGTTGGATCACAGAGGTGTCATAGGATTTTAAATCCTCATAACTCCATGCAAAGACATCTTGAAACTCTTTGAAGAGGTCAATGTATTTAGGCTTCTGATCAGGAGGTAAAGATGCAGACAATTTAATTATCTTGGGTTTTTCAATAGTTCCAATGTTGCACTCTTCAATGGCAGCATTAAGGGGCTGCAATTTCGGTTTTCTAGGGACATCATTTGAGTCAAAAATGTCCTCTAATGGAGCTAGGCCTGTTGGAAGAAAATTGTCTTTCAATTGTATAACTTCATCTTCAGCATCAACTATTTCCTCAGAATGTAATTGTTAAAGTTCTTGTATTTTCTCCTGGTCAAAGTTTGTTGGACAAAGAATTTGATTTGTTGTTTCGAGTGAGATATTTGTTTGTTGCTGTTCACCTAGCAGTTGTGAGCCACTTGCAGCCTCAGTATCAATGTTTAGTCCTAAAAATTCTTGCTGCAAAGTCAAGAAATTGTTTATTTGTGTATCATCCTCAAACACTTGCCAATCCTTGACATTGTTTGGGACAGAAGGTCTGTGTTTTATCTCAGCTATAAAGCAATGCTGGGGTTTAAAAGGTAGTTTACAAGTGCTCGCAAATGTAGCCAAACTATGAGCATGAAGGTTATGGGTTCTAGGAATTTTGGTAATTTGAAATTCAGTGAAAGTTTTAAGCATTTCAGTAGCAACAGACCTATAAGATCTCAGTCTTTTGTCATTAGTGACAAAATTTCCCTTTACTTGTTGGATAATTAGGTCTGAGTCTCCTAGGATTGAAACTTTTATGGCTTGTAAGGATTTTACTAGCTTGAGGCCTAGTAAGAGAGCTTCATATTCTGCCATATTGTTGGTGCACCTGAAGTTTAACCTGTAGGCTCGGCCCTCTGCATGACTGTTTTGTTTGTTATGTATCCAAACCCCCGCTCCTGCCCCTAATTTGTTGACTGATCCATCAAACTCAAGGAACCATAAGATCTCCTGTTTTAAGGGATTTTCAACATTCTTTCTATAATTTGGGATTATAAGTTGGAGTTCTTGTTTTTCATCTGGTTTATATTTTAGGAGTGACTCATCAATTGGTTTCTCAATTTGGATCTCTAGGAGACTCGGTTTCTTACTCTCATGCATGTTTTGTCCAAGTGTGACTAATTTATTATCACTCTCAGGGCTTGTATCATCATTGAACAGAATAAAGGAATCCATATCTGAATGGACTGCATAAATGGGGAAATTCTGAGGCTTTTCTTCACTGCTCACCATGTATTTCATAAGTGACTCTCTATATAGCCTCTTGGGTTGACCAAAGACTGATATGGTGGCATATGACATGTCTAATTGCAGGGAACCTTGGAGTTTAGCCCCCCATGATCTTGATAACAACATTCCATATTTGGGTGGGATATCAGCAACTACAACATCCATTAAGATTGTTTTGTTTGGATACTGGACCAGGGATACACATAGATCTTTTATCATTCCTAAACACTTAACTTGGCTGGAGTCAGATGAAAATAGGTCCTTATAGGGTCTTGTAATGTCTAAGTTGAGTCTCTCCATCACTGATTTAGGCATAAGGTTATGCGATGCACCTGAATCAAACATTGCATTGTGTAATATTTTATCATGAACATGCAAGCTGACATAAAAAGGTAAAATCCCTGTAACTGCTGTTTTTCCATCAACCTCTGGACGGAAAAGTAGTTCTGGGGTATCATCCAACACATTGACATCATCTTTATTATGGGTAAGTTGAAGGGACTTTTTGATTTGTTGTTTGTAAATATCATGCTTGGCTAGCTCTGAAAGAGGAATGGCTATCTTCAATTTTTCAATTTCAGCTTCTAAGTCAAAGGGTTTTTCAGATTGGACCTTGGTGTTGTGGTTGACAGCCTTTTCTTTGTTGTTCAAGTTTTCTTCTTGGTTTTCACTCTGATCTTGAGGCTTGTCCTTCCTACTCATCTTCTGCGAAGTAATGCTTGGATTAGGTTGTAAGGGTGATGTAGCCATTGCTTGTTGTTTTGGGGAAGATGTTTCAGTTATTTCTTCAACTGTTACTTCCTTTGTAATAGAATCAGTTTTGTCAATTGGCTCTATGACCATGGTTTTCTTAGGCAGAGGAGTGTCCTTTGTTTTCTCAGGCTATGTCACATTTATGGTTCTGCTCCTTAGCTTGTATTGTTTATAAACTTCATAAACAGCTGTGTCATAGCCTTGTTTAAAGTAGAATGACTCACCTGACTTGGTTTGAAACTGTTTAATATCATCATCCTTATGATCTTCTTTACTTAGGGAAACTTGTTGATCATCATTCAGGCCCATTAGGTTAATGTGAGTTTCATCTATTTGTTCATTAGAAGTGGATGCTTCTGTATAGTTTTCTTGGAAGGGAGGTCTGATCTCTGGTTCAGAATTTGCTTTACCAACATTAGGATTTTGGTTTCTTCTGAAATTGGGATTCCTAATAGGATTATTCTGTGGTGCTTCCCATGATGACTTCCTCTCAACTGATTCTACTCTTTCACCTAATCTCTGCATACCAGTGATTATTGCATCTAGTTTTTGATCCCAGCCTGAAGGCTCTTCTTTGAAGGTGGTCTTTCTCTCAGTTCTTGTCCTATTTCTCTTGGCTATCAGATTGGCTTCCACACTTACTGCTATGTCTTGCATTTCAGCTAAAGTTATGGGAGCCCTTTCCCTTAACTGATATGCCATATCTGAATCAAACCCATCAGGGAAGGTATATAAAGCTAGATCTGGTGGGGGTCTAAGATTTTGGGGAATAGTATTGTAGACATTGTTAAACTGGGCACAGTAGTCCAGGACAGTTTCTTGGGGACCTCTTTTGATAGTGTTGTATTCAGATAATATATGGAGTGGGTCCTTCTTCTTCTCCCATCTGTTGATAAATGTTTGATAAAGGGCTTCAGGGTCAGCTATGGAATTTGGTGTAAGTGACTAAACCATGTTCTTACATCCCCCGTTAAGCTTTGCACAAAAATTTTCATCCTAACCCCATCATCATCTATTTCATAGTTTTCAAAGTAGTCCTTCATTTTCTTAGTATGTTGAAGGGCTGGATATGAGCCAGTACCATCAAAGTATGAGATCTTTCTTTGGTACTCTTGAGGCAGAGGAGCTGGATTGGCTGGTAACTGCAGTGGGGCATATCTATTAGCCATGTTTTGTGGGACAACAGGGATAACAGGGATGAATGGGACAAGTGGAGGAAATGGGACGAAAGGGGTGTGTGTATTTGATGGAGTGGTTGAAAGGATACCTTGTGAAGTGGATGAAGAACTAGGAGACTGTGGGCCCGTTGTATGAGGATGTAGAGAAGCTTTAGCAGGAGTTGGAATTTCAGTTTGGAGACCTGCTTCCGAACTTGAATCTGATAAGGTGCCTTCTAATTTGTGTCTCTTGAGGTTTCTTGCAATCAAGTTTGGATTTTGAAACTCAGGTGCTGGATCAAGATCTGGGTTTGATCTTGTGTAACGAGTTTTCTTCTTAGGAGCCAGCTTCTATAACTTTCTTTCTGAGAATTTCTAAGGAGGTAGTGATCTTTTGATAAGGATTGGTCAGTTATAGCACAGCTATATGAGAATTAATACTGAATAAAGATTGACTGAGGCAGCTTTTATATATTCCTGCAATTGCAAAGCAGAGGCAGTTTCTAAGGCTACCTGGCTGTCACTCAGGCTTTATCTACAACATTAAGAATCAGATAGGAGGTTGCAAAGTTTATCCAGGTCCCCAGTGGAGTCGCCATTTATGTTAACACCCAGGTTGTTCCCTTTGACTCCCAAGGGAATACGGCCGGGGTAACCACTAACCAAGCTTTGGATTATAGGTACTAGCCTGCCTATAATCAGAGAGGGCTCTCTCTTTAAGTTTTAGCTCTGTTTTGTAAAGATTTTAGGCTAGTTGTGAGTTCAGTTTTTGTCCAAGGTTTTTGGTTGAATGATGTCTTTCAGTACCTAGGGTGGAAATCTTCAGATAGTATTAGTTCATTGGGCAATGGAGTCTGTGGCTACAGGTTGTTTGAAATGTTGAGTGGGGATGTTGAAACTGCAGGGCCATTTAACTATTTCATGAAACAAACTTGAAATTGTGATGGTTAAGTATGTTTAACCAGTGAAAAGAAATTAAGAATTTTCCACTAAGCTGGGGTGTGAGAAAGAGATCTATTGCACAGGAGCAGATTTGAATTCCTGAACAATAGCCCAAGTGAAAGATATAGTTTGAAGATGCAGCAATTAAGAATTACACCTTTATAACTATTACTGAAGAAAACATTTATAACAGCGTAGATTGAGTTCAGGGTATTCTATGAATAAATCCTAGAACTATTCTTTTTCTCTGCCATTAACTGTGAAACATAACATATGATTGGGTTATGAAGAAATAATAAAAACACATAATGAAGAGTTTAAAGGAAACTTATTGAGCCATGAAATACGCAGGAATCCTGTAACATTCAGCAAACACACTACAACACCTCAGACAACACAGAACTTTGGAAATTCCATTAGCCTTTGTATTAATCCTCTGAAAATTTACAGCATAAGATCTCTAGAAGAGAAAATCAACAACCCCTGCAAGCTTATGCGAGGGGAAATATATACAATCGGTTACACAAAATATCTGAACCGCTGAGTCACTTGAGAAGTAAATATGTTTACCAACTTTACAGAACAACAGATAAGGAAGTTATTTCTGCTCTAAATACAAAATGAATGCTTTTTAATTCTGTCAGAAGACTTTTTGACCTTTGGAGGCCACTAAGTCGGTTGAGCGTTCTGCATAAATGTTGAATGATGTGTCTTTATGCTCTATCATGCTGTAGCTTTCTCGGCCCTGTCATTTGCAGCTGTCAGTACTGCTTTAGTGGCCGAATCTTTCTACTGAGTTGGCTCAGTCCACTCTTCTTCATACATACTGAATGCATCAAATTTTCCTGTACATGATAACTTATGTTTTTTGATGAAAAACTTGATGAGAGGCTCTTGTTCACAGTATCAACTGTATCATTTTGGTCCACCATTCCTGTGTGGGTAATTGATGTCTCAAAATTGCATCTAAGGTCTCATCTGCCTCTGTATATTTGTAGAAGTTTGGAGGCACTTCAAACAAATGTTTGATCTCATTCATAATGAAAAATAAGTTCTCTACTCTGTTATAGAGACTTTGCCCAGATGCTGGCCCTGTTTCTTCTGAGGTACTTGGTCTTTCAGTGATCTGATTGGTAGCAAATGTATTTACCCTTTTAGCATAGTTCTCATGTGAAAGTAGTTTCCCTGCACTGTTCAGTAAGCCAGGGAGACCTCTGCTTTGTAATGCTGCAAACTTGTCCATAAATCTGTTTGCTTCTGTCTACATGTCCTGGCTTCTCCTTTCCAGTGTTTGTACCAGGCTTCTCAATGTAAGGACCCTCTTTATCAACAGGATAGTTTCAGTTCTGTTAGGGATTCCTATTGCTGCTAGCTGAGGACCTGTACAGTTATTTAGCACGTTAATCATTCTGTTGGCTATCTCAGGCATATTGCCTAGAGATGCCCTTGCTCTCTGGACTTCCCTGTGTGCTTTGCCTATGAGCTCCATTTTCTCATGTATGGTCTCTATGTACTGCCACTGATCTGTGATTGATTGGCCAATGTTGGCCCATAAGACTGTCTTGAGCTGAGCCACCACTTTGTCAAGGGTAAGCTCTTTCTCCAGCTCCTTTATCTTCTCTTTGAGAGCCTTCACTTCTCTTCCCTTTTCAGCTATGCTTTGCTTTGACTTGTCATATTTTTCATTGAGCTTAGCCAAATTCTCCCTGGCTTCATTTAACTCTGCCATTTGGGCTTCTAAGGCCTGAATTTCATTCTTCAGCTTCTACATATCAAGGCTTGGAGCCTGCTCTGTTGTTGGTGCTGGTGCTGATGTAGATGGCACTGTTTGAGCTGTCCGTTCTGTAGGAGGAGCAGTAGTTTGAGGAGATTCCTCAAGATTGATTATTTGTGGAGGGGGCTGTGATGTTTGACCTCCTCCCTTCTGTTGTAGGGCTGCTTGTAGTGCAGCCTTTGACTCTCCCAATTTCTCCTGTGTCTGGATTAGCTGTTTGTATAATGATACCAGCATAGCTGCTGCATCTTGGTCATGCCTTAGCTGGGCAACCTCTTTTGTCTGAGGATGAAGAGTTGCTGGAATCTTAATAATTTTTCTCAATGCTGCCATATCTGCATCTCTTAATTTCAACAGCGCTTGTACAACCTTGATGTCCTTGGGATCATGCCCAAGCTCTATGATGATATCCTCCAATGCTTTGATTCGGTTTTCTTTTGCCTGGGAGGATGCTTTCTCCAACTCAAGTTGGGAAGCTATATTGTTTAGGCTATTTTCCAGCCTATAATTCACCAATGTTTTGTCTGCAAGGGTGGCATATACCATCTCACCCGTTTGCTTGTGCAATTCAATCTGATCCATGGGGTGGATGTCTTTTGCAAGGACCTCAAGGTTGGTCCTTAAGTAGTCTGCAGCTGACTATGGCTGCAACATGGTTGGCATGAAATGACTCATTACCATTTTTCCCTCATGTATATCATAGGAAGACATTAACCTTTGTTGGTTTGTAGGAGCCATTTTCAACAAGTGATTGTAGAGTTGTATCTTGAGTGGCTCATTCCTTTTTTTGATATCAATAAATTGTTGTTTGATGCCTGCTTTAGCTCCCCTTTGGTGGCTTGAGGAGCTGACTTCTCCTCCAACTGTCCTTTCTTGTTCCTGCTAAAAGGAACTTGCAGATGCCTCCATACTCGGTGGGCCCATGCCCAAAGATTGCCCAATAGGCATTTCTTCCTCAGAGAGGGGATTCATTCTGTGCCTTTTCTCCCCTTGATTTATGGATGTGGTGAGGGGAGTCTCCTGCTCTCTATCCCTCTTTTTTCCCTTTTCTTCTTTTTGTGGAGTTTGTAGCACTGAGGCCTCCACTGTCTTTTCTTGCCTAGGAGGCACATTCTCTTGAGCCTGTTGCTCAGTGGATATTGGGGCTTCAGCTGTTTGTTCTTGTTGCTGTATTGGCTGCCCCTCTTTTTGCCCTTCTTCTTGCTGTTCTGCTACAGGAGGTGGCTGCTCCTGCTCCATCTCTTTCTCTTTGCCTTTGCTGGAAGCCTGATCAGTAGCTTTGGCTGCTTGCTGATGTGTTGTAGAAGATGAGGTAGCTGCTCCAAGTTGCCTTTGATATGAAGAGGAAACCTGTCCACAAGTTTCCAAGACAGCCTCCTTTTCAATATTCTTTGCATTTCTTTGTATCATTTTCTCTCTAGTAACTACCTCTTCTAGGGTACCCTCTTTCCAACTCAATAAGTTGGCATATTTCTCAATATGAGGCAATCTGACATGAGAATAGCCACCCAATTTATGTTTTACCCTCCTGAGAGAAATGAAATGATTAGGGTCATAAGGTACCCAGCGAAAACTGGTTTCCAATCGGAGGGCCTCTAACATACCATCTGCTTCCTTCCATCCCTCCTCCCTTATGTTGTACAAAAAAGGGCCTAGCTGGTTCCTGACCTTTAGTTGCACTTTCTTGTTTTTGCTATGGAAATGGATGTGGTCTGCATTTCCAAATTGCCTGAAATACTCCAAGGCAAATAGTCTCATAGGGACATATCTTGGCAGCCTATAAGGGTCCAACTCACAGCCATATATTCTGATTACTGTGTGGTGTTGGTAAAAGTACCAATCACCAATGTTGTAGGACTTAGAGAGATGGAGGATTCTTTGCATTTCATCAGTCAATCTTGGAGGAGGAACACCATATAACAAGGTCAAAGCTGGATGAATGAAAAGGTCTATGAATTCACAGTATGTGTATGGTGAACGGGAGGTGCAATGAAAAACTGAGGTCCAAAATACTACAGACCTTGGATTTCCCTAGGCATCAAGTTTCTTGAGAGGAATAGGGAAACTGTCTGGTTGATAAAATAGGAACAAATGATAGATGTATGAGGTGTATCTGAACACCTTTTCCCTTTCAAGATTCATCAGTTGCTCATGAATCTTGTTTGCAATGTATTCAGCATAGTCATAGTGCAAAGCAGGAGGCTTCCCAGGAGAAAATATGGACATCATGGCCATAATGGTGTCATCAACATCCTCAACTCCCTTGTACCCCAGGACATAGCTGATCAAATCCACCAGCATCTTCCCCAAGTCATTTAGATATGGATGTCCAATAGGAGGTGTTCTCAGAGCTTCAGAGCTTGGCTAAATAAATAACTGATTAATTTTGATGATTTGGGCACTGGACATGTTGCCCCCCTTCTTTAATAAGTCCAACATGGAGAGAGGAGTCAATGGTCTTGCAGAGTGAAAATGCAGCATCTCATTTATGGCCTCAAGTGTGATGTGGAATAAGACTGAGCCTGTGGGACTAAGAACAGCTCTCTGACATGGATCATAGCATTCACAGCATCTATGGATCAAGTCTGGAAGGGAATTGACTTGAGGGAGGTTGTAAATGGGCAAGTTGGAGTCCCAAATCCCTAAAATATCAGCTCCACTGAGGTGTTGAGCTTTTAATTCATTTAGCATATGAATATTAAATTTAGAATTCATTGAAAACAAGTCTATCATCTGATAATCTTTATCTCCTAGGGCTTTCCATTCTAGCTCTCTTTGTGGAGCATTCAGAGGTTGAATATTCAGGGCTACTGGTGTCTCCATGGTTAAGTAGTACTAAGACTTGTACTAGAACTGGTTTCAGTGGGCAAAACAACACAGAGGGATATCCCTGGAATCAGAGAGGTGAATTACAGAGGAACTGAGGGTAAGTGGTAGTGCCAGCAATTGAAATACTACACAGAGGACTGATAGAGTAAATGCCAGGCCTAGTGAAACTGTATTCACGGTGAATTAGCGGAGCTCGGGTCGTAATTTCACGAATGCGCGAACTATTGGTGAATTTGGGAAAATTTGGCTAAATGCGGGTTCTGCAAAGGAATTCCGACCCAACAATTGAAAATAGACACTGGTTACTGGAGGTTTGCTGGTAGTTACAGTGTTCTTCACTCTTTTTAAGCTATCTTTGGAGAATTATGGACAAAACCAGGCGTGGAGGGAGTGATTTGGATAAATACCTTATGAATTGCTGACAATGGTTACAAATGCAGGTGTAATGGATGCGCCCACAGTCTTTGTATTGGTTTCTGTAGGTTGGCGGCTAACGGTCGTAGTATGCATGCAGAGCAGAACAGTCTTTGTTTTGCAAAAAGTAAGAAAAACCGCGATTTTTGGCAAAAATATGGACTTTTTGGGATATTGGCGCTTTTTTTTGGATGACGTCAGCATGACGTCATCAGGTGGGGTCAGGGTCGGGTGACGTCAGCATGACGTCATCGAGTGACGTGGTGGCCTATGAGTCGTCCACGGGGAATGGTGAGGTGGCGGACAGGTTAGAGTATTGTCGGATGGAGGCGCTGATGCGGCGGCGATGTGGCATGACGTGTGCACAACATGGTGGTGACGAGGACGTGACGTGAGCGTGACTGGTCAGCAGTAAATGGTAGGCGGTAAATGGTTTTCTCGGACCGCTCCGGATACGGAAGTAGTATTGTCAGAGGGCGACCCGAGAGAATGTGGGGGTGACGCGTGGCAGAGGCCTGACGTCACCCTCTGACAGTTTCTCGGGTGATAACGGTAGTACATCGGGACCGACCCAATATGGATATGGGCTGTCGGATGGGAGGGCCCAGATCCGACGGTCGACGGCTCATCAACCTGCCAGGGCGATACGACAGCGGGCGAGAGAATAAAATAATATTTTTTGTGAAATGCACGCCCGGCGGAAACTTTAGAAAAGTGGGTTTTCAAGCTGTCTTACGGGAAAAATGCATATGCGCGGGTTTATTAACAAAGCCAAATTAAGGTTATTAATCCAAGCGGATCTTGGATTAATCCCAGGATTAATATATCAGCGCTCTTTGGGTCGCGCTCTAATGTTTTAGCGCTTAAATCATTAAAAACCACACTTAGATCTATAATGCTCGGGGAAGGGGATACATAGGTATTTTTGGGGTTTTTTGCATATTTTACATAGTAATAGGGGTTATAGGGAGTTAAATAGTAGAAGTTAGGGGTTAATATGAGTGGAAGAGGTGGATGAGGAGTGGAAACACTAAGTTTTATGTGGAATCAACTTAGTTTAGGGAGTAGATCAAAATGAAAAGATTTTTACACAAGAAATGTGGCTTTTAAAGAAACTAGAACCACCATAAAACAGGAAGTTAGACATGCTCCTTTGTATTGCTGCAAGATGATGGAAAAGAGGAACTTCTCTATCCACTGATGTTTCCTTTATGTTAGACCAGCAAAATTCAATTGAAAGGAATGACATTTCTGCAACTCCCTCTACCTACCCATTAACTTTGCCTAGCATTTTTTGTCTCTTCATGGAGGGTGCACTTAGACTTGCAGACCCTCATGTGCCTTTTCTTTTCTTTTGGCTTTTTCTTTTGATTTTCTATCTAGAATTACCCTTATTGCTTCCAAGGTCCCAGATTAAACAGTTGGGAACCTTAATTCTCTACCTAACTACTGGTCTGCCAAGATTGAACAGTTTGGACAAACTTCTTTCTCTATTCTACAACAAGAAATTGAAACATGGCATGATCCAGATTAAGCTGTTGGATCACCCATCCAAAATTGAGTCAATATCAAGCTATGTACACATATTACCTTTTCTTGAAAATATGGGATCTTTGCATCACCAAAGCAGAGCATATTTGGAATTCCATTTGCCAATCATGAAATATGAAACCTATTGGTATAGGTATCTAACAGTGGGGAAACCCACAACTTCATCAAAAAAACCTTGGTGGTGTTGGAATTGATGTCAACAGGATAGAGATGTTGTTGGTCATATGCATGAGTGATGAGCGTTTGGTTATTGATGACTGGTTGAAGGTCTTGTTAGTTGGCATTGATGACAACACACCTATGACTAGAACTAGTGGAGGTGACTTGGAGATGGATTCCACATGTGATTGCATAGAAGTTGGAATGTTGTTATTGGAGATGTTGTTGCTGCAGGTGGTTGGAGTGCTACTCTAGGTGTTGCATATGTTTCTTTATGTTTTGGATACCTTGCATATCCTGCTACATGTGTGAGATGTGTGATATGTCATTTTTCGTGTTGGAGGTGCTTCTACCAGTGTTGGAGACAATTGGATAATTTGATACTGATACTGTTGGTGTGGAGGTTACTTCTACAGGAGTTGGATGTGTTGTTATAGGGGATAGATATGTTGCTTGAGGAGTTGGATGTAACAACACTGATGAAAATTCCATGTAAAATTATATAAATACCATGGATGATGGGACACATATTCCAAGATGAATGGTGGGCAAGATATCCTAGGGGGTGTTCATTTGGTTGTTTATGGCTAAGGAAATTGGCAAAGGCAATCGCTAAGGCATTAAAGAGGAAAAGTGGTATTTTGGCACATTTATTTATGAAAATAATGGAAATTAGGAGAAAAAGGAGGTGAAAGGTCACAAGTTGCATGTGAGGAGGAAAATGAAGGAAAATAATGGAAAATGAAGAAAATAGAGGCCTCATTCATAAAAAGGCTTCTGAGGATCAGTTAACAAGCTTCTTACTTTCAGTGTGAACCTTTTCTCAGTTCAGTTTTGGAGCTTTCTCATTATTCACTCTCTCTCTCATACTCTTCGATACTTAGAGTTTTCTTGGATCACTCTTGGAGGGTGTGCATACTGGTATTCTTGGAGCAAGAAGGAAAAGGAAGAGAAGGAAAGCACAAGAGGGCATCGAACTTAGCAACTACATCAGATTTCTTGCAGGAACTGAGTTGCACGTATGATTTCTTCACTAGTTTCAGCATGCATGGCACATGCATGTGGTTTCTTGGTTATGATATGTCATTGGCATGGAGGATGGTCGGGATTGATAGTGGATTGCATATCCTTGTCATTTCGTGGATAGCCATGGTGATTGTGGGTTTAGTTTCATTGCTTTTTTTTGTTGGTTCTCATGTTTCCTTAGCTTGGGTTGAGTTATTAGTCCTAGAAGCCCTAGTTGAACAAATTCTCTAGAAGCCCTATAACAGCTTGGGTTGAGTTACTAGTCCTGGAAGCCCTGGTTGAACAAACGCTTTGGAAGCCCTGTAACAGCTTGGGTAAGTTACTAGTCCTGGAAGCCCTGGTTGGACAAATGCTCTAGAAGCCCTTGTGGGTTGAGTTACTAGTCCTAGAAGCCTTGGTTGGACAAACACTCTGGAAGCCCTATATAAGCTATGGGTTGAGTTACTAGTTCTTGAAGCCTTGGCTGGACAAAAACTCTGGAAGCCCTCTATAAGATGTGGGTTGAGTTACTAGTTCTAGAGGCCTTTGTTGGACAAAAACTCTGGAAGCCCTAGAAGGCTTGGATGGAGACCAATCTCATGATGGTTTTTGGTGACGTCCAGCCGTGAGGTGGAATCACTGTTTGATGGGTTGAGATGGGTGGCCTCTGGAAGCCCCAGATGAGTTTTGATTGATGTGTTTGATGAGATCCCACATTCATACTTGGAATATCAAATGGTGGTGATTGGCTAAAGAGAGACTTGGCTCAGCCAATCTATGATCGGGTGGAACATTGTATTCTCATCTCCAGTTGGTTCATTGCATTTATTAATGAAAAAATTCATTTCCTTGATTTTCATGTGCAAATGTACTATTGTATAAATGGATTTTAATGGCTGATATGTTTATTGTATTTATGGTCCTATTATGTTGCTTATATGCACATTTAACCTGGAAGGTGTTATAGAGTGGTACCAGAGCATGGTTCAAACACTTGGACTGGATGGGCACTATCATAGGTGAAATGAAGAAAAAAGGTTAAATTTTAGACCTTTCTATAATATATGTTATAAATTTTCTTCTATGGCATATTATGGTTTGAACATTTGTCCATATTACAGGTAAATCCCACTAATAATGTGGTAAAATTTCCAAATCTTGGTTCATAATACTTTAGGAATTATGATCTAAGGAAGATGACCTTCCTGAATGCACCTTTAAACACGTCATGTTGGAATTTATGAAATACCTCACCTTCTATAGGCTTTCAGAAGTTGAAAAATTGTCCACACTAAGGGGACATACCACTGATTATGTGGTAGAAATTTCAGATACTGGGTGACAATATTTTAGGAGATATGAGTAGAGGGAGTTGAGCCTTTTGAATGCTCCTAAAATCAAGCCTCAAACATGTCATGTTGAAATTGTTGTTATAACTTTTTTCCGGGTACTCTCAGGAGTTGAAATTATTTCCACGATGAGGGGAAATCCTAATGATATCGTGATAAAAATTCCATACATTTATTCTCTATATTGAAGGCGATATGACCAGTGGAAGTCGATCTTTCTGGATACTCCTATCATTGTGCACCAAATATGATTGTGTTGGTATTTTTGTTATAACTTTTCATCTATGAAATATCAGAAGTTGAAACTTGAACCATAGTGAGGGAAAATATCACTGATCATATGATTTAGTTTCCATAAATTTTAATACTACAATCTAGGATATATGCATTAAATCATTCGCAATATTAGTTTGCATGCAAAGTGTTTGATGAAATGCTTAAATGGTTCAATGATTAATTGCATACAAAATTTTTGATAAAATGCCCCAATGAGTATGTTGTTTGTGGTTGGGGATAGTATTGATGTGTAATAGTATTTTTGTAGTTGATATATGCTTACTTGTATGCAAATAGTTTGCTATATTAGTTTGCATGTAAAGTGTTTGAAGAAATGATTACATGCAAATGTAATAGTATAATAGTTGTTTGAAGAAAATGTAAAAGTGTGGTAATTGTTTGAAGAAAATGTTATTTTTTGGATGGGACAATATTTTAGTATGATAATATGGATTTAGTTGATATATGCCTATTTTGATGCAAAGAATTTGAAGATTTGCATGTAGGGAATTTGAAAGGTTGCATGCAAGGAATTTGAACAATTGCATGTAAGGAAATGGAAAAGTGGCATGTTTTTAGTTATTATGTTACAAGTGGAATAAGTGAAATGTCTTCACTTAGTCTCATACAAATGTATGAGAAATAAAAATCAATTTCTTTTCAAGTGTGGTTAAATTTAGTAGAGCTTTGGAGATCCCATTTCCATAATTGGACATTGGAGATCAAGCCATTATAGTAGCTTCCTCCTTCGACCTTAGTGTGGACCATGGATAGTAAGGGGGTATGCTTATAGGTTGTTAGTATTGGTGAAAACTGATTTCAAATTAATGGACATGATGTCTTTATTTTTGGAACATGTGCCTGGCTGTGTAGAATTATATGTCGCTTACATGTTGATTTCATGATACCTACTTACATCCTTGTATGTTAGGTTACATTTTTTAATATTTTGATTACATGTATTAGTCTTATAGGTTTATGATTGCTTATGTTCGACTACATGTGCTTATGCGTAGGTGTAGTTGATTTGGCATTGCTTATACATATTGTTGGTTGCATGTGGAAATGAATACAACAAAGTAATGGTTGTTGTTATGCATGTATGGTCATGGTTATGAGTATGCATGTATAGTAGGTCAAACATACCTTGTGAAGTCATTGTATGCAATTTAGGTCATCATGACGCTATTGGTTGTTATGATGCTAATGAGCTAGGAGATAGAGCAAGGGATGCAGATCATCATAATGAGGTTGCAACATTAGACTTTGGGATAAGAGCAGATCGTCATACAGGTAGTGTATGTTTGGCATGTAGGTATGCAAGTTAAGGATTATTATATGAATTAGGATTATATACATTAAGTTTATGAACATGTATTTGATGTTATGGTTACATTCATGATAGATGTTAGATGATTAGTGTGGTTATAAGCACATTTGTCAGATAGTCAAGAATGATAGTAACCTATAGTTGTATGCATTATTATTGTTGTTTTATATTAGATAACATGATGATTATGGTGTACGTTGTTGATGGGTATGATAGATAACTTATTGTTGTTATATGATGCTAACTTGATGAATAGGGTCATTTCATTGAGATATTGATGTTATAATTTGGATTGGTCATATGCACGATGGTTATGTTCATTGCCTTGAAGATCTTGATGTTATATGTATTGTGTTAACCTAGTTTGACCTATGCAGATGGTTATTATTGCGATATTTAGGTATAAACCAACATATTTGTGAGATGGTGTCATACTAATATAGATTGAATTTTCACATGTGTATGATTTTATGATGTGAACATGTTAATTAGATATTGTTATGGATATCATGATCTTATGGGTGCTTGAGTTGATGTGTTGTAAAGTTATATCTCGCTAACTAGAATGATTATGCAGACAAGATCACCTCCCCTGAGATACATTAAGGTATTAGTTTCTTATGACATATATTTGGTGCTTGTTTGTTGATTATGTCATCTAGTTGATTTATTTAACATGGTATGAATGTTTGATGAATTTCATAATATGAGTATGTGTTCAAATGATCTTGTTTTAAGATGATTGTACTAAAATATATGTGTTGAGACAATTGATATGTACTTGAGTATAGTAGGTGATAGTTGTAGCATTATGGCTGATGAATATGAGTTGACTATGGATTATGACATGATTGTTAGTCTTGGTAACAGTTAATTTCAAATTAATAGACATGATTGTCCTGGTATTTGGAACATGTGGTTGAAATGTGTGAGCAGTTGCAGGGTAACATGCTTGGTATTAGCATGAAAAGGTAATAGTTGATGTGTCTATATAACTAACAGTTGGGTGGTGTGACAACATAGGGTAAGCCTCAATTCCAACAAGGTAAAAAGGTAAAAGAAAGGAATTGGGAAAGAATTCATTTGGCTATGTTTGGAAACCCTAATTTCGAACGAATGAGTGCTTTGCACACATGAAGTCTTATTAACCTTGATTTTGTGACATCATGTGGATATGTGATATATTCATGAACATGCACTTGACAGGTATATTAGCTAGTCTTTAGATACATGTGGATCTGTTAAAGGATTGGAGTCCCTTGAGAGATGGCGTGGATGTGTTCAGTTGCAAGCAGTGTGCTTGGCACAATTAGATGAGGTGACTAGTATATTATTATGCTTAATTATACATTGAAAATTATGTGTTTATGGCAGCATGATGCAAGGAGTTGCATGGGAAGACAAGTTGCCATGAAATCTTGAAGATGGCTCCAGTTGAGCTTTCCTTGGGAACCATGGGGATTGAGTCATGGTGTTTGTTGTTAGTCTTGTGATTTTTGTCTTTTATGAATTATTGAGCTTGATTTGTGGCTTTGTTTATGTCTAGTCTATGGTCATACCACTTTGTTTGTGGATTCGTATTGTTATTGGTTTTTATGGTCTCCTTCTTGGTTTTTTCATGTCTTCCATTTTATTGTTTTGAGTCTTGGGAATTGGTTGGGAAAGAGGAAAGTTAATGGAGCTTGAGAAGAGATGTGTGGTACTTGATAAGTTATGTAAGGCTTGGGCAAAGCTATGTGCATGAGTAAGTGTAGCAGAAGGTAAGGCTATGACATTCTGTTGGACTGACTGGGTCCATTGTGGTAAATGGAAGGTAGCAGTATACTCATGAGAAAGGTAACAGGAAAAGGTAAAGTAAATAGATTTGAGGAATCATATGCCTTGGCTATGTTGGGAATTGTAGTTATCAATGTTACGCATGTGTTTCATGAATAAAGGAATTTATCTTAACCTAGACCTTATGATATCTGGTAATTATGTTGTAATCATGATTATGTTGATGTCTATATGTCTATACATGTATGTATGTATGTCCTTGTATAACAAGGTGATGATTGTTTTATGCTAACGATTATATATGTTTGTATCTATATATCTATGTCACTATGTGATAGGGATCATTAGGAATCGTTCCTGTGGAGGAATGATTGTTTATGCAGGAAAATGACATGAAGAGGTTCCTGGTCTTACAAGGAATCAATTGGGAAATAGTAGTCATGACAAATATATGAGGTCAGTATCATGTGGTTACAAGTTGACATTATGTGATTATATTATGTTTATGTTATGACAGGTAATGTTGAAGGATACATCATCCAAGTGAAAGCAGTGTGGTCTGCAGCATGCTAGGATAAGCATGGATGAGATACCAGAAGCAAGGTTTCTTGGTAAGGACAATGTGGTTTTGGATGTGTGGTACTATTGTTGTGCATATGTTGTATATGTTGTACATGTTGCATCTATGATGTGTGCACTTGTGGTGTTGTGTATACACAACATGTGTACATGTTATTATGCAATGTTATTGACAAGATGGTACAAATAGGATTGTGTGAATATTACATATGGGATGTTGTACACATATTGTACTTTCTTCATGATGTATATATGGTGTGTGTGCATATGGTGCTCTGTGCATGTTGGATATGCAGTGTTGTGTACGAATGATGTTATGTACATGTTGGATATGTAGTGCTATGTACACTTGGTGTTGCGTGCTTGTTGTACATATGGTGTTGTGTGCATGATTGTACAAGTGGTGTTGTGAGCATGTGGTGCCATGTACATGTTGTACACAGGGTGCTATGAGCATGTGGTGTTGTGTAGATGTCGTGCATGTGATTCTACGTACATATGGTGTCATGTACACATTGTGCATTTGGTACTGTGTACATGTGGTATTATGTACACATTGTACAATGGTGTAGTGTACATGTGGCATTGTGTACATGTTGTGCAAGTGGTACTATGTACATGTGATGTTGTGAACATTTTGTGCAGGTGGTGCAGTGTATAGGTGGTACTATGTACATGTTGTACATATGGTACTGGTGTACATGTGGTATTGTGTGCATGTCATCTATGTTGTGTTATGGGCATGTGGTATTATGTATATGCATCATGTAGTCATGGTATTGCGGCATGTGTACTCATTGTGTAGTACTCTATGTAGGTATGTGCATTGGGTGGTATTTCACATCGGGTATAGATGGATGCATTGTATTGTATACACTGGGTGTAGATGTATGTGTTGTATGTAAGGTGTAGATGCATGTATTTCATGGTGTGGTATGTCGTGTGGTTTTATGTGTTTGATGCACACTATGTGTCTATGGACATTGTTGAGGAGAAGGCACTGGGAGATTGTCGGGTGTGGCAACTGATCTAGAGTGTGTATGGGATAAAGAAAAAGGTAGAAGGATCAATGAAGGACAAGTATCGGTATTGTATTTCATTTTTATTATGCATGTCATTTATGATTCTAGTATCTGATGATTACATGTGATCTATGATTTTGGTTATGAAGGTTACATGTGATTTATGATTTTGATGGTTATGTTTTGAGCTAACCTGATGTGATATTTTTATACATGTTTTGTTCAAATACGCTAGTTTGACTTGTTGTGACAGGAAGCAAATAGGATTGCAAATGCACCTTATTGACAAGCTACCAATAAAGTATGATGTCAATTTATTTGAATTTATTTCAAATATAATGGAAGTTATGTGCTTGGTATAGGAATGCATGAAATGACTGGTTGGGTGATTGAAATTGACCACAAGAATTAGCAGCAGAAACAAAGGAATTGAAACAGGAAGAAATATTCCAGTAAAGCACTTCAAGAACATGGCCATTGTGGGACACTGGTACCCAATAGTGTCCATTGATTTCCATGAGCATGCTATAACATGTATGATGTGTTGAGGCAGGTATATGCCTTGGTTTGTGTATCTTCTGATGTGAGGAAGCCTTGCCAAGGGATGGATTGCCTAGGATGGGGGTGCCAGTAGCACTTGGAAGGTGAGTGACTGCATGGAAGGGGTGACCGGATTCCTGACGGAATCTGTAGCAGAAAAGGGAAGGTCACGGATGAATTTGTTTTGGTCATTAGAATTTCTAGATGGAATCAGATGCACATTGGGAGTGCGCCCTTGAACAATGAGCCGATAATTTTTCGCTGAGAGGACAAGTGGCACAAGATTATAGCATTGGAAATTGGATGTAGATTTGACTTTTCAGTGGATTCTAGACTTCCTGGGAAGGAGGTGAATCCTGGTATTACTTTGAGGGTGGAGGTGTGAGCCTCTAAATTCCCTTGTTGATTGATATGGGCATCGTATCATTTATTTGCTGGTTAAGTGGATGTGCATATGTGTATATGTGGTTATTATAAATATCATAACGAGCTGTTTTATAAAGCTCCAATATGCAATATGATTGTTATTTGTTCATGTTGTCATGATGTTTTTAATTTAAGCAGGTCATTCATTGTAAATACTGCAATGAGTTGTGTTATAAAGTTCCATGGGTATTATGTTTTGTTTTTAGTATTCATGTTGTTTATAGGTGTCATTGAACACCAAGGACGGTGTTCCCCCAAGGGGGAAGGTTTTGTAACAACGCTGGTGAAAATTCCATGTAAAATTATATAAATACCACAGATGATGGGACACGTATTCCAAGCTGAATGGTGGGAAAAATATCCTAGGAAGTGTTCATTTGGTTGTTTATGGCTAAGGAAATTGGCAAAGGCAATGGCTAAGGCATTAAAGAGGAAAAAAGCTATTTTGGCACATTTTTCTATGAAAATAATGGAAATTAGGAGAAAAGGAGGTGAAAGGTCACAATTTGCATGTGAGGAGGAAAATGAAGGAAAATAATGGAAATTAGGAGAAAGAGGCGGTGAAAGGTCACAAGTTGCATGTGAGGAGGAAAATGAAGGAAAATAATGGAAAATGAAGAAAATAGAGGCCTCATTCATAAAAAGGCTTCTAAGGATCAGTTGGCAAGCTTCTTCCTTTCAGTGTGAACCTTTTGTTAGTTCAGTTTTGGAGCTCTCTCATTATTCTCTCTCTCTCTTTCTCATACTCTTGGATATTTAGAGTTTTCTTAGAGCACTCTTGGAGGGTGTGGCATACTTGGATTCTTGGAGCAAGAAGGAAAAGGAAGAGCATGAAAGCATAAGAGGGCATTGGCATTAGCATCTACATCAATTTACTTGCAGTTATCGAGTTGCATGTATGATTTCTTCACTAGTTTTGGCATGCATGGCAGATGCATATGGTTTCTTGATTATGATCTATTATTGGCATGGAGGATGGCCGAGATTGAAAGTGGATTGCATAGCCTTGCCATTTCCTGGATAACCATGGTGATTATGGGTTTACCTTCATTGCTTTATTTTTGTTGGTTCTCATTTTTCCTTAGCTTGGGTTGAGTTATTAGTCCTGGAAGCCCTGTTTGAGCAAACGCTTCGGAAGCCCTGTAACAACTTGGGTTGAGTTACTAGTCCTAGAAGCCCTGGTTGAACAAATGCTCTAGATGCCTTGTAACAGCTTGGGTTGAGTTTCTAGTTCTGGAAGCCTTGGTTGGAAAGATGCTCTGGAAGCCCTTAGTGGGTTGAGTTACTAGTGCTAGAAGCCTTGGTTGGACAAACACTCTGGAAGCCTATGGTGGGTTGATTTACTAGTGCTGGAAGCCTTGGTTGGACAAACACTCTGGAAGCCCTGAATAAGTTGTCGGTTGAATTACTAGTTTTGGAAGCCTTGGTTGGACAAACGCCCTGGAAGCCATTTATAAGCTGTGGGTTGAGTTATTAGTTCTGGAAGCCTTAGTTGGACAAACACTTTGGAAGCCATGGAAGGCTTGGATGGCGACCAATCTGATGATGGTTTTTGGTGATGTCTGACCATGAGGTGGAATCATTGTTTGATGGGTTGAGGTGGGTGGCCTCTAGAAGCCCTGGATGAGTTTTGATTGATGTGTTCTATGAGATCCCACATTCATGCTTGGAATATGGCACGAGGGTGATTCGCTGAAGAGAGACTTGGATCAGCCAATCTATGGTGGGGCGGAACGTGGTAGTCCCATTTCTGGTTGGTTCATTGCATTTATTAATGAAAAAATTCATTCCCTTGATTTTCATGTGCAAATGTACTGTTGCATAAATGGATTTTGATGGCTGATATGTTTATTGTATTTATGTTCCTATTATGTTTATTTATATGCACATTTAACCTGGAAGGTGTTACATTGGAGGAGTTGGTCTTGGTCCTAAGGTTGGTAGGATATGTCTTGCATTTCATAGAATTGTTCCTTGCCTATTCATCAATTGCAGACTTATCTCAACTTGGAGGACTTTTCAGATGTTGATGAAGATGGTCTAATAGGTGGAAAATATTATGGACTAAAGAACTAATGCTTTCACTAACTCTTAGCCCTAGTCACATTCATGATGGTTCAAGGGAGCGATTTAGGCTCCATTCACATGGAGGTAGGCCCAAGGGAGTGATTATAGCTCTAGTCACTTGTAGGACAGTTATAAGGGAGTGACTATGGTGTTTTCACTAAAATTTCTCCACATCCTCATGTTGTTGAGCTACTTTTTGTGTTTTGGCGAAATCCTTGATCAGAGCTTTTCTATTCATGGTTGGAAATGTTTGTGGGACCTCCAAAATCTATTTAAAGTTGAAAATATAAAAAAGGCTAATGTAGTTAGTGGTTGATTGAGTCAATGAGCCAAATCTAGATTAAATCTAGCATATGAACAGGATTGTTGAGCTCAATAGTTTTGAGTAATTATTGAGTTGAGCACTTGAGTTCATCTACATATTGGAGATAGTTGATTGTTCATATGGTTGATTGTCTAGTTGTTTTGTGGAGTGAGTGAGAAATTTGAGAAGAGCCTACAATTTCAATGTGCTGTCTAGTGCATAATTTATGAAGCATTTTGCAGTTGTAGCAACAATGAGTTGAATATTGCTTCAACATTATGATTATAGAGTTTGTGAGATGTTGAGGTGTTCTTTGGAGTAGCGGTTGAGAGGATTTCTTTTTAGATTGTAGTCTGATTGGAGGTTGGAGCTTTTCTCTTTCATTATCTACGTTAATGCTATGTTTTTGTAGTCCTCATCTTGAGAAATTTTTAGGAGTCTAGTTTGAAAATATATGAAACGAGGCTCACATGGAGGAAGTGAAAGCATGAAGGTTGTTTGGTCAATTTAGTGTCTAAATTTCTCTACATAAATTATCAATCCGGGTATCGTAAACTGATGAAGTGTAGTGCACTATATGTGCTAGATGGCCCTTCCTACTTCAGTATTTTTGAATTTTAAGTTGTTTTAGGGTTTTGATCTTTTAATTCCTAACAAAATCTTAAATCTACTATTGCTAAGAAAATGAAATGAGAGCTAAAAGTGCTTTAAGCCAGATTTGGAAGTAAAGTTTTAACCAAGAAAATGAAAACAAAGTTTCTCTTCTTGCTATTATGATTGTTTCCAAAACATAGACTGAAAGGACTTAAGACTACTATCTAATCAATTACAAAACCAAAGCTTAAATGAGATATTAAAACTAAAAATGAGATTGCAGCTATCTATGATGAACTAAAAATGAAATACTAAAAATAAGGTTACAATTATTGTCTAATTTATTTCAGAATCAAAACTTAATGAACAACTGAAAACGAAATTGCGACTAAACGAAAAACTATGATTGAAAATGAAATTGCAACTAATCTAACATAAAAACTAAATGAAGTGTTTTGTCACTCTACTACACAGTTTTGGGAGAACAATCTCCTTGTGATAGCATTTTGAGGGATTCAATACTTCATTGTTCTAAAACTGAAAACGAGATTGCAACGAAATTAAATGAATGGCTAAGACTGAAAGTGAAATTGCAACTAATCTACTATAACAACTAAATGAAGTGCTTTGTCACTCTGCTACACAATTTTGGGAGAACAACCTCCTTGTGATAGCATTTTGAGGGACTCCATACTTCATTGTTTTAAGAAAAAGTAAACATAAAAATGCAGAGAAATACTCATTCATAAATGAAATATTTCACCACTTAGTTTTAAGATGAAACATCAACTGAAAGGGCTTTTGAAAAAATTCACTTACAACATGAGTTTACTAAACTAACAACAAAATGGAAATGGCACTGATCAGTTCAATTCAAAATCTAAAGACTAATGAATAGAAAATGAAAGAAACTAGACTAATGATCAGCGAATCTAAATTACTCTATGCTACTGACATCAACTTCAAGCTACTAATAAGAAACTAGAAAGTAGTGAAACAAAAAGAGCTATTTTATGCTAATAAGAGGATGACACAAGTTGCATTATGAACAGAGTTAGAAAATGGTTATAAACATCATGGAAAAAACACAGTGAATTTACAATTAACTATGAAAGACAAAACAGAAATAAAATGTAACCTTGACCAACGTAGGGGCCCTCTACAAAGATCTCGGATTACAAGCACTTAATCAACACTTCAACAACGCTTCAAGTATCCATTGAAACAGAGTCTTTATATTAAAACAGAGAATGAGTTCTTCAAACTACAGAGCAGAAATCTGAACTTAATTCCTTAACGAAAAATTGAACTTTTTCTGCATTCTTCACACCGGTATTTATAGGGAAATTATACAATTGTTTTAAAGAGAGAAATAAGCTACAACAAAACACGTAGACAAGAAAGTATGCGGAATTATTGTCCTTGGTTGCTTGGAAACATAAATGTTATGGTAATGGCTATTGGATTCCGTTTGCGCAGGTGGCAGATGAAGTCCATGGCCTCAGGAAACTACTTCGGATCCCATCACTGAGAAATGTGTGCAAAACAGAGTCCTGTTTGCCATAGGTTTTTATGCTTTACTTCCTTTTGACTGGAGTCTTCCTTGTTGATCTAGGCCAGATGAATAAGATACGATCCATGCCCTGATGTTTTCCAAGCTATCCATGTAGTCCTTTCCCCTCTCAACACTTGGAACCTACAAAAGTGTGGAAGTAGCTACGGAACATCCGATTAGCTACAGAAGTGTTCCTTAGATAAAAGACAAAAACTTATTCAAATATAAAACATAACAGTATAACATGTAAATCACTGAAATATACTCCTTTAGGCAATGTATAATGGTTTTTTATGATAAGGATGCATTTTTCATGGAAAAACATAGAAGGAAGGATGAGAAAAGTAGCTAAGGGAAAGACAGTTTTGGAACTCAACATAACCCCACTACAAGACTATTGCATCTCCCCATGCAATAAAAATTATGAACTCCCTCATCCTACTACATTTGTTCTGAGACTTCATCGAAAACATCTAACCTCTCCCTGCTTTTCTTTGCACCAACTGCCATCCTAGGCTTCCTCATGAAGAATCTGTACTTGAGGTTAATGAGTGCCCTATTTAGCTTCTTATTCTTCCTTTTTAGTTTTTTGTTCTTCTTGTGCCATAAACCCAAGTGAAGCATAGTGTTATCATGGATAATCTTATCCAACTTGTTCTGTTCTTTTAAGGCTTCGTTTTCTCTTTGGACGTGCCTATTTAGAACTTCTAGCTCATAGATTTCATGTTTAAGTGAGCTAGTTAAAGTCTCTTGTGATGTGGTAGGCTGCTCAGGATTAGATGAAGTCCCTAGGTCCATTCATGTACCCTTTTTCTCCAATGACTCTATGTAGTCATAAATCTACTGTTGGATTGGATCAATGCCTAGAGAGGCTCTCCTTGGGCTACTTTCAAAGTTTTGTTGAGGAGAGTTCTATGGGCTTTGCTCATATGGAATATTTTCATGGGATTGAGTTGGAGTTTCTTCCCCCAAATCTATGAACTAGGTCTCTTTTGATTTTTCTTTCTTCACTCTGCCCCTGAGTCTAGAACTTCTCCTCAAACTTTGGGAGCCTATGATTTATTCCTCTATAACCTGTTTCCTTTTCCCCTTCTCCTTCTCTTTCTTGAGTTGATCCTTGATTTTGACTAGTCTCTCGGAAAGCAATTGTTCATCCTCCTTAGATGATGAAGGTTCAGGAATATTTTTGTGGGATTCCTCGACCTTTTCTTTCAATTTTCTTTTCTGCTTTGTCTGCTTTTTGATCTCTGTTAATGTTTCAAAGATGGGCTCTTCTTCATTGTTTTTTTTGTGATATTCAACTAAAATTTTTACTAGTCCATGGTGATAAAGAGTGGTTTCTATTGCTTCAATTTTCTTCTGAACATTAGTGGCCATTCTTCTCAAACTATTCAACAAGAAAAATGGGAGATTGAGGGTTCCATATTCAAGAAAATTCATTAACAGTCTTATGTGATATACATACATGGAACCAAATCTTCCCTCGCATGTAATAAACTTTTGCAAAATTAATAACATGCTACTCCATTTTCTCTTAAGTGCAGAGATTGGAATCCCTTTCCTAAAAATTGAAGTGTCCATACTTGGATTTTTGAGAATGACCTTCCAGGTTTCATCATGAAATTATTTATTCTTGAACCACCTCTCTCCTAGCCTTGGTAGCTTGGTTGCTTCAACAATAAAAGACTCGGTCACTGCAAATTTTATGTCACCTATTTCCACATCCATTCCATCAAATGATCTGGCAAAAGATTTGGTGATTTCTTTATGGTAACCATTGAATTTTTCAATGAAACTCAACCAACCAGCCTTCTGCAACATTCCTTTCAGCTGAGGATAACCTTCCATGTACTTCACCCCTATGGGTTCAGTTCTGACGATGAGCCCCATCACCTCTATTCTCTACTATTCTTCAAAATTCCCTTCACTGTTTGAGAAATGGAGTGATTGCGTAAAGAGGACTGTGTATACAGCAGTGGAACAACTGGTATATAGAAACAAAAAATAATTATGGATATGGGGACGGAATGACAAAATATATGGAAGTAAAATGACTATGAGTATGAGATAAAATGACTATACATACAGGGTATACAAAAACAGAGTAGTTGTATGCATAAAATGTGTGGAAACAGAGTGTGCACAAGGTATATGAAAACAGAGTGGTTGTACACATAAACTGTGTGAAAAATAGAGTGATTGTTATACACAAAGGATACGAAAACAGAGTGACTGTGTGTACAAGGTAACAGAGTGTTTGTATGAACAAAAAATATGAAAAGCATAGTGATTGTATGCACAAAAATGTTGCAGGAGTATAAGAGAAAAACTTGGTGTAATAAATGAAAAATCAAGGTTTTGGAGAGTCGTATTCGAATAGGTTATGTCATGAATCTAACCGTTTAACAGGTGTGATGGAGAAGTCCAGTTAAGTATGAGTCATTGAGTTTAAAACGAATATTGCATCATTAGACCATTAGCATTAAAGACAGAAGGTGTGGCAGAATAATCATGGCAGTCAAATCTCATAATGATAAATCAAGGAGTCATGTGATTATATGAGTTATACCAACTTATGTTTTGTATTTCTTTTTGAAATAAGTTTTTTTTTTTACCTTTAGAACCATACCTTATACTTGCTAATCTCTTGTTTTTTGCTTCCACAGGTACTTAGATGTGATTGGTCTTCAAAAGTTGTTCTCTCCTCCATTACCTGCATATAAGATATTATAATGAACTGGCCTCTTTTTGCTTGGACTGATGATCAAACTGTTGCTGCAGAATCATATTAGCTACAGAACAGGATTAGCTACGGAACGGGAACAGCTACAAAACGTGGAAACAGCTACAAAATGTAAATCAAAGAACAAATTATGGCTTATGTATGAATGGAATGGAAATGTTTGCATGAGTGAAAATATGACAATATGATAAATAAAAGATGGAGATGGAAGAAATGCTGAAGAGGAAAAAATTATTGGTGGAATATGATAGTGGAGTGAAGTGAAACTTTGCAAAAGTAAAACAAAGTGAAAATGAGATAAAACAATGAATTTTGCAGAATGCAAAGTGAGTCACCATTTTTTTTTTCCAGAAAAGGAAATGGAAAATATAGGGTGTCAAAAGCTTCTAATTTTCACCCTGTATTTTCTGTATAAGCATGCCAATCAGTGATTGGTTTTCAACCTTATACAATATATATATATATATATATATATATATAGTAAAAACAAAGACTAAGTTGGTGGAGAAGAAGGATTCTTCTTCACCAACTTCATTTCAGAATTGTTCTGAAAGATCTTGATGAACTCCTCCTTTGAGATTGGTTTTTGATAAATTTTCAATATATGACCATTCACAAGGAGAGGAGTTTTACTTTCATCTATTGTTTTGATCCTTACTGCTTCATTACTGAAAACTTTTTCAATCTCATATGGCCCAAGCCAATGAGTTTGAAACTTCCCTTGAAAATCTTTAAACTTTGAATCAAATAACAGTGCCCAATCTCCCTCTTGAAACTTCTTGTCCTTGATGTACTTGTCATTTCATTTAGCCCTCTATTGTTGAACTAGACCAGTCCTTTGCACAACCTCTTGTATGATTTCATCAAGTTCATTCAATTGCTCCAGTCTATGCTTTTGAGCTTCTGATAAATCCATCCCCAACCGGACTGCCATCTTGAAAGTTTTGACTTGGAACTCTATGGGGAACAAGACTTGTTTCCCATAAACAAGTTCATAGGGTGTATGTCCAGTTGTGTTCCTCCATGTAGTTCTATAGGCCCATAAGGCTTCAAGAAGCCTTTCTGCCCAATCTCTTCTATGTAGATGCACAGTCTTGGTGACGATTCTTTCAATCACTTTATTTGTAGACTCCACTTGACCATTTGCTTGTGGATGATAGGGAGTGGATTTCCTATGCTTGATTTTGTACTCCATAAGCTTCTCTATCATGTTGGATGTGAATTGAAGTCCTTGATCTGTCACAATTTCTCTTGGAACACCAAAGCGAGCAAAAGTATCCTCAAAAAGAAAAATAACTACAGATTTTTTGTTAGAAAAAAGTAAAGCTTTGGCTTCTACCCATTTGGTGACATAATCAGTGCATACCAATATATACTTTTTTCTGCTTGGATGGAGGATTAATAGGTTCAATAAAGTCTAAAGCCCATTTTTTAAAGGGTTCGATAAGTAGCTGAGGTTGTAATGGCATTTCATTTGAGGGAGCAAGTGTCCCTACCCTTTGGCAGTTGTCGCACTTTCTGACATATTATTTAGCATCTTTGAAGATGGATGGCCAAAAATATCCTAAAGAAAGGATTTTATAGGCTGTCCTCTTGTCAGAAAATTATCCACCACATAGCTCATCATGACATGCTTTGAGAATATCCCGTATTTCATCGTCCTCGACGCACCTTCTAATCATAAGATTGGCTCTGTTTTATACAATTCATTAGTGATCCATGAATATCTTGCACTATCTTGAATAATCTTTCTTTTCTCTCTAGAAAATAAATGTGAAGGTAACTTCCCTATAACCAAGTAGTTAGCAACATCTACAAACCAAGGAGTTTGAGTAGTTACCGCAAAGAGATATTCATCAGGGAACTTATCTTCAACTGGGGAGTCTTCTTTGATATTCTGAATCCTGGACAAGAAATCAGCAATTGTGTTTTGTTTTCCAAGTCGATCTAGCACAATAATGTTGAATTATTGCAAAAGTAAAAGCCATCTTGTAACTCTGCCATCAGTAATAGGTTTAGTCATCAAATATCTAATTGCAGAGTGATCTGTATGAACAAAGGTTTCATAGCCTATTATATAGTTTCTAAACATGTTAATTGCATGAAAAACATCTAAGAATTCTTTTTCAGTCACAGTATAATTCAACTCAGTGGGAGTCAAATTTTTACTTGTATAGTAAGTGGCATAAGGAATCAAATCTTTTTGTTCCAATACAACTCCTAGCGTTGTATCTGAAGCATCTGTAGAAATATGGAAATGAAGTTTCCAATTTGGTCCTCTTAAGATAGGTGCTTCAGATATTCTTTCTTCCAAGGTTTCAAATGCTAATTGGAACTCAGGATTCCACTTGAATTCACAATCTTTTGTAAGCAATTTGAAGAGTGGAGATGCTATTTTAGTGAATTTTTCTATAAATCTTCTATAGTAACCTGTAAATCCTAGAAAACTTCTAACATCCCTTTGGCAATTTGGAATTGATAACTTAGATATGACTTCAACTTTAGATTTGTCAACTTTAATCCCATCTCCTGAAATATGATGTCCTAAAACAATATCTTCTGTAAACATCATAAAGCATTTCTCATGGCTTAGTGAAAGGTTTGTTTCTTTACATCTTTTAAGGACTTTTTCCAAATTTTCGAAAGCTTCTTCAGATGTGTTACCATAGACTGTAAAATCATCCATATATACCTCTACACAATCACGTATTAGATCAGAAAAAATCCCTAGTACTACTCTTTGGAATGTTGCAGGTGCATTACATAACCAAAAAGGAAGCACTCGGTAGGCAAAAGTTCCCCATGGACAAGTAAATGTGGTTTTATCCTGATCCTCAGGTGCTACCTGAATTTGATTATAACCACTAAAACCATCCAAGAATGAGAAATACTTTTTACCTGCTAATGTATCTAACACTTGATCTATGAAGGGCAAAGGAAAGTGATCTTTCAAGGTTTCTTTATTCAATTCTCGGTAATCAATGCACACCCTCCATTTACCATTCTTTTTAGGCACAATTACCAAAGGAGAAGCCCATTGGATATCTGAAATTGGGTAAATGAAGTTTACATTGAGTAATTTTTGGAGCCCTTCTTTCACAATTTCCCTAAGATTTGGATTCATTCTTCTTTGAGGTTGTTTGATTGGTCTACTTTTTTCCTCAATATAGATATGATGGATACAAATCTTAGGATCAATACCTTTCATGTCAGTGTACTCCCATGCAAATGCAGCAACATGTTTTTGTATTTTTTTGGTTAGCTTTTCTTGTTGTAGTTTCTCCAAGTTTTTGTTTATATTCAATGTCCTACCTGGAAAAATTTCAATTGTAGAGCTACCAAACTCTTCCATAGAATAGAGAGACATCTGCCTAGATGACAAGTATTCAACATTATATTTTTCTTGCAATTTTGCATGATCATATTCTGAATATGTTTCAAAATTTTCCAATGTGTTCAAAATTTGACTATCTTCACTAATTTCTGACATAGTAAAGAGAGGTTGAATATCATCTTCTTCATCGATCCATTCCTTGTCATCTATTTATATGATTGCTTTTGCTGGAGGATACAAAGTAACTTTCTTTGTTGAATTACCATCATAAATATACATGTCACCAGATCTACAACTAATAAAGGCATCAGCTGTGCCCAGCCAAGGTCTTCTTAATATGAGTGGGTGTCCTCCTAGATTATTCTTAGGAGTTAAAATCATGAAATCAACAGGATATTCCCAAGAATCTAAGGAGACTAAAATGTCTTCTAGCACACCATCTGGTTTGATTACTAATCTATCTGCAAGTTGCAGCAAGGTAGGTGTGTAAAGAAGATAAAAAGTTTAAGTTGATCCATAGTTTGTCTACTCATAATGTTTATTGCTACCCCTAAGTCAATCAATGTGTTTAGAATTTCAATCCCATTTATATGTGTCTTGAAAATTGGACTTCTTGGATCCACATATTTCTGCATGGCAATCTTTCCCATCATGATATATTCTATCTTTCCTACCAGGTGAATTCTTTTTGTTTCTCTTGGTTTTCTTCCTGGTCTTTTGATGCTCAACTCCTTTATTGTCTTGGCTAGAATAGGAATTTATCTAATGGCTTGTAACAAAGGAATTTTGATACAAACATTATTCAATTCATCTAGAAAATCATAATTGGGCAACAAGAACTATTTTTCTACCCCTCTATCAATTTGTAATCTCTCAGGAAAAGGAGGTGTAGAAGTAGATGTTGGTTGCTCAATGATAGGAGTTGTGTTTATTGATTCTTTTTGTTTTTCTTTTTCAATGTTTTGGTTTTGGAGGGATGTTCCCTCAAAATTTTTATTGACTTTTAAAGAGTCTTCCTCAGATTTATCTTGTTCTTGAATGACTATATAAGGTTTTTCTTTTTCTAATATCCTACCAGATCTAAGCTGAACATCATTAAGACCTAGAGGAGTAATCATGTAAGCTGGAAATTGTTGTCCTTCTACCATGTAAGCATTATGAGGGTTTTTATTATTTGGATTTGGCAATGGTTGGGCAGGTAACTGATTTGGTTTTTGTTGAAATGGAAGTAAGAGGTGAGGATTTTGACTTTGTTGTGGAGGTTGTTGTGGAAATGGTAATGAAAGTTGAGGGTTTTAATTTGGAAGTTGTGGTTGCTGATTTTACTGTTGATTTTATGGGGGAGGATAGCTCTGATAAGATGGCGGATATTGATAATATTGAGCAAATCTCCCATAAGGATTTTGTACCCCTTGTGCCCACGGTTGAGATTGATATGAAGATTGAGGTTGAGGCCAAGGTTGCTGCTAAGAATTCTAGTTTGGTGGGGGCTGAAAATACATTGGATTGTTAAATCCTTGATTTTGTGGCCCCTACCAAGGTCTTCTTGCAACAAAACAAAGAGGTTTTGCAGGATTTGGGACTGTTTCTTCTTGAAAGACAACCTTAAGACCTGGGATTGAATGACAACCCTTGTTCTCATGACTTTCTAAGCAAATGATACAAGTTTCTACAATTTTTTCATCTAAAGGAAATTCCCTTAGAGCATGTTTCTTTTTGCATTTTGGACAAAAGATGGTTAAAGAATCAACCTCTGTTTTCTACTTTTTTTGAATTTTAAGGGTGTCTAGTTGCTCACTAAGGCTCCGTAAAATTTCAATTTTAAACTCATCAAGCATATTGCCAATTTCTACCCTACCTACAGATCTGGTTGCAGATTTGTTTGCTTTAACAAGAGAAGGATCTCCTGGTCCTTTCCCGGTTTTAGATTTCCCTCTTGAGATATGAACACATAGTTCTTCTATGTCACTCAATGGAAGTTGATAGATATCTCCCTTCCCCATCATGTTAAGGATATCTGTCCATTCATCTCTAATGGCATTTAACAAAAGAGCTTTCTTAGTTTCTTCATCTAGATTGTTCATTTTTGCTCTTTTCAAATTATAGTTGAATCTCTCAAGAAAATCCTCTAAGTTTTCATCTTCCTTTTGTATCATTTTGAACACCTCATATTTATGATTGGTAGGCATACAATAATCCAAGTATCTATCCAAAAATTCCTATTTCATGTCATTCCAAGTTCTAATGGATTGAGTGGCTAACCCATAAACCATTTCAAAGTAGCCCCTTTTAGTGTTGAAGGGAACAATTTGAGTTTTTTAGAGTATTCTAGATAGTCATAGGTTCTACATAAGACTTCAAACTCAAACAAAAATGTTTCAGGATCCTCACTTATCAACCCATAAAAGTTTGGGAGGACAGATTGTGAAATGGTTTTCATTGTGGTATGTGTTTCCTCGTCCACTATAGGGAATCCAAATGAGTTAAACTTCCCTATTTCCTCTACCTCCTCCATTATTACCTCTAACTCCTCCATTGTTTCCTCTACCTCTCCCTCTAACCCCTCCTCCAAACAGTGATAATTCTCCATCTTGCTCTTCTTCTGCCCATTATAGTTTCCTCAGAGTCAGTATGGGGTTCAACCTGCAAGGTTAATCCCTCTTCCTCTGGTTCTTCTATCAATGGACTATGAGAGGGAGTTCCTAGTTTTTCTTCCTCACTGGGTATTCCTACTTCTTCAACTACAATAGGCTCCCCTGTGGGGGTGAAAAAGGTATTCTCTCCTAGGACTGTTTTGGTGGATGATGTAGGAGAATCTTCTGATTGAGCTTCTGCTCCTTGAATTCCATGAATCCTATGGCTAGGAGTATGAATCTGGGATGAAGGTGTGTCTTTTCTAATTCTTGGTGGAGTAGGTGGAGTTGTGGGAATTGAACTTCTACCCCTAGCTATAAATCTACCCCTAGAATCTCTTTCTCTATGCATGTCATTGTTTTGTTTTGTTGCTTTTGTTTTTTTTTATGAATGTAAGAGATAAGGCTACCTAGTTACACTTCTCTGGCAATGGCACCAAAATGTTTCATCAATTTAGTGTCTTAATTTCTCTACATAAATTATCAATCAAGGTATCATAAACTAATGAAGTGTAGTACACTATATGTGCTAGATGGTCCTTCCTACTTCAGTGTTTTTGAATTTTAAGTTGTTTTGGGGTTTTGATCTTTTAATTCCTAACAAAATCTTAAATCTACTACTGCTAAGAAAATTAAATGAGAGCTAAAAGTTCTTTAAGCCAGATTTGGAAGTAAAGTTTTAACCAAGAAAATGAAAAACAAAGTTTCTCTTCTTGCTATTATGATTGTTTCTGTTATCACTTAAGAATTCTAATGCCAAAATTTCTCATACTAGCTTGATGATAAAGGTCGGTGCTAGTCTAAGTTTGATTTTATTTTTCCTTAGAGTCTGAGTCTTAGGGGGTCTTGAGTCAAGTATGCATTCTCATTCATCACTAGTCATTCTCATTCATCACCGATCTCATAGCCATGTGTCAATTTGGTTTAAAAATTACTATGTGCCACAAAGCCTTTTAGGTGATTTCGTAGTGCATGTAACCATTTTGAAGTGTTTTCGCAACGCATAGATCCTTTTAGCAGTTTCGCAACGCAAAAGTCCTTTAGGTGATTTCGCAACGCGATGCATTTTAGGTGATTTCGCAGTGCTAGCATTTCCAGCCTCCATTACACTGAATCTTCATGGAGGGATCGGAAAAAAGGAAAGACCACAGATCAGGCAAATGTTTGAGAAACGAGCCTGAAGGTTTAGACATAACCTTGAAGAACAAAGAAGTCGAGCATGCATTTAAACAAGTTTGATGTTGGAATTTTTGCAAGAAGCTCTAGGGAGGTCATGCACAAGTTACTAAGGAATTTGCCCTGAATTTCATAGGACTAAACTCAAAGGTTGGTATTTTGGAATTGCAGGTCTCACCAGACATGATATCCACAGTTACGGAGATTCCAAGAGGGCAAGAAAGTTGGTTCAAGAATTTCAAATTTGATATGAACCCCTGCAAAGAATTTCTAAAGCAAGAGTTCATCAACTCAGATTTAAGCAAGTTTGTTCCTAGAAGTTATGTCAAAGAATCATATGCCCATTTTCTTACCTGTATACAGAAGTACCTGACCTATGAAGGGAGATATAACAAAGTGTATTCATACCATTTTAAACTTCTGTTTCATTTCACAGGGAAGACATCTATTGATCTACCTTTTTACTTATTCCGCAGCGTAAGTAAAATGTGTGACAAGGTGCAACTAAGAAAAGAAGCCTGTGAGACTTCATTGTTCCACCATGGCTTGATTAAGTTTATTGTTCTGCATGAACTCCAGAGGGTAGGTAGAGACTGGGACACATTCATATTCATGTCTGGTTTCAAGAGCAAGACCGGTCTCAGCCCTCAAGCTGCAAGATATCTTTCAACAACAACCGGTCCTCAGGCAGAAACAAGATCCAAGAGGTTTTCAAAGTTAAAGGCAAGGAAACAAGTAAGAGAATCTACCAGACCACTGACTATTCAGGATACACCCCAGCAGTCCATTAAAGAGAAAACTCAGGTCAAAGAAACTGCACATGAATCAAGCACAGGTGAAGGAGTTCAAAGAAGAAGGACTAGGAGCCAGGTGGCTAAAGAAAAAGGTAAATCAGTGAGTATTGAAGATATCCCTATTTAAAAGGGAGACTTAAATGATTTATTGCAAGCAATTGACATCGAAGAGTCCCCACTAGTTCAAGCTGATTTGATACAGTCAGGAAAAGAGAAGGCTAAGAGGGTCATAGCATCAAAGAAACTCAAGTTTGATGATCAAGTTGATCAATTTGTTTTTAAGCCCAGGAGATCCATAACGAGGACGTTCAAACAAGTACAGGAGGTACCACCAAGAGCAGATGAAACAGGGGAGGTGACACGACCTCATGAAAGAAAGGATAAAGGCAAAACAGTTGCCACTCAAGAAGAAGGTAGTGTGGAAGACTTGAAAAAGGGATTGGAATCGGCCAACTTTGAAATTGCTAGACTGAAGAAAGCTGCCAAAAACTTTTCAATTAAAGAGGCTTATTTTAACCAAATGCAAGCTCGGTGGGAGGACCAAACATTTCAAATTCCCGAGGTGGTTGATTTTAGTGTTCAATTTTGTAGCTGGACTACTCCTGCAATAAAGGAAGCTCAATTTATCAGAAAGGTTAATACAAACCTCAGATCTGGAATCAAGGTCATGAAGAAACAAATTGAAGATTTAAAAATACAGTTAAGCTAGCTAAAGGAATCTCCTTAAAGAAATCCCACTTCAAGTAAGGCTATGTTTCAAATTTTGATGATTTTGCTTGGTATAATATTTCTTGAAGAATCCTACATTTCCATTCAGTTTTGGAAGGCCTTGGAACAGTTGAAAGAATGTTTAAACAGAAAAGGGCTCAAATAGCAAAATTTTGGGTTGAAACTGTGATTTTGGAAACAACACAGCAGTTTCGTAGCACACTACGAAACTGCTGAAGGTGATGGCTAAAGCTCAGCAATTTCGTAGCACGCTACGAACTGCTGAAGCTAAACAATCTAATATCAGTCAACCGATTTTGAAATACAAGCGGGAATTTTGAAAAGGGAATATCTACAAGAGATCATCTGAAGCTATCAACTTTCAACAAGGTCAAGACAGGTGGAGGAAACATGTATTCGAATCCAAACTCTAAAAATTTTGTCATAAAGTGAGCACATTTACTACAGTCCAAGATATGTCAGACAACATGGAAGAGCTTTTTCCTTTACACATAAAAGAGGTTGAAAACACATCAAAGACGTGGAAATTTGCTATATTTTGGATAATCAAAGATAAAGGCATGGTTCTTTGGATTCGAACATTTTGAGGCAAACCAAAGACCGATAAATAGGGGTAGTTTCCTATGTTTCAGGGCAATGGAGAATATGTGACATTGAAGACCAGCATGGAGCTTTGAACATTCACCACAGCCAAACTAAAAAGGGACCAGATGTCAAAGAACGAGAATGATTGTAATCAAGGCTATTATTAGCATAATAAGGAGTTAGACTCCTACTTGATTTAGATCTCTAGAAAGTCTAGTTACAGTTTGTTACATTTAATAGGTAGTTAAAAGTTGAACAGGTGTCATTAGAAATATATTTCGATTTCCCCTCAGGTTTGAGAAGGAATCTCAGTCAAGTAGAAGAACTCTATAAATAGGAGAAAGGGAAATGTAATCAGGGTTGGAAGTTTATGTAAAAAAAGCTCTGTTGTTAAGCTTATGTAAAGACTTTGTTTCTTTTGGTAATACAGTACTGGATTTTGCTGCTCAAGAATCATAGAGACTTCAATGTATGAATTCCTCTTGTTGTCTTTTCATGTTGCCTACAGTATTACGAGTATTTGATTACTTAGAAATCACTTGCAGTGTTCTAATTTCCTTCATATACTCATAAACTATCCTTTTATGTTTAGTGTACTCTGTTGATATTGAAATCTGAATGCCTTGATTTTATTGCAAATCCAATTCTACTGTTAATGCTAAATGACATATGACTCCATAAGCCCAATGGATGCTTGTTAATTTTTATTTCACCAGCCTCATTCCTATTTGTTTCACAAAGAGTTAGCCATCTTAATCATAATCACAAAACCTTTAATCCTTTGAGAGAGCCCTCTCAGGCTAAGGAGGCTAAGCCTTAGCTAAAAGATTGGTTTGAAACAATTACTTGAAGTCTTCCTGGTCTGTAGCCTTCTAGGGCCTGATTTTGAGATAATAGTTTCCAAAACATAGACTGAAAGGACTTAAGACTACTATCTAATCAATTACAAAACCAAAGCTTAAATGAGATATTAAAACTGAAAATGAGCTTGCAGCTATCTATGATGAACCAAAAATGAAATACTGAAAATAAGGTTACAATTATTGTCTAATTTGTTTCAGAATCAAAAGTTAATGAACAACTAAAAATGGAATTGCAACTAAATGAAAAACTATGATTGAAAATGAAATTGCAACTAATCTATCATAAAAACTAAATGAAGTGTTTTGTCGGTCTGCTACACAATTTTGGGAGAACAACCTCCTTGTGATAGCATTTTGAGGGATTCAATACTTCATTGTTCTAAAACTGAAAATGAGATTGCAACGAAATTAAATGAACGACTAAGACTGAAAGTGAAATTGCAACTAATCTACTATAATAGCTAAATGAAGTGCTTTGTCACTCTGCTACACAATTTTGGGAGAACAACCTCCTTGTGATAGCATTTTGAGGGACTCCACACTTCATTGTTTTAAGAAAAAGTAAACATAAAAATGCAGAGAAAGACTCATTCATAAATGAAATATTTCACCACTTAGTTTTAAGATGAACCATCAACTGAAAGGGCTTTCGAAAACATTCACTTACAACATGAGTTTATGAAACTAACAACAAAATGGCACTGATCAGTTCAATTCAAAATCTAAAGACTAATGAATAGCAAATGAAAGAAACTAGACTAATGATCAGCAAATCTAAATTACTCTATGCTATTGACATCAACTTCAAGCTACTGATAAGAAACTAGAAAGTAGTGAAACAAAAAGAGTTATTCTGTGTTAATAAGAGGATGACACAAGTTGCATTATGAATAGAGTTAGAAAATGGTTATAAACATCATGGAAAAAACATAGTGAATTTATAGTTAACTATGAAAGACAAAACAGAAATAAAATGTAACCTTGACCAATGCAGGGGCCCTCTGCAAAGCTCTCAGATTATCATCACTTAATCGATAATTCAACAATGCTTCAGGTATCCATTGAAACAGAGTCTTTATATTAAAACAGAGTCTTTATATTAAAACAGAGAATGAGTTCTTCAAACTACAGAGTGGAAATTTGAACTTAATACATAAGCAATAACTAAACTTGTTCTGCATTCTTCACACCAATATTTATAGGGAAATTATACAATTGTTTTAAAGAGAGAAATAAGCTACAACAAAATAGGTAGATAGGCAAGTATGCGGAATTCTTGTCCTTGGTTACTTGGAAACATAAATCTTATGGTAATTGTTGTTGGATTCTGTTTGTGCAGGTGGCAGATGAAGTCTGTGGTCTCAGGAAACTGCTTCGGATCCTGTCACTGAGAAACGTGTGCAAAACAGAGTCCTGTTTGCCATAGGTTTCTATGTTTGACTTCCCTTTGACTGGATTCTTCCTCGTCAATCTAGGCCATATGAATAGGATACGATCCATGCCCTAATTTTTTCCAAGCTACCGATGTATTCCTTTTCCCCTTTCGACACCTGGAACCTACAAAAGCATGGAAGTAGCTTCGGAACAGCCGATTAGCTGCAAAATGTGGCTGTGTTCCGTAGCTAAAAGCAAAAACTTATTCAAATAGCAAACATAATAGTATAACATGTAAATCACTGAAATATACTCCTTGAGGCAATGTATAATGGTTTTTGAGGATAAGGATTCATTTTTCATGGAAAAACAGAGAAGGGAGGATGAGAAAAGTAGCTAAGGGAAAGACAGTTTTGGAACTCAACAAAGGCTTTGAGTATTCATTGATTAGATGATTCAATAGAAGGAAGATTTTTCTCCGTCCAATGGTGGTTGGATAGTTTAATAAAATGGGTGAGGTTAATTGGTCATGATAGTGCCAACATATCAAAGTCTACAGAGTCATTTGTGAGTTCAAGAGTAATTGGGCGAGGATCGTTGATCGTGATGGCCTTCAGCGGATGGTAGTCCGTAGATCCATGAGAGAAACAATTTCTTGTCTGATAGTGCCAACATATTGTGAATGAAGTCATGTCTTTCGGCTCATAGGAGTGAGTTGATCCATGTATAATTTGTTCAAAAGATAATAAAATATTTAGCAACACATCAGCAATAGGGTGGTTTTTTTCCCGAGATGGATTTTCCACCAAAAACACACATGTCCATTGTGTGATTTCTTTCTTGGTTTCTGATTTATGTTTGATGCACTAATCTCTAATTATGTGTTTCAATTTATTCAAGTTTAAAGATTAAATAATTAGAGAAAAAGTTTAAAAGTGCCTCACTACTAATTCACCCCTCCCCTCTCAGTAGTGATCTAGTTTCCAAAAATTGGTATCAGAGTGGGGCTCTTAGTTGTAGCTTGATCACTAGAGAGTGGATCTTGGATCTTTTGGTAGAATTTTTGCAAATTTTCCAAAATCGATAAGCAAGGTATTCCAATAATTCATAAAGGTAAATTTGAAATTTGGAGAGCGAATTTCGAATCATATTTTTTATCTTTTGATGCAAATATTTTTATATTAGTTGAATATGGAATTAAAGATAAATCTAATGATTTAGCTAAAAGGATTATTTTGAATAAAATTTCAAAATATGATAGCATGCATGTGAAGAATTTTGATATTTCCAAAGAAATGTTAGATAGGTTGGAGAATTTGTATCTTGGAGGAAAATTGCATTTTTCAGAATTAGAGAAAAATGAAAAGGATTGTATTTTTAATGCAGTAACTAATAAATCCACCTCACAAGAATATGAAAGCACTAGTGATTGTAGTGAGATGTCAAGCATCAATCTTGAAGAGAAGTCTAAGATAATGGCACTTGAAGAATAAATTCAAAGGTTGAAGGATGAATTTATTTCTGCAAGAGAAGAAGTAGAGAAGCTCAGATCTAGTGCTCAAGCTTGGACAAGCAAATCTGGAAATGTTGGAGCAACCAGTAGTAACAAAAAATTTGAAAATATCCAACAATGCATGAAGAAGAAAAATAAGAGAAGTTGACCAAAGAAGAAGAATAGAATTGGAAAGTGTTATAATTATGGAGTTCGTGGTCACATAGTGTTGGCATTATGATTCAAGTGTTGTCCTTGATGGCAACTCTCTCAGAGGTTGGTATAGGTGCTCAGAGGTTGGTACAGGTGATGGCAACTTAATCAGAAGACAGATCTTAGTACAGCATGCCAAGGAAGTTCATATACGCATGTTCGTTAAGCCCAAGTCGCGTGTACACGCTAGTTGGATTCAGAAAAAGCGCGTGTATGTGGAAAAGTACCTTTGGTCCATGGTGGTTAGTCCTTGGAAGTTGTGCCTATGGTTTCGGACCATTGTGTCTCGACGGGCGTGTCGATCTCTAGTTTTGAAGTTGATGGTATTGTATTACTATGGTTTTGGCTCTTGGTATTGAGCAAGGCCTAAGGCTATATAAGGAGAAGAAGATCATTAGGCAAAAAAATCTTTCGACAAGGCTTGAATATCTAAGAGAGAAAGAGATCTGATATGCAGGTTCTGGGTTGCTTGATCTAAGCCAAGGAGAGATCACATCGGTTGATGGAAGACTAGATCTAAGGATAGATCGGGATCTAATGGTTTGAAATGCACTATCATGATATGGTTGATTATGCGTAGATCTGCATATTGTCGCAATGTTATGTTCTGGGTCTAACTAATGTCTGGTACAGCTGCAAATTGAGAAAGTTTATTTTTAGATCTGTACGCAGGTTGGCTTCGGTAAAAATGCGTGTATACGCGGGTTTTGTTCATTGAAGTAGCGTATATCTTTGAAGCTTGATTTTGGGTTTACAGTAGGGTCTGACTGTTATTGCAGAGTTCTGTAGTCTGCTCTGTGTTCTGGTAACTGGTGATTGACAGGGTTCAGTGGTTCAGTGATTCAAAGTTTGGTTGTTTTATGCTTCTATGATCTGTTGTGGAAATTGAATGAATTGTGGTCTTCAGATTGTAATGTTGTGCTTCAGGAATATCCAGTCTGAAAATGTATGAAAAGTGATACCTGAAAGAAAGAAGATTGTAGGTCAGCACCTACGTACTAGTATCTTGGCTAGTACAAGAGCAAAGGGGGTTGGAGCTCCCTTCCAAGGAAGTTTGGAGAACGAGAGAAGGTTGTAGCCTTCTGCAGGTTGTAGCCTGCGTACTGGTATAAGGCTGCACCAGTACAAAAGATTGTAAACTGAAGTTTCATATTAAAGAAAGATAGAGACAACTTGCAGCAGGTGGTTTTCACCCACATTGGGTTTCCACCTTATATCTTGGTGTTCATGTGTGTGGCTTTTGATCTGTTCTGTTATACTGCACATGTTTACTGTTAATGTGGTGAATAATGTACTGATGCACTTAACTGAAGAATAAGCTAACTAAATTATGAGTTTTCTTCTTATACGCTGTTTTACTTAGTCACAGTAGCGTGTACACGCTGGTTCACTTAACTGAAGTAGCGTATATGTTTCTGAGCATTAAAAAGTTTGATTGATCTGATAATACTGATTCACCCCCCCTCTCAGTATTATTTCCAACAATTGGTATCGGAGCAGGTCCTTCAGAGAAGCTTGATCGCTTGAAGGTAGATCATTCATCATGAGCAACTACGAGAAAGAAGCATCAATCAGGCCACCGATTTTTGATGGAAAAAATTTCAATTATTGGAAGGTAAGAGTTACTGCATATCTTCAATCTCTTGGTACAAAAGTTTGGAACATTGTAGAAACAGGCTATGCTTTTCCTTCAGCTACTCCTACAGATCCAGCTGAGAAAAAGACATATGAAACAAATGCAAAAGCAGTCAGTACTCTATTAGGGAGTATATCCCAAACAGAATTCATGAAGGTCATGCACTTCAAATCAGCAAAAGAGATATGGGACAAAATGATCACTAGCTATGAAGGAGATGAACAGGTAAAGCAAGCTAAACTTCAAACTCTCAGGATTCAATATGAGACTCTCAAGATGTATAATGATGAAAGTGTGGCTAATTATTTTCTTCAGGTAGATGAGATTGTTAATTGTATGAAAAATTTGGGTGAAGAAATAAAAGAGACTATAGTAGTTCAAAAGATTCTAAGATCATTATCCCCCAAGTTTGAATCTAAAGTATCTGCAATAGAAGAAAAGGAAAATCTCAAAGTTCTCACTATGTCTCAGCTGCATGGAATTCTAACTGCTTATGAAATGAGAAAGGGAGGTCCATCAGACAGAAGGGAAGCTGCTTTTAAGGCATCAGGAAAAGAAGATTACTATGAAGCAAGCCATGAAGAAGAGGAAGAAGAATCAAATTTTGTCAGAAATCTTCAAAGGGGTGCTGGAAGGTTCAGAGGTAAGCTACCTTTCAAATGCTTTGCTTGTGGAAGAGTAGGTCATTATGCTGCAAAATGTCCTTATAAGGATAAAGGAAAAGAACCTGCTAGATGGAACAAGAAACAAAGTGCAAATAAGAAAAGCTACTACACCCATGAAGATAGTGATGGCTTATCAAACAGTGATGAAGATGAACAAGGTAATAAATATAAGCTGTTAATGGCATTTGAAGATGATGATTATGAGGATGCTGTAGATGTGGATAATCTCTATAATGAAATTACTAGACTCAAGAGATGCATAGAAGAAAAGAGTGTGATCATTGATACTTTGCAATTTCAAATTGATGAAAAGGAAAAACATCTTGAAAAACTAGAAGGTGAAATTGTTGGTCTCAGAAAATAAATTGAGAAAACAAAAGCTATTAATCTTAAGTTTGTCAAAGGATCTGAAACTTTGGATGAGATTATCAATGTGCAGCGGTCTCCTCTAAACAAGACAGGTTTGGGCTATAATGGAGAAACCTCTCAAGCATCCACCTCAAAAAGTTATCTTGATGCAGCAAGAAGAAATGAGCAGAAGAACAATGAAGATAATCAGGTAAAGCAGGGACGAATTACAAACAGAAACTATCAGGGACAATCCTTCTTAAGGGTGAACAAAAGATACAACCAACCACAGGTAAAATCTTCTCAGTTTGGCACAAGAATAGATGAAAATAGAAATTACAATCAGTTAGCTGGTAGATTCAATAACCGCAGAAGCTTCTTCAATGGACAATGCTTTTCTTGCCATAACTTTGGTCACAAAGCAGCTCAATGTGTTGCATATAAAACAATCATGACTAGGGAAGCTCAAAAACAAAGAAGTATGACAGGGATTACAAAGAGGACCTATAACAACTTTTCGGTTCTTGAAAATGAAGTTGAATGTTCTATTTGCAATAATTTTGGTCATAAAGAATCTGAATGCAGGAGCAGGTTTCAGGAGAAAAAGGAACAAGCCACGAGCACCAAAAAATGGAGAATAAAGGAACCTCAGACAGAAAGATGTGGGATAGCTTTTTATGCAGAAGGACAGGAAAATCTATGGTACATTGACAGTGGATGTTCGAAACATATGACAGGTGATAAAGAAAAACTTGAATCTTATTCTACTTTAGAAAAGGGAAAGAAAGTTTCTTTTGGAAATGATACTCCTGCAACTATAAAAGGAAAAGGTATTGCTCCTTTGAAAGAAAAGGTCAAGGTTGGAAATGTTTTGTATGTTGATGGATTGAAGCATAATCTACTAAGTGTCAGCCAGATGTGTGATCAAAAAACCGAGGTTATTTTCAGATCGAATGGATGTCTTGTTCGTGATCTTGATACAGGTAAAACAGTTCTCAAAGGCAAAAGAACTCCAAATAATCTGTACATATTTGAAGAAGGACAACAACAATGCTATCTTAGCAAGGATGAAGAGCACTGGTTATGGCATCGAAGGTTGGGACATCTAAGCTTCTCACAAATAAGGAAAGCATGCAAATATCAGGCAGTTCGCGATCTTCCAGATATCAAAATTCCAGACAACACCATATGCAAATCTTGTCAGTTTGGAAAGCAAACCAGAACTAACTTTCCAGAGAAGGAAGGATCAGCTAGCTTGCCTCTTGAGCTAGTCCATACAGATGTATGTGGTCCATTTAGGAAAAGGACACCTCGAGGAGAAGAATATCTGATATTATTCATTGATGATTTCTCAAGGTTTGTTTGGTTAGGACTTATGAAGCACAAAGATGAAGCATTCGAAAAATTCAAATCCTTCAAAGCATTGGCTGAAAATGAATCAGGACACAAAATTAAGTGCCTCAGATCTGACAGAGGTGGGGAGTTCACATCAAATGAATTTTTCGATTTCTGCGATGAACATGGGATAAGAAGAGAATTCTCTACAGCTAGAACTCCTCAGCAAAATGGGGTTGTGGAAAGAATGAACAGAACTATCCAACAAATGGCTCGTGCTATGCTCAATGAATCAGGTACTCCTGCAACCTTCTGGGGTGAAGCTGCACATGCTGCTGTTATTATTCTTAACAAAACAAATGTCCGAGTAAACAGCACTCAAACACCTCATGAGCTTTGGAGTGGTAAAACTCCTTCCGTGAAGCATTTCAAAATCTTTGGGAGCAAATGTTATATTAAGAATACTGATGAGCAACTTGGCAAACTTGAACCTAGAGCAGATGAGGGCATTCTTCTTGGTTATTCTCCACATAGCAAAGCATACAAGTGCTACAATAAAAGACTTGGCAGAATTGTTGACAGTATTGATATAGTGGTTGATGAGAAGGGATATATTCCTAGGCAAGTTCATCATGAAGACATTGAAGAAGATGAAGGTTACTCTCAAAGGCGAAATGATGAAGAAGAAGAACCTCAAGAAGAAGAAGAATCTCAAGAAGAACCAGAGGAGTAGACAAGAATAGAAGAGAAGACTCCATCCAGATATGTCCAAAAGAATCATCCAGAAACTCAGATTGTGGGGCAGAAAGAAGCAGGAGTACAAACAAGAAGGACACTTGCAGAAGCTTCAAGCTACTTGGCACTACTCTCCTCCACTGAACCACAAAATGTGAAAGAGGCATGCAAAGATGAATGTTGGGTCAAAGCAATGGATGAAGAACTTGAGCAAATCGAAAAGAACAACACTTGGGAATTAGTTCCTAGACCAAAAGATAAGAATGTAATAGGAACAAAATGGGTCTTCAAGAATAAATTAAATGAAAATGGAGAAGTAGTTAGAAACAAGGCCAGACTTGTTTGTAAAGGGTATGCACAGCAAGAAGGAATAGATTTTGAAGAGACCTTTGCTCCTGTGGCAAGACTAGAGGCCATCCGAATGTTCCTTGCTCTCTCAAGCTTTCAAAACTTCAAGGTATTTCAAATGGACGTGAAATCAGCCTTCCTGAATGGAGACTTAGAAGAAGAAGTATATATTGAGCAGCCAGATGGCTTCATTCTTGGGAATGATCCAAACCTTGTATGCAGATTGAAAAAGGCTCTCTATGGACTCAAACAAGCTCCAAGGGCTTGGTACTATCGGTTGGACAAATATCTTCACCAACAAGGTTTTTCAAAAGGATCAGCAGATAGCAATCTCTATATAAAAGTTGAAAATAACAAATTGCTAATTCTTGTTGTTTATGTAGATGATATTATTTTTGGCAGCAATGAAGAGACTATGAGTCAAAACTTTGCCTTGGTTATGCAGAAAGAATTCGAAATGTCACTTCTTGGAGAATTGACATATTTTCTTGGATTGCAAATCCAACAAAATGAAGGAGGTATCTTCTTGTCTCAAACCAAATACCTCAAGCAGATCTTGAAGAAGTATGGCATGGAAGAGTCAAAGCCAGTTTGTACACCCATGGTTACAGGATGCAGCCTCAGTGCTAATGATGAATCAGCAGCAGTTCACCAACCCACTTATAGATCCATGATTGGGAGTTTGCTTTATTTGACAGGTACTCGACCAGATATTACACATGCAGTAGGAATGGTTGGAAGATTTCAAGCCAACCCAAAGGAAACTCATCTTCAGGCAGTCAAAAGAATCTTCAAATATCTTCAAGGGACCCAAAACTATGGCTTATGGTATCCTAGAAATACAGATCTCACTCTTCATGCTTACACAGATGCAGATTGGGCTGGAAGTGTGGATGATAGGAAAAGCACAAGTGGTGGTGCTTTCTTCATGGGTTCCAGATTAGTATCTTGGTTCAGCAAGAAACAGAGTTCGATTGCCTTATCTACAGCTGAAGCAGAATATGTGGCTGCGGCATCTTGTTGCACACAACTTCTTTGGATGATGCAGACCTTGCAGGACTTTCAAATCACTTGCACTCCACCAATTTCTATCTTATGTGATAATACTAGTGCAATCAGCATTTCAAAGAATCCAGTCATGCACTCAAAGACCAAGCACATACCAATCAAGTACCATTTTCTCCGGGAACAAGTGCTTGAGCAGAAGGTCAAGTTGGAGTATGTTCCTTCTAAGGAACAAGTTGCTGATATTCTCACAAAACCACTGCCCAGGGAAACTTTTGAATATCTCAGACAAAAGCTGGGAGTAGTTGATGCTTCATCCTGCTGTTGAAGCTTGTCTGTTCTACAGAAAAGTTGGTATACGCAAGTTACGAAAGGTATATACGCGTATACACGCGGATTTATGGTGGGAAAGTCGCGTGTAAGGTGTACGCTTGTTGCAGAATTATATCCGCGTACATACGCTGTTTTATGCAGGATAAATCGCGTATATGAAGTTCTGAACAGCAAGGGAAAACTCTGGAGTTCTGAACAGCAATGGGAATGTCAGAATTCTTCAGGCACAGTTTCAGGGGGTGCAACAGGCACAGGTTCAGGGGGAGCAGCTTAAAAGTCTCATAAAGCATTGTTGGCATTCAGATGTTTTGGTTGTTGGTTTCAGGAGAAGGAGCTCAGAAAGAAATCCTGGTTGCTGATCTAACAAGATGTTTATCAGATGCTGCTGGTGCCTTTCCTAAGTCTTGGTCTAGATCTGTTGTCTCTATGTCATGTATCTCTCTTGTCATATCTCTTTTATGGTGTCAAGGTCATGTAACGGCCTATGTTGGTTTCCCCACTATGCCTGGGATGAATGCTGTAATATAATTGGTTGTTTCTGATATGTCCCCTCTTGGTAGGGAGTATGGATGTATGTATTGAGTCTTTTGGTGATAGGAAGGTCTCTTATGGTGTATAAGTCTTGGTTCTTGTTGAAGAACATCTTTTGCAGATCTGGCCTACTGTCAGGGGGAGCACGAGTCAGCACAGCCAAGCAGAGGTATCAGCATGTCCTCAGGGGGAGCACAGCCCTTTGCTCTTGATGTCAAAGGGGGAGAGTGACTTGGTGTGGTGGTTGCCATCAAGTCCAAAGGGGGAGATTGTTGGCATTATGATTCAAGTGTTGTCCTTGATGGCAACTCTCTCAGAGGTTGGTACAGGTGCTCAGAGGTTGGTACAGGTGATGGCAACTTAATCAGAAGACAGATCTTAGTACAGCATGCCAAGGAAGTTCATATACGCATGTTTGTTAAGCCCAAGTCGCGTGTACACGCTAGTTGGATTCAGAAAAAGCGCGTGTATGTGGAAAAGTACCTTTGGTCCATGGTGGTTAGTCCTTGGAAGTTGTGCCTATGGTTTCGGACCATTGTGTCTCGACGGGCGTGTCGATCTCTAGTTTTGAAGTTGATGGTATTGTATTACTATGGTTTTGGCTCTTGGTATTGAGCAAGGCCTAAGGCTATATAAGGAGAAGAAGATCATTAGGCAAAAATATCTTTCGACAAGGCTTGAATATCTAAGAGAGAAAGAGATCTGATATGCAGGTTCTGGGTTGCTTGATCTAAGCCAAGGAGAGATCACATCGGTTGATGGAAGACTAGATCTAAGGATAGATCGGGATCTAATGGTTTGAAATGCACTATCATGATATGGTTGATTATGCGTAGATCTGCATATTGTCGCAATGTTATGTTCTGGGTCTAACTAATGTCTGGTACAGCTGCAAATTGAGAAAGTTTATTTTTAGATCTGTACGCAGGTTGGCTTCGGTAAAAACGCGTGTATACGCGGGTTTTGTTCATTGAAGTAGCGTATATCTTTGAAGCTTGATTTTGGGTTTACAGTAGGGTCTGACTGTTATTGCAGAGTTCTGTAGTCTGCTCTGTGTTCTGGTAACTGGTGATTGACAGGGTTCAGTGGTTCAGTGATTCAAAGTTTGGTTGTTTTATGCTTCTATGATCTGTTGTGGAAATTGAATGAATTGTGGTCTTCAGATTGTAATGTTGTGCTTCAGGAATATCCAGTCTGAAAATGTATGAAAAGTGATACCTGAAAGAAAGAAGATTGTAGGTCAGCACCTACGTACTAGTATCTTGGCTAGTACAAGAGCAAAGGGGGTTGGAGCTCCCTTCCAAGGAAGTTTGGAGAACGAGAGAAGGTTGTAGCCTTCTGCAGGTTGTAGCCTGCGTACTGGTATAAGGCTGCACCAGTACAAAAGATTGTAAACTGAAGTTTCATATTAAAGAAAGATAGAGACAACTTGCAGCAGGTGGTTTTCACCCACATTGGGTTTCCACCTTATATCTTGGTGTTCATGTGTGTGGCTTTTGATCTGTTCTGTTATACTGCACATGTTTACTGTTAATGTGGTGAATAATGTACTGATGCACTTAACTGAAGAATAAGCTAACTAAATTATGAGTTTTCTTCTTATACGTTGTTTTACTTAGTCACAGTAGCGTGTACACGCTGGTTCACTTAACTGAAGTAGCGTATATGTTTCTGAGCATTAAAAAGTTTGATTGATCTGATAATACTGATTCACCCCCCCTCTCAGTATTATTTCCAACACATAGTAGCAAGTTTCAATATTGGAGAGATCAAACTCTCTAATCAAAAGGAGAGGTAAAAGGAGAAGCCACATCAAGCATGCATAAAAAGGAAATCTCCTTCTTTCAGGTATAATAGTCCATTTTATGGTTATTGTTTCTCATGCAATGACTTTGGCCATAAGGCTATTGATTGTAATGCACATGCTAGGAATAAAAATTGTTTCATCAGAAGATATCAGCCTATTCTTCATTTCCTTGGTCACATTAGATGTTTTGTATGTGATAATATTGGCCATAAGGCCAAGGATTGCAATTTTCCCATGTGTTTCAGGAGATCCAACTAGATGATAATATGAAAGGTCAATTTCATATAAAGAAGATGGATCAGTACATAAAAGTTTGGAGGATAAAAGAGAAACAAGGTATTCCCACCAAAAATTGAGGTCTACATGGTATCGAGGGGAACATATGGTTACATTATGAGTTGCATTCAAATTATTAATTATGCATCCATATGGGAAGTGTATTTTTATGTCTAATATATTTTCTTCCAATTTTTTTTAGTTGGAGTAGCTATATGCCTTGGTTTATGTTGATGCTAATGATTATATGGCAGCCATGCATTTTTTAGATGTGATGAGCGATCACACATTCAAGGGGAGCATTTGTGCTTCCAAATGGATTTGGAATGTGTTGGAATTGTGTTTAGGAATATTTTTGTTATTGTTTCCACACATTGCATGTTGGATGAGATAGTATGGTTTGCATGACATAGTAGTATTTTGATGATGATCTTACTATTAGATCATATTTATGTCATATGTTGTCATGCATATGTTGTTTCCATGGAGATCAGATGTTGTGTTGGAGATAGTTCATCTAAAGTATGCACTTTATTGCTCATATTTACTATTTTACATGTCACGCGTTTTTTTGGATGGATAAGATAGGACGAAGATGATTGTTGTTGCTCATGATAGTTTGATGCATACTGATGGATGAGATATTGGGTACTCATGATGTTTTATGTTTTTTTTCCTCATATATGGAGTATACATGTATTGTTTCTCATTAATATATTTGCTTGTGCCTCACTGATGATATATTTCTCACCTATGATGAGGATAAGTATTTTTTGTTTCTCATGATATTTTGGCATGATGGATGTTGCTACTTGGTCTCCGCACTCATGGAGAGATTCAACATGATAATTTTGTTGTCCATGTTTTTAGCTGATGATGCATTATTGTTGATGGTTTATGGGCTTAATGATGATGTGGATACATTTGTTGCTACAATTATGACATATTCCTATGTTGTTTCTATCAGTTGATTTTGTTGTTAATGCACATATGGAGCATGGTGGTGGTTGCTAGTGGCTTTCATGATTTTTCTGCTGGATCTTCATTGTTGGGATGTGATGGCCAAGGTGATGAGTGTCCATGCACTGGAATATGGTTTGGATAGTGTTTCTATGTTGTTGCCATATATTGGAGAGCTTATGTCATAGCTCATGGAGGCCTTGTGTTTGATGGATATGCCATGTATTGCATTAATGCTGCCACATGGAGCATATGTTGATGCTCATTGATGCCATGTACTCATGTTATTTCATGTTTTGGGCATGTATTGATGAGAGAACCATTTTTGTGTATGTAAAATCCATGTACTATCATTGTATCATATTTTGGGTGTATTTCTCACAAAGAAACCCATGGTGTCTAGCATGTTGTATCATTAGCTATGATTGGGTTAATGACTGTCCAAGTGTTGTAGGGAAAAGTATTCGATTCAGATGACCCTATCCCACTCTAAGGGTGATAGTACCTCAGCAACAACTGTAAAGGAAACTACTGAAGGTTTACTTCTTTATGAAAGCAAGAGAGAATGAAAGAATGCACTAACCGTTGCCTTGCGCTTAATGTCGAATCCAAACTCTTCTCTTCGCTGCTTGTTTCCAGCTCCTTGCTCTTTTGCTGGCCCAGCTACAATGAGATCCTGCAAAATGACAAAGAAGGAAACTACAAGAAGCATGCAATCATAACTGATTCACGGATTAGCATAAACTAAATATACAATTATCACAATACATTATTGAAACAAGTGCATATAGAAGAACCTCAATAGCTTTTATTAATGAAGAAGTAAAGTTCTGAGAAGGTTACAACCATTGAAGGCTCCAATCCAGCAACGCCTCCCAGCAGAAAGAATTTCTCCTCTTCACCTCCTTCAAGCAATCACCCAATAGCTCTATAGTGAAACCAACAACATATCATTACTTTGCACAAAATTCCAGCCTCCTGAGCTCATAGGAGAGAGCTCAATAAATAGATGAATTGAGAAAGGATGAGTCAGCTTGCAACTGATGTGTAGCTGTCTTGTGTCCTCTCTCTCTTCAGTTGATCTTCAGTTCTTGAGTCCACTTGGAGAACCTTGCTTCCACTTGGAGAAACAGAGCCCCTGGCTCATCACAAGGCAAAATCCCTGATCCAAGTGTCATTTTTGGAAGATTCCAGAGCAATGACTCAGTGTGCCACTTGTCCCATCTCGCTCAGCGCAGGTGGCCTTTGTTCCACTTGCTTTGTAACGCAGGTACACCATGGAGGAGTTGAGTTTCAGCGCAGAAGCCTAGTGGAGCACCTACTTTGATTTCAGGATTGCTTGTTTTTGAGTGTTTTCAGGTGGAGAACTGATCTGAGAGCTGTTGGTTTGCTGACCTTGTTCCTCTAGGGGTAGGAACATCATGTTTAGGGACTTTGGATCCCTTGGATTATTGACAATTCATGCCTGTTGCTGTAAGGCACAAAATTGTCTATAACAGATGCCCCCTAAAGTATGAGGTCGTTTATCGGGTGAAATTCTTTATTAGGAGGATCCGAAGTTCATTCAATCTACTGAGAAGTGTCCTGTAATAAGATACAATACAATACATTATTTTTCATACTTTTTCATGATCTAGCTGAGGCGGGCATTCCCATGCTCAGCTTTTATAAATACATTTTTGGTACATAGAACAGACGATCGTCTGATAGACTGATAATTCTCTGCTGAAATTATCATCCTTTGAGAAGGATGATCATCTGCTGCAACGATGTACATGTCAAATGTCTTTATATCCTGAATATATATCGCAGCCCGGATGGATGAAACTAGATCCGGGGTCTTCAATCTCTTCTGATCTTCACTCGATGTACAAGTCGATCCATGTGAGAATTTCTTGAAGTCGAACATGGAAAGACATCGCTTGATTACCGGCCAATGATGTAAACCGCTAACAAGCGCGAGAGGAATCACCGATAAGGATGATGACCCTCAAGGTACGGCAGTACAATTCACATGGTGGGAATAAAGGACTTGGCGTCGACCACCATGCAAAATCTTCTGGTCGAAGGTCATTGATGTATACCTGTCGCCGGAAGTGAGAAACTTGCCATTGAGGCATGAAAGCTTCAAAGTACTGAAGGGGTTGTTCCTAGATCAACTCCTTGGATAATGAGCTGATGTCGACAAGGAGCGATCCGTCAAAGGAGGGCCTTAATGAATCCCACATCAGTGACACGGAACGGAGCTAGTGATTGTGATGAGGTGAAAACAAACTGTGATGTATGATTCAGGGTGGCAGTCATGAAATGGATGAAGGACAATGTATGGTAGTGGATGGGACACGGTTGACTCTTTGCAGAACAACATCTCTTGAACATATAATGACACTGATGTGATGGATTGGTAGCATTACCCCAAATGTGGATGGTGTGGCGAGGACCATGGTGATGAGACCGGTGAATGAAACAACCCAACCCGATGTGATACGGAGGACAAAGTGTCATGTTCAAGAGCGACTTGCTACCATTAAAGCTGTGAGGTTCTCCCAATTTTTCCCCAGTCATTGCTGACCAATACCTCTTTATTTTTATCAAGCTTGAGGAGGATAACATATGCTTGTTCTATAACCTGCCCTTCGGGCAAGCCCATCGCTATGTTTTAACGAGCCTAGCGATAGGGAAACTCGTTCTCATCTAAAGACAAGTTTGTCGCTATTTAATGAATTTAACGAGTCTAACGACAAGGATAACTCGGTCCTTTTCATTTTTAGAGAGTCTGAAAAGGTACATAAAGTCAACTCCAGAATTCCTTTTTCGTCATCTAATCCCTTAAGTCCGAAAAAGTATAAAACAATACAGAAGGGATGAATTTTCGATTGCTTTAACGAGCCGAACAAAACAAGTGCTCGATCTTTTTGTGCAATAATCCCTCGGGTCCAAAAAGATTAAAATCTAGAGGAGGGATAGCTTTCCGGTCGCTTTAACGAGCTGGAAGGCCAAAACTCGGCAAACTTTTCATATTTTACGAGTCAGTGAAAAGAGCTCAAAGAAGACTCGTCTTTTGAGGAACGAGTGATGAACAGGGCAGCAGCAGATTCCAGGTACAGGTTGGAATATTCCAATCACGGCAGTGTCACAGGGATGGCTTAGTGAAATCACTCTTCGCAGCTGTTCCTCAAAATGGGTAAACAAACATATGGATATGAACGATTGGCCAAATGAACGGATGGAGGTGAGACTACAAGAACACGACCAAGGGCTTTAATATGGCTGTCAAAGGTTACATTTACCAAAGTTATTTACCGGTTCATTTTTTCTGGGTGAGCTTGAACTCTAGGGGAAGATTGCTCACAACTTATGTTTATTTTTTAACGAGCATGAACTATGTGCTAAAACTGCTCGGAGATATGTTTGCATGCCCCCAGCATAATAACGCAAATCGAGGTGCATGCCCCCCAAGCTTCATTGCATTCAACTTTGTTGGTTGGAATGAAGGTTTACCATTGAGATCTGGAAAGGGGATCGTTTCATTTTTTAATGAGGTTGACATAGTAAAAGAACTATCCTCATTGCCCACTGTATTTACAGTACTCGATAGAAAATCGAAAACTGAAGGATGATAAAGGTTATTTTGAGTATCTTCCCCACAACCCGGGAGAAGGGAACGATGGTGGGAATCATTCCATGGTGCCCCGTCAATTACCATTGATTGGACTATTCCTTTGTCGGTTCCATGCACTCGCGACCAAGGACTTAAAGGGGTGCCATATTCTCTAGACCTATCTATCCGAACACTTGATGAGCGTTGATTTGGGGTTGCCCCCCAGGCGAGGAAAATTGATTGCTACAATACTTCCATTGGGCTTGGGGACAAAACCTTTGCATGATCCATGCTGATATCGTTTTCTGACATCTTTTGTGCGGAAGATATCATATTGCAGGTTCCTACTGTCGCCACTTCTCCCACAATGAACGTTGGCGGAAGGGTGAAAGTTCCCATTAATGTAGGATCTTTTAGTAGGCCTACTCCGATATTTTGAAACGAATGGTCGCTTCCATGGATCAGAGGAATGCTTCCTGTAACTTGTGAACCATTAGGGAGGAAATTTTGTTGGTCAATGATCGTAATCCCTCCTTGAAAGGGGAATGCGATTTTCCTAAAATAGGTCGACACAACAGCTTCCATGGCATAAATCCATGGTCTTCCCAGTAGGATGTTATAGTCAAGATTGCCATCGATGACTTCAACATCTATTTCTACTGTTTTGCCCCCTAGTTCAACTTTCAAGTTACTAAGGATACCGTAAGGGGTATATGTCCTTCCGTCGAATGCTTTTAATGTTGTCGATGATCGCGACAAGGTTGGAGATCCTAAAGTTTTCCAGCAACTCATCGACATAATACATGTCGATGCCCCCTCATCAATAATTGTTCGATGAACAGTTTTGTTGAGGGCTTTCACTTGGACGAGGAAAGCTAGTTGAGTTGGTAACTGAGGATCATATCCTTTGTGATCAAAGGATACAAGATTGGAATCTTTAGGATCCACCCCACCAATTGCTGATAACAATGCCTGCCTTTGGGATGGGCAATTTTGTAGTACTTCAAGAGTCGACATAGCAGACGGCGATTGCGCCAAATCTTCCACTATATTATAATGTTGTGCCGTTCTGGAACGAGGATTAAATGTCGACTTGTGTACTACTCCCTTTGGCGGTTTTATTGTTAATTCATGTGTGATGGGGGGTACAACTTCTGCCGAAGTTGTTGTCGAACTGCTAGGTTGATCTTTACCTTTATCGTTCGACACCTGTGGATTCTGGTAATCTTTGTTCCTTGTCGAAATCAAAGCATCATTCTGTTGCTTCGATATCGATAACATAAGCACTTGCGACGGTGAAGCATTTCCACTACTAACCAGATTTTTTCCTCGATCGGGAAATGGATCAGTTAACACAGCTGGAGTTTGCGAACTCTTTAAGAATCTTTTTAGATCAGCTTTGTATGGACATTCTCTCGTCCAGTGATCCTCATCACATATCTGACACCCATAAGGTGGTTTCCTATCTCGAGGAGGGCTTGAAGAAGTTTTTCGAGGAGATGACTCTCCTTGTTTCTTCTTCTTCCCTTTGTTTTGATTTTTCTTGCTTCCTGGTTGATTGGTTTCTTTGCCTTTATCTGTCGATACGGCATTTACTTCCGAAGCAAGAACTTCTTCATGCACATTTTTATTCGAATCCTTACGGGCCTTCTTTTGATTGGTCCTTTTCGGATTCGTGTTTTCCGTGCCAATCACGCCATCGCCGGCATGAGAGTCACTATTTGATTTAGGAGGAGGAGGGATTGAAAACTCTGGTCTAGGGGCGTCTGGTATTTTGTCATAGAGCGTGCCGGACTGAGTATATACTAAGTCCAAATATTGTGCACGAGTGATAACCTGCTCTTCCGTTTCGACTCCCCCCTTTGCCACATCTTCCGTTATGGCCAGAAGTAACGACTTTATAAACCACTCAGCTAAAAGCTGATCAGGAACATATGTTTTAACCATTCTTTGTCGACGTCGCCACTCATGTATATGATCTGATATATGAGTTGCGGTTGTCTGTTTGAAGTTAGTCAATATCTCTGTTCCGGTTTCATACCTTATTGGTAATTGAAAGTGGGTTAAGAATGTCGTGGCAAAGGAGTTAAAATTGTCGAACGAAGCTCTTGGCAATTCTATATACCATTTCGCCGCTGGACCTGTCAATGTCCTCTGAAAGAGGCGAAGCCTTATCGAATCATCATTTAAAGTGTTCGACGAACACCATAGATGAAAGGTCATCACATGATTCGACGGGTCTTGACCTGGATTTCCATTGAATTTAGGAATGTCGGATGGAAGTTTGTGCGGGATCACTGGCCACCATGGGGCGTAAGCAATTGGGTCATTGGTTAACCGATGTAAATCAGGCAACTCTAGAGTCGCCACGAATGGTAACTGTTGATTCAAGTTAGGTGAAGCGTAACCAGGGTACGATGGAATCGCCTGAACAGTTGGTCTTTGCATACCAGCATAATGGAGTTGATGTTGGTATGACTGATACGGTTGATGGACTTGGCCACTATAAAGTGGTTGATTTTGACCATTTTGGATATATGGTTGTCCAGTATTCGCAAAGATTTGCTGTTCAGAACCTTGGTACACTTGCTGGAATTGTGGCTGTTGGTATTACACTATCCACGGTTGCGATACCATGGGTTGTTGCGCTACACTAACCATTGGACCAAGATGTGGGGTACTTGTACCCGATTGTACTTGTGTCGCCCCACCAGTAGGCGATTGGGTCGCAGGGTCAAGGGGCTGTTGCATGAGAACCTGAGAAATCTGAGGTTGACATACAACAGGCATCGTTTGAACTTGCGACACGGTTACGATAGCCGGTGTAGTTGGGATGTTTGTCACAGGTACACACTGTTGCATAGAATATACAACTCTTGGCGGCTGGGATAGCATAGGTACCCAACTACTCGTTGCAATTCCACCATAACTTGAATAAGGTTGAGAACTCCCGTATGGGTACCCTCCCGGAGGGGGTAATGAAAGGGCATACTGCCCCCCATACGGTGGTAATCCAGAACTCAAGGCAATTGATTGTCCTGGAGGACTGGATGGCCTAATTAGATTCCCAAAAGGGTCAATTTGATGAGTCTCACCATAAGAGTTACCAGACATTACTCCGGAACAAACAGGAACAGACCATACTGTCGAGATAGTCCCTTGGTGGACTCCTTCTAGCGATTGAGAGCTAGTTGGGACAGATGGTATGCCGGCGAACATTGTTGGATTTGCAGTAGGTAATTCTGCCGTCGCCATGTCGTTTGACAAAGTCCTAGATGTCGACGGTTGTTCAGAAATTTTGAGTCTATCCAATTGATTGCCTAGTGATTCTACAGGAACTTCCACTGGTGATGGACAAACTTCTGTTGTAGCAGGAAATAGAGTGACCCCTACTCCAAAATGAGTTGGAGTGGATACTTGCGGTTCCTCTATAATTTCCTCTATCGCAATCAGACCAGGTGGAAGAGGAAGACCGTCAGGTCCATAAAAGATTTCTGGTGCCGAAGAAGGGGTTTTATCGACAGCGACAGATGTTTGAGGAACAAAACTCTCTGGACCGGTTACAGATGGAACTGGTTCAGTTATACAAGTATTTGCCCCCAGACTAGGATCAGTATTACTGTCCTTCTGCGACGGTTGAACTTCTTCTATAGAGGCAGGGTTTCCGGAAATGTTTGGAGTAACCAGAATCTCAGATGTTGTTGGAACACTTGTTCTAACTTTTAAAGGAGATTTTGAACTGGTTCGACGAGCTCGCTTTGTCCGGATTGTTTTCGATTCCGGAGACAAAGACGGTTGACTCGCAAGCCTCCGAGAACGACGGATATTCAATTGAATTTCTTCCACGATTGCAGATTACTCGATCAACTAAAATATAAAGGGGAAAATTTGTGTTTCTGATTTGAATGAATTTTATTAGACGCTTTTAAACACAACTTTGCTTTTTCATGTTTTAAGAGTCAAGAAAAAGCTAAAGATGACTCTAGTCTCCTTCGATGTATTAATGAGCCCGAAGTGACAAATGCTCGGTTGGACCTTTTCAGTTATAGAGTTTGAAAAGGGCCAAAAGAAACTGCTCTGGAGATCTAGGCAGAGGGTGTGCCAAACCTTTCGCGAAACCGCAGAATACGTTTTACGGTACGGGTGGTCGATCTTCATGAATGCTGTTTTCACTGCATCGCGATCAGTAGGGCTGCCGACACGGCTTCCTAAGGATAAAGGATAAATGCCTATAGGGGTCTCCCAATATATACGCGACGGTACGTGGGAGCACAAGTCCGTATTAGTGCCACCGACTCTCAGGAGGAATCACCCACCTTCGTAGAGATCGACAGTCACTATGTTTAACGACGCCGGAACACGTCTCTACCTAGACCTCTATGTGTTTGCGTTATGTTTCAAATGCATTGTTAGGTTCATTCAGTATATTTTAAGTTGATATTTTTAAAGTTTGCCTTTCAAGGTTCACCACGAGATGTATATGAAAAATTCCTAAATGCAGCCTAAGATGAGAAGCAAGCTTTTTCAAATCTTTTTGACTGATGAAAATCTTAACTACTAAGGGAGAAGAAAGGCAAATCTTTTCACACAGTTCATACAGCACAAACTAATGCACTTTCTCCTAAATCATCTTGCAAACTTTTTCAAATGCAAAATGCACAATGCATGTATTTTCTTTTCCCTTTCTTAATGTTGATGTGTTACAAAAGAAAGTTGTTATATAACTTTGATTTCGATTTAAAGCGAAAGTAAACAAGCTAGTCCAAAATCAAAAGACACCTTAAGATTTACTTGTTTAATCACAGGAAATACATGAAATCAAACCATAATGACGAAAGTAAAAAGACTAATCAGCTATGGACAGCAAACAAGCTAACTCTTTAGACCAGCAAAATGCCTAACACAGGTTCAGATCTAAGAGGCCAAAGCAAGACTAGTTTACTCTCCGTTATGGGAAATTGTAAATGAAGTAAGAAATACAAAAGAACAAGTACAATTTCATTATATAACAGAGGCGGAATGATGGCAAGTAAGGTTGGTTTCAGAACTGGTACAAGAAAGACAACTTATTGCAAAAACTATAGTGAAAACAGGCAAGAAAAAGGGAGGAAACCCCAACTGCACTAGGCAAAATTGGGCCAACACAGGTGCTGCTCAGTCAGTCTGGCTCTCAGCGCAGGTAGCCCCTTCGGGACATGCGTTGCAAAGCAGGTAGCCTGTGTACTACCTGCTTTGGAAAACGAAAGTTGCGTTTTCTCAGTTTCCGGGTCACAATTTTCTCAAAAATGCACAGTTTTTGCTCAAATCAGAAGCAATCAGTCAAGCACACACAAAGGGATGATTAGGAGGATGAAAATCTATCACTAAGAGCTTACAAGGATCCTTGTATATCGACTCTTCAAATCATGAACATGCTCAGAAATGAGCTAGAGTAGCTGCCCTCTACTTCGCTTTTGATATAGTCAAAAGCTTTTCGATTTGGTACTCTTTTGTTCAGGAAATGAATAGCAAAATACTACAAACAATCAAACAGATACGATCCCCAGCGGAGTCGCCAGTTTGTTGTAGGGAAAAGTATCCGATTCGGATGACCCTATCCCACTCTAAGGGTGATAGTACCTCAGCAACAACTGTAAAGGAAACTACTGAAGGTTTACTTCTTTATGAAAGCAAGAGAGAATGAAAGAATGCACTAACCGTTGCCTTGCGCTTAATGTCGAATCCAAACTCTTCTCTTCGCTGCTTGTTTCCAGCTCCTTGCTCTTTTCCTGGCCCAGCTACAATGAGATCCTGCAAAATGACAAAGAAGGAAACTACAAGAAGCATGCAATCATAACTGATTCACGGATTAGCATAAACCAAATATACAATTATCACAATACATTATTGAAACAAGTGCATATAGAAGAACCTCAATAGCTTTTATTAATGAAGAAGTAAAGTTCTGAGAAGGTTACAACCATTGAAGGCTCCAATCCAGCAACGCCTCCCAGCAGAAAGAATTTCTCCTCTTCACCTCCTTCAAGCAATCACCCAATAGCTCTATAGTGAAACCAACAGCATATCATTACTTTGCACAAAATTCCAGCCTCCTGAGCTCATAGGAGAGAGCTCAATATATAGATGAATTGAGAAAGGATGAGTCAGCTTGCAACTGATGTGTAGCTGCCTTGTGTCCTCTCTCTCTTCAGTTGATCTTCAGTTCTTGAGTCCACTTGGAGAACCTTGCTTCCACTTGGAGAAACAGAGCCCCTGACTCATCACAAGGTGAAATCCCTGATCCAAGTGTCATTTTTGGAAGATTCCAGAGCAATGACTCAGTGTGCCACTTGTCCCATCTCGCTCAGTGTAGGTGGCCTTTGTTCCACTTGCTTTGCAACGTAGGTACACCATGGAGGAGTTGAGTTTTAGCGCAGAAGCCTAGTGGAGCACCTGCTTTGATTTCAGGATTGCTTGTTTTTGAGTGTTTTCAGGTGGAGAACTGATCTGAGAGCTGTTGGTTTGCTGACCTTGTTCCTCTAGGGGTAGGAACATCATGTTTAGGGACTTTGGATCCCTTGGATTATTGACAATTCATGCCTGTTGCTGTAAGGCACAAAATTGTCTATAACACCAAGTCATGTATTATGATGTATATGTTTGATGTAGCCCCACTTCATTGGGTGCGTGATGTAAACTTGGGTCCATAGAGTCATGGTTGGTGATAGGTGTAGATGAATCATATCTCAGTCCTATGTACTTGTCACAACTATGTACTTACTCCATGAAGCATTACGTTGTATTGTAATGTATTGTATATCATGTCCAAAGTTAGTCAGAGTCATGGTCCATGAGAAGTAGTCTCTTGCACTTAGAAAGGAGGCTCATTGCAACAAGCAGATGTATTGCTTCAGTAGGCAGAGAGTATGATTGTAGCTCCATTACATTCTTAGGGGAAGCATGTTCAATTTTCAAAGTTGGCATGGTTAGAGATTTATTGGCAGTCATTTTCCTTGTCTTCGTGCTTATCTTCCAGGAGACACTTCTTTAGGTTGTGATTTGGTGTTGAGTATGACAGGGGGAGTCCTTCTCTCATCTGACAGATTATTGTCATTTTTATTCAATTTTGGTATGGCCCTTTTCCATTTATGTCAAAGGGGGAGAGAATTTCGATAGAGATCAGTTTCATAGTTGTAACTTTAGTGTATAGAGATCAACCTCACATGTTGTTGAAGTTGACATCAATAACAAAGGGGGGGTTTGTTGGCATTGATTTCAACAGGATAGAGATGATGTTGGTCATATGCATGAGTGATGAGTGTTTGGTTATGGATTATTGGTTGACGGTCTTGTCAGTTGGCATTGATGTCAACACACCTATGACTATACCTAGTGGAGGTGACTTGGAGATGGATTCCACATGTCATTGGACAGAGGTTAGCATGTTGTGCTTGGAGATGTTTCTACTGCAGGTGGTTCGAGTGTTGCTCTAAGTGTTGCATATGTCTCTTTATGTCTTCGAGACATTACATATGTTGCTACATGTGTGAGATGTGGTTTCGTGTGTTGGAGGTGCTTCTACTAATGTTGGATACAATTGGATGCCTTGATGCTGCCATTGTAGGTGTTGACGTTGCTACTACAAGAGTTAGATGTGTTGCTATAGGAGATAAACACGTTGCTTGAGGATATAGAGGTGTTGGTCTTGGTCCTAAGGTTGGAAGAATAGGTCTTTCATTTCATAGACTTTTTCCTTGCCTATTCAACCTATCCTGGTGTCTTGGAGGAGTTTTCAGATGTTGGTGAAGATGGTCCAATAAGTGGCAAAGGTTCTGGACTGAAGAATTGATGCTTTCATTGAATTTTAGCTCCATTTGCATGCATGATGGGTCAAAGGAGAAGTTTTAGGCTCTAGTCACATGGAGGCAGGACCAAGGGAGCGTTATAGCTCTAGTTGCTTGCAGGACAATTCTAAGGGAGTGACTATGGTGTTTTCACTAAAATTGCTCTGCATCCCTCACGCTGTTGAGATAATTTTTGTGTTTTGGCGACATCCTTGATAAAAAATTTCATCTCATGGTTGGAAAAGTTTTTGAGACCTCCAGAAGCTTATTAAAGTTGAAAATATCAAAAAGGATAATGGAGTTAGTGGTTGATTGAGTCAATGATATGAATCCATATCAAAATCTAGCATATGAACAGGATTGTTGAGCTTAGTAGTTCTGAGAAATTATTGAGTTGAGGGCTTGAGTTCATATACATATTGGAGATAAATCATTATTAGTATGGTTGATTATCTAGTTGTTGTGTGGAGTGAGTGAGAGCTTGGGGAAGAGCCTACAAGCTGCATGTGTTGTCCAGTGGATAATTTCTGAAGAAGTTTTTAGTACTAGTAACTGTGAGATAAATCTTGTTTTGGCCTTGTCATTATATAGTGTGTGAGATGTTGAGGTGTGCTTTGGTGTAGCGATTGAGAAGACTATTTTGCATATTGTAGTGTAATTGGATATTGGAGATTTTCTCTTTCATTATGTGTTTTGATGCTATGTTGTTGTAGTGCTCAGGTTAAGCATGTTTTAGGAGCCCATTTTGAAAATATATGGAATTAGGCTTGCATGGAGGAAGTCAAGGCATGGGGGATTTGAGTATTCAATGTTTGGTTGATTCAGTAGAAGGAATATTTTTCTCCATCCAATGGTTGTTGGAAAGTTCACTAGAAACTAGGTGAGGCTCATTGGTCATGATAGTACCAGCAAATCGGAGTTTGTAGAGTTGTTGTGAGTTCATGAGTAACTAGGCAAGGATCATTGATCATGGTGGCCTTCAACGGATGGTAGTTCATAGATCCGTGAGAGAAATAGTTTCCTTTTTGATAGTCAGCATACTATGAAAAAAGTTAAGTCTTGTGGATCATAGGAGTGAGATCATCCATTTATAATTTTTTTCAAAATATAATAAAATATTTAGCAGCATAGTACTAGCAGGGTGGTTTTCTACCTAGGATGAGTTTTCCACTAGAAACAGTTGTGTCCATTGTGTGATTTCTTTCATGGTTTGTTATAGACATTTTTGTGCCTCGCAGCATGGAGCATGAAATGTCAATAATTACAGGGATTCTCAGTCCCTAAACATGTTGTTCTTACCCCTAGAAGAACAAGGTCAGCAAACCACAACACTTCCCATCAGTTCTCCACCTGAAAACACTCAGAAACAGGCTATTTTTGGGTCATGTCAGCTGCTCCACTGAGCATCTGCGCTGGAATGCAACTGCCCCTCCTTGTACCTGCGCTGAAAGTCAAATCTAATGAAGGCTACCTGCGCTGGGCGAGATTGGCCAAGTGGCACAGTCATTCTGCAAGGTGTCAATTGCCCAGGAAGCTTCCAAACTGACACTTGGTTCAAGAGATTCGCCCTGTGATGAGTAAGAGGTACTTGATCTCCATGTGTAAGCAAGGATCTCCAAGTGGACTCAAGAACTGAAGTTTAACTGAAGAGGGAGAGGACACAAGGTAGCTTTATGTCAGTCTCAAGCTGACTCATCCTCTCTTCTTCTTTCCTATATATAGAGCTCTTCTATGAGGTCTAAGGAGGCTATAATTTTGTGCAAAGCAAGGAAGTGCTGTTGGTTTACAGTTAGAGCTATTGGGTGATTGCTTTTATAGAGGTGAAGAGGAGATTTCTTGCTGCTAGGGAGGTGCTGCTGGATTGGAGCCATTGATGGTTGTAACCTTCTCAGAACCCTTCTACTTCTATCAATAAAGCTTTGAATGTTCTCCTATATACTTGTATTGCATTGATGTATTGTATTTACTTGTATATCTGATTCACTCTAATCCATGCATCAGTTATGAGTACATGTTTCTTGTAGTTTCCCTCTCTTGTTTGTGCAGGATCTGTGTGTAGCTGGGCCGGCAAAGGGAACAAGGAGCTGGGAACGAGAGACAAAGAGAGAGAGGACAGGATCGACAAAAGCGAAAGACACCGGTTGGTCAATCTTTTCTTCCTTCTCTGTACTTTCATAAAGGAAAATATCAAAGCTTTACTTTCAGTTGTTGCTAAGGACTGTCACCCTTAGAGTAGGGATAGGGTCATTCGAGTCGGATACTTTTCCCCACAACAAACTGGCGACTCCGCTGGGGAGCCTAGTATCTTGTTGGTGTTTGTAGTATCTTTGCTATTCATTTCCTGAACCAAAGAGTACCAAATCGAAAAGCTTTTGACTATATCAAAAGCGAAGTAGAGGGGCTGCTACTCTTGCTCATTTACTGAGCAGATTCATGATTTGAAGAGCTGATCTGCAAAAGACTCTTGTACTCTTTGTGATAGCTTTTCATCCTCTTGATCATCCCTTAGCTTGTACTTGACCTATAGCTTTTTATTTCAGCAAAAACAGTGCATTTTTGAGCTTTTTATGACCCGGAAATCCTTGTAAACGCAACTCTCGTGTCTCAGTGCAGGCTGTCCACAGGCAGTCTGCATTCCAGCGCAGGTACTCCCTTCGGGAAATGCGCTGAGAGTCAATTTGACAGACCAGAGCCTGCGCTGATCCAGTTAGGCTATGTCTTCCTGAGGTTTCCCACTGTGTCTTAGCCCTGTTTTCACTGTTGTTTTGCTGCTGATTGCTTGTCATTGTACTTGCTGTAAACCAACTTTCCTTGACATTATTCCGCCTCAGTTGTGTGATGAAACTGTGATTGTTCTTTCCGTATTTCTTGTTTCAGTTACAGTTTCCCATTGTGAAAAGCGAACCAGTATAGCTGTGGCCTCTTAGATCCTGAACTGTAAAAGTGTCTTTGTGATCTTAAGAGCTAGTTTTATTACTGTTCATGGCTGTTTGAGTTTGTTTGTTTTTCATTTTATGGTTTGAATCTATACATTTCCAGCGTCTAAACAAGTCAATCTTAAGGTGTCTTTTGATTTTGGACAAGCTTGTTTATTTCCGCTTGAAATTAGATTCAAAGTTATACAACAGTTTCCTTTCTGTCTTACATCAACATTAAGGAAAAAGAAAAGAAATATCTGCATTGTGCATTTTGCATTTGACTGTGTGCTTGACGATTTAGGAAAAAGTGCATTTTAGTGTGTGTTCTATGATCTGTGCGAAAAGTTGTGTCTTTCTTTTCCCTCAGTAGATTAAGGTTTTCAAAGTTGAAAGATTGAAAAGTTTTTGCTTCTCATCTTAGATTGCATTTAGGAAGTTGTATATATACATCTCGTGGTGATCCTTAAAGGCAAACTGCTAAGCAAGATCAACATTAAAATAAACCCAATTTACTTAACAACGCTTTGTAACATAACGCAAACATCTAGAGGTCTAGGTAGAGACGTGTTCCGGCGTCGTTAAACATAGTGACTGTCGATCTCTACGAAGGTGGGTGATTCCTCCTGAGAGTCGGTGGCACTAATACGGACTTGTGCTCCCGCGTACCGTCGCGTATATTGGGAGACCCCTATAGGCATTTATCCTTTATCCTTAGGAAGCCGTGTCGGTCGCCCTACTGATCGCGATGCAGTGAACACAGCATTCACGAAGATCGACCACCCGTACCGTAAAACGTATTCTGTGGTTTCGCGAAAGGTTTGGCACACCCTCTGCCTAGATCTCCAGAGCAGTTTCTTTTGGCCTTTTTCAAACTCTATAACTGAAAAAGTCCAACCGAGCATTTGTCACTTCGGGCTCGTTAATACATCGAAGGCGACTAGAGTCATCTTTAGCTTTTTCTCGACTCTTAAAACATGAAAAAGCAAGTTTGTGTCTAAAAGCGTCGTTAATAAAATTTATTTTAAGCGGAACATAATCACCTGTTATTCCCACGTTGATCTTTCAGTTGAAAAGTATGGAGCCCACCAACCAAGGAGGCAACCTTGGCGGAAGTCCAAATCCCTTCTCCTCTTGGGGAGATGTTGGTGTGCCTCATATGGCGACATTGTCACTTCCAGGATTGACAATTGGCCTACCTGTATGGCTCTTTTCAACTAATGTAGTCCAGATCGCCACTAATCCTGAGCAGGCGAATCAACAGTCAGAACAGTCTAGAACTACCCACCAGTCTTCCACTTCTTACAATACTTCCTCTGATCCTTCATCTTCGCAAGGTAGAGCTGGCAAAAGTCAGCCTCCCAAGGAGAAGAAGGAAAAGAAGAAGAAAGAAAAGAAGCAGAAGGAGCCTATGGCGAAGGCAGCTGGGGGCAAGCAAAAGACAGCTGACAAAAACTCACACACTGCACCGACCGGGCCTAAATCGCCATGTGTCATTTGCAAAGGGACCCACTTCCATCGTGATTGTCCTTGTATTCCCCGGATACTAAGGGACTGGTCCCCGAGGTTGCACAATCCGGTAGCATCAACCTCTGATAGTCATGTTGATTGCAGTCCGTCAACTAGCGAGAGTGAAGGACGAAGAGGGAGATCAAGATCACCCTGTGTATTGTGTGAAGGCAAGCATGCCATCCACAAATGTCCATTCTTAGATGAGGCCAAGAGAGTTTTGGAAGATTGTCCGGTTTCACCGTTACGACTTCCTCCTGGATACCAAAAACTCGCGCCTAATCCCTTGATAGTTGAAAATCCAGTTGACCCGCCCAAGTGGTCAGCTGAAGTGTCGGTCATTGAGAATGAACCTACTGAATCCAGACCAGACGAGAGTCTAAAGGTCGAAACGATAGTTGACCCGGTTCTTCCTTCAGAGGTTTCATCGTCCAATGACTCTGTCATTGAAGACCCATCTTCAAATGACACCGTCGCCGAAGAGTCATCTTCATGCGACACCCTCACTGAAGAGAATAAGGATGACACCATCCAGGTTCTTTTCATTAGCACCGACTCTGATGAGCGTCAGGGCAATGCGCCCATTCCTTTATCGCAGGAAGGAACCTCATCAGGGTCATACCCGGCCATATATTCGGTCCCACCACCAAGCAACCTGGTTGTATCCTTTGATTGGAATCAACTAGGCAGACCCCGGTTACCAGCCAGTATACCATTCAGAATCATTGTCCAGATCTATAGAATGATTATGGCTGGTACTATCATTGATGAAGGGGCGTCTGTGAGTATCCTTTCCTCTGTTGCTTGGAAAGCACTGGGTTCCCCGGCGCTTTTACCTGAGTTAAGAAATCTCTCAGGTTTTGATAAAGGAACCAGTCGACCATTAGGAATCCTCCCCGATGTGCCTATTACATTGAAAGGGAAGACCGTCAATATGAACGTGTTGGTCGTCCAGGGACCCTTGGATTATAACCTACTCCTTGGACGTGACTATATTTATTGCATGGGAGCGATAGTCTCCTCACTCTTTAGAGTAATGTGTTTTCCACACGAAGGAAGGGTGGTCAAGCTCGTAGACCAACTTTCGTTTCCAGGATCTCGCATCGCAAATAGTCAAATACCATTCCTAAATGGTCTGTTCACTCAAGATTCGCCTCCACCCCCAGTCCTCCTTCCCGATGAGTGCGAGTGATTCGGAAAGAAAGACTAGGACCCAGGGGGCATGCACCCTGGTCTGCTTCGGGCAGAAGAAACCCCGGGTATAAGGTAGAATTTCCGCAGAAGAATATGACTAGTCCGTACCCCATCCGTGGATGGAAGAGGGGTTGTTCTGGAATAGTATTCTTTTGTTAAAGTTATGTGTTTGGCAAAAGAGTCATTCACCTTTGTCTAAATAGGTGGGCACTGCCCAAGTAGGAATTCCCTTTATTGTAACAAGTAGTAACCATCTTTGGGGAAAAGCAAGCCTCACCCATTAAAACAAATGTTTTGAAGGATAAGTAGGGGCAACCTCCAAAGAAGGAGACTATATTGTTGTGACAAGGGGTAACCATCTTTGAGTAAACCCAATGATAGACATCGCCGAAGAAAGAGATTGATTTGCGGCAGCGAATAGAACCCTCTTCGGATAATAGGAAAGAGGCAAACCTCGTTGAAAAGGGGCAGCCCCGAAATTCTGTCCTATACCTGGGGGCATGCAAACTTTTGGAATGTGAGCGAGGGACGACTATTTATTTTTTTAAATTTTTAGGTCCTCCCTTTAAACATGTAGGTCTAACCCTTTAAACTCGTAGGATTAGCTGTTTCCGACCTTGCATGAAGAAAGCCTGTGGGGCAAAGGTAAAAACTTGCCAAAATTGGAGCATAGCTTCGTGAGATAAAGCTCCTTAAAAAATAGCTATCTCACAGGAGGCGTTCTTATTATGACTGGTATATCGAGCAGTTTTAGCACATAGTTCATGCTCGTTAAAAAATAAACGCAAGATCCGAGCAGTTTTAGCGCATAGTTCATGCTCGTTAAAAAATAAACATAAGTTTATGAGCAGGCTTCCCTTCAGAGTTCAAGCTCATTCAGAAAAAATGAACCGGTAAATAACCTTTTGAGATCGTAAATTCATCAGCCATAAAAGCCTTGGTCGTGTTTGTGCACCGTCACCTCCACTGTTCATTTGGCCGATCATTCACCTCCATTTGTGTGTTTACCTCTTTTGAGAAACAGCTGCGAAGAGTGATTTCACCTAGCCATCCTTGTGACACTGCCGTGATTGGAAAATTCCAACCTGTACCTGGAATCTGCTGCTATCCCTGTTTATCACTCGTTCCTCAAAAGACGAGTCTTCTTTGAGCTCTTTTCACTGACTCGTAAAATATGAAAAGTTTGCCGAGTTTTGGCCTTCCAGCTCGTTAAACGACCGGAACGCTATCCCTCCTCTAGATTTTAATCTTTTTGGACCTGAGGGATTATTGCACAAAAAGATCGAGCGCTTGTTTTGTTCGGCTCGTTAAAGTAATCGAAAACTCATCCCTTCTGTATTGTTTTATACTTTTTCGGACTTAAGGGATTAGATGACGAAAAAGGAATTATGGAGTTAACTTTATGTACCTTTTCAGACTCTCTAAAAATGAAAAGGACCGAGTTATCCTTGTCGTTAGACTCGTTAAATTCATTAAATAGCGACAAACTTGTCTTTAGACGAGAACGAGTTTCCCTATCGCTAAGCTCGTTAAATCATAGCGATGGGCTTGCCCGAAGGGCAGGTTATAGAACAAGCATATGTTATCCTCCTCAAGCTTGACAAAAATAAAGAGGTACTGGTCAGAAATGACTGGGGAAAAATTGGGAGAACATCAAAGTTTAATGGTAGCAAGTCGCTCTTGAACATGACACTTTTCCTCCGTACCACATCGGGTTGGGTTGTTTCATTCACCGGTCTCATCACCATGGTCCTCGCCAAACCATCCACATTTGGGGTAATGCTACCAATCCATCGCATCAGTGTCGTTATATGTTCAAGAGAGTTCATTCTGAAAGTGTCAACCGTGTCCCATCCACTGCCATACATTATCCTTCATCCATTCATGATCGCCACCCTGAATCATATGTCACAGTTTGTTTTCACTTCCACTAAAATCATTAGCTCCATTCCGTGTCATTGATGTGGGATTCATTAAGGCCCTCCTTTGACGGATCGCTTCTTGTCGACTTCAGCTCATTATCCAAGAAGTTGATCTAGGAACACCCCCGTCAGTACTTTGAAGCTTGCATGCCTCAATGGCAAGTTTCTCACTTCCGGCGACAGGTATACGTCAATGACCTTCGACCAGAAGATTTTGCGTGGCGTTCGACGCCAAGTCCTTTATTCACGCCACGTGAATTGTACTGCAGTACCTTGAGGGTCATTATCATTATCGGTGATTCCTCTCGCGCTTGTTAACGGTTTTCATTATTGGCCGGTAATCAAGCGATGTCTTTCCATGTTCGACTTCAGCGCAATTCTCACATGGATCGACTTGTACTTAGAGTGAAGATCGAACGAGTTTGAAGACCCCGGATCTAGTTTCATCCATCCGGGCTGCGATATATATTCAGGAAATATAAAAGCATTTGTCATGTACATCATTGCAGCAGATGATCATCCTATTCAAAGGATGATAATTTCAGCAGAAAATTATCAGTCTACCATCAGACGATCGTCTGTCATATGTACCAAAATGTATTTATAAAGCTGAGCATGGGAATGCCCGCCTCAGCTAGATCATGAAATCAGAATGAAAAATAATGTATTGTATTGTATTGTATTACAGGGCGCCTCCTCAGCACTGGAATGAACTTCGGACCCTCTAGATAAAGCATTTCACCCGATAAACGGCCTCATACTTTAGGGGGCAACTGTTATAGACATTTTTGTGCCTCGCAGCATGGAGCATGAAATTTCAATAATTATAGGGATCCTCAGTCCCTAAACATGTTGTTCTTACCCCTAGAAGAACAAGGTCAGCAAACCACAGCACTTCCCATCAGTTCTCCACCTGAAAACACTCAGAAACAGGCTATTTTTGGATCATGTCAGCTGCTCCACTGAGCATCTGCGCTGGAATGCAACTGCCCCTCCTTGTACCTGCGCTGAAAGTCAAATCTAATGAAGGCTACCTGCGCTGGGCGAGATTGGCCAAGTGGCACAGTCATTCTGCAAGGTGTCAATTGCCCAGGAAGCTTCCAAACTGACACTTGGTTCAAGAGATTCGCCCTGTGATGAGTAAGAGGTACTTGATCTCCATGTGTAAGCAAGGATCTCCAAGTGGACTCAAGAACTGAAGTTTAACTGAAGAGGGAGAGGACACAAGGCAGCTTTATGTCAGTCTCAAGCTGACTCATCCTCTCTTCTTCTTTCCTATATATAGAGCTCTTCTATGAGGTCTAAGGAGGCTGGAATTTTGTGCAAAGCAAGGAAGTGCTGTTGGTTTACAGTTAGAGCTATTGGGTGATTGCTTTTATAGAGGTGAAGAGGAGATTTCTTGCTGCTGGGGAGGTGCTGCTGGATTGGAGCCATTGATGGTTGTAACCTTCTCAGAACCCTTCTACTTCTATCAATAAAGCTTTGAATGTTCTCCTATATACTTGTATTGCATTGATGTATTGTATTTACTTGTATATCTGATTCACTCTAATCCATGCATCAGTTATGAGTACATGTTTCTTGTAGTTTCCCTCTCTTGTTTGTGCAGGATCTGTGTGTAGCTGGGCCAGCAAAGGGAACAAGGAGCTGGGAACGAGAGACAAAGAGAGAGAGGACAGGATCGACAAAAGCGAAAGACACCGGTTGGTCAATCTTTTCTTCCTTCTCTGTACTTTCATAAAGGAAAATATCAAAGCTTTACTTTCAGTTGTTGCTAAGGACTGTCACCCTTAGAGTAGGGATAGGGTCATCCGAGTCGGATACTTTTCCCCACAACATGGTTTCTGATTTATGTTTGATGCACTAATCTATAAATATGCATTTCAGTTTATGTATGTTTAAATATTATAAAATTGGAGAAAAAGTTTAAAAGTGCCTCACTACTGATTCACCCTCCCCCCCCTTAGTATTGATCTAGTTTCCAACAAGGGGAAAAAAGAGGTAGCCCCACAGAATATTTTAATGGATTTAATGTTGTGGTGGCGAATAGATACAATGTGATATTGACCAGTTACACATTTACCAATGAATTCTATGTAGTAGGTCTTGTAGACACCAATTTTGCATTGGGGGTATAATGGCTATACTCGTTAGGGAATTTTTCAATGAACTACCAGGTAATGGAGATGGAATTCAGGGCCTCAAAGGGAAATAAGGTAGTGTTAAGGAGTATTTCCAATGGAACTCCTCCAGCTATATCAGTTAAGAGGATGGAGGCTATAATTAGACATGGAGATATAGCTTGCATAGTAAAATGTGTAATTACAAGTTAGAAGTCGTTAGACAACAACCAATAATATCAGGAATATATTCAATTATCTTTTAATAAGCATGATAGGGTTTTTGGAGAGTCTCCCCCAATGATACCTCATGATAGGGGCTTTGAACACAATGTAGAGCAAGAGGAGGGGGCCAAACTAGTAATGACCACACCTTACAAGCATCTGAATAAATTCAAGTATGAGATAGAAAATGCCATCAAGGAACTGTGAGCCATGGGCCACATCAAAACTAGTTCAATTCCACTCACCATATTTTTGAGGTAGTGAACCATCTTTTTTAGGCAAGCAAGGGTTGGAATCTTAGTTTTTGAGGTAGTGAGGACTGGAATTAATCATTCTAAGGTAGTGAACCATATTTCTAAGAAAAGTGAGTGTTGGAATATTAGTTTTGATGTATCTAGGTATTGGTAAAAATATATACATATTAATTCCAACAATTAATTGTCAATTGGAGGCCCATATGCGTATGAGTCATAGGCACAATATGTGTAGGATTATAGTTGACCTAAGAAAACTAGAAATAAAACTCACTCAAAGACAAGGAAAACATAAAGTAAAGTAAAAAAATATTATGTTGTAAGTTTTATTCCTATAGCCTCTCAACTATTTGGTGGATCTTTGGGTTACATAGTCATTTGGATCTCTAAGGCACACCACACTTGGCCAATCAAACTTACAAAAATGAAGTCACAGGAATGAAATTGTAAAAATTAAATACTACACAGTTTATCTTGGTTAATGGACTTATACTTCAATGGTTAACCACATTCCTTTTGCTAGCATCAAGAGAATCAATTGGTTTTGTAGTTACTATGAAAACATATCCTTCAATGTTTGACTATGTAGGGAAACCACACTTATAGTGATGGAAAGAAAAATAATAAATAAGTAGTAAATGAAATAAAAAACTAAGATAACAACATGTAAAGGAAACTAATTGCGAAATTTATACCAATGAGAGGGGGGGCTTCCTCTCTTAGCATACGATGCCAAGAACGACTACATCAAAAAGGACTACAACGACAATTTCTTTATTACAACTTCAAAAGATTACAATAAATTATAATAATAGTATTTCACTATATTCTTCAATCATCTAACTCTACTATCTCACCTTTGAGATGAATTATATCCTTTCATATTTATAAAAATTTATCAAATAAAAATCAAATATGATTAGATCCAAAACAATTGGATCTACAATTAATTCCAAATCCCTTAGTAAGTGGATCTGAAACCAATTCCAGTTGTGACCCTGACCAAATAATCATCTAGACCTTTTTATGGAGACACAATAAAAACAAAATCAACTTTTTCAAAACCCATATCCTCAAATTTGGCTCAAAGAAGTTGTTGGTTAAAGATGAAGGTGAAATCTAGAATCTCGTAATTATAGGAAAATTACAAGAAAATACATGTTGGTGATCTCAACGGTGACCTCATCTAATATCATCATTTTGGGGATTTTCTTATGAGTCACCTAAATCACCCTCTTCTACAAAAACACCCATGTTTTGGATTTTCCAAATTCACCTTATTTTTCTCATAAATCACACAGAAATTGACTATTCTGTTTAATTATAAGTTTTGGGAATAATTGTTTAATTAAATATTTTTTACATTTTAATTGTTTGGATTCCTTCTCCTTTTGGTGTTGTGTTGATGAACTTGACTTTACATAACCATAATTACTAATATTACTCCAAAACATTTCTAACCCACTAAAAACAAAGGAAAATATAGCAATTGACAATTATTTATCTTATGATGTTTTCTGAGTGAATTAGGTTTACAAATTATATAAATGTGGTGCTAGAGACAAAATTTAGATATATAAGAAAGGAAAGTACATAAAAATTTGGCTAAATGATTATGAAAATATGTTAAAATAAAGGGTGAACACTAGGGCTAGAAATAATCCTTCTGAGGGAGAACCAAATTTATAGGGAAAACAAGGGTTTGAAAAAGAGCAACAATTGGTTGTTTGTGGTAGCAAGGGGTAGAAATCTGCCATAAGTTGAATTATAAGCTATAAGGAGTTGGAACAGGGGAATATTCAAGGTAGCAATTCATTGAGGGGGGCCATTCATGGATCTTACACTACGATTATCCAACAACAAGGAGTTAAGGGAGAAACCAGGGTGTTGGTTGACTACGGATTGAGGTAGTATGGTCATAATAAAAGTGTAGGGTAGTAACAGGGTTTGTTGAACATTATCCATAACCTACTGGTTCGAATTGTAAATTGATCAAACTAGTTGGTTCATTATCCTAATCTTTCAAACCAGTAGAAAAATAGGGTCATTTGATACTGGCAGGTGATTTTTGGGTCTGACCGATCATAAAATAGTCGATCTATGATAAAACCAACCGGTTTTCCCATAAACCAGTTGGTTCCATCACAAACTAATTGGTTTATTTCTGGACTGGCCATGGACGCCATGGAAGGCAGTTTCTTAGTTTTTGAAGTCGTTTTGAGGTAAATTAGGCGTTGTTTACTCCAAAACAACCCCTCCAAGTGTTTAGAAGGATATATCCCCTCTCATTTTCCTCACACATCTAATTTCGAGTTTTTTGAGCTTTATTGGGAACTTGGAGAGTGTTGAGTTTTCGCTAGAATATTCAGCTTGGATATTTGGAGCAACTTTGGAGCTATTAGTGTAGTTGGCATCTTCAAGAGGAGGCTAAGGGAGCTAGTTTTCATTTCCACGTTTTTTTTTTTTTTTTTTGTATCAAATTTCAACTGATAGTTTTCAACTCTTAAATTTCAACCTGTTTATAGGCTAAATATGCCCCAATATTTTCCCAAATTTAGCTTACGTTTTCCATTTTTCTTAGCTGCAATTTTTTTTTAATTTGCAAATTTCTTTTATTTGCAAATTTCAAATATTCCATTAGCTAGTAGCCACCATGCCTCCAAAATCCAAGGACACTGCATGGGCTCATTATGGTATGATTGATGGAAAAATGATCTGCAAATATTGCAAAAAATCTATTGGGGGGTTAATTCGCAGGTTGAAACAACACTTGGCTGGGATAAGAGGCCAACCAAAGGCATATAAAGCACAAAAGGAAGTGATGGAAGATATTAGGGAATAATACCTTGCCAAGTTTTAGAAGTTTGAGGAGAATAAGGCTAGGGATAAGGCTATCCAAGAAAAAAAATGCAAGGAAGAAGGAAATTTTACAAGCCATGAGAGATGGTGGATATGAATATTTTTAAGATTCAAGACTCCTCTTTTATCCCTTCCACCTATGACCCCTTTCACTATGTTCCTCCTACTCTTGGGTCTTATAATCAAGGCCAACAATTTAAAGGAAAAAAGAGGATGAACATCCAGAGTTATTTCTTAACTTCTATCACCACTAGCTCTGTTAAGCCCACTTCCTCCCATCCAAGTATAACTCAACACCAACCCAATTTGGATGACCATCGGAAAAGGCAATGCAAAGAATCAAATTTTCATTACATTTCTAGATGGTGGTATGATGAAAATATCACATTTAATTTTTCCTACTCACCTTATTGCCGAGCTATGTGGGAATTTATTATAGCTACATGAAAGGGCTTCAAAGTCCCTAGTGTGCATGACTTGAGGGGAACTCTTTTGCAGCAATATATTTTTTGTATTGATGAGTATTTGACTAAGTATAGGAGTTGTGGACCAAAATAGGTTGTTACATCATGTCATATGGATGGATCGATGGAATCAATTGTACTATCATTAATTTCCTTATATCTTTCCCTCAAGGAACCATGTTTTTGAGATCTGTTGATGCATCTGATAGGGTGAAGGATGAAAAACTTCTCTTTGATTTTTTCGAAGAGATCATTTATGCAGTGGGGGAGGAGAATGTTGTGAAAGTTATCATAGATAATTCCTAAAATAATATTCTCGCTATAAAGATGCTAGGGTCCAAATATAAGACTATATTTTGGACTCCATGTGTTGCACATTGCATAGATCTCATGCTTGAGGAAATAGGCATAGACCACAATGCATAAATTCATGCTTCCATTAGGTCTAGTTTTATTGCTACTGGTGCTACTACTAAGGTTATATATGAGGTTGAGGCATCCTCTGACTTTGATAAAGATGATGTTTATGTAGCTCCTATTGATTATCCTGTGTCGAGTAGTGGTGATGAGTTTTATCATGATTAGGAGTGATCATGTTGATAATTGATATGTAGACCTGTAGTCTTGTAGTATGCCAATGGCCCCATAACTTGTAGCATTGTTTTTGGACTTTATAGGCCATTTAGAGCCTTATTGATTATGTATTTTGTCCATGATATGTATTGCACTCGGTGCCATTTTGATATATTCATCTTTACATGGTATATAGATGAGAAAACTTTGTATATTTTGTCTCTATTGGTTTGGAATCATGCTTTTAAAAATTAGAAATAGTTTTCATTAAAAACTAATTATTTCATGTAATTTTTTAAATATCGCTTCATTGAGATCTCATCAGTCCTAGTTTGATAAGTGAACCGATCCAATCACTGGTTCCAATTTTGAATACTATGGTCTGTTGGTTTGATTTTTGTCATAGCAAGAGGATAAATATAGTTTGTAAGCCTAGAAACTACATTTCTAACATTGGGAAACTATACATTTTGTAAGTCTACTAATTTCTTGTTGAATTTACCATAATTATAGTGTTGCTGATGAAATCATTTATTGTTTGAGTTCTTGTTTATATTAATTGTGCATTCAATAACCATCATTTTTTTTATAAATTGAAGAAGTACCATGCATCTTGCCATCCTATGAGCATATGATTTTTGGATGTTACCAAAGGATAGGGGAATCATTACAATCAAGAAAAATAAGGATACGAACAATTCAGTCATGGTGGAAAAGGAAGAAAAAACATCAGATATTAAGCTTTAGACATATTGGGGGATCTAAAAAGAGGGGAACAACTAATGGCTCAATTGATGGTATAAAGAAATAAACGAATGGCTCAACAGATGGCATAAGGGAAGAAACAAATGGCTTAACTAATGGTATAATGGAAGAAATAGACGGACCAATTTCTTACCTAGATTTTGGTAAATTTAAATAATTCAGGTAATAATGGTACTAATGGATCTAAGGAGGAAACCATAGTCTCATATAAGGAAGCAACAAAAATAATATTATGGCCCTTTTAACATTTCTACACAAACTAATACAAGGGAAACCAATACGAGTACCCATAAACCTCTTATACCCCAATTTCTAGATGGTCAAGGAGCAGGGAATCAAGGACCTACATAATAGAATGGATAGTTTTCAGAATATTTTTGGGAGTATACCCCACTAAGAGAGGATGATCAAGAAATTATGACCTTCATAGAGTTTAGCATCATTAAGTACAAAAATAGTCATAAGGATCATAACAGGGGCTCGAAACAGAACTGTGATCTACTATGCAAGGTTGGGAAATAGTTTATCCCCTCTAATGGGTCATCTGAATACTAGGCAAGGTTTTGGGTACAAGAATTAGACACTTACTTCCAACTTTACCCAATATTGGAAACAAAAGCCATCAAATTTACCACTCTACATTCAGAACGAAAAGCTCATGAAAGGTGGTACCACAGATTGGCCACCCTTGGACATTCCAACATTTATTCTTAAATGGAGTTCACACAAAGATTGATAAACTAGGTTGACAAGAAGGATCTAGAGATACACTTCAAGGAGCTAGTATATCTCAAGTAGACAGACAAACTAGATTCCTAAATTTCAAAATTTTACTGAATAGTTGTATTGGTGACAAACTTATATAAACAAATGTTGATCATGCCCTTAATAGAGATTGTATCCAAACCACTGCGTAGTTTGATCAAATCCTTTAAACCCACCACCTTACAAGACATGATCACTAGGACATGACACATGGAAGATGCAACACCTAAAGCTAAAATTCCATCCAAACTACTCATCACTAAAAATAACAAAGAAAAAATCCATTTCAGAGAGTGTGGGTTCAGAAGTACATATTGGATAATGAGACTCAGAGCAAGATAAGAAGCAAGAAACTCTACTCCAGTCGCAAGGAACCATGGTAACTAGGCCACAAATGCTTAGGTAAGGGGGTCAATTTTTAGGGCTAGGTTGTTCTTTTCTAAAGATAATTGCATTTATAAACTTTTCCAACATTTTCACATTAAATTCACCCAAAGCTTCATATCATCATTAGCAATTATGTAGAAAGAATAATAATATCAACAATGCAATGAAATGGTAAAGAACAATAGAACAAAAGCATGCACAATTAGAGACACCATGTTTTAGGTTAGAGACAAGGACATAACCCCAAAAGGGGGAAATCCCAACCAAATTATTGTTCCATTATATATTCGTCAAATGTTTAGCTAAGATACAAAGTACAATATCATGAGACATCATCATCAATTACATTATCCCACCTAGGTTGAATCCAGTAGCAAAACATATCATACTATTGTAAAAGAACAATATACATCACTATCATAGAAACAATGTTATCACTACCATAGAAGTGTTATTATCACTGTCATGGAGGCACTGTTATCACTGCCATGGAGGCACTATCATATCAAGGTCATTATTATGTCAAGGTCACATCCATTTCAAATACCACTATAGTGTCATTGTCATATAGATTCATTACCATTTTACATATGCATCAAGGGCACTGTTATATATAAGGTTACATTCATATCAAAGGTCACGATGTCTCCAAGTTACAATCATATCACCAAGGCATTGTTGCACAACAAACTATGAGCCTTTGAGCTATATTTGCATCCCACAAAGATATAATATAAATAAAAATGAAAATCGTAGAGATATTGAATATATGATAATGAGCCATAGGGTGGATAATAAAAGACACTAAGATGTAGTGGAGTATGAAAGCCATAAACTATAGTACACAATCCATTGCAATAAGACAAGAGTCACAAATACAATCCACTTAAACGTATTGAGTATGCGAGCTCCATAGAACCATTGCATTGTGAGCCTTAGAGCAAGCCAAAAATCCATTGAAATGTGTCACAAACATATAATATGCAAGTCAAACCACAGAGAAATACATATATTGAACCAAAATAGTAAATGCGAGATACAAGGGCATGTGATGCAAGCCATAGAGATAATATGAGAGCTACAGAATTACAAGCTTCAAAAAATAACAAGAAAAAGCCATAAAAAAATATGTGTCACTGCAAAGAAATATGATCCATTGAAAATCATATTCAAGTCATAGGAACGTAATCAAGTTATTGTAATACATGCAAGTATTAGCGTTGAAAAATATGAATCAATATATAATTTATCCTTATATATATCATATGCAGCTCACAAGATTGTATGCATACCACAAAAACTTAGTGCAAGACTTAAAAACTTAAGGGGCCCTAAAAAGATCGATTACGATCCACAATGACAAAGAAATACCCTGAATCAGAATATGCAAGCCATCTTCAATAATAGAAGTGATCTAATGAATAATGTGTTCCACTAAATAATGTGAGCCTATAAGGAATGTGATCCTCCACAGATAATGAAATGTGAGCTACAAGAGTATATTGCATGCCACTGTAATATATATATAGAGTATGCAGCCCTCAATGAAACTTATAAACAATGTGAACCAAAGAGAAAGATATGCCATACAAAATTTACCATAGAAACAAATTGACCTTAAAGAAATGCAAGCTTCTTTCTTACCAATTTAAGGAGTATAGATGTCAATTTTTAGTTATCTCCATGTGTGAAAGGTCACATCCATTAGGGAAAGTCGACATGATGAGGTTGACTTGTAGAATTAGGAGGGAAATTCTTAAATTCAAATTTTCTCAAAAATAATATTAAATATATTTCCACGTGTCTTTAATGATTGATTGTCCAAGAAATTTTGTGTTGTGATAATGAGAGGAGCACCCATAATAATAATATTTCTTTTTCCACTTTCAATTCTAGTTTTGGGGCATGATGAGCTTCTTTTAGGTTTATGGGAAAATTCATCCCATAGTTGTGTTACATGTCATTTTGTTGCATTAGAAAAATTACCATCATTTTGGATCTCTCGCTATCCATAAATGTGTCCCGGACCATTCCCCTGCAAAGTTTGAAACTAAATTATACCAAAGAAAGTGGAATTTCTAAATCCCATAGTAAAAAACCCTAATTTTCGCTATATTCATAGTTTCCTAGCTAATTTTTACGCATACACAAAGAAGACCATTAATGTCTGTGCATAAGTATGCACTGTCTTCCAGTATGACATGTGAAAATGACTTGAAGTACATAAAAATAAAAAGTAAAGTCTATAAGCATTGGTGGTAGCATCTATCCCAACGAACAAGATTTGAATGAGTTCCCATTCAGTATTGATCCCTCCCATCATGGAGTAATTCCCCTTCATTTGTGGAACCTCTATCCAACTAATAGTGGATCTCATCCCCTAGAGAATGGATCCATAACTTCCCATCTTTGGCCTATAAAGCTATACAGGTCTGAGAATTGGAAGAGGACTGTTAGAAGTAGGTTTATGCTATTGAAATTAGGTTGGAAGGCTTTTCTTGCAAGGGAGAGGGTTGGAGATTGTAGAAGGGACTTGCAACATCAAGGATATATGGTTGTAAAGATTTTCTCCAGTTTTATGAATACAAAAGAAATTGTTCTTTCTCAATTACTTCTTCGTTGGTTTAATTTGTAGGATTCGCTGATCACCTACATGGATTTTGGTTGTATATTGATCACTTTATGACATATAATTGGTTTATTAGTCCATTTATCTCTTTGATTATATGTTGTATGATTTGATATCTTGTTTGTCTCTTTCAATGCACATCTCTTTCAAGATAGTGTGGAGAATTTGTCAGGAGTGACGAGAGGACATCTAGAGCATCGAGGAGCGAATGGTCGAAATCGTTGAGGGACTTCATCAATCATTTCGTCAAATTGGTAAGAGGCCTCTATCATTCTATTTTCTTTCACTCAATCAGAGTCTAGGGAAATGTAGCAATTCATGTGTGTTTGTTACTGGGGTTCTTTGAAGTCTATGGAGATCGAGCAAGAGGGATTTATCCACATAAAAAATTGGCAACTCTACTGGGGATTCATTTCAATCTCCATTAGTTTTCCTTGTTTGACCTTTTCAACCTATTACACAAGCCTTCTTACAGTGTCTTGCAATATTAGAAATTTGGATTTTGGGTTGGATCTAGTTTATTTTCATGTTTTCTTGGATTTCCCTATTGTGCGAACTTTTACTTTAGGCACAGTGTGCATTTTCCCTTTAGAATCATAGTGTATTTGCACTAGTTTATTCCATAGGCTACGCACATGCCTGGAACTTTTGAAAAACTCAGTTGTATCCTCTTGAAATCCAAACTTTTTGTTTTTTCCTATTTTTTTCCACTTATTTGAACCTTATGTGAATGATTGTCAGTTTGAATGAATGTTGTGAAGTTTTACTTGTGATTGTCTTGTTTTTTCAAATTAGGGTAAGGTCTTATCCTGTCAATGGTCGATTTATAAAAATAAAGTTCTGTTAGTCTTGTTTTCTTGGTTATCTATCTTTCTTATGTCAATTACACCAGATTTTGAGTCTAATTTTCTCTTTTGTGAAATTTTGATTTGTGCGTTAAAACCAATGATTTGCGAAATTAGGTATTGTTTGTGAAAAATACGTCTTGTACTTGCTTTAAAATAGAAAATCATTTTTTTCCTTTCTGTTGCTGAAGTTTTCACGAATCATACTTTTGCTGCAAATAAATTTGTAACATTCAATTAAGAAAAAATCATTTTTAGTCATCCTTGGTTTCTTGTTGCATTTTTTGAATTTTTGACTACTTGTATGAAAAGAGAGATTTCTTGTTTGCTTATGTTATCGAGCAAAGTTAAAAATTGAAATTGTTTTCAAGATTTGGGTAAGTTGAAATTGATTATTGTCATTTTAGGAAAAGGATTATAGTAGGGTTTAGAGATTTTATTTATATTTCAGTTCAAAAAGTGAAAGACTCTTTGCTCACTTTAGATAGTTTTCCATTGAAACAAAAGATCATATTGTCATTTTCAATTGCATTAGGATTGTGTCAAGTAATAATTTCATCAAGTTTCACATCTAATGCTAATTAAAATAAATTTAGAAAGTTTTATTATTAGGTATCTTTTTCACCTACAGTAGATTAAGTTGTAGGGCTTTGGAATAGGAGAGTGAGTAAACATTCCAAAGTTGCATACAAACACCAGAATCAATAGGGAGGTAAATCCAGTTATTTCATTTTTTCTCTGGGAAGCTCCCCTTACAAAGGAGTTAAGCACGAGATCATATCAGACCTGGTGAAGTGATGATACCCACTTAATTTTCTATGGTAGAGTGATTTTGCACGTACTATGATGGTGCTGAAAGGTACTTGCGGTCACTTGAAAGTAAACCTCAAATTAACCATCTTGAGCAGCTTTCAAGGGGATTGAGCTTTGTTACTCTTCCCTTGCGTGTACATCCAATCTGCATCTGTCCCCACAGGTATAATTTTTGTAGTTGGTAACCTTAGTGACCACAATCCTAGGGCTATTACTTGAGGTGACGATAGAGGGAAGGTACCATTGTACTTGGAATAGACATTGACTAAACTCACTTGGACTTTCTGGAGGGTAATACTTGCTTGAGATGGCATAAGTGAAGTTACTTGCACCAGCTTGTTTTATTAAGAAGGTTGTTAGTGTAACTGGTTCCACTTGCTCATATCTACAACCAATTTTCACTTTGATTTCTACAACGTTGGATTTCATTGCCAACTAATGATTTCATTGTGAAAAGCTTGTTTGCATGGTTTGAATCCTTATATTTTTTAGTGTGTGTTAATTGTTTTCTTTTACTTTTTAGAGACCTTAGGATTGGATTGTGAATTTTGTTTAATTTTGAGATAAATTTTAATCCTAGTTGAATCACCAAGGCAGTCACGTAGAATGTAAGGTAAACCTCCTGAATACACACCAAATCAGTTGGAAAAGAGAAAAACTAAAAGGTCTAAGGATCAAAAGCCTCATAAGAACCTAAAACATCAATAGTTTTATAATCTGAGACAATAGAAACTGAAGTGAATCCAACGCAAGAAGTAGAATCAGACTTAGTTTACTTTGGTCCAGAGATTACCGAAGTAGTTCACATAGAATTTGACACTAGTGAAGTTTTAGATACTGAAACAGACATAGAACATCCTGAATTTGAAGTTTCTCAACCTGAATCACCTTTGGTTGTTTTAGCTCCAACTCCTGAGCAACCTTCACCTCGAAGGGAGTTGATAGTTAATGACTAAATTACCTCCTGGGGTAATTAGCATTGAAGGCATTATCGAAGAAACAGAGACACCTCGTTCTCCATTTACTGGTTCTAAAACTTTTGACCCAAGAGTTCCTTTCTTTCCTTTTCAACTTGACCCTTGGTATTCTACCACTTCGAGTTTTTTAGGTCATAATTTTTTACCACCATGCATTCCATTTTATTGATGAGAAAGAACTATGTTAGAAATTCCTATTGGGAGTGAACCTATTGATTCATCCATGTTTACTAGCTCCCCAAAATCACTATTGTATGGTGGTCCGTCAGTTCCTCCTGGATACCAATCACTTACTAGGAATTTTTCAGGAGTTATTTCTTCTCCCCAACCTTCTACTTGGTCATTTTGTTTGTCTACATCTATTGTTCAGAGCATGATTTCCATGCCTACAGCGCTTATGACTTTAAATCAGTAAATTTACATGGTTTTTGTTAGTTCAAATAACCCTCTAGTAACCCTAACTGGCGTTTATTACCATCCTGGGTGGCAATCACCTTATCCTCCACCTGGAGGACAACCTATTACTGGGGGGTCAACCTTTCACCAGAAATTATGGTAGGATACCTCAGCCCAACCTAGGTCAACTTGATGTAAATCAACCTTTACTTGGTACTCCTTATGCTAGGACGAGCAATATTTAGAATCATAATTTTAATCAACATTATGGTCCAGGTGCTACACAAGTGCCATTTTATCAACCTGTTCATCCTACTGGACAAACTATTCCTCAAATACTTGTTCCATGTATTGTTGTACCTATCCAGCAGCTTGTTCAGAGGATTCCTCAAGTAGTTGTCCAACAACATGTCCAAGGAATTCCTCAAACACCTATTCAAAAACATGTTCAAAGTTCACCATAGACCCCTGTTCAAACACCTGTTTCAAAGTTGGTTCCATCTTCTCCTCAGACACCTATTCTAGGAGTATCACAAATGACATTCCAATAACCCCTCAAATATATGTTCCTCAGACTACTCAGGAAATCCCGTAGGATTATGCTGATCAAATTGTTCCTATGGTACAATATATACCACAGATTCCTATCAGGAAACCCATTGTTGGAATAGTGCAAACACATTTTCAAGGTAAAGCTTTCCAAAGCCCACCTTTTCAAGGTCAAGCTTACCAAGTTCCACCTTTTCAAGGGTAAGTTTTTCAAAGTCCACCCTTCCGAGGTCAAAATTTAAAAAACTCACCTTTTCAAGGTCAATTCATTCAAAGTGAACCTGTTCAAATTCAACCTACTCAAATTCAATTTGTTCAAGTTCAACCTTTGCAAGATCAACTTGTACAGGGGAAATATTACTTAGGTCAAATTGGTCAAGCTCAACCTTTTCAGAGTCCACTGTACCTCGGTTGTACTTATGAATTCCATGTTCAACCAACCCAATATGGCTCACCTTGGTTACCCTGGTGGAATTACAATTCTAACTGCACAGGCTATTCTAAGATATCTTCGGTATCCTCCTCGAGGGGTTTTCCTTAGCCTGCAAGGTTATCAATATTTACCTCAAGACCCTAACCAACAATTACCATTTATTGCAACCCTAGATCTACAATATTTATCCTAGTTAACCAACAATCCTATTTATTATTATCCTTATTGGTCGACAATTCCTACCAAGTTACCAAGTGACATACCAAAATTTGAAGGATAATCAGGAGAAGACCCATTCAATCATGTGATGAAATATCATATTTGGTGTACATCAAATTCTTTAATCGATGATTCAATCTGTCTTCACCTTTCCAATGAACTTTAACCAGTTCAGAAGCCAAATGGTACATTGACCTACCTCACGCTTCTTTCCATAAATTTAACTCCCTAGAAACTATGTTTTTAACCCACTTTTAGTTACTAATCCATTATGATACTTAGTACCGAACTATTGACTTCACTAAAACAATCAAAATCGACTCACATTTATAATCATATCCATGAATGGAGATGTAAACATCGCTTAGTCAAATTTTTCATTCCAGATTAGATTTTAGCTGAGTGGTTTACAAAGTCACTTCCTCCCATTTTCATATAAGATGTTGCCAAGGGAGGTGTCGTCACGAAAGAGCATGTAATTGATTGTGCCTAATATTTAGACTTAGTCTACACTCAGTCTGGTACTTTGTATGAAAAAATCTCGAATTTACCATGCCCTACCAGTGAACCAATCATTATGTCTCCTATAGGATCAAGATCTAATGTTACTAATGGTAATAGGTTATGCTAGCCAATCCTTTGAGGGGAAAAAGAAAAATTCTAAAAATACTCAAACTTTGGCCATACAAGATACACCATTTGAAATCCTCCCTCCGAAAACTATTTCCAAATTCAATGATGTAGAATCATCTACCGGCAAGATGAAGTCAACCGAAAATAAAAAGAATGGTGAAGGTAAATCGAAACAAAATGCTTCTTCAAAGGAGAAATTTGATAAAACTTAGCCTACTGACGAAAAATGAAAACCTCACTATCCTTGCCTTATTTGCAATAGGATCACTATACGAAGGAATGCCCAGAGGTTTCTAAATTCATTAAAGGTTCTTCAACTCTTACTGTTTTGAAGGATCAATTTCCTTCTTAAGACAACAAAATGTTTTCTCATAACACTTCTTTATCGTCAACGCCGCAATATATCATGATGATATCTTCGCAAGAAGTTATGGTAGCCACGAGATCGAGCGATTATGGGTCTAAATTTCCTATTGACAATGGAAATAAGGCTAGTTCATTTGATCAACCTTCCAATTCAATCCCTCCTCCTCCTTTTGGACCATTACAGATAGAGAAGTTGAATCCTAAAATGATGATCTAACCGCCTCCCAAACCTGTGCTTCAGAAATCAGCTTTCAACCCACATGCTAGAGTTGCACAAAATTATAACATTGTTGAAGACCTGGCTATGTCTCCCTTTGCAATGTCATCTCTGGAGTTGCTGTAAACATGGCCGACATAGTGAAAGATATTCGAATTCAAGCTTCTGTGATACATAACTAGTTAATTTATGAAGATTTTCGAAAAAAATCACATTGCCAATATTTGGTCAACGCGTTTCGAACCAGCTAGTGTGGTTCATCTTCAGGACAAGATGAAGAGACAAATTTCAGAAGGAGGTTAAATAGGAAGATAGGTCATCCTAACGGCTAGAAGAAAAAAGCTAAATTTGACCAAGGAGGGAAAATAATATAGTTTATTAATTTATTATATATTATTATAATTTAACCAAACGACAATGTGAATTTTTTCAAAAATCTTCATAAATTAACAATGAAAGGTTTTATTGTCAACCATAGGAGTTATTGATCCACAAGATTCTAACCTAATTATCTTTGATCTTGAGAGTCATATCTTGAGACTCCCTCATCAACTGAAATTCCAAGTTCCAACTTTTGTTAAAACTAGGCGAGTATTTCGTACAGTTGTTGATGAAGGAGCTTGTACGTGCATTATGCAAATTCCTTGTTGGAAATCTTTAGGTTCTCCAACAATCAATAAATCACCTACCACTCTAAAAGCCTTTGATGGTAGAGGTTTTCGTCGATATGGGATCCTGAACGATTTTCCCATAGAGTTATAGGGAAAAATAGTAGCGATAGAAGTTGAATTTGTGGATGCTCAGCTCGATTACAATCTTTTGCTTAGTCGAAGTTGGACCTACGTTATGTCAATAGTGGTCTCATTATTGTTTCAAATTATTCAATTTCCTCATAAAGGGAAAATTTTCAAAGTAGATCAGTTGCCTTACTATATTTTAGACCCTAAATCTATGTGTAACATACCTTTTGTTCGAAAAATGAATACTCTCTATGAGGATATTGGTGTTGGTTTACTCAAAGAGTCATCACTGATAGGAACCTTTTCGATGCCTCCACCAAATTTTCCTTCTAATTTTGCGAGGTTAACATGATTGCATCAAGCACTATAGAATCTTTTGATCCATGGATAGTGCCTTTAGAGTCTGAATTATCCTCTTATGGCAACAATATGCCTTTGAGCCATTTTGAATTGGCTTATCAAGTAGTACAATCATTTTCTGACCCTTCATCTTATTTTATTGATCGAGTAGATACAATCAATGATGATTATTCGCATTTACTTTGGTTAGAACCATTTTCACTCTCTGATCCTTTTCACTCTACGTTTTCGACTGACGAAAGCATCATGGAGGTTATGACTTTAGATGAAATGCCTTGGAATGATAACCATCATCGTTCATATTTTCTACCTGGCCCTGGTAAAATAGAGGGTGCTTTTTAAAACATGTTTTCACTTGAGATAGTAAAAAGTCCATAATCACCCATTTGAGTATTTCAAACTGAGTCCGAAAGGAATTTAGGGAATATATCTGTAATGACTACCATTGACATCTTACTAAAAAAATGGATTGTTGAAAATATTCATATAGGTTCCTCATTCTCAATCGAATAAATTCGAACACATAAGGCCTTATTTCAAGAATTCCATGACATTTTTCCCAGTCCTTTGAGGAAATGCCAAAAATTGACCCAAGCATTGTAGTACATGAAATTAAGATTAACCCAGATGCCAAACCTATTAGACAATGATTACGTCCAGTACATCTATGAAAAGTTGTGATTAAAGATGAGGTGGAGAAATTGCTAAGAGCAGGATTCATCTACCTGGTTCCCTTAACTGATTGGTTGTCCAATATCATACCTATTAATAAGAAACAGGGAACCATTAGAGTATGTGTCAATTATAGGGATATCAATAAGGCTTGTCCAAAAGACAATTATCCTACTCCCTCTATTGATCAAATCATTGAATAATGTTCCAGAAATGAAATGTTTTCATTTATGGAAATATTTTATGGCTACAATCAAATCAACATACTCCCAGCTGATCAACACAAAACCGCATTCATCTGTCTGTTATCACTCAAAACTTTTCCTTAGAAGTTTTGGAAGAAGGGAAGGCTTCGAGGTAACCACAAACCGACTTTTAAGCATAGGTTCTAGCCAACCTATGGCTTAGAGAGGGCTCTCTCTATATAATTTATCTATGTTTTCTTAGAAATTAGGCTAGTTCTAGAGTTCGGGGGGTTTTTGATTTGTATGAATATTTGGTGGTGGAATCCTTAAAACAGATAGATAGATTGATGCTTTTAAGCCATTGGGAAATGGAGTGAAAGAAAGGGGCATAAAAGCTGGAGTTAACTCACTAAAGGGAATGTTCAAGGGGCGAGACAGCAGAGTGAAGTACAAATCCTTGGACTAAATGGTGAGATGAGTCTTAACGGAGGTGAGAGGGCAATCAAGAATCCTCAAACCGGGGCTAAGATGGGGGAATAACAATGAATCATGAGTAAAGGGAAATTAAGAATCCTTTACTATAGACCAGAGGAGAAACTACGGAAGCTAAGGAGCAGTTAAGAATTCCCTAGCTAAGATAGTTTAAGAGAAAACATCAAGAATGTATAACAGTAAGACAAAGTGCAATCAAGCAAATTCTGAAATAATATTCAAGTTAGACATTTAGACTTCTGAAACACTTAAGCTTTTGAAACAACTTTAAGAGAGGTAAAACAAAACAAGAGAATTACTCATTTGTACTCCATTTTACACATGAATCCCTTGAAATATCTGGTCTTTATTCATCAATCCAGCATGCTGGCCCAGTCAGTGATACAAAAGCTTTTACAATTTTTGAACAAAATTCTATTGATAGTATACGAATCCACCACCTACATACTTCACTTTGTGAAGTATTTATACAAAATGTTTTTACAAAATATCCCAAACTAACTTGGGAATTAATCTAGGAAATTCAAAATATCTTCTCTCAGGAAGATAGTGACAGCTATTGAACTGTTTTCTTGTTGTCCATTTTATTGTGGTTTAGCTGGAAGTTTAGGGTTGTTAACGCTTTGTGCTGGTCAAAGACTATTGTTTTCTATACTGATACTCTTTGACACAGATACTCTTTGACCCTGTAACTTTGGAATCTGATGCTCTTTTACCTCGTTGACTGTGTGTTTGACTTTTTACTGTTTTCTGCTATAGTAAGTCAGTCAACTTTTCCCATTCTTGATCTGTTAGTAACCGGATACTCATCATTCTCCGGTAAGTTTCATCTGTCTCAGTGTATTTGGAAAATGAAGGCTTATTTACAAACAGATTGTTTACCTCGTGCTGGAGGTAAAATAGATTTTCAAAAGCACTATACAGTACCTTTCCTATTGGTATTCCTGAAACATGTGAAGTAGCGACTTGCTATCTTGCTACATCCCTGAGTTTGTCATTGTAATCTACTTGTTCCATAATTTTATCATGAATGACTAAGGGATTAGGTAATCCCTTTTCCTTTAGCTTATCAAACTTAGCCATGAACCTGTCAATGGCTACTTGCATTTCCTTGCTCTTTTCCTCTAACTTTTGCATAAGGTCCCTCTTGGTGAGGACTTTCTTTACCTCCAGAATAGTAGCAGTCCTGTCTTCGATCTCCAGTTCCTGTAATTGGTACTTTTTCTTTGAATTTAAGAACTGGATGAGCCTGGTAGCCTCTCTAGGCCTATTGCCTAATTCTATCTTCACTTTTTCAATAGCCTTTGTTATTAATGCTATGAGATGAATCTGCTCAAATATGACCGGTATGGATGGTCAAATATCATTGACAGAGTCAATGATATTGGCCCACAGTTTTTCCTTGGCTTCTCCAAGAGGCTCCTTTAGTATCAAGTCTCTTACCATTGACTTGAGCTTTTCCTTTATCCTAGCAGCCTTTTGTTCCTCCTCTTTCTGCATAATCTTGGCAAGCTTACAGTTTGTTTCTAAGCTTACCACCTATTGCTTTAGCTTGTTTATCTCGTTTGTCTGAATAGACATTTCTTCCATGGCATGAACTAACTTGGCTGCTTCATCTTTTGTTGTACCTACAATTGTTGTAGAAGCTGCTATGGTGATGGGAAAGGTGGTGCCTATAGGAGTTTTTAGAGCCAATTTAACTGCCAATGTAGATGGTATTGTAGTAGTCACTATAGGGATTTTATTTGCTAGTGTGGTCCCTACTTCACCTTGCTTCAATTGGAATAAGGCATCCAATTCCTTCTCCGTTCTCCTCAACTGATCATTCAGCTTGAGGACTAAATCCATTAAGTCCTCATGTTGAGTTTGAGACTGTAACACCTCCTTTGTTTGTGGATGATGCAAGGAGGGTATCTTTAATTTCTTCTTCAATGAAGCAATGTCCTTGTTCTCATGTTTTATTAACTCCTCTATTGCTTTAATATCTTTGGGATCATGTCCCATCTCTATGATTAAGTCTTCCAAAGACTTGATTCTGTTATCCTTGGCTTGTGAAGAAGCCTATTCAAGCTTACACTGAGCTGAGATGTTCTTCAGGGAACTTTGTAGTTGATGAACAACTATGGACTTACCTGTGAGGGTGGAGTAGATCATTTCTCCAGCCTACTTGTGAGACTCTATTTGGTCCACAGGGTGAATATCCCTGGCCAACACCTCAAAATAAACTTTCTTATAGTCAGTGGGTGCCCTAGGTTGCTGCATAGTTGCTTGAATGAAGGACACCTACATCTTCCCCTCTTTGATGTCAAAGGCTAACATCAATCTATTCTGACCTGGAGTAGAAAGTTTGAAAAGATGAGTATATGTCTTAGCTTTCAACCTTTCATTCCTCATTTTTATCTCTTTGAATCTGTCTTTGATACTTTTATCCTAGTCTGTTGGCTTGCTAAAAGACGAGGCCTCTCCACTCATTTGTCTCTATATCATCTGGGTTCTTGAGGATGATGGAGGTTGTGTTTCCTCTGAAGGAGCAGTACCTTTACTCCTTTCTGGCTCAGAATCAATTATTTCAACTGAGCCATTGGTGTCTTCCTGTTCTAACACAGGATTGAGTCTAGGCCTTTTGCTTTGGCCTCCTTCATATTGAACATTGAAGGCTTGTGTCCATGAACTTGATCTTCCTCCATGCCCCTTTTTGGATTTTTCTCCTCATTCAAAGGAGTCTGCATGATAGGGGCAGTGCTCATCGTCCCTTCCTGGGGTGGTACCTGCAGAAATGACTTTTCATCAAGTTGATTTTCCAGATCTAATAATGTGTTTTCCATAGCAACTTCAGTATTGTCCCTGTCCTCTAAAGTGTTTTCCACCCATTGCAATTGGTTGGCATACTTTTCTATCTCTGGGATATGGTGATGGATATAGGGAGCCATCTTGTTTTTCTGCCTTCTTTTGCAGATTAAATCCAAGGGATCATATCTCCATATGAAGCTTTGTTTTAGTTTTAATCTCTAAAGGATCAGTTCTGCTTCCTTTCCATCTTCTCTGCTATTACAAATAAAAGGACCTAATTGGTCTTTGATCTTGAGCTGGTCTTTCTTTTTGGCTTTAACAAAGTTTACCTCATCTAAATTTATTATCTGCCTGTAGTACTCTGGGGAAAATAACCTCATTGGGAGGTATTTAGGTAGTTTGTATGGGGCAAGCTGGCACCCATAAATCCTTATTTCAGTGTGGTTTTGGTATAAGTACCAATCTCCCACCTAATGATGGATGTTTAGATGGAGGACTCTCATAATCTCAGGACTGATTCTTGGTTGAGGGGTTCCACTGAGCATGGTCATCACAGGGTGGACAAAGGAATCTATGAATTCATTGCATGAATAGGGGGAGGAATATTGATGAATCAATGGGGTCCAGAAGATGACTGATCTTGGTTGGCCCTTGGTGTCCAAATTTTACAAGGTAAGTGGGAATTTATCTACTTGGAAGTAGAGGAACATGTGGTATAGTACTGAGGAGTACTTGAAAACCCTTTCATTTCCCATTCTTATGAACTGCTCATGCATTATGTCAGCTATGAATGTGGAAAAGTCATAAATAGTTGCAGGAGGTTGTCCTGGAGTATAGATGGACATGAAATCTAGGATGATTTCATCAATGTGTTCACCTATGGAGTAACCCAAAACACAAGATATCATGGATAAAATATTTCAGCCCCAAGGAGAAAATATAGTTGCTACATATGGAGGGGGATCTTTAGGGGTATACTTCTCTTTTATGATGAAGGTTTGAATCAATTGGGCCAATATTGCAGAGCTAAGTTTGGGATATAAGTCCAACAGGTCTCCAATTGAGAGGGGAGTTAGGTTTGGACCTGGTTGGAGCTATAGCATCTCATTGATGGACTTAGGAGTGATGGTGAAAAGGACTTTCTGGTCCTGAGACATAATGGTTCTATGACTGGCGATGTAGCAAGAATAGCACGTATGTACAATTTAAGGGAAAATGTGGACTTGGGGGAACTGGTACTTGGGGCAAATTTGACTCCCAAAGGCCAATTTCATCAGCATGGTTCAGGAACTTGTCCCTACTTTGGCAATGTATTTTTAGCAGGAGCTCTATGACAGAGGTATCTTTTATCCAGAAATCTCTATCAGCTAAGGGAAGGTGGCACATATCCAAATGGGGCATGGAGATGGATCTCATGTTCAATGCAGTAGGGGAAGCCATAATTCAGTTCTTGTGGATTCAAATTAGGCTTGCTTAAGGTTGAATTGGGGTTTTGAGAGGTTGTTTGGCAGTTTCAGGGTTTGAGTATTTAGCAAGGTGCAGTATGGAGTCTATTGGAGTAATTTTAATTAAGTTTTAAGTTTAACAAAATACTCAATGACTGTTCTAACTTGAAATTGATAGGGCACTTGGGGAGTTCAGGTTTAAATACCTGAAACTGAGGAAAATGACTCTGAGCAGGGTAACTAGTAGCTGCAATTGGTCGAGGGGTGCTTGTGGAAGCTGCATAGTTGACTGGGTGGTATGTGGAATTCTCTGGCACGAAATTTGCATGTAGGTTGATGGCTTCGATGTTTTACAGGTGTCGTGCATGCGTATAGAAGCTTGCAGGCAAAAATTCAACGAAAAAGACATTTTTGGGCTTTTTGATTTCTATATGTAAAAATGTTTCTTGGTGGGTATGGGTCAATAGCGACTGATTTATCACGTAGCAGGGAGGTGGTAAGTGGTTAATTGCGCACCGGTTATAGGCATCGTGTTGTTTTTAGGAGGGGCAACCTGATTCCACTCTGCGACTGACACGTCGCCAGGTCGGTCTCATGGAAAACAAATTTTTTGGGTGTGTATCGTCTGGTAGATGATCCCACCCGAAATGGTTTCCAGGCATTGGATCTGAGCCTTCAGATCGGACGGTGGTTGGGGCACAATTGTGCATGGAGGTTAATGGGGGCCTGGAGGGCAGTTTACATATGGTGGTATTGGGATTAATGGCAGATTAAAGCAGGATTAGGCCATCGGGGTTATTAGCAGAGGACTTAATCATGGTTTTTCCTAACTTAATCGCAGATCAATTAGTTAGTGGGTTTTTGTCAGGTTTGATGTATCTTATAGTTTATATTTAAACTATGGTATAAGGATAGGTTTATATCTGAAATTAATATATACTGGAAAATGGTTATTAATGGGAATTAATATATATTATTTTAGAAGTTAATATGAAAACATTGTAAATAAACAGTGCCAAGCATAATGTATTTTCTATGATTTGTTTCTTTTTCGCATATATGCATTATAACTTAGGCTAAAGCCTTTTTGTGGGTTTTTTATATGAAAGGGGAATTTACATGGGGGTTCTTACTTTCCCTAGGAAAATAATGTTTTAACCTTAGGAAAAGGGGTTTTATTAGGGAAAATGAGGGGAATTTGGTGCTTGATATCTATAAGTCATTGAGCCAAGGGTCTGGTCCCTCCAGAAGTCAGAGAAATTCTCTGAGCCCCTTTGACTTAGAGTTTTTTTAGTACTTAGAACTTTATTATGGGAAATTAGTTAGGTAAAATAGGTAAAATGAATGAGGGAAGTTAATCAATTTACCTTGAAATCCATCTTCATACTTGATTGACCATTTACATTTGAAATCTATGATGAGAGATGATAAATATGCTTTTTTCCCTATCACCATATTTCTGCAACCTTTCTTCTACTTACCCATCTACTTGTCCTACCATTTTTTCTTCACTTTATTAGGGTGCATCTAGACTAGAAAACTCTTATTAAAACATTTTCTTTCTTTTCACAAAGCAAACTATCTAATTCTATCACTATATCATCCAAGGGCTCAGATTAAACTGATGAGCTCCTTTTATTTTATTCTAACTAATCTAATGATCTTCCAAGATTAAACAGTTTGGTCAGATTTTATTCTCTAACTATTAACATGAAATTTAAAGCATGGCATAATCAAGATTAAATAGTTTTATTACCCTGGATTGTGGCATGAATCACAAGCTGCATACAATCATTATTTTGCATAAAGTAAATAGTAGTGGCATTAGACTTGCACACTTTCATGGTCTCTTTTTCTTTTTTGGGGTTCATATTTTTCACTTTTTGTTTGGACCTTTTTTCTTTATTCTTTTTGTCCTTTAAATTTTATTTTAGGGCATACCCTCTTTTCATTTTTTATTTTTTCAATATGGAAAACATTTGTAGAAAGCAAAGGTATGTACATAGTACAAGGCTTAACTTAGCTATTCAAAATTATAACTCTTATTGGTATAGGAGCCTAACAATGGCTCCACTTGGGGATGGCATTTCCTTGTGAAATGTCAAGAACTTTGAGATCGGTAGCCTTGGAGTTTGACTTCAGTTACCTTGTGATTTGCCACCTTTCCACCTACTTTATTCATACTTATGATAATAAATCCTTAAAAGCTTAGGGCCTTCTCTCAGGGCTTCAACTCTAAAGGTTAACCATCCAATTCAAACTAGAATTTTTCAAAATTAAAATATAAACACATGGGAAAAAGCAATTAGTGTATGTTCTATGTAATGTTTAAGCATTCGACCATTAACTAGTCCTCCTTCTTCTTCAGTACCATCTAGTCCTTTAAGGAAGAAAGCATTGTTCCCTCTGTAAGCATAAATGATATAGGGGCCCTTCCATAGGAAATCAAATTTCCCATGCTTACCCTTATCTTTCCTTCTCAAGTCCCACTTGAGTACTTTATCACCTAAGTAGAAATCATCTACCTTGGTCCTTCTATCAAAGACCTTTTTGATTTTTTCCTGCATAACTTGAGATCTGATGTAGACCTCTTCTCTGGTTTGTTGGAGATGAATTGTCTGGTTAATTCTCCTCTGGATATCATTTGGTTCAGATTGCAGTTCTTGGAGCATGTTCATCACCAGTGCTCCCAAAGAGGATGGAAAAATAGCTTCCATGCCATAAACTAGCTGATAGGGAGATGTACCAATTGACTTCTTGGTAGTCAGTCTATCAGCCCATAGGGCCTTGACTAACTTCTTATTCCATGTTTTCTTATTATCTCCAAATAACTTCTTAATAATGGTCACCAGGCTTTTGTTTGGAGATTCTGCCAGTCCATTTCCTTGAGGGTAGTAGGCTGTAGAATGGCCTAGGGTGATGTGATACTTATTGAAGAATTCTATCATTTGTTTCTATTTAAAAGTTTTTGCATTATCAGTAATGAGCTTGGTTCGACATCCAAACCTAGACAGAATGTTGGCTTCAAGGAAGTTAATGATAATAGTATCTGTGGCTTGCCTTGAAGGTATGGCCTCTATCCATTTTGTGAAATAGTTTGTGGCTGTGAGGATCCACTTACGTTGGGCAGAGGAGGGTGGGTGAATTTCACCAATGAAGTCTAAACCCCATTGTTGAAAAGATACTTCAACAATGATTGGTTTAAGAGGTAGTAGTAGAATTTTTATTTTTCCTTCTGTTGTGGTGAAAACACAAACCCCCTGCCCCCATTATTGAATTGTTCAACTCAAATAATGGGGACCCTTTCTATAAAAATTTGGCTAAATACCTTTTTTTTTTTTAGTTGATTGCCCTACGCTTTTGTTAATTTTTTATTTTCTTTGGATTATCGTTTTGATTGCTTTGTTAGAATCAATTTTTTATAAGCTTCCCATTGACGCTTGTTTCGCCTCATTTGGTCAACTGGTTTGAAAATGGCACTCCTTTGAAAGTCTGATTATTTATGTAGCCTGGGTTAAAAATGCATAAAATGTACAATATTGCATTTTGTAAATAGATTAGTTCAATAATGCATTCATTTTAAATATTAACCCGTGGTGAGTTTTATTAAGATTTTTTCATTTTCAGTTAAGCCAAATTATTAAACATCGGGATGTAAGAAATTTACTCCAATTTCCAAATCAAATCCTAATCTCGAAAACCCAAACATTCAAGTGGCTGTAATTTAGATAATTTCACAACTTAACTAAATTTCATTAAAATAAAATCAAAACAAAAAACAATATTAAATCTTAATTTAATTAAATTTAATTAAATTAAAATTTAATATATATATATATATATATATATATATATAAAATAAATTTTAATCGCATCGGAGGTTTTGTTCGGAACATATTTTAAAAAGCCCCGACATTACACCATACCCCGATGCCGATATCGGATCGGGGATTTTGTATTGTATTAAGTTTAAAAGCCCGAAAGGCATATCCCCGATCGCCGAAATTTAAAAAGCCCGAAAGGCATATCCCCGATCACCGATTAACCAAAGGGCATTAACCAAACTTTAAAAATCCATCGGTTTGAATGAATCGCATCGGGGGTCTTCACTAAATACAAAGTTTGAAAACCCCGACATTTCAATATCGCCGATATGCCGACTACGAAAAGCACATGAGGCATTAACTTGTTCATCAACGTGTTTTGGGTTTAGTATAGTTTAATAAATATACTCATACGTATGAGCAATATGGACTAAGTAATATGGACTAGGTATGGAGTAAATAAAGGTAGTATAGGTTAGTTTGTTTTTATTTAAATTTTTATTTATTATTTTAAAAATTTAATATTTAAATAATAAATTTTAAATTAATTAAGTTAATTAATATATAAAAAATTAATTAATTTAATTTAATTAAAATTAAAGTATTATTTATATTAATTAGTTTATAAATAATTAATTACATATTAGTTAGTTAGATTAATGTTAATTAATAATTAGTTTAGTTTGAAGTTAATAATTAAATTAGAATTAATTAGAGACTAATTTAGGATTAGTTTTTAATTATAATATTTTTAGCCCAGCAACAGAATTTCCAGATTCATGCCAGATTTGACCCATCAACTTTGGAGGCTCATAGATTGGGTTATACTTGGCCAAATGAGGCCCAGGACGACTCATTGGAAAGAGAAAATCAAGAAGAACATTTTTGAGGAGGTTTCACTAACAGATTTAATCATTTATTGGGTCAAAAATCAGGCAGAAGATCAAGCTACGAATTTTGAAAACAAAATCAATTTTCTGAGTTATTTTCTTCATTTTCATTTGTCCAATCCTCTTCTAATTGCAGATCCATTGGTTAATAATATCGTTGGCCAATCAAACCATCTCATGCATCAATTGAAAGCTTACATTTTATTTTCAAGTATTTATTTAAATAGAATTTGATTGGATTTGATTTAATTGATAGAAATGATATTTTGATTGCATCTTAATTTATTTTGATTTCTTTTGCACGAAAACAGTCGAAGAAATATGGAGAAAAGAATCTCAATCAATGAGAATGCTCCAGCAATTGAAGATCAGGATTTTTGAGCAAGTAAAATTGGATTTAACAGATTTCTCTTCAACAAACTCTTCTCTCAAGAATTCCTTAACAAATATTATAAATAACAGATTGCAGAATGTAATTAGGGGCTGCTCTCCTCTGCAATTCTAGACTTCTAAAAGCACTACTGTTATAGGAATTTAGAGTTGTAGGAGAGAGGAGAGAAAATCTCAGATGTGGGGATTATTGAGGATTTTCCCTTTGTATCTTGAATTATAAATGAAGGGCAAAGTTTGCACTATTGTGGCTTTAGCTTTGAAAGTAGAATTTCAAGCAATGTAAAGGGTTGTTGGAGACCAAGGACAGAGAAATAGATGCAATAAATTGGTATTTCTAATACTACTGTTTCAAATATCATTTTTAATTTTATGGTGATAGGAATGTGTCATTTTATTCATGTTTATGCACTATTGTCAATATGGGTAATTTGTCTCAATGTTGTTATTATGTATCTCTGTTTTTATGGATTAATTTCTCATTTTTGAGTAACTACTTACTAAGGAATCTGTCTTATGAAACTGATTTATTGAATGGTAATGTGTTGTGAACTATTTCCACATATCATTATTCAATTATTGGATTCAATGATTTGATAATTAATATCATTTTTGAGAACTACTTCCTTAATGTTGTTGGTTTATTATTTCAGTTAAGAGGTCTCAATAGGATGTGTTCTGGTAACCCTAATATCAGTTAATTGAACTATTTCATTAACTTGATATTCATTATAAATAAGACATATTTAAATCCCAATACTTTAATTATCTTGCTCTTAGTTGGGTTAGATCTATATCTGCCTAATTAATATAGGATTTAGATTAGTTTCTTTTGCTTGCATCATAGAATAAGCTTGCTTTTAGAGTAAATTCTACATTCTTTTAAGTCCTCTCCTCAAAGAGGCAAAACTTTAGTTGTGGCTTGGATGAACCCAAATCAGCTTAAGGGTCATTCTCTTGCCTGATCAGCAAGAAGAAGTGATCTGATATCCCTGTCTATTGGTAGTTAAAGATACATCATAAACCAATAGCGATAGAGAGAAGGTAACTGGACCTAGTTAAACCAGTCGGAGCAACCACACCAAATGGAAAAGGAGCTGCTTTAAGGTCTCGACGGGGTGGTTATCTCCCATTGTTGTTGCAGCGATTTTCGAGGCATCAACATTTTCGGTGCTAGGAGGGCCTGAGACTTTTTGTCTGTTGGAGTCTTTTCAATTTTAATATTTTATTTATTGTTATGGCTCCTCTTAAACTTCCAATTTGGAGTTGTATCCATGGACGTGCATCTTCCAATACTCCACCCGAAGTGGTAAGACTCTTGTCTCAGGTAAAGTCCAATGGTAAGAGAAATTCCTCTGCTTTTAACCATGTCTTTCAATTTATTCAAAATGTTTCAAATCACGATTTTCAAGGAATTGATGAAGGCATTTTATGCAGAATTTTTACTCTCACATTTGCAGCAAAAGCCAGAAGCTGGTGTAGAACTCTTCCAGTTGCTTCAATCCACAGCTGGGATCAATTTGTTACAATTTTCATTTGTAAATTTGACAGCTATGATTATGAATAGGTATGTGAAGAAATTGAATATCTACTAAGGTTTGAAAATGAGTCTGTTAATGATTTTAATATTCGATTTCACTTGAATTGTTTAAGATTTAAAGATGAAGATAAACCTACGGAAGAAGAATTACTATATTGGTTTGAATATATTTGTTCTCTTCCTCCCATTCGCAATCCATATGAAATTAGTTCAAGTTTTGTTCCATCCCCTTCCAATATAAATGAGAATTCCAATATGAATGTCCAAATAAATTGTGATGAAGTGGTTTTACAAAGCTTGGAAAATATTTCCATTGAAATGCAAGAAGACAACAATAACAATTTTGGAGGAAAAGCCGCCTTGAAATCTGAAAGCTACTTTGAAGTAAATTCGGAAAATCAAATCACAAATCAGCAAGTACAAGAAACAGTCAAAGTAAATAATAGCATGCAAACTACTGTACAAATTTCTGAATTTTTCCATGATGAGCAAAAAGGCAGCCTTCTTCAAGAAAGCATGAGCACGCAAAGGAATGATTTGCAATCTGAAATTTACAATGAGCATAATGCACAAGAGTTCTCAAACAGAGACAGTTTTAAATGCATTGTTTCAGGTTCACATTTTTCCCTTTATCCTGATATTTTTAATGATGGTAATTTTTTCCCTCTTGGTATTAACGATATTTCAAAAAATACAGAGGCTGATCTAAATGAATTACCATTAAGTTTTTATCAAGATAGAGAAGCAATTATTGATCATTCTTTTGCCACTAATGAACATGAAATTCTTGTTCTACCTTGTTTGGATATATTGGATGAGATAGAAGGGAATTGTAGAGAATATTGTGAAGTCATTTATGATAATTACTCTGACATTGAGGATGTTGATTTCTATTCCTCTCAAGAGAATCCTCATGATAAAATTCAAATAACATCTGAGAATGAGAAACGCTTCAATTTAGGAATTATCCCAACTAATCCTCATTTTGGAGCAGCAAATTATCTTCATGATTTCACCATTCAAGAAAACATTCCAATTTATGATTCATATCAGGATCAAACTCCCATTCCTATTCATAATCATAATTTGTTTTCTATTTCACAAGTTAGAATTCGAAATTATCCAAATTTCATAATTCTAGCCAATCCTTGTGAAAGAGAAATTATTTCAAAACAATCCCAATTGTGCTGTAACATTAGTTGTACAAATAGTGATTTCATTTTAGTTTTTCTTTCACAGTTATTTTGTTTAAATTTAGATTTATTTTCTGATTTTATTTTGCAAAATTTTCACACTTTTCGCTGGCATATTGAACACCTTACTATCAAACACTCAATTGATGCATTGCCTGATTGGAAAATTGAAGTTTCATATTATAATCATGAGCATCAAAAGATATTAATATTTCAATTTCAATCAATGCTAATGTTTCATCAAAAGCTTCTATTTTTTCAAAGGCAATGTCAACAAGAGAATGTATTTTTGCAATCTGGCCAGCAATTCAATTCAATTAATAATTTTCCATTTCATTTGAAAGATTTCCATCCATTTTTCATTAATTCATTTGAAAAATATTTGGAAATTTTTCTCTCAAAGGAGATTGTTAATAGTTTAACATTTGTACATAACACTAACAATTTTTTCCAGGCCTTTGAATTTGAAAATTCATATCCACAATTCGGCCTGTCATCTCCTCTTTTGAACGTTTCCCAATCATTAATGGAAATCCATCCAGATTTTTGTGATCCAATTGGTATTGAATTGGAAAGCAAATTTCAAGAGAAGGAGATTTTAATCAACTTGCTAACAATAACTGTACATTCTGATTTTATATTTAATTTTCTTAGTTTAATTAGATTTGTATTTTTACTAACATTTGAACTGTACATACATGCAGCAATTAAAATGAGAAAATGGCTACACTGGAAATATGACTATACCTAGTCATTTTCATTTATATGGTTAGAATAGGTGTAGAATTAATTTAGTTTGTTTGTTTTGTATACTTAATTTGTTGTTAACAGTTTTGTAGATTAAAAAATAAAACAAAGCAATCATCCTTCTCATGCATGTTCACTAAAACATTTTCTCCCTATCAGAAACTTTTAATTCTTGCTTGCCTTTTAAAATTTCTTACAGCAATACCTCTACTCTACTTATTTTGAATAATGTCTTGATTAAATTCAATTCGGGTTGCACTTGGCATCGATCGCCTCAAAGCCACTTTTCTTCATTTCGAGATTTCCTTCTAAGATTTTCTTTTGAAATTTATATGGTAAGGATTTGAGGATATAAAAGCTTCATGATCCCATTATCCCATGAAATGTATGACTGTCTATGATAAGCTTAATTCTAATTCAATCATTATTAGTCGGTTTAACCTTTCACGGTAATCATATGAAGTTCATATTATTTTCCTTGAAATTTGCAAAGCTGACCTTCAAGATATCCATTTTGCTGAGTGCACACATTCAAATCTGTTTTGATATTTTTCCACAATTAGTGGCTCTATCCCATTATGATCTTTAGTTGATTATTTGATGCTGCAATACGCATCATATTTATTTACTAAAGGCATTATTAAATAGTTGCTATAACAATACAAATTCTTCTCAAGTTATTCAGGATAAGCAGAGGTAATAAATTGTTGTTTCAATTCAAAAGGGAAGCCTATTTTTGTATTTATTTCTGGTGAATTTTATATTTCCTGAACATGGATAAATAAGATTTTATTTAGGCTAATTGCACACTTCGATTTAGAATAAATGATGATATGATTTTGAACAAAGTCAAAATTTTGATAAATCGAAAGAAGAATTTGAAGATTCATAAGGTAAAATCTACAGACAAATTTCCTTCCGGGTATGCATCTACAAGTTCATTTTCATCTATTATTAGTTTCTATTTTTCTTAGTTTATTTTTTATTCTTGTTCTGTTTTAATTTGTAGGTTTTCATTTGTTTTCAAAACTTGAAGTAAGTAGCAAACCTAGTTCAAATTTGCAATAGGTTCAGTGAAATTTTATTTGTTATTCATTAGAATTTGAATATTCTTTAACTTTGCTTTTATTCACTTAGAAAACCCAATTGAAATTTCAAGGAATATCATAAGACCATGCACATCATAAGATTTTATCGGAAGTAGTTCTTAGCATTTCTTTTGATAACAAATTGTTCATAAAATACCTCCGATGTATTATCTTACTCATATGCCATATCGCATTTCACATATCGGAGCTTTTCAGTTGACGTATACTTCCATTATCGTGAATCGCCGATCTCCGATAATCGAATTTACCGATATTGCGATGAACACATAATTCCGAACCCGATATGAAATTAAAATCAAGTTTAAAAAATATCGCGTACGTTTAATCGCAATAATGGTAGGAGCATAATTTTAAAGGGCCGATGTCTTGGATCCAATATGTTATTAAAATCCCATCATAAATCTATCGGGTCCACTCTTCATCGCATATCGGTGTATCAAATATTGTTACACCATGTGCTTAAAATTTCCGATCGCCGACTAGCCACGTCATTCATCGCATATCGGCATAGCAAGAATCATATTGTGTTACATCGGGTACCAAAAGTTTTCCAATCGTCGATATCGCAATCGTTTCGTCGCATTTTTATTTATGCTTACATCAAATCTCTGATTCTGCGATGTGCGATGCACGATGTGGGAAGCACAATGTCAATATTCCCCAATTTCCAATACAATATTTCTTTAATGATGCGATCACTACATCTCATCGCACATATTTTCTTCGCATGATCTCATATTAGCAATTTGCTATTCTAACCTCCAATGCGATAGCTTCCAATGCATGCCTCTAAGCCATTAACATTTAATCAATATATGACATAGCAACAAAGTTGAAGTCTTGCAAATTAAAATTCAAGCATGGTGAAGAGACATGTGATGCGAATCATCCGATATAATGATGTGTTATTTTAAAAGCGAGCTTGGGTAACCACTATGGTAAGAAAGCAGTTCATGAAAAATTTGCTGCATACAAAAAATCATTTCGATTTCTCATATATTTTAGTTTTAAATATATAATTCCATCATTAGATAAGAAATTCAAGACCTTTCTATCTTCATATTTAAATTTTATTATCTTGGATTTGGTCTTGATTCTCAAAAATTCATAAAATCATGGAGTTTATATAAAATTGATAATATTTTGAGAAACATTCATTACTGCACATTCTCATTCTTATTTCTGATGCATTTCTTTTAATTTCAATTCCCCTGAGCACTAAGCATTCTATTTTTACATTTTACTGCTTGCTTTAGTTTAAATAAAATAAATAATGATTTTGGGTTATAGGATTTTGGTTAGTGTGACTTCTTCATGTTTTTAATGTTAATTAAAATAAGGAGTCAGCTAGTTTGGAGAAATTGATACCTTTCAGGTAAGATCAAAAGCAATGATCCAATGGTAAGATTCATTTACCCACTTTCATTAATTTCCACTTCGTCAATTTACTCTCAGTTTTTCTTTTCTGATATATAAATCTTTTTTGCAGCTCTTCATAAAAGGCTTTCAATCCTCTGCCTGATCATATTTTCAAAGTCCTATACTTTTCTCCAAGCTTTATTTCAATAAGCAGCGATAATCTTCATCGAAACAGCTACACCAGGAAGTTTCTGAACCTTTAGTTTGTTTCTTTAAGCATTCCTTTTATTAGAAAATGATCAAGATGATGCTTTGAAACAAGAATATTAATATCAGACAGAAAGTTTTCATTGTGACTGAATTTTATCGTCGCTGCTTCCAAAAGGCCTAAAACACTTACAATCCTGCAAGGTATGATTTTTCTAAATCTCAACATAAGAAGGAATGATTACACGGTTATTTTCTTTTCTTCATATTGTTGAAACATTCTTGTTTGAGTTTATCTTTCGAAACTTGGATTTTCTTTTCCACTTTTAAAATTTCTTCATTTTTATTTTTGTTTGCTGATTTCTTTCTCATTTTAGCATAAGAATTCTTTTACTTTGGTTTTCAGTTTTGATTTTGGTAACTTTGCCATGATTTATATGGAAGGCCTACTTGTTACCTAACAATGGTCAGCATACATGGAGAAAAATGATTAATAGTCACCTATTAGCTTTTTCTTAAATCTCTTAGTAAAGTTTGATTTTCTTATTATAAAAGTAGACATACTTAAGGAAGAGATTACCAATTCAGAGAAGTTGATAAAGTATCATAAAATCTGCAAAAAAATCATTTTTCATCAAAATTGTAATCATTTTGAGATTCCACAATTTTATTAGAATCTTTCAAAGTTTTATTATCAGTCAAGAAAAGTTATTTTTAACCAAGTAAAGACACTTTACAGCAAAGCACCTTTAACTCTGAAATTGTCATTCTTAACTCTTAAGGAGTCAATGATTCTCCCTATCTCAAAGAGTCTTATTTTTCTAGAGTAAAATGCAAAAATATATTTAAACTTCAAAGATAATAGGTCTCATCGTGAGCCTGCTTACCATGATCATAGGGGAAAAATAGGCTGACATTACCAACACTGCTAAACAAACCAAGGTAATGGATTATGATTGCAAACAATTATAAGGAAAGAGGTCTCTTCACGAGCCAACTTGTTCAATCCAGTTATAACCAGTGAATGGCATTGTCAACTATCTGACCACCAAACCAGGACAATGGCTTTTAAGAAAAATAAAAAATAAAAATTTAAAGAAAAGAAACATATATAAATGGGTTTATCTCTAGGTCAATAATTCTTGAAGAGATGGGATTCAGAATCATTTATGATTAAAAGGTAACTTTGTCGAAACTATAGATGTTTGCTGGCAACAGTGGCTCTACCCATGACAAATGAGTATATTTTAAAAGCTAAGAAGTAAAGTGACCCTTGCTTTATCTCTACAACTAATTAATGACTGATATAGAGTTTTGAAATATTTTAATTTATGAGAAGTTTTAAGGAAAATTACAGTTAGATGATTCTTGTTTTTATTCAGATTAATGAACCTAGTCAATCATTTCAAAAAATAATTTTCTCTTCTTTAATTATTTTTACTTTAATTTTAGGAAAATCTCAAAGAGAGATAATTGGTTCTTCTCTCGTGTGTCACCATTGTTGTGGTGAAAACACAACCCCTCCCCCCCATTATTGAATTGTTCAACTCAAATAATGGAGACCCTTTCTATAAAAATTTGGCTAAGTACCTTTTTTTTTTTTTTTTTTTTATTTAGTTGATTGCCCTACGCTTTTGTTAATTTTTTTATTTTGTTTGGATTATTGTTTTGATTGCTTTGTTAGAATCAATTTTTTATAAGCTTCACATTGACGCTTGTTTCACTTCATTTGGTCAACTGGTTTGAAAATGGCACTCCTTTGAAAGTCTGATTATTTATGTAGTCTGGGTTAAAAATGCATAAAATGTACAATATTGCATTTTGTAAATAGATTAGTTCAATAATGCATTCATTTTAAATATTAACCCGTAGTGAGTTTTATTAACATTTTTTCATTTTTAGTTATGCAACCAAATTATTAAACATCGGGATTTAAGAAATTTACTCCAATTTCCAAATCAAATCCTAATCTCGAAAACCCAAACATTCAAGTGGCTGTAGTTTAGATAATTTCACAACTTAACTAAATTTCATTAAAATAAAATCAAAACAAAAAATAATATTAAATCTTAATTTAATTAATATATAATTAATTTAATTAAATTAAAATTTAATATATATATATATATATATATATAAAATAAATTTTAATCGCATTGGAGGTTTTGTTCGGAAAATATTTTAAAAAAACCCCGATGTCGATATCGGATCGGGGATTTTGTATTGTATTAAGTTTAAAAGCCCGAAAGACATATCCCCGATCGCCGAAATTTAAAAAGCCCAAAAGGCATATCCCCGATCACCAATTAACCAAACTTTAAAAATCCATCGATTTGAATGAATCGCATCGAGGTCTTCACTAAATACAAAGTTTGAAAACCTCGACATTTCAATATAACCGATATGCCGACTGCGAAAAAAACATGAGGCATTAACTTGTTCATCAACGTGTTTTGGGTTTAGTATAGTTTAATAAATATACTTATACGTATGAGCAATATTGACTAAGTATGGAGTAAATAAAGGTAGCATAGGTTAGTTTGCTTTTATTTAAATTTTTATTTATTATTTTAAAAAATTAATATTTAAATAATAAATTTTAAACTAATTAAGTTAATTAATATATAAAAAATTAATTAATTAAATTAAATTAAAATTAAAGTATTATTTATATTAATTAGTTTATAAATAATTAATTACATATTAGTTAGTTAGATTAATGTTAATTAATAATTAGTTTAGTTTGCGGTTAATAATTAAATTAGAATTAATTAGAGACTAATTTAGGATTAGCTTTTAATTACAATATTTTTAGCCCAGCAACATAATTTCCAGATTCATGCCAGATTTGACCCATCAACTTTGGAGGCTAATAGATTGGGTTATACTTGGCCAAAAGAGGCCCAGGACGGCTCATTGGAAAGAGAAAATCAAGGAGAACATTTTTGAGGAGGTTTCACTAACAGAGTTAATCATTTATTGGGTCAAAAATCAGGCAGAAGATCAAGCTCCGAATTTTGAAAACAAAATCAATTTTCTGAGTTATTTTCTTCATTTTCATTTGTCCAAACCTCTTCTAATTGCAGATCCATTGGTTAATAATATCGTTGGCCAATCAAACCATCCCATGCATCAATTGAAAGCTTACATTTTATTTTCAAGTATTTATTTAAATAGAATTTGATTGGATTTGATTTAATTGCCAGAAATGATATTTCGATTGTATCTTAATTTATTTTGATTTCTTTTACAGGAAAATAGTGGAAGAAATATGGAGAAAAGAATCTCAATCAATGAGAATGCTCCAGCAATTGAAGATCAAGATTTTTGAGCAAGTAAAATTGGATTTAGTAGATTTCTCTTCAACAAACTCTTCTCTCAAGAATTCCTTGACAAATATTATAAATAACAGATTGAAGAATGTAATTAGGGGCTGCTCTCCTCTGCAATTCTAGACTTCTAGAAGCACTACTGTAATAGGAATTTAGAGTTGTAGGAGAGAGGAGAGAAAATCTCAGATCTGGGGATTATTGAGGATTTTCCCTTTGTATCTTGAATTATACATGAAGGGAAAAGTTTGCACTATTGTGTCTTTAGTTTTGAAAGTATAAGTTCAAGCAATGTAAAGGGCTATTGGAGACCAAGGACAGAGAAATGGATGCAATAAATTGGTATTTATAATACTATTGTTTCAAATATCAGTTTTAATTTTATGGTGACAGAAATGTGTCATTTTATTCATGTTTGTGCACTATTGTCAATATGGGTAATTTGTCTCAATCTTGTTATTATGTATCTCTGTTTTTATGGATTAATTTCTCATTTTTGAGTAACTACTTACTCAGAAATCTGTCTTATGAAACTAATTTATTGAATGGTAATGTGTTGTGAACTATTTCCACATATCATTATTCAATTATTGGATTTACTGATTTGATAATTAATATCATTTTTGAGAACTACTTCCTTAATGTTGTTGGTTTATTTTTTCAGTTAAGAGGTCTCAATAGGATGTGTTCTGGTAACCCTAATATCAGTTAATTGAACTATTTCATTAACTGGATATTCATTATAAACAAGACATATTTAAATCCCAATACTTTAATTATCTTGCTCTTAGTTGGGTTAGATCTATATCTGCCTAATTAAGATAGGATTTAGATTAGTTTCTTTTGCTTGCATAATAGAATAAGCTTGCATTTAGAGTAAATTCTACATTCTTTTAAGTCCTCTCCTCAAAGAGGCAAAACTTTAGTTGTGGCTTGGCTGAACCCAAATCAGCTTAAGGGTCATTCTCTTGCATGATCAGCAAGAAGAAGTGATCTGATATCCCTGTCTATTGGTAGTTAAAGATACATCATAAACCAATAGCGATAGGGAGAAAGTAACTGGACCTAGTTAAACCAGTCGGAGCCACCACACCAAACGGAAAAGGAGCTGCTTTAAGGTCTGGACCGGGTGGTTATCCCCCATTATTGTTGCAGCGATTTTCGAGGCATCAACACCTTCAAAAATTTGACACTTGTGACAAGAGGTCACAAATTTCTTGACGTCAGAGAATAAATTTGGCCAGTAGAAAACTGCCCTTAAGATTTTATCTGCAGTGGTTCTCCAATAGAGGTGTCCACCACAGTCACCTGCATGAAAGTCTTGTAGAAATTTGTCAGCCTCATCTTTTATCAAACATTTAAGGAGAATTCCTTCATGATCTTTCCAAAACAAATCATTATCAAGTATACAAAATTTCAAAGATTTCATTTTTAAAAACCTACATTTTGTTCTAGATAATTCAGGAGGAGCTTGTAAGTTTTGTAAAATGTAGATGATATTCGCATACCATGGTGATTCACTAAAGGCTTGACTGATCAGTGGAGTCTCCATCTCCTCTCCTTCATCTAGTGTAGCAATAAAGTTTATTTCTAAGGCCTGACAGTTCGACTCAGCCATAAGTTTAGCTAAGCCTTGGCCCTTGATTAACTTTGTGGGTTTGATCTCGATATCATACTCTAAGATAGTAGCAATCCATTTTCCCCTTTTCCCATCAGGAACTTCCTGAGTCAGGATGTCTTTGACTACAGAATTGGGAACATAGGCTACTCATGAGAATAAAAAATATATACCCTAAAATATTTCATAGCTTTGACTAAAGCCAATGCTTGTTTCTCCATTATGTTGTATTTTAAGGGAGGATCTCTTAAGGATTTTCTATAGAAAGCAATGGGCTATTCATATCCTTGGTCATTTTTTTGTAGTAAAACTGTAGCTATTGTATGCTCAGAAGCAAAGGAAAACAAAATGAAATCCCTATCAAATTTGGGACTAACTAATACCGCGATTTTTGTCAAGGATAGCTTTATGGGGCGATAAAAAGGTGTCCTTTGAACCCCTAATTACCTTCACATTAATTATCAACCCAGGGACGACTTTTTATTTCAAGAGTGTACTCAGTTTGAGGCGGCTATTTACTCAAGAGTAATGTTTTGTAGTATAGTGCTTAAAATGCAAAAGTAAATGAGATCTGGAAACAAAATCTAATTTGAACAGCAAGAAACTAAATCATTCATTCAAATAACCACCAATCGAGGATACAGTAGCAATAACTCATTCCTCTAGAAATTGATGAAGGAAAAAGAATTAGAGTATGGATCATGGATCTGGGAGCATAATAGCATCTGCTGTGTCTCACGACAGCCTTGATCCTCCTCCCACACTAAAACAGTAAATGCAAGTAAATGGAATGGAAATTAGAGCATGGACCAAAGATCTGGGAGCTAAGCAGCGACTTGCTGACTCACTACAGCTTTAGACCTTCTCTCACACTAAAACAGTAAATGCAAGTAAATGGAATGGCAGAAAGTAAAATGAAATAGCAAAAGGAAATAGAACAGTAATAGAAATGAAACAACAATTCAGAAATGGAATAACAACTGAATTTGAATGTACAACAATCCAAATCAAGCACGCAACACACTTATCATTAAAAGGGATGGTAATCTGAGCTTCGATGCAATATGCATGAATCATAGTTATAGAGTAACAGCAATTGTAACGGAACAGCAATCCCGAATAAACGGCAGTCACAAATTAATAATACATCATACAGTTGTACCGATTTAGGAACATACAGCGCGGTTAATCTGTAATCGAATGTCAATCTGTAAGGAACAGCAATGTTATATCAATTATCAAAAAGGAATAGAAATGTGATACAAGGTTAAAATGATAACATAGCATTCCTGTTGAAAATAACAATAGTATCCAATCAAATATATATAACAGCGTTGATATGTAAAACAGTAAGGTGCATCAGATTACTGAATAGAGTAAAAGAAAGAAATCAAACCACACATGAAGCATAAAGATATAATACAGCAGCAGCGTACTCCACCGGAGGCTGGGCCCTTAGCCACCAGCGGATGCCGCTGGGTTACTTCAGGATCAAAGATGAAATGGCAACTGGATTTATATTAAAATATCAAAGCAGAGTTCCAATGGATTACAACAAGAAATCTCCCAATCTCTCAGCCATTATCCATTCTCTCTGCCATCCTCAATTCTGAATCTCTAATTCATCCTCAATTCCATCATTCGAATCCCCCTGAAGTCTCTCCCTCTCTGATCTTTGCTCTCATTTAAATAGAGAAAGATCAGAGAGCATAGATAATTACAACATGATTTGTTTTACAAATTTAGGTTGATTCTAACCAGATGATCAACAAGAAAATATATTCCCTCTTATCTCTTCAACAAAAGCAAGACGGATTTGGGTTTACAGCTAAAGTTTGGAGGGCGGCCGCAACTGCAAATCTGAGAAAATCGTGCTCAAAGAACCCTGCGTTTCTCCCTGTACAAGCCGAATTTGGGCAAACTGTTTTTGATAAAGATAATTGGGCCCGTTCTGGACAAAACCCATGTTCCCGATTTTACAGATTCTTCTCCATTTGCTCAGAATCTCAACCGCAAAACCGTCACTTCTTATTCCAACGAATTTCTGAGTTGGCACTTTTAATTATCAAATCTTCAATCTGGAAATTATCTTGGAGGCTAAAAATGGTGAGTAATGTTACAACTGATTTATTAAAACTATCATTGATAAAATCATTCATAATCATCAATTTATTAGAAATAAAAGAGAATAAATAATATTCATCCATGAGAGCATAAATCATTTATAAAATGGATTTAAATGATAAATTATAATAAATAACATGATGAAGAATAATAGAAATGGGTGGAATAAGTGTTCAAGAGTGATAATAATAATGGTATATTAACGACCCAACACACCCCCACACTCAATATGTTGCATGTCCTCATGCAACGAAAACTGAATATATTGCATGTCCTCATGCAACCCAAAGACAAAAACCATGTGTTAACCAAGCAATAAAAGAAAAATATGTTCCTCTCAACTCATGAAATGGATAGAACAAATGAATTCTTCCTTAATTAATAAATATTCACTTTTAGTAATCTTGATGAAGGCATAACAATTTTTACATTGACATTCAACTATATGTATGAAGTTGCAGCAAAATATGACATAGATAACAGCAAACTTCATTAACCATTTTCCCAAAAACTACAACCCAGATTTTGTTGAAATGTTGCAAGTAGATTTGTAATATATGAAGGCTTCTATGATCCAAAAATCAGATCGTTTTGATGCATGGATCATGGGATATAAACAAAATGGCTGTAGGTGAGAGTGCATGATGTCCAAATTTTTTATGAACCAATTTATATTGAAATTATCTAGGTATGTGTATTTTAATAGTATGTTTGTGTTTCCTAGAGATCACAAGAATGGAGTTCATAGTGTTAAAAAAATATGTGGAAATCAATTTCTGCACTATGTGAAAATGAAATTGTATGCCTTAAATAAGGAAGAAAGTAGAAAACATCCATCATGCATAGCAATTCCTCCCCCTCGCTAAAAAATTAGCATGTCCTCATGCGATGCTAGAAAACAAATAGAGGTGGTTGCTACCAGCTGTTGAATTCTATGCTTGGTGTAAAACAACATGGAATAAGGGAGGTGTTGAGAGTGAATAAGAATAGCAATGGATGATAAAGAATATGAATGGTGTGATGATAAGAAAGAAAGGAATGAAAGGAACACTCCCCCACACTCGAAAATGACATGCTGCTGAAAAAGGGGAAGTGGTAAAGATGTGGAAGAAAGGATGACAAATAATGCTCAAAATGGATTTTCATTAGATTCTCCTAAATTTATAATAAATTAGAAAACTATGCAATTTTACCTCAAGTTTTACCTCCAAAAAATGTGGAATGACATATAAATACTGGCAGTTGTTGAAGCTGATGTAGGTAGAGTTGGTGCTGAAAGTGATGCAAAAGGTGGAATCCAGGTAAGCACATAATGTCTGAAGAGTTGTTCATGTTCGCAAGTTGCTCGAGCCGCGTCTGTTAGTTGCAATAGTGTGGTCATGTTGTGAATAGAATTTTGCCCATACTTGTTGTTCTCCTGTAAAAAAAGCACGAGTTTGCATACAATGTGCTTGAATCCATAGTGTTAGCGTTGAATAGCAACAGATAAGATGCATACAAAATTGCAATTAGAAAAACTTATGTATACATACAATATTAATATGTTGTCAAATCAACAAGGTATGGCAAAGTGCAGTAATCATATCGCATGCAATCCCATAATGCATACATTCCCCCCTCCAATTGGAAAATGGGTTCCATAACCATAAAGCATATGAAAGGGGTGGTGCTGACGGCAAGGCAATGGAATGAACAAGATATCAGTAAGGGAAGCAGAGTACACTTATCAATGATAGGACGGTGAAAATTATGGTTATATTGAGAGCAAAGTGTGTAAAGATAGTTATGAATAAGAGATAGGACACTTTGGATTAATGATATGTTATGAAAAGAGAGAAAGGACAGAAATATGCTAAAAAGATGCTTTACTGACGGTATTCTAGCTGAAAATGATGTGATTGATCATAAAACAATTTCTCATGCATAAAGGTTCAAACAGGGAAAAAGTTAAGGAAATAACTTCTCTGATAAAAAGAAAATAAGAAAAGGGTATTATAATAATAATTGACGAAAAGATATAACTTCAATACCATAAGCAGAGCCGCTGCTGCCAGCAGGCGTCCATAGCCTCGGCAGGGTTGCTTTTTAACCCATATGAGCCAGGATCCTCAATTTATAAATGGAGAGTTTTAGTGTTGTTCTACAGAAGAGATCAATGTGCTGGCGTGGTAACCAGATAACCACACTGCCATTCACTAGGAGGTAGCAAAAGTAATCAGGCCGGCTCGTGATGAGACCTCCTGTTCCAAGGATAATTTGGCTATCCAATGGATCATAACCCTGGTGTGGTGGCCATAATGGGAATGTCACTTTGTTACAGCCTTATGAACATGGTAGGCTAGCTCGTAATGAGACCCCCTATCCTCCATCTGCGAACAAAATTTTGTTATTATTACACATTTTTATGATAAAAAGAGGGAGGCTCAGTACTCCTTAAGAGCAGGGATGGCGGAAGAAGTTGAAGATGTCAATAGAAAAAATATACCCATAATCTCATTTATTACAGACAAAGAAGATTATAACCAGGGATGATGGAACCAGCATGGTATTAAAATGATCAATCAATATCATGTTCAACAGAAAACAATGCAGTAAAGTAGTATATAAATAATTGTGTCCCTTCTGAAAAGAATCTATCATCAAGGAGTTGTCCTATTAAAGATCATAACGTGAATGATATTAACTTGCTTCAATAGAATCCATAATTCTTGTCCTCATAAAAGTAGTGTACTTCATGCCATGAAAGAGAATCAGGAGAATGTGGTTGAGCTGACTATGAATAATCCCACAAGAGAAAGGAAAGGGTTGCTTGCCGGGGATGACTTTTTATTTCAAGAGTGTACTCAGTCTGAGGCGGCTATTTACTCAAGAGTAATGTTTTGTAGTATAGTGCTTAAAATGCAAAAGTAAATGAGAGCTGGAAACAAAATCTAATTTGAACAGCAAGAAACTAAATCATTCATTCAAATAACCACCAATCGAGGATACAGTAGCAATAACTCATTCCTCTAGAAATTGATGAAACTAAATCTAACAGCAAGAAACTAAATCATTCATTCAAATAACCACCAATCGAGGATACAGTAGCAATAACTCATTCCTCTAGAAATTGATGAAGGAAAAAGAATTAGAGTATGGATCATGGATCTGGGAGCATAATAGCGTCTGCTATGTCTCACGACAGCCTTGATCCTCCTCCCACACTAAAATAGTAAATGCAAGTAAATGGAATGGAAATTAGAGCATGGACCAAAGATCTAGGAGCTAAGCAGCGACTTGCTGACTCACTACAGCTTTAGACCTTCTCTCACACTAAAACAGTAAATGCAAGTAAATGGAATGGCAGAAAGTAAAAGGAAATAGCAAAAGGAAATAGAACAGCAATAGAAATGAAACAACAATTCAGAAATGGAATAGCAACTGAATTTGAATGTACAACAATCCAAATCAAGCACGTAACACACTTATCATTAAAAGGGACGGTAATCTGAGCTTCGATGCAATATGCATGAATCATAGTTATAGAGTAACAGCAATTGTAACGGAACAGCAATCCCGAATAAACGGCAGTCACAAATTAATAATACATCATACAGTTGTACCGATTTAGGAACATACAACGCGGTTAATCTGTAATCAAATGTCAATCTGTAAGGAACAACAATGTTATATCGATTATCAAAAACGAATAGAAATGTGATACAAGGTTAAAATGATAACATAGCATTCCTGTTGAAAATAACAATAGTATCCAATCAAATATATATAACAGCATTGATATGTAAAACAGTAAGGTGCATCAGATTACTGAATAAAGTAAAAGAAAGAAATCAAACCACACATGAAGCATAAAGATATAATACAGCAGCAGCGTACTCCACCGGAGGCTGGGCCCTTAGCCACCAGCGGAGGCTGCTGGGTTACTTCAAGATCAAAGATGAAATGGCAACTGGATTTATATTAAAATATCAAAGCAGAGTTCCAATGGATTACAACAAGAAATCTCCCAATCTCTCATCCATTATCCATTCTCTCTGCCATCCTCAATTCTGAAGCTCTAATTCATCCTCAATTCCATCATTCGAATCCCCTTGAAGTCTCTCCCTCTCTGATCTTTGCTCTCATTTAAATAGAGAAAGATCAGAGAGCATAGATAATTACAACATGATTTGTTTTACAAATTTAGGTTGATTCTAACTAGATGATCAACAAGAAAATATATTCCCTCTTATCTCTTCAACAAAAGCAAGACGGATTTGGGTTTACAGCGAAAGTTTGGAGGGCGGCCGCAACTGCAAATCTGAGAAAATCGTGCTCAAAGAACCCTGCGTTTCCCCCTGTACAAGCCGAATTTGGGCAAACTGTTCTTCATGAAGATAATTGGGCCCGTTCTGGACAAAACCAATGTTTCGGATTTTACAAATTCTTCTCCATTTTCTCAGAATCTCAACCAAAAAACCGTCACTTCTTATTCCAACGAATTTCTGAGTTGGCACTTTTAATTATCAAATCTTCAATCTGGAAATTATCTTGGAGGCTAAAAATGGTGAGTAATGTTACAACTGATTTATTAAAACTATCATTGATAAAATCATTCATAATCATCAATTTATTAGAAATAAAAGAGAATAAATAATATTCATCCATGAGAGCATAAATCATTTATAAAATGGATTTAAATGATAAATTATAATAAATAACATGATGAAGAATAATAGAAATGGGTAGAATAAGTGTTCAAGAGTGATAATAATAATGGCATATTAACGACCCAACAAGCTTGATGTCTTAAAATGATTTCTGAGCTTCGACAGTCCAACTTAGGGTCGAATATTTTTTCAACATGTTATTTAGTGCCCTAATTAACTCAGCTAGGTTAGAAATAAATATTCTAAGGAATTTAATCTTTCCTAAAAAGGCTTGTAGTTCTATGATATTCCTAGGGTGTTGTATTAGCAAGATGGCTTCAATTCTTGCAGGATCTATTCTTATGCCATCTTTAGAAATGATATGCCCTAACAAATTCCCTTCTTCTAATCCAAATAAATATTTCTTAGGGTTCAAGGAGATGCCATACTTTCTGATTTTATAAAGACCTACCTTAGATGATCTAGATGTTGATTGTCTGATTTTGAGAAAATAGTAATATCATCACGATATATTACAAGGAAATCATGGATTTCTTTGGAAAAGGCTATATCCATAGCCCTCTGGAAAGTGGCTCTTGCATTCATTAGCCTGAAAGGCATTTTTACATACATAAAGGTACCCCAAGGAGTGGTGAAAGCAGTCTTGGGTTGGTCGTCAGGGTGAACCAAAATTTGATCGTAACCAGAAAACCCATCCAGTAATGAGATTTTGGTTGACTGAACTACCCTTTGTAAGATGTGGTCCATTTTGGGAAGAGGGTAGTTGTCTTTAAGTGATTCTATATTCAAGTTTCTGAGATCTACACAGAGTCTAATCTCACTAGTTTTCTTCCTAGTTGGGACCAAGTTTGAGACCCATTTAGAAAACCTTATTGGTGCAATTATCTTGGTATCATACATTCTCTTAATCTATTTTTATATTAAAGGTAATAACATAGGATTAATTCTCCTAAGCTTCTGTTTGAAAGGTTTTTTATTCTCATTGAGAGGAATTGTGTGTTGGATGATGCTGATGTAATAGGATTTAAGGTCCTCATAGCTCCAAGCAAAGACATCCTGAAATTATTTCAATAATTTAATGTATTTCACCTTTTCTATTGAAGGGAGTGACTTTGATATTTTAATTAGCTTGGGATTGTCTTCAGTGCCTATGTTACACTATTCAATATTAGATTTTAGTGGTTCCATTTTAGGCTTCCTAGGAACATCATTTGAATCGAATAAGTCTTCCAAAGGGGTTAAACCTTTTGGTAAGAAATTATCCTTGAGGTTAATTACTTCGTTTTCGTCATTAATTGTTTCATCAATCTCAACCTATTTGAGGTTGTCTATACCTGACTTTGTGAATTTAGGGGGATTAAAACTATCTAATTCATTACCTTCTAGTTCATTTATTATTACTTCATCCCTAGAGTTAAGATCTATGGATGTATCAGTGTCTATGTTACTATGTGCAAATTCTTCTTCTAACGTTAAGAAGTTGTTTATCTATCTATCATTTGAAAATACTTGCCAGTTCTGCACATTATCTGGGATAGAAGGTCTGTGCCTTACCTCAGCAGTGTACTAGTGGTTAGGTTAGAAGGGTAACCTGTAGGTAATGGCAAACATTTCCAAACTATGGGCTTGCATATTGTGCTTCCTAGGAACTACTACTGCAAGCTATGTTTCTAGGAAAGTATTGAGTATTTCTACAATGGTTCCTCTATAATAACCTAATCTGGTGTCTTTAGTCATATATACACCCTTAATCTGATTTACAACTAGCTCTAAATCTCCTATGACTGAAACTCTTTGCGCACCTAAATTCCTAACTACCTTGAGACCTAGAATCAAAGCCTCATACTCGGCCATATTATTGGTACATATGAAATTTAACCTATAGGCATGGCCCTCTGAGTGATTGTTTTCTAAATTATAAATCCATACTCCTGCTCCTACTCCTAACTTATTTACAGAGCCATCAAATTGTAAATGCCATAAGATTTCATGTACATAGTTCTCATCATCAGTATCCCGTTTATTTTTATTTCTAGCAACTTGATTACTTTCTTGATTGCACAATTCTGAAGTTTCTTTAGATTCATTAGTAGTAGAAACTGCAATTTCTTTTGGTTCAGTAACAACACTATTAGGAGTTTCGTTTGGTGTTTGATCAGTGTTGAACATAATAAAATAGTCTACATCTAAATTCATGGAATAGATGGGATAGTTTTGAGGTCTATCTTGGCTGCTTACCATGTATTTCATGAAAGTTTCTCTGTACAATTTCTTGGGTTTTCCAAACACAGAAATTGTGGCAAATGACATATCCAGTTAGAGGGATCCTTGAAGCTTGGCTCCCCAACATCTGGATAACAGCATGCCATATTTTGGTGGGATATCAGCCACTACAATGTCCATGAGGATGCTCTTGTCAGGATATTGGACTAAAGTAATACACAAATCTTTGATTAACCCTATACATTCTACTTGACTTGAATCAAAGGAGAGCAAGTCTTTGTAAGGTCTAATAGTGTCTAGTTTCAATTTTTCCATTACTGATTTTGGCATTAAGTTGTGAGAAGCCCCATAATCTAACATGGCATTGTGTAGTATTTTGTCATGAATATTGCGGCTAATTTAAATGTAAAAAGGTGGAACTCCTCCTTCTTGTGGTTTGCCATTAACATCTGGTCCAAATACTAATTTTGGTTTATCATCAAACAAGTTAAATGAATCTTCGTTTTCCGTAATGTTCAGGGTCTGATTTACCTGTGATTTGTAAGTTTTGTTTTTAACTAGTTCAATCAAAGGGACTAAAATTTCAGCTTAGATATCTCTGCTCCCAAATTGAATGATGAGGAAGGATTGTAGACCTTTGAAACATGGTTTTGAGTGGAATTATCCTCCTTTTGTTTACTTGGGATTTCCTTATGAGGAATTTTAGATCTGGGATTATAGGTGTTTTTCTCTAGTTCTTTAAGTGGGACTGATGTGGATGGTGGCTCAACATAGGGTTGGTTGGTAGTTATTTCTTCAATGATGGGACAGGGGGGGTTTTGATTTGGTCTAGGGAGGATTTGAAGTACCTCCAAAATAGGAAATTTATTTGTTATTTTGGGTTGATTTTCCATTGCTTTTTTAGTTTGGTCAGGAGGACCAGCATTCTTTTTACTTCTCAAGTTATACTATTTGTGCACTTCAAATATGGCAGAGTCATATCCCTGTTTATAGTCAAATGACTCTCCAGACTAGGTTTGAAGTTGTTGTAACATATGCAATTCTTCCTCATCCTGGGAGAGGAATACAGGGTTTTGATCATCTAATCCCATTAGATTGATTTGGGTATCTTGTTCTGGATCATCAGGATCAGATGATTCTGTGTAGTTTTCTTGAAAAGGGGGTCTAATGTTTTGATCAGGTCCATTCTTTCCTGTGTTTTAGTTTTGATTTTGGTTTTTTCTAAAATTAGCATTCCTAACTAGGGGTACTTATTGATTATCGCATGTTTTTCTATCTAGGTTGTCAAGTCTATCCATGAGTCTTTCTATAGTTTTGGCCAAAAGATATACTTTACCATCAGATGTTGAAGCTTCATCAGCAAATACTACTCTCCTTTCCATCTTTGCTCGGGCTTTTTGGCTAAAATATTAGCCTCTACTTTTACCGCATTGGTTTGGATTTGCTCTAGGGTTGCAGGCTCTCTTTCCCTAAGTTGGTAGGCCATATCTAGATCAAAACCATCATGGAACTTCATCATTGTGATATTAGGAGGAGGCTTAAGGTTGGCAGGGATGGCATTGTAAGTGCTATTAAACCTAGTGCAATAGTCTTGAACTGATTCTTTAGGACCTCTCCTAATGTTCTGATACTCATAAAGTATCTACAATGGGTTTTTCTTCCTCTCCCATCTCTTGATGAACATCCTATGAAATTTTGTCATATTTGCAATAATACCAGCAGCTAATTTTCTAAACCAGGTTCTAACTTCCCCAGCTAATGTTTGGGAAAAACAACTCATTCTTACATCTACATCATCTATCTCATGTAACTCAAGATAATCGTTAATTCTGTTAACATGTTGCTGAGCAGTGTATAGGCCTGTAGCATCAAATAATTGAATTTTGATTTGATAGTCCTGAGGTAGGTCATGTAACTGACCAGGCAACACCAAAGGGGCATATCTATTGGCAATGGATAAAGCCTTGGCTTGGCTCGGAGATAAGGGAAGATTATTTTGGGTTGAGGAGGAGATGGATGAGCTAGCAGCGCTTACAATTGAAAATGAAATATTTCCAATTAAAATTGGAGTATTAACAGTGGAATTTGGAATATTAACAGTTGAAGTTGGAATATCTACAAATGAAATTGAAACATTAACAATGGGTGAAGGGGCTTCTATAACAAAAATTGGGATAAAAGGGACAGTTGTGTGTATAGGGGAGATGGAAGTATCTTTAAGTGAACTCGAAGGGCTAATGGGTGAAGTGGAAGTGTCTATAGGTGGAAACAAGTTTCTAGGTTGTATAGGGAGCTGTGGAATGAATTGGCCAGTGGAATGAACTATAGTATATATAATAGATGGTGTGGTAGTGATGGAAGGGGTATTAATAATGTTGGAGGATTGAGCAAAAAGTTCAGCAGTTAGAGCAATATTAATGGTTGATAGTGGAGTGTTCAGAATATATTCGTCAATTGATTTATTAGCTCTTTGAACTTCAAGGTCTGGAATAAAATTAGGATCTATAACAGTTTCATTAATCACACTTTCATATTTTGTTCTAAACAATGAGATATCAAATTGCACATAAAAAGGTAAATCTTCTAAAAACAACCACTCATCAAGACAAGAATTAGCTTCAACTAATGGTGTTTTATCAGCTAAACTCTCTTATTTTTTGGATTTTCTTATAATTCTGTCTAGATCATCCACAATAACTATAGGGTTTGGATCTGGGTTGGCCCTGGTATAATGAGTTTTCCCGGTAGCCAAAATTATAACTTTTTAAAAAAAATTTAGTGTAAATTTTAAAGCTTATGTAAAAATTGACTTTAAGGGGCTCAAGATGATGATCAAGAATTACTTAAAGTTTTAGAAGACTGAGGTTTGCGCTCCCCAATATAGTCGCCACTATGCTATCACTCAAAACTTTTCCTTAGAAGTTTTGGAAGAAGGGAAGGCTTCGAGGTAACCACAAACCGAATTTTAAGCACAGGCTCTAGCCAACCTATGGCTCAGAGAGGGATCTCTCTATATAATTTAGCTATGTTTGCTTAGATATTAGGCTAGTTCTAGAGTTCAGGGGGTTTTTGATTTGTATGAAGATTTGGTGGTGGAATCATTAATACAGGCAGATAGGTTGATGCTTTTAGGCCATTGGGCAATGGAGTCAAAGAAGGGGCAGCAAAGCTGGAGTTAACTCACTAAAGGGAATGTTCAAGGGGCAAGATAGCAGAGTGAAGTACAAATCCTTGGACTAAATGGTGAGATGAGTCTTAACGAAGGTGAGAGGGCAATCAAGAATCCTCAGACCAAGGCTAAGATGGGGGAACAACAGTGAATCATGAGTAAAGGGAAATTAAGAATCCTTTACTATAGACTAGAGGAGAAACTACGGAAGCTAAGGAGCAGTTAAGAATTCCCTAGCTAAGATAGTTTAAGAGAAAACATCAAGAATGTATAACAGTAAGACAGAATGCAATCAAGCAAATTCTGAAATAATATTCAAGTTAAACATTCAGACTTCTAAAACATTTAAGATTTTGAAACAACTTTAAGAGAGGTAAAACAACACAAGAGAATTACTCATTTGTACTCCGCTTTACACATCAATCCCTTAAAATATCTGGTCTTTATTCATCAATCCATCATGCTGGCCCAGTCAATGATACAAATGATTTTATAGTTTTTGAAAAAAATTCTATTGAAAGTATAAGAATCCACCACATACATACTTCACTTTGTGAAGTATTTATAGAAAATGTTTTTACAAAATATCCCAAACTAACTTGGGAATTAATCTACAAAATTCAAAATATCTTCTCGGGGGAAGATAGTGACAGCTATTGAACTATTTTCTTGTTGTCCATTTTATTGTGGTTTAGCTAGAAGTTTATGGTTGTTAATGCTCTATGTTGGTCAAAGGTTGTTGTATTTTATACTGATACTCTTTGACACGGATACTCTTTGACCCTGTAACTTTGGAATCTGATGCTCTTTTACCTCACTGACTGTGTGTTTGAATTTTTACTGTGTTCTGCTATAATAAGTCAGTCAACCTTTCCCATTCTTGATCTGTTGGTAACCGGATACGCAGCATTCTCTGGTAAGTTTCATCTACCTCAGTGTATTTGGAAAATGAAGGCTTATTTACAAACAGATGTTTTACCTCATGCTAGAGGTAAAATAGATTTTCAAAAGCACTGTACAGTACCTTTCCTGTTGGTATTCTTGAAACTTGTGAAGTAGCTATTAGCCTTGTTGGCATGTGGCCCAAAATGGATCCAAATATGCTCTCTGAGTCTTCCAAAGCTAGTAAAATTAGGCCAAAGATCAAAACAATCGCAGGAGAAGAACCCTTAGAATAGCGGAAAAGAACTATCGGGAGGAAAAAACACATAAAAACAGTGAAAAACAAAGTATCGAAGGCATAAACAGTGAAATGCACAACAGCCATCCAATCTGACCTATCAACGGTCTAGATCTGATCGGTGGGTCGCAATCAGTGGAGGAAATCGGCAGATTGAGGGCAGACTATGTGGAACTTGCGATGGCAATCGACGATTCAACATGGACTGTCGATCAAGCGTGTAGATCAACAACCCAAATTCCATCATAGGTTCGCTATTGGAGATTACAAAGAGAGCTTGCAAATGGCCTGGGGCTACCGCAATATGCGATTGCAACAAGTCGCATCGCAATATTGCATCGGAGCTACACAATGGAGCGGGGCTACATATATATGTGCGATGTGATAGCTGGACCTGATGAGGCTATAGGTGATATTTGATATATTTTTAGATCCGTCAAATGGAAATTTTCTATGTATTTTCGCGTATTTTGTTTAATAAACTAAAAGCGAAGGGAAGCGTCATTGCGATGAAACCGAACTCGAAAGGGTTTGTAACCACCAATTTATAGTATTTCAAGTCCATCTAAAGCCATTTTGTGAGATGTTTCAATGTTTTAATGTATTTTTGAAATACAAAGGAAATCACGAAACAGGCAAGTTGTGGGCAGTAAATGGTTTTGGCCGGGCTCCGCCCAATCCCATACAGCGACTGCCACGTGTCCAGGTTGAGGAGAGAGAAAACCACCCTCATCGAGTGGTTAACTCTCGTACAAAAGAGCCGCCCGAAATGGATCACAACCGTTGGATCTAGAGCTCCCAGATCAATAGTGGGGATGTGATATTGCTACAAAGGCAGAACCAATAGGAAAATAGATCATGTTTAAGAACTTTTGAAGTCTGAAATAAATAGAGATTGTTGAGATTTCACAGTGTTGCAGAGTTTTTCTATGTAAAACAAAAAACAGTCATTGTTAGTATTTGGAAGGATTTAAAAGGCCCGAAGACCCATTCCATCATAGAATAGAGGTCGAGAGATAGAGACCAAGAGCCAGAAGGCTAGAAAGGGAAAGGAAATAGCGCAACATAGCTAAACTAACAAATGATCATGGAGCATCGTTTGCACGAGCGAGCTCCCTGACAGTGTAGCAAATTACTAGAATGCGGTTACTCTGCTGTTAGAAAGGAAACCTCCGAGCTCATGCATGTCGATTCATGGAATCAAGTTTTTGAAAGACTTACAAGATAGATTAAGACACTCTGAGCCTTTGAGAGCTCAGGTGCATTGTAAAAAAGCCTATAAATGGCTGAAAGTTAGAGGTATGAAGGGTTCAACTTTTGGAGACTATGGAGACTCTACGCCTCTAAGCATCTCATCTTCATTCCAGCAATATAAGCTTCTTTTGATGTTACATGTTCAATTCTCATTTTCTCCTCTGTTCTAAGCTTGCACTTGAATAGGTTATTCACGTTTTCTTCTGTATCTAATGCTAGATAACTGTCATCTTATCTCTACATTGATAAATTAGATTTTGCAAGCTTCTTTTACTTCCCGTAGCTAGCCATTCATATGTGTTTATGTATGCATATATTGGTACAGTCAGTATTCTCCATCTATCCATTGAATCTATAAACTATTGAGCATTAGTGGTCTAAAGTCTTGTAAAGCTGAGGGTGTTCATGCATGTCTTGAGTGAAAACAGAGTTGAAACAGTCATCTGACTTGATCCAGACCATCATCCATTCCAATAGTTCAGAGAACAATATTGAAGATTTATATGTTACTAGGCATCTCCGAGCTACAACCTAGGAGAGCTTCCTAGAGTGATAACATAATTGGGTCCATTTCCAAGGAGAGGAGACTGAAGCTCAACTTCCCTGGGAGACGACACAGTTCCAACTTTGATGATAGAAGAAGTCTGGGCACTTTTTCGATTGTAATCATCTATCTGGTGACTCTACTGAAGGAAAATTGTGAAGACAACTCCCCATCATTCTATGTCTCACTAAATATTCATGACAAAATCCTTCATAACTAGCTTCTGGACACAGGAGCTAGCCATAATCTAATGCCCAAGGCTATCATGGATGAATTGGGTCTTGACATTACCAAGCCTTATCATGACCTATTTTCTTTTAACTCTAGAAAAGTGAAATGTCTGGGATTAATCAAGGACCTAGCCATCACTTTGTCTTAGCTACCCATTATGTTATCACTCGAGGAAGCTCTCCTAGGTTGTAGCTCGGAGATGCCCGGTAACATATAAATCTTTAATATTTTTCTCTAAACTATTAGAATGGATGATGGCTTGGATCAAGTTAGACGAATGTTTCAACTCTATTTTCACTCAAGACATGCACGAACACCCTCAGCGTTACAAGGCTTTAGACCACTAATGCTCAATAGTTTATAGATTCAATGGATAGATGGAGAATACTGACTATACCAGCAGATGCATACATAAACACATGTGAATGGCTAGCTACATGAAGTAAAAGAAGCTTTCAAAATCTAATTTATCAACGCAGAGATAAGATGACAGTTATCTAGCATTAGATACAGAAGAACACGTGAATAACCTATTCAAGTGCAAGCTTAGAATAGAGGAGAAAATGAGAATTGAACATGTAACAACAAAAGAAGATTATATTGCTGGAATGAAGATGAGATGCTTAGAGGAGTAGAGTCTCCACAGTCATTAAAAGTTGAACCCTTCATACTTCTAACTTTCAGCCATTTATAGGCTTTTTTACAATGCTCCTGAGCTCTCAAACGCTTAGAGTGTCTTAATCTATCGTCCTGTCTTTTCAACAACTTGATGCCATGAATCGACACACATGAGCTTGGAGGTTTCTTTTCTAACAACAGAGTAATCACATTCTGGTAATTTGCTGTGCTATCAAGGAGCTCGCTTGTGCAAGCAATGCTCCATGATCATTTGTTGGTCTGGTTGTGTTGTGTTGTTGCCTTTCCCTTTCTGGCCTTTTGTCTCCTAGTCTCTATCTCCTAGCCTTTGTTCTGCGATGGAATGGATCTTCGGGCCTTTGAAATCCTTCCAAATACTAACAATGACTGTTTTATGTTTTACACAGAAAAACGCTGCAACACTGTGAAATCCCGCCAATATTTGTTTATTTCGGACTTCAAAAGTCCTTAAACAGGGTCTATTTTCCTATTGGGTTGGCCTTTGTAGCGATATCACATCTCCACCATTGATTTGGGAGCTCTATATTCAATGGTTGTGATCCGTTTTGGGCGGCTCTTTCATACGAGAGTTAACCACACGATGAGGGTGGTTTTCTCTCTCCTCAGCCTAGACATGTGGCATCCATTGTATGGGATTGGGCGAAGACCAGAAAAAACCATTTACCACCCACAGCCCGCCCGAAATCCTACCTGTTTCGTGATTTCCTTTGTATTTCAAAAATAAATTAAAACATTGAAACATCCTGCAAAATGGCTTTAGACGGACTTGAAATACTATATATTGGCACTTACAAACCCTTTTGGGTTCGGTTTCATCGCATCAGCGCTTCCCTTCACTTTTCGTTTATTAAACAAAATATGCAAAAATACATAGAAAACTGTCGTTTGTTGGATCTCAAAATATATCAAATATGGCATATAGCCTCGTCGGGTCCGGCTATCGCATTGCACATATATATATGTAGCCCCACTCTGTTGTGTAGCTCCGATGTGATATTGCGATTCGACTTGTTGCAATCACATATCACGATAGCCCCGAGCCATTTGCAAGTGCTCTTTGTAATCTCCGATAGCGAACTTGCGATGCAATGTTGGTCATTGATATGTGTTCTTGATTGATGGTCCACAATGAATCGCCGATCACCATCACAAGTTCCACACAAGCTGCCCTCAATCCACTGATTGCCTTTGCTGATTGCGACCTGCCAATCAAATTTGGACCATTGATCAGCCAGATCGGACTGCTGCTATGCATTTCACTTTTTATGCCTCTGGTATTTGGTTTTTCACTATTTTTATGTGTTTTTGCCTCCCGATTGTGATATTCCACCATTCTAAGGGTTCTTCTCCTACGATTGTTTTGATCTTTGGCCTGATTTTACTAGCTTTTGAAGACTTAGAGACCATATTTGGATCCATTTTGGGCCACATGCCAACAAGGCTAACATCGGCTCCTTATGGGGATGAAAGCCTCCCTGTGAGGTTTCAAGAACCATAAACCAATGCCTTTCCTATAAAACCAAAATCAAATCTATCTCCTAGTGTTCCATTGGACATGGAGTTTATTTTGCATAGAAAATAAAAACTGAAAAAAATATTTACAATATCAAGTCTTTAAAGGCTTAAATGAAATAAAGTTTTAAGTGTCATTGTTGTAGGGAAAAGTATCCGACTCGGATGACCCTATCCCACTCTAAGGGTGACAGTTCCTTAGCAACAACTGTAAAACAAACTCCTTAAGGTTTACTTCTTTATGAAAGCAAAAGAGAATGGAGAAATGCACTAACCGTTGCCTTGCGCTTAATGTCGAATCCAAAATCTTCTCTTTGGCCGCTTGATCCTAGCTCTTTGTTCTTCTGCTCGCCCAACTACAATGAGATCCTGCAAAATAAAAAAGAAGGAAACTACAAGAGGCATGCAATCATAACTAGTTCATGGATTAGTGTAAACCAAACATGCAATCATCACAATATATTATTGAAACAAGAGCACATAGAAGAACCTCAATAGCTTTTATTAATGAATAAGGAAAGGTTCTGAGAGTATTACAACCATTGAAGGCTCCAACCCAGCAACACCTCCCAGCAGAAAGAATTGCTCTTCTTCACCTCTCTCAAACAATCACCCAATAACTCAATAGTGAAACCAACAGCATATCATTACTTTGCACAAAATTCCAGCCTCTTGAGCTCATAGGAGAGAGCTCAATATATAGATGAATTGAGAAAGGATGAGTCAGCTTGCAACTGATGTGTAGCTGCCTTGTGTCCTCTCTCTCTTCAGTTAATATTTAGTTGATCTTCAGTTCTTGAGTCCACTTGGAGAACTTTGCTTCCATTTGGAGAAAAAGAGCCTCTGACTCATCACAAGGCGAAAAACCTGATCCAAGTGTCATTTTTGGAAGATTCCAAAGCAATGACTCATTGTGCCACTTGTCCCATCTCGCTCAGCGCAGGTGGCCTTTGTTCCACTTGCTTTGCAACGCAGGTACACCATGGAGCAACTGAGTTTCAGCGCAGAAACCTAGTGGAGTACCTGCTTTGATTTCAGGATTGCTTGTTTTTTAGTGTTTCCAGGTGGAGAACTGATCTGAGAGCTATTGGTTTGCTGACCTTGTTCCTCTAGGGGTAGGAACATCATGTTTAGGGAACTTTGGATCCCTTGGATTATTGACAATTCATGCTTGTTGCTGTAAGGCACAAAATTGTCTATAACAGTCATCCATTGACTTGGCCACCAAAAACATCTTCGCCTTCCAGAGTATGCAGAATAAAGGTATTGTTCTACTGAATTTGAGCGATGACAGATGGACCTGTCCATAAGGAGTCAAACTTACCATGATTACCCTTCTTTTCCTTCAAGGCATCCCATTTGAGAACCTAGTCACCAACTTGGAAAGTTTCCACTTTTGCCCTCCTGTCAAAGGTTTCTTTGATTTTCTTTTGATGAACTTTTGACTTCTCAACCAGCTGCTCTTTGATCTACTATAATTCAACTAGGTTATTGATTATCCTTACCATGTCGTTTGTTTCATCTTGTTCTTCTTGAAAGAATTTGGCCACATGGAGAATCAGCTGGATAGGAAAAACAACATCAGTGCCATAAACTGGCTTAAATGGAGAATTTCCGATGGACTTCTTCTTGGTATCTCTGTCAACCCACAATGCAAAATTCAACTTGGAATCCCAGCTCTTTTTGTTGTCCTCCAACAGTTTTTTGATTATCCTTACAAGGCTCTTGTTAGATGATTCTGCCAGGCCATTGCCTTGAGGATAATATGAGTAGAATTCACCAATTGAATTCCCATGGATTCAATCATTTCCACCAACTCTTTTTCCTTGAAAGTTGTTGCATTATCAGTGACTAGTTTGGTTGGGCACCCAAATCTAGTGAAAATGTTCTCATTCAAGAACTTTATGACAACTTGATTATTAGCATTCTTAGTGGGTATAGCCTCAATCCACTTGGTGAAATAATCAGTGGCTACCAAGATCCATTTCTGCTAGCCACTGGAATGTGGGTTGATCTCACCTATAAATTCCAAGCCCCACTGCTGGAAGGGACCATTAGTGTGTACTGGCTTCAAAGGCAGAGATTTTAGTTGTTTTCTTCCTACAAACCTCTGAAATTTGTCACTAGACCTCACAAAAGAACACACGTCAGAGAATAGAGTAGGCCAATAATACCCAGCTCTCAGGATCTTGTGGGCTGTGGTTTTCCAATAATGATGCCCTCCACAAATTCTAGAATGGAACTGGTGCATGACTTCCACAGATTTTCCTTTATCTAGACATCTCAAGAGGATTCCCGATGGGTCTTTCCAATAGAGCAGGTTTTCATTAATGCAAAATTTGGTTGGTCTAAGCTTAATGGCCCAGGTTTGACTTGAGCTAAGCCTTGGAGGGACTTCTAGCTTCTGCAAAAAATGAACTATGCTAGAATACAATTCACTGGTGGTTAGATTTTCAGCCAAAGACTAATTCTGCTTTTGTTCTTATGTTGCTTCCTTTGTCTGCTCATCACCAGAATTTGAACCCATGCAATTGATGTCTAACAAACTGCAATTTTCCTCAGCCATAAGTTTAGCCAAGCCCTGGCCTTTGACAAGCTTGGTGGGCTTCACGTCTATGTTTAACTCTATGAATTTTGCAATCCATTTAGCTCTCTTTCCATCGACATCTGGATGAGTTAGAACATCTTTTACTGAGGCCAAAGGTACATATGCAATCACTTTGGAATCCAGGATATAAATTCGGAATGCCTTTAAAGATTTTATGAGAGCATAAGCTTATTTTTCAATAAAGTCATACCTTAGTTTGGCACCCCTCAGAGTTTTGCTGAAAAAGACCACAGGGTGTTCTATGCCTTCATCATTTTTCTCCAATAGAACTACTGCAAGTGTATCATAAGAGGCAAAAGAGAAGATATAGAACTCCTTGGTGTAATCTGGGCTGATTAGAGTGGGAGCTTCCATGATAGCTTGTTTGATGGCTTCAAAAGAGCTTCTTGTAGCATCTGTCCATTTTATTTCCGATCCTTTCTTCAGCATGGAAGTGATGTGCTTCACAAGCTCTGCAAAGTTTGGAATGAACCTCCTTACAAAGTTAATAATACCTAGGAAAGATTGAATGTCCCTTTTTGATCTTGGGATAGATAATGTCTAAATTTCTTGAACTCTTGCTGGATCAATCTTCACACCTTCAGCAGAAACAATATGTCCCAAAAGTTTGCCTTCTTCTAGAGAAAATTGTGACTTATTTGGGTTCACAGAAATTCCAAATTGTCTGCACTTTAGAAACACCTTCTTAAAATCCTGCAAATGGTCCTTGTGAGTGCTGGAAAACACTGTTATGTAATTAAGGTAAATAAGGACAAACTTGTCCTTCTCTCCCACAAAGGCTATTTCCATGGCCCTCTGAAAAGTAGCCCCAGCATTCATAAGTCCAAAAGGCATCTTGGAGTACATGAAAGTGCCCCAAGGATTAGTGAAGGCAGTCTTTACCTGATCTTCTGGATGTACAGAAATCTGATTGTAACCTGAAAATCCATTTAGGAAAGACATGAGTCTAGCCCTTGAAACTTTTTGCAGCAAGTGTTCCATCTTAGGTAGGGAGTAGTTGTCTTTTTTAGAGCATTTGTTCAGATTCATGAAATCAACGCAAAGACTAATTTCTCCATTCTTCTTTCTTACTACCATAGGGTTAGCTATCCACTTTGAATACCTTAGGGGAACTATGATCTTGGCATCCAACAGCTTCTTGATTTCTTTCTCAATCAAAGGAAATAAGAGAGGGTTGATAGATCTTAACTTCTGCTTAAAAGGGATGGTGTTCTTCTCCAGTGGAATCTTATGCTAAATGATGTTTGTGTCATAGGTCTTGAGATCACTGTATTCCCAAGAAAAAATATCAGCAAGTTGCTTCATTAGGGTGCAATACTCAGAACTCTGGGCAAAAGACATGTGAGTGGACAGATTTATGTACTTCTGATGGGTTGGACTCCCTATATTATGTTTATGAATAGTAGACTCATTTTCGTTTTTGGCAGGCTTATAAGGTACATCGTTATGATCAAACAGATTCTCTAGGGGCACCAATCCTTTGGGTATATGGTTACTAGGCAGCTGGAAAATTCTTTCGTGGCCGATCTCATTCTTTAGATTGGACTGGTTTCATTCTTCCATGGTTTCATTTTCTTGGTCAATGTGCATTTCAAAAAATTCATCAATGACTTGTAAAAACCTATTTATTTCATCATCATCTTCAAAAAATTTCCAATATTTGACATTGTCAGGTACATATGGTCTATATTTCACCTAAAATTCATAAGTCAATTTAGGAGGCAAAGGAGGAATAAATGTGCTAGCAGACACAACAAGGGAATCAACAAGCTAGTTCTTCATTCTTGGGATGTAAGAAATTCCAAAAATATTAAAATATTCCTTGATCTTCCATACCTCATCTCTGTATGCTTTCAGCCTTGGATGCCTTGCTTGGAAAGCTTTGTTGACCTGCTAAATGATAAGGTCTACGTCTCCAAACACTTTCAGACCTTTGATTCCCATTTATTTAGCAGCGTTTAAGCCCAATATCAAGGATTCATACTCTGCTATGTTATTTGTGACCTGAAAAGTTAATTTGAAAGATAAATGAATGCATTCATGTGTGGGCGACACAAGGACTAAACCTACCCCTGCAGCTTCCTTAGAGCAAGCTCCATCAAAGAACATGTCCCAAATTTGTGGGCCTTCTTCCTCTGTGATCTGGGAAACTGGTTTCTTAAGCTACGTGGAGGCCAATTGGGATTCTTCAATCTAAAGAATACAAGCTCCAAAATCAGTGTCAATAGCATAGATGGGATGACTAGTGGGATTCTTTTCATCACTGATTATATAAGCCAACTGAACTTCCCTGTATAATCTCTTACTCTCACCTCCAAAAACTAGGACAGATCATTTTGCAATGTTCCACCTAATCCCTTGATCCAACCTCTAGAAATCATCATGCCAAACTTGGGGGGTACATTTGTTACCACAATATCCATCATCATGCTCTTCATGGGCAACTGAGACAAAGTGATGGCTAGGTCCTTGATTAATCCCAGACATTTCACTTTTCTAGAGTCAAAAGAAAACAGGTCATGATAAGGCTTGGTAATGTCGAGACCCAATTCATCCATGACAGCCTTGGAAATTAGATTATGGCTGGCTCCTATGTCTAGAAGGTAGTTATGAAGGATTTTGTCATGAATAGTCAGTGAGACATAGAATGATGGGGAGTTGTCTTCACAATTTTCAATCATTGGGTTGAGAATAACATCTGGTTTGCCATCTTGCAGATTTACATAGTCAGTGGAGGCTTGGATGGATTTAGGCTCAAGGGCCTTGAGGATGGATCTTGTGAATGACTCATTCTTCACTAGTTCAATCAAAGGTATAGGTATTCTTAGCTTCTGAATTTCCGATTGAAAACTGAAAGGAGAAGGAGACTTGTCAATGCCTCTTACCTTGTGGGTTAGAGCTTTGAGGATGATGGGATCAACTGCTAGTCACTTCTGCTTATTAGCTTGTTGTACTATAGGGACAATAGCTCTTTGAACAGGAGTTTCCTTGGCATTATTCATCCTTGATCTTAGATTATATCTGTGCTAATCTTCAGTTTGCAGAACAGCTTCACCATCCTATTCTTGGTTGATCTGTTCATTGCATAATGACTTTTCATAGGAAGCTGAGGTCAAAAAGGAGGAACTACCTTTGTCTTCCAGACAATGGATCTCATCATCTTCTTCAAACTATTCTTCTTCCATGACTACATTCTGGAAAGGGGTCTTCACCCTTTGGTCTTCATTGGCATCTTTTCTTCTTTGAAAAATCTGCAACTACTCATTAGCTCTTCTATATGGATTTGGATTTCTAGGAGCAAAGGTATTAGGAACTCTTCATTTCCCAAGGTGCTAATCAACCTTTAATTTGGAAATTTCAGAGGCTAATGACTCTATCATCTTGGCCATTTTATCTATCTTGGGATCTAAAGATGATGAAGACTCGCCCCTCTATCTCCTTCTGTCAACATTCCCCTTGAGCTTCTCTGTAGCCATGATGTTTGGTTCTACTTCCAAGGCTACATCCTGCATATCAGCCAAAGTAGCACATCGCCTCTCCCTCAATAGTAGACAAGTCAGAATAAAAGTCATTGGCATAGGTGAGTTTAGCAGAGGTAGTGGTGGGTTTTATTTCAGCTAGTATCTTGCTATACATGCAGTTAAACCTCTTATTAAAATCAGACAACAACTCACCATTTTCCCTCTTTATGTTCCCAAACTCGGTGTGGTAGTAGAGTAGATATTTCTTATCCCCGCAATGCTTTAGGAATGCATCATCTAAAGCCTCAATATCCGCTATATATCTTGGGGTCAGTTCTTTGAACCATTTTCTAGCCTCTCCATCTAGGCTTTGGACAAATACTCTCATCCACACATCATCTTTACTAATGTCCAGGTTATCAGCATAGCTATAAAATGATTCAAGATGTTCCTCAGCTGTAACACCTTCAGTCCCAGTGAACTTAGGCCTATACTTTTGATATTTTCCAATAGGCATGGAATTCAAAGGAGTAGGTAGTACCAGAGGTCCATACCTAGAAACTATGATTATTTCCATTTTGGTAGATGCTTGTGGTCCTGCCATAGCTGTGGTGGCTATAAGTGTACTGGCAGTCTGAATGACATAGGGCTGAGGAGTGACTGATAAGAATAAAGGAGTATGATGGCTAGGAGGTGAGGTTTCCTTTGGGCTTACAACAAAAGGAGAACCTAAAGAATAAGGAGCTTTATGAATCTTTGAGATTTTTTCTTCACTGCTAGTATTAGAAGCTATACTCTCAACATGTATTTGTTCTACTACAAGATTTTCTTGAAGAGATATAGGAGATTGTTTATCACTACCTGAACCTGATGCTCCTTTCTGCAACGCCTTTATTTCTTTGATGATTTTTTCAGGATCAGATACTGGGTCAGCTTGTGGTTTCTGAGGATTTCTCTGAGTATGCCTCACAAACCGAGCCAAAGCTATGAAGTGGAGTTTCCAAGAGGTTCTTCCTTCAGTAGAGTTTCCAGATAGATGATTACAACCGAAAAAGTCCCCAGACTTCATATATCATCAAAGCTGGATTTGTGTCATCTCCCAGGGAAGCTAAGCTTCAGTCTCCTCTCCCTGGAAACTGCCAATTATGTTATCACTCTAGGAAGCTCTCCTAGGTTGTAGCTCAGAGATGCATGGTAACATATAAATCTTCAATATTGTTCTCTGAACTATTGGAATGGATGATGGTTTGGATCAAGTCAGATGATTGTTTCAACTCTGTTTTCACTCAAGACATGCATGAACACCCTTAGCTTTACAAGGCTTTAGACCACTAATGCTCAATAGTTTATAGATTCAATGGATAGATGGATAATATTGACTCTACTAATAGATGCATACATAAACACATATGAATGGCTAGCTACAGGAAGTAAAAGAAGTTTGAAAAATCTAATTTATCAACGCAGAGATAAGATGACAATTATCTGGGATTAGATACAGAAGAAAACATGAATAACCTATTCAAGTGCAACAGAGGAGAAAATGATAATTGAACGTGTAACAACAAAAGAAGCTTATATTGCTAGAATGAAGATGAGATGCTTAGAGGAGCAGAGTCTGCACAGTCTCCAAAAGTTGAACCCTTCATACTTCTAACTTTCAGCCATTTATAGGCTTTTTTACAATGCTCCTGAGCTCTCAAAGGCTCAGAGTGTCTTAATCTATCCTCTTTGTCTTTTCAAAAACTTGATGCCATGACTCAACACGCATGAGCTAGGAGGTTTCTTTTCTAATAGCAGAGTAACCGCATTCTAGTAATTTGTTGTGCTATCAAGGAGCTCGCTTGTGCAAGTGATGCTCCATGATCATTTTTTGGTTTGGTTGTGTTGCATTGTTGCCTTTCCCTTCCCGACCTTCTGTCTCCTGGTCTCTATCTCCCAGCCTCTGTTCTATGATGGAATGGCTCTTCGGGCCTTTGAAATCATTCCAAATACTAACAATGACTATTTTCTGTTTTACACAGAAAAACAATGCAACATTGTGAAATCCCGCCAATCTATGTTTATTTCAGACTTAAAAAGTTCTTAAACACGGTCTACTTTCCTATTGGGTCTACCTTTGTAGTGATATCACATCTCCACCGTGGATCTAGGAGCTCTAGATCCAACGGTTGTGATCCATTTCGGGCAGCTCTTTTGTATGGGAGTTAATTTCCTAATGAAGGTGGTTTTCTCTCTCCTCAGCCTGGACACGTGGCAGTCGCTGTATGGGATCAGGTAGAGCCTGACCAAAACCATTTACCACCCACGGTCCGCCTGAAATCCTGCCTATTTCGTGATTTATATTTCAAAAATACATTAAAACATTGAAACATCCTGCAAAATGGCTTTAGACAGACTTGAAATACTATAAATTGGCGCTTACAAACCCTTTCGGGTCCGGTTTCATCGCATCAGTGCTTCCCTTCACTTTTCATTTATTAAACAAAATATGTGAAAATACATAGAAAATTGTTATTTGACGGATCCTAAAATATATCAAATATTTCCTATAGCCTTATCGGGTCTGGAGATCGTATCGCACATATATATGAAGCCCCGCTTCATTATGTAGCTCCGATGTGATATTGCAATGCGACTTGTCACAATCGCATATCACGATAGCCCCGGGCCTTTTGCAAGCGCTCTTTGTAATCTCTAATAGTAAACATGCGATGCAACGTGGGCCATTGATCTACGTGCTTGATCGACGGTCCATGTTGAATCGTCGATCGCCATCACAAGTTCCACACAGTCTGCCCTCAATCTATTGATTTCCTCTGCTGATTGTGACCTGCCAATTAGATTTGGACCCTTGATCGGCTAGATCAGATGGCTGCTATGAATTTCACTATTTATGCCTTCGATACTTGTCTTTTCACTGTTTTTATGTGTTTTTGCCTCCCAATAGTGCTTTTCCGCCATTCTAAGGGTTCTTCTCTTGCAATTGTTTTTATCTTTGGCCTAATTTTACTAGTTTTGAAGATTTAGAGAGCATATTTGGATCCATTTTTGGCCACATGCCAACAAGGCTAACAGTAGCCACTTGTTGTCTTGCTACATCCCTAAGTTTTTCATTCTAATCTCCTTGTTCCATAAGTTTATCATGAATTTCTAAGGGATTAGGTAATCCCTTTTCTTTTAGCTTATCAAACTTAGCCATGAACATGTCAATGGCTACTTTCATTTCCTTGCTCTTTTCCTCTAACTTTTGCATAAGGTCCCTCTTGGTGAGGACTTTATTTACCACCAGAATAATAGCAGTCCTATCTTCGATCTCCAGTTCCTATAATTGGTACCTGTTCTTTGAATTGAAGAACTGGATGAGCCTAGTAGCCTCTCTAGGCCCGTTGCCTAATTCTATCTTCACTTTCTCAATAGCCTCTGTTATTAATGCTATGAGATCAATATGCTCGAATATGACCTGTATGGATGGCCAAATATCATTGACAAAGTCAATGATATTGGCCAACAGTTTTTCCTTGGCTTCTCCAAGGGGCTCCTTTAGTTTCAAGTCTCTTTCCATTGACTTGAGCTTTTCCTTTATCTTGGAAGCCTTTTGTTCCTCCTCTTTCTGCATAATCTTGGCAAGCTTACAGTCTGTTTCTAAGCTTACCACCTTGTTAGCTACCTATACCAATAGGTTTCATATTTCATGATTGGCTATGAAAGGACCAAATATGCTCTGCTTTGATGACTCAAAGATCACATATTTCCAAGAGAATCCAATCTATGTTTATAGCTTGGTATGGACTTAAAATTTTGATGGATGGTCCAACAGTCTAATCTGGATCATTCCATGGGTTAAATTTGCAGTTGTAGATTAGAGAAGAAAAGTCTGTCCAAACCGTTTAATCTTGGCAGACAAGTAGTCCAGGTAGAGAAGAAAAGGCTCCCAACAGCTTAATCTGGGACCTTGGAAGAAATAAGGGTAGAAGTAGATAGGAAAAACAAAAGAAAAAGCCAAAGAAAAGAAAAGGCAAGTAAGGGTCTGCAAGTCCAAATGCACCCTCCAAGAAGGAATAAAAAATGCTAGGCAAGTAGCTGGGTAAGTAGTTGGGGTTGCAGAAAGATTATCTTTACCATTGCAGATGTGTTAACTGTGTTTACCAAAGCAAAGTCAATCAATTGACAAGGTGTTCATCTTCATCAAGTTGCAGCAGGAAGCATGACTAACCTCCCTCCTTCCCCCTTCCATTTCATTACTAACATCCCCTCATCAGGTGAGATTCATGGAAGAAGATCATGGTTTCATGGTGGTTCTTGTTCGTTCAAAAGCCACATTTCTTGTGTAAAAATCTTTTCATTTTGATCTACTCTTTAAACCAAGTGTTTCACAAACAAACTCAGTGTTTTCTCCCTCTCTTCACCCCCCATCGATATTAACTCTAACTTTACTATGTAAATCCCTATATCACCTTTCCCCTACTAATATTAAACACCATGGTGTATAAACCCCAAATTTTGTATAAATACCCCTCCCCTTGGTATTATAGCCAATAAGTCCTATGTCAGGGATCAAAGTGACATCTGGCCACTTGGATGAACCTACACCTCATCTACCCCCCTTGCCTCAAAGTCATTCCACTCACTAAACCATTATTTGCCAAGAAAAACCCTATACAAGCCCCTTTTTACCCATAACCCCTTTGAAATCATAAAAAGACCCAAAAACCCACTTTTGACCGCTTAACCAAAGTCTCGGCGCATATATTTGTTTTTTGAAATACATGGAAAACCTTACTAAAGCACTATACCCCGATGACCCTCCGCCTAAGCTCGCATCCCGAAAATAACTATTAAAATAATGTCGCGCCTTTTTCCATATCCACAGTGCATGTCATCCACCCGACAGCCGTTCGATCGGATCTTGAGCATCCAACGACTCTTATCACATCGGAGTGGCTCCGACATCTGCCGTTTACCCGCCATATCTACCGATCACGTCACTCCCCCGACAGCTTTTGGATCGAGCCCTCCAGATCCGACGGTCATCGTTGATATCGGAGCGGGTCTCACGTCCGACGGATATCGTCCGATGTCCGTAAAAAGGTTACGTCACTCGGTAGCCATGCGTCCTCGCCACAGCTCGTGGGAGGTACGTCTGACAGATTCCCCCCCGTACCATAAGCGGTGCGATATGAAATCGCTGGCTGTTTCCGGTTCGGCTTTTCCGCCTATGCTACGTCACCTCCACATCATCCCACGTCACTGCCGCCATGCCGTCACGTCAACCCTTGCGCCCGACCGTCTGCCGACCTGTCCTGCCACTTCACCATCCCCGTGGACCAATCAGATCCCGCCACCTCACCTATGACGTCAGCCGGCTCTGACCCCACCTATGACATCATGCTGACGTCAGCAGAAAAATGCGCCAAAAGTCCAAAAAACCAATTATATGGTGAAATTTTGTGTTTTTTCACATTTTTCTCACAAAAGACTTTGTTGCTCATGCATGCGATTTTCACGTCCAAAGTCCACCAACCTGCAGAACCCGACCAGGAGACCGGAGGAGCGCCATTTCCACAGTCATCCGTGACCATTGCCTACTCCTCACCAGGTATTTTCCGCCATAAATCCTTCACGTACCTGCTTTATCTGTTATGTCCCTCGAAAGAGCTTAGAACAGAGAAAACTCTTGAATTCACCGGCAGAAATCCCTGCACCTGCCCCTTTGACAGTTGTGAACTCGAAAACTACTAGCCGAGCCTTGTTTTACCTGCATTTTCATTGAAAAAACTAAGCTCTGTCTGCGCAATCGCGGCAGACTCATTCAAACCGAATTTAACTACTGAGAGAGACAGAGTGAGGCCAAACATTTGTCCTAGTTGCACTACAAATAGTATTTCAATTGCTATTTACTAGAACCACTCTCTGTTCCTGATAAATTCACCTCCCTGAAAAAGAGGCATTCCTCTGTACTGTCCTGCTCAATCAAAACCACTTTGCACTCAATTCAAAATCCTCTTGTGCAATGGAGACACCTGTAGTACTAAATGTTCAACCTCTGAATGCCCCTCAAAAGAACTTGAAATGGCAAACCTTGGCAGATATGGATTACCAAATTACAAAAGAAAAGCTTATGAGCAGCAAATTCCACATTCATCTATTGAATGAGTTGAAAGCCAAGCATGAAAATGGGACAGATATATTGGGTTAATGGGACTCTTTCCTCCCTATTTTCAAGCTCCCTCAGGTCAACCAGTTCCCTGAACTAATCCACCTGTGTGCTGAACAATATGATGTTTCTCAGAGGGTTGTTATTGACCCATCTGGTTCAGTACTTTTTTATGTTACCCCTCAAGCTATCAGAGACATGATTTGCTTCAACCCTCAGAATAAGTTGGTCCCTTTGTCACTAGTGAACCTGATAAAACAAGGGGATAAACTGACAGATGCTCAAATTATCAAATTTAATCAATTATACATTAAAACTGACATTGTGATGTACCCTCCAATTGTTCATGTATATCTCAATGAGCTGGGCAGAGACCTTGCAGATATGATTTCTCCCATCTTGGGATATAGTTCAATTGAGCATATTGATGCAACTGTGCTGGTAATGATGCTTATGTTTGCTCCTGGCAAGTCACCAATCTGCTATGACTATGCCACCTACATATCAGACAAGATTCATGAGCAATTGATGAATTTGAGGAGAGATAGGATGTTCAGATACACCTCCTACATTTACCATTTGATCTTGTACCATAAACATGAGAAATTTCATTTTTCAATCAAAAGAATGGATGCCCAAGGCAATCCCAGATTAGTGGTCTATTGGTCTTCTGTCTTCCACATTAGACCTGAGTCTCCATACACTTACTGTGAATTCATGGATCTGTTCATCCATCCAGCTATGGCAATGCTGATGAGCTCACCTCCTCCGAGACTCACTGATGACATGCAGAGAATTCTTCAGCTGTCCAAAGCTTACAGCATTGGGGATTGGTACTTCTACCAAAACCACACTGTCATCAGGATATATGGGTGTGATCTACCTCCATTCAAACTACCTAAGTATGTGCCTATGAGGCTATTTGCCCTAGAGTACTTTAGGAAATTTGGCAGAGTTGATGTGCTTCACTTTTCAGGAAAAGGCAAAAAAGCACAGTTGAAGGTCAAAAGCCAACTTGGCAATTTTATCTATAACGAGAGGGAGCAAGGATGGAGGGAAGCAGAGAGAATGCTTGAGGCCCTTGGCCTGCAAACCAGTTTCCTATGGGCTCCCTATGACCCTAATCATTTCATATCTATGAGGAGGCTCAAATATAAGTTATCTGCCTATGATCACTATAGTATCCCTCACATTGAAAAATATGCAAACCAAGACAAATGGAGGAGAGGGACCTTAGAAGAGCCCATGTCACAAGAAGAGCTAAATAAGAGGGCACTAAGGAATCTAAGGAAGATGGCTAACCTTGAACTTTGTTCACAGGTATTCACACTTCCAAGCACACAAGCGGGAGCAGCTGCATCCTCCTCAACTGCCAAACAACAAACTACCAAGGCCACTGAAAGTACATCTAGCAAAGGCAAAGAAAAGGAAATGGAGACAAAGCAACCACATCAAGAGAAGGAGCAGTCACCTCCAGTGACTCAAGAGCAGGCAGATAAAGAAAAGCAGCAGGCAGAGCAACAACAACAACAAGGATTGCAACAAGAAGAAGGGCAACATGACAGAAATCAGCCCTTACAGCAGGAAAGAGTAATTGATACTCCAACTTCCACTGAGCAACAGGCTCAGAACATAGTGCCTCCTAGGCCAGAAGTCACCACTGATGCCTCGGTCCTCCAAACTCCACAGAAGGAGGAATTAAGCAGAAAAAGGGATAGAGAGACTCCTCTGACTTCATCTATCAACCAGGGAGAGAAAAGACAAAGATTGAATGACTTCTCGGAGGATGACATAGCAATAAGACAAGCATTGGGCATGGGCCCACCCAGCAGAGAAGCTTCAGCAAGTTCCTTCCAGCAGGAACAGGACAGGACTATGGGAGGGGAGGTCAGCTCCTCCAGCCAACAAAAAGAAGGACAAGTAAGCATCAAACAGCAATTTATAGACATCAAAAGGAGGAGTGATCCTATCAAAATACAGCTGTACAATCATCTGCTAAACATGGCTCCTACCAATCAGCAAAGACTTATGTCTCCCTTTGATGTAAGTGAAGGCAAAATGATCATGAGTCATTTTATGCCCACAACACTGCATCCCCAATCTACCTCAGATTACCTCAGGACCAACCTGGAGGTCCTGGCCAAAGACATACACCCAATGGACAAAATTGAACTGCACAAACAGACTGGTGAGATGGTGTATGCCTCCTTGGCAGATGAAACATTAGAAAATTACAAACTAAAGAGCAGCCTTAATGCCGCAGCCTCTCAACTGGAATTGGAGAAGGCATCATCCCAGGCGAAGGACAACAGAATAAGGTCCCTGGAAGACATAATCATTGAAATTGGGCATGATCCCAAAGATATTTCAGGAATACAGGAAATCTTGAAGTTGAGGGATGCTGACATGGCTGCCATGAGGAAGAAAATCAAAATCCCAGCTACCATTCACCCTCAGACAGATGAGGTAGCCCAACAAAGGCATGAGCAGGACACCACAGATTTGTTGATCTCCATTTATAAACAGCTTGTTCAGGCACAAGAAAAATTGGGAGAATCCGAGGCTACACAAGCGGCCCTGCAAGCAGCATTGAAACAAAGAGAAGAGGGTCAGACCTCTCAGCCTCCTCCTCAGATCATAAATCTTGAGGAAACTGCTCCTATCACTGCTCCTCCTCCTCAACAGACTGAACAGACAACAACATCTACTTCAGCAGCGCCAACAACTACAGAGCAGGCCCAAAGCCTGGATATGCAAAAGCTGAAGAATGAAATCCAAATCCTGGAAGCTCAAATGACAGAGTTAAATGAGACCAGGGAAAAGTTAGCCAAGATCAATGACAGGCATGATAAATCAAAGAGAGAAGTGGCAGAAAAGAGCAGGGAAATCAAAGCCCTTAAAGACAAGATCAAAGAGCTAGAGAATGAGCTCAAGTTAGGTAAAGTGGTGGCTGAACTTAAAATAATGCTGTGGGCTAACATTGGTCAATCTATCAATGAGCAATGGCAATATATTGAAACTATCCATGAGCAACTAGAGCTCATCCCAAAGGCATAGAGGGAGGTTCACAGATCAAGAGCTTTATTGAGCAATATGCCTGAAGTGGCCACCAGAATGATCAATGTACTTAACCATAAAACAAGTTCTCAGTTAGCTACCATGGGAATTACAAACAGAACTGAGACTATCCAAATGGTCAAAAGGGTTCTCACACTGAGAAACTTAGTGTAGACATTGGAAAGAAGAACCCAGGATATGCAGACTGAGGTGAACAAGTTTTTGGAAAAATTTCAGGTGTTAGAAAGCAGAGGTCTCCCTGGCTTACTGAACAGCGCAGGGAGATTATTCACACATGACCAATATGCTAAAAGGGTCAAAACATTTGCCACCAGTCAGATCAATGAGAAGCCCAGTACCTCAGAGGAGACAGGGCCAGCCACAGGACAGACTCTCTATAACAGAGTAGAGAATCTGTTTTTTATAATAAATGAGATCAATCACCTGTTTGGGGTGGCTCCCAATTTCTTCAAGTATACAGAGGCAGAGGAGACAATGGATGCCATTCTCAGGCATCAACTCCCTACGCAAGACTGGTGGACAAATGCAATACAAAAGATTTTGTAAACAGGGAGCCACTCACCAATTTTTGTTTCTTAAAAAATATCAGTTGTCATGCAGAGCACAGTTTAACAAAATCAGCATGCATGGTGGATTAAAGCTGAGCCAACTCAGCATATGTATCGGCCAACAAAGTAGAAATAGAAAACTACAGGTGGCGGGGCCGAGAAAGTACAGCGCAGCAAGAAATAAAGACACATTATTCAGCATTAAAGCAAAGCGGCTCAACCGACTCAATGACCTCCAAAGGTCAAATTATCCTCTGACAGACATAAAAGAGCATTTATGCTGCATTCAAAGTTGTAATAACTTCTTTTCTACTTTCTGTATGAATTTATGAAGATATTTTCTCTCTCAGATGACTCAATGCCTGAGATATTTTGTATAAACATTCCTATAAAGTCCCCTTCGCATGAGCTTGCAAGGGTTGTTGTTGATTTCTCCTGAAGAAATTCTTATGCTGTAATCCTTTCAGAAGTTTAATAAAGAAAGTGATGAAATTTCTCAGATTTCTGAAGTGTTGAATGCGTTCTGGTGTCTGTTGATAACTGCTGGATTCCTGTGTATTTCACCATACAATAAGTCTCTGTAACTCTCTGTTATTTATTTGTTTTGTTAAAATCCATATATGTTATCTGATTTTCAATACTAAACAACAAGGAAAAAGAATAACTTTCAGGATTTATTCACTGAGTACCCTGAGTTCAATTCGTGTTGTTAATGAATGTTTTCTTCAGCTGTAATCTAGATAAGTGTAATTCTTAATTGCTGCACTTTCAGAATACACCTTTCACAGTGGCCTTTGTCACAGGAGTTCAAGTTTTGCTCCTGTGCAGCGTGTTCACTTTCACCTCACCAACTTAATAGAAAATTCTTAATTGCTTTTTGTTGGTCGACATATATCACCATTTAAGCTAAATTTGTTTGTCTAAGATACACAATAGGCCCTGCAGTTTGAACACCACCAATCCTGCATATCAAAACATTTCACAATTCCAGACTCCATTGCCCAATGGTATTTTACTCTCTAAACACTATATCATAAGACCTGAAAGAAATCCTTCAACCAAAAAGTAAACCAAAACCTGAGCATAATAGCTAGCCTAAAACACCATCATAACAGAGACAAATCAGAAAGAGAGAGCCCTCTCTGATTACAGTTTGGCTAGAAACTGTGATCCAAAGATTGGTTAGTGGTTACCCCGGCCGTATTCCCTTGGGAGTCATAGGGAACAACCTGGGTGTTAACACACCTGTTCATTTAGCTTGTTTATCTCGTTTGTATGAATAGACATTTCTTCCATGGCATGAACCAGCTTGGTTGCTTCATCTGTTGCTCTACCTGCTGCTATTGTAGAAGCTGTTGTGGTGATGGGCAAGGCAGTGCCTATAGGAGTTTTTGGAGCCAATGTAGATGGTACTACAGTAGTCACTGTAGGGATTACAGTTGCTGGTGTGGTCCCTACTTCACCTTGCTTCAATTGGATTAAGGCATCCAATTACTTCTCCGTGCTCCTCAACTGATCATTCAGCTTGAGGACTAAATCCATTAAGTCCTCATGCTGAGTTTGAGATTGTAACACCTCCTATGTTTGTGGATTATGCAAGGAGGGTATCTTTAGTTACTTCTTCAGTGAAGCAATGTCCTTGTTCTCCTGTTTTATTAACTCCTTTGTTGCTTTGATATCCTTGGGATCCTATCCCATCTCTATGATCAAGTCTTCCAAAGACTTGATTTTGTTATCCTTAGCTTGTGAAGAACCCTGTTCAAGCTGATACTGAACTGAGATGTTGTTCAGGGAACTTTGTAGTTGATGAACAACTATGGACTTCCCTGTCAGGGTGGAGTAGATCATTTCTCCAACCCACTTTTGAAACTCTATTTGGTCCACAGGGTGAATATCCCTAGCCAACACCTCAAAATCAACTTTCTTATAGTTAGTGGGTGCCCTAGGTTGTTGCACATTTGGTTGAATGAAGGACACATGCATCTTCCCCTTTTTGATGTCAAATGTTGACATCAATCTATCCTGACCTGGAGTAGAAAGTTTGAAAAGCTGAGCATATGTCTCAGCTTTCAACCTTTCATTTCTCATTTTTATCTCTTTGAATCTGTCTTTGATACTTTTATCCTAGTCTCCTGGCCTGCTGAAAGATGAGGCCTCTACACTCATCTATATCTGTATCATTTGGGTTCCTAAGGATGATGGGGGTTATGTTTCCTCTAAAGGAGCAGTACCTTTACTCCTTTCTAGCTCAGAATCAATTATTTCAACTGAGCCATCGGTGTCTTCCTATTCTGACATAGGGTTGAGTCTAGGCCTTTTGCTTTGGCCTCTTTCATATTGAAAATTGAAGGCTTGTGTCCTTGAACTTGATCCTTCCTCTCTACCCCTTTTGGGATTTTTCTCCTCATTCAGAGGAGTCTGCATGATAGGGGGAGTGGTCATTGTCCCTTCCTGGGGTGGTACCTGTAGAAATGAACTTTCATCAAGTTGATTTTCTAGATCTAATAATGTGTTTTCCATAGCAACTTCAGTATTGCCCCTGTCCTCTAAAGTGTTTTCCACCCACTGCAATTGGTTGCCATACTTTTCTATCTCAGGGATACGGTGATGGATATAAGGAGCCATCTTGTTTTTCTACCTTCTTTTGTAGATGAAATCCAAGGGATCATATATCCATATGAAGTTATGTTTTAATTTTAATCTCTAAAGGATTAGGTATGCTTCCTTTCTAGCTTCTCTGCTATTACAAATAAAAGGACCCAATTGGTCTTTGATCTTGAGCTGGGCTTTATTTTTGGCTTTAACAAAGCTTACCTCATCTGAATTTATTATCTGCCTGTAGTACTCTAGGGAAAATAACCTCATTGGGAGGTATTTAGTTAGTTTGTATGGGGCAAGTTGGCACCCATAAATCCTGATTTCAGTGTGGTTTTGGTATAAGTACCAATCTCCCACCTGATGATTAATGTTTAGGTGGAGGACTCTCCTAATCTCAGGACTAATTCTTAGTGGAGGGGTTCCATTGAGCATGGCCATCACAGGGTGGACAAAGGAATCTATGAATTCATTGTATGAATAGGGGGGGGGGGAATATTGACGAATCAATGGGGTCCAGAAGGTGAATTATCTTGGTTGGCCCTTGGTGTCCAACTTTTTCAAGGTAAGTGAGAATTTATCTCCTTGGAAGTAGAGGAACATGTGGTATAGTACTGAGAAGTACTTGAAAACCCTTTCATTTCCCATTCTTACGAACTGCTCATGCATTAACTGTCAACTATGAATGTGGCAAAGTCATAAATGGTTCCAGGAGGTTGTCCTGGGGTATAGATGGACATGAAATCTAGGATGATTTCATCAATGTATTCACTTGTGGAGTAACCCAAAACACAAGATATCATGGATACAATATTTCTCCCCAAGGAGAAAATATAGTTGCTACATATGGAGGTGGGTCTTTGGGGGTATATTACTCTTCTATGATTAAGGTTTGAATCAATTGGGCCAATCTTGCAGAGCTGAGTTTGGGATATAAGTCCAACAAGTCTCCAATTGAAATGGGAGTTAGGTTTGGCCCTGGTTGCAGCTGTAGCATCTCATTGATGGACTTAGGAGTGATGGTGAAAAGGAATTTTTGGTCCTGAGACATGATGGTTCTATGACTGGGGCGTAGTAAGCATAGCACATATGTACAATTTTAAGGAAAATGTGGACTTGGGGGAACTAGTACTTGGGAAAATTTGACTCCCAAAGGCCAAATTCATCAGCATGGTTCAAGAACTTGTCTCTACTTTGGCAATGTATTTTTAGTAGGAGTTCTATGATAGAGGTATCTTTTATCTGGAAATCTCTATTAGCTAAGGGAAGGTGGTCCAAATCAAAATGGGGTGTGGAGATGGGTCTCATGTTCAATGTAGTAGGGGAAGCCATAATTCGGTTCTTGTGGATTCGAATTAGGATTGCTCAAGCTTGAATTGGGTTTTTTAGAGGTATTTTGGTAGTTTCAGGGTTTGAGGATTTAGCAAGGTGCATTATGGAGTCTATTGGAGTAATTTTAATTAAGTTTTAAGTTTAACAAAATACTCAATGACTGGTCTAACTTGAAATTGACAAGGCACTTGGTGAATTCAAGTTTAAATACCTAAAACTAAGGCAAATTGACTCTTAGCAGGGTAACTGGTAGCTGCAATTGGTCGAAGGGTGCTTGTGGACACTGTACAGTTGATTAGGTGGTCTGTGGCGTTCTCTGGAGTGAAATTTGCATGTAGGTTGATGACTTCGATGTTTTGTAGGTGTCGTGCATGCGTATAGAAGCTTGTAGGCGAAAATTCAACGAAAAATACATTTTGGGTCTTTTTGGTTTTTATATGAAAAAATGTTTTTTGGTGGGTATGGGTCAATAGCAACTGATTTTTTACATAGAGGGGAGGTGGTAAGCGGTTAATTTCGCATCGTTTATGGGTTTTGGGTGGTTTTTAGGAGGGGTAGCCCGATTCCACTCAGTGACTAACACATTGCTAGGGTGGTCTCGTGGAAAACAACTTTTTTGGACGTGTATCATCCAGCAGATGATCCCACCTGAAATGGTTTCAGGGCGTTGGATCTAGGCCTTCAGGTCAGACAGTGGTCAAGGCGCGATTGCATGCGGAGGTTAATGGGGGCCCAGCGCGCACTTTACATATGGCGGTATCAGGATTAATGGTGGATTAAGGCAGGATTAGGCCATCGAGGTTATTAGCGGAGGGCTTAATCATGGTTTTGCCTAACTTAATCATAGATTGATTAGTTAGTGGGTTTTTTTCGGGTTTGATGTATCTTATAGTTTATATTTAAACTAGGGTATAAGGATAATTTTATATTGGAAATTAATATTAAGGGAAAAGGGTTATTAATGGGAATTAATGTATATTAGTTTAGAAGTTAATATTAAAACATTGGAAATAAATAGCGCCAAGCATAATGTTTTTTCTGTGATTTGTTTGTTTTTCACATATATGCATTATAACTTAGGCTAAAGCGTTTTTGTGGGTTTTTTATATGAAAGGGGAATTTACATGAGGGTGATTACTTTACTTAGGAAAATAATGTTTTAACCTTAGAAAAAGGGGTTTTATTAGGGAAAATGAGGGGAATTTGGTACTTGATATCTATAAGTTATTGTGCCGAGGGTCTGGTCCCTCCAGAAGTCAGAGAAATTCTCTGAGCCCCTTTGACTTAGAGTGTTTTACTACTTAGAACTTTATTATGGGAAATTAGTTAAGTAAAATAGGTAAAATGAATGAGGGAAGTTAATCAATTTACCTTGAAATCCATATCCATGCTTGATTGACCATTTACATTTGAAACCTATGATGAGAGATGATAAATATGCTTTTTGCCCTATCATCATATTTCTGCAACCTTTCTTCCACTTACCCATCTACTTGTCCTACCATTTTTTCTTCACTTTATTAGGGTGCATTTAGACTAGCGAACCCTTATTAAAACATTTTATTTCTTTTCACAAAGCAAACTATCTAATTCTATCACTATATCATCCAAGGGTTCAGATTAAACTGATGAGCTCCTTTTATTTTACTCTACCTAATCTAATGATCTGCCAAGATTAAACAGTTTGGTCAGATTTTATTCTCTAACTATCAACATGAAATTTAAAGCATGGCATAATCAAGATAAATAGTTTGATTACCCTATATTGTGGCATGAATCAAAAGCAGCACACCATCATTATTTTTCATAAAGTAAATATTAGTGGAATTTAGACTTGCACACTTTCATGGTCTCTTTTTGTTTTCTTGGGTTCATATTTTTCACGTTTTCTTTGGACCTTTTTTCTTTATTCTTTTTGTCCTTTAAATTTTATATTAGGACACGCCCTCTTTTCATTTTTTATTTTTTCAATATGGAAAATATTTGTAGAAAGCAAAGGTATGTACGTATTACAAGGCTTAACTTAGCCATTCAAAATTATGACTCCTATTGGTATAGAAACCTAACACTACCCATGGGGGAATTTTTCCTATTGAAAACTCCCATTCGGTTTGAAGAATGTCGGTGCAACTTTTCAACAGGAAATGTCTTACACATTTCATGAATCAAGAATATTGTACATAATTATTTAGATTACTTGCTAGCTCACGCATTGAGACCAGAAGATCATCCAATGCATCTGAGAAAAATATTTATCAGATGTCTTCATTACAATATTCACTTGAATCCACATAATTTTGTTTCTTTTGTGCAATCTGGTCGATTGCTAGGATTTTTCATTTCAAAAGAATGCATTCGTTTCGATCCATTGAAGGTTGAGGCTATTATGAATTTTCCTCCTTCCAATATTCACCAACTCCAAATTTTGCAAGCTAAAGCAAACATTCTACGTCGATTTGTCCAGAACTACGCCGAGTTAACTAAAGGTTCTACTCGACCTATTGAAAAAGGGAATCTCATTTATATGGGATGAAGTGGCTCAAAAGGTATTTGATGCACTTAAATATGTTTTTACCCATAGACCATTGTTGCATCCTCCTGATTATCACCGAGACTACTTTTTATACTTATCTGCATCCGATGCCACCATTGGCATCGTTCTAGTTCAGGAAGTCAAATCGAACGAAGAGTATGTTATATATTACATAAGTCGTAATTTGACCAAAACCAAAGAAAAATATGCATCTGTAGAGAAATTGGCCTTGACAGTTGTTCAAGTTGTCCATTGTTTCTGTCACTACATTTTATAGCACAAAATTATTGTGATTTATTCCAACCCCACGGTTTAAATTCTTACTAGACAATTGCTAGGGGGCAATTATTCCAAATGTATAGTCATCCTACGGGAATTCAATTTGAAATTCATTAAATCTAAATCTAAGAATTCATTTGTATTTGGTGAGCTATTGTGTGACCTTCCCTGTACTGAAACTGAAAACGTGGCAAATGATTCTCTTCTAGATGAATCTCTCTTTCTAATAAGTACTTTAGATCCCTAGTATGAGGATATCATCATTTATCTTCAGACCTAGACATTTCAGCCAGAAATGAGTTAAACTGATCATCGTTGTATCGGGTATCAATCCCAGTAATACAATATTGTTGGCGATACACTTTATCATCATGCTTTCGATTCTATTTTCCGATGATATGTAACTCACGAGGAAGCTGAAAAGGCATTAAATGAATGTCATTCTGGAGCTTGTGGTGGTCATATGTCTAGGTTTTCCACTACAGAAAAGATCATGTGTGTCGGTTATTTCTAGCCTTCTATGTTCAAATATTGTATAACTACAAATGCCATAATTGTCAAATCTATGATCGAAAAATGAATTCACATCCAGCTCCTCTTCACCCAATCATTGTTGTTGGTCCTTTCGCTAAATCAGGAATTAACTTTATTACATGTAACCCTCACTCGGTCAGGGGGCATGGGTACATTAATCTTGCAGTAGATTATCTTACAAAATGGGCTGAAGTGATGCCTACATACACGGATGATGATGAAACAACATCCATTTTCGTGTTCAATCATGTAACTGTGCAGTTTGGAGTCCCACAAGTTATCATCATAGACCATGGTAGCTATTTTGAAACTATATGATGACCAATATTACCATGAAGCTAGGCCTATGTCATGACAGTTCTACTCCATATTACCCGCAGTAAAATGGCCAAGTGGAAGTTGTTAACAAGGTTTTAACCCCCATGATTAAATAAATTATCGTAAATCATAAACAAGAATGGAATCTAATTCTTTATGCAGTGTTGTGGGCATACCATAATATAGCAGAAACTTCAACTAGTTTTAGTCCTTTCCAATTTGTCTACAACATGGAACCAGTTCTATGGATTGAATGTGAGATACCGTATTTGAAACTTGCAATTGAATTATTACCAGCTACTTCTACTGAATAGGAATTCTTCATGTTCGTCGTGATGCTTCAATACCTAGTGAGGCCCAAAAGAAACGAGTTGAAGCATAGTATGATCAAATTTTCAAACCTCATTTGTATGCAAAAGGTGATTTAGTCTTGGTCTATGATCAAGAGAACGATAAGTTAGGCACTGGTAAATTTGAGCCTATGTAGCATGGCCCTTATATTGTAAAACATGCACTGGAAAAAGGGGCCTATGAACTAGTGAATTATAATGGAATTCCTTTAGGAAAGCCTAGAAATGGTCTTTACCTAAAGAGATATTATGCTTAGATGGTTTGGTAAAACATTTGTATAGTATTGTACCATAGTTTATGTGTGACAATTTTTAGCAGTTTTTGGGATTTTTTGTTGCTTCTCCTACTCATCTTGTGTTACACTTGATTTGTAGACATTGACATTCCCTCGTACTTACATTGTCTTCGCTATTGGCACTAGTCGCAGTACACGAAATTTGCTTCCATGGACTAGGTCATTTATTCACCAATAGATGAGTTAGTTTCTATTCATGGGATATGCCTCATAAAAATGAACAATATTTCATAATATAGCGCAATGATTGAGTTATTTTCTAATGCCATTGCATTTGGAATTCTTCAGTTGATCGTTAGGTTATATTTGACACCCGTGGTATTACATTTGAATGATGCTTATTTAGCTAGAAGTGCTTCCATGTTAAGATTTTTTTTGTGGGTTCGTCTCTTAGAAAGAGAATTTGATTATATTGAGTATCAATATATTCTAAGAAATTTAAACACATTAATAGATTCATTATCTAATTATGTGTTAAATTGGCACTTGTAAAACATTTGTAAAGCAATCAATGCGATATTCATTCACATATTGTACAAGATAGATAGAAATAGAAGTAGTATTTTTCATTCGATAAAATTTTGTAAGTAGTGTGGCTTTTACAAAAAATGTCATCCAAGGAAATGAGGCCACATGGCCTTTATTTTATGAACATGTTGATAGATCATCAAAAATAAAATAAAAAATCTAGCCCTCAAACTAGTCACTGTGTATGATGATGGTCATGGTAACATATGATAGAATGTGCTACTCATCGTAGAAAATGGCTAATAGGACTGGGAACTCCTGCAGTATGCCTCTAGTAGAGGAGAGGAAAATCATCTATAGCAGCATCTGGAATATCCAGATTCAACCTCTCAAAGTTGTGCTCTATCTTTGTCAGTATCGTTGTTGCCTCATGGTTTTGTACTATGGGAGCTACTAGCTACTCACCACACCAATCATATCTACCGAATCTAGCTAGTCTCACTAGGGCCACATTCGCATGATCATTTTGGATAATTAGCTTTGGATGCCAAAAATAATAAAAGAATGAAAAATTTCAAAAATCAACCAAAATGTAAAGTTTTACCTATAGCACCCCACTGCATCCCAGGAGGCTGTGGCATGTACGGATCTCCTGTGTATTCCATCCCTCCATATGGGAAATCTTCGATCATGATGATCTGGTTTTTCAACCACTCGAAGAAGTCAGGGATAAATCTGATTGGCGGACCTTTGCCACTTCCACGGCATGTAATAAGTGTAACCCATTTAAACATGTGTGGGTCATGAATTCCTCCTCTCTCTCTTGATAGATACAGTTGGAGCCAAAAGAGGAATCCCCTCCAAAGCAAACAAAATATCGAAGGCACCATACCCATTTTTTTTTAGTTTTCCCATTCTAACCCTGGTTAGTTGCCCCTTCATATTGGCAACTACAACCTCAATCCATTTAAAAATAGTAACCTGAAAGCAAACCACGATGGTTTTCGTTTGAGCCTTCATGAGAAAATGCAAAGTTGCACTACCACACAGTCGTGAAACACTGAACCCGATGGCCTTCAAAGGAATTTACGTAATGGTTTTGATGTAAATCTGGTCATCTTTGAGAACCTCCCCTCAAGTACAATGTTGTATCAATTAGGCAACATTAGTTTCGCCACCCCGCCTATGCCCATATTTGTTTTATTTCCTTGTCGTAGCATGGAAGTCCATGCAAGAAGTAAATGTCATCAACATCAATGACAAGTATGTGGTCTCCAACTATGAAACATTCCTACTAAACATTCCATTTGTCTACCATCCATTCAAGCAATTCCAATTGGGCCTTCATTCCCGAAATGGTAAAAAAAGTGTACAAACCACAGTTTGTTAGGACCTGTATGGTTGTTGGATCATTTAGAGTAGTTATATCTTGTTCTTCATGCTCATGTTCTCTCCATTCCATGTTTTCAGTTCAAAAGCTTGCAATTAAACATAGAAAATCATTCAAATGAACTATGGAGACATTTAGAAAAAAAAATTGGGTGTTTCCTCTATTAATTTTCTTGCCCTCGGCATTGTGCACAACTAACTTTATAAAATAGTTCACATCTATGTTGTTTCTTTCCTTGAAACTGTGCACCTAGCATTAAAATACAAGTCGATGTGTGCAGGCCTGAAAAGGATGACTTGCGCTCATCGTGGGCGAAAATCAATTTGAAAGCCCTGCCCCCAAAAACCTAAATATATGGTGAAAAGATAAATAAATGGCATGAATGAGCTTAGATATACCATTTACCTGGAGGAGACAGCTCATGATTTCTTCCAACGATTTTCTCATAAACAACTTCAGAAGTTTCTGGTAAAAGAATGACTTCTATCACTCTCAAAAGGGTAAAAACACAAATGGTGAAAACTTTTTACTATTTGGGCTTTTTATAAGTTTTTAGGGCTAATTAAATAATATTTTCTACCTATTTATTTTTAAAATCCAATTTTATAAATTTTTTTATTTTATTTTTTGAGCAGAGATAATCATTTTGAGTTTAAGTGTGCAGGTTACAAGTTAATAATGAAAACATATCATTTTGGTATTGAGTACATTTTTAGAAAAATTTTGAACTCTTTAAAACTTACAGAAAACTGAAACCATGGAGTTCTCTTTACACCCTTTTTAGACTCCTTAAAAATGAAAATATTGTCGAGTACTTGATTGTTTGAATTCGTAAAAGTAAATGAACAACCATCTCTTCAGTATAAGTTTACCCCTTTTACAAACTGAACCGAACTATTTATGAAAAAGGTATACGTTGACTAATCATGGTCAATAGAGTTCTATGCTGTATTATTTTATCCTTTTTCGGGCTTGAGGGAGTAAATTTATGGAAAAGAACATTGTGGAGTTTACTTATGTTTTTCTTCTGACTCCCTAAGCCTAAAAAACATCGAGCTTTACTTTCTATGGGCTCGTCAAAATTTTATGGTAAAATAATTGAACGAGTTTCCTTTTCATGTCTTTTCAAACTCTTTAAACATGAAAACTGCATCGAGTTACTCCTTTATTGAACTCATAAAAATTAAAAATTACAGGACTCGTTAAGCATGACGAGACTGAACCACTCCTTCTTAGGGTTCATTAAAAATGCTTCGGAGGACTCATCCGAAGGATGAGCTTGCAAGAAAAGCATATGTTATCATACTCAAGCCTGTAAAAAATAAAGAGGTACTTGCCAGTAATGGTGGGGGAAATTCAGAAATAATCTTTGCTTTGTATTTATAAAATGCAGTACGTCACTCTTGAACATGACACTCAATCGCTTTCATGTCCGGGTTAGGAAATCCATTTGCTACTCAGTTGACCATACCTCATTGAAAGTCTTCAGTTGGTTTCAGTTTTATTTTTTAGTCAAATGATGCCAACTCATTATGTCATGTCTCTGATATGTCCGAGAGAATTTCAAACTCAGTCAAATTACTTTGTTAGTCTTAGCCTTCAATTGTTTCAACCATCCCTGAGTCAGTCATGGATTACTTTGAATGGTTGTTCTTAAAAACTTGATATGAGTTTTATGTCGTGGGCCCTCCTACGACGAGTTGCTTCCTATCAACTTCAGCTCATTATCTAGGAAGTTTATCTAGAAACCTTCAGTACCTTGAGTCCTACATGCCTTAATGGAAGGTTTCTCACCTTCGATGATAGGTTATCATCATTGGACTTCGATCGAATGATTCTATGAGTGTTCGACATCAAATCATCTATTCACACTTCATAGATTGTACTGGAAGTAACTTGAGATTCATTGTCATTATTGATGTTTCTCTCACACTTGTTAACAATCCACATCCTTGATCGGTAATCAAGTGGTTTCTACCATGTTCGACTTTTAGACATTCACTCGCATGGCTACATTCATACTACAGATTGAAATATGGAGATCAAGACCCTGGATCTAGTTTCATCCATCCAGGTTGCATTAAGTTATTAGATATTCATGATTGTAAACATAGATCCATTGATGGTTGTGTCCATACTATGTTATCTATTGACATGGATCTTCATATGTATTTCCATGATGTATTTTGAGACATTTATGTTTTGAGTATGGGAATGCATACCTCATTTATGACATTATATATTGCATTGTAACATTTGTTTGATTGTTTCAGGCCTCCGACTGCAGTCTCTAACCCAAACCTTCACATGATAAAGCACTTCAGACATCAAAATACCTCTTCTGAATTTGCGCTTTAGGGGTAATCCATTACACATTATTTTGTTGCATTAGGAAAATGACCATCGGTTTGGATCTCTCGTTATCCACAAATGTGTCCCAGACCATTCCCCTGCAAAGTTTGAAACTAAATTATACCAAAGAAAGTGGAATTTCTTAATCCTATGGTATAAAGCCCTGATTTGGGCTATATTCACAGTTTCCTAGCTAATTTATGTTCATACGCAAATAAGACCATTAATGTCTATGCATAAGTACGCATTGTCTTCCACTGTGACCTCCAAACATGACTTTAAGTACGTAAAAATAAAAAGTAAAGTCTAGGAGGATTTTTGGTAGCATATATCCCAACCAGCAAGCTTATAATGAGTGCCTATTTAGTATTGATCCCTCCCATCATGGATTAATTACCCTTCCTTTGTGGAACCTCTATCCCACTAATAGTGGATCTCATCCCTTGGAGAATGGATCCATAACTTCCCATTCTTGGCCTATAAAGCTACTACAATTATGAGAATTGGAAGAGGATTATTGGAAGTAGGTTTATGTTGTTGAAATTAGGTTGGAAATCTTTTCTTGCAAGGGCGAGGGTTGGAGATTATAGAAGGGACTTGCAACATCAAGGCTATATGGTTGTAAGGATTTTCTCCAGTTTTATTAATATAAAAGAAATTTGTATTTCTCAATTAATTCTTCATTGATTTAAGTTGTAGGATTCCTTTATCACCTACATGGATTTTGGTTGTATATTGATCAAATTATGATATATAATTGATTAATTAGTATATTTATTTATTTTATTATATGTTGTATACTTTGATTTATTGTGTATCTTTGTCTTTGCAGATATCTTTCAATATGGTATGGAGAAGCTCCCAGGAGTGATGAGAGGACATCTAGAGCATCGAGGAGTGAATGGTCGAAAGCTTTGAGAGACTTCATCAATCATTTCATCAAATTGGTAAGAGGCCTCTATAATTCTATTTTGTTTCACTCAATCAGAGTTTAGGGAAAGGTATCACTTCCTGTGTGTTTTTTACTAAGGTTCTTTGAAGCCTAGGGAGTTCCCTCTTGTCAACAAGAGGGATTTGTCCACATAACAAGCTACCCAAATTTCAACAAAGGGAAAGGTCCACTATATTCAAGTGATATTAAATAATGACGATGAAGAAGATACAATGCCAACACCAAATAGTCAGCCTAGAAGTTTAGAGTGGGAGTGGTTCCATGAGGAAGCTAAAGGGAATTAGAGACATTCTATGGGGTTTTAGGGTGGTATTATCACAATTCTTTCTAGATTCCCTAGTTACTACACCTTCAAAATTAGGGGTGTCACATAGGGACAACAAGTCATAACTTTGGTCGATAGCAGGGCAACTCACAACTTAATCAATGAAGCCTTCATGGTAAAGAGAGATATCCTCGCAAAAGGAGTTTGAGGGATTTAACACTATAGTGGAGCATGTCATGCACACAAAGGATTCCATGCTTGAATGTGACACTGGGAAATTACAAATTTACAAATGCTTCTATGTAGTGGATCTTGAAGACACCAATTTTGTATTAGGGGTACAATAGTTATACTCGTTAGGGAAGTTCTCAATGAACTACCATCTAATGGATATGGAATTTAGAGCCTCAAATGGCAATAAGGTAGTGTTGATGGGTATTGCTTATGGTGCTTAAATTATATCAAAAAAGAGAATGGAGGCTATATTGAGGCATGGATATATAGCTTATGCAACAAAATGCCTAATTACGAGTCAGGAGTTTTTATATAGAAACCAAAATATAATGAAAATATTCAGTTATTGTTAAATAAGAATGACCATGTTTTTGGAGGGCTTCACCTAAGGAGACCCCCTGGCAAGGGTTTTGAGCACACCATAGAGATAGAGGAGGGGACCAAACAAGTGATCACCACACCTCACAGGAATCCAAATAAATTCAAGGATGATATAGAAAAGACCATTAAGTAACTGCTAGCCATGGGCCACATAAAACCTAGTTCAAATCCACTCACCCCATTAGTGGTTTTGGTGAAGAAAAATGATGGTCCTTGATGGATGTGCATTAACTACTGAGCCTTGAACAAGAATACCATAAAAAATAGGTACACCATCCCCAATATTTTGATGAGTTGTTGGATTAGTTACATTGAGTTGTGTACTTTTTGAAGATTGATATTCGATCACATTATCAACATATCTGAGTCTAAGACCAATATGTGCATAAGGCAACCTTCAAGTGCTAATAGGGGCTACCTTAGTGAACTTGTCAACCACAACCATCATAGAATCATGTTGTTTATATTTCCTTGGAAAACCTATGATAAAATATATGGAAATGACTTCCCATTTCCACTCTAGAATTGAAGTTAGTTTGTAATAGACGACCATGATGCTTACACTCTTCCTTTACCTGCTAAAAATCCAAACACCTTGCTATGAACTCATCTACCTCTTTCTTCATATTTGACCAATAATAGAACTTCTTCACCGCTGTTAATGTCTTATGATATCCTGGTGACTTGAATACAGCTTAACATGAAATTCATGTAAGATAAGCTTCTTGAAATCGTGGTTGTCTGGCACATAGATCCTGTCCCTAAATCTGACCAAACCATCTGCAATGAGATCATAATCCACATCTTTCTCACTTGTACCCTGTTGTTGTAATATGTGCCTAAGATATTTATACCTATCATCATGTTGTCTTTCTTGTAATATTTGATCATATTAATATGTCCCATATGAACTCATAGTTTCTATGTGATTTGCCTGCACTATTCTGCTAAGAATGTCTGCAACCTTATTCTCCTTTCCCTTAATGTACCTGATCTCAAATTCAAACTCACTGAGTGTGGCCAACCACCTAGATTTCTTGGCATTCAGATTAGGTTGGTCAAATAAGTACCTCATTCCAATGTGATCACTCATGAGAATGAAACTCCTTCCAAGAAGATAGTGTCTCCACATCTTCAATGCATGAATGATCACTGCCAACACAAGATCATGTGTCACATATTTTTACTCATGCTCATTCTATTTCCTTGATTCGTAGCATACCACCTACCCCTCCTGTATCAATACTCCACCAAGTCCTCTCTTGCAAGAATTTTTACATGCTACAAACTCTTTATCTAGATATGCAATCTTTAAAACCGGAGCATTGGTCAACAATTGCTTCAACTGCTCAAAATTTGTTGCACATTCTTCTTTCCATTCAAACTTCTTTCCCTTTCTCTACAATGATGTAATAGGATAGGAAATCCATGAAAATTTCCTAATGAACATCCTTTAGTAACCTTCTAACCCCATGAATGATCTAACCTCATCCACATTTCTAGGTGTTCCCCATTCCATGATAGCTCCTATATTTTCTAGATCCACTGCTATGCCTTCCTTGGAAACAACATGCCTCAAGTAATGTACCTCTATCTTAATGAAAATGGGTTTTCTAAGATTGGAATACAACTGATGCTCTCTTAACAATATCAATATTGCTGCTAAGTGTTTGGCATTCTCTTCCTCGTTCTTAGAATATATCAATATATCATCAATGAATACAATAACAAACTTGTCCAGATAAGGACACAACACACTATTCATAAAACACATGAAAGTAGTTGGATAATTAGTCAAACTAAAAGGAACTATAATGAACTCATAATGCCCATACTGAGTCCAGAAAGAAGTCTTATAGATGTCCTCTTCTTTGGTGCATACCTAATGATATTTGCATCTCAATTCAATCTTCAAGAACACTACCACTCCCTTCAACTGGTTAAACAAATCATTGATCCTCGACAATGAATACCTATTCTTGATCGTCACCTTGTTCAATTGTTTGTAATCTATTCAGAACCTGAGAGTACCATCCTTCTTCTTCATAAGCAACACTGGTGCACCCCAAAGTGATACACTTGGCCTTATGTATCCCTTGTCAAGAATTTTCTTCAACTGAAACTTCAATTCCACTAAATCTGGAGTTCTCATCCTTCATGGTACCTCTGTTGTTGGTGCTTCCTCTAGTACCAACTCAATAAAACATTCCACTTGCCTGTGAGGATACAACTTTGAAATCTCTACTGGAAACACATCCTGAAACTATTGCAATACTGGGTAACTCTTCAATACTTTTGCATCCTCAATATCCTTACCTTTATCACTGGAGATATGAACTACAAATAACACACATCCTTTCTTGAGAATATGTTTCGTCTACATAGATGTAACCATTGTGACTGGTGTTTCCTTCCTCTTACCATACAATATTCTTTGTTCTCCATTGGCATTCAAAACCTCTGTTAGACTCCGTCTCATGTCAGTGTGCGATTGATTCTTCTTCAAAACCCTGTTTTGAAGAAGAAATCATTAAATGTGTTGTTTTAGATTATGTAATTTATTCTCCAGCTCTTCAAAAGGCAACAGTGACTTCAAGCTCCTAGCCCTGCACAAGCACAATTCAAAACACCATTAGCAATCAGAGGCAAAAAGCTATTTGGAGAAGTCTCACTGGAAATCCCGAACAAACTTCATTGTCACAGCTATTGAATTAAATGATTGTGTTAGCGCTGGGAATGCCCTGCTGTTTATTTATCAGAGGAATGTGATCCGAGATTTTAGGGCTGCTATGGTTGGGCCTCCAGACATTGTAGTTGCAACACCAGCTTGTATTGGGACATGTATTTCTACAAATATTCTTCAATCTTCATCTCTTGAGGAGTCACTTGCTACATTGGTTTTAGATGAGATCTTCTTTAAATCTCTGGTTCATTATATTCCACATCGTTGTCAGTGCATCCTAATGTCTGCAACAAGATGTCGAGAAAATAAAAAAGCTTGTGCTGCATAGTCCTGTAATTCTGACACTAACTGAGGTAGAGTATACCCAACAGTGTGCAGCAATATTGGATTTCATGTGATGTGCATGACAAACTACTTTACATTCTTTCCCTTCTCAAACTGGAATTGGTTCAAAAGAAAGCTTTAATCGTTGTTAATTCTATTGATACGGGTTTCAGGTTGAAACTTTTCCTTGAACAGTTTGGGATCAAATCTGTTGTCTTGAATTCAGAGTTGCCACAAAACTCACGTCTCCACATGCTTGAGGAGTTCAACAGCTTCCTCCTTTAATATTTTGCATATGGTTTTTCTGAGGTTCATATCATCGCACTCTGTGGCATCCAAGGATCATATACAATATTTGTACCTGTGGCTTGCATTATAATGGTTTGATTTGTTTTGAAGTTCATATGGTTTGAGGCTAAAGGATCCCAGACACGAGCAAAAAAAGTTTACTCAGGCCTATTGGAAGAGCTTCCATTAGACCAACAAATTCACAAAAGGAAGGTTGCCATAGCTAAAGCACAAGGAAATTTATCAGTTGCTGTGGATCTTCTTAATAAATGCCTGGAGATATTTATGGCCGATTATGATGCATGGAGGGAACTTGCAGACTTATACATTTCTCTTCGAATGTGTAAGCAGGCAGCTTTTTGTTTTGAAGAGCTAATACTTGCTTAACCATCAAATGTGCCGCTTTATACACTTGGCGGTCTTGAAAATTTTAAACTGGCAAACAAAACAAATATTATGCTGTAGCCATCGACTTGAGTGCGGAAAGATTTCTTGACATTAAGGGATCACTGTGAAGTGTTTGGAAATTACGCTAGACATTTGCGACTAAGGAATGTTCTTTGCGTTGAAAAAACTTTGTGACATCTTGAGGAATCGTAGATTACAAGGCATTCTGTTTCAGGGCATTAACAGTGAAGAACGTATTGAGGGCACTTTTGACAAATTTGTTCAAGTCTAGTCTGGCTATCTCTAGTTTTGGATCTGAAACGTTGGATACAGCAATATTCCAGCGGGCTTAAAGCATGAAACAATGTCTTCAAGCTTCAGAGCTTGAGCGTGAAAGAAATGCAAAGCAGGAAGCGGTTTATCAGTTTCAGAATTTGAAGAAAATGTACAGAGGTCTCAGGGCTCAATATGATGTTATTCTTACCTTGAATGGTATCAGTACCGACAAGACTTCGTCTGGCAAGGAAAACCTACAAAATGAAAGCCGCATCAGTCCAGATAAACTAAAGCAGAAAAGCTTATACGATTATCAAGCACCTGACGCTGGAAATGGAGAAATAAAGACAATTTCCGAGCAGAAAGAGGTTGAAATCAATATAAATGGAAACCACACGGGAGCGGATCATCCTCAGGACAATCCAAGTTTTCAAAACAAGCTGGAAAAGGTTCAGGTGGTATTACCAGATCGTATGCTTCAAAGTACGGATTGGATGGTTGTATGGTTAATCCAGACATGGGAAATGTTCAGAATAAAGAAATGGCTGCCCAAACCCCAGAAAGTAACTCCAAATGTATGCCATTGGAGGATGAAGAAACCGAAGAGCAAACAAATGAAATGAGCAAAGGGGTGGAAAATCATGGTTTTATGGTTATCAAGCCAGACAAGGAATCTTCGGCATCAGTTCCAACTCCACAACACGCACAACTTCAGAAAAGACCACTTGAAACCAAAACTGTGCTTCCAAATTCATTGCGGCGCAAAAGTTCTTCATGGCAAGAGACTCACTTGCGACAGGAACCTGGGACAAATTTTGACCCCACATGATGATTTTCTTGATACTCCAATGGAAACTGTGCGCCAGTATTTGCAGCAAAAGCCTCAAGTTTGTTCTAATGAGCCTGATCGAAAACCTGTAAAAGTGGAAGAAAAAAGTTTCTGCCCCAAATGGAGTCGAAATTTGTGAGGTGCATGAGCCAAATAATGTTATTTTGGATACGTCGGATGATGATGAAACCGATTCCATCCAGAAGACATTGCCTGCAAGAGCGGCAGAGTTAGCTTCAAATTCTGGTGTGCTGAAACCAGAAAATTCCACAAATAAAAGCATTTCCAATACTTTTAGAAAACCAAAGGAGCGAAATCAAAGGCATGCCAACAAGGGTGGTATTGGTTACAAATACATTGAACCAGTAAGGAAGAAAGATGATAGGGAAGTTTTGAAAGGAGTCGAATGCAACCATGCAAACCGCTCTCAGTACAGTTGTCACCATGAGCTGAATTAGCAGAATGTTAGTTTAAAAGTTGTTTTATTAAAATGGCAAGTGCAACGTGGCAAACTGAAAATAAGTCAAAAATATCTATCATAGCCAAAGAATGCGATTTGATTTAAGATTTCAATCCTGATCCTATGAGGATCTGCGCTCCAGCATTTATCTTTTAATTAGCCAATGATCATAGGATTTTTGGGGACACGGTTCTGTTTTAGAATAGATGAAAACGCTCTTTCCTATTTTTGTAATTGTAGTTGAAACAGCGCAGAGGTTTTTGGGGTCGATTTTTTTTCTCCTTAGCAGTATTGTATTTATTGTATAAAAATAATCATTTGTAAGGGCATGTAGGGGGGAGGAAAGAGAGTTCTGAGTGCTGAGAGCTGGTGGAGAACAGAGAGCTTCATTGTACAGTTTTTGACAGAGATTTTTAATGAAATTACACAGCTCTGACCTCTGAGATCCCTGTGGTATGAAAGTTAGCATAAGTTTTCCTTTTGTTTCATATGTAAACTGTTATGTTTCATTTCACTTCATGACCATTTCTAATTGAACAAATGAAGTGTTTAGGTAGAATTCATAGTATTATATGCTCTGCCTATAAGTTTGTTCATATTCAATGTTTTCCTCTGTTTGAAAAGGATTCAACTCTTATGCCCTTGCCAGCTCCTCACCAGTCTTGCCATCCCATTTAAATCTAGATTTGGTGTTAAATTTCTTGCCTACCTTGCCTCAGTCGATAATCTATGTTGTTCATTATATTTCTTTGTTCAAGCTGTGATTTTGCCCATGCGCCCAGAAAAACCCCGTCATTTAATTAAAAACCCCTTTTTGATCAGTTTACTAGCCTAATATCAGTGTTACCTTATTGGTCATCTCATCTATTGAAGATTTTACCGAGATAGACCGGAGAGAGCCTTCTCCTGCCCCGTAGGGCTAACTATGAGGCTAAATGGTTTGATGTTGCCTTGAGCTTTACCTTTCTCAGCCTGAGGTGAAATTTCAAGCGCTAACATACTGGCGACCATACTGGGGAGAACATTCAATTTGTTGATTTTCTTGTCCCAGTACATGTAATCAAGGTGCAGATCTGATGCTGATGGTGGACAGCAGTCAGACACTTATGCAGGCTGAACCATTCACCTGGCGACTCCAATTCGATCCAGACATTCCAACGCATGCTGATCTGTTCATGCAATGGTAGGGTATGTGGCAAACCCTGCACTTTGTGAAGCTCTAAACGGAGTTAGAGAGTGGTTAGTAGATATTGAAACTAATGAAGAATTTTTCAGTGACTTCTTTCAAAGTTTGAAATCTCCAGAGTTCTCTCCTGAAGCTAAAATTGGTGCCTGTGAGTTAATTGTTGAAAAACTTGAAAAGGAGATTCAATGTTTAGATGAGCAGATTCAGTCATATGATTTCCAAGACCCTAAAAAGTTCTTGGAAATCCTTCCTCCTTCGCAACAAGAAATCGTAGACTTGCCTATAGATGTTTACATTGACAATGTGCAGCTGGAAGTATGCATTGCAGAGTTGGGGCAGCCAACAGAGTCTGGCTTCCGTGATCCTATTGCAGCATACATGGACATGTTTTTCAGTTTGATTGATAGATCAGGCTGTCTTGTTCGTGACCAGGCTCATTACGTGCATGAAGGGCTGTCAGCAATCACATCTGTGTCCTGGCGGAAGCATTCTCAAGCGGCATCATTTTCAGGTTTACTTGAATGGTTCATATGGCATTTCGGTATTACCTAATCTATTGTTTGTACAACAAAGTAGGGTAGATTTTGTAAATAAATAAGCAGCCATAAGGGCAACATCTTGTTTTAGTTTGCTTGAAGATTGTTAAGTCATTTTTCAGTCATTCCAGTCTTGAGATCAAATCAGTTTGAGTTCAGTTTCAATTTGAAAATGAGTCAAGAGTTGTGTTGATGATGACTCCATCACCCAATGGGTGGAGGCATTGTCTACTCTCCCAAATTTCTACGGTTCTTGGCACCTCCACGAAGCGGCAGCTGCCATCCCAAGTGGAGCCGATGTTAGACTCCGTCTCATGTCAGTGTGCGATTGATTCTTCTTCAAAACCCTGTTTTGAAGAAGAAATCATTAAATGTGTTGTTTTAGATTATGTAATTTATTCTCCAGCTCTTCAAAAGGCAACAACGACTTCAAGCTCCTAGCCCTGCACAAGCACAATTCAAAACACCATCAGCAATCAGAGGCAAAAAGCTATTTGGAGAAGTCTCACTGGAAATCCCGAACAAACTTCATTGTCACAGCTATTGAATTAAATGATTGTGTTAGCGCTGGGAATGCCCTGTTGTTTATTTATCAGAGGAATGTGATCCGAGATTTTAGGGCTGCTATGGTTGGGCCTCCAGACATTGTAGTTGCAACATCAGCTTGTATTGGAACAAGTATTTCTAAAAATATTCTTCAATCTTCATCTCTTAAGTAGTCACTTGCTACATTGGTTTTAGATGAGATCTTCTTTAAATCTCTAGTTCATTATATTCCACATCGTTGTCAGTGCATCCTAATGTCTTCAACAAGATGTCGAGAAAATAAAAAAGCTTGTGCTGCATAGTCCTATAATTCTGACACTAACTGAAGTAGAGTATACCCAACAGTGTGCAACAATATTGGATTTCATGTGATGTGCATGACAAACTACTTTACATTCTTGCCCTTCTCAAAATGGAATTGGTTCGAAAGAAAGCTTTAATCGTTGTTAATTCTATTGATACGAGTTTCAGGTTGAAACTTTTCCTTGAACAGTTTGGGATCAAATCTGTTGTCTTGAATTCAGAGTTGCCACAAAACTCACGTCTCCACATGCTTGAGGAGTTCAACAGCTTCCTCCTTTAATATTTTGCATATGGTTTTTCTGAGGTTCATATCATCGCACTCTGTGGCACCCAAGGATCATATACAATCTCTGTACCTGTGGCTTGCATTATAATGGTTTGATTTGTTTTGAAGTTCATATGGTTTGAGGCTAAAGGATCCTGGACACGAGCAGAAAAAGTTTACTCAGGCCTATTGGAAGAGCTTCCATTAGACCAACAAATTCACAAAAGGACGGTTGCCATAGCTAAAGCACAGGGAAATTTATCAGGAGCTATGGATCTTCTTAATAAATGCCTGGAGATATTTATGGCTGATTATGATGCATGGAGGGAACTTGCAGACTTATACATTTCTCTTCGAATGTGTAAGTAGGCAGCTTTTTGTTTTGAAGAGCTAATACTTGCTTAACCATCAAATGTGGCGCTTTATACACTTGGCGGTCTTGAAAATTTTAAACCGGCAAACAAAACAAATATTATGCTGTGGCTATCGACTTGAGTGCAGAAAGATTTCTTGACATTAAGGGATCACTGTGAAGTGTTTGGACATTACGCTAGACATTTGCGACTAAGTAATGTTCTTTGCGTTGAAAAAACTTTGTGACATCTTGAGGAATCATAGATTACAAGGCATTCTGTTTCAGGGCATTAACAGTGAAGAACGTATTGAGGGCACTTTTGACAAATTTGTTCAAGTCTGGGCTGGCTGTCTCTAGTTTTGGATCTGAAACGTTGGATACAGCAATATTCCAGCGGGCTTAAAGCATGAAACAATGTCTTCAAGCTTCAGAGCTTGAGCGTGAAAGAAATGCAAAGCAGGAAGCGGTATATCAGTTTCAGAATTTGAAGAAAATGTACAAAGGTCTCAGGGCTCAATATGATGTTATTCTTAGCTTGAATGGTATCAGTACCGACAAGACTTCGTCTGGCAAGAAAAACCTACAAAATGAAAGCCGCATCAGTCCAGATAAACTGAAGCAGAAAAGCTTATACGATTATCAAGCACCTGACACTGGAAATGGAGAAATAAAGACGATTTCCGAGCAGAAAGAGGTTGAAATCAATGTAAATGGAAACCACACGGGAGCGGATCATCCTCAGGACAATCCAAGTTTTCAAAACAAGCTGGAAAAGGTTCAGGTGGTATTACCAGATCGTATGCTTCAAAGTACGGATTGGATGGTTGTATGGTTAATCCAGACATGGGAAATGTTTAGAACAAAGAAATGGCTGCCCAAACCCCAGAAAGTAACTCCAAATGTATGCCATTGGAGGATGAAGAAACCGAAGAGAAAACAAATGAAATGAGCAAAGGGGTGGAAAATCATGGTTTTATGGTTATCAAGCCAGACAAGGAATCTTCGGCATCAGTTCCAAACTCCACAACGCACACAACTTCAGAAAAGACCACTTGAAACCAAAGTTGTGCTTCCAAATTCATTGCGGCGCAAAAGTTCTTCATGGAAAGAGACTCGATTGCGACAGGAACCTGGGACAAATTTTGACCCCACATGATGATTTTCATGATACTCCAATGGAAACTGTGCGCCAGTCCTTGCAGCAAAAGCCTCAAGTTTGTTCTAATGAGCCTGATTGAAAACCTGTAAAAGTGGAAGAAAAAAGTTTCTGCCCCAAATGGAGTCGAAATTTGTGAGGTGCCTGAGCCAAATAATGTTATTTTGGATACGTCGGATGATGATGAAACCGATTCCATCCAGAAGACATTGCCTGCAAGAGCGGCAGAGTTAGCTTCAAATTCTGGTGTGCTGAAACCAGAAAATTCCACAAATAAAAGCATTTCCAATACTTTTAGAAAACCAAAGGAGCGAAATCAAAGGCATGCCAACAAGGGTGGTACTGGTTACAAATACATTGAACCAGTAAGGAAGACAGATGATAGGGAAGTTTTGAAAGGAGTCGAATGCAACCATGCAAACCGCTCTCAGTACAGTTGTCACCATGAGCTGAATCAACAGAATGTTAGTTTAAAAGTTGTTTTATTAAAATGGCAAGTGCAACGTGGAAAACTGAAAATAAGTCAAAACTATCTATCATAGCCAAAGAATGCGATTTGATTTAAGATTTCAATCCTGATCCTATGAGGATCTGTGCTCCAACATTTATCTTTTAATTAGCCAATGATCAGAGGATTTTTAGGGACACGGTTCTGTTTTAGAATAGATGAAAACGCTCTTTCCTATTTTTGTAATTGTAGTTGAAACAGCGCAGAGGTTTTTGGGGTTGATTTGTTTTCTCCTTAGCAGTATTGTATTTATTGTATAAAAATAATCATTTGTAAGGGCATGTAGGGGGGAGGAAAGAGAGTTCTGAGTGCTGAGAGCTGGTGGAGAACAGAGAGCTTCATTGTACAGTTTTTGACAGAGATTTTTAATGAAATTACACAACTCTGACCTCTGAGATTCCTGTGGTATGAAAGTTAGCATAAGTTTTCCTTTTGTTTCATATGTAAACTGTATGTTTCATTTCACTTCATGACCATTTCTAATTGAACAAATGAAGTGTTTAGGTAGAATTCATAGTATTATATGCTCTACCTATAAATTTGTTCATATTCAATGTTTTCCTCTGTTTGACAAGGATTCAACTCTTATGCCCTTGTCAGCTCCTCACCAGTCTTGCCATCCCATTTAAATCTAGATTTGGTGTTAAATTTCTTGCCTACCTTGCCTTAGTCGATAATCTGTGTTGTTCATTATATTTCTCTGTTCAAGCTGTGATTTTGCCCATGCGCCCAGAAAAACCTCGTCATTTAATTAAAAACCCCTTTTTGATCAGTTTACTAGCCTAATATCAGTGTTACCTTATTGGTCATCTCATCTATTGAAGATTTTACCGAGATAGACCGGAGAGAGCCTTCTCCTGCCCCATAGGGCTAGCTACGAGGCTAAATGGTTTGATGTTGCCTTGAGGTTTACCTTTCTCAGCCTGAGGTGAAATTTCAAGCGCTAACAACCTCAATGGGGTTTTCATAACAATCCACCTTAGTCCTATTAAGATACAACCAATCCATACCCAGAAGTATGTTGTACAATCCCAATGGAAGTACATTCAGATGCGTTGATGTAGGCATACCATTTAACTCAAAGGTGAAAGATCTTACCCAATGATGAACTTGATTCTTAGTACCTGTATCCAATTGCACTAACCAAGACTCTGCATGCACTTATTTTCCCAAACCACACTTATCCACCATGTCAGGATTAACATAAATATAATTAGACATAGGGTTAATCAAAATAGAAACAACTTGATCACAAAGTTTATTGTCCATCTTGATAATAGATGTCTGGTGATATTCCTACCTATTATCCTATGCTGCATAGATCCGAGGAATGATTTTCCCAAAATCCCCAACTGTCTACACCTCCTATGCACTGTAGATATGAGTCCTACCACCCTAATATGACAGACAATCCTTCTTGAGATGTTATTTCCACATATCAAACACGGCAACTGTCCCCTACCACCGCCTCTATTCTAATGCGACCCATGTCCCTTCTCAATTGTATTAAACTTCTTGTAAGGAACAATATTCTCTTTAACACTTGCATCCTGAGGTGTTTTTCACTTCGGTTTCAATTTACCTTTAGTATTTTCATTCCCTTTCTAGCCTTCCTTAGTTTCATTCTTATGCTTTTGTTGCTCATAACAATGCTTCAATTCCCTAACGAATTTTTCCAATGAACAAGGCTCATCATACTCAATCTGATCCTTAAATGCTAATGGTAATCCACTGACAAATATTTTAACTTTGACTTTCTTATCCTTAAGATATGGTACATACCTAAATCACTCCAGGAACTTAGTCGTGTAAACCTCGTCTATCATTGATCCCATCAGCTCATAGAAATCCTTGTCTTTATTTCCATAGTACCTCTTTAACAAGTACTTCTTCCTGAATAAATTTTTAAATGCATTCCAAATCAACTCCTATGTCCTGATGTCTCTGACCCACTTCACATCTTCCCACTAGATGTTTTCTTTCCATTTGAGGATGAAAATAGCAGCTATCTTGGCCTTCATATTCTTAATGTAATCGTGCAACTTGAATGAATTTTTCATTCCAAGAAACCATGCCTCTACATATTCTAGTTTCATCAATTCTCCATCAAATGTAGGTGGCTTGGTGTTATAGACATTTTTGGGAACTGCAACCCCAAGCATAAAATGTCCATAAACCAAGGGCTCCTAAGTCCCTAAAGGTGTTGTTCCAACCCCTAAAAGAACAAGGTCAACTGATTACAACATCTCCCAAAAGTTCTCCATGAAAAACTACTCAGAACTGGTCAAAACTGGACCATTTCACCTGCTCCATAGGCAAAGTGCATTGCATCCCACCTAAATACACACAGTAGGTGCGTTGCATTTCAAAAATCCCTTCTATCGGGTGCGATGGGCGAGAAAGGTCAAATGGCAGGGTCAATCCGCAAGGTGGAGAAGCATGGAATCTTCCAGAAACTTTTCCTGTGACACTTGCCTAATTGAATTCGACCAGGGATGAGTAAGAGATCATCAATCTCCAAGTGGAATCAAGAACTATCAGAGGGAAGACACTAATCAAATCACAAGCTGACTCATCTCCCTTGCAGACATCTATATATGGATCCCTCATCCCAGAGATCCAAAGGCTATAATTTTGCATCTTGTAAGGAATTGTTGTTGGTTTCTTGAGGCAACATCATAGTGTTGGGTGATCTAAGCTTTTCATGAGGTGAAGAAGGGCTTACCTGCTGAGAGGATGATGTTGGGTCAGAACAATTGGTTGTAATTCTCTTGGCTCTTTCTTGATTATCAATAAAACTATTCTAGTTTTCCTCCATAAACTTTTGTGATTGATGTTTTATGCATTTGTGTGGTTAATATACGTCTGATCCTATATTGCTTATGATAATAGATCCATGTTCTCATATATTGTTATGCTGCTTTGATTCTACAGGTACTCTGTGAAGCTGGGTATATAAGAAAGCAAGTAGCAAAGGACTATCGGAAGAGAGAGGAATCGAGCAAGGAACCAAGCGCAAGACAGAGGTTGGTCTCCTTTATTCTTCTCTCATCTATCTTTCATAAAGGAAAACGAAAGTAGTTTTACTTTGTTTGTTTCTAAGGTAGCTACCAGCCTTAGTGGGATTAGCAGTTCTGCATAGACACTATTCCCGTAAAAAAATGGCGACTCCACTGGGGAGTGAGTAGATTTTTTGTTCATCTATATTTATTTACTTTATAAACTTACAGACGGAGCCTGAAGTCAAGCCAGCTAGCCTTCGAACTGCATTTTCTATGCAAGTGCAAAGTAGATCAACGTTGCTTCAGTCAATCTCCGGGTTTTGTTTATGAATTAAACAATTGATTTACAAGCTCTCTAATTGCCCTTGTGGTGGCTCTAGTAACCTCCTTAGATCTACCCTTGTGATTGATTTATTGATTACCACATGCTCGGCCAAAATCCCTGAACTGAACTGCAAACTGTGACCCGGAACCCAATCAAAGTCTCGTCCCTAGTCCAGCACACTGTCTGTTCCGTGAATCACAAATTCATCACACTTCCCGAGTGTAGAAGGTGCGTTGCATTTCAGTTTCACTGTGTTACAGGTGCACTGATCAGACTAGGAATTGTTCCTAAATTTTGGTTTCTGTGTTCACTCTTTTCAGATCTATTCAAAAGTTTTGCTTCCTATAGTCAGTGCACCTCTGATGGAAACCCCTTTCCTTGCTGTCATTCTGCCTCCATTGTGCAAAGAACTGTAAATGTTTTTTTGTATTTTTTGAGTCATTTTCAGTTCTCCTTTACAAAGAAGTAACGTAATTGTACTGTCGTTTCTTGATTTGAAAGTGTCGCAAGTGTCGTTTTCAGTCATAGAAGAGAGTCTGATTGCTCTTGATAGTCGATTACCCTGTTACTATTGTATTTGATCTGAGTTAGTAGTTTTTCTAGTGTCGAAAGCAAGTTTTCAATTCCAAATCGCAAAGTGTTGTCATTGTCCTCATTTTGTTTTGAAAAGAAACTTATTAGTAATTGTCGCTTTGAAAAATAATTTGGATTTGTGCATTAGCTTTCTTTTTATCATTTACACATTAAGAAGGCTGAAAAAAAATACATGCATGTGCATTTGCATTGAGACTGTTCATTGGTTTGATTTAGGACAGTGCATATAGTGTGTTCTCTATGCTCTTTGTTGAAAGAATGCCATCTCTCTTTCCTTAGTAGCTAGGATTTTCATTGCACAAAGAAGATAAAACGATTGTTTGTCATCTTAGATTGCATTTTAGGAATTCTACATCTACATCACGAGGTGAAGCTGAAAGGCAAATTTCTTAAGCAAGATCAACTATACAATAAATTTAATGAATCTAACAATGCTTTGGAACCTAACACACAACATCTAGAAGTCTAGGCTAGAGACGTATTCCGGCATCGTAAAACCTGGTAACTGTTGATTTCACTATTGGTTGGGTGATTCCTCCATTTTGAGATGATAAGTTCCAGTACGGACTTGTGCTCCCACGTACCGTCGAGTATATTTTGGGAGACCACAATAGGCTTAATCCTTTATCCATAGGAAGTCGTGTCTGCCGCCCTATCGATCACAATGCACTAAACACATCATTCGGGAAGATTGACTGTCGTACCATAAAAAGTATTCTACAGTTTTGCAATTGGTTTGGTAATCCCTCTGTCTAGATTTCCAGAGCAGTCCCTTTCATTCCTTTTTAGACTCCTTAACGGAAACGGTCCATCTGAGCACTTGTCAGTTCAGGCTCATTAAAAATCGAAGGCGACTAGAGTCATCTTTTGTTTTTTCTCGACTCTTTAAAATTGAAAAAACAAGTTGTGTCAAAGCATATAAAATTTATTTTAAACGGAATAATTATCACCTTTCCTACGTTGGTCTTGGGTTGAGGAAAATGGACTCCACCAACCAAGGAATTCGTCTTGGAGGAAATCCTAGTCCCTTCTCCTCTTGGTGAGATGTTGGTGCGCCCCATATGGCCACATTGTCACTTCCAGGATTGACAATAAGCTTGCCCGTATGGCATTTCTCAACCTCCATCGTTCAGAACACCGCGATTCCTGAACAATCGAGTCAGCAACTAAACGATCCCAGAGCTACCCCCCAACCCTCTACTTCGTCCAATTCTTCCTCTCCTCCTTCCTCTTCACTTGATGAAGCTGGTAAAGCCAAAAATCAAGTACCTGAGAAGAAGAAGGAAAAGAAGAAGAAAGAGAAGAGGGAGCCAAAGGAGAAAAGGGGCCACCAAGCGTCGTCTAGCGAAAATCCACACACTGCACTGACCAGGCCTAAATCTCCATGTGTCCTTTGCAAAGGAGATCACTATCATAGAGATTGTCCTTGCATCCCTCGGATCCTAAGGGACTGGTCTCCTCATTTGCACAACCCGGTGTCGTCAACCTCTGGTGATCATGTTGAAAGTACACCGTCAACTAGTGAAAGTGAATCCCCTAGACAAAAAGGAAAAAGTAAACTTCCTTGTAGACTGTGTGAAGGCAATCATGCCATTCACCGTTGTCCCTTCGTAGATGAGGCTAAAAGAGTTTTAGACGACCCTCTAGTTTCACCGTTACGGCTCCCTCCTGGATATAAGAAACTCTTGCCGAGTCCGTCACTAGTTGAAAATCCGGCTGACATGCCCTTGTGATCAGCCGAAGCGTTTATCATTGAAGATAAACCATCTGAATCCATACCTGACAAAAGTCAAAAGGTCGAGGTGGCAGTTGACCCGGTCTTGCCTTCAGAGGTTCCATCTTCAGATGATACAGTCACCGAAGAGAACAAAGATGACATCGTCCAAATTCTCTTCATAAACACAGACTTCGATGAACATGGGAGCAGTTTACCCGTTCCTTTAACGCAGGAAGGAAGTTCGTCAGGGTCATACTCGGCTGTCTATTCGGTCCCACCTCCAAGCAACCTGGTTGTTTCCTTTGATTGGAATCTACTAGGCAGACCCCATTTACCAGCTAGTATACCATTCTGAATCATCACTCAAGTATATAGAATGGTTATGGCCGATACCATCATAGATGAAGGGGCTTCTGTGAGTATCCTTTCCTCAACTGCTTGGAAAGCGCTTGGTTTGCCATCACTTTTTCCTGAAATGAGAAATCTAACAGGCTTTGACAAAGGAACCAGCCGACCGTTAGGGATCCTTCCCAATGTGCCCATTACATTGAGAGGGAAAACCGTTCACATGAATGTAATGGTAGTCCAAGGACCCCTGGATTATAATCTACTCCTTGGACGAGACTATATTTATTGCATGGGAGCCATTGTCTCCTCACTCTTTAGAGTAATGTGTTTTCCGCATGAAGGAAGAGTGGTCAAGCTCGTAGACCAACTTTCATTCCCTGGTTCACGCATAGAAAATAGTCATATACCATCCCTGAATAGTCTTTTCAAGCAAGGAATGTCTCATCAATCCCCAGTCCATCCACCTGATGAGCACGAGTGATTCGGGGGCCATGACTGAAACCCAGGGGGCATGCACCCTGGTCTGCTTTGGCAGGAAAACTTCAGGTATAGGGTAGGTTTCCACGAAGGATATCTGACTAGTCTGACACTCTTGTCCATCTAGGAAAAGGGGTTTAGATTGGAATAAGATTCCCTCATCAAAGTTATGTGAGTGGAGGCGTCTGAGCCACTCACCTTTGTCTATTTCGGTAGACATCGCTGAGGAAGTGTTTTGTTTGTGGTACGAATAGAACAATCTTTGGTAACCTAAAAGAGGTAGGCCTTTCCCGATAAAACAAATGTTTTGTCTGCAAATTGCGGGGTAACCTTGAAACTCTATGTCTCTATACCTGGAGGCATGCAAACCTTTTGGAATGCAAGTGAAGAGCGACCATTTATCTTTTTTTTGGATTGGTCATTTCCTAACTTGCATAAAGAAAGGAAGTGGGGCAAAGCTTTGAAAAAATGCCGTTTTTAGATGAGACATTCTTATTATACGACTGAATCGAGCAGTTTTATTGCTGAATTCAAGCTCGTTAAAAAATAAACATAAGCAATGAGCAAGTGTTTCCCCCCGCATTTAAGCTCATTAAAAAATGAACTAATTTCCGGTAAATAACCATCGTGAATGTAGTACTTCAGCCTTTAAAGCCTTGGTTGTGTTCTCATCATAACCTCCACTCCGTATTGGCCGATCATTCACCTCCATTTGATTGTTTACCCCTTTTGAGGAACAGTTGCGAAGAGTGATCTTGTTAGCCATCCTTGTGACACTGTCGTGATTGGAAAATTCCAAACCTTACCTGGAATCAGATGCTACCCGAATTTATCACTCGTTCCTCAAAAAACGAGTCTCCTTTAAGATCTCTTCAATTGACTCGTAAAATATGAAAAGATTGCCAAGCCATTGGCCTCTCCAGCTCATTAAAGTGACCAGAAGTGCTATCCCTCCTTTAGATTTTAATCTTTTTGGACCTGAGGGATTATTACACAAAACGATCGAGTGCTTGTCTTGTTCGGCTCGTTAAAATTACCGAAAATTCATCCCTTTCATATTATTTTATACTTTTTTGAACTTAAGGGATTTGATGACGAAAAAGGATATTTGGAGTTTCCTTTACGTTCCTTTTCAGCCTCTCTAAAATTGAAAAGGACCGATTTATCTTTGTCGTTAAACTTGTTAAAACCTAATAGCGACAAATTTGTCCATAACAGACAAGAACAAGTTTCTCTATCGCTAGGCTCGTTAAAACATAGCGATGGGTTTGCTCGAAGGGAAAATTATAGAATAAGCATATGTTATCCTCCTCAAGCTTGACAAAAATAAAGAGGTGCTGGTCAGCAATGACTGGGGAAAAATTGGGAAGAATACTTGAAGAAACTTTGTTGATAACAAGTCACTCTTGAACATGACACTTTCACTCCGCATCCTAGTCAGGTTGGGTTGTTCCATTCACTGGTCATATCACCATGGTTCCATCACACCATCCACATTTGGGGTTAATGCTACCAATCCATCATGTCAGTGTCGCCGATATATTCAAGAGAAGTCATTCAGAGAATTCACCTGTGTCTCACCCACTATAATACATTTTTGCTCCATTCTTTCATGACCGCCACCCTAAACCATATATCACCAGATCGTTTTCACCTCCATTAAAATCATTTGCTCTCTTCCGTGTCATTGATGTGGGATTCATTAAGGCCCTCCTATGACGGATCGCTTCTTGTCGACATCATCTCATTATCCAAGAAGGTGATCTAGGAACAACCCTTTCAGTACTTTGAAGCTTGCATGCCTCAATGGCAAGTTTCTCACTTCCGGCGACAAGTTTATATCAATGCCATTCGACCGGAAGATTTTACGTGGTGTTCGACGCCAAGTCCCTTATTCACACCACGTGAATTGTACTGCAGTACCTTGAGGATCGTTATCATTATCGGTGATTCCTCTCGCGCTTGTTAACAGCTTACATCATTGGTTGGTAATCAGGCGATGTCTTTCCATGTTCAACTCCAGAACATCTCTCACATGGATCGACTTGTACTTTGAGTGAAGATTGAACGAGATTGAGGACCCCGGATCTAGTTTCATCCATCCGGGCTGCGATATATATTCAGGAAAATAAAGACATCAAATGTAAATCATTGCTGCAAAGATAATCATCCAATCTAAGGGATGATGGCTCTACCAGAATCATCAGTCTACACTCAGACGATTGTCTGTCTCATGTACATGAAAAATGAATTTATAAAGCTAAGCATGGGAATGCCCGCCTCAGCTAGATCATGAAAAAATTATGAAGATAATGTATTGTATTGTATCTTATTACAGGTCTCCTTCCAGCTTGAAAGAACTTTGGATCCTCATGATAAAGCATTTCACCCGACATCAAAAGATTAACGACCTCATGCTTTAGGGGGCAGCTGTTATAGACATTTTTGGGCACTGCAACCCCAAGCATAAAATTTCCATAAACCAAGGGCTCCTAAGTCCCTAAAGGTGTTGTTCCAACCCCTAAAAGAACAAGGTCAACTAATTACAACATCTCCCAGAAGTTCTCCATGAAAAACTACTCAGAACTGGTCAAAACTGGACCATTTCACCTACTCCATAGGCAAAGTGCATTGCATCCCACCTAAATACACACAGTAGGTGCATTGCATTTCAAAAATCCCTTCTATCGGGTGCGATGGGCGAGAAAGGACAAATGGCAAGGTCAATCTGCAAGGTGGAGAAGCATGGAATCTTCCAGAAACTTTTCCTGTGACACTTGCCTATTTGAATTCGACCAGGGATGAGTAAGAGATCATCAATCTCCAAGTGGAATCAAGAACTATCAGAGGGAAGACACTAATCAAATCACAAGCTGACTCATCTCCCTTGCAGACATCTATATATGGATCCCTCATCCTAGAGATCCAAAGGCTAGAATTTTGCATCTTGTAAGGAATTGTTGTTGGTTTCTTGAGGCAACATCATAGTGTTGGGTGATCTAAGCTTTTCATGAGGTGAAGAAGGGTTTACCTGCTGAGAGGATGATGCTGGGTCAGAACAATTGGTTGTAATTCTCTTGGCTCTTTCTTGATTATCAATAAAACTATTCTAGTTTTCCTCCATACACTTTTGTGATTGATGTTTTATGCATTTGTGTGGTTAATATACGTCTGATCCTATATTGCTTATGATAATAGATCCATGTTCTCATATATTGTTATGCTGCTTTGATTCTACAAGTACTCTGTGAAGCTGGGTATATAAGAAAGCAAGTAGCAAAGGACTATCGGAAGAGAGAGGAATCGAGCAAGGAACCAAGCGCAAGACAGAGGTTGGTCTCCTTTATTCTTCTCTCATCTATCTTTCATAAAGGAAAACGAAAGTAGTTTTACTTTGTTTGTTTCTAAGGTAGCTACCAGCCTTAGTGGGATTAGTAGTTCTGCATAGACACTATTCCTAGTAACACTTGACTTTCTTGAACTCATGTGAAAAGTATCTCCTATCATTCCTCCTATAAGGATGATATCAATGATGAGCATGATACATGTCTTAACTAGAAATAGAGTAGAACCTATGTCCATCACCTCTCCTATCAGGTGTATCCAAGAATCTACCATCCCTGACGGTATCATCCCTATCCGACCTATGAAAACCATGACACATGCTACCATATGCCCCATTAGTCTTGTCCTTATATCCATAACCGCTTCATGTTTTTCCATGTATCTACAAGTTTGGCAAGCTCTGAAGGATGAATACATTGTCCTCTACTTGTTTCTCATGTTCCCTGGAAATTATCTCTTGAGACTAAATTATTTTTTCATTATCTTATTTACAACTTCTTATTTTTGCCTTCAAATTTATTAAAGTGTCTATTATGTCAGGAGAGTACACATCACCATGTTGTTCATATGTTCTGTAGAGAGAGTCTCGTGAATTACAATACACCATTTTTCTACTCATATTTGAACCTATTCTTCCTACAATTATATCATTTCAAATAAGCCAAACATAAACATAACCAACATACCTTAGTATAGTTCAAGGGAGGATATCTCATCTGCAAGGTCAACTAGATTAGCACAATAAATGTATAATCATAATCATAACAATATATTGACCTCATGCATGGAAATACCAACTGTATACCATAACCTCATGCATGCCAACCATGACCATTACAATGCATGCATAACAAACATACATACACTGATATGCATAAAAAATACATATACAACTAACCTGCATTCTGCTCACTTACCCAAGTTCACAAGTCCACTGGTGTACATGTGTGATGAAGAGTTACTTGATATGAATCAACGTCCTAGGTACATTTAAGGAAGTGGAATCGACAAACTAAAACTTTATTGGCCTTCCTCGGGAGCTACAGGACCCCCAAGAGCTAAACAACCACTCCAGGTGCCCAAACCCTAAGCTAACTTGATTTTTCACTAACCTGAACTCATAGTTTCTTGCATAATAAGGAAAGCTAGTGGCTATAAGCCTCCAGTCGCATAGATAACCCCGCCTTCCAGTGACTACAATCTAAATTACTCAATTTTGTGCATGCAACCCCAAGATCTGAGCCACTTTTTCAGGGTTAAGATCCAGACCTCTAACCATAACTTAAAAACTTTCTAGAATGATGAATGACACAAGGAAAAAGCCATTAATGCAAAATTTAGACAAGAATGTGACCTAACATGGCCTGACCATGATAGACATTTTGTCAAACACATCGTGAACATGTAATCTAGAGGTGATAAATTCATAATTGAACATAGCGGTCTCATACTTATTTGAAAATCATCAAGAAGTTATGATTCCCTCTCACAATGGCTACAATAATATCTATTAGGTCATGCATTCATTAACCATTCATTTACTAATCAAAACATGATGTGAGCCATAACTAAAGTTTGTCATAGAACCATGCTTATATCCAACATATAACCAGTATAATAGCAGTGATAGAACAAACATCAACACCACTATTGACGGTGTTGGACCCACCAACATGTCAAGGGATCTCCCCAGTAAGAAATACCAATTATACCTCAGACCGTTTGCTGTAGGAGTCCTAGCAGTGGGTCGTACGGTAATGCCTTGACCGTGATTTTGCACAGAGGCAAGTAAGATAGCTATGTTGGTAGAAAGGGTGTGACAGCTACAGTGAGTCAAGGAAGGTGTATGAGAGGTCCTAACACAAAGGAGTTGAGATGAGTGCTCCCCTTGGAAACCTATGATAGCACTCGGCTTGGAAGGGAACATATGAGCAAAGATACATCACAACATGGAAGGCAAGTTAGCGAGCAATCAAAAGTGATGGTTAAACCAATAGCACATTTCTGAAAGATTCATACATACTTATACAGAATAGTATATACATGTATGCATAAGAAAGAAAACACATATATCATCAAGAGTAAACCAAATAGCATAGAATACAATACAGCATATGCATGAAACATGTTGGCTCTTGTTATATTAAGAAGTGTAAGTTCTAGTCATACAATAAATCCATGTCCAACCACTAGTTCCGATAGTAGAATGTTACAGCCACAACCACCTACTCCTATAAAGAGATGTAATAGATATACATGGTGGAGAAGCCAAGGCTCATTACAATACTATCCAAGATCTCTCTAAGATAGTATTATTGGAAGATTAGCTGACCAAAATCCTTTACAATGAGTTATGAGGGACTATTTATAGCGAAGGGTGGGGTGACCCTTGACATTCCCCTTTATGACAATTCAGATACCCTCATTAATCTTCATCTACCCTATGACTGTTACATCCAACTATCAACACTTGATTTACACTTGACATGACGTTACATTACAACAATCCATGCTAGACATCACTCTGACTTAGACAACCATGGAAGTCCAACTCCTCAACATCCTCATTTTGATCGATAGTAACATATTGATGCCAAGATCAGTAGTCCTTGATGGTGTCCATGTGCTCCACGGTGACATTTGTATGAAACCTGACTCTTGCCTCCATAGCATCCGAGTACACTTCTGGGGCTCCTCTGTCCAACTCATCTGAAAGCATGTGCATCATTGTCTTCAATGCAGCCAGACCAACAACATACTTGTGCATGATTTCTACACTGATGGGAAAGTCCAGGCTAGTGGGAATTCACATCAACTTGTCGAAGTACAAGTTAAGCTCTAGTCGGACCTATGCCTTTGTCTTCACCTAAGTGGTAGTCCCAATAGATGAGATCATATGTGTGCACACCACAACATCCATACTCTTGAATATTCATGCATGGGAATCCTGTATGCTAGTGATGAGTTGTGGGAGCTCTTCATAGTTCTGGATCTGGTTCTAGATATGTGCTTTTATCTCGACTGCATTAGCCCTCATCATCTTAGGCAAGTGAAGAAAGTTTCCCTTGTATTTCATCTTTCATGTTTGCATGTCATCAACAACAGCATGAAATTTCGTCAAGGTACGTGCTCTTGTAGCACATTGTTGTTTCCATCCATTGAGATGGACGAATGCCTTATGCATGGTACCAAAATTAGAGTACAACGCTCACATAACTATGTCAAGGGACAATACTTCATCTAGTATTTCCTTCTTCAGTTCAGTTCGGGAGGACGTTGTCACCAACTCTCGTCCTTCCTTGGTCGTCTGTAGTTCCTTCACCATTCGCTCATTCTCATCTATCAGAAAGTGAACAATTGAGCTAGTGGCTTCAGTATACACTCTAGTTGCATCAGCCAAGGTTGTTGGATGTTTGTGCACATCAGTCATGATCACTCGTTCCTCAACTTGTGCAAGAGATGTATGATCCTCCAGAGTTGACACTCTATGATACTGCACAACTCTATGTTGTTATTCGTCGAATGAGATGTTGTGCATCTCTCCTTTTGGCTGATCATAAAGGATCTCGGTGCCTCCTTGGTCACTTGAGAGTTGCCCATTACCTGGATGCAGTGAAGTGGGTAAGTCAACCTCTTGGTGGTGAGGCATGAGGTCAGTGTCATGTTCCAGCTCTTGCTGCTCCATGTCTACATCCAACTGTTGGAGTGCTTGTTCTATCTCATCAGCGAAGTCTTTCTCCTATGATGGTTCACCCTATCTCCCTAATGTCAGCTATTCTGATGAATCCACTACCTATAAGGGCACTGTTTCATCTATTTGCACATGTATCACCCCCTGTTATACGTATTGTTGTTGTGCTTCCCTCTCCTGTTTGCGTAGCTTTTGTTCCTTCTGGAGTTGCTCCCTCAACTCATGCAACTCCTTCTCTGCTTCTTCCATTCTCCTCTTATCCCTCTACCTTTGTGCGATTCACATGTCACTCTAGTGCCTATTTGCCTCTATAGCCATAGTTTCTTTCTCTACTAATGGATCTGCTAAGAACCTACAGCTTTGAACCTCCTCCATGTGATTGACAATCTTCCTCTTGCCCTTGTCACGCATCGGTATGCTTACCTCTACTACTACTTTTGTTGTTGTTGCTGGTGCTCTCCGGGATGCTGCTTCACATTTCTTTACTAACCACTCCACAGTGAAGCCGACATGTTCATTGGGACTGGAGAAACTATAGCAATATCTCCATGGGTCCTCCTCGGCCCAATGAAATTCCCCGTGGATCCAGTTGAATTATACTCTCGTGCAGTGATCTTTCACAATGAAATGTGGGTCATACGGATTGTAACTTCAGAGGTCGAATGGATACTTCTTCATCCATTTTGCTTCAACATCCACTTGGTTGATACTTCGGATCTCATATAACCAAATCCGCAATGGAAGAGCGGGCCAAGGTGCCTTCTTCTTCCAGTGTAGTCTAGTTGTCAATCCTGACGAGATATGATATGCTAGATCCTACATGACGAGTATGTCCAAGGAAAACTTCGGTAGAACATGTGGAGGCTTCTCCATGCTGAAAATTCGAATGAAGGTGCCGAATGGTCAGGCATACCAATCTATCAGTGCCTCCATTACTTCCTTTGACATGCAGGGTGGATCATGTTTGAATATCATCTTGTAGACTAGGGTGACAAAATGATCAGACAACCATGTGATTACTCCTCTGAAGCTACATTCAGACAAAAACTTGAAATTTATGTTCACATCAGTCTCTTCCGGTGACCATACCCACTCCAATCCCGGTAACTCCTGTCAGGCACATATTGCATCTAAAATGTAGGCGTACATGTAAATCTTTGCATGCATACCTCCAGGTGATTGTCGAACCATTGTTACTTGTTCCTTCATCTGATGATCCAACATGTCAGACCAGTTGCATCATTTACCCTCTCTAGCCAGTTGTTCCAACGTGGTCACCCAACTCTGTGGGAAGGTTTTCGAGCTTTCTTGGCCACACAGTCGACATGCAAACATGACCAAGTATTGATACGCCTTCCGCAGTATATTTATCTTGTAGATCTGGTTGGGTGTCAACCCGAATCAAGCTGGCTCCTTTACCCAGTTCTTCAAAATGTCTCTAAAGTTAGCACTGTTGTTGGGTAAGCTAAAGGGAGTCTTCATGATAGTTGTGGGCTCTAACACCTAATAAATCTCATCATAATCTCATGCCCATAAGGTTGCAAGCTTCCTCCCACTGATAATGCTCAAGGTCATTGTCTTAGGAACAGTGTGAGAGACGATCCAATGTATCATGTCCACACATGCGAACGCATGTATATGCATGCAATCCGGTACAAGCCAGACTTGTGAATGTTCACATACACTTGAAAATCTTTGAGGTCTTCCTCAAAAGTGGCTGCAAATGCTTCATTAACCTCTTATCACTTCAGTTTGATGTCCTTGTCTAGAAATAGATTGGTATCTTCATAGATCGGTAGATTAGAGGACACTCGCTCAACTGCTACTCCAACTGCATTTTCGTCAGTGTCCAGTGATCCTGCTCTCTTCAAGGACATTGATCATGTACTGCTAAGAGGTGGATGAACACCTGGAATATCTGGAGACAAAGAAACATGTATGGAAATAAATCTTTTAGCGAAAACCAAAGAAAATTTAGGGAATGAAATAGCACATACCTGGGGAACTGATAGGCAAGATTACACAATTTCTTCTGTGAGGCTAGGTGACTATCTACCAAAACTATGCAAAAGGCAGTCTGGGCTCTCTAGGAGAAAAGGTTGGTTGTTATATTTGCGCAATTGTTATAGACATTTTTGGGCACTGCAACCCCAATCAAATATGTCCATAAACCAAGGGCTCGTAGGTCCCTAAAAGTGTTGTTTCATACCCTAAAGGAACAAGGTCAACTGATTACATCATCTCCCAGAAGTTCTCCACAGGAAACTACTCAGAACTGGTCAAAATTAGACCATACAGGTTGCTCAGTGCTAAGGGTGTGATGCATCCCACCTACCCAATGAAAAGGGTGCGATGCATACTGAAAAGCCCTTCTGTACGGCGCGATGGGCGAGAGTGGACAAATGGTAGAGACAGTTTGTGAGGTGGATGATCATGGAATCTTCCAGAAACTTCTCCTGTGACACTTGCCTCTCTGAATTCGCCTAGGGATGATTAAGAGATCATAAATCTCCAAGTGGAATCAAGAACTATCAGAGAGAGGACACTAATCAAAATCCCAGAAGCTTACTCACCCCCCTGCAATCAACTATATATGGACCCCTCATCCCAGAGATCCAAAGGCTGGAATTTTGTATCTTGTAAGGAAGTGTTGTTGGTTTCTTGTTGGAATATCATTGTGTTGGGTTATCTAAGCTTTTCATGAGGTGAAAGAAGGGCTTTCATGCTGGAGGATGACGTTGGGTCAGAACAATTGGTTGTAATCCTCTTTGCTATTCTTGATATTAATGAAGCTATTCAAGTTTTCCTCCACATTCTTGTATGTTTGATGATATATGCATTTGTGTGGTCAATATACATCTGGTCCTATATTGTTTATGATTGTAGATCTTTGTTCTTCGATAGTATTATGCTGCTTTGATTCCACAGGTGCTCTTTGAAGCTGGGTAGACGAAGGAGAAGCGACAAGGATCTGTTAAAAGGGAGAGGAATCGAGCAAGGAACCAAGCGCAAGATTGAGGTTGGTGTCCTTCATTCCACTCTTATCTACTTATCATAAAGGAAAACGAAAGTAGTTTTAGTTTGTTTGTTTCTAAGATAGCTACCAGTCTTAGTGGGACTAGCAGCTCCGAGTGGACACTAGATTTCCCGATAACAGCAATGCGCAATCCATACTAGTTGTTGACTACTGGGATTATGCAATGCACAATTCCAGCTGGGAGTGACTGCAGGCTGAGGGACTACATTGCGTAATTTTCTGGGCTAACATTCATTATCCCTTAGAAATGTGCCTGGGAAGAAATCCACATTTCTAGAGAGGAAGACAGAGCCTTCCTTCCCCAGATTATGAAATTTTGTCTCAGAGAAGGCAGAGTCTGGGCCAAGGTTGGCCAGACTCGTCGATGGGCAACTAAAAGAAAATATGGAAATGAATGCATGGTTACACTAAGTGAAAGTAGAAGTGATTAGCATTGCATGAAAACATGAATTAAAGATTCAGTAAATAGATCAACATGCATGTGGGTGAAGCGAATCGCCGAATCGACGATCATTCGTGCAAAACAGTTTCATGCATATGACGACAATTAGATAGCAACGAAAGTTGAAAGTGCTAGCACAAGCTAGTATACATGTAAACGACAACAAGCGTTCAAATAAATCAAGAAAACAACACTCACACAATCGAAAACACAAAAAGCGGCAGAAATGCTGAAAAGGACAAGTTGAGGCCACTTACCCGTGAATAACTTAGCTAGATGTGTCGAAGAGTCTCAGATGTGTTGTGGGATGTTAGAGCTCCAAGATAGATGTGAAATAATGTGCTTTGATGCGTCGAATCAATAATTTTTGAGCTCATGACACGCATGGCACAAATCTAGGAAAAAACGACACTTGGAGGAAAGTTTCTAGAACAACTTTAAATGTAACCTCCTACTGCTAAAAATAGCTCCCTGAATCATGGGATGCCTTTTACATGTTTCCTTTTGCTATTCCAAGAAAAAAAACAAGCCATGCATGCAAGTCAAGTTTCCTTGGTCCCAGGTCGAAATAGTCAACCCAACTGCTCATGCATGAAGATTTTCAACTGTTGGAAGGAGATGCGCATTTCTGGGTGGGAGTTGGGTTGGATGCCTAGGAGATTTGCACAATTTTTGGGTAGAGCAGCTGACTACTATCCAGATTTTCACAAATTTTGGGCTGAGCAACCCTGCTGGGGAAAATTACACAATTTTCACTATGAGGTTTGACTGGCAGAATTGCACAATTATGGAGCCTAGCATGCTACTAGACAGGATTGCACATGTTATGTAGGGAATGATGGTTTCCCTCTAGAATTGCACAATTTCTTGGGGGAGCTGCTCAGCCTGTAGCTGGACCAATTTGGATGAACAACCTATGAGGGGAATGCATCAAGCTGTGATCGACAAGCTACTTTGTTCAGGAAAAACATTGAAGCTTGTGTACTTGACGAAGCAAGACAAGGTGTTGTGGAAAGTTGGTAGGGAGGCTCCAAAATGTTGGAGGGTGGTTGTAGTCGCTACAACACTTGGCGACACACTGGTAAAACTTCAGCTCTCTGATGGACCTTGTTTGTGAAAGGCAAGTCTAACACCTCCAGAATTTTGTTTAGTTCTCAACCCAGCTTGGTTTCATGTTATCTTGATTGTAAGATGTAGCATCTACTAAGCTCTCGGTAAATTGACACACATTCTAAGCCAAGGCAACATAGTTGTTTCGATTGGCGTTGAGGGGTATATTGGTGCACAAGAAGTATAGACATCAGAGTCTTAGTTTCATCTCTGGTGTTGCTTTGCTGTGAGCAAGCCTGGATAGTACCCCGACGGAGTCACATAGGAACACAAGCATGGCTCTGGTACCAGTGAGCCTATTTAGTACCCCATCGGAGTTACTTGCATCACCTCTCTATGTAGGAATTTACAGGGTAAGTTCCACAGAAGAATACCAAAAGGACACCGCTCACAACCAGATCTCAAATCAATACACCAGTATTTTTGACGTGGTTAAAACCCTCAGAGTGCAAGGAGGGAAACAGTCCACGGCCTGTCCCAACGTGGGTACAGACAATTTATTAATCAAAGAATGAAAATTTACATAAGCTTCTCTCATGCACGGATTCCCAACAATGACCCTCCATGCGCTTTAAATAGAACTCATGGACCAATCGGGTGTCAAGCCACGGATCAAGTGTCGGTAATACCGAGGTGAGAGTGAACCGTCGGATCACTACATATCGTGACCGTCGGATTGTAAGTTACAAAATGTACAACGGTAAAGAAACACACTTTACCTAACTCTAACCTAACTCTATACTAGACCAAGTTGAACTTAACTATATCCTATGTGTCGGAATATCCTAACATCCCCCCTTAAGAACAACTTGGGATAGGATTGAAGGATTTACAAATATGACACAATAGGAGAAGGAAGGAGGCACTAGAGCCTATCCCCCCTTAGTGACAACTTCCTGAACTCCAAGCATATATCGAAGTTTAGTGAACTTCGCCTCTGTGAGAGCCTTTGTGAAGATGTCTGCAACCTGATCATCCGTTGGACAATATTGCACTTCAAGAACATGGTCAAGAATGAGCTTTCTGATGAAGTGCATGTGTAGTTCAATGTGTTTGCTGCGCTGATGCTGGACTGGATCTTTGCATAGCTGAATGGCACTTTGATTATCACACCAAAGTGTGGTTGGATGCTGCTGCTCAAAGCCAAACTCTGATAGGATCTGACGAAGCCACAAGGCTTCCTTACTAGCTTCCACGGCACCACGATACTCTGCTTCTGCTGACGAAAGAGAAATGGCAGCCTGTTTCTTACAAGCCCATGTAATAGGTCCTGAACCAAGAGTGAAGACATAACCGGCAGTAGACTTCCGATCATCAAGGTCACCAGCCCAATCAGAATCAGTGAAACCAACTAACAGAGGAGCTGCTTTGGCACTGTAATGAATCCCAAACTGTATTGTACCTCGAACATAACGAAGTATTCTTTTAGCTGCTTTCCAATGACTTTCACGGGGGTTTTGCATAAAACGAGCAACAAGGCCAACAACAAAGGAAAGATCAGGACGAGTATGGGTTAAATACAAGAGTTTTCCGACAAGTTGACGGTATAAGGTAGCATCAACTTCAGGAGAAGTACAAGAGACTGAAAGTTTGACTCCAGACTGAAAGGGAGAAGGGGCTGGCTTACAGTCTTCCATGTGAAAATGACGAAGAATATCACAAGCATACTTGGACTGGGAAAGGAAAATACCCTCTTGGGATTGCAAGACTTGAAGACCGAGAAAATAGTGTAAGTGTCCTAAGTCTGTCATTTCAAATTTCTTTTTAAGGCTGGACTTCACATGGTTTATAAGGTTGGGATCACTACCAGTAAGAATAAGATCATCAACATAAAGAACAAGGATGATAGAGAGTTTCCCACTTTCTTGGTGTAGACAGTATTGTCAGAATGACACCTAGAAAAGCCAGATTCTAAAAGAAAGCTATCCATTTTGGCATACCAAGCTCGAGGAGCTTGCTTGAGGCCATAAAGGGATTTCTTAAGTCGACAAACGAGGCTGGAGTCTGTTTGTATGAAGCCAATGGGTTGTTCCATATAGATTTCTTCCTGCAAGTCCCCATGCAAGAAGGCAGATTTAACATCCATTTGATGGACTTCCCATTTTAAAGAGGCAGCAAGGGAAAGAACAAGGCGGATAGAGTTCATTTTGGCAACTGGAGAGAAGGTTTCAGTGTAGTCAATGCCTTCAACCTGTGAAAAGCCCTTAGCAACTAGACGAGCTTTATGTTTATCAACTTTCCCATCTGGTCCATACTTGGTTCTGTAAACCCATTTGCATCTAACAAGTTTGCGTCCCTTTGGTAGAGGAACAAGATCCCATGTATCATTTGTCATCAATGAATGATATTCTTCATTCATAGCTGTTTCCCAATGTGGATGGCCTGAAGCTTCTGCAAAAGTGTCAGGATCATGATTCACTGGAGCTTGAGCCAGTAAAGAAGAGGCTCTTTCAAACTGAGAACGTGTACGTCGCTGATCTGTAGGATCACCGGCAAGATCACCTGCTGCATCCCGAGTAGCACGGACCCATCTTGGAAGTTGAGGATCCTGAGAAGGTGGGGAAGGATTATCATCCTCGCTTTCATCATCAGAAGAAGAAATGTTTTCAAAGATAGAAGAGATAGGAAGAGGTGGCACATCCGCCGGACTAGGCTCGCAGGCCGATTTATTTTCATCAAATTTTACATCTCTTCTAATGATAACATTTTTGGACTTAAATGGAATAAGTCTATAGCCTTTTACATCTTCAGAATATCCAACAAAAGTACATTTCTCACTCTTAGGTTCTAAAGCTTTATGCTTTTCATCTGGAATATGGGCCCATGCTTCACTTCCAAACACACGAAAGTGACTTACATCTGGTTTAATGGAACTCCAAGCTTCTTCTGGAGTGATATTCTCTAGAACCTTAGTAGGAGTGCGATTGATTATATAATTTGCACAATTAATTGCTTCGGCCCAAAAACTAAGACTGAGTCCTTTAGATTGCAGCATACAATTAGCCATTTCCTTTAAAGTGCGATTTTTCCTTTCAGCTACACCATTTTGTTGTGGAGTGTATGGAACAGTATGTTGCATTTGAATTCCATTTTCGGTGCAAAAGGTGATGAATGCATTTTTAACATATTCTCCACCATTATCAGTTCTTAGCTTAAGAATTTGATGTCCAGATTGTTTTTCAACGAATGCTTTGAAGGCCAAAAAGGTGGTTAAATACTTCGCTCTTGAGTTTTAAGAAGTATACCCAAGTGCGTCTAGAGAAATCATCAATGAAAGTTAAGAAGTACTTGCAGCCAGAGAATGAAGCAACAGGAAGAGGACCACATAAATCACTGTGCACAAGCTGTAAAGGGGCTGAGGCGTGCCAAGAGGCACGTTTGTCAAAACTGTCCCGATGATGTTTTCCGAGTACACATCCGGAACAAACACCATCTTTGCAAGATACCATAGGAAGACCTGTCACCATGTTTTCTTTACATAGATGCTGAAGGGAGCGATAGTTTAAGTGACCATACCGCTCATGCCAAAGTTTGCTCACTTCATCATTATGAGCAACAAATACTGAGGGAAGATGGGATGACCCAAAGTTGTGAAACTTATACAACCTTTTGGAATCATCAGCAAGACCAGTAGCTAGAATCTGTTTAGGATCTTTTAGATCCTTGATTACAACATCATGAGGTGAAAATTCAACGATTTTACCTTCACCTGAATGAGTTATCTGATAGACAGATAGAAGGTTGCAGGATAAGTTTGGAACACATAATACATCATTGAACTGACCATTGTCTAGATGAACAGTTCCAGTCCCTACAACATTAAGAGATCTATCATCACCAACATATATATTTTTGGTGTTACAATCATTTAAAGAAGAAAACATGGCTTGGTTTTTGGCCATGTGACAAGAGGCTCCAGAATCAATGAGCCACTCATGAGAATGAGAAGAAGAAGAAGATACATTTAATGCATAACCAGACTGAGATGATTGACGATGACATGCAGAAATGCCGTTCCGGAAGTTGAAGTTGAAGTAGGCTCCAGATGGATGTTATGTTTCTTCATTGCGGCTTCCAAGGCTTCCATCTTCTTAAAGCATTTAGATTCTAAGTGGCCATCTCGATTACAAAAGTTACAATGTCTTTCAGTCTTCTTCCATTTGTTTTTATTGGGCTTATCATATTGCTGAAATGATCTTTCATCTTGAGGCTGAGTTGGTTTAGGACCATTCCTTTGAGGATAAGACTTCTTAGGATTCTTTGAATTTGGTTACTGCTGGGCGGCTAACGCTTTTGTGGAAGAGTTTCCAAGATTAAGAAGACCAAGGTGTAAGAGTTTTTCTTGTTCTCTTATTAAGGAATCACAAAAGGAGTCAAAGGAAGGGGGCTTGTAGTCTTTGCCTTGACAAATGAAAGCTTCCCTGGTAGAATGGAAAGTGGAAACAAATACAGAGTAGGCTGGCCCTAACTTAGTGAGGATGGAATAAATAAGGTTACCATCATCTTTCTTAACTTTAACACCTTCCAAGAGATATCTAAGGGTCTTGAATTTTGACAAGAAATCTTCAATGCAAGAAAAATTATTAGGATCCAAAGTAAGCAGCTCATTTTCAAGTTGATGGGATCTAATTTCATTTTTAATCCCAAAAACTTTAGCAAGTTTTTCTAATGCTTCATGAGGAGTTCAATTTCTGCAATGTGGAATCTAAGATCAGGAGAAAAGACATTCCTATCAAGCCACGTGCTTGATCTTGTCGATTTTCCCATTTTTCGGCCTTGTCTTCATCTTTGGGTTTCTTCTCTTGGTCTGTGGCTATTCTGAAGAGACCTTTACTTCTAAGTAAATCTCCCATGTAGGCGACCCATTGGAAGTAGTTAGTGCTGTCAAGAATGACTTGGCATGGACTTTCCATTTTTGAAAAACAACTGAAGCTGAAGATGCTGAAAGTGAGTGGTCCAATGGATAGATCTCGAAAAAATAGGCGGTTTTAAAAAAAACGGCTCTGAAAAAGGCTTCCGGATGAAGAAGTTATGGCTTTTTGAAAAAAAATTGTTGACGTTGCCGGCAAAGTGCGCGAATGTGCGGGAATGAAAAAATCCGCCCCCACAAAATGGAGACTTGAACCCAAGACCTCTACTCTCTTAAAAGGTCTTTGAACCAATTGATCTATACAAAAGATTTGAGAGAGAGAGAGAGAGAGAGAGAGAGAGAGAGGAGAGAGAGAGGGGGGGGGGGGGGGGGCCTCGATTTGCGTGCTTGCCTTGGGAAGACTCTTTTCCCCTACAAAACACAAAACACAAAACCCAACACGAATATCCAAAGAAAAACGAACCTTACGGCTCGAAGTTAGCTTTAGCCAAAAAACTAGAAATTTTAAAAAAAAATCTCAAAGTTAGCTTTTAGCCGAAAAACTAAATATTTTTCTCAATGTTTCTGATTTTCCGAGATCACACTAAGGTGCAGGGAAAAGAGCATACGCATGAGAAAAATCCTTTCTTTCTGTTTCTGATTTGCCCAGATCGCACAGAGTCGCAGGGCAAAGAGCATACGCAGAAATGAAAGGTATAGATCCGGGAAAAAAAGGCTAAATAAACCGAAACCGAAATAAGCAGAGAGAAAATGACAGTAAACTGCAAAAAAAACACTGTATACCTCCCGATCTGAAAAATGACGCAGCTAGGGCTACCGGAAACCTTTTCGCGTGAAACGAAAGGGGTTCCTCACTGAAACAGATGCTCCGAATGCAACAGAGCAGTCCTCTCGGCCCGAAAGCAGTCAGAAACAGCAGATCTAGGAAACGACAGCCGCATGCAGTTCTACCGGCTTCAGATTTGGATCACCAACGGACGCGGCCCTCAAATAGCTCTGATACCATGTAGGAATTTACAGGGTAAGTTCCACAGAAGAATACCAAAAGGACACCGCTCACAACCAGATCTCAAATCAATACACCAGTATTTTTGACGTGGTTAAAACCCTCAGAGTGCAAGGAGGGAAACAGTCCACGGCCTGTCCCAACGTGGGTACAGACAATTTATTAATCAAAGAATGAAAATTTACATAAGCTTCTCTCATGCACGGATTTCCCAAACAATGACCCTCCATGCGCTTTAAATAGAACTCATGGACCAATCGGGTGTCAAGCCACGGATCAAGTGTCGGTAATACCGAGGTGAGAGTGAACCGTCGGATCACTACATATCGTGACCGTCGGATTGTAAGTTACAAAATGTACAACGGTAAAGAAACACACTTTACCTAACTCTAACCTAACTCTATACTAGACCAAGTTGAACTTAACTATATCCTATGTGTCGGAATATCCTAACACTCTATGCAGGAATTCTTTCTCTTCTTTCGTCTTATTCATTTTTCATTTTTCTCAATTGTGCATAGCACTTATTCATTTTAGAGGTGGAAAAGGGATCCCAACATATTGAGAATAGAAGAGGTTGTTCTAGTAGTGAAGTAATTTATTATATCTTTGATGTGCTTGTTAAGGTTTTCCCCCTCACCTTACTCTACTTGACTGAGCTAAAAATGGTTAACCCAAAAACAACTGACTAGAGTAGGTGACACTAGTTAGCACGAAAGCGTTGTATTTTCATGAAGGTTCACTTCGTATAGTACGTATTTTCCTTCAACGTATCATGGACTAAAAGTAACAAGTTCTTCATATAGAGGAAAAATGGAAGATAACCAAGTAGCGATAGATATATAGGCCCTCTTGTAATTTACCCAACTTATTTCAAGAGTCATACATGGTTTCATGTGAAACTAACATAGGAACGAAACAAGCGAATGAACAAACAACAAAAAAAAAGAAAGAGTAGAAGTGAAAGTGAAAGCGAAAGCAAAGTGAGTAAGAAAACAAGCAACCAAACAAACCAACAAACAAAGCAAGCAAGAAAACAAGCATGCAAGCAAACTGACTGAAAGCAAACACTACTCCTACTCCTAAGCTAACTGTACATGGACCTAATCACATGAAATGATATTTCCAATGCAACCACCGGTGCATTGGTTGAACCATGTTGGTGAAGGTTTGGTCTGCGAATAACCCAATTGTGCGAACCAACAAGCAAGAAAGATATAACAATGAATACAACCACATTTTGTGTTTCAAAGTGCCCACAAGACATAAGTGAGTGCAAGTGCATGACAAGCAACCCGTGGACTTATCATAGTGTTGTGTGACACTACTTGTAGCTTTCAAGCATAAGCACACTGTTGACTGGGACATACAAGAAAATGAAAGATACAAAGATAACTTGCATCGTGCACGTGTGCTTGCAATGTAATATTCCTCCAATGCATGAGGGATGGGATCGTGTAGTTCGAGTGGAGGAAGCATGATCTGTGTGTAATATTGATCTTCAATGCATATAGATTAGTGATGAGGAGCCTTCGGTGATTGAAAAATTTCCTGATCGGAAGTGATACTAACCCCAAGAGAGCAACGACCTAACATAACCATCAGCTCGGGCTGAAGTGCCTCGACAGTCTTAGGTGTTTCAACTTCACCATTAGATATATCATCATAAACGGTGGCTTTGAAAAATCAAATATGATAAGAAGATGATTGTGATCAAATATGGGAGAAAATGGATCATGATAGCCACGATCAGAAAAAAAAAAATGATTTCATCGGCATCCTCATGATCAAATGAATCAAACAAAGGGGTAGATGAAAAGCGAACAAACTCATCCTCTGTGTTTATGGAAAAGGAAGATGAAAGATCAAGTGGATTTTCAATGAATAACTTATCCTCTATGTTGTCGAATGATGGACCAACATCCGGTGTATCCTTCGAGTGATCAACAATGGGTGCATCCGTGGATGAAGATACACACGCAAAATCATGGATGGCAGGTTCACCAAAGATGTCAGGAAAGAATAGAGGAGGCTTGGATAGAAAGGGGTCATCCTTCATCGAGTGTTGATGCTCAAGCTCCCACTCATACTCTTCATGAATGACAACGCATGTTGGTTGTGCAACACCAACTCGGTCAATGTCTTTCTCATCATTCACAACAAGTGTAGAGTCTGGAATGGAAGAACACAAGACGGTCTCATTCAGAGGAGCAGCTGAGTGCGAAGACGGAGGTTGTGGAACAAAATGCATATGACAACTCGATGGACTCACAACCAAATCTATGCAAAAATTAAGTGAAGTGATGTTGGGAGGATGTGAAAGTTGAACAGGTGTGTGAGCATGATCCTCAACATCACTCTGTAGTGGTGAAGCTGTTTGATGAGGGGATGGTGGATAGTCACTTGTGACAGTGACCGCATCTAAATAATATTCTGCAACTCCCTCACTAAAGAAGGTTGAGCGAGGCTTGATTTCAAACTTATTGGGATGATCATATTTCTTAACGCAATACTCGAATTCATCCCGAAGATAGAGAAATTTCATCTAGCTCCTCGGAGCCTGAAAATGCAAGTCATAGAAGTGCTGCCAAAAATGCATGATCGACTCATGCGGATCCTTCCGTTGCTGTAGAAATTTTTGGTCAAGATGGTCTAGATCAAAATGATAGAAAGTGTATTCAATGAGATCACAGAAGTGCTCAAGTGAGTGCATGTTGTTAGCCGATAGGATGAACAACCATCGAAGTGGATATTTGCAAAGTGTGTATGAAAGCAGCAAGCTAGCCTATTCATCAAAACACCCAACTTCCTCATGAAGCATGGAAAGAAAGCCATGTAAGTACTCAGGCCAGGCCACTTCTCCTTCACCATCATAAGTGTAAGTGGAAAGTGATCAAAAAATTCCCTCATGATGGTGACATCTTCATGATTCGAAAAACATCGCGGAGGGAGAAGAGTGCAAGAATCCATGAAATATATACAATGGTTCAAAACTGGATGAGAGGACACAACTTGTCATCTGGACTCCTTCTAGCACTAGAAATGTTGATGGTGCTGGCCCCGCCAACATGTCAGGGGATCTCCCCAGTAAGAAGTCCCAATTAGACCTCAGATTGTTTGGTGTAGGAGTCCTAGCAGTGGGTCATACAGTAATACCTTGACCATGATTTTGCACAGAGGAAAGTAAGATAGCTATGTTCATAGCAAGGGTGTCACAGCTGCAGTGAGTCAAGGAAGGTGCATGAGAGGTTCTAACACATGGGAGTTGAGATGAGTGTGCCCCCTGGAAACCTATGATACCACTCAGCTTGGAAGGGAACACACGAGCAAAGATACATCACAACATGGAAAGAAAGTTAGTGAACAATCCAAAGTGATGGTTAAACCAACAACACATTTCGTAAAGATTCATACATACTTATACAAAATAGTCTATACATGCATGCGTAAGAAAGAAAATACATATATCATTTAGAGTAATCCAAATAGCATAGAATACAATACAACATATGCATGAAACGTGTTGGCTCTTGTTATATTAAGAAGTGTAAATTCCAGTCATACAATACATCCATGTCCAACCACTAGTCCTTATAGCAAAATGTTACCGCCACAACCGCCCGCTCCTACAAAGATATGTACTAGATCTGCGTAGTGGAGAAGCCAAGGCTCGTTACAACACTATCCAAGTTCTCTCCAAGATAGTCTTATCAGAAGCTTGGCTGACCAAAAGCCTTTACAATGAGTTATGAGGGACTATTTATAGCAAAGGGTGTGGTGACCCTTGACATTCCCCTTTGTGACAGTTCATCTACCCTCATGACTCTTCATCTACTCTATGACTATTATATCCAACTTTCGACACTTGACTTACACTTGACATGATGGTACATTACAATGCACATGTACCCATGTGAAACAAAATGGCTTGAGAAAGCCATGCTAGACATCACTCTAACTTAAAAAATCATGGAAGTCCAACTCCTCAACATCCTCATGCTGATCGACAGTAACATACTAATGCCAAGATCAGTAGTCCTTGATGGTGTACATGTGCTCTGTGGTGACATCTGTCTAAAACCTAACTCTTGCCTCCATAACATCTAGGTACACTGCTCGGGCTCCTCTGTCCAACTCGTCTGAAATCATGTGCATCATTATCTTCAATGCGGCCAGACCAACAACATACTTGTGCATGATGTTTGCACTGATGGGCAAGTCTAGGTTGGTGGCAATGCGCATCAACTCATCGAATTATGAGTTAATCTCTAGTATAACTTGTGCCTTTGTCTTCACCTGGGTGAGAGTCCCACTAGATGGGATTGCATGTGTGCACACCACAACATCCATACTCTTGAATACTCGTGCATGGGAAGCCTCTATGCTAGTGATGAGCTGCAGGAACTCTTCATAGTTCTAGATTTGGCTCCGGATATGTGTTTTCAGCTCAACCACATTGGCCCTCATCATCTTAGGCAAGTGAAGCGGGGATCCCTTGTATTTCATCATCAATGTTTTGATGTCATCAATAGCAACATGCAAGTTCGTCAAGATACGTGCTCTTCTAGCACATTGCTACTACCATATGTTGAGATGGACGACTACCTTATGCACGGTACCAAACTTGGAGTACAACACTCGCATAACTATGTCAAGGGACAATACTTCATCTAGTATTTCCTTCTTCATTTTGGATTGTGTGGATGCTATCACCAACTCTCCTCCTTTCTTGGCAATTTGTAGTTCCTTTTCCATTCGCTCATTCTCGGCTATCAGAAAGTGAACACTTGAGCTAGTGGTTTCGGCATACACTCTGGTTGTATCAGTTAAGGATGTTGGATGTTTTCACACATCAGTGACGATCACTCATTCCTAAAATTGTGCAAGAGATGTATGATGCTTTGAAGTCAACACTCTGCGAAACTGCACAACGCTATGTTGCGATTCATCGAATGAGATGTTGTGCATCGCTCCTTCTGGTTGATCACCAAGGATCTTAGTATCTCCTTAGTCACTTGAGACTTTCTCATCATCTGGATGCACTGAAGCGGGTAAGTCGACCTCTTAGTGGTTAGGCATGAGGTTGATGTCCTGTTCCAACTCTTGTTGCTCCATGTCTACATCCAACTATTGGAGTGCTTCTTCTATCTCATGGGTGAAGTATTTCTCCTACATTGGTTCACCCTATATGCCTGATTCCAACGGTTCTAATGAATCCACTACATGTACAAGCATTGTTTCATCTGTTTTCACATGTTGCACCCCTTGTTGTACCTACTACTGTTGCACTTCCCTCTCATATTTTCACAGCTCTTATTCCTTCCAGAGTTTCCCCCTCATCTCATGCAACTCCTTCTCTGCTTCTTCCATTATTATATTTTTCCTCTGCCTTTATGCGATTCGCATGTCTTTCTAGTGCCTCGTTACCTATATAGCCATAGCTGCTTTTTCTACTAATGGATTTGCTCGGCACTTGCAACTTTTATCCACCTCCATGTCATCAACAATCTTCTTCTTGCCCTTGTCACACACTGGTATGCTTGCCTCTGATGCTACTACTGCTACTAGTGCTGGTGCTCTCCGGGATGCTGCTTCACATTGCTTCGCTAACCACTCCACAATGAAGCCAACCTATTCATTGGGACTAGAGAAACTGTAGCAATATCTCCATGGGTCCTCCTCGACCTAGTGAAATTCCCCGTGGATCCAATTGAATTGTACTCTCGTGCAGTGATCTTTCACAATGCAATGTGGGTCATACAGATTGTAACTTCAGAGGTCGAATGGATACTTATTCATCCGTTCTACTTCAACACACACTTTCTTGATACTCAGGATCTCATATAACCTAATCTGCAATGGAAGAGTGGGCCACAGTGCCTTCTTCTTCTGGTGCAGTCTGGTTGTCATTCCTGTCGAGATGTGATATGATACTTCTTGCATGACGAGTATGTCTAAGGAAAACTTCAGTAAAACATGCGAATACTCCTCCACGTTGAACATTCGCATTAAGGTGTCGGACAGTGAGGCATACCAATCAGCAATGTCTATCAGTGCCTCCATTGCTTCCTTCAACATGTAGGGTGGATCTTGTTCGAATATCATCTTGTAGAATAGGGTGACAAAATGATTGGACAGTCATGTGCTTACTCCTTTGAAGCTGCATTCAAACAACAACTTGAAATATGTGTTCATAGCAGTCTCCACCAGTGACCATGCCCACTCCAAGCCCTGGAACTCTTGTCGAGCACATATTGCATCTAAGATGTAGGCAGACATGTAAATATCTGCATGCATAACTACGAGTGAATGTCTACCCTTTGTTAATTGTTCCTTCAGTTGATGAGCCAACATGTTGGACCAGTTGCATGGTTACCCTCTCTGGCCAGTTGGTCCAACATGATCACCCAACTGTATCGGAAGGTTGTCATGCTTTCTTGGCAACATAGTTGACATGAAAATATGACCAAGTATTGATACGCCCTCCATAGTATCTTTGTCTTGTAGATCTGGTTGGGTGTCAACCTAAATCAAGCCAACTCCTTTACCCAGTTATTCAGAATGTCTCTAGAGTTAGCACTATTGTTGTGTAAGCTGAAGGGAGTCTTCATGATAGTCGTGGGCTCTAACATTTGATACATCTCATCATAATCTTGTGCCCAGAAGGTTTCAAGCTTCGTCCCACTGACACTACTCAAGTTCATCATCTCGGGATTAGTGTGAGAGACGATCTAGTGTATCATGTCCACACATGGGAATGTGGGGTATCTGCATGAAATCTAGTACAAGTCGGACTTGTGAATGTTCACATACACCTAACAGTCTTCGAGGTATTCATCAAAAGTGCCTGCAAATGATTAATTAACATATTGCCACTTCAGTTTGATGTCCTTGTCTAGAAACAGTTTGGTATCTTCATAGATCGGTAGACTAGAGGACACTCGCTCAACTTTTGCTCCAACTGCATTTCCGTCAATGTCCTGTGATCCTGTTCTCTTGGAGGCCATTGATCCTGTACTGCTAAGAGGTGAATGAACACCTGAAAGATATGGAGACAAAGCAACATGTATGGCAAGAAATATTTTAGCGAAAACCAAAGAAAATTTTGGGAATGACATAGCACATACCTAGGGCACTGATAGGCAAGATTGCACAATTTCTTCTAGGAGGCTAGGTGACTGGCTGTCAGAACTATGAAAAAGGAAGTATGGGTTGTCTGCGAGGCAAGATTGGTTATTGGATTTGTGTAATGTGCAATCCAGATTGGATGCTAACTAATGGGATTGCACAATGCACAATTCGAGCTAGGAGTGACTACAGGCTCAGTAAATACATTGCGCAATTTTATGGGCTAGTAATCACTGTCCCTCAGAAATGCACAAAATAGTTTTGGAGGATAGTGCCTAGGTAGAAATGTAGATTTCTAGAGAGGAAGACAAAGTCTTCCTTCCCCAGATTGCGCAATGCTATCTCGGTGAAGGTAGAGTCTGGGCCAAGGCTGGCCAAACTTGCCGACGGGCTACTGAAAGAAAATATGAAAATCAATGCATGGCGACACTAAGTGAAAGCAGAAGTGATTGATAGTGCATGCAATCATGAATGAAAGATTCAATAAACAAATCAACATGCATGTGGGTGAAGTGAGTCGTTGAATCGATTACCGTTCGTGCAAAACAGTTTGATGCATACGACAACAGTGAGATAGCTACGAAAACTAAAATGGTGCCAGTACAAGCTAGTATACATGTAAATGATAGCAAGAGCTCAAAGAAATAAAGCAAATAACACTCACACAAGTGAAAACACAAAAAGCGATAGAAATGTTGAAAAATACAAGTTGAGGCCACTTACCCATGAATAGTTGAGCTGGATGTGTCGAAGAGTCCTAGATGTGGTGTGGGATTTCAAAGCTCCAAGATTGATGTGAAAGAATGAGCTCTGATGCATCGAATAAATAATTTTTGAGCTCATGAAGTGCATTCCACAAATCTAGGAAAAAGTGACACTTGGAGGAAAGTTTCTAGAACAACTTTGCATGTAACCTCCAACTGCTAAAAATATCTCTCTCAATCATGGGATGCCTTTTGCATGTTTCCTTTTTCTATTCCAGGAAAAAAAATGAGGCATGCATGCAAGTCAAGTTTCCTTTGTCCCAGGTGGAACTGGTCAACCTAAATGCTCATGCATGAAGCTGCTCAACTGCTCGAAGGAAATGCACATTTTTGGTTGGGAGTTGGGTTGGCTGCCCATGATATTTGCACAACTTCTAGGTAGATCAACTGACTATTGCCCAAATTTGCACAAATTTTGGGCTGAGTAGCCCTGCTAGGGAAAATTGTGCAATTTTCACTGTGAGGGTTGACTGGCAGAATTGCGCAATTCTAGAGCCTAGCAGACTACCAAACAGGATTGCGCAATTCTAGAGCCTAGCAGACTACCAAACAGGATTGCGCAATTTCTATAGGGAAGGCTGGTTGCCCTCCAGAATTGGGCAATTTCTTGGGCGAGCTGCTCAGCTTGCATCTGGACCAAGTTCATATGAACAACTTGTGAGGGGAATGCATCAAGCTGTGATTGACAGGCTACCTCTATTCAGGAAAAACACTAAAGCTTGTGTACTTGACGAAGCAAGGTAAGGTGTTGTGGAAAGTTACTAGGGAGGATCCAAAATGAAGCTAAGGAAAATTTTTGGAGGGTGGTTGTAGTTGCTACAACAGCCACATAATAACAATTATAAATGCTCATGAAATACAAGAGGAAAAGAGCTCTTATTAACATATGAAAAATTCAACCAAGTCAGGTACTTCCACGTACCACCCGACCATAGATTGGGCTAAACCAAATCCTTCTTTCAACTAATCTACCCCATGCCATATTCCAAGCATGAATGTGGGACTCACAACAAAACAACCAAGGCTTCCTCAAGCTTTACTGCAATCCTGCCAAACTAATCAAAGGACTCCTGGGTATGAAACCCTCACCTATACTCAAAAGCCTGAAACCCTTTACACAATCCCACCAAACCAATCAACGGACTCATAGGCCCAAAATATGAGTTGAAAAAGAATTATTTTCTTTTTTCTTAAATCCTTTTACATTTTTACTCCAAAAGTGTTTTATCATCCCCCATGGTTAACATCATCAGCTTGAATTCTATTGGTTCTTATTAAGTTTATTTTAGTTGTACATTTTTGTTTTGAGGCCCATTTTTTACTTCAAAATTTCTCGAATTCCAATCACAACTTTCTAGAGGAAAGGGGTAAAGTTTGAATGGACATTAGAGTGAGCAGTCACCTTTGAGAAACTCATATATTTTCTCATGCATGCACCCATGTTAAGAATTGTCAATCTAGAGAAAGTCTTCCTAGTTTTCACATATTCCTATAAAGAAGGATTAGGTAGAGTACTACTACAGGAACGACATGTGATTTTTTATGAGTTGAGAAAAATAAATGAGCATGAGAGGAACCATGTCACTCATGACTTGGAACTTGTAGCAATCATTCATGTGTTAAAAATGTTGAGACATTACTTGATCAAGAAGAAGTTTATGTTGATGTCAGACCATGTGGGATTGAAATATTTATTTTGTTAGCCTAAATTGAATGCAAGATAGGCCAGTTGGTGATTGGGATCATAGGATGAATGAGACTTATAGAGTGACAAAAGAATATAAAATTCCTAGCAAGTCACCCATCCTAGTATTACTTTGGCCCAAACATGCTTAATTGTAGATTTCTCATGAAATCTAATGCATTAATGTTGTTGTGATCCAAGTCGTTTAAGAAATGAAACTTCATGAGTGACAAAGGAATATGTCACAAGGCGTGAAAGAAATATTGCATAAAAAAATTTATAAAAATAATTGAGAATAGTGCACAATGTGTAAGAGAAATATTGCCAAAAAACATAATAAAGATAACATAGAATATGACACCACACATAAGAGAGATATTGCAGAAAAACAATAAATATGAATGCAAAATATTTATTGAATTGATAATATATCACGAGACTACATTATGAGAAAAAGCATGCTTTTCTCTAAGTGAATTTTTGTATTAATAATTTTTACAGGAGTTTTTCCACCGAGAGTTATCCCCTTTTACATTTTAAAATACCATGGTTGTGAAGATCACAAATTACAATGGTAAAAAAATCAAATCATCATTTGATTCAAACATGATGGGTAAATACTATGGTTTACAAAATCCATGGGTGAATATCATGGGTGGATATGATGGTAAAAACTAAATCATCATGTGGTTAGATTCCTACTTCACTATTATGATTTATTTTTTATTTTTTTCCATGCATATTACAAATTCAATCCATGGTTTTACAAATATTGGTAGAAAAACAATTATTAACTATCGTAATTATCATCCACCTCAATCGCTTGGTTAGCCCTCATTAGTGAATTTGACTTTGAGTTCAAATAAATCAAGGGTAAAGAGAACAAGGTGGTTGACGTGCTTAGAAGAATTTTATAGGTAAAATACTGCGAAGCCATAAGTTCTTGCAATCATTAACATCAGGGAAAAGATCAAGGGATATTGTCTAGTACAAGATTAACACTTCCAATATGTGTAAGATTGTTTGTAGAAAGAGATAAATGGACCTTTGAGTAAGAACTACACGCTCACATATGATGGGATGGTAAAATTAAAATACCAATGGTATATACCCTATGTGGACGACTTGAAGAAGGTCATCCCGGATGAGTTTCATAAAAGATCATATTTATTACATCCCAGATATCATAAAATGATTACTGCGATCAAGAAGATGTATTATTGACTAGATATGAAAAAGCAAGTCGCGAATTATATTACAAAGTGTATGGAGTGTCAGCAAGTTAAGGTGGAATGTAGGCATTCGGCTAGACTATTACAACGAATCCCAATCCCAATCCCATAATGGAAATGGGACTTCATATCCATGGATTTCATCACATGACTACTAAAGAAACCAAGACAGAATGATGCCATCATGGTGGTTGTTACACATTATTTTTTCAAATTCATGGAAATTGATATCATAACCCTATCCTTCACCGTCCAAATCATATTTCCATTAATCCTTTAATAAGATGGAAGAAAAACTATTTTGTGGAAGATAAGAATATTATGGAAATACCTTGAAAAAAACTATTTCAAAAGGATGTTGCAGGTTGCACATTAACAACATGTGACACCAATTTTTTTTACAAATTTCATAACTAATAGATTTTGATATTGTTGCATTTCTCATTCAAAGGGTGTGACATTATTTTGACGAAGCTAAAAATAAAAATTATGATACGATTCTTGAATAGAAACCTCGTGGATAGCATATATCCTGAGTAATGGGGATCTTACTCACATCCCTAACTTATTGGATCTCAACCTCCATCTCTTATCCCCATTCTATCTTTTCCCAAGCCCACAAGTACAACCATCTCACATTAAGATGAGCTAGTTAACAAATCCTAGAAAGGCTTTTGACTTTGCTGAAACTTTGTTGAAATATCAAACCTTTGTTCTCAAGGCTTTTGAAGGAAAGGCATTGAAATAGAGAACATGTGGAAAGGGACTTACAACATTAAGGTGGATTCAGGTTGTAACCTTTTCTTCATTATATTATAGTTAGATGTTTCTTTCCCAAAAATTATTGTCTATCTATTTAGAAATATTTGGTATATAATTCCTTGATCATATATATATAGGTTTTATCAAATAATTTTTGGATTATATATGCTTTGATGGTTTGTTTGTTTGCATTGTTTTTGGATATTTGCTTCAGAGCATTGAGGACAAGACTAAAAGCTACATCAAACAACCAACAAGAGAAACCTTCATAAAAGGGTATGAGTTCATCCCACCCTCATTTCCATTGATAATTTGATTGCCATTAAAAATAGGGAAAGTTTCTTGTTTATGTATGTTTTGTTCTATATTTAGTTACTAGATATAGGGATATCACTCTTGTCTACACAAGGGATTCCCCCTGAAACAATGGTGGTGGAAGGTTGAGAAAGGTAGCTCGCTTCATAGCTATTGCAGCCACCCACAAGGACATTGATATTGTATAGATGTTCATGAAGGAAATATTTAGGTTGCATGGCATAACTAACAATAATATTAGGATGAAATTATAAATTCACATTGTTAGAGCCTAGATTTACCTCAGGCTGAAAAGGTAAGATCCTAGGTCCACACAAACCACGCTCAACCTCGTAGCTAGCCCTATGAGGACAGGAGAGGGCTCTCTCTGAGTCAATCTTAGCAAATGATGATCTATGGAGCTTGAGATGACTGAAATATCTTCTAATGTTATGCTAGGTATGAAGTGCAAGGATTTGATTTGATTTTTTGGGGGTTTTGTTGGAAAAAAGGGGAAGGCAAATTTGGGTCCGGGGATGAGGCCAAATTTTTGCAGAGTTCCGGTTGGGATGAGGTAGGCGATAGTTTTGATGCTTTAGATTAAATGATTGATTGGAAAAGACTGCTGAGGAGCTGAAGAGGGCAAGTGGCTGCAAGAATGCTCTCCAAACAGATGAAAACATGTAAACCTAAACAAAGTTTAAGGCAGAGCACAACAAAATCATGGATTCTACCTTTGTCACTCAATTTGTTTAATTCAGAAGAAAAGAGAAGGGAAATGGCATACATAAAAAATCAATGAAATTACAATTACATGAAGAAAATCACCATCAAAACACAGAGCCACAAGGATCCCAACAAGTGCTGCAAAACCCTGGTCTTTCCTTTGCCAAAAATGCAGAAATCAGATGTACAATGGAGTGCCAAGCAATCCCAAGTGTCCAACCATGCTAATGATTGAAATATCACAAGATATAGGCAAGCCTAACTCCTTCCCATGCCTCTAGGGGTCGATATCATCATTCTAGGAGCTGTTTCAACCATATCTAAACAAGGAACTGAAAAATAGGAAATGAAACAACTTGGCTCTATATGTTAGGAAACTGATTCATTCAGTTGTTTTTCACTTTTTAGTGAATGAATCTACTAAAACAAGTAAATATGTGACAAAATTACATCATGTTCATGAAATTACATCAAGGTAGATCAAGAGTTACATCAAAAAGTAAAACTAGTCAAAACTAGGCGAATTTCTGAGCTGAAGAGTGAAAATGAGGCCAAATTTCTCTATGCGCCACGCCCAAATTCTCTATGCATCGCGCCACTTTGGAGCTGATTTTGAGGCAATTCCCAAAGTCCAAATTGAGCCCAAGATATCTCGTTGGAAAGCCCTGCCTGTCTACTTTCCAACCCAAGTCGAACTTCTATATTTGGATGTCATTTGCCCCTCCAAAACTTCAATCTCCCAAGAATGCTTCCTGTGTGTGGAAAAAGTGGCAGAAAGGCCATTTTTAAGGTGTTTTTGACCCTTTAGGCCACCCAGAACTTGATGAAATCATTAGGTAATCCATGAGCATGCATAAATTTTGATAAAAAAATCCAAAAATGCAAAGTTTTCCTCCAGAGGATCTCCCAATTATAAGCGCGCGCCAAGTGGCACTACGCGCTGGGCGGAAAAACCTGTTTTGAAGCCAAAAAATTCAAAATTGACAAAATTTTCTCCAAATTTGTTGAAATTTGGACTAAAGGTCTATCATTGAGTATCATGCTCAGCCAAAGAAGCTTCATCCAAGATTCGGAGTCGATCATGCGTTTTGCGATGTTTCAGTGGTCTCTTGGTGCATGCAGTTCAGTGGCAGAATCATTGCCTTGTTCATATGATGTGTCGGTGCCCGCCTCCATGGTGTTGAAAGTCTATGCCAAGTGTATGTTTGGTTTGTTGAGAATGAGAAATGAGAACTTGGTGTCTTATTTCAATGCCAAATGTGTGCCAAAGGGAAATGAGGGACTGTGGTAAAAATGGGACAGTGGGAACAATGAAGTCGGGACAACCACTAAATGTTGGAGTAACTTGGGATTTTGGGAAATACGAATTGGGGGTATGATTTTGGAGAATAGGAAAAATAAGGGAGATATGGAATGAGGAAGTGATGAGGTGAGGAGATGTTTGGAGGCAAACAATCAATATAAAACCCTAGCAGCAATATCCTTTGCAAAAGGTGAAACAATGATAGTACATGGATTTTACATGTGCACATAAATGTGCTCTCATCAATACATGCCCAAAACATGAAATTTCATGAGTACATGGCAACAATGAGCATCAACATATGCTCCATGTGGCAACAGTAATAAAAATGTAATACATGGCATATCCATCAAGTGCAAGGCCTCCACGAGCTATGACATAAGTTCTCAAAATGTAGCAACAACAAATAGAGGTACTAACATCATCTTATGCTAGTACATGGCCACTCAACACCTTAACCATCTTCATCCCATCAATGAACATCCTATAGTAAATTCATAATAACCTAGCATCCATCATGCTCCATATGTGCATCATCATCAAAATCAATTGGTAGTAGCAATATGTCATAATAGGGTTTGCTTCCCTTTGAACACTCACCATGCCACAAGAACCATCAAACAAACACCAACATGGGATAAAAAACAATGATGGAAGCTCTACCCACTTGTCACAAGACCGATCCATGCATTTTTGGGTGATTTGAGTGAATCCTGGTAGTTTTTTGGCTCTATGGTTGTATGCGCCACACATCCAGCCCAATGCACTACGCCTCACCAATGCACCGTGCCTATGCAAAAATACACAGAGTTCTGAGGCCCAGTGTATCGCGCCTCACCAATGCGCCGTGCCTCCTGCCCAGTGCGTTGCGCATTTTCCAGAAGACTTTTGGAGGCCTTCTTTATGTCCAAATCGGGTTTGGGATAGCTTGTTGTAAAGTTATTTGAGTCTACTTTCCAAACCAACTGGAATTTTTCAATTTGGAGTCCATTTTCCCTGTCAAAAATCAAATCTCCCAAGACTGGTCAAAATGTGCCAAATGAGGCTGCCTAAAGGCAGAGTGCTATTGCAGTCAACTTTTGAAGGTCTTCCTCAACTCAAAATTGAGCTCATGATAGCTCATTGGAAATATCTATGTCTATTTATCCTTTGACTCATCAAGCAAGTCATTTGGCCAACCAAGCTAGAAGAAAATTTGATTTTCCCAAGGTCACTTCAGAGGTGCATCAATTCTCCTAAGGCAACTGTATTTTTGACATTTATCTAAAACCATGACACCTGTGTAAAAATTAAAGTAGGCTTTTCTTCCCTAGCCTGTTGTGGACAAAAACCACTCTCAGTTTTCCAAAATTCATATTTTATTGCTCAGAAACATCATTTGAGTGAAACCTATCCCAATGCGTGGAACAAGAGATTTGTCGAAATGAATCGAAATGCAGGGGATAAGGGGCTTCTAAATTGTTGAGAAAATTCTGGGAAGTAAGGAGGGATGTTAGGAAGTAGGGGAAAGTTGAATTTCAAAGATTGAGTGAGGGGAAGGGGTCCAAAAGGGCTAAACACAGGCCCAACCTAGGAAATTGTCAAGTTGTAGCAATAAACTAGGGTTTGTGGAAAAATGAGGAATTTGGAGGATCTCAGTGATGGGAAGTGTTTAAAAAGGTACATTAAGGATAGGGGAAGGTGTATGAATATCAGGACACAAGTTTTGCTGATTATTTTACCATCCAAGAGAAATTATCTTCAAAACCCTAGGAGACGGAAATGAACTTTACCTGGGCGCAACTGAAGCATGAACAAGGTGTAAAATGACCTAGTGGAACTTGACATGATGATGAAAATCCTCTGAATGATGGTACACTCAACTGAATGGTGACATGGACCGTCATTTGGACAACTTTGAAAGGAGTAAAATCAAACCCTAGACCTAATACCTAGTGACTAAATTTTGCTTGAAGACTCACTAAAATGACAAAATTTGACTTTGACACCTTAAAATCACTTTGTAACAGCATGTTTGATCACTAGAGGAAGGCTGCAAAGACTGACACTAACAGACATCCCACTTTTGGAAAGCACTACTTGCTAGATTTGTATCTGAGTTGGAATTCAATACAACATACCATCCTCATACAGATGGGAAAATCGAGATAATGAATATGGTGTTGCACAACATGCTGAGAATGTACATTATGCACCAACCAAAGAGGTGGGAGGAATAAATTCCCTTAGTTCAATTTCCATATAACAATTCCTGTTATGAGTCACTAAGGTGAGCCCCTTCGATTCTATGTATGGCAAGATATGCAATACACCCATTATTTAGGATGGCCCAGTAACTAGAGTAACTATCAGAGCTAATATGTTAAAGGAGATGGAACAAGAAGTTATTAGAATAAGGAAGAATTTGAAGGTAACCTAGGATAGACAAAAGAGAAACGTATATAATCAAAGAATAAATAAATAATCTCAGGTGGGGGATCACATGTATCTCCAAATTAAACCAAAAAGGAGTTCACTGGAAGTGGGGCCTTATGCCAAGTTGGCACCTAGGTTTTGCGAAGCTTTCCATATTTTAGAAAGAGTGAGACTAGTGGCTCATCAATTAGCCTTTCCTCCCACCATAAAGTCACATGATGTATTCCACATGTCCTTATTGAAAAATTATGTGTGTCATTATAATCACATGATCGATTGGTCTATGATACAAGTAGAGCCCGAGGGAGATTTCTAAGCCATACCTTTTTGTATCCTAGACTAGAGGCAAAATGTGTTTTATAACCAAGTAATAGAGTAGCTCAAGGTGAAATGGAAGCACTTTCGACCCGATGAGGCAACCTGAGAGCATTTAGATCAGATGAAAGCATTGTGCCTTTTTTGTTTTAATGTGTAATGGTTGTAAAATAGTTGTTTCTATAAAGCCAATTTTTGTTTTGTTGTATCTTCTGGTTTTTGTAAGAATGTTGGGGATGGTATTCCTTTAAGGGGGTGGGGTTTGTAACACCCATACATTAATTATAATATTTATAAACATTTTTGTGTAATTGAGCATCTCAGTGTAATATTTGATTGCTTGCACAAAATTTCGGTGTTAATGTAATAAAATTATCACTAGTGAAGTTTAGTCATATTCTAATAATGGTACCAAAAGGTATGAATGTGTGTTTAATTTTCATTATGCACTAATGGTTATTCAACACCAAAATACAAGTAATCATGTATTAATGATAAATTAAATAATTATTCTTTTAATTAATTAATAACAATTAATTAGTGATAATTAAATAACTATCAATTAATATATTCAATAAAAAATAATTATAGTGTTATTAATTAATTCATTAATTCATTAATTTTTAATGTGATCATTATTAATTATATTAATAATACAATATTCATAATTTAACGTTTATTTGATTATTAAAAAATTTGAGGAGGTAGACGGGTCAGATTTTGAGCAGGTCAGTCATCGACGTATGGCGAGGTCGTTTGTGTTTCATTCTTCAAAGGGTAACATGCTAAGGAAGGAGACATAAGGGGAGGGGCAAGAGTTCCCTCTTAGTCACACTTGGAGGCAACCCCAAACAACCTCAAATACATGAGTTGATCAGTGCAAGGGGTTCAATTTTTTTCTTGAAGAGAATTCTTGGGAAGAAAGCATGTGCAAGAACTGTTAAGTTTCCTTAGAGATATATTGTTATTTGCTTAAGATAACTGCATTATATCATTTACACATTCACTCCACAACATTATAAAGTCATTAAATCATATGAAATTATGTAGAAACAAAAACATCATTAGTAAAGTAGTGGAACAGTAAAAGGAACATTAAAAGAAAAACATGCACACAAAGAGACAATGGAATTTGGTCAGAGACTAGGGAAAAACCCTACAAGGGGTAACCTTTCAATTATTCTTATTTTATTAGATTTCATTAATTTTCCAGTTGAGATACAAAGAAAAAAATATCAACAAGCTACCTGGGGTTTATATATGTCTTGTTCACAACTTCGTTTGTGAACAAGTTGTTGAAATGTGTAACTACGTTCAGTATTTATAATATATATTGTAGTTGTGTTTTTATATATTTTATATTAAAGATAAAATAAGTGTAACACCCTCCTCACACATCTACCCAAGCAACCGGCCAACTAGGGTACACATGCGACGAGAGGTCACTATGATATGATTTGACCTACTATGTCACGTTAAGGAAGTGGAACCCACAAAAACACACCATAGATACATTCAACATCAGCATTAGGGCCCTCAGGAACCAATCCAACCTTTCTTCCAACCAACCCCTAGGTCACACTAATATTTTGGACCACTTTACCTCTGGACACTCTCATGTTATGGGCATGCTAGCATCCATGTACCTCTAGATGCTCTCACAGGCCTGCAAGCCAGCATCCAGGGATTTTTTGCACAGTGTTGTACCAGCGTCCCCAAGATTTTAGCCACTTTTTTAGACCTAGAGCCCAGGTCACTACCCATAATAGAGTGACATCTTCATAAAAATAAGATACAAGAAAATGATAGTGCAAAAGCAATTACTTAAATAAGACCTTGACTGGACCCCTACTAGCCATGACAAGAATTTTGTCAAACATATCACGAATATGTAATATACAAGTGTAAATAATAGAATTGAGCAAAAGGGTCTCATACTTAGCTAATAATCATTAAGAAACATTGATGGCTCAACAAATCAACTGACGTTTCATCCATTAGGTCATAAATACATTGTTCATTCATTTATTAGTAGAAACATGATGAGAGCCATAATGGCTACTCTCATAAAACATATATATAACTAGCATAACAGCAATAGAAATACCAATGAAATCACATCCATATAAACCAATATAATACTCAAGAAACAACCTCATATTGATAATGGAAAATCCAAACCTGGGATGGGACTTCCACGTTCCACCCGACTATAGAATGGTTGAGCCAAATCTCTCTTCAACCATTCGCCCCCATGCCATATTCCAAGCATGAATGTGGGATCTCATAAAACACATCAATTCAAAATTATTCAAGGCTTCCAGAGGCCAACCACCTCACAATTGTACATCGCCAAAACCATCATCAGATCAGTCTCTATCCCATCCATTCAAGGCTCCAGAGAATTTGTTCCAACCCAGGCTCTAGGACTAGTAACTCAACCCACAAGTGTTGTTGGGCTCTAGAGCATTTTTCCAACCAAGGCTCCAGGACTAGTAACTAAACCCACCAAGAGCTCCAGATTGTTTGTCCAACCAAGGCTACAGGACTAGTAACTCAACCCAAGTTGTTACAAGGCTCTAGAGTATTTTTCCAACCAAGGCTCCAGGAACTAGTAACTCAACCCAAGCTAAGGAAACATGAGAACCAACCAAAACAAAATAAGGAAATAAACCCACAATCTCCATGGCTATCCAGGAAATGGAAAGGCTAGGAAATCCATTTTCAATCTAGGCAATCCTCCATGCCAGTGACAGATCATGACCATTAATACACATGCATATGCCATGCATGCCAAAAATAGTGAGGAAAACATACATGCAACTCAGTACCTACAAGAAAATGTTGTTGTAGCTGCATATTCTAATGACCTCTTGCGCTTTCGTGCTCTTCTTTTGCCTTCTTGCTCCAAAAATCCAAGTATGCCACACCCTCCAAGAGTGCTACAAGAAAACTTTAAGTATCCAAGAGTATGAGAGAGAGAGAGAGAATAACGAAAGAACTCCAAAATTGTACTAACAAAAAGTTACCAACTGATCCTCATAAGCCTTTTTATGAATGAGGCCTCTATTTTCTTCATTTTCCATTATTTTCCTTCAATTTCCTCCTCGCATGAAACATATTACATTTCACCTCCCTTTTCTCCTAATTTCCATTATTTTCATAAATGAATGTGCCAAAAATGTCATTTTTCCTTTATAAAGCCTTAGCCATTTCCTTTTCCAATTTCCTTAGCCATTAAACAATCACAAGTGATCCCCATCACTAGTATTTTTCCCAACATTCATCTTGGAATATGTGGCCCATCACCATAGCCTTATATATTTTTACATGGAGTTTTAACCAGTGTTGTTACAAAACCCTCCCCCTTGGGGGAACATCGTCCTTGGTGTTTAATGACACATATAACCAACAATATTGTTGAAATCAAAACATGCTTCCCATGGAGATTTATAACATAGCTCATTGCAGTATTTACAATGATCATCTGTTGAAACATGACAAACATACTATTTATTGGAGATTTATAACACAACTCATTACGGTATTTACAATAATAACCACATATACTCATGCACATTTGCTTCACCCAACAAATAATGTTACTATCTATGGAGCTTTGTAAATCAAGGTTGATACAATGTTTACAATAATACACACATATGCACATTTTCTCAACCAACAAATAAAAGGATACGATGTCTGCATCTACAACAAGGGAATCCAGAGGATAACACCTCCACCCTCAAAGTAATGCTAGGATTCACCTCCTTCCCAGGGAGTCCATAATCCACTATCAAAGTCAAATCTGCATCCAATGGTCAACACTATAATCCTATTCAAATTGTCCTCTGAGTGAATAGTTACCGACTCATTGTTCCATGGCACACTCTCAATGTGCATCTTATTCCATCTGGCAATGTTAATGAAAAAAATTCATCCCTAGTCTTCCCTTCTCTGCTACATAGCCCCTCGGGCAATCCAGTTACCCCATTCCATGCATTCACTCACCTTCCAAGTTCTGCTGGCACCTCCATCCTAGGTAGTCCATCCCTTAACAAGGCTTCCTCGCATTGGAAGATACAAAAGTCAAGGTATATCCCAACCTTAAAACCATCATACTGTTTATATCATGCTCATGAAAATCGATGGACATTATTGGGTACAAGTGTCTCACAATGGCCCTGTTCCTGAATACTTTACCAACATACTTTTTCCTACTTCAATTATTTTCACTTACGCTGCTAATACTTGCAATTAGTTTCAATCATCCAACTGGGAATTTTTCAGGCTTCCTATACCAAGCACATAACTTCCATTAGTTTTAAAATAAATTGAAATATATTCACGCCATACCTCATTAGTAGCTCGTCAACAAGGTACACTTGCAATCTTGTTTACTTCCTGTAACAACAAGTCAACTAGTATCTTTGGTATCACATTAGGTTAGTGTAAAACACAACCATCATAGATCAAAATCATAAATCACATGTAACCATCATAATCTAGAATCATAGATCGCATGTAATCATCACAAACTAGAATCATAAATCACATGCATAATAAAACTGAAGTAAAATACTAATACTTATCCTTTAATCAATCCTTAGCTTCTACCTTTCTCCTTATTTTGTATGAATTCTTAATCGGTTTCAACACTCGACAACACCTAGTGCCTTCTTCTCAACCATGTGCACATACAGATAGTGTGCATCCCACACATACAACCACACACAACATACCACACCATGTGATACATGCACCTACACCTGACATACAACACATACACCTACACCCAATGTACAACACAACACAATACATACTCCTACATCTAGTGTACACCACAACACAATACATACACCTACAACTGATGTACAACAAAATACATATATGTACACAGAGTACAACACAATGAATACACATGGTGTGATACCACGACTACACCATGAACATACATAATACCACATGTACAAAACACAACATGTATGACATGCACATAATATCGCATGTACAACATGTACACAGTACCACCTATACACAACACCAACTACATAATGTGTACACAACATCACACGTACATGGCACCACCTGCACAACGTGTACACAATGCCACATGTACATTGGACCACTTGTATAACGTGTACACAATACCAGATGTACACATCACCACATGCACGACATGTACACAACATCACCTGCACACAACACCATATGTACAACATGTACACAACACCACATGCTTATAGCACCACTTGCACAATCATACACACAACACCATATGTACATAGCACTGCATATATAACATGTACATAACACCCTATGTACACAACACTACATATCCAACATGCGCACAACACCATATGCACACAACACCACATATCCATCATGCACACAGTACAATATGTACACAACACCACATATCCAACATGTACATAGCACCATCTATACCCAACACTGCATATGCAACATTCACACAATACTATCTATACCACCTTGTACATAATCATTGCATAAACAACATGTACACACACTATATATATACAACACGACATGTGCACAATATCACATATGCAACATGGACAATATATGCACAACAATAGTACCACACATCCAAAACCACACTATCTCTACCAAGAAACCTTGCTTCCAGTGTCTTTTCCATGCTTGTCCCAGCATGTCATAGACCACACTGCTTTCATTTTGATGATGTATCCCTCGGTATAGCCTACCCATAACATAGACATAATATAATCACATAATATCAACTCATAACCACATGATACTGACCTCATATATTTGTCAAGGCTACTCCTCCCAATTGATTCCTCGTAAAACCAAGAACCTCTTTATTCCATTCACCTACATAAGCAATCATTCTTCCACAAGAATGATCCCTGATGACCCTGTCAGACTGTGACATAGATACATGGATACATACATACATATACATAAACATTATGATAAACAATCATGATCCCGTCAGACAACAATATGCATACATAGACATACATACATATAAAAATCAACATAAAATAATAATGATCTAGTTAGTCAATGACATACATACATACATATTTACATATAAACATTAGCATAAAATAATCATGATCCATGATGACCCTATCGGACAGGACATACATACATACATATGTGTATACACATATATACATCAGCATAGTCATGATCACAATGTAATTACTGGATATCATAAGGTCAAGGTTAAGAGAACTCCCTTTATCCATGTACAACATCGAGAACAATAGTTCCAAAAATAGCCAAGGCATATGATGCCTCAAATCTATTTACTTTACATTTCCTAATTAATTTTCTCATGGTTGTCCCGCCATCATCCATTTACACCAAATGACCCAACCAATCTAACTGGTTGCCATAATATTGCCTTCAACCGCCCTTATACATGAACTGAGCTTCATCTAGGTCTTACCTTACTTGTCAAGTACCACAAATATCTCACTGGGCTCCATTAACTTCCTCCTTCCCCAACCAATTCCCAAGACTCTCAAAACAATAAAGGCAAGATGAGAAGCAAACAAAAAGGAAATCATGGAAAACCAACAACAATATGACACCACAAACAAAGTGGCATGGCCATGCACAAGACACAAACAAAGTCAAAATCAAGCAAAAAAAAGCACCAGAAGACCAAAATAACAAGGATGACAATAGACACCATGACTCAATCCCAATGGTTCCCAGTGCTTCCAAGGAAAATCTCAATGTGAGCCTTCTTTAAGATTCCATGGAGAAATCTTTGCCATGCAATTCTTTGTATCATACTACCATAACACATAATTGTTAGTGTATAAATAAATATAACAAGATACCAGTTAGCTTACCTTTTTATACCAAGAACATTGCCTTGTAGTTGAACACATCCATGTCATCTCTCAAGGGACTCCAATCCTTTGATGAATCTAGCTATACCTGTCAAATACATATTTATGAATGTAACACATATCCTCAAAATATCATACAAATTCAACGTTAAGAAGACTTCGTGTATGCAAAACACTAATTTGTTTGGAATTAGGGTTTCCAAACATAGCCAAAGGAATTATTTCCCAATTCCTTTCTTTTACCTTTTTATTTTGTTGCAATAGAGTGTTACTATGGACTATCACATCACCCAATTGTTATTTATATAAACACATCAACTATTACCTTGTCAAGCTAATACCAAGCATGTTTCCCTACAACTGCTCACACATGTCAGTCTCACATTCCGAAGATCAAGACATCATGTATATTAATTTGAAACAATATTTACCAAGTCTAACAACCATGTCATACTCAACAATCAACTCACATTCATCAATCATAATACATAATACTACAACTATCACCTACTTACACTCTAGTACATATCAGTTGTCTCAATACATACATGTTAGTACCACCATCTTAAAACAAAATCATTCCTTCATACCATTTTACATACACATATCAATTATGTAATTCATCAAACATTCAACCAACTTGCAAAAATACCATGTTAAATAAATCAACTAGACGAAATAATAGACACCAAACACTCAAACACCAAATAGACGACAGAAGAAAGCATTCAAGCACCAAGTAGGCAACATAAGAAAACTCATACCTTAATGTATCTTCGGAGAGGCTATCTTGTCTGCACAATCAATCCAAATTAGCATGATATAACTTCACAACATATCAACTAAAACACAAATAAGATCATGATATCCATAACAGTAACTAACTAACATGTTCACGTCATAAACTCATAAACATTTGTCATTTATGCATAGCAATCACATATGTACGACCAGTCTAGATTAGTACAACACAATGTCACAAATAAGTCGACTCATACCTAAATGTCATAACCCTAACCATTTGGATAGACCAATCAAACTTAGTATGATACATATATGAACAAGATCTTAATGTAATAACCGTAATCATCAAGTTAACTAACACATAATAACAATAAGTTATATATCATGCTCATCAACAACATATAACTTAATGACCAACCTAACTATCATATAGCAACAACAAGTTGATCTATAACATACTCATCAACAACATATAACATAATCATTAAGCTAACTATCATATAGCAACAACAAGTTTACCTATAACATACTCATCAACAACATATAACATAATCATCAAGGTATCTAACATGAAACAACAATAGCAATGCATACAACCACATGTTACTATCATTCATGACTATCTGCCACATGTGCATATGACTACACTAATGAACTAACATCTGTCATGTATGTAACCATAACATCAATAGACATGTGCATAAACCTAATGCATATAAAAATCCAATAACTAACATACCTACATGCCAAACATGCAATACATGTATGACGATCTTCTCTTACCCCAAAGTCTAATGTCACCGCCTCATTCTAATGATTTGCATCTCCTGCTCTATCTTAGCCAACACATTAGCATCATAACATACCAATATCATCATGATGACCTAATTGCATACAATGACCTCATGCACAACAACCTTCACCATGACAATGCATGCATAACGACATATAGAAACCTACATGCATAACAAATGCATATACAACCATACACTCATGAAAACACATCCCACAATAACAACATCAACCCTCACATGGAAACATCACTACAACCATGATCAACACCATGCAAATGCAACACGCACATGGACTACAAGCATAAGAAACACATATGAAACCGATATGAATGCATGACGAACACACTTCACATCGAGTCTGAGGGGTGAACCATGCTCTGATACCACTTTGTAACACCATCATCCCACATCTACCCAAGCAACCAGCTAGTCAGGGTAAACAAGTGACGAGAGGACACTATGATATGATTCGACCTCCTAATTCATGTTAAGGAAGTGGAACTGACAAAAACACACCATATAGACATTTAACATCAACATTAGGGCTCTCAGGAACCAATCCAACCTTTCTGCCAACCAGCACCTAGGTACCACTAAGATTTTGGATTACTCGACCTCTGGACGCTCTCATTCTATATGCATGCCAACATCCACGGACCTTTGGATGCTCTCACAGGCCTACAAGCCATTGTCTAAGGACTTTTTCGCATAGTGTTTTGTGACATCCTGGGGATTTGAGCCACTTTTTCAAGCCCAGAGCCCAAGTCACTGCCCAAAATAGAATGGCATCTTCAAAATAATAAGATAACAAGGAAATGGCAATGCAAAAGCAATTAATTGAATAAGACCTTGACTAGACCCCTACTAGCCATGACTTGCATTTTGTCAAACATATCACAAATATGTAATATGCAAGTGTAAATAATATATTTGACCATAGGGGTCTCATACTTATATGAGAATCACTAAGAAACATTGATGCCTAAACACATCAACTGACATTTCATCCATCAGGTCATAAATACATTGTTCATTCATTTATCAGTAGACACATGATGAGAGCCATACATAAATACTGTCATAAAACATATATATAACCAGAATAATAGAAAAAAAAATACCAATGAAATCATAACCATATAAACTAGTATAATACTCATAGAAATATAAGGAGAAATATCCTCATATTGATAATGCAAAATCCAAGCCCGAGATGGGACTTCCACATTCCACCCGACCGTAGAATTGTTGATCCAGATCTCTCTTCATCCATTCACCCTCATTCCATATTCATAAAACAAATCAATCCAAAACCATCTATGGATTCCAGAGGCCAACCACCTCAACCCATCAAACAGTGATTCCACCTCACAGTCAGACATCACCAAAAGCATCATCAGATCGGTCTCTATCCCAACCATCCAAGGCTCCAGGACTATTAACTCAGCCTACAACTTCTGTCGGGCTCTAGAGTGTTTCTCCAACCAAGGCTCCAGGACTAGTAAGTCAACGCACCAAGGGCTCTAGAGCATTTGTCTAATCAAGGATGCCGGACTAGTAACTCAGCCGAAGCTGTTACAGGGCTCTAGAACATTTGTTCAACCAAGGCTCCAGGAACCAGTAACTCAACCCAAGCTAAGGAAACATTAGAACCAACCAAACCAAAATAAGGAAAAACCCATAATATCCATGGCTATCCAAGAAATGAAAAGGCTAGGCAATCCACTGCCAATCTAGCAAATCCTTCATGCCAGTGATAGACCATGACCAATAATCCACATGCATATGCCACGCATGAAAAAACTAGTGAGGAAAGCATACATGTAACTTGGTACCTGCAAGCAAATCCCAATATAGTTTTTAATCCTGATGTCCTCTTGTGCTTTCTTGCTCTTCCTTTTCCTTCCTGCTCCAAAAATCAAAGTATTCCACACCCTCCAAGAGTGCTCCAAGAAAACTCTAAGTATCCAAGAGTATGAGAGAGAGAGAGAGAGAGTAATGAGAGAGCTTCAAAATTGAACTGACAAAAAGTTACCAACTGATCCTAAGAAGCCTTTTTATTTATGGGGCCTCTATTTTCTTCATTTTCCATTATTTTCCCTCAATTTCCTCCTCACATGAAACCTGTGAACTTTCACCTCCCTTTTGTCCTAATTTCCATTATTTTCATAAATAAATGTGCCAAAAATGTCATTTTTCCTTTCAAAATCCTTATCCATTGTGTTTGCCAATTTCCTTAGCCATTAAACAATCACAAGTGATCCCCATCACTAGGATTTTTCCCAACATTCAGCTTGGAATATGTGTCCCATCACTGTGGTCTTATATATTTTTACATGGAGTTTTAACCAGGGTTGTTACAATAAATTTATTATTGTCATTCTTGATGCATGGGTTTCATGCTCAAGATAAAGGTATTTGTAGGTCACGAACCCATTGAGTGTTCCTATGGTTGTCATAGAATTATGAAGTCAAAAGATTCATTGTCATACATGTAAGACCCTTTTGGGCATGTTGTTTCTTGCAAAGAATTTTGTTTTAAATTCAAAAATTCCATAATGACCCTCCATGACCTTGTCAAACAAGTTGGACTACAAAAAGGATCTAGTCGGCCTCATGGGTAGCAATTAGGCTTCCTAATAAACCTATAAATAAGTGAACCTTGACTTCATTTGAGAGACATTCATTCAAGAAAGAAAGAGGTTCAATCTCCTCAAGAAATGAAGCTGGAAGACAAGGAAAAAAGATGAATTTCAAGGAAAATAAGAAGAGAAGCAAGATCAAAGTTTTGGACCTCTATCTCTCTCATGTTAAGATTTCTAAAGTAGATGCTAGACTGGAAATGCAGAAGTTGTTGGGAAAGTCAAAGTTACAAAATAAATTGTTGGTAAATTTGATGTTGCAGAAGAAGTTGTTGGGGAAGGCAAAGTTGCTGCTAGGTCAAAGTTACTAGAAGGTCAAATTTGTTACAAGTTGTTGGGTCAAATTTTTTGGAAGTAGCTAGGTCGAAGTTGTTGGAAGTTGTTAGGTCACAATTAGTGGAAGTTGTTAGGTCAAAGTAGCTAGAAGAGTTCATCAAGAACAAGAATTGTGACTTGGTCTTGGAAGGGTCTTTGAAAAGGTTCTTAGGTCTTTTAATTTTCATCTGAACATTCTATAAGAAAAGAATAATTATTGTGGTTTTTCCTCTCAATAGGAGAGGTTTTGGTCGTGGCTTGCGACCTATATTTTGTGTCGTCTTGTTTATTTGATATTCATAGTTTGGTAGTTTTTTTATCATAATAACTAATAATAATCAATTGAAGAAGCTAATAAATTTAAGTAAAAACACATCACAAGCAGTTATCAAAGTAAGAGAAATCACCTAATCTACTTGCCCCTAGATTTCTCAACATTGTATCAGAGCTAACGTGACTATAACAAGAAGAAGAGGCATATTGAATATCACATAATTGAATAAGGATACATAAGGGTAAAGCACAAGGAAATTATTTAGGACTGAGAAGCACCAAGGAGGAGTACTCATCTCAAGGAATACATCATCACTAAGAGAAGAAGACCTGAAGGACCCTACCTCCACTCAAATAAAGATAGACTACATATTTGAAGTCTCTTGAAGTTTCCATATTCTCCATTTCTAAATATAAAGGAACAAAGAAGAATCATTTCCATCATCATCAACGAAATCAAGGTGATCTCCCTCTTTGAATAAAGTATCACACCTCAAAGAAGTATTGTCATATTTGAATAAAGGATCACATTTCAAAGAAGTATTGTCAACTTTGAAGAAAGAAGACATCATCAAGGAAAAAATCATCTTCAAGAAGGAATATTCAATTGTCATCATCATCAGGAAGACATCAATTTGAATATATCATCATCAAATAAGCATATTCACTTGATAAATTAAGTATATTTATATATATGTTCGAATCTACTATCAATATGAATTCATTCTAGAAGGAGAGCAACAAACCGGTTGGGTCATCAAATCTCCTTGCATGGAAGAAGAGTATAGATTTATCCTCATAGAGAATGAAGTTATTGGATATATTAAGGGTTCAATCTCCAAACCATCTCAAGAGAAATATCAATCACTATAAAAATACATGAAAGGGGAAGTAAGGGCTCAAAGAATCCTCATAGAATCAATCAAGGATTCACGCATCCCGTATGTAGCCAAGAAGGAAACAATGAAATAAATTTATGAAAATTTGGTAGAATTGTTTTTCGTAAGCACTATAGGAGAAGTTATATCATTGAGAACCGAACTATAAAAAATTAAGGTATCTAAGGATGAAGGAGTAGCCCTGTACCTTATGAGGGTATCTCAAATAAGAGATCAACTACAAGAATTAGGAGAAATAATGTCTGATAAAGAAATGACCATTATTGTTCTCAATGCATTACTTGATGAATGGGGAAACTTTGTATCAAGTATCTATGGGGAGAAGGAAGCCACTCCATTCAATAACTTTGGTCATTATGTAATATTGAAGAAACTAGGTTGAAGGAAAAGTGTGATGTTAGATCAAATGACCAAGTTCAAGCATATGCTGCCATGGCTAGGAGAAAAGGAAGGTTTGGAAAGTTTGATCCTTGGAAAAAGAAGAAGATCAATATGTCAAAGATACAATGTTACGAGTGTAATGAATATGGGAAATTAAGAACTAATTATCCTAAACTTAAGAAGGACAAGAAGAAGAGAAAGGAAAGAAATGAAGCCCATGTTGTTGGAGAAGTGAAATTATCAAAAAAGAAGAAATCAAGGAAGGAGAAAGTGAAATATCTCTACTATGATTGAGATAATCTCCTTTGATTAGTTTTTTACAATTATAGAAGATGATAGAAAGCATCACAAGTATGATAGGATGCATTATAACAATATATAAATGACATCATCATATAAGTATGCAAGGATATATGAGGTAGAAAGTTTACACGGCTATAACAGACATCATTATAGAAATGGCATCTCCATTGAAAACATATAAGAACAACCAAAGTAGCAGTATATATGGTTTGAAGAAAGTCATCTAGCAAGATATAAGATAAATAAATTATCATACATCATCATAATTAGGAAGGAGCACTTATAGAATGAGGATCATCAAGTTTCCAGTGGTAAGGATCATCAAGATCCTCCACCAGAATCTTCATTACAAGGTTCACCTCTACTAAGAACATGAAAGTGTCTCGCAGATAGTACAAATTCCACCTTGTGTGGGATCAATTGATAAGGTATGATGAAAAACATGTGCAATATGTTGAGGGTTGAAGTACTTTCATCTTCAAGCAAGAAAAAGAAGCTTCTAGAAGGAATTTTAAATGACCAAAAGAAGGAAATGGTATGTATACACTTGATAGATAAAGTCATGTGGTCATATAGTTGTAGATAACATGGTTGAATGCTCTATCTCATGAGCATGATCGAAGGAGAAGGATATATTCCATTAGAATGATGAATGAAGGCATGTAAGCAATGTGCCTTTAACTATACATATTGATATGATGAAATCATCATAATATGACCACATATGGAAGTTGAGGTGGTTGCTAATTATGGTTCCTATGATGAAGGAACTATGTATAGAAGTCCCTGGGGAAGAAATATGTGAAGAAAGGAAGAAGATTTTGTGAAAGACGCAACTATGTTCATGTAAGATAAGATAAGATAAGTGATCAACACCCAATAACTAGAAGAATTAGCTATGACATCTACAAGGAAGAAGAAGGTATGAGACCCTGATATGTATACTACAAAAGAAGAATATTGGTAATGAATGTCTTAGAGATGGATTCATACATGTGCAATATGTTAATATTTCAATAATTTTATGTCATGACGAAAGGCCATCATAAAAAGGTAACTTTGATTTGATGTTAAATTTGAGTTTTGAAAGCATCTGGTTGGGTTGTTACATGGATACCAAAAGAGGGTTGTAGAAAGTCACCTACAACCTGTACTAATGAGATTGGATGGAAGATCCTCAAAGAAACATGACATGGAAGAGGTATTTTTATGAATTATAATTAGATGTGGAATAGAATATCACTTTCTGGTGAAGAGGAGGATGATATTACTATTGGTTCAACCCTATGGTTCATTGAAGAGAAGTGATGTATAAAGATGGTTAAAGTCCTACAAGAGGCTGATAATATGATGATCTCCACCAAGGAATTTGATAGATACTTATGGAAACAAATCCCTAGTTGAGAGGGAGCTTGGGTATATTCCTTTTATATTAATGATTTGATCCTCCCTAGTTGAGAGGGAGAGATATACACATCATTATTTTCTTCATTATTATGAAGAAAGAATAGAGGATTGGGTAAGAATATGGTTTATGATAATCTTTGAGGATGTGGTAGGGAATCCAATAGGCCATAGTATTCAAAGAGGTAATTCCTTGAGGATGTGTTATTCCAAGATATGAATTGTCCTAGAAGGACATACCTTGTGAACATCCAGGTGGGGTATGTTACTTAAGAGACAATGATGATGGTGTCTATCATTCATTTTTTTTACAGCATTGTGCTTTGATCTTGTGGAGAGATAGAGTTGTTAGACAAGGCTTTGCTATCTGACAATGTTGGTTGGTATGATGAGATGCACAGATATCAGCTGATAAAATAGCTTATGAGATGGCTTACCAATCTGACTCTTCTTATAAGAATTATTCAATATAAGAATTCCTACGTACCATGTATGGATTATGAATACCTCCCTAGTTAATAGGGAATATTAAAATGTGTAACTAGGTCAAAGGTTCTGGAAGGTCGAAGTTGCTGGAAGTTGTTGGGTCAAAGTTGCTGGAAGTAGCTAGGTCTAAGTTATTGGAAGTTGTTGGGTCAAAATTGTTGGAAGCTACTAGGTCAAAGTAGCTAGAATATTTCATTGAGAAGGAGAATTTTGACTTGGTCTTGGAAGGACCTTTGACAAGGGTCTTAGGCCTTTGAATTTTTCATCTGAACATTCTATAAGAAGAGAATAATTCTTGTGGGTTTTCCTCTCAATAGGATAATTTTTGGTCCTAGCTTGCAACCTACATTTTGTGTCGTCTTGTTTATTTGATCTTCATAATTTGGTAGTTGTTTGATGATAAGAACATGATCATAATCAAGTGAAAGAAGAAGCTAATAAAGTTAAGTAAAAACACATCACATGCAGTTATCAAAGTAAGAGAAATCACCTAATCTAGTTGCCCCTAGATTTCTCAACATTGTATCAGAGCTAAGGTGACTACAAAAAGAAGAAGAGGCATATTGAATATCACATAATTGAATAAGGATACATAAGGGCCAATCACAAGGAAATTATTTAGGTCTAAGAAGCATAAAGGAGGAGTAATCATCTCAAGGAATACATCATCACAAAGAGAAGAAGACCTGAAGGACCCTACCTCCACTAAAATAAAGGCGGACTACATATTTGTATTAAAGATTCCATATTCTCCATTTCTAAATCTAAAGGAATTTAGAATAATAATTTCCATCATCATCAAAGAAATCAAAGTGATCTCCCTCCTTTAATAAAGTATCACATTTCAAAGAAGTATTATCATCTTTGAAGAAAGAAGACAACATCAAGGAAGCAATCATCTTCAAGAAGGAATATTCAATTTTCATCATCATCAAGAAGACATAAAGTTGAATATATCATCATCAAAGAAGAATATTTACTTGATTAATTAAGTATATTTATATATATGTCTGAATTCCACTATCAATATGAATTCATTCTACAAGGAGAGCAACAAACTGGTTGGGTCATCAAATATCTTTGCATGGAAGAAGATGATATATTTTATCCTCATAGAGAATGAAGTTATTGGATATCTTAAGGGTTTAATCTCCAAACCATCTCAAGAGAAATATCAAGCACTATCAAAATACATGAAAGGGGAAGTAAGGGCTCAAAGGATCCTCATAGAATCAATCAAGAATTCACTCATCCCTTATGTAGCAAAGAAGGGGACAACGAAAGAAATTTATGAAAATTTGGTAGAATTGTTTTCTGTAAGCACGATAGGAGAAGTTATATCATTGAGAACCGAATTATACAAAATGAAGGTATCTAAGGATGAATGAGTAGCCCTGTACCTTATGAGGGTATCTCAAATAAGAGATCAACTACAAGAATTAGGAGAAATAATCTTTGATAAAGAAATGACCATCGTTGTGCTCAATGCATTACCTGATGAATGGGGCAAATTTGTGTCAAGTATCTATGGGAAGAAGGAAGCCACTCCATTCAATAAATTTGGTCATTATGTAATATTGAAGAAACTAGGTTGTCGAAAAAGAGTGATGTTGGATCAAATGAACAAGTTCAAGCATATGCTACCCGGGCAAGGAGAAAAGGAAAGTTTGGCAAGTTTGATCCTCGGAAAAAGAAGAAGATCAATCTGTCACACATACAATGTTATGAGTGTAATGAATATGGGAAATTAAAAAGGAAATATCCTAAACTCAAGAAGGACAAAAGGGAGAGAAAGGAAAGAAATGATGCCCATGTTATTGAAGAAGTGAAATAATCATAAAAGAAGAAATCAAAGAAGGAGAAAGTGAAATATCTCTACTATGACTGAGATAATATCCTTTGATTAGTTCTTTACAATTATATAACATGATAGAAAGCATCACAAGTATGATAGGATTCATTATAACAAGATATAAATCACATCATCATATAAGCATGGAAGGATATCTTAAGTAGAACGTTTACACAATTATAACAGAAATCATGATAGAAATGGCATCTCCATTGAAAACATACAAGAACAAACGGAGTAGCAGTATATACGGTTTGAAGAAATTCATCTAGCAAGATCTAAGATAAATAAATTATCATACATCATGATAATTAGGAAGGATCACTTACAGAATGAGGATCATCAAGTTTCCAGTGGTAAGGATCATCAAGATCCTCCACTGGAATCTTCATTAGAAGGTTCACCTCTAATACGAACAAGCAAGTTTCATGCAGATAGTACACATTCCACCTTGTGTGGGATCAACTAATAAGGTATGATGACAAACATGTGCAACGTGTTGAGATGGTTGAAGTACTTTCATCTTCAAGCAAGAAAAGGAAGCTGCTAGAAGGAAGTTTAGTTGACCAAAATAAGGAAAAGGTATGTATACACTTGATAGATAAATTCATGTGATCATATAGTTTTAGATAACATGGTTGAATGCTATATGTCATGAGCATGATCAAAGGATAAGGATCTCTTCCATTTTGAATGATGAATGAAGGCATGTAAACAATGTGCCTTGAACTCTTCTACATATTGATATGATTAAATAAACATAATATGGCCTCATATGGAAGTTGAGTTGGTTGCTAATTATGGTTCATATGATGAAGGAACTATGTATAGAAGTTCCTAGGGAAGAAATAGGTGAAGAAAGGAAGAAGATTTTGTGAAAGATGCAACTATATTCATGTAAGATAAGATAAGTGATCAACACCCAATAACTAAAAGAATTAGCAATGACATCTACAAGGAAGAAGAAGGTATGAGGACCCTGATAGGTATATTGCAAAAGAAGAATCTTGGTAATGAATCTCTTAGATATGGATTCATACTTTTTCAGGATGTTGATATTGCAATAATTTTATGTCATGAGGAAAGGTCATCATAAAAAGTTAACCTTGATTTGATGTTAATTTTGAGTTTTGAAAGCATCTGGTTGGGTTCTTACAGGGCTACCGAAAGAGGGTTGTTGAAAGTCACCTAGAACTTGTATTAATGAGATTGGATGGAAGATCCTTAAAAAAACATGACTTGGAAGAGGTAGTTGTATGAAGGATAGTTAGATGTGGAATAGAAGATCACTTTCCAATGAAGAGAAGGATGGCATTACTATTGGTTCAACCCTATGGTTGATTGAAGAGAAGTGATGGATAAAGATGGTCAAATCCCTACAAGAAGCTGATAATATGATGATCTCCAACAAGGAATTGATAGCTACTAATGGAAAAAAATCCCTAGTTGAGAGGGAGTTTGGGTATATTCCTTTTATATTAATGAGTTGATCCTTGTTGAGTTACGAAATGGGTATGTATTTACTCTTAATTCCATCAACTTTTTCCTCTATTCTTATCTCTTTCATATCTTGATACGCTAACATATTGATGGATTATGATAAGAAATGAATGAATTACTCTTGATTAAGATTTATCTACCGTAACTAAATATTATTCCTTTTTATGCAGAGAAACGACGAAAGGAACAGTTGTTGTTCCCTAGAGACGGAACAACATAAACCAACAAAGGAAGAATGAGGTGCATCGATTGTGGTAAGGTCGGAGGATGAATCAGGAGGATCAACGCTAAATATGGTGTCAGAAGATAGCATTCAGTTGTGAATTCCTCAGGATCATATTTATCTTTTACCTCTTTCTAACTATAAAAGTAAAAATTCTAGGAGGAAGGGGATCGATCTCTGTGTATTTCAAATTGTAATTTTAATTTATAGACTTGTGCTTTTGGAGGAACATGACCATATTGTAATGAGAATTGAGTTCAATGGTTAATATATAATTTACGTTGTTGTTCATTCGTATTCTCTAAAGTAGCTCAGCAATATTCACTGGTGGCTAAGGGCCTGTTGTGTTGTACAACAACCCCGCATTTCTTAAAATTTTTCTTTAAAATCATAATTTGAAATGGGTCCCTTTTGAACATAGATGTGTGAATAAATTGGTATTAACTCATTATTAGAAAAACCCTCATCAAAAGGTCCAATGGAAACTATATATTCTAAAATAAACCTTTTTGAAAAACAATAAAAATAGGTCTTTTAAATAATCAAAGCTTTTTATTATTACGATAAAGCGATCGCAAATTCACATATCGCAATAATAAGAAAAACATATATGAAAGACCCATTGAATCACTCCGATCCAAAAAGGGAAATCGCTATCGGATATCGGGGAAAGGCAAAACACATCATATATATAAAAAGAACCTCTCCCATTCCTTCGATGTGATAAAAGGTATCGCTATCGACAATCGGCCGTAGCAACTAATTCATTAACGGTGACACCTTCAAATCTTTCGATGCGATAAGGCGTATCGCCATCGTCGATCGGTGATTTCGCAATAGCATAAGTAATGTGACCCGAGCCCTTTCCCGATTGTGATACATTAAATCAAGGCATGTGTTTCAAAGCATATTAAAGATGGGCATGCATTATACCACCTTTGGTGATTGAATGATATTTTAGACTCTTATTAAAACCTTCCCGCTCACGTCACCAATCCCATCAAATGCGATTATCTGCCAAAAATCTAAGCCACGCTTGAATCAATCATTCACCATATAAACATTATGATGGATATTTAAAAACTCCCTTATCATGATGGACAGGTGAAGCGGCCAATTAATGAAGTAGTTATGCCGAGATTTTCCACTTAGATTCTACCAGTGGCAGTTTCACCATAATCTTTGATTATTCGCTAATAGATATAACTCTTTCATATTGGCTCATGCTACCTATTTCCCTGTATCACGCTGGTTTTATTTCTTGTGCAGAATTCCGTCGAAATAACAAGTTATAAGCAAATGGGAAAGAAATCCAAGAGATCCACAGCAGCAGCGGCCCCTACAATAACAGTCCAACCCACCAGTGACCCAGGACCAAGTAAAAAGGGCTTAATCTCAGACACTACATGTCTCGGCCTTGGAAATACAAGCTAGAAAAGCATCTATAATTTAATTGAAGTAGAAGAACCAAAGGAAGTGTCGGAAGAAGCTACTGCGAGCTCGATTAATAAATCAGAAGCCTCCCTAAAATATTTAGCCGACTCATTTTGCATAGGATAGCAGCTCGAGAGAAAATTCTTCCATACACTGATGTAGTCAGATGGGTGGTTTAACAAATTCCAGTTTCAAATAGAACATTTTGCACAATTGACGAAAGAATTTTTGGTTCATTTCAGCCTGATGACTTAAGGAAGATGTATCATTTTCTTGAACCTGAAAAAAAATACAACAAAGCTTTTCTAGAGAAATTCGCAGTGGAGAACAAGACGGAATCAACCCCGATTAGGCAATGGAGACAGAATCCCGCAAAGCACAAACATGAATCATCGGGTAAGTACTCTGTGGATTCCTTGTCATCTCCTTACTGTTACACTGGGGCAATGATGTGTAGGATATGGGGAATGCATGATTCAACAAAGTTTACTATCGAAATGGTTCCTTTAATGGAAGCGGCTGTTGCTAGCTATGTCATGGATTGGGCGAATATATTGTCTGATAAATTAGCCTCTGCAATTCTTGATTTTAGATTCAATTCACACAAAACCACCAGGACCGTTCCCCCTTTCTATTACAGTGCTTATGTTATGTATATGCTTTGCTTTAATTCTGAATACTCGGTACTTGGGTGGAGATGGATGCCACAGAACCCTAAGCCAATCCACATTTATCATCAGATGTTATGGAAGGTGCATTATAAATACCACTTGTATCAGATCTGTAATGGTTTCATGTTACCCATATATTATGAAATTTTTGATAAGCCTGCCCCAAGGATTTCCGAGGAGGCAAAGATTGACTTGACCTCTGTGGGGAATTGGTTCGGGGAAGACAAGTTCACATATATAAGGGTGTATGGTAGCCTCACAATACCCCATGTCCTTCCATTGTATGTACCTAATAAGCTGTTAGCGCGAGAGTTAGCTTACCAACTAACAACAACAGGAACATCCAAAACTCTTAGGACATCTAAAAAGCAGTCTTGGCTTATTGTCAGGCGGAAAGAGTCGATAGTGCGGACACAACCAACCTCCCTAGGAGCCTAAGACTCTCTAGTGACAAACAAGACAAACAAGAGCAATCCTTCTCTAAACATGCATTTACTATATAATAAATCAAGTGTTTAGATCCTACCTGTAGTCCAACGTTGTTATAGCAGTCCAACCTCGCTGATCCGGATGAGCTCCTCCTTCACTTCGAAACCTGCATTCACTAACAATCAAACAATTAAATAGCACTTGATAATCTCATAAAATAAAACATATTTAACACATAGACCAAGGAGTACATGAAACAACTCATAAATAACAAGTTATTGAGAAGAATGGACTCATTTGCATTAATAGGAAACAAAAGGAACAATTACAACCTGAGCCTTGGTGCTGTGCAAGTCCCTCCCAGGGTCCATCAAGAGTTCTCCTTTACTTTGACAAAGCTCACCCACTTCCAAATAGAACAAGCAAAGATGGCAATCTCTCCTCACAATCTTCTAAATGGGAGTCCTAATTCCAGCAGCATCTACCCTTAGAAATGTTTAGCTTTCAACCTCCCCTCCTTCTGGCCCAATGCCTGTATTTATAGTGCTCAAGAGGAAGTTAATTAGGTCCACCATCAATGGGATAATCCCCTCTTTGGATGGGATAGCTCCCTTATTGATGGGATAAGTTCCTCTTTGGTAGGGATACATGAACCATCTGGAGGCGCTTCATACACGTCAAAAATACTTCTAGAAGCCTCTAGAAATGACCACAAGTAACTTTTTTGAAGTGAAACTTGCGCTTTTTGACCTTTACAGGGGTACGCACCTGCCCCTTTACATACAGAGCATACAAGTACGCAGTTTCTGTGAACATTAGGTGCGTATACGCGGGTAAGGCCGAGAGAATCTGCGTACCCAGAGATAAACACATTTACAAAGACTTTCTCTCTTTTTGGAGTTTGACATGGAGAGCAGAGGCATAAAACTTGCCCAGGAGGATAGCATGACTGTTGATAGAGCCATACTAACTGTAAATAGCCATGGTGATATTTTTTAGTGTAACAGATTGCCCCCTAAAGTGTGAAGCCTGTAGTAGATTAGGGTTTTGTATTATCTAGGAAGGGTGAAGCGCTTTATCATTTCAAGGATTATCTTGTGGAGAGCCTGGTCAGAACCTGCAATTTTCAACACAAAATACATGTATAAGATTATATCATCGCTGAGGTAGGCATTCCCATACTCAGATCAAAACTTTAACTAACAAACTAACTACTCTGATACAGGAATGATCTTGCAGTACATCATAATCATAGACTTTTGTAGACACAGTATGGACGCAGCCATCTGTTTATGATTAGTCTACTAGATAATGAATACAAAACTCCTCGCAGCCTGGATGGTGGAAACTAAATCCAGGGTCTTCATTTCTACTTCCCGAATTGGTACGATTCTAGCCATGCGGATAAATGAGTTGATGTCGAACATGGTAGAAACCACTTGATTACCAATCGATGATGTAAATTGTTAACAAGTGTGAGAGAGACCACCAATAATGTCAATGGTTCTCAAAGTACCCAGTACAATCCATGAGATGTGAATGAATGAGTTGATGTCGAACATTTCACGGAATCCTTCGATCGAAATTCAATGATGTAAACTGACGTCAAAGGCGAGAAACCTGCCATTGATGCATGTAGACTTCAAGGTACTGACGATTTCTAAGTCATCTCTCTAGATAATGTGCTGATGTCGATAGAAAGTGACCCGTTGCAGGCAAGCCCACAACACGAAATCATTGTTCAAGTTGAAGAAATGTTGCTGTAAGGACTGAATCAGGGATGGTCAAATGGATGACAAGTATTTTGCAGATGAAAGTTTTGTTTGCAGACCTCTTGAACACATAACGACACAACAGATGGCTTGGTAACGAATGACTCAAAGTTAATCCCCGGAACCCGGCTAAAGACTTTCAATGTGGTTTGATAAACTTTTAAGGCAAAGGATTTCCCAACCCAGGTGAACGGAAAGTGTCATGTTCAAGAGCGGTGATAAGGTTCTTCTGTAACAAAGGATAACAAATAGGTTCATTTTTCTCTCTTTTCCCCCACCATTTCTGGCAAGTACCTCTTTATTTTTAACAAGCTTGAGGAGGATAACATATGCTTGATTATAAGCTCATCCTTCAGACGAGTCCAACCTAGTTTTGATTCGAACCCTAGGAAGGAGTGGTTCATTCCTGTTTGTAATTGAACAGGTCCTCTACTGTGAAATTTTAACGAGCCCAGTATAGGAGAAACTCGGTGTTTTTCAATTTTAGAGAGTCTGAAAAACTTAAGAAGACTCCAGGTTGAACTTTTTCGTAAATTTGTGTCCCCCAAGCCTGAAAAGGTATAAAATAATACCTGGGAGAACCGCTTGATCTTGCGACCAAGGAGTACTTTCATGATTAGTGTCTCTGACCTAAAAAGTAAAAAGCGATCAAGGACACGTCGTTTTATTTCCGTATCGAGTTTGAAACGACAAAAACCCGGCAATATTTTCCTGATTTTACGGTCAGAAAAGAGCTATAAGGGGACCGTCTTTTAATTCTATTTTAACGAGTGTAAAAGAAACGCTCGGCAATCTTTTCATGTTTTAGGAGTCAGAAAATAGCTTAAAAGATGACTCTGATGTTTTGGTTTGTGAAAAATGATGATTTTACTCTAAAGTCCTTTTGTCCTACACAAAAACGACACATTACTCATACCTGTTTAAGATGGGTGAAAATACATTGAAAAATGTCCTTTCATGGTGAAAAATAAACAAACTTAGCATTCATTCATCCAAAAAACCTATAAAAAGACTTTTTACCATGTCATTTTTACCATTTTACTGTTGAGGTTGAGAAAAGGGCTTTTGACAAGAAAACTTCCTGTGGTCATTGTGGAGAATCTGACCGTCAGAATCGAACGCCATCTCATCAGGTATTTTACAACATCCTTCTCTTGCTTTCCATCTGTTTAAAATTCATTTTTAAGTTTTTATTTGATTTTTTGAGGGTCTTGGGTTTCAAGATGCGCCCTTCGGGGTACGCAGGTCATGCACTGCTGACCTGCGTACCCCAATATTTTCTCAATGGGGAAAATACCATGGGTACGCACCCGGCCTTAAGGGAAGCTGCGTCCAGACGCTCTGTCCCTAAAAGCCGGGGTGCGTACCCCGCAAAACGCATTTTGAAACCCTCATTTCTCCAAAATGAACCAACATTTTAAAATTTTATGGATTCTAACAGATGTTTTATGATGTGCAGGGTGCACACCATGCTTGATTGGCGTGAAAGAGAACACGAGGATGTTGATTTGGCCGCGATAGGTCATCAACCTTCCATTGATGCATTAAAAGCATGCGGACTGTACAAATACTGGGCCATACCTGGCATGAGGGGCCAGGTGCCATTCCTTGAGTGGCTGGTTGAAAGGTGGAACATTCAGGAGCAATGTTTCTACATCGGAGAGCACCAGCTCGAGATAGAGCCCTCCGACATATATTTTCTCACTGGCTTGCCTAACAGGGGCGAGCAACTCTCTCTATTCGGGACTAGGCCGGGTGGCCAATCCCTTGCTAGTCTCCGGCTAGAGTGGTGCAACAATCAAAACCAGGAGAAGGGGATAGAAATCAAGTACATATCCCAACCTGAACTTATGGTAATAGCCTTTACTGTTACCAGACTTTGCGGCGCGACCGCTTTGCACCATGCCACCGGGTCCCAAATGCGGATGGCTATAGATTGCTTCCAAGGAACCATTTTCAACTGGTGTGATGCTGTGTTGGCCAATATGAAGGGCCACCTAACCAGGGCAAAGAGAGGACAACTGAAGACTTTTGGATATGGGCCTTTAGTCGTAAGCTTTGCCCTAGAGAGAGTTCCAATGTTGATCCCCCAGCATCTTACAGTTCCAGTTGGGGCTCCTCGGGAGCCTAAGTTGACGAGATGGGTTGCGGTAATGGCCCGACATCCTGACGAGGGAGCGACAGTTGTTCGATTTCTTGATGGTTACTTTCACTGGCTAGAGAGCCAGGTCTTTTCTATTCAAGACTTTCCTTATGCCAGAATGGATTTTCGGAATGATCCGGACATGGTTCTTCCACAGGGAGAACAGTGGGACGACAGAGGTATTTCATTTTTCACAAGTTTTTAAATTATGTATTTTTTTTGTTTTTATATATCGCCTCAAAACTGACAGCACAAAGTTTCAAAATGAATATGTAGGTCCACGGCATCCAGCCAACCTCCGGTCTTTTGAGAGGAGAGTACCAGCTGTACCAGCACCAGCCCCACAGGATGCGACCACAGAGACCTTAGCCGAGCTGGAACAGGATCTAGAGCGTTTGACGACGGATATACCAGAGACCACCATAGATGACATTCCCATTCGACTTCAGCGCTATGTGGTCGCAGTCCCAGGACCTTTTAGGAGGTTCTTGTGTAGGGTAGCGCGGGCAGTGATCTCGTATAGAGAGCACCACCAGTGATTGGCTAGTCACTTTTGTAGACACATATGACATTTTTCATTTTTTGTACTTATCATTTTTGCCGATCATAAGGTGTTTTTCAACCTATGATCGAAGACGATGTATATTTTTGACACACTCCTACCTATATATATATATATCATTATTACCGGCTCATCTTGTTTAACATATGTGATGAAATGTTTTTTAAATTTACTTGCATGATTATCGTAAATGTCTGTCCAACATTCGAGAAGCAATTGCATCTGCTAATGTATTTAAAGACCTTGGAATATGCTGATATTCAATGTAATCAAATTCACGTTCTAAGAGGCGCACTCTCAAAAATAACCTTAATAACACAGGATTTCTAATGGCATATACTCTATTAAGCTGTAATACAACGAGTTCAGAATCTAACCTCACTATCAAACGTCAAATTCCAAATGAAATAGATTCAGACAATAATTCAACCACTGCACTATATTCTGCAATGTTGTTCGTTGTTTGACCGAGGCTCACCCCATGCGTAGAAACTAACTCATCAGAGGGCGAATAGATAACCCAAGCTGCGGAAGAGATATTCAGTGTACTACGACAAGCACCATCGGCAAATCCAATGTACGTTTGGAGAGGCGTCGACATCTGCAATATCAAGAGTAAAACCAAGATAAGCCAGAATAACGACGAAAAACACACTTTCTAAGCTAACCACACTATCTAAACTAACAAACATACTAGCTAGAAAGAAAACCTAACCTAACTAAAAATTCTCCATACCCATCATTTAAGCATAATACCTCTTTAGGTAAAGTCCATTTCTGGGTTTACCCAAAGAGTCCCCATCAAAATCTACCAACTCATAGGCCCCTCTTGCTAGCTTTCGCTTTACAATGTAGGGTCCATGCCACATAGGAACGAATTTTCCAACACCTAGCTTATCGTTAGCTTGATCATATAATAGCACTAGGTCTCCCTCCGAAAAACTTCGAGGGGTCACATTTCTATCATACTGAGCTTTCATTCGCTTCGAGTGAGTCTCGATTGCCAATGCAGCGTCACGTCGAGTCTCATCTAACTGAGCTAAGTATAATAAACATTTCTCCTCTTCGGAAGTAGCTGGGAGTAATTCGACAGCCATTTGAAGTGATGGGATTTCGCATTCAATGGGTAACACAGCTTCCAAGCCATAAACTAGCTGGAAAGGAGTGAACCCTGTTGAAGTTTTCACTGAAGTTCGGTATGCCCATAGCGCTGAAAATAACATGTTGTGCCAATTTGACCGATGAATACCAATGATTCGTCGGATCATGATAACCAGAACTTTGTTGATAGACTCAACCAAACCGTTGGCTTGCGGATAATAAGGAGTAGAGCTATCGTGGCGTAAACCAAGCTGGCTTGTAAGCTCAGTCATCATGATGTTTCGAAAATGGCTCCCATGGTCAGTGATAATTGCTTGCGGGACACCAAACCTAGTTATAATGTGATTGAATACGAAAACTGTAGCTGTTTTGCCGCTTGCTTCGAATGTAGGCATCGCCTCGGCCCATTTAGTAAAATAATCAACTGCGAGGATGATATACGCATGCCCCCCGACCGAGTGAGGGTTACAAGTAATAAAATCGATACCCCATTTGGCGAAAGGACCAATGGCAATTATAGGATGGAGTGGAGCAGGTGGTGCACGCATCTTGCGATCAAACACTTGACAGTTGTGGCACTTTCGGACTGCAATGATACAATCTTTAAACATGGACGGCCAGAAATAGCCAGCGTGCAACACCTTCTGAGCTGTGGCATACCCAGACATATGGCCGCCACATGCTCCAGAGTGACAATCATTCAAAACTCTCTCAGCCTCTTCGTGAGTTAAACAACGTCGAAAAACTAAGTCTGCCCCCCGGCGATAAAGTGTATCTCCAATAATTCTGTATTGCTGGGATTGAAACCGAATTCTTCGACGTTCCGACTTTGAAGCTTCAGGCCGAAAGGTTTGGGTTTGGAGATAGATGATTATATCCCCGTACCACGGATCTAAATACTGATAAGAAACAAAGATTCGTCCACAATGGACTCCTCTGCCACAGTTTCTGTGTCAGCACGCGGGAAATCACACATCAATTCCGAAAAAACTAAGGATTTCTTAGACTTGGACTTCTCAAACTCCAAGTCGAACTCTTGCAGAATAATGATCCATTTAGAGTACTTGCCCCCTAGCAGTTGTTTTGTCAAAATATAAATCACGGGGTTGCAATCCGAAATAACTGTAGTTTTGCGGAGAAGAATGTAGTGACGAAAACGCTGGACATCTTGAACGGCTGCCAGGGCCAATTTCTCCACATGCGAATATTTTAGCTCAGTGGGGTTTAATGTCCTACTAAGATAATATATCACATGTTCCGTTCCAAATTCATCTTCTTGGACTAGCACCATTCCAATAGTGGAATGCGAAGCTGCGAGGTATAAGAAGTAGTCCTGGTTGTAGTTGGTAGGATGCAACAAAGGTGCATGGGTCAACGCGTGCTTAAGTGCATCAAAAGATTGTTGGGCAATCTCGTCCCAAAAGAATGGAGCGTTATGTTTCAACAACCGTGTAAAACCTTTAGTGACCTCGGTGTAGTTTGGAATGAATTGGCGTAAAAAGTTTGCTTTCCCTTGCAAACTTTGGAGTTGGCGCAAACTCGAAGGAGGAGGCAATTTGATGATAGCTTCGACCTTCGAGGGATCGACGCGAAAGCCGGCTTTTGAAACAACAAATCCCAGCAATCGACCCACTTCTATACAGAATACACACTTGTGGGGATTCAACCGAATACGATAATGCCTACACCTCATAAAAATTGCTCGTAAGTGGACAAGGTGATCAGCTCGATGTAAAGAATGAGCAGGAAAATCATCGAGGTACGGTTGCACAATGTGCTTGATGTCATGAAATGCGTAAGACATTGCCCGTTGAAAAGTGGCTCCGTCATTCTTAAGCCCAAAAGGTAATTTGCAGTCAGCAAATGTCTCCCATGGACAAATGAATGCCGTTTTTGGTTGATCGACAGGTAGAATATTGATTTGATTATAGCCCGAAAAACCATCCATAAAGGAAAACATTTCACTTTCGGCACAATCATCAATAATTTGATCGATATAAGGCGTAGGATAGTTGTCTTTTGGACAAGCTCGATTTATATCCCTATAGTCGATACAGATTCTTATTGTTCCTTGTTTCTTGTTAACCGGAACAATATTCGATACCCAATATGTTAACGGGATTGGATAAATGAAACCTGCTTTCAACAGCTTTTCGACTTCTGCTTTAATCGCAGTCGCTTTCCGAGGGTGAATCTGGCGCAACCGTTGCCGGACGGGTTTAGCGTCCGAGTAGGTCTTTATTTCATGAACAACAATGGTAGGATCGATTCCTGGCATTTCCTCGTAAGACCAGGCAAACACATCGCGGAATTCTTGGAATAGGGCCTTGTAAGTTTGAATTTCATTTTCTGTACATGAGGCACCTATATGAATGTTTTCCTCAATTCCGGGCTTCACTGAAATGTCAATGGGAATAGTGCGAGAAATATTCCCTAAATTCAACTCTGAATCAGAATGTTTCGTTGGATTCTGAGCGTCTTTGACATATTCAGTGGTAAAGATAGATGAAAAATCATTTTCAAAAGCATCATCCTCAGGTAAAAACGAAGATCTATGATGGAGATCTTCCCATGGTAGATCATCTACACTTAGGATTTCGCGAAGTTTCTCGTCAGATGACACGACTTCGGGAAACGCTATCCATTCTGAGGTTGATGTGAAAAGTGATTCCTCACTGACCACATTCATTTGGTCGATTTGGGTTGAACACGAGTCGGTAAAAGACATGACGGCTTCATAAGCAATTTCATATGGACTCAAAGGCATAGCATCACCGAATGAGTCTATCTCAGATTCAGATGGGACAATCCAAGGATCATCGTAAATAATGGTGTCTGATGTAATCATATGAATGGATGCAAATTAAGGGTCTGCGTTGATTGGAGGGAAAGGAAAAGTTCCCAGTAAACCGGAATCTTTAACTAAACCTACGCCAACGTCCCTATAAGGGATTTTCGTCTTACCGACATGCTGGATACTCTCTGAAGAGGTTGGGTCGGATGAAAAGTATGTCAGCTGATCAATGGTCACGATCTTACCGTTATGTGGAAAATTTATTACTCTGAAGACCGATGAAACGACCGCTGTCATAGCATATGACCAACTTCGACCCAAAACAAGGTTGTAGTCTAGAGGGGCATCAACCACCTCCACATCCAGACTAACGGTTTTACCTTCTACCCCTATAGGCAATTCCTGTAGAATACGAAATGGACGGAACCCACGGCCATCAAAGGCCTTAAGGATGGTCGGGGATTGGTTCAACAAAGGAGAACCAAGCGATCTCCAACACTGAATCGACATAATACACGTAGAAGCTCCCTCATCAATTACAGTCCGATGAATAGGCCTGTTTTTTACTATCACTGGAATCTGTAAAGCCATTTGATGGGGTAGACGCGGTGTACTATTTTCTAGATCGAATATTATCATATTCGGGTCCTGAACATCAACAGCTCCGATAGCCGACAAAAGTAATTTTTGTTGTGCTGGGCATGATTGCAGCACTTCTAAAGCCGACATTTCTGAGGGTGAAACAGCTAAGTCCTCAACAATGTTGTAATTCTGGGCCGCTCTCGCATGTGGATTGAAAGCAGACCTTCGAAGTACACCCTTGGCGGGCGGTTTGATTACTAAGTCCGGATTAGGTTTTTTGATCTGTAGTGGATCGGAACCAGGAGCTGAGGTTGATGGATTAGAATGAGAAGATTCTTCTTCCTTACCATCAACATGATTCTTACTACTATAATCTTGCGATCGAGTCGCAATCCTCACATGAGACAGCATCAAAAATGGGTTCTTCACTGGCAGTCGAGGAAGAACCTATCATCTTACTCTCCTACTTTGGAAATGGATCTTTTAACACAGCAGGAGTGGGAGAACCTTTGACTATTTTCACAACCTCAGCCCAATGAGGGCAATCTCTTGTAAAATGATCCTCTTCACAAATAAGACAAGGATATCGAGGTTTGCGCTTTTCGTCATTGGTTTCTGACTTTTCTGTTTTCTCCTTCGGAGCCTTGTCTGCTTTAACCTTCTTCTTTCCTTTCTTCTTTCCACCGTTTTTTGATTTGGCCGTAGATGACTCTACAGCGTGAATATCGACGGAAAGTTCAGGAGAAGACTCTCCTGTCGGGGAATCAGGCAAGGTGATTGTAGGAGTAGTAGAATTCTTGGAAGATTTCTTCTTGCTCTTTGTGTTCATCGTACCAATCATACCATCAGCGGCATGAGATCCCGAAGGAGCAGCAGCGATTTGATTCGATTTTGGAAGATCTGGGATCTTCTCGTGTAACGTACCTGACTGAGTATAAACTAAGTCAAGGTATTGCGCCTGAGCAATGACTTGCTCCTCAGTAACTACTTCGGCCTTAGCTACATCTTCAGTAATCTTCGGTAATATTGATTTAACAAACCATTCAGCTAAGATTTGGTCCGGAATAAAAACTTTCACTAACCTTCTTCGACGTCTCCACTCATGAATGTGATCATAAATATACGTGGACGTTGATTGTTTGAGTGAAGTTAATAACTCCGTGCCGTTATCGTATCTGACCGGCAACTGAAAGTGAGTTAAGAACGAGGTAGCTAACTGGCTAAAATTGTAAAAAGAGGCCCGTGGTAACTCAATGTACCACTTGGCCGCGAGACCAATGAGTGTACGCTGGAAAAGACGTAAGCGGATCGAATCATCCGAGATAGAATTTGAAGCACACCAGAGGTGGTAAGTCATCACATGATTGGACGGATCCTCTCCAAACTTACCTTCGAACTTGGGTATATCACTGGGCAACTTATTTGGCATTGGCGGCTAGAACGGAAGATATTGAATTGGATCGTTCGTTAGGCGCGTCAAGTCTGGTAAATCCAAAGTTGCGATAAATGGTAATTGCCGGTTAGGATCTCTAAAACTCTGGGTCACAAGACCAGTCCCAGGAGGTGGATATCCAGGATAACTAGGAACAGGAATTGCATTAGGGATATTATATCCTCCTGGAAAACCAGGATTAACCGGACCGTACTGGGGTTGTTGAGGTTGTTGATAAGTGTATCCAGGATACGGTTGATACTGGTAAACCGGCTGCTGGATAGCTTGCCCATATTGGTACTGTCCCTGGTACGGTTGATGAACAAATTGAGGTTGAGTAGTGACAACCGTACTTATACCAGGCTGACCTATAGGCATCTGGATCGTGGTTTGAATCGTAGATCTAGACAACGGTAAAGATGTCTGAGGAGTGGTTGCAGAGACAGTAGAAACTGGAGCTGTCGATACGCCATAAGTAAATGTGGGAGATGTTGCGGTAGTTGCAGCAGCCATTTGAGATGGAGTACTAGGAGCAATTGGCGGCTGAGTAACTACCGAAGTTACAGAAGTTTGGACATTTGACTGGACAGGTTGCGGTTGCTGGGGAGGACCAGAAACTACGGGTTGTCCAGCTTGAGGTACCAACTGTATACTTGGCTGCAACACCTGTTGACCCTGTGATGGATCCCACACGATCATTCCGGGGTATTGACCCGTAACAGGTTGAGAATACTGAGATCCATAACCGGATTGAGGATAGGATTGATAACTGAAAGGTACAGTTCCCATACCTTGAACATATGACTAACCTTGAGGTGGTTGATAACCTTGACTTGAGTATTGACCTTGAGGTTGATAACCTTGGGGTAAATACTGATACTGAGGTTGACCTTGACCTTGAGGTTGATACCCTTGAGGTAAATATTGATACTGAGGTTGACCTTGGGGTACATATTGAGGCTGGGGTTGACCTTGAGGCATGTATTGCACCATAGGTACATACTGACCTTGAGGTTGCCCTCCAGACACAATTTGTGTACCTTGAGGTTGCCCCCCAGGCATTAATTGAGGCTGCCCCCCAGCCGGTAATTGGCCACCTTGAGGCTGAGAAACGGGAACTGAACCTGACATCATGTAAATGTCTCCTACACCCAACGGTTTATTACCATTGTTTCCAGCGAATAACCCATGATCAATGGGTTGAGGAGATGCCCCCGCAAAGGTACCAGAAAGTGATTGATACCCAGTGGGAACAGAAGGACCGCCGTGTAAGAAAGATTCGGGAGTTTGAGTAAACACGGACGACTGACCAGACATATTTACAGGAGTATAAATACCTCCAGGTGGAAAAGGAGTACGAGGTGTAGAAAAACCTATCCCTGAGTTGTCTAAATAATTGGTTAACGAAAGGTACCAAGTAGTACTTCTAAGAGGACTGTAAAAGATAGATTCACGCTCCCTGAGCTCAATAGTAAGTTGATCTTCTAGGTTAGAGACGCCTATTTCTTCCTCTGGAGCAAGTTCTTCAATAGCAATCAAACCAGTAGGAAGATTTTCGGTGATAACTCGTTCTACTCTTGGTGAATCTGGAACACTAGAAGTTGGAGTAACAGGTTCAGATATTTCAGGTCCTTCGCCTATATCACTAGTAGACGAAAAACTACCAGCAAGCTCAGAAACTGTAACAGCTTCGGGATTATAACCTGTCTCTAGACTTTGGTAATCTGGATGGACTACCAAGGAAGATTCTCCTTCTTCAGGTGAACCTACTCTACTGACACTAGGAGGAGTTACAAGGACCTTCAATCCTTCGTACTGACCCGGGACGTCTTCAGGAGATCCACCCCGTGATCTACGGAGTTTCCTCAACAAATTAGTTCCGGTAACAATCTCAGGTGACTTGCCCCGAAGTCTACGGGACTGTCTCGGTAATTCCGCCACAACTAAAAACTTTTAACTACTACACACGAAAACAAAGTAAAATCTCAAATCAAACCACCTAAAGTCGCTAAAGAACCAAACAAATTTGAATCACACGCCTAAAGAATCTAGGGCGTCAAACCAAGCACAAACAGTAGCCTTCCAGACCGAAAACGCTAGTTGGAGATGAAACCAACATCGCTGGATTCAGTACAGAAGTGGCGGGTGGAACAGTTACCCCGGCAACCTGCTTAATGAATAGACCGGCACAAGTTCCTCCACTTTAACCGTCTCGAGTGAAGTGAACCCCCCGGAAAATCCAAGTGAGTCTAGTCGACGTCTGCTCTAGGTACAGTGGGATCTTCCCTCCACCGTCACCTCGGTAGAATCCTAAAGATAATGGTCACTAAGGTTACCAACCGCAACAAATGCACCTGGGGGAACAGTCTACACTCCGACAGCACGCAACGGCAGAGTATCAAGCTCAATCCCCTTGCCGGTTCCTTGACAATAATCCAAGGTTTACTGACAAGTGACCCTTGGCTCCTCGACAATGGTTAATCCGAGGTTTGCCGTTTGTAATACGTGCGTGTCTGGCGTCGTTCCCAACGAGGGAGGATTGATCCCCTCACTGGTTCGGACACGAGCTCGTGCTTCTCCTTTAAGAGGAGCTTTCCCAGAGTACAAATGAGACAACTGGATTTATTCTATCACAAGATAAGCTACTTGTTTGGTTTTGTTGTCTTGGAGAGTTAATTACTCTCCTACTCCAAGACACTAGCCTGATCTAAATTGGTGTTTCAGAGCCCTAGTAAATAAAAGTTACTGCGTTGTTTTTACTTTAAGCGTTAATTTTATGGTTTTTCTTAAAGACAAAAGGTAGCGGAAATGAAACCAATGGTGTGTAGACTCGACTCAAACCACTACAAAGATGCACCTAAGATGATTTACGTTACTTTTCTCTTTCAATGAAACTCCTAACTAAGAGAGTTGGAAAATGCAAATTTTATAGAAAACAACTTTCTTAGTAAAGACAATCAAAGAAACAATTCTCTTTATCTTTCCAAGCATACAAACATGACCACTTTTTACGTGCACGAAAAATTCTTTTTCTTTCAAAATACCTCAAAGCTACTTGAAACAAAACTTTTCAAAGGAGATGTTTTTGTATTTTCTCTTATTTAATAAAGCATATAAATCTATTTTAACGAAAATCAATCTCAAAATCTATAAAAGCTACGAAAAAATTGACTCACAAGCAAATCAAAAAGAAATTTACTCTAAAGCAAACCTAACGAGGCAAAAGCCTACAAGGATGATTCTAGGTTGTTTTACTTGACCACAATCAAGCCAAGGACCAGCTAATGCAGAATCAAAAGACCAGTCAAAACAAAACTCAAATCTTTTTGTTCTTTTTGTAAAATGGAATTCAATACTCAATCAACAAGCACTTCGAAATTCGCCAAAGAGACAACTCAAAGGTAAGTTGCTCTCACAGGTAGACTTTATGATAGGTCCGACTCCTAAGAAGGCTGACAAAACCAGAGAGATCTAAGGCTTGAAAACTTCTACCGCCAAAGTCACTACAGGACCTACTCAAAAATCAAACCCTGGGGCTTAAACTTCTATGACATCCACTAAAACAGTCAATGCTATCGAAACAAGTTCAGGTGAAGATCTTTGACAAGAGACTAATGGATCTGGGCAGTAAAAACTAAGAAAAAGCAAAATCTAAAAGGAAAAATGTAAAAAATGGAAATTTCTTAATTTTTAGCAGGGTACGCAGGCAACCTGTTAGGACAGGTGCGGGCCCGCTCTGTTCACACAGCAACAGTGCGTACAGGTACACACTGTGCAATACTCAGAGGGTGCGTACTACTGAAAAAACCAAAAAAAATTAAATTCAATCTGACTCTAAGCTAACCCACCCAAATACAAGTCACAGAGCCAAAAAACAGAAAATAAATGACTTTTCTCAGATCAAAGTTGCATACAAAGAAAAAAACTTTTTCATCAATGGATTCCCCAGTGGAGTCGCCATTTTGTCAGGCGGAAAGAGTCGATAGTGCGGACACAACCAACCTCCCTAGGAGCCTAAGACACTCTAGTGACAAACAAGACAAACAAGAGCAATCCTTCTCTAAACATGCATTTACTATATAAGAAATCAAGTGTTTAGATCCTACCTGTAGTCCAACGCTGTTATAGCAGTCCAGCCTCGCTGATCCAGATGAGCTCCTCCTTCACTTCGAAACCTGCATTCACTAACAATCAAACATTTAAATAGCACTTGATAATCTCATAAAATAAAACATATTTAACACATAGACCAAGGAGTACATGAAACAACTCATAAATAACAAGTTATTGAGAAGAATGGACTCATTTGCATTAATAGGAAACAAAAGGAACAATTACAACCTGAGCCTTGGTGCTGTGCAAGTCCCTCCCAGGGTCCATCAAGAGTTCTCCTTTACTTTGACAAAGCTCGCCCACTTCCAAATAGAACAAGCAAAGATGGCAATCTCTCCTCACAAGCTTCTAAATGGGAGTCCTAATTCCAGCAGCATCTACCCTTAGAAATGTTTAGCTTTCAACCTCCCCTCCTTCTGGCCCAATGCCTGTATTTATAGTGCTCAAGAGGAAGTTAATTAGGTCCACCATCAATGGGATAATCCCCTCTTTGGATGGGATAGCTCCCTTATTGATGGGATAAGTTCCTCTTTGGTAGGGATACATAAACCATCTGGAGGCGCTTCATACACGTCAAACATACTTCTAGAAGCCTCTAGAAATGACCACAAGTAACTTTTTTGAAGTGAAACTTGCACTTTTTGACCTTTACAGGGGTACGCACCTGCCCCTTTACATACAGAGCGTACAAGTACGCAGTTTTTGTGAACATTAGGTGCGTATACGCGGGTAAGGCCGAGAGAATCTGCGTACCCAGAGATAAACACATTTACAAAGACTTTCTCTCTTTTTGGAGTTTGACATGGAGAGCAGAGGCATAAAACTTGCCCAAGAGGATAGCATGACTGTTGATAGAGCCATACAAACTGTAAATAGCCATGGTGATATTTTTTAGTGTAACACCTATATTTCCTTTGAGATGCGGTGTTTATACTCTACATGATTACAAACATGCGGAGAAGGAGACAGGAAAAATAAATATGATCAATCTTGCAACCATCCCTAACAGGCAATTCGATCCACGGAAGGTTGCCTATAATGTGCTTGAACAAGTCAAACTTACAAAGTTCGATCATGAAAAAGATGAATTTGACGACCTATTTTCTTTAGCAGAATCATTGTCTCAGATGAAAGCATTGGCCAAGATGAAATATAATGATGAAGGACTGGTAAAATTCAATAGGCTCAGAGAACAGAGGTTGCAAACTCTGCCTCTGGACTTATTGGCTACTACACCAACAACTAAGTCAAGTGAGCCTGAACAAAAGATTATTGACAAACCCCCTGCTACAGAGAAAATTCTCGAAAAGGGAAAAGAGCCAGAATAGGAAATAGAGCAGGAGAAAGAGAAGAAGCAGGAAAATGAAGTTATCGATCTAGAGGCTCAAATTGATCCCAAACTCCTCAAAGAGTGGCAACAATTTGACTCTATTATAAGCAATCCTGAGACTTCACAAGGATTTAGCACACCTCAAGTAACATTCGGTCAAGAAACGACAGCAACTACGGTTCCAATTGAAGGGACCAACGGCCTATCCATTAGCAAAGATGTAGAAATAATTCCTAAAGATCCATCCGATCAGATTGTTTTGTAGATAGAAGACATACCACCATTAGATGTCTTTTACAGTCCCAAACACAGGGTTGTGGTGAAACGATAGAGGAAAAGGAGGAGACTTGATCAATCTTCCCTTTTACCAGACCAAACAGAGATGGCTGATGTGGTGTGGAAGGAGGAATTTAACCCTTCCGATGACCTTACAAAACTTTCTCAGTATACCGGAGCTTATTCGGCAGCCACCATGGATAAGGCCTCGGAAGTAAGCAATCTAATTAAGGAAAAATATCAAACAATTGTTTCATTGCAGTCACAGGTGTCCGAAGCATAGCGAAAAATAGAATAGTTAGAACAACAAATATCAATACAGTGGCAGACAAACAATCAATTAAATGAGCAATTGCTCAAAGAGAAGCAGAGGATAGACTTGAGCGCAGTACAAAAACAAAAGGAATTGTCTGAAGCATTTTCCAGATTGAAGGCGATGAATGAACAAATGAGCAAGACCAAGGATGAGCAAATCACTCAATTGTCACAAGAAGTAGAAAAGTTCAAGAGTCTTCCTCAATTAGCAGAGTTCAGAACTGAAGCTCTACAAATCAATAATGCATTGATTACACAGCTAAAACTGATATGTCATAACATTTCTCTGGTTGAGCGTCTTTCTGAGATTACTACATCAATAATTAATAAATCAGTCGATGCCAGGCAGGATTTAGAACAGGCCGACGAGACCTTAACCAGCTTTCTAGCTTGGAAAGACACTAGTGAAGGACAAGCCGCGAATCTGCCCAAAATTCTAGAGTCACACAAAGACATTCTTTTCCTAGAATGGTAGTCACAACTGATGAAGGCAGAGAGAGAAACGTCAAGATGTCGATTTCTACGACTACCTCTCATGGAAATGGTCATACGTTTGAATGACTTACTTAACGCAGTTGAATCCCAAAAATGATATCTAATATAATGCACTGCGTAAATCCCCCATACTTAATATCTACCAGTAATTTAATTGAATTGGTCAATGACACTCTTTATCTGTCTAACATGATTTCACAGTGCAATCCAGGTAAATTGACATGGGTCAAAGCCTTGGAACAAACATGCAATCAAGAATTGGAAAAGAATGGAACACTAATTGCTGGCATCCAAAGTTTAACATGGAATGCCTTTTGGTTTTTCTTAATTAAAACATACAGTCAGAGGGCTGCACTCAAATGTTTAACCAGTGCCATCAGTTGCATGATTCCCGAGATCCATGATGCCACATATTCAGCCCAACTACATTCTTGTCTAAGTCGCCCTCCAGAATTGCAACTGATGCTTGCTATCTGCCAGCTCAAGCCGAAGGGAGATCATCCGAAATAATGAATCATGCTGCTGACTGAAGACAAGCCTATTTTGAGGAGATATTCATAATATAGTTGTACCAATTAATAGCATTTTTGTTCTGTAATTAGTTAGCCTAATTAGTATTTATAGGCCCTTTCATGCATTTAGAAAGGGTCCTCAGTTTGTGTATAAACTCAAATCAGTAAGTCACACTATTATGCTTCTGATCTATTTTTTTATGAAGACTGGGCCAACATTCTGAATTTTATTGAAGAAAGCTTTGATGACATGTGCACTATTGCCTTTTGTGGAAGTGTTTCTAAGTTAGAAGAAGGAATTTGAATGTGATTGATATCGGGAGTGACCCAAATAACATATGGTACTATTATCTATGCTCTTGTGTCATTCTTTTATGTGAATCGACATTTGTTTAATCTTGCTATCATTGGATATATGTATGTGTTTTAACCGTAATCCTTGTACTTTTCACTATTGAATGTCTAAGGACTGTTATTCTTTCAATCATATTTATATCTATGATATATATGAAGGATAGTGTAATAATGCTTGCTTGATTGCTTTGTTCAACTATTTGAATTTAGTAATTATCATATGAATAAATATCTTTGTTTACCAATAGAGTCATCTATATGCCTGTTTGTGAATGAAGACCATCAAAAGTTACACTAAAAGCAGAAATTTCCCGGGATAGGATAGTTGTTTATAATTTTACTTTTAGATTAAATAATTCATCCATTTTCATTAGATATCATAGAATCAACCACTTATCCATCTTATTTACCAATCATTTGGAAACCGGTCCCATTATTTCCAGTTGGAGCCACCACACCAAACGAAAAAGGAGTTGCCTTTAAGGTCCGGACCGGGTGGTTATCCCCGATGTTGTTGCAACAATTTTCAAGGCATCAACATTTTTTGCGCTAGAAGGAGGGCTTGAAATATGAATGGCGAGCAAATCCAAACCTATAACCCATTCTGAGAGTAAGTCTCCCTCCACCTCACCTCGGACCTCCCGTTTGCATGCTGGAACTCCAGTGTTCAAACGAGAAGAAGAGGAGTCAACTAGCAATGCTCAAACCACCATACTTTGGAACGATTAGATCCTGAGTCTCCTGAAGTGCAGTCTTTAATCCATAAACTTCAATGCTTTTCAATATCACCACAGAAATCTGAGGTATCTCAAGGCAGTGAGACTTCACAATTTAATCTACCTCACCCTCTCACTAGACTTTAGAGCGGAAAGCTCGGTATTGAACCTACTGAGTTGTATTTACCTAAAAGGAAAAGGGCAAAAAAGAATACTGAAGGATCTGAAAGTGAAACTTTCTCATCATCATCCTCCATCTCATCTTCTCCAGTGAGAAGTCAGCCAGCCACTCCTCCATTACATATTGTTGTTCAACAGGGATCAGCAACTTCAACATCCCAACTTATTCAATCCTCAATATCAACTCCTTCCCAAACATCTGCTATTAGTTTTTCAATGGCTCAGAATCCATGGAATAGTCTTGGTGCGGTCACCATGCCTGCACCATTACACCCATTGCCTGATTCTCCTAAAAAATGGTTACCGAAATTTAATCCGGATGCCGGAACACAAGCCGAAGAACATATTAATAATTTCATGTTATCAGTTAATTTAAAAGGAGTGACAGAGGAAGATGTTGTCGTTAGGCTTTTCCCTTATACCTTACAAGGATCAGCGGGATCTTGGTATTTTTCCCTGCCCTCTAGATCCATCACTAGTTGGAACATTTTCCAAGAATAGTTCCGTACTAAGTATGGCAATGATAGATCTTTAGCAACATTAATTAATGATCTCTCGAATCTTAGGATAGAATCCAAAGAACCTATCAAGGAATTCAACTCATGATTTAATAAACTCTTGAATAAGATTCCAACCGCCTCTAAACCAAGTGAGCAAATCAGAAGCGAATGGTATATAATAGCCCTACCTTCAAATATAGCTATTTTTAAGGCTACAAAACCAACTTTAGCTGAAAACATGAAAGAGGTGCTCGTTGTAGAGAAACACATTATTACCTTAGAAAAGAAAGCTGCTCTTAAAGATAGGAAATCTAAAAAAGTTTCTTTCAAGGATGATTCAAAGAAGAAAACCCCTAAAGATCCATATGATATGAAAGGTTTACAAAAAGTCCTCAAGACTATGTCAAACAAAATGGTTGAAATCAAGAAGCAAGTAGCTGAAACTTCAACAAAAAAGACCATTTAGAAATTTTAAGAAACCTGAATCAAAACCACCAAATACTATATCCAACGCAGACTCAGATCCCAAAGATGAAGAAGAAGATGAAGCAGTCTTGTCATCCACAGAACCTGAAGAAGAAGAGACTATTGAATGCCATGGGATGTGGGATTTTATTTTACCCAACTCCGATACAGAAAGCGAACAAGAAGCTTTTCCTATAACTACCATAAGTAAAGGTACTCCTGAACCTCTTCAGGCAACTTCGAAGAAAAGGAATGCAGGTACCACTACTACCAAAGAAAAAATTCCCACAAATAAAGCTGCATGAATACCATCCCAAATTTAGCCATTATCTTCAAATCTACCTTCAACATCTAATACATTGGTAGTTACAGATTCTATGGACTACAATATTATCGAAGATATGAAGAAAACTAAGGCAAACATTACCATGTTTGAACTTAGGAAACTCAAGCATCAACAGAAATTACTTCTCAAAGAGCTAAATGCCATGCCTTCTTCACCTCTTCCTAATGATGTGTTGTCCAAAGCTGCTAATGATTCAGGACAACCACCTCCTGGTAGAGTGGAAGCTACTGATACGGTCTTAATTGGGGATAGATCAAATTCCCATACTCCTCCTTTCCTCTTAACCTATGGGATCTATAATAGAAATCTACAAAACTGTTTGATTGACTCAGGGGCTTCCTCCAATATAATGCCAGCTTCAGTTTGCTCAAAACTAAACATTGAACCCCAAAAGTCTGCAATTCATATTGTACAATTGGATAGAACTAAGGTCCAGGTTTTAGGGGAAATCAACTCAGTGACTATTAGGTTATCAGCTGATCCTAGAGTGGTTCAAAGAATTGATATTTTAATCACTGATATACCTGAATTCTATGGGTTGATTTTAAGTAGAGATTGGTCTGAAAAACTCCATGGTTATATTTCCACCGATTGGTCCCATATGTGCCTACCTTATAAAGGAAAGCCAAATCAGATCAAAATCAATCGAGAGAAACACATGACCCATACTATTACTGAATTTGAACAAGAAAATCAATAAATAGCATTCAATAACAATATTTTGGGAAATTTTTCATATGAATCATTCTTTGGCAATTTCACTGCCCAACCATCTCCTTTCCCAGTTAGTAATTTCACATCTCAGATCGAGACCCTCTCACTAATAGATAGGTCAAGATGTGTTAATATTGCTGGGGAAACTGTAAATAAAATTGTTGATATTTCTTTATTTTGGTCACTATATTTTGACGGGTCTAAATCCAGTGAAGGTGCAGGAGCAGGATGTATTTTAGTTAGTCCTGAGGGAGAGAAAAATATGTTATCATGCAGATTGGAATTTGAATGCACAAACAATACAACTGAGTATGAGGCCTTGGTTCAAGGACTTTACAAAGAAATTGGTCTCAAGGTTCAATATTTGAAGGTGTTTGGTGATTTAGAACTTGCTATTAAACAGGTTAGAAATTCAATTCATTGCCTTTCTAGTCATCTCAAACACTATCAGTCTTTGGTCCAGGAACTCATATCTCAGTTTTTGGCATTCAACATTTCTCCCATCCCTAGGTCTCAAAATTCAGCTGCAAACCTACTAGCTAATGTGGCCTCCAAACTCCTTCCATCCAAAGATTACAGCCTAGATAGATTTTCAGTAGAGTTAATTTTTAGACCATCAATTCTCGATAATGTCACTAATTGGCGAGTGTTCAATCGTGATGAAGACATTCTAAAATTCTTGACTTCTGACAAGTCCTACGATGACCAAATCATTGATGAAAGTGATCATGACCTTCAAATGAAAGAAAAGCAAGAGGAAAACTCAATACCAAAACCAGTGGTCAAGTTTGAAGATCTTTATGATATTAAAGACAGGTTTAAACATGTGACCAATTCAAAACTCCAGAGTTCCACTTTAAGATTTGAATTGATAAACCTAGGTACTGAGGAAAACCCTCAAAACATGAATTTGGGACTAGGACTTCCATTAGAAGAAAGAACAACATTTATTAGACTGTTAACAAAAAATAAATATGTCTTCGCTTGGAAATATGATGATTTGAAAACATATGATGCATCTATCATTCAACATACTATTCCAATGCTTTCTGAACAAAAACCAGTGCAACAGAAGTTAAGGAAGATTCATCCTAACCTAGAGAGTCAAATAAAGGCTGAATTAAATAAACTCTTGAAGGCTAAGATAATTTTTCCTGTTAGGCATTCAAATTGGATATCCAACATGGTGCCTGTTAGAAAGAAAAGTGGTGATATCAAGATTTGCATCGATTTCAGAAATCTTAATAAGGCAAGCCAAAAGGATAACTTCCCTTTACCTACCATGGAGAAGACACTACATTTGGTAGCTGGTTCTGAACTAATGTCCTTTTTAGACGTTTTTTCAAGATATAACCAAATCCTGGTTCATCCTGATGACAGGCTTAATACTACCTTCAGAACTAAGTGGGGAACTTATGCTTACCAAAAAATGCCTTTGGACTTATCAAAGCAGGAGCTACATTTCGGAGAGCCATGGACATAACATTCAAAGGATTACTCAATAAATCAGCAGTTGTCTATTTAGATGATATTACTGCATTTTCCAAGAAAAGGTCTAATCATTTACATGATTTAAAACAAATCTTTGAAAGTTGTAGAAGGTATGGTATCTCTCTTAATCCAAAGAAGTCCTTTTTTGCTCTTAATCAAGGAAAGATTTTAGGCTTCATTGTTTCAAAGGATGGTATCTATATTGATCCAGACAGAATTAAAGAGATTTCTGAAATTCCATTCCCTCATAATAAAAAATACATGCAGTCATTTTTGGGTCAAATTAACTTTTTCAAAAGGTTTGTTCCAGATTTTTCCCAGATTATTTTACCATTGCAAATGATGATTAAGAAAAATTCAGTGTTTAAATGGGGACCTGCAGAAAAAGAGGCATTTGATTCCATTAAACAATCAATAATTAACGCCCTTGCTTTAAGCACTCCCATTTTTTCAAGTCATTTCATACTATATACCCTCGCATCCGCTTCGTCTTATGTAGCAGTGTTGACTCAAATTAATGATCAAAACTTGGAAGCACCAATTTCATTTTACTGCTCAAATCTTCAAGGTGTTGAACCAAACTATTCAGAAGTTGAAAAAAAGCCTTCGCTGTGTACAAAGCCATTAAACACTATAGGCCCTTCCTCTTGAAAGCTCACACAAAAGTTATAGTGCCTTTTTCAACAGTAAGACAATTACTAGTTCAAAGGGAATTAGGAGAAAAGAGATCAAATTGGGTCACAGCATTACAAGAATATGACTTGGAAATCAAGCCAGCAAAGATTGTCAAATTCCAAGGTTTTTGCAGGTTGTTAGCAGGAGCATCCAACATTCAAGAACCTGAAAGTACAAAGGATACTAAAGAAATCAATCAGATAAGTATCACAGATCCTGAATCGCAATATGCAGATCTTATTTTCTATTTAAAAAATGGGCACGCTCCTTCTAATATCTCCTATAAAAACAAGCGTGCCATTAGATTAAAAGCGAAAAACTTCACAATTATAGACGATGTATTGTATAGGATAAATTATGATTCAATTTTATTAAGATGCCTAGAAAAACCTGAAGCACAAAAAGTTTTGCAGGAACTACATGATGGACCAGCAGGAGGACATTTTGGAGCTGACACAATAGCTCACAAAATCATTCATGCTAGGTATTATTGGCCCACCTTGTTCAGAGATACTCATGAATATGTAAGGAAATGCAAAAGTTGTCAAACATCTAGTGGAAGACAAAGAAAGACAGCTTTCCCTTTGCAACCAGTCAACATTGAGCAACCTTTTGAGAAATGGGGATTGTACATCATTGGAGAAATCACTCCCCATTCTTCCAAACAGCATAAGTATATCCTTACTGCCACTGATTACTTTACTAAGTGGGTTGAAGAAATTCCTTTGAAGACAATGAACTCTGAGGCAATCATGGAATTCATAGACCAATTCATTATTACCAGGTTTGGTGTCCCAAACGCTCTTGTTTTTGATAATGCATCTTATTTCTCTGGAAATTCTATATTTGAGTTTGCAATCAAAATGGGATTTAAATTGAAGTATTCTGCAAATTACTACCCCCAGTAATGGTTTGGCAGAATCCACCAATAAAAACCTTATTAGAATTATTAAGAGAACTATTGAGCATAATCATAAAAACTGGCATAAATATTTGATATTTGCACTATGGGTTGATAGAATAACACAAAAGGCCTCCATAGGCACTTCTCCATTAATCTAGTGTATGGAAAGGAAGCTGTCATACCAACATATCTAGTACTTCCATCCTTAGTGCAGTTTATTGAAGAAAGTCCCTCATCTTCTATTCAACTAAGACATGACCAAATTTTAAAATTAGAAGAAGAAAGGGAAAAAGCCAGGATTATACATGCAAAACACCAGCAAATTATCAAATCATCTTTTGATACTACTTCAACCAGTTCAAAACAATTACAAGTTGGTGATCTAGTTTTGAAATGGGACAAAGCCCGTGAGGATAAAGGAAAACACACTAAGTTCCAGAAAATGTGGCTCAGACCATTTCAAATCAATGAGAAGATAGGCCCTTCTACTTTCATATTGCAAGATCTATCAGGGAAGAAAGACTCTCTTCCTGTTAACGACGTTATCTTGAAAAAATTCTTCAATTGAGGAGGTAACCCCTTCTCCCTTTGTAAATATTCAATTTTCAGCAAAATTTATGTATATAGCTTATACTTTTTAGGATTTTACAAAATAAAGTTGTAAGAAGCTTTCCATTGGTCTTTTCTATATTGAAAAAATTTCTCAAAATAAATAGTTTTGATATTTGCTTTTAAAGATGGAAGCCTTAAACGAAAGGAGACTTTCTAGGAAATTAGGTAGATTTAGATTCTGAAACCCCATTTTATTTTTGTGAAATCTTCTTAAGATTCAGAATTACTGTAAGTCATTTTAATGTTTGTAAGTAGCCTAAAAACGGTTATCAATACAAAATAGAAACCGATTCAATCTTAGCATCTTCAACTCTTATCCTGTCATCCATCTTCTCTTAAGGAGAAAATTGTTCATCCCATGCATCAAAGTTTATAATTACTCAGAGTGTAATTCTAAAATATGTATGATATAAAAGATAAGAGGTCTTATTACAAGCCTGCTTACCATGATCATAGGGAAATAGTTCAACTGACATTACCAATACTGCATATCAAAACAGGGTAATGGCTTATAATAATAAGACAAGGGGTCTCATCACGAGCCAGCTTGTTCAGTTAAATTACAACCAGTGAATGGCATTGTCAAACAGCTGGCCATCAAACCAGGACAATGGCTTTTTATCTTACAAAATAAGAAAAAAGGAAAAAATGATACAAAAATATGAAGACATATTTTTGGATTCATTCTTTTTAATTATACTCTGAAATGGATGGAATAATGAACGATCGAATGGTTAAAAGGTATCCCTGTCGAGACTATGGACGTTTGCTGGCAGCAGAGGCTCTACCTATGACAGAGGAGTCATTATAAAGCTAAGTTGGAAAAGTTTTTGTTTTATCATTATCAACCAATTAAGGCTAGTTTAAAACATAGAATGTATTTAATTGAAACACAAGAAGAAAATAGCAGAAATAGTTATCATTACATTCAGAATTTATGATTACCTAGTTATATTAGAATTTTTTGCTCAGATAAGATTTTCAGATTAAGAAAGTTTAAATATCTTAACATTTCTCATAGATAATTGTTTCTCCCAATGAATCGCCAATTTTTGTGCTGTACAACAACCCCCCATTTCTTAAAATTTTTCTTTAAAATCAAAATTTAAAATGGGTCCCTTTTGAACATAGATGTGTGAATAAATTGGTATTAACTCATTATTAGAATAACCCTCATCAAAAGGTCCAATGGAAACGATATATTCTAAAATAAACCTTTTTGAACAACAATAAAAATAGGTCTTTTAAATAATCAAAGCTTTTTATTATTACGATAAAGCGATCGCAAATTCGCATATCGCAATAATAAGAAAAACATATATGAAAGACCCATTGAATCACTCCGATCCAAAAAGGGAAATCGCTATCAGATATCAAGGAAAGGAAAAACACATCGTATATATAAAAAGTGCCTCTCCCATTCCTCCGATGCGATAAAAGGTATCGCTATCGACAATCGGCCGTAGCAACTAATTCATTAACGGTGACACCTTCAAATCTTCCGATGCGATAAGGCATATCGCCATCGGCGATCGGCGATTTCGCAATAGCATAAGTAATGTGACCTGAGCCCTTTCCCAATTGCGATACATTAAACCAAGGTGTGTGTTTTGAAGCATATTAAAGATGGGCATGCATTATACCACCTTTGGTGATTGAACGATATTTTGGACTCTTATTAAAACCTTCCCGCTCACGTCACCAATCATCAAATGCGATTATCCGCCAAAAATCTAAGCCACGCTTGAATCGATCATTCACCATATAAACGTTATGATGGATATTTAAAAGCTCGTATCATGATTGACAGGTGAAGTAGCCAATTAATGAAGCAGTTATGCCAAGATTTTCCACTTAGATTCTACTTGTGGAAATTTCACCATAATCTTTGATTATTTGCTAATAGATATAACTCTTTCATATTGGCTCATGCTACCTATTTTCCTGTATCACGCTGTTTTTATTTCTTGTGCAGAATTCCATCAAAATAACAAGTTATAAGCAAATGGGAAAGAAATCCAAGAGATCCACAGCAGCAGCGGCCCCTACAGTAACAGTCCAACCCACCAGTGATCCAGGACCGAGTAAAAAGGGCTTAATCTCATACACTACATGTCTCAGCCTTGGAAATACAAGCTGGAAAAGCATCTATAATTTAATTGAAGCAGAAGAACCGGAGGAAGTGTCGGAAGAAGCTACTGCGAGCTCGACTAATAAATCAGAAGCCTCCCTGAAAGATTCAGCCGACTCATTTTTGCACGGGATAGCAGCTCGGGAGAAAATTCTTCCATACACTGATGTAGTCAGATGGGTGGTTGAACAAATTCCAGTTTCAAATAGAACATTTTTCACAGTTGACGGAAGAATTTTCGGTTCATTTCAGCCTGATGACTTAAGGAAGATGTATCATTTGCACAAACTTGAAATGAAATACAACAAAGCTTTTCTGGAGAAATTCGCAGTGGAGAACAAGACGGAAGCAACCCCGATTAGGCAATGGAGACAGAATCCCGCAAAGCACAAACATGAATCATCGGGTAAGTACTCCATGGATTCCTTGTCATCCCCTTACTGTTACACTGGGGCAATGATGTGTAGGATATGGGGAATGCATGATTCAACAAAGTTTACCATCGAAATGGTTCCTTTAATGGAAGCGGTTGTTGCTAGCTATGTCATGGATTGGTCGAATATATTGTCTGATAAATTAGCCTCTGCAATTCTTGATTTTAGATTCAATTCACGCAAAACCACGAGGACCGTTCCCCCTTTCTATTACAGTGCTTATGTTATGGATATGCTTTGCTTTAATTCCGAATACCCGATACTTGGGTGGAGATGGATGCCATATGACCCTAAGCCAATCCACATTTATCATCAGATGTTATGGAAGGCGAATTATAAAGACCACTTGTATCAGATTTGTAATGGTTTCATGTTACCCATCTATTATGCAATTTTTGATAAGCCTGCCCCAAGAATTTCCGAGGAGGCAGAGATTGACTTGACCTCTATGGGGAATTGGTTTGGGGAAGACAAGTTCACATATATAAGGGTATATGGTAGCCTCACAAGACCCCATGTCCTTCCATTGTATGTACCTGATAAGCTGTTATTGCGAGAGTTAGCTTACCAACTAACAACAGCAGGAACATCCAAAACTCTTAGGACTTCTAAAAAGTAGTCTTGGCCTATATTTCCTTTGAGATGCAGTGTTTATACTCTACATGATTACAAACATGCGGAGAAGGAGACAGGAAAAATAAATATGCTCAATCTTGCAACCATCCCTAACAGGCAATTCGATCCATGGAAGGTTTCCTATAATGTGCTTGAACAAGCCAAACTTACAAAGTTCGATCATGAAAAAGATGAATTTGACGACCTGTTTTCTTCAGCAGAATCATTGTCTCAGGTGAAAACATTGGCCAAGATGAAATATAATGATGAAGGACTGGTAGAATTCAATAGGCTTAGAGAAAAGAGGTTGCAAACTCTGCCTCTAGACTTATTGGCTACTACACCAACAACTAAGTTAAGCGAGCCTGAATAGAAGATTATTGACAAACCCCCTACTACAGAGAAAATTCCTGAAAAGGGAAAAGAGCCAGAACAGGAAACAGAGCAGGAGAAAGAGAAGAAGCAAGACAATGAAGTTATTGATCTAGAGGCTCAAATTGATCCCAAACTCCTCAAAGAGTGGCAACAATTTGACTCTATTATAAGAAATCCCGAGACTTCACAAGGATTCGGCTCACCTCAAGTAACAGTCGGTCAAGAAACGACAACAACTACGATTCCAATTGAAGGGACCAATGGCCTATCCATTAGCAAATATGCAGCAATAATTCCTAAAGATCCATCTGATCAGATTGTTTTGAAGATAGAAGACATAACACCATTAGATGTCTTTTACAGTCCCAAACACAGGGCTATGGTGAAAAGACAGAGGAAAAGGAGGAGACTTGATCAATATTCCCTTTTACCAGACCAAACAGAGATGGCTAATGTGGTGTGGAAGGAGGAATTTAACCCTTTCGATGACCTTACAAAACTTTCTCAGTATGTTGGAGCTTATTCGGCGGCCACCATAGATAAGGCCTCGGAAGTAAGCAATCTACTTAAGGAAAAAGATCAAACAATTGTTTCATTGCAGTCACAGGTGTCCGAAGCACAGCAAAAAATAGAACATTTAGAACAACAACTATCAATACAACGGCAGACAAACAATCAATTAAATGAGCAATTGCTCAAAGAGAAGCAAAGGATAGACTTGAGCGCAGTACAGAAACAAAAGGAATTGTCTGAAGCATTGTCCAAATTGAAGGCGATGAATGAACAAATGAGCAAGACCAAGGATGAGAAAATCGCTCAATTGTCACAAGAAGTAGAAAAGTTCAAGAGTCTTCCTCAATTAGCAGAGTTTAGAACCAAAGCTCTACAAATCAATAAGGCATTGATTACACAGCTAAAATTGCTATGTCATAACATTTCTCTGGTTGAGACTCTTTGTGAGATCACTACATCAATAATTGATAAATTAGTCGATGCTAGGCAGGATTTAGAATAGGCCGACGAGACCTTAACCAGCTTTCTTGCTTGGCAAGACACCAGTGAAGGACAAGCCGCGAATCTACCCAAAATTCTAGAGTCGCACAAAGACATTATTTTCCTATAATGGCAGTCACAACTGATGAAGGCAGAGAGAGAAACATCAAGATGTCGATTATCTACCAGTAATTTAATTGATTTGGTCAATGACACTCTTTATCTGTCTAACATGATTTCACAGTGCAATCCAGGTAAATTGACATCGGCCAAAGCCTTGGAACAAACATTCAATCAAGAATTGGAAAAGAATGGAAGACTAATTGCTGGCATCCAAAGTTTAACTTGGGATGCCTTTTGGTTTTTCTTAATTAAACCATACAGTCAGAGGGTTGCACTCAAATTTTTAACCGATGCCATCAGTTGCATGATTCCTGAGATCCATGATGCCATATATTCAGCCCAACTACATTCTCGTCTAAGTCGCCCTCCAGAATTGCAACCGATGCTTGCTATCTGCCAGCTCAAGCCAAAGGGAAATCATCTGAAACAACGAATCATGCTACTGACTGAAAACAAACCTATTTTGAGGAGATATTCATAATATAGTTGTACCAATTAATAGCATTTTTATTCTGTAATTAGTTAGCCTAATTAGTATTTATAGGCCCTTTCATGCATTTAGAAAGGGTCCTCAATTTTTGTATAAACTCAAATCAGTAAGTCACACTATTGTGCTTCTAATCTATTTTTTTCTGAAGACTGGGCCAGCATTCTGAATTTTATCGAAGAAAGCATTGATGGCATGTGCACTATTGCCTTTTGTGGAAGTGTTTCTAAGTTAGAAGAAGGAATTTGAATGTGATTGATATCGGGAATGACCCAAATAACATATGGTACTATTATCTATGCTTTTGTGTCATTCTTTTATGTGAATCAGCATTTGTTTAATCTTGCTATCATTGGATATATGTATGTGTTTTAACTGCAATCCTTGTACTTTTCACTATTGAATGTCTAAGGACTGTTATTCTTTCAATCATATTTATGTCTATGATATATATGAAGGATAGTGTAATAATGCTTGCTTGATTGCTTTATTCAACTATTTGAATTTAGTAATTATCATATGAATAAATATCTTTGTTTACCAATAGAGTCATCTATATGCCTGTTTGTGAATGAAGACCATCAAAAGTTACACTAAAAGCAGAAATTTCCCGGGATAGGATAGTTGTTTATAATTTTACTTTTAGATTAAATCATTCATCCATTATCATTAGATATCAGAGAATCAACCACTTATCCATCTTATTTACCAATCATTGGGAAACTGGTCCCATTATTTCCAGTCGGAGCCACCACACCAAACGGAAAAGGAGCTGCCTTTAAGGTCCGGACCGGGTGGTTATCCCCGATGTTGTTGCAACGATTTTCGAGGCATCAACAGGGCCCAGCCTCTGGTGGATCAAACTGCTATCCTTTGTGTTATATATTTCTAATTCACACAAGTTTGTTTGGTTTGATATGTTTCCCATTTTCTATGAGTTTATCTTATTTGCTATTTACCGATTTCCTATATTGAAGTTAGTACATTTCCTTTACATGTTTCGTAGCATTGTCATTTGATTCTATTCATGCTTACTGTAGATTAAATTGATTATCAGTTAAGACATTGAATTTTGTAAGAGTGTGGTTATTATAGAATCAACTAAAAGAGATTGGTTAATGATACTAAACTCTTGGCTGACATCATTTCCATTTGAATTGCTTAATTGAGATTAAGTGTGATTTATATAGAATCAGCTAGAAGAGATTGGTTAATGCTACTACGCTCTCGGTCGATGCTATTTTCAATTGAATTGCTTGTTTGAGATTGGATTACGATTTTAGTAGAGGATTAAGTATTGATGCTTAGATGTAATATTTCCTTTAACAATTGAAATTTGAGTTTTATAAATGCATCCGTTTACTCTTGTATCAAAGCTTTATATTTCATTTTGAAGAAACATTACTCTCTGTATTCATAGCATGCACATATTGTGTACACTCTTGAAATAAAAAGACTTCCCTGGGTTGATGATTAATGTGAGGTAATTAGGAGTTTTAAAAGACACCTATTAGCACCCAACAATCCTCTCTAGTTGAGAGGGAAAGATAGACACATCATTATTTTCTTCATTATTATGAAGAAAGAATAGAGGATTGGGTAAGAATATGGTTTATGATACTCTGTGATGATGTGGTAGGCAATCCAATAGGCAAGAGTATTGGAAGAGGAAATTCCTTGAAGATGTGCTATTCCAAGACATGAATTGTCCTAGAAGGACATACGTTGTGAACATCCAGGTGGGGTATGTTCCTTAAGAGACAATGATGATGGTGTCTATCATTCATTATTTTTCCATCATTGTGCTCTGATGTTGTGGAGAGATAGAGTTGTTAGTCAAGGCCTTGCTATCTGACAATGTTGGTTGGTATGATGACATGCACATAAATAAGCTTATAAAATAGATTATGATATGGCTTACCAATCTGACTCTTCTTATGAGAATTATTCCATATAAGAATGTCTAAGTACCACGTGTGTGTTATGAATACCTCCCTAGTTAAGAGGAAACATTAAAATGTATAACTAGGTCAAATTTGTTGGAATGTCAAAGTTGCTAGAAGTTTTTGGGTCAAAGTTGCTGGAAGTAGCTAGGCCAAAGTTATTGGAAGTTGTTGGGTCAAAATTGTTGGAAGCTACAAGGTCAAAGTAGCTAGAATATTTCATCGAGAAGGAGAATTTTAACTTGGTCTTGGAAGGGTCTTTGACAAGGATCTTAGGTATTTGAATTTTTCATCTGAACATTCTATAAGAAGAGAAGAATTCTTGTGGGTTGTCCTCTCAATAGGAGAGGTTTTGGTCCTGCCTTGCAACCTACATTTTGTGTCGTCTTGTTTATTTTATCTTCATAGTTTGGTAGTTTTTTGACAATAAGAGCATAATAATAATTAAGTGAAAAAATACCTAATAAATTTAAGTAAAAACACATCACAAGCAGTTATAAAAGTAAGATAAATCACCTAATCTAGTTGCCCCTAGATTTTTCAACATTGTATTAGAGTTAAGGTGATTGCAACAAGAAGAAGAGGCATATTCAATACCACATAATCGAATAAGGATACATAAGGGCCGAGAAAAAGGAAATTATTTACAACTAAGAAGCACGAAGGAGGAGTAATCATCTCAAGGAATACATCATCACTACGATAAGAAGACCCAAAGGACCCTACCTCCACTCAAATAAAGGCAGACTACATATTTGAAGTATCTTGAAGTTTCCATATTCTCCATTTCTAAATATAAAGGAAGAAAGAAGAATCATTTCCATCAACATAAAGGAAATCAAGGTGATCTCCCTCTTTGAATAAATTATCACATTTCAAATAAGTATTGTCATATTTGAATAAAGGATCACATTTCAAAGAAGTATTATCATCTTTGAAGAAAGAAGACATCATCAAGGAAGCAATCATCTTCAAGAAGTAATATTCAATTGTCATTATCATCAAGAAGAAATAAAGTTGAAGATATCATCATCAAAGAAGCATATTCACTTTATAAATTAAGTATATTTTATATATATGTCTGAATCTACTATCAATATGAATTCATTCTACAAGGAGAGAAACAAACTGGTTGGATCATCAAATCTCCTTGCATGGAAGAAGAGGATAGATTTGAGCCTCATAGAGATTGAAGTAATTGGATCTATTAAGGTTTCCATCTCCAAACCATCTCAAGAGAAATCTCAAGCACTATAAAAATGCATGAAAGTGGAAGTAAGGGCTCAAAGAATCCTCATAGAATCAATCAAGGATTCACTCATCCCTTATGTAGCAAAGAAGGAGACAACGAGAGAAATTTATGAAAATTTGGTAGAATTGTTTTCCGTAAGCACTACAGGAGAAGTTATATCATTGAGAACCAAATTATACAAAATTAAGGTATCTAAGGTTGAAGGAATAGGCTTGTACCTTATGAGGGTATCTCAAATAAGAGATCAACTACAAGAATTAGGAGAAATAATGTCTAATAAAGAAATGACCATCGTTGTGCTCAATGCATTACCTAATGAATGGAGCAACTTGTATCAAGTATCTATGGTAAGAAGGAAGCCACTCCATTCAATAACTTTGTTCATTATGTAATATTGAAGAAACTAGGTTGAAGGAAAAGAGTGATGTTGGATCAAATGAACAAGTTCAAGCATACGCTGCCATGGCTAGGAGAAAAGGAAAGTTTGGAAAGTTTGATCCTCGAAAATAGAAGAAGATCGATCTATCAAAGATACAATGTTATGAGTGTAATGAATATGGGAAATTTAAAATGAATTATCCTAAACTCAAGAAGGACAAAAAAAATATAAAGGAAAGAAATGAAGCCTGTGTTATTGAAGAAGTGAAATAATCATAAAAGAAGAAATGAAAGAAGGAGAAAGTGAAATATCTCTACTATGACTAAGATAATATCCTTTGATTAGTTCTTTACAATTATAGAAGATGATAGAAATCATCAAAAGTATGATAGGATGCATTATAACAAGCTATAAATCACATCATCCTATAAGCATGGAAGGATAGCTAAAGTAGAAAGTTTACACGGTTATAACAAACATCATGATATAAATGGCATCTCCATTGAAAACATATAAGAACAACTAGAGTAGTAGTATATATGGTTGGAAGAAATCCATCTAGCAAGATATAAGATAAATAAATTATCATACATCATAATCATTAGGAAGGAGAATTTAGAGAATGAGGAATCATCAAGTTTCCAGTGGTAAGGATCATCAAGATCCTCCACTACAATCTTCATTAGAAGGTTCACCTCTACTAAGAACAAGAAAGTGTCTCACACATAGTACACATTCCACTTTGTGTGGGATCAACTGATAAGGTATGATGACAAACATGTGTAACATGTTGAGTTGGTTGAAGCACTTTCATCTTCAAGCAAGAAAAGGAAGTTTCTAGAAGGAAGTTTAGATGACCAAAAGAAGGAAAAGGTATGTATACACTTGATAGATAAAGTTGTGTGATCATATAGTTGTAGATAACATGGTTGAATGCTCTATCTCATGAGAATGATCGAAGGATAAGGATCTCTTCCGTTAGAATGATGAATGAAGGCATGTAAACAATGTACCTTGAACTCTTCTACATATTGATATGATGAAATCAACATAATATGACCTCATATGGAAGTTGAAGTGGTTGCTAATTATGGTTCCTCTGATGAAGGAACTGTGTATAGAAGTTCCCAAGGAAGAAATATGTGAAGAAAGGAAGAAGAGTTTGTGAAAGATGCAACTATATTCATGTAAGATAAGATAAGTGATCAAAATCCAATAACTAGAAGACTTAACTATGACGTCTACAAGGAAGAAGAAGGTATGAGGACCCTGATATGTATATTGCAAAAGAAGAATCTTGGTAATGAATGTCTTAGAGATGGATTCATACGTGTGTTGGATGTTGATATTGCAATAATTTTATGTCATGACGAAAGGCCATCATAAAAAGGTAACTTTGATTTTATGTTAATTTTGAGTTTTGAAAGCATCTGGTTGGGTTGTTATAGGGCTACCGAAAGAGGGTTGTAGAAAGTCACCTACAACCTGTACTAATGATATTGGATGGAATATCCTGAAAGAAACATGACTTGGAAGATGTAGTCGTGTGAAGGATAGTTAGATGTGGAATAGAATATGAATTTTTGATGAAGATGATCTAGGTGGCTCCAGAGACACACACAAGACAAGGAGGACTTAGGAAAGATCAAAAATAAAAGTGTTTGGATTATGCTCGAACTAGGACCATAGCATAGATCTTGTCGTCCTAACCGTGGTGGTGTGAATTATTTGTCAATCCGAGTCCGGATGAGAAAGTTAGAAGTAGTCAAAGTTGGGTTGACTTTTTCATGACTGGGCATGGTTAAGGAGGCCACAATTTGGACTTTTTCTGGCCACCGGATTCTGGCCAACCTGGGCCAGATTCTGGGAAAAATTGTGGGGTCATTAAATTGTCTCCTACAGCTAAAATCAAGATTTTCAAAAAGTGGCATGTTGTTATTAAAAAAATAAATATATATATATATATATATATATATATATATATATATATATATATATATATATATATATATTTGGGTGGCGGGACACCAACCCCGCCACCCCCCAACTACCATATACATATAAGGGTGTTGGGCGGGCCACCTCTAGTGGACCCGGCCCATGCCCACCAAACACACAACAGCAAAGGCCGAGGGTGGCGGGGCTCCAACCCACCCGGCTGGTGCGGCCGGCCCGCCTCTCGGGCACCGTCACACATACATTACCATACAATGCCCACATTAAAAAAACAATGCGTAACCGTGTGGGAGTTTGGGGTGGGCCACCCAATGTGGACCCGACCCCCCCATGTTAAAACATAAAACCATATGTCGTGTTAAATTTGGAGGGGCGGGGTTTGACCGCTTGACCCCTCCTCAACAAACCATTATTCTTAGCCAACGTGCCAACCACCTACCTTGGTTAATCTGTCCGGAAATTTTTATATAAACCTTCATTTTCTCAGTGCATGGGACAAATGGAGGAACCAAGAGTGGGCACGAATTTTGAGACAGAGGAGGCAGAATCTTGGCATGCAATTCGAGGCAACATTTTGCAAGAGGGGTGAATTTTCATTTTGTCAGATTTTGACAAATTTTATATGGTTTCAACACTTCTCAATGCCACGAACGCAATGGTGTTGTTCGTGTCTCCATAAGAGTTCTGCATTTTTCAGCCATTTTTCAATATGCAGGTGGAACCATGATTGCTTAAAAACAGGGAGTGGAACCATGAGCCTTGAAATTTTCCCGAGGAGGTAATTTTTCTCCATGTCGGAATATAGTCAAGTTTATACTCATTTTTCATGGTTTTCCATAGGGATCACAATGGAAAAGTCAGATTCACCTTTGGATTTGCATATTTCCAATCCACCCATGGAACAGAATATTTGAGGAATCTAGGGGGAATCTAAAAGATTCCTTGAGCCCTAGATTCTCAACTTCTCAGAATTCAAAAAATGGGCAGTCGATTTTGCACTATTCGACGTCATAAATCTGATGGTGCATTCAGATTTCTCATTCTCGCATTCTATTCTTCAGCCAATTTTCTATGTGCCAATGTAGATGTCCACATTCTTGTGCGAGAAATCATTTTCATGTGATCGATGTCGTGAGATCGATGGTCTGAACAGCTTCAGCAGTTTGAGATCTGCTTCTTCAGATGGCCCTTGGTTGTTAGGTATATGCAGTGCTCATGTACTTCTTTTGCTATGCATTGTGCTGCATAGGTCCTTGATTGATGTTTGATGTGGGATCCTATTTCTTACTCATTTTTATGATTCCTGCTTGATGTGATGCAGAATCATCTGTGTGATGTACTTATTGTCATGATTTGTCATGTTGTGTTTTGAGATCCCTTTGTTGTATTTTGATGGGATACTCATGTGTCGCCATGCATGTTTTCTTTGAGATCCCTTTTATGCCATGTTAGCGGGATGCTCATCATGCATGAGTTTTTGTGTCATACTGATAGGAATATTTTGACTAAGAGTTCCTGTAGTGGAACATCTCGTGGCACCACTCCTGTGTGAGGGCATTTTCCTAGTATGATAACGACATCACCTCTTATGTACATCACTAGTATTGATAACACTTAATGCAGCAGCCTACACCATCTTGACACCGAGGCCCAGAGACATAGTCCCTCCTGGACGAACTCTGTTATCAACGTCTTATGTTTTTATGTTTCTGATGATTGACATGTTCCTCTTCTTTACAACATGCACATGTATTCACTCATGTTATTTTAAAAATGAAATTTAACACATCACGAAAGAAAGAGTCTTGCAAGGGTCCTTCGTCACACCTAGACCCAGATCAAGTGGTATCATAGTGGTCTTTGCGTTGATGTGAATTGCAGCGTGGAAAATGGAATGTGCAGTGACAGAGGATGAAAGAGAGATGTACGAGACCATGCTCAACATTTCCAAAAGAGTGGAAATCATGTATGAAACTCTACAGAAAGAGATAGAGGAAAAGGAGTGATTGCAGCTTCAATTGCAAGCCATAGAAGAGGCCCTAGAAGAATTGAAACAAAACAAACATAATCTTCAAACATACAATGTTGAATTGAAGATGCACCTACATGAAGAAAAAGAGGAAAATCAAAGTTTGCTATGACAGCTACAAGCAAAGGACAAGGCCTTGTAAAAGCTACAGCATGACCCATGTGAGGTAAAATTTAATTCTCCAAATTCATGTATGTTTCCTGATGATGATTTCACTGTTTTTGCAAATCATACCACAGGAATTGGCTCAAAATTGTTGAAGAGAATGGGGTATGAAGTAAAAGGCTTGGGCATTAATAGCCAAGGCATTGTCAACCCCATCAAAATAGAGGAATTACTGTGTCAAACAGGACTTGGGTATGTCAGAAAAGAAGTTGGGGAATGCCCCACGACATTTAGCGAACCACCAACAACAGATGATGAGTAGCCCTCATCAGTTCTTTCCAAATAAATAGAGGAGGTAAAAGGTGTTGATTTACTTTCAGTTTCATCGTCACATAGTATTATTTCTATTGGAGATTTGGGGATCCAAATTACAGGGACAAACATTAGGCTCCTTACAAGGATGAGGCACGGGGAGGAGAAAGAACTTGTTGTTAATAACCAAGACATGACTCAATCTTTGGAGGTTGTGCATAAACATCAAGTTGTAGGCTTGAGATACACCGAAGGAGAATGCTCAAAGGTGTCGTATGCTTTCGAGACATCGTCGAATGTTATGAAACCAGCGCAGAAGAAGATAGAAAAGAGAGATAAACGCCTTAGAATTCAGCCTCTTCGAGGGGGCAACCTCCTTTACATTACACAAATGAACAATTTTTGGATGATTCAAATGACAAAACCTCCTTTCTATATATAGGAGTCTAAGGGGTCACAATATAACCATGCCGACCTAAAAATAATAATATAAAGGTACAAAAATAACAATAGAGGGATTCTATGGGGCACAATAATAACAGTATGGGGACAATAGGGGCACAACAATATTAATAAGGGATACAACTACAATAGTAATGGGGGCATCACTAGTATATTAGGGACCTAACATGCCCCTCTCCTTCAAAAAATTGTTGTCCTCAACACTTGAGTAGTTATGGATGCTTATGTATAAAATTCTCATCCTCCCATGTGCAATCTTCAGCAGATAAGTTCTTCCACTTGATGAGATACTCCGAAATGGATCGATTTCGTAGCTATCGAGTTCTTGTTTCTGTGACTACTTCTGGTTCCAATATAATTTTTCCTTCCTCATCAAGTTCTAGCAATATTGTTTGAACTGGAAGCTTGTCACCTATAACCTTCTTTAAACATGAAACATGGAAAACTGGGTGCACTCGAGAAGCTGCAGGAAGCTCCAATTTGTATGCCATAGTACCAATCTTTTGCAACACCTTGTATGGACCATAATACTTTGGTGATAATTTATTATCCTTCTTAGCTTGCTTGAGGGACATTTTTTATATGGTTGTAACCGCAGGAATACCCAGTCAACTACATCAAAACTTCTTTTGCTGCAATGTTTATCTGCATGTTGTTTCATTCTATTCTGCGCCAACACGAGGTTATCCTTTAAGAGTTGGAGAACTTGTTTTTGATGCTCAATGTGATGTTCCACTGCTTTAACCTTAGAAAGTTCTCTTAAATATGATGTGATGGATGGTAGCTGATATCCATAAAGTGCCATAAATGGGGTCATTTTTGTTGTAGTATGGAAGGAAGTGTTATACCATCATTCAGCCAGAGGCAACCATTTGACCCATTGTGTTTGTTTATTAGATACAAAGCAACGAAGATATCCTTCCAAACATTTGTTTACTATCTCAGTTTTCCCATCAGACTGAGTGTGATAAGATGAGCTATGAGCTAACTGAGTACCAAGACAAGAAAATAATTATGTCCAAAAAATTTCCAGTAAAAATGGGATCTTTGTCACTTACAATAATCTTTGGGTTTCCATGTAGCTTTTGAATTGTTTCCATAAATGCAGTAGAAAGTGTACTAGCTTTAAATGGATGTGATAATGCACAAAAGTGTGCATACTTGGTAAGTCTGTAAACTACCACCATGATGACACTCTTTCCCTCAGACTTGGGTAAACCTATGATAAAATCCATAGAAACCTCCTCCCAATGTTGGCTTGGAATGGATAAAGGTTGTAATAGACCTAGTGTCTTAATTGTTTGAATTTTATTTTTTTGTAAAACCAAACATTCCGCCACAAACTTTTGAATATCCAATTTAAGACCATCCCAAAAAAATTCCTTCTTAACCTTGTGGTAATTTTTTAAAAATCCTGAGTGCCCTCCTAAGGGAAAACCATGCAATTCCAAAAGAATATTTTGTTTGAGTTGGGAATTCTTACAGAGGTATAAGCGATCTTTGTACCATAATGAATCATTTTTCCAGCTAAATCTATCAGATGTGCTAGAATCTTGTTGTAACTTTCGAATAAGTGCCCATACTTCTTTGTCATTCTTCCATTCCTCCCTTGCTTTGTTTACCCAATCTAGTTGGATAATATAAATGGTGCATAACAATGCTTCCACATCCTCATCCTTCCTTGAGAGTGCATATGCCACAACATTTTGATTCCCTTTTTTGTAGATGATTTCAAAGTCACAACCCAACATCTTTGTGACCCATTTTTGTTGCTCTTCAGAGGATAATCTTTGTTCTAAAAATTATTTAAGGCTATCATGATCCGTTTTTACTTTGAAGTGTCTTTCCATTAGGTAGGGTTGCCATTTCTTAAGTGCATGTAGTATTGCCAACATTTCCTTCTCATAAATAGCTTTGTGTAAATACTTTCCCTTGATTGGACAACTTTCGAAAGCAATGGGTCTTTCATCTTGCATTAAAACACCACCAATTCCATTTCTTGAAGCATCACATTCCACAATAAAGGTTTTTGTGAAGTCTGGTGTAGCTAAGACCAGTGCTTGGCACATTGCCTCTTTAAGATGTTCGAAGGCCTTTGTTGCTTCTGGAGTACATGAAAATGCATCTTTCTTCAACAATGTTGTTAGAGGTGCTGCTATTTTCCCATAATTCTTAACAAACTTGCAATAATACCCTGTCAGCCCGAGAAATCCTCATAGATGCTTTATGGATGTGGGGATTTTCCATTCCTTAATGGCTTTAATTTTTCTAAGGTCTACCTTAACTCCTTCATGAGATAGAATATGACCCAGATATTCCACCTCTTGTACTCCAAAGAAACATTTGGATCTTTTTGCATATAATTGTTTCTCCTCCAATAGTTGTAGCACCCTATCAAAATGTTCAACCTGATCCTTCAAAGACTTGTTGTAGATTAGTATATCATCAAAAAATACTAACACAAATTTTCTAAGGAAGGGTTTGAAAATGGAATTCATCAAGCCTTGAAATGTAGAAGGTGCATTGGTAAGGCCAAAAGGCATGGCCAAAAATTCATAGTGACCCGCATGAGTTCTAAATGCTATTTTCGGAATGTCTTCAGTCTTCATTCTGATTTGATGATATCCTGAACGAAGATCCAAGTTGGTAAAGTAAATTGATCCATGAAATTCATCCAATAATTCATCAATGACAGGAATGGGAAACTTATCTTTAATATTGATCTTATTGAGCTCCCTATAATCCGGAAACATGCGCCATGATCCATCCTTCTTGTGCACCAATACTACTGGAGCAAAGAAAGAACTTTGGCTAGGTTGAATTATACCAGCCTCTAGCATTTTTGCAACCATACGTTCAATTTCACTCTTTTGGGCATAGGGATATCTGTACGGCCTAATGTTTGGAGGAACACTTCCTAGAATCAAATGAATAGCATGATCATGATCACGAATAGGTGGGAGACCTTTGGGAGTCTCAAATACCTTGGAATGATTGTCCAAGACTTTTTGGAGATCTGGAGAAATAGATGATTTCGATGTGGAAACATCTAGTGAACATAATTGGTGAAATTACACCTCGTTGTTCCTTTTTTAGAAGCTTTGTCATACCGTTAGATCTGATTATCTTTCTCGGTTTCCCTACAATACCCCTTAATTCAACTTCCTTTCCTTCCGCAGAAAATTTCATGGAAAGTTCTTGAAAGTTAAAAGCTATTGTTCCCAAGGATTGTAGCCATTGGACTCCTAGTACAACATTAGCACCTCACATTGGAATGGAAAGCATTGGGCTATTCAATACATATTCTCCCATGGATAGCTTGATATTATGGCACTTTCCAGAGCAATTTATGGTTCCTCCACTTGCAACCATCACTTGACACTCTGGTGCTAGATATAGGAAGCAATTCAATTCTTTTGCTATCCTACAATGAATAAAATTGTGGGTACTTCCTAAATCAATCAACACTATTACCTTTTTCTTCTTGATATGTCCTTCTATCTTGATGGTTTGAGGAGTGGTAATTCCAGCCAATGCATTACAAGATATGGTCGGATTCATTTCTTCTTTATCTAGGCTTTGTTCCTGGAGTATGTCCTCTTCTTTTGACCTTTCTTGTTCCTTTTCTTCCTCCTCTTCACAATCTATGTCAAATAATTTCTTCTCAGCACACTTATGACCTTTAGTGTATTTGTTATCACAACTGTAACAAAGCCCCTTTTCCCATTTTTCTTCCAATTGTTGTGGTGTCAACCTTATAGGTTGTGGAAGGCTAGGGGCAACAACACTTCCATCTTTATAGTTGTGAGTGGTAGGCTTCCTGGTTGCCATAATTTTTCTTTCCATTTTTCTTGCTAACCTAAATGCATTCTCCAATGAATCAGGGTCCCAAATGCGAACCTCATGTTGGATATTATCCTTTAAAGTCCCTATGAACACATAAATCCTATGCTCCTCTGGAATATCTTTTACCCTTATGTTCAATTTTTGGAACTCCTCAATGTGCTCCATCATTGAACCCTTTTGTTTGAGACTTATCAATTGGCTAAAAAAAGTGTTGCTTTTTGTATCCTCGTAATGTGATGTCATTTCTTCTGTAAAAATTGCCCAAGTGACAATTTGTTTACGAGAGCAAAGCCATCGATACCATACAAACTGATTTGGTTCCAAATATAAAGTTGCAATACGTACCTTTTGTGTGTTTTTCACATTATGGAGATTGAAAATTTGCTCCATCTATAGTATCCATGTTGGGGGATCCTTGCCATCAAACTTCCTCATATCAATTTTTGGAATATGGTGGGTCTTCAATCCAACATTAGAGTCTATGAAATCATGATTAACATTTCTTTTGTTCTCTTCATGAGTTTCCTTTACTACCCTTTCACCATTAGTGACCATTTATTGTAGCAACTTATTCAAATTTATCTTCAATTATTCCATCTTATCATCCATGCCATCCATCTTAGCATCCATGCCATTCATCTCAGCTTCCATGCCATTCATCTTAGATTCTACATCTTTCTTTAAAGCATCCATCTTGGATTCTATTACTTTTCTTAGCATCCATGCCATCCATCGTAGCTTCCATGCCATTCATCTTAGCTTCTACATCTTTCTTTAAACTATCCATCTTAGATTCTATTACTTTTTGTGCGAGTGACATTTGTTGCACTTGGTCTCGTAATTTTGATATATCATGTTGCATTTCTTCTTCTTCTTCATGAGTCATGCTAGATCTTTCAGGTTGCTTACTAGGTGTTTGCATTTTCTTTCCTCGGGGCATCAATTACCAATAATAATGCTTTACTATGCCCTTTGAATTCCTTCAAACTAATTTTTCAAACCAAGCTTATGCAAAATTAAAAAAAAAAACTACACACCTTTTTTTTCACTTTGTAGGAGCTCGATATTTAATCTGATGTATCTCTGTAAATTTAGATCATCCAGTTCTGAAATTGTGACCTAGGGTAGCTCTCTGTGTCTTCTTTCCAATGCCACCAGTCTAAGAGAATTTAGATTCTCCAAGGAAAAATTATGCACAATCTCCCAAGACGACCTATTTATAGACCTTTCCAAAAGAGCAAACTTGTATGAGATTCCATGTGTCACTGTTTTGACCTTCAAATCTAAAAAATATATACATGAAACTACAGTCTGTCCTCTTTCTATAACTTCTTACAAAATTTCAATATGATGCTCAAAACAAAAGTTATGACAATTTTCCCCAGGTCACCTGTTTGGAATGAAATTCGAGACTCTGCAAAAAGGAAAACTTCCTCAGATCATATCTCTGCAAATATAGCACGAAAAGATTTTAAATTTAGACCCGAGGTTGATCACGATTGCAGCACAAATGGGTTTTTGTTTTAGCATCTGAAATGTCGCAGAAAAAAAAGTTACAGTGCAAATGCCACAATGACCTGTTCGGAGCAGTGAAACCCTAGAATCCAAAGCTCTGATACCAAATGTTATGAAACCAGCTCACAAAAAGATAGAAAAGAGAGATAAACACCTTAGAATTCAGCCTCTTTGAGGAGGAAACCTCCTTTACATTACACAAATGAACAATTCTTATGATTCAAATGACAAAACCTCCTTTCTGTATATAGGAGTCTAAGGGGTCACAATATAACCAAACCGACCTAACAATAATAATATAAAGGCACAAAAATAACAATAGAGGGATTCTATGGGGCACAATAATAACAATATGGGGACAATAGGGGCACAAAAATATTAATAAGGGATACAACTATAATAGTAATGGGGGCATCACTAGTATTATAGGGACCTAACATCAAGATTGTCAAGGAAAGAGAATGATGGGAACCCATCCCCATCATCCCATGGCAGTGTCCATTGCAAGGAAAGATTTGACGCCAGCTCTCATCGCCATACTTACACTAGAGACAATAAGGAAAGGTATAACCATTCTCAACATTCAAATGTTCATTTCGATTATGATCATGTTGTTAATGATGAATGAGGAACATAGCATCGAAAAACATGCACCTTTTGTGGATTACATAACCATACATTTTCTAAGTGTTGGAAAAGAATGGCAACACACAAAAGGATGAGGCATGAAAGACCCTCTAAAAAGCATGTAAAGAAGCAGGTTAAGCAAATCTGGAGGAAGAAGATGTATTGCAGCCATTGTGACAGAAGTGGCCATCAAAGAGCCACTTTTTGGAGGCTCCATCTAGAGCAACGCCTTAAAGACAAAGTGTTGGTGCATGAACCAGGTGAAACAATTGTTCAACAAGAAAAATCGCCACAATGAGGCGACCCATTCACATTGATAAGTGAAAAATGGTTTCCAGACATGTTGTCATTTCATGTTTGTTCTTTTGTAAATCATTTGTTGCATTTTAAAATGTAAAAGTGATGATTTGTTTTCCATCACTTGTTCAGCAACAATGATGTCTGGTCTTATTTTGAGTTGCATTTTAAACTCTGAAAGTGATGTCATGTTCCCATCACTCATTGAAAGCAAAATTAGTGTGTGGCCTTATCTTTGTAAATCATGTGTTGCAGTGATGATGAGTTCTCCATCACTTGTTGAAGCAACAATGATATGTTGGACTTGTCTTCGTAGCTGGATTATTGCGTCCATATTGTTGTAAAATCGACCACCGAGTGTGTGTTATAAACTCGTGGCAAGTGTGGGATGCTTGGGTCATTAGTTGGTTGTGTCAATCAAGCATGTAATTTGCAAAACAATGTACTACAGGTTCTAGAGGTTACAGGTGTTGGCTCATTGCTTAAGGCTCCAAAGGAAAAATGTGAACGAGATGGAAGCGAGGCCTTTTAGGATGCTTGTGATGCAGACAAGGTATAAAGAAGTTGTAGATTATTTTTCATGCTTTTGGAGGACCAAAAGCTCCTTAGTGGGGAGGACTAATCCAGGTGGCTCCAGGGACACATAGGACAAGGAGGACTCATGAAAGCTCAAAATCAAAGTGTTTAGATTATGCTCAAACTAGGACCAGAGCATAGATCTCGTCATCCTGATCGTGGTGGTGCAAACGGTTCATCAATCTGAGTCAAGATGAGAAAGTTAGAAGCAGTCAAAGTTGGGTTGACTTTTTTATGACTGGGCAGGCTTAAGGAGGCCACAGTTTGGACTTTTTCCGACCACTGGATTCCGACCAACTTGGGCTGAATTTCAGGAAAAATTGTGGGGTCATTAAATTGTCTCCTACGGCTAAAAGCGAGATTTTCAAAAAGTGGCATGTTGTTATTAAAAATATAAAAAAAAAAATATATTTTTGGGTGGCGAACCACGAACCCTGCCACCCCCCCAAACACCATATACATATAAGGGCAGTGGGCGGGCCACCTCTAGTGGACCCGTTCCACACCCCACCAAACACACAATAGCGAAGGCCGAGGGTGGCGGGGCTCGAAACCGCCTGGCCAGTGTGGCTGACCTGTCTCCCGAGCACCCTCACACATACATTACCATACAACACCCACATTAAAAAAACAATGTGTAACCGTGTGGGTATTTGGGGTAGGCCACCCAATGCAGACCAGAACCCCCCCCCCCCCCCCCCCCCCCATGTTAAATTTGGAGGAGCGGGGTTTGACCACCCGACCCCTCCTCAACAAACCATTATTCTTAACCAACGTGCCAACCACCTACCTTGGTTAATCCGCTTGGTAATTTTTATATATACCTTCATTTTCTCAATGCACGGGACAGATGGAGGAACCAGGAGTGGGCATGAATTTCAAGATAGAGGAGGCAGAATCTTGGCACGTAGCTCGAGGCAACCTTTTACAGGAGGGGTGAATTTTCATTTTGTCAGATTTTGACAAATTTTATATGGTTTCAACACTTCTCGACACCACGAACACAATGGTGCTATCCATTTATCCATTAGAGTTCTACATTTTTCAGCCATTTCTCTGTATGTAGGTGGAACCATGATTGTTGTAAAAATAGGGAGCAGAACCATGAGCCTTGAAATTTTCCCAATGAGGTAATTTTTCTCCATGTCGGAATATAGTCAAGTTTATACTCATTTTTCACGGTTTTCTGTAGGGATAATAATGGAGAAGTCAGATTCACCTTTGGAGTTGCAGATTTCCAGTCCACCCATGGAGCAAAATCTTTGAGGAATCTAGGGGGAATCTAAAATATTCTTTGAGCCCCAGATTCTCAACTTCTCAGAATTCAAAAAATTGAACAATCAATTTTGCACTATTCGACGTCATAAATCTGATGGTGTTTTCAAATTTCTCATTCTCTCATTCTATTCTTCAGCCACTTTTGTAATTGCTAGTGTAGATGTCCACATTCATGTGCAAGCAGTCATCTTCATGCGATCGATGCCATGAGATCAATGGTCTGAACAGCTTCAACAGTTTGATATCCGCTTCTTTAGATGGCCCTTGGTTGTGAGGTATATGCAATTTTCATGTACTTCTTTTGCTATGCATTATGTTGCACAGGTCCTTGATTGATTTTTGATGTGGGATCCTGTTTCTTACTCATTTTTATGATTCCTGCTTGATGTGATGCGGAATCATCTATGTGATGTACTTATTGTCATGATTTTTCATGTTGTGTTTTGAGATCCCTTTGTTGTATGTTGATGTGATACTCATGTGTCGCCATGCATGTTTGCTTTGAGATCCCTTTTATGCCATGTTGGCGGGATGCTCATAATGCATGAGTTTTTGTGTCATACTGATAGGAGTCTTTTGACTAAGAGTTCTTGTAGTGGAACATCTCATGGCGCCACTCCTGCAGGAGGGAATTTTCCTAGTATGATAATGACATAACCTCTTATGTACATCACTACTATTGACAGCACTTAATGCAGTGACCTACACCATCTTAACACCGTGGCCCAGAGACGTAGTCCCTCTTGGACGAACTCTTTTATCAACGTCTTATGTTTTTATGTTGTTGATGATTGACATGTTCCTCTTCTTTACAGCATGCAAATGTATTCACTCATGTTCTTTTAAAAATGAAATTTAACACATCATGAAAGTAAAAGGTCTTGGAAGGGTCCTTCGTCACACCCGGACCCAGATCAGAATAGAAGGATGACATTACTATTGGTTCAAACCTATGGTTCATTGAAGAGAAGTGATGGATAAAGATGGTCAAATCCCTACAAGAAGCTGATAATATGATCATCTCCACCAAGGATTTGATAACTACTGATGGAAATAAATCCCTAGTTGAGAGGGAACTTGGGTATATTCCTTTTACATTAATGAGTTGATCCTCCCTAGTTGAGAGGGAGAGATAGACACACCATTATTTTCTTCATTATTATGAAGAAATAATAGAGGATTGGGTAAGAATATCATTTCTAATACTCTTTGAGGATGTGGTAGGGAATCCAATAGGAAAGAGTATTCGAAGAGGAAATTCCTTGAGGATGTGTTATTCCAAGACATGAATTGTCCTAGAAGGACATACCTTGTGAACCTCCAGGTGGGGTATGTTCCTTAAGAGACAATGATGATGGTGTCTATCATTCATAATTTTTCCAACATTGTGCTCTAATCTTGTGGAGAGATAGAGTTGTTAGTCAAGGCCTTTCTATCTGACAATGTTGGTTGGTATGATGAGATGCACATATATAAGCTGATAAAATAGTTTATGAGATGGCTTACCAATCTTACTCTTCTTATGAGAATTATTCAATATAAGAATGTCTAAGTACCATGTATGGATTATGAATACCTCCCTAGTTAAGAGGTAACATTAAAATGTGTAACTAGGTCAAAGGTGCTGGAAGGTTGAAGTTGTTGGAAGTTGTTCGATAAAAGTTGTTGGAAGTAGCTAGGTCAAAGTTATTGGAAGATGTTGGGTCAAAATTGTTGGAAGCTACTAGATCAAAGTAGCTAGAATATTTCATCGAGAAGGAGAATTTTGACTTGGACTTGGAAGGTTCTTAGGTCTTGTAATTCATCATCTAAACATTTTATAAGAAGAGAAGAATTTTTGTGGGTTTTCCTCTCAAGAGGAGAAGTTTTGGCCCTGGCTTGTAGCCTACATTTTGAGTCTTCTTTCCTATTTGATCTTCATAGTTTGGTAGTTGTTTGATGATAAGAACATAACAATAATCAAGTGGAAGAAGAAGATAATAAAGTTATGTAATGTTGGGATGGGGTCCCCAGGGGTAGAATTGAATTAAACTTAGTCATTTTTGTAAAGAATTTTGTAAAAGATGTAAAGTCTCTACAAAAGGTGGATGTGGAGCCCGCAGATAGATAGAGTCAAAGGGGCCTTAACCCCTTGTTTTTGGTCGGTTTTGAAGACTCGCCCATGAGTTGGGGGCCATGGTATTGTATTAGGAAAGCTATAAATAATTGTATCTTAGTGAGTCTTAGGAATAAATTTGGATAGAGATTTGGGTACATTGGAGAGTTTTTGTTGTCTTGAGCTAGAGCTAAGGTAGGAAGGATCTACTTCTTGCGCTTAGGTAGAGAAGGAAAGGCTCCACATCTGAGTGAACGGAGGCCTGGGTAGAGTCTGCAGCTAAGTGCATGTACCCTTGCAGCTATATGCATAGGTTAGAAGATTCTATAATTAGCAAACTAAATATCAATAAAGAAGGCTTTTTGAAGAATTATTGTGTATTTCCATGAAATTTGTTTATGTTATATTCCACTGATTGAATGATATGTTTATGAAATAATAAATGAATACTACACGAATGTACTGAATCTGCCTTATTAATGCATGTTATGAATAATTATCAAGTCCCACAAAGTTAGAAACTATTTCCTTTATGTTACCTGATGAAACAAGTAGATCTTTGAAAAATCCGATCTAGGGTTACTTTATGATGCGTAAAAATAGGTAAATCGATTGTTTAGGGTCCGCAAATACTGATCATGGACCTTCGCAAGGTTAGAAGGCATCTTTAACTTAGTTATAGTAATAATCCCTAGAAGTGTATCCATCTACCCGAAGGCATGTCCAAGGTGCTGGAAGACATCACGCTAGTCTCTGGATGCATAAACTTGGTTCTTGCATCCCCCAATACTGCCTCGGGTGATACTGCAACTTGCACTACTCGAGTTGTTGCCGAAAGGGCCAATAATGTAGGGTTTTGTTGGTTGGCACAACTAACTCTGAACCTGGGTCAGGACCCCCTAAGCCAACAAATGGTTTTGTTGCTGAGACCGAGATCTACTTAAAGAGATGTGTGATGTCGCATCATTGGAATCCGACTAAGAAAGAAACTGAAAAGAGGTTATATCGGAAGATTCACTAGTACGCGGCTCCAGAAAACAGAAATCTGCGCCTGTCAAAAGAGGATTAGTTGAATAGATATATGTATACATAGGTACACGAAATCTTCTTTTGCACTTTCCCAATTGAACTATATGAATGGTTAGCTAAATTAACAAACAATAAAGGAAGGTGGAAGCTCAATAGTCCTATAGTGTGGACTCTAGAATTGATGCAACGATTAGAATCCTCTGAAAATAAGATCATGCAGGTTGTTGATCATTGGCTTTATCAAATTCTGGGAGTATTTTTTAAGGAATTTACAGTTGACACCTAAGTTAGTTATAGCGAAGTGGAGAGAAGATTCTTCAAGGGACCACGAGGTAAGTATTTAAGGTCATTGAATAATTGAATTAAAATGATATTATGTGAAAAGAAGGTAATTCCATTACCTTGATATTCGAAGCTATGTGAAGTGGAAGATTCTTTAGAAATCACGAAGATTCAGGACCAGAGTATAGCCCATTGATTAGACCTCCTTCAGGTGATGATTAAGGGGCAGTGCAGACTACACCACGAAGCTCTATTCAACTAATAACTCAGGGTATTCCTAGAACACATCCTCTATCCACTCCACCTCCACCTCCACCTCCACCACATACAGCTTAACCCACACCTCCACCTCCACTGCCACCATTCAACATGGCGAACACAATGAAGATGTCGATCTTCGAGAGCATAGAAAGTGAAGATCCAGAACAATTCTTGTTTGTTTCAAATGATGTATGGAGAACGCAGAAAATCACTAATGATAATATAAAGAAGGAGCAGTTGGTTACCACCTTGCAGGATCGCACACTAACCTGGTACATTAAGTATTGTGCTGACAATCCTCATGCATCACTAGCATAAACTTAGATAGCTTTGAACAAAGAGTTTAGTAAGCCTAAATATGAGGCACAGTCGGTAATTTACTTTAAAGAGATCATGATAAATATTGCGAAGACACCTTGGGACTTTAATTAGAGGTTGAAGTGCCATATCAGACAGGCTAACATGAAAATATCAGATATCCAACATCGTGACTAGTTCATCGTGTCACTTTTGCCCCATTTGAGAATTTCCCTGTCACGGCAGAAGATAGCAACACAGGTAGAAGCCTTGGAGATCGATATGAGGCTGCAAGCATCACCTATTCAGGATATGAACCTAGGGGTACAATAAATCCACTCACACTTAGCGAGCCTACACCTAGAGTTACAAAGTTTGAAGAAAGAAAAGGAGAATAAGCCAAAAGTGCATGCATAGGTTTGGTGCTTGAAGTGCAAGGGGCATGGGCATGATAAGGATCATTTTCCAATATACACGAACTATATTATAGGGGTAGGGCTAGCCCCCGTGAAACCAGAAGCCCCAATCGGGCTAAGCACGGGAGCTGCGCTTTGGTGCGCCATTTGTCAAGTCACTGGCCAACATGCGACGGATAACTGCCACTTGCTTCAGAAGTTCATTCAGGCACCTCAGCAGTTGTTTTGTAATTTCTGTAAATCTGTGGGCTAGGATGAGCACCATTGTCGAACCTATGAGATGATGATGGAAAGAACCCCTACTTACCGTATGCAAGTAGAAACTTGGCCTCCAGATCAAGGCAGCGGGGGAGTGCGCGGGGGTTTTTATGGCTGAGGATGAGGGCGAGGAGGAGGACCTGGTAGAGGTCATGGTCAAACTATTTGATACAACTGCATATAGCTGGGGCACTTCGAACAAGCTTTCCCTAATCCTACACACCCTTCATGTCAATACTAGAGATAGTTTGAGCATGCCATAGAAGAATGTCTATCATTAATAGCTAAGATGTAAGAGAAGAAAACGCAGCATCAACAGCCTACGTAGAATTTACAAATGATGAGGGTTGAACCCCATGAGGAGGATCAAAGCATCAATATTGTACTAAGAAACGGTATGATGACTGGTGTAGATAAGGGTAACAAGCTTGAAGAAGACGGATGGGTCTACAAAGCTCCAGATAAAAACATAGGATTTTACCTTAATCACGCTAAGGAAACATTCATGGAAGCCAAGAAGAGCTTTGTTGAGGCCTCCACCTTAGGAATCCAGGATAAGATGCAAGAAAGTAGTGCGAAACAAGAGGTTGATCATTCCATACTCACTACATTTTTGGAGACCTGCATAAAGTTACTGCATGACAGGAAGGTTATGGAAGGATTGCAGGACCTAATAGACAAGTGCGCCAATAAGGAAAAGACTCCTTTGGAGTAGTGCACGGTTAGGAAAATCGGTAACCATAATGCGTGAACAGGGTGAGAGATGTGGCTAACAGTGCAAATAGGTGATTATGAAATGGGCCAGTTCATTTTGGATTTGGGGTCCGATGCGAATTTTCTACCAAAACAGACATGGGAAAGGATGGGGAGACCCGTGCTACCATTGTCTCTGATTCAACTCACGATGGTGAATCAGTAGAAAATCATTCCCATGGGGCACTTATATGGAGTAATGGTTGATATTGATGGTGTGAGTGTAGTAGTGGACTTTGAAGTTATAGAAATTTTTTATGAAAGTAATCCCTACCCTGTGCTCTTGGGAATTTACTGGGCTATTGATATGAATGGGGTCATTAATCTAAAGAGGACAATGTCATTTGAAATAAATTTTGTAAGGGTTATAGTACCACTGGATCCTGCAGAAGGGGTACACTATACTGAACCAGCCCATGATTATGTGGAAAGTGACGATGAGCTCGATCAAATCTACAAGATAACAATGCAAGATCAGGATTGGATCAATCCAACGACAGATGGATGGATTGCATGGGATCAGGAGAGTTCCTACACTTCTGATTCAGATGAGGAATTAGAGCACTGGAAAAACTACTTACATGAAGTTTCTACATTACGATGCAATATGATGACGAAGGCACTGCGCTGTTTTTCGTTGGAGGTAAGAAAGTTACCTTACTATGATTGTTTGACTAACGTAGATATGTTTTTATATGAATTTGAGCATGAAGTCCCTGAGGACCACCACTTTCAAGCCTTGGAGTTGGCGTGACATGCTACGCCTGCACGATGGTGGGGTATGCATAAGGATAGTTTTGCTGGATGGCGAGATTACGAGAGAATGATGAAGTTACGATTTGGGCATGCTAATACCAGAATGAATGAGAAGTACAATGGAAGGGATGATCTGTGATCACCTGGAAAATTAGACTAAGGCATGGGGAATGGAACCGCAACCAAAATTGGTACATATATTTTTTCATACCTTGGATACAATCCCCATGAACTGGTATCTTGAAATGGATATCTGCCATGGCACTACAGACTGCGATGTATTGAAGGAAGGTTTCTTATTGAATTTCAACTTTGAATACAACTTTTCAAGCATCAATGAAGTGCTCCAAGAAATTAAAGTGGTTATCTTTAGAACACCAAAGGAACCAATCGAGTGGACCCAACCAGACTGGAGTACCTAGCTACGCCACGCATTGGAATTCTATAATGTGAGTGCTGAATAAGAGGAAGAAGAACTGAGGAATATCAATATTCCGAATATAGAAGGGAATCATGAAGTAGAAGTTCCACAAGTCGAGAACCTAAACATCTTAGCACCTTTGAAAACAAAGCATGTAAACATTGGCACTGAAGAAGAACCGAAGTTCAAGAAGATTGGAGACTATTGGGACGACGCTACAGTAGACAAAGTTGCTGAATTACTTTGCGAATACCAGGATCTCTTTCCCACTAAGTTTTTGGATTTAAAGGGAATACTTGGTGATTTTCGTGTTATGAATATCACATTGAAGCTAGAAGGAAAGCCTGTTAAACAAAGGCCTTATCGCCTTAACACTAAGTATAAGGAAAAGGTTCGCCAAGAGTTGGATTGATCCAAAATGGATCCTAGAACAATCTTGAAGTTTTCATGAACTCTTTAAAAATCATGCCAAAGATTCAAAGTCTTATAAAGATCAAGCTATTGGAGGGAATCCTCAAATAGTTGCAATGGCGATCAGCACGGATCTACGAGGGCCATCGATCTAGCACGCAGAGCGGTGGACCATGGTAACGCGTGCTGACACCAACCAGCAAATGCAAGGACAAATTTAAGTAGCGGAGGTAGTTTCTGATATGCGCAGAGAAGTCTTGAGCACCCAAACCCGAAATAAGTATAAGTCGCGGAAAATATTGTTTCGATTTCGTCGGAGCGCAATTCCACAAAACCGGCAGGATATCAGATGGGCTTCAAGTGGTAAGTGGTTTCAACCGAGTTCCGCCCAATTCCATATAGTGATTGCCATGTGTCCCGACGGAAGAGAGATAGAACCGCTCACATCGGACGGGTAAAAATCATGCTACTTAGCCGCTTGATATGAACAATAACCATAGGACCTGGGGCCCCCAGATCGACAACAGAGATGCGTTCCAATGGCTGACCGGATTTGATAAGATTATAAAGCAAGATCACATAGGATTTGAAGTCCGATATGGACGATGCATTGGCAGAAGGTCATGTTTTGCGGGCATTCTTGGAGTTAATAGAAAAACGGTCATTTCAAATATGTCCAAGAGAACTGACACTCATTCATTACAAAATAGGTGACCACCTCCATGTGAGGCATTATACAGTGACTGATTAGACAGGACAGAGGGATTCAAACGGATAGAGGTAGGGGAACCGAAAAGTCGGGAAGCGGAAATGAACAGTCAGGAAGCAGATTGGATTTATAGCCACAAACTGATAGAGAGAATAGGCAAGTAGGTAGTAAGCCGAAAGTAGAGAGAAAAGAATCAAGTTAGGAGCTGACCTGAAGAAGAAAAGGTAGCGTCGAGCCAGAGTGAAGATAGAGAGAGAGAGAGAGTCAGAGAGTTTGTGTACTCTAGAGAAGGCTTGAAAGGTTCAAGCAAACTCCTCTGCACACCTGTCATGTATTGAGTCTCGGATTGGGTTCATACTATTGTCGTCAACAGAAACCGAGAGTCAGTGAGGAGAGTCTGTGTACTCAAAAGAGACTTGGGCGATCCAAGTATAGTCTTACTGATTTGTATCTGTTGTGTGAGACACAAATTGAGCTCACTGTTGTAAAAACTCTGCTATGAAGACATAATAGAGAGGCCACCACTGAAGGCTGGACCAAGAGACATAACGCAGGAGTATCGGGTGAACTTCTTATTAAATTTGTTGTGTTTATATGTGTTGTCTATTATGTTTTCTTTTACTTCTTCATTGTCTGTGTATTTCGCAATCTTATCGATCCATTGCACAAAATAACATGGGCACATCCATGCATGTGAGTCTGTAATACCTTATTAATTGTCTTAGATCAATTTCAAATCATGGATAAAATGTTGGAGGTAAGAATTATAGAACCTATTGAAGAGTCAGATTGGGTAAGCCTGATGGTGGTCTAAGAAAAGAAACAAAAGGGCGAAATAAGGATTTGCGTAGATCTCTAAAAGCTCAATTATGCACGTGTTCATGACCCATTTCTGATGTCATTTATAGACGAAGTGTTAGACAATTTCGGAGGGTGGGAGGCCTATTCCTTTACTGATAGGTTTTCCAGGTATAATCAAATTAAGATTGCCCCAAAGGATAGAAGCAAAACCACCTTCACGACAGAGTGGGGTTGCTTTCAATACATTGTTATGCCGTTTGGGTTGAAGAACGCCCCTGCAATATTTTCCCGCGTAGTCATAGCAACATTCAAAGAATCCATTCATAAGTTCCTGGAAGTGTACATTGATGACTAAATGATGTTTGGCTTTGTGAAGCACCATGTGGAAAGTATACACCTTATGTTGGATACATGTCGAAGATACCATAGAGCGTTGAATTCTAAAAAATGCATATTCTGTGTTCCTTTTGGGATCTTTCTGGGTCATGTCATGTGCAAGCAAGGATTGATGGTGGACCCTGCAAAGATTGCATTGATTATGAACTTGGAGGCCCCTAGGAACATCAATCAGTTGTGTGAAATGCTAGGACACAAGGGATACTATAGAAAAAGCATCAAAGCTTATGCTCAAATTACCTCACCCATGGAAAAATTCCTAAAGAAGGATGCGACATTCTATTGGGATGAAGAATGTTAACCCAACTTAGATTTGTTGAAAGAAAAGATGGTAACTGTGCCAGTATTGGTATTTCCAAATTGGAAAAATGAGTTTCATGTACACATGGATTCTTCTTGAATTGCACTGGGTGTCATACTCACACAGGTAGGTGAAGGAGAACAAGACCATCTCATAGCCTTCGCAAGTAGGAAGTTATCCAAGGCTGATAAAAATCATTCAACAATAGAGCACGAAGGGTTGGCCATGGTCTGCGTGCTACAAAAATTGAGACACTATCTGTTAGGGGGACATTTCAAGATGTATATAGATCATTCTACCTTAAAATACTTAGTCAACAAACCTGTGTTGGTGGGAAATTTTTCTAGATGGTTGTTATTATTTCAGGAGTATGAGTTTAAAGTCATTGTGAAGCTGGGGAGGTTGAATTTTGGACCTGACCATCTATCACAAATTGAAATAGGTGAAGAACCCAATAATTTGGAGGAAGGACTGCCTAATGCGTAGCTCTTTGCGGTACATGTAGATGATAACCATTTTGCTGATATTATTCACTTCTTAACTACAAGGATGGCGCCTGAAGGATATACAAATTAGCAGAAGAAATAATTAGTAGTGCGCGCAACTGGTTTTTTGATCATTGTGGGACATCTATACAAAATGGGTACAGATGAAATATTGCGGAGATATGTGCCAAACTTTGAATGTGATAGTATTCCCACCAAAGCTCATGGGGGAGCTGTGGGAGGCCATTATGCCGGAAAAGAAACCACGTGGAAAATTTTGTGTGTAGGGCTATAGTGGCCAACATTCCACAAGGATTCCAAAGCATACTATAAGACGTGTGATGCATGTTAAATGATTGGTGGACCGTCACAAAGGGATGAGCTACCGCTACATCCTCAAGTATCTTTACAGGCATTCAAGAAGTGGGCGATCAATTTATTAGGCTAATTCAACCCCCTGGAAAGAAAATAGGTGTGCGTTACATTATCACTACGATGGAATATTTAACCAGATGGGCGGAAGCACAACCAATAAAGGATTCTACAGGGGCTACAATAAAAAAATTATTGGTTGAACATGTCTTAAAAGGTTTGGATGCCCGAACGTTTTGATGAGTGACAGGGGTACGTGCTTTTTGAATGAAATGATTAGTGTGTTGACATAGGAATTCCAGGTCTACCATCAGAAGAGTACACCCTATCACTAGCAGGCAAACGGAATAGTTGAAGCTTTTAACAAAATTTTGGAGAACGCACTGACAAACATCTATAACACGCAGTGGAATGATTGGGATGTGCGCATACCTACAGTTTTTTGGGCCTATAGGAAAACCTGTAAGAAGCTGACAGGAAAAATGTCGTTAAGATTTCTCTATGGCACCCAAGCGGTGATGCTAACGGAATACATTATACCTAGCCTGCGCATAGCAGCCTTGACAGATATGGTGGATTGCGAGACCTTGGAAGAATGGCTCGCGCAGCTCATGGAGCTAAAGGAGGACCGATTTTTGGTAGGATTCCACCAATAGTACAGAGGGAATGTGAATAAGCATGGCATGATCGCCATATCAAGCTTCGTAATTTCAAGGTAAAGGATATTGTGTTGTTATATTATAATAAGTTCACTAAATTTCCGAGTAAATTCTAGATGCATTGGTTAGGACCCTATATTGTCAAGGAAATTACAGAGGGTGGCAAAGTTCATCTCGCAAAGCTGAATGGTGAAACTTTTCAAGGAAAAGTGAATGGGAGCCAACTGAAGATGTATATGGGGGATTCAGCACAATGACTATATGGCAACAGGATAGTCTTAGTGCTCCAGGAAGTTACAAGGGAGCATGGGGCTATAAATTACACTGCCCAGTTTGGAGGACAAGGCAGTGATATGACTGTACAAACAGTGACGAAGATGCACCAGATGAAACTGCGCTCATGATTTGACAGCCAGAAAGCGGTTAAGAGGAGCAGGGAGGTGGAAATTAAGGAAAAAATCTTTGAATATCTTCTGCCAAAGCAACATTTATTATTAGTGTTTTGGGGGAATGATCAGATCTGAATTCAAATCCCCATATAAATTATGCACACCGGTCTAGCAGAGAACACTTTGCAATCTAAGACTTGCTGGAGAATTTTGTTGTCAGACGCATATGAGTCGAGCATTTTAGGAAGAATTTGTGACACGCCCCTACGTTGTGAACTATTCTGCAGCAGCCCGGGAGCTATTTATTGAGAGGATGACTGCCACTAACCCCATTGAATGATCCAGGATACTTTCTCTTATAGATGTATGAAAAGAATCACATGTAAAAATTGCAGCTTAACACAAAATTATAATGTGCACACAAGAAAAGAAGAAGAGACACATAAAAAGCATGAAGGAAGATAGAAAGACTTGATAACGGAGTTCATCCAACTTGGACTACATCTCCGGGCCTGTTGGGCCCCTATAATACTAGTGATTACCCCATTATTATTGTAGTTATACCCCTTATTTATATTTTTGTGCCCCTATTACCCCCATATTGTTATTTCTGTGCCCCATAAAATCCCTCTATTGTTATTTTTGTGGCTTTATATTATTATTGTTAGGTCGGTTGGATTATATTGTGACTCCTTAGATCCTATATATAGAAAGGAGGTTTTGTCATTTGTATCATCCAAGAATTGTTCATTTATGTAATGTAAAGGAGGTTTCCCCCTTGAAGAGGCTGAATTCTAAGGCGTGGATCTCTCTTTTCTATCTTTTTGTGAGCTGGTTTCATAACATTTGGTATTAGAGCTTTGGATTCTAGGGTTTCGCTGCTCCAAACCGGTCATTGTGGAATTTTCACTATAACTTTTTTTCTGTGACGTTTCAGAAGTTTCAAAAAAAACCCATTTGAGAAGAATTGGCGCTGAACCTTGGGTCTGAATTTCAGAGTTTTTCGCGTGATATTTTCGGAGATATGATCTGAGTAAGTTGGCCTTTTTGCAGACTCCTGAATTACATTCAAAACAGGTGACCTGGGGAAAAACGTTATAACTCTCTCTCTGAGGATCGGATTGAAATTTCGTAAAAAGGTACGGAAAGAGGACAGATTGTAGTTTCTTTTTTGTGTGTTTTAGATTCAAAGGTTGAAACAGTGACTTGCGGCACGTCATACAAGTTTGATCTACTGAACCAGTCTAAAAGCAAGTCACTGTGGGAGATTTCACATAACTCTTCCTTGGAGAATCCAATTTGGTGCAGACTTGTGGAATTGGAAAGAGGACACAGAAGTCTACTACAGGTAGCAATTTCAGAACTGGATGATCTGAAATTACAGAGATACATCAGATTCAATATCAGGCTTCTATAAAGTGAAACAAGGTGTGTAGTTTTTTTTTTAATTTTTGTGTAAGCTTGGTTTAACGGAATTCAAAGGGCATAGTAAAGCATTATTATCGGTAACTGATGTCCCGAGGAAAGAAAATGCAAACACCTAGTAAGGAACCTGAAAGCTCTAGCATGACTCATGAAGAAGAAGAAGAAATGCTACATGATATATCAAAATTACAAGAACAAGTGCAACAAATGTCACACTCACAAAAGCTAACAGAAGCTAAGATAAGTGGCGTGGAATCTAAGATAAAGGGCATGGAAGCTAAGATGGATGATTCGAAGATATATTTGAAGAGATACATGGCAGATTTGAAGACAAACATGGCAGATTTGATGACAGATTTGACAAATTTTCTACAAGAAATACTTACTAATGGTGAAAAGGTTGTAAAGGAAACCCATGATGTGAACAAAAGTAATGTTAATCATGATTCCATAGACACTAATGTTGGATTGAAGACCCACTATATTCCAAAAATCTATATGAGGAAGTTTGATGGCAAGGATCCCACCACATGGATATTACAGATGGAGCAGTTCTTCGATCTCAATAATGTGCAAAACACACAAAAGGTACGTATGGCAACTGTATATTTGGAACCAAATAAGTTTGTATGGTATCAATGGCTTTGCTCTCGTAAAAAATTTATCACTTGGGAAATTTTACGGAATAATTGATAGCACATTATGAAGATACAAAAAGCAACACTTTTTTTAGCCAATTGATAAGTCTCAAACAAAAGGGTTCAGTAATGGAGCACATTGAGGAGTTCCAAAAATTGAACATAAGGGTAAAATATATTCCAGAGGAGCATAGGATTGATGTGTTCATAGGGTCTTTAAAGGATAATATCCAACATGATGTTCGCCTTTGGGAACCTGATTCATTAAAGAAGTCATTCAGGTTAGCAAGAAAAATGGAAAGCAAAATTATGGCAACTAGGAAGCATACCATTCACAACTATAAAGATGGAAGTGTTGTTTCCCATAGTCTTCCACAACCTACAAGGTTGACACCACAACAATTGGAAGAAAAAGGAGCAAAAGGGCTTTGTTACAATTGTGATAGCAAATACACAAAGGGTCATAAGTGTGCTGAGAAGAAATTATTCTACATACATTGTGAAGAGGAAGAAGAAAAGGAGCAAGAAAGGTCAAAAGAAGAGGATATACTCTAGGAACAAAGCCTAGATGAAGAACAAATAAATCCGACCATATCTTGTAATGCATTGGCGGGAATTACCACTCCTCAAACCATCAAGATAGAAGGACAAATCAAGAAGAAAAAGGTAATAGTGTTGATTGATTCAGGAAGCACCCATAATTTTATTCATTGTAGGGTAGCAAAAGAATTGAATTGCTTCCTATATCTAGCACCAGAGTGTCAAGTGATGATTGCAAATGGAGGAACAATAAATTGCTCTGGAAAGTGCCATAATATCAAGTTATCCATGGGAGAATATGTATTGACTAGTCCAATGCTTTCCATTCCAATGGGAGGTGCTGATGTTGTACTAGGAGTCCAATGGCTACAATCCTTGGGTACAATAGCTTTTAGTTTTCAAGAACTTTTCATGAAATTTTCTGCGGAAGGAAAGGAAGTTCAATTAAGTGGTATTGCAGGGAAACCAAGAAAGATAATCAGCTCTAATGGCATGACAAAGCTTCTAAAAAAGGAGCAAAGAGGTGTAATTGCACAATTATGTTCACTAGATGTTTCCACATTGGAATCATCTATTTCTCCAGATCTCCAAAAAGTCCTGGACAATCATTCCAAGGTATTTGAGACTCCCAAAGGTCTCCCACCTATGCGTGATCATGATCATGCTATTCATCTGATTCTAGGAAGTGTTCCTCCAAACATCAGGCCATACAAATATCCCTATGTCCAAAAAAGTGAAATTGAACGTATGGTTGCAAAAATGCTAGAGGCTGGTATAATTCAACCGAGTCAAAGTTCTTTCTCAGCTCCAGTAGTATTGGTGCACAAGAAGGATGGTTCATGGCGCATGTGTCCAAATTATAGGGAGCTCAACAAGCTCACTATTAAAGATAAGTTCCCCATTCTTGTCATTGATGAATTACTGGATGAATTGCATGGATCAATTTACTTCACCAAGTTGGATCTTCGTTCGGGATATCATCAAATCAGAATGAAGATTGAAGACATTCCGAAAACGACATTTAGAACTCATGAGGGTCATTATGAATTTTTGGTCATGCCTTTTGGCCTTACCAATGCACCTTCAACATTTCAAGGTTTGATGAATTCAATTTTCAAACCATTCCTTAGAAAATTTGTGTTAGTATTTTTTGATGATATACTAATCTATAGCAAGTCTTGGAAGGATCATGTTGAACATGTTGACAGGGTGCTACAACTATTGGAGGAGAAACAATTATATGCAAAAAGATCCAAATGTTTCTTTGGAGTCCAGGAGGTGGAATATTTGGGTCATATTGTATCTCATGAAGGAGTTAAGGTAGACCCTAGCAAAATTAAAGCCATTAAGGAATGGAAAATCCCCACATCCATAAAGCAACTGCGAGGATTTCTTGGGTTGACAGGGTATTATCGCAAGTTTGTTAAGAATTATGGGAGAATAGCAGCACCTCTAACAACATTATTGAAGAAAGATTCATTTTCATGGACTCCGGAAGCAACAAAGGCCTTTGAACATCTTAAAGAGGCAATGTGCCAAGCACCGGTCTTAGCTACACCGGACTTCACAAAAACCTTTATTGTGGAATGTGATGCTTCAGGAAATGGAATTAGTGTTGTTCTAATGCAAGATGAAAGACCCATTGCTTTTGAAAGTCGTCCAGTCAAGGGAAAGTTTTTAAGCAAAGCTATTTATGAGAAGGAAATGTTGGCAATACTCCATGCACTTAAGAAATGGCGACCCTACCTAATGGGAAGACACTTAAAGGTAAAAACGGATCATGATAGCCTTAAATACTTTTTAGAACAAAGATTATCCTCTTAAGAGCAACAAAAGTGGGTCACAAAGATATTGGGTTATGACTTTGAAATCATCTACAAAAAAGGTAAGCAAAATGTGGTGGCAGATGCACTCTCAAGAAAGGATGAGGATGTCGAAGGATTGTTGTGTGCCATTTCTATTATCCAACCAGATTGGATAAACGAAGCAAGGGAGGAATGGAAGAATGACAAAGAAGTGTGGGCACTTATTCGAAAGCTACAACAAGATTCCAGTACTTCTGATACATTTAGCTGGCAAAATGATTCGTTATGGTACAAAGATCGCTTATACCTCTGTAAGAATTCCCAGTTAAAACAAAAGATTCTTATGGAATTGCACACTTCTCCCTTAGGAGGGCACTCAGGATTTTTAAAAACTTACCACAGGGTTAAGAAGGAATTTTTTTGGGATGACCTTAAATCAGATATTCAAAAGTTTGTGGCGGAATGTTTGGTTTGCCAACAAAATAAAGTTGAAACAATTAAGACACCAGGTCTATTACAACCTTTATCCATTCCAAGCCAACGTTGGGAGGAGGTTTCAATGGATTTTATCACAGGTTTACCCAAGTCTGAGGGAAAGAGTGTCATCATGGTGGTAGTTGACAGACTTGCCCAGTATGCACACTTTTGTGCATTATCACATCCATTTAAATCCAGTACAGTTTCTACTGCATTTATGGAAACAGTTCAAAAGCTACATGGAAACCCAAAGATTATTGTAAGTGGTAGAGATCCCATTTTCACAGGAAATTTTTGGACAAAATTATTTGCTTGTCTTGGTACTCAGTTAGCTCACAGCTCATCTTATCATCCTCAATCTGATGGGCAAACTGAGATAGTAAAAAAATGTTTGGAAGGATATCTTCGTTGCTTTGTATCTGATAAACAGACACAATGGGTCAAATGGTTGCCTCTGGCTGAATGGTGGTATAACACTTCCTTCCATACAACAACAAAAATGACCCCATTTATGGCACTTTATGGGTATCAACCACCATCCATCACATCATATTTAAGAGAAAATTCTAAGGTTCAGGCAGTGGAACATCACATCGAACATCAACAACAAGTCCTCCAACTCTTAAAGGATAACCTCGTGTTGGCACAAAATAGAATGAAACAACAGGTAGATCAACATCGCAGTGAAAGAAGTTTTGATGTAGGTGATTGGGTATTCCTACGGCTGCAACCATATAAGCAAATGTCCCTAAAGAAAGCTAAGAAGGATAATAAATTATCACCAAAGTATTATGGTCTATACAAGGTGTTGCAAAAGATTGGTACTATGGCATACAAACTGGAGCTTCCTGCAGCTTCTCAATTGCACCCAGTTTTCCATGTTTCAGGTTTAAAGAAGGTTATAGGCAACAAGCTCCCAGTTCAAACAATGTTGCCAGAACTTGACGAGGAAGGAAAAATTATATTGGAACCGGAAGCAGTCACAGAAACAAGAACTCGACAGCTACGAAATCGATCAATTTCAGAGTATCTTATCAAGTGGAAGAACTTATCCGCTGAAGATTCCACATGGGAGGATGAGAATTTTATGCAGAAGTATCCAGAACTACTCAAGCGTTGAGGAAAACACTTTTTTGAAGGAGAGGGGCATGTTGGGCCCCTATAATACTAGTGATTACCCCATTACTATTGTAGCTATACCCCTTATTTATATTGTTGTGCCCCTATTACCCCCATATTGTTATTTCTATGCCCATAAAATCCCTCTATTGTTATTTTTGTGGCTTTATATTATTATTGTTAAGTCGGTTGGATTATATTGTGACTCCTTAGACTCCTATATATAGAAAGGAGGTTTTTTCATTTGTATCATCCAAGAATTGTTCATTTATGTAATGTAAAGGAGGTTTCCCCCTCGAAGAGGCTGAATTCTAAGGCGTGGATCTCTCTTTTCTATCTTTTTGTTAGTTGGTTTCATAACAGGGCCTTTCTCGAATAATGGGGAGGCCTTTATATTAAATGGCATGAAAATAAGAGAATGTAATCATCTGATACATCAAAAGAGGCTTATACCTCCATTCTGAAAGATGGCTAGGAAAAGGAGCACTAATATGGAGAAGTGAGCAGCACCAATGTGTTTATGGCATTAAGAGGGGCTGAAAGCATATAAAAATTTTCCAAAACAGACAAAATTCACTATCAGCCACCTGAAAAGCTCTCTTACCAAAAGAACAGTGTGCTAGAAATCCTCCTCCTTGCTTTTTCCAACTATCGGGCTTTTATAATGGGTCGTTTGGACAAATCCTGCTTAAATCGGGGTTGTTTTGGCATAAAATAGAGGGTGTTTTAGTAGAAGCATCGGCAGGTGCAACAAACCCCAACATAATATTTTTATCGTTCCAAGCATTAATGTCCAAAAATCCCCCTAATACACTAAAATCCGACCAAATCCTTAAGTCCCGGACTTCAAAAATATTAAATCAGACATATACCCTTATCAAGTTCGGGCCTGATATTGCAATTGGTATATCGAGGGTTTAACAATCCTGTTAATGAGGATTGTCGACCATCGATCGCCAATCGCTGATATCGACGTTGGCCAATCGCATTGGCATCCCACTCATACAACGGCCTGGGGTTTTGGTCTGCTGGTCACCAATGCTAATCCGGTTGCTTTATTTTGCCAATCGTAATCGCAAGTCAGCCCCTACCTGGTTTTGATATCGCCGATATATATCTATGGCCTTCCTCTGACCCGATATTTCAGCAATCGTTGGTTGGGGGTCTTAAGGTCCGCCCTCTGCACGATTTCCAATGTGATTCATTTTTAAAGGAAAATGCCTCATTTTCTTAAGGAACATGGCAACCTTCGTTTCATGATAACTTCATCATCCGGACTCAGATTGAATTGTCGTTCACGCCATTGGAATCAGGACGACGAGATCTATGCTCTAGTCCTAGGTTGACTTCATTTTGAGCACTCTGGTTCTGAGATTTTCCATGCCATTGTATACAAAGATCCACCTGGATCAATCCTCCCCATTGAGGAGCTTTTGGACCGCCAAAAGCTTTCACTAGTCAATTGGCAAGTGAGGGAATTGTTCCCTCACCTTTTCCTTCTCCAGCCATTTGGCCTTGCTGGGGTGCATTCCCTTAAAACCCACTCGAAGGTATTCCACATCTCCTTGCTGTGAAGTCCTGGTCCTTCTGTGAAGGATGTTTTCCTCCGGTAACTCATCAAGATATTCTGGTGCAAAATCATCGACTGTAGGAATTGTGCCCACCTCATCTGTGTCCAAGATCAAGGGTGGTTCATACAGCATTAGGTTCTCTGCATTCACTATTGAGTACATCTACATATACACCAGAAAATCAAGATGAAAGGAATTGTTTCCAATCTTCTCCAATATGGTGAATGGACCATACTAGATGGGTTGCAACTTCTTCCCTTCTCCCTTCATCTTGTCCTTGTTGATGTGGAACCACACTTTGTCGCCCACTTGGAATTGGTGGTTGACTCGATGTTTTTCATGTCGAGTCTTATAACGGGCTTGACTTTTCTCCAACTGTTCTTGTACTGCTTGGTGAATCAATTGGATTCGTTGAATGAACTGCTGAGCTTTGTCCCTATCATTACGTCCACTGGAGCCATCCTCCCTTCCAAAGACCATATCAAAAGGGTCCTTTGGCAAGTAACCAAAGCATGTCTTAAACGGTGAAAGTTGTAGAGATGAATGCACTACTCAGTTGTAGGAATGTTGTACATAGGGGAGATGTTCATCCCACAACTTGGGATCTTTCCCACAATAGCCTCGTAACAAGTGTACCATGGTACGGTTTACAACCTCTGTCTATCTGTTAGTCTGCGGATTAAATCCCGTGCTTCTTTTCAATTTGGTGTCCATCCTCTTCCACAAACTAGTCCAAAACTCTCCAAGAAAGTGAGAGTCCCAATCTGATGCAATAGATGTGGGTAATCCAAAATGGACCCAAACATGCTGAAAGAAAAGAGAAGCAGTCTGCTCTGCAGTAATCTGCTTTTTACAAGGCATAAGAATACACGTCTTGCTCAAATGGTCAATGAAAACATACAAATAGTCATGACTCTTTTCAGACAAAGGTAAACCTCCTACAAAGTCCATTGACACACTTTCCCATGGACGACTCAAAATAGGGAGTGGTATGTGTAGCCCGAGTTTTCTATTAGAGGGCTTTGAAACAGAACACATCACACACCCCTGTACATAGTGAGTCACAATGTGCCAAAAACAAAATCTTTGTACATGTCATAAAGTCTTTTCGACACCAAAGTGTCCAGACACAAGAGAGGTGTGGGCCTCTCGAATTACATGTACTCTTTCCCCTGTGGGAATACACAATTTACCAAGGTGATACAACAGTTTCCCCTGCAAGTGATAGTTGTCCACCTATGAACCATGGGTTAGTTTTGCATAAATCTCCTTAAAGTCATCATCGTTAGCATATTGTTCAGCATAACTCTCAAAAGACAATGAAGCATTATGCAAAATAACAGAAGCAGAAATAGGAGGTAAAGATAGCATATTGGCCACTTTATTGCTAGTGCCATTCTTATACTTTATTACCAGATGAAACTATTGAAGAAAACCCATCCACCTGAAATGACGAGATTGCTGCAACTTGGTTTGTGACTGAAGGTACTGCAAGGGCTGATGATCTGTATGGATGATGGTCTCCTTTCCGATCAGGTAGTGTTTCCACCTTTTCACACTCTACACCAAGGCATAAAGCTCCTTGTCATAAGTGGGATAGTTTATCACAACTTGAGAAAACTTCTCAGAATGGTAACAAATCAGCTTCTTTTGTTGCATCAATATAGCTCCCATGGCATAACCGTTGGCATCGGTTTCAATCTCGAATGGTTGTTGGAGATCAGGTAAGGCTAAGACTAGCGTGGTACTGATCTTTTCCTTCAATGTTTCAAAGGACTTCTGTTGTCTTCCTCCCCATTGGAAGACCCGTTTCACACTTGTCAAGGTGTGCAAAGGTGTTGCAATAAGAGAGAAATTAGCAATAAATCTCCTCCAATACTGGACTGCACCTAGAAACCTACGGACCTCGGTTACACTAGTAGGCTTAGGCCAATTTACAATTGCTTCAACTTTAGAGGGGTCGATCTTTAACTAACCATGACCAACAATATGACCTAGGTAACCCAAAGAGGTTTTCCCAAACTCACACTTTGACAATTTTACAAAGAGTTTTTCTTTTTTCAGTACATCATGCACTTTCTTTACATGACTCACATGTTCAATCCAACTTTTACTAAAGACAAGTATATCGTCTAAATATACAAGAACAAACTCGTCAATGAAAGGCCGAAAGAGATCATTCATGACCCTCATAAAAGTGGTTGGAGCGTTGCAAAGTCACCATCCATTCGAACAACCCCTATTTGGTCTTGAAGGCAGTTTTCCACACGTCCTACTCTGTGATTCAGACCTAGTGATAACCACTATGCAAATCCAACTTGGTGAAATAAACAACTTTTTTTAATTGATCTAATAAATCATCTATGCGTGGAAGGGGGTAGCGATTTTTCACTGTAATTTTGTTTAGCGCGCAGTAATTCACACGCATCCTCCATGTGCCATCTTTCTTTGGCACTAAAACAATCGGTGAGCCACATGGAGAGGTTCCCGGCCTCATGACCCCTTGGTCCAACAATTCTTGCACTTGTTTCTTGATTTCCTCCATCTCAATAGTTGACATCCTATAAATGCCAATATTTGGCAAAGGAGCGTCATGCTGCAAATGGATTTCATGTTGGATTTCCCTCTTCAGAGGTAATCCCTTCGGTTCGTGAAATAGCTCATCATTATTAGAAATTAATTCAAATAATTCCTATTTATGTTCCTGATCGCAGCACTGGAAAGCATCAGTGAATTCTACCTCTTTTTCCCTTACAACCATAAGCATGAAACCCTTACTGGAATTCACTAGTCTTTTCATTTGTCCAGTGCTTACAAGGCTGGCATTGATTTTTTTTGTTGAGCCCTTACCATATATTCTACTCCATCTTTTGTGATTTGGTATTTATTTTCATGATGAAAGAAGACTGCCTTTCTATTATACAGATATGGGCTCCCTAACACCATGCCATAGATATCCAGTGGTATTACATCCAATTCTACTTTGTCTACTAGCTTAGAAGCAATTACAAATTTGACCTTACACTGTTTGGTTACATTTAGTTTTGCTTTATCATGTATCCATCCAAGCAGGTAAGGTTTCGGATGCGGTTTTGTTTCTAAGCCAAGTTTCTTTACCATAGATTTTGCAATTAAGTTTGCTTGGGACCCAGTATCAAACATAGTTTCAAATTTAGTATGATTTACCATAACTGTGATATGAAACAGTTCAATTCTCTTTTGGTCACTAGGAAGGGATTCATTTACAGAATTGGTGCCTTCATGCAATTCAGAATTGACATGAGGTGTAAGAGTACCTTTTGTTCCTGCTGCTGTGATCAATGCTTCATCTCCTGAATTTGATCCAAGGTCTTGCTGCGTTGTTGCCACTATCTTATGCTTCCATTTTCCTCCATACTTCTTTGGATCCTTTTCTGGGTGCTACTTCCAACAGTGATCATCATAGTGGCCTTCCTTTTTGCAGTGATTGCAATATGGCCATTCTCCTTCTTTGGCTGATGTTTTTTTCTTCTCCTTTCAATTCCATTTCGCTTTAGATTTGTCATTGGGAGGTTTGAACGGTGGTTTTCTAGAATGATCGTCTCTTTAATTTTTTCCCCTTTTCTCAATATGAATTTCCTTTACACTGGCTAAGTCAATAGTGGTTGGTTCAAACAAAAACAACAAATGCCTACTATGACTATGCAATGAGCCAATATACTTAGTTACAACTTCAGGTGTATCAAGTGCAATACCCAAATTCAATGCTTGCTTTCTAAACTCCTCTGTAAAACTCTGAACATCCTGACCTTTGCCTTGCCTTAAATACTGCCAATTCATTAAATCTTTTTGCTTGTATCCTAAGGGATAAAATTGTTCCTTTAACGCAGAAATAAAATCAGGCCATAAGAAAAAGAGTTTACCCACATTCTTATTGCTCTGTAATCTGCTTTCCCACCAAACGAGAGTGGTGTTGCTTAGCCGTAGAGAGGCCAACTGAATCTTTGCCTCATCCTCCATGATCTGGTGAATCCTGTAGTAGACGTAAATCTTCCTAATCCAATTATTAATCTTTTCTGCATTGCTTTCACCATTAAACATGGGAAGATCAAATTTAACATCTAATTTAAAGAAAGGATTTTTAGATGCATCCTTTGAATTTCTACGATTATGGTGGTGAGATGAAGGAGAACCTTCACTCTTGGAAGGAGAAGGAGGGGGTTCTTCTCCACCATTCCCATGTGCTGAACCTTGTCCTTATGTGTTTCTCTCCTCTGCTTTCTCCAGCCTTAAAACTAGCTGACTGGTATTCTCTCCCATTAAATAGAAAGTCTTGTGGAAATTGCGCTCCTCTTCAATATGAACTTCATCCTCTGCCATGTTTCTCCTTCGATGTGCACGCCCTGCTTCAGGATCGAAAGGTTCTAATTCCCCTTCACCTCTTTAGAGTCTGTCTCTTGTTAGCATACAAACATGCAATTCACATCTAAAAAGACCTGCTCTAATACCACTTGATCCAGGATACTCTCGCTTATAGATGTATGAAAAGAATCACATGTAAAAATTGCAACTTCACACAGAATTATAATGTGCACACAAGAAATGAAGAAGAGATGCATAAAAAACATGAAGGAAGACACAAAGACTTGATAACGGAGTTCATCCAACTCGGACTATGTCTCCGGGCCCTACTCGAACAATGGGGAGGCCTTTATATTAAATGGCATGAAAAGAAGAGAATGTAATCATCTAATACATCAAAAGAGGCTTATACCTCCATTCTAAAAGATGGTTGGAAAAGGAGCACTAAGATGGAGAAGTGAGCAGCACCAATGTGTCTATGGCATTGAGAGGGGTTGAAAATATCTAAAACTTCTCCAAAACAAACAAACTGCACTATCATCCACCTGAAAATCTCTCCTTCCAAACGAACAGCGTGCTGGAAATCCTCCTCCATGCGTTTTCCAACTATCGGGCTTTTATAATGGGTCGTTTGGACAAATCCCGCTTAAATCAAGGTTGTTTTGGCATAAAATAGAGGTTGTTTTAGTAGAAGGGTCGGCGGGTGCAACAAACCCCAACACAAGATTTTTATCATTCCAAGCGATAATATCCAAAAATTCCCATAATACACTAAAATCTGACCAAATCCTTAAGTCCCGGACTTCAAAAATATTAAATCGGACATATACCCTTATCGGGTCCTGGCCTGATATCACAATCAGCATATCGAGAGTTCAACAGTCCTGTTAATGGGAATTGCTGACCGCCGATCGTTGATCGCTGATATCAGTGTCGGTCGATCGCATCGGCATCCCGCTCATACAACGGCCTAGGGTTCTGGTCTGCTAGTCGCCGATGCTGATCCGATCACTTTATATCATCGATCGCAATCGCAAGTTGGCCCCTGCCTGGTTTGATATCGCCGATATGTATCTATAGCCTTCCTCCGACCTGATATTTTGGAAATCGCTGATCAAGGGTCTTAAGGTCCGCCCTCTGCACAATTTCCAATGTGATTCCTTTTTAAAGGAAAATGCCTCACTTTCTTAAGGAACATGCAACCTTCTTTTCATGATAACTTCATCATCCGAACTCAGATTGAAGTATTGTTCACGCCATTGGAATCAAGACAACAAGATCTACGCTCTAGTCTTGGGTTGAATTCATTTTGAGCACTTTGGTTCTGATTTTTCCATGCCATTGTATATGAAGATCCACCTGGATCATTGAAGCCCTTAGTTTAGAAGAAGTTGTATCTGATGCATCAGGTCCTGAAGAATCTAGTATGGAGACTATGAATGTTGTTCCCACAGCGCCGAGGTTGCCTAGGCCGAATCAAATGGTAACAAAAGAAAAGCATCCTGCTATGAAAGGAAAGAAACCAGCTGCAAAAGAAAAATAAAAGAAGTCGGTGTCGGTGCAAATATCACCGAGGAATCATATAGAGCCACAGCCGAAGCATAAAAAGGATAATTAACAGGAAAAAGTAGTGGATTTAGAGGAAGAGGAGTACCATGGCATCGAAGAAGTCGATGTCGAGGGGGTCGAGCCTATCTCTATGTTTCCTAAGTATGTCCCTCCATGAAAGGGAAAAACTAAAGTGACCAAGGATCCTGATTCAGGAAAATTCAGGGTATCCACTCCCCTAATGCTAGAGCAAGTCACCTTTGAAGGACCTAAGCTTGCCTGTATCTCGCTATTGAAATTGGAGGATTGGGACATCGTGGATTAGGACAAATTTTCACATATGGTGACCCATAAGTATATGATGAAGATATTCTATGACGACATAGGAGCTACATAGTTAGAACCCATGAAGTGGGTCCCTAGGGTTGAGCAATCGGGGACATTGAATATGCTATTAGTACCACACTATCACTGCTCCCCTATCAATATGGTATTTGTGTGCCAGCTCCTCGAACTAGTGCACGATGGAATTCTGTGGCTAGGGCAACCTATTCCAATAATAAATATGTTGATCCATAGGGTAACGAACTTTCCCCACAAAGGAGCAAACCCTGCCAAGAATTTGCAGGAAAAATAGGGGGAAATGAGCTAGCTAATAAAATGAAAAAGGAGTATGGTCTCATGAAGAAGTCATGAGGATACTCAATTCTGTCAATACAAGACTAGGCAGTCCAATTCTCTGCCCAAATCATCGCAGGAAAGATCATACGAAAGTGACACGCGGATGAAGTTTTGGCGTTGGTTGTATCACTTGCTGCACAATGCGTGAAGGACGTGTAATATAATTGGTCGAGGTATCTCTGCCAAGAATTCCTCGTAAACTACCGAGAATCCCAAGAAGAAAGCAAGCCTTTTCATTACGCTTGGCTTCTACTATTGATTGTAGTAGTTACATGGAGGTTACCGAAGGATAGCCAAATTCCTCCACACATGGAATAATTTCCCCCAACCTTGTTTGGGAAATTAACAACCTATGTAGAGTTCAAGGCTAACTTTCACAATGTCTCAATCCATGCGCAGAAGGACCCAGAAGGAACGTGGCATGTACTGTCTTATTTAGTGTCTGATATGGACATGCAGGAAGTTGTAGGGTATTAGCTATCGGAGTGGCACAATCCTACAACGCTGGAAGTGGGAACCAGCAAAGGTATAGAGAGCTCTACTGCGTAGAAGTGGAAGGAAGCTGCTCAGAAAGCTATGTGCACACTGGTTGAGCAAAAGAAGAAGAAGGCTACTAAGGTAACTGTAGAGAAGGCTCAACTAGAGGAAGAGCACTCTGCTAAAGAGCAGGTAGAGAAAGAACAGAAGGATTCTTAGGAGAGTGAGAGGTCTACTATGCACCACACTAATGAATAAGAACTTTCACAGAAAAAGGAGGGGGCAGTGAGGAGCAGAGCACTCCTTTCATTCTGAAGAAATGCAAATAGGAATAGGCGGGTGGCCAATGAAAGAAGCATAAGTCTAACAAGAAGAGACATCTAGATCCCATGGTGATGATAGAAGGCGATCTCGATGAGATCAGTGACAAGATATGGGACACAATGATAGAGGTGTTGCAGCAATTTGAGCAGCAATACATGCAGATGCTAGGAAGCGTCCAAAAAGATCTACGCGAGCTGCAGATCCAGGCGAACAGGATTCAGGTGGATGTCAAGAAGGTGAGCAGCACGCAAGTGAGCTTGATGGAGGGAAGTAGTGCAACCACAGAGATTGAGCGGACTCTGGATCTCGGAGTCTTTCCTTTACCAGAGGGGTCATTCTGTGGGGAATCAGACGAGGATCATGTGGTGCTCAACACAGTGAAAGATATGGGACTGAACCTTGCCACGCTACCACTCTAGTCTATTCATGCGCTACATCAGGGGGTCTCTAATGAGATTAAGATCAGAGAATAGCGCACGCTCACTATTGTCAGTGAATTTAAAGTCAACAACAAGAAGCTATTTGCATTAAAAAAATAGGCACTAAAGGAATAGGAGGAGTTGTGAACACAGCGACAGAACCTAGTCACAAAAATTGAGCACGCCTGTAAGTTAGTTCCTGAGCTGAATATACCCGAAGAAGCAAAGGATTTATCTAAAGTGATGAAATTGGCTACTGTAGTGCACGTGTCAAAGGAAAATTTCAATAAGGTGACTTTCGATCTTCGGATGCAAATAACTGAGTTGCAGTTGAAGTTGCAGTTGACCACATTGCCGAAGGTTCGGGAACAAAGAGGAGAGGATATAAAATAATCCATGGCTCAACTAGATGTCATAGTTCAAGGTTGTAACTAACACTTCACTCAGACAATGGTCCTATGGGATACACTGCAGGAGGATCCTACATTGCAACAGTTGAACACAAAAATCAGGGAAGCGCAACAGCAGTATGATGAGATCAATGTGATAGAACGGATGTTGGTGCCAGTCTAGCGCTTCATGCGCTTACAGGAAGGCAAGGCAAAATTGATGTAGATCTAGGAGTTGTAGAACAAGTTGTCCTTGCTCAGAGCCTGAATTGAGCCTTGGACAAAGGAAGCCCGCTAGCTTTCACAGAACATTCATGAGAAGTTGAAGGCCATACAACAGATATAGAGGACTACACAGCTAGCAGTAGAGGGGACAACCACAGAAAAATTGGTCCAGTAGGTATAGAAAGCAGTGGAACAGAGTACCGCGAAGCTCTAGGTCTTGACCAAGGCATTCAGCGAACTCTGCCAAAAAGTGGAAAAACCATATTAGTGACTTGAGGGCGACACAATCTTTGTGTTGGGGGCCTATCGGGATGGGGTTCTCAAGGGTAGAATTGAATTAAACTTAGTCATTTTTGTAAATAATTTTGTAAAATATGTAAATTCTCAGCAAAAAGTGGATGTGAAGTGCGCATATAGATAGAGTCAAAGGGGCCTTAAACCCTTGTTTTTGGTCGGTTTTCAAGACTCACCCATGAGTCGGGGGACATGGTATTGTATTAGGAAAGCTATAAATAATTGAGTCTTAGTGAGTCTTAGGAATAACTTTGGATAGAGATGTGGGTACATTGGAGATTTTTTGTTGTCTTGAGCTAGAGCTAAGGCAAGAAGGCTCTACTTCCTATGCTTAGGTAGAGAAGGAAAGGCTTTACAGCTGAGTGTGTGGAGGCCTGGGTAGAGTCCATAGCTAAGTGCATGAACCCCTGCAGCTATGTGCGCAAGGTAGAAGATTCTATAATCAGTGAACTGAAGATCAATAAAGGAGGATTTTTGAAGAATTATTGTGTATTTCCATGGAATCTATTTATGTTATATTCCACTAATTGAATGATATGTTTATGAAATAATGACTGAATATTGAACGAATGTACTGAATCTTCCTTATTAGTGCATGTTATGAATAATTATCAGGTTTCATGAAGTTAGAAACTATTTCCTTTATGTTATATGATGAATTAACTAGATATTTGTGAAATCCGATCTAGGGTTAATTTATGGTGCGCGAAAGTAGGTAAATCGATTGTTTAGGGTCCGCAAAGATTGATCATGGACCTTCGCGAAGGTCAGAAGGAAAAATTTATCTTAGTTATATTAACAAGCCCTAGAAGTATAGTGATCTACGTGAAGGCATATCCAAGGTGCTGGAAGACATCACACTAGTCTCTAGATGCAAAAAATTGGTTCTTTCATCCCCAATACTACTCTGGGTGAGACTGCATCTTGCACTACGCGGGTTTTTGCCAAAAGGGCTAGCAGTGTAGGGTTTTTTTGGTTGGTGCAACTAACTCTAAACCTGGGTTAGGCCCCCCAAACCAACACGTAAAAATACATCACAAGAAATTATCAAATTAAAATAAATCACATAATCTTGTTTCCCCTAGATTTCTCAACACAAGTTTCATCAAGAATACTCCATATTGATACTAGGGCTACAATATATAAACACCACCATTTCTTCTAGACTAACGATACTATACATATACTTGAACTAAGATGCCAATATACATGAGATGTTAGTGCCATAATTGTGACATCAACGAATGTAATGTCAATGTTGATCTACAAAATAAATGGAGATGCCAATGATGCCATTCACACACTGCTAACTAAGGATGCCATATATACAATGTTTCCATACCAATTTGTTGCATCCATATATACCAATATCAAAAGTCAAGGGTTACTCTATATATTACCATACATCATAACTCTTATTATTATCCTCATAACCATAGAATTATGTTGACCATATACTAAAGGTGCATGTCTTGTTCATCTACCATATGCAATGTGAGTGATGCAAATGCCATACATTGTGAGTACCAAACTATAAATAGTGAGTGAGATGTCAGGTAATACCATATAGTGCGATGTTAGTAAAAATGATCATACCATGTATACTGAGTGTGATGCAAGAATATCATGAGTGCGATGACCATAATAGTGGTGCCAAAACATAAGCACTACCCAAACAATATGTGCGAGCCCATAGAAACATTGTGATGCATGAAGAATTAATGTCTATGTTTAGACATATAGGCCAATGGTTTGGGTTGTGACTCAAGATTATGGATGCTTCCAAAAATATGTCCTAGTTCATGATGGATTCCATGACTAAGAAGTGATCCAATTCAAAGCCACTTGTTGCAACCATCCAAGTGAAGGTACCATTTATAGTGTCTAGGTCTACTAGGAGTGAGGTCACCGTTGTTTCTTGAAAAGGGATGGAATCTACATCAAGCCTCGTTATACCTACTCGTTTCTCTTTCAATGATTTGTGGAGGTTGAAATCTCCACCAAGAACCCAAGAGGAAGGGGAGAGGAATTTTTGGGTACCAGCAATGGATTCAAGGAAGAGGGCTTTGTTCTTTTGAGAGAACAAAACATATACATTTGATAGATAATAGATCTCGGCAAAACCAATGAGTTGGAATCAGATAATAAGCCTTGCAAAAGGAAGTGAACACATTTAATATTTGAATTTCCTAGGCATTCCAAATGATGCCAAGGCCTCTTGAGTGTTCTTGGGCATCAATAGTGGTCGCTCTAAAGTATATTTCCAATCCACTTATTAGATTGGTAATTACCTCACTAGATGTTTTAGTTTCCTAGATCATCATAACTATATGGGTTTCATAGTACCATTTTGTTTTGAGAAGCCTCATTTTGCCTTTGTTGTTGAGGACTCTAATATTCTATGAGATGATTTTCATGTCAAGGGTATGTTAGAAGCATGGAAGACATCTGTAATAATTTTTATGTGTCCTAAGTTAACTAGAATACCCCCCAAATTCATCTAGGATCTACTGGTTGATTTTCCGTTCTTTTTTCTTTTCCTCCCTGTGAGGTTTTATTGATTCATTCAATGGTTGGGATTAAACTTTGAGCATGCCTATGTTGGATAGCCCTAAATATAATTTTAGAGTGGAATGGAAAGATTTAAAGTATGAGTGGCCTAATACTTTAAGTTGTTGTTCTAGAAGATAAAAGGGATATTTTCCCTTCCATGCTTTAGCCTGCTTCCACAAATTGAGCGAGTCTAGCTCCATATATTTGTTGTGGTCAAGGATTAATATGGGCCCTCTTGTAGAGTAGATTGGAGCACTGACAGGGGAGGAGGGAGCCTCAATTGAGGAGAATAGGGGCATATTAGGGTTTTGCATGACAATTTTAGGGGACTGTGAGGTCATGAGATTCCAAGGAGGAGAGCGGGTCAAAATGATTATTGTAGAGGGCTTCTCCCACAAAGAATGGATTGCAAGTTAGCAGTATTAAGGTTCTTACATTTTCCTTTAGATTTTATAAAACCCTCATCATTTGAGGTGGAGGATGGCTCAAGGTTAACATTTATAGATAGTAGAGAGAAATTACAGTAAAGATGACCATATTCATGGTATATTCAGCAACGAAAATGGATGTGCTCATAACCTAGTGTTTAATTCAAAAGTTCATCATGATAATAGATATTGATGGATTTTAGAAGCGGTTCGGAAATATTAATATATGAAAATGAAATCATAAGAAATGTACTCAAATTTCTTATTTACTTCTAAATATTTGAAAAAATGGTTGAGGGAATTTCCAATGCTAGCTAGAGTTTCCTCATCCCAAAATTTTAGATATTTTCATGATGAAGATAATATTTATGGATTTTTTGTTTACTAATGAGAAAAAAATAGTCTAAACATCTACATTTTAATTTATTTTTGGACATATTTGTTTGGTCAATTTCATCCAAATTCTGGTAAAAAATTGTTGAAATTGTATTTTTGAGTTATTGAGTCTATACAATCTCAAATCTTGATGGGCTCGTAAAGGTGTTAAATACATTTTTTCATTCAAAAATGCAATTTAAATAATGAAAAATTGTAATATCACCCAAAATTATATTGCTATATTCTGATCAAAATGGTCAAAACGTAGAATTTTTAAACTCCACCTAGAAAAAAGTATGGTTGTTATAAATGAAAATTTGATATGGCATTGATTTATTAACCTTATTAATAAAACATATATGTAATTCCCTCTTCAAATTAATTTCCCAAGGAAGGACATAGTATTATATTTAACCCCATAGGTTATAGTCATTTAAAAAGGGGGAATTATTATTTAATGTTACTTGGGAAATATTAGATGATAAAAATTAAATTTGGTGAAAATGAAGGGAAACTTGTAGGTCACTCAAAATTGAATTTAGGAGGGGAAATCCCGAAAAGGAATTTATAAAAGGAAGGGACAATTGTCTTTATGAGGAAAGAAAGGGTTAAAATCTTAGCTTTTGAGGCAACGAGGGTTGGAATTAATATTTATGAGGAATTGAACCATATTTCTAAGGAAAACGAGCACTGGAATCTTAGTTTTGAGGTAGCAAGGACTCGAATTAATCCTTCTAAGGCGGTGAACCAAATTTTCAAGGAAACCAAGGGCTAGAACCTAGGAAATGAGGGTCGGAAAAAGAGTGGTGGTTGGTTCTTTGTTGTAGCAAGGGGTAGTAAGCTTCCAAAGGTTGAATACTAACCTACAATGAGTTGGCATAGGTGTAGATTCAAGGAAGAAAGTGTCATAGTGGCACACTCAGGGATATTAGGATGTGACTGGATAACAACAAGGAGCTAAGGGAGAAATTAGGGTGTCAGTTCACTAAGGATTGAGGCAATAGGGGCATAATAAAAGTGTAGGGTAGTAACAAGGTATTTTGGATTGATTTTTGTGGCAAAAAGAGGATAGCTACAATTTGTAAGCCTAGAAACTATATTTTTGCTATTGGAAATTGTTGAATTGGCCCTATTATAGTGTAGCTGGTGAAATCAACTATTGTTTGAGTTCTTGTTTATACTACTTGTGCATTCAATAATAATCATTGTTTTATAGATTGAAGAAGTACTACAATATTGTTATAAAATACAATTTTTTCATGTGTTGATTGAAACTCTAACCCATAATTTCATCCCAAGGGAAATATCCTTAGGAGGGATAGTACAATAGTATCATAGTTATGCATCTTACCAGCTTGTGAGCATATGATTTTTGGATGCTCGCAGAGAATGGAGAAAACATTAAAATCTAGAAAAAGATGGGTACCAACAATTCAGTCCTAGCAAACAGGAAAGATAAATCACCATATATTAACCCCTTAAACATCTTGGGGAAGATAGTAAGAGGGAAATGATAGATGTCTCAACAAATGGCATAAGGTCAACAATAGATGGCATTAGGCCAGAAACATATGGATCAATTAATAGCACAAGGGAAACAACATATGGCCCAATGTCGCGCCCATATTTTGGAAAATATAAGTAATGCAGGTAATAATTGCACTAATTAATCTAATGGAGGAAAAACATTTCTAGAAAAAGGAAGCAAAAACCATAATCTTGATCCTTTTAACATATTTTCACAATCTAACATGAGGGAAAGTAGTAGGAGGATCCCTAGACCTCTTTTAACCCAATTTCTAGATGTTAGGGAGTAGTAAATCATGGACCTATAAAACATAAGGAATATTTTTTTAAATATTTCTAAGAGTATGCATCACTAGGAGAGGATGTTTGGGAAATTATGACTTTACGAAGTTTAGAAACATTAAGTACAGAAATAAGCCAAGCGATCATAAAATGGGCATACAATAGAACTATGATTTACCAAACAAGGTTGGGAATATCTACATCCCCTCCTTCAATGGATCATCCAAATACTTGACAAGGTCTTGGGTACAAAACTTAGACTCCGACCTCCAACTTAACCCAATGTTGGAAGTAGTTGCCATCAAATTCTCGATGATGTAGTTAGAAGAAGAAGCTCATGAATGTTGGTACCACAGATTGGTTGCCTTGGGACATTCCAACATTACTTCTTATGTGGATTTCACATAAAATTTTATAAGATAGTTTAAGAGGAGGGATCCAGATATAGACTTCAGGGAGATAGCATAGCTCAAGCAAACTGGAACCCCAGATGCCTACATTTCATAATTTCAGGGAGTATTTGTTATGGTGATAGACATATTTGAACAAAGGTTGATCATGAACTTCACATAAGGTTTAGAAAAACCACTGCATGGCTCGATTAAGGCCTTCAAACCCACCACCTTAAAAGATGCCATCAATAGTCACGAGACATGGAAGATGCAGTACCTAAAGCTAAATTTCCATCCAACCCACTCATCACTCAGAATAATAGAGATAAGAAGTCATTTTAGAGAGAGTAGGTTGGGAAGGACAAGTTGGATAATAGGACTTAGAGCGATTTCAGAAGGAATAAACTCTACTTGAGTTGCAAGGAACCATGGAAACTAGGTCACGGATGCTCAGGAAAGGGAAAGCTCCACTATATTGTGGTGACGTCAAATAGTGATGATGAATAAAATACAATGCCAACACCAAGTAGTGAGCGTACAAATTTAGAGGAGGAATAATCCCATGAGGAATCTAAAGGGGATGAGAAACCTTGCATGGGAATTAAGGGTGGTACTATCTCCATTCTTTATGGAGTCCCTAGATACTAGACCTTCAAGATCAGGGGTGGCATAAAATAACAATGTGTTAGGGTCCTATAATTTATAGGATCAATTGATGATTATCTGTTGATTTTTATGTTATGAGATATTATAAATAATCTTTCATTCTGCAAATTATTTCCAAGAAAAGAAAAAGAAAAAATAAAAGAAACGGGATATAGAAAAAACACATATATAAATGTGAAAAAAACAAAACAAATGAAAATAGGAAAAAATGAAAAATAGCCCCAATGGGTGAGATACTCCAAATGTCGCTTCTATAAAAAATAGGGATATATTGAAAAAATAGAATATATATATATATATGATGAAATACCCCTTAAAATTAAAAATATGTGTAGCTATTTTATATGTTGCATTTGATTTAAATGAATATGTTTTTTTATTTAATTGCACCCTTTAAGTGCAATTAAATTAGTTTTAATAAAGTTCTTTAATTAATTAATTTCATAGTTTAAGCATGATGAATTAAATGTTAATAAAGTTAGTTTTGATACGATGCTTTGGCATTTTGTAATAAAGGTCGAGATATAAACAAGGGCCCTAATCTAACCTGCCCAGATCAATGGCGGGTGATCACTTCAGAACCCCCGTCGCCACTCTGACATTTAATTGAGGAGGGGAGGGGTTTGAAAAGTTGATTCTCCCAATACCACTTGTGTGATGTGGCACTCCCTGGTGGACTTCAGACCCCCCACCTAAACTACTTACCACTCCCCCCCCCTGAAATCATCTTTTCCCTTCCTCCCGCCTAAATACAATTGTTGACCCCGCACCTTCCTCTCCACTCCAATACACTCCCGCCACATGGCACTTCCCCTCCACTCTGCTTGTGCTATTGTCATATCCCTCCCTACCTTCTCCTACCAAGTGGAACATCTCTATTACACATGTCATTTAAATGTTAAAGAAACCATTTAATATCCATAATCATTCCCAAATTAATAGACCCGCTCTGTTAAACAGATAATTCTTCAACGGTAAATGATTTCACGCTTAAATAAAGCATAATCTCATTCGGTTGGTTCTTCCTTCACTATTCCAAGTTATTGAACAAACAAAACTAGACCCCTACTGCAACCAGTCAGCAAACCAGACTACCACTGCAACCAGTCAGCAAACCAGACTACCACTGCAACCAGTCATCAAACCAAACTGCCACCGCTACTAGTAATCGAGCCACCAATGTCATCTAACCAAATTCTCAGGTAATTCCAACGTTTGTTTCTTTCCTTTCCACCATGTATTCTAAGGGTAAATATGAATCTACAGTATAAAACCCCTTGATTCCCCATGTGATTGATTTAGACCATCAACCATTAGTCGATGAACGTTATAATATTTCTGAAACGGGTTGTGATTTTGACGTCTACGAACTCCACAACTAGTTAAAATAAAAATTCATTAATCTTAGTGAAGAATAATTGGTTTTGTGGGATTCCTTCCTACCCCAATTCGTTTTTCCTCAAACCCATCATTTTCCTGAATTTTTTTCATGGTGCCACTTCCGGTACATTCCTAGTAAAAGGGAAATTGTATCCATGATATTCTTTTCACAATTACCCCTGATTCCATAAGTTAAATGCTTCAGATTTAGAATTTTGTCTCTCTAAAACCCTTTTGAGTATATTCTGTTATGGAACTCTATAAAACCCTCACCTTCCCTCAGAGATCCAAAACCTTTGACACATTTCTACCTGAGAATGTCCAATTGCCTAATAAAAATCCTCCTTATACATCATCCATGTTCCCTGAAATGACAAAGAAAATTATCTCAATGATTTCTTGTTTACTGGGCTATCAATCTGATCAGTGGGTTGATGAAGCCATCATACGGTTTTTATCATTTTAGTTAATAGGTGAAAATCCCTCAGTCATCTTCAATTATAGTGAATTCCTAGTAGATGCCATCCATGAGCAATTCCTAAATTTTTTTATAGAAGGAGATTTTATGTATGCTTCATTTTTAGTGTATTTGTTTTTGTTCCATCAATCAGACAAGTTTCAATTTCCTTTATAGAAACTGGATGAACAAGGGAATTCCCATTCTGTGATTCACTAGACTTCCTTGGTAAGGAAGCATACCAATGAATTCACCTTCATTGATTATGTAGACCAGTTCTTGTATACAGTTGCTTGCATATTGAATAGTGATGTTGAACCAAGGATAGGACTTGAGATAAAAATATTTATACACCTTAGTGAGAAAACCAAGATAGGTGAATGGTACCTGTACCAAAATTACACTAAGATCGAAGTGTATGGGTGTGAATTTCCTCCATACAAGTTGCCCAAATTTGTTCCTATGAAATTTTTTTAACTAGAATATATTAGAAAAATGATTAATATGGATGAGCTATACTTTGTGTCAAACAAGAAGAAATCTCAATTCAATATTAAAACACAAGTTGGGCCTTTTATTTGCAATACCAGGATAGTAGCCAAATAAGTGGATCTTCTCCTCAAGAATATGAATTTTAAACTCAACTTTACCTAGTCATATGAGCCTTTAGGAATAATTTCAAAACTGAGAGTAGAACAGAAGACTACTCCCTACACTCATACTCCCAGGCCAGAAATAGAAAAATATATAAATCGAGATCAATGGTAGGAAATACTTTGCAGGAGGAAGAGAACAGGTACTCTCTACAACGACATCATATACTCCAGTACCACAGGAGAAACATGAAAAAATACCAAGGGAGGATGTTTCCCCTTAATCACAAAAATCCAGGGAAAGGAGTTCTAAATTTACAAGAAGAGATAGAAGACCAATTTAGCAGAAGAATTCTTTCAGGAGGAAAATGTACAATCCACCATTTTTTTGACAGGCCCCTATACTTTTTCTAGGAATGAAGACATTTTCATAGGATCTCCATCATCTTCGGCCTCCCAAGAGTCACTGGACATATATCAATCAAGATAATTGGTTCATGACCAAGTTGAACCAAATATATTTTCCAAGAATAAATAAATTAAGAAGAAAAATGAGATTCTAAAAGCTACCACCCATTCTCAATTTTGGAAACAAACATCCTCTTCATAGCATAGACTACTCTCTGCCTTTGATACAGAGAAAGGAAAGATGTAGATATCCTTCCTCCATGCCGAGGTTCCTTTCCCTAAGACTCCAAAAGACTACAAAAAGTCTATCTTTTCCTTCATTATTGATCAAATCCATCCCATCAATCAAATGGACTTACACAAACAAATAGGTGAGATGATGTATTCAACCTTAAAAAACTCAACAATGGAAGCTTCCAGGCGGTAGACTTCGGTTAACAACATTTAATCCCAACTAAAACTAGAAAAGATATCTTCTTTAGCTAAAGACACTAAGATTAAGTATTTAAAGGATCTAGTGATCAAACTGGGTTATGATCCCAGTAATGTGAAAGTTGTAGAGTATATTATTATAAGAAAGAATGTTGAGATTTCAGCATTAATGAAACAACTCAAGCTTCCATCCACTGAAGATCCTCAGACAAAGGAAGTTTGACAGCTAGAGAAAGAGAAAGAAGACATGTTCAAGATTAGATATCATTTTTTGGGATTCAACTGCATTAAGTAAGTCATTCATGTATGACCATTTCCATGAGAGGTAGTCGTAAGTGACTAATTTCTCATGAGTGCTAAGTGCTAAGTGCTAAGTTAACTATTCAAATCATGAGAAATTAGTCACTTACGACTACCTCTCATGGAAATGGTCATTCGTGAATGACTTACTTAACACAGTTGAATCCAAAAAATGCTATCTAATATAATGCATTTCGTAAACCCCCTATACTTAAATTCAATAAGAGTGAAGGGATCTCTACTTGAATGGTTCATGAGGCACAATACTTGCTAGGGTTTTGCAAATGGGGTAGCAAGCTAAGTGGGCTTGATTGTGGGGAAAACTCCACTGTTAAGCGCGCTTGAGCCAAAGGCGATCTGGGATGGGTGACCTCCCGGGAAGTCCTGGTTACCGTGTGCAAGCCCCGGAAGTGATGATTGACACTATGTGATTTATTTCACCAGTTTCAATCCCACTTCTTCACCCCTATGAGCATCACCCGATGCAATGAGTGCTAAGTGAACTATTCAAATCATGAGAAATTAGTCACTTACGACTACCTCTCATGGAAATGGTCATACGTGAATGACTTACTTAACGCAGTTGAATCCCAAAAATGATATCTAATATAATGCACTACCTAAACCTCCTATACTTAATGTTCAAGATTATAATTGAACATAATCGGTAGATTAAAGAGATGGAGACTAAGATGGAGAAACTACTAAAGGAGAGATAATAGTTAACACAATTGGCAGTGATTCCACTCACAACAGTTCCAATTGCAGGCACATCAAAAGCAGGAGCTTCCACTTCAAAAACCATCACATTAGAGGGATAGTCTACTTACTCATGAGGAGAACTAGTCAAAGCTATGGAGGACCTATGTATTAGAGAGTAGGATATTGAAAAGCTGAAAGCTCAGCTAAACAATCTCCAAGAACAGAAACTAAAGATTGATAACGTGTACATAGAAAATCTTCAAAAGACTCATAGGTTAACCCAGAGAATTGAACTATTGGAAAATGATTTTTCCATGGCACAAACCCTTGCGCATGCAAAAGAGAACATTTGGATAGAAATCAATGAAGTTGTTAATGAAATATGGCCCTCCATTAAGATTATTTTTTAACAAGAGGAATTAGTGCAGAGATCCAAAGAATTTATTGAATAAGTAAAAGAATGTTTGGCACAGAAGCTAAGTGAATCCAATACATTAATAAGGATTTTAAATTCAAATACAAAGGAGAAATTAGAGGAATTTGAGATTGTAGACAGGACAGAGAAAATCATTTAAGTCATAAGATTCCTTGCAAAAAGGAACTTGAAGTTACAATTAGAGAACAAGTGCCATAAATTCAATGTGTTGCATCAAAAGGGACTTCCATGGTTGAAGGGAATTGGAGATAAATTAGTTCGGTTAGATGATTATTAGCAGAAATCATACTCCATAGCAAGAGATAAGTCAAAGTTTTCCACCATCAAAGGAACCATCACAGAGAAAGCTTTCATGGAGGGTTAGAAATCCGATTTTATTATCAAACATGAGATAAAGCATATGTTCATAATCAAACCTACTTTCCAAAAATACACTGAGGTGGATGAAACCTATAGGAAGCTAATTAAATTATCCACCCCAAATGAAGAGAGACGGGATAAAACATGTCAACTTCTTGAGTAAAATAGGTTTTCATCTTCAATATCGAGGTAGCCTCCTTTTTCAGCCAAGTCATCACCAAAATCATCGAAGATAGTGTCAGAGAGCTATAGTAGTTTTATTTGCCTATATTTTTGTACTATTTTTGTAAACAATTTTTAAGGATATTTTGTAAAAATCTTGATTTTTCAAATCAATATATTTTGATAAGTTTTGTATAAATACTTCATAATTTGAAGTACAAAGGGTTAGAACTCATGTGAAGAAAGTATATCCTTGATGTAAAGTTGTGCATGTTGGTGGGCCCCAGTATTGTAGCAATAATGCTACAACTCCTGGAACTCCCTTCTTTAATTTTATCAACCCGGTAGTTCGTAACAAACTCGGAAGCGACGGTGCTGTATGCACAAGTACTAGCTCTTGCCGCAGCTGTCACTTGGTCAGCTGGCACAAGTCCGCTAGGAGCTTAAGCCAACTTCTATGAGCTCTTAGAAGAAGCTTTTTAATTGATGGATGAAAGCTAACTCGAAGGAAGCTAATCTAATTGCGAAAAGAAAATGAAAGCCAAAAAGGAACGCAAACCCTAGCAAACCCTAATTCTACCAGCTAGTCTTACTGACGCAAAGGAGAGCATGCAAACTACTGAAAGAGATGCCATTACTTCTAGGAAGGTAAAATGCATGTGTCTAAGTTATCACTATCTGAAGAAAACATCTTTTTGTATTTTTGATTAAGTTATTAGAATTATCATGCATGTGCTTTTAACTAGCTTTTCACTGTGCAGAGGTGGATCAAGGAGGAGAAGCGCTTGGGAAAGGTTGGGAAGGTTCAGAGAGGGTCTAAAGGGTCCCTAACACCCTTCCAAAGAGTCTCACAAAGTTTGGCTGCCAAGAAACTGTATTTATGAGCTTCTACAAGAAGTCTGCAGGGGTTCTACAGGATGTTCAGGATTTCTACAGGATGTTTCAAAATGGGATTTTGGAGCATGGATGGAGGGAAAAAGATGGAGGAATGAGTATGGAGGTGAAATAGGGGTGTGAAGAGGCCTAGGACTTGGTGGATGAGGCTAAGGAGCGATTGGATTTTTTCAAGGATGGAGAAAGCGATGATGCACAAGTATGTAGGAATTAGGGCAAGGTGGGGAAAGTATGGCAAATGAAGGGTACGAATCATGGACTAAGGGTTGGAGCAGATTATCTGATGGATTATGGGTAGATAGAGAAGGATAACAGGTGCTCTGCAAGTTATTTTTCGAATTTAACAAATGGAGACTTGGAAAATCAAGAACCTAATTACCTTGACCTAATCTGACCTAGATAATACCAAAATAAATGGAACAAAAGTTTATTTGCACAAAATCAGATGAACTAACTATGCAACTAAGCAATCATAACCCTAAGCATGCAGTCAAAACTGATATCAAGTTTGAAAACTAAGAATCCAACACTAATACTTGCATGGTGAAGAAAAACAACGTTTTTGTGGGCAACAAGGTCACCTTTGTCCCAACTCACAATCCCACTGAGGGAGAGGTAAGATCAGAGGTGCTTGAGCCCCTTTTTCCAAGGATCCTTTATGTTATTAATCTATCCAAATCAATCTAAACATGAAAATCTACTTTAATCATCAAAAGCAACCTAAATAACACAACAAGTTTTAAATTTGAGTAGCAGATTTAACTCTAAGAATGCAGCAAAGACACATGAAAGTAAACAAAGGAGGTATTGGGCGCTTGAGATGGGCCCAACCCCAAGAGCTACAGCCTCCTAAGAGAGATTTAGAGCTGGTGCAAAGCTGGATTCATCTTTATTGATCAAGAAATGAAGAGTTACATCAAAACTGTCCACAAGGAGAACTTGAAAATGAGCTGACAGCAAAACTAGTCTATTGCCTAAAAATCGAACTACAAAATGACTACAACAAGACTATGAAATGACTAACTACCAGCTACAAAATGACTAACCACTAGCTAACCAAAATGAGGCCCTAAGCCTTCTTATTTATACAAATTGAGGACCCAACAGTCCTCCTAAACTTTAGGGACTCGGCTGCCCAAAACTTGTAGTTAACAGCAGTCCTACTTGACTTGCTTGGCTGCCCTTGTGCTAATTGATTCGGTGGCCCTTGAACTCCGAGCTGATGGTGGAGAATTCGAGGTAAGGGCCCATAAATGAAGGAGACACCTTCCTACAAATCCTTCCCTTGTTCTCCCACGAATTTGGCTGCAAAGTGCTCATTAAGACCTTCAATTTTGTCTCCAAGTTGACCAAAAAGGCTACACAAAGCACCCATTAGACTTGTTGGCATAATGACTAACCAAATTCACTCTATTAGCATAAATATAATCAAAAACATGCAATAAACTAATGAGAATGGTGGATTAAGTCAAATTAGGAGGTTGAATGAGCCCAAATAATTATCCATTTTTGGGGCTCATCATCACCCCCCTACTGAAAGTGTTGCTCATCCTTTGAGCAACCAATCTCTCTCCTCATCTTTGATGGCCCTGGTGGCCTCCTTGTCATGCCAAGCTTCTGAAGTGATGTCCTCTTTTTTGTCATGAAACCATGCTTCTTTGCTTCTTCCCACTGCCTGTTCCTTTTCCTAGTGAATTCTCAGCCTGAGTGTGCAAGTATATTCAATCTGATGGCAGCAATGGTGGCGAAAGGAGATGAAACCAGTGGAGGATGGAAGAAAAGAGTGGTTGCATGTCTCCTCAACAGTCTTCAAGCTTCAAATCCCTCTCCATAATTGATTCTAGCCTACCCAAGGGCTTCTACAGGATGTTTCTGGTAAAAATACAGAACTTCCTGTAGAAAGTTGAACCATGACTAAATTGTGTCCGAACCCTGAAAAGAATGAGTGTTCATGGAGGGGATGGATGTGAGGATGCCTGGGAACTTGGTAGTGACCTTTCTGCTTCTGTTGGGAGGTCCACTTTCCGCATGGTGTTCCTGTAACATGCAAAAATTTCCAGGGATTAAACTTGTTTCTTCCAACACTTCTTTTTTGGATGGACAGTTCAGTATCCTAGTTCCCCAGATGATGAGCAGTTTAGTGGCAGCATTCTTCAAGTGCATGATTAGGTCCTGATACCCCTCAAAGTGCAGGTGCGTTTTGATCTTTGCAGAGGCATTATTTCCAGCAGACAATAACTTCATATACAGGGTGATATTGGAAAATGAAGTAGCAGTATTCCCGAGTAGCAGATGGACACAATAAGATAAATCCAATGTTTTTATAAGTCCATATGTCTGAGATGTTTTGTTCAGCATAGGAAGGCACCTTGAAGATTCTGGGAGATATTTCAGATTTGAAAAAGTTCAAATCAGATTTTGAACAGGGTGCAGAATTATACCAGCTTACAAAGTAGCACTTCCATGAGACTTTTCACCTTTTTTTCTTTTTCCTTTTTTTTTGTTGTTTTTGAATCAAAGTCAGAGTCTAAACCAACGCATATATTTCAATATGTAGGGTGCAAGCTCTGCAAACAAATCAACAGTCATGGTGGATTATAATACATGTAAAAAACACAAATATGAGCATTTTCTTTTATTGGTGTTGTTCTTGTATGATTGGGCAGATTTGAAGTTGAAGAGACACTGTTTTGAGAGAAGTGGATGTTGTTTTCCCATCAGTTCCATATCAAAAAATGAAAGGCATTTTTATGTTGGTCTATGTAGCCCCTAATTTCACATGTCTAGGTGTAGTTCTTTAACCAATTTATATGGTATTTGAGTGTTGTTTGAAGAGGAGCATATGAGGCGCTTTTTGGAAGACCAAGCACAATATCTACACCAGGAGATGGGGCACATCTGATAGGAGTTATAACCAGCAGCCTGGGCACATTTTCCAGGTTTGTTATGTGCCTTAGTTACAGCATAAAAGGGAGCATTCTTAACCATTGTTTCTGATGCCTGCTAACTGGGTAGAGGGAGCGCACTACTTCAGATCTACTTTACCCATTTGCTGTGATGCCTCTTATTTCAGGCATTAAAATAGATTCTATTAGCAAGTGTTTTTCAAGAAAATTCATGCATGGTCACCCTCCAATTCAAAACAGCTCAATTCACCACTCTTTTGGAGTATATCATACATGGAAGAGTGTTTTCGATCCTACCTTTCTCGGGACTCCAAATTCGATGAAGAAAAGTCCGGGCTTCTCTGGTCCAGAATGTTGTGCCATACTTCCTATAGAAGACCCCACCCATTTCCTGTAGAATGTTACTCTGCCTTTGAGTGAGCCCGATACACTAGAGAAATTCGAACCAGTCCGCAAAGCTCCATGGAGGTTGATAGGTTAACCGATTGTGGGAGCAGAGGATGCATACTTCAGCTAAGAATGTCACAAATCCATATTAATCAGCGGATGGTGAGAGTCGGCCGAGCGTCGTTTAACTGCAGCGTGATTTACGTGAGAGAGTGAAGTGGCCAAGTGTACGTGGCCACATGCAGACTGCAGTTCTATTTATTAACTGTATGTTTTCTTCTTGATCCGCTGCACTGGAGTTCAAACAGCTGACACTAACTGTGTTTTTCAACTTCCACGTAAATGACTTATCCATGCATGCTGCGTGATTTTTGCCTTGATGAGTGCAATCGAATATGGCTAGCTTCCTGGCTGAATCCCCCCATCTCATTCGTTCATGCAATGCTTAGATTAGACTCATGCAATAGAGGAACAAGGTTTAGTCACGTACCTGAAGTGAAATGGCTGCTGTGAAGTGCTTTTTGCTGCTGCATGCTCATATTCTGTTGCTGCATGCTTGGATCCTTTGGTTGCATGAGGGCTTGGCTGATGATTTTTGGTTGTTTTTTCTTATGCAGGTGTCCTCTGGCTAGATGCATGCTTCAGGAGTTCATTTCCACGCTCAGATCTGCACCTTCAGGCTGCTGCTGCTGCATTTTCACAGAACCAAAACTTGTTTTTGTGATTACTCCCAAACGGTAGATTGGATCAATCTGAAAATTGTTGATCATGTTCCTATCATCATTATGCACCCCCCATAGCAAAATCGTGATCAATGGATGCACGGATTTCGAGAAAAATGGAAAATGGCTGAAGATTTCAGCGATCGATTTCTCGGAAACCGTGCATCGGAATCGGCTGAAACTGCTTGGGTAGGCTACTATCACCCATATTCATATCCCCATGAAACAGGTTTTGAAACGGATGCACGGATATGGAGAAAATGCAAAAATGGCTGATGGTGATGGAGGCTGATTTCTTGGAAACCGTGCACCGGAATTGGCTGAAACTGCTCAGGCATGTTGCCATCACCCTTGTACAATTCCCCATAAAACGGTTTTTCAAATGGATGCATGGTTTTCAAGTTATGGCAAAAACAAATTTTGTTCTAGGTATTTTTGCTTCAAGGCATTTTGCATTTTTGTTGCATGGTATGAAAAATGAACTTGGGCTATGATGCAGGTATGGAGATGATGGAGGAGGAGTTTGAAGATTGCAGGAGGACTTCTGAACCCTTGCGGAAGCTATTGTGTTTGCCAAACCACCTTTATGCAATCCATTTTGAACTTCCTACAATTTCTATAGGAACTTCCTGTAGAAGCACAATGAGGTGGAAAAGATGATGGAAAAGGGTGAGGAATGGGAACTTGGATGCTTGCAGGCATAACCAATGGATTCCAAGCTTTAGATCCCCTTCCAAAATCGAATCTGGCTCGCTTGAAGGTTCTACAGGATGTTTTCTGTAGAAATATAGAACTTCCTCTAGAAGGCACAAAAACTCCTTTGTCTTTGTTTTGAGTGATCCTCCTAACCTGCAATTTCATTGCTGCAACCTGAAATTATTCAATGGAAATTAGATTTCTTTTTCTTTTTCTTTTCCTCTTTTTTTTTTAAAAAACAACTAGGGCGCCTCATGGAGGTTTTCACCCTAATTGCCTGCCCTGGGCGCCTCCAAGGGAGGTTTTCACCCAGAGATCTTATTCTCTTTTCTCTTTTTTCCCAACCCATTGACCGCCTCATGGAGGTTTTCAATCAATGAGCCAATCTAAGGAGCCTCCGAGGAGGTTTTCACCTTAGATTTTTATTTTTTTTCTTTTTTCTTTTTTTTTTCTTTTTTCTTTTTTCTCTTTTTTTTTTTTTTTTTTCTACCCTACCCTACTTGAAAAACAAAATCATTTTCAAGTATAAGAATACTTCCAATGGAGCCATGTGCACATCAAGATTAGAGAAAAAATGATGTGAAGGCTCGAAATGCATGCTTGGACAACTATCCAGACTTTAGAGACCAAATGATCTGACTTTGAAGGGATCAAACATAGGTGAGGAAGAGAGTACCGCTGCAACTTAGTGACCATCTGAAACCATATCTCAATATAGCTTTGATATCCATGGTCGTTTGGCTGATCTGGATCATTCTTCATGTCACCTTCTATCATGACCTTTTCATCTTCCTCTTTTTGTTGATCTTTCTCTTGAGTACATGGAGGATTTGATGGTAACCATGAGGGAACTCTCTCGATCTTTGATTCTGATCTCTTCTCTTCATCAAGTGCAGCCCATGGTTCTTTGATCTCCTCTTTGGAATCTTCTTTTTCCTTTGGTCCTTCAATGTTGTCAATATAATCTCTGTTTTGCAACACTCTTCCTGAGCTTTGGTAAACATCATTGAGCTCAAGAGGAGTCATTTGCACATGTTGTGCCTCAGCTTTGCAATTGGGTTGAGCTACTCCATGGTATGGCTTTGGAAATGGTACGGGTAGTTGAGTGGAGGTGTGAAATTGAGATGGAGATGGATGGCATTGTGGTTGGGTAGGAATTTGGGGTTGCCTTGGTGGAGGAGGAGGCGATGGTTGTGGATGAGCAGGTGGTGGAGGAAAATGAGCGGGATGAGAGTTGTACTGGGGCCTCCACTCCTGATAAGGTGCATTCCACTGAGGCTGTGGCTGAGCATAAGAGTGAAATGAATGAGCAACTGGTAGGGCATAATATGGATCTGTGAAGGAACAAGGAGAATATGACCAAGGAGGAGGTGTAGACAAGGAAGGATGAGCAGGGGGACCCCAAGAAGGCATGAAAGTGGCTTGATAGGGGTCATAATAGGTCTCGGATGTCCCTTGCACTTCCTGCTGATAAGATCTAGGTTCATGTGGCCTCCTTTGGTTCATATAATAGAGTGATTCAGTGGCTCCTTTAACTCTTTGATATGCAACTTTAAGTCCAGGCAAGGAAGGGCACTGATTCATAGGATGGTATTCTTCACAGACAAAACACACTTCTAGGGAGTGCATTGGACATTCATTCCTAGGATGATTTCTAGTGCACCTAGGACAAAAGATGACCAAAGCCCTATTGGCTTCCTCTTGCTTCTTTTGGATCCACAGGATATCCAATTGCATGGCAAGAAACTGCCTCATATCACTCTTGAAATCTTCTATCTGATCTTCAAATTCGTCTTTGGACAAGGGACTGCTCCCAACATTTCTGCTTGTATCCATTTTCTCCAAAGGAATGGTTTCTTCTTCTTCTCCCCTAGAGGTTCTTCAGATATGTCTTGATGTCCACCCAGGGGTTTTTCTTAGTCACAGCCATCGAAGAAGAGAGAAGGTTGGCTGTGTGAAGAAAAGGGGGGTGTTGTGCAATCATTTTTCTAACTTATCTCTACTCCTACAAGGCATGAAATGAAATCTTTTTGGTTGATTTTTGCTTTTTTCTACTTCTACTTGCAAAACTGAAATAGATTGAACTGCAACTAACTATCTTGCTAAAATGAAAATGCGGAATTGAAATGAAAGCAGGAAAGGACTAATCTATTTTGCTCAAATGAAATTGCAGGAATGAAATGCTAGCCTACGCTTGCGGAATTGAAATGCTAATCTACGCTTGCAGAAATGAAATTGCGGAATTGAAATGCTAATCTATGAAAGCGGGAAATGCTAATCTACTTTTGCATAAACGAAATTGCATAATGGAAATGAAATAAACTACTTAGCAGAAGATTGTAGTGGAAAATAGAAGAAAAGTGACAATCACCAATACTCTGATGCTTCCCCAGCAACGGCGCCAAAAAGATGGTGGGCCCCAGTATTGTAGCAATAATGCTACAACTCCTAGAACTCCCTTCTTTAATTTTATCAACCCGGTAGTTCGTAACAAACTTGGAAGCGACGGTGTTGTATGCACAAGTACTAGCTCTTGCCGCAGCTGTCACTTGGTCAGCTGGCACAAGTCTGCTAGGAGCTTAAGCCAACTTCTATGAGCTCTTAGAAGAAGCTTTTTAATTGATGGATGAAAGCTAACTCGAAGGAAGCTAATCTAACTGCGAAAAGAAAATGAAAGCCGAAAAGGAACGCAAACCCTAGCAAACCCTAATTCTACCAGCTAGTCCTACTAATGCAAAGGAGAGCATGCAAACTACTGAAAGAGATGCCATTACTTCTAGGAAGGTAAAATGCATGTGTCTAAGTTATCACTATCTGAAGAAAACATCTTTTTGTATTTTTGATTAAGTTATTAGAATTATCATGCATGTGCTTTTAACTAGCTTTTCACTGTGCAGAGGTGGATCAAGGAGGAGAAGCGCTTGGGAAAGGTTGGGAAGGTTCAGAGAGGGTCTAAAGGGTCCCTAACACCCTTCCAGAGAGTCTCACAAAGTTTGGCTACCAAGAAACCGTGTTTATGAGCTTCTACAGGAAGTCTGCAGGGGTTCTACAGGATGTTCAGGATTTCTACAGGATGTTTCGAAATGGGATTTTGGAGCATGGATGGAGGGAAAAAGATGGAGGAATGAGTATGGAGGTGAAATAGGGGTGTGAAGAGGCCTAGGACTTGGTGGATGAGGCTAAGGAGTGATTGGATTTGTTCAAGGATGGAGAAAGCGATGATGCACAAGAATGTAGGAATTAGGGCAAGGTGGGGAAAGTATGGCAAATGAAGGGTACGAATCATGGACTAAGGGTTGGAGCAGATTATCTGATGGATTATGGGTAGATAGAGAAGGATAACAGATGCTCTGCAAGTTATTTTTCGAATTTAACAAATGGAGACTTGGAAAATCAAGAACCTAATTACCTTGACCTAATCTGACCTAGATAATACCAAAATAAATGGAACAGAAGTTTATTTGCACAAAATCAGATGAACTGACTATGCAACTAAGCAATCATAACCCTAAGCATGCAGTCAAAACTAATATCAAGTTTGACAACTAAGAATCCAACACTAATACTTGCATGGTGAAGAAAAACAACGTTTTTGTGGGCAGTAAGGTCACCTTTGTCCCAAGTCACGATCCCACTGAGGGAGAGGTAAGATCAGAGGTGCTTGAGCCCCTTTTTCCAAGGATTCTTTATGTTATTAATCTATCCAAATCAATCTGAAGATGAAAATCTACTTTAATCATCAAAAGCAACCTAAATAACACAACAAGTTTTAAATCTAAATAGCAGATTTTACTCTAAGAATGCAGCAAAGACACATGAAAGTAAACAAAGGAGGTATTGGGCGCTTGAGATGGGCCCAACCCCAAGAACTACAGCCTCCTAAGAGAGATTTAGAGCTGGTGCAAAGCTGGATTCATCTTTATTGATCAAGAAATGAAGAGTTACATCAAAACTGTCCACAAGGAGAACTTGAAAATGAGCTGACAGCAAAACTAATCTATTGCCTAAAAATCGAACTACAAAATGACTACAACAAGACTATGAAATGACTAACTACCAGCTACAAAATGACTAACCACTAGCTAACCAAAATGAGGCCCTAAGCCTTCTTATTTATACAAATTGAGGACCCAACAGTCCTCCTAAACTTTAGGGACTCGGCTGCCCAAAACTTGTAGTTAACAGCAGTCCTACTTGACTTGCTTGGCTGCCCTTGTGCTAATTGATTCGGTGGCCCTTGAACTTCGAGCTGATGGTGGAGAATTCGAGGTAAGGGCCCATAAATGAAGGGGACACCTTCCTACAAGTCCTCTCCCTTGTTCTCCCACGAATTTGGCTGCCAAGTGCTCATTAAGACCTTCAATGTTGTCTCCAAGTTGACCAAAAAGGCTACACAAAGCACCCATTAGACTTGTTGGCATAATGACTAACCAAATTCACTCTATTAGCATAAATATAATCAAAAACCTGCAATAAACTAGTGAGAATGGTGGATTAAGTCAAATTAGGAGGTTGAATGAGCCCAAATAATTATCCATTTTTGGGGCTCATCACATGCACTGAAGTAATCATTTCATTAATACAAAAAGTTGCTCTAGGACTCATGTGTCACACAATTGGTGAAGTTGCATCTCTTGTAAAATTGTTATTTTTCTAGTTTTCCATATTTTCTTTCTATCTTTATTGTTTAAATAAGATTAAGGGTTGAATTTTTTTAAATGCACCCTTCTATGGCTTATAAAAAATATCTATGTTTTCACTCTGATATTAAATATAGAATGCATCCTAGTATGCTCTATGTTTAATTGAATCTAAATCTTTTCATCCCATTCATTCCATAAATGCTCTAAAGATCCAAAATCTTGCCTACCTTGCCCTGTTACATCTGTTCTGACATTCTTGCATTTGATCACCCTAAGACTTATGACTCCATTTCCCAATGGACTGTCCTTGCAGTTTCAACCAAATCTTTGAAAATAATAAACTCATAACTCATAACTAGCCTAATATTTTAAATCAACAAATCTAAATCATATAGAGAGATCCCTCTCTAAAGTTGGAAGGACTAGATCCCAGCTTCCAAAGTGGTTTTGTAGTTACCTTTGGGTTTCTCTCACAACCTTGGGAAATTACGGAGTTATAACACTTTGGTGACCATACTGGGGACTTCGAACAAATCTGATATGAATTCAATTTTTCCCTGGTAAAAATTATTTTAGGGCTTTAAGCTATTTCAAGTATGTGACAATGAAATAGAACTTATTTAAGGTTGTTTTCCACTTAAAAGTTGTACATACTTTATATTTGTAAATATATTATTGTAGACCTAGCTCCTAAAAATATATACACTAGAGCTAATCCAAATCCTAAACCACCAAAACTTGTAGACAATCCTAAAAAAAGTCTCAAAAAGAAGAGTTTAACCGAGAGCCAAGCAAGTAATAATCTTCCACTCATTGTTAATTCTCTTCCTGAAATTTTTGTGACTATAGAAGACATTAAATTTGATTTAGCTTTGGAACATAGTCCTTTTTGTACTAAGTGTGACAACTTTGTACCTGAAACTATTTTTGATGAAAGTATTTTAAAACCTTACATTTCAAAGCATCAACCTGTTAATCCAGATTCTGATGATGGTGTCATCAAAACAATTTAATAAGCTTGAAGTGTTAGTAACCAAATTAGATTAGGTTGTGTAGAAATATCTTGAATAATCTAAATCTTTATCTTCTTCTTCTACTGCTTCATCACCAACCCCACCAATAATTCCACCTAGTACTATTATCCCACCATATATTCCCCCTATTTCTACTACTCCTCCAGTAATTAGCCCTATCACTAATGTACCCATTTCGTCTACTATCCCTACCACCACTACACCAACACAACAAAGTACCATCCCACCCCCTTTAATACCTTCCACATCCACATCCATTGTAGTTACATCTTCCTCTAATTTACCAATCATGGCAGCTCATTATGCCCCCTAGTCCTACCTAGAAAACTTATTGTCATGCCACAATATTATCAGAGCCGAATACCTCAATTTGATGGGATAGGGTAAATCACTGCTCAATAGCATATAGACAAAATGAATTATTATTTAGATTTGCAAGAAATTGATGATAATGATGTGAATTTGAGACTATTTTCCCAAAATCTCACAAGAGAAGTTCAGAAATGGTTTAAAGCATTGGCAGTTTCCTCTATCCCAAATCTCACACAATTTCACCAAACATTCCTCAAAAGATGGGAAGTAAAGAAGAATCCTCTCCAAATATTGGTTGAATATGAGAGTATAAAGAGAGCCCCTGGTGAAACTTTCCAAGACTATTGCACTAGATTTAATAGCATTTACAATTCTATCCCAACTACAATACAGCCCCCACCAGGACTAGCTTTGATCAAATTTCCAGATGGTTTTGATCCAGGCATGTCTTACCAACTAAGGGAGAGGAATCATGCTACCCTTGAGGAAATTTAGAGGAATGCAGTCAATGTGGAATAAAATATGTTGGCAAAGAGAGAGAAGTTAAAGGCTGAGAGGAGAATCATTATTAAAGAATAACCTGCTTCTTCTTCATTAGATGTTAAGTTGGATACCTTAGTTAAAATCATGGAAAGAATGATGGAAGGATAAGTTTAACTAATAGGGCTCCTCCAAGGGATAATCAAGATGGTCCTCCAATTATAAATCCTAATTTTAGAAAAAAAACCCAACTCAAATCAAACAGAGAGACCAGAGAGGCCAAACTGATCAGTAGCAAATTAGACCTCCTTTCCAAGAGAATTATGCAAATGAAGAATTTGAGCTACCAGAGGATCATGAAGAAAATCAAATAAAATTATTTGAGGAAAGTGAAATTGACCACATTTTCTTAACTAAAGAGGAGAAAGATTTGTTCTTGTTATCACAACTAGAAGTCCTCCATTTATATTCAAATGATTATAAACAAGGATACCAAAATGCTATTATGGAGGTGCACAGATAGTACAATTTGAGAATTAAAAAGGTTTTTGAAAATCCTCCCAAGAAAATTCAGAATGACACCCCTTCTACTAGCCAACCAAAAGATGATTCTCAAAAGGAGACTTCTAAAAAACAGGATCTAAATATCAAAGAAACAGATAAACCTCGGACATATTTTAGTATTGAAAATGAATTGGCCAAGGTTAAAATTTCTATTCCTCTCACTGAATTAATTAACAAGAATGCATATAGATCTCAAGTTATGAAGGTTATAAAGATATGGGAAGGGATAGACACATTCAACTTAATTTATGACCAACCTAAGTTGTTGTTTGGACCTAAAGTTGAAGGGAAGTCTCAGGATGGTATTGTGCCACCTTTCTATATCACTTTGAACATTCATGAAAAAATTATGCACAATGCTATGCTTGATTCTAGTGCTTCACACAATATTATGCCTAGAGCCATCATGGAGAAGCTAGGATTAGACATAACAAGACCCTACAAAGATTTATATTATTTTGACTCCAACAAAGTGAGATGCTTAGGTCTCATCAAATATTTATATGTTGCACTGGTCCAAATACCAAAAAAGAGTTTGGTAATGGATATTGTAGTGGCAGACATACCTCCCAAGTATGGAAAGTTTCTATCAAGATCATGGGAAGAAAATTTACAGGGTACTTTGTAGATGGACATGACCTATGCTACCATTCTTGTTTTTGGTCAACAGAGAAGGTTATACAGGGAAACATTAATGAAATATATGGTGAGTAGTCAAGACAAACCAAATCATTACCCCATGTACTCTATGCATTCCGATATGGACTCCTTTATCTTGTATAATGATGAATGTGTAGGTGAGGAAGTGTCACACTTGGAAGTTGAATTGAGTAAGACGGAGGATATAAAATTAGATACTAAGAAACAAGATGAAAGGGATAAGCCCTTTGGAATATGGGTTTTTATGGGCTGTGAGAAAGGAAGGAGTAGGGGCATGTGTTTTCATCTCAAACACACAAAAATATATAGCAAAGGGACATCCTTACAAGCTTAATTTCCAATGCACAAATAATATAGTTGAACATGAAGCACTGATTTTTGGACTTCAAATTTTGAAGAGGTTTAGAGCTAAAATAATTTATGTACATGGGAATTCTAAATTCATCATTAACCAAATTAAAGGTGAGTACTCGGCTAAACACCCTAGACTAAGCGCCTACAGAAATGCAGTTTTAGATTTTCTGCAATATTTTCCTGAATATCAATTGTATGTCATCCCTAGAGGGAAAAATATTTTAGCTGATGCTTTGGCTACTTCATCCAATACTTATAAAATTCCATTCCATCCTAATATAAAATATGAGGTGGAAGTGAAACACAGGCTAGTTGTTCTAGATAATGTAAGATATTGGAAAGTTTTGGGTAGTGATAAGTAGGTAGAAAATTGTTTACAGTTGAAAGAAGAGTTTGAGTGTGTACATATTGATGAAGATAATGATGTAGGTGAGAATATGAATGAAATAATGTTGAATGAGACCGATGAAAATTCAAAGGAACTTGAGGTTCTACAATTGAAAGACATTGTGCTGCCAAGAGGATTGGTGCCATTGGAAGAGATTTTTTATTTTAACGATGTAGCTAAAAATCAAAAAATAGAACCTGTAGGAGCTGAGGTAGAGGACTGTATTATAGACACTAAAGAAAGTCCAAAAAATGTAAACTTTTCCAAGTCCTTTCCTCCTAAAGAAAAATGTAAATACATTGATCTATTAAAATAATTTTCTGATGTGTTTTCTTGGAGCTATGAAGATTTATAATCATATTATTCTAGTATCATACATCATACTATTCCCATTAGAGAAAATAAAAAACCCTTCAAAAATAAATTGAGGAGGGAAAATCCAGTCTTGTTACCTTTGATAGAAAAATAAGTCTAAAAACTTTTTGATGCAAAAATCATTGTACCCCTAAGATTTTCAAAATAGGTCTCTAATCTAGTACCAACAAGAAAGAAAACAGGGGAAATAAGGCTCTGTGTAGATTTTAGGAATTTAAACAAATTGTCTCTCAAGGACAACTACCCTCTACCCAAAATGGATCATATCTTTTAGAAAGTAGTTGGTTCCAATAGAATTTCTTTGTTGGATGGCTTCTCAAGATACAACCAAATTCTGGTTCATCCTGATGATCAACATAAAACAACTTTCACTACACCTTGGCGGACCTTTATGTATATAAAAATTCCCGTTGGCCTTATGAATGCAAGCGCTACTTTTCAGAGAGAAATGGATATTGTATTTTCTTATGAGAAGGGTAGGTTCATGTAATTTACCTAGATGACATTACTATATTTTCAAAAAAAGATGAAGAGAACCTATTACACTTGAGAAAGGTTTTGAAAAATGCAGAAATTACAGTATCTCCTTGAAACATAAAAAAAAAAGTTATTTTTGGTTTAGAGGAAGGAAAACTATTGGGTCACATTATTTCGAAAGAAGGCATCAGAATAGACCCCAACAAAGTTGAAGCCATAATGAAAATTGACCCTCCCAGGAACAAGAAAGAAATTCAGTCCTTCATTGGTAGGATAAATTTCCTCAGAATATTTATTCCAAACCTAGCCGAGATCTTGAGATCCATTACAAGCATGCTAAAGAAAGATACTGAAATAAAATTGAATAGTGAAGCCAAAAAAAAAAATAGTGAAGTAAAGTTAGCTCTGACAACTGCTCCTGTTTTAAAATAGCCCTGATTTTATAATGGATTTCATGATTTTTCTTTTTGCATCTGAACACACCATTGCAATAGTTCTATCGTAGAAAAATAGTGAAGGATTTGAACAACCTATAGCTTTCTTCAACATAGCTTTGAGAGATGCCTCCTTAAAGTACAATATTATGGAAAAAATAGCCTTTGCTCTAGTAAAGGCACTGAAATATTTTAGAGTTTACATTCTACATTCCCATATCATTTTATTTGTCCCAAGTGTTGTAGTAAAAGATATCCTTACACAAACTGATCCAAATGGGAAAAGTGGCAAATGGATTTTAGTTATTATAGAATATGACATTGAGATAATGCCTACTACGCTCATCAAATGTCAGGGATTGGCTAAGCTAATGGCTGAGTCCAATTTACATGAACTAGATATAAATTTCATAGTTGCACTTGATGAACAGGAAGAACTGGCGACTCCATTGGTATCAAAAGCCTTTTCTACCTGTCCTTGGTATGTAGATATTATCTTTGTGTTACAAAATTTACAAGATCCTCCTGGTTTAACAAAGACAAAATCTAGATTTCTCAAGTTAAAAGCTATGAAATTCTACATTTTAGATCATAATGTGTATTGGAAAGATGTTGGGGGTATTTTGCTAAATTGTTTATTGAAGGATGAAGCAAACAAGGCTATACAATAATTTTATCAAGGAGAGTGTGGAGGACATTTGTACTAGAAAACCACAACTAACAAAATCCTGAGAGTTGGTTTTTAATGGCCTAACTTGTTTGCAGATGTTTATAAGAGAGTTTCAACATGCTATCATTGCCAAATATTTGAAAGCAAGAGAAAAAAATTTCCCTTACCTTTAAAGCCTAGTTTAGCTAAGGTTCCATTCCAGTAATGGGGCCTAGAATTCATTGGAGAAATCCACCCAAGCTCCTCAGCTCAACATAAATGGATTTTGACAGTCGTTGACTACTTCACTAAGTGGATTGAGGCTATTCCAACCAAATAAGCTATAGACATTGTAATCATTCATTCTTTAGAAGGTAATATTCTTGCCAGATTTGGATGTCCACATAAAATCATTACTGACAATGCGGTTGTTTTCAATTCAAAGAGAATGATTGATTTTTGCCACAAGTATCACATCAAGTTAGGACACTCTACTGCTTATTACCCACAAGGGAATGGGTTAGTTGAGTCTGCTAATAATAATTTAGTCAACATTATTAAGAAATTGTTGCAGGGAAATAAAAAATCTTGGCACAAGAAGTTGGTTAATGCTCTGTGGTCTGACAGAATTACCACTAAGAAGTTTATTGGAATGTCTCCTTTCTAATTAGTATATGGAGTGGATGTAACTTTTCATACTTCCCTGCGAATCCCTGTGTAAAATTATTTTAGGAATCACAAGTAGAGCCAAATGATGTACATAGAAGGATAAATCAAACAATACAGTTGCAGTAAACTAGGGAGGAAGTCTACAACAAAACTGAGATAATTCAAGACAAAATCAAAAAGATCTGTGACAGAAGAACCAAAGTAGATGAATTCCAAATAGATGACCTTGTGTTGAGATGGGACTCAATAATTGAAGAAAAAGGTAAGCATGGTAAGCATGGTAAATTTGATAGTTTGTGGAGAGGACCCTATAAAATTGAAGATTTCCAAGGCAACAATGCATTCTTTCTGAAATAATTGACTGGAGAAGGACTACTAGGAGGATATGTCAATGGCAGACTCCTAAAGCACTATTTTCTTTCAGAATATATAAGTCTCTCATTCAAGTCATTGTAAATATCATTTTACTATTTTAATGAAAGAGAGGGTGGCTAACATCAGGAATTGAAGCACGAAGAGAAGGCCCTAAGCTTATGGTGACATGCTGCCAATATTTATAATAATAACAATTAATCATTTCAGTTATAAAATAAGGACAGAATACCCAATGGACAAAGGCTACTGATCTACAACATTCTTAACACCTCACAGGGAGGATGTCATCCCCATTGGAGACACTATTAGGGTCCTATAATTTATAGGATCAATTAATGATTATCTGTTGATTTTTATGTTATGAGATATTGTAAATAATGTTTCATTATGAGATATATATGTGTGTGTGTGTGTGTGTATGAAAAAACCAAAAGAAATAAAAATAGGAAAAAATGAAAAATAGCCCCAATAAGTGAGCTAGTCCAAATACCACTTCTATAAAAAAATAGAGATATATTGCAAAAATAAAAAAATATATATGATGAAATGCCCCTTTGAAAATAAAAATATGTGCAGCTAGTTTAAATGTCACATTTTATTTAAATAAATATGTTTTTTTATTTAATCGCACCTTTTAAGCGTGATTAAATTAGTTTAATAAAATTATTTAATTAATTAATTACACAATTTAAGCGTGATTAATTAAATGTTAATAAAGTTATTTTGATATGACAAGTTTTCATTTTGTAATAAAGGTCGAGATATAAACAAGGGCCCTGATCTAAACCACCTAGATCAATGGCGAGTGATCACTTCGGACCCCACCCCGGAACCTCCGACAGTTAATCGGGGGGGTGGTCCGAAAAGCTGATTCTCCCATTACCACTTTTGCGGCGTGGTTCTCCCTGGTAGACTCCCCCCCAACCCCCCCGAAATCATCTTTTCCCTTCCTCCTGCCTAAATACAACCATTGAATCTGCGCCTTCCACTCCACTCCAATTCTCTCCCGCCACACGGAACTTCCCCTCCACTCTGCTCCTGCTATTGTCATATCCCTTTTTACCCAATCCCTCCAAGTGGAAAATCTCTATTACACCTTGTTTGGTCAATTTAGAGTGTTCTAAATTGCTATATTAATTTTCAATCCGGGAGTTGTAAACTGTTGAAGTGTGGCGCACTATATGTGCAAGATAACCTATTCCTTACTTTTTTCGTTTTTTATTTTTATTTCGTTTTGGGTTTATCTCTGTTGATTTCCTAACGTGAGATGGCAATTCTGCAAGACAAGTATGGATATAAATGTTCAAGGCAATGATGTCCTTTAAAATGATTTCCAAAACTTCAAACTTTTCAAAAAGGTTTTAAAACATGCAATGATGAAATTAATTCCTAAAAGAGAATGAAAATGTCCCACTATTCTAATTAAACAAACAGTGAACTATTGATCATGAAACCATTATCCTTGCTGCTGTCTAAATAAAAAAGAAACTGAACTCAAAGAAATCCAAAAATTGCAAGCAAAGTAAAGCTAAAATTAAATTACGTCAACTCATATTCTGACCCCTCACCATTAGTCTCGCTATGGCTTTCAGAGGTAACTGATAATGACATGAGAAATTCAATATCTAACTTGCAGAAAAATAAACTAATATCAAACTACACACTCATACTTCAATCCCTCACCATTAGTCTCGCTATGGCTTTCGGAGGTAACTGAAAATGACATGAGAAATTCAATAACTAACTTATAGAAAAATAAACTAATATCAAACTACACACTCATACTTCAATCCCTCACCATTAGTCTCGCTACGGATTTCGGAGGTAACTGAAAATGACATGAGCAATTCAATATCTAATCTAACTAATAAAGCAAATGAACAAAACTGAAATAAATAAAACAATGTTGGAATTAAAAACTAAGAAAAATAAATCAGCAGAAGGACAAGACTGATTCCATGTCATTAGTCATTGTAAAACTATGTGCAAAATGCCCGGGCTGCCTACTGTAATCTGGAACAAAGACACTGATCAGTTAACAGCAGTATAAAGCATGAAAAATTATGGACAGAAATAAAACGTTAATACCATAAGAAATGCAATATATACACATGAATAACTATGGCATAATGAACATAAGGAAACACAGCGTGAAAATGTACAGCAGTATGAAACAAAACCTCGATGTGTACAGGAGCCCTCTGCACAACCTCGAGCAATCAACTATCAACCACGAATTATGATTATAAACAGAGTCTTCTCATGTATTCAAAATGCATTCATAACAAAGAATAATGTCACGGAACAGTGGGCTTTTTTCACAGCAAAATTACATTACCAAGACTAACTACTATGCGTATGGAAACGCATTATTTATAGCAAACATTTACATAACTGATTTCCTAAGAAATGCGCTGACAGAGGACACGTGAACAACGACGTCCAGGGATCTATCATCATGGCTGCCGTGGTGATTAAATCTATTGAGGGTGGCTGTTGGATTCGCCTTATGGAGCAGTCCACAGGTGTTGATATGTCCCCAGAGATCTAGAAATGGCCATGCAAGTCTTCACGTGGTGAAAAACGGAGTTCTGTCACCGTAGGACTCTTCTGTTGACCACCGCTTAACCACCATTGATTATGGCCTCCTCTAATGAATTCAACTGAGCCAATAGGACTCGGTCCATGCCCACGTCATTTCCAACTTGCCCATGTGGCTCGATTTTCCTTAAGACACCTGCAATATAGACTTTAACAAAAAGGTTGTGGAAAGTTGAACTGGCTGCGGAAAGTGACAAGATTCCGCAGCTCAATGAGCAAAAACCTAATTCAAATAGTAGACACAAAACATAGTTAGGAAACCACTTTATATGCTCTTTTAAACTAATATGCAATGATGTTGACATCTTAGGAGGTCTAGGTAAATGGAAAAAGTCTAGAAAGGTGTATAGGAAAGATGCAAGTTTGGAGCTCAACATACCCCCACTGTGAAGGTGTTGCATGTCCCCATGCAACCAAAATTTTGATCATCCTCCCTTTAGTCCATGTGCTCTGAAGCTTCTGCCAGTACATCCAGTCCTCTTCTCCTCTTCCTTGGTACTACTACCATCCTGGGCTTCCTCATCAAGCATCTGAATTTGAGACTGATCAATTCCCTACTCAACTTCCTACACTTTTTCTTTAATTTCCTGTTATTTTTCTGCCACAGTCCTAGATGTAACATAGTGTTTTCATGAATGATCTTGTCCAATCTGTTTTGCTCCTTTAATTCTTCATTTTCATTTTTAATATGTCTATTTAAAACCTCCAATTCAAAGACTTCTTGTTTCAATGATTGGACTAGAACTTCTTGTGCTGTGTGAGGCTGAGTGGATGACGTGCTTGATCCTGCAGTTGTCTTCTCTAAGGATTCTATATAATCGTACATCTCCTGCTGATTTGGGTCTACCTTGGGTGTAGCCTTCCTTGGGCTAACCCCAAAATCTTGTTGAGAAGGGTTGATTTCAAACTCTGGCTGAGAAGGACTCATGTCAACATCTGGCTGTGTAATGGAAGTATGGTGTGGGCTACGGTCAGGAGAGGTTGCTAGCGGCTTTTCTGGGGTTTCCTCCCCCAAATCAATAAAGTGGGGCCCTTTGGTTTTTACTGTCTTTAATCTCCATTTAAGCCTAGAGCTTCTTCTCACATGCTGTGGACTAGTATCTTCCTCCATACCCTGTTTTTCCTTTCGTTTCTTCTTGGCTACACCCGCTTGTTCTCTAAAATAATCTAACATTTCGGACAGTGTTTGGTGATCTTCTTTTTGAGAAGGCTCTGAAGTTTGATAGACAGCTTCTATGTTTCATTTCCCTTCTGAGTTCCCCTGGTTTTTATTCTTGGTTCTTTCCAGCCTCTCTTCTTGATCAACTTCTTTGGTTTTGCTAATAGGAGGGTCTTGAATTATTACACTTTTCTCCTTCCTCCTACTCCTTGCTGTACTACTTTCAGGTGCCTCAGGTGGCTCTTGAAAGTAGTTTCTCACCAAAAAACGTTCCCAGGTGTCCCTATATTTCTTCAATTGGTCCTCAATTAGAATTCTCACAAGCCCATGATGATACAAATGGGGTTCTATGTCTTCTATATTCTTTTGGACTGTTGTGCACATCTTTTTCAAGCTTAGAAATAAAAAGTAGGGCAGATTGAGGGTTTGGTCTTCTAAAACGTTCATCAATAACCGGGTATGATACATATACATTGCCCCAAAACGACCTTCACAAGTAATGAACTTTTGAATAATTAACAATAAGTTGGCCCACTCCTCTTTTAAAGCATGAACAGGAATTCCTCATTTGAATATAGTTACATCCATACCTGGGTTGTGTAGTATGACTCTCCAAGCCTGCTCGTCAAAGCTCTTGTTCTTGAACTAGCGTTCACCTTCCTGGGAAAGTTCTATAGCAGCTGTTATGGATGCCTCAGTGAGTGTAAACTTAAGGTCCCCAATTTGCACCTCCTGGCCGTTACAAGACCTCGCAAAAGACTTTGTAATCCCCTTATTGTGGCCCTTAAATTTTTGAATGCAACGTAGCCATTTTACCTTCTTCAGTAAGTCTTTCACTTGCGGGTATCCTTCTAAAAACTTAGGCCCTTCTGGTTCTGCCCTCAACAACAGACCCATCCCTTCTTCTATTCTTAAAAATTGTCTGCATGAGGAGGGTTTAGCGGAAGTGAGACGGCTGGTCTATGGGAGTGAACAAAGTTTATGGAGAAAACCAGTAACTGTGAGCGGAAAACAGAGGACATACAGTGGAAGTGAATTCGTGAAGGGGTGAAGGCTTATGTGAGCAAGGTGGAAATGCAGTCGTGATGTCAATAGAACAGTAGGGAGAGTATAGTGCATCCAGTGGAAATTTAAATTGGGTGGCTGCAGAGTAGACGCAAACACGTTCATGAAATGGCTGCAGATTTTATGCGGCTGAGAAGAGCCGTAGTGAAATCGACTACGTCCTTATGATTACAGGTGGAGTGTTAAAATGCAGCCAACACAAATTAAATCCGAAGGCTAATCATAAGACCGTTTGGAAAATAAATGCATGGTTCGTGGAGGAATATCGTGGAATGGTTAGGAGCTATCACGGCAATCATTGCATATAGTGGAACTTATGGTTTAATAACTATGCAAAAATGTGTTTTGATTGCTATTTGAAATAATTTTTTACTCATACCTTGGAATTTTGGCCATTTGTTTGTCCATGATCAACTGCTCCTTATTGATGCCTTTAGGTGCTCCATGTCTTCATAATATGTCCTCATTCATAGAAAATATAGATCAACGCCTTAGAATTCAGCCTCTTCGAGGGGGCAACCTCCTTTACATTACATAAATGAACAATTCTTGGATGATTCAAATGACAAAACCTCCTTTCTATATATATGAGTCTAAGAAGTCACAATATAATCCAGCCGACCTAACAATAATAATATAAAGCCACAAAAATAGCAATAGAGGGATTCTATGGGGCACAGAAATAACAATATGGGGGTAATAGGGGCACAACAATATAAATAAGGGGTATAACTACAATAGTAATGGGGTAATCACTAGTATTATAGGGACCCAACATGCCCCTCTCCTTCAAAAAAGTGTTGTCCTCAACGCTTGAGTAGTTCTGGATACTTCTGCATAAAATTCTCATCCTCCCATGTGGAATCTTCAGCGGATAAGTTCTTCCACTTGATAAGATACTCTGAAATTGATCGATTTCGTAGCTGTCGAGTTCTTGTTTCTGTGACTGCTTCCGGTTCCAATATAAATTTTCCGTCCTCGTCAAGTTCTGGCAATATTGTTTGAATTGGGAGCTTGTCGCCTATAACCTTCTTTAAACATGAAACATGTAAAACTGGGTGCAATCGAGAAGTTGCAGGAAGCTCCAATTTGTATGCCATAGTACCAATCTTTTGCAACACCTTGTACGGACCATAATACTTTGGTGACAATTTATTATCCTTCTTATCTTGCTTTAGGGACATTTGTTTATAAGGTTGTAGCCGTAGGAATACCCAATCACCTACATCAAAACTTCTTTCACTGCGATGTTGATCTGCCTGTTGTTTCATTCTATTTTGTGCCAACATGAGGTTATCCTTTAAGAGTTGGAGGACTTTTTGTTGATGTTCGATGTGATGTTCCACTGCCTGAACCTTAGAATTTTCTCTTAAATATGATGTGATGGATGGTGGTTGATACCCATAAAGTGCCATAAATGGGGTCATTTTTGTTGCTGTATGGAAGGAAGTGTTATACCACCATTCAGCCAGAGGCAACCATTTGACCCATTGTGTCTGTTTATCAGATACAAAGCAACGAAGATATCCTTCCAAACATTTGTTTACTATCTCAGTTTTCCCATCAGATTGAGGATGATAAGATGAGCTATGAGCTAACTGAGTACCAAGACAAGAAAATAATTCTGCCCAAAAAATTCCAGTGAAAATGGGATCTCTGTCACTTACAATAATCTTTGGGTTTCCATGTAGCTTTTGAACTGTTTCCATAAATGCAGTAAAAACTGTACTGGCTTTAAATGGATGTGATAATGCACAAAAGTGTGCATACTTGGTAAGTCTGTCAACTACCACCATGATGACACTCTTTCCCTCAGAGTTTGGTAAACCTGTGATAAAATCCATTGAAACCTCCTCCCAACGTTGGCTTGGAATGGATAAAGGTTGTAATAGACCCGATGTCTTAATTGTTTCAACTTTATTTTGTTGGCAAACCAAACATTCCACCACAAACTTTTGAATATCTGATTTAACGCCATCCCAAAAAAATTCCTTCTTAACCCTGTGGTAAGTTTTTAAAAATCCTGAGTGCCCTCCTAAGGGATAAGTGTGCAATTCCATAAGAATCTTTTGTTTTAGCTGGGAATTCTTACAGAGGTATAAGTGATCTTTGTACCATAACGAATAATTTTGCCAGCTAAATGTATCAGAAGTACTGGAATCTTGTTGTAGCTTTCGAATAAGTGCCCACACTTCTTCTTCATTCTTCCATTCCTCCCTTGCTTCGTTTATCCAATTTGGTTGGATAATAGAAATGGCACACAACAATGCTTCCACATCCTCATCCTTTCTTGAGAGTGCATCTGCCACCACATTTTGCTTCCCTTTTTTGTAGATGATTTCAAATTCATAACCAACATCTTTGTGACCCACTTTTGTTGCTCTTCAGAGGATAATCTTTGTTCTAAAAAGTATTTAAGGCTATCATGATCCGTTTTTACCTTGAAGTGCCTTCCCATTAGGTAGGGTTTCCATTTCTTAAGTGCATGGAGTATTGCCAACATTTCCTTTTCATAAATAGCTTTGCTTAAAAACTTTCCCTTGATTGGACGACTTTCAAAAGTAATGGGTCTTTCATCTTGCATTAGAACAGCACCAATTCCATTTCCTGAAGCATGACATTCCACAATAAAGGTTTTTGTGAAGTCCGGCGTAGCTAAGACCGGTGCTTGGCACATTGCCTCTTTAAGATGTTCAAAGGCCTTTGTTGCTTCTGGAGTCCATGAAAATGAATCTTTCTTCAATAATGTTGTTAGAGGTGTTGCTATTCTCCCATAATTCTTAACAAACTTGCGATAATACCCTGTCAACCCAAGAAATCCTCGCAAATGCTTTATGGATGTGGGGATTTTCCATTCCTTAATGGATTTAATTTTGCTAGGGTCTACCTTAACTCCTTCATGAGATACAATATGACCCAAATATTCCACCTCCTGGACTCCAAAGAAACATTTGGAACTTTTTGCATATAATTGTTTCTCCTCCAATAGTTGTAGCACCCTGTCAACATGTTCAACATGATCCTTCCAAGACTTGATGTAGATTAGTATATCATCAAAAAATACTAACACAAATTTTCTAAGGAATGGTTTGAAAATTGAATTCATCAAACCTTGAAATGTTGAAGGTGCATTGGTAAGGCCAAAAGGCATGACCAAAAATTCATAATGACCCTCATGAGTTCTAAATGTCGTTTTTGGAATGTCTTCAATCTTCATTCTGATTTGATGATATCCCGAACGAAGATCCAACTTGGTGAAGTAAATTGATCAATGCAATTCATCTAATAATTCATCAATGATAGGAATGGGAAACTTATCTTTAATAGTGAGCTTGTTGAGCTCCCTATAATCCAGACACATGTGCCATGATCCATCCTTCTTGTGCACCAATACTACTGGAGCTGAGAAAGAACTTTGACTCGGTTGATTTATACCAGCCTCTAGCATTTCTGCAACCATACATTCAATTTCACTTTTTTGGACATAGGGATATCTGTACGACCTGATGTTTGGAGGAACACTTCCTGGAATCAGATGAATAGCATGATCATGATCACGCATAGGTGGGAGACCTTTGGGAGTCTCAAATACCTTGGAATGATTGTCTAGGACTGTTTGGAGATCTGGAGAAATAGATGATTCCAATGTCGAAACATCTAGCGAACATAATTGTGCAATTACACCTCTTTGCTCCTTTTTTAGAAGCTTAGTCATGCCATTAGAGCTGATTATCTTTCCTGGTTTCCCTGCAATACCCCTTAATTCAACTTCCTTTCCTTCTGTAGAAAATTTGATGAAAAGTTCTTGAAAATTAAAAGCTATTGTACCCAAGGATTGTAGCCATTGGACTCGTAGTACAACATCAGCACCTCCCATTGGAATGGAAAGCATTGGGCTAGTCAATACATATTCTCCCATGGATAGCTTCATATTATGGCACTTTCCAGAGCAATTTGTTGTTCCTCCATTTGCAATCATCACTTGACACTCTGGTGCTGGATATAGGAAGCAATTCAATTCTTTTGCTACCCTACAATGAATAAAATTGTGGGTGCTTCCTGAATCAATCAACACTATTACCTTTTTCTTCTTGATTTGTCCTTCTATCTTGATGGTTTGAGGAGTGGTAATTCCCGCCAATGCATTACAAGATATGGTCGGATTTATTTGTTCTTCATCTAGGCTTTTTTCCTGGAGTATATCCTCTTCTTTTGACCTTTCTTGCTCCTTTTCTTCTTCCTCTTCACAATCTATGTAGAATAATTTCTTCTCAGCACACTTATGACCTTTTGTGTATTTTCTATCACAACTGTAAAAAATCCCTTTTGCTCTTTTTTCTTCCAATTGTTGTGGTGTCAACGTTGTAGGTTGTGGAAGACTAGGGGCAACAAAACTTCCATCTTTATAGTTGTGAGTGGTATGCTTCCTAGTTGCCATAATTTTGCTTTCCATTTTTCTTGCTAACCTGAATGCCTTCTCTAATGAATCAGGTTCCCAAAGGCAGACATCATGTTGGATATTATCCTTTAAAGACCCTATGAACACATCAATCCTATGCTCCTGTGGAATATCTTTTACCCTTATGTTCAATTTTTGGAACTCCTCAATGTGCTCCATTATTGAACCCTTTTGTTTGAGACTTATCAATTGGCTAAAAAAAGTGTTGCTTTTTGTATCCTCATAATGTGCTATCAATTCTTCCGTAAAAATTGCCCAAGTGATAAATTTTTTACGAGAACAAAGCCATTGATACCATACAAACTGATTTGGTTCCAAATATGCAGTTGCCATACGTACCTTTTGTGCGTTTTGCACATTATTGAGATCGAAGAATTGCTCCATCTGTAATATCCATGTGGTGGGATCCTTGCCATCAAACTTCCTCATATCGATTTTTGGAATATGGTGATTCTTCAATCCAACATTAGCATCTATGGAATCATGATTAACATTTATTTTGTTCTCATCATGAGTTTTCTTTACTACCTTTTCACCATTAGTAAGTATTTCTTATAGAAAATTTGTCAAATCTGTCTTCAAATCTGCCATGCCTATCTTCAAATTTGTGTTCAAATCCATCTTCAAATTGTCCATCTTAGCTTCCATGCCATTCATCTTAGCTTCCACACCATTTATCTTAGCTTCTGTTAGCTTTTGTGAGCGTGACATTTGTTGCACTTGTTCTTGTAATTTTGATATATCATGTAGCATTTCTTCCTCTTCTTCATGAGTCATGCTAGAGCTTTCAGGTTCCTTACTAGGTGTTTGCATTTTATTTCCTCGGGGCATCAGTTACCGATAATAATACTTTACTATGCCCTTTGAATTCTGTTAAACCAAGCTTACACAAAAATTTAAAAAAAAACTACACACCTTTTTTCACTTTATAGAAGCATGATATTGAATATGATGTATCTCTGTAATTTCAGATCATCCAGTTCTGAAATTGCGATCTGTAGTAGCCTTTTGTGTCCTCTTTCCAATGCCACAAGTCTGACCCAAATTGGATTCTCTAAGGAAGAGTTATGTGAAATCTCCCACAGTGACTTGCTTTTAGACTAGTTCAGTAGAGCGAACTTGTACAACGTGCCATGAGTCACTGTTTCAACCTTTGGATCTGAAACACTCATACAGGAAACTACAGTCCGTCCTCTTTCTGTACCTTCTTATGATATTTCAATCCGATCTCTAGAGATAAAGTTATGACGATTTTCCCCAGGTCACCTGTTTTGAATGTAATTCAGGTGTCTGCAAAAAGACCAACTTCCTCAGATCATATCTCCGCAAATATCATGCAAAAAGATCTAAAATTTGGACCCACGGTTCAGAACGATTTCTTCTCACATGGGTTTTTTTTGCGACTTATGAAACGTCACAGAAAAAACGTTATAGCGAAAATGCCATGATAACCTGTTTGGAGCAGCAAAACCCTAGAATCCAAAGCTCTGATACCAAATGTTATGAAACCAGCTCAAGAAAAGATAGAAAAAATAGATCAACGCCTTAGAATTCAGCCTCTTCGAGGGGGCAACCTCCTTTACATTACATAAATGAACAATTCTTGGATGATTCAAATGACAAAACCTCCTTTCTATATATAGGAGTCTAAGGAGTCACAATATAATCCAGCCGACCTAACAATAATAATATAAAGCCACAAAAATAGAAATAGAGGGATTATATGGGGCACAGAAATAACAATATGGGGGTAATAGGGGCACAAAAATATAAATAAGGGGTATAACTACAATAGTAATGGGGTAATCACTAGTATTATAGGGACCCAACATCCCCAATTTGCACCTCCTGGCCGTTAAAAGACCTCGCAAAAGCCTTTGTAATCTCCTTATTGTGGCCCTTAAATTTTTGAATGAAACGTAGCCATTTTACCTTCTTCAGTAAGTCTTTCACTTGCGGGTATCCTTCTAAAAACTTAGGCCCTTCTGGTTCTGCCCTCAACAACAGACCCATCCCTCCTTCTATTCTTAAAAATTGTCTGCATGAGGAGGGTTTAGCGGAAGTGAGACGGCTGGTCTATGGGAGTGAACAGAGTTTATGGAGAAAACCAGTAACTTTGAGTGGAAAACAGAGGACAGACAGTGGAAGTGAATTCGTGAAGGGATGAAGGCTTATGTGAGCAAGGTGGAAATGCAGTCGTGATGTCAATAGAGCAGTAGGGAGAGTATAGTGCATCCAGTGGAAATTTAAATTGGGTGGCTACAGAGTAGACACAAACACATTTATGAAATGGCTGCAGATTTTATGCAGCTGAGAAGAGCCGTAGTGAAATCGACTACGTCCTTATGATTACAGGTGGAGTGTTAAAATGCAGCCAACACATTAAATCCGAAGGCTAATCATAAGACCGTTTGGAAAATAAATGCATGGTTCGTGGAGGAATGTCATGGAATGGTTAGGAGCTATCACGGAAATCATTGCATATATTGGAGCTTATGGTTTAATAACTATGCAAAAATTTGTTTTGATTGCTATTTGAAATAAGTTTTTACTCATACCTTGGAATTTTTTCCATTTGTTTGTCCATGATCAACTGCTCCTTATTGATGCCTTTAGGTGCTCCATGTATTCATAATATGTCCTCTGTCATACCTGCATTTGCTTTCATGATTATTGAACTAACATCTTCACTGTTAATTTGAAAAACAGAGTGGTGGCTGTGGAAACTGCTTCTGGCTGCGGAAACTGGTTTCAGCTGTGGAGACTGACACAACACCCACTTGACTGAATGAAAATGGATAGATGATAACTGACTGAATAAAAATGGTCATGAAAGAAATTTTTATTGGTGAAATGAAATGAAATGGAGTGGAATGAAATGAAATGGAGTGGAATGAAAATGAGGTGAAGTCAAATGAAAATGGGAAAGAAAGAGATTTTTTTTTTGGAAAATATAGGGTGTCAGTTGTTCCTAATTTTCACTCTATATTTTCTATATAAGACTGCCAATCAGTGATTGGTTTTCAGGCTTATACAAAATATTATTATTATTTTTTATTTTTTTTAACAGAAAGGAACAAAAGCTAGGCTGGTGGAGAAGAAGGATTCTTCTTCACCAGCCTTATTGCATAACTATCTTGAAACATTTTGACAAATTCCTCTTTTGAGAGTGGCTTATAATAAATCTTTAATCTGTGGCCATTCACAATAAGAGGAGTTTGAAATTCATCAATGGTCTTGATTCTTACTGCTCCATTGCTAAAGATTTTGTCAATCTTGTATGGCCCAAGACAATGAGTCTGAAATTTTCCTTTAAAATCTTTAAACTTGGAATCAAATAGTAATGCCCAATCTCCCTCTTGAAACTTTTTCTCTTTGATGTATTTGTCATGCCACTTAGCTCTTTGATACTGAACTATATCAGTTCTTAGGATTGCTTCTTGTCTGATCTCATCTAGCTCATTCAACTGCTCCATTCTATGCTTTTGGGCTTCTGATAGATCCATCCCCTACTGAACTGCCATCTTGAAAGTTTTGACTTGGAACTCAATGGGGAGCGGGACTTCTTTCCCATAAACAAGTTCATAGGGAGAATGTCCTGTTGTATTCCTCCATGTAGTTCTGTAGGCCCATAAGGCTTCAGGAAGCCTTTCTGCCCAATCTCTTCTGTGTAGATGAACAGTTTTTGTGATGATGCCTTCAATAACTTTGTTTGTCGACTCCACTTGGCCATTTTCTTGCAGATGGTAAGGAGTAGATTTTCTGTGCTTGATTTTGTATTCTTCCATCAGCTTCTCCACCAGGTTAGATGTGAATTGGCTTCCTTGATCTGTCACAATTTCTCTTAGAACACCAAAGCGAGTAAAAATTTCCTCATAAAGAAAACTAACAATTGAATTTTCAGTAGAAGAAAGTAATGATTTGGCTTCTACCCATTTAGTGACATAATCAGTACATACCAATATATACTTATTTTGTTTAGATGGTGGATTAATAGGTCCAATGAAATCTAAAGCCCATTTTTCAAAGGGTTCGATGAGTACCTGTGGTTGCAATGGCATTTCATTTAAAAGAGTCGGTTTCCCTACTCTTTGGCAGTTGTCACACCTTTTGACATATTCTTTTGTATCTTTGAAGAGGGAAGGCCAATGATATCCTAAAGAAAGGATTTTATAGGTTGTCCTTTTGTCAGCAAAGTGTCCTCCGCATGGTTCATCATGACATGCCTTGAGGATGTCAGGCATTTCATCTTCCCTAACACATCTTCTGATCACAAGATTTGGCCCTGTTTTAAACAATTCGTTAGAAATCCATGAATATTTTGAACTCTCCTGAATAATCTTTCTTCTTTCACTCGGAAATAGATGTGGAGGTAGTTTCCTTGTAACCAAATAGTTAACAATATATGCATACCAAGGAGTCTTAGTAGTTACTACAAATAAATATTCATCGAGAAACTTATCCTCTACAGGAGAATCTTCTTTAGTATTTTGGATCCTAGACAAGAAATCAACTACTGTATTTTGTTTCCCTGGTCTATCCAGCACAGTAATATTGAATTCCTATAAAATTAAGAGCCACCTTGTAACTCTACCATTAGTAACAGGTTTGTTCATTAGATATCTAATCGCAGAATGATCAGTATGGACAAAAGTTTCATAACCTGTTATATAATGTCTAAACTTATTGATTGCATGAACAACAGCTAAGAACTCTTTTTCAGTCACAGTATAGTTCAACTCAGTGGGAGTTATGTTTTAACTGGTATAGTAAATGTCATAAGGAACTAAATCATTTTGACCCAACACAGCCCCTAGAGCTGTATCTGAAGCATCTGTAGAAATATGGAAATGAAGTTTCCAATTTGGCCCTCTCAAGATGGGTGCTTCAGATATTCTTGTTTTCAAAGTTTTAAATGCTGATTGACAATCAGGATCCCATTTGAATTCACAGTCTTTTGTGAGAAATTTGAAGAGTGGAGATGCTATTTTGGTGAAGTTCTCTATAAATCTTCTATACTACCCAGTAAATCCCAGAAAACTTCTAACATCTTTTTGACAATTTGGAATAGGCAACTTGGAGATGACTTCAACTTTTGATCTATCAACTTTAATTCCATCCCTGAAATGTGATGTCCCAAAACAATACCTTCAGTAAACATCATAAAGCATTTTTCATGACTTAATGAAAGGTTTGTTTCTTTACATCTTATAAGGTTTTCCCTCTAATTCCTCTTCAAATGAATTACCATAAACTGTAAAATCATCCATATAAACCTCTACACAATCATGGATTAGATCAGAAAAGATTCCTAGTACTGCTCTTTGGAATGTTGCGGGTGCATTACATAATCCAAAAGGAAGCACTTAGTAAGCAAAAGTTCCCCATGGACAGGTAAATGTGGTCTTATCTTGATTTTCAGGTGCTACCTGAATTTGATTATAGCCACTAAAACCATCCAAGAATGAAAAGTACTTTTTGCCTGCTAGTGTATCTAATACCTAATCAATAAAGTGTATCTAATATCCTTCAAAGTTGCTTTATTCAATTCCCTATAATTAATGCATACCCTACATTTACCATTCTTTTTAGGTACTATAACCAAAGGAGAAACCCATCGGCTATCTGAAATTGGATAAATGAAGTTTACATTGAGTAGTTTTTGGAGCTCTTCTTTCACTATCTCCCTAAGGTTTGGATTCATCCTTCTCTGAGGTCGTCTGATTGGTCTACTGTTTTCTTTGATGTAGATGTGATGAATGCAAGTCTTAAGGTCAATACCTTTCATATCAGTATACTCCCATGCAAATGCAGTAGAATGTTTTTGCAAGATTTTGGTTAGCTCTTCCTGTTGTGATTTTTCCAAATTTTTGTTGATATTCAATGTTTTACCTGGAAAAATCTCAATGGCAGAACTACCGAACTCTTCCATAGAGTAAAGAGACATTTTTCTAGATGATAGATACTCAATGTCAGAATCTGTCTAAAATTGTGTGTGGTCATATTCTGAAGATGTTTCAAAATTTTCAAATGTGTTCAAAATTTGACTATATTCACTGATTTCAGAAATGGTAAAGACAGGTTGTATAGTGTCCTCATCATCGACCCATTCATTATCTCCTACTTCTGTAATTGCTTTTGCTGGAGGATATAAATTGAATTTCTTTGTCAAATTACCATAAAAAATGTACATATCTCCAGATCTACAACTAATGAAAGCATCAGCTGTGGCTAGCCAAGGTCTTCCTAAGATGAGTGGGTGACCTCCTAAATTACTCTTGGGAGTCAAAAGCATGAAATCTACTGGATATTCCCAAGAATCTAAGGAGACTGAAATATCTTCCAATACACCATCTGGTTTGATAATTGATCGATCTGCAAGTTGCAGTAAAGTAGGTGTAAAAAGAAGATTAGGAAGTTTTAGCTGTTCCATAGTCTGTCTACTCATAATGTTGATAGCAGCCCCTAAGTCAATCAAAGTATTTGGAATTTCTACGCCATTTATATGTGTCTTGAAAATTGGACTACCGGGATCTACATACTTCTGCATGGTAATTTTTCCCATCATTATATCTGCAATCTTTCCTACCAGGTGGATTCTTCTTGTAACTCTTGGTTTCCTTCCTGGTCTTTTAAGACTCAACTCCTTTATTGTTTTTGCTAGAATAGGAATCTCTTTAATGGCTTGTAGCAAGGGAATATTGATACAGACATTCTTTAATTCATGTAGGAAATCATAGCCATGCAAAAAGATTTGTTTTTCCACTCCTTTGTCAATTTGTAATCTTTCAGGGAAAGGAGGTGTGGATGAAGATGCAGGTTGCTCAACTATAGGAGTTGTGGGGGTTGACTCTTTTCCTTTTTCTTTTTGAGTGTTTGGGTTTTGAAGAGATGCTTCAGAACCTTTATTGGCTTCAATAGTATCTTCCTCAGAAATACTTTGCTTTTGAGCATCTATAGAAGGCTTTTCTAAAACTCTACCAGATCTGAGTTGTACATCATTGAGAGGAACAATCATATAGGTAGGAAATTGTTGTCCTTATACCATGTAAGCATTCTGAGGATTTTTATTATTGGGATTTGGCAATGGATGGGATGGTAATTAATTTGTCTTTTGTTGGAATGGAAGCAAGAGTTGAGAATTTGGGTTTTGTTGAGAAGGTTGTTGTGGTTGTGGAAATGGCAATGAAAGTTGTGGGTTTTGATTTGGAAGTTGTGGAGCTTGTTGATTTTGAAAAGATGGAGGATATTGATAAAATTGAGCAAATATCCCATAAGGATTTTGCATACCTTGTACCCATGATTGATATGGATTTTAAGGTTGGGACCAAGGTTCTTGCCAAGGATTCCAATTTGGTGGGGGTTGAAAGTTCATGGAGTTGTTAAACCCTTGATTTTGTTGCCCCTACCAAGGTCTCCTTGAAACAAAATAGAGAGACGCTATTAAATTTGGATCTTCTTGAAAGACAGCTTTGAGCCCAGGAATTGAAGGACAATCCTTGGTCTCATGGCTTTCTGAGCAAATCATACATGTTTCTACAACTTTTTCATCCAAGGGGCATTCCCTTAGAGCATGTTTCTTCCTACATTTTGGACAAAAGATGGCCAAAGCTTCAGCTTTTGCTTTCTGCTTGTTTTGTATTTTAAGGGTGTCTATTTGTTCACTAAGGCTCCCTAAAATATCAGTTTTTAACTCATCAAGCATACTGTCAATCTCTGCCCTACTTACTGATCCAGTTGCAGATTTGTTTGCTCTAATAAGAGAAGGAGCTCTAGGCCCTTTTCCAGTTTTAGATTTTCCCCTTGAGAGATGGACACATAGTTCTGCTATGTCATGAAGTTGAAGTTGAGAAATATCTCCCTTTCCCATCATGTTTAAAATATCTATCCATTCATCTCTAATGGCTTTTAATAGAAGGGCTTTCAGGGTCTCCTCATCTAAGTTACTCATTTTTTCTCTTTTCAGGTTTTATTGAAATCTTTCAAGTAAATCCTCCAAGTTTTCATCTTCTTTTTGCACCATTTTGAATACCTCATCCTTATGATTGGTGGCCATGAAATAGTCCACGTATCTATCCAAAAATGTTTGTTTCGTATCATTCCAAGTCCTAATAGATTGAGTGACTAATCCCATGAACCATTTCAAAGCAGCTTCCTTCAATGTTGAAGGAAACAATTTGAGTTTGAGAGTCTTCCATATAGTCATAAGTTCAGCACACGACTTCAAACTCAAATATAAATGTTTTAGGATCCTCACTTCGCAACCCATAAAAGTTTGGGAGGATGGATGGTGAGATGTTTTTCATTGTTGTACGAGATTCCTCATCAACTATAGGAAATCCAAATGAGTTATCTCCATCCCTATTTCCCCCATTGTTACCTCTACCTCCTCCATTGTTTCCTCCTCCTCTACCTCTACCTCTACCTCCACCTCCTAATCCGTTTACCACCTCCTCTGTCATGATAGTTTCCTCAGACATTTCTAAGTCCTCTGGTTCTTCTATTAATGGCGAACGAAGAGGAATTTCTCCCTCTTCTTCTTCAGGTGATTCTACTTCTTTGATTACAATATGTTCCCCTGTAAAAGTGAAGAAAGGTTCTTTTCCTAAGTTAGATTTGGTGGATAGTGTGGGAGAGTCTCCTAATTCAGTTGTTGCCCCTTGAATTCCAGTAATCCTAAGGCTAGGAGTGTGAGTTGGAGATGATGGAGGTGTATCTTGTCTATGCCTTGAAGTAGATGGGGTTGTAAAAATCAAACTCTTGGCCCTAGCTATAAACCTTCCCCTAGAATCTCTTGCTCTATGCATGTCATTTTTTATTTTTTATCTTCAAGCCGGGCTAATAATTATCTTTCTGATCTTCCATATCACTCTAGGTGCAAGAAGAGAGAATACTCAAGAAATTATTGAACCAATAAGTCTCTTTTCTGATCCTCCAGATCACACTAGGTGCAAGAGGAGAGCATACTCTGAGAAGTTATCAAATTTTCCCTTCTTTAATTTTTTTTCTCTTTTTTTTAAGAAATTCGCTACCTAGTTACACTTCCTCGGCAATGGCGCCAAAACTTTTGGTCAATTTAGAGTGTTCTAAATTTCTATATTAATTGTCAATCCAGGAGTCGTAAACTGTTGAAGTGTGGCGCACTATATGTGCAAGATAACATATTCCTTACTTTTTGTCGTTTTTTATTTTTATTTCGTTTTGGGTTTATTTATGTTGATTTCCTAATGTGAGATGGCAATTCTACAAGAAAAGTATGGATATAAATGTTCAAGGCAATGATGTCCTTTAAAATGATTTCCAAAACTTCAAACTTTTCAAAAAGGTTTTAAAACATGCACTGATGAAATTAATTCCTAAAAGAGAATGAAAATGTGCCACTATTCTAATTAAACAAACAGTGAACTATTGATCATGAAACCATTATCCTTGTTGCTGTCTAAATACAAAAGAAACTAAACTCAAAGAAATCCAAAAATTGCAAGCAAAGTAAAGCTAAAATCAAATTACGTCAACTCATATTTTGACCCCTCACCATTAGTCTCGCTATGGCTTTCGAAGGTAATCATAAACAACTTGAGCAATCTAATATCTAATTTGCAGAAAAATAAACTAATATCAAATTACACACTCATACTTCAATCCCTCACCATTAGTCTCGCTATGGCTCTCTGAGGTAACTGATAATGACATGAGCAATTAATATCTAACTTGCAGAAAAATAAACTAATATCAAACTACACACTCATACTTCAATCTCTCACCATTAGTCTCGCTATGGCTTTCGGAGGTAACTGAAAATGACATGAGCAATTCAATAACTAACTTGCAGAAAAATAAACTAATATCAAACTACACACTCATACTTTAATCCCTCACCATTAGTCTCACTATGTATTTCGGAGGTAACTGAAAATGACATGAGCAATTCAATATCTAATCTAACTAATAAAGCAAATGAACAAAACTGAAATAAATAAAACAATGCTGGAATTAAAAACTAAGAAAAATAAATCAGTAGAAGGACAAGACTGATTCCATGTCATTAGTCATCGTAAAACTATTTGCAAATGCCCGCGCTACCTACTGTAATCTGGAACAAAGACACTGATTAGTTAACAGCAGTATAAAGCATGAAAAATTATGGACAGAAATAAAACGTTAATACCATAAGAAATGTAATATATACACATGAATAACTATGGCATAATGAACGTAAGGAAACACAGCGTGAAAATGTACAGCAGTATGAAACAAAACGTCGGTGTGTACAGGGGCCCTCTTCACAACCTCGGGCAATCAACTATCAACCACGAATTATGCTTATGAACAGATTCTTCTCATGTATTCAAAATGCAGTCATAACAAAGAATAATGTAACGGCACAGTGGGCTTTCTTCACAGTAAAATTACATTACCAAGACTAACTACTATGCGTATGGAAACGCATTATTTATAGCAAAAGTTTACATAACTGATTTCCTAAGCACTGCGCTGACAGAGGACACGTGAACAACGACATCTAGGGATCTAGCATCATGGCTGCCGTGGTTATTAAATCTATTGAGGGTGGCTATTGGATTCGCCTGATGGAGCAGTCCACAGGTGTTTATATGTCCCCAAAGATCTAGGAACGGCCACGCAAATCTTCACGTGGTGAAAAACAGAGTTCTGCCACCGTAGGACTCTTCTGTTGACCACCGCTTGACCACCGTTGACTATGGCCTCCTCTGATGAATTCGACTGAGCCAATAGGACTCGGTCCATGTCCACGTCATTTCCAACTTGCCCATGTGACTCGATTTGCCTAAAGACACTTGCAATATAGACTTTAACAAAAAGGTTGTGGAAAGTTGAGCTGGCTGCGGAAAGTGACAAGATTCCGTAGCTCAATGAGCAAAAATCTAATTCAAACAGCAGACACAAAACATAGTTAGGAAACAACTTTATATGCTCTTTTAAACTAATATGCAATGATGTTGATAGCTTAGGAGGTCCAGATAAATGGAAAAAGTCTAGAAAGGTGTATAGGAAAGATGCAAGTTTGGGGCTCAACACGCCTATCATTTAACCATTAAACAAAATCATTTAATAGCCATAATCGTTCCCATATTAATGGACCCGCTCTGTTAAATGGATAATTCTTCAATAGTAAATGATTTCACGCTTAAATAAAGTATAATCTCGTTTGGTTGGCTCTTCCTAAACTATTCCAAGTTACTAAACAACTTAAACCAGACTACTACTGCAATCATTCAGCAAACCAGACTACCATTGCAACCAGTCAGCAAACCAGACTGCCACCACTACCAATCATCGAGCCACCATGGTCATTCAACCAAATTCCGGGGTGATTGCAGCATTTGTTTCTTTCCTTTCCACCATGTCTTCTAATGGTAAATACAAATCTACAGTAGGAAGCCCCTTTCTTCCCCCTGTGGTTGATTTAGACAATCATCCATTAGTTGATGAACATTATAAGATTTTTGAAACCATTTTTGAGTTTGACCTCTATGAACTCCACAACTGGTTAAAACAAAAATTCATTGATTTTAGTGACGAATTGGTTTGTGGGACTCCTTCCTACCCCAATTCATTTTTCATTAGACCCATCATTTTCCTGAATTTATTTCATGGTGCCACTTCTGGTACATTCCTAGTTAAAAGGGATATTGTAGCCCAAAACAATGATATTTTTTTCACAATTACCCCTGATTCCATAATCCAAATGCTTTAGATTCAAAATTATGCCTCTCTGAAACCCTTTTCAGTAGATTTCCTCATGGAACTCTACAAAAAACTCAATTTCCCTCATAGAGCCAAAATCTTTGAGACATTTCTACTTGAGAATGTCCAATTGCATTAGAAAAATCCTTCCTATCCATCCTTCATGTTCCCTGAAACGACAAAGAAAATTATCTCAATAGTTTCTTATTTACTGGGCTATCAATCTGATTAGTGGGTTGATGAAGCCATCATTGGGTTTTTATCATTTTTCTCAATACGTGAAAAGCCCTCAGTCATCTTCAATTACATTGAATTCCTAGTAGAAGCCATCCACGAACAATTCCTAAAGTTTCATATAGAAGGGGTTTTTAAGTATGCTTCATTTTTAGTGTATTTGTTTTTGTTCCATCAATCAGACAGGTTTCAATTTCCTTTACAGAAACTGGATGAACAAGGGAATGTCCAATCTGTAATTCATTGGACTTCCTTAGTAAGGAAGCATATCAATGAATTCACCATCAATGACTATTGAGACCAGTTCTTGTATACAGTTGATTTCCTATTGAATATTAATGTTGAACCAAGGATACGACCTGAGATAAAAATATTTTTGCACCTTAGTGAGAAAACAAAGACAGGTGACTGGTACCTGTACCAAAACTACACTGAGATCAGAGTGTATGGGTGTGAATTGCCTCCATAGATGTTGCCCAAACTTATTCCTATGAGAATGTTTTCACTAGAATATATTAGAAAAATGATTAATATGGATGGGTTGCATTTTGTGGCAGCCAAGAAGAAATCTCAATTCAAGATTAAAACATAGGTTGGGCCTTTTTATTTACAATACCAGGATAGCAGCCAAAGAAGTAGATATTTGCCTCAAGCGGATGAGCTTTAAACTCAACTTTACCTGGTTATATGACCCTTTGGGAATAATTGCAAAACTGAGAGTAGAATAGAAGACTACTCCCTACACTCATACTCCCAGGTCAGAAATAGAAAAATATATGAATCGGGATCAATGGCAAGAAAATACTTTTCTGGAGGTAAAAGAATAGGTACTCTCTACAACAACATCACTGACTCCCGTACCACAGGAGAAACATGAAAAAATACCAAGGGAGGATGTTTCCCCTTTAGTTACAGAAATATGGGGTAAGGAGTTCCAAATTTACAAGAAGAGATAGAAGACCATTCTAGCAAAGGAATCATTTTAGGAGTAAAATGTACAATCCACCATTGTTTTGATATGCCCCTATACTTCTTTTAGGAATGAGGAAATTTTCATAGGATCTCCATCATCTTCGAACTCCCAAGAGTCACTAGACACATATCAGTCAAGACAATTGGTTCATGACCAAGTTGAAACAAATATATTTTACGAGAATAAATAAATTAAGAAGAAAAATGAGATTCTAAAAGCTACCACCTATTCTCAATTTCGAAAACAAACGGCCTCTTCACAACATAAAATACTCTTTGCCTTTGATACAGGGAAAGGAAAGATGCAGATATCATTCCTCCAAGATGAGTTTCCTTTCCCTAAGACTCCAGAAGACTACAAAAAGTCCATATTTTCCTTCAATATTGATCAAATCCATCACATTGATCAGATGGACTTACACAAACAAACAGGTGAGACGTTGTATTCAACCATGACAAACTCAACAATGGAAGTTTCCAGGCTATAGGCTTCGGTCAACAACATTCAGTCCCAGCTAAAGCTAGAAAATATATCTTCTTTAGCTAAAGACACTAAGATTAAGCCTTTAGAGGATCTAGTGATCAAACTGGGATATGATCCCAGTAATGTGAAAGCTACAGAGGAGATTATTAGAAGAAAGAATGTTGACATTGCAACACTAAAGAAGCAACTCAAGCTTCCATCCATTGAAGCTCCTCAGAAAAAGGAAGTTGGACAGCTAGAGAAAGAGAAATAATACATGTTAAAGATTATCATTGAATAGAATAGGCAGATTAAAGAGATGGAGACTAAGATGGAGAAACTGCTAAAGAAGAGAGAACAGTCCACATAGTTGGCAGTCATTCCACTCATAATAGTTCTGATTGCAGGTACATTGACAGTAGGAGCTTCCACTTTAATGGCCATCACAGTAGAGGGATACTCTATAGATTGATTAGGAGAACTAGTCAAAGCTATGGAGGACTTATCTATGAGAGGGCAAGAGATTGAAAAGATGAAATCTCAGCTAAACAATCTCCAAGAAAATAAATTAAAGATTGATAATGTGTACATAGCAGAGCTTGAAAATACTCATAGGTTAACCCAAATAATTGAACTATTGGAAAATGGGTATGCCATGGCACAAACCCTTGCACAGGAAAAAGAGAACATTTGGGTAGAAATCAATGAAGTTGTTAATGAAATATGGCCCTCCATTAAGATTATTTTTTAGCAAGAGGAATTAGTGAAGAGATCCAAAGAATTTACTGAAGAAGTAAAAGAAAGTTTGGGATAGAAGCTAGGTGAATCCACTGCATTAATAAGGATTCTAAACTCAAATACAAAGGGTAAATTAGAGGAATTTGAGATTGCAGACATGACAGAGACAATCCTTGAAGTCAGAAGAGTCTTTATAAAAAGGAACTCAATGTAACAATTAGAGAACAAGTGCCATAATTTGGAGGCCAACATTTAGAAGTTTCACAGAAAATTCAATGTGATGTATCAAAAGGGACTTCCAAAGTTGAAAGGAATTGGAGATAAGTTGGTTCAGTTAGATGATTATCAGCAAAAATTATACTCCATAGAAAGAGATAAGTCAAAGTTTGCCACCATCAAAGGAACCATCATAGGGAAATCTTTCATGGAGGGTTTGAAATTTGATTTTCTTATCAAACATGAGATAAAGCATCTATTCATAATAAAACCTACTTTCCAAGACTACACAGAGGTGGATGAAACCTATAGGAAGTTAATTAAATTCTCCACCCCAGATGAAGACAGATGGGATAAGTTGTGCCAACTTCTTGAGTAAAACAAGTTTTCATCTTCAACAGCAAGGCAACTTCCTTTTTTGGCCAAGTCATCAAGTCATCAACAAAATCCTCGAAGATAGTGCGAGAGAGCTACAACAATTTTATTTGCCTATATTTTTGTACTATTTTTGTAAACAAGTTTTTAGGATATTTTGATCAGATATGTATAAATACTTCATAATTCAAAGTACGAAGGGATGGAACTCATGTGAAGAAAGCATATCCTTGATGTAAATTTATGCATGTACTTAAGTGATCATTTCATTAATACAAAAAGTTGTTCCTGGATTCATGTGTCAGGAAATTGGTGAAGTTTCCTCTCTTGTAAAATTGTTATTTTTCCTATTTTCCATATGTTCTTTCTTCTTTATTATTTAAAGAAGATTAAGGGCTAAACTTTTTTAAATACACTCTTCTATGGCTTATAAACAATATCTATGTTTTCACTATGATATTAAATATAGAATTCATCCTACTATGCTCTATGTGTAATTGAATCTAAATATTTTCATCCCATTCTTTCCATAAATGCTCGAAACATCCAAAAGCCTACCTACCTTGCCCTGTTACATATGTACTAACATTCTTGCATTTTATCACATTAAGACTTATGACTCCATTTCCCAATGGACTGTCCTTGTAGATTCAATCAAATATTTGAAAAAACCAAACTCATAACACATAACTAGCCTAATATTTTAAATGAAAAAATCTAAATCATATAAATAGATCCCTCTCTGAAGTTGCAAGGGCTAGATCCCAGCTTCCAAAGTGGTTTTGTGATTACCTCTGGGTTTCTCTCATAGCTTTGGGAAATTACGGAGTGATAACATAGTGAACCATAGCTTTGGTTGATGGTGGGGAAATTCAAAACTTCATTGAAACAACCTTCATGGCAAAGAGAGGTAGCCCCATAGAATATTTTGAGGGAATTAATGTTGTGATGGCTAATGGATACAATGTGAGATTGGGTAGTTACACATTTACCAATGACTTCTATGTAGTGGGCCTTGTAGACACCAATGTTGTATTGGGGGTACAATGGTTATACTCATTAGAGAACTTATTAGTGAACTACCAGGTAACGGAGATGGAATTCAGGGCCTCAAATGGAAATAAGGTAGCATTGAGGAGTATGTCCAATGATGCTCCTAGAACTATATCAACTAAGAGAATGGAGTCTATATTTAGATATGGATATATCGCTTGTGTAATAGAGTGTCTAACTACAAGTTAGAATTCATCAGATAGAAACCAACAATATCAAGAAGATATTCAATTATCTTTGAATAAGCATGACAAGGGTTTTGGAGAGATTCCCCCAAGGTGACCTCCTGACAGGGGTTTTGCACACATCATAGAGCTATAGGAGGGGGGGGAACTATTTATGATCACACCTTACAAGAATCTGAAGAAATTCAGATTTAAGATAGAAAATTCCATTAAGGAACTGTGAGCCATGGGCCACATCAAAATTATTTCAATTCCATTCACCATCGTTCTAGCAAGGAACCCTCTTTCTAAGGCAAGCAAGGGTTGGAATCTTAATTTTTGAGGCAGTGAGGACTGGAATTATCTTTCTAAGGTAGCGAACCATATTTCTAAGGAAATTAAGGGTGGCCATCTTAGTTTTGATGTAGCTACATGTTGGGAAAAATATATACATATTAATTCCAACAATTAATTGTCAACCCGGGGCTTGTATGCTTATGAGGCATAGGCGCAATATGTGCAGGATTATAGTTGGCCTAGAAAACTAGAAATAAAACTCACTCAAAGGCAAGGAAAACATAAATTAAAGTCAAAGAATATTATGTTGTAAGATTGATTCTTATATCCTCTCAACTATTTGGTGGATATTTGGGTTACATATTCCTTTGGATCTCTGACACACCACAATTGGAAAATCACACTTGCAAAGATGAAGTCGTGGGAATGAAATTGAAAAAATTAAATGCTACATAGTTTATCTTATTCAATGGATTTATACTTCAATAATTAACCACATTCCTTTTGTTGGCATCAAGAGAATCAACTAGTTTTGTAGTTACTATGAAAACTTATCCTTCGATGCCTAACTCTATAGGGAAACCACACTCGCAGTGATGGAAAGAAAACAAATAAAAGGTAGTCAATGAAATGAAAAACTAAGATAAAACCATGAAAAGGAAAATAATTGGGAAATGTATACTAATAGAGTGGGACATGCCTCTCCTAGCATATAATATTACATCAAAAGGACTACAACAACAATTTGTTTATTCCAGTTTCAAAAGATTACAATGAATTACAATAATAGTCTTTCACTATTTTCTTCAATCATCTAACTATATTATCTCATCTTTGAGATGAATAATATCCTTTCATATTTATACAAATTTCTCAAATAAAAAGAAAATCAAATCAAATCCAAAAAAAATTGATCTCCATTAACCAACAAATCTTAGATTCCAAATAGGTGGATCTACAATTAATTCTAGACCCGTTAGTAAATGGATTTGAAACCAATTCAAACTCTAACCCTATCCCAAATAATCATCTAAATATTTTGATGGAGACATAATCACAACAAAATCACTTTTAACAAAACCCATGTCCTCAAATTTGACTTGGAGAAGTTGTTGGTTAAAGATGAAGTTGAAATCTAGAATCTAGTAATTAAAGGAAAATTACAAGAAAATCCATCTTGGAGATATCAAATGTAACCCCACCAAATCTCGTCAATTTCAAGATTTTCTTGTGAGTCACCTAAATGACCCTATTCTACAAAAAAAACCCATGTTTTGGATTTTCCAAATTCACTTTAGATTGCTAAAAAATCACACACAAATTGACTACTCTATTTAATTATAAGTTTTGGGAAAACTTGTTTAATTAACTGATTTTTACATTTTAATTTACTGGATTCCTTCTCCTTTGGATGTTGTGCTAACGAAATTGACTTGACATAACCATCATTACAAATATGACTCCAAAACCTTTCTAAATCACTAAAAACAAAGGAAACCATAACAATTAACCATTATTTGTCTTATGATGTTTGTTGAGTGAATTAGGTTTACAAATGAGATAAATGTGGTGCTAGAGACAAAATTTTGGTATAGAAGCAAGGAAAGTACATAAAAATATGGCTAAATGATAATGAAAATATGTTGAAATAATGGCCCAACACTAGGGCTAGAAGTAATCCTTCTGAGGGAGCGAACCAAATTTACAGGGAAAACAAGGGTTGGAAAAAGAGCAATAATTGGTTGTGTGGTAGCAAGGGGTAGCGAGCTGGTAAAAGTTGAATTCTAACCTATAGGGAGCTGGAATAGGTGCATACTTAAGGAAGCAAGTCATCTAGGGGGCTCACTCAAGGATCTTACACTACGACTAGCTAACAATAAGGAGTTAAAGGAGAAACCAAGGTGTCAGTTGACTAGGGATTGAGGTAGTAGGGGAATAAGAAAAGTGTAGGGTAGCAACAAGATTTGTTGCATAGTATCCAAAACCTACTGGTTTGAATTGTAAATTGATCAAATCAGTTGGTTCATTAGCCCGAGCCTTCAAACCGCTAGAAAAATAGGGTCATTTGATGTTGGCAACTAGTTTTCAGGTCTGACCGGCCATAAACCAACCGGTTTATGATAGAATCGCCCGGTTTTCCCATAAACCAGTTGGTTCCATCATAAAACAATCGGTTTATTTCTTGGATATCCATGGAGCACATGGAAGGCGATTTGCCCAGATCTACAACATTAAGAGATATATCATCACCAACATATATATTTTTGGTGTTACAATCATTTAAAGAAGAAAACATGGCTTTGTTTTTGGCCATGTGATAAGAGTCTCCAGAATCAATGAGCCACTCATGAGAATGAGAAGAAGAAGATACATTTAATGCATAACCAGACTGAGATGATTGACAACGACATGCAGAAAGTGCCATTCCTGAAGATGAAGTTGAAGTTGAAGTTGAAGAATGCTCCACATGGATGTTATGTTTCTTCATTGCGGCTTCCAAGGCTTCCATCTTCTTAAAGCATTTAGATTCTAAGTGGCCATCTTGATTACAAAAGTTACAATGTCTATCAGTATTCTTCCATTTGTTTTTATTGGTCTTATCATTTTGCTGAAATGATCTTTCATTTTGAGGGTGAGTTTGCTTAGGACCCTTGTTTGGTTTAGGACCATTCTTTTTAGGATATGACTTCTTAGGATTCTTTGAATTTGGTTGCTGCTGGGCTGCTAACGCTTTCTTGGAAGAGTTTCCAAGATTAAGAAGACCAAGGTGTAAGAGTTTTTCTTGTTCTCTTATTAAAGAATCACAAAAAGAGTCAAAGGAAGGGGCCTTGTAGTCTTTTCCTTGACAAATGAAAGCTTCCCTTGTAGAATGGAAGGTGGAAACAAATACAGAGTAGGCTGGTCCCAACTTAGTAAGGATGGAATAAATAAGGTTACTATCTTCTTTCTTAACCTTAACACCTTCCAAGAGATATCTAAGGGTCTTGAATTTGGACAAGAAATCTTCAATGCAAGAAAAATTATTAGGATCCAATGTAAGCAACTCATTTTCAAGTTGATGGGCTCTAATTTCATTTTTAATCCCAAAAACTTTAGTGATTTGTTCCAATGCTTCATGAGGAGTATCAAGTTCTGCAATATGGAATCTAAGATCAGGAGAAATAGACATCCCTATCAAACCACGTGCTTTATCTTGTCTATTTTCCCATTTTGCAGCCTTGTCTTCATCTTTTGGTTTCTTCTCTTGGCTTGTGGCTATTCTGTAGAGACCTTTACTTCTAAGTAAATCTTCCATGTAGGCTATCCATTGGAAGTAGTTAGTGCTGTCAAGAATGACTTGGCATGGACTTTCTATTTTTTTTTTTTAAACTGAAGCTGAAGATGCTAAAAGTAAGTGTTCCAATGGATAGATCTCGGAAAATTAGGCTGTTTTAAAAAAAACGGCTCTGAAAAAGGCTTCCGGATGAAGTTATGGCTTTTTGAAAAAAAATTGTTGAAGTTGCCGGCAAAGTGCGCGAATGTGCGGGAATGAAAAAAAAACGCCCCCACAAAATGGAGATTTGAACCCAAGACCTCTACTCTCTTAAAATAGCTTTGAACCAATTGAGCTATACAAAAAATTTGAGAGAGAGAGAGAGAGAGAGAGAGGGGGGGGGGGGGGGGCCTTGGGTTGCGTGCTTGCCTTGAGAAAGCTCTTTTTTCCTACAAAACAAAAACACAAAACCCAACACAAATATGCAAAGAAAAACAAACCTTACGGCTCAAAGTTAGCTTTAGCCGGAAACTAAATATTTTTCTCAATGTTTCTGATTTTCCAAGATCACACTAAGGTGCAGGGAAAAGAGCATACGCATGAGAAAAAAAACTTCCTTTCTGTTTCTGATTTGCCCAGATCGCACACAGTCGCAGGACAAAGAGCATACACAGAAATGAAAGGTATAGATCCGGTAATAAAAAAAGAAAGCTAAATAAACAGAAACCGAAATAACCAGAGAGAAAATAATAGTAAACTGCAGATAAACATTGTATACCTCCAGATCTTAAGAATGACGCAGATAGGGCTACCAGAAACCTTTTCGCGTGAAACGAAAGGGGTTCCTCACTGGAACAGATGCTCTGAACACAACAGAGCAGTCCTCTCGGCCTGAAAGCAGTCAGAAACAGTAGATCTAGGAAACGACAGCCGCATGCAGTTCTACCGGCTTCAGATTTGGATCACCAACGGACGCGGCCCTCAAATAGCTCTGATACCATGTAGGAATTTACAGGGTAAGTTCCTCAAAAAGAACACCAAAAGGACACTGCTCACAACCAGATCTCAAATCAATACACCAGTATTTTTGACGTGGTTAAAACCCTCAAAGAGGGAAACATTCCACGGTCTGAGCCAATGTGGCCACTTCAGGCAATTTATTAATTAAAGAATGAAAATTTACATAAGCTTTCTCTCATAGATGGATTACTCGAACAATGACCCTCCATGCACTTTAAATAGAACTCATGGACCAATCGGGTGTCAAGCCACGGATCAAGTGTCGGCAATACCGAGGAGAGAGTGAACCGTTGGATTACTACATATCGTGACCGTCGGATTGTAAGTTACAAAATGTACAACGGTAAAGAAACACACTTTACCTAACTCTATACTAGACCAAGTTGAACTTAACTATTTCCTATGTGTCGGAATATCCTAACATCCCCCCTTAAGAACAACTTGGGATAGGATTGAAGGATTTACAAATATGACACAATAGGAGAAGGAAGGAGGCACTAGAGAAAAAAAACTTCCTTTCTGTTTCTGATTTGCCCAGATCAGAATACCTTGCCAAGTTTGAGAAGTTTGAGGAGAATAAGGCTATCCAAGAAGAAATTGTAAGGAAGAATGAAATTTTACAAGTCATGAGATATGGTGGATACTAATATTTTTGAGACTCAAAACTCCTCTTTTATCCCTTCCATTAATGACCCCTTTCACTATGTTCCTCCTACTCTTGGGTCTTATAATCAAGGTCAACAATTTAAAGGAAAAAAGAGGATTAACATACAAATTTATTTCTTAAATGTTTCCATCATTGTCTCTGTTAATCCCACTTCTTCCCAACCAAGTCTAACTCAACACTAACCCACTTTAGATGACCATAGGAATAAGAAATGCAAAGAATCATATTTTCAATAAATTGCTAGATGGTGGCATGATGAAAATATCCAGTTTAATGTTTCCTTATCACCTTATTACCGAGATATGTGAGACTCTATTATAGCTATAGGAAAGGGCTTCAAAGTCCCTAGTGTGCATGACTTGAGGGGAACCCTTTTGCAACAAGAGATTTTTTGTATCGATGAGTATTTGACTAAGTATAGAGAGTTGTGGGACAAAAAAAGTTGTTCCATCATGTCAGATGGATGGACCAATGGAAAGAACCACAGTATCATTAATTTCCTTATTTCTTTCCCTCAAGGAATCATGTTTTTTAGATTAGTTGATGCTTATGATACAGTGAAGGATGAAAACCTTCTATTTGAGTTTTTGGAAGAGATCATTTAGGAAGTGGGGGAGGAGAATGTGGTGAAAGTCGTCATAGATAATTTTTCAAACTATGTTCTTGCTATAAATATGCTAGAATCCAAAATATAAGACCATATTTTGGACTCCATGTGCTGCACATTGCATAGACCTCATGCTTGAGGAAATAGGCAAAGTGGAGTTGGTAAAAAACATTGTAGAGCATGCCAAGCACATCACAAAATACATCTACAACCACTCATGGGTATTGAGCCTAATGAGGGAAAACAAATCGGGAAAAGATATTGTTAGGCCTATAATTATGAGACTTATAGCTCACTTCGTTACGTTGCCATGTCTCAATTATCAACAAAAAAATTTGCAGAAATTGTTTTCTTTTGATGAATGGACTTCATTTCAATCGACTTGTAGACAAGATGGCAAAGACACCAAAAAGAAAGTTTTTGATCATTCTTTTTGGAAACATAGAGCAATTTTGAGGTTTGAAATGGGCCTCCTAAAAATATTATAAAACAATAATGGAAATAATAAAATAATATTAGGTTACGTCATCAAATTTAAGAGGGAAAAAGGAAAAAATTACGTTTTCAACACGTATTTTCAACTTATCTCCCTATGATTTTACTCAAATTTCAAGTGGGAGCACTTGTTGGATGCGGAATTCAATTCTTCATTCAAGGAGTACCCATGTTGCATACTTTCGATGGACCATGCTACTCAAAAAATGAGAAACACATGAAAAAACATGATTGCAATCACATTTTTTATGTATTTCTAATTTTTCATGTAGTAGGGTCCATTGAAAGTATGTAACATGGGTACTCCTTGGATGAGGAATTAAATTTGACATCCAATGAGTGCTCCCACTCGAAATTTGAGTAAAATGGTAGGGAGATAAATTGAAAATACAAGTTGAAAAAGTAGTTTTTTCATATTTTTAATTTTTTACTCAAAAAAAGGTGAGCCATCCCCCATGGTTGACATCATCATATTGAATCCTATTGGCTCTTATAAATTTGATTTTGGTTGTACACTTTTGTTTTGAGGCCCATTTTAGACCTCAAAATTTATGTAATGAAGTCTGTTGAGCTTGTGAAAATTGGCAAGCCCCTTGTTAAGGTGTTACATATGGTGGATAGAGAAAAATTGGCCATGGGCTACATCTGCGAGGCTATGGATCAAGAAAAGGATTAAATTCAAGAAGCTTAAAGGATAAATTAGTTAAATATGGGCCTAGTTGGGGGATAATTGATAACAAATGGAACAGTCAACTACATCGACCCATACATGCATCCAGGTATTTCCTAAACCCAACGTATTATTATAAACCTTGGCTACAAGATGTGCACATTGGGTATGTCAGAGATGGGTTGTACAATTTCTTGGAACTCATGGTCCCTAACCATTCTGACCAGCTGGAAATACATAAACAACTTACTCTTTTCAATATGGCAATAGGTGTTATCACTGAAAATGCTGTTGCCAAAAATTTTTAGCCTAGCTTAAAGACAGGGTGTTTTCGCAGCGCCAGAATTCTTTTAGTAGCTTCGCAGCGCTACATGTTTAGGCGGTTTCGTAGCGCGCTACGAAATTGGGGATTGGCTCGAGCTTTCAGCAGAAGGTTCATATACTAAATTTTGATGATAAGGTTCCTGCCCGAATGGTGCTTACTACTATTGACACTGCAGTGTTTAGAGCCACACCAAAGCCTTCTTGGTCCATCACAAACAGTTGTTCAGTTGCAGCTCATTAAGATTAATCTTCAAAAGGAAACATGTTTAATAATTACTTCTTTTGTGGCTGAGGGCATTATGGTAAATCCTGGTGATGTTTTACCCAATACTTCGGTGAATGCTTTTTACTTCGGTCTCAAGGAGATTGACCTTGCAATTCCGGTAGATGTAGCAAAGCTAGATCAAGACATTTGCAAAATTGTTGATAACTGCTTCACAGGAGCAAGACTTCATGTTGAAAGATTGATTTTTATACAGTCATCATATTTGTCATTTGAACTTCTCAATCTTGAAAACGATCCAGCTTGCTTTTCTTTATGGAAGGGCCAGCCTATTGATTCCAGTCAAAGAAAATGGTTTTTGCGGGCAACACACTTGGGTTTATTTCTAGAGACGGGAAGCCTTGATGATTTAGCCCAGAGTAAAGCCCAGGCTTGTGGAATTGTGTTGAATTGCATGAACCTGGCATAGAAGGAGCAATGGTGATGGGGATGGTAATCCATTGATTACAGGACCACTTTCAGGTGGTGTGGTTCAAAATGGGAGATCTCCATACTAGTACATTGGCTACAACTGTTGTAGGTGATGTTTGTTACAGGCATACTTCTCTGTTTTAAGCAGTTAGCTTCCAGGAGGTATTTAGCACGGCTGAAAGAATATTTTTGAAAACGGAAAGAGGTTTTTATTCCTAACATACTGAACTAGAAAAACCTCCTTCATTTTCTTCAGATTGATTATGAGCTGGGAGAATCGAGTGACTAAAGTTGCGCTACGAAACTGCTGTAGGTGCAGTTTTTTAATTTCCTGTGTTACACCTCTTTTTCAAAGACAGATTCTGGGCAGCTGGAGAAGTGTTTTAAAAAACCAAAAGAGGTTTTTGTTAAACACGGATTGTTTTACAAAAACCTCCTTTAGTTTTGCCAAATACGTTTTCTGTGAGAAGCTATGAGCTCTGTCCCGAGACCCATTTTTCAGGCAGAACAACAGTTTCGTAGCAGCTGGAGCTAAATAATTCAATCTCAAACTAGAATTGAAAACAAAAGATTCAGTGTCTGATGCATATTTTTGGACAGTACCAGCCCTTAAGCAAGCAAAGATCATGAGAAAGCTAAACACAAGCCTAAGAGCAGAAAACAAGGCTTTGAAGAAAGAGGTTAGCAGTTTGAAGAAGAAGCTAGGTAAACTAGCTCATTGATCCAAGGAGAAACTTGCTTTTCAAGTTTTGGTAAATTTTGGTTTCCATCATTTTGAAACTTTTTAGATCCCTAACACCTGTACAAAGTAGCTGAAGAAGTCATGAGTTTAAGTTGACAGTGCTTTAGGATACATATGTTCTGTTTTGATAAAAAACAGCAGTTTCGTAGCGCGCTACGAAACTGCTGTAGATGACTGTTTTATAAGAAAACAATGAAGTTGATGCTGAGGTCAGCAAATTTTGAAAGGAATGCTTCGAGGGCAGGAAAGAGACCATACAAGGCTATCTAAGAATTCAAAGAGTGACAGGTGTAAGTGTTGGAGTAAAAGGTGAAATATTTTGTTTTTTGCTAAAGTCTTCCTAAAGCTACTTTATGACCGAATTATTAGGGTTCTGGTAGGGTTACCGGAATTTTGGGTTGGACACCTGTTCAGTTCACAAAGCATCCAGATCATAAGGCATATGGTGTTATGCGTGGTTATTAAAGGTATTAAATAGTTTGGAGCATAGTCTTTTAGTACATGAAGACTAATGGGAGGCAGGGACCGTGAAAACAGGGCACATATCCTCACCAACTAATGAGTCATCTGCACAGCTAGAATCCAAGGCAGCTCATTCAGTGAATGCCTCTCCAATATATTTCGGCCACTACAGGAATGGTACAGGTGTCAAAGCTCAAGAAAGCATCATGCACACGAGGAGATAGAATTAGAGTTTCAATATGATTAGGACTCTATGTATTTACTGCGCAATACCTTTGTAATTAATAGGTTTGTTTAGATATAGATAAGGCAATTAATGATAGGATTTCGAGCTCCCCTCATGCTGGAGGAGGAGTCTCAAGTAGTTGTAGTTTTGTTTTTCTATATATAGAAAAGACTCTGATGTAAAAAAGATTGGAGATTTTATACAAAAACAGAGTTTTATTTGGGCCAATGTAAAAGACTTATTACAGTAATAGTAAAACAGCTGTTGTTTCTTCTCAAGATTCTCAATGGATTATATTGTTCAAATGTGATGGTGGTTTATTCTCTTAATTTTCTTTTATAGCCTTGTTACAGCATAATCACTCAGAATTCATGTTTAATGCTCTGACTTCCTGTATGCTTGGCAAGTTGTGGTTTATGTAAAGTATGTTTGAACATCTGATGCAAAGAGCCTTGACTTCCATGAAATGACTGTGCTTTTGTTTACTAAATGTGTGAGACTCCATAGCCCAATGAAGACCAATTTGATATGTGTCCAACCAGCTTTGTTTTCATAAATGTGTGAAGAGTTAGCCATCTGTTGTTGTGATTGATTTTTATCAAAAGTCTGTGAGAGAGCCCTCTCTGACTAAGGAGGCTAATCCTTAGTCTAAAGTCTGGTTGAAAGAGTTACATGAAATCTTGCTTGGCTGCAACCCTTAGTACTGATTTTGTGATAACATTTTGGTGCGTCTGCCGGGAGCCTGATGATTACTCATTCCCGAAGTTTTAAGATTGAATTTCTGAAGGTAGCAGGAGTTCAAAGTGGTTTTCGAGGCTGCAAACCTACCTTGGCGACTCCATTGTTAAAGAATTCGAAATTCATAGGTTCATGGTGACTCCACTGGAGTTATGAAGGACCCAGAAGCTACCATTCTTAGTTCAAGGTATGCATGCATAGATTTTTCAGGAATTCATGGTTTCCCAAATCATTTTCCCAAGGATGCATATTTTCTAAAGAATGGTCCAAAATTCAACGGTGAAGATTTGAGTTTAACCTTGAAGCATATATCAGATTTTTGTGAATTTGCACAGCTTCTTAGAGTTAAACATGAGGATGTTTGCATTATGTTATTCTATGATTCACTTCAAGGGAAATGCAAACAGTGGGTTGAAAGCTTTCCTGTCAAATCTATTAAGTCATTTCAAGACTTTTGGCTTATGTTTTTGGAGGAATGGATAGATAGGTCAGAGGTGATGGCAAACTCTCCTTCAGTTCCAGGTTTTAAACAATGGAATGATGATCATAGTAAAGAAGAAACAAATGAATCTTTTTCTTTGTCATTATCCTCATATCTAAAATCTTTTGACTGCAAGGCAAAGGATAGGATGAGATTTTTGGATGAATTTGCTAAGGACCTTGAAAAAGAAATTGAAGGTTTAGAAGGACAAATTCAGGCATACAGTTTTCATGATCATGATCATTATTCTCAGAAGTTTTCTATGGCAGAACGCAAGGAGACTATGCTGGTTCCTTTCTCTTTCACGATTGAGGAACTGAACACTGTGGTTGAAGATCAGTTTGCACAGCTGGAAAGTTACAAGGAAAAACAAGCTGATCATGTATTCTGGGATCCTATAGCTGATTACATGGAAGAGTTTTACTCTCCAGTTTTTCAGTTTTTCAAAGAAGATCAGAGACAATTTCAGTGGCAGCGGTCATCACACTATCATATTGGTTGAAGGGAAAGTACCCCTAGGGTCCTTTGGGCTAAGACTCTACCAGACTGAAAATTGCTTATACAAAGAAACACACACACACAGCCATCTTTTTTACTTTTAAGCAAATTCTAATGTTTAGGGTACATACCTAAGGTCCTACGTTCGAGAAGACCGTTAGGGTGCAAACCCTTCTTGGAGTTCCCTTCTTCTTTCTTTGACCTGCAAGACAAACAAATCAAAGAACACAACAGTACATGTATAGAAGTTTATATATAAATCATCTTTATGCTATAAAGTTAGTTATAAAAAATCTTTAAGTAACCACTTTCATAAGAATTCAACACAAGAATCTCATAAGCATAAAGAAAGATTATTCGGGAACAAAGACGTGTTTCTTTATATATAAAGGCAAATAAAGTACATATATCGGAAAGATATCACCTGAACACCTTCAGCAGGCTCCAAGCAAGCTTCCTCCCGGATTCGTTCCAGCCTCCAGCCTCCAACAAGAGCTCCTTCCAAGTCTTACTCAATGATGATGTCAAGGATGAATGATCACCAATACACATGGAAACAAGGGTTTCCTATGCAAAATGGGGGAAGTGCAGAATGCACCAAGGACTTCAGACCTGGTCTAAGGGAAAAATCTCAGCATAATAATCTTGCTCTCCTTTCTCTCTCCCCTTGGCCTTCCCTTTGATGTCTTTTTATACCCTCTCCAAAGTAGTTTTTTAGTTAGGAGTTGGTTGGGAACAGTTGGGCCACGGGCACTAACAGGTGATCCAGCAGGTAAACCCGCGATCACCGCCCGAAAAAGAGGAAATTATATTTTTTTAAGTGTTTTAATAGATACACGCGGGTTGGGTATGACAGACCCGCGTGTACACGCGTTTAACACAGGGCAAAGTCGCGTATAGGGAATAAAACACTGTTTTTTAAATTTTTGGACCAGGTCTGGAAGGAGGGGTTGCCCTAGGCCATAAGTGCAGCATCACAAACCATAAGAGTGAGATTTGGAGCTATAACAGATGCCCCCTAATGTATGAGATCAGAAGGGGAACATGATGGCCGAAATACATTAAGTAAGTACAAGGAAAGGAACTCTGCCGAAAAACCGAGGAGGACTTCACCAGAATTCAGCCTGCCAAGCCACCGAAAGGAGATCAGAAAGAAACACTGTCTGAGGCGGGCATACCCATGCTCAGGAAAAGTAAAGCATGTCCGCATATCAAGTACAAGCGGATCCACTAAGTATACAAGTATAAATGACTGTAAAATACATAATGGATCATCTGATCATAATGAGTAAGTACATGTCTGAATATCACATATAAAACTGTCAATGATGCTGAAAGATGCAACGAATCACTGAAAGCAAAGACTGATCCCATAAGGTACCAACTGAACATGATGGAATAGGATGGTACTACACTGCAAACTCAGGTGCCAGCATATAGAATGTCGCCATGACTGACTGCAACATATAAGGTGGAGTGGTATCAACTAGCAGCAACAGGAGCAACTGTCAAGTGAACCAATGAACGCTGATACAACCTGAGGTCTTCACCGACCGCCGTGGTACATTTCTACACCATGGGAATAAATGATCTGAAGTCGACCATGTGAGAAATCGTTTGATTACCGGTCATTGATGTATACCGTTAACAAACGCGAGACTACTCACCGATAATGATAATGAGCGTCAAGGTACCCAGTACAATCTAACAAGTGTGAATAGATGAGCTGAAGTCGAACACCTGTAAGAATCTATCAATCAGGAGACAATGATGGTTTCCCACTGTCGATAGCGAGGAATCTGCCACTAATGACTGCAAACCCCAAGGTACTGCCAAATGGACTCTAGATCTTTGCCCCAGAGCAATGAGTCGGAGTTGATAGGGAAAGATCCGCTAGAAGGAAGGAATTAAGGCATCCTCCATCAATCTAGCGCGAGTGTAACCCGTAGGCCAATAATGTGGAAGGAATCGGACGAAAAAGATGTAGTAACCCAACCGAAGTACGTTTTCGGCGTACACAAGATGTGGCTAGTGCACGGCAGAAACCCTCTGAACCAACCAATAATGAAAGATGACACAGAGGCGAGGTATCCACCAATAGGGTCAAATGGAAACCAAGGTACTGCACGAATCCCAATGTGTGATAATGTATGCTGATGTCGAACACAAGGGAAACCACTCAGTCAAAGACCCATGATACTGATCGATGCTGAGCACAAGGTGACCTATCAATAATGAAAATAGGGCCAGGGTACGGTCTCTAGGTCTGCCCTCAGAGCAATGTGTCGTCGTCGATAAGGACAAGACCCGCCAGCAAGAAGTCAATGGGGACCTTCTCAAACCGGCACGAGTGAAGGACCAATATAACTAATGTGATGATAGACATGACACTGACAACCAGGGATGGCCGACTGAAAAATGAGTCAAGAGACACCGCAGAAAGGCCGACTCAGGCTAACTTCTCTTGAACAAAAGCACGACTCAATGTGACTATGTGGCAGCATATAATGAATTTGTATAAGTTCGTCATGCAGGAGGCACGAACGAACCCTCCATATGATTGGAAGAGATAACCAATCGGGGGAGAACTGACTCGATAACAAGGTTATGGCTTGCCTAAGTCAAACTAAATCCCACCCATGCGGAGGAGACTTTGTTTTGAGTGCTTTGTTCAAGGGCGACACGACTGACTCTAGCTGCCAACAATAAATGGAAATAATGTCCCTGTTCCCGCTCTTTTTGGAATATTTAATTTTTTTGTCTTTTTCTGATAAGCCGGAAAAAGAATAAAAGAATGCTATGGTACAGTGGAAAGAACGAGTGTCGGTGAAACAGATGATCTAGTTCCTGGGAAAGGAACGTTCCTATGCTCAATGCAGGGAGGTGAAAAACTGGTCAGTGACACTCAGAGGTATGTCCCTTCCACGGATCTGGGTATGTCAAGCTGCAGAGGTCAAGGGTATGCAAGGTCGATTTTTGCAGACGTCATGGTCAAAAGTGGGCTTAAACACGAGTCCAAGTGAAGCCGGCTATAGGCCAAAAGGTGCAAATGGTCAACATGCAATGCAGAAGTACAACTCAACACACATAGGAGCCTCTAGGGTATAAGGCCAGAACGAAGCGAAGAAGCAAAGAAGAATGAGTCTTCAACGCATAAGTCATGGCGGGACTACAGAGGACTCCCGAGCCTACTCAAAACGAAGCAGCATGGGCAACAAATGTCAGTGAGGTGCTAACTAGGATGCCCATGTAAAAGGATGGCTCTATCATCATGTCATGATTTAAAGAATCGGCGAGTGAAAATGGCTTGCGAACCATAACATGATGGGGTCGACCCTACGGCAGATGTATCGGTCAAATGGAGGCTAGTATGCATAATGCAACGGAAAAATGGTGTCCCTAACCTATATGCCAGTGAGAACACGATACCTGCCATGACGGGTCAGCAGTCATGGAACCGTCTCGAACCGTCGAAAAATGTCCAAAATGTCCTGAAAAACAACTCAATCTCGACATTCCAAGCTCCCAAGTTAAAAGTGACATGAAACCAAACAAAATAAAATTTTGAAAAAATTTTGCATTTTCAAAACTTATAAAAAGAAATTTTGGACTTACCATTTTCACCGTTTGACTTGGAGAGCAAATTGTGGAGCAAAAGGAGCAAACTTTCCCCGTGACTTATTCAACCGTTCAAACTTGCCGAAAACTTCCAGGTAAGCACTAAACTTGTCTTGCAATCAATTGTGATAGTTTTTAGGAAGTTTAATTAATGTTTCACCGTTAGATTTTTGCAAAAAATTGCTCTGCGGCGTACACGCGGGTTGAATGTATATAAATCGCGTATACGACGGCCCTACACGCGACTGTGTATAGGGTAAACCGCGTGTGCGCAGCGAAAAAATTTTTATACAAAAAACTAATGGATGAAAATGATTTTTTCTTCCAAGATGACTCTCACATGGCGTGAAAGAGAGCACTCAGCTGTAGATAATGAAGTTATGGACAATGATGAGGCATTAGATGCCTTACGGGGATGCGGATTGTTAAAATTCTTCAAGTTGCCGAATATGAAAGCAAATGTGCGTCTGCTCGAGAGACTTATTGATTATTGGGATGTCGAGGAAGAAGCTTTTATGATTGATCAGATGCCACTCAGGATAGAAGTGGAAGATATATATTTCATCACGGGCCTTTCCCGAAGGGGAGAGGTAGTCCACTCCCGGGGCAGGACCCGGAATAGTCTCAGCGTAGACGACTATGTACAACTTTACTGCCCAGGTCATCGGAAGGTCGGGAGTCAGATCTCGATCCCACACGTGGCGAGTTTGTCACTGCGGATAATCCTGTTCACCATAGCTCGAGTGAACGGGTCATCTTCGCTACATCAGGCATCACGGGTAAACATGAGCGTAGCAGTGGACTGTCTCACCACGGTGTTTGACTGGTGTACTCCTCTACTTGCCAACATGAAGGAGCAGCTTGCTTCTATCAGGAAGGGACAGACCAAGAACTTTGGGTACGGAACCATTTTATGCACGTTTTTCTTCGAGAAGGTTCCCGCACTCCGCCCCAGGGTAGCAGTTCCCATCAGTAGTCCACGTGATCCACGCATGGGCCGGTGGGCTGACTTGATGAAACGTCTGGGGGGTGGGGAAGTGCCCAGGAATGCATTCGACGACGACTTTTTTGCTTGGTGGGAGCAACAGATCATCGCCATAGACGACTACCCCTATGCTGGACTGGATTTCCGAGGAGATCCTGACCTAGTGTTACCACCAGACGCAGCATGGGGCGAGATCGGTAAGATTTTTTTGATTTTTATGATTTTATGATTTTTAGGATTTTTCAAGCATAATGATGAACTTTGAAAAATATATTTTTTTGATGAGATTCAAATGACTGATATGATGATCATGTTCCAGACATTGGGCCTGTGCGACCAGATGGATTCCCACGGCATGGACGGCGTGGCCGAGGAGCCGAAGAGGAGGCTGCAAATGCGGAAAGGACGCTCAACAACGTCCAGCGACACTTGGCGAGATTGAGCTACCAAGTACCGATGGCCGAGATAGAGGACCTTCCTCCAGATATGCAGCGTCATGTGGTTGGGATGCCACGTGACTGGGTTCGCGTCTTTCGGCGCGTGGCCACTGCTATAGTTAGTTATTTAGATGCTCATCCAGAGCCGAGGCATTAGATATGCCTGACATGATTATGGGCATTTGAGTCCCAATTTTGTATATTTTGGACACACATATGTACACTCGAGACGCTTTGCGATATATATATATACAGTTTGACTTTTTGATGCATGATTTTATGATGATGAATGATTGATATGCCAGTCTAATGCTTGATTAGCGATAGAATCAGCTAACCAATTTTGAGATCTTGGAATGTGCAAATAATTAATGTAAGTAAATGATCTTTGCAACAACCTCACCCTTAAATATTGGCGATATAATGATGGATCTCTAACCCAATAAATGTTATTTAACTGAGACACTATCAATTGAGAATCAAGATACACTACCAACGAGTCGATCCCATGAGAGATTGCCTCGGATAATAAATTGATAACAGCTGTATACTCGGCCATATTGTTTGAAGCAGGACCGATACACACGCCTCTCGATGTCATCAACTGACCAGTTGGGTAATAAAGTACCCAAGCTGCGGAAGCAAGATTCCGAGTGTGCCGACTAGCACCATCGGCGAATCCAAAATAAACCAAATCATCCATCAACACCTGCCAAAGCAGACCAAAAGTGCTGATATCAGAAAACGCTCGATAAGATATGTACAAATATACATAAAATACAAAGAAGCCATTGCCTGGTAAAACTAAGCAAAATACTTCTTTAAATAGAGCCCATTTCGGGGCTCCGCCAGCTTGTTTCCTTCGAAATCAATTAACTCATACGATCCTTTTTCTAAGACTCGTTTGATAATGAAAGGACCGTACCACATAGGCTTGAATTTGCCTGCCCCCAAGGCGTCCTTATCTTGGTCATAGACCAAGACAAGGTCACCTTCAGAAAAGACACGAGGTCGGACAGACTTATCATACTGAGTTTTGACCCTTTTCTTATGGGCCTCATTCGTCGTGGCGGCATCTCGACGCTGCTCATCGAGATGTTCCAGGTGAACTAGGCGCTCCTCGAGACTCGAAGTCTCAGGAAGAAGCTCGACAGCCAATTTCAGAGATGGAATTTCACATTCGACCGGAAAGATAGATTCCACCCCGTAAACTAACTGAAAAGGAGTAAAACCAGTAGCCGTTTTAACGGAGGTTCGGTATGCCCAAAGAGCCGGATACAACATAATGTGCCAATTGGACCGATTTTTATCGATTGTCCGTTGGAGTATCGTCTTAAGAGTTTTATTGACCGCCTCGACCTGTCCATTGGCCTGAGGATAGTAAGGAGACGAATGCTCTTGACGGAAACCTAATTTAAAAGCCAATTCGGACATTAGCTGATTTTGGAAATGACTGCCATGGTCAGTGACAATCTCTCTTGGGATACCGAATCTTGAGATAACTTGATTGAAAAGAAACAAAGCTGCCGTGTCACTATCGTTCTTATAAGTAGGCATGGCTTCAGCCCACTTCGTGAAGTAGTCTACAGCCACGATAATGTACTTGTGATTTGCCACTGAGGGCGGATTACAAGTCGTAAAATCAATACCCCACTTAGTAAAGGGACCGACGGTGACAACGGGAAAAAGGGGAGCTGGATGCGCGCGCATCTTGCGAGTAAAAATTTGACACGGGTGACAGCGTTTTACCGCTTCCACACAGTCCTTAAAGAGTGAAGGCCAAAAGTAGCCGGCACGTAAGATGCGCTGGGCTGTAGCAAGCCCGGATAGATGACCACCACAAGCTCCACTGTGGCAATCATTAAGGACAGACTCTGCTTCCTCTAAGGTTAAACAACGTCGAAGAATTGAATCAACCCCTCGACGGTATAAAGTGTCACCAATGATAACATAGTTTTTAGCCAGGTGACGTAACTTGCGACGTTCATCCTTGGAGGAAGTAGAGGGAAACTTCGAAGTCTGGAGATAAACAATGATATCTCCATACCAAGGGTCTTGTGAAGAGATGAGGAATATATGTTCGTCGGGTAAACTTTCCTCATAAACAACATCCTCTCCACAAGGAAGCTCAGAAATTAGCTCCGCGAAGACCATAGATTTCTTAGACTTGGCGGACAAGAACTCGAGGTCGAATTCTTGTAAAATGACTATCCATCTATTATATTTGCCCCCAATCACTCGCCTACTGAGGACAAATTGGAATGGATTGACCGCCGCTAAGACAAAAGTTTTGCGTAGCAAAATGTAATGACGGAGCCTCTGGACAGCATGGACTGCTGCCAAGGCCAACTTCTCAACAGGAGAATAGCGGAGTTCAGGGCCTATCAAGCCTCGGCTCAAATAATAAATCACGTGCTCGACAAGAGCATCGTCTTCCTGAACTAGAACCATACCAATGGTAGATTCTGCTGCAGCGAGATATAAAAGGAAGTCTCTACCGTAATCCGGTGGACTCAAAAGCGGGGCAGAGACTAATGCCTTTTTCAAAGCATCAAACGACCGCTGCGCAAAGTCGTCCCACAGGAATGGAACTCCTTTCCGTAGCAAACGCATGAACCCTTTAGTGATCTCGGCATAGTTTGCTATAAACCTTCTTAAGAAATTGGCCTTCCCTTGAAGACTTTGAAGTTGACGAATTGAAGACGGGGGAGGCAACTGAACTATTGCCTCAACCTTGAAGGGATCAACCCGAATCCCTTCATTGGAAACTATAAACCCTAACAACCGACCTGATGTAACCGCGAAAACGCACTTATTAGGATTCAACCGGATTTTGTAAAAACGACATCGCTCAAAGACTAATCGAAGATGACTAGGATGATCAGTTCTCTTTCGAGAACGAGCAGCGAGATCATCTAAGTATGCCTCGATGATATGTTTGATGTCGTGGAAAGCGTAAGACATGGCCCGCTGAAAGGTGGCTCCAGCATTTTTAAGACCGAAGGGCATCTTTCGATATGCAAAGGTACCCCAGGGACATATGAAGGCAGTCTTATGCTGATCCTCAGGACGAGTAGAGATTTGATTATAACCTGAGAAACCATCCATAAAGGAGAAAATCGCATTACCCGCACACTCGTCAATAATTTGATCAATAAATGGTGTGGGGTAATTGTCTTTTGGACAAGCCTTGTTTAAGTCCCTAAAATCGATGCATACGCGGATTGTTCCTTGCTTTTTGTCCACAGGGACTGGATTCGAAACCCAATCCGTAAGAGGAACAGGGTATATAAAACCCGCCCTTAGCAGCTTCTCAACCTCAGCTTTGATAGCCGCTGCTTTCCTAGGGTTAACCGGCTGAAGCCTTTGACGAATCGGTTTTGCGTTTTCGTACGTCTTGATCTCATGTTGGACTATAGAAGGATCAATGCCGGGCATTTCCTCATAAGACCAAGCAAATACATCACGATATTCCTTGAAGAGGTCGGTGTAAATTTGAATTTCTTCAGGGGAACACTCACTTCCGATGAAGATATTCTCGATGATGTTAGGATTCTTAGAGATGTTTATAGGTATCGTTTTTGAGATTACCGACATATTACCTTCAGCACGTGTGTGTGTTGGAGCCAAAGGGTTCGATACCGTACAAACATCACTACCAACGAGCTCGGAGAATCTAGATTCTACTTCCTGCAATGGAGGAAGAAAATATGAGCGATGGTGTAAGTCTTCCCAAGGTCGATCTATACCCATCATAATTTCGAGGATTGCTTCTTCAGAAGGTAGAACCGAATCTAAGCAGTCCAAGGCAGAGTTAGAATCAAAGCTCCAAGCGGGGGCCACATGACCATCTAGCTCCTCTTCGGAAAAGGGAGTAGAATGGTTATCTGCAGAGTCTACGATAGCCTGATATCTAAGCTCAGCTGCAGATATAGGAAATGCCATTCCATTAACTTGCCCTTCAACTAATGTGGTCGTAGGTGAAGGCAAGGTCCAAGGGTCGGAAAAATGATGAGTTCGGAAGAACTCCTCTCGAGAAGATTCCTTGGATGATGAAATAGCATTGATTCTTGCAAAAGGAGAGGGAAGATCAAACGTACCCATCAATGAGGAATACATCCCTACTCCTAAATTCTCAGTCGGCGGGCGAGGGTTATCCACCAAAGGAACAGTAGAGTCGGAGGTTGCTTGAGGATCGATTGGAGCATAGTCCAATTGATCAACCTTAACGATTTTCCCCTCATGAGGAAAGCAAATGACACGAAACAGAGTCGAAACAACGGCTTCCATCTCGTACACCCAGTTCCTTCCTAATAGGAGATTGTAGTCTAGGTTAGCATCTACGACTTCAACTTCGATATTAACGACCTTCCCTCCAACACATATAGGAAAGGCCGGGATAATCCCATGCGGCTTGTGAGAATGGCCATCAAATGCAGTTAAGACGGTTGGTGAAGGAACAGCCGAAGGTGAACCAATAGCCTTCCAACATGACATGGACATGACGCATGTGGAAGCTCCTTCATCTATAACGGTGCGAAAAATATTGATTTTCCGGTATGTTGACTTTACCTGAAAAGCCATATGATGAGGGAGTCTCTTTTTGACATTTGACATGTCAAAAGAGAGCACTAGAGAGTTAGCTGGATCGACTGCTCCAATGGCGGAGAGTAAAGCACTTCTCTGAGACGGACACGACTGGAGAACTTCCAAAGCGGACATAGCACATGGGCTTTGAGCCAAATCCTCCACAATGGAGTAATTTTGAGCAGCTCTAGCATTGGGGTTAATTGTCGCGCGTTTGGCGGAACCTTTCGGTATCCTAGGTACAGTCTCAACAGGAGGTCGCTCAATATGAAGGTCATTACTTCCGGGAACCGTTTTATCCTTAGATGTTTCGGCTTCACCATAATCACGTGACCGAGTAGTCACGTTAACGTTTGAACCCATCATAAAAACATTTGATGCTTTTTCCCCTTCCTGGTTGCCCCCTGAGGAGGTCCCAGGATTCGAATTTGCGCCAGCAAGAAGTTGCTGCCCTTGGGGAAACGGGTTAGTCAACACAGCTTGCGAACTAGAAGTCCCTTGCTGTGCTAACAAGCGCTGAGCGTCTTCGATTCTAGGGCAAAGATGAGTTAGATGGTCCCCACTGCATAACTTGCAAGGAAACTTGACTTTCTTTCTCGACTCACCCTTACCACCACCAGCGTTGTTGCCGGATTTATTTGCATCGGGCTTCCCATCCGAGTTCTTCTTTTTACCACGTCCTTTCTTTTTCCCATTGGAATTTTGATTTCCTTTGGGATTATCGGATTGGACGGCGTTAATGGAAGAATTTTGGGAAGCAGGAGGATTAGACATTGTGACTTGGTTGTTAGGAGCAGTTTGTAATGACAACTGCTGCAATTGATTCAACAAGTTCACTGTAGTCGAGTCTACAGACCCCACGATACCATCCGCATGCGGACCTGGCTTTGGCTTAGCTAAATCAACCTTAGATCCAGGAGCATCTGGCAAGTACTTTTGGAGGATCCCAGACTGAGAGTAGATCAGTTCTAATTGCTGGGCCCTGAAAATGGCTTGCTCCTCAGAATAGACCCCAGACATGGAGACATCCTTGGAGATCTCAGGTTGCAAAGACTTCAAAAACCACTCTAGACGGTACTCCGGAGGGATTTCGGCTTTAATGAGCCTTTTTCTCCGTCTCCATTCCTGTATGTGATCAGAAATGTGGGTTGCCTTATCCTGACGAAAGGTAGCCAGGAGTTCAGTTCCGGCATCATAGCGGACAGGCAACTGGAAGTGATTCAAGAAGATATTGGCTAAGTCAGCGAACGATGTAAAGCTGCCCCCTGGCAACTCTATGTACCATTTAGCCGCATTACCAGTCAAGGTGCGCTGAAAAAGTCTCAACCTAACCGAATCTTCGATGAGGGAGTTAGATGAGCACCACAAATGGAATGTGGTTACATGATCGCCCGGATCTTCACCACTCTTCCCTTCGAATTTTGGGATGTCCGAAGGGAGTTTGGTTGGGACCGGAGGCCAGGCCGGATTGTATCTGATAGGGTCGTTCGTTAGCTTAGTGAGATCTGGCAAGTTTAACGTTGCCAGAAATGGAAGCCTAGGAGGACCTAGGGGATTCCACCCAGACTGGGCAGAACTCCCCAAGTTCTGAAAAGATTGTCCTGGGATTTGAGAGGCACCAGGCTGCCCCAAGTGACCAGTAGAACCAGCTGAACCAAAGGGCAAGCCTTGTGGTCCAGCAAAATTCGGAGTTTGACCAACTCCTGCCGTATAAGCTCCATAGCTTGCAAAGTTTCCTCCTAAAGAATTGTAAGGAGTCGATAACCCCTGATATGGGTTCCAAGCCGAAGCGAGGGGAGGAATACTTTGAAACATGCTAACCGTGGAATACGGCCTACTTCCTTGTTGGCCAATAAATGGATTCGCAGTTCCTGCGTTACTAGCCCCAGGGTTATTCCAACCTTGGAAAGGATTGCTGCTTTGTCCTATTGAAGAAAAAGGCATGGATCCTACCGTTGGGTTGGAATGTGGAATATGACCACTTCCAAAAGGAAAACCCTGAAATGAAGTCGATCCGCCCATCATGGACGTAGCGGCACTGAACGGAACTGACGGAATACCCTGTGATTGGGTGCCAAAAAGGAAGGAACCAGTACTAAAAGCATTGGTTTGGGCATTTCCACTCGTGGACGGAATGGAGGTAGACCCAACCAAAGATGTGCTAGCAAATGATCCGAACAAGGAAGCGGAGGGGATGGAAATGGTTCCTCCCCCTTGCACCGATGTTGGGGTTTGCATAGTCGCAGCACTCGTGGAAGCCATGCTTCCAGTAGTGATCATAAATGGTAAGCGCGTAGCGTAACCTGGACTCGCTGGTCTATATAATGGAGGCCCAACGTATTGCAATACGTCTGGGTAACTAGATGGTAGTGGAGAATTTGGAATCACTAATGATTCTGAAAGTTCTTCTACCTCTACGTTATCCTCCGCTTGAAAGCGAACTTGAGAAAAGACTGGAGCGTCCCTCTCTTGTTCAAAAGTACCAGGCCTTGCTTGGCCGCTAATATCCCCGAGAGGAGGATCAATCCCCGATGCGTCAGCCGGCGTGGGACGGACCCCACCAGTAGTATTCCCTCTGCGCCTTCTAGGAGAAGGCTCTAAACTAGGTGGCGAGAGACCACGAAGTCTTCGAGACCGTCTTGGAGACCGGTCAGCCACTTTGAATTTTCTGTTAAGATCTAACTAAAGACTCAAAAAATTAAAAGCTAAGCCGACTAGGAGCACAGAGCACACAGTATAAAGTTCCTAAAGATACAGCCAGTCAAACAACTTTCAAGTATTTCCGCTCCGGGTGATTGAGACCGGACACCAAAATACGAGAAAGTGAATCAAAGGGCCTTCCGAGGATAGTCTGGGATGATGAGGGCCCAGTCCTATCAGCGAAGGTATCAGAGGAAGTTACGCTGACCTCCTAACAACAGTCTGCGCCGGTGCAAGCCCCCAAGCTTCGCAAGGGTGCCCTCCGGAAGTACTGTCGAGAGTGATACAACGTCGACCTCAGGTGCCACGGGATTCCCCTCCGCAGCCACCTATGCAGATCCCTAGGAGAGGCAACTATGGGTACCAACTCGTCGCAGAAGCCAGGCGGAACAGTCGTGAGGTAAGTTCGGACAAGTAGGAGAGGGGGTATCTCTCTTCCCTGTCTTCACAGACCCTCGTGCTTAACTCCCAGATCCGGAGCTTTCCTGGTCTTCCTAACGCTATTGGATTTACTCTCTTTAATCAGACTCTTATGTTTGACGTTTTGTGTGGCCTTGGAGAGTTAACTCTCCACTCGCCTAATCCAAGGCCCTAAAATCCTAAACTTGTTGGTGTAATAACTAAAACAAAAAGTTCTAGTGGATTTTAATTAAGCGCTTGATTTTATTAGGCTGTTCTTTAAGTCAAAGGTAATGGATGTGAAACTTGTGGTGTTTTTATGGACGCAAAAGAAATTAATAAAACCTAGCTACATGCACATGCACTTTTGTTTTCGATGAATAGCAATTTCTATGAGGTTCAGAAGGCACTTGTAATATAAACAAAAAAAAATTTCTTTTTCTTTTCAGACTCCACACTCACAAAAACTAACAAAACTAAATATGCCTAAAAAGAGATGCAAATCTTTCCCTAATGCAAGAACTAAATGTGGATGCACGATTCAAAGACTACTCTAAAAACAAAGAAGGAAAGTTGCTGCTTTACCAAATTTTGTCTTGCCACTGAAATGCTTAGATAGAAGATGATTTGTTACTAATCATTTCGTCCAAACAATAAAAACAAGTTTTAAGATAAAAAACAAAGCACTTTCACTTCGCAAAAAAGGAAATCAGATGAGAAGCAAGTTTAAGAAAGCGAAACTCAAAAACTTTCAAAAGATTTTCTTTCAATCGAACCAAAAAGTCTTTTTCAAAGGAAAACTCTCAAAAAAAACTGACACTGATGATTGATAAACAAGCCACCAAACACTTTTGTGAATTGACACCTTTCAAATGATGAAAACTCAACAAAAATAAAATGTGTTCGAAAACGCTTTTGACAATCAAAAGCAGCAATGAAAGTCCAAAATATCAAAAGACAAGTTTCAAGAAACTGGTAACAAACAAATTTCCCGAAACAAAGGAGTAAATGGTCATAAAAACGATTTCGTTAAGCAAACATAAATGTCATGAAAACAAAATGGACACAAAGATTTGAAGACAATCTTCCCACTCTGCCGAAACAGAGCAATCAAGATTCTTAAACAGAAACCTTGTGTGTCAAAAATCAATGACGCTTGCAATCAACGAAAAACAAGACTAGCACTCCTTACAACTAGAGAGAGTTCGAAACAAGATGCCCCCTGTTAAACAGAGAACTGTCACTGGGAATTGACTGTTTTAAACTGACCCAAACCACCAGACAGACATTCAGCAAAAGAAAAATTATAAATCTTGAAAATTATGTGATATACGCGCCTGCAATTATTTGCAGAATGCGTGTACACGCGACTGTAACTAAGGAAACCTGCGTATACGCGGGTTTACTTAGTGAAACTTGCGTATATACGCTTCTGTAATCCAGAAAAAGTGCGTATATGAAGTGTTTCAAGAAAAATAAAAAACACAAACTGAAAAACTGGAAAAGCTTGGAGTTCAAGAAAATATCAGACAGTCAGAACCAACAAACAGAGGGACTGAGCCTTGATTGGCTTGAGGACTACCCAAACTAGGAACAACAAGAGTGTTGTCCCCAGCGGAGTCGCCAATTCTGGTTGAAGGGAAAGTACCCCTAGGGTCCTTTGGGCTAAGACTCTACCAGACTGAAAATTGCTTATACAAAGAAACACACACACACAGCCATCTTTTTTACTTTTAAGCAAATTCTAATGTTTAGGGTACATACCTAAGGTCCTACGTTCGAGAAGACCGTTAGGGTGCAAACCCTTCTTGGAGTTCCCTTCTTCTTTCTTTGACCTGCAAGACAAACAAATCAAAGAACACAACAGTACATGTATAGAAGTTTATATATAAATCATCTTTATGCTATAAAGTTAGTTATAAAAAATCTTTAAGTAACCACTTTCATAAGAATTCAACACAAGAATCTCATAAGCATAAAGAAAGATTATTCGGGAACAAAGACGTGTTTCTTTATATATAAAGGCAAATAAAGTACATATATCGGAAAGATATCACCTGAACACCTTCAGCAGGCTCCAAGCAAGCTTCCTCCCGGATTCGTTCCAGCCTCCAGCCTCCAACAAGAGCTCCTTCCAAGTCTTACTCAATGATGATGTCAAGGATGAATGATCACCAATACACATGGAAACAAGGGTTTCCTATGCAAAATGGGGGAAGTGCAGAATGCACCAAGGACTTCAGACCTGGTCTAAGGGAAAAATCTCAGCATAATAATCTTGCTCTCCTTTCTCTCTCCCCTTGGCCTTCCCTTTGATGTCTTTTTATACCCTCTCCAAAGTAGTTTTTTAGTTAGGAGTTGGTTGGGAACAGTTGGGCCACGGGCACTAACAGGTGATCCAGCAGGTAAACCCGCGATCACCGCCCGAAAAAGAGGAAATTATATTTTTTTAAGTGTTTTAATAGATACACGCGGGTTGGGTATGACAGACCCGCGTGTACACGCGTTTAACACAGGGCAAAGTCGCGTATAGGGAATAAAACACTGTTTTTTAAATTTTTGGACCAGGTCTGGAAGGAGGGGTTGCCCTAGGCCATAAGTGCAGCATCACAAACCATAAGAGTGAGATTTGGAGCTATAACACATATTGACTCTGAACTCCGATGCAGTCAAAGAAGTCAAATGTCAGATGAGACAAATGATTGGCTGCATTGGAAATTTCATATTGATTGAGCTGAGGGAAGTATGAATTGTTAGGGTAGGTAGGTAGGAAATTGCAAATAAGCTCAAGGTTGACTGAGCATTTATTTTTCAGTAGATGTAGTTTTCTTTCTCCTTCAGTCATCATCAAGCTTAAGCCCGAGGTGAAGGCCCCAGAAGCTTGAAGGGGATGATTGTCGAGCAAATTTCAGTTTGTCAAAATGGATAAGGCACTGGAACTGCAGGTTCTTAGTGTACCACAAGGGCACACTATCCCAAGTGGAGCCACTGTTATCACTGAAAATGCTGTTGCCAAAATTTTTTAGCCTAGCTTAAAGACAGGGTGTTTTCGCAGCGCCAGAATTCTTTTAGCAGCTTCGCAGCGCTACATGTTTAGGCGGTTTCGTAGCGCGCTACGAAATTGGGGATTGGCTCGAGCTTTCAGCAGAAGGTTCATATACTAAATTTTGATGATAAGGTTCCTGCCCGAATGGTGCTTACTACTATTGACACTGCAGTGTTTAGAGCCACACCAGAGCCTTCTTGGTCCATCACAAACAGTTGTTCAGTTGCAGCTCATTAAGATTAATCTTCAACAGGAAACATGTTTAATAATTACTTCTTTTGTGGCTGAGGGCATTATGGTAAATCCTGGTGATGTTTTACCCAATACTTCGGTGAATGCTTTTTACTTCGGTCTCAAGGAGATTGACCTTGCAATTCCGGTAGATGTAGCAAAGCTAGATCAAGACATTTGCAAAATTGTTGATAACTGCTTCACAGGAGCAAGACTTCATGTTGAAAGATTGATTTTTATACAGTCATCATATTTGTCATTTGAACTTCTCAATCTTGAAAACGATCCAGCTTGCTTTTCTTTATGGAAGGGCCAGCCTATTGATTCCAGTCAAAGAAAATGGTTTTTGCGGGCAACACACTTGGGTTTATTTCTAGAGACGGGAAGCCTTGATGATTTAGCCCAGAGTAAAGCCCAGGCTTGTGGAATTGTGTTGAATTGCATGAACCTGGCATAGAAGGAGCAATGGTGATGGGGATGGTAATCCATTGATTACAGGACCACTTTCAGGTGGTGTGGTTCAAAATGGGAGATCTCCATACTGGTACACTGGCTACAACTGCTGTAGGTGATGTTTGTTACAGGCATACTTCTCTGTTTTAAGCAGTTAGCTTCCAGGAGGTATTTAGCACGGCTGAAAGAATATTTTCGAAAACGGAAAGAGGTTTTTATTCCTAACATACTGAACTAGAAAAACCTCCTTCATTGTCTTCAGATTGATTATGAGCTGGGAGAATCGAGTGACTAAAGTTGCGCTACGAAACTGTTGTAGGTGCAGTTTTTTAATTTCCTGTGTTACACCTCTTTTTCAAAGACAGATTCTGGGCAGCTGGAGAAGTGTTTTAAAAAAAAAAAGAGGATTTTGTTAAACACGGATTGGTTTACAAAAACCTCCTTTAGTTTTTCCAAATACGTTTTCTGTGAGAAGCTATGATCTCTGTCCCGAGACCCATTTTTCAGGCAGAACAACAGTTTCGTAGCAGCTGGAGCTAAATAATTCAATCTCAAACTAGAATTGAAAACAAAAGATTCAGTGTCTGATGCATATTTTTGGACAGTACCAGCCCTTAAGCAAGAAAATATCATGAGAAAGCTAAACACAAGCCTAAGAGCAGAAAACAAGGCTTTGAAGAAAGAGGTTAGCAGTTTGAAGAAGAAGCTAGGTAAACTAGCTCATTGATCCAAGGAGAAAGTTGCTTTTCAAGTTTTGGTAAATTTTGGTTTCCATCATTTTGAAACTTTTTAGATCCCTAACACCTGTACAAAGTAGCTGAAGAAGTCATGAGTTTAAGTTGACAGTGCTTTAGGATACATATGTTATGTGTTGATAAAAAAACAGCAGTTTCGTAGCGCGCTACGAAACTGCTGTAGATGACTGTTTTATAAGAAAACAATGAAGTTGATGCTGAGGTCAGCAAATTTTGAAAGGAATGCTTCGAGGGCAGGAAAGAGACCATACAAGGCTATCTAAGAATTCAAAGAGTGACAGGTGTAAGTGTTGGAGAAAAAGGTGAAATATTTTGTTTTTTGCTAAAGTCTTCCTAAAGCTACTTTATGACCGAATTATTAGGGTTCTGGTAGGGTTACCGGAATTTTGGGTTGGACACCTGTTCAGTTCACAAAGCATCCAGATCATAAGGCATATGGTGTTATGCGTGGTTATTAAAGGTATTAAATAGTTTGGAGCATAGTCTTTTAGTACATGAAGACTAATGGGAGGCAGGGACCGTGAAAACAGGGCACATATCCTCACCAACTAATGAGTCATCTGCACAGCTAGAATCCAAGGCAGCTCGTTCAGTGAATTCCTCTCCAATATATTTCGGCCACTACAGGAATGGTACAGGTGTCAAAGCTCAAGAAAGCATCATGCACACGAGGAGATAGAATTAGAGTTTCAATATGATTAGGACTCTATGTATTTACTGCGCAATACCTTTGTAATTAATAGGTTTGTTTAGATATAGATAAGGCAATTAATGATAGGATTTCGAGCTCCCCTCATGCTGGAGGAGGAGTCTCAAGTAGTTGTAGTTTTGTTTTCCTATATATAGAAAAGACTCTGATGTAAAAAAGGTTGGAGATTTTATACAAAAACGGAGTTTTATTTGGGCCAATGTAAAAGACTTATTACAGTAATAATAAAACAGCTGTTGTTTCTTCTCAAGATTCTCAATGGATTATATTGTTCAAATGTGATGGTGGTTTATTCTCTTAATGTTCTTTTACAGCCTTGTTACATCATAATCACTCAGAATTCATGTTTAATGCTCTGACTTCCTGTATGTTTGGCAAGCTGTGGTTTATGTAAAGTATGTTTGAACATCTGATGCAAAGAGCCTTGACTTCCATGAAATGACTGTGCTTTTGTTTACTAAATGTGTGAGACTCCATAGCCCAATGAAGACCAATTTGATATGTGTCCAACCAGCTTTGTTTTCATAAATGTGTGAAGAGTTAGCCATCTGTTGTTGTGATTGATTTTTATCAAAAGTCTGTGAGAGAGCCCTCTCTGACTAAGGAGGCTAATCCTTAGTCTAAAGTTTGGTTGAAAGAGTTACATGAAATCTTGCTTGGCTACAGCCCTTAGTACTGATTTTGTGATAACAATAGGTACCTTTGGAAAAAACTTGGCAAACATGGGAAAGGATGTGGATCAACCGGGTAAGCGATTCCAATTTTTTTTTCCTTTCAAGTTTAATTGTTTACAATTCAAACTGTAAATACTTCTAAATAAGTAATGAAATAAACTAACTAATGACCTTTTCTTTGCAACACATTGGTGAGAGTCATTTGGTGGCCAATGTCCTCAATTGCAAAAGTTTGTAGTCAGAGTCCTCATGAAAACTTGCACTGCTTTAGGTTGTGTGTTGAATTGGTCTGTTTTTTAGTACAAACACACAAAGAAGAGAAACCATTTGGAACAAAAGAGGTTAAATTATTATGTCTTTGTGCCATATAACCTTCAACTAAGGTGCAACCAATGAAAAAAAGACCTAATCTAGATCCCATTCTGTTGAACGATATTGATCCAACATCAGAATGGGTATAAGAGACTTGACCAACTGATTTTGATCTTGGTTCTCATATTGACATGGAGTTGGGGGGTTTGATCCCAATGCATATCTAGTAGTTCCATTGGAACTAAAATGAGTAGCCAAATCAAGCAAAGGAAAACAACCAATGGAAGGAACTAGTTGTGTAGCTCGATCAACTCATACTTCCATTAGGTCTAGTTTTATTGCTATTGGTGCTACTACTAGGGTTATAGATGAGGCTGAGGTATCCTCGTATTCTGATCCAGATGATGTTTATGTAGCTCCTATTGATTATACTATGTTTAGTAGTGGTGATGTGTTCGATCATGATGAGGAGTGATCATGTTGATAAATGATATGTAGACTTGTAGTCTTGTAGTATGCCAATGGCGCCATAGCTTGTAGCATTGTTTTTGGACTTTATAGCCCATTTAGAGCCTTATTGAATATGTATTTTGTTGTTGATATGTATTTCACTCGGTGCCATTTTGATATATTCACTTTTACATGATATATAGATGAGAAAACTTTGCATGTTTTGTCTATATTGGTTTGGAATCATGCTTTTAAATATTAGGAATAGATTTTTTCATTAAAAATTAATTATTTCATGTATTTTTTTAAAGACAGCTTGATTGAGATATGATCAGTCCCAGTTTGATAGGTGGGAATATCCAATCACTGGTTCCAAATTTGAATACTATGGTTTGTTAGTTTGATTTTTATGGTAGAAAGAGGATAATTATAGTTTGTAAACCTAGAAACTACATTTGTGTTATTGGAAAACTATGGATTTTGTAAGTCTACTAATTTCTTGCTGAATTTGCCACAATTATAGTGTTTTTGGTGAAATCAGCTATTGTTCAAGTTCTTGTTTAGAGTAATTGTGCATTCAATAATCATAATTGTTTTATAAAATTGAAGAAGTAATATGAATCTTGTCCGCCTGTGAACATATGATTTTTGGATGTTCCCAGAGGATAGGAAAATTATTACAATTAGCAAAAAAAAGGCACCAATAATTCATTCATGGAAGAAAAGGAAGAAAATTCACTAGAGATTAATCATTTAGATATCTTGGGGGAGTTAGCAAGAGGGAAACAACTGATGGCTCAACAAATGGCATAAGGGAAGCAACATATGGCTCAACGGATGGCACAAGGGAAGCAACAAATGGCTTAACTAATGGTATAATGGCAGAAATAGATGGACCAATTTCTTACCCCTATTTTGGTAAATTTAAATAATTTGGGTGATAATGGTACTGATGGAGTCTGGTAGAAGGAAGCAAATACCATAATATTATGTCCCTTTTAATATCTCTACACAAACTAATACAAGGGAAACCAATAGGAGTACCCATAGACCTCTTCTACCCCAATTTCTAGATGGTCAAGGAGGAGTGAATCAAGGACCTACATAATAGAATGGATATTTTTCAGAATATTTGTGGGAGTATGCATCACTAAGAGAGGATGTTCAAGAAATTATGACCTTTATAGAGTTCAGTATTATTAAGTACAAAAATAGTCACAAGGATCATAATAGGGGTTCACAACATAACTATGATCTACTTTGCAAGGTTGGGAAACTGTTTATCCCCTCTGATGGGTCACCTATATACTCGGCAAGGTCTTGGGTACAAAAATTAGACACTTACTTCCAACTTAACCCAATATTGGAAACAGAGGCCATCAAATTTTCCACCCTACATTTGGAAGGAGAAGCTCATGAATGGTGGTACCATGGATTGGTAACCTTTGGACATTTTAACATTTCTTCTTACATGGAATTCACATAAATATTGATAGACTAGTTTGACGAGAAGGATCTAGAGATACACTTCAAGGAGCTAGCATAGCTCAAGTTTACTGAACACTAGATTCCTAAATTTCAGAATTTTAGTGAGTTGTTGTAATGGTGACAGAATTATCTAAACTGAGGATGATCATGCACATCACAAAAATTTTAGCCAAACCACTTCATGGTTTGATCAAAGCCTTCAAACCCACCACCTTGCAAGACGCCATCACTAGGACACAAAACATGGAAGATGCAACTCCTAAAGTTAAAATTCCATTCAAACCACTCATCACTAAAAAGAACAAAGATAAAAATCCATTTTAGAGGGTGTGCGTTGTGAATTATAGGTTGGATGACGAGATTCACAGCAAGATAATATTGAAGAAACTATGCTTCAGTTGCAAGGAACCATGAGAACTAGGTCACATATGCTTAGGTAAGGGTGTTAATTTTAAGGGCTAGATTTTTCTTTGCTAAATATAATTGCATTTATAAAAAAAATCAATAGTTTCACATTAAATTCATCCCATAACTTTATATCATCATTAGAAATTATGTAGAGAGAACAATAACATCAATAATGCAATGAAACAATAAATAACATCAAAATAAAATCATTCACAATTAGAGACACCGTGATTTAAGTCAGAGACTAGGGAAAAACCCCACAAAGGGGAAAACCCAACAAGATTCTTCTTCTATTATATATTCATCAAATCTTCAACTAAGATACAAAGTACAATATCATGAGACATCATCACAAATTACATTAGGCCACCTAGGGCCCATCCAACAACAAACCATATCATATTGTCATAGAAGCACAATATACATCATTGTCATAGAAACATTGTTATCACTATCATAAAAGAATTGTTATCATTGTCATGGAGGAATTTTTATCACTTCCATGGAGGAATTGTCATATCAAGGTCGTTGTTGTCTACTGGTCACATCCATTTCAAAGATCACTGCCATGTCACTGTCATATAGATTCATTTCCATTTACATGTGCACCAAGAGAATGGTTATATATAATTTTATATTCATATCAAAGGTCACTAGGTCTCTAAGTTATAGTCGAATCACCAAGGCATTGTTGTACAACAAACTGTGAGCCATAGAGCTACAGTTCCAGATCACGAAGATATAATATAAATAACAATGCAAAACGTAGATATATTGAATATATGTTAACGAGCCATAAGGTATATAACACAAGCCACTATGATGTAGTGGAGTATGCGAGCCATAGACTAGAGTACGCAGGCCACTACAACAAGATACGGGTCACATAGACATGCCACTAAAATGTATTAAATATGTGAGCCATAGAACCTGTTGGGTCCCTATAATACTAGTGATTACCCCATTACTATTGTAGTTATACCCCTTATTTATATTGTTGTGCCCCTATTACCCCCATGTTGTTATTTCTGTGCCCCATAGAATCCCTATATTGTTATTTTTGTGGCTTTATATTATTATTGTTAGGTCGGCTGGATTATATTGTGACTCCTTAGACTCCTATATATAGAAAGGAGGTTTTGTCATTTGTATCATCCAAGAATTGTTCATTTATGTAATGTAAAGGAGGTAGCCCCCTCGAAGAGGCTAAATTCTAAGGCGTTGATCTATCGTTTCTATCTTTTCTTGAGCTGGTTTCATAACATCTGGTATCAGAGCTTTGGATTCTAGGGTTTCGCTGCTCCAAACAGGTCATCGTGACATTTTCGCTATAAATTTTTTTCTGTGACGTTTCAGAAGTCGCAAAAAAAAACCCATTTAAGAAGAAATCGCACTGAACCTTGGGTCCAAATTTCAGAGCTTTTCGCACGGTATTTGCGGAGCTATGATCTGAGGAAGTTGGTCTTTTTGCAGACTCCTGAATTACATTCAAAACAGGTGACCTGTGGAAAATCATCATAACTTTCTCTTTGGGGATCAGATTGAAATTTTGTAAGAAGGTGCAGAAAGAGGACGGATTTTAGTTTCTTGTATGTGTGTTTCAGATCCAAAAGTTGAAACAGTGACTCGTGGCACGTCGTACAAGTTCGCTCTACTAAACTAGTCTAAAAGCAAGTCAATGTGGGAGATTTCACATAACTCTTCATTGGAGAATCCAATTTGGGTTAGACTTGTGGCATTGGAAAGAGGACGCAGAATGCTACTACAAGTCTCAATTTCAGAACTAGATGATCCAAAATTACAGAGATACATCAGAGGCAATATCGAGCTCCTACAAAGTGAAAAAAGGTGTGTAGATTTTCTTAAATCTTTGCTTAAGCTTGGTTTGAAAATTTATTTTGAAGGAATTCAAAGGGCATAGTAGAGCATTATTATCGGTAACTGATGCCTCGAGGAAAGAAAATGCAAACACATAGTAAGGAACCTGAAAGAAGAAATGATGAGGATGTGGAAGCATTATTGTGCGCCATTTCTATTATCCAACCAGATTGGATAAACGAAGCAAGGGAGGAATGGAAGAATGATGAAGAAGTGTGGGCACTTATTCGAAAGCTACAACAAGATTCCAGTACGTCTAATACATTTAGCTGGCAAAATGATTCACTATGGTACAAATATCACTTATACCTCTGTAAGAATTCCCAGCTAAAACAAAAGATTCTTATGGAATTGCACACTTCTCCCTTAGGAGGGCACTCAGGATTTTTAAAAACTTACCACAAGGTTAAGAAGGAATTTTTTTGGGATGGCCTTAAATCAGATATTCAAAAGTTTGTGGCGGAATGTTTGGTTTGCCAACAAAATAAAGTTGAAACAATTAAGACACCGGGTCTATTACAACCTTTATCCATTCCAAGCCAACGTTGGGAGGAGGTTTCAATGGATTTTATCACAGGTTTACCCAAGTCTGAGGGAAAGAGTGTCATCATGGTGGTAGTTGACAGACTTACCAAGTATGCACACTTTTGTGCATTATCACATCCATTTAAAGCGAGTATAGTTTCTACTGCATTTATGGAAACAATTCAAAAGCTACATGGAACCCCAAAGATTATTGTAAGTGACAGAGATCCCATTTTCACTGGAAATTTTTGGACAGAATTATTTTCTTGTCTTGGTACTCAGTTAGCTCATAGCTCATCTTATCATCCTCAATCTGATGGGAAAACTGAGATAGTAAACAAATGTTTGGAAGGATATCTTCGTTGCTTTGTATCTAATAAACAGACACAATGGGTCAAATGGTTACCTCTGGCTGAATGGTGGTATAACACTTCCTTCCATACAACAACAAAAAGACCCCATGTATGGCACTTTATGGGTATCAACCACCATCCATCACATCATATTTAAGAGAAAATTCTAAGGTTCAGGCAGTGGAACATCACATCGAACATCAACAACAAGTCCTCCAACTCTTAAAGGATAACCTCATGTTGGCACAAAACAGAATGAAACAACAGGCAGATCAACATCGCAGTGAAAGAAGTTTTGATGTAGGTGATTGGGTATTCCTACGGCTACAACCATATAAGAAAATGTCCCTAAAGCAAGCTAAGAAGGATAATAAATTATCACCAAAGTATTATGGTCCGTACAAGGTGTTGCAAAAGATTGGTACTATGGCATACAAATTGGAGCTTCCTGTAGCTTCTCAATTGCACCCAGTTTTCCATTTTTCATGTTTAAAGAAGGTTATAGGCGACAAGCTCCCAGTTCAAACAATATTTCCAGAACTTGACGAGGAAGGAAAAATTATATTGGAACCAGAAGCAGTCACAGAAACAAGAACTCGACAACTACGAAATCGATCAATTTCAGAGTATCTTATCAAGTGGAAGAACTTATCCGCTGAAGATTCCACATGGGAGGATGAGAATTTTATGCAGAAGTATCCAGAACTACTCAAGCGTTGAGGACAACACTTTTTTGAAGGAGAGGGGCATGTTGGGTCCCTATAATACTAGTGATTACCCCATTACTATTGTAGTTATACCCCTTATTTATATTGTTGTGCCCCTATTACCCCCATGTTGTTATTTTTGTGCCCCATAGAATCCCTCTATTGTTATTTTTGTGGCTTTATATTATTATTGTTAGGTCGGCTGGATTATATTGTGACTCCTTAGACTCCTATATATAGAAAGGAGGTTTTGTCATTTGTATCATCCAAGAATTGTTCATTTATGTAATGTAAAGGAGGTAGCCCCCTCGAAGAGGCTAAATTCTAAGGCGTTGATCTATCTTTTCTATCTTTTCTTGAGCTGGTTTCATAACAGAACCATTGCATTGCAAGCCTCAAAACAAGCCACAAAACCCTTGAAATGTGTCACAAAGATACCATATGTGAGCCAAACCATAGAGAAACATATATATTGAACCATAGTGATAAATGTGAGCAACAAGAGCATGTGATGCAGGCCATAGAGATAATACGAGAGCTACAGAAATACAAGCTTCAAAAATTAACAAGAGAAAGCCATAAAAAAATGTGTCACAAAGAAATACGAACCATTGAAAATAAAATGTAATTCACTGGAAAATAATCGAGTTATTGTAATACATGTGAGGCTTAGAGTTGAATTATACGAATAAATATATAATTGAACCTTAGATATATCATATGAAACTCACGTGATCTTATGCAGACCATAGAAACTTAGTGCAAGACTTAGAAAATAAAGTGAGCCCTAAAAATATCAATTATGATCCACAGTGACAAAGTGAGCCCCTGAATCAGAATATGCGAGCCATCATCAAAAATAGATGTGAGCCAATGAATAATGCATTCCACTAAATAATGAGAACCTCCATAGAGAATCAAATGTGAGCTACATGGATATATTGTGTGCCACTGTAATATATATAGAGTATGTGAGCCTCTTTGAGCCTTATAAGCAATGCAAACCAATTGAACCTCTAAACCAAAGAGAAATATATTCCATACAAAATTTACCACATAAACAAATTGACCCGAGACAAGTGTGAGCTTATTTCTTGCCGATTTGAGTATATATTCCCTATTTATAGTTGCATCCATGTGTGAAAGGTCACATCCATTGGGGAAAGCTGACATGATGAGGCCAACTTATAGAATTAGGAGGCAAATTATTAAATACAAATTTTCTTAAAAAAAAAATTAAATATATTTCCATATGTCTTTAATGATTGATTTCCCAAAACATTTTTTGTCATGATAATGAGAGGAGTGCCCATAGTAAAAAAATTATTTGTCCATTTTGAATTCTAGTTTTGGGTCATGATGGGCTTGTTTTAGGTTTATGGGTAAATTCGTCCCGTAGTTGCCCAAATTTCAACACTCCCTCTCATTTAGGGAGGAATTCACATCTGCATCATAAATCGCATCTTTGATGTCTCATCATGTCTCATCTTGAATCATCTCACCTCATAGAAGAAGAAAAATCCACAAACGATGATAGAGGAGATCTATTAGATCTTCAAAACCCTACATGTCTCCAGGTCATGTTCCATGACCTTCATCTCATTTATATCAACAAGATATCTAGCTCATCACATCTCATCTTAACTTTCCTTTCCTTTTTTCATTAGCTGAACAATGATGTCTCTATCTAAAGAAGAAGAATCATCATAGGGTAGATCAATCTACCACCTGATATTGTTATAGACATTTTTGTGCCTCGCGACATGGAGCATGAAATGTCAATAATTACAGGGATCCTCAGTCCCTAAACATGTTGTTCTTACCCCTAAAAGAACAAGGTCATCAAACAACAGCACTTCCAATCAGTTCTCCACCTGAAAACACTTCAAAACAGGCTAATTTTGGATCATGTCAGCTGCTCCACTGAGCTTCTACGCTGGAATGCAACTATTCCTCCTTGTACCTGCGCTGGAAGTCAAGATTAATGAAGGCTACCTACGCTGGGCGAGATTGGCCAAGTGGCACAGTCATCCTGCAAGGTGTCAACTGCCCAGGAAGCTTCCAAACTGACACTTGGTTCATGAGATTCGCCCTGTGATGAGTAAGAGGTACTTGATCACCATGTGTAAGCAAGGATCTCCAAGTGGACTCAAGAACTGAAGATTAACTGAAGAGGGAGAGGACACAAGGCAGCTTCATGTCAGTCTCAAGCTGACTCATCCTCTCTTCTTCTCTCCTATATATAGAGCTCTTCTATGAGGTCTAAAGAGGCTGGAATTTTGTGTTAAGCAAGGAGGTGATGTTGGATTACAGTTAGAGCTATTGGGTGATTGTTTTACTAGAGGTGAAGAGGAGAGTTCTTGCTGCTGGGGAGGTGCTGCTGGATTGGAGCCATCATTGGTTGTAACCTTCTCAGAACCCTGTTACTTCTATCAATAAAGTTTTGCATGTTCTCCTATATACTTGTATTGCAGTGATGTATTGTATTTACATGTATATTTGATTCACTCTAATCCATGCATCAGTTATGAGTACTTGTATCTTGTAGTTTCCTCTCTTGTTTTGTGCAGGATCTGTGTGTAGCTGGACCGGCAAAGAGAGCAAAGAGCTGGGAACAAGAGACAAAGAGAGAGGACAAGGATCGACTAAGCGAAAGACTCCAGGTTGGTTAATCTTTTCTTCCTTCTCTCTGTACTTTCATAAAGGAAAACATCAAAGCTTTACTTTCAGTTGTTGCTAAAGACTGTCACCTTTAGAGTAGGGATAGGGTCATCCGCATCAGATACTTTTCCCCACAACAAACTGGCGACTCCACTAGCAGAAAATTTTCAGTCTACCTTCAGACGATCGTCTGTCATATGTACCAAAATGTATTTATAAAAGCTGAGCATGGGAATGCCCGCCTCAGCTAGATCATGAAAGTGGAATGAAAAATAATGTATTGTATTGTATTGTATTACAGGGCGCCTCCTCAGCACTGGAATGAACTTCGGACCCTCTAGATAAAGCATCTCACCCGATAAACGGCCTCATGCTTTAGGGGGCAACTGTTATAGACATTTTTGTGCCTCGCGACATGGAGCATGAAATGTCAATAATTACAGGGATCCTCAGTCCCTAAACATGTTGTTCTTACCCCTAAAAGAACAAGGTCATCAAACAACAGCACTTCCAATCAGTTCTCCACCTGAAAACACTTCAAAACAGGCTAATTTTGGATCATGTCAGCTGCTCCACTGAGCTTCTACGCTGGAATGCAACTGTTCCTCCTTGTACCTGCGCTGGAAGTCAAGATTAATGAAGGCTACCTGCGCTGGGCGAGATTGGCCAAGTGGCACAGTCATCCTGCAAGGTGTCAACTGCCCAGGAAGCTTCCAAACTGACACTTGGTTCATGAGATTCGCCCTGTGATGAGTAAGAGGTACTTGATCACCATGTGTAAGCAAGGATCTCCAAGTGGACTCAAGAACTGAAGATTAACTGAAGAGGGAGAGGACACAAGGCAGCTTCATGTCAGTCTCAAGCTGACTCATCCTCTCTTCTTCTCTCCTATATATAGAGCTCTTCTATGAGGTCTAAAGAGGCTAGAATTTTGTGTTAAGCAAGGAGGTGCTGTTGGATTACAGTTAGAGCTATTGGGTGATTTGTTTTACTAGAGGTGAAGAGGAGAGTTCTTGCTGCTGGGGAGGTGCTGCTGGATTGGAGCCATCATTGGTTGTAACCTTCTCAGAACCCTGTTACTTCTATCAATAAAGTTTTGCATGTTCTCCTATATACTTGTATTGCATTGATGTATTGTATTTACATGTATATTTGATTCACCCTAATCCATGCTTCAGTTATGAGTACATGTATCTTGTAGTTTCCTCTCTTGTTTTGTGCAGGATCTGTGTGTAGCTAGACCGGCAAAGAGAGCAAGGAGCTGGGAACAAGAGACAAAGGGAGAGGACAAGGATCGACTAAGTGAAGGACACCAGGTTGGTTGACCTCCTTTTCCTTCTCTCTGTACTTTCATAAAGGAAAATATCAAAGCTTTACTTTCAGTTGTTGCTAAAGACTGTCACCTTTAGAGTAGGGATAGGGTCATCCGCATCGGATACTTTTCCCCACAACAGATATCCAAAGAAAATAGATGGGATACTACTTACTGTGAGAGTAAATATCATCCACATCCTTATTATCCACTAATCTAGACAAATAGGCGGGATACCAGTTACAGTGAGAGGTAAGGATCACACACATCCTTATTGTCTAGTGACAATAGGCAGGATACCACTTACAGTGAGAGGTAAGGATCACACACATCGTATCATCCACCGATATTTTCACCTTGACCTTTAAGAATCAAGTGGTAGAACACCTACATCCCATCATTTGTGCGGGATACTACTTACCATTAATGGTAAGGATCTCACTCAATCTCAAGTCTCCTCACTCGTTGGCCAGATGGGTGGCAAACCGAACAAGCTTAGCTTGTGGGTAGGATGTATACTGGGGTATACGCAACAATAGGGGAGATAGGTATACACAACAATAGGGGAGATACCACTTACTATAGGTAAGGATTAGATAAATCCTATAATGACAATAAGTAGGATACCACTTACCATAAGAGGTAAGGATCACACTATGAGCTCTCCATCTCAGTTCCTCTCCCTATGAGCTTAGATAGGGGGAAGAGCATAGCTCAGTGTCCTTGATCAACTGGGACCCTTACCAAGAGGGTCACATCAATCAATCCAAATTGTTATATGAAGACCAAGAACTTCACTTTTGGTAAAGCTTGGTGATAAAATGTGTTATCTTCTCATAAGTCGAAATGTAATGTAGTCTAACTACTCCTATCTACACCATATCATGGATATAATGATATCTTATCTCTATGTTCTTGGATTGTCGTGGAATATGGTATTCTATATTATTTGGATCTCACTCTTCATGTCACAATATATCATTGATGTATCCAAAACTTGTTCCAATAGCTCTCCAAATAGCTTCCTCAACCACACTACCTCATAGCTAGCCATGTTGGTATAAATAGATTCAACCTCGTTTGTACTAAGGGTAATAGACTTATGTTTCCATCTCATACAAGAATTCATGGCATATCTTAAGCTAAAACAACACCCAAACGTGCTTTTCCTATCAACAAAATTTTTAGCCTGAATTGGCATCAATGTATCCATCAAGTTTCTAATAGTGTGTCTTAGTCCATGATTAATAGTTTCATTTAGATATCTCACCACATATTTAACAACAACCCAATATATATTTCTAGGTTCTATCTGGCTTAGAGTACATAATGCAAAGTAAGGATCCACCTAACAGTCAGCTCATCATGGGATCCATCAAATCTGAATCTGAAGAGGAGTCTCTCTCAGCTTCTTCAGTTTAATTCATCATGCCAAGGCTGTGACAACATACTTCTCTTAATAAGGAAGTCCTCATCATCTCTTCTAATCTCAAGATGTTGATCATCTGGGTTCAAGGCTCAACTCCCACTAGGAATGAACACGGAGATTACTTGATCCTTCCATAAATAAATTGTTAGCATATATAACCAAATACCAAATGTATACCTTCAACCTTGAAGAGAGGTCAAGGTCTACATCAACTGTCCATCAATACAAGCATGTCAGGTTCTGGGGACTAACTTGGGTACACATGGGACTTTATTCAATCAATAATCATGAATCTCATCTTGAGTGCCTCAAAACCTAGAGGTAGCTCCAGCTATATGGTTCTTCCTTAAGAACATCATGAAGGAATCCAACTTCACGTACATCCGATAATAGTGCAACTAGAAACAGGATCCAATTTCTCATCATAGCCCTCTTCTATTGAGAGAATATTCCTTATTATTATTGAACTTGATATCATAGGAGCATCTGACATTACTTCATATTGTCATCTAGAATGATACTTGCATGAAAGACATATAGCTCTCATCATCTCATCAGATTGTTGCATTCAACTTGACAATCTACTTCCTCTAAATAAGGAGCCTCTTCAATCATAGATATCAACCTGAGAGACTATGATTCTTCCTTCAAGGTTTGGTCTATTGTCTAATTTCAATCACCATTCTTAATCATGGGGTGGTTCTACATTCTTCTCAATCTCGATTTACATTTATCCGCAGTACCCGATGACCCCAACAAGAGAAAGAGAAATAATAGAAAAATAAATAAAAATAATGAAAGTGTACCTGGTGATGATGTATGTATTTATTTCTTCTCTAGATATGAGAGTGGCTCCTTCATTTTTCCTACACCATCTCCCTCTAAGAGCCAAATCTTATTGCAATGTTGTACATCATGATTATCCTTAAGAAGAATTTTGTTTCCTTAATCACATGCTCATTCAAGAAATCAGTGAAATAATCATTCAAGCATTCATGTAGGAAGAATGAACAATAGTCTAAAACCATAAATCTAAATAAGAGCATAAAATAACACAAGTCTTGAAAATTAATTATCTTTCAAGAGGATTGTAGGAATTTATCTACTCCCTCTTGATCTAACCTTAATGAATCGTCAATCATATGTTAATTTTGTCTTTTAGAAGAAATGAATCCTCATCAATACCATCTGTATCCTTTATCTCTTTCATTGGTAGCCAAGAACAACCATCAATGTATACAATGAACATTGAATTTGTAGCATACCCTCATCCTAGGGGTTCTTTGAATCCATCATGGGCTTATCACTAATCATATCATAATAATTTACAGGAATTCCATTACTATAGGCCTTTACCATATCCAAGGCCACTATGAGGGTTTCTCAGAAACCCTAACTTCTATTGCAAGAACAAGGGTTTCTTTAAAACCCTAGCATTCTTTTATGTCTCTCCCATCTTCATTTCTTTAACTCTATTTGATCCATTGGTGTCTGCACATGGGGTGATCTCAATGACTTTTCTTCATCACAGTTCTAATACCATGTTGATTTTATGGCTAGATTGTTCCTTTCATTAGATAATTGCATTTATAAACTTTTTCAACGTTTTCACATTAAATTCACCCCATAACTTCATATCATAATTAGATATTATGTAGATAAAGAAATAATATCAACAATGAAACAAAACAATAAAAAACAATAGAAGAAAACCATGCACAAGTAGAGACACCATGATTTAGGTTAGAGACCATGGCATAACCCCATAAGGGGGAAAACCCAACCAAATTCTTCTTCTATTATATATTCATCAAATGTTCAACTGAGATACAAAGTACAATATCATGAGACATCATCATCAATTACATTAGGCCACCTAGGTCCAATCCAAGAGAATACCATATCACATTGTCGTAAAAGCACAATATACATCACTATCATAGAAACAATTTTATCAATATCATAGAAACATTGTTATCACTATCATGGGGGCACTATTATCACTACCATAGAGGAATTGTCATATCAATGTCATTTTTATGTCAAGGTCACATCCATTTCAAAGATCATTGTCATGTCACTGTCATATAGATTCATTGCCATTTTACATATGCACTAAGGGAATCGTTATATATAATGTTACAGTCATATCAAAGGTCACTTTGTCTCCAAGTTACAACCATATCACCAAGGTGTTTTTTTACAACAAACTACGAGCCATAGAGATATAGTTGTAACCCACAAATATATAATATAAATAATAATGCAAAATGTAGAGATATTGAATATATGTTAACAAGCCATAGGGTAGATAATACAAGTCACTACAATGTAGTGGGGTATGAAAGACATATAATAGAGTACATAAGCCATTGCAATAAGATACAATTCACAAATACAATCTACTAAAATGTATTGAATATGTAAGCCCCAAAACCATTGAAATGTGTCACAAAGATACCATATGCAAGTAAAACCAAGGAATAATACATATAGTGAACCACAATGATAAATGAAAGCTACAAGAGCATGTGATGTAGGCCATAGATATAATACAAGAGCTACAAAATTACGATCTTCAAAAAATAAAAATAACGGGCCATAAAAAAATATGTGTCACAAAGAAATACGAGCCATTGAAAATCATATGTGAGTCATAGGAATGTAATTGAGTTACTATAATATATGCAAGTTTTAGAGTTGAATAAAACAAATCAATAAATAATTGAGCCTTAGATATATAATATGAAACTCACAAGATCTTATGCATACCATATAAACTTAGTGCAAGACTTAAAAATAAAGTGAGCCCTAAAAATATCGATTACAATCCACAGTGACAAAGAAAGCCCTTGAATCAAAATATGTGAGCCATCATCAATAATAGATGTGATCCAATGAATAATGTGTGCCACTAAATAATGTGAGCCTCTAAACAATGCAAACCAATAGAACCTCTGAACCAAAGAGAAAGATATGCCATACGAAATTGACCACAGAAAAAAAATTGACCTCAAAGAAGTACAAGCTTATTTCTTGCCAGTATAAGGAGTATAAATGGAACTTTATAGTTATCTACATGTGTGAAAGGTCACATCCATTAGGGAAAGCTAACATGATGAGTCTAACTTATAGAATTAGGAAGGAACTTCTTAAATTCAAATTTTATCAAAAATAATATTAAATATATTTCCTCATGTCTTTAATGATTTCTTGTCCAAGAAATTTTTTGTCATGATAATGAGAGGAGTACGCATAATAATAATATTTATTTTCCATTTTAAATTCTAGTTTTGGGGCATGATGAGCTTCTTTTAGGTCTATGGGGAAATTCATTCCATAATTGCCCAAATTTCAACAAAGGGAAAGGTCCACTATACTGAGGTGATGTTAAACAATGACGATGAAGAAGATACAATGCCAACACCAAATAGTGAGCCTAGAAGTTTTGAGGGGGAGTGGTCCCATGAGGAAGCTAAATGGAATTAGATACCTTCAATGGTACTTTAGGGTGGTATTATCACCACTCTTTCTGGATCCCTTAGATACCACACCTTCAAAATGAGGGGGCTCACATAGGGACAATGAGTCATAACTTTGGTCTATGGCAGGGAAACTCACAACTTCATCAATGCAACCTTGGTGGTAAAGAGAGTTATCCCCACAAAGGAGTTTGAGGGATTTAACACTATAGTGGTTGATCGATAGAGCATGACATGCACATAAATTATTCAACGCTTGAACATGACACTGGGAAATTACACATTTACAAATGGATTCTATGAAGAGGATCTTGCAGACACCAATGTTGTATTAGGGGTACAATGGTTATACTCATTGGGGAAGTTCTCAATGAACTACTATCTAATGGAGATGGAATTTAGGGCCTCAAATGGTAATAAGGTAGTTTTGAAGGGTATGTTGCATGGTGCTCGAACTATATCCACAAAGAGAATGGAGGCTATATTTAGGCATGGAGATATAACTTATGCAATAGAATATCTAATCACGAGTCAAAATTTGTCAGATAGAAACCACAATATCATGTAAATATTCAGTTATTGTTGAATAAGCATGACAAGGTTTTTGGAGAGGTTCACCTAGGGAGACCCCCTAGTAAGGGTTTTGAACACACCATAGAGATAGAGGAGGGTTCCAAACCAGTGATCACCACACCTCATAGGCATCCAAATAAATTAAAGGATGAGATAGAAAATTCCATTAAGGAACTGCCAACCATGGGCCACATTAGACCTAGATCAAGTCCACTCACCCCATTATTGGTTTTGGTGAAGAAAAATGATGGTCCCTAAAGGATGTGCATTAACTACTAAAGCTTGAACAAGAAGACCATTAAAAACAGGTACACCATCCCCAATTTTTTGATGAGTTGTTGGATGAGTTACATTGAGTTGTGTATTTTTTGAAGATTGATCTTCGATCACATTATCAACAAATTTGATTTTGAGACCCATATGTGCATAAGACAACCTTCAGGTGCCAATATGGGAATTTTAAATTCTTGATCATGCCATTTGGACTGACCAACGTGCTGACCACCTTTCATTTATGCATGAATCGCGTCCTTAACAAACAATTGAGGAATTTATTATTAGTATTCTTTGATGACCTCGTCATATGAAATAAAACGTGGGAGGAACAATATGGGACATTTGAATTAGTTTTGGTATTATGATGTAATCACTTTATTCCAAGGCATTAAAGTGTGAATTCGGGATGACAGAGATAGTTTATTTTGGCCACAAGATTAGTGCACAAGGGGTATAGGTACATTGGGAGAATATGAAAGGCATATTGGATTGGCCCACACCTAGGAACCTTACTAAGTTGCGAGGTTTCTCTATGATTTTCAATTATTACAAGTGTTTCATTAAGGGATTCTCTTAGTTAGCCATATCATTGACAAACTTGATGACGAAATGGGTGCTCAGGTGGACAAATGAGTCTAAGAGGGAATTTAACAAGCTCAAAGAGGTGATGAGATCTTACCCAGTGTTGGCACTTCCTAACTTAAACTAGGCCTTCATATTGGAGTGTGATACATTATATGAGGGGATAAGAGTTGTGTTGATGTAGAATAAATACCTAATAACCTTTGAATGTCATAAACTCAAAGATCGAGAGAAGTTGTATTCTATTTAAGACAAAGAAATGCTCAACATTATGCATACTTTGATGAAGCTCGGAAAGTAGATGGTATGGGGAAATTTTGTGGTAAGAACAGATCACAATAACTTATAGCACTTCCAAGAGCAAAAGGGCTTGAACAAAAGACAAAAAAAATGGGTAAGTAATATTAATGCCTATGATTTTGATATTGAGTACATGAAAGGCAAGAAGAACATTGTGGCTGATGCACTTTCCAGGAAATCGGCCACACATTCACTCATGGAGATCATATGATATTGGAAAGCCCACCTCTTGGTAGAATATTCCAGAAAAAATTTTGCTTGTGATTTAATGGAAGATCTCATCCAGGATGATAGGTATAGAATAATAGATGGGATCATTTTCTATAAATGTAGAATATATTTGGTCCCTAAATCCATACTCAAGTAGAATATATTGAAGAACACACATGACACACCATTAGCAAGGCACCAAGGGTTCTTCAAAACTTGTAGGAACATCAAAGAAAGTTTCTCTTGGAAAGGCCACAAGGATGAGGTGTTGAGGCACGTAAGGGAGTGCATGACTCGTTATCAAAACAAGCTTGAGCGTACTCCTCCTACAGGATTGCTACAACCCTTTTCAATTCCAGAGTAGAAGTGGTATAATGTATCGATGGAATTTATCATGAGTCTACCCAAGGCACATGGTAAGGATTGCATCTACATGATAGTTGATAGGTTGACCAAGTTCGTGCATTTCTTTGTGATTTCAACAGATTATAAGAAAGAACAAGAGGAAATTTTTTTCTTTAAGGAGGTGTTTAGACTCCATAGCCTACCTAAAAATATAGTTAATGATTGGGACAACAAGTTTATCAGTGCATTTTGGCAAGAGCTATTCAGATTGGTGGGCAAGGAATTGACCCCTAGTACCAATTATCACCCTCAAATAGATGGTCATATAGAAATTGTGAATAAATGGATTGAGGGATATCTACATAACTATGTGTCAGGATAGCAAACGTAAGGATCAAATGGTTACATCTCAGGGAGATCTGTTACAACACCACTTATCATCTATCCACTACGATGACCCGATTTAGGGAAATGTATGGGTATGATGCTCCATCAATTTTCAATTTAGCATTTGGGGATAGTAAGGCCCTAAAAGCCAAAGATTGGATAAAGGAAAGATAAGACATCCTTAAGGTCCTTAAGGAGAATATACAGGTTTCCTAGAACCAACAAAAGATGTATGCGAATATGAAAATAATAAAGAACAAATTCAAGGTAGGAGAATCAGTTTTCCTAATATTGTAGCCATATAGACATTCTTCACTCAAGAAAATTGGTGTAGAGAAACTAAAACCAAGATTTTATGGGCCTTACAAAATAGTTAGATGAATTGGTGAAGTAGTTTATGAGAAAGAGTTTCCAAAGGGGAGAAAAGTCCACAATGTCTTTCATGCATCATGTCTTAAGAATGAAATAGGTCAATAGGTTATTACTCAGTTGAGCTACCCGCTTTGGACGAGGAGGGTGTTGACGGTGTTGGATACTGCCAACATACAAGGGGTCTCCCCGACGTGAAGTCCCAATTAGACCTCACACTATTTGGAGTGGGATCCCCATTCGTAGTATCAGCCCGACCACCGTAACTATAAGATTCGCCTTGGTTTGAAAGAAATACCATAAGATATTATATACATAACCCTTGAAAAATAAAGTAAGTTTACATTGTGAAACAATGGTTGTAATGTGTAAAAGGCAGCTTTCATGAGGGGGAAGACAAAAGTGAGCCTCTAGAAGGAAGTAATAGTACTAACCTAAGAGAGACACATGAGCAAAGAAAGGTTAATTAGTTATCTAGCGAAATAATTCACTTAAATACAATGATCATTAAACCATATAAAACACACCTTCAACAAGATAAGTATTGAGGCCACCAAAATAGTTCAATTTCCTTAGTACACGTGAATGAAACATATATATAAAACATCCAAACAATAGTCCTAAGACATTCACAATACATGCATGAAAATGTGTTGGCTCATCGAGCTTCGATTATAAGGTGAAAGATCCAAGTACACAGTTACAATGATGAGGCATTAGTTCCAATAGTGGAACATTAAGTCAATTCTTGCTTCTCCAAAGAATAGTTGTCTCTCCTATGTCAAGTAGATATGTCAATACTATCTCTCCAAAGATTAAGCCTCCAAAAGCCCCTTTCTTGAGTTATGAGGTTCCTTTTATAATAAGAGGAATGACCTTTCATATCTTCATGACTCTTGGACTATCCTCATGACCCTTGGACTTCCCTTATGTCCTTTGGACTTCTAAACAACTCTTGAACTTATAAATAATCTTTGGACTTCTCTATATGACTTTTGGACTTCTCCAAAACATATTTTGTCCATATATGGCTAAGTGACTTATCATATTTCACATATGACTCTTGGGCTTCCACACATTACATTTTGTCCTTTTCTTTCAATATACATCATTACATTCAACATGATGATGTGATATGAAACATGGACACATATTGACTATTATGACGATACTCGCACAAATTACAACTTGACATTGATGACATGAACTTCATGATGAGGTGGCAATGCCAAGTTGTCTTCCTTGCTACTTCATCCTACATTCTTGATGATAGATATGATCTATGCTTTCTCTTCATTAAAGATCCACTTTGTTGCTCATCTTCACCCTCTAAAGGGTCTTTTATCATATTGAAATATTTTGAGTCATCATATAATGTATTTTTTTCATCTCAGTCCATGATATGATTTATGTTTTCATCTCATCTCTCGCAGTGCTTCTTTTGTGCAAGTGTTTCTTCATGATTTCTCCTTGCTATCTGTTCTTGAGTATCACCTTGTCATGCTTGGAAGGTACTCATTCCAATGCAAATCATTCATGACGAGGCAAGATCAGCTTAAAAACATATATTATATCACTGCCTAGCTCATGGTGTGATATGCCTATGACAGGCCCGTGAGAGGGTTAGAAGAAGGCTTGATTAAGAGGGTGTAGTCAAACTGATCAATGGCTTGGGAGGGCTCCACTATTCATTTTTACTGCGTCATGCACTATGAGGAAGATCTCTCCTCGGTCCAACATAGTGGGGGAAGCCAAAGGGACAAGGTTGAAAACTTTATGCTTCAAGCTTGCACCGTGCACTCCAAATAAAAGAGAGGAAAGCCTAAAAGTGTAGTTTTACCAATCAAGGGTGAGGGGAGGCATACTTAAGCCTTCCCTACTACATCGTGCACTCAAAGAAAGGGTGAAGGGAAGGATTAGGGCGCATGAACGCATTAGGAAGGAGGGAATGTGAAAGGTTCAATCTTCAAGACTGTGTTATGTGCTCAAAGGAAAAGGAAACTTCAACGAGGGTGCAGTTTGGCTAGTCAAGGACAAGAGAAAGCTTCCTTCATCCTTCCCTATTGTTCCATGCACTCTAGAGGGAAAGGCTAGGCAAGCTTGGGAGCATGAGTGCATTAGGGAGGAGGGAAGGTGAAAGGTTCATCCTTCAGGACTACTTTATGCACTCGAAAGGAAAGGAAGCTTCAAAGAGGGTGTAGTTTGACTAGTCAAGGTGTAAAGGAGGCTTCCTTCAACCTTCCCTACTACACCATGATGTCTTTAGGAAGAATTTAATCCAATATTGGGTTCAAAGCACTTTGGGTAAGGGATAAGGGTGAGGCTTCAGCCTTCGGGAGTGCATCATGTGCTCAAAGGATAAGGCGGCTTGAGATAAGGTGCAGTTTTCTTCATAAAGGGGTCATTGTTGCCTTTAAATGCACTTTAAATCCTAGGCTAGTGCAGTTTGACCCAACAATGGGTGCTTTACTATTTGGAGTGCACTTTTCATTGAGGGAGGTCATAGGGATGAAGCCACTTAGCTTAGAAAGGTTTTCACTACACTGGAGGATAAGAGGATCTTGAGAGGGACTTAGTGCACTAATATTTGGGAGTAGGAATTCATCATAGAGGGGCCTGGATAGGTTGAAATTCATGCTTGACGAGAGGGATAAAGGCTTCACAACTTGCACTGGGCTAAAGGACCAAGAAGGGCTTTGAAACGGATAAGTGTGGGATCAACAAAGTAAAAGAGGGAAATGCATCTAGACATGACTCAAAATTGGATCACACACGTAAAACCATCAATACAAGCTAGAAGGATACATAGAACTCATTAATAAAAATCACAACTTGAAATGATAACAAAGAGACAGTTGCTTCTAAGTGCGATAGTTGAAACGACACATTATGACACTTAGAACACAAGCTATGGCAATTATGATAACTATGATCAAAAGGTGTGCTAAGTTGTATGGATTTGTCTAGTGCATTTTATAATGATATGTCATACCATATAATGTAGAAGAGTGCACCTGAAATAACATTGGTTATGTGCAAAGGTGTGACACATGCAGGAGTGAAAAACATAAAAGCATCACCTGCAACATGAGGAAAACATAATACGACACTTGCAAAATGTAAATGACCTTAAAAGAGACACATGGTAGAGAAAATATAACATGAAAACACCACTTATCAAAGTGAAAACAAGAAAAAATGACAACCATGAATGTGAAAGTGACACTTGTGAAAGTGAAAATGCACAAAAGACGACAATTGAGAAAACTCACCAAAATAGAAGTGTAAATGCAATAAACTGAGGGGAATTGTTAATAAAAGTGTGAATTTGACTGTTGACATGAGTTGAACATCACACATGCACTATCTTGATGGATAGTTTTATGCTTGTTCAATTTAGCATAAAGGAAGTGCACTCATAAACTCATCGAAGATTGGGCATGTGTATGCAAGTGACTTGACAATTTGAAAGTAGGAGAAGAATTGAATGCTTTACAAAACATCAAACCATCATGGAGTAACCATAGAGCGACAGATCGTAAGATCCTCAATGGGCTCCAAAATTCAAGTGCGAACAAAATTTTGGAGGGTTTTGATCGTAAGGACGACACTTGGCGACACACTAGTAGAACTCCAACTTCTCTGTTTAGCTTTAATTCTCTAAGTGAAATGTCTTATTCTTTCAAGAAGTATTGATTCATCTCACATATTATCTCAGCTTCCCTACTTACTCCAGTCATAGATATAGTCTCCTCCATTACATTACTGAGTTAAACACATATCAAAGCTTGCCAAATCACAATTGTTTCTATCTAGGAAAGGGTAATGTGTGTGGCGAGTTTAAGAGATTCAGAGTATGGGTTTCATCTATGGTGTTTCGCCTCTACCAGTACGCCTAGATAGTACCCCAGCGGAGCCACTACAGGATCACAAATATTTCCTCACTACCAGCAAGCCTATACAGGACCCCGGTGAAGTCCCTTGCTTCACCTCCTTGCATAGGAAGCCTTTCTCTTCTTTCACCCTTTACTTATTTATTTAATAGTATTGTGCTTCGGCACTTATTATTTTCAACAGGCGGAAGAGGAATCCTGAGTTATTAAGAGTAGAGTAGGTTGCCCCTTCAAAGAAGTATGTATATAACCTCTGATATTGGTTTGGTCGCTTTAGCTTTTCCACCTATCCTTTCTCTACTTGACTGGATTGGCAAGAAAAACACTAATTACTTAAAATACCGAGTTGAGGAATGAGGATCATAGAATAGATGCAGGATTTACAGTTCGACCAAAGGCTTTTCGTTTGAATGGATCATATTTCCATTCATACATCATTGAATTTAAAGATCTGTAAACTCAAGATAGATAAGGGGTAATATATTAGCAAGGCATCGTTCTTCATCACATTTTTCCCTTTTCAAGTTTTTCCGCGTCTTTTGAGCCATCAGGAGCATCTTTCATGCAAATTTTTACTAAATGAAATAAAAGGAACATACATGACAAGACATCAAAACAAAACTGAAAAACAGAGGAAATGGGGGTAGAAAATGTAGAATACACAATAATAAAACAAAATGCAAAGACTCGATGGAGAGCAGGATAGAGGGTGGATGCAACGCATAGGAAACTAAATGAAATTAATCTTACTCCTAACCTAATAGGCTAGAAGTTCAAGGCTAAGATGCAACGCATAGGAAACTAAATGCAATTAATCTTACTCCTAACCTAATAGGCTAGAAGGTCAAGGCTAAGTGTAATGATATTTGCAATGAATCCACCGTAATTGGTCTCGACTTACAAACACAAAGATAAGAGCAATTAAAGCTGACATATAATAATGTGCAATAGAAAACATGAGAACTTTAATATCCTGCACAAAAAATAGGAGTTCCTTTTTAAAGGAATAAAAATGTGTCATATGACATGAATTTACCCCACCTGCCACTTTACCCTTTTGATAAGAAAAAAGGTCATATAAACCTCTAGAAATCTGTGTGAAATAACCTTCATCTATGTTGTTCTCCTTAGCAAACATCAAGAAAGATGGAATTTTTTTATTAGCATACGGGCTTGCTAGGTAAGACGCTTCTAACTAATGATAGATTGGATCATGAACTTCAAAACAATCCTCTTGAATATCCTGAAATCCTTGAGAGAAGAATTTCCAATTAATAGTGTGGAATCATGACAAGAATCTTGTGAGGGAAAATAAATCTGATCATATTAAAAAATCTTGTCAAGATAGTGAAGGTCTGACATAACCATCAGCGAAGGCTAAAGTGCCTCAACTACTTGACAAATGTCTAAATATTGAGATGATTAAACATAACGATCAACTGATATAAAACAACCATCATTAGGTATTCTAATGGGAAAATGATCATTTGAGTGACAGTTGTTAGAACAAGAACCATGATCAGATGGGATGATTAAGACATGAGATTATCGGTTAGGAGAGAACAAAGATAGATCAGTTTGCACATCTTTACAAATGCTTTGAATGAAAGAATCATCTTCCTCATATGTTGAATATGAAAACCCATCTACTTGTGACTAGCTACATCTAGGATTGACATCATAATCATTAAAAAAGAGTTCCAATATGGAAAACACATGAAACCAAGCGAGATGTAGTGGATGAAAGAGAGGAACTTGCTTCAACAAATAACACAGACATTCATTTACCATGAAGAGGATATTTGATGCCATGAAGAAAATAAACATTATCAGGACATTCACAAGAAGGATTAGGAGTTGATTACATTCAAAAGAAAGTGATAGGTGTGAATATATCAGCCAAAGGTAATCTTTAGCATGATCAAATTCACAACTTCTCTCATTTATGAAAGGTATACATTCGAAACTTGACTTTGATATAAGATATTTGAATGAAGACAAACTAACTGAAACATAATCTTCAATCTAACTGGAAACAAAACCTTGAAATCTGAAAGAGCCATATTCAAAATAAAAAATATCTTTCAAGAAGGGATTTACATCCGGTGAAAGAATGCAAATAAAATATGCCATAAAATCCATATTTGACTTAGCTCAGGGGACTTAAAAAATTCACGAGAACCTACCATAACCATCAACGTAAGTTGAAGTGCCTCGACTCCCTGATGAGTCCCAAAACTTTTGAGAATTATAGAATTTCATTTTGAAGATTGAATCAGATCATTCATGTTGTATCGAAAACTACCATCAGTAATTTAAACAAGATCACTATTATCCAAATGGAAGCCATCCACATCACTGATTTGGTCAAAATTTACATCTTCAACAAATAGATTACCCAAGTCAAAATATTTTTCTAATTTCACATCTATAGATGGATAAATTGGACAAATATCATTAGTAACCTGGATAGAATACTTTTCTTCATGAAAAATTGGAAATAATAAGGAATGGAAAGGATACTTGATAAGTTGGTTACCTTCTTCTTCATCATGGATGACCTCACAACCTTGTGTCAATTCAAACTCCAACCCATCAAATGATGAACATGAAGAGCATGGAGTATCTTCTTCACAAGTTAATGCATTACAAATGGTAGAATGCAAGGGATAATGAGGTGAAGAGGAAATTTCCATAAAAACATCTTGGACCAAATCATATTTGAGGTCTAAATCTTCCAAAAACAAATCTTCTTGAGAAACTAAAAGATCAACAGGTGCACTTCGGAAACCATCATTACATGCATCAATAGAATTTGTATAATGATGGTTTCCCAAGACTTTAGATTTATTAGACAAATCAACTCCATTTGATTCATCATCAAGATCCTTAGATTCAAAATCAACCAAGGGCAGGAGAACATCATCTTGACATGGAAGATTTTGAAAAAGAGAAGAAAGATCAAAAGAATCGTCACTTTCCTATTCCTTTAACGTTGAAGAGTGACTTCCTTACACCTGATCACTTTTTGGATTTGGAATAGGTTCATCAAGGCTCAAGCATATCAAGCAGAAAGGGACCATGAGAAAGAGATGATAGAGGATAGCATGAATTTAAATTGAATTTAAGACTAGAGTTATGAGTGTCAATACCATCTAGATATATCAATGGATTAGCCCTCACCTTGAGCTCCATGAACCATTCCAAGGTTTCCTCCATTGGATCTTAATCATGGAAAGTGGAATAAGGTTGAGAAGAAGATGGATTATACATTTGATTTGTTGATTTTCCAACTTCAAGATTATCACGGGGAGGCACCCAAACATTTAGGGGTTTACATTCACCATGTAAAGAGATATGAACTAAACTTTCAAACTTCCTTTTAAGGAAATCCCAATTTGGCTCTTCTCTAGGAAACTCATAACATAAATGAAGGAATCAATTAGAAAAATATTAAATTGATTCATTATGGCACATTCTTAGTTGATTAATTCTTTTAAAAACATCTCATTAATCACCCCTATCAAAAGCTTAATGAAGTTCCTTGAGGCGTGATCAAAAGAATGGATGGAAGCATATGGTAAGGTTTGACACCATTGATTAACATGACCTTCAAGGGTGAGGAATAAAACACACAAGAAATATATTCATCTTCGATTTCATGAGATTCAAAAAACTTGACAAACTGAAAGAAATGCTTGACTATGGATATTTTACCCTCACCATCAAACTTCAAATGAGAGAAATCATAAATTTTCTCCACAGAGATGAAACTTTTACCTGGGGATAGGTTAGAAAAAAATTCATGGATTATGATTTGAGGATGAGCCATTAAAGCTAAGAGATTCAACACAGACTCAACGGGCACATAATGTTGACAGTGCTAGATACCGCCAACATATAGGGGGTTTCCCTGATGTGAAGTCCCAATTAGACCTCTCATCATTTGGAGTAGGAACCCCATCTGGAGTATCGTCCCGACCACCGTAACTGTAAGGTTCACCCTTGTTTCAGTTAATAACATAAGAGATTATATACATAACCCTTTAACAAGAAAGTAAGTTGACATTGTGAAACATGGTTGTAATGTGTAAATGGAGACTTTCACAAGGGGGGAGACAAAAGTTGCCCTCTAGAAGGAAGTAAGAGTACTAACCGAAGAGAGACACATGAGAAAAGAAATGTGTGTTATTTATCTAGTGAAATAGTTCACTTAGACACAACGATCATTAAATCACATACAACACACCTTCAACAAGATAAGTACCGAGGCCACCAAAATAGTTCAATTTCCTTAGTACATGTGAACGAAAAATATATAGAAAACATCCAAAGAATAGTCCGAAGACATTCACAATAGATTCATGAAATGTGTTGGCTGACCGAGCTTCAATTATAAGGTGAAAGATCCAAGTACACAGTTACAATGATGAGACACTAGTTCCAATAGTGGAACATTGAGTCACTTCTTGCTTCTCCAAAGAATAGTTTTTTGGAAACTAGGACAATACTAAGAGGAGGGGGTGAATCAGTATTGTAGCAATTTTACCTATTAAAAATTTATTTTTACTTTGTGTGAGAACGATGAGACAGTAAAGAACACTTTCAACAATAAATATGATAAACAACTAATTCAACAATCAATGGAATATTTAAGGAACAAGTAACTTCACAAACTTCTCCATCTTCATTAATAGTGAAAGCTACAACTTGCAAATACAATGTTCTGGCTACAACTAGCAATGTTCTAGATACAACTAGCAAGAAGCTAAAACTTTCTTTGACACTCATTTTTCCATCTTTCATCCATTTTCACACTATGACCAATGACTAGCTTCTCTAATTTACAAACAATTAAATTTGTCACTACTTCAAATAAAAAAACACCTGCAACAATCTCTGATTATCGTGAAAACACCAGCAGCTTCACCTTACCCACAATTCTTCATACAAACTCTCATGATCTTTGTCTCCAACTGTTTACACAAGCCTGCTTATAAAGAATTTTTAGCTTGCTAATTTTGGCATGCATCTTGCATTAGATCTATGCATGTGCCTTTAATTTTATTTTACCTTTGTCATGTTTAGATTAGTCTGGACTTGTTCTCCAAGTTATCTAACCTCAAGAACCATTCTTTGTAAGTTGAACTATGTTTTTCTATAGTTTTTAGCTAATCTGGACTTTTGCAGGTTTTAACAGTTCTTTTCTATCTTTAGTTGTAGTTAAGTGGGCTTAACTTCCAAATTTACTGCTACAATGTCAGTTCTGTCGAATTTGGCCTTAAGCCTCCTTTGTTGTATCCTTTTCTTGCTTTTATCCATAAGGTCAATCCTCGTGACCATTGGCGTAGGTCCTGGGTGCTAAGCCCTTTTAAATCATGCCAAGGCATTTTTTACTTTAATAACGACTCCCCGCTCCCGACTCCTGGCTCTTCTTTTGAATTCAATTCTTTAAGAGTTACAATATTTCGAGTTCCAGGATGATTTGGTTGGTAGGGTCCCCTTAACCCTCTGCTCATTAGTTGTCACTCTGTCCATTGCCATCGTGTCCCAGTACTCTACAATCTGACACTGCCATCAATCTTCCAGGTTGATACCTATGGGATGATCCCCATCGGATGATCCCTTTGGGATGACTTCATGCTGACATCATCAGGGACACCTATCGCCTCGAAAGAGGTGACATGTGTCACCTAGAAATAGCCCACTTGTCTACCCAAAGAGCCATATCTACATGCCATGTGTCCACCTCTTATTAGCTTGTGATGACATCATCCTCTTATGTTTGTCAATCCAATCACGAGCTGACACTTGTCTTCTTGGAGGAGAGAGAAAATATCCTCTCGGGTCTTGTTTTGCGACCATTTCCTTTTTTATTCGAAAACACCACCCAGTTCAAAAAATTATCCTTGACACCACTCCTAGGTGGATTGTCATTTTGTGAGGCGTGTCGTCAAGGTAGATCTCATTCATTGATCTTACACGATCAAATGTGCACAAAACCACCTCTTATGACCATTACCTCTCTCCAAAGGGCCGAATTCAAGTGTCGTCGGAATGCCGACATGTAGCCCATCTCCACCTACTCTATTACATCCATGATTTTCAGGATTCCATTGCCTAGTGTGCTCCACCTACCTGCCAACTCATTGCTTCCATGTTTGGCCGAAGTTATCGCTTAGAGGCTCTGCTACTCTTGGTTTTTGTGCCAACTTTGGCTGTGCACCAAAGGTCCTCCAAAACCTCTACTAACTCTGTTATTTTGGACTTGGGGTCATAGAGCTTTGACTGGCTCTAACTTTTGATCCTGTAGGTCATGTTCAGACTTCCTTATACCATTGGAAATCTCTTTAAGAGTAATTTCTAGTTGAGTGAGTCTAATGTGGCCTTTGAGCTTATATACTACATAAAATATGCCTTAAAACTCTCTACTATTCTTTGCACCTGAACCTTTCTTCTTGTGCCTAGAACCTACTCCATCTTTGAGACTTGTGCCTTGTGCTACCAAAAACTAACACCTGTTGACATCAATGACAACATATTTCCAGCATTCTCTGCTTTTGGTATTGATGGAAACACCAAAATAAAACAAAACACTTCTAGCTCTTCTAGGAACACCCTTAGCAAAAACATGAGTTTTTCTCCCCATGAGATAAACTTATAATTCTATGTATTCTTGTTATGTTTGACAAATTTCTCCCACTTTATATTTCTCCTTCCATATATCTCTCCCAAGTTTTTTTCATTTCACTAGATCTCTCCCCCTTTGACATCAATGGCAAAGACACTAACATGCTCCCCTGTCACCATGCTTTTATGGTCAACAAATCTTCCTCTGTTATGTTGATCCTGATGGACCTGGAAGCTTCACTTTTATATTCTGAAAAATATTCCAGCTTCCTTGATTCCTCTTGGAGAAGGAGCTAGTGAAGGGAGGCAAAATGAATGACTCCCAATATTTGCCTCAAATACTCAAATTGTTCTCTAGGAATTGGCTTAGTGAAGATATTAGCAACTTTCTCTTTGGTAGTACTCCAGTTTCACAATCTGAGCTACAAATTTCTCTCTCGAGAAATGATACTTGATGGGGATATGCTTAGTCTTAGAGTGAAAGAATGGATTCTTTGACATGTTGATTACACTTGTGTTGTCACAAATAATCGGGATCGTTGATCATAAAACACTTATACATCTTGTAAAATTTTCTTCATCCATAGAAGTTTAGTACAACAAGAAGTTGTTGCTCTTTAGATAAGGAGATGGAAGCTTGCTTCTTTCTCAACCATGAAACTAGACTTTCTCCAAGAAAGAAAGAACCGCCACTTGTGCTCTTTCAATCATCTATATCACTTTCCCAATCAGCATTAGTATAAACAGTAAATGAAAAATCATTACCTCTTGGGTACCACAGTCCATATTCTGTTGTTTCTCTATGATATCTGAGAAGTCTTTTGGCTTCAAGGAGATTACTTTGTCTAGGAGCTTCTTGAAATCTTCCAACTATATCAACAACTTGCATGATGTTTTGCATTAATGTTGTCAAATACAAAAGGATCCCAATGATGGATCTATATAATTTCTGGTCCACTTCTAGAGACTCATACATATTACTAAGCTTGCAATCTATCACCATTGGAGTGCTCACTAAAGAGCATTCTTCCATGCCAAATTTATTTAGCACTTCCTTGAGATACTTTCCTTGAGAAATAAAAATGTCTTTAGGGATCTCCACTATTTGCAATTCAAGAAAATATAATATTTGTCCAAGCATGGACATATCTAATTATGCCTTCATATCAGCTGCAAATTCACTATTCAGAAAATCCAAATTACTTGCAAAGTTGATATCATCAACATATACTACCACCACAATGAGTTTGCCATTCTTTTCTTTGACATATAAATTGTTGTCAGTTGCTCCTCTTTTAAATCCACACTTGATCAAGTAGTTGTCTAGCTTGGAATACCAAGCTCTAAGGGCTTGCTTGAGACCATACAAAGCCTTCTTAAGTCTGCAAACATAATTTGGGTTGTATGTCAGTTGAAATCCTTATAGCTGCTCTATGTAAACTTCTTCATGTAGCTCTCCATTAAGAAAAGAATATTTGACATCCATTTGATAGATTTTTAATTTCTTGAAACAAGCATATGCCAAAAACATTCTTATTGCTTCTAATCTAGCAATAGGAGCAAAAGTCTCATCAAAATCCAATCCTTCTACTTGAGCATAGCCTTTGCATACCAATATGGCCTTGTTCCTTACCACTTTTCCACAATCATTTAACTTATTTATGAAAAACCACTTTGTGACAATCACATTCTTGTTTGCAGGTCTTGGAACAAGTTCCCATGTTTGATTTTTCCCTATCTAGTCCAATTATGCATTCATGGCCTTTAGCCAATGCTGATCTTGACTGGCTTGAACAATATTCCTTGGTTCCTCCATGGACAACAATGAAACATGTGCCTGTGTGACGGAATCCTGCAAACTCCTCCTTGTCTTCACTCCATAATTTAATTCACCAACTATTTGATTAGTTGGGTGATTTTTTGTACATATGTTAGGAAAACAGCTCATAAAATAGAATAAAATATAGATCAACGACTTCAAAATCAGCCTCTTCAAGGGAGAAACCTCCTTTACATTACACAAATAAACAATTCTTGGATGATACAAATGACAAAACCTCCTTTCTATATGTATAAGTCTAAGGGGTCACAATATAATCAAAGTTGTCATAACAATAATAATATAAGGGCACAACAATAACAATAGTGGACTTCTATGGGGCACACTGATAACAATATGGGGACAATAGGGGCACAACGATAATAATAAGGGCTACAATGAAAATACTAATGGGGAAATCACTAGTATTATAGGGACCTAACATGCCCCTCTCCTTCAAAAAAATGTTGTCCTCAACGCTTGAGTAGTTCTGGATGCTTCTGTATAAAATTCCCATCCTCCCATGTGGAATCTTCAGCAGGTAAGTTCTTCCAATTGATGAGATATTTTGAAATTGATTGATTTTGTAGCTGTCGAGTTCTTGTTTATATGACTACTTCAGGTTCCAATATGATTTTTTCTTCCTCATCAATTTCTGGAAACATTGTTTGAACTGGAATCTTGTCACCTATAACCTTCTTTAAGCATGAGACATGGAAAACTGGGTGCACTTAGGAAGCTGTAGGAAGCTCCAATTTGTATGCCATAGTACCAATCTTTTGCAACACCTTGTACAAACCATAATACTTTGGTGATAATTTACATTTTTTTATATGGTTGTAGCTGTAGAAATACCCAATCACCTACATCAAAACTTATTTCGCTGCGATGTTGATCTGCGTGTTGTTTCATTCTATTCTGCACCAAAGTGAGGTTATCCTTTAAGAGTTAGAGAAATTTTTGTTGATGATCGATGTGATCTTCCACTGCTTGAACATTAGAGTTTCCTCTTAAATATGATGTGATGGACGGTGGATGATATCCATAAAGTGCCATAAATGGGGTCATTTTCTTGTTGCAGTATGGAAGGAATTATTATACCACCATTCAGCCAGAGGCAACCATTTGACCCATTATGCCTGTTTATCATATACAAATCAATGAAGATATCCTTCCAAACATTTTTTTACTATCTCAGTTTGCAAATCAGATTGAGGATGGTAAGATGAGCTATGAGCTAACTAAGTACCCAGACAATAAAATAATAATGTCCACAAATTTCCAATGAAAATGGGATCTCTGTCACTTACAATAATCTTTGGGTTTCACTGTAGCTTTTGAATTGTTTCCATAAATGTAGTAGCAACTGTACTAGCTTTAAGTGGATGAGATAATGCACAAAAGTGTGCATACTTGATAAGTTTATCAACTACCACCATGATGACAATCTTTCCTTTGGAATTGGGTAAACCTGTGATAAAATCCATTGAAACCTCCTCCCAACGTTGACTTGGAATCGATAAAGGTTGTAATATACCTGGGGTCTTAATTGTTTCAACTTTATTTTTTTGGCAAACCAAACATTCCGCCACCAACTTTTGAATATCAAATTTAAGGCCATCCCAAAAAAATTCCATCTTAACCCTGTTGTAGATTTTTAAAATCTTGAGTGCCCTCCTAAGGGAGAGGTGTGCAATTCCATAAGAATATTTTGTCTGAGTTGGTAATTCTTACAGAGATATAAGAAATCTTTGTACCATAACGAATCATTTTTCCAACTAAATGTATCAGAGGTACTAGGATCTTGTTGTATCTTTTGAATGAGTGCCCACACTTCTTCGTCATTCTTCCATTCATCGCTTGCTTCGTTTATCCAATCTGGTTGGATAATAGAAATGGCGCAAAGCAATTCTTCCACATCCTCTCTTGAAAGTGAATCTGCAACAACATTTTACTTCCCTTTTTTGTATATGATTTCAAAGTCATAATCCAACATATTTGTGACCCATTTTCGTTGTTCTTCTGAAGATAATCTTTTTTCTAAAAATTATTTCAATACTATCATGATCTGTTTTTTCCTTGAAGTGTCTTCCCATTAGGTAGGGTCACCATTTATTAAGTGTATGTAGTATTGCCAACATTTACTTCTCATAAATAGCTTTGTGTAAATGCTTTCCTTTGATTGGACAACTTTCAAAAGAAATGGGTCTTTCTTCTTGTATTAAAATAGCACGAATTCCATTTCCTGAGGCATCACATTCCACAATAAAGGTTTTTGTGAAGTCTGGCGTAGCTAAGACCGATGCTTGGCACATTGCCTCTTTAATATGTTCAAAGGCCTTCCCTACCTCTAGAGTCCATGAAAATGCATCTTTCTTAAATAATGTTGTTAGAGGTGCTGCTATTCTCCCATAATTCTTAACAAACTTGCGAAAATACCCTATCAACCCGAGAAATCCTCGTAGATTCTTTATGGATGTGGGGATTTTCCATTCCTTAATGAGTTTAATTTTGCTAGGGTCTACCTTAACACCTTCAAGAGATACAACATGACCCAGATATTCCACCTCTTTTACTCCAAAGAAACATTTGGATCTTTTTGCATATAATTGTTTCTCCAATGTAGCCATTGGACTCCTAGTACAACATCAACACCACCCATTGGAATGGAAATCATTGGGCTATTCAATACATATTCTCCCATGGATAGCTTGATATTATGGCACTTTCCAAAACAAATTATGGTTCCTCCATTTGCAACCATCACTTGACACTCTGGTGCTAGATATAGGAAGCAATTCAATTCCTTGGCTATCTTACAATGAATAAAGTTATGGGTACTGCCCGAATCAATCAACACTATTACCTTTTTCTTCTTGATATGTATTTCTATATTAAGAGTTTGAAGAGTGGGAATTCGAGCCAATGCATTACAAGATATGGTCGGATTCATTTCTTATTTCTCTAGGGTTTGTTCTTGATGTATATCCTCTTCTTTTGACGTTTCTTGTTCCTTTTCTTCCTCCTCTTCACAATCTATGTAAAATAATTTCTTCTCAACACACTTATGACCTTTAGTGAATTTTCTATCATAATTGTAACAAAGCCCTATTTTTCTTTTTTCTTCCTATTGTTGTGGTGTCAACCTTGTAGGTTGTGGAAGGCTAGAAGCAACAACACTTCCATCTTTATAGTTGTGAGTGGTAGGCTTCCTTGTTTCCATAATTTTGCTTTCAATTTTTCTTGTCAACCTGAATGCCTTCTCCAATGAATCAGGTTCCCAAAGGTGAACCTCATGTTGGATGTTATCCTTTAAAGTCCCTATGAACACATCAATCTTATGCTCCTCTAGAATATCTTTTACCCTTGTATTAAATTTTTGAAAGTCCTCAATGTGCTCCATCATTGAACCCTTTTGTTTGAGATTTATCACTTGGCTAAAAAATGTGTTTCTTTTTGTATCCTCATAATGTGCTAGAACTTCTTCCATTAAAACTACCCAAGTGACAATTTGTTTACAAGGGCAAAGCCATCAATACCATACAAACTGATTTGTTTCCAAATATAAAGTTGCAATGCATACCTTTTGTGTGTTTTTCACATTATGGAGATCGAAATATTGCTCCATCTGTAGTATCTATGTTACGGGATCTTTGCCATCAAACTTCCTCATATCAATCTTTCAAACATGGTAGGTCTTCAATACAATGTTAGAGTCTATGAAATAATGATTAGCATTTATTTTTTTCTCATCGTGAGTTTCCTTTACTACCCTTTCACCATTAGTAAGCATTTCTTGTAGCAACTTTGTCAAATCTATCTTCAAATCTTCCATGTTTCCTTTAAGATTTGCTTCTATACCATCCATCTTAGCTTCCATGCCATTTATCTTATATTCTACACCATTCATCTTATATTCCATGCCATTCATATTACCTTCCATTCCTTTCTTTAATCCATCTATCTTAGCTTCTATTACTTTTTGTGAGAGTGAAAATTTTTGCACTTGGTCTCGTAATTTTGATATATCATGTTGCATTTCTTCCTCTTCTTCATGATTCATGGTAGAGATTTCAAGTTTCTTACTAGGTGTTTCCATTTTATTTCTTCGGTACATCAATTAATGATAATTATTTCTCAATATGCCCTTTGAATCACTTCAAACTAATTTTTCAAATCAAACTTATGCAATTTAAAAAAAAAACTACACATTTTTTTCTTTGTAGGAGATCAATATTGAATTTGTTGTATCTCTAAACTTTCAGATCTCCAAGGTTTCAAATTACAATTTGTGGTAGCCCTTTGCATCCTCTTTCCAATGCCACCAGTCTGATCGAAATTGGATTCTCCAAGAAAGATTTATGCCCAATCTCCCAAGATGACTTGATTATATAATTTTTCAGTAGAGTAAAAAGTACCATGTGTCACTGTTTCAACCTTTGGACCTGAAACTAATACACATAATACTACAATCCGTCCTCTTTTTGTAAATTCTTACAAAATTTCAATCCGATGCTCGGAGAGAAAGCTATGATGATTTTCCCAAAGTCACTTGTTTGGGATGTAATTCAAGAACCTCCAAAATCCCTAACTTCCTTGGATCATATCTCCGACAATATCGCAAGAAAAGATATGAAATTCGGACCTGAGGTTCATCAATATTTCTACTAACATGGGTTTTAACTTAAACCTCTAAAACATCGTACAAAACAAGTTATAGAGAAAATTCGACAATGACTTGTTTGGAGCAATGAAACCCTAGAATCCAATCCTCTGATACCAAATGTTAGGCAACCAACTCATAAAATAGAAGAAAAGATATATCAACGACTTCAAATCAGCCTCTTCGAGGGGTAAACCTCCTTTAAATTACACAAATGAATAATTCTTGGATGATACAAATGACAAAACCTCCTTTCTATATATAGGAGTCTAAGGGGTCACAATATAATCAAAGTCGACATAACAATAATAATATAAGGGCACAAAAATAACAATTGTGGGCTTCTATGGGGCACACTAATAAAAATATGGGGACAATAGGGGCACAACAATAATAATAAGGGCTACAATAATAATAGTAATGGGGGAATCACTAGTATTATAGGGACCTAACAACATACCTTGGGGGATCTCTGACTTGAGGAGTAGGGGGTTCTTCCTGACTTTCTTTTGCAGCTAACTCATCATTCTCATCATCAATTCTTACTGAGTCATCAACATTGGCTTTTTCGAGTTGTTGCAATTCTTGATCATCGTGCTCATCTACTTTCACATCTATACAATCAATTATTCTTTTGTTCACTTTATTGTAACATCTGTAACGCTTGTTGCTATTTGAGTAACCCAGAAAAATGCCTTCATTTACTTTGGCATTGAATTTCCCAAGCTTCTCATCATTTTTCTTAATGTAACATTTGCTGCCAAAAAATTTGAAGTGTTTGGTTGTTGTTGGTCTACCACACCACAACTCATAAGGAGTTTGGTCACTATTGGGTCGAAAATGAGCTTTGTTGAGGATGACCACTGTCATATGAATTGCCTCTGCCCAAAAATTTTGTTGGACATTCTTTTCTGACATCATTTCTTTAGAAAAATGTTTCACTTACATGTTTTCTCTCTCTGACACACCATTTTGGTGGGGAGTCTTTGCTATGGTAAAATGATTTTTGATGCCATTTTTCTTACAGAATTCATCAAACTCGTTTGATGTGAACTCACTTCCATTTTTTGACCTGATGATTTTGATTTTGCAACTGGCTTCATTCTTAGCCATAGTTTTGAATTCTTTAAACTTCTCAAAAGCCTCATATTTCTCTCTGAGAAAGGAAACCCACATCATCCTGCTGAAGTCATCAATTATTAGCATAAAATATAGCTTACATGTGGTTGACTACATTTTGGATGGTCCACACAAATCCATGTGCATCAACTGCAATGGCTTCGCTGAAGAGTTTTCCTTTGCCTTGAGAGAGACTCGAGCTTGCTTTCCTAGTTGACAAGATTTGCAAATAATGTTTTCTAGTTTTGAAAGCCTGGACAAGTCCTTGAATGCATTTTTCTTACTAAGCTTGACAATCTAGTCAAAATTTAGATGTCCAAGCCTTTTGTGCCACATCCAACTCTCAATTGTCTTTGATAAGTAGCATTGTTCTTTATTTTATTTTAACACAAAAACATTATTGTCTATTCTTACAAACTCCACAATTATTTCACCTATGCCTATGGACTTGATTTCACAATTTTTAGCTTTGAGAACCACATTATAGCCTTGACCACACATTTGAGACACACTCAATAGATTATGTTTCAGCCCATCAACATACAAAATGTTCTTAGATTTACCTTTGCCATTTGAGAGACTAACCATTCCTTTTACAATCATTTTTCCTGGAGCATTGTTGCCAAAAGTAACATTACCTTTGTTAACTGGATTCCAAGTGAGAAACTTGGTTTTGTGTCCTATCATGTGCTTGAAATGGCCACTATCCACATACCAATGGCTCCCACCATTGTGTGCATACAGCGCAATATCACATTGCTCTGATTTTTATTTTTATTTTCATACTTTTGGCATTTGTCCAATTTATTCAATAATTGGCTCTATCTTCTTTCCTTTAAACCCGCAATTAACTGTTATATGCCCAAAATTTTGGCATTTAAAACATTGCACTCGATAATTCAGGGGAGCAAAGGAATTATTATACGTGGGTATGCTTCTTCTCTGTTGAATTCTTCTCTTGGATCTGAGTTCTCTGTATGATAAATTAACTTTGCATTTTGCATCGTTGTGGCCATAATTTATGTACGTAAAACAATATCCAGGGGAGACATCATTGTACCTATATGGATTCTTTCTTCGTTGAGCATAATTTTGAGCAAATTGATTTTCATGGACAGAGTGCTTATTTTGTTATTATTGTTGATTTTTCTTTGACTGAGTATTGTCTTTTAGCTTCTATGTGGGCCCTTCTTGTGATGGGGGAATGAAGGTAATTGTCCTTTTTCCCTTTAGGTCAGTTGTTGTGCTAGACTCACCATCAAAACAAATACTAATTCAATCTTTGGAGATGTGTTAAGCCTCCATAATTTCATTTAAATTATTTGTCCTTTTCTGAATTTCTTATTAAAGTTGTAATGTGTTTTAGCCTTTTCAAGCTCCTTCAATAGCATAATTTATCCTTCCAACTTCCCACAGGTTTGAGCCTTTTCAATTAACTGTTGGTTCAAGGAATCTTGTATTTTCTTACTTTCTTCTAATTGCATAAGTAATGGTTCAACAACCTCAGCCTTATCCTTTAATAAAGACTCCTTTTGGGTTTTTTTTTCTTCCTCAACCTTTCTATTTCTTCAAGAGCACTTACCAGTTCTCCTTCAAGGTCAACTTCTCTTTCTTCATTATCAAAGTTAATAGCCTTGACTTGAATATTTTCAATGGCCATTAGCATGAATTCCTTAGGGATCTCATCATCTTTGTCCTTATCTGAGGAATGGCTAGATTCAGTTTCTGAAGATCTCTCATCTTGAGCATAGAAGTCTCTCTTCTTAGCCTTCTTTTTATCCTTCTAAAATTTCTTAAACTTTTATTTATGATCATAATTGCTTTTCTTATTTTCATGGCACTCTGATTCATAATGACCAACTTTGGCAAAATTAAAAAATTTAAAGGGAAACTTACCTTTATACTTCCCTAATCCTCTCTTGAGCCTCCTCACAAAATTAGCTTCTTCTTCATCTAATTCACAACATGTGTCAGCATGTTCATCCTTGCACTTACTTTCTACTTTGAAGGTTGATTCTTTGGCTGCAGACTTTCCTTTAGAACTCCTCATCTCATAGGTAGTGAGTATTCCAATGAGTTGATCTAGAGTGAGAATGTTTAGATTTTCCATTTCTTCAATGACTAACACCTTGGGATTAAACCTCTCAGGAAGAGATATCAACACTTTTTGAACTACTACAGCTTCATCTAGCTTCTCATCAAGCCCTCTTATTTTGTTCACAACTTCATCAACTCTTAAAAAATAATTTACAATCTCTTCATCATCGGGCATGCTTAAAGATTCAAATTGCATCCTAAAACCTTGGATTTTAGCTTTCTTTAACTTGTTGTCTCCTTTTGATGATGGTACTAGAGCCGCCAACATTTAGGGGATCACCCTGGTATGAATTTCCAACTAGAACTCACACTGTTTGGTGTGGGAGTCCCATCCAGTATGATGGTCAGGTTGCCATTGTCTTAAGGATTTGCCTCAACTCTTGCTTGTCAGCACAGGAGAGTGGTTCACTTTGTCTTTGAAAAGTGAGGTTCGCATGCCTGGTGAGTAAGTGTCACTTATTTCAATCGTTCTTTCACTATCGAGGGAAAGGGTGAGAGTGAGTTCCAGGGAAATTGGGAGCAGTCCCAACACTACTAGGAACACACAACACAACAAGACATGCACGACTTCCAGCGGAGCATTCCACATCGATGTGGCAGTCACAACATACAATGTAAGATAACACGTACAACACTCACAGATCAGTCTGAACGAGTGAAATGGTTGCTACGGCAAGTTTCATGTGAAAGTTCTGTCTAATGTCCGGGAGAGCAGTCTACACGGGCGAGACAATGTTAACAACATATACAACACATTTCCATTAATAGATTATGCATTGCAACAAATGCAGCAGTTTAGATGTAGAACATAGGTTAAAGCAACATGCATTACAAGTGTTAAAGATCAGTCCTACAAAAAATACAATACATGTGTGAAAACGTGTTGGTCTGTTAGCAAGCTTCTGAATTAACCGAAAGTTCCAAGACACATGGTTACACAACACATCACTAAACTTGAGTGCGGGGAGTTGGAGCCACTACTTACTCCTTAAATAAAATATTACGGACTCTCTTGGCTATGTATGATGAGTTGAGTTGAAAAGTCCTTTGCATGTACAAATGAGGGGGTATTTATAGCCTAGGGTGCAACTGACCCTTGTGGCTCTTCGACTACCCTCATGACCGTTTGACTTCCATGACTTTTCAACTTACATGACTCTTTGTTCAACAAGTGGGTCTCTTGGCCTTCCATGTTACATCACATTGATTGAAAACAAGCCCATAGTGGAGATGTGGATGACATGACTCATGACATGACTCAACATGACTTGACATGAAAATGCTAGTACATTCATGTTGCTGATGGAGTGCATGTCGAGCTATAGTGTTTTTGGGTGATGGATGTCTTCATGGTGTATCATAGCTTCAACTCTACATGGCGAAGTGTGTGGAGTCTTCGATGGTCCTTCATTCGCTTGATGAAGCTTTAACATGTTGTTCCTTGCTTGCATGCTGGAAGGCTTGACAGGCTCATCTGTTCGCAAAGGTGCATGTTTGTGGTGTTTTTCCACTTCACATGCTTCATTCGTTCATCCATTGGTGAACCTATCCTTCTCCATGTGATCCCTTCGTTCATCCCATTCATCGTCTAGCCATGTTTGTTGGTGTACCTATACCTATAGTCACCCATGACAAGACGACATCAAATCCAAAGCCTCCTAGTCTACCATGACACATGATCATTTCTGATGCAGGTGACCGGGAGAGGCAACAACGCTATGATGCGGGATGATGGCTCCGAGCACTGCTGATGAAAACTATGCAAGAGTCACTGAGTGATGGAGACAAGAAATTTGAGTCGACAGTGACTGTCTATGAGGTCTGGCTCAATTGGGAGGAAAAATTGTGCAAATTTTGGGAGGAGCAGTACAAGCTGCTGGAAGGCAAGGAAAGCATGTTCTTCGCAATTTTTCAGAATGAACGGGCAGCAGGGCTGGACAGCCAAATTTGCACAATATTCCAAAAGAACAATCCAGGTTGCATGAAGGGTCAACAAGCAGGGATTGCACAGTTTTTCTAGGGAACTGCCTAGGAGATTGGTAGCCAAAACTATGCAATTCCCAGATGGAATTGCCAGCTGGCTACTGGGGTCACTAGTAGCCAAACCTGCGCAATTCCCAGAGGGAATTTCCAGTTGGCTACTTGAGTCACAGGTAGCAGAAACTACGCAATTCCTGGAGGGAATTGGCAGTCTTCTGCTAGGGGCTGCTGCCAAGGAAAACTGCACTAGGCTTACTCATGGGTAGCGGAAGGCTTACTCATGAACATTGTGCAATTTCTGAGATGAACAGTTGGTCGACTATCAACATGACTCACTAGGAAAACTGCACAATTTTCTGAGGGAGACAGGGACGGGCACTTGGTTTCTGTCTATCTTGTCTACGTAATTTCCTCAGTCAGTTGAGCGGGTGAGGTCAATGGCCTCTACGCAATTTTTAAGGAGACTCAGTCCCGGGGTGATTTCTAGGTCTGACTATCCGGGTGGCCAATATGAGAGCTGATTGAATTACTTGTGGGCAGCGCGGCTTGAAAATACTAGGTTGGTTCTTCTGCACTGTTCTGGTTGACAGTTGATAGAGTCGATGACAGGGTGATGGCTCAGCTATCAAAGTGGAGTTAGGTCATCAAAACCTTCAGCAAAAATGGATAATTGTGTGAACAATCGAAATATGCATAGGTGATGATACAAACACACACTCGCATGACTTGACGACGAAACAACCAAACCATCCAGACACACATGTTCAACATAACTGAACGACGGTGTAAGTGACAAGCGTGACACTCATGATTGATCATTCATTGATCAAGACAATGCTTGTGCGACAGTGAATGTGACTCTGTGTGTGAGTGCGACAGATGCTTTCATAGAGAACACAACAAGCACATACGAAGCAAAGACTTTGAGCATAACCAAAACATGGTCGCAAGGATGACTTAGACATCAGCATGCAGGGACTTGAATGCAATGAACAAGCAAGGCGGTTGTAAAGAATCACACGAGCTCATGGAGTGAACTCAAGTGTGTGCGATCATCAAGTGAAACTCTTCAAGGGAGGCTCTGAAATTGGTGCAGGCCAAAATTTTGGAGGGTGGTTGTAGCCGCTACAACACTTGGTGACACACTAGTAGAACTCCAGCTTCTCTGTTTCAGTTCATCTCTAGCACAGGGCCTTGATATTTTGGGGAGTATTGAATCATTGTGCAGGTTACTTTAGTTTCCCCACTTACCCCATGGACATACGTGGTTCACTCTTTTCCAACTCAGTCAAACACAATAAAAATTTTAGCTTAAATCTCAGTGTTTCGAATCCGGGAAGGGTGGTTTAGCTCACGAGTTGAAGATTTTCAGAGTATAAGTTTTCATCTCTGGTGTTGCTCTGCCGCCAACAGGCCTAGACAGTACCCCGGTAGAGACACGCAGGAACACACACATTGCTCCACTGCTATCGACCCTAATCAGTACCCCGATGGAGTTGCATGATTCACCTCTCTACGCAGGAAACCTTTCACTTCTTTCGCATTTTTCAAGAGGACTGTGCATAGGCACTTATTTATTTTGGGGCGGAAGAGGGATACCGACTTATTGAGAGCAGAAGAGGTTGTTCCTTTAGAGAAGCATGTAAGACCTCTGACATAGGTTTTCTCGTTTAGATTTTCCCCTTCTTTGTTTCTACTAGTTGGATGAGCTTGAACACACAGAGCAGAAAGCTGAGTACATGCATGGGGCTTCCCAGTGTGGACATAGGTTCGCAGTTGGACCAAAACTTCCCTTGCAGACAGTTCATATTTTTCGTCAAGACTTCATCGGTCGAAAGTTACAATCAATCATAGAGAAGGCAGACACAAGATTGGCCAAGCGTTGTAGTGTCACGAGTTTCCTCAAATTTTAGCCACATACTCTATTCAAAATCCAGGATGCAGTAGTTGGCAGCACTTATTTCCGTAAACAAAAATAGTAATATATCAAACAAACAAAATGAATGTGAACAAAAATAGTAAGAAAAATCAAACAAATAAAAAGCAAATATAATAAGCAAAACAAACCAAATGAAACAACAAGCAGCAAGCAGACTATGTACATGGCACGGGCGCGGCCCGACCTACTGAAAATAATGTTTGAGATCTTTTTCATTGGCAGGAAGGTTGTCAATCCTCCTTCCCAGTGATTGCAAATGATATGTGTGTGGGCCAAGCCTCTCGTAGACTAGTGCAAGTCCACTGGGCTCTGCTACTGAAACCTGGTGGCATTCCAGAAGACCTTCAAGTGAAGACAACACCATTGTTTTAGGTACTGTGTGCAACATGGGCTCGGATGATGGCACGGGGTAGTTGTTTTTATTCCAGGAAGGGTTCAATTTTTTGAAGTCGATGGGTAAGCAGATTTTCCCAAATTTCTTACGTGCAGGATTTAAATTAGAAAACCAAGTATGATGATGACCTTTGCAAGTAGTGGAAACACTTAAAATGTTAGTCAATCTTTTTGGTGAGAGTCCAAACAACATGTATGTGTTACTTGTTCTTTGCTGCAATGGTTTGTCTCCTCCTTTACCTGGAATCTCATGTTGGATTGCTTGCGTGTGATGTGTACTCAGGTCATCATCTACTCATGCAGACCCATCTTGATACTGTTTGATCAAGCGGTCAATGATTTGTCATTGTTGTAGTGTGTAGCTTGTACCGAGATTGGCCATCTTCGGATCATGGTAGGTTCCCAGGCTTCTTTGTTCATTCATATTGTTTGTCCTTTATGTGTTCAACATGAGTGCTTCATACTCAACATCATTTTCTGTGCCTTCAAGCTTCAAAAAGCTCGAAATCATGCATTGTCCGTTGTTTTGGATGACTAAGATACACTCAGTTATTGAGCCATCATGTGTTCCTGACTTGTCAAGGCTCATAGCCAACAACTTGTCTGTACATGGACCATTTGGTGTGTTGGTACTACTGCTACTACCATTGTTGCTACTACTGCTACTATTGGAAAAACAAACTGTACAAGTTTCATTATCATCAGTTGGGCGAGGAAGGAGTCCCAACTGCTTGTCTAATGAGGTTGGAGTTGGCCATGCAGGATTAAACTCCAATGTCATTTCCAGGAGGAAGTTGCCAAACATGAGTTTTGTGAAGGCCAACGGTTCATTCTCGTTGTTACGGGGAGTGACATTGTGTTTCATATACCTCTCAGATAACACCCGGATTTGGTTGCATCTACCCTTGTACGGAAAGCCACATGTGAGACTAGTCTGTAGCAAAATATCCATATAGCTTGCTGGACTAGTCTCTATTGTGTAGCAGGCCATATGCTTCTGGTATTTCCACAACGACTATGTTGATGCATTGGTGAACTCGACCGTCATGGGATAGTCGGATGGTCACATCTCAAAGTTCACCAATGGTTGGTACTGATGTTCTGTCAAGTTGGATGATTCTCGTAGATGTTTCACTCCATCATGCATTGATCGTCTTAGCAATGGAGAGCGGCATGACGTTGGTTACCGCGCTAGAATCAACCAAGCGGTTGTGACCATTGTAGTCAAAAAATTCGAATGAAAGCAAGAATGGGGGGCAACTTGAGTTTGCTTCTTCCATCTGGAGTGTATTGAGCATAGTAGATAGTGATTTAGGAGGTGTGATTGCTCCCTTGTTGGTAGAGGCTACATTGTTCGTTGTTGTTTGTCCCAACGCACGCAGCAGGATATCTCGCTAACTCTGGACTTTGGCTAACTCAAACAAACTAATGTTCACTCGCGTTTTCTTCATGTCATCGACTATGTTGTAATCCAGATGTGGTAGACTCACATAGGTGTCTCGGGTGGAACGGATGTCCGCGTTGTCCCATGAAGTGTTCTACAACTTACAACTCATGGATGTACTCTTATCCGTTGTTATCTTTCTGGACTTGTTTTGTGTCTGTTACTTTGAGGCAGCCGGTGGATCAGCCTTCTTTATGAGTTGCCTCACCTTCTCTTTCATTTCCACAAGTGTAGAGGGATCCCCTTTACTCCTAATATTGTAATGATCGTTTTGCGTTTGGGGCTTCTTCTCAGTGTTTATCTTCGAGATTGCTTGCGAGAACTGATAAGCGTTCACCACATGCCCAGAACTTGGTGTTTCATCAGGTGCAACCTCTTTGCTATCATCATTGTCTTTCGTCTACTCCTACATATCGCCTTCCAAATCGAGTGTATGACTGTAGACTGAGGTAACGATTCACTTCCAATCTGAACAAGAGTTCTCGGGGTGGAACTCTTCATGGAATGAAAAAAAATAAGGGTCAGCGCACTAATCGAGTTGGAACACAGGCTTCTGCGACAAATTTTGAAGCGAACGGGTTGTTGCTTGATGAGTCGGTTGATGAACTGCTTGCCTGTCTCTATCTGGGCATATGGCTGCTTACAAATGTATCTATTTTTTGTTGCTTGAGTTCGGACATTTCAGTGGCCAAGTTCTTGACAAGGCGAGTGAGGGTCTCAATATCAGTTGCTTCCTTGTCTTTACCCTCGCTCGTCATTTATTGGGGCTTTCTGCTCACATCCTTGGAGTCTTACGTTGATTTTTCATCCTTGATGACTTCAATTGTGCGCAAGTCTTTTTCAATAGCAATAGCCTCTTCACAGCATTCTAAAAGTGTTGGCTTTGTAGCTCGTTTGACAAACTACGCAATGGTGGTCGACAGTGCAGATGTGTAATAGTCAACAGTGATGGAGTCATGAGGTTTAGTGTCTGCTGCAAATTTATTCAAAATACGCATAAACCTCTGATTGAAGTCTTTCACTTTCTCTTTACCCTCCACCCTGAGGCTTCCCAATTCCTTGAGTAGCATGGCTGGGTTCTTGTCATCAACAAACTTTTCAAGGAACATATGTTTGGAAGTGTTATCACTCAGATTTTCCCAGAAGTTGTAATAAGAGGGAAAGGGGTCCGAGGTAACCACAAACCAACTTTTAGGTACAGAATCTAGCCAATCTGTATCCAGAGAGGGCTCTCTCTTTAAGGTTTAGCTTTGTTTTGAAAGATATTAGGCTAGTTATGATAGCTTTTTGGTTTTGATTGTATTTGGTGGTGAAATTCAGTAGTAAAGGGGTAGGACTAAGTATTTTTTGCCATTGGGCTTATGGAGTCAAAGAAAATGCCTCAACTGGACTTAGTTTCTCGACAAAGGATGGCTTCACAGGGCAAGATAGCTAAACAAGGAGCAAATAAAGACTTGAAAAGATGGAATGGACTTAAAAGAGATGAAGGGCAATTAAGAATCCTTTATCATGTTTTAACGGGAGGGAACTTGGATGATTACCAATCAAGAGAAATTAAGAATTCTTTACTAAACAATCAAAATGAGTAAACTAGGAAATAGGAGCAATTAAGAATTCACTGCTTATGCTAGTTTAGAGGAAAACATTAAGAATAAAAACAATTGAAAACAGATTGCACTAAAGCACTTTCTGAATTAAGCTTTTTCGTTTTAATATTTAGATATGAAACATAATTGAAATATTTCAACAGGAAAACAATAACACAGGAGTTATAAGATACTTATTTGCTCGATGTATTGCACTTGAATCCTGTGAAAATTCCTTTGTATCAATTCTACATCCAGCCATCCATGCAAGATTTGGTCCAACAACACTTTATTCCAAAATAATCAGTTTTACAGCAATGCCTAAGAATCCACCCTCTATACTCCGAATGAGGGAGTATTTATACAAAAACTTTACAATAATATATCTCATAACAAAGTGAGATATATTCTAAGATAATTAACTATATGTTACATGAAAATAGAGACAGATGGTCTCGTAGGTAAAAGATATAGGCAAACTAATGGTATGTTGTCCCTATTTTTGAGAGTGTGCTAGAGTTAGGTCCTATAATTTGGCATTCTTCTGTCTTTGATGTAATCTTGTGCTGGTTGTTATGCTTTTATCTTTTTACTGATACACTTTATCCTGCTCTGATACTCTTTACCTGTTTGATCTCTGTTTATCCTCTTTACCATCATTGACTGTAGTAAATAACCAAAATTTACCTTTTACCAAGGATAAATTACAAAATTTCTAACATTTCTTCCCACCATTTTGGTTGTGGTATTTTGGTTTTTTAAAGTTTTCTGAGGGTCTCATCAATTCAGTGTACCTGAAAAAGGTAGGCTGAATTGGAAACAAGTGCTTTATTTCATGCTTGACATAGAATAGGTTCTCTAAACTGTCATAGAGAACTCTGCCTGTAGGCAATGCTTTTGATGCTGATGCACTTGTTGATGAACTTGCCTAGTTGCATGCATATTGATTCAATTTGTCCACATAATCTATATGCCTCATTAATTTGTCATTAATAACTAAAGGACTAGGCAACCCTTTACTCTGCAAAATACCAAATTTCCCCATAAACGCATTTATTTCTTCCTGCATGTCATGGCATCTTCTTTCTGAATTTTGCATCAGAGTCCTTTTAGTTAAAACCCTTTTGACTTCTAGAATAGTCCCTGTTCTGTCTTCAATGCCCAGTTCTTCAAGCTGGTACTTATTCTTGTTATTCAAAAAATTTATGAGCCTGGTGGCTTCCTCAGGCATCTTTCCTAATTCTACTCTTGTCCTTTGAATCTCTTCTCAGGCTACCTTCACCAAATCAATTTGTTCAAAAATTACTTGGATTGATGGTCAAACATCATTTATTTACTGAGTGATGTTGGCCCAAAGAATATTTTTAATATCTGCCAAGGGCTTGTCAAATGTAAGGTCTTTTTCTAATGATTTTACCTTGTTTTCTAATCCTTTAATTTCCCTTGTCTTTTTTGCAACCTTTATCTTTGAGAGATCATACCTCTGTTCTAAGGTAATGTATTGTCATTTTACCTTTTTCAACTCTGAAACTTGGAGTTTCATCTCTTCCATTGATTTTATTAGCTTCGTTGTGCTCAAATTTGAAGTATTCTCCTGTGTTGTTCCTCCTTCAATAATCTCATCAATATCCATTTGTTTAAGGTCCTGCATTTCTATTTCATTGAATTTTGTGGGATGAATCATTCGAATTGTACTTTATTTTGAGATATTTGTTTCTACCTCATTTGTTTGATCAAATTCAATATTGTATTTACATCTATGTGACTGTTAGAAAATTCTTCATCTAAAGTCAAGAAATTATTTATACGCTCGTCACTATCAAACACTTGCCAGTTCTTTACATTATTAGGTATGGCTAGTTTGTGTCTAATCTCAACTGTGAACTGATGACTGGGTTCGAAAGGTAATTTGCAGGTGCTGGCCTAAATTGCCAGACTATGGGCTTGCAAGTTGTGTTTTCTTGGGATTTTAGCAAGCTGAGTTTCCAGAAAAGTATTAAGAATATCTATAATTGTTCCTCTGTAGTATCTTAATCTAGGATCATTAGTTAGATACTTCCCTTTGATATGTTGAATAATTAAATCAAAATCTCCTACGGCAGATACTCTAATTGCTCCTAATATTTTAACAAGTTTGAGACCTAGCAAGAGAGCTTCATACTCCTCCATATTATTGGTGCACTTAAAATCTAACCTGTAGGCATAACCTTCAGCATGGTCATTTTCAAGATTGCACATCCAAACTCCTACTCCTGCTCCTAATTTGTTGACTGAGCCATCAAATTCTAAATGCCAAAGAATTTCATGTTCATAATTGGTATCAGGAGTATCAAGAATTTATTTAATTGTGAGATTTGTTTTTTCATTTTCTTCTGGTTTCCTTCAGGTGTCTAATATTTCATTATTTTTAGAGATTTCTTGGATTTGAATACTAGATTTTTCTCTTTTAATTTATTTTGGTTCTGCTGCTAAAACTTCTAATTCATTGGAAGGATCAATTTCAGCATTGTAAAGAATGAATGAATCCATATCAGAGTGTACTGAGTAGATGGGGAAATTTTGTGGTTTTTCCTGACTACTTACTACATATTTCATTAAAGTTTCTCTGTATAGCTTCTTAGGTTGGCTGAAAACTGAGATAGTAGCATAGGACATGTCCAATTGAAGAGATCCCTGAAGCTTTGCACCCCAGGATCTAGACAATAACATGCCATATTTTGGTGGAATATCTGCTACCACTATGTCCATTAAGATTGTCTTTGCAGGGCATTGAACCAGTGAAACACACAAGTCTTTTATCAATCCTAAACATCTCACCTAACATGAATCAAAAGAAAAGAGGTATTGGTATGGCCTGGTGATATCTAGGTCTAGTTTTTCCTTTACAGACTTGGGCATTAGGTTGTGAGATGCCCCAGAATCAAACATGGCATTATGAAGTATTTTTTCATGTATGTTCAAACTTACTTAGAAAGGAGTAATTCCTCCATCTAAGGGTTTTCCATTTACTTCAGGACCGAAGATCAATTCTGGTTGGTCGTCAAAAACATTGACTGAGTCTTCATTTCCAGTGATTCTGAGTGATCTATTGATTTGACTTCGGTAGACATCATGTTTAGCTAATTCGGACAATGGAACAGCTATTTTTAGTTTGCCTACTTCAGTCTCTAGATTAAAAGGTTTTTCTTACTAAACTCTTGTATTTCGAGCACTGGGATTCTCTTTGTCTTCTATATTTTCTGTATTTTTCTCCTTCTCAGGAGTGGGGTTATGGGTTGAGGTTGCTTCCAAATTAACTTCTGGAGGTTCTTCCACATTTCCTCCTGGAGGAGGAGGAGTGGAGGGTTGTCTATTGCTAGGTTGATTTTCGGAGACATCTTCAATTATTGGATTAGCAGGATTAGGATCTGATCTAGAAAGAATATGTACAGGTGTAGTATTCGTCTTAGAATGGGCTATTTTGCAGCTTTTTGTTTGTTGGTTTCAGTAGCATCAATTCTTCTACTCCTCAGGTTATATTGCTTGTGGACTTCATAAATGGCTGTGTCATACCCCTCCTTGAAGTCAAATGATTCACCTCACTGATTTTGGAATTGTTTGAGAATATGAGCCTCTTGATCCTCCTCGGTAAAGAAAACTAGTTGTTCGTTATTGAGTCCCGTTAAATTTATTTGAGTATCTTCTATTGGTTCATCAGAATTTGAGGCTTCAGCATAATTTTCCTAGAACATGGGCCTAATGTTTTGGTCAGGATCAGTCTTTCCAGTGTTCTGGTTTTGATTTTTCCTTAAATTTGGATTTCTCCCAGTATTAGTTGGCTGACCATCCCAAGGGGATTTCCTTTCTATTGTTTCTACTCTATCCCCTAGCCTATCCATCCCTTTAAGTATAAAATCCATTTTTTGTTCAAAAGCTGAGGGTTCTTCTTTCAATGGTATTCTCCTTTCACTTCTAGCCTTGGCTTGTTTAGATATCAGGTTAGCTTCAACACTGACAGCTATACTTTGCATATCTTCTAAAGTGTGGGGAGCTCTTTCTCTAAGCTGGTAGGCCATGTCAAAATCAAATCCATCAAGGAATTTGATTAACACTAAATCAGGAGGATGTCTGAGGTTTTGAGGAATAGCATTATAAACATTGTTGAACTTGGTGCAGTAGTCTTGCACAATTTCTTGTGTTCCTCTCTTTAGGTTTTCATATTCTAATAAGATTTGGAGAGGATCTTTCTTCTTTTCCCATCTGTTTAAGAATTGCATATAGAGATTTTCTAGGTTGTTTATATTGTTTGTAGGTAGGGCTCTAAACCAGGTTCTGACTTCTCTAGCTAGACATTGAACAAATATTCTCATTCTTACATCATCAGCATCTATTTCATATATTTCAAAGTAATCAGTCATTTTTTTGGTATGTTGTTGAGCAGTGTAGGTACCAGAACCATCAAACGGAGTGATTTTACTTTCATAGTCTTGCGGCATGGCCCCTAAATTGGATGGTAATACCAAGGGAGTATATTTGTTTTCCATTGAAGTAGGTAGTGAAGAAACAACAGCTGGAGTTGGGATAACGATGGGTGTTGGAGTGGTAGATGGAGGGGTAGAAGGGGTGGTTTGAGGGGTAGAAGGAAATGGTGATGAAATTGGAGAAGCAGTAGTGATCACAGAAAGGTTGAGTGTTCCTTCAGAGGTAAGATCAAATTGTATGGAGTTATACAAATGTCTATTAAGATGTGAATTAACAATTTCAAATTGTAATTCTTCAATGAACAATGGATCTGGGAGTAGGTCAGTTAATTCAGAATCAGAGGATGTCGTAAACAGAGAGATTTCAAAATGTTCATGAAAGGGTTCATCTTCAAGATAGATCCACCTAACATGACAGGATGTTGATCTGAAAGGGCGTCTGGAACTGGTAGAACTCTCTTGGATTTCCTGTCTCCTAAGAATTCTGAGGATCGGATTAGGATTTTCAAACACCTCTGGTGGATTGGGATCAGGATTAGCTTTGGTATAACAAGTCCTTTCTGAAGCCATATTTTTAGGTATGTTTTTGGTTTTTCTTTAATTGGTATTAACAACACAACTTCTATGGTTTCTTTAAGAGGTTTTAGATATGGGATTTGAACTTTCTTAAAGACTTATCTAACAAGAGGAACTGGTTGAATGTTTGGAAACCATATGTTCAATCCATAAACTAGATCGGAGATAGACTGAAGCAACATTCATCTAATATGCAATTGCAAAGCATGAGCAGTGTAAAGGCTACCTAGCTAACTTCAGGCTCTGTCTGTAGTTTATAAAGTAAACAATAGTAACAAACACACTATTCATTCCCTAGTAGGATCGCCACTATGTTATCACTCAGATTTTCCCAGAAGTTGTAAGAAGAGGGAAATGGGTCCGAGGTAACCACAAACCAACTTTTAGGTACAGAATCTAGCCAATCTGTATCCAGAGAGGGCTCTCTCTTTAAGGTTTAGCTTTGTTTTGAATGATATTAGGCTAGTTATGACATCTTTTGGGTTTTGATTGTATTTGGTGGTGAAATTCAGTAGTAAAGGGGTAGGACTGAGTATTTTAGGCCATTGGGCTAATGGAGTCAAAGAAAATGGCTCAACTGGACTTGGTTTCACGACAAATGATGGATTCACAGGGCAAGATAGCTAAACAAGGAGCAATTAAAGACTTGAAAAGATGGAATGGACTTAAAAGAGATGAAGGGAAATTAAGAATCCTTTATCATGTTTTAAGGGGAGGGAACTTGGATGATTACCAATAGAGAGAAATTAAGAATTCTTTACTAAACAATCAAAATGAGTAAACTAGGAAACAGAAGCAATTAAGAATTCACTGCTTATGCTAGTTTAGAGGAAAACATTAAGAATAAAACAATTGAAAACAGATTGCACTAAAGCACTTTCTGAATTAAGTTGTTTCGTTTTAATATTCAGATATGAAACATAATTGAAATATTTAAACAGGAAAAAAAATAACACAGGAGTTATAAGATACTTATTTGATCGATGTATTGCACTTGAATCCTGTGAAAAGTCCTTTGTATCAATTCTACATCCAGCCAGCCATGCAAGATTTGGTCCAATAGCACTTGATTCCAAAATAATCAGTTTTACAACAATGTCTAAGAATCCACCCTCAATACTCTAAATGAGGGAATATTTATACAAAAACTTTACAATAAAATATCTCATAACAAAGTGAGATATATACTGAGATAATTAACTATATGTTACATGAAAATAGAGATAGATGGTCTCGTAGGTAACAGATAGAGGCAAACTGATGGTTTGTTGTCCCTATTTTTGAGAGTGTGCTAGAGTCAGGTCCTATAATTTGGCATCCTGATGTCTTTGATGTAATCTTGTGTTGGCTATTCTGCTTTTCATCTTTTTATTGATACATTTTATCCTTCTCCAATATTCTTTACCTGTTTTATCTCTGTTTATCCTCTTTACCATCACTGACTGTAGTAAATAACCAAAATTTACCTTTTACCAAGGATAAATTACAAAATTTCTAACATTTCTTCCCTCCATTTTGGTTTTGGTATTCTGGTTTTTTGAAGTTTTCTAAGGGTCTCATCAGTTTCGGTGTACCTAAAAAAGGTAGGCTGATTTGGAAACAAGTGCTTTATTTCATGCTTGACATAGAATAGGTTCTCTAAGCTGTCATAGAGAACTCTGCCTGTAGGAAATGCTTTTAACACTGATGCATTTGTTGATGAACTTGCATGGTTGCCTGCATATTGATTCAATTTGTCCACATAATCTATATGCCTCATTAATTTGTCATTAATAACTAAAGGACTAGGAAACTCTTTACTCTGAAAAATGCCAAATTTCTCCATAAACGCATTAATTTCTTCCTGCATGTCATGGCATCTTCTTTCTAAATTTTGCTTCAGAGTCCTTTTATTTAAAACCCTTTTAACTTCCAAAATTATCCATGTTCTATCTTCAATGCCCAGTTCTTCAAGCTAGTACTTATTCTTGTTATTCAAAAAAATTATGAGCCTGGTGGCTTCCTCAGGCATCTTTCCTAATTCTGCTCTTGTCCTTTGAATCTCTTCTCAGGCTACCTTTACCAAATCAATTTGTTCAAACATTATTTGGATTGATGGCCAAACATCATTTATTGACTGAGTGATGCTGGCCCAAAGAATCTTTTTAATATCTACCAAGGGCTTGTCAAATGTAAGGTCTTCTTCTAATGATTTTACCTTGTTTTCTAATCCTTTAATCTCCCTTGTCTTTTCTGCAACATTTATCTTTGAGAGATCATACCTTTGTTCTAAGTTAACATATTGTTCTTTTACCTTTTTCAGCTCTAAAACTTGGAGTTTCATCTCTTCCATTGATTTTATTAGCTCCTCTGTGCTCAAATTTGAAGTATTCTCCTGTGTCGTTCCTGTTGTTATTGTACCTGTGACCACCTCTACTGTGGCTGCTGGAATGTTTGGTGCCAGAGTTATTCCAAGGGTTGAAGGGACTGCAGTTGAGACTACTGGTATCACATTGGGAGGCTGAGAGGTCGACTCTCCCTACTTGTCCTTCAATGATTTTTCTAGTTCTTTCTCAGTCTCATTTAGTCTTTCATTAAGTTTTAAGACTAAATCCATTAGCTCTTCTTCAGACTTTTGCTTTATGACCTCAGCAGTCTGTGGATGCCTTGAAGGAGGTAGCTTTAGCTACTTCCTTAAGGTAGCAATATCTTCATCTTTCTTTTTGATTAAGGCTTCTGCAGCCTTCACATCTTTCGGATCATGACCCAGCCCATTGATCAATTCTTCTAAAGATTTTATTCTATTATCTTTAGCCTGCGAGGAGGATTTCTCCAGTTGTAATTGGGCAGTTGTATTATTCAAAGAATTTTCTAGCCTTTGGGCCATCATGGCCTTACCATTCAATGTACAATAGATCATTTCTCATGTCTATTTATGCAACTCAATTTGGTGCAAGGGATGGATATCCTTTGCCATGACCTCGAAGTTGGTTCTGAGGTAGTCTGCTGCTGATTGAGGTTGTTTCGCTTTAGGTTTGAAATAACTCGTTATCATTTTACCTTCCTTGATTTCATAGGCTGGCATCAATCTGTTTTGATTAATGGGAGCCATTTTCAAATATTGGTTGTAAACCTAGAGTCTTAATGGATCATTTCTGACTTTTATTTCTATAAACTTCTTCTTGATATCTAGAGTGTCTTTCCCTGGAGGCCTAAATGATGATACTTCTGCACTTTGTTGTCTCCCCAGCTCTTGTCTCTGTGAGCTAGTAGATGTCCCCCCTACTGGGAAAGTTTGATGACTATCTACTCTTTCTTTCCTTTGAATATCAATAGTCTCTTCAAAAAATTCCTCCTCTGAAAGGGGATTTATCCTATGCCTTTTAGCACCAGGCTGCTCTGAGGGTCCACTGGCAGGGGTAGCTACTTCCCTGTCTCTCTTTTTATTCTTTTCCTCATTCAGAGGAGTCTACAAGATTGGAGGTTCTCCCACATTACTTTGAGTTGGAGGAGTTTGCATTTGGGCCTATTCCTTAGAAGTTTCAGGCTGTTTAGACATTGTAGATTGCTTTGTGGCCTGAGTACTAGTCTCTGGCCCCTTTCCTTTGGATGTTCCTGTGAATGGTGTTCTGGTATCCTGTGAATGCTGCTGAGAGGTTTCAGCTGTAGAAGCACTAATTCCTGACCTCTGTGAAGACTCAAATCATACTTGCCCAAAAGAATCCAGGTCAAGTGTTTTCTCAAGATCCCTCATAAAATTTTCTATATTGACCTGTTCACTATCAGTTTCTACTAGGTTCCCCTCCCTCCATTCATCCATATTGGCAAATTGTTAAATCTCTGGGATTCTATGGTGTATGTATGGTGATAGCATGTGCTTTATTCTTCTATCATAGATAAAGCTATTAGGATCATATGGCATCCACCCAAAACTCTTGTGTAATTTAAGGTGATCTTCTAAAATTATCTCTGCTTCTCTCCATGCTTCCCTAGTGTTGCAGACAAAAGGGCCTAACTGATTTTTTATTCTGAGTTGAGCTTTCTTTTTGGCATGATAAAAATGGACCAAGTATGAATTTATCATTTGTCTGAAATATTCCAATGCAAATAGTCTCATTGGAACGTATTTTGGTAACTTGAAAGGGCAGAGCTCACACCCATATATCCTAATTTATGTATGGTTCTTGTATAGGTACCAATCACCTATTCTGTACTGCTTTGAGGGCTGTAGGATCATTTTGATGTCACCACTGATCCTGGGAGGGGAAATCCCTATCAATAAGGTGGTTGCTGGATGAACAAATTGATCAATGAACTCATTGTATGAGTAAGGGGAATCTAAGGATGCATGGAAGATGGGACTCCAAAAGATGACAGATATTGGATTGCCTTTGATATCAAGTTTCATGATAGGGAAAGGGAAATTTTCTTACTGATAATATAGCATGAGATGATATATGAAGGTGGTATACTTGAAAACTCCTTCATTGTCTAGTCTCAAGAACTGGTCATGAATCTTATTAGCAATATAGGAGGCATAATCATACTTAACAGCAGAGGGTTGTCCAGGAGTAAAAATTGACAACAACACTAGGGTTATCTCATCAACAAACTCACTAGTGTTGAATCCCATAATTAAATATATCATATCAACAATGATTCTTCCCATATCTGTTGTTATGGCCTAAATCTACCTCAGGCTTAGAAAGGCAGTATCTAGGGTAACATCAAACCACACTTAACCTAGTAGCTAGCCCTACCAAGTCGGGAGAGGGCTCTCTCCTTGTCAATCTCAGTAAATATGGCCAATGAAGCTTGAGATGACTGATTTAATGACTGATTTTAGGCTAGGTATGTGTACAAAGGTGTTTGATTGAATTTAAGATAGGTTTGTTGGCTCAATTGTGAAAGGCAGATTTGGGTGCGGGGAATGGACACAGTCTTGCAGAGATCTCTATGGGGCGAGGTAGGAAAATGGTTTAGCACTTCAAAATGAGAGAGATGGAGAGCTTTAAGACTGGTGAGGAGTTGGAGAGGGCATGAAAGTCTCAAGGATCCTCTTCAAACAGCTGAAAGCATAGATAACTAAACAAACCCTAGGTAGAGCACTGCAATTTCAATGTATTCTACCTTTATCCTTGTTTGATTTAGTTGAGATGAAGTAAAGAGAGATAATGGCATACATAAATCACATATAAAATTTGTAATTATAGAAGAAAGCACAATACCAAATCAATATGCCACAAGAATCCCATAAAGTGTTGCAAACCCTAGTCAATTCCTTTGCCAAACTGCTGAAAATGAATGTACAATAATGCTCAAAGCATTCACAAGAGTCCAACCTTTCTCAATTACTGAAAAGCTACTAGATATAGGCATTAAACAACTCATACTAGGATTTAGGGGTCAATTTCATGAGTTTAGGAGCTATTTCAACAAGATCTAAACTAATAACTGAAAAGTAGGCAGTGGAACAACATGCCTCTAAAACCTAGGAAACTGATTCATTGAGTTGCAAACTACTTTTTCATGATGAATCTACCTCTATGAGTGAAAATTTAGCATAATTACATCAAAATCCATAAAGTAACATTAAATTACATCATGAGTTTGACTAATAGAAAGAGAAAAGTCAAACTGTGAAGAAACTAGGCAAAAAACAGAGTTTTTTGGCCAAAATGAGCAAATTTCCTCCTATGCGTCGTGCTGCTTTCCCTATGCGTAGTGCCTTTTTGCTGCTGATTGTGGAGGTCTTTTTGTGCACCAAATTTTCTCCAAGTGGGCTTGTTGGAAAGGTATGCCTATCTACTTTCCAAAACAAGTGGAATTTCTGAATTTGACCTCCATTTGCCCATCAAAAATTGAGTTTTCCCAACACTGCTTCTTGTGTGTCCAGAAAGGGGCAAAAAGGTCATTTTTGAGGTGTTTTTGACCTTTTTAGAAGCTCAAAACGTGTCAAAATTTCTTGGCCATGTGAGGGAATTCATATTTCTCCATGAAAAATCCAAAAATGCAAGCCTTTTTGCAAAATTCTTAGCCAACTCAATGCGTAGCACCGGTGGCGTGGTGCATTGGGCAAAAAAACCTGTTTTTTAAGCCAAAAATTTCAAAATTGCAAAACGTTTCCCAAATTTCTTTAAATTTGGGCTGAGTGTTCCTCATCAGGTGCTATGTTGGGCTAAGGAAGCCTCAGCCAAGATCTAGAGTCTATCTTGCTCTTTTCTCTTCCTCATGGCTTTCTTCAATTTGGCTTTCAAATTCCTGATTCTTGCTTTGCACACCATATTTCTGGACAAGTAGTGGTATGCCATGTTCCTCAACATGTTTTTCTCATTGTTCACCTTCTCTAGCATCCTTTCTAGGTGCATGTTTGTCCTCTCAAGCCAAGATTCACGATCAGCTTGAATTTCTTGCTTAAGTGTTGTCAACTTGGTTTTCCTCCTCTTGGTAGCTTGGCAGTTTGCTTTCATGCTTTTGAGCTCCATTGATGAGTGGGACTGATGAGGGGAGGATTTGATGCTAGCTATAGGGTTTGGGGGAATGAAAGGGTTTAGGGGATGATATTTAGGGTTGGGGATAGCAATTAGGGTTTAGGATATTGGGATTAGGGATTTATGGTTAGTAGTTTAGGGATATGGGGAATAGGGAATGGGTAAAGATGGATGAAAGAGGGAGGGAGAAAATGAAGTGAGGAGATGAGGGAATGAAGGAGTGAGGGAGTGAGAAATGCTTAGGAGTGGAATTAGCAGCAAGAAATAAAATTTATAAACCCTATGCAATTGTTTTTGACAAAAAATGCAAAGAGGTAGGGTTTCAATTTTTTCCCATTAAATCACCATAACCACCAAGATAAACTCATTCATTGGTCATGGAGGAATGTTAACTTACTTGGACAAGTGAGGATTTAGCAAGTTTGCAATTTTGGAAGAGGTTGTGAGTGAAATCAGCCTTGTATCCCTGTGCGCCGTGCCACCTCACAAGTGTGTTGCGCCCTTTCAATGCATCGTGCCCGTTATGGATTTACACTGCAGAATGTTGCCCAATGCACCGCGCTCTATGAGTGCGCCATGCTTCAACCCCAGTTCATCGCACTTTTCACATGACACTTTTGGAGGCCTTCCCGGTGTCCAAATTGGGCATGGGATAGATTTTTGGAAAGCTTATTGAGTCTACTTTCCAAAATAACTTGAATTTTTCAATTTGGAGTTCATTTTCCTTATCAAAGGTCAAATCTCCCAAGACTGGTCAAAACGTGCAAAATGAGACTGCCTAAAGGCAGAGTGCTGTTGCAGTCAACTTTTGAAGGTCTTCCTCAACTCCAAATTCAGCTCATGATAGCTCATGGGAAATATATTTGTGTCTAGTTATCATTTGACTCATCAAGCAAGTAATTTGGCCAGCCAAGCTAAGATAAATCTTGATTTTCCCAAGGTCACTTCAGAGTTACACCAATTCTCCTGAGGCAACTGTTTTTTTTACATTTCTCTAAAACAATGACACTTGTGTAAAAAGTGAAGGAGGTATTTCTTCCTTGTTGTATTTTGGAAAAAAATCTCTCTCAATTTTCCCAAATTCATCATTTCTTTCTCAGAAACATCATTGGAGTAAGACCTATCCCGATGTGTGGAATAGGGGATTTGTCGAAATGAAGTGAAATGAAGGAGATAAGGGGTTTCTAAATTCTTGAGAAAATTTTGGGAAGTAGGGAGGGATGTTAGGAAGCAAGGGAAAGTGGAATTTCAAAGATTGAGTGAGGGGAAGGGGTCCAAAAGGGAAAAACACAGGCCTAGCCTAGAAAATTGTCAAATTGTAGCAAGAAACTAGTGTTTGTGCGAAAATGAGGAATTTGAGGGATATCAGTGATGGGAAATGTTTAACAAGGTAAATTAAGGATAGGGGAATGTGTATGAAAATTAGGATATAAGTTTTTCTGATGATTTTACCATCCAAGAGAAATTACCTTCAAAACCCTAAGAGAGGGAAATGAACCTTACCTAGGCACAACTGAAGCATGAACAAGGTATAAAATGACCCATTGAAACCTGACATGATGATGACAACCCTCTGAATGATGGTACATTCAGCTGAATGGTTACATGGACCGACATTTGGACAACTTTGACCAGAGTAAAAGCAAACCCTAGACCTAATACCTAGTGACCAAATTTTACTTGAAGACTCATTGAAATGACAAAATTTGACCTTGACACCTTAAAATCACATTGTAAGAGCATGTTTGATCACTAGAGGATGGCTGCAAAGACTGACACTAACATATGTGAAGAAAGTTTGCAAATAAGGAGGTGGGCCTTTAGGCTGATGTTTCTATAACATGAAAGTCTGACAGATGCGATTGAGTTCTGATTGGGATAATTGAGTTTATTTCTCAAGTAGATATCCCATGGAAATGGGACTGGGAGCTTGACTAGGGTGGAATTGCAACATTTCGTTGATGGATTCAGTAATTATTGGGAAGAGGACTGTTTGGCTGGGAGACATAACTGCTCTGCGGTTAAGGTCATAATTGGCCTGGCATTGATGAATTATATCAAGGAAAACATGGATTGAGGGGAGAAAATACATGGAAAAGTTAGATTCCCACAGTCCTAGGACATCAGATCCATTCAATTAGTTATATCTACTTTGATAAAAGACTTTGAGGTGATTTTTTTCAGTGGCTAAGTCTTTGATCTGGAAGTCTTTATCCGCAAGAGGCAGATAGTCTAAATCCTTATGAGCAGCATTCATGGGTGCAACCTTCAAAGCTACAGGGATTTCCATTTCTGGTTCTTGTGGATTCAGAAAGGGAATTCAGGTTTTCTCTAAAAAATTGGCAAAACAAAGGGTCTGGGAACTTATATGATGAAAACAAAGCCTGAATTGTAATGAATTTGGGTCTTCTTTGTCAAATTACAGTGGAAAACGAGAACTTGAAGGGTTTTATTGGAAATTTGGATAAATACCTGTGTTCGGGGGATGAATAGTGAAATTCAGGTACTAGTTATGGCTAACAGGCTCTGAACTGCGTCGGCTGCAAGTTTTGAGCAGGTTGGAAGCTAAAAACTTCGAACTGTTGACCTCGACGTTCTTTTGCATGGGAGCACAAGTTTACAGTACGAAGCAATCAAAATGACATTGTTTTTTTTATTTACAAAGTCAAGGGTTGAAGGGTTTTTTGGTTTCCGTACGGGTGACATCAGCGGGGAGTGACATGACAGTTTTTTTGTATGCAGGAAGGCGGTAAGCGGTTTCATATCACACTGCTTTTGGGGATGGGCGGTAATAAGCTGGGAGCCAGCGATTCCACGGATTTTTCGACGCGTGACAACTTACTGTGCAAAAACCACTTTGTGATCGCGCGCTAACGCGTGGTCACAAAGGGTCTCATGAAATTCATAAAGGCCGTTAGATCTGGAGGACCTGATCGGACGGCTGACGGAAGGCGCGATATGAGGAAGTTTAATAGGGTGGGCCCGATATGATTAAGGGTTAATTAAATCGTATCAGGAGTGGCAGGATAGGTCGGGGAAGGTTATTAATTAACCATAAGGTTTAATTAATCCCATATTGATGCGGTGGAGGATTTACGGGCTATTAATTAGTTATGGATTAACTAAATAATCCCGATTATAAAAGCTTTATTATTATATTTAATCAGGGGTGGGATATATAGAATTTGAAGGTTTTTTCATATTTACATAATACGGGAGAGGGTAAACATTATAAGGGATTTTATATAATATAAGTTAAAAATTAATATGATAATGAAATGAAAAGCACCAAGTATAAAAGCATTTGACATGTGTAGTTAAACTTAGGCTTTAAGTGAAAAAGAGTTTATATGAGAAATATTTGCAATTTTCCTAAGTAAAATAGGATTTTACTTAGGAAAAGAATTATGAAAGTGAATGAGTGATCTTATGAATATTTTTAAGTGCTTTAGGCCTTATAAACTATTGGGCCGAGGGTCCAGTCCCTCCAGAAGTCAGAGAAATGCTCTGAGCCCTCTAATTTTAGCAAATGTCTTAGTACTTAGGGGAAATTAGTGAAAACTTAGGGAAAGATGAGAAGGGGAGTTAATTATTTGACCTTGCTTTGCTTTGAAATGCTTTCAGTGTAATGTCTGCCTTGTACTTGTGATGAAAGTAAAAGATTAACACATTTAGAGTCATCATTCATCACATGTAATTCTGCAACATCATCTACCTACCCTACCTACTTTAACCTAACATTTTTTCTTCTTTATTTGGGTGCACTTAGACTGGCAAACCCTTATCAAATTTTTCTTTTCTTTTACATGCAGATATCTATCTAAGTCTAGCCTTATTACATCCAAGGGCTCAGATTAAACTGTTGAGCTCCTTTTATTCACTCTATCTATCTACTCATCTGCCAAGATTAAACAGTTTGGTCAAATTTTATTCTCTATCTCTAAAACATAAAATTCAAAAATGAACTAGCCAAGCTTAAGTTGTTTGACTGTCCATCAATTATGGCATAAGTTAACAAATTGCACACAATTTTTTATTATACAAGAGTAACAAGTAGTGGCATTTAGGCTTGTACACTTTCCTTGGTCTTTAATTTGATGGGGTTCATTTTCTTTCACTTTTTTGACCATCTCATTCTTTTTACCCTTTCATTTTTCTTCTAGGGTATACCCTCTTTACATTTTTTAAATTTTTTTGATTTTTTGAAAATATGGAAAACCTTTGCAACAAGGAAAGGTATGAACATATTACATAGGTCATCAAGTCAATCATGATATATGACACCTATTGGTATAGGAACATAACACTGGCTCCACTTCGAGATGGCTTTTCCTGGTGGAAAGTCAAGAACAGTAGGTCAAATGGCCTCTGAATGATTTTTATTGTACTATGGAATCTTCTTCTGCTTGTTGCTTTATTTTATATATGACAGTGACACTCTTGAAGCTTAGGGCCTTCTCTTCAGGCTTCAACTCCAACAAGTTACTATCCAATCAAAACTGTGACGGTACAAAGGATATAGTATGTACATGTTAATAATTAGGATACATTAATAAATAGGATCAAAGTAATGTTTCAACATCCAACCATTAACTGGTCCTTCTGTTTCTGTGCCATCCAAGTTTTTCAGATAATATGTATTTTTTCCTTGTAAGGCATAGATAATATAAGGTCCTTTCCATAAGAAGTCAAATTTCCCATGTTTCCCTTTATCTTCTCTTCTAGAATCCCATCTTAACACTTTGTCTCCAAGGTAGAAGTCATCTGCCTTGGTCCTTTTATCAAATATTTTCTTGAGTTTCTCTTGTAACACTTGGGATCTTTGGTACACCTCTCTAGTCTGCTGTAGATTTATGGACTGATTTATCCTTCTTTAAATATCATTAGGTTCCACCTAAGCTTCCTGAAGTAATTTCATTACAGGAACTCCTAATGATGATGGGAATATAGCCTCCATGCCATACACTAACTCATAAGGACTAGTATCAATGGATTTTTTTGTGGTAAGTCTGTCTACCCATAATGCATTTGTAAGTTTCTTATGCCAAGTTTTTCTTGTTCTCCTCCAATCATTTTTTAATGATATTAATGAGGCTCTTGTTGGAAGACTCAGCCAGTCCATTCCCTTGAGGGTAATAGGTTGTGGAATGGCCTAGGGTAATGTAGTACTTGTTTCAAAAACTAATCATTTTCTTTGATTTGAAGGCAGCAGCATTCTCAGTTATGATTTTATCAGGACAACCAAATCTAGATAGTATGTTGGTTTCTAGGAATCCTATGATCACTGTATCATTGACTTGTCTGGAGGGAATGGTCTCTATCCATTTGGTGAAATAGTCTATGGAAGTGAGAATCCATTTGTGTTGGCCAGAGGAGGGAGGATGGATTTCTCCATTGAAGTCAAGGCCCCATTGTTGGAAGGGTTTTTCAGTGGAAATTGGTTTAAGAGGTAAAGGTGACAGTTTTTCCTTGCCTTCAAAAATTTGATTTTATGGCAAGTGGTGAAAAATTTCTTTACATCAGCGAACAAGGTTGGCCAATAGAATCTAACCCTTAGGATCTTATCTGTGGTTGATTTCCAATAAAGGTGTCCACCACAGTCTCCTGCATGAAATTCTTGGAGAGCCTTCTCAGCTTCTTCTTTTAGTAAACAATTCAATAAAATTCCTTCATGGTTTTTCCAAAAAAGAGCATTGTCTAAAATACAAAACCTTGAAGCTTTCATCTTTAAAAACATTTTCTTTGTTCTGGATAACCCTGGAGGAGCCTGCAATTTTAGTAACACATAAATTTCATCAGCATACCAAGGTGAGTCTAAGAAGGCCTGGCTGATTTGTGGAGTCGCCATCTCTTGTTCGTTATCCAGTTCATTTATGTCCAGGGCTTGACAATTGGCTTCTGTCATGAGTTTGGCAATCCTTGTTCTTTTATCAGTTTTGTAGGTTTTATTTCAATATCATATTCTAATATGGTAGCAATCCATTTGCCCCTTTTGCCCTCAATTCTATCCTGAGTTAGGATGTCCTTGACAACAGTATTTGATAGATAGACTATCACATGAGAATATAATATATAAACTCTGAAATCTTTAATTGCTTTAACAAGTGCAAATGCTTGTTTTTCCATGATCTTGTATTTTAGTGATGCATCTCTCAGTTCTTTACTAAAAAAGGCTATGGGTTTCTCACATCCTTTATCATCGTTTTGTAATAAAACAACTGCTATACTGTGTTCTGATGCGAATGAAAAGATTATGAAGTCTCTATCAAATTGTGGACTGGTTAGGACTGGTGTTCTAGTTAAAGCCATCTTGATTTCTTCAAATGCTTGTTTGGCTTCTACTGTCCATTTGATACTTGAATCCTTTTTTATCATATCATTAAGCAATCTAATGAGTTCAGCTAAGTTAGATATGAATCTTCTCAAAAAAATTATCTTTCATAAGAAAGCTTGAAGTTCTTTGATATTTCTTGGATGAGGTATCTGCAGAATAGCTTCTATTCTAGAAGGATCAATTCGAATGCCATCTTTGGAGATGATGTGGCCCAAGAGTTTACCTTCCTCTAGACCAAATAAGGACTTCTTTGGATTTAAAGAGATACCATATTTTTTGCACTTTAGGAATACTTGTCTTAGATGGTCCAAATGCTACTGATCTGATTTCGAAAAAACAGTTAAGTCATCCAGATATATAACAAGAAAATCATGAATTTCTTTGCAAATGCTATGTTCATTGCTCTTTGGAAGGTTTATCCTGCATTTTTAAGTCCGAATGGTATTTTTATGTACATGAAAGTGCCCCATGGTGTTGTAAAAGCATTTTTTTTCTTGGTCATTAGGATGAACCAAAATGTGGTTATACCTTGAGAACCCATCTAAAAGTGAAATTCTAGAAGAACCTACTACCCTTTGCAAAATATGATCCATCTTAGGTAAAGGGTAATTATCCTTCAGAGAAACCTTATTCACATTTCTTAAATCAACACATAATCTAATTTCCCCAGTTTTCTTCCTAGTAGGTACTAAATTAGAAACCCACTCTGAAAATCTAATTTGGGCAATTATTTCTGCTTCATACATACGTTTAATTTCTTTTTCAATCAATGGTAACAGCACAGGGTTGATTCTTCTGAGTTTTTGTTTGAATGGTTTCTAGTTTTCTTTCAAAGGTATTGTATGCTGAATTATGGAGGTGTCATATGATTTCAAATCCTCATAACTCCAGGCAAAGACATCCTGGAATTCTCTCATTAGTTCAACATATTTTAACTTTTGGTCAGGAGGCAAAGATTTAGATAGTTTTATCATTTTTGGATTTTCTTCAGTCCCTAAGTTATATTCTTCAATGTATGCTTTTAGTGGTTCCATTTTTTGTTTCTTTGGAATGTCATTGGAATCAAAGAGGTCTTCTAGAGGAGTTAATCCTTTAGGGAGATGATTGTCTTTTAAATCAATGACTTATGATTCTCCTTCAATAATCTCATCAATATCCATTTTTTTAAGGTCCTGCATTTCTCTTTCAGTGAATTTTGTGGGATGAAGCATTTGAATTGTACTTTCTTCTTAAATATCTATTTATACCTCATTTGTTTGATTGAATTAAATAACTGTATTTACATCTATGTGACTGTTAGAAAATTCTTCGTCTAAAGTCAAGAAATTATTTATCTACTCATCACTATCAAACACTTTCCAGTTCTTTACATTATCAGGTATGGCTGGTCTGTGTCTAATCTTAGTTGTGAACTTGCAAGTTGTGTTTTCTTGGGATTTTAGCAAGCTGAGTTTCCAGAAAAGTATTATGAATCTCTATAACTATGCCTCTATAGTATCTTAATCTAGGATCATTAGTTAGATACTTCCCTTTGATCTGTTGAATAATTAAATCAGAATCTCCTATGACAGATACTCTGATTGCTCCTAATCTTTTAACAAGTTTGAGACCTAGCAAGAGAGCTTCATAATGTGCCATATTATTGGTGCACTTAAAATCTAACTTGTAAGCATAACCTTCAGCATGGTAATTTTCAAGATTGTACACCCAAACTCCTACTTCTGCTCCTAATTTGTTGACTAAGCCATCAAATTCTAAATGCCAAAGAATTTCATGTTCATAATTGGTATCAGGAGTATCAGGAATTTGTTTAATTGTGAGATCTGTTTTTTCATTTTCTTCTAGTTTCCCTTAGGTGTCTAATATTTCATTGTTTTTAGAGATTTCCTGGATTTGAACACTAAATTTTTCTCTTTTAATTTCTTTTGGTTCTACTACTAAAACTTCTAATTCATTGGAAGGATCAATTTCAGCATTGTAAAGAATGAATGAATCCATATAAGAGTGTACTGAGTAGATGGGGAAATTTTATGGTTTTTCCTGACTACTTACTACATATTTCATTAAAGTTTCTTTATATAGCTTCTTAGGTTGGTCGAAAACTAAGATAGTAGCATAGGACATGTCCAATTGAAGAGATCCCTGAAGCTTTTCACCCCAGGATCTGAACAATAACATGCCATATTTTGGTGGAATATCTGCTACCACTATGTCCATTAAGATTTTCTTTGCAGGGTATTGAACCAGTGAAACACACAAGTCTTTTATCAATCCTAAACATCTCACCTAACTTGAATCAAAAGAAAAGAGGTATTGGTATGGCCTGGTGATATCTAGGTCTAGTTTTTCCTTTACAGACTTGGGCATTAGGTTGTGAGATGCCCCAGAATCAAACATGGAATTATGAAGTATTTTTTCATGTATGTTCAAACTTACATAGAAAGGAGTAATTCCTCCATCTAAGGGTTTTCCATTTACTTCAGGACCGAAGATCAATTCTGGTTGGTCGTCAAAAACATTGACTGGGTCTTCATTTCCAGTGATTCTGAGTGATCTATTGATTTGACTTCGGTAGAAATCATGTTTAGCTAATTCGGACAATGGAACAGCTATTTTTAGTTTGCCTACTTCAGTCTCTAGATTAAAAGGTTTTTCTGACTAAACTCTTGTATTTCGAGCACTGGGATTCTCTTTGTCTTCTATATTTTCTGTATTTTTCTCCTTCTCAGGAGTGGGGTTATGGGTTGAGGTTGCTTCCAAATTAACTTCTGGAGGTTCTTCCACATTTCCTCCTGGAGGAGGAGGAGTGGAGGGCTGTCTATTGCTAGGTTGATTTTCGGAGACATCTTCAATTATTGGATTAGCAGGATTAGGATCTGATCTAGAAAGAATATGTACAGGTGTAGTATTCGTCTTACCTTTGATGGGCTATTTTGCAGCTTTTTGTTTGTTGGTTTCAGTAACATCAATTCTTCTACTCCTCAGGTTATATTGCTTGTGGACTTCATAAATGGCTGTGTCATACCCCTCCTTGAAGTCAAATGATTCACCTCACTGATTTTGGAATTGTTTGAGAATATGAGCCTCTTGATCCTCCTGGGTCAAGAAAACTAGTTGTTCGTTATTGAGTCCCGTTAAATTTATTTGAGTATATTCTATTGGTTCATCAGAATTTGAGGCTTCAGCATAATTTTCCTAGAATGGGAGCCTAATGTTTTGGTTAGGACCAGTCTTTCCATTGTTCTAATTTTGATTTTTCCTTAAATTTGATTTCTCCCAGTATTAGTTGGCTGACCATCCCAAGGGGCTTTCCTTTCTATTGTTTCTACTCTATCCCCTAGCCTATCCATCCCTTTAATTATAACATCTATTTTTTGTTCAAAAGATGAGGGTTCCTCTTTCAATGGTATTCTCTTTTCACTTCTAGCCTTGGCTCGTTTAGATATCAGGTTAGCTTCAACACTGACAGCTATACTTTGCATATCTTGTAAAGTGCAGGGAGCTCTTTCTCTAAGCTGGTATGCCATGTCAGAATCAAATCCATAAGTGAATTTGATTAACGCTAAATCAAGAGGAGGTTTGAGGTTTTGAGGAATAGCATTATAAACATTGTTGAACCTGGTGCAATAGTCTTGCACAGTTTCTTGTGTTCCTCTCTTTAGGTTTTCATATTCTGATAAGATTTGGAGAGGATCTTTCTTCTTTTCCCATCTGTTTAAGAATTGCCTATAGAGATTTTCTAGGCTGTTTATATTGTTTGCAGGTAGGGCTCTAAACCAGGTTCTGACTTCTCCAGTTAGACTTTGAACAAATATTCTCATTCTTACATAATCAGCGTCTATTTCATACATTTCAATGTAATCAGTCATTTTTTTGGTATGTTGTTGAGCAGCGTAGGTACTAGAACCGTCAAACGGAGTGATTTTACTTTCATAGTCTTGGGGCATGGCCCCTAAATTGGCTGGTAATACCAAGGGAGTATATTTGTTTGCCATTGCAGTAGGTAGTGAAGAAACAACAGCTGGAGTTGGGATAACGATGGGTGTTGGAGTGGTAGATGGAGGGGTAGAAGGGGTGCTTTGAGGTTGAGATGTTTGAGGAAATGGTGATGAACTCGGAGAAGCAGTAGTGATCACAGAAAGGTTGGGTGTTCCTTCAGACGCAAGATCAGATTGTATGGAGTTCTGCAAATGTCTATCAAGATGCGAATTAACAATTTCAAATTGTAATTCTTCAATGAACGATGGATTTGGGAGTAGTTCAATTAATTCAGAATCAAAGGATGTCATAAACAGAGAGATTTCAAAATGTTCATGAAAGGGTTCGTCTTCAAGATAGATCCACCTAACAGGACAGGATGTTGATCTGAAATGGGATCTGGAACTGGCAGAACTCTCTTGGATTTCCTGTCTCCTAAGAATACTGGGGATCAGATTAGGATTTTCAAACACTTGTGGTGGATTGGGATTAGGATTAGCTCTGGTATAACGAGCCCTTTCTGAAGCCAGATTTTCAGGTATGTTTTTGGTTTTTCTTTAATTGGTATTAACAACACAACTTCTATGGTTTCTTTAAGAGGTTTTAGATATGGGATTTGAACTTTCTTAAAGACTTATTTGACAAGAGGAACTGGTCAAATGTTTGGAAACCAGATGTTCAGTCCATAAACTAGATCGGAGATAGACTGAAGTAGCATTCATCTAATATGCAATTGCAAAGCAAGAGCAGTTCAAAGGCTACCTGGCTAACTTCAGGCTCTGTCTGTAGTTTATAAAGTAAACAATAGTAACAAACACACTATTTGTTTCCCAGCGGAGTCGCCACTATGTTATCACTCAGATTTTCCCAGAAGTTGTAAGAAGAGGGAAAGGGGTCCGAGGTAACCACAAACAACTTTTAGATACAGAATCTAGCCAATCTGTATCCAGAGAAGGCTCTCTCTTTAAGGTTTAGCTTAGTTTTGAAAGATATTAGGCTATTTATGACAGCATTTGGGTTTTGATTGTATTTGGTGGTGAAATTCAGTAGTAAAGGGGTAGGACTGAGTATTTTAGGCCATTGGGTTAATGGAGTCAAAGAAAATGGCTCAACTAGACTTGGTTTCTCGACAAAGGATGGCTTCACAGGGCAAGATAGCTAAACAAGGAGCAAATAATGACTTGGAAAGATGGAATGGACTTAAAAGAGATGAAGGGCAATAAGAATCCTTTATCATGTTTTAAGGGGACGGAACTTGGATGATTACCAATAAAGAGTAATTAAGAATTCTTTACTAAACAATCAAAATGAGTAAACTAAGAAACATGAGCAATTAAGAATTCACTTCTTATGCTAGTTCAGAGGAAAACATTAGGAATTAAAATCATTGAAAACAAATTGCACTAAAGTACTTTATGAATTAAGCTTTTTCATTTTAATATTCAGATATGAAACATAATTGAAATATTTAAACAGGAAAACAATAAGACAGGAGTTATAAGATACTTATTTGCTCGATGTATTGCACTTGAATCCTGTGAAAAGTCCTTTGTATCAATTCTACATCTAGCCAGCCATGCAAGATTTGGTCCAACAGCACTTTATTCCAAAATAATCAGTTTTACAGCAATGTCTAAGAATCCACCCTCAATACTCCGAATGAGGGAGTATTTATATAAAAACTTTACAATAAAATATATCATAACAAAGTGAGATATATTCTGAGATAATTAACTATATGTTACATGAAAACAGAGACAGATGGTCTCGTAGGTAACAGATAGAGGCAAACGGATGGCTTTCTGTCCCTATTTTTGAGAGTTTGTTGGAGTCAGCTCCTATAATTTGGCATCATGTTGTCTTTGATGTAATCTTGTGCTAGTTGTTCTTCTTTTCATCTTTTTACTGATACACTTTATCCTGCTCTGATACTCTTTACCTATTTGATCTCTGTTTATCCTCTTTACCATCACTGGCTGTAGTAAATAACCAGAATTTACCTTTTACCAAGGATAAATTACAAAATTTCTAACATTTCTTCCTAACATTTTGGTTGTGGTATTCTGGTTTTTTGAAGTTTTCTGAGGGTCTCATCAGTTTCAGTGTACCTGAAAAAAGGTAGGCTGAATTGTAAACAGTGTTTTATTTCATGCTTGACATAGAATAGGTTCTCTAAGATGTCATAGAGAACTCTGCCTGTAGGCAATGCTTTTGATGTTGATTCACTTGTTGATGAACTTTCCTGGTTGCCTGCATATTGATTCAATTTGTCCACATAATATATATGCCTCATTAATTTTTCATTAATAACTAAAGGACTAGGCAACCCTTTACTTAGCAAAATACCAAATTTCTTCATAAACACATTAATTTGTTCCTGCATGTCATGGCATCTTCTTTCTAAATTTTGCATCAGAGTCCTTTTAGTTAAAACCCTTTTGACTTCCAGAATTGTCCATGTTTTGTCTTCAATGCCCAGTTCTTCAAGTTGGTACTTATTCTTGTTATTCAAAAAATTTATGAGCCTAGTGGCTTCCTCATGCATCTTTCCTAATTCTTCTCTTGTCCTTTGAATCTCTTCTTGGGCTGCCTCTACCAAATCAATTTGTTCAAAAATTATTTGGATTGATGGCGAAACATCATTTATTGACTGAGTGATGTTGTCCCAAAGAATCTTTTTAATATCTTCCAAGGGCTTATCAAATGTAAGGTCTTTTTCTAATGATTTTACCTTATTTTCTAATCCTTTAATTTCCCTTGTCTTTTCTGCAACATTTATCTTTGAGAGACCATACCTTTGTTCTAAGGTAACATATTGTTCTTTTACCTTTTTCAGCTCTGAAACTTGGAGTTTCATCTCCTCCATTGATTTTATTAGCTCCTCTATGCTCAAATTTGAAGTATTCTCCTGTGTTATTCCTATTGTTGTTGTACCTGTGACCACCTCTGCTGTGACTGCTAGAATGTTTGGTGCTAGAGCTGTTCCAAGGGTTGAAGGGACTGCAGTTGAGACTACTGGTATCACATTGGGAGGCTGAGAGGTCGACTCTCCCTACTTGTCCTTCAATGATTTTTCTAGTTCTTGCTCAGTCTCGTTTAGTCTTTCATTAAGTTTTAAGACTAAATCCATTAGCTCTTCTTCAGACTTTTGCTTTATGACCTCAGCAGTCTGTGGATGCCTTGAAGGAGGCAGCTTTAGCTACTTCCTTAAGGCAGCAATATCTTCATCTTTCTTTTTTATTAAGGCTTCTGCAACCTTCACATCTTTCGGATCAAGACCCAACCCAATGGTAAATTCTTCTAAATATTTTATTCTATTATCTTTAGCCTTCGAGGAGGCCTTCTCCAACTGTAATTGGGAAGTTGTATTATTCAAATAATTTTCCAGCCTTTGGGCCATCATGACCTTACTAGTTAATGTAGAATAGGTCATTTCTCCTATCTATTTATGCAACTCAATTTGGTCCAAGGGATGGATGTCCTTTGCCATGACCTCAAAGTTGGTTCTGAGGTAGTCTGCTGCTGATTGAGGTTGTTGCACTTTAGGTTTGAAATAACTCATTATCAATTTACCTTCCTTGATGTCATAGGCTGACATCAATCTGTTTTGATTAATGGGAGCCATTTTCAAATATTGGTTGTAAACCTGGAGCCTTAATGGATCATTTTTGGCTTTTATTTCTATAAAAAATTTCTTGATATCTGAAGTGTCTTTCCCTAGTGGCCTAAATGATAATACTTGTGCACTTTGTTGTCTCTCTAGCTCTTGCCTCTGTGAGCTAGTAGATGTCCCACCTACTGGGAAAGTTTGATGAATATCTACTCCTTATTTCCTTTGACTATCAATAGTCTCTTCAAAAAATTCCTCCTCTGAAAGGGGATTTAACCTATGCCTTTTAGCACCAGGCTGCTCTGAGGGTCCACTATCTGGGGTAGCTACTTCCCTGTCTCTTTTTTATTATTTTCCTCATTCAGAGGAGTCTGGAAGATTGGAGGTTCTCCCACATTGCTTTGAGTTGGAGGAGTTTGCATTTGGGCCTGTTCCTTAGAAGTTTCAAGCTGTTTAGACATCGCAGATTGCTCTGTGGCCTGAGTACTAGTCTCTGGCCCCTTTCCCTTGGATGTTCCTATGAATGGTGTGTTGGTATCCTGTGAATGCTGCTGAGAGGTTTTAGCTGTAGAAGCACTAATCCCTGACCTCTGTGAAGACTCAAATCGTACCTGCCCAAAAGAATCCAGGTCAAGCGTTTTCTCAAGATCCCTCATAACATTTTCTATATTGACCTGTTCACTATCAGTTTCTACTAGGGTCCCCTCCCTCCATTCATCCATATTGGCAAATTTTTCAATCTCTGGGATTCTATGGTGTATGTATGGTGACAGCCTATGCTTCATTCTTCTATCACAGATAAAGCTATTAGGATCATATGGCATCCACCCAAAACTCTTGTGTAATTTAAGGTGATCTTCTAAAATTATCTCTGCTTCTCTCCATGCTTCCCTAGTGTTGTAGACAAAAGGGCCTAACTGATTTTTTATTCTGAGTTGAGCTTTATTTTTGGCATTATAAAAATGGACCAAGTCTGAATTTATCATTTGTCTGAAATATTCCAATGCAAACAGTCTCATTGGAACATATTTTGGTAACTTGAAAGGGCATAGCTCACACCCATATATCCTGATTTCTGTATGGTTCTTGTATAGGTACCAATCACCTATTCTGTACTGCTTTGAGAGTTGTAGGATCCTTTTAATGTCACCACTGATCCTGGGAGGGGAAATCCCTATCAATAAGGTGGTCGTTGGATGAACAAATTTATCAATGAACTCATTGTCTAAGTAAGGGGAATCTAAGGATACATGGAAGATGGGACTACAAAAGATGACAGACCTTGGATTGCCTTTGGTATCAAGTTTCATGATAGGGAAAGGGAAATTTTCTAACTGATAATATAGTATGAGATGATATATGAAGGTGGTATACTTGAAAACTCCTTCATTGTCCAGTCTCAAGAACTAGTCATGAATCTTATTAGCAATATAGGAGGCATAATCATACTTAACAGCAAGGGGTTGTCCAAGAGTAAAAATTGACAACAACACTAGGGTTATCTCATCAACAAACTCACTAGTGTTGAATCCCATAATTAAAGATATCATATCAACAATGAGTCTTCCCATATCTGTTGTTATGGCCTAAATCTACCTTAGGCTAAGAAAGGTAGGATCTAGGGTAACATCAAACCACGCTTAACCTGGCAGCTAGCCCTACCAGGTCAGGAGAGGGCTCTCTCCTTGTCAATCTCAGTAAAGATGGCTAATGAAGCTTGAGATCACTGATGTAATGACTGATTTTAGGCTAGGTATTTGTACAGAGGTGTTTGATTGAATTTAAGATAGGTTTGTTGGCTCAATTGTGAAAGGCAGATTTGGGTGCAGAGAATGGACACAGTCTTGCAGAGATCTCTATGGGGCGAGGTAGGAAAATGGTTTAGCACTTCAAATTGAGAGAGATGGAGATCTTTAATACTGGTGAGGAGTTTGAGATGGCATGAAAGTCTAAGGGATCCTCTTCAAACAGCTGAAAACATAGATAACTAAACAAACCCTAAGTAAAGCACTGCAATTTCAATGTATTCTACCTTTATCCTTGTTTGATTTAGTTAAGATGAAGCAAAGAGATATAATGGCATACATAAATCACATGTAAAACTTGAAATTACATAAGAAAGCACAATACCAAATCAAGAGGCCACAAGAATCCCATAAAGTGCTGCAAACCCTGGTTAATTCCTTTGCCAAACTGCTGAAAATGAATGTACAATAATGCTCAAAGCATTCACAAGAGTCCAACCTTTCTTAATGACTGAAAAACTACTAGATATAGGCATTAAACAACTCATGCTAGGCCTTAGGGGTCGAGTTCATGAGTTTAGGAGCTATTTCAACAAGATCTAAACTGAGAACTGAAAAGTAGGCAGTGGAACAGCATGCCTCTAAAACCTAGGAGACCGATTCATTCAGTTGCAAACTACTTTTTCATGACGAATCTACCTCTATGAGTGAAATTTTAGCATAATTAAATCAAAATCCATCAAGTCACATTAAATTACATCATTAGTTTGACTAATACAAAGAGAAAAGTCAAACTGTGAAGAAACTAAGCGAAAAACAGAGTTTTTTGGCCAAAATGTGCAAATTTCCTCCTATGCGCTGTGCTGATATCCCTATGCATAACGCCTTTTTGCAGTTGATTTTGGAGGCCTTCCTGTGCACCAAATTTGCTACAAGTGGGCTTGTTGGAAAGGTCTGCCTGTCTACCTTCAAAAATAAGTAGAATTTCTTATTTTGACCTCCATTTTCCTATCCAAAATTGAGTTTTCCCAAAACTACTTCCTGTGTGTGCAAAAAGGGGCAAAAAGGTCATTTTTGAGGTGTTTTTGACCTTTTTAGAAGCTCAAAACCTGTCAAAATTTCTTGTCCATATGAGGGCATTCATATTTTTCCATGACAAATCCAAAAATTCAAGCCATTTTTCAAAATTCTTAGCCAAATCAATGCGTAGCGCCAGTGGCGCAGCGCATTGGACAAACAAACCTATTTTTTAGGCCAAAATTTTCAAAATTGCAAAAAGTTTCCCAAATTTCTTTAAATTTGGGCTGAGTGTTCGTCATTAGGTTCTATTTTGGGCTAAGGAAGCCTCAGTCAAGATCTAGAGTCTATCTTTCTCTTTTCTCTTCCTCATGGCTTTCTTCAATTTGGCTTTCAAATTCCTGATTCTTGCTTTTCACACCATATTTCTGGACAAGTAGTGGTATGCCATGTTCCTCAACATGTTTTTCTCATTTTTGGCCTTCTCTAGCATCCTTTCTAGGTGCATGTTTGTCCTCTCAAGCCAAGATTCACAATCAGCTTGAATTTCTTTCTTAAGTGTTGTCAACTTGGTTTTCCTCCTCTTGGCAACATGCCAGTTTACTTTCATGCTTTTGAGCTCCATGGATGAGTGGGACTGATGAGGGGAGGATTTGATGCTAGCTGTAGGGTTTTGGGGAATGAAAGGGTTTAAGTGATGATATTTTGGGTTTGGGATAGTGGAATTATGGATTTATGGTTAGTAGTTTAGGGATATGGGGAAGAGGGAATGGGTAAAGATGGATGAAAGAGGGAGGGAGAAAATGAAGTGAGGGGATGAGGGAATGAAGGAGTGAGGGAGTGAGAAATGCTTAGGAGTGGAATTAGCAGCAAGAAATACAATTTATAAACCCTATGCAATTGCTTTTGACAAAAAATGCAAGGAGGTAGGGTTTTAATTTTTTCCCATTAAATCACCATAAGCACCAAGATAAACTCATTCATTGGTCATGGAGGAATGTTAACTTACTTGGACGAGTGAGGATTTAGCAATTTTGCAATTTTGGAAGAGGCTATGAGTGAAATTAGCCTTGTATCCCTGTGCACCACGCCACCTCACAGGTGCGTCATGCCCATTCAATGCGTCACGCCCATTATGGATTTACACTGCAGAATGTTGCCCAACGCGTCGCGCTCTATGAGTACATCGCGCTTCAACCCAGTGTGTCGCGCTTTTTGTAGGACCCTTTTGGAGGCCTTCCTGGTGTCCAAATTTGGCATGGGATAGCTCATTGGAAATATTATTGAATCTATGTTCCAACACAACTTGAAGTTTTCAATTTGGAGTTCATTTGCCCTGTCAAAAGTCAAATCTCCCAAGACTAGTCAAAATGTGCAAAATGAGGCTGCCTAAAGGCAGAGTGCTGTTGCAGTCACATTTTGAAGGTCTTCCTCAACTCCAAATTGGGCTCATGATAGCTCATTGGAAATATATTTGTGTCTAGTTATCATTTGACTCATCAAGAAAGTCATTTTGCCAACAAAGCTAAGAGAAATCTTGATTTTCCCAAGGTCACTTCAAAGCTGCATCAATTCTCCTGAGGCAACAGTATTTTTGACATTTCTCTAAAACCATGACACCTGTGTAAAAATTGGAGGTTTCTATTCCTTGGCCTATTTTGGACAAAAACCTCTCTCAGTTTTCCCAAATTCATATTTTATCGCTCACAAACATCATTGGAGTAAAACCTATCCCAATGTGTGGAACAGGGGATTTGTCGAAATGAAGTGAAATGAAGGAGATAAGGGGCTTCTGAATTCTTGAGAAAATTTTTGGAAGTAGGGAGGGATGTTAGCAAGTAGGGGAAAGTGGAATTTCAAAGACTGAGTGAGGGGAAGGGGTCCAAAAGGGCAAAACACAGGCCTAGCCTAGAAAATTGTCAAATTGTAGCAAGAAACTAGGGTTTGTGCGAAAATGAGGAATTTGAGGGATATCAGTGATGGGAAATGTTTAATAAGTTAAATTAAGGATAGGGGAAGGTGTATTAACATCAGGATACAAGTTTTGCTTATGATTTGACCATCCAAGAGAAATTACCTTCAAAACCCTAGGAGAGGGAAATGAACCTTACCTAGGCACAACTAAAGCATGAACAAGGTGTAAAATGACCCATTGGAACCGACATGATGATAACAACCCTATGAATGATGGTACACTCAGCTCAGTGGTGACATGGACCAACATTTGGACAACTTTGATAGGAGTAAAAGCAAACCCTAGACCTAATACCAAGTGACCAAATTTTACTTGAAGACTCACTGAAATGACAAAATTTGACCTTGACACCTTAAAATCACTTTGTAAGAGCATGTTTGATCACTAGAGGAAGGCTGCAAAGACTAACACTAACATATATGAAGAAATTTTGCAGATAAGGAGGTGGGCCCTTAGGTTGATGTTTCTGTAACATGAAAGTCTGAAAGATGCGATTGAGTTCTGATTGGGATAATTGAGTTGATTTCTCAAGTAGATATCCCATGGAAATGGGAGTGGGAGCTTGACTGGGGTGGAATTGCAACATTTCGTTGATGGATTCAGCAGTTATTGGGAAGAGGACTGTTTGGCTAGGAGACATAACTGCTCTGCGGTTAGGGTCATAATTGGCCTGGCATTGATGAATTATATCAGGGAAAACATGGACTGAGGGGAGAAAATACATGGGAAGGTTAGATTCCCACAGTCCTAGAACATCAGAGCCATTCAGGTAGTTATCTCTACTTTGACAAAAGACTTTGAGGTGATTTTTGTCTGTGGCTGCCTTTTATCTGGAAGTCTTTATCCGCAAGAGGCAGATAGTCTAAATACTTATGAAAAGCATTCATGGGTGCAACATTCAAAGCTACAGGGATTTCCATTTCTGTTTCTAGTGGATTCAGAAAGGGAATTTAGGTTTTCTTTAAAAAATGGGCAAAACAGAGGGTCTGGGAACTTATATGATGAAAACAAAGACTAAATTGTAATGAATTTGGGTCTTCTCTGTCAAATTACAGTGGAAAACGAGAACTTGCAGGGTTTTATTGCGAATTTGGATAAATACCTGTGTTTGGGGGATGAACAGTGAAATTCAGGTACTAGTTTTGGCTAACAAGCTCTGGGCTGCGTCAGCTGCAAGTTTTGAGCAGGTTGGTGGCTAAAAACTTCGAACTATTGACCTCGACGTTCTTTTGCATGGGAGCACAGGTTTACAGTACAAAGCAATGAAAATGACATTGTTTGTTTTATTTACAAAGTCAAGGGTTGGCGGGGTTTTTTGGTTTCCGGACGGGTGACGTCAGTGGGGAGTGACATGATAGTTTTGTCGTATGCGAGAAGGCGGTAAGCGGTTTCATATCGCACTACTTTTGGGGACGGGCGGTAATACGCCGGGAGCCAGCGATTCCACAGATTTTTCGATGAGTGGCGACTTACTGTGCAAAAACCGCTTTGTGATCGCGCACTAATGCGTGGTCACAAAGGGTGTCGCAAAATTCATAAAGGTTGTCAGATCTGGACGACCTGATCGGATAGCTGACAAAAGGTGCAATATGAGGAAGTTTAATAGGGTGGGCCCGTATGATTAAGGGTTAATTAAATCATATCGAGAGTGGCGGGATAGGTCGGGGAAGGTTATTAATTAACCATAAGGGTTAATTAATCCCATATTGATGTCGTGGGGGATTTATGGGCTGTTAATTAGTTATGGATTAACTAATTAATCCCAATTATAAAATATTAATGATTATATTTAATCAGGGGCGGGATATATAGAATTTGAGGGTTTTTTCATATTTACATAATACGGGAGAGGGTAAACATTATAAGGGATTTTATATAATATAAGTTAAAAATTAATATGATAATGAAATGAAAAGCGCCAAGTATAAAAACATTTGACATTTGTAGTTAAACTTAGGCTTTAGAGTGAAAAAGAGTTTATATGAGAAATATTTGCAATTTTCCTAAGTAAAATAGGATTTTATTTAGGAAAAGAATTATGAAGGTGAATGAGTGATCTTATGAATAGTTTTAAGTACTTTAGGCTTTATAAACTATTGGGCCGAGGGTCTGATCCCTCTAGAAGTCAGGGAAATGCTCTAAGCCCCTCTAATTTTAGCAAATGCCTTAGTACTTAGGGGAAATTAGTGAAAACTTAGGGAAAGATGAGAAGTCGAATTAATTATTTGACCTTGATTTGCTTTGAAATGCTTTCAGTGTAATGTCTGCCTTGTACTTGTGATGAAAGTAAAATATTAACACATTTAGAGTTATCATTCATCACATGTAATTCTGCAACATCATCTACCTACCTTACCTACTTTAACCTAACATTTTTTCTTCTTTATTTGGGTGCACTTAGACTGGCAAACCCTTATCAAATTTTTCTTTTCTTTTATATGCAGATATCTATCTAAGTCTAGCCTTATTACATCCAAGGGCTCAGATTAAATTGTTGAGCTCCTTTTATTCACTCTATCTATCTGCTCATCTGCCAAGATTAAACAGTTTGGTCAGATTTTATTCTCTATCTCTACAACATAAAATTCAAATATGAACTAGCCAAGCTTAAGTTGTTTGACTGTTCATCAATTGTGGCATAAGTTAACAAACTGCACACAATTGTTTATTATACAAGAGTAACAAGTAGTGGCATTTAGGCTTGCACACTTTCCTTGGTCTTTATTTGATGGGGTTCATTTTCTTTCACTTTTTTGACCATCTTATTCTTTTTACCCTTGATTTTTCTTTTAGGGTATACCCTCTTTACATTTTTTAAATTTTTTTGATTTTTTGAAAATATGGAAAACCTTTGCAACAAGGAAATGTATGAACATATTACATAGCTCATCAATTCAATCATGATATATGACACCTATTGGTATAGGAGCATAATAGGAAGAACCCCATTTCTGTATGGAGTTGGGTGGCAGGCTATGATACCAAGCAGCTGCGTGGCCGTCCAAGCTACATGGGAACAGTCTACATGCTATGTCATCATAATGTACCTCAACGGTCTGCTGCTGTAGGTAGAAGTTGTCTAAGTGGTCTTCTACCTTTACCGCGTTGTCAGGGTTGAACTTGATGTTCATTCTCTCTTCTCACTTCAGCATCTTGTGCAGAACAGCCAAGAGAGCCAATGGTCCTTGAGTCATCCTTTCAAGATTTGGGTCAGCCATATCTTCTTCTTCATCATCTTCTTCCTCTCCTTCGGATTCTGATGGTTCTGGATCTGAATTTTTCGGTTAGTCTCTGCCTCCACCTCCTTCACTGTCTTCCCCTCTGCCTCTTATACCAGAGTTTGATCCCAAGATTGCAAGAGTGCCTTGTTCATCTTCAAGGAAGATTGCAAGTTCCTCTCTGTCTTCAATAGATTCCTCTAGACCTTCAAGTGTAGCAAGGACTTCTTCTTCCATCGATGATACAACAACTACTTTGGGAGTGGCTTTTGGTTTCCTAGATGTGTGTGGAAGATGCTATATGCCTAGGATCAGTCTGATTTCTTTCATGAACTGGCGAGTGACGGGATGGACGAAGCGAAGGTGTTGATATGAAATCTCATGTTCAATTATGGAAGGTGAGGGGTAACCAACTGTAGATTCGCGTGAGAGGGAGTGTGAGTTACTGCCTTGACCAGATGATTGATGAGTGAGTGTGAGGGAAATTTCAGCCATGTACAACTGGCTGCATTCCTTCTAGTGCCCGAAATGTTGAAGGTGTTGGACCCGCCAACATTTAGGGGATTACCCCAGTATGAAGTCCCAACTAGACCTCACACTGTTTGGTGTGGGAGTTCCATGCAGTATGATGGTCCAGTTGCCATTTTCTTAAGGATTTTCCTCAAATCTTGATTATCAGCACAGGAGAGTGGTTCACTTTGTCTTCGAGAAGTGAGGTTCATGTGCCTAGTGAGTGTAAGTGTCACTTGTGTCAATGGTTCTTTCATTGTCAAGGGAAAGGGTGAGAGTGAGTTCCAGGTCGATTGGGAGTAGTCCCAACATTGCTAGGAACACACAACACAACAAGACATGCACAAATTTTGGTGGAGCAGTCCACATGGATGCGGTAGTCACAACATACAAGGTAAGATAACATGTATAACACTCACGGATCAATCCGAAGGAGTGCAACGATTGTTATAGCAAGTTTCATATGAAAGGTTTGTCTGATGTCTGGGAGAGCAGTCTGCATGGGTGAGACAGCGTTAACATCATATACAACACATTTTGATTAATAGATTATGCATTACAACAAATGAAGTAGTTCAGATGTAGAACACATGTTAAAGCAACATGCATTACAAGTGTTAAATATCAGTCTTACAACAAATACAATACATGTTTGAAAATGTGTTGGCCTGTCAGTAAGCTTCTGAATTAAGTGAAACTTCCAAGACACGTCATTACATTATACATCACTAACCTCGAGTGCGGGGCATTGGAGCCACTACTTACTCCTAAAAGAAAATATTATAGACTCTCTTGGCTATGTGGGAGGAGCTGAGGTGAAAATTCCTTTGCTTGTACAAATGAGGGGGTATTTATAGTCAAGGGTTAAACTGACCCTTGTGGTTGTTTGACTACCCTCATGACCGTTTGGTTTCCATGAATTTTCAACTTACATGACTCTTTGTTCAACAAGTGGGTCTCTTGGACTTCCACATTACATCACATTGATTGATAACTGTTAAACACACATGGGCAGCAAGAACAATATGAAAGATAAAACATGAGAGTACAATTTTTATTAACAAATGATTTACATTTATAGTACATGTAGTGACTGTTGGGTTTCACATTCCAAGGTCTCTTGGACTCCTTTTGTCCATTCGTCTTCCACACTAACCCATTGAGGATTAGGTGTCCAACGTTCCCCCCCTTAATCCGAAGGGTTATATATGAGTCCAAGAAGAGAGCTGTAATACAAAATGTGCAAAAATGCATGGGAGCACTAGGCTGAATGTGCTCTCTGAAATGTTGGTATAAAGGGTGGTGGTTTAAGGATGACCACCAACACTGGAACGCTTAGTGCAATTCCTAGAACTCTTCCAAAACTGGCAAGAAGCTGAAGTCTTCTGTTAGGGGAAGTGCTCCTATTGTTTTGAAGAGGGAAACCTTCAACCATGAAAGGGAGGTCTCACCTCGCATAAAAGGGAGAACTTCAACCTGAAAAGGGAAGTCTCAACCTGTGATGGTTTAAGGATGACCAACAACTCTAGAATGCTTAATGCAATTCCTGGAACTCTTCCAAAACTGGCAAGAAGCTGGAGTCTTCTGCTAGAGGAAGTGTTCTCAATTTTGTTCCTGGAATTCTTCTGAAACTGGCAAGAAGCTGAAGTCTTCTGCTAGAGGAAGTGTCCCAGATTACTGACTGAAGGCATGCTCAGGGGCATCTTTTTCTCTGGCTACAACTCTGAAACTGGTGTGGCAGGTTGTGGCTCAGGCTCGCTTGATGTGACTTTGAAGCTTGTAGATGACCATCATTTCCCCCCCTGTCAGATACAAGGTGAGATGATGGAGAAAACTCAACTGCAAGACTGTTCAATACTCTGGAACAAGTTCTGACATGTGCCTGGAATATCTTCTTGGCTGTTGATTCCCATTGCCAAGAAGCGATCCATCCAGGATAAATCTTTGTTCTTGCAGGACGTTTGTTTCTGAAGCATCTGTGTGAGGAATGGGTGGTTTTATGATAGTGTTTACATGGATGAAGCTCAAAACAGTGATCTTTCAAATGGCCAACTCAGTCACAGTGTTGGCATTTCACAATCTGTTGTGGTGGCTGTTGTTGTTGCTGTGAAAGAGGAGTATAATCTGGAACAGCTGGATGTGAACTATCATGAATGAATCCAACACTCTGAAACTGAATGGGCTTTGAGTAGTATGGAATATGAAAGGACAAGTCCTTGTCATATCCAAGACCAGTTATGTGCTTGTTGTGGACAATATGTTCCTAAGGTCTAATGATGGGCTTGGGAAGTGCAGACTGAGTTTATGCATCTGCATGTACAATTGCTGCTTATTGGGCACTCGATCTAAATGAACTTCAACAATATTGTCTTGTTGTTTATGGGAGTCTGCTTCATTGTTCTGAACAGAAACAGGTTCAGAATGACTCCTCCGTTTTAATTCTTCTTGCTGTAGCTGAGATTCAAGCTGCAAAAAATCAATCTGTTCTTGTGCATATTGTAGAAAAACCTGAATGTTTGTGAGAGAAACTTTGTTGACTTTTAATGTATCATGATTAGTAGAAAATATGAGAGTTTTGAGGAGCTCTAATACTTCACTGATTCTGGCCATTTTTCTTTAATGTCATATTTTACACCTTAAAAAATTGATCACAACTACTACTCAATGCAGAAAAGTAATACCCACTCACAATACACAACAATATCCTTTATAAATGTGTAGCAAATGAATCAAGGAATCAATGCATATATGTGTAGACAGAAACTATAATGAGTTTTAAATACAGTGCCACAACTGGGGCAGCAACAGCTAAAAAATTTCTTGGACCCTTCAAATACTAGAAAGAGTTGTCGCAGTAGAAATATCAACAGTAAATTTCTCTATTAAATCATCCTTTGTGAGATCATGATCAAATACCGATCCATTGTTGTATATAGACTGCATAATCAATCCATAGGAAAATGGCCGAATGCCAAGCTTTGCCAGCAAAACTGCCTCGGAAGAACCAACCTTTTCTCCTTTCTTAATAAGCTCCATGGGTGTTTTAATTTCAATAGTACCTTTGTTAATAGTTCATTGGTAATGTAGTTTCAACAAAGATGTCTCCAACTTATCAGTTCCTTTCAGGGAAAACAACAATACATAATAGCCTCTAATTGGCCATGTCCAGTAGTGTTATTAACTCTGAAACTCGTACCAGTCATATGCAAATTGCACCAACAGATTCCATGTTCAATCAGTGAGCAATATGGGCTGATATTCCACTCGATTTTGTCTCTTGTCTTGGTCCAGACATGTCCTTGCACAAACTTGACATGTGTTGTCCTTGATACTGAAATCAAATCTCCCATCAACAAAATCTCCATGAAACTGGCATTTTACTGTAGTTCCAAATAAAATTGAAGGTGTAACACCAATGTTCAATATGCCCCTAACACTACTAATCTAAGCATTTAATCCATTTGCCATATATGATACAAAGCATTATAACTTTGCATATAATTGTAGAGTCATCCTCAGTGAGAATCTCTCTGCTCCAAATTATTTATCTCGCAAATCAATTGCTTCCAAAATCAACACCTTTGATTTGGCACCCAAACACAGTTAAAAACCCTACGTGTTGTGACCATCTCCAACAGAAGAAGAAGAAAATGTTGAAGCTCAAAGGTTTGTGTACTCAAATTCTGCGCGGCGCTGCTACCAGGCGCTTACAACCTCTCTACACGCCCTTCAGTTCCAGCCACTGGTATTCCAAGGTTGTGAAAGCTAGTTCTAATGAGGAATTGTCTGAGACCTCCAGCTTATCTTTGAGTCTGGGCCACTATGCTCCAACTCAGCCTGATTTTTTATTCGGCGTCAAACTGACAAGATATATTTCAAGCATACAATCTTCAAAGATGAAGAGGCACTTGGGATGAGACCCAAATTACCTGATTATATCACATTGAAGATGGGAGGCATCACACTTACAAAGGAAGGTTGCATGTTCCTTCAAACACAGATCCACTTCAAACACTCATCAGTCCTCGTATATACGGCACTCGTCGGTCTTTCGATTCTCCCTACAGTAACCTTCTAAAGGGTCCTGTTTCTCGGAGCGTAGGTGAAAGTGGGCTTTGGCCTGGCTCACTTCCTCTACTTCGTCCCACACAATTCTGCACTCCTCGGAGAATTCATTTTCCATTAACAATAACATAACCACACATATCAGGTCCATTCTGATTTATTTGACCTCAAATCACACCATTTCCCCAAAACTCTATGTGTATTAACAGATCTATTTGCATTTTCATTGAAAAACTATATGCGTATAAACGTAATAGCGTTCAACGGAATGGTGACTATATGCATATTAGTAATAACTGTAACAACGATACCACGTTTCTATGTTCTTCAATGTGATAGCATTCTTTTCATGCGTGGATTGGAGTAGTGTTTTCCACGATATCCCGCTTCTCCACCAGACTCCAAACGGGACCATGCTCACCGCATCACCTCCATGTGACAGTGTTCAATATTGCAGGTAAAAGGAAATGAAAATCCAAGCGATGTCAATGGAAAGCCAAACCCAAGTGATGTGATTTAAACTGAAATGAAAAGTATGCAAGTAATGTCAAACAATGAGAGTGCAGTGAGAGAGTGCAGGTACAGAGAGCGCAGGTATGGCAGACAATGAGAGTGCAGGTACAGAGAGCGCAAGTATGGCAGACAATGAGAGCGCAGGTACAGAGAGTCTTAAAATAGCCAAAGTCAGGGGCAACAGCGTATACAGTGCTAGAGGTCAGGTAGGAGAGGCAGCAGATTTCTGGCAGACAATGAATTAATGGAGCGTTACAGGTAATGGGCAGAACTGGCAGGTCTGCACACAGTAAAATGCTTTATAAGGTGGAAATTCTACTCAATTCTGATTAGGAGAAAGGCAGAACTGACATATATATAGAGACCACAAAACAAGTGGCTCAAATTGGAGCAGGACCAGCAATCGCCTGCTCTGATACCATATTAAACACACATGGGCAGCAAGAACAATATGAAAGATAAAACATGAGAGTACAATTTTTATTAACAAATGATTTACATTTATAGTACATTTTGTGACTGTTTGGTTACACATTCCAAGGTCTCTTGGACTCCTTTTGTCCATTCGGCTTCCACACTAACCCATTGAGGATTAGGTGTCCAACAACATGTGGGCGACTTGACTCATGACGTGACTCGACATGACTTGACATGACAATGCTAGTACATTCGTGATGCTGTTGGAGTGCATGTCGAGCTATAGAGCTTCTGGGTGATGGATGTCTTCATGGTGTATCATAGCTTCACCTCCGCATGGCGAAGTGCTCAGAGTCTTCGATGGTCCTTGGTTCTCTTGATGAATCTTTAGCATGTTGTTCCTTGCTTACAAGTTGGAAGGCTTGACAGGCTCATTTGTTTGTGAAGGTGCATGTTCGTCATGTTCGTCCACTTCGTATACTTCATTCATTCATCCGTTGGTGAACCTATCCTTCTGCATGTGCTCCCTTTGTTCATCCCATTCGTTGTCTTACCATGTTTGTTGGTGTACATGTACCTGCAGTCACTCATGATGAGATGACATCAAATCCAAAACCTCCTAGTTTACCATGACACATGATCATTTCGGATGCAGGTGATCGGGAGAGGCAGCAAGGCTATGATGCAAGATGATGGCTCTGGGCATTGCTGATGAAAACTACGCAAGAGTCACTAAGTAATGGAGATGGGCAATCTGAGTCGATCGTGACTTTTTGCGAGGTCTGGCTCGGCTGGGAGGCAAAATTGTGCAAATTTTTGGAGGAGTAGTCTGGGCTGCTCGAAGGTAAGGCAGGCATGCTCTGTGCATTTTTCAGAACGAATGGGCACTAGGGCTGGACAACCCTATTTGTGAAATTTTCTAGAGGAATGGGTCAAGCTACATGAAGGGTCAGCAAGCAGGGATTGCATAGTTTTTCTGGGGAACTAACCGGGATATTGGCAGCCAAAAATGTGCAATTCCCAGAGGGAACTGCCAGTTGGCTACTAGGGTCACTGGCAACCAAAAATGCACAATTCCCAGAGGGAACTACCAGTTGGCTATTGGAGTCACTGGCAACAAAACTATGCAATTACTGGAGGGAATTGGCAGTCTACTGCTAGGGGCTACTGGTAAGGAAAATTGCATTGAGGCTAGGAGGTTGTCCTACTGATCATCTCTGTGCAATTTCTGAGCTGAGCTAACTGATGGGCAGTGGAAGGCCTGCTGATGAACACTGCACAATTTTTGAGATGAACAATTGCTCGACTGTCGGGATGACTAAGTGGGAAAGCTACACAAGTTTTTGAGGGAGACAAGTCTGGGCACTTGGTTTCTATCCGGACAACACTTGTGCGATAGTGAATGTGACTCTGTGTGTGAGTGTGATAGATGCTTTCATATTGAACACAACAAGCACACACAAAGTGAAAACTTTGAGCATAACCAGAACATGGTCGAAAGCATGACTTAGACATCAACATGCAGAGACTTGAATGTAATGAACAAGCAAGGTGGATGTAAAGACTCACACGAGCTCACGGAGTGAACTTGAGTGTGTGAAGTCATCAAGTGAAAATCTTAAAGGGAGGCTCTGAAATTGGTGCATGCCAAAATTTTGGAGGGTTGTTGTAGCAGCTACAACACCTTCATAGTAGTTTCTCATCTTCTTCTAGATAACTTTGGAAGATGTGCAATCCATCACCTTAACAAGTTTTGATTCAGGTATGTCACCAACCTAGGTAGGCATTGCTTTAGCATTGCATGCGAACTCCAACTTCTAATCTTTGGTAGCCAATGCTAGAGGTATTTTATATTATTCTTCCACAATATCCCACGCATCAACTCCAACTGATTGAATGTAGGTCTTCATCCTCACTTTCCAAAACACATAGTTTGTTCCATCGAACATAGGTGCCTTATTGATCAAACCTCCTTCCTATTTTTCCTTGATCCTTGATATTTCTCCCAGTCATTAGACTGATTAGAATTAACCTGCTCTGATACCAATGTTGATTTTTCAACTGCGGTAAAAATTCCACCTTGGATATCTCAAATTACCGAGATAACGATTACATTAGATTCTTCTTTTCTAGAGGACCAAAATCGACCTCACGATCACCCAATTTGGTCTAAAAAAAGTTGAGTTATGAATTATTTTATTCATACATGTATTATGGAATGGGTCAGCCCTACCCACATGAGTAACTACTTGGGTTAGTCTTAACCCCAAGTGAACCCTATGGAAATCATATAAATAGAAGATACCTCAAAATCATTGGACACATTTTCGCTTCTCTTTTTTCTTGGTTCGCACAGGTTCGATGGAATGAGTTTGCACAAGGGTCTGAAATTACAGGCGAAAGGTTTGCTCTGGGTAAGGGTTTTCTAGATCTCAAATGTTGGCACAGAAATGGGCATTTTAGTCCCTGGACGTTGGCATAGAACTAGGCATTTTAGTCCCTAGATGATAGCACACAAGACTATGAGAGAGACCATAGAACCATAGACATTGATACAGAGGCTTATGGGAGCGAATTGGGCCTCAGAGGAAGATCTGGAGGTATCGGTCCCTGGTCGCTTGCACAGAATGGTCCTAAGAGTAATCAGGTTGTCCCGGACACATGCACAGTAACTTCAAGGGAGCGACCAAGGGTTTTAGGTCTACTTCACCAGGGTCGCATTCATAGAGTCTTCCTGAGAGTGACTGAGTAATCACAGTCTCTCTCACAAAGTATCTGAGAGAGTGACCAAGGAGTTTTGGTCGCACACAGACTATTTTGATGAAAGTGACTAGAGTTCAGATCTAGGGTTGGATATATTGGCTTTAGTTGACTTTAGTGATCTGGTAGTTTGGGTTTCTCTTTGCATAGATAAATGTATGGATCATTGTACTCTCTTTTGCTGCATCATTTGATGACAATCTAAGAAGAAGAATATTTGCAAGGGTTTTCCCCATAGTGGGTTTTTCCCTGGTCTTAGACCAATCCTGGTGTATTTATGTGTGTGCATGCTTTTCTTCTATTGTTCCTTTTTTGTTTTGTTGCATTGATGATGATGGTGATGTTATTTCTTTCTATATAATTGCATATGATGATGTATAATGGTGTAGATCTGAATAATGTAATGATGGTATGGGGTGAACATAATGTATTATTAATGAAATACAATTATCATAACAAAGAACAATGTCGCCCTAGGAAAATTTAACATGGTGTCAGAGTTGGGCTGAAGATAAGTCATGGAGATCACCCCGATGATGACACCATTGATGGACGCAAGAACAGGATGGTGGAGACCTAAAATAATTCTAGGGTTTGAAAAAAACCCTAGGCATCTTATTGATTAGGTTTTGATGGATTCTATGAGGTTAGGGTTGGAGAGAAAACCCTAGTTTATGGAAAATACTTGAGATTTGATGTATGAAACTCTAGCATGGTCTATGTGAAACACTTGATGAAGATTTGATGAAGCCCTAGATGGGATAATCCCTAGTAGATCTGGTTGGATACTTGAAGACAACATTGGTATATGGACCATGGACATTGATGGCTCTTGAAGATTGGTTCAAGAGGGAGAGGATCACCTCTCATTGAAGATAAGTATTTCTTGAATTATGATGCTTCTTACTTGTTAGACTTATGGATCTGATGATTATGTTTATTGCTTGTACTTCCTACATATATATTTGAGTATATGGATGTTTCTAACCTCCTTGATGAGATGAGATGTGTAGATCCTTCTTGAGGATCATTTTAATATGCAGATTTGGAAAGAGATAAAGAGGTACTTGATGAAAAGATGACAAAGTGCTTCAAGTAGCCTATGACAAATGAGTAGGTCCTTAGGTATTTGAATACCACAATATATGCATAGTATGTTTTGTTTCAACTATTGGCTCTGTAAGCCCTAAGGTTTGATGAGAATACCTCTTTGTTTAATGGCTCATACAAGCATATGAAATTGACTTGGATATATCTCTCCTATGATGAAATTATGCACTTGATGTTGAATATTTTGACCTTCTTAAATTCTATGAGGCTATATAATGTTGATACATTGATACACCCAATGTTTTTCTAACATCTATGGTCTATCTATTGGATATCTTGATCCTATAAGGAAGGCTAGCACCTTGGCTCTAGAAAATGATACTCTTGATACTTGTCATGATGGATTTCATATAGAAGGATAGGTCGTTGACATGCGTTTGTGGTAATGCTTGTGATAAGCATGATGAAATCATATGGAAAGAGTGATTGACACTCTTGTTTTGTTGATAAAGCTTTATCGAATGACCTAATTTGATCTCATTGGTCTTGAAGAGCATGACAACCTTGATGTAAGAGGTATAAGTGTAATATTGATATTCTAGACCTCTTATTTACTGTGGTCTTGTTGGGTTGTGTTATATTCTATCCACGACTAGCTTGGCAAGGGGGTCATAGGGGGGCAGTAGCCCCCCCTGTAAGGGAGGTTTGAGGGGGGCGGTTAGCCCCTCTCTACGGGGTCCAGGGCAGCACCCCGGAGAAAATTGTTTTGGACCCTATATTAGGTTTGGCAGACCACCTATGGTTTTGTGCATGGTTTTCGCACATGGTTTTGGACGTGATGGTTTTCGGTCCATGGTATTGGATGCTTCGGCATGTATAAATATGTATTGTAACATTGAAAGGAACATAATGAAATATCAAGCTAGTAGTCCCAATTTTGGGATCCAGGGGAAAATCTCTGTGTATATGTGTTTTATGTGTTATGCTCTCTCATTGTTTATTTTTTGTTCCTGGAATTTGTATGCAGGTAATTTTTGTACGGGGTTAAAACCTACATTTGGTATCAGAACTATTTTGGCTTCAACGGGACTCCTTTGTTGCTGAGGGGTTTCGCTCAGGCCTATGGTAGACCCTGTTCAGTGGGAGATCTGTGGGATCGATTCTGGTGGTGAAAGAAGATGGCAAGCAATGGAAAGATGGAGATCGAGAAATTTAATGGTCAAAGTTTTGAGTTATGGAAACTCAAGATGGAGGATTTGTTGGTGGATAAAGATCAGTGGATCATGGTAGATCAGGGTACTAAACCAACGGGAGTGTCCGATGATGAATGGAAGAAGTTGGATTGGAAGGCTAAGAGCACAATACGATTGTGTGTCTCAAATTTAGTATTGTTGAATGTATCAGGGGAAGCTATGGCGAAGGATTTTTGGCACAAGTTAGGGACTTTGTACCAATCTAAGTCTTTGGTTAATAAACTGTTCCTATGGAAAAAGATGTATAACCTAAGGATGAAATATGGAGACTCAAAGACAGAACATCTGAATGCATTTAATATTGTGGTAAGTTAGTTATTTTCTGTTGATATTAAAATTTCAGATGAAGATAAGTGCATCAATTTGTTGTGTTCTCTACCAAATTCATGGGATAGTCTAGTTATTGCAATAGGTAGTAATGCAACTGCCTTGCATTTTGATGAAATAGTCTCATCCTTGCTAACGGAGGAGATGAGACTGAAAAATATGGAGAGACAGAATGGTGATGCCTTGTCTGTACGAGGACAGTCCCAAAACAGAAACAAAAATAATTCATCGAGTGGGAGAACTAAATCTAGAGGGATATATAAATCTCTAGGAAAACCTGAAAAGGTCGTTTGTTGGAAATGCGGAAAGGAAGGGCACTACAAAAGGGACTATAAATCTAAAGCTCCTGACAAAGTAAATGGATCTGATGATGCTCCTTATATAGAGGCGAAAACCACCTCAAATGAAGGTGGGGATGTGTACTTGGTTTCTTCAAGTATATTTATAAATCATGAGGCATGGTTGATTGACTCAAGTGCATCCTTTCACTTCACTCCCCATAGAGAGTGGTTTTGCGAGTATGAGAAATACGATGGTGGTGATGTCTTCTTATGGGATGATAGGAAGGCTAGAATCATTGGTTGCAGAAAAGTAAATTTGAAGTTACAAGGTGGAAGGGTTAGAACACTTCCAGGTGTTCTGCATATTCCTGCATTGGCCAGAAATCTGATTTTTATAAGCAAGTTGGATGATGCAGGTGTAAAAATAGTGTTTGATAAGGATACCTGAAAGATGGTTTGGGGAGCACTGGTATTGATGTGGGGAGTTTGGATTGGAACTCTATACAAGCTACAAAGTAGCACTATTGTTGATGGGTGCAACAGTTCTGTGGTTCCTAAAAGCGGAGCAGAAAATCTAGTGTCTCTGGAGAGAATACCATGTTGTAGCATCAAAGGCTTGGACATATTGGAGAGAAGGGTCTTCGAATACTTCATGGTAAAGGTATGGTAGAAGGTATGAGTAATAGCTCTCTAGATTTTGATTTCTGTGAAAATTGTGTGTATAGGAAGTAGAATCGAGTGGGTTTCCCCTCTGGTGGTAAGAGGGTGAAACATATATTAAAGCATGTGCACAATGATGTGTTGGACCTGTGAAGGTTCCATCACTAGGTAATTCTATATACGATGTATCATTTATAGATGAATTCTCAAGGAATACATGGATATGTATCCTTAAGAAGAAATTTGAAGTCTTTGACAAATTTAAAGAATTTAAGGCTCTGGTGGAAAACCAGACAGAGAAGAAGATAATGGTGTTGAGGTCAGATAACGGTGGAGAGTTTTGCAGCAAGGAATTTGAAGAATTCTGTAAGAAGTGTGGTATAGCACGGCAGAAGACTACTCCATACACACCTAAACAAAATGGAGTTGCAGAAAGAATGAACAAGACGTTGATGGAGAGGGAAAGAAGCATGCTCAATGGTGTCGGGTTAGGACAGGAATTTTAGGAAAAGGCGGTGGAGACAGCATGTTACTTGGTCAACAGATCACCTAATCAGCTTTGGAGGATAATACTCTACAACATGTATGGATTGGTAAGAAACCCTCTCTTTCACATCTAAGGGTATTTGGATGTGATGCATATGTACATGTTCCAAAGTGGAAAAGAACCAAGTTGGATAGTAAATCTGAAAAGTGCATCTTTATTGGGTATAAGGATGGTTTAAAGGGTTATAAGCTTTGGAACTCAGTAACAAGGAAGGTTGTGTACAGCCGAGATGTGGTGTTATGAGAGGTGAAATATGTTATTAAACATGATGTCCAACCAAAGGAACCTGAGAAGATAGAGTTTGAGCTTAAGGAGGAAGAATCAGACTCTACAGCAGAGGAGGAATCAGAAGATGAAGAGCTAGAAACTCCCGGTGTGAGAAGATCATTTTGGGAAAGAAGGCAGCCATAAAGGTATAGCCCATCTACTTTTTGTTCAAATTTTTCTTTATCTGTTACTGATGATGATCCCAGAACTATGAAGGAAGCAGTAGATTTAGAGGATGGAAAACTCTGGAAAGAGGCCATGGTTGATGAAATGGCATCTTTGCACAAAAATGAGGCTTGGGATCTGGTGGAATTATCGGCTGGAAGGAAACCCATTGGCAGCAAATGGGTTTTCAAGAAGAAGGCAAATGCAAAAGGAAAGGTGGAGAAATACAAAGCTCGGTTGGTAGAAAAAGGTTATTCCCAAGTTTCGGGAATTGATTTTGGTGATATTTTTCTCATATTTCCAAGGTAGCTTCTATTAGATTACTTTTCTTTGTTGCTGTTGTTTTTTATTTTGAGGTAGAATAGATGGATGTGAAGACAATATTTCTTTTGGAAGAGGAGATCTACATGAAGCAACCTGAAGGTTTTGCGGTGAAGGGTAAGAAAGAATTGGTATGCAAGTTAAATAAGTCTCTGTATCGGTTAAAGCAGTCACCAAGGATGTGGTATCAGAAATTTGATACATTTATAAGGGGACTTTGCTTTACCAGAAGCAAAGCAATTCACTGTGTGTATTTTAAATTAATTGGTGACCGTGTTATTTATTTGGTCTTGTATGTGGATGATATGTTGCTGGTTGGAAATGACAAAGAAATTATCCATGATTTGAAGACCCAATTGTCCTCCAAATTCGACATGAAATATCTTGGTGCTGCAAACTATATTTTGGGCATGGAAATTAAAAGAGATCGAGCAAAGAGGAAGCTCTGGTTAAACCAGAAGAAGTATGTTGGAACAATACTGCAGAGGTTTAATATGTAGGATAGTAAATCGGTGAAGGTTCCTATTCTTGTAGGTGTAAATTTATTTGCCGAACAGTGTCCCAAGACACAAGAAGAGGAAGATGACATGTCTTGTGTTCCATATACAAGTGCAGTCGGTAACCTAATGTATGCAATGGTTTGTACTAGACTATACATTACACATGCAGTGGGAGTATTGAGAAGGTTTATGTTATGAAGGAGTATTGACCATTATGAGCACGATCATTGAAAATGAGACTTCATCATTCAAAGAAGCCTTCAAGAATAAAGTATGGAAGGATGTTATGATTGAATAATACAATTCCATCATGAAGAATGATGTCTAGGATGTGGTCCCTAGACCCCAGGACAAAACAGTTGTCACCTCGAAGTCGCTTACAAAATAAAGCATGGAGCTGATGGAAGTGTTGAAAAGTGTAAGGTTTGTTGTGTTACTCGTGGCTTCTCTCAAAAGGAAGGTATATATTATGATGAGATATTTGCACCTGTTGCCCGATACACTACTATCTGCTTGATCATAGCCCTTGCTACTTCGCAATGATGGAACTTACATCAGATGGACGTCAAGATCGTGTTCTTGCATGGTTCGATTAAAGAGGAAGTCTATGTGGAACAACCCAAGGGGTTTGACACTCATAATCGGTAATCTCACGTGTGCAGGTTGAAGAAAGCGCTCTATGGGATGAAGAAAGCACCTTGAGCTTGGTATGAGAGAATTGATAGCTACTTGATGAAGTTGGGATTCACTAGGAGTGAAGCCAATCTGAACCTTTACTTTAAGGTTGAAGATGACAAGCCTCTCATACTGGTGTTGTATGTAGATGACCTCTTTTTGACAGGTGCATACCCTCTCATTCACAAATGTAAGAGGGAGTTGGAATCCAAGTTTGAGATGAAGGACCTAGGACCAATGCACTATTTTCTAGGGCTAGAAGTCTAGCAGAAACCAGGGGAGATTTTCCTATCTCAAGGAAAATATGTGGTGAAGATATTGGAGAGATTTGGTATGGTGGACTGCAAGCCCGTGACTACCCCGATGGAGCTTGACTTCAAGAAGTTAAGTGGTAGTGTTGTTGGACCTACTTTGGGTAATGCTATCGAGTATCAACTCATAGGAGCATTTATGTTCTTAGTAAACTCCCATCCAGATATATGTTTTGCAGTCAACACGTTGAGACAACATATGGTTGAGCCTCACCACTCACATTGGATTGGTGCCAAGAACCTTCTGAGATATCTTCGGGGCACAATCACTAATGGATTGAGATACACTATCGGAGATGTGAGGCTACATGGATATACCGATGTTGATTGGGTAGGAAGTGTGGTGGACCGAAAGAGTGCTCTCGGGTGTTGTTTCTCTTTGGGTTCTGCCTCGATATCCTCAATGAGCAGGAAGAAGAATTCGATGGCTTTAAGCACGCTGAGGCAGAGTACATTTCTATGAGTATGGCCTCTTGTGAGGTTTTATGGTTGTAGAAGCTCTTCAATGAGTTGTTTGGATATACATTGGATACTACCGTGATCCTTTGTGACAACCAGAGTGGGATTCGATTATTCGAGAATCCTGTATTTCATGATCACTCCAAGAATATCGATATCAAGTACCACTTTATCCGAGATATGGTACAAAAAGGAGTAATAAGGCTCCATCATATTGGTACAGATGAGCATGTCGCCGACATTCTGACGAAGCCCCTAGGAAACATCAAATTCTTAACTTTCCGAGAACGACTTGGAGTCGTTGATAGACCCTCATATGAGGGTCCTGTATGATCCATGCATTGAGCTCTAGGAGCTTCGAGGGGCCTGGGGTACTTCTTTGAGTGACAAGCAACCATGGGGCGACTCACCCTCCCCTAATGGTGCACTGTGTATAGAGTGAATGGTTCAGCCTTCCCCTATGATACCTCGTGGCAACTTATGGACAGGATGAGTGGTTCTCTTGTGGAGGCATCCTACCCATGCAGTCTGAGACTCATGGGAAGTACCTCTCATTTGGCCAATAAGTAGGAAAATGGGGTTAGAGACCTTAGTAGTACCAATGGACGCATCATGTATCTACTGTACTCCCTATTCTAGGACTACCGACATTGATCTGGGATAAATGGGAACTAGCTTCGGGTTAGTAAGAGTGATATAACTCACTCTCTCTTGGAACTGATCTAGGATCAGTAAGAGTGGTATGACACACTCTTTGGAACTGACTTCGGGTCGATAAGAGCGCTATTCAGCACTCTCTTTTATCTAGGACTGACTTTGGGTCAGTAGAGGATGGTATGATACATCCTTGATCATTTCTTCTTCTTCATAGTTTAGCAAAGCATAGCAGAGTTGAGTAGTGCAGGGTAGTGCATTTAATGCCAGAGATATTACTGATGGACAAATGGATTAGCAGATGGAGTTCTCCCTAGTTCAGAGGGAGTGTTAAAATTGGCAACTAGGGCCATCTTATTTATGGGAGCTAATATTTTTCTTGGATTCCTCTCGACGAGAGGTTTAGGAGTGATCTAAATATCATTCGATTCCAACATGTATTTATGGAGATATGAATTTATTTGTATTTCTTGACAATTTGTCAAGGTTGGCCAGCAAGTAAAATTGTGTTGCATGCCCCCAGGTTAACCTCAACAATTCATATAAATAGAAGACACCTTGTGGCATTATTGCACATCATCTCAACACTCATCTTCTCTCTCCTTACTTGATTGGGTACACATAAAGAAGTAGCATCTCTCACATGTGTGGAAGGACGAAGTGATTTCTGATTAGGGTTGCATTGACTGAGTTTGACCAGGGCTACAAGAAGGTACTTTGACCAGTGTTGACCAATGTGGACTCCTCTTTTACTGCATATTAGGTGTGGTTGCTTCTCCTTGGCATGCCACAGATTTTGGCACGCAAACCAAGGTGATCTGACCTCAGGTTTGACCAATGTTGGTTGTCAAAAGGTTTACTGCAAAATTGTCTAGCGTTGACTAAAGTTTTACTGTAATTTCGGATTGTTTTGGGTTGACTCTTCTTGTTGTTGGAGGCCAAGTTGATTGGGATATTTTCTAAGCCGATTGGAGGTCAAATTTGACTTGTTTGACCAACTTTGACTTTGTTGGTTAGGGTTTTGTTGTTGTTGTCATAAAATTATAGAATTGTATATTTGTACTATCTCTCTCTCTCTCTCACTGCTAAATTATTGAAGATTATAGAAGAATTGATCAAAGCGTTTCCCCACATTTGGGTTTGTCCCTGGCTAGCCGCCACATCTGGTGTCTCTTGTCTTGGCTTGTCTTCTGTCGATTTATTTATGTTCTATCAGCATTTTACTTTATGTTAATGAGATTACTAAATAGAGAAATTGACACTGGGATAATAAGAAGAAATTGAAGTAATTTTCACTAAGCATAGAACATATCATAACTTAATATGATTTGATATGAGATCCACCTATCTCCTGGTTGAAAGTATTAATACTATGATAATGGTCATGATCTAGCCTCTAAACTCTAATGAGTTGACTTTGTTGTTGATGTTACAAAATTTAATTATGTATGGTTGATTATGATGTCTTAGCAAGGCATTATTCTTATATCATTGAAATCCAGATATGTCTATATTTGAAAGTTATCTGATGAAGTTGGGATGATGAGTTCCAAGGTATGGCTTTGATATTGATTATGGTTTTGGTTTTATATCCTGATGATCTACTTGTGACAGGTGATGAGCCTCTGGTCATCCAAATTGGATGGAGTTGGTTTCTGAAGCCTGAAATGATGTATCATGGCATGATGAATCGATTTTTGGAATTTGGGAAAGAAATTCCATATTGCAAAGCTATTGGAAAATGTTTTTGAATAATGAAAATGGAAACCCTTGGATACTCCAATTTGTAGTTGAGGATGTTGTTGAATTTGACATGGCATATGACAGTTGTTTCAAGTATTGATTATTCATTTTGGACATCCATCTGTATATGTATGATGTTCATAGAATCTTAATGAATTCATGAGTGAGTTGCTTCACTCACATAGAGTTGCCACCTAGCATGCTTCAAAATATTTGCATGAGGTGTTTGAGTTTTGAGAATGAGATATTTCTCCTATGATATGTGCTCCATAGATGTATTGCTGATATTTGAGATTATTGTTGAACATTTGGACGTTGCTTTAGTATGTGATCTGTCATGACATCTTGGATGAGAGGTCCATAGAATGACTGAGGTTGATCATGATGTTGTTAGCATGGTTAGTCGTGACACAGGATACAAAAGCTCCTTAGAGAGTTTTTTGAGCATTATTTGGATTTGACATGGATACATTCTGATTATCTGACTGGAAGTAAGTCCCATATTTATAGTTGGGAGAAAGATACTCTCATACTATTGAGATAGTGCAGTTGTTCGAAACAAGCTTCGTCTTGTGTTTGGCACCTCCTTAAGAGGGAGGATGATTATGGTATAATTTTGTGATTTATATGATTGTATATGATCTTACATGATATGTGATTATGATGTTCCATATGAACAGGAAACAATTGCTATTGAGAAAAGAAGATACCAAATTCGAGTATGATGAGAGCAATGTTTATCAAGGACATTGAGCCAACTCTTCCCCCCTATTTGAGCTCCCATGGTGAGGAATTGAGGGACAAGGGATCCTAGGGTTGAGGGAACTCTGGACAATAGGGTGTTACCCCTATATGTTACCCATATGGTTGGAGAATGTTGCTCCCCTATCTTCATAGGGTCAGAGCATATTGCTCCCCTATTTGGTCTTTACAGAGTATACCTTAGTTGGCATCATACCCACAAGCAAGCCAGCTTGACGGGAATACCACTCCTCGTTTGGCCAACGATTTAAGAGTGTATTTTGGGCGTACAAACCAAGTATATTATGATACAGGTGTTCTACCATATGACTATTCAGGGTCATTGATGGGAAGATCAGTATGAAATAGGATGGATTGATATAACTCGATATGATTCTGATATGAGGGTAAGGTCCCTGATGAAATTACAGGGTTGAGGGTGTACTCCCTTGTGTGATCCAGGTTCAAGGTTGTACTCCCTTGTGTGATGAGTTATACTATTGCTCAGTATGGGTGGAATTTATTGCTCCCCGATGTGGTTCTAGGTTGAGATGTGCTCCTTGATGATATGCTCTCTGATGACGATTGATGATGATATTTCGGGTAGTAGCCTGTTGGCAGAGATTCCAAATAGCAGCCTGATGGATAGAGGGTGGTAGCTTGATCTCCCCTCCGGTAAAAAATTATTCTTCTTCTAGATCCAAGAATGTTTAGCATATGAGCAGGAACAATCAAGAGATATGCAGGGATAAGCAAAGGATAGATTGAGATGTACAATGATGATATGTGATGATGAGACACTTGAGATGGACATGGCATGAATACTATATGACATATATCATCCGTGATGATACGTGATGACACTTGAAGATTCTAGAATGGCATATTGTTCGATGAAAAGATATTGGTAGGTGGAATTCTCCCTAGTTGAGAGGGAGTGTTAATTTCTTTAACTACGGTAAATTCCACCTTGGACAGCTCAACTGACCAAGATAATGATTGCATTAGATTCCTCTTTTCAAGAGGACCAAAATCAACCTAAATATCACCCAATTTGATCAAGCAAAATTTGTGTTATGAATTATTTTATTCATACATGTATTATGGAATGGGTCGGACCTAATCACATGAGTAACTACTTGGGTTAGTCTTAACCCCAAGTGAACCCTCAAGAAAGCCTATAAATAGAAGATACCTCAAGATCATTTTGACACATCTTCTCTTATATTTTTTCTTGTTTAGCACAGGTTCGATGGAAGGAGTTCACACAAGGGTCTGAAATCACAGGTGAAAGGTTCGGTCTAGGTTAGGGTTTTCTGGATCTCAAACACTAGCACAAAATTGGGCATTTTAGTCCCTAGACGTTGGCACACAAGCCTATGAGAGTGACTAGATACCAATAGAAACTTGACATAGGCTTATGGGACAAAATTGGGCCTCAGAGGCAGATCTGGAAGTATCAGTCCCCAGTCACTCGGATAGAGTGGTCTTGAGAGCGACCAGGTTGTCCTGGACGCATGTACTGTAACTTCAAGGGAACGACCAAGGGTTTTAGGTGTGTTGCACCCTGGTTACACGCACAGAGACTTCCTGACAGCGACCGAGCAGTCACATTTTCCCTCACACTCTATCTGAGAGAGTGACCAAGGAGTTCTGGCCGCACACTAACAGTTCTGATGAAGCCAATTAGAGTTTAGAACTAGGGTTTGACATCTTGGCTTTAGTTGACTTCAGTGATATGGTAGATCTAGGTTTCTCTCTGCTATTATACAAATCTATATATCTAATTTGTTAGTATACGCTGCATAGATATGTATTGGGCTCATTGACAGTGACAATAGTATACAGCAATTGACATAAGTTTGTGACAGCACATTACAGCCATATGTATGAGGGTTTTTATTCCTAGCATGATTAGATATGTTTCATGGATATCATTATTGTTTTGCTACATATATAAATTTATGGATCATTTTACTCACTTTTGCTGCATCATTTGATGACGATATAAGAAGAAAATTTTCAAGGGTTTTCCCTATAGTGTGTTTTGCCCTGCTCCTTGACCAATCCTGGTGTCTTTATGTGTGTGCATTCTTTTCTTCTATTGTTCCTTTTTTGTTATGTTGGATTGATGATGATGGTGATGTTTTTTCTTTCTATATAATTGCATATGATGATATATAATGGTGTAGATCGGAATACTATAGTGATGATATGGGTGAACTTAATGTATTATTGATGAAATGCAATTATCATGGCAAAGAACAATGTTGCCCTAAGAAAATTTAACATGGTATTGGAGTTGGGCTGAAGAGAAATCATGTAGATCACCCTGATGATGACACCATTGATGGAAGCAAGAATAGTATGGTGGAGACCTCCAAGAAATCTAGGGTTTGAAGAAAACCCTAGGAATCTTATTCATTAGGCATTGATGGATTCTATAAGTTTAGGGTTGAAGACAAAACCCTGGTTTATGGCAATGACTTGATATTTGATGTATGAAACTCTAGCACAGTCTATGTGAAACACTTGACAAAGATTCGATGAAGCCCTAGATGGGATAATCCCTAGCAGATTTGGTTGGATACTTGAAGACAACATTGGTATATGGACCATGGACATTATTGGCTCTTGAAGATTGGTTCAAGAGGGAGAGTATCACCTCTCATTGAAGATAAGTATTTCTTGACTTATGATTCTTCTTACTTGTTAGACTTATGGATCTGATGATTATGTTTATTTCTTGTACTTCCTGCATATATATTTGAGTATATGGATGTTTTTAACCTCCTTGATGAGATGAGATGTGTAGATCCTCCTTGAGGATAATTTTGAGACGTAGATCTAGAAAGAGATAAAGTGATACCTGATGAAAATATGATAAAGTGCTTGAAGAGGCCTATGACTAATGAATAGGTGCTCAGGTATTTGAATACCACAAGATATGCATGGTATGTTGTGTTTCATCTATTAGCTCGATAAGCCCTAAGGTATGATGAGAATGCCTCTTTCTTTAATGGCTCATACATGCATATGAAAGTGACTTGGATATATGTCTCCTATGATGAAATTATGCACTTGGTGTTGAATATTTTGACCTTCTTGAATTCCGTAAGGATATCTAATGTTGATACATTGATACACTTGATGTTTGGATAAAATCTATGATCTATCTATTGGATATCTTGATCCTATAAATAAGGCTAGCACCTTGGCTCTAGAAAATGATACTTGATACTTTCCATGATCGATTTCATATAGAAGGATAGTTCATTGACAACTATACATGAGTCTCTTGATAATGATTTTGATAAGCATGATGAAATCATATGGAATGAGTGATTGACACTCTTGTTGTTTTGATAAAGATTTATTTAATGACCTAATTTGCTCTCATTGGTCATGAAGATCATGTAACCTTGACGTAAGAGGTATAAGTGTAATATTGATATTCTATACCTCTTATTGACTGTGGTGTTGTCTTGATGGCATATGGTTAAACTGGATGCAGTAACTTGATGGAGTGACTTGACAAAAAATGTTATTGTTTTCATAATATTTGAGATATGACGTTGTCATGTTTTTTATAACCATATGTTTATGATCTAACATATATGTTGTTGCATCAATCTAGTAGAGAGACAGGTTGCTTACATGAAACAATATGAATGATGCAAATTCCAAATCAAAGGGAGAATTTCATTAGGAGAATTTTGAGGTCTAAAACGGGTCTCCTAAGAAAAATGTACAACCAAAATAATCTTTAAAATAACCAATAGGGTTCAAGATCATGATGTCAACCATGGGGGATGATTCACCATTTTTGGAGTAAAAAAGTAAAAATAATAAAAAATAATAAAATAATAAAACTATTTTTTCAAATCGTATCTTCAACTTATCTCCCTAAGGTTTTACTCAAAATTCTAGCGGGAGTACTCGTTGGGTGCAAAATTTAGTTCTTCATCCAAGGAGTACCCATGTTACATACTTTCCATGGACCCTGCTACAGATAAAATAAGAAATACATGAAAAAATGTGATTGCAATCACGTTTTTCATGTATTTCTCATTTTTCGTGTAGTGGGGTCTATTGAAAGAATGCAACATGGGTACTCCTTGGATGAGGAATCAAATTCTGTATCCAAATAGTTTTTCCACTCGAAATTTGAGTAAACCCATAGGGAGATAAGTTGAAAATACGAATTAAAAAAAATAGTTTTTTTTCTTTTTTCCCTCTAAACTTTGATGATGTAATCGAATCTTATTTTATTATTTTGACTACTATTTTATAATTTATTTAGGAGGCCCATTTTAGACCTCGAAATTCCCTTAATGCCTCTAAAGATTCTTACCCTTATTACTATTTGTATTCTATGCTACTAAAATATGATTTATATGCATATGACAATATTGATCTGCAACAAAGTCTTAGATTTGAAGCTCGTACAGAAATTAGGGTTTCTTCTCCAGATGTAGTCACAGATCTAGGAGATCTCATCCCTAGATGCGTGGATGCAAAGGCCTAGATAATTTCCAGGAAGCTAAAGTCGCTCTCATGCTAAAAGTTTTGGTTGTTGTTGACCATCATCTGAAGCTTTTTGAAGCTATCTGAACTCTGAATCATGATGTCCTTGACATATTCTACCATTGTTAACTGATTTATGAAGTTGTTGATTTAAATTGTTGATCATATAATGAAGCATTGTGCATGAAATCATATGGTCACCTAGAAGATGTCAGTACCATAGATGTATTGCAAGTAACAAGAAGATATTCTAGCAGGAAAATCTTGAATGTTTTCCACAACATGAACATGCAGATTGAACTTGTGTTTGTAGGCGACCAGGACATATATATAGATATGTCACTATGTTTGTGCTACAAGAGGTTCGCATGATTTGGCATTATTGGTATATATGAAAAGTGTTTTATCATGATCCTTGACAATAACTTTGAATTTATGATTGAGATATGCTTTGACTATATATCTCTCTACGATAGCAATTTGGACTTGACCTAATGTCTACTGATCTGATTTGAGGATTGTTGATCTTCCCTAATATCGATATTATTTGGGCATGATTACTTATGTGGAAATTGGCCTCCTTGTTCTTAGCACATTGGTTGAAGTAATTATAGTTGTGATTTGACATGAAAAATGGAGCCTTCATGACTCATCCTTGATGTATGCATTTGCACATAGTGATAGGATGACTTGTATTGTAATTATGAGAATGAAATCAAGTTTGGATTGATAATGCATGAAATTTTGGAATGATGAAGTCATGATTTGATATGAGCTCCACCTGTCTCCTAGTTGAAAGTATTAGTGCTATGATAATGGTCATGATCTCGCTTCTAAACTCTGATGAGTTGACTTTGTTGCTGATGATACAAAATTTAGTTATGTATGGTTGATTACAATGGTTTAGCAATGCATTATGCTTAGAGCATTGCAATCTAGATATGTCTATATTTGACAGTTATCTGATGAAGTCAGGTTAATGAGTTCCAAGGTATGGCTTTGATATTGATTATGCTTTTGGTTTTATATCCTGATGATCTACTTGTGATAGGTGATGAGCCTCTTGTGATCCAAATCAGAGGGAGATGGTTTCCGAAGCCAAAAATGATGTATCATGGCACGATAAATCGATTTCTAGAATTTGGGAAAGAAATTCCATATGGAAAAGCTATTGGAAAATGTTTTTGAATAATGAAAATGAAGATCCTTGGATACTCTGATTTGCAATTCAAGATGTTGTTGAACTTGACATGGCATCCAACAATTGTTTTAAGAATTTATGTTTCGTTTTGAACATTCATATGTATATGTATGATATGCATACAACCTCAATTAATTCATGAGTGAGTTGCTTCACTCACAAAGAGTTTCCTCCGAGCATGCTTTGAAACATCTGCATGAGGTGTTCTAGTTTTGAGAATGAGATATTTCTCCTATGATATGTGTCTGCATAGATGTATTGTTGATATTTGAGATTATTCTTGATAATAACATTTGGATGTTGCTTTAGTATGCGATCTGCCATGGTATCTTCGATGAGATGTCCATAGCATGACCGAGGTTGATAATGATGTTTCTATCATGGCTAGTTGTGAGGCATGATACAGAAGCTCCTTAGAGAGTTGTTTAAGCATGATCTGGATATGACATGGATACATTGTGATGATTTGATTAGCAGTAATGCCCATATTTATAGCTCAGACCGAGATAATCTCATAAAATTGAGATAGTGCAGTTGTTTGAAATAAGCTTAGGCTTGTGTTTGGCATCTCCTTGAGAGGGAGGATGATTACAATATCATTTTGTGATTTATAAGATTATATATGATGTGACATGATATTTGATTTGATGTTCTGTATGAACAGAAAACAACTGCTATTGAGACAAGCATATATCAAATTCAAGTATGATGAGAGCAGCACTAATCGAGGACATTGAGCCAACTCTTCCCCCCAGTTTGAGCTCCCAGGGTGAGGAATTGATGGAGAAGGGCTCTTGGGGTTGATGGAACTCTGGATAATAGGGTGTTACCCTTATATGTTACCCATAAGGTTGTAGAATGTTGCTCCCATGTTTGGTCTTTGCAGAGTATACCCCAGTTGGCATCATACTCATAAGCAAGCCATCTTGTCAGGAATATTGTTCCTCGTTTGGCCAACGAGTTGAGAGTGTACTTAGGGTGTACAACCAAAGTCGATTATGATGTAGGTGTTCTACCACATGACTATTCAGGGTCATTGATGGAAAGATCAGTAGGCAATAGGATGGGTTGAGATAACCCAATATGATTCTGGGTTGAAGGTAAGCTCCCTGATGAAATTCCAGGATCAAGGGTGTACTCACCTGTGTGATCCAGGGTCGAGGGTGTACTTCCCTATGTGATGAGTTATCTTATTTCTTGGTATGGGTGGAATCTATTGCTCCCCGATGTGGTTCTAAGTTGATATGTTCTCCTTGATGATATGCTCTTTCATGACGATTGATGATTATATTCCAGGTAGTAGCCCACTGGTAGTGATTCCAAATAGCATCCTGATGGATAGAGGGTGGTAGCTTAATCTCCCCTCCGGCAACAAATTCTTCTTCTTCTAGATCCTAGAATGTTCAGCATATGAGCAGGAACAATCAAGAGATAAGCAAGAATAAGCAAAGGATAGATTGAGATGTACAATGATGATATGTGATTATGAGACACTTGAGATGGACATGGCATGAAGATTACATGATAGATATGATCCGTGATGATAATTAGGGAATTTTGAGGTCTAAAATGGGACTCCTAAGGAAAGTATAAAATAATAGTGGAAATAATAAAATAATATTAGATTACATCATCAAATTTTAGAGGGGAAAAAGAAAAAACTACTTTTTCAATTCGTATTTTCAACTTATCTCCCCATGGGTTTACTCAAATTTCGAGCGGGAACACTCGTTGGATACATAATCTGAATACTCATCCAAGGAGTACCCATTTTTCATACTTTCAATGGACTCTGCTACACGAAAAATGAGAAATACATGAAAAAATGTGATTGCAATCACGTTTTTTCATGTATGTCTCATTTTTCGTGTAGCAGGGTCAATCAAAAGTATGCAGCATGGGCACTCCTTGGATGAGGAATTAAATTTTGCATTCAAAGAGTAATCCCACTTGAAATTTGAGTAAAACCTTATGAGATAAGTTGAAAATACAAGTTGAAAAAGTAGTTTTATTATTTTATTATTTTTTAATCTTTTTACTTTTTTACCCCAAAAATTGGTGAATCATCCCCCATGGTTGACATCATCATATTGAATCCTATTGGTTCTTATAAAGTTTATTTTGGTTCTACATTTTTCTTAGGAGGCTAATTTCAGACCTCAAAATTTCTCTAATGCATGATGACACTTGAAGATTCCAGAATGGCATATTTTTCAATGGACAAATATTGGCAGGTGGAATTCTCCCTAGTTGAGAGGGAGTGTTAATTTCTGTAACTACGGTGCAATTCCACCTTGGACAACTCAAATGACTGAGATAACGATTGCATTAGATTCCTTATTTTGAGAGGACCAAAATTGACCTAAATATCACCCAATTTGGTCAATCACAAGTTGAGTTATGAATTATTTTATTCATACATGTATTATGGAATTGGTCGGCCCTAACCACATGAGTAACTGCTTGAGTCAGTCTTAACCCCAAGCGAACCCTCAGGAAAGCCTATAAATAGAAGAGACCTCGAGATCATTTGGACACATCTTCTCTTCTCTTTTATCTTGGTTTGCACAGGTTCAACAGAAGGAGTTCGCACAAGGGTCCGAAATCACAGGCGAAAGGTTCGCTTTGATTTAGGGTTTTATGGATCTCGGATGCTGGTACAGAACTGGGAATTTTAGTCCCTGAATGTGGCACACAGGCCTATAATAGTGACCATAAACTGATAGATTCCGACACAAAGGCGTATGGGATTGAATTGAGCCTCAGAGGTAGATCTGGAGGTATCAGTCATCGGTCGCTCGCACAGAGTGGTCCTAAGAGCGACAAGGTTGTCCTGAACGAATTCACAGTAACTCCAAGAGAACAACCAAATGTTTTAGGTGTGTTGCACCCTATTCGCACACAAAAATTCTTCCTAATAGTGACTAATCAGTCACAATCGCTCTCACATAGTATCCGATAGAGCGACCAGGTAGTTTCAGTCGCACACTAATAGTTCTGATGAAACCAACCAGAGTTCAGATCTAGGGTTTGACATCTTGGCTTTAGTTGACTTCAGTGATCTAGTAGATTTCGGTTTCTCTTAGTTGTTATATAGATATGTAGATCTGATTTGCTACTATCCGCTACAAAAATATGTATTGGGTTCATTGACAGTGACAACAGTATATACCAGTTGACATCAGTTTGTGAATGCACATTACAGCCATCAGTATGAGGGCCCTGATTCCTAGCATGATTAGATATGTTTCATGGATATCATTATTGTTTTGTTGCATAGATAAATTTATGGATTATTGTACTCTCTTTTGCTACATCATTTGATGACGATATAAGAAGAAGAAGATTTGCAAGGGTTTTCCCCATAGTGGGTTTTTCCCTGGTCTTGGACCAATCCTGGTGTCTCTATGTGTGTGCGCGATTTTCTTCTATTGTTACTTTTATGTCCCGCTGCATTGATGATGATGGTGATATTATTCTTTCTATATAATTGCATATGCTAATGTATATTGGTGCATATCTGAATAATGTAATGATGATATGGGGTGAACTTAATGTATTATTGATGAAATGCAATTATCATACAAAGAACAATGTCACCCTAAGAAAATTTAACATGGTATCGGAGTTGGGCTGAAGAGAAGTCATGGAGATCACCCCCCTAATGACACCATTGATGGAAGTAAGAAGACGATGGTGGAGACCTCAAAGAATTCTAGGGTTTGAAGAAAAATCTAGGCATCTTGTTGATTAGAGTTTGATGGATTCTATGAGGTTAGGGTTGAAGAGAAAACCATGGTTTATGGCAAAGACTTGAGATTTTATGTATGAAACTCTGGCATGGTCTATGTGAATCACTTGACGAAGATTCGATGAAGTCCTAGATGGGTTAATCCCTAGCAGATCTGGCTGGATACTTGAGGACAACATTGGTATATGGACCATGGACATTAATGGCTCTTGAATATTGGTTCAAGAGGGAGAGGATCACCTCTCATTGAAGATAAGTAGTTCTTGACTTGTGATGTTGCTTACTTGTTAGACTTATGGATATGATGATTACATTTATTGCTTGTACTTCTTGCATATATATTTGAGTATATGGATGTTTCTAAGCTCCTTGATGAGATGAAATGTGTAGATCCTTCTTGAGGATCATTTTGAGAAATAGATATGGAAATATATAAAGAGGTACTTGATGAAAAGATGATAAAGAGCTTCAAGCAACCTATGACTAATGAGTAGGTGCTCAGGTTTTTGAATACCACAAGATATGCATGGTATGTTGTGTTTCAACTATTGTCTCGGTAAGCCCTAAGGTATGATGATAATGCCTCTTTCTTTAATGGCTCCTACATGCATATGAAAGTGACTTGGATATATGTCTTTTATGATGAAATTATGCACCTAGTGTTGAATATTTGGACCTTCTTGAATTCTATGAGGATATCTAATGTTGATACATTGATACACTTGATGTTGGCTATCATGTATCATCTATGTGTTGGATATCTTGATACTGTAAAGAAGGCTAGCACCTTGGCTCTAGAAAATGATACTCTTGATACTCGTCATGATGGATTTCATATGGAAGGATAGTTCATTAATTCATATACATGAGTATGTTCATAATGCTTGTGATAAGCATGATGAAAGCATATGGAAAGAGTGATTGACACTCTTGTTGTTTTGATAAATATTTATTGAATGACCTAACTTGATCTCATTAGTCATGAAGAGCATGATAACCTTGATGTAAGAGGTATAAGTCTAAGATTGATATTCTAGAGTATAGACCTCTTACTACCTGTGGTCTTGTCTTGATGGCATATGGTTAAATTGTATGTAGTAACTTGATGGAGTGACTTGACAGAAAATGTTATTTTGTTCTTAATCTTTGAGATATGATGTTGTCATGGTGTTGATAGCCATATCTTTATGATCTAACATATCTGTTGTTGCATGAATCTAGTAGAGACATGTTGCTTACATGAAAGAATATGAATGATGTAGATTCCCAATCACAGGGAGAACCTCTTCTCAAGATTCTTACCCTTATTACTATTTGTATTATATGCTACTAAAATATGATTTATGTGCATCTAACAGTATTGATATGCAATAGTCTTGGATCTAAAGCTCATACAGAAATTAGGGTTTCTTCTCTAGACACAATCACATATCTAGGAGATCTCGTCCCTGGACACACGCATGCTAAGGCCTAGACAACGTCTAGGTAGCTAAATTTTCTCTAATGCTAACCTAAAAGGAGCGACCAGAGGTTTGATTGTTGTTGACTGTCATCTGAAGCTTTCTGAAGCTATATGAACTCCAAATCATGATGTCCCTAACATATTCTTCCACTGTTAACTGATTTTTGAAGTTGTTGAGTTAAATTGTTGATCATATAATGAAGTATTGTGCATGAAATCAGATGGTCACCTGGAAGATGTCAGTACCACAGATGTATTACAGATAAAAACAAGATCTGATAGCAGGAAAAGATTGAATGTTTTCCATAACATGAACATGCAGACTGAAATTGTGTTTGCAGGTGATCGGGACATACATATAGATATGTCACTATGTTTGTGCTACAAGAAGTTGGCATGATTTGGCATTACTAGTATATATGAAAAATGTTTTGTCATGATGCTTGAAAATAACATTGAATTGATGATTGAGATATTCTTTGACTATAGATCTCTCTACAATAGAAATTTCGACTTGACATAATTTCTAGTGATCTGATTTGAGGATTTATTACTTTCCCTGATATCGATACTATGTGGGCATGATGACATATGTGGAAATTGGCCTCCTTGTTTTTAGCACAATGGTTGAAGTACTAATACTTGTGATTTGGCATGAAAAATGGAGCTTGCGGGAATCATCCTTGATGTATGCATTTTCACCTAATGATAGGGTGACTTGTATTATGAATGACTTAATCAAGTTCAGATTGATAATGCATGACTTGCTGGCATGATGAAGTCATGATTCAATATGAGCTACACCTGTCTCCTGGTTGAAAGTATTAATATTATGATAATGGTCATGATCTGGCTTCTAAACTCTGATGAGTTGACTTTGTTGTTGATGATACAAAATTCAGTTATGTATGGTTGATTATGATGGATTAGCAAGGCATTGTGCTTAGACATTGCAATCTAGATATGTCTATATTTTCCAGTTATCTGATGAACTCAGGATGATGAGTTCCAAGTTATGGCTTTGATATTGATTATCGTTTTGGTTGTATATCCTGATGATCTACTTGTGACAGGTGATGAGGCTCTAGTGATCCAAATCATAGGGAGATGGTTTTTGAAGCCCGAAATGATGTATCATGGTATGATGAATTGATTTCTGGAATTTGGGAAAGAAATATCCATATGGCAAAGCTATTGGAAAATATTTTTGAATAATGAAAATGCAAATCCTTGGTTACTCCAATTTGTAGTTCGAGATGTTTTTGAACTTGAATTGGCATCCAACAATTGTTTTAAGCATTGATGTTTCGTTTTGAGCATTCATCTATATATGTATGATGTGCATAGAACCTTAATGAATTCATGAGTGGGTTGCTTCACTCACATAAAGTTGCCACCGATCATGCTTTGAAATATCTGCATGAGCTGTTATAGTTTTGAGAATGATATATTTCTCCTATGATATGTGTCTGCATATATGTATTGTTGATATTTGAGATTATTATTAATAAGCACATTTGGATGTTTCTTTAGTATGTGATCTGTCGTTATATCTTGGATGAGAGTTCCATAGCATGACCGAGGTTCATCATGATGTTGCTAGCATGGCTAGCTGTGAGGCAGGATACAGAAGCTCCTTAGAGAGTTGTATGAACATGATTTGGATATGAAATCGATACATTGGGATGATCTAATTGGCAGTAAGTCCCATATTTATAGTTGGGACTGAGATACTCTCATACAATTGAGACAGTGTAGTTGTATGAAACAAGATTAGGCTTGTATTTCGCACCTCCTTGAGAGGGAGGATGATTATAGTATCATTTTTTTATTTATATGATTATATATGATCTGACATGATATTTGATTTGATGTTTAGTATGAATAGGAAACAACTGCTATTGAGACAAGAAGATACCAGATTCAAGTATCATGAGAGCAATGTTGATCGAGGACACTGAGCCAACTCTTCCCCCCTATTTGAGTTCCCAGGGTGAGGAATTAAGGGAGAAGGGCTCCTAGGGTTGAGGGAATGCTAGAAAATAGGGTGTTACCCCTATATGTTACCCATAGTGTTGGAGAATGATGCTCCCTTATCTTCATAGTGTTGGAGAATGTTGCTCAACTGTTTGGTCTTTGCAGAGTATACCCTAATTGGCATCATACCCACAAGAAGGCCATCTTGTCGGGAATACTGCTCCTCCTTTGGCCAACAAGTTAAGAGTTTACTTGGGGTGCACAACCCCAGTCAATTATGATGCAAGTTTTCTACCACATGACTATTCAGGGTCATCAATGGAAAGATCAGTAGGCAATAGGATGGGTTGAGATAACCTGATATGATTCCGGGTTGAGGGTATGCTCCCTGGTGAAATTACAGGGTTGATGGTGTACTCCCTTGTGTGATCCAAGTTCAAGGGTGTACTCCCCTTTGTGATGAGTTATCCTATTGCTTGGTATGGGTGGAAGCTATTGCTCCACGATGTGGTTCTAGATTGAGATGTGCTCCTTGATGATATGCTCTCTGACGACGACTGATGATTATATTTCAAGTAGTAGTCCGCTGGCAGAGATTCCAAATAGAAGCTAGATGGATAGAGGATGGTAGCTTGATCTCCCCTCTGGTAGCAAATTCTTCTTCTTCTAGATCCAAGAATGTTCAGCATATGAGTGGTAACAATCAAGAGATAAGAAAAAATAAGAAAAGGATAGATTGAGATGTACAATGATGATATGTGATGATGAGACACTTGAGATGGACATGGCATGAAGACTACATGATAGATATGATCCGTGAAGATAGGTGATGGAAATCAAAGATTCCATAATGTAATATTGTTCGATGGACAGATATTGGTAGGTGGAATTCTCCCTACTTCAGAGGGAGTGTTAATTTTTGCAATTGCGATAAAATTCCATCTTGGATGGCTCAAATGACCAAGATAATGATTGCATTAGATTCCTCTTTTCGAGAGGACTAAAATTGACCTAAAGATCACCCAATTTGTTAAAGCAATAGTTGACTTATGAATTATTTTATTCATACATGTATTATGGAATGGGGCACCCCTAACCACATGAGTAACCGCTTAGGCTAGTCTTAACCCCAAGTGAACCCTCAGGAAAGCCTATAAATAGAAGAGACCTAAAGATCATTTGGACACATCTTCTCTTATATTTTGTCTTGTTTCGCACAGGTTCGACGGAAAGAGTTCGCACAAGGGTCTGAAATCACAGGCGAAAGGTTCGCTCTAGGTTAGGGTTTTCTGGATCTCAGACGCTGGCACAAAACTGTGCATTTTAGTCCCCGAACGCTGGAACAAAAGCCTATGAGAGTGACCAAAGACCCATAGATGCTGGCACAAAGGCTTATGGGAGTGACTTGGGCCTCATAGGTAGATCTGGAGGTATCAGTCCTCGGTCACTCGCACAGAGTGGTCCTGAGAGAGACCACGCTGCCCCGAATGCATGCATAGTAACTTCAAGGGAGAAACCAAGGGTTTTAGGTGCGTTGCACCCTAGTCGCATGCACAGAGTCTTCCTAAGAGGGACATATTAGTCATAGTAACCCTCACACAATATCCAAGAGAGTGACCAGGGAGTTTCGGTCGCACATAGATAATTTTGATGAAAGCAACTAGAGTTTAGATCTAGGGTTTGACATCTTGGCTTTAGTTGACTTCGGTGATCTGGTAGATCTAGGTTTCTCTCTGTTGTTATATAGATATTTATATCTTATTTGTTTGTATCCACTGCAAACATATGTATTTGGCTCATTGATAGTGACAACAGTGTTCAGCACAGTGACAACAGTATATAGCAGTTGACATTAGTTTGTGACATCACATTACAACCATCAGTATGAGGGTTCTGATTCCTAGCTTGATTAGATTTGTTTCATGGATATCATTATTGTTTTGCTGCATAGATAAATTTATGGATCATTGTACTCTTTTTTGCTGCGTCATTTGATGGCAATCTAAGAAGAAGAAGATTTGCAAGGGTTTTCCCCATAGTGGGTTTTTCCCTTGTCTTTGACTAATCTTGGTGTCTCTATGTGTGTATATGATTTTCTTCTACTATTCCTTTTTTGTTTCGTTGCATTGATGATGATGGTGATGTTGTTTCTTTCTATATAATTTCATATGTTGATGTATAATGGTGTAGATCTGAATAATGTAATGATGATATGGGGTGAACTTAATGTATTAATGATGAAATGCAATTATCATAACAAAGAAAAATGTCACCCTAATAAAATTTAACAACCAATTGTTGGAAACCAGGACAATACTAAGGGGGGAGGGTGAATCAATATTGTAGCCATTTTATCAATTTGAAATTTCTTTTTTACTTTATGTGAGAACAATAAGACAGTAAAGAGAACTTTTAGCAATAAATATGATAAACAAATACTTTAGCAATCAATGGAATATTCAAGGAACAAATAACTTCACAAACTGCTTCTCCATTTTATTAATAGGGAAAGCTACAACTTGCAAATACAATGTTTTGGCTACAACTAGCAGGAAGCTACAACTTCCTAGTTTATCAGTTGCAATTGAATGGAGCTAAAACCTCACCTATTCTCTAACACCCACTAGAAGGAGCACCAACCCCTAATCAACAAGCTACAACTTGCATTGACACTCATTGTTCCATCTTCATCCATTTTCACAATAGAATTAATGACTGCCTTCTCTGCTTTCAAAATAATTAAGTTTGTCTCTACTTAAAAAAAAACACCTACAACAATCTTTGAATATTGTGAAAACACCAGTAGCTTCACCTTACCCATAATTCTCCATACAAAATCTCGTGATCTTTGTCTCAAACTATCTACACAAGCTTGCTTATAAAGAATTCTTTACATGCTAATTTTTCCATGCATCTTGCATTAGATCTACGCATATGCCTTTAACTTTTTTTTCCTTTGTCCTATTTATATTAGTCCTTTGGACTTGCTCTCCAAGTTATCCAACCTCAACAATCATTCTCTGCAAGTTAAAATGAGTTTTGCGGAGTTTCTAATTAATCTATACTTTTACAGGTTTTAGCAGTTCTTTTTCTATCTTTAGTTGCAGTTAAGTTGGCTTAATTGCCAAATTTACAGGTAAACTATTAGTTATGTCGAATTTGAGCTTAAGCCCCCTTCGCTGGCTCCTTTTCTTGCTTCTTAGCCATAAGATTGGTCTTCACGACCACTAGCTTAGGTCTTGGGCACTAAGCCCTTTTAAATCTTGTTGAGGACCTTTTTCCTTTGTTAACGGCTCTCGACTCTTCCTTTTGTTCAATTCTTTAAGAGTTACAGGATTCCAAGATTTGGAATGAGCTAGCCGGTAGGGTCCGCCTGACCCTATGTTCATTGGTTATCGCTTTGTCCACTGCCTTTGTGTCCCAGTACTCTACAACGTGGCACCGCCACCAATCTTCTAGGTTGATCCCTCCAGGATGGCTTCATGTTGACATCATCAGGGACAACTGGCGCCTCTAGAGTGGTGACATACCCATAAACAACCCACTTGCGTACCCAAAAATGACATATCTGCATGCCACATGTCCAACTCGTATTTCCTAGTGATGATGTCATCCTCTGTTTTCTATCAATCCAATCACGAGCTGCCACTTGTCCTCTTCGAGGGGAGAGAAAAGAACCTTCGGGGTCTTGTTTTGCAACCATTTTCTTTTTTATTCAAAAAAACCACCGAGTTCAAAAAAATTTCCTTGATACCACTACTATGCATATTGTAGTTTTGGGAGGGGTTTCGTCAGGGTAGATCTCCATCGTTGATCTTACATGATCAATTGTGCACAAAACCACCTCATGTGATCACTAACTCTCTCCAAAGGGCCGACTTCAAGTGTTGTTCGAACACTTCCATGTGGCCTAGCTTCACCTACTATGTTACATCCGGGATTTCCAGGATTGCACTATCAGGTGGAATCCACCTACTTTCCAACACGTTGCTATCACATTTGCCCAAAGCTCTCACTTAGAGGCTTCGATAGTCTTGGTTGTTGTGCCACCTTTGGCTATGCGCCAAAGGTCCTCTAAAACCTCTGCTAACTCTGTTATTTTGGACTTGGGGTCATAGAGCTTTGATTGGCTCTAACTTTTGATCCAAGAGGCCATTTTCATACTTCCATATATCATTTAAAATCTCTTTAAGAGTACTTCCTAGTTGAGTGGGTCCAATGTGGCCTTTGAGCTCATATACTGCATAAATAAATGGCTTCAAACTCTTTGCTATTATTTTCACATGTACCTTTCTTCTTGTGCCTGGAACCTGCTCTATCTTTGACCCCTATGTCTCTTGCTAACACATATTGACATCAATGACAACATATTTCCAACATAGTTTTCTCACCTATGCCAAGTAGAGAAGCCAAGACTAGCTCTCTAAATCGTAAGCGTCCAAAATCCCCTTGCTTTATGAGGTTCCTTTTATAATAAGAGGAATTACCTTTCATATCCTCATGACTCTTGGACTATCCTCATGATTCTTGGACTTCCCTTATGCCCTTTGGACTTCTAAACAACTCTTGAACTTATAAATGACCTTTGGACTTCTCTATATGAATTTTGGACTTCTCCTAAAGACATGTTGTCCATATATGGCTAAGTGAATTTTCATATTCCACATATGACTCTTGGACTTCCACACGTTACATTTTGTCATTTTCTTTGAATATACATCATTACAATTTGCATGATGATGTGGCATGAAACATGGACACATATTGACTATTATGATGACACTGGCACAAACTACAACTTGACAATGATGAGGTGGCAATGCCAAGTTGTCTTCCTTGCTGCTTCATCCTACATTCTTGATGATAGATTTGATTTATGCTTCATCTTCATGAAAGATCCACTTTGTTGCTCATTTTCACCCTCCAAAGGATCTTTGATCATATTAGAATCTTCTGAGTCATCATATAATGTCTTCTTTCTATCTCAGTCCATGATCTGCATCATATCTTCATGATAGCTCTCCTAGCGCTTCTTTTGTGCAGGTTTCTTCATGCTTTCTAGTTGCTATTTTCTCTTGACTATCACCTTGTCATGCTTGGAAGGTACTCCTGCCAATGAAAATCTTTCATGACGGGGAAATATCAGCTTAAAAACATCTATTTTGTCACTACCTAGCTCATGCAGTGATCTGCGTATGATAGGCCTATGAGAGGTTTAGAAGAAGAAGGCTTGATTAAGAGGGCGTAGACAAACACATAAGTGGTTTAGGAGGGCTCCACTATTCATTTTTATTGTGCCTTGCACTGTGAGGAAGAGCTCTCCTTAGTCCAGCGCAGTGGGGGAATCCAAAGGGACAAGGTTAAAATCTTTATGCTTCAAGGTTGCGCCATGCACTCCAAAGAAAAGAGAGGAAAACCTAAAAGTGTAGTTTAACTAGTCAATTGTGAGGGGAGGCATCCTTCAGTCTTCCCTACTGTGCCATGCGCTGAAAGGAAGGGTGATGCAAGAGCATCCTACTCAAATGGTATTGTTTATTTGGTTGATTTAGGGGGTGACGTTTTCCTTAATTATTTTATAAATTATGTACATTTTAAGAGAAAAATCTGAGCGTGTGGTTTATTGTAAATATTCTCTTATAATTGAGAATATGAGAGAAGTTGGGTTGTTAGATATGTTAGGGATTATGAGCTCCTTGAATAGAAATTAGTTGAGTCAAAAGAGGGATAAGATATTTTAGGGATTTAGTTGAGTGATCTATAGAGAAAATCATGGATGTAGAATAATCCATAACTATGTAATTAATTCTATAAATGTAAGTCTGTGTATGAGGATAGATAGGATAAAGAGGATAGGGAGAGGTATCTGTCAGGCCAGGGTAACTCCAGACTTGGCAGGAAAAACTGATTGATATATTTCATTAGGTAACTATTGTTTATATACATGAATGTGACTGATCAGTTCATCTTCTTGATGACTGTTCACATTCCGGGTACACCCAACCGCTGAGGATTAGGTGTCAACAATTCCCCCCCTTAATCTGAAGGGATGTTGGTGAGTCCAAGCATCGTTCTGAATCTTTCAAGCTTTTCTCTTCCAAGCGCTTTGGTGAAGATGTCTACAATTTGCTCATTTGTGGAACAATGACGGAGATGGATTGTTTTGGCCTCAACATGATGTCGGATCAGATGATATTTAGTATTGATATGCTTAGTATGATCATGGAACTTTGGGTTCTTGGCCAACTTTATTGCAGAGGTGTTATCATTCATGAGTGGAGTTGATTGTACTTGTTTTACCTGCAAATCTTCAAGAATTTTCCTGAGCCACACAATTTCTTTCGTTGCTTCAGCTGCTGCCACGTATTCTGCTTCTATTGTGGAATCTGCTGGAACTGATTGTTTGCGTGATCTCCAGGAGACAGCTCCTGATCCAAGACTCATAGCATATCCTGAAGTAGATACCCCAGTTTCTTTGTCTCCATCGAAATCTGAATCAGAGTATCCAATCAAGCTGAAGTCGTCCACATGTGTATACTTGATTCCAAGGTCTTGAGTTCCCTTCAAGTACCTTAGAACTCTTTTTGCAGCAGACCAATGTCCCTCACAAGGCTTTTGCATAAACCTGGAGAGGATTCCAACAACAAATGAAATGTCTGGTCTGGTAGTAGTGAGGTAGATGAGACTTCCTACAAGCTGTCTATACTTTGTTGCATCCTCAAATTCCTTTCCTTCAATAGATTTGAGCTTTAAGTTTTGTTCCATTGGAGTAGAAAGAGGATTGCACTCTGTCATGCCAAATCTGTTTAACAAATCTCCAATGTATTTCTTTTGAGAAAGAAATATGGATTTTGGATGTTGGGTTACTTCAATGCCAAGATAATAATGAACATAGCCCAAATCAGTCATTCAAAACTTTTTCCTAATTCTTTCTTTATGGATGCAATATAGCTTTCATTGTTCCCTGTCATTAAAAGATCATCTACATATACCACAAGATATACAACTGTTTTGCCAACTTTCTTGACAAATAAAGTTGCATCATCAAGATCAAAATGATTGAAGTTGAGTTTCAGAAGATGCTCTATTAGTTTTTCATACCAAGCTCGTGGTGCTTGTTTGAGGCCATACAAGGACTTCACAAGTTTGCATACTTTATGTTCATGTCCTTTCACAGCAAATCCTTCAAGCTGGGACATAAAAACATTCTCTTTTAGATCTCCATTCAAGAATGCAGTTTTTACATGCATTTGATGGACTTTCCAACCGTTCTGAGCAGCTAGTGCAAAGAGTGTCCGGATGGTGGCCCATTTTGCTGTGGGGGCAAAAGTTTCCTCATAATCGACCCCTTCCTTCTGTGCAAAACCTTTTGCCACAAGCCTAGCTTTGTGCTTGTCAAGTGAGCCATCAGCTTTGTATTTTTTCTTGTAGACCCACTTGCAGCCAATTGGTTTGGTTCCAAATGGAGGATCAACCAGCTTCCAAGTGCCATTCTTTATGAGGGCATCATACTCCTTTTGCATCGCTTCTTTCCATTCATCATGAGAAGCAGCTTCTTTGAAGGAGGTTGGTTCAAAATCTGTAGACAAGTTCAATTCACAATCATAAGTAACATCCATATCAACAGGTGAATTAGAGTCATCTACATCACCTCCATTTTGTCGGTTTGAATTTCTGGTTCCTGTTTTTCCAATTTCATCAGGATGGACACTTTCAAGTGTCTTTGTAGCCACTTTGGGGGACCTTTCTGAGATGGTCCAGGCTGCTCTATTGATTGAGTTGGGACTGAATCAAGATTGAGTCTCCCAATTCTATCAATTACATCACTTAAAGGATCATCCGGTGTTGAATTTTCATGCAGGGGAGATTGTTCTTCAGAAGAAGATTCCACATGTTGATCTAGTATAGGAATCCCCCCTTCAAGATGTGGAATCTGATTATCAAACTCTTGAAATGATTTCGTTTTTGTGAATCTATCCAAGCGATCAAGTTGTCGCTCAACAACACTGTCAGATTTGGATGATTCAAGAAAAATGACATCTCTAGATACAACAAACTTTTTATTTACTTCATCATAGAGGCGGTATGCTTTAGAGGTGTTTGAATACCCCAAGAAGATACACTTACGACTTCTAGCACCAAGTTTGTTTCTATGTACCTTTGGTATCAAAGCATAACAGGTGGAACCAAAAATCCTGAGATGTTTTACCGAAGGAACATGTCCATACCACAATTCATAAGGAGTCTTGTTTCTTATAGCATTAGATGGACATCTATTCTTTATATATGCAGCACATAGAACAGCATCAGCCCAAAACATTATCTTTACATTTTTGAAGAAAATCATGGATCGTACCATATTCAAGATTGTTCTATTCATTCTTTCAGCTACACCATTCTGTTGGGGATTATATTATAAGGCACAGTTGTTTGATGTTTGATCCCATGTTGGCGGAGATAGTTTTCAAATTCATTTGATGTATATTCTTTTCCATTATTAGTGCGAATAGACCCAATATGAGATTGTGCATAATTTTCAATCCATTTATGAAAATTCTTGAATGTTTGAAAAGCATCAGATTTGTTCTTCAATAAATAAACCCAACACATTCTAGTGTAATCATCAATAAATGTCATGATATATTTATTTCCATTTGCAGAAGGAACAGGCATTGGACCACATAAATCTGAATGAATGAGTTCAAGCTTCCTGTGTGCTCTTGAATGTGAATCATGAAAAGACTGTTTGCTATGCTTTCCTAGAATGCAAGCATCACATTGCTTATGTTTCCTAGGAATTGTAGGCAAACCAGCAACACCATTTTTCTTCAATAAGCGGAGACTGTCATAGTTTAAATGTCCAAATCTAGCATGCCATAATAAACTTGATGGAAGTGTACCTTCTTCGTGATGAGAAATATATGAGAAATGTTGTGCATGAGCAGAGGTTCCTTGCATTTTGAGAAGCATTTCTTCTTCTATTCCCCTCATGACAAGTGAGTGGTCAGATGCTTTTCTTACCTCAAGCTTGCCATCAAACATATGAATGGAGTGACCTTGCTGGCGGATGTGTACCAAGGACAACAAGTTTCTCTTGAGCTATGGGAGATATAGAACATGATCCAGAAGAAAGTCTGGAAGACCAGGCAGTTTAAGCCTGATTGTGCCAAGCCCTGATGGCTTGATTTTTTACTGATCTGCAAAGTATACTGCTCCATCAACATTGTTAGTGAAATCTTCAAAAAAAATCTTTCCTATGAGTCATATGACAGGTTTCTCCTGAATCAAGCAACCAATCATTTTTCGAAGAAGCAAGTGAAGCATTAAACAAATATTCATTTACTCCAATGTTACATTGTGCCTCAATATAGTGAGCGGATTCATGTGCTTTACCTTTTTCTGTATCATCAGTTTTACCTTTCTACTGGTTTCTTTTCTGCTCAATTTTGTCCCATGGTAGCTTGCATGTAGAAGCATCATGTGATCCATTTCGTTTGCAGCGAATGCAATGCAGATCTACTTTTTCTGCTTGAGAATGTCTGCCCCCCCTGCCTCTAAAGTATCTTCCTCTTCCTCTTCATCCACCTCTTCCTCTTGTAGAATCTTGAGCAGGATGCTTTTCTTTATGAGCAAGGCAAACAGTCTCTTCAGAAGATTCAGGGACTGTCTTCTTTCCAAAGGCTTTCTCTCTTTCAGCAAACATTTTCACAAGAGAGTCAAAGGTTATATCTTTAAGATTTCCATTTGCTTGTAAAGACTCAAGATAATTGGAGTAAGTAGGATAGAGTGCCTTGAGAAAAGCAATAAGAGGGATATCCAGCTCAACCTTAGTGGATTTGATATCATGCATTATGGATTTTACTTCAGATGCAAGAGCAAGAGGATCATTATTTTTTAGTTCAAGAGTGAAGAGTTTAATCATGAGCTGAACAACTTCAAGTGCAGAATGTGAGTCATAAAGTTCTTTCAGCTTTTGTAAAGCTTCAAAGGCAGTTGAATATGATGAAATATGGCGACTTACTTCTTCATTTACAGATGTTGCGATTAATGCATAGGCTTTGCTGTCCTTGTTTTCCCAAATGACGAGCTCTTTGTCTGATGTAGGTTGTACTGGGTCATTGTCTCCTTCTCCGACACATACTCCCTTCCACAACTCATTGTAGATGAGGGTGTGTTTTACCATCCGGGACCATTCAGGATAGTTCTCCTTGCCAGTGAGAACTATCCCTACCATAGAGATGATTGAATGCATTCTGTAAAAAAATGTCTCTGCTGATAAAAAACTTTTGTTGATAAAAAAAAACTTATGCTGATATACAGTGAAGTAGTATTCAAAAAGGCAACAGATTTCAAATACTTTTATGTACTGTTTCTTCAAATCCCTCTGAGGATAATGTATCCACTATATTCCATATCTACAAACTCAGTTCATAACTCATTCAAAAACCATGATATAACCATATATATATATATATATATATATATATATATATATATATATATATACTGGTCAATATAGCACACAGCTTTAGCGCACATATAAATCATTGCTTTAATATAGCCACAGCAACACGCATTAATTCAGCACTCTATCTCAAATAAAAAACACCGCACGATAGCCATATTTCAACGCATCAGAAAAACAACGCATCAATCAAGCACCATTATCTTAGCAAAGAGGAGCACCGCGCATCAGCAAAAACAACGCATCAATCTTTTCACATTCCCACGCAGTGGAGTCCCAGCTTCGATCATTCAAGGGTAAAAGAAGTTTTCAGGCTTCATTCGTGGGCCAGGAGTTTATGTACAATATTCAGTCCAAAATGGAGCATTTTATGCACAAGAGCTGCCATCTAATATGCCAGAGGTATAAAACTGACAATGCTTCATCTAATAATGCCAGGCCTCTAAAACTATTATGGAGTTCTTCAGAAATGTCATTCCAGCAAATATTCAATATAATGCCTGACTAAAAAAATTGAACATGCCACAATTGAGAATTACCATAAAAGTTGTCCCCGTCGAAACATAAGCAAAACCTCAGAAAAGATGGTATCAGCCAATTCCCAGAAATTCATCTCAGGCTGTGATAGTCACACTACACATACAAGTGCCAGACGTTCCGGAGACGGATCAGAGTGGCAGGTTATATCTATACCATGTCAGGTGTGATTTCATTATTGGAAAATCTACGGTCCAGGCACCTTAAGAACACCCCAAATGTCGCAAAGTTGTCGTCCAATGGAACCGCCAATTTTCAAAAGGAAACGAAGAGTCCCACTGTTTCTTCCTTTTCCGAGATGGAACTTGCACCGGAGATAATGAGTACAATTAAGGAACTGAACATATCTGTTCCCACTAAGGTGCAGTGCCTCGGAATACCAGCTATACTCGGAGGACAGAGCGTTGGCTATACTCGGTGGAAAATGCAAGCAATTTCATGCTTACAGAATGGCTCGCAAGCTTCAGGCCAAGTTCACGCTGCAAAAATGCATGAAACAGACCTTTCTCTCACGTAGTCTTTTCGATAGGATTACGTTACAGGCACCAATTCATACCATGTCTGCCATGGACTGAGGCAGAGTAGCGATATGTCTGGTGAGGCAATGGACCATGTCAGGCCAGAACGCACCTGGACCAACAATATTCACCCAACAGAACGGTTTTGGAGTCGGCTTCAGGCAGCTGACACCATCAGCAGCGCAGCTTATTATATGGAAAATTGAGCAGCGTATTATATGGAAAATCACAGATGGAGCAGGTCTGGCAATGAATGATTCTAAATCACAAGTGGAGCAGGTCTGAGACAAGCGTTATGGACAGAGCGCAGTTATGGACAGAGGCAGTGGAAATGCTCAGGACAGAGGGAGTTACAACTACTTTTAGAACCTGGGACCTGTGCTCTGATACCATGTCAGGCCAGGGTAACTCCAGACTTAGCAGAAAAAACTGATTGATATATTTCATTAGGTAACTATTGTTTATATACATGAATGTGACTGATCAGTTCATCTTCTTGATGGCTGTTCACATTCCGGGTACACCCAACCGCTGAGGATTAGGTGTCAACAGTATCGATAGAGGAAAAGACAGAGATGGGTGTGAGGAAATGTGTGAGGGCCATTTCAAATGTAGAAATCGGGCCAAGCATTTTATGTAATAGTTTGATTTATGAAAGAAAGTTTTCATTAGGTTATTTCATCTTGGATGATTGTTAATTGATTGAATTCCTGTTGAAGTCTTGGATAAGATATTAGCTCCTTTAATGTTCTGTGTTGAAGCAATTCCATCATTTTAAAAGACCATTATAATAAGTCAAATCTTTAGATTTGAAAATATGCATTGAAGAAGCATGTGATGCTGAGTTGAAGTTATCAACGCAGAAGGTATTTGCAGAGGTCATGAAATTTGACCAGCTATTACGAGATCTCTTAGTGATTGGAGCAGCGTAAAGTGTTTTAAGAATTTGGAGTGCGTATGTGTAATTTCTTTATAGCATTGAAGGAGGTATCTTGCATGTCCACAAAGATCGAGTCACATCCATGAAGGAGAACTTTGTTTTATGCAAAGTAAGAAGGTGAAATCAAGTTAGGATTTTGACAATCAAATAAATTGTCATATATGTATGACATATCGATTCTCTGATTGGGTAAGGTTGGTAGATGAATCTGTGTCTATGTGAGTGTTTAAACAGAGTGTGACAGAGTTAATCTGGGTGGAAATGTGAATTCCATCATAAGAAAACGAGCGCAGAGGGAGCCGTCAGATCATTTAGATCGACGGATATGAATGGTGGAAGAAGAATGGCGGAGGAATAGACTGCGGGGATAGGAGAGTTGGAATTCCTTGATTGTGGTTGAAGTCTCACACTCAATCACAACCATCGATCTAAATTTCAAATGCTTATGTCACAGTCAACTATGGGGGTTGAGCGTTTGGTGATATGCGTGCTAGTTGAAGGGTCGCAAACCATCGGATTGAATGGTAAAATCAACGACATAGAGTGAAGCACTTGTGAAAAAAGGGAAAGTCAACGTGGGACTGGTTGTTGTTCAAATACCAATTGTTGTTCAATTTATGTTCAGTTGTTGTTCAATTGTTGTTCAGTTACTGTTCAGATGTTGTTCAGTTGTTGTTCAATTATTGTTCAATTGTTGTTCCATTGCTGAGCGGACCCGAGAAGTGTATGGATGCAAGTTTATTTTATTTGGAGTTCGGTTTTGTGCATTCAGGTGGGATCGGCGTTCATTGGCAGATTATATGTTAAAGCGCTATTTGGTGATTGGTCGGGTTTTGGATAAAATTCACCAATGTAAACACTTTCGATTGGTATAGGTGGGCTATAACCCACAGGTTTATGTAAGGTGATTGTGAAAACCAGGGAAATTGCCTTCAGGCGGTTTTTCCTACGTCAAAAGGTCAAAGGAAGGCTTAGGGCGCATGAGCGCATTGGGAAGGAGGGAAGGTGAAAGGCTCAACCTTCAGGATTACGCTATGCATTGAAAGGAAAAGGAAACTTCAAGGAGGGCATAGTTTGACTGGTCAAGGACAAGAGGAAGCTTCCTTCAGCCTTCCCTAATGTACCATGTGCTCTAGAGAGAAAGGCTAGGTAAGCTTGGGTGCATGAGTGCATTGGAAAGGAGGGAAGGTGAAAGGTTCAACCTTCAGGGTTGCGCTATGCACTCAAAAGGAAAGGAAGCTTCAAAGAGGGCACAATTTGACTGGTCAAAGGTGGATAGGAGGCTTCCTTCAGCCTTCCCTACTATGCCATGCACTCTAGAGGAAGAATTTAAGCCAATATTGGTGTCAAAGCGCATTGGGGAAGGAGGAAGGGTGAGGCTTCAGCCTTTGGGAGTGTGCCACGTGCTCAAAGGATAAGGAGGCTTGAGATAAAGTATAGTTTTCTTCAAAAGGGAGTCATTGTTGCCTTTTAATTTAATTTTCATCCTAGGCTAGCACAGTTTGACCCAACGATGGGTACTTGACCGTTTGGAGTGCAATTTTCATTTAGGGAGGCCATAGGGATGAAGCCACTTAGCCTTGGATGGTTTTCACTGCACTGAGAGGATAGGAGGATCTTGAGAGAGATGTAATGCACCAATATTTGGGAGTAGGATTGTATCATAGAGGGCCTTGGATAGGTTGAAATTTGCACTCGACAAGAGGGCTAAAGGATTCACAACTTGCATTGGGCTAAAGGACTAGGAAGGGCTCCGAAAAGGATAAGTGCTAGATTGACAAAGTGAAAGAGGGAAATGCATTTGGACATGACTTAAACTTGAATCGCACACGTAAAACCATCAATACAAGGAAAAAGGATACACATGACTCATGAATAATAATCACACCTCGAAATGACAACAAAGAAACACCTTCTTCTAAGTGCAACAGTTGAAATGAAACATTACGACACTTAAAACACAAGTTACCAAAATTGTGACGACTGTGATCAAAATGTACACTAAGTTGTAGGAATGTGTCTAGTGCATGTTCTAATGATATGTAAGACCATCTAATGCAGAAGAGTGCGCTAGAACTAACTTTGGTGATGTGCAAAGGTGTGACATATGTAGGAGTGAAAATCACAAAAGCGACACATGCAACATGAGAAAAACATAGGACAACACTTTCAAAATGCGAACGACCTTGGAAGGGACACATGCCAGAGTGAAGATAACATGAAGATGCCACTTACCAAAGTGAAAAAAAGAAAAAGAAACAACCACGAATGTGAAAGTGACACTTGCGAAAGTGAAATTGCACAAAATATGGCAATTGAAAAAACTCACCAAAATACAAGTATAAACACAACAAAGTGAGGGGAATTGTCAATAAAAGTGCACATTTGACTGTCGACATGAGTTGAAAATCACACAGTGATTTTCTTGATGGATGGTGCTATGCTCATTCAAGCTAGCATAAAGGAAGTGTGCTCATAAAATCATCAAAGATTGGGCATGTGTGTGCAAGTGACTCGACAGTTTGAAACTAGGAAGAAGACTTGAATGCTTTGCAAAAAAACAAACGATCATGGAGTAACCATAGAGTGATTGATTGTAAGATCCTTAGTAGGCTCCAAAATTCAAGTGTGAGAAAAATTTGGGAGGGTGTTCATCACAATTATAACAAAGGGGTTGCTAGCATTGATTCTAGAAGCTATCATGGTTGTTCGAGAGAGGATATTGAGGGGCAAGATGATCTCAAAATATCTTATAAATTGGAAGGATTTACTTGAGGAGGATGCCACGTGGGAAGGAGAAAAAATCTTGCAGCACTTGAATTTGCAATTTCTTGACGACAAGAAATGTCAATAAGAGGGGACTATAATGTCCTCTTCAAATTAATTGCCCAAGGAAGGAAGTAGTAGTTTATTTAACCCCGCAAGCTATAATCATTTAAAAAGAGGGAATTATTATTTGATGTTGTTTGGGCAACATTACATAATAAAAAATAAATTAGGGGAAAATGGAGGGAAACTTACAAGTCACTCAAAATTGAATTTAGGATGGAAAAGCCCCAAAAGGAATCTATAAAAGAAAGGGAGTATTGTCTTTCTAAGGCAATGAGCCATCTTTTTTAGGCAAGCAAGGGATAGAGTCTTAGTTTCTGAGGCAAAAAGCATTGAAAATAATATTTCTTAGGCAATCAAGGGCTAGATTCTTAGTTTCTGAGCCAAAAAGGGTTGAAATTAATCTTTCTAAGGTAGTGAGGGTTGGAATTAATCCTTATGAGGAAATGAACCAACTTTCTAAAGAAAGTGGGGGCTAGAACCTAGGAAACAAGGGCTAGAAAAAAAAGCAATGGTTGGTTTTCTATGGTAGCAAGGGTTAGCGAGTCGCCATAAGTTGAATTCTAACCTACATTGAGATAGCATAGGGGTAGATTCAAGGCAGTAAGTGGCCTAGGGGGGCCACTAAGGGTTATAAGGCTATAGTTGGTAGGCATTGAGGAACTAAGGGAGAAATCAAGGTGCTAGTTAACTAGGGATTGAGGCAATAGGGACAAAATAACAAGGTGCTAGTAAGTGGCTAGTTAGCAAGGTATGTTGGTGTGATTTTTGTGGCAACAAGAGGATAGCTACAATTTGTAAGCCTACAAACTACATTTGTGTTATTAGGAAACTATGGATTTTGTAAGTTTGCTAATTGCTTGTGAAATTGGCCCCACGTATAGTGTTGTTGGTGAAATCAACTTTTGTTTTTGTTCTTGTTTATACTACTTTCCCATTCAATAATCATAATTGTTTTATATATTGAAGTATTGCAATACTATTTTAAAATACAATTATATCATGTGCTTATTGAAACCCTAACCCAGAATTTCATCTCAAGGGTAATTTCTTTAGGAGGGATACTACAATATAGCAAATTTTGATATGCCACTAATTTATTAACCTTATTATTGAAACATACGAGATGTACATTAACTAAAATATCTACTTTATATGGATACTCTTAACTTTATGTAGATATAAAATATATACTTGCATAACAATAAATATCAACCAATATTTGACATTCATATTCTTAATTTCATGTGCATATTTAATATACAACTCGAAAGTGAAACATATTCATTTACAATAGACAACCAATCCTTTGGATTGTAGCAAAATTACTTTCAAATTTCTTGGCATCCCAAACATGTGGAATAAAATTTACAATTTCCAATATATGCCAAGTTGATGGAAAATCCCTGCCACAATGCCCCAAAATAGAATCTCTCCAAACAACACATACAACAATATACCCACTCTTCTCGAGTGCCACACTTTAATGAATATATGTTTTTGGATCCAATATACCTGGTAACATCATTAGCACCATTAGCAATTTATCATTCACATTGGTTTTCAACTAAAATATACATCCATCTAGAAATCAATATATCTTCATCATATTAACCATTAATCTTTTTAGAAAATTGGTTTAATCAATTTCAAATGACTATTTCACATTTTATGTATAAGTTCATTAAGTAAAAATAGAATTCAATTCCACCAAACTAATATAAAGAGTTAGATGCATATGCACATGGTCACATATGTCTTCTCTGCATTCATTCTCTTACTTCCATTCTTAGAGAGACAAAGAAAGAATAGAAAGATTATTGCCTAAATCATTGTTTTATATGTGCAATTAAAATTTTTATCGCCACTATTACGGTTATCAAGTTAATTACCAAAGTTGGTTTCAAGAAAATCATCACATTGAAAATACAAAATTATTAAGTAAACTCTAACAAGGTACTTCATCCTTTTAATAAACACAACATTTTATTTTAAAAATATATATTTAAATATACTATACAACGATAAGAAGTGTGCATGAAAAACCATTAAAAACAAACATTTGATTATTTAAGTAAGTTCACATCATTGAATATGTTTTGGGGGAGAGAAGAAAATGGGAGATGAGCATAAAGATTGGAGGTTTAGGGTTATGTAGAACCTAGTGCAAGAGATAGAATAGCTCAACTATGTTGTGAATCTAGGTCAAGGTCTTCCCATCATCATTATTGGAGACAATCTAGATAGTAGTCAAGGTGAGGGCTTCATGGTAACTTCCCCAAGGAAGAAAGTCTCTAAGGTATGATCTCTAGGGGTTCAATTACCTACACGACCATACTTATCTAAAATCTTAGTAAACATTGGAAGGGAAAAGGTCACAAGGAATGACCAGTCTAATAGTGGTACAAGATCAAAGCTTAAAGTCTTAGATAGTGATCATTGGAACGGACCTCAACATTAATAGATCATATTGTTTCATCGATGATGATTTTCTACAAGGGTTTGAGGAAGGTCTTGGAAGGAATTCCTTTACCTCAAAGAACATGTCTGCTCAAAAAACTTATCAAGAATGTTCAAGGGTCAAGTAGGTAAATAGTTTGAAGGTGGTTATCCCATATTCATAGAGGAAACCATCCAAAAGTATGTAGTATAAGGAATGAGGTGGTCCTCAAATCAATCCAAAAAGGAAAGGAAAGAAGTGTGTCAATCTTAAAAAGATAGGACAAAGGTGATCTTAGGGGAGGACGTCACAATGGAGCCAGTTGTGGATTGATCAAGAAAAACTTTGATAGGAAGATTTTATGGCAAATTTATTTCAAAGAAGAGATTTCCTTATGGATTGAGAGAATTTGGAAAATTGTAATTTAATACTTTCTTGGTTACCAAACTCTAGTGAGAAAATGGTTGACATTCCATTTTGAAAGAAATGAGGATGTAGCAGTTATCTTAAAGGTGAGATGATTTTGGGGTTCTACGAATTTATCCTTGAAGAAATGGGTTGCAAGTTTTTTTATCCTAGGGTGGATAGGATCTCATTACATCTTGTTTGAGTAAAAATATCAATACCATCTTGGAGCTTTGATCTAATGATAATTTAAAGCCATTGGAGATAGCCATGGGCCCTTTTAAGTGTACTAATAATTTGACATTGATACGTTATGCTTAGTGGCCCACATACTAGTGGAATAAAAATTGAAAGAGAGTATAGCGAAGGATATTCAAATTGTGTTGGAGAGTCAATCTAATGTGCAAAGTTTGGATTATGTTGAAATACCTTTCCAGTGTGCTAGATGTCATGACATATAAGCATTTGGTAAATAAATGTTAATGTTTTCTAAACAATAACGAAGAAAAATCAAAGAGGAATATGAAAAATTACATATTAATGGATGTGATCAAAAGGGATTGAATGTGAGCAAATGTTGTGCTTTAGCAAAAAAAAATTTGAAAAAGAGGATTAGAAAATGATTTGGTAGGTGGTGAGGAGGTTACTATGAAAGAATGAAGCGAACAAAGTTCCTTCACAAGTTAATTACTCCAGAAGACCTGGAATATAAAGATATCCATGAGGATATAAATATTATATATTAAATGTGTGAATAAGAATGATGATACAATCAGAGAGAGAGGCTTGCTTATATACCAAGCAGGTGTCTCTTCATGGAGAGTCATGTCTCATTTAGACATGACTCTTCAACCTAATTACCAATTAACTAATAATTATTTATGGTTATTATCATTTAATTTATTTTACATTATTTCCTATATATTTATTCATAACATTGCCTTCCTCCTCAAAAAGCTTTGTCCTCAAAGCTTGTTGATGAAAAAGGCTTGATCTCTTTTTCGGGTTCGAATGTCTTCTCATCTCGTAATAGTCATCTTCGTCGATACAAGTTGATATGATCTTCTTAGTGACAAACAAAATTGTCGCACTAAGAAGGGATCAAACCATCCTAGATTAATCTTCTGTGGAATATTTTGATCACTGGAATTTTGTAACAACTTGTCATCGTAGGACTGGATTGAGGTTACATTACTCTTCTCTGGAACATCAGTTTGTTGTTTTTGTTCTGAATGGTCCTGATTGTAGGAATTTACAGGGTAAGTTCCTCAGACAGAACACCAAAAGGACACCGATCACAAACAGATCACAAATCAATACACCAGTATTTTGACGTGGTTAAAACCCCCAAAGAGGGAAAAAATCCACGGCCTGAGCCAACGTGGCCACTTCAGGCAATTTATTAATGAAAGAATGAAAATTTACATAAGCTTCTCTCATGCACGTTTAACCTACAAGTGACCCTCCATGCTCTTTAAATAGAGATCATGGACCAATCGGGTGTTAAGCCACGGATCACGTGTCGGTAATACCGAGGAGAGAATGAAACATCGGATCACTACATATCGTGACCATCGGATTGTAAGTTACAAAATGTACATAGTAAAGAAACACACTTTACCTAACTCTACACTAGACCAAGTTGTACTTAACTATTTCCTATGTGTCGGAATATCCTAACATCCCCCCTTAAGAACAACTTGGGATAGGATTGAAGGATTTACAAATATGACACAATAGGAGAAGGAAGGAGGCACTAGAGCCTATCCCCCTTTAGTGACAACTTCATGAACTCCAACCATAAATCGAAGTTTAGTGAACTTCGCCTCTGTGAGAGCCTTTGTAAAGATGTCTGCAACTTGATTATCTGTTGAACAATATTGCACTTCAAGAACATGGTCATGAATGAGCTTTCTGATGAAGTGCATGTGCAGTTCAATGTGTTTGCTGTGCTGATGTTGGACTGGATCTTTGCATAGTTGAATGGCACTTTGATTATCACACCAAAGTGTAGTCGGATGCTGCTGCTGAAAGCCAAACTCTGACAGGATCTGACGAAGCCACAAGGCTTCCTTACTAGCTTCTACGGCACCACGATACTCTGCTTCTACTGAAGAAAGAGAAATGGCACTTTGTTTCTTGCAAGCCCATGTAATAGGTCCTGAACCAAGAGTGAACACATAACCTGCAGTAGACTTCCGATCATCAGGGTCACCAGCCCAATCGGAATCAGTGAAACCAACCAATAGAGGAGATGCTTCTGCACTGTAATGAATCCCAAACTGAATTGTACCTCGAACATAACGAAGTATTCTTTTAGCTGCTTTCCAATGAATTTCACGTGGGTTTTGCATAAACCGAGCAACAAGGCCAACGGCAAAGGAAAGGTCAGGACGAGTATGGGTTAGATACAAAAGTTTTCCTACAAGTTGACGGTATAAGGTAGCATAAACTTCAGGAGAAGTACAAGTGACTGAAAGTTTGACTCCAGACTGAAAGGGAGAAGGGGTTGGCTTACAGTCTTCCATGTGAAAATGGCGTAGGATATCACATGCATACTTGGACTGGGAAAGGGAAATACCTTCCTTGGATTGAAAGACTTGAAGACCAAGAAAATAATGTAAGTGTCCTAAGTCTGTCATTTCAAACTTCCTTTTAAGGCTAGACTTCACATGGTTTATAAGGTTGGGATCACTACCAGTCAGGATAAGATCATCAACATAAAGAACAAGAATGATAAGAGACTTGCCCACTTTCTTGGTGTAGACAGTATTGTCAGAATGACACCTAGAAAAGCCATTTTCTAAAAGAAAGTTATCCATTTTGGCATACCAAGCTCGAGGAGCTCGCTTGAGGCCATAAAGGGATTTCTTAAGCCAACATACAAGGCTGGAGTCTGTTTTTATAAAGCCAATAGGTTGTTCCATATAGATTTCTTCATGCAAGTCCCCATGCAAGAAGGCAGATTTAACATCCATCTGATGGACTTCCCATTTGAAAGAGGCAGCAAGGGAAAGAACAAGGCGGATAGAGTTCATTTTGGCAACAGGGGAGAAGGTTTCAGTGTAGGCAATGCCTTCAAGTTGTGAAAAACCCTTAGCAACAAGACGAGCTTTATGTTTATCAACTTTCCCATCTGGTCCATACTTGGTTCTATAAACCCATTTGCATCTAACAAGTTTTCGTCCCTTTGGTAGAGGAACAAGATCCCATGTATCATTTGCCAATAATGAATGATATTCTTCATTCATAACTGCTTCCCAATCTGGATGGCCTGAAGCTTCTGCAAAGGCGTCAGGATCATAATTCACTGAAGCTTGAGCCAGTAAAGAAGAGGCTCTCTTGAACTGAGAACGTGTACATCGCTGATCTGTAGGATCACCGGCAAGATCACCTGCTGCATCCCGAGTAGCACGGACCCATTTTGGAAGCTAAGGAGCTGAAGGAGGATCCTGAGAAGGTGGGGGAGGATTTTCATCCTCGCTTTCATCATCTGAAGAAGAAATATTTTCAAAAGTAGAAGAGATAGGGAGAGGTGGCACATCCGCTGAACTAGGCTCGCAGGCCGATATATTTTCAGCAAACTTTACATCTCTTCTAATGATAACATTTTTGGACTTAAGTGGAATAAGTCTATATCCTTTGACATCTTCAGAATATCCAACAAAAATACATTTTTCACTCTTAGGTTCTAAAGCTTTATGTTTCTCATCTAGAATATGGGCCCACGCTTCACTTCCAAAAACACGAAAGTGACTTACATCTGGTTTGATTGAGCTCCATGCTTCTTCTGGAGTGATATTCTTTAAAACCTTAGTAGGAGTGTGATTTATTATGTAATTTGCACAGTTAATTGCTTCTGCCCAATAATTAAGACTAAGTCCTTTAGATTGAAGCATACAATTAGCCATTTCCTTTAAGGTGTGATTCTTCCTTTCAGCTACACCATTTTGTTGTGGAGTATATGGAACAATATGTTGCATTTGAATTCCATTCTCAGTGCAAAAGTTGATGAATGTGTTTTTAACATATTCTCCGCCATTATCAGATCTTAGCTTAAGAATTTGATGTCCAGATTGTTTTTCAACAAAGGCCTTAAAGGCCAAGAACATGTTAAATACTTCACTCTTGAGTTTTAAGAAGTATACCCAAGTGCGCCTGGAGAAATCATCAATGAAAGTTAAGAAATACTTGTAGCCAGAGAATGAAGCAACTAGAAGTGGACCACATAAATCACTATGCATAAGTTGTAAAGGGGCTGAGGCGTGCCAAGAGGCACATTTTTCAAAACTGTCCCGATGATGTTTTCCGAGTACACATCCGGAACAAACACCATCTCTGCAAGATACCATTGGAAGACCTGTCACCATATTTTCTTTACATAGATTCTGAAGAGAGCGATAGTTTAAGTGACCAAATCGCCCATGCCAAAGTTTGCTCACTTCATCATTATGAGCAACAAATACTGAGGGAATATTTGATGACCCAAAGTTGTGAAACTTATACAACCTTGTAGAATCATCAGCAATGCCAGTAGCTAAAATCTATCTAGGATCTCTTAGGTCCTTAATTACAACATCGTGAGGTGAAAATTCAACGGTTTTACCTTCACCTGAATGAGTTATCTGATATACAGATAGAAGGTTGGAGGATAAGGTTGGAACACATAATACATCATTAAACTGACCATTGTCTATATGAACAGTTCCAGTCCCTACAACACTAAGAGATCTATCATCACCAACATATATATTTTTGGTGTTACAATCATTTAAAGAAGAAAACATGGCTTTGTTTTTGGCCATGTGATAAGAAGCTCCAGAATCAATGAGCCACTCATGAGAATGAGAAGAAGAAGATACATTTAGTGCATAGCCAGACCGAGATGCTTGACAACCACATGCAGAAAGTGCCATTCCTGAAGATGAAGTTGAAGTTGAAGAGTGCTCCAAATGGATGTTATGCTTCTTCATTGCTGCTTCCAAGGCTTCCATCTTCTTAAAGCATTTGGATTCTAAGTGGCCATATCGATTACAAAAGTTGCAATGTCATCAGTCTTCTTCCCTTTGTTTTTATTTGTCTTATCATTTTGTTGAACTGATTTTTCATTTTGAGGCTGAAATTGCTTAGGACCCTTGTTTGGTTTAGGACCATTGTTTTTAGGATACAACTTCTTAGGATTCTTTGGATTTGGTTGTTGTTGGGCGGCTAACACTTTCTTAGAAGAGTTTCCAAGATGAAGAAGACCAAGGTGTAAGATTTTTTCTTGTTCTCTTATTAAATAATCACAAAAGGAATCAAAGGAAGGGGACTTGTAGGTTTTTCCTTGAGAAATGAAGGCTTCTCTTGTAGAATGGAAGGTGGAAACAAACACCGAATAGGCTGGTCCCAACTTAGTAAGAATGGAGTAGATAAGGCTACTATCTTCTTTCTTAACCTTAACACCTTCCAAGAGAAGTCTAAGGGTCTTGAACTTGGACAAAAAATCTTCAATGCAAGAAAAATTATTGGGGTCCAATGTAAGCAATTCATTTTCAAGTTGATGGGCTTTAAGTTCATTTTTAATTCCAAAGACTTTAGTAATCTGTTTCATTGCTTCATCAGGAGTATCAAGTTCTGCAATATGGAATCTAATATCTGGAGAAATAGACATCCCTATCAACCCACGTGCTTGGTCTTGCCTATTTTTCCATTTAGCTGCCTTGTCTTCATCTTTCGATTTGGTCTCTTGGCCTGTGGCTATTCTGTAAAGACCTTACTTCTAAGTAAATCCACAATGTAGGACCACCATTGGAAGTAGTTGGTGCTGTCAAGAATAACTTGGCATGGATTTTCCATTTAAAAAAAACTGAAGCTATAGATGCTGAAACTAAGTGTTTCAATGGAAAGATCTCGAAAAATTAGGTTGATTCAAAAAAACGGTTCTGAAAATGACTTCCGGATGAAGAAGTTATGGCTTTTTGAAAAAAAAAATTGATGAAGTCGCCGACGAAGTGCGGGAATGTGCGGAAATGAAAAATCCTCCCCCACAAAATGGAGACTTGAACCCAAGACCTCTACTCTCATAAATTAGCTTTGCACCAAGTGAGCTATACAAAAAGTTTGAGAGAGAGAGAGGGGGGGGTTGATGCTTTGGGTTGTGTGCTTGCTTTGAGAAAGCTCTTTTTCCCTACAAAACAAAAAACACAAAACCCAACACGGACATACAAAAAAAAACGAACCTTGCGGCTCGAAGTTAGCTTTAGCCGAAAACTAAATATTTTCAAAAACGAACCTTGCGGCTCGAAGTTAGCTTTAGCCGAAAACTAAATATTTTCCTCAATGTTTCTGATTTTCCGAGATCACACTAAGGCGCAACGGAAAAGAGCATACGCATGAGAAAATTCCTTCCTTTCTGTTTTTGATTTGCCCAGATCGCACAAAGTCGTAGGGCAAAGAGCATACGCAGAAATGAAAGGTATAGATCCGGTAATAAAAAAAGTTAAATAAACCAAAAACCGAAATAAACAGAGAGAAAATAACTGTAAACTGCAAATAAACATTGTATACCTCCAGATCTTAAAAATGACGCAGCTAGGGCTACCGGAAACCTTTTCGCGTGAAACGAAAGGGGTTCCTCACTGGAACAGATGCTCCCAACACAACAGAGCAATCCTCTCGGCCCGAAAGTAGTCAGAAACAGTAGATCTAGGAAATGGTAGTCGGATGCAGTTCTACCGGCTTCAGATTTGGATCACCAACGGACACGGCCCTCAAATAGCTCTGATACCATGTAGGAATTTACAAGGTAAGTTCCTCAGACAGAACACCAAAAGGACATCGATCACAAACAGATCACAAATCAATACACCTGTATTTTGACGTGGTTAAAACCCCCAAAGATGGAAACAGTCCAAAGCCTGAGCCAACGCGGCCACTTCAGGCAATTTATTAATTAAAGAATGAAAATTTACATAAGCTTCTCTCATGCACGGTTAACCTACAAATGACCCTCCATGCTCTTTAAATAGAGATCATGGACCAATCGGGTGTTAAGCCACGGATCAAGTGTCGGTAATACCGAGGAGAGAATGAACCGTCGGATCACTACATATCGTGACCGCCGGATTGTAAGTTACAAAATGTACATAGTAAAGAAACACACTTTACCTAACTCTACACTAGACCAAGTTGTACTTAACTATTTCCTATGTTTCGGAATATCCTAACACATAAGGGGTGTTTATCATTTTGATATGATCTTCTTAGTGACAAACAAAATTGTCGCACTGAGAAGGGATCAGACCATCCTAGATTAATCTTTTGTGGAATATTTTGATCACTGGAATTTTGTAACAACTTGTCATCGTAGGACTGGATTGAGGTTACATTACTCTTCTCTGGAACATCAGTTTGTTGTTTTTGTTCTAAATGGTCTTGATACGTAGCATGGTTGAGTTGTCTACTCTCATGATTCGGATGCCGATAGGGAACTTTTTTGGTATGATTTTCCCTTATTAAGTATGATAAAAAAAAAAAATTTACTTTAGGTGACGATGTTGTTCAGTTGGTTACAGAATCTTCACTTGGGGTGTTTATCATTTGAACTACAACATCTAAGTGCATATTTTCTTCAACTAGTTTGCATTCTTCTCGAGTTATGATATTCACTAGATCAGTATTCATTCCTGTACCTCCGACTTGGACTGACGACTTCGACATTTCTTTCATGATAAGTTCTTCTAACTTATTTTCCAATGATTTCTTATCATCCTTAAGTTTTTTAATTTGAGTGAGTAGACTTCGATTATGGTTTCTGAGACGTAAAAGTTCCTCATTTTCTGAGTCAACTTTATTTTGGTATTCAAGCTTCTCAGTTTTTAAACACTTGATTTGTTCTAATAACCTTTGGTTAAGGTTATTTAGGCATAAACTTTCCTCTTCTTTTCCTGATAGATTTTCATTGAGTTTCTTTTCAGAAATTTCATTTTCTTGTTCTAACTAGTGTTTCTTAGCTTTACATTTTCTTACTTGTGTAATTAGCTTTTGATTATGCTCCTTCAAACATGAATTTTCCTTATTTTTGTTGGATATGACTTCTTCATACTCTTTCTGCTTCTTTGATACTATTTCTGAATTCTCTTGAAACTTTAGTTTCGAAATATCCTTAAGATCTTTTGCTGAAGGCGTTATCAGTTTTGATTTTGTTGTCATGCCTTGGAACGTGACCATCTTCGTTTTGTAAGGGAACATCAAAAATTTGTTTTCTATGTTTAGAATGAACATACCTACTTCCTTGAACCAAGGTCGACCGAGAATTATGTCAACCTCTTTGTCAAGCATAGTTACGACACAGAATTGAGATATGTACTCATAATGATCAATTATCACTTGTAAATCATTAATTTCATATTCTTTTCCGCCAAAAAATCCTTCTCGTTCACCTATATTTGGCTCTAGAATTAATAGTTGATTTGCCAAATTAATATTAATGTAATTATCTTCAATGTTTGGATTAATGGCAATGTTAATCTCTTTCCTTTGGATACACCCTTTCAATGTAAATAATTTATAATTTACAATTGGAATACCTTTATAGGAGAATCTTCCTTCTTTTATTTTTGAATTAGACTCCATATTTTTTTTATTTATTTTTTTTGAAGGAAATGAACTACTTTTGTATTCGTTGATGAGATTAACCCCTTATTATTTATAATTACAACAAATGGAACCTTATTATTTCTAATTACCTCAAATGGAACCTTAGGGTGTATTATCTTTATTAAATTTCACTTACTATTATTTTATTTTATTTTACTTCACTTTAACGTAAATTCTTAACTGATATTTTCTCCTTATGTAACCTTTTATAATAATACCCGCTTTGTACTTGTAAATATTTTCAATAATTTTATGACTTGAACTTTTTTTTTAAATACCCCTTTATAATATAATACTTCTCTTTATATATCTTTTATTTATAATATTTCTTTTTCTTTTTCTTTTGAAAAGCTACAACCCTAGTGAAACATCGTTATTCACTTCTTTGGGGTATAATATAAAATATATGTCCACTTATGTACTTTTGACTCAGTTAATGTTCTCCAAGTAAAAAGTAAAACTTTCTTTTCACGTAAAGAGATTTTGTATCCCTTTTGTTTTTTCTTTTACTTTTAAAATACCATGGGCAATTACCGTGGGTTGTTTCTAAAACCTCCATTAATGTTCTCAACGTAAAAAGAAATACTTACCATTCACATAAAGGGATTTTGCATTCCTTTTTTTTTTACTTTCAATATACCATGGGCAATTACCATGGGTTTCTAAAACCACGGGCTTGTAAAACACTTAATGAAGAATCAAAATAATATTATCTATTCTTCAAGTAAAAAGTATAACTTACCATTCACGTAAAGAGATTTTGTATTCCTTTTGTTTTTCTTCTACTTTTAAAATACCACGGGCAATTACCATTGGTTTTTTAAAAACACGAGCTTCTCCACGTAAAAAGTTTTAAATATACTTGGAAAGATTCTCTCTTATCTTTATTATGCACTTTTTATCAATAATGTAGAACCTTTTATATATATATGAATGTTCTCCTTCAAAATTTAAATATTTATTTTTAAATCTTTTTTTTTAATCTTTATATGTACTTATTTTATTTTCTTTTTTTGAATTTGATTTTTTTCTATTTTTTTTTTTAATGGCCAAATGGTTGATAGTGAAATGGAGAAACTCCAAATTCTTGTAGCGAAACGCTTCAACGACAACAATGTTGATGAATTTGACGGTCAAAGACCTAGATCGAAGAACACGACTCTGTGCAGTGGTGGAGCGGCTAGAGGATCAACTGCTCTGATACCAAATGAAGCGAACAAAGTTCTTTCTACAAATTAATTACTTCAGAAGACTTGGAGTATAAAGATATCCATGAAGATACAAATATTATATGTTAAATGTGTGAATAAGAATGATGATACAATGAGAGAGAGAGAGACTTGCTTATATACCAAGCAGGTGTCTCTTCATGGAGAGCCATGTCTCATTTAGACATGACTCTTCAACCTAATTACCAATTAACTAATAATTATTTATGGTTATTATCATGTACTTTATTTTACATTATTTCCTATATATTTATTCATAACATAGGTGGTGAAGAGGTTACTATGAAAGAATGAAGGCCACCCCTAGTAGAAACCATGAACATGATCCTAAAATCACAGGCTTAGAATATTAGGAACTTAGACATTATTCAACTACAACCTGTTGATTTTTTGGGTAGTTGCAAGAGGTATTCCCTAGCTACATATGTAGGCAATTTAAAGAAAAAGAAAATTAAATTTAAATTATTATTTTGGAGCTCATGTAGGCCCCAAAATGACAGGTCAACCCCACATACGAGGGGGTGTGACTTTTGGTCAAAAGTCACCACACCTTGACTCATAATTTTTGAGGGGGACTCCTCCACTTTCACTCACTCATCCAACAACAAATCATTTATTCTTCTATCCACACATGCGAAGAAAAGAGGAAAGAAGAAGACTGAAGTTTGGCCGAAATTCTTCTTGGCAATTTGACTGTAATTCTAGGAAATTTGACAGAGATACTTTTAGGTAGTTTGACCACAGTTTTGGGCAAGTCCATTTAATATTTTCTAGGTTGTCTAAACGAGTTTTTTGGGAAAGACCGAGTTTTCTAGGCAGTATTGACCAAGTTTTCTTGGCATCATTGACCAAGTTTTCTTGGCATCATTGACCAAGTTTTCTTGCTAGTTGACTGAGCTTTTCTAGCATGTTTGACCCGGGTTGACTAGTAGTTGTAAAACGTCGAATTTCAACATATTTGACTAGGTTTGACCCGAATTGTCTTTTGGTTTGGATTGACCAAGTTCGACTTGAAAAATATCATATTGTACTTTTGTTGAGCTAAACAATTTCTCCAAGAAAAGATTGTTGGGTTTTCTCTCGAGTTTGGTTTTCCTAAGGAAAAATTTTGGTGTCTACTACGCATGGCTTTTCTACTGTGATATTTATTGTTTCATTGCATTTATTGTTGATTTTTCTAAGTTTAATTGCTAAATGATATTATGGATTGCGCTAAAATACTATCATATATCATTGGAAGTAATTATTAGTTGCAGAAAATTGTGCTTGTCTATTTAGCACCAGAAAATCAACATGGTATCAGAGATTTGGTGAAGAAAGACTAGTGAGATCATTCCTTGAAGACACCTATTCTGCAATCAAATCTTTGACCAAATCTTTGACCAGATGGATCCCTCTATTAAGGTTGAAAATAAGTTGGAAGGTGCAACAAATTTTTGGGCTTGGAAGAGTAGAATAGAATGTCATGGAATATGTGCAAGGCCATGTTGAAAATCGAATGCAAGGTAGAATTTCTTAACATGATAATTACTTGTGACTGTTATCTATGTTTCTTTTTAGCTTTTACTTCATTTACTTTTGTTATCAAGCAATCATACGTTCAAAGATATAAATAAAGTGCATAAGAGACAAGAGACACCAGAGATTAGGCTAGAGGCCAGGGAAAATCCCAACAATCCTTTCCTTATCGATTCTTCATCATCAAGAGAAATCCAAGTCAAACTAACCATTGATCCAAATGCCAAGCCATTTCTCCAAACTTTCCATGTTTGGTTCACAAGATAGTTAACCAATATGCTCCTTGCATGTCCTTTAGATGCCTCGTCTTACAAATATGATGGCCTTCTTGTAGTTCTCATTACACAGATATAGTAGTTCACATCACACAAAGATTGGTGTCTTCTAGTGGCTCGCATCACACAGATAATATTGTTTCCCTATATATTGCATCACGAAGATAATTGTGTCTACGTGTAGCTCGCATCACAAAGATAATGGTGTCTTCCTGTAGCTCACATCCCACAAACAATGATGTCTTCTTAATGCTTGCATCATAGAGATAATCATGTCTCATGTAACTTGCATTCACAAAGATAGAAGGTGCCACAAAAAACTCATTTTATGTGCCTCAGATTCCATGCCACAGACCCGAATTGTGTTTCATAGAAGAGACCAGAGTTAGATGCCAAATGGTGGAGGATATGTGCCAATATATAGTTGTTCATTCATGTGAAGAGACACATCCTTTAGGTAGGCTAACTTGTCTTTCTGGAGGGTCGACTTGGCAACTTGGAAGGACAAATGACACTTACAAAAATTCAAATTTTCTTATTTTCATAGGGTCAAGAAGAACATGCCCTTTTACATTTTCTTTTGACCAAAACAAAGCATGAAGAACATGCTAGAAAATAATAGTACTTTTTCCTCTTTTACTTTTACTTTTACTAAAATATATATATTGAAATAAGTACAATTATGAAGACCAAACCTAGTTACAATTTAAACACTCTCTCTTAACTAGGGAGGTATTCATAATGAATCATCGGGATGTTCTCAAGTCGAAGACTTCTATAAGAAAGGATCTATATTGATAACCATCAATGATGATAACATCATCATAACTAGCATTTTCAAAATACCAAGGCCTTATCAAGTAAGCTCTATATCTCCACTAGATCATAGCACAATGCTGGGAGGCACTCAATAGGACACCACCGCCTCTCAAAGCACATACCCCACCTCGGTTCACCAATGTATGTCCTCACATGAACATTTCCTCCTAATTCCAACGAAATTATATCCACATAACCATTCTTTAACCAAGTCCATGTACTTGACTAATTGTTGTTAGTCTTAGTCACAGTACATGACTCAAGAATGTTTGTCCTTGATGCTTATCAAATCCACCATTCTCCCTATCTTTGTTCATGTACAAGAATTACAGCAGTTAGTCCTGCCCATAACACATGACACATGGAGAACATGGTGTCCATCCTCACACTCTCTCAACCAGGGAGAAGATATCCAAAAGCCCAAGCTTGTGTAAAACATACGTATCTTATCCCTTAGGAAGAGACTTCATCAATGCATCGACTACCTGTTTGTTCGTGGAGATCCATTGTAGCTTCTTGGCTCCTATATGCACCATATTCTTGAATCATAAAGTTCTTTGACCTTCCATGAAAAACCAAGTTCTCTAAAACTATTTATAGAGTATCACGATCAAGTTCAACACATTGTCAAATAATTCATCAAATGTTCTTACGGAGCCGAAAACAGCTTCACAACTTATTGTACAAACTACCATATCTCTTGCCTCTACATTGCAACAAAATCTTGCTTCATGCTCTTCCAAAAAACCATATTAGATCCAACCATCTATAATATCTCTAATCATCATCATCACTTCCAACCCAAACAATGTATCCTTAGGTTCCAAATTGTAGTGTAAGATATTTTATGTCAACTTTTGTTCCCATCTCTCTTTGAAGTCAATATTTGTTCATGAGTCCTTCTTTCCCAAAGTATAAGGTCTTCTTCAATCATGAGGCTCCTCTTTAAAATCTGGGATAACTCTTGTATTTGAGGTAATCATCTTAACATGAACATATTCCTCTTATCCAAAGAACCTTTATGCTGCTATGAAGTGTATGCTAGATCTAATGCATACTTCAAATTTCTCTCTCTTTCTCTATTCATTTTCTTTCATAATTCAAAAAGTCTTTATGCTTTGCTATGTTCTTCCCATTCTTTCATTTGTTGTCAAGCCTTGGGCAGCTCTTATTATTGACATGCAAACGTTATTAGGAAAATACTGTGGAAGAAAAAATATAATTAAGCAAAGTACAAAAGACTATCCAAAGATGAAGACAATAATAATAGTAGTAATCAAAGAAAGGACATCCAGGGTACTTATCTTTTGAGAAGAGAATCAACTCCATCTTAATCTTGTACTTATTATAACCATCCTAGTCCTTTATCAACATGATGTCATTTATGTCTTTCTCAAGAGCTAGGTCTTCTTCTTCCAACAAAAATGATTAGCCATAGGATTTTATGCTTAGGATTTTTCTTATTTGTGCTTTAGCTAGGGTTTACAAACCCTATGTTGAAAAGTGTAACTAGGTCTGTTATTCATAATGACATGTACTTATGATTTTATGTAATGAGATGTAAATAAGAAAAATAAATTTATTTTATTGACTTGCTTCATGGGTTTCATGAGCAAGGGATTTTGTTTTTGAGTCAAGACTCCCATTAAGAGTCTTTAGGATTTATTTGTTATCTAGTCATAAAATGTTAGAGTCATTGTCATGTAATGAAGCCATGTTACACTTTGTAAAAGGTCAATATTGTCTATGTAAAGTATCGTCCAAGAACTTGTCATCTATCCTCTTCAAGTTGGCCTACAACGATGAAGGAAATCTCTAGAACAAACCAGCCTATCTCAAGCAGACATGTCAACCTAAAGGACATGTGATGTGGTATATATATAATCACACTCATCCTCCATTTAAACGTAAGAAACTTGACTTTCATTAAGACAAGACGAAGTGCAAAGAAAGGGAAGAAGCAGGAGTGCGAAGAAGGAAGAGAACATAAGTGCGAAGAAGGAAAAAGAGGATTCTTCTGGATAATGGGAAGTTAGGGTTTCTTTTGGATCAACGAAAACGACTTTCTTCTAGGACAACAAAGTTTCTTTTGGGCACTTTGCGAAGTTAAGGCAGCGAAGTTACTTCTGGGGCAACAAGAGAAGGTTTCTTCTAGGAGGTTGAAGCAAAGACCTAGAGACCGAGATTCTCTAGGGAAAGTTGTGAAGGAACAGTGAGAAGGATAGAGACTGAGTTTCTCTAGAAGGAGTCATGGAGAGTAGTTCAAGATCAAGAAGAAAGGTGAAGGAAGGAAGAGGCAGAGAATCAAGGATAGTGACAAGGTTCTTGGGAGGATACTAGAGTCAAGGGTTTGTGTCATGGTCTTGGTACTTATCAATTGAAGATCTAGAAGAAAAATTTTGAATGGGTTTTCCTCTCAAGAGGTGAGAGGTTTTGACCCTAGTTGAAGAAGCCTACACACTATGTCACTTGTCTTTTATGTATTGTGGTAATTTTCTTGATGAAAGAACACATTAATAAGCTAACAAAGAAAAGACTATAAGATAAAGAAGTAAAATTGCATCACAAGCAATTATCAAGCAGAGAAATTGTTAACTTTGAATGCCCTAGATTTCTCAACATGGTATCGAAGCTTAGGTGTTGAAGACAAGAAGGGGAGATCAAAAGCAAGTAGACACAATAGAATCAATCTTCAAAGAAAGGCATCAAAGCAAGAAAATCGAGATCTACATCATAGAAACCCTACATCAAAGAAGGAAGTAGGAAGAGAGACTGAAACCCTAGAAGCACTAGAAGCGCTTCAGATATCATCACGTCATCGAAGTAAGTGGAAGCTCTTCAAATCTAAGAAAGATTAAATCAATCCTCTCTCTATTGAAGATCTCATAGAAGGTGGTCCTCACTCACCAAAAGATTTGAAGTAAGAAGCAGCAAGTTCATCATCAAGTTGAAGATTTGATCTTCACAAGTAAGCACCTCTTATTATAATACAATTTAGTAAAAATGACTTCATTTTTCAAGGAAGACCAAAAGTTGGTTGGGATATCAAACTTCCTTGTATGGAAAAGAAGGATAGACATTGTCCTCGAAGTAAATGAAGTCATTGATCATGTCCATGGGAAGGTCTCCAAGCCATCCGAAGAACAAGCATTGTCTGAATACATGGAAAGGGGTCTCAGAGCTCAAAAGATTCTTAAGGATTCCATCGAAGATCCACTCATTTCCTATGTAGCCAAACCAGAGACATCTAAAGAAATATATGATACGCTGGGAGAACTTTTCTCTAGAAGCACGATAAAAAAGATATTATCACTTAGATCTGATCTTCATAAATTGAAGGTGTCAAAGGATGAAGGGATATCATCATGTCTCTCAAAGGCGTCTCAAATAAAAGGTCAACTGAAGGATCTAGGAGAGATGGTATCTGATAACGAAATAATCTTCATTATTCTAAATGCATTAAATGATGAACAAGGTAACCTCATTGCTACTAGGGAACAGGAATCTATCCCATTCATCAGATTATGGTATCTCTACAAGGCAAAGGAAGACAATATGAAGAATGAAAGTGACAAAAGATCAGATAGAAGGGAACAAATAATGTCAAGACGAAAAGGAAAATTTGGAAAGTTTAGTACTCCAAAGAAGAAAAAGAAGAACATGGCTAAGGAAAGACACTATGGTTGTCATAATATTGGTACTACAAGAAAGATTGTCCTAATCATAAGAGGGACAAGCAAGAAGACTATTCTACTGATGAAGTGAATGAACCAAAGACAAAGAATCCTAAGAATGAAGAAGTAAAAGATCTCTACTATGACTAAGATGATCTTCTTCTATAGAAGGTACTTTCCACTTGTAAATTATAGATAGGGTGCAGTTTAAATAAGATAGGATGCATCAGATCAGAAAATAGCATGATAGAAGCATTAGAAGTAAGAGCTCATGACATGGGAAGTAGAAAGTATGTGTGGTACAAGTCCTACTGATTACAAAGAATAAGAAGCTCTTAGGAAAACCTCATTAGAAAGAAGCAAAGGTCATCATTAACTGGGAACATCATAGTCAATAAAGAAAACATTTTTCGGGTTAGGATATGAAACATCCTCAAAGTTTCTCTGATGAAATCCTTATCAAAGGATTCACTGATTTAGAAAGAAAAAGCAAGGTTTTCATCAAGAATTCCAACTTGTGGGATTCAAGGAATAATGGTATGATGACATAACAGGAAAGCAGGTCTAAAGGATAAAGTCCTTTCGAATGAAGATGCTACAGGAAATCTGGATGACTGAAAGAAAAGATGAGGTATGTATGCTCGCATAGATTAGTATGAAATTCATGTCATATGGTTGCAGATAATGTGGATCACTACTTCCATCCTGGGAAATCTGATCAAGAGAAGAAAGGATCTCCTCCTCCGAAGAATCACAACAAATCACAAGTCACACTAGATTAAATCAACATAATATGTTCTCACATGAATCATGAGGAAGTTAATCACAATCAAGGAACTATGATTGGAAGCTCCTGGGAATGAAGTGTGTGAGAAGAGACAGGAATAGATCATGATAATATGCAACAATGGTAGAAAGAATTCAACATCCGAAGTCCAAGAAGATGGGACAAGAGTATCTCCCGGAAAAGATGAGAAGACTTTGATGGAAGTCGAAAAAGAATAGAGACCCTTGACAATGGATGTCAATGGGAGATGTGTGTATCTGCATACAGGATGTTGATACTTACAAGAAGATGTCATGGTGAAAAAATCATCACAAAGGTAATTTTGATTTGAAGTGTTCATTGATTATTTTTGAACTAATATCTGGATGGGCTTATGTAGCACTGCCAAAGGGAAATCTGTGGATGAATTCCAAGTGGACCATATAGAAGGATGTAATGTCCCTTCGAAAAATATGGCACAAAAACATAATGGCATGAAGCAAAGCCAAATGGAAACTCTGATGGATCATTTCGTGATGAGTTGAGGACATGACTAACTCATGAATAAAGTGATGGATGATTTGTGCCCTATGTAGAAGTTCCTAAAGATGAAGACTCCTTGACAAAGAAGAAATTCATGACATTGAAGGAAGGAGCTCTTCAAGCAGCTAGTTGTTTCAAGATCTCCACATGAGGGGCTGCGATAGTTCCATGGTTAAGAGGGAGCCTGAAAAGAAGTTTCTTACTTGGAAGAAATTTAGAAAATTCCTAATAAGGGAGCTTAGGTACATTCCTTTGTGATAGGAATGAGTACATTCCTTTAATGGAATATGTCCTCCTAGTTTGAAAAGGAGAGATAGACATGTTGTTTTGTTCTTCACTTGGGAAGACAGAATGGAGGATTGTATAATCATTTGGCATCCGATGCTCTTTGAGGATGAGATAGGGCATCCAACAGTAAGAGTAGTCGTGGAGGACCGATATTTTTTGCAGGACTGAGGAGTCCAAGAAAAGAATAGTCCTTGTGGAGCATATCCTGAGTGAACTCGGTGGGGGATGTTCCTAGAGAGATAAGTATGTCTATAAATCATTGGTCTCGCTAGCATTGTGCTCTGATCCTATGGAGAGATAGAGTTGTCAGTCAAGGCCTTGCTATATAACAATGCTGGTTGATATGATGTTATACAAATGAGTTACAAAACTGAATTATTCTTATGAGAGATTGTTCAGATTGAGAAAGTCCAAGTACCATTATGAATATCTCCCTAGTTAAGAGGGAGCGTTGAAAAGTGTAACTAGGTTCAATCTTCATTAAGGGAATTTTGAGGTCTAAAATGGGCCTCCTAAGAAAAATGTACAACCAAAATAAACTTTATAAGAACTAATAGGATTCAAGATGATGATGTCAACCATGGGGGATGATTCGCCATTTTTGGAGTAAAAAAGTAAAAAGATTAAAAATAGTAGAATAATAAAACTACTTTTTCAACTTGTATTTTCAACTTATCTCCCTAAGGTTTTACTCAAATTTCGGTAGGGAGTACTCGTTGGATGCAAAATTTAATTCCTCATCCAAGGAGTACCCATCTTGCATACTTTTGATGTACCCTACTACACGAAAAATTAGAAATGCATGAAAAAAGCATGATTGCAATCACATTTTTCATGTATTTCTCATATTTTGTGTAGCAAGGTCCATCAAAAGTATGGAACATGGGTACTCATTGGATGATGAATCAAATTATGCATCCAACAAGTGTTTGTGCTCGAAATTTGAGCAAACCCATAGGAAGATAAGTTGAAAATACGAGTTGAAAAAATAGTTTTTTCTTTTTTCCCTCTGAAATTTGATGATGTAATCCAATCTTATTTTATTATTTCCACTATTATTTTATAATTTCCTTAGGAGGCCCATTTTAGATGTCAAAATTCCCCTAATGCATAATGACATGTAATTATGATTTTATGTAAGGAGATGTAAATAAGAAAAATAAAATTATTTTATTGACTTGCTTCATGGGTTTCATGAGCAAGGGATTTTGTTTTTGAGTCAAGACCCCCATTGAGAGTCTTTAGCATTTATTTTTCATCTAGTCATAAAATGTTAGATTCATTGTCATGTAATGAAGTCATGTTACACTTCGTAAAAGTTCAATATTTTCTATGTAAAGTATCCTCCAAAAACTTGTCATCTATCCTCTTCAAGTCGACCTGCAATGATGAAGGAACTCTCTAGAACAAGTCGGCCTACCTCCAACAGACATGTCAGCCTAAAGGACATGTGATGTGGTGTATATATACTCACACTCGTCCTCCATTTGAACGCAAGCAACTCGACTTGCATTGAGACAAGAAGAAGTGCAAAGAAAGGGAAGAAGCAGAAGTGCGAAGAAGGAGAAAGAGGATTCTTCTAGGTAATGTGAAGTTAGGGGTTCTTCTAGATCAGTGAAAATGACTTTCTTCTGGGACAACGAAGTTTCTTCTGGGCAGTGAGAAGTTAAGGCAACAAAGTTTCTTCTGGGGCAGCAAGAGAAGGTTTCTTCTGGGAGGTCGAAGAAAATACCTAGAGACCAAGATTATCTAGGGAAAGTTGTGAAGGAAAAGTGAGAAGGATAGAGATTGAGTTTCTCTAGAAGGATCCGTGGAGTGCAGTTCAAGATCAAGAAGAAAGGTGAAGGAAGGAAGAGGCAGAGCATCAAAGTTAGTGACAAGGTTCTTGAAAGGATACTAGAGTCAAGGGTTTGTGTCATGGTCTTGGTACTTATCAATTGACGATCTAGAAGAAGAATTTTGATCGGGTTTCCTCTCAAGAGGTGAGAGGTTTTGGCCCTGGCTGAAGAAGCCTACATACTGTTTCACTTGTCTTTTATGCATTGTGGTAATTGTCTTGATGAAAGAACACATTAATAAGCTAATGGAGAAAAGACTATAAGATAAAGAAGTAAAAGTGCATCACAAGCAATTATCAAGCAGAGAAATTGTTAACTTTGAATGCCCTAGATTTCTCAACACCCTAGATGCTTCATTATCCAAAATCCTCCAAAACCTGCCAACTTTCAGATTTGCAATTTCTATAAGTGTTAATTGCAAACCTTAAAATTGTCATTTGCATGCCTTTTATACTTAGAGATGGAGCTTTCTGATTGTCTAACTTTAGAAACTAAGTCTTTGTGTGCAAGGAAGGATCGAAGCACCTATCATATTGCTTGTATTTTTATCCTCAAGAGGGAGAGGATACGATCTTCTAAAATACATCAAATGTTAGTAATGTCTTTCAATAAGATTAGTGGCTTATACTTATTTCCTAGATGAGATTTTCTTTATAACTTAGAAGATCTAGCAATCCAAGTAATATGATAGGCATATACTACGAAGATTACATATTCCTAAGATCATCCTATTGATGAATCTAGTAGTCAATAGATTCAAGAGAACTTTGAAATAAATTTATGCATAGTTTTTTAGATATATTAACAAAAGATTATATGTACCTCATGAAAAGTATTATCTCAACCCTACCTGTCCTCCTTCAGGAATGAACTTCATCTTCAGATTTTGTCAACAGTAATTGTAATATTCCTAACTAGAATTTAACAACTAATGCCAAGCAATGGACTAGGAACAATAAATAAATTGGAACTCATGCACAACAATTAAAACACCAAAATGTCCAACAACACAATCTGAGTCGTTTTATTAGTTTTATAATAAAAGAGTTCATAAAATGGGCTGAAATTTTGGAACTTGGGCTTGCTATGCAAGCTTAACAGAACCCAGAAAAATGGCCCGAACCCAAGTGGTAGAAATGGCCCTAGAGAGATATGCGCACTACCAGAAATAATTTGTTGTTGATTATTGGTTGGAATGTTGATCTCAAGGCTGAATACTTCTCAGAATGCTCTGAAAATTTAGCTCTAAATTCCTCTTCCAAAACCCAGAAAAGCCTAGAAAAACCCAGAAATGGTTTGTGTTGAATGCAAATGATGAAGAAGCCCTCCAAAATGGTGTGAATGGCTCTAGCTAGCTATACATTCTACTAGGTTTATGCCTAGTATATCGCTTAGAAAATTCTGAAAAATTAACCCCCGGCCTCTACACACCAATCCTAACAAAACATAGAAAGGGTTTGGACCAATTATGTTTGCCCTGAATGACCCCAAAAAGTGTGAATGGCTCTTCTAGGTAGACTCTGTGCACTACTGAGAATGATCTACTCAAATCTGCTCCAAACAATTGTTGAATAACAACCCAAACTCTAGACATTCCCCTATGAAGACAGGCGTTATCTCCAACCCAATCTCTCCTGAAATCTGCAGCTCCTCTCTCTTGTGCAATCTTCAACCAATGAGATTTGTGCACTGTATAAATGAGAGAAATTCAGCCCTAGAGATTCCCTCAATCTCTGGCCTTCAAAATGCCAACAAACTCTTGCTACATCCAAGGAAAAACTCTCTCCAAAAGACTAGAATCTATAATCCCAGCTGTTTCTCCAAAAGATGTACGACAAACTCCTCCTATTCCGAGGAAATGCATAGAGTTGATCTAATCTCCTGCAGCAAGCTCAAGGAAAGCCCTGAATTGGACTCCTAAACTTCCTCACTAGGGAGACACTCTGAAATGAGGGTGGAATGTCCACTCAGAATTATTGTGCTAAACAACACTTTTCTTCTTGTGCTAAACAACCCCAAGAGAAGATGAAAGATGAAACGTAATAGTAAAAAGTTAATCCACAAAATGAGTCCATCCTCCTTTTATAATTTCTCCTCATGCCTCTAGACTCCTTTTTTAATATTATTTTATTGGTGGGGGTCATTTTCCACTAAGTTACTTTTTCCACCATTTACTGAAATAATAATTTTTCATTATTCTCCAATAAAATAATACTAGCCACCTTTCTCCAATAATATTTGCCCCTTTTTAATTAATATTACTAAAATTGGGCAAAATTCCTTAGTGATTTCCATGCTCACAAATTTGGGGATATTACAATCCTCCCCGCCAAAAATTGGTTGTCCTCAGGCAATGCTCGAACAAGTTCTCCCTCTCTCTACTGACCCAAACTGTCACTGCAAACAATATCAGGGTCCCAAATGTGCCACTAAGTTACCTTGAATCCGTGCACCATACTGTCGGATATGAATCCCTTGATACCAGGGTCCCATGCTAATCTAAAAAAGATGCCACCATACCGATGTTGTGCCACTCTGATTACAACTAACTCCCCATCGTGCGCATACTGTATCCTCCTCTCTTGGAACCTGATGGTGAATACTGATAAAGGCCAAATACATCCTGCCCAAGCATCTTCATGATGCCAAAGCCTACATATCTAAAGTTAACCCTGAATTTGTGCAGCAACAAGGAAAGCCTGCCTCACCATATGATGAAGGCCTCTACGAACCCCCATGTGTCAACCCAAGAGTGAATTAGATCACTCTCTGCCATGACTTCGCTCATCATGAAACAGAGTGATCCATCAACCAACTGAATCCCTAGATCCCATAGCCAGACTTGTTGCAACATAGCTCTAACAACTATTGGAATCCATTTGTGCCTTACCTCTAGTCACTGCATGCAATCAAAATATAGGCTCGATATATCATGAACTAATTTGATGCATGCTAAAATTCCCTGTGCCTACCACTGCATAGTATTAATGATCGTTGGAAACCACATGTGTCGAATAGCTACACCTTGAATGTAGCCAATAGATGGGTATTTGATACTCACAATTGACTCAGTGTATGTGGATCCATCTTACTCCTGCCAACCATCACCACTACGTTTGCCATTTGCCCTCTCTATAATGTGCCAATACAATGTCTAGAGCCCGAACGCCCACTGGAAAATTGCCTCAGTCATACATGGTATCCTTTGCTCATGCAGGATCCCGACGTGCCCTGTGGAAAGAGTAGCACATATCTCCCCCATGACCAGCTCCCCAGGTGTAGGCTTAGTGATGAATGATATGCCACCTCTACAGAAGGTCACCTCATTTCCTAGCTTGTGGTTGTCAACTCGTGCGCCGACCCTGCTCCTCCACTAGAGAATATATATCGTGCCCCTAAGGCACTGAATGTCATAGCGTCGTCTCAAGAAAATCCCCCAAGTCCTGTTATCCACACTGTTGGTCTGGATCGAACACAACAAGACTCCCCTCTACTACACGTGGTGCCAACAAGTGGAATATGTGTGGGTTTTGATGGGTATGATCAAGAACCCATGTGGATGCTCCCGGCCCATTGTATGATCGATACACTCTCCCAACCTGGGTGTGTCCACCCCAATGGCATGCCTGACATCCTCGTCAAGGAATCTCCCTAATAGTAGCACTCCCTTAGTATGCAGTGCAGCCTCACACACTACTACATATAACCATGTATCCTGGTGTCCCCTGGAATACAACTAAACCCAGTCACACATCTTTGTGCACCATCGGACCCTACTACATGCTACATCATCCCGGATCAACTGGTATCCCTCTTGTATCGATGTGTTTGTCACTCTATGAGGAAATGCAGTGTGATGTGAATCACTCCTCCTACACCACGGTGCAACCCTGCACACCTCTGTGCTCCAACGCATACTATTGCGCACCGCTGCATGCCCCTATATACCCCTGGATGTTAAGGTCTAATAATGAGTCCATATGCATCATCTTGAATCCTATCAAGGTCGCCATCTCTACTACCACACTTCCATAACCTTGGATGGAGTGGACCTCCCCTCCTAATCCTCTCAGGAGAGATCTGACAAGAAAACCTCCCTAAGTGCCAATGGCAATGTCACTAAGGCGTTGCTGCTCTATGACCTCTGCGCCCCTCATATTCGTGAAAAATGCTCATCCTCATACAACGCTTTGTCTGGTGGTCGGTTTATCCCACCTCCTTTGATCAACCCATGTCAGAGTGTGTTGATCCTCCTATGACCCCATGTATGGCCAGCCTGCCATGGCAACTCACGAAATCTACCTACTCCCCTATCAATCGATCCTGTCAGTAGGGTTGTCCGAAACTCAGATGGAAATCTTAAAGTGTGTATGTACTCAAGCACTGGATCCATCACAAAGATTTTCCTATCACCGACCAATTTCCTGATGTGATGGGGGATCCCACCTAGATCCCAGCAATAGTCTGGCCCTGGAGCCCCTCTGGTAACCCACAACCCTTGCGGAACGGCCAGGAATATATCTCGACACCTAACCCATTCCATCGTGTACCAACTCATAATCTCTCACCATCCAACCCCAAGAGAGGAACGAAATGCACAAACTCTCATACACAAAACAAGCCTTCCATCCTGTGAATGTTGCATCCTGTGCAACTCATGTCACCTCATCTCACCATCTTGGTCAAAACATAAAATTTGTCGAGGTGACTCTGCCTCTCCCTCTCCAACGTGTAGAGGCAACCAACTAGTACTACAAGCCCCATCTATGTATGTCTAAAGAGGGATGCTTTGACACTCCAATGTGTACTCTTGTTTTACCATTAAGGAATCCAATCATTCCCCAACGCGAGTCAGTTTGGCCGATGACTCGACACAAACTGCTCTCATGCCCTCCAGCTCCTCGTTTTGCTACAGAATGGCATCTCGTACTATCATGGCCTTCTTATTCAATACTAGAAGGTTGGCCTCAAACTGATGAAACTGATGTGGGCAGCGGTCATCTGTAAACTCGGTCATAGCTCTGGACACCTCATCAATATATGGCCCTCTGATTGTATGCTATACTCCCTCCAGTAGGATGTCAATCAGAGCTACCATAGGGATCTCCAACAAGGGTGACTCCTACATCACACTGGACACATAGACAAGCTCCTCACACTCCTGTGTGCCCCCAACCGCATGCTCAACCTCCTCCTCAGGCTCCTGATATTTAAAGTCAGGTCAAAAGTGCCCCCTGTTCTCACCCTCTAACTATCCATGTCCTGTCTGCTCCTTTTGAGGAGATCTGGTGCCCTAATTCTATCAACTTTCCCCACAAAGTGTAGATGGTTGCACCCCATGGCTTGCTTACCTCTAGTGTCTTTGTTGTAAGGATGAGGATGGATCTGGTCCGACACCTTCCTCAACCGGGCCAACCTCTCATCGTTCCAGTGGATTCCACCCCAGAATTCATGAATACTAAATCTTCCTTGAGCCATGGGTTGTCTATGGTTTAACCCATCACTGTGCATACATGCCCAAATATTCCATAATCTAATTGGCTACCCACAACTGGTCAAGATCATGGTTCTAATGCCACTATAATATTCCTAACTAGAATTTAATAACTAATACCAAGCAATGGACTAAGAACAATAAATAAACTGGAACTCATACATAGCAATTAAAACACCAAAATGTCTAGCAACACAATCTGAGCCATTTTATTAATTTTATGATAAACGAGTATATAAAATGAGTTGAGCTTGAACCTAAGTGTTAGAAATGGCCCCAAGTGATTTGCGCACTACCTAGAAATAATCAGTTGTTGATTGTTGGCTAGAATGTTGATCTTAGGGGTGAATACTTCTCGAAATGCTCTAAAAATTTAGGTTTAAACTCCTCTCCAAAAACCCGGAAACGGTTTGGGCTAAATGCAAATGATGAAGAAGCCCTCCAAAATGGTGCAAATGTCTCTTTAGTTGGCTATACGCCCTACTCGGTTTCTTCCCTGTATATCATTCAAAAAACTCTAAAAAATTAACCCTGGCCTCTACACACCAATCCCAACAAAACCCGGAAAGGATTTGAACTTTGGCCCAATTCCATCTAACCCGAATGACCCCAAAAAGTGCGAATGGCTCTACCAAGTAGACTTTGCGCACTGCTGAAAATGCTCTCCTCAAATCTGCTCCAAACAACTGTTGAATAGCCATCCAAACTCCATACAAATTCTCCTATAAAAACAGGGTTTATCTCCAACCCCAATCTCTCCTGAAATCTGTTGCTCTTCTCTCCTATGCAATCTTCAACCAATGAGCTTTGTGCACTGTATAAATGAGAGAAATTTTGCCCTAGAGATTCTCTCAATCTCTGCACTTCAAAATACCAACAAACCCCTGCTATAGCCAAGGAAAACTCTCTCCAAAAGCCCAGAATCTCTAACCCCAGTTGTTGCTCCAAAAAATGTACCACAAAACCCTCCTGTGCCAAGAAAATGCACAAAGTTGATCTAATCTCCTGCGACAAGCTCAAGAGAAGCCCTGAATTGGACTCCTAAACTTCCTCACTAGGGAGACACTCAAAATTCTCCAAAATGAAGGTGGAATGTCAGCTTGGAATTCGTGTGCTAAACAACACCTTTCTTTTTGTGCTAAACAGCCCCAAGAGAATATGAAAGATGAAACGTAATAGTCAAAAGATAATTCACAAATGAGTCCATCCTCTTTTTATATTTTTTCCCCATGTCTCTAGACTCTTTTTTTAACATTATTTTATTGGTGAGGACCATTTTCCACCAAGTTACTTTTTCCACCATTTAATAAAATAATAATTTGCCACTATTCTCCAATAAAATATTACTAGCCACCTTTTTCCAATAATATTTGTCCATTTTTAATTAATATTACTAAAATTGGGCAAAATTCCTTAGTGACTGCTATGCTCACAAATTTGGGGATATTACAGTAGTAACATTATAGGCTTGAGGCTTAATGATGCTCGGTCCTTGTTGCATAAGCTTTCATGATTCTGGACATGACTGAAGTTTCGGTCTTATTCATAGTCCATCGTGGCTAGGGTTACCTCAGTTCTGCGGCCACACAGTCAGTAAACAATGCATTCATCTTGTCAATACTTGCATTGTTCCTTGAGGAGAGTCGTCCCTCAATTGGTCTAGGTTTCTTTCACAAACAGGGATCATAATTATGTAGACTTTGGCTTTGATTCAAGGCACATTTATGTCACTGTCGCACAAAGGATTGGAGTTATTTTGCTTCAATCACAGAGAGGGATTTGGTTGTCATACATGGTCTTCTTCTCAGGCTTCAAAGTCATTATTCGTACTAATCTTCTAGACTTGTCTTAAACTTTGAAGATCACTTTGCCACGAGGTAACTTGGACCTCTTTACAGGGTTCCACAGACATAAAATAGATCAGTCCTGACATAAATTTATAAAGGCTCGGATTTGTCAAAGGTTTAGACTTGACCTATAGACTCTGGATTGCTGTAGTGAGGACTTGCTACCAATCTTGAGAACCTTCAGATTTTCTTTGCTGTGGTTATAAGTCTGTTTTTGCCTTGAAACATTTCACAGTCTTACAAGAATTCTTGGCATAGACAAATGCTAAGTCAGTCTTTTTCAACCTGATTATAATCTCAAAGATGTCATAGAGAATTGAGTTCTCTTATTGCACAGGAATGTGACCCAATAGTACAGAGATAAATTACATGTGATCTGTTCCTTTTCCACAGAGAAGGACCTTAGGGATCTTGGCCCTATACACAGAAATTGGCCTTAGAGATTTCGTCCCTATGCACAGAAGCTAGTCTCAGAGATCTTCAGCCCTCAAATACAGAAAAGACTAATCACAAAGAATGTGAAAATTACCTTCAGGAATCTCGTCCCTTAAACACAGTTTGGGCTGTCACGGAGTTCAGATCATAATGTTGATTTTATGCCTCAGACTTTCATACCAAATCATAGATCACAAGCAAGTATTCCTCTACTTCTTTTTGTCCTTATGTTTATTGTGTCCTTCACCTTCACCTTTGCTTTGATGCTATGTTGAAATTCGAATGCAAGGTAGAATTTCTTAACATGATAATTACTTGGGACTGTTATCTATGTTTCCTTTTAGCTTTTACTTCATTTACTTTTGTCATCAAGAAATTATGCATTCAAAGATATAAATAAAGTGCACAAGAGACAAGAGACAGCGGAGATTAGGCCAGAGGGCAGGGAAAAACCCACAAGGGGAAAACCCAACAATCCTTTCCTTATAGATTTTTCATCAACAAGAGAAATCCAAGTCAAACTAACCACTGATCCAAATGCCAAGTCAGCCCTCCAAACCCTGCCATGTTATGTTCACAAGATAGTTAACCAATACGCTTCTTGTTTGTCCTTTAGATGCCTTGTTTTACAAAGATGACGGCCTTCCTGTAGCTCATATTACACAGAGACTGGTGTCTTCCAGTGGCTCTCAACACAGAGAGAATAGTGTCTTCCTGTAGCTTGCATCATAGTGATAATGGTGTCTTCCTGTAGCTCGCAGCATAGAGATAATGGTGTCTTCCTGTAGCTCGCATTCACAGAGATAATGGTGTCTTCCTGTAGCTCACATCGCACAGAGAATGGTGCCTTCCGGTAGCTCACATCACATAGATAATGGTGTCTCATGTAACTTGCATTCACAGAGATAGAAGGTGCCACAGAAAACTCATTTTATGTGCTTCAAATTCCATGCCACAGACCCGAATTGCTTTTCACAAAAGAGACCCGAGTTAGAGGCCAAATGGTGGAGGATATGTGCCAATATATAATTGTTTGTTCAAGTGAAGGGACATGTCCTTTGGGCAAGTCAACTTGTCTTTCTAGAGGGCTGACTTGGCAACTTGGAAGGCCAAATGACACAACAATTCAAATTTTCTTCTTTTCACAAGGGTCATGAAGAACATGCCCTTTCACATTTTCTTTTGACCAAAACAAAGCATGAAGAACATGGTAGAAAATAATAATATTTTTTCTTCTTTTATTTTTACATAAAATATATATTGATATAAAAACAATTATGAAGACCAAACCTAGTTACAATTTCAACAGGCAATATTGTTGAACCTCAGGGTATTGAGGGAAAGGCTAAAACACAAGAATACTGAAATTAAGGCCAAGAGAATTCTTGTTGAACCCATCAAAGACCGTTTGATTCCATTTGTTTCTTAGCTGAAGACTTCAGAGGAAATGTATGATGCCTAGTGGGATTGTATGTAGTCGACAACATTGGTCGGAAGATGACCTTGAGGAATCAACTTCCCGATATGCAGATGTCTAGATTAGATACTGTGGCTTCCTACTTTATGAGGATCTCTCATTTAAGAGATCAACTCAAATCCATTGGAGAAAATATTGATGAATCAGAACCTGTGATTGTGACTCTTAATGGGTTTCCAGAATCATGTGATTCATTTGTATCAAGCATTTGTGGCAAATCAGAAATTCCAAAGTTTGATCAACTATGGATTGCCTGTACTCAAGAGGAGTCTCGGATAATATCAAAGCGGAAAATTCAGAGACCTCAAGATGGCAAGTCCCAAGCATTTGCAGCTCATGCGAAGAATGGTAGAGGAAGAAGAAATTGTGGAAAATTTCAAAGAAGTAATACGGGTAGAAGACCTGCTCTCAATCAGGATCAAAAGAAGGATATGTCAAATATTCACTGTTTTAGTTGTCACAAGTTTGGTCACTATAAAAACAAGTGTCCTGAAGGGAAGAATGATAGAAAGAGGAAGGGAAATCAGAATGCTTCAACAACAAACATTGATGATAATGAGCATCCACATTAGAAGAGATCTAGCAATGACAATACAGATGATCTTATTATTTAAGACAGTACAGATAGAGAGTTCAAGGCAAGGTTTTGGGAACAAATAATGAAGGAGAATATATTTCCAAGGACCTCATTGCCTTTTGCAAGGAAGCAGGGATTAAGAGGGAGTTGACAATTCCCTATAATCCTCAAATCAAAAGATAAGTGCTTCATATCACTTTTTTCCTTGATTTTTATTACTTTATTTTTAGTCAGCCTCTTGTTTTTGTAGTTTTTTCTTGGTTATAATCGTTTCTTCCATGGCCTCCTAATGACGTTTGCATGTACATGGTGAAGGCTACCAAGGCTCTGTTAGTAGATGGAAGCAAAGTTTGTGGCAAGAGGATTCTCCTAGGATCGAGCATAAACTCAACAAGAGTGATTCTTGTTCAAGAAGGGGGAATTGTACAAACATATAGAACCATGTCAGATGACTGGAAAAGCTCCTAGTTCAAAGGGAGCAGATAGTCAAGTAGTTTGGAAGGATGTCATGATGGAGGAATATCAGTCCATCATGAAGAATATGTGTGGGAAATTGTATCGAGACCTAAGGGGAAGTCAGTGGTGACTTCCAAGTGGATCTACATGATCAAGCATGCAGTATATGGAAGCATAGAGAAGTACAAAGTGAGATTCGTGGGAAGAGGTTTCTCCCAGAAAGAAGGAGAGGACTATGAAGAAACATTTTCTTTAGTTGCCAAGTACACTTCTATTAGAACTATTATTTCTGTTGCTTCTATTATGGGTTGGAAATTGCATCAAATGGATGTGAAGATCGCTTTCCTCAATGGAGTAATTGAGGAAGAAGAAGTGTACATAGAGTTGCCTCGGGGCTTTGAGGTACATGAGAGGGAATCTCATGTTCGCAAACTAAAGAAGGCTTTGTATAGATTCAAGCAGACACCTCGGGCATGATATTCTCAAATTGATGGATACCTTATGAGTCTTGGTTTCACCAAGAATGATGTCGATCCTAATCTTTACTACAAGGATGTTAAAGGTGAGCCTATGATTCTGTTGCTATATGTTGATTACTCGTTTTTTATAGGAGTAGAAAATATCATTAATCAAGTGTAAGATGGAGCTGACCTCTGAGTTCGAGATGATCTACGTTTGATGCATTGCTACTTGGATTAGAAGTGCGGTAGAACTCGGGTGAGGTCTTCCTTGGTCAAAGGGAAGTATATTATTACGATCCTTCAGAGGTTTGTGATAATGGACTGCAAGTCCATGACCACTCCCATGATAACCAATCTAAAGAAGCTGAGAGGCTTTGATTCAAATTTGGTGGATCCCATGATGTACAAACAATCAGGAAAAGTGGAAGGCCCCACCGTCCAAGTGGATGTCATGTGATTGAGATGCTGAGAAACAAGAGGTCTCTAAGAGTAGTATGCCTTCTATGAGTGGACCATGCTAGACAACAGATATGATTCAATGAATAGGAAGCAACAGTGGCAAAGGAAGCAGCCAGGTTTGCCACAACAAGATCTGTTTCAGTGTCAAAGGGAGAACCTAGTTAGGGTGATTGAAAAGTAGTTGTGGTGACGATCAATTTATGGTTGAGCAAAGGCATGCAGCATAACATATGTTGAGGTTTCAGCATGGCATAGTTGGATATGGATTGAGATATGTCTCAAATGACGAAGTACAACTGTAGGGACATACAGATTTAGATTGGGCAGAGAATGCAGAAGATAGGAAGAGAACATTAGGATGGTGCTTTAGTTTGGATTATGCTTTGATATGTTGGATGAGCAAGAAACAAACATCTGTCGCACTCAACACTGCATAGGTTGAGTATATTGTAGTTAGTTTGGCGAGTTGTGAAGCAATGTGGCTTCGGAGGCTGCTCACGAGATTTTTTGATCAAGTGCTAGAGACAACTGTGATATATTGTGACAATCAAAGTTGTGTGAAGCTTTCAAAAAATCTATTTTTCCATGAAAATCCAGGTCAGAGCACATAGAGATCAAGCACCATTACATTTGAGATATGTTACAAAAGGGAGCAATGAGGCTCCAATACATTTCTACGGATGGGCAAGTTGCTAACATTATTACAAATACTTTTTCCTAGACGAAGTTTCGCTTATTTCAGGGACAAGCTTGGAGTGGTTGAGAATTCCTCCCTTGGTGAGAGGGAGTTTTGATGTTGTAGCATCAAGGGTAGACATTCTCCCTAGGTCAAGGGTATTGACTGGGTGTCATGTAATGTAGCTAGGGAGAATGGCCCAAAGAGCATCAGGGCCCAGAGTGCTCCTCCAGTAAGAAGATTCTAACCATATTTCCAAGGGTTACTTGGCTAGTGGGCAGAGAAAGTGCCCCAAATCATCGGGTGAGTGCTTTTACCATTCAAGTATCATGTGACGACATGAGGGAATGGTAAATTGGCCCAGGGTTTCATCATTAGTCAGGGAAACTAACATGGTTCCAAGCGACGAATTGGATAGATTCTGACCCAAGACTAGTCTTGTGTTCACTCTAGTTAGGGGGTACCTAACCATATCGCCAAACGGTATTTGGCTAGTGGGTGACTAGATCATTTACAAAGGGTATTTGGCTAGTGGGTAACTGGATCCTTTGCATGACACTGATGCAGGACGATTTCCATGTGGTTTTGGAATTAACATGAATTGGATGGATACATTAACATAGCGAACTCATTTAATCTTTTCTTGGGATGGAGAAATTTTTCAGCAAAGGGGACATTTGAGGAAGTCAAGCTGAATACCTCCCTAGCTAAGAGGGAGTGTCGAATTTTGGATAGTGGTAGGAGCTATTCCCCAACTACGTATGTCATCCCTTGAAAGAAAAAGAAAATTAAATTTAAATTATTATTTTGGAGCTCATGTAGGCCCTAAAATGACAGGTCGGCCCCACATGTGAAGGGGTATGACTTTTGGTCAAATTCACCCCACCTTGACTCATATAAATACGAGTGGCACTCCTCCAATTTCACTCACTCTTCCAACAATAAATGATCTGTTCTTCTATTCACACGTGTGAAGGAAAGACAGGATAAAAAGACCAAAGTTTCACTGAAATTATGCTGGGAAATTTGAACACAATTCTAGATTTAACTGAAATTCTTCTGGGAAATTTGAACACAGTTCAGGGAAGTTTGACCTAAATACTTATTGGCAATTTCACCAGTCATGAAACAATGCATTCATCTTGTCAATACTTGCATTGTTCCTTGAGGAGAGTCGGCCCTCAATTGGTCTAGTTTTCTTTCACAAACAGGGATCATAATTATGTAGACTTTGGCTTTGATTCAAGGCACAGTTATGTCACTGTCCCACAAAGGATTGGAGTTATTTTGCTTCAATCACAGAGAGGGATTTGGTTGTCATACATGGTCTTCTTCTTAAGCTTCAAAGTCATTATTCGTACTAATCTTCTAGACTTGTCTTAAACTTTGAAGATCACTTTGCCACGAGGTAACTTGGACCTCTTTACAGGGTTCCACAGACATAAAATAGATCAGTCCTGACATAAATTTATAAAGGCTCGGATCTGTCAAAGGTTTAGACTTGACCTATAGACTCTGGATTGCTGTAGTGAGGACTTGCTACCAATCTTGAGAACCTTCAGATTTTCTTTGCTGTGGTTATAAGTCTGTTTTTGCCTTGAAAACATTTCACAGTCTTACAAGAATTCTTGGCATAGACAAGTGCTAAGTCAGCCTTTTTCAACCTGATTATAATCTCAAAGATGGCATAGAGAATTGAGTTCTCTTATTGCACAGGAATGTGACCCAATAGTACAGAGATAAATTACATGTGATCTGTTCCTTTTCCACAGAGAAGTACCTTAGGGATCTTGGCCCTATACACAGAAATTGGCCTTAGAGATTTCGTCCCTATGCACAGAAGCTAGTCTCAGAGATCTTCAGCCCTCAAATACAGAAAATACTAATCACAAAGAATGTGAAAATTACCTTCAGGAATCTCATCCCTTAAACACAGTTTAGGCTGTCACGGAGTTCAGATCATAATGTTGATTTTATGCCTCAGACTTTCATACCAAATCATAGATCCCAAGCAAGTATTCCTCTACTTCTTTTTGTCCTTATGTTTATTGTGTCCTTCGCCTTCACCTTTGCTTTGATGCTATGTTGAAATTCGAATGCAAGGTAGAATTTCTTAACATGATAATTACTTGTGATTGTTATCTATGTTTCCTTTTAGCTTTTACTTCATTTACTTTTGTCATCAAGAAATTATGCATTCAAAGATATAAATAAAGTGCACAAGAGACAAGAGACACCGGAGATTAGGCCAGAGGGCAGGGAAAAACCCACAAGGGGAAAACCCAACAATCCTTTCCTTATAGATTTTTCATCAACAAGAGAAATCCAAGTCAAACTAACCACTGATCCAAATGCCAAGTCAGCCCTCCAAACCCTGCCATGTTATGTTCACAAGATAGTTAACCAATACGCTTCTTGTTTGTCCTTTAGATGCCTTGTTTTACAAAGATGACGGCCTTCCTGTAGCTCGTATTACACAGAGATTGGTGTCTTCCGGTGGCTCTCATCACACAGAGAATAGTGTCTTCCTGTAGCTTTCATCATAGAGATAATGGTGTCTTCCTGTAGCTCACACCATAGAGATAATGGTGTCTTCCTGTAGCTCGCATTCACAGAGATAATGGTGTCTTCCTGTAGCTCACATCCCACAGAGAATGGTGCCTTCCAGTAGCTCACATCACATAGATAATGGTGTCTCATGTAACTTGCATTCACAGAGATAGAAGGTGCCACAGAAAACTCATTTTATGTGCTTCAAATTCCATGCCACAGACCCGAATTGCTTTTCACAAAAGAGACCCGAGTTAGTGGCCAAATGGTGGAAGATATGTGCCAATATATAGTTGTTTGTTCAAGTGAAGGGACATGTCCTTTGGGCAAGTCAACTTGTCTTTCTAGAGGGCTGACTTGGCAACTTGGAAGGCCAAATGACACACCAATTCAAACATTCTTCTTTTCACAAGGGTCATGAAGAACATGCCCTTTTACATTTTCTTTTGACCAAAACAAAGCATGAAGAACATGGTAGAAAATAATAATATTTTTTCTTCTTTTATTTTTACATAAAATATATATTGATATAAGAACAATTATGAATACCAAACCTAGTTACAATTTCAACAAGCAAGATTGTTGAACCTCAGGGTATTGAGGGAAAGGCTAAAACACAAGAATACTGAAATTAAGGCCAAGAGAATTATTGTTGAACCCATCAAAGACCATTTGTTTCCATTTGTTTCTTAGCTGAAGACTTCAGAGGAAATGTATGATGCCTAGTGGGATTGTATGTAGTCGACAACATTGGTCGGAAGATGACCTTAAGGAATCAACTTCCTGATATGCAGATGTCTAGATTAGATACTGTGGCTTCCTACTTTATGAGGATCTCTCATTTAAGAGATCAACTCAAATCCATTGGAGAAAATATTGATGAATCAGAACCTGTGATTGTGACTCTTAATGGGTTTCCAGAAACATGTGATTCATTTGTATCAAGCATTTGTGGCAAATCACAAATTCCAAAGTTTGATCAACTATGGATTGCCTGTACTCAAGAGGAGTCTTGGATAATATCAAAGCAGAAAATTCAGAGACCTCAAGATGGCAAGTCCCAAGCATTTGCAGTTCATGCGAAGAATGGTAGAGGAAGAAGAAATTGTGGAAAATTTCAAAGAAGTAATACAGGTAGAAGACCTGCTCTCAATCAGGATCAAAAGAAGAAGGATATGTCAAATATTCATTGTTTTAGTTGTCACAATTTTGGTCACTATAAAAACAAGTGTCCTGAAGGGAAGAATGATAGAAAGAGGAAGGGAAATCAGAATGCTTCAACAACAAACATTGATGATAATGAGCATCCACATTAGAAGAGATCTAGCAATGACAATACAGATGATCTTATTATTTAAGACAGTACAGATAGAGAGTTCAAGGCAAGGTTTTGGGAACAAATAATGAAGGAGAATATATTTCCAAGGACCTCATTGCCTTTTGCAAGGAAGCAGGGATTAAGAGGGAGTTGACAATTCCCTATAATCCTCAAATCAAAAGATAAGTGCTTCATATCTTTTTTTTTTCTTGATTGTTATTACTTTATTTTTAGTCAGTCTCTTGTTTTTGTAGCTTTTTCTTGGTTATAATCGTTTCTTCCATGGCCTCCTAATGACGTTTGCATGTACATAGTGAAGGCTACCAAGGCTCTGTTAGTAGATGGAAGCAAAGTTTGTGGCAAGAGGATTCTCCTAGGATCGAGCATAAACTCAACAAGAGTGATTCATGTTCAAGAAGGGGGAATTGTACAAACATATAGAACCATGCCAGATGACTGGAAAAGCTCCTAGTTCAAAGGGAGCAGATAGTCAAGTAGTTTGGAAGGATGTCATGATGGAGGAATATCAGTCCATCATGAAGAATGATGTGTGGGAAATTGTGTCGAGACCTAAGGGGAAGTCAGTGGTGACTTCCAAGTGGATCTACAAGATCAAGCATGCAGTATATGGAAGCATAGAGAAGTACAAGTGATATTCGTGGGAAGAGGGTTCTCCCAGAAAGAAGGAGAGGACTATGAAGAAACATTTTCTTTAGTTGCCAAGTACACTTCTATTAGAACTATTATTTCTATTGCTTCTATTATGGGTTGGAAATTGCATCAAATGTATGTGAAGATCGCTTTCCTCAATGGAGTAATTGAGGAAGAAGAAGTGTACATAGAGTTGCCTCGGGGCTTTGAGGTACATGAGAGGGAATCTCATGTTCGCAAACTAAAGAAGGCTTTGTATAGATTCAAGCAGACACCTCGGGCATGATATTCTCAAATTGATGGATACCTTATGAGTCTTGGTTTCACCAAGAATGATGTCGATCCCAATCTTTACTACAAGGATGTTACAGGTGAGCCTATGATTCTGTTGCTATATGTTGATTACTCGTTTTTTATAGGAGTAGAAAATATCATTAATCAAGTGTAAGACAGAGCTAACCTCTGAGTTCGAGATGACCTACGTTTGATGCATTGCTACTTGGATTAGAAGTATGGCAGAAGTCAGGTGAGGTCTTCCTTGGTCAAAGGGAAGTATATTATTACGATCCTTCAGAGGTTTGTGATGATGGACTGCAAGTCCATGACCACTCCCATGATAACCAATCTAAAGAAGCTGAGAGGCTTTGATTCAAATTTGGTGGATCCCACGATGTATAGACAATCAGGAAAACTGGAAGGCCCCATCGTCCAAGTGGATGTCATGTGATTGAGATGCTGAGAAATAGGAGGTCTCTAAGAGTAGTATGCCTTCTATGAGTGGACCATGCTAGACAACATATATGCTTCAATGAATAGGAAGCAACAATGGCAAAGGAAGCATCCAGGTTTGCCACAACAAGATCTGTTTCAGTGTCAAAGGGAGAACCTAGTTAGGGTGATTGAAAAGTAGTTGTGGTGACGATCAATTTATGGTTGAGCAGAGGCATGCAACATAACATATGTTGAGGTGTCAGCATGGCATAGTTGGATATGGATTGAGATATGTCTCAAATGACGAAGTACAACTGCAGGGACATACAGATTTAGATTGGGCAGAGAGCACATAAGATAGGAAGAGAACATTAGGATGGTGCTTTAGTTTGGATTATGCTTTGATATGTTGGATGAGCAAGAAACAAACATCTGTTGCACTCAACACTGAATAGGTTGAGTATATTGTAGTTAGTTTGGCGAGTTGTGAAGCAATGTGGCTTCGGAGGCTGCTCACAGGATTTTTTGATCAAGTGCTAGAGACAACTGTGATATATTGTGACAATCAAAGTTGTGTGAAGCTTTCAAAAAATCTATTTTTCCATGAAAATCCAGGTCAGAGCACATAGAGATCAAGCACCATTACATTTGAGATATGTTACAAAAGGGAGCAATGAGGCTCCAATACATTTCTACGGATGGGCAAGTTGCTAACATTATCACAAATCCTTTTTCCTAGATGAATTTTTGTTTATTTCAGGGACAAGCTTGGAGTGGTTGAGAATTCCTCCCTTGGTGAGAGGGAGTTTTGATGTTGTAGCATCAAGGGTAGACATTCTCCCTAGGTCAAGGGTATTGAATGGGTGTCATGTAATGTAGCTAGGGAGAATGGCCCAAAGAGCATCAGGGCCTAGAGTGCTCCTCCAGTCAGAAGATTCTAACCATATTGCCAAGGGTTACTTGGCTAGTGGGCAGAGAAAGTGCCCCAAATCATCGGGCGAGTGCTTTTACCATTCAAGTAGCATGTGACGACATGAGGGAATGGTAAGTTGGCCCAGGGTTTCACCATTAGTGAGGGAAACTAACATGGTTCCAAGGGACGAATTGGATATATTGTGACCCAAGATTAGTCTTGTGTTTACTCTAGTTACGGCTCACCTGACCATATCACCAAACGGTATTTGGCTAGTGGGTGACTAGATCATTTACAAAGGGCATTTGGCTAGTGGGTAACTAGATCCTTTGCATGACACTAATGCGGGACGATTTCCACGTGGTTTTCGAATTAACATGAATTGGATGGATACATTAACATAGCGAACTCATTTAATCTTTTCTTGGGATGGATAAATTTTTCAGCAAAAGGGACATTTGAGGAAGTCAAGCTGAATACCTCCCTAGCTAAGAGGGAGTGTTGAATTTTGGATAGTGGTAGGAGCTATTCCCCAACTACGTATGTCATCCCTTGAAAGAAAAAGAAAATTAAATTTAAATTATTATTTTGGAGCTCATGTAGGCCCTAAAATGACAGGTCGGCCCCACATGTGAAGGGGTATGACTTTTGGTCAAATTCACCCCACCTTGACTCATATAAATACGAGTGGCACTCTTCCAATTTCACTCACTCATCGAACAATAAATGATCTATTCTACTATTCACACGTGTGAAGGAAAGATAGGATAAAAAGACCGAAGTTTCACTGAAATTATTCTGGGAAATTTGACCACAATTCTAGGTTTAACTGAAATTCTTCTGGGAAATTTGACCACAGTTCTGGGAAGTTTGACCTAAATACTTTTTGGCAATTTGATCGTAGTTCTACACAGTTTGACCAAAAACTTCTAGGTAGTTTGAGCACAGTTTTGGGTAGGCCAACAAAATCTTTTCTATGTTGTCTAAGCGAGTATTCTAGGTAGCATTGATCAAGTTTTTTTAGCAGCATTGACTAAGTCTTCTCGGAAGCATTGACCGAATTTTCTGGGTAGTTGACCGAGCTTTTCTTGCCTGTTTGACTAGGATTGACTAGTAGTTGCAGAAGGCAAAATTTAGGCCTGTTGACCAGGTTTGACCAAAACTATATTTTGGTCTTGGTTGACCAAGTTTGACTCGAAAAATATCAAATCGTACTTTTTTTGAACTGAACAATTTCTCCTAGAAAATATTGTTGGGTTTTCTCTCAAGTTTGGGTTTCCCAAGTAAAATTTTGGTGTCTATTATGCATGGATTTTCAACTGTGATCTTTATTGTTTCATTGCATTTACTATTGAATTTTCTGAGTGTAACTGCTTAATGATATTTTGGACTATGCTAAAATCCCATCATATATCATTGGAAGTAATTATCAGTTGTAGAAAATTGAGCTTGTCTATTTAGCACTAGAAAATCAACACAAACTACTATTAAACAGGTATTTAAGTTATACTAATAACTACCTTGTATCACTTGAAAACTCAATTGTGACTTTGTGACAAGAGTAGTGCCTTTCTCAGAAATTATATAAGGTTTGTCCCACAAAAAAGGTTAGGAAATGGAAAATCGATAAGTGAATGGGTCAAATTCTAGGGCCTTCTCATGGTATGGGAAGGGTAACATCTTTGGAAGGGAAGTAACAACATATATGGACCTAGGGAAGGGGTCTCAAGGGGATTTAAAACTTTCTTCTCTGAACCCTTCTATGTGTAATCCCTTTTAATATCATCTTAAATCTAGAAAGAGGGTAAGGGAAAAAAATGATGGAGTTGAAGGAGGAACAAGTAGAAATGTAGGGAAGGAACCCAATCTAGAATGGGTGGAAAATCCCATATATCCTTATCTCATAACTAGGCTACTGGAGAAGTGTTGGGGGGCGAAACAACAATCCTTGGGAGTGTTGAAATTTCTAAGTCTGACGCGTTAGAAATCCCTACTGCATTATCTGGTTTGATTGCTCCTGCTTGTTTATTCCATTAACAAGTTATTTATAAACATAAACACTGAAATAAACACAAATGCAACCTTAACTCATATATAGATCAACAACTGAAATAACTGAGACAAACACACAAGGGACTCTGTTATTTTTGCACAATCGTCCCCGGAAAAACCCAATGTGGGAAAACCGATGCAACAGATATGAGGGTTTTATTGTTATGCAGTTTTTGAATACATCTAGGGTGCCAGAAATGGCTCACCCAACAGAGAATTCCGTCGACAACAATACCTCTCCTCGGACACAGATATTCCGGCTGATTAATCACAGGATGAACGATACCATAGCAACGATGGCAGCTTCCACTACTCTGCATCACTCTGCACGGATTGCGTCGCCCTTCTCGGCCTACCAACACTTAGTCTGCCCCACAAAAATTCTTTTAGCACTGCCTCTTGGCCCTGTGTTAGCTCTACTAGCCTTTGCACAGCTACTGAAGCCTCTGCGTCACCCACGCTGGCCTCTTCAACCTCTGCATATCTCCCAGCTGTCTCTGCGTAGCACTCAGCAACCTCTGCGTCAGCCTCTCCAGGCTTTGTGTTGTCTCTCTGGCCCTATCTCTGCCTCTCTTCTATGTATTCTTGGCCTCGTGCCGAACTGCCCCTCGCTGCAACAGATCACTAGCTCGATTCTCTCAACAAAACCCCGCTCCAGAAAATCAAACTGATTGATCAATTTGGTGTGTCTCCAATTGACCCTCAAGCCTCCTCTTATACTTTTGCTGTTGAGTCTTCAACTGCTGAGATTAAGTCCCCAATCAATAGCTGAGATTAGATTTGGCTTGATCCTTGTCTCTTGGAGCCTTCTAACCTAAAATTATATTAATACATATTAATATTTTAATTTTCCTAAGTTTATACTTAGGACCCCATTAAAAATGTTAATTATTTTAATATCTCCTCCTCTGGGTAGAATTTCTCCAAACGATTTCTAGGTTTTGGATATCTCATGTGCTTTAGCCTCTCCACCAATTTTCATGGCTAGAGCACATCCGATGCTACCACAAATCAACATGGAGTGGCCCTTAGAGTAGGGAATCCCCCATAGAAGGTTACGAGATGATTATTATGTTCCTGTTGTGGCCACAACCACCACCCTAATAAAACATGTTGTGGTAGAAAATTTGAATGGGTCCCCTATGAGTTTGATCTTTCACTTCTCCGAATGATTTGTTTTTATCTCAAGGGTTTTAACTCTGTGCCGAGTCAAATCCTCAATTCTTAATGGTCAAGACCCCCCCCCTTTACTAAATCTTTGCTGCATGATTCATCCATAACCTAGTCTAGCCCTTCATTCATATCTTTCATTTGGACTCTTTCAAATCCTCATAAACGTTCATGATGCCCTATGCCCACACATATAATCGCCCCACTCTTTACCCCTCAAAACCTTCCATCGCATCTTTATTCCCATTATAACTCTTTTCGCTTTGCAAAGCATGCATAACTTGCCCTTTCCGCTTATCGCAATCAACATTAATACATAACGTGCACCACTATACACCGGACCCAACTGCACTATTAAACATAACACATTTATATTTCAGGTCTGGAACCCCATCGCATATCGCAGTCAGTGGGGTCCAAGGCCCATACACAAGGCGTTCTGCGATATGGCGGACCCGCCGATATTATCAAGCACATCGTATATATTTTCAGGTCTGGAGCCCCATCGCAAGTCGCAATTGGCGGAGCCAGGGCTTATATATAAAACACGATGCGATATGGCGGACCTGCTGGCATTATTAACCGTGGCACATATATATTTTGGGTCCGTCCCCCCAATCGCATATCACAATCGGCGTTCACACACTAATATATATATATATATATATATATATATATATATATATATATATAGATCGCATCGCAATATACTGGACCCGCCGGGGTTATTAAATATAACATATATATATCGTTGGGTCCGGCCTAATCGTATATCGCAATCGGTAGAACCCGAGGCTCATACATAAGGCATGCTACGATATGGCGGACCCAGCAATAATTATACGTCTGGGTTTATGGTATTTGAAGTCTGGCCTTGTGATCGGATGCGGTTTTCCCGTGTATTCCCGTGGTTTCGATAAAACGTTGCGGTCCCGTTTTTCAAAGGAAAATCCCATATGGCAAACCCCTCAGAGCTATCAACTGCAGCACATATATATTTCGGGTCCGGCCATTCGCATAACGCAATCGGCAGAGCCCAAGGCTTAAACATAAGACGCGATGCGATTAGTGGACCCAACGATGGCTATAGACCCGGGTGCATAATGTTTGAAGTTCGGCCTTATGGTCCGGTCGCGGATTTTCCCGTGTTTTCCTATGTATTTTATATAATGTTGTGGTCCAAGGTTTCAAAGGAAAATCCACTTCCGGCCATTGCATATCACAATTGGAGAAACCAACGGGATGTTGCATTGTGAATGACCACTACAATGTGCGATTGCGACTTGATCACTTCGCTACCCTAGCTAAACCAGGGGCCAATTATTTCACATTTATTCCTTGAGATTTTATAAAAGTTTTAATAAAGGCAAGGTTTGTGTTTTTAAGCATTTCTGTTATATTTTTTATATCCATAGCTAATGATTAAATATCTCTCCAAGCGACGATCAAGAGATGAGAGGCGAAATTGAAGCACTCATGGCAGCGCTGATCCATCAAGATGTCATTTCCTCCATATACACCTCAAAGCATGCCAGATGTGGGATGATGAGCGCAGCATCTTTAGTTTCCTTCAGGAAATGATAGGGAATAATAGCCACTCCACACAGGTGCAAAGAAATGATACGTAGTCATTCTCTGTTCCATCGGCATCCTTTCATTCCCCCAGGAAGTAGAATGCTCCAGCAAAGGTGACCTCGACATGTCAGCAGTTTCACCGACCGTTCTCATCTGTATATTTTGATCTATGTAATGAAAAGAGGGGAGGTGAAAAGTCATGGAAGACCAAGGGTGATTTTCTAGGGCATAAACATTACCTCTGGAGAGGAGGGGAGGACTTTTTTGGGGCAGAACAACTTTTGATTTATTGTGAATAAAGAAGACTGTTTGGTCGAGAAAGAGCCATTTTCAGATCTATTTTCCTTTCTTTCATGTGCTTAGAATCAGACTGTTGTTGCTGGCATAAATATAAATGTGATTTGTTTTTGTGCATATTGATAACAGACAGTTCATGGTTATTCTTGGTTATTCGAATATAATTCAATAGCATGCTTAACTCATGAAAGGTTGTTGATTCGAAACTCAATTAAACATCAGTTGCAAGCTTTATTTGTTTGGAAAGGAATGTGTATTCCTGTATAAGTAATTAGATTTCAATAAAGATTTAATATGGCCGTGTTCATCTGTGAACCAGTAATTGATTCATTTGGACTTGGAATCTATGTATGATGTTTAATCTCTTTTGTTATGCTCCTATAGGATAGAGTAGAATAGTTAGGATTAGCGCAAGTAGTTAAAATTAGTGTAGATAGGATTTGATACTTATAGGTTAGTTGTTTCTCTTTGTTGATTTAATTGACGTCTTCCTCCAAGAAGTAATCTTTCAACACATATAACAGTTTACGGGATCCTTTAAAACCCGTCAGAACTAGCCATTCCAAATGAAAGTAGATCTAATTGGGGTCTGCAATCGGGTTAGTTCCCCTTGTCAGAATAGCGAACATTCGCCCTATCAACAAATTGGCGCTAGAAGGAGGGCTAAACCGCCGTCCATAGCTTTTTATGATTGCATCTATAAATGTCTCTCATGGACTCAAAAAGATTAATGCGTGGATCATGAAGGTCGAAAAGACCCTTCCTCCCATTTGGAAAAGCCTCATTTCGAAGAAGAGACACTGTGGGAGTATCCTGTCACTCAGGAACAACCAGTCAGAGTACTTACTCGGGCTTACGCTCGTTCCCTCTCTCATCTCCCCATCTTTCACTCTTTACCTCCAACGACTAAAAGAAAGCCAAGGATCTGTTCCATAAACGAAGAGACATCTGCAGTCCCGTCTCTTGAAGATATTGTGCTAGAGTTCTTGCAAATTATCGACACTCCTTGGGAAGAAATTCCTGAGGATCCAATCTCTGAAGGTAATCCCTGGCCCGATTTGGGAAATCCTAATAAAGAACGCATCGAAGAAACCTTCAACCAAAACATCCCTATCCACAATATGGCTAACGTTCCTCTTCCAAGTGGGAATCAGCTTCAACCAGGTGGGAACCAACTCCCACCTCCTCCGGGAGCACTCCCTCCCTGGCTCGCTCAAGATGCCGTAGCAGTACCTGGGCAACAACATCCCTTACCCAAGAATGCAGAAAGAGTATTGCCTAAATTCGACCCTGAGCAGGGAGACACTACTGATAACCATATTCACTCTTTCTTCCTAGTCATGCGCATGTTGGGAGTAGCCGATGAAGATTTTGTATGTCGCTTGTTCCCTTTTACTCTGGTTGGAGCGGCCTCCACATGGTACTTTAGCTTGAGAATATGATCGATCACCTCATGGGTCACCTTTCAAGAGGCCTTTTTAGACAAGTATGGCGATGATGAAACACCTGTGGCCTTAGTTTTAGAACTACCCCGTTTGAAAATGGAAGCCAAAGAAAAGGTGAAGGATTTTAACATCCGGTTCAACACTTTGTTCAACAGAATCCCGGCTAATGCTAGACCCACTAAGGAGGTGCTCATGGAATTCTACATCACTGCTCTCCCTGTCCCTACTGCGATGTGGGTCAAGAGGAGTAACGCACAGACCTTACAAGGTGCTATCGATGAAGCAGTAAAAGTCAAGAATGAAATGATTAGTCTCACAGCATGTCATCATACAACCGAAGGAAAGAAAGCCTTTCAATCATCCAAGAAGAATAATGGGAGTGATAACAAAGTGGATGAGGGCAAAGAAAGGGACACCACAGATGTGGAATGTTTGCATCGGATCATTAAGAAATTGACAAACACAGTCATCGATATGAAAAGGAATTTTGGAGAGAGTACAAGTGGGAATGGAGGAGATTATAACAGCAGAAAACCTTTCCAACCTTTCTATCGTAAGAAGACAGAAGGTGGTCATGGTCAATTTGTGTTGCCTGCTCCACCTAATGAAGGGAATTTAAATATGGAAGGGCTGGCTCTTATCGGATCGCTCCTTAACAAAGAAGAACCTAAAGTGGAGCTAGAGCTGGAACAAGAAAAGAAGGAAGAATACCAAGTAGAAGAGCCTTGGACGAAGAATCTCAAATCAATGTACTGTGGGATTTCTATACAAATGAGAATGATGATGACGAAGAAGATAGCACAACAGAAATCCACACTAATGAAATCCATACACGAAGTAAAGGGCCACTTGCGGGCGTGATGAAGCCTGTAGACCAAACAAAGAAAGATATTCGCCTTGTGAATGCATCCACTCCCAAAGTCCCTATTGAGAAGGGTAGACCTAGTGGTGATTTCAAGAATACTCCAGTTGCAAACTATCCACAGAAAGATAATACATCTCCGACTGCAACGAAGGCGACTCAAAATGGTAAACCCCCACCTAAGAATGGAAAAACTGGTATGTTTACTCTACCCTATCCTGTTTATAACATTGATTACAATATTGTGGATGATGTTAAGAAATCCCAAGCTAATATTACATATTTCGATTTGCTAAAATTAACGTAGCAAAGAGATCTGCTCTTGAAAGCTATGAATGAACGGAATTGCAAATCCCCCACCAATCCAAGTAGTCAAACCAAAACTTCGGTGTCCAGACCTATTAGTACCTCCAGTACATCCCAAAAGCCACCAGCCATGGAAGCCACTCTGTCAAAAATGAATCGAACCCCCCAAGATGTCAGTGCAGCCATGATAGGAAGGAAATCAAAATCCATGACTCCCCCTTTCCTTATCACATTTGAAATCTTCAACATGAACGTACACAATTGCTTGGTAGACTCAGGTGCCTCGTCCACTGTGATGCCTTATGCTGTTGCTAAAATACTTCATGCGATACCTAAGAAAACTGGAACTCGAATCATGCAATTGGACAGGACAAATGTGAAAGTAATTGGGGAATTGAAAGATGTATTGATTCGGATGGCTACTAAACCACAATACACACAAGTCATTGATATAGTTGTAGTCGACATACCCAAGGCTTATGGAATGCTGCTTAGTAGGGATTGGTCAGCAAAACTGAATGGATATTTCTCAACTGCTTGGTCCCATCTCTTGTTGCCTCAGAAGGGAAAAGGTGATATGCTGAGGTTGACCGAGAAAGATACATGAAGTGTGTGGTGACGGAACTAAATGGCCCCAATGAACCTGTAATGTTTACCAACTCTATCTTTGGGAATTATAGTTTCGATATTTGTGCCACGGAAACCTGTTTTGGGGAATTCCATGTAGAGATAATTGAAGAAACTGCAATAAACATACGGTTCGAAGCTCTCCCCCGTAGTCCAACTAATGAACCATCCTGTAATATAGTAGATGATAGAACTAATTACATAGGAAGCAGGTCATTTAATGTAACATTAGATTCTATATTTTGGACACTCTGCTTTGATGGCTCTAACTTCCTTGAAGGCGCAGATGCTGGGAGCATTCTCATTGACCCGCAAGGGAACCAACATCTGATGGCCAGCCAGTTGGAGTTCGCATGCACCAACAACACAACAGAATACAAAGGCTTGTTGTAGGGCCTGAAAAAATCCATCGATATGGAAGTGAAAAGTCTTAAAGTTGTTGGTGACTCACAGATAATTGTGGACCAAGCAAAAGGATACATTGCAATTCGCCACAGCTGGTAAAGTACCAACATGAGGTATGGAGCTTAATTGACAATTTTGATTCTTTCAATATCACATACATACTCAAGTGCAAAACCAAGATGCCGATCTGATTGCCAGTATGGCTACGAAACTTTTGCTTGATCTTAGATTAAACAAGAATAAATATTATGTTGGATTGATTTTCAAACCATCTGTGCTTGATAAAATCTCGAAATGGTAGGTGTTCGAAGGTGATGAACAAATCCTGGAGTTTCTGCATTACGAAAAGACATTCAAAAATGCACTCATTAGTGAAAAGGAGCATGACAAGCTTATGAACGGGAGTGAAGATGAGGAAAATGATCAGCCCAATGAGTCAATATGGAACACTTTCATGACCTGCATGATAAATTTAAGAAGCCAAAAGGTAAGCACACGAAATTCCAACACTTATGGCTGAGCCCATTCCAAGTCGAGGAGAAAATTGGTCAGGGAACTTACATATTGAAAACTTTATAGGGAGAATCTGAAAATCTCCCTGTTAATGGCCAACATCTTAAGAGGTACTTCCAGTAGCCACCACATGGTGGTTACCTCCTGAGTAGGTTAGGATTCATTTTATTTTTGTTGATTAGCTTAGTTGCATTTTCATCCTATCCTTTCTTGTTTTACGCAAAGTTTATTTTTCTTTGAATTGCAGTTCTTTTCAGCCAATGGATTTCGGTCCTCCACTCTCGCTTTCACTTTTATAACTCTCATCAGACTGTCGTCATTCGTCACCTTCAGCTTTTGCCTCCCTCGCTAACCTGTTGATGAGTCTGCTGATCCTAAATTCATCATTGCCTTGCAAATCAAACAAACTTTCAATGAGCCTACAAAAACTTTAAAATCAGATGTGAAATTCAAATCGAAGCCACTCATTAGCATTTGTTGGGAACTAGGTAAGATGTGTTGATAACCTGGATACCTGGAGCATGTAGGGGCATCTTTATAAAACGAAAAATGTGTCACCACAAATGGACTAGCATGGCGAAACGCTGTATTTTTAAAATCCCAATCCAGACCTAGCCTATACTTGTCTAAAGGTTTACAGTCATTCTCCATTGGTTCCATCAACCAAACTAAGTTTTCCAATACCTTTCATCTACAAGTAAACCTCCTTTCATGGGCTAAGCTCACTGTCATATATCATGTGGCAAATCCAATTGTGCTCTAGTCCTTGTGTCTGAAACTGGAAGGACTTATGTAAAAGAAAATGAAATGTTGAGTCCTTGTCCCAATCTGGAAGGACAGGTTGTTTGGGAAGTCGGTTAGAGTAGGGACTGTTGTTGGGCTCAGAGTACCGGTTGACACAGCGAACCCAACCTTGCTTAAGCGATTTAAAAATATGGCATGATCCATGACTGCACCCCATTCAATCATATGAAAATATAGCACTGAAATTCTTACATAAAGTGCGGATAAACATATCTACATCAAGATTGATGAGCAATAAAGAGCTGAGGTACACACCTAAACAGGTATTGGCAGACCGGTGATGGCCCCGAAAGGATTTTTGAAAGAAAAAAACAGGTAAAGGAGGATCAATAAATACCATAACCATTGGAGAATGCCTGTCAAAACCCTATCAGTAAGTTGAAGCTATTTTTCTTTATCCCATCTGAAGCAATTAATGTTGAAGTGGAACCCATGCCTGTCCATCTATACAGTTTGCATTTCAATTTTATCTTAACACCCTGATGTTCTATTGATCCAAGGTTTATTTGGAAATAGAGATAACTGGTTTGCCCAGCGGTTCGCCATTTGTTGTGGCCACAACCACCACCCTATTAAAACATGCTTTGGTAGCAAATTTGAATGGGTCCCCTATGAGTTTGATCTTTCACTTCTCCGAATGATTTGTTTTTATCTCAAGGGTTTTAACTCTGTGCTGAGTCAAATCCTCAATTCTTAATGGTCAAGACCCCCACTTTAATAAATCTCTGCTGCATGATTCATCCACAACCTAGTCTAGCCCTTCATTCATATCTTTCATCAGGACTCTTTCAAATCCTCATAAACGTTCATGATGCCCTATGCCCACACATATAATCGCCCACTCTTTACCCCTCAAAACCTTCCATCGCATCTTTATTCCCATTATAACTCTTTTCGCTTTGCAAAGCATGCATAACTTTCCCTTTCCGCTTATCACAATCAACATTAATACATAACGCACACCACTATACACCGGACCCGACGACACTGTTAACCATAACACATTTATATTTCGGGTCCGGAGCCCCATCGCATATCGCAATCGGCGGGGTCCAAGGCCCATACACAAGGCGTTCCGCGATATGGTGGACCCACCGATATTATCAAGTGCATCGTATATATTATCAGGTCCGGAGTCCCATCGCAAGTCACAATCGGCGGAGCAAGGGCTTATATCTAAAACGCGATGCAATATGGCAGGCCCGCCGACATTATTAACCGTGGCACATTTATATTTCGAGTCCGTCCCCCCAATTGCATATCGCAATCGACATTCGCACACTGATATATATATATATATATATATATATATATATATATATATATATATATATATATATATAGATAGATATAGATATATCTATATATATATATATAGATATATATATATATATATATATATATATATAGATAGATAGATATAGATATATATATATAGCGCATCGCAATATACCAGACCCGCTGAGGTTATTAAATATAACATATATATATCGTTGGGTCCGACCTAATCGCATATCGCAATTGGAAAAACCCGAGGCTCATACATAAGGCGTGCTGCATATGGCAGACCCGGTGATAATTATACGTCCGGATTTATGGTATTTGAAGTTCGGCCTTGTGGTTGGATGCGGTTTTCCCGTGTATTCCCGTGGTTTCGATAAAACGTTGCAGTCCCGGTTTTCAAAGGAAAATCCCATATGGCGGACCCGCCAGAGCTATCAACTGCAGCACATATATATTTCGGGTCCAGCCAATCGCATAGCGCAATCGGCGGAGCCCAAGGCTTAAACATAAGGCGCGATGCGATTAGCGGACCCGACGATGGTTATAGACCCGAGTGCATAATGTTTGAAGTCCGGCCTTATGGTCCGGCCACGGGTTTTCCCGTGTTTTCCTATGTATTCGATATAATGTTGTGGTCCGGGGTTTCAAAGGAAAATCCGCTTCCGGCCATTACATATTGCAATCGGAGAAACCAAGGGGACGTTGCATTGTGAATGACCACTATGATGTGCGATTGCGACTTGATCGCTTTGCTACCCTAGCTGAACCAGGGGTCGATTATTTCACATTTATTCCTTGCGATTTTATAAAAGTTTTAATAAAGGCAAGGTTTGTGTTTTTAAGCATTTCTATTATATTTTTTATATCCATAGCTAATGATTAAATATCTCTGCAGGCTAGGATCAAGAGATGAGAGGCGAAATTGAAGCATTCATGGTAGCGCTGATCCATCAAGATGTCATTTCCTCCAGATACACCTCAAAGCATGCCAGATGTGGGATGATGAGCACAGCGTCTTCAGTTTGCTTCAGGAAATGATAGGGAATAATAGCCACTCCACACAGGTGCAAGGAAATGATACACAGTCATTCTCTGTTCCATCAGCATCCTTTCATTCCCCCAGGAAGTAGAACACTCTAGCAAAGGTGACCTCGACGTGTCAGCTTTCACCGACTGTTCTCATCTGTATATTTTGATCTGTGTAATGAAAAGAGGGGAGGTGAAAAGTCATGGAAGACCGAGGGTCATTTTCTAGGGCATAAATATTACCTCCGGAGAGGAGGGGAGGACTTTTTTTGGGCAGAACAACTTTTGATTTATTGTGAATAAAGAAGATTGTTTGGTCAAGAAAGAGCCATTTTCAGTTCTATTTTCCTTTCTTTCATGTGCTTAGAATCAAACTGTTGTTGCTGGCATAAATATAAATGTGATTTGTTTTTGTGCATATTGATAACAGACAGTTTATGGTTATTCCTGGTTATTCGAATATAATTCAATAGCATGCTTAACTCATGAAAGGTTGTTGACTCGAAACTCTGTTAAACATCAGTTGCAAGCTTTATTTGTATGGAAAGGAATGTGTATTCATGTATAAGTAATTAGATTGCAATAAAGATTTAATACGGCCGTGTTCATCTGTGAACCAATAATTGATTCATTCGGACTTGGAATCTACATATGATGTTTAATCTCTTTTTTTATGCTCCTACGGGATAGAGTAGAATAGTTAGGATTAGCACAAGTAGTTAAAATGAGTGTAGATAGGATTTGATACTTATAGGTTAGTTGTTTCTCTTTGTTGATTTAATTGACATCTTCCTCCAAGAAGCAATCTTTCAACACATATAACAGTTTACGGGATCCTTTAAAACCCGTCGGAACTAGCCATTCCAAATGAAAGTAGATCTAATTGGGGTCTGCAATCGGGTTAGTTCCCCTTGTCGGCATAGCAAACATTCGCCCTGTAAACAGTTCCACAATATAATAGGTTATGGAAAAATCACAAACAAAATTTCCTTCTATAGATTAGTTGAACTTCACAAACTTGATATCATTAAGATTCAATAAACTATAGGTGAGGTGGAAATCCATTGAAGACCTCTCAAAGACCTAGAAGAAATAGTAATGTCTAGTGTTACATATTGTTGGACACTCAAGAGGAAAGCTAACAAGTTAGAGGAAAAGATCAATGAGATTAATTAATTCAGTGCTTTTGGACTCAAAGATTGGAGCTAACCTTTACTCATTAGAGTCAACAACTGCTTTCAATGCAGTGTATGTATGTGGTCCTTATGAGAAAGGAATTCCTTTCTAAGAGGATTTATTGGACCATAATTTTTTTGAATAGTTGAAAGACTTATTCTGGGAGGAGGGATTAATCTTACCACTAAAATAGTTGAGATATGAGGGAACTTGGCAAGGGACGGTTCCTTGGCATATTTCTTCCAATATGGATAACAACCACTTTGCAAAAATTTGTCTTCTCGATCAAAGTAAAAAAGGCATCTCCTACTGGGACCCTTGCTTGTTTAGACACAATTTTCTCTGCCTTAGGTGCCATAATGAGTGCTCCTAAAACTAAATTGGTTGATAGGTTTAGATGCCCCACCATATTGCATCCCTATTGCTTGGTCTTATATCTAGCTTGGGGTAATGGCACGATATTTTGGGATTCCCTTTGGAGTTGGTTTGTCACTAGTCACCATGTGTGATTGGTGCTTGCAAAGGTTGCAAAGAAAGCTTCATATCTTGAATCATAGGGATCTTCCATTTGCTAGCAAGTTAACTATTCTTGGCCATATTCCTCAAGTGTCTCATGTATATTATGTGTCTCATTGGTTTCCCAGTAAGACTCGGTTTTGATGGCTTGAGTAGATTTTGAGAGCTTATATATGATCCAAGCAAGGTGGAGATCATGGGTTTTGCATCATGCTCAATGAAACAAAAAGGATTGGTTTGATTGATGTTGCCTCTTAGGGGAGTATTCTGGCATCTAAGTGGGTGGTATAGTGTATTAAGGGTTTAGAGTTAATTTTTGGCAGCTCGGAGACAAATTCCTTCCACTGGACAATCTTCACCAACAAGGAAGACCCCTCCTAGCCCTTGGAAGAACTTAATTTGGATTTTATTTTGGAAACCCACATGTGTTCAAAAGGACAGGTCGGCCCAAAAGAGAAATTGGACACCCTTGGATGATTATAAATACAAGTCAAGTGACCCTCATTTGGAGATCATCTATCATTCTTCTTTCTTTGATTTGGCTCGCACGAGTCTAAAGTGATTTGTGGAGATTGGTTCGTACAGGGCTGAAATTGTAGGGTCTGAATCTCGCATGTGTGATCTAGGGTTTTGGTTTGCAACCACAGGGTTGCCACACAAAATTTTTGGTTACAACCACAAGCACGCAGGCTCATCCGTGCGGTTGGAGGGTTTCAATCACACGCACGACTCTCTCTCTGTGCGGTTGGGACAGGGTTTTATTTTTCAGTTGACTACAGATTTCATTAGTTGACTACAGATGTTGACAGTTGACCGCAGGCTTCTGGATCATGACTTTGATTAGTAGTGTTGTTGGGATCATCTTTTGGATATGGTTTAGTTGATTTTGCTGGATAGTCTTGTGGATAAAGAATTGGATTATTGTACTCTCTCTTTGCTTAACATTTTATGACAATCTAATAAGAAGAAAAATTTGAAATGGTTTTCCCCCTTGTAGGGTTTTTCCCTGGTCTCCAACCAATCCTGGTGTCTTTATGTGTGAATGTTTTTCTTCTATTGTTCCTTTATGTTTCGCTACAGTGATGATGATATCGTTCTTTCTATATAATTGCATATGTTGTTGAATAATGTTATGATGTTGTGGGGTGAATTCAATGTGTAACTAATGAAATGCAATTATCTAAAGAAAAGAACAATATAGCCCTAAGAAAAATTAACATGGTATTAGAGTTGGGGTGAAGAAAAGTCATTGAAGATCACGTCTGTGAAGACACCATTGATGGAAGCAAGAGAAGAAGGAGGATACCTAAAAGAATGCTAGGGTTTGAAGGAAACCCTAGGAAATGTGGTTATTAGGGTTTGATTGATTATATGAAGTTAGGGTTTGGAAGAAACCTTGGAATATGATAAAGGCTTGAGTTTTGTAGCCTTAACGTGATCAATGAGGACTTGTTCTAGCATAACCCTAGTTGGGCTAGTCTCAATTGGTTCTAGTTGTTAATCAAGTTGATGGAAACATTGAAGGAAACAGTATTCATGGATAATGGACAATTCTATCTCTTCAAGGCTAGTTCAAGAGGGAGATGATCACTTCTTATTGAAAGATAAGTACCATTTATATTTATTGTTTTGATTATTGCTTATACTAACTACATGAATATTTGAGTATTTGGATACTTCTAACCTCTAGATGAGATGTGAAAAGTAGATCCTTCTCAAGGATCATCTAATGTGTAGGGAAAGACAGCTCGTGCAAGAAGAGAAGAGCTAGTGCTGGAAAAGGAAAGAAGTACTTGAGGAAAGTGCTACAACTGCCAAAGGCAAATAAGTGTTACAAGTTGCAGATGTATATGAATACTACAAGGTATGTAAGATGCAATGTTAGATGGCAAGGTAAGCCCTGAGGTATGACAAAAATTTCACCTTCATGCATGCATATGAAAGTAAGTTGATTTCTGGCACATGTAACATATTGGTTCTCTTGACATTTAGCAAGTATCTTACATTTTTATTAGACATGGTGGATTTCCTGAGTTTATAAAGCTAGCTAGAAACATTTATTTTGATAACTTGACACTATTGTTAATGCTTGTGATAAGCAAGGTAACCCTGAGGACAAAAGTGTGTCAATAAGACTAATACTCGAGTTGATATTTGGTTAGGTTTTGATAAGATTAGTAAATATGACTAGTGGTAAAATTGGATGCCCTGACTTCATGGTTGAGTAATATGATAAAGAAATGATGTTGTATGATACTCTTGTCAACTTCCCTAATTATATGCCTCTAACCCTTGATGAAGATTTGATGACATGTTCATATGTGATGATGAAGTAGTTGATGATGATTTGTTATGACTATGATGCATATATGTTTGAGAACTTGATATAACTTGACTCTATGATCTAACAAGTTTTATTGATGCATGACAGTATAATGATAAACAAGGTTGTAACTTGGTACTTGGGGATTTGGATTGAAAAGTTTAACAATGATATTGGCAGAAAATTTTATAGCTTTGATATTAGTTTTGGTTTGGTAAACTAGACTTTATTGCATAGTATTGATTTGTTTGAGGCTGGGTATATTGGTTTGGTCAATATTATGTTTGTAGAAGGCATTGTTTGAAGCAAGTAAAGCCTAGAATATGTGTCGATATGAACCTCTACTTCAAAGTGGTCCGAGGTAAGCCTTTGATTTTGGTTTTACATGTTGACGATATATTCTTGGCTGGTAATGATCCTCTAATGATCAAAGTAAGAGGGAGTTGGCCTCTAAGTTCGAGATAAAGGATCTTGGTAAGATGCACTACTTACAAGATGTGAGACAACATGCATATTACGATGATGACTGGGCTGGAAATATTATTGAAAGGAAGAGCACATTTGGGTGCTGCTTTAGCTTGGGATTTGTGATGATGAGCTGGAAATCGAAGTTTGTGGCTTTAAGCACAACCAAGGTTGAATACATTGTTGATAGCATGGCTGGTTGTGGGGCAGTTTGGTTGAGAAATCTCTCTGGAGAGTTGTTTGAGGAAGTTCTAAACATGATAGTGATACATTGTAGATTGGGATTAGATTGGCAGAAATTATCACATATTGTTAGGACCGAGATATCTTAATGCATTGAAACTTGTGGTTGCTACCTGCATGAGAGGGAGGATGAATAAGGTATCCTTTTATGACATGTATTTTCTCTAACATAATATTTGATTTGATGTTCCGTATGAACAAGAAAACCGAGGTTGTTGCTCGAAACAGTTGCATAAAGCAGTATAATTGAACCTGTTTGTGAATTATTTGAGCCAATATCAAATATGAGCATGTTGTCACACAAAGAGCAGCATGGATTGATGGATGTGACCCTCCTTAGTAAGGGTTTGGGCTGATCAAGGACACTGAGCTAGCTCTTCCCCTAGTTTGAGCTCCCAGGGTGAGGAATTTGAGTCGTAGACCTCCTGGGGTTGAGGGACCTCTGTACAATAGGATATCGTCCCTATCTATCACCCATAGGGTGGAAGACGTAGCTCCCCTATCTTGGTATAGCAGAGTATAACCATAGTTGGCATCTGTCTTTCCCACCCATCTAGCCAATGGTTGTTGGCTACTTGAGTTAGGCGCAATCCTTACCACTTATAGTAAGTGGTATCCCGCTCAAGCTAGAGATGCAGGTGTTCTACCACTGATTCTTGAAGGTCAAGTTGGGAAGATCAACATATAATAGGATAGGCGCGATCCTTACCATTTATGGTAAGTGGTATCCCTCCTATTATCGCCAGGCAGTGGGATAGGTGTGATCCTTACCTCATAAGGTAAGTGGCATCCCTCCTATTGTCTGTGGTTTCCCAAGTCGTAGCATTGGCTCCCCGCTGGCTGAGTTTCCCGGGTTGTAGCATTGGATCTCTGCTAGTAGAGGTTCTCAAGTTGTAGTATTGGCTCCCCGCTAGCAGAGATTACCAGGTAGCAACATTGGCTTCCTGCTGGCAGTGATTCCAAGTTGAGATAGGCTCCCCGATGTGGTTTCAAGTTGAGCAGGGCTCCCTGACATTGTTTCGGATTAAGATAAGCTCTCCAATGTTATTGAGGGTGGTAGCTTGGGCTCCCCTCTGATGTCAAATTCTTCTTCTTTTAAATTTGAGAGTGTTCACCATATGACCAAAGATACAAAGTCAAGCAAAGATAAGTAGGGATGAGCATATATGAGCAAAGAAGAACAGAGATGACCAAAGACAACATTTGTTGACAAGATATTTTTGATGGGACATATGTTGCAGTTGGTAATTTCTCCCTAGCTGAGCGGGGGTGCTGATTTCTAGCAGCTCAGGGACAAATTCTCTCCTTTGGACAATCTTCCCCTTCAAGGAAGACCCCTCCTAGCTCTTGGAAGAATTTAATTTGGTTGAGGAAAAAAATAATTTTATTATGGAAGCTGTAAAGCCCTAATTGTGTAATTTTAACCAAAGAATATAAAGCCCTAACTTTACAAACATGATTGGAATTTAAAGAAAAATCAAATTTGCAGGAGAATACGTGGAAATTAGTTGAATATGTTTTGGAGTGTTGTTCCCACTGTTGCAATTACCAAACCGCCATTTTCCTCCCAGCCTATCTAAGGTCTACCTATACGGTCCCCAGATCTAGAAGACAAGTCTTCTGGCCCCCGTGCCCAAAACCCCAAGAACAACCAAGCTCAATGTCTGTGACTCTGGTAGAACTTCCTACTCTGTCTCTTTCCAACTCAAAACGAATTTCCCACTACCTGAAACAAAAATGGTGTGTTTTTCTTCAGCCCTCCTTCGTTCCTTATATGTTTAAATCCACCGCCTTCCAACCACCTTGTTGTCGGCCTCCTCCTCCCTTCCACTGGCTCATGCTTCCTTTCGCTGCCATCCTCAAACATTCTGGACCTTTCCTTATTATTTTTTTGTTTGGTTAGAGGCAGTGATATTCTTCTTTTAAATGAAGCTCTAAATGGTTCTTTTATAGATTTAGGAATTAGCAATATTTTATTTTATTACATTTCTATTTTAATTAATTTGTTTTATTTTTAAACAATTGCTTTATTTGAACATACAAAATGAATTAATTAATTTATTTTAATTAAATTAAAATATCATTTAAATAAGCTTTTGGTTAATTGTATGATTATTTCAAACAATAATTTATGTACATTAATCATATGGGTTATTAATAAGAATAATTAAGTAGCAAAATGATAGATATTAATACTATTTAATAACTAAAATAATAAAGAGATATTTACTATTTTTTTTAGAGTGTCATGTCTAGGACAATATCTACCTTCTTAATGGTTTAGGTATTTAATCTAGTATATTTTTCTTTAAATAATTAATTTGTTTATCCTTTATTTAGACATCATTCATAATCAATTAGTAAGTATACTAGTGCAATGCATGTGATGCATGCATATGTAGCTATCATATGCATGCTTCGTACACATGCTAATACTCTTATTTTGTCCGTAATTCAGGATGGGTCGTTATAGAAACCCACATGTTCACAAAAGGACAGGTCGGCCCAGTTGACCACTCCATGTCAACTACCCCATAGCTATACATCTTTTCGCGCAAGGATTTTCATCGTATCCGAGCACTCGATGATCCACAGATTCATCATTATCAGCTATATGTATACTAGAGTTTTGTAAACCCATTCTGCATTTTGTAATGTAAATGATCCTAGTAAGACAAATGTATGTAAAACCTAGGTAAATTTATTTTTCTGATGATGATTTCTATCATAGGAGGTATTTAGTCTCATCGATTCATGTGTGTTTCTAAACACAGATATTCGACAAAGTTTTTCCCTCCAGCCTCACCCCAAAGCTAGGGTGGATTTTATCGTTGGGATTTTAAATGAGTTCTAGTCTTATTTATCGAGTCTCTGTAAAAATGATTTGGGAATAATTCTAACTATTTTGTTAGATTATTCTATTACAAGTCACTTAGTCTACTAGATCATATTTTGTGTCGCAGAAATGGGTATTTATTGAGGGTCTATAACGAACGGGTATTCCCCCTTCATGGGTTAGAAATGTAATATTTCATATAAAAAAAATATTTAGTGCATGGTCTCTCATAGTTAGACACCATGACTAAATATTAGAGGGTTGGAAAAAATAGTAATCCCCTCATGAGTCATTAATTAAAATTTCCGGCTAAAATAAATTAAAATGCTAAAGTCAGAAATTTAATTAATTTAGGTCCTAGGAAAAATTAAATTCTCCAACATTTAAAATTCGTGGGTTTTAAAGTTTTTAATTTTTGGAGGTCCCCGGCCAAGGGAATATTGAAAATTTCAAGATATTTTGAACCTTTGGGCCATAGTAATTAAGTCAAAGTCAACTTTTTATGGCAATTAACTCAAAATAATCATTTTTGAGTTAATTAAAGGAAATTAAAAGTGAAATTCAAATTTCCTCAAAAAGTAACTTTATTTCAACGGTGATAATTAAAAAATCATTTGATCTTCATCAACGGTTGAGATTGCTTTGACGGGGATCAAGCCAACTAGCCATTGGAGAATTTTCCTATAAATGAGAGGCCTCTCTCCATTATTTGCATCCAATTTTTGAATCGTATATTTACTCTAAGAAAGTTTTTGTAACTTTTTTTCTGGTTAATAAAACGCAAAGACTTTGGGATTTTAGATCATGGTGTTCCTCTTTCAGATTTATGTGATAATATTGTTCTTAATACTTTGCTACTTTTATTTGCATTTGTTGGTTAATAGCCTTTGAGGATTGATCTGTGTATAGGTATCTTGCACAAATTTCTGGGTTTTTTAAAATATCATTTTAATTTGATAGAAGTAGCAGGTATCTCTATTTCTTGATAATTTTATGATCATTTTTTAAATCTCTATTAATCTAACAAGTAGATTTAAGTGTGCAGAAGTTATCATTTAGAATTTGGGCATTTGGGGAAGTCCTCAGCTGGACCAACTGACTCTCAGTTTACAGAATCTAAAAGAGCCCACTATCTTTTTAATTTCTGAAGTCATTTTATAGAATATTTTACTTGCAGGGTTTTTCTTGGGCTTGTGCCTCTTTAAAATTTCAAATTTATTTCTAAATATTGTGCAAAAATTTGTTTAAATCTGGCTAATAGAGGGCTTTGATCTGCAGATCTGTTAGATCTGTAGAATATTATTGTAGATTTGTAAATATCAAATTTTTTAATTCATTGGGGTTTTGGGTATTTCATATTTTTGTATATACATGCTTTGGGGTTTTTTCTATCTTTTATTTGTACAGGAACAAATCTGAAAATTGCAGGTGATTTTTGTGGATTCCAAAGAGAGATCTAAGCCCCAGAGGGCATCTCCATTTTGTTTGCAGGTTGAAGATAAATTTCAAGAAGATCGTGGGCAATTTTTTTTTAGGGCCTTGAGGCCCTGCGCTGGCCATCTCCAGCCTCTTTCTTGGCCTCCCTTTCAGCCTTATGGCCTCCCCTCTTTCAACAAAATTCTCTCACTAATTTTTCCTAAATTTTTCTTAAAAATTTCCCAAAAAAAATTTAACAAAGTTTTTCACAAAAAAAATTCTGAGTTGAGGATTTTCAGTGATTCGGGCAGCATATCTTCAGGTGTCTTCAAGCCCCTAAGGGATGACTGGTGCACATCCTCTAAACCCTTACATTTTTCATTGATCTAATTGAAAGCAAGATTAATATTGACATAAAATTTTAGTTATCTGAAATTTAATAGCAAATTAGTTTTCATCTTTCACTGCATTATATTTCAGAAATATAATTAATTCAGAAATTTTTGCATGTTATTTTCTGAATATTATTTCACTGTTTTTCAGTAATTTTATGAGTTTTTAAATCAAATACATCAATAGATTAGAAAGAATTAAACTCAGAAATTTTCTGAATTTAGCAACAGATTTAATTTACATTTTTACTGTTGTTTAATTGCAAAAATAGAAGTTAATTTCAGTAGCTTTTGCAAATAAATTTCTGCAAATTGTTTTACTGTTGTTCAATAGTTTATTTCTAAGTTTTTTAGATCCAATACATCAATAGATCAGAAAGAATTAAACTCAGAAATTTTCTGAATTGTAGTTATCAATGTGTCATTTAAAATTTTCTGCTGTTATACATAGAAATTTCTGAATAATGCATGGTTACAGGATTGCTGTTTTAGAATATATTGCTGGTTTTAACATTTGATGTAAGAGTAGATTACTAGACTGATATTTTATTAATGTGATATGAGTTTAAAACATTTAGTTTAATTTATAAAGTTCATTTGTTTTTTACATGCTTATGCAACAAAGACTAATCTAGTTTTACTTATGTATCTAATGATCTTGGTTGGGTATTTCATACAAATGAATTTTTGAATTTAAAGGTGTTTTATTCTAGCATTTTACATTTCAGTCCATTGTGCATTTCAGTAATTATTTGTGCAGATTTTACATTTTGCAGTGCTGGTATAAGTACCTGCTTTCACATTTAGATCACCACCTTTCTAAGCCTTAAGTTAAGTAACATTTAAGACATATTTTAGAAATAATTTTAGGCTCTCATTTAACTAAAATTAACCAAGTCCTTGCATTTCACATAGTTTTAATTTTGCATTTGCATATGAGACAGTCGAGTCTTTTCAGCAGCAGTTTCTCATCCTTTACTTGAACCTTATTTTCTTCGCAAGATAGTTGACTCCACAAGGCACTGGTATCACTTTCTTCAAATCATTTTGAATCCTTAAAATCTTGTGCAATCTAAAACAAGTATTGGTTGCTTAGCTGTGTCTCCCAGGTTGGTTGGTTCCCAACTAATCTTTCCTTTTTCCATTTCCATAGGGTCTACCCCCCTTAGTCTGCTATTGGGAGACAACTCAAACGGAGTGATTGGGGATCAGTGTGACAGCCCCCAATCTAAGTCATTGTCGCGGTGCCTAGACATTCTGTGCGACAACATGCCCAAAAGAGAAATTGGACACCCTTGGATGGCTATAAATACAAGTCAAGTGACCCTCATTTGTAGATTACCAATCATTCTTCTTTCTTTGATTTGGCTCGCACAGGTCTAAAGTGATTTGTGGAGATTTGTTTGTACAGGTCTGAAATTGAAGGGTCTGAAGCTCACACGTGTGATTTAGGGTTTTCATTTGCAGCGGCAAGGTTGCCACAAGGAATTTTCGATTACAACCGCAGGCACGTAGGCTCATCCATGTGGTTGGAGGGTTTCAACCGCACACACGTCTCTATCCATGCGGTTAGGACTTAGGGTTTCATTTTTCAGTTGACCACAGATTTCATCAGTTGACCATAGATATTGACAGTTGACCACAAGGATCTGGATCATGACTTCGATTAATAGTGTTGCTTGGATCATCTTTTGGATATGGCTTAGTTGATTTTGTTGGATAGTCTTATGGATAAAGAATTGGATTATTGTACTCTCTCTTTGCTGAACATTTTATGACAATCTAATAAGAAGAATAATTTGAAATGGGTTTCCCCCTTGTTGGGTTTTGCCTTAGTCTCCAACCAATCCTAGTGTTTCTATGTGTGAATTCTTTTCTTCTATTGTTCATTTATGTTCCGCTACATTGATGATGATATTGTTCTTTCTAGATAATTGCATATGTTGTTGAATAATGTTATGATCGTGTGGGGAGAATTCAATGTGTAAATAATAAAATGCAATTATCTAAATCAAAGAACAATGTAGCCCTAAGAAAATTAACATTTTGCTCCTTGGTAGATTTTGTTTCGACATCAATGCTTTTGCCATAGTATTCGAGTAGAGTTTGGAGAGCTTTCAATCTTTGTGATATCATCTCATCTGCGCGTCTCTTTCACTTGTTTGGCTCCCTCGTATTTCAGAGTATCTAGGCCACCTAGAAGGCAATTGGTAGTTTGGTTCATTTGTAGTGGGACGACAGTATGGCTAGTTGGGCTTTAACTTTCTTTGCCCTTTGGAGTTGGAGGGTTTAGAATTCATGTGTGGCAGAGTTTTCCCACTTCATGACTCATAGATTGAATAGGAAGGGTGCCTTTCTCTGGGGTTATTTATGGGATTTAGTCTCTTATTCTTAGCAGTGGCATGCTCTTGCAAAAGAGTATGGTTTCCTTGCTTATAATTGTATTTCTATTATGGAGTTGCAAGGACTTATCCTAGAGGATAAGTTATATAAATTGACCATGGAAAGCTTAGGCCATGTTGGAGAGATTGAAATTGTTGATTTGGCTCACTACTTTAGCAATATGACTCTTGTCGTTTGTACTTCATACTTCATCACCATCCCAAATCCTAAATGCTTGTTGGATATCCAATGATTCAAATAATAGATGGATTTGTTAATGGCACAATGTTTGGTCATATCAACTTTCTTATAAGCTAAGATTTGTTGCATGGCTAGTGATTTAATAGGGGGTTCTATCCAAGGCCAAGTTGGCCAAGAGCGGCTTTCATGATGGCCTCTATCCTATTTGTCAATGGTCTGAGATATTGAAGCACATCTTCTAGGAGTGTCAGTTTGCCAAGCAGTGTTGGAGGTTTCTTGAGGATCAATGTTCAAGGATGCTTCAAGGCAATGTTCATTGGCAGTATGCTTTATTTGGTGATTGGTACTCTCAGGTTTATCCTACACTTGTATGGTTTTGGCATTTGTTGAGGATCTCAGCTTTTATGATTCTGTGGAAAAGTAGAGGTATGGTTATCTTTGCACATGAGGTTAGATCCATGTCTTCCTTTTGTTCTTTGTGGTGAGATGAAGTTGCCATTAACTTCTTGCCAAAGGAGCAAAGATGCCCACTCTTTGGATCCAGCGAAGTATTTTGACTTTATTTTAGCTCTTGTTACTCTAAAGAATGTAATCACCATTATATATACCCTTTCATTCTTTTTTGTACAATATTTTATAGATGGGGAACTAATAAAGTTGTCCCCTACTTGGAGAATTCAAAGCATAGAGGAAGAGAAGATAGCTAAAAGGATTTATAAATTTTTAGTTCATGACTCAATACCAAAAGGCCCAAAGAGGATCAGGTCTTTGGGTTGAGGTGGACCGTCTTCCAATCTTACTCCAAATAGGGAAGGAAAATAGCAAACCTCCCACTTCCTTCAAATTTAACTCACATTGGCTAGAATACAAGGGTTTTATAAACCTTGTTATGTCAAAATGGGTAAGATATGATGAATCTTTAAGTGAGTCAACTAGTCTTCAACGAACATTAAACCTTAAAAGGAAGTTTTTATCACTTTGGAATCATGCCAAGAAAAGGAGAGATAAGAAGGCTTTAATATCAATGGAGAAACAAATAGCATAAGTATATGCTCAAAGATTATGTAGCAAGATTTGATGATATTCATAGCAACAAGTTAAGGAGTTTGGAAAATACTAAGAGGAAACGATTTCTAGAAAAGGAAGTTCGATTGAGATTTAAAGGGAAGGGCATTCTGGTTAGCCAATGGAGATGAAAACACAAGATACCTTCACAATTATGTCAACCATAAGAAATTTGGGAAATATAGAAGGAGCATTGCAATAAGGCTAGGTCATATAAGGAACTTGCTGATATTGGGGTTTCTCATTTTAAGGGGATTTATAAAGAAATAAATAGCATAAATGTTGTTGAAATTGAAATAGAGAAAATCACTTTCTTTTTTTCAAGGTTTGTGGGTGAGGAGGGAAATGGAAAATTAGTGGAGCAAGGGTCTACGGAAGAATTAAAATATGCATTGACTTCTTTTCAGAAGGATAAGAGTCCAGGGCCACATGGTGAGACTGTGGAGTTCTTCATAGGTTTCTATGACATGATGAAATAGTAACTTCTGAGGGTGGTGGAGGATAGAAGAAGAAGAAGTAATCTGAGTGGGGGTAAAACTTGAAAGGTCATTTATTTGACTCATCTATTGTTTGTTGACGATGTGTTGTTCTTTTATGATGGATCTGGAAGAGATTTAAATAATTAAAGGAAAACCTTGACCTATATTGTACAGTTTTTGAGATGGAAATCAATATATAGAAATCTTCACATGGTTTTAATCGGGTAGAGGAGTAATAACTTAGAAGGATCTTATATGTCTTCCCATTTTAGAGCTCAACTTTTCAAGCAAGCTTTAAGTATCCACGTTTCAAGAATCACTGGAAGTGGTTGATAAAGAAGATAGGGAGAAAAAAAACTAACCAACAGTGTAATCAATGGCTTTCTTGGGAGGTACATTGACATTGGTCAAGGTAGTGCTGCAAGCAAGTCCAATCTATAGGCATACTATGGCCTACATCCCTAAGGGGTATTGAAATAATTAGAAACAAATGCTTTAAAAATTTTGTGGACAGGTAAGTGTTGATTTGGGGTAGCATCAGATGTGATCTAACCATGAAAATTGGTGGAGAGGCTAAAGCACATGAGATCTCCAAGACCCAAAAATGGTTTGGGCAAATTCTAACTAGTTTGGGAGATATTAAAATAATTAATATTTTTAAGGGATTTCCTAAGTCTAAACTTAGGAAAAATAAAATATTAATGGGTATTAATATAAAATTGGGTTAGAAGGTTCCAAAAGTCATGGATCAAGCCAAATCTAATCTCAACCGTTGATTAGAGATTTAATCTCAACCGTTGAAGGACAACAAGAAGAGTATAAGAAGAGGCTTGAGGGGCAGTTGAAGAACACACTAAGGGAGACCAGTCAGTTCGATTTCTAGAGCAGAGTTAGCTGAGAAATTCGAACTAGTGGTCTGGGGAGCAGCAAGAGGCAGCGGGTATGGAACAGAGAGTCGCGATTAGCACTAGAAGACGAGTGTAGAGGTTGGAGAGGCAGACGCAGAGGCAGCAGTCTGCACAGTCACTGGAAGGCTTGCGTGGGTGACACAGAGAAGCCCAGTGCTAATGCAAAGCGGCAGGAGCTAACGCAGTAGGTATGGGAACTGCGTAGAGGCCAACAATCCTGACGTTGAGGTTGGGAGAAGTGCTGGAGAAATTGTTCTCTGTTGAGTAAGCCAGTTTGGCACCCAATTGTACTGAAGAATTGTTGAATAATAAAATCCTCCTATGCTGCACCGGTTTTCCCCCATTGGGTTTTTACGGGGACATTTGTCCAAAATATCTGTGTTGATGTGTTGATCTTGTGCATGTGTTTGTTTCTGTATTATGGTGTGATATCTGCAACAGAATTTATTTTAATGCTATGTTGCAGGAAACGTGGGTAGGAGGGCGTTTCTGTACGGAAACGAGTACGAAACACTGAAACGCGTTTGGTACGGCCCTGAAACGCATTTCAAGTCGTATAGCCACGTTTCACGAAACTGAAACGTGGCCAGTACAGCCTGAAACGCGTTTCAGGGCTGTATGACCCACGTTTCAGCATTTACTTGTGTTTTTTTCAATGTTGTTAAAAGCGCGATCGGGATTTAATCGGCGCCGGGAAAAAATCGGAAAAAATCGTTAAAATCGGGAAAAAATCGGAAAAAATCGGGAAAAAATCGTTTGGCACAAAAATATTCATTTTTTTTTCATTTTTTTTCAATTTTTTTAATATCTAAACCATCTACAACATAAAATAAATACATTGACACATAAATATGATAAAAAAAACTAATATATAAGATGTTTAATATCATTTCTAGCGCTAAAATCACACATAACATTGAATCATGTCCTGAATAGTAAGTCCTGAGTCCCAACTCAGCCTCAAAATATCAACAAAAAATATGATAATGTATCTCATCATGTCATAATGTCATATACAATAAAATGAAAGTCTAAGACTCTAATCCTATTGATTTCCTCTGCCCCTCTTGCGAGAAAATGTCACTGCTTTCCCTTTCCCCCTAGATGAAGATGCTGGTGCCTGTGGTGGTGGAAATGGCAGTGGAGTCTGACGTGCTCTAGAAGCTGAAGAAGTAGCTGTAGAAGTAGCAGCTACTGTAGGTAGACAGAGACCACGTCCTCTAGTGGTAGCCCGGGTAGGCGGTGTCACCTCCTCCTCCTGCTCCTCCTCCTCCTCCTCCTGCTCCTGCTCCTGCTCCTCCTCCTCCTCCTCCTCCTCCCCCCCTCCTCCTCCCCCTCATCCTGCACTAACCAATCCTCAGTGGGATCCATGAGAGGCCTCTCGGTCTCAACCCTCCATTCAGCAGTGGTGTCAATCTCATCCAATGAGATGGCTTCCATATCAGGTGTCTTGTCTAGTTGCCTCACCCACAATCGAAGATTGTAGTAGACATAGACCATGTCATTAAGTCTACGAGACTCCAACCTGTACAAAGTTCATGAAATAATAATTAATAATTAATATTATAAAAAAAAATATTGTTTAATGAATTCAAAAATTTATTTGGAAATTTGCAATATTTTAAATGTTTAAGTGTTAAGTTGTTAACCTATTGCGCTTCTTGTTGTGTATTTTTTCAAATACAGTCCAATTGCGCTCACATCCCGAGGAGCTGCATGTTTGGCTGAGGATGCGTATGGCAAGCTTTTGCAAAAGGGGTACTCTGCCACCATACATCTTCCACCATGCGGCTACAACAAAATTACAAATAAACATAAGAAAAAAATGGAATTTGAAGAGACAATGAAATTTGAAACAAAGTTACAAACTAAAAAATACCTGGCATTTTGGCCGTCCTATCAAAGATAGCCATATCAAAGCCAAATGTGCCACCTGACATCTTATACGTCTCAATTTGTTTAGAGATCTCCATACGTTGTTCTGGAGTTCTCACCATCTTCTGGACACAGGTTAATAATCCATCCATGATCTCAGCATCAAAATCAAACCCACATGCATAAGAAAATGCAGGGTTCAGGAAAAGCCCAGCAGCATGAATGGGACGATGGAGTGTGTTGTTCCATCACTCATCAATGACGTTCCATAGAAGGAGTTGTCTCTGGAACCCATCATCTCCCTTGTCATCATAGTAGAACCGAATGGCTTCTTTGGCCCTGTCCATGGCTTCATACAAATAGCCCATTGCGGGCTTCTCACCATCTACCAACCGAAGAACCTTTACAAAAGGTTCAGTGACAGCGCACACCTCCTGCACTCCCGCCCAGAAGTCTTCTTGGTATGAAACAAGTCTGCAGACGGCCTCTCCTTCTGGTTTGCGGCTCATTGGCGAAGAACGCCACTCCTCTGAAACAAACATTCTCTTCAAATCCCACATAGATTTCAAGAGGGATTGAAGAGATATGAAACTCGTCGCAAACCGTGTAATGGCGGGGCGCACCAACTCTTTGTTGTTGGTGCATTTTCTCATCAAGCTAAGCACAGATGTGTGATTGTAAATAAATTTTGTGATGGTTTTTGATGAGTCAACAGCCTCTTTGACAAAGGGAATTTTCCCTATGTCCTCTAACATCAAATCAATACAATGGGCAGCACAAGGTGTCCAAAATAAAGTAGGATGCCTGTCCATAAGCATTCTACCAGCAGCAACATAATTTGCAGCGTTGTCCGTTATGACTTGGACAACATTTTCTGCACCCACCTCCAAAATAAACACATCCAGCAAATCACATAAATTTTTTGCATCTTTGATTTGATGAGTTGCATCAATAGATTTGATAAACATAGTCCCCCTGGGACAACTAACCAAGAAGTTTATAAGGGTTCTCCCCTTTTGGTCAGTCCAACCATCTGACATAACAGTGCATCCTGTTTGTGCCCAGGATTCCCTAAAATCCTCCAATCTTTGGGTGCAGTCACGTTTTTCATCTTGAAGAAGCCGGCCTCTGAAATCATGAAGAGAAGGGATTTTGTACCCCGAGCCAACACTGGCAATAACATCAACAGTAGGTTGGAAAAATGGATTATTCCTTACAATGCTGAAAGGAATATCACTCCAGAGGAGAAATTTTGTCATCAACTTGTCAGCTTGTTCTTTTTCAGTTCTTTTCATCATTGAACCGATAGTTGGTTGTGCACCAGGTGTGGTTCGAGGAACAAAAAATGATGATGCAGCTACCGGATTGACTGACGCTGCAGTAGAACCAGTGCCACTTGGCCCACTTCCTTCAGCTGACCTTTTTAGTTGCCTTTTGAGTTCTTCTTTGGGATCTTTAGAGTGCTCTAATTCTCCCAATGCTCTCATGGCTTTTCGGATAATTTCAGCATTTGTATTAGGACAGGGCACCACATCACGTCCAGGGATTTGTGCAAGGTGGAACTTCAACCTGTACACCCCCCCGAATATCTCCTTTCCACACAACTTGCAATACAAGTTTTGTCTATCATTCGGAGTTTTAGGGTCACCATATTCCCAGAAAGGATCCAATTTCCTTGGCATGTTTGTTTTTGAATTTTGAATTTGCAAACCTATGGAAAAAATTAAAAATAAGGATTAGGAAATAGGAATTTAGGATTACATAATACAAATTACAATTTAGCATTTGCAAAATTACAAGTTAATTATTTCCAAAATCCCAATTTCTAAACCCAAGTTACCCAACCAAATGCCAATGGCAAATGCAAAAAAACAATGAAAATTCAAAAAAAATAAACAATGTTTAAAGAAAATGAGAAAATAAAAATAAAAAATTGGTTCTCATAGTCATAACAAATAACCCATCCCAAATCAATGAAAAATTTCCAAAATTTTTTTAAAAACAATGAAAAACAAAGTTTTTATAGAAGCAAAACAAAAAAAAATTAATCTACATACCTGGTTTATGGACAAATTGGTGATCTTGGCTTGGATTCCTCCTAAAATCGCTTGGATTCGCTCCCAAATCCGACGGCAACCCTCTCCCTCACTTCTTCTCCTCCTCCTCCGCGCGGACTGCTCAATGAAATAAAATAAAAATCAATTTTCCATATAAAACGCCCGCTGCCCGCGCCTCTGGCGATTTTTACCGAAAAAATCGCCTATAAAAAAAAGTGCCGATTTTTATCGATAAAAATCGCGATAAAATCGGATTTGCGAAAAAATCGCGATTTTCCGATAAAATCGCGATTTTATCGCGATTTTAACAACACTGGTTTTTTTTAATTGTTTTCTAATCTATTCTTACGTTAGCCTAGTGACTTCTAGTTGCTTCCAGATGCCTGTCTGAAGTTATAAAGTGAACTTTTGCCTTAGTGTTGATATGCAGTTCATGGTAATGTTAAATTCTTAAAGTAAAAGTGATATTCTCCTTTATTTTTCATTTTCATCCTTTTACTTAAATTTTTAACATTACCATGAAATGACTCAGGATGTTTGAGAGTGGTTTCGCCCTCATTGGATTTCATATGGAGAAAGTAGAATTTTAGATCTCACTCAAAATCCAACAGACTTATCTATTTTTCAGGATTTCAGGATTGGGGGTATTGCAATGTTTCCATTGGATTTTATCATGTACTAGGGTATGGAACTTGTATTTAATCGAGAGAACAAAGCCCTCTATGCAGGGGAGACTCCCAATAATCAAGAGAATGTAGGGTACTAGGGTATGAAACTAGTATTTAATCAAGAGCACTAAGGTCATTCGACTATGTAGGAGGAGACTCCCAATCAAGCACGAGGCAAAAAATTAGAAATTTCTCGTGGCTGATTTTGGATATTTCTATTTTCATTATGTGATTATTCATGAGTAAATGTGATGTAAATTCAGATATTTATAGTTTATGCATTGACAATTGACAATTTTATCATAATGTAATAAATTAGAATGTATCATATATGCTTTATGATTGCACATATTTTTTAAATGTCCTAATATATATATATATATTATATATATATATATATATATATATATATATATATATATATATTCGCGTTTCCCTGTTTCCAAAATTTGGGGAGGTCACGTTTCGTATCGCTTCCCATTTCGGAAACTCGTACCCGTTTCCCCGTTTCATGCAACCTTGTTTTAATGTTTACTGAAGGGTTTTTCTTAAATAACTTGTTGGCAAATAAGTAGGTAAAATAAATCAGTTGTTGCAGTGACAGAATTTTTACACGGTATCAGAGCAAGTAATCAAAGATAGGAAGAGAAAATCAATTATGGGTCGAGACCATGATGCGGAGGCATCCACGTTAGGAGACTCGCACAGATTTTCAGAAAATTGCACAAGAGACAGTGACTTTGATTTCTCTATGTTAGCTTCTAGGCTAGAAGAAGAAGCGGCTTGTGTGACTAGATTTGCATTAGCAGAAGTATGGTATATAGATAGTGGAGCCTCTTGGCATATGATGGGAATCTGGGAATGTTTCTCAGATTATCGGGAGGAGAGGATGAACTTTCAGATGACCATGGGGAACAAGGCAAAGTGTACTCTAGTAGGGAAGGGTACCATAGTTTTTCAAATAGAAACGAGAGAGCGGTTCCATGTTACCAATGTGCTGCATGTACCAAGATTGGGGATGAATTTACTTTACATGTCGTAACTTTAAGGTAAAGGCTATGACGTTTTCTTCATCAAAGAGAAAGTATACGTCAAACGCCCAAGTTGGAAAAAGAAAGTGTAGATCGGGATCAAAAGCAACAGGTTGTACAGACTACAACTAGAATCACCAATGGCACTAATAGGCAGTCATGGAGACAAGGATTTGAACGAACTATGGCACAGAAGAATGGGACATTTTCACCATGGGGTTCTGAGAATTCTCAGAAACATTGTAACAGGAGTTCTGGATCTTAGTATGGAACGAGATGATGTATGCAGAGGATGTGCTCTGGGAAAGTATGCTAAAGCAACATTTCCTAGAAGTAAGAACAGGGCTAAGAGTGTACTAGGATTGATACACTCAGATATTTGCGGACCTACGTCCACTAAAGCTCTTAGTGGTGCCGATCACTTCCTTACCTTCATTGATGACCACTCAAGGAAAACTTGAATATATTTTCTGAAAACCAAGGACGAGGTTTTCTGTCAATTCAAAGAGTTCAAGGCTCTGGTGGAGAATCTGACTGGGAAGAAAATAAAAGTTTTGCACTTAGATAATGGTGGAGAGTATCTCGATAAGGACTTCACTAATTTTTGCACTAAGGAGGGCATCAGAAGAGAGTGGACAACTCCTTACAATCCAGAGCAGAATGGAGTAGCAGAAAGGAAGAACAGGACTATTGTAGAAGTAGCTAGGGCCATGATGTATGATCAGGATATGCGAAAATTCTTGTGGGCAGAAGCATGCAACATAGCAGTCTATGTTCAGAACAGGACTCCTCATCGGGCATTGGGAAAGATTACTCCAGAGAAAGTTTTCACAAGGAAGATGCCTGAAGTCAGTCACTTCAGGATATTTGGGAGGTTAGCTTATTGCCACGTACCCGAGGAAAAGAGGAAGAAGCTGGATCAAACTGCAGAGAAAGGATATCTAGTGGGATATAGCGAGAATGCTAAGGCATACAGAATCTATCTTCTAGGGAGCAGGAAGGTAGTAGTTCGACGAGATGTGAATTTCATGGAGGACAGGGCTTTCAGAAAATATCGAGAAATGCCTTCCGAGGAGCAGTCAAAAGAGGAGCCATTGGTCAAACCTCTTCAACCAACGGAAGTAAAGAATTCTTCCTCGGATCATGAAGAATCTCACAATGAGGAGGAGATAACAAAAGCACCTGCTGGCAGAGGATGAACGAGCAGGGAACTTTGTCAAGTTTTGCAAGATGCAAAGGACTTCATCGGTGCGCCAAGGAACAATAAGAGGGAACGAAAATAGCCAAATAGATATTAGGCATTAGTAGCTCAGGATGGGGAGCTTACTAGTTTTCAGGAGGTAGCTCAACATCAGGTTTGGCTGGATGTGATGGTAGAGGCGTACAACTCCATAATGGTGAACGATGTCTGGGAGGTAGTGCCAAGGCCTCAAGACAAATCAGTGGTAGGTTCGAGATGGATCTACAAGATTAAATACGCTGCACATGACAGTGTTGAGAAAAACAAAACCAGGTTTGTGGCTAAGGGGTATGCTCAGAAGGAAGGAATTGACTACGAAGAGACCTTCGCCCCGGTAGCCAGGTATACATCTATTATAACAGTGATATCTCTTGCAGCACAGATGGGGTGAGAAATTCATCAGATGGATGTGAAAATGGCATTTCTGAACGGGGTGATAGAAGAAGAGGTATACATTGAACAACTAGAGGGCTTTGAGGCACATGAAAAGAAGTTTCATGTATGCAGATTGAAGAAAGCCTTGTATGGACTGAAACAGGAACCTAGAGCATGGTATGGTCAAACCAATGGCTACTTGCAGAAGATGGGATTTGTCAAGAATGACGCAGATCCAAATCTCTACTATCTGGTTGTAGAGAATGAGCCTCTAATCTTAGTATTGTATGTGGATGATCTCTTTCTAACAGGATCATCCAGGCTCATCGAGGACTGCAAGAAGAATCTAACCACGGAATTTGATATGAAGGATTTGGGACGAATGCATTATTTCCTAGGGTTGGAAGTTTGGCAGGAAAAGGGGGAGATCTTCCTTGGGCAAAGGAGATATGCTACAGAGATCCTAAAGAGATTCAGGATGGAGGACTGTAGACCCATGGCTACTCCAATGATCACCAACTGGAAGAATATTGATGCATCAGAAGACAAGGATGTTGATCCCACCTTATACAGACAGCTCATAGGGTCCCTGATGTATTTGATCAATACCAGCCCTAACATTTGTTATGCTGTCAACACCCTCGTTCAGTTCATGGTGGAACCAAAGAGGGCGCATTGGGCAGCAACCAAACATGTTCTCAGATATATACAGGGAACAGTCGATTATGGACTCTTGTACACCAGGAGTAAGGATATCAGATTGAGTGGACTTACTGATGCAGATTGGGTGGGAAGTTTAGTGGATCAGAAAAGTACCTCTGGGTACTGTTTCAACATTGGATCAGGAATGACCTCCTGGTGCAGTAGGAAACATAAATCTGTGGCTCTGAGCTCAACAGAGGCAGAATATATAGCCGCAAGCACAGCTTCGTGCGAGACCTTATGCCTTAGAAAATTGCTTGTGAACCTATTCAGGAGAAAGATGGAGGCGACCAGGATCATATGTGATAATCAGAGTTGCATCAAGCTCTCTAAGAATCAAGTGTTTCACGATCGGTCAAAGCATATTGATATCCGGTGTCACTTTGTCAAAGACTGTGTCCAACGAGGAGCTGTACAGTTGAGCTACACTCCTACAGGAGAATAGGTGGTAGACATCCTTACCAAGGCCCTTGGAAGAACTAAGTTTGATTATTTCAAGGAGAAGATAGGGATGATAAAGAATCCATTTCAATAGCAGAAATGGGTATGATGTTGCACTGCAGTAGCACGATGCAACATGATGAGAAGGAGTTTGCAGTGCTGATGTAGTGTTGGGAAGATGGACCAGCAGCAGCACGGATGCAGAGGGAGTTGCAGTACAAATGTAGCAGCGACAATGATAGAGCCATGGGCAACAGTACATGATGCAGCAACGCAGAGGATGTTGGGCAGGGAGGCTTAGCATCAACACAGGTACAGATGCCGTATGATCAAAGTAATGCTTAGTGTGGAGTATTACTAGAGCACAGTCATCGCTAAGAGCAAGTGTTGATTTGGGGTAGCATCGGATGTTCTCTAGCCATGAAAATTGGTGGAGAGGCTAAAGCAAATGAGATCTCCAAGACCCAGAAATGGTTTGGGCAGATTCTAACTGGTTTGGGAGATATTAAAATAATTAATATTTTTAATGGAGTTCCTAAGCCTAAACTTAGGAAAATAAAATATTTTTTTTTTCTCGATAAGACTAATTCTATTAAGCAGTAAAATATTGTACATGAGGATACATTCCAGAGATGCAGGATACCGGCAACCGGAAATGATAGGACTATCAACCTCGGTTCCGGGAAATGAGATAAGCAAGCAAGGAGCTACTACTAGTCACTGAAAGCATAAGAAGCATTGAATGCTACCCTAAAAGAGTAGGGGTTTCAACACGAAGCTTTTTCCCTTTCCTTTTTTTAACTTCAACCCAACCACTTTGGGGTGGATGGGCGATTACAACTTGCAGATTGGGGTCCTCCACAAGGGAGCCCTCCTTTTCTGAATCCGAGGAAGAGGGCAAATGGACACGTTTCTGAGCAATGGCTGAATCAGAGGAAGGCGCCAGGCCCTCGGTGGAAGGGGCCACAGAATGAGGGGCCTGATTCAATTCTTCATCGCTATCTTCATCTTCAGAACTGGAGGAATCAGAATCCCCTACTGGAGGAGGAGAGCATGGAGCCCATCGTTTGGACTTGGGCTTGGAGTCGTTGGCCTTGTTCTTTTTTGTCGGGCGAGATGGGCAAGTATTCTACAAATGCCCAGATTGTTGGCGATGGCGGCACCGAAAAACAGTGTTCTCGTAATCCAGCGTCTGGGTCCAGACTAAGTCATTTATCTTGAGATTGATTTGTTCTGGAAGACCTTTGCTCAGGTCTAACTCCACACACACTCTTGCATATGAGTAGAGACCTTTGGATTCCCGCCAAAAATCTCCATGGATGAAGCTGCCTAATGTGTCTCCTATAGCTCTGAAGACACGAGTATTCCATAGATGAGCAGGTAAGTTTGGAAGCCGAATCCATACCGGTGTCTTGGTAATGACTGCAGTGGCTGGATCAAAATCTGGAAACCAGGGAGTCAAAAAAAGCCCTGCAGTTCCCATGAACCAAGGGCCCTCTGCTAAGGCCTTTTCATAGTGCTTAATGTTATCAAAGAGAACAATGAAATAACCTTTCGAGCAAAAAAAGATCTTACAATGATGTGTCCAGTTTGCATGGATCCATGCATAGAGATCCTGGGATCGAGGCCACAGTCCATTAAATCTGCAAATGATGGCTCTTTCTGCAAATTCTTGATGCTGGGAAGCCAGATCTTCATGCATGAGTTCAACAGAGGGAACTTCTTCAATTTTTTCAACCAAGAAGGCCTTGGATTTAAGGGCTTCCGGGGGTTTGGGGTTCTCAGAGTGAACTGCGTCCTTGTATGAGAAAGGCCGAGTAGAGGAAGATTGTCCCGCTGCACCTCCTCTCAAACGAAGGGTAGCCACCACCGAGCTGTTCCTGGAAATGTTGTAAGCAGAGAGGGATAGAGGGTTTTCAAGTTGTTTACCTTGAAAGAGAAGTCGCAGAAGGCTAGATGGGATCCCCATTCTGCGCTCTAGATTCAGTATGAGGTCTTGCACCAGATCTGAAGGGCGAACCCATTGCATGATGGTTCTGCCTGCAGGCTGAGAAATCTGGATCTGAAAGGAGTCAGATAGGGGCTTTGACCCCATGCAGATCTCTGTATCTGGCCAGCACACGGGTTTTTCTGCCTTCTGGATGACCAGATCTGGCAGATCTTTGTCCGATCTGAATCTGAGACTGCGATTCGGATAGCAAGTGATTGCCTTAGATCCATGCAGAGACCCTGCGGATGAATCATTTTCCGGCTCTCTCTTGCTTGATTCCAAGGACGGCACGGAAGGTAGCAAAGCCAGAGCCTTGGCCTTGGGATCTTTAAGCTCCTGCTGCTGAGGGTGCAGAGATTGAATCCACCGGGGGTTGCGCGTCCGAGCAAGCGCATCAGAGGCCCAGTCGTCGGTGGCGAGAGCGAAATATGCCTTCCCTCTTACTCCTCGCAAGACCCAGTGGGTATCATAGCATGCATGGGTTGCCTCCACTGCTGTAACGAATGTGTCGGGCCACACTCGTAATATCCTCCATGGATCTCTGATCTCCCCTATGAAGCTCCTCCTGGGTCGCTTTCTTACACTGCTGAGATGGGTTTCTTTGAAGGCTCGGGTTTCGATCTCGAGACCTCCAATCCCTCCACTCGCTCTCCGAACGTCCTTCATAGCCATCGCCATGGCGTAACTCCGCTTGAACGCCCGATCCGATAACTAAATTATGTTCTAGGAAAATAAAATATTAATGGGTATTAATATAAAAATAGGTTAGAAGGTTCCAAAAGTCATGGATCAAGCCAAATCTAATCTTAACCGTTGATTAGAGATTCAATCTCGACCGTTGAAGGACCAACAGGAAAAGTATAAGAAGAGGCTTGAGGGTCAATTGAAGAACACACTGAGGGAGACCAGTCAGTTCGATTTCTGGAGTGGGGTTAGCTGAGAAATTCGAACTAGTGGTCTGGGGAGCAGCAGGAGGCAGCGGGTACAGAACAGAGAGTCGAGATCAGCACCAAAAGACCAGCGCAGAGGTTGGAGAGGCAGACGCAGAGGCAGCAGACTGCGCAGTCATTGGAAGGCCTACGCGGGTGGTGCAAAGAGGCCTAGCGCTGACGTAGAGAGGCAAGAGCTGACGCAGTAGGTCTGGGAACTGCGTAGAGGCCAGTAAGCCTGACGCTGAGGTTGGGAGAAGTGCTGGAGAATTTGTTCTCTGTTGGGTAAGCCAGTTTGGCACCCAATTGTACTGAAGAATTGCTGAATAATAAAATCCTCCTATGCTGCACCAGTTTTCCCGCATTGGGTTTTTCCGGGGACATTTGTCCAAAATATCTGTGTTGATGTGTTGATTCTTGTGCATGTGTTTGTTTCTGTATTATGGTGTGATATCTGCAACAGAATTTATTTTAATGTTTACTGAAGGGTTTTTCGTAAATAACTTATTGGCAAATAAGTAGGTAAAATAAATTAGTTATTGCAGTGATAGAATTTTCATAGTAAGAGGAAGAAAAAGGGAATTCCACTAGTCAAATGGTAGTCTTGACTAAACCAAAAGAAATTGGAGGTTGGGATTTCAAAGGCATCCATGAAAGATTATTTCCAAATAGGGGCAAAGGAGGCAGGTGATATACCAAAAGCACATTGAACCCCTTAACATGGAAGAGCGATATAGGAAGGAAAACAAAACAATCCAAAATGAGTCTACAGTCTGGAAATCATTGGCAATGTCTTTCACTCTGGTACGTGTGTATGGTTAGTATGGGAAGTTGGCAAAGGGGATAAAATCAGAATAGGGGCCAATCCCTAGGTTCGATGTGGAGAAGCCTACAGATTACCATTGGATTTGATTGCTACTCTACAATGTCAAGAAATTCATACCCCAGGTTAGGGAACCGATCCAATATCTGCCTCATTTTGGCAGCAAAGATGGAAGAAATGAAAGGAGTTTGGTTTGAAAAAGAGGGAAGTAGGCCACTGGAAGGTATTTGTGGATCAACATAAGAATAAGCAAGGAGGATGTTCTACTTTACTCTAGGAACCCTGCCCTGCGGGAATATACTCCTATAAAACCTAGGAAGAGGAGGCCTGGTGGTGAAAGATTTTGTGGAAGGCTTATGCTCCTCTAAAGTCAAAGGTGTAGATGTCATTCATTCTTCGGAATAAAGCACTAACTTGGGAAATACTTCAAAAATGTGGCCAGAATGGTCCAGGGTGGTGTACACCACATAAGAAGGAAGGAGAACCAGTTGATCATTTATTAATGATTGCAGATATGCTGGTAAGGTATAGGAAGAGATGAAGGAACTGAAAAACTGTAGGAGAGGGTGAGAAGGGCAGAATATGGAGGAGGCTTTGAAGAAGACCCAGAATAAAGAGCTTAAAGGTTTTAGAGCTCTTCCTGTTGTGGTTTCTTGGAGCATATCGTTAGCTTGAAATACTGATATATTTCAGGCAAGATACATTCCTCCATTTCAATGTGCATCTAATATCAGATCAGTGTTTGGAAGCATAAAAATATATCAGAAGACACAGAAGCCCAGGATGTGGAAGAAACCATGAATTGATAAATTGGAGTGACTTTTATGGTGCTAGCCCAGAGCAGCATACTGTTTGTACCGCAGGAGGTACCTTATTTCTAAATGATTCTCTTTTCCTTGATTTCAAGGCAAGCTTGGGTGCGGTACTAATAACTATGTTGAGTTGATGGCTCTAATGATCTTAATGAAACTGGCAGCAGACATGGAGGTGACAAAATTGCAGATTTTTGGTGACTATGATGTGGTTATACACTGGATGAAGGGCTGCTACAGAATGGGGGATATGAATTTGCACCTTATACTAGCTCAGATGAAAAAAGTGGAGACATATTTCTCCAACATATCCTATCATCATGCTTGTAGAGAACCCAACACACAGCAGATGATTTATCAAAGTGACTGCTGCTGGGAGTCAAACAGATGTGATCCTGAAGGTCGAAGAAGGAATCAACCAGCCAGAAAGCTTGAAGATAGTAGTTGGAGTTTCAAGCTGTTTACTAAGTTCTGAGTAGTAGAATGTTCAAATTCTGGTTTGCTAATTTCTAGAATTGTTGAAATTCAAATAGTTATTTGATGAAAGACTTATGTATATGGACTGTAATGTATTTTTGAGAACAGGAGAAATCCTGTATATTGCTTTTGTTTCGGAAAATTTGTTTGTTGTGAGACTAAATTAAGGGAAGCGTGGGTATAATTATCGAAGAGTGATAGTATGCCTCTGGGTTTTATGAAGATGGATAGAGTATTTTTGTCTCTATAGTAATATATTAGAATGATGTTCAAGCATACGCAGAATGTAATCCTTTTATTGGTAATAAAAAGATATGACTTCCTTCCAAGGTGATACACACACACACACTGTGTTATATCTATGTGAAACATAGAGAGGAGATAATTGTGTTTGTGTGTGAATAGAGAGATAAGAGATGGTTATAATAATGTGAAAAAAAACCATAATAAACAAGGACAGTGTGTGGGTGAGAGAATGTGAAAATGAGAATGCAGACAGATATACATACCAAGGTATTGTTAGGGGTGTCATAGTACCATCCATTAACAAATGCTGGGAATATACCCTCGGCTGCCATGACAAAAATGAGCATGGAATTCATTCCCATCCACTCAAGGAGCAGGAATGGTCTTCTTAAACCCCAAATATCTATCTGGAAAATATGCCAATACACAGTAAGAGAGAAATGCATTGTCATTTCAGAATTCATCATTTGATTAGCTAAAAAATGCATATTCATTTCAACAAGTACTTATTGTGCCATGAGATACAATCTACAGGCCTAGGGGTCCCATCAATGCTTCATATTTGTGTGTAAACATGGGACTAAAAAAAATTAGATGTACCTTTTAAAAGTTTAACTTTCCTATGAGATGTCTAACCTGACACTTACTGAACTTGTTAACAATAATACTAGCACTGACATTCGAAATTGACATCAAAAAATCGATACCCTTTATTACATAACAGATGAGGGGTTAAGATAGATTTGTTCAACTTATATTGAATAATTTGATTGCAAGATGAATGTCCATCTCTCTATTGTCATAGATGTTGTGCAATACCAGAAGATAGAAGGCTGAGAAAACAAGTCCTGCTACTCCTGCTGTAAGGCAAACATAGCTGAAGCTGTACAGTTGTTTGTTCAGTGGAATTGCTGCAAGAAAGATCATGGAAGCAGTCATCAGTGGATTATCACTACAGTTACTATTTATAAAATCCAATACCAGCCATTTCTGTTGGACACAGAAACTGCAAGATGCACATATATGCATTTTATTGTGTATGGCAGTGGGCAGTAGGGGACAAGCTGAGCCACGACTGACAAGGCTGTATGAGAATCAGGTAATTTTTTAATTCACTTGCCATCTGTGTAATGTAAAATAATTCCCAGAATGAGGAATCCAAAACCCATGTTCACCCAATGCTTCAGCCTTTGAGTATGGCCCTGTCAATAATGAGTAATTCTTATCTCAGAAGTAAATACAGATTCCATATACAAGCATTACCAGCTATAGACTACTTTCACTATTAAATTGTAAAATGAAAAATGACATTGGTGATAAACCTTAAAATGGATGAGAACGTGCCCATAGTGTACTCCAATAATGCTAGTCAGGATTGCAGAGATTGAACTGCAAACGTAGAAAGTAATGAATCATACATCTCTAAACATGAGAATGTTGAATCAATTATTATATGGACGCAAGAAGTGAGGAATAAAGGATGAATAATTGAGATAATTTCTTTTGTAAAGACAGACCTCAATATGCCTTCAGGTTCAAATGGTGCCCAGCACCACATGGGTGCATCGCTGCGTATTGGACCTTCTCCTGGAGAGCTCTTTGTACAGTACTGCAATATTGTGAAAGTTTTTGGTAGATATAGTAAAACAACTTCTGATCTTAGCCTACTGTATTTGAAGATTGATCTCATGAGTGCAGGTGCTTACCTTTGACCTTCTCCATGCAGGATGGTGGTACACATGATTTATACCCCACACTTGTCTATCAACATAGCCTACAGCATTACAAGGAGGATCTAGGTGACCTCTTACACCACATTCTACCTGCCATTAATAGAAAAGAATGGGTTAATGTTGACCCAAGAAAATTTTCCCTCAAAATCTGTCATATCAATTACGCACTACCTCAAAGGCTGGGACTCATCCCTAAAATCAGTAATTTCACAAGAAGATTGAAACTTGTAGAAAATGAAAATCCTTATGAATTCATCGAATATACTTCATGTTGAAAATGTAGCGATGAAAGGTCTTCTGGCTTGTGCCTTAGCCTATGAAGACCTCAACTTAGTCGTTCTCTCGCATGGATGCGAGTTCATGAGATAGACTTCAGTTACGATAAGTTGATTTCCAATTCACTGGAATGGTCATCAAGGTTGCATGCATAATGTTGGAGCTTCAGTTCGTTGGAGTCTTCTTCAGTTAGACAATAGGATGAGGTGGCAATTACAAGTTCAGTTAGAATGAGTTATGTCTTCAGTGTTGATTGGAAAGAGAACGAGTTAAGACTTCAGTGTTGATTGGAGAGAACAAGTTGAACTCTCAGTTAACTCACAAACACAACTAAAGACTAGGCCTCCTTGCATGGACAGAATTCTATCTATAAAGAGAAGGATGAAGGCACAAGATCACAAGACAGATCATTCTTTGTGTGTGGAGTGCACAAAAAAGAGAAGCAATTGCAAGCAAGGATTTAGGAGCTTGTGCACTAGGAAATAGGAGCTCCAAGTGCGTAAGGAAAAACGAGCCAAGTGCACAAGGATTTTGGAGCAAGGGATTAGGATTTTTAGGTCATGTCTGTTGAGAAATGTAGGGGCAGATTAATTAGGGTGATTTCTCTTACTTTGCTAAACGCTTGTTATGTTCTTTTACTTAAATTGATCTACTTGTAGTTAGCTTCTTCTTATCTTGATTATTATAGTGTTCTATATCATCAAACAACTACCAAACAATGAAGATCAATGAGAGAAGAGGACACAAAATGTAGGCTGCTAGCTAGGGCCAAAACCTCTCCTCTTGAGAGGAAAACCCACAAGAATTATTCTCTTCTTATAGAATGTTTAGATGATGAATTCCAAGACCTAAGACCCAAAATCAAGACCCCTCCAAGACCAAGTCAAGCCTCCTTCTGATGAGATTTTCTTTACAAAGTCAACGCCAGTCAATCTTGCTTCCCAACTTCAATTTTCAGCCCTTACTTTAGATTTTGGTCACTGCTTCAGTACTGCACTGTTCGGCTTGCCTGTAACTCTTGGAATTTCGCATGTGTGGGATGTCTTAGGGTAGAATTTGAATCTTTTTCTCCTTCGCTTGAGGTGCTTCTACTTCCTTAGCAATTTGGCTCCTTTCCTTGATCCTTTGGCTCCCAAAATTCTGCTTCTTGACAGTTCTGAAGTTTCGGTCTTGCTGCAGTCATAGTGATGCCCTAAACTCGCATGTGTGAAGTGATTTAGGCCTAAAAGCAATCCTCCACAACTTCGCTTTTTCTTCCTTGGATTCTTCTTCTCTTCACTAGGTATTGCTTGCCTTTCTTGTCCTTGTACGAACTGCTTGTATTATTCTCAAATGAGGCTGAGTGCTTCTCTATTTATAGGCTCCTTATGTAGGTCGAACAACCTTTCATCAGGCCAACTTGTTTGACTGCTAGGCCAACTTGTCTTGGAGGGATATTTGACATACCTTATGACTCAAATAAACTTATTTTACATAATACAAGATGCCCAATATGACAATGACTTCTATGACTCGTAGACTTTATGACAAAGCCCTAGAAGCACTCAATGGGTGCTTGACCTGTACATAAAATGACCTTGAGCATGAAATCCATGCTACAAAATAATAATAATAAATAAATAAAAATCTCTTTTCATCAAATACATAAAATCATGGTTACAATAGACATTATAAAGACCAAGCCTAGTTACACATTTCAACAAGGTCGAGACTATTTCTCAGAGACAGATTGTTGGCTGCAGTAGCATCATGAATTGTAATAGATCCAATTTTGCTCAAAGAACAATCAATAAAATACCACAACAAATAAAGCATGTTTTCCCTTTTGGGTTTCCTATGTAAAACAAAAGTGTCAATTTGTGTGCATGTGTTTTTATCTCTAGTATTTTTCTGTTGCTTATAGGTTGTTAAGAAACTATGTATCTTGGTGAAAATAAGTTTGGCTTTAGTTTTCAGTTTCCTTGTTTTTAGTAATTCATCTAAATAGTGTGTAGAGTTTCAAGAAAATTAACATGGTATCAGATCAAAGTTCTACATAAAGACCAGCACCAAATTCTTCAGTCACGGAAGAGTGCAGTTCAGTTTGAAGGTTTGTGCTAGAGTTTTGAAGAGCAGTTTTTGGATAAGTGGTATGTTGTTCCAAGGACTAAGGGCATATCACTGTTTAGAGGGAGTCTCTAACTTTTTCTCATGGAGGTAGTTGATCTCAGTGGCATTGGAAGAAAATGGGTTGCTAGAATTTGTGAAGAATCAAATAGTTCCACCTACAGATGCCAACAGTTGATCCAGCATAACAAGAATGACACCAAGGCCAGGAGGATCATTCTTGAGGGGCTCAAAGACCATGTTATCCATCATCTCCACGCGAAGAAGACAACATACGAGATGTGGAAAGTCATCTTACAGTTGTATCAGGGTTCTAGTGATGCCAAGAAGCTTGCATTGAAGAACAAGCTCAGAAATATCTAAATGAGCAAAGGAGAGCCCATCATTACATACCTTTCAAGGTTCACCCAGGTTCGAGATGAGCTAGCTGGAGTAGGCGAGACTGTAGTAGACAATGATCTTGTGAGTCTTGTGCTACTGGGACTTCATAAGTCTTGGGAGAATTTCCAGGATGCATTCAGTGGTAGAGAGAATCTTCCCAGTTGGGAGAGGTTGTGGTCAAACTGCATCCAAGAAGAAATCTGGAGAGGGACGAGAGTTGGAAGATCAACAATGACAAAGGACAAGGAGGATTTTGCCTTGGCAGGCAAAGGTAGCAAAGCCAAGGGCAAGAGGGGCCAAGGAAAGGTCGATTCCAATCAGAAGAGCAAGAAGAAGAAGAAAAATCCGAGCAAGATCAAATGCTTCAATTGCCACCAGTTTAGGCTCTATGCTACTATGTGTCCTACCGGAAGAAGGGGTCTAATAAAGTTCATGTGGTCACATTAGCTGAGGTAGATGTGTTTTCTTCTCAATTCGATAATTCTCATTGATAGCTTGCATGGCAAGCTCAGTAGGAAACAACATATGGTACATTGATTCTGGATCGTCCTTCCACGAGACCAGGAACAAGGAATATTCTAGCTATGAAAATTCGAAAACCCCGAATCCTACTGCAGCAACTGATTAAGTTTCTTCTCTTTGTTAAATATACTTAACAAATCATTTACTACATCGTACGGTAAATATCGAAACTAATACACTGCAGCCTTCACAAATACAATACTGTGGAAGAAATAAACACTAGAAGAATAGATGCACACATACACAAGTACACAGTTGTTTTTGGACTAAATCCCCGGAAAAACCCAACTCGGGAAAACTAGTGCAGCAGCTGAGGGTTTTAATATTATGCAGTAGTAAATTTGAGTACAAAACTATGGATGCTCAAATCTCACTCCCACTGGAAATCCAACACTTACCTTGGTTCAAGATGAGCTGCTCTCTGCTACCTCTATGCAGTCCCTGCGTCATCCTACGCAGTATTGCATCCCACAACTCGGAACTGCGTCTCTCTCGCTATTTGATCAGTTGTTGTCTAGAAGATGGAATCTCCTGGCCTCCAGGCTCCCACTCCAGCTTCTAGCACTGAATCACTAATTCTCCCCAAAAAAATGCGAAATCCCCTCTGAAGCACTGCGCTGCCTCTCTACAATGCACTCATCGAAACTGGAAAATATTCCTCCTGCCTTACTATCCCTACCCCTCTCTCATTGCTTCAAGCTCACTAGCTCTCTCTCTTGCAACTCAGCATTGCTACTCTCGAGTTCGATCTGCCAGTAAATTTGAACTGTCAGTGGCTCAAGGGTGTTCTCCAACCCCCATCGAATTTCTTCTTATAATCTCTCTTTGAGGCTTCAACAGCCAAGATTAAAAAATAATCGATGGCTAAGATTAACTAGAACTCGGTCCATGTCTTCTTTTAGAAGATTCTCACTGTGACTTAATTAATATGCTTTAATTAATCAACTCTCCTAAGTTTAGACTTAGGTCTCATTAAAAAAATATTAATTATTTTAATTAAGTCATCTCTAGGTGGAATTTCTAGAAACGATTTTTGGGTTTTGGAGAATACATGTATTCTAGCCTCTCCACAAAGTTTCGTGGCTAGAACACATATGATGCTACAAAAATCAACACTCCCTCTTAGTGAGGAATGTGTTCTAGTGCTACAACCCATTGAAGGAACACCTTATCTATGCACCACCTCCCATTACGTTGTTGATGTTTGGCTGATGTCACCCACCAACTACTGTGCAACTTTGATAAATGTTGCATGTGCTGCTACTGGCCCTGTTGAACTGCTGCCAACACTGCAACTCCCTCTCCATCTGTTGTTGCTGCAATTGCAATGGAAAAGAATCCAAAATACTGAACCAACTATGGTCAGTATGATGCATCTGTCACCCGAGTCCTGACTGCTGCTAGACTTTGCGCTGTCACTGAAGCCTCTGCGTTGCTGCTGACTCTACTCTGTGAAAACTGCACTGCTTCCAACTCTGCACTGCGTTGCCCAGCATCTGAACGCTACTAGCTACTGCATCTATTACTCTGGCATCTGACTACACCATCTGCCACTGATCCATCCTGCTACTGCATGCTTTGGGATCTCGTAGCAAGGTATTGATTCATGAGGTGGACCTCCTCAAGCATCCTGCCCATCTTGTAGCTCTCTAGGGCTACAAAACCAAGTCACTCCACCTCATCTTGGAGGAATCTCGGTGATCATGGCAAACTCTTCCTCCAATCTCGAGGACAACTTGTCAATCTCCACGGATGCAGCCTGATGATCTTGCTTCTCCTCCTTGTCCTTTTTGAGAGGACATTGAGTGTTGTAGTGGCCAAGCTCACCACATCTGAAGCATTTCACTTTGGAAATATCCTTCTTCCTCTTGCGCGGCTCTTGCTGCCCCTTTGATGTGAGAGTCACATCCTCCTCTTCCTTTACTTGCTTCGTCCCACTGCTGCTGCTGCTGCCAGTGATGGTAGTCTTCACCAATTCTCGCCTCATCTCCTTCTGCTGTAGAGTAGCATTGTAGCCCACATACAATCCCATTTTGGCAACTTTTCACTGCCCAAAATACTCTGGACAAAGAGTTTCCACTCTTCAGAAATATTGTTTAGAGCAAACCGCACCAACTCAGTAGGCTCAAGCGTTGACCCTACTGCAAACAACTGATCTCGAATATCCTGAAGCCTAGTAAGGAATGGGTTTATACGCTCCCCTTTCTGCATCCTCATGCATCTCAACTTCTCCTCAAGACACATCTTCCACTGCTCAGAAGATCCCTCGTATAGTGTAGCAAGTGCTTCCCACATCTACCGAGTAGTATCTTTGCCAGCTATGTGAGACACCACGTGATCTCGAACCCCATTGAGAATCATCCTGTTTGGATTTGCCATCTCCTTCTTGTAAGCCTTAAGTGGATCTACATCTGCGAGTATAGCTACCACGCCATTGATATAAGATTTTAGATCATACTCATCTAGAAGACATGAAATTCTTTCCTTCCAGATCACATAGTTGGAGGCTCTGTCCAACCGATCGTAATCTTTTAGCCTTGTTGATGCCATCTCTGCAAAAATGTCGAATTCCTCCTCTTCTCCTCTACAGAGCTGCTGCCCAGCTTTTCGCACTCCCTGTTGGAGTGGGCAAATCTTCTCACAACTATTGCTCCTCTGCTAGGAAAAATTGAACTTCTGGGCTAGAATTTCCCTAAGGAAAGAATTCCCTCAGTGTATGCTCTTCCTTCCTCCTGACGCTATTTTGCACTAGCAAATTGCTGCAAAAAAAACTGCTTCTCAGCTGAAGATCTGCTCTGTAAGGAAAATATTGCGTCTCCCTTTGCCTCTGGTAAGCTCTGATATGGAAAATATAATTTCTTTGTCGACTCTCTTAGAGAAATAAATTTTCCTAAAAAACAAACCCTCCTAGCCTAAGGACTGCGCTGCCTCTTGAGGATTTCGAATTGCTGCCTCTGCAAAAATTTGAAATTCCTCTTTCCTTCTGCTACTAAGCTCTCCGACTTACGATGTGTGCTCTGATACCATGTGAAAATTCGGAAACCCCGAATCCTACTGCGACAACTTATTAAGTTTCTTCTATTTGTTAAATAAACTGAACAAATTATTTACTGCATCCTACGGTAAATATCGAAACTAATACACTACAACCTTCATAAATACAATACTGGAGAAGAAATAAACACTAGAAGAATAGATGCACACATACACAAGTACATAGTTATTTTTGGACTAAGTCCCCGTAAAAACCCAACTGGGGAAAACTAGTGCAGCAGTTGAGGGTTTTAATATTATGTAGTACTACATCTGAGTACAAAACTATGGATGCTCAAATCTAGCAATCCATACAGAGAAATGACTGACAATAAGTCTAGTGAGAAAAATCTCAATCCCACTGGCGATCCAACACTGACCTTGGCTCAAGATGAGTTGCTCTCTACTACCTCTGCGCAGTCCTCACGTTAGCCTACATAATACTGCATCCCACAACTCGGAACTGTGTCTCTCTCGCTATCTGATCAGCTGTTGTCTGGAAGATGGACTCTCCTGGCCTCCAGGCTCCCACTCTAGCTTTTGGCACTGAATCACTGCTTCTCCCCAGCAAAATACAGAATCCCCTTTGAAGCATTGCACTGCTTCTCTGTGGCACTCACTGCCTCTCTACAATACACTCACCAGAACTGAAAAATTTTCCTTCGACCTTACTATCCCTGACCCTCTCTCACTGCTTCGAGCTCACTAGCTCTCCCTCCGGTACCTCAGCACTGCTACTCTTGAATTCGATCTGCCAATAAATTCGAACTGCTGGTGGCTCAAGTGTGTTCTCCAACCCCCATCGAATTTCTTCTTATGATCTCTCGTTGAGGCTTCAACTACTAAGATTAAAACATAATTGATGGCTAAGATTAACTAGAACTCGATCCATGTCTTCTTCTAGAAGATTCTCACCATGCCTTAATTAATACCCTTTAATTAATCAGTTTTCTTAAGTTTAGACTTAGGTCCCATTAAAAAGAGATCAATTATTTTAATTAAGTCGTCTCTAGGTGGAATTTCCAGAAATGATTTCTGGGTTTTGGAGAATACATGTATTCTAGCCTCTCCACAAAGTTTCGTGGTAAGAACACATCCGATGCTACAAAAATCAACACCAGCCAGCTAAAGGAGAAAGACATGCAGTTACACATTGACATAGGAAATGATGGCAACTACTTAACTAGGAGAGTTGGTACTGTCAACTTTGAGAGGGAGTCCGGTAGCTCTCTCCATCTCATGGATGTCCTCTATGTTCCATGCCTAAGAAGAACCTTGTTTCTATTGCTCCCCTAAAGGACAAGGGTTGTGATGTCATCTTTAGCAGAGGTAAGGCTTACCTCAAGCACTTAGCTTCTGGATCCATGAAGCAGATTGTTGTGAGGATGAAGAATATTTACAGGTTGTAGGTTGAGACATGCAAAACCTTGAGCACCAAGGTAGGAAGTGCGAGAAGCAAAAATGTGGGGGATCTTTGGCACAGACGCACGTGGAATTTGCATAATGGGGCACTGACGATCCTTCAACAGATAGCCATAGTACTACCACAATGCGTATTTGACCAACATGATGTGTGCAAGGGGTGCACACTTGGCAATTATACCATGTCATCTTTTCAAGGCCGAGACAGCAAAGCCAAAGGGATATTGGAGCTAGTACATTCAAACGTATGTGGGCCCTTCTCTTCTCCATCACTCATGAGACACAGGTACTGTCACTTTAAGAGATGAATATTCTCAGAAAACATGGATCTTTTTTATGAAGAAGAAGGAGGAGGTCTTCTCCAAGTTCATGGAGTTTAAGGTCTTGGTAGAAAATCAAACTAGGAAGAAGATCAAAGCATTGAGGAGTGATAATGGCAGGGAATATGTCTCTAATGTCTTCAAGGACGTGTGTGCCAAGGAGGGCATTAGGAGAGAGCTTACAACGCCCCATAACCCTCAGCAGAATGGGGTGACTAAGAGGAAGAACCACAACATAGTTGGAGCGGCCAAGGCCATGTTGCATGACTAAAGGGTACACATGTTTTTGTGGGTAGAGGCATGCAACACTGTAGTATTTCTGTAGAACAAGAGTCCACACAAAGTGCTTGGACGAGTTACACCAGAGGAGGATTTCATAGGCAAGAAGCCTAATGTTTCTCACTTCCGCATCTTTAGCACCAAAATTTACTGCCATGTGTCCAAAGAGAGTAGGAAGAAGCTAGAGCCCACAGCTGAAAAGGAAATTTTCTTGGGTTACAGTGAGACGTCTCAGGGGTACGGGGTGCATATACCATGATTCAAGAAGACAATTATCAAGTGGGACATGAGGTTTGAGGAGGAAAAATCTCTCACGGAATCCTTGGAGCGAGAGTAGGCTGGAGTACCTGAGGAGGAGCTATTCTCTCCCAAGCAGGAGCCTCAACTAGAATCACAGATTGAGTCTCAAGTAGGTGGCAAGCAGGCCGCACAACAAGATGACCACTTTTAATGCCCTTACCAAAATTAAACTCCTAAAATTCTTCCTGAATTTAACAATTGTAATTTAAACAAGAACTTATCAATTTAATTAACATATACATACTAGGTTTCTGTGTTTGACGTCGATCCCGAGCTGTTGTAGCACCAAATTTGCTCCCATTACCAAAATGACCAAAACCTCCCTGCCAAACTGAGCACAATCTCGGTACCCAGCTCCAAAGTACTTCAAATTTGAGGTACTCTGGCCCCCATGCCCAAAACTTCAAGAACAATTAAGCTCAATTTCCCTTTGTCAGTGACTCTATTAGAAATTCCTACTGTCTTTGTAAAACTCCAAAAAAATTCCCCCCTGTTATGGCCTCCTCGACTCCCTTATATGCTCAATCCCACCATCTCAATCTCTCCACCACCCATGCATACAATCTTCTCAACTCCTCTCCATTACTTGCCACCTACAATATCTTTTATGACTTTTAGTCTCTCTGTCTTCCTTGTGTTAATATATATATTATGTGACTCATGGATTTGAGGTTGCCGCCTTTATTACTTTTCTTTTGATTGTATAAGTTCTATATTATGGTTTTTGTTTAGTTAATATAATATTTTGTGAATATGTTAATTGTTTTATTTATAGATTTTAATAATTCACTTTATTTTAACATCTAAATAAATTATTTTATTTACTTAATTAAATTATAAATCAAATAAATTTAATTTATATTTTATTATTTTCGTATATCTATATATATATATATATATATATATATATATATATAGATATATATATATATATATATATATATATATATATATATATATATATATCTCTTTGATTAAAGGATTAATCATATATATAGATATATATGAATGGTATATATCAAAGGCCCCACTCGATATACTTATTATATTATGGTGAGTTAGGAATTTACTTTGATAATTGATTTATTAACCTAAACTTAGATATTTTCCAATATTAGCCAATATGCATACTAGTGCAATACATGTGGTTCAAGCATATGTAGCTATCATATGGATGCCCGTATGCGTGCTAATATTCACATTATGTTTGTAATTGTAGGTGGGGTCATTACACCAAGAGTCATTGCAAGAGGAGGAGGAGAGACCAGGACGAGTGGATGCATCCACTTAGTCAATGACTCCTAGCATATGGAGGAAGAGAGCCAAGTGGGTCGAGAGGTTGATTCAAGAGGCCCAGGAGTGAGTTCAGACTACTAGCTCTATGTTCAGGTAAAGCAAGCAACCACAGAGGTACACCGGGTACGTGACGCTGATGACTAAGTTGTTAGACACGGAGCCTTCTTGTTATGAGTAGGCAGCCTCTCAGCAAGTTTGGCGAGATTCCATGGTGGAGGAATATTCCTCCATCTTGAAGAACAATGTCTTGGAGATTGTTCCATGGCCAAAAGGAAAATCAGTAGTAGGCTCATGCTAGGTGTACAAGGTGAAGCATGGAGTAGATGGGAGTGTGGAGAAGTACAAGGCCAAGTTTGTGACCAAGGGCTTCTCATAGGTTGAGGGCATTGACTATGATGAGACATTTTTTTCCAGTGGCACGTCATTCATCCATCAGGACTATTCTAGCACTTGCAGCACAAATGGGGTAGAAGATCCACCATATGGACATGAAGACAGCATTCCTCAATGGAGTGGTTGAGGAAGATATTTATATGGAGCAGCTATAGGGGTTTGAGACTTTCAGCAGAGAAACTTATGTCTATTCGCTAAAGAGATCTCTTTGCGGGATTAAACAGGCACTGAGAGCATGGTACACTCACATTGATAGCTACCTTTGAGGATTGGGCTTCACTAAGAGTGAGGCGGATTCCAACCTGTATTACATAATGGTTGGAGGGCTTTCACTCATTCTAGTACTCTATGTTTGTGATCTTATCCTAACTGGAGCAGACAACTTAATCCAAGATTGCAAGGCATATCTTGCAAGAGAGTTTGAGATGAAGGTTATAGGGCTTATGCAAGCCCATGACCACGCCTCTAGTCACAAATTGGAGGAAGGTGGATGCTAGCATAGCAGAGCGAGTAGATGCTACATTGTGCAGGCAACTCATTGGGTCGTTGATGTACTTATTCAACACATGACCTGATATATGTTTTGTAGTGAACCAGTTGAGCCAAGCTATGATGGATCCCACCAAAGTTCACTACATTATTGTAAAGCATGTTTTGAGATATCTCAAAGGCACAATAGATTATGGATTATGGTACAGACAAGTTGGTGGAGTGAGGGCTTCATAGATGCAGATTGGGCAGAGAAATCCACAGATCAGAACAATACTTAAAGTTGTGTCTTCAACATTGGGTCAACAGTTCTTTCCTGGTTCAGCAAGAAGCAGATATCAATTGCACTCAATTCAGTAGAGGTCGGTACATGGCTGCCAGTTTGGTGACATGTGAAGCTATCTGGATGAGGAAGTTGCTTGTGGGACTTTTTAGGTAGGGGATGAAGCTCACTATGATACACTGCGACAATCAGAGTTGCATTAAGCTCTTTGAGAATCCAGCATTTCGTAATTGCCACAAGCATATCGAGATCAGGTACCATCATCTCAGGGACTGTGTGTAGAAAGGGATAGGGAAGCTACCATACATTCCAATAGAGGAGCAAACAATAGATTGTTGAATTTCCACAACCCTAGTATCTAGGATAGAATCTTAAAATCTCTGACACTACCAAACCAAGAATCTCAACAAAGATACTTTGCACAGTAGAATATAAACAACAGTAAAATACACATACACAAATATAGACAACTTTTTACAAAATATTCCACAAATATGTACAACAACCCAATCTTCGTTATATTACACCAACTGAATAATACAATTGTCTAGGGCTCCCATACCAGGAATAGCAGTGCTCAAATATCCAATGGTACAAGAATACAAGATACAATATCTTGTTGCTCTAATACACAATCACAACCTCTATGTCGTATCTTGTCATGTCGGTCATTCGCTCCCGATCAGCAGCAACACAACTCTGCCTCTATCAATAAAACAAGTCCATCTTCTCACTGGACATGGCTCCACCTGCTCTCATGTTGATCATAAGTCCATCTACACATCAACACATTGAGACTCTGCTTGAGTTGTTCAAAACTCCGTTTGTGAACAACTCCCTCTGCCAACTGTTGCTCCTCAGCTACTCAAGGTCTTCTTCCCACTATAGCCTTCCATTGCTGCTATATGAAGGCTAACATAGGGCAGGAGGGCTGCCACCTATCACTATTGCAAGTCTCTTCTCCAACAATGAACATGGGTTGATCCAATCTGCTCCTCTAGGTTGGCCAATCCTTGAGCTCTCAAACTGCCTCCTCCTAGTAGCTTCTTTCGTCCATCAAAGAGATACACATAGGCTCAACGCTTCACCCAACTCACAGTTGTCCAAGTCTGTTGTTCTATGGCTACCTTGGACACTTTCTTGTTGCCCTCCACCAACCACTAAGTGCCCAATACTTTTGTCCACACTAGGACTCTATCCCTAGCATCAAATCAACACATACTTCATCAATACATACCTTGTTTTTTGGTTTGTTCATTGCTATAAATTATGCTCCTAGTTAGCGCTTGTGACCCACTGTTACGACCCTCTTTTCTTCCTCTAGAACCACCTCAAAAGCTGTGATCTTGTCTTTCTTGGCTCCTGTTGTTTAGAATTGCTTCCTAGGAAGAGTCTAGCCTTAGATTAGGCCTCCTAGTCCTCTCCTAATTGCCCATAACTCTTCCAGATCCTTGCGGCACCCTACAACATCCCTAAACAACTTCCAATTAGGCCTTTCGACCCCTTGCAAAGTGACTGCCCTCTGCGGCCCTCAAATAGAGACACTCGTACACAAAACCGCGCCTCAAAACAACCCTGCAACCCTATCCTATAATGCAGCCTCCTCCTGCAATGAACTCGGACCTGTAATGAGCAAAAAATATGCCCAAAACAACCCTCTTCCTCCACACCTTGTCCTCCTTTGCTTGCGGCCAACTTCAGAGATGTATTGATGATGATTTGATGCACTTGAATGGTGAAAATAACATCAACTCGCCTCCTTTTTATACACTAAAGGAGGGCTCCACGAATTATTAAAGAGACATGTCTTTTGGACATGTTTACCTCAACCCTACATGACTTGCAGGTCCAAAAACCCAATGTTATCTTCAAAAAATTCATGTCTCATTAAGGACATATCGGATTTCAATGATTCTTGATGTGTTGGATTCTCCTCGCCATCCTCTATCGTCTCCATCCATCACATGTCCAAAATACCTCATGGTTTTGGCCCAAACATCAATGGGTGCAAAACCCCTACCTTCGATTCCAAACCCATAGAAGACTTTTGTGTCTCTCCAACCTCCAAACCCTGAACCCTAGGGCTTGGAGTACCTCCCAAGCTATAAAAAATCAACACTCCCTCTTAGCAAGGGAGGTACTTCCAAGAATAGGAAGTAGGTCATCATCATCATCACTACTCGCAACACTTTCCCAACTCTGGGTGCTCACGACTGCAGCAATCCTTGTAGTATGAACTATGCCTCTCTCAGAAGTGTCGTTGTCACTGGAAGTTTCCTGCTTCTTCCTTTCCTGTATCATTTTCCAATCCCTCTATGATTCCTTCTTGGCAGTTGTAGGAACACCCTTGCTCCCCACTGACCACGCCGCCTTCTTGGGCTGCAAAGTCTCCCTCTGAACCTGCAAACTCCCTCTATAACTCGACTCCCTCTGAGCCTCTAGAACTTGGAACTTCTTCTCTGGAGCATGTACCTGTCCCTCTGAAGCTTGCACCTGCACCTGGTCCTCCTACTTCTTCTTTTCATGATCCATAGGCATGCCCATCAGCCTGTATAGACCATGCTCTCTAAATCCAATCACAATACCTGCGGAGTTAGAGCCTCTAGGCCTGAGTCTTGCCTCCCCATTCTGGAATAAGACCTCAAACCCCTTCTTCTCGATCACTAAGATTGATATCACACTATATCTAAGTCCTGGTACAAACAGTACATCCTGGACCCGCACCACTTGTTCTGACTCCATCCTGAATGCCACAACTCCTGATCCTCGGATCTCCTTCTGACTCCTTTCGCCCAACACCATGTGCAACTTTGAGTCCCACTCAGCTAGAGTCTCGAATACCTCCTGTGACCCTGTCATATGTTTCGATGCACCATTGTCCACGTACCATCCATCCTCATTGATAGTACCCTGCAAGAAATGAGAGATCATAGCAAATTCCTCCTCCTCCAACCTCCTGGTGGGAGCATTTACCTCAGTAGAGGTGGCACCACTGGCAACTTGCTTCCCTTTCTTCTTCTCATCATCTCCCGTCTTCTTCTTCATCGGACATCTTGACGAAAAATGACCCATCTCACCAAAATTGAAACACTTGATTTTACTCAAGTCCTTTTGCTTACCCTTCATTCGTGCTACAAGTGCCACGTCATCATCTGAAGCCCTCTTCTTCAAATGAAGATCCTCGTCTCGCAATTCTTCCTGAATGAAGTCGTCCCATAGCCTATTCCAGTCTGGCAACTTATCTCTGGCAATGATCCCCTTGATGAAGGGCTTCCATTCCTTGGTGAACCCTTTCAAAGCAATCCTCACCATATTAGAATCTGAAATAGTCACACCGACGACAACAAGCTCATCTTTGGCCTGAGATAATCTCGTCAGATACAAAGTCACTCCTTCAACCTGCATCATCTTGGTGGACTTCAACTTATCCTCCAATACCAGTTCCGGTTCTCGTTCTTATTCTAGAACAAATTTTGAAGAACCATCCACATCTCATGTGCAGTGTTCTTCTCGGACAAATGAGGTATTAGGGGATCCTTCCCACCATCAAGGATGATCAATCTCATGCTCGTATCCAATTCCTCATACACTTCCAACTTCTTAGAGTTAGTTGGTTTCTTGATCTCTTTCTCGACGAACTCGTAGATCCTGTTGACTTGCAATTCCAACTTGATCCTTTCCTTCTAAGGACTATAGTTGGACAGCCCTTCCAACCTGTCCTCATACTGGAGACCAACCTGCAACTTCAACATTGTAGTGAGCACTTAACCTACAATGTGACTAACTCCCTCTTAAGTTTTACTACCCTATGCGCACTCTGATTCACTGTCCCTCAAAGTAGCTCAAACACGCTCTAATACCATGTTGAATTTCCATGACCCTGGTGTTTAGGATATTATCTTAAAATCTCTGACGCTACCAAACCAAGAACTCAACAAAACTACTTTGAACAATGGAATATAAACAATAGTAAATCACAAATGAACAAATATAGACAACCTTTTACAAAATATTCTACAAATATGTACAACAACCCAATCTTTTTTCTATTGCACCAACTCAATAACACAACTGTCTAGGGCTCCTGTACCAGGGATAGTGGCCCTCAAATATCCAATGGTACAAGAATACAAGATACAATGACAATCTTGCTGCTCTAGTGCACAATCACAACCTCTATGTTGTATCTCGTCCTACCAGTTCTTCACTCCTGATCTGCAGCAACACATCTCTGCCTCTATCAATGAAACAAGTCCATCTGCACACTGAACACGGCTCCACCTGCTCTCATGTTGATCGTAAGTCCATCCACACATCAACACATCGAGACTCCGCTTGAGTTGTTCACAACTCCCTCTGCCCATTGCTGCCCCTCAGCTACTCAGGGTCTTCTTCCCACTACAGCATTCCACTGCTGCTATATGAAGGCTAACCTAGGGCAGGAGGGCTGCCACCTATTACTGCTGCGAGTCTCTTCTCCAACAATGAACATGGGTTAATCCAATCTGCTCCTCTAGGCTGGCCAATCCTTGAGCTCTCAAACTGCCTCCTATTAGCTTCTTTCGTCCATCAAAAAGATACACATAGGCTCAACGCTTCACCCAACTCACAACTGTCCAAGTATGTTGTTCTAGGACTAACTTGGACACTTTCTTGTTGCCCTCCACCAACCACTAAGTACCCATTACTTTTGTCCACACTAGGACTCTATCCCTAGCATCAAATCAACACATACTTCATCAATACATACCTTGTTTGTAGGTCTGTTCACTGCTGCAAGTTCTGCTCCTGGTTTGGGCTTGTGATCCACGGTTACAGCCCTATTTTCTTCCTCCAGAACCACCTTCAAAGCTGTGGTCCTGTCTTTCTATGTTCCTGTTGTTTAGAACTGCTTCCTAGGAAGAGTATAGCCTTAGATTAGGCCTCCCATCCCTCTCCTAACTGCCCAGAGCTCTTCCAGATCCCTGCGGCACCCTACAGCAGCCCTAAACAATCTCCAATTAGGCATTTAGGTGCTCTGCGAAGTGACTTCCCACTGCCAACCTCAAATAGAGGCACTCCTACATAAAACCACACCTCAAAACAGCCCTGCAACCCTCTCCTGTAATGCAGCCTCCTCCTGCAATGAACTCAGACCTGCAATGAGGGAAAAACATGCCCAAAACAACCCTCTTCCTCCATACCTTATCCTCCTTTGCCTGCGGCCAGCTTCAGAGATGTATTGATGATGCTTTGATGCACTTGGATGGTGAAAATAACATCAACTCACCTCCTTTTTATACACTAAAGGAGGGCTCCACGAATTCTTAAAGAGACATATCTTTTGGACATGTTTACCTCAAGCCTACATGACTTGCATGTCCAAAAACCCAACGTTATCTTCAAAAATTGATATCTCAACAAGGACATCTCAGATTTTGATGATTCTTGATGCGTTGGATTCTCCTCGCCATCTTCTGTCATCTCCATCCATCACATGTCCAAGATGCCTCATGGTTTTGGCCCAAACATCAATGGGTGAAAAACCCCAACCTTGGGTTCTAAGCCCACAAAAGACTTTTGTGGCTTTCCAACCTCCAAACCTAGAACCTTAGGTCTTGGAGTACCTCCCAAGCTACCAAAAATCAACACAGATATCTTGACTAAGAAATTGGAAAGAGACAATTTTATCTATTTCAGAGATAAGTTGGGAGTTGTACAGAATCCCCTCCTTGCTAAGAGGGAGTGTTGAAAATGTAGCAATGGAAGGTCTTTTGGCTTGTGCCTTAGCTAGTGAATACCTCGACTTAGTCTTTTTGTAGCATGGATGCAAGTTCATGAGATAAAATTCAGTTACAATGAGTTGATTTCTAGACTATCGGAATTGTCATTAAGATTGCATGCATAGTGTTGGAGCTTTAGTTCATTGGAGTCTTCTTCAGTTAGACTATAGGATGAGGTAGCAGTTACAATTTCAGCTAAAACGAGTTAAGTCTTCAGTGTTGATTGGAAAGAGAATGAGTTAAGACTTCAGTGTTGATTGGAGAGAGAACAAGTTGAACTCTCAGTTAACTCGCAACCACAACTAAAGACTAGGCCTCCTTGCATGGATTGAATTCTATCTATAAAGAGAAGGATGAAGGTGCAAGATCGCAAGACAGATATGTTGATTTTTCATAGCTTGGGGGTACTACAAGCCCTAGGGTTCAGGGTTTGGAGGTTGGAGCACCACAATAGGTCATTGTGGGCTTCGAACCCAAGGTTGGGGTTTTGCCCCCATTAATGTTTGGGCCAAAATTTAAAACCATGAGGCATTTTAGACATGTGATGGATGGAGATGATAGAGGATGTTGAGGAGAATCCAACGCAATGAAAATCGTCGAATTCTAAGTTGTCTACGATGAGTTATGAATTTTTTAAGATAATAATAGGGTTCTCGGACATGCAAGTCATGAAGGCTTGAGATGGTTATGTCCAAAAGTCGTGTCTCTTGGAGAATTCGTGGAGATTGTTGATTTGGGGTAGCATTGGAGGTGCTCTAGCCACAAAATTTGGTGGAGAGGTTGGGGCACATGAGATCTCCAATACCCAGAAAGGGTTTGGGCAGATTCTAAACAGATAAGGAGATATTAAAATAAATAATATTTTTAATGGAGTCCCTAAGTCTAAACTTAGGGAAAATAAAATATTAATGTGTATTAATATGAATCTGTGTTAGAGTGGTCCAAAAGACATGGATCAAGCGAGATCTAATCTTAGCCGTTGATTAGGGACTTAATCTAGGCCATTAATATGTCAACGAGAAAAGTATAAGAGGAGGCTTGAGGGTCACTTGGAGAAGACACCAGAGTGATCAATCATTCTATTCTCTAGAACCGGGTTTGCTAAGAGAGATAGAATCAGTGATCGGAGAGGAGCTGAGGGGCATTGAGTACAGAGAAACAGAGAGGCAGAGATAGTGTCGAGATAGCAGCATAGCAACCAGAGAGAGACGCAGGAGCAGCCAGTGCTCACGCAGGGCCATACAAAGGCCGCTAAGTGTTGTGTAGAGCACCAAAGGGGCCAGCGTAGCTGACGGAAGGCCTCTTGGGGCTGACGCAGTGCAAGATAGGCTAACACAGTGCCAACGCTGGGCTAGGAGAGGCTGACGTAGTCCAGATTGGGCAGACGCTGGGGTTTCTGGGGCAGATTGGTGCCAAGTAGCTGCCGGAAGGATTATCCGAGGTTTCAGCCAGTAGATTTGTCAAAAACCGAGAGGCATTACTGCTAAGGAAATTCTCTATTGGGTAGGCCAGTTTTGGCACCCAAATTGTACTCTGATATTGCTTACTAAGAAAACACTCAGATAGTTGCATCGGTTTTCCTGCATTCGGTTTTTCCAGGGACATTAGTCCAAAAATAATGGTGTCATATGGTGTCTTTGTTCTTGTTTCTTTTAGTTGCCGATCTATAATATGTTGAGCATGCACTAGTGTTTATTTTCAGTATTTACATTGTAAAGAACTTGTTAAGGAAAAATGACAAGTAGGTAGGAATAAATCAGATAAAGTGCATGGAGAGTTTCTAACTGAGTAAACTTAGAAACTTCAACATGGTATCAGAGCGTGATTGCAGATCACAAGAGGACTAAGAGACATCAGCCAAACAGAGAAATAGCAGCAGAAAACAGCTATCCCGAGGTGACAGAAGCTGTTTCCAGCAGTGCAGAAGCCAAGAAGTGTGATGCAGAGCTAGCTAGAGCCACGCAGAGGAAGTCGGGAGCTGCGCAAAGCCCCAGAGAGGCCAGCGTTGCTGACGCAGAGGACCAGAGGGCTGACGCAGACCCATCCGGGGTGACTCAGGGCCAGCGTGAGGCAGAGAGGGGCTGACGCAGTTCACAAAGTGTTAATTTTAGGTATGTTCTATGCTAAGAGCAATTTATTTCAATTTTCACAGTTAGCTTCATATCTTTTCCAGACTAGCAATCACATCAGCATTAAAGTAACCTGCAGATGGAACATAAACATAAATCGTAGAAGACAAGCCAAGACAAGAGGACACAAGATGTGGCATCAGCCAGGGACAAACCCCAATGTGGGGAAACCCTTGATCAATTCTTCTTTTATGTTCTTCAATAGTTCAGCAGAGAGAGAGATAGTACATTTACAACAGAAGTCAACACTTTGAGTTATCTATACATGAGATCAGTTGAAGACATTCTGCTTCAACTGATTCTCCAAGGTGACGTCTTCACCTAACATAGTTGCATCTCGTTTATTAGTTGCACCTTACCGTATAGCACCATGTTGTACCATCACAGTGCTGCTCTCATCATCATGTTGCCCATTATGCTGCATCTTTCATCATCATGCAGCCCTATTCATCATCATGTTGCTCCTTTCTTAACATGCCCATTATGCTGCATCATGCAGTCTCATTCATCATCATGCTGCCTCATACATCAGCATGCAGTCTCATCGTTGATCATGTTGACCTTTGCATCATCATAATCATGCTGCCCTTTACATCATTATGCAGTCCCATTACTGATCATGCTCATATACATATATATGATGATGATCTATAATTAATGTGATCCTTGTCACTGTTCTTTGAAACATGTTGAGACTGCCTTATTCTAGATCTAAATATGGTGATGATACGTATGCCAAGGATCTCTTCATTGAACCCTTATCTCATCATCCAGTCATAGCTAGACTGTAATTTATATAGAGGAGATAACATTTGTCATAATATTCATTGGTCTGAGAGAAGAGGTCTTTCTCTGTTATCCGATGACTAGTCTGCTACAAGACTGCCACCGAAATTAACACTGCTCCCTGTTATACCAAGATTGCCTATGCTGAGAATGGATAGGCTTTAGCTCTGTGGTTCCTTAACCCATCCAAGGAGACAACTGAACTCACTACGGCTCCATGACCTTGACTGCGACTCCACTTGACTGTGGCTTCACTTGACTATGGCTCTCTGCGGCTTTATGCCTTGACTGTAGCTCTACTTGACTGTGGCTTCACTTGACAGCAGCTCTCTGCAGCTTTATGCCATGACTGTGGCTTCATACCTTGGCTGCATCTTCATGCCTTCGCCCAATTCATAGATGACTGCACCTAATACGTCTCCATTGCCTGCGTATAAAGTGTCTTCGTCGCCTACGTATAAGGTGTCTCCCTTTGCCTGCGTATATATCTAAATTTACAGTGAAAAGGTGTCTCCATTTACAGTAGATAGATGTCTCCATGATTAGCGTATATGAGTCTTCACAACTGCGTATAGAGTCTTCATAATTGCGTTGGACTAGGGCATCATACTAGGCCAGTGTACTCCTTAGTGTCTCTCCTTATCCAAAAACCCAAGACGTGGAGAGGAGATCATATAAAGAGTGTCTCAAATGACTTCAATTCCTTTCCCATTTATACTAGAACGTAGATGATGAATAGACATGACTATTGGGCTTCTAGGCCTACACAAGTTGCTGGCCGACTTGACAAATTGTCTTATAACACAAATAAATTGATAACTCCATGAATACTCATCAAAATCGGATGATCTTTAGATAAATCCTACACCTCTTGATGAGAAGGATCCAATAAAGATATTAGCTGCCATAAATAAGATGACCCACATGGAGTTTGGCCCTAGTTGCCAATTTTAACACTCCCTCTCAACTAGGGAGAACTCCATCTGCTGATCCATATGTCCGACTATACTATCTCTACCATCAGTGCTCTGCACTGCTTTGCTCAGCTCTGCTTAGCTTTAGTCAGCTCTACTAGCTCTGCTTAACCATGAAGAAGAAGAATTGATTGAGAATGTCTCATACCATTCTCCACTGACCCGAAGTCAGTCTCAGATTGTGTACCACTGGTCCCAGACCAATCCTCTACCGACCCGAAGTCAGTGTCATAGTGGGTACCACTCTCACTGGTCCTAGACCAATATCATTTATCGCAGATCAATGAAGGTCATCCTAGCATAGGGAGTACGGTAGATACAATGATGCGTCCATCGGTACTATGGTCCCTATCCTCATTTCCTTGCTCATTGATCAAATGAGAGGTACTTCCCATGAGTCCCAGATTGCATGGTTAGGATGCCTCGACAGGAGAACTGATCAACCTGTCCACAGGAGAGCGAATCATCCTGTCCCACAAGAGAGCGAATCATCTTGTCCATAGGAGAGCGAATCACCCTGTCCATAGGAGAGCGAATCATCCTATCCCACAAGAGAGCGAATCATCTTGTCCATAGGAGAGCGAATCATCCTGTCCACAGGAGAGAAAATCATCCTAACCCACAAGAGAGCAAATCATCTTGTCCACAGGAGAGCGAATCATCCTGTCCACAAGAGAGCGAATCATCTTGTCGACACAAGAGCGAATCATCCTGTTCACAGGAGAGCGAATCATCCTGTCCACAAGAGAGAAAATCATCCTGTCTAGCGGATGCCACGAAGAACTAATCATCCTGGCCTATAGGAGAATGAATCATCCTGTTCCACAATCGCCATGGAGAACACATCATCCAGGCCCACAGGAGAACTAATCATCTTGTTCCATAGTCGCCACGGGGCGTCACAGGGGAAGGTTGAACCTTTTACCCTGTACAAAGTGCACCAACAGGGGATGATGAGTCACCCTGTGCTTGTATGTTGCTCCAGTAAGTACCCCAAGTCCCCAGAGCTCCCAGAGCTCAATGTATGCAACATGCAGGACCCTTTTATAAGGGTCTCTCGACGACTCCAAGTCGTTCGGGAAAATCACAGATTTGATCTTTCCCTTGGGGCTTTGACAAAGTGTAGCGACCTATACATCATCTCACAACGATGGAGCTTCCTTGCTCATTTACCATACCCCAGATAAGGTAGTATCAGTTGTCTAACTGCTAGAGCAATCATCGAATATGGGATTCCTCAATAATCGAATCCCCCCTCCAGTTGTCAAAAGAGAATCACAGTGGTATTCATCATGTGTACAAACAGCTCACTTAAGAGCTTCTGCAACCATGCAGCTTCACACGAGATCATACTCGTAGCTACGTATTCGGTCTCGGCGGTGCTTATAGCTACCGACTTCTGCTTCCTACTCATCCATGATATCAAAGTAGAATCCAAAGAGAACCAGCACTGAGAAGTGCTCTAGTGATCCTCCACACTGCCAGCTTAGTCAGCATTCGAATAGCCATGCAGTTTCATATTTCCGGCAGTTTATCTTAATCCATGAGAGATTGAGCCCTGAAGATATCTCAGAAGATTCTTGGCACCAATCTAGTGAGGCTCAAATATGAGCTCACCATGCTAACTGCAAAACATATGTTCGGACGGAAGTTCACCAAGAATCTCAACGTGAATGAGTTTATGAAACTCAAAGGCATTTCCCAAATCTGATCCACCATCACTACCATATAACTTCTGAAAGTTAAGATTCTCGAGGTAGTCACAGGATTGCAGTTTATCATTCCACATCCGAAATCCAACTCCCTCTTTACTTCTGCAAATGAGAGGGTCTGCACCTGTCAGAAATAGGTCGTCCTCATAAGGTGCTGGTATGAGAGGTCTATCATCCACAACTTTTGGATGGTTTGGATCAGTTTCACTCCTAGTGAATCTCAGCTTCATCAAACAGCTATCGATCCTCTCATACTATGCCCAGGGTGTTTTGCTTCAAGCCATAGAGGGCTTTCTTCCACATGCATACGTGAGATTCCTGATCATCAATTTCAAACTCCTCGAGTTGTTCCAAATCTGTGGACCTGCTGCATGAGGAGAATGGTCCCCTTATAAGATTTTCCTTTGGTACATCTTAGACATGTACTTTCATGTTCTTTTTTAATTCAGGCTTCCCTGTCACCATCTGACTCACAGACCTCCGGTGCTATGTGTCAATGGACATGGTCCCCAGTGGACTTCCTGTAACTTGATGCAATCCCTGAACTCAAAAACATCTTTGAAAATTCTATTTTCAAACACGTACCTTTCCATCGACGAGTGCCACCTTAAAACCTTCGATTTCCATTCCTGTCATTCCTTTGATCATTGAAGATGTCGCTGGAATGATTGTTATCATCATCAAGTGATGTGTCCCTGTCATTCAGACACTCCTTCGCATAATGGCCGAACTAGTTATCTGTCTTTTCTTCCACCCTGAGATCCGGTCTTCCAATGAAGTGATCTTAAGGTAGGCCATCAGAAACTTCCGTTGTGCCAATCTTGACAATATTCTATGCTTCGACTTCACCCTTTGGTGAATTTGAAGAGCGATGAGGAATCCACTGATCCTTTTGTCCTTTCCCACTGTCTTCGGTGATTGCTCTTTCACTCTTGCTCCAGCATAGTCTTCACCTCAGCTCTGATTCCATGTTAATTTTAGGTATGTTCTATGCTAAAAGCAATTTATTTCAATTTTCACAGTTAGCTTTATATCTTTTCCAGATTAGCAATCACATCAGCGTTAAAGTAAACTACAGATAGAACATAAAAATAAATCGTAGAAGACAAGCCAAGACAAGAGGACACAATATGTGGCGTCAGCCAGGGACAAACCCCAATGTGGGGAAACCCTTGATCAATTCTTCTTTTATGTTCTTCAATAGTTCAGCAGAGAGAAAGATAGTACATTTACAACAAAAGTCAACACTTTGACTTATCTATACATGAGATCAATTGAAGACATTCTGCTTCAACTGATTCTCCAAGGTGATGTCTTCACCTAACATAGTTGCATCTCATCTATTAGCTGCACCTTACCGTGTAGCACCATGTTGTACCATCACAGTGTTTCTCTCATCATCATGCTGCCCATTATGCTGCATCTTTCATCATCATGCAGCCCTATTCATCATCATGTTGCTCCTTTCTTAACATGCCCATTATGTTGCATCATGCAGTCTCATTCATCATCATGTTGCCTCATACATCAGCATGCAGTCTCATTGCTGATTATGCCGACCTTTACATCATCATGATCATGCTGCCCTTTACATCATTATGCAGTCCCATTACTAATCATAATCATATACATATATATGATGATAATCTATAATTAATGTGATCCTTGTCATTGTTCTTTGAAACATGTTGAGACTACCTTATTCTAGATCTGAATACGGTGATGATAAGTATGCCAAGGATCTCTTCATTGAACCCTTATCTCATCATCGAGTCATAGCTAGACTGTAATTTATATAGAGGAGATAACATTTGTCATAATATTCATTGATCCGAGAGAATAGGTCTTTCTCTGTTATCCGATGACTAGTCTGCTACAGGACTGCCACCGAAATCAAGACTGCTCCTTGTTATACCAAGATTGCCTATGCCGAGAATGGATAGGCTTTAGTTCTGCGGTTCCTTAACCCATCCGAGGAGACAACTGAACTCACTACAGCTCCATGACCTTGACTGCGACTCCACTTGACTGTGGCTTCACTTGACTGCGGCTCTCTGCGGCTTTATGCCTTGACTACGGCTCCACTTGACTGGGGTTTCACTTGACTATGGCTCTCTGCAGCTTTATGCCATGACTGTGGCTCCACTATGTTGTGGCTTCACTTGACTACGGCTCTCTACAGCTTTATGCCTTGACTGCGGCTCCACTATGCTTGACTGCGGCTTCACTATTCTTGACTGCAACTTCATACCTTCGCTCGTCTTCATGCCTTCACCCAATTCATAGATGACTGCACCTAATACATCTCCATTTCGTACGTATAAAGTGTCTCCATTGCTTACGTATAAGGTGTCTCCATTTGCCTGCATATATGTCTCAATTTACAGCGGAAAAGTGTCTCCATTTACAGTAGATAGATGTCTCCATGACCAGCGTATATGAGTCTTCATAACTGCGTTGGATTAGGGCATCATCTGCAGCTAGGGCATCATACTAGGCCAACGTACTCTTTAGTGTCTCTCCTTCTCCAAAAACCCAAGACGTGGAGAGGAGATCATATAAAGAGTGTCTCAAATGACTTCAAGTCCTTTCCTATTTATACTAGAACGTAGATGATGAATAGACGTGACTATTGGGCTTCTGGGCCTACACAAGTTGCTGGCCGACTTGGCAATTTGTCTTATAACACAAATAAATTCATAACTCCATGAATACTCATCGAAATCGGATGATCTTTAGATCAATCCTACACCTCTCGATGAGAAGGATCCAATAAAAATATCAGCTGCCATAAATAAGATGACCCACACAGTTGTTGGGGTCTAGAAGGTTGCAGGAATATTGCATAGTGGAGATGGTGAGGTACTGTAGTCAGAACAGTACCTAAAAGAGCAGGGCCAAAGGATTTTTTACCGAGGGTTTCTAGCCGAGGAACCCGAATCAAAAGTGCAACTGCACAAGTCGATCAGAGTAGGGGGCATCTCGACAAGCGGCAGAAGGATTTCTAGGAGGGAAATCAGGACTCAGAGGGAGTCCAAAAGAGAACTTCCAGACAGGAAGTAGAGACTCAGAGGAGTCGAAAAGAACTTCCAAGACGGAAGTAGAGGAGCATCATGGCACTACAAGGGGTAAGAGACCAGTATAGACTGGACGGAGCATCGAACTTCGCAGTCTGGAAGGCCAAAATCTTATCAGTGCTTGACAGGAATCATGTCAAGAACTTTGCCTTGAAGGTAATAGTTGTCCCAGTCAACCCCAATGATAATGACAAGTACGAAGAGGCGATGGCGAGGGATAAGTGCATTATCCTTGACAGGTTCAAAGATCATATGGTACCACATATAGCCGAGAAGGAAATGACATTTGAGATGTGGGAGGCTCTCAAGAAGCTATACCAGCATACTTTTATGCAGAGAAGAATGTTGCTCGAGAACCAGATGAGGTCGTATCAAATGAAGAAGGGTCAATCTATTGACACCTTCCTCGGAGGACTGAATGAGATCCGAGACCAGTTGACTGCTATAGGAGTGACACTGGATCAGGAGCTTATGGTGAGGACAACCCTAAATGTTGTCTCAAAAGATTGGGAGGTATTTGTCCAAAGTATCCTGGGCAGAGGGACTCTCCCACCTTGGGACGAGATGTGGGCAACTCTTTGCCAGGAAGAGATTAGACGGCAGTCGAAGACAGGTAGCAGTAGCAAAGGGATCAAGGTCAAGCAAGAGGAGGAGGATGTGGTCCTAGCATCTGAGGGAAAGCAGGAAAAGCGGAAGAAGAAAGATCTCTCCAAGATCAAGTGCTTCCACTGTGGTGAAGTGGGTCAATATGCGACCCAGTGTCCAAGGAAGAAGAGTAAGGGAGAGTCTTCCTAGACTAAGGCAGCGCCAGCACGGGAAAAGAAGGAAGTTTTGACAGACGATGACTATGCCATGAGTGCACACACACCACTTGAGCAGAAGTGGGGAGACATCGAGTTGTAGTCAGGAGGATTACAAGCGATGAGGGGCAGGATCCTCGAGGTACCCAGCCTCTTGGATTAGACCTTGCGACAGGAGCCTCATCGAGGAGTAGCAAGACTGGCTGAGTCGGGTAGAGACGGATGTGGATGGAGCGGCAAAGAGAGCTACAGTGCAGGAGTCCCGAGACAATGCAAAGCTAGCAGGCTGCAGTAGTGCGAGAGGCACAGGAGTGTTCCTCCAATGCAGGACAACACAGAGAGGTGTGCAACAGTGCAAGATGCAGGAGAGTTGTTGCAGCAGCGCAGAGGTCAGAGAGGGAGCACTTGTCAGCGGCAGAGGGAGCTTCAGCATCAGTGGGTATCTCTAGCCCAATAGGGAGGTCAGTTGGGAGATCAGTTACTTACTTTTCAGTAACTGAGTTGCAGTGCAGCAACGGGCGGCACGATGCAACATGATGAGAGGAGGTGCAGTGTTGAGAGAAAAGACCAGCAGCAGCACGGATGCAGAGGGAGTTGTCCTACATATGCAGAAGTGGCAGTGGCAGAACCATGGGCAGCAATACAGGAGGCAGCAGTGCAAAGGATGTTGGGCAGGAAGGCCTAGCATCAACACAGATACTGATGTCGGATGATCAGAGTAATACTCAGTGAGAAGTATTGCTAGAGCACAATCCTCGCTAAGAAGGAGTGTTGATTTGGGGTAGCATCGAATGTGCTCTAGCCACGAAATTTGGTGGAGAGATTGGGGCAGATGAGATCTCCAATACCCAGAAAGGGTTTGGACAGATTCTAAACAGATCAGGAGATATTAAAATAATTAATATTTTTAATGGAGTCCCTAAGTCTAAACTTAAGGAAAATAAAATATTAATGTCTATCAATATGAATCTGTGTTAGAGTGGTCCAAACGACATGGATCAAGCTAGATCTAATCTTAGCCGTTGATTAGGGACTTAATCTCGGTCGTTAATATGTCAACGAGAAAAGTATAAGAGGAGGCTTGAGGGTCACTTGGAGAAGACACCAGAGTGATCAGTCATTCTATTCTCTAGAGCGGGGTTTGATAATAGAGATAGAATCAGTGATCGGAGAGCAGTTGAGGGGCATTGAATACAGAGAAACAGAGAGGCAGAGATAGTGCCAGGATAGTAGCAGAGCAACCAGAAAGTGAGACGCAAAAGCAGCCAGTGCTCACGCAGGGCTACGCAGAGGCAGCTAAGTGTTGCGCAGAGCACCAGAGGGGCCAACGTAGCTAACGCAGAGGCTCAGAGAGCTGACGCAGGGCCACCTGGGGCTAATGCAGGCCAAGATAGGCTGACACAGTGCCAGCGCTGGGCTAGGAGAGGCTGATGCAGTCCAGATTGGGCAAACGCTAGGGTTTCTGGGGCAGATTGGTGCCGAGTAGCTGCCGGAAGGATTATCCGTGGTTTTAGCCAATAGATTTGTCAAAAACCGAGATGTATTACTGCTAAGGAAATTCTCTGTTGGGTAGGCCAGTTTCGACACCCAGATTGTACTCTAATATTGCTTAATAAGAAAACCCTCAGATAGCTGCACCGGTTTTCCCGCATTGAGTTTTCCCAGGGACATTAGTCCAAAAATAATGGTGTCATATGGGGTGTTTGTTCTTGTTTCTTTTAGTTGTTGATTTGTAATATGTTGAGCATGCACTAGTGTTTATTTTCAGTATTTACATTGTAAATAACTTGTTAAGGAAAAATAACAAGTGGGTAGGAATAAATCAGATAAAGTGCATGGAGGATTTCTAGCTGAGTAAACTTAGAAACTTCAACAGAGACCTTCTTTTGTATATAAATAGAAGGTGTATGGAGGTCATTTCAATCATCCCATGTGCAACAAAACGTAAGATTGATTGATGAGAAGTAATCGTAGTCCAGGAGGACAAGTCCGAGTTGGAGAGAGTCTTGTTTGGCATCCTTTTGGTGGGCTAGGAGATTCAAGATGGTACAGGGAGGCAGCCGCATGCCTTAGGAAGATTCTAAATTGTGTTTTTGGGTTATTTTTGTGTGGTTTTCATCCTTTATGTAGGCCAAAGCTCCTAGATGCTTGAACAAGTAAGCAAAAACCCAAATAACCATTGAAACAAGGTGTTGTGGAGTTTTTGGGCGATGCAACTAGGCCACAGGCCCTGTTTCTTTGAACAAGAAGGCCGAGAAAGGTTACCTGGGGCTGGTGTTAGCCTAGAAATGGAGCAGATTGTGGAAAGAACTTAAGAAGAGGAGGTCGCGGTTGTAGGATGTCTTTTGGAGGAAGAGGAAGGGCTGACAAAGGACTGCTCGTAGCTCTAACCAATCCATTGACATGGCAGCAATGCACAAAAGTTCAGAACAATGAAAGGCATGTATGGTTGATATGTTTTGTTGTTAGGTGGATGGTGTCCAAGTGTGGATAGTTTGCAACTTGTGGAAGCCAAGTGAAAGAGGGCTAACTAGGGTGGTTAGAAGCCCTTTGCTAGGAGCATATTTCACAGTGGATAGTGGTTGTTGGATTGGGCATCTTTGGATGGATGGAGGGTAGCGTGTAGATGTCCAAATGTAGCCCTTGAATAACAGTCATAAAGAGAGGTTGACAGCTAATGGTGGGTGAAGTTGTTGGAGCCTAATGTGCAGCTCTTTGATGGACAGAAAAGGCTGCTAAGAAGGCAATTGGATAGCTCAGGTATTGGCCAGCCTAGAAGAGCAGATTGGATTAGCCCGTGTTCATTGTAGCAGAAGTAACTTGCAGCAATGATAGGTGGCAGCCCTCCTGGAGTCTCTATGTGTTGTTTCTTGATGGACTAAGGGGCAGCTAGAGAGGAGATCAGAAGCGAAGGACTGGTAGGACGAGATACGACATAGATGCTGTGATTGTCATTGTATCTATTATTCTTGTACTTGTGGATATTTGATGGCCATTACCCCTTGTACAGGAGCCCTAGACTGTTGTATTATATGTTGATAATATAACGGAGTTGTGTTATATAAATTGTTCTTATTGTACACATGATTGATTACTGCATTATAGTGTTCCGCTGTGCAAAGTAGCTTTGTTGAGATTCTCAATTTGGTAGCATCAAAGATTTAAGATTCTATCCTAGACACCAAGGTCGTGGAAATTCAACATGGTATCAGAGCGTGTTTGAACTACTTTGAGAAACATTGAATCAAAAGAGTGCACATCAAAGTATAGCTTCTTTTTATTGCATAATATATATAATGGATTCTTTTTAGTTGGTTTAGTTTGTATATTATAATTTCTTCTTGTAGTTTATAGTAATATATTTTATAATTCCTTTGTATATTTTATATAATATGTATTTATTCAATTTATTTTTGTATTAAATATATTATATCCTCTTTTATATAATACATGTCTTACCTTTATATTTTGTATAGTTATATATATATGGTGGTGGTACATACATTAAGTACCTCACTCATTATATTTAGTATTTTATCAGTTAGGTATTCACTTAGAACTTTCCATAATTAATTCAATTTTCTTTCATTGGGTAATTTCATAATAAGTTTAATATGTATACTAGCGCAGTACATTCAATGCATGCATATGTAGCTATCATATGCATGCCTCTTATGAATGCTAATAATCATGTTCTATCCGTAATTTGAGATGGTCATTATAGATACGAGGGCGAGATTTGTCATCCTTGATGGTGTGAAGGATCCCCTAATACCTCATTTGTCAGGGAAGAACACTGCACATGAGATGTGGATGGATCTTCAGAATTTGTTCAAGAATAAGAATGAAAACTGGGTACTGGTATTGAATGATATGTTGAATTCCACAAAGATGATATAGGTTGAAGGAGTGACGTTGTATCTAACAAGGTTATCTCAGGTCAAATATGAGCTTGTTGTCGTTAGTGTGACTATTTCAGATTCTATTGTTGATTTGGGGTAGCATCGGATATGCTCTAGCTTTGAAAATTGGTGGAGAGGCTAAAGCACATGAGATCTCCAAGACCCAAAAATGGTTTGGGTAGAATCTAACCAGTTTGGGAGATATTAAAATAATTAATATTTTTAATGGAGTCCCTAAGTCTAAACTTAGGGAAAATAAAATATTAATGTGAATTAATATAAAACTGAGTTAGAATGGTCCAAAAATCACGGATCAAGCCAAATCTAGTCTTAGCCGTTAATTAGGGACTTAATCTTGGCCATTGAATTGTCAACAAGAAAAGTATAAGAAGAGGCTTGAGGGTCAGTTGGAGAACACATCGAGTTGATCAAAAATTTGATTTTCTTGGGCAGGGCTTGCTGAGGAAATCGAACGAGTGATCAAAGTTGCAGCTAAGGGGCAGTGAATACAGTAGCAGAGAGGCAGAGATAGTACTGTGAGGATCAACGCAGAAGTTGGGAGAGGGTTGACGCATAGCCAGCTAGAGGCCACGTAAAGGCAGTTAGGAGTTGCACAGAGCTTGAGGAGGGCCAGCATGGGAAACGCAGAGGCTCCAGAGGCTGATGCAGAGCCTTGAGAGGCTGACGCTGGGCCAAACATGATAACGTTGGGCCAAAGAGGCTGACACAGACCCTAGAGGTTGACGCTGGGAGATTTCGTGGGGCAGATTGGAGCTAAAGAGCTAGATAGGGTGACACAATCCCTATCAGGGTGACAGAGAACAACAAAAATGTTGCAATGTTGTTGAGGGATCGTTCCTCCGGTGATTTAGCCGGAATATCTGTCTTCGACTGAGAGGTACTACTACCGAGGGCATTCTCTGTTGGGTGAGCCATTTCTGGCACCCAGATTGTATTCTCAAACTGCTTAATAATAAAACCCTTTGATAGCTACACCGGTTTTCCCGCGTTGGGTTTTTCCGGGGATATTAGTCCAAAAATAACGGTGTCACTTGTGTGCTTGTTTCTTTCAATTGATGATTTGTATGTGTTGATATTGTACTTGTATTTATTTTCATTATTTACATGGTAAATAACTTGTTAAATAACTGAACAAGCAGGAAAAAAAAATCAGAAAGTACAAGAAGAATTTATAACGGATAGACCTAGAAATTCCAACATGGTATTAGAGCGTGGTTGCAGATCACAGGATAACTGAAGGCATCAACCAAGCAGATTAGCAGCGACAGAAACAACTGTCCCGAGTGACAGAAGTTGTTCCTAGCAGAAAGCAGCAAGAAATGGGTGACGCACAGAGCCTGCATCATCAGTTTGAGCCATGAGGAGGATCAGCGTTGAGGCAGAGAGGAGCAGACTTGACCTATGCAGTGCCTGGTCATCTTTCTCAGCCAGGAAGGATCGACGTTGTGGCCAGGAGGTGCAGATTGTGCCGGTGCCAGGATTACGCAGAGCCTAGAGGCTCCAACTTTCAGACTACTGGGGCATAGGAGGCTGTGGGTAAGTTGCGGAGCGAAGCTGGTGGGGTACTGTGGTAAAAAAAATACCTAACAGGGCAAGACCAAGGAGGAGGGAGTTGTTGTCGAGGATTGGCAGAGGGATTTCCGAAAGGGAATTCAAGGCTCAGAGGGAGTCAAACCGAGAACTTCCAGACGGGAAGTAGAGAGATTTGAAAGAGTCGAAAGAGGAGCAGCAAAATGGCAATGAATGGGCTAAGAGATCAGGATAGAGTGGACAGAGCTTCAAACTTTGTAGTCTGGAAGGCCAAGATCTTGTCCATTCTAGACAGGTATCGCATCAAACAGTTCACATTGAAAACGATAGTGATCCCAGTTGATCCAGCTGAAAATGACAAGTACGAGGAGGCAATGGCCAGGGCAAAGTGCATCATCCTTGATGGTGTGATGGATCATGTGGTGCCACACGTTGCCGAGAAGGAGACGGCAAATGAGATGTGGGAGGCACTGAAGAAATTGTACCAGCATACTTCTGGGCAGAGAAGGATGTTACTTGAAAACCAGCTGCGGTCATATCAGATGCAGAAGGGAGAGCAGATAGATGTCTTCCTCGATGGATTGAAGGAGATTCGTGATCAGCTAACTTCCATAGGGGCCACATCGGATCAGGAACTGATGGTGAGGATCGCATTGAACGCAGTCTCAGAGGATTGGGAGGTATTTGTCCAGAGCATACTTGGCAGGACGAGCCTTCCAGATTGGGAGGAACTGTGGGCAGCTCTTCGTCAAGAAGAGATCAGGCAGGTGTCCAAGGCAGGGAGTAATGGAAAAGTGGTCAGAATCAAGGAGGAAGAAGAAGATGCAGCTCTCACATCTATGGGAAAGTAGGAGAAAAGAAAGAAGAAGGACCTCTCCAAGGTCAAGTGCTTCCATTGTGGGGAACTGGGTCACTATGCGAACCAGTGTCCTAGGAAGAAGAGCAAGGGAGAGGCTTCTGAGACCAAGGTTGCGCCGGCTAAGGCGGAGAAGGAAGTGGAGACTGATGATGACTGTGCCATGAGTGCTCATGCACCTTGAGAGAAGAGGTGGGGAGACATCGAGCTGTAGTTAGACGGACTACAGGTGATGAGGGGCAAGATCCTCGAGGCACCCAACCCGTTGGATTATACCTTGCTACGGGAGCCCCAAAGAGGAGTAGCAGGACTGGCGGATGTCGATAGAGATGGATGCGGATGGAGCGATAGAGAGGGCTACAGTGCAGGAGTCCCAGGACAGCATGAGGCAGCAGTGCGAGAGGCATAGAGTTGTTGCAGAAACCCAAAGGTCAGAGAGGGAGCACTTGTCAGTGACAGAGGGAGCTTCAGCATCGAGAGTGTTTCTAGCCTGACAGAGATGTCAGAGTTGGGAGATTAGTTACTTACTTCTCAGTAATTGAGTTACAGTGCAGCAGTTAGCAATGGCAGTGCTATGAGCAGCACGATGCAACGTGATGAGAGGGGATGCAGTGCAGATGTAGCAGTGGCAGTGACAGGGCCATGGACAGTAGCACGGATGCAGAGGGAGCTGTCGTAGGGATGCAGCAGTGGTAGTGGTAGGGCCATGGGTAGCAGTACATGATGCAGCAGTGCAGAGGATGTTGGGTAGCAGGCCTAGCATTAGCACAGGGACCGATGCCGGATGATCAGGGTGATACTCAGTGAGGAGTATTACTAGAGCACAATCCTCACTAAGAGGGAGTGTTGATTTGGGGTAGCATCGGATGTGCTCTAGCCTTGAAAATTGGTGGAGAGGCTAAAGCACATGAAATCTCCAAGACCCAGAAATAGCTTGGGCAAAATCTAACTAGTTTGGGAGATATTAAAATAATTAATATTTTTAATGGAGTCCCTAAGTCTAAACTTAGGGAAAATAAAATATTAATGTGAATTAATATAAAACTGAGTTAGAATGGTCCAAAAGTCATGGATCAAGCCAGATCTAATCTTAGCCATTGATCAGGGACTTAATCTCGGCCGCTGAATTGTCAACAAGAAAAGTATAAGAAGAGGCTTGAGGGTCAATTGGAGAACACACCGAGTTGATCAAGAATTCGATTTTCTGGGGTAGGGCTTATTGAGGAAATTGAAGGAGTGATTAGAGTTGCAGTTGAGGGGTAGTGAATACAGTAGCAGAGAGGAAGAGATAGTACTGGGAGCATCAACACAGAAGCCGGGAGAGGGTTGACACAGAGCTAGCCAGAGGCCACGCAGAGGTAGCCAAGAGCCACGTAGAGCCTAGGGAGGGCCAGCGTGGGAGAAAAAGAGGCTCCAAAGGCTGACGCAGAGCCCCGAGAGGCTGACGCTGGGCCAAACAGGCTGACGCGGACCCTAAAGGCTGATGTTGGGAGATTTCGTGGGGCAGATTGGAGCTGAAGAGCTGGATAGGGTGACGCAGTCCCTATCAAGGTGACAGAGAGCAGCAGAAGTGTTGCAGTGTTGCTGTGGGATCGTTCCTCTGGTGATTTAGCCGAAATATCTATCTCCGACTAATAGGTCCTACTGCCGAGGGCATTCTCTGTTAGGTGAGCCATTTCTGGCACCTAGATTGTATTCTCAAACTGCTTAATAATAAAACCCTCTGATAGCTGCACCAGTTTTCCTGCATTGGGTTTTTCTAGGGACATTAGTCCAAAAATAATGGTGTCACTTGTGTGCTTGTTTCTTTCAGTTGTGATCTGTATGTGTTGATATTGTACTTGTATTTATTTTCAGTATTTACATGGAAAATAACTTGTTAAGTAACTGAACAAGTAGGAAGAAATAAATCAGAAAGTACAGTAAGAATTTCTAACGAATAGACTTAGAAATTCCAACACTAATATGGTGAGAATTGCTTTGAAAGGGTTCAACGAGGAATAGAAGCCCTTTATCAACGGGATCGTTGCCAGACTAGAATAGGTTGTGGGACGACTTCATTCAGGAAGTGTTGCGAGACGAGGATCTTCATCTAAATAAGAAGGCTTCAGATGATGACGTGGCACTTGCAACACAAATGAAGGGTAAGCAGAAGAAGAACTTGAGTAAAAGCAAGTGTTTCAATTGTGGCGAGATGGGTCATTTTTCATCGAGATGTGTGATGAAGAAGAAGAAGGGAGATGACGAGAAGAAGAAAGGGAAGCAGGTCATCGATGTTGTCACTTCTTCTTATATAGATGCTCTCACCAGGAGGTTGGAGGAGGAGGACTTTGCTATGATCTATGAGGATGGATGGTATGTGGACAGTGGTGCATCAAATCATATGACATGGTCACAGGAGTTTTTCGAGACTCTAGCTGAGTGAGACTCGAAGTGGCTCATGGTGTTGGGTGACAAGAGTCAGAAGGAGATCCGAGGATCAAGAGTTGTGCCATTCAGGATAGAGTCAAGACGAGCGATGCGGGTCTAGGATGTACTATTTGTACCAGGACTCAGATACAGCATCATATTGGTCTCAATGATCGAGAAGAAGGCGTTTGAGGTCTTATTCCAAGAGGGGAAGGCAAGGCTCAGGCCGAGAGGCTCTAGCTCCGCAGGTATTCTGATTGGAGCTAGAGAGCATGGTCTATACAAGCTGACGGGCAAGCCTATGGATCATGAGAAGAAGTAGGAGGACCAGGTGCAGATTCTAGAGAAGGAGGTGCAGGTGCAAGCTTCAGAGGGGCAAGTACAGGTTCTAGATAAGAAGGTCCAGGTTCTAGAGGCTCAGAAGGAGTTGAATTCTAGAGGGAGTTTGAAGGTTCAAAGGGATACTTTGCAGCGCAAGAAGAGTGCGTGGTTAGTGGGGAACAAGGGATCTCCTACAACTGCCAAGAAGGAATCATGGAGAGAGTGGAAGACATCCAAGAGAAGAAGAAGAATTAGGATGCTTCCAGTGACAATGAAACTTCCGAGAGAGGCGTAGTTCACGCTATAGGGATTGCTGCAGTTGTGAGCGCCAAGAGTTGGGTGAGTGTTGCAAGTAGTGATGATGATGATGAGATACTTCCTAGTCTTGGAAGTACCTCCCTTTCTAAGAGGGAGTGTTGATTTTTTATAGCTTGGAAGGTACTCCAATCCCTAGGGTTGGAGGTTGGAGCACCACAATAGATCATTGTGGGCTTGGAACCCAAGGTTGGGGTTTTGCACCCATTGATCTTTGGGCCAAAACCATGAGGCATTTTAGACATGTGATGGATGGAGATGATAGAGGACGTTGAGGAGAATCCAACGCAACAAAAATTGTCGAATTCCAAGTTGTCTACGATGGGTTATGACTTTTTTAAGATAATGATGGGTTTTTTGGACATGCAAGTCATGTAGGCTTGAGATGGTTATGTCCAAAAGTAATGTCTCCTGGAGAATTCATGGAGCCCTTTTGTATATAAATAGAAGGTGTATGGAGGTCATTTCAATCATCCCATGTGCAACAAAACATAAGATTGATTGATCTAAAGTAGCCGCAGTCTAGGAGGACGAGTCCTATTTGGAGAGAGGCATGTTTGGCATTCTTTTGGTGGGCTAGGAGGTCTGAGTTGGTACAGGAAGGTAGACGTGTGCCTTAGGAGAATTTTAAACTGTGTTTATGGGTTATTTTTGTGTGGTTTCCATCCTTTATGCAGGTTCCAGCTCCTAGATGCTTGAACAAGTAAGTTGCAACCCAGATAACCATTGAAACAAGGTGTCATAGAGCTGTTGGGTGACACAGCTAGGTTGCAAGCCTTGTTTCTTTGAATATGAAGGCTGAGAAAGGTTACTTGGGGTTAGTATTAGCCCAGAAGTGGAGCAAATTGTGGGCAGAACTTAAGAAGAGGAGGTCGCGGTTGTAGGAGGTATTTTGGAGGAAGAGGAGGGGTTGACAAAGGACTGTTAGTAGACCTAACCAGTCCATTGACGTGACAGCATTGCACAGAAGTTCAGAACAATGGAAGGTATGTATGGTTGATATGTTTTGTTGCTAGGTGGATGGAGTCCAAGTGTGGACAGTTTGCAGCCTGTGGAAGCCAAAGGGAAGAGGGCTAACTAGGGTGGTTAGAAGCCATTTCCTAGGAGCAGATTTCATAGTGGATATTGGTTGTTGGATTAGGCATATTTGCACTGATGGAGGGCGGTGTGTAGATGTCCCATAGTTGCAGGAACCGTCCCCCCCACTAAGAATTTGGAGGCAAGACCACATCTCATACGGATCTGCCATTGATCCTTCGGTGGAACCACGGATCTGAAAATCAGATCTACGGCTCCGCCTTTTTTTGGCTATTCCTAGAAAATGGGATCTGTGGGGGCCCAATCCGCGGTTCCTTCTGCACGATCCGCGGATCAAGAAAGGATTGGGTATGGATCTGTGGAGGTTCGGGCGTGTATCCATCAAGGATCGCGAGCGGATCTGAGAGAAGGTGGACATTTCACACTGTTCCGCAGAGCTTTTTTTTTTTTTTTAATTTCGAATTGTTATGTGAGGAACTACACTTTCCGAATACTCCCAAGGTGCCCCTTGATGCTCCTTAGACACTTCGTAGATGTTCCCTAATGGTAATGTTAAATTCTTAAAGTAAAAGAGACATTCTCCTTTATCTTTCATTTCCATCATTTTACTTAAATTTTTAACATTACCATGAAATGACTCAGGATGTTTGAGAGTGGTTCCAACCTCATCAGACTTCATATGGAGAAAATAGAATTTCATATCCCATTCAAAATTCAGCAGACTTAACAGATTTCAGGATCAATGGGATTCTAGCATTTCATTGGATTATATCATGTATGAGGGCATGTGATTGGCATTTAATCAAGAGCACCAAGCCCTATATGTACCCCATTGTTGGTGTTGGTGTTGTTGTATGTTGAACTCCTTTGTCATGGCCTTAACAATTATGTACCCTTCACTCAAGTCAAAATCATTGATCAGGCATGTTAAGCTTTCTCTACCATATTATAAGGCTAGGATTAGGCTGTTTGATCAAAATTAGGCAATGTTGACTAATATCCCTATAGAATTGAAGCAGATGCAAAGGCTAGACAATAGAAGAGGAATCTAGATTCTAGATGGTTGATGATGGAATAATTAATCATTGATGTACAATGGATGCCATATCTATCTTGATTTATGTAAAAATATGCATGTTTTTATGTCTTCTACAAATAATTTGGTATTTTGGATGGTTTTTTAATATAAATGCAAAAAAATATTATATATATAGTAGACGCTTCCGAGACACTTCGCTTCCTAGATTTTTGGGAAATGACGCTTCCCCGTCCCCGCTTTCAAAAAATGTCCCTGCTTCGTCCCCGCTTCCAAAAAATGTCCCTGCTTCGTCCCCGCTTCATGCAAGCCATTATCCCTTGTACGGAAGCCCTAGATTGTTGTATTACATGTTGATAATATAATGACGTTGGGTTATATATATTGTTGTTATTGTTTTTATTGTGCACATGATTGATTTACTGCATTATATTGTTCCACTGTGCAAAGTAGCTTTGTTGAGATTCTTGGTTTGGTAGCGTCAGAGATTTAAGATTCTATCCAAGACACCAGGGTCGTGGAAATCCAACAAGATCATTCTTTGTGTGTGGAATGTGCAGAATTGAGGAGCAATTGTGCGCAAGGATTTAGGAGCTTGTGTGCTAGGAAATAGGAGCTTGTGTGCAAGGAAATAGGAGCCAAATATGCAAGGAAATAGAAGCTCCAAGTGCGCAAGGAAATAGGAGCCATGTGTGCAAATATTGTGCAGCAAGGGATCAGGAGTCTCAGGGCAGTTCGAGACTATTTCTCAGAGACAGATTGCTGGCTGCAGTAGCAGCATGAAATGTAATAGATCCAATTGTTCAAAGAACAATCAATAAAATACCACAACAAAGAAATCAGGTTTTCCCTTTTGGGTTTCCTAGGTAAAACAAGCGTGTCAATTTGTGTGCATGTGTTTTATCTCTGGTACTTTTCTGCTGCTTATAGATTGTTAAGGAACTTTGTATCTTGGTTAAAGTAAATTTGGTTTCAGTTTTCAGTTGCCTTGTTTTCAGTAATTCACTAGGTAGTGCACAGAGTTTTGAGAAAATTAAAATTTCAAGCATACAAAAGCATGGGATATATGATCTGAGCTCAGGAATTGGACATAAAGTCAAGTATCACTTCAAAACATTCGATCAAATTACAAGTCATAAGTGTATTTTTACATAGTAAGAAATCCTGTGTGTGTCTATTGAAGAAATTATAATAAGTTTTAAAAGGTTAGATTAAGTGCTAAGCAATTTAATTTGAGTATCTTTCCAAGTATCCTACCAAATAAAATATCAAAATCAATCAATAGCCTCTCTCCATTAAAAGGTTATAGTAACTGTTTAGCAGTTTATTTGAGTAGCTTGCTGATTTTCTAGCAAAATAAAAATATCAAAATCACTCAATAAAGTATAGCTGATAATAATTTGATAATAGATTATCATCTCTTGTAAATATATTTTTCTCTTTGTACATATTGTATACTTTGTAATTTTTGTAGTTTCACCGAAACAAACTGAGAGATTATAACCATTTTTTTTCAATTAGACCTATATGAACTGTTCCCTTGATTAAGGTACATGTCTTCTTGCAACCTGAAATAAACAAAATCACCATTCAGAATTCTCTCTTTCAGCACCATGCTGATACCTTTGCTAGCACAAATGGCCATCTACTTTAATATATCATTGAAGCAATCAGTAAGCTCTTAATCTTTAGGAGATCTTGGTTTGCAATGGACTCAATTTGTAATTAATGCTAAGTGTACGTTACAACCACAGGTGTACATATAGGTTTTCTAATGAATCTATATTGTCAGTTCTTTTAATTTGGTATGATCTCAGTCACAACAACGCAAAGATACTCTAATACAAGAAAGGAAATTAAAGAGCAAGTATACAAGTAACAAATGAGAATGCCATAATGTACGTGTACACTATATTGTACTAGATATTTATAGAAGTACAAAATTGGTGGAAAGTAATGATCTTTGACCAAGTATTTGAGGTTTACAATTAAAGTATACACATTTAGGCAAGTAATAAATTTAGACCAAGTTGCCTATAATATATTTATGAGATGGAGGAAATATGGCAAGCGAAACAGGAAAAGTGTAAAATATAAACATAATATAAGTGTAATTACATTCACGAGACTAAGTTTGATCAATCCTTCCTCACTAAGAGGAAATCATCCTTGATTTCAACTAAACATAGGGAAATTGCTTTCTCAAGTGTTGACTAGGGAAGCCACCACTAAAACTTGGACTTTTACTAAGAGTGACAAAAAATACATGATATGAATGTTTCATTCATGGAGTCATTTGTTACAATGGTGTTGTGATTTTCCATCCACATGATACACAGTTCTGCACTCAAAATTATCCTATAGTGAAAATTGAAAGACTGACACAGCAATCAAAGCTTCGGATGTACAGAAGCAAAAGTGCTGAATGGAAGTGTGGATTCCATATATCAAGAGATGAGATCAGCCCTGCATAAAGTAACAAATAGGCTTAAGAAATATTCCACATCAATATGATGGATTGCTAGAAATCTGTAACAACAGACACATTCTTCTACTTAGACCATAAGAAACCTTACAAAACAGAACAGCTTCTCTCAGGCACACACTAACAACCTCAATCACTGTATTACTCAACTTAGTGCACCCTTCACTCCTTTAAAGAGTAGGAGTGGGAAGGGGGTTACAACTGGCTAATAATATCCTCCAATGGAGCACTCCATATCCCAGGAATCTCATCTAGTGGAGCAACCAACCTACGCTAAAGATAGCAACTAATCAATAAGCCTTTATGAAAGGAATAATGCACCACTTGTACAAAGAATCTCTCTTCAAGGAATGTGCCTGACTTAGCAGCTGCAAATCCAGTCATAAATGAGTCATAAATTTAAAGGAATCTTTCTCAAAATAGTACACCTTACATACATAAGGGATTGTCATAGATGTAAGAAAATCTCTCTCTTACAAGTGCCAAAAATAGAAACTAAAATCCCTCATGAGAAGGAAGAGGAATATTCCCCTAGATTATTATGCCCACCATGAGAACAAGTTGGAGCCAAAAGAAAAAACCAACACTCCCTCTTTGACAAGAAATTGTTCTCCGCCAACCCAAGCTTCTCCTTAAATATCTCAAGTGTCCCCTTTGCTAGGGGTTTCATTAAAAAGTTAACAACCTACAAATCAATGGAAACATAGTCAATGAATACAAGTCCTGTACTTTATCTCTTTAGACATGGTATTAGATATTAATTTGTTTGGAGTGATCATGGAACATTGAATTCTCATAAAGCCTTATGCAACATTGACTGTAACATTACACAATAATGGGCCACTAACAACATGTGACAAGTAAACTCTACAATTAACTTGTGAAGCCAAATGGCCTTGTTACCACAAAATCTCGCAGGCCTTGGAGTGGGAAACCCGACAAGACAAATAGCTAGACCAAGTTCTAGCAATGAGGCAATGACCCACTGTCACCATAGCCAAGGCGCCCTGCTCTTTACGGATTTTCACCGATGGGAGGAGTCCCGGTAAAATAGGATCACCTATTTAAGATATAAGGTGACAAACTAGAATCTTCAGGGAAAGGCTCAAACTTAAGGTATAAGGCTTCGAAAAGAAGCAATGTGTTTTCTATAAGAGACCTAGGAATAAAATGCACAAACCCTGGGATTTATTGATTTTACGTGCATATAGGAATTCCCAAAACCAAGGCAATAGAGAGAAAAGGATTCTTATGATATACTTCAACAAGTACTAAGCTCATACAACCTTCAAGAAAGCCCCCAAATTGAGGAAGAGAAACTAGGGTTTCCCTCTTAGGGCAACACATAGGGCAAGAGATTTTATGGAGAAAACTTAAGTGGATGCCCACCAAATTTGGAGGTCAAGTAGCCAAGACCCTTCACTTGATGTTTAGGCTCTCAAGTTCTCACAAAACCTCTCCTGAAGAATTTCACTCTAAGCCCTAGTTAGACGTCCTAGCCTTAAGGAGACCAAAATTTCAAGAGAATAGTTTATGGATGAAAAATGAGAATGATCACCAAGGACTTGGACTAGTGCCTTGTCCTTTACGCATATGGAGTCAAGGACGTGCAAGATAAGCTAAATTTGTCTCTAAGGAGTGTTAGGCCCCTATAATACTAGTGTATCCCCCTTATCGTTATTGTTGTGCCCATGTAGCCCCCATATTGTTATTTTTGTGCCCCATAAAAGCCCACAATTGTTATTGTTGTGCCCTTACATTATTATTGTTATGTAGGCTTTGATTATATTGTGACCCCTTAGACTCATATCTATATATATATATATATATATATATATATATATATATATATATATATAGGTCTTGTCATTTGTATCATCCAAGAATTGCTCATTTATGTAATGTAAAGGAGGTTTCCCCCTCGAAGAGCATAATTTTTAAGTCGTTGATATATCTTTTTGTGAGTTGGTTGCATAACATTTGGTTTCAAAGCCTTGGATTCTAGGATTTCGCTTCTTCAAACAGGACATCTTGGCATTTTCGTTATAACCTTTTTTCTACGAGGCTTCAGATGCTGAAATTTTTACCACATGGAGCCGAAATCTTTGTGAACGTTGTGTAAAAGTTTCAGAGTTTGGTTTGCTATATTTTCGGAGATATGATATGAGGAATTTAGGGTTTGTGCAAGCTCCAAAATTTTGTCTCAAACAGGCGACCTAGGGAAAATCGTCAAACGTGACTGAAATAGCACAAACTGTGTTTTTTCGTGTATCAATTTCAGCGCCAAAGGTTGAAATAGTGACACGTGGCACCCCATACAACTTTGCTCTACTAAACCAGTCCATAATCAAGGCATCATGGGAGATTTGGCATAACTCTTTCTTGAAGAATCCAATCGCGATCATACTTGTGTGGTTGGAAAGAAGACTCATAGAGCTACTGCTAGAAGAAATTTCAGAACTTGGAGATCCAAAATTACAGAATTACAACCATTTCAAGATCGATCTCCTAAAAGCAAGAAAAAGGTGTGTATTTGTTTTTAAAATTGCATAACTTTTGTTTGAAAAATTAGTTTGAAGTGATTCCAAGGGCATATTGAAGCATAGATATCAATATTGGGTTCTAAAATGCCTCCTAAGCAAAATAATTATACACCAATTAAGCCCTCAGAAATCTCTACTATGACGCATGAAGAGGAAAAATTGCAACATGATATATCAAAATTACGGGACCAAGTGCAACAAATTTCGCTCTCACAAAGAGAAAACAAAGATGAACTAAAAGGTGACATGGATGGTTTAAAAGGTGACATGAATGGTTTAAAAGCAGACATGGAAGGTTTGAAGGAAGTTTTGACAAAGTTGTTGCAAGAAAGGCTTCTCGGTGGTGACAAGGTAATCCATGAAAATCATGATGAGGACAAAAGGAATATGAATTACGATTTTAGAGACTCCAATGTGGGGTTTAAGAACCACCACATTCCAAAGATAGATATGAGGAAGTTTGATGGCAAGGATTTGATAACATGGATACTACAAATGGAGCAATATTTTGATCTACAAGATGTGCAACCCTCACAAAAGGTACGTATTGCATCTTTATATTTAGAACCCAATCAGTTTGTATGGTATAGATGGCTTTGTTCTCGTAAACCACTTGTCACTTAGTCAATTTTTACGGAGGAAATGATAGCACATTATGAATATACAAAGAGTAACACCTTCTTTAGCCAATTGATAAATCTCAAACAAAGGGGTTCAATGGCAGAGCACATTGAAGACTTCCAAAAATTGAATATTAGGGTGACCAATATTCTAGAGGAGCATAGGATTTATGTCTTCACAAGGAATTTAAAAGATAACATCCAACACGAGGTTTGCCTTTGGGAACCTGATTCATTGGAGAAGGCATTCAGGCTAGCAAGAAAAGTTGAAAGCAAAATTATAGCAACAAGGAAGCCTAGCACTCACAACTAAAAAGATGGATGTGTTAGTCTTCCACAACCTACAACAATTGGAGGAAAAAAGAGCAAAAGGGCTTTGTTACAGTTGTGATAGCAAATACACTAAAGGTCATAAGTGTACTGAGAAGAAATTATTCTACAAAGATTGTGAATAGGAGGAAGAAAAGAAACAAGAAACATCAAAAGATGAGGATATACAACAGGAACCAACCCCAGAGAAAGAAGAAATGAATCTGACCATATCTTGTAATGCATTGGTAGAATTACCACTCTTCAAACTCTCAAGATAGAAGGATATATTAAGAAGAAAAAGGTAATAGTGTTGATTGATTCGGGTAGTACCCATAATTTTATTCATTGTAAGATAGCCAAGGAATTGAATTGCTTCCTATATCCAACACCAGAGTGTCAAGTGATGGTTGCAAATGGAGGAACTATAAATTGCTCTAGAAAGTGCCATAATATCAAGATAACCATGGGGGAATATGTATTGAATAGTCTAATGCTTTCCATTCCAATGGGTGGTGTTGATGTTGTACTAGGAGTCCAATGGTTACAATATTTGGGGACGATAGCTTTCAATTTTCAAGAACTTTTCTTGAAATTTTTTTGGGAAGGAAAGGAAATTGAATTAAGGGGTATCACAGGGAAACCAGGAAAGATAATCATCTCTAATGGCATGACAAATATTCTGAAGAAAGAACAGCAGGGCATAATTGCACAATTGTGCTCACTAGGGGTTCAAACATTAAAATCATCTATTTCTCCAGATTTCCAAAAAGTCTTGGACAATCATTCCAAGGTGTTTGAGACTCCCAAAGGCCTCCCACCTATTCGTGATCATGATCATGTGATTCACTTGATTCTAGGAAGTGTTCCTCCAAACATTAGACCTTACAGATATCCTTATGCCCAAAAGAGTGAAATTGAATATATAGTTGTAGAAATGCTAGAGGCTGGTATAATTCAATCTAGTCAAAGTTCTTTCTCTGCTCCAGTAGTGTTGGTGCACAAGAAGGATGGATCATGGTATATGCATCCATATTATAGGGATCTCAGCAAGCTCACTATTAAAGATAAATTTCCCATTCCTGTCATTGTTCAACATGTTGATAGGGTGCTCAAACTATTAGAGGAGAAACAATTATATGCAAAAACCTCCAAATGTTTCTTTTGAGTACAGGAGGTGGAATATTTGGGTCATATTGTATCTCATAAGGGTGTTAAGGTAGACCCTAACAAAATTAACGCCATTAAGGAATGGAAAATCCCCACAACCATAAAGCGTCCTCGAGGATTTCTCAGATTGACAAGGTATTATCGCAAGTTTGCTAAGAATTATGGGAGAATAGTGGCACCTCTAACATCATTATTGAAGAAAGATGCATTTTCTTGGACTCCAGAAGCAACGAAGGCCTTTGAGCATCTTAAAAAGGTAATGTGCCAAGCACCGGTCTTAGCTACGCCAATGTTAAAATTGGAAACTAGGGCCAAACTTCATGTGGGTCACCCTATTCATGGATGATAATATTTTTACTAGATTCCTCTCGTCGAGAGGTGTAGGATTGATCTAAAGATCATCTGATTCCGATAAGTATTTGTGGAGATATGAATTTATTTTGATTATGGACTAATTATCAAAGTCGGCCAGCAACTTATGTAGGCTCAAAAGCCCAGCAGTCGCATCTATTCAACACCAACATTTTGCATATAAATACAAGGAGTATTCTCCTCATTTGCACACTTCACACTCATCACATCTCTCTCTCTCTTGCGCAGAAAAGAGTCTCTTCTCTCTCCTGCGCAGAAAGGACTCTTCTCTCACACGTGTGGAAGGAAGGACGCAAAATTTAGGGTTGCAACTGCAGATCAGAAGTTTGACCAGTGTTGACCATCATTCTCTCTCTCTGGACTGCGCAGTAGGTGAACCTGACACTCTTTGGAAGGCCGCATTTTTTGGTGAAGGAATCAAGGCGATCCGACGGTCGGTTTGCAAGATATTGACTGCCCTAGTTTAGGGTTGATCTAGGGTTTGCTGCTGCTGATGTAAATCAGATTTTTGTACTATTTCTCTCTGCTAAATTATTGAAGATAAAAGAAGATTTGATCAAAGGGTTTCTCCATATTGGGGTTTGTCCTTGGCTAGCCGCCACATCTTGTGTCTCTTGTCTTGGCTTGTTTTCTGTCGATTGTTTAATGTTCTATCTGCACTTTACTTAATGTACATGTGATTGCTAATCTGTGAATAATAAGAAGAAAGATAAGTAAACTACTCTAAGCATAGAACATACCATAAATTAACATGGTATCAGAGCTGAGGTGAAGACAAAGCCCGAGCAAGAGCAAGAGAAATCACCGAAGAGAAGATTGGCAAGGCTATCCTAAAAGAACTATGGGGTCCTCAACACTCTTCCCTGCCAAAGACAAGCTCCGCAAGAAGTCTAACTATCACGGATGGAAGATGTCTCTCGATCTGACTTTAGAAGATCAAGGTGTGTTGGACCATGTGATAGGCAATATTGTTGAGCCTCCATCAAATGCACCTGCTGCTGCCCGAAACAAATGGAAATCCGAAGAAGTCAATCAAGTTCTGTTTCTTAGAAATAAGCTGAAGGAAATTAAGAAGGGAAAAGATGAAAATATGCAAGCGTATTTCTTAAGAATCACCGAGATCAAGAACGATCTCCTATCTATCGAGGAAGTAATTCCTAACAGAGAAATGTCACTCACAACTCTTGGAGGACTACCATCTGAATGGTATGTATTCAAGACTACTCTCCTTAACAATAATGTAATTCCTGGATTTGAGGAATTAATGGCAAGATGCATTCAAGAAGAAGCTAGGATGGAAGAACAAGAAATGCCCACAAGAAATGCCCACACTTGCAGGTCATCTTGCTGCCTTTTCTTCTCATGCTAAAAGAAGAAACAATTCCGGGGCTAAATCCAAAAGGAAGGCTGGACCAAAGGGTGGAAAAGGACGATGCTACCATTGCAATAAACCAGGTCATTATGCAAGGAAGTGTCCTGATAAAAGGAACTCACATCGGGATGATGATCAAAATCCCTCTCAAGAAATGGCAGGTCAAATGGCCGAGGTAAAAAGAGTGTTGGGAATCAAGGAAGAGGACAACCATTCAAGAAGGCAAGAAATTCCAGGTATGAATCTAACACTGTTAACAATAAGCATGAAGAATATTATCTACCAGCTACTCTATCTACCTCTGCTCCTCCGGACTCGCTGGGAAATTGGCTTATTGATAGTGGTGCCTCAAGGCACTTCACTGGTTACAAAGAAGTTCTCCATAATCTGATAGAGAAAGAAACCAACCTGGAAATTGTCCTTGGAGATAATATGAAATATCTCGTGAAAGGTGTAGGCAATGTCTCTCTTAAATTGAATCAAGGTAATACAATCCACCTATAGGATGTATTCTATGTACCTAGTCTCAAAAAGAACCTGGTGTCCATCTCGACAATGGAAGACAAAGGCTACAAGGTGGCTTTCAGCGATGGCAAGGTACGTGCATGGAAAAACAATATTAAAGATGCCTTCACTGTTGGGTTTCGAGTTGATTCATTATATCAGGTCGGAGGAAGTCCGCTAGGTGTCATGTCTTGTGACACATCTCTTCAGTCCGAACTATGGCATCGAAGGTTTGCTCACCTTCATTATAAAGCTCTACCTGATGTAAGAAAGATGGTGACCAGGATGCCTGAGTTCATATTAGAGCATGGTGTATGTCCCGAGGGCCGAATGTGCTGAAGGAAAGCTAAAAAGGAGGCCATTCCCCTCAAGCCAAAGCAAGACCTCCGATATATTGCAGTTAGTTCACTCAGACATATCTGGTATGATGCCTGTGAACTCCTTGGGAGGATATTTATATTACCTCAATTTTACAGATGATTATTCTCGCAAGACTTGGATATATTTCTTGAAAAAGAAGGATGAAGTGTTCTCTTGGTTTTGACACTTCAAAGCCTTGATCAAGAATCAAACCGAAAAGAAGATCAAGATCTTAAGGACTGATAATGGGACTGAATATGAATCTAATGAGTTTCATGATTTTTGTAAAGAGGCTGGCATTAAGAGGGAGACTACTACACCATACACTCCTGAACAGAATGGTGTGGTAGAAAGGAAGAACCGTACGATTGTGGAAGCGGTCCGTGCTATGCTCCATGACCAAAGACTTCCGAAGTTTCTATGGGCCCAAGCTACAAACACCGCTGTATATGTACAAAACCGATGCCCCCATCAAGCATTGGGCTCCAAAACTCCTAAAGAAATGTTCACCAGTAAGAAACCTGATGTATCTCATTTTAGAACTTTTGGAAGCCTTGTATATTTTCATGTGCCAAAAGAGAAAAGGAATAAATTGGGTGCATCCGGAAAGAAAGGAATCTTCATGGGCTATTGTGAAAATACTAAGGCTATAGAATCTATGTAGCCGATCAAAGGGAAGTTGTGATTAGTCATGATGTCACCTTTGACGAAGATATGGTTCTCAGCAAGGTGAACAATCTTCCTACTGTGAGGAGCTCTCAAGAAGCTGACACCAACGAATCGAAAGAAAAAGATGATGAATCAATGCCTGGTGTGGAAGAACCCATGGATCCTATTGATCCTCCTCCACCTGAGCCTTCCTCTTCCAAGAAGAGGCCTTCATGACTTAGGGGGACACTTGATGATGTTGAAGGACATGTTGCACCCCGAGGAACCTTTCGTGAAAGTAAGAAACCAAACAGGTATCAGGGATACCTGACCATCATGAGCACGATCATTCAAAATGAGCCTTCATCATTCTCAGATGTCGTCAAGCATCAAGTATGGAAGGATGCTATGACCGAAGAATATGAGTCTATTATGAAGAATGATGTCTGGGAAGTGGTTCCCAGACCCCTGGACAAGACAATTGTCACTTCTAAATGGCTTTACAAGATAAAGCATGCAGCTGATGGAAGTACGGAAAAGTATAAGGCTCGTTTTGTCACTCGTGGCTTCTCCCAGAAGGAAGGTATAGACTATGACGAGATATTTGCACCTGTTGCCAGATATAACCTTAGTCACCAGGTTCGAATTCGAGTTCGAGTTCGAGGACCTTGAAATTCGAATAAAGTTCGGCAACTCAAATTTTGTCGATAAAATTCGACATAAAATTCGACATATAGAAATTCGAAAAAAAAAATGTATATTAAAGATAGAGGGCAGATTTATACAATTATAAAGACTATCTTATTGTTAGAAATTATATTAATAATGGAGTCAAAGCATAATTCGATGAAAAGCTTGAAATGTATAGGAAAAATCAGCAAGTTATAACTTATGTAGCACATGAAAATTTCTAATGAGTCAACCATATTGACAAAGAAATAATGAAAATTTCTAAAAGATACCATTTGATCACCAACCAAAATATGATGTACCATGTAACCATCAAAGCGAATAGAACAGTACTGAGTAAACAGTCATCAAATAAGAGTGAACAGCTTCCACATTAGATAAAAAGAGAGTTTAAACTTTAAACTTTAAAGTAGCAGCTAGCTTGGCAGTTTTAGGCTCTAGCAAATTGTTCATGCAAAAACTAAACTAGAACTCTAAAACAGGAACACAAGTTTTATTCTTGACGTTCCTGTTGCCCACTTGTTATATCAAAAAGTTCTATGTCATCAAGAGCAGTATGAGATATGGATCCGCTAGATGCTTCAGCACCAGATTCATCAGCGAATTCCCTGTCACTATCAATGTACAAATCAGCATCACCCATTGTTGCATTTGGAACAGGATCGATCCACGGAGTAGAAGAATTGGATGACTCTTTAGCCACATTCTTCAATGCCAACTGCAAATTACTACGAACATAAACAAGATCTTCTAATTTTTGAGATGACAGTCTATTTCTTTTTTTGGAATGAATGTGGTCAAAGGAACTCCAATTCCTTTCACATGCTGATGCACTTGCTCCTTGGCTTAAGATACGCATTGCAAAATTTTGCAATTCTGGTGCCCCTGAACCATACCATTCCCACCATAGTGTTGGATCACTTTTGCTCCTATCATACTTTGCTGATACTGTTCCAAATAATCCTTCTTCTAACCTGTATGCATTCAAGTTGAGAGTCTCAATCAGTTCATATACAACAAGATTCATATAATTGCAAGACATTAACAACAAGATTCATATAATTGCATGCAAAGGAATATAATTCAATAGACATTTACCTGTATGCTCTCAACTGACTTCTGATCAAACCTGCAATCTCTAGATCTGGATTTAGCTTCTCAATAGATTGGATAAGTCCATTCATGATTTCTTCGTCCCTATGTCTTGGCAACCCAAACAATCTAGGGTCCAAATAGCATGCTGCTGCGTGTAATGGACTATGCATCATCTTCCATCTATTATCAATTAAATCCCATATCTCCTTGTAATCAGCTTCCACATTATCAAAAGCAGTTGCAATGGCCTCTTTGCAACGATCAAGGCTTTCATAAACAAAACCCATACAAGGTTTGTCACCATCAACCATGCGGAGCACATTAACAATTGGGCCACAAATTTTTAAAACCTTGTTTGCATTTTCCCAAAAGCCATTACTGAGCACTATTTGTTCAACATTTTTCCCCTTAGTTTCTTTTGAGAGAGTAGATCTCTCCCACTCAGTGCTGCAAAAAACAGCTCTTAGGCTCGCTTTTTCCTCAACAACTCTTTTCAGAGTAATATAAAAAGTGGCAAACCTTGTATCACAAGGCCTCAACAACTCTTTTGATGCATTCTTCCTGTATATGCTCAAAGTGAGACGATGGTTGATGATGAAGTTTGAAATTGATTTGGCTCTTCGGATTGTTTCATTGACCCAAGGAAATTTGGCTAAGTCATGCAACATTAAATCCAAGCAATGAGCTGCACAAGGGGTCCAATAAATCTGCCCATATTTTTCCATAATCAGCTTCCCTGCACCAACACAATTTGATGCATTATCTGTAACAACATGGACAACATTTTCCACCCCAACTTCTTGAATCGCTTCATCCAAAATTCCAAAAATGAATTCTGATGTCTTCACTTGATCCATTGCATTCACTGCCTTCAAGAAAACTACCCCTTGAGGACAATAAACAAGCACATTGATCAATGGGCGATGACACAAATCTGACCAACCATCACTCAAAATTGTGCATCCTGTAAGCTTCCAGGACTCTCTAATATCAGCCAACTTTTCTGTCACTCTGTCTTTCGCTCTCTTTAGCAAAGTTGTCCTTAAAGCTTCAGATCCAGGAGGAACATAGCCCTTCCCAAAATCAATGGCCTTTTTAATTACATTTGTAAAAAATGGACTCCTCGCCACATTAAAGGGAATTGCACATGCATAAAAATACTCAGCAACAGCGTCATCAACTTCCTGTTTCTCAACAGGTTTCCAGAATTGATTTAATGTTTTCGGCACACCTGTTTTTGCTTGAGGAGCTGTAGAACTAGATCCACCAATGTTTGAAACTGAATTAATGGTGGAGGAAGACATGGCAATCTCCCTCTCAATTCGCTGCCTCTTATTCACCATTTTCTGCCTTTGCATCTGTGAACTGGAATGGTCTTTATCCACTTTGGCTTTTTGTTCATCAGTGATCTTACTGCAGGCTTCAACACCACCTCCACTTCCATTGGTAATACCGAGAAGGTGATCCACTGCTCTAGTCAAAGTGCCCTTGAAATTATGTCCACACAGCTGACATGAAAGATTAGAACCATCTTTTTGGATAAAAGTCCAAGCTACAGCAGTTGACTTTGGGGGTGCCATTGGAATTTAGAAGTCTGTTCAATGTCTGAAATGCCTGCAATTCGTGTTGAAATTACATTTTCGTTAGTCATCTTCAACACAGTCAAATCAGGCTTCAGCCTTCAACACAGTGAGAAGTTAGAACATAATTACAGTGGCTGATATCATTATAATTTATTACAGAACAGTGGCTTGACATAAAATTACAGAGGTTTGATCTTGTTATGACTGTTGAAATAACAATGAAAGACACTACCTTTCTGTTCAGCTTGTTTCTGGCTTACCTTTCAGGCTTTCTGTATAGTAAATTAGTAATAGAATACATTGCAATTCCATTATGATTGGTCTAATACCAACGAAAGAGACTATCTTTCTGTTCAACTTGTTTCAAATGGTTTTACATGGTATATTATCTTTCAATGTTTGATCAAACAAAGAATGTCTAAGGGTTCCCCGTGGATAAAATCTGAGTGTAATCTGGAATGCCCAGTGATAAATTGATAATGTCTATTGAGTGAATAGAATGAGCCTGATTTAATACTGTTCTAGTGGGTGTATGATATGGGATGCTAGTTTCCAGCTACTTCCACGTTTAATCTGCTGAATATTTTTCCAGATAAATGTTACTTCAATTACTAGCACATTCAACCCTTTTCCTCGGTGAACCTTACCTCAAGTTCTCAAAACTGAATTATAAAGTTTTCTGGGCTCAAAAGTTATTAAATTTATCAGTCTTCTTTTCCCTCCGCGTAGATGAACTTGAATGCTGTGATATGAATTACAGATCATAAAATTCCACACGAATAGGGTCTACAAGTTAAAATTTTAAGTGCAAAGATTTGTTTTGATTCAATATGAGCAAATACTTATGGAAAACAAAGAAACTGAGCAAAAATCATCTCTTGCATACACCCGTGTATCTATTTTATTAAGGTAAAACTTTAAAAGCATGAGCTTGAATAATAATGTTCTAATGGGTATATCTATTTCTTCAAAGCTCCCGAATGATGCTGTTCCAGTGGGTAATGGGTATACCGTATATCTATTTCATCAAAGCTATTTAGGATGCTGTTCCAGTGGGTATATCCGTATAAACTTCTATGAGATTGACTCATTTCAGCGTATGACTCGTCAATATCTGCAAACCTTTAAGAGTGTAATAAGGTTCGTGCTTCACTGTGTATACTCTATATAGCAAGACGACAATACATTTGCATCTTTGTTTTTTCCTCGGAAGGGTGCATTTGATAAATCTCGATAAAAAACAAACTCGTAGCAAGAGCCTCGATCCTCATATTGAAACAAACTCATACTAAGAGCCTTGATCATTTATAATGGGTAGCTAATATATGTATTTCATGAAAAACTTACAAGTTACAGCGTGTGCGGGCCTGCGGCGGCAATGAAACCCTAGCCCGAGCCCGTCAAGGTGTCGACGCGTCGTGTTACAGACTTACAGTGTAGTCTCTGTCTCTGTCGTGCGGCGGCAATGAAAACAACAATAAAACCTAATCTAAAGCCTAAAACAGCAAGTTACCAACACGCATACCCGAAAAACGAATTTGAACGCATTAAAACGAATTTAATCGATTTTAATGTCGAATTTATTCGACAAAAATTCGAATACGCTATTAAATTCGAATACGCCATTAAATACGCCGAACTGAAACGAATAAATTCGAATGACCATTAAATACGCCGAATTTCGAATTTTTTCGATTAAATACGCCGAATGCGGTGACTAAGGATATAACACCATCCGCTTGATCATAGCCCTTGCGGCTTCACAAGGATGGAAACTACATCAGATGGATGTTAAGACCGCATTCTTGCATGGTTTAATCAAAGAAGAGGTCTACGTGGAACAACCCGAAGGATTTGAGATTTATGATCGAAAATCTCATGTGTGTAGGTTGAAGAAGACCTTCTATGGGCTGAAGCAAGCACCCCGAGCATGGTATGAGAGGATCGATAGCTACTTGATGAAGCTGGGATTCACTAGGAGTGAAGCCAATCCCCACCTTTACTTCAAGGTTGAAGATGAGAAACCTCTCATACTAGTGTTGTATGTTGATGACCTCTTTCTAACAGGTGCAGGCCCTCTCATTCACAAATGTAAGAGGGAGTTGGCTTCTGAATTTGAAATGAAGGACCTAGGATTGATGCACTATTTCCTAGGACTCGAAGTTTGGTAGAAGCCGGGGGAAATTTTTCTATCTCAGGGAAAATATGTGGTGAAGATATTGGAAAGATTCGATATGGTGGACTGCAAGCCCGTAACTACCCCGATGGAGCTTGACTTCAAAAAGTTAAGCGGTAGTGTTGCTGGACCTGTTTTACGAAATGCCATCGAGTATCGTCAACTCGTCGGAGCATTAATGTTCTTAGTGAACTCGTGTCCAAACATATGCTTTGCAGTCAACACGTTGAGTCAACATATGGTTGAACCTCACCACATACATTAGATTGGTGCCAAGAATCTGTTGAGATATCTCCGTGGCACAATTACTTATGGGTTAAGATACACTGCCGGAGATGTGAGACTACTTGGATATACTGATGTTGATTGGGCAGGCAGTGTGGTGGACCGTAAGAGCACTTCTGGGTGCTGTTTCACCTTGGGATCTGCTTCAATATCCTGGATGAGTAGGAAGCAGAAGTTTGTGGCTTTGAGTACCGCCGAGGCAGAGTATATTGCCGCTAGCATGGCCTCCTGTGAGGCAGTCTGGTTGCGAAAGCTCTTCAGTGAGCTATTTGGATTTACATTGGATACCACCGTGATTCTATGTGACAACCATACCGGGATCTATTTATCAGAAAATCTCGTATTTCATGATCGCTCCATGCATATCGATATCAGGTACCACTATATTCGAGATATGGTGCAGCGAGGACCAAGAAGGCTCCAATATATCGGTATACATGAACAGGTCGTCGACATTCTGACAAAGCCCCTAGGAAAGGTCAAATTCCTAACTTTCTGAGAACGACTTGGTGTTGTTCAGAGACCCTCCAATGAGGGTCAAGTATGATGTACTAAGCTCAGGGAGCTCCAGGGGGCGCAGGGTACTTCTTGTAGCGACACATGACCACAGGGTGACTCACCATCCGCTGTTGGTGCACTTGGTACAGGGTAAAAGGTTCAACCTTCCCCTATGACACCCCGTGGCGACTATGGAACAAGATGATTAGTTCTCCTGTGGGCCTGGATGATGTGTTCTCCATGGCGATTGTGGACAGGATGATTCTCTCTCCTGTGGACAGGATGATTCACTCTCCTGTGGACAAGATGATTTGCTCTCTTGTGGACAAGATGATTCACTCTCTTGTGGGATAGGATGATTCGCTCTCCTGTGGACAAGATGATTCACTCTCTTGTGGACAAGATGATTCACTCTCTTGTGGGACAGGATGATTTTCTCTCTTGTGGATAGGATGATTCGCTCTCCTATGGACAAGATGATTCGCTCTCTTGTGGACAGGATGATTCGCTCTCCTGTGGACAGGATGATTCGCTCTCCTGTGGACAAGATGATTCGCTCTCTTGTGGGACAGGATGATTCGCTCTCCTATGGACAGGATGATTATTTCTCCTGTCGAGGCATTCTACCCATGCAGTCTGGGACTCATGGGAAGTACCTCTCATCTGATCAATGAGCAAGGAAATGAGGATAGGGACCATAGTAGTACCCTGGACGCATCGTTGTATCTACCGTACTCCCTATGCTAGGATGACCTTCATTGATCTGGGATCAATGAGACTGGTCTGGGACCAGTGAGAGTGGTACACACTCTGAGACTGACTTCGGGTCAGTGGAGGATGGTATGATACATCCTCGATAATTTCTTCTTCATAATTCGAGCAAAGCAAAGTAGAGTAGAACCAAGCAGAGCAGAGAAAGAAGTGTCAAGCCATACAGGACAGTGCATTTGATGGATGGACAGCAGTGACAGTTCGATAGATTGCAGATGAAGTTCTCCCTAGTTGAGAGGGAGTGTTAAAATTGGCAACTAGGGCCAAACTTCATGTGGGTCACCTTATTCATGGATGATAATATTTTTACTAGATTCCTCTCGTCGAGAGGTGTAGGATTGATCTAAAGATCATCCGATTCCGATAAGTATTTATGGAGATTTGAATTTATTTTGATTATGGACTAATTATCAAGGTCGGCCAGCAACTTATGTAGGCTCAGAAGCCCCACAGTCACATCTATTCAACCCCAACATTTTGCATATAAATACAAGGAGTATTCTCCTCATTTGCATACTTCACACTCATCACATCTCTCTCTCTCCTGCGCAGAAAAGAGTCTCTTCTCTCTCCTGCGCAGAAAGGACTCTTCTCTCACACGTGTGGAAGGAAGGACGCAGAATTTAGGGCTGCAACTGCAGATCAGAAGTTTGACCAGCATTGACCATCATTCTCTCTCTGGACTGCGCAGTAGGTGAACCTGACACTCTTTGGAAGGCCGCATTTTTTGGTGAAGGAATGAAGGCAATCCAACGGTCAGTTTGCAAGATATTGACTGCCCTAGTTTAGGGTTGATCTAGGGTTTGCTGCTGCTGATGTAAATCAGATTTTTGTACTTTTTCTCTCTGCTGAATTATTGAAGATAAAAGAAGATTTGATCAAAGGGTTTCCCCATATTGGGGTTTGTCCCTGGCTAATCGCCACATCTTGTGTTTCTTGTCTTGGCTTGTTTTCTGTCGATCGTTTAATGTTCTATTTGCACTTTACTTAATGTAATGTGATTGCTAATCTCTGAATAATAAGAAGAAAAATAAGTAAACTGCTCTAAGCATAGAACATACCATAGATTAACAACCAAACTTCACAAAAAATTTTATTGTGGAATGTGATGCTTCAAGAAATGGAATTGGTGTTGTTTTAATCCAAGAAGGAAGACCCATTGCTTTTAAAAGTCGTCCAATCAAAGGAAAGTATTTTGTTATATAAAAATTTAGTATTTGTAAACGAATTAGTTAATTACGGCACAGGGCATGATCAAAGATCATGCCCATTCACCAAGAGGCACATAGGGTTGTATTTAAGCCAAGGCCTGTCATCCTTTATATCATCCATTCATATTCATTATTAATAAATACATATTTTTATGTCAATTGTTGGTTTGGCTACGTCATCTGGTATCAAATCAAGTTCAATTCTTCGGCAAGGTGCTACACAGAAGTATCAATCCACTCAATCCAACCGCATTTGAAGCCCCTCTGTTCCTCCATGCCATTCTGTCTGTGTCCACCCTCCACACCACACCACTGTCTGCGTCCACCACACCATGTTGTATACACCTACCTTCTGCTACCCCCGCGTCCACGATCACTGCACTCACTGCATGCAGCCCCTGTCCGCACCCTACAGCCCCTGTCCGCACCCTGCAGCCCTGTTCGTAGCCTTGTCTGTTGCCCACACCTGCCACGTTCGTCTTATTCCCTGTCGTCCGCATTAGTCCAAATCCCCGGTCGCCAACCAACGTGGTCATTGACCTGTCCGTCCACCACCATTCAAAACCTCCGTCATTCAAAACCTCCGTGGGTATATAAAATTTAATTAATTACTATATAGTGTATAACTAAAAAAAACATTATGTTATAAAATAATTCAATATATAATTAAATTAATTAACTGATTAAAAAAAATAAGTTCAAATTAAGGAAGAAACTTTCAAGCAGTAGACAAACATTAACCCCCAGAAACCCGTTCAATGTCATCAAGGACAATGACCGATTTCAGCAAAATATTGATTGATCTTGAGAATAGGATTACTATCCATTCCAATGATTTTAACCAAAAATTAGTCGATCTCGAGAGTAAGGTTACCGGACATTCCGACGATATCAAGAAGCTTCAGGATACGAAAAATCGAATAGAACAACAGCTCGGGCAGAACCATATCAAATCTGAAATGAATCATAATCAGACAATGACAATGCTGACCGTTATGTGTGACAGGATGAAGATTACACCGAACAACTATTCCAGGATGATGGAGGTAATCAACAGCACAATTCGTCAGATTCAACAAATTCAACAGATTCTCATGAAAAAACTGAGTCTCCAAAAAAATCATCCACGCACCGTCAAGAAAATAGTAACGCCACTTTTTCAAATAAGCAGCTCTAGAATTCATTCAACAATCTCTCTTTTCGCTCCACTGTTAGTGACATATTAACAAAGAGCAAAAATCGAGTTACCCAAGTTCGACAGTAACAAAAAACGCAGCGTTGCGTGGTTGAATAAAGCAGAAGAATATTTCGAGATTTATGATATTGACAATGATGACGAAAAGATTAAGCACGCTTCCATGAAAATGGAAGGCAAAGCATATAATTGGTATATGTGGTGGAAGAAGACAACACTCGCTATCAGTTGGAGAAAATTTAAGGATGCCTTTTTTAAAAGATTCCAAGGTGTCAAGGAAGAAGAGTTCTTTTCAACACTCATTAGATTGCAACAAAAAGGAGATGTGGATGAATACACTCGAGAAAGGGAGACCTTAGCAACACGAGCGTCGAGGTTATCAGAATCTCGTCTAATTCAATCATACATCTTCAGACTTAAAACTCATCTACAAGTAGAACTTGAGCTTCATGACATTACATCGATAGAAGTAGCAAAACAAAAAGCAAAAGCTGCTGAAAGGAAATTTGAAAAATACTATGGTCAAAACCAGAAAAAAGTATATTCGAGATGAAGAATTCCCTAGTCTATGAATACGGATAATACAAGATAAGTTCCATCACATCTTCGTGAAGGCGAAAAATGTAATGTGTAAATGCAAAGGATGAAAGAAGGCAAGTGCAAACGTTGTGGCGAAAAGTGGGACCCTAAACATAGGTGTGCTAAAGGAAAAGAGACAAAGAACCTATATAACTGTGAAGCAACTAATGATTCAAACAGTGATGAATTAGAGATAGAAGGAATAGAAGATGCCCCAGAATTCTGTCCAGAATTAGATGACAGAAGTATTCCGCAAGTGTCACTATCAGCTATGACAGGTATATCAGAACCCCAGACTTTAAAATTAAAAAGACATATAACGAAGAACAACGTAGTGGTTCTTATTGACTCTAGTAGCACCCACAATTTTTTAGATTCAACCATGGCAAAGAGACTCAAAATTTTCACATTTCCCATGCCCAACATGAAGGTGATGGTAGTCGATGGTGAGAAGATTGAAAAGGTAGGGAAATGCCATAAGGTCAAATTGCAGATTCAAGAATTTAAATTAGAATCCCCATTCTACACTGTACCATTAGGAGGAGTAGATGTGGTCTTTGGTATCCAATGGCTACGAACCCTAGGCACTTACTCTGCCAACCATCAAGAGCAGTTCATAAGCTTTAACTGGGAAGGGTAGAGGTACAAGTTCTATGGATTCCAAGCACTAGAAAATCAAATCGTGTCATCATCCCAGATGATGAAAATGATTCGAAAAGGAGCACCAGCTTATGTACTAGAATGTCACCAATTAGAAATTTTATCTGCAAAAGTGATCAGCGAAGAGTCACTAGAAGTACAATAGCTAATTCAGAAGCATGAAAAAGTATTCCAAGACCTGCCCATGAAAATGCCTCATAACAGGGAAATCGAGCATACAATAGAAGTCAAAGCAGGATCAAAACCCGTCAACATCAAGCCATATCGATAACCACATCACCAAAAGACTAAAACTGAGAGATTAATCCAAGACCTTTTAAAATGTGGGATCATCTCGAAAAGTAAGAGTTCGTATGCTACTCCAGTGGTATTGGTAAGGAAGAAGGATGGATCATTCAGGCTATCCATTAATTATAGAGGATTAAACAAAATAATGATTATAAACAAATTCCCAATTCCCTTTATCGACGAAATGTTGGATGAACTACATGACGCAAAATACTTCTCAAAATTGGACTTAAGGTCAGGCTATTACCAAATCAGAATCAGGTTGGAAGACATACCAAAAACTGTGTTCCGAACACACGAAGGTCACTACGAATTTAAAGTAATGCCCTTTGGGTTAACCAATGCACCATCAACATTCCAAGCCACTATGAACAAGTTATCCCGTCCATATCTTAGGAAGTTTGTATTAGTATTCTTTGATGATATTTTAATTTACAATAAAACTTGGAAGGAGCACCTACAACATCTGTATAAAGTTCTGACACTACTGAAAGAGCATCAGTTCTACGTCAAGAAATCCAAATGCACCTTTGGGAAGGAAGAAGTAGAATATCTCGGACGCAATATCCCATGAAGGAGTAGAAGTGGACCCTAATAATATCAAGGCTATAAAGGAATGGACCAAACCAGTTAATATATCCAAGCTAAGAGGGTTTTTAGGATTGACTCGATATTACCAAAGATTTATTAAAAACTATGCACATATATCTGCACCTCTAACAAACCTTTTAAAGAAGAATTCATTTCAATGGAATGCAGAAGCATGAAAGTGTTTTGAAGAATTGAAGGAAGTTATGTGTAATGCCCTGGTATTGGCAACACCAGATTTCTCTAAGCCATTTATCATCGAGTGTGATGCTTTTGGGTTCGGTATAGGTGAAGTGCTAATGCAAGAAGGGCATCCAATAGCTTTTGAAAGTAGGAAGCTCAATAAACGAGAACTCCTTAAGTCTGCATACAACAAGGAAATTCTAGCTATTATGCACACACTGGCCAAGTGGAGACAATATCTTTTGGGAAGTAAGTTCTCCATTCGAACAGACCATCATAGTCTCCAACACCTCCATCAACAAAAAACACTTTCTGAAGAACAACAAAAATGGATTGAAAAAATTACCGCCTTTGACATGGAGATACTACATAGAAAGGGAAAAGACAATGTAGTAGCAGATGCCCTGTCTAGGAAGGACGAAGAACCAACATTGCTTACAGTCTCGTTGTTGTTCCTAAATGGCTTAATGAGATTTGAAGTGAGTATGCCAAGGATCCAGAAATAACTGCGTTAATCAATAAACTTCCAGACAACTCAAAATTTGGGTTCAGTGGTTGCATCTCGCTGAATGGTGGTATAATTCTACTTATCATACGTCAACAAAAATGACTCTATTCCAAGCTTTGTATGGGTATGAACCTCCGAAATGGAAGGATCTAGCTACTATCCAAACAAATCTACCAACAGTTAAAAACCAACTAGAAGAAACCCAAAAAATCGTTCAAACTCTGAAAGAAAATTTAAATAATGCAAGAAACCATATGAAGCAACAAGATGACCGAAATAGAACCGAGAGAGAATTTGAAGTTGGAGAATGGGTATTTCTCAAGCTCCAGCCATACAAACAATTGTCTTTGAAACAAAAAGGAAAAAGTAAATTGGCACCAAAGTTCTATGAACCATACCAAATCAACAAAAAGGTCAGCCAAGTTGCATATAGTTTAAGCCTTCCAGATAAGTGTCATGCTCACAACTTCTTCCATGTATCCTGCCTTAAAAGGGCACTTGGTGACCATCAATCAACACAAACAATGCTTCCATCCTTAGATGATGAAGGAAGGGTCATTTTAGAGCCAGAAGGTATCATATCCACCAGGGAAAAGAAGCTCTGATCACGAGTAATCAAAGAGTACTTGATCAAGTGGAAGGACTTATCAGAAGAAGAAGCTTGCTAGGAAACTGAAGTGTTTTGTCAACAACATCCGTCGTTACGTATGCTTTGAGGACAAAGCATCTTTTTGGGAGGAAGGCAATGTTATATAAAACTTTAGTATTTGTAAACGAATTAGTTAATTAGGGCACAGGGCATGATCAGCGATCATGCCCATTCACCAAGAGGCACGTAGGGTTGTATTTAAGCCTGAGCCTCTCAACCTGTAAATCATCCATTCATATTCATTATTAATAAATACATCTTTTTATGACAATTGTTGGTTTTGTCTGCGTCATATTTACACAAACCTATTTATGAGAAGGAAATGCTGGCAATACTACATGCACTAAAGCAATGGCGACCTTACCTAATGGGAAGACACTTCAAGGTAAAAAATATCATGATAGTCTTAAATACTTTTTGGAACAAAGATTATCTTCAGAAGAGCAACAAAAATGGGTGACAAAGATGTTGGGTTATGACTTTGAAATCATCTACAAAAAAGGGAAGCAAAATGTTGTTGCAGATGCACTCTCAAGAAAGGATGAGGATGTGGAAGCATTGCTTTGTGCCATTTCTATTATCCAACTTGAGTGGATAACCGAAGCAAGGGATGAATGGAAGAATGATGAAGAGGTGTGGTCACTCATTCAAAAGTTGCAGTAAGATCCTAGTACATCTGATACATTTAGCTGGAAAAATGATTCATTATGGTACAAAGATCGCTTATATCTTTGTAAGAATTCCCAACTCAAACAAAAGATTCTTTTGGAATTGCACACCTCTCCCTTAGGAGGGCACTCAGGTTTTTAAAAACTTACCATAGGGTCAAGAAGGAATTTTTTTGGGATGGTCTTAAATATGATATTCAGAATTTTGTCGCAGAATGTTTGGTTTGCCAACAAAATAAAGTTGAGACAATTAACACCACGAGTCTGTTACAACCTTTATCCATTCCAAATCAGCGTTGGGAGGAGGTCTCAATGGATTTTATCACAGGTTTACCCAAGTCTGAAGGAAAAAATGTCATCATGGTGGTAGTTGATAGACTTACCAAGTATGCACACTTTTGTGCATTATCTCATCCTTTTAAAGCCAGTACAGTTGCTACTGCATTTATGGAAACAATTCAAAAGCTTCATGGAAATCCAAAGATTATAGTAAGTGACAGAGATCACATTTTAATTGGAAATTTTTAGATGGAATTGTTTTCTTGTCTTGGTACTCAATCAGCTCATAGCTCATATTATCATCCTCAATCTGATTGGAAAACTGAGATAGTGAACAAATGTTTGGAAGGATATCTTCGTTGCTTTGTATCTGATAAACAAACACAATGGGTCAAGTGGTTACCTCTAGCTGAATGGTGGTATAACACTTCCTTCCATACTGCAGCAAAAATGATCCCATTTATGGCACTTTATGGATATCATCCACCATCCATCACATCATTTTTAAGAGAAAATTCTAAGGTTCAAGCAGTGGAAGATCATATCAAGCATCAACAACAAGTTCTCCAACTCTTAAAGGATAACCTCGATCTGGCACAAAATCGAATGAAACAACAGGTAGATTAGCATCACAGTGAAAGAAGTTTTGATGTAGGTGACTGAGTATTTTTACGGCTACAACCATACAAACAAATATCTCTCAAGCAAGCTAAGAAGGATAATAAATCATCACCCAAGTACTACGGTCTTTACAAGGTGTTTCAAAAGATTGGTACTATGGCATACAAATTGGAGCTTCCTGCATCTTCCCGAGTACACCCAGTTTTCCATGTTTCATGCTTAAAGAAGGTTATCTGTGACAAGCTTCTAGTTCAAAAAGTTTTGCCAGAACTTGACGAAGAAGGAAAAATCATATTTGAGCCTGAAGCAGTAACGGAAACAAGAACTCAACAGCTACGAAATCAATCAATTTCAGACTATCTCATTAAGTGGAATAACATACTCGCTGAAGATTCCACATGGGAGGATGAGAATTTTATACAAAAGCATCTAGAACTACTGAAGCATTGAGGACAACACTTTTTTGAAGGAGAGGGGCATGTTAGGCTCCTATAATACAGTGTATCCACCTTATTGTTATTGTTGTGCCCATGTAGCCCCCATATTGTTATTGTTGTGCCCCATAGAAGCCCAATATTGTTATTGTTGTGCCCTTACATTATTATTGCTATGTAGGCTCTGATTATATTGTGACCCCTTAGACTCCTATATATACAAAGGAGGTCTTGTCATTTGTATCATCTAAGAATTGTTCATTTATGTAATGTAAAGGAGGTTTCCCCCTCGAAGAGGATAATTTTTAAGTCATTGATCTATCTTTTTGTGAGCTGGCTGCATAACAAGGAAGCTGAAAATTGATGTCCTAGGTATCGATTCCCAACAATTACCCACTTCAAAGGAAAATGGAATTTGATGGAGAGTTATTAAGAATTCCTCCACTAGGAACATTCATGACATGCTATACATTGAGTAACATATGCAATTCTCAACTAGCTAGCTTTACAAAATTGATTTTCAACAAATTAGGGCATAAACTAGCATAATCTAGAAGCAACAATTCCATACATTAGACAATTTCAAAAAGAAAATCTTCAACAGTAGGCACTTACAAGATAGTATTTAGTATATCCATCTATTCACTAAATAAATAGCTCCAAAGACAATCCAAAATAGCTTCCAAACACTGAAATACATCAAGAATGCTCCAGTAGCCTAAAAGAGACAAATCTGAATTCTTCTAAGACTGAATTTTCCAAGTGATGATGATGATAAGTTGAAATGATCTCTCTCCAATTTACATATGTCCAATGATCTCTAATTTAGCCTATAAGACCCACAAGTTATAAAATAATGGGCAAATACTAAGTGAGGTTACAACCCAATCTCATAGCCAATGTAAAAACATCACAATTAACCCACAAAGAGGCGGAAATTTTGACGTCATGCATGCGTAGGACCTTCTAGGGCATGCATTGGGCAGCTCTTGTGCCAAGTTGAGTGTAGAGGGATCCAAAAATTAGGATCTAGGAGTTGGCCCCTAAATCTCCATGCAAATCATCCTGTGGACCCCATTTTTGTGTTTGGGGCACAAAATGGGTCTCATGGGTCTCCTAGTGATAGAATAGCCTGATTCTGCTCCAACGTTGAGGGCTCAGAGGATGGTGCTAGCCCTCCCATGTCTTAAGGGGTGAGACAAACCTCATCTGGGCCTTGGACTAAACCATGTTTACACTACTACGTCGGCTGGGGCATGTTGGTCCAAGTGCATCATCTCATGAATAATGTGGGGTAAAGTGCAGACTGTTGGGGATCTTGTAGGTGCCCATGAAATGGAATGGTTCTTTGCAAGTGATAAGAGTCCCATGGCTCTCAATGCTTCACCTGTAGGTTGTCATAATGCTCCTCTAGTGGACTTGGGCCCCAGTTAAGTTGCCCAACCCATGATGAAAACCCCCGCCAATCACACACAATGTCCAGTCTTTCATCTTCACCATCAGGTACAATAATTATTAGTGCGTCTAAGTAAACCAAGCTTGTTAATCAAGGGCAAATTGACACTTCATACGAGGCTTCCCTTCCAAACTTGGGGTGTTGATCATGTAATAGTGTTACCTCTCTAGGTAGGAATGGCTAATAGACGACCCTATTAGGTGTTCCCAGCCCTTAAGGGGAAATACAAGTCCCTAGTACATCCTTCAATCAGTGGGTCACATATCAATAATGATGGAACAGAGGGGGGTATGGGGTCTCAAGGCCATATGTCATGGTCAAAGGAGTAGCAATGATGAGGAAGTCCACATTTTGGGCATACAAAGGTGAGGAAGGAGCAATCGTGGATGCATGAGTTTCCCCAGCCTTTGTTTCTCCACCCCTCTTATCGCCTTTTGCCTTTTCTTGATTTTTCTTTGTATTATTGCTCGAAGCTCTAGGAAATGAGAGCATGTTGTGAATTACGTGTAGCAGTGATTACCCCCTTAAAGGTGGCCATGGGTTGGGACGTGCAAGAGTTCCTTTTATGATGTAATGGGGCAACATTGGCCCTAGGAACTAGGTGATGGCTATAATGATAATGGGTAGAGCTCATGCTTGGACTTTGCCCACATGCTAATTTTAATGTCCTAGCCTTATTTTGCATTTTATGATTTTCTTTTCTTTTGTTTATTGCTTGTGGCCATGATATGTTTTCCAGGCCCGACCCAAATATGTGGACAAGGGGAGGGGGTGTGCTAGAACCCACTGGACACATGGTCATGTGGACCCAGAGAGGAAACATGGAGTATAGGGCTTGTAATGGACAAAGGGAAGTGATAAATATGGAACGGGAAAACGAGACCATGCCATCTCATTCGGGGTTTCCCAAGTAGCGGCCTTCTATCATGTCCCTTCCTAAATTAATTTGGAACAAGACTAATTATTGCATTTTGGGGCCAATTTTGGAGATAGTGGGGCCCATTTGATTTTTATTAGGAGATTAGACTTAGGAGAAGTTATTTTGTTGTGGTTAAATTACACATGGGGGCCACCCACACTAGGGAAATACGCACTCCCTAGTTCGGTTTGCATGGAGGTGGTTAAGTTTTGCATGGAGGTGGTTAAGTGAGGGCCCACGATGGAGGTAAAATTAGAGGGAAAAGTGCTCCACGAAATCTATATAAGGAAGGAAACTCTCCTCATTTCATTTATCTTTTGGCATATCGATTTCTCTTTGGTTGCTTGAGTTGCTTAGCCAAGTCACTTGCTGTTCAACACAAGTTCTTCAAGCGACGAGCTCACCCTTTCTTCGGGCGACTTCGAGTGCCACCCTAGGAAGGATTTTCTTCATTCTTCTGGAGGATGGATTTCGTTGTGATTTCCCACAGTTGCATTCATCTTCTAGTGGTGCGTATTACTGGAGGACGCAGTGAAGAGGAGGCTGAGTTTGCTTGTGGTGGCTTGCCGTGGAGTTCTGTTAGGAGATTTTCTAGAGAGGAAGCCTAAGAGATTTGTTGTCATCTTGGAGAGTTTGGGAGTTGGAGGAGAGTGCTTCTTTGCAGTGTGATTTTTGCACTTCCTGGGCCAGCACAAAGGTAGCGCTTGGTGCACACATGGAAGGTAGAGTATCAGTATTTGAGGTTGAACTTTGCTGGGGAAGTTACGGGAAGCATTTGTGGAGGAGATTGCTTCATTTTCAGAGCTTGGGAGGAGGATTTCATTGGTGTCCCTTGCAGGCCGTATTCTTGAGCAGCTTGGAGGGCGTGGGGCATATTGGAGGTTGATTTTGGAAGGTCAAAATCCGGCCAAACCATTTCTAGGTTTTGTGGGAGGAGTTCGTGGTTAAAATTTCAGAATTTTCCGGGTGATATTCGGGTATGAAATCCTCATTCTTATAACAGGATGAATTGTTAGTTAGTTGGGGAATTTGCACCATTTTGTGGGTTTGACTTTGGCTTTGAGATAGGTCAAACTCTTTCTAGGTTTTTCTGGGTTTTGCCTATAGAGCCTAGATATAAATTTGCAAAATTTTATGAGCACCAAAGGTGGGGTTTTTAGCCATCTCTTTGCAGCAAACAACGCAAAATTGTTGGGGACTGCGCAATGCAACAGTTGGTCAGCTGATTGTAGATCCAGGTTGTCATTGCTTCACCTGAGATTTTCTCCGCTTGCCTTAGAGGCAAGCTCAGGTGCATTTCTTCCATATTTTGTACTCTTGCACCAGTTTATAATAAAATGGCTCAGCTGCTTCCATATTTCTGATTGTTCTGGGTGTTTATTAAATTGTTTAAAAAAAAATTGTGGTGTAAATTTGCTATTTGTTTGCATATCATTATTTTTCTTCATTTGGGACATTACAGTGGTATCAGAGCGTGATCTTGCCCAGTTGTGGGTAACTAGTAAGATCATGGAAGATTCAGATATGTAGGAATAGTAACGGGTGAAACCATAGACAAACCCATGGCTCAAGAGAAATTTAGTGTGCAAAAATTCTCCGGTGGAATCCACTGGCACAATGAGAGGTTGGCCCAGTTGAGGAGGGTGGTAGACCAAACCCATCCTCATTCTTACAACAGAGACACTAGAGGTACACAGACCGTGGGGGTGCAGCCATCTACACCATGCGGGGTAAATCAATAGACTCAAGACACTAAATCTCCTCGAAAGGAGCAGACAGGACGGGAACAGTTAAAGGGTGAGACTAGGAGGCACTTTTGTTGGTGGAGACCTGGCTTTAGATATGAGGGGCTTGAGGTGGAAATTAAGCATGAGGCAGTGGACACGCGGGAGTGTGAGGAGCACATTGGTATAACTAGTGTGGCACAGGAGTCACCATTGTTGGAGGGCTCTTTGATAGCACTAGTTGACACCTTGGGGAAGAGATTAAAGCATACACCCATAGGGCCATCCATTGACGAGGCGCCAAGAGACACAGACATGTCTACCGTTGAGGAGGTGACATCCGTTGTTGAGGTATCCATTGATGAGGTATCGATGGTCATGACCGAGTTTTTGATTAGCAAGCTTACTTACTCAATTACATTAATGATTAATTGTACTGGAAGGTGAGGAGACATATTCGATCTTATACGGGATTGCAGGTGAGTCTTCGTCTTGAACTTGGTCTCCCTATATGGGGTCCAAGCTCTCCAGAGGGTCTTAATGGCACTTGTAGGGTGAGCATTGAGAACCATGTGCCTCCACCATCGCAGAGCATCCATTACTATACCATGAGTTTCTTGAGCACCACACATTGCTTGTTCGTGCCCCAGTCATACAAAGATGATGATGCACTTGGACCACGTTGCCCAACTGGCCACACATTTGCACCCAACACTTGGCAGTTGCTCCAGGGCCCAGATGAGGTTTTGTCTCATCCAAAGAGACACGATAGGGCATGTATCATCTTCTAGCCATCACGGATGGAGCATCGACTTGTTATTGAGACACTGGAGACCCATGAGACAATTGATTGTGCCCCACAGCCACTTGGGAGCACCACATGATGTTTTGCTTGGAAATCAAGGGCTCACCCCCTTGATCATCATTTATGGAGCCCTCCTCTCAGCATGGCACTTAGATGACTCATCTTGGCCTTCCAACGGCCCTTCTTACTCCATTTTTCACTATTTTGGCCCTCTTGGGATGGCTTATCATTCACTTTAGTAGCTATTTGGTGGGCTTGTCACCAAAGATAAGTTGTTCTCACATTAAAATATTATTAGGGGCTTAAAGGCTAAATTAGGAAAATTCAAACTTAAGTAGCCTCATATAAATAGAAGAGGCCTCATTTGTATTGGACATCATCACTTGGATTTCAATTTTTCCTGTAAAATAATTCAGACCTGCAATTGTTGGACAAAATTGGATGTTTGGATGTATTTTGATGTATGGAAAATTTCGTTATCTTGTCTTGGAGCTTCTCTTTGCAATGTTGATGGATGGATATATTCTCATTGTCTTGTAAGTGCCTTTTGATGCTATATTTTACATTGTGAAATGTCTAATGTATGGAATATCATGTCATGATCTTGAATGTGCCCTAATTTAATTTGAATTTATGAGAAAACTGAGATTATTGGATGTATTGCATGCATTACTCATAGATAATGATGAATGAATGTTCCTAGAGGCAACCTTGAAACTCCATCAATCATTATCAATGAAGTATAAATATCTATAGTAGTTGTGTAGTTGCCTCCTTTGGGGCTAGAGACGCTGCATAGGTCTCCTTGATAGAGTTAAATTCTTAAATCAAAGTAATTCTTGACTCCATTTCTCCCAATTGATAGGCATTGGGTCTAGGATCCTTGGTGATCATATCCTCATTGAAAAATCATTTACGCTCACCTTATCTCCTCCTTATTCTTTGTCCCTTCAAAGGATAGGTAGCCTCTCTAGGGCTCGGTGCGAAATCCATTTCGAGTGAGCTCTTACAAAAAAAATTGGAAAAGCTTCTGCGTTGTTGTTTCCTCTAGCTCTCCTCCAAATTTGAGGCAATTCTCACGATTGAATCTCAAGATAATTGATGCCCTAGCCATCGTACCAAGTGGGAACCCTTGAAGCTGCTTTTGACTTGGGGATTCCTTGAAGGTTTGTAATTTAGTAGCATATCATTCGAAACCTTTTCTCTTGACTGTATTGACCTTGGATGAACTCCTATCCCGTCAAATACCTTAACCCTAGGTCTAGTATAGTCTTTCTCTCAAGTAGGTTTTTGTGGAAAGCCATCGTAGCTTCTCCCAAAGCTCACACCTCAATTGAGCCTTTCCATTGAATGAGCCATCCTTGCCTCACTTTGAACCCTAGTATAGACATATTGATCACAAGTGAGGGATATTGGGACTCCTCCCATTGGTAAAAGTCTGAGAAGAGAAAGGGGCATAAGTTGTGGTGGCAGTGGGCCTTTGTCCAAAATTGTTGTTGTGCCCTATAGCTTTAGCCTACTAACTAGGCCTGCTAGTTTGTGCAGCAACAGACACGAAACACCAACTCAACTAGTCAACCCAACTCCAACAATGACTTCCAATAAAGAGTAGCTTAACTCTCATGATAATGACAAGAGTTAATTTTGAAGGTTATGACACAAGCTATAATAAGTTGTAAGTGATTAACAACCTCAAGTGATCTATCTCCTATTGGAGCACATGACCCAACCTCCATAATCAACATGACTTTCTTTTCAATTTGGATCAAATACCTAGAGTGAAGATTTACTCCTAACACGTGCCTTTTCACTATTTTATGCAAACAACAACTTCAACCACTTTATCACCCTCCCACTTCATCATGTTAAAATCGTTACCCAAAGTTCAATTAGCAATAGGAAAAGAGACCATCTGATTCCACAACATGACTCTATACTAAGAAAAATTGATCCATTAAATAGAAAAAAATTCCTAAAAGCTCTACCCATAAGTTAAAATGTATCCCACACAAATCAATATGATGGATGTCTCTTGGTCAATCAAGCATGTCTATACCAAAGACGCCACCGCAAGAAAAAATATTCTTCCTTAGTGGTGACTCATGGCCCTATTACGGCTCAAACTAGCAGGGGACCTAAAGGGCATATGCTATACCAAGGGCAACAAATGGAGACTTAGCCCACTGTCATCTTAGCTAAGGCTCCCTTCTATTTACGAACTTTCACCGATGGGAGGAGACCCAATATATTATGGAGTCACCGATGAAGGATAAGTCAATGAATGGATGTGGAGTGACCCAAATAATCCCCTTCCTATAAGAGTTTGAAATATGGAGCTTGCTTTCTTTCTAAGCACGATATAATGTCTTCTAGGAAAAGGAAGAAAGGATTTGAGGGTTAGGTTTATGGGATATGACTTGTGAAGGAGTTTTCCAATCCCTAAAATCCTTGTTGAAATTGGTATCTCGGATGGTTCTTGAAGAGTTGTCTTTTCAAAGAAACGGGACCACATGGGACCAAGTGGACCCAGTCTAGGGTAGGAGGAAAGAGTATGGCCACCAATGATGTTCCTATCCTAGACAAGGTGGGGGGAAAGGATCAAAGAAAGAATTTTCACTTGAAGGTGTTGAATTGATACTATGAGGCACTAGCCTTGGGGATACTAGGGCAAAGTTTGATCTCAGAGCTAGGGCTTGGCTTTTCTCACAACTCCATCTCGCAATGGCTTCAAAATTGGAGGCCTTGAGGACACACCAGCGCAACAGAGGCTAAGAGATCGAACTTTTTGGAGGGATAGTTTTCCAGGAAAATGATGCCCTAGGTGACCCAACTTGGCTAGACCTAGGAAAAGGTGAAAAAGGTATGATTTTAGGTGACCACCTCTTGGTAGATCAGTGCCTTAGTCTTGGGAGAATGGAGTCTATGATAAATATGAGTGAGGATCTTTGGTTCTTGGTCAAGGAGGCCTCAAGACCACTTCGCTAGCCTTCTAGGTCAAAGAGAAGCAAATCTTGCAACTTTTATACTTCGATGTGAAAAAGGTGATGGCTTATCAAGATAAATTCGTTGATAGAATTACCCCTAGGAGATTTCATTCACATTACACAACTCATACATTGAGAGATGCTATATAGAGACAAAATTCCATAATTTAAGCAGTAAATGCATGTAGCAATTAGCCCTAAAAATAGTGAAAATCCCAGTACAATGTATATGACAAAGTAAAACAAGAATAAAATTAAAGCATGTACTTACATGTAATAGAATATATCCAACCATCCACAATTTGACAAGAGAGAAGCTCCAAGATAAGATAGACTAAATCCACACATCAAAATTCATCCATAAAGCTCCAATTCATCCGCTAAGAAAAAGTGCGAAATTCTAAAGAGAGAGAAGAGATTCAATCCAAAGTGATGATGAGATAATGAACTCATCTCACTTGTATTTATACACTAATGAGGAGTTCAAATTAGCCTCCTTGGCTTACATAAGCCCCAAAAATAAAATAATGTTCTAATAATCTAACTTTTGATGACAAGCCCACAAAACTGGCTCATAAATGAAAGAATAATACTCTCAAGAGGTCAAATAATAATCTATGTATGTCGTAGGGTCCTCTAAGAGGCCTAATGAGGTCCATGGGTACCATAATGAAGAGTAGGACCCTCAAAAGTGATGGACAAGGGGTTGGCCCCTTGTTCTCCCAAAAATAAACCTGTGGTGCTCCCAATGTGTGTGGGGGCACATAATTAACCTCATGGGTCTCCAAAATGAGTCGAAGATGCATGTAGATCACCTGCAAGGGTTTTGATGATGATGTAGGGGATGCCACATCATCCTACATGTCCTAGATCAGCTACCAAGTGCATGATACATCGATGGGGCCGGCAGGGCAAAAATGAACTAGGTGTATCTTACTCATCCAATGGGAGTATCTCGAGCATCTCTGACCATCCTCGGGGATCCATGGAATGTTGTCTACTGTTGTGGAGGTCCATGGCTCTCAACTCACACCCTACATTTGTCAATGTAGCCCTATGGAGGATTAGGGCCCTGTATAGGGAGACCAAACCCAAGATGGAGACCATATGCAATCCTACATAAGATCCAATGTGTCCCCTAGCCTTCAAGTACAACAAGTTATTAGATAAATCGAGAAAATGAGCTTACCAATCGTGGACCACAGGTGGGGACTTCATAATGGCATGCCCTTCCATAATGTGCTTCGCTATGTGCCAATGTCTCCTAAACTCCAAATAGGGTTAACCAAGAATCCTATTAGGTGGTTTCTACTTCTAAAGGGGATAATATATTCAAGGTACATCCTTGGAAAGGTGGTGGCATGTGACAAATAGGTGAATGAAGTGGGGAATGAGAAGGGGTAGCCCTGGGCCACATGCTAAGGTACAAGGGTAGCTCATAAAAGGGAAGCCCACACTTGGGTTTAAATGTATAGGAGGGAGCAATGTTACTTGGGAGCGGGAGCGGAAGCGATATTTTCAGAAGCTCCCGGTTTGGGAGCGAATCCCGGAGCGTTTTTTATATAATATATATATTTTTTATATTTTGATACATATATGTCAACAAAAACATGTAGAATAATGAATTAGATATAAAAAACAAAAAAACATAGATTGAACCATATAACAACAATCATCTAGAAGTTATAATCTTCATCAACCACGTCCACAAGTTAGTAACATAGTAACATACAACATATTGAGTCTCATGATTCATCAATCTTAAAGTTTCAAGCTTTCAAAATTCAATATATAACATTTATCATCATTGATCACCAAAGTTGTACTTGTAAGCTAAGTGTAACCATTACAACAAATAATATCTAACATGAAATGAAATGTTATAAAATGAAATGAAATGAAACAACTTTCATGAAGCATCATATTCATAATTCATTACTAATGAGTTATAATTGCCAATTTCAAACTTAAATTGTCATATATTGTTTAAAAAAATATCATAATAAATATGAAAGAGTCAATAGTTATAAAAGCTACTAGAAACTAGAAAAGGGAAGTAAATCTATTATCTATTTCTTATGCTTGGGCCTCTTGCCACCACGAGAAATGTCTAATTTTTTAGTCTTGTTGGAAAAGCAGGATCTTTGTCAATAATATCACCCTCTAAGCATTAATATCCATAGGTATCTTTGCCATTACCTCTGTATCTGTATAGGGATATTTGTCATTAATATCACCCTCTAAGCATTAACATAAGATAGAAAAAGCATAGCATGTCAAGTCAAGATTTTGTTTGAGTGATGCGTACATTTTTAGAAGGGTCATGATAGAGGAGTTCGACAACCAATGTCACTAACATCAAGGTACATAGAGGGATTGGTGCTCTTGATTAAATACGAGTTCCATACCCTAATACATGACAAAATTCAATGGAAACATTGAATCCCCCAATCCTGAAATCCTGAAAAACTGATAAGTCTGCTGGATTTTGAATGAAATCTAAAATTCTACTTTCTCCATATGAAATCCAATGAGGCCGAAACCACTCTCAAACATCCTGAGTCATTTCATGGTAATGTTAAAAATTTAAGTAAAAGGATGAAAATGAAGATTAAGGAAAATGTCAATTTTACTTTAAGAATTTAACATTACCATGAATAGCATATCAATACTAGGCCCTAGACTTGATCATTAAGCTGTCTCACTCAAAAATTATTTGTTTCTTTCACAAAAAATGCATTTCGAACATTACTATAAAAAAAAAATGCAAAAAAGGCAAAACACTCTCGAAAAGGCAGGGAGCGAAATTTTTTTTAGGGAGCGCGCTCCCGAAATCGCTCCCTTTTCGGGAATGATTTCGGGAGCACGCTCCCTACCCGCTCCTGCGCCGATTGGGAGCGGGATCGGGGGGGGGGGGGGGGTAGCACTCCCCCGTAACATAGGGAGGGAGCAATCGTGGTACATGAGGTGCCCCGACCTTGATTTTTTTTCACCCTTCTTTATAAGCCTTTTTCCTTTTTATGATTTTCTTTGATTAACTGCTCGGGGCTCAAGGGGTAAGAGCATGATGCATACGATATAATAGTTAATACCCCATTTTAAGGTAGGGCGGTTCATTGCCCACCAGGGGTTGGGACAATCATGGGTTCCTATATGATGAAGGGGGTTCATAGAACCTGTAGGAACCAGGGTGATGGCCATGATTATGGGGTAGAGCTCATGTATTGGCTTTTTCCCATGTGCTAAATATGTTTGTCCTGACCTTCTTTTGCATTTTGTGGTACATTTTCCTATTGGATGTGGCCAAATATGCTTTATCTTTCCTTTTAACTGCATCAACCTCCGGGGCATCATTCCAAGCTTGACCCAAGGTGTGGGCAAGGGGAAGGGGCAAGCTAACCCCATGTGGACCCAATGGAAGAATGTGGACCTAGGTGAGAGAAATGATGAACGGGGTAATAATGAGTAGAAAGGGGGTAATAGGATAAGGGAGCAGGACCACGCAACCAAATTCGGGGTCTCCCATGAAATAACATCCCTAAAGCCAAATGGTCAATAAAAGAGATTCCACGGGACTAGAATGCAAGGTTAATATCCAAAAGGGGTCTAAGGGACAAGGACATAGACCTAACCCATTATTTCTGCCGAATCCCCCCATTAATCCATGCCTAGAAGCGTCCATGATAAGCAAACTACAATACTCAATTACCAAATGACAAGGCATGTCTTCAAGTTCAGGAGGGCCACCTTCAAACATACAATCTGGCAGATGGGCGAGGGACCACATGGCTGGCTCAGGTGGTGGAGAAATGGTACAATGAGCTAGCTAGTGGCTGCTGGCTGTCGGCTGAGGACCATCTTGGAGAAAAAAAAATTCTCTTAGGGATATCACCCACAAAATGGTGGGTAACAGGCCCAAAATGGTCCATGCTAGCAATTTTCCTTTTGAGCCCCTAACTCAAAGCCAATGATTATGACTTCTTGCAAGAAGACAATATTAACTTGATCCTTCAATAAGACTTGTTGACCACTATGTGTCAACGACGCATAGCAGTACACCCATTTTTTCGCAAAAGGGATAGCGCCTGATCAATGTGTCCATACCGTTTAGCTATCATCATCAGCCTGGTCTATATGATGTTATAATGTAAACCCATTCTGCATGTATATGATGTAAATAATCTCAACAGACGTGTCATGTATGTAACAACCTAGGTAAACCTACTTTTCTGGTAATGATCTACATTCTAGGAGGTTTTTTGTCTCACCGATCCATTCTCAGATGGTCGACAGAGTTTTCCTTCAGTCTTACCCCAAAGCCAGAAGGGATTTTCTCACTAGGATCTTAGGCGAGTCTAAGTGTTCTAGACTGAGTCTATGTAAAAGTGATTTGGAAATAATCCTAACTATTTGGTTAGGTTATTTTATTACAAATTGTTTGGTCTGCTGGATTATATTTGTGTTCCAGAAATGGATAGTTTGCGAGAGTCTATTATAGATGGGTTTTTCCCCTTTATGAAGTAAAAAATATGAAAATAATGATGTAAAGTGCCTTGAGGGTTGGAAAAATAAATTATTCCCTCATAGTTTAATTAATTAAATTTTCTAGCAAAAAAATAAATAAAATCCTAAGCCAAAAATTTAATTAATTCTAGGTCCTAGGTAAATTTAAATTCTCCAAAGGAAAAATTCGTCAGTCCTTAAAAATTAAATTTTAAAAGGTACCGGGACTAAGGTAAATTGATTATTTTGTTAAATTTTAAGCCTTTGGTCCCTGGGGGTTAAGTCAAAGTCAAATTTTTGGGGAAATTAACTCGAAATTTTTATTCTTGAGTTAATTAAAATGCATTTAATTGAAAATTTTGAATTTCCTCAATAATTTAATATTTTTACGGATGAGATTAAAAGAAATTTTAATCCTCATCAACGGTCGAGATTGTTCTGATGAGGATCACTCGACTGGCTATTGGAGGATTTATCTTTAAATAGAAAGTCATTTGTCAGTTGATCCATTCGATCTTTGAGTTGTGTGCTAAGAGAAAAGCTCTTGTGTAATCTTTTTCTGAATAATAAAGAAATACTTTGGGGTTAATCTTCACCGGTGTTACTCTTCATGGAAATACTGTAAGATGTGTTGTTTTCGTGCGTAAATTGTTTTTTAGCCATTGATAATAGCTTCTGAAAGAGTGATTTGAGTACAGGTATCTTGCTCAATCGTTGGGGTTTAAATGATAATTTAAATTTTGAATGTAATAGCAGGTATCTCTATTTATCTGAATTTTATTATTATTTTCTCGCGCTATTTTGATGGTTGAATTGAGTTTTGCAAGAAAGTCTTGATTTTTAGATCCTCGGGAGTTAGGGGAAATTTTCAATTGGACCAGCCAACTCCCAATCCGTGTTTTCTGAAGAACCCAGCTTAATTTAATCCTGGGTTTTTCATAAGATTTTTTGGTGATGCATGAAGGGTTTTGAGCTAAGCACCTCCTTTAAAATTTTAAAAATTCATTTTTTATGTGCGAAGTTGATGAATCTAGTTGTTGAGAGCCTTAGATTATCAGATCTGGGAGCGGAGTTTGACTCACACTCCTCAGATCCGATAGATCTGCCATTTCTGTGCATAGATCTATAAAGTTTTTTGAGTTTTTTGACTTGGGTTTCTTGGGTTTTATTTATTTTTTGTATATTTGAGTTCTGGATGTTTTTGTTTTCAGGTGCAGGTTGCAGATCTGAAGGTGAAGTTTGATTCGAAGCCAGATCTAGGCCCTAGAGGGTAAGATTTGGCCTCAAAATCATTTTTGCAGGAATATTATCCAGCCTTTTTGTAGTCCAAGGATTTTTTTTTTTTTTTTTAAATCTAGAAATTGTTTTTAAGGGTTTCACTGATAAATCTTAAGCAGAAGTATAACATTTAGTCTGGGAATTTCTCTTCGGTTCTTTGGTTACCTGTCTGCTACCTGAACTTTTTACTTTCTTTGCTGCAGAAAAATTTCAAATTTTTTTCTTTGGGAAAGCCTTTATTTGTTGCCATACCCCTGTTGCAGATTCTCCCATTTCTGCATTTTCCACAAAAAGCTCCATTTCTGCAAATCGCAACCACAAATCCGTGTGGCCCCAACTTGTCCTCGTTGTCCTCCATTGCACTAAACCCTTACTGCATTCTCCCCTTCCACTCCTCTTCAAATAATCGCGTGTCCATCCCTCTTGGTCTGCATCCTCCTTCCCTCTGCTCCTTTTCCCTCATTTCCTGCCCTCCGTGCGTTTTTACTATCACTGCGCTCTCCATCAAGCTGCAAAAAACGAGCTTCCTTTAATTGCAATAGATTCATGCCCATAGCTGCAGTTCCTTCCTCGCCCTCCCTTTCGACATGCAAACAAACCCATAGCTACAGCCCTCGATCCTTCCATCGCTGCCATTCTTCCAAGTCGCTTCTCCATCGACTGGCAGTCTCCCTCTACTTTGTTATGTTGCTCTCTACTAACCCGTAGCCATGATCCTCTCTCCACTGCTCCATCACGCTGCCCTTCCATTCCAACTCGAATTCCATACGCCGCCTGCAAACCCTCCTCCCTCTCGCTGCTCCGTCGAGCTGCTAAGCCACCGCCATTCCAATCTTCATAAATAATAAGGCAAACACTTCGACCTCTTTTTTTTTTTAACTTCTCACGAGTTAGGTTTAGACTTTAACATTTCGATTTTTTTATTTTCATTCGTATTGTTGTGATTTAGGTTTTTTTTTCTTAGATTTAGTTAGGTTTCATTTCTTTTGGTTTTAACTTGATTTTTTGTTTTAATTTTCGTTTCATTTTTATTTATTTTTTGATTTCATTTAAATCTAAATCATTTAGTGTCCGCAAGGGGTAGCTCAAGTGGCAATGGTCGTGGAAATGAAGTCTCATCGAACCGGAGATCTTGGGTTTGATTCTTGTGCTACCCTCCCCGGAAATGGGGTGAATAACGGACATGTAAAAACTCGAAAATGAGAGGGTCCTACCAAGCTTACAAAAAAAAAAAATCTAAAACATTTAGAAAATATTTAAAATTTTAAAATTAAAAATATTAAAAAATCTAAACATTGAAAATGAAATAAATAAAAGAGATTTGCGCTTTTACATTAAATGTTTTAATGTGGCCTATGGCCCGTTAAAATTTCAAAATTTTAACCCTTTGATCTAGTTTGACTTCTTTATTTATCACATTAAAGTTATTGTGTGAGGAACAATTAAAATGCTAACTTAAAATTTCCTTGGTGTCTTTGGTGTTAAGTGCAAAATCTTGAATTTTTGTGATTTCTCTATTGTCAAGGTGCGATAAATGTTTAAAAAATCATATTGACTTTTGGAGAAAGATAAATTTTTTTAGATTATCCTGCATACTAAAGTTTTGGCCATTTTACAATAAATTATTCATGGTCATCGCTTTGCCACATTATAAATCGCTCTGGATGACTTGTTAATATTTAGTCTTTGGTTAATTCAAATTAAAGGCACTGGTCTGTAGTCATGTTTATCTTGTGATTGTGTCTTATTTTTATCTATCTATCTCAATTGACCGAGTCTTGCTTTAAATTCATCAAGTTGCACATCCTTAAAATTTCCTAAAGCCTGTCTATCTTCATCCATTCACCTTAGGGACTATCCCCCTTGACTTGTCTAAGAGAGAGTCTAAATGGAGTGAGTAAGGATTAGAGTGACAACCCTTACTCTTAGCGTTGTTGCACTGCCTAGACACTTTGTGCGACAACATCTTATGGCGTCATTGCCGGGGACAAATTTTTCTATCCTTGGTCCTCTCATCTCTTCTCATAATTTGATCTTTCCGTCTTCATCTCATCTTCATCTCATATTGTCTTCCGTGTCTAAGTTAGATTTATGTCCGAGAGGCAACTCCACTTCCTTCATCTTCTATAGGGGCATGTACTAGGAGGAATCCAAGCGGCTTGGCTAATCCTGCTCCGGATCCTGAAAGGGCTCTCAGAGCTAGATTACACAAGCTCTCTTCTTGTACACTCCTTGTCAATCTCGGCCCAAAAGCTCTCTGTGACATCCATTCACTCTTCTTGAATCCTCCCATTCCAGACATCATGGATATCTATCATCCTCTTAACTTTGCTAACATCCAGGGTTATCCCCATAACCTTCCTAACACTGGTCTAGACAAGCTACAAGCTTTCTAAGGAAATAATACAATCACTGTTAAAAATCATTTATATGTTGTTCAGACTTGGTGGGCTAAATTCGCTCTGGCTCAAAATTATGAGGATGTGCAAATGAAATGCTTCGTCTTGACCCTTGAGCAGGATGTTATGGATTGGTTTAGGGATAGGCCTAATCATAGCATTGATTCATATGATTCCCTCCTTAATGCTTTTAAAGAGAAATTTGGTGATAAGAAAGAAGATTGATTTCTAGCAAAAGCCATCACTATCATTAAAAAGAAATAAAATGAGACATTTGAAGAATTTAATAAAAGTTTTAATGGTATGCTTAAAGAAATATCTACTAATTAAAAACCAACTGAGAAAATGCTTCTTGAACACTATCTCGATGCTTTCAATCCCGACACTTCTTATGAACTGAGAAGGTCCAAGCCTGGTGATTACAAGGCTTGTCAAATCACAATTGAAGAGCTAGAAAAAGATAAGAAGGCTTCTGGCAAATCTGTTGTTTAATTAGAAGAACCTAAAGGAAAAGAAAAGGAATCTGAAGAAGAATATACGCAAAAATTGCTTAAGAAGTTAGAAAATATGGAGTTAAATCAAGCTAGGATGATTGTTGTTCATGCTAAGGAGATAATTGCATTACAGTCTAGGTTGATTCAAATGGAACGAGCTCAAATGCATCAACCTAGGGGTCAGAATAATAATAATAATAATAATCAAAATAATTGGCAGAAAAAAGGTCAGTCTAGTGAGCAGAGGCCTCCTCACCCTCTTGAAATGAATAATCTTGTGGAGGAGACCTCGCCTTATAGTAGAGCCTATGATGAGCTTCATGAAGAAGCCACTTGTCCGACTATCAAGAGAATCATGCATCATCAGATGCTTAGGACAAGCAACCAGATAAATGTAGTTGGTAAAGAATATCGCTTGTCACAGGAAAATTGGGAAGAGGTCAAGGGAAATAGTTAATCCGTCAGACCTTTTACATCTTCATATAGTATCAATAATTTTGTTCAGGACACTGATGTCTTAGTTAAGCTCTTTGGTGAGAAACCTCCGCCTGAGCGAGTCCTTGAAATCGCTAAGGACAAGGGGTTGACTTATCAAAGGAGAAATCGAAATGATAATCCAGTTAATCCTCGAAGTCTTAATTTTGGATCAACTTCTAGAATGAATATTGATTTAGGAAGTTGGTTTAATAACTCTAAAGTTTTGGTCCCTGTCACCAAAAAAGTAAAGATCCCCTCCCAAAGGACTAAGTTATTGAATGTTATTAGTAGCACCGAGGTAAATGCTACTCAAGAGTAACCTACTGAGGTTTTCTATCAGGATGCTCCCATATACTTGCAGAGTATGGATTATGATAATAAAGAACACTCTTGGTTCTTCATTACTTTGCTTGTGAACAATTATCGCTTATATAACTGCATGCTTGACTCTGGTGCTTCCGCTTGTGTGATGACTAAGAGATTCATGGAACAACTTAACTTAAGGATATCTAGGCCTTACTATAACATATGTGCCATGGATTTGAAGAAAATTGAAGTTCATGGGTTGATTAAGGACCTACAAGTCCATCTGTCTGCCTACCCTGATATCATGATTGTTATGGACATTGTTGTGGTTGATGTGCCTGATTCTTGGGGCATACTGTTGTCTAGGAAATGGGCCTCTGATTTAGGAGGAAGTATACAAATGAACTGTTCATATGCTATGATTCCTTCCTCTAATGGTCAAAGATATCTTAAGTTAAACAGAGACCCTGAAAGGAGATTCCATGTGGAAGATCCTAAAAGTCCCAGCAATGAAATCATACGTGAACAACCTAGCCTAGGGAATCATGTTATCCTGTCTAATTCTATCATTCCCTTGAAAGCCAAGGTTGAGGAAAAGGTGGATAATTTAAAAGATAAGGTTTGGTATTTATACTTTGTTGGTGCAGCATCTAGGCATGGTAAAGGTGTGGGGATTGTCTTAAAATCTCCCCTTGGTCATATTTTCAAATTTACCTATCAGTTAGAATTTGAAATGACCAACAATGTGGTTGAATATGAAGCCTTGTTGTTGGGTATTGAATTGGCAAAAGCTTTAAAAGTTAAATTGATAAGTATCAAGGGTGATTCAGATTTAGTTATCAAGCAAATTAAAAATAAATTCACACGTAAAAATCAGAGATTAAAAAATTATAAGAATGTTGTGTGGGATACCATGGGGTATTTTGATTCCATTAACCTTGAAGCTATCCCAAGGGAGAAAAATAGTTTGGCCGATGAGTTCGTTGTCGCTGCTTCCACCATGTAATTATCTTATAATTTAATTGAAGATAAAATTAAGATGGAAATTGTTTTTAGACCTTCTATCCCAGATAATTCTGAGCATTGGCAGGTCTTTGATGATGAAAGACAAATTATTCGCTTCTTAGACAATTTGGATGAGTTTCAAGGTTTTCAAGTAAATTATAAGGAGGATGGACCTGATACCAATGAAGATATTTTAAATCCTACTCCTCGAAATGTTGTTGCTCTCGAGAAACACTTTGATTGGCATGATGTTGTTAAAAGGAAAGAGCAAAATAAAATTGATCCTGGAGAGTTTGTTGAAGTAAACATTGGTACATCTAAAGAGCCTAGAATTATTAAAATTGGTAAAGGTACTAATGAAGATGAAAGAAAGAAATTAATAAATTTACTTCATGAGTATAGGGATGTTTTAGCTTTTTCTTACAATTAATTAAAAGGCTATAGGGAAGATGCTATGGAACACACCATTCCCTTAAAGGATGAAAATGCTAAGCCATTTCATCAGAAACTTAGACAAATAAATCCTAAATTGGCCCCCTTAGTCCAAAAGGAGCTCACAAAGATGTTGGTTGTTGGCATTATTGCTCAAACTAGGCATTCTACATGGTGCTCAAATTTGGTGATCCTTAGGAAAAAGAACGGTACAATCAGATTGTGTCGATTTCAGAAACCTTAATTTAGCTTGTAAAAAGGATAATTACCCTTTGCCTAATATGGAGACCATGTTGCAAAGAGTGACGGGATCTGGGATGATGTCATTGTTTGATGGTTTTTCCGAATATAATCAAGTTTGGGTAAAAAAGAGGATCGACATAAAACGACTTTCACCACACCATGGGGAACATTTGAATACATAAGAATGCCTTTCAGTTTAACGAATGTTAGGGCTACTTTCCAAAGGGCCATGGACTATGCTTTTAAAGGTTTTAATTGGAAAAATCATTGAAATACATCAAGATGACCTTATTGCTTTCTCTAAGAATTGTATTGATCACATAAGTCATCTTAGGCAAGTTTTTGACAAATGTAGGGAATTTGGCATTTCTTTAAATCTTGCTAAATCTATCTTTGGGGTAACTGAAGGGAAGTTACTCGGTCACATAATTTCAAAGGATGGGATCAAGATTGATCCTGAAAGGGTTGAGGCAATTCAAAAGATTCCTCTGCCCCACAATCTAAAATCCCTCCAGTCCTTCCTAGGAAAAGAAAAATTCCTTCAAAGATTTATTCCAAATTACACAGAATTAGCAAAGCCTATTCAAAGTCTTTTGAAAAAAGACACAAATTTTCTGTGGAAAGAAGACAGTCGAAAGGCTTTTCAAGAAATAAAGAATGTTATAGCCAAAGGTCCTGTTTTAATTAGTCCCGATTATTCCAAAGATTTCATGATTTTCTCTTTTGCTTCTGAGGATACCATTGCTAGTGTCTTATTTCAGAAAAATAAGGATGGGCAAGAACAGCCTATTGCTTTCATGAGTAGAGTGCTTCAGAATTCTGAGTTCAATTACACTTACACTACCATGGAAAAGCAAGCTTATGCCTTAGTTAAATCTCTTAAGCGTTTCAAGACATATGTGGGATATTCCAAAGTCATAGCTTACGCCCCACATTCAGTTGTCAAAGATATATCAACTCAAACTGATTGCTTAGGAACCCGTGCTAGGTGGGTAACGAAAATTCAAGAATATGATTTGGAAATTAAACCCACCAAGTTGGTCAAGGGTCAAGGTTTAGCTGAGATGTTAACTGAAAATAACGAGAAAGCTCTTGGTCTGATTTGTCTTAATGATTCATCTTCACTTGAGCTGCAAAGGTTAGGAGAGCATGAATGGTACAAAAATATTGTATATTACCTAGTGAATCTTACATGTCCTAGCCATTTAGTTTCTCATAAAAGAAGGGCTCTTAGATTAAAGGCTTCTAAGTATTGCCTCATGAAGGATGGCCTTGAGGGGCGAAATCCAAAGGGCATTATACTTAGATGTGTTGACGAAATTGAGTCTAAAAAGTTGATTTCTGAGTTTCAATATGGATTTTGTGGAGGGCATTATGCTACTAGAACTACCGCTCACAAAATCCTTAGAGCTGAATATTACTGGCCTTCAATTTTTAATGATGTGCACAAATTTGTTAGATGTTGCCAATCCTATCAACTATTCACTGGGAAACAAAAGCTAGTTGCCCTGCCCCTTCAACCTATGTTTGTTGAGGCTCCTTTTCAGCATTGGGGTTTGGATTTCATAGGGAAACTCCATGAAAATTCTAGCAATGGCTACTCATGGATTTTGACCGCTACTAATTATTTTACAAAATGGGTCGAAGCCATTCTAGCTAAGAATGCCACTGAAAAAGTTATTATGGACTTTCTTGAAAATCAAATAATTACTAGATTTGGTGTCCCTGCCAAGATCACTACTGACAATGCTAAGGCTTTCAGTTCTATGGAACTTTCATCATTCTGTTTTAAGTACGGCATTGTGTTATCTCATTCATCTAACTATTATCCTCAAGGTAATGGCCTGGCTGAATCAAGTAATAAAAATCTTATAACCATTGTAAAAAAAATAGTGGGAGATATCAAGCGATCTTGGGACAGTGAAATCAAGTATGCTTTGTGGGTAGATAGGATAACAAAAAAGAAAGCTACTGGTAAAAGTCCCTTTGAATTAGTTTATGGCTTGGATGCAACTTTGTCAGTGCACCTTAAATTGCCAGTTTACCAGCTCCTTCAGCACTTTACTAATGATAAAGTTATTGTCTAGAATAGAATTGATCAGCTTGTACAGTTGGATGAAACTCATAGGAAGGCTTTTGATAATATGTATTAGAATCAATCTAACATCAAGAAAAGCTTTGACAAAAAATATTGTCCTAGATATTTGCAAGTTGGAGATATGGTCTTGTTGTGGGATCGAAAGAATGAAAAACAAAGAAAACATAACAAATTTGACAGTTTGTGGCTGGGACCATACATCATTCGAGACATTGCTAGACCCAACTCATTCCATTTGAGCACATTGGAAGGCGAACAACTGGATTTACCCACGAATGGCCAAATGCTCAAATTGTACTTCAGAGAGAACATTTGATACCACTGGGCATCCTTTGTATTGTATTCATAACCCTACACCCTTTCATTTCAGCATTTCATTTTGTAGTTGTCAAATTAATGTTTTTCATGTTATTAGGATAGTTAATAAATGAAGAGCTTATATCTTTCATGTGCTTAATGTTATATGATGATTTTTGGATGGACGCTACTTATGTTATATTGTGTGTTGCGTGGATGCAGATTCTGGATTCTCACATTCCTCTGGTGCAGCAACGTGTCCCCAAGTAGAGCCAGATGTTGACCACTACGTGTCAACGACCCATAGCAGTACACCCCTTTTTTCGAAAAAGGGATAACGCCTGATCGATATGTCTGTACCGTCCAGCTATCATCATCAGTCTAATATACATGATGTTATAATGTAAACCCATTCTGCATGTATATGATGTAAATAATCTCAGCAGATCTGTGTCGTGTATGTAACAACCTAGGTAAACCTACTTTTCTGGTGATGATCTACATTCTGGGAGGTTTTTGTCTCACCGATCCATTCTCGGATGGTCGGCAGAGTTTTCCTTCAATCTTACCCCAAAGCCAGAATGGATTTTGTCATTAGGATCTTAGGCGAGTCCTACTGTTCTAGATCGAGTCTATGTAAAAGTGATTTGGGAATAATCCTAACTATTTGATTAGATTATTTTATTACAAATTGTTTGGTCTGTTGGATTATATTTGTGTCGCAGAAATGGGTAGTCTGTGAAGATTTATTAGAGATGGGTTTTCCCCCTTATCATGTAAAAGTACAAAAATTATGATGTAAAGTGTCTTGAGGGTTGGAAAATTAAATCATCCCCTCATAGGTTAATTAATTAAATTTTCTAGCCAAAAATTAATTAAAATCCTAAGCTAGAAATTTAATTAATTCTAGATCCTAGGTAAATTTAAATTCTCCAAAGGAAAAATTCGTCGGTCCTTAAAAATCAAATTTTAAAAGGTAACGGGACTAAGGTAAATTGATTATTTTGCTAGATTTTTTGCCTTTGGTCCCTGGGAGTTAAGTCAAAGTCAAATTTTTCGGGAAATTAACTCAAATTTTTTATTTTTGAGTTAATTAAAATGCATTTAATTGAAAAATGTGAATTTCCTCAAGAATTTAATATTTCGATGGATGAGATTAAAAGATATTTTAATCCTCACCAACGGTCGAGATTGTTTTGATGAGGATCATTCAAACTAGCCGTTGGAGGATTTATCTTTAAATAGGAAGTCATTTTTCAGTTGATCCATCCAATCTTTGAGTCGTGTGCTAAGCAAAAAGCTCTTGTGTAATATTTTTCTGAATAATAAAGAAAGACTTTGGGGTTAATCTTCACTGTTGTTACTTTTCATGGAAATACTGTAAGATGTGTCATTCTCATTCGTAAATTTTTTTTAGCCATTGATAATAGCTTCTAAAAGAGTGATTTGAATGCAGGTATCTTGCTCAGTCGCTGGGGCTTAAATGATATTTTAAATTTTGAATGTAATAGCAGGTATCTCTATTTATCTTAATTTTATTATTATTTTCTCGTTCTATTTTGATGGTTCAATTGAGTTTTGAAGGAAAGTCTTGATTTTTAGATCCTCGGGCATTAGGGGAAGTTTTCAGTTGGACCAGCCAACTCCCGATCCATGTTTGCTGAAGATTCCAGCTTAATTTAATCTCGGGCTTATCATAAGATTTTTTGGTGATGCAAGAAGGGTTTTGAGCGAAGCACCTCCTTTATGATTTAAAAAATTTAATTTTTATGTGCGAAGTTGATGAATCTGGCTGTTGAGAGCCTTAGATTATCAGATTTGGGAGCGGATTTGGACTCACACTCTAGGACACGTGTTTGATTCTCGTGTTCAGCGTGCCTTGGAACGTGGGATTCGTTAGGCCAGCATGTCCCGATTTTGGGACACGTGTCCCACAGAAATGTGTGTCGCGTGGCCTTTAAAGCCAAATTTGGGCTCATTTGTCACTCATTCTTGAGTGTCTCTCTTGTTGTGGGTGTGTGGGAGCTTCTAACAAAGGGTTTGGGAGCATTTTGGAGGTGATTCAAGCAACAGGTAAGTCCATTTTGCTTATAATTTTTTTGCTTTTTTAATACTAGTTTGCATATCCATTTTTTTTACAAGTTTGTGCATTTTTTCTTTATTTTTTACAACATTCATTGCTCAATCAAGGGCAGCAGGGAAGGGGCAAAGGAAGGAGAAGAATGTCCCCATTGGTGATGCCCATCCTATTCCAATTTCATCAGGGTCTGCAAGTGTTCCCTCTATTGGAAGTGGGGTTGCAACAACAACTTCAAATGTTGAGGGCAGAATAAATTTAGAAAGACAGCAAGCTCAAGAAAACAAATATCCCTTGTGGAAGTATGTCACAAGAGATCAAGGGCCAGGCAACAAGTTGAAGGGAGGAGGCAATGTTGCTTGGAAATGAAACTATTGCAACAATCATTTCAAGAGCACTTATTACTGTGTGAAAGCTCATTTGTTGGGCTTACCAGGTTGTGGAATTGGAGCATGTACAAATGTGTCTTTAGTTAAGAGGAAAGAAATGGAAAAAGAGGCCAATGTTGGTGTGGCAAGGGTGGCTGCATCATCTACAAAAAAACAAGAATGATGGTCCCCTTCAATTCTTGAGGAAAAGTGCCTCCTGGGTCAGAGAAGCTTAGAACCACATTATTTACTAAGACAAAGAAAGAGGTGGATAAAATGCTTGAGTCTATTAAATCAGCATGGCCAACATCTAGGGTCGATATTGTTTATGACAAATGGACAGATTCAGCACGCCACCCACTCATCAACTTCATGGTGTCTTCCTTGAATGGACCAGTTTTCTTGAAATCAGTGGATGCACTTGAGTCTTGGGCAATACAAGGATGCACTATATATTGGTGATTTGTTCATTAAAGTTATTGAAGATGTAGGTGTTGATTCTGTTGATTTCTGGTAGCATCGGATGTGCTCTAAGTCTCAAAATTTGCAGGGAGGCTTAGACACATGTATTCCACAATACCCAAAAATCGTTTTGGGAAATGTGAAAATTTCTAAACTGAAATTCTACTAATGCAACAACTGATTTATTTCACCTACTTATTATTCACAATAAGTTATTTACGAAATCCCTTTAGCAAATATTAAAATAAATTCTACTGCAGTTATCACACAAATACCCAGAGAAAAAATACATGCACAAGAACCAATCACATCAACACAGTTATTTTTGGACAATTGTCCCCAGAAAAACCCAATGTGGGAAAACCAGTGCAGAAGATGAGGGCTTTATTAATCTTCAACGGTAATTGCTTTTACAAAGAATGATTTTACAGAGAAACTGAAAGAGAAAGAAAACACCCAAGACTTTCCCTTTGAGACCTTCTGATACTTTGGAGACCCTGCTCCCACTTTTGCGTCACCCCTGCGTCACTCTGCGTGGCCCAGCGTGGCTCTGAGTGGCTCTGCGTCAGCCTATGTAGGCTCTGCGTCTCTCTCTGCGTTGTCTCCAACTATCCTTGCGTCACCTCCTTCTCAGTCACTTCCTACTGCTAATGCCCTCCTCTTTCTCCACCCTGCAACTCTCCCTCTAGAATCGATCTCCTCTACTTGAGAATCAATTTTCCTTGAGATACTGAGTATCTATTGGTGTGTCTACAAACGATCCTCAATTCTTCTCTTATACCTTTCATGTTGACGAACCAACGGCCGAGATTAAGTCCCTAATCAACGGCTAAGATTAAAACAGACTTGATCCTCGTCTCTTAGAAGCTTCTCACTCTTATCTTTATTAATACCCATTAATATTTTTATTTTCCTAAGTTTAGACTTAGGACCCATTAAAAATATTAATTATTTTAATAACTCCTCATCCAGGTGGAATTTCTCAAAACGATTTCTGGGTATTGGAGATCTCATGTGCCTTAGCCTCTCCTCCAAATTTCAAGGCTAGATCACATCTGATGCTACCAAAAATCAACACTCTCGCTTAGCGAGGAATGTGCTCTAGCAATGTTTCACTATAGAAACATCACACTAATCTTCTGCATTGGTACCTGTGTTGATGCTTGGCCTACTGCCTCACATCCCCTGCACTATTGCTTCCTGTATTGCTGCCCATGACACTGCCACTGCCACTGCCGCACCTGTACTGCAGCTCCCTCTCAACATGCTGCATCATGCTGCCCATAGCACTGCCACTGCTAACTGTTGCACTGCAACTCCTGACACTTATCCATTTCTGCTACTGAAATGGATTCTTTACCATCCCCATCTTCTCCCTGAAATAAACAAACTTTGTTCTTCCTAGAGCCTTGGTGAGGATGTCTGCCACTTGTTCTCCTGTAGGAGTGTATCTCAACTGTACTGCCCCTTGTTGGACACAATCTTTAACAAAGTGACATCTGATATCAATGTGCTTCGACCGATCATGAAATACTGGATTCTCATAGAGCTTGATGCAACTCTGATTATCACACATGATCCTGGTCGCTTCCATCCTTCTCCTGAATAGATTCACAAGCAATTTCCTAAGCCATATGGCTTCGCACGAAGCTGTGCTAGCTGCCATATATTTTGCTTCAGTTGAGCTCAGAGCCATGGATTTCTGTTTCCTACTGCACCAGGAGGTCATTCCTAATCCAATGTTGAAACAGTACCCAGTTGTACTTTTCCAATCTACTGAACTTCCAACCCAATCTGCGTCAGTGAACCCACTTAGCTTGATGTCATTGCCTCTGGTGTACAATAGTGCATGCTCAATTGTTCCTTGTATATACCTGAGAACATGTTTGCCTACTGCCCAGTGTGCCCTCTTAGGTTCCACTATGAACTAACTGAGGGTGTTGACAGCGTAACAATGTCTGGCCTAGTATTGACCAGATACATCAGGGACCCTATAAGTTGTCTGTACAAGGTGGGATCAATGTCTTTATCTTCTGATGCATCAATCTTCTTCCAGTTGGTGATCATTGGAGTAGCCATAGGCCTACAGTCCTACGTCCTCAATCTCTTCAAAAATTCTATAGCATATCTCCCTTGTCCAAGGAATATCTCACCCTTCTGTTGCCAAACTTCCAACCGTAGGAAATAATGCATCTGCCCCAAATCCTTCATGTCGAATTCTGTGGCTAGGTTCTTCTTGCAGTCTTTGATGAGCGTGGATGATTTTGTTAGGAAGAGATCATCCACATATAACACTAGGATTAGAGGCTCATTCTCTACAACCAGATAGTAGAGATTAGGATTTGTGTCACTCTTGACGAACCCCATCTTCTGCAAGTAGCCATCAATTCAACCGTACCATGCCCTAGGTGCCTGTTCAAGCCCATACAAGGCTGTCTTTAATCTGCATACATGAGATTTCTTCTCATGTGTCTCAAAACCTTCTAGTTGTTCAATGTATACTTTCTCTTTTATTACCTCGTTCAAGAATATCGTCTTGACATCCATCTGATACATCTCCCACACCATTTGTGTTGCAAGAGATATCACGGTTCTAATAGAAGTATACCTGGCTACTGGGGCGAAGGTTTCTTCGTAGTCTATCCCTTCCTTCTGAGCATACCCCTTAGCCACAAACGTGGCTTTGTATTTCTCCACACTGTTGTCTACCACATATTTGACCTTGTACATCCATCTCGAACCTACCACTGATCTGTCTTGAGGCCTAGGCACCACTTCCCAGACATCATTGACCATTATAGAGTTGTATTCCTCCACCGTAGCATCCACCCATACTTGATGCTAAACGGCCTCCTGAAAACTAGAAGGTTCCCCAACCTAAGTTACTAAGGCTAGAAATGTCAAGGCGTCGAAGCCCGGGAAATTTGGGGTTTCCATGTTGCCAAATTTGGGCGCCAGAGTAAACTCGTTTGGGTCGTGCATCCATGTAAACCCCAAATTTCGTTCAGGCTACCTGGTTGCTCCGTCAAGCAATGTGAGGAGTTGTTCTCCTTATTGTAAAGTCAAGGGTTGGCATTCCTTTCAAAGTGCACATCGTCTGTGGTTGTGTTGGCTTTGAGGTTTTGATAGATGTGGTAGCCCATATGTTTGATCAAGTGGTCGGCTTTTTCCTTGCATCTCGCATGCGTGGTAGGCTTTTGCGGCTGGAAATGTCAAGTCACAATGTTTATGGGTATTTGTTGTTTCAATTGTGTATGTGATCGTGGTCCAATGGGGAGGAGGCTTGCTACGTCGATGTTGAGGGCTATAGGCGAACTCCCTTTTACTATTTCTTGGTGCACCAATGAAGTCTTCTGCATCCCATAGAATCTGTCGGAGTTTCCAGCTCGTTCTTCCACTAATAGTAGGCACATCAATCGGCTCTTCCTCTTCCTGAGATTCCTCCTGTTCTGAAGCTTTATCTTCAAGAGAATTTCTGGTACTAGTTTCCGCTAGTTGAAGTGGTTTGACCAACGGCTCGTCTTTTGACTACTCGGAAGGCATTTCTCGGGATTTCCTGAAAGCTCTATCCTCCATGAACTTTACATCCCGCGGAACTACTACCTTCCTACTCCCTGGAAGATAGACTCTATATTCCTTAGCATTCTCGCTATACCCCACAAGATATCCTTTCTCAACAGTTTGATCTAATTTCTTTCTCTTCTCTTCGGGTATACGGCAATACGCTAAACTCCCAAATATCCTGAAATGATTGACTTCAGGTGTCTTCCCGGTGAAGACCTTCTCCGGAGTGATTTTGCCCAATGCCCTACGAGGAGTCCTGTTCTGGACATAAATTGTCATGCTGCATGCTTCTGCCCGCAGGAATTTAGGCATGTCTTGATCATACAACATTGCCCTAGCTGCTTCCACAATAGTCTTTTTTTTCCTTTATGCTACTCCATTCTGCTCCGGATTGTAGGGAGTTGTCCACTCCCTTCTGATGCCTTCCTTAGCGCAAAAATCAGTGAAGTCCTTGTCAACATACTCTCCACCATTGTCTGAGCGCAACACTTTTATCTTCTTTCCCGTCAAATTCTCTACTAGAGCCTTGAACTCTTTGAATCAACCAAAAACCTCATCCTTGGTTTTCAGAAAGTAGATCCAAGTCTTAATGGTCATCGATGAAGGTGACGAAGTATTCGACACCACTAAGAGCTTTTGTGGACATCGGTCCATAGATGTCTGAGTGTATCAATCCTAGCACACTCTTAGCCCTATTATTAGTTCTGGAAAACGCTGCTTTGGCATACTTGGCCAGAGCGCACCCTCTACATACATCATCTCATTCAGTACTTAGTTCTGGAACTCCTGATACTATTTTCCTGAGAATTCTCAGAGCCCCATGGTGTAAATGTCCCATCCTCCTGTGCCATAGTTCATTCAAATATTTGTCTCCATTACTACCTATCAGTGCCATTGGTGGTTCTAGCTGCAACCTGTACAACCTGTTACTTCTAATTCTAATTTGGGCCTTCTTTTTCCAACTCAGATGTTTGACATATACTTTCTCCTTAATGAAGAAAACGTCATAGCCCTTGTTTTGAAGTTGAGATACAGAAAGTAACTTCATCCCCAATCCTGGCACATGTAGCACATTGGTTGCTCGAAACCGCTCTCCTGCTTCGGTTTGAAAAACTATAGTACCTCTTCCTATTGGAGTACACTTTGCCTTATTTCCCATGGTCATCTGAAAATTCATTCTTTCTTCTTGATAATCTGAAAAAAATTCTTGGATTCCTGTTGTATGCCAGGAAGCTCCACTATCTATATACCAAACCTCTGAGGAGGCAGAGCTTGCTAAGCAAGCGACTTCTTCCAATCTGCAAGCTAACATAGAATAATCGTAATTTATGTCCCTTGTGCATTCTTTTGGAAATCTGCGCGAGTCCCCTTGAGTGGATGCCTCTGCATCATGATCTTGATCCATAATCAATTTTCCTCTCTTGCTACCGAATCTTTGCTCTGATACCATGTGAAAATTTCTAAACTGAAATTTTTCTACTGCAGCATCTGATTTATTTCACCTGCTTAATATTAACAAAAAGTTATTTACGAAATCCCTTCAGCAAATATTAAAATAAATTCTACTGCAGTTATCGCACAGTTACCCAGAGAAAAAATACATGCACAAGAACCAATCACATCAACACAGTTATTTTTGGACAATTGTCCCTGGAAAAACCCAATGTGGGAAAACTGGTGCAGCAGATGAGGGCTTTATGAATATTCAGCAGCAATTGCTTTTACAAGGAATGATTTTACAAAGAAATTGAAAGAAAACACATGAGACTTTCCCTTTGAGACCTTCTGACACTTTGGAGACCCTGCTCTTGTTGATGCCCTCCTTTTCCTCCACCCTGCAACTCTCCCTCTGAAATCAATCTCCTCTACCAGAGAATCGATTTTCCTTGAGATACTAAGTATCTGCTGGTGTGTCTCCAAATGATCCTCAAGTCTTCTCTTATACTTTTCCTGTTGATGAATCAACGGCTGAGATTAAGTCCCTAATCAACGGCTAAGATTAAAACAGACTTGATCCTCGTCTCTTAGAAGCTTCTCACCCTTATCTTTATTAATACTCATTAATATTTTTATTTTCCTAAGTTTAGACTTAGGAACCCATTAAAAATATTAAGTATTTTAATAACTCCTCATCCGGGTGGAATTTCTCAAAACGATTTCTGGGTATTAGAGATCTCATGTGCCTTAGCCTCTCCTCCAAATTTCAAGGCTAGAGCACATCTGATGCTACCAAAAAGCAACAGGAAATTCCAACTAGAGCTAGTTTTATTTAAATAATTAATTATTTTTAATGGGACCCTAAGTCTAAACTTAGGAAATTAAAATAATTAAAGGATATTAATCTAACTGTGGGTAAAACTTTTAGAAGAAGACGAAGATCGAGTCCAAATGATCTGAGCCATTGATTAGAATCTAATCTCGGTCATTGGTTCTCAACTTGACTTCGATGGGCATTTGGAAAACACACCAGGCAGATACTCAGTTACCCAAGTAAAATCGATTTTCTCACTGGTCGAAGTTCGGCAAGAGGAAATCAATTCCGAGGGAGAGTTGCAGGTGAGAAGGAGAGAGAGGGTAGCAACTTCAGTCGGGAGTGCAAGAGCAGAAGATGCAAAGCGGAGAAGGGACAGCGCAGAGGCTAACTCTGGGACTGCGCAATCCTCACGCAGAAGCAGGCGTGGTCAGACGCAGAGGGGGTAATAGGTCCTCTCTTGGATCAGAATCTCGTCGAGATGTGTGAGACAACTGTCAGTAAATTTCTCACAGAGGTTCCTCTTCTATTTTGTTGGTTGTATCTTGTACATGATATTTTTGCTAAAGATGAATAAAGAAACCCTCCTCTATTGCACTGGTTTTCCCGCATTGGGTTTTTCCGGGGACAATTGTCCAAAAATAACGGTGTCATTGTGATTATCCTTGTGCTAGTATTTTTCCTTGCATTTACTTTCCGCAATAGTTTAATTGTGAAGGCTGCAGTGGAATTTATTTCAATATTTTCCGTAGAAACACTGTGAATAACTTATTTCTGAATTAATAAGTAGAAGAAATAATATCAGTCACTACAGTTGGATATCTATCTAGAAATTTTCACATGGTATCGATGCACAAATCGTAAGCAGAAGAGCTCAAAAACAGAGAGGAAAGGGATTTCGAAATTACTACAGAGGCAGCAATTCGAAACCCCAGAGGCAGCGCAGTTCGAAGGCCAAGGAGGACGAAGTTTTGAGGAGAAATCTATTTCTCTCAATGATTCAATAGAGAAATTCGATCTCCGGATTGAAGCTTACCAGAGGCACAAGGGAGCAGCATATTTTTACTTGCAGAGCAGATTTTCAGTTGGGACGCAGATATTTTGCAGCAGTTGCTGGGGCAGAAAAGCGTCAGAAATCGATAGGAAAATAGCACAAAGAAGGATGGAAAATCAAGATATCTCTGGATTATCTTCTAGATTAGAAGAAGAATTCGCATGCTTGGCAAGTTCAGCATCAGCAGATGTTTTGGTACATTGATATTAGGGCTTTAGCCCATATGACTGGAATACGAAAATATTTCTCGATCTATCAAGAAGAGAAAATGGACTTCCAAATTACTATGGGAAACTGAACGAAGTGTACTCTAGTAGGGAGAGGCACCATAGCATTTCAGATGGAAGTAAGAACCAACATCCGAGCCAGTAATGTTTTGCATGTGCCTTGGGTTAGGAATGAATCTGATTTCAGTGTCCCAGTTATAGGACAAGGGATACAATGTATACTTCATTGGAAAGAAAGTATATGTCAAACATGCAAGCTGGAAGAAGAAGAGACAAATTGGAGCTTGAAGAAATAGACTATATATGTTGCAGCTCAAGTCTCCAATGGCACTAATAGGTAGAAATCTTAATGGTGAAAAGGAACTGAATGAGCTATGGCACAGGCGAATGGGACACTTACACCATGGAGCACTGAGGATGCTCAGAGAGACTGTTACAGGAGTTCCAGTTCTTAGTACTGAGCATGATGATATATGCAGAGGATGCATACTAGGGAAGTACGCTAAAGCAACTTTTTCCAGGAGTAAAAACAGAGCAGAGGGTGTATTGGGATTGATACACTTAGATATCTGTGGTCCAATGTCCACAAGAGCTCTTAGTGGTGGCGAATACTTTGTCACCTTTATTGATGATCACTCTAGAAAAACCTGGATCTATTTCTTAAAGACCAAGGATGAGGTCTTTGATCGATTCAGAGAGTTTAAGGCTCTCGTTGAGAACATGATAGGGAAAAAGATAAAGGTATTGCGTTTAGATAATGGTGGAGAATATACAGACAAAGACTTCACAAATTTCTGCGCAAAAGAGGGCATCAAAAGAGAATGGACAACTCCATATAATCTGGAGCAAAATGGAGTAGTAGAGAGTAAGAATAGAACTGTTGTTGGGTTGGCAAAGGCTATGTTGTATGATCAAGATTTTCCTAGATTCTTATGGGCAGAAGCTTGCAACATAGCGATGTATATCCAAAATAGAACTCCTCACAAAGCTTTGGGGAAGAAAACGCCTGAAGGTGTCTTCACAAGGAAGAAGTCGGAAGTCAGTCATCTTAGAATATTCGGAAGTGTGGCATATTGTCACATTCCAGATGAGAAGCGTAGTAAACTGGATCAAGCTGCAGAAAAGGGGTGACTCGTAGGATATAGCAAGACCTCGAAGGCATACAGAATCTACATTCCTAGCAGCAGGAAGATTGTAATAAGATGGGATGCGAAGTTCATGGAGGATAGAGCTTTCAGGAAATCCCGAGAGATGCGAGTAGAAGACCAGTCAGTAGATATTCCTTTAGTCCAGCAACAGTAGGAGAAGCAAGGAGGACAAGCAGGAGGACGGACACCTGGAACTAGCACAGTGACTAGTACCAATATTTCCTCAGAAGAAGGAAATTCAAGTAGTTCTTAGCAGGTGGAACGAAAAGAACAGGAGTGGGATTTGATCGAGCCTCCCACCACTAGTGGCAAAAACAGTAGAGAAGTACGATAGACATTGAGGGACACAAAGGAGTTTGTCAGAGCTCCTAGAACCGAGAAGAGGTAGCATAGGCAGCTTGACAGGTACCAAGCCTTGGTAGCACAAGTTGAAGAACCCTCTAGCTTTCAGGAAGTCGTACAACACCAAGTATGGGTGGATGCCATGCTAGAAGAATATAGTTCTATCATGACGAATGATGTCTGGGAAGTGGTACCTAGGCCAGAGGATAGATCAGTTGTAGGATCAAGATGGATCTACAAGATCAAGTATGCTGCAGATGGCAGTATAGAGAAGTACAAGGCTAGGTTCGTAGCAAAGGGGTATGCACAAAAATGAATAGACTATGAAGAGACCTTCGCCCTAGTAGCCAAATATACCTCTATCAGATCCGTTATATCCCTAGCAGCTCAAATGGGATGGGAGATTCATCAGATGGATGTCAAGACAATATTTTTGAATGGGGTGACTGAAGAAGAGGTGTATATAGAACAACCCAAAGGCTTAGAAACTCATGAGAAGAGAACTCATGTATGTAGGTTAAAGAAAGCCCTGTATGGTCTCAAGCAGGAACCCAGAGCATGGTATGGTCAGATTCATGGTTACTTGCAACAGTTGGGATTCATCAAGAGTGATGTTGATCCCAATCTCTACTATTTAATTGTGGAGAATGAACCACTTATTTTCGTATTATATGTGGATGACTTGTTTCTAGCAAGGTCATCTAGGCTCATAAAGGACTGCAAGAAGAATCTTGAAGCAGAATTCAACATGAAGGATATGGGGTTGATGCATTATTTTCTAGGGCTGAAAGTGTGGCAAAAGGATGGGGAGATCTTCCTTGGACAAGGAAGATATGCTACAAAAATTCTGAAGAGATTCAGAATGAAATATTGTCGGCCCATGATCACTAACTGGAAGAAAATAGATGCATCAGGAGACAAGGAGGTGGACCCCACATTGTACAGACTACTCATTGGGTCGCTCATGTATCTGGTCAACACTAGGCTAAACATTTGCTTTGTTGTCAACACACTTAGTTAGTTCACGGTGGAACCGTAAAGGGTGCATTGGGCAGCAGCTAGGCACATTCTTAGATATGTGCAAGGAACACTCGGATATGGGTTGAAATACACCCAAGAAGATGACATCAGATTGAATGGATTCACAGATGCAGATTGGGCAGGTAGTTCAGTAGACCGGAAAAGTACCTCCGGGTATTGCTTCAATGTTGTATCAGGAATGATCTCTTGGTGCAATTTAGGAAGCAGAAGTCGGTCGCTCTAAGCTCAGTAGAAGCAGAATACATGGTGGCCAGCATAGCTACGTGCAAAGCTATATGGCTTAGAAAATTGCTTGTGAGTTTGTTCAGGAAAAGGATGGAGGCGACCAGTATTTTCTGCGATAATCAGAGTTTTATTAAACTCTCTGAGAATCCAGTATTTCATGATCAATCGAAACCAATGTTGCACGACTCGTACTTGTACAAGACTCGTCTGGCTATTGACTTGTCGTCTTGTATAAGACTCGGGAACGACCCGTATAAAACTCGTATAAGACTCGTCAAAATGAAAAAAAAACTTAAAATATAGTAAATTTTAAGCACAAAAAAAAACTAAAGACAATTTCAATCCTTATAAGTTATAAAAACCATAATATATGCAATAATTCATAACATCATCTCATATCTATAAAAGTACAACATAACATATTCGATTTCTGTAAGCAAAACATTTAGATACTGAGTAAGAAAAGGAATCATGATTCCATAATTAAAATAAAAAATGTCAACAAGTTCAAAATTCAAATACATATGTCATAAATGATAAATGATTGTCTCATAACAATCTTGAGACTCATCACTCATGGACCATCATGCCTAAAATAAGCCCTCATGGAGCTAATGCTAACATCGAAATGCTGAAGCAATTGTGAGGCAAGTGTATTTGGAGTCTCCATTTGAGATGACAAACTAGAGAGATCCTCAATATCTTCATCAAGCCAACTCAAAATAGGGGACGACTCCTCCACAACCCAATCAAACTCTAAATCAGTAGTATCCAATAAAATTGGATCTGTATCCTGTGGTTGCTCTTGTTTTGTGAGCATTCGAAGGTTGTAGTAGATGAAAACCATCTTCTCCAACCTCTTATGCTCCAACCTGTTTCTCTTTTTGTTGTGGATGTGCTCAAACACTGACCAATTGCACTCACAAGAAGAAGATCTACAAGGTTGACTCAAAACTTTGATGACGAATTCTTGTAATTGTGGTGCCCCAGTGCCACAATCTATCCACCAATGAGTTGTAAAAAGATAACAACAAAGATTATGAGTTTGCAATGCCAAACATATAAAAGAGAACTAGCAAAATTACAAGCTAAGTTCTAACAATTTTCCCTTACAAGGCATTTTCTTGTCCTTGAGACATTGGCTTGAGCCGAATCCAAACACTCCAGATGCTTCCTTGTACATATCTCGTTGTATGTTGATTTTGTCTTGAATATCTTGATTCAGGAACATCTTCTCAATGCATATCATGACACCTCTCATCACCTCGAGATCTATTTGAATGTTAGACCCCTCATTATAGAATAAGTTCAAATTGAGATATGCTCCTGATGCATGCAATGGTGAATGTAGTTGCCTGTCCCACCTGGAATCAATAATTTTCCATATAGGGATATATTTAGATTCATTTCCCTTATAGAAAGTCTTGATGGCCTCTTTGGCCCTGTCCATGCCCTCATAAATATATCCCATTGCAGGTTTCTCTCCATCCATCAATCTTAAGACTTTCACAAGGGGCTCAGTGAAGTTGACAATCTCAGTGACTTTGTCCCACAAACTATCACCAAAGGCAGATGCTTTCACAGACAATGCTTCTGGTTTTGTGCTATCTTTCCAAAATACCCATTGCTGGCAACAAAACATTCTTCTCAAAGCTTGGTACTCATACAAAAGACTTTGGAGGGAAAGAAAGTTTGTAGCAAACCATGTGACAGTTGGACGACTAAGCTCACCCTGTGTGAATTCCCTCATAAGGTTCAACGCCCAAGCATGATTATAAATATACTTGGTAATTTGCTTGCATTCTTGCACAACATCTTGCACCCACTCCAACTTCCCAATGTCCTCTAGTATCAAGTCTATGTAATGGGCAACACATGGAGTCCAAAAAATGGTGGGATATTTGGCACAAAGCAACCTTCCAGCTACACTGAGTTTCTCAGCCACATAATTTGTTGCATTGAGTTTCTCAGCCACACAGGGTCGCTTTGTGGCTAAGAAACTCAACCACAAGGTCCTGCGGGCTGAGGAGGTAGTCCTCCTCAACCCAAAAAAATTTGCAAATTAAAAAAAAAAAATGAAAACCAAAAAAAAAAAAATTGAATACAAAAAATTTAAAAAAATTCACATGGAAAGCATTTAAACAAGGTTCATGAAACCTACCTGAAGCTGGGTTTGATTTGATGAAGCCTCCTTTAGCCTCCTCCAAGAGCTCCTTCACTATGCAATGGAGTCACTCAACACTCATAGAAATGAGCCAAACACTCAAATGACAAGTGAATGACAAATGGAAGGGAGAGAGGTGCTTATAAAGCATTTTTGTGCTTCCAATTTCCCTTTTCCTCCACCTCATTTCGAAAAAAGAAAAGAAAAAAAAAGAGAGAAAAACCAATTGCCATTTGAGGTTTGGTGGGTCTTATAGGGGTCTAATGCAGATCTTATGCCAAACCCGCGGGTCTTATCCGAGTACACGAGTTTAATGCGAGTTTGGCCGAGTAAGGTTCTTAAGTGCGGGTTCTATGCGAGTGACCCAGCTTGCTATAGAACCTGCCAAGACCCGCGAATATTCGCAGGTCTTATGCAGGTGGTGCTTCATTGATCGAAACACATTGATATCAAATGTCACATTATCAGAGACTGTGTTCAACATAGGGCAGTATAGTTGCAGTATCTCTCCATACGAAATCAGGTAACGGACGTACTCACAAAAGCTTTAGGAAGAGCTAAGTTCATGCAATTCAAGCAGCAGATGGGTATGGTAGAGAACCTGTTTCCATAGCAAAAACAAATGGTTTCTCAATTGCAGTGGCAGAAATTTGCAGTACAGATGAAGTGTTGGCAGTGGCAGGGTCAGCAGCAGTATGGATGCATCATTTGCGCAGTAGTTGGTGGGCAGTGATGTCAGACATCAGCAGCGCAGAGGGAGATGTTACAGAACATGGTGATGCTTTAGCAGGGTGCATTGTTAGAGCACATTTCTCGCTAAGAGGGAGTGTTGATTTCTGGTAGCATCAGATGTGCTCTAAGTCTCAAAATTTGCAGGGAGGCTTAGATGCATGTATTCCACAATACCCAGAAATCATTTTGGGAAATTCCACCCGGAGAAAGTTTTATTAAAATAATTAATTATTTTTAATGGGAGCCTAAGTCTAAACTTAGGAAATTAAAATAATTAAATGGTATTAATCTAACTGTGGGTGAAACTATGAAGATCGAGTCCAAATGATCTGAGCCATTGATTAAAATCTAATCTGGGTCGTTGGTTCTCAGCTAGAGGATTATAAGAAGGACTTCGATGGGCATTTGGAAAACACTCCAGGCAGATACTCAGTGACCTGAGTAAAATCGATTTTCTCACTGGTCGAAGTTCAGCAAGAGAAAATCAATTCAGAGGGAGAGCTGCAGGTGAGGAGGAGAGAGAGGGTAGCAGCTTCAGTCGGGAGTGCAAGAGAAGAAGATGCAGAGCAGAGAAGGGGCATCGCAAAGGCTGACGCTGGGACTGCATAGTCCTCATGCAGAAGTTGACACAGTGAGACGTAGAGGGGGCAACAGGTCCTCTCCTAGATCATAATCTCGCCGGGAAGTGTGAGAGAATTGTCAGTAAATTTCTCACAGAGATTCCTCTTCTATTTTGTTAGTTGTATATTGTACATGATATTATCGCTTAAGATTAATAAAGAAACCCTCATCTGCTGCACCAGTGTTCCCGCATTGGGTTTTTCCAGGGACAATTGTCCAAAAATAACTGTCATTGTGATTATACTTGTGCTAGTATTTTTCCTTGCATTTACTTTTCGCAGTATTTTAATTGTGAAGACTGCAGTAGAATTTATTTTGATATTTTCCGTAGAAACACTATGAATATCTTATTTATGAATTAATAAGTAGAAGAAATAATATCAGTCACTGCAGCTGGATGTCTATCTAGAATTTTTCACAGATTCTTGTGTGCAAATCATTACAGACAATGCAACTCTTTGCAAGGTTGTTGGCATGATTGTGGAAGCTAAATATCCACAAGTATTTTGGACACCTTGCATAGTCCATTCCTTAGATTTAGCACTTAAAACTTTTGCTTCTGATGTGCCTTGGATTGGAAGTATTATTGAGGATGCATGACATATCCACAACTTTGTACAAAATCATATAAATGTCGTCACAATATACAAGGAGTACACCCATCTATCATTGTTGAAGATTGCAGATACACGGTTTGCCTCTTCATTCATCATGTTGAAGAGGTTGAGGGAGGTCAAGGCCACTCTTGGGGCCATGGTTATTTCAGAGTTTTGGTCTTTTTGGAGAAAGGCGGGTCAAGCAGCTTCAAAAAGAGTCAAGGACACAGTGTTAGATGATGCTTGGTGGGAGAGGGTAGATCTCATTATTAAGATCATGTACCCTATCATTGCTTCACTACGATTTGTAGATACAAACCAACCCATCCTAGGAGAGGTTTATGAGGGATGGGATTCCATGATTGAGTCTGTGAGGACCATTATTTTACAAAGTGAGTGCCTTGAGTATGAGACATCATTAGAGGCCTTCCTCACCATCATATAGGATATTCTTGTCAGCAAATGGGACAATAATTTCACACCCTTGCATTGTTTAGCTCACTCATTGAACCCAAAATACTACAGTCATGAGTAGTTGAATGGTGGACCTTCCCGCAGATTCCCTCCTCACATGGATAGTGAAATTTCACAAGGGAGGAAGAAAGCATTGAGGCAGATATTTCAGGATAGAGCATCCCTTGATGAGGTGGAGGATGCCTTTGCCGAGCACTGGGTGATTTGTAGGATATGATGTGATTAGAGATAGGGGGCTAAGAAGCCCTATTCTTGGTGGGAAACTCATGGGGCAACAAGCCCCCCTCTATAGCAGTTAGCCATGAGGCTCCTCTCTCAGGTGACTGCATACTCTTGTTGCAAGAGGAACTGGAGCACATATGGGAATTTGTATAGTGTCAATAAGAGCAGGCTTGAGCAGCCTACGGTAGAGACAATGGTGTATGTGCACAACAACCTTCGTCTTATTTACAGGCAGAGGAATGAGTGGTTGAAGGGAAAGACAAAGATGTGGGATGTCTTTCCTGATGATATGGGTTTGGACAGCAGTGTTGAGTTGGCATTGGCCAACTTGGATCTTAATGACCCAGTGCTAGAGCCTGTCACTTTTGATGATGGTGATACTCTTGAGGGGTCATTCTCCACACCAGGAGATGCAAAGATTACATTGGATACAGAGGAGGAGGATGCAGTACAGGAGAGAAGTGGTGACCATGAAAGTGATGTTGATTTTGATGATGTTGATTAATGAGCTACGTGCTACCTTGTAGTTGTTTTGTATTTGCTATTTCTATTTGCCATTGGAATTGCTACTACCTATGTAACACATTTTGATTTTGATGACTTAATGAGAAAACTACAATTTCCTGTTTTTCTCCTATTGGATCACTAATGAATCTATCACAATTGTATTTGTATGCATAATGTTACATTGTACATCTTACAACATTTAAATTACAATGTAGAATCTAGATCTATGTCTGAATTTGTATCATGAATAAGAATTTGTGTAAGAAATATCTATTTAGTATTAATTTTTAATATATATATATATAAAATAATATATAACATGTCCTGCGTGACCTATTCCGGGGGGTCTACATGTCTTGTGTCAGACACTTGAATTTGCGTGTCATGCATGTCCCGTACCCCAATGTCAGGTGACTTAGACTATGATCCAAATACCTAGTAAGAGTTCAATAAGATCCCTATTATCTCTCAAGTCATTGTGCACCACTAAACAAAAGTAACTTCTTCAAGCATTTTGCGAAGGAAATGTCAAAGATTCCCATTTTGCTCTTAATTACTTCATTGTTCTACATATTTTGAGTTGTCATCAAGAAATAAAGTAAACCTATTACCCACCATTTTGTAGGTGATACCCTTAGGATAAGTTGTTTTCTCCATGATGGTCCTCAGCTAGCAGCCAAGCCCCTCGCAGCCACCAACTAGCTCGATGTGCCATTTCTCCGCCACTTGAGCCAGCCATGTGGTCCCTCACCCATCTATCATGATCGTATGTTTGAAGGTGGGCCTCCCAAACCTAAAGGTATGCCTTGTTATTTGGTAATTGAGTATTCTAGTTTATTTATCATGGAAATTTTGGGCATGGATTAATGGGGGGATTCGGCAGAAAGAGTGGTCTAGGTTTGTGCTCTTGTCCCCTAGGTCTCTTTTGGGATGTTAACCTTGCACCCTAGTCCCATGGGATCTCTTTTACTGACCTATTGGTTTTACGGATGGTACTACATGGGAAACCCTAATGTAGGTTGTGTGGTTCCACTCCCTGATTCACATATATTACTACCCTTCCGTTCATTACACCCCAATCATCTCTCCTCCCACCTAGGTCCATATTCCTCCACTGGGTCCACATAGGATCAACCATCCCCTCCCCTTGCCCCACATCTTGGGTCGGGCCTGGAATGATGCCCGGAGGTTGATGCAACTAAAAGAAAAAGAAAAAGCATAATTGGCCACATTCAACAGGAAATTGTACCACAAAATGCAAAAGATGGTCGGGACAAAAGAATTTAGCACTTGGGCAAAAGCCATGACATGAACTCTACCCCATTCCATGGCCATCACCCTGGTTCCTACATGGCCCTTGATGAGCCTCCTTTATCATTCAAGAACCCATGATTGTCCCAACCCCCGGTGGGCGATGAACTGCCCCACCTTATAAGGGGGTATCCACTGCTATACTTTACGCATCATGCTCTCATTACCTAGAGCCCCGAGCAGTTAACCAAAGAAAATCATAAAAAGGCAAAAGGCATATGAAGAAGGGTGGAAAAATCAAGGCTAGGGTAACTCATGCACCACGATTGCTCCCTCCTACACATTATTTAGCCCACTGTGGGCTTCCCTTTTATTAGCTACCCTTGTACCATGGCATGTGATCTAGGTTGCCCCCTTTCATTCCCTACTCCATTCCATCATTATGCCACATGCCACCACCATTTGAAGGATGTACCACAGACATACCACCCCCTTTAGAGGTAGAAACCACCTAATAGGATGCCTGGTTAACCCTATTTGGAGCTGGGAGACATTAGCACATGCCAAAGCCCACTATGGAAGGGCATGCCATTATGAAGTGCTCACTTGTTATCCATGGTTTATAAACTCTTTTACTTGATTTCTTTAATGACTTGGTGTGCTGGAAGGCACGGGGACGCATTGGATCTTATGCAGGATTGCAAGTGGTTTCCATTTGGGTTTGGTCTCCCTATACGGGGTCTTGACCCCAGAGGGCTACATTGGCACATGTAGGGTGTGTGTAGAGATCCATGGGCCTCCACAGCAACAGACAACACTCCATGGATCCCCACAATCATTCAGAGATTGCTCATGGTTCACTTATTGGACGAGGAAAATGCACCTGATCCATCATGCCCAGTTGGCCCCAAAGTTGCACCATACACTTGGCAGATGATCCAAGACTTGCACGATGATGTGGGATCACTTACACCATCATCCTATACCTTGCAGGCAATCTATAGGCATCTTCGATCTGTTTGGAGATCCATGAGGACACTTGTGTGCCCTCACATGTCATTTGGAATAGAATAGGTTATTACAAGAGGCCAACCCCTTGTCCGCTTCTTTTAGGAGTTCAACTACACATTATGGCACATATGGACTCCATTAGGCCTCCTCCAAGGCCCAACGACATATTCATTATTCGACCTCTTAAGAGGCTTATCATTTGTTTATGAGCTAGTTTGGTGGGCTTGTCACCAAAAGTTAGTTATTTTGCACATTATTTTATTGTAGGGGCTAATGTAGGCCTAATTAGCTAAATCAAACTCATTAGAAGCATATAAATACAATTGATATGAATTCATTTTAGCAACATCACTTGGTTGGACTTGTATCTCTTTAGAGAACTTCACTATCCTTCTTGGTGGACAAAATTTTGGAGCATGGAATGAATTTTGATGTTTGGATCATTTTCTCTTGTCTTGGAGCTTCTTGTTTGGCAAATATTTATGGTTGGATATACTCTAATACATGTAAGTGCAATTTTAATGCTATTCTTTGCCCTATTTTTGTCACATACATTGTTTCTAGGATTTCGCTATTCTAGGGCTAATAAGTTGCATCTATTATTGCAAAGTTGTGGAAATTTTGTTTCTAGATAGTGATGCTTCATTAATGGGTCATGTATGATGAGTGAATGTTCCTAGGGATATTTCATGGTTGAAATTTATCTTGATAAGCCATCTATTTTTCAAAATGAATTATAAAGTCTTTGAAGTTGCTCTCATTTGCCCTAGTGCTAAGTGAAATTGCCTTTAAGGCCTCCTTGACCAAGAAAATCAAATCCGAATTTATAATCATTCTTGATTTCAATCTCCCTAAAGGATTAGGCACTGGTCTACCATATGTGATCACCCTAAAACTTATTTTTCTTCACCTTCTCCTCTTCTTTCTAGGTCTAGCCCCATAGGTCGCCTAGGGCATCGAATATCTCACAATCTAGCCATCCAAATACTTCGATTTTTGGTCCACAACCGCGCTAGTGTCTCCTCAAGAATCCCTCCAAATTTCATGAGATTCCGACACTAGGATCTTGAGATATCACAAGCCCTACCTCAAAGTCCAATTCTTGCCCTTAGTTTTCCTTAAGCTAGTTACCTCATAGGGATCATTGTGCCACCTTTCATTGATATTTTTTTCTTTGATCCCCTTCTCTTCCCTGATTAGGTCAAGCTCATCATTGGTTGCTAAACCCTCCCCCCTTGACCTAACCTGGGGTCCATTTGGTCCCGTGTGGTCCCATTTCCTATCAAAGCTAACTTTTCAAGGATCACTTAGGAATCCAAGTTCCATAAGGATTTTGAGGAATAGGAAGCTCCATTGCATGACATACTCCCTAAACCTAACCCTCAAATCCTCATCAACCTTTCCTAGAAAAACCCTACACCTTGCTTACAAAGCAAGCAAGCCCTAATTTTGAGTTTCTCCTTGGAAATGGTGATTGGAATCACTTCTTATCCATTGCATTGATATATTATTTGTAATTCATTCCTCATATCGGGTCTCCTCTCATTGGTGAAAGTCCGTAAAGAGTAAGAAGCCTTAGTTCAGGTGACAGTGGGCTAAGTCTCCATTGTGTAGTGTTTTATTCTTTCGAGATTATCACATCCATGATTGTTTAAATCAACGTTTCGAGCCATCCATTGTGGCTCATCATCAGGATAGATCAAAAAGATGTGTAAGCTAGATCTCAACAGGATGAATAAGTAGAGAATGGCAATGATGGTGGCCGACATGTTTTTAGGTTAGGTTAATTAGTAATTAATAATATTTTAATAATTATTATAGTTGGTCCTCTTATAATATTATTAGGGTTATAAATCCATACTGAAACTTGTTTTAATTGTGATTAATTTTAATTATAGTTTCTTTTAATTTGTAATTATAAGAATTTATATTTTTAATAATATTATTAATATTTGTTAAATTCATTAATTCATTTTATTGTTTATAGTTGAGTTTATATAAACAATTATTTTTATGATTTGTGTGATATTGATTTATTTTATTTTAAATCTTGTGTGTGTTTTATTCTATATACTTTTAAATTTGTATTTTGGTTAATTAGTAATTAATAATAATTAATAATTATTATAGTTAGTCATCTTATAATATAAATTAATATTGAAACTTGTTTTAATAATTCTAATTACAGTTTCTTTTATTTTGTAATTATAAGAATTTGTATTTTTAATAATATTAATAATATTGTTTTTTGAATTTTTGACCGGAGAATCCACAGTAATGGAATTTTTACACCAACGTTTCGAATCCCAAATGGGATCCATCATCAGGGTTAAGAGAAAGATGATAAAAGAAAAGCCAGATGGAAGAAATAAATACTCATGAGATGAATATTTAAAGGAACAGCACAGGTCGGCCAGACCTGTGCTGTTCCTTTAAATATTCATCTCATGAGTATTTATTTCTTCCATCTGGCTTTTCTTTTATCATCTTTCTCTTAACCCTGATGATGGATCCCATTTGGGATTCGAAACGTTGGTGTAAAAATTCCATTATTGTGGATTCTCCGGTCAAAAATTCAAAAAGCACAAACCACAGATCTCTGAAATCCAATAATATTGTTAAATTCATTATGATTGAATTAGTGGAAAATGTTTGAGATAAATTTGAATTAATTATTTATGAAAATTTTCTTAGCTTTAATTCTAAATGTCACTTTTGATTTATTGTAATATGTTTTGGATTAATTCAAAATTATTTTTTTATAAATTTTCTTAATTTAATTAGTTTCAAATTTAATTATGGACTAATTAGGACTAGAATTAGGGTTGTGAATTGGTTGCGAGAAGTGTAGAGAGGTGGGAAAGCTTGAGATAGGGTTAATTCAAGAGTTTTAAGGTTGATTTAAGAGGTTAAGGTCGGAATCCAATTGTCACTTATCTTCCATCCTCCATCAAGGTTGAGGTTATTTGGGTGTTTTCCTATTTCTATAGCTTCTCTAAATTTTCTATGGTGATAATGATTGATTTTGGCCACTACGCTTGAGTTTTTGATACAGGCATGGTGATTAGTTTTACTAGAATGTTCGGCTAGGGCTGAGGTTTTTGAGCGGTTATGTTTGATGTCAGCTGCATGTTCTTGAATCCTTGTTTGGATAGATTGCCCAGTTTCCCCTATGTATGTTCTTCCGAAGAACAAGGAATCGCGTAAACTCCTCTGTGGGATTTAGGATCAACGGGGTCTTTGACTGATTTAAGGCATCTTCCGATTGTTTTCATGGGTTTAAAGGTGGTCCTAATATTGTTCTTTTTTAAAATGTAAGCAATTTTATCTGTAGTGCCCAATATGTAGGGGAGGTGAACCTTACTTGTTTGATCATCCAAAGGTTGTTTGCTTATGGGATTTTCAGCTTTCCTGAAGGCTTTGATCATCTGGTGTTTACGGTATCCATTCTTATTAAATACTTTCATAAGATGGTTTTTCTCTTCTTCAAAATGATCCTGATCCGAAATGCGTATTGCCCTGGTTGCTAGAGTGTTTAGAACACCGATTTTTTGGGACGGATGGTGGTGGGAATTAGCATGTAGGTAGTGTTCTGTGTGGGTTTTCTTACGATAGACCTGGTGAGATATGGAACCATCCTAATTTCTATTGATTAAAATGTCAAGAAAAGGAAGGCTGCCATTTTCCTCCATTTCCATGGTAAACTTGATGGAATTAGATTGGTTGTTTAAGTGTTGTAGGAACATGTTGAGTTTCTCTATTCCATGGGACCAAACTATGAAAGTATCATCGACAAATCTTTTCCAAAGTTTGGGTTTTAGGGAGGAAGATTCAATGGCTTTAGTTTCAAAGTTCTCCAAACAAGGATTCAAGAACATGCAGCTGACATCAAACACAACCGCTCAAAAACCTCAGCCCTAGCGGAACATTCTAGTAAAACTAATCACCATGTCTGTATCAAAAGCTCAAGCGTAGTGGCCAAAATCAATCATTATCACCATAGAAAATTTAGAGAAGCCATAGAAATAGGAAAACACCCAAACAACCTCAATCGTGATGAAGGATGGAAGATAAGTGACAACTGGATTCCGACCTTAACCTCTTAAATCAACCTTAAAACTCCTGAATTAACCCTATCTCAAGCTTTCCCACCTCTCTACACTTCTCGCAACCAATTCACAACCCTAATTCTAGCCCTAATTAGTCCATAATTAAATTTGAAACTAATCAAATTAAGAAAATTTATAAAAATTAATTTTGAATTAATCCAAAACATATTACAATAAATCAAAAGTGACATTTAGAATTAAAGCTAAGAAAATTTTCATAAATAATTAATTCAAATTTATCTCAAACATTTTGCACTAATTCAATCATAATGAATTTAACAATATTGTTAATATTATTAAAAATACAAATTCTTATAATTACAAATTAAAAGAAACTGTAACTAAAATTATTAAAACAAGTTCAATATTAATTTATATTATAAGATGACTAACTATAATAATTATTAATTATTATTAATTACTAATTAACCAAAATACAAATTTTAAAGTATATAGAATAAAACACACACAAGAATTAAAATAAAATAAATCAATATCACACAAATCATAAATATAATTGTTTATATAAACTCAACTATAAACAATAAAATGAATTAATGAATTTAACAAATATTAATAATATTATTAAAAATAAAAATTCTTATAATTACAAATTAAAAGAAACTGTAATTAAAATTAATCACAATTAAAACAAGTTTCAGTATGGATTTATAACCCTAATAATATTATAAGAGGACTAACTATAATAATTATTAAATATTATTAATTACTAATTAACCTAACCTAAAAACATGTCGGCCACCATCATTCCCATTCTCTACTTATACATCCTGTTGAGATCTAGCTTACACATCTTTTTGATCTATCCTGATGATGAGCCACAATGGATGGCTCGAAACGTTGATTTAAACAATCATGGATGTGATAATCCCGAAAGAAGAAAACACTACACAAGAAACTGATCGCAAAAGCCTCAGAACAATAAGTCTCCATTGTTGCCCTTGTCCTAGTAGTTTCCCCTTTAGGATTCCCTTTAGGACCCCTGCTAGTTTGAGCAGTAACAAAACCCATCATCCTCTTCTAGTTGATCTATGCACTTGAAGTCCATTTGAGGTAGACTTAACCTAAGATCCTCCTTAGGAGCATTCCTTCTCAACTTGAGTCTCTTTGGTACTCTTTGGGCTACCTTGAAGTAACAATATAATCCTAGTTTCAATTCCAAAACATGTAACTTTAGGTAAACTTGACCAAGGAAGTATAATGTAATTGCTCCTACAATGTAGATTCACTACTACAAGTTCATCCATTATCATATATTGTTATTATTCATGTATATATCCAACGGAGGAAGTTTTATTACCAAAATCAATCTTTGGCAGCATTCCAAGCATGCCTACAATTTTCCACTCAACAAAAACATGACTTCTATTATGTGTAGAACCTTGCAAGTGAATTTAGGTCAGCTAAAGGTTCTAGTAGAAAAACTAGCTTGGGGTTAAGCATTAGTAAGACATCATGACTCATGATGTGCGCTCTCCTCTAGGGATTGCTATTATAACACTTTGATATGACAAAGTATACTATTATTATTTATATTACAATAAGACTAGGTAATACTTATATTATAAATACTATTATATAATGGCAAGACCAGTGTTGCATAAAGCGGGGATGAGGCAGGAACATGTTTTGGAGGTGAAGCGTTGAAAGCATATATATATATATATATAATGCATATTTGTACATAAATCAAGATAGATATGGCACCCATTGTAGAATCTAAATTCCTCTCCTCTTGTCTAGCCTTTGCCTCTACTTTCATTCTCTAGGGATACAAGTGAACATTGCCCGATTTTGATCAAACAGCCTAATCCAACCCTTATATTATGTTAGAGAAAGATTAACATGCCTGATCAATGATTTTGACTTGAGTGAAGGATACATTTTTGCTAAGGCCATGACAAAGGAGTTCAACAAATCAACACCACCAACACTGGGGTACATATAGGGCTTGGTGCTGTTGATTAAATGTCGATCACATACCCTCATACATGATATAATCTAATGAAATGTCACAATCCCATTGGTCCTAAAATCCTGAAAACTGTTAAGTCTATTGAATTTTGAATGGGATATGAAATTCTATTTTCCCCATATAAAGTTTGATGAGGTTAGAACCAGTCTCGAACATCTTGAGTGATTTCATGGTAATGTGACTAATTTAAGTAAAAGGATGAAAATGAAAGATAAAGGAGAATGTCACTTTTATTTTAAGAATTTAACATTATTATTAGGGAGCATCTAGGGAGTGTTTAGGGAGCATCAAGGGGGCACCTTGGTAGTGTTCGGGAAGCATAATTCCTCACATAACAGTTTGAAACCCAAATCAAGTCCAAAAAAAATATAAAAACCCAAGTTCGTGGACCTGTCTGCCTTTCTTCTAGATCAGCTCGCAATCCATGAAGGATCTACTACCGATCCATTCTCGAACCACGGATTGGGTTGTTGGAACCGCAAATCTGGCCGTTGCAGTTCCATTTTTCCAAGAAGTGCGAAAAAAAGGTGGAACCGCAGTTATAATTTTCGAATCTACAGTTCCATCGAAGGATCAGTGGCAGATTTGTCTAAGACGCAAATCCGCTTCCAAATCCAGGAGGGGGGAATCCTACAACACTGGGAAAGACACATTAAGGCTATTATTATTATCAATACTAATATTATTTATATTGTTACTAATAGTAGTATTAATATTGTTTTTATTAATCATATTACTATTATGAATAATATTATATGAATATCAAGACTAGTTATTGCTTTTATAATAATACTATAAAAAGACCAAAGGGGTTGGATCTAATGGTGGAAAGTGAGGATTTTTCATCATTGGGCAAGGTTAAATTCCCATGAAGGCTTCCCTAGAGTCATAGAGGTATCTTGAGGTAGTGGTTGAATGTGTGGTTGCACCTAGAGGAACCATATTAAATGGCTTCATGACTCGTGCACACATAAGTGGATCAAAGCCCATTCCTATATCGTTTTAAAAAAGAGGAATTGTGCACATGCTAGCGAAAATTCAAGAGGATATCCAAGCATTGAAAGTCAAATACAATAAGTTTATTTCTACAATCATAGAGACAGTGGACAAGCAAGAAGAACAAAGAGAGCATTCGCAGCAAAGTGATGATGAGCTTAGCAGCTTGCGGAAACAAGTGGGAGAATTGCAAGAACTTATCAGCTCTATATCTATTCAAAGGTCCCTTGTAGCGAGCAAAAAAAGTTAGGACAGCATTCTTACTCTAATGAAGAATGCACCCTACATAGCACAGGGTAAGAAAGTAGATAATGCATACGTTGTTTTTCCTCCATGTAGGTGATTATGTTTTGTAAATTTTGCAAATTTTTTCGGTCTTTCGGAAAGTTTTCACTTCCAAAGACGCATTCTTTGTAAGACAAGTATGTAGGCCAATAGACATAAACTTTGACAATTGGGAAGAAGAGCTGCACTCCTCAAGCCTTGGAATGAAGGCCAAACTCTCCCTAATGTATAAGCTACATCCTAGGCATAGAGTATTGATATTAATATAAAACTCTCATTACCATTAAAAATAATAATAATAATAATATATCAAAAAATTTAAATACTATTATTATATTATCTTTTATTATTTTAGGTTTTTTCCCTTAACCTTTTTCTCTTTCTTCCTCTATGTATTTCAATTTTCCTTGTCATTTTTACCCCTTTGTGTTTCCATTTTGATTGTTTGATTACTATATTTTTTAATCCTATTTTTTTTCTTCATTCTACCTTTAATATTTAGGTCAGTTAATATTTAACTATTATTTAGGTCAAGTTTTTATTTCCTTTTTCTTGCAGCTGATTTTAGATGATTACATTATTATCTCCTATACTCGACATTGTATTTTTCTAGGTTTCTCTACTCTTCACATATCTATTGCCAAGTTCCCCTCTTCTCATATCAACTATTTTTCCTCATGATGGATCTTGTTTGCATTTTCAAATGTTGACAATATAAATATGACTACTATGGATTTTTCAAGCAATTCTAGTAATGGGCTCCATGTCTACTAAGGGCACCACTTAGGACATGAGTTTTCTTGAACCTCACATGCAAGTTGCAATGACCCAAAAAAATATTGGCAGTAGAGGTAAGTTTTTTGTTGTACAACGCCTATCTAGATCCTAAATAAATTCATTGTCATGCACATATTTATTTCCTAGAGATTTGAAATACATTCTCTAGGGACACGTATGCTCTCAATATTCAAGAATAAAGCTCCTTTGTTATTTCACTAGAAGCAAACAATGGATTTAAAAGAGTTCATCTCAACCCAGTCCAACTCCAAAGAGGGCAAAATGCATAAAATTGGATGATAACCCTAACCCACCAAGGTGTCTTGAAGGAAACCATCTGCATCTTTGGAGTGTCACCATACTTTTCCTTGCTTTTCAAAGCCTCATTTATCAATGATTTGAGGAATTTAGCAAAAAAATTGCACATAAGCATAGCCTTAGTAATGTAACTAACTAAAGTCCCTATTTACGCTGAAGAGTAATCCCAATGACCCAAATAATTGTCCTATAATGGAGGTATGTAAGTTAAGTCCCTATTTCTGCCAAAGAAGATCCTATTGATTTCTGGTAGCATCGAATGTGCTCTAAGCCTCAAAGTTTATAGGGAGGCTTGGACACATGTATTCCACAATACCATAAATCGTTTTGGGAAAATCCACCCGGAGACAGTTTTATTAAAATAATTAATTATTTTTAATGGATGCCTAAGTCTAAACTTAGGAAATTAAAATAATTAAAGGGTATTAATCAAATTGTGGGCGAAACTTCTAGAAGAAGACGAGGATCAAGCCAAAATGATCTGAGCCATTGATTAGAATCTAATTTGGGTTGTTGGTTCTCAACAGAAGGATTATAAGAGGAGGCTTGATGGGCATTTGGAAGACACATCAGTAAGAGATCAGGATATTGAATTTCTCAGAGAGGGCAATGCAGTAGTTGCTAGAGAATCGATTGCGGAGATTTCTTGCAGTGAGGAGTAAGGATGGTTTCGGTTGGAGAATTTCCTGATCCGGGAATACATTGCAAAGGAGGTAGAGAGAGATCCAGAAGAGGCAGTGCAGAGGCTATACTGGGTAGCATAAGCTGACGCAGAAGCAGCGCAGAGCTTGAGAGGAGATCTGTATTTTGCTAGAGATCGAATTCTGAAGCCGGAAGTTGGGGTGTGAGATCGGGAGGGCAAAAATCGAAGTCTCGGAGGCAAATTGATCAACAGAAGGAGTGACACAGTCCCCAAAAGCTATGACGCAGGGCCTACACAGTGACTGCTCAGAGGTTGCGCAAAGGTAGCTAGGGACTAGCCATTTTGTGGCTGCATCAATTAAGATCACCAGTGATAGTGTGAGGTATATCTCACTCATCTCTCTGTCAGTCAGATTCTCTGTATTGGATAGCCAGCAAGGCATCCAAAGATTGTATTCAGAAAACTATTGCTTAATAATACAAACCCTCAGTTGTTGCATCGGTTTTCTTGCATTGGGTTTTTCCAGGGACATTTGTCCAAAAATAACAGTGTCATGTGTTGTGTATTCCTTTCTTGCTTAGTTACTTGTTTCTGCATATAATTTTAATTGGTGAAGACTGCGGTGTATTAGTTTCGGTATTTGTTGTAGGAAGCAGTAAATAATTTGTTTAGTAATTAACAAATAAAAGGAACTTAATCAGTTGTCGCAATAGAAATTTGGGCTTCCAAATTTTCACATGGCATCAGAGGTGTAGGTGAAGCAAGAGAGCAGAACCGAAAGAGCCCAGCGCTAAAGAGAAGGAGGATCAAAGTGTTGCATAGGAAGCAAATCGAATCCCCAGAGGGATTACGCAATCCAGGCCAGGAGGGCAAAGATTTTTAAGGAAGGTCTCTCTCTGAGTGAGTCGACATAAAGGTAAGAATTCCAGATCAAAGTTTTCCAGTGTCAGAGGGAGCAGCGCAGCAGCTTCAACGAAGAGGAATTTTTCTGTAGAAGTTGTTGGGGCCGGTAGAAAAACGTCAGAAGGAAGAAGAGTGACACTGTTGAGGGAATTCTTCCTCAGAGGACTTCCAGCCAAGAAGTCTGGTTTCTCAAGTTCTCAGCAGCAACAGAGAGGAGTTGATCTCCTAACTCAAGTAGGGAGTGCGTAGGCTAGCCTGGTGTTGCACAGAGGAGAGAGGATGCAGTTCGACATTTTGTTGGCAGAGATGGCAGCCAGTGGGTTATGAGATCAAGATCGGTTGGATGGCACATCCAACTATGTGATCTGGAATGCGAGGATGTCATGCCTTTTGGATGAACATTCTCTCAATATCTACATAGAGAGTGTGGTAGCTAAGCCTGCGGATCCAGATCCACTCAAAAAGTACAAAGGAGAAATGGTGAAGGCCAAGCGAATGATCCTCGACGGAGTGAAGGATCATGCACTATGTCACATCTCAGGGAAAGGGACTGCCAAGGAGATGTGGGATGCCTTGTCCACACTATATTAGGGATCTTCCGAGCAGCGAAAGATGTACTTGGAGCAGAAGACGAGATCCATGCAGATGCAAAAAAGGGAATGCATTGATCCATTCCTTGCAAAGCTTCAGGAAACCCGAGACGAGTTGGCAGTTGTGGGGTCAACGCCTCAGCCTACCGAGATGGTGAGGCTGGCTCTAAATTCAGGCTTAGAAGAATGGCATGTGTTTGTCCAGAGCATCCTGGGCAGAGAAAGATTTCCAGATTGGGAAGGGATATAGGCTGCTCTTTAGCAGAAAGCAATGAGGAGAGACTTAGTCAAGTGCAAACTTGACAGTAGCAGTAGCAACAGTGGGACAAAGCCGAAGGAGGAGGATGAAAATGCAGCCCTCGCATCTAAGGGGTAGCGGGAGTAGCGGAAGAAGAAGAAAGATATGTCAAAAATCAAGTGCTTCTGGTGTGGCGAACTTGGTCACTACGCTACACAGTGTCCTCTCAAGAAGAAGGACAAGGACGAGAAGCATGATCTGAAGGTTGCATCTGCACAGATCGAGGAGGAGGAGTTTGCCATGATTGCGCAGAGGTGGGGTGATATATAGTTGTAGTTCAAAATAATTGCAGATGGGCAGGATCCTTGAGGAGTACACCTCTTGGATCAATACCTTGCTACGAGAGCCTAGATCAGTAATAGCAGGATGGACCAGTGTCAGTTGATGCAGAGGAGTGTCAAAGTGACAATTGCAGTGCCTAGGAGCGCCAGAGACTGAGCAACGCAGAGCTAGAGTTGGCAGCAGTGCAGTTGGCACAGAGCAGAGGTCAGTAGCACAGAGGCTTCAGAGGTTTAGTGCAGAGACTAGCAGCAGTCTGGACTCCAATAACAAGATGCATCATACTAAACACATGTTCAGTAATTTTGGATGCTTTTCCATTGCTTATGCAATAGCAGTAGTAGTTGGAGAAGGTTGCAGTGTAGATGCAATATTCGCAGTGGCAGTGCCAGCAGCGGCCTGTATGCAGGAAATGAGAGGGAGTTAACTGTTACAGTACAGATGCAATGTTGGCGGTGGCAGGGCCAACAGTAGTACAAATGCAACGTTTGTGCAGTAGTTGATGGACAGTTGTATCAGACATCAGCAACACAGAGGGAGATGTTATAGAGTCCGAGTGATGCTTTAGCAGGTTGCATTACTAGAACACATTCCTCGCTAAGAGGGAGTGTTGATTTTTGGTAGCATCAGATGTGCTCTAAGCCTCGAAATTTGCAGGGAGGCTTAGACACGTATTCCACAATACCCATAAATTGTTTTGCAAAATTCCACCCAAAGCAGTTTTTATTAAAATAATTAATTATTTTTAACGGATGCCTAAGTCTAAACTTAGGAAATTAAAATAATTAAAGGGTATTAATCAAATTGTGGGTGAAACTTCTAGAAGAAGACGATGATCAAGCCAAAGTGGTTTGAGCCATTGATTAGAATCTAATCTGGGTCGTTGGCTCTCAATAGAAGGATTATAAGAGGAGGCTTGATGGGCATTTGGAAGACACATCAGTAAGAGATCAAGACATCAAATTTCTCAGAGAGTGCAGTGCAGCAGTTGCTAGAGAATCGATTGAGGATATTTCTTGCAGTGAGGGGCAGGGATAGTTCCGGTTGGAGAATTTCCTGATCCGGGAATACATCGGAGAGGAGGCAGAGAGAGATCCAGAAGAGGCAACACAGAGGCTATGCTGGGCAGCATAGGCTGACGCAGAAGCAGCGCAGAGCCTGAGAGGAGATCCATATTTTGCTGGAGAGGTTGAGTTTTGAAGTCAGAAGTCGGGGTGTGAGACCGAGAGGGCAGAAATCGAAGTCTCAGAGGCAAATCAATCAACAAAAGGAGTGATGCAGTCCCCAAAAGCTGTGATGCAGGGCCTACGCAGTGACTACGCAGAGGCAGCAAGGGACTAGCCATTCTATGGTTGGATCAGTGAAGATCACCGGTGATAGTGTGAGGTATATCTCACTCATCTCTCTGTCAGTCAGATTCTCTGTATTGGATAGATATCAAAGCACCCAAAGATTGTATTCAGAAAACTACTGCTTAATAATACAAACCCTCAGCTGCTGCACCAGTTTTCCCGCATTGGGTTTTTTCGAGGACATTTGTCCAAAAATAACGGTGTCATGTGTTGTGTATTTCTTTCTTGTCAGTTACTTGTTTCCACATATAATTTTCATTGGTAAAGATTGCAATGTATTAGTTTCGGTATTTGTTGTAGGAGGCAGTAAATAATTTGTTTAGTAATTAACAAATAGAAAGAACTTAATCAGTTATTGCACTAGAAATTTGGGCTTCCAAATTTTCACAGATCGCAGTGACAAAGATAAAATAGATTTATCAATATGAATTTCAGGTCAAGGAACAAAAAACTCTCAAATTGGAGGAGCCTTTGTATCATACATTTATTGTACTTATCAAGGTGAAATTCTTTTATAGTGAATTTTTTGGTTCAAGGGAATTTTTTGCTTATATTTTGTTTTAGCTAATTTCTTTTTAAAGTTTTCTTTGGCTTAACAGGCTAACTTATATGATAGAGACAGACTTGATCAAGTTAAGAGTGTTACAACAAAATCTGGCACCCATAAAAGTGTAAAGTCCCGAGCACCACGATACTAAATTTGTGTAAGGTGACCCATTGTCTCCTTAGTAGCTCTTCCTCTATCTTTAGGTAGGCTCTTCTCGAGCACAAGGCAAGTATCCCTAAGTAGGATTGTTAAGGCTATGGAATGGAGGCTCTATGTGATGTTTCAAAAGTAAGCCTTAACAAAACAAGTGGTTGTAGTATAGGTGAAAAGATTAATAGTATGATAATATTAAGGTGATGGAAACACCAAGACTTGTGCCTACCAATCTTGGGGAAAATGGAGTCAAGGAAACATGGATCTAAAAGGGAATGTGCATGAACATGTAAGGCAACCAAGGGTTGCTATACATGCCACAAATTGGCCTTAGATTGCTAGAAATTGTTGAGTAAACTAACCTTGGAGAGCTAGGGGTGCTACTTTAAATCAAAGTTATGAAGGTGATGTCTTATTACTTCAAGGATGAAATTTTTTTTTTTGTATGCAAGCTTAACGTAACAATAATTAACATAAGAGGGATTCAATCCTCACATTATATTGTTAAATGGTAGATATCAATTACAAGGCCCTTGTGACTAGTTACAATAGTTTAATACAACAATAAACATGTGAAAGAATCACAAACATAAAGCCTGACATAAGGAGAGTCAATACGTCCAATCTTCCATTAAGATTTCCAATATGGTGTACAATGTATCCTGTTACTGCAAAATCTAGTGTGCCTTGGAGAGGGTACCCTACAAGGATATCACTAGACTAAGTGACAACAATGGGGTGATGGCCCACTATCACCACAGCCAAAACCCCCTCCTCTTTATGGATTTTCACCAATGCGAGGAGTCCCCATATAAGGTCACCTATAAGGGAATGTATAAGGGAATAAGATGACCAAGAGGCTTCTAGGAGAAAGACACGGCTTAAGTACAAGGCTCCAACCAATGAATGAAGGCAAGTTGCTTTACTTAGAAATGTTGAATTTGTGCAACACAAGACCTAGGGCTTCATTAATAAGTCGAGAGTTGAGATGGACAAAGGTCAAGATGTAGAGAAAAGGTTTCCTACAATGTATTTCAGCAAGGATATGGGACATGTAACCCTCAAGAAGCCCCCAAGTTGAAGCTAAAACCAAACTAGGGCTTTACCCTATGGTAAACAACTAGGGCAAGTGAAATTATGGACAAAATTGGAATGAATGCCTACCAAAGGGGAGATTTTTTGAAGCAACCACTCCACTCTTGACATTTAGACTTTCAACAAACCAAAATTTCCCTTTCTAGCCAATTCGCACAAAGCCCTAGGAGGTTACTTGGCCTTAAGAGGGTTGAATTAGGTAAAGAGAGAGAAAGAGTAAAATTTATTGATAAAGTTTGACTTGATCACCAAAAAAGGATGGCCAGTGCCTATTCCTAGGGTTGATAGAGTCTACGGGTTCTTTAGTTTGGCTAAAACTTGCAAAGGAGTAAGGATATTTTGATGCACTAGCATCAAAACCCTAACTAATACCTTTGTGAGGGATTGAAATTCACTTGGGAGAGTTAATGTAAGATCGCCAAGGGGATTTCCATTCACATATCATACAATGAGTAATGCATGCAATAATATGACCTAGCTTCCATAAAATTGATATTCAACAAAATTATAGCACAATATTTAACCTATAACACTAATTTATTCCATACATTAGACATAAAATCAGAAATTCTGCAAATTAAGCACATACAAGATACTATGCATGTACAATCCAATCATCAAACCAAAACAACTTCTCCAAAGACAAGAAAATAGCTCCAAGACTATTTTCTCCATATATCACATCTCTCCAATAGGAAAAGAAGTTGAAATTATCAAGAAGAGAGGCCAAGTTCACAAGTGATGATGATGATGAACAAAATAATCCTCTCTTCAATTTATATGAGGATGAGTTCTTAATTAGCCTAAAATCCCCTAGCAAACAAGTAAAATCACAATACAAGCTTGGGTTACAAGCCAACCCAATTAGCTTAGGCATAAACTCAAAAGAAAGCCCACAAATGTGAGCCATGAGGACTAAAATGTGGACATCATCCATGATATGAGCTCCATGTGGCATGCATTGAGGCTTTTGAGTGCCAAGTAGGGTGAATAAGCCTCTAAAAATCATCCTCCAAGGGTTGGCCCTCGAATTTCTGTGTAGAATATTAAACAGAATAAAACACTAATAAAATAAACAACAGATATATACACAAATCAGACATGGCGGAAAAGGCCAAAGGCTCATTGTATTATATTCCTCACACTCTCAATGTAATGTTTATGATACACATATAAATACATGAGGAAGTTTGTCTCAAGATAGTACGTCTATCTTGGACACTATGGTTGAGCAAATCTCTCAACCAAAAACTAATCTAGAAGCCTAACTAGTTGGACAGAATCTCTCAACCAACTAAGCTTAAACTGACTCCTAACCATGAGGAACAAACTCAATCTAGAAAGGTAGGATTAAATCCAACTTTCTTGATTTTAATTAATTTAATTGTTTTGGACTTATAATTGTTTTCATCACATGAGAGTGAGGCTAACACTCTGTTAATACCCCTTTGTCTACCCCAAAATCTAGTTTGGGGCACAAAAGGTAGTCTCCTAGGTCTCCAACTACTCAAAATGTCCATCTCTATTCCAAGGTTGAGGGCTTTACAGGTGCTACTAGCCCTCCCAAGTCTCTGAAAGTGAGACCATCCTCATATGGACTCTGGATCAGATGCCACCTCTCATAGAGTACTAAGTCCGGAATGGGAGCATGCTAGTCTAGGTGCATTATCCTAAAGAATCATCAAATGTAGTGCAAAGTGGCAGAACGTCCTGGGTGCAGAGGTGTCCAGGGTAGGTGTGATGTGCTACTACTGCTTGAAGACGCAAGGCTCTCAATGCTTCACCTATGGGTGCCACTATATTTTTTTGGGCCCTGGGTATCTGTGGGTAAGGTTCCGAGGTCATGGGTTGCGGAAACACCTGACAGTCACAACATAAAGTCTAGTGAAAGTAACCAGTCATCAGGGACAATAATCATTTTTGCATCTAAGTGTTCCAAGCTTGAATGTAAAGGGCTATTTAATACTTCAAATAAGGCTTCCCTTTCAAAATCAAGGCCTTGAACTTGCAATGGTGTTTCCTCCATAGGTTGGAGTGGTTAAAGAACAACCTTATTAGGTGTTTCCAGCCCCTAAGGGGAGGTAATATTTCCTTAGTCCACCCTTCAATCGATAGGTGTTAGTGAATAATGATGGTATAGAAGGGAGAAGACTTCATGGTCAAGTGCCATGGTCAAAGGGACCAACATGATGGGGATCCACATCTTGAGTGTATAGATGTGAGCAGGGAGCAATCGTGGATGCATGAGTTACCAACTAGGGCCTTGTTCTTCCGCCCCTCTTCTGTGCCTTTTACTTTTGCTTGATTTTTCTTTTGTATTACTGCTTGTAGCTCAAAGGGTTAGAGCTTGATTTGTATGTAGTATAGCAGTTGTATTACCCCTTAATGATGAGGCAACTCATTTTCCATTGAGATTGGGACATGTAAGGGTTCCTTTTAATGATGTATAGGAGCAACATGTGCTCAGGAACTAGGTGATGGCCATAATGAGTGAGGTAGAGCTCATGATAGGCTTTTGCCCACGTGTTAGTATGTATGTCCCGACCATCTTTTGCATTTTGATACTCTTTGTTTTATTTTGTTTCTGGCCATTATATGTTTTTTCCTTTACTTTTAGTAGCATTAACCTCCCAGGGGAATGTTTCGGACCCTACCCAAGTATGTGGATGTATGGGTGCCAAATCCCAGAGAACCAATGATAGTTGAACCCGAAGAATGGAGGTTGAATATGGGCTTATAATGTTATATGGAAAGTGGTAAGCATGGAATAGAGATAAATGGAACACACTATCTCAATCATGTCTTCCCAAGTAGTGCCCCACCTATACCCATTGGACTACGATTGAAGATCAACCCCCAATTTAAGGTGAGGGAACAAGATCACAATCAAAACCCTTCTTTCTTCCACGTCACCCCATAATCCATATCAAAAGCCCAAATACAAACAAGCATAATCCCCCAATTGAAAAATGAATAAAATACCTTTTGATCAGATGCCCACATTCATCCATGTATTCTTGCCAAATGGGTGACAAAGTATATGATTGATGCAGGTGGCGGAGATAAAATGGCATGTCATCAACTAGTAATGGTTGTTGGGGGCTGCATGGCTGGCTAACATTCTCCTATGGGGTCACCCACTTTGATGGATAACATATCCCATGGGGAGAACTCAATCCCCAAATTTCCAACCATCACAAATGTGAAAATTCCTGAATCTAACACATCAGAAACCCCTACTACAATTATTGGTTTACAATCTCCTACTTGTTCTTTACATTAACAAGTTATTTAATTGCATAAACATCGAAGTAAACACTATTGAAACCTTCACAAATATACAAATTATGCACTGAAATGAATTGAGACAATAACACAAGGGACACCATTATTTTTGGACAACTGTCCCCGAAAAACCCAATTCGGGAAAATCGATGCAGCATATAGAGGGTTTGTATTATTAAGCAGATTCGTGAATACAACTAGGGTGCTAGAAATGGCTCACCCAACAGAGAATATCATTGGAAATAGTACCTATATGCAGAGACAAATATTCTGGAAAATTAGCAAACGGATGATCAAAACCCACAACGACTCTGACTGTTCCCTATGTTAGACGGCGAAAGTTGCTCCAGGCACTGCTCTGGAACTGCGTCACTCCTCCAGGAGCTACATCACCCTCTCCCGGCTCAGAATATGTTTATATGCTCCCAGTTTTCCCCACAGAATCTCCCCAGCGCTGCCTCTGAGGCCCAACGTCAACCTCTACGGCTTTTGCGTCAGCCTTTTGCGTCCTTTACGTCAGCTCTTCAGCCTCTATGTCAGACCTTCTAGGGCCTGCGTTGTCTCTCCTGGCACTGCGTTGCCTCTCTGCTATGTATTCTTTAGCCTCGGATGAAAATCCCTTGCTGAACTGCCCCTCACTGCAACTCTGATCACTAGCTCGATTTTCTCAGCAAACCTCGCCCCAAAAGATCGAATTCTTTGATCACTTGGTGTATCTCCAACTGACCCTCAAGCCTCCTCTTATACTTTGCTTGTTGACGAATCAACGACCGAGATTAAGTCCCTAACCAACGGCTAAGATTAGAACTAGCTTGATCCTCGTCACTCAGAACTTTCTCACCCATATTTGATTAATACACATTAATATTTTTATTTTCCTAAGTTTAGACTGAGGAACCAATTAAAAATATTAATTATTTTAATAACCCCTCATCTGGGTGGAATTTCTCCAGACAATTTCTGGGTCTTGGAGATCTCATGTGCCTTAGCCTCTCCACCAATTTTCAAGGCTAGAGTACATCCAATGCTACCCAAACTCAACACTCCCCCTTAGCAAGAATGTGCTCTAGCAATGCTTCACCATAGAAGCACCACACTGATCCTCCACATTGGTCCTCTGTGTTGATGCTTGGCTTGCTGCCCCACATCCACTGCACTGTTTCTTTCTGTACTGCTGCCCATGACACTGCCACTGCCACTACTACATCTGTACTGCAGCTCCCTCTCAACATGTTGCATCATGTTGCCCATAGCATTGCCACTGCTAACTGCTACATTGCAACTCAACTACCGAGAAGTAAGTAACTGACTTCACCCAAACACTGACATCCAGGTCAGTTTGGAAGCCTCCTGATGCTGAAGCTACCTCTGCTGCTATCCTATGCTACCTTTGTTGCCACTGTGCTGTTGCAACCTCTTTTGTGCCTCTCGCACTGTTGCAACCTCCACTACGCTGCTACAGACTTCTGCACTCTAGCACTGCCTTGTCGCTCCATCACACCTTGCTCCACCTGACACCTGTCATCATGCTACTGTCTTTAAGGGTTTCAGTAGCTGGATGTGATCCAAGAGTTTAGGCACCTCAAGGATCCTGCCCACTTCTGTAGTCCTCTCGACTACAGCTCCAAGTCTCCCCACCTCTTCTCTAAAGGCACATGAGCACTCATGGCACAATTGTCATCAATCTCGACATCCTTCTCCGCTTTTGCTGGAGCAGCCTTTGAGTCGGAAGCTTCTCCCTTGCCTTTCTTCCTGGGACACTGAGAGGCCAATGTCCCAGCTCCCCACAGTTGAAGCACTTGACCTTGGAGATGTCTTTCTTCTTCCTCTTTTGTAGCCCCTGTTGTCTCGCCGATGCGAGAGCTACATCCTCCTCCTCCTCCTTGATTCGAACTCCTTTATCGCTACTCCCCACCTTCCTCAATCTCCTGAGCTCTTCCTATTGAAGAGTTGTCCACATCTCCTCCCAACTGTGGAGAGTTGCTCTACCCAAAATGCTTTGGACAAACGTCTCCCACTCCTCGGAGATTGCATTCAGGGCAGTGTTGACCATGAACTATAGATCCAATGTAGGCCCCACTGAAGTAAGTTGGTCGTGAATCCCTTGCAACCCAGGAAGGAAGGGATCTATCTCCTTGCCTTTCTACATCTGATATTGTCTCAGCTGATTTTCTAATAGCATCTTTTGTTGCACGGAAGAGCCCTGATACAAGGTGGTCAAGGTCTCCCACATCTCCCTTATTGTGTTCTTCTCAGCAATGTGTGGTACTACATGATCTTTGACCCCATCTAGGATCATGCACTTGGCCTTAGCCTGGGCCTCCTTGTATTTCTTCAATGGATCAACATCGACCGGTTCAATAACGACCTTCAAGGCATAGTCCTTGATGCGATGTTTGTCTAGGATTGCCAGGATCCTGGCCTTCCAAATGACAAAATTGGATGCTCCATACAATCTGTCCTGATCCCTCAACCCATTCATTGCCATCTTTTCTCCTCTTCTCTAGACTCCCTCTGAGTCCTGATTTCTCTCTTAGAAATCCTCCAACCAACCGTCGAATCACTCCTCTCCAATCCTCCTTTGCCACTGCAACCCTGATCTAGATTTCTTGGCTAGAAATCTATCGAGGTAGTGCTTCCCTCTGCCTTGGTTCAGTCTCCTTAGACACTATTCTGCACCAACAGAAACAACGTCCCACTAGCTCCACAAATCAAAATCTGCACAACTCCCTTAGCCCCAGCAACTCGAAGAATCTGAGCCCTTTAGGCTCTGCGCAATCTCTACGTGGGCTGAATCTGCTCTTCCTGGCCAACTATGTCAATCCTTCTTGGCTCAAAAAGATGACATGGCTCTGCATGAGCCTGATCTGCCCTCCTTTGCCTCTGCCCTGGCCCTTCTCCTAGCTCAAAGTGCTGACACAGGCACTGCGTGAGCCTCTGTGTCACTCTCTCTGCACTGCGTCACTCCTCCTCTTGCCTCTTCAGCTCTGGAACAACGTTGTCTCTCGGGATAGCTGCTTCTCTGCTACAAATTCTCAAATTTTCTCAGCTGGTGTCCTCAGTCGACTATGATTTGCAATTGCTCTGATACCATGTGAAAATTCATGAATCTAACACATCAAAAACAGCTACTGCAATTACTAGTTTAAAATCTCCTACTTGTTCTTTACATTAACAAGTTATTTAATTGCATAAACATCGATGTAAACATTATTGTAGCCTTCACAAATATACATATCATGCACTGAAATAAACTGAGACAATAACACAAGGGACACCATTATTTTTGGACAATTGTCCTTGGAAAAACCCAGTTCGGGAAAACCAGTGCAGCATATAGAGGGTTTGTATTATCAAGCATATTCGTGAATACAACTAGGGTGCCAGAAATGGCTCACCCAATAGAGAATATCCTTGGCAGTAGTACCTCTATCCAAAGATAGATATTCCGGCAAATTAGCAAACGGATGATCAAACCCCACAGCGACTCCGACTGTTCCCTATGTTGGACAGTGAAAGTTGCTCCAAGCACTACTCTGGAACTGCGTCACTCCTCCAAGAGTTGCGTCACCCTCTCTCAGCTCAAAATCTGCTGATCTGCTCCTAGTCTGCCCCATAGAATCTCCCTAGCACTGCCTCTGAGGCCCAACGTCAGCCTCTATGGCTTCTGCGTCAGCCTTCCGCATCCTCTGCGTCAGCTCTTCGGCCTCTACATCAACCCTTCTAGGGTCTGCGCTATCTTTTCCGGCACTGTGCTGCCTCTCTGCTATGTATTCTCCAGCCTCGGATGAAAATCCCTTGCTGCACTGCCCCTCACTGCAACTCTGATCACTAGCTTGATTTCCTTAGCAAACCTCGCCCCAGAAAATCGAATTCTTTGATCACTTGTTGTATCTCCAACTGACCCTCAAGCCTCCTCTTATACTTTTCCTGTTGATGAATCAACGACTGAGATTAAGTCCCTAATCAATGACTAAGATTAGAACTAGCTTGATCCTCGTCACTTAGAACTTTCTCACCCATATTTTATTAATACACATTAATATTTTTATTTTTCTAAGTTTAGACTTAGCAACCCATTAAAAATATTAATTATTTTAATAACCCCCATCCGGGTGGAATTTCTCCAAACGATTTATGGGTCTTGGAGATCTCATGTGCCTTAGCCTCTCCACCAATTTTCAAGGCTAGAGCACATCTGATGCTACCCAAAATCAACAACAAATGGAAAGAAAACTACTCTTTACAAAGGGAGTCTCTTCTCTCTTACAATAAAATACAATAGTGTCCAACTAACTCCATGAAAAATTAAAGGAAAAATATAGCAATGGAGTAATTATATCCACTGTCAATCAATGGTTGACCATGTCAAATGGTATGTGGACACTAGCCTTTTCAATAGAGGTTGCCATCCAAAATAGAAATAGCATGCAAGACAATCTTAAAAGAGAGAGGGTGCACCACTAAAATAGGTCTTTTCCAAGTCAAAACACTAGATGGTCCACATACAATGCATCCTCCAAGGAGATTGACCAATAATACTTGACATGGGAGGATTCTCTCCAAGGTCCACCTAGAAGAGCTCACTGTGTCCTCCAAGGTGCATGAGTGAGAAAACAATAAAATATTGTTTCCAAGAAACCACTTCCATGAGGTAAGCCAAAAAATGATAAAATACTTAAGTGGTTACAACCTCCAAAATGCAAGGAACCATGCAATAATAAACTATCCTCCTCTATATGTGTGCCCTCCAAGAAAGCAATAAAATAATGAAAGAGTGCACTCCTCCAAGATAAACCCTCCACAAATAGCAAGAGTAAAGTCTCCACAAATGCCCCATCCAATTAAAACCCTTGAAATGTAGAAAATATGACCAAATAAGTGCATGCAACAGCAACATGTGTGGTCCTCCAAGTGCAACATGCCCAACAAAAAAAGTTGCTCCATAACCACCTCCAAATAAAATAACATAAATTCCAAGTTAAAGAGCTGAGGGCACTCTTCAATGCAGCTGAAATAATGCCAAGAGTAGTTGAAATAGCCATTCAACAATGATGAAAAAGCACCTAAGAGAGACGTGCCTTAGAAGATTGTGCAATAAAGCCACCTCAACCTGCCAACAAATGTAAAATATCCTCCATATAAAATGTTCCCTAGGGAGTTGTGCAAATTTTGATCGACCTTATCAATAGACATATAAAATATTCTTCCATTGTCAAATCATAATGATGCTCAACCAACCCAAGGAGATGCGCCATAGGAAATTGTGCCATCCTTCCCAAATAATAAAATAATGCATGCGTGCCTTGAAATAGGTGCCAAAGAGGGGAGAACTCCATTAAAACCCGTCAATCAACCTCCAAATAACCTCATCCATATGTGAAAACAAGCCAGTGAGGTAGTTCGGTTGCCATCTTAGTCCATCTCTCTCACAAGACACGGCTACATTTGTATTTTGTTATTACATATTGAAGAATACAATCATCTTCCTTCTCTCTACATCCTTGCATAATATTGTGTGTGGACAACTACATATTTTATAGAGTAGTGGCCCCAAGAACCCCAAGATCAGGGGTTCTCAAAAAGGTGTTTGGAGCTTGGTTATTAGAAAGTAATTTCCATGGAGCTATAATAGGACTTTGAAGGTCCTAGAAGTGAATAGGATTTCCCAACAACATTGATTTGGACATTCCCTAGGACAAGGGGTATATTGGGTTTATCTCTTCTTTTTTAGGAGAGAGAATTACCAGGGGGTGATTTGTGGGCCAAGGATTCAAACAATCAACTTCCATGGATAAAAACCAATGACACCCAAAGACTATAAGCAATCGACAAGCAAGCTTTCAAAACACATAAAATTATTCTAGACACATCCTGTTCAAAATGAATTTGGATGCATATAGCCTCATTTGGATAGATTGGAAATTGTTATTTGAAAAACATTTCTTGAATTACATTACCCAAGAACTCTATGGTAAGACCCAACCAAGATTTTCACTTGCAGGTTGACTTAACATAAGATAGGTAGTTCAGGATAATGAAGCTAGAAACAACTTTGAAGGTTTCAAGGCATCTAGAAATCCCACTCATCTTTTAAGATTGCTTGAAGGGATCATCCTCAGTTACAACCTAGTGATGAATGACAATATTTACCACACATGACTTATAGATCATACTACATGATTTTCTAAAAAGAAAAAATTGTCAAGCATTATTTTGTTGGAGTGCAAAATAGCTAGAATTTCTTCGGAATGGGTTACTACAAAGTTATAATATCTTTGACACCTCCCTTCATTGGAAAGGGTCATCTTTGGAAACATATAAATAGTCAAACAAGCAAGTACAAACATATGAGACACCATAAGCAACATTTCATGACACCTTATAAGATAACACTTACGGACCTTATATGTACCAATTGCAGATCCGAGGTATTATCATATTGTCCATGTTATCCTTTGTGGTACCCTTATGGTTTATACAACTCTTGGCCAACCTGTGGGAGAAGATGGTATTCATGAAGGATGACTTTCGCACAATTAGTTTTTCATGCCCTTTTCATTCATTTCAACATATTAGATGGATTGGTTATGTTTGTACCATTGGTGGAGGTTGCTTCAACAACATATCATGTATCTTTATCTTGTTATAGGTACTTTTATATAGTTGACCATTGTTGGAGACATCTCCTATATTTTTCCTTCCTGTGAATATGATGTTCTAGTCACTACTCTCAGTAGGTTGTTACATGATGTTTTCAAGTCTTATTCCTAGTTGTTGTGTCTTCTATCATGGTGGAGCACTTTCCTAGTGATTTGCCTAGATCTTACTCACGTTTCACTATTATCCATTCATTTTGCCTAGGTAATATCCATTACTCCATTAAATTTCATATTACACCTATATCCCATTCTATTTCCGTTCCTAAAGAGCACATGAGCGATTTCATCCATTTTCATATTGCTCTTCCTTCATAATTAATGTCTCCTTTGGCATATTTCATAATTTCACCTTTTCCATGTGCAAACATGCCAAAATGGTTTCAGATATTTTTATCTCTAATTAATCAAACCCAAATCTAAAGTTGAATGCTACATTATTGCCCTATTTTATTCAAGGGTTATAAGCCCTAATTGAGGCTTCATTCTCTAAGTTGCTTCAAAAAGAGAAAAAGAATAAACACTAGGGAATGCAACTTAATGTTCTTGCAATAAACAACTTGAGGGTAGTGCTCCCATTTGGCACACATGTTGAGGCAACCCAATATTAAGAAAATTAGTTTTTGTTAGTGGTTGTCATGTTGGGAATTTGTTGAGCATCTTTAGACCCTTATTCACACTCATATGCACCACACATTCGTTGACCATCTTGAGTTCACACTCACATGCACCACGCCTTTTGACCATGTTTCATCACTGGCACATGCGTTGAGTAGGTTGTCGAGCTTGCACAATTTCTGTGGGTTACTTATGCATACACCCTAGCTATTTGTCCACTTTCACATTCATCTTTATCCATAGCTCCACTTCCCTTTTGACCCTAGCTTCTTGGCACTATCTTCTAGGTGGTGTGCTCCACTAGAATGTATAAGCCTTTTTCACATTATGTACTCACATTAATAGAGAGTAAGTGAGTTAGAACTAGTGCACCCTATCCATTTTTGGGAGATTCTTCACATGTTTCAAGATTTCCATGAGGAGGTACTAATTGGATATTACTTTAAATTTTCCCTCAAGAGGTACTAATTGGAGATTATTTTATTGTTGTTTAACGTGGTCTCATGCTATACTAGGAGGACACCCTCTCTCTAAAGATTATTTTACTATTTTTAGGAGAGTAGTTGCAACAACCTAGCACTTTCGCCTAGGGTGCCTCTCTCATGGATATTTTTATATTAATTTTGTTGGATAGAGCTTCTTGGGGTGCACCCTAGCCCTCTTGATTATTTCATGTGAAGAGATGTGATGACAAATTCAACCTCCATTTAATATTTTATAATTAGCCTGACATCGCTATTGCATTGTTTTGACATGTCAATTTTAATCACTAAGATATTATTAGTTTATTTTGAGGTTGTTGAGCCTAGAACTATATATATTGGAGGCTATCATCATATTTGTAATGATTGTTGTTCAGTGAGATAAAATTAGAGCATTACTTCTCTTGGAGCAAATACTGTGTAAATCGCATTCCCTTTATGTGGTTTGAGGCCATTGTGTCAGCATTTTGTTGTTGTTTGGAGCCTTTGTTATGTAAGCAAGGGATTAAACGAAGGCCATCTAAGCAAGAAAACAACTTCAAGTAGTGGAATAGCCAAGTGTGAATTTTCTCCCTTGTTTATTTTATTTGTTTGCAATAGTATCTAGTTTTTTCTAATAGTAGTAATTAGATTAGTAATATTTAAGCAAGAAAATACCTAGGTTTGATTTTGAAATTGATCACTTTAAGATCATTTCCTTGCATAATTTCTAGCTCTAATTTTCAGCCATATTGGATTTTTGTAACATGCTTTAGGGTACCCCTTAGATTTTTGACTGTAGATAAAGTTAGGCCATCCTCATGAATACCGAATAACTCCATTAGCCCATTGATAAGCTAAGCACTAATCTACTTCCCTCATCTATCCACAAAAAAAGGTGAAAAATGAAAAAAAAAAAAAAATCTCCTTCATAGCAATTTATCTTTTCTTTTATATTCTGGAAATTGCATAGAAATTTCTATAATTTTGTAAAGTTTTGCAACTTACCTATAATTTCCAGCTATAGGTATTCATCTAGGATTCCGATTTGAGACCCTAAACTAGACTAGTTTGTTTTCATGCTTGCCGAAAACAGCGTTGTACATTTCTGTTTTTCGTTAAGCGCAATTTCTGCACTTAGTTCAAATATTTACATTTCCAGCCTTACATGGTGAACTAGGACCATCAAGTTTGATCATAGCCTACGTTAAAATCAATTTTTGCATTCTAAAAATATATTTTTATATCTATTTTACATTTTTGCATTTCCGGCAATAAATATAACATAGAGATTTACACTTCCAAATTGTATTCAAGTCTGGAAATCTCATTTCCAGATCTTAACCTTGGTTAATTTCATATACAGTGCATTCTGGATTAATTCTTTTGATTTCTTCTTACAAATTTTGCATTCTTGCTATCAATTGGGTTTATCTTGGGTAGTTGACAGGAATAATTGTTACTATCTCTAACCAGGTTCAATTGTCGCATTGACATGTTGAACTTATATGGAGTATGTTGTGGCTTTGAGCATTTTTGTTGTGCAGCCTTGAGCCCTGAAGAATATCTTACCTTTTCCTACAGGCTAGACGATAGGGCACTTGGTTACATGGAAAAAACAATAATAATAATTGCATTCTTGCATCACATTTAATGCAGAAAATTTACTTTCCAGATTGCATCTTAAGCATTTGAACTTGCATTTGCTCAAATTTCACCTTTTCACTGCAAATCGGAAAGTAACAACTATCATGACATCACATAAGTTCAATCGTGGCACAATTTGAATTTTAAGCATAGAACTTACACTTAACCTATACTAGAATTGTATCCTGTTTGTAATCTGAAATGTACTTAATTGGACACACATAAAATAGATTGCAAAGTTGATTTAACTTGAATCCTTGAACACCTCATTCAAACATTCAACCTTGGACTTAGGTTCACCTTAGGGAAGTCCTTGTGATAGAGAACAACTAACCTAAAGTGAAAGGAAGAACTCCTATGGTGACAGTGGGTAGCATTCCAAAGTTCAATTTGAGCTTGTACATTGGTGGTTGGGACTTTTTCTTCCTTAGGTGCTAGATTTCGCTATAACAATGGGAAGGGGAAAGTTGCATACTCAGACTTTGTCTTGATGATGTGGTGAGCAGAGTACTTTGTTTTGTTCAATAATGAAATATAAGACAGAGAGAAACTTACTTTGTTTTGTTCAATAATGAAATATAAGACAGAGAAACTTACAAAAATAGAAAGATACATTCTTTACTGGAATATATTGACATTGGAAAATTGTCAAATTTCATTGGAACAAAAAAGGAAGGAGGAGAATAAATGTGCCATGAATACTTTTATTCATATCCATTAATAGTCTACCATACAATATATAAAAAATCTACAGAAATATGACATAACTCCCAAAATGTATAGTTGTATCTTCAACTTTCTTAACTATCTCAACTCTTTTAAAAAAAATACTTTCTATAGAATATCTTTGAGGCATATCAAAAAAAATACTTTCTATAAAATATCTTCGAGGCATATCAAAGTCATCTAGGACTTGCACCTGGCCTTTGAATTTATTTGGGGGTTTTGAACTTACGCCTTTGAGGCATATCAAAAAAATTTCTATAGAATATTTTTGAAGCATATTAAAAAAATGCATTCTATAGAATATCTTTGAGGCATATCAAAGTCACGTGGAACTTGCACCTGGCCTTTGAACTCATTTGGGGGTTTTGAATTTACACCTCCATGTTAATACAAGCTCAATCATGTCATTGCTTGCCGCTAGACCACATGTGGTTGGCTCCTACTATCTCAACTTCATTACCTAAGACTAATTATTAATTCTAACAATGGTCATTATCATATCACATCCCTTCTTAACGATCAGATCGTTAACCATCACACCAAGCATATTTATGGCTTTACAAACTTTCTTTTAAAAGTGGCTGGGCAAGATTTTTGGCCAACTTATCTTCTATCGGACAATACAAGAGTTCAACCTCTTTGCTTTACACACTTTTGCAAATGAAGTGATGACGCAGTTCAATATGCTTAATGGCATGGAAAGCATGATTATTCACCATCCTCAAAACACTACGGTTATCACAGAACCACTGTGTTGCCTGTCTCTGCTAGAGCCGCACAGCCACGTGCAGCCCCAATAGCTGCCTTGTACTCGTTTCAGTAAAAGATGAGGCGAGTATTGTCTGTTTCTTGTCCAGGAAATGATTCTTAAACCATGACTGGAAATTACTGAACAGATAACTAGTAATTAATTACTTTCTGATCATAACATCCTTCCTAATCTAAGTCTGTGAATCCCACTACGTTGAACTGATCATTTTTGGCGAAAGCAATACCAAACTCCAATATCCTTCTAATAAACATTAGAATTCTTTGTGCAGATTTCCAACGAGTAACTCTTAGTAAGGTTATGAATCTGAAAACTAGGTTTGCCATGTAAGGTACGCTCTTGGTGAAATCATGTATGTACAGTCTATATTGTATTAGGTGTTTATACAAGAAAAATACTGTTGGAGGGTGATCATATTTGACTGAGTATAATAGGGTTACAATAAAATATCATAGTTAGATTAGTGATCCAGTTTGTCCGAGTCAACTATGATTTTTTCATACAAAATATAGATAGAATGAGGATAAATACAATTATAATACACATATGAACACCTTTACTGGACTAAGTCAATAATGTTAACACGGCAAGCTCAAACATAGCTCACATTTTTCTGAAAGCAGCATTAAAATTATAGAATACCCAAGGCCTTAGTATTAGCCAGATATCTAAAATTTACTTTCAGATTTTGGAGACACTTCGTTCCAAAACTTAGTCATCAGCTTGAATTTCAGCACAACATATCATCGAAAGATTGTGGTCAAACTGAGAAAGTGAATCGGGTACTAGATGACATGTTGAGAATGTATGTGATGAAACAACTTAGGTGCTGGGAAGAATATCTCCTTTTAGTAGAATTTCCCTATAATAATGGATATCATACCTCTCTAAAAATGAGCCCTTTCAAAATCTTGTATGCTCTTGGTCACCTTTTACCTACTAGACAGGAGTTGAACAAGATCATGAGGGAGGAAATCTATAGGCAGTTCATCTAGGTCACCTGGGTCAATTCTCTGGGAGGGTTGCGCCCAAAGATGGTCTTCTACGTTGAGCATTTCTTGGAGTTGAGAGACGGGTTCATTGTTCGACCCCAGTATACATTTCACCACTGGATGCGTGCTCTTCACATTCCGCTAGGCCAGTTCAGAGTAGGTTCTCATAGACTTCAGGTAGAAACGGACCACCGATTGATAGACCAGACAGAATCTACCAGGTATGTCATTTACAGGAAGTAAAGAACGAGGTGCACTTCATTTTTGGATGCCCTATTTAATACGAGACCAGAAGAAGGTTCCATTGCTTGTTCAGAGATTCTCATACCCTCGCAAACTTTTTCAAGTATCCTGATCAGAGATGTTTGGCCCTATATATGCAGGAGGCTTTTCGGTTCCGAGCGCATATTCTTCAGCCTCCCATCAAACCAAACCCCACACAGATTTTCAGGTACTACCTTCTGACAGGAGCACCAAGAGACCGATTGATACCAGTTCATATCTAGACTCTAGATTAGTGAGGATCCGTGGGACCTCACCCTGCCACATGAGATTTCAACAGCAAATCTGTGTCAGATCCATCCCTTAGAGATGGATTAGGTCCTCTATACCTCAACAGTGCGTGAACTCCCCCAGACAACGATTTAGTGGATGGTCCACACTTTCCACCGGCCCTTCATCGAGCCAACAAGCTTTGTGGAGTTTTTTTCAGTGTTCTTCAGTGAGCTTTGGATATTAGGAGAGATGGGTATGATCCTCAGACCCATTAGCTCCTCGATCTTCTCCACCAAGGCATTCCATACATTGTATCTTTTATGTTCTTGCATTGTACCTTTTATATTCATGCATTGTATTTTTTATAGGAGATTGTTTGGTTCTCCCGCATTGTATGAACATCATTGTACTCAACAGTCCTTTTGACCTACTTTGTGGTCAATAGTTGGACATAAATATAATTATCTTATCTTATCTTATAGATGAAAATACAATTATCCTATTGGTATAGGTTAGGATAATCTAGAAGTCATTATGAAAGATCTGAATGTGGAATCAGAGGAAATGGAAGCTATAACCAATAAGGTTATCTAAAAAGTAGCACAAAATAGATGGAAACCTTATGCAGGTAACAGAGTAACTGAGTGAAACTTTCATGTTGGTAAGAGTGCCTTTCTTAGAGTCCAACCTAAGCAAAGATCATTGAAAATGGGAAAGTGGAAGATGTTCGCTAACAGATATTGTGGACCCTTAGACGTTCTGAAGCAAGTTGGACCTTTCATTTGCACAACGGCATGACCACCCCATTTAGAGTTTTGCGATGTATCTCATGTTTTATTACTCAGGAAATATGTCCGAACTGTAATCGTATTCTTGATTATACCAGTATTTAGATAGCGTCTACTCAGGAATTTCATATAGAGGCCCCTACAGATCATGGACATCAAATCGTTGTTGAACCGGACCGAAGAGTTGGTTAGGACCCAATGGAGGCATTATACAAAGAAGGATGATACTCTAGAGTTGCCTTCTGATGTGAAGAAATTATATCCATATTTTTTTTTTTATATTTTTGGGGCTAGGGACGTTTCCCTGTCAAGGGGAAGGGGGCAGGAACTTAATGCTTGACTTTGGACAAATTTTCCTAAGTCATCTTTTTTAATGCAATAAGTGCAGTGGTGTAAAGAATGAAATTTTTAATTGGATACTAATTAATATTTAATTTGTTATTTAATTGTTGCCAAAAGTATATAATTTATACTATTGAGTGATTGATTATTGTTGACATTAGTTTCAAAATTGCTAGATTATCTAATCAGAAACCAAACTGGTGCTAGTTAAATGCTAGGAAAGCCAAGCAATGGAATACAATGTATACTTAGCTGGCATTAGGGAGACTTGGGGATAAATCCAGTTCCACTTTGATCGGTGTTTCAATTCTGGTTACTATTTTATCGCTAACCAAGCTGATGGGAGTACCAACTCTGAGACTCTATGGGAGCACACGGGAGGGGAGTAGTCCAGTGTTGTTAAAATCGCGAAAAAATCGCGATTTTTTCACCTTGCCGATCAAATCGCGATTTTTATACGAAAAAATCGCCTACTTTTTTTTTGCCGATTTTTACTGAAAAAATCGCGCTTTTTTCAAAAAATCGCGATCTTTTCGAAAAAAGCGCGATTTTTAACGAAAAAATCGTGGGGGCTCAGGACAGCATAGTTTTATAACTTTTTTTGGGTTTTTTCATGCAATGTTTTTTGAAAGAAACAAATAATTTTTGAGTGGGGTAGCTTAATGATCAAGTCTAGGCCCTAGTATGGATATGCTATTCATGGTAATGTTAAATTCTTAAAGTAAAAGTGACATTCTCCTTAATCTTTATTTTCATCCTTTTACTTAAATTTTTAACATTACCATGAAATGACTCAGGATGTTTGAGAGTGGTTCCAGCCTCATTGGATTTCATATGGAGAAAGTAGAATTTTAGATTTCATTTAAAATTCAGCAGACTTATCAGTTTTTCAGGATTTCAGGATTGGGAGATTGTAATGTTTCCAGGTGACACCACCTGCCCGGGCTATCCCTGCCACCAGTAGAGGACGTGGTCTACCTCCTATAGCTCCTACTTCTAGTTCTTCAACGTCTAGAGCACATCAGACTCCACTGCCATTTCCACCTGCACGGGCACCAGCATCTACATCTAGAGGGAAAGGGAAAGCTGTGGCATTTTCTCGCAAGAGGGGCAGAGGAAATCAATAGGATTAGACTTTCATTTTATTGTATATGACATTATGACATGATGAGATACATTATCATATTTTTTGTTGATATTTTGAGGCTGAGTTGGGACTCAGGAGTCAGGACTTACTATTCAGGACATGATTCAATGTTATGTGTGATTTTAGCGCTAGAAATGATATTAAACATCTTATATATTAGTTTTTTTATCATATTTATGTGTATGTATTTATTTTATGTTGTAGATGGTTTAGATATTAAAAAAATTGAAAAAAAATGAAAAAAAAATGAATATTTTTGTACCAAACGATTTTTTCCCGCTTTTTTCCGATTTTTTCCCGATTTTTCCGATTTTTTCCGATATGTTCCCCGCGCCGATTTAATCCCGATCGCGCTTTTAACAACACTGGGGAGTACCAAATTCTAAGGGAGGTGTTGTTCTCAAACTACTATTGGTTGTTGCCCATGGGTCAAGGAGTATTGGAACGCCTGCATGACTGGTTGACCCTTAGGACAGGGGTGGGGCTTGTGTATTGAGACTAGAATATGTTTGTGAGGAACAATATGTTAGCTGAACGACCGCCGACTATCAGGAAAATTGTCTGCCGCCGAACTGTGTATCGGAGAGCTTCCCTTTCTAGCTGCCGATAATTAAGGAAACCATTTGCAGTTAAATTAATTTCTAGTTGGGAGCTCCTGGAGTGGTCCATTACTCCCTCTGCAGTTCTCTACCATGATTTGTGGAACACTTGACACATAGCCAGCAAAAGCTTGATGGAAGTTTGGCTATAAAGACTTCTGTTTGGTCCCCAAGCTCACTCAACTCAATTCCCTTCAGCCTTACACCGTCAAATCAGAGTGTGGAGAGCTTGGAAGTGCCAAACGGGAATGGGGAACAATCTGCCTGCCTCCGAGTTAATCGTTCCTTTGGTTTGCGAGTTGTTCTCGTTGTTCTTCTTCCCTAACTTTTGGCAAGCACTGATTAGGATTAAATTATCATTGTTCTGTTCATTCGTTGGAAATTTTAGACGGATTATGTGCTTATAATGCTCACAACACCATGATTTGAGTTTGGAGGCGGTCAATCAAATACCGTTTTATCGAGCCAAAGTTAGGACGCAGGTTCTCAATTCAAATCAAGTAAAGTTTTTGATACTGGAAGAAAGAAGGCCGGCGAGCGAGATTTGGAATCACTTATTTCTTTCCTGCATGCATCCATCCAAGGAGGTCTTTGAGACTACCTATTTTGAGACTACTGCGTGAGGTTTGAGCTCAGGTAAATAGTATCAGAGTGTGAGCAAACGTCAATGGCCGAAGGCATGTTTTCTTGGGCATTAAAGTTTTTTTTTTATTCTTTTAAGTGTTTATTCCGCATTATAGCAGAATCGTTATTAAGCTAACATTTGGTATCAGAGTCGTTTTATCTCTGCCTTGGTGTTTATAGACATGCTCTATTATGCTAATGTTATATTTTGAGAATTTTCTGAATTAAGGCATTTATTTGGAAATATGTCTAATTTTTGCTCAATTTTTATGCTTATAATATTTATTTAATTATATGCATTTTGGATAATTGTTGTGCAAAATTTATTAACTATGCTCGTATTTAATTTGCATGAATTGATTATTTTTGTTTTAAATCAAAACATGCTATTTTGGATGAGTATACGAGACCCATCGTTGAATGTTATGCATGAATATTATAGTTTATTTCAAGCTAATTTTTTATGCATAAAAGAAATAATGTCTAGTGATCCATATAATTTTAATTGATTAGAGAATAGCCACAACATCTCTAATTAAATAATATTATATATTATGATTGATTAGGATCACATAAAGAATATTTAGACATTAATTGTAATTAATTATACTAAATATAATAAATTTTATCCCACGGGAATTTTTATTATATTTATATAATTAATTAGGATAAAATATTCATAACTTACCCACAGGAATTATGAATTAATAGTTTTATCATAAAGTTCAAATCTAAGATAGAATTTATATCAAATTATAATCATAATATACCCTTTAGAATTATGAATTAAGTGAACAATTTGATCAATTCTATTATAAAGAATAATTGAATCTGCTTGAATTGAAAATTTAGTCCACAGACAATTTTTATGTCATTAGATTCAATTTTTTAAGCATGCTTTACATTGGTAAAGCATGAAATTTTATTTAGGCCTCAATTTTAACATAAACATGTAATCTTTACTTTTATGCAGTTGTACAACCTGCAAATTTCTCTGAAATTCGTTGTGATATCCTTGAACTTAAGGGAGATAACTATAAGGTCTGGAAAGAGAGATTTCTCCTTCATTTGGGGTGGATGGACATAGACTATGCTATTAGGAAAGATGAACTACCGGCACTCACTAATACCAGCACTGCAGCGGACATCACGCTTTATGAACGATGAGAGCTATCTAATCGCCTAAGCATGATGTTCATTAAGACTAAAATTTCAGTTGGTATTCATGGTTTCGTTGATCAGCATGAAAAGGTCCGAGACTTGCTGAAAGCCATTGATGATCAATTCGTCACTTTAGACAAGGCACTAGCAAATACCCTAATCATGAAGTTCTTATCCCTAAGGCTCACCAGTGTGAAAGGTGTGCGCGAGCACATCATGCAAATGAGGGACACTGTGGCTCAATTGAAGAAACTCGAGGTTGAAATATCGAAGTCCTTCCTAGTGCACTACATCTTGAACACCCTTCTGCACCAATACGGACCCTTCAAAATCTCATACAATACACATAAGGATAAATGGTCAATTAATGAACTCATGACCATGTGTGTTCAAGAGGAAGATAGACTGGTGATGGAACTAGGAGAAAGTGCAATGCTAGCAACGCGAGGAAATGGCAAATCTCAAGCCAATTGGAAAGGGAAAGGTAAAGTACCTCCCCAAGCCGATATCAGGAAGGATTCCAAGTGTTTCTTCTGTAAAAAGAAGGGACACATGAAGAAGGAATGCGCCAAATTTCATAAATGGCTTGCGGACAAAGGTAATCCAATCTCGTTTGTTTGTTATGAATCTAATATGGTTAATGTCAATATTAACACCTGGTGGATTGATTCTAGATCAACAATTCACATTTCGAATTCCTTGCAGGGTTTGCAAAACCTAAGGAAGCCAGTGGGAAGTGAGCAAAGCATCTTATTAGGAAACAAGATGGGCTCGCATGTGGAAGCTATAGGAACATGCTATTTAACTTTAAGTAGTGGCTTTGTTTTAGAATTAGAAAAGACCTTTTATGTTCCAAGTTTTTCTAGAAACTTGATTTCAGTTTCAAGGCTTGTACCTTTTGGATATTCCTTTAACTTTTCAGAGACATCCTTCAGTTTATTTTATAAATCTGATTGTGTTGGGAATGGTATTTTGTCTAATGGTCTTTACTGCATTAATTTACAAAACAATGTCACTTATGATTCAATGCATGTTCACACTGGCACTAAAAGATGTGTTATTAATGAAGATTCCTCTAAATTATGGCACCGGAGATTAGGTCATATCTCCATAGAAAGAATTAAAAGAGTAGTAAATGAAGGGGTACTTAATACTCTGGATTTTACTGATTTTGAGACTTGTGTGGACTGCATAAAGGGAAAGCAGACCAACAAGTCAAAGAAAGGTGCCAATAGGAATTTAGACATATTAGAGATCATACATACTGATATATGTAGTCCAGGCATGGACTCACATGGTCAGACATACTTCATCTCTTTTATAGATGATTACTCACGATATATGTATCTCTACATGCTTCATAAAAAGAACAAAGCATTAGATGCCTTTAAGATCTTTAATGCTGAAGTAGAGAAACAATGCAGCAAACAAATTAAAATCATGAGATCAAATAGAGGTGGAGAATATTATGGTAGATACACAGAAGATGGACAAGCACCTGGGCCATTCGCAAAATTTCTTCAAGAGCATGGGATTGTTGCCCAATACACCATGCCTGGTTCACCCGACCAGAATGGTGTAGCAAAAAGAAGAAACCGAACATTATTGGACATGGTGCGGAGTATGCTTAGCAGCTCCAATCTTCCTAAATCCTTGTGGACTGAAGCACTTAAGATGGCAGTGTATATATTAAACCGAGTTCCAACCAAGGTTGTTCCTAAAATGCCATTTGAATTATGGAAAGGTTGGAAACCGAGTTTGCGACATATGCGCGTTTGGGGATGCCCGTCTGAAGTGAGAATATATAATCCACAAGAGAAGAAGCTGGACCCAAGGACCATTAGTGGGTATTTCATTGGATATGTTGAAAGGTCTAAAGGTTACAGATTTTACTGTCCATCTCAAAGCACTAGGATTGTGGAATCAAGAAATGCAAAGTTTCTTGAAAATGACTTGATCAGTGGGAGCGATGAAACCAGGAACATAGTTTCTGAGAAGGATCATTCAAAATCTCAACCTTCCACCTCAAGTGATAGATTAGTTATTGTTCACAGCACCCCTCAAATACAAACTGGTGTTGAACAACCAATTGTTGAAGTTCCACAAGCTGCTGACGGCATTCCAATAGATCAGGTAGTTCAAGAGTTTCCAAGAACTTTTGAACAACGAGTTGAACTACATACTTCTCAGGAAGATGGTGGTACAACATTAAGAAGATCTACTAGACCAAAGAGATCAACAATCCCTATTGATTATGTTGTGTATCTGCAAGAATCTGACTACAACATTGCAGTTGAAAATGATCCCAAGTCTTTTTCACAAGCCATGAGTTGCAAAGAATCAGAATTATGGTAAGATGCCATGAAAGAAGAGATGAATTCTATAAACAGTAACGAAGTCTGGGATCTTGTTGAGTTGCCTAATGGTGCAAAAGCCATTGGATGTAAATGGGTCTTTAAGACAAAGAAAAACTCATTGGGAAACATTGAGAGATACAAGGCAAGACTTGTTGCTAAAGGATTCACTCAGAAAGAAGGAATCGACTACACGGAGACTTTCTCTTCTGTATCTAAGAAAGATTCCTTGCGCATTATTATGGGATTAGTGGCCCATTTTCACTTGGAGTTGCAACAAATGGATGTGAAAACAACATTTCTCAATGGAGATCTAGAGGAGGAGGTTTACATGAAACACCCTGAAGGATTCCCCTCTAGTGATGGTGAGCAATTGGTTTTCAAGCTCAAGAAATCATTATACGGTTTAAAACAAGCATCCCGCCAATGGTATTTGAAATTCCATCATGTAATTTCTTCTTTCGGTTTTGTAGAAAACATTATGGATCAATGTATATACCTGAAAGTCAGTGGGAGTAAAATCTGTTTTCTTGTTTTATATGTGGATGACATTTTGCTAGCAACCAATGATAAGGGTTTGTTGCATGAGGTGAAACAATTCCTCTCTAAAAATTTCGATATAAAGAATATGGGTGAGGCATCTTATGTCGTTGGCATTAAGATCCATAGAGACAGATTTCGAGGCATCTTGGGTCTGTCTCAGGAAACCTATATTAATAAAATTTTAGAGAGATTTCGGATGAAGGATTGTTCACCACGTGTAGCTCCCATAGTGAAGGGTGATAGGTTCAATTTGAACCAATGCCCGAAGAACGACTTTGAAAGGGAACAAATGAAGAACATTCCATATGCTTCTACTGTCGGAAGCCTAATGTATGCTCAGGTCTGCACAAGACCTGACATTGCATTTGTTGTGGGAATGTTGGGACGATAACAGAGTGATCCAGGTTCAAACCACTGGAGAGTTGCAAAGAAAGTAATGAGGTACCTTCAAGGAACCAAAAACTACATGCTTGTGTATAGACGAACGGACAATTTGGAAGTAATTGGCTACTCAGATTCTGACTTTGCTGGATTTGTTGATTCACGCAAATCAACATTAGGATACATTTTTATGATGGCCGGTGGAGCTGTATCATGGAGGAGTGCCAAGTAGACCTTGATTGCCACTTCCACTATGGAAGCCGAGTTCATTTCTTGTTTCGAGGCTACTTTACATGGTGTATGGCTTAAGAGTTTCATTTCTGGGCTTAGAATTATGGATTCTACCTCTAAGCCATTGAGAATATATTGCGACAATTCAGCTGCTGTTTTTATGGCTAAGAACAACAAAAGTGGGAGTCGAAATAAACACATCGACATTAAGTATTTAACTATAAGGGAACGTGTTAAAGAAAAGAAAGTGGTCATTGAGCACGCAGCACTGAGTTGAAGATCACTGATCCTTTGACTAAGGGCATGCCACCATTTAAATTCAAGGATCATGTATTGAATATGGGACTTGGTTCCATTATGTAGTTTCTCATTGTATGGACAATGTTATTTTAATGAAATTCTTAATTATTGTGATGTTTTTCTCATATTTATGTGCACCTTAATTTGATTTGAGAAAATTCATCTGTGTAGGACCAAGAATAAACATAAGGTTTATTCATTAAGAAATTGCTGCCACATAAATTTTAATAGAAATAAATACATAGTAATACATGGAAGATAATACTCGTCATTAGAGGACTTATCGCCATGATTCATGTATCTATTACTTAATATAGATTATCAATGGGTTTTAAGATGAGACTTTAAAATTGGAAGTATGGACCAAGTGGGAGAATGTTAGCTCAATGGTTGCCGATTATCAGGAAAATTGTCTGTCGCCGAGTCAGTTAGCTCAACGGTCGCCGACTATTAGGGAAATTGTTTGCCGCCGCACTGTCTATTGGAGAGCTTCCCTTTCCAGCTGCCGATAATTAAGGAAACCATTTGCAGTTAAATTAATTTCTGGTTGGGAGCTCCTAAAGTGGTCCATTACTCCCTCTGCAGTTCTCTACCATGATTTGTGGAACACTTGACACATAGCCATCAAAAGCTTGATGGAAGCTTGGCTATAAAGACTGTTTGGTCCCCAAGCTCACTCAACTCAATTCCCTTCAGCCTTACACCATCAAATCAGAGTGTGGAGAGCTTGGAAGTGCCAAACAGGATTGGGGAACAATTTGCCTACCTCAGAGTTAATCGTTCCTTTGGTCTGCGAGTTGTTCTTGCTGTTCTTCTTCCCTGACTTTTGGCAAGCACTGATTAGGATTAAATTATCATTGTTCTTTTCATTCGTTGGAAATTTCAGAGGGATTATGTGCTTATAATGCTCACGGCACCATGATTTGAGTTTGAGCTCATGGCACCATGATTTGAGTTTGGAGGCGATCAATCAAATACCGTTTTATCGAGTCAACGTCAGGACGCGGGTTTTCAATTCAAATCAAGTAAAGTTTTTGATATTGGAAGAAAGAAGGCCGGCGGGCGAGATTTGGAATTACTTATTTCTTTCCTGCATGCATCCATCCATCCAAGGAGGTCCATCCAAGGAGGTCTTTGAGACTACCTATTTTGAGAGTACTGCGTGAGTTTTGAGCTCAGGTACACAGTATCAGAGTGTGTAAAAACGTCAATAGCCGGAGGTATGTTTTCTTGGGAATTAATTTTTTTTTCCATTCTTTTAAGTGTTTATTCTGCATTATAGTAGAATCGTTATTAAGCTAACACAATAGTGTGTCTGGGAACCTGCAAGCGGGGCATCTTATGGATCTCGAAGGCTGCATTAGGCGTGAGGTTTGAGCTTATTCCATAGTTCGGCAAATTGACTATCTCCGCTTTAATCAAGGGCGGAAAGCCAGGAAACCCGGAAAGCACATATTTACTTCGCTTGAAAAGTAAAATAAATAATGATCACGTTGCCTCTTTCAATTTAGAGAAGTATAACTTGAGATGTGATTCTGAACCTCCGTCCAACACGCATCCATTGCTGGACGGGGCCTGTTACAATGCATATTATATTTGATTAATAACTCTGACATGATTTAAACCAGCTGATTTTCTGTAAAATTTAAAGATTCCCGACTATTAGACTAGTTCTGACAAAACTACACCAGCACAAATGAGAGCAGCACGTGGATTTCCTTGTTAACGCCACAAATTTAGTCTTTCTTTGCACAATTGCTCAGAACTAATTCCTTTTTCTTACAAATATTCTGAAACCATAGCCTAGTGACTAATTCTGAAGTGCTGAAAAGAGAAATAATCACTGTCACGATGGAAAAGTTTTCTGTGCTTTTCCCTGGGCAGACACAAAGAACTTACTGTAAATAACTTTCCATTGTAGGGACTGTCTTCATCACGCAAAATAAAATGCCAATTTGGAACGTAGAGCCCATATGTTGTTGCGAAGTAAATGAGGAACACACATAGCCCAAAAAGCCTGGCAAGGAAATGACCAAGTCAGAGAAAGCGATGATAAAGAATGAAAAGTAAAATTCCTCGTAAAATTCTGGTAGGCGGAAAGAAGGCAGTGGTGCTCAAGGATTTTGATGTGCTTACCAATTCCAGATATATAACTTGAATATGGAAAAACGCTCAGGAGGTAGATTTGTCGGTCTCTTCTTTATTGTTGTTATCTCCACTAGTGACACCACCAGGTAAGCCAACGCAATCCGCTGATTCATACCAAGCATACTCTTTATTTCTTTCAGCTAATGTCTATTCAATTAAAATCTACTAAATAAATCATCTAAATTCATCCGCCTAGGTGATAAAACCCCAGTTCCCCTAATCAATTTTTGCATTGGATTGTCACACTGAAGGATCAATTTCACCTCTCAGCCTTATTGGTCATGGCAGGGGAGATATCAATTGCAGATTCTCCTATCAGTGAACTAAAAAATCTCGATAACCACAGAGGATCAATTTACCTACTGTGATAAAAGCCCAATTGACTGACACTGTGTACCATGCTGGAAGGCTGGCCGACTATCTCTAAATTCAAGAACCACTTAGCAGTTACAAGATTACAGATACAAATGACTCTCTGAGAATATATGTATGGATAATGGCAGTCACTACTCTAAATCACATCCTGCTGATAAATTCTGTTATTTACAATTTTGTTCACTAGTTTGCATTCAATGGCAAAGCAGTTTTTGTACCTGAAGAATGCCACACCATCTTATTTTTTTCATATTAACTCCGTAAGACAAGTCATCTGGTGCATGGGAATAACCACCTGCAAGAGTAAAGTATATAAGCTGTGAAAACTTGAAAGCCAGATAGGAGTATAAAAGTAACTATGTTTTGATAAGTACCTTGCAGAAGGATTCCCCAGAAGAGAAGCTTCAAAGTTCTCACAACTACCTTCTTAATTGCAGGCGCTATCTCAGTGATTCTCTGCAAAGATACTACCATTTAGCTTCTGATAATAGTATTCTAGGGAGTGCAGCAGTTATTAGAAAAAGATGATTACGGCTGTTTCCTAGAGTCTTATGTAGTGGCAAAATTTAGTATCCTCGCTTAACATACTTTTGTGAGAAGTAGCCTTAATGAATGAATTCTGCAATGTTGATGCGGGTGAACATGGTTAGATCTGAATGGTTAAATCATATATTTTGTTGGTGCATGGCTTATTTTTCCAATAAGTTCCAGAAACTACCGTTTGCAACACTAGTTTAAGGCAGCTACCATAAAAAAATTCAGACATTGGGCATTTTTCCACCATTGCCAAAAAGCGGATGTCACTGGTCAGTAACAAAACAAAACATCCAGACAAAAAGAAAAATAACTACTGTATATATATACCAGCAGATTTTCAGGGAATCACCAAATTTATAACAAAAACAAAAACCCATTTTCCAACCATTGCTCGTAAAAGAAAAATCCATCAGAAGTTGGAAAGTGGTTTACAATGAGAACACAGAATCAAACTAGTAGGTCTATGGGTCGTAAACTATTTCCGACTGATCCGATATGCCATTTACTGATCTATGTTTTCCAATTGAAGGATTGCCAAGCATGCGCGTATAAAAACAGTTGCTGGACTACCTTGAAAGCGAGAGCTATTGCCACTCCAACAATGAAGAGAAAGAAAGGCATCACAAAATCTGCTAGATTACACCCATTCCAAGGTGCGTGAGTGATGTGCGGCCATTCTCCTCCTGCATCATCCACCAAAATCATAACCTGCACAAAATTCCATATCATCATTATAGGACTCACTGAACCGGCCCTGATAAGAAAAGAAAACATGATCAGAAAGGAAAAGGCGGCCTGGGCTTTTGTTTTGATGCTTTTTTTTCCTTAAAAAAAGCAATATCCTGCTATATATTGTTTTGATGCTTTAAAAAAACTAGCGAAAAAATACGGAAAACTCCTTTTCACAATCATTTCTTTATTAAATCAAACATTATAAGCAACAGAATGAGCTTAGAACTCATCATCATTAAGTTTTTTCAGAGGGACAGTCACAGACAGAATACAAGTATTCAATTAAAGAAGAGAGAAAGGTACTGCAATGGTGAGGCCTCGGAATACGTCCAAAGTAACAACTCTGGTCTTGGCTTCATTCGTGGGTATTGCAGGAGGAGTCTGCCCATCCTGAATAACGGTAATGTTGCTATTCTCCTTTGTTGATTGCTGCTGCTGTTGATTTTCCTTGAGATGCTGCATCTTCCTCTGTATCCAACTTACAGGAAGGCAACCACAACTAACACATAATGATCTTGTAATTCTACTTGATATCTTCTCAAAGAATGAATGAATAAAGGTAGAGGACGTTTACAGCAGAATCATAGCCTGCCCGCATATTCCGCAGAGACTTTGAAGGCACTTTGCACCTCATCCAACGTCATATTCTGCACATTGAGGCCTGCAGTGGACTCTTCACCATTTTTTTTCACTGCAATCTTCTTCTACACTAGAGTTTGCACGCAAGGGCCAACCTTTCTCTTGACCCCTCGTATTTAATATATGCTGTAACATTTTTTGAAGAAGCACGTGCGTGCAGATTCAAAAAACAAGCCTTAATAGTTGTCAGTCCTTTGACTGAAGCGCAGGTTTCCTGCAAAACATGATTTCATGATGGAGGAGATGCTCTAATAATATCAATCATTTGGTCCCACCATTGTTTAGGATAGTATGGTTTCCAAAAGATTCCATCCAATGGGGGCCACTCTAGTTGTATCGAAAAGATTTCATGTACCTTTGACATTGATATGTATCCAGAATTATTACTTTTGACATTGATATGTATCCATAATTATTACTTTTGGGAAATTAGATACATATTTATACTCAATCAAGGTTTCAGTTATTAAAGTTGTGAATACATATAACCAGTTGTGATTTTCCTTTTTAATCTCACATTGTAATGGTTATTCCTTTTAACATTTATTAAATTTATAATGGTGCTATAAAGTTGGCATGGCTCTTCATGCAAATTTGTTTTCCACAAATACGTTTTAATGATAAAAAATGCTATATGCCTCATGTTAAATATAGTTAGTGTCAAGATTATATAGTTAGTGTGAAGTTGATAAAATAATTTGATGGTAATGGTTTTAATTTTTTTAAAATTGTTTAAGAATAATGGCCTTAAATAGAGATGTACTTGATTCATGGAAATTGAAGAAATTAAAAGGGTTAATTAAGAGAACACGAGTGTAAAGCTTATAAGGAGTGGTGACAAATTTTTAAAGAGACTTGAGATTGATTAAATTTGTATAAATCACAAGATGTATATACAAGATTTTGTTTGGGAATAAAATTAGAATGTAAGAGTTATTGAATATGACATCACACATTAATTGGTTTATATCTTTTGAGGAGTAATTTGTAACATCTGATTACTCAATTATTTGAAATGAGGACAATTTGTAGAACCTTTTATATCGATTTGCTTCTCACAAAGCACTTCTTTGGTTGTGGGAGTGTTGGCATAGTGGGCCTTGACCCAAGTTCAACGTTAATTTAGCCAAACAAATCCCTATACTCTTGGCCCTTTCAGCATCAATCCGTGGAGCACGGACTGAAGTCTCACCTGAAGCAGTATGGGGGGGTGTTGGAACCAAGTTTCCGCACCCAGAGATGATAGTGATGTTGTTTTATGCCCTAACTCTGCCTTCGCACATATCAATAAGTTTTTTAGGGCTTATCGATATACTTCTCTTAATCGGCCTCCAGACCTTCGTGAAGGTCTACGACTATCGGTCGCGGACCCTAACAAGGCGAATCAACCACTTACGCACTTCTGTAATTACTCTTACTTCCGTATTTACCCTAATCGGCTTAAGTATTCGATAACTTCAATATGCATTAATATGTTCTTCGCGTAAACAGATATTATCACTTGCGTACAGATAACAATGTAAAACATATAGATTCACTCATCAATACATCATTAAATTACGAAACCGTTATTCAGCATAACATAACCGCATTTATTCATAACAAAAGTAAATAGATCAAACACAAATATTTCCAGAGTAATCTTCTTTATTAGTACTTCAGATCTTCTTACGAACTCTAACTACCGTGCGCACTCAGCTGCAAGGGTCCGTGCACTCAACTGCGAACTTCTACCCTAGGCCTCTATGCAGACAGTTGCAAAGGCTTTCCTCTATTCTAAGACTCCTTGCTCTTCTCGCTAATGACCCATTACATTCATCATTATTCTCCGAAAAACTACTACTACCTTAGACTCTTTTAAGACTCTCCCTTTTATACAATCCCATGGTCCGCGGACCATGGGTGGATCTTCTAAAGCCGACACAACTTACATAAAAGAAGGGCGGAAATCCTTTATGATTCTTTACATCTACGCACTTTGCGACCACAAATTGCGGATACTTTACATACAAAAACTTGGGCTTTCTACCCCAAAACTTGGGCTTTTAACACCAAAATCGACCCTAGGGGACCCCCCCCCCCCCCCCGAGTCACTCTGCTGGCACGAAGATCTTGCTGCAAAGACCTCCCAACTCCACTTGTACCACTGCAACTTCAGTTGTACATTGCGTAGCCGCTTGCTTGACCTGCTCTACCAAATACTCCGTTGTTAGTCCTGTGCTGTCCACCTGGATTTTCTGCTGTGTTGTCTGCAGGCTGGCCAACTTCTCCCCAATAGTGGTGGGGAGTACATAGGCCTCATCCAACCAAGGAGCCAATCTAGCCTTAAGGAATGCCCCTTTTCGTTGCGCTGCTTTCGCCTGTTCTTTCAGTTCCTTTGCCTCCTGCAGCTTGGCCAATCTTTATGTGATGGTGACTGTGCGCGTCGTCGCTTTGGCTTTGTCATATTGCTGTTGTAATTGCCTTGCCTCAGTATTCAACCTCTGTAGGGTGTGATCTTCCTGCAAACTTGTGAGGACCTCCATTGATTGCTCGAAGAGCGTAGTGCAATCTGTCACTGTGGCATCTACTGCAGTGACTGCGTTCTTGATAGTTGCCTCGTGTTGTTCTCTGACCTCTGGTGGAGTTGAAGGTTGTGCCCGCAACTCGAGCTCTATAATTTTAAGGTTTAGCTCAAACTGAACCTTGGCCAGCTCTGTCTTTGCATCGCACACACCGGCAGCCAGCTTTCGAATCTTGGCTTCCACCAGTGATTCTTCTGGGATGTGCAGTTTCGAAACGATTTTGCATGCTTCTGCTACCACCACTGCGGTGCACTTATTCTTCTCCTGAACCTTCTTCCAGGTTTTTATCGTTGTTTTTTTCTCAACGAAAAATTGTTCGTTGTTAACCTTCTGCTCGTTCATCACACTCAGCGCGCGCTGCTCTCAGGCCCTAAGTTCTGCGATCACACTTGCTTGCAGCGTGTGAAGGAATTTGCTTGGGAACGTGGCCAAGTTGAGACCAATGTTCCTTAACGCAGCCTTGTCAACGTCTGTCTCCACATTGAGGGCTCCATCAGGCAGCACGACGGCCCGAGGATCGAAAGATCGAACCATCTCCGCAGCTTCAGTGGTCCCTGGTGCCAAACTCGTCGATGCTGCACTGCGCTGCTCGACACCTGCCTGCAGTTGAGTAGTTTGGATCTGCAGCTCGCGCAAGCCCGTTTGAATGGCAACCAAAGCTTGCTTTTGTTGCTGCTCGAACTACTGCAACAGTTCCACTGTCATGTCCCTTACTTTATCCCCGATGTCTTCCAAGTCGCCCTCTGTCAAGGTGATCAAGTCTAGTGATGACTTGGTGGCCTTGGACTTTTTCTGCGGTCGTTCTTTCTCCTGCTCCCGATTCCACTTCACTGAGAAGGGAGTGCTCTCCTGGTCTCCACCACCCTGTTCAAATTGCTCCTCTTCCTCCATCTGTGGCGAAGGAGACTTTCGACTTCTATCAAAGTCGTGCTCTTCCTCCTGTTCCTTTGTGGTGCGCTCCGCTTCTGCTCTTGCTTTTTCCCCAGCCTCCTTTTTCCGTTTTTCAGCGAAGTGCTGCATTTTTGATCGGGCCTCTTCCTTCTTCTGTTTTCCTACAGACTTATTAGACCCGGCTGACAAATCTCAGCCTGTGCGCCACTCGGCTGGCCAACGATCGAGGATCGCTGCTATGGCATCATCCGTCGCAAGGTATGGGAGATCATACCACTTCTGTTCTAGGTCCATCCGCACCCAGATGGAGATACTGTGGAAGTCCACTTTGAACTCCGCGTATCCTAACCACTGCTCATAGACAGTTGGTGATAGCCTTGCCTTGCGGTTGATGGCCGTGCGGATGCTTGCCTCCATGAGTACCCAAAATATTTTACTCTCCTTGACCCGCTCAGCATCCTTTGTGGCCCATAGCGAAGCGAACTTCACTACTTCTGGTAAATCTGACGCAATCAGAGGAAACTAGTTGTCCTCCGGTAATTCTCACACGACTAACACAATTGATAACAACAACCAAGAGTAATGGAACATCTTGTTGTGGTCCTGTGCTTCTCTGTAGTTCGCGAGGAACTCGCTGCAAAGGTAGCACACCCAGTTAAATTGTACGCCCTCCGCGCACTGGGCCTCTAATGAAACAACTGGTGCCAACACCTAGTATTGAAGTTTCTAAATTTACTTAGTTTAGAAACCCTTCATGCACTTTTTCTAATTTATTCCTACCTACTTGTTATTTTTCTTTAACAATTTATTTACAAAGTAAATACTGAAAATAAACACCAATGCATGCTCAATATATTACAGATCAACAACTAAAAGAAACAAGAACAAACACACCACATGACACCATTATTTTTGGACCAATGTCCCTAGAAAAACCCAATGCCGGAAAATTGGTGCAGCTATATGAGGGTTTTCTTATTAAGCAATATTAGAGTACAATCTGGGTGCCGAAACTGGCCTAACCAACAGAGAATTTCCTTAGTAGCTATACCTCACAGTTTGAGAGAAATCTCTTGGCTGAAACCCTGGAAAATCCTTCTGGCAGTTCCTTAACACAAAATTGCTTTGCAACCCCAATGTCTGCCCAATCTGGACTGCGTCAGCCTCTCCTAGCCCAGCGATGGCCATGCGTCAGCCCCAAGAGGCCCTACATCAGCTCTAGGAGCCTCTGCATCAGCTACGCTAGCCCCTCTGGTGCTCTGCGCAACACTTGGCTGCCTCTGTGTGGCCCTGCGTGAGCCCTTGCTGGCTCCATGTCACCCTCCTTGGCCGTTGCACTCCTCTCCCAGCACAATCTCTGCATTCTCTATTTCTCTGTACTCAATGCCCCTCAACTGCTCTCCTGATCACTGATTCTATCTCTCTTAGCAAACCCCGCTCTAGAGAATAGAATGACTGATCACTCTGGTGTCCTCTCCAAGTGACCCTCAAGCCTCCTCTTATAATTTTCCTGTTGACATCTCAACAGTCGAGATTACGTCCCTAATCAATAGCTAAGATTAAATCTGGCTTGATCCGTGTCTTTTGGACCATTCTAACACAAATTCATATTAATACACATAAATATTTTATTTTCCATAAGTTTAGACTTAGGGACTCCATTAAAAATATTAATTATTTTAATATCTCCTGATCTGTTTAAAATTTTCCCAAACCCTTTCTAGAAATTTGAGATCTCATGTGCCCCAACCTTTCCACCAAATTTCGTGGCTAGAGCACATCTGATGCTACCCCAAATCAACACTCCCTCTTAGCGAGGACTGTGCTCTAACAATACTCCTCACTGAGTATTACTATGATCATCCAGATTTGGTACCTGTGCTGATGCTAGGCCTTCCTGCCCACCATCCTCTGCACTACTGCCTCCTGTACTGTTACCCATGGTTCTTCCACGACCACTGTTGCATATGTACGACAACTCCCTCTGCATCCGTGCTGCTGTTGGTCCTTCCTCCCAGCACTGCATCTGCATTGCACCTTCTCTCATCATGTTGCATCATGCTACCCACTGCTACACTACAACTCAGTTACTGAAGTAAGTAACTGATCTCCCAACTGACCTCCCTATTGGGATAGAAACACCCACTGATGTTGAATCTCCCTCTGCCGCTAACAAGTGCTCCCTATCTCTGACCTCTACATTGTTGCAACAACTCCTTGCATCTCGCACTGTCGCACACATTTTTGTGCCTTCCTGCACTAGTGCAACACTCCCGTGCCTCTCGCACTGTTGTAGCCTACTAGCTCTGCGCTATCTTGGGACTTCTGCATTTTATCTCTCTCTGTTGCTCCATCCACATCCGTCTCTACCCACTCAGCCAGTCCTGATACTCCTCGTCGGGGCTCCCGTAGCAAGGTCTTATCCAAGAGGCTGGGTACCTCAAGGATCCTACCCTCATCGCCTGTAGTCCGCCTGACTACAGCTCAATGTCTCCCCACTTCCGTTCAGGTGGCGTGTGTGCACTCATGGCACAATCATCATTCGTAAAAACTTCCTTCTCTGCTCGTGCTGGCGCTGCCTTAGTCTCGGAAGACTCTCCCTTAATCTTCTTCCTTGGGCACCAGGTCGCATAATGACCCATCTCCCCATAGTGGAAGCACTTGATCTTGGAGAGATCTTTCTTCTTTTGCTTCTCCTGCTTTCCCTCAGATGTTAGGGCTACATCCTCCTCCTCCTGCTTGACCTTGATCCCTTTGCTACTACTACCTGTCTTCGACTACCGTCCAATCTCTTCCTGGTGAAGAGCTGCCCACATCTCGTCCCAACATAGGAGAGTCCCTCTACCCAGGATACTCTTGACAAACACTTCCCAATCTTCTGAGACAACATTCAGGGCTGTCCTTACCATAAGCTCCGGATCCAGTGTTGCTCCTATAGTAGTCAACTGGTCTCGAATCTCATTTAGTCCTTCGAGGAAGGTATCAATCGATTGACCCTTCCTCATCTGATACAACCCATCTGGTTCTCGAGAAACATTCTTCTTTGAATAGAAGTATGTTGGTACAAGTTCTTGAGAGTCTCCCACATCTCAACTGTCGTTTCCTTCCCGGCTATATGTGGTACCACATGATCCTTGACCCCGTCAAGGATAATGCACTTGGCCCTCGCCATTGCCACTTCATACCTTTCATTTTCATTAGGGTTGACTAGGACAACTATAACATTCAAGGCAAAGTTCTTGACACAATTCCTGTCAAGCATTGATAAGATTTTGGCCTTCCAGACTGCAAAGTTCGATGCCTCGTCCAGCCTATCCTAGTCTCTTACGTCGTTAGTGCCATAACACTCCTCTACTTCCCTCCTGGAAGTTCTCTATTCGACTCCTCTAAGTCTCTACTTCCTGTCTAGAAGTTTTCTTCTGGACTCCCTCTGAGTCCTGATTTCCCTCCTGGAAATCCTTTTGCCGCTTGTCGAGATGCCCCCTACTCTAATCGTCTTGTGCAACTGCACTGTTGATCCAGCGTCCTCGGCTAGAAACCCTCAGTAACAACTCCTTTGGCCCTGCTCTGTCAGGTACTATTCTAACTAGAGTACCTCACCATCTCCACTTTGCAATATTTCTGCAGCCTTCTAGACTCCAGCAATTGCCTCTCTGTGAACTGCGTCAGCCCCTCTCTGTCGCATGTTGGCTCTACATCAGCATTGGGATGCCCTGCATCAACCCTCTAGCCCTCTACGTCAGCAATGCTGGCCTCTCTAAGGCTCTGCGTAACTCTTGGCTTCTTCTGCGTGGCTCTGGCTGGCTCTGTGTCACACTTCTTGGCTTCTGTGCTGCTAGAAGTAACTTTTGTCACCTCGGGACAGTTTTTTTCTACTATTATTGCTCCGCTCGGCTAATGTCTTTTAGTCCTCCTATGATCTGCAATCACACTCTGATACCATGTTGAAGTTTCTAAATTTACTTAGTTTAGAAACCCTTCATGCACTTTTTCTGATTTATTCCTACCTACTTGTTATTTTTCTTTAGCAAGTTATTTACAAAGTAAATATTGAAAATAAACACCAGTGCATGCTCAACATATTACAAATCAGCAACTAAAAGAAATAAGAACAAACACACCACCTGAAACCATTATTTTTGGAGCAATGTCCCCGGAAAAACCCAATGCGGGAAAATCGGTGTAGCTATCTGAGGGTTTTCTTATTAAGCAATATCAGAGTACAATCTGGGTGCTAAAACTAGCCTACCCAATAGAGAATTTCCTTAGCATCTATACCTCACAGTTTGAGAGAAATCTCCTGGCTGAAACCCCAGAAAATCCTTCCGGCAGTTCCTTAGCACAAAACTGCTCTGCAACCCTAGCGTCTGCCCAATCTGGACTGCGTCAACCTCTCCTAGCCCAACGCTGGCCCTGTGTCAGCCCTAGGAGGCCTTGCGTCAGCTCTAGGAGCCTCTACGTCAGCTACGTTGGCACCTCTGGTGCTCTGCGCAACACTTGGTTGCCTCTTTGTGGCCTTGCGTGAGCCCTTGCTGGCTCTGCGTCACCCTCCTTGGTTGTTGTACTACTCTCCTAGCACAATCTCTTCCTTCTCTGTTTCTATGTACTCAATGCCCCTCAGCTGCTCTCCCGATCTTTGATTCTATCTCTCTTAGCAAACCCGACTCTAGAGAATAGAATGACTGATCACTCTGATGTCCTCTGCAAGTGACCCTTAAGCATCCTCTTATACTTTTCATGTTGACATCTCAAAGGCCGAGATTAAGTCTCTAATCAACAACTAATATTAGATCTAGCTTGATCCATGTCTTTTGGACCATTCTAACAAAGATTCATATTAATACACATTAATATTTTATTTTCCCTAAGTTTAGACTTAGGGACTTCCATTAAAAATATTAATTATTTTAATATCTCCTGATCTGTTTAGAATATGCCCAAACCCTTTCTGGGTATTGGAGATCTCATGTGCCCCAACCTCTCCACCAAATTTTGTGGCTAGAGAACATCCGATGCTACCCCAAATCAACACCTAGTTTGTGTGACACTTCCTCATTACCTTCTGAGCCAAGATCTAGGTGGCTACCTTCACCGCGGGATCGATTATGCTTGAAATTGAATATCCGCGTGGCTTCTTGACAAGCTTAAACTTGTCCTTCATTCTCTCGATGAGGTTGCGCTCGCCCACCTTTCTACCAAATGCCTTGGCCGGATTCAGCCCTGAATGCGGTAGCAATGTGATCCTATGGATCAACATATCCGTGATTGGTATTGGCTCTCCCAACCACAGGCACCCGTCATGCACCAGACACAACAATTGTTTGATCATGATCAAATTTATGGGAGCGCGGTTGTAATGCGGCACCCAGAGTAGATTCAACAATCCTGCCTTCTCCACCCCTCTAATCCACTTCACCGGCTCCAACACGGTGACACCAGAATCTTTATAGAATACGCGTGTCATAAATGTATCAGTCGCCAGGTGGGGGAATCGCTCAGTATCCGCCAAGTCCCAATCCTCTAACTTCAGATGTGGGACACGCACCAAGTGCGAACCTTCAAATGTGATCTGATTGGGTAGCAGAGGTATATTAAGCAGAAATTTTCCTTCATTTGGGTCCTTCGGGACCTTCACCTTACCCTAGCGTAGAGGGATGTATTCGGGTAGCTTTGAGATAGGTTCTACTCCTTCAATATCAATATCTTCTACTTCTTCATCTATGCCCTCGTCGAATTCTAGGTTTACCACCTTGCCTTTCTTCTGTGTGGTGGGCTTCTCTTTTTTCTTGTGCTTCCTTGGTGACTCGCGCACCGGCTGTGTCGCTTTCTGTTTGTCCTTCTTCGTCTTGGAAGCCTCTCCTGCTGGCGTAGGCTTCAGCCTAGGCGACCTCGGTGATTTTGGTACCGCAGTGGACACCTCCACACTTACGACCTCAGGGGAAACTCCCTTAGAGTCCATAGATCCTCCAACACTTGCAGTTTCTACGGGCGCCGACATGAGGCTATTCAGGAGCTCTTGGGTTTCCTTAGGCAACTTGTCAAACACTGAACTGGCCACCAAATCCTCAAAAACCACAGGATTCATGCACAATTGATAGCACGACACAGAAGCTCTCAACATGCAAAGTGTTTTTCGTTGGGTGACCATCTGTAATTTATAGGCAAATTCGAATTCAAATCCGATCGTTCCCCCAAAATCCACTCATAAATGCTAGATTGGCGGCAGATTTTCAAAGATATCACTCTTAATTTTAGCCTTAAATGTCACCTCCCCGCTCCTCTTAGCCATTTTCACACTGTCAAATCATGAACAGTGACCGTAACGGTCACTTTCTGGCTGCTTTGTGCGGTCTCTCATTCTATAGCGCAACTCCTGTCACATTTCTGTTGATGTTGTGACATTATTCCATCCCATGCAGTTCCTCAGTCCCGCAACTCTACAACCCAGGAAGTGTAGTTTATAGTCTCACGCCTCCTTTCAGCTGCCTGGACTGCTAAGGCTATGCTTCCATCATATAGTCATCTAGCTGGATCCCTGGTGTATGGCTTCAATCAGCTTCCATTTATCTTTCCGGTAAATGGATCTCCATTCAATTTCACTAGTTGAACTGCTCCACCATCGATAATCTCTTTGATGACATATGGCCCCAGCCAATGCATCTGAAATTTTCCTGGAAATTTATCAAACTTGTTGTCATATAATAAAACCGAATCGTTTACCTTGATGTGTCGATCATGCCATGCCTTTTCGCGCTCCTTCTGAACTTGCTGATGGAATCCAGCAAAAAATTTATCTTCTTGAAACTCTGTCAGCTGCGCGAGCCTCTCTTCCAAGGCTTCGCGGTCCGTCATTCCTGAGAACGCCGCTATGCATAGACTAGGTACAATATCCTCCATTCGTATCATAGCTTCTATGCCATAGTCCAACTTGAAGGGTGTCTGTCCAGTCAGCTTCTTATAAGTAGATCTGTAAGCCCATACCACCGTAGGTATGCACATGTACCAATCATTCCTTTGTGCATTGCAAACCTTCATTAGCACGTTCTCTAATATCTTATTAAATGCTTTGACCATCCCATTAGCCCGTGGGTGATATGGCATACTATTTTGATGATAAACTTGGAATTCCTCTATCAGTGCACTGATCGTTTCATTAAGGAAATGTGTACTGCGAATGCTCATCAAGATATTCGGGTAACCAAACCTAGTCAGCACATATTCAAAGAGGAACTTCGCTACTATTTCCCTTGTACAATACTTTACAGGTTGCGCCTCTGCCCATGTGTTAATGGGAAAAGTGTCTACTCAGAACGCCCCTATCCCACTAAGGTGTGACAGTACCTTAGAAACAAACAAGGAAAACTACTTTCGTATTCTTCTATATGAACTATAAACGAAGAGGAATAGGATGAACCAACCTGTGTCTTGCGCTAGTCTTTTGGTCCAATCTCTCTCCTCTTTGACAGCTTCCAGCTGCCTGCTCCCTTACTTGCCCAGCTTCACCAAGTTCCTGCAAGATCACAGAAGAGGAAAACTACACAAAGACATGGATTTACATTCATAAATAGCTTAGGATCAGATATAAGCTAAACATGAAAATATAGCAAAACATCATTGATACACAAGCATGTAGGAGAAACTCAAATAGTTTTATTGATATAACAAGAAGGTCCAGGAGGAGTTACAACCGATGATTCTTGATCCAACATCAACCCCCCAGCAAAGGAATCCCCTCTTCACCTCCAACAAAGCATAAATCACCCAATACACTGATCTCTATCTCAAAACCAACAACAATTCTCTGCAATGTACAAAATTCCAGCCTCTGGATCTCTGGGATGAGGGATCCATATATAGATGTATGCAAAGAGGATGAGTCAACTTATGATTTGACTAGTGGCCTCTCTCTGTCAGTTCTTGCTTCCACTTGGAGACTGAAAGCCTCTTACTCATCCTTGGTCGAACTCAGTGAGGCAAGTGTCATTGGGGAAGATTCTGGAAGCTTCCATTGTCTGTCCACCTCGTGGAATGACACTGCCATTTGTCATTTCCCGCTCAGCGCACCCTGGTAGTGCATTTAGGTGCGTTGCAGCGCACCTAGCTAGTGTACTGGGGTGCTATGCAACGCAGCTAGCTAGTGGAGCAGCTGAAATGATCCTGATTTGACTGATTCTGAGCAGTTTCTGGTGGAGAACTTCTGGGAGAAGCTGTAATTGGTTGACCTTGTTCCTCTAGGGGTAGGAAAAACACTTTTAGGGACTTAGGATCCCTTGGTTTATGGACATTTCATGCTTAGAGCTGTAAGACACAAAAATGTCTATAACAGTTGCCCCCTAAAGTATGAGGTCGTTTATCGGGTGAAATGCTTTATTAGGAGGATCCGAAGTTCTTTCAATGCTGGGAGGAGACCTGTAATAAGATACAATACAATACATTATCTACATACTGTTTTCATGATCTAGCTGAGGTGGGCATTCCCATGTTCAGCTTTATAAATTCATTTTCATGTACATAGGACAGACAATTGTCTGATGGTAGACTGATGATTCTGATGAAGTCATCATCCTTTTGGTAGGATGGTTATCTGTGCTGCAATGCTATACATGTCAATGTTTTTATTTTTCCTGAATATATATCGCAGCCCGGATGGATGAAACTAGATCTGGGGTCTTCAGTCTCATCCGATCTTCACTCTAAGTACAAGTCGATCCATGTGAGAAATGTTTTGAAGTCGAACATGGAAAGACATTGCTTGATTACCAGTCGATGATGTAAACTGTTAACAAGCGCGAGAGGAATCACCGATAATGATGATGACCCTCAAGGTACTGCAGTACAATTCACGTGGTATGAATAAAGGACTTGGCGTCGAACACCACGCAAAATATTTCGGTCGAAGGTCATTGATGTATACCTGTCGCCGGAAGTGAGAAACTTGCCATTGAGGCATGCAAGCTTCAAAGTACTGAATGAGGTGTTCCTAGATCAACTTCTTGGATAATGAGTTGATGTCGACAAGAAGCAACCCGTCAAAGGAGGGCCTTGATGAATCCCACATCAATGACACGGAACGGAGCAAATGATTTTGATGGAGGTGAAAACGATCTGATGATATATGGTTCAGGATGGTGGTCATGAAGGAATGAAGTATAATGTATGGTAGTGGATGAGACACGGGTGACTTCTCTGGATGACTTCTCTTGAACATGTCGGCGACACTTATGTGATGGATTGGTAGCATTTACCCAAATGTGGATGGTATGGCGTGACCATGGTGATGTGACCGGTGAATGAAACAACCCAACCCGAATCAGGCACGGAGTCGAAGTGTCATGTTCAAGAGCGACTTGCTAACAATAAATATTCTTTGAGTTTCTTCCCAATTTTTCCCCAGTCATTGCTGACCAGTACCTCTTTATTTTTGTCAAGCTTGAGGAGGATAACATATGCTTGTTATATAATTTTCCCTTCGGGCAAACCCATCGCTATGTTTTAACGAGCCTAGCGATAGTGAAACTCGTTCTCGTCTAAAGACAAGTTTGTCGCTATTAATCTTTTTAACGAGTTTAACGACAAAGATAACTCGTTCCTTTTCATTTTTAGAGAGTCTGAAAAGGTACGTAAAGGTAACTCCGAAATTCCTTTTTCGTCATCTAATCCCTTAAGTCCGAAAAAGTATAAAACAATACAAAAGGAATGAATTTTCGATAGTTTTAACGAGCCGAACAAAACAAGCGCTCGATCTTTTTGTGCAATAATCCCTCATGTCCAAAAAGATTAAAATCTAGAGGAGGGATAGCACTTCCGGTCGCTTTAACGAGCTGGAAGGCCAAAACTCGGCAATCTTTTCATATTTTACGAGTCAGTTGAAAAGAGCTTAAAGAAGAATCGTCTTTTGAGGAACAAGTGATAAAATGGGTAGCAGCTGATTCCAGTTAATGGTTGGAATTTTCCAATCACGGCAGTGTCACAAGGATGGCTAGTGAAATCATTCTTCGCAGCTGTTCCTCAAAATGGGTAAACAATCAAATGGAGGTGAATGATCGGCCAATGGAAAAGTGGAGGTGACGGTGCAAACATGACCAAGGCTTTAATGGCTGAAATCTTCATTCACGGTGGTTATCTACCGGGGAATAGTACATTTTTTAATGAGCTTAAACGTGGGTGGAAACACTTGCTCGTGTCTTATGTTTATTTTTTAACGAGCTTGAACTATGTGCTAAAACTACTCGATTAATCCAGTCATATGATAAGAATGTCTCATATAAAACAACGACTTTTATATTTTTTCCCCACATCCTTTCTTTATGCAAGTTAGGTGACGACTAATCCTACGAGTTTAAGGGGTTAGAGGTCCTAAAAATTTAAAAAAATAAATAGTCGCCCCTCGCTTGCACTCCAAAAGGTTTGCATGCCCCCAGGTATAAAGTATGGTTTCAAGGTTACCCCTTCTTCAGTCCAATAAAGCATTTGTTTTACCGGGAGGGGCCTACCTCTTACAGGTTACCCAAAGATTGCTCGATTCGCGGTGCAAACAAAACACTTCTTTGGCGATGTCTACCGAGATAAAAAAAGGCGAGTGACTCTGTTCTATCAACTCACATAACTTTGACAAGAGAATCTTGTTCTAGAATAACCCCTCTTCCAATCACGGACGGGGTACAGACTAGTCATATTCTCCCGCGGAAATCTACCCTATACCCGAAGTTTTCCTGCCGAAGCAGACCAGGATGCATGCCCCCTGGGTTCCAGTCATATCCCTCCGAATTACTCGCGCTCATTGGGAGGACCAACTGGAGATTGAGACATTTCTTGCGTGAAGAGACCATTTAGGGATGGTATATGACTATTTGCTATGCGTGATCCGGGAAATGAAAGCTGGTCCACGAGCTTGACCACTCTTCCTTCGTGCGGAAAACACATTACTCTAAAGAGTGAGGAGACGATGGCTCTCATGCAATAAATATAGTCTCGTCCAAGGAGTAGGTTATAATCCAATGGTCCTTGAACTACCATTACGTTCATTTGAACTGTCTTCCCTCTCAATGTTATGGGCACATTGGGAAGGATCCCTAAAGGTCGACTGGTTCCTTTATCAAAGCCTGTCAGATTTCTCATCTCAGACAACAGCGATGGCGAACCAAGCACTTTCCAAGCAATAGAGGAAAGGATACTCACAGAAGCCCCCTCATCTATGATGGTACCAACCATGACCATTCTATATATTTGAACGATAATTCGGAATGGTATGCTTGCTGGTAAGCGGGGTCTGCCTAGTTGATTCCAATCGAAGGAGACAACTAGGTTGCTTGAAGGTGGGACCGAGTAGACGGCCTGGTATGGCTCTGACGAACTTCCCTCCTGTGGTAAGGGAATGGGTAGATTGCCCCCATGTTCGTCGGAGTCTGTGTTGATGAAGAGAATTTGGACGGTGTCATCCTTGTTCTCTTCAGTGACTGTATCATCCGAAGATAAAACCTCTGAAGGCAAGACCGGGTCAACTGCCGCCTCGACCTTTTGACTTTCGTCTGGTATAGATTCAGATGGTTTATCTTCGACGATAGGCGCTTCAGCCGACCACTTGAGTGGGCTAGCTGGATTCTCAACTAGCGACGGACTCGGCAAGAGTTTTTTATATCCAGGAGGAAGTCGTAACGGTGAAACCAGACGATCATCCAAAACTCTTTTCGCTTCGTCTAAGAAGGGACAACGGTGGACGGCATGATTGCCTTCGCACAATTTACAAGGAAATCTAGATTTCCCTTTTTGTCCTGGGGCTTCACTTTCGCTAGTTGACGGTGTGCTTTCAACATGATCATCAGAGGTTGATGACACCGGATTGTGAAAACGAGGAGACCAGTCCCTTAGTATCCGAGGGATGCAAGGAAAATCTCTGTGAAAGTGGTCTCCTTTGCAAATGACACATGGCGATTTAGGCCTGGTCGGTGCAGTGTGTGGATTTTCATTAGACGACACTCGTTTTCCACCATTCGCCTTTGGCTCCTTCTTCTTCTCCTTCTTCTCCTTAGGAACTTGACTTTTGGCTTTGTCGGCCCCATCAAGCGAAGAGGAAGGAGGAGAGGAAGAATTAGAGGAAGTAGAAGGTTGGTGGGCAACTCTGGACTCGTCTAATTGCTGATTCGATTGTTCAGGAATAGTGGCGTTCTGAACGACATTGGTTGAGAAGAGCGAGACCGGCAAGCCAATTGTCAGTCCTGGAAGTGACAATGTGGCCATATGGGGTGCACCAACATCTCCCCAAGAGGAGAAGGGACTAGGATTTCCACCAAGGGGAATTCCTTGGTTGGTAGACTCCATTTTCTCAACCTCAGATCAACGTAGGAAAAAGGGGTGAATATTCCGTTTAAAATAAATTTTAAGACGCTTTGACACAACTTGTTTTTTCAATTTTAAAGAGTCGAGAAAAAACAAAAGATGACTCTAGTCTCCTTCAATTTTTAATGAGCCTGAAGTGACAAGTGCTCAGATGGACCTTTTCCGTTAAGGAGTCTGAAAAGGAACGAAAGGGACTGCTCTAGAGGTCTAGGTAGAGGGAGTACCAAACCAATCGCAAAACTGCAGAATACTTTTTACGGTACGACAGTCAATCTTCCCGAATGCTGTGTTCGGTGCATTGCGATCAGTAGGGCGGCCGACACGGCTTCCTATGGATAAAAGGTTTTAAGCCTATAGGGGTCTCCCAATATATACTCGACGGTACGTGGGAGCACAAGTCCGTACTGGCACTTATCGTCTCAAAGTGGAGGAATCACCCAACCATCAGTGAGGACAACAGTTACCAGGCTTTACGACGTCGGAATACGTCTCTAGCCTAGACCTCTAAATGTTGTGCGTTAAGTTCCAAAGCGTTGTTAGATTCATTCAATTTATTTTAAGTTGATATTTCTTAGAAGTTTTCCTTTTGGGGTCACCACGAGATATAGATGTAATTCCTAAAATGCAATCTAAAAATGATAAGCAAACTTTTATCTCTTTTCAGCAATGAAAATCCCAGCTACAAGGGGAAAAGCAAGACACAATCTTTTCTCAAAGAGCAAAGAGCACACTGTAAATGCACTTTTCCTAAATCAATCCAAACAAACTATCAATATGCAAATGCACATATGCATGTATTTGTTTTCACTTTCTTAATATTGATGCTAAAAAGAAAGTTGATGTACAAATCTGAATTTTCTTTCAAGCGACAAACACAAACAAGCTTCTTTTCGAAATCAAAAGGTAGAGAAGATTACGATACTTTATGATTTTGAAATAAACACTTGTTTTGATACTAGAAAGTGACAAATTCAAACCAAAGGCAAAAGTAAAAGCATAATCGATTGTCAACAACAAATAAACTTTCTCCTAAGATCAAAATCGACACTTGCGACAGATCTAAATCCAAGGACGACAGTATGACTATTCTACTCTTTCAATGGAAAACTGTAAATGATGTAACAAATACACAAAGAACATCTACAATCTTTTTGTACAAAGGAGGCGGAATGAAGGCAAAGAAAAGGGGTTTTTTAAGCAGACACACACTAATTACAGGCTGCAAAAAAACAGAGACAAAACTGAAAAAATGAAGCAAAGAACCTCAGCTGCACAGGGCTAGGCTGATCAGCGCACCTGTTACACAGAGAAACTGAATTGCAGCGCAGGTAGCCCTCTCGGGAACTGCGTTGAAATGCAGAATCTCTTCACAGAGCCTGCGCTGGGGCAGAAACGAGACTTCTATCCGGGTTCTGGGTCACAGTTTGCAGTTTAATCTATGGATTTTGGCCAAGTAAAAGCAATCAGTAATGCACAATCAGAGGGTGGATTTAAAGGAGGTCTAAGAGCTATCACAAAGGGTAATCAGATCATTTGTGAATTAGCTGTTCAAATCATAAACAAATCCAGTGAATGGATTGAAGTAGCAGGTGTCTACTTTGCATTGGATAATGGCAAATGCAGTTCGATTGCCACTTCTGTGTTTATGAAACAAACAACAAGAGAAACACAAACAAACTAACTAGACACGATCCCCAGTGGAGTCGCCATTTTGTTAACGGGAAAAGTGTCTACTCAGAACGCCCCTATCCCACTAAGGTGTGACAGTACCTTAGAAACAAACAAGGAAAACTACTTTCATATTCTTCTTTATGAACTATAAACGAAGAGGAATAGGATGAACCAACCTGTGTCTTGCGCTAGTCTTTTGATCCAATCTCTCTCCTCTTTGACAGCTTCCAGCTACCTGCTCCCTTACTTGCCCAGCTTCACCAAGTTCTTGCAAGATCACAGAAGAGGAAAACTACACAAAGACATGGATTTACATTCATAAATAGCTTAGGATCAGATATAAGCTAAACATGCAAATATAACAAAACATCATTGATACACAAGCATGTAGGAGAAACTCAAATAGTTTTATTGATATAACAAGAAGGTCCAGGAGGAGTTACAACCGATGATTCCTGATCCAGCATCAACCCCCCAGCAAAGGAATCCCCTCTTCACCTCCAACAAAGCATAAATCACCCAATACACTGATCTCTATCTCAAAACCAACAACAATTCTCTGCAATGTACAAAATTCCAGCCTCTGGATCTCTGGGATGAGGGATCCATATATAGATGTATGCAAAGAGGATGAGTCAGCTTATGATTTGACTAGTGGCCTCTCTTTGTCAGTTCTTGCTTCCACTTGGAGACTGAGAGCCTCTTACTCATCCTTGGTCGAACTCAGTGAGGCAAGTGTCATTGGGGAAGGTTCTGGAAGCTTCCATTGTCTATCCACCTCACGGAATGACACTGCCATTTATCATTTCCCGCTCAGCGCACCCTGGTAGTGCATTTAGGTGCGTTGCAACGCACCTAGCTAGTGTACTGGGGTGCTATGCAACGCAGCTAGCTAGTGGAGTAGCTGAAATGATCCTGATTTGACTGATTCTGAGCAGTTTCTGGTGGAGAACTTTTGGGAGAAGCTGTAATTGGTTGACCTTGTTCCTCTAGGGGTAGGAACAACACTTTTAGGGACTTAGGATCCCTTGGTTTATGGACATTTCATGCTTAGAGCTGTAAGGCACAAAAATGTCTATAACACCATGTGGTCAAATACTCCGTCATGGTGATGATATACTGCGCACCTGTCTTCTTTCCTGGAGGCCGAATTAGGCCTACAAAATCAATTGCCCATTTCTCGAATGGCTGTAAGGACACTTACGGATTTAGAGGCAGCTCATCCCTCTATGATGGCATGTCCATCCTCTGACATGCATCACATGCCTAACAATAAGCCTTGGAATCCTTATGTAGTGTCGGCCACCACAACCTAGCGCGTAAAATATTCTGCGTTGTTGCTTTTCCTGCATAATGTCTTCTTGCAGCTCCCCCATGAGCTTCAGCGAGGATGCTGTTCCATTCAAACTCGGGCATATAACATCGTAAAATTTCATCCGAGCCCATTTTATATAAATGTACTACAATATAGAAAAGTTTGTTGTGCGCACCACCAACTCCTTCTTTTGTTGACTGGTATACCCTTCTGGAGTCATTCTCATGACTAGGAAGTGTATGATATTTGCAAAGTGATTGTCAGCTACGTGCACTTCAAAGAGCTACACGTTAGGCAGTCCTTCCTCCAAATTAGTAGGCTCCTCTCCTATTTCAATGCGCGACAGATGATTTGGTCCTGCATTCAATCATCCTGGCTTCATAATGACTTCAAAATCATATTCCTAAAACAGTAGCAGTCATCTGCATATCTTCCCCCCCAACACAGGCTTGTTAACCAGGTACTTTAATGCAAAATGGTTTGTATACATCTTAAAGTGTCCACCTAGAAAGTAGTGTCTGAACTTCTGGAGCGCGTACACCATAGCCAAACCTTCACGCTTTGTCGTTGAATAATTCTTCTTAGCTTTAGACAACTTCCTACTTGCAAACACTATAGGATGATCCAACTCTCCCTCACCGACCTGTGTCAGTACTGCTCCGAGCGCAATACATGACGTGTCCACATGCACATGAAATTCCTTCTTCCAATCTGAGAAGACTAGGATCGACACGTGACCATCTTTTCCTTTAACACATCCTGGCTCCGCTGACATTGCTCATTCCAACAGAACGTAGCATCCTTTTTTAGCAGCTTCTCCATCGGTGTGTAATCTAGGCATAACTCTTGATGAACTTTTGATAGTATCCCATATGCCCCAACGTTGCATGCAACTGTTTCACACTTATTGGTGCCTCCAAATTAATTATAATTGTTATCTTAGCTACGTCCACCATTAATCCTTGTCTGTATACCACATGGCCTAGCAAGATTCTGAAAGGAACACAAAATAAACATTTCTTCAAACTGAGCGCGCTCTGATACCTCCGGCACGTATCTAGCATCAAGCGTAGGCTAGCTACATGGCACTTCACCAGCCCAAACACAGTCCAATCGCCAAAGTATACCTCTGGAAACTTGTGAACGAAGTCCTTGAACTCCGCAATGACTATGCGTGAAAAGATTGTTGGTGCGTTCTTCAGTCCAAAAGGCATTACAGCATACTGAAAGCATTCCCACTCAGTTGTGAAGGTCGTCTTACTTCTATCCTCTGGCGCGATCTTGACCTGATGGTACCCCAAGAACCCATTAGTGAACGAATATGCTTCCTGTCCACCTACATTATCCAACACTTCATGGGTGAACGGAGTCGGAAAAGGATCATGCATGCAAGTGTCATTCAACTTCTTGAGATCTACACATATCCTTATTTCATCCTTCTACTTCTTTTTTTGAACTACTATTGGGCTCACCCAATGAGATTCTTCAACCAGTTCATTAGTACCTTCTACAAGTATTTTATCCAACTCTAAGTGGACCTTTTCATTATACTTTGGAATGAGGCGGTAAGGCCTTTGCTTGATCGGCTTCGCATCCAGTTTCAACGTAATTTGTATAACTCCCAGGTCCCCTATTATCCCTTTTAAGTCTGAGAACTTCATAGGGAACAAGTCCTGGTATTCGCCGAGAAACTCAACAACCTTATCCACCGTAGCATCATCCCAGTAGTCCCCTATCTTCACAAACTTTGGCTCTGCCTTTGTCCCAATGTTCACTTGTCTCGTTTTCAGCGGCGTGGTGATATCTGGATTTTCTATCTACAATCCCTCAACTTCGTGGTGACCTTCTGTTTCCAGGATATTAATGTTCCTTGGATCCTCATCTTCCTCTTCAGTGGTCACATTGTAGCACTCCAGCGTGTGGTGCAACTGGGTGGTCCAATCCGGTTGAATCAAATCCAAGGGATCCTACAGTATTCTGAAGATCGTCGTTTTGACCTCACTTCATCAATGCACTCAAATCCATCTTCAAAGTTGAATGTCATCAAGAATCCCTGTCTCAAAATATCCCATTCATCCATGCCATGGTGGAGCTCTGTTTCCAAGTACCAATTCATAGGTATTACGTCCAAGGTGTGACAGAATAGATGCACCCACTCTGGTTGCGGTTCTGCTCCATAAGCATCGTTCCATTTGGCTAAGTGATCTCGCGAATCATTTCTTCCATCGTATTTCTTTGCCAATCGTACCTTTGGGCGAACAAACCGCACCCTCATCATTCTTTTAAATTTGCGACATCCATCGAAGTTGTATTTATGCGTACCCCACCATCTTGCAGGCGTAGCGTGCATCGCTAAGTCCAAGGCTTGGAAGCGATGCTTCTCTGGCACTTTCCTTTCAAACGCATCCAGAAACTTATCAACGTCAATTAAACCATCATAATAAGGTAGAATTATTACCTCTGATGATACGCATCGTAGTGATTTGGTCGTCATGTTACATTGTAGCATAGACACTTCATGCAATCTATTCTTCTAATGTTCCAATTCCTCGTCTGAATCTGATGTGCATGAGCTTTCACGGTCCCACACAAGATGTCCATCAATTGTCGGATTCACCCAATCTTGATCTTGCACCATTATCTTATAAATCTGGTCCAAATTATCATCACTTCCGTAATCGCAGACTAGTTTAGTGTAGCACAGTCCTTCTACAGGGTCCAAAGGTACTACTACATGGAGCGATTTTCTTTCAAATGACATCGTACGCTTCTTCAAATTTATCACCCCATTCATGTCAATAGCCTAGTCAGTCCCAAGGAGAACATGGTATGGATTGTTGTCATCCACAATCTCTATCACTTCAAAATCGGCCAATGCGCTCGCGCATTCGATATCGACTGTTACTCCCTATAATCTTCCCATGGGGATAATCTTCTATTGATTCGCCATTCTCAATTGAATAGGGGACCACTGCAGCGCAGGTCTCCCCATTCGCTCCCATGTTTGTTTAGGCAAAACATTCACGTCAGACCCTAGATCCAGAATAACTTAGTCCATTTCATATTCTCCTAATTGCGTGGTAAGTCTCATCTCCCACCCTGTTCTTGCCTTATGCTTACCAATTTTCCTGACCACACGCGGTCCGTCAGGAGTATTACTAGCAAATTTATTGATCAAATCTTGTAATCCCTTTACAACCTTGCTATCTCGAAGCAGCTTCATACAGGTCTCCAAAAACATAGTAAGCATGGATGGGTCTTGTTAGCCCCTGAGGTGCAGTACTGCTATTTTTAGCAAAAATGTCCCCTGTTTAAGCTCTAACGGCCACATCTCCTCTTGCTCTGCTTTGGCTATAAGCCAGACTTCCAAATATTACTCTCACATCTCCAAATGGGTCCAAATATGCTCTTGAAGTCTTCAAAGGACAGTAAAATCATGCCAAAGACCAAAACTAGCGCAGGAGAAGAACCCTTGGAATGGCGGAAAAGAATTATCGGGAAGCAAAGACACATAAAAACAATGAAAAACCAAGTATAAGAGGCATAAACACTAAAATGCATAGCAGCCGTCCGACCTGGCTGATCAACAGTCGAGATTTGATCGGTGGGTCACAATTGGCTGAGGCAGTCAGAGGATATCGAAGGCGGACGCACGATAGGACCGGGCCAATGCGATATCGTGATCTCCGATATCGGCGGATCACAATCGGAGGGGGCATAGGCCAATGTTATATGGAAAGACCTCAGGCTTGGGCGATATGTGATTGCGACAAGTCACATCGCAATATCATGTTGGAACATTGCAAAGGAGTAGGGCGGTCATACATTTATGCGATCCGATGAACCAGACTCGAAAGGATTCCTTAAATCTGTTATATAGATTTTGAGATCCACAAAAAGGCCATTTTCAATGCATTTTCGTAGTTTTTCGTTATTTAACGAAATACAAAGGGAACCTTGGAGCAGCATCGATGCAATAAGACCCGGACCAGAAAGGGTTTGGGAATGAAAATATATAAAATTTGAAGTTTGCAGATGAGCCATTTTAATGTATTTCCGGTGTTTTTAACATATTTCAAAATACAAAGGGAAGACTAGGAACAGGTCAGTTGCAACTTGCGATAGCAATAAGGACGGACCGATAGAGGAATAGACAGTGTTTAGGGACTTTTGAAGTCCGAAATAAAAAGAGTTGGGCGGGATTTTACAGTGTTGCAGCGTTTTTCTGTATCAAACAAAAAACAGTCATGGTTCACATTTGAACATATTTCAAAAGGCCCACAGACCCATTCCATCACATGACAGAGGTCGGGAGACAGAGACAGAAGGCCAGAAGGGGAAAAAGCCCAACACGATGTAGCCGAATCAACCCAAAGAGATCATGGAGCATTGCCAGCACAAGCGAGCTCCCTGACAGTGCAACAAACTACTAGAATGCAGTTACTCGGCTGTTAGAAGAAGAAACCTCTGAGTCCATGCGTGCCTAGTCAGGGCATCAAGTTGTTGTAAAGATAGGGAGGATAGATTAAGACACTCCGAGCCTTTAAGAACTCAAGAGCATTGTAAAAGGCATATAAATGGCTGAAAGTTAGAAGTAATAGGGGTTCAACTTTTGGAGACTGTGGAGACTCTACTCCTCTAGTTTCTCATCCTCATTCCAGCAATATAAACTTCTTTTGTTGTTACATGTTCAATTCCCATCTTCTCTTCTATTTTATGCTTGCACTTGAATAGGCTATTCATGTTTTCTTCTGCGTCTAATGCCAGATAACTGTCATCTTATCTCTGCATTGATAAATTAGATTTGCAAGCTTCATTTACTTCCTGTAACTAGCCATTCATATGTGTTTATGTATGTATCTTCTGGTATAGTTAGTATTCTCCATCTATCCATTGAATCTATAAACTATTGAGCATTAGTGGTCTAAAACCTTATATTGTTGAGGGTGTTCATGCATGTCTTGAGTGAGAATAGAGCTGAAATGGTTATCTGACTTGATCCAAACCTTCATCCATTCCAATAGTTCCGATAACAATATTTAAGATTATATGTTACCAGGCATCTTTGAGCTACAACCTAGGAGAGTTTCCTAGAGTGATAACAAAATTGGCACTGCTGCCGGGGAGAGGAGATTGAAGCTCAGCTTCCCTGGGAGACGACACAGATCCAGCTTTGATGATAGACAAAGTCTGGGCGCTTTTTCGGTTGTAATCATCTATCTGGTGACTCTATTGAAGGACGAACCTCTTGGCAACTCCACTTCATATTTATAGCTCAGTTTGTGAGGTATACTCGGAGAAATCCTCAGAAGCCACAAGCTGACCCAGTGCCTAACCCTGAAAAATCATCAAAGAGAGAAAGGTATTGTAGAAAGGAGCATCAGGTTCAGGTAAACCTAAACAATATTCTATATCTCTTCAAGAAAGTCCTGCAATAGAACAAATACATGTTGAGAGTATAGCTTCTAATACTAGCAGTGAAGAAATAATCTCAAAAGTTCATAAAGCTCCTTATTCTTTAGGTTCTCCTTTTGTTGTAAGCCCAAAGGAAACCTCACCTCCTATCCATCATACTCCTTTAGTATTATCAATCACTCCTCAACCCTTTGTCATTCAGACTTCCAGTACCCTTATAGCCACCACAGCTATGGCAGGTCCACAATCACCTACCAAAATGGAAAGAATCATAGTTGTTAGGTATGAACCTCTAGTATTGCCCATTCCTTTGAATGCCATGCCTACTGGAGAATATCAAAAGTATATGCCTAAGTTCACTGGGACCGAAGGTGTTACAGCTGAAGAACATCTTGAATCATTCTATAGCTATGATGATAACGAGGACATTAGTGAAGATGATGTCTGGATGAGAGTCTTTGTCCAAAGCCTAGATGGAGAGACTAGAAAATGGTTTAGAGAACTGACCCCAAGATCTATAGTAGATATTTAGGCTTTAGATGATGCATTCCTAAAGCATTGGGGGGATAAGAAATATCTACTCTACTACCACACCGAGTTTGGAAACTTAAAGAGGGAAAATGGTGAGTTGTTGTCTGATTTTAATAAGAGGTTACAACAAGATACCAGCTGAAGTAAAACCCACCACTACCTCTGCTAAACTCACTTATGCCAGTGCCTTTGATTCTGACTTCTATCTACTATTGAGGGAAAGGCGATGTGCTACCTTGGCTAACATGCAGGGTGCAACCTTGGAAGTAGAATCAAACATCATGGCTGCAAAGAAGCTCAAGGGGAATGTTGATAGAAGGAGATAGGGGCGAATCTTCATCATCTTCAGATCCCAAGATAGATAAAATGACCAAGATGATAGAGTCATTAGCCTCTGAAATCTCCAAATTAAAGGTTGAGCAACACCCTGGGAAGGAAGAATTCCTAATACCTTTGCTCCTAGAAATCCAAATCCAAATCCATATAGAAGAGCTAATGAGCAGTTGCAGATTTTGCAAAGAAGCAAAGATGCCAATGAAGACCAAAGGGTGAAGGCCCCTTTCCAGAATGTAGTCATGGAAGAAGAGCAGTTTGAAGAAGATGAGGAGATCCACTGTCTAGAAGACAAAGGTAATGCCCCCTTTTTTACCTTAGCTGCCTATGAAAAGTCATTATTCAATGACTAGATCAACCAAGAATGGGATGGTGAAGTTGTTCTACAAACTGAAGATCAGCACAGATATAATCTGAGGTCAAAGATGAATAATGCCAAGGAAACTCTAGTTCAAAGAGTTGTTGTCCCTGCAGTGCAGCAAGTTAATAAGCAGAAGTGACCAGCAATTGATCCCATCATCCTCAAAGCTCCAGCCCACGAGGTAAGAGGCCTTGACAAGTCTCCTTCTCCTTTCAGTTTTCAATCAGAAATTCAGAAGCTGAGAATACCTATACCTCTGATTGAACTAGTGAAGAATGAGTCCTTCAAAATATCCATCCTCGAGGTGCCTAAAACCATCCAAGCCTCCATTGACTATGTAAATATGCAAGATGACAAACCAGCTGTTATTCTCAGCCCAATGATTGAAAATTGTGAAGATAGATCCCCATCATTCTATGTCTCACTGACTATTCATGACAAAATCCTTCATAACTACCTTCTGGACACATGAGCCAGCCATAATCTAATGCCCAAGGCTGTCATGGATGAATTGGGTCTTGACATTACCAAGCCTTATCATGACCTATTTTCTTTTGACTCTAAAAAAGTGAAATGTCTGGGATTAATCAAGGACCTAGCGATCACTTTGTCTCAGCTACCCATGAAAAGCATGATGATGGATATTGTGGTAGCAGATGTACACCCAAGTTTGGCATGCTGCTTTCTCGAGGTTGGATCAAGAGATTAGGTGGAACATTGTAAAATGATATGTCCTATGCTACTGTCCCAGTTTTTGGAGGTGAGAGTAAGAGATTATACAAAGAGGCTCATTTGGCTTCTATCATCAGTTATGAGAAGAATCCCACTAATCATCCTATCTATGTTGTCAACACTGATTTTGGGGCTTGTATTCTTCAGATTGAAGAATCCCAGTTGGCCTCCACACAACTTAAAAAACCAGTTTGCCAGATCGCAGAGGAAGAATGCCCACAAATTTGGGACATGTTCTTTGATTGAGCTTGCTCTAAGGAAGCTGCAGGGGCAGGTGTAGTCCTTGTGTCCCCCACACAGGAATGCATTCATTTATCTTTCAAATTAAATTTTCAGGTCACAAATAACATAGTAGAGTATGAAGCATTGATATTGGGCTTAAGCACTGCTAAAGAAATGGGCATGAAAGGTCTAAAAGTGTTTGGAGACGCATACCTGATCATATAATAGGTCAACAAAACCTTCCAAGAAAAGCATCCAAGGCTGGAAGCATACAAAGATGAGGTATGGAAGTCTAAGGATTCTTTTAATGTTTTCAACATTTCTTACATCCCAAGAATGAATAACCAGCTCGCTGATTCCCTTGTTGTGTCTACTAGCATGTTCATTCTTCCTTTGCCTCCTAAATTGACTTATGAAGTTCAGGTGAAATATAGACCATCTCTATCTAATAATTTCAAATACTGGAAAGTTTTTGAAGATGATGATGAAATTAATAGGTTTTTACAAGTCATTGATGAATTTTCTGAAATGCACATTGACTAAGAAAACGAAACCAATGAAGAATGCAAACAGTCCAAGCTAAAGGATGAGATTGGTTGGGACAAAATTGTTCAGTTGCCTAGTAATCATATACCCAAAGGATTGGTGCCCCTAGAGAAGTTGTTTGATCATAATGATGTACCTTATAAGCCTGCCAAAATAGAAATTGAGTCTGTTGTTCATAAACATAATATAGGGACTCCAACCCATTCAAAATACATAAATTTGTCCACTCACTTATCTTCTGCCCAGAGTTCCGAGTATTGCACCTTGATGAAACAATTTGCTGATATTTTCGCTTGGGAATACAATGATCTTAAGACCTATGACACTAACATCATTCAGCATAAGATTCCTCTAGAGAAGAACACCATCCCTTTTAAGCAGAAATTAAGACCTATCAGCCCTCTCTTATTGCCTTTGATTGAGAAAGAAATCAAGAAGCTGTTGGATGCCAAGATCATAGTTCCCCTAAGGTATTCAAAGTGGATAGCTAACCTTGTGGAAGTAAGAAAGAAGAATGGAGAAATTAGGCTTTGTGTTGACTTCAGGAATCTGAACAAGTGCTCTATAAAAGAAAACTACCCCCTACCTAAGATGGAACACTTGCTGCAAAAAGTTTCAGGGGCTAGAGTCATGTCTTTCCTAGATGGATTTTCAGGTTACAATCAGATTGTTGTACACCCAGAAGATCAGGAAAAGACTGCTTTCACTAATCCTTGGGGCATATTCATGTACTCCAAGGTTCCTTTTGGACTGACGAATGCTGGGGATACTTTTCAGAGGGCCATGGACATAGCTTTTGTGGGAGAGAAGGACAATTTCTTCCTTATTTACTTGATGACATAATAGTATTTTCTAGCACTCACAAAGACCATTTGAAACATTTGAAGAAGGTGTTTCTAAAGTGCAGACAGTTTGGAATTTCTGTGAACCCAAAGAAGTCACTTGAGCGGGACTCTATTGACAAGCGCTTGGTGGCCTACATCTCCGACTTGAACACCTCCAAGGAAATCTACGATAGATTGGTGAGTTTATTTAAAGTTAATGATGAAAATCAAGTCTTGTTTCTTAGAAATAAGTTGAAGTAAATTAAGGGAAAAGATGAGAGTATGCAAGCATACTTCTTAAGAATCACTGAGATCAGAAACGATATCATATCAATTGGGGAGATTATTACTGATAGGGAAATGGCACTCACGACTCTTGGAGGATTACCATTTGAATGGTACATGTTCAGGACTACTCTTCTCAACAATAATGTAATTCCTGGTTTCGAGGAATTAATGGAAAGATGCATTCAAGAAGAAACAAGGATAAAAGAGCAAGGAATGCCCATGCCTAAAGGTCCTCCTACTGCCTTTTCTTCTCATGCTAAGAAAAGAAATTCCATGACTAAATAAAAAAGAAAGGCTGGACCTAAGGGTGGAAGAAAAGGACGATGTTACATTTGTGATCAAGCAGGTCACTATGCAAGGGAGTGCCCTGATAGAAGGTATCCACATTGAGACAATGATCAAAATCCCTCTCATGGAAATCAAAGGGATAGAAAATCTAATAGCAGAGGTAAAAGGAGTGCTGGAAATCAAGGAAGAGGACAATCATTCAAGAAGGCTAGAAATTATAGGTATGAATCTAACACTGTTGACAATAAGCAGGATGAATATTATCTACCAGCTGCTTTATCTACCTCTACTCCTTTGGACTCGCTGGGAATTTGGCTTATTGATAGTGGTGCCTCAAGGCACTTCATTGGTTACAAAGAAGTTCTCCATAATCTGATAGAGAAAGAAACTAACCTGGAAATTGTCCTTGGAGATAATATGAAATATCCCGTGAAAGGTGTAGGCAATGTCTCTCTTAAATTAAATCAAAGTAATACGATCCACTTACAGGATGTATTATATGTACCTTACCTCAAAAAGAACCTAGTGTCCATTTCGGCAATGGAAGACAAAGGATACAAGGTGGATTTCATCGATGGCAAGGTATGTGCATGGAAAAATAATATTAAAGATGCCTTCACTCTTGGGTTTCGAGTTGATTCATTATATCAGGTTGGAGGAAGTCCGCTAGGTGTCATGTCTTGTGACACATCTCAAGCCTTGATCGAGAAAACCGAAAAGAAGATCAAGATCTTAAGGACTGATAATGGGAATGGATATCAATCTAATGAGTTTCATGACTTTTGTAAAGAGGATGGCATTAAGAGGGAGACTATGACACCATATACTCCTGAACAGAATGGTGTGGCAGAAAGGAAGAACTGTATGATTGTGGAAGATGTCCGTGCCATGTTCCATGATCAAAGACTTCTGAAGTTTCTATGGGTCGAAGCTGCAAGCACCGCCGTATATATACAAAACCAATGCCCTCATCAAGAATTGGGTTCCAAGACTCCTGAAGAAATTTTCATCGGTAAGAAACCTGATGTATCTCATTTTCGAATTTTTGGAAGCCCTGTATATTTTCATGTGCCGAAAGAGAAAAGGAATAAATTGGGTGCATATGGAAAGAAAGGAATCTTCATGGGCTATGGTGAAAAGACTAAGGGCTATAGAATCTATGTAGCCGGTCAAAGGGAATTTGTGACTAGTCATGATGTCACCTTTGACGAAGATATGGCTCTCAGTAAGGTGGACAATCCTCCAACTTTGAGGAGCTCTCAAGAAGCCAACACGAGGGAACCAAAAGAAAAGGATGATGAAACAATGCCTGATGTGGAAGAACCCATGGATCCCATTGATCCACCTGAGCCTTGCTCTTCTAGAAAAAGGCCCTCTTGGCTTAGGGGGCTACTCAATGATGCTGAAGGACACACCGCACCCCGAGGAACCTTACATGAAAGTGAGAAACCCAACAGGCATCAGGGATACCTAACCATCATGAGCACGATCATACAAAATGAGCCTTCATCATTCTCAGATGCCGTCAAGCATCAAGTATGGAAGGATGCTATGACCGAAGAATACGAGTCTATTATGAAGAATGATGTCTGGGAGGTAGTTCCCAGATCCCAGGACAAGACAATTGTCACTTCTAAATGGCTTTACAAGATAAAGCATGCAACAAATGGAAGTACGGAAAAGTATAAGGCTCGTTTTGTTGCTCGTGGCTTCTACCAAAAGGAAGGTATAGACTATGATGAGATATTTGCACCTGTTGCCAGATATACCACCATCCGCTTGATCATAGCCCTTGCAACTTCACAAGGATGGAGCCTACATCAGATGGATGTCAAGATCGTGTTCTTGCATGGTTCGATCAAAGAAGAGGTCTACATGGTGCAACCCGAAGGATTTGAGATGTATGATCGAAAATCTCATGTATGCAGGTTGAAGAAGGCTCGCTATGGGCTGAAGCAAGCACCCCGAGCATGGTATGAGAGGATCGATAACTACTTGATGAAGCTAGGATTCACTAGGAGTGAAGCCGATCCTAACCTTTACTTTAAGGTTGAAGATGACAAGACTCTCATACTAGTGCTGTATGTGGATGACCTCTTTCTAACAGGTGCAGATCCTCTCATTCACAAATGTAAGAGGGAGTTGGCTTCTGAATTTGAAATGAAGGACCTAGGACTGATGCACTATTTCCTAGGACTTGAAGTGTGGCAGAAGCCAGGGGAAATTTTCCTATCTCAAGGAAAATATGTGGTGAAGATATTGGAAAGATTCGGTATGGTTGACTGCAAACCAGTTACTACCCCGATGGAGTTTGACTTTAAGAAGTTAAGTGGTAGCACTGCTAGACCTATTTTATGAAATGCCACCGAGTATCGTCAACTCGTCGAAGCATTAATGTTCTTAGTGAACTCCCGTCTAGATATATGCTTCGCAGTCAACACGTTGAGTCAACATATGGTTTAACCTCACCACATACATTGGATTGGTGCAAAGAATTTGTTGAGATATCTTCATAGCACAATTACTTATGGGTTAAAATACACTGCCAGAGATGTGAGACTACTTGGATACACTGATGCTGACTGGGAAGGCAATGTGGAGGTGTTAACGGGAAAAGTGTCTACTCAGAACGCCCCTATCCCACCAAGGTGTGACAGTACCTTAGAAACAAACAGAGAAAACTACTTTCGTATTCTTCTTTATGAACTATAAACGAAGAGGCATAGGATGAACCAACCTGTGTCTTGCGCTAGTCCTTTGATCCAATCTCTCTCCTCTTTGACAGCTTCCAGCTACCTGCTTCCTTACTTGCCTAGCTTCACCAAGTTCCTGCAAGATCACAGAAGAAGAAAACTACACAAAGACATGGATTTATATTCATAAATAGCTTAGGATCAGATTTAAGCTAAACATGCAAATATAACAAAACATCATTGATACACAAGCATGTAGGAGAAACTCAAATAGTTTTATTGATATAACAAGAAGGTCCAGGAGGAGTTACAACCGATGATTCCTGATCCAGCATCAACCCCCAGCAAAGGAATCCCCTCTTCACCTCCAACAAAGCATAAATCACCCAATACACTGATCTCTATCTCAAAACCAACAGCAATTCTCTGCAATGTACAAAATTCCAGCCTCTGGATCTCTGGGATGAGGGATCCATATATAGATATATGCAAAGAGGATGAGTCAGCTTATGATTTGACTAGTGGCTTCTCTCTGTCAGTTCTTGCTTCCACTTGGAGACTGAGAGCCTCTTACTCATCCTTGGTCGAACTCAGTGAGGCAAGTGTCATTGGGGAAGATTCTGGAAGCTTCCATTGTCTGTCCACCTCGCGGAATGACACTGCCATTTGTCATTTCCCGCTCAACGCACCCTGGTAGTTGCAACGCACCTAGCTAGTGTACTTGGGTGCTATGCAACGCAACTAGCTAGTGGAGCAGTTGAAATGATCTTGATTTGACTGATTCTGAGCAGTTTCTGGTGGAGAACTTCTGGGAGAAGCTGTAATTGGTTGACCTTGTTCCTCTAGGGGTAGGAACAATAATTTTAGGGACTTAGGATCCCTTGGTTTATGGACATTTCATGCTTAGAGTTGTAAGGCACAAAAATGTCTATAACAGTTGCCCCCTAAAGTATGAGGCCGTTTATCGGGTGAAATGCTTTATTAGGAGGATCTGAAGTTCTTTCAATGCTGGGAGGAGACCTGTAATAAGATACAATACAATACATTATCTTCATACTGTTTTCATGATCTAGCTAAGGCGGGCATTCCCATGCTCAGCTTTATAAATTCATTTTTACGTACACAGGACAGACAATCGTTTGATGATTCTGATGAAGTCATCATCCTTTTGGTAGGATGATTATCTGTGCTGCAATCCTGTACATGTCAATGCCTTTATTTTTCCTAAATATATATAGCAGCCCGGATGGATGAAACTAGATCCGGGGTCTTCAATCTCGTCTGATCTTCACTCGAAGTACAAGTCGATCCATGTGAGAAATGTTTTGAAGTCGAACATGGAAAGACATCGCTTGATTACCAGTCGATGATGTAAACTGTTAACAAGCGCGAGAGGAATCACCGATAATGATGATGACCCTCAAGGTACTGTAGTACAATTCACGTGGTGTGAATAAAGGACTTGGCGTCGAACACCATGCAAAATCTTTCGGTCGAAGGTCATTGATGTATACCTGTCGCCGGAAGTGAGAAACTTGCCATTGAGGCATGCAAGCTCCAAAGTACTGAATGGGGTGTTCCTAGATCAACTTCTTGGATAATGAGTTGATGTCGACAAAAAGTGATCCGTCAAAGGAGGGCCTTGATGAATCCCACATTAATGACACGGAACGAAGCAAATTATTTTGATGGAGGTGAAAACAATCTGATGATATATGGTTCAGGATGGTGGTCATGAAAGAATGAAGTATAATGTATGGTAGTGGATGGGACACGGGCGACTTTTCTGGATGACTTCTCTTGAACATGTCGGCGACACTTATGTGATGGATTGGTAGCATTTACCCCAAATGTGGATGGTATGGCGTGACCATGGTGATGTGACCGGTGAATGAAACAACCCAACCCGACTCAGGCACGGAGTGGAAGTGTCATGTTCAAGAGCGACTTGCTACCAATAAAGATTCTTTGAGTTTCTTCCCAATTTTTCCCCAGTCATTGCTAACCAGTACCTCTTTATTTTTGTCAAGCTTGAGGAGGATAACATATTCTTGTTCTATAATTTTCCCTTCGGGCAAACCCATCGCTATGTTTTAACGAGCCTAACGATAGTGAAACTCGTTCTCGTCTAAAGACAAGTTTGTCGCTATTAATCTTTTTAACGAGTTTAACGACAAAGATAACTCGGTCCTTTTCATTTTTAGAGAGTCTGAAAAGGTACGTAAAGTTAACTCCAAAATTCCTTTTTCATCATCTAATCCCTTAAGTCTGAAAAAGTATAAAACAATACAGGAGGGATGAATTTTCGATAGTTTTAACGAGCCGAACAAAACAAGCGCTCGATCTTTTTGTGCAATAATCCCTCAGGTCCAAAAAGATTAAAATCTAGAGGAGGGATAGCACTTCCGGTCGCTTTAACGAGCTGGAAGGCCAAAACTCGGCAATCTTTTCATATTTTACGAGTCAGCTGAAAAGAGCTGAAAGAAGACTCATCTTTTGAGGAACGTGTGATAAAATGGGTAGCAGCTGATTCCAAGTAAGGGTTGGAATTTTCCAATCACGGTAGTGTCACAAGGATGGCTAGTGAAATCACTCTTCGCAGCTGTTCCTCAAAATGGTTAAACAATCAAATGAAGGTGAATGATCGGCCAATGGAAAAGTGGAGGTGACGGTGCAAACACCACCAAGGCTTTAATGGCTGAAATGTTTCATTCACGGTGGTTATTTACCGGGGAATAGTTCATTTTTTAATGAGCTTAAACGCGGGTGTAAACATTTGCTCATGTCTTATGTTTATTTTTTAACGAGCTTGAACTATGTGCTAAAACTGCTCGATTAATCCAGTCATGTGATAAGAAAGTCTCATATAAAATTGGCAATTTTTAGATTTTTGCCCCACATCCTTTCTTTATGCAAGTTAGGTGACGACTAATCCTACGAGTTTAAAGGGTTAGAGGTCCTAAAAATTTAAAAAATAAATAGCCGCCCCTCGCTTGCACTCCAAAAGGTCTGCATGCCCCAAGGTATAAAGTATGGTTTCAAGGTTACCCCTTCTTCAGTCCAATAAAACATTTGTTTTACTGGGAGAGGCCTACCTCTTACAGGTTACCCAAAGATTGCTCGATTCGCGGTGCAAACAAAACACTTCTTCTGCGATGTCTACCGAGATAAACAAAGGCGAGTGACTCTGTTCTGTCAACTCACATAACTTTGACAAGAGAATCTTGTTCTAGAATAACCCCTCTTCCAATCACGGATGGGGTACAGACTAGTCAATTCTCCCGCGGAAATCTACCCTATACCCAAAGTTTTCCTACTGAAGCAGACCAGGACGCATGCCCCCTGGGTTTCAGTCATATCCCTCTGAATTACTCACGCTCATTGGGAGGACGGACTGGGAATTGAGACATTTCCTACGTGAAGAGACCATTTAGGGATGGTATATGACTATTTGCTATGCGTGATCCGGGAAATGAAAGCTAGTCCACGAGCTTGACCACTCTTCCTTCATGCGGAAAACGCATTACTCTAAAGAGTGAGGAGACGATGGCTCCCATGCAATAAATATAGTCTCGTCCAAGGAGTAGGTTATAATCCAAGGGTCCTTGAACTACCATTACGTTCATTTGAACTGTCTTCCCTCTCAATGTTATGGGCACATTAGGAAGGATCCCTAAAGGTCGACTTGTTCCTTTATCAAAGCCTGTCAGATTTCTCATCTCAGGCAACAACGATGGCGAACCAAGTGCTTTCCAAGCAATAGAGGAAATGATACTCACAGAAGCCCCCTCATCTATGATGGTACCAGCCATGACCATTCTATATATTTGAATGATAATTCGGAATGGTATGCTTGCTGGTAAACGGGGTCTGCCTAGTTGAGTCCAATCGAAGGAGACAACTAGGTTGCTTGGAGGTGGGACCGAGTAGACTGCCGGGTATGGCTCTGACGAACTTCCCTCTTGCGGTAAGGGAATGGGTAGATTGCCCCCATGTTCGTCGGAGTCTGTGTTGATGAAGATAATTTGGACGGTGTCATCCTTGTTCTCTTCAGTGACTGTATCATCCGAAGATAAAACCTCTGAAGGCAAGACCGGGTCAACTGCCGCCTCGACCTTTTGACTTTCGTCTGGTATGGATTCAAATGGTTTATCTTCAATGCTAGGCGCTTAAGCTGACCACTTGAGCGGGCCAGCTGGATTCTCAACTAGCGACGGACTCAGCAAGAGTTTTTTATATCCATGAGGTAGTCGTAACGGTGAAACCGGATGATCATCCAAAACTCTTTTCGCTTCGTCTAAGAAGGGACAACGGTGGATGGCATGATTGCCTTCACACAGTTTATAAGGAAATCTAGCTTTCCCTTTTTGTCCTGGGGCTTCACTTTCGCCAGTTGACGGTGTGCTTTCAACATGATCATCAGAGGTTGATGACACCAGATTGTGCAAACGAGGAGACCAGTCCCTTAGTATCCGAGGGATGCAAGGACAATTTATGTGAAAGTGGTCTCCTTTGCAAATGGCACATGGCGATTTAGGCCTGGTCGGTGCAGTGTGTGGATTTTCGTTAGACGACACTTGTTTTCCCCCATTCGCCTTTGGCTCCTTCTTCTTCTTCTCTTTCTTTTTCTTCTCCTTCTTCTCCTTAGGAACTTGAATTTTGGTTTTGCCAGCCCCATCAAGCGAAGAGGAAGGAGGAGAGGAAGAATTAGAAGAAGTAGAAGGTTGGTGGGCAACTCTGGACTCGTCTAATTGCTGATTCGATTGTTCAAGAATAGTGGTGTTCTGAACGACATTGGTTGAGAAGAGCCAGACTGGCTAGCCAATTGTCAGACCTGGAAGCGACAATGTGGCCATATGGGGTGCACCAACATCTCCCCAAGAGGAGAAGGGACTAGGATTTCCACCAAGGGGAATTCCTTGGTTGGTAGACTCCATTTTCTCAACCTAAGATCAACGTAGGAAAAGGGTATGAATATTCCGTTTAAAATAAATTTTAAGATGCTTTGACACAACTTTTTTTTTCAGTTTTAAAGAGTCGAGAAAAAACAAAAGATGAATATAGTCTCCTTCGATTTTTAATGAGCCTGAAGTGACAATTGCTCAGATGGACCTTTTCCATTAAGGAGTCTGAAAAGGAACTAAAGGGACTACTCTGGAGATCTAGGTAGAGGGAGTACCAAACCAATCGAAAAACTACAGAATACTTTTTACGGTACGGCAGTCAATCTTCCCAAATGATGTGTTCGGTGCATTGCGATCAGTAGGGCGGCCGGCACGGCTTCCTATGGATAAAAGGTTTTAAGCCTATAGGGGTCTCCCAATATATACTCGACGGTACGTGGCAGCACAAGTCCGTACTGGCACTTATCGTCTCAAAGTGGAGGAATCACCCAACCATCAGTGAGGACAATAGTTACCAGGCTTTACGACGCCGGAATACGTCTTTAGCCTAGACCTCTAAATGTTGTGCGTTAAGTTCCAAAGCGTTGTTAGATTCATTCAATTTATTTTGAGTTGATCTTTCTTAGAAGTTTGCCTTTTTGGGATCACCACGAGATGTAGATGTAATTCCTAAAATGAAATATAAAGATGATAAGAAACCTTTTATCTCTTTTCAGTAATGAAAATCCTAGCTACAAGGGGAAAAGAAAGACGCAATCTTTTCTCAAAGAGCAAAGAGCACACTGTAAATGCACTTTTCCTAAATCAAGCCAAACAGACTATCAATATGCAAATGCACATATGCATGTATTTGTTTTCACTTTCTTAATATTGATGCCTAAAAAGAAAGTTGATGTACAAATCTGAATTTTCTTTCAAGCGACAAACACAAACAAGATTCTTTTCGAAATCAAAAGGTAGAGAAGATTACGACACTTTATGATTTTGAAATAAACACTCGTTTCGACACTGGAAAGTGACAAATTCAAACCAAAGGCAAAAGTAAAAGCATAATCAACTGTTAACAACAAAGAAACTTTCTCCTAAGATCAAAATCGACACTTGCAACATATCTAAATCCAAGGACGACAGTATGACTATTCTACTCTTTCAATGGAAAACTGTAAATGATGTAACAAACACACAAAAAACATCTACAGTATTTTTGTACAAAGGAGGCGGAATTAAGGCAAAGAAAAGGGGTTTTTCAATAGACACACACTGATCACAGGCTGCAAAAATCAGAGACAAAACTGAAAAAAATGAAGCAAAGAACCTCAGCTGCACAGGGCTAGGCTGATCAGCGCACCTGTTACACAGAGAAACTGGATTGCAGCGCAGGTAGCCCTCTCAGGAACTGCTTTGAAATGCAGAATCTCTTCACAGAGCCTGCGCTGGGGCAGAAATGAGAATTCCTTCCGGGTTCTGGGTCACGGTTTGCAGTTTAATCTATGGTTTTTGGCCGAGTAAAAGCAATCAGTAATGCACAATCAGAGGGTGGATTTGAAGGAGGTCTAAGAGCTATGACAAAGGGTAATCAGATCATTTGTGAATCAGCTGTTCAAATCATAAACAAATCCAGTGAATGGATTGAAGTAGCAGGTGTCTACTTTGCATTTGATAATGGCAAATGCAGTTCGATTGCTACTTCTGTGTTTATGAAACAAACAACAAGAGAAACACAAACAAACTAACTAGACACATTCCCCAGCGGAGTCGCCATTTTGTTAACGGGAAAAGTGTCTACTCAGAACGCCCCTATCACACTAAGGTGTGACAGTACCTTAGAAACAAACAGAGAAAACTACTTTCGTATTCTTCTTTATGAACTATAAACGAAGAGGCATAGGATGAACCAACCTGTGTCTTGCGCTAGTCCTTTGATCCAATCTCTCTCCTCTTTGACAGATTCCAGCTACCTGCTTCCTTACTTGCCCAGCTTCACCAAGTTCCTGCAAGATCACAGAAGAAGAAAACTACACAAAGACATGGATTTATATTCATAAATAGCTTAGGATCAGATTTAAGCTAAACATGCAAATATAACAAAGCATCATTGATACACAAGCATGTAGGAGAAACTCAAATAGTTTTATTGATATAACAAGAAGGTCCAGGAGGAGTTACAACCGATGATTCCTGATCCAGCATCAACCCCCCAGCAAAGGAATCCCCTCTTCACCTCCAACAAAGCATAAATCACCCAATACACTGATCTCTATCTCAAAACCAACAACAATTCTCTGCAATGTACAAAATTCTAGCCTCTGGATCTCTGGGATGAGGGATCCATATATAGATGTATGCAAAGAGGATGAGTCAGCTTATGATTTGACTAGTGGCTTCTCTCTGTCAGTTCTTGCTTCCACTTGGAGACTGAGAGCCTCTTATTCATCCTTGGTCGAACTCAGTGACGCAAGTGTCATTGGGGAAGATTCTGGAAGCTTCCATTGTCTGTCCACCTCGCGGAATGACACTGCCATTTGTCATTTCCCACTCATCGCACCCTGGTAGTGCATTTAGGTGCGTTGCAATGCACCTAGCTAGTGTACTTGGGTGCTATGCAACACAGCTAGCTAGTGGAGCAGTTGAAATGATCTTGATTTCACTGATTCTGAGCAGGTTCTGGTGGAGAACTTATGGGAGAAGCTGTAATTGGTTGACCTTGTTCCTCTAGGGGTAGGAACAACACTTTTAGGGACTTAGGATCCCTTGGTTTATGGACATTTCATGCTTAGAGCTGTAAGGCACAAAAATGTCTATAACAGGAGGATCGTAAGAGAACTTTCGGGTGTTGTTTTTCCTTGGGATTTGCTTCGATATCCTGGATGAGTAAGAAGCAGAAGTCGGTGGCTATGAGAACCGCCGAGTCAGAGTATATTGCTGCTAGCATGGCCTCCTGTGAGACAGTCTGGTTTCAAAAGCTCCTCAGTGAGCTGTTTGGATTTACATTGGATACCACCGTGATCCTATGAGATAACCAGAGTGGGATTCGTTTGTTAGAGAATCCCGTATTTCATGATCGCTCCAAGCGTATCGATATCAGGTACCACTATATTTGAGATATGGTGCAGCGGGGAGCTATAAGGCTCCAACATATCGGTATAGATGAACAGGTCGCCGACATTTTGACAAAGCCCCTAGGAAAGGTCAAATTTTTGACTTTCCAAGAACGACTTGATGTCATTCAAAAACCCTCTGACGAGGGTCCTGTATGATGTATTTAGCTCTGGGAGCTCGGGGGGGGGGGGTGCGGGGTACTTCTTGGAGAGACATATGACGAACAGGGTAAATGAATCAAAACATTCCCTGTGACACCCCGTGGTGACTATGTAGCAGGATGATTAGTTCTCCTGTGAGGTCTGGATGATGTGTTCTCCATGACGATTATGTAGCAATCGACAGACAAATTGTAGACGGAGTTCTCCCTAGCTGAGAGGGAGTGTTAAAATTGGCAACTAGGGCCAAACTCCATATGGGTCATCTTATTCATGGCTGATATTATTTTCATTAGATTCCTCTCGTCGAGAGGTGTAGGATTGATCTAACGATCATATGATTCCGATAAGTATTTATGGAGATATGAATTTATTTTGATTATGGAATAATTATCAAGCCGACCAACAACTCATGTAGGCTCAGAAGCCCAATAGTCGCATCTATTCAATCGTCAACATTTGTGTATTAATATAGGAGGACTTTTCCTCATTTGCACTCACTCATCTCATCACATCTCTCTCTCTCTCCTGTGTAGAAAAGAGGCTCTTCTCCTACTGTGTAGAAAGAGACTATTCTCTCACACATGTGGAAGGAAGACACAGAATTTAGGGTTGCAACTACAGATCAGAAGTTTAACCAGCGTTGACCATGACCCTCTCTCTCAGAACTGCACTGTAGGTGAATCTAGATCTCCTCTGAAGGCCGCATTTTTGGTGAAGGAATCAAGTCGATCCGACGATCGGTTTGCAAGATATTGTCTGCCCTAGTTTGGCTGATCTAGGGTTTGTTGTTGTTGATGTAAATCAGATTTATGTACTATTTCTCTCTGCTGAATTATTGAAGATAAAGGAAGATTTGATCAAAGGGTTTCCCCACATTGGGGTTTGTCCCTGGCTAGCCATCACATCTTGTGTCTCTTGTCTTGGCTTGTTTTCTGTCGATCGTTTAATGTTCTATCTGCACTTTACTTTATGTACATGTGATTTCTAATCTGTGGATAATAATAAGAAAGTTAAGTAAATTTCTTTAAGCATAGAACATACCATATACTAACACTAATCAGCCCAGAGTACACAAAGGAGTTCTATATCTTCTCTTTTGCCTCTTATGACACACTTGCAACAGTTCTATTGTAGAAAAATGATGAAGGCATAGAACACCCTGTGGCCTTTTTCAGCAAAACTCTAAGGGATGTTGAACTAAGGTATGACCTTATTGAAAAACAATCTTATGCTCTCATAAAATATTTAAAGGCATTCAGAATTTATATCCTAAATTCCAAAGTGATCGCATATTTACCTTCGGCCTCAGTAAAAGATGTTCTAACTCAGCTAGATATTGATGGAAAGAGAGCTAAATGGATTGCAAAATTCATAGAGTTAAACATAGAGGTGAAGCCCACCAAGCTTGTCAAAGGCCAGGGGTTGGCTAAACTTATGGCTGAGGAAAATTGCAGTTTGTTAGACATCAATTGCATGGGTTCAAATTCAGGTGATGAGCAGACAGAGGAAGCAGAAAAAGAGCAAAAGCATAATCAGTCTTTGGCTGAAAATCTAGCCACCTATGAATGGTATTCCAACATAGTTCATTTTTTACAGAAGCTAGAAGTCCCTCCTAGGCTTAGCTCAAGTCAAGCCCGGGCCATTAAGCTCAGATCAGCCAAATTCTGCATTAATGAAAACCTACTTTATTGGAGAGACCCATCAGGAATCCTCTTGAGATGCCTAGATAAAGGACAATCTGTGGAAGTCATGCACCAGTTCCATTCTAGCATCTGTGGAGGGCATCATTATTGGAAAACCACAACCCACAAGATCCTGAGAGCTGGGTATTATTGGCCTACTCTGTTCTCTAATGTGTGTTCTTTTGTGAGGTCTTGTGACAAATGTCAGAGGTTTGCAGGAAGACAACAACTGAAATCTCTGCCTTTGAAGCCAGTACACACCAATGGTCCCTTCCAGTAGTGGGGCTTGGACTTTATAGGTGAGATCAACCCACATTCTAGTGGCCAGCACAAATGGATTTTGGTAGCCACTGACTATTTCACTAAGTGGATTGAGGCTATACCCACTAAGAATGCTAACCATCAAGTTGTCATAAAGTTCTTGAATGAGAACATTTTCACTAGATTTGGGTGCCCAACCAAACTAGTCACTGATAATGTAGCAGCTTTCAAGGCAAAAGAGTTGGTGGACATCACTGAATCCATGGGCATTCAATTGGTGCATTCTACCTCATATTACCCTCAAGGCAATTGCCTTGCAGAATCATCTGACAAGAGTTTTGTAAAGATAATCAAAAAATTGTTGGAGGAACACAAAAAGAGATGGGATTCCAAGTTGAAGTTTGCACTATGGGTTGACAGAGTTACCAACAAGAAGTCCATAGGAAATTCTCCATTTAAGTTGGTTTATGGCGCTGATGCTATTTTTCCTATCCAGTTGATTCTCCCTGTGGTCAAATTCTTTCAAGAAGAACATGATGAAACAAATGACATGGTAAGGAGAATGAATAACTTGGTTGAATTACAACAGATCAGAGAGCAGCTGGTTGAGAAGTCAAAATTTCATCAGAAAAGGATCAAAGAAACCTTTGACAGGAAGGCAAAAGTGGACAATTTCCAAGTTGGTGACTGGGTTCTCAAATGGGATGCATTGAAGGAAAATAAAGGTAATCATGGTAAGTTTGACTCCTTATGGACAGGTTCGTTTTTCATCACTCAAATTCAGCAAAACAATACCTTTATTTTGTAGAGTCTGGAAGGAGAAGATGTTTTTTGTGGCCCAGCCAATGGGTAGTTTTTGAAACTTTATTTCATTTAAGGCTTTAAAGCCTTGATATTGTAAATATGTTTTTCAGTTTTTATTTTTTATGAAAAATAAACTCCATGCTTAATGGAACACCAAGAGATAGATTTGATTTTGGTTTTACAGGAAAGACATTGGTTTGTGGTTCTTAAAACCTCATAGGGAGGCTTTCATCCCTAGAAGGAGCCATTGTTAGCCCCTGAGGTATAGTGCTGCTATTTTTAGCAGAAATGTCCCCTGTTTTAGCTCTGATGGCCACATCTCCTCTTGCTCCGCTTTGGCCATAAGTCAGACTTCCAAATATTACTCTCGCATCTCCAAATGGGTCCAAATATGCTCTTTAAGTCTTCAAAGGACAGTAAAATCATGCCAAAGACCAAAACCAGCGCAGGAAAAGAACCCTTGGAATAGCGAAAAAGAACTATCGGGAGGCAAAAACACATAAAAACAGTGAAAAACCAAGTATCGGAGGCATAAACACTAAAATGCACAACAACTGTCCGATCTGGCCGATCAACAGTCGAGATCTAATCGGCAGGTCGCAATTAGCTGAGGTAATCAGAGGCAGATGCACGATAAGACCGGGCCGATGCGATATCGTTATCTCCAATATCGACAGATCGCAATCGGTGGGGGCATAGGCCAGTGTTATATGGAAAGACCTCAGGCTTGGGAGATATGCAATTGCAACAAGTCACATCGCAATATCATGTCGGAACATTGCAAAGGAGCATGGTGGTTATACATTTATTCGATCCAATGAACCAGACCCAAAAGGGTTCCTTAAAGCTGTGTTGTGGTCACCAACAACCCCCCTCTTTGTTTGATATTAGTAATAACATCAAGCAAAGGGGGACCCTTAACCAAAAAATCCAAAAAATATTTTTGTTTGAAAAATCTTTTGTATCAACTCCCTAAGAGCTATATCGCGTCGCAAAGGAAAAAAGAGTGCTTTCCCAAAGCGCATAAACACACCAAGGAAAAGCGACGCGAGAACTCATCGCATCGCGTGCATTAAAGGCGCTCAAAAGGGGAAAACCTAAAGAGCAGCCGATGGCCGATATGCGACGTCGCACATCGCAATGTCACATAAGCAGCACAAAGTGACAAAGCGAAAGACCTTGCGATATTGCGATATGCGATCTGCGACCATGCAAAGCTGCGACCTGCGATCTATGGTGTGCGACAAATGAGACTATCAATCGCTGCGATGCTACCTATTTACCTCACAATCTTCGATGCTGCGATACAAATCGCAGAAGCCAATCATCGCAGGCATTCCTCGGCATGATCTGGGAGCCTAAAGTTAGGCGCGCACCTTACGGGAAATTAATGATTGTACGCCTGTGTATCCAAAGATGATTATGTTGCGTTTTTCGAAGAGTCAAGTCATAATGGGTGACATAATTATGCATTCATTAGAACTTAATTGCTTTCATGTCAATCTTTTCTTCTGTCTCTTTTCATTTACGTGAACTATAAGCCAGCAACTGATATAAATCTATATGCAGGAAACATCTAAGGAAAAGAGCCAGAACTAGAAGAACAGAGAGGAGATGACTTCGCAGATGGATACCGCATACAGCAGGACCGCGGATCCCAGAGTATCACTCAACAAATGCTGATGGAAATAGGCTATCTAGTACTCAGAGTCAAAGGCGCACAAAAGCAAAGCGTTTATGAAAAATCCTGAGTCCCAAATTGGGTAAAGCAAAAAGAAAAACGCTTAAGGGGAAGGACGTCTCAGAAAAGCCTGGAACAAAGAATGGAAACAAGTTTCAATTGAGAAAATCGTTCAGGCAACAAAATCCCCAGCTCATTGAGTCATTCGCACGGCCGGAAACTGAAATAGCAACAACACAATCAGTTTGAAAGAAATCTGAGTTGTACTAAGTATACACGCCGTGAAGACACTCCTCCAGAATAACACTTTCAAAAATATCTTCTAGTTTGTCAGAAAGAGGTGCCAGCTCTTGTTATTTCTAATTTTCAAGCTTGAACAAAAGGAAAGGACAAGCAGCCAACTCTTTCACGGCGAACAACGCATCGCTTACAGCACTAAGGAGCAGATACAAAAATGGTTAGAAATTAGATTCAGTTTTTAGAAATAAATTTGTTTTAGTAAAAGGGCGGTCATTTGAAGCCGTCCCCTAAATTTGTGTAATTAAATTTAGCCGGTTAGTAGTATTTAACCCTTCTCGTTGCATTGGAGAAGGGTCCAGAAATTTGTCAAAAAACTTGTCCTCAGAACATGCACTTTTACACCCTCGGAGGGGGTTTTTGATGAATGGACGGATCAAGATTTATTTATGTTTGCATTTTAATACCTGCTATTGATGTTGCACTTCTGTACTCTTAGTAGGCATTAGAAGTGAGTAGAAATAGATCATTATTGCTTCAGGTCTGTGAGTATAAAATCAGTCATAAATGGTACTTTTATCTCTTGACGAGTTTCTGCTTGCATTCTTAGAGTAATATACAGCTGATGTTGTTTATATGTTAACGTCTGAATGAGTGGACTACCATTTGGCACTTTTGTACGGTGGAGTCATTGATTTATGCCTAATACATGAATAACTGATTATGCGATATGCTGTTCACAACCGTTTTGCTTAACTTTTTATGAAGGATGGTTCATCTTAATTGATTTATATTCTCATAATAGCTGAATAATCTTCATTACCAGTTATTGTGTGAAATCTTTCTAGATCGCATAATGGAAAAGGTTCTATCCCGGGTTAGCGTAGATTAGATGTGTTGTTCTAGATAGATTAAAGTAGTATAAAATTTAGTCTCAGAGTTTAGAACTAGATTAGTTTAGAAATAATTCTATATTTTCATCATCAAACTCTACACACACACACATCATCAAATTCTACACACACACACCCCATTAGAACGGGAAGCTGGTCCCGTTATCCCCAGTTGGACCCGCTACACCAAACGGGCACGGAGCCGCCAACCAGGTTCTCGACCGGGTGGGTATCCCCCTTGTTGTTGACCCGATTTTAGGGCCCTCAACAAGCTGTTATATAGATTTTGAGATCCGCAGAAAGGCCATTTTCAATGCATTTTCGTAGTTTTTCGTTATTTAACGAAATACAAAGGGAACCTTGGAGCAGCCCCGATGCGATAAGACCCGGACTCGAAAGGGTTCGGGAATGAAAATATATGAAATTTGAAGTCCGCGGATGAGCCATTTTAATGTATTTCTGATGTTTTTAACATATTTCAAAATACAAAGGGAAAACTAGGAACATGCCAGTTGTGACTTGCGATAGCGATAAGGACGGACCCGATAGAGGAATAGACAACGTTTAAGGACTTTTGAAGTCTGAAATAAACAGAGCTGGGTGGGATTTTAAAGTGTTGCAGCATTTTTCTGTATCAAACAGAAAATAGTCATGGTTCGCATTTGAATAGATTTCAAAAGGCCCACAGACCCATTCCATCACATGACAGAGGCCGGGAGATAGAGACAGAAGGCCAGAAGGGGAAAAATCCCAACAGGATGCAGCCGAATCAACCCAAAGAGATCATGCAGCATCGCCAGCACGAGCGAGCTCCCTGGTGGTGCAACAAACTACCAGAATGCAGTTACTCGGCTGTTAGAAGAAGAAACCTCCAATCCCATGCGTGCCTAGTCAGGGCATCAAGTTGTTGTAAAGACAGGGAGGATAGATTAAGACACTCCAAGCCTTTAAGAGCTCAGGAGCATTGTAAAAGGCCTATAAATGGCTGAAAGTTAGAAGTAATAGGGGTTCAACTTTTGGAGACTGTGGAGACTCTACTCCTCTAGAATCTCATCTTCATTCCAACAATATAAGCTTCTTTTGTTGTTACATGTTCAATTCCCATTTTCTCTTCTGTTCTATGCTTGCACTTGAATAGGCTATTCATGTTTTCTTCTGTGTCTAATGCCAGATAACTGTCATCTTATCTCTGCATTGATAAATTATATTTGCAAGCTTCATTTACTTCCTGTAGCTAGCTATTCATATGTGTTTATGTATGTATCTGCTAGTACAATTAGTATTCTCCATCTATCCATTGAATCTATAAACTATTGAGCATTAGTGGTCTAAAGCCTTGTATTGTTGAGGGTGTTCATGCATGTCTTGAGTGAGAATAGAGCTGAAATGGTTATCTTACTTGATCCAACTCTTCATCCATTCCAATAGTTTCGAGAACAATATTGAAGATTATATGTTACCAGGCATCTCTGAGCTACAACCTAGGAGAGTTTCCTGGAGTAATAACAGGTCCATTTCTTCGGACTGCTTATCCTGACTTCTTGAGGTAGAAGCCCTAGCAAAGCTTTTCTTTGCTTCCATAAATGTTTCCCTCGCACACTCCAGATCAAACCCAACCTCCTATTCTAGAGCTTTACCAACCCATTCACCTTCTTCAAGCTGCTTTCCCTTGTATTCGCTAGTCGTCATTCCACTTCGCAACACGATGTTCACATTAGGATCCTCTTTGCGAGGTTCATCCCTCATCATCTGTAGATTCTGGGTAGGATGTTGAGGCTGTGCCCCTTTTTCGCATATCTTAGCTAGTAATACAAAGCAGTCTTCTGTAGCGTGGTGAAACTGAGTGTAGTATCTGCACGACAGGTGCGTCATGTTCATGCATTCTCGCGCATAGTGTCCTAGTCACCCACAGTTGTAGCAAATCACCAGTCGTTGACCTCTACCAGGTCCTCCTCCACCTTGGCCTCACCCATGCCCCTAGAATCCTCCTCACGCTCCCCCAACGCCTTGATCCGAAGGCCGAGTTTCTACCTGCACTCTATATGCAGGGGTTATATCCATCATTATCTCATAGCTATGATAGTGACACTCATCATGACCCACTGATTGACAAAAGTTGCAGAAGAGATGTTGCGGTGTCTGTACAAACTTGTGCAATAGGTGACAATTGTTTGTCACATGTTTGCCATCTACTTGACAAATAACACACCATAGTGCGGGATCTATACTTGGCCATGCTTGAGATTTTGGCCTCAGAGGCATCGTCCCTCCTGCTGTAACATAATTCGTGAAGACTGGACAATGATATTTGTCATGCCCCTGACTTTTGCATTTTAGGCACCAAACTTCTTCGCACAACTCTGGCCGAACTGCTTTATCCTTCTTTAGACTTTGAAACTCTAGGCAAAGGTTCTGCAACTACGTGTGAATCTGCTGGACTCCCAAATTAGCATCTTGCATCGGTGTCTCATGCAATCTCATCATAATCTCCAGGGCTTCCGCCTGGGTTCCAATCTTTTTTTGTGATAAAGAAACCCTCAGATAGGGCAAGAGCGAAGCCACAAACCATTCATGGTGTTGCCCATTTGTAAGATTCGTGTTAGCTTCATGGATCCTGCACTTCAATCTTTCATCCATATCCCAGGGTGTCTCGCCAGGCTTCATCACGATCTCCTTGAATCCCACAATTGATTGTGCTTCAGACTTAGGCCTACTGAATTCCTTATTCAATGCAGTCTGAATATCTGCTAATGAAGCCATCGGGTTATCAGTGCAGTACTTAATGTACCATGTTAGCGCGCGTTTGTATAAGGTAGTGACCAAAGTTGCTTTCTTCATCTAGTCATCCATTATACCTTGAGCTTCCCATACGACCTTTGCGATGAGCCAAAACTAGTCCGGGTCCTCAGTTCCCGAACCCTTGAAAACGGGCAACTTTACTGCATTCGCCATATTGAACGGTGGCGGAGGTGGTGGCGGTGTGGGAGAAGGTGTATGTTGTGGAGGTAAATGCAAAGGTGGGGTGGGTGGATGGGGTATTCACGGGAACCATCGACTTATTAACTGAACAACACTCTGCGGTGAAGGCTGCGATGTTTCCTTGTCATCACTTAGAGGAGGTTTGATCAACAGGCTATATTCAGGGCCCATTCTCCCTCTATCCCTGAAGATCTTTCCACTTTGCGTATCTCCAAACATCAAGGTAACTGCATAACCCAATTTTCACACAAGAGCATCTTAATCCAAGTATTTAAAGACCTTAAATACTTACCTTGCGTTCCCTTGAAGAAGCAACACTCTTCTTCGTTGTAACTGACCGAAGTATCGACCGCGAACTTTGTCACGAATCCCCCTATGATACGATCAAGCCAGTGATTGACAACGCATGCGATCTTATCTTCAGAGGCTTCCAATCTCCACACTAACTCTGGGGTCCACACTATCGGACCATCAAGCCTCCACCTTCCTTGGTCGTCTGCCAATTTAGCAATCCACTCGTATAATTCAATCGGGAAGGAACAAAATGTTGAAAATGCAACAAGATGATGGAGCTTAGTGAAAAGAAGTCGCCTTCACTAAGTGGGCCCGCAGGCTATTTTTGGCGCAAAGTCTATTTTTAGACACATGGATCATGGTCTATGAGTTGTAGGATGCTATTTGCGGATGATTGGTCATGTTGGTAAAAATAGATGGACTTCTATTTTTAGACATATGGGTGGAGTCTATTTTTAGACTGCCAGTCTAAAAATAGAACAGTCGAATATTATTAGCTCTTAATAATATTTGGACTATAAACATTATCTTATCCTCTTGGAGCACTTTAGTTCAAGCTACGGATGTGGCACATGCAACTGCCAGAAGGAAATACACTTTTCTTATGGGTTAGTTGAGCTATTGCATGATGGACTTCAGTTAGAACTCAAGTGATTGAGTTTGGTGGAGTTTATTGAGGAGTTGATGGAGTTGTGTTCAGTTTGACTTGGTTGAACTAGCTGTATTTAGTCTAACTGCAAAAACACTAGTGATGAGTGATGTGACTTAATTATTAATTGATTCACTAATTATTAACTCATAAAGCAACTAAAGAATACATTAGTTAACTCAGTGCATGGAAAGTTCAGTGGAGACAAGTGTTAGAGGTGGGTGAAAGAGCGAGACTGCTATCAGTTGTGACTATAGCTGTGCATGAGATTTGCACAATCATTGATGGAGATTGCCAATGAGGAATGTGCAGTACAAGCCAAGGAAAAATGAGCTTGGATCATTCCTATTCTCACATTGGATTGCGCAGTAGAGGCAGGAAAACAACAGAGGAGATTTGAACCTATGACTTGATTCAGATCTGAGCTAGTTTGTGTCTAGCAGGTGGAGATAGTACTGAGTAATTGTGAGGAGTATTGTACTATGTATTGTTACATGTTCTCTATCATTATAATATACATATAATTGGGGGTTTTCAGCTGTATGCTTTCCCCAGTACATACTGTGTTAATGTGTGCATGCGATTGATGTTTCATTGTTTTTAATTCCGCAAAATTGATGATCAACATAGAGGAGGTTATGTATTATGCATGCATTCCACAAATAGTGTATAATTAGGATAATCTCTGTGAATAAGTGTCATATTATTCAAAATTTCTACATGGTATCAGAGGAGAGTTGACCATCAGATATATTATTCAGAAAGTGATTACATTTTATTTCTTCAGACAGAGTCTGTAATCGGGCCAGGTAGCCTTTGGATTCATCCTTCTTTAGGAAGGTGAGATATCCGGTAAAAGCCCATACAATCAATCTCTGTACGAGAAATAATTTGTTCTCATGAATTTTAGATCAGAAGCGGTTGAGTTTTGAGCTGGTGGAATTTGAATTTGCAACAGTGTTTTCTTGGTGTCAAAGTTGAAATGTCTTTCAACGGATTGTGATTAGAGTATGCCCTTGAAGGCAACTCGAATTATATTGCATGGAAAGATAGGATGGAGGCGATGTTAGATGAAAATGGGTTGAAGGATTTCATAGAGGCTGAGGTCCCAAAGCCTACTGATGTTGCTCACGTTGAGGCTTGGCAAAAGAAGACAACAAAGTGTCGAAGGATTCTGTTGGAGGGCGTGAAGGATCACATTGTATCTAGCTTGCATGGAAAGGCTTCTCCATACTTGATGTGGAAAGCGTTGACAGATTTATTCCGAAGTAAGAGCGACCAGAAGAAGTTGGCACTCAAGGATAAACTCAGAAACATTAAGTGTGAGAATGGAGACAGTATGCCCAATTATCTCACGAAGTTCACCCAATGTCGGGATGAGCTGGGAAGTGTGGGGGTGACTGTCGATGATGAGGACTTGGTGAGCTTGGCTCTCCTTGGTCTTCTGAAGAGTTGGAATTCCTTTAGGACTCTGTCAATGGTCGGGAGAAATCGCCAGGATGGGAGAGACTTTGGTCAGATCTTGTGCAAGAGGAGATCAGGTGGAATACCAGGGATGGATCTTCATCAAAGGCATCTGATGAAGAAAATTGCGCTTTGGCTGCCAAAGAAAAGAAGGGGAAGGAGAAGGGTTCTCTTTCTGAACCCAGTTCTTCCAATGATGGGAATAAGGTTGACAAATCGAAAGTGCGATGCTTTCGTTGTCATGAGGTGGGCCATTATGCTGCAAATTATCCATGGAGGAAATCCAAGAAGGGATCCGGGGAAGGATCTGAAGGTGAGGCACTTGCTTCACAGTTTGAGTTGGATTTCACACTCTTTGCATGCATGGTTTCATCCATGGTGGGAAGTGGTTGGTTTTTTGATAGTGGAGCTTCTTTCCACATGACCGGTGAAATGATTTTGTTCAGTACTTTGGAGGAGAAAGATCTCTAGATACTCATAGCGATGGGTAATGATGAGAAGTATAGTGTCTCAGGTGTAGGCACGGTTATTTTTCAGAGGAAGCATGGAGCTTGCCTTACCTTGACCGATGTCAAGTATGTACCAGGATTGAAGAGAAACTTGGTGTCGATCGCGATGCTGGAAAACAGAGGCTATGATGTAGTATTCAGTAAGGGATAGGTTTTCCTTGGACACATCATCACTAGACAGGTGAAGCAGATTGGTTCACGGGTCAAGAACCTGTATGCTCTTGAGGTTCAAGATGCATGAAAAACCTTGAGCAGTGAGGCAACTGATGGAGACTTGGTGGTTGAGAGGGAGCGTATATTACCTCTCAACATGCAGAGCCAGAAGAAGTCTCAGACAATTGTGGAGGAGCCACGATTGGTGCAGCAGCTTCAGGAGGTTGTGGAGTAGCCACAACAAGGGAAGCTGAGAGGAGATCGAGTAGATACATCTACTCATGCAGAGACCTCAAGTAGGGGGAAACTACGATCCAGGTGGGCTGAGGGATCACATGCAGCCATACCTCCAGGTAGGAGGTGGGGCAATATAGAGTGATCGTCCCAAGGAGGAGGGGCAGGATCCTTGAGGTACCCAACCTCTTGGATGAGACCTTGCTACGGGAGCCCCAATGTGGAGTAGCAGGAACTGACTGACTGGGTAGAGACAGATGCGGATGGAGCAGCAGAGAGAGTGACAGTGTAGGGAATCCTAGGACAACACATAGCTAGTAGGCTGCAGCAATGCGAGAGGCACAAGTGTTTTGCATAGTGCTAGGTGGCACAGAGAAGTGTGAAATGGTGCGAGATGCATGGAGATGTTGCAGTAGCGCAAATTTCAGAGAGGGAGCACTTTTCAGAAGCAGGTAGAGCTTCAGCATCAGAGTATGTTCCTAGCCCAACATAGTGGTTAGTTGGGAGTGTTTTTGTTCCAAGTGTTGTTGGAGCAAGTGGACCGGGCAAATGTATTACATGCAGAACATTCTAGAGATGCATGATAAGGGTTGTAGATAATCCATATCTTGTTGAGAGGGATTGTTGAAAATGCAACAAGATGATGGAGCTTAGTGAAAAGAAGTCACCTTCACTAAGTGGGCCCGCAGGCTATTTTTGGCGCAAAGTCTATTTTTAGACTATGTCTATTTTTAGACATATGGATCATGGTCTATGAGTTGCAAGATGCTATTTGTGGATGATTGGTCATGTTGGTAAAAATATATGGACTTCTATTTTTAGATATATGGGCGGAGTCTATTTTTAGACTGCCAGTCTAAAAATAGAACAGTCGAATATTATTAGCTCTTAATAATATTTGGACTATAAACATTATCTTATCCTCTTGGAGCACTTCAGTTCGAGCTACGGATGTGGCACATGCAACTGCCAGAAGAAAATACACTTTTCTTATGGGTTAGTTGAGCTATTGCATGATGGAATTCAGTTAGAACTCAAGTGATTGAGTTTGGTGGAGTTGATTGAGGAGTTGATGGAGTTGTGTTTAGTTTGACTTGGTTGAACTAGTTGTATTTAGTCTAACTGCAAATACACTAGTGATGAGTGATGTGAATTAATTATTAATTAATTCACTAATTATTAACTCATAAAGCAACTGAAGAATACATCAATTAACTCAGTGCATGGACAGTTCAGTGGAGACAAGTGTTAGAGGTGGGTGAAAGAGTGAGACTGCTATCAGTTGTGACTATAGCTGTGCATGAGATTTGCACAATCATTGATGGAGATTGCCAATGAGGATTGTGCAGTACAAGCCAAGGAAAAATGAGCTTGGATCATTCCTATTCTCACATTGGATTGCGCAATAGAGGCAGGCAAACAACAGAGGAGATTTGAACATGTGACTTGATTCAGATCTGAGCTAGTTTGTGTGTAGTAGGTGGAGATAGTATTGAGTACTTGTGAGGAGTATTGTACTATGTATTGTTACATGTTCTCTATCATTATAATATACAGATAGTTGGGGGTTTTCAGCTGTATGCTTTCCCCAGTACATACTGTGTTAATGTGCGCATGTTATTGATGTTTCATTGTTTTTAATTCCGCAAAATTGATCATCAACGTAGAGGAGGTTATGTATTATGCATGAATTCTGCAAATAGTGTATAATTAGGATAATCTCTGTGAATAAGTGTCATATTATTCGAAATTTCTACACAGAAGAAGATTTCATGTATCTCTGTGTACAAGTATCTGTCCAACCACTATTCTTTCGTCAATCACAAATTATGTTTTCTCGTGCCACAAATTCGTGGATATTTCTATCCAAATAGTCTTCAATTTCCTTCTTAGTCCGATTCCAGTGATGTGACATCACACATCTCTTTATGCATATCCTGGTCCCGACAATGGAACCATTTGTTGGCTTAGTGGGCCTTGACCTAGGTTCAACGTTAATTTAACCAAACAAATTCCTACACTACTGTCCCTTTCGGCATCAATCTGTGGAGTGCAGACTGAAGTCTCACCCGAAGCAGTATGGGGGGTGTTGGAACCAAGTTTCTGCACCTAGAGATGGTAGTGATGTCATTTTATGCCCTAACTCTGCCTTTGTGTAGATCAATAAGATTTTTAGGGCTTATCGATATACTTCTCTTAATCAGCATCCAGACCTTCGCGAAGGTCTACGACTGTCGTTTGCGGACCCTAACCAGGCGAATCAACCACTTACACGCTTCTGTAATTACTCTTACTTCCATATTTACCCCAATCAACTTAAGTATCTGATAACTTCAATATGCATTAATATGTTCTTCGCGTAAACATATATTATCACTTGTGTATAGATAATAATGTAAAACATATAAATTCATGCATCAATATAGCATTAAATCATGAAACCATTATTCATCATAACATAACCACAATTATTCATAACAAAAGTAAATAGATCAAACACAGATATTTCTAGAGTAATTTTTTTTATTAGTACTTTAGATCTTCTTACAGACTCTAATTACCCTGCACACTCAGCTGCAGGGGTCCGCGCACTCAGCTGCAGACTTCTACCCTAGGCCTCTGCGCACACCGTTGCAGAGGCTTTACTCTATTCTAAGACTCCTTGATCTTCTCGCTAATGACCCATTACATTCATCATTATTCCCCGAAAAACTACTACTGCTTTAGACTCTTCTAAGACTCTCCCTTTTATACAATCCCATGGTCCGCGGACCATGGGTGGATCTTCTAAAGCTGACACAACTTACATAAAATAAGGGTGGAAACCCTTTATGAAACTTTACATCTACGCACTCCGCGATCACAAATTGTGGAGACTTTACACTTTGCATACAAAAACTTGGGCTTTTAATCCCAAAATCGACCCTCTCCCAACAGGGAGAGTAGTCGATCTTGATTTTGCAAAATGTGCATCTACCCTTTATTGGAACACATCAAGCGTTAATATGTGAAGTTGGCCCTAGAGGAATCTATAACATTATTTTCATTAGTTGGTAAAGGAAAATAGAAGGAAAAAGGATAAAGTCATGTTCATATTAACACAAACCCAAGTAGGGACAAACCACAAAGTGGAAGAGCAAAAGAATAATGTTGCCATTGTGTTGAGGAGATCCATATCAGGAAGTATTGCCCAAAATTCACCATGGAGGCTCAATAAAAGGAAAGACGAGGCCAATGAAGCCTCTGCTGGTAGTGAAATTAAGATAATTACCAGTTGTAAGTTTTCCCAAATGTTGGCTTTTTGATTCAAAAGCCACTCAACATATGACATCTAAGAGGTCATGGTTTGTGTAATATGAAGCCCTTTGAAAAGGAAATTATGGAGCTAAGTGTAAGATTGTAGGTGAAGCAGTGATATTAATGTCAATGCCATATGACACATATCAACAAAAGATAATGTCATTTGTGTCATCCATTGACACAAAATTCTTGGTGAGCAAAATTGTGCATACACACATGATATTAGAATTGATTTGCATGAAATACAATATTAAGGATGCAAAATAAAATATTATTGGTAAAGGACAAAGAGAGGATTTCCTATCCAAGATATATAAGTAGGCATATAAAATAATTTTAGAATTCACGGTTGATGTGATCCTTGAAGTGATTAAGGATATAAGTACATAGAATCATACATTTGAGCAAGGAGTTTACAACCTTTTGAAGCTTTGAGGGAGGAGAAACTTTCATGGATATGAATTTATACTTCCAAGTTAATTTGGGCATTTGTGAAGCTTGCATCATAAGCAAGCATTATAGACATCCTTTATTAAAGGGTGGAGTATTACAAGTTAGGAAGCAAATGGGGTTGGTTTGCTTGGTCTTTTGAAAACCAATACAAATGTAGTCTCATGATGGTGCAAGGTATTTCATTACATTCATTGATGACTTTTAACGAAATATGTTTATATATTTTCTAAAACAATATTCACGCAACATCAATATTGTTGACATGTTCAAATGCCTTTGTTGAAAAGTAGTATAGTAAATCATTGAAAATGTTGAGATGTGACAATGAGGGTGTGTATAATTTTAGTGCATCCTATAGATTTTGCAGAATTGATGGGGTTTCTTTGGAAAATAGAGCATTGTTTTATTTATAGGTAAATAAAGTTGTAAAAAGGGAAAATAGGACCTTTGTGGAGAGTCCTATATGGTGGATACTCAAAATTGTAGGAATGTTGAACTCGTCTTGAGTAAAAGTAGTAAGCACCATGACAAATGTTAAGGATATGATACAAACCACAACCTTGAAGAATAAATCCAGGTTTAAATCATGGCACTATAGGAAGGCAACTATAAATCACCTAAGAGCAATTGGTTGTTTCCAATATGCAATCATTGCAGGAAAAAAAAGAAGTATAAGAAGCTTAATGATAAGAGTGTGATGTGCATTATGATTAGCCATGGTTTCCACATGATTCCAACGCATGATTTTGTTGAATTTATGACCCCATTAAGTACAAGGTCATGAGAATTTATGCCACTAAATTAAAGTCAGAGTTGAAGACATGGACAAATCACAAAAGGAATTTAAAGTGTAGGAATTGCTCCAAAAATTCCAAGAACAATACGTGATGTGGAAGTTAAATCCTCATAAATATTATATGGATCTATATGGGATGTTTCATGGAGTGTTTCTTCGTATAAGGGAGAGGATACAACATTATATAAGAATGATGAACCCATATATCAACACCCCAAACCAATTAAGAGTTCATATTTTTCAACCAAAAACCACTTTTATGTTGATGAAAGGAAAGAAAAAATGATGCAAGAGGCATTTACAAGTGAAAAGGAGAGAGATGGTAATGAGATTTGTATGAAGAATATGAGTCATTGATGGAATCAAACATGGAAAGTTGCAAACGTTCCTTTGAGAAGGAAAGCAATTGAATGTATGTAGGTCTTCAAGAAAAATACAAGTCAAATGGATCATTTGATCAATACAAGGGATGGTTAGTAGCAAAGGCGAACATGTAAGTAGGGGGTGGATTGATGGGAAACTTTACACCTATAGCATGAATGACTTCAATAGATTGTTTCTAGGAATTGTGACTAAATTAGATTTACATATACATTAACTTGATTTTAAAACTAATTTATTGAATAGATAGTTGGAGAAACATATTTACATGTAGAACTTGGAAGGCTAAATAAAATAGGCAAGGACTTGGTGTGCAAATTAATTAATGGCATTGTGTGGGATAATTATTCCCCCATAGCATGGTATCAATGCATTAATGGCTACCTCATTAGTGAAGGTATTAAGTATCACAATGTATATTTAAACATTTATGTCAAGAATATCATTGATTGTCATCACCCTCGCCTATATATGAATGATGAAATTCACATGTAAGAATTTTATTATTTTTGAAGCTTTGAAGTCTACATCAAAAAAGTAGTTTCAAATAATATATAATAGTAAGATTGAATATTACTTTTGCATTCAAGTGTTTAGATACATAACCAATGAGCATAGTAATTTGATTCAAAGGAGATGATTATTGAAAGTATCCTCTAGATATTCAAGATGCATGAAACCTATAAATATGTCAATGGGGGTTGAGTTGAAGTTTCAAAGGACGTGCCAAAACACACAAGATGATAAGTAGACCATGTATAGAATTACATATCAAAGTGTCTTTGGAAGCCTCTTACATGCAATGGTTTGTACAAGGCTTGATATGGCATATGTGTTCAACAATATTAGTCAACTCTCCATTGATCCTAGAATATTGAAACATGGAAATAAGAGGAATTTTAAGTATTTGAAAGGTGCAATTAACCTCAACATCACCTTTATCATGAGTGTAGAAGATACATTTCAACATGTAGAATATTGGGATGTGAATTAGAAAATTGGTGTAGAAACTACACAACCATAAATCCATATTAAGTTATCGCTTCAAGTTAGTTAGAGTAACCATATCATGGATGAACAAGAAGCAACACTATTTCTTTTTTCAGTGCAAAAACAAAGTACCTAGTAGCATGTTATGCTATCAAAGAGTTAGTATGGTTGAGAAAGTTGCTTGAAAATTTCTGATTAAATCAATTAGATCCCATAGTATTGAGATGTGACAACCACAATTGCATTACCATGACCAAGAATCCTCAATTTCATGCAAGAATAAAAAACACGAGGTAGAATATCATTTGTTTAAGTGGAAAAATCATTTGTGTATCATTTAAGTTTTATAAGACCAAATAGATGGTGGAAAATGCATTAAGGAAGGCTTTATCAAGGGACAAATTATTTGAGTACCACATAGATGTATTTGGGGCAAACTTAAGTTGAGTTTATATGCATGTTAAGATAACTAAAAGTGACTCCAAAATGAAATCAAACCATTTACACAAAGTGGGAGTGTTGTAAAGATATTATATCCTTAGTTGTATTAAAGCATGGTTTAGTTACCATATTCGTTTCAAAGACATGGTATGAGCATGTTAATAATTGAAACTGGATTGAGAATGAAATACAATAAACCACAATATTGTAGAAAGAACACAAGAATACAATAATAAAAGCATAATATTACATGAAACTCAATTTATTTTAATAATTAAAAATGAAAAACATTGCAATCTACATAATAATACATAATAGATAGGATGGCAATAGCTTGTCTACGAGAAGACATGTGAGGACTATGATCATTCACAAAAGAGCCATAACAAGGCACTAAAACAAGATTTCATAACAACATGAGAAAAACCTAAAAAGAAAAACCTTGGGATGTAAGAACCTTACCATATTATGAAGTTAGTTTTGAGGATGATGCTAAGATAGATAAAACTAAGATGTATGAAGAAAGGGGGATCCTTTACAAAATCATAACTTTTCCTTCATTATTTAGTTTTAAGTCTTCATTAGCTCCTTGGAAATAACATTTCATCTTGAGCTAGATGTTGGTTAATAGGTGTCATAACCTCAAAAATTACATGGGAATGTTCTAAAAAATGCACTCAAAATTTAGGGCCTAAAAATCTATGAAATATATCAATGCTATGATTATTTATAAGATGAGCCTAAATGAACACTTGGATTAATCCTCCCCCCTTGATCCATAAACTGTCATGGATATTCCAATGGACGGTTCGTTATAAAAGATCTAATAATATTATATTAAAAACTCTAAAAATTCTACACCATTACAGTTTATTAAACTTTAAGATCTATGGATTTAACTGTAATTAGTGCATGCATGCGAATGGAAAATATGCAGAAAAGTAGAGAACGAAAAAATAAACACACACACACACACAAGACACAAGATATGCTCTATGGGAAACCCTTTCGGGAGAAAACCCAGCTGGAAGGTGAGGTCACTTCGCTCTCTTTCTCTGTCTGGAAATATGGTTGTAGGTACAAAGAAGTAATGCATGTGGCCCACGGGTTGATACAGTGCACAAATCATTCTATGTGCTTTACCACCTATCTCTCCTGGCTATCTTTTCTCAACTATGGATCAAAATTCTCTCGAAAGAATGGAACGTCTCTTCCTCTTAGTGCCTCAGTTATCACACAACCCGATAGCCTACTAGTGGTTAATTTTGACTACATCAACTCTTAACTAGAATTACAATATATAATGTTCTAGAGTATTTTCATCATAAACACATGGCTAGCCCCTATTCCATGAATAATGGGGGCTGACGCGACATCCTCCTGAACTATAGGTGTGAAAACAAGAAGTTCAACTTCTGAGTGGCATAACTTTTGCATACAAACTCCGATCGATGCACTTCTTGCGTTGTTGGAAAGATATTTGCATGCAGAATAACATGAAAAAATGTCTAACTTTAGCGGAAAATTTTTACCCCTAAAAAACGTTGTTTGCTGCCTCAAAATTCTCTCAGAAGGTTTCATACCTTGTTTCGCCAAATTCAGTCCCGCTGGTAAAAACGATCCTGTGAGCTAATTCCTCCACCTTTTCCACTCCAAACTCATCGATATGGATGAAAAACAATATAATGGTCCAATCTCGATCACCCGCAAAGTAGAAATTATTAAAGTTTCATCAAGTTCTTATATAATATCTGGTGTTGAATTTGGTTCCTAGTGAGTAATTTTCTTTGGTGAAGAAGCCAACTTGCTTTAAGAACCCAAAAGAGTTGTAAATTGAGCTATTGATTTCTTGTCAACTTGGTGTCCATGACATAATCCAATGTATCTTATTCACTATAATCATGATTAATCTTTGTATTATCCAAGTGATCTCCCAAGCTTGAGGGGTCTAAGAGGTAAAGAGTATGGTCAAAGAAACTCCACATGAAAGACATGGTGTAAAACAAGGAAGCATGTAAGATTTAATTCAAAATTATTCTCACCCACATCCTCGGTGATGGTGTAAGGTCCATATTAGAGTGGCCTAAGATTATTTTCACACTTGTAAGTTTCACTTTGTGTAGTTGCGCCATACCTTTTAACCAACCTAAAATTTTGTGGAGAACTTAATGTTGATTATGCCATTACTTGTACTTGGTGTTAGTTGTATACAGAGTATCATGAACTTGTTTCTAAATGTGCTATATTTATTGAACAAATTTGGATACTTTATTTGCCTTGTTTTGGGAAGGGGAGGACTCTTCTTTTGCTGATGCAATGGATAAAGTCACATTGATTAGGGAAAATGGTTGAAACCCAAATACATATAAAAGGGTCTGTAGTTGGTAAAATTGTGAGGAGTTATATTGATGGATCAAAGTTGATCCTATATAATAATAAAAAAATGCTAACGAAAGTATAAGATCTCATTGAAGGAGCAGTCAAGACTTCCTCAGGAACCTTGTTTTTAGCTTCAGAGGAAGCCAACCTCTAAGTTTGAGATTGTCATTGATATTTGATATATTGAAAGACAAATAGTGGCAAAGGGAGTAACTTATACTACCACAGAAGGATATGTCTCAGTCTGAGAGGGAGCACTCAGTTTGGGTTTCTGGAAAGTATATTTGATCCAACGAAGGGAGCAGAACAATTTATTCTTAAGCCAAGATGTGTTTCTCAACATGTGTTGGAGTACCAACATGGTACAATTGGTAATGGATGATTTGAGAAGAAAAATTGCATATTTAGTTTGGGCAGAGAGTGTTGAAGACAAAAATAATTTATCAAGATGTTGCTTCAGTTTACGCTCTGTTATTTGTCACACTCAATATGGTAGAGGCCGAGTATATTGTAACTAGACTGGCAAGTTGATAAGAAATACAACTTGAAAGGTTATTACAAGATTATCTTGATCAAGTGTTGGTGATGACCGTGATGACAAGTTGAAGCACATTTGGATCAAGTACCACTTCATTTGAGCTATGGTGTTGAAGGGAGTAGTGAAGCTCCAATATATTTCCACTAATGAGAAAATAGTTGATATTCTTATGATGCCTCTTTCTAGAAGGAAACTTATGAACTTCTGAGACAAGATTGGGCTTTTGGAGATTGCCTCTCTTATTAAAAGGGAGAGCCGATGAGACACCATTATGAATGGACATTCTCCTTGTGCCTTCATGACCTTGGTTGGAGAATGTTCTGATATTCTCCCTGTGTCATTATGACCTTAGTTGGAGAATTTATCCCTGTGTCATTATGACCTTGGTTGGAGAATGGTTTGACATATTAGATAACATCATGGAATGACATTCTTCATGTGTCTTTATGATGTTGGTTGAAGAATGGTCCTATGAACTGACATTATTCCTATGTCATTTTGACCTTGATTTGAAGAATGGTTCTTGAGAGGATATTCTCCCTATGTCAGTTAGACCTTGGTTAGAGAATAGTCCTAGAGGTCACTCGAATCTCTTTCTAGAGTGAGAAGGAGCCTCCCAGCATCATGCTTGGATATATTCCTAGAGTGAGCTTATCTAACATTGATGAGGTCTCTAGTGTTTCACCTAGACTGTCTATAGTTGTTTGATGGTGAACCATGACTATGTTGATGATGGTGATTATGATATTGTTGACGATGCTTATCTTAATATTGATCTTTCCTTAGATAATTTTTCAACTTGAGATCATCTTGATAGTCATTATGAATACCTCCATAACTAAGAGAGAGTGTTGAATTTTGTAGCTATGGCCAATCTTCATAAATTATATTTTTATCATTGATGTATTTGAAACAATAAAATTATTATTTGTCTAGCATGTTCTTCATGCTCATATATTTGTAAAGTGTAAAGGAATTTTCTTCATGACCTTATGGAAAGAAAAATTGAATTTTAATATTGATGATTTATGGCTCCACAAGTTGCTCAAGTCGGCCCTCCTATTATCATGTTGGCTTACCCAAGGAGACACCCATTCATCCTTCAAAGAGCTTATAAATTTCTCATTCATCCTCCATCCAAGAGGCACTTCGGATCACATGATTTAGACATGTATCTTTGTTCTCTAGCGAAGGAAGTCATAAGATAAGAAGGCCTAAGAAGAAGAATATGTCATCATTCTGCCCTCGCTCAAGCAAGTATAGAAGGCCAAGATAAATTTGAGTTCTTTGTGTTTTCCGATAAGAAATGCAAGCTTCTTGTAGCAGAGAAAGAGGCCAAAATTCAGCCCTAGTTCAAACATGTAGCAGATCTTTTCTAGAGCATTTGTGAACAATTCTTGGACATTTCATTTGGAATCTTGTAGAGGGATGAATTTTCACTTATTAGACTATCATATTTCTACCATTATAGTCAGTTTGTATTGACTTTGATGTCTCTTGTTGAAATTGATTCTCTAAGGAAAGATTTGTTGGGTTTTCCCCCATGTGGGCTTTTCTAGGGTAAAATTTTGTGTTCTTGTGTGGTTCTCTCTTAATGATGTTTATGGAAATTTTGTTTATTGTTTAGATTCTATGTATAATTGGTTTATGAAGAAAATATCACAAGAAATTTATTAATTTAACTAAATTCATAAGAAGTAACTATTAGTCTATAGGACACCCTAAAAGTTAGTCACGTGTGGACTTTGAAGAGTACTCTAGAAGGTTAAAACTTGTAACTATATTTGAGGGTTAAGGGTGTCAAACCTTACCCCTAAATGGCTATCAAACTATGTTAAATATCAGGCCACTAGGAGTAAGGGTTCCATTCTATGTTGTTGTATATTGTTCTATTGTTGAGGAGAGAAACTAAGAGTGGGTAGATAGAGAGTAGAACAAAGGAGGTTACACTTTTGTAGCAACCTTATAGGCCATGGGCCTTAGGTAACTCCACAGAGAGTACTTCTCTTGTACTTACATATTTCCATACCATAGAAAGGAGATTAAAGAAACCTCACCTTCTAGTTGGGTTTTCTCTCGTAAAAGTTTCCCAAGGAAAAAATAGTTTCTATTATGGATGGCATGTTTATTTTTTTCCATGTTCTATATTTCTTGAATTTTAGTTTATTTATGTTTAAGAAGTATAACTGCAAAGGTTACTGATCCCATATGTCATTTATTGATCTATGTTTTCCAACTGAAGGAGTGCCAAGCATGTGTGTATAAAGCAGTTATTGGACTACCTTGAAAGCAAGATCTATTTCCACTCCTACAATGAAAAGAAATAAAGGTGTCACAAAATCTACTAGAGTGCACCCATTCCAAGGTGCATGAGTGACGTGCAACCATTCTCCTCCTACGTCATCCAACAAAATCATCACCTCCACAAAATTCCATATCATCATTATAGGACTCAACTAAACCGGCCCTAATAGTGAGATGGAGCTTTCTGTATGTTTGTTCTTATGAATGTTAAGTGAATATATACAGAAATATCCATCTCACAAGTTTATCAAATCAAACATAATAAGCAATAGAGTGAGCTTAGAATCCATCATTGTTAATCCTTTTTAGAGGACATACATATACAAGTATTCAATTCAAGAAGAGAGAAAGGTACTACAATGGTGAGGCCTCGAAATACGTCCAAAGTAACAACTCTAGTATTGGCTTCCTTCGTGGGTATTGCATGAGGAGTCTACCCACCATAAATAACAGTAATGTTGATACTCCCTTTCGTTGATTGTTGTTGTTGTTGATTTTCCTTGAGATGTTGCATCTGCCTCTATACACAACTTATAGGAAGGAAACCACACTAACACATAATGATCTTCTAACTATACTTGATATCTTCTCAAAGAATGAAGGAATAAAGGTAGAGGACATTTACAACAAAATCATTGCTTGTCTTGTCCACAATCTTCTTCTTCACTAGAGTTTGCATGTTACAGATAATCTTCTCTCTTGACCCATGTATGTAATATCTTGACCCTCTGTATGTAGTATATGTTGTAACATTTGCTATATATTCTTTGATTAAAGAAGCATGTGCATGCATATCCAAAAGGCAAGCATTAATTAATTGTTAGTACTTTGAGTGAAGCACAAGTTTCACTACAAAACATGATTTCGTGATGGAAGAGATGCTCTAATCATATCAATCATTTGGTCCCACCATGGTTTAAAATAGTATGGTATCCAAAACATTCCATGCCATGGTTTGGGTTAATTTAGTTGTATCGAAAATATTTCATATACCTTTGACATTGATATGTATATATAATTATTACTTTTGGAAATTAGATATATATTTATAGCCAATCAAGGTTTTAGTTATTAAAGTTGCGAATATATATATAATATATTGTGATTCTCCATTTTAATTTCACATGGTAAAGATTTTTTTTTTTTAATATTTATTAGTCTTTACCTCGTCAAAGACTATAGCATTCGCCTTGGAGTCAAAGTGCATTAACTCTACATAATTTGCTATTTTTTTTGCACTTTTAACTAAAGTTTCATGAAAATGCTCAATATTTCTATTTTCCTATAAATTCAAAAATAATTTTGCAGTTTTTTGGAAATCTTATTTCTAGTTTTTTATTGGCTCAATGAGATTTGATGGGACATACTTCCCCTGGTGGATAGTGTTTTATTTTTGGTATTTATCAGTCCCTGACAATTTATTTAGAAAAATAAAAAACTAATTTTCAGTGTGGCTAGCACGTCGGTGAGTGCTTTGACACTGTTTTATTTTCGGTATTTATCAGTCCCTCGCAATTTATTTAAAAAAAGAAAAAACTAATTTTCTGTATGGCTAGCACATCGGTGAGTGCTTTGACACTGATACTGTTATGCCTGACCTTGCGATTCCTGGCACTGTTACTGCTCTTCCCAATGTTGCAGGTCCCTTACGTGGAAGGAGGAAAGCTTCACACACTGCTAAATAGCAAAGCTCTGCACACAAGCTTCATGCACATTACAATTCTCCACACAAACTAGTTTCAGACAACTTCTTCACTCCCCACAATACCATTCTTCGAACTCCCTAGTTTGTGCAAGGAAATACATAGAAAGAAATAAATTATTTTAACATTCACGAGGCTAAAGATAGCCTATGGGACAAATTGCTTCTTCATCTGATTGATGTATTCGACCCTTTTTCTGTGAAGTTCCAAAATAAATGCTCCCAGCTTCTTGACAAATCCCTCGCTAAATAGATTGTCCCAAGAGCTAGGTATCAGCATATATGTATAATTTTCCCTATTGTCTTTGAAGGCCTCACATTCTAAAATGAAATGTTTTTCTGTTTCCACTTTTCTGGAAGAACAAAAAATGCATACTCTTTCCTCCCACACTTCTTTTGGCATTTTCCAGCTCCTTATTTCACAACGGAGTTGATGAGAATTAGTCCTTAACTGAGAAAATTATAAGAATTTTGGCTCTCCAAGAGATATTGGCCTCTTTGTATACTTTTGGTTGATGAATATGAGTGGGATTAAACACTTCAATATAGTACTTTTTCTTTCTTCCTAGCTTCTTATCCCAAGTACGCTTGTGGAACTTTCCCATAACAAAAGTTTTATCTCTTTGTTGTTTATGGGACACGCGTTCAAGAAAATACCCCATTTACTAAACCATTTGTTATTTTTTTGCATCCAAGTATTTTTTCTCTTACACAATCTGTCATTAAAGACAACCTTAGGCCATCTACCCTCTTCCATTCTCTCGATTTTATTTAAATACCTTATGACTCGCACCATAACAATTGCTTCAATAGGAGCAGTCCCCATTTCACTTAAAAATATAGCATAAGGAAATACACTTTTCATATTGCATTTGTTTGTAATCAAACACTTCTGATTTTCTCAATTTGTCTCCTCTGCATGTCAGATGTACTATTGGCCCATAGTTCACAACCATAGAGAATCACCAGAATCAGTAGAAGCCCAAAAAGAGTTTGAGCAGTTTTCTAGTCCCATGACTCTGCCTCTCTATGTCACACGGAATCGGTCAAGGGTGCGGACACAGCTGACCTTCCTAGAAGTCTAAGACATTCTAATGACAAACAAAACAAACTGGAGCTATCCTTCTCTAAACATACATTATGATATGAGAAATCAAGGTGTTTTGTTCTTACCTCTATCCAAACGCTGTTGTAGAAGTCCAAGCTTTGTTGATCCGGATGAGCTCCTCCCGTTCTCCAAAACCTGCAATCACCAACAGTCAAACAATTAAATAGCACCTGATTATAACATAAAACAAAGCATATTCAACATATAGACCAAGGAGTACATGAAATAACCCATTAACAACAAGCTATTGAGAAGAATGGACCAATTTGCATTAAAGGTAATCAAAAGGAACCATTACAACCTGAGCCTTGGTGTTGTGCAAGCTCCTTCCAGGGTCCACAAGAGTCTTCCTCTACTTTGACAAAGTTCACCCACTTCCAAATAGAACAAGTAAAGATGACAATCTCTCCTCACAAGCTTCTAAATGGGAGTCCTAATTCCTGCAACATTTACCCTTAGAAATCTATAGCTTTCAACCTCTCCTCCCTTTGGCTCAATGTCTTTATTTATAGTGCTGTAAAGAGGTTATTCAGGTCCACCATCAATGGATAACCCCCCTCTTTGGGTGGGATAGCTCCCTTATTGATGGGATAAGTTCCCCCTTAATAGAGATACATGAACCAACTGGAGGCGCATCCATTTCATCAAACCGACCTCTAGAAGGTTCTAGAAGTAACCACAAGTAACTTTTTTAAGATGAAACTCGCGCATTTTGCCTTTTACAGAAGGACGCACCTGTCCCTTAACATACAGAGCGTCCATGGACGCAACTTTTGTGAACATGGTGAGCGTCCCCGCAGGTAAGGCTAGAGAGAACCTGCGACCCCAGAGATAAACACATTTTTTTACAAGACTTTCTCTCTTCTTTGAGTTTGAGATGGATAGCAGAGGCATAAGACTTGCCTAAGAGGGTAGCATGACTGTTGATTTGAGCCATACTAACTGTAAGTAGTCATGGTGACATTTTTTAGTGTAACAGATTGCCCCCTAAAGTGCGAAGCCTGGAATAGATTAGTGGTTTTGTAATTCTAGGAAGGGTGAAGCGCTTTATCATTTTAAGGATTGTCTTGTGGATGACCTGGTTGGAACCTGCAATTTTCATCACAAAATACATGGATAAGATTATATCATCACTGAGGTAGGCATTCCCATACTCAGATTCAAAACTTTAACTAATGGACTAACTACTCTGATACAGGAATGATCTTGCAGTACATCATTTTTATAGACTTTTGTAGACACAGTATGGACGCAGCCATCTATTTATGATTAGTCTACATAGATAATGAATACAAAACTCCTCGCAGCCTGGATGGTAGAAACTAGATCTAGGGTCTTCACTTCTACTTCCCGAATTGGTACGATTCTAGCCATGTGATTAAATGATTTGATGTCGAACATGTTAGAAACCACTTGATTACCAGTCGATGATGTAAACTGTTAACAAGCGTGAGAGAGACCACCATTAATGTCAATGGTTCTCAAAGTACCAAGCACAACCCGTGAAATGTGAATAGATGTTTTGATGTCGAACACTTCACGGAATCCTTTGATCGAAAGTCAATGATGTAAACTGACGTCAAAGGCGAGAAACCTGCCATTAATGCATGCAGACTTCAAGGTACTGTCGATTCCTAAGTCATCTTTCTAGATAATGTGTCGATGTCGATAGAAAGTGACCCGTTGCAGGCAAGCCTGCAACACGAAATCATTGTTCAAGTTGAAGAAATGTTGCTGTAAGGACTGACTCAGGGATGGTCAAATGGATGACAAGTATTTTGCAGATGAAAGTTTTGCTTGCAGACCTCTTGAACACATAACGACACGACATATGGCTTGGTGACGAATAACTCAAAGTTAATCCCCGGAACCCGGTTAAAGACTTTCAAAGTGGTTTGATTGACTGTGAGGTAAAAGATTTCCCAACCCAGGTGAATGAAAAGTGTCGTGTCCAAGAGTGGTAATAAAGTTTCTTCTGAGACAAAAGGTAACAAATAGGCTCATTCTTCTCTCTTTTCCCCCACCATTTCTGGCAAGTACCTCTTTATTTTTAACAAGCTTGAGGAGGATAACATATGCTTGATTATAAGCTCATCCTTCGGATGAGTCCAACCCAGTTTTGATTCGAACCCTAGGAAGGAGTGGTTCGTTCCTGTTTGTAATTGAACAGGTCCTTTACTGTGAAATGTTTAACGAGCCCAGTATAGGAGAAACTCGGCGTTTTTCAATTTTAGAGAGTCTGAAAAACTTAAGGAAACTCCAAGTTGAACTTTTTCATAAATTTGTGTCCCTCAAGCCCGAAAAAGTATAAAATAATACCTGGGGGAACCGCTTGATCTTGCGACCAAGGAGTACTTTCATAATTAGTGTCACTGACCTGAAAAGTAAAAAGCGATCAAGGACATGTCGTTTTATTTCCAATATCGAATTTGAAACGACAAAAATCCGGCAATCTTTTCCTGTTTTTATGGTCAGAAAATGGCTATAAGGGGACCATCTTTTAATTCCGTTTTAACGAGTGTAAAAGAAACGCTCGGCAATCTTTTCATGTTTTAGGAGTCTGAAAAGGGCTTAAAAGAGAACTCCAAGGTTTCACTTTTTCGTAAGTTTTAACGAGTTCGAAAAAATGATAAAAATGTACTCATATGGCCGACTTTCAATTTAATTTACGAGCAGGAAAATATGGAAAGAACTCGGCATTTTCATTTGTTTCACGAGAATGAAAGATAGCAAAATAATATCGGTATTTTCATGAGTTTAACGAGTCTAGAAAATAATTGAAATTGACTCGAGATAGGTTTCATTTTTACAAAAGCTTGAAATAGATAAAACTATGCTTCATAGTAGTTTCATTTTTACACAAGCTTGAAACAGAGATAAAACTGTGCTTGATGCCCCCTAAGCATAACTACTAAAGCGCATGCCCCCCAGCTTCATTTCATTCAACTAAGTACAAGCTGGATGGAATGAAGGTTCATGAACGAGGTCATTCGAAAGACTCGACTTAAAACTATAAGAAAATTATGCAAAAAACTGAAATAACTAACCTAAAAACTTAACATTTATGAGATCGAGTCAAACTCTCGACTCAGGTAGAGGAGGATTTGTTTCATTGTTTAACGAGCTTGACACAGGAAAAGAACTATGCTCGGATTCGGTTTCATGTTTACGCAAGCTTGAAACGAAAAACTATGCTTGTTATAAGTTCACATGCCCCTAGCATAATGACGCAAAACGAGGTACATGCCCCCCAAGCTTCATTGCATTCAATGAGGTGGATGGAATGAAGCTTTACTTTCAATATCTTGGAAAGACTTGTGGGAGTTGTTTCATTTTTTAGTGAGGTTGACACAGGAAAAGAACTATCCTCAAAACCCTTGTTTCATTTTTTAAACGAGCTTGACACAAGATAAGGAACTATGCTCGTAACTACTCTCTACAATCTACCTAACAAAAATCTACTCCTAAAACCTTGATTCATTTTTTAACGAGCTTGACACAAGACAAGGAACTATGCTCTAAAATCCTTGATTCATTTTTTAATGAGCTTGACACAAGACAAGGAACTATGCTCATGACTACTCTACAATCTACCTACTTAACCTACCCTTGTTTCATTTTTTAACGAGCTTGACACAAGACAAGGAACTATGCTCTAAAGTTCGCATGCCCCCAGCATAATGATGCAAAGCGAGCTCTAAAAGTTCGCATGCCCCTAGCATAATGATGCAAAGTGAGGTACATGCCCCCCAGGCTTCATTGCATTCAACCGGCTGGATGAAATGAAGGTTTACTTTCAATATTTAACTTGAAAAGGGAGTTGTTTCATTTTTAAGGAGGTTGACACAAGAAAAAAAAAAACTATCCTCATACCTGATTCATTTTTTAACGAGGTTGACTCAGTAACAGGAACTATCCTCAAACCTGATTCATTTTTTAATGAGGTTGACTCAGTAACAGGAACTATCCTCAAAACCCTACTTTCTACAATCTAACTACATATCCTAAAATCTAGCTGATTCATTTTTTAATGAGGTTGACTCAGTAAAAGAACTATCCTCATGCTCACTGATTCATTTTTTAACGAGGTCGACACAGTAAAAGGAACTTTCCTCGTAACATCCAATTTCATTTTTTAACGAGGTTGAGAGAGGAACAAACTATCCTCGTCACTCCTTGTTTCATTTTTTAATGAGCTTGACACAAGACAAGGAACTATGCTCATGACTTCCAGTTTCATTTTTAAATGAGGTTGAGACTAGAAGAAACTATCCTCACCTACTCCTTGTTTCATTTTTTAATGAGCTTGACACAAGACAAGGAACTATGCTCGCACCCTGTTTCATTTTTTAACGAGGTTGAGACGGGAACAAACTATCCTCGTACTAGCCTGTTTCATTTTTTAACGAGGTTGATATAGGAAAAAACTATCCCCGTAACTCCTTGTTTCATTTTTTAACGAGGTTGATACAAGAAAAAACTATCCTCGCACACACTGATCATGACTTCCAACTGGAAGAAAGACATGTCAATGGACACCCCTTGATCATGGCTTCCAAGAGATCGTCATCAGAAGGAAGAATACTTCTCTGGAAGGAACACATGTCAAGGGACTCAAAAGGGATAAGAACATCGTGTTCAAGTAATCCCATAGAGTTTTCCATGTTAATTACCGGATCTAAATCAACAGTGAGAGGCTCACTTACATCGGTAACTGAAAACATGGGACCGGTTGCCACATAATTAACCCGTGGCAGGGTAGATACCACTTTAGAATCATGAACATTTAGGGATGTCATATTATTGGTAGTCGAAACAAGACTAGGGAACGAAAGCTGGTCTACAGTCACAATACTGCCATTGTGAGGGAAAGACATCACGCGAAAGAGTGTCGATACGACAGCTTTCATTGCATAAACATAGTCTCGCCCAAGAAGTAAATTGAAATCCAAGGGACCTCGAACTACCATAAGATCAATACAGACAGTTTTACCTTCCAAGGTAATAGAAAACTTAGGAAGGATCCCTAAAGGTTCACTAATGGTTCGGTTAAAAGCTTTCAGATTCTGCGTAATAGGCGCAAGCTGAGGGGAACCCAAAGCTTTCCAAACAGTTGAGGATAAAATACTAACAGAAGCACCCTCATCTACCTGAGTACGATGTATGTCCCTACCACCAGCCTTGACAATGATTTGGAAAGGGATGGAGGAAGGAAGACGAGGTTCTGTCAGTCTATTCCAATCAAAGGAAAAGACGTCAGTGCTTGGAGGGGGTTCTGTAGAAACAGGTGAAATGCCCCCCGGCATAGAAGAATCTGATGTAACAAGAAGAACCTGAGCAGTATGAAGTTGACTCTCGAAAGGGAGAGTGTGATCGACCGAATGTGAAATTGAATCGACCACTTGATCAACTAATTGATCATCAACCTGAGTGACATGAGTTTCACTCTCCAATGGAAGAGTGTGATCGACCGTACTTGAATTTAGATTAATCACTCCGTCAGTTGACGGTAGGTTGGGAGAAAGTTTACGGTAACCAGTTGGAAATTCTTGCTGTGGAACAGTAAGTTTTTCCAACAATGTTGAGGCTTCATCCATGTGAGGGCAAATATGAGTTTGATGACTCCCTTTGCATAACTTACAAGGAAACCTAACATTACCCTTTTTCCCAGGAACCTGACTATCACTGGTTGATGGATCAATGGAAAGTTGATGAGATTTTTCTGACCATACTTCCAAGACCTTTGGAATACCAGGACAATTCACAAGGAAGTGGTCACCCTTACAAAGCCTGCAAGGGTATTTGGGTTTACGGTGCATGTCGGAATTTTCCTCAACACAACTAACACTTACAGCCATGGTTGGTTGGTTGACTTCTTTCTTATCTTGCTTCTTCTTCTTTTTCTTCTTCTTCCCTTTCTTCTTCTTCTTAACCTCCTGGTTACTAGCATCAAGGCTTTTACCAGGCGAAGAGGAAGAAATGGAGGAAGAAAAATTAGGCGAAGAAGGTAAAGGGTCAACAGAAGGTTGGTGATGTTGAGATGGTGAACTCTGTTGAGGTGAAGCATCCTGTTGAGATGGAACAATTGGAGTATTTTGGGCCAACGAAGTTGAAAATAACCATATCGGTAAACCTATTGTAAATCCAGGTAATGACAAAGTAGCCATATAAGGAGGACCAACATTTCCAAAGTAAGGAAAAGTACTAGGATTCTCATTAGGAGGGGTTCCTAGGTTGATAAATTCCGGAACATTTGCCATTATATTCAACTTCAGTGAATTTTAATAACAATTTATAACTAAAATTAACAATTCACAATTCACACCTAACAATTAAAATTCACAATTCACACCTATGGTCTCTAAAAGTAAAAACAAACAAATTAACACGCGCTATCAAATCTAGGAGTCAAACCATACACAAACAGTAGCTCTCCGGACCGAAAACACTAGTTGTTGATTAAGCCCAACCTCGCAGAATCCAGTACAGAAATAGCGGGTGGAACAGTTACCCCGGCAACCTGCTTAATGAATAGACCGGCACAAGTTCCTCCACTTTAACCGTCTCGAAGTGAAGCGAACCCCCCGGAAAATCCAAGTGAGTATAACCGATGTCTGCTCCAGGTACAGTGGGATCTTCCCTCCACCGTCACCTTGGGTAGAATCCTAAAGATTATGGTCACTAAGGTTACCAACGGCCACAAGTACACCTGGGGGAACAGTCTAAACTCCGACAGCACGCAAGGGCAGAGTAGCAAGCTCAATCCCCTTACCGGCTCCTTGACAGTAATCCAAGGTTTTCCGATAAGTGACCCCTGGCTCCTCGACAATGGTTAATCCGAGGTTTACCGTTTGTAATACGTACTATCTGGCGTCGTTCCCAACGAGGGAGGATGGATCCCCTCACTGGTTCGGACACGAGCTCGTGCTTCTCCTTTAAGAGGAGCTTTCCCAGAGTGTAAATGTAACAATTGGATTTGATTCTATCACAAGATCAACTACTTGTTTGGTTTTACTGTCTTGGAGAGTTAAGTACTCACCTACTCCAAGACACTAGCCTAAGCTATGTTGGTGCTTCAGAGCCCTAGAAATGTAAAAATTACTAGATGAATTTTAATTAAGCGCTGTGTTATTAAGGTTGTTATTACTCAAAGGGGTAAATGGATATGAAACCAATGGTGTTATGACCCGACTCAACTGAATGCAATCGAATATGATAATGTAATCTTTTCAATTCGATGAATCCTAACTAATGTAAGGAGAGAGTTTCCATTCACTTCCAACAATGCAAAAATTGATCACTAAGAGAAAAATAACAAATTCTCTAATGCACTAATTTTATCAAGAAAAACTAATGCAAATCAATTCCAAACCATTTTTTTTTATCTTTATTTTTGTGTAAATTCAAATCAAAGAAAGCTGATCTAAATCTACGATTGATTTTTCAGAATGTAAACTATGCAATGGTAATCTAAGCACAATTCACTTGAAAAGTATGCAAAGGTAATCTATGCACATTTTTCATTCATATTCCGAAAATGAGAATTCTAATTATGCAAATGTGATCTATGCAAGAGAATTCTCAAACACAAGACGATTCTAATGTGATCTAAGAACCAATCAAGTGCAAGTCGAGAAAATTGGGTGAGAGTTCCAAAGATCAAAAAATAAAAACACTCAAAGGCGATTAACACTCATACACAATTTTGCAAAAACGAAAGCAAAAAGATGCAAAATTGTGAAAGGACTGAGAGAAACCTCCAAGTAATGACCAAAGGAAATCAAATCAAGAATTTCTCAAAAAAGAGATTCAAAACACCCAATTGATGAAAGCTTAAAGCATGAATGCCAAGGAAACAAGCCTAGGTGAAGATTTATGGCAGGTAACCAGTGGATCTGGGCAGTAAAAACTAAGAAAAAACAAAATCTAAGAGCAAAAAATGCAAAAAATGGAATTTTCTCAAATTTTGGCAGGGGACGCAGGCAACCTGTTAGCACAGGTGCGGGCCCGCTCTGTGCACACAGCAAAAGTGCGTCCAGGGACGCACTGTGCAGTACTCAGAGGGTGCGTCCTTCTGAAAAACTCAAAAAAAACCAAAATAAAACTAATCCTAAGCTAACCCACCCAGAGACAAGTTCACACAGCCAAAAACCAGAAAAATAAACCAATTTTCTCAGAGCAAAGTTCATTCAAAGGAAAAGACTTTTCTCATTAATGGAAACTATCCCCAGTGGAGTCGCCAATTTGTCGTGGCGGAAAAAGTCGTTTGTGCGGACACAGCTGACCTCCCTAGGAGTCTAGACTCTCTAGCGACAAACAAGACAAAATGGAGTAATCTTTCTCTAAATATACCTTTTAAAACATGAAAACTACAAGTGTTTAGGCTTACCTTATTCCAAAACGCTGTTGTAGAAGTCCAAGCTTTGTTGATCCGGATGAGCTCCTCCCGTTCTCCAAAACCTGCAATCACCAACAGTCAAACAATTAAATAGCACCTGATTATAACATAAAACAAAGCATATTCAACATATAGACCAAGGAGTACATGAAATAACCCATTAACAACAAGCTATTGAGAAGAATGGACCAATTTGCATTAAAGGTAATCAAAAGGAACCATTACAACCTGAGCCTTGGTGTTGTGCAAGCTCCTTCCAGGGTCCACAAGAGTCTTCCTCTACTTTGACAAAGTTCACCCACTTCCAAATAGAACAAGTAAAGATGACAATCTCTCCTCACAAGCTTCTAAATGGGAGTCCTAATTCCTGCAGCATTTACCCTTAGAAATCTATAGCTTTCAACCTCTCCTCCCTCTGGCTCAATGTCTTTATTTATAGTGCTGTAAAGAGGTTATTCAGGTCCACCATCAATGGGATAATCCCCCTCTTTGGGTGGGATAGCTCCCTTATTGATGGGATAAGTTCCCCCTTAATAGAGATACATGAACCAACTGGAGGCGCATCCATTTCATCAAACCGACCTCTATAAGGTTCTAGAAGTAACCACAAGTAACTTTTTTAAGATGAAACTCGCGCATTTTGCCTTTTACAGAAGGACGCACCTGTCCCTTAACATACAGAGCGTCCATGGACGCAACTTTTGTGAACATGGTGAGCGTCCCCGCAGGTAAGGCTAGAGAGAACCTGCGACCCCAGAGATAAACACATTTTTTTACAAGACTTTCTCTCTTCTTTGAGTTTGAGATGGATAGCAGAGGCATAAGACTTGCCTAAGAGGGTAGCATGACTGTTGATTTGAGCCATACTAACTGTAAGTAGTCATGGTGACATTTTTTAGTGTAACACTCTACACCTATTTTGAAAAGCATAAAATGCTTTCCAACCCCCCAAAGTTCTTTTCTTTCTACAACCATTCTAGCTTAGATTTTTGTTGAAGTTAATTCCGAGATATTTGTAATCCACAACTTCTTCTAGAATGTTGCCTTCAAAGTAGAACTTATGGTGGTTATGTTTTCTTTTCTTAGAGAAAACCACTACTTTATTTTTGTTGATATTGACTTACATTCCCACACGTCTACAAAAATGCTTAAGGGATAGTAAACGCTCTTGCAAACCAAGAGCCGATTTATCAAGTAGAATAAGGTCATCTGCATACAAAAGGAGCCTTATAACAAACTTGTCCAAATAGATACCATCACCCCCTTGTGAATTTGACAACTCCTCAAGCTTTTCGATATATAAAGCAAAAAGGGTAGGAGATAGTGGGAAACCTTGCTTGTCCCCGATATCATTTTTGAAACTTTCAGAAATACCTGTTGAAGTTCTAATTTTGACTTTCACCTTTTCATACAGCCTATGCACAACTGCTCTCAAATGTTTAGGAACCCCAAGTTCCTCCATTCTGTGCCAAATCTTATCCCTAAGAACAGAGTCAAACTCTTTTTTGAAATCAACAAAGCAACAAAAGACTTCTTCCTTTTTCTCCCAAAATTTTTCAATGATGTGCCTTAAATTTATACAATGATCAACTGTGGAATGTTTAGGTCTAAAACCTGCTTGCCCTTTAGCATGCTTATCTCTTTCTTCTTCCCGCTTGCTAATTTTCTTTTCTAGCATGCTTCCAAATAGCTTTGCAAACAAAGGGTTTATCGTGATGGTCCTATAATTGGAGGGATTATTGACGTCATCTCTCTTGAAAAGAGATATTGCCATACTAGTTGTTTAATCTGTGGGGAGCCCCTGTTGTATGATGTCATTGAAAATTTTTGTAATGTGAGGTGCAAGAATATTTTAGCCCACTTTAGATATTCTGCTTGGAGTTTAGCTACGTCTTTTACTTTTCCAACACCCAAATTCTTAATACCCATCTCTACCTCTTACACCGTGAAGAGTTCAGTATCAGTGTTGACCAAGGGGGAGGGTCACTCTTAGGATCCTGCTAATAGAGTTGTCTTGCATAGTCAAACCATTTAGAAGCTGTAATACTATTTGCAGTTTGTATCTTTCTCGATTGGAGCTCCTTCCAAAATAATTTGGGATTATTTTTCCCAAGGAAGATTAGTTCTTCCCTCCTTGAAACCATGAAATCAGTCTTTTTCTTGCTTAATAAATGCTTGTAAGCTTTTAGCTTTATGTTATTCTTGTTTGAATCTTTCCACATTCTCCTTGCCTTTTTTCATTCCCCGTCAAACCAAGCATTAACCAGAAAGCAATTTGTTTCAGACTTCTTAATTTTCGCTCTTTTGCACTTTGCAAGTGCACATTGAATTAACTGTGTTAATTCATGACTATGAAGGTTGTGAATTGTGATTTTCTCCTTCTCGAAGAGCCTCTCTAGCGTCATTTTAAAGGTATTACAATTTTCTGGGGTCAAAATAATTTTGCCCTGTGGGAGGTTTTGCTGGGAATGCTGAATTTTTGACTCTAATTGTTTCTTTCCAGTCCAAGAGAAACATAAATAAATTGGCTTGTGATCTGATTTAAAGTCCCATAGCTGATATCCAATCAAGACTTCCTCCATTTTCTCACACAAACCATGCGAGAAAATTATATAATCTACTACACTTGCTCCATTGTAAGTATTGCAAGTGAAATTACCGGACTTTGCCCATCTAGTCAAGCAATTGCAAATGAATAAATCAAAGGTCCCACATAAAGTAAGCAATTGTTCACCAAAGAGATTTCAGCCCTTATCCTTTGAAATTCGTTTCCATTGATGATTACTCTCTTTTGTAAGCCAAATAGGGCCGCAATCATCTTTACAACAAAGAATGCTAGCTTTCTCACTTGCAGTCCTAGCATTGAAATCACCCACCATAAGGACTTTACCTAGTTGTGAATAAGTTACAATATCCTCTTTTAAGGCTACAAATGGATCTTTGTGGTCAAGCCCTCTACATTTGTAGTTTTTTGAAACTTGCGGCGCAAAATAGCATGCCGCAATTCTGATGTGGTTTCCATTTTCTGATATTTTAAACCAAATGAATTGTTTATTTGAGTCTTCTTTTTCTAATTGAATGAGACGACTTTCTTTATCCCTTACTAAAACCATGATACCCCCATGCCCTTTTCCATTCCCTACTGCCTTGTTCCACACTGCCATCTTCCAGTATCCTTCAAACAGAGGTGTCTTGCACCATTCATGTTCATGTGCTTCTATGAGGAAAATTATGTCTCTATCTTCCGTAATAGGCCCTAACCCAGGGCCTCGTCTCCATGGGTAACCTCTGTAGTTCCAACAAACTAATCTTAAGGAAACCTCGGTATGACTTGATTTCCATTTATTTTGACATGTAAGACTCACATTTGAGTCTTTGTCCCTGCTTTCCCATACTAACCTTGCTTCTTGATTTCCTGTTGAAGAGTTTGTTGCCTCTTCTTTATTACCATCTTGTTGCTCTGTTTTGGAAAGAGATCCAAATCGCGCTATCACAACTTTGCCTTTATAAATCCATGCTCTCTTTTCTTCATCTCTTGCTGCCCTAACCTTTAACATTTTCTCCCTTCTTTCCTCCTGTTGTTTTATAGTTAAATATTCTTCTAGGAAAAAACAAGAACCCCTCAAGAGATGTTTCTTGCTTAGAATGATATATTTATCACGCAAGCTAGGCATGATGACTTTTATGGGCCTGGCTCTCTCCCCTTTAAACTTACCCACACTCCATGCTTGGCATATTTGTCCTTGCCATAACAACTTGTTTTTCAAGAAGTCTCTTGCAAGGTCAAGAGTACATTCATTTTTCCCATAGTCTTTCACCCCTTTAATAATTATGTTTCTTTCCCTATTTTGTCTTTCATTGCCTTCTCTATCTTGCATGTTGTCAACCTGAATGTTTGTTTCTCCTTCCTTATTAGTAGAATTGTTAATAACATGAGCCCAATCTCCTTTCCTTTCTTCTCTTGCTTTCTTTTCATGGTTGTCTATTTGGGCAATCATTTTCCCTTTATCCTGAGATGATTTCGCATTCACCACCACTGTACTTTCCACTACAGATTTCTTTATGTTTTTCACATCTATCTTCATGCGTTGCCATTCTGTCTTCCCTATTATGAGAGTTAACTGTAGCAATGCCACTTGTTATTTTAAAAATTTATTGCTTTATGCTAAAGCCTTATTCTTAGCTGTTATTATATGAATTTTATGATCTCTTTCCTACTCTTTAACTTCTAAAGCCTCCAACATTTGTTTTGCGTTTAACCATTCTTTCACATATAAAGATCAGATGACCAGGTGAGAGGTGTGGATGTGGGACTATATAAGGCAGAATCATCAATGACTTTTCCTTTGGACTTCTTGTTGCCACGTACTTGTAGAGGGGACTTGTTTGAGTGCTTCTTGCGAAGAGCTTGAGTACTTTATTTTTTAAATCGTTTTTCCTTGTCTTCCCCCATTTTAGACTGGCTAATATTTGTTTTAAAATGCCCTCATATTGTTTGGCATTGACCCAAACCCACTTCCCAGCTTTGGCAGATGAGGCAATTTTCACTTGTCCTAAATCATTTATCTCCACATGTTCTGAAATTTCTTGTCCCTTTGTCATGTTTGAATGCATTTGTGTCCAACTTGTTTCAAGAAATATGTGGGTCTATAAAATGCCAAGATTACTTCACACTGCTCCCTGCTATTCAGGTTATCACTGCTCCTTTCTCGCTGCTCAATACTTCCGTTGCATAAAAGCTCCCTGCTCTCACACTGCTCATTGTTCACTGCTCACACTGTTTACCACACTGCTCACACTGCTCACTGCTCGCTGCTCTCATTGCTGACCACACTGCTCACACTGATGTCCACGCTTCTCACATTTAAAGTCGATTCCTTGCCTTGACATCGTTAAAATTTAAATTCTTCGACGCATCAAATCTTCAGCTATTAACTCAGAACACAGATTTTGCACACTGGCTTCCTGCATATTACAATTAAAAATTATTATTCAAATTATTAAAAATGAAACTGTAACTCAATCTAGATTTAAACTATATATTCAAATTATAAAAAATTTAATTGCACAATGAATGAATGGTTGTGCACGAGTGCAGAGAAAACACATTTCTCCCCATAATCAACTTCTCCACACTACTATTGCAAACTATATCTTATCCTTTATTATACCCATGCTTGATTTGAGAAATCGTTCCTTGTGATGTTTTTTAATTTCAAAAACATGAATAAAACTATATATTCAAATTATTAAAAATATAATTGTTTTTTTTTTTATTTATTTCAAAAAATATGAATAAAACTATATATTCAAATTATTAAAAACGTAATTGTTTTGTTTTTTGTTTTTTTGTTTGTTTTATATTTCAAAAAACATAAATAAAACTATATATTCAAATTATTAAAAATGTAATTGTTTTTTAATTTCCAAAACCTAAATAAAACTATATATTCAAATTATTAAAAACTTAATTATAACTCAATCCAGCTTTAAACTATATATTGAAATTATTAAAAAATTAATTGCACAACATGAGTGAATGGTCGTGTAGGAGTGGGGAGAAAATACATTTATCCGCACAATCAACTTATCCACACTACTATCAATTTCTCCAGACTACTAGTGCAAACGATATCTTATCATTTATTATTCCTATGCTTGACATGAGAAATCGTTTCTTTATGATGTTTTTTAATTTCGAAAACATAAATAAAACTATATACTCAAGTCATTGAAAAGGTAATTATAATTCAATCCAGATTTAAACTATATCTTCAAATTAAAAACTTAATTGCACAATGAATGAACTTCTTCACAGAATTAACTTTTGTGCACTATTACTACAAACGATATCTTATCCTTTATTATGCCTATATTTGACTTGAAAAATCGATTCTTTATGATGTTTTTTAATTTCGAAAACATGGATAAAACTATATATTCAAATTATTAAAGACGTATTTATTTTTTAATTTCGAAAACATAAATAAAACTATATATTCAAATTATTAAAAAAAGTAATTGTATTGTAACTCAATTACACTTTAAACTATATACTCAAATTATTAAAAACTTAATTGCACAACATGAGTGAATGGTTGTGCGGGAGAAAGGGGAAAACACATTTCTTCTCACAATCAACTTCTCAGCACTATTATTGAAAATGATATCTCTAAGACCATCGCAATTTCCAAAAGCATATTCCTCCTCAAAAATTTCTTATAACATTTGATGTCAATTAAACTATTGTTGAAGCTTGTGCGAAGAGCTTTGTGCATCATTGTGTAGAGAGATGCCTATGCTTGAGGTGTTTGACTTTTTAATTTGGGTATTTCTATTTCAATCGTTTTAGCGTCCCTCTTATGAAAATGAAAGCAAATATATCTGCACAAAACATTAACAATAAAAATATAAATGAAAGCATAAATAAATAGCTAATAACTATTAATTAATTAGTTGTCTCTAGTTAATTATGATGCTATAAATGATAGCAACACAATAGTAATAGCAAAATGAACTATAACTATTAATAATTGTAATAATTAAACAACAACAATAGTTTCTTAAAACTATTACATTTTTATAATACTATAGCTATTACAAGGAAACCTACTAACCTATAATACTATAAAGATTAACTATTTTCATTAATAGTTAATAATTAATGAGTTAAACTCTATTGCAATAGCTCATACTTTTGACTATTATCAATTTAACTATTAATATACTATTGTGCATTTAATTATAGCTATTGATTTTCCAATTGTAACTCAATCCAAGTTTAAACTATATATTCAAATTATAAAAATTTAATTGCACAACATGAGTGAATGGTTGTGCGGGAGTGCAGAGAAAACACATTTCTCCACTCATTCAACTTCTCCCCACTACTACTGCAAACAATATCTTATCATATATTATGCATATGTGTGACATGAGAAATCGTTTCTTTATGATGTTTTCTAATTTAAAAAACATAAATAAAACTATATATTCAAATTATTAAAAACGTAATTATTTTTAATTTCGAAAATTGAAATAAAACTATATATTTAAAATATTAAAAACTTATAGTGGTAGTTATAAGAAGCTTCTCAAAAACCCGTTAAAGAGGATCTCCAGGACTGTGGCCCTTGCCATTAAATCCAGTAACTCAGTGAGTCCCCTTCACCATAAACTCATTGAGAGAAATCCTATCACGCCTAGAATCTATGGACTCCCTAAAATCCATAAGGAAGGAGCTCCCCTTAGGCCTATCGTCAACACTATTGGAGGTCCTACCTATCTTCTTGCGAAGTTTCTTGCTTTAAAGCTTAAGCCCTTAGTTGGTCATACCTCGTCCTTCGTCAAGGACTCGGCTTCCTTTATTGAGGAACTCAAGGACATCAAGCTAGACTCTGGAGACAGCCTGGTTAGTTTTGATGTTGTTTCCCTCTACACTTGCATCCCTATAAATGAGGCCCTGGATGTGATCTTCTGTCTAACTGATCCTGATACCGCTCGGTTAGTTGAGATTTGCCTCACCTCTACCTTTTTCAGTTTTGAAGGTGAGTTCTTTGAGAAAACTTGTGGGGTTGCCATGGGCTCACCCCTCTCCCCTATTGTTGCTAATCTTTTTATGGAGGATTTTGAATCTAAGGCTCTAAGCTCAGCCCATCTCCTTCCCAAACTTTGGAAAATGTTTGTCGATGACATCAATTTCATTTGGCCTCATGGCCAGGAGGAGTTAGATCTCTTTTTCGATCATCTTAATAGTCAATCCTCATCCATTCAGTTCACTAAGGAATAAGAAGTTGATGGTTGCCTCCCTTTCCTTGATATTCTTATCTCGAAGAATGAGGATGGTTCTCTCTCCCACCGAGTGTTTCGCAAGAAAAATCATACAGAGCAGTATCTTCATGCTAGTTCCCACCATTTCCCGGCCCAGAAATTGGGGGTTCTCAACACCCTTGCAACTCGTGCCTTGAGGATCTCTGAAGAAAAGAGCTTAGAGGAGGAGAAATCCCATCTCCTTAGTGTCTTTGTCGAGAATGGTTATAGCAGACACTTGGGACAAAAGGCTTTCCTCAGAGCAGCTAAGAGTTCGTTAACGAGAAGGGGGCCTAAAGAACGAATTCCTGGTGTCCTTCTTCCATATGTTCAGGGGACCACGGATAAGATTGCGAGGTTTCTTAAAAGGCATAATATCCCCGCCACGTTTAGACCTCTTAACACCATTCGTAAATCCCTAAGATCAGTTAAGGATCCCATCGACCCCAAGGACATGAAAGGAGTTTATATTATTCCATGTTCTTGTGGGGCCCCCTATATTGGTGAGACTGGTCGCTCCATTAATCAAAGGATTAGTGAGCACGCAGCGGACCTCAAGCATATGAGAACTAAAACTTCCGCGTTAGCAGAACATGTGGAGAAAACCAAGCATCATGTCTGCATTGAGGAGGCTAGTGTGGTTGCTAGAGTGTCCCAATTCCATCACCGGAAATTTAGGGAAGCCCTTGAGATTGAAAAAAGGCCGAACAATCTTAATAGAGAAGATGGCTGGAAGATTAGCAGTTGTTGGGTCCCAGCCCTCTCCTCCTAGTCGTCTTCTTTCTTTTCCGCCCTTATTTTTGTTATGTTTGTGATTTTTTTTTTTTGGTGATTTCTTATTTAAACTTGATTTATTTATAAATTTACTAATTTCAATTATTAATTTAAACTATTCTTTTTTTTATAATTTAAAACTAATATTCTAATTTAAATTTTTTTAATATTATAATATTTCTTGGGCGAATATTCATAATATATATATATATATATATATATTTATGATTAACCTTTTCTATTTATTACTAACTAATATTTTTTAACTAAACTCTTGGTTTATTAATTTTATTTTTAATTCACATAAAATAAATTTAGGATTAATCTATTTTATAATTCAAAGCTAATTTACTATTTTAATTTTAATATTATAACACTATAATATAATTAATTCATTTTAATTTATATTCATTAATATATTTACAACATTTATATATTAATTCTAACATTGTCTCTTACATTTTAATTTTAAGAACCAAAAAAAAAATAAATTTAAAATTAATTAAAATAATAAAATGAATAAAATGAATAAAAAAAATAAAAATTATATATAATTTATATATATTAATATTAATTGACCCTTTATCTGAGTCAATCTAGCCGTTATCCAGTCAAGTCAATTCTAGCTGTTGGTTGTTAACCATTAAGTCATGGGATTCTCTGCCCTATCTATTTAATGTGCTTAGTAAGATCTGCTCATTCAACTTGTCTTGACATGAACCACACTTGCTGGTTCGAAACGCGTCGACAAAATTTTTTCTATGTGATTTTCGCCGAAGATTCCTCAACAAACTTAATTGTAATTCAATCGAGCTGTAAACTATACATTCAAATTATTATCACTTAGTTGCACAATGAGTAAATAGTTGCACAAGAGTGCAGTTAAAACACATTACAAATTATTATCAACTTAATTGCACTAATTACACAATGAGTAGTTGTGCAAGAGTGCAAAGACACAATCAACTTCTCCTCGTTACTACTTCAAACGATATCTTATCATTTATTATGCCTATGCTTGATGTGAAAAATCTTTCCTTTATGGCATTTTTTAATTTAGAAAACATGAATAAAACCATAAATTCAAATTATATATATATATATATATATATATATATATATATATATATATATATATATATATATATATATATATATATATATCTATATATATATATATATATTAAAATTTCGAAAACATAAATAAAACTATATATTCAAATTACTAAAAACTTAATTTCACAACATGAGTATGTGAGGGAGTGAGGAGAAAACAAATTTGTACGGACAATCAACTTCCCTACACTACTACTCCAAATGATCTCTAAGACTATCACAATTGCCAAAAACATACCCCTTCCTGAAAATTCATAGAACAACATGAGTATGTGAGGGAGTAAGGAGAAAACAAATTTCTACAGACAATCAACTTCCCTGCACTACTACTCCAAATGATATCTCTAAGATTATCACAATTGCCAAAAACATACCCCTTCTTGAAAATTCATAGAACATTTCATGTCAATTAAACTATTGTTGAAGTTTGTGGAGAGAGCTTTGTGCAGAAAGATTTCACTCTGTAGAAATATGCCTATGCTTCACGTGTTCGAATTTTTAAATTGGTTAGACTTCAATATCAGTGTAAAATGAGATGACTATTCTTGAAGTGTTTGAATTTTTAAATTGGTTATTTTGATTTCAATAGCAACATCTTTGCATAAGGAAAATGAAAGTAAAAATATCTGCACAAAGCATTAACGATAAAAATATATAATAGCTAAAGTAAAAATATCTGCACAAAGCATTAACGATAAAAATATAAATAAAAGCATAAAAAATTAGCTAATAGCTAAATAAAAGTAAAAGTATCTACACAAAGCATTAATGATAAAAATATAAATGAAAGCATAAAAAAATAGCTAATAGCTAAAGCAAAAATATGTGTGCAAAGCATTAACTATAAAAATATAAATGAAAGCATAAAAAAATAGCTAATAACTAAAGTAAAAATATCTACACAAAGCATTAACTATAAAAGAATATAAATGAAAGCATAAAAAAATAGCTAATAGCTATTAATTATTAGGATTTATTATGAAGCTATAAATGACAACGACACAATAGTAATAGCAAAATGAACTATAATTATTAGTCACTGTGCATTTAATTATAACTATTAATTCTATGTCATTAATGTTTCTTTTTGAAAAATATTTTACATGAACAATTTTTATAATACTATAGCTATTAACTTTTTATTATTAATAGTTAATAATTAATAAGTTGAACTTCACACTTCAATAGTTATTACATTTAATATTATTAGCTTCCCTATTAATAGACAATTGCGCATTTAAGTATAGCTATTAATTCTCTCGCATCAATGCCTTTTACTTTTGATAATTATTTTACATGGACAACTTTTCCACACACCAAAACACAAATATTACTATCAAACAAAAATGTTCACACTTTCATTAATAATTAATAATTAATGAGCTAAACTTGGCAATGCAATAGTTATTACATTTAACTATTATTAACTTGACTATTAATAGACTATTGTGCATTTAATTATAGTTATTAATTCTCCATCATTATTGTTTTCTTTTGATAATTATTTTACATGGACAACTTTTATAATACTATAACTAGTAAGCTTTTCTTATTAATAGTTAATAATTAATGAGTTGAACTTCGAATGCAATAGCTATTACATTTGATATTATTAAGTTTACTATTAACAAACTATTATGTATTTAATTACAACCATTAATTCTCTTGCATTAGTGTTTTTTGTTTTTGATAATTATAACACAAATGTTACTAATAAACAAAATTGTTCACACTTTCATTAATAGTAAAAAATTAATTCACATTAATGTTTTCTGATAAAATTACGACAAACTACCTAGTATACAAAGCTTTCTTGTGCGAAAATCTGTGCACAAACAATGCTCCACACACTACTAACTCTAATCCCCTCTTCAATACCAACCCACACTCTTCAATGCTCCACACACTGGGTGCACAATGCTCTACACACTACTAACTCCACACTGGGTGCACAATGCTGCACACACTGCTAACTTTACCCCCTCAATGCTAACACACACTCTTCAATGCTCCACACACCGGTAACTCTACGCCCCTCTTCAATGCCAACGCACACTCTTCAGCCATTGGTTATTTCAATTTCAAGTGTAGTGTCCCTAATGAGAAATGAAAGAAAAAATCTTTGCACAACATTAACGATAAAAATATAAATGAAAGCATAAAAAACAACTAATAGCTATTAATTAATTGGTTGTAGGGAGTTCATTATGAAACTATAAATGACAGCCACACAATAGTAATGACAACCACACAATAGTAATAGAAAAATGAACTATAATTATTAATCAATGTAATAATTAAACAACCATAGTAGTTTCTTAAAATATTACATTTTTATACAACCATAGTAGTTTCTTAAAATATTACATTTTTATAGTACTATAGCTATTATAAGGAACTCTACTAACCTATAATACTATAGTGATTAACTATTTCCATTACTAGTTAATAAGTAATGACTTAATCTTTGTAATGTAATAACTATTATATTTAACTATTATTAACTTAACTATTAATAGAATGTTGTGGATTTAATTATAACTATTAATTCTCTCCCATTAATGTTTTTCTTTTTTAAATTATTTTACATGGACATTTTTTTATGATATTATAGCTACTAAATTTTTATTAATGATAGTTAATAATTAATGAGTTAAACTCCACACTACAATAGTTATTACATTTATTATTATTAAGTTCATTATTAATAGACAATTGTGCATTTAATAGACAATTGTGCATTTAATTATAGCTATTAATTCTCTCGCATTAATGCTTTTTCTTTTGATAATTATTTTACATGGACAACTTTTTAAGAGAACGAAAACACAAATATTACTATAAAACAAAAATGTTCACACTTTCATTAATAATTAATAATTAATGAGTTAAACTTCGCAATGCAATAGCTATTACATTTAACTATTATTAACTTGACTTTTAATAGACTATTGTGCATTTAATTATAGTTATTAATTCTCCATCATTTTTATTTTCTTTTGATAATTATTTTACATGGATAACTTTTATAAAATTATAGCTATTAATCTTTTTTATTAATAGTTAATAATTAATGAGTTAAACTCTGCACTACAATAGTTATTACATTTGATATTATTAACTTGACTATTAACATACTATTATGCATTTAATTATAGCTATTAATTCTGGAATTAATGCTTTCCATTTTTTATAATTATTTTACATGGACAACTTTTCCACACAACTAAAACACAAATATTACCATTAAACAAAAATGTTCACACTTTCATTAATAGTAAAAAATTAATGAGTTAAACTATGCATTGATAGACTATTGTGTATTTAATTACAGCTGTTAATTTTCTTGCATTAATGTAAAGTGACGACAAACTACGTCTTGTACATAGATTTGCTTTTTAGAAGCTTTCAATACTCCACACACTCCTAACACAGATTTGCTTTTGGGAAGCTTTCTGTGTGCGAAAAGCTTTGCACAAGCAATGCTCCACACACTGCTAAATCTAAGTCCCTCTTCAATGGCAACACATACTCTTCAGCCATTGGATTTTTTAAATTGGTTATTTAGATTTCAACTGCAGTGCCTCTTCACAATGAAAAAATGAAAGCAAAAATCTTTGCACAAAGCATTAACGATAAAAATATAAATGAAGGCATAAAGAATAACTAATAGTTATTAATTAACTTTTCGGAGTTAATTATGAAGCTATAAATAATCGCAGCACAATAGTAATAAGAAACTGAACTATAATTATTAATAACTGTAATAATTAAACAACAACAGTTTCCTGAAATTATTACATTTTTATAATGCTATAGTTATTACACGAAACATATTATCCTATAATACTATAACAATTAACTATTTTCATTAATAGTTAATAATTAATGAGTTAAAATTTGCATTGCAATAACTATTACATTTAACTATTATTAATTTGACTATTAATTGACTATTGTGCATTTGATTATAGCGATTAATTATATGTCATTAATGCTTTCTTTTGACAATTATTTAACATGGACAACTATTAAAATACTATAGCTATTAACTTTTTTTATTAATAGTTAATAATCAATGGGTTAAACTCTAGAGTCCAATAGCTATTGCATTTAACTATTATTAACTTGACTATTAATAGACTATTGTGCATTTAATTATAGCTATTAATTTTCTCCCATTAATGCTTTTTATTTTTTATAATTATTTTACATAGACAAAAAAAAACTTTTCTGCATAATAAAAGCACAACCATTACTATTAAATAAAAATGTTCACACTTCCGCACCAACCATTACTATTAAATAAAAATGTTCACACTTCCGCACAACAAAAACACAAATATTACTATTAAACAAAAATGTTCACACTTCCACACAAAATGTCCTATTCATATAAACCATAAGTTGGACTATGGAGAGCTATTTATTTTATTCTATTATTGGAAAACAAATATGTCATTACCAAGAAAACATTGTAGTTGATAAATGTGAGACTTATAGCCCACAACCCCATACATTTCAATAGCATAGCTCCACACAATGAGGTTCCGTGCAATAAGCTATAATATTATTTTATTTTATTTTATTATTAGAAAGCCAATACATCGACAAAACAACTAATAACATTTGTGCAAAAAACTTAGCCTATTGCGCGGAAGTAAGAAATTTAGCCTATTGTGCATAACTTAGCTCATTGTGCAGAGCTTATAAGTTCCACACAATAAGTTATAGTATTATTTTATTAATATTGTTTTTTTATTTTATTTTATTATTGGAAAGTGAATACATAATTACTAAGAAAACAACTAATAACTTTTGTGTCAAAAACTTATCATATTGTGGGGAAGTGAGAAACTTAGCATAGTGTGTGAAACTTAGCTCATTGTGCAAAGCAATTTATTTATTTTATTATTGGAAAAAAAATATGTCATTAGTCAGAAAACACTATGAAAAAATATCAATTAAATAGTGGTAGAGAGGGACTATGCTTCATTGCAACTATTCCTTTTGTTAAATTTATAATTGTGTTTTAAAATAGTAGGCATGGTTTGTGTAACAAATTTGTTTTCCACAAATACTTTTTAACAATAAGAAAATGTATATGTCTCAATTTAACTATAGTTAGTGTCAAAAAGTTAGTGTGAAGGGGTTACACTTTTGGCCATTTTTTTAGACAAAAATATACTTTTTGGAAGTTTTTCAACTTTCTACATGCTAAAGTAATTTTTCTATTTAGAATGTCAACTTAGCAATTGTTTGAGTGTTTGTTCTTTAAAAGTCAAGGGATTCATAAAAATTCATGTTTTTTTGACCCCAACGTATTCTTTGTTAACCTTGCATTTTTGAAAAAAAATTGTGTTGCAACATTCTAGACACTCTATTTCAAGGTGGCTATATTTACAAAACCAACATATGCATATCATAATTACCAGAATTTTTTGAATTGAACCAATATGAAAAAACTACAACTTTTTAAGATGTTTAACATAACACAATGTTTCTCATCATATTAGTTAAAAACTAAAACTATAAAAACTACCCATTAAAGAGGACAAGCCAACATAATGCACCATAAAATTTCCATACTTTTTGATAGTGTATTTTGGAAGATACAAAATTTTGATTTCACTGAATCAAAATGACATTCATAATTTTTTTGCACACATTTTACTAGATAATTAGTTAAAATTAGCATATATTTATGAAATTCCATAAAAGTTATATCTACTGAAAGTAGATTCAATTCTGCAAATGCTAGTGTTTACTTTGTTACAACTCAAACTAGCAAGGGTCCTAAAGGGGCAACTACTAGGTCAAGGGCAACAATGGAGCAATAGCCCGTTTCCATCTCACCTAAAGCTCCCTACTCTTTACAGAGTTTCACTAATAGGAGAAGAGTCAGTATGAAGGGAATCAACTAGATACATGGGTCAATGAAGGGAAAAGAGTGGTTCCTCAAGAGGCCTATTCATAAGAGAGGCTCAATATATGGCTTGCTTTCCCAAGAGGCAAGATGAAAGGCTCTCTAAGAAAGGACAAAACGGTCTTAGGGACAAGGTTTTGGGAATGAGACTTCTTAAGGAGGGACCTAGTCCTAAAATACCCTTATGAAGACTTGGTTTCCAAATGGTCTTTCAAGAATTACCTTCCAAAAGTTATGGGACCACAAGTTACCAAGTGGACCCTAGGTTAGGTCAAGAGAATAGGATTAAGCAACCAATGATGTACTTGACCTAATTAGGGAGGAGAAGGGAATCAAATAAATAATTTTCAATGAAATTCCATTCAATGGTCCCAATGAGGTTACTAGCCTAAGGAAACCAAGGGAAAAATTTGGTCTCAGAGCTAGGGCTTGGGATGTCTTGGGATCCAACCATCAGAATGGCTTCAAATTTGGAGGACACATATGAGACTTACCAGTGCAGTGGTTGCCAAGAGATTAAAAGTTTTGAGTTGATGGCTTGCAAGTAAATTGATGCCCTAGGAGACCTAATGGGGTCGGACCTAGAAAATGAGAGAGTTGAAAAATAAAAATGATCTTTAAAGTAATCACGAGAGGAGAACCAATTATTTTTACTTTGGGAGAGATGGAGTCATGGAAAATTTAGGGTTTGGATTGGTTTCCACTGGTTAAGGAGGACTAAAAATCAACTTCGCTACGCATTAGGGCTTAATGGAAGCAACTTCAAGGTCATTTACACTTCGTTTAAGAATATTTGGTGACTTATCAAGAAAAATTCAAAAAGATTGTGTCTAGGAACATTCTTTCATTCAAACATGGCCCATACATGATACAACATTATTTAGAGATTCAATTTCCACAATTTTGTTCTAAGAAAAATAAGAAATTAACCCTAGAATAGTGAAAATCTCAGTATCATGAATGTAGGAAAATAAATAACAAGAATAACATCGAAATAATACTTACATGTAAGAAGAATATATCCAATCACCAATATATGTCAATCATATAAGCTCCAAGACAAATAAGATTATCCAAACATCGAAATTCATTCATTCATCCGAAAAATCTCATCCTCAAAAGATAGTGAAAATCTCACAAGAAGATATGATTCAATCCAAGTGACGATGAGAGAATGAATCAACTCATGATCTATTTATACAATGTCTAATGAATTAGATTTAGCTTATTTGACCTAATGTAGCCTCTAAAATAAAATAATGTGCGTAATAACGACCTTTTAGTGACAAGCCCACCAAACTAGCTCAATAATAAAGGAGTAAGCCTCTCAAGAGGGTCAAATGATCAATAACATGTGTCGTTGGGAATTAGAGAAGGTATAATGAAGTCCATAGTATCCATAATGTGAAATATGACTCCAAATATAGTGGACAAGGGGTTGGCCCCTTGTTCTCCAAGTAATAAACCTGTGGTGCTCCCAAATGGATGTGGGGGCACACAAAGGTCCTCATTAGTATCCAAACAGATCGAAGATGTATATAGAACATATGAATGGGCTAGGATGATGATATAAGTTATGCTACATCATCATATAAATCCTGGACCATCTGCAAAGTGTATGGTACAATAGGTAAACCACGAGAAATCTCTAAATGACTCTGGGGATCCATGGGATACTATATACTATTGTGGAGGCTCATGGCTCTCTACGCACACATAACATGTGCCAATGTATCCCTCTAGAGGGTGAGGATCCCGTATAAGGAGACCAAACCCAAAATAGAGACCATATGTAATCCTGAATAAGCTCCAATGCGTCCGCTTGACCTCCAGTACACTAAGTCAATAAAGATATCAAGTAAAAGAGTTTACAAACCATGGAAAATAGGTGGGCACTTCATAATGGCATCCCCTTCCATAGTGTGATTTGGCATGTGCAAATGTCTCCAAGCTCAAAGAGGGGTTAACCAAGCACCCAATTAGGTGTCTTCTGCTTCTAAATGGGTTGGTATTTTCATGGTACATCCTTCAAATTGTGGTGGCATGTGATAAAGTGATGGATCATAATAGGGGATGAAAGGTAAAACCAGGATCACATGCCATTGTACAAGGGTAGCTAATGAAAGGGAAGCCCATATTTGTGTAAATGATGGGTAGGAGGGAGAAATCGTGGTACATGAGTTACCCCGGCCTTGTTTTTTCCAACATTCTTCATATGCTCTTTCCTTTTATGATTTTTATTTGGTTAACTTCTTGAGGCTCAAGGGAATGCAAGCATCATGTGTAAAGTATATTAGTGTATACCCATTTTAAGGCGGGGAAATTCATCACCCTCCAGGGGTTGGGACAATCATGGGTTCTGGAATGATAGACGAGGCTCATATAGGGCCTATAAGAACCAAGGTTATGGTGATGGAAGGGGGTAGAGCTCATGTATTGGTTTTTTCCCACATGCTAAATGTGTTTGTCTCGACCATCTTTTTCATTTTGTGGTACAATTTCTTGTTGAATGTGGCCAATTATGCTTTTTATTTTATTTTGCAACAACCTTTGGGCATTGTTCTAGGCCTGACCCAAGGCGTGGGAAAAGGGGAGAGGGTGTCTGACCGTGTGTGGACCTAGTGGAGGAATGTGGACCTAGTGGGAGCACTGATGAATGGGGTTATAATGAGCGGAAGTGGGGTGATCTATGTGGATTTGGGAGTAAGACCACACAACCAAAATCGAGGTTTCCTGTGTAGTACCACCCCTAAAGCCCAAAGGTCAGTAAAGGAGATCCCACAAGATTAGGGTCTAAGGTTGATATACAAAGAGACCTAGGGGACAAGAGAACAAACCTAGTCCACTCTTTATGCCAAATCCCCCCATTAATCCATGCCCAAGAGTTTCCATGATAAATAAACTAAAATACTCAATCACTAAATGACAAGGCATAGATTTAGGTTTGGGAGGCCCACCTTCAACCATACAATCATGACAGATGGGTGAGGGACCACATGGCTCCTCAGGTGGTGGAGAAATGACACAATGAGGTAGTTGGTGGTTGCAAGGGGCTACTGGCTGAGGACCATCATGGAGAAAAAAATTCTCCTAGGGATAACAACCACAAAATGGTGGGTAAAAGGTTCTGAAAGTAAATCCACTATATTTGATAGAGTTTAACCATTATGAAATTGGAGAAAGGCGAATAGAGCTGAGTTGTTACAAAGTTGCAGGTTTTCGCTGAAAAAATTATTTTTTTGTCGATTTTTTTTTTCTTCTGTGAATAGACGTTAGATTTAACAGAAAACGTTTTTGGCCAAAAAACCTACCATATTTTATGTCGATGACAAAATTGAAACAATGTGACCCTCTGCTGTAACCATTTCGAATGAAATTTATAAATAAAATTGACTGAAACTTCCTTTTCACACTCATATTCCTCATGTGTAGCTTTTGAATACAAAACTTCTTTGAATCTAATTTTTGGATAGAATTTTTTTTTGGCTGGATTTTGAAAGTGAGTTTTTTGGGCTCGATTTTGAAAGTGATTTTTTGTGCTAGATTTTGAAAGTGATAGTTTTGGGCTTGATTTTAAAAATATATATAGATTGAATTATTGTGGAGAATCAAAGAAATTGCAAGAGAGTATGATTAAATTAGAGACATTGAGGCTCATAAAGAATACTCGAGAAGCTATTACAAAGGAGAGAAGGAAGAACACTTAAATATTGAAAGGGAAAATAAATATCAAGAAGAAGTTGGATGAGGAATGTAAATGTAGATATTATAAATGATATTTAAAATTATTAATGTACTGTGAAATTAAATTTTTATTTGGGGCAAATTGTAAGATAGTTAGCTATGGAAAAACTAGAAAAACTTGGGAGAAGCATAACTTTCTCAGTTTTTTGGCCAAATGAGGTGCAAAAAGAGCCCAACTAAGGGTTTTTGACAGTTTTGAAGCTATTGGAGACATAATTTTTACATTCCAACCATTTTAAATCCATTTAAACACAAATTTGAGCACTTAATGAAAGAGGCCCAACATTGGAAGTTGGACCAGCACATGCAGCCCAAGAGAGGGGTGAACTCCTTTATCATTTTTGTTGATATGTGTTTCTGATATGGTATTTTTTCTCCCTTTTTTTTTTTTTTTTTTTCTGTTAGTTGAGTTAAAAAAGACCATAATTTTATTTGTTTTTCAAATTGATCCATTACCTACAATACATAAAATTTTACTTGCAATTTTACTATCACCTTCAAGTTTACATTACAGATCATTTTGGTATCAGAGCTCAAGCTTATTGTGAAGGTTTTATTTTGTTTGCAAGTGTTTTTCTGATGCTTACAAGGTTGAAGCATAAAAGAGGAGAAGGAGAACTTGTGGAGTCAAGATATCAAATTGTTTCAAGGAGAACAAACACACCTCAAGCTTCAATAGTGATGACACATGAAGAAGGTCCTGAAGGGATGTCTAAAGATAAAAGAACTTTCAAAAATGATTTCTTTGAGATGTCTAAAATGGTAAAGGTTTTTTATGAAGAGAGGAATTCAAGGTTTTATGGAGAGACCTCAAAACCTCCAAAATGAGATGGAGGAAAAGGATACAAGCCTCCAAAAGGGAATGGAGGGAATGGTGACAAACCACCCACCTCACCTCCATCCTCATCCTCATCTTCATCCTCATCTTCTTCTACTTTTTCAACCCTTTCACAAACACCTCCAAATTCTCCAAAGGGACATGGTAAAACTAATTTTCTAAAGCTTGATATAAAGTTTGAATTGCCTATGTACAATGGGGAGGTAAATGCTGAGAAATTGGATAATTAGGTTCGTTAGATTGAAGTGTATTGCAGGATATAAAGAGTCAAGAATGATGAGACAAAAATTCAAATTTCTTCTCTTAGATTTGAAGGTGCAACACTTATTTGGTGGGAGGCCAAAGCTTAAGAGGACATGAAGAAACATGGTAAGGTTTTATCCTCTCAGAATGATTTTGTTGTTGCAATAAGAATGCAATTTTATCCATTAGCATACATGCAAAAAGCTATTATGGATTGAAAAAACTTTAGGCAAGCTAAAGGTCAAAATGTGCAAAGCTACACTCAAGAATTTATAAAAAGAGCTTTGATTTTGGATATATATTTATCCTCTCAAGACACTCTACTCAAATACAATGGAGGATTGCATAGTTATTTTAGACACACAATTCTCATGTTAATCCCTACAAAACTAGATGAAGTTTGTGTACATGCAACTCATTTAGAAGCAAGAGTGAAGAATGTTCCTGAAGAGGATAACAAAAATCCATTTAAGAGTGGAGACAAAGGAAAGGGGAAATTCAAAGAAAAAGGGAAGAAGAATGCTTCAGTCAAGAAATAGGGATAAAAACTCACATGTAAACATTATTCAAAAGAAGGCCATGATGAAGACCACTGTTGGAAGCTTCATCCTGAAATGAGACCCAAAATGTTTAACAACAAAGGGAAATAAAAGACTGCTGCAACTACACAACATGATTTGGGATCCGATTTTGGGGATGAAACAAAGATCATTGCCATGGGATTCAGAGGTAGGGATTGTATTGCAAGTACTAGTTCTTCAAGTAGCCTTGATGAAGATCAACATGAGAAATAAATAATAGAGCTTTTCCAAATTAGAGTCATTTCAAAACATACCAAGATAGATACATTATTTGATAGTGGATCACAATAAAACCTTATTTTAAAAGACATTGTTAAGAAATTGAATTTGGAAACCACTCCACATCCTAAACTTTATCCTCTAGGTTGGATATGTGACAATGCAAAATTGCATGTGACAAAAAGGTGTAAATTGAGATTTGCCATCACTGCAAATTTTATAGATGAGGTAGAGTTTGATGTCATTCCACTTGAAATTTATGGTATTTTTTTGGGATGCCCATATCTATATGATAGGAGAGCCATTTTTCATTTCCATGAGAACAAATATCACTTGAAGTTTAAACATGGGGTTGAGTACATTGTTAGAGCACATAGAAATAAGTTGTATTTATCACTTGTGAATGCTGGACAAATGAAAAGGCTTGTTAATGCTAGTAAGAACTTTGTACTCTTGATGATTAAACCAAAAGAGAATGTTGAAAATGCAGCCTTCCAAGGATGTGATGCAAAGTTAAAATCTGATTTATATGAGGTTGTTAATACCTATGATGAGATGTTTCAGGGACCCAAAGGATTACCTTCTAAAGGAGGAATCCAGGATGATATTCAAGTGCAACAAGATTGTCATCTTACAAAAATTGGCATGTACATGATGTCAATTATGGAAAATCCAGAAATCAAGAAACAAATCCAAGAATTTCTTGATAAAGGGGTCATTAAACCAAGCACATCACCATGCGGGTCACCAATTGTTTTAGTACCAAATGGAGATGGTACATGGTGCAAGTGTGTGAATTTTAGATCCTTGAACAAGATTATAGTAAATAATCGTTACCCTCTTCCTCGAATTGATGATTTGCTTGATTAGTTGAAAGATGTAGTTTATTTCACTAAATTGGACTTTAGAAGTGGCTATCATCAGATTAGGATTGTTGAAGGAGACATATGGAAGACAACCTTCAAAATAAAGCAAGGTTTATTTGAATGGTTAGTTATGATTTGTAATGCTCCTATAACATTCATGAGAGTTATGAATGATGTCTTAAGGTATTTTCTTGATTATTTTGTGATTGTCTACTTAGATGACCTTGATATTCAGGACAACTCATGAAGAACATGTCGGGCATGTTAGGCAAGTCTTAGATGTCTTGAAGAAATAAAAGTTGTTTGTAAAGATGTCTAAATGTGAATTTGGAAAGACCTCATTAGTGTATTTGGGACATATTGTTAGAGGGGGTGAATTGGAGATAGATCCCTCAAAGGTCAAAGTCATTGTAGATTGGCCTAGGCCCAATAATGCAACTAAGATTAGAATCTTTTTGGTAGAAGCCCAATATTGGAGAAATTTCATTTCTAACTTTTCTTCAATTGCAACTCCATTATGTGCCTTGAAAAGTGTAAATCAAGTTTTTCAGTAGGGAGGCAAGCAACAGAAAGCCTTCAATGCATTGAAGGACAGAATGAACACAACTCTAGTTCTTGCATTTCCTGATTCAAGAAAACCATTTGAGATCTAAACAGATGCAAGTGACTATACCATGGGAGTAGTATTGATGCAACATGGTAAGCCCATATGTTACCATTCTAAAAATTTTAATGGTGCGGTAGTTAACTATCCTACAATGACAAGGAATTGTATGCATTGGTGCAAAGTGTGAACAAGTGGAAACACTATTTTATGAGAAAGGAAACTATCATTCATACTGATCATCAACCATTGCAATACTTGCAATAAAAAACTAAGCTACAACAAGTGAGGCATTTCAGATCGATGGGTTTCTTGCAACAATTCCACTTCATGATAAGCTATAAGAAAGGTATCTATAACAAGGTTGTTGGCATGCTTTATAGACCAATTGTTAGTGCTTCAGTTATTCTTAAGCATAATTCTATTATGCATGAGAGCTATGTTGAACATTATTCTTTAGATGATGACTTTAAAGATGTATATGCAACTTTGTGCCAAGGCAACCAAGTAGAGGAATTGGATTACCACGTTCATGATAGAATTTTGTATCATCTTGGCAAGCTATGCATTCCACAGGGTGAAAGAGTCAACACCATAAGGGAAGAACATACTTCTCTTATTGTTGGCCATTTTGGTGTAGGCAAGATGGTGGCACAATTACAAAGGTATTGCTATTGACCTTGTATGAATGAAAGTGTGTAACGATATGTAAGAGGATGTTATTTATGTGCTACAAGTAAGCCTAGCAATAGAACATTAGGATTGTATAGTCCACTTCCAGTTCCTTCCTGTCCTTGGGAAAGTGTTTCTATGGACTTTGTAGGAGGATTTCCTATGTCTAAAAAAAATCATGATTATCTTGATGTTGTGGTGGATTGTTTCATTAAGATGTGTATTTTTTATGCCTTGTAAGACGTAGGTTATAGCTGAATAGAGTTCACAAATTTTCTTTCAACATGTATGGGTACATTTTGGGCTGCCAAAATCCATTATTTCAAATCGAGATTCTCGATTTGTCGGGAAGTTTTGGTCAAGCTTATGGGGACTCTTGGACACCAAGTTGAAAAATAGTACAACATTCCATCCACAAACCGATGGTCATACAGGAGTTGTGAATAGAATGGTAGTACATCTTCTTCGCGGTATTACAACAAACATCCTAAGCTTTGGGATGAACACTTACACTACATTCAACATGCTTATAACTAGGAAAAGCATTCATCGACTCAAACATCTCCATTTGAGGCATGCTTTGGTTACTTATTAAAATCTCCTTTAGATTTTTTCCTTGGGAAATATGTTGCTATTGATGGTCATAGTGAGTTTGATAAGACCAAGTGATTCATTGAACAAGTTCAATTGGTGTATCAGATGGTTCAGGAACAGTTGTAAAAGAGTCAAGCTAAGTACAAGACAAGGCATGAAAAGCATCGTGTTGACCATAATTTTTAGGTTGGAGATGAAGTTTGGCTTTACATTGTTGGGATGGGGACCCGTGAGTCTAATTTTTCTCTAAGTTTTGAGTCAATTTTGATGTAAGATTGTAGAGTCTCCACATTTTGAGGAGAGTAGTGTGCAGAACGTTAAGAGTCAAAGGGGATTTTAGGAAGGTCAAAGCCCCTTATTTTTTAAAGGGATGGGTTGTTTTCAGTAAACAATGAACTCCGCCCATGGTTCGCAGACCATGGTAATGTAATGTAAAAGATATAAAAGGGAGTCATCTAGGAGTCATTAGGCAGTTCTAAGCTTTATGAAATGTAGGAAAAAAATTTTGAGTCTATAATTCTGTATTCTGGCCAAGGAGAAGGCTCTTGCAGCTAAGTGTGCGGAGACCTTGGTAAGTCCGCAACTGAGTGCGTGGGCCCCTGCAGCTGTGTGGCAGGGCCGAAAGAAGTGTAATCATTGAATATTTGAAGTAATAAAGTATATTTGAAGAAATTATGTGTAATTCTCTGTATACTCATATGTTTATGTGTTTATGCTTAGTTATGATTCGATTCTCAGTGATATTTCTTTAATTGCATCGCGAAGGCCTAGATCTACTTTTATGTTATAACTTATGCATGCTAGAACACTTAGGCGAAGCTTATATATCTATTTAAGTAGAAATCACTATAAGTCTGTGATTATAAAGATAAGAGTTTGTAAAGGTCAAATCAAGCCCTAAATTAAGGAAACACATCGTTTCTACATCACATAGCCTTCTGGATGTAGAAACCTAGTTCTAGCATCCCCCAATACTACCCCGGGTAGACTGCAGTTTGCGTTAAGCGGACTGTTATCAAAAGGGTCGATAGTTTAGGGTTTTGTTGGTTAGCGCAACAATTTCTGAACCTGGGTCCAAGCATCCTCAACCCATTAAATGGTTCTATTGGAAAGACTGGGATCTATCTGAGGGATGTGTGATGTTGCATCCGTGGATACAAACTAAGAAAGAAATCAAGAGTGGATAGATCGGAAGTTGCACAAGTTTTCCGCTAAGGAAAATCAGAATCCACGCTGGTCAAAAGAGAGGCAGTTACAGAGATATCTCTATATAGAAGAGCACAAGCCCTTTTTCACATCATTCCCTAACGAACTGCACGAGTGGCTTTCAAAGATAACAGACAACAAACCTACTTGGAAACACGATTTCATGATGGAAGAAATGCTCTAATCATATCAATCATTTGGTCCCACCATGGTTTAAAATAGTATGGTATCCAAAAGATTCCATGCCATGGTTTAGGTTAATTTATTTGTATCGAAAATATTTCATATACCTTTGACATTGATATGTATATATAATTATTACTTTTGCGAAATTAGATATATATTTATAGTCAATCAAGGTTTTTGTTATTAAAGTTGTGAATATATATATATATATATATATATATATATATATATATATATATAATTTGTTGTGATTCTCCATTTTAATTTCACATGGTAAAGGTTCTCTTTTTTTAATATTTATTAGTCTTTACCTCGTCAAAGACTATAACATTCCTCGGAGTCAAAGTGCATTAACTCTGCATAATTTGCTATTTTTTTGCACTTTCAACTAAAGTTTCATGAAAATGCTCAATATTTCTATTTTCCTATAAATTCAAAAATAATTTTGCAATTTTTTGGAAATCTTATTTCTAGTTTTTTATTGGCTCAACGAGCTTTGATGGGACATACTTCCCCTGGTGGAGAGTGTTTTATTTTCGATATTTATTAGTCCCTAACAATTTATTTAAAAAATAAAAAAACTAATTTTCTATGTGGCTAACACGTTGGTGAGTGCTTTGACACTGTTTTATTTTGGTATTGATGAGTCCCTGACAATTTATTTAATAAAATAAAAAACTACTTTTCTGTGTGACTAGCACGTTGATGAGTGCTTTGACACTGACACTGTTATGCCTGACCCTACGATTCCTAGCACTGTTACTGCTCTTCCCAATGTTGTAGGTCCCTTGCGTGGGCGGGGGGAAAGCTCCGTACAATGGCTTCACGCAGATTACAATTCTCTACACAATCTAGTTTAGGACAACTTCTGCACCCCCAATACAATTCTCCAAAATCCCAAGTTTGTGCGAGGAAATATTAACAATTAAAAGCCTCCAAAAAGCTATTAACTCAGAACACTAATTTTGTACATTGGCTTCCTGTGCATTACAATTAAAAATTATTAAAAATGAAACTGTAACTCAATCAAGCTTTAAACTATATATTCAAATTATTAAAAATTGAATTGCATAATGAGTGAATGGTTGTGCAGGAGTGTAGAGAAAACAAATTTCTCCTCACAATCAACTTCTCCACATTACTACTGCAAACTATATCTTATTGTTTATTATACCCATGCTTGACGTGAGAAATCGTTCCTTCATGATGTTTTTTAATTTCAAAAACATGAATTAAACTATATATTCAAATGATTAAAAACATAATTGTTTTTTTATTTCAAAAAACATGAATAAAACTATATATTCAAATTATTAAAAACATAATTGTTTTATAATTTCAAAAACATAAATAAAACTATATATTCAAATTATCAAAACTTAATTGTAACTCAATCCAGCTTTAAAATATATATTAAAATTATTAAAAACTTAAATGCACAACATGAGTGAATGGTTGTGTAGGAGTGTGGAGAAAACACATTTATCCGCACAATCAACTTCTCCACACTACTAGTGCAAACAATATCTTATAATTTATTATTCCTATACTTGACATGAGAAATCATTTCTTTATGATGTTTTTTAATTTCGAAAACATAAATAAAACTATATATTCTAGTTATTAAAAACGTAATTATAATTCATTTCAACTTTAAACTATATATTCAAATTATTAAAAAGTTAATTGCACAATGAGTGAATGGTTGTGTAGAGAAAACATATTTCTTGCAGAATCAACTTTTTATCCTTTATTATGCCTATACTTGATGTGAAAATCGATACTTTATGATGTTGTTTAATTTTGAAAACATGAATAAAACTATATATTCAATTTATTAAAGACGTATTTATTTTTTCATTTCGAAAACATAAATAAAACTATATATTCAAATTATTAAAAAACTTAATTGTAACTCAATTACACTTTAAACTATATACTAAAATTATTAAAAACTTAATTGCAAAACATGAGTGAATGGTTGTGTGGGAGTGAGTGGAAAACACATTTCTTCTCACAATCAACTTCTCAGCACTATTATTGCAAATGATGTCTCTAAAACCATCGCAATTGCCAAAAGCATACTCCTCCTCGAAAATTTCTTAGAACATTTCATGTAGCTTATTGAGAGTAGCCTCATCACTCTTCGGATCTATGGTCTTCCAAAGATTCACAAAGAAGGGGCGCCCCTAAGGCTGATTATCAATACCATAGGTGGTCCAACCTACCTCCTTGCTAAATACCTTGCATTGAAGCTTAGACCCCTGGTTGGGCTTACAGAATCATTCGTCAAAGACTCTTCATCCTTTGTCAAAGAGCTTAAAGACATAAAATTCGACCCTGAGGACATTCTTGTGAGTTTCGATGTGGTTTCCCTTTATACTTGCATTCCTATAAGGGAGGCCATTGAGGTCATCAACCGCCTTACTAATCCTGATACCACTCATTTAGTTGAAATTTGTCTCACTTCCACCTTTTTCAGCTTTGAAGGGGAATTCTATGAACATACTTGTGGGGTTGCCATGGGCTCACCCCTATCCCCGGTCGTTGCTAATCTCTTTATGGAAGACTTTGAATCCAAAGCTTTGGCCTCGACTCGTATTTTGCCCAAGTTCTGGAAGTGGTTAAAATCGTTAATTATCCAATTCCTTTCAGTTAGTATGATGCCATTATTGAACTAATTTAAAGGTTATCTATTTTAAATTTTTTTATTTTTTATAAATCATTGATATAGGTTGTATTCATTTAGATGTTTTTAATAATATTTAATGAACCTATTAATAGGTTATGGTTCTAGTCAATTTAATAAAAATATAACAAAAATTTAATTAACTAATTAATTTTTCCTTTCCCTATCCCTTGGTCTTGTTGCCCAGTCAATCGTAGCCCTTGGTCCAGTTTAGTTTCCGAGTCAAATTTAGTTGTTTCCTAGTCGAATATAGTGGTTGGATGACTTGCTCTCCCTATTTAATGAACCACACTCATTGGTTTGAAATTTTCGCTGTTTCCAATCAAATATAGCGGTTAGATGACTTGCTCTCCCTATTTAATGAACCACACTCTTGGTTTGAAACACGTAAGCAATATGAATTATGATGTGATTTTCGCTGAAGACTCTTCTCATAAACATTTCATGTCAATTAAACTATTGTTGAAGCTTGTGGAGAGAGCTTTGTGCAGCAAGATTTCACTCTGTAGAGAGATGCTTATGTTTGACTTGTTTGAATTTTTAAATTGGTTATTTCGATTTCAATAGCAGTTTCTTTGCACAATGAAAATGAGATGCCTATGCTTGAGGTGTTTGACTTTTTAAACTGGTTATTTCGATTTCAATAACAACGTCTTTTCACAAGGAAAATGAAAGTAAAAATATATGCACAAAGCATTAATGATAAAAATATAAATGAAAGCATAAAAAATAGCTAATAGGCAAAGTAGAAAACATTAAGGATAAAAATATAAATGGAAGCATAAAAAATAGCTGATTTGGAAAAGTAAAAATATTTGCACAAAGCATTAACGATAAAAATATAAATGAAAGCATAAAAAAATAGCTAATAGCTAAAGTAAAACTATAAATAATAACAACACAATAGTAATAGCAAAATGAGCTATAATTATTAGTAGTGTGCATTTAAGTATATCTATTAATTCTTTGTCATTAATGTTTCTTTTTGAAAATTATTTTATATGGAAAATTTTTATAATATTATAGCTATTAACTTTTTATTATTAATAGTTAATAATTAAGGAGCTAAAATTCACAGTGCAATAGTTATTACATTTAATATTATTATCACTATTAATAGACAATTGTGCATTTAATTAGAGCTATTAATTCTTTGGCATTAATGCCTTCTACTTTTGATAATTATTTTATATGGACAACTTTTCCACACCACCAAAACATAAGTATCGCTATTAAACAAAAATGTTCACACTTTCATTAATAATTAACGAGTTAAACTCCGCAATGCAATAGTTATTACATTTAACTATTATTAATTTGATTATTAACACACTATTGTGCATTTAATTATAGCTATTAATCTCCATCATTATTGTTTTTGATAATTATTTTACATGTACAACTTATATAATACTATAGCTATTAAGCCTTTTTTTATTAATAGTTAATAATTAATGAGTTAAACTCAACACTGCAATAGCTATTACATTTGATATTATTAACTTTACTATTAACACACTATTATGCATTTAATTATAGCTATTACTTCTCTCGCATTGATGCCTTATGTTTTTGATAATTATTTTACATGGACAACTTTTCCACCCAAGGAAAACACAAATATTACTATTAAACAAAAATGTTCACACTTTCATTAATAGTAAAAAATTAATGAGTTAAACTCCACACCCCAATAGTTATTACAATTAACTATTATTAACTTGACTATTAATAGACTATTGTGAATTTAATTACAAATATTAATTCTCTCTCATTAATGTTTTCTGCTTTTGCTTTTGATAAAGTGACGACAAACTACCTCTTGTATGGAGCTTTGCTTGTGCTGAGCTTTCTTTGTACTAAAATCTATACTCAAGCAATGCTCCACACACTGTGAACTCTATGCCCCTCTTCAATGCCAACACACACTCTTCAATTCTCCACACATTGGTAACTCTACACCGCTCTTCAATGCCAACACACACTCTTCCCCTCTTCAATGCCAACACACACTCTTCAATTCTCCACACACTGGTAACTCTAAGCCTGTCTTCAATGCCAATACACACTCTTAAGCCATTCAATTTTTTAAATTGGTTATTTCAATTTCAAGTGCACTGCCGCAAGTGAAAAATGAAAGCAAAAACCTTTGCACAACATTAACCATAAAATATAAATGAAAGCATAAAAAAATAGCTAATAGCTATTAATTAGTTAGCTGTTGGGAGTTAATTATGAAGCTATAAATGATAGCAACACAATAGTAATAGAAAAATGAACTATAATTATTAATCACTCTAATAATTAAACATCAACAATAGTTTCCTAAAATATTACATTTTTATAATACTATAGCTATTACAAAGAACTCTACTAACCTATAATACTATAGTGATTAATTATTTCCATTACTAGTTAATAATTAATGACTTAAACTTTGTAATGTAATAACTAATATATTTAACTATTAATATACTGTTATGCATTTAATTATAACTATTAATTATGTGCCATTAATTTTTTCTTTTGATAATTATTTTACATGGACAATTTTTATAATACTATAGCTATTAAATTTTTATTATTAATAGTTAATAATTAATGAGTTAAACTCCACGGTACAATAGTTATTACATATATTATTATTAATTTCACTATTAATAGACTATTGTGCATTTAATTATAGCTATAATTATTTTACAGAAAACTTTTATAATACTATAGCTATTGAGCTTTTTTATTAATAATTAATAATTAATAATTAATGAGTTAAACTCTGCACTACAATAGTTATTACATCTGATATTATTAACTTGACTATTAACATACTATTATGCATTTAATTATAGCTATTAATTCTTGCAATAATGCTTTCTGTTTTTAATAATTATTTTACATGGACAACTTTTCCACACAACTAAAACACAAATATCGCTATTAAACAAAAATGTTCACAATTTAAAAAAAATAATGAGTTAAACTCTGCATTACAATAGCTATTACATATAATTATTATTAACTTGACTATTAATAGACTATTGTGCATTTAATTACAAATGTTAATTTTATAGCATTAATGTTTTTTGCTTTTGATAAAGTGACGAAAAACTACGTCTTGTACATAGATTTTCTTGTGCAAAGCTTCGTGTGAGCGAAAAGCTTTGCACAAGAAATGCTCCACACACTACTAACTCTATGCCCCTCTTGAATGCCAAGACACACTCTTTAGCCATTCGATTTTTTAAGTTGGTTATTTCAATGTCAACTTCAGCGCCTCTTCACAATGAAAAAAAAAGCAAAAATCATTGGGCAAAGCATTAATGATAAAAATATAAATGAAAGCATAAAGAATAGCTAATAGTTATTAATTAACTTTTCGGAGTTAATTATGAAGCTATAAATAATAGTAGCACAATAGTCATAACAAACTGAACAATAGTTATTAATAACTCTAATAATTAAACAACAACAATAGTTTCCCGAAACTATTACATTTTTTTAACACTATTATTATAGGAAACATATTAACCTATAATACTATAGCAATTAACTATTTTAATTAGTAGTTAATAATTAATGAGTTAAACTTTGCACTGCAATAACAATTACATTTAATTATTATTAATTTGACTATTAATAAACTATTGTGCATTTGATTATAACTATTAATTATATGTCATTAATGCTTTCTTTTGATAATTATTTTACATGGAAAACTATTAAAATACTGTAGATATTAACTTTTTTTATTAATAGTTAATAATCAATGGGTTAAACTCCCCACTACAATAGCTATTACATTTAATTATTAATAGACTATTTTGCAATTAAGCTATTACATTGAAGTATTATTAACTTGACTATTAATAGACTATTGTGCATTTAATTATAGCTATTAATTCTCTCGCATTAATGCTTTCTATTTTTTATAATTATTTTACATAGACAACTTTTCCGCACAATGAAAGCACAAACATTACTATTAAACAAAAATGTTCACACTTAGACACAATAAAAACACAAATATTATTATTAAACAAAAATGTTCACACTTCCACACAAAATGTCCTATTCATATAAACTATAAGTTGGACTATGGAGAGCTATTTATTTTATTTTATTATTGAAAAAAAATATGTCATTACCAAGAAAACATTGTAGTCCATAAATGTGAGACTTATAGCCCACAACCCCACACATTTCAATGGTAGAGCTCCACACACTGAGGTTCCACACAATAAGCTATAACATTATTTTATTAATATTATTCTATTTTATTTTATTATTGGAAAGCCAATACATAATTACCGACAAAACAAATGATAAATTTTGTGGCAAAAATGTAGCCTATTGTGCAGAAGTAAGAAATTTAGCAAGAAAACACTATGGAAAAATATCAATTAAATAGTGGTAGAGGCGGGGAGCATCGCAACTATTCCTCTTGTTAAATTTATAATTGTGTTATAAAATAATAGGCATGGTTTGTATAGCAAACTTGTTTTCCACAAATACTTTTTAACAATAAGAAAATGTATATGTATCAATTTAACTATAGTTAGTGTCAAAAATTTAGTGTGAAGTTTGGTTACACTTTTGGCGCTTTTTTGAGACAAAAATACAATTTTTAGAAGTTTTTCAACTTTCCACAAGCTAAAGTAATTGTTCTGTTTAGAATTTCATTTTATAGTAAAATGAAATCTTGTTAGAAATTTTATTAAATTTCTATTAATTATTTTTTAGAATTGTTTTATTCATACTTGATATGTCAACTTAGCAATTGTTTGATTGTTTGTCCTTTAAAAGTCAAGGGATTCATAAAAGACCATGTTTTTTGGTCCGAGTGTATTATTTGTTAACCTTGAATTTTTGAAAAAAAAATGTATTGCAACAATCTAGACACTCTATTTCAGTATGGCTATATTTACGAAACCAACATATGCATATCATAATTACTAAGTTTTTTTGAATTGAACCAATATGAAAAAGCTGCAATTTTTAAGATGTTTAACATAACACCATGTTTCCCATCATATTAGTTAAAAACTAAAACTCTAAAAACTACCAATTAAAGAGGACAGGCCAACGTAATGCACCATACATTTTCCATACTTTTTGATAGTGTATTTTGGAAGATACAAAATTTTGATTTCACTAAATCATAATGACATTCAGAGTTTTTTGGCACACATTTTATTAGAAAATTAGTTACAATTAGCATATATTTATGAAATTCCATAAAAATTATATCTACTGAAAGTAGATTCGATTATGCAAATGATAGTGTTTTCTTTGTTACAACCCAAACTAGAAAGGGTCCTAGAGGGGCAACTGCTAGGCCAAGGGCAACAATGGAGCAATATGTTATGAGACCAGCTCAAGAAAAAGATAGAAAATATAGATCAACGCCTTAGAATTCAGCCTCTTCGAGGGGGCAACCTCCTTTACATTACATAAATGAACAATTCTTGGATGATTCAAATGACAAAAACTCCTTTCTATATAGTAGTCTAAGGAGTCACAATATAACCCACCCGACCTAACAATAATAATATAAAGCCACAAAAATAACAATAGAGGGATTCTATGAGGCACAATAATAACAATATGGGGACAATAGGGGCACAACAATATTAATAAGGGATACAACTACAATAGTAATGGGGTAATCACTAGTATTATAGGGACCCAACATGCCCTTCTCCTTCAAAAAAGTGTTGTCCTCAACGCTTGAGTAGTTCTGGAAGCTTCTGTATAAAATTCTCATCCTCCCATGTGGAATCTTCAGTGGATAAGTTCTTCCACTTGATAAGATACTTCGAAATCGATCGATTTTGTAGCTGTTGAGTTCTTGTGTGACTACTTCCGGTTCCAATATAATTTTTCCTTCCTCGTCAAGTTCTCGCAATATTGTTTGAACTGGGAGCTTGTCACCTATAACCTTCTTTAAACATGAAACATGGAAAACTGGGTGCAATATAGAAGCTGCAGGAAGCTCCAATTTGTATGCCATAGTACCAATCTTTTGCAACACCTTGTATGGACCATAATACTTTGGTGATAATTTATTATCCTTCTTAGCTTGCTTGAGGGAAATTTTCTTATATGGTTGTAGCCGTAGGAATACCCAATCACCTACATCAAAACTTCTATCGCTGCGATATTTATTTGCCTGTTGTTTCATTCTATTCTGTGCCAACACAAGGTTATCCTTTAAGAGTTTGAGGACCTGTTGTTGATGTTTGATGTGATGTTCCACTGCTTGAACCTTAGAATTTTCTCTTAAATATGATGTGATGGATGGTGGATGATATCCATAAAGTGCCATAAATGGGGTCATTTTTGTTGTTGTATGGAAGGAAGTGTTATACCACCATTCAGCCAGAGGCAACCATTTGACCCATTATGTCTGTTTATCAGATACAAAGCAACGAAGATATCCTTCCAAACACTTGTTTACTATCTCAGTTTGCCCATTAGATTGAGGATGATAAGATGAGCTATGAGCTAACTGAGTACCAAGAAAAGAAAATAATTCTGTCCAAAAATTTCCAGTGAAAATGGGATCTCTGTCACTTACAATAATCTTTGGGTTTCCATGTAGCTTTTGAATTGATTCCATAAATGCAGTAGAAACTGTATTCACTTTAAATGGATGTGATAATGCACAAAAGTGTGCATGCTTGGTAACTCTATCAACTACCACCATGATGACATTCTTTCCCTCATACTTGGGTAAACCTGTGATAAAATGCATTGAAACCTCCTCCCAACGTTGGCTTGGAATGGATAAAGGTTGTAATAGACCCGGTGTCTTAATTGTTTCAACTTTATTTTGTTGGCAAACCAAACATTCTGCCACAAACTTTTGAATATCTGATTTAAGGCCATCCCAAAAAAATTCCTTCTTAACCCTGTGGTAAGTTTTTAAAAATCCTGAGTGCCCTCATAAGGGAGAAGTGTGAAATTCCATAAGAATCTTTTGTTTTAGTTGGGAATTCTTACAGAGGTATAAGTGATCTTTGTACCATAACGAATCATTTTTCCAGCTAAATGTATCAGACGTACTGGAATCTTGTTGTAACTTTCAAATAAGTGCCCACACTTCTTCGTCATTCTTCCATTCCTCCCTTGCTTTGTTTTTCCGATCTAGTTGGATAATAGAAATGGCGTACAACAATGCTTCCACATCCTCATCCTTTCTTGAGAGTGCATCTGCCACCAAATTTTGCTTCCCTTTTTTGTAGATGATTTCAAAGTCATAACCCAACATCTTTGTGACCCACTTTTGTTGCTCTTCAGAGGATAATCTTTGTTCTAAAAAGTATTTAAGGCTATCATGATCCGTTTTTACCTTGAAGTGTCTTCCTATTAGGTAGGGTCGCCATTTCTTAAGTGCATGGAGTATTGCCAACATTTCCTTCTCATAAATAGCTTTGTGTAAAAACTTTCCCTTGATTAGATGACTTTCAAAAGCAATGGGTCTTTCATCTTGCATTAAAACAACACCAATTCCATTTCCTAAAGCATCACATTCCACAATAAAGGTTTTTATGAAGTCCGGTGTAGCTAAGACCGGTGCTTGGCACATTGCCTCTTTAAGATGTTCGAAGGCCTTTGTTTCTTCCAGAGTCCATGAAAATGCATCTTTCTTCAATAATGTTGTTAGAGGTGCTTCTATTCTCCCATAATTCTTAAAAAAATTGCGATAATACCCTGTCAACCCGAGAAATATTCGCAGATGCTTTATGGATGTGGGGATTTTCTATTCCTTAATGACTTTAATTTTGCTAAGGTCTACCTTAACTCCTTCATGAGATACAATATGAACCAGATATTCCACCTCTTGTACTCCAAAGAAACATTTAGATCTTTTTGCATATAATTGTTTCTCCTCCAACAGTTGTAGCACCATGTCAACATGTTCAACGTGATCCTTCCAAGACTTGTTGTAGATTAGTATATAATCAAAAAATACTAACACAAATTTTCTAAGGAATGGTTTGAAAATGGAATTCATCAAACCTTGAAATGTTGAAGGTGCATTGGTAAGGCCAAAAGGCATGACCAAAAATTTATAATGACCCTCATGAGTTCTAAATGCTGTTTTCAGAATGTCTTCAGTCTTCATTCTGATTTGATGATATCTTGAATGAATATCCAACTTGGTGAAGTAAATTGATCCATGCAATTCATCTAATAATTTATCAATGACAGGAATGGGAAACTTATCTTTAATAGTGAGCTTGTTGGAGCTCCCTATAATCCGGACACATGCGCCATGATCCATCCTTCTTGTGCACCAATACTACTGGAGCAGAGAAAGAACTTTTACTCGGTTGAATTATGCCAGCCTCTAGAATTTCTGCAACCATACATTCAATTTCACTCTTTTGGGCATAGGGATATCTGTACGGCCTGATGTTTGGAGGAACACTTATTGGAATCATATGAATAGCATGATCATGATCACGAATAGGTGGGAGACCTTTGGGAGTCTCAAATACCTTGGAATGATTGTCCAAGACTTTTTGGAGGTTTGGAGAAATAGATGATTCCAATGTGGAAACATCTAGCGAACATAATTGTGCAATTACACCTCTTTGTTCCTTTTTTAGAAGCTTTGTCATATCGTTAGAGCTGATTATCTTTCCCGGTTTCCCTGCAATACCCCTTAATTCAACTTCATTTCCTTCCACAGAAAATTTCATGGAAAGTTCTTGAAAATTAAAAGCTATTGTACCCAAGGATTGTAGCCATTGGACTCCTAGTACAACATCAGCACCTCCCATTGGAATGGAAAGCATTGGGCTAGTCAATACATATTATCCCATGGATAGCTTGATATTATGGCACTTTCCGGAGCAATTTATTGTTCCTCCATTTGCAACCATCACTTGACACTCTGGTGCTGGATATAAGAAGCAATTCAATTCTTTTGCTACCTTACAATGATTAAAATTGTGGGTACTTCCTGAATCAATCAACACTATTACCTTTTTCTTCTTGATTTGTCCTTCTATCTTGACGGTTTGAGTTGTAATTCCCACCAATGCGTTACAAGATGTGGTTGGATTCATTTCTTCTTTATCTAGGCTTTGTTCCTGGAGTATATCCTCTTCTTTTGACCTTTCTTGCTCCTTTTCTTCTTCCTCTTCACAATCTATGTAGAATAATTTCTTCTTAGCACACTTATGACCTTTACTGTATTTTCTATCACAACTCTAACAAATCCCTTTTGCTCTTTTTTCTTCCAATTTTTGTGGTGTCAACCTTATAGGTTGTGGAAGACTAGGGGCAACAACACTTCCATCTTTATAGTTGTAAGTGGTATGCTTCCTAGTTGCCATAATTTTGCTTTCCATTTTTCTTGCTAACATGAATGCCTTCTCTAATGAATCAGGTTCCCAAAGGCGAACATCATGTTGGATATTATCCTTTAAAGTCCCTATGAACACATCAATCCTATGCTCTTGTGGAATATTTTTTACCCTTATGTTCAATTCTTGGAGCTCCTCAATGTGCTCCATTATTGAACCCTTTTGTTTGAGACTTATCAAATGGCTAAAAAAAGTGTTGCTTTTTGCATCCTCATAATGTGCTGTCAGTTCTTCCGTAAAAATTGCCCAAGTGATAATTTGTTTACGAGAGCAAAGCCATTGATACCATATAAACTGATTTGGTTCCAAATATAAAGTTGCAATACATACCTTTTGTGTGTTTTGCACATTATTGAGATCGAAAAATTGCTCCATCTGTAATATCCATGTTGCGGGATCCTTGCCATCAAACTTCCTCATATCGATTTTTGGAATATGGTGGGTCTTCGATCCCACATTAGAGTATATGAAATCATGATTAACATTTCTTTTGTTTGCATCATGAGTTTCCTTTACTACCTTTTCACCATTAGTAAGTATTTCTTGTAGAAAATTTGTCAAATCTGTCTTCAAATCTACCATGTCTTTCTTCAAATCTATCTTCAAATCGTCCATCTTAGCTTCCATGCCCTTTATCTTAGCTTCTATTAGCTTTTGTGAGAGTGACATTTGTTGCACTTGGTCTTGTAATTTTGATATATCATGTAGCATTTCTTCCTCTTCTTCATGAGTCATGCTAAAGCTTTCAGGTTTCTTACTGGGTGTTTGCATTTTCTTTCCTCAGGGCATTAGTTACCAATAATAATGCTCTACTATGCCCTTCGGATTCCTTCAAAATAAATTTTCAAACCAAGCTTAAGCAAAAATTTAAAAAAATCTACACACCTTTTTTCACTTTGTAGGAGCTCGATATTGCCTCTCATGTATCTCTGTACTTTCGGATTGTCTAGTTCTGACATTGCGTCCTGCAGTAGCCCTCTGTGTCCTCTTTCCAATGCCACTAGTGTGATCCAAATTGGATTCTCCAAGGAAGAGTTATGCGAAATCTCCCATAGCGACCTGATTATAGACTAATTTAGTAGAGCAAACTTGTACGACATGCCACGAGTCACTGTTTTGACCTTTGGCTCTGAAAAATATATACAAGAAACTAAATTCCGTCCTTTTTCTGTACCTTCTTACGAAATTTCAATTCAATGCTCATAGAGAAAGTTATGACGATTTTTCCGAGGTCACATGTTTGGAATGTAATTCAGGAGTCTACAAAAAGACCAACTTCCTTAGATCATATCTCCGCAAATATAGCGCAAAAAGATCTAAAATTTGGACCCGATATTCAACGCGATTTTTTCTCAAATGGGTTTTTTTTTTAGCTTCTGAAACATCACAGAAAAAATTTATAGCGAAAATGCCATGATGACCTGTTTGGAGCAGCGAAACCCTAGAATCCAAAGCTCTGATACCAAATGTTATGATACCAGCTCAAGAAAAAGATAGAAAAGATAGATCAATGCCTTAGAATTCAGCCTCTTCGAGGGGGCAACCTCCTTTACATTACATAAATGAACAATTCTTGGATGTTTCAAATGAAAAAACCTCCTTTCTATATATAGGAGTCTAAGGAGTCACAATATAACCCAGCCGACCTAACAATAATAACATAAAGCCACAAAAATAACAATAGAGGGATTCTATGGGGCACAGTAATAACAATATGGGGACAATAGGGGCACAACAATATCAATAAAGGATACAACTACAATAGTAATGGGGTAATCACTAGTATTATAGGGACCCAACACAATATCCCATTTGCATCTCAGCTAAAGCTCCCTACTCTTTACGGACTTTCACTTATAGGAGGAGACACGGTATGAAGGGAATTAATTAGATAAATGGGTTAATGAAGGGAAAAGAGTGGTTCCTCAAGAGGCCTATTCATAAGAGAGGATCAATATGTGGCTTGCTTTCCCAAGAGGCAAGATGAAAGGCTCTCTAAGAAAGGACAAGACGGTCTTAGGGACTAGGTTTTAGGAATGAGACTTCTTAAGGAGGGACTTAGTCCTAACAACCATTATATAGACTTTGTTTCCAATTTTTTTTTGAAGAATTACCTTCCAAAAGTTATGGGACCACAAGGTACCATGTGGACCCCAGGTTAGGTCAAGAGAATAGGATTAAGCAACCATTGATGTACTTGACCTAATTAGGGAGGAGAAGGGAATCAAATAAAGAATTTTCAATGAAATTCCACGCAGTGATCCCAATGAGGTTACTAGCCTAAGGAAACCAAAAACAAAATTTGGTCTCCAAGCTAGGGCTTCGTATTTCTTGGGATCCAACTGTCAGAATGGCTTCAAATTTGGAGGACACCTAGGAGACTTACCAGTGCAGTAGTTGCCAAGAGATAGTTTTTGAGGGGATGGTTTGCAAGTAAATTGATGCCCTCGGAGACCTAATGGGGTTAGACCTAGAAAATGAGAGAGTTGAAAAAGAAAAATGAACTTTAACGTAATCACCAGAGGAGCACCAGGGATTTTTCCTTTGGGAGAGATGGAGTCATGGAATATTTAGGGTTTGGATTGGTTTCCACTTGTCAAGGAGGCCTAAAAGGAACTTCGCTAGGCATTAGGGCTTAATGGAAGCAACTTCAAGGTCATTTACACTTCGTTTAGGAATATTTGGTGACTTATCAAGAAAAATTCAACAAGTTTGTCTCTAGGAACGTTCATTCATTCAAACATGGCCCATAGATGATACAAAACTATTTAGAGATTCAATTTCCAAAATTTCGTTCCAAGAAAAACAACAAATTAACCCTAGAATAGTCAAAATCCCAACGTCATGAATGCAACAAAATAAATAACAAGAATAACATCGAAATAGTACTTACATGTAAGAAGAATATATCCAATCACCAAGATATGTTAGTCATACAAGCTCCAAGGCAAATAAGATTATCCAAACATCGAAATTCATCCATTCATCCCAAAAATCTCATCCTCAAAAGATACTGAAAATCTCAAAAGAAGATATAATTCAATCCACGTGATTATGAGAGAATGAATCAAGTCATGATATATTTATACAATGTCTAATGAATTAGATTTAGCTTATTTGACCTAATGTAGCCCCTAAAATAAAATAATGTGCGTAATAACAACCTTTTAGTGACAAGCCCACCAAACTAGCTCAATAATAAAGGAGTAAGCCTCTCAAGAGGGTCGAATGATCAATAACATGTGTAGTTGGGAATTAGAGAAGGCCCAATGAATTCCATAGGTTCCATAATGTGAAATATGACTCCAAAGATAGTAGACAAGAGGTTGGCCCCTTATTCTCCAGGTAATAAACCTATGGTGCTCCCAAATGGATGTGGGGGCACACAAATGTGCTCATCGGTCTCTAAATAGATCGAAGATGTCTGTAGACCATATGCAAGGGATTGGATGATGATATAAGTGATGCCACATCATCATATAGATCCTGGACCATATTCCAAGTGTATGGTCCAATAGGTGAACCACGAGCAATCTCTAAATGACTCTGGGGATCCATGGGATGCTATCTATTGTTGTGGAGGCTCATGGATCTCTACACATACCCTACATGTTCCATTGTATCCTTCTAGAGGGTTAGAACCTCGTATAAGGAGACCAAACCCAAAATGGAGACCATTTTTAATCCTGCATAAGCTCCAATGCGTCCCCTTGCAATCCAGTACACCAAGTCATTAAATATATCAAGTCAAAGAGTTTAAAAACCATGGAAAATAGGTGGGCACTTCATAATGGCATGCCCTTCCATAGTGTGATTTGGCATGTGTAAATGTCTCCAAGATCAAAGGGGGGTTAACCAAGCACCCCATTAGGTGGCTTCTGCTTCTAAATGGGGTGGTATGTCCATGGTACATCCTTCAAAATTGTGGTGGCATGTGATAAAGTGATGGAACATAGTAGGAGATGAAAGGGAAAACCTGGGTCACATGCCATTGTACAAGGGTAGCTAATGAAGGGGAAGCCCATATTTGGGTAAATGATGCGTAGGAGGGAGAAATCGTGGTACATGAGTTACCCCGGCCTTGTTTTTTCCACCCTTCTTCATATGCCTCTTTCCTTTTATGATTTTTCTTTGGTTAACTACTCAGGGCTCAAGGGATTGCATCCTCTAGGGGTTGGGACAATAATGGGTTCTGGAATGATAGATGAGGATCATATAGGGCCTATAAGAACCATGGTGATGGTGATGGAAGGGGGTAGAGTTCAGGTATTGGTTTTTTCCCACATGCTAAATGTGTTTGTCCCAACCATCTTTTGCATTTTGTGGTACAATTTGCTGTTGAATGTGGCGAATTATGCTTTTTCTTTTATTTTGCATCAACCTCCGGGCATCGTTCCAGGCCTGACCCAAGGTGTGGGAAAAGGGGAGAGGGTGTCTGACCCTGTGTGGACCTAGTGGAGGAATGTGGACCTAGTCGAAGGAGTGATGAATGGGGTTATAATGAGTGGAAGAGGGGTGATATATGTGGATTGGGGAGCGAGACCACACAACCAAAATCGGGGTTTCTCGTGTAGTACCACCCCTAAAGCCCAAAGGTCAGTAAAGGAGATCCCACGGGACTAGGGTACAAGGTTGATATACAAAGAGACCTAGGGGACAAGAAAATAGACCTAGTTCACTCTTTCTGCCAAATCCCCCCATTAATCCATGCCCAAGAGTTTCCATGATAAATAAACTAAAATACTCAATCACTAAATGACAAGGCATACCTTTAGGTTTGGGAAGACCACCTTCAAACATACAATCATGACAGATGGATGAGGGACCACATGGTTGGCTCAGGTGGCGGAGAAATGACACAAGGAGCTAGTTGGTTGTTGCAAGGGGCTACTGGCTGAGGACCATCATGGAGAAAAAAATTCTCCTAGGGATAACACCCACAAAATGGTGGGTAAAAGGTTCCGAAAGTAAATCCACTATATTTGATGGATTTTTACCATTATGAAATTGGAGAGAGGTGAACAGAGACAAGTTATTACAAAGTTGTAGGTATTTGGCCAAATTTTTTTTTTTTGGTCAATTTTTTTTTTCTTTCATGAACGAATGTTAAATTTAATGGATTTTTTTTTTTTGGCTGAAAAACTTACCATATTTTATATCGACCACAAAATTGAAACAATGTGACCCTCCGATGTAACCATTTCGGCCGAAAGCTATAAATAAACTTGGCTGAAACGTCATTTTCACACTAACATTCCTCATGTGCAACTTTTGAATACAAAACTTCTTTGAATCTAATTTTTGGATAGAATTTTTTTTTTTTTGGCTAGATTTTGAAAGTGAGTTTTTTGGGCTCGATTTTGAAAGTGAATTTTTTGGGCATGATTTTAAAAATATATATAGATTGAATTATCGTGTTGAATCAAAGAAATTGCAAGAGAAAATGTGATCAACTTAGAGACATTGAGGCTCGTAAAGAATACTCGAGAAACTATTACAAAAGAGAGAAGGAATAACACTTAAATATTGAAAGGGAAAATAAATCTCAACAAGAAGTTGGATGAGGAATGTAAATGTAGATATTGTAAATGATATTTAATGTAGATATTGTAAATGACATTTAAAATTATTCATGTACTGTGCAATTTAATTTTTCTTTGGGGCGAATTGTAGGACAGTTAGCTATGGAAAAATTGGAAAAACTTGGGAGAAGCATAAATTCTCAGTTTTTTGGCCAAATGAGGTGCAGAAAGAGCCCAACTAGGGGTTTTTGATAGTTTTGAAGCTATTGGAGACATAATTTTTACATTCCAAGCATTTTAAATCCTTGTAAATACAAATTTGAGCACTTAATGAAAGAGGCCCAACATTGGAAGTTGGATCAATAGATGTAGCCCAAGAAACGGGTGAACTCCTTTATCATTTTTGTCGATATGTGTTTCTGATATGGTATTTTGCCTCTTCTTTTTTTATTAACTGAGTTAAAAAAAAACCATAATTTTATTTGTTTTGCAAAGTGATCCATTACCTACAATACACAAAATTTTACTTGCAATTTTACTATCACCTTCAAGTTTACATTACAGATCATTTTGGTATCAGAGCTCAAGGTTATTGTGACGGTTTGATTTTGTTTGCAAGTGTTTTTCTGATACTTACAAGGTTGAAGGATAAAATAGGAGAAGCAGAACTTGTGGAGTCAAGATATCAAATTATTTCAAGGAGAACAAATACACGTGAAGCTTCAATAGTCATGACACATGAAGAAGGTCCTCAAGGGATGTCTAAAGATAAAAGAAATTTAAAAAAAGGTTTCTTTGAGATATTTGAAATGGTAAAGGTTCTTTATGAAGAGAGGTATTCAAGGATGTATGGAGAGACCTAAAAACCTCCAAAAGGATATGGAGGAAAAGGAGACAAGACTCCAAAAGGGAATGGAGGAAATGGTGACAAACCACCACCTTCACCTCCATCCTCATCCTAATCTTCATACTCATATTCTTCCACTTATTCAACCCTTTCACAAACACATCCAAATTCTCAAAAGGGACATGGTAAAACTCATTTTCTAAATCTTGATATAAAGTTTGAATTGCCTATGTACAATGGGGAGGTAAATGCCGAGAAATTGGATAATTGGGTTTGTTAGATTGAAGTGTATTGCAGGATACAAAGAATCAAGAATGATGAGACAAAAATCAGCTTTCTTTTCTTAGATTGTAAGGTGCAACACTTATTTGGTGGGAGGCCAAAACTTAAGAGGACATGAAGAAACATGGTAAGGTTTTATCCTCTCAGAATGAATTTTATTATTGCAATAAGAAGGCAATTTTATCCATTAGCATACATGCAAAAAGCTATTATGGATTGGAAAAAATTTAGGCAAGCTAAAGGTAAAAATGTGCAAAGCTACACTCAAGAATTTAGAAAAAGATCTTTGGTTTTGGGTATATATTTATACTCTCAAGACACTCTACTCAAATACAATGGAGGATTGCATGGTTATTTGAGACACACAATTCTCATGTTTAACCCTACAAAACTAGATGAAGTTTGTGTACATGCAACTCATTTAGAAGCAAGAGGGAAGAATGTTACTTGAGAGGGCAACAAAAATCCATTTAAGAGTGGAGACAAAGTAAAGGTAAAATTCAAAGGAAAAGGGATGAAAAATGCTTCAACCAAGAAAGAATGATAAAAACTCACATGTAAACATTATTCAAAAGAAGGCCATGATAAAGACCACTGTTGGAAAATTCATCTCGAAATGAAACCCAAAAAGTTTAACAACAAAGAGAAACAAAAGACTACTGCAACTACACAACATGATTTAGGATCCAATTTCAGGGATGAAACAAAGATCATTGCCATGGGATTCAAAGATAGGGATTGTATTGCAAGTACTAGTTCTTCAAGTAGCCTTGATGAAGCTCAACATGAAAAAGAAATAATTTAGCTTTTCCAAATTAGAGTCATATCAAAACATACCAAGATAGATACATTATTTGATAGTGGATCACAATCAAACCTTATTTTAAAAGACATTATTAAGAAATTAAATTTGGAAACCACTCCAGATCCTGAACCTTATCCTTTAGGTTGGATATGTGACAACGAAAAGTTGCATGTGACAAAAAGGTGTAAGTTGAGATTTTCCATCACTGCAAATTTTATAGATGAGGTAGAGTTTGATGTCATTCCACTTGACTTTTATGGTATTTTTTTGGGAAGCCCATATCCATATGATAAGAGAGCCATCTTTCATCGCCATGAGAACAAATATCACTTGAAATTTAAAGATGGGGTTGAGTACATTGTTAGAGCACATAGCAAGAAGTTGAATTTATCACTTGTGAATGCTGGACAAATGAAAAGTCTTGTTAATGCTAGTAAGAACTTTGTAATCTTGATGATTAAACCAAAAGAGAATGTTGAAAATGAAGCCTTCCAAAGATGTGATGCAAAGTTAAAATCTGATTTATATTAGGTTGTTAATACCTATGATGATATGTTTCAGGAACCCAAAGGATTGCCTCCTAAAAGAGGAATCCAGGATGAGATCCAAGTGTAACAAGATTTTCATCTTATAAACATTGGCATGTACATGATGTCAGTTATGGAGAATGTAGAAATCAAGAAACAAACCCAAGAGTTTCTTGATAAAGGGGTCATCAAACCAAACACATCGCCCTGTGGGTCACCAATTATTTTAGTACCAAAGAAAGATGGTACATGGTGCATGTGTGTGGATTTTAGAGCCTTGAACAAGATTACAGTAAAGAATAGTTACCCTCTTCCTCGAATTGATGATTTGCTTGATCAATTGAAGGATGCTGTGTATTTCACTAAATTGGACTTTAGAAGTGGCTATCATCAGATGAATATTGTTGAAGGAGACATATGGAAGAAAACATTCAAAACAAATCAAGGTTTGTTTGAATGGGTAGTTATGCTTTGTAATGCTCCCATAACGTTCATGAGAGTTATGAATGATGTCTTAAAGTATTTTCTTGATGATTTTGTGATTGTCTACTTAGATGACATATTGATATTCAGGAAAACTTGTGAAGAACATGTCGGGCATGTTAGGAAAGTCTTATATGTCTTGAAGAAATAAAAGTTGTTTATAAAGATGTATGAATGTGAATTTGGAAAGACTCCATTAGTGTATTTGGGACATATTGTTAGAGGGAGTGAATTGAAGATAGATCCCTCAAAGGTTAAAGTCATTGTAGATTGGCCAAGGCCCAATAATGTAACTAAGGTTAGAAGCTTTTTGGGAGAAGCCCAATATTGGAGAAAGTTCATTTCTAACTTTTCTTCAATTTCAACTCCATTACATGCATTGGCAAGTGTAAATAAAGTTTTTCAGTAGGGACGTAAGAAACATAAAGGCTTCGATGCATTGAAGGAGAGAATCAACACAACTATAGTTCTTGCACTTTCTGATAATCAAGACAACCATTTGACATCCAAATAGATGCAACTGACTATGCCATAGGAGTTGTATTGATGCAACACGGTAAGCCAATATGTTACCATTCTAAAAATTTTAATGGTGCAGTAGTTAACTATCCTACATATGACAAGGAATTGTATGCATTGGTGAAAATTATGAAAAAGTGGAAACAATATTTGATGGGAAAATAAACTATCATTCATACTAATCATCAACCATTGCAATACTTGCAATAAAAAACTAAGCTACAACAAGCGAGGCATTTCAGATGGATGGGTTTCTTGCAACAATTCCATTTGGTGATAAGCTATAAGAAAGGTATCTATAGCAAGGTTGTTGGCATGCTTTCTAGACCAATTGTTAGTGCTTCAGTTATTCTTAAGCATAATTCTATTATGCATGAGAGCTATGTTGAAAATTATGCTTTAGATGATGACTTTAAAGATGTATATGCAACTTTGTGTCAAGATAACCAAGTAGAGGAATTGGATTACCACGTTCATGATAAAATTTTGCATCATCTTGGCAAGCTATGCATTCCATAGGGTGAAAGAGTCAACATCATAAGGGAAGCACATACTTCTCTTATTGTCGGCCATTTTGGTGTACGCAAGATGGTGGCACAATTACAAAGGTATTGCTATTGGCCTTGTATGAATGAAAGTGTGTCATGACATGTAAGAGGATGTTCTTTATGTGCTACAAGTAAGCCTAGCAATAGAACATTAGGATTGTATAGTCCACTTCCAGTTCCTTCGCGTCCTTCGGAAAGTGTTTCTATGGACTTTGTAGGAGGATTGCCTATGTATAAAAAATTTTTATGATTATCTTTATATTGTGGTGGATTGTTTCACTAAGATGTGTATTTTGATGCCTTCTAAGAAGTAGGTTACATCTGAAAAAAGTGAACAAATTTTCTTTCAACATGTATGGGTACATTTTGGGTTGCTAAAATCCATTATTTCAGATTGAGATTATCGATTTTTTGCGAACTTTTGGTTAAGATTATGGGGAATCTTGGACACCAAGTTGAAAAAGAGTACAAAATTCCATCTACAAACCAATGGTCATACAGGAGTGGTGAATAGAATGGTAGTACATCTTCTTCGTGGTATTACAACAAACGTCCTAAGCTTTGGGTTAAACACTTACACTACATTCAACATGCTTGTAACCGGGCAAAGCATTCATCGACTCAAACATCTCCATTTGAGGCATGATTTGGTTACTTACCAAAATCTCCTTTAAATTTTATCTTTGGGAAAGATGTTGCTATTGATGGTCATAGTGAGGTTGATAAGGCCAAGTGATTCATTGAACAAGTTCAATTGGTGCATCATATGGATCAAGAACAATTGTAAAAGAGTCAAGCCAAGTACAAGACAAGGCATGATAAGCATCGTGTTGACCACAATATTTAGGTTGGAGATGAAGTTTGTCTTTACATTGTTGGGATGGGGACCCCCAGGTCTAATTTTTATTTAAGTTTTTAGTTAATTTTGATGTAGGATTGTAAAGTCCTCGCATTGTGAAGAGATGAGTGTGCAGAACGTTAAGAGTCAAAGGGGATTTTAGGAAGGTCAAAGTGCCTTATTTTGTAAAGGGATGGGCTATTTTGAGTAAACAATGAACTCCGCCCATGGTTTGTGGACCATGGTAATGTAATCTAAAATATATAAAAGGGAGTCATCTAGGAGTCATTAGGCAGTTCTAAGCTTTATGAAATGTCGGAATAAGATTTTGAGTCTGTAATTTTGTATTCTGGCGAAGGAAAAGGCTCCTGCAGCTGAGTGCGCGGAGACCTTGGTAAGTCCGCCATTGAGTGCGTGGGCCCCTACAACTGTGTGGTAGGGTCAGAAGAAGTGTAATTATTGAAGATTTGAAGTAATAAAGTATATTTGAAGAAATTATGTGTAATTCTCTATATATTCATATGTTTATTTGTTTATGCTTAGTTATGATTCAATTATCTGTGATATTACTTTAATTGCATCGTGAAGGCCTAGATCTACTTTTATGCTATAACTTATGCATGTTAAAACACTTAGGCGAAGCTTATAGATCTATTTAAGTAGAAATCGCTATAAGTCTGTTATTCTAAAGATAAGGGTTTGAAGGTCAAATCAAGCCCTAAATTAAGGAAATGCCTCGCTGCTACATCGCATAGCCTTCTAGATGTAGAAACCTAGTTCTAGCATCCCCCAATACTACCTCGGGGGAGACTGCAGTCTGTTGTAAGAAGACTGTTATCGAAAGGGTCAATAGTGTAGCATTCTGTTGGTTAGTGCAACTAAATCTGAACCTGGGTCCAAGCCCCCTCAAGCCAACAAATGGTTATGTTTCCAAGACTGGGATCTATCTAAGGTATGTGTGATGTGGCATCTGTGGATACAAACTAAGAAAGAAATTGAGAAGTGGATAGATCGAAAGTTGCAAAAGTTTTCTGCTAAGGAAAATTGGAATCCATGCTGGTCAAAAGAGAGGTGGTTACAGAGATATCTCTATATAGAAAAGCACAATCCCCTTTTCACATCATTCCCTAACGAATTGTACGAGTGGCTTTCAAAGATAATAGACAACAAACCTACTTGGAAACACGACAATCCTATTGTGTGGACTCCTAAACTGATCAAGCGCCTTGAAGAGTCTAATTATAAGGTTACAAGGGATGTTGACTATTGGATCGATAGTATTTTGGATGGTTTCATTATTGAAATTTCAATTGAAACATCTATATCTTATAGCAAAGATGAACGCCGATTCTTTAAGGGTCTTAGAGGTAAGTACCTGAGATCGCTAAAAACTTGGATTAAAATGTTATTGTGAAAAAAGGGTGTTATGCCTTTGAATTGATGTTTAAAAGAGTTCAGACTAGATCTATGTGAATCGAAAAAATATTCAGATCCAATTGGGACAAATACACTAAGGGCACGTACAGTCCATTAGTAGGAGAATAAGACATCGAAGGAGAAAGGACCAACCCTAACACACCTGGAGGTGTGCCATAGGCAGAAGGTTAGGGCAGTTATGGTATTCCATATCCATCCACCCCATCTCCACCTTCATCACCACCTCATACACCTATGCCTCCAACTCCACCTTCATTTTTCAGTATGACAAATATAGTGAAAATGGCTGTATCCAAGGGTCAGGGATCAGAGGATCCTGATCTGTTTTGGTTCGTAGCAGAAGCTATGTGGAAGGCGCAACAGATCAATGATAATGACATGAAGAAACTAGAACAGGTTACAACGCTATAGGGTAGAGCAATTACATGGTATATCAAATATAGTACAACCAGTTTGAATGCTACATTGGCTGAGAGAAAGACTGCGCTGAACGCAAAATTTAGAAAGCCGAAATCATAAGCTCAGTGTGTTACTAAATTAAAGGAGATCAAGAAGATGGCTAACGCGTTTGTGTGGGATATAGATCATAGGTTGAAGTGCTTATTGAGAGAAGCTAATCTTCAAATTTCAAATGAAAAACATAACGAATGGTACATAGCTTCACTATTGCCACACTTAAGATTTCCTTTATCTCAACATAAGATCGGATCTCAGACCAAAGCATTAGAGATCATGATGAAGTTGGAGGCTTTGCTGATCCATGATACGAATATAGGATTTCAACAGATCTGGTCACAGTTAGCAATCCTACACATGAAGTTGCAGGATATGGAGAAGGGAAAGGAGGTTCAGTCAAGACTGCACCTTGAAGTTTGGTGCAAGAACTACAAGGCTATAGGCCACTATAAGGATCAGTGCCCTATGTACTGAGACTACAATAGCTGTGGGAGGTCCTAACCCACTAAAACTAGAGTCTCCTGCTAGATCAAGTGTTGGGTCAAGCGTCTGGTGTAGTATCTGACAAGTGTTAGGAATGCATATGACAGATGATTGTTATCTTTTACAAAAGTTTGTATAGTCACCAAAACAACTATTTTGCAAGTTTTGTAAATCGGTTGGCCACGATGAAAGAGATTGTCGAAGCTATGACTTGATGATAGTCATTGTTAGAGTCGGTCCTTACAGCCCTCCGTCAGAGATCTTTTCGCCTTTGCATATCATTTTAGGTGTCTCGCTTGTTCCACTTCGTTGCATTCCACTAGGGGCATGCCATTGACTGACGAGGGGGTCTGGTTGTCCTGTGTTTCCTCATGTTTGTACCTACAGGGTTAGTAAAAAAAAACAAATTTTCTCAAAAATCACTGAAGTCCATAATCATGCATTCATTGTCATAAAAGTTTTGTTTCATTAAAAAGTCCTAGAGTCTAGGGTTGTCAGTCCTTTGCATATACATAATACGAGCCTGCAGGTCATGAGGTTGATATCAATAGATTCTTATGTAATGAGTTTTTCATAAAGCATTTTAAAACATTTTTAGTCCAAAGCTCTGTTTTGGAACTAAAAATTGTTATTGTAAATAACTATATTTATGTCATTTCAAAGGTTTCAGAGCAAGTCTCTGATCTTCTCCAAAGCCAAATGATAGATCCCTGCAAAAATCAACAAAAAAATGATCAGTCCAAACCTCAGAAAAGCATGAGAAAATCAAAAAGCAGTGTTGTATTTAAAGACCAAAAGTGAAAAGTGCCAAACCTTACAAAGTGGGTTTTTGAAATCAATTTAAATCAAATGAGATATTTTGTTTACTTATAAAAAGGGAAAACAAGTCCATTTTCACACAAATTCCCAAAGCAACATCGTGTCTAAGCATTTGAAGGCCAAAACTGTGAGTTGCATACCTGTGGACAGTGTTGGAGGGTGCGCTACGCGTTGGAGGTGTGCGCTATGCACCGGGTAGTGCGCTACGCATTGGGTTAGTGCGGCCAGTGTAAAAATACACAGGCGCTACGCATCAGGCTGTGCGCTACGCACTGGGATAGCGCGCTACGCACTCAGTCCAGCAAAAAAATTGTTTATATTCATGCGCCCAGATTGTGTCTAATCACCTCCAAATCTGCAAGTAGGTGTTCTATGACCGATTCAATCAATTTGATATTGTTTATAGTGTGTTTGAAGAGAGGTGTGATGTGTTGGGTGTAAAAAACAAATGAAACCCTAGGCCCCATCAAAATCTTCCTTAAGGGTGCTTATGGATGATTGGTGAAGATTTTTCTGCTCTCCCTTGGCAAAACATAGCCTCATACCCATTTGTAAGCTTTGAGCCAACAACACTTCATACCTTTGTCCATTTGACAGACTGTCCTTATGACTGTTTTATACCCAATACATTAAAACAGAATGTCCATTATGGCATAAGTCTTAAGATGTTTGGTTGGCCTTTGAGTATGTATTGACATTGTGATTTCACCACAGCTACAACATACATCATACATATTGCAGACCTCCTATATATTGCAGTCATTGTGTTTTCAAAGCCATGTCTGACTCAGATTCAGTTTATGAGCAGGAGAATGACAGTGATTCCACAACAGAGGGTAATGTGCCTCGGAGGCCTCGCAGAGGTGGTAAAGGTGGAAAGAATCTCAGAGAAGAGCCCACTTCTTTGGCTCAATTGCAGGCTTTCCCGCTTGCAATGTATTGTTTTCGCCACCAGTCATGCTATCACTATTGTGAGCTAATTTCACAAATTCAGCATCATCGTGAATTAGCTCGCTTGTTTGCTCTACATTTACATGATGGCCATGTAAACCTTGCTGGAGTTAATTTAATTTTGTCACCAGAAACTATTGCAGAGGCCACCGGGATACCAAATATTGGAGAGCAATGGAATAAGCGTCAGCAGTTAGAGAAATCCTATTATGAGCCATACATCAAACCTGGGTATATGAGGCACTTGAGTAGAGTTTTTCCTTTCCAGTACTTGAATGATCAGTTTGCACCTTTGATGAAACTCATCATTCAATATTTCAGCTGTGAGGGCAGATTCTCCCGTCTTTATGCATACCATGTTTGTTTGTTGATGCATTTTACAAGGGTACGTCTGATGAATATTCCATACTTCATGTTTCGCAACATAGAGAGGATGGTTGTTTTAGTACAAAGGAAGACCCCAACACAACAACATAGGAGTATTTATCATTATGCACTGATCAAGATCGTAGTGGTTCATCAGTTGGCATAATAGGGCATTACTTGGGAGGATTTCATTTCTCGTGACTTCTTCACAGTGCCACAGCCACCTCCCGAGATAGTTCATGATGAGGGAGGGCCTTCACATCAGTTTGACATTCCTGAGACCGAGCATGTCAATGCTCCAGCATGTGTGACATATCAGCGAGGCCATAGGGCCTTATTTGCAGCTACACGACAAGTACTATCTCCACATGGTGTGGAAGGGGTCTTGCCGTCTTTTTCAATACAGGTACAGGTTTAGGACAGAGGCAAGGAGCCAATTTACGAGGAGGGCCATTCAGGTGGTCATGATATTGATGTTGCATTGAGTGATGTGGACAGGAGCTCTCCTAGCTCGAAACAAAAGACCGAGATTGATAGATTGAATGAGAAGTTACTGAAGGCAGAATTTCAGATCAAATACTTGGAGCAGCGCAATAAACAGTTAGAGGATGAGCACACACTTATAGAGCTGCAACAAATCCGTGAAGACCGAAGGTTGGCCCGTAAAAGACCTGGTGATTTGACACCTGTTGCACGGAAATTTTTGCTTGAGAAAGTCAATTGACATTTGGAGGAGTTGTTGGCGAAGGCCAATAGAGACAAAGACTTGCTTCGTCACATGAAGAATCATTATTGGGCTCGCATGCATGTTTGCAAGGCAAAAATGAAGATTTTGCAAAGGAGGTTGAGCAAAGCACTAAAACGGCGAAAGAGGCTAGATCCGCTTCGAGTTTTGGCCGAGGCTTTGCTGGCTGAGTATGAAAAATGATGGAGGGTCTTCGCTCCGAATTTGAGCAAATTCAGAGAAAATTTTGTCATTTTGAAATTTTTGGTCTCAAAAAATAGTTTTTTCCGCTCAATGGGTAGCGCGCTCGCTTTTGATTGGGGCACTTTCTGGAGAAAAAAATTATATTTTTGGGTTTTTCATGGTGAAATATACATGCTCAGTTATTGCCAAGGCATTTCATCAAATTTTGGATGATCAAAAGGCCTAAAAACACCATGAAAACCACCTTGCTGCCACCTTTTGCAACAACAGGAAGTACTTCTGGGAGAATGCAGTTTTGGAGGGGCAAATGAGCTCCAAATTGGAAAATTCCACTTGGGTTGGTAAGTAAACATCCAGGGCTTTCCAACGAGCTATCATGAGCTCAATTTGGATGTCAGGAAGTGCCACAAAAACAGGCTGAAAGGTATGCTACGCATTGGGATCAGGGCGCTACGCATTGGGGTTTTTGGTCCAGTTTTCATCCTCCAGCTGAGGAATTCGGCCAGTTTTCACTAGTTTCACTCCTTGATGTAATTTTTGACCCAACATGATGTAATTTGATGTATGTAAGGTAACATGGCACCTATCTACCTTCTTCTAGATGATTCATTTACAAATTAGCAAACCATTTAATGTAATGAATCAGTTTCCTTCTTTTTAGAGGCAGGTGGTTTTGGTCACCTAGATTCCTGCTCCATGTTTAGAATTTGTTCAAACTACTCCTAGAAGGAGGAGCTCGACCCCTAGAGGTTAGGGAATGGGTTAGCTTGGTCTATATTATGTAAATTTTTAGTCAGTAGCAAGGGTTGGACTCTCGGGAAGATTTTGGACACTATTGTACATATTTTTCATATTTTGGCTAAGGAAAGATCAGAGATTTTGCAGCACTTGTTGGGATCCTTGTGGCTTTGTGTGTTGATGGTGTGTTTATTTCTGTAATTGTAAGTTGTTAATGTGTATCATTTTCCTTCTTTCATCTTCTGCAATTGAACAAATGAAGTGTTAAATAGATTGTTATGCTCTGCCTTTAAGTTTGTTTGATTTTCCATGTTTTCGTCAATTTGAAGAGGATCCATATTCTCTTTTGCCCTCTTCAACTCCTTGTCATTCTGATCCGTCCATACACCTGATTAAAAGGCATCAAGACTATTGCCTACCTCGCCCCAACTCGATCTCTGCAAAAATCTGACCTTAATCCCGACACCCAAAATTGGTTTTCCCATTTCTCCAACAAAAATCTCAAAAATCTAAATCAAACTTTCCTATCTCTTTACTAGCCTAAAATTAGTAATAAATTTGAGTCATCTCAGCCCCTTTGAAGAACTTTTGCCGAGATAGACCCGGAGAGAGCCCTCTCCTGTCCTCGTAGGGCTAGCTACGAGGCTGAGCTTGGTTTGATGTGGCCTTGAGTTTTGCCTTCCTCAACCTGAGGCAAATTTGAGTGCTAACAGTCATAACCCCAATGTATAGGCTGCAGGCTGAAATCTGCATGCAGGACGATGAATGCTCTAATGAAGCTCACAGAGAATTTCAAGGACATGGAAGAGGACAAGGAGGAGGCACTGGAAGAGATCGGGGCTAGATCATCTGCTACAAGTGTGGAGAACCAAGGCATTTTGCACACGACTGTTAGAATCCAACTAATCCTTCTTGTCAATGCTATAAGTAATTAGATCATGTTATAGAAGAGTGTCCTGTATTAATAGCAAAGATGCAGGAAAAGGAGAACCAATAACCCATGCAAAACATTCAAATGATGAGATCCAAACCGTGTGAAGACAATACTAGTGTCAATATAGTCACATGAAGTGGTATAGCCACTGGTGAAGAAATGGTAGAAGGCAAATTGGATACATGGGTTCGTCAGGCTGGTGAGAAGAGTATTGGATTTGACTTACAAAGAGAAAAGGGGATGTTTATGGAGGCAAGAATTTTTTTTTATGGATCCAGGTGCTTCTACATATAAAACTTAGATACCAATAGTCCCACAACAAGGGAAATTTGAAGAAAGTACTGCGAGGGAGAACTCTGAACCCAGCGTGCTGAAATCATTTTTACATACATACATGAAGCTATTGAGGGATCATATGGCAGTTGAAGGACTACAAGAACTGTTTTTTTTTTGCGCTTGCAAGGACAAGCCGTTACGAGAACAACGCGCAGAGAGTAAGGTGAACTGAAACAAGAAAAGGACTGGTAGGGAGATGCGGTTGATCACACAAATTGGTGATTTTGACATGGGCCAGATAATTCAAGACTTAAGGTCTGTTGCGAATGTACTTCCAAAACAGACTTGGGAACGTATGGGGAAACCTAAGTTGCAGTGGACGCTGATCCATCTGTGCATGGAAAATGAACAAAAGATAATTTCGATGGGTCGCCTACATGGAGTGACTATAGATATTGAGGGAGTGAGTGTGCTCGTAGATTTTGAAGTTATTGAAATAGTCGATGACAATAATCCATACCTAGCCTTACTCAGGATTGATTGGGCTCTCGACATGAATGCTGTTATTAATTTGAAGAAGCGAAGCATGGCATTTGAAAATAATGGCCTTAGAGTGGTTATTCCATTGGATCTAGCTAAAGGTGCGCAATATACAAAGCTAGTCCGTGATGACTATGACGACGAAGACATTGATCACATATACAAGCACAAGAAGAGAGTAAGGTACTACAATGGTGAGGCCTCGAAATACGTCCAAAGTAACAAATCTAGTCTTGGCTTCATTCGTGGGTATTGCATGAGGAGTCTACCCACCCTGAATAACAGTAATGTTGATACTCCCTTTCATTGATTGTTGTTGTTGATGATTTTCCTTGAGATGTTGCATTTGACTCTATACCCAAATTATAAGAAGGAAACCACACTAACACATAGTGATCTTGTAAGTCTACTTGATATCTTATCAAAGAATCAAGGAATAAAGGTAGAGGACATTTACAAAAAAATCATTGTTTGTATTGTCCACAATCTTCTTCTTCACTAGAGTTTGCACGTTAGGGATAATCTTTCTCTCTTGATCCCTGTATTTAATATCTTGACCCTCTTTATGTAATATATGTTGTAACATTTTCTATATATTCTTTGATTAAAGAAGAACATGCATGCATATCCAAAAGACAAGCATTAAATAGTTGTTAGTACTTTGACTGAAGTGCAAGTTTCACTACAAAACACGGTTTCATGATGGAAGCGATGCTCTAATCATATCTATCATTTGGTCCCACCATGGTTTAAAATATTATGGTATCCAAAATATTCCATGCCATGGTTTGAGTTAATTTAGTTGTATCGAAAATATTTCATATACCTTTGACATTGATATGTATATATAATTATTACTTATGGGAAATTAGATATATATTTATAGTCAATAAGGTTTTAGTTATTAAAGTTGTGAATATATATATATATATATATATATATATTATATATATATATATATATATATATATATATATATATAATTATATATATATATATATATATATATATATATATATATATATATATATATATATATAATATGTTGTGATTCTCCATTTTAATTTCACATGGTAAAGGTTCTCTTTTTTAATATTTATTAGTCTTTACCTCGTAAAAGACTATAACGTTTGTCTCGCAGTCAAAGTGCATTAACTCTTCATAATTTTCTATTTTGTTTTTTCACTTTTAACTAAAGTTTCATAAAAATGCTCAATATTTCTATTTTCCTATAAATTCAAAAATAATTTTGCAATTTTTTGGAAATCTTATTTCTAGTTTTTTATTGGCTCAACGAGCTTTGATGGGACATACTTCCCCTGGTGGAGAGTGTTTTATTTTCGGTATTTATTAGTCCCCCACAATTTATTTAAAATAATAAAAAACTAATTTTTTGTGTGGCTAGCACGTCAGTGATTGCTTTGACACTATTTTATTTTCAGTATTTATCAGTCCCTGACAATTTATTTAAAAAAAAAAACTAATTTTTTGTGTGGCTAGCATGTCATGAGTGCTTTGACACTGACACTGTTATGCCTGACCCTGCGATTCCTAGAACAGTTATTGCTCTTCCCAATGTTGCAGGTCCCTTACGTGGGTGGGGTGAAAGCTCCTCACTCTATTACACACACATTACAATTCTCCACACAATCTAACTTCGGACAACTTCTGCACCTGCCACAATCTCATTCTCTGAACTCCCAAGTTTGTGCGAGGAAATATTAACAATTAAAAGCCTCCAAAAAGCTATTAAATAAGAACACATATTTTGCACACTAGCTTCTTGCACATTACAATTAAAAATTATTATTCAAATGATTAGAAATGAAACTGTAACTTAATCTTGCTTTAAACTATATATTCAAATTATTAAAAATTTAATTTCACAATGAGTGAATGGTTGTGCAGGAGTGTAGAGAAAACACATTTCTCCGCACAATCAACTTCTTCACACTACTACTGCAAACTATATCTTATCGTTTATTATACTGTTGATAGGCGAATGTTCGCTATGCCAACAAGGGGAAATAACCCGATTGTAGACCCCAATTATATCTACTTTTGTTTGGAATGGCTAGTTCCGACGGGTTTTAAAGGATCACATAAACTGTTATATGTGTTGAAAGATTGCTTCTTGGAGGAAGACTTCAATCAAATCAACAAAGAGAAACAACTAACCTATAAGTATCAAATCCTATATACACTAATTTTAACTACTTATGCTAATCCTAGCTATTTTAATCTATCCTGCAGGAGCATAACAAAAGAGATTAAACATCATATATAGATTCCAAGTCCAAATGAATCAATTACTGGTTCACAGATGAACAAGGATGTATTAAATCTTTATTGCAATCTGATTACTTAAATAGGAATACACATTCCTTTCCATACGAATAACACTTGCAACTGATGTTTAACAAGGTTTTGAATTAGCAACCTTTCATGAATTAACCATGGTAACAAATCATATTTGAATGACCAAGACTAGTCCCGAACGGTCTGTTATCAATATGCACAAAAACAAAACATATTTATATTTATGCCAATGACAACAATCTGATTCTAAACACATGAAAGAAAGGAAAATAGATCTGAAAAAGGCTCTTTCTCGACCAAACAATCTTTTTTATTCACAATAAAGCAAAAGCTATTTTGCCCAAAAAAAAGTCCTCCCCTCATCTCTGGAGGTAATATTTATGCCGAAGGAAATGACCCTCGGTCTTCCCTTAACTTTTCACCTCCCTCCTCTTTTCAATATACAAATTAAAATATACAGGTGTAGAATCGATCAGTGAAATGGCTAACACGTAAAGACCACATTTGCTGGAGCGTTTCATTTCGTGGGGGAATGAATAGATGTCAATTGAAAGTAGGAGGCATGCGTGTCATTTCTTCATGATAAGGCCCGAGACCACATAACCTTCGGAACACACAGGTAACACATGGAAGCATGACCGCCAACACCTAAAGTCGGATCTTTAAATAGAACACACCCGCATATATAAACTCTTTGAATTCGCTCATGCATCTTTTACTGGAGCCATGCTTTGAGGTGTATCTGGAGGAAATGACATCTTGAGGGATCAACGCTACCATGAGCGCTTCAATTTCATCTCTCATCTCTTGATCCTCACCTGCAGAGTTATTTAACATTAGCTATGAATATGAAAAATATAACAAAAATGCTTAAACAAAACACAAACGCTGCCTTCATTAAAACTTTCATAAAATCACAAGGAACAAGTTTGAAAGAATCAACCCCTGGTTTTTAATTCATGCATTGATTAAGTCCTGCAAGCGTAAATCCGATTTTCATTGAAAACCATCACATAACACAGAAGCGGATCCGAAATCGGGACTTGAAATATTATAGACGAGAACCTTATACCCTATCGGGTCCACGAAACACTATCGCATCGCATCGTTTCAGTGTAGAGGAATCTGGCTTATTGGACTGCCGAACTTCGATATTGCGATGGTGGAAGCAAACCCAAAATCATATTATGTTGTGCTTTAATAATCTCGGTGGGTCCTTCTGATTACGAAGTGCCTTATGTATGGGCCTTAGGTTCTGCTGATTGTAATATGTGATTAGGCCGGACCTGACGATATATATGTTATATTTAATAACCCCGACAGGTTCGGTATATTGCAATGCTATATATATATAAACCCCAGGCCCCACCGATTGCGATATGTGATCAGGCCGGAAGTGGACCCAAAAATGTATGTGTTGCTGTTAATAACACTAGCAGGTCTGCCATATAAGACTTTCCTTCGAAAACCTGGACTACAACACTTTATCGAAATACACAGGAAAACACGAGAAAACTAGCGGCCGGACCATAAGGCCGGACTTCAAATATTATGCACCCAGGCATATAATTATCGCCGGGTCTACCATATCGCATCTCACCTTATGCGCAGGTCTAGGGCTCCGCCGATTGCGATATGCGATTTGGCTGGACCCGAAAATATATATGTTATATTTAATAGTTTGGCAGGTCCGCCATATCACATCGCGCTATATATATATTAGCGTGAGAGTGCGGACTGCGATATGCGATTGGGGGAAGCGGAACCCAAAATATATATATTACGCTTGATAATCCCGGCGGCTTCGCTGTTCGCATTGCACTTTATGTATGACTGTAGAAATCCACCGATTGTGATAAGCGATAAAGGAATGCTTCAGGGAATTACAGATACCGAGGGAGTGCGGATATGTGTGGGCAGAGTATTTCCATTACACAAGTGTTATAACAGAAATAAAGCTGCGATAGAAGGTTTTGTGGGTTAAGACCACACACGACCATGGTAAGAGTGGGGGGTGATTATATGTGTGGGAATAAATGTACCGTGAATTATTATGAGGGTTGATAAAAGTCCCGGTGAAAGATACGAATGAAGGGCTAGACTGGGTTATCCATGAATCATGCGGCAAAGGTATCATTCAGAGAAATGAAAGATCAAACTTCTAGGGGACCGATTCAAATTTTCTACCAAAGTAGGTTTTGATAGGGTGGTGTTGTGGCCACAACAAATGGCGAACCGCTGGGTGAACCAGTTATCTTTGTTACCAAATAAACCTTGGATCAGTAGAACATCAAGGTGTTAAGATAAACTTGAAATGCAAATTGTATAGATGGATAGGCATGGGTTCCAGTTCAACATTAATAGTTTTAGGTGGGATAAATACAAATAGCTTCTACTTATTGATAGGGTTTTGACAGGCATTCTCCAATGGTCATATTATGGGATTTATTGACGCTCCTTTACCTATTTTCTACTTTCGAAAATCCTTTCGGGGCCATCACTGGTCTATTAATACATGTTTAGGTGTGTACCCCATCTCTTTATTGCTCATCAAACTTGATGTAAATATGTTTATCTGCACTTTATGTAAGAATTTTATTGCTATACTTTCATATGATTGAATGGGGTGCAGTCATGGATCATGCCATATTTTTAAACTACTTTAAGCCAGGTTGGGCTTGCTGTGTCAACTGGTACTTTGAGTCCAACAACAATCCCTACTCCAACCGGATTCCCAAACAACCTGTCCTTCCAGATTGGCACAAGGATTCAACATTTCATTTTCTTTTACACAAGTCCTTCCAGTTTCAGGCACTAGGACTAGAGCACAATTGGATTTTCCATTGGATATATGATAGTGAGCTTAGCCCATGAAAGGAGGTTTACTTGTATATGAAAGGCATTGGACAACTTAGTGTAGCGGAAGGAACCAATGGAGAATGACTGCAAACCTTATAGACAAGTATAGGTTAGGTCTGAGTGGGATTTTAAAAAATGCAGCGTTTCGCCATGCCAATCCAATTCGTAGTTACACTTTTTTCGTTTTATAAAGATGTCCCTACATGATTCAGTTATCCAGGTTATCAATAGAGCCTCCCTAGTTCCCAGCATGTGCCAATGAGTGGCTTTGACTCGAATTTTACTGCTGATTTTGCAAGTTGATAGTGAATTTAGGATCTGTAGACTCATCAACAAGTTAATGAGGGAAGCAAAAGGATGAAGGTAGTGAATGAGGGCAATCGGAAGAGGGTTATAAAAGGTGAAAGCAAGACTGAAAGACCAAAATCAATTGACTGAAAAGGACTGAAATTCAAAAGGAAAATAAACTTTGCGCAAAACAGGAATGGACAAGACGAAGATGTAACTAAGCTAACAGAAAAATAAAATGAATCCTAACCTATTCAGGAGGTAACCACCATGTGGTGGCTACTGGAAGTATCTTTTAAGGTGTTGGCCATTAACAGGGAGTTTTTCAGTTTCTCCCTGTAAAGTTTTCAATCTGTAAGTTCCCTGACCAGTTTTTTCCTCAACTTGGAACGGGCCCAGACATAAGTGTTGGAATTTCGTGTGTTTACCTTTTGGGGTGACCCTATTGGCCTAAAGGGCATTCGTTAGAGCATTGTACCAATTTCCTCTGGTTGTCGGCGACAGATTTACAGATTACGTGGATGAGGTTATTATTTGAGGACTCTGCAACTCCATTTCCTTGGGGGTAATAGCTTGATGCATATCTTATGTGAATCGATTTATCAATAACAAACTTAGTCAACTTTAGTGATGAAAAATAAGAAGTGTTATCAAATACGAGAGCATAAGGGATGCCAAACCTGTTGATAATAAATTTCTCAAGGAAATATATTACCTCGTCTTCACTCTCATTCGTAAGCCTGTCATGCTCCTTTTCACCAATGATTGCATTTTTGAATGTCTTCTCGCAATGCAGGAACTCAAGGATCTTCTCGTCACCTTTGAATACCTGCCAATTTGAGATGTTATCAGGTACGGATGGTATGAAAATCAATTCAATATAATATTTATTCTCGTTTAATCTAAGATCCAGAAAACGTTTTGCAGCCATACCAGCCATCAGATCGACATCTTGGTTTTTCCATCGAGGTATGTGTATGATATTAAAAGAATCAAAACTATCAATTAATCTCCATACCTCATGTTGGTTTCTTACCAGGTGTGGTGAATTGTAATGTATCCCTTTCCTTACTTGGTCCACAATTATCTGTGAGTCACCAAAAGCTTTAAGATTTCTCACCTTCATATCAATGGTTTTTTTCAAGCCCTGTAGCAAGCCTTTGTATTCTGCCATGTTGTTGGTGCATGCGAACTCCAACCGGTTGGCCATCAAATGTTGGTTCCCTCGCAGGTTAATGAGAATGCTCCCAGCACTTGCACCTTCTAGGCAGTTAGAGCCCTCAAAATAGAGTGTCCAAAACATAGAATCTGATGTTATATCAAATGAAATACCTTATACGAAATTGGCCCTATCATCTACCATATTACAGGGTAGTCCATCAGTTGGACTACGGAGGAGAGTTTCCAACCATGTGTTTATTGCATTTTCTTCAACTGTCTCTACATGGAATTCTCCAAAACAAGTTTCCGTGGCACAAACATCAAAACTATAATTCCCAAGGATAGAGTTGGTAAACATTACAGGTTCATTGGGGTCATTTAGTTCTGTCACTACATACTTCATGTATCTTTCTCGATCAACTCTCAGCATGTCACCTTTTCCCTTTTGAGGAAATAGGAGATGGGACCAATCAGTTGAGAAATATCCATTCAGATTTGCTAACCAGTTCCTACTGAGCAGAATTCCAAATGCCGGGTATGTCGACTACCACTATGTCAATGACTTATGTGTACTGTGGTTTGGCAGCCATTCAAATCAACACATCTTTAAATTCTCCAATTACTTTCACATTCGTTCTGTCCAGTTGCATAATTCGAGTTCCAACTTTCTCAGGCATTGCCTGGAGTCTTTTAGAAACAGCGTGAGGCATAACAGTGGACGAGGCACTAGAATCTACTAGGCAATTGTATACGTTCATGTTGAAGATTTCAAATGTGATAAGGAAAGGTGGAGTCATGGATTTTGATTTCCTTCCTATCATGGCTACACTGACTTCTTGGGGGGTTCGATTCATTTTGGATAGAGTGGCTTCCATAGCTGATGGGGTTTGGGCTATAGTGGGGGTACTAATAGGTCTGGATGCCGACTTCTTGGTTTGGTTGCTTGGGATGGTGGGAGTTTTGCAATTACATTCATTCATAGCTTTCAAAGCAAGTCTCTTTGCTGCGTTAACTTTAACAAATCAAAGTATGTAATATTAGTTTGGGATTTATTAAGATCATCCACAATATTGTAATCAATGTTATAAATAGGGTAGGGCAGAGTAAACATACCTGTTTTTCCATTCTTAGATGGGAGTTTACCATTTTGAGTCGCCTTCGTTGCAATTGGAGGTGTATTATCTTTCTCTGGATAGTTTGCAACTAGAATACTCTTGGAATCTCCACTAGGTTTACCCTTCTCAACATGAACTTTGGGAGTGGATGCCTTTAAAGGGTGAACATCTTTCTTTGTCTGGCCTACAGGCTTCATCACACTTGCAAGTGGTCCTTTACTTCGTTTATGGATTTCATTAGTGTGGATTTCTGCCATACTATCTCCTTCGTCATCATCGTTCTCATTTATATAGAAATCCCACAGTACATTGATTTGAGATTCTTCATCGAAGGTGTTAGAGTTGGTCTTGTTAGTCCTCCAGCGGAGATCAAAACTCTTTCTGCATTTAATTTTTAGGTGTCTCGCTCCATTCACTCAGCTGCATTCCGCTAGGGGCATGCCATAATCTGACGGAAGGGTCTTGTCAGTCATTAACCCTCATGCTTTGTACCTGCTGGCTCAGGTCTGTTCATCAAAGTTCATTAAATGACAGTCAATATTTAGCCTTTTTATGGGCAAAAAAATCATGTCAGTCATAGGTCTAGGGTTTCATAAGTCGTGTCTTCAAAGTACCCAATAATGCCAGCAGGCCGGAGGGAGGTTCAACAGGTTTCATCTCCAGATTTTCATCATCCATAATGCTCAAGGGTGATTCCTCTTCAAAACTCTGTTTTGAAGAGGAAATTGTCAAATTAATGTTTATGATAAATATGTAAAGTTCTCCACCATGAAGTACTTCAAAATAAGATTCTGATCATCCTTTGCCAAATTCCATGTCAGCTACCCCTGTAAAAAATTGCCAAAAATTTCATCATTTTAGTCAAAAATCCAAAAAGGAAATGTGAAATACAGAGTTGCATTAAATTGTGGAAAAAATGCCAAAACAAAACATTGCAAAAGTGGGTTTTGAAGAAACAAAAATCAAAACCATGTCTCCATGTCTTTATACATATTTTCTCATAAGGATCAAGGTCATTTTAAATGCCAAGGTCGGAGAGAAGCATTTCAAAGTGGATTGGGTGAGCTAGCGCACGTTTTGTGTAAAGTTGGAGGTGTCTTGACAGGCACGGCGCATACAGTAGGTGGCATGGCGCATTGGGTTAGTGTGGCACATTGGGCGTGATCCTCTAGTGCAATTTTGAACGGGCGCGGCGTACTGGTAGTGCGTGGCGCATAGAACAGGTGGCGCGACGCATACAGTCTAACACCCAAAAAAACGCCCGAAATTCCTCCAAATCACTATTGAATTTCTTGGACGTGCCAGGTAGGGTCGACATCTCGGTGGTTCATCCATTTTTTGTGTTGTGTGATGGTGGTTTATGGTTCAAAATGTTTGAAACAAAATTTCCAAACCCTACCTCTAAAAGTCCTTATGTCAATTGCTGTTAAGGGTTGCAAATTCATCATTTTGTTACCAAGGTTCGCCTTCCATCCCATCTGTCCCTTTTTCCTTATACCATATCCCTTTGAATGTCATTGTTCCCTATCCCTTAAAATTACTAAACCCTTATCCCCAATTCCCTTTCACCCATTGCCCAATGTAAAACCCCAAACCCTACCCTATGCAAAGTTCCCAAACCCTCCTACATTGCCCTAAATAAAATCTATCCTAATGCTCCTAATCCCTTCATATTTTCCCTCCCTAACAGTCCCTTGTTACATTGCTCCCTTGGTGACAGATTTCAACCATATTACAACAGCAGTCCAACATAGTCTTGCGACCAACATTCATTTCTCCAAGCAGTTTTCATAGCATCAATTATGTCATCTGATCATTCATCTGACTATGAGGTGGAAACTCAAAGTGACTCACCCACAGAAGAACATGCACCCCGGAGGCCTCATAAAAGTGGCAGACATGTTAGAGAAGAACCGACTACCCTCACAGAATTGCAGGCCTACCCTCTTGCCGTCTCTTGTTTTTAGTTTCAGTCATGCTATGAGTTTTGTGAAAAGGTTGCAAATGTACAATTTCACCGTGAGTTGGCTCGCCTATTTGTTCTACATTTACATGGTGCTCAAGTTACTTTGGCCGATGTTACTTTCACACTTACACCAGACTCTATCTCATTAGCTACCGGCATGCCTAATATTGGAGAGCCATGGAACAAGAGACAAAAAGTTGACCGACAGCATTATGAGCCATATGTTAAACCTGGTTTCTTGAGGCAGCTTAAGAGCGTGTTTCCCTTCCGATATCTTAAAGATGAATATGCGCCTCTAATGAAGTTAATTATGAAGTATTTCAGTTGTGAAGGCCGGTTCTCCCGGTTATATGCTTATCACATCAGGTTGCTCATGAATTTCACCCGGGTACGCATGATGAACATCCCATATTTCATATGCCGAAACATAGAGAGGATGAACGCCCTTGCGCAACACAAGACCCCTGAGTAGCAGTTCAACAACATTTGTCATTCTGCTCCCATCAAGATTTTGGTGGTGCATCAGCTTGATTTACAGGGTATCACTTGGGATGATTTCATCTCTCGTGAATTCTTCTGAGCTTCACAGGGACCTTCAAAGACTGGATTTGAGATAGGGGGACCTTCTCATCGGTATGAGCACCATGAGACCGCTAGTGTGCCGGTATTCATCACATATCAGAGGGGTGCTAGACATTTGTTTGCAGCAGCAAAGCGAGTGTTATCTCCACCCGGGGTGAAAGGGGCCTCGCTTCCGACATCCGCATTACAGGTATAGGACAAAGGTAAGGAGCCAATGCATGATGAGGGGCCATTAGGTGAATGAGAGACCGACTTCGTTCTCCTTCATGATGATGATACAGATACGGGTCCGCAAAGTGCACAACTTAAAGAGATCATCCAGGAGTAGAAAATAGAGATCCAAGCCTTATCCCTTGACTTGGAGAGAGCTAAATGGAATATGAAATACCTGGAGCAGAGGAACGAACAACTTGAGGATCAGAAAGCTGAGATAGAGTTGCAACTGATCAACGAAAACCGACAACACATCATGGCAGCACAAGGTAGACCTATGGAGCAAAGAGATGAGGACCGGGAGTATGTTTTAGAGAAAGTGAACAGTCACTTGGAGAAGCTGTTGGAGAAGGCTAATAGGGAAAAAGTGATGCTGAGGTGCATGACTCACCATTACATGGCCCGAAACATGATCTCCAAAGTGAGAATCAGGAGCCTGAAGGCGAAATTGAGGAAGGTAACAAAAAGAAAAAAGAGGAAAAAAGAGAAAGATCGGCTCCAAATATTGGCCGAGGCCTCTTTGGCCTAGCATGACATGTGATGGAGAAGGTACAACCCAAATTTCAAGAAATTTGGAGCACATTTTTGCATTTTGAAATTTTTTGCACAAAAAACAGGGTTTTTCTCCCTATGCGCCGCGCCACGTGGCGCGCGCTTTTGCTAGGGAGCTCCAAATGACAAAAAGTTTATATTTTTGGATTTTCCATGGAAAATCATGACTACTGGTGCATGGCCAAGAAGTTTGGGCAAGTTTTGAGTCCTCAGGAGGTCAAAAACACCCAAAAAATGACCTCTCTACCCCTATTTTGACACACAGGAAGCAGTCTTGGGAGATTGCAGTTTTGGAGGGGCAAATGACATCCAAATTGAAAAATTTCACTTGGGTTGGAAAGTAGACAGGTAGGTATTTCCAACAAGCACACTTGGGCTCAATTTGGACTTCAGGAAGTGCCTCAAAACCATCTCCAAAGTGGCGCGACGCATACATCTTTTGGCGCGGCGCACAGAGACCCAAAGGCCAAATCACTTCCGCTCTGCGAGAATTCGATTTGTTTCAGTGTGATTTTCTCCAAGTAAGTTTTTCAAAGCCTGTTCAACAATTTTTGGCTATGGTACTGTGGTTTAGAAGCGAAGACAGTTGAAAGTGAATATTGGCGCGTGGGTGAGTTAAACGAAAATTGCAGGTGGGCCCGTTCATTAACAATATATGTTTTCTCTTCATTAAAGGCGCATCTTATTTAAAATCCATGTTATTAAACTGATAGTTGTTATGAAAACGACCAAAAGGAAGGTGAACAGTCGCCCCAGAAGATCTACACTACATTTTTGTTTTTTTTTGGTCATTAGAGAAATTAAAGGTAACGCTGCTCCTGTTACTGATGGTTGGCTTTTCATTTCCATTTGTAATGATTAAACAATCCATCAACTTTGGGTCGATCCAATTTCTCATAGAAAAGCTTATTTATTGTATTGAAAGTTAGTTGTAAAAGGTTGGAGTTTCTGGGAATAGCGTGGAGAAAAACTCAGCATTTTCATTGTACAGTTTTGGCTTGGAAATTGATAGAATGATGTAGCTCTGATTCATGAGATCCCTGTGGTGTGAGTTTAGCAAATGTGTTTTTCTTTCTATGTTTCATATGTATTCTGTTATGTTTACCATCCATTCATAATCATTTCTGGTTGAATGCTCTTAAGTAGAAGAGGTAGAATTCAGTTTATGCTCTGCCTTGTAAAGCATTCATATTTTGTGTATCTTCTTCTGTCTAAAACGGATTCATGCATATGCCCTTTTTAGCTTTTCTCAACAGTATTTCCACTCCATTTTATTTAAATTTGATTGCTAAACCTCCCGCCTATCTTTCCTCATGAGATATCCTGTGTCTTTGATTTAATTTCCCAACTCATGCGGTTCTTTGGTCCCACACAGCCCATAAAATTTGGTCATTCAAAAATTGCCTTTTTCCATATCTATTTACTAGCCTAAAATTAGTATTTAGTTCAAGTCATCTCAGACCATATTGTTTATTCCTCACTGAGAGTGACCTGGAGAGAGCCCTCTCCTATTCTGGTAGGGCTAGCTACCAGACTTAGCGTGGTTTTTGGTTACCCTAAATTTTGCCTTCCTTCAGCCTAAGGCAGATTTAGGCTCTAACAGAAGGGCTCTTCTTCTTGGTATTCTTCCTCATTTTCTTGTTTTGGCTCCAGCTCCACTATAGGTTCTTCTTTATTAAGGAGCGATCCGATAAGAGCCAGATCTTCCGTATTTAAATTCCCTTCATTGGGTGGAGCAGGCAGTGCAAGTTGACCATGATTGGATTCTGTCTTCTTACGATAGAAAGGTTTGAAAGATTTTATGTTGTTATAATCTCCTCCATTCCCACTTCTACTCTCTCCTAAATTCCTTTTCATATCGATGACTGTGTTTGTAAATTTCTTAATGATTCGATGCAAACCTTCCACATCTGTGGTATCCTTTTCTTTTATTTCAACCCCTTTGCTATCACTCCCATTATTATTCTTGGATGACTGAGAGGCTTTCTTTCCTTCGGTTGTATGATGACATGCCGTGAGACTGATCATTTCATTCAAGACTTTTACTGCTTCATCGATAACACCTTGTAAGGTTTGTGTGTTACTCCTCTTGACCCACATCGCAGTAGGGATAGGGAGAGCAGTGATGTAGAATTCCATGAGCACCTCCTCAGTAGGCCTAGAATTATCCGGGATTCTATTGAACAAAGTGTTGAACCAGATGTTAAAATCCTTGACTTTTTATTTGGCTTCCATTTTCAAACAGGATAGTTCTAAAACTAAGGCCGCGGGTGTTTTTTCATCTCCAAAATTGTCTAAAAAGGCCCCTTGAAAGTTGACCCATGAGGTGATCGATACTATTCTCAAGCTAAAGTACCATGTGAAGGTCGCTACAATCAGGGTAAAAGGGAACAAGCGACATACCACATCTTCATCGGCTACCCCCAACATGCGCACGACCATGAATAAAGAGTGAATATGGTTATCAACAGTGTCTCCCCACTCAGGGTCGAATTTAGGCAATACTCTTTCTGCATTCTTGGGTAAGGGATGCTGCTACCCAGGTACCGCTACGACATCCTAAGTGAGCCAGGGAGGGAGTGCTCCCGAGGGAGGTGGGAGTTGGTTCCCACTCGGTTGAAGCTGATTCCCACTTGGAAGAGGAACGTTAGCCATATTATGGATAGGAAGGTTCTGGTCGAGGGTGTCTTCGAGGCATTCTTTATTAGGAGTTCCCAAATCGGGCTAGGTATTACCTTCAGAGAGTGGATCCTCGGGAATTTCTTCCCAAGGAGTGTCGATAATTTATAAGGATTATAGCACAATATCTTCAAGAAAAGGGGTTGCAGATGTCTCTTTGTTTATGGAACATATCCTTGGCTTTCTTTTAGTTGTTGGAGGTAAAGAGTGAAAGATGGGGAGCTAAGATGGGTGAATGTCGGAGCTGAGCTAGGGTTGGAGTTGACGACAGGGTTTTGGATTCAGGGTACTATGGCGGGGAGCGTAGGGAGGAGTGCTTCTCCCTCCTACAATCGAGCAGTCACAGAAGGAAGTAAGGACGCGGGAAAGAAACATTTCAAAAAACCTTTGGAGAAGACTTCAGAAGCACTAAATCTGGGAGAAGTGGAGATCAAGATCAGGAAGGGAATCAATAGGAAACTAGCAAAGAAAAGGAGAATGGAGGCAGCAGTGAAAGACCGGCTTCCATAAAGACAACTGGGGTTTGCAAGCCTAAGTCAGGCATTATTCCCCTGGTCGTATTGAGTGACCCAACAATATAGGAACATAGGGATCATATGATGGAGCATGCAATCATATGCAAGTTCATGGGGCTATGGCCGATGGAGAGGGCGTTACATGTCTAGATAAGAAGCCATTGGAAGCCAAAGGGAGAAATACATTTACATCTGGGTTCTAAGGGATTTTTCACAGTTGTGTTCACAAGCCTAGAGGACAAAGATAGAGTGTTTGAAGGGGGTCCTATTTCTATGCTATGGCAAGACTCTACATGCGGCCATGGATGATGAACTTTGTCTTGGAACATGAAACATTCACATCAGTACCGGTTTGGATCAGACTATATTCCCTTCCTCTGGATTATTGGCTACCTGAATCTTTGAAAGCCATAGGCAACAAGCTGGGGCATTTTCTAAAGATCTTAGAGGCAACTCTGAAAGGAAGGTATACCTCCTTTGCCTGAATATGTGTGGAAATGGATCTATCTGGAGCCCTTCCGGAAGTGATAATTTTAAAAGTATACGATGAAGAATGGGTGTAGAATGTGGACTATGAGCACATACCATTTAGATTCCATAAATGCCATGAACATGGGCATATATATAGAGACCGCCCCACAATCAACAGGGAAGGAAACTAGAAAACAACTGTGGAGAGAGATCACGAGGGCTTCACCAAGGTCGGGAGCAAAGGGAAAGGGGGAAAGCATCCAAACAAGAAGGAAAATGAGGATAGACATACAAGACACAACAACTTCAAGATCCTGGAGGAAAAAGAGGGGAACCAGGAGATAGTTCAGGACATGGAGAATGTAATAAAGGAGTAGGATAAGGTAGCTGACATGGAGGATATCACAGTAAACAACCAGAAAAAGGATGATCTACCAAGCTTGATGGAGATCAACAGGGACCAAGAGATGACTCCAAGTGAAGCGGGAACAGAGGACCATGAGCTACAGGAGATTCTGGATAGGGAGAATCTAGATCTAGAGAAATTTATGGAACAAGGAAAAAACATAGGAGTCGAGTCCCTGCCAAAAGAGGACTATGATAGAGTACAACAACTATTTCTTTGGAGGTCACAAGTGAAGGGAGTTGGAGTCAAAAGAAATCATGAAAGCCAGGAGCCAAGCAGGGTCAAGATGATGGAGAATTCTTAGGCACAATCTCCAAAGAACCCAGGTAGGAAAAGAGGAAGAAAGAGACATAATGAATTGCTGAACGAATGTGGAAAACTGTTGATCAAATCAGGTAAGATGAAAGATCTCACCAGCTATTCCTTTACTAACATTTCCTAATGAAGCTCACAACCTGGAACATTAGAGGCATAGGGAATAGGAGGAAACAAAGAAATCTTAGTAATAGAATGAAAGAAGAAAAACTAGACATGGTTTTTATTCAGGAGACGAAATGTTTGATGGAAGAGATAAGAGATATTCATAATAAGTGGTTATGCAAATATGAGTATTTAGAGGTTAAGGCTAACAACTCGGTGGGGGGATTTTCACCTTGTGGGACCCACATAAATTTGGAATTCTGGATGCTAAAGCATCCATGAACTACTTCTCCCTGATATGTCAACCTATAGGGGACAAGGAGATATACATGATTATAAATGTTTATGGACCTCAAAAGCAAGCAGAAAAACTCAAGTTGCTCACCTCCCTGGAGGATCTTAGAGCAAGACATCCCATTTTTCCCTGGATCATTGCAGGAGATTTCAATATGATAAGATCTCTTTCAGAAGAAAAAGCAGGCACTAGACAACTAGGCAGAGACTCCATGGCCTTCTAGAATGTCATTATGAACATGGGTCTAGTTGATACTGAAACAATTAATGGAACCTTCACTTGGAACAACAAAAGCGGAGGGGCTAATCAAGTTTCTTCCAAACTTGATAGATTCATTATTTCAGAGGATGTCCTTCTCATAGGACCTGCCATGACAACCTCCATTCTGCCCTTTGGAGGATCAGATCACTGGCCTGTACAGCTGGAAGCCACCTTTATGGGCATACCGAGAAACAGACCTTTTAGGTTTGAAAATGGCTGGCTCTCACACCCTAATTTCACTAATAACATTGATAAATGGTGGGGAGAGGATCTAAATATTCAGGGCACAAAATTGTACATGCTCCAACAGAAACTTAAACATATCAAATCCAGTCTTAAAGCTTGGAACAAAAAGGAATTTGGAGATATCTTCAAAGCCAAAAGAGAAGCTGAGCAGAAGCTCCAGGAGATCAATTAGATCAACATCACAGAGGGCTTCACCGAAGAACAACAAAATCTAACTGACTCTCTGCAGGAATAATGGGAGGATCGATGCTCACAAGAAATTTTTTATGGAGGTAGAAAGCAAGAATACAATGGATTAGAGAGGGAGAAAGAAACATAAAATTCTTCCATAAATCCACTATGGATCACAGGGTACACAACAAAATCACAAAGATTAAAGATTCTCAAGGTATTGAACTTGTTTCTCACAATGATATGAAATCGGTCCTTGTACAACACTTCTGCAATATTGCAAAGGTACCACTGGAGGACAGATCTAGGTTCATTGACCATTTCACTCAGTATATCCCTCAGCTGGTTACCAGAGAGGAAAACCACAATCTCAACAGGCTAGTTTCAGAAGAGGAGGTCAGTGAAGTGATTAATGAAATGCAGAATGGTAAAGCACTAGGCTTGGATGGATTCAATGTAGACTTCTTCAAAGCCTGCTGGGAAACGGTCAAACATGATATCCTCGAGGTTGTGGAGGATTCAAGAAGATCCAAAAAGATATTGAAGGCTCTAAATGCATCCTTCATAGCTCTGATTCCAAAGCAGGAAAATTCCATGACTCCGGATGGATTTCGGCCCATAGCCTTATGTAATGTGGTGCATAAAATTATCTCCAAAGTAATAGCCAATCGACTCAAACCACTTCTACCCGCTCTCATCTCCGAGGAGCAAACAGGCTATGTGGAGGGAAGACAAATCCTCAACAATATGATCCAAGCTCATGAGGTGGTACACTCTCTCAAAAGCAACAAACAAGCTGGTATGATCATTTAGTTGGACCTAGTGAAAGCCTATGACAAATTGAGTTGGTCTTACATAAGAGAAATTCTAAAAGCCTATGGTTTTGTCAAGAATTGGATAAGGTGGGTCATGGCATTAGTTACCTCAACTAGTTTTTCCATACTGCTTAATGGAGCTCCATCAAGGACCTTCACACCCTCCAGAGGGCTCTGACAAGGAGATCCACTCTCACCGTTCCTCTTCGTCCTCATGATGGAAGGGCTAGGCAAAGCGATTAAAAGGGAAAATGCTGAAGGATGAATTCAGGGTATCAAACTTACCACGGATGGAGAGGCAAACACTCATCAACAATTTGTGGATGATACAATGTTGCAGGGCATACCCACGGTCACGGAAGCCAGAGCAATCAAAATCATATTAAATGACTTTGCTATGGCAGTAGGCACAAAGGTAAGCCTTAACAAATCCAAAGTTTTTTTTCTTTAACACTAATATTGCTATTCAGAGAAACATTACCAGAATTCTTGGATTTCAAAGGGAACAACTACCTTCCAAATATCTTGGCATTCCTCTTACTGACAAACCTCTAAGCAAGAAAGTGTGGGAGCCAATATTAAATAAACTTCAAGACAAGGTCAGAAAATGGACATGCAGGTCATTAAATTTGGCAAGACACCTTGTACTCACACAGGAAGTCTTGTAGGCCATTCCCATTTTTATGTTTTCAACTCTTCCTGCTCCTCAAGGTATAATGCAGCAGATAAGAAGCATACAAAGGGAGTTTCTGTGGGGCAGAGGGGAAGAGAAAAAGAAGTGGGCTTTAGTAGCCTGGGACAAGCTTTGTAAACCCAAGAGCCATGGTGGATTGGGGCTTCATGATCCTGAGACCCTCAGTAGAGTTTCGGGAGCCAAGCTTTGGTGGAGATGGATTAAGGAACCGAATGCCCCCTGGGCTAAGCTTTGGAAATAGAAGTATGCCAAGTACTGACAGGAGAAGGATCATATTAGAATGTCAGGGTATCTCAGGGGCTCCCATATTTGGAACCTTGCCTGGGATAATAAAAATATTGTTCAACAACATTGTTTTTGGGAAATTCGAGCAGGGGACCTTGCTCAATTTTGGGAGGACAACTGGAAACAGGAACCCAACCTTTATAGGGATGAACTTGCAGCTATAAAAAGTGACACAGACATCAAAGGTATGGTTTTGGCAAAAGACTTTTGGGATTAGGGAAGGAATAATGGAAAATGGATGAAGTGGAAGGCTCTAAGATACAGTGATGAAAACCCACTGAAGACCAAGGCAAAAGCTCTCACCTAGGAGCTAGAGCATAGAAGGATTCTAGTTTCTTCCTCAATGGATCAATTAAGATGGGGAAAGAATACTGAAGGTAACTTTAACCTTAAAGAGGTTAGATAGGAAGTCACAGGATTTAACTTTGTCAATCCTGATCAAGACTGGAAGAAAATTTGGCAAACTCCACATTGGATGAAAATAAAGTTATTCATTTGGCTAGTGCATCAAAGGAAGATCTTAACTTGGGAGAATCTCCTTAAGAAAGGCTTCATTCGTCCTTCCTGGTGTTACCTATGTGGCACTCATGAGGAGATGATTGAACACCTTCTCAACCTCTATCCTTTCACTTCAAAGGTGTGGGACTGGGTGGCCTCTATTTTTAGACAAACTGATAAGGATAGTCTCAGCATATCCAACACTCTAAAGAACTGGAGGAAAAACTTCTCAGGGAATGAGATAGTTAATAAATCTTGGATTTTGATTCTAGGTTTTGTCATCGGGAATGTGTGGAAAGAATGCAACAGTTAGATATTTAAAAACAAAACAAACAAGCCACAACACATAATTGAGCAAGTTCTAAGACAGCTCAAAGACATAGTAAGAAGCTTGCTGAGGACCCTTCCTAAAGATCCTCCTCTGCCGCAAGTGGAGAGAATTATACTTCACTTGGTTCTCCAGTCTATCAGTCCTCTGGGAACAACAAAGGTAGTGAACCTTATAAACAAGAGTGTTAACATTTGGAAGCCCCCTCCTTATGGTTTCTTAAAGGTTAATATTGATGGAGCAGCTAAGGGCAACCTAGGATTAGCAGGCTTTGGGGATGCCATAAGAGATGATAAGGGAAAAATACATGAAATATTTCATGGACAGTTGGGGAAGGTCACTAATAACATGGCTGAGCTCATGGAATTAGAGAAATGCCTGGAAATCCTGGTGAATTATAGTTCACACAATGTTATAATTGAAGCGGATTCGGAATTAATTATTAGAGCAGCTAAGAAAATTAGTAATATAACCTCTCCAAATAGAGTGTCGAAGCACTGGAAGCTTTTACAGGTTTTTTATTACGTCTATGATCACCTGCAAACACTTAAAACTGTCAGATTTTCTCATGTGAAAAGGAAAGCTAATATGTTAGTGGATCAATTGGCGAATGAAGGAGTCACAATTAGGGATAGGGATTCTAGGTATGCTTGGGATTCGCTACCCCTAGGCAAATTATAGGAGGACTGTCTCTATCATGAAACACAAGATATGGAACCATGGACTAACAAGATGGATCAAAGGGACACAGAAGATTGACGGGAGGTTGGAGAACCCCACACAGTCTAACCTGCCTATTTCGGCTACTTTCCAAAGTCTGGAATCCTTTTGACTGAGTGATGAAAGGTTTGAATCGGATAGCTCCAGAAGATGAGGTGTCCCTCTTCATTTGTCTTAGGTGGTGTATGACAAGGAATCCAAGTGGATGAGATTGGCTCAAGAACTACCCGCTGGACAGAATTGAAGGTCAACGCGTGGCGAAAGGAAGTGTTTGTTTTTTCTCGTGAGTCAACCTTTCCAATACCACAAGCGGTATATCGTGCGGGGTTTGAATGGTTTCTGGTTTTTCTGAGTTTGGCTCCGATTCCACTCTTCGATTAACATGTAGTGGAGTGAGGAGAGAGAAAACCACCCTCATCGGGCGGTTATCTCTCGCGCTTCTCGTCCTTCCGATATTCACGAAGACCATTGGATCTTAGTCAGTTGATCAATGGTGGTGATGTGTTTGTTCTAGTTGGTCGAACCCGAAAAAAGATTAGAGTGTTATGCTTTTAATTTCTGTCGAGTCCGTTTGACAGTTTTAATGTTGGCTTATGGTGGGACCTCTAGTGGACCCATGGCGAGTCATTTGTGGCCTTTTGTGACCTCCAGTTCGATGGAATATCCCTCCAAGGATTTCTAAGCTCATTTGAAGCACGATAGAGCTTCCAAATGACCTTGTGCCTTGATTGTTTGGCGATTCTCCCCAACTTTCTTGTTTAGGTTTCTCTTGGTTTAGGATGATTGGTTTGGTTCGGCCTGCCTGGATGATTGTTGAACTCTCACAGAGCGAGTGCGGCTTCTTGTAAATTATTTATATTTGGCTGAGTTTAATAGAAGGTCCTACTCTTACTTGATAAAAAAAAAGATGGGGAGCTGAGAGAGGGAACGAGCATAAGCCCGAGTAAGTACTCTAACTGGTTGTTCCTGAGTGACAAGATACTCCCACAGTGTCTCTTCTTCGGGTGACCCAAGCATGGGACTTAGAGGGATCTCTGTTTCTTCGAAATGAGGCTTTTCCAAATGGGAGGAAGGATCTTTTTGACCTTTACAATCCATACATTAATATTTTCGAGTCCATGCACGAAATTTATAGATGGAATCATAAAAATCTGTGGATGGCGGTTCAGGCCCTCCTTCTGGCGCCAATTTGTGACAGGAAAATGTTCGCTATGCCAACAAGGGGAACTAACCCAATTATAGACCCCAATTAGATCTACTTTCATTTGGAATGGCTAGTTCCGACGGGTTTTAAAGGATCTCGTAAACTGTTATATGTGTTGAAAGATTGCTTCTTGGAGGAAGACATCAATCAAATCAACAAAGAGAAATAGCTAACCTATAAGTATCAAATCCTATCTACACTAATTTTAACTACTTATGCTAATCCTAAATATTTTAATCTATCCTGCAAGAGCATAACAAAAGAGATGAAACATCATATATAGATTCCAAATCCAAATGAATCAATTACTGGTTCACAAATGAACAAGGCTGTATTAAATCTTTATTGCAATCTGATTACTTATATAGGAATACACATTCCTTTACATACAAATAACACTTGCAACTGATGTTTAACAAGGTTTCGAATCAACAACCTTTCATGAATTAACCATGGTAACAAATCATTTTTGAATGACCAAGACTACTCCCGAACGGTCTGTTATCAATATGCACAAAAAAAAACATATTTATATTTATGCCAACGACAATAGTCTGATTCTAAACACATGAAAGAAAGGAAAATAGATTTGAAAAAGGCTCTTTCTCGACCAAACAGTCTTCTTTATTCACAATAAAGCAAAAGATGTTTTGCCCCAAAAAAAGTCCTCCCATTATCTCTGGAGGTAATATTTATGCCGAAGGAAATGACCCTCGGTCTTCCCTTAACTTTTCACCTCCCTCCTCTTTTCAATATACAAATTAAAATATACAGGCATAGAATCAATCGGTGAAACAGATGACACGTAAAGGCCACATCTGCTGGAGTGTTTCATTTCGTGGGGGAATGAATAGATGCTAATTGAAAGGAGGAGGCATGCATGTCATTTCTTCATGATCAGGTCCGAGACTGCATAACCTTCGGAACACACAGGTAACACATGGAAGCATGACCACCAATGCCTAAAGCCGGATCTTTAAATAAAACACACCCGCATATATAAACTCTTCGAATCCGCTCATGCATCTTTTACCGGAGCCATGCTTTGAGGTGTATATGGAGGAAATGACATCTTGAGGGATTAGCGCTACCATGAGCGCTTCAATTTTGCCTCTCATCTCTTGATCCTTGCCTGTAGAGATATTTAACATGAGCTATGAATATGAAAAATATAACAGAAATGCTTAAACAAAACACAAACGCTGCCTTCATTCAAACTTTCATAAAATCACAAGGAACAAGTGTGAACGAATCGGCCCATTGTTTTTAATTCATGCATTGATTAAGTCTTACAAGCGTAAATCCGATTTACATTGAAAACCGTCACATAACACAAAATCGAATCCAAAATCCGGACTTGAAATATTATGGATGGGAACCCTATACCCTATCAGGTCCACGAAACACTATTGCATCGTATCATTTCATTGGAGAGGAACTGGGCATATTGGACTGCTGAACTCCGATATTGCGATGGTGGAAGCGGACCCGAAATCATATTATGTTGCACTTTAATAATCTTGGCAGGTTCGTCAAATTACGAAGTGCCTTATGTATGGGCCTCGGGTTCTGCCAATTGTGATATGCAATTAGGCCAGACCCGATGATATATATGTTATATTTAATAACCTCGACGGGTCCGGTATATTGCGATGCGCTATATATATAAACCTCAAGCCCCGCCGATTGCGATATGCAATTAGGCCAGAAGTGGACCTGAAAGTGTATGTATTTTGGTTAATAACACCGACAGGTTCGCCGTATAAGAATTTCCTTTGAAAACCCGGACCACAACACTTTATCGAAATACACAGGAAAACACGGGAAAACTCGTGGCCGGACCATAAGGCTAGACTTCAAATATTATGCACCCGGGTGTATAATTATTGCTGGGTCCACTATATCACACCGCACCTTATGCGCAGGCCTAGGGCTCCGCCGATTGCGATATGCGATTCGGCCGGACCCGAAAATATATATGTTATATTTAATAGTTCAGCGGGTCCACCATATCGCATCGCACTATATATATCAGTGTGAGAGTGCCGACTGCGATATGCAATTGGGGGAAGCGGACCCGAAAATAGATATATTACGCTTGATAATCCCGATGGGTCCACTGTTGGCATTGGGCTTTATGTATGACTGTAGAAATCTGCCGATTGCGATAAGCGATGAAGGCATGCTTTGGGGAATTACAGAGACCTAGGGAGTGCGGATATGTGCGGGTAGAGTATTTCCATTACACAAGTTTTATAATAGAAATAAAGCCGTGATAGAATGTTTTGTGGGTTAAGTCCACAAACGACCATAGTAAGAGTGGGGGGTGATTATATGTGCAGGCATAAATGTACTGTGAATGATTATGAGGGTTGAGAAAAGTCCTAATGAAAGATATGAATGAAGGGCTAGACGGGGTTATCCATTAATCATGTGGCAAAGATATTGTTCAGAGAAATGAAAGATCAAACTTCTAAGGGACCCATTCAAATTTGCTACCAGAGCAGGTTTTGATAGGGTGGTGTTGTGGCCACAACATATACCCATGCTTGACATGAGAAATTGTTCTTTCGTGGTGTTTTTTAATTTCAAAAACATGAATAAAACTATATATTCAAATTACTAAAAACGTAATTGTTTTTTTTTTGCAAAAAACATGAATAAAACTATATATTCAAATTATTAAAAACATAATTTTTTTTTAATTTCGAAAACGTAAATAAAACTATATATTCAATTTATTAAAAACTTAATTGTAACTCAATCCAACTTTAAACTATATATTGAAATGTTTAAAAACTTAATTCCACAACATGAGTGAATGGTTGTGTAGGAGTGGGGACAAAACACATTTATCCCATAATCAACTTCTCCACACTACTAGTGCAAACAATATCTTATCATTTATTATTCCTATGCTTGACATGAAAAATTGTTTCTTTATGGTGTTTATTAATTTCGGAAACATATATGAAACTATATATTCAAGTTATTAAAGATGTAATTATAATTCATTCAAGCTTTAAACTATATATTCAAATTATTAAAAACTTAATTGGGCAATGAGTGAATGGGTGTGCAGAGAAAACATATTTTTTAGGAGAATGCAAACTATATCTTATCCTTTATTATGCCTATGCTTGACATGAAAAATAGATCCTTTATGATGTTTTTTAATATCGAAGACATGAATAAACTATATATTCAAATTATTAAATACATATTTATATTTTTAATTTGGAAAACATAAATAAAAATATATATTCAAATTATTAAAAATGGTAATTGTAACTCAACTACACTTTAAACTATATACTCAAATTATTAAAAACTTAATTGCGCAAGATGAGCGAACAGTTTTGTGCGAGTGAGGGGAAAACACATTTCTTCTCACAATCAACTTCTCAACGTTATTTTTGCAAACGATATCTCTAATACCATCGAAATTTCCAAAAGGATACTCCTGGGAAATTTCTTAGAACATTTCATGTCAATTAAACTATTGTTGAAGCTTGTGCGAAGAGCTTTGTGCATAAATATTTCACTGTGTAGAGAGCTTTGTGTGGAAATATTTCATTGTGTAGAGATATGCCTATGCTTGACGTGTTTGACTTATTAATTTGCTTATTTCGATTTCAATTGTTTTAACAGTGCCTCCTCACAATGAAAATGAAAGTGAAAATCTCTGCACAAAACATTAACGATAAAAATATAAATGAAAGCATAAAAAAATAGCTAATAACTATTAATTAATTAGGTGTCTCCAGTTAATTTTGAAGCTATAAATGATAGCAACACAATAAATAGTAAAATGAACTATAACTATTAATAATTGTAATAATTAAACAACAACAATAGTTTCCTAAAATTGTTACATTTTTATAATAATATAGCTATTACAAGGAAACCTACTAACTTATAATACTATAAAGATTAACTATTTTCATTAATAGTCAATAGTTAATGAGCTAAACTCTAATGCAATAGCTAATACATTTAACTATTATCAATTTAACTATTAATATCTATTGTGCATTTATTTATAGCTATTGATTCTCCAATTGTAACTCAATCCAACTTTAAACTATATATTCAAATTATAAAAAATTAATTACACAACATGAGTGAATGGTTGTGGGGGAGTCTCGAGAAAACACATTTCCCTGCACATTCAACTTCTCAGCACTACTAGTGTAAACAATATCTTATCATTTAAAACACATTTCCCAGCACATTCAACTTCTTAGTAGTACTACTTACTACTGTAAACACTATCTTATCATTTATTATGCATATGGGTGACATGAGAAATCTTTTATTTATGATGTTTTTTAATTGCAAAAACATAAATAAAACTATATATTCAAATTATTAAAAATGTAATTATTTTTTAATTTCTAAAACTAAAATAAAACTATATATTCAAATTATTAAAATCATAATTGTAACTCAATCCAGCTATAAACTATACATTCAAATTATTATCAACTTAACTCCACAAGAGTAAATAGTTTTGCAGGAGTGCAGCGAAAACACATTTCTCCCCGCAAAATAAACTTCTTTGCATTACTACTTCAAACAATATCTTATACTTTATTATGCCTATGCTTGATGTGAAAAATCTTTCTTTTGTGGTATTTTTTAAATTAGAAAACATGAATAAAACTATAAATTCAAATTATTAAAAATGTAATTGTTTTTTAGAAAGCATAAATAAAACTATATATTCAAATTATTAAAAACTTAATTTCACAACATGAGTATGTGAGGGAGTGAGGAGAAAACAAATTTCTATGGACAATCAACTTCCCTGCACTACTACTCCAAACTACATCTCTAAGACTATCACAATTTCCAAAAACATACCCCTCTTTGAAAATTCATAGAACGTTTCATGTCAATTAAACTATTGTTGAATAGAACGTTTCATGTCAATTAAACTATTGTTGAAGCTTGTGGAAAGAGCTTTGTGTGGAAAGCTTTCACTTTGTAGCGAGATGCTTATGCTTGACGTGTCTGAATTCTTAAATTGGTTATTTCAATTTCAATAGCAATGTCTTTAACCCACAAGGAAAATGAGCTCCCTATGCTTGAGGTGTTCGACTTTTTAAATTGGTTATTTCTATTTCAATAACAGTCTTTGCACATGGAAAATGAAAGTAAAAATATCTACACAAAGCATTAACAATAAAAATATAAAGGAAAGCAATTTAAAAATAGCTAATAGCTAAAGTAAAAATATCTGTACAAAGCATTAATTATAAAAATATAAATGAAAGCATAAAAAAGGTAGCTAATAGCTAAAGTAAAAATATCTCCACAAGGCATTAACCATAAAAATATAAATGAAAGCATAAAAAAAGCATTAACGATAAAAATATAAATGAAAGCATAAAAAAGGTAGCTAATAGCTAAAATAAAAATATCTCCACAAGGCATTAACGATAAAAATATAAATGAAAGCATAAAAAAATAGCTAATAGCTAAAGTAAAAATATATGCACAAAGAACTAACTATAAAAAAATAAATGAAAGCATAAAAAAATAGCTAATAGCTAAAGTAAAAATATCTACACAAAGCATTAACGATAAAAATATGAATGAAAGCATAAAAACATCTAATAGCTATTAAATAATTAGCTGCCCAGAGTTAGTTATGAAGCTATAAATGATAGCAGCACAATATCAATAGAAAAATGAGCTATGATTATTAGTCAATGTGCATTTAATTATAACTATTAATTCTCTCTCATTAATGTTTCCTTTTCAAAATTATTTTACATGACAATTTTTATAATACTATAGCTCTTAACTTTTTATTATTAATAGTTAATAATTAATGAGTTAAACTTCACACTACAATAGTTATTACATTAATATTATTAACTTCACTATTAATAGACAATCGTGCATTTAATTATAGCTATTAATTCTCTTGCATTAATGCCTTCTACTTTTGATAATTATTTTACATGGACAACTTTTCCACACCACCAAAACACAAGTATTACTATTAAACAGAGATGTTCACACTTTCATTAATAATTAATGAGTTAAACTCCACAATGCAATAGTTATTAAATTTAACTATTATTAACTTGACTGTTAATAGATTATTGTGCATTTAATTATAGTTATTAATTCTCTATCATTATTGTTTTCTTTTGATAATTATTTTACATGGACAACTTTTATAATACTATAGCTATTAATCTTTTTTATTAATAGTTAATAATTAATGAGTTAAATTCCACACTGCAATAGCTATTACATTTGATATTATTAACTTTACTATTAAAAGACTATTATGCATTTAATTATAGCTATTAATTCTCTAGCATTAATGTTTTCAGTTTTTGATAATTATTTTACATGGACAAATTTTCAATGCAAGGAAAACACAAATATTAGTATTAAAAAAAAATGTTTACACTTTCATTAATAGTAAAAAATAATGGGTTAAACTCCACACCGCACTAGTTATTACATTTAACTATTATTAACTTGACTATTCATAGACTATTGTGCATTTAATTACAACTATCTGCTTTTGATAAAGTGATGAGCTTTCTTTGTAGGAAAATATGTGCACGAGCAATGCTCCACACACTGCTAACTCGACACCCCTCTTCAATGCCAACACACACTCTTCAATGCTCCACACACTGGTAACTCTACACCCCTCTTCAATGCCAACCCACACTCTTAAAGTAACTCTACACTCCTCTTTAATGCCAACGCACACTCTTTAGCCATTCGATTTTTTAAACTAGTTATTTTGATTTCAAGTGTAGTGCCTCCAACGAAAAATGAAAGAAAAAATCTTTGCATATCATTAATGATAAAAATATAAATGAACACATAAAAAAAACAATAACTATTAATTAATTAGCTGTTGGGAGTTAGTTATGAAGCTATAAATGATAGCAACACAATAGTAATAGCAAAATGAACTATAATTATTAATCACTATAATAATTAAATAACAACCGTAGTTTCCTAAAATATTACATTTTTATAATACTATAGCTATTACAAGGAACCCAACTAATCTATAATACTATAGTGATTAACTATTTCCATTACTAGTTAATAGTTAATGACTTAAACTTTGTATTGTAATAACTGTTATATTTAACTATTATTAACTTAACTATTAATAGACCGTTGTGCTTTTAATTATAACTATTAATTATCTGCCATTAAAGTTTTTGTTTTAATATTATTTTACATGGACAATTTTTATAATACTATAGCTATTAAATTTTTATTATTAATAGTTAATAATTAATGAGTTAACCTCCATGCTACAATAGCTATTACATTTATTATTATTAACTTCACTATTAATAGATTATTGTGCATTTAATTATAGCTATTAATTCTCTAGCATTAATGCTTTCTGCTTTTGATAATTATTTTACATGGACAACTTTTCCACACAACGAAAACACAAATATTACTATTAAACAAAAATGTTCACACTTTCATTAATAATTAATAATTAATGAGTTAAACTTTGTAATGCAATAACTATTACATTTAACTATTATTAACTTGATTATTAATAGACTATTGTGCATTTAATTATAGTTATTGATGATGATGATGATGGTTAACGTCTGCTGAGACCAAACCTTGGTCTATCGGACCTAAAGAAACAAATTATTTATTTTGATTTAAGATTTTATTCCTATGATCAAAAAGCTTGGAGAGAAGCCTCCCGAGCTCATTATAATTTTGACATTGTAAAAGGCTAGGAAGGTCAGTATTGTAACAAAGATTGTGAAACTGAGATCTAATGTGGTTGTACGCGGGGCACTCTAATAGGAAGTGGTTTTCATCCTCGATGTTCCTATTCTCACATATATCGTAGATCCTTTCCATCCATGGTGTTTTAGGAATTTCCCAACGACCTGTTTCACTATGAAGCTCATCAGAATTTGTTCTAATCTTTGTTATATTAATTTTCTTCTTTGAGCTAGTTAAAATAGAGAGATACTTTTGATCTTCTAGGGTGGGGTTGATGACCACCTTATAATAACTTAATTTTCTTTTAGCCGCTAAATCTTTCTCACACCACATTTTTTCTTTGAACTTAGAAGTAACAATATCTTTAATGTTATTAATGTTTTGCAATGCATCATTCTCGTTGATCTCCCAATAGTTTAACTAGGCCCTTGTGTCTTTATGCCACCCCCGATTGAGCCTTAGGTGGTTTTGGTTGGAATTTAAAGCTAGCTTAGGAAGTCTATGATTATCTATGTTATTGATTTTGTGCTTGTATAGCATAAACCTAATCATAGCTAGGCTCTCAATAGGGGAAATACTTGCTTCTATAAGGAGAATAAGATAGGGTGTATTACTTTTAATTTTCAGGTTATAAGTTATAAAACGCTTCTGGATTTGCTCAATATTTCTCCATGATTCTCTAGAGACGCTGCAACCCCAAACCTCACAGCCATATAAGATAATAGGAGTGACTAAACTTTCAAATAGGAACTTCTTTTTATCCCACATTATGAGGTTTGCTATTTTTCAATTATTTTCAAGACCAAAATAAGCTTTCCACCCCCCATTAATCCTTTTCTCAATGCTATGGTTCCAGTTGAGCTTGTGATGAATATCAATTCCTAGGTACTTGTAAGAATACACTTCCTCCAAGTTATTATTGTCATACATAAAATTAGCATAAGTGTCCTTCTTGGATTTGATAATCATAACTTTTGTTTGTCAGTGTTAACAGTCATACCCATGGTAGAGCAGAAATCCTTAAGAAGTCTGAGTTGTTTATCAAGATCAAATGGGCACCTTGTGAAAAGAACAATATTGTCAGCATAGAGAAGAAGGATGACAACTATCCTAGCTAAGATCGTGCCATCACATCTTGCTTCCTCTAAATAGCCTTTGAGCTTATCGATGTAAATGTCAAATAGGGTAGGGGAGAGGGGGCAACCTTGTTTAACTTCGATGTTACACTTAATATATTTCGACCACCCCTCATTGCTCTTTAGCTTGGCAATTACATTCTCGTATAACCTTATAGCGGCAACTCTCAACTTGAGAGGAAACTTTAGCTCTTCTAATCTATTCCAAAGGTTGTATCTAGGAACCGTATCGAAAGCCTTTCTAAAGTATACAAAGCAACAAAATAAATTGGATTTATCATTACGACATTCCTCTGCAATGATCCTAAGCATAACGAGGTGGTTTGTTGTTGAGTGATGCCTTCTGAAACCTACTTGGCCTTTCCCCCGCTTACCTTCACTTTCAAGCCATATGCTTAACTTCTTTTCCAAAATACTACCATATAACTTGGCTAAGAGAGGGCTGCTCATAATTGTCCGATAATTAGACAGATTATTTGTATCCCTACTTTTAAAAATAGGGATAATGAGGCTCTTAGTCCAAGGTTTAGGGAACCCTTGCTTGACTACTTGATTGAAAATCTTGTGGATATGGGGGATGAGGACAGGACCTTCAATTTTTAAGATTTCCACCTCGTAACCTTCAATGTCCTTAGCTTTCCCATTAGCGAGGCGATTAACCCCAAACATAATGTCTTCTAAAGAGAAAACTTCTTTCATTGTGAGCAGGGTTTCCAAATTATCCATGACATTTGGATATTCATAAAGCTTTTTAAGATAAGAATTCCAATCATGAAGAGCAATTTTATTATTATCTTTAGTCTTCCTAGTAAGAATTTGCCTCCAAAATTTCTTAGGAGCTACCTCAGAGAGGTGTAAGAGATTCTCCTGTCTTTGACAAATGTACTGCCTCTTTTTCCTTTTAGTTAGGGCTTTGTATATTTTTATCTTATCCATTTTAAGAGATTCATCAACAGCTTCCTTAATTGCTCTCCTTGCACTTTTACAATCTTTGTAATACCATGGGTTGGGTTTGCTATTTCTTTTATTATTTGAAACTTCAATTGAGAACTTGTTAATAGAATATGAGAGGGTTGTAGTAAAATTATGATAAAGTTCTTAATATGTTGTCTATACTAGATAAAGGAAGCAAATTAGCTTTAATTCGTTTAGAAAGAGATCGTTTTTATTTCTATCAAATATTAAGTTCTTTTGGTTGTAAGTATTATTTTCTGTGGGAACTCTATGCATGACAAAATTGAGAGTTGTAAGCAAAGGCCTATGATCAGAGTAAGGTTCGTGGTCGTTTAAGATGTCAAAATTTATTATTTCATTGTATAATGGGAGATCGGAAATAACGTAGTCTACCACATTGCTACCAAGTCCATGGATGCATGTCATCTTGCTGGAATTGGGCCACTTCTTTAGATCGTTGCAAATTATGAGATCCTGATCACTAGAGAGATTGACCAGCTCTGGTCCAAACAAATTTTCGCTGAGGTCTTCACAGCTCCTTTTGTACTTACTAGCCAGAGTAGGGTCTTTGTCTAACCAAAGAGGATTAGGGTTGGAATGATTGCTTAGAATAATAGCTTGGTTGTTTGAAGTTCAAACATTAAAGTCACCTATTAAAATGATATTACCGTCTTTCCTTAGGCTAGAAATATCTTTCTCTAAACCATTGTAAGGGTTAGTTTTATCTAGATTCTTCCTCTTATAGAAGTTAGAATTGATGGGGGGAAATAACATATTGCTATGTAGGACTTTTTATTATTAATGTCATTGATCTCTATCCAACTATATTGGTTGTGAGGGTCGTTTTCATAAATCCTAGCATGGGGGGAGATGTTCTTCATAATGTAACAAGCTATTCCCTCAATGCCTCTACAGGAGGATCGCTTGTTCCAGGTAGACCATAGTGTAAAGCCATCTATGTTAGGGACCTTAGATTCTTCGTGCTCCCAAGTTTCAACAAGCAAAATAATATCAACATCATTTGAAATCCAACTTAGCTTGGGGCCTTTGTTCCATGGGAAGCCCCGATAGTTCCAAGAAAGGATCTGAAGCATGTTTAATTGCTATTGATTACTATCTTTTTGGTTTCTATCTCAAATAAAGGCTTTTCTATTTATGATTATTGCCCGTTTTCCTTCCTTTCTAGCTTCTTTTACCTTTTCAACCTCCTTTCTTAATTATGCTTAATCTTCTAGAATGAGATATTCATTTATGAATATTCCCGTTCCTTTTAGACTTGAGGTTTTACTAAGTATGTCGTACTTATGATCAATGGAGCTCATCTTTATGCGGATTAGTCTTTCTTTATTCTCAGTTAATTTACCCAACCTTGTTGCTTCTGTGAGACACACTATTTCAATTTGTAATCTATCATGTAATTCTGTTTGGGCTAAGGCTAAAGTATCCTCATCTACTTCCTCTTTTAAATCGAAGATTATAAGGTTCAAGGCCCTTTTGTTACATTCGTGGTCTAATTCTATTAATTTTTTCAGTTTCATCTTTAATTGGTTTGATATCTAACTTATCTACCACATTATTTAGGGCGAGGCGGCTATTAACTTTTTCTTCTAGTTCTTTAATCATGTATTTCATTTTAAGACTCTCTAAAGTATCAACATCTCCTTGCTAAGATAGTTGGTTAGTATCTTGGGTTTGTTTTTCTATAACCTGCAATCTAGTTTCTATTGCCTCCATTTTATTCTCCAGTAGTTCTATTTTATTTTCTATTTGTTTTTGGATCGTGTCTTCAAGAGATGCAAATTTATTTTCCAGCATGGCTTCTAACTCTTTTTGTAGCTTGGATTCTCTTTCTTCTCTACATTTCTCTAAAGATTCTATATACTCATAAAGGCCTTGTAGAGTAACTGTGCTAGGTCTACCCTTGGTAATCTTTGGTAACTATGGTGATATATTCATACATGAAATTATATGGGAAAATATGTATTAGAAAAGGAAAAAGATAAGGAATGTGTGCACCTGATATCAGCAAACCTGACTGTAGATCGCCCGTGCCCACCACAGCCTGCAGACTAGAGATGCGGGCCTCAGAACCGGGTTTAAATGTCGAAGAATATATGCGAGCCTCTACCTTGGTCATATAGCAAGCCTCAGAACTGATCACTGAAGATGCGAGCCTTATGGTCTTATATCGTAGAGGAAGTGTATATATAAAGTACGTGTTTAACTCTTTCACTGAGCCTCAGAACTCTTTCAACGAAGAATATATGCAAAGAATGTGAGGAAGTGTATATATAAAGTACGTGTTTAACTCTTTCATCGAGCCTCAGAACTCTTTCACCGAAGAATATATGCGAAGAATGTGAGGAAGTGTATATATAAAGTACGTATTTAACTCTTTCACCAAAGAATATATGTGAAGAATGCGAGGAAGTGTATATATAAAGTACGTGTTTAACTCTTTCACCGAGCCTCAGAACTCTTTCACCGAAGAATATATGCGAAGAATGCGAGGAAGTGTATATATAAAGTATGTGTTTAACTCTTTCACCGAGAATTAACTATTCATTCTCTATCATTATTGACTTTTGTTGATAATTATTTTACATGGACAACTTTTATAATACTATAGTTATTGAGATTTTTTTATTAATAGTTAATAATTAATGAGTTAAACTCAACACTGCAATAGCTATTACATTTGATATTATTAACTTAACTATTAACATACTATTATGCATTTAATTATAGCTATTAGTTCTGGCATTAATGCTTTCTGTTTTTTATAATTATTTTACCTGGACAACTTTTACACACAACTAAAACACAAATATCACTATTAAACAAAAATGTTCACACTTCCATTAATAGTAAAAAATTAATGAGTTAAACTCTGCACTCCAATAGCTATTACATATAACTATTATTAACTTGACTATTATGCATTTCACTACAGTTGCTAATTTTAATTTTCTAGCATTAATGTTTTCTGCTTTTGATAAAGTGACGTCTTGTACAAATATTTGCTTGTGCGAAAAGCTTTGCACAAGAATTGCCCCACACAGTGCTAACTCTATGCCCCTCTTCAATTCCAACACACACTCTTCAACCAGTCGATATTTTAAATTGGTTATTTCAATTTTAGGTGCAGTGCCTCTTCACAATGAAAAAATGAAAGCGAAAATCTTTGGACAAAGCATTAACCATAAAAATAAAAATGAAAGCATAAAAAATAGCTAATAATTAATAATTAACTTTTCGGAGTTAATTATTAAGCTATAAATAATAGTAGCACAATAGTAATAACAAACTGAACTATAATTATTAATAATTGTAATAATTAAACAACAACAATAGTTTCTTGAAACAATTACATTTTTATAATACTATAGTTATTAGAGGAAACATATTAACCTATAATACTATAGTTATTAGAGGAAACATATTAACCTATAATACTATAGCAATTAACTATTTTCATTAATAGTTAATAATTAATGAGTTAAACTTTGCATCGCAATAACTATTACATTTAACTTTTATTAATTTGATTATTAATAGACTATTGTGCATTTGATTATAGCTATTAATTATATGTCATTAATGCTTTTTCTTGATAATTATTTTACATGACAACTATTAAAATACTATAGCTATTAACATTTTTTATTCATGGTTAATAATCAATGTGTAGCTATTACATTTAACTATTATTAATTTGACTATTAATAGACTATTGTGCAATTAAGCTATTACATTTAACTATTATTAATTTGACTATTAATATACTATTGTGTTTTTAATTATAGCTATTAATTCTCTCCTTTCTCTTTTTTATAATTATTTTATATAGACAACTTTTTCAACGAAAGCACAAACATTACTATTATACGAAAAACTTTACACTTCCGCACAACAAAAACACAAATATTACTATTAAACAAAAATGTTCACACTTCCACACAAAATGTCCTATTCATATAAACCATAAGTTAGACTATGGATAGCTATTTATTTTATTTTATTATTGGAAAACAAATATGTAATTACCAAGAAAACATTGTACTCCATAAATGTGATACTTATAGCCCACAACCCGACACATTTCAATAGCAGAGCTCCACACAATGAGGTTCCACACAATAAGCTATAATATTATTTAATTAATATTGTTTTATTTTATTTTATTATTGGGAAGCGAATACATCATTACCGACAAAAAAACTAATAACTTTTGTGCAAACACCAACAAAACAACTAATAACTTTTGTGCAAAAAGTAAGAAATTTAGCCTATTGTGCATAACTTAGCTCATTGTGCAGAACTTATAAGTTATGCACAATAAGTTATAATATTATTTTATTAATATTGTTTTTTATTTTATTTAATTATTGGAAAGTGAAAACATCATTATTGAGAAAACAACTAATAACTTTTGTGTCAAAAACTTAACCTATTGTGTGGAAGTGAGAAAGTTAGCATAGTGTGTGAAACTTAGGTCATTGTACAGAGCTTATAACCTATTGTGCGGAACTTAGCTCATTGTGCAAAACAATTTATTTATTTTATTATTGGAAAACAAATACATTATTAGCGAGAAAACACTATGAAAAAGTATCAATTAAATAACGTTAGAGGTGGGGACTATGTTGCATCGCAACTATTCCTCTTGTTAAATTTATAATTGTGTTATAAAATAGTAGGCATGGTTTGTGTAGCAAATTTGTTTTCCACAAATACTTTTTAACAATAAGAAAATGTATATGTCTAAATTTAACTATAGTTAGTGTCAAAAAGTTAGTGTGAAGTTGGGTTACACTTTTGGCCCTTTTTTGAGACAAAAATATGATTTTTAGAAATTTTCAACTTTCGACAAGCTAAAGTAATTTTTCTGTTTAGAATTTCATTTTACAATAAACTGAAAACTTGTTAAAATTTTTATTAAATTTTTATTAATTATTTTTTAGAATTGTTTTATTCACACTCCATATGCCAACTTAGCAATTGTTTGACTGTTTGTTCTTTAAAAGTCAAGGGATTCATAAAAGGTCATGTTTTTTGGTCCCAGTGCATTCTTTGTTAACCTTGCATTTTTGAAAAAAAAATGTGTTGCAACAATCTAGACACTCTATTTCATTATGGCTATATTTACGAAACCAACATATGCATATCATAATTACTAGAATTTTTTGAATTGAACCAATATGAAAACATTGCAAATTTTTAAGATGTTTAACATAACGCCATGTTTCTCATCATATTAGTTAAAAACTAAAACTCTAAAAACTACCCATTAAAGAGGATGGGCCAACATAATGCACAATAAATTTTCCATACTTTTTGACAGTGTATTTGGGAAGATACAAAATTTCGATTTCACTGAATTATAATGATAGAAAGAAACTTTTTGCACACATTTTACTATAAAATTAGTTAAAATTAGCATATATTTATGAAATTCCATAAAAATTATATGTACTGAAAGTAGATTCAATTCTGCAAATGGTAGTGTTTGCTTTGTTACAACTCAAACTAGCAAGGGTCCTAGAGGGGAAACTACTAGGTCAAGGGCGACAATGAAATAATAGCCCATTTCCACCTCAGCTAAAGCTCCCTACTCTTTATAAACTTTCACTAATAGGAGGAGACTCAATATGAAGGGAATCAACTAGTTAAATGGGTCAACGAAGGAAAAAGAGTGGTTCCTCAAAAGGCCTATTCATAAGAGAGGCTCAATATATGGATTGCTTTCCCAAGAGGCAAGATGAAAGGCCCTCTAAGAAATGACAAGACGGTCTTAGGGACTAGGTTTTGGGAATGATACTTCTTAAGGAGGGACCTAATACTAAAAAACCCTTATGAAGACTTGGTTTCCAAATGGTATTTGAAGAATTACCTTCCAAAAGTTATGAGACCGCAAGGGACCAAGTGGACCCCAGGTTAGGTCGAGAGAATAGGATTAAGCAACCAATGATGTACTTGACCTAATTAGGGAGGAGAAGGGAATCAAAGAAATAATTTTGAATTAAATTCCATGCAATGATCCTAATGAGGTTACTAGACTAAGAAAACAAAGGGAAAAATTTTGTCTCAGAGCTAGGGCTTGGGATGTCTTGGGATCCAACCGTCAGAATGGATTCAAATTTGGAGGACACCTAGGGGACTTACCAGCATAGTAGTTTCCAAGAGATCAAATTTTTTGAGTGGATGGTTTGCATGTAATTTTATGCCCTAGGAGACCTAATGGGGTTAGACCTAGAAAATGATAGAGTTGAAAACGAAAAATGAACTTTAAAGTAATCACCATAGGAGCACCAATGGTTTTTCGTTTGGGAGAGATGGAGTCATGGAAGATTTAGGGTTTGGATTGGTTTCCACTTGTCAAGGAGGCCTAAAAAGCAACTTCGCTAGGCATTAGGTATTAATGGAAGCAACTTCAAGGTGATGTACACTTCATTTAGGAATATTTGGTGACATATCAATAAAATTCAACAATATTGTCTCTAGGAACATTCATTCATTCAAACATGGACCATACACGATACAACACTATTTAGAGATTCAATTTCCACAATTTTGTTCCAAGAAAAGCAACAAATTAACCCTAGAATAGTGAAAATCCCAACACCATGAATGGAGCAAAATAAATAACGAGAATGAAATCAAAATAGTACTTACATGTAAGAATAATATATCAAACCACCAAGATATGTCAATCATATAATATCCAAGGAAAATAAGATTATCCAAACATTGCAATTCATCCATTCATCCCAAAAATCTCATCCTTAAAAGATAGCGAAAATATCACAAGAAGATATGATTCAATCCAAGTGATGATGAGAGAATGAATCAACTCATGATCTATTTATACAGTGTCTAATGAATTAGATTTAGCTTATTTGACCTAATGTAGCCCCTAAAATAAAATAATGTGCGTAATAACAACGTTTTAGTGACAAACCCACCAAACTAGCTCAATAATAAAGGAGTAAGCCTCTCAAGTGGGTTGAATGATCAATAGCATGTGTCGTTGGGAATTAGAGAAGGCCTAATGAAGTCCATAGATTCCAAAATGTGAAATATGACTCCAAAGATATTGGATAAATGGTTGGCCCCTTGTTCTCCAAGTAATAAACCTGTGGTGCTCCCAAGTGGATCTGGGGGCACACAAATGTCCTCATCAGTCTCCAAATAGATTGAAGATGACTGTAGACCATATGCAAGGGATAAGATGATGATATAAGTGATGCCACATCATCATATAGATCCCGGACCATCTGCCAAGTGTATTGTCCAATAAGTGAACCACGAGCAATCTCTGAATGACTATGGGGATCCATGGGATGCTATTTGTTGTTGTGGAGGTTCATGGATCTCTACACAGACCCTACATGTGCCAATGTATCCCTCTGGAGGGTTAGGATCCCGTATAAGGAGACAAAAACTAAAATGGAGACCATCTGTAATCTTGCATAAGCTCCATTGTGTCTCCTTTCCCTCCAGTACACCAAGTCACTAAAGATATCAAGTAAACGAGTTTACAAACCATGGAAAACAAATGGGCACTTCATAATGGCATGCCCTTCCATAGTGTGATTTGGCATGTGCAAATGTCTCCAAGCTCAAAGGGGGGTTAACTAAGCACCCCATTAGGTGGCTTCTACTTCTAAATGGGGTGGTATGTCCATGGTACATCCTTCAAATTGTGGTGGTGTGTGATAAAGTGATGGAACATAGTAGGGGATGAAAGGGAAAACTGGGTCACATGCCATTGTACAAGGCTATCTAATGAAAGGAAAGTCCATATTTGGGTAAATGATGTGTATGAGGGAGAAATCGTGGTACATGAGTTACCACGTCCTTGTTTTTTCCACTGTTATTCATATGCCGCTTTCCTTTTATGATTTTTCTTTGGTTAACTGCTCGGGGCTCAAGGGAATTCGAGCATGATGCGTAAAGTACAGTAATGTATACCCTTTTTAAGGCGGGGCAATTCATCACCCTTTAGGAGTTGGGACAATCATGGGTTCTGTAATGATAAAGGAGGCTCATATAGGGCCTATAAGAACCAGGGCGATGGCGATGGAAGGGTTTAGAGCTCATGTATTAGTTTTTTCCCATGTGCTAAATGTGTTTGTCCTGACCATATTTTGCATTTTATGGTACAATTTCCTATTGAATGTGGCCAATTATGATTTTTCTTTTCTTTTGCATCAACCTCCGGGCATCGTTCCAGGCCTGACCCAAGGTGTGGGCAAAGGGGAGAGGGTGTCAGACCCTGTGTGGACCCAGTGGAGGAATGTGGACCTGGTGGGAGGAGTGATGAATGGCGTTATAATGAGCCGAAGGGGGGGTGATATATGTGGATTGGGGAGTGAGACTACATAACAAAAATCGGGGTGTCTCGTGTAGTACCACCCATAAAACACAAAGGCCAGTAAAAGAGATCCCATGGGATTAGGGTCCAAAGTTAATATACAAAGAGACTTAGGGGACAAGAGAATAAACCTAGTCCACTCTTTCTGCCAGTCCCCTTGTTGGTGAAATTATATCTGTTATAGTTTCCAACCATAAATTATCAATCCGGGGCTCGTAAGCTTCGAGGCATAAGAGAAGTTAATGTAGGATCAGAGTATCTAACTTAAATTAATATCAAATTCCTATTTCTAAAGTAAGTACAGAATGAAAATAAACAATTTTAATCTCAATCTAAATCAATCAAACTTAATTTTAATGCAAGTAAAATTTAACTACAATGAAACTACACTAATGCATTAACTACAAAACACTCATAAGCTATCTACTCAATTCACCCTATGTTCAATGAAAGCATTCATTCAATCACTCTAAAGCTAATGAAAATAAAGAATTCTATTCAAAGAACATGAACACTAAATCTATGCTAAGCTCATGAACATGAAATCTAATTTAAAGTAATGAATACAAAATCTAAACTAAGCTCTGAAGTTTCTAATTCAATCCAACTAGAGAAAGACATTCAATCAAAGAAAGACATTAAATCAAATTACTTAAACATATAAACTTCTAAAAATAATTCTTAAAAAATCTACTCAAAGAATCTGAGATCTATTGTTAAATTAACCATCCTATTCAACACTGGAAAGAATCTTGAATGATGATTTAAATGAATCAAAAGCTCTATTACAGAAACCTAAACTATTTATTCAAAAAGGGAAATTGTATTCCTATCTATGCGAATATTCTACAGACAATCTAATTAAAATAGAATAAAGACAAGCATGCACACTATTAGATTATAACTATAACTCCTATGATATTTTGAAACCTTTTATAAGTCCTATACTTAATAATGAGGTTTTAAAGAATTAAGAAGCTATCCACACAGATCTCATCAAATTAAATCCACGATACAAGAATTAAGAATTTAAACGTGACTTTCACCGAAGTTAAGAAATACCACAATCCTATGCATGAATCTAATTCAAACAACTTGGAATTCATTAACCAATCGAAACTCATACTACTAGATCATTCATGTGCATTGTCGAACTCAAGAATTGCAAGATGTATTGATCAGAATCCTCATAAAATACTCATACATAATCAATTCTTACAAGATGAGGCTCCATTGGAACATGAAATTAATTGTTAAAAACTATTACACAATGTACATAAACCGAGAAAATAAACTCTCTCAACAATTTGATCTACAGGAACGAAATGAAACATTTAAATACAAAATCAAAACAAACCATTTAAATTTATCAACCACACGATATACTCTAAGAAATCAACTCAGTAAACTAAATCTGAATCTAAACTAGCAATGAACCCGGTTCTATAAGTGGTGGGTCCTTGCCACACCTGGAGCAAGGTGAAATAACTCAGTGAACTAAAATCTAAAATGCAATCATAAATAAATCATAGTGGAATGAGTGTTGGAACTTGTATTAAATCAAAATGATGGCATACAAAATCTGGAATAACATAAGTTCGTAATAAACAATTCTGGAGCATTACAGAAATTACAACATTATCATTACTCAATTACTCAGCTCCCCAAATCTCAGCTCATCGGGTCTTTAAGAAGACAACCAATGGAACAAAGCTAAACTAACCAAGTTCTTAACATAGAAAATGTATTAACGGATGGCTATCACAGGCTCATGAAATTAATCCTGGATTAAGCTTTGCATGTATCTTTGTGAAGGATCCTAAACTAAATTAGGAAAATCGTGGTCCTACACATGGCTGATCCGTTCAGAACTGAAACCGTTCATGTTCAACAATTCTGCACTTAAGATCTGTACTTAAGAATTGTTTTGACCTTAACTTCCTTTTGGTGATGAATTTTGCCAAATGGTTTCTGGGTTATATGAAAGAGGGTGCTCTAAATAAAACCCATGCATTGTAATTTAAATATTCTTCACCATTTGATCACAAACCTCATATTTTCACCTACATCAATTCCATTCCGTACTCAACTCTGTAGTAACTAGTTTAATTGCCTTGTGAAGAATTTTGGTGATAGAACCCTATGACAAAGGCACTTAGCAAAAGCTATCATTAGAAAATCATGGAAAAATCATCCTTAAGACATTAAAAACACAATAAAACTATGATATTTAACTGTGATATGAAAAGGATGGTTTTAGGCATGAGTTACAGGAAATGGATATGAATATGGTAGAAAGTGCAGGAATATGCTTTATAAACGATAATGTTATTTGTTTAAAATTAGGGCATTTTTTAGGCCCAACACCCCCCATGCCTGCGATTTTTCATGTCCTCATGAAAAAAAATACCTTGCTCATTTATAGATTCTATGACATCATAACCTTGGGTAGGGTTGGTTCTTGTGGAGCAACACTGCGTAAAGATTTGGAGGTGCTGGTTCTTGTGGAGCAACACTATTCATATTTGACTACCATAGAATGGGGAGCGATCTGATTGAGGACAAACACTAAGTGGATAAGGAAGAGATGAGGGATCTCATGAATCATGAAGTGATAATGGGAATGGTGGATACAAATGCTTTCATACTCTAATACCAAGGTTTATATGTGGTTCTTCTTGTTTTGGGCAGAAATGACTTCATATTTTGATGTCAACTTTGTCACAACATATAGCATTTTGTCATGTGATAATACTGCAGACTTGTGATACAAATGGTACAATTCCATTGTGGTAACCAACCTGCAGGAACAAAGTTCATGCCTTGAAATGCTAACAAAAGAATGAAAATAGAATTCCCACATGTTATGAATGCTTATGATGTAGGAAGAGAAGGAATTATGGTTGTTTCTTTGTATTAGTGGACCACTATGATCTACTTTTCATTCATATGGCATGATTTAGAGCACTTATGCATTTTATTATGAAAATGGATTTCAAATGGAGGTGGATGATAGTGGTGATGAAAGATAGAATATATGAAGTGGAAAGTGGTTAACCATCATGTTTCCTTGCATTCTTAATGAACTAAAGAATCTTAAACCAATTTACCTCAAGTTTACCTTTACTATGATGGCTGCAAGATGAAGTGGAGGTTGGAGCTGATGTGACTGCTGATCTGATCTGTTGAAGAAAGATGAAGGATGAATTGAAGTGATAACCGATGAAATGAAGATCCCCTTCTCCCCCATGCCTGAGGAGTTGTATGTCCCCAAACAATGGAGGAAAGGTGAATACTATTGTAAAGGACAATGGAAATACTGATACAAAGATCCAAACTGCTGCAAACCTGTGTTGAGATCTCAAAACCATATAGTCTTCAACTGCTACACATTGATGTGCAATCTTGCACATGTGAATAAATGGTGTCAATGTCAAACATAAGCAAGAATCATTGGATTATTGACCATTGAGGAGATCGTTAACCAATGCGAGATATCCCACCTTTGATGTCAATGGGAATCAAGGCATTAGGTACATTCTACTAGCCATGAATAGATTTGTCGAAGTAGAATGGACTGCAAAATTCATCCACCAAGAAACATTGATGTATTTCCTTATTAGATGACAAGGATACCTGCCATTAAGGCAGGTAGGATCCCAGGTACCTTATCTAACCCTAACCCTAATCCCAGATAATGTGTTGATGTCAATGGGATAAGGCTTGTTGGTAGGTGGGCCTTAAGGAATCCCACATCAACCAACATGAGTACAAGGCATAATGAAATACATGATTTGAATAACTCATACAAATTTACAAACTTTATTGGGAACCTTGGCCGCCAGTTACCTGGTTTTCAAGCAAAGTCCCTATTGAGTTGCGCCAGACAATCTGGTTTTCACAAAAGGACTTATTTTTCTCTTTACTATTTTCATTTATTTATTTACTAACTTTCCTACTATACTAGAGAAAATATGTCCTCCTTCAAGTGAAAGAAAACTTCCAGTGAAGCCATGTGTGGATCAGGTACAAGGACACATTCATGCGCATATTTAATATATAGACTTTACAGTGTACATGAGCATGTGAAACTAGCAGCTGCAAATTATATGATACTAAGAAAGTGTGAAGAAGAGAATGATGCCTTGTTGGAGTACTGGTTTGGAACCAATGCTTGATGTAATCCTGGTGGTATTGACTCATTTCCTCATTTGGATAATGTTGCGTGTCCTCTTCTCTAGCCTCTTTGATCTCTAGTTTTAGGGGCTTCTCTCCAATATATGTTGTCCATAAGTCCTCAGTTTCCTCTAAAGATTAGAAAACATGATTATTGGAGGATTATAGCCCTTCATGTGATTTTGGCTCATGGAAATTAGGTTCTTTGATCACTTCTAGAGAGGTAGAAAGGTTCTTGACAGCTGTCAAGATCTGCTCTTCCTGAGAGGCAGAGACCCCAGCTGCTGCTAGGATTTGAGATAACTCCTTCAAATTCTTAATCATCTTTGAATCATGCTTGCTAGTTTAGAAATACCTATATCCACACATGGATTAGAACTTGGGGGTTCTTACAACACCCCAAAAATTATTTACAGATAAAGAGATTTTTTTTTTAATCTAAATGAATAAAAACTGATTGCAATAAAACTCACCAAACTTGAACTCCTCACTTACTTGGAAAACTAGACTTTGGAGCGACCCAAAAAAAAGAGGATGCTTGGATCTTCACTCACATCTTACCATCATCTCCACCCTCTGATTACCCAGTAACTAAGATTACACCAAATTTTTTTGAAAGAAACTATGCTCTAATCCCTTTAGCACCTTCCCGACAACGTTGCCAAAAATGTTGGGGAAATTATGTGTTATAGTTTCCAACATTAAATTATCAATCCTGGGCTCGTATTCTTTGATGAACATGTGTAGGTAACGTAGGTTCAGAGCATCTAACCTAAATTAATAACAAATTCCTATTTCTGAATTAAGTATAGAATGCAAATAAATAATTTTAATCTCAATCTAAATCAATCAAACTTAATTTCAATGCAAGTAAAATTTAACTACAATGAAACCACACTGATGCATTAACTACAAAATACTCATAAGCTATCTACTGAATTCAACCTATGTTCAATGAAAGCATTCATTCAATCACTCTAAAGCTAATCAAAACAGAGCATTCTATTCAAAGAACATGAACACTAAATCTATGCTAAGCTCACGAATATGAAATCTAATTTAAACTAATGAATATAAAATCTAAAATAAGATCTAAAGTTTCTAATTCAATCCAATGAGAGAAAGACATTCAATCAAAGAAATACATTCAATAAAATTACTTAAACATATAAACTTCTAAAAATAATTCTTAAACAATCTATTCAAAGAATCTGAGATCTATTGTTAAATTAACCATCCTATTCAACATTGGAAAGAATCTTGAATGATGATTTAAATGAATCAAAAGCTCTATTACAGAAACCTAAACTACTTATTCAAAAAGGGAAATTGAATTCCTATCTATGAGAACATTCTACATACAATCTAATTAAAATAGAATAAAGACAAGCACGCACACTCTTAGATTATAACTATAACTCCTATGAGATTTTGCAACATTTTATAAGTCCTGTACTTAACAATGAGGTTTGAAATAATTAAGAAGCTATCCACGTAGATCTCATCAAATTAAATCCATGATACAAGACTTAAGAAATTAAACATGACTCTCACCAAAGTTAAGAAATATCACAATCCTGTGCATGACTCTAATTCAAACAACTTGGAATTCATTAACCAATTGAAACTCATACTACTAGATCATTCATGTGCACTGTCGAACTCAAGAATTGCAAGATGTAAAGATCAGAATCCTCATAAAATACTCATACTAAATCAATTCTTACAAGATGAGGCTCCTTTGGAACATGCAATTAGTTTTTTAAAACCTATTACATTGTACATAAACCAAGCAAACAACTCGCTCAACAATTTGATCTACGTGAATGAAATGAAACATTTAAATAAAGAATCAAAACAAACCATTTAAATTGATCAACCACACAATATACTCTGAGAAATCAACTCAATAAACTAAATCTGAATCTAAACTAGCAATGAACCTGGTTCTAGAAGTGGTGGGCCTTTGCCACACCTAGATCAAGGTGAACTAACTCAGTGAAATGAAATATAAAACACAATCATAAATAACTCACAGTGGAACGAGTGCTGGAACTTGTATTAAATCAAAATGATGGCATACAAAATCTAGAATAACATAAGTTGGTAATTAACAATTCTGGAGCATTATAGAAATTACAACAGTGTCATTACTCAATTACTAAGCTCCCCAGATCTCAGCTCATCAGGTCTTTAAGAAGACAGTCGATGGAACATAGCTAAACTAACCAAGATCTTAACATAGAAAATTGATGAGTGTGAGTATTGCAGCAAGGATGCTGCAGCTCATGGGCTACTAGCTTTACTTATCAACCCGGGGTTCATACAAACTTGAAGGCGACAGTGCTATATGCACAAGTAGAAGTGAAGGTCTTGCCTGTTGTCACTGTTCATCTGGCGAGAGACCCCAGGGGTTCCAAGCTAGACTTTTATAGAGTCAGAGAAGCTTGATTCATTGATGGAAGAAGAGAAAATCTATTATAAGAGAGCTACTCTACTATTTTAATGAAGAAAACAACATGTAATTCTAAATCACACCATATCCTAACTAGCCATTTAAATAGATATGCAAAGAAGAATTGCTAAATCAACACCAACCTAATGCTGCTATCTAAGTTATAGAAGTAAAGAGCATCAAACCAAACTAATGAGTAATCAAGGAAACTAAACTAAATCTCTTTTCACTTTTTTGGTTTTTTTTTATGATGACAATGTTAGAGTTTGATTGAATAACCAAATTGAAACTCAAGAGTGGTAGCGTTTAAATGATACACAGAACAACATTCGAGAAGGAATCAAGTGAAAGAGCTAGTGAAGGTTGAAATCAGCGAAAGGAAGATGTAATGAAGTAGCAGTGCACAGGAAGATGAGTGGAAAAGATCTTATCACAGGAGATTACTTGAATAGATGGATGAACAGGATTAACGAAAGATGAGTGGCAGAGATCTTATCGCAGGAGATTGAGATAATAGATGGTTGAACAAGATTAAAGAAAGATGAGCGACATAGATCTTATCACAAGAGATTGAGTTAATAGATAGTTGAAGAGGATTAACGAAAGATGAGCGACGAAGATCTTAGTGTAGAGTTTAAGTGAATCGATGGATGAACAGGATTAACAGGAGATGAATGGCAGAGATCTTATCGCGAAGATTAAGTGAATAGGTGGATGGATCACATTAAGTCACGTGGCGACAGAAGGAAAAAAAAACGTGCAGAATGATGGAGCAGTCTTCATAGCTGGTAAGGAGTTTCTTGCGCGCCCTCAAAGCTGTAAGTGGAATTCCTAAATTTTGCGCAATTAGCCTAAGTGAGTGACACGTAGCATGAGAAAACCACTTTTCTTGCGTGCTCTCGATCAGATAACAACCGTGCAAGAATTCACGCGAGATTGCGCGATAGCGATTGGATCATGTGAGATTGATCAATGGTGGAGATCAGCCAAGCTAGTTGGTGATTGGGTGATGCGATAGCCATTGGATCAATCGAAACAGATTGACGGTGGAGATGTTGAGCGCTTAAAGTCAAATGTTGAAATGAATATAAGTGGTAAGTAGTATCTCGTGCGCCCTAAGAGCTGTAAGCTGTATTTCTAAATTTCAAACGGTTAGCCTAAGTGAGTGATACGTAGCACAGGAAAGCCATTTTTCTCTTGTGCTCTCGCTCAGGTATTGGTCATGCAATAATTCAAGCGAGATTGCGCAATAGCCATTGGATCATGCGGGATTTATCAACGGTGGAGATCGACCAAGCTATTTGGTGATAGCCATTAGATCAAGAAAAACAGATCAATGGTGGAGATTTGGAGTTCCTAAAGTCAAACGTTGAAATGAATATGCGACACATGGTTAATGACGATTGGGCAGGTTTGTTATGGATCAGACGGTAAGGAGATCTACGGGTATAATCTGATTAAGACATGATTTATTGCCTTTCGCTTATATTATGCATGAAGAAAGTGCTTAAGGAAATGAGAATATGAGTGAGATCTTATTATATAAAGATAACGATGAAATGAACCAAGTACTGAATCAAGACGAAAAACTCCAAAAGCTCATGCAAGAACTAGAAATATGTGTTTTTGGGGTTGCTGAAGGGTCTCTCCCTCAAGTCATAGTCCCAGAGGGAGGAGGTGAGGCCGAGACACTTGCTAACAACCTTATGGGGATATTTTTCTCCTTGCTAACCTGCTAACTGAAAGAAGGCACAAATGGAAGCAAAATAAAACACAACCAATCTACACTACACTGCTGTAATGGAAATGAAACTACTTAAGAAAATGAACGATTAAACCATGAATCTATGTGCTACACTGTTGTAATGGAAATGAAGCTACTTAAGAAAATGAATGATTAAACCATGAATCTACGCTAGCATACATGTACAATAAAGAGGAGCCTTAGTTGCTAGGTTGGGCCCTAACCCAAGATCTTCATCCCTCTGAGTTAACTCAGTGATGGCTCAAAAGAAAACTCATTCTTATTATCAAAACAATGGATTACATCAAAAACTGTCACAAGTCTCGCGACTAGAAAATAAAGTAGAGTTTTATAATCAGAAGTCCAAATCCTACTGAGGTCCTAGACCTCTCTACTTATATGACTGAAGTATCCAACGAATTCCTTAAAATTAGGGAGGCTCAACTCCCAAAATCGAGATAAACTAGTGCTTTGAGTTTCACTTGCTCGGCTGCCTTCTAGTCCTCATGATTTGGTTGTTTGCACTCCGAGCTGATGGAGGAATATTCGAATGGAGGGGTAGTAAATGAGGAGGATTTACCTCCTATAATTCCTCTCCCTTGTCCCATTCGAGTTTTTACCAAGGTCTTTGCCAAAATTCCTTGATTTTATCCTTTAATCCTTCTTTAAATGCACATTAGACCACAAATAAAAATATCCAACTCTAACTCATCTCATAAACAAAATATAATCAAAAGTATGAAATAAGTTGTGAGAATATTTGGTTTGACTAAGCTAGGAGGTGAATTAAGGCCCATATAATTACCCAATGATGAGACTCATCATCACCCCCTCCTAAAAGCGTTGCTCATCCTCTGAGCAACTTAGTTAATTCCCATGTCCTTCATGGCTCTTGTAGCCTCTATGACATCCCATGCCTCTGCTGTGGTCTCTTCTTCTTGTTCATAGAAGCCTACTTTCCTTTCTACTTCTTCCCACTGCCTCTTTTCCTCTTCTTCTTTTCTTTCTTCTAGCATCCCTAGGAGTAATGGTGGACTGAGCTTGAGGCCTATCCAATTGACCTTTAAACTTTGCATTGTTTGCTTATACATAGGTGTCCTGCTGAGTGCCTCTCTCAACCTTTGAGGGGAGTGATATTCTCTGATCTTCAAGCTGTGTGGCAGTGCGTTCCATCTCCTTAAGCATACATGTATACTATCATCTTCTAGCAGCCTAAACATATCCTCAAAATGTGAAATTGCTTGCTCTTGGGCAACAAGATATCTAGCTGCCAGCTGAGGATCATTTGCAATTAGATTATGGGTGCTGATTAGGGCCATGGGATTTGATTGTTCAGCTCTGATGAAAATAGGTTCATTTTTCTCTCTGGCCAATATTCTTTTCATCTCTGCAGCCCTTGACTCCTCATGGTTCATCCATGATGCCAAAGCCATTAATTGCAGATCTCCTAGCTCGACATTAGGATCCCAAACATTCATGACTGTGAGGGACATGTTGTGCAAGTAAAACTCAGCCATTTGGGCCCTATCCTCTAGTGTACTTTGATCACAAAGATCAATAAACTGTCTGTAGTCCTGAAATGGCATGGTGCCCCTTTGTGTTAGTGTTTTAATATGAAATTGGAACCATTATTCTCTGAGGTAAAGAGCATAGGATTTAGCTGGCATCCTACACTGGATGGCCTACAAGGAGAGGCTGGCCATACACGCTAGTTGGTTTTCCCTTTCCTGCAGCTGTCCTCTCAGCCATGCATTTTCCCTCTGAAGTTGATCTCTCATTATTGCTTCTCTGTCCCTTAAACTACTTAGCTCTTTGCCCATTTCCTTGAGCTTCGTTTCAATGCATTCTTCCTCTCTGTTTTTCTTATATTCTTCCTCTTACTGTTATTTCTCATCTCCATCAGTTTCTTCCTCCATTTCAGCATCATCCTCCTTCTCTTCTCTTTCTTCATCGTGTTCCTTTGTATTAGTTTTTTCTTCATTCATCTCATCCCCATCTAGCTCTGTATCTTCTTCTTCTTATTTTGCCTCCTCCTCACTGACATAAGGACTAACATCATAGGTGAGGGTTTTGATGTCACCCTCTACTGGTAAGTCTCTGAAGACTAACCATGTTATAGGGATCCTGAGGTTTTGGAGGGAATCCTCAATGAGGATCATTATCAACCCATGGTGAGCCAATTGTTGGGAATTCCCTTCGTTTACTTTGTTGCTGGATTTTATGAGTGATTGCATCAAGAAATAGGGTATGCTGAGTCTTTGGTGAATTGGTGTTTCTACCCAAAATCTTAATTCTTCAAGCATCCTAAGATGGTAGCCATAAACAACACTGTATCTATGGAATGGTAGATGAGGTGACGGGGTACGGTGAATGAGGTGGATGGTAATGAATGAGGGTGGCAGATGATGTGGAGGAGATGAGATGGAGTGGAGCGATTGGGGTGGCCTGCTGTGGGGGTAGGGAGTGTACGGGATGTTCATCAAGCTTGAACCTCCCTGTAGCAATCTTAGGCTGTAGATATTGGTCAAACACCTTGACTTCATGGTCAATTGCAAGGGTTGAGCCTGAGTTATAACTCGTACTTGTTTCTCCCCCGCAGAGCACTTTATATGCCTCTCGAACCCACGCTTACTTAAATTTTGTGCTATCGCTCGAACTTTAATATGGGTCGGGGCCCCACCTTACATCGGATTTGAATGCCATAAAAAATAAATCATTGTTTTCAGACCCTCGCATTCTCTTTTTATTTTAAAAATAATTTCCTTTTTTCCACCTGACTGTCTGCTTTGTTGAAGGTGGCCAAGTTAACTAGCCACCTTTCCACTTATAAAGCAACTACCTAATGACCCTTACAACTTTTGATCAAATGATGCATATGAGTGAGTGGGCGGGATACTTACCCGTGGTCTCGATGCCATGCTGTAGTTGTCGAATATCAGAGGTGCGACATTGTTTATTTTCTGCATGGTCATTCTTCTTCCTCCTCTGTTATCTGTTGTCTGCTGTCTGGAGCTCCTGGATCATCTTAGTGAAGATCTGTAGCTGATGATTGATATTCTGTGGGATAGGCTACTACAGGATTTCATACAGGATCATCCTGTAGGTTCTTAGGGGATCTTGTAGGAATATAAGGGATCTTGTAGAAAACATAGTCTATGCATAAATTGAAGCACTGGAGTGGAAAACGATAGAAATGATGGAGTGATGCATGGTAAGGAGTGGAGGAGATGGATATGTGTGAGGAAGGGTTCCCTTTGGATCCTCTTTTTGCTCCTTGAGTGTCTTCTCGTCCACCTACAAATAACAATGACATCCTTTTATCTCTTTTTTTTTTTTTTGAAAAAAACCTAGGTTGCCTCAGAGAGGTTTTCACCCTAGATGTTTGCCCTGGCCACCTCAAGGAAGGTTTTCACCCAAGGATATTCTTATTATTCTTTCTATTTTTTCTCATCCTTGGGCTGACTCACAAGGTTTTAAACCCAAAGATGGGACTCAGACGTGTCATGGAGGTTTTCACCTGAGTCCTTATTATTATTATTTTTTTAGTGACCTGATAAGGGAGGAGCTGGAACTTGCTCCACCATCATCACTGTTTTATTGATATTGTCAATGAACTCTTTCTTTGATAAAGGCCTCTTGTACATTTTCAATCGATGTCCATTAACAAGAAATGGAATGGCTTCTTCATCTATAATTCTGATTTGCACTGAACCATTATCATGCCATCTTTCCACCACATAAGGTCCGACCCATCTTGTCCTTAGCTTGCCCTTGAAGTATTTATACCTAGAATCATATAACAATTCCCAATCGCCCTCTTGAAATTGCTTCTCCTTAATATGTCTATCATGCCAGATCTTCCTCTGAAGTTGAACTACCTCTGTATGTAGGAGGGCCTGCATTCTAAATTCATCCAAACCATTCAAATGGAACAATCTTTCTTTCTTTGCATGACTGAGATCCAAATCTATTTGGGTTTCCATCCTCAATGTGTTATATTCAAACTTAATGGACAACAAAGCCGTTTTCCCATAGACCAGCTCATAGGGTGTAAATCTAGTGGTGGTATTCCATGTTGTATTATAGGCCCAAGTGGCCTCAACTAGTCTCTCTGCCCAATCCTTCCTACTGCTTCTCACTACCTTGGTTAAGATGCTCTCTAGTGCCCTGTTGGTCACCTCCACTTGCCCATTAGCTTGTGGATGATAAGGAGTGGAGGTCTTATGATTGATTTTGTGATGGCTAAGCAGTTCTTCAATCATGTTGGAGGTAAACTCACTGCCTTGGTATGTGACTAGCTCTCTAGGGTACCCAAATTTGTAGAATACATTCTCCCTTAGGAACTCAACCACCTTCTCTTATGTTGCTTCCTTAATCACCTTGGTTTCAACCCACTTAGTCAAATAATAAGTGCACACAATAATGTATTTTTTTGCTTTGAAGGAGGGTTGATAGGCCCAATGAAGTCCACGCCCCACTTGTTAAATGGCTTGAAAGTCACTTGAGTTTGTAGGGGAATTTCATCTCTTGGAGTAGGCTTTCCCATCCTCTGGCACCGATCACACTGACTAATGTACGTTTTCACATCCTAATGAAGAGTGGGCCAATAATAGCATGCTTGTAACACTTTGAATGTTGTCCTCTTTGCTGCAAAGTGACCTCCACAAGGCCCATCATGACAGGTCAGAAGGATTTCAAAAACTCCCTCTTCCCTTACACACCTTCTCAAGATTTGATCTGGGCCAAGTTTGAAAAGATTGCCCCCAATCTAGGTGAAGGGGGCTCCTTTCCTGACTATCTTGCTCTTTTCTTTGGAGGGAAAGTTTGGTGGGAACTGTGCTAATACCAAATAGTTTGCTATATTAGCAAACCATGGGGAGAGAACTAAAATAGCAAAACAAATGCTCATCTCGTAACTTTTCATCCACCATTCCTTCTTCACCTACAGGCAGATTCATCCTAGATAGAAAGTTTGCAACAACATTTTCCTTACCATGCTTATAAAAAATAGTTAGATCAAACTGCTGTAATAAAAGCAACCATCTTATAATTCTAGCATTCACATCTAGTTTGTTCATTAAATATTTGATTGTAGCATGGTCAATATGCACAAATGTTTGTTATCCTGTAATGTAATGCCTAAATTTGTTTAATGAATGCACAATAGCCAGGAGTTCCTTTTCAGTCACAGTATAATTTAGCTCAGCCTTTGACAGGTTCTTACTGATAAAATAGATGGCATAGGGCAATTTATCCTCTACCTAGCCTAAGGATGCTCCTATGGCTTTGTGTGAGGTATCAGCATAAATATGAAAAGGGAGGGCCTAGTTTGGGCCTCAAAGAATTGGTGCAGTGGTTAACTTACCCTTTAAAATGTCTAAGGTCTCTTGACAACTTTTTGACCATATAAACTCTGAATCTTTGGCCAACAACCCAAATAAAGGAGAGGACAACTTGCTAAAGTTCTTTATGAACCTTTGGTAGTGTCCAAATAACCCCAAGAAACTCCTGACATCCCTCTTCTCTTGCGGTGGTGGGACCCTTTGGATGATTGCTAATTTGTTCGGGTCCACCTGCAGTCCTTGCTGAGATATTGAATGGCTTAGCACAGTCCCTTCAGTCATTAAGAATTCACATTTTTTTGGACTGAGAGACAGGTTCATTTCAATGAGTTTTTGCAATACTTTTCCTAGGTTAGTCAGGGCTTCATGAAAATCACAACCATAAGGTGTAAAATCATCCATATAAATTTCCACCGCATCATGTACTAATTCGATGAAAATACTCAAGACTTCCCTCTAGAAAGTGGCAGGAGCATTGCATAGGCCAAAAGGAAGGACCCTATAGGAAAAATTACCCCAAGGACAGGTGAATGTCATCTTATACTGGTCTTTTGGGCAATTTTGGATTTGGTTGTACCCACTAAATCCATCTAGAAAAGAAAAAAAATTCTTCCCTGCCAGGCCATCTAGCACTTGGTCAATGAAGGGTAGGGGAAAATGAACATTCTTTGTGGCTTAGTTTAACTTCCCGTAATCAACACAAATCCTCCACTTACCATTTTTCTTGGGAATTAACACCAAAAGAGAGACCCATTCACTGTCGGAGATAGGGTAAATGAATCCTGCATCTAGCAGTTTTTGCAGTTCTTCTTTGACTATATCTTTAAGAGTTGGATTCATCCTCCTTTGTGGTTGTCAGACTGGCTTGCAACCTTCTTTGATGTATATGTGGTGAGTACACACTGAGGGGTGTACTCCCTTCATTTCCTTGTAACTCCAAGTGAAGGCTTCTAGGTTTTCTCTCAACATGTTGCATAGCTTTTCCTCTTTAAGAGAAGAAAGAGATGGATTAATTTTCAAATTTTTCTCTGGGCCAAATTCTATGGTTTTAACACAGAGTGGGTTGGAATTGGCCAAGCATAAGTCAATTGGATGATTGTTCTAGGTTTCCCTTACTTCTTCTTCTAATGGTAACGAACTAGGAGTTGGACTTTGGAGCAGGTGTTCAATTAATTCATCCTCATCTTGCTGTCCTCCTCCTATGGTTGCTTCCAAAGCATAAAGTTGAGTGGAATAAGCCTCATATTCTTCCTCCTTCTCCAACCATAAAGGTAAATCATGCTCTAGAGAAGGTTGAGCAAGAAGGTATAGGACTAACTGTTTGGACATATGCCCATTCTTGATGGCCATATTCCCAGCTCTGCAGCTAATGTAAGCATCTACTGTGGCCAACCATGGCCTCCCAAGGATGGGAGGGTAACTAGTAAGTTTAGCCTTAGGCTAGAGAACTAGAAAATCTACAGGGTACTCCCAGGAGTCAATGGTGACCATCACATCCTCCATAATTACCTCAGGGGTGACTATGGAATAGTATGCAAGTTGCAGAACTATTGTGGTCTTCCTAAATGACCCTTGGAGGTTGAGATTGAGCATGGTGTCCTTGGTCATCACATTAATGGCAGCCCCAAGATCGATCAAAGTGTGTGGGATGATGGTGCCATTGATGTGCACATCTACTATAGGGATTCCAGGGTCCAAATATTTCAGACATCTTACCTACCCCAACATTAAGTCGGAAAGCTGCCCAATGACATTAATGGTAGGGGCATCCCGTTTTCTTCTTCCTGGATGCTTGAATAATTTCTCCTTAATCAACTTATTGTAAATGGGAACATCTTTTGTTTCCTGGAGAAGGGGGATCTTTACACGTAGATTTTTCAATTCTCCCAGAAGTTCAGTTTCTTCTGGGGTAGACTGCAGTGGTTGGGATAATATCTCAAGAAAGGGTGGATTTGCTTTAAGGTTTCTTTCCTCTCTTTCTTCCTCAACCTCCCTATGTGGAGAGGGAGGTTGGTTATCCGGGAGAATTCTCCCAGATCTTAGGTTAATCTCCTATATTTCTATAACATAAGTTGGGTATGATGTCTTTCCACTGTATACTTGTTGAGCCTGCCTATTGTTTCGGTTTGGATTTGGCTGGGAAGGCATCTGGGTGTGATTGGGTGGATCAGAGTGTAGGAGTTGTGATTGGGTAGGTGGTGGAGGCAATAGAGCTAGAGCATTGTTGTATTGGGGCCTCCACCCCTGGAGTGGGGTATTCCACCGAGGTTGTGGTGGAACATAAGGTTGAAATGATTGGCTGGCTAGCTGGGAATGATACTGAGACACATAGGACCAAGGAGGGGGTGTAGACCAGGAAGGATGAGCAGGGGGTCCCCAAGAAGGTATAACTGTGGTTTGGTTGGGGTTGTAATATGCATGGGATGACCCTTGCATACCCTGCTGGTATGGTCTATGCCCAAGAGGTCTCCTTTGGTTGATGTAACAAAGCTACTTAGCGACCCCTTTAGCTCCTTGATATACAAATTTGAGTCCAGGTAAAGAAGGGCACTTGTATGTGGAGTGGTTTTCTTCACAGACCGAGAAAACCCCAATGTAGTTCAATGGACATTAGTTCCTAGGATGCCTCCTAGTGTATGTAGGATAAAATATGGCCAAGGCTCTATCTGCTTCCTCTTGCTTCCTTTTGATGTTCATGGTGTCCAATTGCAAGGAAAGGTTTTGCAACATCTCACTTTTGAAATCTTCCAGCATATTTCCAATTTCACCCTTGATGGATGAGTTGGAAGATGATGTACTGGCCATAGATTGACTATCCCTACCCTTTTTCCCAACTTCCCTAGAATGGTTTCTAAAGACAGTCTTGATATCCTCATAGGGTAATTGGTAGATATATCCTCATGCTAACAAATGTAAGATATCTAGAAGATCTTCCCTTACTCCTCTGAGCAGGACCAACTTTAGTGACTCGGGGTCAAGTGTGCACCTGACCCTTTTGTAACTGAGCTGGAATCTTTCTTTGTAGTCTTCTAAGGATTCATCCTGGCCCATGGTCATCCTGAAAATCTATTCTTTAGTATCCTTTGACCTATAGTAGTCCCTATATTTGTTGTTAAAATCCCGCTGCATCTGAGCCCAAGTTGCGATGCTATCTCTAAGTAAACCCAAGAACCAGCGCAATGCTGCATCCTTGAGGGTAGATGGAAACAATTCTAACTTTTTCTCATCATCTGTATAGTCATAGGTTCGACATATAACAACAAACTCAAATAGGAAATTGTCAGGGTCCTTTGTGGTCAGGCCATGGAAATGAGGTAGAGTAGAGGGACTTATATTCTTCATCTTAGTGTCCCCATTGGTCTCCTTGATGGGGAAGACACTTTCAATTCTCTCTCTATTTCCTCTGTAATTTCGGTTTTCAGCCATTGGTTCAGTAGGAATGGGTTCCTTTTCTTCTTCTTCCCCTATAGGTTCTTCAAATATGTTAGGTTGCTCACCTAAGGGTTCCTCCAGTTCAAAGCCACCGAAGAAGAGAGAAGGTTGGCTGTTGGATGCAGTGGGGATAATTGGAAAGAATTTTCCGAAGTTGTCCCTACTCCTATGAGGCATGAAAGGAAATGTTTTTGGGTTGCTTTTTGGAAGATTTTTTTTATCAAGAAAGTACTTTGCAGAAATGAAATTTCTAATTGAATGAAAACTACTAACAGAAATAAACTACTTGCTGAATTGAAATGCTACTTGCAGAATGGAAAGGAAAGTAGATAATGACAACTAAAAGAAAGGAAGCTACTAGATTACTTTTGCAGAAATAAACTAATGGCAGAAAATTGGAGACTAGAAATAGAAGAAAAGAAAGCATACTAGAAATAGAAGAAAAGAAAGCAGTAATCACATTCTACTCAGAAATCTCCCCGGCAATGGCACCAAAAAGTGATGAGTGCCATTTTGCAACAAGGATGCTGCAACACCTGGGCTACCATCTTTACTTATCAACCTGGGGTTCGTACAAAGTTTGAGGTGACAGTGCTAAATGCACAATTAGAAGTGAAGGTCCTTATTGTTGTCACTGTTCATCTGGCGAGAGACCCCAGGGGTTCCGAGCCAGACTTCTATAGAGTCAGAAGAAGCTTGATTCTTTGATGGAAGAAAAGAAAATCTATTCTAAGAGAGCCACTCTACTGCAGTAATGAAGAAAACAACATGTAATGCTAAATCACACCATATCCTAACTAGCCATTTAAACAACTATGCTAAGCAGAATTGCTAAATCAACACTAACCTAATGCTGTTATCTAAATTACAGAAGTAAAGAGCATTACACCAAACTAATGAGTAATCAAGGAAACTAAACTAAATCTATTTTCACTTTTTTGGTTTTTTTTTTTTTTTTTTTTTTTTTTTTTTTTTTTTTTTTATGATCGGACAGTGTTAGAGTCTGATTGAATAACCAAATTGAAACTTAGGAGTGGCAGCATTTAAATGATATGCAAAACAACGTCCGGGAAGGAATCAAGTGGAAGAGCAAGCGAAGATCGAAATCAGTGAAAGGAAGACGTAATGAAGCAATAGTGCAGAGGAAGATGAGCGACGAAGATATTATTGTAGGAGATTACGTGAATAGATGGATGAACATGATTAACGAAAGATGAGCGGCGGAGATCTTATCGCAGGAGATTGAGTTAATAGATGGTTGAAAAAGATTAATGAAAGATGAGTGACGAAGATCTTATCACAGGAGATTGAGTTAATAGATGGTTGAATAGGATTAATGGAAGATGAGCGGCGAAGATCTTATCGCGAAGTTTAAGTGAATCGATGGACGAATAGGATTAACGGGAGATGAATGGCGGATATCTTATTGTAGAGATTAAGAGAATAGATGGATGGATCACATTAAGTCACGTGGGGACAGAAGGAAAAAAACATGCGGAATGATGCAGCGGTCTTCGTAGGTGGTAAGCAGTTTCTCGCGCGCCCTCAAAGCTATAAGTGGAATTCCTAAATTTTGCGCGATTAGCCTAAGTGAGTGACATGTAGCACAAGAAAACCACTTTTCTCGCATGCTCTCGATCGGATAATGGCTGTGCAAGAATTCGCGAGATTGTGTGATAGCCGTTGGATCATGCGGTATTGATTAACGGTGGAGATCAGCGAAGCTAGTGGGTGATCAGGTGACACAATAGCTGTTGGATCAAGCGAAACAGATCGACAGTGGAGATGTGGAGCCCCTAAAGTCAAACGTTGAAATGAATATAGGTGGTAAGCGGTATCTCACACGCCCTAAGAGCTGTAAGCTGTATTTCTAAATTTTATGCGATTAGCCTAAGTGAGTGACCCGTAGCATGGGAAAACCACTTTTCACGCGTGTTCTCGGTTGGGTATCGGTCATGCAATAATTCATGCAAGATTGCGTGATAGCCATTGGATCATGCAGGATTGATCAACGGTGGAGATCAACCAAGCTAGTTGGTGATCGAGTGATGCGATAACCGTTGGATCAAGCAAAATAGATCGATGGTGGAGATTTGGAGCGCCTAAAGTCAAACATTGAAATGAATATGTGACACGCGGTTAACGATGAAATGGCAGGTTTGTTATGGATTAGATGGTAAGGAGATCTACGAGTATAATCTGATTAAGACGTGATTTATTGGCTTTTGCTTATATTATGCATGAAGAAAGTGCTGAAGGAAATGAGAATATGAGTGAGCTCTTATTACAGAAAGATAAGGATGAAATGAACCAAGTATTGAATCAAGACAACAAACTCCAAAAGCTCATGCAAGAACTAGAAATCTGTGTTTTTGGGGTTGCTGAAGGGTCTCTTCCTCAAGTCATGGTCCCAGAGGGGGGAGGTGAGGTCGAGACACCTGCTGACAACCTTATGGGGATCTTTTTCTCCTTGCTAACCTACTAATTGAAAGAAGGTACAAATGGAAGAAAAATGAAACATAACCAATTTACGCTACACTGCTATTAAGAAAATGCAGTTACTTAAGCAAATGAACGATTAAACCATGAATCTATGTGCTACACTACTGTAATGGAAATGCATATACTTAAGGAAATGAATGATTAAACCATGAATCTACGCTAGCATACATGTACAATAAAGAGGAGCCTTAGCTGCTAGGGTTGGGCCCTAACCCAAGAGCTTCATCCCTCTGAGTTAACTTAGTGCTAGCTTAAAACAAAACTCATTCTTATTATCAAAACAATGGATTACATCAAAAACTGTCACAAGTGTTGCAGCTTGAAAATAAAGTAGAGTTTTACAATCAAAAGTCTGAATCCTACTGAGGTCCTAGGCCTCTCTACTTATACGACTGAATTCTCCAATGACTTCCTTAAAATTAGGGAGGCTAGGCTCCCAAACTCGAGATAAATTGGTGCTTTGACTTTCACTTAATCAGCTACTTTCTAGTCCTCATGATTTGGCTATTTTCACTCCGAGCTGATGGGGGAATATTCGAATGGAGGGGTAGTAAATGAGGAGGATTTACCTCCCATAATTCTTCTCCCTTGTCCCATTCGAGTTTTGACCAAGGTCTTTGCCAAAATTCCTTGCTTTTATCCTTTAATCCTTCATTAAATGTACATTAGACCAAAAAGCAAAATATCAAACTCTAAATCATCTCATAAACAAAATATAATCAAAAGTATGCAATAAGTTGTGAGAATATTTGGTTTGACTAAGCTAGGAGGTGAATTAAGGCCCATATAATTACCCAATGATGAGGCTCATCAAAAATCTATTAACGGATGGATATCACGGGCTCATGAAATCAATCCTGGATCAACTGAATGTATCTTTGTGAAGGATCCTAAACTAAATTAGGCAAATCGTGGTCATACACATGGCTTACCTGTTCAAAAACCGTTCAAAACCGAAACCGTTCACATTCAACAATTCTGTACTTAAGATATGTAATTAAGAATTATTTTGACCTTAACTTCCTTTTGGTGATGATATTTTTTGAACGGTTTCCGGGTTATATGAAAGAGGGTTCTCTGAACAAAACCCACATCTCGTAATTTCAATATTCTTCACCATCTGATCACAACCTTCATATTTACACTTGCAACAATTTGATTTCGTACTCAACTCTGTAGTAACTAGTTTAAATGCCTTGTGAAGAATTTCGGCAATAGAACACTATGACAAAGGTACTTAGCAAAAACTGTCATTAGAAAATCATGGAAAAATCATCCTTAAGACATTAAAAAGGTAATAAAACTTTGGTATTTAACCGTGATATGAAAAGGATGGTTTTAGGCCTGAGTTACAGGAAATGGATATGAATATGGTAGAAAGTGCAGGAATATGCTTTATAAATGATAATGTTATATGTTGAAAATTAGGGCATTTTTGAGGTCCATCACCCCCATTAATCCATGCCTAAGAGTTTCCATGATAAATAAACTAAAATACCCAATCACTAAATGACAAGGCATAGCTTTAGGTTTGGGAGTCCCAACTTCAAACATACAATCATGACAAATGGGTGAGGGACCACATGGCTGGCTTAGGTGGTGGAGAAATGACACAAATTACAATGAGCTAGTTCGTGGTTGCAAGGGGCTACTGGCTGAAGATCATCATGGAGAAAAAATGTCTCTTAGGGATAACACCCACAAAAAGGCGGGTAAAAGGTTCCGAAAGTAAATCCACTATATTTGATGGAGTTTAACCATTATGAAATTGGATAAAGGTGAACAGAGGCGAGTTGTTACAGAGTTGTAGGTTTTTGGCTGAATTTTTTCTTATTGGTCGAATTTTTTTTCTTCTGTGAACGGACGTTAAATTTAACGAAATTTGTTTTGGCCAAAAAACCCTACCATATTTTATGTCGACCACAAAATTGAAACAATGTGACCCTCTGTTGTAACCCTTTTGGCTAAAAGCTATAAATAAACTTGGCTCAAACGTAATTTTCACATTCACATTCCTCATGTGCAACTTTTGAATACAAAACTTCTTTTAATCTAATTTTTGGATAGAATTTTTCTTTTGGCTGGATTTTGAAAGTGAGTTTTTTGGGCTCGATTTTGAAAGTGACTTTTTTGTGCTAGATTTTTAAAGTGACATTTTTGGGCTTGATTTAAAAAAGATATATAGATTGAATTATCATGGGGAATCAAAGAAATTGCAAGAGAAAATATGATCAAATTAGAGACACCGAGGCTTGTAAAGAGTACTCAAGAAACTATTACAAAAAAGAAAAGGAAGAACACTTAAATATTGAAAAGGAAAATCAATCTCAACAAGAAGTTGGAAGAGGAATATAAATGTAGATATTATAGATGATATTTAAAATTATTAATATACTGTGCAAGTTAATTTTTATTTGGGGCGGATTATAGTGCAGTTAGCTGTGGAAAAATTGGAAAAATTTGGGAGAAGCATAACTTCTCAATTTTTTGGCCAAATGAGGTGAAGAAAGAGCCCAACTAGGGGTTTTTGACAGTTTTGAAGCTATTGGAGACATACCTTTTACATTCCAAGCATTGTAAATCCATGTAAACACAAATTTGAGCACTTAATGAAAGAGGCCCAACATTGGAAGTTGGACTAGCAGATGCAGCTCGAGAGAGGTGTGAACTCCTTTATCATTTTTGTTGATATGTGTTTCTAATATTATATTTTGTCTCTATTTTTTCTGTTAACTGAGTTTAAAAAACCATAATTTTATTTGTTTTTTGAAATTGATCCATTACCTACAATACATAAAATTTTATTTGCAATTTTACTATCACCTTCAAGTTTACATTACAGATCATTTGGGTATCAGAGCTCAAGGTTATTATGAAGGTTTGATTTTGTTTGCAAGTGTTTTTTGACGCTTACAAGGTTGAAGCATCAAAGAGGAGAGGGAGAACTTTTGGAGTCAAGATATAAAATTTTTTCAAGGAGAACAAACACACCTCAAGCTTCAATATTCATGACACGTGAAGAAGGTCCTGAAGGGATGTCTAAAGATAAAATAACTTTCAAAAAAACTTTCTTTGAGATGTATGAAATGGTAAAGGTTTGTTTATGAAGAGAGGAATTCAAAATTGTATGGAGAGACCTCAAAACCTACAAAATGAGATGGAGGAAAAGGAGATAAGCCTCCAAAAGGGAATGGAGGCAATGGTGACAAACAACCACCTTCACCTCCATCCTCATCCTCATCCTCATCTTCATCCTCATCTTCTTATACTTCTTCAACCCTTTCATAAACACCTCCAAATTCTCCAAAGGGACATGGTAAAACTCCTTTTCTAAAGCTTTATATAAAGTTTGAATTGCCTATGTACAGTGGGGAGGTAAATGCTGAGAAATTGGATAATTGGGTTCATTAGATTGAAGTGTATTGTAGGATACAAAGAATCAAGAATGACGGGACCAAAATTCAGCTTTCTTCTCTTAGTTTGGAAGGAGCAACACTTATTTGGTGGGAGGCCAAAACTTAAGAGGACATGAAGAAACATGGTAAGGTTTTATCCCCTCAGAATGATTTTGTTGTTACAATAAGAAGGAAATTTTATCCATTAGTGTACATGCAAAAATATATTATGGATTGGCAAAAATTTAGGCAAGCTAAAGGTCAAAATGTGCAAAGCTACACTCAAGAATTTAGAAAAAGATATTTTATTTTGGGTATAGATTTATCCTCTCAAGACACTCTACTCAAATACAATGGAGGATTTCATAGTTATTTGAGACACACAATTCTCATGTTTAACCCTACAAAACTAGATGAAGTTTGTGCACATGCAACTCATTTAGAAGCAAGAGGGAAGAATGTTCCTTAAGAGGGCAGAAAAAATCCATTTAAGCATGGAGACAAAGGAAAGGGGAAATTCAAAGGAAAAGGGGAGAAGAATTATTCAGTCAAGAAATAAGGAGAAAAACTCACATGTAAACATTATTCAAAAGAAGGCCATGATGAAGACCACTGTTGGAAACTTCATCCTGAAAAGAGACCCAGAAAATTTAACAACAAATGGAAACAAAGACTGCTGCAGCTACACAACATGATTTAGGATCCGATTTTGGGGATGAAACAAATATCATTGCCATGGGATTCAAATGTAGGGATTGTATTGCAAGTAATAGTTCTTCAAGTAGCCTTAATGAAGCTCAACATGAAAAGGAAATAATAGATCTTTTCCAAATTAGAGTCATTTCGAAAACATACCAAGATAGATACATTATTTGATATTGGATCACAAGCAAACCTTATTTTAAAAGACATTGTTAAGAAATTGAATTTGGAAACCACTCCACATCCTAACCTTATCCTTTAGGTTGGACATGTGACAATGCAAAATTGCATGTGACAAAAAGGTGCAAATTGAGATTTGCCATCACTGTGAATTTTATAGATGAGGTAGAGTTTGATGTCATTCCACTTGACATTTATGGTATTTTTTTGGGAAGCCCATATCTATATGATAGGAGAGCCATATTTCATCGCCATGAGAACAAATATCACTTGACATTTAAAGATGGGGTTGAGTACATTGTTAGAGCACATAGCAAGAAGTTGAATTTATCACTTGTGAATGTTGGACAAATGAAAAGGATTGTTAATGCTAGTAAGAACTTTGTACTCTTGATGATTAAACCAAAAGAGAATGTTTAAAATGAAGCCTTCCAAGGATGTGATGCAAAGTTAAAATCTAATTTATATGAGGTTGTTAATACCTATGATGAGATGTTTCAGGAACCCAAAGGATTGCCTCCTAAAACAGGAATCTAGGATGAGATCCAAGTGCAACAAGATTGCCATATTACAAACATTGGCATGTACATGATGTCAGTGATGGAGAATGCAAAAATCAAGAAACAAATCCAAGAGTTTCTTAATAAAGGGGCCAACAAACCAAGCACATCGCCATGCGGGTCACCAATTGTTTTAGTACCAAAGAAACATGGTACATGGTGCATGTGTGTGGATTTCAGAGCCTTGAACAAGATTATAGTAAAGAATCGTTACCGCCTTCCTCGAATTGATGATTTGCTTGATCAGTTCAAAGATGATGTGTATTTCATTAAATTGAAATTTAGAAGTGGCTATCATTAGATTAGGATTGTTGAAGGAGACATATGGAAGACAACCTTCAAAACAATGAGAGGTTTGTTTGAATGGTTAGTTCTTATTTGTAATGCTCCTATAACATTCATGAGAGTTATGAATGATGTCTTAAGGTATTTTCTTGATGATTTTGTGATTGTCTACTTAGATGACATATTGATATTTAGGAAAACTCGTGAAGAACATGTTGGGCATGTTAGGCAAGTCTTAGATGTCTTGAAGAAAGAAAAGTTGTTTGTAAATATGTCTAAATGTGAATTTGGAAAGACCTCATTAGTGTATTTCATACATATTGTTAGAGGGGGTGAATTTAAGATAGATCCCTCAAAGGTCAAAGTCATTGTATGTTGGAAATAATACTGAGAGGGGGGGTGAATCAGTATTATCAGATCATTAAAACTTTTCAATGCTCAAAAACATATACGCTACTTCAGTTAAGTGAACCCGTGTGTATACGCGACTGTGTCTAAAGAAACTCGCGTATATCCAGAAATCTTATGATTCAGTTAGCTTATCTTCAGTGAATGCATCAGAACATTATTAACCATATTAACAGTAAACAGGTGCAGTATAACAGAACAGATCATCACACAAAAGCCACACACATGAACACAAAGATATAAGGTGGAAACCCAATGTGGGTGAAAACCACCTGCTGCAAGTCATCTCAATCTTCTTCTTAATAAGAAAATACTTTTACAATATTTGTACTGGTGCAGTCTTATACCAGTACGGGAGCTACAACCCCCTTTGCTTTTGTACTAGCCGATCCATTTACTAGTACACAGGCTGCTACCTGCTACAATGCTCCAAAGATCTCTCTTAGCTTTTGTACTAGCTTAGATACTAGTACGTAGGTGCTTGCCTACAATCTTCTCTCCTCCAGGTACCACGTTTCATCAATTTTCAGACTGGATACACTGAAGCACAACACATAATCTGAAAGGCCACATTTCATCCAATTTTCATACTGGACCCATAACTATCATTGAAGCTCAAAACAATCATCAAACTCTGAATCACTGAAACCCTGTTACCAGAACACAGAGCAGACACAGAACTCTGTAATAACCATCAGACCCATCTGCAACTTCAAGTATCAAGCTTTACAATGTATACGCTACTTTGATGAATCAAACCCACGTGTATACGCGCTTTTTCCAAAGACAACCCGCGTACAGATCTAAAAATAATTTCTCATAACTTGCAGCTGTACCAGACATCAATCATACTCATAATACTTATAGAACAATACATGCGTCAGTATGTAGATCTAGAATAAGCATCATAAAGATAGTTCATTTCAAACCATTTGATCCCGATCTCTCCTTAGATCTTGTTCTCCATCAACCGATGAGATCTCTCCTTAGCTCAGATCAAGCAATGCATCATCAACCCATAACCTGCATGCTGGATCTAATGCTTCATCAGATATTCAAGACATTTCAGATACACTTGCCTAATGATTTCCTTCCCCTTATATAGCCTTAGGCCTTGTTCAATACCAAGAGCCAAAACCATAGAAATCCAATACCATCAACTTCAAAACTAGGGATCAACACGTCCGCCGAGACGCCAAGGTCCAAAACCATAGGCACAACTTCCAAGGACTAACCGCCATGGACCAAAGGTACTTTTCCACATACACGCGCTTTTGCTGAAGCCAACCTGCGTGTACACGCGACTTGGGCTTAACGAACCTGCGTGTATGAACTTTCTCTTCTTCTTATAGTCTGATCATCAATTCCTTGCTGCTGACCTCTTGCTGCTGACCTTCTACACTATGATTTGTCATCAGTGTGGTTTGCCATCAAGGACAACACTTATCTCATAATGCCAACAATCTCCCCCTTTGGACTTGATGGCAAAGCTAACTTGTCACACTTAGAACTATCATCTGATTCCTTTGAGCTGTCCTCCATCAGTCACATCTGATATCTCTTCTGAAGATTCATCCAGTTATACATAAGTGAGATATTCTTCTATGAGAGGGTTGCCATTAAGTACAACACATGCACCATAATGCCAACAATCTCCCCCTTTGGACTTGATGGCAACAACACCAAATCACTCTCCCCCTTTGACATCAAGGGAAAAGGGTGGACCAAGATATTTTTCTGAATCAATCCACTGTCCATACTCCCCCTGAGTACCTGCTGAAATCTCTGAATAATCTCCCCCTTTGTATATGCCAAGGTGTACCAATCTGTCCATGCTCCCTCTGAGTACATGCTGAATCTCTGTTCTTGCTGAAGTGTGCTGATCATGCTCTCCCTGACTGTAAGCAAGGTCTACAAAAGATGTTCTTCAAGAAGAACATGACTCTATACATCATAAAAGACCTTCCTATCACTTAGGACTCATACATACATCCATCTCTCAACTAAGTGAGGATAAACAAGAAAATGACTCATCCACCCAACCAAGTGGGGATACATCAAAAATTTACATATGACAACCAAACACATTGCATCAATCATCCCAGGCATAGTGGGGAAACCAAAAATAGGCCGTTACATGACCTTGACACCATGAAAGAGATACCACAAAAGAGATATATGACATAGAGACGAAATATCTAGAGTAAGACTTATGAATGTCACCAATAACTGATATTGGCAGTCATCTGTCAATCACCATTCAGATCAGCGACCAAGAGATCCTTCTGTTCTCCTTTCGCCTTTGTTCCACGTGAAACCAACAACGAATGTGAACCAAAACCAAAAGCTTCTAAGATAATGCCAACAATGCATCATTGGAAGATTATCTGCTCCCCCTGAACCTGTGCCAGATGGTTTCTGTCAGACCCATACCAGACTTTCTGAAATCAACATCTGTCCCTGCTAATTTCCTTCAAATCTCCATATACGCGACTGTATACACATAGACAAGCGTATATACGCAGATATGCCTTATGAAACTCGCGTACAACTATTTTCATATCAGCAACCTGTAAATGTCCTGCAGCAAGGTATGTCTGAACATAGATGTCAACTCCTCCTTTTAATCATCATCATGAAATCATTCACATTACATGTGAAACCATCATAGCCACTACATCAACGTCAAGATCTACATGATCCAAGTATCATTACTTGGGAACATCTGCATCAATCAACATATGTAAGGATCAACCTATCATCATATAGATAAGAACTCATCACCATGTCTCCAACAAAGCAACTTTGAGTAGTCATCCATGTATCAGCACTATGTATCTTGAGCTCAAGCTCATTTGACAAAACTTCTTGATATCATCAATAGCAACAATCCTTATTCACAAGAGTGCCTGCATCATAACTGTATGAGCATATGACAACAGCAGTATATGAGTGACTCATCATCAAGTGAGGAAGATGTGTATTCAAGCTTTGTACTTCTCCTTGTTCTTATGAAGATCACCATGTAAGCACCATCAAAGAATCAACCATAAATCTGATCTGAACATCTTCTATGTAACATCAAGAATCATATGAGAGTTTATCATAGACAACTCACAACCACATCATAACAAGATATATCATTTAGCCATATAAGAATCATCACCAAGGATAATGCCAACAATGAATTACTAAAGGCATATGCTCCCCCTCAACCAGTGCCATCTGTTAGATCTGATCATGCATATATCAGAAATAAACATCAAAACATCATCATCATCATCAAGTTAGGATCAAAACACTTCTAGACATCTTACAAGTATCAACACATTTTTACACATCCTCAGCAGACTGTAACTATTAACCAATAGAGCAAATAATGGACTGAATCATATCAGATCCCTTTTCTGAGTCTGTCCCCACTGCTTTTCCTTAGACTGTCATATACGCGACTTTGCAGTGTTTAACTCGCGTATATACACGACTTCCCTTTAAGGAACTTGCGTATGAGATTCAGGACACTGATGTTTTACACTTTCAGCTCCCCCTGAGTCTGATATGTCTGTGCTGTGTTGTGTCTCAGTACATTGTGCTGACTGTACTTCCTTCTTCCTCCATATCTTCAAGTGTGATAAGGTTTTCTTCTTTTTGTGTGATGTCCATCCTTTGTTCTTGCATTCCTTTGCTATATGTCCAAGCTTGTTACATTCATAACATCTAACATGTTTTATGTTCCTCCTGTAGCAATCAGCAGCTTTGTGACCAAACATATTGCAAGAAAAACAATATCCATTGAAGTACCTTGAATGTGATGATCTTTCTACATGATGGTCTTGAACCCTTCTTCTTCCACATCTAGCTGCAACATGTCCAAGATTATGACATACATAACATTCAACATTATTCATAGGAGGAGTAAAAGATTTTCTTTGAAGAATCTCTTTCCTTGGCTGATGATGAGATGGATCTTTCATTTCTTCACTGATCACTTTAGATTTCTCTTTAGAGTTCCTTGCCTCACCTTGTGAACTAGATTCACCTTCAATAGATTCATGGAAACCAAGACCAGTCTTTATAGCAGGAGATCTTTGACTACTAAGAATATCATCCAAGACTTTAGAACTATCTTGAAATCGTAAAAGCTTATCCTTTTCTTCTAGTTTACCTTTCAAGATATTTACCTCAACCTGAAGCTGTTCTTCTTTTTCAAGAGATTGCTTTTTCAAATCTTCTTCAGCTTTCCTTCCTTCTTCCATTTGTTCCCTTAGTTTGAGAATCTCCTTTTCTTGTTCTTCATTCAGATCCTGCTGCATTTGACGAACTCGGAAGGCATATTCTAGTTGAGATTTTAAGCTGATGACTTCATTTTCTTGTTTTGCAATAGCTTGATGTAGATCTTCATTTTGCTTCCTTGATTCTTCAAGATCTCCCTTTAGTGAGAGGATTGTAGCTTCAAGATTTTCATAGTAGCTGAATCTATCTTTGAGTTTCTTGATGGTTGTGCTTCTTTCGTTGACTTCTTTTCTTAATGATGTCACTTCATGCTGCAATTTTTGACATTGGTCTTCCTTGTCCTTGAGTAGCTTTCTTACCTTGTTTCCTTCTTCTAGTTGGGCCTTTAGTTTGGTAACTTCTTCTTTGAAAGCACATTCCCTTTTGTTCAATAGATCTTGTTGATCTTTAACTTTGTCTGTAAGCCTTCTAAATACTGCCTCTATTTGATACTTTTCTTGCTCACCCATAAAAGCATGTTCAGTAGTTTCACTATCACTTCCATCACTTTCACAAGGAAATATAGCAGGAACATCAGAGGATAACACATTCATACCTGATAATGATTCTGAATCTGATTCTGAATCTGAAGAACTTCTTATACCTAATCCCCAATCGACTCTCCCACTGTCATAGTCCTTCTGAGATGTCTTCTTCTTCTTATGAGCCTTCTTCTTAAGCTTCTTTCCCATTGTTCCACGGATCTCCTTCAAGCGATCAAGCTTCTACCAAAGGACCTGCTCTGATACCAATTGTTGGAAATAATACTGAGAGGGGGGGTGAATCAGTATTATCAGATCATTAAAACTTTTCAATGCTCAAAAACATATACGCTACTTCAGTTAAGTGAACCCGTGTGTATACGCGACTGTGTCTAAAGAAACTCGCGTATATCCAGAAATCTTATGATTCAGTTAGCTTATCTTCAGTGAATGCATCAGAACATTATTAACCATATTAACAGTAAACAGGTGCAGTATAACAGAACAGATCATCACACAAAAGCCACACACATGAACACAAAGATATAAGGTGGAAACCCAATGTGGGTGAAAACCACCTGCTGCAAGTCATCTCAATCTTCTTCTTAATAAGAAAATACTTTTACAATATTTGTACTGGTGCAGTCTTATACCAGTACGGGAGCTACAACCCCCTTTGCTTTTGTACTAGCCGATCCATTTACTAGTACACAGGCTACTACCTGCTACAATGCTCCAAAGATCTCCCTTAGCTTTTGTACTAGCTTAGATACTAGTACGTAGGTGCTTGCCTACAATCTTCTCTCCTCCAGGTACCACGTTTCATCAATTTTCAGACTGGATACACTGAAGCACAACACATAATCTGAAAGGCCACATTTCATCCAATTTTCATACTGGACCCATAACTATCATTGAAGCTCAAAACAATCATCAAACTCTGAATCACTGAAACCCTGTTACCAGAACACAGAGTAGACACAGAACTCTGTAATAACCATCAGACCCATCTGCAACTTCAAGTATCAAGCTTTACAATGTATACGCTACTTTGATGAATCAAACCCGCGTGTATACGCGCTTTTTCCAAAGACAACCCGCGTACAGATCTAAAAATAATTTCTCATAACTTGCAGCTGTACCAGACATCAATCATACTCATAATACTTATAGAACAATACATGCGTCAGTATGTAGATCTAGAATAAGCATCATAAAGATAGTTCATTTCAAACCATTTGATCCCGATCTCTCCTTAGATCTTGTTCTCCATCAACCGATGAGATCTCTCCTTAGCTCAGATCAAGCAATGCATCATCAACCCATAACCTGCATGCTGGATCTAATGCTTCATTAGATATTCAAGACATTTCAGATACACTTGCCTAATGATTTCCTTCCCCTTATATAGCCTTAGGCCTTGTTCAATACCAAGAGCCAAAACCATAGAAATCCAATACCATCAACTTCAAAACTAGGGATCAACACGTCCGCCGAGACGCCAAGGTCCAAAACCATAGGCACAACTTCCAAGGACTAACCGCCATGGACCAAAGGTACTTTTCCACATACACGCGCTTTTGCTGAAGCCAACCTGTGTGTACACGCGACTTGGGCTTAACGAACCTGCGTGTATGAACTTTCTCTTCTTCTTATAGTCTGATCATCAATTCCTTGCTGCTGACCTCTTGCTGCTGACCTTCTGCACTATGATTTGTCATCAGTGTGGTTTGCCATCAAGGACAACACTTATCTCATAATGCCAACATTGTAGATTGGCCTAGGCCCAATAATGTAACTAAGGTTAGAAGCTTTTTGGGAGAAACCCAATAATGGAGAAAGTTGATTTCTAACTTTTCTTAAATTGCAACTCCATTACATGCCTTGACAAGTGTAAATCAAGTTTTTCAGTAGGGAGGCAAGCAACAAAAAGCCTTCGATGCATTGAAGGAGAGAACTAACACAACTCCAATTCTTGCACTTCCCGATTTAAGACAACCATTTGAGATCCAAACAGATGCAAGTGACTATTCCATGGGAGTGGTCTTGATGCAACATGCTAAGCCCATATGTTACCATTCTAAAAATTTTAATGGTGCAGTAGTTAACTATCCTACATATGACAAGGAATTGTATGCATTGGTGCAAAGTGTGAAAAAGTGGAAACACTATTTGATGGGAAAGAAAACTATCTTTCATACTGATCATCAACCATTGCAATACTTGCAATAAAAAACTAAGCTACAAAAAGTGAGGCATTTAAGATGGATGGGTTTCTCGCAACAATTCCACTTGGTGATAAACTATAAGAAAGCTATCTATAACAAGGTTGTTGGCATGCTTTTTAGACCAATTGTTAGTGCTTAAGTTATTCTTAAGCATAATTCAATTATGCATGAGATCTATGTTGAACATTATGCTTTAGATGATGACTTTAAAGATGTATATGCAACTTTGTGTCAAGGCAACCAAGTAGAGGAATTGGCTTACCACGTTCATGATAAACGTTTGTATCATCTTGGCAAGCTATGCATTCCACAGGGTGAAGGAGTCAACATCATAAGGGAAGCACATACTTCTCTTATTGTTGGACATTTTCGTGTAGGCAAGACAATGGCACAATTACAAAGGTATTGCTATTGGCCTTGTATGAATGAAAGTGTGTCATGATATTTAAGAGGATGTTATTTATGTGCTACAAGTAAGCCTAGTAATAGAATGTTAGGATTGTATAGTCCACTTCCAGTTCTTTCCCATCCTTGGGAAAGTGTTTCTATGGACTTTGTAGGAGGATTGCCTATGTCTAAGAAAAATCAAGATTATCTTTATGTTGTGGTGGATTGTTTCACTAAGATGTGTATTTTGATGCCTTGTAAGAAGCAGGTTATAGTTGAACATAGTGCAAAAATTTTCTTTCAACATATATGGGTACATTTTGGGCTGCCAAAACCCATTATTTCAGATCGAGATTCTCGATTTGTCAAGAAATTTTGGTCAAGATTATGGGGACACTTGGACACAAATTTGAAAAAGAGTACAACATTCCATCCATAAACTGATGGTCATACATGAGTGGTGAATAGAATGGTAGTACATCTTCTTTGTGGTATGACAACAAACATCCTAAAATTTGGGATGAACACTTACACTACATTCGACATGCTTATAACTGGGCAAAGCATTCATCGACTCAAACATCTCCATTTGAGGCATGCTTTGGTTACTTACCAAAATCTCCTTTAGATTTTATCTTTGGGAACGATGTTGCTATTGATGGTCATAGTGAGGTTAATAAGGCCAAGTGATTCATTGAACAAGTTCAATTGGTGCATCAATGGTTCAAGAACAGTTGTAAAAGAGTCAAGCCAAGTACAAGAAAAGGCATGATAAGCATCATGTTGACCACAACTTTTATGTTGGAGATGAGGTTTGATTTTACATTGTTGGGATGGGGACCCCAAGTCTAATTTTTTTTAATTTTTGAGTCAATTTTGATGTAATATTATAAAGTTTCCATATTTTGAGGAGAGTAGTGCACAGAACGTTAAGATTCAAAGCGGATTTTGGGAAGGTCAAAGTGCCTTATTGTGTAAAGGGATGGGTTGTTTTGAGTAAACAATGAACTCTGCCCATTGTTCGCAGAACATGGTAATGTAATGTAAAACATATAAAAGGGAGTCATCTAGGAGTCATTAGGAAGTTATAAGCATTATGAAATGTTAGAATAAGATTTTGAGTCTGTAATTCTGTATTCTAGAGAAGGAGAAGGCTCCTACAGCTAAGTGCGTGAAAACCTTGTTAAGTCTGCAACTGAGTGCGTGGGCCCATGGAGCTGTGTGGCAGCGTTAGAAGAAGTGTAATTATGGTTTGTAGATTTCTGTGGTGTGGTTTTTGAGGTTCCTAATTTGGATATTCCACAATCTTCATTTTCATTAATAGTTGATGAGTCTTGTTCTAGACTCGAAACGTAGACAACATGAAAATGAAGACTGTGGAATATCCAAATTCTGAACCTTAAAGAAGTGTAATTATTGAAGATTTGAAGTAATAAAGTATATTTGAAGCAATTATGTGTAATTCTATGTATACTCATATTTTTATGTGTTTATGCTTAGTTATGATCCCATTCTCTGTGATATTGCTTTAATTTCATCGCGAAGGCCTAGATCTACTTTTATGTTATAACTTATGCATGTTAAAACGCTTAGGCGAAGCTTATAGATCTATTTAAGTAGAAATCACTATAAGTCTATGATGCCGAAGAGAAGGGTTTGCAAAGGTCAAATCATGCCCTAAATTAAGGAAACGCCTCACTGCTACATCACATAGCCTTCTAGATGAAGAAACCTAGTTCGAACATCCCCCAATATTGGCTCGGGTGAGACTGCAGTCTGCATTAAGCAGACTGTTATCGAAAGGGTCGATAGTGTAGGGTTTTGTTGGTTAGGGTAGCTAACTGAGAACCTGGATCCAAGCCCCATCAAGCCAACAAATGGTTTTTTTGTGAGGACCGTGATCTATATGAGGGATGTGTGATATGGCATCCATGGATAAAAACTAAGAAATAAATCGAGAAGTGGATAGATCGGAGGTTACACAAGTTTTCTGCTAAGGAAAATCAGAATCCACGCTGGTCAAAAGGGAGGTGGTTACATAGATATCTCTATACATAAGAGCATGAGCCCTTTTTCACATCATTCCCTAACGAACTTCACGAGTGGCTTTCAAAGATAACATACAACAAACCTACTTGGAAACACAATGATCCTATTGTGTGGACTCCTGAACTGATCAAGCGTCTTGAAGAGTCTGATTATAAGGTTAGAAGGGTTGTCAACTATTGAATCGATAATATTTTGGATGGTTTCATCATTGAAATTGCAATTGACACATCTATATCTTTTAGCGAAGTTGAACATTGATTCTTTAAGGGTCCAAGAGGTAAGTACCTGAGATCGCTGAAAACTTGGATTGAAATGTTGTTGTGAAAAAGGGGTGTTATGCCTCTGAATTGATGTTTAAAAGAGTTCAGACCAGATCTACGTAAAGCGAAAAAATTATTCAGATTTGATTGGGATAAATATACTAAGGGCTACAGTCCATTATTAGGAGAATCAAACATCAAAGGAGAAAGGACCAACCCTAACACACCTTGTTGTAGATCTAACCCAGAAATATTATAGATCTGATAGGAAAATATAAGATAATGCAAATGAACCCAGAAATAAGATGAAATGAGTCTTTATTGATCAAACCCTTAAGGTAGGGAAACACCATACATTCACTCCTTAAGGAAGGAGAACACTCCACAAGCCATATGCCTGTTCATACCAGAATACTTCTCTTCATCTTCATATGGAGTCTCTAGCCTTTATATAGGCCTCATACATACAATACCATGTATCATTACCATGGTTTCCTCATACCATCAACTAATACCATGGGCCCCTTACATTATTATTAAATACTTGTGGTCCCTTACATGACATGGGTTAACCACCTTATTTATTACTATGGCCCATCCCATTATTACATTATTACCTTGGGTACCTCCCTTGGTACCCCATATTACCCCCCTAGATACATAACATTCCACCCCCCTAAGCATGTTTCGTCCCCGAAACATGGGAAGAACATAAATAATAAGATCTACTCAAAAGAGTAGTCCACTGATACCATGCACGTGCATCTAGCCATCCAAGAGAAAGGTGAAACCTCGATCTCGCTGGTGCCTCGCTCGCTTGAGATGGAAGTTGACTGCGGTAGCTCTTCTGTGTGGATGTGTAGTAGGTGGATCTTTGTGCCTCTCGATCTGTCCTGCGGGGTTTGTTGTCCATGTGCCTAATTGGTTGCCATCTTGATTGTTGTCTTGTTGGGTGATGTGGGTGATGATATGTTGAAGTTTTAACCAACGATGGCTTTTTCTTTACTTCACCTTGCTGTGGCGACTGTTGTGGTGTCTTCTTTTTCAATATGACTTCAACCACTGAGCCCTCCTCTGATGTATCATCACCTGTAACATTTTCTTCTGCAGCTTCTATTTGTGTTTGATTTTCGATCATCAAAGGCTCATCATCTGATATGTCAGTCCCTTGAACATCTTCTGCTTCAGCCTCCATGTGCTCTACTTGTTTATGGATGGAAATATCCTGTAATGTAATTTTCTTCTTTTTATACCATAGCTTCAGGAATTTCTTCTGCACATTAATATTGATAGTACCCATGGATTCCATCCAAGGATATCCCAAAACAACATCGATATTATCCATCTCTGAAGCATAAAAATTGCCATGAAACGCATACTTATCCATAGAAAGCTTCAGATCCTTATAGATTTGAACATTCTTATCATCAACCTGTGTATGTTCAATTTGTTTTGCTGGAACTTGCAAATTTTTTGACAAATTGACATTTATGAGATTTTTCTTGCAACTCGGATTTATAGACACAATGATTTTCTCCTTCTGAATCAATCCATGAACCTGCAATAAGGAGATACCAACAGAAAATAACTCTTTAGGTTCCTTGGTTTCCTTCTTTCCTGTAAAAATAAAATCTTTGCTAGGCTGTATGTCTGTCTATGTGAGCTTATCCACAAGATTAGCTTTACGGTCAAAGCGGTCCATAAGAGCTTTAGTGAATTTGTCCCAAGTCAAGGGCCAACGATAGCAACGTTGATGCCCTTGCCACCATTGCAATCTTTCATTGTCCAAGTACATTGTTCCCAAATTCAGCTGAGTCTCATCATTCATGATGTAATTCAATCTAAAACATTTCTCCATTTGTGCTAGCCATTTGGCTGGATGAGAGCCATCAAATGGATATAAGTCATTCAAATTCAGATCTCGGCCCGCCATCACAAAAAAATTGGCGAAAATTTGAAATGGTCACAGTTTCGTCAATATTGCTCAAAATCTCTATTATAACCTGTTTTTGGAAATGGAGCAATCATTCTGCATCTGCCCATGTGATAGAAATCCTGATTCAGACATTGAAATTTCAGATATGTTCTGCTACTCTCCCGCCGTCACCCAAAATTTCTGCAAAAAGAGCTGATTTTAAATCAGCGATATCTCCCTCATCCGGACTCCGATTCGACTGATTTGTTTTTGAAGTTGGGTATTTTTTCCCAAAGAATTCAGATCTGCAATTATATTTTTCAGATCTTGTACCAATATGTCTAGATCTGCGCCGCAAAATCGCTGCCCTGAAAATTGTCTGCAACCCCACTGATTTTTAAATCAGCGATATCTTCTTCATCCGGACTCCGATTCAACCGATTTTTTTTTTGAAATCGGCTATTTTTTTACCAGGAATACAGATCTGCAATTAGATTTTGCAGATCTTGCACCAAAATGTACAGATCTGATCTGAAATTTCTCCACCCAAAAATCCCTCCAAAAAATAAAAAAAAATTCTCCACTTTTTGCCCAAGAAAGTGCTCTGATACCACTTGTTGTAGATCTAACCCAGAAATATTATAGATCTGGTAGGAAAATATAAGATAATGCAAATGAACCAGAAATAAGATGAAATGAGTATTTATTGATCAAACCCTTAAGGTAGGGCAACACCATAGATTCACTCCTTAAGGAAGGAGAACACTCCACAAGCCATATGCCTGTTCATACCAGAATACTTCTCTTCATCTTCATATGGAGTCTCTAGCCTTTATATAGGCCTCATACATACAATACCATGTATCATTACCATGGTTTCCTCATACCATCAACTAATACCATGGGCCCATTACATTATTATTAAGTACTTGTGGTCCCTTACATGACATGGGTTAACCACCTTATTTATTACTATGGCCCATCCCATTATTACATTATTACCTTGGGTACCTCCCTTGGTACCCCATATTACCCCCCTAGGTACATAACACACCTGGAGGTGCGCCATAGGTAGAAGGTCAGGGACCTTATGGGATTCCATATCCATCCACCCCATATCCACCTATATCACCACCTCATACACCTACGCATCCACCTCCACCTCCACCTTCATTTTTTAGTATGGAGAATGTAGTGAAAATGCCTGTATTCAAGGGTGAGGGATCAGAGGATCCTGATCTGTTTTGGTTAGTAACAAAAGCTATGTTGAAGGTGCAGTAGATCAATGATAATGACATGAAGAAAGCGCAACTAGTTACAATGGTACAATGTAGAGCACTTATATTATATATCAAATATAGTACAACCAATCCGAATTCTATGTTGGTTGAGAGAAATATTGTGCTAAACACAAAATTTAGAAAGCCAAAATTAGAAGCTCAGTGTGTTAATGAAATAAAGAAGATCAATTAGATGACTAACAAGTCTGTGTGGGATATAGATCATAGGTTGAAGTTCTTATTGAGACAAGCTAATCTTTAGATTTCAAACAAACAACATAATGAATGGTACATAGCTTCGCTATTGCCACAGTTAAGATTTCCTTTGTCTCAACATAAGATCGGATCTCATGCCGAAGCATTAGAGATCATGATGAAGTTGGAGGCTTCGCTAATATAGGATACGAATATAGGATTCCAACAGATCCAGTCACAGTTAGCAATCCTACATTTGAAGTTGCAGGTTTTGGAGAAGGGAAGGGAGGTTCAGTCAGGAATACACCTTGAAGCTTGGTGCAAGAATTGCAAGGATATAGGCCACTATAAGGATCAACTCCCTATGTAATGAGACTACATAGCTGTGGGAGGTCCTAACCCACTGAAACCAGAGTCTCCTGCTAGATCAAGTGTTGGGTCAAGCGTCTGGTGTAGTATCTGCCATGTGTCAGGAATGCATATTACAAATGATTATTATCAGTTACAAAAGTTTGTACAGTATCCAAAGAAACTATTTTGCAAGTTTTGTAAATTGATTAACCACGATGAAAGAGATTGTCGAAGCTCTGACTTGATGATAGACATAACCCCAATGTATAGGATGCAGGTTGAAACTCGTGCGCAGAATGACCAAGGCTCCAATGTGGCTCACGGAGGATTCCAAGGACATGGAATAGGATGAGGAGGAGGCACTGAAAGAGGTCAGGGCCAGATCATCAGCTACAACTGTGGAGAACCAAGGTATTTTGTGCGCGACTGTCAGAATCCAACTCATCCTTCTTGTCAATATTGTAAGTAATTTGATCATGTTATAGAAGCGTGTCCTATATTAATAGCAAAGATGCAGAGAAAGAAGAAACAACAACCCACGCAAAACATTTGGATGATGATGAAGCTGTTAAGGGATCAGAAGTCAGTTGAAGGACTACAAGAACTGATTTTTTTTTTGTGCTAGTAAGGAAAAGCTATTACCAGAACAACACACAACAAATAAGGTGAACCGAAGCAAGAAAATGACTCGTAGGGAGATGCGGTTGATCACACAAATTAATGATTTTGACATGGGCTAGATAATTCTAGACTTAAGATCTGATGCTAATGTACTACCAGAACTGACTTGGGAATGTATGGGGAAACCTAAGTTGTAGTGGTCGCCGATCTAGCTACGCATGGAAAACCAACAAAATATAATTCCAATCGGTCACCTACATGGAATGACTATAGATATTGAGGGAGTGAGTGTGCTTGTAGATTTTGAAGTTATTGAAATAGTCGATGACAATAATTCGTACCTAGCCTTACTCGGGATTGATTGGGCTTTCGACGTGAATGCTATTATTAATTTGAAGAAGCAAAGCATGGCATTTGAAAAGAATGGCCTTAAAGTGGTTATTTCATTAGATCCAGTTGAAGGTGTGTAGTACATAGAGCCAATCCCTAATGACTATGACGACGAAGCCATTGATCACATATACAAGCTCAAGAAGAGATAAATGTACTACAATGGTGAGGCCTCGAAATACGTCCAAAGTAACAACTCTAGTCTTGGCTTCATTTGTGGGTATTGCATGAGGAGTCTACCCACCTTCAATAATAGTAATGTTGATACTCCCTTTCATTGATTGTTGCTGTTGTTGATTTTCCTTGAGATGTTGCATCCACCTCTATACCCAATTTACAGGAAGGAAATCACACTAAGACATAATGATCTTGTAAGTCTACTTGGTATCTTCTCAAATAATGAAGGAATAAAGGTAGAGGATGTTTACAAAAAAATCATTGCCTGTCTTGTCCATAATCTTCTTCTTCACTAGAGCTTGCATGTTAGGGATCATCTTTCTCTCTTTACCTCTGTATGTAATATCGTGACCCTCTGTATGTAATATATGTTGTAGAATTTGCTATATATTCTTTGATTAAAGAAGCACGTTCATGGATATCCAAAACACAAGAATTAATTAGTTGTTAGTGCTTTGACTGAAGCACAAGTTTCACTACAAAACATGATTTCATGAGAGAAGAGATGCTCTAATCATATCAAGAATTTGGTCCCACCATGGTTTAAAATAGTATGGTATCCAAAATATTCCATGCCATGGTTTGGGTTAATTTAGTTGTATCGAAAATATTTCATATACCTTTGACATTGATATGTATATATAATTATTACTTTTGGGAAATTAGATATATATTTATAGCCAATTAAGGTTTTAGTTATTAAAGTTGTGAATATATATATATATATATATATATATATATATATATATATATATATATATATATATATATAGATATATATATATAGATATATATATATATGTTGTGATTCTCCATTTTAATTTCACATGGTAAAGGTTCTCTTTTTTTAATATTTATTAGTCTTTACCTCGTCAAAGACTATAACATTCGCCTAGGAGTCAAACTGCATTAACTCTGGATAATTTGCTATTTTTTTTGCACTTCTAACTAAAGTTTCATGAAAATGCTCAATATTTCTATTTTCCTATAAATTCAAAAATAATTTTGCAATTTTTTGGAAATCCTATTTATAGTTTTTTATTGGCTCAACGATCTTTGATGGGACATACTCCCCCTCGTAGGGAGTGTTTTATTTCCCCTGGTGCAGAGTGTTTTATTTTTGATATTTATCAGTCCCTGACAATTTATTTAAAAAACTAATTTTCTGTGTGGCTAGCACGTTGGTGAGTGCTTTGCCACTGTTTTATTTTCAGCGTTTATCAGTCCCTGACAATTTATTTAAAAAAATAAAAACTATTTTTCTGTGTGGCTAGCACGTAGGTGAGTGCTTTCATACTGACACTGTTATGCCTATCCTTGCGATTCTTGGCACTGTTACTACTCTTCCTAATGTTGCAGGTCCCTTACGTGGGCAGGAGGAAAGGGCAGGAGGAAAGATCTGCACACTGCTAAAGGTCAAAGCTCATCACACTGGCTTCACGCAAATCAAAATTCTCCACACAATCTAGTTTCGGACAACTTCTGCACCCCCCAGAATACCATTCTCCGAACTCCCAAGTTTGTGTGCGAATATATTAACAATTAAAAGCCTCCAAAAAACTATTAACTCAGAACACATATTTTGTACACTGGCTTCCTGCATATTACAATTAAAAATTATTATTCAAATTATTAAAAATGAAACTGTAACTCAATCCAACTTTAAACTATATATTCAAATTATTAAAAATTTAATTGCACAATGAGTGAATGGTTGTGTAGGAGTCCACATAAAAGACATTTCTCTGCACAATCAACTTCTCCACACTACTATTGCAAACTATATCTTATCCTTTATTATACCCATGCTTGAAGTGAGAAATCATTCCTTCGTGATGTTTTTTAATTTCAAAAACATGAATAAAACTATATATTAAAATTATTAAAAACATAATTGTTTTTTTATTTCAAAAAACATGAATAAAACTATATATTCAAATTATTAAAAAATGTAATTGTTTTTTAATTTCGAAAACATAAATAAAAATATATATTCAAATTATTAAAAACATAATTGTAACTCAATCTAACTTTAAACTATATATTAAAATTATTAAAAACTTAATTGCACAACATGAGTGAATGGTTGTGTAGGAGTGTGGAGAAAACACATTTATCCACACAATCAACTTCTCCACACTACTAGTGCAAACAATATCTTATCATTTATTATTTCTATGCTTGACATGAGAAATTGTTTCTTTATGATGTTTTTTAATTTCGAAAACATAAATAAAACTATATATTCTAGTTATTAAAAGTGTAATTATAATTCATTCAATATTTAAACTATATATTCAAATTATTAAATACTAATTGCACAATGAGTGAATGGTTGTGCAGAGAAAACATATTTCTTTGCAAAATCAAATACCTTATCCTTTATTACGCCTATGCTTGATGTGAAAAATCAATGATGTTTTTTAATTTCAAAAAAATGAATAAAACTATACATTCAAATTATTAAAGACATATTTATTTTTTAATCTTGAAAACATAAATAAAACTATATATTCAAATTATTAAAAAATGTAATTTTAACTCAATTACAATTTAAACTATATACTCAAATTATTAAAAACTTAATTACACAACATGAGTGAATGGTTGTACGGGAGTGAGGGGAAAACACATTTCTTCTCACAATCAACTTCTCGACACTATTATTGATAAGAAGTCTGGAGAATTCCATTGATTCAAATGCTGTGATCTATATCTTAATTCATTCAATGAAGGTTACATTTATACTTGGAAACAATAACTGAAAACAATTATAACTAGAAATACCTAATTTATAACTAAATCTCTAAACTAAATCCCTAACTATATAGAAATCCTGAAGGACTACAACATTTCCTCCCTTAATCTGAAGGGACATCTGACATACCAAGTAAAGATCTATTTTTTTTCGAACTTTTCATGTCCCAATGCTTTAGTAAAGATCTCTGTAATTTGTTCTAATGTTGGCCAAGGTTTCAGATGAATTGTTTTGGCCTCTACATGATGTTGAATCAAATGATACTTGGTGTTGATATGTTTGGTTTGATCATGAAACTTTGGATTCTTGGCCAATTGAATTGCAGAAGAGTTGTCAATAAATAAAAGAGTTGAGGCTTTTTGTTTCTTCTGCAAATCTTCAAGTATTTTCTGATGCCAAATGATTTCGTTAGTGGCTTGAGCTGCTGCAACATATTCGGCTTCGGTGGTAGAATCAACAGGAACAAATTGCTTGCATGATCTCCAACTGATGGCTGCTGATCCAAGATTCATCAAATAGCCAAAAGTAGAGACTCCATTCTCTTTATCTCCATCAAAATCAAAATCTGAATAACCAACAATATGGAAATCTAAAACTTTGGTATATTTGATGCCGTAAGTTTGGGTTCCATTTAAATATTTCAGTACTCTTTTTGCAGCTACTTAATGCCCCTCACAAGGATGATGCATAAATCTGGAAATTATTCCTACAACAAATGTTATATCAGGATGAGTAATAGATATATAAATCAAACTTCCAACAAGTTGCCTATACTTTGTTGGATCTTCAAATTATTTTCCTTCTTTTGAAGTAAGTTTCAAATTCTGCTCCATTGGTGTAGCAATAGGATTACAATCCATCATACTATATCTGTTCAATAACTTACCAACATACTTCTTCTGAGAGATGAAAATATGTTGTGGTTTTTTATCAACTTCAATTCCAAGATAATAATGAAGTAAACCTAAACGTGTCATATAAAAAACCTTTTTCAATTCCTTCTTAATAGATGATATATATTCATCATTATTTGTTGTGATCATCAAATCGTCAACATATACAACTAGATATACAATTAATCTTCCAACTTTCTTAACGAAAAGAGTTGCATCATCTAGGTCAAAATGTTTATAATTTAACTTTAGAAGATGTTCAGTTAGTTTCTCATACCATGCTCGTGGCGCTTTTTTCAAGTCATACAAAGAATTCATTAGGTTGCAAACCTTTTGTTCTTTCCCTTTAACGAAAAAACCTTCTGACTGAAACATGTAAACATCTTTCAAATATCCATTTAAAAAGTAGTTTTGACATCCATATGATGAATTTTCCATTCTTTCTGAGTTGCAATAGAAAACAAAGATCTAATAGTGCCCCATTTAGCTGTAGGAGAAAATGCCTCTGTATAGTCAATACCCTGTTTTGGTGCATATCCATTCACTACAAGTCTTGCCTTGTGTATTTCTAGTGAACCATCAACTTTATACTTAGTTTTATAAATCCATTTGCCACCAATAGGTTGGATGCCAACAAGAGGATCCACTAGCCTCCATGTGCCATTTTTTATGAGAGCATCATCTTCCTTTTGCAATGCATCTTTCCACCGATCATAACTAGTAGATTCTTCAAAACAAGTCAGTTCACAATCCACAAAAAAGTTAAATTCACAATGAGAATAGTTACCTGACGAACTTCCAGTCTTAAACTCATCATATTCTTCAAAAATGTTCAAATACGAGATGATCTTCACAAAGGTTGTGTAGGAAGTTGCTTATCTTCTTCATTTGTCTCAGTTCTTTCCATTTCTGTCCCTATCATGTTTGTAGAAACACTTGCATCAACCAATTTCTCATCAATAGCAGAATTATCATCATTCAGAGAAGGAAACTCCACAGACTAATCTAATATAGGTATCTCCCCTTCAGGATGTGGAAGTATATTATTTGATTCATAATAAAACTCTTAAGGCACACAATTTTCTATCTGATTAAGTTGTCTATCAACAATGAGGGAATTTTTATCAGATTCAAGAAAAATTACATCTCTTGACAAAATAAATTTCGTGTTCTCTTCATCATATAATCGGTGTGCCTTATAAGTCATAGAATACCCTAAAAAAATACATTTTCTGCTTCGATCACTCAACTTAGTCCTCCGTTGTTTAGGAATCAAAGCATAACATTGAGAACTGAAAACTCTGAAATGTTTAACAATAGGAAGATGATTATACCACATTTCATATGGAGTTTTGTTATTAATGACAGACGACGGGCACCGATTTCTAATATATGTTGTGTAGAGCGTTGCTTCTCCCCAAAACATCAATTTTACATTCTTAAAAAACATCATTGACCTTACCATATTAAGCAATGTTCTGTTCATTCGTTCTGAAACACCGTTTTGTTGTGGATTATATGGTATTGTGGTATAGTTTTTGATGCCATTCTCTTGCAAATATTTTTCAAATATATGTGAAGTATATTCTCCTCCATTATGAGTTCTTATAGTACCAACATTTAGTTGAGCTTCATTTGTAATCTAGAGATAAAATTTTTTAAACACATCAAAAACTTGTGATTTTTACTTAAGCAGATAAACCCAACACATCCTTGAATAATCATCAATAAAAGTCAGTATGTATTTATTTCCATTCGCAGTTGGTACAGGCATATGTCCACACAAATCAGAGTGTATGAGACTTAATTTTCTTGTAGCTCGAGAAGTAGAATTCTGAAAAGATTGTTTGTGATGCTTGCCCAATATACAAGCATTACATGGGGTCAATTTTCTGGGAACTGTTGGAAGTCCTTTAATCCCCTGTTGTCTCATAATTCTAATACTTTCATAATTAATATGACCAAAGCGTGCATGCCACAATAAAGAAGATGACAAAGTATCATTTTGCTGAACCAAAAAAATTGTGTTTAATGTAACAGAGGACAAGCCTTTAAATTTCAACGATTTATCTTCTTCTACACCAGTCATTAAGTTTTATTGTCGACTCCTCTTCAAATTTCCACTTTACCATCAAATATGTGGATGGAATGTCCCTGTTGTCTTATTTGTATAAGAGATAATAAATTTCTTTGGAACTGAGGAATGTAAAGAACATCATTCAAAGTATAATCAGAAAGTCCAGGAGTTTTTAACTGAATAGAACCAATCCCCGATGGTTTGATTTGAGACTTATAAAAAAAATACACTACTCCATCAATATTATCACTAAATTGTTCAAAAAAATCTCTTCTAAAGGTCATATGATAAGTGGCACCTGTGTTTAAAATCCAACTGTCATGCCATGAAGAAAAAGAGGTACTAAATATAACTTCCATATGAAAATCACAATGAACAACAACATAATGTGCATTCTGAGAAGACTGTATTTTTTCTGGAATTAGATGATCTTTATTTTCAAGAATTTATTCTCTTATTTCATTAATTTTCTCCCAGGAAATTCTACAATTTGCAACTGTATGTCCAATTTTACCACATCTAAAGCATTTTACAGTTGTTTTATTAGGAAAATTTCTTTGTTTATCATTCTGTTGTCTATCTCCCTATATATTTCTACCTCCGTGCCTCTATAATTCTTCCTACCTCAACCTTTATTACCCTTAGTATTTCTTTCAGATTCTTCTTGAGGTTTTTGGTCTTTTTGAGCAAGACATAGGGTTTCAGTATTAGAGTTATGTGATGTTTCTTTCTTGCCAAAATCCTTCTCTCTTTCTACAATTTTCCCTAATAATTTATCAAAATCTAAATCTTTTAACTACCCACTAGCTTGGAGAGATTCCAAGTAGTGTGAATAACTAGGGTAAAGAGCTTTTATAAAGGTAGTGAGTTGCAGATAAACTTTAACTCGAGTAGATTCAATTTCATGATTGATGGCTTTAATTTTAGAAGCAAGTTTTAGAGGATCATTATCTTTTATTTCAAAATTAAATAACTTCAACAGTAACTAAATTATCTCCAATTCAGAATGTGAATCATAAAGCTCTTTTAGGTTTGTTATGGCATCATATGCTGTTTTATTTTGAGCAATGTATCTGCTTACCTCTTTTGAGACTGAAGTGGAAATTAAGGCATAAGCCTTTTTATCGTTACTTTGCTAGTTTGCTAATTATTTCTCCTCGTCACGCTGATCTCGTGAATTCCCTTCTTTTCCTTCACATATTCCATACCACAAATCATTAAAGATAAGTGTATTTTTAACCTTCCTAAACCATTCCTCATAATTTTCCTTTTCGAACAGAACAATCCCAATTAAAGGTACCAAGGAGTTCATCTTTTTTCTAGATAATGATAGAATTCTTACAAAAACTGTTATGATTACAGGAACAAAATTCTTTTAATTTTTTTTTGTTTCAATCATAAATTTCATTTTTTTTCAACGCTGATCACAGTTAATTATTCAGGTCAGCAAGCACATCTTCTTTGCTGGTTTACAAAAATGGAGGATCTAGGCATTCTGGTTCAACAAAGTTCCATCCAAGCTCTGATACTACTCATAAGCAGTCTGGAGAATTCCATTGATTCAAATGTTGTGATCTATATCTTAATTCTTTCAATGAAGGTTACATTTATACTTTAAAACAATAACTGAAAACAATTATAACTAGAAACGCCTAATTTATAACTAAATCCCTAACTATACAGAAATCCCCAAGGATTACAACAATTATTACAAATTATATCTCTAAGACCATCGAAATTGCCAAAATCATACTCCTCCTCGGAAATTTCTTAGAACATTTCATGTCAATTAAACTATTGTTGAAGCTTGTGTGAAGAGCTTTGTAGAGAGCCTTTTGCGGAAATATTTCATTGTGTAGAGAGATCCTATGCTTGATGTGCTTGACTTTTTAATTTGGTTATTTCGATTGCCTCCTCACAATGAAAATGAAAGCTAAAATATGTGCATAAAACATTAACCATAAAAATATAAATGAAAGCATAAAAGAATAGCTAATAACTATTAATTAATTAGTTGTCTCGAGTTAATTATGAAGTTATAAATGATAGAAACACAATAGTAATAGTAAAATGAACTATAACTATTAATAATTGTAATAATTGCAATAATTAAACAACAACAATAGTGTCCTAAATCTGTTACATTTTTATAATATTATAGCTATTACAAGGAAACCTACTAACCTATAAGATTATAAAGATGAACTATTTTCATTAATAGTTAATAATTAATGAGTTAAACTCTACTGCAATAGCTAATACTTTTAACTATTATCAATTTAACTATTAATATACTATTGTGCATTTAATTATAGCTATTGATTCTCCAATTGTAACTCAATCTAACTTTAAACTATATATTCAAATTATAAAAATTTAATTGCACAACATGAGCTAATGGTTGTGGGGAGTGCGAGGAAAACACATTTTCTCCGCATATTCAACTTCTCCACACTACTACTACAAACAATATCTTATCATTTATTATGCATATGGGCGACATGAGAAATCATTTCTTTATGATGTTTTTTAATTTCAAAAACATAAATAAAGCTATATATTCAAATTATTAAAAAAGTAATTAATTTTTAATTTCAAAAACTGAAATAAAACTATATATTCAAATTATTAAAAACTTAATTGTAACTCAACTCAATCTAGCTATAAACTATACATTCAAATTATTATTAGCTTAATTGCACACTAGTAAATAGTTGTGTAGGAGTGTAGCCAAAACACATTTCTTCGCACAATTAACTTCTCTGTATTACTACTTCAAACGATATCTTACCCTTTATTATGCCTATGATTGATGTGAAAAATTGTTCCTCTATGATATTTTTTAATTTATAAAACATGAATAAAACTATAAATTCAATTTATTAAAAACATAATTGTTTTTAAATTTCTAAAACATAAATAAAAATATATATTCAAATTATTAAAAGCTTAATTTCACAACATGAGTATGTGAGTGAGTGACAAGAAAACAAATTTCTATGGACAATCAACTTCCCTACACTACTACTCCAAACCATATCTCTAAGACTATCACAATTGCGAAAAACAACCCCTCCTTGAAAATTTATAGACCATTTCATGTCAATTAAACTATTGTTGAAGCTTGTGGAGAGAGATTTGTGTGAAAAGCCTATTCTTTACCTGTTTGAATTTTTAAATTGGTTATTTTGATTTCAGTAGCAATGTCTTTAATGCACAAGGAAAATGCTTGAGGTGTTTGACTTTTTAAACTGGTTATTTCGATTTCAATAACAATGTCTTTGCATAAGGAAAATGAAAGTAAAAATATATGTACAAAGCATTAAATAGAAAAATATAAATGAAAGCATAAAAAAATAGTTAATAGCTAAAGTAAAAATATGTGCACAAAACATTAACGATAAAAATATAAATGAAAGCATAAAAAAATAACTTATAGCTAAAGTAAAAATATTTGCACAAAGCATCAATGATACAAATATAAATGAAAGCATACAAAAATAACTAATAGGTAAAGTAAAAATATGCACAAAGCATTAACTATAAAAATATAAATGAAAGCATAAAAAAATAGTTAATAGCTAAAGTAAAAATATCTACACAAAGCATTAACTATAAAAATATAAATGAAAGCATAAAAAATAGCTAATAGCTATTAATTAATTAGCTTTAGGAGTTAATTATGAAGCTATAAATGATAACACCACAATAGTAATAGAAAAATGAGCTATAATTATTAGTCACTCCATTTAATTATAACTATTAATTCTCTCTCATCAATGTTTCCTTTTGAAAATTATTTTACATGGACAATTTTTATAATACTATAGCTATTAACTTTTTATTACTAATAGTTAATAATTAATGAATTAAACTTCAGAGTGCTATAGTTATTAGATTTAATATTATTAACTTCACTATTAATAGACAATTGTGCATTTAATTATAGCTATTAATTCTCATGCATTAATGCCTTCTACTTTTGATAATTATTTTACATGGACAACTTTTCCACACCACCAAAACAAAAGTATTACTATTAAACAAAAATGTTCACACTTTCATTAATAGTTAATAATTAATGAGTTAAATTCGGCAATGAAATAGTTATTACATTTAACTATTATTAACTTGACTATTAATAGACTATTGTGCATTTAATTATAATTATTAATTCTCCATAATTGTTGTTTTCTTTTGTTAATTATTTTACATGGACAACTTTTATAATACCATAGCTATTAAACTTTTTTTATTAATAGTTAATAATTAATGAGTTAAACTCCACACTCCAATAGCTATTACATTTGATATTATTAACTTTATTATTAATAGACTATTATGCATTTAATTATAGCTATTAATTTTTTGGCTATTTTTTATAATTATTTTACATGGACACCTTTTCTACCCAAGGAAAACACAAATATTACTATTAAACAAAAATGTTCACATTTTCATTAATAGTAAAAAATTAATGAGTTAAACTCCACAACTCAATAGTTATTACATTTAACTATTATTAACTTAACTATTAATAAACTATTGTGTATTTAATTACAACTGTTAATTCTATAGCATTAATGTTTTTTGTTTTTGATAAAGTGATGACAAACTACCCGGTGTACTGAGCTTTGGTTGTGAGGAACTTTTTTGTGCGAATCTTTGTGCACAAGCAATGCTCCACACACTACTAACTGGACGCTCCTCTTCAATGCCAACACACACTCTTCAATGCTCCACACACTCGTAACTCTACGCCCCTCTTCAATGCCAACATACACTCTTCAACGATTATATTTTTTAAATTGGTTATTTCAATTTCAATGCCTTCAATGGAAAATGAAAGAAAAAATCTTTGCACACCATTAATGATAAAAAATAAATGAAAGCATAAAAAAATAGCTAGCATCTATTAATTAATTAAGGGAGTTAGTTATGAAGCTATAAATGATAGCAGCACAATAGTAATAGAAAAATGAACTATAATTATTAATCACTGTAATAATTAAACAACAACAATAGTTTTATAAAATATTACATTTTTATAATACTATAGATATTAAAAGGAACCCTACTAACCTATAATACTATAGTGAGTAATTATTTCCATTACTAGTTAATAATTAACAACTTAAACTTTGTATTGTAATAACTATTATTAACTTAACTATTCATAGACTATTGTGCATTTGATTATAGCTATTAATTCTCTGTCATTAATAATTTTTTTTAAAATGATTTTACATGCACAAATTTTATAGCAAAGATTAGAACCAATTCTCATGAGCTCCATAGTGAAACAGGTAGTTGGGCAGTTCCTGAAATGGAAATGATCTGCCATATATGTGAGAATAGGAACATAGAGGATGAAAACCACTTCCTCTTAGAGTGCCCCGCGTGCAACCACACCACATTAGATCTGAGTTTCACAATCTTTGTTACAATATTGACATTCCTAACCTTTTACAATGTCAAAATTATAGTGAGCTCTAGAGGCTTCTCTCCAAGCTTTTTGAGCATAGGAATAAAATCTTAAATCAAAATAAATAATTTGTTTCTTTAGGTCCGATAGACCAATGTTTGGTCTTAGCAGAGGTTAACCATCATCATCATCATCATCATAACACTATAGCTATTAAATTTTTATTATTAATAGTTAATAATTAATGAGTTAAACTCCATGCTACAATATTTATTACATTTACTATTATTAACTTCACCATTAATATACTATTGTGCATTTAATTATAGTTCCTAATATTGTGGCATTAATGCTTTCTTCTTTTGATAATTATCTGACAACTTTTCCACACAACGAAAATACAAATATTACTATTAAACAAAAATGTTCACACTTTCATTAATAATTAATAATTAATGAGTTAAACTTCGCAATGCAATAGCTATTACATTTAATTATTAAATTGATTATTAATAAACTATTGTGCATTTAATTATAGTTATTAATTCTCCTATTACATTTAATTATTATTAACTTAACTATTAATAGACTTCTATGCATTTAATTATAGTTATTAATTCTCCACCATTATTGTTTTCTTTTAATAATTATTTTACATGGACAACTTTTATAATACTATTACTATTGAGTATTTTTTATGAATAGTTAATAATTAATGAGTTAAACTTAGCAATGCAATAGCTATTACATTTGATATTATTAACTTAATTATTAACATATTATTATGCATTTAATTATAGCTATTAATTCTCCCATTAATGCTTTCTATTTTTTATAATTATTTTACATGAACAACTTTTCCACACAACTAAAACACAAATATCACTATTAAACAAAAATGTTCACACTTTTATTAATAGTAAAAAATTATTGAGTTAAAAGCTATTACATATAACTATCATTAACTTGACTATTAATAGACTATTGTGCATTTAATCACAGGTGTTAATTTTCTAGCATTAATGTTTTCTGCTTTAGATAAAGTGACCACACACTATGTCTTGTACAGAGATTTGCTTTTGCGAAGCTTTTTGTGTGCGAAAATCTTTGCACAGGAAATTCTCCACACACTGCTAACTCTACGCCCCTCTTCAATGCCAACAGACGCTCTTCAGTGATTCAATTTTTTAAATTGTTTATTTTGATTTCAAGAATTAATGGTAAGGTGTGGCTATCACAACATAAGTATATTGAGAAAATACTTTTGAGGTTTGGTATGAACAATGTGAAGCCTGTGTCAGTCCCTTTAGCTTCCCATTTTAAGCTTTCTTCCATTTTATGTCCTAATAGAGATGAAGAAAAGGAATATATGTCTCGAATTCCATATGCCAATGTAGTAAGATGTTTGATGTATGCGATGGTTTGTACTCGACCAGATATTTCACATGCAGTTGGGGTTGTCAGCAGGTATATGGCAAATCCGGGTAAAGAACATTGGTAAGCAGTGAAATGGGTGCTTCAGTATTTGAGAGGCACAGGTAGTTATTGTATCACTTACAATAAGAGTAGTGAATATGTTTGCAGGTATGTTGATTCCGATTTTGTAGGTGATTTGGATAAGAGAAGGTCAACTTTAGGGTATGTCTTTACTCTTGCCGGTGGAGCTATTAGCTAGATGTCAAAGCTACAAAACGTTGTTGCTTTATCCACTACTGAAGCAGAATACATTGCTGCTTCTCATGCTTGCAAAGAAGTGATTTGGCTGAAAGGTTTACTTGGTGAGTTTGATAGGTTCTAGTGCAATAAATTTGGCTAAGAATCTGGCCTATCATAGTAAATCAAAGCATATACCAATAAAGTACCATTTTGTATGACAGGTTATCATTGAAAGGGGAGTCTCTCTTGAAAAGGTGCATACAAAGGAAAACTGTGCAGACATGTTCACGAAACCAGTTTTGTTAGAGAAGTTGCATTGGTGTTTGGCTTCTCTTGGCTTGCAGAAAAAATAAGTAATAAAGAAACAGGGTATGAGGCTAATTGTTGTCAAGGTGGAGATTGTTGAGATTTTCGGTTTTAATAAAATGGGCAAAAATCTCAGTAGGTGACAACAATAAGATTGTGTTGCTATATTAGCTCTATTTTGTTGGGAGAGAGTTAATGCATCCTATATTTATTGTAAGAGGATTTATGAGTCAGTTAGATTCTCTTAGCTATAAAATAGGTGTCCATACAGATTGGGATGTGTGTGAGAGTTTGTGAGGAAATTGATTATTTTGTAATCTCCTATTTGATAATAAAGATTGCCAATGCCTATGTTTGGTGGACGTAGCCCAGATTGGTTGGGTGAACCACGTTAAACCTCCGTGTCTTTTGTGTATGATTTTATACCGTTGGCTCTAACATGCAGTGCCTCTTCACAATGAAAAAATGAAAGAAAAAATCTTTGCGCAAAGTATTAATGATAAAAATATAAATGAAAGAATAAAGAACAACTAATAGTTATTAATTAACTTTTTGGAGTTAATTATGAAGCTATAAATAATAGCAGCGCAATGGTAATAACAAACTGAACTATAATTATTAATAAATGTAATAATTAAACAATAGCAATAGTTTCGTGAAACTACTACATTTTTATAATACTATAGTTATTACAAGAAACATATTAACTTATAATACTATAGAAATTAACTATTTTCATTAATAGTTAATAATTAATGAGTTAAACTTTGCACCTCATTAACTATTACATTTAATTATTATTAATTCGACTATTAATAGACTATTGTGCATTTGATTATAGCTATTAATTATATGTCATTAATGCTTTATTTTTGATAATTATTTTACATGGACAACTATTAAAATATTATAGCTATGAACCTTTTTTATTAATAGTTAATAATCAATGGGTTAAACTCCACATTGCAATAGATATTACATTTAACTATTATTAATTTGACTATTAATAGACTATTGTACAATTAAGCTATTACATTTAACTATTATTAACTTGAATATTAATATACTATTGTGCATTTAATTATAGCTATTAGTTCTCTCACATTAATGCTTTATGTTTTTTATAATTATTTTACATAGACAACTTTTCTCTACAATGAAGCACAAACATTACTATTAAACAAAAATGTTCACACTTCCACACAAAAAAAACACAAATATTACTATTAAACAAAAATGTTCACACTTTCACACAAAATGTCCTATTCATATAAACCATAAGTTGGACTATGCAGAGCTATTTATTTTATTTTATTATTGGAAAACAAATATGTCATTACCAAGAAAACATTGTACTCGATAAATGTGAGACTTATAGCCCAAAACCCCACACAATGAGGTTCCACACAATAAGCTATAATATTATTTTATTAATATTGTTTTACTTTATTTTATTATTGGAAAGAGAATACATCATTATCGACAAAACAACTAAAAACTTTTGTGCAAAAAATTTATCCTATTGTGGGGAAGTAAGAAATTTAGCCTATTATGCATAACTTAGCTCATTGTGCAGAACTAATAACTTTTGTGCAAAAAACTTAGCCTATTGTGGGGAAGTAAGAAATTTAGCCTATAATGCATAACTTAGCTCATTGTGCAGAGCTTATAAGTTCAACACAATAAGTTATAATATCATTTTATTAATATTGTTTAATACATCATTACTAAGAAAACAACTAATAATTTTTGTGTTAAAAACTTAGCCTATTGTGTTGAAGTGAGAAACTTAGCATAGTGTGTGAAATTTATCTCATTGTACAGAGCTTATAACCTATTGTGCAGAACTTAGCTCATTGTGCGAAGCAATTTATTTATTTTATTATTAGAAAACAAATATGTCATTAGCGAGAAACCACTATGAAAAAATATCAATTAAATAAGGGTAGAGGTGGGGACTATGCTGCATCACAACTATTCCTCTTGTTGAATTTATAATTGTGTTATAAAATAGTAGGCATGGTTTGTGTAGCAAAATTTTTTTTCCCAAATAATTTTTAACAATAAGAAAACATATATGTTTGAATTTAACTATAGTTAGTGTCAAAACGTTAGTGTGAGGTTGGGTTACACTTTTGGCCCTTTTTTGAGACAAAAATATAATTTTTAGAAGTTTTTCAACTTTCTACAAGCTAAAGTAATTTTTCTGTTTAGAATTTCATTTTACATTAACATGAAAACTTGTTAGAAATTTTATTAGATTTCTATTATTTATTTTTTAGAATTGTTTTATTCACACTTGATATGTCAACTTAGCAATTGTTTGACTCTTTGTTCTTTAAAAGTCAATGGATTCATAAAAAGTCATGTTTTTTTGGCCCCAATGTATTCTTTGTTAACTTTGCATTTTTGAAAAAAAAAATGTGTTGCAACAATCTAGACACTCTATTTCAGTATGGCTATATTTACGAAACCAACATATGCATATGATAATTACTAGAATTTTTCGAATTGAACCAATATGAAACAACTGCAATTTTTTAAGATGTTTAACATAACACCATTCTTCTCATCATATTATTTAAAAACTAAAACTCTAAAAACCACCCGTTAAAGAGGACTGGCCAATGTAATGCACCATAAATTTTCCATACTTTTTGACAGTGTATTTTGGAAGATACAAAAATTTGATTTCATTGAATCATAATGACATTCAGAAATATTTTGCACACATTTTACTAGAAAATTAGTTAAAATTAGCATATATTTATGAAATTTTATAAAAATTATATCTACTCAAAGTAGATTCAATCCTGCAAATGGTAGTGTTTTCTTTTTTACAACACAAACTAGGAAGGGTCATAGAGGGGCAATTGCTAGGTCAAGGGCAACAATGGAGCAATGACCCATTTCCGCCTCAGCTAAAGCTCCCTACTCTTTACGAACATTCACTCATAGGAGGAGACTTGTTATGAAGGGAAAAAACTAGATAAATGGGTCAATGAGGGGAAAAGAGTGGTTCCTCAAGTGGCCTATTCATAAGAGAGGCTCAATATGTGGCTTGATTTCCTAAGAGGCAATGTGAAAGGCTCTCTAAGAAAGGACAAGACGGTCTTAGGGACTAGGTTTTGGGAATGAGATTTCTTAAGGAGGGACCTAGTCCTAAAAAACCCTTATGAAGACTTGGTTTCCAAAATGGTCTTTGAAGAATTACCTTTCAAAAGTTATGGGACCACAAGGGACCAGGTGGACCCTAGGTTAGGTCAAAAGAATAATATTAAGCAACCAATGATGTACTTGACCTAATTATGGAGGAGAGGGGAATCAAATAAAGAATTTTCGATGAAAGTCCATGCAATGACCCCAATGAGGTTACTAGCCTAAGGAAACCAAGGGAAAAATTTGGTCTCAGAGCTAGCGATTGGGATGTCTTGGGATCAAACTGTCAAAATCACTTCAAATTTGGAGGACACCTAAGAGAATTACTAGTGGAGTAGTTTCCAGGAGATCAAAATTTTTGAGTGGATGTTTTGCAAGTAAAGTTATGCCCTAGGAGACCTAATGGGGTTAAACCTAGAAAATGAGAGAGTTGAAAAAGAAAAATGAACTTTAAAGTAATAATCGGAGGAGCACCAGTGGTTTTTCCTTTGGGAGAGATGGAGTCATGGAAGATTTAGGGTTTTGATTGGTTTCCACTTGTTAAGGAGGCCTAAAAAGAAACTTCGCTAGGCATTAGGGCTTAATGGAAGCAACATCAAGGTCATTTACACTTCGTTTCGGAATATTTTGGCGAATTATCAAGACAAATTCAACAAGATTGTCTTTAGGAATGGTCATTCATTCAAACATGGCCCATACATGATACAACATTATTTAGAGATTCAATTTCCACAATTTCGTTCCAAGAAAAACAACAAATTAACCCTAGAATAGTGAAAATCCCAATGTCATGAATGCAAAAAAATAAATAACAAGAATAACATCAAAATAATACTTACATGTAAGAAGAATATATCCAATCACCAATATATGTCAATCATATAAGCTCCAAGACAAATAAGATTATCCAAACATCGAAATTCATCCATTCATCCCAAAAGTCTCATCCTCAAATGATAGCGAAAATCTCACAAGAAGATATGATTCAATACAAGTGATGATGAGAGAATGAATCAACTCATGATATATTTATACAATGTCTAATGAATTAGATTTAGCTTATTTTACCTAATGTAGTCCCTAAAATAAAATAATGTGCGTAATAACAACCTTTTAATGACAAGCCCACCAAACTAGCTCAATAATAAAGGAGTAAGCCTCTCAAGAGGGTTGAATGATTAATAACATATGTCATTGGGAATTAGAGAAGGCCTAATGAAGTACATAGGTTCCATAACATGAAATATGACTCCAAATATAGTGGAAAAGGGGTTGTCCCCTTGTTCTCCAAGTAATAATTCTATGGTGCTCCCAAACGGATGTGGGGGCACACAAATGTCCTCATTAGTCTTCAAATAGATAGAAGATGTCTGTAGACCATATGCAAGGGCTAGGATGATGATATAAGTGATGCCACAACATCTTATAGATCCTAGACCATCTGCCAAGTGTATGGTCCAATAGGTGAACTACGAACAATTTCTGAATGACTCTGGGGATCCATGGGATGCTATCTATTGTTGTGGAGGATCATGGCTCTCTACACACACCCTAAATGTGCCAATGTATCCCTTTGGAGGCTCAAGATCCCTTATAAGGAGACCAAACCAAAAATGGAGACCATATGTAATCCTACATAAGATCCAATGCCCTTTCCCTCCAGTACACCAAGTCATTAAAGATATCAAGTAAAAGAGTTTTAAAACCATGGAAAATAGGTGGGAACTTCATAATGGCATGCCCTTCCATAGTGTTGTTTGGCATGTGAAAATATCTCCAAGCTCAAAGGGGGGTTAACCAAGCACCTCATTAGGTGTCTTTTGCTTCTAAATGGGGTTGTATGTCCATGGTACATCCATCAAATTATGGTGGCATGTGATAAATTGATGGAACATAGTAGGGGATGAAAGTCAAAACCTGGGTCACATGCCATTGTACAAGGGTAGCTAATGAAAGGGAAGCCCATATTTGCGTAAATAATGTGTAGGAGGGAGAAATTGTGGTACATGAGTTACCCCATCCATGTTTTTTCCATCCTTCTTCATATGCCTCTTTCTTTTTATGATTTTTATTTGGTTAACCGCTCAGAGCTCAAGGGAATGCGAGCATGATGTGTAAAGTATAACAATGTATACCCCTTTTAAGGCAGGGAAATTCATCACCCTACAAGGGTTGGGACAATCATGGGTTCTGGAATTATAGAGAAGGATCATATAGGGCCTATAAGAGCCAGGGTGATGGCGATGGAAGGGGGTAGAGCTCATGTATTGGTTTTTGTCGACGTGCTAAATGTGTTTGTCCTGACCATCTTTTGCATATTGTGGTACAATTTCCTGCTGAATGTGGCCAATTATGCTTTTTCTTTTCTTTTGCATCAATATCTGGGCATCGTTCTAGGCCTGACCCAAAGTGTGGGCAAAGGGGAGAGGGTGTCAGACCCTGTGTGAACCTAGTGGAGGAATGTGGACTTGGTGGGAGGAGTGATGAATGGGGTTATAACGAGTGGAAGGGGGGTGATATATGTGGATTGGGGAGCGAGACTACACAACAAAAATCATGGTTTCTCGTGTAGTACCACCCCTAAAGCCCAAAGGTTAGTAAAAGAGATTCCACAGGACCGGGGTCTCTTGAGGATTTTCGCTGCTCCAACATGGGGGATAACCACCTCGTTTGGACCTTAAGACAACTCCTTTTCCGTTTAAAGGGGTGGCTCCGACTGGGGATAATGGGACCAGTTTCCCAGTATGGGTTTTAAAATGAAAGTGGGTGGTTTATGAGTGATTGCAATAGAATAATGATAGCTTAAATGAACTATTCTATCATGGAAATCTCTAGCTAACTTAATCTAATATAAACTTGAGTATTTCTGCATAATATACGATCTGCAAAGATATCTGCTTGACATGTGATAATAAAGATCAATCAAGCATAAAACAAAGATGATAAAGTGTAAAGATAATTTCTTTGACTAAATAGTTAGTCTAAGAAATGTATAAACTATATCACATATGTGATGATATATATATATATATATATATATATATATATATATATATATATATATATATAGATATATATATATATATATATATATATATATATATATATATATATGAGAATAAATAATCTCAGCTAGGCATCATACAATAGTGCAATTAATGCTTAAAAAAAACATACAATTCATGAAAATAAAGTGTTGGCACTAATTAAATAGAAACATGGCTAATCATATAAGATAGAAGTACCATTTATGTGAAGTTCTACTCATTTGAATAATGACATAGATCAACTCCTTTCTTCAGATCAAATTATCTTCCAAGTATACAAAAGTGCATCAACAAAGGAAAATAGTGTGATATCTAAAAGAAATGATAAGGTTCCATAATTTCACCAAATATTTCACAAACTTACAGTAGTGCATTCTTTGCAAATGTTTTTGATAAAATTATGGACCCTTCTCAAAAATAGATTACACAAAAATTTAAGGAGGTTTCAAATAACCTTCCTCCTAACATTTAACTAACTCTAAAAATAAAAAGTTACTTGATGAGTAGAGGCTATGATGATGATTTTCTGTCTACCAGCTTGTCCTTCAAATCACAAATATCAACCATCGATTTGACTTGAGGAGGTGCCCCAAACTAGGTTTTGACCTGTCCTGTGAAAATTGCATATGTGAGGTAGCAACATCCACTGAGTTGAATGGAGTGAGCAGATAAGGGTCATGATTTGACTGTTTGGCTTGACGAGGTATTTCCAAAACAATTCCTAATTAGTATTTTCTAATTTTGTGATTTCTTCCCTTTGAGTTTCCCCTCTTTCCTTCCATATGCTATGCAAGTCATTTAGATCAGGAAGTTCTTTCGGGTTGCCTTCTTTCACCGGGTTGGTGGCAAACAAAGTATGGTTTACCGCCTTTACTATGTTCTTTGATACCTCGACTGCTCTTTCCACTTCTAGTTCGGCTTGTTTGATCCTTGCATCCCAATCCATGAAGAGAATATCCTTGTGTGTCTCCTCGATCTCAGGCAGATTAGATTTCCTCCCCTCCTCTGTTTCTCTCCATTCGATGAACCCTGAGATTCTTGTGTTTAGATCAGTAAAATCAGTTCTCTAGTCAATCGCTTTATCTGTTAGCTGGTCACTAGTGATCAGATAAGGAGCGATATGTGATATCTTTTGGCAAAATTGTTGTTGTTGTTTTAATAAGAGAGAATTAAGCTCTAGTGCCTCTTTGATGAATTCCTTGATAGTAGGAACATCTTTATATCTTTCCATGGCTTGCTACAAGTCTTTGAGCTGCATGTTTTTGGTCGATATGTCTGCTTCGTGGCTTATCTTTAGTGCCTCCATGCTCTGTTGCAATTGGGCCACCTGCTCAGTAGCCTGGTGCTTCACACTTACCTTCTCCATTTCAAGCTGCGACTCGAGCTGTGAAATATTATCTTCCTTTTGCTTCAAAAAAACATATATTTCGGTAACTTTGTCCATGGTGGCAGTTGTATATGCTCCTGTAAACTGTGAAAATCTAGTCAAGTTTTCAATTGGGTTGGAAGGGATGTCTTTCCAAACTATGTCCATTGACTCATTCCCAGGTGGGAGTTTGGGTGTTTCTATCCTTCTCCTTCGTCTCTGTCTTCTTACTATAGCCTTGTGCAGTGGCCTATCGAACACATCAAGAGGAGGGATTTTAGTCACCTTCAAGACAATTTCTGATGTGGGTAGAGCGAGGATGATTTTGGTCTGTTGAGACGTTGTCGTTTGCTCATCCATTGGTTCAGAATCTGTATTTTTCTAAACATGCAGAGGATTTTGATACTCCATAGTTTCATGAGTATCTATTGTCTTGGGAGTGTCTTGCAATTTCTTATTGAATTAATCCCACTCCTGCTCCAAACTGCAACTTTTGCTCTTTGAATCGATATCTTTGGGTGGGGTATTCATACCCTACGTTTCGGCTGACTTCCTGCTGAATTTTGTTGTATTCTCAGTGTCTTGGGCCTTCCCTGTATCTACTTGATACTTTATGCGAGAATCAAGTCCCTCGCTGTTGACAGTCACACTAGGTGTAGGCTTGTCCTTGATTTTTAATAGATGTAGTGGGATTACCTCGAGCCTTTTGTTTCTGAACTCCTGAAAGATTTCAAAATCTCCAGGACTCAGATTTGTCCTTACCCATTCGAATGATTGTTCGAAGGATTGAGTCGACTATAAAAGGTCTTCAAAATCATTAGCCTCATGGCTATAAGGCTTGATATTTACTGCAATAGTGCTGTTATACACTATCTTGTTTGGATCAAATTGCCTTTTGGGCAAAGTATGGAGCTTGAGGCTTTCCAGGCTTACTAACTCCTTTATTTCATGGTTAAAATTTTCTAATAAAAAGGAACCACACCTAATAAGGAAAGATGGCAATAATAACTTCTTGTTTTCTTTCAGAACTTTGATCAAGCCTTTTCCCACGTTCTGGTGGGCTATTTCTCTTGCTAAAAAATTATAAGAGACATACAAAGAGAGGACATGTGGGTTTGTTGTACTACCAAAAACCCTAATGTAGGTGAGCCATTCTTCAACAAAATATTTGCTGACTGCAATAAGGTCTGTAGCGGCTTCTTGGGAAAACCTGGGGCCTTCCTTATTGAAAATTAATTGATGTAATGGAAAAATAACAACATGGCATATTTTATATAAATGGGGTATATAATGGGATTCCCAAATTTGTTTATGGCTGAGATGGATAGGGTAGGGGCCTTGTAAGGTCCATTTCCAACCCATGATTGGAAATTTAGTGTAGAAACAGATGGCATCCATAATGTAGGCACTGAAATAGAATGGAGGAAGGTTCTCTGGAGAGGAGGTTCTCTTCTGTCGATATTTGGTGATGAAAGTGGTTAGGTTATCCTATAGGATGGTGGCACAATTCATAATGTGGGAATTGACACAGGAATAAATCAAAGGAATCCATTCTATGGAAAACTTAGCTTATTAGGTAACCCGTATAGTCTACATAACACAACAGCTGCATAGTTGTAGGGGTTTGCCAAAGAAGCTACAGGATACATACCCGTTTTATCAAATTTGAACTTGTTCTCCAGTACCCTCTAGCCCTGGATCATCTTGAAGGATTCTTTGTTCTTCTTTGTAAAGTTGGCCATGTATGTTTTATCATATATATCTTGAGAGTCAGTATATGGTACATTTACTTCAGGTCTTCCACTTTGAATGACCCCATGAGTTCCATTCTCGAGTTCCTAAATTTCCTATCTTCAATAGTGAGGTTTTCCACCACCTATCTAATCATATTAGTGTATGGGAGGACTTTTTCTCTTGCTCCTATTTTGTGAAGGAAAGAATAGGAAACATCCTTGAATTGGAGTCCCAAAGGTTTTATTGAGTGAGTCGTCGCTTTTGTGACAGTAATCTTGGGACGCTCATCCTCAATTCTATTGTATATTACCTCCCAAGATGTTGCTCCCCCATCGGTGCTACAAAATGTATTAGAAAATATAGGAGACATTTCTGTTAGCTCGGACTCTGTAATGCTCTTCTTTTTCTATTTCTGCATCACCATCCACAATGACATGTCTTTTGTAGCTTGCCTGAAATGGATGAGATATATTAGCACAGACAATGTTGGGCAATTAAGGCTGAAAGCTTTGTGAAATGAATTTAAATCATGGGAGGATTTCAAATGAGATACTCGACGTTAACTAGCCATAGCTTGGAAAATCATTACCTTTCCTCGGGTCGCTAAACATTAATTACCCTATCAAACCGTTCATTATAATATTAAAACATAGTTACTTCCCATGCTTGTTGCTTTATTCACACATCATGATTTTTAAAATGATGTTATATAGCGTTTCCCGCTTATAATGCGAAATGCGATTGTGAATATCGCAATATTGCATTTCGCAAATCGTTAACAAATGACATAGTGGCATGTCTTATTTACTTGTGACTCCTACAAAATGTGATTGCGAATTCTTAAGGGGTTTTGATCAGTATGTTGCAACGGGAGGTTTGATCCCATATCACAATTTCTTTAATGTTTTTATGATCATTACATGGGAAAATGCGATTTGCGATTTGCGATGAGGATCCAAAACTTGGCTCGTTCTAAGAGTTTTCAAGGCAATTTTTTAGAGTTAGGATTTATTTTTTAAAGACTAAAAAATTTTAAAAAAGGGTCCCTATTTATATGTCTAACATTACATATTACTATATATAAACGTGGGGTTTTTTCATAGTACAACAATTGGCGATTCACTTGGGAGAACTAGTTATCTATTATTGTTTTTTTGAAATTTCTAGAACTTTCAAAGTAAGAAGAGTTATAGGAATAATAATTACATGAGTTATAAAGTAAACAACATTTCTCTAGAATCATAATCACTTACTCAGTCTATTTATTCAACTACTTTACCCTTTGTAGTGATAAAAATACAAATGCCTTCACCAGTCAATATTAAGATTTAAAGAGATATAACAGGTGTCTTCTACAGATTAGTTTTTGGTGTTTACTCATTTATCACAGATAGAGCCTCTGCTGCTAGTAGACGTTGATAGCCTTGACAGGGTTATATTTTAACCAACAATGATTCATTGTCCCATCTGAAGCAATCTTCAAAATTTAAAATGATATTCACTTTCTTTCAATCTCATTTGGATCTTGTCTTTTTTCTTTTTCTTTTTTATATAACCTTTTCTTTTAAGTTTCTTAAAAGACATTGTCTAGGCTTGGTAACCTAATAATGAAAATTCCATGCACTTGTTGTAACTAAACTGAACAAGCTGGCTCTTGATGAGACCCCTTGTCCTTTGATTGATTAGATCATTGTCTATTACCCTATTTTGGTATTCATTTTTGGTAATATCAGTTTAATTATTTCCCTATGATCATGGTAAACAAGCTCGTAATGAGACTTATTATCTTATAATTATTTTATATTTTAGAATTACACTCTAAAAAATGAAAATTTTATCAGATGGGGTGAACCATTGGCTCCTTTAAGAGTTTTGGATGATATTGATAGAGTTTTAAGATACTCATCTACAGAAAGTCCTTACTAGGTTAAAGATTCTTTTCTTGACTGATAACAACACATCTATACTTTGCAAAGGTAAGAGTTTGTTCATAGAATAAATGTTTGAGCAAGATCAAGTTTTTCCAAAGAAACTAGGCTTACTTTGATACTCAAATGTCCTAATTATTTCTTTAACTTTTCCTACTTACAGAAGCAAAAAATAAAAAATATTATCAAAGATTTTACTTTGAAAAACCAAAAGTAAATACTATATAACCTTTATTTTCCTAAGAATTTTCCCATTAACGAGAAAGGAATCTATCATTCCTGATAAGTCTTGTAAAAGAAATGTTGATTGACCAATTTTCTCAATGACTTGGAAAGGGCCAAGCCATAGTCTTTGGAATTTGGTATGTTTACCTTTTTCCTCGTGTGCTTTGTCCCATTTCAAAACCAAATCACCTACTTCAAAATTTTTATGATTGGAAGAGGTTGTATCAAAAGAGGCTTTGACTAATTGCTGATGATGGAAGTGGGTTGCTTTAGCCTTTTCTCGTTCTTCTTCAAGTTTAAGAATCTAGAATTGTCTTGCTTGGAGAGAAGAGGAAGGGTTTTCATCGATGAATTGCACTAGGGCGAGAGATGGAATTTCTATGTTTGTGGGGAGAACAACTTCTTTTCCATAAACTAAAGCAAAATGAGAAGAACCGATGGAGGCCTTTTGTGTAATTCTGTCTACCCAAAGAGCAAATGTCAATGCTTTGTGCCAATTCCTATGATTTTGGTCAATAGTCCTTTTGATGATTCTGATGAGGTTTTTGTTTGTCGATTCTGCTAGTCCATTACCCTGTGGATAATAGTTGGCTAAATACTTTAATTTAAAACCTCGCTTCAAAGCAAATTCCACCATTATATTTCCAGAGAAATAAGATGCATTGTCAAACATTAAAGCTGTAGGTAAGCCAAACCTGGTAATTATGTATTGATCAATGAAGTCTGTGACACTTTCTGTATTAGCTATCTTTAGTGGGATAAATTCTACCCATTTTGTAAAATAATCAGTAGCTGTAAGGATGTATTTGTGCTGCTTGGAAGAGTTAGGAACAATCTCATCAATTATATCTAATCCCCATTGTTCGAATGGTTGTTGGATGTTCACTAGTTGCAAAGGGAACGATGACTTGTTTTCTCTTCCAATTGTAGTTTGACAGGTATTACATTTTCTTGCATATTCATGTGCATCCTTGAATAGTGTTGCCCAATAATAACCTGCATGGAGGATTTTCTGAGCTATGGTGTTTCCTCCAAAATGTCCTCCAGCTGGTCAATTATGTAAGTCCTGCATGACCTTTTCAGCTTCAGGTTTTTCTAGGCATCTTAACAATACCGAACCATAATTTTTCCTAAACAATACATCATTGATTAATTCATATTGATTTGATTTCAACCTTAAAGCATGCTTTGTTTTATAATTGAGATGCATAGGAGCATATCCATTCTTCAAATAAAACTTCAAATTAGCATATTGTGATTGTGCATCATTAAGGCTTACCTTTGATATTTGCACTTCATTACCTTGGTCTTCTTCTGCTGATAGGTGGGAAGCTCCAGTTAACATCTTGCAAAAACCCTGACCCCTAACAATTTTAGTTGGCCAGATTTCTACATCGTATTATTGAAGCACAGTAACCCAATTGGCTCTTTTCTCCCCTACTTCTCTTTGAATCAATAATTGCCTTACTACAGGGTAAGGTACTACTATCTTTGTATGGGTTTTAAGAAGAAAAGGTTTGAAATGTTTCAAGTTTTTAAAAACAACAAAATCTTGTTTCTCAACAGCTAAATATTTTAACTGGGCACCTTGGAAGTTAGAACTGAAAAAAGAGATGGGTGCCTCGATATTTTGATCATTCAGCTGTGTTAAAACCGCTGCATATGATGTATCAGATGAAAAAGTGTACAACACAAAAGGTTTGAGAAAGTCAAGAGTTGTTAAAGAAGGAGCATTGATAATGGTTTTTTTAATCAACTCAAATGATTCTCTTTCATCTTTATCCCACTTGAAGACTGTGTTTTTTCTTATCATTGCTTGAAGGGGTAGGACAATCTATGAAAAATTTGGAACAAATATTTTTACAAAATTAATTTGGCCTAGGAACAATTGCATGGTATTTTTGTTATGTGGGAGAGGAATTTTTTCAATCTCTTGGACTCTATTAGGATCAATGTAAATCCCTTTCTTGGACACTATAAATCCAAGGAGTTTGCCTTCTGGTAAAGCAAAATAAGGTTTTTTTGGATTTAAAGAAATGCCATATTTCTTGCATCTTTCAAAAATGTGCTTTAGGTCATTTAAATGATTGTTTCTATCCTTAGAATAGACTGTGATGTCATCTAGGTAAATAAAAACTGATTTATTAATCAGACCTTTGAAAGAAATATCCATAGCACGTTGAAATGTAGCACCTGCATTTATGAGTCCGAAAGGCATCTTCTGATAAGCGTATGTCCCCCACTTGGTCCTGAATGTTGTCTTCAATCTGTCATTTGGATGTACAAGAATTTGATTGTATCTTGAAAATCCATCTAGAAAAGACATTAATTCAGAACCTGCAACTGATTGCAATATTTGCTCCATAGTAGGCAGAGGAAAGTTATCCTTTTGACAAGCTCTATTCAGGTTTCTAAAATCAATACAAATCCTAATATCACCATTCTTTTTCCTCATAGGGACCATATTTGATACCCACTTTGAGTGTCTAATAGGAAAGATTATTTTGGCTTTGAGAAGCTTGTTCAATTCAGATTTGATTTGACTTTCAAGGTTTGGGTGAATTTTCCTAAGCTTTTGTTGTATTGGATATTCATTTGAAGTCATTAGTATGGTATGTTGAATTACAGAGGTATCATAGGTATTGAGATCTGCATAATCCCAGGCAAAGACACCTTTATATGTTTTTAACAACTTAATGAATGATATCCTTTCTTTAGATGATAAACCAAGACCTAGGTTGACATTTTGAGGTTTTTCAGTTGAACCTAGGTTTACCACTTCAAATCTCAGAGTGGAACTCTGAGTTTTGGAGTTGGTAGTCTTCTTGAATCTATCCTTTAAATCATAGAGACATTCCATATTAATTACAAACTTTGGAATTGGGTTTTGGTCCTATTTATGGTTGATTTGCAGATCATGCTCATGTTCATCTATGATCTGTTCCTCAGAAGACCCTTCTGATGTAAGGAAATCGATTAGATTTGCATCATTATTAAACACTCTCCAATTTTTCACATTATCAGGAATGGATGACCTAAAAACCAACTCTATTGAAAATCTATCTGGACTGAATTCTTCCGAAGGTATAAGCTTGGATGCCACATTAGTGCGTAAATCAACACTTGTGTTTTGCAATCTGGGAACTGAAGAAATGTTCAAAGCAGTGAAATGAGAAGTAAGATTTTGGGAAAGAGATTAATAATGTTTAAGGTGCCCAGACACAATGAATTGTATTTCTTACATGTTTAACGATCATTTCAGAATCCTCATATACTTGCAATATTTGAAATTAAGGCCAATGGCTTTATACAACCCTTGAATCAATGCTTCATATTCTGTGGTATTGTTAGTGCTTTGAAATTCAAGTCTGCAGGCTAACATGGTTTTCTCTCCTTGTGGGTTGATTAAAATACATCCTGCACCTGCACCATCTTCAGATTTGGAACCATCAAAATAAAGAGTCCAAAATAATGAATTATCTAAAATGTACTATATTTACACACTTTTAAGCATCTGTTTGTGAAAAATTCCCTATTTGAGACACTACAACATCATTCGGAAAGAGGGACCTTTGAGCATTAAAAGGTCCCAAAAATGACTCAACTGAGTAATTACCAATGATATTATTGATGAAGGCAACATGTTCATTTCTTCCCTCAAGATCAGTGGCTGTATATTTCATGAACTTCTCTCGGTCTACTCTGATTTGGTTTGGTTTACCGTTGTGTGGCAACCACATGTGAGACCAATTAGTTGCGAAGTATCCATGCAACTTTTCAGACCAATCCCTACTTAGAATTAAACCATAAAATTCATGGATATCAGCCACTAGAATATCGATTATCTGCGAAACTTTTGGATTAGAGGAAAGCCTAATTGAAACTGATGCTATTTCTCCAAGTACCTCTACTTTTTTCCTATCCAATTGAACTATGTGTATTGCAGATTTTTGAGGTGTAATATTCAATTTGGTGCACACGGTCCTTGGCATAATATTTGAAGAGGCACTTGAATCAACAAGGCAGTTATGGAAATTTCTGTTGAAAATATCATAAATAAGAAGAAACAAAGGTGTAGGAGAGATAGAACTATCACCTATCAGGACTAAATATGAAAGATCTACTTTGTTTGAAGATGACGGAGGTTTTCCCATGTCGTAGGCAGCGTGAGTAACTACAACAGATGGTAGAGGGGATACAAGAACTGCTTTTAACTCTCTTAATAGAATTTTCCATTGTTACTTGAGTTTAGTGAGCTCGTATAATGAAATGTTTGCTCTTGTCTTTTTCATCTCTTTGACTATGTTATATTCCACTGTATCTGAGATTACCAATGTTTTGGAAGCATTTGGAGGATCTAGTGGAATAGGATCAGTTTGACTAGTCTTAGATTTCTTACTTACTATTTTCTCCTTTACAGGAGTAGCAATTTTCTGTTTTTGATTTGTTATAGACATATCAGGAGAGCTTTTACTTCTTGTAGTTACTGGCATAGCTTATGTTTCTTCTTTAGTTGGAAGAATGAAATCCTACATTCCATTTAATTCAACTTCTTCTTCCATTTCGGCTTCCTCTTCGATTGGTGAGTCTTATTTTGTTTCTTGATCATATTCAACATTTGAAATATATTTGGGGGTTGTGATGTAGAAGAATGGTTTCGTTTAAATGTTTGAAAAGGTTTCTTGGGAGTAGAGGATTCTGCGACCTGCTTCTTGATTTCGACCATTTCATTGGACATGGTTTTTAACACTTTCTTAAGGCCTTCAAGATCAAAAGGGTCCTTTGAAGTTTTCTTTTTTGAATCATCCTTAAATGTTACTTTCTTTGACTTCCTTTTGTCTGTCTATGATCTATTTTCTAAAGCTATAATCCTTCTTTCTATAGACACGGCTTCTTTCATTTTTTCTTCAAGGGTAGCTTTATTGGCTCTAACTACAAAAATTACAATATTAGAAGGAAGAGAGGATATGTACCATTCTATTTGTACATCTACTATAGGTTCTGAAGTAGCTGGGATTTTGTTTAGTAACTTGTTAAATATGGAGTTGAAGTCTTTGATCCTTTCATATAAATTTGCTTTTACGTTAGAAAGATCATTGATTAAGGATGCAATGGTCTTGTCATCACCAAATTTTGCAAGAAATACTTCTTGAAAAGTATCCCAATCCCTTATTGAACTTGATGGGAAGGAAAAATACCAAGACCCAGCAGATCCTTGGAAAGTATAAGAAAATAGTCTAATCACAACATCTTCATGTGCAACTCCATTAAGATTCGTGGTTACTAACTTAAAGTTATTTAGATGTTATTTAGCTGGAAGACCATCATCAGGATTGTACTTAGGTAACCATTTTTCTGGGTTTGTTGGGAGAGAATTTGGATTAGCAACTAGAACAACACCAGGATTTGTCCAAGGTTGAACGGGCTGATTGGCCATATCTTGAGTCGGAGACTGGGAAGATGGGAAGGCCGGTCTAGGTAGTTATACATGGCGAAGAACTTACTACTGGGATAGTATTACTAGTAGCAGTACTAGTTGGAGAAGTGGATAGTTGGAAAGCAGTGGATTGAGTAGAAATGGATGGAGAAGTGAATGGATGGAAGGGTGATGTTAACTCGCTAGTATCTGATTCATATCTTGATGTGATAAATTTACTATGTTTTGGAGGGATGGGAAACTCAAAAGGGGTTACTCCAAGCCTTTCACTTTGCAATCTATTTAATACACTAGTTTCTCGTAATAAGGAAGTAACACTTTCTTTAGAAGCTTTGGGCATCTCTGGTTTCTCGGCAGAAATGGATATCTGTTCCAATTTATATATCAAAGAATGGACTTTGGGAGACTCGAGAGTGTAATATGGAGAAGGTGATTGTATTACTACTTCAGGAGACAAGGGAGATGTTTCTACAACTTCAGATTTCTGATCCAGAGATTTTGAACGAGATCTAGAAGGTGTAGAAGTGGTGGAGGGGTTTTGACTCTTATGAATGTTTTTTTATTGATCTTTAGGTTTATATGCCATTCATAGTCGGATGGCCCTCCTTCTAGCACCAAAATGTTGAGGCCTCAGATTTCTGCTGCTCCAACATGGGGGATAACCACCCGGTCCAGACCTTAAGACAACTCCTTTTCCATTTAAAGTGGTGGCTCCGACTGGGGATAATGGGACCAGTTTCCTAGTATGGGTTTTAAAATGAGAGTGGGCGGTTTATGAGTGATTGCAATAGAATAATGACTGCTTAAATGAACTATTCTACCATGCAAATATCTAACTAACTTAATCTAATATAAACCCGAGTATTTCTGCATAATATGCGATCTACAAAGATATCTGCTTGACATGTAATAATAAAGATCCATTACGCATAAAACAGAGATGATAATGTGTAAAGATAATTTATTTAACTAAATAGTTAGTCAAAAAAATGTATAAACTATATCGCATATATATATATATATATATATATATATATATATATATATATATATATATATATATATATATATATATATATATATATATATATATATATATATATATATATAAAATAAATAATTTCATCTAGGCATCACACAATAGTGCAAATAATGCTTAATAGTAAAAAAAAAGAAGAAAAAAAACCATATCTATACAATTCATGAAAATAAAGTGTTGTCACTAATTAAATAGAAACAAGGCTAATCATATAAGATAAAAGTACCATATATGTGAAGTTCTGCTCATTTGACTAATGACATAGATCAACTCCTTTCTTTAGATCAAATTATCTTCCAAGTATACAAAAGTGCATCAACAAAGGGAAGTAGTCTGATATCTAAAAGAAATGATCATGTTCCATAATGTCACCAAAGCATTCAGAAAATTACAATATTTCATTCTTTGCAAATGTTTTTGATAAAATTTTAGAACCTTCTCTAAATGCATGAGAAGGGTATAAATACTATTCTATATAATGTTCAAAAATAGATTATACAAAAATTTGAGGAGGTTTCAAACAACCTTCCTCCTAACTAGTTAACTAACTCTAAAAATAAAAAGTGACTTGATGAGTAGAGGCTATGATTATGATTTTCTATCTGCCAACTTGTCCTTCAAATGGCATATACCGGCCATTAGTTTGACTTGAGGAGGTGCCCCAAATTGGGTTCTAACCTGTCCTGTGAAAATTGTATTTGTGAGAGGTGGCAACATCCGATGAGTTGAATGGAGTGAGAAGTTAAGGGTCATGATTTGACTATGTAGCTTGACAAGGTATTACCAATACAACTCCCAATCAATCTTTTCTAATTTTGCGATTGCTTCCCTTTGCATTTCCACTCTTTCCTTCCATCTGTTATGCAAGTCATTTAGATTGCGTAGTTATTTCGGGTTGCCTTATTTCATCAGGTTGGTGGAAAACAAAGTATGGTTTACCGCCATTACTATGTTCTTTGACACCCCGGCCACTCTTATCACTGCCAGTTTAGCTTGTTTGATCCTTGCATCCCAATCTGTGGAAAGAATGTCCTTGTGTGTCTCCTCAATCTCAGGTAGATTATCTTTCCTCCCCTCCTCTGTTTCTTTCCATTCCATGAACCCTAATATTCTTGTTCTTAGATCAGTTAAATCAGTTCTCTTGTCAATCACTTTATTTGTTAGTTGGTCACTAGTGATCAGATAAAGAACAATATGTGACATCTTTTGGAAAAATTGTTCTTGTTGTTCTAATAAGAGAGATTTAAGCTATAATGACTCTTTGATGAATTCCTCGATAGTAGGAACATCCTTATATCTTTCCATGGCTTGCTTCAAGTCTTGGAGTTGCATGCTTTTGGTCGACATGTCTTCTTTGCGGCTTATCTTTGGCACCTCCATGCTTTGTTGCAATTGGGCCAACTGCTCAACGGCCTGCCTGTTCACACTTGATTTCTCTATTTCGAGATGTTTCTTGAGCTGTGCAATCTTCTCTTCCCTTTTCTTCAACAAAAAATATTTCGGTAGCTTTTTCCATGGTGGCAGTTGCATACGATCCTGTAAACTATGACAATCTAGTCAAGTTTTCAACTGGGTTGGAAGAGATGTCTTTCCAAACTATGTCTATTGACTCATTCCCAGGTGGGATTTCAGGTGTTTCTATCCTTCTCCTGTTCCTTTGTCTTCTTACTATAGCCTTGTGCAGCGGGATGTAGAACACATCAAGAGGAGGGATTTCAGTCACCTTCAAGACAATTTTCGATGTGGGTAGAGCGAGGATGAGTTCAGTTAGCTGAGACGTTGTCGCTTGCTCATCCATTGGATCAAACTTGGTATTTTTCTAAACATGAAGAGGATTTTGATACTCCATAGTTTCCTGGGTATTTGTTCTCTTGGGAGTGTCTTGCAGTTTCTTATTGAATTGATCCCACTCCTGCTCCAAACTGCTTCTTTTGATCTCTGAACTAATATCTTTAGGTGGGGTATTCATAACCTGCTTTTTGGTTGACTTCCTGTTGGATTCTATTGTATTCTCAGTGTCTTGGGCCTTCCCTATATTTGGTGCGTTCCCTGTATCTACTTGATACTCTATGCAAGAATCATGTCCCTCACTGTTGACAGTCACACTGGGCGTACGCTTGTCCTTGATTTTTAACAGATGTAGTGGGATTAGCTCGAGCCTTTTGTTTCTGAACTCCTGAAAGCCTTCTCGAAGGATTGAGCCGACTGTAAAAGGTCTTCAAAATCATTAGCCTCATGGATATAAGGCTTGATCTTTACTGTAGTAGTGATGTTATGCACTATCTTGTCTGGATCAAATTTCCTTTTGGGCAAAGTATGGTGCTTGAGGCCTTCCAGGATTATTGACTCCTTTATTGCATGGTTAAAATTTTCTAATAAAAAGGAACCACACCTAATAAGGAAAGATGGCAATAATAACTTCTTTTTTTCTTTCAGAACTTTGATCAAGCCTTTTCCCACGTTCTGGTGGGCTATTTCTCTTGCTAAAAAATTATAAGAGACATACAAAGAGAGGACATGTGGGTTTGTTGTACTACCAAAAACCCTAATGTAGGTGAACCATTCTTCAACAAAATATTTGCTGACTGCAAGAAGGTCTGTAGCGGCTTCTTGGGAAAACCTGGGGGCTTTCTTATTGAAAATTAATTGATGTAATGGAAAAATAACAACATGGCATATTTTATAGAAATGGGGTATATAATGGGATTCCCAAATTTGTTTATGGCTGAGATGGATAGGGTAGGGGTCCTGTAAGGTCCATTTCCAACCCATGATTGGAAATTTAGTGCAGAAACAGATGGCATCCATAATGTAGGCACTGAAATAGAATGGAGGAAGGTTCTCTCGAGAGGAGGTTCTCTTCTGTTGATATTTGGTGATGAAAGTGGTTAGGTTATCCTATAGGATGGTGGCACAATTCATAATGTGGGAATTGACACAGGCATCAATCAAAGGAATCCATTCTATGGAAAACATAACATTATTAGGTAACCTGTATAGTCTACATAACATAGCAGTTGCATAGTTGTATGGGTTTGTCAAAGAGGCTATAGGATACGTACCCATTTTATCAAATTTGAACTTGTTCTCCAGTACCCTCGATCTGTGGATCATCTTGAAGGGTTATTCGTTCTTCTTTGTGAAGTTGGCCATGTATGTTTTATCATATATATCCTGAGGGTCAGGTATGTGGTACATTTGCTTTAGGCCTTTCGCTTTGAATGACCTCATGAGTTCCATTCTCGAGTTCCTAAATTGCCTATCTTCAATAGTGACGTTTTCCACCACCCATCTAAAATATCACTATATGGGAGGATTTTTCCTTTCGCTCCTATTTTGTGAAGGAAATAACAGGGAGCATCCTTGAACTGGAGTCCTGAAGGTTTTATTGAGTCAGCTGTCGCTATTGTGACAATAATCTTGGGACGCTCATCCTCAAGCCTATTGTATATGACCTCCCAAGATGTTGCTCCCCATCGGCATTGTAGACCATATCAGAGAATATAGGAGACATTTTTTTTAGCTCAGACTCTGTAATGCTCTGCTTTTTCTATTTTTTCATCACCTTCTACAATGACATGTCTTTTGTAGCTTACCTGAAATGGACGAGATATATTAGCGTAGACAATGTTGGGCAATTAAGGCTGAAAGCTTTGTGAAATGACTTTAAATCATGGGAGGATTTCAAATGAGACACTCAGTGTTAACTAGCCATAACTTGGAAAATCATTACCTCTCATTGGGTTGCTAAACATTAATTACCCAGTCAAACCGTTCATTATTATATTAAAACACAATTACTTCCCATGATTGCTGCTTTATTCGCACATCGCGGTTTTTAAAACGGTGTTATATAGCATTTCCCGCTTATAATGTGAAATGAAATTGCGAATATCGCAATATTGCATTTTGCAAATTGTTAACGGATGACATAGTGGCACATCTTATTTACTTGCGACTCCTGTGAAATGCGATTGTGAATTCTTAAGGGGTTTTGATTGGTATGTCGTAGCGGGAGGTTTGATCACATATCACAATTTATTTAAGGTGTTTATGATCATTACATGGGAAAAATGCGATTTGTGATGAGGAACCAAAACTTGGCTCATTCTAAGCGTTTTCAAGGCAATATCTTAGAGTTAGGATTTATTTTTTATAGACTAATTTTTTTTAAAAAAGGGTCCCCATTTATATGTCTAACATTAGCTATTACTGTATATAAATGGGGGGGCTATTTCATAGTACAACAGGGTCCAAGCTTCATATACAAAGAGACCTAGGGGACAAGAGAAGAGACCTAGTCCACTCTTTCTGCCAAATCCCCCCATTAATCCATGCCCAAGAGTTTCTATGATAAATAAACTAATATACTCAATAACTAAATGACAAGGCATACCTTTAGGTTTGGGAGGCCCACCTTCAAACATACAATCATGAAATATGGGTGGGGGACCACATGGCTGGCTTAGGTGGTAGAGAAATGACACAATGAGCTAGTTGGTGGTTGCAAGGGGCTACTAGCTGAGGACATTTGTGGAGAAAAAAATTCTCCTAGGGATAACGCCCAAAAAATGGTGGGTAAAAGGTTCCGAAAGTAAATCCACTATATTTGATGGATTTTAACCATTATGAAATTGGAGAAAGGTAAACAAAGCTGAGTTGTTATAGAGTTGCAGGTTTCTGGTCGAATGTTTTTTCTTGGTTGAATTTTTTTCTTCTTTCGTGAACGGAAATTAAATTTTGACAGAAAACGTTTTTTGGCTGAAAAACCTACCATATTTTATGTCAACCACAAAATTGAAACAATGCGACCCTATGATGTAACCATTTTGGTTGAAAGCTATAAATAAACTTGGCTAAAACGTCATTTTCACACTCACATTCCTTATGTGCAGCTTTTGAATATAAAACTTATTTGAATCTAATTTTTGGATAGAATGTTTTTTTTGGCTGGATTTTGAAAGTGAGTTTTTTGGGCTTGATTTTAAATATATATATATATATATATATATTCAATTATATATATATATATATTCAATTATCGTGGCGAATGAAAGAAATTGCAAGAGAAAATATGATCAAATTAGAGACATTGAGGCTCGTAAAGAATACTTGAGAAACTATTACAAAAGAGAGAAGGAAGAATGCTTAAATATTGAAAAGGAAAATAAATTTCAACAAAAAGTTGGATGAGGAATGTAAATGTAGATATTATAAATGATATTTAATAATTAATGTACTGTGCAATTTAATTTTTATTTGGGGCGAATTGTAGGATAGTTAGCTGTGGAAAAATTGGAAAAACTTGGGAGAAGCATAACTTTCTCAGTTTTTTAGCCAAATGAGGTGCAAAAAGAGCCCAACTAGGGGATTTTGAAAATTTTGAAGCTATTGGAGACATAATTTTTGCTTTCCAGGAATTTTAAATCCATGCAAAGACAAATTTGAGTGCTTAACGAAAGAGGCCCAACATTGGAAGTTGGACCAACAAATGTAGCCCAAGAGAGGGGTGAACTCCTTTATCATTTTTGTTGATATGTGTTTTTGATAAGGTATTTTGTCTATGTTTTTTCTGTTAACTTAGTTAAAAAAAACCATAATTTTATTTGTTTTTCAAAGTGATCCATTACCTACAATACATAAAATTTTACTTGCAAAAGGAGACAAGCCTCCAAAAGGGAATGGAGGGAATGGTGACAAATCACCACCTTCACCTCCATCCTCATCCTCATCTTCTTCTACTTATTCAACTCTTTCACAAACACCTCCAAACTCTCCAAAGGGACATGGTAAAACTCATTTTCTAAAGCTTGATATAAAATTTGAATTGCTTATATACGGTGGGGAGGTAAATGCTAAGAAATTGGATAACTGGGTTCGTTAGATTGAAGTGTATTGCAGGATACAAAGAATCAAGAATGATGAGACCAAAATTCAGCTTTATTCTCTTATATTGGAAGGTGCAACACTTATTTGGTGAGAGGTAAAAACTTAAGAGGACATGAAGAAACATGGTAAGGTTTTATCCTTTCAGAATGATTTTGTTCTTGCAATAGGAAGGAAATTTTATCCATTAGCATACATGCAAAAAGCTATTATGGATTGGAAAAAATTTAGGCAAGCTAAAGGTCAAAACGTGAAAATCTACACTCAATCGTTTTAAAAAAGAGCTTTGATTTTGGGTATAGATTTATCCTCTCAAGAAAATCTCCTAAAATACAATGGAGGATTGCATAGTTATTTGAGACACACAATTCTCATGTTTAACCATACAAAACTAGATGAAGTATGTGTACATGCAACTCATTTATAAGCAAGAGGGAAGAATGTTCCTCAAGAGGGCAGCGAAATTCCATTTAAGAGTGGAGACAAAGGAAAGGGGAAATTCAGAGGAAAAGGGAAGAAGAATGCTTCAGTCAAGAAAGAAGGAGAAAAACCCACATGTAAACATTATTCAAAAGAAGGCCATGATGAATACCACTGTTGGAAACTTCATCCTGAAATGAGACCCAAAAAGTTTAGCAACAAAGGGAAACAAAAGACTGCTGCAACTACACAACATGATTTAGGATCTGATTTTGGGGATGAAAGAAAGATCATTGTGATGGGATTCAAGTACTAGTTCTTCAAGTAGCCTTGATGAAGCTCAACATGAAAAAGAAACAATAGAGCTTTTCCAACATAGAGTCATTTCAAAACATACCAAGATAGATACATTATTTGATAGTGGATCACAAGAAAACCTTATTTTAAAATACATTGTTAAGAAACTGAATTTGGAAACCAATCCACATCCTAAACCTTATCCTTTAGGTTGGATATGTGACAATGCAAAATTGCATGTGACAAAAAGGTGCAAATTGAGATTTGCCATCACTGCAAATTTTATAGACGAGGTATATTTTTGTGCCATTTCACTTGAAATTTATGGTTTTTTTTTGGGAAGCCCATATCTATATGATAGGAGAGCCATCTTTCATCGCCTTGAGAACAAATATCACTTGACATTTAAATATGGAGTTGAGTACATTGTTAGAGCACATCGCAAGAAGTTGAATTTATCACTTGTGAATGCTAGACAAATGAAAAGGCTTGTTAATGCTAGTAAGAAATTTGTACTCTTGATGATTAAACCAAAAGAGAATGTTGAAAATGAAGCCTTCCAAGGATGTGATGCAAAGTTAAAATCTGATTTATATGAGGTTGTTAATACGTTTGATGAGATGTTTCAGGAACCCAAAGAATTGCCTCCTAAAAGAGGAATCTAGGATGAGATCCAAGTGCAACGAGATTGTGATCTTACAAACATTGGCATGTACATGATGTCAGTTATGGAGAATGAAAAAATCAATAAACAAATCCAATATTTTCTTGATAAAGGGGTCATCAATCCAAGCACATCACCATGCAGGTCACCAAATGTTTTAGTACCAAAGAAAGATGGTACAGGGTGCATGCGTGTGGATTTTAGAGCCTTGAACAAGATTACAGTAAAGAATCGTTACCCTTTTCCTCGAATTAATGATTTTCTTGATCAATTGATAGATGCCGTGTATTTCACTAAATTGGACTTTTGAAGTGGCTGTCATCATATTAGGATTCTTGAAGGGTACATATGGAAGACAACCTTCAAAACAAAGCAAGGTTTGTTTGAATGGTTAGTTATGATTTGTAATGCTCCTATAACATTCATGAGAGTTATGAATGATGTATTAGGGTCTTTTATCGATGATTTTGTGATTGTCTACTCAGATGACATATTCATATTTAGGAAAACTTGTGAAGAACATGTCGGGCATGTTAGGAAAGTCTTAGATGTCTTGAAGAAAGAAACGTTATTTGTAAAGATGTCTAAATGTGAATTTGGAAAGACCTCATTAGTGTATTTGGGACATATTGTTAGAGGGGGTGAATTGAAGATAGATCACTCAAAGGTCAAAGTCATTGTAGATTGGCCTAGGCCCAATAATGTAACTAAGGTTAGAAGATTTTTGGGAGAAGCCCAATATTGGAGAAAGTTCATTTCTAACATTTCTTCAATTGCAACTCCACTACATTCCTTGACAAGTGTAAATCAAAATTTTCAGTAGGGAGGCAAGCAATAGAAACCCTTCGATGCATTGAAGGAGAGAATCAACACAAGTCCAGTTCTTGCACTTCCTGATTTAAGACAACCATTTGAGATGCAAAAAGATGCAAGTGATTATGCCATGGGAGTGGTCTTGATCCAACATGGTAAGCCCATATGTTACCATTCTAAAATTTTTAATGGTGTAGTACTTAACTATCCTACATATGACAAGGAATTGTATGCATTGGTGCAAAGTGTGAAAAGGTGGAAACAATATTTGATGGGAAAGGAAACTATCATTCATACTGATGATCAACCATTGCAATACTTGCAATAAAAAACTAAGCTACAACAAGCGAGGCATTTCATATGGACGGGTTTCTTGCAACGATTCCACTTGGTGATAAGCTATAAGAAAGGTATATATAACAAGGTTGTTGGCATGCTTTTTAGACCAATTGTTAGTGCTTCAGTTATTCTTAAGCATAATTATATTATGCATGAGGGCTATGTTGAACATTATGCTTTATATGATGACTTTAAAGATGTATATGCAACTTTGTGTCAAGGCAACCAAGTAGAGGAATTCGATTACCACGTTCATGATAAAATTTTGTATCATCTTGGCAAGCTATGCATTCCACAGGGTGAAAGAGTCAAAGTCATAAGGGAAGTACATACTTCTCTTATTGTTGTCCATTTTGGTGTAGGCAAGACGGTGGCATAATTACAAAGGTATTGCTATTGGCCTTGTATGAATGAAAGTGTGTCACAATATGTAAGAGGATGTTCTTTATGTGCTACAAGTAAGCCTAGCAATAGAACATTAGGATTGTATAGTCGACTTCTAATTCCTTCTCGTCCTTGGGAAAGTGTTTCTATGGACTTTGTAGGAGGATTGCCTATGTCTAAAATAAATCATGATTGTCTTTATGTTGTGGTGGATTGTTTAACTAAGATGTGTATTTTGATGCCTTGTAAGAAGCAGGTTACAGCTGAACAGAGTGCACAAATTTTCTTTCAACATGTACGTGTATATTTTGGGCTGCCAAAATCCATTATTTTAGATCAAGATTCTTAATTTGTCAGGAACTTTTGGTAAAGCTTATGGGGACTCTTGGACATCAAGTTGAAAAAGAGTACAACATTCCATCCACAAACCGATGGTCATACAAGAGTGGTGAATAGAATGGTAGTACATCTTATTCGTGGTATTACAACAAAAATCCTAAGCTTTGGGATGAACAATTACACTACATTCAACATGCTTATAACTGGGCAAAGCATTCATTGAATCAGACATCTCCATTTGAGGCATGCTTTGGTTACTTACCAAAATATCCTTTAGATTTTATCTTTGGGAAAGATGTTGCTATTGATGGTCATAGTGAGGTTGATAAGGCCAAATGATTCATTGAACAAATTCAATTGGTGCATCAGATGGTTCAAGAAAAGTTGTAAAAGAGTTAAGCCAAGTAAAAGACAAGGCATGATAAGCATCATGTTGACCATAATTTTTAGGTTGGAGATGAAGTTTGGCTTTACATTATTCGGATAGGGACCCCCGGGTCTAATTTTTCTCTAATTTGAATCAATTTTGATGTAAGATTGTAAAGTCTCTGGATTTTGAGGAGAGGAGTGCACAAAACGTTAAGAGTCAAAGGGGATTTTAGGAAGGTCAAAGCCCCTTATTTTGTAAATGGATGGGCTGTTTTGAGTAAACAATGAACTCTGCCCATGGTTTGCGGACCATGGTAATGTAATTTGAAAGATATAAAAGGGAGTCATCTAGGAGTCATTAGGCAATTCTAAGATATATGAAATGTTGAAATAAGATTTTGAGTTTGTAATTATGTATTTTGGCTAAGGAGAAGGCTCTTGCAACTGAGTGCGTGAAGATCTTGGTAAGTCTGCAACTGAGTGCGCGAGCCCTTGCATCTATGTGGCAAGGTAAGAATAAGTGTAATTATTGAATATTTGAAGTAATAAAGTATATTTGAAGCAATTATGTGTCATTCTCTGTATACTCATATGTTTATGTGTTTATGCTTAGTTATGATTCGATTCTTTGTGATATTTAATTACATCACGAAGGCCTATATATACTTTTATGTTATAACTTATGCATGTTAGAACACTTAGGTGAAGCTTATAGATATATTTAAGTAGAAATCATTGTAAGTCTATGATTATGAAGATAAGGGTTTGCGAAGGTCAAATCATGCCATAAATTAAGGAAACACCTCACTGCTACATCATATAGCCTTTTGGATGCAAAAACCTGGTTTTGGAATCCTCCAATACTTCCTCGTGTGAGATTGCAGTCTACGTTAAGCAGATTGTTATCGAAAGGGTCAATAGTGTAGGGTTTTGTTAGTTAGCACAGCTAACTCTGAACCTGGGTCCAAGCCCACTCAAGCCAACAAATGGTCCCGTTGCCAAGACCGGGATCTATCTGAGGGATGTGTGATGTGGAATCCATGGATACAAACTAAGAAAAAAATCGAGAAGTGGATAGATCTTAAGTTGCACAAGTTTTCTACTAAGGAAAATCGGAATCTGCACCGGTAAAAAGGGAGGTGGTTATAGAGGTATCTCTATACAGAAGAGCACAAGCCCTTTTTCACATCATTCCTTAACAAGTTGCATGAGTGGCTTTCAAACATAGCAAGCAATAAACTTACTTGGAAACACGACGATCCTATTGTGTGGACTCCTGAATTGATCAAGCGTTTTGAAGAGTCTGATTACAAGGTTGCAAGGGATGTCGACTACTGGATTGATAGTATTTTGGATGGTTTCATAATTGAAATTGCAATTGACACATCTATATCTTATAGCGAAGTTGAATGCTGATTCTTAAGGGTTCGAGAGGTAAGTACCTGAGATCGCTAAAACTTGGATTAAAATGTTATTGTGAAAAAAGGGTGTTATGCCTTTGAATTGATGTTTAAAAGAGTTCAGACCAAATCTACATGAAGCGAAAAAATATTCAGACCCGATTGGGACAAATATAATGAGGGCACATACAATCCATTATTGTGAAAATCAAACATCGAAGGAGAAATTACCAACGCTAATACACCTGGAGGTGCGCCGCAGGTAGAAGGTCAAGGCACTTATGGGATTCCGTATCCATCCACCCCATCTCCACCTTCATCACCACCTCATACACCTATGCCTCCTACGCCTCCACATCAACCTCCACCTTCATTTTTCAGTATGGAAAATATGGTGAAAATTCCTATATTCAAGGGTCAGGGATGAGAGGATCCTGATATGTTTTGGTTCATAGCAGAAGCTATGTGAAAGGTGCAGAAGATCAATGATAATCACATCAAGAAAGCGCATGTGGTTACAACGCTATAGGGTAGAGCACTTACATGGTATATCAAATATAGTACAACCAATTTGAATGCTACATTGACTAAGAAAAATATTGTGCTGAACTTAAAATTTAGAAAGACAAAATTAGAAGCTCAGTGTGTTACTGAAATAAAGGAGATCAAGCAGATGAATAATGAGTCTGTGTGGGATATAGATCATAGGTTGAAGTGCTTATTGAGACAAGCTAATCTCAAGATTTAGAACAGACAACATAATGAATGGTACATAGCTTTGCTATTCCCACACTTGAGATTTCCTTTGTATCAACATAAGATCAGATCTTAGGCCAAAGAATTAGAGATCGTGATGAAGTTGGAGGCTTCACCAATCGAGGATACAAATATAGGATTCCAATAGATCCAGTCACAGCTAGCAATCCTACATATGAAGTTGTAGGATCTGGAGAAGGGAAAGGAGGCTTAGTCAGAACTAGACCCTAAAGTTTGGTGCAAGAACTATAAGGCTATAGGCCACTATAAGGATTAGTGCCCTGTCTACTGAGATTACATAGTTGCGGGAGGTCCTAACCCACTGAAACTAGAGTCTCCTGCTAGATCAAGTGTCGCGTCAAGCATCTGGTGTAGTATCTGCCAAGTATCAGGAATGCATACGACATACGATTGTTATCTGTTACAAAAGTTTGTACAGTCACCAAAGAACCTATTTTTCAAGTTTTGTAAATTGGTTGGCCATGATGAAAGAGATTGTTGAAGCTATGACTTGATGATAGACATAATCCCAATGTATAGGATGCAGGCTAAAATCCACACGCATAACGACCAAGGCTCCAATGTGGCTCACAGAGGATTCCAAGGACATGGAAGAGGAGGAGGAGGATGCACTGGAAGAGGCCGAGACCGGATCGTCTACTACAACTGTGGAGAACCAAGGCATTTTGCACGCCACTGGCAGAATCCAACTCATCCTTCTTGTCATTACTGTAAGTAATTTGATCATGTTATAGAAGAGTGTCCTGTATTAATAGCAAATATGTAGGAAAATAAGAACCAACAGCCCACGCAAAACATTCATATGATGAGATCCAAACCACGTGAAGACAATACTAGTGTCAATATAGTCACACGAAGTGGTATAGCCACTGGTGAAGACAAGGTAGAAGGCAAATCAGATACATGGGTTCGCAGGGTTGGCGAGAAGAGTATTGGATTTGACTTACAAAGAGAAAAGGGGATGTTTATGGAGGCAAGTATTTTTTTATGGATCCAGGTGCTTCTATGTCTAACACTTAGATACCAATAGTCCCATGACAAGGGAAACTTGAAGAAATTACTGCGATGGAGAACTCTAATCCCACGATGTTGACATAGTTTTTACATACATATATGAAGCTGTTGAGGGATCAAACAACAATTGAAGGACTACAAGAACTGATTTTTTTTGTGCTAGAAAGGATAAGACATTACCAGAACAACGCACAGTGAATAAGGTGAATTGAAGCAAGAAAAGGACTGGTAGGGAGATGTGGTCGGTCGCACAAATTGGTGATTTTGACATGGGCCAGATAATTGTAGACTTAAGATATAATGCTGATGTACTGGAAAAACAGACTTGGGAATATATGGGGAAACCTAAGTTACAGTGGTCGCTGATCCTGCTGTGCATGGCAAAACAACAAAAGATAATTCCGATGAGTCTCCTACATGGAGTGACTATAGATATTGAGGGAGCGAGTGTGCTCATAGATTTTGAGGTTATTGAAATAGTTGATGACAATAATCCGTACCTAGCCTTACTCGGGATTGATTAGGCTTTCAACATGGATGCTATTATTAATTTGAAGAAGCGAAGAATGGAGTTTTAAAAGAATGGCCTTAGAGTGGTTATTCCATTGGATCCAGCTGAAGGTGCCCAATACACAAAGCCAGTCTGTGATGACTATGATGACAAAGACATTGATCACATATACAAGCTCAAGAAGAGAGAAAGGTACTACAATGGTGAGGCCTCGAAATACATCCAAAGTAACAACTCTAGTCTTGGCTTCATTCGTGGGTATTTCATGAGGAGTCTACCCACTTGGAATAACAGTAATGTTGATACTCCCTTTTGTTGATTGTTGTTATTGTTGATTTTCCTTGAGATGTTGCATTTGCCTCTATACCCAACTTATAGGAAGGAAACCACACTAACACATAATGATCTTGTAAGTCTACTTGATATTTTCTCAAAGAATGAAGGAATAAAGGTAGAGGACATTTACAACAAAATCATTGCCTATCTTTTCTGCAATAGATCTTCTTCTTCACTAGAGTTTGCATGTTAGGGATAATATTTCTCTCTTGACCCTTGTATATAATATCTTGACCCTCTGTATTTAATATATGTTGTAACATTTTCTATATATTCTTTGAATAAAGAAGCACGTGCATGCATATCCAAAAGACAAGAATTAATTAGTTTTCAGTACTTTGACTCAAGTGGGAGTTTCACTACAAAACATGATTTCATGATGGAAGAGATGCTCTAATCATATCAATCATTTGGTCCCACCATGGTTTAAAATAGTATGGTATCCAAAATATTCCATGCCATGGTTTGGGTTAATTTAGTTGTATCGAAAATATTTCATATACCTTTGACATTGATAAGTATATGTAATTATTACTTTTGGGAAATTAGATATATATTTGTTTTAGTTATTAAAGTTATCTATCTATATATATATATATATATATATATATATATATATATATATATATATATATATATACTGGTGTGATTCTCCATTTTAATTTCATTTTGTAAAGGTTTTTTTTTTAATATTTAAAAGTTTTGACCTGGTCAAAGACTATAACATTAGCCTAGAGTCAAAGTTCATTTTTCACTTTTAACTAAAGTTTCATGACAATGCTCAATATTTCTATTTTCTTATAAATAAATAAAAAATTGCAATTTTTTGGAAATCTTATTTCTAGTTTTTTATTGGCTGAACAAGTTTTGATGGGACATACTTCCCCTGGTGGAGAGTGTTTTATTTCCCGTAGAGTGTTTTATTTTGTGTATTTATCAGTACCTTAAAATTTATTTAAAAAAAATAGAAAACTAATTTTTTGTGTGGCTAGCATGTCAGTGAGTGCTTTGACACTAATATTCCTAACCTATTGCAGGTCCCTTAGGTGGGTGGGGGGAAAGCTCCACAAACTGCTAAATAGCAAAGCTGTGCACACTGGCTTCACACACATTACAGTGCTCCAACAATCTAGTTTCACACAACTAGTTTCGGACAACTTCTGCACCCCCCACAATACCATTATCCAAACTCCCAAGTTTGTGCGAGGAAATATTAACAATTAAAAGCCTCCAAAAATCTATTAAATTAGAACACAAATTTTGCACTCTGGCTTCCTTCAGATTACAATAAAAAATTGTTATTCAAATTATTAAAAATTTGAAAAAAAAATTATTATTCAAATTATTAAAAATTTAATTGCACAATGAGTGAATTGTTGTATAAGAGTGCAGAGAAAACAAATTTCTCCACACAATCAACTTCTCCACACTACTACTACAAACTATATCTTATCCTTTATTATAGCCATTTTGATGTGAGAAATCATTGTTTTTTTAATTTCAAAAACATGAATAAAACTATATATTCAAATTATTAAAAACTTATTTGCACAACATGAGTTAATGGTTGTGTAGGAGTGGGGAGAAAACACACATTTATCCGCACAATCAACTTCTCCACACTACTAGTGTATACTATATCTTATCATTTATTATTCCTATGCTTGACATGAGAAATCATTTCTTTATGATGTTTTTTAATTTTGAAAACATAAATAAAACTATATATTCAAGTTATTAAAAACCTAATTATAATTTATTCAAGCTTTAAACTATATATTCAAATTATTAAAAAATTAATTGCACAATGAGTGAATGGTTGGGCAGAGAAAACATGTTTCTTTGCAGAATCAACTAGTAGTGCAAACAATATATTATCTTTTATTATGCCTATGCTTAAAGTAAAAAATCGATACTTTATGATGTTTTTTAATTTCTAAAACATGAATAAAACTATTATTCAAATAGATACTTTATGATGTTTTTTAATTTCGAAAACATGAATAAAACTATTATTCAAATTATTAAAGACTTATTTATTTTTTAATTTCGAAATCATAAATAAAACTATATATTCAATTTATTAAAAAATGTAATTGTAACTCAATTACACTTAAACTATATACTAAAATTATTAAAAACTTAATTGCAAAACATGAGTGAATGGTTGTGCCGGAGTGAAGGGAAAACATATTTGTTCTCATGATCAACTTATCAGCACTATTATTGTAAACAATATCTCTAAGACCATCGTAATTTCCAAAAGCATACTTTTCTTAGAACATTTCATGTTAATTAAACTATTGTTGACGCTTGTGGGAAGAGCTTTACGCCTCCTTGAAAATTTCTTAGAACATTTCATGTTAATTAAACTATTGTTGATGCTTGTGGGAAGAGCTTTGTGCATAAATCTCTCATTGTGTAGAGAGATTTATGCAGAAATATTTCATTGTGTAGAGAGATGCCTATGCTTGTGGTGTTTGACTTTTTATTTTGGTTATTTCGATTTTCATAGTTTTAACCGTGCCTCCTCACAATGAAAATGAAAGCTAAAATCTTTGTGCAAAACATTAACCATTAAGGATAAAAATATAGATGAAAGCATAAAGAAATAGCTAATAGCTATTAATTAATTAGTTGTCTCGAGTTAATTATGAAGTTATAAATGATAGCAACACAATAGTAATAGCAAAATGAACTATAACTATTAATAATTGTAATAATTAAACAACAAGAATAGTTTCCTAAAACTATTACATTTTTATAATACTATAGCTACTATAATGAAACCTACTAACCTATAATGCTATAAATATTAACTATTTTCATTAATAGTTAATAATTAATGAGTTAAACTTTACTGCAATAGCTAATACTTTTAACTATTATCAATTTAACTATTAATATACTATTGTGCATTTAATTATAGCTATTGATTCTCCAATTGTAACTCAATTCAACTTTAAACTATATATTCAAATTATAAAATTTAATTGCACAACATGAGTGAATGGTTGTGTGGGAGTGCAGAGAAAACACATTTCTCCCCATATTCAACTTCTCCCCAATACTACTACAAACAATATCTTATCATTTATTATGCATGTGGAATGATGCATGTGGGTGACATGAGAAATCATTTCTTTATGATGTTTTTTAATTTCAAAAACATAAATAAAACTATATATTCAAATTATTAAAAACTTAATTATTTTTTATTTTCGAAAACTGAAATAAAACTATATATTCAAATTATTAAAAACGTAAATGTAACTCAATCTAGCTATAAACTATACATTCAAATTATTATCAACTTAATTGCACAACTAGTAAATAATTGTGCAAGAGTGCCCCACAATCAACTTTTTTAATTTCGAAAACATAAATAAAACTATATATTCAAATTATTAAAAACTTAATTATTTTTTATTTTCGAAAAACCAAACTATATATTCAAATTATTAAAAACGTAATTGTAACTCAATCCACATGTAAACTATACATTCAAATTATTATGAACTTAATTGCACAACCAATAAATAGTTGTGAAGGAGTTCAGCAGAATCAACTTCTCCGCATTACTACTTCAAACTATATCTTATCCTTTATTATGCCCATGCTTGATGCAAAAAATCATTCCTTTATTGTTAGTTTTAGTTTGGAAAACATAAATAAAACTATAAATTCAAATGATTAAAAAAGTAATTGTTTTTTAATTTAGAAAACATAAATAAAACTATATATTCAAATTATTATAAACTTAATTTCACAACATGAGTATGTAAGGGAGTGAGGAGAAAACAAATTTCTAAGGACAATCAACTTTCGTGCACTACTACTCCAAAAGATGTCTCTAAGACTATAGCAATCGCCAAAAACATACCCCTCCTTGAAAATTCATAGAACATTTCATGTGAATTAAACTATTGTTGAAGCTTGTCCAGAGAGCTTTGTGTGGAAAACTTTCACTCTGCAGAGAGATGCCTATGCTTGACCTGTTTGAATTTTTAAATTGGTTATTTCAATTTCAATAGTAGTGTCTATGCACAAGAAAAATGAGATGCCTATGCTTGAGGTGTTTGACCTTTTAAACTTGTTATTTAGATTTCAATAGCAACGTCTTTGCAGAAGGAAAATGAAACTAAAAATATCTGCACAAAGCATTAACGATAAAAATATAAATGAAAGCATAAAAAAATAGCTAATAGCTAAAGTAAAAATATGTGCACAAAGCATTAACGATAAAATATAAATAAAAGCATAAAAAAATAGCTAATAGCTAAAGTAAAAATATCTACACTAGCTAATAGCTAAAGTAAAAATATCTACACAAAGCATTAACTATAAAAATATAAATCAAAGCATAAAAAAATAGCTAATAGCTAAAGTAAAAATATCTACACAAAGCATTAACCATAAAAATATGAATGAAAGCATAAAAAAAAGCTAATAGCTATTAATTAATTAGATGTTCGGAGTTAATTATGAAGCTACAAATGATAGCAAAACGAGCTATAATTTTTAGTCGCTGTGTATTTAATTATAACTATTAATTCTCTGTCATTATGTTTCCTTTTCAAAATTATTTTACATGGACAATTTTTATAATACTATAGCTACACTGCAATAGTTATTACATTAAATATTATTAACTTCATTATTAATAGACAATTGCGCATTTAATTATAGCTATTAATTCTGTCATTAATGCCTTCTACTTTTGATAATGATTTTACATGGACAACTTTTTCACATCACCAAAACACAAGTATTACTATTAAACAAAAATATTCACACTTTCATTAATAATTAATAATTAAAGAGATAAACTCCCCAATGCAATAGTTATTACATTTAACTATTATTAACTTGAATAGCTATTACATTTGATATTATTAACTTTACTATTAACATACTATTATGCATTTAATTATAGCTATTAATTCTATGGCATTAATGCTTTCTGTTTTTGATAATCATTTTACATGGACAAATTTTTGAGGCAAGGAAAACACAAATATTACTATTAAACAAAAATGTTCACACTTTCATTCATTAATAGTAAAAAATTAATGATTTAAACTCCACACAGCGATAGTTATTACATTTAACTATTATTAACTTGACTATTAATAGGCTATTGTGCATTTAATTACAACTATTAATTCTCTCCCCTTTAGTGCGACTTTTTGGAAGTTTTTTTGGTTGATTTCCGATATATTTTTCCGGTTTTATTTCTCTAAAATACTGTCTGAATTCATTGAAATCACAAGATTGATGGGTAAATCTTGCACAATAGAAATGCCCTAAGGGTTTTTAATATTGCTGAATCCATATATACATTAAGAAAATTATTTTAAATAATACAAATCAAGATTTCACCTCAAAATTTTCCACAGGATTCCGGCACTAGAAACTCCAAAAAGTAGCATTATAGACAACTCCAATGTTTTCTGCTTGTGCAAAGCTTTCTTTATGCAAAATCTGTGCACAAATAATGCTCCACACACTACTAACTCTAAGCCACTGTTCAATGCCAACACACACTCTTCAATGCTCCACACACTGGTAACTCTACACCCTCTTCAATGCCAATGCCAATGTACACTCTTCACCCATTCCATTTTTTAAATTGGTTGTGCAGAGCCTCCAATGAAAAATGAAATCAAAAATATTTGCACAACATTAATGATAAAAATATAAATCAAAGCGTATAAAAATAACTAACAACTATTAATTTAATTAATAGCTGTGGAGAGTTAATTATGAAGCTAGAGATGATAACAACATAAGAGTAATTTAGAAAAATGAATTATAATTATTAATTACTGTAATAATTAAACAACAATAGTTTCCTAAAATATTACATTTTTATAATACTATAGCTATTGCAAGGAACCCTAGTAACCTATAATACTATAGTGATTAAGAATTTCCATTACTAGTTAATAATTAATGACTTAAACTTTGTACTGTAATAACTAATATATTTAACTATTATTAACTTAACTATTAATAAACATGTGCATTTACTTATAACTATTAATTCTCTTCCATTAATGTTTTTTTTTTGAAAATTATTTTACATGGACAATTTTTATAATACTATAGCTATTAAACTTTTATTATTAATAGTTAATAGTTAATGAGTTAAAATGCAGGCTACAATAGTTATTACATTTATTATTATTAACTTCACCATTAATAGACTATTGTGGATTTAGTTATAGCTATTAATTCTCTCTTATTAATGTTTTCTACTTTTGATAATTATTTTACATGGGCAATTTTTCCACACAACGAAAACACAAATATTACTATTAAACAAAAATGTTCACACTTTTATTAATAATTAATAATTAATGAGTTAAACTTCCCAATGCAATAACTATTACATTTAACTATTATTAATTTGATTATTAATAGACTATTGTGCATTTAATTATAGTTATTAATTTTCCAATATTATTTTTTTCTTTTGATAATTATTTTACATGAACAACTTTTATAATACTATAGCTATTAAGATTTTTTTATTAATAATTAATAATTAATGAGTTAAACCCGGCACTGCAATAGCAATTATATTTGATATTATTAACTTAACTATTAACATACTATTATGCATTTAATTATAGCTATTAATTCTAGCATTAATGCTTTCTATTTTTTATAATTATTTTAGATGGACAACTTTTCCACTCCACACAACTAAAACACAAATATCACTATTAAACAAGAATGTTCACACTTTCATTAATAGTAAAAAGTTAATGAGTTAAACTTTGCACTACAATAGCTATTACATATAATTATTATTAACTTGACTATTAATAGGCTATTATGCATTTAATTACAGCTATTAATTTTCTCGCATTAATGTTTTTTGTTTTTGTTAAAGTGAGGAAAAACTACGTCTTGTATAGAGATTTGTGTGTGCGAACTTTCTGTGTGTGAAATATTTGCGTGTACGAAGCTTTCTTTGTGTGAAAATATTTGCACAAAAAATGCTCCACACACTCCTAACCCTATGCCCCTCTTCAATGCTGATGCAAGAGCATTCAGCTCAAGAAAAATCATTGTATTTTAGTAGACAAAGGGGGTCTTGTGTTTTAAGGAAGTTGGTTTCCTAAGTGTTAAATTAATGTAATTATTTAGGTTTTTGAGTGATTTTAATGAGAATAGAAATTAATTAAGTATTGTGAGGCATATTTGTAAATGTTCTCGAATGTTGGAGAACATGAGAGATTTAGGATAGTTGAAGGATTTGGGAATCAATTGTAAATCTTAGATTAGGAGTTGGTTTCATGATTTGTGGATTAAAGAGGATCCTTAGGGATAAAGAAGAGATTTTAGGATTTTTGTTGAGAAGGTTATGGATCTAAACCAGGAATTGGTTGTAGAATCCTTTTGTATAAATGTAAGCCTAAAAGGCATAGTCAAGGGTTAGCTAACTAGGAATTAGTTCGAGAGTTAGATAAGTTTGATTGTAAGCCTACGGCAGGTAGGAAAACAGAGGGCAATGATTAGAAAATCAGGCGAGAGAGAGAGAGAGACTCTTGATGTAAATATTTAATTATCAATCCAGAGAATTCGATTCCTGAATTGTGTGGTGTGTACTGATTAAATGGAGCTATGAATTGTGTGAAAACTAGAGTTTTTACATAATATATGTATGCAGGTGTGTTGTGGTCACCAACAACCCCCCTCTTTGTTTGATATTAGTAATAACATCAAGCAAAGGGGGACCCTTAACCAAAAATCCAAAAAAAATATTTTGTTTAAAAAATATTTTGTATTAACTCCCTAAGAGCTATATCGCGTCGCAAAGGTAGAGAGAAGCGTTTTCCCAAAGCGCATAAATACACTGAAAAAGAGCGACGTGAGAACCCATCGCATCACGTGCATTAAAAGCGCTTAAAAAGGGAAAACCTAAGGAATCGCCGACGGCCGATATGCGACGTCGCATGTCGCAATGTCGCATAAGCAGCACAGAGTGATAAAGCGAAAATCTTGCGATCTTGCGATCTGCGATCATACAAAACTGCGATCTACGATATTGGCAATTTGCGATAACACTTAATGACGTTGCAGTCCTCGATACTACGATTCCAATCGCAGAAAGGACTCATCGCAAGAATTCTACAACATAAACAGTAAAACCGAGATTGAGCGCGCACCTTAAGGGAAATTAATGATCGCATGCTTGAGTATCCAAGAATGATTGTATTGTGTTTTTCGAAGAGTCAAATCATGATGAGTGTCAGAATTACGCATTCATTAGAACTTAATGCTTTCATGTCAATCTTTTCGTCATTTCTCTCCTTCTTTGCATAAACTGCAAGACATGTAACTGATATAAATCTATATGCAGGAAACATCTAAGGAAAAGAGGAAAGTGGCAATGGGGTAACAGAGAGAAGATGCCTCCGCAAATGGATGCCGCATGCAGCAGGACTGCGGATTCTAGAGTATCACCCAACAGGCGCTGATGAAAATAGACTATCTAAGACTCAGAGTCAAAGGCACACAAAAGCAGCGTGTTTGCAAAAGATCTTGAAGCTCAGACTGGGTAAAGCAAAAAGAGAAACGCAAAAGAAGGAGGACGCTCCAGAAAAGCCTGGAACAAAGAACGGAAGCAATTATCGATACAGGGGATTGTCCATACAACGCGACTCCTAACTCATTGAGTCATTCGCACGACCGGAAACCCAAATAGCAACAGCAAAATCAGTTCGAAAGGAACCTGGGTTGTACTAAGTGTACGCACAACGAATACACCCAGCTAGAGAAAGGTTTTCGAAAATATCTTCTAGTCTGTCAGAAAGAGGTGCCAGCTCTTGTCATTTATAATTTTCAAGCTCGAACAAAAGGAAAGGACAACCAACCGACTCTTTCATGGTGAACAGCGCATTGCTTACAACACTAAGGAGCAGATAGAGAAATGGTTAGAAATTAGATTTGATTTTTATAAATTTGCTTTTAGTAAAAGGGCGGTCATTTGAAGTCGTTCCCTAAATTTGTGTAATTAAGATTAATTAGTTAGTAGTATTTAACCCTTCTCATGGCATTTGGAGAAGGGTCCGGAAATCTGTCAAAAAACGTGTCCTCAGAACATGCACTTTTGCACCCTCGGAGGGGTTTTTTGATGAATGGATGGATCGAGTTTTATTTATGTTTGCATTTTAATGTCTGTTACTGATGTTGCACTTCTATACTCTTAGCAGATATTAGAACAAGTAGAAATAAATCGTTATTGCTTGAAGTTTATTAGTGAAATCTGTCATAAATGGTACTTTTATCTCTTGACTAATTTCTTCTTATATTCCTAAAGTGATATGCAGCTGAGTTCTTTATATGTTAATGTATGAATGTGTGTATTACCATTTGGCACTTCTGTACGGTGGAGTCATTTATTTGTGCTTGACATATGAATAACTAATTATGCGATATGCTGTTCACAACTGTTTTGCCTAACTTTTTATGCAGAATGGTTTATCTTAATGGATTTCTATTCTTATGATAGCTGAATGATCTTTATTACCAGCTATTGTTTGAAATCTTTTTAGATCGCATAATAGAAGAAAAATACCATGGGTTAGCGTAGATTAGATGTATTGTTTTTCATTAGATTACAATAGCATAGAGTTAGTTTAGAAGTTAGAATTAAATTAGCTTAAAATACCCCTACATCAATACCATCAAACTCTACACACACACAGACACCCCTCACATTGGGAAACTGGTCCCATTACCCCCAGTCGGACCCACTACTCCAAACGAGCAAGGAGCCGCCGACCAGGTTCCGGACCGGGTGGGCATCCCCCTTGTTGTTGACCTGATTTCGGGGCCCTCAACATATTTGGCACTAGAAGGAGGGCACGAGCTATGAATGGCGCATAAATCAAAATCTAAATACCATTCTGAGAGCAAATCACCCTCACCAACTCCCCCGACTTCTCCGGTACGATTAAACTCGGAGCTAGAAGTCGCTCGGGCATCCACCACTGCTACACACTCTAATATATCAGACCAACTTATCATTTATCCCCCTGAACTTCAAAATTTAATTCATAAACTCCAGGGATTCTCTATTTTTACTCAGAGTGCTGATAAATCTAAAGGCAGCGTGACTTCGCAGTACAATCCTGCTCATCCCCTGACCAGATTGAAGAGTGAAAATTTGGCATCCAGCCAACTGAAATCCCTCTCCCCACTAGGAAAAGAGCAAGGAAAGCACTTCCAGAGTCTGACAGAGAGACTCTTTCATCTACCTCGTCCATTTCAAATCCCTCACCGCGAAGTCAGCCACCCACATCTTCACCCCAGATCACTCATCCATCTTTCGCAACCCTTCCTCCGCGATCATCGAAGATCATAATATCTCCATCTTCTCAGCATCAGAGATCATCTTCTGCACTTCCATTGACTAGCAGCTCAACGATGGCCCAGTCTCCATGGAACAACCCTGGGGTGGTTTTAATGCCTCCACCCCTGAGCCCTATACCGGCCCATCCTGAGAAATGGCTGCCTAAATTCAATCCAGAAGCAGGCATGCTAGCCAAAGAACATATCAATAATTTCATGCTTTCTGTTAATCTCAACGGAGTTACTAACGAAGATGCTGTTGTCTGGCTTTTCCCTTATACAATGCAAGGAACAGCCGGGTCGTGGTACTTTTCGTTACCTTCCGGATCCATCACAAGCTGGGACATTTTTCAAAGTCAGTTCCTCACCAAGTTTGGTGATGACAGATCCACGGCGACATTGATCAATGACCTATCTAATCTTAAGGCTGAGGCTAGAGAACCCATTAAAGATTTTAACTTACGGTTCAATAAGATCCTCAACAAAATCCCCGCTGCTTCACAACCCAGCGAGGAAGTAAGATGTGAATGGTACATCACGGCCTTACCATCTAACTTGGCTATCTTCGTAGATAGGGCAAGCAAGACAACCTTAGTTGAAAATTTAACAGAGGCGTTAGCAGTTGAAAAACGCGTAGTATCCCTTGAAAAGAGATCTGCAATTGAAGAACGTAAATCTAAGAAGATCTCTTTCAAAGAAGACACCAAGAAGAAGCAAACGAAAGATCCTTTCGATATGGAAGGATTACAAAAAGTATTAAAGGTCATGTCCAATGAAATGATTGATATAAGAAAACAAGTAGCAGAAACGTCTTCAAGAAAGCCTTTCAGGACTTTTAAAAGAAACCCTCCCATGGAGACGAAGCCACCCAACGCTGTCTCAAACGTTGAATCTGAAGAAGAAGAAGAAGAAGAGAATACCATCGAAGCACAGACCGACGATGAAGAAGTGGTGGAACTATAAGGAATGTGGGATTTCATCCTCCCACAAGAAGAGGATCAAGAAGCATTTCTGGTTAGCACGAGAAGCAAAAATCAACTTGATCCTCCCCAAACTACCCCAAAACAAAAGGGCGCAAGCCCTGCAACAAAAGATAAGGTCGCAACAAAAAAGACAACTGCTAAAGCGACCCAGTTTAGCCCAGTCCAATCCGATCAAGCACCTCCATCAAGAACACTAATAGTGTCGGATGAAATGGAGTATAACATCATTGATGACATGAAGAAGACTAGGGCTAACATCACTCTTTATGAATTGAGTAAATTGAAACACCAGTAGAAAATAATGATGAAAGAATTACATGTTGTGCCTACTACATCTTTACCTACAGCTGTAGCTTCCCACAATCTGGGAGGGCCTCCAACCAACGCGATCAATAAGATTGATCCAAATGACATCGCCTTGATTGGAGGAAGATCAAGATCTCATACTCCTCCTTTTCTTCTCACATATGAAATCTTCAATAAAAACGTGCACAATTGCTTGGTCGATTTTGGTGCTTCAACGAATATTTTACCCAGGTCAATATGTGCCAAATTGAATGTGCAACCTCAAAAATCCGTAGTACGTATAGTTCAACTTGATCGATCCCAAGTCGAAGTGATTGGTGAACTTAATCAGGTGACCATAAGATTGTCATCTAACCCAAAAGTGTGTTAGGTTATCGACATTCTAGTAGCTGATATCCCTGAGTTCTATGGTTTGATTCTTAGCAGGGATTGATCGGAGAAACTCCACGGATATTTCTCAACCGACTGGTCGCACATGTGGTTACCATACAATGGTAAACCAAATCAGATAAAGGTTGAACGAGAGTTGCACCAAAAATACATAGTGACAGAATTGGAAGGAGAAAATGAAGCCATAACATACAATAGCAACATTGTAGGCAATTACGCAGTAGATTCTTTCCTCAGCAATTTCAATGCTCATATTTCACCTTACTTAGAGAATTCAGTTTTATCCCAAGTTGAAAATTTCTCCCAAACTGATGACTCAAAATTTCTTAGTTTTTTAGATAATTATGTAAATACATCTTTATTTTGGAAATTATATTTTGACGGGTCTAAATCCAATGAGGGAGCAGGAGCAGGATGCGTTCTGATTAGCCCGGACGAGAACAAGATTATGCTCACATGCAAACTTGAGTTCGATTGCACGAACAACACAACGGAGTACGAAGCCTTGGTTCAAGGCCTATACAAAGCAATCGGATTGAACGTTAAGTATCTTCAAGTCTTTGGAGATTCTGAGATCGTCGTAAAACAGGTACGTAACACCATACATTGCCTGTCAAGTCATTTAAAGCACTATCAATCGTTAGTTCAAGATCTCATTGCACATTTCATAGCATTCAACATCTCGTCAATTCCAAGAATTCAAAACGCGAGTGCAGACCTGTTAGCTAACGTAGCCTCTAGACTTATTCCTTCCAAAGATTTTAGTCCTGATAGGTTTTCAATAGAATTAATCTTTAGACCATCCACCCCTGACAACATCACCAATTGGAGAGTATTCAACGACAATCCTGACATCGTAAATTTCCTTACTTCTGAAGGATCCTACTCAAATCAAATAATCGACGAAGACTGTCATGATCACCAAATACAACAAAGTAGCACTGACAATGCTATACCGAAATCAGTGGTCAAGTTAGAAGATTTATATGATTTGAAAAGTCAGTTTAAAAGGTCCGCCAATGCTAAACTTTACAGTTCTACCCTGAACTATGAATTAGTAAACCTAGGGACCGATCAGAAGCCACAAAACGTTAACCTAGGCCACGGCCTAGCCCCTGAAGAGAAATCAGCATATATCCGTCTTCTGAGACAGTACAAAAACGTTTTTGCCTGGAATTACGATGAGCTGAAGACTTACAACACTTCTATCATTCAGCACACTATCCCTATGATTGACAATGAAAAACCTGCCGAGCAAAAGCTCAGAAAAATACACCCTAACTTAGAAAATCAGATAAAAACTGAGCTTAATAAGTTGTTGAGAGCCAGAATAATTTTCCCCGTTAGGCATTCCAAATGGGTATCCAATATGGTACCCGTTAGGAAGAAAAACGGAGACATTAGAATCTGTATCGATTTCCGAAATCTCAACAAAGCCTGTCAGAAAGATAACTTTCCCCTCCCACCTATGGAACAAATATTATAGGCAGTAGCAGGCTCAGAATTAATGTCTTTCCTGGATGGATTTTCAGGATACAATCAAGTACTGGTGCATCTCGATGATCAGTTAAAGACTACGTTCCGAACCAAATGGGGCACTTATGCATATCGGAAGATGCCATTTGGTCTGATCAATGCCGGAGCTACCTTTCAGAGAGCCATGGACATCGCGTTTAAAGGGTTAGTCAATAAATCAGTAGTGATTTACCTAGATGATATAACAGTGTACTCCAAAAAACGAAGTGACCACCTCAAAGATTTGAAGCAAATCTTTCAAAGATGTTTGAGGTATGGGATTTCGATCAACCCAAAGAAATCTTTCTTTGCATTAAGCGAAGGGAAATTGCTAGGATTCATAGTGTCAAAATCTGGTATTCACATTGAACCTGACCGAATCAAAGAAATTTCCGAGATATCCATGCCCCATAACAAAAAGACCATGCAATCCTTCCTTGGACAGATCAATTTTGTCAAAAGATTTGTCCCAGATTTTTCACGTATTATTTCTCCCTTACAAAATATGATAAAAAAGAATTCAAATTTCAAATGGGGTCTAGATGAGCACGAATCATTCAACTTAATCAAACAAGCTATCATCAACGCTCCATCTTTAGCAACCCCAATTTTTTCAGAACCTTTTATCTTATACACGTTTGCCTCAGAGAAATCTTATGCTGCGATTTTAACTCAAGCGAATCAAGAAAAGGCAGAAGCTCCCATCGCATTTTTTAGCTCGAACTTACAAGGTGCTGAACTCAATTATTCAGACGTGGAGAAACAGGCATATGCTGTTTTCAAAGCAATCAAATATTTCAGACCTTTCTTGCTAAAAGCCCATACCAAAGTCATAGTACCATTCCCAGCGGTAAGAAACCTCCTGATACAGAAGGACGTGGGCAAAAAGAGAGCGAATTGGATCACCGCCTTACAAGAATACGATCTTGAGATCAAGCCAGCACACATCGTGAGAGGTCAAGGCTTCTGCAAGATGTTAGCTGGAGCATTGCAAATTCCTGAGAACTCATCTGAAGAGGTACACACGTATGAGGTAAGCCTAAACGACGCAGAATCATTATATGCTGACACCATTTATTTTCTTAAGAACGGGTATGCTCCATTTCACCTGGATCACACCAAGAAGAGAGCCCTGAGATTGAAAGCTAAACAATACCAGCTCGTAAATGATGTTCTGTTTAAAAGAAATTACGATTCTGTGCTTCTTAGATGTCTTGAGAAAACTGAAGCCGAAAAGGTTTTGCAGGAACTTCACTATGGACCAGCAGGTGGACACTATGCTGGAGAAGCCACCGCACATAAAATCTTGCGTGCAGGATATTACTGGCCCACGCTGTTCAAAGACTCATACAATTAAGTAAGGAAATGCCAAGTTTGCCAGACTGCTGCAGGGAAACAAAATAAGTCATCCATGCCACTGCAGCCGATTAACATTGAGCAACCGTTCAGTCAATGGGGCCTGGACATAATAGGTGAGATCGTTCCTCAGTCTTCTAAACAACATAGGTATATCCTCACGACAACTGACTATTTTACCAAATGGGTAGAAGCAGTTCCTCTCAAGACAGCTAATTCTGAAAACATTATTGAATTCATAGATAAGTTTATCATCACTAGGTTTGGATTGCCAACGGCCTTAATGTTTGATAATGCATCATATTTTTCTGGAAATGCAATGACTGAGTTTGCGCTCAAAAGAGGGTTCAAACTGAAGTATTCTGCCAACTACTATCCACAAGGTAACGGGTTGACCGAATCAACAAACAAGAACCTAATCAGGATTATTAAAAAGACAGACGACCAAAACCAAAAGAATTGGCACAAAGCGTTGGTAAATGCCTTATGGGTAGATAGAATTACAAAGAAAGCTTCTATCGGCACTTCTCCCTTTGATTTAGTTTATGGGAGAGAAGTGATTCTTCCGACTCACCTAGTCATTCCCTCTTTGTCTTTAGTGCAATATATCGATGAAGTATCTACTTCCTCTTTACGATTAAGAAAAATGGAAATAATCAAACTAGAAGAGCAAAGAGAACAAGCTAGGAAAACCCATGCTCATCACCAAGCGCTAATAAAATCTTCTTTTGACTCAAGCATCATGACGAGAAAAAAATTTCAGATGGGAGATTTAGTTTTAAAATGGGATAAGGCTCATGAAGAAAAGGGCAAACATACGAAATTCCAGAAGCTGTGGCTTGGTCCTTTTCAGATTGTAGAGGTCATAGGCCCATCGACTTTTGTGTTGCAGGATTTAACAGGCAGGAGATTCTCTGCCTGTGAATGGACAAATTCTCAAAATATATTTTCCATAGAAGAGAAATCTTCTAATTTTTGTAGGATAGATTTAATTTTTAGTTTTTATTTTGTTTTGTTTTTCTCTTTTTATGAATAAAACCCGTTGTAAATGATCATTTAAAAAGGATTCATGAAAGAGCACGCCAATTCTCTATCATATTTTGATTTCGCTTGTACAAATAGCAAAATTTTTGAAAATCTGAATTTTATTATTGAAAAATAGAGTTAACTTCACCCCGATTACGATATTAGTTTCAACCTCAAAAAACTTTGACGAAAGCAACCTTTGGTAAAGAATTGTTTTGTATCAGCACAATGAAAGGTATCATCAATAATAAAATAAGTATTCTCTGCAAAACTGTTGTTTTCAAAAACTCTATTATTGTCGTCCAGAGATTTCTTAAGGAAAAACAATGACTTCCTCCCTGCTAAAAGGAAATTGCAGCATTCAGAGAAACAATCCAAGGAAAACACTATATCTCAAAGAATAAGAGGTCTCATCACGAGCCGGCTTATCATGATTACAGATATTATAACTTGCTGACTTTGCCAATACTGTCTATCAAAACAGGGCAACGAATTAAGATTGTTGCAATCAAAAGACAAGAGGTCTCATCACAAGCCGACTTGTTCAGAAAAAGTGTAAATCAAGTGAATGATTGTGTCATAATTTGGCCACCAAACCAAGACATTGTTCTTTAGAGAATAAAAAAAAAAAAGGAAAAAGTGTCAAAAAGGATTTTTCTCTGGAATGTTGCGAGTAACCTCAAGCAGGAAAAAGGATCATTACTGGATAACATGGTAACACTGTCGAGGCTATGGACGCTTGCGGGCAGCAGAGGCTCTACCTACGACAAATGAGCATACTTTTAAGCCAACGCAGAGAAGACCTTATTTTATCTTTAATCAAGACCAAGTAATGTCTGGTGCGAATGCAAGAGAAAGCTTGAGGAAGCAAGCAATTGGGATATAAAAAAGGTTGAGACAAAGTATCGTTGACGAGGTGAGGGGTAATCTACTCTATCTGTCCATAACAAAATTTATACATATAAAAATTTTGCTGTTTCGGAAGTGAACGATCAATAGAAAAGCAGAGATAACTGGTTCTTCACAGTGAATCGCCATTGTTGTGGTCACCAACAATCCCCCTCTTTGTTTGATATTAGTAATAACATCAAGCAAAGGGGGACCCTTAACCAAAAATCCAAAAAAAAATATTTTGTTTAAAAAATATTTTGTATTAACTCCCTAAGAGCTATATCGCGTCGCAAAGGTAGAGAGAAGCGTTTTCCCAAAGCGCATAAATACACTGAAAAAGAGCGACGCGAGAACCCATCGCATCGCGTGCATTAAAAGCGCTCAAAAAGGGAAAACATAAGGAATCGCCGATGACCGATATGCGACGTCGCACGTTGCAATGTCGCATAAGCAGCACAGAGTGATAAAGCGAAAATCTTGCAATCTTGCGATCTGCGATCATACAAAACTGCGATCTGTGATATTGGCAATTTGCGATAACACTTAATGACATTGCAGTCCTCGATACTACGATTCCAATCGCAAAAAGGACTCATCGCAAGAATTCTCCGGCATAAACGGTAAAACCGAGATTTAGCGCGCACCTTAAGGGAAATTAATGATCGCATGCTTGAGTATCCAAGAATGATTGTATCGCATTTTTCGAAGATTCAAATCATGATGAGTGTCAGAATTACGCATTCATTAGAACTTAATGCTTTCATGTCAATCTTTTCGTCATTTCTCTCCTTCTTTGCATAAACTGCAAAACATGTAACTGATATAAATCTATATGCAGGAAACATCTAAGGAAAAGAGGAAAGCGCCAATGGGGTAAAAGAGAGAAGATGCCTCCAAAAATGGATGCCGCATGCAGCAGGACCGCAGATTCCAGAATATCACCCAACAGGCGCTGATGAAAATAGACTATCTAAGACTCAGAGTCAAAGGCACACAAAAGCAGCGTGTTTGCAAAAGATCTTGAAGCTCAGACTGGGTAAAGCAAAAAGAGAAACGCAAAAGAAGGAGGACGCTCCAGAAAAGCCTGGAACAAAGAACGGAAGCAATTCTCGATACAAGGGATTGTCCATACAACGCGACTCCTAACTCATTGAGTCATTCGCACGACCGGAAATCGAAATAGCAACAACAAAATCAGTTCGAAAGGAACCTGGGTTGTACTAAGTGTACGCACAGCGAATACACCCAACTAGAGAAAGGTTTTCGAAAATATCTTCTAGTCTGTCAGAAAGAGGTGCCAGCTCTTGTCATTTCTAATTTTCAAGCTCGAACAAAAGGAAAGGACAACCAGCCGACTCTTTCACGGCGAACAGCGCATTGCTTACAGCACTAAGGAGCAGATACAGAAATGGTTAGAAATTAGATTTGGTTTTTAGAAATAAATTTTCTTTTAGTAAAAGGGTGGTCATTTGAAGCCGTTCCCTAAATTTGTGTAATTAAGATTAATTAGTTAGTAGTATTTAACCCTTCTCATGGCATTTGGAGAAGGGTCCGGAAATCTGTCAAAAAACTTGTCCTCAGAACATGCACTTTTGCACCCTCGGAGGGGGTTTTTGATGAATGGATGGATCAAGATTTATTTATGTTTGCATTTTAATGTTTGTTACTGATGTTGCACTTCTGTACTCTTAGCAGATATTAGAACAAGTAGAAATAAATCGTTATTTCTTGAAGTTTATTAGTGAAATCAGTCATAAATGGTACTTTTATCTCTTGACTAATTTCTGCTTATATTCCTAAAGTGATATGCAGTTGAGTTCTTTATATGTTAATGTATGAATGTGTGTATTACCATTTGGCACTTCTGTACGGTGGAGTCATTTATTTGTGCTTGACATATGAATAACTAATTATGCGATATGCTGTTCACAACTATTTTGCCTAACTTTTTATGCAGAATGGTTTATCTTAATGGATTTCTATTCTTATGATAGCTCAATGATCTTTATTACCAGCTATTATTCGAAATCTTTTTAGATCGCATAATAGAAGAAAAATACCCCGGGTTAGCGTAGATTAGATGTATTGTTTTTCATTAGATTACAATAGCATAGAGTTAGTTTAGAAGTTAGAATTAAATTAGCTTAAAATGCCCCTAGATCAATACCATCAAACTCTACACACACACACACCCCTCACATTGGGAAACTGGTCCCATTACCCCCAGTCAGACCTGCTACTCCAAACAGGCAAGGAGCCGCCAACCAGGTTCCGGACCGGGTGGGTATCCCCCTTGTTGTTGACCCGATTTCGGCACCCTCAACAAGGTGGAGTTCGGGCAGAACAAAAAGTAGTGTGGAGGATGAAGGATCATGTTGGATCGCTTGAATCCACTCAAAGGATCATAGTCGAGATTCAAGAGTGACTATGATAAAGCTCAGGAGAGAGTTGTGTGGTAGAACAATTAAAGACCAGAACCCTGGAAGAAACCTGAAACCACAGAAGAACACTGAAGAAATGACGTAAAAACGAAGTAAAGGGAAGGATGAAGAAATGAGGTGACAATGTACATGAGTCGTTGGATCTATAAGATCAATGAACGAGGTTGAAGGTGATGGGAGACCAAGATTAAGTCGCGCAACATAAAGTAAAAGAGATGAACGGTGGAGATTAAACCCAAGTGCTAGCGGAATAGAAGAGTGGTTTCCCTAGGCAGAAGTGGGTTTCTCACGACATCAATACCATAAGTGGTTTCTGGAAAATGGACCCGATGAGGTTTATGGACCATATCTTAATTAGTTGAAGTCTACATGTGATCAGGACCTTCCGTTGAATCCGAGATCGGATGGATACCGTGTGCTAAGAAAGTATGGAGGAATCTTTGAAAAATAGACTCGATGAGATTTTATTCAAGGAGATTAAATCTTTTTGAGTTTTGGTGATCAGGATCGTCCGTCGGTGGACTGATTGGACGAATATTGTGTGGAGAAGGTGTGTGCAGATTAATACATCGAGTGGACCTGATAGCGTTATGGACTGGAGTTAATTTTGTTTGAGTTCCGGAGGATGAATGGAGATCGTGCAACAACCATTGATCTGATGGAGTGAAATCAACGGTGGAGGTTGAACAAGATAAAGGTGAGCGTCGAAAAATGTGCAAAGTGTTGGGTTGTGTTGTATTCTTTCCACAACTAGCCCACGTAGTTAACTGGGGGGTTAGAGGGGGGGCAAAGCCCCCCTTCGTTGCGCCGATTGCGTAGCTAGGGGGTCACAGGGGGTTTGAGTGGTTCAGGTAACTCCACTCTATGGGGTCTAGGGCAACGCCCCAAAAAATTTTGGTTTTGGAACCTATGTTAGGTTGGGTGGACCCACCTATGGTTTTGTGCATGATTTTCACACATGTTTTTGGATGCGATGGTTTTCAGTCCATGGTGTTGGATGCTTCAGCATGTATAAATATGTATTATAACATTGAAATGATAATAATGAAAAATCAAGTTGGTAGTCTCGATTTTGGGATCCAGGGGAAAATCTTTATGTATATGTGTTTTATCTGTTATGCTCTCGCATTGTTTATTTTATGTGTTTTAGAATTTGTATGCAGGTGATTTCTGTATGCGGTTAAAACCTACATTTGGTATTAGAGATTTTTTTGGCTTCAAGGGGATGCCTTTGTTGTTGAGGGGTTTCGCTCAGGCCTGTGGTAGACCCTATTTAGTGGGAGATCTACGAGATCAATTCTGGTGGTGAAAGAAGATGGCGAGCAGTGGAAAGATAGAGATCAAGAAATTTAATGGTCGGAGTTTTGAGTTGTGGAAACTCAAGATGGAGGACCTGTTGGTGGATAAATATCAGTGGATCATGGTAGATCCGGGTACTAAGCCAACGAGAGTGTCTGATGAAGAATGGAAGAATTTGGATAGGAAGGCAAAGAGCACAATATGATTGTGTGTCTCATATTCAGTATTGTTGAATGTATCAGGGGAAGCTACGATGAAGGCTTTGTGGGAAAAGTTAGGGACTTTGTACCAATATAAGTCTCTAGTGAATAAACTATTCCTGCGAAAAAAGTTGTATAACGTGAGGATGAAAGATGGAGACTCAGTGACAAAGCATATGAACGCATTTAATATTGTGGTAAGTCAGTTAGCATCTGTTGATATTAAAATTTCAGATGAAGATAAGTGCATCAATTTGTTGTGTTCTCTACCCGATTCATGGGATAGTCTGGTTATTGCAATAGGTAGCAATGCAACTGCCTTGCAGTTTGATGAAATAGTCTCATCCTTGCTGACGGAGGAGATGAGATAGAAAAATATGGAGAGCCAAAATGGTGATACCTTGTCTGTACGAGGACGGTCCTAGAACAGAAACAAAAATAAGTCATCGAGAGAGAGATCTAAATTTCTAGGAAAACCTGTAAAGGTGGTGTGCTAGAAATGCAGAAAGGAAGGGCACTACAAAAGGGACTGTAAATCTAAATATCCTGATAAAGGAAAGGGATATGATGATGCTCCTTCTGTAGAGGCGAAAACCACCTCAGATGAAGGTGGGGATGTGTACTTGGCTTCTTCAAGTACACATGTAGATCATGAGGCATGGTTGATTGACTCAGGTGCATCCTTTCACTTCACTCCCCATAGAGAGTGGTTCTGCGAGTATGAGAAATACGATCGTGGTGATGTCTTCTTAGGGGATGATAGGAAGGCTAGAATCGTTGGTCATGGAAAAGTAAAGTTGAAGTTGTAAGGTGGAAGGGTTAGAACACTTCCGGGTGTTCTACATATTCCTGCATTGGCCAGAAATCTGATTTCTGTAAGCAAGTTGGATGATGCAAGTGTAAAAGCAGTGTTTGAGAAGGATACCTACAAGATGGTTTGGAGAGATCTGGCATTGATGCAGGGAGTTAGGATTGGAACCCTGTACAAGCTGCAAGGTAGCACAATTGTTGATGGGTGCAACAGTTCTGTGGTACTTGAAAGTGGAGCAGAAAATATAGTGGTCTCTGGAGAGAAGACCATGCTGTGGCATCAAAGGCTTGGACATATTGGAGAGAAGGGCCTTTGAATACTTCATGGTAAAGGTGTGGTAGAAGGTATGAGTAATAACTCTTTGGATTTTGATTTCTGTGAAAATTATGTATATGGAAAAAATAATCAGGTGAGTTTCCCCTCTGGTGGTAAGAGGGCGAAACAGAGATTAGAGCTTGTGCACAGTGATGTGTTTGGACCTGTGAAGGTTCCATCACTGGGTAAGTCTGTGTACTATATATCATTTATAGATGACTTCTCAAGGAATACATGGATATATTTCCTTAAGAAGAAATCTGAAGTCTTTGACAGGTTTAAAGGATTTAAGGCTCTAGTGGAAAACCAAATAGAGAAGAAGATAAAGGTGCTAAGGACAGATAACGGTGGAGAGTTTTGTAGTAAGGAATTTGAAGAATTTTGTAAGAAGTGTGGTATATCATGATAAAATACTACTCCATATACACCTCAGAAAAATGGAGTTGCAGAAAGAATGAACAAGACGTCGATGGAAAGGGAAAGAAGCATGCTCACTGGTGTCGGGTTAGGATAGGAATTCTAGGCAGAGGCGGTGGAGATAGCATGTTACCTAGTCAACAGATCACCTTCATCACTGTTGGAGGATAAAACTCCACAAGAGGCATGGAATGGTAAGAAACCCTCTCTTTCACATCTGAGGGTATTTAGATGTGATGCATATGTACATGTTCCAAAGGAGAAAGCAACCAAGTTGGATAGTAAATCTAAAAAGTGCATATTTATTGGGTAGAAGGATGTTTTAAAGGGTTATAAGCTTTGGCACCCAGTAACAAGGAAGGTTGTGTACAACCAAGATTTGGTGTTCAGAGAGGTGAAAGATGTTATTAAACATGAAGTCCAACCAAAGGAACCTGAGAAGATAGAGTTTGAGCTAAAGGAGGAATAATCAGACTCTACAGCTGAGGAGGAATCAGAAGATGAAGAGCCACAAAATCCGGGTGTGAGAAGATCAGTTCGAGAAAGAAGGTAGCTAGAAAGGTGTAGTCCATCTGCTTTTTGTTCAAATTTTTCTTTATATATTAGTGATGATGATCCCAGAACTGTGAAGGAAGAAGTAGATTTAGAGGATGGAAAAATCTAGAAAGAGGCCATGGTTGATGAAATGACATCTTTGCACAAAAATGAGGCTTGAGATCTGTTGGAGTTGCTGGTTGGAAGGAAACCCATTGGCAGCAAATGGGTGTTCAAGAAGAAGACAAATGCCAAAGGAAAGGTGGAGAAATAAAAATCTCGATTAGTAGCAAAAGGTTATTCCCAAGTGTCGGGAATTGATTTTGGTGATATTTTTTCTACTGTTACCAAGGTAACTTCTATTAGATTACTTTTATCTGTTGCTGCTGCTTTTGATTTTGAGGTAGAACAAATGGATGTGAAGACAACATTTCTTCACAGGGATCTAGAAGAGGAAATCTACATGAAGCAACCTGAAGGCTTTGCGGTGAAGGGTAAGAAAGAACTGGTATGCAAGTTAAAGAAGTCTCTGTATGGGTTAAAACAGTCACCAAGGATGTGGTATCAGAAATTTGATACATTTGTACGAGGACTTGGCTTCACCAGAAGCAAAGCAGATCACTGTGTGTATTTTAAATTAATTGGTGACCATGTTATTTATTTGGTCTTGTATTTAGATGATATGTTGCTGGTTGGAAATGACAAAGAAATTATCTAGGATTTGAAGACCCAATTGTCCTCCAAATTTGACATAAAGATATTAGTGCTGAAAACTATATTTTGGGCATGGAAATTAAAAGAGATCGGAAAAAGAGGAAGCTCTGGTTAAACCAAAGGAAGTATGTCGAGACAATATTGCAGAGATTTAATATGCATGATAGCAAACCGGTGAAGGTTCCTATTCCTGTAGGTGTAAAGTTATTTGCTGAACAGTGTCCCAAGACACAAGAAGAGGAAGAGGACATGTCCCGTGTTCCATATGAAAGTGCAGTCGGTAGCTTGATGTATGCAATGGTATGTACTAGACCAGACATTGTACATGCAGTGGGAGTATTGAGTAGGTTTATGTAAAAACTAAGAAAGGAGCATTGGATAACAATGAAGCGGGTTTTCAGGTATTTGCGTGGCACTAGTGATTATGGTTTATGCTACCAAGGAAGACCAGGATTAGATAGAGTGTTGGATATTCATGGCTTTGTTGATGTAGACTAGGCTGGAGATCTAAATCAGAGAATATCTACAAGTGGGTATGTGTTTAACCTATTTGGAGGTGCAGTCGGTTGGATGAGCAAGAAAAAATCTGCAGTGACACTATCAACTACATAGGTAGAATACATGGTAGCCACTCATGCAAGCAAGGAAGCAGTTTGGTTGCAAAGATTGTGTTCAAGTATGGGGTTAGTATAGGGAGTTATAAGGATAGACTGTGACAGTCAAAGTGAAATTTTCTTGGCAAAGAACCCTGCATATCATTTAAAGACAAAGCACATTGATTTTTAGTATCACTTTGTGAGGGATATGATAGAAGACAAAAAGGTGTTGTTGGTAAAGGTGGACACTTTGAAGAATACTGTAGATGAATTGAAAAAATATGTGAGCTTTGAGAAGTTCTCTTGGTGTAAAGAAACAATGGGCATTGTAAGGCTGGATAAATGACTAAGCTCTCTTGTGGCCCCCTATGGAAAGAAAACAACAAGTGGGAGAATGTTGGGTTGTGTTATATTATTTCTGCGACTAGCCCACATAGTTAACCAGGGGGGGTTAGAGGGGGTACGAAGCCCCCTTTCGTTTTTCCGATTGCATAGTGGGGGGGTCATAGGGGGTTTGAGGGGTGTAGGTAACCCCACTCTATGGGCAAACCCACCTATGGTTTTGTGCATGATTTTTGTACATGTTTTTGGATGTGATGGTTTTCGGTCCATGGTTTTGGACATGATGGTTTTCAGTCCATGGTATTGGATGCTTCGGCATGTATAAATATGTATTATAACATTGAAAGGACAATAATGAAAAATCAAGCTGGTAGTCCCGGTTTTGGGATCCAGGGGAAAATCTCTGTGTATATGTGTTTTATGTGTTATGGTCTCGCATTGTTTATTTTATGTGTTTTAGAATTCTTATCCAGGTGATTTTTGTATGGGGTTAAAACCTACACAAAGGTCGTGGATTAGCGGAAAGATAAAGTTAAGTTAGTTATGTGTATTTCTATTATACTAGAATTATAATAGAAATAAAGGAATTAAATGTACTTTGGGTTAATTCAGGTTTAACCAAAGTCCTAGACCAAGGTTTGGGTTGATAGGAGTGAGTAATAAAAGTTAACCAAAGTTGTTATGAAGGTTGAAGGGTTGAGTTATAAGGTTCCACTCAAAAGGATTAATTAAGGGTCAGACTGTGGTTAGTTATTAAATCGTTTTCGCATGAAGATTAATGAAGAAGCCTTAAACCTTTATTTGTGAAGGTTTTCACCATGGATTAGGTGATTAATTCTTGGTACCATTGACTTGCAATTTTATTTTCATAATGTGGGTATAGTCAACTTAGGCTCGCATCATTTGGTATGGGTCAGATTGTGGTTAGTTATTAAATCGCTTCCGCATGAAGATTAATGAAGAAGCCTTAAACCTTTATTTGTGAAGGTTTTCACCATGGATTAGGTGATTAATTCCTGGGACCATTGACATGCAATTTTATTTGCATAATGTGGGTATAGTTAGCTTAGGCTGGCATAATTTGGTATCAGAGCAAAGTTGAAGCTCTTTTTAAGTTAAAGCAGAATGGTGGTTGAAACAATTGATATCAGAACAAAATAAGGAAATTCTATGTTATGTTTTAAAGATGTATATGAAGGAAAGGGAAGATTAGGTTATTTGAATTTGATAAGTAGAAGGTATGACATAAGATGAGAGTAAGTGATACTCTTAAGAAGGGATTGCAGAAGCATAAAGAAAGCACTGTGATGTTTGTTTTCTTGAGGAAAATGGAGATTCATTCAAATGTGAAGAGTGGATGGAGACTGCTTGTGAAGTCATACAGGTATTGTTTTATTTAACTCTGCTTTGAGTTTTGCAGGTTAAAAATAGAGTAAAGATTGATAGAAGTAGATAGACAAGGAAAGCTGTATATGTTCTAAAGAACAGAGTGAATGAAAGTCTGGAAAACAAGTGGCAGTGAACTTGAAGAATCCAACTGAAAGTTGGACAGAGAGGACAAGAGTGTTCTCAAAAGGAAGCTGAACAACAAGATTTTGAAAGCTTGGAATGATATTTGGTTAAATATCATTGAAATGCAGGTAATAGTAATTAGTGAAGCATCTCAGCAAGAAGATCAGAACATGAAGAGCAGTGATGAAGGAAGCTAGTAAAGGTTTCTGAGAGAGAGTGGTAGAACCTAGTATTTCATTTGTGTTTGAAATACAAGAGGACAGTTGTGTTCTCAAAAAAGAAAATGAGTTCAAGTCTAGCATGGAGTGCTCATATGGTTCCAAAGGAGAGAACTAGATAGATGCCGAAAGACTGAGCTCAGAGGAGAGAAGCTTAGTGAGGTATCATGCAGCAGGGAGAACTTGTTGTTGTAGAGACTTATGCAACTCATCGTGAGTGAGTGAGGAACTCATAGAGATGGAGAAGAATATGACTACTGATAGTCATAGCAGAGGTTTGAGAAAGGCCACAACAGAAGAAAAGTGAAGAAAGAGAATGCCAAGGTAAATGGAAAGAGGATGAGTCAAGAGGAAATTGACAAATAGATTGCTGAGTTAAAAGAACAACTCAATGTATTGAGGATGATACTTGAGGAAAAACAAAGACTAGGTTGGGTCTTGAAGAAAAAGCCAGTGAAGTGGTCTAGGTTATAGAGAAGGCTATAACAGAGGCAAGTAAAGTGGCTGATGGAAGAACTTAGAGAAGATGAGTTGGAAATGGAAGTGTCCTTTTGTGAACCAGAACGGGATGAAGTTCTAGGTGAAAAAGGTGGAGAAGGACAATTTGCCGATATTGTCATAAAGGAGGAAGAAGACAGGCATAATCTAAATTCTGATATGAAAGAAGATGAGATAGATAGGTCTCATGTAAATTCCTGTACATAGTTGGAGAAAAGTTTTACTTTTCAACATGTTGCGAGGACTGAAAGCAGAGGAAGTTTGACTCATGATGATGGCCAAAAGCAAGAAGAAGTGGAGAAGGATATCAAGCAATCAAGTGAAGGACTTGATGAGATTAAAGATAAGACCATTGAAATATTTCCGAGCCATGTAAAGGACTTGGAACGACAAAAAGACCTTAGTAAAACATTGTTGTTTGAAGTTGTTACAAGACAAGAAATATTTCTTGTGAGAGGAGTTGAAATTCAGTCTGAAGAGCTGATATGTGAAACAATAGTTGAGACTGTTGAACTCTGTAATTTTCAAATTGATAATTTGTGTATAAATGCAAGAATCATAAGTAATGATGAAGTACTTATGAAGTGTAACAAAGAACTTGAATTGTTGGAGTATTTGCTAGAAAATTCAGAGTATGACAGTGTGATTGCAGAGGAAGGAGTTCACTATAGTGGGAAAGAGCAGAAAGACATCATTGAAGTAGATGGTATGGAGGAGAGACTAGCTGACAGTCTCATGAATTCTTTTGAGAATTTAAATCAGCATACTGATGTGTTGATAGAGGAGGAGAAATCAGAGCAACATACTGATGTGTTGCAAAAAGAAGAAGAGGCACAAAAGCCTTATGATTTTTATTTTAATAATTGTTTTGTGAGTGTAGGTCTAGTTGCAGATGCTAGAGAAAATTTGGCACAGATGAGAAGCCAAATAAAAATGAAAGAGGAAGATTCTGTGGAAGTATTTAATCCATGGTACAAAGATGTTCAATTGTTGGAAAGAATGTTGTAAAGTTAGGATTCAATGTAGAAAGAGACAAACATGAAAGAGCATAAGGATGAAAGGGATGCCGTAAGAATAAGTGAAAAAAGAGTAAGTGATAGAATTCGAAAACTTCAAATATAATATAATGAAAAACAATTTGAAGAGTTAGTAGACAACAACAATAAACTGAAACAGAGAGAAAGAGATAGCAATAAATGGCAGAGTATGGACCAGCCTAAGGATGTGCTGGAAATAGAGATTGAAGAATCATGGCAGATAATGATGAAACAATTCAGGATGAAGGAAATGACAGCATGAAGGACGATCAATTATAACTTGAACCTGATTGACAAGAAGAGGAAGATGAAACAGAAGACAACAAAAATACAACAACAACAAAGGTGCAGAGATTTCAGATAGTTACAAACTAAAGTTTGGGACCCTCGAGGTTTTCTATCAACATATGAAGACACATGATCAGGAGATCATGAATGTTTTCTACCTTGGGAGTCTGATGCAAGAGCATTCAGCTCAAGAAAAATCATTGTATTTTAATAAACATAGGGGGTCTTGTGTTTTAAGGAAGTTGGTTTCCTAAGTGTTAAATTAATGTAATTATCTAGGTTTTTGAGTGATTTTAATGAGAATAATAATTAATTAAGTATTGTGAGGCATATTTATAAATGTTCTCGAATGTTGGAGAACATGAGAGATTTAGGATAGTTGAAGGATTTGTGAATCAGTTGTAAACCTTAGATTAGGAGTTGGTTTCATGATTTGTGGATTAAAGAGGATCCTTATGGATAAAGAAGATATTTTAGGATTTTTGTTGAGAAGGTTGTGGATCTAAACCAGGAATTGGTTGTAGAATCCTTTCATATAAATGTAAGCCTAAAAGGCATAGTCAAGGCTTAGCTAACTAGGAATTAGTTTGAGAGTTAGATAGGTTTGATTGTAAGCCTATGGGAAGGTAGGAAAACAGAGGCCACTGATTAGAAAATCAGGCCAGAGAGAGAGAGAGACTCTTGATGTAAATATTTAATTATCAATACAGAGAATTCGATTCCTGAATTGTGTGGTGTGTATTGATTAAATGGAGCTATGAATTGTGTGAAAAACTAGAGTTTCTACATAGTATATGTATGCAGGTGGAGTTCGGGTAGAACACAAAGTAGTGTGGAGGATGAAGGATCGTGTTGGATCGCTTGAATCCACTCGAAGGATCATAGTTGAGATTCAAGAGTGATAGTGATTAAGCTCAGGAGAGAGTTGTGTGGCAGAACAACTAAAGACCAGAACCCTGGAAGAAACCTGAAACCACAGAAGAACACTGAAGAAATGGCATAAAAATGAAGTAAAGGGAAGGATGAAGAAATGAGGTGATGATGCACAGGAGTCATTGGATCTATAAGATCAAAAAATGAGGTTGAAGGCGATGGGTGACCAATATTAAGTTGCACAACATAAAGTAAAAGAGATGAACGGTGGAGATTAGACCCAATTGCTAGCGGAATAGAAGAGCAGTTTCCTTAGGTGTAAGTGGGTTTCGCGCGGCATAAAAACTATAAGTGGTTTCCAGAAAATGAACCCAATGAGGTTTATGAACCATATCTTAATTAGTTGAAGTCCGCAGGTGATCAGGACCATCCATTGAATCCGGGATTAGATGGATATTGTGTGCTAAGCAAGTACAGAGGAATCTATGAAAAATGGACCCGATGAGATTTCATTCAATGAGATTAAATCTTGTTGAGATTCGGTGATTAGGATCGTTCATTGGTGGATTGATCAGATGGATATTGCGTGGAGAAGGTGTGCACAGGTTAATACACTGAGCAGACCCAATAGAGTCATGGACTGGAGTTAAGTTTGTTTGAGTTTGAGAGGATGAATGGAGATCGCGCAATAATCATTGATCTAATGGAGTGAAATCAATGGTGGAGGCTGAACGCGATAAAGGTGAGTGTCGGAAAATGTGCAAAGGCCGTGGATTGGCGGAAAGGTAAAGTTAAGTGAGTTATGTGTATTTCTATTATACTAGATTTATAATAGAAATAAAGGAATTAAATGTACTTTGGGTTAAGTCGGGCTTAACCAAATTCCTAGACCAAGGTTTGGGTTGATAGGAAAGAGAAATAAAAGTTAACCAAAGTTTTTATGAAGGTTGAAAGGTTGAGTTCTAAGGTTCCGCTCAAAAGGATTAATTAAGGGTCAGACTGTGGTTAGTTATTATATCGTTTCCACATGAACATTAATGAAGAATCTTTAAATCTTTATTTGTGAAGGTTTTCACCATGGATTAGGTGATTAATTCCTAAGACCATTGACATGCAATTTTATTTGCATAATGTGGGTATAGTTAGCTTAGGCTGGCATCAAAATGCCAACACACACTCTTTAGCCATTCAATTTTTTAAATTTGTAATTTCAATTTCAACTGCAGTGCCTCTTCACAATGAAAAAATAAAAGAAAAAATCTTTGCGCAAAGCATTAACGATAAAAATATAAATGAAAGCATAAAGAATAGCTAATAGTAATTAATTAACTTTTCGGAGTTAATTATGAAGCTATAAATAATAGCAGCACAATAGTAATAACAAACTGAACTATAATTATTAATAACTGTAATAATTAAACAACAACAATAGTTTCCTGAAACTATTACATTTTTATAATACTATAGTTCTTACAAGAAACATATTAACCTATAATACTATTGAAATTAACTATTTTCAATAATAGTTAATAATTAATGAGTTAAACTTTGCATTGCAATAACTATTACAATTAATTATTATTAATTTGACTATTAATAGACTATTGCGCATTTAATTATAGTTATTAATTATATGTCATTAATGATTTCTTTTAATAATTATTTTACATGAAAAACTATTAAAATACTATAGCTATTAACCTTTTTTTATTAATAGTTAATAATCAATGCGTTAAACTTGGCATTGCAATAGTTATTACATTTAGCTATTATTAATTTTACTATTGTACAATTAAGATATTACATTCAACTATTATTAATTTGACTATTAATAGACTATTGTGCATTTAATTATAGCTATTAATTCTCTTGCATTAATGCTTTCTATTTTTTATAATTATTTTACATAGACAACTTTTTCGCACAATGAAAGCACAAACATTACTATTAAACAAAAATGTTCACACTTCCGCACAACAAAAACACAAATATTACTATTAAACAAAAATATTCACATTTCCACACAAAATGTCCTATTCATATAAACCATAAGTTTCACTATGCAGAGCTATTTATTTTAGTTTATTATTGGAAAACAAATAGGTCATTACCAAGAAAACATTGTACTCGATAAATGTGCGACTTATAGCCCACAACCCCACACATTTCAATAGCAGAAACACAATGAGGTTCCACACAATAAGATATAATATTATTTTATTAATATTGTTTTATTTTATTTTATTATTGGAAAGCGAATACATCATTTTCGACAAAACAACTAATAACGTTTGTGCAAAAAACTTAGCCTATTGTGCGGAAGTAAGAAATTTAGCCTATTATGGATAACTTAGCTCATTTTGCAGAGCTTATAAGTTCAACACAATACATTATAATATATATTTTTTTTGTTTAATTTTATTATTGGAAAGTGAATACATCATTACTGAGAAAACAACTAATAACTTTTGTGTCAAAACTTAGCCTATTGTGCGGAAGTGAGAAACTTAGCTCATTGTATAGAGCTTATAACCTATTGTGCGGAACTTAGCTCATTGTGCAAAGAAATTTATTTATTTTATTATTGGAAAACAAATACGTCATTAACTAGAAAACACTATGAAAAAATATCAATTAAATAGGGGTAGAGGCGGGGACTATGCTACATCACAACTATTCCTCTTATTAAATTTATAATTGTGTTATAAAATAGTAGACATGGTTTGTGTAGCAAATTTGTTTTCCACAAATACTTTTTAACAATAAGAAAATGTATATGTTTGAATTTAACTATAGTTAGTGTCAAAAAGTTAGTGTGAAGTTGGGTTACACCTTTGGCCATTTTTTGAGACAAAAATATAATTTTTAGAAGTTTTTCAACTTTCAACAAGATAAAGTAATTTTTTTTGTTTGGAATTTCATTTTACAGTAAGATGAAAACTTGTTAGAAATTTTATTAAATTTCTATTAATTATTTTTTAGAATTGTTGTATTCACACTTGATATGTCACCTTAGCAATTGTTTGACTTTTTGTTCTTTAAAAGTCAAGGGATTCAGAAAAAGTCATGTTTTTTGGCCCCAGTGTATTCTTTATTAAACTTGCATTTTTGAAAAAAAAATGTGTTGCAACAATCTAGACACTCTATTTCAATATGGCTATATTTACAAAACCAACATATGCATATCATAATTACTAGAATTTTTTGAATTGAACCAATATGAAAGAACTGCAATTTTTTTAGATGTTTAACATAATACTATCTTTCTCATCATATTATTTAAAAACTAAAACTCTAAAAACTACCCATTAAAGAGGACGGGCCAACATAATGCACCATAAAATTTCCATACTTTTTGACAGTGTATTTTGGAAGATACAAAATTTTGAGTTCACTGAATCATAATGACATTTAGAATTGTTTTGAAAACATTTTACTAGAAAATTAGTTAAAATTAGAAAATATTTATCAAATTCCATAAAAATTATATCTACTCAAAGTGGATTTAATTCTGCAAATGGTAGTGTTTGCTTTGTTACAACTCAAACTAGCAAGGGTCCTAGAGGGGCAACTGCTAGGTCAAGGGCAATAATGGAGCAATAGCCCATTTCCACCTCATCTAAAGCTCCCTACTCTTTATGGACTTTTAGTGATAGGAGGAGACTTGGTATGAAGGTAACCAACTAGATAAATGGGTCAATGAAGGGAAAAGAGTGGTTCCTCAAGAGGTCTATTCATAAGAGAGGCTCAATATATGGCTTGCTTTCCCAAGAGGCAATACGAAAGGCTCTCTAATAAAGGACAAGACGGTCTTAGGGACTAGGTTTTGGGAATGATATTTCTTAAGGAGGGACCTAGTCCTAAAAAACCCTTATGAAGACTTGGTTTCCAAATGGTCTTTGAAGAATTACCTTCCAAAAGTTCTGGGACCACAAGGGACCAAGTGGACCCCAAGTTAGGTCAAAAGAATAGGATTAAGCAACCATTGATGTACTTGACCTAATTAGGGAGGAGAAGGGAATCAAATAAAGAATTTTTAATGAAATTCCATGCAATGACCCCAATGAGGTTACTAGCCTAAGGAAACGGAGGGAAAAATTTGGTCTCAGAGCTAGGGCTTGGGATGTCTTGGGATACAACCGTCATAATGACTTCAAATTTGGAGGACACCTAGGAGACTTACCAGCGCAGTAGTTGGCAAGAGATCAAAATTTTTGAGTGGATGTTTTGCAAGTAAATTGATTCCCTAGGAGACCTAATGGGGTTAGACCTAGAAAATGAGAGAGTTGAAAAAAAAAATGAACTTTAAACTAATCACCAGAGTAGCACCAATGATTTTTCCTTTAGGAGAGATGGAGTCATGGAATATTTAGGGTTTGGATTGGTTTCCACTTATCAAGGAGGCCTAAAAAGAAACTTCGCTAGGCATTAGGGCTAATGGAAGAAACTTCAAGGTCATATACACTTCGTTTAGGAATATTTGGTGACTTATCAAGAAAAATTCAACAAGATTGTCTCTAGGAACATTCATTCATTCAAACATGGCCCATACATGATACAACACTATTTAGATATTCAATTTACACAATTTCGTTCTAAGAAAAACAAAAAATTAACCCTAGAATAGTGAAAATCCCAGCATCATGAATGCAACAAAATAAATAACAAGAGTAAAATAGAAATAGTACTTACATTTAAGAAGAATATATCCAATCACTGTTATCGGGAAATCTAGTGTCTATGCAGAGCTACTAGTCCCACTAAGACTAGTAGCTATCTTAGAAACAAACAAACTAAAAATACTTTCATTTTCCTTTATGAGAAGTAGATAAGAGGGGAACAAAGGAGACCAACCTCTGTCTTGCCCTTGGTTCCTAGCTTGATTCCTCTCCCTTCTGATAGATCTTTGCCACTCGCTTCCTCGTCTACCCAGCTTCAAAGAGCACCTGTGGAATCAAAGTAGCATAACACTATCCAAGAACAGAGATCTACTATCATAAACAATATAGGACGAGATATATATTGACCACACAAATGCATATATCATCAATCATACAAGAATGTGGAGGAAAACTTGAATAGCTTTATTAATATCAAGAATAGCAAAGAGGATTACAACCAATTGTTCTGACCCAACATCATCCTCTCAGAAAAAAAGCCCTTCTTGACCTCATGAAAAGCTTAGATCACCCAACACTATGATGTTACACCAAGAAACTAGCAACACTTCCTTACAAGATACAGAATTCCAGCCCCCTGGATCTCTGGGATGAGGGATCCATATATAGATGTTTGCAAGGGGGGTGAGTCAGCTTCTGAGCTCTGATTAGTGTCCTCTCTCTGATAGTTCTTGATTCCACTTGGAGATTGATAATCTCTTACTCATCCCTGGGCGGATGCAGAGAGGCAAGTGTCACAGGAGAAGTTTCTGGAAGATTTCATGATCCTCCACCTCGCAAATTGACTCTGCCATTTGTCCACTCTCACCCATCGCACTCCATAGAAGGGATTTTTAGTATGCATTGCACCTCTCGTGTGCATTTAGGTGTGATGCAGCGCACTTTGACCATGAAGTAGGTGAGATGGTCCAGTTTTGACCAGTTCTTAGTAGTTTTTCATGGAGAACTTCTGGGAGATGATGTAATCAGTTGACCTTGTTCTTTTAGGGGTTGGAACAACACTTTTAGGGACTTAGGAGCCCTTGGTTTATGGACATTTATGATTGGGGTTGCAGTGCCAAAAAATGTCTATAACAGTTGCCCCCTAAAGCATGAGGTCGTTAATCTTTTGATGTCAGGTGAAATGCTTTATCATGAGGATCCGAAGTTTTTTCGAGCTCGAAGGCGACCTATAATAAGATACAATACAATACATTATCTTCATAATATTTTCATGATCTAGCTGAGGCAGGCATTCCCATGCTCAGCTTTATAAATTCATTTTCATGTACATAAGACAAACAATCGTCTATGTGCAGATTAATGATTCTGGTAGAGCCATCATCCCTTAGATTGGATGATTATCTGCGCAGCAATGATGTACATTTGATGTCTTTATTTTCCTGAACATATATCGCAGCCCGTATGGATGAAACTAGATCCAGGGTCTTCAATCTCGTTCGATCTTCACTCAAAGTACAAGTCGATCCATGTGAGAGATGTTCTGGAGTCGAACATGGAAAGACATCGCCTGATTACTAGCCAATGATGTAAGTTGTTAACAGGCACGAGAGGAATCACCGATAATGATGATGACCCTCAAGGTACTATAGTACAATTCACATGGTGTGAATAAGGTACTTGGTGTCGCACACCACGCAAAATCTTTCGGTCGAAGGCCATTGATGTAAACCTATCGTCGGAAGTGAGAAACTTGCCATTGAGGCGTGCAAGATTCAAAGTACTGAAAGGGTTGTTCCTAGATCGACTTCCTGGATAATGAGCTGATGTCGACAAGAAGCGAATCATCATAGGAGGGCCTTAGTGAATCCCACATCTATGACACGGAACAGAGCAAATGATTTTAATGGAGGTGAAAACGACCTGATGATATAAGGTTCAGGGTGGCGGTCATTAAAGAATGGAGTGTGAATGTATTGCAGTGGATGAGACACAGGTGAATTCTCTGAGCGACTTCTCTTGAACATATTGGCAATAAAGAGATAATGGATTGGTAGCGTTAACCCCAAATATGGATGATGTGATGGACCAATGGTGATATGACCAGTGAACGGAACAACCCAACCTGACTTGGATGTGGAGTGAAAGTGTCATGTCCAAGAGCGACTTGCTAACAATAAAGTTTCTTCAAGTTTTCTTCCCAATTTTCCCTAGTCATTGCTGACCAGTACCTCTTTATTTTTGTCAAGCTTGAGGAGTATAGCATATGCTTGTTCTATAATTTTCCCTTCGGGCAAACCCATCGCTATGTTTTAACGAGCCTAGCGATAGTGAAACTCATTCTTGTCGGTATGGACAAGTTTGTCGCTATTCGGTTTTAACGAGTTTAACGACAAAGATAACTCGGTCCTCTTCAATTTTAGAGAGTCTGAAAGGGACGTAAAGAAAACTCCAACAATCCTTTTTCTTCATATAATCCCTTAAGTCCGAAAAAGTATAAAATAATACAAAAGGGATGAATTTTCAGTAATTTTAACGAGCCAAACAAAACAAGCGCTCAATCTTTTTTTGTGATAATCCCTCAGGTCCAAAAAGATTAAAATCTAAAGGAGGGATAGCACTTCTGGTCACTTTAACGAGTTGGAGAGGCCAATTGCTCGAAAATATTTTCATATTTTACGAGTTAGATGAAAAGAGCTTAAAGGAGACTCATTTTTCGAGGAATGAGTGATAAATTCGGGTAGCAGCTAATTCCAGGTAAGGTTTGGAATTTTCCAATCACGGTAGCGTCACAAGAATGGCTAACAGGATCACTCTTTGCATCTGTTCCTCGAAAAGGGTAAACAATCAAATGGAGGTGAACGATCGGCCAATACAGAGTGGAGGTGATGATGAGAACACGACCAAGGGTTCAAAGGCTGATGATAATGCATTCACGATGGTTATTTACCGGAAATTGGCTCATTTTTTAATGAATGAGCTTAAATTCTAGGGAAAACATTTGCTCACTGCTTATGTTTAATTTTTAACGAGCTTGAACTCCACATAAAGACTGCTCGATCCAGTCATATAATAAGGATGTCTCATCTAAGATGGCATTTTTTCAAAGCTTTGCCCAACATCCTTTCTTTATGCAAGTTAGGAAATGACCAATCCTACGAGTTTAAGGGGTTAGAGGACCTACAAATTTAAAAAAATAAATGGCCGATGTTCACTTGCACGCCAAAAGGTTTGCATGCCCCCAAGTATAACGAAAAATTTCCAGGTTACCAAAGATTGTTCTATCCACATTGCAAAAAAAATACTTCCTCGGTGATGCCTACCGAAATAAACAAAGGTAAGTGGCGCAACTGGCTCCACTCACATAACTTTGACGAAGGAATCTTATTCCAGTCTAATCTCATAAACCAATCATATATCCTTCGCGGAAACCTACCCTATACCCAAGGTTTTCCTGTCGAAACAGGCCAGGGTGCATGCCCCCTGGGTTTCAATCATGTCCTCCGAATCACTCGCGCTCATCAGGTGGACGGACTGGGGATTGATGAGACATTCCTTGCGTGAAAAGACCATTCAGGGATGGTATTTGACTATTTTCTATGTGTGAACCGGGGAATGAAAGCTGGTCTACGAGCTTGACCACTCTTCCTTCATGCGGAAAACTCATTACTCTAAAGAGTGAGGAGACAATGGCTCCCATGCAATAAATATAGTTGCGTCCAAGGAGTAGATTATAATCCAGGGGTCCTTAGACTACCATTACGTTCATGTGAATGATTTTCCTTCTCAATGTTATCGGCACATTGGGAAGGATCCCTAACGGTCGACTGGTTCCTTTGTCAAAGCGTGTTAGATTTCTCATTTCAGGCAAAAGCGATGGCGAACCAAGCGATTTCCAAGCAGTTGAGGAAAGGATACTCACAGAAACCCCTTCATATATGATGGTACCGGCCATGACCATTCTATATATTTGAGCAATGATTCGAAATGGTACACTAGTCGGTAAACGGGGTCTTCCTAGTAGATTCCAATTGAAGGAAACAAATAGGTTGCTTGGAGGTGGGACCGAATAGATGGCCAGATATGACTCTGACGAACTTCCTTCCTGCGGTAAAGGAACGGGTAGATTTCCCCCATGTTCGTCGGAGTCTATGTTTATGAAGAGAATTTGAACGGTGTCGTTCTTGTTTTCTCCAGTGACTGTATCATCTGAAGATGGACCTTCTGAAGGCAAGACCAGGTCAACTGCTGCATCGACCTTTTTACTTTCCTCTGGTGTGGATTCAGATGGTTTATCTTCAATGATAGACACTTCAACTGACTACAATGGCGTGTCAGTCGGATTTTCAACTAGTGATGGACTTGGAAAGAGTTTCTTATATCCAGGAGGAAGCCGTAACGGTGAAACCAGACAGTCGTCCAAAACTCTTTTAGCCTCATCTAGGAAGGGACAATAGTGGACGGCGTGATTGCCTTCACACAGTTTATAGGGGAATTTACTTTTCCTTTTCTGTCCTAACATTTCGCTTTCACTAGTTGACGGTGTGCTTTCAACATGATCATCAGAGGTTGTTGACACCGGATTGTGAAAACGAGGAGACCAGTCCCTTAAGATCCGAGGAATGCAGGGACAATCTCGATGATAGTGATCTCCTTTGCAAATGACACATGGAGATTTAGGCTTTGATAGTGCAATGTGTGGATTTTCACTAGATGATGCCTAGTTGCCCCCTGCCATCTTTGGCTTCTTCTTCTTCTTCTCTTTCTTCTTCTTCTCCTTCTTCTTCTTAGTTACTTGACTTTGGGCTTTACCAGCTCCATCAAGCGAAGAGGAAGGAGGAGAGGGAGAACTGGATGAAGTAGAAGGTTGGGGGGTAGCTTTGGTATCATCTAGTTGCTTGCTTGATTGCTCAGGAATCACAGTGTTCTGAACGACAGAGGTCGAGAAGAGCCATACGGGTAGGCCAATTGTCAATCCTGGAAGTGACAATGTGGCCATATGGGGTGCACCAACATCTCCCCAAGAGGATAAAGGACTAGGATTTCCTCCAAGGGGAAATCCTTGGTTGGCGGACTCCATTTTTCTCAACCTAAGACCAACGTAGAAAAGGTGATGTTTATTCCAATTAAAATAAATTTTAGACGCTTTGACACAACTTGTTTTTTCAATTTTTAAGAGTCGATAAAAAACAAAAGTTGACTCTAGTCGCATTCGATTTTTAATGAGTTTGAAGTGACAAGTGCTCAGATGGACCTTTTCCTTTAAGGAGTCTAAAAAGGAACGAAAGAGATTACTCTGGAAATCTAGACAGAGGGATTACCAGACCAATCGCAAAACTGCAGAATACTTTTTACGGTATGGCATTCAATCTTCCCGAATGTTGTGTTCAGTGCATTGCGATCGATGGGGCGGCATACACGGCTTCGTATGGATAAAGGATATAGCCTATTATGGTCTCCCAATATATACTCGATGGTACATGGGAGCACAAGTTTGTACTGGCACTTATCATCTCAAAGTGGAGGAATCACCCAACCAACAATGAAAACAACAGTTACTAGGTTTTATGATGCCGGAATACGTCTCTAGCCTAGACTTCTAAATGTTGTGCGTTAGGTTCCAAAGCGTTTTTAGATTCATTAAATTTATTTTATAGTTGATCTTGCTTAAGAATTTTCCTTTCAGGTTCACCGCGTGATGTAGATATACAATTCCTAAAATGCAATCTAAGATGATAAACAATCATTTAATCTTCTTTTTGCAATGAAAATCCTAGCTACTAAAGAAAGAGAGATGATATTATTTCAACATAGAGCAGAGAGCACACACTATATGCACTGTCCTAAATCAAACCAACAAAAAGTCTAAATGCAAATGCACATGCATGTATTTGTTTTCAGCCCTCTTAATGCGTGAATGATAAAAAGAAAGCTAAGCAAATTTGAATTATTTTTCACAGCGACATTACTAACAAGCTTCTTTTCAAGACAAAATGAAGACAATGACGACACTTTGTGATTTGGAATTGAAAACTTGCTTTCGACACTTGAAAAACTACTAATTCAAATCAAATACAAGAGTAACAGTGTAATCAACTATCAAGAACAATCGGATTCTCTTCTATGACTGAAAATGACACTTGCGACACTTCCAAATCAAGAAACGACAGTTCAATTACGCTACTTCTTTGTAAAAGAGAACTAAAATGGATCACAATACATAAAAACATTTCCAGCTCTTTGCACAATGGAGGCGGAATAATGGTAAGGAAGGGGGTTTCCAACAGAGGTATAATGACTACAGACAACAAAAGTCCTGAATAGAGCTGAAAAGAGTGAAGAAAAACCAAAGTCTGGAGGCAAAATTAGCCTTTTCTGATCAGCGCACCTGTTACACAGGGATTCCAGTATGCATCCCACCTACAGCACATGGGAAGTGCGATGCATACTGATATCCTTGAAGAGAGGGTGCGATGGTACAATGCGAGACTTTTGATCTAGTTCTTGATCACAGTTTGCAGCACAGTTCAGGGATTTAGGCTGAGCAAGTAGTAATCAGTAAATAAATCACAGGGGTAGATCTAAGGAGGTTACTAGAGCCACCACAAGGGAAATTAGAGAGCTTGTAAATCGATTTTCAGTTCATAAACAAAACCCAGAGATAGACTGAAGCAACATTGATCTACTTTGCAGTTGCATAGCAAATGCAGTTCGAAGGCTAGCTGGCTTGACTTCAGGCTCCGTCTGTAAGTTTATAAAGCAAACAAATATAGACAAATAAACAATCTATTCACTCCCCAGTTGAGTCGCCATTTTGTTATCGGGAAATCTAGTGTCTATGCAGAGCTGCTAGTCCCACTAAGACTGGTAGCTATCTTAGAAACAAACAAACTAAAACTACTTTCATTTTCCTTTATGAGAAGTAGATAAGAGGGGAACAAAGGAGATCAACCTCTGTCTTGTGCTTGGTTCCTAGCTTGATTCCTCTCCCTTCTGATAGATCTTTGCCACTCGCTTCCTTGTCTACCCAGCTTCAAAGAGCACCTGTGGAATCAAAGCAGCATAACACTATCCAAGAACAAAGATCTACTATGATAAAAAATATAGGACCAGATATATATTGACCACACAAATTCATATATCATCAATCATACAAGAATGTGGAGGAAAACTTGAATAGCTTTATTAATATCAAGAATAGCAAAGAGGATTACAACGAATTGTTCTAACCCAACATCATCCTCTCAGCAAAAAAGCCCTTCTTGACCTCATGAAAAGCTTAGATCACCCAACACTATGATGTTACACCAAGAAACCAGCAGCACTTCCTTACAAGATACAAAATTCCAGCCCCCTAGATCTCTGGGATGAGGGATCCATATATAGATGTTTTCAAGGGGGGTGAGTCAGCTTCTGAGATATGATTAGTGTCCTCTCTCTGATAGTTCTTGATTCCACTTGGAGATTGATGATCTCTTACTCATCCCTGGGCGAATGTAGAGAGGCAAGTGTCACAGGAGAAGTTTCTGGAAGATTCCATGATCCTCCACCTCGCAAATTGACTCTACCATTGGTCCACTCTCGCCCATCGCACCCCATAGAAGGGCTTTTCAGTATGCATCTCACATCCCGTGTGCATTTAGGTGGGATGCAACACACTTTGACCATGGAGCAGGTGAGATGGTCCAGTTTTGACCAGTTCTGAGTAGTTTTTCATGGAGAACTTCTGGGAGATGATGTAATCAGTTGCCCTTGTTCTTTTAGGGGTTGGAACAACACTTTTAGGGACTTAGGAGACCTTGGTTTATGGACATTTATGATTGGGGTTGCAGTGCCCAAAAATGTCTATAGCAATCACCAAGATATGTCAATCATATAAGCTCCAAGACAAATAATATTATCCAAACATCGAAATTCATCCATTCATCCCAAAAATATCATCCTCAAAGGATAGTGAAAATATCACAAAAAGATATGATTCAATCCAAGTGATGATGAGAGAATGAATCATCTCATGATCTATTTATACAATGTCTAATGAATTATATTTAGCTTATTTTACCTAATGTATCCCCTAAAATAAAATAATGTGCGTAATAACAACCTTTTAGTGACAAGCCCACCAAACTAGCTCAATAATAAAGGAGTAAGCCTCTCAAGAGGGTTGAATGATCAATAACATGTGTTGTTGGGAATTAGAGAAGGCCTAATGAAGTCCATAGGTTCAATAATGTGAAATATGACTCCAAATATAGTGGAAAATGGGTTGGCCCCTTGTTCTCCAAGTAATAAACCTGTGGTGCTCCCAAATGGATATGGGGGCACACAAATGTCCTCATCAGTCTCCAAACAGATTGAAAATGTCTGTAGACCATATGCAAGGGCTAAGATGATGATATAAGTGATGCCACATCATCATATAGATCCTAGACCATCTGTCAAGTGTATGGTCCAATAGGTGAACCACGAGAAATTTCTAAATGACTCTGGGGATCCATGGGATGCTATCTGTTGTTGTGGAGGCTCATGGTTCTCTACACACACCCCACATGTGCCAATGTATCGCTTTGGAGGGTTAGGATATCGTATAAGGAGACCAAACCTAAAATGGACACCATATGTAATCCTACATAAGCTCCAATGCATCCCCTTTCCCTCCACTACACCAAGTCATTAAATATATCAAGTAAAAGAGTTTACAAACCATGGAAAACAGGTGAGCACTTCATAATGGCATGCCCTTCCATAGTGTGATTTGGCATGTGAAAATGTCTCCAAGCTCAAAGGGGGGTTAACCAAGCACCCCATTAGGTGGCTTCTACTTCTAAATGGGGTGGTATGTCCATGGTACACCCTTCAAATTGTGATGGCATGTGATAAAGTGATGGAACATAGTAGGGGGTGAAAGGGAAAACTTGGGTAACATGCCATTGTATAAGGGTAGCTAATGAAAGGGAAGCCCATATTTGGGTAAATAATGTGTAGAGGAGGGAGAAATTGTGGTAAACGAGTTACCCCGTCCTTGTTTTTTCCACCCTTCTTCATATGCCTATTTCCTTTTATGATTTTTCTTTGGTTAATTGCTCGGGGCTCAAGGGAATGTGTGCATGATGTGTAAAGTATAGCAGTTTATACCCCTTTTCAGGCAGGGCAATTCATCGCCCTTCAGGGGTTGGGACAATCATGGGTTATTGAATGATAAAGGAGGTTCATATAGGGCCTACAAGAACCAGGGTGATTGCGAAGGAAGGGGGTAGAGCTCATGTATTGGTTTTTTCCCACGTGCTAAATGTGTTTGTCTCGACCATCTTTTGCATTTTGTGGTACAAATTCCTGTTGAATGTGGCCAATTATGCTTTTTCTTTTCTTTTGCATCAACCTACGGGTATTGTTCCAGGCCCAACCCAAGGTGTGGGCAAAGGTGAGAGGGTGTTAGACCCTTGTGGACCCAATGGAAGAATGTGGACCTGGTGGGAGGAGTGATGAATGGGGTTATAATGAGCGGAAGGCGGGGTGATATATGTGGATTGGGAAGCGAGACCACGCAACCAAAATCGGGGTTTCCTGTGTAGTACCACCTCTAAAGCCCAAAGGTCTGTAAAAGAGATCACATAGGACTAGGGTCCAAGGTTTATATACAAATAGACATAGGGGACAAGAGAACAGATCTAGTCCACTCTTTCCACCAAATACCCCCATTAATCCATGCACAAGAGTTTCCATGATAAATGAACTAAAATACTCAATTCTTAAATGATAAGGCATACCTTTAGGTTTGGGAGGCCCACCTTCAAACATACAATCATGACAGATGGGTGAGGGACCACATGGCTGGCTCAGGTGGTGGAGAAATGACACAATGAGCTAGTTGGTGGTTGCCAGGGGCTACTGGTTGAGGACCATCATGGAGAAAAAATTTCTCATAGGGATAACACCCACAAAATGGTGGGTAAAAGGTTCTGAAAGTAAATCCACTATATTTGATGGAGTTTAACCATTATGAAACTTGAGAAAGGTGAAAAAATCCGAGTTGTTACAAAGTTGTAGGTTTTTAGCCAAATTTTTTGTTGGTCGAATTTTTTTTCTTCCCTGAACGGACGTTATATTTAACGAAAAATGTTTTTTGGTCGAAAAACCTACCATATTTTATGTCGACCACAAAATTTAAATAATGTGACCCTTTGATGTAACCATTTCAGCCTAAAGCTATAAATAAACTTGGCTGAAATATCATTTTCGCACTCACATTCCTCATGTGCAACTTTTCAATACAAAAATTCTTTGAATCCAATTTTTGGATAGAATTTTTTTTTTGGCTGGATTTGAAAGTGAGTTTTTTGGGCTCAATTTTGAAAGTGACTTTTTTGTGCTAGATTTTGAAAGTGACATTTTTGGGCTTGATTTTAAATATATATATAGATTGAATTATCGTGGGGAATCAAAGAAATTGCAAGAGAAAATATGATGAAATTAAAGACATTGAGGCTTGTAAAGAATACTCGAGAAACTATTAGAAAAGAGAGATGAAAGAATGCTTAAATATTGAAAGGGAAAATCAATCTCAACAAGAAGTTGGATGAGGAATGTAAATCTAGATATTATAAATGATATTTAAAATTATTAATATACTGTGCAATTTAATTTTTATTTGGGGCGAATTGTAGGATAGTTAGTTGTGGAAAAATTGGAAAAACTTGGGAGAAGCATAACTTTCTCAGTCTTTTGGCCAAATGAGGTGTATAAAGAGCCCAACTAGGGGTTTTGGACAGTTTTGAAGCTATTGGAGACATAATTTTTACATTCCAAGCATTGTCAATACATGTAAACATAAATTTGAGCACTTAATGAAAGAGACCCTGTTAGCCCTGAGGTGCTGATCCAAACAAATCCAAGAAATATCTAAGTCTTTGAAAATCATTTACAAGATCAAAATAATTGCAAGTGAAAACCCTCCAAAAGGCGGAAAAACACTATCGGGAAACGAAAACATAGAGAAAATAGTGAAAAATAGAGCAGTGGAGGCTTGAACAATGAATGCACAGTAGCCGTCAGATCTGGCTGATCAACGGTCCAGATCTGATCAACAAATCGAAATCGACACAAGCAGATGGAGGATATCGGTGCATACCATATATGAGTTGTGATGGCAATTGCTAGAGTCAATGAGGACCATCAATCAATCAAGTGCACAGATGGATGGCCCACGTTGCATCGCAGAATCACAATCAGCCAACACAACAGAGCGCTCACCAAATGGCCCGGGGTTATCATGATATGCGATTGCGATCAATTGCATTGGAGCTTCACAGAGGAGTGGGATATATATATATATATATATATATATATATATATATATATATATATATATATATATATATATATATATATATATATATATATAGATATATATATATATATATATATATATATATATATATATATATATATATATATATATATATATATATATATATATATATATATATATATATATATATATGCGATTAACCAGACCCGATGGGAATATAAACACTATTGTAAAGGATTTGAGATCCGCCAAATAACATTTTTTTATATATTTTCATATATTTTGTTATTTAAAAAAATACAAAGGGAAAATGCCGATGTGATAAAACTCGGACCTGAAGAGGTTTGGGAATGAAAATGTATATTGTTTCAAGTCCGAAGGAAGCCATTTTTACGTTATTTTTAATGTTTTAAACGTATTTCCAAAATACAAAGGGAAGCCTTGGAATAAGGTCAAAGCGACTTGCGATAGCGATTGAGGATAGATCCGATAGGAGAATAGACTAGATTTAAGGACTTTTGAAGTCTGGATGAATAGTGTTTTTGGCGGATTTTCACAGTTTGAATGCATTTCTCTGAGTTAATAGAAAGCGGCCATTTCAGGGATTTCAAAGGCCTGATGCACTCATCTGTGGCAGAATAGGTGGCCACCTCCCCTTAAGGCATTATGCAGTGATTATTTAACGCTAGAAGAGGGATTTGAGCAGATAGAGGCCGGGAGACAAAAATTCGAAAAGGGGAAAAAACAACACCACGGTGCAGCCAAACCAACAAAAATGGTCATGGAACGTCGCTGGCACGAGCGAGCCACCTGACAGCGCGACAAAATCACCAGAATTTGGTTACTATGTTGTTAGAAAAGAGCCCTTTGAGCTCATGTTTGTCTGATTATGGCGTCAGTTAGTTAGAAGACAGATGGGATAGATTAAGACATCTTGAGCCTTAGAGAACCTGAGAGCATTGTAAAAAGCCTATAAATGGCTGAAAGCTAGAAGAAACAGAGGTTCAAATTTTGGAGACTATGGAGACTTTGCTCCTCTCAGTGTCTCATCTTCATTCCAGTAATATAATCTTCTTTTGTTGTTACATTTTCAATTTCCATCTCCTCCTCTGCTCTAAGCTTCCACTTGAATAGGTTATTCATGTTTTTCTTCCGCATCTAAATGCCAGATAACTGTCATCTTATCTCTGTGTTGATAAATTAGATTTGCACTCTTCATTTACTTTCTATAGCTCACCATTCATATGTGTTTATGTATGCATCTTCTAGTACAGTTAATATTCTCCATCTATCCATTGAATCTATAAACTAATGAGCATTAGTGGTCTAAAGCCTTGTCAAGCTGAGGGTGTTCATGCATGTCTGGAGTGAAAACATAGTTGAAATAGTCATCTGACTTGATCCAAACCAAAATCCATTCTAATAGTTCATAGATCAATATTGAAGATTTATATGTTTCCAGGCATCTCCAAGCTACAACCTAGGAGAGCTTCCTGGAGTGCTAACATAATTGGCGCCGTTGTCGAGGAGAGGAGACTGAAGCTCATCTTCCCTGGGGGCTGACACATATCCAACTTTGGTGATAGACAAAGTTTGGACACTTTCTCAGTTGTAATCATCTATATAGCAACTCTACTAAAGTACGATCCTCTTTGCGACTCCACTCCGTAGTGCTGGCTCAGTTTGTGAGGCATACTAGGAGAAATCCTCAGAAGCCACTAGCTGACCTAGTAGTTGACCTTGAAAAAATCATTAAAGAAAGAAAGGTGTTGTAGAAAGGAGCATCAAGTTCAGGTAGTTCTAAACAATATTCTATATCTCTTCAAGAAAATCTTGTAATAGAACAAATACATGTTGAGAGTATAGCATCTAATACTAGCAGTGAAGACAAAATCTCAAAGACTCATAGAGCTCCTTATTCTTTAGGTTCTCCTTTTGTTGCAAGCCCAAAGGAAACCTCTCCTCCTATCCATCATACTCCTTTACTCCTATCATTCAGATTTCCAGTACCCTTATAGCCACCATAACTATGGCAGGACCACAAGCACCTACCAAAATGGAAAGAATCATAGCTGCTAGGTATGGATCTCTAGTACTACCCACTCCTTTGAATGCCATGCCTACAGGAGAATATCAAAAGTATATGCCTAAGTTCACTAGGATTGAAGGTGTTACAACTGAGGAACACTTGAATCATTCTATAGTTATGCTGATAACCTAGACATTAGTGAAGATGATGTATGGATGAGAGTCTTTGTCCAAAGTCTAGATGGAGAGGCTAGAAAATGGTTCAGAGAGCTGACACCAAGGTCTATAGCAGATATTGAGGCTTTAGATGATGCATTCCTAAAGCATTGGGGGGATAAGAATGATCTACTCTACTACCACACAAACTTTGGGAACTTAAAGAGGGAAAATGGTGAGTTATTGTATGATTTTAATGAGAGGTTTAACCACATAAAACCCACCATTACCTCTGCTAAACTCATCTATGCTAGTGCCTTTGATTCTAACTTTTGTCTACTATTGAGGGGGAGACGATGTGCTACCTTGGCTGATATGCAGGATGCAGCCTTGGAAGTAGAATCAAACATCATGGTTGTAGAGAAGCTCATGGGGAATGATGATAGAAGGAGACAGAGGGGCGAATATTCATCATCTTTAGATCCCAAGATAGATAAAATGACCAAGATGATAGAGTCATTAGCCTTTGAAATCTCCAAATTAAAGGTTGAGCAACACCTTGGGAAAGGAAGAGTTCCTAATACCTTTGCTCCTAGAAACCCAAATCTATATAGAAGAGCTAATGAGCAGTTGTAGATTCTGCAAAGAAGCAAAGATTCCAATGAAGACCAAAGGGTGAAGACCCCTTTCTAGAATGTAATCATGGAAGAAGAGCAGTTTGAAGAAGATGATGAGATCCATTATCTATAAGACAAAGGCATTGCCTCCTTTTTGACCTCAGCTGCCTATGAAAAGTCATTTTTCAATGACCAAATCAGCCAAGAGTGGGATTGTGGAGCTGTTATGAAAACTGATGATCAACACAGATATGATCTGAGGTCAAAGATGAATAATGCTAAGGAAACTCATGTTCAGAGAGCTTCTGTCCCTGAAATGCAGCAAGATAAAAAGCAAAAATGATCTGCAGTTGATCCCATCATCCTTAAAGCTCCAACTCACGAGGTAAGAGGCCTTGACAAGTCTCCTTCTCCTTTTAGTTTTGAATCAAAAATTCAGAAGCTAAGCATACCTATACCTCTGATTGAACTAGTGAAGAATGAGTCCTTCAAGAGATCTATCCTTGAGGCCCTTGAGCCTAAAGCCATCCAAGCCTCCACTGACTATGTAAATCTGCAAGATGACAAACCAGCTGTTGTTCTCAGCCCAATGATTGAAAATTGTGATGAAAGATCCCCATCATTCTATGTCTCCTTCACTATTCATGACAAAATCCTTCACAACTGCCTTCTGGACACAGGAGCCAACCATAATCTAATGCCGAAGGCTATCACATATGAGTTGGGTCTACCAAGCCTTATCATGACTTGTTTTCTTTTGACTCCAGAAAAGTGAAATGTTTGGGATTAATCAAAGACCTAACCATCACCTTGTCTCAGCTCCCCATGAAGAGAACGATGATAGATATTGTGGTAGTAGATGTACCCCCCAAGTTTGGCATGTTGCTTTCCAGAGGCTGGATCAAGAGATTAGGTGGAACATTACAAAATGATCTGTCCTATGCTACTGTCCTAGTTTTTGGAGGTGAGAGTAGGAGATTATACAGAGAATCTCAATTGGCTTATATCACCAGTGATGAAAGGAATCCCACTAATCATACCATCTATGATATCGACAATGATTTTCGAGCTTGTATTCTTCAGATTGAAGAATCCTAGTTGGCCTCCATGTAGCTTAGGAAACCGGTTTGCTAGATCACAGAGGAAGAAGGCCCACAAATTTGGGACATGTTCTTTGATGGAGCTTGCTCTAAGGACGCTGTAGGGGCAGGTGTAGTCCTTGTGTCCCCCATGCAAGAATGCATTCATTTATCTTTCAAATTAACTTTCGAGGTCACAAATAACATAACAGAGTATGAAGCTTTGATATTTGGCTTAAACGTTGCTAAAGAAATGGGCATCAAAGGTCTGGAGGTGTTTGGAGATGCAGACCTTATCATTTAGCAGGTGAACAAAACTTTCCAAACAAAGCCTCTAAGGCTAAAAGCATACAGAGATGAGGTATGTAAGATCAAGGGTTCTTTTAATAGTTTCAGCATTTCTTACATCCCTAGAATGAAGAACCAGCTCGCTGATTCCCTTGCTGTGTCGACTAGCACGTTTATTCCTCCTTTGCCTTCTAAATTGACTTATGAAGTTCAGGTGAAATATAGACCATCTCTGCCTGAAAATGTCAAATATTGGAAAGTTTTTGAAGATGATGATGAAATTAATAGGTTTTTACAGGTCATTGATGAATTTTCTGAAATGCACATTGACCAAGAAAACGAAACCATTGAAGAATGCAACCAGTCCAAGCTAAAGGACGAGAATGGTCAAGATAGCATTATTCAACTGCCTAGTAACCATATACCCAAAGGATTGGTGCCCCTAGAAAAGATGTTTGATCATAATGATGTACCTTATAAGCCTACCAAAAAAGAAAATGAGTCTGCTATTCATAGACATAATGTAGGGAGTCCAACCCATCCAAAGTACATAAATCTGTCCACTCACTTGTCTTCTGCCCAAAGTTCCGAGTATTGCACCCTGATGAAACAATTTGCTGATATTTTTGCTTGGGAGTACAGTGACCTTAAGGCCTATGACACCAACAACATTTAGCATAAGATTCCACTGGAGAAGAACACCATCCCTTTTAAGCAAAAATTAAGACCTATCAACCCTCTTTTACTGCCTTTGATTGAAAAGGAAATCAAGAAGCTGTTGGACGCTAAGATCATAGTCCCCCTAAGGTATTCAAAGTGGATAGCTAACCTTGTGGTAGTAAGAAAGAAGAATGGAGAAATCAGGCTTTGTTTTGACTTCAGGAATCTGAACAAATGCTCTAAAAAAGACAACTACCCCCTACCTAAGATGGAACACTTGCTGCAAAACGTTTCAGGGGCTAGAGCCATGTCTTAGATGTATTTTCAGGTTACAATCAGATTATTGTACATCCAGAAGATCAGGAAAAGAATGCCTTCACTACTCGGGGCACTTTCATGTACTCCAAGATGCCTTTTGGACTGATGAATGCTGGGGCTACTTTTCAGAGGGCCATGGACATAGCCTTTGTGGGAGAGAAGTACAAGTTTGTCCTTATTTACCTTGATGACATAACAATCTTTTCCAGCAGTCATGAGGACCATTTGCATTATTTGAAGAAGGTGTTACTAAAGTGCAAACGGTTTGGAATTTCTGTAAACCCAAATAAGTCACAGTTTTCTCTAGAAGAAGGCAAACTTCTGGGACATGTTGTTTCTGCTGAAGGTGTGAAGATTGATCCAGCAAGAGTTCAAGCAATTTAGACATTGTCCATCCCAAGGTCAAAAAGGTACATTCAATCTTTTCTGGGTAAGATTAACGTTGTCAGGAGGTTTATTCCAAAATTTGCAGAGCTAGTAAAGCACCTCACTTCCATGCTGAAGAAAGGATTAGAAATAAAATGGACAGATGGTGCAAGAAGCTCTTTTGAAGCCATCAAACAAGCTATCACGGAAGCTCCCACTCTGATCAGTCCAGATTATACCAGGGAGTTTTATATCTTCTCTTTTGCCTCTTATGATACACTTGTAGCAGTTCTATTGCAGAAAATTGATGAAGGTGTAGAGCACCCTGTGGCCTTTTTCAACAAAACTCTGAGGGATGTTGAACTAAGGTATGACCTTATTGAAAAACAAGCTTATGCTCTCATAAAATCTTTAAAGGCATTCATAATTTATATTCTGCATTCCAAAGTGATTGCATATGTACCTTCAGCCAGATATTAATGGAAAGAGAGCTAAATGGATTGTAAAATTCATAGAGTTCAACATAGAGGTGAAGCCCACCAAGCTTGTCAAAGGCCAGGGCTTGGCTAAGCTTATGGCTAAGGAAAATTGCAGTTTTTTAGACATCAATTACATGGGTTCAAATTCAAGTGGTGAGTGGACAGAGGAAGCAGCAGAAGAGCAAGAGCAGAATTAGTCTTTGGTTGAAAATCTAGCCACCTGTGAATGGTATTCCAATGTAGTTCATTTTTTGCAGAAGCTAAAAGTCCCTCCAGGGCATAGCTCAAGTCAAGCCTAGGCCATTAAGCTCAGATCAGCCAAATTTTGCATTAATGAAAACCTTATTTATTGGAAAGACCCATCAGGGATCCTCTTGAGATGTCTAGACAAAGGACACTCTGTGGAAGTCAGGCACCAATTCCATTCTAGCATCTGTGGAGGGCATCATTATTGGAAAACCACAAACCAAAAGAACCTGAGAGCTGGGTATTATTTGCCTACTCTGTTCTCTAATGTGTTTTATTTTGTGAAGTCTTGTGGCAAATGTCAGAGGTTTGCAGGAAGACAACAATTAAAATCTCTTCCCTTGAAGCTAGTACACGCCAATGGTCCCTTCCAACAGTGGGGGTTGGACTTCATAGGTGAGATCAATCCACATTCCAATGGCCATCACAAATTGATAGTGGTAGCCACTGATTATTTCACCAAATGGATTGAGGCTATACCCACTAAAAATGCTAATCATCAGGTTATCATAAAGTTATTGAATGAGAATGTTTTCACTAGATTTGGTTGACCAACCAAACTAGTCACTGATAATGCAGCAGCTTTTAGGGCAGAAGAATTGGTGGACATGTGTGAAGCCATGGGCATTCAATTGGTGCATTCTACCTCATATTATCCTCAAGGCAATGGCCTCGCAGAATCATCTAACAAGAGTCTTGTAAGGATAATCAAAACACTCTTGGAGGATAACAAAAAGAGCTGGGATTCCAAGTTGAAGTTTGCACTATGGGCTAACAGAATTACCAACAAGAAGTCCATAGGAAATTATCCATTTAAGCTAGTTTATGGCATTGATGCTATTTTTCCTATCCAGCTGATTCTCCCTGTGGCCAAATTCTTGCAAGAAGAATAGGATGAAGAAAATTACATGGCGAGGAGAATGAGTAACTTGTTTGAATTACAGTAGATCATATAACAACTGGTTGAGAAGTCAAGAATTCATCAGAAGAAGATCAAAGAAACATTTGATAGAAAGGAAAAAATGGACAGTTTTCAGTTTGGTGATTGGGTTCTCAAATGGGATGCATTGAAGGAAAAGAAGGGCAACCATGGTAAATTTGATGCCTTATGGACGGGACCATTTTTCATTACTCAAGTTCAAATGAACAATACTTTCATTCTGCACAATTTGGAGGGGGAAGGTGTTTTTGATGGCCCAATCAATGGGCGGTTTTTGAAACTTTACTTCATATGATGCTTTAAGGCCTTAATATTGTAATAGGTTTTTTTAGTTTTGTTTTCTATGCTAATAAACTCCATGCCCAATGGAACACTAGGAGATAAGTTTGTTTTGGTTGTTACTGGAAAGGAAGTAGTCTGCAGTTCATGAAACCTCATAGGGAGGCTTTCATCCCCAGAAGGAGCCAGTGTTATCCCTGAGGTGCTGATCCAAACAGATCCAAAATGGATCCAAGAACTCTCTAAGTCTTTAAAAATCGTTTAAAAGATCAAAATAATCGCAAGAGAAAACCCTCCAAAAGGCGGAAAAACACTATCGAGAAATGAAAACATAGACAAAATAGTGAAAAACAGAGCAGCGGAGGCTTGAACAATGAATGCACAACAATCGTCAGGTTTGGCTGATCAACGGTCCAGATCTGATCAGAAAATCACAATCGACACAAGAAGATGAAGGATATCGACACATATCATTTTGAGTTGTGATGGCGATTGGTCAATTCAACGAGGACCGTCGATCAAGCGTGCAGATCGATGGCCCATGTTGCATCGCAGAATCGCAATCGGCTAACACAACAGAGCACTCACCAAATGGCTCGGGGTTATCGCGATATGCGATTGCGATCAATCGCATCAGAGCTTCAGAGAGGAGCGGGATATATATATATATATATATATATATGTATATATATATATATGTATATATATATATATGTATATATATATATATATGTATATATATATATGTATATATATATATATAGATATATATGTATATATATATATAGATATATATGTATATATATAGCTATATATATATATATATATATATATATATATATATATATATATATATATATATATATATATATATATATATATATATATATATATATATATATATATATATATATATATATATATATATATATATATATATATATATATATGCGATGCGATTAACCGGACCCGATGGGAATATAAACACTATTGTAAAGGATTTGAGATCTGCCAAATAGCATTTTTTATATATTTTCATATATTTTGTTATTTAACAAAATACAAAGGGAAAACACCAATGCGATAAAACCCGAACCCGAAGAGGTTTGGGAATGAAAATGTATATTGTTTCAAGTCTGGAGGAAGCCATTTTTACGTTATTTTCAATGTTTTAAATGCATTTCCAAAATACAAAGGGAATCCTTGGAACAAGGCCGAAGCGACTTACGACAACGATTGAGGATGGATCCAATAGGAAAATAGAACAAATTTAAGGACTTTTGAAGTTTGGATGAACAATGTTTTTGGCAAATTTTCACAGTTTGAATGCATTTCTCTGTGTTAATAGAAAGCGGTCGTTTCAGGGATTTCAAAGGCCCGATGCACTCATCTGTGGCAGAATAGGTGGCCACCTCCCCTTAAGGTGTTACGCAATGATTATTTAATGCTAGAATAGGGATTCAAGTGGACAGAGGCTGGGAGATAGAAAGCTTGAAAGGGGAAAAAGGAACAACACAGTGTAGCCAAACCAACAGAAATGGTCATGGAACGTCGTTGGCACAAGCGAGCCACCTGACAGCATGACAAAATTACCAGAATTTGGTTACTATGTTGTTATAAAAGATCCCTCTGAGCTTATTTTTTTCTGATTATGGCATCAAGTAGTTATAAGAAAAAGGGGATAGATTAAGACATATCGAGCCTTAGAGAGCCCGAGAGCATTGTAAAAAGCCTATAAACGGCTGAAAGCTAGAAGAAATAGAGGTTCAACTTTTGGAGACTGTGGAGACTCTGCTCCTATCAGCGTCTCATCTTCATTCCAGTAATATAAGCTTCTTTTGTTGTTACATGTTCAATTTCCATCTCCTCCTCTGCTCTAAGCTTGCACTTGAATAGGTTATTCATGTTTTTCTTCTGTGTCTAAATGCCAGATAACTGCCATCTTATCTCTGCGTTGATAAATTAGATTTGCAAGCTTCATTTACTTTCTATAGCTCACTATTCATATGTGTTTATGTATGCATTTAATGGTATAGTTAGTATTCTCCATCTATCCATTGAATCTATAAACTATTGAGCATTAGTGGTCTAAAGCCTTATCAAATTGAGGGTGTTCATGCATGTCTGGAGTGAAAACAGAGTTGAAACAGTCATCTGACTTGTTCCAAATCCCAATCCATTACAATAGTTCATAGAACGATATTGAAGATTTATATGTTTCCAGGCATCTCCGAGCTACAACCTAGGAGAGCTTCCTGGAGTGCTAACAGGCCCAACATTTGAAGTTGGACCAACAGATGCAGCCTGAGAGAGGGGTGAAATCCTTTATCAGTTTTTTTGATATGTGTTTCTGATATGGTATTTTTTTCTCTATTTTTTGTTGTTAACTTAGTTAAAAAAAACCATAATTTTATTTTTTTTGCAAAGTGATCCATTACCTACAATACATAAAAATCTACTTGCAATTTTACTATCACTTTCAAGTTTACATTATAGATCATTTTGGTATCAGAGCTCAATGTTATTGTGAAGGTTTAATTTTGTTTGGAAGTGTTTTTTTTATTCTTACAAGGTTGAAGCATAAAGGAGGATAAGAAGAACTTGTGGAGTCAATATATCAAATTGTTTCAAGGAGAACAAACACACCCAAGCTTCAATAGTCATGACACATGAAGAAGGTCCTGAAGGGATGTCTAAAGATAAAAGAACTTACAATTTTTTTTTCTTTGAGATGTATGGAATGGTAAAGGTTCTTTATGGAGAGAGGAATTCAAGGTTGTATGAAGAGACCTCAAAACCTACAAAAGGAGATGGAGGAAAAGGAGACAAGCCTCCAAAAGGGAATGGAGGGAATGGTTACAAACCACCACCTTCACCTCCATCCTCATCCTAATCTTCTACTTCCTCAACCCTTTCACAAACACCTCCAAATTCCCCAAAGGGACAAGGTAAAACTCCTTTTGTAAAGCTTTATATAAAGTTTGAATTGCCTATGTACAATGGGGAGGGAAATGCTGAGAAATTGGATAATTGGGTTCCTAAGATTGAAGTGTATTGCAGGATACAAAGAATCAAGAATGGTGAGACCAAAATTCAGATTTCTTCTCTTAGATTGGAAAGTGCAACACATATTTGGTGGGAGACCAAAACTTAAGAGGACATGAAGAAACATGGTAAGATTTTATCCTCTCAGAATGATTTTGTTGTTGCAATAGGAAGGAGATTTTATCCATTAGCATACATGCAAAAATCTATTATGGATTGGCAAAACTTTAGGCAAGCTAAAGGTCAAAATGTGCAAATCTACACTCAATAGTTTAGAAAAAGAGCTTTGATTTGGGTATAGATTTATCCTCTCAAGACAGTAATAAAATAGAATGGAGGATTACATAGTTATTTGAGACACACAATTCTCATGTTTAACCCTACAAAATTAGATGAAGTTTGTGTACATGCAACTCATTTAGAAGCAACAGGGAAGAATGTTCCTCAAGAGGGAAGCAAAAATCCATTTAAGAGTGGAGACAAAGGAAAGGGGAGATTAAAAGGAAAAGGGAAGAAGAATGCTTCAGTCAAGAAAGAAGGAGAAAAAATCACATGTAAACATTATTGAAAAGAAGGCCATGATGAAGACCACGGTTGGAAACTTCATCCTAAAATGAGACCCAAAAAGTTTAACAACAAAGGGAAACAAAAGACTGTTACAACTACACAACATGATTTAGGATCCGATTTCGGGGATGAAACAGAGATAATTTCCATGGGATTCAAAGGTATGAATTGTATTGCAAGTACTAGTTCTTCAAATAGCCTTGATGAAGCTCAACATGAAAAAGAAATAATAGAGCTCTTCCAAATTAGAGTCATTTCAAAACATACCAAGATAGATACATTATTTGATAGTGGATCACAAGCAAACCTTATTTTAGAATACATTGTTAAGAAATTAAATTTGGAAACCACTCGACATCCTAAACCTTATCCTTTAGGTTGGATATGTGACAACGCAAAATTTCATGTGACAGGAAGGTGTAAATTGACATTTGCCATCACTGCAAAGTTTATAGATGAGGTAGAGTTTGATGTCATTCCACTTGACATTTATGGTATTTTTTTGGGAAGCCCATATCTATAAGATAGGTTAGCCATATTTCATCACCATGAGAACAAATATCACTTCAAATTTAAAGATGGGGTTGAGTACATTGTTAGAGAACATAGCAAGAAGTTGAATTTATCACCTGTGAATGTTGGACAAATGAAAAGGCTTGTTAATGCTAGTAAGAACTTTGTACTCTTGATGATTAAACCAAAAGAGAATGTTGAAAATGAATGCTTCCAAGGATGTGATGAAAAGTTAAAATCTGATCTATATGAGGTTGTTAATACCTATGATGACATGCTTCAAGAACCCAAAGGATTGCCTCCTAAAAGAGGAATCCAGGATGAGATCCAAGTGCAACAAGATTGTCATCTTACAAAGATTGGCAGGTACATGATGTCAGTTATGGAGAATGTAGAAATCAAGAAACAAATCCAAGAGTTTCTTGATAAAGGGGTCACCAAACCAAGCACATCGCCATGCGGGTAACCAATTGCTTTAGTACCAAAGAAAGATGGTGCATGGTGCATGCGTGTGGATTTTAGAGCCTTGAACAAGATTACAGTAAAGAATCGTTACCCTTTTCCTCGAATTGATGATTTTCTTGATCAGTTGATAGATGCCGTGTATTTCACTAAATTGGACTTTAGAAGTGGCTGTCATCATATTAGGATTGGTTAAAGAGACATATGGAATACAACCTTAAAAAAAAAGCAAGGTTTGTTTGAATGGTTAGTTATGCTTTGTAATGCTCCTATAACATTCATGATAGTTATGAATGATGTCTTAAGGTATTTTCTTGATGATTTTGTGATTATCTACTTAGATGACATATTGATATTCAGGAAAACGCGTGAAGAACATGTCGGGCATGTTAGGAAAGTCTTAGATGTATTGAAGAAAGAAAAGTTGTTTGTAAAGATGTCTAAATGTGAATTTGGAAAGAACTCATTAGTGTATTTGGGACATATTGTTAGAGGGGGTGAATTGAAGATAGATCCCTCAAAGGTAAAAGACATTGTAGATTGACCTAGGCCCAATAATGTAACTAAGGTTAGAAGCTTTTTGGGAGAAGCCCAATATTGGAGAAAGTTCATTTCTAACTTTTCTTCAATTGAAACTCCATTACATGCCTTGACAAGTGTAAATCAAGATTATAGTAGGGCAGCAAGCAACAAAAATCCTTCGATGCATTGAAGGAGAGAATCAGCACAACTCCAGTTCTTGCAATTCCTGATTTAAGACAACCATTTGAGATCCAAATAGATGCAAGTGACTATGCCATGGGAGTGGTCTTGATGCAACATGGTAAGCCCATATCTTACCATTCTAAAAAATTTAATGGTGCAATAGTTAACTATCCTACATATGACAAGGAATTGTATGCATTGGTGCAAAGTGTGAAAAAGTTGAAACACTATTTGATGGGAAAGGAAACTATCATTCATACTAATCATCAACCATTGCAATACTTGCAATAAAAAACTAAGCTACAACAAGAAAGGCATTTTAGATGGATGGATTTCTTGCAACAATTCCACTTGGTGATAAGCCATAAGAAAGGTATCTATAACAAGGTTGTTGGCATGCTTTCTAGACCAATTGTTAGTGATTTAGTTATTCTTAAGCATAATTATATTATGCATGAGAGCTATGTTGAACATTATTCTTTAGATGATGATGTTAGAGATGTATATGCAACTTTGTGTCAAGGCAACCAAGTAGAGGAATCAGATTAACACGTTCATGATAAAACTTTATATCATCTTGGCAAGCTATGCATTCCATGGGGTGAAAGAGTCAACATCATAAGGGAAGCACATACTTCTCGTATTGTTGGCCATTTTTTTGTAGGCAAGACGGTGGCACAGTTACAAAGGTATTACTATTGGCCTTGTATGAATGAAAGTGTGTCACGATATGTAAGAGGATGTTCTTTATGTGTTACAACTAAGCTGTGCAATAGAACATTAGGATTGTATAGTCGACTTCCAATTCCTTCCCGTCCTTGGGAAAGTGTTTCTACGGACTTTGTAGGAGGATTGCCTATGTCTAAAGAAAATCATGATTATCTTTACGTTGTGGTGGATTGTTTCACTAAGATGTGTATTTTGATGCCTTGTAAGAAGCGGATTACAACTGAATAGAGTGCACAAATTTTCTTTCAACATGTATGGGTACATTTTGGGTTGCCAAAATCCATTATTTCAGATCAAGATTATCGATTTGTCAGGAACTTTGGGTCAAGCTTATGGGGGCTCTTGGAGAGCAAGTTGAAAAAGAGTACAACATTCCATCCACAAATTAATGGTCATGTAGGAGTGGTGAATAGAATGGTAGTACATCTTCTTCATGGCATTACAACAAACATCCTAAGCTTTGGGATGAACACTTACACTACATTCAACATGCTTATAGCCAGGCAAAGAATTCATCGACTCAAACATATCCATTTGAGGCATGCTTTGGTTACTTACCAAAATCTCCTTTAGATTTTATATTTGGGAAAGATGTTGCTATTGATGGTCATAGTGAGGTTGATAAGGCCAAGTGATTCATTGAACAAGTTCAATTAGTGCATCAGATGGTTCAAGAACAATTGTAAAAGAGTCAATCCAAGTACAAGAGAAGGCATGATAAGCATCATGTTGACCACAATTTTTAGGTTGGAGATGAAGTTTGGCTCTACATTGTTGGGATGGGGACCGCCGCGTCTAATGTTTCTCTAAGTTTTGAGTCAATTTTGATGTAAGATTTTAAAGTCTCCGCATTTTGAGGAAAGGAGTGCATAGAAAATTAAGAGTCAAAGGGGATATTAGGAAGGTCAAAGCCCCTTATTTTGTAAAGGGATGGGTTGTTTTGAGTAAAGAATGAACTCCGCCCATGGTTCGCAGACCACGGTAATGTAATGTAAAAGATATAAAAGGGAGTCATCTAGGAGTCATTAGGCAGTTCTAAGCTTTATGAAATGTTGAAATAAGATTTTGAGTCTTAATTATGTATTCTAGTGAAGGAGAAGGCTCCTGCAGCTGAGTGTGTGGAGACTTTGGTAAGTCTGCAACTGAGTGCGTGAGCCCCTCCAACTGTGTGGCAAGGTCAGAAGAAGTGTAATTATTGAAGATTTGAAGTAATAAAGTATATTTGAAGAAATTATGTGTAATTCTCTGTATACTCATATGTTTATGTGTTTATTCTTAGTTATGAATCGATTCTCTATGATATTGCTTTAATTTCATCATGAAGGCCTAGATATACTTTTATGTTATAACTTATGCATGTTAGAACACTTAGGCGAAGCTTATAGATCTATTTAAGTAGAAATCATTGTAAGTCTGTGACTCTGAAGATAAGGGTTTGCAAAGGTGAAATCAGGCCCTAAATTATGGAAATGCCTTGCTGCTACATAAAATCACCTTCTCGATGCAGAAACCTGGTTCTAGCATCCCCTAATACTGCCTCAGGTGAGACTGCGGTCTGCATCAAGCAAACTGTTATTGAAAGGGTCGATAGTGTAGGGTTTTATTGGTTAGCACAACTAACTTTGAACCTGGGTCGAAGCCCCTTCAAGCCAACAAATGGTTATGTTGCCAAGACCAATATCTATATGAGGGATGTGTGATGTGGCATCCATGGATAAAAACTAAGAAAGAAATCGAGAAGTGGATAGATCAGAAGTTGCACAAGTTTTCCGCTAAGGAAAATGGGAATCCACGCTGGTCAAAAGAGAGGTGGTTACAGAGATATTTCTATACAGAAGAGCACAAGACCTTTTTCACGTCATTCTCTAACGGACTGCATGAGTGGATTTTAAAGATAATAGACAACAAACCTACTTGGAAACATGACGTTCCTATTGTGTGGACTCCTGAATTGATCAAGCATATTGAAGAGTTTGATTATAAGGTTGCGAGGGATGTCGACTATTGGATTGATAGTCTTTTGGATGGTTTCATCATTGAAATTGCAATTGACACATCTATATCTTATAGCGAAGTTGAACACCGATTCTTTAGGGGTTTGAGAGGCAAGTACCTGAGATCACTAAAAACTTGGATTAAAATGTTGTTGTGAAAAAAGGGTACTATGCCTTTGAATTGATGTTTAAAATAGTTTAGAATATATCTACGTGAAGTGAAAAAATATTCAGATCCAATTGGGACAAATATACTGAGGGTGCATACAGTCCATTATTGGGAGAATCAAACATCGAAGGAGAAAGGACCAACCCTAACACAGTTGGAGGTGTGCCGCAAGAAGAAGGTCAGGGAACTTATGGGATTTTGTATCCATCCACCCCATCTCCAACTTCATCACCACCTCATACACCTATGCCTCCACCTCCACCTCCACATTCATTTTTCAGTATGGCGAATATAGTGAAAATGCCTATATTCAAGGGCCAGGGATCAGAGGATCCTGATCTATTTTGGTTCGTAGAAGAAGCTATGTGGAAGGCACAACAAATCAATGATAATGACATGAATAAAGTGAAAATGGTTACAACGCTACATGTTAGAGTGCTTACATGGTATATCAAATATAGTACAACCAATCTGAATGCTACATTCACTGAGAGAAATACTGTGTTGAATTCAAAATTTAAAAAGTCAAAATTAGAAGCTCAATGTGTTACTGAAATAAAAGAGATCAAGAAGACAACTATTGAGTCTGTGTGGGATATAGATCAGAGGTTGAATTGCTTATTGAGATAAGCTAATATTCAGATTTCAAATGAAAAACATAACAAATGGTACATAGCTTTGCTATTACCACACTTACGATTTCCTTTGTCTCAACATAAGATCAGATCTTAGGCTAGAGAATTAGATATTGTGATGAAGTTGGAGGCTTCACCAATCTAGGGTACGAATATAGGATTCCAATAGATCCAGTTCCAGTTAGCAAGCTTATATATGAAGTTGCAAGATCTGGAGAAGGGAAAGGAGATTTAGTCAGGACTACACCCTAAAGTTTGGTGCAAGAACTGCAAGGCTATAGGCCACTATAAAGATCAGTGCCTTGTGTACTGAGACTACATAACTGTGGGAGGTTCTAACCCACTCAAACTAGAGTCTCTTGCTAGATCAATTGTTGGGTCAAGCGTCTCATGTAGTATCTTCCAAGTGTTAGGAATGCATACGACAGACAATTGTTTTTTGTTACAAAAGTTTGTACAGTCACCAAAGAAACTATTTTTCAAGTTTTGTAAATTGGTTGGTCGTGATGAAAGAGATTGCTAAAGCTATGACTTGATGATAGAAATAACCCCAATGTATAGGATGCAGGATTAAAACAACACGTAGAACAACCAAGGCTCCAATGTGGCTCACGAAGGATTCCAAGGACATGGAAGAGGACAAGGAGGAGGAACTGGAAGAGGTCAAGGCTAGATAATCTGCTACAACTATGGAGAACCAAGGCATTTTACATGCGACTATTAGAATCTAACTCATCCTTCTTGTCAATACTGTAAGTAATTTGATCATGTTATAGAAGAGTGTCGTGTTTTAATAGTAAAGATATAAGAAAATAAGAACCAACAACCCACACAAAACATTTAGATGATGAGATCTGAACTGCATGAAGACAATACTAGTGTCAATATAGTCACACGAAGTGGTATATCCACTGGTGAAGACAAGGTAGAAGGAAAATCATATACATGGGTTCGCAGGGCTGGCGAGAAGAGTATTGGATTTAAATTACAAAGAGAAAAGGGGATGTTTATGGAGGAAGGCATTTTTTTTATGGATCTAGTTGCTTCTATGTCTAAAAATCAGATACCAATAGTCCCACAACCAGGGAAATTTGAAGAAAGTACTGAGACGGAGAACTTTGATCTCATGGTTCTGAAATCGTTTTTACATACATACATGAAGCTGTTGAGGGATTAGAAGGCAGTTGAAGGACTACAAGAATTGAGTTTTTTTTTTGCACTAGCAAGGACAAGCCGTTACCAGAACAATGCATAATGAATAAGGTGAACCAAAGCAAGAAAAGGATTGGGAAGGAGATGCAGTTGATCGCAAAAATTGGTGATTTTGACATGGTCCAGATAATTCTAAACAAGATCTAATGCTAATGTACTTCCAAAATAGACTTGGGAATGTATGGGGAAACCTAAGTTGCAGTGGTCTCTGATCCAGTTATGCATGGAAAACCAACAAAATATAGTTCTGATGGGTCGCCTACATGGAGTTACTATAGATAATAAGGGAGCCAATGTGCTTGTAAATTTTCAAGTTATTAAAATAGTCGATGACAATAATCTGTACCTAGGCTTGCTCGATATTGATTGGGATTTTGACATTAATTCTATTATTAATTTGATGAAGCGAAGCATCGCATTTGAAGACAATGGCATTAGAGTGCTTATTCCATTGGATTTAGATGAAGGTGCACAATACACAAAGCCAATTTGTGATGAATATGATGACAAACACATTGATCACATATACAAGGTCATTACGTGAGATGAAGACTGGATTAATCCCACTTCATATGGATGGATCATTTGGGAGAAGGATAGTTCGTGCCAATCAAACTCAAATGAAGAATTAGAAAACTGGTAGAATCGGATACATGAGGTCTCTACACTATGATGCAGTAGGTTTACAAAGTCTCTGCATTGTATATCAACTAAGGTATGTAAATTACCTTATTATGATGGGCTAGATGATGTCAATAGTTTTCTTGACCATTTTGAAAGAGAAGTACCAGAGGAACACAGGTTCCAGGCTCTAGATTTGGCTTTAAGAGCTACACCTACAAGATTGTGGGGAACCCAAAAGGATAATATTGCTTATTGGAAGGAATATCGTAGATTGATGAGAAGACGATTTGGCTCCGTAACAACATAGCATAGTGAAAATTACACTTGTAAGAATGACCCATGTGAACATCTAGTTCGATGGACTAAGGCTTGGGGTGAGCTACCTCAATCGGAGTGGGTACATATTTTTATTCATACCTTAGATGTTATACCAATGAACTAGTATTTGGAGATGGAGATGCAACACCAGACTGCTAATTGGGATGAAAAGAAGGAGAGCTTCCTGCTAACATTTAGCTTTGTAGATAGGTTCGAATTCATTGATGGGGCACTTCAGATGATTAAGGCAGTGATCTTCCGAATGCCAATAGAACCTATAACTTGGATGTAGCCTAACTGGAGCGCACAACTATAACATGCATTGGAATGCTACAATATTACTATGGAAGAAGGTGATGAGGATCCACGAAATATCAACATTCCTGAGTTAGAGGGACTGCATGAAGTTGCAGGACCTGATGCAAAGATACCTAGTATATCACAACTGAAGACAAAACAAGTGAATATTGGCTTAGAAGTAGAACCAAAATAGGTGCATATTGGTGACTATTGGGATGAAGACATGATAGGCAAGGTTGTTGAATTACTGCATGAATATCAAGACTTATTTCCAACAAAGTTCTCTGAATTGAAGGGTATAGTAGGTGATTTGGGTGTGATGAAGATCAATTTAAAGCCAGATGCGAAGCTAGTTAAGAAGCACCCATATTGACTGAACCCCAAGTACAAGGAAAATGTAAGAGAAGAGCTGGACAAGATGCTCGTGACAAGTATAATTGACCTAGTAGAAGAGTTGGAATGGGTTAGTCTGATGGTGCTCTAGGAAAAGAAAACAAAGGGTGATATAAGGATCTGCATAGACCTGCAGAAGTTAAACGATGCATGCATTCATGACCCCTTTCCTACGCCTTTGATAGATGAATATCTAGAAAAAATTGGTGGACCGGAGGCTTATTCATTCACATATATATTTTCGAGATATCACCAAATTAAGATTGTTTCGGAGGATAGAAGAAAGGCTACCTTCGCTACCGAGTGGGGTTCATTCCAATAGATAGTTATGCCTTTCAGACTGAAAAATTCCCCAACAATATTTTCAAGGGTGGTAGTCCTAGCATTCAAGGAATTTATTCACAAGTTTCTGGAGGTATACTTTGATGATTGGACAATATTTTGGCTAGTTAAGAAACATGTTTATAGTCTATGCCTAATGTTGTATACATGTAGGAAGTATTAGATTTCCTTGAATTTGAAAAAATGTATTTTCTATGTACCTTATGGAATACTGGAAGGGCATGTCGTATGTAAGCAGGGATTGATGGTCGACCCTGCCAAGATCGTTGTAATTGTCAACCTGGATCTACCGAGGAATGTAAAATAGCTTCGTGCAAATTTGGGTCATACATAGGGTATTACAGGAAGTTTATAAAGGTGTATGCGGATATCACTGTGCCAATCAAGTGATTATTGAAAAAGGATGCTACGTTTTGTTGGGATGAAGACTGACAGAAGAGCTTGGATGTTCTTAAGGAGAATATGGTTATTGCGCCAATCCTAGTATTCTCGGATTGGAACAAATCATTTCATGTGCACCTGGATGCATTTTGTATAACGTTGGGTGTTGTTTAACTGAATTAGGTGAAGGAGATATTGACCATCTAATTGCCTTTGCAAGTAGGAAACTATCTAAGGTGGAGCGAAAACATTCAACCACAGAACAAGAAGGATTAGCCATGGTATATGTGCTACAAAAATTCAGGCATTATCTGCTAGGTTCACACTTTAAAATGTACATGGATCATTCTGCATTGACATACTTGGTCAATAAGTTTGTGTTGGGGGGGAATATTTGTAGATGGTTGCTTCTATTCTAGGAGTATGATTTTGAAGTGATAGTTAAACGAGGGAGGTTAAATGATGGACTTGATCACCTCTCTAGGATTGAGAACAATGAAGAACCCACTAATATTAATGAGGGGTTACCTGATGCATAACTCTTCATTGTCAGATTTGTTGATGAACATTTTGTGAACATTATTTATTTTCTGTCTACTTGCATAGCTCCTGAAGGATACACAACACAACAAAAGAAGGAAGTTGTAATTAGGGTTGCGAATTTTTTAGTGATTGCAGGACACTTTATAAGATGGGACCAGATGAATTTCTATGCCGATATGTACCTGAGTATAAATGACACATTATTTAGGCTGAAGCACATGGTGGTGTTGCATGAGGACACTATGCAGGTAAGGGAACTACGCAAAAGATTCTGCGAGAAGGATTATGGTGGCCTATGGTACATAAAGATTCTAAGGAGTACTGTAGTGCGTTCAATGTTTGTCAAAGGACTAGAAGACCATCACGATGGGACGAATTGCCCTTAGATCCACAGGTCACACTGCAAGCGTTTGATAAATGGGCAATTGACTTTGTTGGACCAATTAATCCACTAGGGAAGAAGACAAGTTCATGTTATATTATCACTATGACCGATTACTTGACTAGATGGGCTGAGGCACAGTCCTTGAAGGATTGCAGTGCAAAAACTGCTGCAAATTTTATATTCGAGTATATTCTGTCATGATTTGGATGCCTAAAGATCCTGATGAATGACCGAGGTTCACACTTATTGAATGGAACAATTAAGGCATTGACAGAAGAGTTCCAAATGCACCATCAGAAGCGTACACCATATCATCCTTAGGCGAATGGAACTATTGAATATTTGAAAAAATATTGGAGAATTCCTTAACGAAGATCTCCAATGTTAATAGGAATGACTGGAATGCGCACATACCAACGATTCTATAGGCATGTAGGACGACTTGTAAGAAATTGACAGGGAAAACACTGTTTAGACTAGTATATGGACAAGAAGTATTGATTTGAATGGAGTAGATAGTGCCCAACTTAAGGTTCACAACAATAACTGAGATGACACACTGCGACTTCATGGAGGAATGCTTAGCGCAACTGATTGTGTTGGAAGAGGACCACTTTTTGGCTGGTTTTCATTAGCAAATGCAAAAAGCTAGAGAAAAGGCATGGCATGATCACGACATTAAGCAGCATAGTTTTAAAAATGGAGTTTTGGTCCTGATGTATGACAGAAAGTTCACAAAGTTTTTGGGGAAGTTTCATATGCATTGGTTGGGATCCGATGTGATAAAGGATATTTTAGAAGGTGGTGCAGTTCAACTCACAAAGATGAATGGAGATTTTTTTCCTGCAAGGATTAATGGGAGCAAATTGAAGATATATAAGGATGATCCCACCCCTGCAAGGACATGATGACTATATGACAACAGGAAAGTCTTAGTGCTTCAGGACGCTGAAAGGGAGCCCAAGACTATAAATTACTCTATCGAGAAATGGTTTCATCAAAGAAGGAGGGCTACACGATGTTTAGGGAGATGGTGCAGGTGGAGAAAGATGTGAAAATGGAGCTACACGATAAGGAAGGATAGAATGCAGCCTACCCAAAATGTGACCTTTGGAAAAGCTACAGTTGCTTTGACCGTGATTTCTCCGTTAAAGGGAGCGGAGGAAGTGCATTTAAGGAGCATATCTATGAAAATTTGCCACCAAATTTACATTTATGAGGAAGATCTGAAGACATTCAAGACATTCAAATTTGAATTTGGCTATAAATATGGCATCCCACTCTAAATTTGGACACTTTTCCTCTTGAATAAATCTTGTGAGCTTGTGCACCTAAGTCTGAGTCGAGAGAAGTGTTGTATGTCTTGTGAGGATTAGAAATAAGTCTATTAGGAATTTCTGGAATGTTTTTTAACAAACATCATGATTTCTACCCTTCCTACACACACCACAACTCCTAGATTGCCAAGGTCGAAGCCCACAGCTACAGGATTGACAATGACAATGGTAGAACCTGCATAAGCAACAATAGTGAAGAAGCATAAGAAACCACAGAAGCTATTGGTAAGACAGTTTCCTGGGAAGGTGACTATTGAGTAGCAGAGCAAGGAAAATATGGACAAAGAGGAAAAGAAGAAACCAATGGAACCAATTGACTTAGAGGAGGAAGAAATTGGGCTAGGAGTTGAGGATGTAAGTGTCGACGAGGCCGAGCCAATTTTGTAGTTACCTCCATATATGTTGCTGAGAAAGCCGACTGCTAAAGTGACAAAGGACCCTGATGTAGCGAAATGTTCCATTTGTACAAATTTGTTGCCTGAAGATGTGCATTTTGAAGGTGCGTTGCTGGTGTCGGTACTGCAACTGCACATGGGGGATTAAGATTTGGCACAGAAGGCCAAATTCCCTCATTTTGAGCCAAGAAAATACCTAAATATGGTATACTATGAGGAGGTCAGTGTAACATGCGTAGAACCATTGACATGGGCGATGGAGATTCAACACGTTGGTTTATTGAACATATTGATTGTGCCTCATTTTGGGCGCAACAACATCAATACAATATGTGTGCACCAGTTGCTAACTTTGGTGCATGATGAAGCCTTATGGCTCGAGGAGAGGATCCCAATTGATGCCATGTTGATGAGGAGGATCACCACGCTACCACGTGCAAGAGCAGACTTGGCCAATGCTTTTGTTAAGTCCCAAGAAAAGAAGCTCACAGACCAGGTGAAGAAAGATTTCAATGTCATCAAGAAGTCGTAAGGCTACACTGTTAGCTCGATTTCTGATAAGGATGTCACCTTTTCCGCATCCATTTTGGATGGTAAATTATGAAGAAGTGTAGGGAAGACGAGATGCCAGCCCTAATAATTAAGTTAGCTATGGAGTGCAACCAAGGGGTGTAGTTTAATTGGACATGATAACTCTGCTAGGAGTTTCTAGATGATTGTCGCGAAGCCTAGGAAGATGGGAAACCATTCCATTATGCATGGTTGTTGCTGTTGATTTCTTTGACAGCCTCGAGAATCCTAAACAAGTTGCAATTCCCTAATGTTGACCCAGACTTGTGCGAAGCGGCAAGGTACACTTCGTTGTGGGCATCGAAAGATCCATCGAGTGGTTGAGAATAAGTTATTTTAGGTGTTGTTTGAGATGGATCTGCACACCGTGGTTAGCCATAAGCCACGACTATCACTGGTGTTATTTTCCCAATATCACGGAGTTGCGAACTTCAAATTGGATTTCCACATTGTCAAAGAAAGATGTAGAGGGCATGTCGTATTAGTTGCCTTATTTAGTCACAAAGCAGGATATTTTTTCCGTCATCTCTAACTAGTCAAGCATGTGGTTGGACCTCAGCAAGGAAGTTGAAGGAGACCAGATAGGTACCAATAAAACAAAAGGTATGCTGATGGAAGACCCCAAGAAGGTGCCTCAAAAGGTCACTGTGGACATTGGGAATAATACCAAGTAGGAGCCAGAGTGTGTAGACGAAGAGGAGCTAGACACGAATGAACCAGAGAAGGGTGGAGTAGACCCTTTTAAAGAGATAGAATATATTGAGTCTCCTTTCATACTAAATAAGAGGACGAAATACACCACAGGAGGTGCATGCAAGAAGAATAATTTTGACAAGACCTCTTGCATTAAAGCGATGGTTCTCACTAAGGGGGACATCGATGAGATTGGTGACACTATGTGCTCTATCACTAAGGATATGTGGGGACATATAGGGTATTAGTAGAGGTTAGTACTGACTTAGGTCCAGCAGGGCCTCAAAGAGCTAAAAGTGCAAGCAAGTGTGGTTCAAGCAAGCAAGAATCAAGCGAGTGTGGAAATTACAAGTGTGACACCAACATTACCTTCAACATTGGTGGTAACCACAGAGGTCCACATAGTGCCCATTCCAGGAGGGTCATTGTAATTTACTACCACGGCAGATCAGGCAACAATGCCCTATGGCAGGAACTTTGAGTTGAACTTAGTGGCGCTTCCCATTCAAGAATTACATGAACTCCACCAGGGAGTATCTTTCGAATTAAAAATACGAGAAGAGCGGGTGCTCTTCGTGATCAAGGACATCAATAGAAACAATAAGAAGTTAGTTGCGAAAGCTACCAGGGTGATGCAGGATAGGGATGCAGCCACTGTGCACAAGCATGAGCAGGAGACCATCATCACTCAGACTTGCATTGAGATGCTAGAGCTCCTCATATAGACTAAAGCAGCTTCCGAAGAGAAACTCCACACGCTAGAAGCCGCAGTGAAGGAGTCCAAAGCAGAGGTTGAACAAGTCAAATTTGAGATGCAGATGCAGGTCGTAGAGTTGCAGATGAAGCTATAGCCAACAACACCTCCCGAAGTTCGAGAGCAACGCAAGGCTGCTATTAAGGCATATATTGAAGTACTAGAAGCTACAATTAAGGACTGCATCCATATTTTTGAGAACACCATGGAGATGTGGGCCTTGCTGTAGGAGGACTCACATGTACAGAAGATTGAAGCAGACATCAGGTACAAATATTTGCATTTCGATGAAATCAGGGAAATAATGCAGACCTTAGCACCTGTGCAACAATTCGCCAGACTATAGGAAGAAAAGGCCATTCAGGCCCAAAAAGATGAGTTGCAATGCAAAGCATCAATCGTTTCATCAAGAATGCAACCTTGGGCCAATGAAGCTAGTCAAATCTCTATGTTTGTCGAAAGTAAAATGAAAGGAATGTAATAGACGTAGAGGACCATTGGCTTAGAAGTAGAGGGGCCAACTACTGTGAAGTTGGTCGAGGAAGTCCGACAAGGAGCTGCGTAGTGCACAACAGAGCTTCAAGCATTAAAGACAGAGTTCATTGGCTTTAAAGCACACATCGAGGACATACCAGCAGAATGACTCGCGGCGAGTCACATCTTTGTGTTGGGGGATTGTTGGGATGGAAACCCCCAGGTTTAATTTTTGTCTAAGTTTTGAGTCAATTTTGATGTAACATTATAAAGTCTTTGCATTTTGAGGAGCAGAGCGCGTTGGATGTTAAGAGTCAAAGGGTATTTTAGGAAGTTCAAAGCCCGTTATTTTTTAAATGGATAGACTACTTTGAGTAAACAATGAACTATGTCCATGGTTTGCGGACCATGGTAATGTAATGTAAAAGATATAAAAGGGAGTCATCTAGGGGTCATTAGGCAGTTCTAATCTTTATGAAGTGTCAGAATAAGATTTTGAGTCTATAATTCTATATTTTGGAAAAGGGGAAGGCTCCTACAGCTGAGTGTGTGGAGACCGCGGTAAGTTCGTAGCTAAGTGCGTAGGCCTTGAGTCTATAATTCTGAAGTAATAAAGTACATTTGAAGAAATTTTGTGCAATTCTCTGTATACTCATACGTTTATGTGTTTATGCTTAGTTATGATTTGATTCTCTATGATATTGCTTTAATTGCATTGCAAAGGTCTAGATTTACTTTTATGTGATAACTTATGCATGTTATAATACTTAGGAAAAGCTTATAGATATATTTAAGTATAAATCGATCTAAGTCTATGATTTTGAAGATAAGGGATTGCGAAGGTCAAATCAGGCCCTAGATTAAGGAAACACCTCACTACTACATCACATAGCCTTCTAGATGCAAAAACCTGGTTCTAGCATCCCCCAATACTACCTCGGGTGAGACTGCAGTCTGCGCTAAGTGGATTGTTGTAGAAAGGGCCGGTCATGTAGTTTTTTTTTAGTTAGTGCAACTAACTCTGAACCTGGGTCCAAGCCCCCTCAAGCCAACATACATTAGAAAGGAGAGGCTTAAAGGAGAAGTTAAAAAACTGAAACCAATAAGGTATGGACCTTTTAAGATTCTAGAAAAGATTGGTAATAATTCCTTCCGGTTAGATTTTCCTCCATATATGAAAATGTAGGCAGTTGCCAATGTTAAGAATTTAAGATTATATGAGCCTCCCTTTAATTAATGATCAAGGAGAGCATGTTTAGATTCCTTCAATAGAATATTTCTCTCTAGAATTTCTCGAAGAGTTGCAACAGGATACTATCCTTGACAAAAGAACAAGAACTTCAAAACAAGGGAATGTGGAGTACCTTCGTGTTGGACTCAAAGGCAAAAATCCAAGAAAATCCAAATGGATTGAGGTTGGAAGGGTAAGAGAACTATACCCTCATCTATTTTTTGTCTCAAATTAGTCTTTTAGAGATCCAAAAGCTTCCAGTGGAGAGGAGTGATCCAAGGGATCAGTAAAGTGCTCAAAATTAAAATTTGTGAAAGGTGCTTGAAACTTATACTAGAGTGTAGATCTCGATGACCTAAATCCAAACCAACTCAAATCATTTAACACCAATATTGTGTTGGCTTATATGAGCCTGACCCAGGTTTGGAAGAATTATTTAGCCAAGCAAATCCCATAGCTACTGGCCCTTTCGGCAACAGCTTGCAAAGTGCGGATTGAGGTCTCACCTGAGGTAGCAGGGGAGGGTGCTGGAACCAGGTTTCTGCACCCTTGGGATGTTTGGATGTGGTTTTGGAGGCTTAACGCTCCATTCTGCAGCTTCGCACTGCGCTTTAATTCATGCGAATCCTAAGTACCCCGAGAAATATACAGATCTAATCTAGTGAATGATGTATTTCAACACAGATCTATTTTTACTGGGGTCTTTAAGCAAACATTTATTACTTTCATTCAATTCACGTATTAAGATTAAACCTGATTCACAAGTATTCAATAAGCATACGCGCATAGATCAAAACAATTTCATTAACCATAAAAGAACATAGTTGCGACAGTTCAAAAGTAACACAAAATTCAGAAGAAAAATTATCTTTATTTCCACTTCTCACCCTTACATCCAGATCTGCCCTGCGTACTCAGCTGCAGGGGTCCACGCACACAGCTGCTGACTCTTCCAGGCCTCTGCGCACACAGCTGCAGAGCCTCTATCCTCTACCCCAAACCCCCAACTCGGACTTACAGACACTTTCAGAAGGCTCTTTTTAGACACCCATTACATATCCAATCTCCAATTCATACCAAAACTTAGCTACTCTACCCATAGAGCTTCGATCTATTTATACCTTCCATGGACCGCGATCCATAGGAGGGCCGACTCAACTTACATTTCTTTACATTATTTTTGGGCAGACTACCATTTTGACTTTGACTTATTACAAATCATGCTTCACGCATCTCGCGGAGTCTTTACCTTGCTCTTACCTAAAATTGCGGGCTTCACGCCCCGTACCTGTTGCGTGGGGCTTCTGCTACCCAACAGTCCCTCAACATAATCATCATGACTCGTCCCGAGTCACTCAGCTAGTGCGTCCAACTTTGTGCGGAGATCGGTTAGCAGCTTCTGTGCGTCGCTTGTGCTAGCAGCAAACTCTTTCGTCATGCGCTGCATCCATTCCACATGTGTCGCTGACACCCAGTCCCTATCTCGGTTGTCTCCATAGTGGCATACTTAGCCTACATGTGGGATACCTTGTGCTCTATGGTGGTTGATACTGCAAATGCCTCATCTAGCCATGGCTGGAGATGGGCATTAACCACTGCTTCCTTTTGTCTAGTGGCATTGGCTTGGATTTTCATGTCCTGCACCTCCCGCATCTTAGCCAAGCACTGTGTGATAGCAACGGTTTGTGCGGTCCCTCTGAGATGATCGTAAGCTTGCTGGAGCTCCGGGGCCTCGGATTCCAATCGACGAAGTTTTGGATCCTCCTGAAGGGCGGTGAGCATAACAATTGACTGAGTTAGCAGCTCAGTACATTTTTCCATTGACCGTGTGAGCATTGCACGCCCCATAGTAATAATGTTCCTGCATTGATCTAGGATCTCTGGTGGCGTTGATGGTGGAACTTGCAGTCTTAAGTCCGTGATCTGCGCGCTGAGCTCTAGCTGGATCTACGTGGCCTCCTCCTTTGTCTTTCAGAACCCAGTAGCCAGTGTACGGATCTGTGTCTCAATGGGTAAGTCCCCCGATATTTCTAATTCCTGGGCACTCAAACAGGCTTCTGCTACTACCTTCTTCATCTCCTGCTTTTGTGTGATTTCTTCATCGCATTGGAGCCGCAGCTATTCGATATTAATTTTCTGCTCTTGGAGTACTTGGTCACCATGCTTGGCCCTAGCACGGAGTTCGATTGTGGCACTGTCGTGTAGTTTTTGCAAAATTTTGCATGGTAGAGCATCCACATTTAGTCCCAGTCCTGTAAGTTGTTCTAGCACAGCTCATTCCTCCGTTTGGGTGGTGATCAAAGCTCCTACTAGAATCAGGATAGAATGAGCCACTTAGGCTTTTAACAATGGTTCTACAACTGTCATACTGGAAACCCCTAGAGTAGCGCTAGTGCCTATCCACACGATTCTTAATCCCAGTTCGTGTAGCTGTGTGCAAATTTCCCCGAACACAGTCTACTACTCTGACATGGCCTCATCGAATGCCTCCCGAGCAGGGTCACAAACAATATTCTCAATTTCAGTTAGGTCTCCTTCGGTTAACATGGTCACTCCAGTGTTTGTTTTAGACGCCTTTACCTTATTCTGTGGCTTCGGCCACTCTGATAGCGCTGACCGCTTCAGAGGTGAATCTGCGCCTATTGCTGGTGGTTCGTCTACGACCATCTTAGGGGTTACCTTCTGAGTGTCCTTGGCTGTTGTTGACGCTGCCCCTCCTAGTGGTGTCTTTCCTGCAGCCATTTGAGCTACCTCCCGTGCTGCCTTATCTTATGTGGTGAACTGTTCATTGCGCTTTTGCTACGTAGCCCGCTTAGCTTCCTCCTTTTGCTACCTGATAGCGGCCTCGTTGCGCTCTACTGCTACCGGTCCACGTCACGTCGGTGGCCAAGTATCCACAATCCCCTCGATAACATCATCAATAACAATAAATCAGAGTGAGGTCCATGCTTGGGCCAAACCCTTACGCGCCCTGATGTAGAGATGATGCATGTCTGCCTTAAATTCGGCAATATGATTCATGCTTTCATAGATCCCATTGGACAGGGAGGGTAAGGCATTAATCAACTGACGCACATTTGTGTCCATCAGTACCCAAAAGATTTTGATATTTCAAATTTGTCCCGTGTCCCTTGTCACCCAAAGGGAAGCATATCGAGCGGCTTCCAGCCATTCTGAGTCCAAGACCAGAAACTGGCTTTCTTTGGGTAAGTCAGTGGCGACCAGCATGATGGAGAGGAGAAGCCACGCATAATGGAAAGTCTTGCCTTCCTCCTGCACTTCGTGGCAATTGGTCAAGAACTCTTCACAAAGGAACTGCGACCAATTGAACTGTACGTCAACTGTGCATTCCTCAGTAAGTGCGATAACTACGGCGGGAACCTCACTGCCACGACATTTCCTCATTACTTTTCCTACGAGCAACTGAGTGGAAACACGGACTGTGTTGTCTAAGATACTATCAATGACGTACCCTCGCTATCCCTTAGCGAGATGATACTTCTTTTTTAATCGCTCTATCATCATGACATTGTTACTTCTATCAGTAATTTCCCAGGGGCCTAGTCCGTCGCAGGGAAGGTACGAGATCCGATGAACAAGTTCAGCTGTGATACTGACAAGTTTTCTGACCCATAATATTTCTTCATGAACTAAAGAGAGCAACTGCTTTATGACCAACATGGTGATAGGAGTACGGAGAAAGTGAGGAATCGACAAGAGATAGAGCAACCCAGTTTTGTCCACCTTTTGCAGCCACTCCTTTCACTGTAGCATTGTCACTGTTCCTTCTACATTCCACTCCATTAGTGTGTTCGTCGCCAAGTGGGGAAATTTTATTATATCTGCAAGGTCCCAATCTTCGAACTTCATTGTCACAACACAGCCAACCACCGAGTTTTCCACTGGGACAGCTTTTGGTAGAGACGGAGTAACGTTTACAGGGTCGACTTCATCTAGGTTTGCAGGTACCTTCGCCTTCCCCTTGCTTGGCAGCACATACTTGGGTCGTCGCACTAGATGTATGGGATCTTCCTCAGGGTTTACTTCTTCGATATGTGTGGGAGACTCTTCTGCTTCTTCGTCGCTATCAATTGTAATTGTTTTACCCTTTTCCTCCATTGTGAATTTTCCAAAGTGCAGGTGTCACGGAGACCTCCTTACTGATTCTAGAACCTGAGGGTCCTTCCTAGTTCTCGGTGTCCATGGCAATTTAGGGAGCTCAGTTGCTTGCGGCGAAGCTTGCTGTGGGTTATCAGTGGTAGGGTTGTGTGCTTTGAGGATTGCTTCCTGGTAGTGCTTCGGCAATGCCTTAAACCACAGACTTTCTTCGAATTGCTCGTCACTCATCTTGCACTTGCTCCTAACCCATGGCAACTTTCTTGCAGGATGGTAAGATGTGGTGGCGTGATCCTTACTATGATTATATATGATTTGGAATTTAAGATTGGCTGCTTGCCCTTGCGGCAGCTCATCAATGTGATTTTGGCAGTTATTCTTCTGCCTTAATTGCCCGCCGCCCACTCCATGGTGCTTTAAATGGGTCATCATGTCATGAACAATACCTGCAATGGTCGCTTTCCATCTTTCCTTCGCGGCCGCGAAACCCCAGGATCGCAAGTGCGGTTTTTGTATGTATGCTGAGGTCATCTCGTGCAGCTTCACAGCAGCCTGGTTTATAGTCTTGTGCCCTCTTTCAACTACGTGGAGCACTGGGGCGAGTCCTCCTATGGATAGTCAGGTGGGCGAACCCCCCATGTTGGTCTTCCATTTCCCGACTAGCCCGGGCTGCAAGCACCTTCTGCGTTCCCTTGATTCTACTAACGGGTTGCAGTATGTACGGTCTTGTCCTTTCGGGTGCCAGCTGTAGCCATGCTAGTGGGGTCGCTGTTTGTAGCAGGGTAGGAGAACCAGCCATGTTCGTTTCCCTCATTCGCTCCTTTACATGATCCATGTAGGTAGCTTCTAACTGCAATTTGTTAATACCTTTATCCAACTTCGCACTCTGTGCATAGAGTCTAGCCCCTGTTTCTTTTAACTTACCCAGTTGCACCTTACCACGCCAAATGGCTGCCCGAAGCTACTGAATTCTGTTGTGGATATTGTCACTGATAGGGTGAGCTATATCTGAGAGACTTCCCTACCCAGCCCTGCAAGCCTTCGTTCCACGCTGATCTAGTTGGGTTGATGGTCACCTAATATACATTCAGACCCTTCATTGTTGATGACTAGCCATTCTATACCAGCTTGGCCACCACGTACATCGTCCAACACATACGTAGAATCGCTTCCTAGATTTGGCTTCCGCGGCCCCCCCTCTGGCACGCGCAACACGTTTTCTGACCCATCATGCTATTCCTGTGCTATGTACCTAGTGCCGCGCTGGACGAGCTGCCCTTCATCTGTTGTGACACTCTCTACTGGCTGCTGTCTCTCCTCGGTGGTTAAGCGTCATAGTGACCGAATCATATTGAAGTTTAGTGTCGTAACTTCATGCAATCGGTTCTACCATCATTCAGTCTCCTCCTTGGAATCCATTGTGCAGGTGCTATCGCGTTCCCACGAGGTTCTTCCACCATCTGCGAGATGCACCTAATCCTAGTCCCGCGCTGTTATCTGATAGATTCAATCTAGCTCGTCATCACTATCCTCATCGTGCATGAGTTCGGTGTAGCGTTCCCCTTCCGCTAGGTCCAACAGAACTACTACTTGCAGTGATTTCTTTTCGAACGTCATTTTCCGCCTCTTTAAGTTAATGATCCCCTTCATGTCCATTTCCCAATCAATTCCAAGAAATGCAGGGTAAGGATTACTATCATCAACAATCTCTATAACTTCAAAATCGATCGGTGTACTTACACTGTCGATATCCACAGTCACTCCTTGCAGTTGACCCATTGGTAAGATCGTTTGCTGTTTAGCCATTCATAACTAAATCGGGGACCATTACAATGCAGGCTTGCCCATGCACTCCCATGGTTTTTTAGGTAATACATTCACATCTGATCCTAAGTCCAAGATGACCTGATCCATTTCATATTCACCGATTTGCATTGTCAGTCTCATTTCCTGTCCGGTGCATAGAGCATGTCTTCTTATTTTTCAGACTACATGTGGTTCACTGGATCCGGTGCACCTGGTGATGAGCTCTTGCAATCCTTGAATGAACTTACTATCATGCAGTAGTTTCATGCAGGTTTCGAGAAAGGCTGTAATCATGGAGGGGTCCAATCCTGTCTCTGTTTGATCCCTCCTACCCAGGGTAGAAGCTTCTGCGAAGCTCTGCCGAGCTTCTTTTGACATCGTCCTCCCCTGTTCTGGCTCAGAGTCTAGTTCCTTTGTAGGGGTGTCACACCTTTTTCCGCCTCCAGCACATTCTTCTTGTGGATTACCTCCTACAATTGCACCACTTCTTAGTACCATAATTATACTGGGATCCTCTTCGCAAGGTTCTGCTCGCATCAGCTAGATATTCTGGGTTGGTGGAGATTGGAGTACTCCCTTTTCGTGCATTTGGGCAATTAAGGTTGGACAGTCTACCACTGCATGATCAAATTGCTCGCAGTAGGGGCATGAAGTCTTGGTTGGGTTAGTGCGGTTGCCAGCGTAATGTCCCAACCCTCCACAATTATAACAAATTAGCTATTCGCGGCCCCGCCCGGGTCCCATTCCTCTTCCTCAACTGCATCCTTGAAATCCTCCCTACATTTTAGTCTGCATTCGGTAAGCTATGGTTCTTTCCATCATTAAGTCATAACTTTGACACGTTCGTTCATCGTGTCCCACAGATCAACAAAAGTTACAATACAGCTGCTACGGGGTCTGGGTATACTTTGCAATAGGTGGCAGTTATTTGTTGCATGTCTCCTGCCTATCTAACAAATTGCGCACTAGAGTGCCGGTGTGGCACTCGGTCCTTCTTGTACCTCCATTTTTAATGGCATTTGGCCTCCTCCCGCTAGATAGTTTGCGAAGACAGGGCAATGGTCCTTATCGTGCACTTGGATCTTACATTTAATACATCCTACCTCCGCACATACCTCTAGTCGGGACACTCTCTCTTGCTTCAAGCTTTGCATTTCTAGACTCAAGCTTTGAAGTTGGGCGTGGATTTGCTGAAATCCCAACCCTGGATCTAGTATTGGGGTCTCGTGTAAGCTCATTGCTGTCTCTAGTGCCTTGGCTTGGTTTGAGATCTTTTTTTGTGCCAGAGCCATCCTTAGATGTGGTGTCAATGATGCCACAAACCATGTGCAATGTTGCGCATCTTTCAAGGTCATGTTGGCTTTGTGAATGGTGCTCTTTAACCTTTGGTCCAGGTCCCACAGAGTTTCACTAGGCAACATGGCGATCTATTTGAACCCAATAACTGACTGGGATTTTGATTTTGATCAACGAAACTCTTTATTTAACGCATCCTAGATTGCCATTATTCCCTCATTCGAACGATCAGTCGAGTATTTTATGTACCATGTCAGTGCGCAATCTTGAAACGCACTAACCAAGGTGGCCTTCTTAATGTTCTCATTTGTTATGCCTTGAGCGTCCCATACAGATTGTATCACAAACCAGAATCGTCCAGAATCTTCATTCCCCACACCTTTAAACACTGGCAGTTTGATCGCACTTGCCATCCAAACTTTTGGTGGTGGTGGGGTTGATGGTGGGGTCGGTGTTGGTGTGGATGGGTTCAACGTAGGTGATGCAGGTGGTGGTGTGGACGAAGGTGGTATCAACAGGAAGCGTTCCCTGATCAACCGGATTGCACTCCTTGGTGAGAGCCTCGCGAGCTCCTCTTCGCTTTCCTGGGAAATGGTAGCCAAAGGACTGTTCTCTACCCCTCTCGGTACGCGATAACCTCTTCCGCTTAGTGTTACCCTAGGCATCAATACACACACATAATCGGTTTTTCACACAATAGAATTTTAATGCAGGTATCTAATGATTTGATATATCTACCTTGAGGTCCTTGAAGAAACCGCCTTTCTTCTTCGCTATAGCTCACAATAGTATCTATTGCAAGCTCAGTGATAAACCCTCATATTACCCGATCCAGCCAATGATCTATTGCGCGCGTGATTTTATCCTCGGTGGCTTCTAGCCTACGCACCAGTTCTAGGGTCCACATGATGGGTTGATCCAATCTGCACCTTCTCATGCTATCAACTAACCTCACGATCCACTCGTATAGCTCTACCAGGAACGATGCGAAGAAGATCTCGTGAATGTCTATGAATATATACTGGTCCAGCCAATCTTCCTCTCATACTCGCGGGTTTTTGTTTTCCTGAACTGCGAACTCGTGGAGTTTCAAATCCCACCACTCTTCAATCTCCTTCTTTGTAGGGTTCTGGTGTTCCCACATTAGACACCCCTTAGGCAGATCTTGGTCCCAGCAACAGAACCATTTGTTGGCTTATATGGGCTTGAACCAGGTTCGGAAGAATTATTTAGCCAAGCAAATCCCACAGCTACCGGCCCTTTCGGAAACAACACGTGAAGCGCGGACTGAGGTCTCACTCGAGGTAGTAGGGGAGGGTGCTGGAACCAGGTTTCCACACCCTTGGGATGTCTGGATGTGGTTTTGGAGGCTTCGCGCTCCGTTCTGCAGCTTCGCGCTGTGCTTTAATTCGCGTGGATCCTAAGTACCCCACACAATCTACAGATCTGATCTAGTGAATGAAGTATTTCAACGCAAATCTATTTTTACTAGGGTATTTAAGCAAACATTTATTACTTTCATTTAGTTCGTGTATTAAGATTAAACTCGATTCACAAGTATTCAATAAGCATACGTGTGCAGATCAAAACAGCTTCATTAACCATAAAAGAACATAGTTTCGATAGTTCAAAAGTAACACAGAATTCAGAAGAAAACTTATATTTATTTCCACTTATTACCCTTACATCCAGATCTGCCTTGCGCACTCAGCTACAGGGGTCTGTGCACACAGCTACGGACTCTTCCAGGCCTCTGTGCACACAGCTGCAGAGCCTTTATCCTCTACCCCAAACCCCTGACTCGGACTTATAGACACTTTCAGAAGGCTCTTCTCAGACACCCATTACATATCTGATCTCCAATTCATACCAAAACTTAGCTACTCTAGCCATAAAGCCTCGCTCTATTTATACCTTTCCATGGACCGCGATCCATAGGAGGGTCGACTCAACTTACATTTCTTTACATTATTTTGGGTGGACTACCCTTTTGACTTTGACTTATTACAAATCGCGCTCTGTGCATCTCACAGAGTTTTTACCCTACCCTTACCCAAAATTGCGGGCTTCGCGCCCCATACCCATTTCGCGGGGCTTTCGCTACCCAACATATTGTATGCTCCCGATATCACGTTTTGATCGTTTTCCAAAAAAAGTAAAAAAATTGCAGGTTTGACAGGCTGATTGTACATTTTGGGCCAATGGTAGGCTGCCACTTAGCCTCTCCATATTGGTGCAATAATGGTTTAATCTAATTGGTTTGATTTTTCCTAATTTTTTATTGGTCAAAATGGTGAGCTTTTTATCATCCAATGGCTGAAGGCAACATGGGCCAATGAATGGCTGCAACGTGGCCTCCTAGTGGCATGTTAAAATTTGTTTAAGGATTGAAGGGACCACATCGGGGTTGAACACTTGAGCTTTGACCAAGCAACAAGGCACATTACCGATAAACCTCAACTTGGGACTTAACCATTATGGCTCCCAAAACTCATTTATGTTATGTGCAATGCATGTTTGGAGGTTGAGTCGGGGTTAAGCCCCATCCTAGGTCCTCGCGCCCACAAAACCATGGGGTGGTACCAAGGGCCAGGGCTTAGCCCCAGCCCCAAGTCACGGGCCCAATGCACAAAACCATGTCAGAGGCTTCACAAAGGGGCGAACAACTAGGTACGCAGAAAGGGGGCCAAACCTAGGCCACATGGGCTCGCATATGACCATAAGCCTCCAATAAAGGTAAGTGCATAGAAATATCACCTAGATTTGGGTGTTATGTACCCAATATGACCAAGTGCAGTTTTTTTTGGGGGGGGGGGCTAATGGGGGCGGGTGGTTAGCCCCAGCCCATGGGCACATGGCCCCCATACGACCAAGATTTTTGGAAATTGGGGGTTATAGGAAATTTAAAGTGTTCGATAATTTTCACCATTGGGTGTGATTGTAGGTGGAATTTTTACACCAGTTTTAGGTTTGGGACACTTAGCCAGGGTTGGGGTGAATTGTAGGATAGTTAGTTGTGGAAAAATTGGAAAAACTTGGGAGAGGCATAACTTTCTCAATTTTTGGCCAAATGAGGTGCAAAATGAGCCCAGCTAGGGGTTTTTGACATTTTTGAAGCCATTGGATACATTAGTTTTATCTTCTAAGCATTGTAAATCTATTTAAAAAAATATTGAGAATCAAGTGAGGAAGAAGTTGAACCATCCTTAGGTATGTATATATATTTCATGTATTATTGAAATTATACATATTTATTAGTTTGAATTTCATGAACATTATTTTTAATTTAATTATTTAATGTATATTTATACTCATTTACATTAAATTCTCGTATGTATAGACAAAATCAATATCGATGACGAGATGTTAGAAAATGTCGACACTGGAACATAGGGAGATAAAAACTTGACCATGATATACAATATCAAGTTAAGCTCATTATTGATAAGTTCTTCAATGATGAAAATGTGAGAGTTCAAACTGAAATTTTGAGAGGTCCCTTAACATTGAAGAAATTAAAAGAAGCTACAACACTATTAGGCATTCGAAAATCAATGAAAGATAAAAAGGTGAAGGAAAATGTGATTCAAAATATAAATAATGCTCTAAAATCAATTGAAATATCTAGAAAGAAAAGTGGTCTAAATGCATGTAGAAAAATACAAATAATAGTCGGTTCATCAAGTACTAAAGTAAATCGTTTGGTAAAATCTATGGAAAAAACATTAGGGACCTCACCAAAAACATTGCACAGGCATATGAAATTTCGATTGCAAATAGATTCAAATGATGAGCTTGCTTGTTGGACAAATATTTGTAGGAAACCATACACAGATAGACTTGAAGAAAGTATTAAAAAATAATATATGAATATTGAATGAAAAATTCACGAGTTTCACCAAAATAAAAGGATGTGATGCGGTGAAGAATAACATGAAATTAATATGAAGAACATGAAAAACATATCTTGGACACCACTCAGATAGAGTTGTTCAATAAGTTCAAAGAAGAGAATCATGGAATTAATGTCTCAATTAGTACTTTTGTGCAAAAAAACCATGGTATGTTAAATATATCATTGTACGTGATACTTGTTGTCATCGTTATCATGTGGAATTTCAATTATATTATGAAATGTTCCATAATTTTTGTAAAATTTTTCGGAAAAATTCACCTCCTTCCACTATCCATTATTTCATATCTCAAATTCTATGTGGAAGAGAAAAACATGAATTATTTTGCCAAAAGAAATGTGTTGGAGGTAAAAAATGTGATCATTGTGGAAATTTGATGTTGTTTCACAAACAATATCCTATTGATATGAATTATCAATCACTGACCAACATAAAAGTGGAATGCAAGAGATATGAATATATCCATACACCGATTGGTTCAATTAGTAGTACAAGTGCTAGAAGGATTGATTTACAACAAGAAGAAAGTTTTGTGAAAAGTTTTTGAATAAGTTTGAGACAAAAAATTCTAAATACACCAAGCATTCTCATAGAGCTCGATGGCAGGACCTACAATTCAAAAAATCCCACGAAATTTTTCTGCCAAGGACCATTTTGTCGATAGTTGATTTTGCAGAAAATTGCACATTTGTTACACAAATTGAAATACAAATTGAATATTATCATTCTAACCTAGTCTCTATGCTTTTCCATGTTCTATATAGACATGCTAAACAAAATGTTGATCATATAGAAAGCGCCAGCGAGATTTGACATGTTATTAAAGAATATTGTTTTTATATCATCGATGATTGTACACACGATACACATTTTGTACAACATTTCTTTGATAAGATTTATTACTCATTGAAAGGTCGTGGGATGAAATTCAGTGAACATTGGATATGGTTAGATGGATGCAAAGGTTAATTCAAATATTCACGATCATTCTTTTGGTTGTGTTGTCTTCATATGAAAACCAACATTTAACATTATTGGAATTTCTTTGAGACTGATCATGGAAAAGGAGAACATGATGGCATAGGGGCATGTATAAAACGAGCACTTTGAAGATAACAAATGGACCACTCTGCAAACCAACTTGTCTCAGCTAAACACATTATTCAATGGTGTAGCTCTAAACTAAGCCATGAGACTAACCCATCAAGGGAGGTATGCAGGTATGTACACATATATTAACTTGTATATTTTTTTAATAAATGATAATTTTTTTTTTTTTTTTTTTTTTTTAAATTTAAAAATTTTAAAAACTATATAGTTTAAATAATTGATCAATGATTATCTTTGATAAATAAATTGTATTTTAAATAAGATATTTAAATTCTTTTTTGAATTTACTATACTTTTTTTTTCATATTGGTGTCCAAGATGTAGATAGATTGATTACATATGAAGTTGAAACAGTAAAAGGGACTTGAAAATTGCATTCACTTAAAACAAAAGAGTACTGAATTACATTTTCATTTGATAGAAGAAAAGGATCTTGTTTTTTTTTTGTTTGCATAAAGGACACACAATTCAATGATGTTTGTGAAAATAATATGTATGTGAAAGCTTGGAAACATACAAAACTTAATACAAAGGGGAAATGTTCCTTTCAAGCTTCGAAGAGATGGAATCAAAGGAGACTATAGTGTCATATGAAGGTGATCGAGTTTCTGATCTTGTTAGAGAAGGTAATATTTCAATTGCCTTCAAAGGATATATATATATGTATGTGTGTGTGTTTTATGTTTTTAAAATCATTGTGTATAATTATCTAGATAATAGTTAAAATATAGATCTAAATAGATAATAAAATCAAGTACATATTGATAACTAATTTCTTGTTAATTATGATATGAATTTACACTTTTTTTTATTGTGCAGGATATGTTTTTGTTGTAGTTGCATGATGTAGGAGCATCTGGACTTAGCCAGCAATGTGAAATATTGTTCACATGTTGTGGCTAAACAAGTTGAAATTCATTGATCTGATGGGTCAAAATGCAGTTTTACTGAGAGGGTTTGATCCCTCAAGAAATGAGTTGTATTTCATTATTGTAATAAGTTAGAAATTGTCTTATTTTAGGTTGAAAGATTAGTTTTTAGCATAGGTGTGAGATAGAGCTAGGAATTAGAAGAGTTGCTATTAGATTTATTAAAAATAGGGATTGATTTGTTAGACATAGTTAGAGAGATATTCAATTGATAAAAGGAAGGAAAAATGTAATGAAACAGAGTGAGGATTGAGGAGTGGATTTAGTAGAGCGAAAGAAAGATAGTGTGTGGATTATATTTTTGAGACAGAGGTCTTTATTTGTGTAATCAGGCCCAAGGTTGAGACTCTGTAACTCCTTTATTTTGAATGAATTGATGTTGTGCACATAATTATATATATGCAGCCCGTGGAGGTCCTTGAATGCTTATTTTCTCTATATTCGGATGGCATTGATGCTTGCTCTGTTTTCTACGCTTTACAATTCATAATACTGAGTTAATAGAGTAATCGACGAGTATTTTTATATTTTTTTGGTTCCACAAGCGGAAAACCCAAAATACACTAAGGATCGACACAAAACACATTTAGATTTAGAATACGGACTTCAAAATTTATAGACGGAGGTTTTCAATGCTATTGGGTCCGTGGAACCCAAATTGCATCGCTTAAGTGGAGAGGAACTAGCTTGATGAATCATTGATTTTTGACATCGCGATAATAGCATATCTGAAATGTTATAGAAAAGTTTTGATAGTCTATGGGGTCTACAAGTGGTATCGCATCGGTGCTTTGAAGTGGAGGAAACCTAGACAATGGCATTGTGATTTGCGATCGACTAATTATATCATGGCTATTAGATCACGATCTATCGTAACCGTTGGATCGCCAAGCGATTTTTGCTACAGTGGATGGTATTTTGGATGCGCCAAAGGTTGGAAGTGGTTTTGAAGGCCTGACCCCCCATTCCACTTAAAGGTTGACACGTAGCAAGGCGGAGGAGTATAAAACCATATATCGGGTGGTTAACCCCCGATCTATTGTTCTGCTTGAAATCGTCGACGACTGTCGGATCTTACAGATCCAGATCAATGGTCACCGAGGGTTGATGTGTTGACTTCTGGCATATAGTAAGTGCGCCAATGTGAAAATGTAAAACTTCAGTGTTTCGGCTTGTTTTTTGTGTATTCAGTATAAAATGAAAACAATCGAGTGATAAGGGAAAAGGGTTCCGTGGGGTGATTTTGGGGTTTTGTGAGTCCCACTTCCATGTTGCATCATTTGTGGTATCATAGTAGAAGGAAGGGTTATTTGCAGCGAAAATGCCGCCGAGGAGAGGCGTTGGTCGAGGAAGACATGAACCAAATGCAATTCTACTGGAAGAGGTACGCAGCTGCATATGTGAATGGAGTCAATTGAGACTACCTAGAGAAGAGCACCTAATGAAGGAGATGAAAGTTCTTCAGAAGAATCTCTTGAGGAGGTAGTAGAAGAAGACAATGAAATTTCCAAAGTCATCAAGATGTTGGCAAAAATAGGGGGAAAACCCAAGGTGGAAATCCCTATGTATGAAGGGAGTCTGAACACAGAAGAGCTAACAGATTGGATCATATCCTTAGATCAGTACTTTGACTATGAAGAGATTGATGAGGGGAAGAGAGTGAAGTTTACAGTTACTATATTGAAGGGTCATGCAACTATCTAGTGGGACGAGTTACAAACATCAAGAATGAGGAAAGGGAAGTCCAATATCAAGCTATGGGATAAAATGGTAATTAAAATGAAAGCCAAGTTTTTTCCTAAATACTATCATTTCAATCTTTTTAAGAAATTGCAAAATTTAAGGCAAAAAGGAATGTCTTATACAAAAGAATTTTATAGATTTAATATTAGAGCAGGGCATGTAGAGGATGATTTGGAAAATATAGCTAGCTATATAAATGGTTTAAGGTATGACATACAAGATGAGATTAGCTTGTTAAGTCTGAAAACTATTGAGGATGCCTATCAAGCAAGTTTGAAGGAAAAAGGAAAGATCTTGAGGAAACAGAATTAGAGGAATAGAGGAAAGAGTTCAGTAAGAGGTAGGGAACTACCAGAACAAGGGGACAATAGCATCAACATGAAGCAAGAAGCTCAAGTAGTAGCCCACCACAGGGGGAATCTAACAGAGAAATATTTTTGCCCAGAGGAAGAGGGCGAGGAAGAGATGTTCGGTGTTATACATGTGGAGAATGGGGACATATGTCATGGGATTGTCCTCATAATAAACCAACAAGTCAGAGGAATGCAAATGTGGTTGAGGCAAAGCTAGAACCACCTTGACTTGCAGAAAAGAAAGAACCCCGTGAAGAAGGTGAATCACTGTTATTGAGAAGAAATTTACTTAGGGCAGAGCCGGAGATTGGAGAACCAACATAGAGGAATAATTTGTTTAGAACTACCTATAAATCCAAAGGTAAGTGTTGCAAAGTAATAATTGAAAGTGGAAGCACTGACAATCTTGTTTCTACAGAGATGGTGGACAAGCTTGGACTAGTAAAGACCATGCACCCTACTCCTTACAAGGTATCATGGTTACAGAAGGGATATAAGATTATTGTGACTGAACAATGCAAGGTGAAGATACAAATTGGTATGTATAACGATGTGATATTATGTGATGTAATGCCCATGGATGTGTGCCATGTATTGTTGGGAAGACCATGGAAATTTGATCGAAAAGCTATTCATGATGGAAGGAGAAACACTTATACTCTGGAGAAGGATGGAACTAAACACACATTGCTGCCATTGAAGGACAACACTGAAAAAGGAACACCTGGAAGTAGTATTATGCTGATAAGTGGAAAGAAGCTGCTGCAGGAAGTAGTGAAGAATGAGGAGTTGCATTTTGTTATTTTGGGAAGACCAAAGGTAATTTTGACTTCCACAAACTTAGATGATTTTCCTGAAGAAGTTAAAATGCTGTTAGATGATTTTGCTGATATTATTGTCGATGAGTTGCCAAATGCATTGCCACCGATCAAGAGTATTAGTCATCATATTGACCTAATACCAGGAGCAAGTTTTCTAAATAAAGCAGCAAACAGATTAACTACTCAAGAGAATGCAGAAGCTGGAAGAAAAGTGCAGGAGCTGATGGATAAGGGGCTGATCAGAGAAAGTCTTAGCCCATGTGTTGTACCAACAGTACTTAGTCCAAAGAAAGGAGGAGAATGGCACATGTGCACATATTCCAGAGCCATCAACAAGATCAGAATCAGGTACAGATTTCCTTTTCCAAGATTGGATGATTTAATGGACTACTTGAGTGGACCAAAATACTTTACTAAAATAGATTTGAAGAGTGGATATCATCAAATAAGAATCCGAGAAGGCGATGAGTGGAAGACCACATTTAAAACAAACAGTGGGTTGTATGAGTGGTTCGTGATGCCTTTTGGTCTCACTAATTCACCTAGCACATTCATGAGATTAATGAATGAAGTCTTGAAGGAATATGCAGGCAAGTTTGTTATTGTTTATCTTGATGATATTCTAGTTTTTAGTAAAAGTAAAGAAGAACATTTAGAGCATCTTAAGTTGGTTATAAGAACTCTGCAGAAAGAGAAACTACTAATAAATCTGAAGAAATGTAGTTTCATGAAGGAAGAAATATTTTACTTGGAATTTGTAGTTTCTAAAGAAGGATTGAAGATGGATCCAGATAAAGTCCAAGAAATTTGGAACTGGCCTACTCCTAGAAATATATTTTAGGTAAGAAGCTTCCATGGTCTTACAAGTTTTTATAGAAAGTTTATCAAAGGCTTTAGTCAGATTTGTGCACCAATCCTTGAGATAATCAATGAGATCAATCATCCATTCAAGTGGAGAGAAGCAGTAGATAGGAATTTTAATTTGCTAAAGAAGAAGATCACAGAGGAACCAATTTTGGCTTTACCTGATTTTGAGAAAGTCTTTCAAGTATAAACAGATGCTAGTGGAGTTGCAGTTGGAGTAGTTTTGAGTCATGAGCAAAGACCAATAGCATACTTCAGTGAGAAATTGAATGGTGCAAAGAAGAAATATTGTTCTTATGATAAAGGGTTTTATGCTATTGTGCAGGCCTTAAAGAAATCAAGACATTATTTGCTGCCAAGAGAATTCATATTGTATTCAGAAAATCATGCCTTACAGTTCATCAATAACCAGCCGAAGTTGAATCAGAAACATGCCAAGTGGGTAGAATTTCTGCAAAGCTTTACTTTTGTAATAAAGTAAAAGAGTGGTAAGTCAAATAAAGTAGCAAATGCATTGGGTAAGGTAAGTTTTATTGTACAAGAATTCAAAGTGGGTGTTGTAGGATTTGAGGAAATGATTGAAATGTACAAGGATGATGCAGATTTCAAAAATATCTACACAACAGTTCAGAATCCAATGAGTCATAACAAAAGTCAATGGTTGGACTATCTCATTCAAGGAGGCCTATTGTTTAAAAGCAACAAGTTGTGTATTCCCAAATGTTCCATGAGGGAAAACATAATAAAGGAGAAACATAGTGGAGGATTATCTAGTCACTTTGGATAGGATAAAACCTGTGCTCAGGTGAATGCTTTTTATTATTGGCCAAAAATGCAGATTGATGTTAAGAAGTTTGTTGAGAAATGCAAGATATGTCAGCATGCTAAAGGAAGGAGTTAGAATATAGGATTTTATCAGCCATTTCCAGTAGTAGACCGATCGTAGGATGCAATTAGCATGGATTTTGTTCTGGGATTACCAAAAACCCAGAGAGGGAATAATTCTATTTATGTTGTAGTAGATAGATTTTCCAAAATGGGACATTTCATTGCATGTAGGAAAACTAGTGATGCAACACACATAGCTAATTTATTCTTATCAGAAATTGTAAGATTACATGGATTTCCTGTAAGTATTGTGTCTGATCAAGATACCAAGTTTGTAGGGAATTTTTGGAGAACTCTTTGGAAGAAACTTGGAGCTAACCTCAGTTTTAGTTCAGCATACCATCCTCAAATAGATGGAGAGACCAAAGTAGTAAACATGAGCTTGGGGAATATATTGAGGAGTTTAGTGTATCAAAATTCTAAGCAGTGGGATTTAGAACTAGATCAAGTTGAGTTTTCTTATAATGATACTCCAAACCGAAGTACTGGAATGAGTCCATTTCAAATTGTTTTTGGAATGAACCCAAGAGGCGTGTATGAGCTCAGAAATTTGGAAAAGCAGGAGACCAAAAGTGCAAAAGCTGAAGAGTTTGCAGAACATATGCAGAGACTACAGGAAGAAGTCAAAGGCAGATTGCAGGAAAGCAGCAACAAATACAAACAAAGGGTAGATCTGAAAAGAAGAGAGAAGGAATTCCAAGTGGGAGATTTAGTGATGGTGCATTTAAGAAAAGAAAGATTTCCTACTAAAACTTACAATAAACTGAAAATGAAAAAGATAGGACCTTGTAAAATTGTAAGAAAATTTCCAGCCAATGCATATGAAATTGAGTTGCCAGAAGGGATTGGAATATCCCCCATTTTTAATGTTGCAGATTTGTATCCATACAAAGAGGCAGAGACAAAGATACAGGAGGAAACTATAGGAGATGAAGTTCAAACTGTGAACTGGGAAGAACAGATGCCAAAGACAGCTAAGAAGGAAGTAGAAGTTGTTTTGGAGAAAAGAGTATCCAAAAGAACCAGAGGACAGACTTATTTCCAATATCTAGTCAAATGGAAAGGACAACCAGTGGAGGATGCTAGCTGGTTGACAACAACAAAATTACAGAAGTATGGAGTAAGTCCTGAAAGTTTGAAGGATGATTCTTTTCTTCCCTGGGAGTCTGATGCAGGAGCATCCGGACTTAGCCAACAATGTGAAAGATTGTTCACATGTTGTGGCTAAACAAGTTGAAATTCATTGACCTAATGGGTCAAAAGGCAGTTTTACTGAGAGGGTTTGATCCCTCAAGAAATGAGTTGTATTTCATTATTGTAATAAGTTAGAAATTGTCTTATTTTAGGCTAAAAGATGAGTTAGCATCAGTGTGAGATAGAGCTAGGAATTAGAAGATTTGCTATTAGATTTATTAAAAATAGGGATTGATTTGTTAGACACAGTTAGAGAGATATTCAATTGATAAAAGGAAGGAAAAATGTAATGAAACAAAGAGAGGATTGAGGAGTGGATTTACTAGAGCAAGAGTAATATAGTGTGTGGATTGTATTTTTGAGACAAAGGTTTGTATTTGTGTAATAAGGCCCAAGGCCAAGACTCTGTAACTCCTTTATTTTGAATGAATTGATTTTGTGCGCATAATTATATATATGCAGCCCGTGGAGGTCCTCGAATGCTTGTTTTCTCTGTATTCGGATGACATTGATGCTTGCTCTGTTTTCTATTCTTTAAAATAGATAATACTTAGTTAAAAGAGTAATCGACGAGTCTTTTTATATTGTTTTGGTTCCGCAAGAGGAAAACCCAAAATACACTAAGGATCGGCGCAAAACACATTTGGATTTATAATCTGGACTTCAAAATTTATAGACGGAGGTTTCAATGCTATCAGGTCCATGGAACCCAAATCACATTGCTTAAGTGGAGAGGAGCCTGGCTTGTTGAATCACTGATTTCCGACATCGCAATAATACTGGATCCGAAATGTTATAGAAAAGGTTTGATAGTCTATCGGGTCCGTAAGCGCTATCACATCGGCGCTTTGAAGTGGAGGAAGCTTAGGCAATGGCATTGCGATTTGTGCTCGGCCAATTAGATTGTGGCCATTAGATCACAATCGATTGTAACCATTGGATCACCAAGGATTTTGCTACAGTGGGCGGTATTTCAGATGCGCCAAAGGTTGGAAGTGGTTTTGAAGACCTGACCCTTGATTCCACTAAAAGGTTGACATGTAGCAATGCAGAGGGGAATAAAACCATATATCGGGTGATTAACCCCCGATCTATTGTTCCACCCAAAATCGTCGACGACCGTTGGATCTGACAGATCTAGGTCAATGGTCACCAAGGGTCGATGTGTTGATTTCTGGCATACGGTAAGCACGGCAATGTGAAAAGGTAAAACTTTAGTATTTTGGCTTGTTTTTAGTGTATTCAGTTTAAAATGAAAACAATCGAGTTACAAGGGAAAAGGGTTTCGCGGGGTGATTTTGGGGTTTTGTGAGTCCCACTTCCTCGCTGCATCATTGCATCCATTAACAACATAGAAGATGTCAAGTATTATTTGATGTGCTGCACTGAATGGAAGATGAAGTTATTGGAGGACTATGATGATAACGATTTTATATATGAAAGAGGGTATATTACACTAAAATGATATTTTTTCCAAGACACTCATCAAACCGAGAGTCATGTTTACTTTCAATACTATCAACCCAATGCCATAAGTTGTCAATATAGTCACTTGGTGTGTGCAACATGCATAAAGTTGATAAAAGTTCAATCAAGAAAAAAATCAAAATTTAAAAAAATGGAGAATGTCAAAATACAACCATTAACGGATCATTGAGGATGGCATTCCATTAGTATTTTTTTAATTGAACTCCCCAACAATATCTTCTCCTTCTATTCATCTTTGAGAAAGAATTCAAGTAGATTGTTAGCCTTTCTTTTTGTGCACCCTTAAGGTGTCCATTCTAGTTTGTACTAGGTATTACAAAATTGTTTTCATTAATATGGTGGCTTTGTTGTTAATTTAAAAGGAAATTCAAAGGTACCAAATACTAATATAATGTAAGGATGTAGCATAACACAATCTTCTTTTTTGTTTTTGATTATACACCTATCATGTTTTCATTGCATTTTTCTTTTTTATGTCATCATTTTATCTTTTCAAATATTTTTAGTGCTATCTTAGTAACATTATTTACTTTATTAAAATCATATTACCATCAATTTCAAATGTTTTGTATCTCTTGTACATATTGATAGCTCAAAAAAATGCATTTTATTGTGTTTTTCCTATACATGTAGTGCATACAAAACCTATTAAAACTAACAATGCATGCTCCACACATAGTATTTAATATTTGAAAATTTCATTTACTTTAATACAAAAGTTAGGCCCACATTGAGATTAATGCAACTTCAGTTGATTCAACATTGCAATTTTTAATTCTCAATCTCTAATATTTCTCAAATTTCATGAAAAATAACATAGTATCTTAGAATTTAAGACAAAGAAGGCAATTTAAAATGTATGTTTTATAATGAAATTTTATAGTATGTTTTCTTTGAACAACTTGATATTAAAGGTTAATTATCAACCCACATCCATAGTATCTCTTCTATACTAGATGATGATCTATTCATGAATGCAAAATGTAGGTCATGTTTTGTATTTACAATTTTACTCATTAACAACTTGACAAAACAACTTCACAAAACCTAAGAATCAACCCAAATCCATATTATCTTCTATTAACATTATAAGAATCATCATGCAAAATGTACCAAATGAAAATTTACTTTTATTTCTTCATATTAATGAACTTAAATGTAAAACCTTTAAGCATCAAACCATGCATCATGCAAAATGTACCATTTTTTGTAATGTTTATTGTTGATTAAACTCACAAAATATAACTTAAAAAATTATGTAAAAAAAAGAGTTGTAAGTTAACTAGAATAACTAATGAAAGGTTGATCCATGAGAAATTTGGTGGGTAATAATTGCATCCAAAATGTGAACTTTATATGTCACTACATTTGTTCACAATTTTGATGCATTTTTCTTATCCACATTTTAACTTGATGCATTCTACTTATCATTTAACTTGAAACATACATCACTTGAAAAGTTGGTATGGGGAAACTATAACTATTACAAAGGGTATCAAAAGTTGGGTTCTAAAACTCTACATATGTGAGCCATAAAAAGTACCAACTAAATGCAAATTTACTTTCATTGCTTCATATTCATGAACTTAAATGTAAAACCTTTAAGCATCAAAGCATACATCATGCAAAATGTACAATGTTTTATAATACAATTTTATAGCATGTTTTCTTTGAACAACTTTATATTAAATGTTCAGTATCAAGCCACATCCATAGTAGCTCTTCTAAACAAGATAATGATCTATTCATGAATGAAAAATTTATACATGTACCATGTTTTATAATGAAATTTTAAGTTATGATTGTTTTAGACATCTACATCATGGTAAGATTCATGAATGCAAAATGTAACATGTTTTGGAATTTGAAATTTTACTATTCATTAAACAACTTGACAAAACAACTTCACAAAATATAAGAGTCAACCCAAATCCATATTAGCTTCTACTAACATTATAGGAATTATCATGCAAAATGTACCAACTAAATGAAAATTTACTTTCATTGCTTCATATTCATGAACTTAAATGTAAAACCTTTAAGCATCATGAAAAATGTACCATGGTTATAATGCAATTTTATAGTATGTGTTGGCTTGGGGGTCCCCGACCCAAGTTCAATGTTAAGTTAACCAAAAAAACACCTACACCACTGGCCCTTTGGCATTAATCCACGGAGCGTGGACTGAAGTCTCATTTGAAGCAGTATGGGGGGATGCTGGAACCAAGTTTCTGCACCTAGAGATGGTTATGATGTCATTTTGTACCCTTTATCTGCCTTCACACAAACCGATAAGCCCTCGAGGCTTATCGATATAAGTTCCTCTTACCAGTCTCTAGACCTTCCAAAGGTCTACCACCATCTTTCGCGGACCCTAAACATGCGACTCAAACACTTACGTGCTTCTGTAATCACTCCTAAGTTTGTTATTACCTAGATCGACTCAAGTGTCTGATATCTTTAGAATTCATTAAGATATTCTTCACGTAAGAAGATATTATTACTTGCATTCATATAGAAATGTAAAACATATAGATTCATGCATCAATACAACATTAAATCATAAACCCATTATTCATCATAACATAAACGCATTCATTCATAATAGAAGTAAAGGGATAAAATATTGATATTTCCAGAACAATCTCTTTATTGATACTTCAGATTTGCTTACAGGCTCAAAACTACCCTGCACACTCAACTGCAGGGGTTTGTGCACTCAGCTGCAGACTCTACTCTAGGCCTCTTCGCACACAACTACATAGTCTCTCTTCTACTCTAAGACTCTTCGCTCGTCACTAATTTGACCCGTTACATTCGTCTTCAAAGTTATTGAACTCTCTTAGATTCTCTAAGACTCTCCCTTTTATACAATCCCATGGCCCACGGACCATGGGTAGATCTTCTAAAGCTGAAACAATTTACATAAACAAAGTGTAAAAACCCTTTATGAAACTTTACATCTATGTGCTCTGAAATCATAACTTGCGTAGGCTTTACACTTTTCATCGCAAAAACTTGGGTTTTCTACCCCAAAACTTGGGATTTTTCCCTAAAATTAACCTTAGGGGACCCCGTCCCAACAGGCCACCAACACAAATATCATGACTCACCCTCGAGTCACTCTGTTGGCATGGAGATCTTACTACAAAGACCTCCCAGCTCCACTTGCACCACTACAACTTCAGCTGTTTACTGCATCGTTTCCTGCTTGACTTGCTCCACCAACTACTCGGTTTCTGGTCCTGTGATATCTTCTTGGATCTTCTGCTGGGATCTCTGTAGACTGGCCAACTTCTCCCCAATGGTGGCGGATATCACATAGGCCTCATCCATCCAAGGCCCTAATATGGAATTGAGGACTGCCTCCTTCTGCTGCGGTGCTTCCACCTGTTCTTGCAGTTGCTTTGCCTCCTGCAGCTTTGCTAATCTTTGCATGACAATGATGGTGTGCATTGTCACCTTTGATTCATCATACTACTACTGAAGTTCCCAGGCATCCTTGGTTTGGTAACCATCTGTAATTTATAGGAAAATTTGAATTCAAATTTGACCATTCCCCCCAAAATCCACTCATAAATGCTAGATTGGAGGCAGATTTTCAAAGATCTCATTCTTAAATTTAGCCTTAAATGTCGCCCCCACTCCTCTTAGCCATTTTCTCACTGTCAAATCATGAACAGTGATGGTAACGATCACTTTCTAGCTATGTTGCACGGTCTCTCATCCTGTAGCACAACCCTCTTCGTGCGTCTGCTGACTCTATGACACCCCTCTATTCCGCATAGGCCCCTCTTCATGCAGTGTTCTAACCCAGGTAGTGTAGTTTATAGTCCCGCGTCTCCTTGCAACTGCTTGGAGCACTAAGACTATGCTATCATCATATAGTCATCTGGTCGGATCCCCGATGTATGGCTTCAATCGGCTGCCATTTACCTTTCGGGGAAATGGATCTCCTTTCAATTTCACGAGCTGAACTGCTCCACCATCGATAATCTCCTTGATCACAGATGGCCCTAGCCAATGCATATGAAATTTGCCTGGAAATTTATCAAACTTGCTATCATATAATAAAAATAAATCATTTATCTTGAAGGTGTGTAGTTTGATGTGCCAATCGTGCCATGCCTTTTCGCGCTCCTTCTGAAATTGTTGATGGAATCGAACCAAGAATCTATCTTCCTCCAGCTTTGTCAGCTGCACGAGCCTTTCTTCTAAGGCTCCACCTTTTTCGATTCCTCTAAACACTGCTATTCGTAGACTAGGCACAATGTACTCCATCAGTATCACAACTTCTATGCCATAGACCAGTTGAAAAGGTGTCTGTCTAGTCAGCTTCTTACTAGTAGTTCTATAAGGCCATAACACCGCTAGTACACGCATGTCCCAATCATTCCTCTGTGCGTTGCAAACCTTTATCAGTGTGTTATCCAATATCTTATTAAATGATTCCATCATCCCATTAGCCTGAGGGTGATATGGCATGCTCTTTGGAAGATAAACTTAGAATTCTTCTGTCAACACACTGATCGTTTCATTAAGGAAATGTATACTGCGATCGCTCATCAAAATATTCGGGAAACCAAACCTAGTCAACACATATTCAAATAGGAACTTCGATGTTGTTTCCCTTGTACAATCCTTTACAGGCTACACTTCCACCCATCTGGTCAAATACTCAGTTGTGGTGATGATATACCACGCACCCGTCTTCTTTCTTGGAGGCTAAATCAGTCCTACAAAATCAATTTCCCACTTTTCAAATGGCTGCAACAACACTTGCAGATTAAGAGGCAACTCATCCCTCCGTGATGGCCTACTCGTCCTCTAACATGCATCGCATGCCCTACAATAAGATTTGGAATCCTTATGCAGTTTCAGCCACCACAACTCAACTCATAAAATCTTTTGTGTTGTTGTTTTTCCTGCATAATGGCCTCCTGCAGCCCTTCCATGAGCTTCGGCTTGGATGCTGCTTCATTCAAACTCAGGCACATAACATTGAAATATCTCATCTGCTCCCATCTTATACAAGTGACTTGCAATAAGAGAAAAATATCCCATGTGCACAACTAATTCCTTCTTTTGTTGGCTGGTGTACCCTTCTGGAGATGTTCATGTAGTTAGAAAGTGTATGATGTTTGCAAAATAATTATCTGCTATGCGCACCACCTGCATGTTAGGTAGTCCTTCCTCCAAATTAGTGGGCTCCTCACTTGTTTCAATGCGCAATAGATGATTCGGTCCTGGATTAAATCACCCTAGCTTCAAAATGGCTCCAAAATATTATTCCTGAAAAAAAACAACCATCTGCATATCCCCCCCCAACACAAGCTTGTTGACCAGGTACTTTAATGTAGAATGGTCTGTATACATCTTAAAGTGTCTACCTAGCAGGTAATGCCTAAACTTCTAGAGCACGTACACCATAGCCAAACCTTTGCGATCTGTCGTCGAATAATTCTTCTAGGCCTTAGATAACTTCCCGCTTGCAAATGTGATAGGGTGATCCAACACTCCCTCACTGGCCTATGTCCGTACTGCTCCCAGTGTAATACATGATGCATCCACATGTACATGAAATTCCTTCTTCGAATCTGGGAAGACTAGGATCGGCATGGTGACCATATTTTCTTTTAACACATCCAATCTTCGCTGACATTCCTCATTCCAACAAAATGTAGCATCCTTCTTGAACAATTATTCCATCGGTACGGTAATCTGGGTATAACTCTTGATGAACTTTCGGTAATAACCAGTATGCCCCAGCATTGCTGGCAACTGTTTGACACTTCTTGGCACCTCCAAATTGATTATAACTGCAATCTTAGGTGGATTCACCATTAATCACTGTTTGCATACTACATGAACCAACAAGATTCTGAAGGGAACACAGAACAAACATTTCTTCAGATTTAGCGCGATCTGGTACCTTCAGAATGCATCTTATAGAATAATCTGATGTAGGTTAACCCAATAATGTAATATAAATCAAAGCAAAATACTATAGCCTACTTCTACTATCAATTTGCAGAAGCTTAAAGATCTAGCTGAAAAATATAACCAAAAGAAGAAGAATCAATGCACAATACACATGAAAATACTTTTGGGGAAAGCCTCAGCTAGAAACCCCACTATTTTTATTATCATACAAGGTGGAAATACATAGGAATTATACAAAGCCTTAGCTCTCATAGCTACCCAGCTCTCAATATAATCCTCACATATGCTCACAGGAAATCTTGGCTTCTCTCCAACCTTCCTCTCTGCCCTCCAAGCTCCTATTTCCTTGCGCTATTCCTTGTGGATGATTCTCCTATTACCAAGTGGATGATCTCCTTCCAAGTGGATGATAACATTTTAAAACTGCGCAATATTCAAGGATGATGCCTTGACTGCATGCATGAGTTTTCTTTATAAGAAAACACATGCAACTGATAGTACACTATCCTTGACTTTAATCTCAACTAGGTCTTTCTTAGAATAGACATGCATGAGTTTCTGATGAGGGAATCCTCAGTTAACTGGAGTAGCACTAGTTGAGTGCATGCATGCATCAACTGACTGTTAACTCATTATTAGTTCCTCAAACAGTTTGGAACTAATTTAACTAGACTTAACTCAATAAACTGAGTTAACTAATTACAACTCAAATATAACTCAATCTTATCTCCTTAATTTAAGGGATAACTCTTGCACGACTTAAGAAAGACTTCTAACTTGGATATCTCCAACTAATTAATTTAAAATTAATTAATTAATTATTTCCAAGTAGCTGTTAAGACTAAATTCGATTTTAATTCGCAATTTAATTCAAGGACAAATTAAATTGGAATATTCTTATTGCCATATTTCAACACTCCCTCTCAACAAGAAAGGGATTATCTGCCACCCCGATCCTGTCTCTATGGAACTCAAATTTACACTTTGACAATGCCTTTGTCAAAATGTCAGCATCATTCTCCTCTGTCAAAATATACTGCAACAATATGATCCTCTTGACCTGTGAAAAGTCACAGGAAACAAATCTTGCCTTATGCTTCTCCACACTACCATCAGCAGCTTGCTTTACCTTGTAAAGCCAACGAGAACTCACAATTGACTTGTTCTCTGGTCTTCGAACCACATCCCAAACACTGTTACGAACTATGATGTCATATTCCTCCACCATAGAATCAACCCAAATCGGATACTGCACTACTTCCTCAAAGGAAGATGGTTCAGTCTCAACACATTCCCTAGCAAGGGCCATGTATCCAGTTTACCTCTCAGGTGACCTCTTCTGTCTGCACTGAGAAGATGGTGCTCCCACATTCTCTCTCACATCCTCCAACAATCTGTCAGCTTCTCTTGTGCACTTCCGTCCATCTCTGGAATACTCTGCTTGAGTGGATGTCTCCAATCCTGGAACCTCTGCATGCAGCTGCTCTACATTAGTCTGAGACTCCTCCTCTTTAGGAACCAACAATTCCTCCACAACCTGTAGTTGGAGATCCCTCTCAAGGGAAACATGCATGGCCTTCTGCTCATCAAACTTGAGATATCTGCAAACCACTATCCTCCGACTGGTAGGCAAGTACACCCAATAGTTGTGAGGTGTATCAGTTAACCCCACAAATATACTAACTCTATTGTCGGCTCAAGCTTCTTCCGTGCATCCTTTGTCACATGGAAATATACCGACGAGCCAAAGATCCTGAAGTGACCCACATCTGGTCTCTTACGGGAGAAAGCTTCCTCTGGTGTCTTCATCCCAAGTATGTGGTGTGGGCTTCTATTTTGCAAATAGACAACATGCCTCAGCCCACAAGTGAAGTGGTAGGCCTTGGTCATGCAACATTGCCTGTGAATGAGGTGCCGTCAACTCTGTTCTTCCAAGTTCTGTTCTTCCTTTTGGCCACCCCATTATATTATGGGTTATGAGGTGCCATCAACTCTCGTTTAATTCCTTCTACTGCACAGAAGTCCTTAAACTCTTGAGAGACATATTCTCCACCGTTGTCGCTTCTCAAGGCCTTAATCTTCTTCCATGACTCTTTCTCGACCAAAGATTTGAACTCACAAAACTTTGTGAAGGTTTGGTCCTTCGTTTGCATGAAATAAATCCAACATTTATGAGATTAGTCATCAATGAAAATCACATAATACCTTTGCTTTTCTATGGATGCCATCGAGAACGGTCCACACAAATAAGTATGAACTCACTCTAAGATAGCCTCTGCTCCACTGTCTCGATCATGAAAGGAAGACTTGATGTATTTTCCCAAGGTGCAACCTTTGCACATGTCAAATTGCTCAAGTTTACCTTTGGGAAGTCCTGTAGATATCTGTGGCATTATCTTCAAAGCCCCATGATGCAAATGGCACAACGACCTATGCCATAATCGCCAATGTCTTGGCTTTGCACCAATTCTTTTTTCATACTCAATGTTGCACAATCATCTACCTCTAGTTTATACAAATTCTTCACCTAAATCCCTATCCTCTTGGTTTGACCCATGGCTATGTGTCTTAGGAATGCCTTTCTTTAACTGAAGACAACATCGTAGCTTTTGTCATCCAACATCGCAACCGATACCAAGTTCTTCTTCAGTTCAGGAACATACATCACATCTGTCAAGGTGAGAGGAGCCCCATGCTCCCTTTGAAAAGCAACCGTGCCCACTACTAAAAAACTCTACTTTCCGTCATCGCCCATCTCTATGTGCATCTTAAGGTCTTTCTCCTCCAAGGCATTGAATAAAGTTTTATCACCGGTCATGTGGAATGAGGCTCCACTTTCAAGATACTAGACACAACCCATCATCAATGAACCATGCATGTGATGAGGGTAAAATCAATTTCGAATTGAGAGGCTAATGCCTCACCTTGCGATCCTTCCAAGGATCCCTTCTTGGACTTCTTCGATGGGAAATTAGTTGCATAATGTCCCATCTTGTGACAATTAAAGCACCTTACTTTAGGCATGTCACCCTTCTTCCCTCCATGAGAAGAATTCAATTTGAAATGGGAAGCCTTCCCCTTCCCTTTCCTTGCCTTACTTGCTAAGGCCAAATTTTCTTCATCATCATTCTTGGATGAAGAACCATCTCATGTGTTCCTCCTGATCTCCTCCTGCATAAGATCCGACCACAGTTTTTCCCAATCCGACAATTTCTCCCTTCCATTCACAGAGTCCTGGTAGCTATTCCAACTCTTTGGAAGGCCAAGGAGAGTGAGGATCACCATATCATCATCGGCAGTAGTTATTCCACACTGCGAAGCTCATCTCTACAGGTGGTGAGCTTGTTCATATATGTGGAAATAGTATCACCCTTCTCCATATTGATTCTTTGAAGCTTATCCTTGAGCGCCAATTTTCTCTGGTCACTATTGTTTTGGTATAGGTCCCTCAATGACTTCCACATTGAAAATGGAGTATCCTTCCCATGGAGACTTGAGACAATATGGTCTCGAACTCCCTCAAGGATGATCTATCTCGCCTTCGCCACACACTTCTTCCACTCAGCCAACTATTATGCACTAGTTGAAGCTGGCTTTGGGATTTCTTGATCAATTAATTCCTTCAAGCCATTGTCTTCTAATACACCCTCCATTCTATCTTTCCATGCTATGTAATTCGAGCTACCTTCCAAGGCATACTCAAGTCTCAAGCCATAGAACGCCATTGGCCAACTTTGAAGTATGATATGAATTCAATTTTCACTTGCAACATTGAACTTCAAACTTCAAATTCTCTTCTCAATATACTGTTCATAGCTCTGATACCATGTAGAATAATTTCTACAAATCCTGGCTCTGAGACCATGTAGAATAATTTTATGTAGGTTAACCCAATAATTCAGTATAAATCAAAGCAGAATACTATAACCTACTTCTACTATCAATTTATGGAAGCTTAAATATCGAGCTAAACAATATAACCAGAAGAAGAAGAATCAATGCACAATACACATGAAAATAATTTTGGAGAAAGCCTCAGCTAAAAACCACACTATCTATATTATCATACAAGGTGGAAATACATAGGAATTATACAAATCCTTAGCTGTCATAGCTAGCCAGCTCTCAATACAATCCTCACAGATGCTCACAGGAAATCTTGGCTTCTCTCCAGCCTTCCTCTCTACCCCTAAGCTCCTATTTCCTTGTGCTGTTCCTTGTGGATGATTATTCTATTACCCTGTGTATGATCTCCTTCCAAGCGGATGATAACCTTTTAAAACTATGCAATCTTCAAGGATGATTCCTTGACTACATTCATGAGTTTTCTTTATAAGAAAACACATGCAACTAATAGTACACTGTCCTTGACTTTAATCTCAATTGGGTCTTTCTCAGAATAGACATGCATGAGTTTTGATGAGGGAATCTCCAGTTAATTGGAGTAGCACTAGCTGAGTGCATGCATGCATCAACTGGTTGTTAACTCATTATTAGTTCCTCAAACAGTTTGGAACTAATTTAACTGGACTTAACTCAGTAAACTGAGTTAACTAATTACAACTCAAATATAACTCAATCTTATCTCCTTAATTTAAGGGATAATGCTTGCATGACTTCATAAAGACTTCTAGCTTGAATTTATCCAACTAACTAATTTAAAATTAATTAATTAATTATTTCCAAGTAGCTGTTAAGACTAAATTCGATTTTAATTCACAATTTAATTGAAGGACAAATTAAAATGGAATATTCTTGTTGCCATATTTCAACACATCCAGTATCAAGCATAGACTACCTACGTGGCGCTTCACTAGAAAAAACACCATCCAATCGTCAAAGTATACCTCCAAACACTTGTGAATGAAGTCCTTGAACGCCACAATGACTACGCGTGAAAAGATCACCGACACGTTCTTCAGTGCAAAAGGCATTACAATATACTAAAAACATCCCCATTCAGTTGTGAAGGTCATCTTACTCCTATCTTCCGACGTCATCTTGATATGATGGTACCCAGACAAGCCATTAGTGAATGAATATGCTTCCTATCCTCATACATTATCGAAGACTTCATCGGTGAACAAAGTTGGAAAAGGATCACGCACGCAAGCGTCATTCAGCTTCCTGAGATCTATGCATATCCTTATTTCATCCTTCTGCTTCTTTTTCTAAAATACCATAGGACTTATCCAGTCGAACTCCTCCACTGGTTCAATAATTCATGCCACTAAGATTTTATCCAACTCCAAACAGACTCTTTCCTTATATTTAGGATTGAGGCGATATGGCCTTTGTTTCATAGGCTTCGCGTTTGGTTTCAATGCTATCCTCATCATTCCTAAATCGCCTATTATCCCTTTCAAGTTTGAAAACTTTGTAGGGAACAAATCCTGGTACTCACTGAGCAACTCAGTGTCCTTATCCACCGTAGCATCATCCTAGTAGTCCCCTATCTTAGCAAACTTCAGCTCCGCCTTTGTCCCAATGTTCACTTGTCTCATTTTTAGTGGTGCAGTGATATCTAGATTCTCTATTTGCGGCCCTTTAACTTTGCGGTGATCTTCTGTTTTTGGGATAGTAATGTTCCTTGAATCCTCCTCTTCTTCTTTAGCAGTCACATTGTAGCACTCCAGCGCATGGTGCAACTGGGTGGTCCAATCTGGTTGAATCAAATCTAAGGGATCCTGAGAGATTCTGAAGATCGTTGCTTTGTCCTCCTGCAACGCTTCATCAATGCACTTGAATCCATCTTCAAAACTACATGTCATCAAGAATCCCTGTCTCAAGATATCCCATTCATCCGTTCCATGGTGGAGCTGTGTCTCTAAGTACCAATTCATTGATATTACATCCAAGGTGTGACAGAATAGATGCGCCCACTCCAATTGTGGTTCTGATCCATAATCATCAGTCCATTTGGCTAAGTGATCATGCGGATCACTCCTCCCATCATATTTCTCTGTCAATCGCAGCTTTGGACCACCAAGATGCACCCTCATCATTCTTCTATATTTGCGCCATCCATCAAAATTGACTTTATGTGTACCCCACCATCTTGCAGGCATAGCATGCAATGCCAAGTCCAAGGCTTGGAAGCGATGCTTCTATGCCACTTCCCTTTCATATGCATCCAGAAATTTATGAACGTCAGTTAAGCCATCATGATAAGGCATAATTCTTACCTCTGACGATACGTAGTGCAATGATTTTGTCATCATGTTACATCATAGCGTAGACATTTCGTGCAATCTGATCTTCCAATGTTCCAATTTCTCATCTGAATCTGATGTGAAGGAGCTTTCGTGGTCCTATGCAATATGCCCATTTGTTGTTAGATTCACCCAATCTTGATCTCGCATTGTTATCTTATAAATCTAGTCCAAAACATCGTCACATTCGTAATCGCGAACTGGTTCAGTATAGCGCGGGCCTTCTGCAGGGTCCAAAGGTACTACTACACAAGCAATTTTTTTTCAAATGACATTGTCTGCTTCTTCAAATTGATCACCCCATTCATGTCGATAGCCCAGTCGATCCCCAGGAGAACAGGGTAGGGATTGTTGTCATCGACAATCTCTATTACTTAGAAATCTGCTAATGTGCTCGCGCCTTCAATATCGACTGTCACTCCCTAAAATCTTTCCATGGGGATAATATTTTGCTGATTCACCATCCTTAATTGAATAGGATACCACTACAGTGCAGGTCTTCCATTCTCTCCCATGTTTTTTTCAGCAAAACATTTGCATCTCACCCAAGATCTAGAATAAATTGTCCCATTTCATATTCTCTTATTTGCATGGTGAGCCTAATCTCATGCCCTGTTCTTGCCTTATGCTTACCAATTCTCCTAACCACATGCGGTTCCTTAGGAGCATTACCAACACATTTATTGATCAACTTCTGTAATCCCTTTACGGCCTTGCTATCATGTAGTAGCTTCATACAGGTCTCAAAAAAGGTAGTAAGCATGGATGGGTCCATTTCTTCAAACTGCTTATCCTGACTTCCTGAGGTAGAAGCCTCAATGAAGCTTTTCTTTTCTTCCATGAAGGTTTCCTTCGTGCACTCCAAATCAAATCCAACCTCCTTTTTTGGAGCTTTGTAGACCCATTCACTTTCTTCAGGCCACTTTCCCTTATCTTCGCCAGTTGTCATTCCACTTTGCAACACAATATTCAAATTGGGGTCCTCTTCGTGGGGTTCAACCCTCATCATTTGTAGGGTTTGTGTAGGCTTCTGAGGCTACATCCCCTTTTTGCACATCTTAAATATTAATACAGGGCAGTCTTCTGTCATGTGGTCAAACTGGGTATAGTATCAGTATGACAGGCACATCGGGTTCGTACATTCTCATGCATAGTGTCCTGGACCTCCACGATTATAGGAAATAACTTGCCCCTGACCTCTCGCAGGTCCTCCTTTGCCTTGACGTCGACCGTGCCTTTGATATTCTCCGCCTTGACCTCGACCGTGCCCCAGATATCCTCCTCCTGCCCCCCCATCGCCTTGATCTGGAGGTTGAGTTTCTATTTGCATTCGATACGTGAGAATTCTCTCCATCATTAAATCATAACTATGGAAATTGTGCTCATCATGGCCTACTGATTTGTAGAGGCTATAGAAGAGCTGTTGCAGTGTCTGTACAAGTTTCTGCAACAAGTGGAAATTATTTGTTGCATGTTTTCCAACTACCTGACAGATAGCACACCACAGTGCGGGCCCTGCACTTGGCCCTTCTTGACCTTCTGGACTCAGAGGCGTCGGCCCTCCTCCTGCAACATAATTCACGAAGAAAGGGAAATGATCTTTATCATGCCCTTGACTCTTACATTTCAAACACCAAACCTCTTCGCACACCTCGGGCTGACCGTTCTATCCTTCTTTAGACTTTGGAATTCTAGGCAAAGGTTATGCAATTCTGCATGAATCTGCTGAAATCCCAAAGTAGCATCTTGTGGAGCAGGTAAAATCTTAGTGTGACACAAACAATTCCTCTAGCACAGGAGAGTGGGTATACCCGCAAAAAAAACAATCTATGGAAAATCTCCTTAAGCTAGAATCAATTAAGAGGGCCTACCTCTTAGAACACTATTCCACTTGGTGATGATCCTGCTTCCTCACTCCCACTACCTTTCGTTTCCTTCCTTCGAATACCTGAAACAAGCAAACAATAAAAACAAAAACACACGCCAAAAGGGGGTCAGTGTGACTACTTTTGAGAAACTCCCGCTGATTGGCACAACTCTCAAAAAAATAAATGCACTGACTGAGGATTCAAGGAAAAAATAAAAAACTTCAAAGGATAAGACCAGACTTGCCACTGTAAATTTCAGGCTCAGATTAGTAAACCAGGCAAGGTAGAGAACACTAAAGGGAAATGGTGATACTAGAAAAGTTCACACAAAACCATAAAGTGACAATCAATCAAACAGAAGGATTGGCTCTGCAGCGGAGTCACCAATTTGTGGTGTAGGTAAATTCTCAGTGCCGACACAAAAGATTCCTCTAGCGCAAGAGAGCGGTCTAGCCACAAACAAACAATCTATGGAAAATCTCCTTAAGCTAGAGTCAATTAATAGGGCCTACCTCTTAGAACACTATTCCTCTTGGTGATGATCCTGCTTCCTCACTCCATCTATCTTTAGTTTCCTTCCTTCGAATACTTGAAACAAGAAAACAACAACAACAAAAAATGTGATAGCATACAATATTGTATTTAGCCTACTTAATAGGTCAAGGAACATTAAGCCATAAATATGTAAAATGACACTTCATGTAGGAAATCAATCGATAGTTGCATTTATATAAATCAGAAAGAGATTACAACTCGTGCCTTTATGTTGCTAGTCTCCTCCAACGTATCTGGGTTCCCACACTTCTGCTAGCACTTCATGGATAGCCCCAACAATTGAATTTTTAAGGCCTCTTTCCCTCTAGTCTCAAACTAAACAAAAATCACAGTATTCTCCCTCAAACATACACTAGAAAGCTACAAGCTATAAATGACTTGTTGATTTTTCAAACTCGCTCCAAAACTCCAACTAGATTTTGCTTTGGAAAAAGAGAGGTTTATATAGCTTGGATGGATGGGAGATGGTTCCTTTCATCATCGGAGAAGGTCTTATCTCTTGAGGTTGTTCCATCCTAATAGGGGAAAGGAGCCCAAACTGACTTCCTCATCTCTATCTGGCCCAACCATCTACCAGACTTCCGTTACAAAGCTTCTAGACATGGAAGCTTTGGCTCCTTATTTAAAAAACCTTTCAAAAGAGGATCAACGTGACTAGAAAATGGATCAGTCGCTCCGAATGGTGTGATGGCTAGTCTTAACCTCTATAAATCGGCGTGAGGAGAAAGTTGTTCAGTAGCACCGGTCTTGTAAACTGGGATAGAAAGAAGATTCTTGGGAAATGATGCAAAGGGGAATTATTTTTCTCATGAAGAGGCACATACTGGGATTTTCTTCATGATGGGAAAGCATGTCGGGTACATTGTAGAGGTCCTTCAGGATCATAGATGGGGAGTACAGGGACAGTGAAAAAATGTTTTGTAACAGATGCCCCCTAAAGCATGAAGGCCTAAGTAGAGTGAGGGATGAAATGTTTACAAGTGGAAGCAGGGAACCAAATTTCATCATCAGAAAACCTGCAAGCAAGCATAGATACATATACATCACTGAAAACTCTGAATAATGATACATGAATCGTGGTATGGATGCAACCATCCAAAGAATGATCATGTAAATGGATCCAAGGCATGGGTGCAACCATCCAGCAGAAAGGATCATAATGAAACCAAGGTATGGTCGCAACCATCCAATAATGAGAAGGATCACATATAACAACTCATGGTATGGTTGTAGCCATCCATCTAAAAGAGACATGTATATCAACATGACCATGTCACATCGCCTCACAACCTGGACTTGTGTAATCTTAGCCTAGGGTCTTGTGCTCCAAACGACCCGATCAAAGTACAAATCCTAACATGTGAATGAATGTGTTGAAGTCGAACATGCTAGGAAGTCGCTTGATTACTGGTCAATGATGTGAACCATTAACAAGCGTGAGAGAAACCACCAATAATGACAATGTCTCTCAAGGTATTGGCAACATAGTCCACGAAATGTGAATATAAGAACTAATGTTGAACATCTGTGAAATAACTTGTTCGAAAGCCAATGATGTGAACTTGTCATCGAGTGCGAAGAAATTGCCATTAGGGCATGAAAGCTCTAAGGTACTAAAAGGGAGTCTCTCGATCAACTTCTCTAATTATGAGCTAAAGTCGACAGGAAGTGGCTATGTCAATGGAGGGCCATGATGTATCCCACATCATCAACATGGGACAAAGGGAAGCGAATGATTTCAGATGATACAAAGAATTAGGGGTAAGTGTAATTGCAGAAGGACAAACTCTTGAACATATCGATGACACGATTCCAGAGTTTGGCAGCTTTTGGATCCAAAGGATTGGTGGTTTTGATTATGTAGCAGAGATCAAATGGAAGGAAACAACAAGTGGCCCAACCTAGGAAGGTCAAATGAAAAGGAGGATATCCCAACTTGACATGAAGAAGAAAGTGTCATGTTCAAGAGTGAGTTGCTGACACGACTGATAGAATTTCCAAATTTTCCCCCACCATTTTTGGCAGGTACCCCAATTATTTTTTATTGGAAGCTTGAAGGGGATAGCATATGCTTGCACTGTAATTTCATCCTTCGGATGAATCCAACCTAGTAAGTTTATGTAGGTTTTAACCCCGTACAGAAATTACCTGCATACGAATTCTAAATCACAGAAAAATAAACAATGCGAGAGCATAACACATAAAACACATATACACAGAGATTTTCCCCTGGATCCCAAAACCGGGACTACCAGCTTGATTTTTCATTATATTCCTTTCAATGTTACAATACATATTTATACATGCTGAAGCATCCAATACCATGGACCGAAAACCATCGCGTCCAAAACCATGGATCGAAAACCATAGGTAGGTTCGCCAGACCTAATATAGGGTCCAATTTTTTTTTTCCCGGGGCACTGCCCCGAACCCCGTAGAGGGGGGCCGCCCGCCCCCCTCAAACCCCCTCCGCTGCACAATTGGTGCAACAAAGGGGGAGCTCCGCCCCCCCTCTAACCCCCCGGTTCACTACGTGGGTTAGTCATGGAAAGAATATAACACAACCCAACAATCTCCCACTTCTTGTTTTCTTTCCATAGGGGGCCACATGAGAGCTTAGTCATTTTTCCACCCCTGAAATGGCCATTGTTTCTCTACACCAAGATAACTTCTTAGAGCTCACAGATTTTGTCAATGCATCTGCAGTATTCTTCAAAGTGTCCACCTTTACCAGCAACACCTTTTTGTCTTCTATCATATCCCTCACAAAGTGATACTGAACATCAATGTGCTTTGTCTTTGAATGATAAGCAGGGTTCTTTGCCAAGAAAATTGCACTTTGGCTATCACAGTCTATTCTTATAGCTCCCTGTACTAACCCCATACTTGAACACAATATTTGCAACCAAAATGCTTCCTTGCTTGCATGAGTGGCTGCCATGTATTCTGCCTTTGTAGTTGATAGTGCCACTACAGATTGTTTCTTACTCATCCAACTCATTGCACCTCCAAATAGGTTAAACACATACCCACTTGTAGATCTTCTCTGATCCAGATCTCCAGCCTAGTCTGCATCAACAAAGCCACGAATATCCAACACTCTGTCCAATCCTAGTCTTCCTTGGTAGCACAAACCATAATCACTAGTGCCACTCAAATACCTGAAAACTCGCTTCACTGCTGTCCAGTGCTCCTTCCCTGGTTTTGACATAAACCTGCTCAATACTCCCACTGCATGTGCAATGTCTGGTCAAGTACAGACCATTGCATACATCAGGATACCGACAACAATCGCATATGGAACATGGGACATGTCCTCTTCCTTTTCTTGTGTCTTGGGACACTGTTCAGCAAATAACCTCACACCTACAGGAATAGGAACCTTCACCGGTTTACTATCCTGCATATTAAACCTCTGCAGTATTGTCTCGACATACTTCCTCTGGTTTAACTAGAGCTTCCTCTTTGCCCGATCTCTTTTAATTTCCATGCCCAAAATATAGTTTGTAGCACCAAGATCTTTCATGTCAAATTTGGAGGACAATTGGGTCTTCAAATCCTGGATAATTTCTTTGTCATTTCCAACTAGCAACATATCATCCACATACAAGACCAGATAAATAACACGGTCACCAATTAATTTAAAATACACACAGTGATTTGCTTTGCTTCTGGTGAAGCCAAGTCCCCATATAAATGTATCAAATTTCTGATACCACATCCTTGGTGACTGTTTTAACCCATACATAGACTTCTTTAACTTGCATACCAGTTCTTTCTTACCCTTCACTGCAAAGCCTTCAGGTTGCTTCATGTAGATTTCCTCTTCCAAATCCCAGTGAAGAAATGTTGTCTTCACATCCATCTGTTCTACCTCAAAATCAAAAGCAACAACAATAGATAAAAGCAACCTAATAGAAGTTACCTTGGCAACAGGAGAAAAAATATCACCAAAATCAATTCCTGGCACCTAGGAATAACCTTTTGCTACCAACCGAGCTTTTTATTTCTCCACCTTCCCTTTTGCATTTGTCTTCTTTTTGAACACCCATTTGCTGCCAATGGGTTTCCTTCCAACCGGAAACTCCACCAGATCCCAAGCCTCATTTTTGTGCAAAGATGCCATTTCATCAACCATGGCCTCTTTCCAGAGTTTTCCATCCTCTGAATCTACTGCTTCCTTCACAGTTCTGGGATCATCATCAGTAACAGACAAAGAAAAATTTGAACAGAAAGCAGAAGGACTATACCTTTCTGGCTGCCTTCTTTCTTGAACTGATCTTCTCACAACCAGAGTTTGAGGCTCTTCATCTTCTGATTCCTCCTCTATTGTAGAGTCTGATTCTTCCTCCTTTAGCTCAAACTCTATCTTCTCAGGTTCCTTTGGTTGGACTTCATGTTTAATAACATCTTTTACCTCTGTGAACACCACATCTCGGCTGTACACAACCTTCCGTGTGACTCGGTTCCAAAGCTTATAACCCTTTAAACCATCCTTATACCCAATAAAGATGCACTTCTCAGATTTACTATCCAACTTGGTTCGTTTCTCCTTTGGAACATGTACATATGCATCACATCCAAATAACCTCAGATATGAAAGAGGGTTAATTACCAGTCCATACTTCTTGTGGAGTCTTATCCTCCAACGCTGATGAAGGTGACCTGTTGACCAAGTAACATGCAGTGTCCACCGCCTCTACCCAGAATTCCTGTCCTAACCCGGCACCATTGAGCATGCTTCTTTCCCTTTCCATCAACGTCTTATTCATTCTTTCTGCGACTCCATTTTGCTGAGGTGTATATGGAGTAGTCTTCTGTTGTGCTATACCACACTTCTTACAGAATTCTTCAAATTCCTTGCTGCAAAACTCTCCACTAGTATCTGTCCTCAGCACCTTTATCTTCTTCTCTGTCTGATTTCCCACCAGAGCCTTAAGTTCTTTAAACCTGTCAAAGACTTCAAATTTCTTCTTAAGGAAATATATCCATGTATTCCTTGAGAAGTCATCTATAAATGATACATAGTACACAGACGTACCTAGTGATGAAACTTTCACAGGTCCAAACAAATCACTGTGCACAAGCTCTAATATTTGTTTCGCCCTCTTAGCACCAGAGGGGAAAATCACTCGATTATGCATCCCATATACACAATTTTCATAGAAATCAAAATCCAGAGAGCTATTACTCATACCTTCTACCATACCTTTACCATGAAGTATTCGAAGGCCCTTCTCTCTAATATGTCCAAGCCTTTGATGCCACAGCATGGTCTTCTCTCTAGAGACCACTAGATTTTCAGCTCCACTTTCAGGAACCACAGAACTGTTGCACCCATCAACAACAGTGCTACCTTGCAGCTTGTACAAAGTTCCAGTCCGAACTCCCCGCATCAATACCAGTGCTCCCCGAACCATCTTGCAGGTATCCTTCTCGAACACTATTTTTACACCTGCATCATCCAACTTGGTTACAGAAATAAGATTTTTGGCCAATGTAGGAATATGCAGAACACCCGGAAGTGTTCTAACCCTTCCACCTTGCAACTTCAACTTTAATTTTCCGCGACCAATGATTCTAGCCTTCCTATCATCTCCTAAGAAGACATCACCACCATCGTATTTCTCATACTCGCAGAACCACTCTCTATGGGGAGTGAAGTGAAAGGATGCACCTGAGTCAATCAACCATGCCTTATGATCTACATGTGTACTTGAAGAAGCCAAGTACACATCCCCACCTTCATCTGAGGTGGTTTTCACCTCTGCCGAAGGAGCATCATCAGATCCCTTTCCTTTATCAGGAGCTTTAGATTTACAGTCCCTTTTGAAGTGCCCTTCCTTTCCGCATTTCCAGCACACCACCTTTACAGGTTTTCCTGGAGATTTAGATCTCCCTCTCGATGACTTATTTTTGTTTCTATTCTGGGACCGTCCTCGTACAGACAAGGCATCACCATTCTGGCTCTCCATATTTTTCCGTCTCATCTCCTCAGTCAGCAAGGCTGAGACTATTTAATCAAACTGCAAAGCAGTTGCATTGCTACCTATTGCAATAACCAAACTATCCCACGAATCTGGTAGAGAACACAACAAACTCATGCACTTATATTCATCTGAAATTTTAATATCAAAAGACACTAACTGACTTACCACAGTATTAAATGCGTTCAGATGCTCTGTCATTAAGTCTCCATCTTTCATCCTCAGGTTATACAACTTTTTCTGCAGGAATAGTTTATTCACCAGAGACTTAGATTGGTACAAAGTCCCTAACTTGTCCCACAAAGCCTTCGCTGTAGCTTCCCCTGATACATTCAACAATACTGAATCTGAGACACACAGTCGTATTGTGCTCTTTTCCTTCCGATCCAACTTCTTCCATTCTTCATCGGTCACTCCCGTTGGTTTAGTACCTGGATCTACCGCAATCCACTGATATTTATCCACCAATAGATCCTCCATCTTAAGTTTCCACAACTCAAAACTCTGACCATTGAACTTCTCGATCTCTATCTTTCTGCTGCTCGCCATCTTCTTTCACCACCAGAATCGATCTCGCAGATCTCCCACTGAACAGGGTCTACCACAGGCCCGAGAAAAACCCCTCAGCAACAAAGGCATCCCCTTGAAGCCAAAACAGCTCTGAAACCAAATGTAGGTTTTAACCCCGTACAGAAATTACCTGCATACGACTTCTAAATCGCAGAAAAATAAATAATGCGAGATCATAACACATAAAACACATATACACAGAGATTTTCCCCTGGATCCCAAAACCGAGACTACCAGCTTGATTTTTCATTATATTCCTTTCAATGTTACAATACATATTTATACATGCTGAAGCATCCAATACCATGGACCAAAAACCATCGCGTCCAAAACCATGGACCGAAAACCATAGGTAGGTTTGTCCAACCTAATATAGGGTCCAATTTTTTTTTCTCGGGGCGCTGCCCCGGATCCCATAGAGGGGGGCTACTCGCCCCCCTCAAACCCCTCAGACAGGGGGGGATGCTGCCCCCCCTGTGACCCCCTCGCTACGTAATTAGCGTAACGAAGGGGGGGCTCCTCCCCCCCTCTAACCCCCCGGTTCACTACGTGGGTTAGGCATGGAAGGAATATAACACAACCCAATAGTTTAACGAACCCTAGGAAGGAGAGGCTCACGTTTGTCATGGCAACGAATCCAATGTCGTTTAATGTTTTAATGATTCCTACAAAGGGGTAACTCAATATCCTTTTCATGTTTAGAGAGTTTGAAAAAGACACAGAAAATAAATCTCCACATGGTCCCTTTTCGTACATTTGTGTCTATCGAGCCTGAAAAGGTAGAAAAAGATACTTGAGAGAACTGCTTGACCATTTCAGTCAAAGAGTACCTTTCTTGTAAATAGTGCATCCCAGCCCGAAAAAGGGGTAAACGTATACTGGGTTAACAATGTTTTGCATCTTTTAACAAGTTCAAAATGACAAGAGGTCGGAAATATTTTCTTGTTTAAAGAGTCGTAAAAGAGATTGAAAGCAGACCCCCCATTTTATTATCTTTTGCGAGTCAAAAAAGGAAAAATACTCGATGATCTTTTCATTTGAGTTTTACGAGTTGAGAAAGGAGCTGAAACATGACTCTAGTACCATCATCGACAATCCATCACCTATTGTTGCACAAAAAGGTAAATGTATTATCTAGTTCTGATGCAAAATATAAAAAATACTCAAAAGCCCTAATTTCTCATGAAAAAGTGAATAAAATGAGGCAAAAGTAATGATTTTTTACCATTTACAATTTAGCTTTGTGTGAAGAGCTTTTTACCCACTTGTGCCCTAATTTTCCAAAGCAAATTGCAGGAGATCTAGGAGGTCATTCGTGGAGCCATTAGTTGCAGGTAAGAGCCAAGACCTTAAGCTCAATTTTCATACTTATTTCACCTATTTTTATCCACATTTTGGATTTCATGAGGAGGTTTTTGCAAAAAAAAAATCACCCTTGGTCAGTGCGATTTCAGGGCACAGAATCGCGCCGATTGGGGGTTGCTAAGACTATAAACCACGTTTGGTGCTACAATTTTTAAAACAGTTGTGCCGACGCTGTGAACAAATAAATTTCATGCTTTTTCTCAATTTGATTGTTTGAATCCAAATTTTTCTAGACAAAGATGATTATTGAATTGATTATATGGTTTTTGCAGGGAAGAAATCGTGAAAAATGGTGGATTGGAAGGAACGCAAGCATGAGGATATTGACACTCAAGCAATGGCTGACCAAAATTTCTTGGATGCTTTTAGGAATTGTGGGCTCCTCAAATTCTTTCTTGCACTAGGTCTATGGGCTCAACTTGAATTGTTGTCGTATCTGATTAGTCGCTGGGAAGTGAATCGAGAAATTTTCATCATTGGTGACTAAGAGTTGGAGTTGGAAACTTCAGACATTTATTTCATCACAGGACTGTCTTGGAGAGGGTAACCAGTCAATATATATGGGACGATGCCAATTGGGCCAAGTGTGACCATGATACTTGTCAAACATTGCCCAGAAGCTCTCAAATCAAAAAGTGACAAGATCAAGAGTATGATAGTTCAGGATCTTGTGTTGAGAGTGTTATTGCTGACCATCAATAGAGTGGCGGGTCCCAAGCACCACATGAGACCAACATGTTGAAGTTTCAGTATGCTATCGACTGCACGATGCCCACTATCTTCAACTAGGTGGAAACAATGAAAGTCAACATGAAGCACCAGCTATCAAAAGCTAACGTGGAAAACGTAAAGCAATTTTGCTACAGGTCTGTGCTAGTGACCTTTTTCCTGGAGAGGGTTCCACTGTTCCACTACCAGCTAGTTGAGGTGGACTCACCGATGCCATGAGACCCACGGATGGTCCATTGGAGTGAGTTGATGCCCAGGATTACTGGGGGCCAACAGATGTCCTATAAGCCCGACTTTTTTCTCGTGGCTGCGACGACAACTGATCGTAGTGGAGGATTGGCCTTACAGTGGTACTAACTTCCATGGAGATCCGGATATGCCGCTCCTAGAAGAGGAGGCTTATTATGATGGAGGTAAAAAACAAACAATTTTTAATTTTTGTTGTTTCTTATTCTTTTTGAGATATATGTGTTCATGACATTTCAATTTTATGAATGCAGATGTTGGACCAGAACGCCCTGCTGGGATGTCTCCGATCGCCAGACACATTGCTCGACAGTTTGATGTCACTCATTATCAGGAGGGAAGTGACAACAAGGAGGAGATTGCATATAATCTCGAGGGTTTGACCCATTGGATCCCAGAGTATGCCCAAATGGGTGATGTCCCATGCCAGTACCAGAGGCATACGGTGGGGGTGTCAGACCAGATCTGCCGACTGCTGACTCACGTAGTCCAAGAAGTTACATACTATCATGAGCATCATGCTGTTTAGTCCATAGGTCTAACATTCCAAATATTTTAGGCCTGCAAGCCATCGATGTATAAGGCATGCGAGCTACCGATGTATTTCGAACACACATATTATTTTCTGAGGTTTTGATGTATGACAAACATTATCGACACACACACACACACACACAGATATATATGTGTGTGTGTGTGTGTGTGTGTGTGTGTGTGTGTGTGTGTGTACTTCCTTGCTTATTATGGTACAAATGTTTTTGTTTTTTGAGTTTTTACATGTTTTGCAAATGTCTATCTAGCACATAATTAGCTAATGCATCTGTTAATGTATTCATGTGTCTAGGAATATGATGACATGTAGTGTAATCAAAATTTCTCTCTAGTATATGAATACATAGATACATTCTCAAAAGCTGAGGGTTTCTGACAGAATATTGCCCATTGAGTTGAAGGACGACAATTTGTGAATCAAGGCTGACAACCAATTCCCAGATGCCAAGAGTGATAGCTTCTGACAACAATTCAATAATTGCGCTATACTCAGCGATGTTATTAGTTGTTTGACCTAGAAAAATACCTTGAAGATGAATCAACTCACCATGGGGGTCATAAATGGCCCATGCTGCGAATGATATATTCTGGGTACTACGGCAAGAACTATCAGCGAAACCGATGTGAGGAGACACCGACATCTACAAAGAAGGAAAAACATAATAAGCAAGAAAGCTACTTACAAAATAACAAACCAAACCACACTGTACGAAAATGAATAACACACTATTATACAAATGTAACCATGTAGGTTTTAACCCCATATATAAATTACCTGCATACGAATTCTAAGACACAGAAAATAAATAATGTGAGAGCATAACACATAAAACACATATACACAGAGATTTTCCCCTAGATCCCAAAACCGGGACTACCAACTTGATTTTTTTCATTATTTTCCTTTCAATGTTACAATACATATTTATACATGTCAAAGCATCCAATACCATGGACCGAAAACCATCGTGTCCAAAACCATGGATTGAAAACCATCGCATCCAAAAAACATGTGTGAAAATCATGCACAAAACCATAGGTGGGTCCGCCCAATCTAACATAGGGTCCAAAACCAAAGTTTTCTTGAGCGTTGTCCCAGACCCCATAAAGTGGGGTTACGGGTACACCTCAAACCCTCTTGTGACCCCCCCTGCTACACAATCGTTGCAACGAAGGGGGTGCTCTGCCCCCCCTCTACGTGGGCTAGTTGTGGAAAGAATATAAAACAACCCAAAATTCTCCCACTTGTTGTTTTCTTTCCACAGGGGGCCATAAGAGAGCTTAGTCATTTTTCTAGCCCTGAAACACCCATTGTCTCTCTACACCAAGAGAACTTCTCAGAGCTCACAGATTTTGTCAATGCATCTGCAGTATTCTTCAAAGTGTCCACCTTTACCAGCAACACCCTTTTGTATCATCTCCCTCACAAAGTGATACTGAACATCAATGTGCTTTGTCTTTGAATGATATGCAGGGTTCTTTGCCAAGAAAATTGCACTTCGGGTGTCACAGTATATCCTTATAGCATCCTATACTAACCCCATACTTGAACACAATCTCTGCAACCAAAATGCTTCCTTTCTTGCATGAGTGGCTGCCATGTATTCTGCCTCTATAGTTGATAGTGCCACTATAGATTGTTTCTTACTCATCCAACTGATTGCACCTCCTAATAGGTTATACCCACTTGTAGATCTTCTTTGATCCAAATCTCCAGCCCAGTCTATATCAACAAAGCCACGGATATCCAAAACTCTATCCAATCTTGGTCTTCCTTGGTAGCATAGACTATAATCACTAGTGCCACACAAATACCTGAAAACCCGCTTCACTATTGTCCAATGCTCCTTCCTTGGTTTTTACATAAACCTACTAAATAATCCCACTACATGTGCAATGTTTGGTCTAGTACATACCATTGCATACATCAGGATACCGACTGCACTTGCATATGGAACATGGGACATATCCTCGTCCTCTTCTTGTGTCTTGGGACACTGTTCAGCAGATAACCTCACACCTACATGAATAGAAACCTTCACTTGTTTACTATCCTGCATATTAAACGTCTGCAGTATTGTCTCGACATACTTCCTCTGGTTTAACCAGAGCTTCCTCTTCACCCAATCTCTTTTAATTTGCATTCCCAAAATATAGTTTGTAGCACCAAGATCTTTCATGTTGAATTTGGAGGACAATTGGGTCTTCAAATCCTGGATAATTTCTTTATCATTTCCAACCAACAACATATCATCCACATACAAGACTAGATAAATAACACGGTTACCAATTAATTTAAAATACACACAGTGATCTGCTTTGCTTCTTGTGAAGCTAAGTCCCCGTATAAATGTATCAAATTTCCGATACCACATCCTTGGTGACTATTTTAACCTATACAGAGACTTCTTTAACTTACATACCAGTTCTTTCTTACCCTTCACTACAAAGCCTTCAAGTTGCTTCATGTAGATCTCCTCTTCCAGATCCCTATGAAGAAATGTTGTCTTCACATCCATCTATTCTACCTCAAAATCAAAAGTAGCAGCAACAGATAAAAGTAATCTAATAGAATTTACCTTGGCAATAGGAGAAAAAATATCCGGGCACCTGGGAATAACCTTTTGCTACCAATAGAGCTTTGTATTTCTCCACTTTTCCTTCTGCATTTGTCTTCTTTTTGAACACCCATTTGCTGCCAATGGGTTCCCTTCTAGCCGGAAACTCCACCAGATCGCAAGCCTCATTTTTGTGCAAAGATGCCATTTCATCAACCATGGCCTCTTTCCAAAGTTTTCCATCCTCTGAATCCACTGCTTCCTTCACAGTTCTGGGATCATCATGAGTAACAGACAAAGAAAAATTTGAATAGAAAGCAGATGGACTATACCATTCTGGTTGCCTTCTTTCTCAAACTAATCTTCTCACACCCGGAGTTTGTGGCTCTTCATCTTCTGATTCCTCCTCTGCTGTAGAGTATGATTCTTCCTCCTTAAGCTCAAACTCTATCTTCTCAGGTTCCTTTGGTTGGACTTCATGTTTAATAATATCTTTTACCTCTGTGAACACCACATCTCGGCTGTACACAACCTTTCATGTGACTGGGTTCCAAAGCTTATAACCCTTTAAACCATCATTATACCCAATAAAGACGCACTTCTCAGATTTACTATCCAACTTGGTTCGTTTCTCCTTTGGAACATGTACATATTCATCACATCAAAATAACCTCAGATGTGAATGAGAGGGTTTCTTACCAATCCATACCTCTTGTGGAGTCTTATCCTCCAACGCTGATGAAGGTGACTTGTTGACTAGGTAACATGCAGTATCCACTGCCTCTACCCATAATTCCTATCCCAACCCAGCACCACTGAGCATGCTTCTTACCCTTTCCATCAATGTCTTATTCATTCTTTCTGCAACTCCATTTTGCTGAGGTGTATATGGAGTAGTATTTTGTTGTGCTATACCACACTTCTTATAGAATTCTTCAAATTTCTTGCTGCAAAAATCTCCACCATTATCTATCCTCAGCACCTTTATCTTCTTCTCTATTTGATTTTCCACGAGAGCCTTAAATTCTTTAAACCTATCAAAGGCTTCAGATTTTTTCTTAAGGAAATATATCCATGTATTCCTTGAGAAGTCATCTATAAATGATACATAGTACACAGACTTACCTAGTGATGGAACCTTCACAGGTCCAAACACATCACTGTACACAAGTTCTAATATTTGTTTCGCCCTCTTACTACTGGAGGGGAAACTCACCCGATTATGCTTCCCATATACACAATTTTCACAGAAATCAAAATCCAGAGAGCTATTACTCATACCTTCTACCATACCTTTACCATGAAGTATTCGAAGGCCATTCTCTCCAATTTTCCTAAGCCTTTGATGCCACAACATGGTCTTCTCTCCAGAGACCACTATATTTTCTGCTCCACTTTCAGGAACCACAAAACTATTGCACCCATCAATAACAATGCTACCTTGTAGCTTGTATAGAGTTCCAATTCGAAATCCCTGCATCAATACCAATGCTCCTCGAACCATTTTGCAGGTATCCTTCTCGAACACTGTTTTTACACCTGCATCATCCAAATTGCTTACAGAAATTAGATTTCTGGCAATTGCAGGAATATGTAGAACACCCAGAAGTGTTCTAACCGTTCCACCTTGCAACTTCAACTTTACTTTTCTGCGACCAATGATTCTAGCCTTCCTATCATCCTCTAAGAAGACATCACCACCATCATATTTCTCATACTCGCAGAACCACTCTCTATGGGGAATGAAGTGAAAGGATGCACCTTTGTCAATCAACCATGCCTCGTGATCTACATGTGTACTTGAAGAAGCCAAGTACACATCCCCACCTTCATCTGAGGTGGTTTTCACCTCTGCAGAAGGAGCATCATCAGATCCCTTTCCTTTATCAGGAGCTTTAGATTTATAGTCCCTTTTGTAGTGCCCTTCCTTTCTGCATTTCTAGCACACCACCTTTACGAGTTTTCCTGGAGATTTAGATCTCCCTCTAGATTTAGATCTCCCACTTGATGACTTATTTTTGTTTCTGTTCTGGGACCGTCCTCGTACAGACAAGGCATTACCATTCTGGCTCTCCATATTTTTTCCTCTCATCTCCTCCGTTAGCAAGGATGAGACTATTTAATCAAACTGCAAGGCAGTTGCATTGCTACCTATTGCAATAACTAGACTATCCCACGAATATGGTAGAGAACACAACAAACTGTTGCACTTATCTTCATCTGAAATTTTAATATCAATAGATGCTAACTGACTTACCACAGTATTAAATTCATTTAGATGCTTTGTCACTGAGTCTCCATATTTCATCCTCAGGTTATATAGATTTTTCCATAGGAATAATTTATTCACCGGTGACTTAGATTGGTACAAAGTCCCTAACTTGTCCCACAAAGCCTTCACTGTAGCTTCCCCTAATACATTCAACAATACTGAATCTGAGACACACAATCGTATTGTGCTCTTTGCCTTCCAATCCAACTTCTTCCATTCTTCATCAAACAATCCCATTGGTTTAGTACTCAGATCTACAACAATCCACTAATCTTTATCCACCAACAGATCCTCCATCTTGAGTTTCCACAACTCAAAACTCAGACCATTAAAGTTATCGATCTCGATCTTTCCACTGCTCGCCATCTTCTTTCACCACCAGAATTGATCTCGCAGATCTCCCACTGAACAGGGTCTACCACAGGCCTGAGTGAAACCCCTTCGCAACAAAGGCATCCCCTTGAAGCCAAAACTACTCTGATACCAAATGTATGTTTTAACCCTGTACAGAAATTACCTATGCACAAATTCTAAAACACAGAAAATAAATAATGCGGGAGCATAACACATAAAACACATATACACAGAGATTTTCCCTTGGATCCCAAAATCGGGACTACTAGCTTGATTTTTTTCATTATTTTCCTTTCAATGTTACAATACATATTTATACATGCCGAAGCATCCAATACCATGGACTGAAAACCATCGTGTCCAAAAAACATGTGAGAAATTCATGCACAAAACCATAGGTGGGTCCGCCCAACCTAACATAGGGTCCAAAACCGAAATTTTCCAGGGTGCTGCCCCAGACCCCATAAAGTGGGGTTATGGGTACACCTCAAACCCCCCTGTGACCCCACCCCCGCTACACAATCTGCACAACGAAGGTGGTGCTTTGCCCCCCCCCACCTACGTGGGCTAGTCGTGGAAAGAATATAACACAACCCAACAAACCATGCAAGATGACCTAAGCATAGTACTTTTTGACGGAGTCCATTACTGGACTCGGATGATCAATCAACATGGGTGAAAACCAGAGTTTTACCGTTATCGTGATGAGTAAGCATTGACTCGGCCAAATGATAGAGTAGAACTCATATAAGGCTGTGCCCCCATGCCCCTTAGGCGAGGGAGGTTTACGGGTTAGAATATGGCAACCTCATTGCAATAATGGACAATTGGTAAAAACTCAGGGAGGGAGAAAAAACTTGAATCCATGAAGAGATAAAGGTGCCCTTAGTTGAAAGATCTTAACAATGTCAGGAGAAACTGACATGTCAATAGGTGGTAGAGAAGAGAACTTCTCAAGACACATAGACATGACCACTGAGTGAGAACCAAGCCAGGGGGAGAGAGAATATGTGTCTAGCAATGAACTCAAAATAGGATGATCATAGGATACCGAAGGTGAAGCCGGAACAATTTCTACATAATCAATTTTTGTGAGACTTAATAGCATAACCTTAGCCATGTATCAACAAGATCGACAAAGGAATGACCCAAGGATTAGACTTGACCGAAATCATGTTGACAAGGGCAACATGAGGAGGTGGGAGCAGAAATATGCCCATCATTGGAGGATCTTTGAAAATTCCTGCACCCACACTCTCATAAGGAGCATCGGTGTGCTTGACATACAGAACATTTCCATTTGAGGAAGAGGCAAAGAAGGACAATTGATCGATTGTGACTATCTTCCCTTGATGGGGAAAATGAATCATGAAGAAAAGGGAGGAGGCTACAACATGCATGGCATGGGTCCAGCTCCATCCAAGTAGGAGATTGTAGTTAAGATTAGCATCAATGATCTCTACTTCGACATGTACCGTCTTGCCCTCCAACGTAATGGCAAGGTTGGGAAGGACACTGAATGGTGGTGAATTGCGCCTGTCAAAATCTTCCAGAGTGTTAGGGGAGTGATTTAGAGTAAGAGAACCAATTACCTTCCAAAAGTGACAACCATGATGCAGGTAGAAGTAACTTCATCGATGATGGTCCTATGAATGGTTTTCTCATTTATGATTACCTGAATGAGAAAGGAAACTTGATGAGGTAAACACAGAACATGGTTTTCCAGGTCAAAATAGATGAGATTAGAGTCAACTGGATCAATACCCCCAATAGCCAACAATAACGATTTCCGCTGAGAAAGACGACTTTGAGTGACCTCGAGAGTAGAAATAGCTAATGGTGCTTGAGCCAAATATTCAATAATGTTATAAGGTTGAGTGGATTGAGCATTGGGATTCTAGGAGGACTTTCAAAGCACAACTCGTGAAGGTGGTCGAATGGTGGAATCAGGATTAGGTCTCTCTATATGTAGAGGACCAGAACTAGATAATGCATAAGAAGAAGGGGTACCTTCTTTCTCTTTCCCTACCAACGGGGTAGGATTTTGATAATATTTTGACTTGGTAGCCACGTTGATCGGGGTACTCATCATGAACACTTGTGAACCCAAGGAAGCTGATGATTGAGGCTGGTCTACCATTTGAGTTTGTTGGGATGGAAAGGGCTCTTTTAGGACAGCTAGGGTCTCTTTGAGCAAACAATTAACTTCAGACTGTCTGGGACAATCCTTAGTATAGTGATCCTCCTCACAGATGAGGCATGGATACTTGGGTTTCCGTTTGGAAGCATCCCCAACAGATGACTTAGGAGGAACCTATTTTGGGGCATCTGATTTATCCTTGCCTTTGCCTTTCTTCTTACCTTTAGAGGATTTATCTGCTGCAGTATATTGGACAGTGTGAATTTTACTATGGCCAGATGCATTGCAAGAGGAATCATTGGGAGCAGTGTTGGAGACCAACTTCTATTTGGAAGAATATTTTGCAAGGGTTTGAGTCATTGAACCAATTACTCCATCAATAGGAGGGGTAGCCGAAGACTTAGATTTCGTCAGATCAGATGATGGTCTGGGTGCATCGGGTAACACATCATACAACATGCCTGACTATGAATAGACAAGGTCTAAATACTAGGCACACATAATGGCTTGTTCCTTAGTGACACATCCACCCATATCAATTCCCTCAAAAATTTTGTTGACAAATGATTTGGTGAACCACTTGGTCAACAATTGATCAACAATTTCAAACTTAATCAGATGACACTTACTTATCCATTCATGGATGTGATCAAATATGTGAGTCACATTGTCTCGCTTGGGCGATGTTAACATATGGGTGCCAGTTTCATAGCAAACCGGCAGCTAGAAATGTGTGAGAAATGCCATGGCAAGAGTGTTAAAGCCATGGTAGGTATTCTGAAGTAGCTCGATATACCATTTGGATGCAATTGCTATAAGAGTGTTGGAAAAGGTGAAGATGAATGGAGTCATCGACGTAAGAATTTGAGGAGCTCCAGAGGTGATATGTCATCACGTGGTCTTGAGGATCCTCTTTCACTTTTCCTTCAAACTTCGGACAATCACGTGGAATCTTCGATGGAACTGGAGGCCAGTATGGCGAATGAAGAATCGGGTCATTCATGAGTCTAGACAAATCTGGCAATTCTAGCGTAGCTAGGAATGGAAATTGAGTATTGAAAGGCATTTGAGGTCGATAAGGGGGGCCAATTGGAGGGGCCCATCCTTGCTCATAAGGTTTTTTTCCCCAAAATGGACGATTTAGTCCATAACGCATTTTATTTTCCCCCCACTATAGGTTACCTTGCCTGTAGGGAGGATTTTGACCTTGAAAGCCTTGAAAATGTTCGAATAGAGGTTGTTGATAAGAAACATAAGGATTAAAAGGCTGTTGAGCCTACTGGCCTTGGAAATATGGATTTTGCGCCTAATGTCCCTGAGCAAAAGGGTTTTGGACCTGCCGCCCCTGGAAAAATTGGTTTTGGACCTACTCACCTTGGACATAAGGATTCTGTACTTGCTGTCCTTAGACATAAGGATTTTGGACTTGCTATCCTTAGACAAAAGGAGGCTGAACCTATTTGCCTTGGACATAAGAATTCTATGCCTGCTGCTGTAGGACTTGACCCTAGCCTTTCCCTTACAAGGGTTGACCTTGTTGATATGAGTATAAGGGTTGTTGCTACCTGGGTTGACCTTGTTGCTACAAGGGTTGACCTTGCAGCTGTAAAGGCTATCCCTACGGCTGCAGAGGTTGACCTTGCAAAGGCATAGACTAGGAGGATTTTGGTGCATACTACATTTGCAGTTGCATGGTTTGTTGCAACTTTTGCGAGGGTTTCCCCTGCGGTTGTTGCAGTTGTCCTTACTGTGGCATCATTTGGGCTTGTTGCTGCATGGATGGCCCTTGCTGCATCAAACATTTACCTTGCTACTGTAGGAGTTATCCTTGCTGATGCAAAGGTACTTAAACAGTTCCTAGAATGACAACTTGAAATTTCTCAAACTGTATCTGGTCATACCCATTGGGCACAGCAAATGGACCAGGCTAGACATAAGGTCCAGTCTGATGGATGTATGATGGATTAGCCATCTCTTGTGAACCATATGGAACATAAGCAAGTTGCTACTAATCGTGATCCATATTGGGATGCTGGTATTGGACATGTCTTGACCCAGACGGACCAACATTGGGTTGTTGGTACTGGACATGACTTGATCCAGCAGGATCAACAAGATGTGAAATGGCACCCGAAAAAGGTTGGTTCATCCCAACCATGTGAGGTTGTGAGCCATTCTCATTGGTTGTGCCATACATCATAGAAACATTCAGACTCTACCTCCCAGGTGGTGGGATAGCCTGCCAACTTACTGGAGAGATCGAATAACTGATAGTGACATGACTCGAGATCATTGGTTGAATCATACGGGTCACTTAGATCGACAAAACAAGAGGATTGTGAATGGTGGGTTGCACCAGGACTGAATTAACTGCATAAATCACCATCTGTTGGGAGTTTAGGTTCTGAGTGAACAAACCTATGGTAGGCATAACACCAGATGCCCAAATAGGGTTGTGATACAATGATGAGGCATTAGGCATGCCTGAAACCAACTGAGCTAAAGTCATGTAATTACGTGGTAACTCAAGATAAAAACTGGTGGGAATGATTCCCATGTAAGGGACGCTTTTAGGAGGGAAAGGATATTCCTGCTCCTCGACTGTGCGTGGAGTGGAAACCTTCGAGTGACTTAGAGAGGAGACTAGGATTTTGCCATCTGATTCCATGGGTGAAAAAAAATGACGACGAACTACGAAAGATGTTCGAGGGGATAATTCCAAAGGAATACCCGACTAATCATACAAACTGTATGGACTCTGTGGTGATATCACAATAGGATCTGTTGTACCTTAAGAAACCAATTTCTTGGCTGTAGAGAAATTATGCTTAAGACATTAATAAATATTATTTATTGTCCCTTATTTTTCACTTAGATATATGGTGTGTTCTCAAATGAAGGACCTGGAGACTTGGTTTTTTACTCTTAATATATGTATGACCATAACATCTCAGAATGCACTTTGTTGCTAAATACGAATGATGAATGAAGAATGCTTGAAGGGGAAGTTAAAGATAATATGTTGGTCTTTCACATAAACTACTATCTATAACTTATAAGAATTATTTGAAAATGAGAACTGAATCATAGACAATATGCTGCTCAACGCAGAAGCTACTATCTGTGACTCTTGGAGAAGTTAAAGATAATATGCTAATCTTTCACAGAAACTATTATCTATAACTTAGAAAGGAAGTTGGAAACTTCAAGTATAGGAGCTCTCTTTTAAGGAATTTTAACTTTATCTACATAAGCAAATAAAGGCCTGCAGCTTCATTACTATACTTGAAAGAAGAAAACATAAGATGACACATAACAGAGAGGGTTACAAAATTATACCCAACAATTCATGGAAACTTCTAATTCTTTCATTAATCAACAATTATATCAGGAATACAGAGATGTAGTCTCTGGGTTCTCCAAAGTTCGAACCCTTTCTTTGTAAATTTTCATCTTTTTATACATTGTGGAACAATTGTCGATTTCTGAAACCCCAAATTATTTAACTGTTTCTCTAACTATATAAAGTAAAAACTATTACAAAATTTTAAAGAGGGTAAAAGACACCTCAAAGAACATGAAATAACAGGAACATAACTGAATTTAGAAGAGGACGATAACTACTGGCTTGCTCTGTCAATCCGCTGCCGAGTTCCTCTATAAATTCCCTAAATAATGTTTAATTCACTTTTAGCCATAATGAACTATGTTGACTTGTGTAAACCTGGGCTTACGCATGTACCGGTACTTGTGTCTTTAATGATCTTCTGAGTCAAAATTTTAATCCATAATGGTTAAGGCCCCTTTCATAAATCCCTATGTGGAATGATTTATTAAACCCAACATAGACTAACCCATAGTCACATTCACGTATTGGGACTCAATCAACCCTTCTAAACCTTCAATATCCTTTTATTAACCCAAATATATATATGCCTGCTTAAGTCACGCTTAACATTGGTTATAACATGGTCTTTAACTATAAACCCTTATATCCACGCTAAATTCATTATAAACCATCTATAATGAACAAACCCATAAAGCATTCATAACATACCTTTTTCGCACTTTTCAAAGCCTCTGCACAGTTCTCTAGGAAACAGATTTGCCCGATAGATCCCCATCATAGATCTGCGTTTAGTGGATCAGAGAGTCTACAAAGATTTCTGGTGGGACATAAGCCAAAGAATACCCACCCGAAATGGGAGGTTTTCTCTCTTCACCCAGCTGTTACGTGTCAAATGATAAGTGGGATCTGGTGAGATCCACTAAAAATCACTTACCTTTTTTTCTCCACCCGAAATCCTGCTTGTAACTTTAAATCTGCCTTTTTGTACGCCTTGTGGACCTGCCGGAATTATAAAACACAATATATAGTTTTCAGGTCTGGATCATCGTTGGAAATCGCAATCAGCGCTATCAATGGATGTATTAACCCAAACCTTAGCAATCTACGATATGGCAGACCCACCGGAAATATAAAACATGACATATATACTATCGGGTTCGGAATCCCGATCACAAATTGCAAACGGCGCTATGAGCCAGCACATATACATCAGGCATTCTACAGACCCACTGACATTATAAAATGCAATATATATGTTTTCGGGTCTGGCCATGTTCAACGCTTATTTATATTATAATCCTTCATAATAGAAATTCATAAAAATGCATAACCATAATGTATATGAAGGGATTTTCGATATAGCGGACCCGCTAAGACTTTACATCAATATATATATATATATATATATATATATATATATATATATATATATTCGGGTCCACCATCGCAAGTGGAAATCCGTGGAACCCAATGTCCATAGCTCTGCGGTGTGGCAGACCCGACGGGACTTTAAACCACGATGTATATACCTTTTGGGTCCGGCCCTTTAACACTTTAACACTTGTTTCCTTTGCGATTTCACTATGAAATAAATAAATACTACATGTCTTTTAGACTTTGCGGGGGGTAAAGAATGCAAAGAAGTTTCATTGAGGTGAACTCCTAATAATGATATATCTAATAAATAAAGCTAAAAACACAACATAAGCTACAGCATTTGGTTCCAACTGGGGATAGTGCTTCTGCCACAGAAGCACTAAGAACCACATTTCAGTGCCTTATCCATTTGGCATGGAGTCATATATTTCTTCACCAAAATTAACTGTGTGAAACTTTTGTACAGTGAACGCACATCGATATCTGTAGCGATAAAATGCTTGCGCTTTGATAGAAAAGTATTAAAAATCATAGATTAGTAGCCTTAGTTGGGCATGGATTCAAAAACTGTGAAAACCCTTAAATTTGACAACTGAAACCTGACAATCTTGAAGTAGGACACCTCTGCAAACCAGTTTCCAACTGGGAAAGTCACCTTTATTCATCAACTAATGAGTAAACTAAACAACTACAACTAGAAACCAAATGCTCAACACCTGAGCTTATTTATGTACAAGTTCCTACATATGTACATGATTTATCTCCATCAGGTGAAGTCAATATTCCGATCGTACCAGGTTAGCATTTGGGTGCTTAATCTAGAACCATTCTGCGAGTGAATCTTGAAAAAACAATTCATTCTGAGTTTCTCTTGATTTCCAATGTTGTGATCTTAAATGTGTTCATCCTGTGAAACCTTCCCTGAGTCAACAACCACAGCATTGGGGTTAGAAAGCCTTTCAAGAGGAACAAGTCCCTTTGGAAAAATATTATCCTTCAATTTAAAAATGTTCGGATTAGCTATTGAATCTTTTGAATCACTGATTTCTGCAACTTCTATTGTTTCTGCTTTATCTTGATCAATTTCTATGCTCTAAAACTCCTCAACTATAGTCAAATTTTTTTTAATCTACTGATCATCTTTAAAAGCTTGCCAATTTTTAAGATTATCAGGAACAGAGGCTTTGTGTCTCATCCCTACCTCATATCTTAGTCTTGGATTAATAGGAGACTTGAAAGTACTAGCAGCGACAACCAATGAATCTGATAATCTATTCTCATTTCTTGGATAAATTGAATGTTAAAAGCTTTAAAAAAATTCTCAATCAAATCCCATACCTCATTTCTATATACCTTAAGCCTAGGGTTCTTTGTTTGGAAATGATTTTTTATTTGTTTGATAATCAGCTCTGAATCTCCAAAAGTGGAAACAGACTTAACTCCTATGTGTTTAGCTATTTGTAGAGCCATAATCAAGGACTCATATTCTACCACATTGTTTGTTATCTTGAACTCTAATTTGAAAGAAAAAGGGAACATATTACATCCATGTGCAATTAGAAGAAAACCAACACCTGTTCCTTCCTTGGAATAAGCTCCATTAAAGAAGCGTTTCCACACTCCTTCAGTTTGCAGCTTTGTAATTACATTGGCTGAAGAAAGATGCTTCTGATTATCTTCAACCAGCTCTGCATTATCATACAGTGCGAAACAAGCAAAATCATCCTTCTCCTGGTTATATACAAGTGAATTACTTGCTCCATTTATTGTAATTGTTTTTACAAATTTAGTTTCTTTGTACAATATCCTCTCCTCCCCACCAAAAATTGGTATAATAGCATATGTAAAATCCAGTTTCAAAACACCACCCAATTTAGCCCCCAAGGACCTAGATAGAAGCATTCCAAATCTAGCAGGGATATTTGCTGCTACTACATCCATGACCAAGCTTCTAGCTGGAATTTGGGCTAGTGACACTACCAGATCCTTAATAACCCCTAGACACCTAACTTTGTTTGAATCAAAAGAATACAAGTCCCTATAGGGTTTGATAACTTGTAGATCTAGTTGCGTCATTACTGACAAAGGCATAATATTGTGTGAAGCTCCTGAATGAAACATATAATTATGTAAGAGGAAGTCATGGAACAATAAGGAAATATAAAAAGGAGGTATTGAAGGGTCTACTTCCTCTACATGTGGACCAAAACCACTACTGGTTTGTCTTCCTGCAAATTTATAGTGTCATTTATAATCTCATTTTCTTTCAAAATAACAAACTCAACAATCTCCTTTTGATAAACATGTATTTTTGTCAATTCTGTAAGAGGAACCTGAATTCTTACCTTTTCCAACTCCTTCGTAAGACTAAACAAGTGGCCTTGTTTAGCAATCCTTTGATTCTCATCTTTACCTTTCTTCATGACTGGAATTACTTGAGGAATTGAAACAAGTTTCTCCAAAGGAATTTTTCTAGTTTGATCTTCAGAAGACTCACCTTGAAGTATCTGTGTCTTTCCATTTGAATTCTATTGTTGCTTTCCTTTATTCACTTGTTTTGAAGACTGAGATTCTTGTGGAGTCACCTTTGGTGAGGAAGTTGAAACTTACTGCTCACTTTCATTTCTTGATTTCTTGATCTCTTCCTTGATCTCAAGTCATATTTGTTATGTAGTTCAGCCTGCATAAAATCAGAGAATTGCTTCCAATATTCATCAATTTTAGTTTCATCATGAATGGCATATGTTTCATCATATTCATACTCTTCTTCTTCGATAACAAGTTCATCTTCATCCACTGCATATAATGTAAAAATTTGATCTTTAGGATGCTCTTGTTTTTCAATGGGATCTGCCTCTATATATAATGGTGTTGGAATTTGATCTTGATCTTTTCTTTCCCTTTGCAATATTTTCAAAGGTTTTCTTCTATATTGGGGATTAAAGTTCTTATTAGACTGTGTTTTCTTCTGAAAATTCTTATTTTCTAACTCTAATTTATTTACCTTACCTGACAAAATTTTAGTTACATCACACATATCCTCCAATACTTGACTTTGAGAGGATTCCATCTTTGCCTTTCCCTTGTCATGGATAGGCTGTATTTCTCGTGCTTTTCCTGTAGTCAGCAGATTTGCTTCTATCTCCAATGCATCTATTTGGATCTGTCTAAGGGTTGGAGCTCTTCTTTCCCTTAATGTGAATCTAAAATTTGATTCAAAAGCCCCTGCAAAAGTTATTTTTGCACAAGCAGGAGGAGGCTTAATCTCTGCTGGGAGACTATTGTACAATTTGTTAAATCCTCTGACAAATTCGGCCACAGTTTCATCAGACTTCTTCTTTATGGCATTAGACTCTGTTAATGAATACCCATGGTCTATTTTTTCTCCCCATCTCTGAATAAACTCACGTTCCATCTCTTCCCAAGAAGGAATAGAATTATTGCGAAGTCCTTTAAACCATTTTCTTGCTTCTCCATCCAAGGAATGAACAAAAAGTCTTAGAGCAACGTCTACATGTTCAACATCTTTGTTTGCTGCAAATTGCAAAATAATGACACATGATTCTCTACAGTTTGTTCATCTTCCCCTGTAAAACGAGGGAGATTTTTGAGGTAATCCTATGGAATTTGATTTAACAATTGTGGCAATTGAAGAGGTGCATACCTATTCATCAAGAATGCAGGTACTGTCATGTTTATTGAACTTTGATTACCAACAAATGTGGAACCTAACTGAGATGTAAATGGAATGTGCAGAGGTGGTAATGTAGATATTGGTTGAGGTTGAATGATTATAGCAAGTAAATGAAAAGTAACAGACTCAAAAGATTGGTCTTGACAGCTAGGTTCCTTAAATGAAGATAATGAAAAAGATGACTCTTTATCAGATGAATGTTCAGATAAGTTGCTGCCTAATGTAGACAATGTAGGAATTGGTGTAATTGGGATCTTAGACTTCCTAACCCTCCTAGAAACCAGACTTTCAGGATCTAAAAGAGCTTGAACCTTCTGTTGTGAAGTGTCTGATCTTGTATGGGGTCTCCTTGAAACCAGAGTTATTGCTTTGATTCAAAATAACCAAATATTTCCTCTTCACTGAACAACTAGAGGAAAATATTGAAAAACCCAAGGAAAAGTGTTCTTGTCTTCGCTCCTTGCCAATGGTGCCAATTAATGTTGTACCTCAAGAAACCAATTTCCTGGCTGTAGAGAAATTGTGCTTAAGACATTAATAAATATTATTTACTGTCACTTGTTTGTCACTTAGATATATGGTGTGTTCTCAAATGAAGGACCTAGAGACTTGGGTTTTTACTCTTAATATATGTATGACCAAAACATCTCAAAATTCCATTTGTTGCTAAATACAAATGATGAATGAAGAATGCTTGAAGGGGAAGTTAAAGATAATATGCTAGTCTTTCACAGAAACTACTATCTGTAACTTAGGAGAATTATGAAAATGAGAACTGAAACATAGACAATATGCTGCTCAACACTAAAACTACTATCTGTGACTCTTGGACAAGTTAAAGATAATATGCTTATCTTTCACAGAAACTATTATCTATAACTTAGAAAGGAAGGTGGAAACTTCAAGTATAGGAGCGCTCTTTTAAGGAATTTTAACTTTATCTACATAAGCAAATAAAGACTTGCAAGTTCATTACTATACTTGAAAGAAGAAAACATAAGATGACACATAACAGAGAGGGTTACAAAATTATACCCAACAATTCATGGAAACTTATGATTCTTTCATTAATCAACAATTATATCAGGAATACAGCGGCCTAGTCTCTAGGTTCACCAAAGTTTGAACCCTTTCTTTGTAAATTTTCATATTTTTATAGATTGTGGAACAATTGTCGATTTCTGAAACTACCCAAATTATTTAATTTCTTCTCTAACTATATAAAGTAAAAACTATTACAAAATTTTAAAGAGGGTAAAAGACACCTCAAAGAACATGAAATAACAGGAACATAACTGAATTCAGAAGAGGACGATAACTGCTGGCTTGCTCTATTAATCCACTGCCGAGTTCCTCTGTAAATGCCCTAAATAATGTTTAATTTGCTTTAGGCGTAATGAACTGTGTTGACCTGTGTAAACTTGGGCTTACGCATGTACCGGGACCTATGTCTTTAATGATCTTCTGAGTCAAACTTTTAATCCATAATGGTTAAGGCCCCTTTCATAAATCCCTATGCGGAATGATTTATTAAACCCAACGTAGAATAACCCTTAGTCACATTCACTTATCGAGACTCAATCAACCCTTCTAAACTTTCAATATCCTTTTATTAACCGAAATATATATATGCCCGCTTAAGTCACTCCTTAGCATTGGTTATACCATGGTCTTTACCTATAAAACCTTATATCCGCGCTAAATTCATTATAAACCATCTATAATGAACATACCCATAAAGCATGCATAACATACCTTTTCCGCACTTTTCAAAGCCTCTGCACAGTTCTCTAGGCAACAAATTTGCCCGATAGATCCCCACCATAGATTTGTGCTTAGTGGATCAGATGGTCTACAAAGATTTCGGGTGGGACATAAGCCCGGAGAATACCTGCCTGAAATGGGAGGTTTTATCTCTCCTCCTAGCTATTACGTGTCAAATGATAAGTGGGATTGGGTGAGCTCCACTAAAAACCACTTACCATTTTTTCTCTTCTTGAAATCCCGCTTGTAACTTTAAATTCGCCTTTTCGTACGCTTTGCGGACCCGCTGGAATTATAAACACAATACATAGTTTTTAGGTCCGGATCGCCGTTGCAAATCACAATCGTTGGATGTATTAACCCAAACCTTAACAATCTACGATATGGCAGACCCACCGGAAATATAAAACATGGCATATATAATATCGGGTCCGGAATCCCATTTGCAAATCCCAATCAGCGCTATGAGCTAGCACATATACATAAGGCATTCTACGGACCCACCAGCATTGTAAAATGCAATATATATGTTTTTGGGTCTGGCCATGTTCAACGCTTATTTTTGTTATAATCCTTTATAATAGAAATTCATAAAAATGCATAACCATAATATATATGAATGGCTTTTCGATATAGCAGACCCGCCAGGACTTTACAACAATATATATATCGATATATATATATATATATATATATATATATATATATATATATATATATATATATATTTTTTTTTTTTTTTTCGAGTCTGCCATTGCAAGTCACAATCGGTGGAACTCGACGTCCATAGCTCTGCGGTGCGGCGGACCCGACGGGACTTTAAACCATGATGTATATACCTTTCAAGTCTGACCCTTTAACACTTTAACACTTGTTTCTTTTGTGATTCCACTATGAAATAAATAAATACTACATGTATTTTAGACTTTGCGGGGGGTAAAGAATGCAAAGAAGTTTCATTGAGGTGAACCCCTGATAATGATATATCTAATAAATAAAGCTAAAAAAATAACATAAGCTACAATAGGATTGAACAAAGGATTCGAAGGATAAACAACCAGTGCAATCTGGCCTTAAGAAGTCAGCGAACTCTCGGGAGTTTGGATAGGGTTATTCGGAGATTCCAGGCCAATGTCAAAAAGTGACCCAGTATCTGAAGGGGGAGGATGAGATGAAAAAGGTTGAATACTCAAAACAATTCCAATATCAACACATTGGTCCTCAAGCGACTGTGGAAATTCAGGAAAAGGATCCTGAGACAATCTTTCAGACAGAGGAGGGGAAGAGGAACTAGGCGAACCAATTGGTTCAACCACAATGATTTTGTCTCAAATAATCAAAACAGAGATTGATTTCAAGGGCTTTAAAATGTATTTAAAGGTATATTCATGATATGGTCTAAAAAAGACTAACAAGGATGTCATAAGATCATGGGCAACGATTTTTTAATATGAAAAAACAAACTAGTGCTCTTTCATGTTTTAAGAGTCGAGAAAGAAGAAAAGTTTACTCTATCACTTTCGGTTTGAAACGAGCTTGAAAGGACAAGCGCTTGGGTGATATTTTATATTTAGGGAGTCAAAAAGATCAAAATGACTACTGAGGATGATCTAGGTAAAAAGGATTACTAGGTAACCGTGAATTGCAGAATACCTCCTGGCGAACCGAGAAGTATGGACATGAAATCTCCCCAAATTTTGTGTTCGATGTATCACGTTTACAAGGAGGCAGAATCGACTTCCTTTGGATAAAGGATTTAAACCTAGCGGAGTCTCCCTTTATATACTCGACGATATGGGGAGCACAAGTTCGTACTAGCACTATCTAGTGCTGAAGCGAATGACAGCTACTAGGTTTTAAGACGCCAAAACACGTCTCTAGCCTAGACCTTCTAAAATTTGATCATTAGATTTCAAATGTGCCTTAGGTTAATTGAGTACATTTTATAGTTTATCTTGAAATTATGTCTCGGTTTTCAGGGCTTATCGATGTGACTCAAGAACACCTATATGCAGCTAAATGAGACAATACCCTTTCAATTCGATGAATTATATACACCAATGAGAGTATAAAACACACTCAAATTAAACAAAACAAGAATTTGAAAATAAAATGATTTTTCACTATTTCGCCGTTTGAAAACAAAATTATGAAAAACTCTTTCCAATTCCTAGCTTTCCTATCAAATGCAGTTCAGGTAGCCCTTTCACTAGTAAAGAGAATTTGTTTCTTTTCCAATGCCAGTGACGATGCAACTCTAGCCTTCAATGATGCCAACTAATGTAACATATTGATTCAACAAACTAGAATTATGTATTTTCAATGAAATGATGGAACAAATCTTTCACAAACACTTCAATGAAATATTCCCAATACAATCAATCACAAGCAAACACAAAGCACAAAAGAGAATTCCTTTCAAAACTAATGAAGCAAAGAATGAACCAAAAACAAGATGGGAAATGTGATCTATGCTCGAAAAGAGACGCTCAAACACTAAACGAAACTTTTCAAACTTGTTAAATGAAAATCAAAGCAACAAAAGGACTGATAAAAAAAATGCAAGGAGAAAATTTGACTATCGACTTGACTTTCGGAGCATGCAAACAAGTGAATGGGTGATGACCTAGATGCTCTAGGGTTATACACCATTCAAGAACTCAAGAAATCAAGTGAAGAAAATGCAAATCAACCAATCATACAAACCAGGCTAAAAGAGCTTTCTAGCTAGGGAGAACACAGTCAAAACAAGTTGAGAGACATAAATTAGAAGGGAAAGACACACTGGCTATGATCTAGGGTTTACCGTGATCTTCACCTACAAGAATCAGCATAACTGCCTAATTGACAACATGCACCAAAAGGGGGTCGACGCGACTAATTTTGAGAAACTTGTGTTGATCGGTGCAACTACCAGAAAAATAAACACACTAACCGAGGATTCAAGGAAAAAAATAAAAATTTTCAAAGGCTAAGACCAAACTTGCCACTATAAATTTCAGGCTCAGAGTAGTAAACTAGGAAAAGCAGAAAACACTAAAGGGAAATGGTGATACTAGAAAAGTTTACAAAAAACCATGAAATGACAATCAATCAAACAGAAGGATTGGCTCCCCAGTGGAGTCGCCAATTTGTGGTGTAGGTAAATTCTCAGTGCAGACACAAACAATTCCTCTAGCCCACGAGAGTGGGTCTAGCCACAAACAAACAATCTATGGAAAATCTCCTTAAGCTAGAATCAATTAAGAGGGCCTACCTCTTAGAACACTGTTCCACTTGGTCATGATCCTGCTTCCTCACTCCAGCAATCTTCCATTTCCTTCCTTCGAATACCTGAATCAAGAAAACAACAACAACAACAAACATAATTGCATACAATATTATATTCAACCTACTTAATAGGTGAAGGAACATTAAGCCACAAAGATGTAAAATGACACTTCATGTAGTACATCAATCGATAGTTGCATTTATATAAATCAAAAAGAGATTATAACTCGTGCCTTGACATTGCTAGTCTCCTCCGATGTATCCGGGTTCCCACACTTCTGCTAGCACTTCATGGATAGCCCTAACAATAGAAGTTTTAATGCCTCTTTCCCTCTAGTCTCAAACTAAACCAAAATCACACTATTCTCCCTCAAACATACACTAGAAATCTACAAGCTATAGATGACTTACTGATTATTCAAACTCACTCCAAAACTCCAACTAGCTTTTGCTTGGGAAAAAGAGAGGTTTATATAGCTTGGATGGATGGGAGATGGTTCCTTTCATCATGGGAGAAGGTCTTATCTCTTGAGGTTGTTCCATCCTAATAGGGGAAAGGATCCCAAACTGACTTCGTTGGCTCTATTCGACCCAACCATCTACAAAACTTCTGTTACGAAGCTTCTAGACATGGAAGCTTTGGCTCCTTATTTAAAAAACCTTCCAAAAGAGGATCGACGCAACTGGAAAAGGGCTCATTCGCTCCGAACGGCATGAGGGCTAGCTTTAACCTCTGTAAATTAGCACGAGGAGAAACCTCTTAGTAGCATCGGTCTTGTAAACTAGGATAGAAGGAAGATTCTTGGGAATGATGCAAAGGGGAAATATTCTGCTCATGAAGAGGGACATACTAGGAGTTTCTTCATGATGGGAAAGCATGTCTGGTACACTGTAGAGGTCCTTCAGGATCGTAGATGGGGAGTATAGGTATAGTGACAAAATGTTGTGTAACACATCTTGAATTGGTGTCTCGTGCAGTCTCATCACAGTCTCCACGACCTCCGCTTGGGTCCCAATATTTTGCTATGATAAAGCAACCCTAAGATGAGGCAAGAGCGAAGCCACAAACCATTTGCGGTGTTGCCCATTCGTAATATTCATGTTAGCTTCGTGGATCTTGCACTTCAATCTCTGATCCAGCTCCCAGGGTGTCTCGCTAGGCTTCATCATGATTTCTTTGAATCCAATGATCGATTGCACTTCAAACTTGGGCCTGTTGAATTCCTTATTCAGTTCAGTCTAAATGTTCACTAACAAAGCCATCGAGTTATCAGTGCAGTACTTAAAGTACCATGTTAGTGCACATTCCTCTAAAGTAGTAACCAACATTTCTTTCTTCATATGATCATCTATAATGCCTTAGGCTTCCCACACAACCTTCGCGACGAACCAAAACGGGTTCAGGTCCTCACTCCCCAAGTCCTTGAAAATGAGAAATTTTACTGAATTCGCCATATTGAATGGTGGTGGAGGTGGTGGAGGTGTGGGTGAAGGTGTATGCAGTGGAGGTGAATATGGAAGTGGTGTGGGTGGATGCGGTATTCATGGGAACCCTCGCCTTATTAACTGGACAATGCTATGTGGAGAAGCCTGTGCTATTTCTTCGTCATTAATCAAAGGAGGCTCAATCAATGGGCTATATTCAGGTTCTATTCCCTTTCTATCCCTGAATAACTTTCCACTTTGTGCAGCTCCAAACATCAAGGTAATTTCATAACCCGCTTTTCACATAATAGCATTTTAATCCAAGTATTCAAAGATCTCAAATACTTACATCGCGGTCCTTTGAAGAAGTGTCACTTTGCTTCGCTGCAGCTAACCAAGGAATCGACTGTGAACTCTGTGACAAATCCTCCTATGATACAATCAAGCCAGTGAGTGACAATGTGTGCGATCTTTTCTTTAGAGGCTTCCAATCTCCGCACTAACTCTGGGGTCCACACTATCAGACCGTCAAGCCTCCACCTTCCTTGGTCGTCTGCCAATTTAGCGATCCACTCGTATAATTCGACCAGGAAGGAAAAAAAGAAAATTTCGTGTATTTCTATGTACAGATACATGTCCAACCACTGTTATTTTGTCAATCGTGGGTTCCTATTCTCTTGCACCGTGAATTTGTGGATCTTCCTATCCAACCAATCTTCAATTTCCTTCTTATTTGGATTCCAGTGATGGGACATCACACATCTCTTTATGCGAATCATGGTCTCATAAACGAAACCATTTGTTGGCTTAGGGGGCCGTGACCTAGGTTCAAAGATAAGTTAGGCAATCAAATCCCTACACCATTGGCCCTTTCAGCATTAATTCGTGGAGCGCGGACTGAAGTCTCACCCGAAGCAGTATGGGGAGATGCTGGAACCAAGTTTTTGCAGCCAGAGATGGTTATGATGTCGTTTTGTACCCTTTATTTGCCTTCGTGCAAATCGATAAGCCCTCAAGGCTTATCGATATAACATCCTCTTACTAGTCTCTAAACCTTCGTAAGGTCTACGACTATCTTTTGCTGACCCTAAACATGCGACTCAACCACTTACACACTCCTGTAATCACTCCTAAGTCTGTTATTACCCAGATCAGCGCAAGTGTATGATATCTTTAGCATTCATTAAGATATTCTTTGTTTAAGTAGTTATTATTACTTGCATTCATATAACAATGTAAAACATATAGATTCACGCATCAATATAACATTAAATAATAAACCCATTATTCATCATAACATAAACACATTCATTCATAACAGAAGTAAAGGGATAAAACACATATATTTCTAGAAGAGTCTCTTTATTGATACTTCATATTTGCTTACATGCTCCAAACTATCTTGCGTACTTAGCTGCAGGGGTCTGTGCACTCAGATGTAGACTCTACTCTAGGCCTCTACGCACAGAGCTACATAGCCTCTCTTCTACTCCAAGACTCTTCACTCGTTACTACTACTGACCGATTACATTTGTCTTAAAACTTAATGAACTCTCTTAGACTCTCTAAGACTCTCCTTTTTATACAATCCCATGGTCGGCAGACCATGGGTAAATCTTCTAAAGACAACACAATTTACATAAATGAAGGGTAAAAACCATTTATGACACTTTAAATCTACGCGCTCCACAATCATAACTTGCAGAGACTTTACACTTTGCATAAACTTGGGATTTTTGCCCCAAAACTTGGGCTTTTGCCCCAAAATTAACCTTAGGGGACCTTGTCCCAACAATATGTTTGCTTTGAACAATTTTATATTAAAAGTTAAGTATCAACCGACATCCATAGTAGGTATTCTATACAATATGATGATCTATTCATGAATGAAAAATGTATACCATGTTTTATAATGCAATTTTTAGTTATGATTGTTCTAGACATCTACACCATAATAAGATTCATGAATGCAAAATGTACCATGTTGTGTAATATACAATTTTACTCTTCATTAAACAACTTGAAAAAATAACTTCAGAGAACCTAATAATTTGAACCCAATTCCATATTATCTTCTACTAACATTATAGGAATCATCACGCAAATGTATAAACTCCAAAATTAGCATTTAAAGATAAATTCATAACAAAGAGTTCTATTTAAAATATGTTAAAAATTTATATCATTATAAAAGTAAATATAATAAAAAATTGTCAAATAAAATTATGCATGAAAGAGATCAATTCATTTTTACTTTAAATATGTCCAAAATTTATATCATGATAAAAGTAAATATAATAAAAAGGGTGTCAAATAAAAATTTGCATCAAAGAGAATCTCACAGGAATATACCATCTATCAAAATCCTTGTGCTATCATCAGAATCATGGGCGCCCTACACAACATGTGTAATATGCATATATACATAAGATTGTGTATTTTTCAATTAAATTTTAATGTATTATAATTAAATGAGAACTTAATCATAATTTTATTTTATAAAAGGTTTCAAATTCCATGAAATACCCCATGGTTCTCCCATTCCATTGTGCCCTCATGGAAGCCCTGTACAACACATGTACGTGTATATATTAAAAATTTAAAATTTCACATGAAAATGCATGAACCTGTAATATTAAAAAAAATGTAACAACTTTTTAGAATTGTGTAGACAATCGAAACCCTATACCTACTCAACTTTCAAATTCCATGCAATAGCTCATGGTGTTTGCCTTGCATTGCACCCTCATGGATGCCTTGTAAAATACATGTACATGTATATATTATAAATTTAAAATTACACATGAAAATGCATAAACTTGCAATATTAAAAAAAATGTAACAACTTTTTCAATTTGTCTAGACAATCCAATCCGTGTAGCGGACTCAAGTTTCAAATTTCATGCAATGCCTCGTGGTTTTCCCCTTGCATTTCCCAGTGATGGATGCCATGTAAATAAATGTACATGTATATTAAAAATTTAAAATTGCACATGAAAATTCATAAACTCACAATATTAAAAAAATTGTAACAATTTTTTCAAATATCCCCATAGTTGACTCCATCGTGAATGTCCCTGGAGAAGGGAAACTATCTCCACAAACTTAAAATTCAAAAATTAAAAACTATAAGATAGAGATCTCATTTTTTAATAATTGTGACAAGCGAATATTTGACACATTTGTTAATAGGGAGGAAGACAGTTGCATTGTGTCGAAAATGCTAGATGGAATGGAAATTTGTTAACATTTAATTATATGTTATTATTTATTTTAAAAATATGTCTTCACAATACGGATATAGTAAAAGTAAATTAATAGTATCAACATGTTCTTAAAAAAAATTAACGTCTCTCAACTGGGAACTTAACTACAAAATGAGAACATATGATATATTCGTGTTAGATTATATCTGAAAAAACTTACAAAATTTATGTGAATCAACATTAGCACATACATTACATTACATTAAAATATCCACCCTACACATTAACGCATATTGATCCCATGCCATCTTCGTTATGATCAATTAGGTCTTTCTAACAATCATTACAAGTTGTTTCATACACTTTAACCTCTTCAATATTCATATTATCTATCTCCACATTTGATTTATATAAAAAATTAACATGTGCATTAGCTCATTCTCTTTGTTGATCTAGACCAACATCATTTCCGGTCAATGCAGTGTGTATGTTGTTTATAATGGCATCCTTTACTTCTCAACCAATATGAGAAGCGGCATCCATCTCTGATCACAAAGTTAGAAGACAGGGAGCTTGATGTACTAAAGTTGGAGGAGGACGAGACCATTAAGTATCCCTTAATGCACCATTGCGTTCAACCTCTCCAAGTACCATAAATTTGAAATGGAAGGTCATTATAATCAGGTTTCATACCCAAAAATAGTTTTGCAAAATAATGTGGAATCTTGTCATTCCATGACAGCTTTCCATACAAAGCAAGGAACATATCATACAAATGGTGGGCTATTTCAAGGGGCTTAAAATATTTCACTTTGAGAATCTTTCTTTTCTACCCTTCTTTGAAATTAAACATAGACTTGGCATGTGCTTTTGTAACCCTCCTACTTACCTTGACCCATTTATCGGGACCCATCATTGTTTCCTTTCTATGCCTCATCATATCTATAAGTCCATAGTTGTTGGCCCAAGGTTCTTGTAAATATCAAGAAATGTACTTAGAGAGTGCAAAACTATTTCTAAGCTTTTCCTACTCTCTACATGGAGCTCCAAACTCCAAAGACCTTTCTTCAATTTTGAATAATGAGTTGTGAAACTTTGTAACTTACACTATTGGACGTTTGGTTCCCAAGGAAGCTCATGAGGAATATCAGATGGATAGGTGGTAGTTGGCTTATGGTCTTCTTCTTGAATCACCTTGCTTCGCCTAGAATTCGGTCAAAATTTTCACCCCATGCTTCAAAACAATTACATAAATATTAAAACATGTCAGTTTATTTATACACATGCAAGATAGACATGTAAATGTATATTTACATATAATTAATTTACATGTACAAATTTGTTTTAACATAATTTTTTTTAAATTATATATAATGTTGGGAATAATGCTTAATTAGTTATGTAAATTGCTCACAAAGTAGGCAGCAGATTTTGTGTTGTGTGTAAAATTAAAGCAACAGATTGTTAGGATGGTAAGTGCTGGAAGTTGCTGGAAATTCGCTGTAATGCCAGTAGATTGATTGCAGAGTTGATTGACAAATATTTTAGTAATAGTTTTACTATTTAAGAATGTAGTTTATAGTTGAATTTAATATATGAGATTTGCAGCATTTCTTAGCTCACACAGTCACTGTGTTTTTTAATTGTTTTATCTTTTATATGTTTTTTTTTCTTCATAGCACTGTTTTCTCATTTGGGTGGAAATAAGTCATTTCATATTCTACATGTGGTATCAGAGCAGGTAAATTTTTTTTTGGGTTAAAGCTGTATTGTTGGAATTTCGCCAAAGTTAATCATGTCGAATTCTAACCAAATGCTAGTTCCAGAATTTGATGGTAAAGATTATGATTATTGGTGCATTAAGATGCTAACCTTTTTGATTGGAAAAGATTTGTGGGAGATTGTTGAATCAGGATATGAAGAGACAACTGATTGGAATGCTCTTACATCCAATGAAAGAACAACAAGAAAGGAAGCAAGGAAGAAGAATGCTCAAGCCTTGTTTCACATTCAGATAGCTCTTGATAAGAGCTTATTTCCAAGAATATCTGAAGCAAAAACTGCCAAAGCTGCCTCGGAGACTCTACAAGAAGCTTACCAAGGTAGTGATCAAGTTAAGGTGGTCAAGCTTTAGACATTGAAGCGAGAGTTCGAGAATTTGAAGATGCAAGAAGCTGAAAGTATCAGTGACTATTGTGTGAGAGTCAAAGATGTGGTCAACAAAATGGCTACACTTGGAGAAGCTGTAAGTAATGAAGTTTTAATTAAAAAAGTATTGAGGTCTTTAACACATAGATGGAATCATGTTGCAATAATCATGGAAGAAAGTAAGGATTTAACAAAACTACAGTTTGATGAATTGGTTGGATCTTTGATGTCTCATGAAGAAAGATTGAAGGAAAGTTTTGAAGCTGTAGAGAAAGCTTTTTCCTCTAAATTACAAATTACAAAGAATGAAGATGCAAGTAGCAGCAATACCAAAAGCCATCAAGGTCAAGGTAAATGGCAAAGCCAAAATTATTCAAGAGGTAGAGGAAGAGGTGGCTCAAGTGGAAGAGGTAGTTTCAGAGGAAGAAGTAGAGGTAGATTTGATAAGAGAAATGTTCAATGTTACCATTGTAACATGTATGGTCACTTTGAAAGAGAATGCAGATTGAAAGAAGGTAAAAATGCTAATTATGCTCATGAAAGTGGTGAGTATCCTCAAGATCACTTATTTTTATCTTATGCCAAAGGTGAAAATACTAGTAAAGATGTTTGGTACCTAGATTCTGGACGCTCTAACCATATGACAGGGAATGATAAGTTGTTTTCAGCAAAGGATGGAAGTTTCAAATCCAAGATCCAGCTTGGTGATGATAAATCATTGGAGGTTGCTGCCAAAGGAGCTATGGAGGTCCAAACAAAAGAAGGTATAAAGAGTATTCATGACATTTATTATACTCCATAATTGAAGCATAATTTGTTGAGTGTTCGACAGCTATGTGAGAAAAATTATAAAGTAGTCTTTGAAAATAAGACATGTACTATCTATGATAAGAATAAGGGAAATAGGGTGATCACTGTTGTGCCTATGACAAGAAATAGGATGTTTCCCTTGAGGTTTGATGAACATAACAACAATCTTGCTAATATGGCTTATGAGGATTCAAGTTGGTTATGGCATCTCACGTATGGGCATTTAAATTTTCATAATTTGAAGTTTCTAACCTCACATGCATTAGTTTCTGGTTTTCCCAAGGTAGAAGAGCATAAGGAGGTTTGTGAAGGATGTGCTAAAGGAAAGAATGCAAGGGAAAGGTTTCCAAAGGGTAGTGCATGGAGGGCTTGTCACCCACTTCAGCTTGTTCATTCAGACATATGTGGTCCTATGCAGACTAAGAGTTTGGGTAAGTCATCATATTTCATCACTTTTATTGATGATTACTCACGAAATTGTTGGGTATATTTTTTGAATGCCAAAAGTGAAGCCCTAGATACATTCAAGAAGTTCAAAGCCCTTGTAGAAAATGAGAGAGGGTGCAAGGTCAAATGTTTGCGGACTCACCGTGGAGGAGAATTCTGGTCAAAAGCTTTCCAGAGTTATTGTGATATGAATGGCATGAGGAGGCAGCATACTACAACATAAACACCCCAGCAGAATGGCATAGTTGAAAGGAAAAATCATACTGTGGTTGAAATGGCAAGATGCATGCTACAAACTAAGGGATTGAGCAACACTTGTTGGGGAGATGCAATTGCTACAGCAGTATACATCCTGAACCATAGCCCCACCAATGCACTGGAAAATATGACTCCTTATGAAGCTTGGTATGGAAAAAAGCTTAATGTTAATCATTTCAAAGTTTTTGGTTGTTTGGCTTATGTGCATGTACCTGATCAGAATAGAAAAAAGTTAGATGCAAAGAGTGAGTTATGTATTTTTATTGGGTATAGTGAGACAAGCAAGGCTTATAAATTGTATAATCCTCTAACTAACAAGCTTATTGTCTCAAGAGATGTAATTTTTTATGAAGGGGGAGTTTATGGTCATCAAAAAGGCCATGTTGAGAAGACAAAATCTGTTTTGAATGATATAATTGTTGATAATGATAATGAGCAACCAACTAATGTTTCTGTAATTAGTGGCTTAACTCCACCAAGGAGCCCTTCATCAATTTCTTCAACATCAAGTTCAAGTCCAACTTCTTCTCCAAGTTCTACAAGGAAGGTAAGAAGATTGAGTGATATTTATGAGAGGAATGCAAATCAAGCACATGAAGAAAGCCCAATAGGTGAGATAGTCAATTTTTCTTTATTAGCTAAGGCTGAATTTGAACCATCATGTTTTGAAGATGCATGTACTAATGAGGTTTGGATGCAAGCCATGCAAGAAGAGATGGATTCCATTCAAAGGAATGACACTTGGAAGTTGGCAGAGCTTCCACATGACAAGGAAAAGATTGGCACCAAATGGGTCTATAAGACTAAATTTAACAGTGATGGGAGTGTTGAAAGACACAAAGCAAGATTAGTTGCTAAAGGATTCACACAAAAGTATGGAATTGATTATGAAGAGACATTTGCACCAGTAGCAAGACAGGAGACCATTAAAATGTTGATTTCATTAGCAGCTCATAAAAGGTGGAGCATACATCATATGGATGTGAAAAGTGCCTTCTTGAATGGGTACATAGAAGAGGAAGTATATGTGGAGCAGCCACAAGGTTTTAAAGTGGAAGGAAAGGAGAATAATGTCTACAAGTTGAAGAAGGCTTTGTATGGCCTTAAGCAAGCACCAAGAGCGTGGTATGCAAGGATTGATGGATACTTTTAGGAAAATGGCTTCCAGAGAAGTAAGAATGATCCTACCCTTTACTACAAACAAGAAGGTATTGATATTTTAATCATAAGTTTGTATGTTGATGATCTATTGTATATGGGTAGTAGTTCTAAGATGAATGATAAATTCAAAGCTGTTATGATGAATGAATTTGAGATGAAAGATTTAGGCATCATGAAATATTTTCTAGGAATGGAGGTTTATCAAAGTAGGAATGAGATTTTCATTTGTCAGACAAAGTATGCACACGATATGCTAAATAAATTTGATATGCTTGATTGTCATCCATCCCCTACTCCAAGTGCTCATGGAGAGGTGTTATGTAGAGATGATGGTGCTGATTTAGTTGATGAGAAAACTTACTGAAGTATTGTGGGAAGCTTGATATTTCTAACCCACATAAGGCCTGATATTACATATTCAGTTTCACTTGTTTCAAGGTATATGACAAATCCATCTTAAATACATATGAAAGCACCCAAGAGGATTTTAAGGTATGTGAAAGGCACTCTAAATTTTGGTATTCATTACTACTCTTCTGAAAAGTTCAATCTTGTTGGATTTAGTGATTCAGATTGGGGAGGTAGTCTTGATGACTGTAAGTCCACATCTGGAAATTGTTTCTCTTTTGGTTCTGGTTTGATTACATGGAGCTCAAAAAAACAAAGCATTGTTGCCCTCTCATCCACAGAAGCAGAATATGTTGCAGTTACCTGAGCAGGTACACAAGCTCTTTGGCTCAGAAAAATTTTGGAAGAAATTGGAGAAAAACAAGTTCACTCTACAGTGATTTATTGTGATAATGTAAGTGCCATCAAGTTAGCAAAGAATCGAGTTCATCACAGCACGACAAAGCATTTTGACCTCAAATATCACTTCATTAGAGATTTGGTGCAGAAGAAGGAGATTGAATTGAAGCATATAAATATTGAGCATCAACTAGCAGATATATTCACTAAAGCAGTTGCAAAAGATCAGTTTTTGGCATTACCAGATAAGATAGTAAATCCTCATTAATCATTAATGGGGAGTGTTTGGAATAATGCTTAATTCGTTATGTAAATTGCTGACAAAGTAGGCAGCAGATTTTGTGTTGTGTGTAAAATTAAAGAAGCAGATTGTTAGTATGGTCAGTGCTAGAAGTGCAATAGGTTGATTGCATAGTTGATTAACAAATATTTTAGTAATAGTTTTACTATTTAAGAATGTAGTTTATAGTTGAATTTAATATATGAGATTTGCACCAATCATGTGTGTTTTTTAATTGTTTTATATTTTATATGTTTTTTTTTCTTCATAGCACTGTTTTCTCATTTGGCTGGAAATAAGTCATTTCATATTCTATATATAATTTACCAAAAGTAGGATCAATCCTCCACCCAAAGATGGTTGAGAACCATCATGGCCAAGTACATGAGTTTATTGACCTTGCTAACCATGGGGAGAATGTTGAACACCCTCACACAAGACCTAGTGAGAGAAGCTTCTAAAAAAAATTACAAAATAATTAAGTTAAACTGACAAAATACTATTCAATATGTATGTACATATGATTCTACCTATTTATCATTTAAGTAAATGCACATAAACATATATATACCATACCACCATGATGTGAACGTTGGCCCTCCATTGATTGATTTGATACTCTCTTCTAATTAGTGAGAGATACTCCTAAGAAATATGGAATTTACTATAAATTAATAAAGCTAAATTGAAAAAATTCAATATGTACGTACATATGATTCTACTAATATCATTTAAGAACTTGCACATAAACATTTATATACCACGATGATAATGATGTAACTAATGATCGCCCTCCATTGATTCATCTATACTTTCCTTGATCCACTACCAATCTCATTGGTATGCATATAAAGTCACCCTCTAGCTCATGTGTGAGACTCAGTTGATGCCCACGATGATAATGATGTAACTAATGATGGCCCTCCATTGATTCATCTGATACTTTCCTTGATCCACTACCAATCTCATTGGTATGCATATAAAGTCACCCTCTAGCTCATGTGTGAGACTCAGTTGATGCTCTATCTTGTTTAGGCCTCGAAGGATCACGTGGTGACTTCTTATGTGATGATAGAGATCCTCAATCCATATATATATATATATATATATATATATATATATATATATATATATAAACACAAGATACCTCATGCATTTAAAAATTTCTAAAAATTTCTATTTAAAAATATCAAGAATTAAAAAAATTAATAAGACAAATAAATGTAACTATCCAAGGGTTTCTTCAAAATTATATTTGGGTGTAAATTCTTCATTTCAAATATATTCAAGACTAAAAACTAAAATTCTAAAGTGCACATTTGAGAATTAAATACAAAATTTTCTAAAACATGTTAGGTCTAGATAATTCACCAAGTTGTGATTACACAGTGGGGGTACACTTAGTATAGTATTGAAAGAAACACATGTTCATTAAAGACACCACATTTATAAATAAAAAACACACACATATCATAGATATCTTACAATGTCCATCCATAAATTTTGATGTATTTCTTATTGACACCAATTCATCTTTCACACACAAATATTGAATTGGCATTGCCCATACAATATATCACTAGACATCCTATTAACATTTTCACCATGAGTTATGATAAATGATTGAACTTGGCTAGCAATAATTTTTGCTTCTCCATGCACTTGTTTTAACTTCTCCTTTTTGACATGGTACACACCTTTCATTTGGTTGCACACAAGTTCAAAATTGGTGAAGACTACAACTCCATTGGATCCATACTCCCTAGCTATTCCTAATCCTTCAGTGAGTGCAATATAATATGCTTAATTGTTTGTTGTCCTTCTAGGTACATTCCTTTTCCTTTGGAGGATTTTGTTCCTCACAATATTGTATAGCACATAAGTAATCATTGCTTGTTCATTGGGATAACAAGAAACTTCTATGGATAATGTGCATTTTTCAATCATGTTGAATGGGTTTTCTCATTGCTGTAAAAAATATAAAAAACAACCCAAAAAAAGAAATAATAGAAAATTAGTTTGCACAAGAATAACATTAAAACACATGCTACACTACATTGATTTTCTGATGATGAGAAAAATATTTTTCATCATAAAAAATTAATGTGATTTTCAACCCAAGTTAGGGACTCTAATCCTCTAATAGTTACTCCCATGAATCTCCATACCCCTAAGACTAAAATCATTATTAGTACTTCCATGCCTAATGAGATTCCTTGATATTCAATAAATCTTATACTTATCATGAGAATACCAATCCTTGAAATTAGATATGTTGTCATGTTTATCAAGTTTGGACTATACGGAAGGCTAACCTATCAATGGGTATTTTCCATCACCCCATGTATGATTTTGTTGCAAAAATTGGCACATTTAAAAAGTTTATACCCCCATTCAAATCAATAAACAACTACTTTGTAAGGGCTTCATCTTCTATATAAGTCATTTAATACTTTTTTGTAAGGAAATAAGCTTGATTATTGTTCATGCAACTAATTACATTGTCATCCATAAATCCAATATTTATCTTTAATATTAAGATTAAAAAACATTCATTTTTCATATGCATAAGATGGTTGGTTTGCTTTCCTAAATCCATGGATTAGATGATCAACCAATATTTCTACATATTGGATGTTATTCATGGATAGGACAAGTGAATAAGGCAACAATGTGAGTTGGAGAGTTATTATGTCTTATCACTTAAATATCCAATTGTGTCAATTCCTACTAGTGATCCTACCACTTAAATATCACTTATCCCTTATGTGTGGTCAATTATGGCTTATCACTTAAATATCTCCAATGACTTTGGGTGTTTGGTTCAAAGATCCTATTTTTTCTTATATTCATATCTTTTTTATTTTTGGTTAATCTCACTAAACTTCCCTCTAAGAGGGCATGGTAGTACAAAATAAAATTGTAGGAAAATAAACAAATATAATTTTAAATAATCAACAAAAATTGAAAACTATTCATTGTATAGTAGTTGTCATGTGGTAATACTTTAACAACCCAAATATTGAAGCCAAATAAACAAATTTAATATTAAGTGAGAAAAAAAAACCCAAAAAGATTCATTGCATGGTAATTTTCTTATGGCTAATGCTTTAACATTCCCAACCTTGAAGCCTATGTTAAACAAGATTTCTTACCATTAATTTCACTTCTATAATTGACATATATGAGAAATAATATTTCACTACCATCCTCTCAAGGTTGTAATAAACAACATATACGATATGTTGGAGAATGTGGAATCAAGTGGAGGCAAAAAGAGATAGACCAAAATTACATTATTTAGTTTTCATATCATCTTTATATATATGTCATCTTATCTACTTTTTATATTTCCATTCTCTCTCTAATTATATATAAACTTATAATATATTTACTATATATTTAAGCCATTAACTAATAAGTCACTAAAAACATGTACATGCATAGGAAACAAATTACCAACTAATATGCAACTCTTTGTCTTAAACTTACTTTTAAGATGTCGGAATGTAACCCTATCGCCTCCTATACTTTTAATAACATGTCTGTATGTAGCAAAATCTCTTCCTATACTTTTAATAACATGTCAGTATGTAGCCCAATCTCTTCCTCTACATTATCTTCATATAGGAGGAAGGAAAATGTTAGAGGAAAGGTACTCCATAGTATCACTTCCTCACAAATATACTTTCTCTCCCTTGTGTCAATTTGTCCTTTGGGAATCTTACAAGTGCACTTGTTTTTAATTGAGATTTCAAAATAGTTATGAGTTTATTCCACATGGTTTAAAATAATGGATTAATATTAATGCATCCAGTTTTAATAAGTAAAGGAGAGTTGTGTCCATTTTTCCTTTGGGAATTTTATAAGTGAACTTGTTTTTAATTGAATTTTCAATATATTTACCATTTTATTCCAAATGGTTTAAAAAAATGGATTCATATTAGTGCATATCATTTTGATAAGGAAAGGAGAGATATTGTTCAAGTAGTTTTGATGTGTGAGGAGGTTAACAAGAGTTATACAACTATTTTAATGGCAAGAGTCACATGTCATGATTACTATGTGTCCAAATTATATAATTATGGCTGAGTTGAAACCATGTGTACTTTCTAATTGACTATCAGATGTAGAATCAAGCAAATGTCACACACAAAATTCTCATTAATTAGACAATGGTTCAACAATATTTGTTTATATCTATGGAGAATTCTTGCAGTGGTCTAAAATGTGAGTACTTTGTAATGAACCTTACTTTTGGATACTTTGTAAGGTGTTTTGTGGATTTTGACTTGTTATGATTTTTTTTTTTTGAAATGGGCCTTACAATTTTTAACATACAGAAGATGCCTTTCCTTCATTTTCCTTACATTGAATTAAATTCTTGCAATCAGTGCATCGAATTTTGATCTAAGACAAGTTGCTAGGTACCTTAGATAATATCATGTATTGTTTAATCTACTCAGCAAGAACCATGCCACTGCTAATTTAATTTAGGTCATTTGAACTTATGTTTAAAAGATTCCCATTCCAGTTTCATACCCTATTTGTCTTTATGGTAGACACTTATCAACATCAATATTGTGTGAGCACATGCATGTAGAGAGAGTGTTGGGAATCATGATTTTTGTTAGACTAAAATCCACATGCAGAGAGAGTGTTGGGAATCATGATTGCTGTTAGACTAAAATCCACAGGTATTAGTCCAAGATTGCATAGCCAGACATAATGATCCACTAGAGTCAGTTAGTTCATGTAGTAAAACACATGGGGAGGGTTGGTTTATCCAATGTCCAACAATCTTCCCCTCAATGAGAGTTGGGCTTGTATCAAACTTGTGACCTACACTAGGACACCATTTATTTGGAATCACGATTGTGGTTACACAAAAACCCCAAGTGTTAGACAAAAACCCCAGGTATTAATCCAGAGATGAGGATCCACTAGAGGTGGTTAGTCCATGTCACGAAACACATGGGGAGCATTGGTTTATCCAATTTCCAACAGAGAGACAATCACAGTCCAATTTCCAACAAAGAGGCAATCACAATGAGATTCATTGAATCACACCTGGTAAACAAAATCATCCCAATAGACAAATCTCTTTAACCAAATATGAAGATTATAATTGATTATAGTATTATCCTTCCAACTAATTTGTCCATATTAAACCCAATATCAATTTGGTTTGTCAGTCAAACTTGGCTACACAGTGACACATGAACACAAACAAGGTGTAAAGGAAACAACACTAACACATGAATAAACTTGCATTGGAGCAGGTTAAAGTACAGACACAGGAAAAATAGGCAGAAGATTCAAGTCTACATTGCAATGGAAAATTGGAAATCATTCATTACAATATTGAAGATGGTTTTGTTGTGCGATATGTTATCCATTTTATCATTATGCAAGTTGACAGAGTACAAGATATGATGCTTATAGGTGTTGCAGTAGAATCTGTTGATAGAGAAAATTGGTTTCCTGCTAAGCTAAGGAGAACTAGATAACTGTCAAGCCAATCCCAATCCTCTAAATTATTAAGGCCATAGGTTCTTTGTAGCTACTAAACAAGCATATGATTTGAAGCTGTATCGTCAAGTGAAAGCAATAGACACTCAACACTAGCACAAATGCTAAAATGCTAAACTTCAAGATATGGGATATGGCATTATAATGTAACTATGTGATTATATATTATAGATATCATTATAATATATACTAGAATAGAAAACTGAATCTTAGCCACTGCAGTAAGATAATAATGTAGAGATCAAACATATAGCAGCCATAAGTCATGACATTGAAATGAAATGAAAGATAATAGGGTAGACACCAAATAGGTAACTATAACCATAAGTGATGACATTGAAATGGGCAATGATATTATGTTAATGACATAACAGAGTGAAGGTGCGTATTATCACACTATTCACTTTGAAATTGAAATGGGCAATGATATTATGTTAATGACATAAAAGAGTGAAGGTGCGGATTATCACACCATTCACTTCAAAATCAACATAAGGACCTGTATGGGAAAGCTAACTAAAAGATTATATAGACTGAAAAGTGACTAGAGGAGAAGGATGTAACCAGTGCAGGTACAGATTGAGATTAAGAAAACAAATAAAGGTAACAGAAAACATTCAAAAACACATACAAATAAAAGGAAAAAGGCTGAGATTGAGAATGCAGATAGGGATATTCAAGGCTTAAATCATTAAATAGGAAAAGACATGCTATCTTATTATGCTTAGGGAACATGATTCAAACTCTGACTAACTCTGACTACATAAACATAAAGTAGACAATAAATGAGGTGAAATTGAAAAGTCAGAAAAATGGACTTTAACTCTAAATGAAATCAAACTGAAAGTAGGAAGAAAGGACACTTTAAAACCATCAGAACCAAAACAATTTTCCTCTCTTAGTTACCTAAGACATATCTCTGGACTTTAAATCATCACAGGCAGCAGCTTTTGCCTCTCTTAGTTACTGAATACAAATCCTTGCAGCACATGCATGCACCACCTCCACTACCAAACCCAAGCACAGTTCCTCGTCATTGCACCATGGAAACACATCAATACTCTGAAAGCACTCAAGAATGGTAACTACAGTCATTCAATTTCTCTTTCAAATGATAACATATAAGAGAGATGGACGCTAAGAATGTAAGTGAAACTTAAGCAACTTCTTCTTGCAAAAAAAGCCTTAAAAACAAAAAAAGGAGCACTATTATAAGAAACACCCCCATGACGTAGACATGGCATGGACAATATCTGCAGCACCCCAATTCCCTGTTTTCTGACAACAGTAAAAGAAAATGTAAGGGCTCGGTACAAGTGTACAGGTAGCATGATGAGTATTGTGGATGGGAGCGGTGTGAAGCAATTTCTTCTGAGTTTGATTTCTTTGGAAGAGATCCAAATTAGTTGCCCTACCAGAAGAACACCAATTTTTGATCACATTGGCTGAAGCAGGAGACCCGGAAGAGTTCATCATGTCAAATGATACATCGTTATTCAATCCTCTTAGGATTATATTCATCCCCAAAATGGAAATTCCGTGTAGTGGGGAAAAACCTTTTTCAAGAGCATGAGTTAGGGCTTCAAAGTCAGGAATTGGCCTCCAAGAGTGAGTAGATGGTTCGTAAACTTCACCCCATTCACCAATTTTTATAACGCACCCTACAAACACCCTACAAACACATAAAATTTTCCATTCACAAAGTCTGCAAGGGTCGCTCGCCCGGATATCCTCATGAGAATCGTATCAGACCATGTATGAAAGACTGGATCAAACACGTGAACGACGTTGGTTACGTATGCACCTATGTTTCCGCCTACAACATATGGATTATGATCCAAGACTGAACTTTCATTATTCTCAATGGTGTCCATAGGATAATTGGGCAGGCAAATATATTTCGTGTCTTTTGTGTCAAGAGGACAGAAGCATTGGCTCACAATTAAAAATTCACAATTATGAAATAATTAAAAGTTATAATTATGAAATAATTTCATTACATATTTACTTTCTTTCCCTAAGTAAATTAGTTCAGCGACATCTTTATTCCAAAGAAAAATGTAGCACCATATTTCTACATATTGATATTAATTTTGATTTGAAGAAAAATCTCCCATTCGATAGGTATCTTGTACACAAGAGAAAACACATGCAAAATACAAACTTCAGGTACGTAGTTGAGAAAAACATGATATGATGTAGTGAATGACACTCAATTTTTATATTACATATTTCATGAGTCCAGACAGAATGCTATAATAAAAATGTTATGTTTTTTTTTATGTCATTATATATTAATAGCTCAGTTATGTAGAAATGATCATAACAACACACCTTGTATTTGATGTCAAATTCTAACTCTAGTGCTGACGAGGTGCAAGAACTCCTCTAGCACCCAAGAATGCTACAAAATACTAAAAAAAATTAAATAATAGTTGAAAAACAATATTTGGAAAAACATCACATAACTACCCACACTTTTTAAATTTAACCTGCAAAAATTCCTCGATTGCAACAACACAAATTATGCCTAAACACAGTGGAAGAGTCGAAACAACAGTGCAAAAACAAAATAGATGAGCTGAAACAACAGTGCAGAAACACAGTGGACGAGCCAAAACAACAATGAAAAAACACAATCGACGAGCCGAAACATAATGCTGATGAGTGAAAACAAAATAGTTTGAAAACTCTGCAACGGTCTCGTGGCTCACATATATTAAAAAAACAAATTCGGTGGAAAACCTTGTTCAGGCAAAAATAAATTTTCGGGCACCGAAAAACTTAGTCGCGGAATTTTTCCCCCACCGACCAAAAATTGGTCGCACGTTGTCGTTAACTTAAACTACCACTCTTTCAACTGAAAGTTAAATTCAACTTTTCAGCCGGGAAAAAAATAGTTCAACCGAAAAGGTGCAACTATGAATTTTTTCGAGTAATTCTCTTAAAAGTGTAACCCAACTCAGAGTTTCACCCAGAAGAATTTGATGGTAATAGTTTTAATTTAAAAAAAAAACAAATTGCTTAAGAATAATGGTTGATATACTTGATTCATGGAAATCCAAGAAGTTAAAATTAACTACTTAGTTAGGAGAACACAAGTGTAAAGATTACAAATGGTGAAAAACATCTAAAAAGGTTTAAGATTAGTTAAATACTTATAAATCACAAGATGTATATAAAATAATTTATTTGAGAATAAATTTATTTGAATGAGAATGTAAAAGTCATTGAACATGGTATCACACATTAATTGGTTCATATTCTTTGAGGAGAAATTTGCAACATGTGATTACTTAATGACTTGAGGAGAAATTTGCAACATGTGATTATTTAATGATATGAAATGAGGAGAATTTGCATAACCTTTTATGTCAGTTTGCTCCTTACAAGCTCTTCTTTGATTGTGGGAGAGTAATCAATCATGATTTTGCAAAATATGCATTTACGCTTTATTGGAACACATCACGTGTTAACATGTTAAATTGGCCCTAGAGAATTTATAACATTATTCACATTAGTTGGTAAAGGAAAATAGAAGGAAAAAGGATAAAGTTGTTCATATTAACACATTGGGACAAACCACAAAGTGGAAGGTCAAAAGAAAAATGTTGGCATTGTGTTGAGGAGATCTGTCTCAGGAAGGATTACCCAAAATGCACCAGGCAGGTTGAATAAAATGAAAGATGAGGCCAACTAATCCTCTAGTCGTAGTGGAATTAAGTTAATTTCCATGAAAGTATTACCAGTTGTAAGTTTTCCCAAATGTTGTTACTTTGATTTAAAAGCCACTGAACATATGACATCTAAGAGGTCATGGTTTGCTTAATATGAGGTCCTTTGAAAATGAAATGTAACAATAAATTATGGAGCTAAAATTAAGATTGTAGGTGAAGGAATGATCTGACTTTGGATGATATATGGAACATGTTAACAAATAGATAATGTCATGTGTGTATATAAATATGATATTGGAGTTGATCTTCATGCACTACAATATTAAGAATGCAAAATAGAATATTATTGGAAAAGGAGAGGATTGCCTATGCAAGATATATATGTAGGAGTCAAAAGTAGTTTTGGAATTCATGGTTGATGTGATTCTTGAAGTGATTAAGGTTGTAAGTACATAGCATCACAAATTTGAGTAAGGAGTTTAAGGTTGTAAGTACATAGCATCACAAATTTGAGTAAGGAGTTTACAACCTTATGAAGCTTAAGGGAAGGAGAAATTTCATGGATATGAATTTATACTTCCAAGTTAAGTTTAGAATTTTTGAAGGATGCATCATAAGAAAGCATTATAGACATGCTTTCTTAAAGGGTGGAGCATTTCAAGTTAGGATTGAGAATGTAGTTAGTTTTCTTGGATTTTGAAAACCAATACATACTTAGTCTCATGATGGTGCAAGGTATTTCATTACATTCATTGATGATCACTTTTATATAAATAATGTTTATATATTTTATACAACAATATTCAAGCAACATCAATGATGTTGACATGTTCAAGGCCTTTGTGGAAAAGTAGTTTGGTAAATCATTGAAAATGTTGATATGTGACAATAGGGGTGTCTATACTTTTAGAGAGTTCAATATATTTTTCACCATTGAAGGGGTTGTTTTGGAAAATATAATGTTGTATTCTTTATAACTAAATGGAATTGTAAAAAGATAAAATAGAGCCCTTGTGGAGAGTCTTATAAGGTGGGTACTCAAAATTGTAGGAATGTTGAACTCATCTTGAGTAAAAGTAGTAGGCACCATGCCAAATGTTAAGGATGCCAAACACACCACAACCTTGAAGGATAAAGCCATGGTTGAATCATGGCACTATAGGAAGGAAACTATAAATCAATTAAGAGATTTTGGTTGTTTCCAATATGCACACATTACAGGAAACAAAAGAAGAAGAAGATTGATGATAAGAGTGTGAAGTGCATTATGATTGGCAATGATTTCCACATGATTCTAATGCATGAGTTTATTTAATTTATGACCCCATTAAGAACAAGGTCATGAGAAGGTATAATGTTAAAATAAAGTGGGAGTTGAAGACAAATCACAAAAGGAATTTAAAGTGTATGAATTTGGTTGTAGGAATCACTACAAAATATTCCAAGTACAATGTTGATGTGGGATTTAAATCCTCACAAGTCTCATATGGATCTATATGTGATGTTTCATGGAATGGTTCCTTATAGAAGAAAGAGGATGAAACATTATAAGAGAATGAAAAATCCAAATATCAACACCCCAAACCAAATAAGAATTCATATTTTTCAACCAAAAACCACTTGTAAGTTGATGAAAGGAAAGTAAATATGATGCAAGAGGCATTTACTAGTGAAAAAGAGAGAGATGGTAATAAGCTATGTATGAAGAATATGAATGGTTGATGGAATCAAACATGGAAAGTTGCAAACCTTCATTTGAGAAGGAAAGTAATTGGATGTGTGTAGGTCTTCAAGAAAAACAACATGTCAAATGGATATTTTAATGGATACAAGAGATGGTTAGTAGAAAATGGGTACATGTAAGTAGGGGATGGATAAGTGGGAAAAATTTCCACCTATAGTATGAATGAATTCAATATATTGTTCTAACAATCACGACTAAATTATTTCTCCATATACATTAATTTGATTTTAAAAATACGTTTTTGAATGACTAGTTGGAGGAATATATTTACATGGATAAATTGGAAGGATAAATAAAATAGGCAAAGACTTGGTGTGCAAATGAATTAATGGAATTGTGTGGGATAAATTATTCCCCCATAGCATGATATCAATGCATTAATGGCTACCTCATTAGTGAAGGTATTAAGCATTTCAATATAGATTCAAACATATATGTCAAAAATATTATTGATTTTCATCATTATGGCTTATATATCAATGATGAAATTATCACATATAAGGATTTGATTATATCTAAAGCTTTGAAGTTCATATCTCAAAAATAGTTGCAAATAATATATAATAGTGAGATTGAATGTTGCTTTCACATTCAATTGTTTATATATATAACAAATGAGCATACTAATTTGAGTCAAAGGAGACAATTATTGAAAGTATCCTCTATATATTAAGGATGAGATGATTATTGAAAGTATCCTCTGGATATTCAAGATGCATGAAACCTATAAATACTTCAATGGGGGTTGAGTTGAAGTTTCAAAGGAAATGTGCCCAAACGCACAAGACAATAAGTAGGCCATGTAGAGAATTACATATCAAAGTGTCTTTGGAAGCCTTTTAAATGTAATGGTTTGTAGAAGGTTTGATATTGCATATGTGTTCAACAATATTAGTCAATTCTCCACTAATCCTAAAATATTCCAACATGTAAATAAAAGTAATTTCAAGTATTTGAAGGGTGAAATTAACTCTTTAGCATAAATGTAGAAGATATACTTGAACTTGTAGAATATTGATATGTGAATTAGAGAATTAGTGTAGATACCCGTAAATCTACATTAAGGTATTACTTCGTGATGTGAATTAGAGAATTAGTGCAGAGACCCTTAAATCTACATTAAGGTATTACTTCAAGTTAGCTAGAGTAACCATATCATGGATGAACAAGAAGCGACACCATTTCCTTTTTTCAATGCAAAAAATAAAGTACCTAGTAGCATGTTATGTTATCACAAAGTTAGCACAGTTGATAAAGTTTCTCATAGATGTTGGATTAAATCAATTAGATCCCATAATATTGAGATGTGATGACCATAAGTGCATTACATGACCAAGAATCCTTATTTTCATGCAAGAATGAAAAAATTGAGGCAGAACATCATTTTTGTAAGTAGAAAAAACATGTGTTTATCATTTAAGTTTTGTAATACCAAATAGATGGTGGATAATGCATTAAGGAAGGCTTGATTGAGGGATGAATTATCTGAGTATTGCATAGATGTATTTGGGGAAAACTTAAGTTGAGTTCATATACATGTTAAATTAACCAAGAGTGTCTGGAAAATGAAATCAAGCCATTTACACAAAGTGGGAGTGTTGTATAAATATTATATAATTAGTTGTATTAAAGCATGGTTTTAGTTACCATATTAATTTTGAAAGACATGGTTATGAGCATGTTAATAATTCAAATTAGATTTAGATGAAATGCAAGAAATCACAATATTGTAGAAAGAACACAAGATACAATAATAAAGCATAATTTTACATGAAAATCAATTTCTTTTAATAATTAAATATGAAAAGCATTACAATCTACATAATAGATGGAATGGAGGTAGTTTGTCTACAAGAAGAGATGTGATGACTATGCTAGTTTAGAAAAGAGCCATAATGTGATATTGAAACTAGATCTTTATAAAAATGTGAGAAAAAACATAAAAAGAAAAACCTTGGGATGTAAGAACCTTACCCTATGATGAAGTTAGTGTTGAGGATGATGCTAAGTTAGACAAAACTAATATGTATGAAAAAAGGAGGATCCTTGACATAATCATAAATTTTCCCTCATTATTTTGTTTTAGGTCTTCACTAGCTCCTTCTAATTAGGATTTTAGCTCTAGTTAGATGTTATGGAAATAGGGGTCATAACCTAAAAAATTCCATGGGAATTCTCTAAAAAATGCACTCAAAATTTCGAACCTAAAAATATATGAAATATATCAATGCTAGGATTATTTCTAAGATGAACCTAAATGCCCACTTGGGTTAATTCTCCCCCTTAAGTATAAATGATTAAAGTTTCATCTAGTTCTTGTACCATATTTGGTAATTTATGTTGAATTTGGTTCCTAGCGAGCCATTTGTCTTGGTGAAGAAGCCACCTTGCTTTAAGAATCTAAAAGAGTTGTATATTGAGCTAGTGATTTCTTGTCAACTTGGTGTCCATAACATAATCTAATGTAGTTATTTGATGCAATCACTATTAATATTTGTATTATCCAAGTTATCTCCCAAGCTTGGGGTGTCTAAGAGGTAGAAAGCAACTCCACATGAAAGATAGCGTGTAAGCCAAGGAAGAGTGTGCAATTTAATCGGAAATAATTCTCACCCACATCCTTGGTGATGGTGTAAGGTCCATATTGGAATGGTCTAAGATTCCTTTCACACTATTGGGTTATGATTTGTGTAGTTGCACCATACCTTTTCAAAAACCTAACATTTTTGGGGAACTCAATGTTGATCATGTCATTACCTTTGCATGATGTTAGTTAAATACAAAATAGCATGAACTTGTTATTAAATGTGCTAGATTCATTCAACAAATTTGTATACTTTATTTGCCTCATTTTGAGAGGGGGGACTCTTCTTTTGTTGATGCAATGAACAAAGATACATTGATTAGGGAATGGTTGAATTCCCAAATACATATAAAAGAGTATGTAGTTGATAAAATTTCGAAGAGTTATAGTATAATTGTGTTGAATATAAGGAAGGATTTCATACATGTACATGGGTTCTTGGACTTGTTTATTCTGAGGATATGTACAATCATCATGTTGACTACCTCCACTTTTCCATAAACATGGGGATGTAAAGCATTTGATATTGATAACTTGGTGTCCATCCATTACCAAAAGTTGAATAAACTAGAATACATGTAGGAACTTATTATCCCTCTCAAAAAACAATGGGACTTGGTGATCCATAAACCCAAACATGCTTGAAGAAAAGTTTATCGATGGATTCTATTGTCGCACTCCTATTGAAATGTGCTATATTTTCCATGTTAAAGAACTATTCAATAACCATAAAAACATGATAGCTACCATGCTTGAATAAGGGAATAACTAATGTAAAATCCATGATCATTGACTCCGAAGTCTTATTTGAAGTGGAGAAAAAAGTTTATAGCCTCTAATGGACTGTAAGTTTAGAAATGGTATAGGTAGTTCCCAATCCTCTATATATATATATATATATATATATATAATCAAAATTGTGGCTAGTAGAAGTGATTTTATGGCATTATCATTGTCTTATTCAAGTTTAAAGGCCATAAAACCTACCTATAGTGAACTTCCCAGATCATCCTCTTTAGATCTCTTAAAGGAACCTAGTATGGACTATATGGGGTAAAATTTTATAACAAAGGTGAAAGTCTAAAATTTGTTTACTTAGGACCAATGTTTATACATATAAGAAAAATAAAGATTGTTTTCGTACATCTAGGGGCTATTTTGAGGTTTCATGCCCACAATAATTCAAGACTTGGTGGCGCCACAAATTTAGGGTGGATGAGGAAATCTACAAATTGATTTGTGTCACCTTTATTGTACAAGGTTCAAGTGCAATCTTAAGTTAGAAGATTTTCTTGTTAAAAAAATCAATAATTTTTTTTTTCAGAAACAAAACCATAGGTATGAAAAATCAAATGGGAAAAGAAATATAGGAAGGTAAATAGTACTATATAATTGTACCATCTAGATTCAATGTTGTTAAATGTTTCGAAAGAAGGAAATTGGAACTATTGGAGAAGTTAGGGGCTTTGCATCAATTAAAAATATTGTTAAAGAAATTTTTTCTTTGAAAGTGCACCTCCTTAGGATGAATGATGTAACTCCATGAAAAATCGTCTAAATGATTTTAACACCATTATAATACAGTTAGCGTTTGTTGATATTAAGGTTTATGATGAAAATAAATATATTGATATGTTCTTTTATTTTTTCGGTTCATGTCATAATTTGGTTTTATCCATTGGTAGTACTACTACATATACATTGAAATTTGAGGATGTAGTTGCATCCTTGTTATTTTGAAGAGACGAGGAAACCAATTCTTAGAGGGTGTAACCAATGATGCTTGTTTATGAGAGCTTGTTCTTAGGATATAATATAAATAGGTGTGGGATTGATCAAAGACTAGAGGTAGAATAATAGCTCATGGGGAATTTATAAGGAAATGTTGGAAATGTGGTCAAACTAGACTTTACATACACATGTATGGTATCTAACGATGCCCCTTTCACAAGAAACAAGACCAAAATGGAAGAAGGAGCAGAGTTACACTCAATACCTACAAGTGCACATTCATATCATGGTGCATGATCTATCGACTTGGGTGTCCTATTTCATATGAATCCTCACAAGCAATAGTTTTGTGAATATGAAAATTATAATGGAGGTTTTATCTTCCTAGGAGATGAGTTGAATACTAAATTCATACGACATGGAAGGGTCATGTTGTTACTAAAATATGGAAGGGTTAAGACACTCATTAGAGTTCTAAATATTCTAGGGTTGACCAACAACCTAATATATGTGAGGAAGAAGAGTGAGCTATGTGTGGAAACAATATTTGAAAAGGAGACAAGAAACATGGTTCAAGGATGAGTGTTGTTAGAAAGGGCAGTTCGAATTGAAATATTGTACATGTTGAGACACAATGTCACTGATGGGGTTAACAATTTTTGTTTTCTCAAGGTAAGAAAAGAAGTAGAGATGCCCCAATATTTTATGTAGAGAAGGCATTGTTTTCGCATAAAAGATAGGGATATATGAAAGAAAAATTCCTTTCAGCCTTGCACATTAAAGTTGTGGTTTGAAGGATTTTTTAATGTTATTTATATATTTTTTCCATGAACATTTTGGATATGGTAAATGGAATTGTGTGAAATTCCTTATTGAGGGGATTCTATATTTGATACTTGTCGATGTCTTTGGACTTGTGCCTATTATGTCACTGAGTAAATCTCTATATAGTGTCTTGTTTATCCATGATTGTTCAAGGAATATATGTATATATTTACTTTGATATAAATATAAGGTTTTTGGTAATTTAGAGAACTTAAGGATCTTATGGAAAACTAGAAATAAAAGCAGATAAAGGAGTTGATTTTAGATAATGGTTGAGAATTTCATGGAAATGAATTTGAGGAGTTCTGTAAGTAGTGTAGTATTTAAAGGTAAAAAATGACTCCATACACCACTTAATGAAATGGTGTTCCAAAAAAGAATGAATAAGAAATTGGTGGAAAAGGAAAGGAGTATACTTAGTAGTGTAATATTTAAGCAATAATTCTAGGTAAAGAAAATGGACATTACATGTTACCGAGTAAACCAATCACCTACATTAGCTATAGTTGATAAGAGCCACATGAATTATGCAATGGTAGAAAAGGTCCCCTCTTTAAAATCTCAAAGTTTTTGGTTGTGATGCTTATGTGCATGTTCCAAAGGAGTAAATGAGTAATATGGACAATAAAGTGGATAATTATATCTTTATTAGATATAAAGATGGTTGTAAAAGGCTATAAACATTATTAGGGGAATTTTGAGGTCTAAAATGGGCCTCCTAAGAAAATTATAAAATAATAATGGAAATAATAAAATAATATTAGATTACATCATCAAATTTTAGAGGGAAGAAATAAAAAAACTATTTTTTCAACTCGTATTTTCAACTTATCTCCCTATGGGTTTACTCAAATTTCAAGCAACAACACTCCTTGGATGCAGAATTTGATTCCTCATCTAAGGAGTACACATTTTGCATACTTTCGATGGATTTTGCTACACAAAAAATGAGAAATACATGAAAAACGTGATTGCAATCACATTTTTTCATGTATTTCTCATTTTTTTAAATTTTTCATCCAATGAGTAGTCCCACTTGAAATTTGAGTAAAAATTTAGGGAGATAAGTTGAAAAAGTAGTTTTATTATTTTATTATTTTGTAATCTTTTCACTTTTTTACTCCAAAAATGGTGAATCATGCCCCATGGTTGACATCAACATCTTGAACCCTATTGGTTCTTATAAAATTTATTTTGGTTGTACATTTTTCTTATGAGGCCCATTTTATACCTCAAAATTCCCCTAATGTTTTGGGACTTCTTATCCTCCACAATATCCCAAGGCTAATAAAAGAGATCGACGGAGGTAACCTCAAACCACTTAGGGTTCGGCTGCTAGCCCTGCTAAATCAGAGAGGGATCTCTCTATGAGCTCACATCCAATATGACTCGAGTGGGAAAAAGATATTAGGCTATATATGTTCATCTCTATCGTTTTGAAATTTAGGATTTTTTTGGATCACGAATGAAAATAAGGGAACTAGGTCAAAAGATCAAAGGTTTTAGTTGCAAGAGATATAGAGGAGCAGGGTAGGTATGCCTTTGTGATACTTTGGGGTTTTGTCGATGTAGTGTAGGGTGGAAAAGCAAAGATTCAAAATGAGCATGGCAAGCATGAATTCATTTATCAGAAGATAGGTAACATAAACATGAAATTCCTAACAAAACAGAGCTTAAACTTAAGAATTATGTTTAAAACCTCTTAGGAAAATCACTGAAAGCATAGATATGGAAAGAATATGAAATTATCATTCATATAAAACTATAACAGAGAGAAAACATTATCACAAACTCACAACACAAGAATTCTTGAATAATAGCTGCAATTGTCCTTTGATTTCCTGTAAAAAGATAATTGAATACAAGCTCCAAGAGTTCTACTCAGTCATGTCCAACCCTAAATTTGACTAAAAATAGATACATATAAACCACAAAACCATCTTCCCCTCTCTCAGGGGCCGAATTCCTCAGTATAGAATCAATGTACACAAATTCCTCCAACCAGTCCTAATGATTAGGGAGGTTAAAACAAATTCCCAAATTGGCCTTCAACTCATTCATTTGATCATAAACACTATTACAAGCATGAATATACTCATGTCTTACCCTAACAAACATAATTACATCTCAATACATCATTATCACATAAAAGATGAGTAATTACATAAAGGAAACTCGAAACTGACTAAGAAAAATGGAAAAAAGTGATTTCGAGGCAAAAACGTATCGAATTTGCAGAAAACGTCGTGTACCTATAGAAAACGTAGTGTGTAGCTTGCAAGAGGATTTTGGAGGGGTTCCCGTGCTCCAGATCAGGATTTGTAAAATGTTGGAGAAATATATGCATGTATACTACACCATAGAACCCTAAAGAACTAAAACATACTGCTCCAAGACCTCCAAAATTCAATTCTCCCACATCTACTCCAAAAACGTAGCATGCTATTGAAAAACAGGGCATAAAGGTGTTTTTTCGCTACTTTTTTGACTTTTTGACCTGCTAGAATGTGCTGAAGTGGGACTACAATTAGATAGTTTTGATGTGGAGGTCAAAAGGAATCCATAAATGTAAAACTTTTGTCAAATGGAGGCCCCCCAAAAAAATGTAGCATGGGGCACACTACCTTTTTGGACAAAAACATGTGTAAACTTTTTGGGTTTTCCACAAATATAGACCTCAAAGATGGAGAAATATCTCTCTAACCATGAATTTGTTTGCAAACCTGGGAGAATTTTTTTTTAGATAAGGATAGTTTTAAGAAACAACTCTCTCCATTTTTGGAAATTCATTTTAATTTTCTTAGAATGTGTGCCACAAATCATGACTAAAACATGAAATTAACTTGGAAATTTTTTATTTTCTGAAATATGTCTCCAAGAAAGTTTCATATATCCCAATATATGATACATGTGTAGACAATGAACAACGTTTTTGTTCCTTGGTCTATAATTGACAGAAACCTCTTTCACTTTTGTCAAATTCATCTTCTTTACTTCAAAAACTAATTTTGAAGTGAGATTGTCCCTATGTGTGGCAAATGACCTCAAAACCCTAAAAATTATGCCAATCACGTCTGCTGATATAATGAAGTATATCCCTAATATTATGGCTTTTACTCTTTTCAATTTGGTGGCAAAGAGGCTTGTCAACTTGGCATGGTATCCCACTTGCTGAATTTTCTCACAAAACCCTAGGCAACCCACTTCTTCACATGACCTTTTGATGAATGGTGAAGCATTGATCTCATGGGTGTGAGCTGGCTCAAATCTAGACACCTGACCTCATTTATTATATGCCTTCTTTTCACTTTTAATGATTTGAATTTGCACAATAAAAACCTAAATGGATGAAAGGGAAAAAAACAGAGTTTTACTTGGGAAAACAGGGGATTAGGGTTAGTGTCTTGAGGTGAGGGGATAGAGTGGTTAGGGAGGAGATATATTAGTAGGAAAAATTTGGGAGGTAGGGAGGTGTTTTGGGAAGCTTATGGAAGTGAAAAATAAGAGAGGGATGAAAGGGATGAGTGGAAGGAATTAAAACACAATCCTAACCCTAATTTCTGCCAAAAATGTAGCGTACAAACTAGTGTTAGCTTTAGGACTTAGGGAAATTAGGGAGGAGGCATAAGGAAAGCCAGAGGAAGTGTGTTTGAGTGTGGGGAAGGGTAAAATGTGTAGGGAACTAGGTTTTTATGTGTGCAAAGTAAACAATAGTTCCAAACCAAGAAAACATAGCGTGAAACCCTAGAAGAGGGTTCCCCACTAAAAGGCTGAAAAAACTGATGATTGGAGGTGGTGTTTTGCTTAAACTTACTTGTAATTGAGATGAGGAGAGCTTCACCTGCAGAAGAGAAAATTTGTATTTGTTCCTTTAATTCACACACTAAAATTATAGCAAGCTGGAGAAAACACAGTGTGAGGCTGAAAACGCAGCGTGGAAGACACAAAACGCAGCATGAGGCTGAAAACACAGCATGGAAGAAACAAAACGCAATGTGAGGTAGGAAGACATAGTGAGAGGATGCAAAATGCCCTTTGAGAGTAGAAATCGATGCTGAGGTTTCTTGGAAGGCTTTCAATGACAAATTGGAGCTCTATACAAATGCGATGAGTGAAATAAATGCTTGAAAGATCCTTTAAAACTCAAAAACACTTTTTTTGGCATATGTTATGACATGAAATCATCCTTCATTTGGAAACAAAAAGTAAGGTTTTTTGCAGCAATACATTTATGAAATGAAGTAGTACCTTTACCTTTATTACATATACCTCCTAAGATGCTAACTCCCTTATCTGTGGACGTAAGACCATAAACATGGATTTTTTAGCTTAAAACTGACATAATGATGACAATTACAAATGAAGACCAAGACCAAGACCTATATGATTATTTCACTGATCCATAACCTGTAACACTTGGAAAATGACATGGCAATGATGAATAATGATAACCATGAATTCTGAAGGGAGTACCATTGAACTAAACACACCAACCAATGATCAAAGTTTTTTATTTGAAGACCTATTGAAATCATAAAGGAAACTTGACCTAGGACCCTAACAAAAACTTTGAAAGATCACATTTGATCACTAGTGACTCGCAAGACTGACAGACACTAACATTGTCTCAAGTGGGGATGGAAGCCATTTAGGAGGTGTTAAGAACACCGTAGAACAAGTATCCGGATCCATTGGGCATGGAGTCAAAAACAAAAATAGCAAACTCAAAACTGAAAACTGACCAACAAACTGAAATGACTTAACTCTAAAATTGACTACTGACTAAACTTACTTATGGTAGCAATCCATCGATATCTTAAGGCCTTCATCTCAGGCTTCAAATCTTGATGATAACCACCCACCTACTAAAGATATATATATATATATATATATATATATATATATATATATATATATATATATATATATATATATATATATATATCCAATCATGTGAAATGATCCCTCCAATGTAACTAATCTAGCAAATGGCTACTTACTTGAATCCTTCTCACAATTTCTTTGAGTACGTAGAAAAAATAAAAGATAGGCCACTCCAAGTGTCCATTGAACGTGTGTACATGATCCATAAATACAAGAAAACTCATCTCCCTTGAGGACTGAAGAAAATTAGCAAAAGGATCTTGAAACTTGTGAATGACTAATTTTTCTTGATGATCAAGCTCCAGACAAGACTCTTCTTCATTACTCTCCTGATATGACTGCAAGTTTTTGTATGAGCTTTGTAAGGAGATTCCTGCTGAACAAGACAATAAAGCCAGCTGCTGCCTGATCAAGTTTTTATCATCTCTATTTTTAAGGTCATAGTTAGCTAATGGAGAAGGACTTTGATCACATATATCATCCAAAACATCAGCTATTGGATCATGGAGAACTTGAGAGGACTACTACAACTTGTCATACATTGGTTCCAATGAGACTACATGATTTTATATAAGCTTGTCATTCTTTGCTTCAAAGATATTATCAAGTTTTTTCTTCAGAAACTGAAACAAATCGAAACTAAATGGTACAAAATTATCCTGTATTAATTCAGAATATGTTTCAGATTCTAAAATTTCATCTGCGATTTGAAACTCAATGTAACCCAGTGGCTGGAGTTCTCAAGTGAAAGAAGCTTCCATATCACAAGTGATCTCCTCAACCAATTCATGAGAAGGTTGCCCATTTATGCTGTTCATAACTCACTTATCTGTTTGCTTATAGTTTTCTCTTATTTTTTCAAATGAGGAGAGATACTAGGGTAAGGAGTCTTGATATAGAATTTTATTGTCTTCTTCGTGCTCAATATCAAAACTGAAAGATTACTGATTTCTAATCTTATGAAAGTTTTCTCTTAGTAATTGAAATGAAGTAAAACGTAAAGGCAAAGACCTTTCACTTACTTTGAAAATTTATGGATTCTATTCATTGCTGTCATGATTGATATGCATAGGCTGAGTGTTATATTTGAGTTGCTGTAATTGAACTTCTTTCTCCCAAAAACATGTCGTTGATTGCCTTGAAGAGTCAACCTCTATTTCAACAACATAATCATCATCGTCCTGATCATACTTGGGTAACTCATCAATATAAGAAATGACATCAAGCATACAAATTATATTATAAGATTGATTCTTCATGGGTTGATATACAAATACATCTTCATGACTATCCATAAATCAATACATGAAACAATAATTTTATGATCTTTAGTAACTGGGATTAGCAGCAAAATGGTTAGGGTCAACAACCTCTTCTTCTTCTGCAATAAGTGGGACATGGTGTTTTTGAAAAGCAATTTCATCTATCATGGTGATGTTTTGTATCATTTCTTCCATTTTACTCACCAAAATGTCAAGATTCACTTCTGAAGATGTCAGGTGTTCCTTATTTATGTTCTCCCTCTCTTCTGCCTTCAATTTTGACCTTTTGACCAGCAGATTAGCTTCCACAGCTATTGCACTGTCCTGCATTTCTTCGAGTGTTGTAGGGTCGCTTCCTCTCAATTGAAATGGCATTTCTGAATCAAAGGAATCTGGGTAGTGTAAGAGAGCTAAACCGGGTGGCGGTTTGATATTAGTAGTGATTGAATGGTATAATTGATTGAGCATAACTTAAAAGTGTTTCACTATTTCTCTTGGTTGTCTTTTCAAATGATTATATTCTTCTAAAATCAGAAAATGATTACTCTTGATCACCCATTTATCAAGAAATACTTTCACAAACTGATGGAAATCGAAAATTCTTGTAGTCGGTAAGTTCTTGAACCATTTCTTGGCTTCGCCTTGCAAAGATAAAGCAAAACTCCTAATATTTACATCATCTTCTTCAACCTCAAAAAGTTTAAGAAAATATTCAAAATTCTGAATGTGTTTTTTAGCAGTGATGTTACCATATTCTCCATCAAACCTGAGAAGATATTTGTAATAATTTTCAGGGAAATCATGGAGTATAGGAGGTAAGATGAGTGGCTTGTATCTATCTGGAATTTCACAAGTTGTAGGAGTATGTACAAAATCTGTAGGATTAGTCTTGATCTCTTGAGGCTTATTAAGTTAAAGATGGTCATCATAAGATTTAGAAGAAGGGTCTTGACCAAGATCAAAATTTGTATTCACAATCTTCAATGGAAAGGAATCAAATGTGAGTACGAGATATTTTCTCAAATATTGTATATTCTGGAAAACATTCTTGACATTCTCAGGAAAAGAGAAGAAATAATTTATGATAAAGAACATGAAGTCTTGGATGAAATTCCAACTTGAATAACTAATCTTCTAATATTGTTCTTTCATGTTTTTTTTGGTAAGGTTCATCCTCCAGTGGAGTCTTTGAATTAAACTTGAAACTAATTTAGAGTTGCCACGTGAATGATTTCAGCCTTCCCGTGTCTAATCATCGTCCACCATCAACAATCATATCTAATCCTTGTCATTCTTTCCCAGGGAAAATATGATCTTGCATTCCCTGATAATGACACTAAAATGTTATACTACACAATATCCCAAGGTTGAGAAAGGAGATTGACGGAGGTAACCTCAAACCACTTAGGGTTCTACAGCAAGCCCTGCTAAACCAGAGAGGGATATCTCTATGAGCTCAAAACTAATATAGTTGGAGTGGAAAAAAGATATTAGGCTAGATATGTTTAGCTCTAGGGTTTTGAAATTTAGGATTTTTCTCGATCAGGAGTGAAAATCAAGGAACTGGGTCAAAAGATCAAAGGTTTCAGCTGCAAGAGATATAGAGGAGCAGGGTAGGTATCCCTTTGTCATACTTTGGGATTTTGTCGATGTAGTGTAGGGTGCAAAAGTAAAGATTCAAAATGAGCATGGCAATCATGAATTCATTTATCATAAGATAGGTAACATAAACATGAAATTCCTAACAAAACAAAGCTTAAACTTAAGAATTCTGTTTAAAACCTCTTAGGAAAATCACTAAAATCATAGATATGGAAATAACATGAAATTATCATTCATATAAAACTATAACAAAGAGAAAACATTATCACAAACTCACAACACAAGAATTCTTGAATAATAGCTGCAATTGTCCTTTGAATTTTAGTAAAAAGATAATTGAATACAAGCTCCAAGAGTTCCACTCAATGATGTCCAGCCCTGAATCTGACTAAAAAGTAGATACATATAGACCACAAAACCATCTTCCCCTCTCTTAAGGGTTGAATTCCTCAGTATAGAATAAGTTTACACAAATTCCTCCAACCAATCCTAATGACTAGGGAGGTTAAAACAAATTCCCAAATTGGCCTTAAACTGATTCATTTGACCATAAACACTATTACAAGCATGAATCTACTCATTTCTTACCCTAACAAACATAATTACATCTCAATACATCTTTATCACATCAAACATGAGTAATTACATCAAGGAAACTCGAAACTGACTGAGAAAAATGGAAAAAAGTGATTTCCAAGCAAAAACGTAGCGAATCTGTAGAAAACGTAGCGTGCTTGTAGAAAATGTAGCGTGCATCTTGCAAGAGGCTTTTGGAGGGGTTCCCGTGCTCCAAATCAGGATCTGTAAAATGATGGAGAAATCTATGCATGTCTACTACACCATAGAATCCTCAAGCACTGAAAAATATTGCTCCAAAACCTTTAAATTTCAATTCTCTCATAGCTACTCCAAAAACGTAGTGCACTGTTAAAAAGCAGGGCATAAAGGTGTTTTTTCGCTACTTTTTTGAATTTTTAACCTACCAAAATATGCTAAAGTGGAACTCTAGTTGGATAATTTTGATGTGGAGGTCAAAGGAATCCAGAAATATAAACCTTTTTTCAAATGGAGGCCCCCAACAAAAATGTAGCATGGGGCATGCTACCTTTTTGGACAAAAAATTGTGTAAAATTTATGGGTTTTCTACAAAAATAGGCCTCAAAGATGGAGAAATATCTCTCTAACCATGATTTTTTTTGCAAAAATGGGAGAAGTTTTTGTAGATAAGGATTTTTTGAAGAAAAAAATCTCGGTTTTTGGAAATTCATTTTCATTTGCTCGAAATCCGTGCCACAAAATCATGACTAAAACAAGAAATTAACTTGGAAAATTTTGATTTTCTGAAATATGTCTCTAAGAAAGTTTCATATCTCCCAATATATGATACCTGTGTAAAAAATGAAGGATTTTTTTGTTCCTTGGTCTATTATTGACAAAAACCTCTTTCACTTTTGTCAAATTCATCTTCCTTACTTCTGAAATGAATTTTGAAGTAAGAATGTCCCTGTGTGTGGAAAATGACCTCAAAACCCTAAAAACTATGTCAATCAAATTTGTTGATATGATGAATTCTATCCCTAATATTATGGATTTTCCTCTTTTCAAGTTTGTGGCAAAGAGGCTTGTCAACTTGGCATGATATCCCACTTGTTGAATTTGCTCACAAAATCCTAGGCAACCCACTTCTTCACATGACCTTTTGATGAATGGTGAAGCACTGAACTCATGGGTGTGAGTTGGCTCAAATCTAGTCACCTGACCTCATTTATTATATGCCTTCTTTTCACTTTTCATGATTTGAATTTGTACAAGAAACCCTAAATGGATGAAAGGGAAAAAACAGAGCTTTACTTGGGAAATTAGGGGATTAGGGTTAGTGTCTTGAGGTGAGGGGATAGAGGGGTAAGGGAGGAGATGTCTTAGTAGGAAAATTTTGGGAGGTAGGGAGGTGTGTTGAAAAGCTTAGGGAAGTGAAAAACTAGATAGGGAGTGAAGGGATGAGTGGTAGGAATTAAAACATAGTCCTAACCCTAATTTCTGCCAAAAACATAACGTACAGACTAGGGTAAACTTTAGGACTTAGAGGAATGAGGGAGGAGGGATAAGGCAAGCCAGAGGAAGTGTGTTTGATTGTGGGTAAGGCTAAAATGTGTAGGGAGCTAAGTTTTTCTATATGAAAAGTAAACAATAGTGCCAAACCAAGAAAATGTAGCATGAAACCCTAGGAGAGGGTTCCCCACTAAAAGGCTGAAAAAACTGATGATTGGAGGTGGTGTTTTGCTTAAAATTACTTGTAATTGAGCTGAGGAGAGCTTCACCTATAGGAGACAATGTTTGGAGCTGTTCCTTTACTTCACACATTGAAAACGTAGCAAGCTGGAGAAAATGCAGCGTGAGGTTGAAAACGCAGCATGGAAGACACAAAACATAGCACGAGGCCAGAAAATGTAGAGAGAGGATGAAAAATGCCCTCTGAGAGTATAAATCAATATTTATGTTTCTTGGAAAGATTTCAATGACCAATTGGAGCTCTATACAAATGAGATGAGTGAAAAAAATGCTTGAAAGATCCTTTAAAACTCAAAAACACCTTTTTTGGCATATGTCATGACATGACATCATCCTTCATTTTGAAACCAGAAGTGAGGTGTTTTGCAGCAATATCTTTATGAACTGAAGTACAAACTTTACCTTTATTACATATTCCTCCTAATATGCTAACTCCCTTATTTGTGGAGTTAAGACTATAAACAGGGCATTTTTATCTTAAAACTGAAATAGTGAGGACAATTAAAAGTGATGACCTAGACCAAGACCTATATGATTATTTGATTGATCCATGACCTGTAACACTTGAAAAATAACATGACCATGATGAATAATTATAACCATGAATGCTAAAGGGAGTAGCACTGACCTAAACACACCAACCAGTGATCAAATTTTTTTAATTTGGAGACCCACTGAAACCATAAAAAATAATTGACCTAGGACCCTAACAAAAGCTTTGAAAGAGCACATTTGATCACTGGTGACTGGCAGGACTGACAGACACTAATAGGACCCACAAAAAACAATGATTAATTATAATTGTGATGTAATCTTTAAATAGAAGACATGTATCCAAATTGGATCATTATATTATTTTCCCTCTATCTCAATGCTTCCAGAGTGGAAACATTGGGGGAATTGGATTATAGGATCATTTTTTCATGACAGACCCCAATTTGGAGAATTGGGGTTTGAAATATTTTGAAGCCATTTGGAGGCATCAAACATAACAATTTGGGGATAAAATTTTGTGCTTTAGTGTAGGAACCTAGGAAGTTGATCTATACTCAGAGACCTTTTGAGTGGTGCAACAATTGCATCAAATGAAATTCACATGCAAAAGTTATGCCTCTCGCAAGTTGACCTATTGTATTGACCACTATGGTACAAGTGGATGCCACATCAACCCTTGTTACTCATGCATATGGGGCTAGTCACGTGTGGACTTTGAAGAGGACTATAGAAGGTTCAAAATGTAACTCTAGTTGAGGGTTAAGGGAGTCAAACCTTACCCTTAGTTGGCTATCAAGCTATGTTAAACATAAGGCCACTACGAGGAGTAGGGTTTCATTCTATGTTATTGTATTTGTTCCATAGTTAAGCAGAGAAACTATGAGTGAGAAGATAGAGAGTAGAACAAATGATGCTAAATGTTTATGGCAACCTTACAAGTCATCGGTCTTAGGGAACTCCATAGTGAGTACTTCTTCTCTTATACTTACATATTTCCATACCAAAGAAAGGAGGGTAAAGTAACCTCACTTTCTAGTTGGGTTTTCTCTCGTAAGGGTTTCCCAAGGAAAAAATTGTGTCTATTTTGGATGGTATGTTTATGTTTCTTCATATTCTATATTTATCTTGTTTTAGTTCATTTATGTTTAATCATTAAAATCAATAAATAAATAATCTAAGAACTAAAAGGAACTAACATTCACATTAAATATTTTAGTAATTTTGTCAAATTTTTTATGATAAACTATTCCATTTGTATATACATGGCAGTTTATAGATCAAAAGGTGCTTCTAGGAGGGAGGAATAGCTAAGAGAGGAATATTTATAAAGGATGTAGTCTGATTTAAATGACAGAGAATCCAACTCGATATAATATGATGAACTATGTCCTCGATATTAAGAAACTTGTTTCAAGAAACAAAGAAAACATAAAGTTATAGTCCACCCTATTTTAATTTTAGTTTTCCTCTGTTTTCTACTCATGATAATCCTAGAACTATGAGGGAGGTATTTGATTTAAATTAACATAAATTCTATAAGAAGGCCATGGCTAAAGAAATGCAAGTTGTAACACCCCACCCCACATTTACCTGCTTTTACAAGCTCACTAGGGTAAACATGAGCTGAGAGTTACTATACATGACCCAATATCTAAGTTCTAGTTATGGAAGTGGGGTTCACCATCGTGAAACTTACTGCAACCTCTAGGAACACTATATCACCCAAATGTCAAGCAACATCTATTGATCAACTTTTCCTGGACTGAAACTATCTTCTTGACTCACTTCACAACCCAATCACACACATTACAAGTTGTGCATGTGGCTAAAAGGATCCATCCACACACATAAGCCTTCCTCCATGCGGATACAAATGAAATTTATGAGTTAAGATACTGTGGCCAGAAGACCTGTTCCATATTTTTAGGGCTAGCTACATACCAACTACCCAAACATGCCTAGAACTTTCTAGAGTTACCTTAATCATCTGTAGAAGTCTTCATTCACTATTCTTGTCTCAGTTCCTCCTCAAACTTGTCCAATACACAATAATCATTTAGAGAAACACCTTTTAGATAAGGTACATGTAGGTCATGAATGCATATCTATATAATGACCCATTAAGTTCATCAAAGAATCATCAAGAAGGCTTACTTCCCTCTCAAGCTAGTTGCAACAACACTTGTTAGCTCATGTATTCATATAATCATTTAATACATTATCAAACCGTGAATAAGATCCATAACAGGGGCACATCATACCTTAAGAATTGATCATTCATGTAACCAATATTTAACCAGAATTAATCCATAACAAACTAGTCATAAAATCAACGCAATAACCAATACATGTGCTGATTGATCTCAATAATAAATGACACAAAATAACATCTCTTTAAAGACAACCAAGTCATGGACTTCCACATACCACGTGACAATAGATTGGGTTGAGCCAAATATTTCTTTCAACCAATCACCCCCATGCCATATTCTAAGCATGAATGTGGGATCACATGGGATAAACCAAAACATAACCAACCAAGGCTTCCAGAGGCTAAACCACCTCAACCCTCAACCATAGTGATTTCACCTAAACCAGCCCAAAAATCACCAAGTCCAAACAAGATTGGATGCCTCAGACTTTCTTAACCATACCCAGAGGAATTTTCCTGTCTCCACCCACCTGTCAAGAGTTATAAGAGAAAACCATCTCCGCCCTCAACCCTTGGGAATTTTCCTAAGACCATCTCAACTAGGATTAGAAATCTACTGGCAACTTGAAGCCTAACCCAAACATGGAACTCACTACATCATGGTTATCCAAGAAATGGTAAGGGAAGGTTGTAAACCACTATCAATCCACGCAAATGTCATGCCAATGATAATAAAAATAAACAATAAACAATAAACCAATGAATAGACCATGCATCAAATTCCCACATGGTAAATCACACATTCATACTTTTACCTACAAATCCATATTTATTCTCTGTCCTTACTCGATGTTGTCCAAACTTCCTCTTATGTTCCTTTTCTCTCCTTGCTTTCTCTCTCCTTTTCTTGTTCTCTCTCTTGGATTTTGATTTCTTCCTTAGAAACCAAAAGTTGTCAAGGCTGAAAACTGTTCAAAAGCTCATCAAAAGTTATCAATTATTTCTCATGTTCCTTTTTATCATTGATGTCTGGTGTCTCTTCCTTTCCTTTCCTCTTTTCTTTCATTTTCATTTATTTTATCTTTAATTTACCTTTCATGCATATTCTTGTCTCTTCATCTTCCTTTTCTCCTATTTTACTTTATTTAATTTATTAAATTGTCATTTATTGCTTTTTACCTTTGCCTATAGGTTTTAACCCTGTACATAGATTACTTGCATATGAATTCTAAAAACAGAAAAGAAACAATAACGAGAGCATAACACATAAAACATATATACACAGACATTTTCCCTTGGATCCCAAACCTGGACTACTAGATTGATTTTTCATTATGTTCCTTTCAATGTTACAATACATATATATACATGTCAAAGCATCCATAAACCCAAATCCATTAACCCTGGATTAGAACATAACCATAGTCCCCTTGACCAGATCTACAAAATACCATGGACCAAAAACCATCATGCCAAAAACCATGTGCAAAATCGATGCTTAAAATCATAGGTAGGTCCACCCACCTAATATAGAGTCCAATTTTTTTCCCTAGGGTGTTACCACAGACCGCGTAGAGGGGGGCTACCGCCCCCCTCAAACCCCCCGACCAGGGGGGTTGCCACCCCCCCTGTGAACCCCCCCCCCCGCCCCACGCTGTGCCTAGTGCAACAAAGGGAAGGCTATGTCCCCTCTCTCACCCTCCAATTTTGCTATGGGGGCTAGTCGTGGAAATAATATAACATAACCCAACATTATCCCACTTGTTTTTTTCTTTCCACAAGAGAGCTTAGTCATTAATCCACCCCTGTAATGCCCATTATTTCTCTACACCAAGAAAAATTCTCAGAGCTCATAGGTTTTGTCAATGCATCTGCAGTATTATTCAAAGTGTCCACCTTTACCAAAAAAACCTTTTTGTCTTCTACCATATCCCTCACAAATTGATGCTGAACATCAATGTTCTTTGTCTTTGAATGATAAGAAGGGTTCTTTGCCAAGAAAAGTGCACTTTGGTTGTCACATTCTATCCTTATAGCTCGTTGTACTAACCGCATACTTGAACACAATATCTACAACCAAATTGCTTCCTTGCTTGCTACTAGGGCTAGTCGTGGAAAAAATATAACACAACCCAACATTGCCAATGTCAATGTCAATTTTAGTAGCCATTAATTAACCACAAGTGACCCTTAATGTGATGTTTTTCCCCTATATTCAGCGTGGAGTACGTGTCTCATGACCTTGGTTGATTTTTTCCTTTTTACATGGAAATATAACCTAGGGCTACTACAAACTCCTACCCCTTGGGGGGACACCGTCCTCAGTGTTCTATGACACTTATGACCAAAAACACATACTGATTATGGAGCTTTATAAACCCAGCTCGATATAGTATTTACAATGACAAACTACAGAAATGTGACAAACATACCTTGTGGAGATTTATAAACCCAACTTAATGCAATATTTACAATGAAAAACACAGATATTTATGTACATTTTCTTCAACAAGAAAATAAACATATTATTTATGGATAATTATAAAAACAACTTGATACAATATTTACAATAATATACACATATATACAGATTCACATTGGCTCTAACCAGCAAATAAAAGGATATGATGGTTGCATCAATGATAATGGAATCCAGAGGCTTACACCTCCACCCTCAAAAGTAGTACTAGAGATTCACCTCCTTCCTAGGAAGTCCAAAATCCACTACTAAAATCAAAGTCTGCCTCAATATCCAATGCTACAATCCTTGTGCTACATTTTATCTCAGTGAATAGTTACAAGCTAATGTTTCTCGGGAACACCCCCAATGTGCTTTTGATTCCAATCAATAATGATTTTAACCAAAAAACATTATTCCCTGACCTTCTCTTCTCTACTTCATAGTCCCTCAGGAAATCTAGTCACCTCCTTCTATGCTGTCACTCACCTTCCAAGTTCAACATCCCCTTCTTTGCTTCCGAGTCCCTCTGGTAATCCATCCCTTGGAAAGGTTTCCTCACATTGGAAAGTCCCAAAACTATGCCATACCCCTGCCTCAAAACCATCATACTGGTCATAACATGCTTATGGAAATCAATGGACACTATTGGGTACTGATGTCCCACATTGGCGTTGCTCTTGAAGTGTTTTACCAACATACTATTTCATGTTCCAATTCCTTTTTGTTGCTGCTAACACTATTGTAGCTAGTTCCAACCACCCAAACTGGGAATTTCAATGCTTTCCTATACCAAGCACACAATTTACATTGGAATCAAAATTAATTGTAATAATTTCAAATCATAACTCGTTAGTAACTCATCAATGAGGTGACATATGCATCTCTGTTTACTTCTTGCAACAACAAGCTCCTTGATCAAATATCATGTATAAACATATCACATTTGGTTAGCTCAAAACTCAACCATCGCAAATCAAAATCTTTGACGATGTTCATAATTTTGAAATTAAAATCTGAATAAAATATTGATACTTATCTTTCAAATTATTTTTTGCTTTTGCCTTTTTTTTCTGTCCATTCTGTACACACACTATATTGGTTTCCCAAACTTGGAAATCACCCATTGGCTTCTCTTCTCTTTGACCACATACACACGTTGGATCAGTTGCTAAACCTGGAAAGCACCCAATTCCTTCTCTTCTCTTCTCTTTCAAAGAAACGAAGGAATCTGAAGACTACACTGCCTCCTCCCTCAATATTAACAACAAGGGTATCTAGAGACTATATTACCTCTACCCTTAATATCAATAGCAAGGGCATCTAGGCAGTCCCATACCTTCCTGTCCCAACACATTATACAACACATACACCTACACATGGTGTACCACAATGCTTTCACATATAAACATGATACAACGTAACACATACACAATACACATGGCACATTATAACACATACACAAAAAAACATGTACAACATGTACACAATAGTAGTACTGCACATCCAGAGACCACACCATCTCTACTAATCATTCATGCCTCTATTGTCTTCCCCACAACTTACTACGTGCATATAAAATCCAAATCTAGGATCTATAGTATTTGTAATTAGCCATGCTTTTCTCAGCATGCTACAAATTACACTGCTAAAATTAAAGCATACATGCAAAAATCCTCATAAATGACTACTATAGATATTAACTTAAGATTGGTCTCTTCCAAAGTTATCTAAGGCTCCAGGAACTAGTATCTCAACCCAAAGCCTCCATGGAACCCAAGCTATTACCAGGCTCAAAAGATCTTATCCCAACCCATAACCTCTAGGGACCCTAAGAACCAATCCTCTTCACTTCCTTTTTCATAGCATAAACATAAGCATAGTTATAAACACATAATATCAAAATCATATCTACATGATACTAAAATCATAGATCTTCTAGCGATACTCTTCCCACTTGATTCCTTATAAAACTAAGAACCTTTCCATGTCATTCACTTGCATAAAGAAATCATTCTTCCACAAGAATGATCCCTGATGACCATGTCAGTGAATGCCACACATACAACTATCCCATCACTGTCCATTTAGCCCAGTGGACCCAATTAGCCCAACTAGCTGTCATATTCTTTCCATTAGTTTCCCTTAATTCATACATTGGCTTAATTTGGGTCTTACATTACCTGTTGGGTACCACTTATCTCTTCCTGAGCTCCATTAGCTTCTTATTTTTCCCAACTAATTCCCAAGACCCTCAAAACATAAAAGAACAATAAGGAAGTATAAATAAAACACAGAGAACTAGACACAAATATAACACCACAAACAAAGTGGCATAGCCATGCACCAGTCATAGTCAAAACCACAAATCAAGCACAAACAAATCATAAAACATAGAAATCACATGAATTTCAACAGACACCATGAGTCAACCCCTATGAGTTCCCAATGCTTGCAATGGTTGAAAGCTTGACCTGAGCCTTCTTCAAGATGCATGTTAGTCTCTTTTTCCATGAAATTCATTGCATCATACTACCATAAACACACAAGTGTTATTACATTAATAAATATAAAAATATAGAGGTTTCCTTACCCTACTATATCGAGCATGTTTCCCTCCAACTGAACATGTGCACATATTATCTTTCAAGGTATTTCAATTCCCTTAATGAATTGAGCTATAATTAGAAACCAACTACTATGTCTACATTTGACCAACCATATTCCATGTAGCTTCCTTGGCCCCAAGGTGATTCTATGCACGCTAAATTTCTCTATTTCTTGGTTCCATAGCATGAGATTATTCCACTGCAGGATGCATTGAGGCTCTTCCTAGAACTCTCCCTCTGGTTCCACCTTCCATCTCAATAATTGATGCCTGATAATCTACCTGTTTTTTATAAACTATTGCATAAATCTGAGGAATTATCTGACCTACATCCCCAACTATCAACACATCCTGAGCACTGTAGATATGAGGTCTAGCACCCTAATACGATGGACAATCCCTCCTGTGATGGCATCCACCACAGGTCTAACACTTCAATGGTTTTCCACCATTTCCTTTATTTCGTTTCTCTCCGGGCTAAGACCCATGTCCTTTCTCAGTTGCATTGAACTTCTTATGAGGTGCCACATTTTCCTTATCACATACATCCTGAGATCTTCCTCACTTCTCAATCCATTTTCCTTTAGTCTTCTCATTATCCTTCCAATCACTCTTGAACTCAACCTTGCACTTTGAATGTTCATAACAATGCTTCAACTTCTTGATGGCTTCCTCTAATTACTGAGGCTCATCAAATTCAATCCGGTCATTGAATGATAATGGAAGTTCACCAATGAACCTTTGGATATTTTCTTTCTGATCCTTGAGATAGGGAACATATCCCAATTTCTCTAAAAATCTGGTTGTATACTCTTGATCTGTCATGGTGCCCATCTTGAGCTCATTAAATTCCTTGTTATTTCCATTATAGTATTTCTCAGATAGGTACTTATTCCAGAATAGTCTTTCCAACTCTTCCCAAATTAGATCCTCTTCCTTGATTCCTCTGACATGCTTAACATCTTCCCACCAGGTATCCTCTTTTCCTCTTGAGACTGAAGGTAGCTATCTTGGCTTTCATAAAGTTTGAAGAATTTCCTTATCCCAAGCATGCATGATTTTTCATATTCTAACTTGGTTAAAAGGTAGGAGGCACAACTTTCTTGAACTCCTATAGCAAGCACCCCCTCTCACTCCTCCTATAATGATGTTAGCGGTGATGGTGATGATGTCTCTTGGAAGCATAACCAGAATAAAATACATGAGTACTAGCCCTCCTCTCAAGTGTATCTAGGAGTTTTTCACTCTTCTCTGTATCATCCCTATCTAACATGTACCTTCTCTAATATTGTTATACATTATTTTGTCACAATCCTTGTCTTGTATCCTAAAGTGTAAAACTTATTATCGTTATTGTCGCAAATGTTGCAAAATGAAAAAAGTTGTTAGTGTATTCAACATGAAACATGTTCAGAAGCATCCCTAAAGCAAAAGAAGAAGACTTGCCTTGAAAGAATTTTGAAGAGCTTGTTAAAAACCTTGTTTTTCAAGACCAACGTGTTTTTCATAACTAGTGACCCATGCTAATCACTTGTTGCATCATACTCTCCTAGCACTGCCAGAATGACTTTTATCGGGGAAATTTGCGCTTGTCCTCTTCAGGCAGTTTTTCCCAAAATGGAGGAGAATCTTTTCTTACTAGAAGTCTCGAGAATGACAAGATGGTTATAGGTAGATGAGGATTGGAATGAGACCTCCCATTCTTGGCCCTAGATCCTTTTTCCATGGATCTCTCCCTTCATATTTGGAACTCCTCTCTATTTTCATGGATCCTCAACTCCCTCTCCCTCCCTATAAATGAATTTCCCACCTTCCACTAAGGGTGGTTTCCATCCTACTGCTGAACTATGCCCAATTTATACCCATTTTGATAAGGAGAAATGAGTGCTTGAAGGTTAAGGCCAGGACTTGGAAACTCACCTAAATGAGGCTTCCAACTTCAATGCTTAAGTGGTTGTAATACTCCCTTTACCATTTATTAATAATACATTATGTGTTTTCTTTCCATAAATGTGTCAATTATTGCTCACTTAGTGTAATACTCGATATGTTACATGGTTTATATTGGAATGAATTTTTCTATGTATGTGTTTATTGTCCCCACATGATCGACATTGTAGGTATTCATCCAAAAAGGTGATGAGGAGATTGAGCTTGGAAACAAAAGAATCAAGGATGACACCAACAAATGTTAGCATCAGAGTGAGGTAGGTCATCTATCCTCCTTTGTATTTTCTAGTATAAACTAGGAAAATTTACATATATTTGTCTTCATTTGTTGCTAGATCCTCCCATAAGACTAGAGGGATCGTTTCTGTCCACAGAAAGGATTGCCTACACAACAAAATGGTGACTCTTCTAGGGATCAAACCTATAATATTGCATCCTCCAGAATCACATATTCACCACCTATTGATGGTGTCATTGGATCTATGGCTCAGTGGCCTAGTAGTACCATGGTTTCTTGTACAAAACCTAAATCTACTCCGGCTGCTGCAACCTCCAATATTGTAGACAACTCAAAGAATCTTGATAAAAATTCAGAGTAAATGTTGTCCAGTCTACCTCAACAGATAAATCCTCGAAGGGAAATAAAAAGGGTAAAGGAAAAGCTAAGTAGGATACCCCAAACAAGAATCCCCAAAACTGTCAGCTGACGATTCATCAAAGCGAAAACCTAAATAACCTTGCCTTATTTGTGATGAGGATCATTACACTAAGAATTTCCCCCGATGTGCTGAAGTAAGTCATATTCTAAAAGGCACCTTAGGGATGCCAATTGTGCTAAGTCATCTTCTAAAAGGCACCTTAGGGATGCCAGTTGTGCTGAAGGAACCTTTCCCATCTCAACAGATGCAAATGGTAGACCAACCCCATGCTTAGACCTCTAGAAGCTCTCAAGTGTTCATGAGTGGCTTCGAACCTATTTTCATAGCCACCAGATCAAAATATTATCCAACTCCTGAAAGAAACATCGTGGAGAAAGATGCCACTAACATACCTTCTTCTTCCACTACACCCAATTCCGATCCTCTCCATATCGAGAAACCTATCACTAACTCCATAATTCGACCACCCCCTAAAGGTGTTTTTCAGAAATTGTCTTATAATCCAAATGCGTGAGCTGCCCAACACTACAATATTGTAGAGGATTTAGCTCAAGTACCCTCGGTGAGGTCAGCCTTGGAAGTACTTCAACGTGTCCATCACAATGGAAGGCTCTGCTATCCGCCATTGGAGGAATTGATCCCATGGATTCCAGCTTGATCAATTTTGATCTTGAAAATCATGTCGCTGGCCTACCACCTCAACTTTATTTTCTCATATAAGTTGTCGTTATGGCAAAAAGTATTCACCAAATTGTTGTTGATGAAGGAGCCTCTACATGCATTATGTCCATATCATGTTGGAAATCCCTTGGCTCCCCTCCTCTCAACCAGTCCTCGAATACTTTGGAAGCTTTTGATGGTAGAGGTTTTCGATCATATGGTATACTCAACTCTTTACCCATTCAGTTAGAAGGAAAAAAAATTAATATTGAAGTAGAGGTTGTTGACATAAATATCAATTATAACCTTCTACTTGGCCATAGCTAGACTCACATGATAATTTGTGTGGTTTCTACTCTTTTCAGTGTACTTTGCTTTCCCCACCAAGGGAATATTGTCACAGTAGACCAATTGGCCTTATTTTCCTCTGACTTTTCAACTAGTAATGTAACTTATGTTGGGAAAACCATCATTCCTTATGAAAATATCAGAGTGGGTCTTTTCAAAGACTTTTCCTTAATGGGAACTTTTTCCGTTCCTCCACCCAACAATGTTGCTCGGTTATTATGATTTAGTCTAGTAATGACCCTTGGATCATCCCTAGCCCTAATCAAATTGCTAATATTGGTGACACCATGCTGCTCAGCCCCATCAAAAAAGCTTACCAATTTGTCCTTTTAGCCTTTACGTCCTAGACTAGTATTCATGGACTCCTTGGCTTGTTTATTTGAATTGTGAAGATCCTTTGAATGAGACTTTCCCTACTGATGAAAGCAATGATGAAGTCTTGTCTCTTGAAGAAACCCCTTGGAATGATATCCATCACTGTTCCTCTTTTCTTCCTAGCCTTGGAGCATTCCCTACCTATCTAGATACCTTGGTTTCCCTTGCAATGATTGCTACCCTTCAGACTCCCATTTTAATCCATGTTGTGTTATTTGAGGGGAATATGGGTAAAATTTCAGCAACCATGCCTATTGATATCTCTGTGAAACGAGGTATAGTTGAAAACATCCACATAGGGGCCTATTGTTCTCCCGATGAAATTACAACCTATACGACTCTATTTAAATAATTTTGTGATGTATTTGCCTGGAACTAAGAAGAAATGCTTGGTATTGATACAAGCATTGTGGTACATGAGATCCCAACTTACCTGGATGCAAAACCTGTTCGACAACGCCTTCATTTGGTACACCTAAGGAAGGTAGATGCTATTAAATTTGAAGTTGAAAAACTTCTTAAGGTTGGCTTCATCCACCCCATACCATTAACATATTGGGTTTCTGTTAATGGTGATAGACCCACCAACATGTCAGGGGATTGTTATAGACATTTTTGTGCCTTACAGCATAGAGCATGAAATGTCAATAATCTAAGGGATCCAAAGTCCCTAAACATGTTGTTCTTACCCTTAGAGGAACAAGGTCAGCAAACCACAGCACTGCAAATCAGTTCTCCACTGAAAAACACTCAAAAACAGGTCAATTTTGGATTAAAGCAGCTGCTCCACTAGGCATCTGCGCTGCATAGCAGGTACAACAAAGGCTACCTGCGTTGCATAGTAGGTAGAACAAAGGCTACCTGCGTTGGGCGTACTTGGACATGTGGAGGAATCTTTTTCTCAAAGTGCCAGTGCCCAGGAAGCTTCTAAAAAGACACTTGATCATAAGATTCGCCTAATGATGAGTTAAGAGCTTCTAAAACTCCAAGTGGAAGGCAGAAACTCTGAGTGAAGGACTGAAGAACAACTGGAGTTGAAGAGGACAACAAGTCACACATCAAGATGACTTACCTTCACTCCAAAACTCTATATAAGGATCTCATCCCATGGGATCTGGAGGCCGGAATTTAGCGCGAAGAATTGCTATTGGTTTACAGTTGTGAGCATTGGGTGATTGCTTGAGGGAGGTGAAGAAGAGATTTCTCTCCATCGGGAAGGTGATGCTGGATTGGACCTCTCATGGTTGTATCACCGCCTGAACCTTACTTCCATATATTAATAAAGCATTTGAGTTTCTTCTATTCGCATGTGTTTCAATGGTGTATTGTCTTACTTGCGTCTTTGATTTATGCTAATCCTTGAATCATTTATGTATGCATGCTTCTTGTAGTTTCCTTTTCTTGTCTTATTTGCAGGATCTCGTGTAGCTGGGCCCGTGAAAAGACTTGGATCTGAGAGCAAGCGGCAAACAAAGGAGATTGGATCGACCATTTGTGCAAGACATCGGTAAGTGGATCTCCTCCTTTTATCTCTTGCATGTCATAAAGAAGAAACTTTAGATAGCTTTGCTTTCAGCTCTTGCTAAGGAACTGTCACCCTTAGAGTGGGTTAGGGTCATTCCGAGTTGGATACTTTCCCCCCCAACAGACTGGCGACTCCGCTGGGGATCGTGTCTTGTTGGTAGCTTGTGTTTCTTGCTATTCATTTCTTAAACAAAAGAGTACCGAATCGAACTGCATGCGAGTCCTTCGAATGAAAAGTAGAGGGCAGCTACTCTAGCCCAGTGCTGGGCATGTTTATGATTTGAAGAACTGATCCACAAGGACTCTTTTTAGCTCTTTGTGATAGTGTTCATCTTCCTTTAATCATCCTTTAGTGTATACTTGACTGGCAGCCTCTGATTTGGCCAAAAACCGTTCATTTTTGAGCAAACTGTGACCCGGAATCTGAGAGAGACGTGAGTTGTCTCATCAGTGCAGCTGCAACAAAGGCTACCTGCACTGCAATGCAGGTCCCGAAGGGGCTACCTGCGCTGCATCTTAGATTGACAGTGCAGCACGTGCGCTGATCCAGTTTTGCCTTGTGCAGCTAGGATTCCCCACTGTCTGTTGCCCAGTTTTCAGTATTGTTTTTGCAGCCTGTTGTCAACCTATATACCCAGCTAAAACCACTTCTCTTTGCCTTCATTCCGCCTCAGTTGTATGAAGAAACCATGATTTTTCTTATTGTATTTCTTGCTGTCATTCACAGTTTCCCATAGCGAAAGTGAACTAGTCTTGCTATGACCTCTTGGATCTAGACCTATGAGAAAGTGTCGTTACGATTCTAAGAGCTAGTTTATTGCTGTTCATAGTTGCTTGAGCATTTACTTTCGTTATATGGTTCGAATTTCAGTATTTCTTGTGTTGAAACGAGTGAATCTTAAGGTGTTGTTTTGATTATTGGACAACACTTGTTTGCTTTCGCTTGAAATTGAATTCGAAATCGTACAACAGCTTTCTTTTTGTCATACACCAAACATTAAGGAAGAACAAAAGAAATACTTGCATTGTGCATGTGCATTTTGACAGTTTGCATGTCGATTTAGGAAAAGTGCATCAGTGTGTGCTCTATGATCTGTTTGAAAAGATGATGTCTTTCTTTTCCTTCAGTAGTTAAGGTTTTCATAAGTTAAAAGAATTGAAAAAGCTTTCTTATCATTCTTAGACTGCATTTAGGAGTTGTATCATACATCACGTGGTGATCCATAAAGGCAAACTGCTAAGCAAGATCAACCTAAAAAGAACTGAATTTATCTAACAACGCTTTGAAACATAACGAAACACAGTAGAGGTCTAGGTAGAGACGTGAACCGGCGTCGTTAAACATAGTGACTGTCGATCTCTACGAAGGTGGGTGATTCCTCCTGAGTGACGATAGCACTAATACGGACTTGTGCCCCCACGTACCGTCGCGTATATTGGGGGACCCTTATAGGAACAAAGCCTTTATCCATAGGAAGCCGTGTCGGCTGCCCTACTGATCGCGATGTAGTGAACACAACATTCACGAAGATCGACCACTCGTACCGTAAAACGTATTCTGTGGTTTCGCGAAAGGTTTGGCACACCCTTGCCTAGAACTCCAGAGTAGTTTCTTTTGGCCTTTTTCAAACTCTATAACTGAAAAAGTCCATCCGAGCATTTGTCACTTCGGGCTCGTTAATACATCGAAGGAGACTAGAGTCATCTTTAGCTTTTTCTCAACTCTTAAAAAGTGAAAAAGCAAGTTGTGTCTTTAAAAAGCGTCGTCATATAAAATTCATTCTAAACGGAAAATAATCATCCCTTATTCCTACATTGATCTTCGGGTTGAGAACATGGAACACACCAATCAAGGGATTCCACGCGATGGGACCCCTAGCCCTTTCTCCTCTTGGGGAGAAGTTGGTGCGCCCCACATGGCCACATTGTCGCTTCCAGGACTGACAATTGGCCTACCAGTTTGGATATTCTCAACCGCTGTAGTTCAGACCACCACGGTTCCTGAACAGTCGAGTCAACAGTTAGACCAGTCTCGAGCTACCCTCCAGCCTTCCACTTCTTATGAGCCTTCCTCCGATCCTTCTTCTTCGAAAGGTCAAGCCGCCAAAAGCGGAGCTCCCATAGAAAAGAAGAAGGAAAAGAAGAAGAAAGAAAAGAAGCAGAAGGAGCCAAAGGTGCCTGGGGGCAAGCAAAAGGTATCTAACGAAAACCCACACACAGCACGGACCGGGCCCAAATCGCCATGTGTCATATGTAGAGGAGACCACTTCCACAGTGATTGTCCCAGTATTCCCCGGATACTAAGGGACTGGTCCCCTCGTTTGCACGATTCGGAAGCGTCAACCTCTGACAACCAGGTTGAATGCTTACCGTCGACCAACGAAAGTGAAGGTCGCAGACGACGAAGGGGAATGAGATTCCCCTGCGAACTGTGTGAAGGCAATCACACCCTTCGCCGTTGTCCCTTTTTAGACGAAGCAAAGAGAGTTTTGGAAGATCAACCGGTGGCACCGGTGCTACTTCCTCCTGGATATCAAAAACTCGCGCCAAGTCCTTCGTTGGTTGAAAATACAGTTGCCCCGCTCATAGGGCCAGCTGAAGTGTCAGTCACTGAAAGTGAACCTACTGAATCCGGACCGGACGAAAGTCCAAAGGTCGAAACGGCAGTTGACCCGGTTCTCCCTTCAGAAGTTTCATCTTCAAATACCACAGTCACTGAGGATTCATCTTCAGTTGACACCCCTACTGAAGAGAGTAAGGATGACACCGTCCAGATTCTTTTCATCGACACCGATTCTGATGAACATTAGGGAAATGTGCCCACTCCTTTATCGCAGGAAGGAGCGTCATCAGAATCATATCCGTCCGTATATTCGGTCCCACCACCAAGCAACCTAGTTGTGTCCTTTGATTGGAACCAACTAGGCAGACCCCGGTTACCAGCCAGTATACCATTTAGAATTATAGTCCAAATATACAAAATGGTGATGGCTGGAACTATCATTGATGAGGGGGCGTCTGTGAGTATCCTGTCCTCTATTGCTTGGAAAGCGCTGGGTTGCCTGGCGCTTTTGCCTGAGACAAGAAAACTCTCGGGTTTTGACAGAGGAACCAGTCGACCATTAGGGATTCTACCTAATGTGCCTATTACACTGAAAGGGAAGGCTGTCAAGATGAATTTGATGGTCGTCCAAGGACCCTTGGATTATAACCTACTCCTTGGACGAGACTACATATATTGCATGGAAGAAATAGTCTCCTCACTCTTTCGAATAATGTGTTTTCCATACGAAGGAAGAATGGTCAAGCTCGTAGACCAACTTTCATTTCCGGGATCACGCATAGCAAATAGTCACGTACCTATCCTGAATGGTCTATTTGATCAAGAAAGGTCTCTACCTCTGGTCCTTCTTCCCGATGAGTGCGAGTAATTCGGGAAAGGAAGGTCGGAACCCAGGGGGCATGCATCCTGGTTTGCTCTGAAGGCAGAAAAAAGCTTGGGTGTAAAGTAGAATTTCCGCGGGAGAATATGACTAGCCCATACCCCTTCCCCTCCTTCTTCTTCGTAAAACAAAAGGGCCAGGAAGAGCTCTCATGCGGAAGAAGGGGCATTTAGGAATGGGGTTGTTCTGGAAAAAGATTATTTTGTTAAAGTTAAGTGTGTGGTGAATCGTCGTCATTCACCGTCGCCTAGTCGGCGTCGCCGAAGAAAGTTTATGTTTGAAAGAATTAGCAGAGCAATCTTTGGGTAACCTGAAAGAGGTAAGCCTCACCTGTTGAAAACAAAAGTTTTTGACGGAAAAGTAGGGGCAGCCTTGAAATTCGACTTACACCTGGGGGCATGCAAACCTCTTGGAATGCAAGCTCGGGCGGCTTTTAGTTTTAGGTAGGACTAACCCCGCTAACCCGTAGATGAGCCGATACCCGGCTTGCACAAAGAGAGGATATGGAGCAAAGCGTAGGGAGATGAAGCTCCTTAAAAAATAGGAATCTTCCATGAGACCTTCCTACTTTATGACTGGTAAAAACGAGCAGTTTTGGCAAAGTTCATGCTCGTTAAAAAATAAACGCAAGATCCGAGCAGTTTTAATGCGGAAATTCATGCTCGTTAAAAAATAAAATAAGCTTGTGAGCAGGATTTCCCCCAGAGTTCAAGCTCATTCAGAAAAAATGAACCGGTAAATAACCATTTGAGACCGTAAATTCATCAGCCATAAAAGCCTTGGTCGTGTTTGTGCACCGTCACCTCCACTTTTCATTTGGCCGATCATTCACATCCACTTGATTGTTTACCTATTTTGAGGAACAGCTGTGAAGAGTGATCCTACTTAGCCATCCTTGTAATACTGCCGTGATTGGAAAATTCCAACCTGTACCTGGAATCTGCTGCTATGCGTGTTTATCACTCGTTCCTCAAAAGACGAGTCTTCTTTGAGCTCTTTTCACTGACTCGTAAAAAATGAAAAGTTTGCCGAGTTTTGGCCTTCCAGCTCGTTAAAAGGACCGGAAGAGCTATCCCTCCTCTATATTTTAATCTTTTTGGACCTGAGGGATTATTGCACAAAAAGATCAAGCGCTTGTCTAGTTCGGCTCGATAAAGATATCGAACATTCATCCCTTCTGTATTGTTTTATACTTTTTCGGACTTAAGGGATTAGATGACGAAAAAGGACCCCTGGAGTCCACTTTATGTACCCTTTTCAGACTCTCTAAAAATGAAAAGGACCGAGTTGTCTTTGTCGCTAGGCTCGTTAAAAATATTAGATAGTGACAAACTTGTCTTTAGACGAGAACGAGTTTCCCTATCGCTAGGCTCGTTAAAACATAGCGATGGGCTTGCCCGAAGGGCAGGTTATAGAACAAGCATATGTTATCCTCCTCAAGCTTGACAAAAATAAAGAGGTACTGGTCAGAAATGACTGGGGAAAAATTGGGAAGAACCTCAAAGCTTAATGGTAGCAGGTCGCTCTTGAACATGACACTTTTTGCCTCCGTAAATATCGGGTTGGGTTATTATCATTCACCGGTCCCTTCACCATGGTCTCGCCATACCATCCATACATGGGGTAATGCTACTGATCCATCACATCAGTGTCGTTATATGTTCAAGAGATGTCATTCAGAAAGTGTCAACCGGGTCCCATCCACTACCGTACATCATCTTTCATCCTTCCATGACCGCCACCCTGAATCATATTTCACAGATCGTTTTCACCATCATCACTAGCTCCGTTCCGTGTCACTGATGTGGGATTCATTAAGACCCTCCTTTGACGGATCACTTCTTGTCGACATCAGCTCATTATCCAAGAAGTTGATCTAGGAACACCCCCTCAGTACTTTGAAGCTTGCATGCCTTAATGGCAAGTTTCTCACTCCCGACGATAGGTATACATTAATGACCTTCGACCAGGAGACTTTGCGTGGTGTTCGACGTCAGATCCTATATTCACACCACGTGAATTGTGCTGCAGTACCTTGAGGGTCATCATCATTATCGGTGATTCCTCTCGCGCTTGTTAACAATTTACATTATTGACTGGTAATCAAGCGATGTCTTTCCATGTTCGACTTCAAGAAATTCTCACATGGATCGACTTGTACTAGAGTGAAGATCGGACAAGTTTGAAGACCCCGGATCTAGTTTCATCCATCCGGGCTGTGATATATATTCAGGAGATAAAAACATAGACATGTGCAGCAGATGATCATCCTACTAAAAGGATGATAATTAAAAGCAGAGAATTATCGGTCTATTATCAGACGATCGTCTGTTTATGTACAACAAATGTATTTATAAAGCTGAGCATGGGAAATGCCCGCCTCAGCTAGATCATGAAAAGAAAGTATGAAAAGATAATGTATTGTATTGTATTTTGTTACAGGTCACCTCCCGGCGATTGAATGAACTTCGGATCCTCCTAATAAAGCATTTCACCCGATAAACGACCTCATACTTTAGGGGGCAACTGTTATAGACATTTTTGTGCCTTACAGCATAGAGCATGAAATGTCAATAATCTAAGGGATCCAAAGTCCCTAAACATGTTGTTCTTACCGTTAGAGGAACAAGGTCAGCAAACCACAGCACTGCAAATCAGTTCTCCACTGAAAAACACTCAAAAACAGGTCAATTTTGGATCAAAGCAGCTGCTCCACTAGGCATCTGCGCTGCATAGCAGGTACAACAAAGGCTACCTGCATTGCATAGCAGGTAGAACAAAGGCTACTTGCATTGGGCATACTTGGACATGTGGAGGAATCTTTTTCTCAAAGTGCCAGTGCCCAGGAAGCTTCTAAAAAGACACTTGATCATAAGATTCGCCTAATGATGAGTTAAGAGCTTCTAAAACTCCAAGTGGAAGGCAGAAACTCTGAGTGAAGGACTGAAGAACAACTGGAGTTGAAGAGGACAACAAGTCACACATCAAGATGACTTACCTTCACTCCAAAACTCTATATAAGGATCTCATCCCATGGGATCTGGAGGCCGGAATTTAGCGCGAAGAATTGCTGTTGGTTTACAGTTGTGAGCATTGGGTGATTGCTTGAGGGAGGTGAAGAAGAGATTTCTCTCCGTCGGGAAGGTGATGCTGGATTGGACCTCTCATGGTTGTATCACTGCCTGAACCTTACTTCCATATATTAATAAAGCATTTGAGGTTCTTCTATTCGCATGTGTTTCAATGGTGTATTGTCTTACTTGCGTCTTTGATTTATGCTAATCCTTGAATCATTTATGTATGCATGCTTCTTGTAGTTTCCTTTTCTTGTCTTATTTGCAGGATCTCGTGTAGCTGGGCCCGTGAAAAGACTTGGATCTGAGAGCAAGCGGCAAACAAAGGAGATTGGATCGACCATTTGCGCAAGACATCGGTAAGTGGATCTCCTCCTTTTATCTCTTGCATGTCATAAAGAAGAAACTTTAGATAGCTTTGCTTTCAGCTCTTGCTAAGGAACTGTCACCCTTAGAGTGGGTTAGGGTCATTCCGAGTTGGATACTTTCCCCCCCAACAGGGATCTCCCTGGTAAGAAGTTCCAACTAGGCTTCAGACTGTTTGATGTAGGAGTCCTAGCAGTGGGTCATACGATATCGCCTTGACCATGGTTGCGCATGAATGCAAGCAATATTTCCTTGTTGGTAGCAAGGGTGTGACAAACAAAGCAAGCTAAGGAAGGTGTATGAAGGGTTATAACACATGGAAAGTGGAAGGATTGTGCCCCTTGGAAACCTGTGGAAACACACAAATTGGAAGGGAACGTACGAGAAAAGATACATCAAAAGCTAGAAGGTAGGTGAACCAACAAGCCAAAGTGATAGTTAAACCAACAACACATCTCAACAAGATTCATACATCCATATATAGAAAGAGTCCATACATACATGCGTAAGTAAACAACTACATTTATCATTAGAGTAACTAAGACAACTAAAATACAATAATAACATATGCATGAAACATGCTGGCTCTGTTATATTAAGAGTGAAAGATCCAATCATACAGTAAAACTACGACCAGCCACTAGTTCCAACAGTGGAACATTGCAGTCATTTCCGCTTGCTCCTTCAAAGAGATGTACTAGCTCTGCAATGTGGAGAAGCTAAGGCTTGTTATACTATACTCCAAGATTTCTCTAAGATAACCCTAAAGGAAGCTTGGCTCCCAAAAGAATTTATAATGAGTTATGAGGTTCTAGAAATAGAAAAGGTTAGGGTGACCCTTGACATTCCCCTTGTTACACTAAAATTTGTCACCATGACTATTTGCAGTTAGTATGGCTCCATCAACTGTCATACTATCCTCCTTGGCAAGCCTCATACCTCTGCTCTCCATGTCAAACTCCGAGAAAGAGAGAAAGTCATTAAAAATCTATATATCTTTGGGTACACAGTTTCTCTTAGCCTTACCTGCGTGTACGCACCCCAAGTTCACAATACCTGCGTACTTGTACGCTCTGTCTGTAAATCAATGGGTGCGTACTCCTGTAAAGGTCAAAAGGCGCAAGTTTCACTCCAAAAAAGTTACTTGTAGTCATTTCTAGAGCATTCTAGAAGCTTGTTTGACGTGTATGGAGCGCCTCGAGATGGTTCATGTATCCCTATCAAAGAGGAACTTATCCCATCAAGAGGGGAGCTATCCCATCCAAAGAGGGGGTTATCCCATTGATGGTGGACCTGAATAAATTCCTCTAGAACACTATAAATACAGGCATTGGGCCAGAGGGAGGGGAGGTTGAAAGCTGAACATTCCTAAGGGTAGATGCTGCTGGAATTAGGACTCCCTTGTAAAGCTTGAGAGGAGAGATTCCCATCCTTTCCTAGCCTTATTTGAGAGTGGGTGAGCTGATCAAAGTAAAGGAAAACTCTTGCTGGACCCTAGGAGGGACTTGCACAACACCAAGGCTTAGGTTGTAATGGTTTCTTTTGTTTCCTCTTAATACAAATGAACTCATTTTTCTCAACAGATTGTTATTCATGATTGGTTTCATATACTCCTTGGTCTGTATGATGGATATGTATTGTTTTATGAGTTTATCAGGTGCTATTTAATCTTTTGGCTTGTTAGTGAATGCAGGTTTCGAAGAGAAGGAGGAGCTCATTCGGATCGGCGAGGCTGGACTACTACAAAGTGTTGGACTAAAGGTATGTTAAAATCCCCTGATTACTTGTATTCTCGATGCATGTTTAGAGAAAGGTAGTGTTTATTTGTCTTGTTTGTCACTAGAAAGCCTTTGCTTCTAGGGAGGTCGGTTGTGTCCGCACTATCGACTCTTTCTGTATGACAAAATGGCGACCATACTGGGGAATCCATTGATGTGAATGTTTTTTCCTTGGTATGAAATTTTGATCTGAGAAAGTCGTTTTTTTTCTGGTTTTTGGCTGTCTGACTGTGTATTTGGGTGGGCTAGCTTAGGGTTAAATTAGATTTTAGCTTTTCTTAGTTTTGCTAGAAGTACGCAGCCTCTGAGTTGAGCACAGTGCGTACCTGTACGCACTGTAGCTTTTTGCACAGAGCGTACCCGCACCTGTGCAAACAGGTTGTCTGCGTACCCTGTCAAAATTAAGAAAATTTCAATTTTCTTCTTTTTGCCTTTTAGATTTTGTTTTAAATTTGTTTTTTCTGCCCACTGGTTTTCTGCCATAAATCTTCACCTAAGCTTGTTTCGTCAGTGTCGAGAGTTTTAGTGAAATTCATAGAGGTTTTGCCTTAGGGTTTGATTTTTAACTGGTCCTGTAGTGACTTTGGCGTTAGAGGTTTTCAAACTTTGGATCTCCCTGGTTTTGTTCAATCCTCTTAGGAGTCGAGCCTGTCATAGAATTCACCCTTGTGAGATACCTACCTTTGCGTCTTCTCTTTGCGAATCTCGAAAAAGTTTGTTGTCTGAACTTTGAATTTTATTCTTGAGAAAAAGAACAAAAGATTTTGATTTTTATTTTTGACTGGTTTTTGGTTCTGCATTAACTAGTCTTTAGTTACATTTTGACTGAGAAAACATCCAGGAATCATCTTTAGTATGCTTTTGCCTCGTTAGATTTACTTTTAGGTGCATTTCTCTTAGATTTGTTTTTGAGTTGATTTGATTGCCATAGATTTTTTAACTTTGATTTTTGTTAAAGTAAGTTTTACATGCTTTATTAATTAGGAAAAAATATAAAAAATATCTTTTGAAGGAAAGTTTGCTTTGGTAGCATTTGAGTCTTTGAAAGAAAAAGGAATTTTCGTGAAGTGATTAGTGGCAATGTATTGTATGTTTTGAAAAGATAAAGAGTTTGTTTTCTTTGATTTTCATTGCCAAGAAAGTTGTCTTTATATCAATTTTTCATTCTTCAACTCTCTTAGCTAGGGAATTCATTGAAAAAGGAAAAATTAGTATAAATCATCCTAAGTTCATCTTTTTAGTGGATTTTGGTCAAGTCTACACACCATCAGTTTCATCTCCACTACCTTTTGTCTTAAAGAAAAGCCATAAAATTAACGCTTAAAGTAAAATCAACTTACTAACTTTTTATTTACTAGATCTCTGAAACACCAATATAGATCAGGCTAGTGTCTTGGAGTAGGAGAGTAATTAACTCTCCAAGACAGTAAAACCAAACAAGTAGCTCATCTTGTGGTAGGATAAATCCGACTGTTTCATTTGTACTCTAGGAAAGCTCCTCTTAAAGGAGAAGCATGAGACCGTGTCCGAACTAGTGAGGGGATCAATCCTCCTTCATTGGGAAAGACGCCAGATATGCACGTACTACAAACGGTAAACCTCAGATTATTGTCGAGGAGCCTGGGGTCACTTGTCGGTAAACCTTGGATTATTGTCAAGGAGCCGGCAAGGGGATTGAGCTTGTTACTCTGCCCTTGCGTGGTATCGGGTCGTAGACTATTCCCCCAGGTGCATTTGTTGCTGTTGGTAACCTTAGTGACCATTATCTTTAGGATTCTACTGAGGTGATGGTGGAGGGAAGATCCCACTGTACCTGGAGCAGACGTCGGCTAGAATCACTTGGATTTTCTGGGGGGTTCACTTCAATCGAGACGGTTAAAGTGGAGGAACTTGTGCCGGTCTATTCATTAAGCAGGTTGCCGGGATAACTGTTCCGCCCACCACTTTTGTACTGGATTCGGCGATGTTGGGTTTCATCTCCAACTAGTGTTTTCGGTCCAGAAGGCTACTGTTTGTGTATGGTTTGATGCCCTAGATTCTTTAGGCATGTGCTTCAAATTTGTTTGGTTCTTTAGAGACTTTAGGTGGTTTGCTTTGAGATTTTGCTTTGTTTGCGTGTGCAGTAGTTAAATTTTTTTAACTGTGGCTGAATTACCGAGACAGTCCCGTAGACTTCGGGGCAAGTCTCCTGAGATTGTTACCGTTGCCTATTTGTTGAGGAAGTCCCGTAGATTGCGGGGTGAACCTCCTGAAGAGGTCTCGAGTCATTACGAAGGTTTGAAGGTCCTTGTAACTCCTAGTGGCAATAAAGTAGGTTCACCTGAAGAAGGAGAATCGTCATTGGTAGTCCATCCAGATTACCAAGGTCTAGAAACAGGTTATAATCCCGAAGCTGTTGCAGTTTCCGAGCTTGCTGGTAGTTTTTCATCTACTAGTGATATAGGTGAAGAACCTGAAATATCTGAACCTGTTACTCCAACTTCTAGTGCACCTGATTCACCTAGGGTAGAAAGAGTCATCACTGAAAATCTTCCAGCTGGTTTGATAGCTATTGAAGAACTTGCTCCAGAGGAAGAATTTGGCGTATATATCCTTGAATATCAACCTACTATTGATCTAAGGGAGCGTGAATCTATCTTTTACAGTCCTCCTAGAAGTACTACTTGGTACCTTTCGTTAACCAATTATTTAGACAACTCAGGTATAAGTTTTTCTCCACCTCGTACTCCTTTTCCACCTGGAGGTATTTATACTCCTGTAAATATGTCTGGTCAGTCGTCTGTGTTCACTCAATCTCCTGAATCCTTCTTGTACGGTGGTCCTTCTGTTCCCTTCGGGTATCAGTCACTTTCTGGTACTTTTGCGGGAGCATCTCCTCAACCCATTGAACATGGGTTATTAGCTGGAAACAATGGTAATAAACCGTTGGGTGTAGGGGACATTTACATGATGTCAGGTTCAGTTCCCGGTTTTCAACCTCAAGGTGGCCAATTACCGCCTGGGGGGCAGCCTCAATTAACGCCTGGGGCGCAACCTCAAGGTACACAAGTTGCGTCTGGGGGGCAACCTCAAGGACAGTTTGTACCCATAGTACAATACATTCCTCAAGGTCAACCCCAGCCTCAATATGTACCCCAGGGTCAACCTCAGTATCAGTATTTACTTCAAGGGTATCAATCTCAAGGTCAAGGTCAACCCCAGTATCATTATTTACCTCAAGGTTATCAACCTCAAGGTCAATACTCGAGTCAAGGTTATCAACCACCTCAAGGTCAATCATATGTTCAAGGTACGGGAACTGTGCCTTTCAGTTATCAATCCTACCCCCAATCTGGTTATGGATCTCAATATCCTCAACCTGTAATGGGTCAATACCCCAGAATGAACATAGTGTGAGATCCATCGCAAGTTCAACAGGTATTGCAGCCAAGCGTACAGTTGTCATCTCAAGCTGGACAACCCTTAGTTGCTGGTCCATCCCAGCAACCAGTCCAGTCTAATGTTCAAACTTCTATACCATCGGTAGTTACTCAGTCACCAATTGCACCTAGTACTCCATCTCAAACGACTGCTGCAACTATCGCAACATCTGCTCCTTCCACCACACTTACTTCTGAAGTATCGACAGCTCCGGTTTCTACTGTCTCTGCAACTACTCCTCAGACATCTTTACCATTGTCTGGATCTACGATTCAAACTACGGTTCATATGCCTGTAGGACAACCTGGTTTAAGTACGACTGTCACTAGTCAACCACAATTCGCTTATCAACCGTACCAGGGACAGTACCAATACGGGCCTGCTGTCCAACAGCCGGTTTACCAGTATCAACCATATCCTGGGTACACTTATCAGCAACCTCAGCAATCCCAGTACGGTCCCGTTAATCCTAGTTTTCCAGGAGGATACAATATCCCGAATGCGATACCTATTCCAAGTTATCCAGGATATCCTCCTCCTGGGACTGGTCTTGTGACCCAGAGTTTTCGGGATCCTAATCGGCAATTACCATTTATCGCAACTTTGGATTTACCAGACTTGTCGCGCCTAACGAACGATCCAATAAATTATCTTCCGTTTTGGCCGCCAATGCCAAATAAGTTGCCCAGTGATATACCCAAGTTCGAAGGTAAGTCTGGAGAGGATCCGTCCAATCATGTGATGACTTACCACCTCTGGTGTGCTTCAAATTCCATCTTGGATGATTCGATCTGCTTACGTCTTTTCCAGCGTACGCTCATTGGTCTCGCGGCCAAGTGGTACATTGAGTTACCACGGGCCTCTTTTTACAATTTTAGTCAGTTAGCTACCTCGTTCCTAACTCATTTTCAGTTGTCGGTCAGATATAATAATGGCACGGAGCTACTAACTTCATTAAAATAGTTGACGTCCACTTATATTTCCGATCATAAACATGAATGGAGACGTCGACGGCGATTAGTGAAAGTTTTTATCCCGGACCAAATCTTAGCTGAATGGTTTGTTAAATCATTATTACCGAAGATTACTGAAGACGTAGCTAAGGCCGGAGTAGTTACTGAAGAGCAAGTAATTGCTCAAGCGCAGTACCTTGACTTAGTTTACACTCAGTCAGGTACGTTACATGAAAAGATCCCAGATCTTCCAAAGTCAAATCAAATCGCTGCTGCTCCTTCGAGATCTCATGCTGCTGATGGAATTATTGGTACGGTAAATACTAAAAGCAAGAAGAAATCTTCAAAGAATTCTTCGCCCATTATAACCTTACCAGATTCCCCGACAGGAGAGTCTTCTCTTGAAATTTCCGTTGATATTCACGCTGTAGAGTCATCTACGGCTAAATCAAAAAACGATGGGAAGAAGAAGGGTAAGAAGAAGGGTAAAGCAGACAAGACTCCAAAGGAGAAAATAGAAAAGTCGGAAACGAATGACGAAAAGCCCAAACCTCGATATCCTTGTCTTATTTGTGAAGAGGATCATTTTACAAGAGATTGCCCCCATCGGGCCGAGGTTGTGAAAATCGTCAAAGGTTCCTCAACTCCTGCTGTTTTGAAAGATCCATTTCCAAAGCAGGACACTGAAGGACCCATATTGATGATGTCTCATGTAAGGATTGCGACTTGACCACACGATTATGGTAGTAAAAGTCCTGTTGATGGATCGAAAGAAGCAGAATCTTCTCATTCAAATCCATCAACCTCAGATCCCAGTTCCGATCCACTACAGATCAAGAAACCTAACCCTGACTTAGTAATCAAACCGCCTGCCAAGGGTGTACTTCGAAGGTCTGCTTTCAATCCACATGCGAGAGCGGCCCAAAATTATAACATTGTTGAGGATTTAGCTGTTTCACCCTCAGCAATGTCGGCTTTAGAAGTGCTGCAATCATGCCCAGCACAGCGAAAATTACTTTTGTTGGCTATAAGAGTTGTTGATGTTTAGGACCCGAACCTGATAATCTTTGATCTAGAAAATAGTACACCGCGTCTCCCTCATCAGATGGCTTTCCAGATTCCAGTGATAGTAAAAAACAGGCCTATTCATCGGACTGTAATTGATGAGGGAGCTTCCACGTGTATTATGTCGATTCAGTGTTGGAGATCGCTTGGTTCTCCTTCGCTGAACCAATCCCCGACAATTCTTAAGGCCTTTGATGGCCGTGGGTTCCATCCGTTTGGCATTTTACAGGATTTGCCTATAGGGGTTGAAGGAAAAACTGTTAGTTTGGATGTGGAGGTGGTTGATGCCCCTCTAGACTACAACCTTCTCTTGGGTTGAAGTTGGTCTTTCGCTATGACAACGGTCATCTCATCCGTCTTCAGAGTTATAAAGTTTCCACATAATGGCAAGATCGTGACAATACACCAGCTGGCTTTCTTTTCATCCGACCCAGCCTCTTCAGAGAGTATCCAGCATGTCAGTATAAGGACTATCCCTTATAAGGATGTTGGCGTAGGATTAGTTAAAGATTCCAGTTTACTCGGAACTTTTCCTTTTCCTCTAATCAACGCAGACCCTTCATTCACATTCGTTCATATGATTACTTCAGACACTATTATTTATGATGATCCTTGGATCGTTCCTTCTGAATCTGAGATAGACTCATTTGGTGATGCAATACCTTTGAGTGCATATGAAATTGCCTATGAAGCCGTGCAGTCTTTTTCTGACCCAAGTTCAACCAAAATCGACCAAATGAATGTGGTCCGTGAGGAATCCCTTTTCGCGTCAACCTTGGAGTTAATAACGCTTCCCGAAGTTGTGTCATCTGACGAACAACTTTGTGAAGTCTTGTGTGTAGACGATTTACCATGGGAAGATCTCCATCATAGATCTTCGTTTTTACCTGAGGATGATCGTTTTGAAAACGATTTCTCATCAATCTTTACAGCTGAATATGTCAAAGATGCTCAGAGTCCAATGAAACATCCTGATTCAGAGCTGAACTTGGGAAACATTTCTCGTACTATTCCCCTTGACATTTCAGTGAAGTCTAGAATTGTTGAACACATTCATATAGGTGCCTCGTGTTCCGATGACGAAATTCAAACATACAAGGCCCTATTTCAAGAATTTCGCGACGTGTTTGCCTGGTCTTACGAAGAAATGCCAGGAATTGATCCCGCCATTGTTGTCCATGAAATGAAGACTTACCCGGGCGCTAAACCCGTCCGGCAATGTTTGCGTCAGATTCACCCACGAAAAGCGGCTGCGATTAAAGCAGAAGTTGAGAAGCTGTTGAAAGCAGGTTTCATTTATCCGATCCCATTAACGGATTGGGTATCGAATATTGTTCCAGTTAACAAAAAACAGGGAACAATAAGAATATGTATCGACTATAGGGATATCAATCGTTCTTGTCCCAAGGACAACTATCCAACACCCTATATCGATCAAATAATTAATGATTGTGCCGGCAGTGAAATATTTTCCTTTATCGACGGTTTTTCCAGTTACAACCAAATCAATATTCTACCTGCCGATCAACCAAAAATGGCTTTCATTTTTCCATGGGGGACATTTTCTTATTGCAAATTACCTTTTGGGCTTAAGAATGCCGGAGCCACTTTTCAAAGGGCGATGTCTTATGCATTTCATGACATCAAGCACATTGTGCAACCTGGTGAGCTCCAGTATTGTAGCAATAATGCTACAACTCCTGGGGCTTCCTGTCTCTCATTTTATCAACCCGGTAGTTCGTACAAACTTGGAAGCGACGGTGCTATATGCACAAGTACTAGCTCTTGTCGCAGCTGTCACTTGGTCATCTGGCACAAGTCCGCTAGGGCTCAAGCCAACTTCTATAAGCTCTCAGAAGAAGCTTGCTAATTGATGGATGAAAGCTATTCTCAAAGGAAAACTACTCTACTTGACAAAATGGACTGAAAGCAAATCAAAGCATGTAAACCAAGGAAACCCTAATTTAACTAGTCTAACCTCTACAATGCAAAGAATATGAATGAAACCTCTACCAATGCTGTTGTTACCTCTAATAAGTGAAAATGCATGGATCTAAGCTGCTTGCATCATAAAAGACATGTTTTTGTATTTTCCTTGAAGTGTGTGGAATGATTGTGATTTTGTGCTAACTAGGGTTTGGTTGTGCAGATGGGATGGAGAAGGAAGGAAAGTGTGGGACAGGTTGGGGAGGCTAGGAGAGGTCCCTAGGGATCCTTAGCATCCATCCACAGAGGTTCCTCGCATTCAGATGCTCAGCAACCGAGAGAGTGGCCTCCTACAGGATGGCTGCAGGGGATCCTACAGGATACTCTAGTTTCTACAGGATGTCTACAAATGGCTACAGGATGACCTACCGTGAGTGTTTGGCGTGATGGAGGAGTGATGAAATGGTAGAGGGAGATGTGTAAGGTAGGAATGAGGCTAGTGATGGCTGTAGAAGTGGAAGAATAGGATGGGAAGTGAGTGTAGGGAGTAGGGTGGAAGGTAAAGGGCTATGTCAACGAAAGGGCTAGAGAATGGAAGTACGTGAGGAGTGAAAGACTTTCGGAGATGGCAGAGCGGAGCAGGGATGAAAGATGTGTTTGCATGCGTGATCAAGATGGAGGACGAAGTGATGGAACGAGAGAAAGCAGTGTAAGTGAAACAAATGATTATGACTGTCACCAAACCTAAAATGCATTAACCTAAACTACCTATGCTTGTAAATTCAATGAACGGCAATCCAAAACGTGAAGGAGAATGTGCATGAAGCTATGGTAAAGGAGTGTGGTGCACGTGTGAATCATGTGGAAGCATCTAACATAACGTGACTGTGTTTGCAGCAACCATGAAATAAAGAAATGCGTATTTTTGGTGGTTAGTCATGGACTTCACTCCAATCCCAGATGAGACGACAGTGAGCCTTAACAACCTTTTTGTTGGAGCTCCAATCGATTATATCTATCCTCTGCTACACTAAGCAAGTGGAAACAATTTCACCATAAGCAACTCCTATCTAACTCATGAAAAAGACCAACTTAACAACCTGTAATTCGAATTGCATGTGCAAATGAAAAGCTCAAAGTGCTGAAATGAAATGGAAACAACACTACAGCAGAGGGGATCTATGGCTCTCAGGTTGGGCCCTAACCTGAGAGCTATAGTCTCCTTAAGAAAACTTAGAACTAGATCAGAATCTGCCTTCTTTATTCATAATCTGATGTCATGCCAAATTGGCTTACAAAAAGGAACAAAAACCGAGCTGTGCTCCAAAATTACAATAGCAATACGAGAGTTTCAACAACCTATCTAAGGCTAAGGCCTCTATACTTATACAAAAACGATGATCCAACAAGTGTCCTTGATTTTAGGAGCTCGGCTGTCCAACTAGAGTTTAACTGCTGATCCTGTAGGACGGTCATAACTGCTGTTCCTGTAGAGCAGTTTATAACTGTTGTTCCTGTAGAACAGCTGGCTGCTTCTAAGGTCGGAGGGGAGATGGATTGGAGCTCGGATTTCTTGGTGGGAATCACGAGGAATGTCCCTAAGACCGTGGACATCCTCTCCTAACAACCAGCAGTGCCACCTCATTGTCTCCTTGTCTCCTTTTCGTTGTCTTTTGCTCCCTTTTAATGCCAAAACCTGGAATCATAATGCATTAGTCACGTAGATAGAGTGCCTACCCTTCTTCCTACAAAAAACATGAATAAACTAAGAAATGCATGCATAAGCAATAAAAAATGAATGGTTTGAGCAAGTAGAATAGGCCAAAATGAGCCCAAATTGTACCAAAATTGGGGCTCATCATCACCCCCCAGCTGAACCATTTTCTCATCCTTGAGCAACTTAGTCAAGATCCTCATCCTTCATGGCTTTCACTGCTGCCCTTACATCCCAAGCTTCTGTGGTGATGTCTTCTTGGTCGATATGAAACCATGCTGTGTTTTCTACTTTTTCCCATTGTGCCTGGTCATCCTTTCCTGTACTTCCTTCGACCAATCCTAGCAGTAATGGAGGGCTGAGTTTAAGGCCAATCCAGCTGGCCTGAAGTCTTTGCATGGATCTCTTGTAAAGGTCCACTCTTGCCAATGCTTCCCTCATTCTGGTCGGGGTATGGTACTCCCGGATCTTCAAACTATGTGCCAAGGCATGCCACCTACGTGCACAAGCCTGGGCAGCAGTTTCTCCCAATAATCTGTCCATGTCCTCAAAGTGGGCTATTGCTTGGGCTTGCTGGTCCATAAATTTCAAGGAAGCTATGGGATCATTGGATAACTGCTGGCGGGCTGAGATGAGGGCAACCGGATCCTCTGGTTCTGCCCGAATGTACAGTGGCTCACTCACTTCTCGGCTCATGACCGATTTTTCTTCAGTGGCTCTCTGATCCTCATGATTCAGCCATGAAGCAAAAGCCATCAACTGCAGATCGCCCAAGGCAATATTGGGATCCCAAGAGACTTCATTGGGCAAAACCAGATTGTGGATGTAAAATTCTGCTAGCTTGGCTTTGTCCTCTGCTGAGCTAGTATTGCATATTTCAGCAAATTGCTGTGGTTTATGGATTTGCTCAATACCTCTTTGTGCTAGTGTGTTTATCTGGAACTGTAGCCACTGATCCTTTAAGTACAACCCATAAGACTTTGCAGGATGTCTGCACTGCAGGGCCTCCATGGCCCAACTGGCCATGCAAGCCAATTGTGTTTCCTTTTGTTGCAGCTGTTCCTTTAAGGCTTGCACTTCAATTCTTATCTAATGTTCTTCTTCCTGTAGAAGTGTCTTTGGCTCTTCAAGATTGGTGGTCAGCTCCTTCTTGCCTTCTTGTTCATTTGCGATGCCCTTGGAGGATGTTTCTGCCCCCGCCTTGAGTTCTTATAGCTGCAACCTTAACTTTTGGTTTTCTTCCTGTAGAAGTGCCTGCTGGCAACTAGCCACATGTTTGGCCATGGTGAACTCGCTCCTGACTTCCCTGAGCTGATCTTGTAGAGGGCCTATGTCCACCACCCCCTTTGATTTGGCAATTTGCATCCATGTATGGGAGCGAACTCTTTCTTTCTCTAATTCAAAGAATAGGGGTACAGTAAATTTTTGTGGGATGATCTTGCCCGCCTCCAAGAAGGTATAATATGAATTCAGATTGGGCAAAGGGCTAGGTTCGGGTATATGTTCTCTTGCTGTTTCTTCAGGTAGTTCTGCCTCATCCGCCCTTGGTGATGAGGGTCCTCCTTCTTCTCTTTGTTTGGTTTCCTGTAGTCGAGCCAAGGTATCCTGTAGAACGTTTTCAGCTTCCTGTAGCCTGGTTTTCTCGTCCAACAGGTCCACTCGGTCTTGCCATGTACTCTTCTTCGGGCTTCCCTTTTCATAGGTAACTGTGACCTTTGAGGGGGATTTTTCTTTGGGAGAAGCAGGGGTGTCCGCAATGACAATTGGGCTGCTGGACTGCTGCTGTGGCTTCCCTGTTTTTATCCGAACACTCCTCCGTGCTTTGAAGTAGAGAGGGGGGTCCCTCTTCCTCTTTCCTCTTGGCTTAGGTGGCGTACTGAGGCCAGCTAATACAGCCGCTGCCTCTCGGGCTAAAACATCCACCTTCTGCTTCTCAGATTTTGGTTTTGCATGGCTTCCTGTAGAAGCCTGTTTTTGCACTTTTGTGCTTCCTGTAGAAGCTGTTATCGGGCTTCCTGTAGAAGCCTTGGTCTTTGCTTTTGGTCTTCCTGTAGAAGCTCGCTCCTCCTTTCCTGTAGTGGCAGGTGTCTTTACTTTCCCTTGCTTTGTTGCAGGGGTTTGATCCTTTTGTTTGCTTGTGAGTGCTGAAGAGGTAATTGGGCTGACATGGCCTGCCCCAACTTTGTCTCTTTTGCTTTTTGAACTTATTTCTCTTGCTGACGGGATGGGGGAGTCAGCTTTTTCTTCAGCCTCCTTTTCCTCAGCCACCGCTTCCTTGTCTTCAGTGTTGGAGGAGCCACTATCTTCGATCAACATTTTAATGTCCCCATCTCGTGTTAGATTCCTAAATGACTCCCAGGAGAGGGGAACTTTATATGAGTGCAGTGCATCCTCCACAAGCAATTTTATTAACCCATGATGGGCTATCTGATCAGGGATGCCCTGTCTTAGCTTTGTAGCACACTCCATTAGGGACTGCAGGAGATAATAAGGGATGCTTAGTTTTTTCTCTACAGGAAGGTCAATTCTGTGCCTTAACTCAGTGAGGAGCCGGAAGTGATATGCATACACGATACTGAACCGACCTTCACAAGTAATATATTTCATAATTTTCAAACTGACTTCGTTCCATGCTGGTGACAGGCTGGTGCTCCTCACTCTGTTTTTATCCTCAGAGAATTCTTCCTCAGGTGTGAAGAACTCCTTCTTTGCTTGCTGGCTCCACTTCCGCTCTTCTTTATCCCACGGCAGACCCATGGGCAGTTCTGTGATTCGACTTATATGCTCTGGGGTGAGTTGGAGGCTGAGACCTCTGAAGCTCACTGTAGCCAGTGTCTGGGATTTAGGCTTCAATGCCTGCAAGAATTCCTCAGCTACTTCATCATCGTAGCCCTGTAGCTTATCACAAAAAGGCATCCATTGTGCCCTGGTAAAGAGATCTACCACTGCTAGATTTCTCCTTAATCTGGTGGAATCTATGGGTTCTCGCCTGATAAATCCACCCGGCATGATGCACAATTTTCTTAACCGGAGGTGGTGATGGTGGAAGAGAGTTTAGTTTCGGTGACAGAGTGCAGAACAATGCGTATAACCCGCAAAAATTTTACAACACAGTCTAACCACGCATCAATCCTGTAGAATTGCAGTATGGGCACACAGACAGCAATTGGTCTACTTTCTCATTTACCCTGACAGTAACTGACAATCCTACCACCTTAAATGAGCAATTTGCATGAGAGGTCCAGTGTTACCTCGTTACTCGGCCACCTTTTTTCGTGAACACCCGCGTTCCTGTAGAAGACTGCGTCCTGTAGGACTGCGTTCCTGTAGAAACTATTCCTGTAGGAACTGTTCCTGTAGGAGCAGTGTGCAAACTTCGGGGAGGACTGCAATTGGACTGCGGTTGAGGTGCGCTTCACTGGTGTTCAGTCGGCCGAAAGCTTGGCGTATCAACATGCAGAGGTATTCAGAAGAGTTACTCAAGTTTTGAAGTGGAGGTGGATGGATATACGCGCACAATCTAGCCGATTAGATTTTGAATCGGCGCAGCTCGTGGCGCGGAGGGTGAGCTGTCCCCGCCGGACCGTTGGGTGACGTCACCCATCATCCGCCAGCACATTCACTTGCTGCCGCATTCATTCCCACAGATCTGCCGCCGCCCTTTTCGGTTAAACTCGTTTCTCGGTTGACAGGACTGATCTTCACATGCGTGCTGCGTGTTCCCTTTGTCGTGGTTGCCACCCCATCATCTGACTATCCCTTCATTAGCCGACGTGGCCAGTCAACTGGCCTTACGGCCGCTCAACCATTCATTTCTACGCCATGCAAACAAATCAAAGTAATACTCATGCGATTTGATGGAAGGAAGGATTAGAACACTTACCTGCGCGCGTCTGCACATGATTTCAGTCTTTTGGACGACGGATCTACCTGCTGCATGTGGCTTACACAGTCCCGGAGGCTCATGGTTACAGGATGCTGGTGCTGTGGTGGACGCTCTGGTTGCATGCACCCGCATTTTTCTTGCAGATGGTTGGGCGATGAATGGTATCCACTCCTGCAGGTTTGACTGCTACAGGATGCCCGCGGGGGCCTTGTAACAGTCTCACCTCCTTGGGTGCACGCTACTTGATAATGGAGATGACCTGCTAATCGTGCTCCCGAAGCTTCTGATGCTTGACATGGACATGGTATGAGCTCTCGGTGTTCATTTTTCTTTGACAACTGATTTTTCCACGAGAACTCATTGATCTGGTTTGCTGGTGCAGGGATCTTAGTTGCATGGTGACGAGGATGGTGGAGCAAGGTATCAGCGTCGTGCATGAGCCCAAAAGAGGCTTGCATGCGTCCACACCAACCCGTAGTCATCAGATCTGCTCATGAAACGCATTCTAGCTCGTTCTGAGCTTCTACAGGAAGTTTCCTATAGAAGTACAGAGCTTCCTGTAGACAGGCAGCTCTTCCTGTAGAAATTTGCACCTTCCTGTAGAAAATCACACTTTCCTGTAGAAAATCTGCGTCTTCCTGTAGGAGACTCAGTTTATAATAAAAGTGCACATACCTTGAAGAACATAGGCATTCTTGGAGGAGGTGCTGGTGAGGTGTCCTGGCTGCATGATAAGGACTTCTGGCTTTGAGTTGAGAGGCTTCCTCTCCTCCATAGAACACCTGCAATCTGCATGCAAATTTCACATAATGACTTATTGATTTTGTTTTTTTCTTCTTTTTTTTTGAAAGATAGCAGGGGCGCCTCAATGAGGTTTTCACCCCTACCACCTGCCTTAAGCGCCTCAGAGAGGTTTTCACTCAAGGATCTTTATCTCTTTTTTCTTTTTCTTTTTTTTTGAAAGATAGCAGGGGCGCCTCAATGAGGTTTTCACCCCTACCACCTGCCTTGGGCGCCTCAGAGAGGTTTTCACCCAAGGATCTTTATTATTTTATTATTATTATTTTTTTTTAGATGCTTCAGGGTGTGCCCAAAGCAGGGTCAGGACCCTTCTCTATGACCAATACTGCCTTCTCCATTGTTTTGATGAACTCTTGTCTTGAGGGAGGCTTCCTGTAGATCTTGAATCGATGCCCATTGACAAGCATGGGAATGGCTTCCTCATCAATGGTTCGAATGAGGACGAATCCATTGTCATGACACTTTTCCACTGAATATGGTCCTAGCCATCTGGTTCTCAACTTCCCCTTGAAATCTTTGTATCTGGAATCATACAACAAAGCCCAATCTCCCGACTGAAATTGCTTGTCATGGAGATGTTGGTCATGCCACACCTTCCTCTGAAGTTGAACCACTTCTGAGTGAAGGAGGGCTTTCATGCGGTGCTCATCCAGTCCATTCAGCTGCAACAACCTTTCTTGCTGTGCATGGCTGAGATCTAGGTCCAGCTGAGCTGCCATCCTCAAAGTGTTATACTCAAACTCAATGGACAGCAAAGCTTTCTTCCCATAGACCAGCTCATAAGGTGTGAAGTCGGTGGTGGTCTTCCAAGTGGTGTTGTAAGCCCATGTGGCTTCAACCAGGCGATCTGCCCAGTCCTTTCTGATGCTGCTCACCACTTTAGTCAAGATCCCTTCTAATGCTCTATTGGTGACTTCCACCTGCCCATTTGCTTGAGGATGATAGGGAGTGGAGGTTCTATGCTTGATCTTGTGATGAGATAGGAGATCTTCAACCAGGTGGGAGGTGAACTAGCTCCCTTGATCGGTGACCAGCTCTCTTGGATAGCCAAACTTATAGAAGATGTTCTCTCTTAGGAACTCGGCCACTTTTTCTTCTGTTGTTGCTTTGATTGCTTTGGTCTCTGCCCACTTCGTCAGGTAGTCAGTGCACACAATGATGTAGGACCTTTGCCTCGAAGAGGGATTGATTGGACCCACAAAGTCCATTCCCCACTTCTCAAATGGCTCAAGAGTCACTTGAGGTTGGAGAGGAATCTCATCCCTTTGGGTGGGTTTCCCCATTCTTTGGCATTGGTCACACTGGCTGACATATCTTCTGACATCTTGATGAAGTGTGGGCCAATAGTAGCCTGCCTGCAGGATCTTGAAGGCAGTTCTCTTTGCTGCAAAATTTCCTCCACAAGGCCCATCATGACAGGTGAGGAGGATGTCAAAGGCTTCCTCTTCCCTTACACAACGCCTTAAGATCTGATCGGGGCCAAGCTTGAACAGATTTCCCCCAATCCATGTAAATGAGGCACTCTTTCTGATGATTTTGCTCTTCTCTTTTGAAGAGAGGTGCAGAGGAAACTGAGCTGAAACAAGGTAGTTTGCTATATCAGCAAACCATGGAGAGAGTATTGAGATAGCAAACAGATACTCATCAGGCATCTGGTCATCCACCGTCCCATCTTCATCTGCAGACAAATCCAATCTAGACAAGAAGTCAGCAACAACATTTTCTCTCCCTGGTTTATCAACAATGGTTAGATCAAACTGCTGCAATAAAAGTAACCATCTAATAATACGAGCATTCACATCTGGTTTATTCATCAAATATCTAATAGCATCATGGTCAGTATGTACAAAAGTCTGGTAACCAGTAATATAATGCCGGAACTTGTTCAGTGCATGGACCACAGCTAAGAATTCCTTCTCGGTGACAATGTAATTCAGCTCCGCTTTGGACAAGTTTTTGCTAACGAAGTAAATGGCATATGGAAGTTTTTTCTCAACTTGTCCTAAGGCTGCACCTATGGATTTGTTCGAGGCATCAGTGTGGATGTGGAAAGGTAGGGCCCAGTTTGGACCTCTCAAGATTGGTGCTGACACCAACTTGTCCTCTAACTCATTCAAACTCCTCTGACAATCGTCAGTCCACTTAAACTCCACATCTTTTGCCAACAGACCAAACAATGGTGAGGCTAACTTGCTGAAGTCCTTAATGAATCTCCGGTAGTATCCTGCTAATCCCAAGAAACTCCAGACATCCCTTACTTTTTGAGGAGGTGGAACCCTCTTGATGAGAGCAATTTTGTTGGGATCCACCTACAATCCTTGGGAAGAAATGGTATGGCCTAGCACAGTCCCTTCAGTCATTAGGAATTCACATTTCTCGGGGCTAAGGGACAAGTTCATCTCGATGCACTTGGTTAGGACCTTTCCCAAGTTGGACAATGCTTCCTGGAAGTTGGCCCCATAAGGAGTAAAGTCATCCATGTATATTTCCACTGCATCATGGACCAACTCCGAGAAGATGCTCAAGACAGCTCTCTGAAAAGTAGCAGGAGCATTGCATAGCCCAAAGGGAAGGACTCGGTAGGCAAAGGTACCCCAAGGACAAGTGAAGGTGGTCTTATCTTGGTCTTCCGGGCTGATTTGGATTTGATTTTACCCGCTAAACCCATCCAGGAAAGAGAAGAACTTCTTTCCTGCCAGTCCATCCAACACTTGATCTATGAAAGGTAGAGGGAAATGGTCTTTCTTGGTAGCTTTGTTCAGCTCACGGTAATCTACAGAGATCCTCCACTTCCCATTCTTCTTGGGAACCAACACTAGAGGGGACACCCATTCACTATCTGAGATGGGGTAGATGAATCCTGCATCCAACAATTTCTGCAATTCTTCCTTGACAATGTCCTTAAGGGCTGGATTCATTCTCCTCTGGGGTTGCCTAACTGGTTTACAATCCTCTTTGATGTATATATGATGGGTACAGACCGAGGGATGGACTCCTTTCATCTCCTTATAGCTCCAAGCAAAAGCATCTAAGTGGCTGGCCAATAGGCTACACAACTCCTTCTCCTGGGAAGGAGATAGGGAGGAGCTGATCTTTAATGCTCTCTTAGGGCCGAACTCCACACTTTTGACTCTGGGAGTGACAATGCTGGTTGTACAAAGGTCCACTAAGGTGCTAGCTTGGGCATCCTCCACCAACTTCTCTAAAGATAGTGCACTGGAAGGTGGATTCTGGATCAGGGTCTCAATCAAATCATCCTCGGTAGGAGGGTCTCTTCTCGTGGTATCTAGGGTGCACAGAGGTGCAGAGTACACCTTGTCTTCCTCTCCTTCCTCTAACCAGAGTGGTAAATCATGCTCTAAAGAAGGTTGGGCAGGAGGGTATAGGACTAGCTGCTTGGACATGGGACCATTTTTGATGGTCATGTTTCCTGCCCGACAACTTATGTAAGCATCTGCAGTAGCTAACCAAGGCCTTCCCAAGATGAGAGGATATCCAGTAAGCTTGGCCTTTGGTTGCAGAACCAGGAAGTCTGCAGGGTATTCCCAATAATCAATAGAGACCAAGACATCCTCCACAATCCCTTCGGGAGTCACGGTGGAGCGATCTGCTAATTGCAGTACTGTCGAGGTCTTCCTCAAGGAACCCTGAAGATTGAGTTTAAGCATGGTATCCCTGGTCATCACATTGATGGCTGCCCCCAGATCAATCAAGGTGTGGGGGATAATGGTGCCATTGATGTGAACATCTACTACAGGACTTCCAGGATCTAGGTACTTTGGGCAGATGACTTGTCCTAGCATAAGGTCAAACAGCTGTCCTATGACATTGATAGTTGAGGAATCTTTCTTCCGTCTGCCTGGGTGTTTGAAACACTTCTCCTTAACCAGCTTGTTATATATTGGCACATCCTTGATGGCTTGGAGAAGTGGGATTTTTACACACAACTGCTTGAGCTCACCCAAAAGCTCATCTTCTTCTGGGTTAGGTTGTGTGGTGGCTGTTAGTCTCTCAGGAAAGGGTGGAATAGGCTTCGGTTCACTCTCCTGATGGTTTTCCTCATCCTCTGGGGGAGGAGGTTGGCGATCTGGAAGAGTCTTTCCAGATCTAAGATTGATCTCCTGGATCTCCACAGCATAGGTAGGGCATGAGGTCTCCCCAGTATATACCTGCTGAGCCTGTCTATTGTTGGGGTTCGGGTTCGGTTGAGCAGGCATCTGAGGTTGCCTTGGAGGAGCAGGAGGTAAAGGCTGAGGTTGAACTGGTGGTGGAGGCAAAATGGCAGGAGGAGTGTTGTATTGGGGCCTCCACCTCGACTGAGGAGCACTCCATTGAGGCTGCGACTGGATATGTGAGTGATATGGATGAGAAGTAGGTTGGGTAGGGTACTGAGGTGGATAAGACCATGGAGGAGGCATGGACCAAGAAGGATGAGCAGGGGGACCCCAGGAAGGCATGGGAGTCGAGTGGTTGGGGTTGTAATAAGCTTGAGATGCCCCTTGCATCCCCTGCTGATAAGGTCTAGGCCCTTGAGGCCTCCTTTGGTTGATGAAGTAGAGAGCTTCAGTGGGGGCTTCGGTTCCTTGGTACATGGCTTTAAACCCCGGTAAGGTTGGACACTGATTTGTTGGGTGGTCCTCCTCACAAACGAAACACACTTCAACCGAATGCAATGGACATTCGTTCTTAGGGTGTCTTCTGGTGCACCTAGGACAGAAGACAGCCAAGGCTCTCTCAGCTTCTTCTTTCTTCTACTGGATCCTGAATGTGTCCAGCTGCATGGCAATGGTCTGTCTCACCTCACTCTTAAGATCTTCTAATTGGTTTGTAAGCTCATGTTTGGAGAAAGGGACACCAGTGGAGAGGAGATTTCCTCTACCTCGTTTTCTAGCTGCCCTGGAATGATTTCGAAACACAGTCTTGATGTCCTCATAAGGCAGTTGGTAAATGTCCCCCCCAGCTAACATGTGAAGGGTGTCTAAGAGATCTTCAGGGACTCCTCGGAGTAGAACCAACTTGAGGGATTCAGGGTCAAGTGTGCACCTGGCCCGTTTATAGCTAAGTTGGAACCTCTCCTCATAATCCTCTAAAGACTCATCATTCCCCATGGTCATTCGAAAGATCTCTCCCTTGGTTTCCTTGGACCTACAATAATCCCTATACTTGGTATTGAAGGCTTGCTGCATTTGAGCCCAAGTAGCGATGCTATTCCCAGGTAATCCCATGAACCAGCGTAGTTCTGCATCCTTAAGAGTGGAAGGGAAAAGCTTCAGCTTTTGCTCATCTTCAGTATAGTCATAGGTCCTACAAAGGACAGCAAACTCAAACAAGAAGGTATCAGGATCCTCAGTGGTCAGTCCATGGAAGTGAGGCAAGGCGGAGGGGCTAATGTTTTTCATTTTCATATCTCCATTGGTCTCTCGGATGGGGAAAGCTCCTTCTATTCTCTCATCTTCTCTCCTGTTATCAGCCATGGCTTCAGATGGAGTGGTCTCTAACTCTTCTTCTTCTATAGGGTCTTGGTATATCTCAGGATGTTCACCTATAGGTTCCTCTGGGTCACTGTCACCAAAGAAGAGAGAAGGGTGACTCAGTGATGTGGTGGGGGTGTTTGGTAGGAATTTGCCTGATCTATCTCGGTTCCTACGAGGCATGAAATGGAAAGGACTTTTTTTTTTTTTTTTGAGTGCTTTTGCTTTTTCTTTGGTAACTGCAAAACTGAAACAAAGTGATCTACAACTAACTATATTTCTCAAATGAAATTGCAGAATTGGAAAGTTAATCTAGGAAAGCAAGAAAAATTACTCTAGGAAAGCAAGAAATATTAATCTAGGAAAGCAAGAAATATTAATCTAGGAAAGCAGGAAATATTAATCTAGGAAAGCAAGAAATATTAACCTAGGAAAGCAGGAAATATTAATCTAGGAAAGAAAGAAATGCTAATCTACTTTTGCAGAATGGAAATGAAATAAACTACTGAGCAGAAGTAAGAGTACGAAAGTAGAAGAAAAGCAACAATTACTAATACTCTGACGCTTCCCCGACAACGGCGCCAAAAAGATGGTGAGCTCCAGTATTGTAGCAATAATGCTACAACTCCTGGGGCTTCCTGTCTCTCATTTTATCAACCCGGTAGTTCGTACAAACTTGGAAGCGACGGTGCTATATGCACAAGTACTAGCTCTTGTCGCAGCTGTCACTTGGTCAGCTGGCACAAGTCCGCTAGGGCTCAAGCCAACTTCTATAGGCTCTCAGAAGAAGCTTGCTAATTGATGGATGAAAGCTATTCTCAAAGGAAAACTACTCTACTTGACAAAATGGACTGAAAGCAAATCAAAGCATGTAAACCTAGGAAACCCTAATTTAACTAGTCTAACCTCTACAATGCAAAGAATATGAATGAAACCTCTACCAATGCTACTTTTACCTCTAATAAGTGAAAATGCATGGATCTAAGCTGCTTGCATCATAAAAGACATGTTTTTGTATTTTCCTTGAAGTGTGTGGAATGATTGTGATTTTGTGCTAACTAGGGTTTGGTTGTGCAGATGGGATGGAGAAGGAAGGAAAGCGTGGGACAGGTTGGGGAGGCTAGGAGAGGTCCCTAGGGATCCTTAGCATCCATCCACAGAGGTTCCTCGCATTCAGATGCTCAGCAACCGAGAGAGTGGCCTCCTACAGGATGGCTGCAGGGGATCCTACAGGATACTCTGGTTTCTACAGGATGTCTACAAATGGCTACAGGATGACCTACCGTGAGTGTTTGGCGTGATGGAGGAGTGATGAAATGGTAGAGGGAGATGTGTAAGGTAGGAATGAGGCTGGTGATGGCTGTAGAAGTGGAAGAATAGGATGGGAAGTGAGTGTAGGGAGTAGGGTGGAAGGTAAAGGGCTATGTCAACGAAAGGGCTAGAGAATGGAAGTACGTGAGGAGTGAAAGACTTTGGGAGATGGCAGAGCGGAGAAGGGATGAAAGATGTGTTTGCATGCGTGATCAAGATGGAGGACGAAGTGATGGAACGAGAGAAAGCAGTGTAAGTGAAACAAATGCTTATGACTGTCACCAAACCTAAAATGAATTAACCTAAACTACCTATGCTTGTAAATTCAATGAACGACAATCCAAAACGCGAAGGAGAATGTGCATGAAGCTGTGGTAAAGGAGTGTGGTGCAAGTGTGAATCATGTGGAAGCATCTAACATAATGTGACTGTGTTTGCAGCAACCATGAAATAAAGAAATGCGTATTTTTGGTGGTTAGTCATGGACTTCACTCCAATCCCAGATGAGACGGCAGTGAGCCTTAACAACCTTTTTGTTGGAGCTCCAATCGATTATATCTATCCTCTGCTACACTAAGCAAGTGGAAACAATTTCACCATAAGCAACTCCTATCTAACTCATGAAAAAGACCAACTTAACAACCTGTAATTCGAATTGCATGTGCAAATGAAAAGCTCAAAGTGCTGAAATGAAATGGAAACAACACTACAGCAGAGGGGATCTATGGCTCTCAGGTTGGGCCCTAACCTGAGAGCTATAGTCTCCTTAAGAAAACTCAGAACTAGATCCGAATCTGCCTTCTTTATTCATAATCTGATGTCATGCCAAATTGGCTTACAAAAAGGAACAAAAACCAAGCTGTGCTCCAAAATTACAATAGCAATACGAGAGTTTCAACAACCTATCTAAGGCTAAGGCCTCTATACTTATACAAAAACGATGATCCAACAAGTGTCCTTGATTTTAGGAGCTCGGCTGTCCAACTAGAGTTTAACTGTTAATCCTGTAGGACAGTCATAACTGATGTTCCTGTAGAGCCGTTTATAACTGCTGTTCCTGTAGAACAGCTGGCTGCTTCTAAGCTCGGAGGGGAGATGGATTGGAGCTCGGAGTTCTTGGTGGGAATCACGAGGAATGTCCCTAAGACCGTGGACATCCTCTCCTAACAACCAGCAGCGCCACCTCATTGTCTCCTTGTCTCCTTTTCGTTGTCTTTTGCTCCCTTTTAATGCCAAAACCTGGAATCATAATGCATTAGTCATGTAGATAGAGTGCCTACCCTTCTTCCTACAAACAACATGAATAAACTAAGAAATGCATGCATAAGCAATAAAAAATGAATGGTTTGAGCAAGTAGAATAGGCCAAAATGAGCCCAAATTGTACCAAAATTGGGGCTCATCACAACCATATCTCGATGATTTGCTCGCTCACTCCTTACATCGAGCTGATCACCTTGTCCATTTACGAGAAATTTTTATGAGGTGTAGGCATTATCGTATATGGTTGAATCCGCACAAATGTGTCTTCTGCATAGAAGTAGGAAGATTGTTGGGGTTTGTAGTTTCAAAAGCCGGCATTCGCGCCGATCCCTCGAAGGTAGAGGCTATCATCAAATTGCCTCCTCCTTCAAGTCTGCGCCAACTCCAAAGTTTGCAGGGGAAAGCAAACTTTCTACGCCGATTCATTCCTAACTACGCCGAGGTTACAAAATGTTTTACACGGTTGTTAAAACAGAACGCTCAATTCTCTTGGGATGAGATAGCTCAACAATATTTTGATGCACTTAAACATGCGTTGACCCATGCGCCGTTGTTGCATCCTCCCAACTACAACCAAGACTACTTTTTGTACCTCGCTGCCTCTCACTCCACTATTGGAATGGTGTTAGTTCAGGAAGACAAATTCGCAATGGAACATGTGATATATTATCTTAGTAGGACGTTAAATCCCACTGAGCTAAAATATTCGCATGTGGAGAAATTGGCCCTGGCAGCCGTTCAGGCTATCCAACGTTTTCGTCATTACATTCTTCTCCGTAAAACTACAGTCATTTCGGATTGCAACCCTATGATCTATATTTTGACTAAACAATTGCTAGGGGGCAAGTACTCTAAATGGATCGTTATCCTGCAGGAGTTCTAATTGGAATTTGAAAAATCTAAGTCTAAGAAATCTTTAGTCTTTGCAGAATTGAGGTGTGACTTCCCGCGTGCTGAAACGGAAACTGTGGCAGAGGAACCCATTGCGGACGAATCTTTGTTTCTCATCATCACTTTAGATCCTTGGTATGGGGATATAGTCGTCTATCTCCAAACCCAGTCCTTTCGGCCCGAAGATTCAAAGTCGGAACGTCAGAAAATTCGATTCCAGTCCCAACAATACAAAATTATTGGAGATACTCTTTATCGTCGTGGGGCGGACTTGGTTTTTCGTCGTTGCTTAACTCACGAAGAGGCAGAAAGGGTTATGAATGACTATCATTCTGGAGCGTGTGGTGGTCATATGTCTGGGTATGCCACAGCCCAGAAAGTGTTGCGTGCTGGCTACTTCTGGCCATCCATGTTTAAAGATTGTATTATTGCGGTCCGAAAATGCCACAACTGTCAAGTGTTTGATCGAAAGATGCGCGCACCACCTGCTCCTCTCCACCCTATAATTGCCATTGGTCCTTTTGATAAATGGGGAATTGATTTTATTACATGTAACCCTCACTCTGCCGGGGGGCATGCGTATATCATCCTTGCGGTTGATTATTTTACTAAGTGGGCCGAGGCGATGCCTACATTCGAGGCAGACGGCAAGACAGCTGCGATTTTTGTATTCAATCATATTATTGCTAGGTTTGGTGTCCCACAAGCGATAATCACTGACCATGGGTGCCATTTTCGAAACATTATGATGACAGAACTTACAGGCCAACTTGGTTTGCGTCACGATAGCTCAACTCCTTATTATCCACAAGCCAATGGCCTGGTTGAGTCTATCAACAAAGTTTTAGTTATCATGATCCGACGAATCATTGGTATTCATCGGGTCGAATTGGCACAACATGTTATTTTCCGCGCTTTGGGCGTACCGAACCTCAGTGAAAACATCAACAGGGTTCACTCCTTTCCAACTAGTTTATGGTTTGGAAGCAGTGCTGCCCATTGAATGTGAAATCCCGTCACTTCAAATGGCTGTCGAATTACTTCCAGCTACTTCCGAAGAGGAGAAACGTCTATTATACTTAGCTCAATTAGATGAGACTCGACATGACGCTGCTTTGGCAATCGAGACTCACGCAAAACGGATGAAAGCTCAGTATGATCGTAACGTGACCCCTCGAAATTTTGTGGAAGGAGACCTAGTGCTATTATATGATCAAGCTAACGATAAATTAGGTGTTGGAAAATTAGTTCCTGTGTGGCATGGGCCCTACATTGTCAAGCGAAAGCTAGCAAAAGGGGCCTATGAGCTGGTAGATTTTGATGGGGACTCTTTGGGTAAGCCCAGAAATGGACTTTACCTAAAGAGGTATTATGCTTAAATGATGGGTATGGAGATTTAGTTAGGTTAGTTTTTCTTTCTAACTGGTGTGTTTGTTAGTATAGGCAGTGTGCTTAGCTTAGAGAGTGTATTTTTCGTCGTTATTCTGGCTTATCTTGGTTTTACTCTTGATATTGCAGATGTCGACGCCTCTCCAAACGTACATTGGATTCGCTGATGGTGCTTGTCGTAGTACACAGAATATTTCTTCCGCAGCTTGGGTTATCTATTCGCCCTCTGACGAGTTAGTTTCTATGCATGGGGTGAGCCTCGGTCAAACAACAAACAACATTGCAGAATACAATGCAGTGATTAAGTTATTATCTGAATCTATTTCGTTTGGGATTCGGAGTTTGATAGTGAGGTTAGATTCTGAACTCGTTGTACTACAACTTAATAGAGTATATGCCATTAGAAATCCAGTGTTATTAAGGTTATTTTTGAGAGTGCACCTCTTGGAACGTGAATTTTATTACATTGAATATCAGCATATTCCAAGGTCATTAAATACATTAGCGGATGCAATTGCTTCTCGAATGTTAGACAGACATTTGCGATAATCATACATGTAAATTTAAAAACATTTCATCATACATGTTTAACAAGATAAGCCAGTAATAATGATATATATAGATAGGAGTGTGTCAAAATATACATCGTCTTCGATCATAGGCTGAAAAACGCCTTATGATCGGCAAAAATGATAAGTACAAAAAACCAAAATGTCACATGTGTCTACAAAAGTGACTAGCCAATCACTGGTGGTGCTCTCTATACGACACCACTGCCCGCGCTACCCTACACAGGAACCTCTTGAAAGGTCCTGGGACTGCGACCACATAGCGCTGAAGTCAGATAGGAATATCGTCTATAGTCGTCTCTGGTATGTCCGCCGTGAGACGCTCTAGGTCCTGTTCCAACTCGGCTAAGGTCTCTGTGGCCGCATCCTGTGGGGCCGGTGCTGGTGCAACTGGTACTCTTCTCTCGAATGGCCGGACACTGTGGACCTACATCTGCATTTTGAAAATTGTCACTGTCAGTTTTGAAAAAAAAAAAAAGTAAATAATTTAAAAACTTGTGAAAAATGAACTACCTTTGTCGTCCCATTGTTCTCCCTGTGGAAGAACCATGTCCGGATCACCACGAAAATCTACTCCGGCATAAGGAAAATCCTGAATCGTAAAGACCTGGTCCTCCAACCAGTGAAAGTAACCCGCAGGAAATCGGACAACTCCCGCTCCATCATCAGGATGCCGGGCCATCACCGCAACCCATCGCATCAACTTTGGCTCCCGAGGAGGCCCAACTGCAACAGTGAGATGTTGTGGGATCAACATCAGAACCATCTCTAGGGCAAAGCTCACAACTAGAGGCCCATACCCAAAGGTCTTTAATTTCCCGTTCTTTGCCCTAGTCAGTTGGCCCTTCATATTGGCTAACACAGCGTCGCACCAGTTGAAAATGGTGCCTCGGAAGCAATCTATCGCCATCCGCATTTGGGACCCGGTGGAAATATGCAAAGCGGCTGCGCCGCAGAGTCTGGTAACTGTAAAGGCAATTACCATAAGTTCAGGCAGGGATATGTATTTGATTTCTATCCCTTTCTCCTGGTGCTGATTATTGCACCACTCTAGCCGGAGACTAGCAAGGGATTGGCCACCCGTCCTAGTCCCGGACAGAGTCAATTGCTCGCCCCTATTAGGAAAACCAGTGAGAAAATATATGTCTGAGGGATCTATCTCGAGCTGGTGCCCTCCGATGTAAACACATTGATCCTGAACGTTCCACCTTTCAACCAGCCACTCTAGGAATCGCACTTGGGCCCTCATGCCAGGTATGGCCCAGTATTTGTAGAGACCGCATGCCTTCAAAGCATCAACGGAGGGTTGATGATCTATTGTGGCCAAATCGACATCTTCGTGTTCTCTTTCGCGCCAATCAAGCATGGTGGGCAATCTACACACCAGAAAACATCCATTAGAATTCACTAAATAAAAAATTGATGGTTCAATTTTGAGATTTGGGGGTTTGAAATTGCTTTGCGCGGAGTACACACCCCGCCTTCAGAAACAGTGCATGGGTACGCAACTGCTCTGAAGGTAGGCTGCGTACACCTGCCATTTTCCCAATGGAGAAAATGTCGGGGTACGCAAGTCATCCATGGGGGACCTGCGTACCCCGAAAAGCGGATCATAAAACCCTAAAGCCCCCAAAAAATCAAACTAAGGCCTAAAATGAAATTCTAAACGGATAAAAACAAAGAGGAGGATGTTGTGAAATACCTGAAAGAGACGGCGTTCGATTCTGACGGTCGGATTCTCCGCAAAGTCCACGGGAAGTTTCTTGCCAAAAGCCCTTTTCTCCCCTTCAATAGTAAAACGGTAAAAATGACATGGTAAAAGGTCTTTTTATAGGTTTTTTGGATAAATGAATGCTAAGTTTGTTTATTTTCACCATGAAAGGATATTTTTCAATGTATTTTTTCCTATCTTAAACAGGTATGAGTAATGTGTCGTTTTGGTGCAGGACAAAAAGACTTTCACGGAAAATTATCATTTTTCACGAACCAAAACATCAGAGTCATCTTTTAAGCCCTTTTCTGACTCCTAAAACATGAAAAGATTGCCGAGCATTTCTTTTACACTCGTTAAAACGGAATTAAAAGACGGTCCCCTTATAGCTCTTCTCTGACCGTAAAAACAGGAAAAGATTGCCGGATTTTTGTCGTTTCAAACTCGATACTGGAAATAAAACGATGTATCCTTGATCGCTTTTTACTTTTCAGGTCAGAGGCACTAATCATGAAAGTACTCCTTGGTCGCAAGATCAAGCGGTTCTGTCAAGTATTATTTTATACTTTTTCGGGCTTGGGAGACACAAATTTACGAAAAAGTTCAACTTGGAGTCTTCTTAAGTTTTTTCAGACTCTCTAAAAATGAAAAACGCCGAGTTTCTCCTATACTGGACTCGTTTAAATTTCACAGTAAAGGACCTGTTCGATTACAAACAGGAACGGACCACTCCTTCTTAGGGTTCGAATCAAAACTAAATTGGACTCATCAGAAGGATGAACTTATAATCAAGCATATGTTATCCTCCTCAAGCTTGTTAAAAATAAAGAGGTACTTGCCAGAAATGGTGGGGGAAAAGAGAGAAAAATGAGCCTATTTGTTATCCTTTGTCTCAGAAGAAGCCTTATTACCACTCTTGAACATGACACTTTTCATTCACCTGGGTTGGGAAATCCTTTGCCTCACAGTTGATCAAACCACATTGAAAGTCTTCAGCCGGGTATTAACTTTGGGTCAAATGTCACCAAGCCATCTGTCGTGTCGTTATGTGTTCAATAGGTCTCTGCATATAAACCATTCATCTGCAAAATACCCGTCATCCATTTTGACCATCCCTGAGTCAGTCCTTACAGCTACATTTCTTCAACTTGATCTATGATTTCGTGTTGTGGGCTTGCCTGCAACGGGTTGCTTTCTATCGACATCAGCACATTATCTAGACAGATGACCTAGGAATCGTCAGTACCTTGAAATCTACATGCATCAATGGCAGGTTTCTCGCCTTTGACGACGGTTTACATCCTTGACTTTCGATCGAAGGATTCCGTGAAATTTTCGACATCAACTCATTCATTCACATCTCATGGATTGTACTGGGTACTTTGAGAACCATTGACATCACCGATGGTCTCTCTCACACTTGTTAACAGTTTACATCATTGAATGGTAATCAAGTGGTTTCTACCATGTTCGACATCAACTCATTTATTCGCATGGATAGAATCGTACCTATTCGGGAAGTAGAAATGAAGACCCTGGATCTAGTTTACACCATCCAGGCTGCGAGGAGTTTTGTATTCATTATACAATAGACTAGTCATAAACAGATGGCTGCATCCATACTGTGTCTACAAAAGTCTATGATTATGATGTACTGCAAAATCATTCCTGTATCAGAGCAGTAGATAGTCAATTAGTTAAAGTTTTCAATCTGAGTATGGGAATGCCTACCTCAGCGATGATATGATCTTATATATGTATTTTGTGTTGAATACTTGCAGGTTCCGACTGGGCTCTCCACAAGATAATCCTTGAAGTGATAAAGTACTTCACGCTTCCTAGATTATATGAAACCCTAATCTACTACAGGCTTCACACTTTAGGGGGCAATCTGTTACACTAAAATTTGTCACCATGACTATTTGCAGTTAGTATGGCTCCATCAACTGTCATACTATCCTCCTTGGCAAGCCTCATACCTCTGCTCTCCATGTCAAACTCCAAGAAAGAGAGAAAGTCATTAAAAATCTATATATCTCTGGGTACGCAGTTTCTCTTAGCCTTACCTGCGTGTACACACCCCAAGTTCACAATACCTGCGTACTTGTACGCTCTGTCTGTAAAGAAATGGGTGCGTACTCCTGTAAAGGTCAAAAGGCGCAAGTTTCACTCCAAAAAAGTTACTTGTAGTCATTTCTAGAGCATTCTAGAAGCTTGTTTGACGTGTATGGAGCGCCTCCAGATGGTTCATGTATCCCTATCAAAGAGGAACTTATCCCATCAAGAGGGGAGCTATCCCATCCAAAGAGGGGGTTATCCCATTGATGGTGGACCTGAATAACTTCCTCTAGAACACTATAAATACAGGCATTGGGCCAGAGGGAGGGGAGGTTGAAAGTTGAACATTCCTAAGGGTAGATGCTGCTGGAATTAGGACTCCCTTGTAAAGCTTGAGAGGAGAGATTCCCATCCTTTCCTATCCTTATTTGAGAGTGGGTGAGCTGATCAAAGTAAAGGAAAAATCTCGCTGGACCCTAGGAGGGACCTGCACAACACCAAGGCTCAGGTTGTAATGGTTTCTTTTGTTTCCTCTTAATACAAATGAACTCATTTTTCTCAACAGATTGTTATTCATGATTTGTTTCATATACTCCTTGGTCTGTATGATGGATATGTATTGTTTTATGAATTTATCAGGTGCTATTTAATCTTTTAGCTTGTTAGTGAATGCAGGTTTCGAAGAGAAGGAGGAGCTCATCCGGATCGGCGAGGCTGGACTACTACAAAGCGTTGGACTAAAGGTATGTTAAAATCCCCTGATTACTTGTATTCTTGATGCATGTTTAGAGAAAGGTAGTGTTTATTTGTCTTGTTTGTCACTAGAAAGCCTTTGCTTCTAGGGAGGTCGGTTGTGTCCGCACTATCGACTCTTTCCGTATGACACCCCTTTGTGACTCTTCACCTACCCTCATGATTCTTTAACTATTACATGACTGTTACATTCAACCATCGACACTTGGTCTTTCACTTTTACAAGATGGTACATTACAATATGCACATGTACCCATGTGAAACAAAAGAGGCTTGAGAAAACCATGCAAGATATCACTAAGACTCAGACAGTTGTGGGAAGACCAATTCTTCGACATCATCGTGATGATCGACAGTGGCGAACTGATGCCAAGCTTGGTAGTCCATGAAGGTGTCTGTGTGCTCAATGGTGACATCTTGTTGAAAGTGAACTCGCACCTCCATTGCATCTAGGTACACTAATCGAGAACCTCTATCCAACTCATATGTTAACATGTGCATCATATTCTTGAGTGCAACTAGACTAGCAACATATTGGTGCATAGTGTCTGTGTTGATTTCCAAGTTTGCACTGGTGGCCACATGCATCAACTTGTCAAAGTACATGTCCATCTCCATTTGGACTTGATTCTTTGAATTCACCGCAGTCAGTGTGCCAATATATGGCATCGTGTGCACATGCACAGTGACATCCATGCTTCTAAACACCTGTGCATGCGAAGCCTTTAAACTGGTGATGAGCTGCGGGAGTTCCTCATAGTTTGGATCTGACTCCGGATGCGTGCCTTCAACTCTACCGCCTTTGGCTTCAACATATTTGGAAAATGTAATGGGGCTCCTTTGTATCTCATTGTTCATGTTTTCATGCAGTCAACAATAGTGTGCAGATTTGACAAGATAAGTTCTCTCCTAGCACAATGCTACTGCCAACCGTTGAGATGGAAAATTGCCTTATGCATGGTGCCGAATCCAGAATACAACATCCGCATGATTGTTTTGACGGATTATATTTCATCCAGTATCGCTATCTTCAACTTTGCTCTATCGAATGATGTAACTTTTTCTCCTCCCTACTTGGCCACTTATAATTCCTTAGCCATTCGCTTGTTTTCTGCTATCAAGAATTGAACACTCGAGCTAGTGGCTTTGGCATATGCTCTGGTAGCATCGGCCAATGGTGCTAGATGCTTGTTCACATCAGATATGATCACTCATTCTTAGAACTGCATAGGAGATGCGTGGACATCCAGAGTAGACACTCTACGCGAATGCACAACTTTTTGTTGTGATTCGTCGAAAGATATGTTGTTCATCTCTGGCTCCGGATTGTCTTCAAGGATCTAGCAAGGCCAATGGGGTGACCTCTTGGTTATGAGGCATGAGGTCTATATCCTGATCTTACTGTGGATGCACCATGTCCGTGTCCATCTGTTCAAGCATTTCTTAAATTTCTTAAGCTAAGTCCCACTCCTACGACTGCTCACCCTGTCTTCTCTGTGCTAGCTGCTCGGATGAGTCTATAGCCTATATGGGTGCAGTTTCATCAATCTGTGTGTGCTACTCCTCCTACCGTGTCTGTCCCTGCTGCGTTTCCTTCTCTCTTCTGTGCAAATCCTGTTCTTCTTGGAGTTGCAGCTTCAACTCTTGCGACTCATTTTATGTTTCCTCCATCCCCTGTTTATCTCTTTGCCTTTGCGCGTTCCTCTTGTCGCATTGTCGCCTCTTAGCCTCAATCTCCAAAGCTAATTTCAGCATGAGTGGATCTTCTTTGAACTTGTGGCTTTGTTATACCTTTGCGTTATCAACAACCTTTATCTTGCCTTTGTCATGCGTAGGTATGTTACTCTCTGCTACTATTGATGATGGTGCTCTTTGAGATGCTGCTTTGCTAACCATTCCACAGCTATGTCGACTCGTTCATTGAGCCTAGAGAAGCTGTGATAGTATCTCCATGGGTCTTCCTCAGGCCAATGACACGCCCCGTGGATCAAAGGAAATTTCACTCTCGTGCAGTGGTCCTTTGAAAGCAATACAAGTCATACGGATTGAAAGTTCTGATGCCGAAAGCGAATCTTTTGAACTCTTCTGTCTTGGCATCAACATGCTTGAGATTCCGTATCTCATACAACCTGATCTGCAAAGGAAGAGTGAGCCAAGGTGCCTTCTTCTTCCTGTGCAGTCTATCTGACAACCCTGTTGAGATATGATATGACACTTCTTGGATGAAAAGCTTATCCATGGAAAACTTCGTGGAAAACATGCAGAGGCTTCTCCGCGTTGCATAGCCATATGAAGGTGCCAAGGGGTGAGGCATACCAATTTTCTATGTTAATCATTAACTCCATTGCTATCTACCACATGCAAGGTGGATCTTGCTCAAATATCATTTTGTACATCGGGGTGACAAAGTCATTTGAAAACTGTGTGATGAATCCATAGAAGCTACATTCAAAGAACAATCTGCAATAAGTGTGCACAGATATTTCTGAAGGTGTCCATGCCCACTTCAAAGCTAGGAACTACTAATGGGCACAAATTGCATCCAGAATATAAGTGGACATGTATATCTCTACTTGCTAACCTTTGGGAGGATGTCAGGCTTTTGTCACCTATTCCTTCAACCTAAGAGCCAACATGTCTGACCAGTTGCATGACCTTCCTTCACTGGTCAGTGTGTCCAATACAATCACCTAGCTCTATGGGAAGGTCTCTGTGTTCTCTTGGTCAAATAAGCGGCATGAAAAGATGACCAAGTACTAATATTCCTTCCACAATATCTTTGTCTTGTAAACTAGGTTAGGTGTTGTCCGGAACTTGGCTCGCTTCTTCACCCAAATCTTCAAGATATATCTAGATTTTATGTTGCTGCGTGTGTTGAAGGGTTTCTCCATTGTGATCACTAGTTGTGGCAAGTGATACATCGCGTGATAGTCCTTCACCTTGAAGGTAGAAAGCTTTATCCCACTGACAATACTCAACATCATCATCTTAGGATTAATGTGTGAAACAATCCAATGTATCATGTTCGTGCATGGAAACGTAGGATACATGCATGCAATCTGGTACAAGCCAGATTTGTGGATGTTGACATAGAACCTACGGTCTTCCATATCTTCCTCAAATGTTCCCGAGAATGTATTGTTGATGTCTTTCCATTTCATCTTGATTTATCTGTCTATTACCAACTTGGTGTCTCCGTAAACGGGCAAGCTCATAGACACTTGTTAAACTATATCTCCAATTCCACTTCCAACTATGTCCTTTGACCCTGCTTTCTTGGAGGCCATTGTACCTATACTTCTAAGAGATGGATGAACACCTGCTATACTTTGAGACAAATCATCACTCATGGAAAGAAATCTGCTAATTAAAAACATAAACAAATTTGAGGATTGACATGCAACACACCTGGGTGACCGATTGGGAGACGGACTGCCAAAACTGTGCAAGGCATAGTCTGGTCCGTTAGGAGGCTGACTGACTACTTGAATTGTTCAAGGCATAGTCCATCTTGCCTGCTGAGGAATGAAACTACAGTCAGCCAGGACATGCATGCCCAGAGACGACATTACACAATTTTCTGGGTCAACATGGCAATTTTCTAGGCAAGGCAAGGTTTGGGCCAAGGTAGCCTAGACCCACTGACGGGCGACTAAAAACATGAAAAGGTTCAGATGCATCATGAGACTGAGTGTAACCAAGAGTGAATGATCATGCATGTAAATAGTGAATGCAAGATTCAGAAAATGGGAACGCATGCATGTGTGTGAAACAAGTCTCCACAACGACAACTGTCTGTGCAAAAAACTGTCATGCATGTGACAACAATGAGACGCAAACAAAAACTAAAACTATGCTTCTACAATCTAAAATAAATTAAAATGACAACAAGTGTTCATAAAACCAAGAAAACAACATTCATACAAAGAGAAATACAAAAATTGACAGAAAATAAAAAAATGACATGAAAAGTAGACTTACCTGGAAACAACTGATCTGATTGTGCTACAGACTCCTAGATGTGTTGTGGGATGTCATAACTCCAATATTGATGTGAGGAATGAGCTCTGTAGCATCAAATAAATAAGTTTGAGGCTTATGATGTGCATGCCACAAATCTAGGGAAAAGAGACACTTGGAGGGAAGTTTCTAAAATGGTCTTTTCATGTAACCTCCAGCTACTAAAAATAGATCCCTAAAATTTAGAGATGCTTTTTGCATGTTTATTTTTACTATTTCAAGAAAAATCATCCCATGCATGCAAATAAGGATTTCTTTGTCTTAGAGGGAACCAATCAACCTGAAGGCACATGCAGTAGTCTACAAGCCTGGGAAAGATATTTGCGTAGTTTCTAGGCTGAGTAGGGTTGGTTGTCCCTCAGGAATTGTGTAGTTTCTGTGGTCATTAGGTAACTTCCTCCTAGAACTGTGCAATTTCTGGGCTGAATCCTGGTGTCGGGCTGGGTTGCACAATTTTCTAAGGGAGGGTTGCCTAGCTAGATTGCACAATTCTAGCGCTCATTAGGCAGCCCAATAGGATTGCACAATTTCTGGAGGGAAGGTTGGTTCCCCTCTAGACTTGTGCAATTTTCTGAGTGAACATCTCAGCCAAAAATTACCAAAGTCCGGAATGGCTGCCTGTGACGGGAGACAAGCAAGTTGACATGCATAGGTAGGCAAGCCACTAAAGCCTTTATACTTGACAGTGCAAGACATGCTGCTAAGGATGGTTGGTAGGGAGGCTCCAAAATGAAGCTAAGGAAAAATTTGGTGGGTGGTTGTAGCTGCTACAACACTTGATGACACACTGGTAGAACTCCAGCTCTCTGCATGAAACTTGTTTCGTGAAAAGCAAGTCTAACACCTCCGGAAGTATTACTCAGTTCTCTAATCATCTTGACTCCTGCACTAGCTTGATTGAAAGATGTAGCATATGCCATGCTCTTGGCTGGTCAACACACATTCCAAGGCAATTCAACACAGTTTTTTTGATTGGGATGAGGGGTAGATTGGTACATAAGAAATATTATAGTCAGAGTTTAAGTTCCATCTTTGGTGTTGCTCCACTGCCAGCAGGCCTGGATAGTACCCAATGGAGTCACGCAAGAACACAATCATCACTCCACTACCAATGAGCCTGGTTAGTACCCTAGCAGAGTTACTTGCATCACCTCTCTACGTAGGAACCATTTCTCTTCTTTCACCTTTTTCATTCTTCATTTTTTCAAAAATTTTCACATTTTCATTTTTTCCATTTTTTTCATTTTGTAACTGTGCATAGAACTTATTCATTTCAGAGGTAGAAGATGGATCTCGACTTATTGAGAACATAAGAGATTGTTCCTTCATAGACATATTTTGTGTATACCTCTGACATACTGGTTAAGGTTTTCCCCCTCACCTTACTCTACTTGAATGAGCTGACAAGGGTTAACCCAAAAAAACCGACTAGAGTAGGTGATACTAGTTGGTGTGCAAGTGTTGTGTTTTCATCAAGGTTCACTTCGAACATCACATATTTTCCATTGGCGTATCATGGACTAAAGATAACTAGTTCTGCATACAAAGATAGGATGACAGATAACCAAGTATTGATAATTGCACAAATCCTCTTGCACTTTACCCTCACTTGTTTTAAGAGTTGCACAAGGTTTCATGTGAAACTAACCTACAAATGTAAACAAGAAAACACACAACTAAAAGTGCAAAGAGAAGAATAAAAATTTGAAAGAAAAGTGAGTAAGAAAACAAGCAAGCAAGCCAACAAACACACAAGAAAAGAAGCAAACATCCATGCAAGCAAACAAGACAAAATCAAACACTACTCCTACTCCTGAGCTAACATTGCATGGACCTAATCACGTGAAGTGATATTTCCAATGTAGCCACCGGTGCATTGGTTGACCCATTTTGGTGAAGGCATGGTTCATGAACAATGCAGTTATGCAAACCAGCAAACATGAAATATATAACAATGAAGACAAACACACTCCGAGTCTAAATACGTCCATAGAACATAAATGAGTGTAAGTGCATGACATGTAATCCATGGACTTACCATGTTGCTGTGTGACACTGCATGCAGATGTTAAGCTTATGCATTCTCTTGAGTGTGACATGCAAGAAAACGAGAGAAGCAAAGACAAATTGTGTTGCGTATGTGTGCTTGTTGCATAAGATTCCTCTAGTGCATGAGCCATGGGATCTTGTACTTTATATGGAGGAAGCAAAATATATGTGTGGGATTGATCTTCAATGCATACAAAAGAGTGATGAGGTGCCTTGGGTGTTTCAAAAATTTCTTGACCAGAAGCGAAACCAACCTCAAGATAGCGAGGGCCTAACATAACCATCATCTTAGGTTGAAGTGCCTCGATAGTCTGCAAGGTTTCGATTTCATCAACAGATAAATCATCATAAAAAGGTGGCTTTTAAAAATCAATACCAATAGAATCATCATCATGATCGAATACGGGAGTAAAGAGATCACAAAATCTACGATCATAAAAATCAATGGTTTCGTCAGCATCCTCATGATTAGATAAATCAAACAAAGAGGTGGATGAGAATAAAGAATGTTCACCCTTTGTGTTTCCGGAAAAATAAAATGAAAAATCAAGTGGATTTTCAATGAATGATTTGTCTTCTCGGCTATCAAATTATGGGCTGACATCTAGTGTGTTCTGGGAATGATCAACAATAGGTGTATCCATTGGTGGATTTACAAAGTAAAATCAGAGATAGCATAATCACCAAAGAGGTCAGGAGAAAGTGGAGGAGGCACGGATAGAAGGAGATCATCCTTCACCGTGGGTTGATGTTCAGGTTCCCAGTCATACTCATCATGAATGAAAATGCAGGTTGGTTGTGCAACACCAACTCCGCCGATGGCTTGATCCTTGTTCACAACAGGTTTAGAGTTTGGAACGGAAGAACAAAATATAGTGCAATCCAAAGGATCAACAGAACATGAAGATGGAGGTTGTGGTAACAAATGCATGTGACAACCCATGGGATTTGCAACCAGATATGTACAAAATGAGAGAAGTGATGTTGGGAGGATATGACAGTTGAACAAATGTGTGTGCATGTTCTCCCACATCACTCTATGGTGGTGGAGCTATTTGATTAGGGGAAGGTGGACAATCACTTGTGACAATGACTATGTCCGTCTGTGATTGCATAGCTCCATCACCGAATTATGCTGAGTCGGGTTTGAACTTCAACTTCATCTTGGGATTGACTGATTTGTTAAGACAGTATTCAAATATGTCCCAAAGATATTGAAACTTCATCTGGATTTTTAGATCTTGAAATTGCAATGCACGGAAGTGCTACCAAAAATCCATGGGTGATTATTGGGGAGTCTTCCATTGTTTTAAAAGTTTTTTGTCAAGAGGTTATAGATAAAAATGATGGAAAATAGATTCAATGAGATCATAGAACTTCTCAAGTGAGTGCATGTTGCTGGGTAGTAGGCTGCTACACCATCGTTGTGGAGATTTGTGAAGTGTGCGTGAAATTAGCAACTTGGCCTCTTCATCAAAGAAGTTATATGCATCATCAATTAATTCATAGAACTATTGTAAGTACTCAGGCCAGGCCACTTCACCTTCATCATCATACATGAATTCTGACAAGAGATCAAAAAACTCCCTCGTGATGTCGAGATGTTATGCATTAGAGAAAGATCAGGGAGGGATGAGTCTAACAATATCCATGACAGATATGCAAAGATTCAAAATAGGATGTAAGGGCTCAACTTGTCATCTCGCCCTCCTTCTAGCACCAAAATGTTGACGGTGCTGGATGCACTGATTTCCACATTTGCGTTGGTGGATACACACATCAAATTGTCAAAGTACATGTCTAGCTCCGTTCGGACTTGGTTCTTTGACTTCAACTTGGTGAGTGTGCCAATAGATTGGATCACGTGTGCGCACACAATGACATCCATGCTTCTAAACACACGTGCATGTGAAGCCTGCAAACTAGTGATGAGCTGCGAGAGTTCCTCACAGTCCCGGATCTGAATCCAGATGCATACCTTCAACTCTACTACCTTTGGCTTCATCATCTTTGGAAAATATAAGGGGATCCTTTATATCTGATTGTCCATGTCTGCATGTGGTCAACAATAGTGTGCAAATTTGACAAGATGCGTGCTCTCCCAGCACAGTGCTGCTGCCAACCATTGAGATGGAAAATTGCCTTATGCATGGTGCTGAATCTGGAATACAACATCCACATGATTGTTTCGAGGGATGATACCTCATCCAGTATCGGTATTTTCAACTCTTCTCTAGTGGATGATGTAACCTGTTCTCCTCCCTACTTGGCCACTTGTAATTCCTTAGCCATTTGCTCATTTTTTGCTATCAAGAATCGAACACTCAAGCTGGTGGCTTCGGCATATGCTCTGGTAGCATTGGTGAATTTTGTTGGATGCTTGCGCACATCAGATATGATCACTCATTCTTCAAACTGCGTAGGATATGTGTGGACATCCGGAGTAGACACTCTGCGCGACTGCACAGCTATGTGTTGTGATTCGTCGAAAGATATGTTATGCATCTCTGCCTTTGGATTGTCTTCAAGGATCTCTATGTCTCCTTGATCACTTGGGACTTGATCTGCTTCTGGATCTGGTGAAGCCGATGGGGTGACCTATTGGTTATGAGACATGATTTCTATATCTTGATATAACTTTCGCTACACCATGTCTGTGTCCATATTTTCAAGCATATGTTCAATCTCTTGAGCTAAGTCTTGCTCCTGCAATTTCTCACCCTGTTTGCTCTATGCTAGCTACTCGAATGATTCTATTACCTGTATGGGTGCAGTTTCATCAATCTATGCATATTTCACCTCCTACTGTGTCTGTCCCTACTGCGCTTCCTTCTCTCTTCTGCACAACTCCCATTCTTCCCGAAGTTGCTGCTTCAAATCTTGCAACTCATTTTTTGTTTCCTCCATCCTCTATTTATCTCTTTTCCTTTTCATGTTCCTCTTGTCTCGATGTCACCTCTTAGCCTTAATCTCCAAAGCTACCTTCATCACGAGTGGATTTGCTTTGAACTTGCAGCTTTGTTCTACCTCTGCACTGTCGACAACCTTTCTCTTGACTTTGTCATGCGTACTTCTGCTACCCTTTGTTGTTGCTGATGATGGTGCTCTCTAAGATGCTCCTTCATTCTACTTCACTAACCATTCCACAACTATGCCAACCGATTCATTAAGCCTGGAGAAGTTGTGACAATATCTCCATGGGTCTTACTCAGGCCAATGACATGCCCCGTGGATCCAAGGAAATTGCTCTCTCACGCAGTGGTCCTTTACAAAGAAATGGGGGTCATACGGATTGAAAATTCTCATGCTGAAAGTGAATATTTTGAATTCTGATGTCTCTACATCAGCATGCTTGAGATTATGTATCTCATACAACCTGATCCGCAAAGGAAAAGTGGGCCAAGGTGCCTTCTTCTTCCTGTGCAGTCTAGTTGACAACCCTATCGAGATGTGATATGAAATTTCTTGCATGACGAGCTTATCCATGGAAAAATTTGGTAAAACATGTGGAGGCTTCTTCGTGTTGTACATTTTTATGAAGGTGCCAAGGGGTGAGGCATACCAATCTACTATGTCGATCAATGCTTCAATTTCTTCTTGCAACATGCAAGGTGGATCCTGCTCAAATATCATTTTGTACACTGGGGTGACAAAGTGGTATACAACTATGTGATGACTCTGTAGAAGATGCATTCAGAGAACAATCTACAAAAAGTGTGTGCAGAGGTTTCCGAAGGTGTCCATGCCCACTTCAAACCTAGGAACTGTTGACGGGCACAGATTACATCCAGAATATAAGCGAACATGTATATCTCTGCTTGCTGACATTTGGGTGGATGTTGGGCTTCTATCACTTGTTCCTTCAACCTAAGAGCCAACATGTCTGACCAGTTGCATGGCCTTCTTTTGCTGGCCAGTTGGTCCAACACAATCACCCAGCTCTGCAGGAAGGTCTCTGTGTTCTCTTGGCTGTATAAGAGGAATGAAAAGATGACCAAGTACTGAGATGCCTTCCACAGTATCTTTGTCTTGTAAACCAGGCTGGGTGTTGTCCGAAACTTGGCTGGCTCCTTCACCCAACTCTTCAAGATATCTCTGGATTTTGTGTTGTTGCATGTGCTGAAGGGTTTCTCCATTGCAATCATAGGTTGTGGAAAGTGATACATCTCGTGATGTACTTCGGGTAGCAAGCTCTGTCCCGTTGACACTTCTCAACATCATCGTCTCAGGATTAGTTTGCAAAACAATCCAATGTATCATGTCCGCACATGGAAATGCAGGATAGCTTCATGAAATCTGGTACAAGCCAGATTTGTGGATGTTGACATAGACCTTGCGGTCTTCTAGATCTTCCTCAAATGTGCCTAAGAATGTATCGTTTATATCCTACAATTTCATCTTCATGTATCTATCTATGACCATCTTGGTATCTCCATAAATGGGCAAGCTCATAGACACTTGTTCAACTACATCTCCAGTTCCACTTCCAGTGATGTTCTTTGACCCTGCTCTCTTGGAAGCCATTGTACCTGTACTTCTAAGAGAAGGACAAACACCTGTTGTACTTGGAGACATAACAACACTCATGGAAATAAATCTGTCAGTTAAAAACCAAAACAAATTTGAGGACTAACATGAAACAGACCTAGGTGACCGACAATAAAGATTACACAATTTTCATCGGGAGGTTGTGAGACTGACTCCCAAAACTACTCAAGGCATAGTTCGGTCTATCAGGAGGTTAACTAACTACTGGAACTATGAAATACACAGTCCAACCTACCTGCTAAGGACTTAAACTACACAATCCACAATTTTCGTTAGCCAGGACATGCATGCCCAAACACTGCATTGTACAATTTTCTAGGTTAGCATGGACCTGCCTCCCAGAATTGCACAATGCAAGGTTGGAGGCTAGTGCTAGCCAAATTTACACAATTTCTGGAGGGAAGGCAGAGCCTTCACTTCCAGAAATGCACTTTTTTGTCTGGGCAAGGCAAGATCCAATCCAAGGTAGCCTAGACCCACCAATGGGTGATTGAAAACATGAAAAGGTTTGGATGCATGGCGAGACTGAGTGTAAGCAAGATTGAATGATCATGCATGTAAACAATGACTGTAAGATTCAGAAAATGGGAACACATGTATGTGTGTGAAACGATTTTCCGCAATGATGATCGTTCGTGAAAAATAGTGTCATGCATGCGACAATAGTGAGATACAAAGAAAAACTAAAACGGTGCTTCTACAAGCTAATATACATTAAAATGATAGTAGACGTTCAAAAAAACCATGCAAACAATATACATACAAAGAGAAATACGAAAAGCGATAGACAAGAAGCAAATGACATGAAAAGAAGACTTACCTAAAAATAACTGAGGTGAATGTGCCAAAGATTCCTAGATGTGTTGTGGGATGTTAAAGCTCCAAGAACGATGTGAGGAATGAGCTCTACAACATCGAATAAATAAGTTTGAGGCTTACGACGCACATGCCACAAATCTAGGAAAAATCAACACATGGAGGGAAGTTTCTAAAATGATCTTTGCATGTAACCTCCAAATGATAAAATTAGATCCCTAAAATTTAGGGACTCTTTTTGCATGTTGCTTTTTTCTATTTCGAGAAAAAGCATCCCATGCATGAAAATCAAGATTCCTTAGTCTCGGAGGGAACTGGTCATCCTAAAGGCACATGCAATAGTCTGCAAGCCTAGGAAAGGGATTTGCGTAGTTTCGAGACAGAGCAGGCTAGATCTCCCTCACGCATTATGCAATTTCTGGGGTCAACAGATCACTGCCTCCCAGAATTTCCCCATCTCTCAGGTGAAGCCCGATGTCGGGCTATATTGCACAATTTTCTGAGGGAGGGATGCCTGGCTGGATTGCGCAATTATGGAGCTCAAGAGGCAGCCCAGTAGGATTGCACAATTTCTGGAGGGAAGGCTAGTTCCGCTTCAGAATTGCACAATTTTCTGAGTGAACATCTCAGCTAGAAAATTACCTAAGTCTAGAATGGCAGCCTGTGACTGGAGACAAGAAAGTTGACATTCACAGGCTGGAAAGCCACTGAAACACAATTGAAGCCTATGTACTTGACAATGCAAGACATGCTGCTAAGGATGGTTGGTAGGGAGGCTCCAAAACAAAGCTAAGAAAAAGTTTTGTAGGGTGGTTGTGGCCGCTACAATAGTTTCTAACATCGTCCCACTGAATAAAATTAAGGGAACTATACATGTTTGTGTTGATTATAGGGATATTTATCAAGATTGTCCTAAAGGAAATTTTCCTACTACCTTTATTGACCAAATTATTGATGAGTGTGCTGGAAATTAAATATTTTCCTTTATGGATGGATTTTCTGGGTACAATCAGATAAATATCCTTCCTGCTTACCAACATAAGATTGCCTTTATTTGTCCCTAGGGGATTTTTTTCCTATAAAAAGCTTCATTTTTTCCTTAAAAATGTTGGTGCAACCTTCCAAAGGGTTGTGTCTTATGCATTCCATAATATTAAAAACATCATTCAACCATATCTTGATGATTTACCCACACATTCATCTAAATGTCATGACCATCCAAATCACCTTCGTGCAATTTTTCTTCGTTATCAAAACTATAAGATCCGGTTAAATCCTCACAAATGTGTCTTCTGCATTGAATCTAGTCATCTTCTAGGATTCGTAGTTTCCAGAGAAGGTACCCAAATTGATCCTCTTAAGGTGGAGGCTATTGTTAATCTACTGCCTCCATCTACCTTACAACAACTCCAAAGTTTGCAAGGGAAGGAAAACTTTCGATGTCATTTCATCCCCAACTATTCTGGGGTTTAGAAGGGTTTTACTCACCTTTTAAAGAAAGACATCCCATTCATTTGGGATGACGTTGTCCCAAAATCCTTCGACGCATTAAATACTGCACTCATCAGTGCACCTTTGTTGCATTCCCCTAACTATCATCATGACTATTTCCTGTACTTGGCCGCCGTTGATAGTACTATTGTTATGGTGCTAGTTCAAGACAATGATGAAAATAATGAACATGTTGTATACTACCTAAGCCATAATCTCCTTGACACTGAGATTTTTTATGGCCATGTGGAGAAATTAGCCTTGGTAGTAGTCCACGCTGTCCAACGTTTATGCCATTACATCCTTTTATAGAAAACCACGGTGATATCTGATTGTAACCCTGTGATTTATATTATGACTTGCCAATTTCTTGGGGTAAATTCTCCAAATGGATTGTCATCCTACATCATTTTGACTTAGAGTTCACTAAAGCTAAGTAAAAAAAAGTCACTCATTTTTTCTGAATTAATTTGTGATCTTCCCAATTAGTGGGCTAAGACCCCATGGGGTTGTGGAATGGCATTTATCATTGATTTTGGTCATTGAATACTCAATAATTAATAATTTTTTAAGCTCTTAAAATCCCTTTAACATTCTGTATAGAAGCCCCTCTCAACTCTATAAAAAGAAATCTCATATATTCTCCAAAAGTAGTGATCGTGGAATTTTCATTATAACTTCATTTTTGCAAAGTCTTAGATGTAGAAAGTAAAACCCATTTGAGACGAAATCATGATGAACGTCGGGACCAAAATTCAGATCTTGGTTTGCTACACTTTTGTAGATATGATCTGGTGAAATTAGGGTTTTTGGAGGCTCTCGAATTTCATCTCAAAGAGGTGACCTTGGGAAAATCGTCATAACTCTCTCTCTCTGAGAAGTGGATTGGAATTTAGTAAAAAGTGGTGGATAGTGCATGGGCTTTAGTTTTCTATGTATCAGTTTCAAATCTGAAGGAGGAAATAGTGACACGTGGAACACCGTACAAGTTCACTCTATTGAACTAGTCCATAATTAGGTCATTGTCAGAGATTGGGCATAACTTTGCCTTGAAGAATCCAAATCAGGTCAGACCTGTGGCATTGGAAAGAAGACTCAAAGGAATACTACAAGAATCAAGATCACATATTGGGGATCTGAAATCATAGAGATACATCAAATTCAATATCGTGCTCCTAGAAGGCAAGAAAAACACTAGATCAAGTGTTGTCAAGGGGTGTAAAGGACTAGACTTTCTAGGGCAGCAAAGAGCAAGGTGCAACAAAATTATGTAGCAAAGGTAACCTCTAGGTAAGTATATTATGTATATGCATGTTCATATCTTAATTGCATTAGTTTATTTGTATTCTAATTTGTTGTTTTTCTTTAGCACTGACATATGCTCTGTAGGACGAGGTAAGTTTTCCTATTATCATGTCATGGGTATTTCCTTGAAGACTTTTTGCAGGTATTATATATTCATCAAGAGAAGACTCAATGCATAATATAATTTTCTAAAGAGTGAGAAAGGGTAGCATGACAAGAGCAGAAATCAAGGTGCAGAATAGCAGCAAGAAGTTCACCGCATGAAGTCTTCAAGTGGGCAACACCGCATACAGTCATTGTAAAAGTATCATTGTACAAAGTCATTGTAACAACATCATTGTAAAATTTGTACATGTGTCTATCTACCAATAGTTGAAGAGGAAGTGTAGGGAGGTCTAGGATCATCATTAGGTGGTTTTGTCATGGTTGGGGTTATGGTATAGTGTGTCTTCGTCTTCTACATCATTCTATATCATTATAAAGTGGACCATTTTCCCTAGTACGGGAGTCTATTCATCTTTTATTCTTCTATAGGGTGGTATGGTGGTGTTCGGTCGCCAAATTAGCATACACTTTCACTCCACTTTCACCTTTATCCTCATTTTGTCACCTCATTTCATCACATTATCATTATATTCCATTACCATATGGGTTCATATTTTCATTTTCCAAAGTTATTTATTTTATTTATTTAAAGTGAATTTATGAATAAAAGTTATAAAAATAACATATATTTTCTTATACCTAAAGGTGGAATGAGTTTGGTGACATGTGTAGGTGATTTGGAAGGTTCCAAGACACTCTAAAGCGGACTCCAAGACTCAAATTCGAATTCTCCTGAAGATTTGAAGGAGATTTGGGATAGCAGTCAAGCATATCTCATGGAGAAAAATCAAGGATAAAGGAATATGTGTCTCATATTGGTTGTAACCATATGAAGGATTTGTGGATCTAGGAGGGATTAGTGGATCTCCGTTAATGAGTTAGTTGCTTATGTTTTTGTATAAATAGGAGTACCTACTCCATTCCAAAGGGAGGACTCTTGGAGCATGTATCCTAACTTATGATGGAATAGAATAAAGTTTTCTTTCTATAGTTTTAGATATAAATTGTCTTAATGTAGTATATGAATTTATGGAATAGTTTGTCACTTTGTTCTTAAGAGAATTGAGCTCATTCTAAAAAGATCAAAGAAGCATTTTATTTCATTATAGAATTTATTTTCATTTAATTACTTAGATGTTTGAAGATGTTTCATTATTAATGAATGAATTTTAGTTTAACTCTTATCATCATATGAAAGAACAAACAAGGGTCTAAGTTAGGCTCTCTTCCATTTGATATGAGTAATAATTGAATTCATTATGTTTTTCTAGTTTCAAGTGATTTTCTGAATTTCCAGTTTTCCAACAATGGCATTAATGACGAATGAATTTGTAATGAAGAAAAGCAAGGAAATCCTTAGATAGAAGTCTCTTCTATTATTTGTTTATGCATATTAAGCTATTTCCGATTAGTGGTTTTCGATTTCTGTTCATGAAATAGTATTCTAGAAGAAGGACAAATCTGGTTCTCCTAAGTTAGGAGCCCCTTCTCCTGCTCATTACATAATGAATTAGAAATTACTTAGTTAAGATTTTATATTTGTAATATGCACTTCTAATTAGTTTATAATTGCATTCCCTTCAGTTTCCATAACTTATTTTCTAAAGCTGATTATAGTTGCATCTGAGGTCCCATATATATTTTTTTGCTACTAAGTTTTACGAAACCCCTAGGTTGACAATTAAATAATAGGGATTTAACAGATAATTAAATCACCCAACATTTTGGCATCATTTTCGGGGAAGCAAACTTAGACGTAACTAAGTTAAGAGGATTGTTTAGGAAACATTTTCTTTTAAGGTCATTTTCATTTGGGGTTAGATGCATTTATGCATTTTTCATTTAAGTTTATTTGCATTTGCATATAGAAAACATAGAACATTAAAATCAAGAAACCCCATTCATTAAAAAAAAAAAGATAAAGAAAAAAACAAAAAACAAAACAAAATTCCAATTGCAAAAACAAGATCTCTTCGTGCTATGACAGTTGAAGAAAATAAAAAACCTAAAGATCACATTCAAATTTGGTTTCAACTAGTTAGTCTTCATGATCATGTCCAAGAATTCAAAAGGGTTTACTTTTCAAATTTGGATATGAGTCTACTCATGATCTTGTTGCGCAAATGGATGAATTGAAAATTCTCTTATACTTAAGAGAATGTTTGAATTATTTTTCAATAGAATAGGACTAACAAATAAAAAACAAGTTTTGTGAATTTTAGGATAAATTTGCGATTTTGTGATACAATAAGAGTCGCACATTTACTAACCCTTGGGAGGAAAAATTTGAAATAAAACAAATGATTGTGAACGAGAAGAACAAGCAAAGGTGGAATAATGATAGTTTTAGGTAAGAGATCGATTCTTTTCATTTTTTTTTTTGCATCCAAATTTTTAAGAGAGAAATCGACTAATAAAAACTTGAGTATGCTCTCCTCCTGCGCTTTGTGTGACCTGGAGGATCAGAAAAATAATTTTCATGTTAGTATATCTTTTGTTAAAAAAAAAGAAAAAAAATCTCTTTCATTATTTGTATCTTTAAAAAAACAAACGAGATTTGTTTATTTAAACAAATTTGAAAAAAAAAAAACCCAAAACAACATTAAAAAACACAAAGAAATATTAAAAATAAATAAAAACACAAAAATGAAAATGAGAATAAAGTAAATAAAAAATTCATGGAAGCCAAGGAAACAAATTGTTGCAAATGTTATGAGTGATTTTGAAAAAAATGAAAGATAGTTGTGCATTCTCCTCCTGATTTAAAAAAAAAAAAAAAAAAAAAAAAAAAACAACAACAAACAAACAAACAAACAAATTTTCCCCGACAGTTATCTGAGTAGAGGCCAAATTCGCAAATGTTAAAAACATCATTTTTGAAATGCATTTTGTGACCAAATGAAAACAAATGTCAAAAATATAAAACATGGGTTTTTTTGAGAAGGGGGTAAAGTATGTTTAGAATGAGATATTTCCTCAAAATTCGTAACCGTTTGAGATATTTCCAGGGTTCTCTGGAGCCTTATTTGCTAGGTTGCGTGGAAAAAAAGGTTTTCAATCAAATGTAGCCAACAGCCAAGGAAACTGCCCAACCACAGAGCCATGGCCAACAACCTAGCAGTGTTTCCAAGCTGCACACAAAAAAAAAAATCAATCAATAAATTTAATAATTTTTTTTAATAATTAAATAACAAAAAAAAATTATTAACAAAAAAAAATTCTTATTGTAGAAATTTTTAGAAATGATATTTTTTCCATGCTTACAACCTACAACAAATATATATATATATATATATATATATATATATATATATATATATATATATATATATATATATATATATATATATATATATATAAACATTTCCCAACCTTTTATACAATAAAAATTGGTTAAAAAAAATCCAATTTCTGCGCAAAAAGGATGAGTTCAAAAGATATGAAAAATGATTTGGCAAATATTTTGGAATTCCATTTTCGTAAGAATCTTGGAAAAGGTGAATTCAAAATATATGAAAAATGATTTTGCAAATATTTTGGAATCATATTTTCCTAAGAATCTTGGATTTAGATTGGCCACTTGTCAAGTTGTGTCAATTTTCAATTTTAGAATAATTAAAATTTCCAAAATTCCATTAAATTCATAAATGTGACTTGTGGTTTATTGGTAAGTCATTCAAATTGCATAATATAGGTCATGAGTTCAAATTTTGTGAGGATTGGAATTTGTTAATTATTCTACAATTTTGACACAACATTAATTAAACAACAATTTTGCCACCACGTGGTAGCACAACATTGGCGAATATTTCACATTCATCACCACATTATCAGTCAACATGTCACATCATCCATTTTCCATGTCACTCACTACCACATCACTATTACATAGTCACCCTCCATCTACCAGCTCATTTTTAAACACTGAAAATGGATCAAGAAGAAGAACGATAAGGGTGCTTCATATACAAGATTATTGTTTTGCAAAATGCCTTGAAGAGAATCCTGTAGATGGAAGATTGAATCCTGTAGACATGCGTTTTTGTTTCATAAAGTATTTTTATATGATCATGTTTCTTTGAGTCTTGCAGGTACAGAAGCCAATGACATCACAAATTGGAAAATTTTATGTGATTGTTCAGCCAAAGAAGATAGACAAGATTTTTATATGTAGGAAGGGCGCAATTCTACAACTAAGAAACCTTATGAAAATCTTCACTCTTTCACCCAAGTTTCAAATAAGCACAACTTTCTCATACGACATCGGATTTTGACGACTCAAGAATCGTTGGAAAGATCTCGATGAAATATACATAATGGGGAATATATCATTAGAATTTGAAACATTTAAAGAATGAAAAAAATTCTGACAATATATAACAGGTAAAATGAGGCACTAGTTTCAACACAGTTATAAATTGTTTCAGTTTTTCTTTCATGAATTTGTTTTATTAGTATCGATTCTTAGTTTTTTTGTGTAAATGTCATTAATAGAGAGATTGATCACCTCTCACTTTTGATAATATTACATTCCATTGCAGAAGAAGTACTAGTTTTTTTGTAGATTCTAGGAAGATAAATAGATGACCACAAGAAAACGATGTCTCTCAAGGACCACATTTCATAAATACATCATCAAAGAAACATAAAAGGTTAGAGTTCAAGCATGATGACATTATTTTGGGTAAGCCAATAGGAAGAATGTCATCATATCTATCAAATCATTAAAAAGACTCTCAAAGATCACATTTATTTCACAAGAAAATGATCAAAGAAGCAACAAAGATGAAACATCAATGCATGATCGCATGATGGCAGATTAGATCCATCACTTGCAATCTTTTTCAGATGCTAGTGCCTCCATTGCATCCATGCTTCTTCAGTCAATAAAACATTTGCCTCATTTCCCTTTACATTCATCATTGTATTCCTCCTTTTTTAGTAAATAAAACCTTCATTTCATTCTCACTTTTTCAGTCAATAAATTTTCCTTCACAGTCATTTTCCTGCCTCACTTTCACTAACCTGTAACCCAACAATAAAACATTCAACTCCTCTACAAACATGATTCATTCGATTTCATTTTTATTTTTCAAAATAAACCTTGATCCACTGCAAAATTTCTCATCCATAATCCTTAAAAATTATTGTTTCATGCTCTAGTTAGATGATGGAGGATTCCTTAAGGCCTCCCTTCTAACAAATCTTGGCCTATCGACATCAACACATTATCTAGGTTCAAGGCTAGAGTCCTTAGTAGTACCTTGAGGCTTGTATGCCTTAATTACAGGCTCTCTTGCCAAAAATCATGGGAATACACCAATGTCCCTTGATCGTTGGATCTTGCAAGTGGCTCAACATCATCTCATCTATTCACCCTTCGCAAGATGTACTTAGTTACCTTGGCACTCATTGACATTAATGGTGAGTTGCCTCGCATTGGTTAACGACATGCATCAATGGTTAGTAATCCAATGACTTCTCTTCATGCTCGACATCGACACATTTATTCGCATGATTATAATTGTACCATTGGGTGTTGTAACGATTGAAGACTATATCATTTTAACAATTTGCAGCAAATCAATTTGTAATAACAGCAATAAAGCTTCAAACCTTGTCATCAGAAAAGAGAACACAGAAAAAGATCCAAATTCCTTTGTTTACATACTCCATGATCCAACAACATCAACAACCACACTCTTCAACATCCACAACTCATGTACATTGAGGGTAAGTGAAGGTATGTGGTTTTCTAATTTTTAGTCACGCAATTCCTTAAAATGCTTAAAATTGTAACTTTGGAAAGTTACTCACTTCTTTTTTCACATTGTCATATCTCTAGTTGGAGGGGGAATTCATGTTCATACCTCATATTCATGTTTCGTGATATATATCACATTCATATTCCATTATCACCTTTCATATGTCATATATGTCCTTTATACACATGCCATCCTAACCAACATACTTTTCCAAACAACTACTATTGTATTATGATTCAAAATGTTACATGTTTTGCAAGTGATGATCATAGAATGAATGGTTGATTAAATTTTTTCAAAGTGTTTTGATGCAACACAAAAATAAAAAAAGTATTGTTACACAAGAACCAATACTAATAAAAGTTGGTTTCCACACAAGAACCAACCAAAGTAATATGTTTCAATCAAATATTTTGCAAAAGGACACTTTGCAAAAGGAACACACTTATCAAATGATTATGTGAAGATGAAAAAAGAATTAACATCAACCAAAGTTCATATAAAAGGAAGACAATTCAAAAGATCAATTCATGATTAAAGTAAATCAATGCAATAGATTGCATGAGGACATGTAATAAATTAAGTTTGGGGGGTATGTTGGGCAGCCAAATTAGCATAGAATTTCACTGCATTTTCACCTTTATCCTCATTTTTTCACCTCATTTCATCACATTATCATTATATTTCCATTACCATATGGGTTCATATTTTAAATTTCCAAAGTTATTTATTTTATGTATTTAAAGTGAATTTAGGATTAAAAGTTAGAAAAATAACATGTATTTGCTTATACCTAAAGGTGGAATGAGTTTGGTGACATGTGTATGTGATTTGGAAGGTTCCAAGACACTCTTATGTGGCTTCCAAGACTCAAATTCGAATTCTCTTGAAGATTTGAAGGAGATTTGGGATAGGGATCAAGCATATCTCATGGAGAAAAATCATGGATAAAGGAATATGTGTCTCATATTGGTTGTAACCATATGAAGGATTTATGGATCTAGGAGGGATTAGTGGATCTCCGTGAATGAGTTAGTTGCTTATGCTTTTGTATAAATAGGAGTACCTCCTCCATTCCAAGGGAGGACTCTTGGAGCATGTATCCTAACTTATGGTAGAATAGAATAAAGTTTTCTTTCTATAGTTATAGATATAAATTGTCTTAATGTAGTATATGAATTTATGGAATAGTTTGTCACTTTTTCCTTAAGAGAACTGGGTTCACTCTAAAAGGATCAAAGAAACATTTTATTTCATTATAGATTTTATTTTCTTTTAATTACATAGATGTTTGAAGATTTTTCATTATTAATGAATGAATTTTAGTTTAAAACTTATCATCATATGAAAGGACAAACAATGGTTTAAGTTAGGCTTTCTTCCATTTGATATGAGTAATAATTGAAATTCATTCTATTTTCTAGTTTCAAGTGATTTTATGAATTTCTAGTTTTTCAACAATGGCATTAATGATGAATGAATTTGTAATGAAGAAAAACAAGGAACTCCTTAGTTAGGAGTCTCTTTTATTATTTGTTAATGCATCTTCATCTAGTGCCCATTAGTGGTTTTTTATTTCTTTTCATAAAGTAGTATCCGAGAAGAAGGACAAATCTAGTTCTCCTAAGTTAGTAGCCACTTCTCCTACTTATTACATAATGAATTAGAAATTACTTAGTTAAAATTTTATATTTATAATATGCACTTCTAATTAGTTTATAATTTCATTCCATTTAGTTTCCATAAATTATCTTCTAAAGCTGATTATAGTTGCATCTGAGGTCCCATATATTTCGGTTTGCTTCTAAGTTTTACGAAACCCCAGGATTGACAATTAAATAATATGGATTTAACAGACAGTTAAATCACCCAACAGGTGTTGCTAGGCTGATGCATGAAGTCACCACTCGGTTCAAGCTTGTGAAAAATTTAGGGTGGTAGGGTGGTGTTAGGGTGAATTGTAGCTCATTGGGTGTTGGGGCATCCATTTAGTTGACTACTGAAGAATATTGGGTGTTGGAGCGTCCATCTAGTGGGAGCTGGAGAAGAATGATTTTCTAGATTCTAGGAAGTTGGAGCTTTCTTTTCAATTGGAGTTTAATATTAAATAATCATTAGAAAAACGATCAGGTGGTTTTTGTCCCAGAGGGGGTTTCCACCTTAAAAGTTGTGTGCATTTGTGATCCTTTTGTTTACTACTAACATTGTATAAACACTAATAATAATTGAAGATTAACTAATGCTATGAAATGTTAATAATAATACTAATTAAAAGGAATATTGATTCACCCTCCCCCCTCTCAGTATTTCCAACATTCCTTTTCCTCATTAGCACTCTCATTCCATGATATGGAGACATTATCATTATCTCCAAACTCATAATTTTAGATCAAATTTATCTCTCTCTGAGTGATGTCGAATCTGGTACCAATCCCAACCTTATCATATTATTGGGGATACCTTATACCATCATGGTGTTTATTCAATCCTTCGATTGTGTTTGACACATGAGGAAGCTGAGAAAGCTTTAAATGATTACCACTCTAGAGCCTATGGTGGTCATATGTCAGGATATGCAACAACTCAAAAGATCCTTCGAGCTGGCTATTTTGACCTTCCATCTTCAAAGATTGCATTCTTGGAGTACCTATTATAGACATTTTTGTGCCTTACAGCATGAAGCATGAAATGTCCATAATCTAAGGGATCCAAAGTCCCTAAACATGTTGTTCCTACCCCTAGAGGAACAAGGTCAGCAAACCACAGCACTGAATAAAAGTTCTCCACCTGAAAACACTCAAAAACAAGGCAATTCTGGATCATGTCAACTGCTCCACTGAGCATCTGCGCTGAATGTCAACTTCTCCACTGTCTACCTGCGTTGAATGTCAACTGCAAAGAAGGCTACCTGCACTGGGCGAGTTTGGAAATGTGGCACAGTCATTCCTCAAGGTGTCAATGCCCAGGAAGCTTCCAAAATGACACTTGGATCAGGGAATTCGACTGGTGATGAGTAAGAGGTTCTAGATCTCCAAGTGGAAGCACGAACCTCCAAGTGGACTCAAGAACTGAAGAAGAACTGAAGTGAGAGAGGACACTAGTCAGCTTCATGCCAGCCTCAAGCTGACTCATCCTTTCTCCAAAACTCCTATATATAGATCTCTCTCATGAGGTCTAGGGAGACTGGAATCTTGTGAATGTAAAGAATTGTTGTTGGTTTGAGTTTAGAACTATTGGGTGATTTGCTTTGAAGGAGGTGAAGAGGAGATTTCTTTCTGCTGGGAAGGTGATGCTGGATTGGGCCTTTTATGGTTGTATCACTTCTTGAACCTTACTTCTTCCATTAATAAAGCATTTGAGGTTCTTCTATATGCATGTGTCTCAATGGTGTATTGTTATACTTGTGTATTTGATTTATTCTAATCCTTGAATCAATTATGAATGTATGCTTCTTGTAGTTTCCCTCTCTTGCCATTTTGCAGGATCTTGGTGTAGCTGGGCCAGTGAAAGAGCAAGGAGCTGGGGGCAAGCAGCAAAGAGAGAAGATTGGATCAACCATTAGCGAAAGACATCGGTTAGTGGATCTCTTTCTCCCCTCTTTTACATCTCATAAAGAAGTAATCTCAGATAGCTTTGCTTTGATTGTTGCTAAGGAACTATCACCCTTAGAGTGGGATAGGGTCATTCCGTATTGGATACTTTTCCCAAAAACAAATTGGCGACTCCACTGGGGATTGTATCTTGTTGGTTGTTTGTGTTTTTGCTATTCATTTCCTAAACACAGGGAGTACCGAATCGAACTGCATTTGGATCTTTCAAATGCAAAGTAGAGGGCAGCTACTCTAGCTCAGTTTCTAGGCATGTTTATGATTTGAAGAGCTGATCCACAAGGACTCTGAACAGCTCTTAGTGATAGCTTTTCATCCTCCTTTGAATCATCCTTTAGTGTGTACTTGATTGGTAGCTTTGATTTGGCCAAAAACTGTTGATTTTTGAGCAATCTGTAACTCGGAAAACAAGAGAAATGAGAGTTTCTCTCTTCATTGCAGGCACTGTGAAGGCAGTCTGCATTTCATCGTAGGTCCCGAAGGGGCTACCTGCGCTGAATGTCAAACTGACAGTGTTCTACCTGCGCTGAACCAGTGTGGCCTTGTGCAACTGGGGTTCTCTGCTTTTTGTTGCCCTGTTTTCATCCCTGTTTTTGCAGCCTGCTATCAGTCAATGTACCTATCTGAAACCACCTTTCTTTGCCACTATTCTGCCTCGGTTGTATAAAGAAATTGTATTTGTTCTTTGTGTATTTCTTACATCATTTGCAGTTTCCCATAACAAAAGTGAACTAGTCTTGCTGTGGCCTCTTAGATCTAGACCTGTGATAAGTGTCGTTCTGATCTTAAGAGTTAGTTTGTTTGCTGTTCATAGCTGATTGAGCTTTTGCTTTCGTCATATGGTTTGAATTTATGTATTTCTAGTGTTGAAACAAGTAAATCTTAAGGTGTCTTTTGATTTTGGACAAAAGCTTGTTTTCTTTCACTTGAAATTGAATTCAAAGTTATACAACAGCTTTCTTTTTGTAGTACACCAACATTAAGAAAGAGAAAAGAAATACCTGCATTGTGCATGTGCATTTTGACAGCTTGCATGTTGATCTAGGGAAAAGTGCATTAGTGTGTGCTCTATGATCTGTGTGAAAAGATGATGTCTTTATTTTCCCTCAGTAGTTAAGATTTTCATAAGTTGAAAAGATTGAAAAAGCTTGCTTCTCATCTTTAGACTGCATTTAGGAGTTGTACCATACATCGATCCATAAAGGCAAACTGCTAAACAAGATCAACCTAAAATAAATTGAATTTACATAACAACGCTTTGAAACATAACGCAAACACATAGAGGTCTAAGCTAGAGACGTGTTCCGGCGTCGTTAAACGTGATATCTTAGCGTTGAGTGGTTGGGTGATTCCTCCACGGTGAAGCGATAAGTATCAATACGGACTTGTGCTCCCACGTACCATCGCGTATATATTGGGAGACCCTTATAGGAACAAAGCCTTTATCCATAGGAAGCCGTGTCGGCCGCCCTACTAATCGCAATGCAGTGAACACAGCATTCACGAAGACCGACCACCCGTACTGTAAAACGTATTCTGTGGTTTTGCGAAAGGTTTGGCACACCCTCTCCCTAGATCTCCAGAGCAGTTTCTTTTGGCCTTTTTCAAACTCTATAACTGCAAAAGTCCATCCGAGCATTTGTCACTTCGGGCTCGTTAAAACATCGAAGGAGACTAGAGTCATCTTTAGCTTTTTCTCGACTCTTTAAAACTGAAAAAGCAAGTTGTGTCTAAAAGCGTCTAATAAAATTCATTCAATTCGGAAACACAAATTTCCCCTTTTAAAATTTTGGTTGATCGAGTAATCCGCAATCGTGGAAGAAAGTCAATTGAAACCCCATCGTTCGCGGAGGCTTACGAGTCAACCGTCTTTGTCTTCGGAATCGAAAACAGTACGGACAAAGCGAACTCGTTTAACCGGTTCAAAATCTCCTATAAAAGTTAGAACAAGTGTTCCAACTACATCTGAGGTTCCGGTTACTCCAAACATTTCTGGGAACCCTGCCTCTATAGAAGAAGTTCAACAGCCACAGAAGGACAGTAATACTGATCCTAGTCTAGGGGCAAATACTTGTATAACTGAACCAGTTCCATCTGTAACCGGTCCAGAGAGTTTTGTTCCTCAAACAACTGTCGCTGTCGAAACAACCACTTCTTCGGCACCAGAAATATTTTACGGACCTGACGGTCTTTCTCTTCCACCGGGTTTGATTGCGATAGAGGAAATTACAGAGGATCCGCAAGCAAGTACTCCAACCCATTTTGGAGTCGGGGTCACTGTATTTCCTTCATCAGAAGTTAATCCACCACAAGTGGAGGTTCCTGTAGAATCGCTAGGCAATCTATTGGATAGACTTAAAATGTCTGAACAACCGTCATCATCTAGGACTGTGTCAAACGACACAGGGACAGCAGAAGCCCCTGCCGTCACTCCAACAATGTTTGCCGGCATACCATCTGTCCCAACTAGCTCACAACAGCTAGAAGGAGTCCACCAAGGGACTATTTCGACAGTGTGGTCTGTTCCAGTTTGTTCATCCGGAGTAATATCCGGCAACTCTTATGTTGAGACTCGCCAAATTGATCCATTTGGAGGTCAATTTGGGCAATCCAGTCCCCAAGGACAATCAATCCCCTTGAGTTCCAGATTGCTACCGTATGGGGGGCAGTATGCCCTTTCATTACCCCCTCCGGGAGGGTACCCATACGGGAGTTCACAACAGTGTTCAGGTTATACTGGAATTGCATCAAGTAGTTGGGTACCTATGCTACCTCAACAACCAAGGATTGTATATCCTATGCAACAGTGTGTACCTATGACGAACATCCCAACCACACTGGCTATTGTAACAGTGTCACAAGTTCAAGCAATGCCTGTTGCATGTCAACCTCAGATTTCCCAGGTTGTAATGCAATAGCCTCTTGACCATGGGTCACAACCACAATCGCCAACTGGTGGGGCGAAGTCGCTCCAAACGGGTACAATTACCCCACACCTTGGTCCAACGGTTAGCATAGCACAACAGAACATGGCTTCACAACCATGGCTAGTGCAATACCAACAACCACAATTCCAGCAGATGTACCAAGGTTCTGAGCAGCAGATCTTTGCGAATAGTGGACAACCGTATATCCAAAATGGTCAAAACCAACCACTTTACAGTGGTCAAGTCCACCAACCGTATCAGTCATACCAACATCAATTACATTATGCTGGTATGCAAAGGCCCACTGCTCAAGCGATTCCATCGTACCCTGGTTATGCTTCACCTAACCTAAATCAACAGTTACCATTCGTGGCGACTTTAGAGTTACCCGATTTACACCGGTTAACCAACGATCCGATTGCTTATGCCCCTTGGTGGCCAACGATTCCTCATAAACTTCCATCTGAAATTCCTAAATTCAATGGAAATCCAGGTGAAGACCCATCGAATCACATGATGAATTTTCATCTGTGGTGTTCGTCGAACACCCTAAACGACGATTCGATAAGGCTTCGCCTTTTTCAGAGGACATTGACAGGTCCAGTGGCTAAATGGTATATTGAATTACCTAGAGCCTCTTTCGACAATTTTAGTTCCCTAGCCACGACTTTCTTAACCCATTTTCAATTACCGATAAGGTATGAAATGGGAACAGAAATATTAACCAACTTCAAGCAGACAACTGCCACCCGTATATCTGATCATATACATGAGTGGCGTCGTCGTCGTAGGATGGTGAAAACATACGTTCCCGATCAGCTGTTAGCTGAATGGTTTATAAAGTCATTACTTCCAGCTATAACGGAAGATGTGGCAAAGGGGGGAGTCGTAACAGAGGAGCAAGTCATCGCTCGTGCACAGTATTTGGACTTAGTTTATACTCAGTCCGGCACGCTCTACGACAAAATACCTGACGCTCCTAGACCGAAATTTTCAATTCCCCCTCCTCCTAAATCCAATAGTGACTCTCATGCCGGTGATGGCGTGATTGGCACGGCAAACGCGAAATTGATAAAGGCTTCGTCAAAGAAAGCCCGTAAGAATTCGGATCAAAATGCAAAAGAAGAAATTCTTGCTTCGGAAGTAAATGCCGTATCAGCAGATAAGTGCAAAGAAACCAATCAACCAGGAAGCAAGAAGAAGCAAAACAAAGGGAAGAAGAAGAAACAGGGTGCATCATCCCCTCGAAAAAATTCTTCAAACCCTCCTGGGCAAGGGAAACCGAATTATCCATGTCAAATATGTGATGAAGAGGATCATTACACAAAGAATTGTCCATTCAAAGCTGAGTTAAAGAGGTTCTTTAAAAGTTCCCAAACCTCAGCTGTGTTGACTGATCCATTCCCGAACCCAGGTCAAAATATGGTTGATAGTGGAAATGCTTCCCCGTCGCAAGTACTTATGTTGTCGGTTTCAAAACAGCAGAATGATGCTTTGATTTCGACAAGGAACAAAGATTATGGGAATCCTCAAATGTCGAACGACAAAGGTAACGATCAACCAAGTAGTTCGACAACAACTTCAACAGAAGTTGTACCACCCATCATTCCTGAATTAACAATAAAACCGCCAAAGGGTGTAGTACACAAGTCGACATTTAATCCTCGCGCCAGAGCGGTGCAACATTATAACATAGTGGAAGATTTGGCCCAGTCGCCATCCGCTATGTCGACTCTTGAAGTATTACAGAATTGTCCATCCCAAAGGCAGGCTTTGTTATCAGCCATTGGTGGGATTGATCCTAAGGATTCCAATCTTGTATCCTTTGATCACAAAGGATACGATCCTCAGTTACCAGCTCAACTAGCTTTCCTTATTCAAGTGAAAGCCCTCAACAAAACTGTTCACAGAACAATTATTGATGAGGGAGCATCAACATGTATTATGTCGATGAGTTGCTGGAAAACTTTAGGATCTCCAACCTTGTCACGATCTTCGACGACATTAAAAGCTTTCGACGGAAGGACTTATACCCCATACGGTATCCTTAATAACTTGAAGGTTGAACTGGGAGGAAAAACGGTAGAAATTGATGTTGAGGTCATCGATGGAAATCTTGACTACAACATCCTACTGGGTAGACCATGGATTTATGCCATGGTAGCTGTTGTGTCGACTTATTTTAGGAAGATCGAATTCCCATTTGAAGGAGGGATTACAGTCGCGACCAACAGAACTTCCTCCCTAATGGTTCACAAGTTACAGGAAGCATTCCCATGATCCATGAGAGCAACCATTCGCTTCAAGATATCGGAGTAGGATTATTGAAAGACCCCACATTGATGGGAACTTTCGCGCTACCACCTCCTATTTACATAGGAAATATACCATTTGTAGCAACCTACAACATGATATCTTCCACGAAGGTCGCAAAAGACAATGTCAACATGGATCATGCAATTGTTTTGCCCCCAAGCCCTTTAGAAATATTGTAGAAATCAATGTTTCAAGCATGGGAGGCGAACCCAAATCAACGCTCGTCAAGAGTTTGGGTAGATAGGTCTAGAGAATATGGTACCCCATTAGATCCTTGGTCGAAAGTACATGGGACTGACGAAGGAATGTTACAATCAATGTTGATTGAGGGGACACCATGGAATGATCACCACCATCGTTCCCTTCTTCCAGAATATGAAGAAGATACTCAACATGACCTTTATCACCCTTCAATTTTTGAATTCCTAACAAATACTGTAAATACGGTGGATTCCGAGCGAAACTTATCCAACATTGAAGAGACTATAGCCATAAATATCTCGACTAAAACAGATGTTGTAGAGAATATTTATGTCGACAAAGGTTGTTCCCCTTCAGAACTGGAAATATATAACGCTCTTTTTCGCGAATTTAGAGATGTCTTTGCTTGGTCATATGATGAAATGCCAGGCATTGACTCGAGTATCGTTGAACATGAAATTAAAATGTATCCTGATGTCAAACCAGTAAGACAACGGCTTCGGCAGGTGCACCCCAAGAAAGCCGCTGCCATTAAGGCGGAAGTCGAAAAACTTCTCCATGCTGGATTCATCTACCCGGTTCCTCTAACCGATTGGGTATCGAATATTGTCCCTGTTATGAAAAAATAGGGGACGATTAGAGTGTGCGTCGATTATAGGGATGTGAACCAAACTTGTCCAAAGGACAACTACCCCACACCCTTCATCGACCAGATAATTGATGAATGTGCCGGATGTTATCACAAAATCATGTACTGATGGCTGCTATCAGTTAGACTTTATGTAACTATTTCAGACCAGACTCTTGGCTAAGGATTAGCCTCCCTAACCTAAGAGGGCTCTCTCAAAACAAACTACTGATTGTGATTAACACTAAGAGGGCTAACTCTTGAAATGAAAACTTAATAACATGCTGGTTGGACAGACAACATAATATTTCTTCCATTGGGCTCATGGAGTCAAACATCACTTCAGTAAACTATAAACTACTCATTCATGGAAGTCAGGGCATGTAAAGTCTAAACACTCAAAACATTTCTCAAATGAACCCCAACTCATAAATATACACATAAAATCTGAGCAACTAGGTGAATTCAGAGTGATTGTATATCTATAGAGTTGTAAAACATAAATGATAAGACAAAGCCACATACATCTTGAGCATTTGAACAAAGTATGAATCCTGAGAAGAACAAAGTAGTCTATTATATTACTGTAACAAGTCTTTACATAAGCCAATATAAACTCTGTTTTTTCCAAAAAACATCCAACCCCTATTACATCCCAGTTTGATTCATATATAGGGCTACATTCTTAACCACCTCGAGCTTCCTCCTCCATCATGAGGGGAGCATCGAAGGTTGCTATTCACTATCCTTATCTACTGCATAACTAATTCATTAATTACATGATAGCTGAACTGTAATTACAAATGGTCTTCATTTACTCAAAACCCAAAATCTGTCCTCCTCGTAGCATGATGTTTTTCTGAGTCTTGACACATGTCCTCTATCTGCTTTGGTTGAGGTATCTTGGAGGAGAAAACACTGAACGAGCTAGCTTTGGATCCTTGTTGCGCACATGGCTCATTAATTGACCAAAAGATGTGCTCTGTTTTTACGGTCCCTGTCTCCCAACATTCTTCATCTCTTAAAGAACATGTCCCCTGCTCTCTAATTCCTCATAAACAACGCATATCACCTTACTCTCCAATGAGCTGGAAGCTTTGTGAGCTGAACAAGTGTACAAACAAAAATCTCCGATAACCTTAACAGAAACCCTAACAATTCGGTCATAAAGTACCTTTAACGAGACTTGAGCTAAAAACAAAATATTTCACCTTTTCAAAATGCACATCTGTCATTCTCTGAATAGCTAGGAGATTCTTTTATGGTTTCCCTTATGTCTTTGAGGCTTTCCCTTCAAAAATTTGCTGACCTCATCATTAAATTCCTTGTTTTTCTTATAAAACAGCACCTACAGCAGTTTCGTAGCGCACTACGAAACTGCTGTTTTTACCAAAACATAATGCATTTGCACTAAAGCTTCCTTTGTTTGAACTTCTAACTTTTCAAACCTCCTCTACAGGTGCCAAAAACTTAGATGACTTCAAAATAGTGAAACTCAAACAAAATTGACCAAAACTGAAAATATCACCTTTTCCTCAAATCAATGAGCTAGCTGACCTAGCTGCATCTTCAAATTTGAAACCTCCTTCTTTAAAGCTTTGTTTTTAGCTCTCAGAGTCAGGTTCATTTGTCTGAGGAGTTTAGCTTGTTTTAGAGCTGGGACAGTCCAAGTATATACATCAGCCACAGAATCTGTCTGACCCATTAAGTTTTTGCTGCCCTTCAACACAGCTCTTTTATAATTGGCATACCTAACTGCACGCTCCTTAGTCACATTTTTGGCTTTGACAATTTCTTCTTTGGCTGCTCCCACCTGATCTTTCATGGCTGTCTTCACTTGACTCTTTATGGCAATCACATTTCCTCCTTGGGTGATGATGACCTTCTTATTCTTGTCTTTATGTTTGACTGCCTCCACTGTTTTTGTCAATACATCAATTGCCTCAGTTCTGGGTGACTTTACAGCTTTCTTTGCTTTATGCACTTTCTCCTTTACAACTTCTTCTTCTTTATTCCCTTTCTCAGCTTCTTTAATTTGTTTCCTTGTAACTGGCCTTCTTGGCTTGAACATAAAGACCTCACTAGGCTCATCAAACCTTAATCTTTTCGAAGCTTTTGACTTCTTAGTGCTCTCAGGAGAAGATTGGGTCAAATCAATATGCATGGGTTCAAGATGCACTGGTTCTCCCTGCTCAAATTCAATAGCCTCAAGTAGGTCACTTAGACTGGCCTTTGAAATTGGACTCTCTTCCACAACTACTGATTTACCTTTCTCCTTGCTTAGTTGACCCCTAGTTTTAACTCTTGATGCTTTTTCAGATTCAGCTGATCCATGAACCTCCTTCTTTTGCTTGACCTTTTCCTTTGATGATGACTGAGGTGGCTGAGGTGGCTCTTTAATAACCAAGGGTTTGACTGGTTTGTTCAACTGAGATTTAACTTTCTTTTTCTCACTAGCCTCCTTCCTAAGCTCAGAAATAGTGGGTTCCTCCATTAATTCTTCTCTTTCTCTAAGTGGCTGTGGGGTGAGGCCTGTCTTACTCTGGAAACCGGCCATATAAATGAAAGAATCCCAATCCCTACCAATCTTCTGCAAGCCATCCATCACTAATAGTTTAACTAGGCCATGATGAAACAGTGATGACTCACAATCATCCTTCCTCAATTGAATTTTATCACACATCTTACTGAGGCTTCGAAACAAGTAGAATGGGAGATCTATAGGTGCTTTACCCGTGAAATGCAGCAACAACTTGAAATGATATGAATAAACTTTGTTATATCTACCCTCACAAGTTAAATATTTTTGAATACAAGTAAGAAGCATAGCATAACTCTCCTTAACATAACTTCTAGGTACAACTTTGGTTAAATCTTCATTCACATAGGCTTCCTTCAAGAATACTTTACAGGGGCTCATATCAAATTTGAAATTTTTGAACCACTCCTGCCCTCCTCTAGGAATCTCGGTTACCCTAGCAATAGCCTCTGGAGATACTGGGAATTCTAACATAGACACCTTGGAACTCAAGCCTGTAAAATTCAATGCAAATTCTTTTGTTACCTGAGTGTGTCCTCCCTTCAGCTTTTCACAAAAACTCCAGCAACCAGCGTCTTTAAAAGCCTTTTTAACACCTTCCTCCCTCAATGTCAAGTCTAATCCTTCGGGTTCTGCCCTTTGACACCTTCCTGACCGATGCTCTTTCTTCTCCATTATGCCTTGAAACTTTTGCACACAGTAACACCGGCAGCTTCAACTCGACAAGCAACTTCAAACTTTAGAACACAGGCTCGCTTGCAATGCAGCTCTCTTGAAGAAGAAACTCGGGCTCATAGTAATTCAAATGACTTAACATATAAGCTGGCCGCTTCAAGTAATAATAATAGAACATCATGACACAACCATGCATGACAAGAACATTTAAATGAACTTAATGTGCATGACTCTGAACCTATTGGTGGAATGATGCATCGTAATTGCTTGGAAGGTACATAAACTGACAACAATCCGACCGGACACAATGACTCATCCCTGGACATGACATTTCAAGAATGTGCGCTGCAAAATCCCAAATCTGCGATTTCGTAGCGCAGACAGTTATAATTCAGTGACATGTGCTGCGAAATGGCTGGCGCTACGAAAAGGCTAAAACATTACTATGCTGCATAATCAGCCAATCAAACGGTGCTGCGAAACTGTGAAAAGGTGCTGCGAAACTGCGAAAAGGACAAATGACACATACGAGACAAGACATATCTTAATTAATCATGATGGAGGATGACTCGCGGTTTTGAAAATGATTCTCAACAATATCATTGAAAAACATGACCCCTAAGTGGTAAACATAGGAGAACAACCATATAACATTCATTTTTACCCATGAAATTTTGGACTTAACTTATATACATGCAACTGCAGTTCTCAGTGATAACACCGGAGGTGAAATCTTTTCATTTATGGATGGATTTTCCGGGTATAATCAAATAAATATCCACCCACAGGACCAGTCAAAGACTGCATTTATTTGTCCGTGGGGCACATTCGCTTATCGAAAATTACCCTTTGGTTTAAAGAACGCAGGAGCGATGTTTCAGAGGGCTATGAATTATGCCTTCCACGACATCAAGAACATTGTTCAACCTTATCTCGACGACCTTCCGGCTCATTCGTGAAAGCGGACTGATCATCCGCAGCATTTAAGAGTGATATTTCTACATTGCCGACACTAGAAGATAAGACTCAATCCGCACAAATGTGTGTTTTGCGTCGGTTCTGGTCGTTTACTTGGCTTTGTAGTCTCTAAGGATGGAATTCGTCTCGACCCCTGCAAGGTTCAGGCAATCATTAATTTGCCTCCACCTTCAAATTTGCTTCAGATTCAGAAACTCCAAGGGAAAGCAAACTTTCTGAGGAGGTTCATTCCAAATTACGCAGAACTTGCTAAAGGTTATACTCGTCTTTTGAAAAAGGATGTACCTTTCGTCTGGGACCAGGTGGTGCAAGCTTCCTTTGATGCTCTGAAAGATTGTCTAGTAAAAGCATCATTAATGTACGCCCCAGACTATCAAAGAGATTTTAACCTGTATCTGGCTGCAGCGGATACGACCATTGCGATGGTTTTAGTTCAAGAAGTCGATGGAATTGAACATCCTATCTATTATTTAAGTAAAAACTTAAATGATACAGAGAGTAAATATTCTTATGTTGAAAAACTAGCGCTTGTAGCTGTTCAAGCGATTCAAAGGTTTCGACATTATGTCCTCTTTCGGAAAAATACTATTTTGTCAGATTGCAACCCCATGACTTATATACTGTCGCGACAGTTGCTGGGGCGCAAATATTCAAAATGGATAGCAATCCTTCAAGAGTTTGATCTGGAATTTGTAAAATCCAAATCAAAGAAAGCTCTAGTTTTCGCAGAATTATTATGCGACCTCCCATCATCGTCCAACGATGAAACATCAGAAGAGTCAATCGTGGACGAAAGTTTGTTTCTGATATCTACAAGCGATGAGTGGTATGGAGATATCATAGTTTATCTCCAAATCCAAAAATTTAGGCCTAACACCTCTCACTCTGAACAAAAACGTATACGATACCAAGCAAAAGACTACATGATCGTCGGTGATACACTTTACCATCGTGGTATTGATACAGTTCTTAGGAGGTGCCTTACCCATGAGGAGGCCGAAAAATCCCTGAATGAGTGTCATTCAGGCGCGTGTGGGGGACATCAATCTGGATATGCAACAACACAAAAAATCTTACGAGCAGGATACTTCTGGCCAACCATGTTCAAATATTGCATAACCGCAGTCAGAAGTTGCCATACTTGTCAAATTTTTGATAGCAAAACCAGAAGACCACCCGCACCTTTACAGCCGATAATTGCTGTTGGGCCCTTCACCAAGTGGGGCATCGATTTCATGCAATGTAACCCCACCTCGACCGGGGGGCATGGGTATATTATAGTCGCTGTTGACTATTTTACCAAATGGGCCGAGGCGATGCCTACATTGGATAACACTGGTGAAACAGCTGCCCTTTTCTTTTTCAATCATGTAGTCGCCAGGTTCGGTGTACCACAGGCTATAGTTACAGATCATGGATCGCATTTCCGCAATCACATGATGGTCGAATTAACTACCAAGCTAGGGCTATCTCACGACAGCTCTACCCCGTATTATCCGCAAGCCAATGGACAAGTTGAAGCAATCAACAAGGTCCTGAAGCGTATGTTGCAAAGGATGATCGGAGTTCATAAAAGAAGGTGGCACCTAATCCTGTACTCAACTTTGTGGGCTTACCGGACGTCGGTAAAGAACGCGACCGGGTTCACACCTTTTCAATTGGTGTATGGCCTGGAAGCAGTCTTTCCAATCCAGTGCGAAATTTTGTCACTTAAACTCGCAATTGATCTCCTCCCCGGAACTTCAGAAGAAGAGGCTCGTTTCTTGGAATTAATCCAATTGGATGAAACCCGTCGTGATGCCACTTTGGCTAACGAAGCCCATAAGAAACGAGTCAAGGCTCAGTTCGACAAAAGTGTCAAACCCCGTGTCTTCTCAGAAGGTGATTTGGTCTTGCTTTATGACCAAGAATCCGATAAATTGGGAGCAGGTAAATTAAAATCCTTATGGATGGGCCCCTATATTGTTAAAAGGGTGTTAGCAAAAGGAGCCTACGAGTTAATGGATTATGACGGAATTCCACTAGCGCAGCCCCGTAACGGGTTGTACCTCAAGCGTTACTATGCTTAAATAGTAACCTGCGTGCTTTTATTGTATTTTGTTTTCGCTAAAGTATTTGTTCTGGTCGAGTGATCCACCTTTTTCATTTGTTGCAGATGCCGAACCTTCTGGAGACATGTGTTGGATATGCCGACGGAGCGAGTCGTAGTTCGCGGAATCTATCCTCCGCAGCCTGGGCCATTTTTTATCCAAGCGGCGAGTTAGTAAGTTTCAGAGGTGTGTGTATTGGGCAATCAACGAATAAAATTGCTGAGTATAGCGCGTTGATAGAACTACTCTCTGATGCCATCACACGTGGCATACACCGACTAATTGTCAGGCTAGACTCACAGCTCGTAATACTACAACTCAATGGTATATATTCCGTTCGCAATACAGCTATTTATCGCATGTTTCTAAGGGTTAAGATTTTGGAAAGACAATTTGATTCAATTCAATATCAACATATTTCCAGAAACTTAAACACATTAACCGACTCATTAGCAAATTATGTGTTAGATAGACATTTGCGACATTTATAAAAGGGACACATCATCAATGATTGTACATATGGATCATATAACTCAACCAGAATAAAACTCGAAAATCAAAATATATATAAGTTGTTTATAGTTCATACATAATGTTCTGTAACCAAGACAAAAATTGGTCATATGACCTAAAACTCAAAAAGTGCTAGGGGGCACCCTAGCCTAGTGGTGCTCATGATAGCACGTCACGGCTTGTGCAATCATGCGCAAGAGACGAGTCCATCGTCTAGGCACGCCAGTAGTATGCCGCTGCAGCTGTAAAGGTAACTCATCAATCCTCACATCGGGAATGCCAAGAGTAAGGCTCTCAACCTGCTCCTGCACAGCTGTAAGAGTCTCAGTATCGTCAAGATCGCGAAGAATAACTCTCCCAGCAGGCTCCGCTGCCGGGGTAGCAACGGGCGGTCTCGGACGAACTGCTGGACGAACAGGACCAACATCTGCATGCACCCAAGAGTATGATTAAAAGTCTTGATAGAATAAAGCACAACAACATTATGAATAAGAACAGTAAACAGTAATATGGTCAAAGAACTTACCAATAGCGCCCCAATGTTCGCCATCCGGTAGCACCAAATCCGGATCACCTCGAAAATCCATACCCACATATGGATACTCGGAAAAGACCATCTCCTGGCGCTCGAACCACCTAAAGAAGGCATCAGTGAATGTGATCTGAGGTTGACCAACATGCCTAGACATGTGATCGACCCACCTCTACATGCGTGGCTCGGTCGGAGAAGGCAAGTCGAGTATAATATACTGAGGCTGCATCAGTGGGATTTTCTCCAAGGCGAAGGCAGTCAGAATAGAACCAAATCCAAAGTTCTTCAGCTTCCCGTCCTTTACCTTGGTCAACTGACTTTTCATCTGAACAAGTTGGAGACACTCCAAGGCGTACTGCACATAAGACCTGTTGGCAACATGTAGAGCTGCACTACCGGCCATCCTACCAATGGTATACAGAATGGACCTGAGAGACCTCTCAGTAATCTCACGGATAACAACCTTGCCGTCTCTGCTCAACTGGGAACCTTCCCTGCAATACTGGCGGACATAATCTCTCACGGAGTCAGTCCCCCGGGCCGTACCTGACAAAGAAATGGGGGCACCTCGCCTTGACAATCCAGTCAAGAAGTAAATGTCCTCTATGGTCAAGGGGATGGATTTTCCCCTAATCTGGAATACTTGGTTAATGGGATCCCAAGCATCAAGCATATACTGCAGCAAAGTGATCTGTGCTCTCATGCTAGAAATACGGAAAAACTTCAGCAGGCCACAGTTTCGCAGCGCGTTCACCGTGACAGGGTCATGGAGGGCAATCATGTCCTCCTCTTCATGTTCTCGTTCTTGCCATGTAAGGGACATGACGAAAATTCATCAAAAAATGAGCTGAAAACTCAGTTTTCTGAGCTCAACGCAGGCAGAGAGTGTCCCACCTGCGTTGAAGGTCAGGCTGCCTTAAGGCAGCTTGACATTCAACGCAGGTTTCGAATGGGAAACCTGCGCTGAAGTTAGGGCGCCCTGGCAAAACCCCTGAGGCTCAGAAAAGCTGGGAAACAGGCACAAAACTGAAAAAGGAAACCATGAAAAGAAAGAGCTAGGGTTTAGCTCCTACCTGGTCCAGACGGCGCTGAAAATCGTCCGCAGAATCTCCCGGAATCAGCTGGTGAAAATCAAGGGGGAAGAGGCACCTCCAGAGCTCCAACAAACCAAATGCAAATGAAATGGTAAAATGAGAGGTAAAAACACCTTTTAATGGCTTTTTACGTAGTTCAAAGCAAAATATTAGGGTTATAATCTCATTTTCATGCAGATATTATTCATTTCTAACAAAGTTTGTTGCAGCAATTGAAAATGCAGTACTATCCTTGAAAAGAGAAAAGCTAGTAATGGTAAAAAATCAAAATTTGACCATATAATCGAGCAGTTTTAGCATAAAGTTCATGCTCGTTAAAAAATAAACGCAAGATCCGAGCAGTTTTAACGCGGTCTTCATGCTCGTTAAAAAATAAATATAAGCAATGAGCAGAGTTTTCTCCAGTGTTTAAGCTCATTTTTAACTAAAAAATGAACCTATCCCGGTAAATAACCGCTGTGATCGTAAATTTATCAGCCATAAAAGCCTTGGTCGTGTTTGCACCTGCCACCTCCACTTTCATTTGGCCGATTGTTCACCTCCATATGATTGTTTACCCATTTTGAGGAACAACTGCGAAGAGTGATTTCACCTAGCCATCCTTGTGACACTGCCGTAATTGGAAAATTCCAACCTGTACTTGGAATCAGTTGCTATCCTTGTTTATCACTCGTTCCTCAAAAGACGAGTCTTCTTTAAGCTCTTTTCATTTGACTCGTAAAATATGAAAAGGTTGCCGAGTTTTGGCCTTCCAGCTCATTAAAGGACCAGAAGAGCTATCCCTCCTCTAGATTTTAATCCTTTTGGACCTGAGGGATTATTGCACAAAAAGGTCGAGCGCTTGTTTTATTCGGCTCGTTAAAGTTATCTAAAACTCATCCCTTCTGTATTGTTTTATACTTTTTCGGACTTAAGGGATTAGATGATGAAAAAGGAATTTTGGAGTTAACTTTATGTACCTTTTCAGACTCTCTAAAAATGAAAAGGACCTAGTTTTCCTTGTCGTTAGACTCGTTAAAATGATTAAATAGCGACAAACTTGTCTTTAGACGAGAACGAGTTTCCCTATCACTGGGCTCGTTAAAACATAGCGATGGGCTTGCCCGAAGGGCAGGTTATAGAACAAGCATATGTTATCCTCCTCAAGCTTGACAAAAATAAAGAGGTACTGGTCAGAAATGACTGGGGAAAAATTGGGAGAACCTCAAAGCTTTAATGGTAGCAAGTCACTCTTGAACATGACACTTTTCCTCCGTACCACATCGGGTTGGGTTGTTTCATTCACCGATCTCATCACCATGGTCTCGCCAAACCATCCACATTTGGGGTAATGCTACCGATCCATCGCATCAGTGTCGTTATATGTTCAAGAGATGTTGTTCAGAAAGAGTCAACCGTGTCCCATCCACTACCATACATCATCTTTCATCCTTTCATGACCGCCACCCTGAATCATATTTCACAGATTGTTTTCACCTCCATTAAAATCATTAGCTCCGTTCCGTGTCACTGATGTGGGATTCATTAAGGCCCTCCTTTGACGGATCGCTCCTTGTCGACATCAGCTCATTATCCAAGGAGTTGATCTAGGAACAACCCCCTTAGTACTTTGAAGCTTGCATGCCTCAATGGCAAGTTTCTCACTTTTGGCGACAGGTATACATCAATGACCTTCGACCGAAAGATTCTGCGTGGTGTTCGACGCCAAGTCCTTTATTCACACCACGTGGATTGTACTGCAGTACCTTGAGGGTCATTATCATTATCGGTGATTCCTCTCGCGCTTGTTAACGGTTTACATTATTGACCGGTAATCAAGTGATGTCTTTCCATGTTCGACTTCAGCGCAATTCTCACATGGATCGACTTGTACTTAGAGTGAAGATCGAACGAGTTTGAAGACCCCGGATCTAGTTTCATCCATCCGGGCTGCGATATATATTCAGGAAATATAAAGACATTTGACATGTACTAAAATTAATTTATAAAGCTGAGCATGGGAATGCCCGCCTCAGCTAGATCATGAAAGCAGTATGAAAAATAATGTATTGTATTGTATCTTATTACAGGTCACCTCTCAACAATTGAATGAACTTCGGATCCTCCTGATAAAGCATTTCACCCGATAAACGACCTCATACTTTAGGGGGCAACTGTTATAGACATTTTTGTGCCTTACAGCATGAAGCATGAAATGTCCATAATCTAAGGATCCAAAGTCCCTAAACATGTTGTTCCTACCCCTAGAGGAACAAGGTCAGCAAACCACAGCACTGAATAAAAGTTCTCCACCTGAAAACACTCAAAAACAAGGCAATTATGGATCATGTCAACTGCTCCACTGAGCATCTGCGCTGAATGTCAACTGCTCCATTGTCTACCTGCGTTGAATGTCAACTGCAAAGAAGGCTACCTGCGCTGGGCGAGTTTGGACATGTGGCACAGTCATTCCTCAAGGTTTCAATGCCCAGGAAGCTTCCAAAATGACACTTGGATCAGGGAATTCGACTGGTGATGAGTAAGAGGTTCTAGATCTCCAAGTGGAAGCAAGAACCTCCAAGTGGACTCAAGAACTGAAGAAGAACTGAAGTGGGAGAGGACACTAGTCAGCTTCATGCCAGCCTCAAGCTGACTCATCCTTTCTCCAAAACTCCTATATATAGATCTCTCTCATGAGGTCTAGGGAGGCTGGAATCTTGTGAATGTAAAGAATTGCTGTTGGTTTGAGTTTAGAACTATTGGGTGATTTGCTTTGAAGGAGGTGAAGAGGAGATTTCTTTCTGCTGGGAAGGTGATGCTGGATTGGGCCTTTTATGGTTGTATCACTTCCTGAACCTTACTTCTTCCATTAATAAAGCATTTGAGGTTCTTCTATATGCATGTGTCCCAATGGTGCATTGTTATACTTGTGTATTTGATTTATTCTAATCCTTGAATCAATTATGAATGTATGCTTCTTGTAGTTTCCCTCTCTTGCCATTTTGCAGGATCTTGGTGTAGCTGGGCCAGTGAAAGAGCAAGGAGCTGGGGGCAAGCAGCAAAGAGAGAAGATTGGATCAACCATTAGCGAAAGACATCGGTTAGTGGATCTCTTTCTCCCCTCTTTTACATCTCATAAAGAAGTAATCTCAGATAGCTTTTCTTTGATTGTTGCTAAGGAACTATCACCCTTAGAGTGGGATAGGGTCATTCTGTATTGGATACTTTTCCCAACAATAGTACCGAAATGTCACACTTGCCAAATCTATAACCAGAAACAATGAACCCAACCCACTCCCTTACACCTAGCTATTTCCATTGGTCCATTTGAAAAATGGAGCATTGGTTTCATGACTTGTAACCCTCACTTGGTAGGGGGGCATGGCTACATCATCGTTGTCGTGGATTATTTCACAAATTGGGCTGAGGCGATGCTTACATACAATGTCAAAGGTAAAATTGCAGCCTTATTACTATTTAATAATGTCATAGCTCAGTTCGGTGTGCCACAAGCCATAATCACTGACCATGGCTCCCATTTCCATAATTACATGATGAAAAAACTCACTGCTCAGTTGTTCTTACGTCATGACAGATAAACTCCATATTACCCACAGGCCAATGGCCAAGTTGAATTTGTCGACAAAATTTTGGTCACTATGCTTCAACGAACCATTCAGATGTGTAAAAAGAACTGGCATCTTATGTTTTTTCATCCTTGTGGGCATATCTAACTGCTGCTAAAATGACAACTAGATTCACACATTTCCAGTTGGTATATGGTCTGGAAGCCACTCTACCAATTGAATATGAGATCCAATCATTGAAGCTGTCTTTTGAACTACTTCTTTGTACTTCACCTGAAGAAGAATTATTTCTTTACATAGAACCTCCTGACGAGACTCATTGAATTTCCACATTGGTAACTGAGACTAAAATGGGATGAGTTAAAGCCTAGTATGATAAAACCATGACCCCTCGTGTATATGCGGAAAAGGTTTAGATGCACAGTGAGACTGATTGTAATCAAGAGTGAATGATTATGCATGTAAATAGCGAATGTAGGATTCAAAAAAGGGGAACGTGTGCATGTGTGTGAAACGAGTCGTCGCAATGACAACCGCTCGTGCAAAACAATTTCATGCATGTGACAATAGTGAGATGCAAAGAAAAACTGAAATGGTGCTTCTACAAGCTAATATACATTAAAATGATAGCATACATTCCACAAAACCAAGCAAACAACATTCATACAAAGAAAAATGTGAAAAGTGACAGAAAAGCAGCAAATGACATGAAAAACAAACTTCCCTAGAAATAGCTGATTTGTATGTGCCGAAGACTCCTAGATGTGTTGTGGGATGTTAGAGCTCCAAGATCGATGTGAGGAATGATCTCTACAAAATCGAATAAATAAATTTGAGGATTATGATGCACATGCCACAAATCTAGGAAAAAGCGACACTTGGAGGGAAGTTTCTAAAATGGTCGTTGCATGTAACCTCCAACTGCTAAAAATACATCCCTAAAATTTAAGGATGCTTTTGCATGTTGGTTTTTGTTGTTTCGGGAAAAAGCAGCCCATGCATGCAATTCAATATTGCTCAATGCCAGAGGGAACCGGTCAACCTGAAGGCACATGCAGTAGTCTGCAAGCGTGGGAAAGGGATTTGCGTAGTTTCGAGGCTGAGCAGGGGTAGTTGTCCCTCAGGCATTGCACAATTTATGGGGTCAGCAGGTCATTGCCTCCCAGAATTGCACAATTTCTAAGATGAAGCCTGATGTTGGGCTAGATTGCGCAATTCTCTAAGGGAGGGTTGCCTGGCTAGATTGTGCTATTCTGGAGCTCAGCAGGTAGCCTAGCAGGATTGCACAATTTTTGGAGGGAAGGCTAGTTCACCTTCAAAATTGTGCAAGTTTCTGATTGAACATCTCACCCAGAAAATTACCGAAGTCTGGAATGGTAGCTTGTGATGGGAGACAAGAAATTTGACATGCACAGTTTGTAAAGCCACTGAAATGCAGCTAAAGCCTATGTACTTGATAGTGAAAGACATGTTGCTGAGGATGGTTGGTAGCGAGGCTCCAAAACAAAGCTAAGGCAAAATTTTGGAGGGTGGTTGTAGCTGCTACAATAGATTTTAACATCATCCTAGTGAATAAAACGTAGGGAACCATACGTGTCTGTGTTGATTATAGGGATATTAACTAGGCTTGTCCTAAACGCAATTTCCCTACTCCCTTTATTGACTAGATTATCGATGAGTGTGTCAGAAATGAAATATTTTCCTTTATGGATGGATTTTCTGGGTACAATCAGATAAATATCCTTCTTGCTTACCAACATAAGATCGCCTTTATTTGTCCCTAGGGGAATTTTTCCTATAAAAAGCTTCATTTTGGCCTTAACAATGTTGGTGCAACCTTCCAAAGGGTCGTGTCTTATGCATTCCACAATATTAAAAACATCTTTCAGCCATATCTTAATGATTTACCCACAAATTTTGCTAAACGTCAAGACCATCCGACTCACCTTCGTGCAATTTTTCTTCGTCGTCGACACTATAAGATCAAGTTAAATCCTCACAAATGTGTCTTCTGCATTAAGTCTGGTCATCTCCTAGGATTTGTGGTTTTCAAATAAGGCATTCGAATTGATCCTCTTATGGTGGAGGCTATTGTTAATCTACCACCTCCATATACCTTACAACAACTCCAAAGTTTTCAAGGGAGGGAAAATTTTCTTCGTCATTTCATCCCAAACTATTCTGAGCTTTCCAAGGGTTTTACTCACCTTTTAAAGAAAGGAACCCCATTCATTTGGGATGAATTTCTCCAAAAATCCTTCGATGCATTAAATAATGTGCTCATCAGTGCACCTTTGTTACATCCCCCTAACTATCATTGCGACTATTTCCTGTACTTGGCCGCATCTAATAGTGCCATTGTTATGGTGCTGGTTCAAGACAATGATGACAAAAATGAATGTGTGGTATACTACCTAAGCCATAATATCCTTAACAGTAAGATTTGTTATGCCCATGTGGAGAAATTCGCCTTGGTAGTGTTGTGGCCACCAACAACCCCCCTCCTTATTTAGTATTAGCAATAGCACTAGGTAAGTGGGGACCCTTAGTAAAAAATTCAAAAAATTCAATTAAAACTCATGTATTATACTCCTTAAGAAAACATCACATCGCGCGAAGAAGATAGGACATTTCCTTGTGAGTAAAATGATAAATTGCAAGAAGTGCGACGCGAAATCCATCGCATCGCATGCATTAACAAACGCTCATAAACGAAAACCTTAAGAAATCGCCGATGGCCGATATGCGACATCGCATATCGCAACATCGCATAAAATAGCACATAACCATTTAACGAATTGTAACAATCTGCGATCTTGCGATAATGCGATACTGCGATCGACGATCTTGCGATCGCGCGAAACAACAATCTGCAATTCTGCGATAAACGTGATCGGCTAACCCTGCGATAACACATCTTGATGAAAACGCGATAACACGATGATGCGATGCTGCGATACGAATCGTAGAAATCATCCATCGCAGATTTTCCCCGGCTCAACATTCAAGAAAATTGGATACGCGCGTTAATGAAAATTAATGAATGTACACCAAGTGTTAATAAAAGACAGTGTTATGTTTTTCGAAGAGTTAGTTCACGTCAGGTGGCATGTTTTTGTACATCCGTAGAACTCAGAGCTTTCTTGTCAATCTTTATTATCATTACTCTCTCCTTATGTGTGAACTGCAAGAATGAAAAACAGAAACAATATGAAGCAATGTGCAGGGAACGATTAAGGAAAAAGGGTAAAGCTCCAATGCTCGGAAGCAGAGAAGAAATGCCCTCATGAACGGATACTGCATGCAACAGAGCCGCAAATTCCAGAGCGCTGCTGAGCCACCATTACAGATCTATCAGTCAGAGCCATGGTTCAATGAGTAGTTGAACAATGTTGATGTCAATAGGTGATTTAACGCTCAAGGTTAGAAGCTCACGAAAGCAGTATGTTTGCAAAATTTTAAAGCTTATACCTGGTGAAGGAAAAGGCGCTAAAGGCGAAAAACACACCAAAAAGGCCCGGATCAAAGAACGGAGGCAGTTTTCGATGCGAGATTAGTGCCTAGCGCTAATCGTGCATCACTGAGAAAATTGCTCAAAAAGAAAAGTCCCTAACTGCTTAGTCACTCGTAAGCCCAGAAAATGCAAGCAAGCAAAGGCAGAGGCAATTTGAGGGTTAACCAAGTGGAATTTGGGTTATTACTGAGCATACACAGTAAAACCACATAGCCAGAGATGATTCTCAAAGTATATCTGCTATTTTGCTGGAAAAAATGGTGCCAACGCTTGCCATTTCTGTTTGCTTAGCTCAACCAAAAGCGGAAGACAGTCAGTCGACTCTACCCCGACAAATATTGAATGCTCGCAATATTAAGGAGAAAATGCAGAAATAGTTAGATATTAGATTTAATTTTTAAGAATAATTTTGCTTAGAAAAAGGGCAGTCATATAACCGTATCCTAAATCTGTGTAATTAAGTTACTTAGTTAGTAGTATTTAAACCCTTCTCATGCATTTAGAGAAGGGTCCAGAAATTTATCAAAAACGTGTCCTCAGAACATGCACTTTTGCACCCTCAGAGGAGGTTTTGGTGAATGAATGGATCAAGATTTGTTGAGTTTTGCATTTGATATCTGCTACTGATGTTGCACTTCTGTACTCTTAGTAGATGTTAGAGCAAGGAGAGATAAATCATTGTTGCTTGAAGCTTATGAGTAGGACCAGTCATAAATGGTACTTTTATCTCTTGACCATTTATGCTTATATGTTAAAGTGATATACAATTTTTAGTTGTTTATATGTTATTGCATGAATGCTTGAGTTACCATTTGGCACTTTTGTACGGTGGTAGCTATTTATTTATGTTTAATGTATGAATAGCTTATTATGCGATATGCTGTTCACAACTGTTTTGCCTAACATTTTATGCGAAATAGTTCATCTTAATTTATTTCCTTTCTTATAATCGCTGAATGATCTTTATTACCAATTGTTATATGAAATCTCTTTAGATCGCATAATAGAAGAGTTACATCCCAGGTTAGCATAGATTAGATGTGTTGTTTTTATTAGATTACAATATCATAGAATTAGATTAAAGTTTGAATTAGAATAGCTTAGATAGGAACTGTTAAATCAGGAACATCCAATTCTACACACACACACCCATAGATTGGGAAATTGGTCCCATTATCCCCAGTCGGACCCGCTATACCAAACGGATAAGGAGCTACCAATCAAGGTCTGGACCGGGCGGGTATCCCCCTTGTTGTCAACCCGATTTTCAGGGCTTCAACATATTTGGCGCTAGAAGGAGGGCATGAACTATGAATGGAAAGTAAATCAAAATCTGAATACCATTCTGAGAGTAAATTGCCCTCATCATCTCCCCTGACTTCCCCATTACATTTAAATCCAGAGTCAGAAGTCGCTCGAGTATCAACCGCTGCTACACACCCTGATATTTTAGACCAATCTTCCATTGAACCTCCTGAAGTCGAATCCCTGATTCACAAACTTCACCGATTTTCCATCTCCCCTCAGAGGTCTGATAAATCTCAAGGCAGCGTGACTTCGCAGTACAACCCTGCTCATCCCCTGACCAGGTTAAAGAGTGAAAAGTTTGGCGTTCAGCCAACCGAATTACCTCTTCCCACCAGGAAAAGAGCAAGGAAATCACCGCAAGAGTCTGACAGTGAGAATCTTTCGTCTGCATCATCCATCTCAACTACTTCACCGCGAAGTCAACCATCCACACCTCCACGCTAGATGATCGTCCATCTGTCCACTGGAACCCCCACAACCCCTCTTCAATCATCTACGATCATAGTATTCTCATCCTCCCAGCCACAGGGATCATCTTCTGCACTTTCCTCTATTAGTAGTTCAACGATGGCCCAGTCTCCATGGAACAATCCTGGGGCAGTCTTAATGCCTGCACCCTTGAGTCAAATGCCGGCCCATCCTGAGAATTGGCTGCCCAAATTCAATCCCAAGGCAGGCATGCTAGCAGAAGAGCACATAAATAACTTCATGCTTTCCATTAATCTCAATGGAGTTACTAATGAAGATGTTGTTGTTCGGCTTTTTCCCTATACACTGCAAGGGACAGCCGGGTCATGGTACTTTTCATTACCCTCCGGATCCATCACAAGTTGGGAAATCTTCCAGGACCAATTCCTAACCAAGTTTGGTGATGACAGATCCACGGCAACATTAATCAATGACTTATCCAATCTTAAAGCCGAGGCTAGAGAGCCTATTAAGGATTTCAATTTACGATTCAACAAAATTTTCAACAAAATTCCTACTGCTTCTCAGCCCAGCGAAGAAGTACGATGTGAATGGTATATTACCGCTCTGTCATCGAACATAGCCATCTTCGTCGACAAGGCAAATAAAACAACCTTAGATGAAAACATGAAAGAGGCAATAGCAGTAGAAAAACGAATAATAGCCCTGGAAAAGAGATCCGCGATAGAGGAACGTAAGTCCATAAAAGTCACCTTCAAGGAAGACTCCAAGAAGAAACAAGAAAAAGATCCTTTTGATTTGGAAGGATTGCAGAAAGTTCTAAAGACCATGTCGAATGAGATGGTCAACATAAAAAAGCAAGTAGCAGAAACTTCTTCGAAAAATCCCTACAGAGCTTTTAAAAGAGGTCCTTCAACGGATGCAAAGCCACCCAATGCCATTTCAAATGTTGAATCCAAGGAAGAGGAAGAGGAAATCACCACTGAAGGGTAGACTGATGATGAAGAATTTATGGAATTACAAGGAATGTGGGATTTCATCCTCCCACAAGAGGAAGATCAAGAAGTATTTCCAGTTAGAACACAAAGTAAAAATCAGCTTGATCCTCCCCAAACTACCCCTAAACAGAAGAGCGCAAGCTCTGCAACAAAAGATAAAGTTGTGACAAAGAAAACGACATCTAAAGCGACTCAAACTAGCCAGTCCAAGCAGATGAAATGACTCCATCAAAAACGCTAATAGTGTCGGATGAAATAGATTACAATATTATTGATGACATGAAAAAGGCTAGGGCTAATATCACCCTTTACGAACTAAGCAAGTTGAAACATCAACAGAAGATAATGATGAAAGAATTACATGCCGTGCCAGTTGCACCTTTGACTGCAGTTGTACTGTCTCAAGCTTCCCACAACATGGGAAGACCTCCAACTAACGTGATCAGTAAGATTGATCCAAATGACATCACTCTGATTGGAGGAAGATCAAGATCTCACACTCCCTCGTTTCTCCTTACTTATGGAATCTTCAATAAAAATGTGCACAATTGTCTGGTAGATTCCGGTGCTTCATCGAATATTTTACCCAAATCTATATGTGCCAAATTAAATATTCAACCATAGAAATCCGCAGTGCGCATAGTTCAGCTCGATCGATCTCAAGTCGAAGTGATCGGCGAGCTAAATCAAGTAACCATAAGATTGTCATACAACCCGAAGGTATGTCAGGTTACTGACATTCTAGTGGCTGACATCCCAGAATTCTATGGCTTAATCCTTAGAAGGGATTGGTCAGAGAAACTCCATGGATACTTTGCAACTGATTGCTCGCACATGTGGCTGCCCTACAATGGTAAACTGAATCAAATAAAAGTTGAATGAGAGCTACACCAGAAGTACATAGTAACGAAGTTAGAAGGAGAAAATGAACCGGTAGCGTATAACAACAGTATCATGGGCAATTACTCGATAGATTCTTTCCTCGGCAATTTCAATGCTCATGCGTCACCTTATTTAGAAAATTCCATTTTGTCCCAAATTGAAAATTTTTCTCGAACTGATAGTTCGAAATGTATTAATTTTTTAGATAAACCTATAAATACATCTTTGTTTTGGAAATTATTTTTCGATGACTCTAGATCTAACGAAGGAGCAGGAGCAGGATGCGTTCTGATTAGTCCAGAAGGAGAAAAGATCATGCTCAAATGTAGACTCGAATTTGATTGCACAAACAATACAACAGAATACGAGGCTTTGGTTCAGGGCCTATACAAGGCAATCGGGTTAGGGGTCAAGTATCTTCAAGTCTTTGGAGACTCTGAGATTGTGGTTAAACAGGTGCGTAACACTATACATTGCTTATCAGGTCACTTAAAACACTATCAATCTTTAGTACAAGATTTGACTGAGCATTTCATAGCGTTTAATATTTCTTTAATCCCTAGACTCCAAAACGCAAGTGCAGACCTTTTGGCTAACGTAGCTTCTAAGCTTATTCCCTCCAAATATTTTAGTCCAGATAGATTCTCAATAGAATTAATCTTTAGACTGTCCATTCCTGACAACATCACAAATTGGAGAGTATTCAGTGATGATCCTGATATCGTAAATTTCCTCACATCTGAAAGATCCTACTCCAGTCAAATAATTGACGAAGACCATCACGATTGACAATTGCAACAAAATAGCACTAATAATGCTATACCGAAGTCGGTGGTTAAGTTAGAAGACTTATACGATTTGAAAGATCGGTTTAAGAGGTATACCAATTCAAAACTGTACAGTTCAACCTTGAACTACGAATTAGTAAACCTAGGGACCGATACTAAACCAAAAAACATTAATCTAGGCCTCGCCTAGCCCCTGAAGAGAAACTAGTGTATATTCGTCTTTTGAGACAATATAAAAATGTTTTTGCCTGGAATTATGATGAGCTGAAAACATACAACACTTATATCATCCAACATACTATTCCTATGATCGATAACGAAAAACCTGTCCAACAAAAACTGAGAAAAATCCACCCCAATTTAGAAAATCAGATAAATACCGAGCTCAACAAGTTACTGAAAGCCAGGATAATATTTCCCGTCAGACATTCTAAATGGGTCTCCAATATGGTACCCGTTAGGAAGAAAAACAGAGACATTAGGATTTGCATTGAATTTCGGAACCTTAACAAGGCCTGTCAAAAAGACAATTTTCCTCTTCCACCTATGGAGCAAATACTGCAGGCGGTGGGAGGCTCAGAACTAATGTCTTTCTTGGATGGATTTTCAAGATACAATCAAGTGTTGGTACATCCTGATGATCAGTTGAAAACCACATTCAGAACTAAATGGGTCACATATGCATATCGAAAGATGCCATTTGGTTTGATTAATGCTGGTGCTACATTTTAGAGAGCCATGGACATCGCATTCAAATGTTTAGTCAATAAATCTGTAGTAATTTATTTGGATGATATAATAGTGTACTCCAAGAAGCGAAGCGACCATCTCAAAGATCTGAAACAAATCTTTCAACGATGTTTAAGGTATGGAATTTCACTTAACCCAAAGAAATCTTTTTTCGCATTAAGTGAAGGGAAACTTCTAGGATTCATAGTGTCAAAGTCCGGTATTCACATTGATCCTGACAAAATCAAAGAATTCTGAAATATCCCTACCTCATAACAAAAAAGCCATGCAATCTTTCCTTGGTCAAATCAATTTTGTAAAGAGATTCGTTCCAGATTTTTCGCGAATCGTATCTCCTTTGCAAACCATGATTAAAAAGAATTCAAATTTTAAATGGGGTCAAGATGAACATGAAGCATTCAACCTGATCAAGCAAGCTATAATTAATGCTCCATCTTTAGCAACCCCTAATTTTTCAGAATCTTTTATTTTATACACATTTGCAGCAGATAAATCATATGCTGTGATTCTAATGCAATCGAATCAAGAAAAAGCGGAAGCTCCAATTGTGTTTTTTTAGCTCAAATTTACAAGATGCTGAACTCAATTATTCAGACATGGAGAAATAGGCTTATGTTGTTTTCAAAGCAGTGAAATACTTCAGACCTTTCTTACTTAAAACCCATACTAAGATCATAGTACCGTTTCCAGCGGTAAGGAATCTTCTAGTACAGAAGGATGTGGGTGAGAAAAGGGCCAATTGGGTTACTGCCTTACAGGAATACGACCATGAGATCAAACCAGCAAACATTGTAAGAGGTCCAGGTTTCTGCAAAATGCTGGCCGGAGCATCGCAAATTTCTGAAACTCCATCTGAAGAGGTACAAATGGGTGAGGTAAGCCTAAACGATGCAGAATCATTATATGCTGATATCATTTATTATCTTAAGAATGGATATGCTCCTTCACACCTTGATCATACTAAGAAAAGAGCTCTAAGATTGAAAGCTAAACAATATCAGCTCATAAATGATATTCATTTCAGAAACAATTATGATTCTGTTCTTCTTAGGTGTCTTGAAAAAACTGAAGCTGAAAAAGTTTTGCAGGAACTCCACGATGGGCCAGCAGGCGGACACTATGCTGGAGATGCTAATGCACATAAAATCCTACGCGCAGGATATTATTGGCCCACGCTGTTCAAAGACTCGCACAGTTACGTGAGGAGATGTCAAGTCTGCCAAACTGCTGCTGAAAGACAAAAGAAGCCGTCCCTACCACTACAGCCGGTAAACATCGAGCAACCTTTCAGTCAGTGGGGCTTGGACATAATAGGTGAGATCGTTCCTCACTCTTCTAAGCAGCATAGATACATCCTCACGGCAACATATTATTTCAAAAAATGGGTAGAAGTAGTTCCGCTCAAGACATCTAATTCTGAAAATATTGTTGAGTTCATAGATCAATTTATAATCACTAGGTTTCGATTTCCATCTACTTTAATGTTTGATAATGCATCATACTTTTCTGGAAATGTAATGATTGAATTTGCACTTAAAAGAGGATTCAAACTTAAATATTCGGCCAATTACTATCCGCAAGGTAATGGGTTAGCTGAGTCAACAAATAAAAACCTAATCAGGATTGTTAAAAGAACAGTTGACCAGAATCAAAAGAATTGGCACAAAGCTTTGGTATATGCTTTATGGGCAGATAGGATAACACAAAAAGCTTCAATCGACACTTCTCCCTTTAATTTAGTTTATGGGAAAGAAGTGGTTCTTCCAACTCACTTAGCCATTCCCTCTTTGTCTTTAGTACAATACATTGATGAAGTACCCACTTCCTCCTTACAGTTATGACAAATGGAAATAATTAAATTAGAAGAACAACGAGAACACGCTAAGAAAAAGCATGCTCATCATCAAGCGCTAGTAAAATCCTCTTTTGATTCAAACATAATGACCAGAAAATATTTTCAGATGGGAGATTTAGTTTTAAAGTGGGATAAGGCTCATGAGGAAAAGGGCAAACATACAAAATTTCAAAGGATGTGGCTTGGCCCTTTTCAGATTGTTGAAGTCATAGGTCCATCAACATTTGTGTTACAGGATTTAACAGGTAAGAGGGATCCTTTGCCTGTTAATGGACAAATTCTCAAGAAATATTTTCAATAGAAGATTATTCTTCTATTTTTGTAGAATAGTTTTTCTTTTTATAATAAAAGTAGTTGTGAGTGGTTACATTAGGTATTTACGAAAAAGACACCAATTCTCTTTCAGATTTTGAGCTTTTCGCTTGTATAAATAGCAAATCGTTTTGAAAATTGATCTTTATTATTGACATATACAGTTAAAAAATTTAGCCTAGATATGATACGAGTTTCAACTTCAAAGAATTTGATGAAAGCAACCTTTAGTGAAGAAATTGTTTTATATCAGCACAACGAAAGGTATCAATAACAAAATGAAGATTCTATGTAGAACACCTGCTTCCAAAAACTCTATTATTGTCGTCCAGAGCTATCTTAAGGAAACAATGACTTCCTCTCTGCTAAGGAAAATTGTAGCTTTCAGAGGGATAATCCAAGGATACACTATATCTTGAAGAGTAAGAGGTATCATCACAAGCCGGCTTATCATGATCACAGATATTATAATTTGCTGACTTTGCCAATACTGTCTACCAGAACAGGGCAATGACTCAAGATTGTTGCAATCAAAAGACAAGGGGTCTTATCACGAGCCAGCTTGTTCAGCAAAGTTATGAGTCAAGTGAGTGACTGTGTCATAATTTGGCTACCAAACCAAGACATTGTTCTTCAAGAATAAAAAGAAAATCAAAGCAATAAGTGTGAATATGGATTTTTCTTTGAAATTTGTAGGTCACCTTAAGTAGGATACAGGATCATTGTTGGGTAACAGGTAACCCTATCGAGGCTATAAATGCCTGCTGGCAGCAGAGGCTCTACCTACGACAAATGAACATATTTAAAACTGGTTTACAGAGGAGACTTTATTTTATCTGTACAAGACCAAATAATGGCTGATGTAAATAAAAGGACTAGCCTGAGGAAGCAAATAATTAGAAGAGAAAGAGGTTGAAACAAAATATTATTGACAGTTTAAAGCATAATGTACTCTATCTGTCCATAACAAAGTTTAATTTTCTGAAAAAATTTCTGTTTTGGAAGTTTGAAAAATTCAATAGGAAAACAGAGATAACTGGTTCTTCCAAGTGAATCGCCAATTGTTGTGGCCACCAACAACCCCCCTCCTTATTTAGTATTAGCAATAGCACTAGGTAAGTGGGGACCTATTGTGGCCGGCAACACCCCGCCCTTTGTTCATTTAAGTGTCGACCAAAATACTAAATGAATGGGGACCCTTAGTTAATTTTTTAGGAAAAACAAGAGTTTCCTTTCCTCAAAATAAGGTTACCATCATGGGCTTAGCTAAGTCTTTTGAATATTTTAAACCTAAGTCTATGATAAGGAGAAAATCTTTAAAGTCGCGTTGCAAAAAGATAGGAAATACCTCCATTTTTCCTTAAATATCGGTATACACACGATCTTCATGTTAAGAATAACATCGCGTCGCAACAAAGTAATACTCTTAAGGAAAAACTTAAAGATTCACCGATCTGCGATAACGATGATCGCAAGATCGCATATCGCAGAAATAAGCCGACAAGATTTGGCAAACATCAAACTTCTGCGATCTGCGATGTTGCGATCGCTGCGATATTGCACCCTCGTGATCTGCGATGGTGTGATTTGCGATGGTGCGATTTGCGATCGCGCGATATGCGAGGTTATGTAAGAAAATCATAAATCACTTCATTATGAATCCTTCGGGCATGCCATTCAAAGAAAAGCCACTTACCATAATCTGACTCGAAATCATGCGCTTTTAATGATAGTAAATGAATTAGTTGTCAGTTATTAAATGAATTAAAGACGCGTGCCTTTGTAGAGATTTACTTCACGTAAGGTGGCATATTTGATACATCTATTGCATTTAAAACTCTCCCATCACCTTTCTGGATCAGTCATTTCCATTTCTTAGTGAAGTCTAAATTGCAACTTTTAAATGTCAACCTGGGGCTCGTAAGCTGATGAAGTGATGTGTACTGTATGTACTTAGGCAACTATTTCTTAAGTTTTTGTCGTTTTTAACTTTTTAAGTTTGTTTTCAAGTCTATTTCTCCTACAGTGATGTGATGGAAATGAAAATAAAGTGAGTGAGGTGTGTGTGATTGTGATGAGTTCTAGATGATTTCTTAAAGCTCAAAACGTAATCTACGAGAAAGCTTTGAACAACAACTGAAATGAAATTACTCTTAAAGGAAAAATGAAAGCATCAAATGAAAGACTAGTGACCTTGGCCAGTGTCTATGTTGCTGCAGAAAATGAAATTGAAAATGACATCTACATTAACTTAAAAACAAGAGAAACTACTTTAGTTCTTCAATGAAATCTCAAGCAATGTACAATCTAAGTGACAAATCACACTACTTAATTTTCCCTTAACCTTTCTACCTTCAGATGGATTTATCATATAAGAAAGAGTTATGAGTGAGTTAGCAATGTGAGCCTTAAACAAAATAACCAAGCTGCGTTAGAGATATTTTGGTCCTCGATAAAGATATTGAATTATAAAGAAGAGACCATCAACAAGTAAACAAGTTGATTGGTAAACAATTATGCAACTTAAATAAATGATAACAAAGAAATAAAGGCTGCAAACAAAGAAGGTCAGCACCATTAGACAAGATGATCACAAGTATCACTAGCTGTGAAAAAGAAAGAAAAGAAACTGTCCCGGGCACCTAAGCAAACTGCAAAAACACACTGATCAGTCATGGAAAAATGCAGAAATATAAATGGACAAAATTCAAAGTTATATACAGCTATTGTACATGATCAAAACGTAGTAAGCAAAAGCATTCTGTACAACTATTATACAAAAGATGATAAGAAGAAATGCATAAAATGAAAAGCACTGTACAGGCCTTAAGTAAACAGGGGCCCTCTGCCTACTCCAGCCAGCTCAAAAGATCACTTAAACGCTCAAATGGAGAACAGTCTTCTCACATATTACGTAGAAAAAGTAAAAGTTACAGTGGGGTTCAATATTACATAACAACAGCTAGCTAATAAGCGTTCAAATACGCTTTATTTATAGCAGAAAAACAAAACTAACTTAATCACAAACTACGCTATTCTAATAGCTGTGTGAAGAACACGTAATCTAGAACAGTCCACGTATTTAGGCAACGGTCGAGGTGGGTATTAAATCTCTGGTTGGATTCGTGTTCCCCATCATCTGCGTGGTTGAGGAAGAGGCCAGCTGTGCTTCACGTGCTCTAAACCGAACATGCAGAGCCGTGCCACCGTCAATCACCTTCGTTTGACCGAAGTTGCCCCCTCGTTGACCATGGGTGTTTACGACTGTTATGGCTGAGCTGGAAGGACACACACCATGTCCTTAGTGCCACGTACTTGCCCATGTGGCCCTTCTGACTGGAGGACACCTGGATCATGCCGTTTAAGAAAACAGCTGCGAAAACTGGGATCAGCTGCGGAAACTGGGATCAGCTGTGGAAACTGCAGGTTTTGAACCAAAATTCTAATCCAACAACACAGTCATTAGCATAATTAATAAACCATGTAAAAGTCCTATAATACAATTTTTTAAGCAAATTGATGAAGGAAATGAGTGTTAAAGGAAGGAAATGAATGGAAAAGGAGGCTGAGAGGATGTGAAAAGGAGTGCAGGTCTGAGGCTCAACATACCCCCACTGTGAGGATGTTGCATGTCCTCATGCAACCAAAACTTTGTTAGTGTTTTTCAGTCCATTTGCTCAGATGCTTCTGCCAAAACATCCAGCCTTCTCCTCTTTCTCCTTGTTGCCAAAATTGTCCTTGGTTTTTTGACTAAACACTTGAATTTCAAATTGATCAAGGCCCTGCTCAGTTTCTTGCATTTTCTCTTCAATTTCTTGTTCTTCTTCTGCCAGAGCCCAAGGTGAAGCATGGTGTTGTCATGGACAATCTTGTCCACCTTGCTTTTTTCTTTCAATGCTTCATTCTCCTGTCTAATATGCCGGTTCAAAATTTCTAGCTCAAATACCTCTTGTTTTAGAGAGTGGACTTGTTCTTCAAGAGGCAATGTTGTGCTTGGACTGGCAACAGATTGCTCCAAGGTCTCCAAATAATTATATGCTTCCTGCTGGTTAGGGTCAATGTCAGGTTTTTGTCTTGGCCTAAATTCAAATTCTTGAAGACTGCTTTCTCTTTCTTGCTGGAAGGGACTTTCTTCTCGTGGAGGACTTGGCTCAATATCTAGTTGGATTGGAGCCTTTTTAGGTGTGCCCAAATCAATGAAATGTGACTGCTTTTCTTTAGTCACACTCTTCTTTTCTATAATTCTACTGCTCCTTCTCACTTGTACACTAGTACTCTTTTGTTGACTACTTTGTTTTTCTTTTTGTTTCTTCTTTGAGAGGGCAGTAGCTTGGAGTTCTACTAGTCTATCAGCCAAGGTTTGATAGTCCTCTTCTATTGAAGGTTCAGGGGATAAATATGATTCTTGGACAACTGCTTTCCCTTTATCCTTTTTCTGTTTCTTAGTTTTCTCTCTCTCCACTTCTTCTTGAGTAGTCTCCTGAGTTTCTATAATGGGAGGATTTTGGGCTACAATATCCTTTTTCATTCTTCTACTTCTTTTTGGGACTCTAGGAGAGCTGCTAGCGGAAGCTTCAGTTGCCTCTTGAAAATTATTCCTGACTAAAAACTTTTCCCATGTATCATTGTTGTTTTTCAATTGGTCTTCTATAAGAATTTTAATGAATCCATGATGATACAAGTGAGGTTCAATATTGCCTATATTCTTTTGGACACTAAAACTCATCTTTGTTAGGCTTCTTAATAGAAAATAGGGAAAATTGATGGCATGGCCCTCCATGAAGTTCATCATAATTCTAGCATGGTACATATACATAGTGCCAAAGCGGCCTTCACATGTTATAAACTTTTGAACTAATAACAACAATGCAGTCCATTCTTCTTTTATAACATGTACAGGAATTCCTTTGGTGAAAACTGAAGTGTCCATACCTGGATTCTTGAGCATATTTTTCCATTCTTGATCTTCAACCCCTCTGTTCTTGAACCATCAGTCTCCCACCACAGGTAGATTAGTTGCTGTTGCTATCGAATTTTCTGTGACTGTGAATTTCAGATCTCCTATTTCCACAGTACTTCCATTGAATGAACGAGCAAACATTTTTGTTACCTCCTTATTATATCCTTTGAATTTCTGAATGAACTTCAGCCATTTTGCCTTTTTTAACGCTTCTTTTGTCTGTGGGTATCCTTCTAGATACTTTGAAACTTCAGGCTCAGCTCGAAGCAATTTCCCCATCTCAACTTCGGCTGAAGCTTTGACTGTATATGTTTATTCAAGGAGGATGCTTCACGGGAGAGACAGATAGACTACGGCTGAAAGTGAAATAGCCGCACTGTAATGCGAGGTAATACAATTTGAAAATGAAACTGTGGAGCTTGAAACAGAGCTGCGGGGTTTAAAACAGAGACGTGGAGAGCTGCGGGGTTTGAAACGAAGCCGTGGATTTTACAGCAAAAACGAGAGCAGAAATGGTGTGAAGGTAAAGAGTGGAAGACAAGCACGGGAATGAGTTCGAATGCGTGTGGAAACGGAGTGATAAGGGAATGAGATAATGGCTAGATCCCTTGGAGTTAGACGGCTTTCATACACGTTTCAGTTTTTGGCTGCGGAGATCGTAGTGGAGAAGAGACGTAGCACGATAGGTCTCTTCTTCTCTTTACGGCTAATTAATGAAAGCGCAGTCTCGATTTGAGTTTAAACTAAGGGTGATTATGAGACCGTTATGAGGATCTGAGGTGGATGAAGGATGATTATGGTGGAGAAATGGGATGATCTTTGCTTAATCATTGCATTTAGTGACTCTGTCCACGATTAATAATTATGCACAACATGACATTCAAATGGTTGTTTGGAGAAAAATTTTGATCATACCTTTATGGGTTTACCATCTGTTGATTAAGGTTGTTGATCCATGATTGCCTTTTGATCCTTCAGGTGCCTTCCATCCCTGTTGCCCTCTGACTGTGATTTTTTTTGAAAACAGAGTACTGCTGTTGTGGAGACAAAGTGTGCTGGCTATGGAATCTGGTGCGAGCTGCGGAAACTGGTGCGAGCTGCGGAAACAGTTCTCAGCTGCAGAAACTGAAACAACACCCTTCTGTCTATAAAAAATTAGTTAGAGAAGACTTAACTAAATGAAATAGTCCTGAGATGGACTTTTATCGATGAAATGGAGTGAGATGAATGAAATGAAATGAAAATGAAGTGGAAAGAAAATGGAATGGAGATGAAGTGGAATGAAAATGAAATGGAATGGAGATGAAGTGGAATGAAATGGTAAATGAGATGGAAAGAGAGAGAGAGATTTTTTTTTATTTGGAAAATATAAAGTGTCAGGTGCCCCTGATTTTCACCTTATATTTTCTGCATAAGACCGCCAATCCAAGATTGGTTTTCAGGCTTATACAAGAGACCTTTTTTTTTTTTCTTTTTTTTTCTCTTTTTTTTTTCAACTGAAAGAAACAAAGACTAGGCTGATGGAGGAGAAGAATTCTTCTCCACCAGCCTCATTGCAGAATCTTCTTGGAACATTTTAACAAACTCCTCCTTTGAGAGTGGCTTGTGGTAGATTTTCAATCGGTGGCCATTCACAATGAGAGGAGTCTGAAGCTCATCAATGGTCTTTACTCGAACTGCTCCATTGTTAAAGACTTCATCAATGTCATATGGTCCAAGCCGATGAGTTTGAAATTTTCCCTTGAAGTCCTTAAACTTGGAATCAAACAATAGTGCCCAATCTCCCTTCTGAAACTTTCTTTCTTTGATGTGTCGATCATGCCACTTAGTTCTTTGGTGCTGAACTAGATCAGTCCTTAAAATTGCATCTTGTCTTATTTCATCTAGCTCATTTAGCTGGTCCATTCTGTGCTTTTGGGCTTCTGATAGGTTCATCCCCAATTGAACTGCCATCTTGAAGGTCTTGACTTGGAACTCAATGGGGAGCAGGACTTCTTTCCCATAAACAAGTTTATAGGGAGAATGTCCTGTTGTGTTCCCCCATGTAGTTCTATAGGCCCATAAGGCTTCAGGAAGCCTTTCTGCCCAATCTCTTCTGTGGAGATGAACAGTTTTGGTGATGATGCTTTCAAGAACTTTATTTGTCGATTCCACTTGACCATTTGCTTGTGGATGGTATGGAGTAGATGTTCTGTGCTTGATTTTGTATTCCTCCATCAGCTTTTCCATCAATTTAGATGTAAATTGACTTCCCTGATCTATCACAATTTCTCTTGGGACACCAAAATGAGTAAAAATATCCTCAAAAAGAAATTGAACAACTGAATTTTCAGTGGCAGAAGGCAATGCCTTGGTTTCTACCCACTTAGTAACATAATCAGTGCAAACCAATATATACTTCTTTTAATTAGATGGTGGATTAATAGGTCCAACGAAATCTAGAGCCCATTTCTCAAAGGGTTCGATGCATACCTATGGCTGTAGTGGCATTTCATTTGAAGGAGTTGGTCTCCCAATTCTTTGGCAGCTGTCACACCTTCTAACATATTGCTTTGCATCTTTGAAGAGAGAAGGCCAATAATATCCTAAAGAAAGGATTTTATAGGCCGTCCTCTTGTCAGCAAAGTGCCTACCGCACGGTTCATCATGGCATGCCTTAAGGATGTCAGGCATTTCATCTTCCCGAACACATCTTCTGATCATACAATCTAGCCCTGTTTTGAACAATTCATTAGAAATCCATGAATAATGTGAACTCTCCTGAATGATTTTCCTTTTCTCATTAGGAAATAAGTGTGGAGGAAGCTTCCCTGTAACTAAATAATTAGCAATATCTGCATACCAAGGGGTTTTAGTAGTTACTGCAAACAAGTATTCATCTAGAAACTTATCCTCTACAGGAGAATCTTCGTTAGTGTTTTGGATTCTAGACAAGAAATCAGCTACTGTGTTTTGTTTCCCTGGTCTATCTAACACAGTAATATTGAATTCTTGTAAAAGTAAAAGCCATCTTGTAACTCTGCCATTAGTAATAGGTTTGTTCATAAGATATCTAATTGCAGAATGATCAGTATGGACAAAGGTTTCATAGCCGGTTATATAATGTCTAAACTTGTTGATTGCATGAACAACGACTAAGAATTATTTTTCAGTCACAGTATAATTTAACTCGGTGGGAGTCAAATTTTTACTGGTGTAATAAATGGCATAAGGAACTAAATCCTTTTGACCCAACACAGCTCCTAGAGTTGTATCTGAAGCATCTGTAGAAATGTGGAAAGGGAGTTTCCAATTTGGCCCTCTCAAAATGGGTGCTTCAAATATTCTAGTTTTTAAAGTTTCAAATGCAGATTGACAGTCGGGATCCCACTTGAATTCACAGTCTTTGGTAAGTAATTTGAAGAGTGGAGATGCTATCTTGGTGAAGTTTTCAATAAATCTTCTATAATACCCAGTAAACCCAAGAAAACTTCTAACATCCCTTTGACAATTTGGAATAGGTAACTTGGAGATGACTTCGACTTTTGATCTATCAACTTTGATTCCATCTCCTGAAATATGATGTCCTAAAACAATCCCTTCAGTAAACATCATAAAACATTTTTCATGACTTAATGAAAGATTTGTTTCTTTACATCTAATGAGGACTTTTTCCAAATTTTCTAATGCTTCTTCAAATGAGTTACCATAAACTGTAAAATCATCCATGTAGACCTCTACACAATCATGAATTAGATCGGAAAAGATTCCTAATACTGCCCTTTGAAATGTTGCGGGTGCATTACATAATCCAAAGGGAAGTACTCGGTAAGCAAAAGTCCCCCATGGACAGGTAAATGTGGTTTTATCTTGATCTTCAGGTGCTACCTAAATTTGATTGTAACCACTAAACCATCCAAAAATGAGAAATAATTTTTGCCTGCTAAAGTATCTAATACTTGATCAATAAAGGGCAAACGAAAGTGGTCCTTCAAGGTTGCTTTGTTCAATTCTCTGTAATCAATGCAAACCCTCCATTTACCATTCTTTTTAGGTATTATAACCAAAGGGGAAATCCACCGGCTATCTGAAATAGGGTAAATGAAGTTTACATTAAGTAACTTTTGGAGCTCTTCTTTCACTATCTCCCTAAGATTTGGATTCATCCTTCTTTGAGGTTGTCTGATTGGTCTACTGTTTTCCTCAATGTAGATGTGATGAATGCTAGTCTTAGGATCAATACCTTTCATATCGGTATACTCACATGCAAATGCAGTAGAATGTCTTTGCAAGACTTTGGTTAGCTCTTCCTGTTGTGATTTTTCCAAGTTTCTATTGATGTTTAGTGTTTTTCCTGGAAAGATCTCAATGGCAGAACTACCAAACTCTTCCATAGAGAAAAGAGACATTTGTCTAGATGAAAGATACTCTATGTCAGAATCCAATTGAAATTGTGTGGAGTCATATTCTGAAGATGGTTCGAAATTTTCTAATGTATTCAGAATTTGACTATCTTCACTAATCTCAGAAATGGTAAAGACAGGTTGTATAGTATCTTCATCATCAACCCACTCATTATCTCCTATTTCTGTGATTGCTTTTGCTGGAGGATGCAGATTGAACTTCTTTGTTGAATTACCATCAGAAATGTACATGTCCCCAGACCTACAACTTATGAAAGCATCAGCTGTGGCTAGCCAAGGTCTTCCTAAAATAAGAGGATGTCCTCCTAGATTACTCTTGGGAGTTAAAATCATAAAATCCACTGGATATTCCCAAGAATATAAGGAGACAGGAATGTCTTCTAATACACCATCTGGTTTAATAATGGATCGATATGCAAGTTGCAAAAAGGTGGGTGTAAAAAGAAGATTAGGAAGTTTTAGCTGTTCCATAGTCTGTCTACTCATGATGTTGATAGCAGCCCCTAAATCAATCAAAGTATTTGGTATTTCTACCCCATTGATATGTGTTTTGACAATTGGACTACCGGGGTCTACATATTTCTGCATAGTAATCTTTCCCATCATGATGTCTGCAATTTTTCCTACCAGGTGGATCCTTCTGGTATCTCTTGGTTTCCTTCCTGGTCTTTTAAGGCTCAACTCCTTTATTGTTTTTGCTAGAATAGGAATTTCCTTAATGGCTTGTAACAAGGGAATCTTGATACAGACATTTTTCAATTCATCTAGAAAATTATAGTCAGGCAACCAAATTTGTTTTTCCACTCCTTTATCAATTTGTAATCTTTCAGGAAAAGGAGGTGTGGATAGAGATGTAGGTTGCTCAACTATGGGAGTTGTGGGGGTTGACTCTTTTTCTTTTTCTTTTTGAGTGTTTGGGTTTTGAAGAGATGCTTCAGAACCCTTATTGGCTTTAAGAGACTCTTCCTCAGAAATGCTTGGCTGTTGAACATTTATAGAAGGTTGATCTAGGATTCTACCTGATCTGAGTTGTACTTCATTGAGAGGAACGATCATATAGGTAGGGAATGTTTGACCTTCTATCATGTAAGCATTTTGAGGGTTTTTATTATTGGGGTTTGGTAATGGCTGAGAAGGAAGTTGGTTTGACTTAAGCAAGAGTTGAGAAATTTGATTCTATTGAGAAGGTTGTTGTTGTTGAGGAAATGGCAATGATAGTTGTGGACTTTGATTTGGAAGTTGTGGAACTTGCTGGTTTTGAAAAGATGGAGGATATTGATAGAATTGAGCAAATCTCCCATAAGGATTTTGCATACCTTGTATCCATGATTGAAAAGGATTTTGAGGTTGGGACCAAGGTTGTTGCCAAGGATTCCAATTTTGTTGGGGTTGAAAATTCATAGAGTTGTTAAACCCTTGATTTTGTTGCCCTTGCCAAGGTCTCCTTGCAACAAAACAGAGAGATTCAAGTGTATTTGGATCTTCTTGAAAGACAGCTTTGAGCCCAGGAATTGAAGGACAATCCTTGGTCTCATGGTTCTCTGAGCAAATTACACATGTTTCTACAACTTTTTCATCCAAGGGACATTCCCTTAGAGCATGTTTCTTCCTACATTTCGGGAAAAAGATGGCCAAAGCCTCAGCTTCTGCTTTCTGTTTATTGTGAATCTTAAGGGTGTCTAATTGTTCACTAAGACTCCCTAAGATGCCAGCTTTAAATTCATCAAGCGTACTGCCAATTTCAGCCCTACTTACCGATCCAGTTGCAGATTTGTTTGCTCTGAGGAGAGAAGGATCTCTAGGCCCTTTTTGAGTTTTAGATTTCCCCCTTGAGAGATGGACACATAGCTCCGCTATTTCATTGAGTGAAAGTTGAGATATATCTCCCTTCCCCATCATGTTCAAAATGTCTATCCATTCATCTCTAATGGCTTTTAACAAAAGGGCTTTCAAGGTCTCCTCATCTAAGTTGTTCATTTTTGCTCTTTTCAAATTGTATTGAAATCTTTCAAGCAAATCCTCCAAATTTTCATCTTCTTTTTGTACCATCTTGAATACCTCATCCTTGTGATTGGTGGGCATACAATAGTCCAGATACCTATCCAAAAATGTTTGTTTCATATCATTCCATGACCTAATGGATTGAGTGAGTAATCCCATGAACCATTTCAAAGCTTGTCCTTTCAATGTTGAAGGGAACAATTTGAGTTTTTGAGAGTCATCCAGATAATCATAAGTTCGACATACGACTTCAAACTCAAATAGAAATGTTTCAGGGTCCTCATTCCTTAACCCATGAAAGTTTGGGAGGACAGATGGTGATATGTTTTTCATAGTGGCTCGGGAGTCCTCATCAACGATAGGGAACCCAAATGAGTTATCCCCATCCCTATTTCCTCCAATGTTACCTCTACCTCCTCCATTGTTTCCTCCTCCTCCTCTACCTCTACCTCTACCACCTCCTTCTTCTGTCATAGTAGTTTCCCTAGAGACTTCAGAGTCTTCTGGTTCTTCTACAAAGGGTGAATGAGAAGGAATTTCTCCCTCTTCCTCAGATGATTCTACTTCTTCAATTACAATTGGTCTTTTTGTAGAAGAAAGGAAAGGATCTCTTTCTGATTCAAATTCAGTAGAAGGTGTGGGAGAGTCAATTCTTGCCTGTTGAATTCCAGGAATCCTAGGGCTAGGAGTGTCAGTTGGAGATGAGGGAGGTGTCTCTTGTCTATTCCTTGAAGTAGATGGACTTGTAAAAATTGAACTCTTGGCTCTAGCTAAAAACCTTCCCCTAGAATCTCTAGCTCTATGCATGTCATTTTTATTTTTTCTTCAAGTTAGGCTAATAATTCTCTTTCTGCTCTTCCAGGTCACTCTAGGTGCAAGAAGAGAGCATACTTAAGAAACTATTAAACCAATAACTTTCCCTTTTGTGATCCTCCAGATCACTCTAGGTGCAAGAGGAGAGCATACTTTGAGAGGTTATCAATTTCCCTTTCTTGAAATTTTCTTGTTTTTTTTTAAGAATTGGCTACCTAATTTTCACTTCCCCGGCAACGACGCCAAAATGTTTGGTCAATTTAGTGAAGTCTAAATTGCAACTTTTAAATGTTAACCCGGGGCTCGTAAGTTGATGAAGTGATGTGTATTGTATGTACTTAGGCAACTATTTCTTAAGTTTTTGTCGTTTTTAACTTTTTAAGTTTGTTTTCAAGTCTATTTCTCCTACAGTGATGTGATGGAAATGAAAATAAAGTGAGTGAGGTGTGTGTGATTGTGATGAGTTCTAGATGATTTCTTAAAGCTCAAAAAGTAATCTACGAGAAAGCTTTGAACAACAACTGAAATGAAATTACTCTTAAAGGAAAAATGAAAGCATCAAATGAAAGACTAGTGACCTTGGCCCAGTGTCTATGTTGCTGCAGAAAATGAAATTGAAAATGACATCTACATTAACTTAAAAACAAGAGAAACTACTTTAGTTCTTCAATGAAATCTCAAGCAATGTACAATCTAAGTGACAAATCACACTACTTAATTTTCCCTTAACCTTTCTACCTTCAGATGGATTTATCATATAAGAAAGAGTTATGAGTGAGTTAGCAATGTGAGCCTTAAACAAAATAACCAAGCTGCGTTAGAGATATTTTGGTCCTCGATAAAGATATTGAATTATAAAGAAGAGACCATCAACAAGTAAACAACTTGATTAGTAAACAATTACGCAACTTAAAAAAATGATAACAAAGAAATAAAGGCTGCAAACAAAGTAGGTTAGCACCATTAGACAAGATGATCACAAGTATCACTAGCTGTGAAAAAGAAAGAAAATAAACTGTCCCGGGCACCTAAGCAAACTGCAAAAACACACTGATCAGTCATGGAAAAATGCAGAAATATAAATGGACAGAATTCAAAGTTATATACAGCTATTGTACATGATCAAAACGTAGTAAGCAAAAGCATTTTGTACAACTATTATACAAAAGCTGATAAGAAGAAATGCATAAAATGAAAAGCACTGTACAGGCCTTAAGTAAACAGGGGCCCTCTGCCTACTCCAGCCAGCTCAAAAGATCACTTAAACGCTCAAATGGAGAACGGTCTTCTCATATATTACGTAGAAAAAGTAAAAGTTACAGTGGGGTTCAATATTACATAACAGCAGCTAGCTAATAAGCGTTCAAATACGCTTTATTTATAGCAGAAAAACCAAACTAACTTAATCACAAACTACGCTATTCTAACAGTTGTGTGAAGAACACGTAATCTAGCACAGTCCACGGATTTAGGCAACGGTCGAGGTGGGTATTAAATCTCTGGTTGGATTCGTGTTCCCCATCATCTGCGTGGTTGAGGAAGAGGCCAGCTGTGCTTCACGTGCTCTAAACCGAACACGCAGAGCCGTGCCACCGTCAATCACCTTCGTTTGACCGAAGTTGCCCCCTCGTTGACCATGGGTGTTTACGACTGTTATGGCTGAGCTGGAAGGACACACACCATGTCCTTAGTGCCACGTACTTGCCCATGTGGCCCTTCTGACCGGAGGACACCTAGATCATGCCATTTAAGAAAACAGCTGCGGAAACTGGGATCAGCTGTGGAAACTGGGATCAGCTGCAGAAACTGCAGGTTTTGAACCAAAATTCTAATCCAACAACACAATCATTAGCATAATTAATAAACCATGTAAAAGTCCTCTAATACAATGTTTTAAGCAAATTGATGAAGGAAATGAGTGATAAAGGAAGGAAATGAATGGATAAGGAGGCTGAGAGGATGCGAAAAGGAGTGGAGGTCTGAGGCTCAACAATCTGCAGGAACGAAGAGCTAAGATGATTCAAACACAAACGCAGGAAGAAATGGGAAAGAAAAATAAAGCTTAAAGCTCCGAAGTGAAGGAAAAACGAAGAAACAACTAAAGATACAGCTCAGTCAAGTGCAATGTCTCAACAGCAAGTTATCGCCTCCCCGCTAAGAGATGTCCCCCCTCCTGTCATCGAAACACCACTCGTCACAGCAGAACTCGACAAAGAATGGGAAACATTCAATGAATTGATCAATCTTGAAGGCCAAGCCCCAAAAACACCTGCGAACAATACATAGGTAGTGCAAGAAGTGGTTTCGACCATAGTCAGCAGTGTCACAGAAGCGGAACACATTCCTATCGCTCCACCTTCTGAACTTCTACTTAATGTAGAAGAAATTCCCCCACTGGATGTATTCTATAGTCCCCAACACAAAGCAGTTGTAAGGAGACAGAGGAAGAAAAGAAAACTAGAAAATACACTTTCACAAGATGCTGAACATTTGGACGTCTTATGGAAAGACCCCAACAATAACCCAACTGAAAATCTCACTAAGCTGTCTCAGATCGCAGGAGCATATGCCTCTGCAACTATTGACAAGGCATCGGAAGTTCAGCAACTATTGAAAGAACAAGAAGATCAGATACAACTGCTACAACAACAGTTGCAACAAGCCAATGCTAATATTGAAGCTTCCAAACAGCTCGAGAAGCTGCAAGAAGACTTTCAGCAGATGCAGATAGGCTATCAAAGAAGTCTAGACGAGAAAGGAAAACAATTGCAGACTTTACAGGAAATGCATAAAGATGAGCCTAAGCTGGCAGAATTTATTTCAGAATCTATTGGCTTAAATGAGCAACTACTGCAGCAACAGGAAGAGTTGGGACGTAAAATATCACAGTGGAGTCACTATTGCGAGCTGAGCGATAAAATCACCAATCAAGTGGTAGACTTGCGGAGTGACTATGATCAGAGCAACAGAAGGGTGATAGAATACTTAACTTGGCAGGATGATGATGAAGGGAAAAGAGAAGGTGCACCCAGGATAAACGAAAATCATAAAGAATTGCTCTTTAATAAATGGGACGATCAAATCAGACAGGTGGAGCGAGCAGCGGAGACAGCGGCTACACAGGCAAGCATTCTTATTGACTGTGTAAATGAGAATCTACACAGGGCCAATTTAATCACAGAGACCACCCCTGGGTACCTACCAAATAAGTTACAACTAGGAGCAGAATGGAAGCAAAAAGCGCAGGCAAAGGGGAGAGCAATCCAAGCATTAGCCAGCTTGAATTGGGAATGTTACTGGACGTACTTGGTCAAGCCGCACAACCAATGGATGACAGTAAAATGCATCACAAACGCAGCCGAAAAAGTAGTGCCAACTCTCATAGATGTTTTTTTCACAGCCCAGCTCCGCGCAGAAATCAATTAGCCGACTCTCCTCAAGCCCATGCTGAACGCTTGCAACTTTAAGGACCAAGTTCAGAAGTAGCCTTATTTAGAATGTTGTTTTTTTTCTTTTAACTAGATTAGAAAAAGGACAGTCATTTGAAAACCGCATCCTAAATTTTGTAATAATACTATTCTTAGAATTAGGAAGTAGTATTTTAACCCTTCTCATTGCATTTGGAGAGGGGTCCAGAAATTTGTCAAAAACTTGTCCTCGGAACATGCACTTCTGCACCCTCAGAGGAGGTTTTGATGAATGGATGGATCGAGATTTATTAATGTTTGCATTTTAATGTCTGCTACTGATGTTGCACTTTTGTACTCTTAGTAGATGTTAGAACAAGTAGAGATAAATCGTTTTTGCTTGAAGTTTATGGGTAGGATTAGTCATAAATGGTACTTTTATCTCTTGACCATTTCTGCTTATATTCTTAAAGTGATATGTAGTTTTCAATTGTTTATATGTTAATGCATGAATGTGTGGGTTACCATTTGGCACTTCTGTACGGTGGAGTCATTTATTTATGTTTGATATATGAATAACTTATTATGCGATATGCTATTCACAACTGTTTTGCTTAACCTTTTATGCAGAATGGTTTATCTTAATTGATTTTTATTCTTATGATAGCTTAATGATCTTTATTACCAGTTATTGTTCGAAATCTCTTTAGATCGCATAATAGAAGAAATACACCCCGGGTTAGCCTAGATTAGATGTGTTGTTTCTCATTAGATTACAATAGCATAGACTTAGTTTAGAAGTTTGAATTAAATTAGCTTTAAATACTCCTAGATCAACATCATCCAACTCTACACACACACACCCCTTAGATTGGGAAACTGGTCCCATTATCCCCAGTCGAACCCGTTATACCAAACGGATAAGGAGCTACCAACCAAGGTCCAGACCGAGTGGGTATCCCCCTTGTTGTCGACCCAATTTTCGGGGCTTCAACAAGACCCTTAGTAAAAAATTCAAAAAATTCAATTAAAACTCATGTTTATACTCCTTAAGAAAACATCGCATCGCGCGAAGAAGATAGGACATTTCCTTCTGAGTAAAATGATAAATTGCAAGAAGTGCGACACGAAATCCATCACATTGCATGCATTAACAAACGCTCATAAACGAAAACCTTAATAAATCATCGATGGCCGATATGTGACATCGCATATCGCAACATCGCATAAAACAACACATAACGATTTAACGAATTGTAACAATCTGCGATCTTGTGATAATGCGATACTGTGATCGGCGATCTTGCGATTGCGCGGAACAACAATCTGCAATTCTGCGATAAACGTGATCAGCTAACCCTGCGATAACACATCTTGATGAAAACACGATAATGCGATGATGCGATGCTGTGATACGAATCTCAGAAATCGTCCATCGCAGATTTTCCCTGGTTCAACATTCAAGAAAATTGGATACGCGCGTTAATGAAAATTAATGAATGTACGCCAAGTGTTAATAAAATACAGCGTTATGTTTTTCGAAGATAGTTCACGTCAAGTGGCATGTTTTTGTACATCCGTAGAACTCAGAGCTTTCTTGTCAATCATTATTATCATTACTCTCTCCTTATGTGTGAACTGCAGGAATGAAAAACAAAAACAATATGAAGCAATGTGCAGGGAACGATTAAGGAAAAAGGGTAAAGCTCCAATGCTCGGAAGCAGAGAAGAAATGCCCTCATGAACAGATACCACATGAAACAGAGCCGCAAATTCCAGAGTGCTGCTGAGCTATCCATTACAGATCTATCAGTCAGAGCCATGGTTCAATGAGTAGTTGAACAATTCTGATATCAATAGGCGATTTAACGCTCAAGGTTAGAAGCTCACGAAAGTAGTATGTTTGCAAAATTTTAAAGCTTATACCCGGTGAAGGAAAAGGTGCTAAAGGCGAAAAAAGCACCAGAAAGACCCGGATCAAAGAACGGAGGCAGTTTTCGATGCCCGATTAGTCGCTGAGAAAATTTCTCAAAAAGAAAAGTCCCTAACTGCTTAGTCACTCGTAAGCCCAGAAAACGCAAGAAAGCAAAGGCAGAGGCAATTTGAGGGTTAACCAAGTGGAATTTGGGTTATTACTGAGCATACACAGTAAAACCACATAGCCAGAGATGATTCTCAAAGTATATCTGCTATTTTGCTGGAAAAAATGGTGCCAGTGCTTGCCATTTCTGTTTTCTAAGCTCAACCAAAAGCGGAAGACAGTCAGCCGACTCTACCCCAGCAAATATTGAATGCTCGCAATATTAAGGAGCAAATAAAGAAATAGTTAGATATTAGATTTAATTTTTAAGAATAATTTTGCTTAGAAAAAGGGCGGTCATTTAAACCGTATCCTGAATCTGTGTAATTAAGTTACTTAGTTAGTAGTATTTAAACCCTTCTCATGCATTTAGAGAAGGGTCCAGAAATTTATCAAAAACTTGTCCTCAGAACATGCACTTTTGCACCCTCAGAGGAGGTTTTGGTGAATGAATGGATCAAGATTTGTTGATTTTTGCATTTGATATCTGCTACTGATGTTGCACTTCTGTACTCTTAGTATATGTTAGAGCAAGGAGAGATAAATCATTGTTGCTTGAAGCTTATGAGTAGGACTAGTCATAAATGGTACTTTTATCTCTTGACCATTTCTGCTTATATGTTAAAGTGATATACAGTTTTTAGTTGTTTATATGTTATTGCATGAAGGCTTGAGTTACCATTTGGCACTTTTGTACGGTGGTAGCTATTTATTTATGTTTAATGTATGAATAGCTTATTATGCGATATGTTGTTCACAACTGTTTTGCCTAACTTTTTATGTGAAATAGGTCATCTTAATTGATTTCCTTTCTTATAGTCACTGAATGATCTTTATTACCAGTTGTTATATGAAATCTCTTTAGATCACATAATAGAAGAGTTACATCCCGGGTTAGCATAGATTAGATGTGTTGTTTTTATTAGATTACAATATCATAGAATTAGATTAAAGTTTGAATTAGAATAGCTTAGATAGGAACTGTTAGATCAGCAACATCCAATTCTACAGACACACACCCATAGATTGGGAAACGGGTCCCATTATCCCCAGTCAAACCCGCTATACCAAACGGATAAGGAGCTACCAACCAAGGTCCGGACCGGGCGGGTATCCCCCTTGTTGTCGACCCGATTTTCGGGGCTTCAACAGGTAGTAGTCCACGTTGTCCAACGTTTTCGCCATTACATCCTTTTATGGAAAACCATGGTGATATCTCATTGCAACCTTGTGATTTATACTATGACATGCCAGTTGCTTGGGGACAAATTCTCCAAATGGATTATCATCCTGCGGGATTTTGACTTAGAGTTCACTAAAGCTAAGTCAAAAAAGTCACTCGTTTTTGCTGAATTAATTTGTGATCTTTCCTTTGCCGACACAACTACCATATATGATGAATTGATTCATGATGAATCCCTATTTCTCATTAGCACTTTCATTCCATGGTATGGAGACATTATCATATATATCCAAACTCAGAATTTTAGACCAGAGTTATCTGAACCTGAGTGACGTTGAATCCAGTACCAATCCCAACCTTATCACATTATTGGGGATACCTTATACCGTCATGGTGTGTATTCAGTCCTTCAATGGTGTTTGACACATGAGGAAGCTGAGAAAGATTTAAATGATTACCACTCTAGAGCTTATGGCGGTCATATGTCAGGATATGAAACAACTCAAAAGATCCTTCGAGCTGGCTATTTTGACCTTCCATATTCAAAGATTGCATTCTTAGAGTACTGAAATGTCACGCTTGCCAAATCTATAATCGGAAATGAAAAACTCGATCGGCTCCCTTACACCCAATTATTTTTGTTGGTCCATTTGAAAAACAAGGCATTGATTTTATGACTTGTAACCCTCACTCGGTAGGGGGGCATGGCTACATCATCATTGTCATGGATTATTTCATAAAATGGGCTGAGGCAATTCTTATGTACAATATTAAAGGTAAAATTTCATCCTTATTATTATTTAATCATATCATAGCTCAGTTTGGTGTTCCACAAGCCATAGTCACTGACCATGGCTCCCATTTTCGTAATTACATGATGATAGAACTCACTGCTCAGTTGGGCTTACGCCACGATAGCTAAACTCCATATGACCCATAGGCCAATGGCCAAGTTGAAGTTGTCAACAAAGTTTTGGTCACTATGCTTCAATGAACCATTGGGATGCATAAAAGGAACTTGAATCTTATGCTTTTTTTGGCCCTATGGGCATATCCAACTGCTGCTAAATGACAACCAGATTCACACCTTTCTAATTGGTATATGGTCTGGAAGCCACTTTATGCATTTAATATGAGATCCCATCATTGAAGCTAGCTTTCAAACTACTTCTTTGTACTTCACCCAAAGAAGAATGCTTTTTTTACTTAGAACCTCTTGACGAGACTCGTTGAATTGTCGCATTAGTAATTGAGACTAAAAACGGATGAGTTAAAGCCAAGTATGATAAAACCATGACCCCTTGTGCATACGCAAAAGGTGACTTGGTCTTATTGTATGATCAAGCTTACGATAAATTAGGAGCCAGAAAGTTTGAACCCATTTGGCATGGACCCTATATTGTCAAACACGTATTACAAAAGAGTGCATATGAGTTTAGTTGATTATGATGGAAATTAGTTTTCTGAGCCCCGCAATGGCCTCTACCTGAAAAATTATTATGCTTAATACTGCATAGATAATTTGTACATTTGTGTGTGTTTCATTAGTGTGTTGTCATTTGGTGTGATTGTTTGAATTTTTTCAAACGTGTTTTCCCTTGTTTACCGCATGTTCCATTTGGTTTGCAGATGTCGACAAACCCTCTTCCTTATGTTGGTTTTTCTGATGGTGCTTGTTGTAGTACATAGAATCTTTCTCCACTGCGTGGGCACTCTTTGATCCCAATGATGAGTTAGTGATTTTACAAGGTATATGTCTAGGAAACTAAACTAACAATATAGTATAATATAGTGCGGTCATTGAACTATTGTCAAAAGCTATTACTCTTGGTATTAGAGTGTTGGTTGTTAAACTTGATTCACAACTCATTGTATTACAATTAAGCATACATTATTTTGTCAGAAACCCTAAAATTTTAAGCATTTATTTGCATGTTTGTCTCTTGGAAAGAAATTTTGATTACATAACATATCAAAACATTCCAAGACATCTAAATACATTGACAGATGCATTAGCTAACCATGTTTTAGATCAACATTTGCAACATATGTAAAAATAAAAATTATGATATGATAGGAACATTAGGTACATAAGATAAAACATGTATATATAGATCATTTTATGAAACCAGCTCAAGAAAAGATAGGAAAGATAGATCAACGCCTTAGAATTCAGCCTCTTCAAGGGGGCAACCTCCTTTACATTACATAAATGAAGAATTCTTGGATGATTCAAATGACAAAACCTCCTTTCTATATATAGGAGTCTAAGGAGTCACAATATAACCCAACTGACCTAACAATAATAATATAAAGCCACAAAAATAACAATAGAGGGATTCTATGGGGCACGGTAATAACAATATAGGGATAATAGGGGCACAACAATATTAATAAGGGATGCAACTAAAATATTAATGGGGTAATCACTAGTATTATAGGGAACCAACATGCCCCTCTCCTTCAAAAAAGTGTTGTCCTCAATGCTTGAGTAGTTCTGGATGCTTTTGTATAAAATTCTCATCCTCCCATGTCGAATCTTCAGTGGATAAGTTCTTCCACTTGATAAGATACTCCAAAATTGATCGATTTTGTAGCTGTCGAGTTCTTGTTTTTGTGACTGCTTCCGGTTCCAATATAATTTTTCCTTCCTTATCAAGTTTTGGCAATATTGTTTGAACTGGGAGCTTGTCGCCTATAACCTTGTTTAAACATGAAACATGGAAAACTAGGTGCAATCGAGAAGCTGCAGGAAGCTCCAATTTGTATGCCATAGTACCAATCTTTTGCAACACCTTGTACGGACCATAATACTTTGGTGATAATTTATTATCCTTCTTAGCTTGCTTGAGGGACATTTTCTTATATGGTTGTAGCCGTAGGAATACCCAATCACCTACATCAAAACTTCTTTCGTTGCGATGTTGATCTGCTTGTTGTTTCATTCTATTCTGTGCTAACACGAGGTTATCCTTTAAGAGTTGCAGGACTTGTTGTTGATGCTCCATGTGATGTTCCACTGCTTGAACCTTAGAATTTTCTCTTAAATATGATGTGATGTGTTAGAGTCGGTCTGGTCAGTCCTCCGTCAGAGATCAAAAATCTTTATGCATTTCATTTTTAGGAGTCCCGCTCCATTCACCCAGCTGCATTCCGCTAGGAGCATGCCATAATCTGACGGAAAAGGTCATGCTAGTCATTTCCCCTCATGTCTAGCTCTTGCTGGCTTAGGTCTTTTGTCAATGATCACTAAAGTCCATGACAGTCAAGGTCTGGTCCTTTAATGGACAAAAGTCATTTTCGATAATTAGGTCTAGGGATTAATCAATTTGGTCATCAACCATGTCCAATAAAGCCATGCAGGCCAGAGTGAGGCCCTTACAAAGTTATGATTCAAAGAGTTTCATCATCATGTGGACAAATTTTAACTGTTCTTCAAAACTCTGTTTTGAAGAAAAGTCAAACAGTGTCATTTGTGATAAAATTTTCAAAAAAGTCGTGAGTAGATTCCTTCAGGTGCAGTCATGGTTTCTGTGGCCAAATGCCCTGTCATGCAACCTCTGCAAAGAGTGCCGAAAAATTCATCATTTTAGCTAAAACTTCAAAGGGAAAAGTGAAATTCAGTGTGGCATTAAATCAGTGAAAAGTGTCAAAATGAAAGATTATTAAAGTGGGTTTTGAAGAAGCAAAATTAAACCTATGACTCCAAGGTCTTTATATACAAGTCTCCACAAGCAACCAAATCATTGTGCACACCAAGGTCATAAAGAAACATAGCAAAGTGATTGAGGGCGCAAGCACACGTTTGGAGTTAGTTTGGGGTCGGTTTCAGGAGCGCGGCGCACACACAGAGGGGTGCGCTGCACATAGGGAGCCCGACGCACAGAGCGCGACCCCGCAGTGTAAAATTATAATGGGCGTGACGCATATACCAAGCGCGGCGCACACCCACAAAGCCCTGAAACCGTGCCAAATTGCCTCAAGTTGCTTTTGAAACCCCTCAAATCAACAGGTAGGCTCTATATCTTGGCTTGCTCATCAAATTTTGTGAATGTTATGGTGGTTCATGGCTATGTTTAATTGCAACAAAACTCATAAAACCAACCACAAGAAAACACCAAAAGCAATTGTTGCTAGGGTTGCATAATTGTGGTGTTGATGCCAAGGTTCCGTTATCACCCCTCATTTTCCCTTTCTTACCATTTTTCCCTATCCCCCCTATCCCATTTTTTCCTATTCTCCCTACCCTAAAATATTACCAAACCCCTATTCCTTATCCCTCCACTCTTTGGTCAATATAAACCCCAAAACCCTACCCTATCAAAACCCCAAAACCCTACTATATATCCCTAAACAAAACCTCTTCCCATAACCCCTATTCCCATCATATTATTCTGTTGTGGGGAAAAATGCCTATGCAGGACGATCCTATCCACCTAAGGTGTGACAGTGCCTTAGCAACAAACAGAGACATCTATTCTAGTATTCTTCCTTTATGAATTAAGAATGAAGAGAGAGATGTGTGGACTAACCGGTGTCTTCCGTTTGTCCCTCGATCCGGCTTCTCTTCTCTTGGAGAGTTCCCAGCTACTTTTCTTCTCACTCGCCTAGCTTCAAGAGGTTTCTGCAAGATCACAAGAAGAGAACACTACACAAGACATGGATTCATATTCATAACTAGTTCAGGATTAGAAATAAACTAAACATACTAATGCATTCATACATCAAAAATACATCAGCATATAGGAGAAACCAAGATAGCTTTATTGATGAATAACAAGGTTCAGGAAGAGATACAACCCAGAGGGCTCCAATCCAGCATCCCCTTCCCAGCAAATGGAATTCCTATCTTCACCCCCTTCAAAGCATTAAGCACCCAATGATTCCAATCTCAAACCAACAACAATTCTTTGCAATAACAAAATTCCAGCCCCCAGATCTCATGGAGGAGAGATCCATATATAGATGTTTGGAGAGAGGATGAGTCAGCTTGAGATCTGACTAGTGTCCTCTCCCTCTATCAGTTCTTGATTCCACTTGGAGGTTCTTGCTTCCACTTGGAGATTTGGAACCTCTTACTCATCACCAGTCGAATTCCCTGAGGCAAGTGTCATTTTGGAAGCTTACTGGGTTTTGACACCTTGAGAAATGAGCCTGCCACACATCCACTCTCGTTCAGCGCAGGTAGCCAGTGTTCCCTTTGACATTCAACGGAGCTAGCCAGTGTTGGCTTTGACATTTAGCGCAAAAAACTAGTGTAGCCACTGAAATGATCCTGAATTGACTTGTTTTTGAGCAGTTTCTGGTGGAGAACTTCTATGAATTGCTGTGGTTTGTTAGCCTTGTTCCTCGAGGGGTAGGAACAAAATGTTTAGGGACTTTGGATCCCTTAGATTATGGACATTTCATGCTCAATGCTGTAAGGCACAAAAATGTCTATAACAGTTGCCCCCTAAAGTATGAGGTTGTTTATCGGGTGAAATGCTTTATCAGGGGGATCCGAAGTTCATCCAATGCTGGGAGGAGACCTGTAATAAGATACAATACAATACATTATTTTTCATACTACTTTCATGATCTAGCTGAGGCGGGCATTCCCATGGTCAGCTTTATAAATTCATTTTTCTGTACATAGAACAGACAATCGTCTGATGGTAGACTGATAATTTTGATGAAATTATCATCTTTTGAGTAGGATGATTATCTGCTGCAATGATGTACATGTCAATGTCTTTATCTTTCCTGAATATATATCGCAGCCCGGATGGATGAAACTAGATTCGGGGTCTTCAAACTCGTTCGATATTCACTCTAAGTACAAGTCGATCCATGTGAGAAATGTTCTGAAGTCGAACATGGAAAGAAATCGCTTGATTACCGGTCAATGATGTAAATCGTTAACAAGCGCGAGAGGAATCACCGATAATGATAATGACCCTCAAGGTACTGCAGTACAATTCGCGTGGTGTGAATAGAGGACTTGACGTTGAACACCATGCAAAATCTTTCGGTCAAAGGTCATTGATGTATACCTGTCACCGGAAGTGAGAAACTTGCCATTGAGGCATGCAAGCTTCAAAGTACTAAAGGGGTTGTTCCTAGATCAACTTCTTGGATAATGAGCTGATGTCGACAAGAAGTGATCCGTCAAAGGAGGGCCTTAATGAATCCAACATCAGTGACACGGAACGGAGCTAATGATTTTAATGGAGGTGAAAACGATCTGTGACATATGATTCAGGGTGGCGGTCATGAAAGGATGAAGGATAATGTATGGCAGTGGATGGGACACGGTTGACTTTTCCGAACGACTTCTCTTGAACATATGGCGACACTGATGCGATGGATTGGTAGCATTACCCCAAATATGGATGGTATGGCGAGACCATGGATGTGACCGGTGAATGAAACAACCCAACCCGATTGTGGTACGGAGGAAAAGTGTCATGTTCAAGAGCGACTTGCTACCATCAAAGTTTTCTTGAGTTTCTCCCAATTTTTCCCCAGTCATTGCTGACCAGTACCTCTTTATTTTTGTCAAGCTTGAGGAGGATAACATATGCTTGTTCTATAACCTGCCCTTCGGGCAAGCCCATCGCTATGTTTTAACGAGCCTAGCGACAGTGAAACTCGTTCTCGTCTAAAGACAAGTTTGTCGCTATTTAATGATTTTAACGAGTTTAACGACAAGGATAACTCGGTCCTTTTCATTTTTAGAGAGTCTGAAAAGGTACATAAAGTCGACTCCAAAATTCCTTTTTCGTCATCTAATCCCTTAAGTCCGAAAAAGTACAAAACAAAATAGAAGGGATGAGTTTTCGATAGTTTTAACGAGCCGAATAAAACAAGCGCTTGATCTTTTTGTGCAATAATCCCTCAGGTCCAAAAAGACTAAAATCTAGAGGAGGGATAGCACTTCCGGTCGCTTTAACGAGCTGGAAGGCTAAAACTCGGCAATATTTTCATATTTTACGAGTCAAATGAAAAGAGCTTAAAGAAGACTCATCTTTTGAGGAACGAGTGATAAACAGGGTTAGCAACTGTTTCCAGGTACAGGTTGGAATTTTCCAATCACAGCAGTGTCACAAGGATGGCTAGGTGAAATCACTCTTCGCAGTTGTTCCTCAAAATGGGTAAACAATCATATGGAGGTGAACGATCGGCCAAATGAAAAGTGGAGGTGACGGTGAAAACACGACCAAGGCTTTAATGGCTGATGATATTACATTCACAGTGGTTATTTACCGGGATAGTTCATTTTTTAACGAGCTTAAACGCGGGTGGAAACATTTGCTCGATCTTATGTTTATTTTTTAACGAGCATGAACTATGTGCTAAAACTGCTTGGATCTTGCGTTTATTTTTTAAGGAGCATGAACTGTGTGCTAAAACTGCTCGAATCTTGCGTTTATTTTTTAACGAGCATGAACTGTGTGCTAAAATTGCTCGAATCTTGCGTTTATTTTTAACGAGCATGAACTGTGTGCTAAAACTGCTCGAATACCCAGTCATATGATAAGAATGTCTCAGTGAAGATGCTATTTTTTATGGAGCTTCATCTCACGAAGCTTTGCTCCGGATCCTTTCGTTATGCAAGCTTGGAAACGACTAATCCTACGGGTTTAAAGGGTTAGACCTACAGGTTTATAGGGAAGGACCTAAAAATTTAAAAAATAAATAGCCGCCCCTTGCTTGCACTCCAAAAGGTTTGCATGCCCCCAGGCATAAAATATGATTTCAAGGTTACCCTTACTTTGTCCGCCAAAACATTTGTTTAAGCAGGAAAGGCCTACCTCTTTCAGGCTACCCAAAGATTGTCTCGTTAATCTTTCAAACAAAACACTTCTTCGGCGATATCTACCGAAATAGACAAAGGTGAATGACCTTAGTGCCAAACACGTAACTTTGACAAAAGAATCTTATCCTAGAATAACCCCTCTCCAGCAAGGGCGGGGTACAGACTAGTCATATTCTCCCGCGGAAACCTACTCTATACCCAAAGTTTTCCTACCGAAGCAGACCAGGACGCATGCCCCCTGGGTTCCAGTCATATCCTCCTGGATTACTCGCGCTCATCATGAGGACCGACCGTGGGTTGAGACATTTCTTGCGTGAAGAGACCATTTAGGGATGGTACATGACTATTTGTGATGCGTGATCCGGGAAATGAAAGTTGGTCCACGAGCTTGACCACTCTTCCTTCATGCGGAAAACACAATACTCTAAAGAGTGAGGAGACGATGGCTCCCATGCAATATATATAGTCTCGTCCAAGGAGTAGGTTATAATCCAAGGGTCCTTGAACGAACGTCACGTTCATTTGAATGGTCTTCCCTTTCAATGTTATGGGCACATTGGGGAGGATCCCTAAAGGTCGACTGGTTCCTTTATCAAAGCCTGATAGATTTCTCATTTCAGGCAAAAGTGCTGGCGAAGCAAGCGCTTTCCAAGCAATAGAGGAAAGGATACTCACAGATGCCCCCTCATCAATGATAGTGCCAGCCATTACCATTCTGTATATTTGAACGATAATTCTGAATGGTATGCTTGCTGGCAACCGGGGTCTGCCCAGTTGGTTCCAGTCGAACGAGACAACTAGGTTGCTTGGTGGTGGGACCGAATAGACGGCCGGATATGACTCTGACGAAGTTCCTTCCTGCGATAAAGGAATGGGCAAATTGCCCCCTTGTTCGTCGGATTCTGTGTTGATGAAGAGAATTTGGACGGTGTTGTCTTTATTCTCCTCTGTGATGGTATCATTCGAAGATAGAGCCTCTGAAGGCAAAACCGGGTCAACTGTCGCCTCAACCTTTTGACTTTCATCAGGCATGCATCCAGATGGTTCATATTCAATGATAGGTGCTTCGGCTGACCACCTGAGCGGGCCAGCCGGGTTCTCAACTAGTGAAGGACTTGGCAGGAGTTTTTGATATCCAGGAGGAAGTTGCACTGGTAAAACCGGGCAATCTTCCAAAACTCTTTTAGCCTCGCCTAAGAAGGGACAACGATGGATGGCGTGGTCACCTTCGCACAGTTTGCAAGGAAATCTAGCTTTCCCTCTCTGTCCTGGGACTTCACTTTCACTAGTCGACGGTGAGCTGTCAACATGGCTATTAGAGGTCGACGCTACCGAATTGTGCAAACGAGGAGACCAGTCCCTTAGTATCCGAGGGATGCAAGGACAATCTCTGTGGAAGTGGTCTCCCTTGCATATGACACATGGCGATTTAGGCCTGGTCAGTGCTGTGTGTGGATTTTTGTCAGACGACACTTGTTTGCCCTCGGTCGCTTTTGGCTCCTTCTTCTTCTTCTCTTTCTTCTTCTTTTCCTTCTTCTCCTTAGGAACTTGGTTTTTTGTTTTACCAGTTCCGTCAAGCAAAGAGGAAGGAGGAGAGGAAGAGTTAGATGAAGTAGAAGGATGGTGGGCAACTCTAGTCTGGTCTAACTATTGACTCGACTGTTCAGGAATGGTGGTGTTCTGAACGACATTTGTTGAAAAGAGCCAGACCGGCAGGCCAATTGTCAGTCCTGGAAGCGACAATGTGGCCATATGGGGCACACCAACATCTCCCCAAGAGGAGAAGGGACTAGGATTTCCACCAAGGGGAATTCCTTGGTTGGTGTGCTCCATTTTTTCAACCTAAAGATCAATGCAGGAATAAGGGTGATTGTTCCGTTTAAAATAAATTTTTAACGACGCTTAGACACAACTTGCTTTTTCAGTTTTAAAGAGCCGAGAAAAAGCTAAAGATGACTCTAGTCTCCTTCGATATTTTAACGAGCCCGAAGTGACAAATGCTCGGATGGACTTTTTCCGTTATAGAGTCTGAAAAAGGGGAACTGCTCTGGAGTTCTAGGCAGAGGGTGTGCCAAACTTTTCGCAAAACCGCAGAATACTTTTTAGGGTACGGCTGTGTTCAGTGCATTGCGATTAGTAGGGCAGCTGACACGGCTTCCTAAGGATAAAGGTTTTATGCCTATAGGGGTCTCCCAATATATACGCGATGGTACGTGGGAGCACAATCCGTACTGGCGCTATCGTCCCTCAGGAGGAATCACCCACCATCCACGAGATCGACAGTCACCAGGCTTAATGACGCCGGAACACGTCTCTAGCCTAGACCTCTATGTTGTGCGTTATGTTGCAAAGCGTTATTAAGTTCATTCAATTTATTTTAGGTTGATCTTTTTAGAAGTTTGCCTTTCAAGGTTCACCACGAGATGTATGATACAATTCCTAAATGCAGTCTAAAGATGATAAGCAAGCTTTATATCTTTTCAACTTTGAAAATCCTAGCTACTAAGGGAAAAGAAAGACACCATCTTTTCTCAAAGAGAAATCAGCACACTCTAATGCACTTTTCCTAAATCCAACATGCAAACTATCAAGATGAAAATGCACAATGCAGGTGTTTGTTTTCCGCTTTCTTAGTATTGATGCCTACACAGAAAGATTTTTGTACAACTTTGAATTTTCTTTTAAATGACAAATACAAACAAATTTACTTTTTCAAAATCAGAGAGGGTAGAAGATATTACGACACTTAACGATTTTTGAAATGAATACTTGTTTCGACACTTAAAAGAGACAAATTCAAACCAATAAGCAAGAGTAAATGTATAATCAATATGCAAACAGCCAATGAACTCTCTTCTAAGATCACAATCAATAGATCTGAATCAAGGGTTACAGGATGACTATTTCACTCATGCAAAGGAAAACTGTAAATGATGCCACAAACACATAAAAACACTCACAGTCTTTTTGTACAAAAGGAGGCGGAATCTAAGCATAGAAAAGGAGTTATCAGACTGGTACCTATGCTGGTTACACGCTGCAAAATCAGAGATCAAAACAAGGCAAAACAGAGCAGAGAACCCCAGCTGCACAAGGGCAAACTGGTTTAGCGCAACCTCAACACTGGAGTTTTGACATTCAGCGCAGGTAGCCTTCACAGGACCTGCGTTGAAATGCAGAATCCCTTCACTGGGTCTGCGCTGAAGGAGAAACTCTCGTTTCTCACAGGTTCTGGGTCACAGATTGTTATTTAATTCATTGTTTCAGGCCAAATAAAAGCAACAAGCAAGGTGTACTCAAAGAGATGCTTTGAAGGAGTACTAAGATCTATCACAAAGGATCATCAAATCATTTGTGAGTCCATTGTTCAGATCATAGACAAGTCCAGTGATTGGATCAAAGTAGCAACTGTCTACTTTGCATCTGGGAATAGAAGATGCAGTTCGATTGTTGCTGTCGAGTCTATGAAACAAACAATGATAGAAACACAAATAAAATGACTAAACAGATCTCCCTAGTGGAGTCGCCAATTTGTTGTGGGGAAAAATGCCTATGCAGGATGATCCTATCCACCTAAGGTGTGACAGTGCCTTAGCAACAAACAGAGACAACTATTCTAGTATTCTTCCTTTATGAATTAAGAATGAAGAGAGAGATGTGTGGACTAACCGGTGTCTTCCGTTTGTCCCTCGATCCGGCTTCTCTTCTCTTGGAGAGTTCCCAGCTACTTGCCTTCTCGCTCGCCCAGCTTCAAGAGGTTTTTGCAAGATCACAAGAAGAGAACACTACACAAGACATGGATTCATATTCATAACTAGTTCAGCATTAGAAATAAACTAAACATACTAATGCATTCATACATCAAAAATATATCAGCATATAGGAGAAACCAAGATAGATTTATTGATGAATAACAAGGTTCAGGAAGAGATAAAACCCAGAGGGCTCCAATCCAGCATCCCCTTCCTAGCAAATGGAATTCCTATATTCACCCCCTTCAAAGCATTAAGCACCCAATGATTCCAATCTCAAACCAACAGCAATTCTTTGCAATAACAAAATTCCAGCCCCCAGATCTCATGGAGGAGAAATCCATATATAGATGTTTGGAGAGAGGATGAGTCAGCTTGAGATCTGACTAGTGTCCTCTCCCTCTATCACCAGTCGAATTCCCTGAGGCAAGTGTCATTTTGGAAGCTTCCTGGGTTTTGACACCTTGAGAAATGAGCCTGCCACATGTCCACTCTCGTTCAGCGCAGGTAGCCAGTGTTCCCTTTGACATTCAACGCAGGTAGCCAGTGTTGGATTTGACATTCAGCGCAAACAGCTAGTGTAGCCACTGAAATGATCCTGAATTGACTTGTTTTTGAGCAGTTTCTGGTGGAGAACTTATGTGAATTGCTGTGGTTTGTTAGCCTTGTTCCTCTAGGGGTAGGAACAACATGTTCAGGGACTTTGGATCCCTTAGATTATGGACATTTCATGCTCAATGCTGTAAGTCATAAAAATGTCTATAACATATTCCCCTCCTAATACTCCATTTTTTTTCATTGTTCCCCTTGGCGGCAGATATCACAACAACACCTAGTTTCACACCATCATCAAAGGGCAGCCCAAGTACAGTACACACAACAGTCATGGCATCTGAGCATTCATCAGAGTATGAGATGGAGACACAAAGTGATTCATCCTCAGAAGAACAGGCTCCCAGGAGACATCACAAGAGTGGCAAACATGTTAGGGATGAGCCAACCGCCCTCACTGAATTGCAGGCCTGCCATCTTGCCATGTCATGTTTCCAGCATCTATCATGTTTTGAATTTTGTCAAAGAGTGGCTAATGTTTGAGTTCATCATGAGTTGGCCCATCTTTTTATGCTTCACCTACATGGAGATAACTCCATATTGGCCGGGGTCACCTTCACACTGACACCTGAAACTGTCTCATTAGCGACCGACATACTAAATGTTGGAGAACCATGGCACAAAAAATAGAAGGTTGATCAGCAACATTATGAGCCTTACATTAAGGCCAGTTTCTTGAGGTGGCTCACAAGAGTCTTTCCATTCTGATATTTGAAAGATGAATATGCTCCACTCATGAAGTTGATCATGAAGTACTTTAGCTGTGAGGGGAGGTTCTCTCATCTATATGCCTATCGCATCAGGTTGCTCATGCACTTTACTAGGGTACGGATGATGAACATCCCATATTTCATTTGCAGGAACATAGAGAGAATGAACACCTTCATGCAGCACAAGACCCCTCAGCGGCAACTTAACAGTGTTTATCACTTTTCCCTTATTAAGATTTTGGTGGTTCATTAGCTGGGATTGCAGGGCATTACTTTGGATGATTTCATCTCCCATGACCTCTTCAGCACTTCACAGGTATTATTAGAGGTTAAGCATGAGGGTGAACCTTCTCGTCGGTATGAGCGCCATGAGACTGCTAGTGTGCCGGTTTTCATCACATATCAGAGGGGTGCTAGACATTTGTTTGCAGCAGCGAAGCGAGTGTTATCTCCACCCGGGGTGGAAGGGGCCTCACTTTCGACATCAGCACTACATGTACAGGACAAAGGTAAGGAGCCAATGCATGATGAGGGGCCTTTAGGTGAACGAGAGATCAAATTCGTTCTCCTTCATGATGATACAGATACAGAACTGACAAGTGCACAGCTTAGAGAGATCATCAAGGAGCAGCAATCAAAGATCGAAGCCTTATCCCTTGAATTGAAGAGGGCTAAGTGGAACATGAAATATCTGGAGTAGAGGAAAAAATAGCTTGAGGATCAGCAAGCGATCATGGAGCTACAAAACATTCGTGAGCATCACCAAGCTGCATAAAGGAGAAGAGTTGAGCTCACGTCATTGGAGCAAGAGATTAATGAGGATCGGGAGACCAATCTCGAGAGAGTTAACATGCACTTGGAGAGGCTACTGGAAAAGGCTGACAAGGACGATGCATTACTGAGACACATGGCTTTCCACTACATGGCGCGAAACAAAGTGTGAAAGGCCTGAATCAAGAATTTGAAGGCGAAATTGAGGAAGGCAATCAAGAAGCAAAAGACGAAAAGGGAGCTCGATCGACTTCAAATATTGGCTGAAGCCTCTATGGCCTAGCATAACACTTCATAGAGAACCTCCAGCCCAAATTTCAAAAACATTTGGGTAATTTTTGTCACATGACAGATTTTTGGGCACAAAACAGGGTTTTTCTCAGTGGCGCGACGCTTAGGATTGGGAGCTCCAAATCACAAATGGTTTGCATTTATGGATTCATCATGAAAACTCACGACTACTGGTGTTTGGAAAAGAAATTTGGGCATGATTTGAGTTTCCAGGAGGTCAAAAACACTCAAAAAATGACCTCTCTGCCCCTATTTTGTCACACAGGAAGTAGTCTTGCGAGAATGAAGATTTGGAGGGGCAAATGAGCACAAAATTTAGAAATTCCACTTGGGTTGGAAAGTAGATAGGCCAAGCGTTCCAACATGCACACTTGGGAACAATTTGGACTCCAGAAGGTACCTCAAAATCACCTCCAAAGTGGCATGGCACATATAGAGAAAAAGGCCAAAATCGCCCCCGCTTCGCGAAATTTTGATTCACGACTTTCTCCAAGTGGGCCTGATCATTTACATTATATTTTTCTCAGAAACTAAGGCAATGTTTAAAAAGAATTTTCACTAAAGGTGGGCTCCTATCCAAGTGGCAAAGGAAGGCGAGCAGTCACTGAAGCCATTTGTCATTTTTGTAACGATGCACCTGTAACTAATGGTTGGATTTCCACTTCCACTTTGTAATGATTCGAAAAACTCCCCAACTCTTGGTCGTTCTATTTCCTCATGGCATAATCTATTTATTGTATGCAAACCATTTGCAAAAGGTTGGCTTGTAATTTCTGGGAGACTGTGGGAGAGAAACTCAGTTCTTCATTGTATATTTTGACAGAGGATTAATGAAAGGCATCAGCTCTGTTTCATGAGATTCATGTGGTTGTGAGTGTAGAAAATGTGTCTCTTATGTTTCATATGTATTTCATAATGTTTCACATTTCATTTCATATTCATTTCCAGTGAAATTTTCTAAGTTAGATAAGGTAGAATTCATTTTTATTGCTCTGCCTGTGGGAAAATTTCATGTTCAATGTTCTTCTTCTGTTGAAAAAGATTCATGTACTTATGCCCTTTTCACCCTCCTAAGAAATTCCTCCATTCTGTGTTATTTCAAACTAAATTGCTAGACTTTCCACCTGTCTTGCCTCACGAAGTAATCTATGCCTTTGTATTAAATTCTCTGCTCATTGTTTTCCGTTGGTCCCATACCATCCCAGAAACTAAGTCATTCATAAAAAAATTCTTCTTGTATCCATATTTACTTACTATCCTAAGATCAATATTTCACTGTAAGTCATCTCAGACCATTCTGTTTACTTATTCGCTGAGCATGACTCGAAGAGAGACCTCTCCTGTTCTGGTAGGGCTAGCTACCAGACTGAGCATGGTTTGTGGTTACCCTGAATTTTTCCTTCCTTCAGCCTAAGGCAGATTTAGGTGCTAACATAGTGGCGACTCCACTGGGGATGAAATTAATCCCCTTACTTCTTGATAATTCTAAGCTTGTGATGATAAGTTTAGGATTTGATAGGCTGAGTAAGTTGTTCATGTCCTTCTGATTTTTTCGAAAATAGCACGCTGGCTTCGAGACGATATACCAGAGCCAATCCAGATCCGGATCCTCCTCATATTTACGAAAACCCCAACTTGATTCCAAGACTCCTTCGTCAAGAGAGCACTATAACTCCCATGTTCAAATCCCATTCATGTCCTGACATTTTTGAGTATCTTGAAGAGCTTGAGTTTGATGAGCGGTTTGAAATATCATTGTTCGAGACCAAATCCGAAAGGGTTGTTGACTATACTGTCCCCAATCCACAATTTCTTGTAGACTTGGAGACGGAAAGGGCTAACCGGTCAATTGATAATTACATTATAGCTCAGCTTCAAACTCCAATTGCTAGCCCCTTACAAACTGTGCACACTCCTCCAACACCTCCAAGGCCAAATCCACCAAGAGTGATGGCTGCTCGTTTTGCACCCCTAGTTCTGTCTCAAGTTCTAGATGATATGCCCGCAGATTATCAAAGCAAAATCCCGTTTTTTATTGGCACTACTAACAACATTACTGCTTAGCAACATGTTGACAGAATGGCAGATTTCTATGAACTTCATGAGATCATGTAGAGAATGTGGCAATGATACTCTTTGTACAGACATTTGCAGGTGAAGTGAGGAAATGGTTCAGAGGTTTGTCGGTGGCACGTATCGCTACCTTGGCCGACCTACAAAGATAATTTTTAAACTTATGGGAAGTGAAAAAGAATCCTCTTCAAATTCTGGCTGAATATGAGCAAATCAAACGAAACGCTGGTGAGTCGGTCCAAGACTATTGCGTTATATTCAATTCAGTTTATAACAAAATTCCAAATCATCTAAGGCCACCTGTGGGACTAGCCATGGTGAAGTTCCCGGATGGTTTTGATGCTGACATGTCTTATCAGTTAAGAGAGAGAGAACCGGCCGCAATGGAAGACATGCAGAAGATAGCGGTCAGCATTGAAGCGAATCTGCTGACCAAGAGAGCTAGAGCAAAGGCAGAGAAGAAGGTCACCATAAAAGAAGAGTCTTCCTCGGTAGATCAGTTACTCCGAAAGGTACAGCAGATGCTTGAAAGGGTGAAACTTGACAAACCAGAGCCACAAGTTAGAAATCCTAACTTTCGTGGTTAGCAACAACCACAATATAGAATAATACAGAGAGATTAACGAGCCCAAGAGCAGACAGCACAACAGCTAGTACAAACACCTTTGCAGCAAACTTTTGTGCATGGACCGGAGTTAGATGAGGATGGGAATATAATAGGTGAAGAAAACCACCTCTTTACTCCTGATGATTTGCCTATTTATCTCACTGAGGATGAGGAGTATGCAAAAAGTTCGGTTGTACACAAAGATGTAGATTTCATTCTAGCAAACGACACTGTCTTGGAGGAAGAATCAGATGAGTACCAAAGAGGCTATATGAATGCTCTGTCTGCCCAGCAGTAGCGATATTCACTTAGAAACAGAGATGTGCCGGTCAAATCAATTCAGAAAAGGAAGGATGTTGAGGCATCAAAGAATGATTCATCAGTTACACAAAGGAAAGGAAAGGAGGCAGTTGGTCCGGGGAGCAGCAAATCACCATCAGCAAAACAATCACATTAGCAAGTTGCGTCGAAAGAAAAGGAAAAGAAAGAAATCCCAGTCAAAGAGGTAGAAAAGATTCCCACTTTTAATTTAGAGAATGAGATTTCTAAATTAAAGGTATCCATCCCCTTGACTGAAATAATGAGGAACAACAGTTATAGAGGGCAAGTATCTAAAATGTTGAATTTGGACCCAATGTTCAACATGGTGAATGTCGAAGACGATCAACCTGAAATGATTTTTGGGCTAGCATCGAATGGTGAGTCTCCTGATAGTGATGTGCCACCCTTTTATATCAGTTTAAGGTTGCATGATTTTGTGTTACATAATGCCATGTTTGATTCCGGAGCTTCTCACAATCTCATGCCCAAGGCTATCATGGATAAGCTTGGTCTGGACATCACCCGGAAATACCATGATCTCTATTCATTTGATTCCAGCAGAGTAAGATGTATAGGACTCATCAAAGACTTGGTTGTGAGTCTCGATCAACTCCCAATGAAGAATGTTTGATGGATATTGTTGTAGCAGATATCCCTCCCAGGTTTGGCATGTTTCTTTCCAGGTCTTGGGTAGCGAAATTGAAAGGGACACTACAGCTAGATTTCTCCTGTGCAACGATTTCGGTGTTTGGCCAAATGAGGAAATTGTATCGGGAACAAAAAATGAAATACATGATCACAAGCAAGAAGAAACCAATAAATCATCCGATTAATTATGTACATACAGATTTACAGTATTTGTTTTGTATTCTGATAGTTTCAATGATATCGATAGTCAGTTAGTAGAAGCAGATGATATTTCAGAAATAATAGAAAATTTCAGAGGAGTTTTAAAGAAAGAAGGACAAGAACAGCAGAGCACCGTTGAGAAATCAGCTGAAAGTAATGGACAACAAACAGACAAGCACAAAAAATAGATTTTCAACGCTTGCAAGAGGAGGAAGAAGGTTTGTGGACCATGGATTTCGATGGAGCAGTGGGAAATGATGGCACTGGAATTGGAATTTGGGTACGCAGTCCTTTCTCCACCCCGAACAAAGTGCCTAGTAACGTGCGGGTATGCTCTGACAAGTTGGCTTTTGATTGTTCAAACAATGAAGCTGAGTATGAAGCTCTGATTGCTGGCCTAAAGATTGTAAGAAAGCTGAATGCTAAGAGGATTTCAGTATATGGCGACTCTGAATTGGTGATTAAGCAGGTCAGAGGAAAATATCAAGCAAAGCATCCTCGGATGCGGGCTTACCGTAATGCAGTCCTAGACATCCTAAAATTGTTTTCAGAATACACCTTGACATGTGTGCCTTGTATACAAAATAGTATTGCTGATGCTCTTGCTAAGGCAGCAAGTAGTTTGAAGATCCCAATGAACTCTAGTAATAAATTCGAAATCCATGTCAAGCATCGTCCAACTTTCCCAGACAATCAGAGATATTGGTAAGTTTTCCAAGATGATGAGGAGATTGATGATTTTATGCAAAACAAAGGTAAGTTCAAAGAGACCTCAATTGATGAAGAAAATGATGATGGTAAAGGTAATGGTACAGATGATGTGTAGATCAATCAAATGGACGTGTTGTAGCTAAAGAATAATGTTATTCCTAAAGGCTTGATACCTTTAGAAGAACTCTTTGATCAAGATGATGTAGCCCACAAACCAACATTGGAGCCAACAGAGAAGGGTGTGGAAGACGTTAATGTTAGAACAGCTGCTAATCCTAAATTGGTAAAAATGTCTAAAGCATTGCCACCAAAGATCAAGGACAAATATATCAGTTTGCTATCTTCATTTGCAGGTGTGTTTGCTTGGGACTATTCTGACTTAAAGACATATGATACCAATATAATTCAGCACACTATACCCCTCAAGCCCAATCAAAAACCATTCAAACAGAAGTCGAGAAGGCTAAATCCAAAGTTGCTGCCATCTATTGAAAATGAGATAAATAGGTTGTAAAAATCGGGGATCATTGTTCCCATCAGATTTTTAGATTGGATCTCTAATTTGGTGCCCATACAAAAGAAGACAGGTGAGATTTGCTTATGCATTGATTTTAGAAATCTCAATAAAGTTTCGTTGAAAGATAATTATCCACTGCCCAAAATGGACCATGTACTTCAGCGAGTAGTGGGAGCATCTCGTATGTCACTACTTGATGGTTATTCTAGATATAACCAAGTTTCTGTCCATGAAGATGACTGAGACAAGACAGCGTTCACCACTCCATGGGGAACCTTTCATTACGCTAAAATGCATTTTGGTTTAAAGAATGCAGGTGCCACATTTTAGCGTGCAATGGACTTGGTTTTTGCAAATGAGAGGGATGTCTTTTTGGTTGTGTACCTAGACGATTTGACGGTGTTTTCCAAATCTGATGAAGAGCACATGTACCATCTAAAAACTGTCTTTCAAAAGTGCAGAAAATATGGCTTGTTGCTGAATCCGAAAAAGAGCTTGTTCACCATGGAGGAAGGCAAGCTACTCGGGCACATTATCTCAAAAGATGGTATTCGTATTGACCCAGCACGTGTGCAAGAAATTCAACAAATCGATCTACCCCGGAATAAGAAAGAGATAAAATCTTTCAATGGTAAAATGAATTTTCTACGCCACTTTATACCTAATCTTGCTGAGCACCTAAGATAGATGACAAACATGCTTAAGAAGGACAACCAAGTCAAGTGGACAGAGGAGGCTGTAAAATATTTCTATTTAGTCAAATTGGCTCTTTCCTCAACTCCCGTTCTAGTCAGCCCGAACTACACTCAGGATTTCATATTGTTTTCATTTGCTTCGGAGCACACTATGGCAGCTGTGTTATTGCAAAAAAGAGATGATCATGAAAGAACCATTGCATTCTTCAGCAGAGCTATAAGAGATGCAACCTTAAAATACAACATCATTGAGAAGCAAGCCCTTGCACCTGTGAAGGCATTGAAATATTTCCGGGTATATATTCTGCATTCTCATATTTTGGCCTATGTTCCTAACACTGCTGTCAAAGATGTTTTAGTGCAGATCGATCCGGAAGGAAGACGAGGCAAATGGATTGCAGCCTTGCTGGAATATGATGTGGAAATAAAACCCACAAAGCTGGTTAAAGGACAGGGATTGGCAAAGTTAATGTCTGAATCAAACTTGCACGCCTTGGACATAAATCTGATCACTGCTATGTCCGATGAGAATGAGGAAGCATCATCAATTCAGGTATCTGAAATGTTTGTTCTCTCTCCGTGGTATTTAGATATCATATACGTGCTTAAAAATTTGTCACCACCGCCCGACATGACTAGAAACAAAGCGAGAACAATCAAGTTGAAAGCCACCAAGTTTTGCATTCTAAACTCTGCACTTTATTAGAAAGATCCCCGTGGCGTTCTTTTAAATTTTTGGTGGAAGAAGAAGTAAAGAAGGTCATGGAGGAATGCCACCAAGGAGACTGTGGGGGTCACCTTTTTGGAAGTCAACATAAAATAAAATTCTGAGAGCAGGGTACTATTGGCCGACATTGTTCAGTGATGTATATAAGATGGTCAAGAGCTGTCATAAATGCCAGATTTTTGAAGGGAGGCAGAAATTATAGCCTTTTCTGCTTAAGCCCATTGAGGTGAGTGCCCCCTTTTCAGCAATGGGGATTGGATTTCATTGGTGAAATTCATCCTGCTTCTTCCGGTCAGCATAGATGGATCCTCACAGCGACAAATTATTTCAAGAAATGGATCGAGGAAATTCCCACCAGGAAAGCTACTGATGCGGTAATCATTTCATTCCTTGAAAATAACATCTTGTCTCGCTTTGGTTTCCTGAAGAAGTTAATCACTGATAACGTAGCAGCTTTCAAATAAAAAAGGATGGTAGAGTTTTTTCATAAATATCACATCATTTTGGGTCACTCAACTGCCTATCATCTGCAAGGCAATGGATTGGTTGAGTCTTTGAACAAATCATTGGTCAACATCATCAAGAAGCTGCTAGAAATAAATAAGAAGAGCTGGCATAAGAGGTTGGTCAATGCACTTTGGGCAGATCGGGTCAGCCAGAGGAAATCCATTGGTACATCACCGTTTGAGCTTGTTTATGGAGTTGATACAGTATTTCCTACCTCTCTCGCTGCCCCTGTAGTCAAACTTCTTTAGGATGCCGACAGTGAAGAAGATCCCATGCAGAGAAGGTTGAATCAAATGGTCCACTTGCAGCAGACCAGAGAAGAAGTTTTTAAGAACACATCCAAATTGCAGGAGAAGATCAAGAAAATTTATGATAAAAAAACAAAGGCAGATAAATTTCAGTTGGATGATGTGGTGCTGAAGTGGGATGCAAGGAATGAGGAAAAAGGTAAGCATGGTAAGTTCGAGAATATTTGGAAAGGTCCTTTCAAGATTGCATCATATTGGGGTCAGAATGCCTTTCTTCTGAAGGAAATGAACGGGGAAGATTGTCCAGGAGGACCGATCAATGGTCGACTGCTCAAGCAGTACCATTTCTGATTTATTAACACTGCTTCCACTGTCATTGTAAACACCATTTTTATTTCAGTTTGGTTTGAATTTGTCAAGTTAGTCTTCATGTCATTTCAATGTCAAGTTTGAGTCAATTTTTTTGGTCATTTTAGTTTCATAAATGAGTCAGAGTCCTCTGTTGTTTGTTGAAAAAATGATACCATAGCCCAATGGACGAAGGCACTATCTAGCTCTTCCAGAGATATGTTATTCTTGGCACCTCCAAGGAGCTACCATCCCCCATTGGAGCCAATGTTAGAGTCGGTCTGGTCAGTCCTCCGTTAGAGATCAAAACTCTTTATGCATTTCATTTTTAGGAGTCCCACTCCATTCACCCAGCTGCATTCCGCTAGGAGCATGCCATAATCTGACGGAAAAGGTCATGCTAGTCATTTCCCCTCATGTCTGGCTCCTGCTGGCTTAGGTATTTTGTCAATGATCACTAAAGTCCATGACATTCAAGGTCTGGTCCTTTAATGGACAAAAGTCATTTTTGATAATTAGGACTAGGGATTAATCAATTTGGTCTTCAACCATGTCCAATAAAGCCATGCAGGCCAGAGTGAGGCCCTTACAAAGTTATGATTCAGAGAGTTTCATCGTCATGTGGACAAATTTCGACTGTTCTCCAAAACCCTGTTTTGAAGAAAAGTCAAATAGTGTCATTTATGATAAAATTTTCAAAAAAGTCGTCAGTTTATTTCTTCAGGTGTAGTCATGGTTTCCGTGGCCAAATGCCCTATCATGCAACCCCTGCAAAGAGTGCCGAAAACTTCATCATTTTATCTAAAAATTCAAAGGGAAAAGTGAAATTCAGTGTGGCAATAAATCAGTGAAAAGTGTCAAAATGAAACATTAGTAAAGTGGGTTTTGAAGAAGCAAAAATTAAACCTATGACTTGAAGGTCTTTGTATACAAGTTTCCACAAGCAACCAAATCATTGTGCACACCAAGGTCATAGAGAAACATAGCAAAGTGATTGAGGGTGCAAGCACACGTTTGGAGTAAGTTTGGGGTCAGTTTCAGGAGCGTGGCACACACACAGAGGGGCGTGGCGCACATAGGGAGCGTGGTGCACAAAGCACGACACCGCAGTGTAAAATTACAACGGGCGCAACGTATATACCGAGCGTGGCGCACACCCAAAAAGGCCCAAAACTGTGCCAAATTGCCTCAAGTTGCCTGTGAAACCCCTCAAATCAACAGGTAGGCTCTATATCTTGGCTTGCTCATCAAATTTTGTGAATGTTATGGTGGTTCATGGCTATGTTTAATTGCAACAAAACTCATAAAACCAACCATAAGAAAACACCAAAAGCCATTGTTGCTAGGGTTGCATAATTGTGGTGTTGATGCCAAGGTTTCGTTATCACCCCTCATTTTCCTTTTCTTACTATTTTTCCCTATCCCCCCTATCCCATTTTTTCCTATTCTCCCTACCCTAAAATATCACCAAATCCCTATTCCTTATCCCTGCACTCTTTGGTCAATATAAACCCCAAAATCGTACCCTATTGAAACCCCAAAACCCTACTATATATCCCTAAACAAAAACTCTCCCCACAACCCCTATTCCCATCATATTATTACCCTCCTAATACTCCCTTTTTTTTCATTGTTCCCCTTCACGGGAGATATCACAACAACACCTAGTTTCACACCATCATCAAAGGGTAGCCCAAGTATAGTACACACAACAGTCATGGCATCTGAGCATTCATCAGAGTATGAGATGGAGACACAAAGTGATTCATCCTCGGAAGAACAAGCTCCCAGGAGACATCACAAGAGTGGAAAACATGTTAGGGATGAGCCAACCACCCTCACTGAATTGCAGGCCTGTCCTCTTTCCATGTCATGTTTCCAGCATCTATCATGTTTTGAGTTTTGTCAAAGAGTGGCTAATGTTCGAGTTCATCATGAGTTGGCCCATCTTTTTGTGCGTCACCTACATGGAGATCACTCTATCTTGGCTGAGGTAACCTTCACACTGACACCTGAAACTGTCTCATTAGCAACCGTGATACCCAATGTTGGAGAACCATGGCACAAAAAACAGAAGGTTGATCGGCAACATTATGAGCCTTACATTAAGGCCAGTTTCTTGAGGCGGCTCACAAGAGTCTTTCCATTCCGATATTTGAAAGATGAATATGCTCCACTCATGAAGTTGATCATGAATTACTTCAGCTATGAGGGGAGGTTCTCTCGTCTATATGCCTATCACATCAGGTTTCTCATGCACTTTACCAGGGTACAGATGATGAACATCCCATATTTAATTTGCAGGAGCATAGAGAGGATGAACACCTTCATGTAGCACAAGACCTCTCAGCAGCAACTTAACAGTGTTTATTACTTTTCCCTTTTAAGATTTTGGTGTTTCATCAGCTGGGATTGTAGGGCATTAGTTGGGATGATTTCATCTCCCGTGACCTCTTCAGCACTTCACAGGTATTATCAGAGGTTAAGCATGAGGGTGAACCTTCTCATCGGTATGAGCGCCATGAGACTGCTAGTGTGTCGGTTTTCATCACATATTAGAGGGGTGCTAGACATTTGTTTGAAGCAGCATGGGGTGGAAGGGGCCTCACTTCCGACATCAGCACTACATGTATAGGACAGAGGTAAGGAGCCAATGCATGATGAGGGGCCTTCAGGTGAGCCATCAGGTGAATGAGAGACCAAATTCATTCTCCTTCATGATGATACAGATACAGAACCGACAAGTGCACAACTTAGAGAGATCATCCAGGAGCAGCAATCACAGATCGAAGCCTTGACTTGGAGAGGGCTAAGTGGAACATGAAATATCTGGAGCAGAGGAACAAACAGCTTAGGATCAGCAAGCAATCATGGAGCTACAAAACGTTCGTGAGCATCACAAAGCTGCACAAAGGAGAAGAGTTGAGCTCACGTCATTGGAGCAAGAGACTAATGAGGATCGGGAGGCCAATCTCAAGAGAGTTAACATGAACTTGGAGAGGCTGCTGAACAAGGCCAACAAGGACCATGCATTGCTAAGACACATGGCTTTCCACTACATGGTGCGAAACAAAGTGTGTAAGGCCCAAATCAGGAATTTGATGGCGAAATTGAGGAAGGCAATCAAGAAGCAAAAGAGGCAAAGGGAGCTCGATCGACTTCAAATATTGGCTGAAGCCTCTGTGGCCCAGCATAGAACTTCATAGAGAACCTCCAACCCAAATTTCAAAACATTTGGGGCAATTTTGGTCACATGACAAATTTTTGGGCACAAAATAGGGTTTTTCTCCCAGTGGCGCGGCACTTAGGATTGGAAGCTCCAAATCACAAATGGTTTGAATTTTTGGATTCAGCATGAAAAATCATGACTACTAGCATTTGGACAAGAAATTTGGGCATGATTTGAGTCTCCAGGAGGTTAAAAACACTCAAAAAATGACCTCTCTGCCCCTATTTTGTCACACAGGAAGCAGTCTTGGGAGAATGAAGATTTGGACAGGAAAATGAGCACCAAATTCAGAAATTCCACTTGGGTTGGAAAGTAGACAGGCCAGGCATTCCAAAAAGAAAACTTGGGCACAATTTGGACACCTTAAGGTACCTCAAAATCACCTCCAAAGTGGCACGGCACATATAGATTTGGGCGCGGCGCATATAGAGAAAGAGGCCAAAATCGCGCCCGCTTCGCGAAATTTCGATTCGCAACTTTCTCCAAGTGGGCCCGCTCATTTACATTATATTTTTCTTAGCAACTAAGGCAATGTTTAAAAATCATTTTCACTAAAGGTGGGCTCCTATCCAAGTGGCAAAGGAAGGCGAGCAGTCGCCCAAGCCATTTGTCATTTTCGTAACGTTGCACCTGTAACTAATAGTTGGCTTTCCATTTCCACTTTGTAATGATTCGAAAAACTCCCCAACTCTTAGTCATTCTATTTCCTCATGGAATAGTCTATTTATTGTATGCAAACCATTTTCAAAAGGTTGGCTTGTAATTTCTGGGAGACTGTGGGAGAGAAACTCAGTTCTTCATTGTATATTTTGACAGAGGATTAATGAAAGGCAGCAGCTCTGTTTCATGAGATTCATGTGGTTGTGAGTGTAGAAAATGTGTCTCTTATGTTTCATATGTATTTCTTAATGTTTCACAGTTCATTTCATATTCATTTCCAATGAGATTTTCTAAGTTAGATAAGGTAGAATTCATTTTTATTGCTCTGCCTGTGGGAAAATTTCATGTTTAGTGTTCTTCTTCTGTTGAAAAGGATTCATGTACTTATGCCCTTTTCACCCTCCTAAGAAATTCCTCCATTCCGTGTTATTTCAAACTAAATTGCTATACTTTCTGCCTGTCTTGCCTCTCGAAGTAATCTGTGCCTTTGTATTAAATTCTCTGCTCATTGTTGTCCGTTGGTCCCATACCATCCCAGAAACTCAGTCATTCATAAAAAATTGCTTCTTGTATCCATATTTACTTACTAGCCTAAGATCAATATTTCACTGTTAGTCATCTCAGACCATTCTGTTTACTTATTCGCTGAGCGCGACTCGAAGAGAGCCCTCTCCTGCTCTGGTAGGGCTAGCTACTAGACTGAGCATGTTTTGTGGTTACCGTAAATTTTGCCTTCCTTCAGCCTAAGGCAGATTTAGGTGCTAACATGATGGATGGTGGCTGATATCCATAAAGTGCCATAAATGGGGTCATTTTTGTTGCTGTATGGAAGGAAGTGTTATACCACCATTCAGCTAGAGGCAACCACTTGACCCATTGTGTCTATTTATCAAATACAAAGCAACGAAAATATCCTTCCAAACATTTGTTTACTATCTCAGTTTTCCCATCAGATTGAGGATGATAAGATGATCTATGAGCTAACTGAGTACCAAGACAAGAAAATAATTATGTCCAAAAATTTCGAGTGAAAATGTAATCTTTGTCACTTACAATAATCTTTGGGTTTCCATGTGGATTTTGAATTGTTTCCATAAATGTAGTAGATACTATAATGGCTTTAAATGGATGTGATAATGCACAAAAGTGTGCATACATAGTAAGTCTGTCAACTACCACCATGATGACACTCTTTCCCTCAGACTTGGGTAAACTTGTGATAAAATCCATTGAAACCTCCTCCCAATGTTGGCTTGGAATCGATAAAGGTTGTAATAGACCCGGTGTCTTAATTGTTTCAACTTTATTTTGTTGGCAAACCAAACATTCCCCCACAAATTTTTTAATATCCGATTTAAGGCCATCCCAAAAAATTCCTTCTTAACCCTATGCTAAGTTTTTAAAAATCCTGAGTGCCCTCCTACGGGAGAAGTGTGCAATTCCATAAGAATCTTTTGTTTTAGTTGGGAATTCTTACAGAGGTATAAGCGATCTTTGTACCATAAAGAATCATTTTTCCAGCTAAATGTATCAGACACACTAGAATCTTGTTGTAACTTTCGAATAAGCACCCACACTTCTTCGTCATTCTTCCATTCCTTCCTTGCTTCGTTTATCCAATCTGGTTGGATAATAGAAATGGCGCACAACAATGATTCCACATCCCCATCCTTTCTTGAGAGTGCATCTACCACCACATTTTTCTTCACTTCTTTGTAGATGATTTCAAAGTCATAACCCAACATCTGTGTGACCCACTTTTGTTTCTCTTCAGAGGGTAATCTTTGTTCTAAAAAGTATTTAAGGCTATCACGATCTGTTTTTACCTTGAAGTGTCTTCCCATTAGGTAGGGTCGTCATTTCTTAAGTGCATGGAGTATTGCCAACATTTCCTTCTCATAAATAGCTTTGTGTAAAAACTTTCCCTTGATTGGACGACTTTCAAAAGCAATGGGTCTTTCATCTTGCATTAAAACAGCACCAATTCCATTTCCTTAAGCATCACATTCCACAATAAAGGTTTTTGTGAAGTCTGGTGTAGCTAAGACCGGTGCTTGGCACATTGCCTCTTTAAGATGTTCAAAGGTCTTTGTTGCTTCTGGAGTCCATGAAAATGCATCTTTCTTCAATAATGTTGTTAGAGGTGCTGCTATTCTCCCATAATTCTTAACAAACTTGCGATAATACCCTGCCAACCCGAGAAATCCTCGCAGATGAGTTATGGATGTGTGGATTTTCCATTCCTTAATGGCTTTAATTTTGCTAGGGTCTACCTTAACTCCTTCATGAGATACAATATGACCTAGATATTCCACCTCTTGTACTCCAAAGAAACATTTGGATATTTTTGCATATAATTGTTTCTCCTCCAATAGTTGTAGCACCATGTCAACATGTTCGACATGATCCTTCCAAGACTTGTTTTAGATTAGTATATCGTCAAAAAATACTAACACAAATTTTCTAAGGAATGGTTTGAAAATGGAATTCATCAAACCTTGAAATGTTGAAGGTGCATTGGTAAGGCCAAAAGGCATGAACAAAAGTTCATAATGACCCTCATGAGTTCTAAATGTTGTTTTTAGAATGTCTTCAGTCTTCATTATGATTTGATGATATCTTGAACGAAGATACAACTTGGTGAAGTAAATTGATCCATGCAATTCATCCAGTAATTCATCAATGACAGGAATGGGAAACTTATCTTTAATAGTGAGCTTGTTGAGCTCCCTATAATCCAGACACATGCACCATGATCCATCCTTCTTGTGCACTAATACTACTAGAGTAGAGAAGGAACTTTGACTCGGTTGAATTATACCAGCCTCTAGCAATTCTGCAACCATACGTTCAATTTCACTCTTTTGGGCATAGGGATATCTGTATGGCCTGATGTTTGTAGGAACACTTCCTGGAATCATCTGAATAGCATGATCATGATCACGAATAGGTGGGAGACCTTTGGGAGTCTCAAATACCTTGAAATGATTGTTCAAGACTTTTTGGAGATCTGGAGAAATAGATGATTCCAATGTGGAAACATGTAGCGAACATAATTGTGCAATTACATCCCTTTGTTCATTTTTTAGAGGCTTTGTCATACCGTTAGAGCTGATTATATTTCCTGGTTTCCCTGCAATACCCCTTAATTCAACTTCCTTTCCTTCCACAAAAAATTTCATGAAAAGTTCTTGAAAATTAAAAGCTATTGTACCCAAGGATTGTAGCCATTGGACTCCTAGTACAACATCAACACCTCCCATTGGAATGGAAAGCATTGGGCTAGTTAATACATATTCTCCCATCGATAGCTTGATATTATGGCACTTTCCAGAGCAATTTATTGTTCCTCCATTTGCAACCATCACTTGACACTTTGGTGCTGGATATAAGAAGCAATTCAATTCTTTTGCTACCTTACAATCAATAAAATTGTGGGTACTTCCTGAATCAATCAACACTATTACCTTTTTCTTCTTGATTTGTCCTTCTATCTTGATGGTTTGAGTAGTGGTAATTCCAGCCAATGCATTACAAGATATGGTTAGATTCATTTCTTCTTTATCTAGGATTTGTTCTTGGAGTATATCCTCTTCTTTTGACCTTTCTTTCTCCTTTTCTTCTTCCTCTTTGCAATCTATGTAGAATAATTTCTTCTCAGCACACTTATGACCTTTAGTGTATTTGCTATCACAACTGTAACAAAGCCCTTTTGATATTTTTTCTTCCAGTTATGGTTTCAACCTTATAGGTTGTGGAAGACTAGGGGCAGCAACACTTCCATCTTTATATTTGTGAGTGGTATGCTTCCTGGTTTCCATAATTTTGCTTTCCATTTTTCTTTCTAACTTGAATGCCTTCTCTAATGAATCAGGTTCCCAGAGGCGAACATCATGTTGGATATTATCCTTTAAAGTCCCCATGAACACATCAATCCTATGCTCTGGAATATTTTTTACCCTTATGTTCAATTTTTGGAACTCCTCAATGTGCTCCATTATTGAACCCTTTTGTTTGAGACTTATCAATTGGCTAAAAAAAGCGTTTCTTTTTGTATCCTCATAATGTGCTGTCAATTCTTCTGTAAAAATTGCCCAAGGGATATTTTGTTTACAAGAGAAAAGCCATTGATACCATACAAACTGATTTGGTTCCAAATATAAAGTTGCAATACGTACCTTTTGTGTGTTTTTCACATTATTGAGATCAAAAAATTGCTCCATCTGTAATATCCATGTTGCAGGATCCTTGCCATCAAACTTCCTCGTATTGATTTTTGGAATATGGTGGGTCTTCAATCCCATATTAGAGTCTATGAAATCATGATTAAAATTTCTTTTGTTCGCATCATGAGTTTCCTTTACAACCTTTTCACCATTAGTAAGTATTTCTTGTAGAAAATTTGTCAAATCGGCCATGTCTGTCTTCACGTCTGTCTTCAAATCTGCCATGTCTCTCTTTAAATCTGTCTTCAAATATATCTTCAAATTGTCCATCTTAGCATCCATGCCCTTTATCTTAGATTCCATGCCGTTTATCTTAACTTCTGTTAGCTTTTGTGAGCGTGACATTTGTTGCACTTGTTCTTGTAATTTTGATATATCATGTAGCATTTCTTCCTCTTCTTCATGAGTCATTCTAGGTCTTTCAGGTTGCTTACTAGGTGTGTGCATTTTCTTTCCTCTAGGCATCAGTTAACGATAATAATGCTCTACTATGCCCTTTGAATTCCTTCAAAATAAATTTTCAAACCAATCTTAAGCAAAAAATTAAAAGAATCTACACGCCTTTTTTCACTTTATAGGAGCTTGATATTGCCTCTGATGTATCTCTGTACTTTTAGATCATCCAGTTCTAAAATTGTGACCTACAATAGACCTCTTTGTTCTCTTCCCAATGCCACTAGTTTGATCCAAATTGGATTCTCCAAGGAAGAGTTATGTAAAATCTCCCACAGTGACCTGATTATAGACTAGTTCAGTAGAGCGAACTTGTACGACGTGCCACAAGTCACTTTTTTGACCTTTGGCTCTAAGAATATATATATATAAGAAACCAAAGTTTGTCCTCTTTCTGTACCTTCTTGCAAAATTTCAATCCGATGCTCAGAGATAAAGTTATGGCGACCCCAGGTCACCTGTTTGGAATGTAATTCAGGAGTCTGCAAAAAAACCAACTTCCTCAGATCATATCTCCGCAAATATAGTGCAAAACGCTCTGAAATTTGGACCTGAGATTTAGCGTGATTTCTTCTCAAATGGGTCTTTTTTTTAGCTTATGAAATGCTGTAGAAAAAAGTTATAGTGAAAATGCCACGATGACCTATTTGGAGCAGCGGAACCCTAGAATCCAAAGCTCTGATACCAAATGTTATGAAACCAGCTCAAGAAAAGATATGAAAGATAGATCAAAACCTTAGAAGTTAGCCTCTTCGAGGGGCCAACCTCCTTTACATTACATAAATGAACAATTCTTGGATGATTCAAATGATAAAACCTCCTTTCTATATATAGGAGTCTAAGGAGTCACAATATAACCCAGTCGACCTAACAATAATAATATAAAGCCACAAAAATAACAATAGAGGGATTCTATGGGGCACAGTAATAAAAATATGGGGATAATAGGGGCAAAAAAATATTAATAAGGGATGAAACTACAATATTAATGGGGTAATCAGTAGTATTATAGGGACCCAACAGATCACCATATAGAGTTTTCACAATGTTTTTAACATTAAAAATCAAAATTTGTGTTCTGAGACACATGGCTACTTGAGCCTACATAAGTGAAAAACTAAGAATACAGACATGCCTATCCACCCACATGATGCTCATGATAACATGATATATCCCTAACAACCTGTCCCAACAACCAACACAGTCTAGCTAATACCCCCTTGGTATGCCTCTGATACCAAAGTGGCACCTCATCAATAGTAGCATAATATGGAATGCCTCTAGTCAAGGCCTCCTGTTATAGACATTTTTGGGCACTGCAACCCCAATCATAAATGTCCATAAACCAAGGTCTCTTAAGTCCCTAAAAGTGTTGTTCCAACCTCTAAAAGAAAAAGGTCAACTGATTACATCTTCTCCCAGAAGTTCTCCATGAAAAACTGCTCAGAACTGGTCAAAACTGGACCATATCACCTGCTCCATGGTCAAAGTGCGCTGCATCCCACCTAAATACTCACGGGAGGTGCGATGCATCTTGGAAATCCCTTATATGGGGTGCGATGGGTGAGAGTGGACAAATGGCAGGGTCAATCTGCAAGGTGAAGGAGCAAGGAATATTCTAGAAACTTCTCCTGTGACACTTGCCTCTCTGCATTCGCCCAGGGATGAGTAAGAGATCATCAATCTCCAAGTGGATTCAAGAACTATCAGAGAGAGGACACTAATAAAATCTCAAAAGTTGGCTCACCCCCCTTGCAAACATCTATATATGGATCCCTCATCCCAGAGATCCGGAGGCTGGAATTTTGTATCTTGTAAGGAAGTGCTACTGGTTTCTTGGTGCAATATCATAGTGTTGGGTGATCTAAGCTTTTCATGAGGTGAAGAAGGGGGGGCCTCACTTCCGACATCATCACTACATGTATAGGATAGAGGTAAGGAGCCAATGCATGATGAGGGGCCTTCAGGTGAGCCATCAGGTGAATGAGAGACCAAATTCATTCTCCTTCATGATGATACAGATACAGAATCGACAAGTGCACAACTTAGAGAGATCATCCAGGAGCAGCAATCATAGATCGAAGCCTTGAATTGGAGAGGGCTAAGTGGAACATGAAATATCTGGAGCAGAGGAACAAACAACTTAGGATCAGCAAGCAATCATGGAGCTACAAAACGTTCGTGAGCATCACAAATCTGCACAAAGGAGAAGAGTTGAGCTCACGTCATTGGAGAAAGAGATTAATGAGGATCGGGAGGCCAATCTCAAGAGAGTTAACATGAACTTGGAGAGGCTGCTGAACAAGGCCAACAAGGACCATGCATTGCTAAGACACATGGCTTTCCACTACATGGTGCGAAGCAAAGTGTGTAAGGCCCAAATCAGGAATTTGAAGGCGAAATTGAGGAAGGCAATCAAGAAGCAAAAGAGGCAAAGGGAGCTCGATCGACTTCAAATATTGGCTGAAGCCTCTGTGGCCCAGCATAGAACTTCATAGAGAACCTCCAACCCAAATTTCAAAACATTTGGGGCAATTTTGGTCACATGACAAATTTTTGGGCACAAAATAGGGTTTTTCTCCCAGTGGCGCGGCGCTTAGGATTGGAAGCTCCAAATCACAAATGGTTTGCATTTTTGGATTCAGCATGAAAAATCATGACTACTAGTTTTTGGACAAGAAATTTGGGCATGATTTGAGTCTCCAGGAGGTTAAAAACACTCAAAAAATGACCTCTCTGCCCCTATTTTGTCACATAGGAAGCAGTCTTGGGAGAATGAAGATTTAGACAGGAAAATGAGTACCAAATTCAGAAATTCCACTTGGGTTGGAAAGTAGACAGGCCAGGCATTCCAAAAAGAAAACTTGGGCACAATTTGGACACCTTAAGGTACCTCAAAATCACCTCCAAAGTGGCGCGGCGCATATAGAGAAAAAGGCCAAAATCGCGCCCGCTTCGCGAAATTTCGATTTGCAACTTTCTCCAAGTGGGCCCGCTCATTTACATTATATTTTTCTTAGCAACTAAGGCAATGTTTAAAAATCATTTTCACTAAAGGTGGGCTCCTATCCAAGTGGCAAAGGAAGGCGAGCAGTCGCCCAAGCCATTTGTCATTTTTGTAACGTTGCACCTGTAACTAATGGTTGGCTTTCCATTTCCACTTTGTAATGATTCGAAAAACTCCCCAACTCTTAGTCATTCTATTTCCTCATGGAATAGTCTATTTATTGTATGCAAACCATTTTCAAAAGGTTGGCTTGTAATTTCTGGGAGACTGTGGGAGAGAAACTCAGTTCTTCATTGTATATTTTGACAGAGGATTAATGAAACGCAACGGCTCTGTTTCATGAGATTCATGTGGTTGTGAGTGTAGAAAATGTGTCTCTTATGTTTCATATGTATTTCTTAATGTTTCACAGTTCATTTCATATTCATTTCCAATGAGATTTTCTAAGTTAGATAAGGTAGAATTCATTTTTATTGCTCTGCCTGTGGGAAAATTTCATGTTCAGTGTTCTTCTTCTGTTGAAAAGGATTCATGTACTTATGCCCTTTTCATCCTCCTAAGCAATTCCTCCATTCCATGTTATTTCAAACTAAATTGCTAGACTTTCTGCCTGTCTTGCCTCCCGAAGTAATCTGTGCCTTTGTATTAAATTCTCTGCTCATTGTTGTCCGTTGGTCCCATACCATCCCAGAAACTCAGTCATTCATAAAAAATTGCTTCTTGTATCCATATTTACTTACTAGCCTAAGATCAATATTTCATTGTTAGTCATCTCAGACCATTCTGTTTACTTATTCGCTGAGCGCGACTCGAAGAGAGCCCTCTCCTGCTCTGGTAGGGCTAGCTACTAGACTGAGCATGTTTTGTGGTTACCGTAAATTTTTCCTTCCTTCAGCCTAAGGCAGATTTAGGTGCTAACATGATGGATGGTGGCTGATATCCATAAAGTGCCATAAATGGGGTCATTTTTGTTGCTGTATGGAAGGAAGTGTTATACCACCATTCAGCTAGAGGCACCCACTTGACCCATTGTGTCTATTTATCAGATACAAAGCAACGAAAATATCCTTCCAAACATTTGTTTACTATCTCAGTTTTCCCATCAGATTGAGGATGATAAGATGATCTATGAGCTAACTGAGTACCAAGACAAGAAAATAATTTTGTCCAAAAATTTCGAGTGAAAATGTAATCTTTGTCACTTACAATAATCTTTGGGTTTCCATGTGGCTTTTGAATTGTTTCCTTAAATGTAGTAGATACTATAATGGCTTTAAATGGATGTGATAATGCACAAAAGTGTGCATACTTAGTAAGTCTGTCAACTACCACCATGATGACACTCTTTCCCTCAGACTTGGGTAAACTTGTGATAAAATCCATTGAAACCTCCTCCCAATGTTGGCTTGGAATGGATAAAGGTTGTAATAGACCCGGTGTCTTAATTGTTTCAACTTTATTTTTTTGGCAAACCAAACATTCCCCCACAATTTTTTTAATATCCGATTTAAGGCCATCCCAAAAAATTCCTTCTTAACCCTGTGCTAAGTTTTTAAAAATCCTGAGTGCCCTCCTACGGGAGAAGTGTGCAATTCCATAAGAATCTTTTGTTTTAGTTGGGAATTCTTACAGAGGTATAAGCGATCTTTGTACCATAAAGAATCATTTTGCCAGCTAAATGTATCAGACACACTAGAATCTTGTTGTAACTTTCGAATAAGTGCCCACACTTCTTCATCATTCTTCCATTCCTTCCTTGCTTCGTTTATCCAATCTGGTTGGATAATAGAAATGGCGCACAACAATGATTCCACATCCCCATCCTTTCTTGAGAGTGCATCTACCACCACATTTTTCTTCACTTCTTTGTAGATGATTTCAAAGTCATAACCCAACATCTGTGTGACCCACTTTTGTTGCTCTTCAGAGGATAATCTTTGTTCTAAAATGTATTTAAGGCTATCATGATCTGTTTTTACCTTGAAGTGTCTTCCCATTAGGTAGGGTCGTCATTTCTTAAGTGCATGGAGTATTGCCAACATTTCCTTCTCATAAATAGCTTTGTGTAAAAACTTTCCCTTGATTGGACGACTTTCAAAAGCAATGAGTCTTTCATCTTGCATTAAAACAGCACCAATTCCATTTCCTTAAGCATCACATTCCACAATAAAGGTTTTTGTGAAGTCTGGTGTAGCTAAGACCAATGCTTGGCACATTGCCTCTTTAAGATGTTCAAAGGCCTTTGTTGCTTCTGGAGTCCATGAAAATGCATCTTCCTTCAATAATGTTGTTAGAGGTGCTGCTATTCTCCCATAATTCTTAACAAACTTGTGATAATACCCTGCCAACCTGAGAAATCCTCGCAGATGAGTTATGGATGTGTGGATTTTCCATTCCTTAATGGCTTTAATTTTTCTAGGGTCTACCTTAACTCCTTCATGAGATACAATATGACCCAGATATTCCACCTCTTGTACTCCAAAGAAACATTTGGATCTTTTTGCATATAATTGTTTCTCCTCCAATAGGTGTAGCACCATGTCAACATGTTCGACATGATCCTTCCAAGACTTGTTTTAGATTAGTATATCGTCAAAAAAAACTAACACAAATTTTCTAAGGAATGGTTTGAAAATGGAATTCATCAAACCTTGAAATGTTGAAGGTGCATTGGTAAGGCCAAAAGGCATGAACAAAAGTTCATAATGACCCTCATGAGTTCTAAATGTTGTTTTCAGAATGTCTTCAATCTTCATTATGATTTGATGATATCCTGAACGAAGATACAACTTGGTGAAGTAAATTGATCCATGCAATTCATCCAGTAATTCATCAATGACAGGAATGGGAAACTTATCTTTAATAGTGAACTTGTTGAGCTCCCTATAATCTAGACACATGCACCATGATCCATCCTTCTTGTGCACTAATACTACTAGAGTAGAGAAGGAACTTTGACTTGGTTGAATTATACCAGCCTCTAGCAATTCTGCAACCATACATTCAATTTCACTCTTTTGGGCATAGGGATATCTGTGCGGCCTGATGTTTGGAGGAACACTTCCTGGAATCAGCTGAATAGCATGATCATGATCACGAATAGGTGGGAGACCTTTGGGAGTCTCAAATACCTTGAAATGATTGTTCAAGACTTTTTGGAGATCTGGAGAAATAGATGATTCCAATGTGGAAACATGTAGCGAACATAATTGTGCAATTACACCCCTTTGTTCATTTTTTAGAGGCTTTGTCATACCGTTAGAGCTGATTATATTTCCTGGTTTCCCTGCAATACCCCTTAATTCAAGTTCCTTTCCTTCCACAAAAAATTTCATGAAAAGTTCTTGAAAATTAAAAGCTATTGTACCCAAGGATTGTAGCCATTGGACTCCTAGTACAACATCAACACCTCCCATTGGAATGGAAAGCATTGGGCTAGTTAATACATATTCTCCCATTGATAGCTTGATATTATGGCACTTTCCAGAGAAATTTATTGTTCCTCCATTTGCAACCATCACTTGACACTTTGGTGCTGGATATAAGAAGCAATTCAATTCTTTTGCTACCTTACAATCAATAAAATTGTGGGTACTTCCTGAATCAATCAACACTATTACCTTTTTCTTCTTGATTTGTCCTTCTATCTTGATGGTTTGAGTAGTGGTAATTCTAGCCAATGCATTACAAGATATGGTTAGATTCATTTCTTATTTATCTAGGCTTTGTTCTTGGAGTATATCCTCTTCTTTTGACCTTTCTTTCTCCTTTTCTTCTTCCTCTTTGCAATCTATGTAGAATAATTTCTTCTCAGCACACTTATGACCTTTAGTGTATTTGCTATCACAACTGTAACAAAGCCCTTTTGCTATTTTTTCTTCCAGTTGTGGTTTCAACCTTATAGGTTGTGGAAGACTAGGGGCAACAACACTTCCATATTTATATTTGTGAGTGGTATGATTCCTGGTTTCCATAATTTTGCTTTCCATTTTTCTTTCTAACTTGAATGCCTTCTCTAATGAATCAGGTTCCCAGAGGCGAACATCATGTTGGATATTATCCTTTAAAGTCCCCATGAATACGTCAATCCTATGCTCCTCTGGAATATTTTTTACCCTTATGTTCAATTTTTGGAACTCCTCAATGTGCTCCATTATTGAACCCTTTTGTTTGAGACTTATCAATTGGCTAAAAAAAGCATTTCTTTTTGTATCCTCATAATGTGCTGTCAATTCTTCTGTAAAAATTGCCCAAGGGATATTTTGTTTACAAGAGCAAAGCCATTGATACCATACAAACTGATTTGGTTCCAAATATAAAGTTGCAATACATACCTTTTGTGTGTTTTGCACATTATTGAGATCAAAAAATTGCTCCATCTGTAATATCCATGTTGCAGGATCCTTGCCATCAAACTTCCTCGTATTGATTTTTGGAATATGGTGGGTTTTCAATCCCACATTAGAGTCTATGAAATCATGATTAACATTTCTTTTGTTCGCATCATGAGTTTCCTTTACAACCTTTTCACCATTAGTAAGTATTTCTTGTAGAAAATTTGTCAAATGTGCCATGTCTGTCTTCACGTCTGTCTTCAAATCTGCCATGTCTCTCTTTAAATCTGTCTTCAAATATATCTTCAAATTGTCCATCTTAGCATCCATGCCCTTTATCTTAGATTCCATGCTGTTTATCTTAACTTCTGTTAGATTTTGTGAGCATGACATTTGTTGCACTTGTTCTTGTAATTTTGATATATCATGTAGCATTTCTTCCTCTTCTTCATGAGTCATGCTAGGGCTTTCAGGTTTCTTACTAGGTGTTTTCATTTTCTTTCCTCGAGGCATCAGTTAACAATAATAATGCTCTACTATGCCCTTTGAATTCCTTCAAAATAAATTTTCAAACCAATCTTAAGCAAAAAATTAAAAGAATCTACACGCCTTTTTTCACTTTATAGGAGCTTGATATTGCCTCTGATGTATCTCTATACTTTTAGATCATCCAGTTCTAAAATTGTGACCTACAATAGCCCTCTTTGTTCTCTTCCGAATGCCACTAGTTTGATCCAAATTGGATTCTCCAAGGAAGAGTTATGTAAAATCTCCCACAGTGACCTGATTATAGACTAGTTCAGTAGAGCGAACTTGTACGACGTGCCACAAGTCACTTTTTTGACCTTTGGCTCTAAAAATATATATATAAGAAACCAAAGTTTGTCCTCTTTCTGTACCTTCTTGCAAAATTTCAATCCGATGCTCAGAGATAAAGTTATGGCGACCCCAGGTCACCTGTTTGGAATGTAATTCAGGAGTCTGCAAAAAGACCAACTTCCTCAGATCATATCTCCGCAAATATAGCGCAAAACGCTCTGAAATTTGGACCTGAGATTCAGCGTGATTTCTTCTCAAATGGGTCTTTTTTTAGCTTATGAAATGTTGTAGAAAAAAGTTATAGTGAAAATGCCACGATGACCTATTTGGAGCAGCGGAACCCTAGAATCCAAAGCTCTGATACCAAATGTTATGAAACCAGCTCAAGAAAAGATATGAAAGATAGATCAACACCTTAGAAGTCAGCCTCTTCAAGGGGGCATCCTCCTTTACATTACATAAATGAACAATTCTTGGATGATTCAAATGACAAAACCTCCTTTCTATATATAGGAGTCTAAGGAGTCACAATATACCCCAGTCGACCTAACAATAATAATATAAAGCCACAAAAATAACAATAGAGGGATTCTATGGGGCACAGTAATAAAAATATGGGGATAATAGGGGCAAAAAAATATTAATAAGGGATGAAACTACAATATTAATGGGGTAATCAGTAGTATTATAGGGACCCAACAGATCACCATATAGAGTTTGCACAATGTTTTTTACATTAAAAACCAAAATTTGTGTTCTGAGACACATGGCTACTTGAGCCTACATAAGTGAAAAACTAAGAATACAGACATGCCTATCCACCCACATGATGCTCATGATAACATGATATATCCCTAACAACTTGTCCCAACAACCAACACAGTCTAGCTAATACCCCCTTGGTATGCCTCTGATACCAAAGTGGCACCTCATCAATAGTAGCATAATATGGAATGCCTCTAGTCAAGGCTTCCTGTTATAGACATTTTTGGGCACTGCAACCCCAATCATAAATGTCCATAAACCAAGGTCTCTTAAGTCCCTAAAAGTGTTGTTCCAACCTCTAAAAGAAAAAGGTCAACTGATTACATCTTCTCCCAGAAGTTCTCCATGAAAAACTGCTCAGAACTGGTCAAAACTGGACCATATCACCTGCTCCATGGTCAAAGTGTACTGCATCCCACCTAAATACTCACGGGAGGTGCGATGCATCTTGGAAAGCCCTTCTATGGGGTGCGATGGGTGAGAGTGGACAAATGGCAGGGTCAATCTGCAAGGTGGAGGAGCAAGGAATATTCTAGAAACTTCTCCTGTGACACTTGCCTCTCTGCATTCGCCCAGGGATGAGTAAGAGATCATCAATCTCCAAGTGGATTCAAGAACTATCAGAGAGAGGACACTAATAAAATCTCAAAAGCTGGCTCACCCCCCTTGCAAACATCTATATATGGATCCCTCATCCCAGAGATCCGGAGGCTGGAATTTTGTATCTTGTAAGGAAGTGCTGCTGGTTTCTTGGTGCAATATCATAGTGTTGGGTGATCTAAGCTTTTAATGAGGTGAAGAAGGGATTTCTTGTTGAGAGGATGATGCTGGGTCAGAACAATTGGTTGTAATCCTCTTTGCTCTTTCTTGATTATCAATAAATCTATTCAAGTTTTCCTCCACATTCTTGTATGATTGATGTTATGTGCATTTGTGTGGTCAATTTATATCTGGTCCTATATTGTTTATGATAATAGATCTATGTTCTTCAATAGTGTTATGCTGCTTTTATCCTACAGGTGCTCTGTGAAGCTGGCTAGACAAGGAAGCGAGTAGCAAAGATTTATCAGAAGGGAGAGGAATCGAGCAAGGAACCAAGCGCAAGACAGAGGTTGGTCTCCTTATTCCCCTATTATCTATTTCTCATAAAGGAAAACGACAGTAGTTTTAGTTTGTTTTTTTCTAAGGTAGCTACCAGCCTTAGTGTGACTAGCAGCTCTGCATAGACACTAGTTTTCCCGATAAAAAAATGGTGACTCCACTGGGGAGCGAATAGATTGTTTTTTTATATGCACTTGTTTACTTTATAAACTTACAGACGAAGCCTGAAGTAAAGCCAGCTAGCCTTCGAACTGCATTTGCTATGCAAGTGCAAAGTAGATCAATGCTGCTTCAGTCTATCTTCGGGTTTTTTTTATGAACTGAGAAACTGATTTAAAAGCTCTCTAATTGCCCTTGTGGTGGCTCTAGTAACCTCTTTAGATCTATCCCTGTGATTGATTTACTAATTACCACTTGCTCGGCCTAAATCCCTAAACTGAGCTGAAAACTGTGACCCGGAACCCAGTAAAGTCTCGTCCCTGGTCCAACGCACTATCTCTTCTATGAATTCTAGATGCATTGCACTTCCTGAGTGTAGTAGGTGTGTTGCATCTCCAGTTCATTCTGTTACAAGTGCGCTGATCAGACAAGGCCTTTCCTGCTCCTAGATTTGGTTTCTCTGTTCACTCTTTTCAACTCTATTCAAGAGTTTTTCTACCTGTAGTTAGTACACCTCTGTTGAAACCCCCCTCCTTGCCATTATTCCGCCTCTATTGTGCAAAAGATTGTAAATTCTTTTATGTATTTTGAGCCATTTTCAGTTCTCTTTTACAAAGAAGTAGCGTAATCGTACTGTCGTTTCTTGATTTGAAAGTGTCGCAAGTGTCGTTTTCAGTCATAGAAGAGAATCTGATTGTTCTTAATAGTCGATTACACTGTTACTCTTGTATTTTATTTGAATTAGTAGTTATTCAAGTGTCGAAAGCAAGTTTTCATTTCCAAATCGCAAAGTGTCATCATTGTCCTCATTTTGTCTTGAAAAGAAACTTGTTAGTAACGTCGCCTGGAAAAATAATTCAGATTTGCACTTAGCTTTCTTTTTATCATTCACACATTAAGAAGGATGAAAACAAATACATGCACGTGCATTCGCATTTAGACTATTTGTTGGTTTGATTTAGGACAGTGCATATAGTGTGTGCTCTCTGCTTTATGTTGAAAGAGCGCCATCTCTCTTTCCTTAGTAGCTAGGATTTTCATTGCAAAAATAAGATTAAACGACTGTTTACCATCTTAGATTGCATTTTAGGAATTGTACATCTACATCACGCGGTGAACCTGAAAGGAAAATTTCTTAAGAAAGATCAACTGTAAAATAAATTTAATGAATCTAAAAATGCTTTGAAACCTAACGCACAACATCTAGAAGTCTAGGCTAGAGACGTATTCTGGCGTCGTTAAGCCTGGTAACTGTTGTTCTCATTGTTGGTTGGGTGATTCCTCTACCTTGAGATGATAAGTGCCAGTGTGGACTTGTTCTCCCATGTACCATCGAGTATATATTGGGAGACCACAATAGGCTTTATCCTTTATCCATAGGAAGCTGTGTCTACCACCCTATCGATCGCAATGCACTGAACACAGCATTTGGGAAGATTGACTGCCGTATCGTAAAAAGTATTCTGCAGTTTTGCGATTAGTTTGCTAATCCCTCTGTCTAGATTTCCAGAGCAGTGCCTTTCGTTCCTTTTCAGACTCCTTAAAGGGAAAGGTCCATCTGAGCACTTGTCACTTCAGGCTCATTAAAAATCGAAGGTGACTAGAGTCATCTTTTGTTTTTATTGACTCTTAAAAATTGAAAAAACAAGTTGTGTCAAAGCGTCTAAAATTCATCTAATTTGGAAACATACTTCCCCTTGATTTTTCGTTGATCGAGTAATCCGCAATTGTGGAAGAAATTCAATCGAAACCTCGTCGTTCGTTGAGGCTTACGAGGCAACCATCTTTGTCTCCAGAATCGAAACTGTTACGGACGAAGTGAACTCGTTTAACTGGTTCCAAATCCCCTGGTAAAGTTACAACAAGTGTTCTGACACCATCAGAGACTCCGGTTACTCCAAACATTTCTGGTATCCCTGCCTTTACGGAAGAAGTTCAGCAGCCACCAAAGGATAGTAGAACTGATCCTAGTGTGAAGGTAAACACTTGTATTACTGAACCAACTCCATCTACAGCTGATTCAGAAGGTGTTATTCCCCAAACATCTATTGCTGCAGATTCTATACATTCTTCGGCACTAGAAATATTTTACAGACCTGACGGTCTACCTCTTCCACCTGGTCGGGTTGCTATAGAAGAGATTGTGGAGGATCCTCCATCTAGTACTCCATCGCGATTTGGAGTCGGGATCACTCTATATCCTTCTTCATCATAAATTAGTCTACCATCATTGGAAGCTCCTATAGAATCGCTAGGAAATATTTTGGATAGACTAGAAATGTCTAAACAACCGTCGACATCTAGGACTGTTTCATCCGACGCAGCGACTGCAGAACCTCCTGCTGTCACTCCAACAATGTTCGCCGACATACCATCTGTCCCAACTAGCTCTCAATCGCTAGAAGGGGCCCACTTAGGGGCTATTTCGACAGTATGGTCCATTCCTATTTGTTCATCCGGAATAGTATCTGGGAACTCTTATGTTGAGTCTCATCAAATTGATCCTTCAGGATGTCAATTTGGGCAGTTCGGTTCTCAAGGAAAAACAATTCCTTTGAGTACCGGATTACTGCCGTATGGGGGGCAGTATACCCTTTCATTGTCACCTTCGGGAGGACAACCATACGTGAGTTCACAAAAAAATTCAGGTTATGCTGGAATTACATCTAGCGGTTGGGTGCCAATACTGCCTCAACAACCAAGAGTGGCATATTCGATGCAACAATGTTTACCTATGTCAAATATACCAACTACGTCGGCTATCGTGATGATGTCGCAAGTATAAACAATGTTGTATGCCAACCTCAGGTTTCTCAGGTTGTAATGAAACAACCTCTTGTCCCTGCGACTCAACCACAATCGCCAACTACTGGAATGACACAGGCCTAAACGGGTACAATCACCCCTCATATTGGTGAAACGGTCAGTATTGGACAACAGCACATGGCTTCGCAACCATGGTTGGTGCAATACCAACAACTGTAATTCCAACAAGTATACCAAGGATCTGAACAACAAATCTTTGCAAACAATGGGCAGCCGTATATTCAAAATGGTCAAAATCAACCATTCTATAATGGTTATGCCCATCAACCTTACCAGAGTTACCAACATCAAATGCATTATGCTGGTATGCAAAGAACAACTACTCAGGCAATTCCATCATATCCTGGGTATGCTTCACCAAACCTAAATCAACAGTTACCCTTCGTGGCAACTTTAGAGTTACCAGATCTAAATTGGCTAACAAACGATCCGATTGCTTACGCCCTTTGGTGGCCAGCGATTTCGCATAAACTTCCATCAGATATTCCTAAATTTAATGGAAATCCGGGTGAAGACCCGTCGAATCATGTGATGAAATTTCATCTGTGGTGTTCATCAAACACCCTAAACGATGATTCGATTAGGTTTCACCTTTTTCGAAGGACGTTAATTGGTCCGACAGCAAAGTGGTATATCGAGTTACCCAGAGCTTCATTTGACAACTTCAGTGCCCTAGCCACAACCTTTTTAACCCATTTTCAGTTACCGATAAGGTACAAAATGGGAATAGAACTTCTTACCAATTTCAAGCAAACAACGGCCACTCACATATCCGATCATATTCATGAGTGATGACGTCGTCGTAGAATGGTAAAAACGTATGTTCCTGATCATCTTTTAGCTGAATGGTTTATTAAGTCATTATTACCTTCCATTACAGAAGATGTGGCAAAAGGAGGAGTCATCACTGAAGAGCAAGTTATTGCTCATGCGCAATATTTAGACTTGATTTATACTCAGTCTGGCATGCTCTACGATAAAATCCCTGACGCTCCCAGACCGGAATTTTCTGTCCCTCCTCCTCCTAAATCGAACAATGACTCTCATGCCGGCAATGGCGTGATTGGTGCGACAGACACGAAATCAACAAAGGCTGCATCTAAAAAGGCTCGTAAGATTTCCGGTCAAAATGCAAAAGAAGAACTTCTCGCCTTGGAAGTAAATTGCGTCTCGACTGACAAAGGCAAAGAAACCAAGAAACCAGGAGGTAAGAAGAAAAACAAAGGGAAGAAGAAGAAATAGGAGGAATCATCACCTGAAAATTCTTCTGCAAACCCTCATGGAGATAGGAAACCAAAAAGTCCATGCTTAATATGTGATGAGGATCATTGGACAAGAGAATGTCCACATAAAGCTGAGCGTAAAGGATTCTTCATGAATTCAAAAACCTCGGCGGTATTGACTGATCCGTTTCCAAATCCAGGGACAAATCTGGTTGCTAGTGAAAATGCTTCCCCATCCCAAGTGTTGATGTTGTCGGTTTCGAAATAGCAAAATGATGCTTTGATATCGACAAGGAATAAAGATTATGGGTATCCACAGCTATCGAACAACAAGGACAAGGATCAACCTAGTAATTCGACAACAACTTCGACGGAAGTTGCGCCGCCCATCATTCTAGAGCTAACAATAAAACCGCCAAAGGGAGTAGTACACAAGTCGACATTTAATCCTCGTGCCAGAGTAACACAACATTATAACATAGTGGAATGTCTAGCCCAATCGCCATCCGCTATGTCGACACTTGAAGTACTATGAAATTGCCCATCCCAAAAGCAGTCTTGATTATCAGCTATAGGTGGGATAGACCCAAAGGATTCTAATCATGTGTCCTTTAATCACAAAGGATATGATCCTTAGTTACCAGCTCAACTAGCCTTCCTCATTCAAGTGAAAGCCCTCAACAAAACTGTTCATCGAATAATTATTGATGAGGGGGCATCTACATGTATTATGTCGATGAGTTGCTGGAAAACTTTAGGATCTCCAACCTTGTCACGATCTTCGACAACATTAAAAGCATTTGACGGACGAACATATACCCCATATGGTATTCTAAGTAACTTGCAAGTTGAACTAGGGGGGAAAACAGTAGAAATAGATGTCGAAGTAATCAATGGAAACCTCGATTACAACGTCCTACTGGGAAGACCATGGATATATGCTATGGCTGCGGTTGTGTCGACCTACTTTAGAAAGATTGCATTTCCTTTTCAAGGAGGAATTACAATCGTCGACCAACAAACATTTCTCCCCAATAGTTCCCAAGTTACGAGAAGCATTCTGATGATCCATGGAAGCCCCCATTCGCTTCAAAATATCGGAGTAGGCCTACTAAAAGACCCTATATTAATGGGGACTTTTTTCCTCCCGCCTCCAATCAATCTGACGGAAGTGGCGATGGTAGGAACCTGCAATATGATATCTTCGATTCAAAAGATCTTAGAAAATGATATTAACTTGGATCATCCGTAGGTATTGCCTCCAAGCCTAATAGAAATATTGTAGAAATCAATGTTTTCAGCATGGGAGGCAGACCCGAACCAACACTCATCAAGCGTTTGGATAGATAGGTCTAAGGAATATGGCACCCCTTCAGATCCTTGGTCACAAGTGCATTACATCGACGAAGGAATTGTTCAGTCAATGATAATTGAAGGGACGCCATGGGAATATTACCACCATCGCTCCCATCTTCCGAACTGTCAAGAAGATACTCCTGATGACTTTCATCATCCTTCAGTTTTAGACTTCCTCTCAAATACTGTAAACACGGTGGATTCCGAGAAAAACTTGTCCAATATTGAAGAGACTACCGCCATAAATATCTCGACCAAAACAGATGTCGTAGAGAATATTTATGTTGGCAAATGTTGTTCTCCTTCCGAACTGGAAATATATAACGCTCTTTTTCATGAATTCAGAGATGTCTTTGCATGGTCATATGATGAAATTCCAGGCATTGACTCGAGTATAGTTGAACACGAGATAAAGATGTATCCAGATATCAAACCGGTACGACAACGGCTATGGCAGGTGCACTCTAAGAAAGCCGCTGCCATCAAGGCAAAAGTTGAGAAACTTCTCCATGTTGGTTTTATATACCCGGTTCCTCTAACCGATTGGGTATCGAACATTGTTCCTGTGATGAAAAAACAAGGAACGATTAAAGTGTGCGTCGATTATAGGGATGTAAATCAAGCTTGTCCGAAAGACAACTACCCTACACCCTTTATTGACCAGATAATTGATGAATGCGCTGGATGTGAAATATTTTCATTTATGGATGGATTCTCCGGGTATAATCAAATAAATATCCGCCCACAGGACCAGTCAAAGACTGCATTTATCTGTCCGTGGGGCACATTTGCATATCGAAAATTACCCTTTGGTTTAAAGAACGCAGGGGAAACATTTCAGAGGGCGATGAATTATGCCTTCCATGACATCAAAAACATCATTCAACCATATCTCGACAACCTTCCAGCACATTCGCGAAAGCGGACCGATCATCCGCAGCATTTGAGAGCGATATTTCTGCGTTGCCAACACTACAAGATACGACTCAATCCACACAAATGTGTGTTCTGTGTCAGTTCTGGTCATTTGCTTGGCTTTGTAGTCTCAAAGGACAGGATTCATCTCGACCCATGTAAGGTTCAGGCAATCATAAATTTGCCTCCACCTTCAAATTTGCTTCAGATTCAGAAAATCCAAGGGAAAGCAAACTTTCTGAGGAGGTTCATTCCAAATTATGCCGAACTTGCTAAGGGTTATAAACGTCTAATGAAAAAGGAAGTACCCTTCATCTGGGATCAGGTCGCGCAAGCTTCCTTTGATGCTTTAAAAGAATCCCTAATGAAAACATCATTAATGTACACTCCTGATTATCAAAAAGACTTTAACCTGTATCTGGCTGCAACGGATACAACCATTGCAACGGTTTTAGTTCAAGAAGACAACGGAATTGAACACCCTATATATTATTTGAGTAGGAATTTAAATGATACAGAAAGCAAGTATTCCTATTTTGAAAAGCTGGCTCTCATAGCTGTTCAAGCGACACAGAGATTTCGACACTATGTCCTCTTTCAAAAAACTACCGTTTTGCCATATTGCAACCCCATGAATTATATATTGTCGCGAAATTTGCTGGGGGGAAAATATTCAAAATGGATAGCAATTCTCCAAGAGTTCGATCTGGAATTCATAAAATCCAAATCAAAGAAATCCCTGGTTTTCGCAGAATTACTATGCGATCTCCCATCGTCGTCCAACGATGAAACATCTGAAGAAACCATCGTGGATGAATCTTTGTTTCTGATATCTTCAAGCAATCCATGTTATGGAGATATAATCATCTATCTCCAAACCCAAAAATATAGGTCTAATACCTCTCGCTCGAAATGAAAACGTATTCGATACCAATCAAAATACTACATGATCGTCGGTGATACACTCTACCGTCGTGGTGTCGATACAGTTCTGAGGAGGTGCCTCACCACCGAGGAGGCTGAAAAAGTCCTGAATGATTGCCATTCAGGTGCATGTGAGGGACATTGGTCTGGTTACGCTACAACACAAATTTTTTTACGAGCAGGATACTTCTGGCCAACAATGTTCAAAGATTGCATAACCGCAGTCAGAAGTTGCCATTCGTGTCAAATTTTCGATAGTAAAACCAGAAAGACGCCCGCTCCTCTGCAACCGATAGTTGCTATTTGGCCATTCGCCAAATGGGGCATTGATTTCATGACATATAACCCCACCTCGACCGGGGGGCATGGGTATATCATAGTCGCCGTAGACTATTTTACCAAATGGGCCGAGGGGATGCCTACATTAGATAACACTGGTGAAACAGCTGCCCTTTTCTTTTTTAATCATGTAGTCGTCAGATTCGGCATTACATAGGCTATAGTCACAGATCATGGATCACATTTTTGCAATCACATGATGGTTGAATTGGCTGCCAAATTAGGGTTGTCCCACGACAACTCTACTCCATATTACCCGCAAGCCAATGGACAAGTTGAAGCAATCAACAAAGTCCTGAAGCGGATGTTACAAAGGATGATTGGAGTCCAAAAAAGGAGTTGGAACCTAATCCTGTACTCAGCCTTGTGGGTATACCGAACGTCGGTAATGAATGCAACCGGGTTCACACCTTTTCAACTAGTGTATGGCCTAGAAGCAATCTTACCAGTTCAATGTGAAATCTCGTCCCTCAAACTTGTAGTCGACCTTCTTCCCGGAACTTCAGAAGAGGAGGCTTGTTTCTTGGAACTAATCCAATTGGATGAAACCCGTCATGATGTCGCTTTGGCTAACGAAGCCCATAAGAAATGAGTCAAGGCACAGTTCAACAAGAATGTCAAACCCCGTGTCTTCTCAGAAGGTGACTTGGTCTTACTTTATGACCAAGAATCCGATAAATTGGAAGCAAGTAAGTTCAAGTCGTTACGGATGGGCCCCTATATTGTTAAGCGAGTGTTAGAAAAATAAGCTTACGAGTTAAAGGATTATGACGGGATTCTGCTGGCGCAACCCCGTAACGGTTGTACCTTAAGCGTTATTACACATGATTCAGTGTGGTAACCTATGTGCTTTTGTTACATTTTTGTTTTCGCTAAGAGTAATTGTTTTGGTCAAGTAATCCACCTTTTACATTTTTCACAGATGTCGAACTTATTGGAATATTTTGTTGGATATGCTGACGGAGCCAGTCGTAATTCATGGAATCTATCTTCTGCAGCCTGGGCCATTTTTGATCCAAGCGGCGAGTTAGTAAGTTTCAGAGGGGTATGTATCTGTCGGTCAACGAATAGTATCGCTGAATATAGCACATTGACAGGACTTCTCTCTGATGCCATCACACATGGCATAAGCCGACTTGTCGTCAGGCTAGACTCACAGCTCATCATACTATAACTCACTGGTATCTACTCCGTCCGAAATCCAGCTATCTATCGCATGTTCCTAAGGGTCAAGATTTTGGAAAGACAATTTGATTTTATTCAATATCAACATATTTCCAGAAACTTAAACACATTAGACTCATTGGAAAATTATGTGTTAGACAGACATTTGCAACATTTATAAAAAGAAGCATTTCATCAGTATTTTCATCAGGATCATATAACTTAACCAAAATAAAACTCTGAAAATTAAAAATATATATATAATTGTTCATGGTTTACACATGATGTTCTGTAACCAAGAAAAAATTGGTCAAATGATGTTATAGACATTTTTGTGCCTCGCGACATGGAGCATGAAATGTCAATAATTACAGGGATCCTCAGTCCCTAAACATGTTGTTCTTACCCCTAAAAGAACAAGGTCATCAAACCACAGCACTTCCAATCAGTTCTCCACCTGAAAACACTTCAAAACAGGCTATTTTTGGATCATGTCAGCTGCTCCACTGAGCATCTGCGCTGCAATGCAACTGCTCCTCCTTGTACCTGCGCTGGAAGTCAAATCTAATGAAGGCTACCTGCGCTGGGCGAGATTGGCCAAGTGTCATAGTCATTCTGCAAGGTGTCAACTGCCCAGGAAGCTTCCAAACTGACACTTGGTTCATGAGATTCGCCCTGTGATGAGTAAGAGGTACTTGATCACCATGTGTAAGCAAGGATCTCCAAGTGGACTCAAGAACTGAAGATTAACTGAAGAGGGAGAGGACACTAGTCAGCTCTATGCCAGCCTCAAGCTGACTCATCCTCTCTTCTTCTCTCCTATATATAGAGCTCTTCTATGAGGTCTAAGGGAGGCTGGAATTTTGTGTTAAGCAAGGAGGTGCTGTTGGATTACAGTTAGAGCTATTGGGTGATTGTTTTACTAGAGGTGAAGAGGAGAGTTCTTGCTGCTGGGGAGGTGTTGCTGGATTGGAGCCATCATTGGTTGTAACCTTCTCAGAACCCTGTTACTTCTATCAATAAAGTTTTGCATGTTCTCCTATATACTTGTATTGCAGTGATGTATTGTATTTACATGTATATTTGATTCACTCTAATCCATGCATCAGTTATGAGTACTTGTATCTTGTAGTTTCCTCTCTTGTTTTGTGCAGGATCTGTGTGTAGCTGGACCGGCAAAGAGAGCAAAGAGCTGGGAACAAGAGACAAAGAGAGAGGACAAGGATCGACTAAGCGAAAGACTCCAGGTTGGTTAATCTTTTCTTCCTTCTCTCTGTACTTTCATAAAGGAAAACATCAAAGCTTTACTTTCAGTTGTTGCTAAAGACTGTCACCTTTAGAGTAGGGATAGGGTCATCCGCATCGGATACTTTTCCCCACAACAAATGACCAAAAACTTAAAATGCTAGGGGGCACCCTAGTCTAATGATGCTGGTGATAACAAGTCACCGCCTATGTAATCATGCGTAAAAGCCTAGTCCACCGACTCGGCACACCAGTAGTATGTCGCTGCAACCTCAGGGGAAGCTCGTCAGTCCTCATGTCCAGAATACCAAGAGTAAGGCACTCAACCTGATCCTGCAATGCTGAAAGAGTCTCGACCACATCAAGGTCGCGAAGGATAGCCCTTCCCGCACCCTCTCCTGCTGGAGCGGCAGCTGGCACTCTCAGGTGTACTACCGGTTGAACTGGTCCAACATCTGCATGAGCACATGAGTTTTAATTAGTCCTGATAGAAGAAAGCACAAGAACATTATAAAGAGAAATGATAAACAGAGATATGGTCAAAGAATTTACCGATGACACCCCACTGCTCGCCAGCAGGCAGTATCGAATCCGGATCACCTCAGAAATCCATACCGACATATGGATACTCAGAAAAAACCATCTCTTGACGGTTGAACCACTCAAAAAAGGTATCAAAGAAGGAAATCTGGGACTGACCAGCATGTCTGGCCATAAGGTCGACCCATCTCTGCATCCGTGGCTCAGTAGGTGGAGGTAAACCAAGCGAAACATACTGCGGCTGCATCAGCGGGATCTTTTTCAAGGCGAAAGCTGTCAAGATAGAACCATATCCAAAGTTCTTCAATCTTCCATTTTTCACCTTGGTCAGTTGTTATTTCATCACAGGGAGTACTGCATCACACCAATTGAACACCTTTGGTTCAAGGCATTCCAAGGCGTACTACATATAAGACCTATTGGCCACGTGAAGTGCCGCACTACGAGCCATTCTAGAAAAAGTGAATAGAATGGTCCTCAGGGACCTGTCAGTGACATCTTGGATAATGATCTTTTCATCCTTACTCGGCTGAGATCCCTCTCTGCAATACCTACGAATGTAATCTCTCACAGATTCACCCCCACGGGCCGAACCTGACAATGAGATAGGGGCACCCCGCCTCGATAAGCCGGTCAAAAAATAGATGTCCATGACAATCAAGGGGATGGACTTGCCACTAATCTAGAACTCCTGGGTGGTAGGATCCCGTGCATCGAGAAAATATTACAACAGGTTGATTTGTTGCCTCATACAAGAGATACAGAAAAACTTGAACAGGCCACAGTTCCGCAGTGCATTTACCGTAACCGAATCATGTAAAGAAAGCATGTCCTCTTCTTCATGCTCACGTTCTTGCCATGTAACAGGAATTTTTCTCCAATAAATCTCTGAAACAAACAAGAGAAGAGTCAAGATTTTGATTTGGTGAAAAATAGGCAAAAATTTCTTGAAAAAATTGTGCATAAATTGACCTCTTTGCGCCCATCGCACCCCTAGCAGTGTTCTAGGTGGGATGCATGCTGACTGGCCAATGGCCAAGCCAACATGCATCGCACCTTTCGATGTAGAAGAGGTGCGAGGGAGCCAGGGCAAGTTTTTCAAACCCCAGGGGCTCAGAAAAACTAGAAAACATGCTTAGAATGAAAAATGGAAAGGATGAAATTAAAGAGCTCAGGTTTAGCTCCTATCTAGTCCAGACAACGCTGAGAATCGTCCACAAAATCTCCCGGAATCAGCTGGTGAAAATCAAGGGGGAAATGCACCTCCAAATCTCCAACAAACCAAAGTTCAAATGAAATGGTAAAATGAGAGGTAAAAGCACTTTTAAATTACTTTTTACGTAAATCAAGTAAAATATTAGTGTTTTAACTCATTTTCAAACATATATTGTTCGTTTCTAACTAGTTTGATGAAGCAATTGAGTAGGCGGTACAACCTTTGAAAGAAAAAAGTTGTCAATGGTAAAATCAAGACAATCAATGACCATTATTTCGAGCAGTTTTAACGCGGAATTCAAGCTCGTTAAAAAATAAACATAAGCAATGAGCAAATGTTTCCCCAGAGTTTAAGCTCATTAAAAAATGAACCAATTTCCGGTAAATAACCATTGTGAATGTATTACCATCAGCCTTTGAAGCCTTGGTTGTGTTCTCATCATCACCTCCACTTTGTTTTGGCCGATCATTCACCTCCATTTTATTGTTTACCACTTTTGAGGAACAGCTGCGAAGAGTGATCCTGCTAGCCATCCTTGAGACACTGCCGTGATTGGAAAATTCCAAACCTTACCTGGAATCAGCTGCTACCCAAATTTATCACTCGTTCCTCAAAAAACGAGTCTCCTTTAAGCTCTTTTCAACTCACTCGTAAAATATGAAACGATTGTTGAGCAATTGGCCTCTCCAGCTCGTTAAAGGGACCGGAAGTGCTATCCCTCCTTTAGATTTTAATCTTTTTGGACTTGAGGGATTATTACACAAAAAGATCGAGACTTTTTTTGTTCGGCTCGTTAAAAGTACCGAAAATTCATCCCTTTTGTATTGTTTTATAATTTTTCAGACCCAAGGGATTAGATGAAGAAAAAGGATTACTGGAGTTTTCTTTACGTCCCTTTTTCAGACTCTCTAAAATTGAAAAGGATCAAGTTATCCTTGTCATTAAACTCGTTAAAACGGAATAGCGACAAACTTGTCCATAACAGACAAGAACAAGTTTCACTATCACTAGGCTCGTTAAAACATAGCGATGGGTTTGCCCGAAGGGAAAATTATAGAACAATCATATGTTATCCTCCTCAAGATTGACAAAAATAAAGAGGTATTGGTCAGCAATGACTGGGGAAAAATTGGGAAGAAAACTTGAAGAAACTTTATCGGTATCAAGTCGCTGTTGAACATGACACTTTCACTCCGCATCCGAGTCGGGTTGGGTTGTTCCATTCACTGGTCACGTCACCATGGTTCCGTCACACCATCCATATTTGGGGTTAATGCTACCAATCCATCATGTCAGTGTCACCGTTATGTTCAAGAGAAGTCGCTCAGAGAATTCACGTGTGCCTCACCCACTGCAATACGTTTACGCTCCATTCTTTCATGACCGCCACCCTGAACCTTGTATCACTAGATCGTTTTCACCTCCATTAAAATCATTTTCTCCATTCCTTGTCATTGATGTGGGATTCACTAAGGCCCTCTTATGACGGATCGCTTCTTGTCGACATCAGCTCATTATCCAAGAAGTCGATCTAGGAACAACCCTTTCAGTACTTTGAAGCTTGCATGCCTCAATGGCAAGTTTCTCACTTCCGGCGATAGGTTTACGTCAATGGCCTTAGACCGAAAGATTTTGCGTGGTGTTCAACGCCAAGTCCCTTATTCACACCACGTGAATTGTACTGTAGTACCTTGAGGGTCATCATCATTATTGGTGATTCCTCTCGCGCCTGTTAACAGCTTACATCATTGGCTGGTAATCAGGTGATGTCTTTCCATGTTCGACTCCAGAATATCTCTCACATGGATCGACTTGTACTTTGAGTGAAGATCAAACGAGATTGAAGACCCCGGATCTAGTTTCATCCATCCGGGCTGTGATATATATTCAGGAGAATAAAGGCATCAAATGTACATCATTACTGCACAGATAATCGTCCAACCCAAGGGATGATGGCTCCACCAGAATCATCAGTCTACACTCAAACGATTGTCTGTCTTATGTACATGAAAATGAATTTATAAAGTTGAGCATGGGAATGCCCGCCTCAGCTAGATCATGAAAATATTATGAAGATAATGTATTTTATTGTATCTTATTACAGGTCACCTTTCAGCTTGAAAAAACTTCAGATCCTCATGATAAAGCATTTCACTTGACATCAACAGATTAACGACCTCATGCTTTAGGGGGCAACTGTTATAGACATTTTTGGGCACTGCAACCCCAATCATAAATGTCCATAAACCAAGGGATCTTAAGTCCCTAAACGTGTTGTTCCAACCTCTAAAAGAACAAGGTCAACTGATTACATCTTCACCCAGAAGTTCTCCATGAAAAACTGCTCAGAATTGGTCAAAACTGGACCATCTCACCTGCTCCATGGTCAAAGTGCACTACATCCCACCTAAATACTCACGTGAGGTGCGATGCATCTTGGAATGCCCTTCTATGGGGTGCGATGGGTGAGAGTGGACAAATTGCAGGGTCAATCTGCAAGGTGGAGGAGCAAGGAATCTTCTAGAAACTTCTCCTGTGACACTTGCCTCTCTGCATTCGCCCAGGGATGAGTAAGAGATCATCAATCTCCAAGTGGATTCAAGAACTATCAGAGAGAGGACACTAATCAAATCTCAAAAGCTGACTCACCCCCTTGCAAACATCTATATATGGATCCCTCATCCCAGAGATCCGTAGGCTGGAATTTTGTATCTTGTAAGGAAGTGCTGCTAGTTTCTTGGTGCAATATCATAGTGTTGGGTGATCTAAGCTTTTGATGAGGTGAAGAAGGGATTTCTTACTGAGAGGATGATGTTGGGTCAGAACAATTGGTTGTAATCCTCTTTGCTCTTTCTTGATTATCAATAAAGATATTCAAGGTTTCCTCCACATTCTTGTATGATTGATGTTATGTGCATTTGTGTGGTCAATATATATTTGGTCCTATATTGTTTATGATAATAGATCTATGTTCCTTGATAGTTTTATGCTACTTTGATCCTACAGGTGCTCTGTGAAGCTGGTTAGACAAGGAAGCAAGTAGCAAAGATCTATCAGAAGGGAGAGGAATCGAGCAAGGAGCCAAGAGCAAGACAGAGGTTGGTCTCCTTATTCCCCGCTTATCTATTTCTCATAAAGGAAAATGAAAGTAGTTTTAGTTTGTTTGTTTCTAAGGTAGCTACCAGCCTTAGTGGGACTAACAGCTCTGCATAGACACTAGTTTTCCTGATAACACCTCCATATTGCACTCCACCTCCACCATAGTATTAAATCCTTCAACATATGGTGCATCTTCGAGTTTTCTTGCCACCCTTCTCACAATTAGAGAAATACCTAGAGGTTTCTGTGGTGCCACATCTGCAAAATATCACAAGTTTCGATATCAGTTCACATAATTAAAAAACATTAAATTTTTTGAAAAAATTTAAAAAATTGTTCTTTACCTGAGTCATTACACTACATTCCAGTTGCAGTGGTATATCATGATCTCCTCATAAATATGTCCCAACATAGGCCCAATCATCCACAATTATGAGATGTTAACGTAGCCATACAAAAAATGCAGGTGGAAAGGACATTTGTTGCCCACCTCCATGACGAGGCATCAAATCTCCTCACTGAAGTAAATGTAGATCATTGGGTCTGCATGTTTCTACCTCCACCCAATGATATATGAACAATGAAACACACTCTAGAAATAACATCACCAAAATTGATCTGTAGCCAAATTTTTTGAGTTTACCTTTCTTGCACTTGGTGAGCTAGCCTTTCATATTGACAAGTAGTCCTTCACACCAGTTGAACATGGTTGGATTGAGGCAATTCACTGCTTATTGAGAGTGGGATTTTATCACCTCATGTAGAGCTTAAACCACAGCCATTCTATCTAGTAGAGAATTTTTCTTAATGGAATATTTGTGATGGTTTTGATGTCTATCTTCCTACTTTTTTTCTTGTGAGAACCATGGCAATGTCTAGCTATTAGCATGTCAGTGCTTTCTCCTCCAGAACAAGAACCAAACAACTGAACTCGTTTTCCTCTCTTGGGCAAACCAATGATAAAGCATATGTTTGTAACTTTTATGTCAAGCTCTTGGTCCCCTATTATAAACATTTGATGGTTTACATCCCACCATCCTACTAAGCATTGCAATAACTCCACTTGGGCTCTGGTCCTAGGCGTACGAAAAAACTTGAGAAATCGACATGCATGGAGAGCCCTTATGCAATTAAGATCCTATGATGCTTAGTGATCTTCTGCTTCATGGCCTCTTTCTTTCCACTCAATAGCCATTTTCACCAAGAAATAACTTGTAAAACATCATTGAACAAGGTTTTAATTAGACTCCATGGAGGAAAATTTGTAAAAAAAAATAGTAATTTTGGAGATCTATTGAAATATTATACTTTGTGATGCTAGCACATATATCTCTAATGTTTTTCGTGCTTCGAGTGTGATGGCATTATTAAGAGCTCAGGGAGGGTAGCGCGATCCCGATGGGTAAAAGCCGTGTTGGACACCCTTGACTAATTTTTTCTTCAAACCCTCCTAGCTACCTATTCTATGGGTTAACTTACTTGGAATTACTATTGAATTGCAAAGGAAGGACATATCTCTTATCTATGATAGACAATTTGCTGAATGGTGCCCTGGATCAATCACATTCCTCGCTTGAAGATCAGGGACATTTAGGGAAAAATAAGCTCTCCAATCCACAAAATGACAAATGGTAATTTAATTTTTACTTTTGGAGTTTATATAAACTTTTGTAAGTATTTTTACCATTTAGGGAAATGTTTTACCTATATTTGTATATTTTTCTCGAACCGGATAACGTTTTTTCACATGTATAGCAACATGTTATTAATAATTGGCGATAGTAATTGATTTTGGATTAACTATCAAGTTTTATTTTATCGCTTTTTGGACTCATTAAAAATAAACAAAAAGGTTGACGGTGTTGGATCCGCCAACAGTCAGTGGATCTCCCCGATATGAGGTCCCAATTAGACCTCACTCTGTTTGGTGTGGGTGTCCCATCCGATATGATTGCCCAATTTCCATATAGTTAGAGATTTTCCTCGCTCTAACTTTCAGCACATGAGAGTGTTTCAATGGTACCTTCGAAAAGCAAGGTGAGTGTGCCTAGTGAGTGTGCAACGTCACTGTGTCTAGGTTCTCTTACTCCAAAAAGGGGGATAAAAGTGAGCCTATGAGTGAGAGGTAATATTACCACCCAGGAAGAGACACATGTGAACCAAGAAGTTTTGTCCGAAATCCAATGGAAGATTCCACAATGGATATGGCATTCGTTAAAACTAAATAACATGGAAAGGTTTGTCTACTATCCCACAGAATAGTCCACAACATATGTGAAAGTTGTTATAACCAAAGAGTGGGGAAAGGTTTGTCTAGTATCCTGCAGAGTAGTCCACAAGGATAATACATTAATGGAAACCATAATAGAACATTCCCAACAAGGTGTTATCACTCCGTAATTTCTCTAGGTTGTGGAGAGAAAAACAAAGGTAACCAAAAAACCACTTGCAAAGATAGGATCTAGCACTTCCAGCTTTAGAGAGGGATCTCTCTTTATGATTTAGATTTATATCTTAGTATATTAGGTTAGTTATTGAGTTCTGAGGTTAGTTTTTTAAATATTTGATTGAAAATTGCAGGGAAAGTCCATTGGGCACAGAGTCATGAGTCTTTGGGTGATCAAACACAAAAATGACAGAGCCATTATAACACGGGAGGATAAGAAAACTTTTGGATCTTTTAAAGTATTTGAGGAGTATATAGGATGAATATGATTTAAATTCGATTAAATATACAACATGATGGGATGAATTCTATACTTAACATCAGAATGAAAACATTGATATTGTTTACAATCGAGAGCAGAGTACACTTAAGCAAATTTGGCCATTTATATTCTTGAAACAATAAAGATAGAAAATATATGGAAACTAAGAAAATAACGATTTCACATGAGAAAGTACATCACCAATTGCTTGACACTGGAATCCTAGAACAAAACTCTCTGTATTATTGTAAATTGATCACTTCAGTACAATGCACAACTTACATCAAAATATAGCTCCTCTCTTCATACAAGTTCCAACCCTTGTTAAGTCTTATTACAATATATTTATAGACTTTTTGCTAAACTAATCTCGGATTCCAAAAAGGAATTCATTACAAAATGATATTCTAACAAAATTACATATTTTTCTAAAATAAAACTAAAAATAGAAGCCTTGGACAAATTTCGTTGTCTGTTAAAAATTTAAAGGAAATATATTGGTGACTGTGCCTTTTGTCTAGCTCCTTTCTTCCGCTTTAGTGCCAGAAATGTAGGTCTTCTATTTATGCTTGCTCAACCAATTCCAAACATTTATCCCTCCTTTCATCACCTGGGATTGAAAAATTCACCATGTTCCTAAACCTTTCATCCACTTCAATATAAGTTTGAAAAGTTGGCTTATTTAAAAATAAATGATGAATTTCGTGTTGTATATTCAAATCAAACTACATGCCTTCTAGGAAAGCTTCCCCACTGATGGCTCCCTTTGCCTTTGCAAACTTTGACACATCTGCAACAATGTTGCATAATTGTTCTTGATAATTCTCTAATGGAATCAATTTTCCATTAGAGTTTCTGAGCTTTGGAAGTCCCTTTTCTTGCAATACATAATTTTTTTTATTGAATCTCTTTACCTGTAGCTCCATCTCTTTACATTTGTTCTCCAATTGCACCATCAAATTATTTTTAGTCAAACTCTTTTGAATTCCATCACTTTTTTCTGTTTTGTCTTGGATGTTGATCTCTTCAAGTTCTTCTCTGTTTTTAGAGTTCAACACCCTAATGATATTTTGTGCTTCTTCTGGCCTATGCTCAATTCCAACTTTTGTTTGTTCTACTATTTCTTTAACTCTTCGCACCAATTCTTCCTGATCAAACATTATTTGAATGGAAGTCCATAAGTATGTAAAATTGGCATTGATGTTGTGCCAAATTCTTATTTTTTCTTCTCCCAACATTGGAATAATGATGGACTAGTCTTCATACTTTTGAATTCACTAAATGAGTTTGAAGTTCTTATGTACTTGTTCCAGGTATGCATTGTCTACCTTTATCTTAATTTCCTCCATCTTAGTTAGGTCTATTGACAATTTCTCTACCTATTTGTTTATCAATGATAATTCCTCCAAAGCCCGAGTTAGCTTTTCTGGGGAATCTGAAATTAATATCTGTGTTGTAAGCTGGGTTATAGTCCCTGTTGTTGATGTTCCTACTGATGTACCTGCTACTTCCCATTTCTCCTTTTCTTTTAGTACTGCTTCCATGTATTGTTCCATTTTTTCTATTTTAGCATTATGCTCCACTACTAAAGTAAACAAATTTTCTTTCTCCATCTCCAAACTAGTGACTTCTTTGGTCTGGGGGTGTTCTGCAATTGAGAGTTTGAGTTGTTTTCTAAGAGTCTGAATTTCTGCATTCTTGTTTCTAATCACTTCCTCTGTTGCCCTAACATCACTAGGATCATATCCTAGTTTAATAAATAATTATTCCAATGTTTTACTTCTAGTGTCTTTGGCCATAGAGGACATCCTCCCTATCTTGAGTTGTGAGTGCGCATTGTTCAGTGAAGTCTACAATTTTGAAGCAGCCATGGCAAAGCTGGTTAAATATGAAAAAATCATTTCACCTGCCTTCTTATGCAAATCAATTTGATCAATTGCATGAACCTGTTTAGTGTCAATTGAGAATATTGAGGCCTTATAATCTTCATCACCTCTGGGTTCTCCAACCTTGGGCTCCAAAAAGGCCATTTGAAATTGCCACTTCTCTGAGTCAAAAGTAGAAAATAGTCTGTGTTGAGTGGTGGTAGTTTGTTTCCAGAACTCTAAGTATGTTGAAGCTTTGAGAGCTTGATTCTTTAACTTAGTCTCTCTATACCTTGTCAAAATACTTGGTTGTGGTGGAGCCTGAGAAGTAGAAGAGATAGAAGATTCAGTGGTATCTTCTACATAAGGGAGAGATGTGGTGGGAGTTCATTTTAAAAACAAAGTAGTATGCTCCTGTGCATCCCTTTCTTCTGAAGATTCTTCCTGAATGTTGAGCATCTGAGGATTAGCTCTGCTATCAATTTTGGTTGTGGTCTGTTGATCCTTCTTCATTCTCTTGAAAACAAGAAAATCTACAGTTTGTGTTTCTGAATTAGTGGGGGACATGATCTCCCTTGGCCTATTGATTTCTTTATCTTTAGGAATGGGAGTTCGTAATGATGGCTAACTAACCAGCTACTCTTCAACCTCCTGCAATGTGTTTTCTGCCCATTCCTCCTGGTTAGCATATTTTTTTTATGTTTTCCCTTGGTGTATGAGGATATGGAGTACTTTTTTTTCAACTCTCAGCTTAGATATTACTCCCAAGGGGTCATAGGACCATGTGAAACTGAGCTTGAATTTCATCTGTTTCAAAACTGCCTCCACCTCCTTTGTTGTTGCTCTGGTGTTTACAATGTATGGGCCCACTTGTGATTTTAGTTTGAACTGTGATTTCTTCTTGTTGGACACAAAATGTAGCTCATCCATATTCAACATCTGTCTGGCATACTCTAAAGCAAATATTCTCACTGGCACAAAAAATGGTAGTCGATATGGAGGGAGTTCACATCCATAAATCCTGATCTCTGTGTAGTTCTAGTATAAATACTAGTCTCCAACCTTTGACTATTCTGAAAGGTGTAAGACCTTCTTGATTTCTAGAGATATCCTTGGTATAATGTCACTGCATAATAGACATAAAGAAGTGTGAAGAAACTGATCCACAAAATCTGTGTAAGTGTATTCTTCTGAATTCCTTTTGGCTAGTGAAGTCCAATGGATAACTAACAAAGGGTTACCTTGCTCGTCCATCTTCTGCAATTGAAATTTGAATATGGCTTCCTGATAATATAACATAAGATACACTAACACTAACTCATATTTAAACATTCCATCTTAGGATTTCATAAACTGATCATGGATGGCATCAAATAAGAATTGGTTTTAATTAAACAGAATTGAAGGCTTTTGTCCCATTGAGAAAACTGACAAGAATCCTAAAACTACTTCATCGACCCACTAATCTATGTAATAAAGATGTAGTCAAGTGACCATGAAAATGACTTATTTTGACATCTCTGGGAAAATGGAAACAAGGTGTGGGGGGTTCATTTTGGGTAATTCAATATTTTTAGGGAGAAAACACTCAAATATATGAGCTCTCTAGGGAAATGTAGGATATTTGTATAACTCCATTAATGAGTCAGTGGAAAAAGGATGTATGGAGGCATGGGGATTTATTTGCCAGGCTTGACAAATACTTTTAGGCGAAATAGAGAAAATATTTTCATCATTCTGGATAATCACTGCTTTCTTACTGGGGAGGTATCGGAGGTGACACTAGGTGGAAAATTCAGGGAAGAAATGGGTTTGAGGGAAGATGAATTGAGGGAGAAATGATTCCCAAATGCTCAAATCATCGTTGTGGTCAAGGTATTTCTGCTTTGCCCAATTGTGAAGTTCGTATAGGTCAAACTCACAATCAGTCTCAACAATCTTGAATTGGGTGTCGATTATGGGAGTTTTGTCAAGGTATCGGATAGGAGGAATCATGGGGTTTTACTAAACCATCTTTCCTTTTGCCCTCTGCATAGGCATTTTGAATTGAGGATGATGAGGAAAAATAGGTCATGAGAGTGGTAAATTTAATGAATTTTGCAGAGAAATTGTTGCAAAACATCGCCTGATCACTGTAAATGTGATCAATAACCACCTGCACAGAACGTAAAAGCATTAAAGGGAAGAAAATTTAGCTCATGGGGTGGATTTATAGAGGAAATGACATGGTATTGTAACAAAGAAGTTAACATTCAGATGTAGGGATCAATTAATTTGGAAACGGGTCGATTTAGCAGGAAAAAACAAATGTATAAAGGTCAATTGGCAAGTAAATTTGAACGTTGAACAGTCGAATGAAGTGGGAGGGTGATGACATGTAAATGGGATAAGGTGGCAGTGACATAGAGGGTAGAATGGAGGAGAGGTGATGAGAGGGGATGGGTGGAAGTGACGTGCGAAGGTGATAGGCGGAAGTGTAAAAGAGAGGGTAGTTTTCCGGGGGTGGTTGTGAGAGGTGAGTGGTTTTGGGAGAAGACCCCCCAAAAAGGCCATGGAACTAACATGCCACCTTAGGTGTGTTGGGCACTAGAGAAGGTATGTTATTTTCATTTTCTTTGTTATCTTTTCTTCAAAACCCACAACCTTTTCACATCATGAGCTAGGCATATGACACAAGAATATGATAGAATCTAGAAGATTTAATGTAATATGGAATAACTAATAATTACCCTTTTCTATGCAAAGAAAGGAGAAAACAGAAGACTGTCATCCCAAAAGAAAGAAAGAGACCAAGTTAACTACTATCCCTTTGGCAGGGAACCGCGTTCAAACAAGGCGATCCAAATTGGAGCGTAATAGCCACAAAAAGGAAAAGGAAATCTCCAATTGGTGCAACAGAACAGAAGGATAACTGCAAATTAACAAGCTTGGTGAATCCCTCATGATCCTTTGATCCTGAGGGATCATTATCTTAACAATTCTCTATATTGTTGGTATTACCGCTCGGCTGTTATAAGAAGAGGCAACACTACTAGCCCAAGGGGGATTGGTTGTTATTTTATGTAATTTTCATTTGTATTTTAAACTTTGATCATCGATTCTCTTTGAAGATCGATCCACTATAACTCTGTTTTGGTGTTTTAATATAAATCTGGTTGTCGTTCCATCTTTGATTCTGGAGTAATTTCAAGCAGTGTGTCCCTGGAGGCTAAGGGCCCGGCCTTGGTGGATCACTTGCTCTTGTATCATATTTCTGATTCATGTGTGGTTTGATTTCTTTCATTTACTCTATTTATTAATATGATGTGCTTTACTGTTTTATATATCAGCTCTATTATATATACTTGGTTAAATATTATTGTATTTGTAACAGGGATGCTATGTTATCATTCTAACATTGTATCGCATTGTTGTTCCTTTTGATAATTGATATAACAATGTTGTTCCTTACAGATTGCGGTTCGATTATAATTCAACTGCACTGTATGTTCCTAAATCGGTACTATCGTATGATTTATTCTTAAATTGTGACTATTGTTCATTCGGAATTTCTGTTCCATTACAACTGCCATTCCGTTATAATTTCTGTTACTTTATAGCTGTGATTCATGCGTATTGTATTGAAGCTTAGATTACTGTTCCTTTTGATGTTAAGTGTGTCGTGTGTTTAACTTGGGTTTCTGTACATTTAGATTCGAATTGGTATTCTATACTTTATTTGTAATAGTTTGTTGTTCAATTTGAAAGATGTTAATTAATTCCTATAGATTATAATTATTGTTGCATTCATTTTCGTAGATTAAGGGTTTGTTGTTCAATCCTATTAAATAGAGGTAGTTGTCGTTCTATTTCCTATCAATTGAAGGTTATCATTGCTTTGGTGTGCAAAAGGTCTGAGACTGTAGTGAACATCGACATATGCTGTCTAATTCCCAGTTTGACGATCCTTCCTTTGAGTGCCTTTTTGATTACATCAGTTTACAGAGGGAAGAGTTACTGTTACTGTACCCTTGACTGATGAATTTTTTGAATGAATGATTTGAGTTTTAGGTTTCTTTTTGCAAATAGATTTCATTCCAAGCATCCATTTACTCTTGTATTGAGAGCACTATACTACTAGCATTACTCTAACAAATGACCGCCTCAAAATGAGTACACTCTTTGAAATAACAAATCGTTCCTAGATTGACAATTAATGTAGGGTAAATAGAGGTAAAAACAACCCTTTTTACTGCTCGACATTTTGGCACCATTGCCGGGGAAGAGTGTAGCCATTTGTTTCTTTTCCAGAGTGATGTAAGAACCTGCTAGGAGAGAACTAAGTTTTAAAAACAGAAGGTAAGAACCTATGTACAGAGCATGTAATAGTCCTGCTCCCCTGCCTGCTTTCCTACAGATTTGTTGTTGTCTTCTTTGGGTAGAAATTAGCATTTGATTTGTGTGCATGACTAAACAAAAAAAGCCTGAAAAGAATCCTAAACCTCTACTCAAGCCTGATAAAGCTAAGGCGTCGGTGACCCTTTCCCGATCGACCTTTATAGACGAAATCCTTAAGAAAGCAGAATCTCAGCCTTTAGTAGGACCTAGAAAAGTTGCTTCTAGACAACCTACTAGTTCCCTTCAGGTCACAGGATCACCATCTGTAGCCTTTGCTAAGGTGCATAGTCACACCGAAGGGAAAGATTTTCAAGAAATTGAGAATTCTAGCCCAGAATCATTGCAAGAAGGGAACCTTAGCAACCTTTGTGAAGGAAGAGGAGAAACAAGAGAAACTAAAGAATCAAGATCTCCTCTTGGGATAATTCAGCCATTAAGTAGCCCAGATAAGGGGAGTGCTGCAAAAATTGTTTATAACGAAGTTGAAGAACCTCAAGAACCAGAATCTCCCCAGACATTAGGCACTCTCATTGTCCCAGATAAAGGAAGTGTTGTTAAGGCCATTCCTGTTAAACTCATTCCTTCTAAGCCTAGGAATACCCTCCTAGATATCCCAGAAGGTTATTGGCATATATTTGACCAAATGGCCTAGAACTAGATAAACACCCAAACCTCTACACTGCAATACCCCATTGTGGATACTGTAGCTAATGAACCCATGAAAGTAATCCCTCTCCAACATATCCCTACATTCCATGGCCTTACATCAGAAGATCCAAATGCATTCCTATTTGAATTTCATGTGCTGTGTAGAGGATATGACTATACTACCGATCCCCAGAAACTAAAACTGTTCCCCTCTACATTAAAAGGGGCTGCTTTAAGATGGTTTATGGGATTGGGTGGTGGTGTTATAAATAACTGGGATCAAATGAAAGAGTCTTTTCTAAAAAAGTATTAGGATTATTGTAGGTCTAGAGAGTTAAAAGATGAAATATTTCGGATGGTAGCTAGACTGAATGAAACATTACAAGAATATGTTGAGCGTTTTCAGTATAATCTTCAAAGATATCCTTATGCATCATTACCCTTACCTGATAATGTATTAAAAACAACATTAATTAGAGGAATGAAGGAACAATGGATTGAAACACTAAATATTATGGGAAAAGGAGATATTTATCAGGAAAATTTTGCTAACATTATTGATTTATGTATCAGGAGCTCGAGAGGCAGAAAAAGACTAAAACCAGCAGAACATGACAGGTTTACAAGAGACAACAAGATCTCTGCAGAGGGAGTAACTCATGCAGAAATTGGAAATTTATTAGAAAATTTTAAAACTGACATATTGGGGACACTGACGACACAACTTGATATTATGCAGGCTAAACAAAAGCAAGTAGAGGCATAAGAAAATTTGGCAATCTTCTGTCCCAGATGCAGAAAGAAACACAGCCACAAGGATTTTCCATTAGATGCAGTCCAAGTTTGCGCCATTTTTACGAAAGACCATTCTACAGAGAGTTGTCCTCCACTTCCTAGATTGAAAGCAATATAAAAGGAAGCAAAAGAAGAGACAGAACCGGTGTACCTATTCAATCAACGTCGTCAATGGCAGCCGCGACAATCAGGTATGTTCCCAGACCCAGCTTCTTCTTTTTAGCCTCCACAATATCATGCTCAACAATATAATACAATGTGGCAAAATCAACCTCCATTCTCAAATTGGTCACAACAACCATTTCCTTCATCATCACCATGGCTGAATCAAGCAAGGCAACCAATTGGCCAAATTTTCCCTATACCCCACCATATTGGTAAAACAATGTATATCCCACACAATGGTCCCCTCCTACTTCATAGAGTCAAGCATGGCAGACAAACTAGCAAAGACCGATGATTCAGCTAGTAGGAACCATTCCGCTCCCTCAACCTACACTGCCAGCATTACAACAAAACCCCCAGCCTAATTTAAGACCGCAACTCCCAACCCAACCCAACCCTAATCCAAATAACAGACCGGTCCAATCTATTAAAATAATTGAAACACCAGAGATAGGAACCGATCTAGGGGAGTGTAATGATATTTAATTAAGATCTGGGCGCATCATTGAAACAGAGGGAGATAAAACCGTTCAAGTTGAAAATAAGTTACCTATAGAACAACCACTACAAGAAGAGGATGTGCTCATACAACAAACTCATAATCAAGTAATCACATCTTCCCCTCCATTCCCAGAGTGATTAACTATACCTTGACCTCTACAACATCTCGATTTCGACATTCTCGGAGAACTTAAAAATCTGTACATAAAAATTCCACTCCTCCAAGCCATCCAAGACATCCCAATATATGCAAAGACCATTAAAGATCTATGTATGAAAAAGCCAAGGAGAGGAATAGCAAATAACCCAACAATCCAAGTAGTTGGTACCCTATCTGATCTATTATCAGGAAAAGAAACACCCGTTAAATATGAAGACCCAGGAAATCCAATAGTAGCAGTACAAATAAATGGAAAAACCTTCTCAAATGCCTTAGTTGATCTAGGAGCTACAATCAATATCTTAACAACCACCACTTGTCAAAAACTGGGTATTACATCAATATAATTGTCTTCCACTTTATTAGAACTGGTTGACCGATCCGTGGTTAGGCCAGAGGGAACATTACATGATGTTATGGTATTCGTTGATTCTTGGGAATATCCTGCCGAATTTCTAATAATAAACCCCAAAAAACGACTTGATGGACATCCATTGATTTTCGGCAAACCTTGGCTTGCAACCGCTGACGCTTATATTAGCTGCTGACAAGGCAGTATGACCATAACTAGAGGAGCTAATATCAAGAATCTAGCTTTATATCCTCCAGCCTAGCCAAGTGTCACAACATAAAAACTAACAAACATCCTGTATCATACCTCACTGAAAAGATTAGATCCCCATTAACCATAGAAGATGCCCTCGATTTCAAAGACCAAACAGAGGATGATGTCATTAACAACTTTCTTAGCCAAACTAAATCTAGATCCCACATACAATGTCACATGATAGAAGTAGCATTTGATAATGAATTAGAAGAAGATCCTCTTAAAGATACTCACGACCAAACAATACCTACTACCTCTGTCTCAAATAGAAAAATTGTAGAAATTGAGCCAGGAAAGACTTTAAACATCAATGCCAACCTGACTTCTAAACAGGAATACAAGCTAATCTAGTTACTAAGGAAATACAAAGAAGCATTTGCATGGGAATACTTTGACATGAAAGGAATTGATCCCCAGTTATGTACACACCACATTTACATAGAGAAGGACACAAGACCCGTTCGGCAACCACAAAGGAGACTTAACCCTCATCTAAAAGACATTTTAAAATCTGAACTTCAAAAACTTTTAGATGTGAACTTCATCTACCCTATCTCTGATAGTAAATGGGTCTCTCCACTTGTTGTGGTGCCAAAGAAGAATGGAAAGTGGAGGATTTGTGTGGATTATAGAGAGCTAAATAAAGCAACACAAAAATACCACTTTCCCCTTCCATTCATTGACCAAGTATTAGACACTTTGGTAGGAAAGAAATTCATTTATTTCTTAGACGGATTCAGTATATACAATCAGATTCAGATTGCCCCTGAAGACCAAGACAAAACCACTTTTACTTGTCCTTGGGGAACATTTTCCTATAGAGTTTTACCTTTTGGCCTATGCAATGCCCCTACCACATTTCAAAGGGCTATCCTCAGCATCTTTTCAGATTTAATAAATGAAGGGCTCGAAGTATACATGGATGATTTTACACCATATGGGGATGATTTCGACCCAACATTGGACACACTAGAAAAAGTGCTGCAGCAATGCATTGCCACTAGGCTATGTCTGAGCCATGAAAAATGCTATATGATGATTACTGAAGGACTTATTCTAGGCCATTATATTTCAGCAGCTAGAATACAGGTAGATCCGGCCAAAATTCAAATAATTTTGTTAATACCCACTCCTACCACTCAAACAGAGGTATGTCGTTTTCTTGGATTCTCTGGTTATTATGGAAGATTTATAGAACATTTTTCTTATATTGCTGCACCTTTATATGCACTGATAGGGAATGTTGACTTTGTTTGGACAGAAAAATGCGACCGTGATTTCGAGAATCTAGAAAAACTCGTGTCAATAGCCCCAATACTCCGAGGACCAAATTGGGACCTGCCATTTCAAATTTCATCAAAAGCTTCAGACACAGCTATTGGAGCAGTCCTTGGGCAGGAAGAAGATAAAAAACCATATGCAATTTATTATATTAGCAAAAAAAATTCACCTGCTGAATTGAACTATACTGTGACTGAAAAGGAATTTTTAACTGTAATACATGCCATTAACAAATTTAGGCATTATATCATTGGGTATCCTGTCATTTTATATACAGATCACTCTGCCATAAACTATTTAGCAAATAAACCAATAACAAACATTAGAGTAACCATACAGCTGATTTTATTGCAGGAATTCGATATCAAAATAAAGGACCGACTGGGAAAAGAAAATCCTGTAGTTGATTTTCTCTCGCGAATGCCAAAACCAGTGGATGCAACAGTGGTCGAAGATCAATTCCTAGAAGAACATTTGTTCGCTATTATTGTTAAAACACCTTGGTATGTTGATGTTGCAAATTATTTAGAAGTAGGAAAATTACCAAAACCTCTGACCCCCAATGAACGCAAGCAGATTGTCCAGTGTAGTACTCAATTTTCTTAGATTGGGGGCTACCTGTTTCATACAGGAGCAGATATGCACATCAGAAGATGCGTCCGCTAAGACAAAATTTTTGACATTTTGAAAGCTTGTCATCATAGACCGTGTGGTGGAAATTTTGCCAATCGAAGAACTGGAAACAAGGTGTTGCAAACAGGGTATTATCGGCCCACGATCTTCAAAGATGCAAAGAAGTTCGTGTCGGGCGGATAAAGCGTTCTTGCAGATAAGACCGATCTCCATAGTATCTATGGACATCTAGCGACAAGCAAAACAAACAAATTATATCTTTCTCTAAATATTGCAATTTATAAATAAAAGCCAATAGATGTTTTAGACCCTACCTCAAGTCCAATGCCAGTTTATGGAAGCCACACTCCATTTATCCAAATGAGCTCCCTTTTAAAGAACCTTCAAACATAAACAGGCACACATCAAATAATACCTGCATAGCCAATATAATAAACCATATTTATCATGATGATCAAGGAATTCATGAAATAAACCATAGAAGACAATTTATTGAGAAAAATGAATCTGATTGTATTAAATTTAAACAAAGAAGAACTTTAAAACCTTGGTGCCTTGATGTTGTACAAGCTCCTCCCAGGGTCCAGCAAGAATCTCCTCTACTTTGACAAGCTTCACTCTCTTGCCAAAGAGATAAAAAGGTAGGTAATCTCTCCTCTCAAGCTCAATTAGGAAGTCTAAATTCCAATAGCATTTACCCTCAAAAATATTCAGCTTTCAACCTCTCTAGCAACCAACCCAATGCCTCATTTTATAGTGCAGAGGAAGGAAGTTACTAGGTCCATCTTCGAAGGGATAGAGTCCTCCTTCAAAGGGATAAGCTCCTCTCATCAAGGGGTTAGCTCCTTTAGTTATGGGATGCATGAACCACCTAGGAGCGAACTCGCCACCTCAAGATTCCTTCTAGAAGCGTCCAAAATTAATCCAAAGTGAGTTTTTAATAATAAACTTGCGCCTTTTTGACTTTTACAGGAGTCTGCACCCATTCCTTTAGGGACAAAGCGGGCAGGTCTGCGGGGAACATGAGCAAGGGGTTCGGGACCACAGGTAATGCTAAGAGAAAGTGTGGAACTAGAGTTTTAGAGATTTTCAAGGACTTTCTCTCATTTTTAAGGCTTCACATGAAGAGCTGAGGTTTGAGACTTGCAAAGGAGGACAGTATGAGTGGTGATAGACTCACACTGACTGCAGAAAGTCATGGTGACAATATTTTGTGTAACAGTTCGTTCAAGCTTGTGACAGCTGCCAAAGAGCAGGACGCCCTGGACAGGCTGATGAAATGCCCCTGAACCCACAACTAGTTATTAAACCATTTGAACGATGGGTGCTTGATTTTGTTGGTCCAATCAACCCATTGTCAAATCAGAAAACATACATTTTGGTAGCAATAGGATATGTCACCAAATGGGTTGAAGCAGAGGCATTGCCAAGAGCTACAGAGGACTCTGTCATTCAGTTCCTGTTCCACATATTTTTGCGATATGGCCTCCCAAGAGATATAATTACAGATGGTGGACCACAGTTTGCTGGTAACAAGATTGCTGCAACACTAAAAAACTATCATATCCAGCATAAAATTACTACTCCATACCACCCACAGGAAAATGGTCAAGTAGAAAGCACAAACAAAATAATAGAAGCAATACTGACAAAAACCATTGCGTCACACAAACGCGATTGGGCTGCAAGACTACCAGAAGCATTGTGGGCATACATAACAACATGGAGAAGTACTACTGGTTATTCACCATACTAGCTAGTATTTGGAAAGGAACCCATATTTCCGATAGAATTTGAAATACAAACATTACGAACAACATAAGAGGTTGGTCTAGATTTAGACGAGGCTCAGACTAATAGATTACAGCAGATCAATGAGCTAGATGAAACCAGGCTCTCTGCCCTTCAACATACTGCATTAATACAATAACAATGAGCCAAATGGCACAACGCCCTCATTAAAAAGAAAGTCTTCTGCGAAGGAGATTGGGTGCTCCTATATGACTCTAGGTTTCAGGATTTCCCTGGGAAACTTCAGACTCACTGGCTAGGACCATACAAAATCCAGAAGGTACATGATAATGGCACCATTACTCTAACCACCATTGATGGATCCAAACATACCTTTAATGCAAATGACCACCGAGTTCGATAATACTGCAAACCACTTACTCGGGAATCCTTCTACCAGAAACTCTGCGAAGATTCCGACATGTAGATTCTGGTTGACGAAGAGAAATCTTCCTCACCTTTGGTTAAGTAATTCGACTACTCTTACACACTGTACATAATTCTTTTGTTTTGTATACATTTTTTTTTCTCTCGCATTTGTATAACTATTGCACTTTGTTGTTCTTTCCAAAAGGAACAACATTTTCACCATTCTGCTGTTCCTTTTTTTTAAAGGAACAACACATTTGCACTACTATTGTTCCTTTTAAAAGGAACAACATTTCCGTCATTTTGTTGTTCCTCTTCCGAAGGAACAACATTTGCATTTTTTTTTTGTTCCTTTTCCCATAGGAACAACATTTTCGTTTTCCGTTGTTCCTTTTAAAAGGAACAACATTTCCGCTATTTTGCTGTTCCTCTTCAGAAGGAACAACACTTGCATTTTTTTGTTGTTCCTTTTCCCAAAGGAACAACATTTTTGTTTCTTTTGTTCCTTTTTCCGAAGGAACGGAAAATTCTTGTTTCTGCTATTCCTTTTTCCGAAGGAACAACATTTTCATTTCTGCTATTCCTTTTCCCGAAGGAACAACACATTTTTGTCACTGCTATTCCTTTTTCCAAAGGAACAACATTTTCATTTTTTGTTGTTCCCTTTTCCGAAGGAACGACAAATTCTTGTTTCTATTGTTCCTTCTTCTGAAGGAACAACATTCTCATTTTTTACTGTTCCTTTTCCCGAAAGAACAACATTTTTGATTCTGCAGAGCACATTTTTGTTTCTGCTATTCCTTTTTCCGAAGGAACAACATTCTTGTTTTCGACTGTTCCTTTTCCCGAAGGAACAACATTTTTGTTTTGAACGATGCATCTTGTTTTCTGTTGTTCCTTTTTTCGGAGGAACAACACTTGCGATTTCCGTTGTTCCTTTTTTGAAAAGCACAACATTTTTGCATTATTTTTCTTGCGCTTGTTTTCTTTGCTGATATTCTTCTTGGTGCACAATAGTTAAGAGTTTTTCTTCCTTTTTTCTCGCGATTTTGTACATAGCACTTGTTTTAGCTTTTTCTTTTTTGTGTGTGTGTGTCCTATCATTCGGATCACTTCTGAAACATAGCTATACACTTATGCAATGAATATGAGAACTAAAAGATGCTGAAATCACCAAATTACATAAAAAGTCGCTATCTTTACAAGAATTTGCTCTGAATTGATAAGCGAAAAGAGGAAAGGACACAACTATTGATTATCTTGCTATCACTGTTCTACTACTACTGAGATGGTTGGTTATTTATCATGATGGTTCCTTTTGAAATCTCATAATCCTCTTTGATCACTATTAAGAATAAGAATGAAGGGCATATTTTTCTATTGAGATGTTAAGACTTCTTCCACCATCCCTACTCTTAAGGAGTGTTAAACCACCCTTTGTGTATAAATAGAGAAAGTACTCTATGAAAAGAAAAAGTAATAAAAAGAAAAATGTTTATATATTTTGCTAACATGGTTTTTCAATGAAGGATAGGGGGTCTCATTGGGAGCTAGCCTACCATGATCATAAGGAAGAAAGTGAAGTGGCATTCCCACTATGGCCACCAAACGAAGGATATGATCCAAGAGGCACATTAGGAAAATAAAAAAGTCCTTGGAACAGGAGGTTTCATCACGAGCCGGCCTGCCCACCTTTCACTTCTTCCTAGTGAATGGCATTATGATTTATCTGGTTACCAAGCCAACATAATGACTTCCATTCTGACATTACACAGCACTTTCCTAAGCATACACAAAGGATCATGGTTCCATGGGTGAAATAAACAACTCTATGGACACCTGTGGGCAACAGAGCTTTGTTGATGGTATTGAGGTCACATTCTTTATACACCAATAACACTTCTGAATCCCTTCTTCTACCTTTTTATTGGGTCAAAAAAAGATTATGAACATAATTCTTTCGAACTGCTAATAGATGAAATCTATTATAATCAATCATGATGGAAAAAGTTGATCGTGACTACACTGAACTTTTTTTGCACGTCAGCTGTCCTATCCTCCAAATCTCGCATCATATCATGGTATTCTCTTATTTATTAAGAAATTCTATGATATACCTCGATTTTGGTAATCTGCTTGTTCTTGTAAACATGGCATCTCGGTATACGCTGTTCCTTTCTGACTCTGTATCATGTCAGTCCAGCACACCTCTCCCTCATTTGACGGCCGAGGACGGCTTATCACATTGCAGGGGGGGAGCAGGTGACCTCATAATTCACTGGCATACATGTCATTTTTTCATTTGGAGAACTTTTACTTGGGAATAGCAAGGCCTAACGATATATCATTTTCCAATTTGCATGGCTTGCTGTTTCAAAATTATTTCCATGTTATGCTCTGCAACAATTAGCAATAATTTGAACTCTAAACGAGCTTGTTGTTCCATCATTTTCTCTGTGGTTGCTAACAGCTTGAACAACCTTTTTTTCTATTGCCGTCTCTGTGTTTTTATAATTTGCTAATCATGGGAGGAAGATCAATTCATATAGAACCACAAGTGTTGACAATCTCTGATGTCGCACGGGAAATTCTAACAAGGGCAGGATGGATAGTTTATCTCGATCATCTGCAACAATCCAACGAGACCGTGGCAATTGAATTTTTGCAGAACCTGCAAGAATATCACTCCATGGTAAGGGGGAGATAGATAGCAGTCACCGTCGACATAATTGCAGAAGTTTCAGGACTTCCAACCACTAGATCTGTGTGGACTCTGAAGAAAGTAAGGCTGCGAGACGCCATCAAAATCTTCCATGATGAATGTCAGAACCTGACTCGAAGTGGAAAGGGAGTTCTACCAGAAGCCTTGGGAGAACCGTGGGCAGAGTTGGCAAGAGTAATCCAAAGCTACATCACCTGTGAAGGTAGGAAAGACGTGGTAAGACCATGACACCTTAAACTTTTAATTGTATTAAAACAGAAATGCTTTGTGAATTTGCCTACATTTTTAAATTCTCTACTACATGATGTTGCCTGAAGCATGAAAAAATAACGACACATAGAATTGGTAGTAAGTCACCATGGGATGATACGACTAATAGTTAGCTATAGTCTTTCTCAGCAATAGAGCAGCTGGGAAGAACTAATTTTTACAATAGACAGGGGATTGGCTTTACCAGCCCCCAAACAAAAGCATACTGCAAGCACGTCAAATAGACCATGGAAATAGAGGAAATCCGTTAGATTGGCATGGATCAGAGGGAGGATGGAAAATTCCCAAGGGAGCACCAGTCAATCGGTGGAAATAGTTGATTCAGGGGATGAGAAACCCCCGCAATTGGAAGGAGAAGAGAATGAAAGAGAATTGAACGATGAGGGAGAAACAGAGGAAGAGACCGAACAATCTGCTCAGGCTGAAGAAGAAACATAGCAACATGAGGAAAGCCCATTGCAAAATCCATTGCAAGAGGATGAATTGGCCTAGATTTTGGCCAACATGGGAGAATATACACAACCTCTCAGCCCACTAAACCTCCACATGGAGGAAGAGCCACAAGAGCACTCTGTTCGTGATAAGAATGCATATGAAGAGTTATGCCACGAGGAAGAAGAAGAAGAAAATCACTCCAGCCATGATGAAAGTGCATCTGGAGAGGAAATGATGAAGATGAAGAAGAGGAACAATTTGCTCCAAGTCAGAATACACCAGAAGAAGTCTATGAAGAAGAGAGGAGGGAAGAAGAGGTTGCCCAGGAAATTGCAGAGCAAGCTAGGGTTTCTACCCCCAAACAACCCGATCAAAAGAATAATGAGGAAGTACCCCAAGAGAAAAATCAAGAAATTGGTCAAGAAGAACATTTAGGCCTGAGTGCGCGAATGGCCGTTCCTTCCGATAAAATGGAAGAAATAAAAAAATTACGAAAGGAACAATAACGACTGCTTAATGTAATTGCATGACTTCGACAACAAATCAGGATTCTGAAGATGGGGAAGAGAGCACAGAGGACTTCGGTGGTAAGGCATGCAACCACTCCAGCGAAACCTCTCAAGAAAAAGATCAGGAGGACTCAAGTCTAGCCTGCTGTTCAAAACCAAAAGGAACAACATTCAGTTGTTGCCCATGTTGAAGTACAAACAGATGACATAACGGCTTGTGACAAAGAAATTCAGACAGAGGCATAGTCCTCTAAGGAAATTCGAACCATAATTACAGAACGATGCAGTAAGAAGATTCAGTTGAACCTCCTGCTTACAACTACTATGTGGGATAGTGATCCGAGGAAAGTAACCCTACAAGAGGGTTTGATGCAAGCCCAACAAGCAATAGAAAAACTTACAGAACAAACTATCTCTCGAGAAAAGTATGAAGAATTACAACAACAGCTAAGCAATGTCAATTTATCTGAAAGCGAGGATTTTGAAGGATGGTGAAGGGAAGAAGAAAGAGTCGGAAAGGTAACTCATAGGCTAGATGTAGTTATCAAACAAATGGATACCTTATGCTCTTTATACACTGACGTCCTAACATGTAGAGCACCTGCTAAGAATTATGCCTTGTTTTTAATGGAACAATATTTGCAATTGAAAATTAAAGTTGTTAAAGCAAGAGCCCCGATAGAAATAAATATTGTTGACAATTTCATAAATTGTTGTAAGCACTATGGGGTAAAGGTTTATAGATTATTATGCGATTTCTATTTGCACAACTTTGTGTTAGACCAAGAAATAGAGCAGAACCCCGACCCTTTCGTTGGGGATATCTAACTGCAAGCATTCATTTCGTTTGGAGTTAATCAAATAAAATGGCTTAAGGCCTATAATGCCTTCCAAAGAAAAGAAAATGGATTAGACTTATGGGTAAGAGATTAGCCTAGAGATCCATTGCAGTTATGGAATAAACATAGGAACCTCATGAGGACTTCGGGCATGATCGAAGAAATAGGACCCATTCATACAACAATCAATCGGTAAGGGATAGAATACTTTTTTACCATCAAAGACCTTTCCATTGCAGCTACTAAATTTCGATATCAGACTTCTAATCTGAATATCCAGCTTAGGGAACCATTTAATTATGAGAAATTTAAGTTAGATGTTGATCGCTTGAGCCTCTACAGTGATCTTATTTTGAGGGAAGGGCCATCTTGGTTAGGTTATATGTGCTACAGTCCGATTATCTCGCACCCTTCACCTGGATACCAAGCCTTGTATGAAATGCCTGAGGGTCAGACAAGGCATCTTTTTGAACACCTAGGTAGGCATCATGGCTATAGACCACCCCATGAGATCTTGTCTCCAGCCTACTCTCTCACCGCCTTGCATGTCAACTACAATGTTTTCATGAGGGCATGAAAAAGGGTAAGCAGGGGGGTGTGTTGGGCACTGGAGAAGGTATGTTATTTTCATTTACTTTGTTATCTTTTCTTCAAAACTCACAACCTTTTCACATCATGAGCTAGGCATACGACACAAGAATATGATAGAATCTAGAAGATTTATATGTAATATGGAATAACTAATAATTAACCTTTTCTATGCAGAAAAAGGATAAAATGGAAGACCATCATCCCAAAAGAAACAACACGACCAAGTTAACTGTTGTCCCTTTGGTAGGGAACCGCGTTAAAACAAGGTGGTCCAAATTGGAGCGTAACAGCTAGAAAAAGGAAAAGGAAATCTCCAATCGGTGCAACAAAACAGAAGGATAACTACAAATTAACAAGCTTGGCGAATCCCTTAGGATCCTTCGATCCTGAGGGATCGCTATCTTAACAATTCTCTGTATTATTGGTATCGTCGCTCGGCTATTATAAGAAGAGGCAGCACTGCTAGCCCAAGGGGGACTGGTTGTTATTTTATGTAATTTGAATTTGTATTTGAAACTTTGATCATCAAATTCTCGTTAAAGATCGATCCACTGTAACTCTGTATTGGTGTTTTAATATAAATCTGGTTGCCATTCCATCTTTGATTCTGGAGTAATTTCAAGCGGTGTGTCCTGGGAGGCTAAGGGCCCAACCCTGGTGGATCACTCTCTCCTGTATCATATTTCTAATTCATGTGTGTTTTGATTTCTTTCATTTACTCTATTTAGTAATCTAATGTGCTTTACTGTTTTACATATGAGCTCTGTTATATATGCTTGGTTAAATACTATTGTTATCTATAACAAGAATGCTATGTTATCATTCTAACGTTGTATCACATTATTGTTCCTTTTGATAATTGATATAACGTTGCTGTTCCTTACAGATTGTCGTTCGATTATAGTTCAACTGCGCTATATGTTCTTAAATCGGTACTATCGTATGATTTATTCTTAAATTGTGACTGTTGTTCATTCGGAATTTTTGTTTCGTTACAACTACCGTTTCATTATAATTGTTGTTACTTTATAGCTGTGATTCATGCGTATTGTATCGAAGCTCAGATTACTGTTCCTTTTGATGTTAAGTGTGTCGTGTGTTTAACTTGGGTTGCTGTACATTTAGATCCGAGTTGTTTTTCTATACTCTATTTCTAATAGTCTGTTGTTCCGTTTCTGTTTGCTGTTCAATTTGAAAGTTGTTACTTAATTCCTGTAGATTATAATTATTGCTGCATTCATTTTCGTGGATTAAGGGTTTGTTGTTCAATCCTGTTAAATAGAGATAGTTCTCGTTCTGTTTCCTGTCAATTGAATATTATCATTGCTTTGGTGTGCAGAAGGTTGGAGACTGTAGTGAACATCGACATACGCTGTCTAGTTCCTAGTTTGAAAATCCTTCCTCTGAGTGCCTTTTTTATTGCATCAGTTTACAGAGGGAAGAGTTACTGTTACTGTACCCTTGAATGATGAATTTTTTGAATGAATGATTTGAGTTTTAGGTTTCTTTTTGCAAATAGATTTCATTCCAAGCATCCATTTGCTCTTGTATTGAGAGCACTATACTACTAGCACTACTCTGACAAGTGACCGCCTCAAACTGAGTACACTCTTTGAAATAACAAATCGTTCCTAGATTGACAATTAATGTAGCATAAATAGAGGTAAAAACAACCCTTTTTACTGCTCGACAAGGTGGTTTAGGCAAAATCCACTTTTTGGGACCCCCCGCCCCCTCCATTAGTCATCGAGAGGGAAGGGGGGTCTAAAATCCTCCTCCCACCATTGATCTTGGCGAGAGCGATCTCTGTAACTTAATTCATGTGCTAACATTATTTACAAAATGAAAAATTGTGTCATATCATATGGTGACACAAAATATAACCAAAGTTTTCATATAAATCAAAATTTATAATAAATTTGAAAGTGACATTTTGACTCACCCATTGTAGGGGATTATATATATATTTTTATTTTTTAATCTTTTTATTCTTTTATTTCACACATTTTTATTTTATACCCCTTTATTTTATTTTTCTATTATATTTATCTATTTTTCTTTTTCTTTTCACTTTTTTTTTTTTATATTTCTTTTGAACTAAACAAACTTGAAATGAAAAATATTTTTTTACAATATCCTAGTGGGATGAAAACTTATTCAAAACACAAGACTCCTATATTTATAGGACCCTAACATTGGCTCCAATGGGGATGACATCCTCCCTGTGAGGTGTCAAGAACACCATAGATCAATAGCCTTCTCCATTGGGCAAATATTTTCATCATCAAACTAAGACTAACCTCTGTAAACTGAAAAATAATAAATATAGCAGCAACTCATCTGAAAATTAGGGCCTTCACTACGGGCTTCAATTCCTAATGACAACCACCCACACTTGCAGTATTTGAAATAGTAAAATGATATATACAATGTTGTGTTTGTTACCTATTAATCTTAAGTGAAATATTGCTTGAGCAACCTGCCATTAATAGGTTCCCCTGGCAGTGTTTCTCCAGTCATATCCTCCAAAAACAATTCATGAGTTCCTCAAACATCTGCAATCCCATAAGGGCCTTTCCATAAACTGTTATACTTCCCATATTTCCCTTTCTCTTCATTTCTGGCATCCCAGTCCAAAAAAATGTCATTTAGCTAAAAATCGTCTGCTTTGACCCTCATGTCATGAATTATTTTGATTTTATGTTGAATGACCTGTGTATTATTGTAAACCTTTTCTTTAGTCTGCTGCAAATGTATCAATTGATTGATCCTCCTATGGACATCATTTGGTTCTGCTTCCTGTTCCTGCAACAATTTTGGTACTGAAATTCCTAGGGAAATAGGAAAAACTACATCTATTCCATAAACCAATTGGAAAGGTGACATTCCAATTGACTTTTTGTGCTTATCGTATCAACCTATAGGGTATTTATCAATTTCTTGTTCGAGTATTTCTTGTTTTCTTGAATTAGTTTCTTTATGACGTTGGCCAATGACTTATTGGAAGATTTAGCTAACCCAATTCCCTAAGTATAATACGCAGTAGAATGTCCTAATACTATATGATACTTGTTACAAAAATCAATCATCCTTTTTTATTTAAAAGAAGCAGCATTATCTATAATAATTTTGTGGGGACAACCAAACCTGGAGAGAATATGACCTTCAATGAATTATATGATTAGTTGGGACTGCTTCAATCCATTTGGTGAAGTAGTTTGTTGCTGTTAGGATCCATTTATGTTGGGCTAAAGAACTTGGATGAATTTTTCCTATAAAATATAAACCCCACTTTTGAAAAGGTACCTCTACCGAGATAGGTTTGAGTGGTAGAGGTAAGAGTTTTCTCTTACCCTCAGAAATCTGACATTGGTGATAAGTTGAAGCCTTTTTATGAATGTCAGCAAATAAGGTAGGCTAGTAAAAACCAGCACTCAAGATTTTGTTTGTTGTGGATTTATAGTAAATATGTCCTCCATAGTCATCTTGATGAAATTCTTCCATGATTTTATTAGCTTCATCCATCACTAAACAATTTAATAAAATACCTCCAGTATCCTTCCAATACAAAGCATGATTTAAAATTAATAATTTTACAGCTTTCAGTTTGAGAAATCTAGCCTTGGTTTTTGTTAAACCAGGAGGAGCTTGTGAATTCTGTAACACATACACAATGTCTGCATACCAGAGAGAAGTAAGAAAATTTTCCGACACCCGTGGAGTCGCCAAATCGTCTTGTTCATCAAGAGTATCCAAAAAATTTATGTCTAATGCATGAAAGTTTGTGTCAACCATTAATTTGGCTAATCCTTGACCCTTGATAGGTTTTGTAGGATTTATTTCAATGTCATACTCCAAAATAATTTCTATCCATTTACCTCTTTTTCCATCTGGATCAACCTGAGTGAGGATATCCTTGACCACTGCACTTGGAAGAAACGAAATTATGTGGGAATGTAATACATATACTTTGAAATCTTTCAAGGCCTTTACTAAAGCAAATATTTCTTTTCCATGATATTATACTTCAAGGAGACATATCTTAATGATCTGCTGAAAAATGATATAGGTTTTTCATGTCCCTCCTTGTTTTTCTGTAACAAGACTGTTGCAATAGTATGTTCTAAAGCAAAGGAAAAAATAATGAAATATTTAGTGAAATCTGGACTAATCAGGACAGGAGCACAGCTCAAGGTTTTCTTCACATCACTAAATGATCTTTTGGCAGCATTCCATTTCATCTCATTGTCTTTCTTGAACATGTTTGTAATGGATCTTAAAATCGCAACTAAATTTGATATAAACCTTCTTAAAAAAATATCCTACCAATAAAAGACTGTGTTATGGCCTAAATCTACCTCAGGCTGAGAAAGGAAAGATATAGGGTAACATCAAACCATGCTTAACCTGGTAGCTAGCCTTACCAGGTCGGGAGAGGGCTCTCTCCTTGTCAATCTCAGAAAAATATGGCTAATAAAGCTTGAGATGACTGATATAAGGACTGATTTTAGGCTAGGTATATGCTCAGAGGAATTTGATTGAATTTAATTTTGGCTTTGCTGGCTCAAATGTGAAAGGCAGATTTGGGTCTCGGGAATGGACACTGTTATGAAACCAGCTCAAGAAAAAGATAGAAAAGATAGATCAATGCCTTAGAATTCAGCCTCTTTGAGGGGGCAACCTCCTTTACATTACATAAATGAACAATTCTTGGATGATTCAAATGAAAAAACCTCCTTTCTATATATAGGAGTGTAAGGAGTCACAATAAAACCCAGCCGACCTAACAATAATAATATAAAGCCACAAAAATAACAATAGAGGGATTCTATGGGGCACAGTAATAAGAATATGGGGATAATAGGGGCACAACAATATTAATAAGGGGTACAACTACAATAGTAATGGGGTAATCACTAATATTATAGGGACCCAACATGACCCTCTCCTTCAAAAAAGTGTTGTCCTCAACGCTTGAGAAGTTCTGGATGCTTTTGTATAAAATTCTCATCCTCCCATGTGGAATCTTCAGTGGATAAGTTCTTCCACTTGATAAGATACTCCGAAATTGATCGATTTCGTAGCTGTCGAGTTCTTATTTCTGTGACTGCTTCCGGTTCCAATATAATTTTTCCGTCCTCGTCAAGTCCTGGCAATATTGTTTGAACTGGGAGCTTGTCGCCTATAACCTTCTTTAAACATGAAACATGGAAAACTGGGTGCAATCGAGAAGCTGCAGGAAGCTCCAATTTGTATGCCATAGTACCAATCTTTTGCAACACCTTGTATGGACCATATTACTTTGGTGATAATTTATTATCCTTCTTAGCTTGCTTGAGGGACATTTTCTTATATGGTTGTAGCTGTAGGAATACCCAATCACCTACATCAAAACTTCTTTCGCTACAATGTTGATCTGCCTGTTGTTTCATTCTATTTTGTGCCAACACGAGGTTATCCTTTAAGAGTTGGAGGACTTGTTGTTGATGTTGAATGTGATGTTCCACTGCTTGAACCTTAGAATTTTCTCTTAAATATGATTTGATGGATGGTGGCTGATACCCATAAAGTGCCATAAATGGGGTCATTTTTGTTGCTGTTTCGAAGGAAGTGTTATACCACCATTCAGCTAGAGGCAACCATTTGACCCATTGTGTCTGTTTATCAGATACAAAGCAATGAAGATATCCTTCCAAACATATGTTTAATATCTCAATTTGCCCATCAGATTGAGGATGATAAGATGAGCTATGAGCTAACTCAGTACCAAGACAAGAAAATAATTATCTCCAAAAATTTCCAGTGAAAATGGGATCTCTGTCACTTACAATAATCTTTGGGTTTCCATGTAGCTTTTGAATTGTTTCCATAAATGCAGTAGAAACTGGACTAGATTTAAATGGATGTGATAATGCACAAAAGTGTGCATACTTGGTAAGTCTGTCAACTACCACCATGATGACACTCTTTCCCTCAGACTTGGGTAAACCTGTGATAAAATCCATTGAAACCTCCTCCCAAAGTTGGCTTGGAATGGATAAAGGTTGTAATAGACCCGGTGTCTTAATTGTTTCAACTTTATTTTGTTGGCAAACCAAACATTCCACCACAAACTTTCGAATATCTGATTTAAGGCCATCCCAAAAAAATTCCTTCTTAACCCTGTGGTAAGTTTTTAAAAATCTTGAGTGCCCTCCTAAGGGAGAAGTTTGCAATTCCATAAGAATCTTTTGTTTTAGCTGGGAATTCTTACAGAGGTATAAGCAATCTTTGTACCATAACGGATCATTTTTCCAGCTAAATGTATCAGACATACTGGAATCTTGTTTTAACTTTTGAATAAGTGCCCACACTTCTTTGTCATTCTTCCATTCCTCCCTTGCTTCGTTTATCCAATCTGGTTGGATAATAGAAATGGCGCACAACAATGCTTCCACATCCTCATCCTTTCTTGAGAGTGCATCTGCCACCACATTTTGCTTCCCTTTTTTGTAGATGATTTCAAAGTCATAACCCAACATCTTTGTGACCCACTTTTGTTGCTCTTCAGAGGATAATCTTTTTTCTAAAAAGTATTTAAGGCTATCATGATCCATTTTTACCTTGAAGTATCTTCCCATTAGGTAGGGTCGCCATTTCTTAAGTGCATGGAGTATTGCCAACATTTCCTTCTCATAAATAGCTTTGTGTAAAAACTTTCCCTTGATTGGACGACTTTCAAAAGCAATGGGTCTTTCATCTTGCATTAAAACAGCACCAATTCCATTTCCTGAAGCATCATATTCCACAATAAAGGTTTTTGTGAAGTCCGGTGTAGCTAAGACCGGTGTTTGGCACATTGCCTCTTTAAGATGTTCGAATGCCTTTGTTGCTTCTGGAGTCCATGAAAATGCATCTTTCTTCAATAATGTTGTTAGAGGTGCTGCTATTCTCCCATAATTCTTAACAAACTTGCGATAATACCGTGTGAACCCGAGAAATCCTCGCAGATGCTTTATGGATGTGGGAATTTTCCATTCCTTAATGGCTTTAATTTTGCTAGGGTCTACCTTAACTCCTTCATGAGATACAATATGACCCAGATATTCCACCTCTTGTACTCCAAAGAAACATTTGGATCTTTTTGCATATAATTGTTTCTCCTCCAATAGTTGTAGCACCCTGTCAACATGTTCAACATGATCCTTCCAAGACTTGCTGTAGATTAGTATATCATCAAAAAATACTAACAAAAATTTTCTAAGGAATGGTTTGAAAATTAAATTCATCAAACCTTGAAATGTTGAAGGTGCATTGGTAAGGCCAAAAGGCATGACCAAAAATTCATAATGACCCTCATGAGTTCTAAATGTTGTTTTCAGAATGTCTTCAATCTTCATTCTGATTTGATGATATGCTGAACGAAGATCCAACTTGGTGAAGTAAATTGATCCATGCAATTCATCCAATAATTCATCAATGACAGGAATGGGAAACTTATCTTTAATAGTGAGCTTGTTGAGCTCCCTATAATCTAGACACGTGTGCCATGATCCATCCTTCTTGTGAACCAATACGACTAGAGCAGAGAAAGAACTTTGACTTGGTTGAATTATACCAGCCTCTAGCATTTCTACAACCATACGTTCAATTTCACTCTTTTGGGCATAGGGATATTTGTACGGCCTGATGTTTGGAGGAACACTTCCTGGAATCATACGAATAGCATGATCATGATCACGAATAGGTGGGAGACCTTTGGGAGTCTCAAATACCTTGGAATGATTGTCCAAGACTTTTTGGAGATCTGGAGAAATAGATGTTTCCACTGTGGACACATCTAGTGAAAATAATAATGCAATTACACCTCTTTGTTCCTTTTTTAGAAGCTTTGTCATACCGTTAGAGCTGATTATCTTTCCCGATTTCCCTGCAATACCCCTTAATTCAACTTCCTTTCTTTCCACAGAAAATTTCATGAAAGGTTCTTGAAAATTAAAAGCTATTGTACCCAAGGATTGTAGCCATTGGACTCCTAGTACAACATCAGCACCTCCCATTGGAATGGAAATCATTGGGCTAGTCAATACATATTCTCCAATGGATAGCTTGATATTATGACACTTTCCCGAGAAATTTATTGTTCCTCCATTTGCAACCATCACTTGACACTCTGGTGCTGGATATAAGAAGCAATTCAATTCTCTTGCTACCTTACAATGAACAAAATTGTGGTTACTTCCTGAATCAATCAACATTATTACCTTTTTCTTCTTGATTTGTCCTTCTATCTTGATGGTTTGAGGAGTGGTAATTCCCGCCAATGCATTACAAGATATGGTCGGATTCATTTCTTCTTTATCTATGCTTTGTTCCTGGAGTATATCCTCTTCTTTTGACCTTTCTTGCTCCTTTTCTTCTTCCTCTTCACAATCTATGTAGAATAATTTCTTCTTAGCACACTTATGACCTTTAGTGTATTTGCTATCACAACTGTAACAAAGCCCTTTTGCTCTTTTTTCTTCCAATTGTTGTGGTTTCAACCTTATAGGTTGTGGAAGACTAGCGGCAACAACACTTCCTTCATTATAGTTGTGAGTGGTATGCTTCCTGGTTGCCATAATTTTTCTTTCCATTTTTCTTGCTAACCTGAATGCCTTCTCTAATGAATCAGGTTCCCAAAGGCGAACATCATGTTGGATATTTAAAGACCCTATGAACACATCAATCCTATACTCCTCTGGAATATCTTTTACCCTTATGTTCAATTTTTGGAACTCCTCATTGTGCTCCATTATTGAACCCTTTTGTTTGAGGCTTATCAATTGGCTAGAAAAAGTGTTGCTTTTTGTATCCTCATAATGTGCTATCAATTCTTCCGTAAAAATTTCCCAAGTGATAAATTGTTTATGCGAGCAAAGCCATTTATACCATACAAACTGATTTGGTTCCAAATATAAAGTTGCAATACGTACCTTTTGTGTGTTTTGCACATTATTGAGATCGAAAAATTGCTCCATCTGTAATATCCATGTTGCGGGATCCTTGCCATCAAACTTACTCATATCGATTTTTGGAATATGGTGGGTCTTTGATCCAACATTAGAGTCTATGGAATCATGATTAACATTTCTTTTGTTCTCATTATGAGTTTCCTTTACTACCCTTTCACCATTAGTGACCCTTTCTTGTAGCAACTTATTCATATTTATCTTCAATTCTTCCATGTCTGTCTTCAAATCTATCTTCAAATCATCCATCTTAGCTTCCACGTCATTCATCTTAGCTTCTACAGCTTTCTTTAAACAATCCATCTTAGCTTCTACGCCTTTCTTTAAACCATCCATCTTAGATTCTGTCCCTTTTTGTGCAAGGGACAGTTGTTGCACTTGGTCTTGTAATTTTGATATATCATGTTTCATTTCTTTCTCTTCTTCATGAGTTATGCTAGAGCTTTCAGGTTACTTACTAGGTGTTTTCATTTTATTTCCTCGGGGCATCAGTTACCAATAATAATGCTCTACTATGCCCTTTGAATTCCTTCAAAATAAATTTTCAAACCAAGCTTTAACAAAAATTTAAGAAAATCTACACACCTTTTTTCACTTTGTAGGAGCTCGATATTTCCTCTGATGTATATTTGTACTTTCCAATCATCTAAATCTGAATTTGTGATGTGCATTAGCTCTCTGTATCCTCTTTCCAATGCCACAAGTCTGACCCAAATTGGATTCTCCAAGGAAGAGTTATGCGAAATCTTCCACAATGACTTGATTATAGACTAGTTCAGTAGAGCGAACTTGTACGACGTGCCACGAGTTACTGTTTCAACCTTTGGATCTGAAAAATGCATACAAGAAACTAAAGTCCATCCTCTTTCTATACCTTCTTACGAAATTTCAATCTGATCCCCAGAGAGAAAGTTATGACGATTTTCCCCAGGTCACCTGTTTGGAATGTAATTCAGGAGTCTGCAAAAAGACCAACTTCCTCAGATCATATCTCCACAAATATAGCGTGAAAAGCTCTGGAATTCGGACCCAAGGTTCAGCGTGATTTCTTATCAAATGGGATTTTTTTGCAACTTCTGAAACGTCGCAAACACATGTTATAGCGAAAATGCCACGATGACCTGTTTGGAGCAGTGAAACCCTAGAATCCAAAGCTCTGATCCCAAATGTTATGAAACCAGCTCAAGAAAAAGATAGAAAAGATAGATCAACGCCTTAGAATTCAGCCTCTTCGAGGGGGCAACCTCCCTTACATTACATAAATGAACAATTCTTGGATGATTCAAATGACAAAACCTCCTTTCTATATATAGGAGTCTAAGGAGTCACAATATAACCCAGCCGACCTAACAATAATAATATAAAGCCACAAAAATAACAATAGAGGGATTCTATGGGGCATAGTAATAACAACATTGGGATAATAGGGGCACAACAATATTAATAAGGGGTACAACTACAATAGTAATGGGGTAATCACTAGTGTTATAGGGACCCAACAGACACAGTCTTGCAGAGGTTTCTGTGGGGAGAGGTATGTAAATGGTTTAGTACTTTGAAATAAGTGAGATGGAGAGTCTTAAGACTGGTGAGGAGTTGGGGAGGGCATGAAAGTCTCAGGGATCCTCTTCAAACAATTGAAAACATAAATAACTAAACAAACCCTAGGTAGAGCACTGCAACATCAATGAACTCTACCTTTATCCTTGATTCATTTAGTTAAGTTGAACAAAAAGAGATGATGACATACATAAACACATGTAAACTTGCATTACAAAAGGAAAAAAAATACCAAATCAAGTTGCCACAAGAATCCCACAAAATGCTACAAACCCTGGTCTATTCCTTTGCCAAACTACAGAAATGAATGTACAATAATGCTCAAAGCATTCACAAGAGTCCAACCTTTACCAATGACTGAAAACTACTAGATATAGGCAACAAACAACTCATACTAGGCTTTAGGGGTTGAATTCATGAGTTTAGGAGTCGTTTCAACAAGATCTAAACTAAGAACTGAAAAGTAGGTAGTGGAACAGCTTGCCTCTAAAACCTAGGAAACTGATTCATTCAGTTGCAAACTACCTTTTCATGATGTATCTACCTCCATGAGTGAAAATCTAGCATATTTACATCAAAATCCATCAAGTCACATAAAATTACATCATTAATTTGACTATTAGAAAGATAAAATTCAAACTAAGAAGAAACTAGGCGAAAAATAGAGTTCTTTAGCCAAAATGACAAAATTTCATGTTGTGCATCGCGCTCTTGTCCCTGTGCACCACGCTACTTTGGAGCTAATTTTAGAGGCCTTCCCATGCACAAAATTTTGTCCAAGTGGGTGCATTGGAAAGGTATACCTGTATACTTTCCATAACAGGTGGAATTTGTAAATTTGGCCTCCATTTGCCACTCCAAAAATGAGTTCTCCCAACACTGCTTCCTGTGTGGCCAAACAGGGGCAGAAAGGTCATTTTTAAAGTGTTTTTGACCCTTTTGGAAGCTCAAAACTTGTCAAAATTTTTTGTCCATGTGAGGGAATTCATATTTTTGTCTGAGGAATCCAAAAATGTTGAGTTTTACGTGAAAGGAGGTCCCTACAAAAAGCGCATGCCAGGTGGCGCGGCACACTAGGCAGAAAAACCTGTTTTTTGGTCCAAAAATTCAAATTTGCAAAAAGTATCCAAAATTTCTTGAAATTTGGGCTAAGTGTCCTTCATCAAGTGTTGCATTGGGCTAAGGAAGCCTCAGCCAAGATCTTAATTCTATCTTACTCTTTTCTCTTGCTCAATGCTTTCCTCAACTTGGCCTTCAAAGTCCTAATTCTCACTTTGCAAAATTTGTTTCTCGCCAAATAGTGATAGGCCATGTGCTTCAACATATTTTTCTCCTTATTTTCTTTCTCCAGTAGCTTCTCCAAGTGCATGTTTGTCTTCTCCAACCAAGACTTCTTGTCATTCTCTATATCTTGTTCAATGGAAGTCAAAGTGACATGGTCCTCTTCGTCATTTTGCTTCTTCAGTTTCAACATTTCTAGCTCCATTAGTCTTTTCTTATCCTCCAACTGCTTGTTTTCTTTCTTGTTTTTCATCTATATCATCCTTGTGCATCTTCTCTTTTCCTTTGCTTTGCTTCTTTTCATAGTTATATTCACTGTCTCTTTCCATTGTTTTCCCTTAGTTTTGAAAAATGTGATTATATATGACTGGTTTGTGGATAATAATATGGAATAGGATGGAGGAATGTAATGGGCAAACTGTATGGGAAGGGAGTTTAGAAATGTATGTATGAATAGGTTTTAGGATGTGAGTAGCATTTAGGGAGTGAGTAAGATAAGTGTGTAGGGTTTAGGGAGAGTGTGTAGGGTTTTAGGGAGAGTGTGTAGGGTTTGGTGATGTGAGTAGGGCTTGTAAGGTTTGGGGATAGTAGGAATTAGGTATTAGGGTTTAGAGATGCCAATTAGGGTTTGGGAGTAGTGGGATTAGATATTAGTGTTTTTAGTTTTGGGGATAGGGGAATAGATGAATGTGAATGAAAGAGGGAAGGGGGAAATGAGATGAGTGAAATGTAGTGAAGGGGAATGTAATTGATGCAAGGGGAGCAAACAATAACAATGACAACTTTGAAACCCTAGACAGTTTTTTTGAATGTGACTGTGCAACAAAATAGGGTTTTCCTTTTCACCTATTTACACACCATGAATGATAATCAAAACTTTTGTAATGGCACTATGGAATGCTTCACTTACTTGTTGAATGAAGATTTCACAAATTTGAAGCTTGGCAAAATGATTTGAGTGAAATTTGGGCTAAGCAGGAAGGTGCACTGCACCAGCTAACAGGTGCACCACACCTCCCTGGTGCGTTGTGCCAGTTATCAATTTCAATGCAAACTGCACTCTGTGTGCGCCGCGCAGGTCAGGTGTGCCGTGCCTTGACACACGTGCGCCGCGCTTACAAATTTCACTGTTTTGGTATGAAATTGCTCCCTTGGCTTTGAAAACGTAGCTTTCACTTTCTCTCATTTGCTTTTGGACACAAATGAGCCTCCTTTGACATGAAAAACACTTTATATACCAATGGTTTTAATTTTTCACTCATGAAAACCCACTTTGCTAATGTTTGACTTTCACTTGCTTTTTCAAACTCTATTTTGTTCAGTTTGTCTTACTTTTTGCCTTTGATGGACTAAATGTTTTGACATTTTGTTTCTTTTGCAGGAACTGGAGTGCAAAGGCTTGGCAAGGTGACCAGGGCTACCTCTTGAAATTATTACATATATAAAACATGAAATTACATAAAATTTTGTACATAAAACATAAAAACTCTGTTTTTCCTCAAAACAGGGTTTTGAGGAAAAATCAATCACTAAGCATGTGCTTATTGAAGTTTTTGTTGCTGAAACTTTATTTGACCTCCTCATGTGCCTGCTGACCATTATTGAGCATTTTCAAGACCTTATTGACAAAACCCTAGACCTAATGAGACCTAAAACCCTAAAAAATGACTTTTGCAGAGGTAAAGGAAAAAATGACTGCAAATGACCTAAATGTATGAAAATAGACTAGCAGGTACAAAAAATGAGGGAAAATGTATAATATGCCACTACCATCAGATGATCCATGACCCTAATGGAATGCAGATGATCGGATGAGACACCTAACATGCAATGCAACAAGAGAATTTGATCACTGATGGAGGGATGAAGATACCGACACTAACAGACTGCACTTCTTTTTTGTTCTTAGGTGGATCAATATTCATAATTGCTTCAATTCTACTTAGATCAATTCAGATACTGTCTTTTGAAATTATGTGACCAAGTAATTTACCTTCTTCTAAACTAAACAAAGACTTCTTTGGGTTGAAGGAGATACCATATTTCTTGCATTTCTCAAAAACCATCTTCAAGTGAAATAAGTGATCTTCATCTATTTTAGAGAATACAATGATGTCATCTAGATAAATTACAATAAACATTTCCATCTCATCTATGAAAGAAATATCCATTTCTCTCTGGGAAGTGGCTCTTGCATTCATTAGGAAAAAGGGAATCTTCACATACATAAAGGTTCCCCATGGTGTCGTGAAAGTTGTCTTATGTTGGTCATCTAATTGTACTAGAATTTGGCTATATCCTGAAAATATATCAAGTAAAGAAATTCTACTGGAACCAACTAACTTCTATAAAATATGGTCCATTTTGGGCAAAGGGTAGTTATCCTTGAGAGAAACTTTGTTTAGGTTTCTGAAATCCACACATAATTTGATTTCCCCTATCTTTTTCCTTGTTGGCACCAGATTAGATAGCGATTTCAAAAACCTCAAAGGCACAATGATTTTAGCATCAAAAAAATTTCTAACCTCTTTTTCTATTAGGGGTTACATAATTGGATTTACCCTCCTTAATCTCTGTTTTAAAGGGTTTTGGTCCTCTTTGATGGGAATGGTATGTTGTATAATGCTAGTATCATGTGCCTTTAGATCTTCATATTCCCATGCGAACACATATGAATATTATTTTAGTAGATAAATGTACTTCTATTTTTCTTTAGGAGGTAAGGACTTGCACAACTTTATAGTCTTTGGATTATTCTCTATACCTATATTACAGTCTTCAACTTCAGCTCCTACGGGTTCTATCTTGGGCTTTTTAGCTAGATCATTAAAATCAAAAGGTTCTTCTAGTGGCACCAAACCCCTTGGTAACGCATTATCTTTCAACTATAAGAAATCATGTTCTTCTTGTTCCTCATTGATATGGTTCAACACTATTTCATTTATATCATCATCCACATTGTTATCTGTATCAATCTGTATATTCTCAAATTCTTCTTTTAACTGCAAAAAAATTTCTACCTGTTTATCACTACCAAAAACTTGCCAATATCTAACATTATCAGGTACAACCGGTCTATGCTTGACTTCAATCTCATATTTCCTGTTGGTATGGAAAGGAATCTTACAAGTGCTGATTGATGTAGCCAGTTCATCAACAAATACATTTTGACCCCTAGGAATTAGAGATAACTGGTATTCTGGAAAACACTGTAGAAAATCTAAAACAACATTTTTGTAGGCCCTTAACCTAGGGTGTTTAGCTGAGTACTCACCGTTGATATGATTAATGATGAGTTTTGAATCACCATGAACAAAAGTCCTTTTAACTCTTAACCTCTTCAAAAGCTACAGTCCTAAAATTGGTGCTTCATATTCAACTATATTATTGGTGCATTGAAAATTAAGCTTGTAGGAATATCCCTTTGCTATACCCGTTTTTGAGTTCAAAACCGAAACACCTGCCCCTGCTCATTCCTTGCTAATTGCGCCATGTAAATCCATATCCCACAGGGTTTTATCTTCTTCATCTTCCTTCCCAACATCCAATTTCATATCTTATACTTTGTTTGGTTCCCTTTGTACATCTGACACCTCTTCTTCTACACATATATCATTGTATAGAATGAAAGAATCCATATTTGAATGCACAAAATAAAGGGGGTATTTATTTGGTTTGACTTGGCTACTTACCATATATTTCATCATTGCTTCCCAGTACAACCTCCTCTATTGACCAAAGAAAATAATAGTAGCATATGTCATGTCCATCTGCAAGGTACCATGTAACTTTTTTCCCCATGATCTTGATAATAACATTCCATATTTGGGAGGTATGTTAGCCACTACAATATCCATAACCACACTCTTCACTGGGATTTGGGCTAGAGTCACACATAAATCCTTTTTGAGACCTAATCATCTTACTTTGCTAGACTCAAAAGAGTAAAGGTCTTTATAAGGTCTTGTTATATCTAATCCTAGTTTTTCCATGATGACTCTAGGCATGAGATTGTGCGAAGCACCAAAATCAAGCATAGCATTGTGTAAAATATAGTCATGAGTGTTTAAACGACATAGAAGGGTGGCATATTCCCATCCTGTGACCCCCCTTCAACTTTAGGTACAAATAATAATTTATCTTGGTCATAAGTTAGGTTAAATGTGCTTGTTCCCTCCCTAATTTTTAGTGCCTTCATGACTTGAGATCTATATGCATTCTTATTAATCAATTCTTTCAAAGGAATATCATTTTTTACCTTGGTTAATTCATTTTCAATATTGAAAGATGTTTCTCTACTTCTTTGAAACTTACATCTTGTTTTTGAGAAAACACCTTTTGAGAGTCATATTGTGTATGGCTATTGGATGGTGCATCACTTTGGATCTTCTTAGGAGGGTTTACTACAATATTCTTACTTCTCAAATTGTATTGTTTATGTACTTCCATGATAGCATTCTGGTATCCCTTTTTATAATAATTTGATTCAACAGGGGTGAGTTTTGGCTGTGATATCACGAACAGGTCTTGTTCCTCATTAGTTAAGAAAATATTGTGTATATCTCCTTCCCCAAACAGATTAATTTGATCATCTTCGGTATCCTCTTCTATCTCAATGTATTCATCCGCATAATTCTCCTAGAATGGAGTCTAATTTGGTGCTGATTAGCTGGGGTTATTTTCTCTCTCTATTTAATTTGGGGAGGATTTCTCGTAAAATTAGGATTTATGATCTAAGAACCTCCTTGAGTTTCTCTTGGTGGATCCCTATCAGTCAAACTTATCCTTTCCATCATCCTTTCTGTTGTTTTAAATAAGGTGTCTAGCCTTTCATTTGATGAAGAAGAAGAAGGTTCTTCTTTGATAGTCACTCTTCTTTCAGCCTTTAACTTTTCTCTTTTGGCTAACAAATTTGCTTCTACACTAAAAAAATTTCTTTTCATTTCTTCTAGGGTAGCAAGATTTCTCTCTCTTAATTGATAAGCCATATATGCATCAAATCCATCTAGAAATATAATTAAAGCTAACCTTGGTGGAAGTTGTATTGCTGTTGGAATAGAATTGTAAATATTGTTGAATCTAGTGCAGTAATCCTAAACTGTTTCTCTGGGAGTTGTTCTTAGACTCTCATATTCTGCCAGGATTTCGAGAGGGTTCTTTTTTATTCCCATATTGTGAGGAAAATTTAGTGAAATGTTTCTAAATCTACAATACTTTGTGTTGGCAATCGCCTGAACCATTTTCTCACTCCCCCTGTCAAACTTTGTTCAAAGAGCCTCATTTTCACATCATCATCATCTACTTCTTACAAATTTGAGAAGTCATTCATCTTGTCTATGTGTTGTTGTGCTATGATAGGCCCAATACAATAAAATTGGGGTATATGTTGGCCATAATTCTATGGCATTACATTCAAATGTGCTGGTAAACCCAGAGGGGAATAACATGCTACCATGACTGGAATATGAGAAGAGGATGAAACAACGATTGTCGTGGATGTTAAGGGTGGTAAATAAGGTGGGATTATGCCTTGTTGAGTTAGTATAGAAGTAGTCTACATGGTAGATGAAATGGGAGCAGTGGTAAAAAGAGAAGTCATAGGAGTGGTTGATGATGAGGTAGAAGAAGAAAAAGTAGTTGATTGATTAGTAAATGATTTCTAAGTAGCTTGATTCAATTCAATCACCAAATCTTCAAGTTTTTAAAACTATTTTATAACATCTTCATCAGGATTTCAAATGACAAGTTGATGTGTTGAGATTTAAGGTTTCAAAATATTTTCATCAAAAACTGTCTTAGGAACAAATCTATCTGACTTGGTTCAGAAAAGACTGTGCTCGAAAGGTAGGTCAAATTCAATATCTTCAATAGTTATGAAAATTTTAGGGAGAGAATTAACTCTGGGCAAAGGATTATTGCTTGCTTGGCTCTCAGTAAAAATCTTCTTCCTAATCAGCTTCTCAGGATTATTTACAGTTTTAGGTGGGTTAGGATCTCGGTGGGATCTGGTGTAGATCTTCCTAGGAGATAGATCTTCAATAGATTATTTACAGATAGGTATATAAACAAAATATGGGTGGAAAAACAACCTTAATAGCATTTAATTCACTATCACACACAGGAAATAGCTTTGGATCTTTGAAAGGAATATTTACTAGGGATAGATATAGTTTATTTAAGGCGTCCCCAGTATGGTCGCCAGAATGTTATCACTCTTTAATTTCTCTAGGATGTGGAGAGAAAACCAGAGGTAACCACAAAACCACTTGCAAAGATGGAATCTAGCCCTTATAGCTTCAGAGAGGGATCTGTCTTTCTGTTTTATATTCCTATCTTAAGGTATTAGGCTAGTTATTGAGTTCTGAGGTTGGTTTTTTGAATATTTGATTGAAAATTGTAGGGAAAGTCCATTGGGCATCGAGTCATGAGTCTTTGGGTGATCAAACAAAAAAATGACAGAGAAGTTGTAATAGGGCAGGATAGGAATTTTTTTGGATATTTTAAATTATTTGAGGAGTGTATAGGATGAATATGATTTAAATTCAATTAAATATAGAGCATGGTGGGATGAATTCTATACATAACATCAGAATGAAAACATTGATATTTTTTACAAGCTAGAGAAGAGTACACTTAAGAAAATTCGACCCTTTATCTTCTTGAAATAATAAATATAGAAAACATATGCAAAAATGAGAAAATAACAATTTCACATGAGAAAGTACATCACCAATTGTTTGACACAGGAATCTTGGAACAAAACTCTCTGTATTATTGTAAATTGATCACTTTAGTACAATGCACAACTTACATCAAAATATAGCTCCTTTCTTCATACAAGTTCCAACCCTTGTTAAGTCTTATTACAATATACTTACAGAAGTTTTTCTAAGCTAAGCTTGGATTCCAAAGAGGAATTCATTACTAAATGATATTCTAACAAAATTACATATTTTTCTGAAATAGAAATAAAAATAGAAGCCTTGGACAAATTCAGTTGTCTGTTGAAAATTTAAAGGAAATTTGTTGTTGACTGTGCCTTTTTTCCAGCTCCTTGCTTCTGCTTTTGTGCCAAAAATGTAGGTCTTTTGTTTATGCTTGCTCGACCAATTCCAATAATTGGTCCCACCTTTCTTCATCTGGGATTGAAAAATTCACCATGTTCCTAAACCTTTCATCCACTTCAGTGTAATTTTGAAAAGTTGGTTTATTGAAAAATAAATGATGAATTTTGTGTTGTATATTCAAATCAATCTGCAGGCCTTCTAGGAAATCTTCCCCACTGATGGCTCCCTTAATATTTGCAAACTTTGACACATCTACTACAATTTTTCATAATTGTTCTTGGTAATTCTCTAATGGAATCATTTTTCCATTATCGTTTTTGAGCTCTGGAGGTCCCTTTTCCTGCAATACAGAAAAATTTATGTTGAATCTCTTTACCTATAGCTCCATCTCTTTACATTTGTTCTCAAATTGCACCAACATATTATTTTTAGTAAAAACCCTTTTGACTTTCATTATTGTTTCTGTTTTGTCTTGGATGTTGATCTCTTCAAGTTATTCTTTGGTTTTCAAGTTCAACACCCTGATGATCTTTTGTGCTTCTTCTGGCATATGCTTAATGTCAGCTTTTGTCAGTTCTCTTGTTCCTTTAACTCTCTGCACCAATTCTTCTTGTTCAAATATAATTTGAATTGAAGGCCATAAGTCTATAACATTGGCATTGATGTTGTGCCAAATGTTTCTTTTTGCTTCTCCCAACATTTGAATAATGATGGATTGGTCTAAACATTTCTGAATTTGTTGAATAAGTTTGAAGTTCTTTTGTACTTCTGCCAAGTATGCATTGTCTGCCTTTATCTTACTTTCCTCCATCTTGGTTAGGGCTGCTGACAGTTTCTCTACCTCTTTGTTTTTCAATGAAAATTCCCCCAAAGCTCGAGCTAGCCCTTCGGAGGAATCTGAAACTAATATATGTGTTATAAGTTGGGTTACAATCCCTGTTGTTGATCTTCCTGCTGATGTACCTGATACTTCCCATTTCTATTTTTATTTTAGTAGTGATTCCATGTCTTTATCCATTTTTTGTATTTGAACATTTTGCTCCACTACTAAAGTAAAAAACTTTTCTTTCTCCATCTCCAAACTAGTGACTTCTTTTGTCTAGGGGTGTTTTGTAGTTGGGAGTTTGAACTATTTTCTAAGAGCTTGAATGTATGCGTTCTTGCTTCTGATCACTTCCTTTGCTACCTTGACATCACTAGGATCATATCCTAGTTTAATAACTTATTCTTCCAATGTTTTAATTCTAGTGTCTTTTTCCATAGAGGACATCCTCTCAATCTTGAGTTGTGAGTGCATGTTGTTTAGTGAAGTCTACAATTTTGAAGTAGCCATGGTAGAGCTGGTTAAAGTTGAATAAATCATTTCACCTCTTTCTTATGCAAATCGATCTGATCAATTGCATGAACCTATTTAGTGTCAAATGATAATATTGAGGCCTTATAATATTCTACGTCTTTGGGGGATGCAACCTTGGGCTCCAAAGGGGCCATTTGAAATTTCCCCTTCTTTGAGTCAGAAATAGACAATAGCCTGCGCTAAGTGGTGGTAGTTTTTTTCGAGAACTCTGGGTATGTTGAAGCTTTGAGAGCTTCATTATTTAACTTAATCTCCCTGTACCTTGTGAAAATACTTGGATGTGGTGGAGAATGAGAAGTAGAATGGATAGGAGATTCAGTGGTCTCTTCTACATAAGGGAGAGAGGTGGAAGGAGTTCCATTAAAACCAAGGTAGTATGCTCTTGTGTATCCCTTTCTTATGGAGATTCTTCCTGAATGTTGATCACTTGAGGATTAGCTTTGCTATCAGTTTTGGTTGTGTTCTATTGATCCTTCTTCCTTCTACTAAAAACAAGAAAATATGTATTCTATGTTTCTAAATCGGTGGTTGACATGATTTCCCTTGGCCTCTTTCTTTCTTTAATGATGATTGACTAACCAGTTACTCTTCGGCCTCCTGCAATGTGTTTTCTTCTCATTCTTCCTCGTTAACATATTATTTTATCTCCAGTCTTGGTATATGAGGATATGGAGTACTTTTTTGTTCAACTCTCAGCTTAGAGAGTACTCCCAAGGGGTCATAGGACCATGTGAATCTGAGATTGAATTTCATCTGTTTCAGAACTACCCTCACGTCCTTTGTTGTTTCTCTAGTATTTATAATGTATGGTATCGCTTGTGCTTTTAGTTTGAACTGTGATTTCTTCTTGTTGGACACAAACTGTAGCTTATCCATATTCAACATCTATATGGCATACTCTAAATAAAACATTCTCACTGACAAAAAAATTAGCAGTCGATATGGAGGGAGTTCACATCCATAAATCCTGATCTCTGTGTAGTTCTGGTATAAATACCAATCTCCAACCTTTTGACTATTATGAAAGGTGCGAGACCTTCTTGATTTCTCGAGATATCATTGATATAATGTCACTGCATAACAAACACAAATAAGTGTGAAGAAACTGGTCCACAAGATATGTATAAGTGTATTCTTCTGAATTCCTCCTGACTAGTGAAGTCCAATGGATAATTGACAAAGGGTTACCCTACTTGTCCATCTTCTGCAATTGAAATTTGAATATATCTGCCTAATAATATAACACAAGATACACTAACACTAATTAATATTTAAACACTCCTTCAGCTTTGAATTTCATAAACTGATCATGAATGACATCATATAAGAATTGACTATAATTAAATAGAACTGAAGGCTTTTGTCCCACTGAGAAAACTGAAAATAATCTTAAAACTAATTCATCGACCCACTTATCTATATAATAACCAAGTAGTCAAGTGACCATGGAAATTACCTATTTTGACATCTCTGGGAAAATGGAAATAGGGTATGGGGCGTTCGTTTTGGGTAATTCAACATTTTTAGGGAGAAAACACTCAAAGACATGAGATCTCTAGGGAAATGTGAGATTTTTGTATAGCTCCATTAATGAGTCAATGGAAAAATGATGTAGGAAGGCTTTGGGATTTATTTTCAAGGCTTGACAAATGATTTCGGGAGAAATAAAGAAAATAATTTCATCATTCTAGGTAATCACTGCTTTCTTGCTAGGGAGATATTGGAGGTGTCACCATGCGGAAAATTTAGATAAGAAATAGGTTTGAGGGAAGATGAATTCAGGGAGAAATGATTCCTAGATGCTCAAATGATCATTGTGGTCAAGGTATTTCTTCATTACCAAATTTTGAAGTTCGTATAGGTCAAACTCATAGTCGGTCTCAGCAATCCTGAATTGGGTGACGATTAGGTGAGTTTTCTTAAGGTCTAGGATAGGGTGAATCATGGGGTGTTCCTCAACATATTTCCGTTTCCCTGCTGGTGATTCTGCTATTGCTTGCTTTATATGGGTGAATGCATCCTTTTCCATTTTTCCCCAACTGTAGATTGTGTTCTTCTTGATCATATCCTATATAGGCTTGACGATCTGAGCATAGTCGGAGATGAACATTCTGAGGAAGATGATCTTCCCCAAGAAAGACTACATGGATTTCTTGTTCATAGGGTGGGGAATCTCCGTGATTGTCCAAACCATGTCTGGATCTACCTCAATCCCACTTTTAGCATTAATGTGTCCAAACAGGCTACGCTTGGACATGACGAAGATGCTCTTCTTGGGATTCAAGGATATCCTAGATTTCGGGCATTGCTCAAAATTTTTCTTGAGGTGGCAAAGGTGGTCAGACCATTATCTTGAGAACAATGTACATGATTGAGGTAGACCACTACACTCTATTCGATAAGCCCATGAAAGAGATTTCCGTTACACGTTGAAATGTTGCACCTGCATTAACCACCCCAAACGACATTCTGCGAAACACAAATGTACCCCACTTGGTACAGAATGTAGTCTTGAGTTTGTTAGGCTGTGTTACCATAACTTGGTTGTAACTTGAAAAACCTTCTAGCAAAGAAAACATCTCTGCTCTAGATACTATTTGCAAGATGTGCTCCATGGACGACACTGGGTAATTGTCTGTGTCTAAGGCGTGATTGAGGCTGTGAAAATCTACACACAGGTAGATATCCCTGGACTTCTTCCTAATAGGGACTAAGTTAGACACTCATGTCGAATGTTGCACTTTATAGATGATTTGAGCATCCAACAACTTGGTAAATTCTTTTTGTATGAGGGGCTCAAGTGTTGGATGAAATTTTCTTAGTTTCTGTTGAAAAGCCTTAGCCCGTTCTTTAATCGATATTATGTGTTGAATTATTGATGTGTCATATGTCTTAAGATCATCGTACATCCATGTGTAGACATCACATTACTACTTGAAGTGGAAGATAAAAGATTGTCACTCTTCTGGTGTACAACAAGTACCAAAATTCACATACTTCAGATCTTCTTCCATTCCCAGGTTGATCTGTTGCTGCAACAATGTAGAGCTGTAGGTCTTAGCATTCACAGGTCCTTGAAAATGCTTCTGCAGGTCATACAAAATTTCTAGTGATATCACACCCTTGGGGATGAGGCTTCCTTTGCTTGTGCTAGACATGTCCTATAGAGTTTTCTTATGCTCCTCCTTGTCTATCATTATGTCCTTGAAGACATCATTGTTGGCCATGAAATGTAGTATCTATTGATCATCATAAAAAACACGTAAGCTAGTGATGTTCTCTGGAACATATTGTTTATATATAATCTCAATAGAGAAACAGTCCCTTAATGGTAACATCCTAGAAGTTACGTTTGCTAAGGAATTCGTAGTTGCATTACACATTCTTGGCACTGAAATAATATTGAAATCTTGGAAATGAGAAATGAGTCACCATACCTCTTGTTGATAACACTTAAGAAGAGGTGACACACAATTTATAGTGTTACGAATGTGGCACACCATGATTTCAGATTCACCTACCACTTTTAGGACAACAACCTTAAGGTCAATGGCTTTCGATAATCCAAAGACGAATGCTTCATACTCTACAGTTTTGTTTATGCACTTGAATTCCAAGCAGCTAGAGATTATATGTGTCCTCTATAGCTGGTCTATTAAAACACAACTAGCTCGAGATCCCTCCCGTGTTTTGGATTCGTCCAAATACATGGTCCATATATCATTTGTACATGGACCACTTGCCACACTAGTACTAGTACTACTACTATTACTCACTATACAAGATTCATTTCACTAGTTGGACATGGACAGAGGTCCAAATGTGTTTAGTGGGATATGGGATGGCATTGCAAGATAGCACCCAAACTGCATCTCTAGAAAACAATTTCCGAAAACAAGTTCCGCGAAATCCAATGGCTAGTTCTATCCATCCAAGGGAGTCACGTCGTGCTTCATGTGTCTCTTTGAAAACACTCAAATCTGGTTGTTCCTTCCCTTATACGGAAGCCATAAGTGTGACCAGCCAGTGGCAAGTATCCTTGCAGCTTTCTTTACCATTTTCAGCTCAGCAATACCCCATATGCTTCTGGGATGTCCACATTTACAATATTGATGCATTGATGAAATCCTCCATCAGATGATAGTGAATGATCACTTCCCTAAGTTCACCAATTTCTAGCACACAAGTTCTGTCCATTTGGATGATCTGTGCACTTGTATTACTCCTATGAGAATTGATCTTCTTGGCGATGGAAAGTGGTGTGCCATTAACCAATGCACCATAATCATTCTTTAACTCATTCTAGAAGGTGGCTTTTCCTTCTTTAACTCATTTTGCATGTATACCCTATCATTCCTCCTATATAAATGATAACAATGATGATCACGATGTCTATCAGAACCAGAAATAGAGTAATACATGTGTTTTTCACCCCTCCTATCCGCAGTGTCCAACATCCTACCATCTTTGATTATGTCAGATCTATTTGACCTATGTCTACTATGAGACTTGCTTCCCTATGCCCAATTAGTTTTGTCCTCATGTCCATGGATGATCTAAAGAGGTCCCTGTCGCTACAAATCTGACAAACTCTAAAGTAATATCGCATTCACCTCTTCTTGTTTCTCTTGTGCTTGCATTATTTTGTCATTGTCTGGTTTGCAAGTCATTATTTCTTCCTTCACGCTTCTCAATGTGTTTGCCAAGTCAGAATAGTACCCCACACCACGCTACCCATCTGATTTATAGGTATATTCTATGTAGTCTACCACCTTGCTGGCCATCTAATCTCTTTCCTGCAAGGCATACTGTGTCAGCTAAACCAAATCACCATAAATCAATGTACCTTAACATAATTGAGGGAGGATACCTTGTCTGCAAGATCATCAAATCAACATGATGCATGTACAACATAACCAAAATAATGTGTAAACATATATCGATAAGTGCATCAACACATAACCATCATACTCGCTAGGTATACTCATCTATGTAAGGCCATATCAATAATGCATGATATGACCTCATGCATGACAACAACCATTACTCCAGTATACACATTTCCTCATGCAACTATCAACCTAATAAGTAATGCCTAATCAACTACACATACGCATAACTACATGTAGTTGAGCATAAGCGATCAATTCTTGTAATTAACCTACAAGATTGATGCATGTAATCAAATAACGAAGAATGAAACCTAACATACAAGAATTTAATCAAGCTGCATATAATTATATAACCAATCATATACTCATGAAGATGCATTCCATAAAATCGACATCAAGTTACTCATGATAACCTTACTTCTACCATGATCAATATGATGCAGTGCAACAAGCACATGGAACAGAAGTGTAAGATCCACACACGCAACTGACATGCATGCATGACCAACACATTCAACCATATTTGTAGCACTAGATATGACCCAAAGAGAGCATGACCATGTTCTAATACCAATCTATAACACCTCCTCCAAGGTCTACCCAAAGTAAACATGGCAACTAGGGTCAACATGAGAAGGGAGGCTACTACGATCTAATTCAACCTCCTATGTCACCTTAAGGAAGTGGAATCGATGAAACATCACATACAGTCATCCAACACCATCAACAAACCCCTAAGGAGACAAGTTAGCCTCTTAGACAGCCCGTCCCTAGGTCCCACTTCTATTCTGAATCTCTTAGGCCATATTTGCTCTCATGCCATGGGCAAGGGAATCAATAGAAACCCAAAGTCACTCTCACAGGATTGCCTGCCTATGACTGTGGTCCAAAATTGTCAGTTCTGTGCCAGCGACCCCATGATTTAAGCCACTTTTCTAGCACATAATCCCGGTCTTTACCCATAACTTATTGTAACTTTCATAATTCATTGAAAACATAATAACAATGTTGATCAATCAAATCACCCTCAGTACTAGGCCTGAGCATCCCCAACCGAGACTGACATTCTGTCAAAAACATGGCATCAATGCAACGTACAGGTATAGGATACAAGACATAGCATAAATAACTAAAATAAATTATGAAACATAAGCAAAAGGATCACCTCCTTCTCCATTGAACTACTACATCATCAATTATGTCTTGCATCCATCTATTTAATATTTACAAGTAAATACATGAAATAACCATGACATGAACCAGTCATTTAACCATTCTTATGACCAGCATAAAACCATATAAATATAATATATATGACAACCATTAAATCCACATATAAATTAGTGAAAAAGTAAGAGAACTTAACTTTTATTAATCATAGGAAAATCTGACCAGGTTCGAGACTTCCACATACCACCCGACCATAGACATGGCTGAACCAAATCTCTCTTTGAGCTAGTCACCCCCATGCCATATTCCAAGCATGAATGTGGGATCTCATAGGACAACTAATCCAACAACAACCAATTGAATCTAGAGGTTAAACCACCTCCACCCTCCTCCAATTGTGATCACACCAAAAGCGATGCTCCAATCACAACCAAACAGAACTTGGAATGCCATCCGAAATCCATCACTATCCTTGAGAAATTTTCCATCTCCTTGTCTCTTAGGATTTACCGCAATACAAACTTGGATCACTAGGCCCTAAACCGATACTACTCCCTCAGCCTTTACCATGTATCCCAACAAAACTGGTCGAGAGATTCCTAAGCCTTTGGGAATGAATCTTGAGCCCAGCTTTGCCCCGGATTCCAAAATCCATCCAGCAATTCCAAAGATCCAAAACTGAAATATACATCCCAACATGCCATGGCATCTGGAAAAAGGCTAGTCTAGGCTAAAAAACACTATCATAACCCAACAAGACCATGCCACTGACAACAAGATAGGCATACACCAACATGCAAATCCATGGATGTCCAAACCATTTAGGAAATCACACATTCAAAAGGTTACCTACAAGTATTCCTGCTGAAGTTTCTTGATCTTGCTTTCCTTTCCTTGATCCTTGCTTGCTTTTCCTTTCTTTTCCTTGCTTTCCCTTTCCTTTTCTTGAACTAGAGTGCTCCAAGAAAACTCGAAGTGACCAACAGTGCGTGAGAGAGAGAAAATAATGAGTGAGCTCCAAACTTGAACTAACAAAAAGCCATGAGCTAGTCCTTAAAAGCCTTTTTATGCATGAGGCCTCTAATTTCTTCATTTTCCATTATTTTCATTCAATTTCCTCCTGACATGCAACCTGTGACCTTTTACCTTCGTTTTCTCCTAATTTCCTTAATTTTCATAAATAAATGTGCCAAAATGCCTTTTTTCCTTTTAATTCCTTTACCTTAGCCTTTGCCAATTTTCCTTAGCCAAAACACACATCCAATGATGCTCACTAGGATATATTTTCCCAACATTCAGCTTGGAATAAGTGTCCCTTAACTGTGGTATTTGTTTTCCTTTATTAACTTTTATTTCATGAACTTTTCACCAGGGTTGTTAAATGATTCCACTTGAATCGAGCTCCAATGTTGTAGATCCAATGCATTTCACTGGATAACTCTTGTTATAGTCAAGTTTGATAGAGTGATATTATTTTCCCTTAGATATAATTTGGAGTTGACCACATTCTCCCATAATATGTTTGGAAGCACCACTATCAATAACCCATATATTCTTGTCCTTGAATTTGTCAAATAAAGAAAAGAACAAGTTTCCATCTATCACTTCCTTTGTGAGATTGGATATGATCTTCAATAGATAATTCTTGATAGATGCAACGAGATTCCCAAGAGCCTTGAACCCTTTCCTCATAACCCTCGCCATAGTGCCAACAAAGATGTGATCTTAAGTCTCCTTCTTGCATCTTAGCTTTGATTCCATGTTGGAAAATATAAAGACTTGTATATTAGAACTTATTTTCCTTATCATGATAATTACTTGTAATGTTAGTTGATTCTTTATTACTTATTTAGTTATGTTCATAAAGTAATTATCAAAACAATGAAGATCACAAAGAGACAGAGTACACAAGATATAAGCTCCAAGCTAAGGCGAAACCCCTCCAAGGGGAAAACCTAGAAAAGTTATTCTCTTATTCTTTAGAATATTCCTACAAAAGAGATTTCCAAGACCCAAAGACCCAATCCAATAAACCATCCAACCCCCAAGTCGGCCCCCAACAAGATATTCCTCAAGACAAATCGTATAATTTTGATATTGCTACACTACGAGTGCAACTTCAACCCCTGCAATAAAATTTCGGCCCTACAACCCCCCCCCCCCCCCCCCCCTGCAACTGTTGCAGAATCTCGCCCTCCTACAACTAGTAGCTTCAAAAACCTTAACAAGACAAGATAAAATATTCCATGACATAATTTCAGCGTCTTCTCTTCTTCTTTGTCCTCCCAACTACTCTTTTTCTCCTTTGTTATTGTAGATCAAAATTGCTTGAGATGTTTGTCCAAATGAGGTTGATCTCCCTTGTATTTATAGCCTTTCTTTAGGGTTGAATACCCCTTCTTTAGGCCGACATGATTTTTATCTTGGGATGACATGGTCTTAGGATTATCCATGGATTTTTATTGATAAAATAAATATTTTTATTCATTACAATGAGTCCAAATGGGACTATGACACATGAGCAATATTATTATTTATCCTAGAAATACCTAGAAATGCCTAGAAGAAGCATGAAGAATGTGCTTTTGAATCAAACTTGAGTATGAAACCAATACTCCAAAAATAAAATATAATTTATTTTTCTTTCTCTTTCTTTCTTTATAAATAATATACAATGTCATGATTATAATTAGGACCAAACCAAGTTATAATTTTCAACACATCCAAGCAACAAATCTGAATTTTTTGCCTACAGAAGATAAAGATACTGAATACAAACAAGAAGATTAAAATGACCTACCACATTTCAGGAGATTGATCTTGGTGATAAGGATCAAATCTTATTTCAAGCATTATTGTTTTCTGAAGAAAACCTTGCAAATTTTATATCTTTAATTAAGAAATAGATCTTATCCTATTTTCATTTTGTTAGTTATATGACCCATTATGTTGGCATAATGGTAAAAAATTGTTCAGACTCAAGACTTGCATTTTATAATCATATTTTGACTTTAAGCTTTTTGAAGACCAAATTTCAGAATTGAATGTGTTCCTGAGTTATGTGTTTGATATCATGCAATCATTTTAATTATTTAATTGATGTCTCTGGTACTCATCCTCTAACTTACTTACATGTTTATTTATGTTGAATATTAGGATATTTTGGTTAATATCTCTTGTGATATGTTACAATATATTTTTTCTATCAAAATTATTCAAGAACAATATATTTGTTATCTGTTCATGTTTTATGTTTGATAGTAAATATTGATATTCTAATTATAACATTATAGTTTTCTCTTGTTATTAGGATAGATTTCCTTCAGTTCATTTACTTTAGTATATTGCATGCAAATTAATATACAAAATCTATATATATATATATATATATATATATATATATATATATATATATATATATATATATATATATATATCAACTATTGTCAGGCTCTTGAAAGGGAGTCTTCAAAAAATATTATATATGGTTAACTAGACCCAAATTATGGTCTTATTCAAACATTCATAATATTTTTCCTTAAGTATTATGTTTGAATGAATTCCCCACCCCCCCACCATCACTGTTGTTTTGGATGTTTCAAGCCAAAACACAGTCACACACAGAACAATTTCCATATTTTGGTAATTGATTGTAAATATTGACTTATGTAATATATTTTCCCTAAATTTAGTTTAATTTTAGCATTTGTTCACTTTAGTTTTAAGTTAGAATAGGTAATCAAGCCTTTGTTCTAGAGAGTATACAACCATTTTCAATGAAAATGGGTCTAATTGTGACCCTGATTGGGTCAATAATAAAATTGTTGTAGCTAGGAATCCCCCCTGTCAATATTCCATACCATAAGAACTTATGGATGCCAAGTGATTCAATTGATTCCTTCTACTGAGTGCATCGAAAATCGTATTTTCCTTACCCTTCATGTAATTGATTTCAAATTCAAACTCGCTAAGTGTGGAAAACCATCTAGCCTACCTTGCGTTCATCTTAGGTTGATCAAGCAAATACTTAAGTCCTCCATGGTTTGTCATGAGTCTAAATCTCCTACTGAGGAGGTAATGCCAACACATTTTCAATGCATGAATAATGAAAGCTAACTCCAAATCATGAGTTACATAGTTTATCTCATGTTCATTTAGCTTCTATGACTCATAGAAAACTACTTGTCCCTCACGCATCAAGACTCCACCAAGCCCCTCCTTATAGGCATTTGTACAAAGCAAAAAATATTTGTTTGGATCTACAATCCTCAACATTGGTGTATTAGTGAGCAACTACTTCAACTATTCAAAGGTTCTTCCACATTAATTTTTCCACTCAAATTTTTTGCTTTCCTCTACAAGGATGTGATAGGGTGGCCTATATTGGAGAATTTTTTGATGAACCTCCTATAGAAGTTTGCCAACCCTTTGAATAATTTGATCTCATTCACGTTTTTTAGTGTTAGCCACTCCATTATGGCCTTGATATTTTGCAGATCCACTAATTTCCCCTCCTTGGAGACGATGTGCCCCAAGTAATGTATCTGTGATTAGAAGAATTCACACTTATTGAGATTAACATATAGCTTATGTTCCCTCAACAACTATAGCACTACAGATAGATGTTGTTTATGTTCCTCTTCAGTCCTTGAATATACTAATATGTCATCAACATAGGCAATCACAAACTTTTCCAAGGATGTGTTGTAGCGGCTATAACCACCCTCCAAAATTTTGCCTTAGCCTCATTTTGGAGCCTCCCTACCAACCTTTCACATCACCTTGTCTTGCTTCGTTAAGCACATAAGCTTCATTGTTTTTCTTGCGCAAAGGCAGCTTGTCAATCACAACTTGATGCATTCCCTTAGCAGGTTGTTCACCCGGACTTGGTCCAGTTGCAGGTTGAGCATCTTCTCCAAGAAATTCGCATTTCTGGAGGGAAACTAGCCTTCCCTCCATAAATTGCAAAATCATGTTTGGCAGCTTGTTGGGCTCTAGAATTGTGCAATTTGACTAGTCAACACTCCAAGTGAAAATTGCACAATTTTCTCCAGTAGGGCTGCTCAGCCCAGAATTTGCACAAATCTAGGAAGAAGTCAGTTGCTCAACCTAGAAATTGTGCAAATATCCTGGGCTTCCAACCCAACTCCCCGCCAGAAATGCGCATTTTCCTCAAGTAATTGATCATATTCATGCATGAGCAGTCCAGTTGACCAGTTCCACCTGGGACCAAGGAAGCGTGACTTGCATGCATAGCTTTCTTTTTCCCGAAATAGCAAAAGGCAACATGAAAAAGGCATACAATGATTCATGGAGTTATTTTTAGCAGCTGGAGGTTACATGCAAAGTTGTTTTAGAAACTTTCCTCCAAGTGTAGCTTTTTCCTAGATTTGTGGCATGTGCATCATGAGCCTAAACTTATTTATTCTACACATTAGACCTCATTCTTTCACATCGATTTTGGAGCTCTGACATCCCACAACACATCTGAGACTCTTCGACACATCCGACTCAGCTATTCACGGGTAAATGACCTCAACTTGTCTTTTTTAGCATTTCTGTCGTTTTTTGTGTATTCACTTGTGTGAGTGTTGTTAGCTTGATTTCTATGAATGCTTTTTGTCGTTTACATGTATACTAGCTTTTCCTATCTCTGTTTCAGTTTTCGTTGCTATCTCACTGTTGCCGCATGCATGAAACTATTTTGCACGAACTTTTTCCAATTCAGCGAATCGTTTCACACACATGCATGTTGATCTATTCGTTGAATCTTTCGTTCATGTTTGCATGCATTGTCTATCACTTCTACTTTCACTTAGTGTCGCCATGCATTCATTGTCATATTTGCTTTCAATAGCTCATCGGCGAGTCGGGCCAACCTTAGCTATGAATCTACCTACACTGAGACAGCATTACACAATCTGGGGAAGGAAATCTCTGCCTTCCTCTCCATAAATGTGCATTTCTACTCATTATTTCCTCCAAGACTTTTTTGCACAGTTTTGAGGGATAGTGACTGTTGGCCTATAAAATTGCTTAATGCAGTCCCTCAGCTTGCAGTCACTCCCAGCTGGAATTGCGCATTGCGCAATCCCAGCAGCCAGCAACCAGTCTAGATTGCGCATTGTGAAAGTCTAGTAGCTAGTCTTGCCTCCCAGACATCCCAGACTTCCTTTTGCACAGTTCTAGAAGCCATTCACCCAGCCTCCCAGAAGAAATTCTGCAATATTTCCCATCGGTTTTCCAGGTATGTGTTATGTCACTCCCTGAATTTACTTTGGTTGTCACTAACAGATTTCTTGCCATGCATGTTGCTTGTCTCTAGATCTTTTAGATGTTCATATGTCTCAATGGATTCCAAGAGAACAAGATCACAGGACAGTGATGGAAATGTAGCTAGAGCAGCAGTTGAGTGAGTGTCCTCTGGTCTGCCGAACTATGAACATACAAATATGTATCTAGACAAGGACATCAAATTGAAGTGGCAAGAGTTCAATGAAACATTTGCAAGCACTTTTGGGGAATACCTCGAAGATCATCAGGTGTACGTGAACATTCAAAAGTCTGGCTTGTACCGGATTGCATGCAGATATCCCACGTTCCCATGCGCGGACATGATACACTAGATCATCTCTCGCACTGATCCTGAGATGATGACCTTGAGGAGTGTCAGTGGGATGAAGCTTTCAACCTTCTAGGCATGAGATTATGATGAGATGTATCAAATGTTAGAGCCCGTGACTGTCATGAATACTCCTTCTAGCTTACCCAACAACAATTCTAACTCCAGAGACATTCTGAAGAACTAGGTAAAGGAGCCAGCTCGATTCCAGTTGACACCCAATCAGATCTCCAAGACGAAGATATTGAGGAAGTCGTACCAATTCTTGGTCATATTTGCATGTCAACTGTATGGCCAAGCCAACAAAGAAAGCTTCCCATAGAGTTGGGTGATCACACTAGACCAAGTGGCTAGAGAAGGAAAACCATGTAATTGGTCTGGCATATTGGCTCACCAACTGAAGGAACAAGTAACGAAGGATTGAATGTCACCCAGATGTATGCATTAGAGATTTACATGTCCGCCTACATCTTAGATGCAGTCTGTGCCCGACAGGAGTTCCTGGGCTTGGAGTGGGCATGGTCACCGATGGAAACTATTGTGAACACGTATTTCAAGTTGTTGTTTGAATGCAACTTCAAAGGATTAATCACATGGCTATCCGATCATTTTGTCACCCCTGTGTACAAGATGATATTCAAAAAGGATCCACCCTGCATGTCAAAGGAAGAAATGGAGGCATTGATAGGCATTGCAGATTGGTATGCCTCACCATATGACACTTTCATCCGAATGTTCAGTGTGGAGAAGCCTCTACATGTTCCTCTGAAGTTTGCCTTGGAGGTATTTCTCATGCAGAAAGTAGCATATCACATCTCGGTAGGATTGACAGCTAAACTGCATCAGAAGAAGAAGGCACCTTTGCCTTTTGTTCCATTGTGGATTGGGTTATATGGGATATGGAGTATCAAGCAAGCGAATGTTGAAGCAGAACTGATGAAGAAGTACCCATTCAACCTCCGAAGCTACAATCCATATGACCCACATTTCATTGTGAAAGATCACTGCACGAGAGGTCAGTTCAACTGGATCCACGGGGCATGTCATTGGGATGAGGACCCATGGAGATATTGCTACAGTTTCTCTAGACCCAATGAACCGGTCGGTGATGAGCGCTAGTATTGTAGCAAGGATGTTGCAACCCCTGGGCTGCCAGCTTTACTTATCAACCCGAGGTTCGTACAAACTTGGAGGTGACAGTGCTATATGCACAAGTAAAACTGAAGGTCTTACCTATTATCATTGTTCATCTGGAAAGAGACCCCAGGGGTTCCAAGCCAGACTTCTATAGAGTCAGAAGAAGCTTGATTCTTTGATGGAATAAGAGAAAATCTATTCTAAGAGAGCTACTCTACTACAATAATTGAAAAAACAACATGTAATGCTAAATCACACCATATCCTAATTAACCATTTAAACAGCTATGCTAAAAAGAATTTCTAAATGAACACTAACCTAATGCTTCTATCTAAGCTACAAAAGTAAAGAGCATAAACCATACTAATGTTTAAGCATGAAAACTAAACTAAATCTATTTTCACATTTTTTGGTTTTTTTTAGGCAAAATCAAGTATGAAAATTAATTGTTCTTGTGGATGTGACAGGTGGATGGAAGTTGATTAAGGATGGCTAAAAGGCTTATGGAGTGGTTGGATGGTGTGGAAGGGTCGTAGGAGGATTTTTGTGACTTCCTAGAGGTTCCCAATCAATTCAGCCTCAAAACATGCTATTTTAGGAAGACCTATAGGATGTACTAGAAACCTATAGGATGATCCTGTAGGAATTACAGAAAACCTACATAATATGGTTGAGAGCTAATTGTGAGGTATTGGAGGTGTTGGGAAGCTTGGAAAAGGTGTGCGATGAGTGATATGGGGTGTTATAAGGTCTAGGAACACTCAGGAGTCAATATCCAAGATTAAACATGGCTAGATTCACTCAAGGTATCTATGGGAATTTCAATAAAAAATGAAAAAAACTAGTGAGGGTGATGGTGGAACAAGATATGGTTAAGGTGGATGAGGTGGAAGTTGGCTACTGGTGATGAATTCTGGGTCTCCTCCTGAAGTACCTGTTGTGCTTAAAACATGTGTTTCCCAAGAACTATGCAACAAGATACATTTTCATAAACTAGAAAAGCATGAATCAATTTCCTATATTACGCCTGAAGAGAGTGATAAAGGGAATGAAAGCATGAGTGAGATATTATTGCATAAATGGAGTAATGGAAAAGTATGACAATGAAATGAATCAAATATTGAATCAAGACAGCAAACTCCAAATCTCATGCAAGAAATAGAAATCTATGTTTTTGGGGCTGCTGAAGGGTCTCTTCCTGAAGTCATGGTCCCAGAGGGAGGAAATGAGGCCGAGACACCTGCTAACAAACTTATGGTGATCCTTTTTCTCCTTGCTAACCTTATAATTGAAAGAAGGCACAAATGGAATAAAACTAATATACAACCAATCTAATCTACACTGTTGTAATGGAAATGTAGCTACTTAAGCAAATGAACAATTAAACTATGAACCTATGCTAACCTACATGTAAAATAAAGAGGATCATTGACTGCTAGGGTTGGGCCCTAACCCAAGAGCTTCAGCCCTATGAGTTAACTCAGTGTTGGCTAAAAAAAAAACTCATTCTCATTATCAAAACAATGGATTACATCCAAAACTATCACAAGTCTTGCAGCTTGAAAATAGAGTAGAGTTTTAAAATAAAAAATATGAATCCTACTGAGGTCCTAGGCCTCTCTACTTGTACATTTTAAGTCCACAATGACTTCCTCAAAATTAAGGAGGCTCAACTCCCAAACTCGAGACAAACTGGTGCTTTGTTGTTCACTTGCTCGGCTGCCTTCTAGTCCTCATGATTTGGCTATTTTCACTCCGAGTTGATGGAGGAATATTTGAATGGAGGGGTAGTAAATGAGGAGGATTTACCTCCTGTAATTCCTCTCCCTTGTCCCAATCGAGTTTTGACCAAGGACTTTGGCAAAATTCCTTGCTTTTATCCTTTAATCTGCATTAAATGCACATTTGACCACAAAGCAAAATATCCAACTCTAACTCATCTCATAAACAAAATATAATCAAAAGTATGAAATGAGTTATGAGAATATTTGGTTTTACTAAGCTAGGAGGTGAATTAAGGCCCATATAATTACCCAATGATGAGGCTCATCATCACCCCTATTAGGTTCCTATACCAATAGGTTTCATTTTTCATGATTGGATGTAGAAGAGCCAAATATGTTCATCCTTCCATGCTGCAAGGTTCCATATTTTGTAAACAAATGAAGAAAATTAAAAAATGAAAAGACGGTATGCCCTAAAAGAAAAATCAAAGGGAAAAAAGAGTAAATTGGTCAGAAAAAATGATAAAAATGAACCCCAAACCAAAAGACCAAGAAAGTGTGCTAGTTCGAATGCCTCTACTATTCCATTGTTGCAGAACTTCATTGTGTAGAGGCGGTTGATTCTGGATATAGTTGATGAATAGCCAAATAGTTCAATCTTGGTCAGATCATCTTTGAATTTACTTGTCTTTAGAATAGAGAATAAAGTTTGTCCAAACAGTTCAATCTTGGCAGATGAGTAAATAGGTAGAGAAACAAAGGAGCCCAACTGCTTAATTTGGGCCTTCGGAAGAGATAAGGGTAGACTTAGATAAGAAGGCATTCAAAAGAAACAGAGGAAATCATGGTTTGCTAGTCCAAATGCACCCAATCAAAAGGAAGAAAAAATGTTAGGTGTATTAGGCTGGGTAGGCAATTTTAGGTTGCAGAAGCAAGTTCGTGATCACTTTTTGTCTTGTCAAGAAAGACTCATCTCATCAATGACACAAGTACCATGGCAGTTGTTTGGTTGTAGAACAGTGGAAGCATGACTAACTTTCCCTTTCATTCCCCCAGAAATCATTTACTAACATCCCCTCAAGGACCTTGGGATCTTCCCAATAGTCCTATTTCATTTCATCTTATGAGAAATGCTAAGTTGAACTCTGAGTTTACTTAGTTAAAAGAACCCACATTTCTTGTGTAAAAAGATCTTACCATTTTAATTCATTTCCCTAAAAAACCTAAGTTATTACCTTATAAACTTAGCGTTACCTATCCATAAAATCATATTAACATTAACTTTATTATTTAGCTCCTTTATCATTTGCCCTACCCCTATTCTACAAAAAACTATATAAAAAACCCAAAAATACATAGTATTCCTACCCCTGGAAACTATAGCCTTATAACAAATTTTGGGGATTATTGGTCCATTTGGGACCTTAATAATAACCCTTCCGCATTCATAAACCATCGGGGTTTATTTAACACCAGGTTAAATAAATAATTGCACTGAAACCCCCCACATGAACCATAGATTAACCCCTCTGCGCACATTAAAATGGATTTGTTTGACGTTTGGTTAAACAAATAACCATACCCGCCTGTATAAACCACATAAAATACCATAACCCAAATTTTAAAACCCCCAAAAAACATTATTAAATGTTAAAATAATGTGCGGGTCCCGTGTCATAACCACCCGTCACCTACCTCACCCGTCGACCGTCCGATCCAGCGCCACAGATCCAATGACTGGCGGCAATATCGGAGCCCCTCATCTACCAAGAGTTAGCGTCCGGGGGATGGGCGGTATTTCTGCCATACCCCTGCCATGTGTCGGCTTCCCGGCGTGATCGCGCCCCCTCCTCCAAAACCACTTCACTGCTGAAATCAAACACAGGCCTGCTGTCCCAGATAATGTAAAAAATTGGCAGGTGTTTGAAAATGATACACAAATAAATAATTTCCTGAATTCTCAAGTATAAATAAATAAAGAGGAATTCTCAAGTATAAACATTGACATAGGCACCATTGATGATCAACACCAAATAGATAAAAGTGAGCAAAGTATATCAGCTGAAACAACAAATTTAATTTTGCATCCAACAACTTTTGATGACAAAAATTTACAAGAGCTAAAGCAAGTGGACCTTGATGAAATGACTGAGGGAGAATCTGAAGTAATTGAACTAAAGGATAATTTTATGCCCACAGGCTTAACTCCTTTAGAGGATATATTTGATTCAATTGATATTCCAAGAAAGCCAAAAATGCAACCACTAAATGCAGAAATTGAGGACTGCAATATTGGAACCACAAAAAATCCCAAAATGGTAAAACTCTCCAAAGCATTACCGTCTGACCAAAAGATGAAATACATTGAGTTGTTCAAGGAGTTCCAAGATGTCTTTGCCTAGAGCTATGAGGAACTCAAGTCCTATGATACTTCTGTCATCCAACATACTATACCTTTGAAAGAGAATCAAAAACCTTTTAAACAAAATCTTGGAAGGGTGAATCTTTTCCTCCTTCCCCTGATTGAAAAGGAAGTTAAATGAATGTATGAAGTTGGAATAATCGCACCAATCAGGTTCTCAAAGTGGAATTTCAAATCTAGTGCCTACTAGAAAGAAAACAGGAGGGATAAGACTGTTTGTTGACTTAAGAAATTTGAATAAATTCTCTCTCAAAGACCATTACCCCTTACCTAAGATGGATCATATTTTACAGAGGGTAGTGGGGGCTTCTAAGATCTCACTGTTAGATGGATTCTCAGGATTCAATCAGATCTTAGTTCACTCGGATGATCAAGATAAAACTTCCTTTACAACACCTTGGGGAACCTTCAAATATGTCAAAATGCCTTTTGGACTCAAAAATGCAGGGGCCACATTTCAACGAGCGATGGACATAGCCTTTGCCAAAGAGATCCATGATTTTTTAGTCATATACCTTGATGATCTCACTACTTTTTCAAACTCAGACCAAGAACATTTAGAGCATCTGAGATAAGTTTTCCTAATTTCCAGAAAATGTGGCATATCATTGAACCCAAAGAAATCATTGTTTGGCCTAGAAGAAGGCAAACTCCTAGGTCACATAACCTCAAAAGATGGCATTAGAATTGACCCGGACAGAATACAAGCTATTCTCCAAGTCCCTCACCCAAGAAACGTCAAATAACTGCAAGCATTTTTAGGAAAGATCAATTTCCTAAGGAGGTTCATTCCCAATTTGTCCGAGCTAATAAGACTGTTGAATAATATGCTGAAGAAAGATTCTAAAGTCAAATGGACAATGGAAGCTAAACAAGCCTTTGAGGACATCAAAACAACTTTAACAAAAACACCAGTCCTCATAAGCCCCAAGTTTGATAGATATTTCATGATCTTTTCCTTTGCATATGAGCATACTATTGCTACTGTCCTATTGTAAAAAGATGACCAAGGGTGTGAGAAGCCCATTGCTTTTTTCAGCAAAGAACTTAGAGATGCACCTTTAAAATATCAGATCATGGAAAAACAAGCTTATGCCCTTGTAAAAGCCACCAAGGATTTCAGAGTTTATATCTTTTACTCACATGTGATAGCCTATGTTCCAAATGCTGTGGTTAAGGACATTCTGACTCAAGAAGGAATTGAAGGAAAAAGGGGCAAATGGATAGCTAACATTTTAGAATATGATATTGAAATTAAGCCAACAAAACTGATAAAAGGTGAAGGATTAGCCAAGTTGATGACTGAAACCAATTTTCAAGCCCTTAACATTAATGAACTAGATAACGAACAAGAGATGGCAACTCCACAAATCAATCAACCCTTTTTACAATCACCTTGGTATGCTGACATGTGTTTTGTATTGTTAAACCTCCAAGCTCCTCCAGGGTTATCCAGGACTAAAAAGAGATTCTTGAAAATGAAGGCATCAAAGTTTTGTATTATAGACAATGTTTTATTTTGGAAAAATCATGAAGGTATTTTGCTAAATTGCCTAATACAAGATGAAACTAACAAAATACTCAAGGAATTTCATGCAGGATACTGCGGAGGACACTTGTATTGGAAGTCAACAACTGATAAATTTCTAAGAGCTGGTTTTTATTGTGTTGGGTCCCCATAATACTAGTGATTACCCCATTACTCTTGTAGTTATACCCCTTATTTATATTTTTGTGCCCCTATTACCCCCATATTGTTATTTTTGTGCCCCATAGAATCCCTTTATTGTTATTTTTGTGGCTTTATATTATTATTGTTAGGTCGACTGGATTATATTGTGACTCCTTAGACTCCTATATATAGAAAGGAGGTTTTTTCATTTGTATCATCCAATAATTGTTCATTTATGTAATGTAAAGGAGGTTTCCCCCTCGAAGAGGCTGAATTCTAAGGCATTGATCTATCTTTTCTTGAGCTGGTTTCATAACATTTGATATCAGAGCTTTGGATTCTAGGGTTTCGCTGCTCCAAACAGGTCATCATGGCATTTTCTCTATAACTTTTTTTCTGTGACATTTCAAAAGTCGCAAAAAAAAACCATTTGAGAAGAAATCACGTTAAACCTTGGGTCCGAATTTCAGAGCTTGTCGCATGATATTTGCGGAGATATGATCTGAGGAAGTTGGTCTTTTTGCAGACTCATGAATTACATTCAAAACAGGTGACCTGGGTAAAATCGTCATAACTTTCTCTCTATGAATCGGATTGAAATTTCATAAGAAGGTACAGAAAGAGGACATACCATAGTTTCTTGTAGATCTTTTTTAGAACCAAAGATCGAAAATTGTATACGTGGAACTTCATACAAGTTCGCTCTTCTGGAAAGGTCTATAATCAGGTCATCTTGGGAGATTGTGCATAACTCTTTCTTAGAGAATCCAATTTGGATCAAACTTGTGGCATTGGAAAGATGACACAGAGAGCTACTGTAGGTCACAAATTTAGAACTAGATGATTGGAAAGTACAGAGGTACATCAGAGGCAATATCAAGCTCCTACAAAGTGAAAAAAGGTGTGTAGATTTTTTTTAAATTTTTGCTTAAGCTTGGTTTGAAAATTTATTTTGAAGGAATTAAAAGGGCATATTAGAGCATTATTATCGGTAACTGATGCCCCGAGGAAAGAAAATGCAAACACCTAGTAAGGAACCTGAAAGCTCTAACATGACTCATGAAGAAGAGGAAGAAATGCTACATGATATATCAAAATTACAAGAACAAGTGCAACAAATGTCACGCTCACAAAAGTTAACAGAAGCTAAGATAAATGGCATGGAAGCTAAGATGGACAATTTGAATATAGATTTTAACACAAATTTGAAGACAGGCATGGCAGATTTGAAGACAAATTTGACAAATTTTCTACAAGAAATACTTACTAATGGTGAAAAGGTAGTAAAGGAAACTCATGATGAGAACAAAAGAAATGTTAATCATGATTCCATAGACGCTAATGTTGGATCGAAGAATCACCCTATTCCAAAAATTGATATGAGGAAGTTTGATGGCAAGGATCCCGCCACATGGATATTACAGATGGAGCAATTCTTCGATCTCAATAATGTGCAAAACGCACAAAAGGTACGTATGGCAACTGTATATTTGGAACCAAATCAGTTTGTATGGTATCAATGGCTTTGTTCTCGTAAACAATTTATCACTTGGGAAAATTTTATGGAAGAATTGATAGCACATTATGACAATACAAAAATCAACACTTTTTTTAGCCAATTGATAAGTCTCAAAAAAAAGGGTTCAATAATGGAGCACATTGAGGAGTTCCAGAAATTGAACATAAGGGTAAAAGATATTCCAGAGGAGCATAGGATTGATGTGTTCATAGGGTCTTTAAAGGATAATATTCAACATGATGTTCGCCTTTGGGAACCTGATTCATTAGAGAAGGCATTCAAGTTAGCAAGAAAAATGGAAAGCAAAATTATGGCAACTAGGAAGCATACCATTCACAACTATAAAGACGGAAGTGTTGTTGCCCCTAGTCTTCCACAACCTACAAGGTTGACACCACAACAATTGGAAGAAAAAAAGAGCAAAAGGGCTTTGTTACAATTATGATAGCAAATACACAAAAGGTCATAAGTGTGCTAAGAAGAAATTATTCTACATAGATTGTGAAGAGGAAGAAGAAAAGGAGAAAGAAAGGTCAAAAGAAGAGGATATACTCCAGGAACAAAGCCTAGATGAAGAATAAATAAATCTGACCATATCTTGTAATGCATTGGTGGGAATTACCACTCCTCAAACCATCAAGATAGAAGGACAAATCAAGAAGAAAAAGGTAATAGTGTTGATTCATTCAGGAAGCACCCACAATTTTATTCATTGTAGGGTAGCAAAAGTATTGAATTGCTTCCTATATCCAGCACCAGAGTATCAAGTGATGATTGCAAATGGAGGAACAATAAATTGCTCTGGAAAGTGCCATAATATCAAGCTATCCATGGGAGAATATGTATTGACTAGCCCAATGCTTTCCATTCCAATGGGAGGTGCTGATGTTGTACTAGGAGTCCAATGGCTACAATCCTTGGGTACAATAGCTTTTAATTTTCAAGAACTTTTCATCAAATTTTATATGGAAGGAAAGGAAGTTGAATTAAGGGGTATTGCAGGGAAACCAAGAAAGGTAATCAGCTCTAATGGCATGACAAAGCTTCTAAAAAAGGAGCAAAGAGGTGTAATTGCACAATTATGTTCGCTATATGTTTCCACATTTGAATGATCTATTTCTCCAGATCTCCAAAAAGTCCTGGACAATCATTCCAAGGTATTTGAGACTCCCAAAGGTCTCCCACCTATGCGTGATCATGATCATGCTATTCATCTGATTCCAGGAAGTGTTCCTCCAAACATCAGGCCATACAGATATCCCTATGTCCAAAAAAGTGAAATTAAACGTATGGTTGCAGAGATGCTAGAGGCTGGCATAATTCAACCAAGTCAAAGTTCTTTCTCAACTCCAGTAGTATTGGTGCACAAGAAGGATGGATCATGGCGCATGTGTCCGGATTATAGGGAGCTCAACAAGCTCACTATTAAAGATAAGTTCCCCATTCCTGTCATTGATGATACACTGGATGAATTGCATGGATCAATTTACTTCACCAAGTTGGATCTTCATTTGGGATATCATCAAATCATAATGAAGATTGAAGACATTCCGAAAACGGAATTTAGAACTCATGAGGGTCATTATGAATTTTTGGTCATGCCTTTTGGCCTTACCAATGCACCTTCAACATTTCAACGTTTGATGAATTCAATTTTCAAACCATTCCTTAGAAAATTTGTGTTAGTATTTTTTGATGATATACTAATCTACAGCAAGTCTTGGAAGGATCATGTTGAACATGTTGACAGGGTGCTACAACTACTGGAGGAGAAACAATTATATGCAAAAAGATCCAAATGTTTCTTTGGAGTCCAGGAGGTGGAATATTTGGGTCATATTGTATCTCATGAAGGAGTTAAGGTAGACCCTAGCAAAATTAAATCCATTAAGGAATGGAAAATCCCCACATCCATAAAGCATCCGCGAGGATTTCTTCGGTTGACAAGGTATTATCGCAAGTTTGTTAAGAATTATGGGAGAATAGCAGCGCCTCCAACAACATTATTGAAGAAAGATTCATTTTCATGAACTCCGGAAGCAACAAAGGCCTTTGAACATCTTAAAGAGGCAATGTGCCAAGCACCGGTCTTAGCTACACCGGACTTCACAAAAAACTTTATTGTGGAATGTGATGCTTCAGGAAATGGAATTGGTGCTGTTCTAATGCAAGATGAAAGACCCATTGCTTTTGAAAGTCGTCCAATCAAGGGAAGGTTTTTGAGCAGAGCTATTTATGAGAAGGAAATGTTGGCAATACTCCATGCACTTAAGAAATGGCGACCCTACCTAATGGGAAGACACTTCAAGGTAAAAACGGATCATGATAGCCTTAAATAGTTTTTAGAACAAAGATTATCCTCTGAAGAGCAACAAAAGTGGGTCACAAAGATGTTGGGTTATGACTTTGAAATCATCTACAAAAAAGGGAAGCAAAATGTGGTGGCAGTGCACTCTCAAGAAAGGATGAGGATGTGGAAGCATTGTTGTGTGCCATTTCTATTACCCAACTAGATTGGATAAATGAAGCAAGGGAGGAATGGAAGAATGACGAAGAAGTGTGGGCACTTATTCGAAAGCTACAACAAGATTCCAGTACTTCTGATACATTTAGCTGGAAAAATGATTCATTATGGTACAAAGATCACTTATACCTCTGTAAGAATTCCCAGCTAAAACAAAAGATTCTTATGGAATTGCACACTTCTCCCTTAGGAGGGCACTCAGGATTTTTAAAAACTTACCACAGGGTTAAGAAGGAATTTTTTTTGGGATGGCCTTAAATCAGATATTCAAAAGTTTGTGGCGGAATGTTTGGTTTTCCAACAAAATAAAGTTGAAACAATTAAGACATCGGGTCTATTACAACCTTTATCCATTCCAAGCCAACGTTGGGAGGAGGTTTCAATGGATTTTATCACAGGTTTACCCAAGTCTGAGGAAAAGAGTGTCATCATGGTGGTAGTTGACAGACTTACCAAGTATGCACACTTTTGTGCATTATCACATCCATTTAAAGCCAATACAGTTTCTACTGCATTTATGGAAACAGTTCAAAATCTACATGGAAACCCAAAGATTATTGTAAGTGACAAAGATCCCATTTTCACTGGAAATTTTTGGACAGAATTATTTTCATGTCTTGGTACTCAGTTAGCTCATATCTCATCTTATCATCCTCAATCTGGTGGGCAAACTGAGATAGTAAACAAATTTTTGGAAGGATATCTTCGTTGCTTTGTATCTGATAAGCAGACACAATGGGTCAAATGGTTGCCTCTGACTGAATGGTGGCATAACACTTCCTTCCATACAGCAACAAAAATGACCCCATTTATGGCACTTTATGGGTATCAACCACCTTCCATCACATCATATTTAAGAGAAAATTCTAAGGTTCAGGCAGTGGAACATCACATCGAACATCAACAACAAGTCCTCCAACTCTTAAAGGATAACCTCGTGTTGGCACAAAATAGAATGAAACAACAGGCAGATCAACATCACAGTGAAAGAAGTTTTGATGTAGGTGATTGGGTATTCCTACGGCTACAACCATATAAGCAAATGTCCCTAAAGCAAGATAAGAAGGATAATAAATTATCACCAAAGTATTATGGTCCGTACAAGGTGTTGCAAAAGATTGGTACTATGGCATACAAATTGGAGCTTCCTGCAGCTTCTCGATTGCACCCAGTTTTCCACGTTTCATGTTTAAAGAAGCTTATAGGCGACAAGCTCCCAATTCAAACAATATTGCCAGAAATTGACGAGGAAGGAAAATTTATATTGGAACCGGAAGCAGTCACAGAAACAATTACTCGACAGCTACGCAATCGATCAATTTCAAAGTATCTTATCAAGTGGAAGAACTTATCCGCTGAAGATTCCACATGGGAGGATGAGAATTTTATGTAGAAGTATCCAGAAATACTCAAGCGTTGAGGACAACACTTTTTTGAAGGAGAGGGGCATGTTGGGTCCCTATAATACTAGTGATTACCCCATTACTATTGTAGTTAAACCCCTTATTTATATTGTTGTGCCCCTATTACCCCCATATTGTTATTTCTGTGCCCCCTAGAATCCCTTTATTGTTATTTTTGTGGCTTTATATTATTATTGTTAGGTCGGTTGGATTATATTGTGACTCCTTAGACTCCTATATATAGAAAGGAGGTTTTTTCATTTGTATCATCCAATAATTGTTCATTTATGTAATGTAAAGGAGGTTGCCCCCTCGAAGAGGCTGAATTCTAAGGCATTGATCTATCTTTTCTATCTTTTCTTGAGTTGGTTTCATAACATATTGGCCCTCCTTGTTTGCTGATGTGAAAAACTTTGTAGTTTCTTGCCATAAATGCCAGAACTTTACCTCTAAAACCCATTTCCATAGAAAGACCATTTCAACAATGGGGTTTAGACTTCATTGGGAAAATCCACCCTTCATCCTCTGGTCAGCATAAGTGGATTTTGACAACCACGAACTATTTTACCAAGTGGATAGAGGCTATCCCTTTTAGACAAGCCAATGACTCAATCATCATGCAATTCTTAGAAACTAACATCTTGTCTAGATTTGGCTGTCCGGAGAAGATTATTACTGACAATGCTGCTGCCTTTAAATCCAAAAGAATGATCAATTTTTGTCATAAATACCACATTACCTTGGGCCACTCCACAGCCTATTACCCCCAAGGTAATGGTCTAGCTGAGTCATCCAATAAGAACTTGATCAATAAAATAAAGAAAGTATTGGAGGAAAACAAGAAAAATTGGCATAAAAAACTGGTGAATGCACTATGGGCAGACAGATTGACCACCAAAAGATCTATTTGAACAAGCCCATATGAATTGGTTTATGGCATGGAGGCAAGATTCCTTTCATCTTTGGGAATCCCAGTGATAAAGTTGCTGCAAGAAATACAAGCAGAACCTAATGATATTCAAAGAAGGATCAATCAAACTATTCACTTGCAGCAAACTAGAGAGGAAGTATATCAGAGAAGTCAGGTTCTACAAGAAAAACTGAAAAATATGTTTGATAAAAGAACCAAAGCAGAGGATTTCTTCATTGGGGATAAAGTTTTAAAGTGGGATTCCAGAAGAGAAGATAAAGGAAAACATGGAAAATTTGATTTTCTTTGGAAAGGACCTTTTATTATTCACACTGTACAAGGAAACAACACCTATTTTCTGAAAAGCTTGGATGGCACAGAGGCAATTGATGGGCCAGTGAATGGTCAAATGCTGAAGCATTATTTTGATCAGGTTGTTTGAAGAAATCAGCACTTTAGTCTGTACATAATAGTGTTTACTTTCTGCAATTTACTACAACAATATGATAAGAAATAAGATGCAGCAAATTTTGAAGGAAAGGCAAGGAATTCTACCACCTTATGGTATTACACTTGGATATTATCAGAAGAAGTTGAAAAGGAGACTTGGGAACTGTGAAAATGATGGCAAATATTCAGACAGAGTAACCTAAATAGAGCTACAACTAAGTAAATGAATTCATGAGAGTCACTCAAATTTTGCAGAGGCATTATTTTGTCTACAACAGAAGGAATTTTCAGATTACATAAAGAATTGAACATAAGGCCCTCTGACCTGCTATTCTTGAATTTTCACCAGGAAAAGCTATCCCCAAGTGGAGCCACTGTTAGGTTCCTATACCAATAGGTTTCATTTTTCATGATTGGTTGTAGAAGAGCCAAATATGTTCATCCTTCCATGCTGCAAGGTTCCATATTTTGTAAACAAATGAAGAAAATTAAAAAATGAAAAGAGGGTATGCCCTAAAAGAAAAATCAAAGGGAAAAAAGAGTAAATTGGTCAGAAAAAATGATGAAAATGAACCCCAAACCAAAAGACCAAGAAAGTTTGCTAGTTTAAATGCCTCTACTGTTCCATTGTTGCAAAGCTTCATTGTGTAGAGGTGGTTGATTCTAGATACAGTTGATGAATAGCCAGATAGTTCAATCCTGGTCAGATCATATTTGAAGTTACTTGTCTTTAGAATAGAGAATAAAGTCTATCCAAATAGTTCAAGCTTGGCAGAAGAGTAAATAGGTAGAGAAACAAAGGAGCCCAACTACTTAATCTGGGCCCTTGGAAGAGATAAGGGTAGACTTAGATAGGAAGGCATTCAAAAGAAAAAGAGGAAAATTAGGGTTTGCTAGTCCAAATGCACCCAATCAAAAGGAAGAAAAAATGTTAGGTGTATTAGGCAGTTTGAGGTTGCAGAAGCAAGTTTGTGATCACTTTTTTTCTTGTCAAGAAAGACTCATCTCATCAATGACACAAGTACCATGGCAGTTGTTTGGTTGTAGAACAGTGGAAGCATGACTAACTTCCCCCAGAAATCATTTACTAACATCCCCTAAAGGACCTTGGGATCTGCCCAATAATCCTATTTCACTTTATTTTATGAGAAATGCTAAGTTGAACTCTGAGTTTACTTAGTTAAAAGAACCCACATTTCTTGTGTAAAAAGATCTTACCATTTTATTTCATTTCCCTAAAAAACCTAAGTTATTACCTTATAAACTTAGCATTACCTATCCATAAAATCATATTAACATTAACTTTATTATTTATCTCCTTTATCATTTTCCCTACCCCTATTCTACAAAAAACTATATAAAAAAACCCAAAAATACATAGTATTCCTACCCCTGGCAACTATAGCCTTATAACAAAGTTTGGGTATTATTGGTCCATTTGGGACCTTAATAATAACCCTTCCGCATTCATAAACCATCGGGGTTTATTTAACACCAGGTTAAATAAATAACCGCACTGAAACCCCCACATGAACCATAGATTAACCCCTCCACGCACATTAAAAGGGATTTGTTTGACGTTTGGTTAAAAAAATAACCATACCCGCCCGTATAAACCACATAAAATACCATAACCCAAAGTTTAAAACCCCCAGAAAACATTATTAAATGTTAAAATAATGCGCGGGTCCCGTGTCATAACCACCCGTCACCTACCTCACCCGTCGACTGTCCGATCCAGCGCCGTAGATCCAACGGCTGGCAGCAATATCGGAGCCCCTCATCTATCGAGAGTTAGTGTTCAGGGGATGGGCGGTATTTCTGCCGTACCCCTGCCACGCGTCGGCTTCCCGACGTGATCAGAGCCCCCTCTTCCAAAACCACCATGGGCCAGAGGCGGTGCGGGGAATATCGCTTTCCGCCCAGTTGCCTCCCCCTTGACGTCATACCCATGTCACCTCATGACGTTGCATCCACGTCACCCGCCACTGCTCCGCGCCAGTTCCATATCATCTGCTGACATCACCACCTCACCACCGTGTCATCCGCCACATCATCCGACACGTCAGCTGCCACATCATCCTCCATACCCACTACACGACAAAAGTACGTCATGATGACGTCATCATAAAAAAGCGCCAAAAGCCAAAAAAGGCCCAAATTTTGTTAAAAGTCGCGAAAGTGACTATTTTTTGTTATTTCTATTGGTTAGTTTGTGGAAACCTCTGCATGCGATTTACGATCAATTCGCCACCATAGCTACATAGTCTGTCACCCACTGAAGGAAACTCCACAGTGTGTCCCCCAGCTCGGCCTGCAGTCCATGTTGTGCATCCGACGCCCATTTGAAGCATTTATTTACCCATTTGACTCTGAACCCTCTGTATTTCTAGTTTTTCTCTGTCTCTAAACCTGTAAAACCAATAAATTGCATAAATCAAGTCACCAGCTCTTGGGAGATATACTGTCACCATGCCTGATTTAACATCCTTTCCACAAAATGGCCAGTTTTACCCATTTTCACGGTAAACTGCACTTTTAAAACAAAAACATAGTCCCATACCCAAACCTGTGCGTTATATCTACTGTTTTTGTCATGTTTACCAAAATAGCTCCTCAAATTCCGCTTCCTTCTACAAAGTTTCACTCGTTTCGCTAAAATTCAAGCCCGTTTCCTCTGCATTATGCTCACAAAGCCTATAAATCCAGCAAATTCAGTCAAAAACCCTGACTAAACTCTAAAAAATTTGCTTTTAACCATAAATTTTACACAGTAAGGCCAGTTCTATGTAAGGCTCAATCTGCAATTCCCTGGGAAAACCTCAGAGCTAGTGCTCAGTGTTCAGTTGTTGCACAAACCCAAATTCCAAATTACAAACACAGAGAATTTAAAGATGGAGACTCTAGTGGCTTTAAAGATTACTCCTCTCAATGCACCCCACAGGGAATTAGAAGCACTACCTTTGGCTGATAGGGACTACCTAATCCAAGACTTGGTTGGTGACAGAAACCACCTGCAGACATTTTGTGAGCTGAGAAACAGTTATCTGAATAACAATGATTTGTATGGGATATGGGAATCAAATTTTCCCATATACTTCCTCGCCTCTGTCAATATCTTCCCTGAGATAATTCGCCTCTGTTGTGAGAACTATGAGCCAACTCAAAGGGCATTCAAGTCTCCATCTGGGAGCATCCTCTTTCATATAACTTCTAACTCCATCAATCAAATGCTAAACTTCAAGCCAAGTTAGCTTCTGGTCCCTCTCTCTATGAAATTCTTGCTTGATGAAGGTCCTAAACTCTCCAGCTTAGAGATGGCCTGAATTTCCCAAGTATTCATGAGAGCAGATCGCCAGCCTATAGGGCCACCTCCTTTTCTCTATGTATGTTTCAATGAAGTGGGTAAATTACTTGTTGATATGATATCTTACGTTCTGGGTTTCAAGACAAGTGAACATATTGATGAAACTATATTGGTCTTGCTGTCTGCATTTAGCCCAGAACAGCCCCCTGCTGTCAAATACAATTATGCCAAATTCATTGCCAATAAGATACATGACCAATTACTGAAGCTAGATAGGGAGGGAGTCTTCAAGTATTCATCCTACATCTATCATCTATTCCTGTATTATCAGCCAGACTGTTTCCAATGCCCCATCAAAAGATTGGACTCTAAAGGAGAAAAGAGGTCTGTGATTTTTTGGACCTCAGTCTTTCATGAAGTCCACAGCTCTCCCTACTCTTACTGTGAGTTCATTGACATGTTTGTTTATCCAGTCTCTTCTCTCCTAAAGAGAACTCCTCCTCCTAGACTATCCTATGACATGTAGAAAATATTGTAGTTCTCAAAAAACTACAAAATAGGTGACTGGTACTTTTACCAAAATCACACTGTCATCACGATATATGGCTGTGAGCTATGTCCCTACAGACTGCCAAGATATGTGCCAATCCGGCTATTTTCCTTGGAATATTACAGGCAATTTATCAATTCAGATTTAACTCATTTCCATAGCACCAAGAAAAAGGCTCAGTTGAAATTCAGAGGCCAACTAGGCCCCTTTGTCATGAACAAAAAATAAGGATGGCAAGATGCTGATCAAATTTTGGGGGAGAAACTCAGGTTAAAAAGAAGTTTTTGGTGGGTACCTTATGACCCAAATGGCTTTATTAATTCCAGAAAAACAAAATATAGGTTGTCAGCCTATGAACATTGCAAAATCCCACAGACAGAACAATTTGCCAACCAAGATGAGTGGGTGGAAGGCACACTAGTTGAAGAGTTCACCCAAGAAGAAATAATGGAGCAAAATGTGAAAGATTTGGAAAAGACTCTTGACTTGGATTCTTTTGAGCAGGTGTCATTCAAACTGCCACAACAAGTCAAAGAAGGCACATCAACTGCTGCAACTTCACAAGCTACCCAAGAAAGGACTACACAACAGCAGGTACAACAAAGGGCAAGGAGGTAGTAGATACAGAGCAAGAAACAATGATAGACTAGCCAACTACCTCAAAGGAACAGAGTCAAGGTCAAGCCCTTCCACTTCAGATAGAGGCACCACAGATTCCAGCATTGCAAACTCCTCTCAATGAGGAAAGAAGCAAGAAACGAGACAGAGAAGAGACCACACCTGCAAGTGGGTCAACACAACAGCCAGAGGCCAAAAGGTAGAGAGTAGATCCTCAAATTGAAGAGGAAATTAGTGAAGGAATCATAGAGAGCCTAAGGAGGGAGAGGGAAACCAACCAACAAACATCCATCAGCTCTCACAGACAAGAAACAGAGAGGCAACATGGTATGGAGGTATCCTCCTCAAGGCAGCAAAGTAAGCAACCACCTAGTATTAAAGGAACATTCATGGAAATTAACGCCCAAAATGAATTATTAATAATACAACTTTATGATCAACTCCTCAAAACAACACCCTCCAAATAACAAATACTGATGGCAACTTATGAATTTAAGGAGGAAAATATGATCTTAAGTCATTTCAAGCCTAAGATTCAGCAACCACAGACAGCTGCGGACTACATAAAGACCAATCTAGAAGTTCTCGCCAAGTACATACAGCCAATGGACCAAATTGAGATACACAAGAAAACAGGTGAAATGGTCTATGCTACATTGGCAGACAAGGCAATGCTGGCCCACCAATTGAAGGAATCATTAAGCAATACATCTACCCAATTGGATTTGGAAAGAATTTCTTCCTTGGCTAAATACAACAGAATGAAGACCCTGGAGGAAATTATTGTTCAGCTAGGGCATGATCCTAAGGATGCCAAGGGCATCAAAGCACTCATAAGAAAAAAGGAAGAAGATATTGCTGCACTTAGAAAGCAACTGAGGCTGCCTGCAACCATGCACCCACAAACTATAGAACTTACAGAAGAGAAGGTAGAAGAGACACAATGGATTTGCTGATGAGGATGAATCAAATAATAATTCAAATGGAGCAAGAATCGGAGAAAGCATTGCAAGGCAAGCAGGGAGAGTCGACCTCCCAGCCACCTGAAACAGCTCCAACAGCTTCCACTATTCCTCCCACACATGTAGCAGCAATTCCTCCTATCATTCTAGCATCAACAACAGGTACATCAACCATGGATGCTTCAACAGCAGCAACACAACAGCATCAGAATCTAGCATGAGTATGGAAGAAATGATGAGAGCAGTAAAAGAGCTAGAAGTTCAAATGACAGAGCTAAAAGAGGCCAAAGAAAAGTTGGCCAAGCTAGAAGTAATTTATGACAAGTCCTAGGTAACAGTGGCTGAGAAAACAAGGGAAATAAAGGCCTTGGACAATAAAATAAAGTCCTTAGAAAAATAGCTTACTCTAGATAAAACTCTAGCTGAAATCAAGAAAATTTTGTGGGCCAAAATTGGCCAGTCTATCACTGACCAATGGCAATCAATTCAGACTATACATGAGAAAATAGAATTGATAGGCATAGCTTAATTTGAGACTCAAAAGGCTAGAGCATCATTGGGAAATATGCCTGAGCAAGCCAATAGAATGATTCAATTTTTGGACACTCATACCAAAGAGCAGCTGGCAGCGCTAGATATCAGGAATAGGACAGACACCATTTTGATAGTGAAAAAGGTGCTGACCCTGAGGAATTTTGTACATACTTTAGAAAGAAAGTGCCAAGAAATGCAGGCAGAAATAAATGCCTTCAAACTAAAGTTTGAAACATTACAGAGCAAAGGATTACCCAACATGTTAATAAATAGTGGAAGACTGTTATCACATGAACAGTATGCTAACGGGGTAAATAACTATGTTTCCAATCAAATTACAGCATCCTCAAGCACCTCAGAAGACACAGGGCCTCCCTCTAGACAGAGTCTTTATGACAAATTAGAAAATATGTTCTACATTGAACATGAGATAAATCATCTTTTTGAATTCCAGCCCGACTTTTACAGATATACTGAAGCTGATGAAACACTAATTAAAATACAAAGACATCAGTTGCCTACAGAAGACTGGTGGCAGGGAATGCTGGAGGTTTTACCGAGGTAATTTTGTTTCTGTTTCCTTTTTTGGTCAGCTACAGGTCAGCAAATTCAAATGCACGGGCCACCTATCTAAGAGTGAAAATAGCAGAGAGAAGAAGTCAGATTGTGACTACAACTCATTAATGAACTACCAAGCACTAATGACAAGGTCGGGACAGCAACACAACAAAACAACGAGACAACAAACGCAAGAAACGTAGAGTAAAGACGCAGCTACCAGCCGAATCACTCAGTCCAAAATTCAAATATCTCTGACAAATTAAACAGCCAACACACCAACATTTACTACGACATTCATTCTCTCATTTACTTCTTCTGAAGGGTTGGTGAAGGAAGTTATTGTTTGAGAACTTATCCACATGATATTTTGTATCTCCTTTTTGTATAAATACCTCCCCATAATATGTATTTTGGGTTGGTGATTTACTTTCTGGACTACGCTGTAATTTTGAGACTGTCTAATACAAAGGCTGTTGAAGTTCATTGTTGCTGGACCGTCTGAATGTGGATTTGATGATTCTGGGACCTGCTACAAAATTCCCGTGTCTTTTTATGGATCAATAAGTTGTTCTAAACTGTTTTTTTTGTTTTATGTGTTTGCAAATTTTATATATGTTTCATAATCTTAGTAACACAGAAAAAGAATAGCCTAGAATTTGTTTAAATACACTCTGTGTTCAATCTCTGGTATTAATTACATTTTCTTCAGGATTAGTCATAAATAGGAATTCTTATCTGCTCCTGTTTCCATTGGTCCTTTCATTTTGAATATTACTTAGGAATTCTTTACTGCTCCTTGATAATATTCAAGCACCTTCCCTCTGCTAGCATGATGAAGGATTCTTGACTGCCCTTCATCCACTGGCTTATATTCCACCAATTTCTAGATTTCAAAGTTGTTCCAAGATCAACTATCTTGCTCTGTAGAATTTCCTTTTATCAAAGAAAACACTTTCAGCCGTTCATCATCATTGACCCCATTTGCCCAATGGTATAAACTATTTTGGACTTGCATCCCAGCTCTATTTTAGATCACCATCCAACAAACTTAAAACCAAACTCTGTGCATCATAACTAGCCTAAAATACTTCAAAACAAAGCTAAATTACAAAGAGAGAGCCCTCCCTGGGTGCAGATTGGCTAGAATCTACAGCTAAAAGACTGGTTAGTGGTTACCTCGACCGTATTCCCCCATTAGAGCTTTCCTTGGGAACAACCTGATTGATAACAACCCCCTACTAAAAGTGTTGCTCATCCTCTGAGCAACATAGTCAATGTCCATGTCCTTCATGGCTCTGGTAGCCTCTCTAACATCCCATGCCTCTACTATGGTCTCTTCTTCTTGTTCATAGAAGCCTATTTTCTTTTCTATATCTTCCCACTGCCTCTTTTCTTCTTCTTCTTTCCTCCATTATAGAATCCCTAGGAGTAGTGGTGGACTAAGTTTTAGGCCTATCCAATTGACCTTCAACCTTTGCATTGATTGCTTATATATAGGTGTCCTGTTGAGTGCCTCTCTCAACCTTTGAGGGGAGTGATATTCTATGATCTTCAATATGTGTGGTAGTGTGTTCCATCTTCTTAGGTAGGCATGTATGCTATCATCTCCTAGCAGCCTAAACATATCCTCAAAATGTGAAATTTCTTGCTCTTGGGCAGCAAGATATCTAGGTTCCAGTTGAGGGTCATTTGCAATCAAATTATGGGTGCTAATTAGGGCCATGGGATTTGATTGTTCAGCTCTGCTGAAAAGAGGTTCATTTTTCTCTCTGGCCAATATTCTTTTCATATTTGCAGCCCTTGAATCCTCATGGTTCATCCATGATGCCAAAGACATTAATTTTAGATCTCCTAGCTTGGCATTAGGATCCCAAACATTCATGTCTGTGAGGGCCATGTTTTGCAAATAAAACTCAGCCATGTTGGCCCTATCCTCTAGTGTACTTTGATCACAAAGATCAATAAATGGCTTGTAGTCCTAAAATGGCATGGTGCCCCTTTGTGCTAGTGTTTTAATCTGAAACTGCAACCATTTTTATTTGAGGTAAAGAGCATAGGATTTAGCTGGCATCCTACACTATATGGCCTCCAAGGAGAGACTGGCCATACATGCTAGTTGGTTCTCTCTTTCCTACAACTGTCCCCTTAGCCATGCATTTTCCCTCTCAAGTTGATCTCTCATTATCACTTCTCTGTCCCTTAAGGCACTTAGCTCTTTGCCCATTTCTTTGAGCTTCTCCTCCATGTGCCCAATGTCTTCCACCCCTTTTGACTTGGCGATTTGCATCCATCGGTGGGTTCTAGCCCTTTCCTTCTCAAGTTTGAAAAATAATGGGATGGAAAATTTTTTAGGTACTACCCTACCTCCTTCAATAAACTGGTAATAGAAGTCCAGATTAGGTTGGGGGTTTGGTTTCTTTGTATCTGGGTCTTCTTCTTTTATTTCTTGTTGCTCCCCTACCTTGCTTTCCAATTTCTGTGCTTCATGTAGACTGATATTGTAGACTGTGTCTTGTAGGAATCATGTGCATGCTCCTGTAGGAATTCTTGCTTCTGGTGGGTGCCCAAAGTTATGAGAGTGACTTGAGTGAGGGAGTTGCGAGGAGGTGGAATGCACTAATGCATGCGAATGGTGTTTTATTTCCCTTTATGGTGTTTCATGGTGAGGGGGTGTGCTGGTAGCAGATGTACGTTTCCATTTTTGGACCATTTGTCCCCACTACTAGATGGACCATTTGTCCCCACTACTAGCTCATCATTTCCCACTCCTCATATCAGATCCTAACCCGTAGATCCATATTTTAACCACTTCTTGTCCCACTCCTCTTATGTCTTTGAGTTGACTGCAGCCACATGTGAGAGGACACCTGGTTTGCATGTGTTGACTGAACAAAGGTGGCCAAGTTAACTGTCCACCTTTTCAATTATAAACCAACTATCTAATAACCCTTACAACTTTTGATTAAATGATGCATATGAGTGAGCGAGTGGGATACTTACCTGTGGTTTCAAAGCCATGCTGTAGTTGTCAAAGATCGGAGGTGTTGCATTGTTTATTTGTTGCATGCCATTCTTCTTCCTCCTCTTGTTGTCTGTTAATGGTTTCTTGGCTTTTGTAGGTATCTGTGACTGAATATCTAATGCTACTACTGTTGTTGAGCTCCTAGATCATCCTAGTGAAGACTTGTAGCTGTTGATTGGCATTCTGTGGGATAGGCTGCTATAGGATTTCCTACAGGATGTCTTGTAGCTACTTCTCCATCAGAATTCTTTAATCATGTTGCTGGTTGGGGTTGTGAGGATGGTGAAATGAATGGATAGAGGGAGTAGGAGTGTGTGTAGAGAAAAGGACACTTAGGTAATGCTATTACTCCTCTCTGTTTTTCTTTTTTCTCTTTTTTTCTGTGACTCACAGAAACTGTTGAAACTGATCTTTTTTTTTTTCAGGTGAGTGCAAGGATGATAATGGTGGATGAGGTGAGGTGTTAGATCATGCCTAGGATGAATTTTATGGACCCAACACGCCTACCATGTGCCCTTGGATTGCTTCTTGTAGGTTTTCTGGGCCACTGTAATTCCTACAGGATCATCTTCTAGGTTTTCAGGGGATCCTACAGAAACCATAATATTCACCTAAATCGAAGCAATGGAGTGGAAAAATGATATAAATGGTGGAGGGATGCATGGTGAGGAGTGGGGGAGATGAATATGTGTGAGGCATGGTTCTCTTTTGATCCTCTCTTTTCTCCTTGATTGTCTTTCTCGCCCACCTGCAAATAACAATTTTATCTTTTCTCTCTCTCTCTCTTTTTTTTGAAAAAAACCTAGGCCACCTCATAGAGGTTTTCACCCTAGCTATTTGGCCCGGGTGCCTCAAGGGAGGTTTTCACTCAGGGATCTTCTTATTCCTTTTTCTATTTTTTTTCATCATTGGGCCGCCTCACGAGGCTTTCAACCCAAAGATGGGACTCATGCACCTCATGGAGGTTTTCACCTGAGTCCTTATTCTTTTTTCTTTTTCATTGACATGATGAGGGAGGACCTAGAACTTGCTCCACCATCATCACTTTTTTATTGATATTGTCAATGAACTCTTGTTTTGATAAAGGTATCTTGTACATTTTCAATCGGTGCCCATTAACAAGCAATGGAATGGCTTCTTCATCTATAGTTTTGATTTGAACTGAACCATTATCATGGCATCTTTCCACAACATAAGGTCCGAGCCATCTTGTCCTTAGCTTGCCGCTGAAGTCTTTATACCTAGAATCATATAACAATGCCCAATCGCCCTCCTGAAATTACTTCTCCTTAATATATTTATCATGCCAAATCTTCCTCTAAAGCTGAACTATCTCTATATGTAGGAGGGCCTACATTCTAAATTCATCCTAGCTAGTCAATTGGAAGAATATCTCTTTTTGTGCATGATTGAGGTCCAAATCTAGTTGGGCTACCATCCTCAATGTGTTATATTCAAACTCAATGGAAAGAAAGGCTTTTTTCCCATAGACCAGATCATAGGGCGTAAATCCAGTGGTGGTCTTCCATGCAGTATTATAGGCCCAGGTGGCCTCAACAAGTCTTTCTGCCCAATCCTTCCTATTGTTGCTCACTACCTTGGTTAAGATGCCCTCTAGTGCCCTGTTGATCACCTCCACTTGACCATTAGCTTTTGGATTATAGGGAGTGGAGGTCCTATGCTTGATTTTGTGATGGCTAAGTAGTTCTTCAATCATGTTGGAGGTAAACTAGCTGCCTTTGTCTATGACTAGCTCTCTAGGGTACCCAAATCTGTAGAATACATTCTCCCTTAGGGACTCAGTCACCTTCTCTTCTGTTGCTACCTTGATTGCCCTTGTTTCTTCTCACTTAGTCAAATAATCAGTGCACACAATAATGTATTTTTCTTCTTCTAAGGAGGGTTGATAGGCCCAATGAAGTCCATGCCCCACTTGTCAAATGGCTCAAATGTCACTTGAGGCTGTAGGGGCATTTCATCTCTTGGAGTAGGCTTTCCCATCCCCTGACACCAATCACACTGACTACTGTACTTTTTAACATCTTGATGGAGAGTGGGTGTTGGCTTGATGGGGGCCTGACCCAGGTTCAGAATTAATTAGCCAAACAAATCCCTGTACTACTGGTCCTTTCGGCAGCAGCCTGCGGAGCGCGGACTGAGGTCTCACCCAAAGCAGTATGGGGGGATGCTGGAACCAAGTTTTCACACCCTTGAGATGTCTGAGGGGTCAATTTATTCCAATTGTGAATACCTTCGTGCACTATCATGACCCGTGAGGCCTTCCCGATCTGTTATAATCGCCTCTGCGCAGCCCTAACCGGGGGCTGAGGTGATTTCACGCTACCCGAGCAGCGATCTACGCTACTTCCCCAAGTTATACCGCGGATCTTACTTATTATAACCGTTACTTATCTTCACGTAAACAAATACTTAATGTTATATTCACTTTATCAACACATTCATATAAGTTTGTGCATCATATAAACAATAGAAATGCAATTTATATCTGATACATTCAATACACAAAACAGGAAAAAGATACACAGAAATGATGTAAAACTTCTCTTTATTACTTCTCCAAAGGTTATAGACTCAACTCGCCTTGCACACTCAGCTGCAAGGGTACATGCACTTAGCTGTGGACTACTAGGCCTCTACACACTCAGCTGTAGAGCCTTATCCTACTCTACAACTCAAAGACTCGACTCGACACTTAGATAAGAATCACTTCTTCATCCTTCATTCATGACTATCATCCACTTATTTACAACTTAGAGCCTCACTCTGTTTATACAATCCCATGGTCCACAGACCATGGGTATATTTCTAAAGCTAACATTGTATTACAAAAATGAGGGCGGACAACCCTATGACTCATTTAAAATCTTCACACTCCGCGCCCACAAAACATGGAGTCTTTACATAGGATTTGGTCAAAAGCTAGGCTTTAAACCCAAAAACTTGCCTTGGGGGATCCCGCGCCCAACAGGCCCCCAACACAAACATTATGACTTGCCCTCGAGTCACTCGGTCGGTGTGGAGATCTTCGCATGGAGACCTCCCAACTCTGTCCGAGCTGCTTCAAGATCAATAACGCACTGAGCAGTTGCCTACTATACCTCCTACATGCATTGTTCAGAGAGTACTGAACTACTTCCTTGTATCTTCTCCTACATTCCCTGCATCTGTTTATAGTCTCGTGCCTCCTTTTAGCTACCTGGAGTGCTAAGGCTGTGCTTCGATAGGCTAGTTAGATGGGAAGAGTTCGCCATTTAACTCCGCTACCAGTTACTTTTCCTGGAAAGAGTCTACCATTTGATTTCACCAACCACATCACGCCGCTATCTGAGGTTTCCTTAATAACATATGGTCCATTCCAAGGAATCAAGCTAATCAAATCTCGGCAGTAGTCCCCAACTTTCTCAACATAATCGTGCCCATCCTATTTTATCACAACAGTTTTCTTATGAAGAAAGTCCTTCCTTATTCCTTCCTCAAGCTTCTTGACTTCTTCTTTTGCCATGGCGCTTTTTTCCCTCAACCGAACTCTTTCATTCATGAGTGCTTAGAGCCTAAGATCACACTGTTGAATTTCCTCATCAGGTCCCAAGTGTTCTTCTTTGAGTTCTTCCAACTGTGTAACCCCTTCTTCCAAGGCTTTGTGATCCATCATATCCACGGGCACTGCTATGCGGAGAATAGGCATGATATACTCCATCAGAATTACAACATTTGCTCCATAGGCCAGCCTAGAAGGCGCCTGTCCCATAATTTTCTTGCACGTTGTCCTATAAGCCCACAAAACTACTAGTACGCGGAGGTCACAATCACTTTGTTGCGCACAACATACCTTGTTTAGTGCTTTTCACACTTCATTAAATGCTTCCACTTGGATAACCTTCTGTGCACTTGTTCTCTCCACAGTCTATTGTTCCAACTTGAGGAACTGTTTGTGAATTTCCCCCCTAGCACATGCTCATTGACTGTATTTCCCAACGCATAGTTCATGTGTATCCGCATAAGCTTTTTACCACATGCTGGTACCCACCTGGACATATGTGCATGTGAACCATCCCATCCATTGTACTTATCTACCAATCGCACTATAGGTTTTTCAAACCGTGTGTGCATCATCCTCCTACACGCACGCCAATCTTCAAAGCTTCCTTTGTGTGTATCCCAACACCTCTCGGGTGTAGCGTGCAATACCCAATTCAAGGCCTGGAAATGTTGCTTTTCCGGCACCTCTTTTTCGAATCTATCCAATAAATAATCTACCTAACCTAAACCATCATGCGTACGCAGATCACTCACTTCTGTCAATACACAACATAGAGATCTTGTCATCATATTACATTTCAGCGTGGTTACCTCGTGTAACCAGTTCTACCATCATTCTATCTCCTTGTCTGAATATGACATACAATAGCTTTTGCGCTCCCATGAGATTCATTCGTCCGTGGTGGGATTTACCCAATCTTTCTCTCGCACGGTTATTTTGTAGATGCAGTCCAAATCCTCATCGCTTTCATAGTCTCCCACTATCTCTATGTAGCGCGATCCCTCAATAGGGTATAAGGGTATAACTACGCATAGAGACTTCTTCTCAAAAATCATCTTGCACTTCTTTAGATTAATCACCCCATTCATGTCAGTGGACAATCAATTCCTAAGAGTGCGAGGTAGGGATTGCTGCCATCGACAATCTTTATCACTTCAAAGTCTGCTAGCATGCTCACTCCCTCAATATCCATAGTGATTCCCTCCAATTGTCCCATGGGTATTATCTTCTGTTGGTTTGCCATTCGCAGCTGAATAGGAGACCATTGCAGCATAGGCCTCCACATGCACTCCCATGTATGCTTCAGCAGAATGTTCATATCTAATCCTAAATCTAGAATTACTTGGTCCATCTCATATTCTCCCATATATGCAGTTAGAATCATTTATCTCCCTATCCTAGTCTTATGCTTTCCAATCTTTCGGACTACGCGTGGTTCTCTTGGTGCAGTCCCAACGCATTCGTTAATGAGTTCCTACAATCCTTTTACAGCCTTACTATTGCACAATAGCTTCATGCATGTTTCCAGGAATGTTGTAAGCATATATGGGTCCATTTTCAACTCTTTTCTTTCTGAAGTGGAGGCATTAGCGAAACTCTTCTTAGCTTCCATGAAGGTTTCCTTAGCGCGCGCTCCAAATCAAACTCTGCTTCTTTCGTCGGAGCCTTGCGAACCCAAGTACTATCTTCAGGTTGTTTTCCTTTATCATCGCCCATCGTGATTCCACTTCGGAGCACAATGTTCACATTTGGATCTTCCTCGCATGACTTATACCTCATCATTTGCAGCTTCTGAGTCAGGGGAGGCAGTAGTGCTCCCTTGTCGCTTATCCTAGCTATCAACATAGGAAAATCTTCTGTCTCATGATCAAACAAGGTACAATACTAATCCAGATTTAAATAGGAATGCAAAAAATTACAGAAATAACCATAAATATAGAGATGCAGCAGAAATAATACTTCATTTCATTACTGTAAAATACTAAAATATGCTTACAAACGGAAATGGAAATAAACCAGCTAGGATGATGATAACTTATCTCTGAGAAGAGATGTGGCGGCTACATGCCTCTGAACTATCTTACAATGAGGCTCAAAAGCCTATTTATTGTTGAGAAATAATGGAAAATCCTAAACATCCAAAAACCTAACCCTAGAAGATGAAACGCCAAACTGTGGGCCCGATTTGGGTAAATTGGTACATCAACTTCTCGGGGTCGTAACTTTGGCATACGATCTCTGTTTGACATGCACAATATCTAGTTAGAAAGATATATCTGGGACTAAAACATTGGAAAGAGAAACATTAGTCCATAGCCCATGTTTCTCCCAATTTTCTAAAAAAAACATCCTAACGACTTCGGAAGTTCATGACCCAAAAAACTGCCAAAAATAGTAAATTGTGCTACAAATAAGGAAACTGAAAAACTGAAAGAGAAAATTGCGGGAGTTGAAGTGGGATAGGTGGGTGTCCACCAACATCCACCTGGATCATTCCTCCCCCCTTAGGAAGCAATGTTCCCCATTCCGTTGGGTTCCTCCATGAGATGAGGAAACTTCTGCTGAACTTGGTCCCTGGTGAGTTGTTCTGCAACCTCTGATGTGGCCAGTAATGGCGGGAACCATGGTCGAGGGTGGTCCACATTGAATACTTGGTGTGAGTGAAGGAATGGGGGAATGTTGTGCTCCAAAGAATTGTTTCCCATAGCCTTGGTACTGGTGTAAGGACCATATCAAAGTGGTCTGACCTTCTGATGGGCTCTTGTAAAGCATTCTTTCTGCAGATGCAACTAGACTTTGTCACCCACTTGAGACTTGTGTGGTACCTGATGATGATCATGTCACTTCTTGTACTTGGAAATTTCCAAAATGGAGCAGCGATATATCAGCACGTTGGGTAGAGGTGCTCTGGGAGTCAGATCGAATGAATGCTTGACCTGACAGTGCAACAGTACCCTTGTAAGTGAGGAGAAGATGTCATTATCTTCTTTCATGACCGTATCCACTTGCTTCTACTACATGGAGGAACCCTTCCTGGGGGCCATGGATGTGGCTATGATCTTCCCCTTAATTTTATGGTGAACCAGACATAAAATAAATTTCCTAGTCTGGGAGATGATCTTACTGCCTTTCTTAGTAGAGATCAAAGAAGTGGCAGTAGTGGGGCTACCAATGGTACCCTATATAATGAATTACACAAGGAAATAATAACAGAGCGAGGCCTTGAATCATACACAGCATGTCACCTCTACAAGTATAGATGGCCTAATAATACATCAAAAACATCTAGAGGTGCAACATCACACAATACCTCATCTGTTAAGGGCTTGATGTTGTAGGGAAGGTGACACTGCTAGAGAACTCGAAGATCTCGTCCTTGCTAAAGCCACCCAATGCTATATGGTTGGGGGTGTGCTATGGTCAGTAGTCCCAGCTGCTTCATGACCTCTGCTGAAATGAGGTTCTTTTGGTTGCCATTGTCGACATTGAATTGTAGCGGCGAACCCTTCACCCACATCTATGAGTGGAAAATATGCTCCCCCTCCTCTGGATCTTCGGGCTCATTCTTTTGGATCTTAGCTGTGGAAATAGTGGCACTGGGCTCCGTATCAATGATCTGCTTCCCTATGTCATTCCCCTTTTTGGGTTCTGACTCAAGGTCAGAACATGCATCTGATTCTAAAGCCTTCAACTCGGCCACCAACGACTGCTTGGTCCGACACACACTTGTGTTGTGAGTGGGGCTCTTGTGGAACTCACACCACTTTCCTGTGTCCTTCTTTGACTTTGTGGTGTTGTTCTTTTCCTACAACTTTGACCGGTTGTCTTGGGTCACCCCGCCTTGGCTTTTTCCTTTGGTCTTCGGATTTGCAGATCCAAAGTCTCGCTTATTTTGCTTAAACTTCTGCTCGATTTTGACAGCGTATCGGTACACTGTGTTGAGCGAGGAGATGTTCAGGAACTCGATCTCTTCCTAGATGTATCTATGTAGGTATTCATGGTATTTGAATACCAAATGTAGCTCAGAATCCTTGATACCAACTATGTGTGAAGGGTATGAAAAATGTTTGTGAACTGTAGCACATTTTGGTCCCTTCCCTGTCGCAGCATGGTCCACTTTTTGTATTTGTCCTCATAGCTTTCGACATAGTAATACTGCTCCTTAATGGCATCCCAGAATGAATTCCATGTGGGTGTAGCTAAAAATAGTGAGCCCATACTTTCATCCTTCTACTCGGAGTAGGTTTCCCACCAGTCCTTGATGTGGGGGTCTACTTTGAGAAGAGTGAAAATAATCTTTTCTTGACTGGAAAAATTATGAACAGAAAAATACCCTTCTAGCAAATTTAACTATTTATCTATAGCATCTATATCTATCTGACCCTTGAATATGGGGATTTCAAAATTAACTTGTACCTTAAAGGGTGTGGTGTTTCCAAAGTAGCTGTTGGAAGCTGATGCGTCACCTCTGGGTAGCCGTTGAAGGATCTACGCAAAGTTGTCCATCATCACGTTTCTTTGTTGCTTGAGGGCTTCTTTGAGCAAGATTTTGATAGGATCTCCTGCTCCCTCATATTTATTTTCATCCACCATGGGAGGCCATAGAGATTTGTGAGGCTGGTCTTGCAAAGGTTCGACTAGTTCACGCCCTAACTCCTTATGTCCCGACCTCGTTGGGGACATGCAAAGAAAAAGAGAGAAAGAGCTGACTGCTCTGATACCACTGATCTAGATTTAAACAAGAACGCAACAAATTACAGAGATAACCATAAATACAGAGATGCAGTGGAAATAATACTTCGTTTAATTACTGTAAAATACTGAAATATGCTTACAAACAGAAATGGAAATAAACCAGCTAGGGCGATGGTAGCTTATCTCTGAGAAGAGATGTGGCGGCTACATTCCTCTGAATTGTCTTAAAATGAGGCTCAAAGGCCTATTTATTGTTGAAAAATAATGGAAAACCCTGAACATCCAAAAAACTAACCCTAGAAGATGAAACACCAAATTGTGGGCCCCGTTTGGGTAAATTGGTACATCAATTTCCCGGGGTCGTAACTTTGGCATACGATCTTCATTTGACACACACAATATCTAGTTAGAAAGATTTATCTGAGGACTACAACTTTGGGAAGAGAAACTTTGGTCCATGACCCATGTTGCTCTCAATTTTCCTAGAAAATGTCGCTTAGGGCCACAAAATGGCTCTGGAAGTTCAGGACTCGAAAAACTGCCAAAAATAGTAAATTGTGCTACAAATAAGGAAACTGAAAAACTGAAAGGGACAGATGCAGGGATCCAAGTGGGATAGGTGGGTGGCCACCAACATCCACTTGGATCAAATACAAACATGATGGATGCGTTGGATTCATACAATCATGGGCATAATATCCTGGCCTTCCGCAATTATAGCATATCAGTTGTTTGCGTCCTCTTCCAGGTCCTCCACCTTGGCCTTGTCCGCGCCCCAAAAATATGGTTCGTGCCACTCTTGCATTCTAGTCTAGCGATCGTGCTTCGGCCTAAACTCTATAGGTGGGATTTCTATCCATCATCAGCTCATAGCTTCTACAAGTGTGTTCATCATGTCCAATTGATTTACAAAAATTACAAAACAATTGTTGCAAATTTTGTGTGTACTTCTGTAACAAATGGCAATTGTCTATAGCATGCTTTCCTCCTATTTGACAAATCGTGCACCACAAAGAAGGTTCTGTGCTAGGTCCTTCTTATGCTTCCAAACTTAATGTGACATCGGTGTTGGAAATAATACTGAGAGGGGGGTGAATTCGTATTATCAAATTCTTTTTAACAAATCTTCCTTATTTATACTTTGAATTACTTTTGCATATCAATACCATAAAATAATGAGAATGAACAAGAAAAACACAAAAGAACACCAGATGTAAGGTGGAAACCCAATGTGGGTGAAAACCACCTGCTTCAATATGTCTCTATCTTCTTTCAAATTAGAAACTCCTTTTACAATGATTTTGTACTGGTGCAGTCCTTTACTAGTACACAGGCTGCAACCTGCAGAGAGCTACAACTCTCTCTTGTTTTCCAGTCTTTCCTGGAAGGGAGCTACAACCCCCTACTTCTTTTCATAAAGCATCAAATGATCATCAAGTACATGTTAGTTACACAGTCCACTGCAGTAATCAGATCAGCAATAATAGAACTAACCCAGAACACTTATCAACAGAAAAATTCAATCAACAGAAGATCTTAAGACAGATACGCAGTTTTTTCTTCTGTGGTCTGCGTTGCTACGCACTTCACCTTCTGCTTCCCTGCGTATACCCGCAAATATCCTTCTCCCGCACTGCGTGTCCACGCACTGTTTCTTCAACCGCACTGCGTACTGTTACTGCAGGTACGCACCCAAAGACACTATCGCGCCGCGTACTGTTACTGCAGGTACGCACCCATAGATACTATCGCGCCGCGCACTTTTACTGCATGTACGCACCCAGAGATACTATCACGCCGCGTACTTTTACTGTGCGTACGCACCTGAACCTTTGTCGCTCTGCGTACCCACGTACTTCTCCTTCTTCTGCTCTGTGTACCCACGCAGCTCTCCTATTTCTGCTTTGCATACCCGCGCAGATCTCCTGTTTCTACTCTGCGTACCCACGCCGCTCTCCTGTTAAACAACTGCGTACTTCTGATTAGGGCCGAATTAGCAGTCCACCAGAGTGGCACAGTTGCTCAGATCTGATCATGCGCTCGAGAGATCACCCTTCACAAATTCGCTTTCAACTTCTCTTACATATAGATCAAGCTTTTAAGACCATAACCCAATATTTCAGATCTTAAGATATTCAATTGCAAAAGATGCTTAGCCAAGTGATCTCCTTTGCTTTATATAAGCAAGCTCCTCCTAAAATCATGGATCAATACCACGAGCCAAAACCATTATAACACGAATACCGTCGGCTAAATACCAAGGGTTAAACATAAGAAACCCCACGTGTGCTTTTCTCTGCCTTGAAATGAGTGCACTGGGGGTACGCACCTCCTGAACGGCTGACCTGCGAGTCGGGCCGCGGTCCCTTCACGGTGTACCTGTAGGTACGCATCTTCTGAACTGTTCTCCTGCGTACTTCTTAATTTTCAACATATTGAGAGCCTTGCCACGGGTGTTGCCATCAAGTACAACATCTGTAGCATATAGCCATACCAGAAACATAATGCCAACAATCTCCCCCTTTGGACTTGATGGCAACCTCAAAAGCTTCAACGTCATTCTCCCCCTTTGACATCAAGGGCAAAGGGTTATGCTCCCCTAAGAACATGCTCCCCCTGAATATGAACCAGATCTGCAAAGAAGAACCAAAATCCACCAGAAAGAGATAGAGACATATTGCAGCTCTATTCAGACCAGCTTCCATGATCTCCTTCTGTACATCCTCCATAATGCCAACAATGCATTATATGCTCCCCCTGAACCTGTGCCGCAACCCAGCACATGTACGCATATACCCCAGATAAACCATGCGTACAACCATCAATCAAAAGAGTTTCAACAATAAGATGATGCATCAACAACCCCCAGCTTTTGCCTGAGGTATTCAAAAGTCTCTCTGGGTAATGGTTTGGTGAGAATATCAACAACTTGTTCCTTAGAAGGAACATACTCCAACTTGACTTTCTTTTCAAGCACTTGTTCCCGGAGAAAATGATACTTGATTGGTATGTGCTTGGTTTTTGAATGCATGACAGGATTCTTTGAGATGCTGATTGCACTTGTGTTATCACATAAGATGGAGATAGGTGGTGTACAAGTGATTTGAAAATCCTGCAAGGTCTGCATCATCCAAAGGAGTTGAGTGCAGCAAGATGCAGCAGCAACATATTTCGCTTCAGCTGTAGACAAGGCAATCGAACTATGTTTCTTGCTGAACCAAGATACTAATCTGGAACCCATAAAGAACGCACCACCACTTGTGCTCTTCCTGTCATCCACGCTTCCGGCCCAATCTGCATCTGTATAAGCATGAAGTGTGAGATCTGTATCTCTAGGATACCATAAGCCATAATTTTGTGTCCCTTGAAGATATTCGAAAATTCTCTTCACTTCCTCAAGATGAGTCTCCTTTGGATTTTCCTGAAATCTTCCAACTATTCCTACTGCATGCATGATGTCCGGTCGGGTACTTGTCAAATAAAGTAGACTTCCAATCATAGATCTGTAGGTTGGTTGATGTACTACTGCAGATTCATCATTTTCACTGAGGCTACATCCTGTGACCATGGGTGTACATATTGGTTTTGCATCTTCCATGCCATATTTCTTCAAAATCTGTTTGAGATACTTGGTTTGAGATAAAAAGATTCCTCCTTCTTTTTGTTGGATTTGCAAACCAAGGAAATATGTCAGTTCTCCCAGCAAGGACATTTCAAATTCTTTTTGCATGACCAAGGCAAAGCTTTGACTCATAGCTTCTTCATTGCTGCCAAAAATAATGTCATCTACATACACAACAAGTATTAGCAATTTGTCATTTTCAACTTTTATATAAAGATTGCTATCTGCTGATCCTTTTGAAAAACCTTGTTGATGAAGATATTTGTCCAAACGATAGTACCAAGCCCTTGGAGCTTGTTTGAGACCATAGAGAGCCTTTTTCAATCTGCATACAAGATTTGGATCATTTCCAAGAATTAACCCATCTGGTTGCTCAATGTATACTTCTTCTTCCAAGTCTCCATTCAGAAAAGCTGATTTCACGTCCATTTGAAATACTTTGAAGTTTTGAAAACTTGAAAGAGCAAGGAACATTCAGATGGCCTCAAGTCTTGCAACAGGAGCAAAGGTTTCTTCAAAGTCTATTCCTTCTTGCTGTGCATACCCTTTACAAACAAGTCTGGCCTTGTTTCTAATTACTTCTCCATTTTCATTCAATTTATTTTTGAAGGCCCATTTTGTTCCGATAACATTCTTGTCCTTTGGTCTAGGAACCAGCTCCCAAGTGTTGTTCTTTTCGATCTGCTCAAGTTCTTCATCCATTGCTTTCACCCAACATTCATCTTTGCATGCCTCTTTCACATTTTGTGGTTCAGTGGAGGAGAGTAATGCCAAATAGCTTGAAGCTTCTGCAACTATTCTTCTTGTTTGTACACCTGCTTCTTTCTGCCCCACAATCTGAGATTCTGGATTATTCTTCTTAACATATCTGGATGGAGTTTTCTCTTCTATTCTTGTCTACTCCTCTAGTTCTTCTTGAGGTTCTTCTTCTTCATCATTCTGTCTTTGATGGTAGCCTTCATCTTCTTCGATGTCTTCATGCTGTACTTGCCTAGGAATGTATCCCTTCTCATCAACCACTACATCAATGCTGTCAACAATTCTGCCAAGTCTTTTATTGTAGCATTTGTATGCTTTGCTATGTGGAGAGTAACCAAGAAGAATACCTTCATCTGCTCTAGGTTCAAGTTTGCCAAGTTGCTCATCAGTATTCTTGATATAGCATTTTCTCCCAAAGATTTTGAAGTGCTTTACCGAAGGAGTCTTACCACTCCAGAGCTCATGAGGAGTTTGAGTGTTGTTCACCCAGACATTTGTTTTGTTGAGAATAACAACTGCAGCATGTGCAGCTTCACCCCAGAAATTTGCGGGAGTTCCTGATTCATCAAGCATAACACGAGCCATTTGTTGGACTGTTCTGTTCATTCTTTCCACAACTCCATTTTGCTGAGGAGTTCTAGCTGTAGAGAATTCTCTTCTTATCCCATGTTCTTCACAGAAATCGAAAAATTCATTTGAGTTAAACTCCCCACCTCTGTCAGATCTGAGGCACTTAATTTTGTGACCTGATTCATTTTCAACCAAGGCTTTGAAGGATTTGAATTTTTCGAATGCTTCATCTTTGTGCTTCATAAGTCCTAACCAGACAAACCTGGAGAAATCGTCAATGAATAATATCAAGTATTCTTCTCCTCGAGGTGTTATTTTCCTGAATGGACCGCATGTATCTGTATGTACTAGCTCAAGAGGCATGCTAGCTGATCCTTCCTTCTCTGGAAAGTTAGTTATGGTTTGTTTTCCAAACTGACATGATTTGCATATGGTGTTGTCAGGAATTTTGATATCTGGAAGATCGCAAACTGCCTGATATTTGCATGCTTTCCTTATTTGTGAAAAACTTAGATGCCCCAACCTCTGATGCCATAACCAGTGCTCATCATCCTTGCTCAGATAGAATTGTTGTTGTCCTTCTTCAAATATGTACAGATTATTTGGAGTTCTTTTACCTTTGATCACTATTTTACCTGTATCAAGATCACGAACAAGACATCCATTTGATCTGAATATCACCTCGGTTCTTTGATCACACATCTGGCTGACACTTAGAAGATTATGCTTCAATCCATCAACATACAAAACATTTCCAGCCTTGACCTTTTCTTTTAACTGAGCAATGCCTTTTCCTTTTATAGTTGCAGGAGTGTCATTTCCAAAAGAAACTTTCTTTCCTTTATCTAGAGCAGAATATGACTCAAGTTTTTCTTTATCACCTGTCATATGCTTTGAACATCCACTGTCAATGTACCATAGATTTTCCTATCCCTCTGCATAAAATGCTATCCCACATCTTTCTGTTTGTGATTCCTTTATTCTCCATGTTTTGGTGCTTGAGGCTTGTTCCTTTTTCTGCTGAAAACTGCCCCTGCATTCAGAATCTTCATGACCAAAGTTATTGCAAATAGAACATTCAACTTCATTTTCAAGAACCGAAAAGTTGTTATAGGTCCTTTTTGTAATCCTGGTCATATTTCTTTGTTTTTGAGCTTCTCTAGTCATGATCGTTTTATATGAAACACATTGAGCTGCTTTGTGACCAAAGTTATGGCAAGAAAAGCATTGTCCATTGAATAAACTTCTGCGGTTATCAAATGTACCAGCCAATTGATTGTAATTTCTATTGTCATCCATTCTTGAACCAAATTGAGAAGATTTTACCTGTGGCTGGTTGTAGCTTTTGTTCACCCTTAAGACGGATTGCCCCTGATAGTCTCTGTTTGCAGTTCGTCCCTACTTTACCTGATGGTCTCCATTGTGCTTTTGCTCATTTCTTCTTGCTGCATCAAGATAACTTTTTGAGGTGGATGCTTGAGAAGTTTCTCCATTATAGCCTAGACCTGTCTTGTTTAGTGGAGACCGTTGTACATTGATAATCTCATCCAAAGTTTCAGATCCTTTGACAAACTTAAGATTAATAGCTTTTGTTTTCACAATCTCTTTTCTAAGATCAACAATTTCACCTTCTAATTTTTCAATATGTTTTTCCTTTTCATCAATTTGAAATTGTAGAGTATCAATGATCATATTCTTTTCTTCTATACATCTCTTGAGTCTAGTAATTTCTTCATAAAGGTTATCCACATCTATAGCATCCATATAATCATCATCTTCAAATGCCATTAACAATTTATATTCATTACCTCGTTCATCTTCATCACTGTTTGATAGACCATCACTATCTTCATGAGTGTAGTAGCTTTTCTTATTTGCACTCTGTTTCTTGTTCCATCTAGCAGGTTCCTTTCCTTTATCCTTATAAGGACATTTTGCAGCATAATGACCTACTCTTCCACAAGAAAAGCATTTAAAAGGTAACTTACCTCTGAACCTTCCAGAACCCCTTTGAAGATTTCTAACAAAATTTGATTCTTCTTCTTCTTCTTCTGGGACGTGGCTTGCTTCATAATAATCTCCTTTGCCTAAAGCCTTGAAAGCAGCTTCTCTTCTGTCTGAAGGACCTCCCTTTCTCATTTCATAAGCAGTTATAATTTCGTGAAGCTGAGACATAGTAAGAATTCATAGATTTTCCTTTTCTTCTATTGCAGAAACCTTAGATTCAAACTTGGGGGACAATGATCTTAGAACTTTTTCAACCACAATAGCCTCTTTTATTTCTTCACCCGAATTTTTCATGAAAGTAACAATCTCATCTACTCGAAGAAAATAGTTAGCCACACTTTCATCATTATACATCCTGAGATTCTCATACTGAATCCTGAGAGTTTGAAGTTTAGCACGCTTTACCTGTTCATCTCCTTCGTAGCTCAAGACAATCTTGTCCCATATTTCTTTTGTGGATTTATATTGCATAAAATTTACGAATTCTATTTGAGATAAGCATCCCAGCAAAGTATTGACTTCTTTAGCATTTGTTTCATATTTCTTCTTTTCGGCCGCATCTGTAGGAGTAGTTTAAGGAAAAGCGTAGCCTGTATCTATGATATCCCAAACTTCTGTACCAAGAGATTGAAGATAGGCAGTAACTCTTACCTTCCAATAATTGAAGTTTGTCCCATCAAAAATTGGTGGCCTGATTGATGCTTCCCTCTCGTAGTTGCTCATGATGAATGATCTTCCTTCAACCGATCAAGCTTCTCCGAAGGACCTGCTCTGATACTAATTGTTGGAAATAATACTGAGAGGGGGGGTGAATCAGTATTATCAAATTCTTTTTAACAAATCTTCCTTATTTATACTTTGAATTATTTTTTCATATCAGTACCATACAATAATGAGCATGAACAAGAAAAACACCAAAGAACACCAGATGTAAGGTGGAAACCCAATGTGGGTGAAAACCACCTGCTACAATATGTCTCTATCTTCTTTCAAATTAGAAACTCCTTTTACAATGATTTTGTACTAGTGCAGTCCTTTACCAGTACACAGGCTGCAACCTGCAGAGAGCTAAAACTCTCTCTCGTTTTCCAGTCATTCCTGGAAGGGAGCTACAACCCCCTACTTCTTTTCATAAAGCATCAAATGATCATCAAGTACATGTAAGTTACACATTCCACTGCAGTAATCAGATCAGCAATAACAGAACTAAACCAGAACACCTTATCAACAGAAAAATTCAATCAACAGAAGATCTTAAGACAGGTACGCAGTTTTTTCTTCTATGGCCTGCGTCGCTATGCACTTCACCTCCTGCTTCCCTACGTATACCCGCAGAGATCCTTCTGCCGCACTGCGTGTCCACGCACTGTTTCTTCAACCACACTGCGTACTGTTACTGCAGGTACGCACCCAGAGACACTATCGCGTCGCGTACTGTTACTGCAGGTACACACCCAGAGATAATATCGCGTCGTGTACTTTTACTGCATGTACGCACCTAGAGATACTATCGCACCACATACTTTTACTGTGCGTATGCACCTGAACCTTTGTCGCTCTGCATACCCACGCAGTTCTCCTTCTTTTGCTCTGCGTGCCCACGCAGCTCTCCTGTTTCTGCTCTGCGTACCCACGCAGATCTCCTGTTTCTGCTCTGCGTACCCATGCCGCTCTCCTGTTAAACACATGCATACTTCTGATTAGGGCCGAATTGGCAGTCCACCAGAGTGGCATAGTTGCTCAGATCTGATCATGCGCTCGAGAGATCACCCTTCACAGATTCGCTTTCAACTTCTCTTACATATAGATCAAGCTTTTAAGACCATAACCCAATATTTCATATCTTAAGATATTCAATTGCAAAAGATGCTTAGCCAAGTGATCTCCTTTGCTTTATATAGGCAAGCTCCTCCTAAAATCATGGATCAATACCACGAGCCAAAACCATAATAACACGAATACCGTCGGCTAAATACCAAGGGTTAAACATAAGAAACCCCACGTGTGCTTTTCTCTGCCTTGAAATGAGTGCACTTGGGGTACGCACCTCCTGAACGGCTGACCTGCGAGTCTGGCCATGGTCCCTTCACAGTGTACTTGCGGGTATGCATCTTCTGAACTGTTCTCCTACGTACTTCTTAATTTTCAACATATTGAGAGCCTTGCCACAGGTGTTGCCATCAAGTACAACATCTGTAACATATAGCCATACCAGAAACATAATGCCAACAATTGGTCCTCCTCCCGTGAGGTAATTCGTGAACACAGGGCAGTGGTCCTTATCATGACCCTAACCCTTGTATTTTATGCACCACACCTCTTCGTGCACTTCTGGTTGAGCTGCCTTGTCCTGTTTCAGACTCTGCATCTCAAGGCATAAGCTTTCCAACTGTACATGGATATGCTAAACTCCCAAGTTAAGATCCTGCATCGAGGTTTCATGCAGCCTCATCGTGATATCCAAGGCCTATGCTTGAGTTGTTAACCTCTGTTGTGACAACGCATTCCTCAAATGCGGCATTAGTGATGCTACAAACCATTCGTGGTGCTGTCCATCTGTCAAAGTCATATTAGCTTCATGAATCATACAGTTTAGTCTCTGATCTAGCTCCCAAGGAGTCTCACCTAGTAGCATTGTGATTTGTTTAAATATAATGATCAACGACACTTCTGACTTCAGCCTGCTAAATTATTTGTTTAGTGCAATTTGGATATCCGCGATTCCCGCATTCAGATTGTCATTAGAATGCTTAATATACCAGGTCATCATGTGATCCTGCAGAGCGCTGACCAACATTTCTTTCTTTATATTATCATCTGTAACTCCCTACGCTTCCCATATGGCTCTTATCACAAACCAAAACTGGTATGGATCTTCATTTCCTACTCCCTTGAACATAGGCAACTTTATCACGCTTACCATATTGACTAGCAGTGGTGACGGAGGTGGTACGGGCAAAGATGGAGGTGAATGCAGTGAAACGGGTGGTGGTGTGGGTCGGGGTGGTATGCATGGAATTCTTTTCCTTATCAACTGAATCACACTTTGTGGCAAGACCTTCGTGAGCTCTTCCTCATCCCCTCACGAAGGTGAAATGAAAGGGATATTCTTTGGTCCCTTACTTCCTTCATTTTTGTAGTTTTTTCTACTTCGCGTAGTTCTGGACATCAAGGTAATTGAATAACCCTCTTTTCACACAATAGAATTTTAATCCAAGTATTCATAGAATTTACATACTTACCTTTCGGTCCTTTGAGAAAGCATCACTCTGCGTCGCTATAGCTGATTGAAGAATCTACCGTGAACTCAATAATGAATCCTCCTATAATCCAATCGAGCCAGTGATCAACAACGTGTGCTATCTTATCCTCCGATGCTTCCAATATGCACACTCTGGGGTCCACACAATAGGATTGTTGAGTTTCTACCTTCCTTGGCTATTTTCTAGCTTCATGATCCACTCATATAGCTCAGTAGGGAAATATGCGAAAAATATTTCTTGGATCTCTATGTACAGGTAGCAGTTTAACCACTCTTCTTTTGTCAGTCATGAATTCCTATTTTCCTGCACTGTGAACTTGTGAATTCTTCTGTACAACCAACCTTCGATTTCCTTCTTAGTTGGATTCCAATGATACGACATCAAACATCTCTATGCAGATTTCGGTCCCAGAAACGAAACCATTTGTTGGCTTGATGGGGGACTAACCTAGGTTCAGAGTTAATTAGCCAAAAAAATCTCTATACTACTAGCCCTTTCAACAATAGCTTGCAGAGCACAAACTAAGGTCTCACCCAAAGCAGTATGGGGGGATGCTAGAACCAAGTTTTCGCAACCTTGAGATGTCTGAGGGGTCAGTTTAGTCCAACTTTGAATACCTTCACGTAGGTCACTTCGCACACTATCCTGACCCGTGAGGCCTTCGCGATCTGTTATAATCACCTCTGCATAGCCCTCACTAGGGGCTGAAGTGATTTCACACTACCTGAGCAGCAATTTACGCTACTTCTCCAAGTTATACCACGGATCTTACTTATCTTCTTATAACATTTAGTTATCTTCACGTAAACAGATACTTATTTTTATATTCACTTTATCAACACATTCATATAAGTTTGTGCTTCATATAAGAAATAGAAATGCAAATTATATCTGATACATTCAATGCAAAAAATAGGAAAAATATACACAGAAATGATGTAAAACTTCTTTTTATTACTTCTCCAAAGGTTACAGACTTGACTCACCCTGTGCAGTCAGCTGCATGGGTCCACGCACTCAGCTGCAGACTACTAGGCCTCTGCGCACTTAGTTGCAGATCCTTATCCTACTCTACGACTCAAAGACTCAACTTGAAACTTAGATAAGACTCACTTCTTCATCCTTCATTCATGACTATCATCTGCTTATTTAAAACTTAGAGCCTCGCTCTATTTATACAATCCCATGGTCCGCGGACCATGGGTAGGTTTCTAAAGCTGACTTTGCATTACAAAAATGAGGGTGGACAACCCTATGACTCATTTAAAATCTTCACACTCCGCGCCCACAAAACGCGGAGTCTTTACATCGCATTTGGTCAAAATCTGGGCTTAAACCCCAAAACTTGCCTTAGAGGATCCTACGCCCAATAGTGGGCCATTAATAGCCTGCTTGTAACACTTTTTGAATATTGTCCTCCTTGCTACAAAGTGACCTCCACAAGGCCCATCATGATAGGTACAAGGATGTCAAAAACTTCCTCTTCCCTTACACATCTTCTCAAGATTTGATCTAGGCCAAGTTTGAAAAGATTGCCGCTAATCTAGGTGAAGGGGGCGCTTTTCCTGACTATCTTGCTCTTTTCTTTGGAGGACAAGTTTGGTGGGAACTGTGATGATACCAAATAGTTTGTTATATCATCAAACCATGGGGAGAGAACTGAAATAGCAAACAAGTGCTCGTCTAGTAACTGGTCATCCACCATTCCTTCTTCACCTGCAGGTAGATTCACCCTAGATAAAAGTTCTGCAACAAGATTTTCCTTACTAGGCTTATCAACAATGGTTAGATCAAACTGATGTAATAAAAGCAACCATCTTATAATTCGAGCATTCAGATCTGGTTTGTTCATTAAATATTTGATTGCAACATGGTCAGTATGCACAAATGTTTGATAGCCTATAATGTAATGCCTAAATTTGTTTAATGAATGCATAATAGCTAAGAGTTCCTTTTCGGTCACAGTGTAATTTAGCTCAGCCTTTGAAAATTTCTTACTCATAAAATAGATTACATAAGGCATTTTTTCCTCTACCTGGACTAAGGCTGCTCCTATGGCTTTGTGTGAGGCATCAGCATGAATATGAAAGGGGAGGGCCCAGTTTGGGCCTTGGAGAATTGGTGTAGTGGTTAACTTACCCTTTAGAATGTCTAAGGCCTCTTGATAGCTTTTTTACCATATAAACTCAAAGTCTTTGGCCAACAACCCAAATAAAGGAGAGGCCAAATTGCTTAAGTCCTTTATGAACCTTTGATAGTATCTAGCTAACCCCAAGAAACTCCTAACATCTCTCTCCTTTTACGAAGGTGGGACCCTTTGGATGATAGCTATTTTGTTCGGGTCCACCTACAATCCTTGCTGGGATATTGAATGACCTAGCATGGTCCCTTCAGTCATTAAGAATTCAAATTTTCAGGACTGAGAGACAGGTTCATTTCAATACACTTGTGCAGTACTTTGCCTAGGTTAGTCAGGGCTTCTTGAAAATCACAGCCATAAATTGTAAAGTCATCCATATAAATTTCCATCGCATCATGTACTAATTCGGAAACAATACTCAACACTGCTCTCTGGAAAGTGGCAGGAGCATTGCATAGGCCAAAAGAAAGGACCCTATAGGCAAAAGTACCCTAAGGATAGGTGAATTTGGTCTTATCCTAGTCTTCTGGGTAGATTTGGATTTGGTTGTACCCACTGAATCCATCTACGAAAGAAAAAGAAAAAAATCCCCTGCCAGGTCGTCTAGCACTTGGTCAATGAAGGGTAGGGGAAAATGATCCTTCTTTGTGGCTTTTTTCAACTCCCTATAATCAACACAAATCCTCCATTTACCATTTTTCTTGGGAACTAACACTAAAGGGGAAACCCACTCACTATCGGAGATAGGGTAAACGAATCCTGCATCTAACAGTTTTTGTAGTTCTCCTTTGACTATACCTTTAACAGTTGGATTCATCCTCCTTTGTGGTTTTTGGACTAGCTTGCAACCTTCTTTGATGTATATGTGGTGAGTACACACTGAGGGGTGTACTCCCTTCATTTCCTTGTAACTCCAAGTGAAGGCTTCTAGGTTTTCTTTTCAAATGTTGCATAGCTTTTCCTCTTTGAGAGCAGAAAGAGATGGATTAATTTTCAAGGTTTTCTTTGGGCTGAATTCTATGGTTTTGAAATGGAGTGGGTTGGAATCGGCCAAGCATAAGTTAATTGGATGGTTGTTTTGGGTTTCCCTTACTTCTTCTTCTAAAGGTAACGAACTAGGAGTTGGGCTTTGGAGCAGGTGTTCAATCAAGTCATCCTCATCTTGTTTTCCTCCTCCTATGGTTGCTTTTAAAGCATAAAGTTGGGTGGAGTAAACCTCATACTCTTCCTCCTCTTCCGACCATAAAGGTAAATCATGCTCTAAATAAGGTTGAGCAAGAGGTTATAGGACTAACTGCTTGGACATATGCCCATTCTTGATGGTCATATTCCCAGCTCTGCAGCTAATGTAAGCATCGACTGTGGCCAACCATGGCCTCCCAAGGATGAGAGGGTAACCAGTAAGCTTAGCCTTACGTTGGAGAACTAGAAAATCTGTAGGGAATTCCCAGGAGTCAACGGAGACCATCACATCCTCCACAATTCCCTCAAGGGTGACTGTGGAATGATTTGCAAGTTGCATAACTATTGTGGTCTTCCTCAATGACCCTTGAAGGTTGAGCTTCAGCATGGTTTCCTTGGTCATCACATTAATGGTAGCCACAAGATCGATTAGAGTGTGTGGGACAATGGTGCCATTGATGTGCACATCTACTACAGGGCTTCCAGGGTCAAAATATTTCCAACATATTACCTGCCCTAGCATTAAGTTGGATAGCTGCCCAATGAAATTAATGGTAGGGGCATCCCTTTTTCTTCTTCCTGGATGCTTGAAGCATTTCTCCTTAATCAACTTATTGTAAATGGGAACATCTTTTATTGCCTGGAGAAGGGGGATCTTTACACATAGATTTTTCAATTTTCTGAGAAGTTCAGTTTCTTCTGGGATAGGCTGGAGTGGTTGGGATAATCTCTCAGGAAAGGGTGGATTTAATTTAAGGTTTCTTTCCTCTCCTTCTTCCTCAACCTCCCTATGTGGAGAGGGAGGTTGGTTATCCAAGAGGACTCTCCTAGATCTTACGTTAATCTCCTAGATTTCCACAACATAAGTCGAATATGATGTCTCTCCATTGTATACTTGTTGAGCCTGCCTAATTTTTAGGTTCGAATTTGGTTGGGTAGGCGTCTGGGGTTTCTTGGGTGGAGCAGAGTGTAGGAGTTGTGGTTGGGAAGCTGGTGGAGGTAATAGAGCTGTAGAATTGTTGTATTGAGGCCTCCACCCTTGGGGTGGTGCATTCCACTGAGGTTGTGGCAGAGCATCAGGTTGAAATTACTGGTTGGCTGGCTGGGAATGATACTGAGATGGATAAGACCAAGGAGGGGGTGTAGACTAGGAAGGATGAGCAGGGGGTCCCTAAGAAGGTATAGTTGTGTTTTAGTTGGGGTTGTAATATGCATGGGATGACCCTTGCATGCCCTGCTAGTATGGTTTAGGTCAAGGAGGCTTCTTTTGGTTAATGTAGCAAAGCTACTTAGTGACCCCTTTAGCTCCTTGATATACAACTTTGAAACTGGGTAATGAAGGGCACTTGTCTATGGAGTTGTTCTCTTCACAGACCGAGCAAATTTCAATACAGTTCAATGGACATTCATTACTAGGATGCCTCCTGGTGCATCTAGGACAAAATATGGCCAAGGCTCTCTTTTCTTCCTCTTGCTTCCTTCTGATGTTAATGGTGTCCATTTGAAAGGAAAGGGTTTGCAGCATCTCACTTTTGAAATCTTCCAGAATATTTCCAATTCCACCCTTGATGGATGAGTTGGAAGATGATGTACTGGCCATAGGTTGACTACCCCTATCCTTTTTCCTGGCTGCCATAGAATGGTTTCTAAAGACAATCTTGATATCCTCATATGGTAATTGATAGATATATCCTCCTGCTAACAAGTGTAAGGTATCCAGAAGGTCTTCTCTTACTCCCTTCAGCAGGACTAGCTTTAGTGACTCAGGGTCAAGTGTGCACCTGGCCCTTTTGTATCTGAGTTGTAATCTTTCTTTGTAGTCTTCTAAGGATTCATCCTAGCCTATGGTCATCTTGAAAAAAATTTCTTTAGTATCCTTTGACCTACAGTAGTCCCGATATTTTTTGTTAAAATCCTGATGCATTTCAACCCAGCTTGTGCGGCTATCTCCAAGTAATCCCTGGAACCAGCGCAATGTTGCATCCTTAAGGGTAGATGGAAATAGTTTTAACTTTTGCTCATCATCCGTATAGTCATAGGTTTGGCATATAACAAAAAACTCAAATAGGAAATTGTTAGGGTGTTATGTGGTCAGGCCATGGAAATGAGGTAAGGCGGAGGGGCTTATATTATTCATCTTAGTACCCCCGTTGGTTTCCCTGATGGAGAAGGGACCCTCGACTCTCTCTATATTTCCTCAGTCACTTCAGTTTTCAGTCATTGGTTCAGTAGGAATGGGTTCCTCTTCTTCTTCTTCCCCTGTAGGTTCTTCAAATATGTCAGGAAGCTCGCTTAAAGGTTCCTCCAGTTCACAGCCACCAAAGAAGAGAGAAGGTTGGTTGTTGCATGCAGTGGGGGTATTTGGCAAAAAAATTCCTAAATTGTCCCTATTCCTACGAGGAATGAAAGGAAATGTTTTTGGGTTGGTTTTTTTAAAAATTTTAAGGCTGGAAAGTACTTTGCATAAAATTGCTGATTGAATGAAAATCACTGACAGAATGAAAATTCTACTTGCTGAATTGAAATTCTACTTGCAGAATGGAAAGGAAAGCAGATAATGACAAGTGAAAGAAAGGAAGCTACTAGATTACTTTTTCAAAAATAAGCTAATGGCAGAAAATTGAAGACGAGAAATAGAAGAAAAGAAAGAAGTAATCACATTCTACTCAGACACCTCCTTGGCAACAACGCCAAAAAGTGATGAGTGCCAATATTGCAGCAAGGATGCTGCAACTCCTGGGCTACCAACTTTACTTATCAACCCAGGGTTCGTACAAACTTGGAGGTGACAATGCTATATGCACAAGTAAAAGTGAAGGTCCTACCTATTGTCACTGTTCATCTGGCGAGAGACCCCAGGAATTCCAAGCCAGACTTCTATAGAGTCTGAAGAAGCTTGATTCTTTGATGGAAGAAGAGAAAATCTATTCTAAGAGAGCTACTCTACTGCAGTAATGAAGAAAACAACATGTAATGCTAAATCACACCATATCCTAATTAACCATTTAAACAACTATTCTGAGCAGGATTTCTAAATCAACACTAACCTAATGCTACTATCTAAGCTACAAAAGTAAAGAGCATCAACCATACTAATGTGTAAGCAAGAAAACTAAACTAAATATGTTTTCACTTTTTTTGGTTTTTTTTTTAAGCAAAATAAAGTATGCAAATTAATTGTTCTTGTGGATGTGGCAAGTGGATGGAAGGTGATTGGGGATGGCTAAAAGGCTTATGGATTGGTTGGATGGTGTGGAAGGGTCTGTTGTGCTCTACAACAACCCCCCATTTCATATCATTTTTATTTATAAATATTAACATATGAAATGGGTCCCTTTAAAGATTAATTGGTATCAATACTTTTATTGTTCAAAAGAGGTCCGATAATCAAATGAATTCATTTTATAAAACCTTTTCAAAAAACCCATTTAAAGAAATAAGGCAAATCTTTGTCATTGTGATAAAGCGATCGCAAGATCGCATATCGCAATGACATAAGAAATATAAATAAGCAGCACATTGATTTCCGCCGATGCGATATCGCAATCGGCGATCGACAAAACTCCATCCACATTTCAAAAGCGCCCCATGCCATTAGCCCCGATGCGATGCGAAATCGGCGATTGGATATCGGCGGTAATCCTCACTTAAGTCTTAACATGCTCAAAGCTTTTCCCCCGATGCGATGCAATCGGCAGTCGGCAATCGGCAATATCCAATGCACATCATTAAGGCGCGCAGGTCATACCCCCGATGCGATCCGATATCGCTATCGATATCGGCGATACACTATATGTGCACTTTATAATCCTCATTCCCCGACGCGATGCGATAAAGCGCAGTTTTCAATAAAAAAGTCGTTAAGTGATGGGATATCACAAATCATTTATATTTAAAGCTGGATCGGTTAAGCAGCCATTTACCTGCACTCAACCGCCAAAACGCTCACTGCACGCTTAAGTGAATCATTCAGCCGAATAACGATTTAATGGGCATTTAGGGGATGACAGGTTTTAAACGGCCAATCAATGAAATCATAATTCTTAAAATCTTTCCATGGATTGTGTCCGCGCCCATTTTTAAAGGCTAATCCCTTATTACGCACCTATGCTTATGTTCTCATCACTTGCAAATTTTCATTGCTGTCTCAGTATTACGCACATTTGTCTCTCTGTGCAGAATCCATCCGAAAGAGAAAACTCAAACAAGATGGGGAAGAAATCAAAGAAGACTGCAAGCGCCTCCACTACATCAGCAGCAGGTCAAGCTCTGGTGGACAAGAAAAAGGGCTTAATTTCCGATACTACATGCACAGGCCTCACCAGAGTCACTTGGCAAGGCACTTACAATTTGATTGAAGCCGAACAACCAGAAAAGACAGTAATAGAAGCTACTGCGGATCCTACTTGCAAGTCTGATTGCACTCTCAAAGATTTAGCCGACTCTTTCCTTCACAGAATAGCGGCTAGGGAGCAAATTCTCCCATACACAGATGTAGTGCGGTGGGCGATTCAAGAAATCCCAATTTTGGACAGAACTTTCAACACTAGAGATGGGAGAATCTTCGGATCATTCAGACCGGATGATCTAAGACAAATGTATCATTTGCCCGAGCCGGAGAAGATATATAATAAAGCATTCCTAGAGAAGTTTGCAAATGAAAATGAAGTTGAATCCGAACCCATCCGGGATTGGAGACAAAATCCAGCCAAACACAAGCACGAATCTTCGGGTAAGTACTCAGTCGACTCTCTGGCTTCTCCTTATTGCTATGCGGGGATTATGATGTGTAGATTATGGGGATTGCAAGACTCTGCTAATTTTACCATAGAGATGGTTCCTCTAATGGAGGCTGCTGTAAATGGTATAATTATGGATTGGGCCACCATCCTTTTTGACAAATTAGCACAAGCTGTGCGTGACTTTAGACATCAGACTATCGTCACAGAAAGGAAAATTCCCCCATTTTATTACAGTGCATATATCTTAGATACACTATGTTTCAATTTTGAATTCCCTGTGCTCGGCTGGAGGTGTACGCCACAAGATCTCACGGCCATCCACATATACCATCAGAAACTATGGAAGACCTCTTATAAGCACCATCTGTACCAAGTCTGCAATGGCTTTATGGTGCCTATTCACTATTCTATTTTTGACAAACCCATTCCCAAGATTTCATATCAAGCTTCGTTTGATATAACAGCGGTAGAAAGTTGGTTTGGGGAGGAGAGATTTACCTACATAAGAGTTTTCGGCAGCCAAGCCGACCCACATGTCCTCCCTTTGTATATACCAGATAAGCTGCTAGCAAGAGAAATCGCCTATTAGATTACGACGGAGAGTGTTACACAAACTCTCAAGAAAGAAAAGAAGAGGGGCTGGCCCTCTTTTCCCTTCAGGTGTGGTGTCTATACTCTGCATGAATGTTTAGTCAATTTAATGTCTTAAATTGCTCTACATAAATTATCAATCCGGGTATCGTAAACTGATGAAGTGTGGTGCACTATATGTGCTTAGTTAACCTCTTTCTTACTTCGTTGTTTTATAGTTTATGTTCAACTCTTCCTAATTCTCTGCTTTCAACATATAGTACTATGTTAAGCATGATTAAGAAGTAGTCAGAAATAAGTCCAAAAAGTAATCAAGCTCTAAGGTGACAAGTAAGAAAAACCACTTTAAAGACCAGTTATAATGTTCAACTCTTCCTAACTCCCTGCTTCAACATATAGTACTATGTTAAACACGATTAAGAAGTAGTTAGAAATAAGTCTAGAAAGTAATCAAACTTTAAACTTGTAAAGAAAGAGCTTGAAAGAAATAACTTGAAATGAAACTGACAGCAAAGAACTTGAAATGACTTGAAAGTAAATGACCACATTCTAATGGCATTAGTCTCTATTCATATTGCTGCAAATAAAAGAAAATAAGAAAATCACTTTTAAAACCAAAGATAAAGATTATCTCTCTCTAACTCACTGCTTCAAACACATGTACTGTGTAAAGCACGGAAAGAAAGTAGCTTAAGTTGAATTAGAAAAGTGATTAAAAATGAGAAAATCTACTTTAAAGACTAGTGATAACGTTTTGCTCTTTCTAACTCTCTACTTTAGCCATATGTACTATGCAAAGTATGATTAGAAAGTAGTGAAAGAATAGTCTAAAAAGCACTCAAAGCCAGCTGCAAGTTAGTGGTATTCTGATCTTTAAAAGATAATAATTTATGATAAAAGATCATTCATGTGTTAGCAGAACTTTGAGAAATAAGACTAAAAATCAGCTATAAAAACAAAGTAAAAAGGGCAGCACTATGAATAAGACAACTGCAACTACCATTAGATATTAAAGCAAATACAACACACACAATCCCGGGAGAAAATAAAATGCAATAATTCAAACTGTACAAGGCAGGGGCCCCCTTCTACCTATGAAATCAAAGCATACTTAAAATTGCATGAATGAAAATCTAATCTACCTTACATTCTACAAAGCAATATTTACAAAATGAAATCTAATCTACTTACATCCTAATATGCTCCATGACATCTACTTCACATCTCCTTCCATGTTGAGAACATCAAAGCTTTATTCAATTTCTTCAAAAGTGCAAAGTACAACAAAGCTCTCCAAAGCTTTCAAAAGCCATGGGACTAACAAACTAAAAGGACTAAGAAAAGACTAAAGGAAAGACTAAAGAGAGACTAACTAATGAAGGAGAGAGATCTCCTATTTATACAAAAAGATGAGAGCCATCTCATTAATGATAATCCATGAATCTCTCCCTCTACCTCTAGAGTCCTAATCAAAATAGGAACTGATAAGACACATGTCTTTTAGAGTTACAATACAATTAGGAGATGTGACACATATCCTCATGATCCCATGATTCTTTCCAACCAAATTCGAATTTGGCCTTAGAGTGCCACATAAGGGTCTTCTAGAAGTCTCCTTTCAACCTACACATGTCAACAAACTCAACCCATTTGTTAGGTATAAGCATATGCACATTATTTTCTAATGTTTAACCACAAATTCACTTAAAAGGCTTAGAAATAATAAATATTGGAAAATCATAAAGGTAGCCCAATGGTAATGAAAGTGGGATGAATGTGGTGACATAGTAGTGAAATGGAGGTGAAATGGAGGTGATATAATGGACATAATAGTGAAAGTATAATGGAAATGAATGACATTTTCAAGACTCAACATACCCCCCAACTGAAGCTATTGCATGTCCTCATGCAACATATATTACATTGACTCTTTTGATCCTTGAGCTTTGGCTTAACTTTGCATGATATCATTTGATAACTTCATATTTCTGCAAAGTGTTTTACTTGAATTGCAACATGGTTGGTTCTTGTGTTACAACCATTTTTTTTTTGTTGCCTTCTATTTTGATCTTTGAACTTTGCATAATGATATTTTGATTATTGTTGCAAAGTATATCTTTATTGGATTGCATGATGGTTGGTTCTTGTGTGACAACCATGATTTTGTTTGTATCCAATTTATCCTTTAAGCACTTTTTCAAAAGCCATTGTATGCTCATAATAGCAATGTAATAATTAATATATGTTGGAAGTATGTGAGCTCTTGAATATGTTATGGACATGGAAAGATATGAATATGAATGTATTCCCCCCCCCAACTGATGGTATTGGCAATTTTATGAAATGAGGAAGAGAAATGTTTTTCCAACAAGTATCATTCTAACTTTTTATGGAATTCTATGGTTAAAAGTTAAAAAATGCCGTACCTTCACTTACCCTTTGGAATGAATGAGTTGTATGTGTGTGGTGGCTGAAAACTTCTGATCATATTCTTCTTCAAGTGGCTGAACAAGAGGAGTCATGGATAGAGAGATAAGATGGCTTTTTATTGCTTCTACTAAAACTTGCTAAATCTGCTCCAAAATGCTGAAAATAATAGTCTTCATGTCTTCAAAACTCATTGGCACAATTCCTACTATGTGAAAAGATGTTCTGATGTCGAACATAGTAGGAAATTGTTGGCTTAGTGGCCATTAATGGATGCCACTAGTCAACACGAGAACTCTCACCATTGATGACAATGAGAGTCAAGATGCCCAAACACATCTTGCTAGGTACGAATGAATTTGCTGATGTCGAGTCACCTAGAAGATCTAACGAACAAGGGACATTAATGTATTCCCATTGTTTGTCAGCATGAGGACTTGCCATTAAGGCATGCAAGTCTCAAGGTGTTTTTACAAAGAACTTAGACTCAAAGGACTATGGACTCAATAATTTGCATTGAAGCAGGGCTTATTTGCGGAATGAAAATGACAAGGAATGGAAAGTGAAAATGGAAAATGGCAATGGAGAACAGAAATGACAATGGGAAATAAGCATGTGAATGAGCCTTTTGCTTTTATTGGTGGGTTATGAATGGACAAAAAGAGATGGAAAGTGTATGTGAATGAAAATGGAAAATATGGAGTGGAATGAGGTGAATGGTTTATTATGGAGTATGGATGTGATGGAGACAATAGTATCTGAAAGTTTTTCAAGTATTTGGATCTGATTTTGCATCAACATATTTCCTCTTTGTTGCTGATCATCCTCTTATGAAACAAATTGGTTTCCTAAAGAGACACCATTCTCTTGTAGTCATTTGTCCTTCCTCCTGGAGCCTGCAAAAAAAAACTAATACTTCTTCTGCAATGGAATGTAAGATTATCAAAGGAGAGAGGTGATCAATCTCTCTAGTTATGATATTTACACACAAAACTAAGAATTTGTATTAATGAAACAAGTTCTCAAAGGAAAAATCAAAAGAATTTATACCTGCTTTGGAATAAGTGCCTCAAGTTGATGTTGCTTCTTTTCAGCAATTTATTTCATTATTTGCCATTTCAAACTCTAATGATATATTTCTCATTGTATAGATCTTGTTGAGATCTTTCTAATGGTACTTAAATCATCAAAATCTGATTTTGTATGAGAAAGATAGGCTGATTTGAACAATGAGGTTTTCCTGGCTGCGGAATTGAGGAACAGCTCTGTAGCTAAAAATCTTGAATAAAAAGTTAGCCATTCAATTTTCATTATCAGTCCAAAATTAATCAATACCTTCAGAAAAGTGAGAAAATAACTTGTTCATTTCATTGATTCAAAATTATTATTTTTTCCTTGACATGCGGCGACTCAGTGTGGCGACTTTATGATAACACCCAATTTGACTTCCCTTTGACCGGGGTCTTTTTCATCAAATTTGACCGAATGAATAGGACACCATCCATGTACTGACATTTCCCTAGCTACCCATGTGACCTGTTTTGCCTGATGACACCTACAACCTAGAGTTTAACAAAACAGCTACGGGATCACTAAATGGCTGCGGGATTGCAGAGTGTAAAAAATACTGTGAAATGGAGTGGCTGTGTGCGAACAAACTAAGCAATTTCTCCATCTCAAACTTCGGCTGAAAAATGGAACTGTGGAGTTTGAAACAGAGCTGCGGGGTTTAATAACCTCCACCTCCACTTGACTGTCTTTATCTCTGAATGACCTTGCAAAGGCTTTTGTAACCTCCTTGTGGTAGCCTTTAAATTTCTTGATGCACTGTAGTCAGTTGGCTTTCTGCAATGCCTCCTCAACTTGAGGATATGCTTCCAGGAATTTTGAACCTTCTGGTTCAGCCCTTAAAAGTTTCCCCATTGACTCTACGGCTCTGTTCTAAAACACTACTTCAATGGTGGCTTTACACAGTAAATTCTCGGCTCTGTTCAGAATTTTGTGGAAAAGAGGTTGTATGGTTTCAGCAATAGCCTTGGACACAGTGAATTCACGGCTTGAACATAGTGAAAAGGTGGATTAACAGCTTTAACACAGTGGAACGGTGGCTTAGCAGTCGTAATACAACCGTAACATACGTTCACTGGTTATATGTATTCACTGTTTCTCAGAATTAGCAGAGAGGAGAAAACAGAGTATGGTTTATGGGGGCAACGTAGTGAATGGAACGGAATGAAGGAAATGAGAGAATGGAACAGCGTGAAATGGAGTGTTATGAGCGTAGGAGGGTTAGTGTTTTGGATACCCAACATTTAACCGGCAGCGATTAATGACAGAGAGTCGTGTTTAATTGAAACACGTCTCTAACAGGTGTAAAGTCGTGTAATTTATTGTTTATGCCAGCATGTAATTGATCCCTATTAGAACTCTTTCCCTCAGGCACGCGGAGTTATTCAAACAACCAGTTAATAACTCAATTTTTCACGCGCGGCAGTCAAAAACGGGCTCCAAAGAACCGAACATTTCTCCCAGACCACCACGAATTTTCCCAAACGGTTTCTGGGTTATCTAATTAACCCACCTGGCAAAAAACCCATGTTTTATTTTTTTGAAATTCTCTACCATTTGGGCAAATCGAGCGTGTAAAGTTTGACGTTTTTCTGTTGTTTGCGTTTTTTCTCTGAGTTAATTTTTTTTGTTCTGCACTTTTTGCATTCGTTTTTCTTATCTGATCTATTGTTTTGCCGTATGTTTAGTAGGTGGAGCGAGGAAGTTTGAGCTTACAGGGCCTTCTCTGCTGAAATATGTACTGAATATGTATAATAATACAGACGTTTTCCTGTACGCCCCCTTTGATAAGGACTCTCACAAATTCCACTTTCTCAAGAATGCAAACAGTCTCGCAGCTGTCCGCATCTTTAGCCCTCTAAGGATAGATGTGACCACTGTGCATTCAGAAGCTTTGACATCAAACGGTTCTCCAAATGGATTACAGGGATTATTGCAGTACTTCAATTTGGTTGAGGGTCTCAGTTGAGAAAATAAAGGATGATTTAGTAAAGCAATGGGAAGTTTCACAACCAGATGCTCATCTATCTCTTCCATATGCTCTTGCCCATCATTAGTAAGTTTAATTCTCTGCTTCTAATTGATAAGGTAGCTATCCAAAGGTGAAATCAACTCAGAAATCTGCCACTGAATGATGAATGCCTCCTACAGGAATCAACAGGTCAAAGCTTGAACAGGGAGGCATATTATTTTTTTTTATTTATTTAAGCCACAGTGAAAACTAAGAATGGAGATAGTCATAGATTGTTTTTCTGTCTTTTTTTCTTCTCTGAAATTGTAAAATTTTTATAAAAAGGATTAATGATTTTCAATTTCAGGCAGCAAGTACTTCAAGAAAAACATGTTAAAAACAAGACTTTGACTAAGGTCCTAGGCTGGTTTTTCATCGATCTGAGCTGGGTGACTAGGATAGGATCCATGTCGGGACAATTTTGGAGATGCCCATGTGGTCGGTTTTTTCATTAGATGCCTGTAACTTGTTAAACCTTGAAACAGCTGCGGGATTGTCAGATAGCTGCGGGATCAGGGCAGTTTCTGCAACTAAGTTGCAAAACCTTATTTGAACAAGATACAGTGTTTTGAAGACCACTACAAAGCATAACCAGACAATTCTGGACAATTTGAACCTATCAAAGCACTTGAGTTTTATTTTTTTCATTTTTTTTTTCATTTTTTTTTTTTATTGAATCAATTGAAGTGATGAAGTTTATTTTGTCTCCTATTTTTTTTTTTTTTTTAACAATTCTTTTTCTGATCCTCCAGATCACACAGAGTGCAGGAGGAGAGCATACTCAAGAATTATTATTTTGTCTTTTTTTACTTAACAATCTTTTTTCTGATCCTCCAGATCACACAAAGTGCAAGAGGAGAGCATACTCAAGGATTATTAATTTTTTTTTTCAGATGTAAGAAATAAGGTCTCCTAATTACACTTCCCCGGCAACGGCGCCAAAATGTTTAGTCAATTTAATGTCTTAAATTGCTCTACATAAATTATCAATCCGGGTATCGTAAACTGATGAAGTGTGGTGCACTATATGTGCTTAGTTAACCTCTTTCTTACTTCGTTGTTTTATAGTTTATGTTCAACTCTTCCTAATTCTCTGCTTTCAACATATAGTACTATGTTAAGCATGATTAAGAAGTAGTCAGAAATAAGTCCAAAAAGTAATCAAGCTCTAAGGTGACAAGTAAGAAAAACCACTTTAAAGACCAGTTATAATGTTCAACTCTTCCTAACTCCCTGCTTCAACATATAGTACTATGTTAAACACGATTAAGAAGTAGTTAGAAATAAGTCTAGAAAGTAATCAAACTTTAAACTTGCAAAGAAAGAGCTTGAAAGAAATAACTTGAAATGAAACTGACAGCAAAGAACTTGAAATGACTTGAAAGTAAATGACCACATTCTAATGGCATTAGTCTCTATTCATATTGCTGCAAATAAAAGAAAATAAGAAAATCACTTTTAAAACCAAAGATAAAGATTATCTCTCTCTAACTCACTGCTTCAAACACATGTACTGTGTAAAGCATGGAAAGAAAGTAGCTTAAGTTGAATTAGAAAACTGATTAAAAATGAGAAAATCTACTTTAAAGACTAGTGATAACGTTTTGGTCTTTCTAACTCTCTACTTCAGCCATATGTACTATGCAAAGTATGATTAGAAAGTAGTGAAAGAATAGTCTAAAAAGCACTCAAAGCCAGCTGCAAGTTAGTAGTATTCTGATCTTTAAAAGATAACAATTTATGATAAAAGATCATTCATGTGTTAGCAGAACTTTGAGAAATAAGACTAAAAATCAGCTATAAAAACAAAGTAAAAAGGGCAGCACTATGAATAAGACAACTGCAACTACCATTAGATATTAAAGCAAATACAACACACACAATCCCGGGAGAAAATAAAATGCAATAATTCAAACTGTACAAGGCAGGGGCCCCCTTCTACCTATGAAATCAAAGCATACTTAAAATTGCATGAATGAAAATCTAATCTACCTTACATTCTACAAAGCAATATTTACAAAATGAAATCTAATCTACTTACATCCTAATATGCTCCATGACATCTACTTCACATCTCCTTCCATGTTGAGAACATCAAAGCTTTATTCAATTTCTTCAAAAGTGCAAAGTACAACAAAGCTCTCCAAAGCTTTCAAAAGCCATGGGACTAACAAACTAAAAGGACTAAGAAAAGACTAAAGGAAAGACTAAAGAGAGACTAACTAATGAAGGAGAGAGATCTCCTATTTATACAAAAAGATGAGAGCCATCTTATTAATGATAATCCATGAATCTCTCCCTCTACCTCTAGAGTCCTAATCAAAATAGGAACTGATAAGACACATGTCTTTTAGAGTTACAATACAATTAGGAGATGTGACACATATCCTCATGATCCCATGATTCTTTCCAACCAAATTCGAATTTGGCCTTAGAGTGCCACATAAGGGTCTTCTAGAAGTCTCCTTTCAACCTACACATGTCAACAAACTCAACCCATTTGTTAGGTATAAGCATATGCACATTATTTTCTAATGTTTAACCACAAATTCACTTAAAAGGCTTAGAAATAATAAATATTGGAAAATCATAAAGGTAGCCCAATGATAATGAAAGTGGGATGAATGTGGTGACATAGTAGTGAAATGGAGGTGATATAATGGACATAATAGTGAAAGTGTAATGGAAATGAATGACATTTTCAAGACTCAACAATGAACTCAAACATGCAGAAAAGGAAGCCATAAAGCTTCAATCTTTAACTCTAGCCACTATCCCAAACATGCCATATGATCCAAAGAAAGTTGCCTACAATGCATTAGAACAGGCCAAATTGACAAAATTTGAGCACAAAGAAGATTGGTTTGACGACCTATTCGTTTCAGTCGAAAAAATAGGTCAATCTAAAGAACTTGCTCGATTGAAATATAATGATGAAGGGCTGACTGAGTTCAATAAGCTTAGAGAACAAAGGTTGCAAACTCTGCCTCTAGATTTACTAGCAACAACCCCAGCGACTTCATCAAGCGGGCCTGTTCGGCAACAATCTAAGGAACCTCCAGTGGTAACAAAGGACCATAAAAAAGAACACGAGGAGAAACAGAGGAAAGATAAAGAGGAACAACAGAGGAAAGAGCAAGAGGAAAGGAAAAATAAAGAACAAGAGGAACAGCTGAAGAAAGATCAGGAAAAAGAACGGGAAGAGTCCCAAGCAGAAAAGGAGAAATAGACCACCACCGATGTCAATGTGGACACTACCATAGACCCCAAACTATTTCAAGAATGGCTGCAGTTTCATTCCATCATCAGTGGATTGGAATGTTCAAAAGATGGGGACACTTCCAAGACAAATGACACACAGCACATCACTTCACCTCAGGTTCTAAGTGGAACCAGCGGCCCACCCATTTCTAAGGATGTTGAAGTAATACCAAAGGACCCCTCCGACCAAATCGTTCTTCAGGTAGAAGATATTCCTCCCCTGGATGTTTTCTACAGCCCGAGGCATAGAGCAGTTGTAAAGCGATCAAGGAAAATACAAAGGACTGATCAACCTTCTATCTTTCTAGAGCAAACAGTCACGGGTAATGTAGTATGGAAGGAAGAATTGGACCCCTCTGATGACCTAACAAAGTTGTCACAGTATGCAGGAGCCTATTCCGCAGCAACAATCGACAAGGCATCGGAGGTAAGTCTTCTACTAAAGACTAAGGACCAAGAAATTTTTGCAATACAGGCAGAATTGACCGAGACAAAGCAGAAAGCAGCACAAGCAGAGGAGCAGTTGCTGGTACAACAACAAATAAATGATCAATTAACCCAGCAATTGCAGGAAGAAAGGAAAAGGATTGACCAAAATGCAATCCAGAGACAAAAGGAATTGTTGGAAGCATTGGCACAATTGAGAGCAGCAAATGAGCAAATGATGAAAACAAAAGATGAGAAAATCACTCAATTGTCATCGCAACTTGAAATAATCAAAGGCGCTCCACAGGTGGATGAGTTCAGAAAGGAAGCATCACTAATAAACAATGCGTTGATATCACAAATTAGGCTCCTTTGTCAACAACTCACTGAGGCAGAGTCATTGTGTGAGTTAACTACATCCATTAATCAGCAGGTAGAGAAGGCCAGGAATGAGTTAGACCAGGCTGACGAGATCATAAGTGGATATCTTGACTGGAAAGATTCTGACCAAGGGAGAGGAGCAAATTTTCCCAAGATTTCAGAAACATATAAAGACATACTTTTTACAGAATGGCACACACAGGTAATGAAAGCGGAAAGGGCAGCTTCAAGGTGTAAATCAACCTCCAGCAACCTAGTTGATCTGGTTAACAACACTCTCTACTTGGCAAATATGATCTCCCAATGTACGCCATGAAAGATAACAACAACAAAGATGTTGGAGCAAACGTGTTATCCTGACTTGGAGGAAAAGGGGAGATTAATCGCTGGAGCTAACAGTTTGACCTTCGATGCATATTGGCTTTTCCTGATTAAGCCCCACACACAGAGAGCCGCCCTTAAGTGTTTGACAGATGCTATCGGGTGTATAATTCCCGACATTCAGGATGCCACCTATGCTACCCAGCTCAGTTCGCTTCTCAACAAACCACCTGAAGTAGAGCCAATGCTTGCGACAAGTCAGCTCAGGTTTAAAGGCAAGTAGCCTACCTGATAAATTATGTCACCGATTGCCAGATCGCTCCCGGAAATAGGATCAATATTTATTGATGCCAATTATGTAGGATTTCTGTTTATTAGATATTTAGATTAGTTTAGTATTTATAGACCCTTTCATTGTTTTGGAAAGGGTTGTAAAGTTTTGTAACAGACTTAATAGACTGAAGTTTGCACTATTGTGCTTCAGTCAATATTCTTTTATGAAACTGGGCCAATTGTTCTTAATTTAACAAGGAAGTTTCTTTATGCAATTGTGCACTATTGTCATTGTTGAGGATGTTTTTGCATTGAAGGAAGAACTACAAATAGCGATTTATATTTGGGGGTGTCAAGCAGCTCATATGGTATTTCTATCTATGTCTGAATTCATTCCTTTTATATGAATTGTTATGTGATTATTCTTGCTATTGTTGATTATATGCATGCGCCGTAACAACAGATCTTTATTCATTCCACTATTGGATGTTTTACGATGTGCCTTTCCTTTCAATCATGCATGTGACAATGATATGAATGATAAAGTGTGGTAATTTTGTTTTAATCGCTTTGTTTAACTATTTAGACACAACAGTCTTCAATGAATTAACATCTATGCCTTAAAGATGGAGTCATCTATATGCCTGTCTTTAGACACAGACCACCTAACGCCACGCTTTAGAGCTCAATAAGTTCCCGGGATAGATCATAGTTATTATATTCTTGCTGATAGTTTTAGTTATTCGCTCGTCGCTAGCATAGTTTATAATCACCCATCCATCCCATTTATCCACTTCTGGGAAACTGGTCCCATTATCCCCAGTCGGAGCCACTATTCCAAACGGAAAAGGAGTTGTACTAAGGTCCAGACCGAGTGGTTATCCCCGATGTTGTTGCAGAAATTTTCGAGGCATCAACATTTTTGGCGCTAGAAGGAGGGCTATCAACTATGAATGGCACATAAGTCAAAACCTATAAGCCATTCTAAGAGTAATTCTCCCTCTGTATCCCCTCGATCTTCCCATTTGCATATTGGTTCGCCGGTATCCAAAAAGGAGAAGGGGAATCAACTACCACTGCTCAAACTCATCATACTCCAGAACAATTGAGTCTTGAATCACCTGAAGTCCAGTCTCTTATCCATAAACTTCAGAGCTTCTTGATTTCACCATAGAAATCTGAGGTATCGCAAAGCAGTGTGACTTCGTAGTTCAATTTAACTCATCCTCTCACCAGACTTCAGAGCGAAAAACTCGGTATTGAACCCACTGAGTTCCCTTTACCCAGAAGGAAAAAGGCGAAGAAAATTACTGAAGGATCTGATAGTGGAGGCCTTTCATCCACATCTTCCATTACATCTTCCCCTCTGCAAAGTCAACCATCCACTTCCCCATTACATATTGTCGTTCACTAGGGATTAGAAGCCTCAACATCCCAACCTGCTCACTACTCAGCATTAATTTCTTCCCATACATCTGGAATTCCAACAGTAGTATCAACCACTGTTGCTATTATAATGGCAGGTCCATGGACCAGGCCAGGTGCAGTCAACATGCCTGCACCATTGCATCCTTTACCATATGCTCCTAAAAAATGGCTACCTAAATTTAACCCAGATGACGGGACCCAGGCTGAAGAACACATTAATAATTTTATTTTAGCAGTTAACTTGAAAGGAGTGACAGAACAAGATGTTGTTGTTAGACTCTTCCCTTACACCTTGCAAGGATCAGCAGGATCCTGGTATTTTTCCTTACCCTCTGGTTCAATTACCAGTTGGAACTTTTGCCAAGAGCAGTTTCTTACCAAATATGGAGATGATAGGTCCTTAGCTACTTTAATAAACGACCTCTCCAATATGAGAATAGAGCATAGGGAACCAATAAAGGAATTTAACGCTAGATTTAATAAACTCCTGAATAAAATCCCTACAGCTTCCAAACCAAGTGAACAAATTCGAAGCGAATGGTATATTACCGCCCTACCTATCAATATAGCCATTTTTGTAGACAGGGCTGGGAAACCTACCTTAGCTGAAAACATGAGAGAAGCACTTGCTGTGGAAAAACGCATCAATGCTCTAGAGAAGAAAGCTGCTTTGGAAGACAGAAAAGCCAAAAAGGTCTCATTTAAAGAAGATTCCAAGAAGAAAACCCCAAAATACCCATACGACATGGAGGGTTTGCAAAAAGTCCTGAAAAATTTGTCTAACGAAATGGTTGAAATAAAGAAGCAGGTGGCCGAAACCTCAAACAAAAGACCATTTAGGACTTATAAGAAAACTGAAACAAAGCCACCTAATGTCATATTTAACGTAGATTCAGAGCAAGAAGAAGAGGAAGAGGAAACAACCTCACAAACTGATGATGAAGAAGAAGTAGCTGAATGCCACTGAATGTGGGATTTTATACTCCCCAACTCTAATACCGAGAATGAAGAAGAAGCCTTCCTGGTTACTACAAGAAGTAAAAGTACTTCTGAACCTGCCCAGGCAACTTCAAAGAAAAGGAGTGCAGGTGATACCACAACAAAGGAAAAAGTTCCTCCAAAGAAATCACCTGTAGTAGTTCCCCAAAACCAGCCTTCAACTTCTAATTCTCCTTCAACATCCAAAACATTAGTGGTATCCGATTCAATGGAATATAACATTGTTGATGACATGAAGAAAAATAAAGCAAACATAACTATGTTTGAACTTAGTAAATTAAAGAATCAGCAAAAATTACTTCTTAAAGAATTGAATGTTGTTCCCTCTACACCCCTTCCCAGTGCAAAAGTTGCTAATGATTCAGGCCAACCTCCTCCAGGTATGGTTGAGGCTACCGATTCAGTTCTAATCGGAGATAGATCGAATTCTCATACTCCACCCTTCCTGCTGACCTATGAGATTTATAACAGAAACCTGCACAACTGTTTAATTGACTCAGGGGCATCATCTAACATAATGCCAGCTTCAGTTTGCTCCAAACTGAACATTGAACCCCAGAAGTCTGCTATTCATATTGAACAGTTGGACAGGACTAAAGTGCAGGTTGTGGGAGAAATTAATTCTGTAACTATCAGGTTGTCTGCTGATCCCAGGGTTGTACAGAGAATTGACATCCTAATAGCCGATATACCTGAATTTTACGGTTTAATTCTAAGTAGGGATTGGTCCGAGAAATTGCATGGGTATATTTCCACCGATTGGTCACATATGTGGCTTCCCTACAAGGGGAAGCCAAATCAAATAAGGATTGATCGAGAGAAGCACATGACCCACACAGTTATTGAATTTGAGCAAGAAAACCAACCTGTAGCGTTCAACAACAACATTTTGGGGAATTATTCGGCAGAGTCATTCTTTGGCAACTTTGTTGCCCAACCATCTCCTTTTTCAGTTAATCATTTTACATCTCAGATTGAAATTTTTCACAAACTGATAAGTCTAGATGTTTTAATGATGCTGAGGAAAATGTAAATACTTTTGTTAATACTTCTTTGTTTTGGTCTTTATATTTTGATGGCTCTAAGTCCAGCGAGGGCTCAGGAGCAGGTTGCATTTTGGTTATTCCACAAGGAGAAAAGACAATGTTGTCTTGTAGGTTAGAATTTGAATGCACTAACAACACAGCCGAATATGAAGCTTTAATCCAGGGATTATATAAAGCAATCGGCCTTAAAGTGCAATATCTAAAAGTATTCGGCGATTCGGAAATTATTGTTAAACAGGTGAGAAATGCAATTCATTGTCTTTCAAATCACCTCAAGCATTATCAATCGCTAGTACAGGATCTTACCTCACACTTTTCAGCATTTAACATTTCCTCCATTCCTAGGTCGCAAAACTCGGCAGCCGACCTACTAGCCAATGTAGCTTCCAAGCTTCTACCTTCAGAAGACTACAACCTTGATAGATTTTCCTTAGAATTACTTTTTAGGCCTTCAATTCTCGACAATGTCACTAATTGGAGAGTATTTAACCATGATGAAGATATTTTGCAATTTCTAACTTCTGAAAAGTCCTATGACGATCAAATTATTAAGGAAAATGACCATGATATACAAATGAAAGAAACACCTCAGGAAAATTCAATTCCTAAACCAGTGGTAAAGCTCGAAGATCTTTATGATATCAAAGACAGGTTTAAACCTGTAATCAATGCAAAGCTCCAAAGTTCTACCCTTAGGTTTGAATTGATAAATCTAGGTATTGACCACGCTCCTCAAAACATTAATTTAGGATTAGGACTTTCCTTGGAAGAGAAGGAGGCATTCATTAAACTGTTAAGAAAAAACAAACAGGTCTTTGCTTGGAAGTATGATGATTTGAAGACATATGATACATCCATAATCCAGCATACCATTCATATGCTTCCTGATTAGAAACCGATTCAGCGGAAGTTAAGAAAAATACATCCAAATTTAGAGAGCCAGATAAAGTCGGAACTTAACAAGCTCTTGAAAGCCAAGATTATTTTTCCTGTCCGACACTCAAACTGGGTCTCTAATATGGTGCCAGTCAGAAAGAAAAATGGCGACATTCGAATTTGTATTGATTTCAGAAATTTAAAAAAAGCAAGCTTGAAAGATAACTTCCCATTACCTACTATGGAGCAAATACTCCAATAAGTAGCAGGCTCTGAATTGATGTCCTTTCTTGATGGATTCTCAGGATATAACCAAGTTCTGGTTCATCCTGATGACCAACTTAAAACCACATTCAGAAAAAAATGGGGAACATATGCGTATCAGAAAATGCCTTTCGGACTTATAAATGCAGGAGCGAAATTCCAAAGAGCTATGGATATAGCCTTTAGAGGGTTGATTAATAGAACAGTGGTTGTCTATCTAGACGATATTATTGTATTCTCTAAGAAGAGGTATAATCATTTGCATGATCTAAATCAAATCTTTCAGCGTTGCAAAAGATATGGTATTTCTCTGAACCCAAAGAAGTCTTTCTTTGCTCTTGATGAAGGAAAACTCTTAGGTTTTATTGTATCCAAAGATGACATTTATATCGATCCTGATCGGATCAAGGAAATCTATGAAATCCCTTTCCCACACAATAAAAAGTCGATGCAGTCATTTTTAGGCCAAATCAATTTTGTTAAAAGATTTGTTCCTGATTTTTCTCAAATTATATTACCACTTCAAACAATGATCAAGAAGAATTCAGTCTTCAAGTGGGGATCAGCAGAAAAGCAAGCTTTTGATGTAATCAAACAATCAATAATCAATGCCCCAGCCTTGAATACTCCAAATTTTTCTAATCATTTCACATTGTATACAATTGCATCCGACGTATCTTATGCTGCAGTACTCACGCAGCTAAATGCTCACAATTTGGAAGCACCCATTTCATTCTTTAGCTCAAATCTTCAGGGTGCCGAATTGAATTACTCCGATGTAGAAAAACAAGCCTTTGCTGTTTTTAAAGCAGTCAAACATTATAGACCCTTCCTTTTGAAAACCCACACAAAAGTGATAGTTCCTTTCCCGGCAGTTAGGCAACTATTAATCCAAAAAGAGCTGGGTGAAAAAAGGGCAAATTGGGTCACAGCGCTTCAAGAGTATGACTTAGAAATTAGACCAGCAAAGATGGTTAGGGGTCAAGGTTTTTGCAGGATATTGGCAGGAGCATCCAACATTCCAGAATCAAGCGATACAGATCAAACACAAGAAATCAATCAGATAAGTGTTACTGATTCTGGATCTCAATATGCAGATTTAATATTTTATTTAAAGAATGGTTATGCACCTCCAAATTTGTCTTACAAAAACAAAAGGGCCATTAGGTTAAAAGCGAAGAATTTTACAATTATTGATGACGTGCTTTTTAGGCAGAATTATGATTCTATCTTGTTAAGATGCCTTGAGAAACCTGAAGCCCAAAAGGTTTTGCAGGAGTGACATGATGGACCAGCAGGAGGACATTTCGGAGTTGACACAACAGCTCACAAAATTATTCATGATGGTTACTATTGGCCTACTTTGTTTAAAGATGCCCACGATTATGTAAAGAAATGTCTCAATTGTCAAACTGCTAGTGGAAGACAACGTAAATCAGCTTTCCCTCTGCAACCAATCAACATTGAACAACCATTTGAGCAATGGGGATTGGACATCATTGGGGAGATTACTCCACCATCTTCCAAACAGCATAAGTATATCCTTACTGCTACCGATTACTTTACAAAGTGGGTTGAGGCAATCCCTTTAAAGACAAAAAATTCTAAAACAATCATTGAATTCATAGATCAATTCATTATTACCAGGTTTGGTGTCCCAAATGCTCTTGTTTTTGACAATGCATCTTACTTTTCAGGGAATGCTATGTTTGATTTCGCTATCAAAAGAGGATTTAAGTTAAAATATTCTGCTAATTATTATCCCCAAGGAAATGGTTTAGCGGAGTCCACTAATAAGAATCTGATTAAAATCATTAAGCGAACTATCGAACAAAATCAGAAAAATTGGCACAAATCCCTAGTGTTTGCATTATGGGCTGATAGGATAACACAGAAAGCCTCTATTGGAACTTCTCCATTTAATCTTGTGTATGGAAAAGAAGCAGTACTGCCCACAAATCTTGTGCTTCCTTCTTTAGCCCTAGTTCAGTTCATTGAGGAAAATCCTTCCTCTTCTATTCAGCTTAGACATGACCAAATTCTAAAATTAGAAGAGGAAAGAGAAAAAGCCAAGGTTATCCATGCCAAACATCAGCAAGTCATCAAAGCAGCTTTTGATTCAGTCTCATCCGGTTCAAAACAATTCCAAGTCGGTGATTTAGTTCTGAAATGGGACAAAGTCCATGAGGACAAGGGTAAACACTCCAAGTTCTAGAAGTTGTGGCTTGGACCATTTCAGATCTGTGAAAAGATAGGCCATTCAACCTTTATATTGCAAGATTTATCAGGTTTGAGAGATTCTCTCCCTGTTAATGGCCTTATCTTGAAGAAATTCTTTAACTGAGGAGGTAACCCCTTCTCCTTTCATTTCAGTAGGATTTTATAGTTTGTAGGATTTTTAGGAAATAAGGTTGTGAGATAACTTCTATTGACTTTTTTTGCTGTGTTTGAAAAGTTATCCCACAGAACTAGTATGAACATTTGCTTTTAAATAATAGAAATTTTAACCAAAAAGGATAATTTCTAGGAAATTAGATATCATTATATTCTGAAATCACAATTCAAGTTTTGTCAACTCCTCTCAAAGCATAGAAATATTGTAAATCATTTTCTGTTTTCAAATTGGTCTCAAAAGGTTATCAATATCAAGATAGAAATCAATCCAATCTCAGCATCTTCAACTCTTACCCTGTCATCCATTTACTCTTAAGGAAAAATTTATTCACCCCATTCACTAAAGTTTATGATTATTCAGAGTGTAATTCTAAAATATAAGATATTAAAGATAAGAGGTCTTATTACAAGCCTGCTTACCATGTTCATAGGGAAATAGTTTATCTGACATTACCAGTACTGCAAACCAAAATAGGGTAATGGCTTGAAATTACAAGACAAGGGATCTCATCACGAGCCAGCTTGTTCAGTTAGAATACTACCAGTGAATGGCATTGTCAATAGCTGGCCACCAAACCAGGACAATGGCTTTTTATCTTATCAACAACAGAAAAGGAAATGAAGTACAAAATATGAAAACATATTTTGAATTCATTCTGTTAATCACACTCTTAATTGGATGGGACAATGGACAATCACATGGTTAAAAGGTATCCCTATCGAAACTATAGATGTTTGCTGGCAGCAGAGGCTCTACCTATGACAGATGAGTTTACTATAAAAGCTGGTTTGGAAAGGTATTCTATTTTATCATTATAAACCAATAAAGGCCTATTTTAAAGCTTAGAATGTTTTTATTTTCTTAAAAAAAAAGAGGAAGTCAACAAAAAGTTTCATTTTATTCAGAATGCATAAATATCTAGTTATATTAGAATTTTCCCCTTTGATTGAAACTCTATTTTGAAAAAGCTTAAGTATTTCTATTATTTCCAGAGATAACTGGTTCTTCCAGTGAATCGCCAATTGTTGTGCTCTACAACAACCCCCCATTTCATATCATTTTTATTTATAAATATTAACACATGAAATGGGTCCCTTTAAAGATTAATTGGTATCAATACTTTTATTGTTCAAAAGAGGTCCGATAATCAAATGAATTCATTTTATAAAACCTTTTCAAAAAACCCATTTAAAGAAATAAGGCAAATCTTTGTCATTGCGATAAAGCGATCGCAAGATCGCATATCGCAATGACATAAGAAATATAAATAAGCAGCACATTGATTTCCGCCGATGCGATATCGCAATCAGCGATCGGCAAAACTCCATCCACATTTCAAAAGCACCCCATGCCATTAGCCCCGATGCGATGCGAAATCGGCGATTGGATATCGGCGGTAATCCTCACTTAAGTCTTAACATGCTCAAAGCTTTTCCCCCGATGCGATGCAATCGGCAGTCGGCAATCGGCAATATCCAATGCACATCATTAAGGCGCACAGGTCATACCCCCGATGCGATCCGATATCGCTATCGAATATCGGCGATACACTATATGTGCACTTTATAATCCTCATTCCCCGATGCGATGCGATAAAGCGCAGTTTTCAATAAAAAGCCGTTAAGTGATGGGATATCACAATTCATTTATATTTAAAGTTGGATCGGTTAAGCAGCCATTTACCTGCACTCAACTGCCAAAATGCCCACTGCACGCTTAAGTGAATCATTCAGCCGAATAACGATTTAATGGGCATTTAAGGGATGACAGGTTTTAAACGGCCAATCAATGAAATCATAATTCTTAAAATCTTTCCATGGATTGTGTCCGCGCCCATTTTTAAAGGCTAATCCCTTATTACGCACCTATGCTTATGTTCTCATCACTTGCAAATTTTCGTTGCTGTCTCTGTATTACACACATTTGTCTCTCTGTGTGCAGAATCCATCCGAAAGAGAAAACTCAAACAAGATGGGGAAGAAATCAAAGAAGACCGCAGGCGCCTCCACTACATCAGCAGCAGGTCAAGCTCTGGTGGACAAGAAAAAGGGCTTAATTTCCGATACTACATGCACGGGCCTCACCAGAGTCACTTGGCAAGGCACTTACAATTTGATTGAAGCCGAACAACCAGAAAAGACAGTAATAGAAGCTACTGCGGATCCTACTCGCAAGTCTGATTGCACTCTTAAATATTTAGCTGACTCTTTCCTTCACAGAATAGCGGCTAGGGAGCAAATTCTCCCATACACAGATGTAGTGCGGTGGGCGATTCAAGAAATCCCAATTTTGGACAGAACTTTCAACACTAGAGATGGGAGAATCTTCAGATCGTTCAGGCCGGATGATCTAAGACAAATGTATCATTTCCCCGAGCCAGAGAAGGTATATAATAAAGTATTCTTGGAGAAGTTTGCAAATGAAAATGAAGTTGAATCCGAACCCATCCGGGATTGGAGACAAAATCCAGCCAAACACAAGCACGAATCTTCGGGTAAGTACTCAGTCGACTCTCTGGCTTCTCCTTATTGCTATGCGGGGATTATGATGTGTAGAATACGGGGATTGCAAGACTCTGCTAATTTTACCATAGAGATGGTTCCTCTAATGGAGGCCGCTGTAAACGGTATAATTATGGATTGGGCCACCATCCTTTCTGACAAATTAGCACAAGCTGTGCGTGACTTTAGACATCAGACTATCGTCACAGAAAGGAAAATTCCCCCATTTTATTACAGTGCATATATCTTAGATACACTATGTTTCAATTTTGAATTCCCTGTGCTCGGCTGGAGGTGGACGCCACAAGATCCCACGACCATCCACATATACCATCAGAAACTATGGAAGACCTCTTATAAGCACCATCTGTACCAAGTCTGTAATGGCTTTATGGTGCCTATTCACTATTCTATTTTTGACAAACCCATTCCCAAGATTTCATATCAAGCTTCGTTTGATATAATAGCGGTAGCAAGTTGGTTTGGAGAAGAGTGATTTACCTACATAAGAGTTTTCGGTATCCAAGCCGACCCCCATGTCCTCCCTTTGTATATACCAGATAAGCTGCTAGCAAGAGAAATCGCCTATCAGATTACGACGGAGAGTGTTACACAAACTCTCAAGAAAGAAAAGAAGAGGGGTTGGCCCTCTTTTCCCTTCAGGTGTGGTGTCTATACTCTGCATGAACTCAAACATGCAGAAAAGGAAGCCATAAAGCTTCAATTTTTAACTCTGGCCACTATCCCAAACAGGCTATATGATCCAAAGAAAGTTGCCTACAATGCATTAGAACAGGCCAAATTGAAAAAATTTGAGCACAAAGAAGATTGGTTTGACGACCTATTCGTTTCAGTCGAAACAATAGGTCAAGCTAAAGAACTTGCTCGATTGAAATATAATGATGAAGGGTTGACTGAGTTCAATAAGCTTAGAGAACAGAGGTTGCAAACTCTGCCTCTAGATTTACTAGCAACAACCCTAGCGACTTCATCAAGTGGGCCTGTTCGGCAACAATCTAAGGAACCTCCGGTGGTAACAAAGGACCATAAAAAAGAACACGAGGAGAAACAGAGGAAAGATAAAGAGGAACAACAGAGGAAAGAGCAAGAGGAAAGGCAAAAGAAAGAACAAGAGGAACAACTGAAGAAAGAGCAGGAAAAAGAATGGGAAGAGTCCCAAGCAGAAAAGGAGAAACAGACCACCACCGATGTCAATGTGGACACTACCATAGACCCCAAACTATTTCAAGAATGGCAGCAGTTTCATTCCATCATCAGTGGATTGGAATGTTCAAAAGATGGGGACACTTCCAAGACAAATGACACACAGCACATCACTTCACCTCAGGTTCTAAGTGGAACCAGCGGCCCACCCATTTCTAAGGATGTTGAAGTAATACCAAAGGACCCCTCCGACCAAATCGTTCTTCAGGTAGAAGATATTCCTCCCCTGGATGTTTTCTACAGCCCGAGGCATAGAGCAGTTGTAAAGTGATCAAGGAAAAGACGAAGGACTGATCAACCTTCTATCTTTCCAGAGCAAACAGTCACGGGTAATGTAGTATGGAAGGAGGAATTGGACCCCTCGGATGACCTAACAAAGCTGTCACAGTATGCATGAGCCTATTCCACAGCAAAAATCGATAAGGCATCGGAGGTAAGTCTTCTACTAAATACTAAGGACCAAGAAAGTTTTGCAATACAGGCAGAATTGACCGAGACAAAATAGAAAGTAGCGCAAGCAGAGGAGCAGTTGTTGGTACAACAACAAATAAATGATCAATTAACCCAGCAATTGTAGGAAGAAAGGAAAAGGATTGACCAAAATGCAATCCAGAGACAAAAGGAATTATCGGAAGCATTGGCACAATTGAGAGGAGCAAATGAGCAAATGATGAAAAAAAAAGATGAGCAAATCGCTCAATTGTCATTGCAGCTTGAAATAATCAAAGGCGCTCCACAGGTGGATGAGTTCAGAAATGAAGCATCACTAATAAACAATGCGTTGATATCACAAATTAGGCTCCTTTTTCAACAACACACTGAGGCAGAGTCATTATGTGAGTTAACTACATCCATTAATCAGTAGGTAGAGAAGGCCAGGAATGAGTTAGACCAGGCTGACGAGATCATAAGTGGATATCTTGACTGGCAAGATTCTGACCAAGGGAGAGGAGCAAATTTTCCCAAGATTTCAGAAACATATAAAGACATACTTTTTACAGAATGGCACACACAGGTAATGAAAGCGGAAAGGGCAGCTTCAAGGTGTAAATCAACCTCCAGCAACCTAGTTGATCTGGTTAACAAAACTCTCTACTTGGAAAATATGATCTCCCAATGTACGCCAGGAAAGATAACAACAACAAACATGTTGGAGTAAACGTGTTATCCTGACTTGGAGGAAAAGGGGAGATTAATCGTTGGGGTTAACAGTTTGACCTTCGATGCATATTGACTTTTCCTGATTAAGCCCCACACACAGAGAGCCGCCCTTAAGTGTTTGACAGATGCTATCGGGTGTATAATTCCCAACATTCAGGATGCCACCTATGCTGCCCAGCTCAGTTCGCTTCTCAACAACCACCTGAAGTAGAGCCAATGCTTGCGACAAGTCAGCTCAAGTTTAAAGGCAAGCAACCTACCTGATAAATTATGTCACCGATTGCCAGATCGCTCCCAGAAATAGGATCAATATTTATTGATGCCAATTATGTAGGATTTCTGTTTATTAGATATTTAGATTAGTTTAGTATTTATAGACCCTTTCATTGTTTTGGAAAGGGTCGTAAAGTTTTGTAACAGACTTAATAGACTGAAGTTTGCACTATTGTGCTTCAGTCAATATTCTTTTATGAAACTGGGCCAATTGTTCTTAATTTAACAAGGAAGCTTCTTTATGCAATTGTGCACTATTGTCGTTGTTGAGGATGTTTTTGCGTTGAAGGAAGAACTACAAATAGCGATTTATATTTGGGGGTGTCAAGCAGCTCATATGGTATTTCTATCTATGTCTGAATTCATTCCTTTTATATGAATTTTTATGTGATTATTCTTGCTATTGTTGATTATATGCATGCGCCGTAACAACAGATCTTTATTCATTCCACTATTGGATGTTTTACGATGTGCCTTTCCTTTCAATCATGCATGTGACAATGATATGAATGATAAAGTGTGGTAATTTTGTTTTAATCGCTTTGTTTAACTATTTAGACACATCAGTCTTCAATGAATTAACATCTATGCCTTAAAGATGGAGTCATCTATATGCCTGTCTTTAGACACAGACCACCTAACGCCACGCTTTAGAGCTCAATAAGTTCCCGGGATAGATCATAGTTATTATATTCTTGCTGATAGTTTTAGTTATTCGCTCGTCGCTAGCATAGTTTATAATCACCCATCCATCCCATTTATCCACTTCTGGGAAACTTGTCCCATTATCCCCAGTCGGAGCCACTATTCCAAATGGAAAAGGAGCTGTACTAAGGTCCAAACCGGGTGGTTATCCCCGATGTTGTTGCAGCGATTTTCGAGGCATAAACAGGGTCCTAGGAGGATTTTTGTGACTTATTAGAGTTTCTCCAACAATTTGGCCTCAAAACAGGTTGTTTCAAGAAAATCTACATATACTAGAAACCTATAGGATGATCCTGTAGGAATTACAGAAAACCTATAGGATATGGCCGAGAGATAAATGTGAGGTGTTGGAGGTGTTGGGAAGATTGGAAAAGGTGTGTGATGAGTGTGATGGGGTGTTACAAGGTCTAGGAACACTCAGGAGTCAATATCCAAGATCAGAGATGGCTAGATTCACTCAAGGTATCTAGGGGAATTTCAATAAAAAATGACAAAGCATAGTGAGGTTGATGGTGGAAAAAGAGATGGTTAGGGTTAATGAGGTGGAAGGTGGTTGCTGGTGGTGAATTCTGGGTCTCCTCCTGAAGTAACTTTTGTGCTTAAAACATATGTTTTTCCCGAGAACTATGTAATAAGATACATTTTCATAAACTAGAAAAGCATGAATCAATTGCCTATATTATACATGAAGAGAGTGCTAAAGGGAATGAAAGCATGAGTGAGATCTTATTACAAAAATGGAGTAATGAAAAAATATGACAATGAAATGAACCAAATTCTGAATCAAGACAACAAACTCCAAAGCTAATGCAAGAACTAGAAATCTATGTTTTTGGGGCTGCTGAAGGGTCTCTTCCTCAAGTCGTGGTCCAAGAGGGAGGAAGTGAGGCTGAGACACCTGCTGACAACCTTATGGTGATCCTTATTCTCCTTGCTAACTTGATAATTGAAAGAAGGCACAAATGGAAGCAAACTAACATACAACCAACCTAATCTACACTGTTGTAATGGAAATGCAACTACTTAAGCAAATGAACAATTAAACTATGAATATATGATAACATACATGTAAAATAAAGAGGAGTCTTGGCTGCTAGGGCTGGGACCTAACCCAATAGCTTTAGCCCTCTGAGTTAACTCAGTGCTGGCTCAAAACAAAACTCATTCTTATTATCAAAACAATGGATTACATCCAAAACTGTCACAAGTCTTGAAACTCGAAAATAGAGTAGATTTTTACAATTAAAAATCTGAATTCTACTGAGGTCCTAGGCCTCTCTACTTATGCATATGAAATCTCCAATGAATTCCTTAAAATTAGGGAGGCTCAGCTCCCAAACTCGAGATAAAATGGTGTTTTGTCTTTCACTTTCTCGACTGCCTTCTAGTCCTCATGATTTGGTTGTTTGCACTCCGAGTTGATGGAGGAATATTTGAATGGAGGGGTAGTAAATGAGGAGGATTTACCTCCTATAATTCCTCTCCCTTGTCCCATTCAAGTTTTGACGAAGGACTTTGCTAGAATTCCTTACTTTTATCCTTTAATCCTACATTAAATGCACATTAGACCACAAAGCAAAATATCCAACTCTAACTCATATCATAAACAAAATATAATCAAAAGTATGCAATAAGTTATGAGAATAGTTGGTTTGACTAAGCTAGGAGGTGAATTAATACCCATATAATTACCAAATTATGAGGCTCATCAGTTGGCTTCGATGTGGAGTGGTTAGCAAATCAACATGAAGTAGCATCATAGAGAGCACCAGCAGTAGCAGCAGTGGTAGCAGAGGCAAGCATACTAGTGGATGACAAAGGTAAGAGGAAGATTGTCAATCGCATGGAGGAGGAGAAAAGCTACAAGTTTCGAGCAGATCCACTTTTAGAGAAAGCAGTTATGGCTATAGAGGCAAAGAGGCAGTAAAGTGACAAGCAAATCATGCAAAGGCAGAGGGATAAGAAGAGAATGGAAGAAGCAAAGAAGGATTTGCATGAGCTAAGGGAGATCCTCCAAAAGGAACAAGCGCTACGCAAACATGAGAGAGAAGCGCAACAGCAACAGATATAGCAAGGGGTGAAACATGTGAAAATAGATGAAGCAATACCCATAAAAGTAGTTGATTCATCGAAACAGCCTACGCCAGGCGAACAGGGTGAACCATTGCAGGGGCTAGACTTCGCTCATGAGATAAAACAAGCACTTCAACAGTTAGATGTAGACATGAAGCAACAGGAGTTGGAACTAAGCACCAACCTCATGCCTCACCACAAAGAGGTGGACTCACTCGCTTCAATGCATCTAGATGATGAGCAAGTCTCAAATGACCAAGGAGGCACTAAGATCCTTGGTGATCAACTGGACAAAGATATGCACAACATCTCATTCGACGAATCCCAACATAGACTTGTGCAGTCTCATAGAGTGTCAAAGCCATAGGATCATACGTCTCCTGTGCAAGTTAAGGAACAAGTGATCATGACTAATGTGCGCAAACATCTAGCTACCTTGGCTGATGCAACCAGAGTGTATGCCAAAGCCACTAGCTCAAGTGTTCACTTCCTAATAGTTGAGGATAAGCGATTGGCAAAGGAAGTACAAACGGCCAAGCAAGGAGGAGACTTGGTGACAATGTCTGCCTGAGTTGAACTGAAGAAGGCAATACTATATGAAGTATTGTCCCTTGACACAGTTATGCGAGCATTGTACTCCAAGTTTGATACCGTGCATAAGGTAGTTGTCCATCTCAACGGATGGCAGTAGCGATGTGCTAGAAAAGAATGTATCTTAATGAACATTCATGCTGCTATTGATGGCATACAAACATGGATGATGAAGTACAATGGAGCCCCACTTCACTTGCCTAAGATGATGAGGGCCAATGTGGTTGAGCTGAAGGCATGTATCCAGAGTCAGATATGGAATTATGAACAACCACAATTCATCCCTAGAATACAAGCTTCCCATGCATGAGTATTCAAGATTATGGATGTTGTGGTGTGCATACATGCAATCCAATCACTTGGGACTCTAACCCAGGTGAAGACAAAGAAACAGGTTCGACTAGAGCTTGACTCATACTTCAAAGAGTTGATGTGCATCACCACCAGACTAGACTTGCATATCAGTGTCGACATCATGCACAAGTATTGTTGGTCCAGCCACCTTGAAGAAAATGATGTGTATGCTTTGAGATGAGTTGGACAGATGAGCCCGAGCAGTGTACTCAGATGCTATGGAGGCAAGGGTAAGGTTTCAGAAAGATGTCACCATGGAACACATGGACAGCATTAAGGACTACAGATCTTGGCAACAGTATGTTACTATTGATCAACATGAAGATGTTGAGGAGTTGGACTTCCATGGTTGTCTAAGTCAGAGTGATGTCTAGTTTGGCTTGCTCAAGCCAGCTGTGTTCACATGTGTACATGTGCATTGTAATGTTAGGTCATGTCAAGTGTAAGTCAAGTGTCAATAGTGGATGTAACAATCATAGAGTAGGTGAATATTCATGAGGGTAGTTGAACGGTTAGAAAGGGGAATGTCAAGGGCCACCCCAAATAGAACCTCATAACTCATTATATAGGATTTTTTCATCCAAAGCTTCTGATAAGACTATCTTAGAGAGAGCTTGGATAGTATTGTAACATGCCTTGGCTTCTCCACTACATGGAGCTAGTACATCTCTTTGGGGGAGAAGGCGGATGTGGCTATAACGTTCCACTGTTGGGGCTAGTAGGTTTAAATGGATGTATTGTATGACCGGAGCTTACACTTCTTTATATAATAAGAGCCAGAACGTTTCGTGCATATGTTTTATTATATTCTGGTTGTCTTGTTTACTATAAATAGCATATGTATTTTCTTTCTTATGCATGCATGTATGGACTGCTCCGTATGAGTGTGTATGAATATTTATAAAATTTGTTGATTGTTTTAACCATCACTTTAGATTGCCAGTTGACTTTCTTTACAGCTTGTGATGCATCTTTGCTCATGTGTTCTCTTTCCATCTGAATACTATTACAGGTTGCCAAGGGGCTCACTCATCTCAACCCACCAATGTTAAAACCTCTCATGCACCTTCCTTGACTCACTATAGCGGTCACACCCTTGCTACCGACATAGTTATCTTACTTTCCTCTATGCGAAATCACGGTCAAGTCATTGCTATATGACCCACTGTTGGGACTCCTACACCAAATGGTCTAAGGTCTAATTGGGACTTCTTACCAAGGAGATCCCCTTGACATGTTGGTAGGTCCAACACCGTCAATAAGATGCAACACACTATTCATTAAAACCATGAAAGTCATAGGGGCATTAATAAGCCCTGGTATTACACCAAGAGTGTTGCAACTCCCAAGAGCTCCTCAACTCAAATTATCAACCCAAGTTTCGTACAAACTTAGAGGTGATAGTGATATATGCACAATAGTTTAGGTTCTACTCATGTCACCCTCAATCATGAAATCAGATAATGGTGTTCAGAGACCATTCCTCCAACTAATTATATTGAAAACTTCTTATGAAATCATAATTGAACCTGATTCTAACTATGGATGTGAAAACATCATTCATTCAAATGTAGATGCTAATTAACATTGTATGAAAGAGAAAGGGATAGTCTACTTATAGAAGTAAAGCTACTCTACGTTGCACATTTAATCAAATTAGTAACCTACTTTCATGTATTATTGATCTACTTTACATTTTCTTGAAAATAAGGAATCTAATTTTAACATGCTTATGAAAAAAAATAATTCTAACTCTGTTTTGCAGTGAGGAAAGGAGAAAGTTAGAGTGTCCTAAGAGCCTTCCTTAATCATCAAATCAAAATTTGGGATCATTATTAAACTTAACTAGGCTAGGATCGAAGTGGGGAGAAAAACGGGTTTAAAAGAACACTACTACAAGGCTGCTACATGAGACCTTGTATTGTTACAGGAAGCCCTGTTTGGCTACAAGAGGGGTGCTAAGAGCCTTTTGAGGGTAGAAATGGTGTCTTGAGGGCAGGAGAAGATGGATGAAGGTAGGAGGAAGTGAATGAAGGTTGGTCAAGCCCCCTATCCAATCTTAGGACTTCTCATAGGTCTATCTTACACCAAGGTTGATGCCCACAGTGTCCTTTATTTTCCTTAACAGAATGACTGTGAAAACGTAGTTTGAGAGAAGTGTGAGGTGTAGAGGAAGAAGATGGAAAGGTCTAGGTGGAGATGGAAATATTTGCCCACTCCTATAGATCAACACAACCCTGCAGCTAGCCAAATACATGCATCAAATGACCAATAACATAGTGACATAAACTATCATGGAAAACATAAGTTGAATTTAACTAAAATCTATTATATTCCAACACTACTCTGATCACTGAACTAACTCCTAAGTTGTAGAGAATCAACATAAAAATCATTATGATTCAGGTGGATATTGGTGGCCAATCACCTATTCCACCAAGAACCCCCAGTCAATTTCATATGTTTCCTTGTTCATTTCATCATTTACTATTTTTAGCAGTTTTTCGGGTCCTGAACTTCCCGAGCAGTTTTGACCCCCTAAATGGTGTTTTTTTGGGGTTTGCAGTAGGCCCATAGCCATAGAAATGGGCCTATGATGAAACGTGTAGTAGTTAGAGAGACATTTCCAACAAGGTATCATATGTACCAAACGTAGATAATATGACCAAGTTACTACCTCGGGAAGTTGGCTGCCCAACTAACCCCAACGGGGCCCACAAGATCTTGGTGTTACATCTCCTGAGGTTACGGTTTTGGTTGTTTAGGGTTTTCTTATGTTTTCCAATAATAAATAGGCCCTTGACCGTCATTGTAACATAGTTTAGAGGCATGTAGCCACCACATATCTTCTCAAAGACAAGCTACCATCGCTCGAGCTATCTTATTTCCATTATGTTTGTAAGCATAGTTCAATATTTTTCTATTAATGAAATGAAGTGTTTTTCTACTGCATCTCTATGTTTATGATTATATCTGTAAGTTGTTGCGTTCCTATTTAATTTTGGATTAGTGGTATCAGAGTGGTCTTATCTTTCTCTTTTTTTCTTTGCATATCCCCAATGAGGTCAGGGTATAAGGAGTTAGGGCTTGATCTAGTTGAACCATTGCAAGATCGACCTCGTAAAACTTGAAAACCTCCCTTGGCGGAAGAAAAGAAAGACGAGGGGGCATGAGATCCTTTCAAATTTTTTCTTGAGGAATCCCTCCAGTGATAGAGGGATGCAATGATGGATAACTTTTCCCATATCCTTCGATGGCTACCCACAGGCGATGCATCTTCGTCCAACAACCACTATGGCGGTGCCACTCCTTTTAAGGTACAAGTTAACTTCAATATTCCCTTATTCAAAGGCTTGATAGATGCAAAAACCATAGATAAATGGTTAAATCTATTGGAAGGATATTTTTCAATTCATGACTTTCCCAATCGGGAAAATATTACTTTTGCATTTCTTAAAGTCACCCCACATGTCAGGGATCGGTGGGAAACCTACTTTGAACAAAAGGATGAGAGTGAACCCTCACTATTTTTAGTTGCACCCATTCGGAATTATTTCTGAGACTCCATCAAGGAACAATATTACCCTGTGGGGAGCTATGCAGACAAATAAATAAAGTGGACCACACTACAATGGGGAAGGGACCAAGATGTTCTATAATTCACAAATACTTTCCATACCCTTCGCATGAAGCTAGGTATCAAGGATACTGAGCAGAATTTGGTGCTCAAGTAGCATGACTGTCTACACAAGTACATCCAAGACAAGATGGAGTTCTTGGACATTTCCTCGCTCGGCACAGTTTATCGGTATGCTATCAAGATTGAGTAGAAGTTTAAACAGAAGAAGTGGGACTTTGGATCTACAAATCCAAATCAAGGAAAAGGTACCCCTAAACCATACAACGAATGACCAAGCCAAGGCGGTGCTACCCAGGATAGCTTGTCAAAGCCACAAGAAAAGAACAACACCCTAAAGATAAAGGAGGACACAAGAAAATGGTGTGATTTCCATAGGAGATCCACTCACAATACAAGTGAGTATCATGCCAAACAGTCACTGATGGCCACGTTGAAGGCTTCCGAATCAGATGCATGTTCTGACTCTGAATCAGAACCTGATGATGGAACTAACAAAGGGAAGCATATCATTGATGCGGAGCCCAGTGCCACCATGGCCACCACCAAGATCCAAAAGATTGAGCCTGGAGATCCAGAGGAGGGGGAATGCCTCTTCCATTCACAGATGTGGGTGAAGTGTTCCTCGCTACAATTCATTGTCAATAGCGGGAGCCAAAAGAACTTCATTTTAGTAGAGGTCATGAAGTGGTTGGTCCTAAAGACTATAGCACATCCACAACCGTACACCATCAGGTGGATTCACCAAGGACGAGATCTTCGTGTCAGCCAACAGTTCTGCCTTCCCTACAGCATCAAGCCCTTCATAGATTACGTATTGTGTGACGTTGCTTCTCTTGAAGTTTGTGATGTATTTTTAGGAAAACTATACTTGTGGAGATGACATGCTATATATGAGTCTAGACCTCACTTTGTGATTATTACTTTGGCTAATAAGTGGTATAGGATACCAGAGGTAGTCCCACCTACAGACATTTCTTTGATCACTGCAAAGCAATGCAGTAAGATCATTTCCCATACCAGGAAATTTGTTTTCCTTATGATTCGCCCCAAGGGAAAGAAGAAGGTTGTGGCCACAACTTCCAGGAAGGGGTCCTCTACACAGTAGCAGTAGATGGACAAGGTCGTGGAGGAGTACAGGGATATTTTTTCCTCACCCACAGGGGTACCTCTTCACTGTCAAGTCAAGCACTCCCTCGATCTGACCTTGGGCGCACCAGTGCCCAATGGACCAATCTATCAATGCTCTATTCTGGAGAATGATGAGATAAAGAGGCAAATTTAGGAACTATTGCATAAAGGGAACATCAGGCCAAGCTCATCACCTTATGGGAGCTCGATTGTACTCGTACAAAAGAAGGATGGAACCTAGAGGCTCTATATTGACTAGCGGGTACTGAACAAGATCACTATCCGAAATAGGTACCCAATCACGTGGATTGATGACCTTCCGAACCAGCTCAAGGGAGCCAAATATTTCAGCAAGATTGACTTGAGGTTAGTTTATCACCAGGTTCCTATCAAACCCTCTGATGTGTGGAAGACTGCCTTCAAATCTAAGGAGGGCCTTTTCTAATGGTTGGTCATGCCATTCGGATTGACAAACCCCTCGAAAACCTTCATGAGACTAATGTACTGCATCTTGAAACCCTTCACCAATGCATTCGTGGTGATGTATTTATATGACATCTTGATCTTCAGCCAGAGTTGGGAAGAGAACCTCCACCATATTTGATGGGTCCTTCAAACCCTGCGACGACACAAGTGGTGTGCTAACTTGGAGAAATACACCTTTGGCCTTACCCATGTTCAATATATGGGGTACATCATTGATGAGGAGGGTGTACATGTTGACCCATCCAAGATACAAGTCATTCGATATTGGCTAGCCCAAACCACTCTAACAGAGCTCTGTAACTTTTTGGGTCTTGCCAATTTCTAATATAGGTTCGTGTTGGGGTTCTCTCATATCATTTGGAATTTAATTCAAGTCACCAAGGGCAGAGTAATAGAAAAAAAAAAATTCTCAGAAACCCAACAATAAGCGTTTCTCCGAGTTGAAGAATCTCCTTTGTTTAGCACCAGTGCTCACATTACCAGACCTGCAACAACCATTTGAGATTGAGACAGATGCCTCCGACTATGCTATTGGTGTGATTCTTACTCAGAATGGGCATCCAATGGCTTACAACAATGATACACTTTTAGACACAGTCTAAAAGTACCCTACTTACGACAATGAAATGTATTCCATTATGTAGGTCTACCGTCAACGGAAGCATTACATTATGGGGAAGAAAACAGTCATCCACACAGACCACCAGCCTTTACAATTCATACAGACACAAGGGAAGTTGCAGAGCGATTGCCATCAGAAATGGTCCATCTATTTGCAACAATTACATTTGAACATTAAGTATAAGAAGGGTAGCACCAATAATGTTTCTAATTGACTCAGTCGACCACTGGTCATGGCGCTGATCACTGTGCTTGACTCCTGTGGGCACAAGACATCGAGGTGGCTGCATCTTTACAGGAGAAAGCCAGAATTCAGCAACATATACGAGACACTCCTGGAATTTTCACCTTCACGATGTACAATTATGCCACTTGGGACACATCTGTGTTCCTTCAAGTGAGCATGAAAATGTGATTTTGGAGGTGCAATACAATCGGATCGCTGGACACTTCGGAGTAGATAAAACATTGGTGGTATTGCAGAATTATATTTATTGGTCAAAACTTCATCAAGATGTTGAGAAGTACATTAGATCCTGCACCGCCTATTCCATTCCCAAACAAACCATCAATAAGAAAGCCCTATATACTCCTCTACCTACTCCTAGCCGGCCTTGGGAATCTATCTCCATGGATTACATGTCGGGCCTTCCTTCTACTAAGAACGACAACAATTGCATTTTCGTGGTCGTCGACAGATTCTCTAAGATGGCCATCATGGTTGGTTGCAAGAAGAGTATCATAGCAGAGGCCACTGCTAAGCTTTTCTTTGAATGAGTATGCGTACTTTGGGATCCCACAGTCCATTATCTTAGATCGGGATAGTAGATTCCTAAGTGCATTTTGGTCAAGTCTCTGGTCGATGCTGGATACAAAAGTTACTAAGTCCATGACTTTCCATCCCAAAAATAATGGCCAAATAGAGGTTTTCAAAAGGATTATCGTACACATTATGCGCATGTACAAATCGAAGAATCCACACACATGGGATAAAAGTCTCCCCTATGTCCAACACAACTACAATAGAGCTGGCCATAGCTCAGCAAGCCACAACCCCTTTCAGGTAGGGCTGGGATTTCACCCTTTATGCCCCATTGATGTGGCCATACTATTTGCAGCCACTCAGATTGATTTGACTCACGTTCAGTCTAAAGTTGAAAGGGCTAATAAATTCATTGAGCACATTTAACACATCCACCAGCAGGTCCATGATATATTGGATAGATCCAATGCTAAGTATAAGTAGTGCCATGATTAGCATCGAGTGTTGCACAAGTTCCAGGTGGGCGACAAAGTTTGGCTACATTTGTAGAAGGAGCACCTTGTTAGACCCAACTACAAGCTTCGCCCACTCCAATATGGGCCATACACCATCACTAAGGTTTTCGGTGACAACGCCTTCGACCTTAGTATCCCATCGTTCCTTGGTTTGCACCCTGTGTTCAATGTAGATTGCCTTCGGCCATACTTTTCACCATTGTTGGACACATATGACATTACAAAATATCTCACAAAAACATAGCTTAACTCGAACTACATAGAATATACCACAACTGATTAGATAATGGACACAAAGATCAAGAACACTTGCCAACAGAGGATACATCTATATTGAGTTGTCAAAGAATGTGAACTCCTTCACGAGGGCAGGTGGTTCACCAAGGACCAGTTTTAACAAAACTTTCCTCACGTCATGGAGGCTCTGCATGTAATGGGGACCATTACTTCCTAAGGGGGGAGGAATGATCCAGGTGGATATTTTTGGCCACCCGCCTATTCCACCTAGATCTGTTTCGTTGTTCATTTCAACATTTACTATTTTTAGTAGTTTTGTTGGCATTATGATACAAGTGTTGTCCTTGATGGAAACTCACTCACAGGTCAATTCCATTTTGATCAAAGGAAACTCACAGTACAATAGGTATATTCAGAGGTAACAGGGTAGTGGTATAGAAGAACAGGAAGATGCAGCTAAGGTCTATTAACCAGAATAAAGAAGGTAAAGGAAAAGGTTGATGTAAAGTAGTTTAAGAAGTATACGCAAATCCACTTAGTCAAAACAACATATACACACTGGTCCATAGAACAAAAGGAGTGTATACGTATACACACTCCCACAGAAGGAAAAGACCATACATGTTGGAAAACCAAGGTTTTGGTCCAAGGTATTGGTCCTAAGTGGTTTTTGTCCAAGGTATTGACAAAGGGCCTAAAGCTATATAAGGAGGAGAAGATCATAAGGCCAAGTGTGCAAGTGTATGGGTTTCTAAGGAATACTTTTATCTAAGGTATATTTTATATTATAGGGGCTATGTTTGTGATTAGATCTGAAATACTTTGAGCACCTTGAATTCAATTTTGGATTAGGTTCATGAGACATAAAATGACTTATTATTGAATGATTTGATATTGCTTGGGCTAGATCTAATTATGTACACCTCTCTTATTCTTTAAATGTCATGATCTAGGTTTGTCTGAAGTCCAAAAGTGCAGCAAAGTTATAAGTAAGTACTTGCATATATGTACGTTGGTTCACTGTGTTGAAGGTGTGTATACATGCCGGTTTGGCTCTTCCAAGCAGTGTATCCAAAATAAAAGCTTGATGATCAAGGATGACTGATTTATCAGATCAATGCTGTTGTTTTACTGTTGTCTTTCAATGAAGTCTTCTTAAGATCTGAATGTAAAAATCAATGAATAAGGAGTTTGGTACCTGATTGACTGATTGTATAAGTGAGAAGGGTGATCTCTTCTCCTTCCTATGTAAAGCTCTGTAAATAGACAGTAGATGGTTAATATATTGCTCGTTGGTACAAACTTGATTCAAAAGCTCAATGTTTCAGTAGTTTTGAAGGTATACGCAGGTTTGATTACAGGAAGTAGCATATACATGCAGGTTGGGTTCAGTAAAGCAGTGTGTACATTCTGATGCATGATTTTTGAGGTTGCAACTGATTCTGAATGATGATGCAGGTTTCTGGGTTCAGCATAGTGTTCAAGTGACAATGATCTAATTTTTTAGATTAACTGATTGTTGGTTCATGCAGTTTGAGTTTCAAAGTTTCTAATGGGTCGAGTATGAAAATTTGATAAAATAATGCCTTCATGTGTATTATCATGTACCAGGAGCATCCAGTCTGAAAATCTATGAAACGTGGCCCTTGCTGGAAGAGAGAAGGTCGTAGCCTTCTGTAGGTCAGTGCCTACATACTAGTAATCACATTGGCTAGTAAAAGAGCTAGGGGATTGCATCTCCCTTCCAGTAGAAGTTGGAAAACAAGAGAAGGTTGTAGCCTTCTTCAGGTGGGTGCTTGCGTACTGGTATGAGTCTTCACTAGTACAAGATTGTAAACATATTTTCTTATTATTAAAAGAAGAAAAAGAAGACAGCAGGAGGTGGTTTTCACCCACATTGAGTTTCCATCTTAAATATTGGTGTTCATGTGTGTTTATTATGTGTGATGGTTTATTCTATTTATTTCTCTGTTTAATAAGTTATTGATGCACTGGTTAAATATCAACACATGATAAATTGTCTAAATCACAAGTTTTTTGGGTGTACATTAGTTTCTTTAATCATAGTTTCGTGTACATGCTAGTTCACTTTATAGAAGTAGCGTATATAAATCTGTTTGAGAAAAGAAAAATTATTGATCAGATAATATTGATTCACCCTCCTCTTAGTATTATTTCCAACAATTGGTATCAGAGCAGGTCTTTCAGAAGAAGCTTGATCGCTTGAAGGTAGATATTTCAAGATGAATAGTCATGAAGGCATGGGATCCATCAGGCCACCAATCTTCAATGGGAGAAACTTAGTATATTTGAAAATAAGAACCAAAGCATATCTACAATCTCTTGGAGCAGATGTTTGGGAAATTGTGGAAGGAGGATATCAATTCCCAGCAGCAATTCCTACAAACTCAGCAGGTAAGAAGTTATACGAAACCAATGCCAAAGAAGTCAACACATTATTGGGAAGTCTGTCAAAACTAAAATTTTTCAAAGTGATGTAGCTCAATACAACCAAAGAGATATGGGACAAAATCATTTAGAGCTATGAAGGAGACTCTTAGGTAAAACGTGCTAAGCTTCAAACTCTCATAATTCAGTATAAAACTCTTAATATCCATAGTGATAAGGGTACTTCTAGTACTTTTTACGCATAGATGAGATTGTCAATTGTATGAAGAATTTGGGTGAAGAGATAAAGGAAGTTACTTTAGTTGACAAAATTTTGAGATCCTTGTCTTCTAAATTTGAGTCGAAAGTTTCTACCATAGAAGAAAAATAGGATCTTTAGAATATCACTATGACTCAACTTCATGGAATCCTAACTGCCTTTGAAGTGAGAAAAGGAGGTCCATAAGATATGAGAGAAGCCGCATTTAAAGCATCAACAAAGGGAAAATAAAAGGAAGAGCACCATGAATCAGGACACATTTTAGAAGAAGAAGAAGAAGAAGAAGAGGTAAATTTTGTCAAGAAGCTTCAACGGGGCTCTGGAAGATTCAAAGGTAAGATACCTTTCAAATTCTTTGCTTGTGGTAGAGTTGGTCACTATGCTACCAAATGTCCTAATAAATATAAATATGAAAAAGGGAAGGAATATGCAAAAGGCAATAGAAAAAAGGTTGTGAATAGAAGGAGTTACTATACGCATGAAGATAGTGATGGTTTATCTACTAGTGATGAAGATGAAACTGAAAAAGGTTATAGAATTCTCATGGCCTATGGAAATGATGACTTTTTGGATGCATTAGAAGAGGAATATTTTCTTGAAGAAATCACTAAACTCAAAATCTTTCTAGAAGAAAAGAATATGATCATAAATACTTTGACACACCAACTTGCTGAAAGGGAAAAACACAATGAAAATCTAGAATGTGAAATTGTGGGTCTAAGAAAATATCTTGAGAAGACAAAATCTCTCAATCTTAGATTTGATAAAGGATCAGAAACTTTAAATGAAATTATCAAAGTTTAGTGTTCTCCTCTGATAAAGATAGGTCTTGGATATACTAAAGAATCATCTCGATCATAGAAGTTGTCAACCTCCACTAGAAGCTATCTTGATACAACAGAGGTGAGTGAACAGTATGTCAATCATTAGGAAAGGCATAAAACTACTCATTAGGTAAATCATACTCAATTTACTCCAAGGATGAATATCAGTAGAAGCCGCAACCAATAGGTAAACAATGTCAAAAGATTCTATGATCGCAGAAACCTCTTTAATGGGAAATGTTTTTCATGTCATAAATTCGGACACAAGGTTGCTCAATGTGTTTCTTACAAAACCATCAGATGAAGCACAAAATCAAATAAGTACAATAGGAATCAAGAAAAGTTCCTATAATAATTTTTCTCCTCTTGAAAATGAAACAGAATGCTCGATTTGTAACAACTTTGGTGATGAAGAATCGGAATGCAGGAGCAAATTTCGGCCAACATTTCAAAAGGCGAAAATGCCATTAAATCCCAAGATATGGAGAAGGAAGGACTCTCAATCAAAAAGATGTGGTATAGCCTTGTATGTAGAAGGAAAAAAAAATCAGTGGTACGTAGACAGTGGATGCTCCAAACACATGACAGGTGATAAAGAGAAACCTCATTCATATAATGCTTTAAGAAAGGAAAAGAATGTCTCATTTGGAAATGACACTACAACTATCATTAAAGGTAAAGGTTTTGTTTTCTTGAAAGAAAAGGTTAAAGCTGGAAATTTCATGTATGTGGATGGTTTAAAGCATAACCTATTGATTTTCAGTCAAATGTGTGATTAAGGAAATGAAGTGGTGTTTCAATCAAACGGATGTGTTGTTCGTGAACTTGATACACGAAAGACCGTGATCAAAGGTACAAGAGCTCAAAAGAGCTTGTACATACTCAAAGGAGGATAACAACAATAGATGAAAATTGGTTGTGGCATAGAAGATTGGGACATCTAAGCTTTTCTCAAAGAAGAAAAGCATGCAAGCTCAAGGCAGTTCATGATCTTCTAGATATCAACATCCTAGAAAATACCATATGCAAACCATGTCAAATCAGTAACAAACCAGAGTTCACTTCATTGAAAAGGAAGGGTTAGAAAGTAAGCCTCTTGAACTCATCCATACTAATTTATGTCGACCAACAAGGAAAAAGTGGAGAAGAATAATTTATTTTGTTTATTGATGATTTTTCCAGGATGTGTTGGATAGGTCTTCTAAGACATAAATATGAATAATTTGAAAAGTTTGAAACCTTCGAAACTTTAGTTGAAAATGAATCAGATCAAAAAGTCAAATGTCTCAGATCTGATTGAGGGGGATAATTCATATCATATGAATTCGTTGAATTTTGTGAACAACATGGAATAAAAAGGTAATTCTCCACCGCAAGAACTCCTCAGGAAAATGCTGTGCTAGAAAGGATGAATAGAACAGTTCAACAAATGGCTCAAGCTATGCTAGATGAATCTGGAACTCCTGCAACCTTCTAGGGTGAAACTGCATTTTCTTCCATGACTATTCTCAACAAAGAAAATGTTCGGGTAAATAGAAATCAAACTCCACATGAAATTTGGTATGGTAAGCCTCCTACTATAAAACACTTTAGAGATTTTGGAAGCAAATGTTTTATCAAAAGGACTAATGAAAAACTTGGAAAGTTTGAACCTAGAGCAGACGAAGGTATTCTTCTTGGTTATTCTTCTAGAAGTAAAGGATACAAATGTTATAATAAAATACTTCGGAAAATTGTTGAAGGCATTGATGTTGTAGTTGATGAAGCATTTAGAAATCTGAAAAAAAATGAAATCAACAGAGGAACATGACAATGAGGAAGATGGGGAATGATTTCCTGCATCAAATCAAAATGATATTGAAGAAGAAACCAATGAAGCACCGGAAAAAGATACAACAAACAAGGAAAAGACACCATCTAGGTATGTTTAGAATAATCATCTAGAATCTCAAATTCTAGGAGAAAAAGGGTCTCGAGTACAGACAGGAAGAACTCTTACAAGGACCTCAACTTATCTCGCATTACTATCCTCCACAGAACCTCAAAATGTACATGAAGCATGCAAAGATGAATGTTGGGTCAACGCCATGGATGAAGAACTTGAGAAAATTGAAAAGAATGATACTTGGGAATTAGTTCCTAGACCTCATGATAAAAATATTATAGGAACGAAATGGATATTTAAGGATAAGCTTAATGAAAATGGAAAAGTTATTAGAAAAACAACTAGACTTGTTTGTAAAGGGTATGCTCAACAAGAATGTATAGATTTTGAAGAAACTTTTGCACCTGTTTCCAAACTTGAAGCCATAAGGATGTTTCTTGCTCTTTCTAGTTTTTGTAAATTCAAAGTTTATCAAATGGATGTAAAATCAGCCTTCCTTAATGGAGATTTAGAAGAAGAAGTTTATATTGAACAATTAGAAGGATTCATTCTTGGAAATGATGCAAAATTTGTATGTGTTATAGACATTTTTGTGCCTTACAGCATTGAGCATGATATGTCAATAATTCAAGGGATCCAAAGTCCCTAATGATGTTGTTACAACTCCTAAAGGAACAAGGTCAACCAATGACAGCTTCTCCCAGAAGTTCTCCACCAAAAACCACTCAGAAACAGTCAATTCAGGATCAATTCAGAGGCTCCACTAGATGTCTGCGCTGAAATGTAGAGATTACACTGGCTAGGTGCACTGCAACGCAGGTAGAAGCACTACCAGGGTGTGCTGAGCGGGAAATGACAAATGGCAAGTTCATTCAACGAGGTGGAAAGACCCTGGAAGCTTCCAGAATCTTCTCCAATGACACTTGCCTCAATGAATTCGACTAGTGATGAGTAAGAGGTTCTCAACCTACAAGTGGAAGTAAGAATTGACAGAGAGAAGCCACAAGTCAAAACATGAGCTGACTCATCCTCTCTGCTCACATCTATATATGGATCTCTCACCCAGAGGTTCAGGAGGCTGGAATTTTGTACTTTGCAGAGAATCGTTGTTGGTTTGAGATTGACATTAGCACATTAGGTGATTTATGCTTTGTTGGAGGAGAGGAAGGGATTCCATCGCTGGGAGGTAGATGCTGGATCGAAACTCACTTGGTTGTATCTCCTCTCAGACTTTATTATCTTATCAATAAACTATTTGAGTTTCTCCTACATGTTGTATACCAATGATGTTTTGTTATGCTTACATGTTTAGCTTAATCTGATCTTGAGCTTTTTATGAATGTATATTTGTATCTTTGTGTAGTTTCTATTTCTTGTGATCTTGCAGGAATTCACTGAAGCTGGGCCGGTGAAGGAGCAAGAAGCTGTGAGCTATCGAAGAGAGGAGTGATTTGGATCGACAAACTAGTGGAAGATACAGGTTAGTTAGATCCTTCTTCCTCACTTGCATTTCATAAAGAAGAATACTCGAATAAGTTTACCTGTTTGTTGCTAAGGCACTATCACCTCTTAGAGTGGGATAGGGGCATTCCGTATTGGATACTTTTCCCAACAACAAATTGGCGACTCCGCTGGGTAGAGTATCTTGTTGGTTTACTTGTGTTTCTGGTCTTGTTCTTCTCATAAACTCAGGAGTGCCGAATTGAAATTCACTTGCCATTTTCAAGTGCAAAGTAGAGATCTGCCACTCTAGTCCAATCATTGGGCCTGTTTTTATGATCTGAACAAACTGATCCACAAGTGCTCTAACAGCCCTTTGTGATAGATCTTAGTCCTCCTATAAATCATCCTCCTAATTGTACCTAATTGATAGCTTTGATTTGGCCAAAAACTATTGATTTAACTGCAAACCGTAACCCAGAACCCAGAAACAACTCTCGTTTCTGCTTCAGTGCAGACTCTGTGAAGAGGTTCTACATTTCAACACAGGTCCTGTGAAGGCTACCTGCGCTGAATGTCAAAACCTCTGTGTTGGGAGTGCGCTGATCATTCTTTGCCTTGTGCAGCTGTGGTTCCCTGCTTCCTTTTGCTCAATTTTATCTCTGTTTTTTGCAGCCTGTTATCAGTTAGTGTACCTATCTGAAACCCCTTTTCTTTGCCTCAATTCCGCCGCAGTTGTATAAAGAAACTGTATTTGTTCTTTGTGTATTTGTTACATCATTTGCAGTTTCCCATTACAAAAGTAAACTAGTCATATTGTCGCCCTTAGATCTAGACATGTCATAAGTGTCGTTTTGATCTTAGGAGTGAGTTTGTTTGCTGTTCACAGTTGATTTAGCTTTTACTTTTGTCATTTGGTTTGAATTTATGTATTTCTAGTGTCGAAACAAGTAAATCATAAGGTGTCGTAATCGTCTTTTTCATTTTGAAAAAGGAACTTGTTTATGTTTTCACTTGAAATCGAATTCAAATTTATACAACAGCTTTCTTTTTAGGCATCAATATTAAGGAAGCGAAAACAAATACATGCATTTGTGCATTTGCATTTTGATAGTTTGCATGCTTTGATTTAGGGAAAAGTGCACTACAGTGTGCTCTATGCTCTTTGAGAAAAGTTGTATCTTCCTTTTCCCATTTGTAGCTAGGATTTTCATTGTTGAAAAGATATAAAGCTTGCTTATCATCTTTAGACTGCATTTAGGAATTGTATCATACATCTCGTGGTGATCCAAAAAGGAAAACTTCTAAGAAAGATCAACCTAAAATAAATTGAATTAACTTAACAACGCTTTGTAACTTAACGCACAACATAGAGGTCTAGGCTAGAGACGTGTTCCGGCGTCGTAAAACCTGGTGACTGTCGATCTCGCTGATGGTTGGGTGATTCCTCCTGAGGGACAATAGTGCCAGTACTGATTGTGCTCCCACGTACCGTCGAGTATATATTGGGAGACCCCTATAGGCATAAAACCTTTATCCTTAGGAAGCCGTATCGACCGCCCTACTGATCGCAATGCACTGAACACAACATTCGGGAAGATTGACCGCCCGTACCTTAAAACGTATTCTGCGTTTTGTGAAAAGTTTGGCACACCCTCTACCTAGAACTCTAGAGCAGTTCCTTTTGGCCTTTTTCAGACTCTATAACGGAAAAAGTCCATCCGAGCATTTGTCACTTCGGGCTCGTTAAAACATCGAAGGATACTAGAGTCATCTTTAGCTTTTTCTCAACTCTTTAAAATTGAAAAAGCAAGTTATGTCTAAAGCGTCGTTAAAATTTATTTTAAATGGAACAATCACCCCTTTTTCCTGCGTTGATATTTAGGTTGAGAAAATGGAGCACACCAACCAAGGAATTCCCCTTGGTGGAAATCCTAGTCCCTTCTCCTCTTGGGGAGATGTTGGTGCGCCCCATATGGCCACATTGTCGCTTCCAGGACTGACAATTGGCTTGCCGGTCCGGCTCTTCTCAACCATTGTCGTTCAGAACACCACTATTCCTGAACAGTCAACTCAACAGTTAGACCAGTCCAGAGTTGCCCACCAGCCTTCTACATCCTCTAATTCTTCCTCTCCTCCTTCCTCTTCGCTTGATGGAACTGGTAAAACAAAAAACCAGGTTCCTAAGGAGAAGAAGGAAAAGAAGAAGAAAGAGAAGAAGAAGAAGGAGCCAAAAGCGACTGGGGGCAAAAAAGTGTCTTTTGACAGAAATCCACACACAGCACTGACTAGGCCTAAATCGCCATGTGTCATATGCAAGGGAGACCACTTCCACAGAGATTGTCCCTGCATCCCTTGGATACTAAGGGACTGGTCTCCCCGTTTTCACAATCCGGTGGCATCAACCTCTGATAGCCATGTTGAATGCATACCGTCAACTAGCGAGAGTGAAGTCCTTGGACAAAAAGGGAGAGCTAGATCTCCCTGTAGACTGTGCGAAGGAAACCACGCCATCCACCATTGTCCCTTCTTAGACGAAGCGAAAAGAGTTTTGGATGATCGTCCGGTTTCACCGTTACGACTTCCTCCTGGATATAAAAAACTCTTGCCGAGTCCTTCGTTAGTTGAAAATCCAGCTGGCCCGCTCAAGTGGTCAGCTGAAGCGCCGGTCATTGAAGATGAACCAGCTGAATCCATACCTGACACAAGTCAAAAGGTCGAGGCGGCAGTTGACCCGGTCTTGCCTTCAGAGGATTTATCTTCAAATGATACAGTCACAGAAGAGAATAAAGATGACACATCCAAATTCTCTTCATCATCACAGACTCTGACGAGCATGGGGGCACTCCCCCCATTCCTTTATCGCAGGAAGGAAGTTCGTCAGAGCGATACCCGGCCGTTTACTCGGTCCCACCACCAAGCAATCTAGTTGTCTCCTTCGACTGGAACCAACCAGGCAGACCCTGTTTGCCAGCAAGCATACCATTCAGAATTATTGTCCAAATATACAGAATGGTCATGGCTGGCACCATCATTGATGAAGGGGCATCTGTGAGTATCCTTTCCTCCACTACTTGGAAAGCGCTTGGTTCGCCAGCGCTTTTGCCTGAAATGAGAAATCTGATAGGCTTTGATAAAGGAACCAGTGGACCTTTAGGGATCCTCCCCAATGTGCCTGTCACATTGAAAGGGAAGACCATTCAAATGAACGTGATGGTCGTTCAAGGACCCTTCGATTATAACCTACTCCTTGGATGAGACTATATATATTGCATGGGAGCCATCGTCTCCTCCTTCTTTAGAGTAATGTGTTTTCCGCACGAAGGAAGAGTGGTCAAGCTCGTGGACCAGCTTTCATTTCCCGGATCACGCATCGCAAATAGTCATATACCATCCCTAAATGGTCTCTTCACGCAAGAAATGTCTCAACCTACGGTCCGTCCTCCCGATGAGCGCGAGTGATTCAGAAGGATATGACTGGAACCTATTAGTGTCAGTCTTTTCAGCCTTCCTACAGTGATCAAATGTGCTCTTACAAAGTGATTTTGGAGTGTCAAGGTCAAATTTTGTCATTTCAGTGAGTCTTCAAGCCAAAATTTGGTCACTAAGCATTAGGTCTAGGGTTTGCTTTCACTCTGTTCAAAGTTGCCCAAATGTCAGTCTATGTCATCATTCAGCTGAGTGTATCATCATTCATAGGATTGTCATCGTCATGTCAGTGTCTAATGGGTCATTTTACACCTTGTTCATGCTTCATTTGTGCCTAGGCAAGGTTCAATTCCCTCTCCTAGGGTTTTGAAGCCAATTTCTCTTGGATGGTCAAATCACCGGCAAAACTTGTTTCCTGATGTTCATACACCTTCCCCTATCCTTAAAGTACCTTATCAAACACTTCCCATCCCTTAGATCCGCCAAATTCCTCATTTTTGCACAAACCCTAGTTTCTAGCTACAATCTGGCAATTTTCTAGGTTTGGCCTGTGTTTTGCCCTTTTCGACCCCTTCCCCTCACTCAATCTCTGAGATTCCACTTTCCCCTGCTTCCTAACATCCCTCCCCACTCCCACAATTTTCCCCAAGAATTTAGAAGACCCCTATCCCCTTCATCTCGCTCCATTTCGACAAAATTCCTTGCTTCACACATCGGGACAAGTCGCACTCAAATGATGTTCCAGAGCAATCAAAGATGAATTTTGGAAATCTGAGAGAGGTTTTTGTCCACAACATGCCAAGGAAGAAAAAATTCTTTCACTTTTTACACAGGTGTCATGGTTTGAGAGAAATGTTAAAAATACCGGCGAGAACGAAGGTGCTCCAAGGACGGTTGGCCAAAGCACAAAAACGAAGAAAAACGCCCGATCCACTCCAAACTTTGGCCAAAGCCTCTTTGACTGAGCATGGTACTTGATTGGGGACTCCCAGCCCAAATTTCAAGAAATTTGGAGAAAATTTTGTCATTTGTGAATTTTTGGTAAAATTACAGGTTTTTGCCCATGAAATGGTCGCGCCCCGCACGCGACCATTCTGGAGGATTGCTCGGAAAATTGAAAACTTGGCATTTTTGGAAAGGGCATGCAAAGAGAAAAATTACCAATACTTGGGAGAAGCCTGATTTTGAGATTTGAGCCTCCAAAAGCTCAAAATACATCAAAAAAATGACTTTCTGCCCACTTTTTGAGTTGCAGAAAGTGACCTTGGGAGAAATGGTTTTTGAGGGGTCAAATCAAAACTAAATTCAGAAATTCCACTTGGGATGGAAAGTAGACAGGCCAAGCTTTCCAATGAGCCATCTTGCACCTGATTTGGACCAGTGGAACCCACTCAAAAACAGCTGTGAAGGGGCGCGACCAGAACTTCCAGATTTGCCAGAATTCACATTTTCGATCAAAAAACACTGTTTTGACTATGGTTGACTATTATTACTTGTAGATGATGGATAAATGTAATATTTTCATGGCACTTTGGTAGATTTTATCTTTCTTTACCCTTCTAGAAGCTTCCATGATGTAAAAAGTGAAAAATTAATGCATGGATGAGTTAGCTAAGTAATAGAGGCAAGTTGTTTGGCTGCCTATTTTCTAGTTCTTAGTTTAGAATTTGTTCAAACTGCTCCTAGAAAGCTGAGCTCGACCCCTAGAGGTGGGGAAAGGAGTTAGATGGTCTAGATGGTCTATATTATGCTCTCTCCTTCTCATTTTCATGGTTGGACTCTTGTGTAAGGAAGCTTTATTGTATATTGTGCATCTATTTCTGCAATTGAAGGCAAGGAAAGCCAGGGTTTTACAGACATCTTTGAGGATTCTTGTGGATCTGATTGTTGATGGTGTGTTCTCTACATGTTCTTGTAAGTTTGTTTATGTGTTTCACATCTCTCTTATGCTTCTAAATTGGACAGATGAAGTGGTAAAGTTTGAACTCATGTTTTGACATGCTCAGCTTTTTAGTTTGTTCAATTTTAATGTTTTCTACTGTCTAGAGAGGATTCGAATTGTGTGTTTGCCCTCTTTAGCTTCTCCTCTATCATCTCTGATCTTCCATCTCAAATTAAGGCATCAGCACTCATTCCTACCTTGCCCCTTAGATCCCCCTGTGAAAACTGTGCTCAATCCCCGCACCTTGAATTGCACTTCCACCAATTGCCACCAAAAACCCAAAAAAAAAATCATTAAATCAACCCCCTTATCAATTTACTAGCCTAAAATCTTTATTATTAATTGGTCAGCCTGATCATATTGAAGGATCTATCGAATCTGACCCGAGAGAGCCTTCTCATACCTCGTAGGGCTAGCTACGAGGTGAAATGGTTTGATGTAGCCTTGAGAGTTTGTCTATCTCAGCCTAGGTGAATTCCAAGCGCTAACATATTGGCGACCATACTGGGGAGAACATCTAAACCTTTGCTAATTGACGTGTTATTTCATAAGTCTTAGACGGAGCCTGAAGTTATGCCAGGTAGCCTTCGAAAACGATCTTGTTTTACATCAGCGTTAGTAGATAAACGTTGCTTCAGTCAATCTCCGTGAGCTTGTGAACATAGTGCTTCATTTGCATTTTACCCCAGTACATATATTAAGTTCAGATCTGATTGTTGACAGTGGACAACGATCAGACACTTGACAGGCTGAAATCATTCACTTGGCGACTCTAAATCAGTTTTGAAGATCAGATCCAAAGACTCCACTGGAGGATGATCCCGACCAGCAGAAACATGAAAGGAGAATATGGCAAGATCAGGTACTCAAGTTGGAATTTCATCCAGGACATTTTGTTCTTTGTTGTAAATTATTTCTTCTCTTTTCCCGAGAATGTCAAGACTGTTTTGCAAAGTATATTGTATTTGAGAAGAGATCCTCGGCCTGCAGTTGATTCTTTCCCTTTGAAGATTGTGAATACCAAAGATTTGCATGCCTGTGAGTTTGATCAAGATCCTTTTTCCGAATTTTGTGATGACCATCTTCAAATTGATGAATCTCAAAAGACCAAGTCTGATTCTATACCTGCTGTACATACCCCTATACCTTGTAAAATTCCAGATCGGTATAAACCTCTTGTTTTACCTTCTGTTCTTCATGCTTTTCCCAAAAACTATGATCTATACTTGCCGATGTTTGATGGTGAATGTAAGAATGTCAACGCTGAGCAACATGTCCAGAATTTTGAGAATTTTCTAGATCTTTTTGAAGTTGATGAAGAAGATGTTAGTATAAGGCTTTTTGCTCTTTCTTTGCAAGCCAAAGTGAAGAGTTGGTTCAAAACCCTGCCTGATGCAAGCATCTCAGATTTCCAGCAGTTCGTCAAAGTTTTTCTCGACAGGTGGATGATCGGGCAGAACCTTTTCTTGATTGTAGAAGAGTATAACCAGCTGAAAAGATTGCCAGGTGAGACAGTACAACAATTTTCAGCCAGATTTAATCAAGTTTATTATTCGATGCCAGTTGATATAAGGCCTACTCCTAGATCTGCTCTCTTACACTATCCGGGCGCCTTTGATCCGGAGATGGAGTTTCAGCTGAGAGAAAAGAATATTGCAACACTTCACGAGATGCAAAATAGTGCAGTAAGTGTAGAGGCTCATTTGCTGATCCGAAGGGCAAGGTTGAAAGAAGAAGAGATGAAAAACATAGATCTGGCCGAATCAACATCTCTAGAGGTAAAGCTTGACATTTTGGTAAGTGCAGTAGAAAAGATGATGGACAAGATCAACTCAAGGAATGATTATGATGTTCATGGCTCGCTGATTGAAGAAGAACAAGTTACTGATTCAAATCATTTTCTTTTTGATTCCAATTGTTATGGATCTGATAATGATTGTCTTATTAATCATCTTGGAGAAGAGAGATCTATTGATATGACATGCATGCTTGATGATGTGTTTTATGGTGATGATTTGCCTCGTTATGATCAGTATGATGATGATTATGTTCTCCAAACAAAAGCTAATCTTGCAGACGAATCAGCAGCTGGTTTGTGGGAGGAAGAAGTTCATTTTCAGCAGCTTGAATACAATGTTCAGCCATCATATATCAGCTATGACAGTGACGAGGAAAGTGCAACAAATTTTGAAGTAAGTGAAGGATCTTTGCCTTTTTGTTTTGATTCATGTCAGTTCATCAGAGATAACTACCATGCAATCAGAAATCAAATGTCAACAAGTCTTGATTTAGATCATCTTGAGGGCAATGAAAATTTTGTTCAAGACTTCTCATATTCAGATTTGCAACCCCCGAAAGCCATTGATTGTCAAATTGCAGCTGATTTAATGATTCAAGGTGACTCCGTACCATTCTGTTTTGAATCATTTCAGTTTTTGAAGGGTCGATTGCATAGTACATCTTCAAATAAGAAGCCTATAACAAATCAACAATCACTCAGTTTTAATGTTGAGGATGAAGGTCAGATTATAGATGAAGTTGTGGAAGATGAAATACATGATGTGATGATGCAGGAAGATTCTATACCCTTTTGTTTCAAAGCATTTCAGTTTCTAAGGTAGAATCTTTGTAAAATCTCTCAAGAAAAAGATGAACAGCTAGAAGGATGTCATACATCTTCAATGGATACATTGCAGCAGTCTTTTCAAGTTTTTCATGATCCAATAGCTGATGTTTTGGATGAGGTTTGCAGTCAAAGTCTATCTCCATTGACTAAATGTGAGCTTGAAAAATATGCTGATATGAATTTGATCTGGCAGCCAGTTTCTTCGTCATTTTCAGCAGGGGTCTCATCACAAGGCTCAGATCAAAGTTTGCATGCATGGTATGAGGAAAAGAGAAGTACTCCATCGTATGAGCTAAGTTCCAATGTGCTTGAATTTCAAGATCCTTATGCAGTGTTTTTGGAGGCGGATAGAGAGTTCGTATCATTCAACGGATCTGTTTCTAAGTTGCCATCAGAGTTGCCTTTCAGTAGTTCTCTCTTGTTGTTCATAAGCGAACACTTGTGGAGAATTCGAACAGCAGACGGGATACTTACTTGGTTGCATTGGTTGTTTCATTTCACTTGATCAGGTGATGAATGAAACTGTTAGAGTAGGTTGTGATGAATAAGCTCCACTTTGAGCATCATTTTCAGTTTGTCGGTTGTGTTTAAGTATCAAGTCAGTTGTTAGTTGAGTCATGAGTCCTTTATGAGTCAATTTTTAATCTTGTTGTTAAGTTAGTTTGTGTCAGTTTTCAGTCATGCATTTCAGCTTGAGTTTTTGACTCCATTGCCCAATAATAGTAAAGCACTGGTCTGCTCTCCCAGAGGTCTAAGGTTCTTGGCACCTCCAAGGAGCTACCATCCCCATTGGAGCCAATGTTAGTGTCAGTATTTTCAGCCTTCCTACAGTGATCAAATGTGCTCTTACAAAGTGATTTTGGAGTGTCAAGGTCAAATTTTGTCATTTCAGTGAGTCTTCAAGCCAAAATTTGGTCACTAAGCATTAGGTCTAGGGTTTGCTTTCACTCTGTTCAAAGTTGCCCAAATGTCAGTCTATGTCATCATTCAGCTGAGTGTATCATCATTCAGAGGGTTTTCATCGTCATGTCAGTGTCTAATGGGTCATTTTACACCTTGTTCATGCTTCATTTGTGCCTAGGCAAGGTTCAATTCCCTCTCCTAGGGTTTTGAAGCCAATTTCTCTTGGATGGTCAAATCACTGGAAAAACTTGTTTCCTGATGTTCATACACCTTCCCCTATCCTTAAAGTATCTTATCAAACACTTCCCATCCCTTATATCCGCCAAATTCCTCATTTTTGCACAAACCCTAGTTTCTAGCTACAATCTGGCAATTTTCTAGGTTTGGCCTGTGTTTTGCCCTTTTCGACCCCTTCCCCTCACTCAATCTCTAAGATTCCACTTTCCCCTGCTTCCTAACATCCCTCCCCACTCCCAAAATTTTCCCCAAGAATTTAGAAGACCCCTATCCCCTTCATCTCGCTCCATTTCGACAAAATTCCTTGCTTCACACATCGGGACAAGTCGCACTCAAATGATGTTCCAGAGCAATCAAAGATGAATTTTGGAAATATGAGAGAGGTTTTTGTCCACAACATGCCAAGGAATAAAAACCTCTTTCACTTTTTACACAGGTGTCATGGTTTGAGAGAAATGTTAAAAATACCGGTGAGAACGAAGGTGCTCCAAGGACGGTTGGCCAAAGCACAAAAACGAAGAAAAACGTCCGATCCACTCCAAACTTTGGCCAAAGCCTCTTTGACTGAGCATGGTACTTGATTGGGGACTCCCAGCCCAAATTTCAAGAAATTTGGAGAAAATTTTGTCATTTGTGAATTTTTGGTAAAATTACAGGTTTTTGCCCATGAAATTGTCGCGCCCCGCGCGCGACCATTCTGGAGGATTGCTCGGAATTTTGGAAACTTGGCATTTTTAGAAAGGGCATGCAAAGAGAAAAATTACCAATACTTGGGAGAAGCCTGATTTTGAGATTTGAGCCTCCAAAAGCTCAAAATACATCAAAAAAATGACTTTCTTCCCACTTTTTGAGTTGCAGAAAGTGACCTTGGGAGAAATGGTTTTTGAGGGGTCAAATCAAAACTAAATTCAGAAATTCCACTTGGGATGGAAGGTAGACAGGCGAAGCTTTCCAATGAGCCATCTTGCACCTGATTTGGACCAGTGGAACCCACTCAAAAACAGCTGTGAAGGGGCGCGACCAGAACTTCCAGATTTGTCAGAATTCACATTTTCGGTCAAAAAACACTGTTTTGACTATGGTTGACTATTATTACTTGTAGATGATGGATAAATGTAATATTTTCATGGCACTTTGGTAGATTTTATCTTTCTTTACCCTTCTAGAAGCTTCCATGATGTAAAAAGTGAAAAATTAATTCATGGATGAGTTAGCTAAGTAATAGAGGCAAGTTGTTTGGCTGCCTATTTTCTAGTTCTTAGTTTAGAATTTGTTCAAACTGCTCCTAGAAAGCTGAGCTCGACCCCTAGAGGTGGGGAAAGGAGTTAGATGGTCTAGATGGTCTATATTATGCTCTCTCCTTCTCATTTTCATGGTTGGACTCTTGTGTAAGGAAGCTTTATTGTATATTGTGCATCTATTTCTGCAATTGAAGGCAAGGAAAGCCAGGGTTTTACAGACATCTTTGAGGATTCTTGTGGATCTGATTGTTGATGGTGTGTTCTCTACATGTTATTTTAAGTTTGTTTATGTGTTTCACATCTCTCTTATGCTTCTAAATTGGACATATGAAGTGGTAAAGTTTGAACTCATGTTTTGACATGCTCAGCTTTTTAGTTTGTTCAATTTTAATGTTTTCTACTGTCTAGAGAGGATTCGAATTGTGTGTTTGCCCTCTTTAGCTTCTCCTCTATCATCTCTGATCTTCCATCTCAAATTAAGGCATCAGCACTCATTCCTACCTTGCCCCTTAGATCCCCCTGTGAAAACTGTGCTCAATCCCCGCACCTTGAATTGCACTTCCACCAATTGCCACCAAAAACCCAAAAAAAAAATCATTAAATCAACCCCCTTATCAATTTACTAGCCTAAAATCTTTATTATTAATTGGTCAGCCTAATCATATTGAAAGATCTATCGAATCTGACCCGAGAGAGCCTTCTCATACCTCGTAGGGCTAGCTACGAGGTGAAATGGTTTGATGTAGCCTTGAGAGTTTGTCTATCTCAGCCTAGGTGAATTCCAAGCGCTAACAGAACCCAGGGGGCATGCGTCCTGGTCCGCTTCGGCAGAAAAACTTTGGGTATAGGATAGGTTTCCGCGGGAGAATATGACTAGTCCGTACCCCGTCCGTGGTTGGAAGTGGGGTTGTTCTGGAATAAGATTCTCTTGTTAAAGTTATGTGTTTGGCACTCGTTGTCACTCACCTTTGTCTATCTCGGTAGATATCGCCGAAGAAGTGTTTTGTTTGAAAGATTAACAGGACAATCTTTGGGTAACCTGAAAGAGGTAGGTCTCTCTCAGTAAAACAATTGTTTTAGCGGAAGTGAAGTAGAGGTAACCTTGAAACTCTGTTTTATACCTGGGGGCATGCAAACCTTTCGGAGTGCAAGCAAAGAGCGGTTATTTATCTGTTTTTTGGGTTAATCGTTTCCTAACTTGCATAAAGAAAGCAGGGAAAATTTTAAGAACCCCCCCTAAATTTATAAATATAATAAATGGGCGAATCTCCATGGTATATAGGAAAAATGGAAGGCGATTTTATCAATAATATAATATGTATATATAATTTTTTGGCGAATCTCTCACCAGGCATGGCGAATATTTTACTCAATTATAAAATCTTGTAAGATCTTTGCGAGTCTTTCACTAAATAATAAAACTTTGTAAAGTCCTAGTGAATCTTAGCGTAGGCTACATGCTGGTTTAATTCCCCCATTTAAATAGGCTACATACCAGGTGAATACCATGGGTGAATACCATGGGTCAATACCATGTGCCATTTTGGTGAATACCATGGGTCAATACCATGTGCCATTTTTATTTTTATTAATTCTAATATTAGGGTTAATAATGGTTTTTTGCATGGTATTAATAACAATCTAGTCCATGGTATTTGTCCCATAGTATTTTGGCCATAGGTTTCACCTAAATATAACCCATTTTTTGAGTGTTCGTAAATATAAGGTGAATTATGGAGTAAATATAAAAAAAATGTTTTATTTGTTTACCATACCTCTCGTTTATTTATATTTTTATTAATTTACCATACCTCTTTTACAAATATGGTCTTTAGCCCATAGGATTCACTTAAATAAAACCTCTTTCTTGAGCCTTCATAAATAGAACGAGGGTTATGGACTCAATATAAAAAGAGGTTTTATTTATTTACGATACGTCTAGTTTATTTATATTTTTATTTATTTACCATACCTTTTGAGTAAGTATAAAAATACGTTTTATTTATTTACCATACCTCCACCTTACTGATATTTTTATTTGTTTACACCCTTACATGTATATAAGGTGACTTATGGAGTAAATATAAAAAATGTTTTATTTATTTACCATACCTCTCATTTATTTATATTTTTATTAATTTACCATACCTCTTTTATAAATATGGTATTTGGCCCATAGGATTCACTTAAATAAAACCTATTCTTGAAAATGGGCTAATGGATTCACTTAAATAAAACCTATTCTTGAAAATGGGTGAATGGAAGGTTGTAAGTCCTAATTTCAAGGGCTAAATTTACCTTTTTTACCCTCTCCCTTAAAATAAGGTGGGCTATTTGAGGTGATTTGTAAAAATGACTATGATACAAAATATTTGCCCACTAAAAATTTAAAACCCCTTAATTTCGCCAAAGGGCGAACATTCGCCCCTAAAATTATCCTTGAAAGAAAGGATGCGGGGCATAGCTTTGGTAAGGCGCAAGCTCCATAAAAAATGGAATCTTACATGAGACATTCTTATCATATGACTGGATAATCGAGCAGTTTTAGCACATAGTTCATGCTCGTTAAAAAATAAACATAAGACTGAGCAGTGTTTTTCCGCGTTCAAGCTCGTTAAAAAATGAACTATCTTCCGGTAAATAACCACCGTGAATGTAACATTATCAGCCATTAAAGCCTTGGTCGTGTTTGCACCGTTACCTCCACTTTTCCATTGGCTGATCGTTCACCTCCATATGATTTTTTACCCATTTTGAGGAACAGCTGTGAAGAGTGATTTCACTAGCCATCCTTGTGACACTGTCGTGATTGGAAAATTCCAACCTTTACCTGGAATCAGCTACTAACCCGTTTTATCACTCGCTCCTCAAAAGATGCGTCTTCTTTAAGCTCTTTTCATCTGACTCGTAAAATATGAAAAGATTGCCGAGTTTTGGCCTTCCATCTCGTTAAAGCGACCGGAAGTGCTATAACTCCTCTAGATTTTAATCTTTTTGGACCTGAGGGATTATTGCACAAAAATATCGAGCGCTTGTTTTGTTCGGCTTGTTAAAACTATCGAAAACTCATCCCTTCTGTATTGTTTTATACTTTTTCGGACTTAAGGGATTAGATGACGAAAAAGGACTTTCGGAGTTGACTTTACGTACCTTTTTAGACTCTCTAAAAATGAAAAGGACCGAGTTATATTTGTCGTTAGACTCGTTAAAAACATTAAATAACGACAAACTTGTCTTTAGACGAGAACGAGTTTCACTATCGCTAGGCTCGTTAAAACATAGCGATGGGTTTGCCCGAAGGGCAAATTATAGAACAAGCATATGTTATCCTCCTCAAGCTTGACAAAAATAAAGAGGTACTAGTCAGCAATGACTGGGGAAAAATTGGGAAGAAACTCAAAGAACTTTATTGGTAGCAAGTCGCTCTTGAACATGACACTTCCACTCCGTGCCTGAGTCGGGTTGGGTTGTTTCATTCACCGGTAACATCACCATGGTCTCGCCATACCATCCATATTTGGGGTAAATGCTACCAATCCATCACATAAGTGTCGCCGATATGTTCAAGAGAAGTCATCCAGAGAAGTCAACCGTGTCCCGTCCACTACCATACATTATCTTTCATCCTTTCATGACCGCCACCTTGAACCATATATCATCAGATCGTTTTCACCTCCTTCAAAATCATTTGCTCTGTTCCGTGTCACTGATGTGGGATACATTAAGCCCCTCCTTTGACGGATCGCTTCTTGTCGACATCAGCTCATTATACAAGAAGTTGATCTAGGAACAACCCCTTCAGTACTTTGAAGCTTGCATGCCTCAATGGAAAGTTTCTCACTTCTGGCGACAGGTATACATCAATGACCTTCGACCGAAAGATTTTGCGTGGTGTTCGACGCCAAGTCCTTTGTTCACACCACGTGAGTTGTACTGCAGTACCTTGAGGGTCATTATCATTATCGGTGATTCCTCTCACGCTTGTTAACAGTTTACCTCATTGACCGATAATCAAGCGATGTCTTTCCATGTTCGACTTCATAAAATTTCTCACATGGATCGAATTGTACTTAGAGTAAATATCGGACGAGATTGAAGACCCCGGATCTAGTTTCATCCATCCGGGCTGCGATATATATTCAAAAAAAATAAAGACATTGACATGTACAGCATTGCAGCAAATAATCATCCTACCAAAAGGATGATGATTTCATCAAAATCATCAGTCTACCATCAGATGATTGTCTGTTCTATGTACAGAAAAATGAATTTATAAAGCTGAGCATGGGAATGCCCGCCTCAGCTAGATCATGAAAGTAGTATGAAAAATAATGTATTGTATTATATCTTATTACAGGTCTCCTCCCAGCATTGGAAGAACTTCGGATCCTCCTAATAAAGCATTTCACCCTATAAACGACCTCATACTTTAGGGAGCAACTGTTATAGACATTTTTGTGCCTTACAGAATTGAGCATGATATGTCCATAATTCAAGGGATCCAAAGTCCCTAATGATGTTGTTACAACTCCTAAAGGAACAAGGTCAACCAATGACAGCTTCTCCCAGAATTTCTCCACCAAAAACCACTCAGAAACAGTCAATTCAGGATCAATTCAGAGGCTCCACTAGCTGTCTGCGTTGAAATGCAGAGATTACACTGGCTAGGTGCACTGCAACGCAGGTAGAAGCACTACCAGGGTGCGCTGAGTGGGAAATGACAAATTACAAGTTCATTCAACGAGGTGGAAAGACCCTGGAAGCTTCCAGAATCTTCTCCAATGACACTTGCCTCAATGAATTCGACTAGTGATGAGTAAGAGGTTCTCAACCTCCAAGTGGAAGCAAGAACTGACAGAGAGAAGCCACAAGTCAAAACATGAGTTGACTCATCCTCTCTGCTCACACCTATATATGGATCTCTCACCCAGAGGTTCAAGAGGCTGGAATTTTGTACTTTGCAGAGAATTGTTGTTGGTTTGAGATTGACATTAGCACATTGGGTGATTTATGCTTTGTTGGAGGAGAGGAAGGGATTCCATCGCTGGGAGGTAGATGCTGGATCGTAACTCACTTGGTTGTATCTCCTCTCAGACTTTATTATCTTATCAATAAACTATTTGAGTTTCTCCTACATGTTGTATACCAATGATGTTTTGTTATGCTTACATGTTTAGCTTAATCTGATCTTGAGCTTTTTATGAATGTATATCTGTATCTTTGTGTAGTTTCTCTTTCTTGTGATCTTGCAGGAATTCAGTGAAGTTGGGCCGGTGAAGGAGCAAGAAGTTGTGAGCTACTGAAGAGAGGAGTGATTTGGATCGATAAACTAGCGGAAGATACATGTTAGTTAGATCCTTCTTCCTCACTTGCATTTCATAAAGAAGAATACTCGAATAAGTTTACCTGTTTGTTGCTAAGGCACTATCACCTCTTAGAGTGGGATAGCGGCATTCCGCATTGGATACTTTTCCCAACAACAGTATGCAAGCTCAAAAAGGCTCTCTACAGTCTGGAACGGGCTCCAAGGGCTTGGTATTACCGCCCTGACAAATATCTACAACAACAAGGCTTTACAAAACATTCTGTAGATAACAATTTATATACAAAGATTGAAAATGATAAATTGCTAATTATTGTTGTTTATGTTGATGATATCATTTTTGGTAGCAATGAAGAATCCATGAGTCAAAATTTTGCTTCAATAATGAAACAAGAATTTGAAATGTCCTTACTTGGTGAACTTACTTATTTTCTTGGTCTACAAGTTAAGCAAACAAAATATGGTATCTTTCTTTCACAAACCAAATATCTCAAGCAGATCATGAAGAAGTACGGAATGGAAGATTCTAAACTAGTATGTACTCCAGTGGTAACAAGATGTAGTCTCAGCTCTAATGATGAATGATGCAGGAGCATCGAGATGGGCCAGCAATGTGGGAAATTGCCCACATGTTGTGGCTTGAAAAAAAAAACGAATTTCATTTGCTGATTGGTAGAGAGTCGAGTTCACAGTTAGTTTGTTGTTGTAATAGATTAAATCTCTGTATTTAGTATTGATTTGTTAGGCACATCTTGATATGTCTGTTGGAATAAATTTATGAAGATCACCTTATCTCTTGTTAGAGTGATTAGTGTTATAACAACAGGTAAAGAAGGGCGATTCTGGTGGAGATAAATGTCAAATTGAAGATCTCTTGGAGCGGATCAACGCCGATCTCGCGTGGGCAATCTTGGTTCAAGAGTGCCTGAAATCTGGAAAATTGTTATACACATGTGATATACCTGTTCTGACCGCCGATTGTGGCTCATACAGCTGCGTTAGACCGGAATATCAGTCAATCACTGAACTTGCATTAAAAATCTAACTGAAATGTGGCAGAGCGCTGATTCAAGGAAAGAAATTTGCGGTCAAAGGGAACGAAAAAGAGGGAACAGTAATCCATAAGCGGACTCGGTGATGAAACAGAGGAGGATTCTACAGATTAAGAGCATTTTTTCCGTAACTGTGTGTGATAGGTGGAATTGACTCCGAATCCGGGGTCGATAGTGTGATTTTGTTTGTTATGATTACATACAGAAAGGCTGGGGATGCTGGAGGCGATAGAAAAACCCGGCGTTTTTGTTTTGCTGTTATTTTTTATTGAGATAGCTATGTAAAATTTAGGGCTGCGTTGTTAAATAAGGAATAAACAGATGTGTGTTTTTTTTCTGTTTTTGGTTTAGTGTGATCTCTGATGTGTGAGGTAAAGCCTGTGATGGGCTGCGTAATGCAATGTATTGTAAGTGGATACAATGGAGAAATGAGTTGTGTTTATTTGGTAATGGAATAACCTTAACACCGTTGGAAATAAAACATTTGTTGTTAGTTTGTTTGAACGAATGGGTATTATTTTGTTTATGCACTAAGGAATGAGTGAGATGGCTACGCCTATATGATAGCAAGAAAATCCAGTTTGATGTGAAAATGAAACAGAGTTTTCTATGCTGATTGATTGGCCTTTTAATCTGAAGTAGATTGATATGTAAGTTTGCTGAGTCCTGTATTGCTTGTAGATTGAGCGTAAAACTTCCAGGTACATCAAATTTTGGTATCAGAGCCATACTAACGGGTGTTTGCAGCAAAGAAAATGCCGCCAAGAAGAGGGATTGGTCGAGGAAGACCAGAACCTAATGCAGTCCTGATAAACGAAGTGCGAAGATTGCGTGAACGAATGGAGACAATGGAAACAGCCCAGAGAAGAGCACCGGATGAGGGGGCTGAAAGCTCTTCAGAAGAATCTGAGGAAGATGTGGAAGCAGAAGAAGAGAATGAAAACGTTAAACTCGTGAAGATGCTGGCGAAGGTTGGAAGCAAACCCAAGATAGAAATTCCTATGTACGAGGGGAATTTAAATTCCGAGGAGCTCATGGATTGGATCAGATCCATAAACCAGTATTTCGATTATGAAGAGGTTGAGGAGAATAAGAGGGTGAAGTTTGCAGTCACTAGACTGAAGGGCCATGCAGCCATCTGGTGGGACGAGTTACAGACATCAAGAACGTGAAAGGGGAAATCTAAGATCAAGCAGTGGGATAAAATGGAAAGCAAACTCAAAGCCAAGTTTTTGCCTAAAGACTATCATTTGAATCTTTTTAAGCAGATGCAAAATTTGAAGCAGAAAGGAATGTCTGTTAAAGAATATACTGAAGAATTTTACAGGTTAAATATCAGAACAGGACATGTAGAAGATGATCTGGAGAAAGTAGCCAGATATGTTAATGGGCTAAGGTATGAGATCCAAGACGAGATTAGCCTGTTAAGTTTGAAAACTGTTGAAGATGCCTATCAAGCAAGTTTGATAGCAGAGGAGAAAATATTGCGGAAACAGAGTCAAAGAAACAGAGGAAAGAGCTCAGCAAGAGGTAGAGGATCAGTCAGATCCAGAGGAACACCGCATTAGTTTGAAGCAGGAAGTTCCAGCGGCAGATCACCACAGATGGGTGATTCTAGTAGAGGGAGATTCGCGCCCAGAGGAAGAGGGTGAGGAAGAGATGTCAGGTGTTATACCTGTGGAGAATGGGGACTTACGTCGTGGAATTGTCCTCAGAACAAATCAACAAGCCAGAGAGGTGCAAATGTGGCTGAGGCAAAGCCAGAACCACCTCGACTTATAGAGAAGGAAGAACCACTAGAGGAAGGTGAATCATTGCTGCTCAGAAGAATTTTGCTGAGATCAGAAAAAGAGATTGGAGAACCTGCGCAAAGGAAGAACTTGTTTAGGACTACATGCAAATCAAAGGGTAAGTGCTGTAAGGTTATAATTGATAGTGGGAGTACTGAAAATCTTGTGTCTACAGAGATGGTGGAAAAGCTTGGGTTAACAAAGAAAGCGCATCCTGCACCTTACAAAGTATCTTGGCTTCAGAAGGGTAATCAAGTCACCGTGACAGAGCAATGTAATGTGGAAATGCGAATTGGCACATACAGAGATGTGATTTTATGTGACATAATGCCCATGGACGTATGTCACCTGTTATTGCGGAGACCATGGCAATTTGACCGAAAGGCGATTCATGATGGAAGAAGAAATACATACACCATAGAAAAGGATGGAGTTAAGCATACGTTGCTGCCAGTGAAGAATGATGCTGATAAAGAGCTGCCTAAAAATAGTATTATGTTGGTGAGTGGTAAGGAACTGCTACAGGAGGTTGATAAAAGTGAAGAGGTGCATTTCGCTATCGTGGGAAGGCCAAAGGTAATTTTAACCTCCACAAATTTAAATGATTTGCCTGAAGAAATTCAATCTGTGTTAAATAGTTACATGGATATCATTGTGGATGAATTACCAAATGAATTACCACCAGTTAGAAGTATAAGTCACCATATTGACTTAATACCAGGAGCAAGTCTACCTAATAAAGCTGCATATAGATTAACTCCTCAGGAAAATGTAGAAGTTTCAAGACAGGTTCAAGAGCTGATGGACAAGGGGCTGATTCGGGAAAGTCTGAGTTCGTGTGCTGTGCCAACGGTGCTTAGTCCGAAAAAGGGAGGAGAATGGCGCATGTGCACCGATTCCAGAGCTATCAACAAGATAACAGTCAGGTATAGATTTCCTTTGCCCAGGATGGATGATTTAATGGATTGTTTGAGTGGATCCAGGTACTTCACTAAGATAGATCTGAAAAGCGGGTATCATCAGATCAGAATCCGGGAAGGCGACGAGTGGAAAACAGCTTTTAAGACCAACAATGGATTGTATGAATGGTTAGTGATGCCTTTTGGGCTCACTAATGCACCCAGCACATTCATGAGACTAATGAATGAGGTTCTGAAAGAGTATACAGGTAAATTTGTTGTTTTTTACCTTGACGATATTCTAGTTTTCAGCAAAAGTAAAGAGGAACATTTGGAACACTTGAAGTTAGTTTTGAAAACTCTGCAGAAAGAGAAACTACTAATCAATATGAAGAAATGTAGTTTTATGAAAAAGGAGCTGGTATACTTGGGGTTTGTGATTTCCAGAGACGGTTTGAAAATGGATCCGGAAAAGGTACAAGCAATCAAAGACTAGCCTACTCCCAGGAGTGTCTTTGAGGTAAGAAGTTTCCATGGACTTGCTAGTTTTTACCGAAAATTTATAAAGGGATTTAGTCAAGTTTGTGCACCAATCCTTGAGACAATCAAGGAGGTCAATCAGCCATTTCGATGGACAGAAGCAGCTGATAGGAGTTTCAATCTGTTGAAAGGAAAGATAACAGAAAAGCCTATTCTAGCCTTACCAAATTTCGAGAAAGTCTTTCAAGTGGAAACTGATGCAAGTGGAGAAGCAGTTGGTGCGGTGCTAAGCCAAGAGCAAAGGCCAATAGCATATTTCAGCGAGAAGTTAAATGATGCAAAGAAAAAATATTCCTCTTATGATAAGGAATTTTACGCTATTGTGCAGGCATTAAAAAAGTGGAGACATTACTTGCTACCGAAAGAGTTCATCTTATATTCAGACAACCATGCTTTGTAGTTTATTAATAACCAGCCAAAGCTAAATCAGAAGCACACCAAGTGGGTGGAATTTCTGCAAAGTTTCACTTTTGTAATAAAGCATAAAAGTGGTAGGTCTAACAAAGTAGCGGATGCATTGAGCAGAGTAAGTTTTCTTTTGCAAGAATTTAAAGTGGGTGTTGTAGGTTTTGACGAAATGATAGAAATGTACAAGGATGATGAGGATTTTAAAGACATCTACACAGCAGTGTAGAATCCTGTGAGCCATAACCGAAGTCAATGGATGGATTACCTTGTTCAAGGAGGGTTGTTATTTAAACGCAACAAATTGTGCATCCCAAAATGTTCCATGAGAGAGAACATCGTTAAAGAGAAGCACAGTGGAGGATTGTCTGGTCATTTTGGACAAGAAAAAACTTTTGCTCAGGTGAATGCTTTTTATTATTGGCCTAAAATGCAAACTGATGTCAAAAATTTTGTTGAGAAATGCAGGGTATGTCAGTATGCCAAAGGAAGGAGTCAAAATACTGGACTATATCAGCCATTGCCCATACCAGATCGACCATGGGATGCAGTGAGTATGGATTTCGTTTTGGGTTTACCAAAAACTCAAAGAGGAAATTATTCTATTTATGTTGTTGTAGACAGATTTTCTAAAATGGCTCATTTTATTGCTTGTAAGAAGACTAATGATGCCACACACATAGCAAATTTGTTCTTTTCAGAGATTGTAAGATTGCATGGTTTGCCTGTAAGTATTGTATCAGATCGAGACACTAAATTTGTGGGGCATTTCTGGAGGACACTTTGGAAGAAACTGGGAACTAAGCTCAGTTTTAGTTCAGCTTACCATCCTCAGACGGATGGACAAACTGAAGTTGTAAACAGGAGCTTGGGGAATATATTAAGAAGTTTGGTACATCAAAATCCCAAACAGTGGGATTTGGCATTAGCTCAAGCTGAATTCGCTTACAATGACACACCAAACCGAAGCACTGGAATGAGTCCATTTCAGATTGTGTTTGGAATGCATTCGAGAGGAGTATATGAGCTAAGAGACTTGGGGAAACAAGAAACCAGAAGTGCAAGTGCTGAAGATTTTGTTGAACAAATGCAAAAGCTACAGGAAGAAGTTAAAGGTAAACTACAGGAAAGAAGCAAGAAATATAAACAAAAGGCAGATCTGAAAAGAAGAGAAAAAGAATTTCAAGTGGGAGATTTAGTCATGGAATATTTGAGAAAAGAGAGATTTCCTAAAAAAACTTACAACAAGCTGAAACTGAAGAAGATAGGGCCATGTAAAATCAAAAGGAAATTTTCAGCCAATGCATATGAGATAGAGTTGCCAGAAGGGATCGGATTATCTCCCATTTTTAATATTGCAGACTTGTATCCATTCAGAGAGGCAGAAACAGAATTGCAGACTGAAGCTATAGGTGATGAAGTTCAAATTGTGGATTGGGAAGAACAGGTACCAAAAACATTCAAGAAAGAAGTTGAAGCTATTCTAGACCAGAGGATATCCAAGAAAACTCGAGGGCAGACATATTTTCAGTATCTTGTCAAGTGGAAGGAGCAGCCAGTGGAAGATTCCAGTTGGTTGACAACAACTGAATTGCAGAAATATGGCATAACTCTTGACAGTTTAAAGAACCAATCTTTTCTTCTTCGGGAGTCTGATGCAGGAGCATCGGGACGGGCCAGCAATGTGGGAAATTGCCCACATGTTGTGGCTTGAAAAAAAAAACGTATTTCATTTGCTGATTGGTAGAGAGTCGAGTTCACAGTTAGTTTGTTGTTGTAATAGATTAAATCTCTGTATTTAGTATTGATTTGTTAGGCGCATCTTGATATGTCTGTTGGAATAAATTTATGAAGATCACCTTATCTCTTGTTAGAGTGATTAGTGTTATAACAGCAGGTAAAGAAGGGCGATTCTGGTGGAGATAAATGTCAAACTGAAGATCTCTTGGAGCGGATCAACGCCGATCTCGTGTGGGCAATCTTGGTTCAAGAGCGCCTGAAATCTGGCAAATTGTTATACACATGTGATATACCTGTTCTGACCGCCGATTGTGGCTCATACAGCTGCGTTAGACCGGAATATCAGTCAATCACTGAACTTGCATTAAAAATCTAACTGAAATGTGGCAGAGCGCTGATTCAAGGAAAGAAATTTGCGGTCAAAGGGAACGAAAAAGAGGGACCAGTAATCCATAAGCAGACTCGGTGATGAAACAGAGGAGGATTCTACAGATTAAGAGCATTTTTTTTCTGTAACTGTGTGTGATAGGTGGAATTGACTCCGAATCCGGGGTCGATAGTGTGATTTTGTTTGTTATGATTACATACAGAAAGGCTGGGGATGCCGGAGGCGATAGAAAAACCCGTCGTTTTTGTTTTGCTGTTAGTTTTTATTGAGATAGCTGTGTAAAATTTAGGGCTGCGGTGTTAAATAAGGAATAAACAGATGTGTGTTTTTTTTCTGTTTTTGGTTTAGTGTGATCTCTGATGCGTGAGGTAAAGCCTGTGATGGGCTGCGTAATGCAACGTATTGTAAGTGGATACAATGGAGAAATGATTTGTGTTTATTTGGTAATGGAATAACCTTAACACCGTTGAAAATAAAACGTTTGCTGTTAGTTTGTTTGAACGAATGGGTATTATTTTGTTTATGCACTGAGGAACGAGTGAGATGGCTGCGCCTATATGATAAAAAGAAAATCCAGTTTGATGTGAAAATGAAACAGAGTTTTCTATGCTGATTGATCGGCCTTTTAATCTGAAGTAGATCGATATGTAAGTTTGCTGAGTCCTGTATTGCTTGTAGATTGAGCGTAAAACTTCCAGGTACATCAATGAATCACTAGAAGTAAACCAACCAACTTACAGATCTATGATTGGAAGTTTGTTTTATCTAACAGGTACCAGACTTGACATCATGCATGCAGTAGGAATTGTTGGAAGGTTCCAAGCAAATCCAAAGGAATCACATCTCCAGGCAGTCAAAAGAATTTTAAAATATCTTCAAGGAACTCAGGACTTTGGACTATGATATCCTAAAGATACAGAACTTACTCTTCATGCATATACAGATGCAGATTGGGCAGGAAGTGTTGATGATCAAAAGAGCGCTAGTGGAGGTGCATTCTATATGGGTTCTTGGTTAGTGTCTTGGTTCATCAAGAAACAAACTTCGATTGCTTTATCTACAGCTGAAGCAGAATATGTGGTTGTTGCATCTTACTACACACGACTACTTTGGATGATGCAAACTTTGCAAGACATTCGGATCACATGTACTCCACCCATCTCCATTCTATGTGATAATACAAGTGCCATCAATATTTAAAAAAATCCAGTCATGCACTCCAAGACCAAGCACATACCCATCAAGTACCATTTTTTACAAGACAAAGTGCTTGAAAAAAAGGTAAAATTGGAGTATGTTTCCTCCAAAGAATAGGTTACTGATATATTCACTAAACCACTGCCCAGAGAAACATTTGAATATCTTAGACACAAGTTGGGAGTACTTGTTGCATCATCCTGCTGTTAAATCCATGTTTTTAGAGGAACATTATTATACGCGGGTTTCTTGAAGTATAGTCGCGTATACACGCAGGTTTCTAGGAGACTCCATTCACATTGTGTAAGGCATTGAAAACATGTTTCAAAAGAATAGTGAACACAGGAAGCTGGCATTGAGGACAAGCTCAGAAAAATCAAGATGGAGAAGGGTGACACAATACCGAAATACTTGACCAAGTTCACCCAATGTGGGGATGAGCTTGGAAGTGTTGGTGTTATATTTGATGAATATGATCTGGTGAGCCTAGCACTTCTAGGCCTTCCCAAGAGATGGCATAGTTACAAGGACTCAATTAATGGGAGTGAGAAGCTACCAAAGTGGGAGCATTTGTGGTCCAACTTGGTGCAAGAAGAGATTCGAAGGAACACCAAAGATGGGGCCTCATCTAAAGAAGTGGAATAGGACGTTGCATTATTCATAAAAAAAATAAAGCCAAGGGAAGGCAGTCCCAAGGCAAGGAGGGTGGAAAGAAGAAGGACTTGCCGAACATCAATTATTTTCACTGTCACGAATTCGGGCACTATGCCATGAAATGATCATAGAAGAAAGAAAGAAGGAAGGAGGTTGCAGTAGCAGTAGTAGGTACAACTCTTACTTCACAATTCGAACTTCATTTCAATCTCATTGCATGCATGGAAAGAAATATAATGGGAAGTATGTGGTATCTCGACAGTGGTACCTCATTCCATATGACAGGGAATAGAGATCTCTTCAGTGACTTGAAGGAGAAAGATCTCAAGAAGAACATAGATTTTGGAGATGATGGGAGGTATAGCACGACCAAGAATTGGTATTGTTACTTTTTAGAGGGATTCTGTCTCCCCTCTCAAACTCATAGATATGATGTATGTTCCAAGAATAAAGAAGAGCCTTATTTTCATTGCAGTATTGGAATATCGTGGCTACGATGTGATATTTAGAAAAGGAAAGGTTTTCCTTAGACACATCGTCACAAGATAAGTGAAACAGATCAGTGTGCAAGTCAAGAACCTATATGCACTGGAGTTATAATATGCATGCAAAGCCTTGAGGAGAAATTGCAAGGTTAGAGACTTGGTGGTTGAGAGGGAGCATGAATTACCTCTCGACATGCAGCCTCAACAAGTTGTGGAGCAGCCACAATTGGAGAAGCATAGAGGAGACTGAGTGGAGACATCCACTCAAGAAGAGACCTATAGTAGGGGGACATTTCGAGCTAAGTGGGTAGAAGGAGCACATGTAGCCATACCTCCAGGTGTGAGGTTGGGTGATATGAAACCTTAGTCCAAGAGTTTCAGAAATTGGGTAGGATCCATTGAAGTGTTTTTTGTCTCATGGATCATTACCTTGCTACAAGGGCCCACAATATACAATAGTAGGAGGATTAGTGTCAATTAGATACTGAGGAGTACAAAGAAGTGTTGACAACAGAGCAGAAGGCTCAATAGAAAAGTCAACAACAACACAATTTTCCTACTGGATAGTTGCAGATACATTTGATTCAGTTTATTTTGTTTATTTTGTTTGGATGTTTTTTGGTTGCATATGTTGTAGTAGAAACAATAAAAATGAAAAGAGTTGCATGCAAAAAATTCCAAAGGTACCAGATCGAGATAGAGTTGAATTCCTTTCTTATTGAGAGGGGGTGTTGAAAATAGAAAAAAGAAATGTTAAAAATAACATCAAGAAAAATCCTAATTTAGTTTTTCCTTTAATTAAATTGGGAATAAAATTGTAACTCCACATCTCATGACAACTTGTAATAGTTAACTAAGTTAATTTGACTTAGTTGGTTAGTTAATTCAAGTTGAGGATGTAACTAGAATCATGTAGAGTGTCTCCTACGATTAGGAGCACTATTTGAGTTTATTTTGAGTTGTAATTATTTAATTTAGTCTAACTGAGTTAAAGTCAGTTAAACTAGTTCCACCTGATGGAATGAGTGGGAGGTCCAATAGTGGGTTGTTTCTTGTGGTAGTGGGGTGAAACCTATAGTAGTGTAGTGTTTCCTGTAGTAGTTGGGTACAACCTGCAGTAGTGGGATGTTTCCTGCAGTAGTGGGATGCAACCTGCAATAGTGGGGTGATTCCTATAGTAGTGGGGTAAAACCTGTAGTAGTGGAGTTTTTCCTATAGTAGTGGAGTGCAACCTATAGTAGTGGTGCTACTTGATGTATAGTGTGGTGTTTCCTATCGAACAATGGGGTGTTTTCTTAAGTGAAGTATGGTCTTGCCTACAGTGATCAACCAGTAAACTGAAGATTCACTAATAATTAATTCATGCATGTTAGATATGAGAGAGACCTAGTTGATATTGGAGTTCACTGACAGTGTACTATCATTTGTAAAATCATATAAATTCAAACAACGATGCGTGCAATCAGAGAAAGGCCTATGAGGATTGTGCAATTCATAATTATGGAATTTCCTAATTAAATAGGGGCTAATTACCAAGGGAACAACAAAAGGAAATAGGGAATTGCGCAAGCAAGAATTTTTCTAAGTATTGGTTTGAGCTTGTCTGGGAAGCAATGAGATAGACAAATATAGATCAGAGGTTTCTTAGGCTTGAGAAAAGTATTGTAATCTTCTCATATTTTCTGATTGATGCAATATACATATAGGAGGGGTTTTAAGCTGTGGATTTTTCCAGAAAATCAATTTTTTATGTGATTGAATTATTTCTCTTGTATGCTTTTTGATTCTGTGATCATTTAATTGTTTTTGCTAATGAGTAGAGTAGATTCAAGTCAATTTTTTTAGCATATTACAATCCAGAGTTTGAATCTACAAGTAATTTCTACATATACAATGCTCAACCTCCCCTTGCAGGATATGCATTTTAGAATGTGGTAGTTCATTTCATCCCATGGGTAAGGTATGATTTCTCTTCTTACTCCATTCTTATCCTCCACATGTTTTTCTCTCTAAATGAAAAAGTTATTCTTGGTTGTAACACTTACAACTTTTTCCTCCTTTCTCCATCGAATCCCTAAGGGTAAGGTGGTCACTATGCTTATGGTTTTAGGACATAAAGAGATGGTAGATCCTCTAATAATAGTGGTGGACCTATCTTCTCCTTGAGAATGTAGTGCCATGGAAAATTCTTGAGTGATGTCATCATCATACAGTGGAGAGACATCATATCTTGCTTATGTTGTGGAAATCCAAGAGATCAACCTTCGGTCTAGGAGGGTGGTCTGAGATAATCACCCACCTTATGCACCTAAAGAGCATGAATAAGAGAAGGAAGAGAGTGCCCCTCAAGTCAATACACCCCCCTATCCTGAAATGTTGGTCCACCCTAACCAACACACCCTAGAAGAGGTTGAACTTTTGAGATAATTGAATAACTTGTGTGTCAAAATACCCCTTCTCTGGGCCATTAAAGATTTTCCCATATACAACAATATTATTAAGGAAAATAAAAAGGTTTGGGAGAAGAAGAAGAGATACCCCCACCATCAATGTTGTTGGAGAACTATCTGATTTGATGCTTGGGAGGGTGATCTCCCCAAAATACCTAGACCCTGGTAGCCCAATAGTGGATGTACACATCGATGGCATTATGGTACCAAATACCCTAATTGATCTTGGGGCTACAATTAATGTGATGACTAGGGAAACCATGTTTAAGATCAATCCCCAAGGGGCTTTGAGAAAGACCACCACAGTGTTGCAACTTGAAAACTGATGCACAGTAGCTCCTGAGGGAATTGTTGAGGATGTCATGGTCTCCATTGAGTCCTAGGAGTACCCTACCAATTTCCTAGTCCTCCAACCTAAAACTAACTTTAATGATTATCCTCTCATCTTAGAAAGACCTTGGTTAGCCATTGTTGATGCCTAGTAGGGTTGGAAATATGACTATTAAGAATGGCCATTTATCAAAACAACTTGTGTTGTATCCTCTTGCTCAACCTTCTACTGAACATGACTTACCCTTATGGTTAGAGGAGGGGGAAGAGGAAGAATTTTATCGGACATCCCTCTACCTAGTCTACACTCTCAACAATATTATAAGAGGGGGACAACTTCATGAAGATGACTCTATTGACTATATATTACATAACCAGCCTCTCGCTGCCATACGAGTTGATGAATTGATGAACGAATATGAGAGTAGTCCCTGGACTTATTTATGATCTGTTGACTCTAGCCTATAACATGTCAAGATTGTAGAGTTTGGCCCATCCAGAACTATAAATATCAACCACTCTCTATCGCCAAAACAAGAAGAACAATTGAGCAATGTACTGAGGCAACACATGGATGCTTTTGGTTGGTATTATAAGGAAATTAAAGGTGTACATCCCTCAGTTTGTACTCATCAGATTTATGTCAAAGATGGATGCAAGATTGTGCGCAAACCCTAGAGAAGGATGAACCCATCCCTTAAGGACATTATGAAAGAAGAATTACAAAATTTGTTGGATACAAGGTTCATATACCTCATTTCAGATAGTGAGTAGGTGTTGGTGAATTCTCTTTCTGTCTATGGGCTCTCTTCTATTGAATCCCCCCCCCTTTCTTCTACTGCTCCTTTGTGGTGTTACCTAGGTGTGAATTTCAATGTTTCCTCAAAGAAATATCAATGGTAGAAATAGTATTAAACTTTGTTTTTATTAGTGAGGGAGAAGGATGCTAGAATTTATATCGAAGCAAATTCTTTTTCTATCCCTATCTTACCTTTACACAAAACAATTTCCAGAAGGAACTACTATTTAATTATCTATTACAGGGAAAAGGAAGGAGAAAGCCACTTACTCCTTTTCAAAAAATCTTTTTCATGTGCATGAGAGTTGAGGACAACTTTGGGTTGCTTGGGCTCTCTTTAACCCTTCAATTCCCTCTTGTACCTTCTTCTAATTCCTCCTGTAGTAGTTCAAGCCCTCATGTAGCTCCTCTTACAGCTTCTAACGTAGCACCTGCAACCACAGTTTGAAGCAAGTTGATAGCACCCTAGGCAGTATGATAGCACTAGCTTATCCTTCCTCTAAGTATTTTGTTCTAGAAATGAGTGATGGTGCAAATGGAATTGAGCCTAGTACTTAATAATTCCTTTTGTGGTAAAGGCTCAGAGCACTTTGGTGACATCGCTCATATATGAAATTCCTTTTTCGAACTATTGTCCCCACACCTTGCAATCATCACCTTGCTCCTCGTTATCATCATGTCACTCCTTCTAATCACCACCTCACTTGAGTTGACATTTCCACGTTGCATGTGTAACTAAATGAACTTGAGTTTACTAGTCAAGGGTGGCCAAGTTCATTGTCCACCTCTAGCCCATTAAAATTCCTTTCTCGACTCTTAACACATTTTAGCATTATATGCATAGGGAAGAGGTGAGTGTTGTCATACATGATCCTACCCGTGGATAGAATTGTTGGAGATGCTTGCATGCTGGAGTTGGATCTCATAACATTGTTATCTTAAGGGTGCTTATTTATTTTTCTTGTTTCTATTCAGGTCTTCATAATTTGATGTTATTCTGACTAATGACTTTGTTGTGTGGGTAGGTCCCTTCCCTGTGTCCAATCTGCTGGCAGTATAGTGGATGGACTTCTTCCTAAGGATGATACGCCTCTTATCTACCTTAGAAATGGCTCCATGATGCTCTGTGTGGGTGGAAAAAAATAATTTTAAGGAATTCTGTTATGACTGTATAGGAGGAGTCTCCTTCCTGTAGCATTCATTTAATCCCCTTTTTCAAGACCTACTTTTTCAAGTCAGATTGAGGGAAATTCATGAAAGGTATGAGGATAGGATTAAGATCATTAGGAAGTGGTGTACATGGTGGAAGAGGAAACCATGTAGGTTTTAACCCTGTATAGAAATTACCTACAAATAAATTCTAAAACACAGAAAATAAACAATGCGAGATCATAACACATAAAACACATATACACAGAGATTTCCCCCTGGATCCCAAAACTGGGACTACCAGCTTGATTTTTCATTATGTTCATTTCAATGTTACAATACATATTTATACATGCCCAAGCATCCAATAGCATGGACCCAAAACCATCGCGTCCAAAACAATGTGTGAACAATCATGCACAAAACCATAGGTAGGTCTGCCCAACCTAATATAGGGTCCAAAACCAAATTTTCTAGGGCACTGCGTTGAACCCCATAGAGTGGGGTTACCTACACCCCTCAAACCCCCTGTGACCCCCCCGCTACGCAATCAGCGTAACGAAGGGGAGGCTCCGCGCCCCCTCTAACCCCCCAATTAACTATGTGGGCTAGTCCTGGAAAGAATATAACACAACCCAAAATTCTCCCACTTGTTGTTTTCTTTCCATAGGGGAACACAGGAGAGATTAGTCATTTATCCAGCCCTGTAATGCCCATTTTTTCTCTACACCAATAGAACTTCTCAGAGCTCACAGATTTTTTCAATGCATCTGCAGTATTCTTCAAAGTGTCCACCTTTACCAGAAACACCTTTTTGTATTCTATCATATCCCTCACAAAGTGATATTGAACATCAATGTGCTTTGTCTTTGAATGATATGCAAGGTTCTTTGCCAAGAAAATTGTACTTTGGTTGTCACAGTCTATCCTTATAGCTCCTTGTACTAACCCCATACTTGAACACAATCTTTGTAACCAAACTACCTCCTTGCTTGCATGAGTGGCTGCCATGTATTCTGCCCTTATAGTTGATAGTGCCATTACAGATTGTTTCTTACTCATCCAACTAACTGCACCTCCAATTAGGTTAAACACATACCCACTTGTAGATCTTCTTTGATCCAGATCTCCAGCCTAGTCTGCATCAAAAAAGCCATGAATATCCAACACTCTGTCCAATCCTGGTCTTCCTTGGTAGTACAAACCATAATCACTAGTTCCATGCAAATACCTAAAAACCCGCTTCACTGTTGTCCATTGATCCTTCACTGGTTTTGACATAAACTTGCTCAATACTCCCACTGCATGTGCAATGTCTGGTCTAGTACAGACCATTGCATACATCAGGCTACCGACCGCACTTGCATATGGAACATGGGACATGTACTTTTCCTCTTCTTGTGTCTTGGGACACTATTCAACAGATAACCTCACACCTACAGGAATAGGAACCTTCACCGGTTTACTATCCTGCATATTAAACCTCTGCAGTATTTTCTCGACATACTTCCTCTCATTTAACCAAAGCTTCCTCTTTTCCCAGTCTCTTGTAATTTCCATGCCGAAAATATAGTTTGCAACACCAAGATCTTTCATGTCGAATTTGGAGGACAATTGGGTCTTCAAATCTTAGATAATTTCTTTGTCATTTCCAACTAGCAACATATCATCCACATACAAGACCAGATAAATAACACAGTCACCAATTAATTTAAAATACACATAATGATCTGCTTTGCTTCTGGTGAAGCCAAGTCCCCGTATAAATGTATCAAATTTCTGATACCACATCCTTGGTGATTGTTTTAACCCATACAGAGACTTCTTTAACTTGCATACCATTTATTTCTTACCCTTCACTGCAAAACCTTCAAGTTTCTTCATGTAGATCTCCTCTTCCAGATCCCCGTGAGGAAATCTTGTCTTCACATCCATCTATTCTACCTCAAAATCAAAAGTAGCAACAACAGATAAAAGTAATCTAATAGAAGCTACCTTGGCAATAGGAGAAAAAATATCACCAAAATCAATTCCTGACACCTAGGAATAACCTTTTGCTACCAACCGAGCTTTGTATTTCTCCACCTTTCCTTCTGCATTTGTCTTCTTCTTAAACACCCATTTGCAAACAATGGGTTTCCTTCCAGCCAGCAGCTCCACCAGATCCCAAGCCTCATCTTTGTGAAAATATGCCATTTCATCAACCATGGCCTCTTTCCAGAGTTTGCCATCCTCTGAATCTACTTCTTCCTTCACAGTCTTGGGATCATCATCAATAACAAATAAAGCAAAATTTGAACAGAAAGCAGATGGACTATACCTTTCTGGTTGCCTTCTTTCTCAAACTTATCTTCTCACACCTAGATTTTGTGGCTCTTCACCTTCTGATGCCTCCTCTATTGTAGAGTCTGATTCTTCCTCCTCAAGCTCAAACTATATCTTCTCAGGTTGCTTTGGTTCGACTTCATGTTTAATAACATCTTTCACCTCTTTGAACACCACATCTCAGTTGTACATAACCTTCCTTATTATTGGGTTCCAAAGATTATAACCCTTTAAACCATCCTTATACCTAATAAATATGCACTTTTTAGATTTACTATCCAACTTGGTTCTTTTCTCCTTTGGAACATGTACATATGCATCACATCCAAATACCCTCAGATGTGAAAGAGAGGGCTTCTTACCAATCCATACCTCTTGTGGAGTCTTATCCTCCAACGCTGATGAAGGTGATATGTTGACCAGGTAACATGCTATCTCCACCGCCTCTGCCCAGAATTCCTATCCTAACCCAGCACCACTGAGCATGCTTCTTACCCTTTCCATCAATGTCTTGTTCATTCTTTATGCAACTCCATTTTTCTTAGGTGTGTATGGAGTAGTCTTCTACCGTGCTATTCCACACTTCTTACAGAATTCTTCAAATTCCTTACTGCAAACTCTCCATCATTATCTGTCCTCAACACCTTTATCTTCTTCTCTATCTAGTTTTCCACCAGAGTCTTAAATTCTTTAAACATGTCAAAGACTTCAGATTTCTTCTTAAGGAAATATATCCATGTATTCCTTGAGAAGTCATCTATAAATGATACATAGTAAATAGATTTACCCAGTGATGGAACCTTCACAGGTCCAAACACATCATTGTGCACAAGCTCTAATATCTGTTTCGCCCTCTTACCACTAGAGGGGAAACTCACCTAATTCCGCTTCCCATATACACAATTTTCACAAAATTCAAAATCCAGAGAGCTATTACTCATACCTTCTACCATAAATTTACCATGAAGTATTCAAAGGCCCTTCTCTCCAATATGTCCAAGCCTTTGATGCCACAGCATGGTCTTCTCTCCAAAGACCACTAGATTTTATGCTCCTCTTTCAGGAACCACAGAACTGTTGCACCCATCAACAACAGTGCTACTTTGCAACTTACACAAAGTTCCAATCCTAACTCCCCTTATCAATACCAGTGCTCCCTGAACCATCTTGTAGGTATCCTTCTCGAACACTGTTTTTACACCTACATCATCTAGCTTGCTTATGAAAATCATATTTCTGGCCAATGTAGGAATATGCAGAGCACCCGAAAGTGCTCTAACACTTCTACCTTGCAACTTCAACCTTACTTTTTTTCAACCAATGATTCTAGCCTTCATGTCATCCCCCAAAAAGACATTACCACCATCATATTTCTCATACTCGCAGAACCACTCTCTATGGGGAGTGAAGTGAAAGGATGCACCTAAGTTAATCAACCATGCCTCATGATCTACATGTGTACTTGAAGAAGCCAAGTACACATCCCCACCTTCATCTGAGGTGGTTTTTGCCTCTGTAGAAGGAGCATCATCAGATCCCTTTCCTTTGTCAGGGGATTTAGATTTACAATCCCTTTTGTAGTGCCCTTCCTTTCTGCATTTCTAGCAAACCACCTTTATAGTTTTTCCTGGATATTTATATCTCCCTCTAGATTTAGATCTCACACTCGATGACTTATTTTTGCTTCTGTTCTGGAACCGTCCTCGTACAGACAAGGCATCACCATTCTGGCTCTCCATATTTTTTCGTCTCATCTCCTTCGTCAGCAAGGATAAGACTATTTCATCAAACTACAAGGTAGTTGCATTGCTACCTATTGCAATAACCAGACTATCCCATGAATCTGGTAGAGAACACAACAAACTGATGCACTTATCTTCATCTCAAATTTTAATATCAACAGATAATAACTGACTTACCATGGTATTAAATGCGTTCAGATGCTCTGTCACCGAGTCTCCATCTTTCATCCTTAGGTTATACAATTTTTTTTGCAGGAAGAGTTTATTCACCAGAGACTTAGATTGATACAAAGTCCCTAACTTGTCCAACAAAGCCTTCATCGTAGCTTCCCCTAATACATTTAGCAACACCTGAATTTGAGACACACAATCGTATTGTGCTCTTTGCCTCTTGATCCAACTTATTCCATTCTTCATCGGACACTCTCATTGGTTTAGTACTCAGATCTACTATGATCCATTGATCTTTATCCACCAACAGATCCTCCATCTTGAGTTTCCAAAACTCAAAACTCTAACCATTAAATTTCTCTATTTCTATCTTTCCACTGATCGCCATCTTCTTTCACCACCAAACTTGATCTCGTAGATCTCCCACTGAACAGGGTCTACCACAGGCCCGAGCAAAACCCCTCAGCAACAAAGGCGTCCCCTTGAAGCCAAAACAGCTCTGATACCAAATGTAGGTTTTAACCTCGTACAAAAATTACCTACATACAAATTCTAAAACATAGAAAATAAATAATGCGAGAGCATAACACATAAAACACATATACACAGATATTTTCCCCTAGATCCCAAAACTGAGACTATTAGCTTGATTTTTCATTATGTTCCTTTCAATGTTACAATACCTATGTATACATGCCAAAGCATCCAATACCATGGACCGAAAACCATCGCATCCAAAACCATGGACCGAAAACCATCGCGTCCTAAACCATGTGCGCAAATCATGCACAAAACCATAGGTAGGTCCGCTCAACCTAATATAGGGTCCAAAAAACAAAATTTTCCGAGGCGCTGCCCCGTACCCCATAGAGGGGGTTTACGTACACCCCTCAAACCCCTATGACCCCCCCGCTACACAATAGGCGCAATGAAGGGGGGGCTTCGCCCCCCCTCTAACCCCCCGATTAACTATGTGGGCTAGTCGTGGAAAGAATATAACACAACCCAACAAACCAAAGGTTTTTTTTGTTTTTTTAGATCCATGACAGAGAGGAAATTTGAGTTAAATTTGATGGAGTGTATGGGTGATGAAAACAACATTGGTGGACCTATCTGAATATTACCTAAAGAAAGTATGATCCACTGGTCTCTTTTTACCATCATATCTCCCTCTTGTAGCATTTCGAGCTCTTCTTGTAGCATTGCAACGAGGAGGAAAAATTTGATTCTTTTGATGGTTGGATGATGGAGAGAGATAGTTATGTGAGTGGGGCATGTGGAAATGAAATGTGTGGTCAACACAATGAACAAATACACTTGTAGATTCTACCCTGTAGCCATGATTTTTTCAACTTTTTGGGTTCCTACAAATAAAATATGTTAACAAAAGTGGTGTAAGAACTCCTTCCTTAAGTTTTTATTTTTTTATATATATTTTTTTATTTTTTGACACAAGCAAGTTGTCTTTGCATAGGTTTTCAACCTACATGCCTGCCCTAGGCACTTTAGAGGAGGTTTTCATCTTTTATTTTCTCTTTTCTTGTCTTTTTTGCTTCTGAGATGCCTTAGAGAGGTTTGCAACTCAGGAGTTGGCCTCAGTTTCCTCTTGGAGGTTTTCATCTAGGCCCTCTTATTTTTTTTTCTTTTTTTAGAAATTTAGTGGTCTGAGGGCTATGAGCCTCCCAATCACATTTAACTCTCTGCTGACTGAATTGACGAAATATTCATTGGACAAAGGTTTCTTGTACAACTTCAACCTATTACCATTGACAAGTAAGGGAATCCCTTCCTCATCAATTGTTTTGATTTGGATAGACCCATTCTCATGACACTTTTCTACTAGATAGGGACCCAACCATCTCGTCATTAACTTCCCCTTGAAATCCTTGAATCTAGAATCATACAAAAAACACTACAAGAAAAAAGGTCATTGGTGAGGGTCATGCATGTGATGGACCTTTAACGTCCATCACCAATATGACATATGGTGACGGTCTTTAAAAATCATTGTTGTAAGTGTATATAGTGATGGTCCTTTAAGGTTTGTCAGCAAATCCATTTTCAATGACACTTTTGGTGAGGGTCGTTAAAGGCTCGTCACTAATTCTCTCTTTGGTGACACTTTTGGTGAGGGTCGTTAAATTCCCATCACTAGTTCTCTCTTTGGTGACACTTCTAGTGACGATATCTTATTGACCGTCACCAATGATCTTTTTGGTTAATTTTGGTGATGGTCAATAAATGTTTGTCATCATTGATCATTCCAATGAGTTTTTTATGACACTTCATGCCTGTGATGGACCTTTAAGGTCCGCCACCAATGTCGCATATGTGACGGTCTTTAAAAAATCATTGTTGTAAGTGTATATAGTGATGGTCCTTTAAGATTTGTCACCAAATCCATTTTCAATGACACTTTTGGTGAGGGTCATTAAAGGCCCGTCACTAATTTTCTCTTTGGTGACACTTTTGGTGAGGGTCGTTAAAGGCCCATCACTAATTCTCTTTTTGGTGACACTTCTAGTGACGATATTTTATTGACCCTCACCAATGCTCTTTTTGGTTACTTTTGGTGACAGTAAAAAATGTTTGTCATCATTGATCATTCCAATGAATTTTTTATGAATCTATGTACTTGTTACTATATTTTTTGTCAAAAGATAACATTTTAAGACCATTGTTGTGGAGTCTTTTTTATTATGTGTCCAAGGTCATAATGGTTATAATAGTTAGTCAATTTGTTAAGAATTAATTAGTGTGTATCATTTCCCTCAAGTCATAAAAATATAGTTTTCCTATGAGTCAACACATGATTCATCTCTATTAGGTTTATTATCTAGCAAATTTCTTTTAAATAAAGTTCCACTAGTGTGTGTAGGAACTATATTATTTAATACATAATCAATCTCTATCAATTCTATTAATGAGAGAGACCTAGCACTCCTCAACACTCATGGAACACCTTAACATGCTTTGGAATAGTACACTAACATTCCTTAGCACCTCGCATGTCTTGGAACATCTTTGTACCTAGAACATCTTGCCATGAGTAGGATGCCCAAGAACATGTTGGCATGCCCTAGCATATCATAACACTCCCCTATCATGTGTTGGCATGCCCTGGAACACCTTGGAAAAATATTGCATTGAAAAACATTAGAACTTGGCACACATTGGCACTTGGCATGTATTGGAACATATTATAAGTGTGCCTAGCATGCCCCTTTTGAAAAAGATAAAGTCCTGACTTATTAACCCTCTTATGTGTTCATTTCCTTGCATTTTAGCTTGTTTATTCCTTTTGTTGCCTTGAAACTCCTTGACGCATATTTGCATACTATGGCACCATGCACATCCTAGCATGTCTTAGCACATGGAATGCCTTAGCACTATTTGGCACATGCTAGCACACCCGAAAAATACCTAGCACACTCTAGAACTTCTTGACATTCCCTGATATTACCTGGCGTGCCTTACTCATGCTTAGCACACCTTGTCACTCCCTCCTTGGCATGGGAGCTAGCACTCATTAACACTCCCCGACGCACCCTTATATTCATTCATTTCCATGCATTTTAACCTAGTGCTTGCTTGTGTTGTCCTAGTACTCCCTAACACTCCTCAACATACATTGGCACTCTCTAGCACACCTTAGCGCTCTTTGATATGCTCTTCCACTTCATAGCATGCATCACACTCCCTAACGCACATTGGCACTTGGCACGTGTTGGCACTTGGCAAGTATTAGCATTTTTGGCATTTGTTGAGATGACGTGGTATGATTTGGCATGGTTTAATATTAAAGTTATTTGAGATCAATTATTAGAAACTAGATGAGAATAAACGGAGGAATATTTGACACTTAGAATGTATTGACACTTGGCACTTGGAACCTATTAGCACCTAGTGTTGGTTTTCCTAGCATGAATTTCATGGAAAAAGTAAATCGATGACTTATTAACCCTATTATGTGCTCATTTACTTGTAGTTTAACTTTTTCCTCCCTTTTGTTCCCTTGGCAGTCCCTGGCATGTATTGTCACACCCTTGTACATCTTGGCATGCCTTCACACTTGGCACATCTTATCTTCTTTGACATGTCTTTGTACTATCTGGCGCATGTTAGCATGCCCTAGCATTCCCTAACACACCTTGGCAGTCATGACCTTACAACTAGAATTACATTTTTCCATTATTTGGGAACATTACGTTCACTAGAACACCTTGGCACTCCCTAGTTTTTATGCCCTCTGTTATCCTCCACAATGTCCTAGGTTGATGAGGAGATTGATGGAGGTAATCACAGACCAAGCTTTTAGTTTTGGTAGCTATTCCTACCAAACTAGAGAGGGCTCACTCTATGAAATCACAACAAAGAGATGACTGGAATGTAAAGGATTTTAGGCTAGATAGCTAGGTTCAAGTGGGTTTTGGAAAATTTAGGGTTTTGTTGCTGGGTAAGGGAGAAAACCAGGTAGCTAGGTTAGAGGATTAAAGCGTTACAATAAAAAATACAAAAAGGAGAAAGGTAGCATTACTTTTGTGATGGATCTTAGGTTTTTTTAGTGTAGTGAAGTTTTTAGAAGAAGCTAAAGGTATTAATGAGCATGAAACATGAATTCATTAAGCAATAAATAAAGTAACACATAATGATTTTTCCATCAAAACAGAGCTTTATGCAAAGAATTTTGTTTATAAAATGTAAGGAAAACCATTGAATAATTGATGAATGGAAAGAGAAGATTAATATATTTCATATAAAGCTATAACATAGAAAAATAACATCACAAACTTATTGCACACGAATTCCTAGATAATAGTTGCAAATTGTGTCCTTTGATTTCCAGACAATGTCCAAGTACAAGCTACAATAGTTCTATCCTATGAAATCCAACCCGTTCTATCACTGAGAAACTGATACATAAAGACCAAAACAAAATCTCCCCACTCTTAGGGGTTAAATCAATGACTCTAGGAACTGTTCCATGAGGTGTTCTAACCAAACCCTAATGTCTAAGGAAGTTAAAAACGACTTCTACAATTAACTTTGACTCCAACCTCTCTCATAAATGAGGTCAAATTTACATCAAAAAAAATTATAAATACTAACCACCCATTATTTACATTTAATTTTACCCCTCACATTCATCTACTTCACCCTTTTGACTTTTACTAGAGTAAAACTAGGAATTACAAAAAATTACACAATGAAAATTTTACAAAAATATCAGAAATTTCTAGGTGTATAGCGAGCTGTTGGAGGCCATTTTTGAGTGCCTTTCTAAAGTCCAAATCCATATTGGAAGCCTTTTCTGGAAATTTGGGAGAGTGTATATGTCTTTAGAGTATTTTTTCACTCAAAATGACCATTTTTTGGCTGAGATATGGCCATTCTCCCAAGGTGTCTCCAAGTGTGCAACGAAATGGGAAGAGAGGGGCAGAATGGTGATTTTTGGCCTCTTTTTTGCAAATTTCTCAAAACCTAAGCCCCAAATCAGGAAAGTGGGCAAATGGGTTTTGAGATGGGATCATAAGCTTTCCAAAAATGTTGATTTTACATCATTTGAATCCCTGAGGAAGAAGCAAAGCATGAGCTCATTGTGCTACTAGACAAAAAATTGCCACAAAATTGCAAGTCTGCACCAAAAAACAATATTTTCTCCAAAACATCCAAAAATTTGTCCAGAGATGCCTCCTTAGCACACCTATAACTTGCTAACACTCCCTATCATACACTATTATTCATTCATTTCCATGCAATTGAAACTAGTCCTTCCTTGTGTTCCCTGACACTGCCTAACATACCTTGTCAATGCCTCCTTAGCACACCTAGAACTTGTTAACACTCTCTATCACACACTATTATTCATTCATTTACATGGAATTGAAACTAGTCCTCCCTTGTGTTTCCCTGGCACTCCCTAGCATGCGTTGGCGCCACATCCTAGCACCTGACACCTCTTGGCATGCCTTAGCACTTGGCATGTCTTAGAATGACTAACATGCCTTGGAACTTTCTTGCATGTGTTATTACTTCCTAGCATTCCTTGCACACCTTGGCACTCCCTAGTTGTCATGCCATCATAGATAGCCTTACTCTTTTTTTGACTTTCGAACCCAACCAAGTCATTGAAAAAATAGTGTTGTCCCTAGACAAAAGTCTCCCTTTGTCTAAAATTGCTTTTTCCATACCCTTATCGTAATCGTAGGCTTACTTATTGCGATTCCTATGATGAAATTATCCTAATACACTTCATCCTTGGGACACCTGGAAGACACTCTTATTCATTTGTTTCCATGCACTTTGACCTAATTCTCCCTTGTGATGCCCTCACACTCCCCAACACTCCTCGACATGCATTGACATTGTCTGGCATGTGTTATCATGCCTTTTCATTCCTTGGCATGCCCTGGCACTCCTTAGCTATCATGCCCTCATAACTACCCTTATTGGTTTTAAGACTTGGGAACCAACCAAGTCCTACCTCGATTACAACATCTTGACCAAGTTACAGTTACTACAACTATGCTATCCCTTGTTCACCTAAGAATGGCCTATAAATCATCTCAGGCTACTCATGCCCAATCTTAGCTCATCTCACTTAAGAAGTTACCAAGTTAAGGCTCATGTCTAACCATGGCCATAAACAAATAAGCAACATAGTTTACATCTTGACATGGCATAACACCTGGAATGTATAACAATCCCTTGGCACTATGTGGCACATGTTGGCATTCCCTACATGCCATGGCATGATTTAGCACTCCCTATCATACCATACCACTCCTTGACATGTCATGGCACTCTTACATGCCTTGGAACTACCTAGCACATAAATTTGTCACTCCCTCTTGAGCACACTTGGAATTCACTGACACTCCCTATCATACACTCTTGTTTGTTCATTTCCATGCATTTTGAACTAGTTTTCCTTTGTGTTTATGTTGCACTCCCTAACACTCCCTGAGACACATTGGCACACCTTGACACACATTGGCATACCCTGGCATGTTGCCCTAACACTCTAGCATTTCTTGGCATCACCTAACATACCTTGTCGTCCCCTCCTTAGCACACCTAGAACTCACTGACACTCCATGTCACACACTCTTAGTCATTCATTTCCATGCATTTGAAACTAGTGCTACCTTATGTTTCCTTGGCACTCTGTGGCATGCATTGGCCCACCCCAGCACCTGACACATCTTGGCATGTTTCCATGGCTTTTAATATGCCTTAACACTGCCTAGCATACCTTATCACTCCCTCCTTATCACACTTGGAACTCACTAACACTTCCTATCACAAAATCTTAATCGTTCATTTGCATGCATTATTTTCACCTATTTCTCTCTTGTGTTACCCTAGCACTCCTTAACACTTCCTAGCACATGTTTTTGATGGACAAAACACTATATATAGGCAGCTCATCCTCCATTTGTGGACAAGCAAATTTGGTTAAGTAAGTCTGTAATAAGAAGTGAGAATATAACCAACCAATAGAAGGAAACAAAGAGAGAAGATTTTGGTGTTCATTATGGGTCTGTTTTAGGGCTAATAGATCCACACGTGTGAAGGAAGGAAGAACTATCCACTACAGAAAAGGTTGAAGATCTTGTTGTTGTCCAAGAAGTCGAATCAAGGAAGAATATAAGAAAGGTTACATGCCAAATTATAATAAGAGTTCATACTATCCAAGCGAAGAAGATCAAGGTTCAAAAGGTTGGTCAACCACACGTTCTAGGGTTTATGCAAGAGGGCCAAGAACTACAAATCTAATCCATGGAACTAGAATTTGAAGGATAGTCGAGTTATTGAAGGAAGAAGCCTAATCATTGTTGACTCAAGGAAAATAAGGAAGTTGAATCAAGGAGGCTTGTGACTTGATCTTGCAGAGGTCATTGAGTCAAGGGTCTAGGCCATGGTCTTGGTATTCGTCAATTGAAGTCTATATAAGAAGAAGATCTCGTTTGGGTTTTCCTCTCATGTTGAAGAGGTTTTGGCCCCGGTTGATCACATATTCTTTGTGTCTCTTGTTCCTCATTGTTTATGCATTGGTAGATGTTTGATGAAGAATATCTTTTTGAGCATTGTTTGTTATTTTGGATTAGTCTTGAATGTGTTTATGTATGAAAAATTGGTTGGGTTTGTAAACTATGAGTAGAGAAGTGTTTGATTGATGCATGCTTCCTACAATAGAATGTGTCTCTTACTTAAACAATTAATTTAGTGGAAACATTGGTATTTGGACAATTATTTTGGAATTTATGCACCTTACAAGTACATCAACTCATATAATGCATAAATATAATGGAAAGTTGTAACGTGTTACATCATAGAAAGGATTTTGATAAAATATGATAGCTTAAATGTACATGATAGTTTGGAAAGGTGGGGAATAACTCTTATTTAGTCATAGGTAGCCTAATCAATTCCTTTTTTAATATTTAAATGTCCATGATGATTTTGAAAGTAGGTGGGTAGCAATTCTTACTCATGTCATAGATAGCCTAATGAGTACTTTTCTCTATCTAGAATGATACTAGATACAAATTTTTTTTGTATTGTGTGCTTCTTCAATTTTTTTAATAATATATCATGTTATAAAAACTTTAAAATAAGCTTCTCACTTTGGTTCTTGCATTTGTGGTAAAATCTGAACCCAACTTCTGAAACTAGTGTTATTCAGGAGGATACCAACAATATTTTTCACTCCATAAAGGTTTTAACCTATCTTTAGTCTTTGCTGAGTTTTTTTGGATGATTGTACTTTAAAAATAAAGATGCGTCTCGAGTTTTCTCACTTGCTGATTTAGAATGAATGAAAAAAATAAAAAAATTACTTACATTTATTTGTAGAGTTTACCTGAAATTGATGAACATGGTGATTACATCGAATGAGTGTGAAATTGAATTTTGAAATTTTATTAATGTCCTCAATGCTTGGAAAATGTAATGGGATCAGATGATAAGTTAACATGTAAGGTATTTAGTGAGACATTGCTTCTCTTCTAAGAAAAGTATATCTAAACCAAGTGCAATACCAGGGAGAGAGAGGATTATGTAGTTTGCAAAGCTTAGTTGTGTGGGTTTGGGGCTAAGGCATAGTTGCTCCATTTAACTGAAGTAAAATGAGAGGAAATGAGGCAATGCATAATTTGTAAATCTTAGCTATGAGGATTTGGGGTTCAAGGCTTAGTCACTTCACAATTGAAATAAAATGTGATCAAATGAGACAAGGACGTGAAAATTATTAGCTATATGTAATGACATTAAAGTGAGTAAACACAAAGTATCAAAATTCGAAGTAGAATCAACCTTTTTGCATGAAAATTCAGTCAAGAATTTTTTTATGGCTGAATTCCCCCTCAAATATACATTTGATTAATGCAAAAGATTAGAAAACCACATCTATGTAATCGAGGTATCCCTCTTAGATGTACAAACCTTTCCCCTTGGCTTCCCATTGACATTGAGGTTGTGTTCCCCTACACTCCTATATTCTTACTAGGGATACTACACTCCAACATGATGGATTCTAAGATATATTGTGATAGGGGGGATGAGGGTTTTGTAAATTCTTGTTGCCACAAGAAAGTCTTGCCATGTTTAGTTCAACAATAGAGAAGCAAAATTCTCATGTAGAAGGATTTATGGTTCTTTTTCAATTGTGGGAAATAGAAATGCCATACATTATGGTGTTAATTCTCATGTAGAAGGATTTATGGTGCTTTTTCAATTGTGGGAAATAGAAATGCCATACATTATGGCGTTTCTTGGTACAATATTACTGATTCATGGAGAAATATCAATGATTCCTTGGGTGGAACTATACCAATGTGTGGGTGGGACCAGGCTCATAAGATTCATTTTTTACTACCATCACAATGAACTACAACCAAATTGACTCATGAGATTCATTTTTTACTGCCATAACAATGAACTACATCCAAATTGGTTATAAAAGATTGCATTGTTAAAAGTTAATTTTTAGGTTTAAAGTTTGACATAATAATTATAAAACCAAATCTCATTTGTTTAAATAACATGGAAACCCATAATATTAGTATTAGATAATTAAACATTAATAAAAAATATTTATAGTTTTTTTGTTTAATTATATAAAATCCAAATCTGAATTTGTTTAAAATTACAACTTACAACATGGTTAATTATTTTGTAATTTTGAAAAATAAAAAATATAATTTTTTGAAATGAGTATACAATAAGATAAGAAAATATATATTCCATACATTTTGACATATTCATAAAATATAATGTTTTTAAAATTTATAAAAAAATAAATAATTGTAATTAAAAAATTTAACGATCATCCAAATCAAAAATTTAATTTGTGGCCTTTTTCTTTCCCACCTTAGTGTATTCGAATAAATGTTGAGTAGTTGAAAAAAAAGGAAAGACCATTTTTCAGTGTTTCTTCCCCGCCTTAGTGTATTCAAATGAATGTTGAGTAGTTGAAAAAAGAGGAAAGACCTTTATATTGTGTTTTCTTCCTTGCCTTAGTGTATTCGAATCAATATTGAGTAGTTGAAAAAAAAAGGAAATACCAAAACAAGTTTTCTTCCCTACCTTAATGTATTGGAATGAATGTTGAGTAGTTGAGGAAAAAAAGGAAAGACCATGGCCATAGTGCAATCTGATCTATGGCTATATGGAAATAGGTACAGGTCACTGGATCAATCTTTAGGGTTTTAGATCAATGGTCATTCTTAGAATTGATTTGCAAATTTGTTTTATATTTTCACATTAAATGTATGCCGAGTAGTTGAAAAAAAAGGAAAGACCATGGGCACAGTACAATCTGATCTGTGACTAACAGGTCATTGGATCAATTTTTATGGTTTCTAGATGGATGGCCATTCTTAGAATTGATTTGCAAATTTGTTTTATATTTTCACATGAAATGTTGCAGTAATTTGCTGGGAGTTATTTTTTAGGATTGAATTTGGATGCGTTGAGAAATAAGATGGAGGATAATCTCTTGAATGGATTGCTAACAAAACATGGATCTATTTTTGCTGGGCAAATTTGGACCATGATGGAAGGGTCATAAGCCTTGGTCTTCTTTCAAGAGCCCAAGAAAATACTTGCACAGGTACCCTTTCTCTCCTTTAATTCCTTCCTCAATTTCAATTGCTTCAAACAATCTACCAACTTTTTCACCTGAAATTAGGTTATTTTGGTTTTGTTTTGTAAGAATTTAGCTTCAAATGAACTAGCCCCACAATTACTATATTGGCAATGAAATTTATAATAAATATAAGTTGAACTCTTATAGTAGTTTGGTAGTATACCACACAAGAAATTACAAAAATAGTAGTTTGATAGTATACCACACTAGGAAAACAATACAAAAAATGTAGTATACCACACCAGAAATTACAAAAATAGTAGTTTGATAGTATACCACACCATAAAAACAGTGGAAAAAACAACAACATAAACTTCTCAGGATAACTCCCTGCCGTCCCGCCCTCCCTCATTTCAATGCAACACGAAAATATTTTCTTGATCTCTTTCCAATTCACGGAAATCTCAATTTCAACCTCTGTTACGAAAGGGAACGGAAGTCTTCGTTTCTCACGGTAGGGAAAATGGTGTTTTATATAGTAGTTTTCATTTTTTAATGCAAGAAACTGGGTTTTCGAAAAACAACGGAAGTCTTCATTTCTAACTATAGGAAAATGGTGTTTTATACGATTTTCCAAAAACGGTTCGTTTTTTGAAATTGTTTTATGCAAAACCTTAATCTAGTTCATTTGCAAGATGGATCTCTTCACGATTGGACGTGGACATGAATCATAAAAAGCATTGGTTTTTTGGATAGTTTTTAAGCCATTTTCATACTTTATGGTTAGAAGTCAACCATATATAGCTTAGGTGCTAACAGAATAGGTTTGTTGCAAATAGGTTGGGTGTTCTCCCTAGTGACAACACCTTGCAATAGTGCTTAATATATCTTTAACAACATTGACTATTTAGGGATTTTATTAGTTAGAGTTATGTTATTTTTTTATTGTAGCAATTGATGTGTAGTAGTGTATGGTTAAGTTTTTACAATTTTTTTTTGTTATTTTTGTGTTTCTTTTATTTAAAAGTGGATTTAGTGATTGTAGCTAATATTCAAAATGTGTATTTTTATATAAAATTATAAATTTAAATGTATAAGGTTTTTTTATGTATATTTTTATAAATTAGTGATGTATATAGATATTATATATATATATATATATATATATATATATATATATATATATATATATTTATAAATTATATTTCAATAATTTAGTTAATTTTTCTAGTTATTTAATTATTTGTTTCATAATTACATAAAAATAGTGATAGAAAATACTCCTCTTCATTTATAAATAACCAGTGTAGATCTATCTCTCTCGAGCATCAAGAGAGATCAAATCTCTCTCTCTCTAGCTACAAACCTCTTTAAGTGAAGAGATTTGATCCTCTCAATGCTTGATCCACAGTTAAAATGGATCTAGGTTACTTTAGTTATTAGCCTTTGAATAGGCTACATTTTAGAAAAATACTATGGACAAAAGCCATGGGTTACGAGTACCATGGGAAAAAACCATGGGCAAGAAAAAACCATGCACTGGAGAATTTAATTTTTTTATTTGACTTGATTTTGTTTTATTTTGACTGAGTTAAAATGCCAAATATTATAACATATTCCCCAGGTGGAAAGGGTTTCTTGGAACAAAAATCTAACAACCAAAAATATATTAAAAAGTGCCTAGAATAAAATACCTAGATTATGACATTTCTTTTCAAGACTTCAAGTTCTCTCTCACTTGTTTTAATTTATGAAAGAAAATTGATGAGAAAAAACTAATAAATTAAATAAATATTAAATACAAAACCATGGAATCTAACAAAACCATGTGCAAAAACTAGCAAATCAAATGAATATAAAGTACAAAACCATGGAATATAACAAAACTATTGGCCATAAATTTTTTTCAAAACTTATTTTAACATAAACAAATCAATGGACTAAAAAATAATAGTTTGGTAAGTTCTAACCATGGGTGATAACATTTTTTTAAAAGTTATTTTAACATAATCATATTTAACAACTAAAAATGAATGGTTTGGTATGTTATAGCCACAAGTGATATTTATATATAATATTTAACTAAGTAGAAATTTAAAAAAATCACAATTTAATAATTTATTTCACTTATTTATATTGATCAACCACACTTGTTAATTGGAAACATTGACTCAGAAACAAATTTTAATGGATCCAACAGAATAAAATGAAAATTAATAAAAAATAACGGATATCAAGAAAGAATATCTAAATTTAACTATTAAAATTTAACATAAAAATAAATTTACTATACAAAACCATATATGTGATGCATTAAAATAATAATACAAAACATGACTACATATAATAATCATTTAATCAATGCAAATACAAATATGAGATAGCCATTATACACTTTAACAATAATTATGGTAAATAATATATAATAGCCTAGATCCATCTAAATTTCGGATATACCAACACCCTAAAGGGATAAAATCTCTTTTATAAATTAGTAATGTGTATAGATATTATATATATATATATATATATATATATATATATATATATATATATATTTATTTATTTATTTTTATAAATTATAGTTAAATAATTTAGTTAATTTTTTTTCTCACAAACTAGGAATTTAATATCTAGTTCAACTATACTTTTAAAATATGTTATTTTTATTATTATAAAGATTAGTTTTCTATTATAATGGATTAAAGATAATTTTTTGAAATTTTTCTCTTTAGATTTTGTCTTCAAACACATGTAGTATTTATGGTTCTGCAAGTGGCAATAGTTCAAGACAACCCTCTATTTTCGGCTCTATATCCAATGCAGATCAACTCAATCTCCACCATCTTGTTACCCAACCATGAAAACAATAACCCAATAACTGTGTGAAAAATGATATAATAGATCCCAAATTTGAGTTCCACTCATGTCACATCCAAGAATGTATACAATGTATGTGGGATCATGTACTCATCCGGAAAATGCAAAGGCTAAATCAAAGTTGAATTCGGTGCCAAGTGTTTCTTCACTATTGTATTTGCCAGCCTAGAGGATCAAACATGGGTATTCAAGAATGGCTTATGTGAGAAATGGAAGCTTTGTTGATCACTATAAGTATTAAGGAATGGCCAATGTGAGTAGCTAAAGCCTATGAGCAACTACCTATGAACCATATTATTCGAGAATGTTAATGATGAATGCTTGGTTTTATGTTTCATATTTTTCTTATTTTTTCTCTCTCCTCATTTCTTGAATGTGAAACAAATGCTTGGTTGTATGTTTCATATTTTTCTTGTTTTTCTCTCTCCTTGTTTCTTGAATGTTAAATCTCCAAACTCCATTTCTCGTCTCGTTGTCGTTTCTCGTTCTATCTCCCCTTTCTGGTTTCTAGTAACATAGATTTCAAGCCCTTCCTTCTAGCTTTGGTTGAATTTATGCATTGCTCTCAACTCCAAAAGCAGGTGATAGAAGGGATGGGTAGAAATCATGGTACCTAAGATAGAGTTAAAGAGGAAGAAACATTGAGTCAGACATTGCAATATTCCTCTCGTGGGGTAAAAGGATAACAAGAAGGGCATAGTAAGCCCCCAAGAGAGAATGAAGATGCTACCTCATGCAGTAGTAACAATTAGAGTATGGTGCAGTGTCATATATTAAGTTCCACCAATGAAATCATATTAGAAAAAATATAAGCATGAAAATAGATTGAAACAAAAAAAAAGGGAAACCCTCACTAACTCGTCAGGCCCTTGCTCAGTAATCAGGCAACATTTGGGAATGAAAAATCAGGAATCCCTTCTTCAAAGTTCCTATTTGCTTTTATAGATCTCTTCATATTGATGGATAGCTTTGACCCTCCTCAAATGGCCATTGGATAAGTGTTGGGAAGTTGCATTCGTTAAACTTCCTGGCAGCGATTTGAAATTTTTTTAATTTAAAAATTTTATACAAAACTTTGACTTTCACACTTTGTAATTTGGTGCATATGTTTTCCGCTCATGCCACATTTCTTTAAATAAACTACATATTTATTTTCTTTTGATTATGTTTCTCAACTATGGCCATGGATTTATCCTGGACAAGTAATGAAAATAAGATATGTTCCAGGGAATTGAACATATGTTTTTCCATCACTTGTATCAATATACTTTGACAACATGGGCTCATAAACCCAAACCCATCGCTTCATCGCACTATGACCGATAGAGACTTTCCTAGCTATTGAGCACAAAACATATCCCATATCATTCAAAGATATACTGGTGTTATTCTTTCACCTTGAGATGGATATATATTTGTTTTATTGCAGTAGGGAAACAACTGCTACATTACGATATCAACTATACTCAAAGGAAAAAGCTATTTTTCCTGTACAACCACGTTGAGAGTAATAAGTATCTTCCCATGTGTCATCATAGAAACATATTCCATTTTTATAATTCATTGTGTTTCTCATTCTAGTGGCCACCATTATTGTGCAAGTTTCTCCTGTCACCTTTTGCCTCCATGAAAGTTGATAAGACAATGTTAAATGTCAAATTTTAGCAGACATTCTGAAAATATTTTTGATCCATTTTCTAACATGGTCCATAATTTGCTTTGATAATACTACGATGTATCTCTTCCAAAACTTGATTTTCTTTCATAGATGGACAACTAATTTGATAAATGATCTCTTTAAATCTATCTTGGACTCGAACATTATTGGATGTTCTTGAAGATGGGCCAAGTGTTCACCCAAAACATCCAAACATATCAATAACAACACATAGTGTAACGGAAATATTCATCCTCATCCAATTATTAAATGAAAAAATATTCCTCTAAAAGCTTGGATTTCTCATACACTGGGGCTATTACTTATATAACCCATGGTTTTAGTTTCTCTTGCATGTTTGGCGATTCAACTGGAATATGTCAAAATATAGAGTTCCTTGATGTCTTCACTCCAACTTCGTGGATGCCATCTCAAAGAAATTCTCAAAGGATATTCCAAATATTATCTTTAGTGGTGGCCATTTCGATCGAAAGGGTGAGTATCCATGCCATCAGTCACACTCTTCTATGAATGTGTACATTACCAAGCAATTTATCATCAATAAACATTGTTGCAAGACAATAATTGTTCAAATAAATTTTTGAGATGTTTGGGATATCTAAAGAGATTTCCTTATAAAGTTCAAGTTCAGCAAAGCATCCAACATATGGATCATGAAATAGTGGATCCTCACACTAATACATTCACCATGGGGCTGAGACAAAAATATACAAATTGTAAACTCCCTCATGTAGATGAGAAAGTGATGTTGGAATCTCTCCACGTTAGAATTGACATTCTTACCATATTCAAATGGTGTCCTTCCTCAATCTAAACAATTCTTAAATAATATGGCCACTCTCCCACATGTGTCACTTCTCCCAATCATCACGCTTAATTGGTACACAGCACCTACGCATTTCATTTGACAATGTGTATGTCTTGGTACTTTATATCCACTATAGTGGGCCTTCATCCCTCTTCTATTACAAAGTAGACTTCTCAGGGTAGGGGAAATCATAACTCCCTATCCTCCCTCATTTCAATGCAACAAAAATATTTTCTTGCTCTCTTTCCATTTCACAGCAGTTCTTCAGTCAGAAATCTCAATTTCAAGCCCTTCCTTCCAGCTTTGGTTGAATATTTTCATTTCTATCAACTCCAAAAGCAGGTGATAGAAAGGATGGGTAGAAGGCTTGGTACTCAAGCCAGAGTTAAAGAGGAATAAACATTGAGTCAGACACTGGAAGATTCCTCTCGTGGGGTAAAATGATCACAACAAGGCCACAGTAAGCCCCTGAGAGAGAAAGAAGATGCTACTGCATGCAGTGGTAACAATCAGAGTATGGTGCAACACTAGATATTAAAGTACCATTATCATCCCCTCAAGACTTCGATTGATAAGGAGAGAGAAAATATTTTAAAAGAAGAATCTTGCAAATTTGAGGCTATAATTAGCAAAGTGGAAAGCTTGCACAATTTTGTTTAGAGACCTCATGAGAAAGTTACAGATGTTGTTACACTCTTTGATCTCACATCCACACTCCTTGCCACGGTTAACAGGTCACAAAACAATGACAGTGATACTCTAGTTGATTTTATTAGTAGTGATATTCTAAGAAACTATAGTGACCAAGCATATGGAAGCAAGTCTTTGGAGGGAAATGACAATCAAACCCAAATATCATGGAGAAATATTGGGTTTTTAGCTGCTTCTGTTTTCCAGCATGTGGCAGGAATTTTCACTATGCTTGGACCAATGGATAATGAACCCAAGCAAAGGAAAGCTATAGTACATAGAAAATAGACTAAGCCAACAGAAAGCACTTGACGTAAAGTAGTGAAAGAGTCCCCGGAAGATGAAAAATTAGAAACAGATAAGAATATGGCAAGTATATTTAACATTTTGTGAAAACATAAGCAAGCCATATTAGAGAATTTGGTTCTAAATAGAATATCATCTTCCCAAACAATAGAAAACATCTTTGCGTTATCATTTCTAGTAAATGATGGTAGAGTTGAAATAAATGTCGATGAAAATGGAAAACATTTTGTTGTCCCCAAAAATGCTCCCAGAGCTATAGAAATGGCATCTGGAGAATCTTCTTACAGCTAATTTGTTTTTTGGTTTGATTTTAAATACTAGAATTTGATGATGGAAGCTGTTTAAAGTGGTGATGAGTTGATGCCTCACAGAACCAATCCACTTATGATTCCTTGTTCTAAGTAGGTTGCAAAGACTCCTATCAGAGAGATTTCAAGAAAAAGGGGCAGAGTGGTACCTGCAACTCTTGAGGTGCAGGAGGATGAATGTGGAAGTGATGATGGTGGTGGAGGTCTTCAAAGTCCAGCACCGAAGAAGTGAAATAAGTGTCTCCTATGACTTTTGGTGCTTTTTTGGGTGCCTTTTGTTGGAAACTATCTCTGTTTCTATCAGTGCACTGTAATTCATACAGGAAGCTAATCTTTAATTTAAGAAATATAGTATATAAACAATGCTATCTTGTTCTCATGATTAGTTACAATTAATTTTGCTAGCAGTGCAAACCCATGGTCATGTAGTACACCCCTTTAGGTATGGTTCCATGGCCTAGGCAAAAGACTAGCATTACATAAAAGGAAATTGTTAATGTAAGATGTCAAGTTTGATCTGTTAAACCATGATTAGTCTCCTTGTGACAATATGTTGTAATTTTATGTTTGAAAAGTATTTTGAGATACCACACAAGAACAAAGTTTCCGATTGTGTAGTTGGTTTAATTTGAAAACACATAGAGATGAGAGTAGGGTAAGGCCAGGCAAAAATAGATGTAAATACAAAGGTTTAAAAAACTAGCTAGCAGCCCTTACCATACCCAAACCATTTTACTAGCACTACAGGGATAGAGAGATCCACCCAGAGGCATGTGGAGAATAAGTAGGGATATGCATGCTCTGGATTGACTAATTGCTTGAGCCTAGCTCAAGTAGGCGCAACTAGTAGATGGCAAGAGATTGGGAATATATATCTATTAAGTATGTGTATATGAAATTCATTATGTCCCCTTTTGATTTTCAAGGTGGGAGGAATGCAATGGAGAAAGGGAGATCGTCCTATCAGGACACTAGGATAAGTCCCAATAATAAGATTTGGTTTCACTCATAAGTATATGATTGTAAAAGGCCATCATGAACTTTATTAAGCTAATTCATCCTTTAGTTGAGTTTCATCCTTTAGTTTAAGCTTCAAGCAAGATACTCGGCCTCTTTTCAACCCTTCAGTCTTCCTGGAATAGATACAGAACAACCTTATTTAACCCACATTGAATGCCTCTTCTTGCTGTGATCTTAAACTTCAAACTTCAGCCCTTCTCCCTACAAGATCACCCAAGAACAACACTCAAAACAGCCTCTCTTTCACACATTGTACCTACAACAAAACATAAGACTTCCATGTTGCTTCTAGGGCTTATTTCTTGTTGTCTTATGGATCCTTCTTGCAATGGCTAGGGCCTCCCTTGTCTCCGTCTAGGGCCTCTCTGAGTATTGCTTTAGACCTTCCTTGACTGCGGCCATATGCTTCTTCTTGATGGTTGATAAGGGCCTCCCTCTTGCTATGGATTAAGGCCTTCTTCACTGTGGATAAGAGGATTCCTTTTGTTGCGTATCTGGCCTCTCTTGACTGCGTCTTATGCCTCTCTTGACTGCATCTTAGGCCTCTCTCTAGATTACATCTTAGACCTCTCCCTTATTGTGGCTAAGCCTCCTTTAGGCTATGGTCAGGGCTGCATTTCATTGCAACTAGGGCTTCCTTTTCGACTATGGCTAGAGCTCCTTCAAAAATGCATTTAGGTCTCCCCTCATGACTGCAACTAGGGCTCCTTTGTGACGCAACTAGGGCTCGTACTATTGTAGCTTGCTAGCCTTGCGTTGCCCGGGGACTCCTGCACTATAGCACTCTCTACTGCTTCATTCGCATATGTCTCTACCCACATCCGCCAGTCCTTCTACTCTCTCTTCGGGGCTCTCGTAGCAAGATATAATCCAAGAGGTTGGGTACCTCAAGTATCTACCCTTCATCACTTGTAGTCCTCCTGACTACAGCTCGATGTCTCCCCACCTCTTCTCTAGATGTACATGAGCACTCCGTGTAGTCCGTAGCATGCCCTGGGACACTACGACATGAGCACTGGTGCATTAACTATGCTAAAAGGTCACTTTCTTGTTAATTTTACCATGAATATCTCTTCTACAAAGCAATATTTCTTAGCTTTGTTTATGTTAGTGGTTTGATAAGAACATTTCTACAGTCTCTTCATTGAATTTATTATAGTTTTTACATTTATGCTTTTTGACAAGAAAGGGCTAACATTTTACCCTAGCTAAGTAAGGATTCTTTAAATAGCCTTCTAGCTTGGTTCCTTTTTGTTCCATATAAGCTTGGAAAAGTGTCATGAATTTATATTGAACAATGTAAGAATCTAGTCTTCTCCAGAAACAATCAAGACAACTCTTTCATTTTGCAAATTATCTACCAGTTCTGGACATATTCTTTGAAATTTATATTGTGAAGGTGTTGATTTAGGTAAGTGATACAGAATGCACACCTATAGTTCTATTGTTCACCTATCAGACCAATCAAAATTATAGGCAAAATTGGAAGGGTTGGACATGAATGTTCCAACCATACTCTTATTGGCCTACAATACATATATTCATAACACATACCTACAATACTATTGTTCACCTATTTTCCTAGTGCATATTGTAGGCAAACTGCTAATGTTGGACTTCGTTGTCTCAAGTTCACACACCAGTGCTAAAGATGCAACATATTGTGTGCATCCTTAGATGTGTTTGACATTGCAAGCTAACTGTTTAAATAAATTCATGTATAAAACTTCTATATTAGCAAAATAACCATCAATATTTTTTTTCTAGCATTTTGGGTTGAATTCACAATGGTATGCTAAAAAGTGTCATTCCAATATCTGGAAATTAGGATATATAAATGTGAGATATATACTCTACATATTTGGGTTATATCCTTTTCAAATCTGAGTTTTTTAGGCTACATGTTAATTTTTTGAACTTTGAACTTTGAATAAATTCCTTAATGGACTTCGTAAATACTCGAATGAATGGACTTCATAAGGCAATGGTACCATAAATTGTGTTATTTAAAAGATTTGACTTCCATATTTTCACAAAATATAATGTCCTCAATAATTACTTATATGTATAGATACTTATGTTTAGGATTATATATGTGTTGGAGCAGTTCCTTTATGTTTTACTATAATCCTGATGCTAACAAGATTTAGCTAACTTTTTTCATCAATTGTTCATAGAATATGCAAAAGATTTCATTGTTAAAATGTGGAAAAAATTACATTTCTCCTGATTTATTTTTTTATTGTTCATGACAAGATAATCATGTTGCAGGAATGAGGTATCCTACAGTATGTTTCAATTTGTGGATTTTTTTTTTCCTCCCATTTTCTTACAAGGATGTAGATTTGATTTTCATGTTGATGGTTTTTTAATGTATCTTATCTAGCCCCAAATGTTGGTAATGGAGCGGATCTTGAGAAGTAGTCATGGAAACAAACTATGAAAGGTTAATGTTACAATACCACTTCCACCTGGTATCAAAACATGTTTAATGGTAAGTGACATAAAGAAGAGTTATTTGATGATAGGGTTGAAATGGCAACCTCATGTCTTAGTTCTAAGTCATTTATTTGTGTTTCTTAGCTCTAAGTCATATGTTTTTTATCTTTACCAAATCAATTATTTCACTAATCCAATATGCATGGATTTTATTTCTCACCCGATGTTAGTTACTTGACATGATTGATATAACATTCAATTCTAGGCCACTTTTATTTTAAGTTAGAGATTTTATTGATTAAAAGGACGTTGATATTTTGATTGGTTTACTTGGAGCTTGATTTAATTTTTTTTTCTAAATTCCACGTGGATGTTATTTTTATAGGGTGAGCTCTTTGCACCAGTAAGGTTAGATGAGTCCTAGAACATAGGTATACAACAAGAACATCTTTGGCCTTTGTTGTGTATCTGTTATTCTTTATATCATTGATGGATGGTTATTGATTATGTAAAACAGAGGATGCGAAGGTCCTTCCAATTCTCTTGAAAAAAAAAAAAATGGAGTGGTAGAATTGTGTTTTAAAGGGTACGCCATAAATCAGTGCTTGAAAGGTAGAACTTGAGAATGGCAAGCTATCTGATCTAGATCTAGAGACACAACAGACCGTGGAAAAAGAATGATGATATTGATGAGTCTTCCTAGAAAATAAGTTCTAACTATTAGACCACTGCCCAAATTTTAGTTATCTGCAATGGAAATAGTGACTCTAGCTTTATTTGTATGAATAATGACTTTGGCCATTGTCCTATTCATTTCCTATGAATGATTTTGATTTTCAAACTCCAACTAGTTTGGTGTTAAATTAAGTAAAGCTTTGATGACAAACTTATAGTTTTCAAATCTCTTTTCTAAGTCTATTTTCTTGAGCAAATTTGTCTTTTTACTTTAGGTACTGTAGATTTCTACTGTGTGACATATGCTATGATATAATTGTCTAGATAAATAGACAGAAGTGTTGTACAACATAGTCTTTTTAAATCTAAAGAAACAATATTTCCAAATACAAAGTTTCTTAATTAAGAACATCTTTTAGACTTCTTTTCTAAGTTATGATTATATTTCGGTAGGGGATTTTGTGTATGCTGATATTGTGTTGTATCTTTGGTTTTTGTTAGGTAACAATGGTTAATAAGGAATGTGTTCTTGAGCAGCAAGCGCACATCTTATTCTACTATCAACAAGAAACTCCATGGCTTTCAGGCATGGCAACAAAAACGCAGATGCTAGTGGGATATCCAAAGTCCGTGTTGGATGTATTTAGTACTAGTGATGATTTTGATTCCTTGTCAGATAAATAATATCATGATTCAAATTCAAATAAACAGAAGCAGCTCAAGAATGATGGTGAAGCTATTGCTTTCTGTCCAAGTCAATTTCTTTTATTTGTTGGTTGTTTTCATGTTTTGAGTGTGGGCTTGTGAAATTCCAAATTGCATGTTGGTTTATGTAAAGGGCATATATATATATATATATATATATATATATATATATATATATATATATAGATATAGATATAGATATAGATATAGATATAGATATAGATATAGATATAGATATAGATATAGATATAGATATAGATAATTTTTTTATCATATGTGGTTAATGGTTTCCAGAGTTCCATGTTACAATTGCACAAAAGTTTAGATATCATTCAGATATCTAAACACCAAACAACAACAACATTGAGATTTTTTTTTCACTCAACCTATAAAATATTGCATCTATCTTCATCAATGTTTTTCTTCCATATGTTATCAGCTTATGACATTTCTTTTGCAATATTTGGTGCATTTTCTAGTTATAGGTCATTTATAGATTATAAATGTCTTCAGACTTTCACTTCTAATTGAGTATTCAAATGAACATATTTATTCTCTTATACATAATTATTTTTCCCTCCACCCACTTTTCATAACTTCCATAACCATTAGGTAGGGACCTGTAGCTTCGATGTTGCTTTGCTTGTTTAGTAAAATATTGTCGAGACTTAAATTTATTGAAAGTTGTATAATTTACAATTTATGAAGTTTCAAGGTCTAATTTTAAAATTCTAATTCTTTAAAGGGTGCTAGCTCAACGGAAGAGCACCTGCTTTACAAGCAGGAGGTTAGTGGTTTGATTCCATCGTGCCCTGACATGATCCATATGGAATGGGCTTTTGACCATCACCAATGAGGTTTGGTGACATTTTTCAACCATCACCAAAATATGAAATGGTGACAGTCAACGAACGCCACCATATATATGCATCAATAGTGACGAACCTCAAAGCTCTGTAACCATAAATCGTTGTTGTTGATATGAAATGGTGACTGTTGATGTCCGTCATTATAGTCATTATTCGTGACAGACCTTGAATGTCATCAAAACACCTATACTTATGGCAATGCGGCTTTTGGTGAGGGTCGACGAACGTCACCATATATATGCACCAATAGTGATGGCCATGAAAGATCCATCACAATAAATTGTTGTTGTTCATATGAAATGGTGACAGTCACTATCCGTCATTATAATCAATATTCATGACGGACCTTTAATATCACTATAACACCTATACATTTGGTGATGCCACCTTTGGTGAAGTTCCGTTTTTTATGATGGAGGCTATGGTCTGTCACGATTGCTCATATGAAATGGTGACAGTCACTATCTATCATTATAAATCATTATTGGTGATGGACTTTGAATGTCACTACAACACCTATACTTTTGGTGACGCCACCTTTGGTGACGTTTAGTTTTTGGTGACAGAGGCTATGGTCCGTCACCATTGCTCATATAAAATGGTGACGGTCACTATCCATCATTATAAATCATTATTGGTGACGGACTTTGAATGTCACTACAACACCTATACTTTTGGCGATGCCACTTTGGTGACGTTCAGTTTTTGGTGACGAAGGCTCTTCTGACCGTCACCAATGAGCTTATGGTGACATTTTTCGCCTCACATCAATGTCCTTTTCTCTTGCAGTGAAGACACAATCTCCTTCTTGAAAATTCCTTTCTCCGATTTGTTTATCATGCTAAATCTTCCTTTCTAGTTGGATTACCTCAGTGTACAGGAGGGATTGAATTCTAAATTCATCTAGACCATTTAGTTGGAGCATCCTTTCCTATTATGTTGTAGTGAGATCTAAGTCTAACTAAGCTTCCATCGTCCAGGTGTTGTAATCAAATTCAATGTATAATAGGTCCTTCTTCCCATAGGCCAGCTCAAATTGAGTGAATCTAGTGGTGGTCCTCCAAGTGGTGTTGTAGGCCTAAGTGGCTTCAACAAGTCCATTTTCCCATTCTTTTCTGTTGTTGCTAACAACCATGGTAAGAATTCTCTCCAATGTTGTATTTGTGACTTCCACCTACCCATTTTCTTGAGGGTGATAGGAAGTATATGTCCTATGCTTGATGTGGTGTTGCTTCATAATATCTTCAATCAAACTTGATGTAAATTGTGCTCCTTGATCAATGACTAACTCCATTGGAAAACCAAATTTGTAGAAGATGTTCTCCCTAAAAAATTCAGCCACCTTCTGATCAATTGTTTCCTTTACTATTTTTGTTTTAGCCCATTTGATCAAGTAATCGGTGCATACAATGATATACCTTTTATGTCATTATGGGGGATCAATAAAACTAATGAAATCCATGCCCAACTTTTCAAATGGTTCTAGATTCACTTGAGATTTTAAGGGAATTTCATCCTTGGGTGTTGGCTTACCCATCCTTTGGTATTGATCGCACCTGGTGGTGTACCTCCTTGCATCCTGATGTAAAGTGGGCCAATAGTAACCTGATTGTAGAATTTTGAAGGCTTTCCTCTTAGCAACAAAGTGGCCCCTACAATGTCCATCATGGCATGCTGATAGGATTTCAAAGAAATCTTCTTCCCTCATACATCTTCTCAGGATCTGACCTGGCCCCAATCTGAAAATATTTATCCCAATCGAGGTGAATGGGGCACTCTTCCTGACAAGATTGCTTTTCTCCTTGGAGGATAGGTTAGGAGGGAACCTCCGAGCAACCAAATAGTTGGCTATATCAACAAAACCAAGGAGAAATCACTGAGATGGAAGAGATATGTTCATATGGAAGTCAATCATATATCATTTCTTCCTTTCCTGCAGGCAGGGTTAGTCTTGACAAGAAACCTGCAACCACATTCTCTTTCCCTAGTTTGTCAACAATAATAAAATCAAATTGCTGCAATAGTAACAACCATCTAATTATCCTAGCATTGACATCAGGTTTATTCATTCAATACTTAATGGTTTCATGATCAGTGTGAACCAAAGTTTTATAACCATTAGTATAATTTCTAAACTTGTTCAAAGAATGCACAACAACCAAGAGTTTATTTTCAGTGATAGTATAATTTAACTCATCTTTAGAAAGGTTCTTACTGACGAAATATATAGCATAAGGAAATTTATCTTCTACTTGTCCTAAGGCAGCCCCTACAACATTGTCTGAAGCATCTATGTGTATATGGAAAGGTAATGCCCAGTTGGGACCCCTAAGGATGGATGCATTGGTTAGCTTTTGTTTTAGTATTTCTAAGGCTTATTGATAGTTGTTTGTCCAACAAAAATCTAAATCTTTAGCCAAAAATCCAAACAAGGGAGAAGTTAGTTTGCTAACATATTTAACGAACCTTCTATAATACCCAACTAATCTAAAGAAACTCCTGACATCTCTTTTATTTTGAGGGATAGGGACCCTTTTAATGATGGCAATATTGTTTGGGTCAACCTATATCCCTTCCTTGGATATGGAATGGCCAAGGAAAGTCCCTTCATTCATAAAAAACTCACATTTCTCAGGGCTCAATGAGAGATTCATTTCAATATGTTTCTTTAATACTTTGAACATATTAAAAAGAGCTTCCTAGAATTCACATCCATAAGTAGTGATATCATCCATGTATATCTCAACAGAGCCATGAACAAGTTCAACAAAGATACTTCAAACTTCCCTCTGAAAATTAGCAGGGGCATTTCACAGACTAAATAAAAGAACTCTATAGGAAAAGGTACCCCAAGGACATGTAAATGTTGTCTTGTTTTGGTCTTCAGAGCTGATCTAAATTTGGTTGTATACACTAAATCCATCTAGAAAGGAGAAGAATTTCTTTCCCGCAAGGCCATCTAGTACTTGGTCAATGAAGGGAAAAGGAAAATGGTCCTTCTTTATAGCCTTGTTAATTTCCTGGTAATAAACACATATTATCCATTTCTTATTCTTCTTGGGAACTAAAACAAGAGGTGGCACCCACTCACTATTTGAAATGGGGTATATGAACCCTGCATCCAGTAGCTTTTGTAATTCTTCTTTCACAATGTCCTTAAGATTTGGGTTCATCCTTATATGGGGTTGGCGCAGAGGCTTGCATCCCTCTTTGATGTAAATATGATGAGTACAAATTGAGGGTGAACACCTTTCATTTCCTTATTATCCCAAAAAAAAAACATCCAAGTGTTTCCTTAGTACATTGCACAATTGTTCTTCTTATTTGGCCAAGAGAGAGAGGTTGATATTTAGAGTTCTGGATGGGCCAAAATCTACACTATTGACATGTTATAAGCTAGAATCAACAAAGCACAAGTTAGTATAGGGACTACTCTTGAATTCTTTCAACAATTCATCAAATGGTATGGTAGTGGGAGGTTGGTTATGTAAGATATGGTCAATAAGGTCATCTTCATCAAGTTTTCCCCCTCCTATAATAGTCCCTAGAGTGCAGACTGGGTAGAGGGATGCCTGATAAAATTCTTCTTCTTCCCCTTCCTCTAACCATAAGGGTAAGTCATGTTGAATAGAAGGTTGAGCAAGAGGATACAACACAAGTTGTTTGGATAAATTTTCATTCTTAATAGTCATGTTCCCATCCCTCCAACTAATGTAGGAATCAATAGTGGCAAACCAAGGTCTTCCTAAGATGAGAGGATAGCCATTAAACTTGGTTTAAGGTTGGAGGACCAGGAAATCAGTAGGCTACTCCCAGGAGTAAATGGACACCATGACATCCTCAATAATTCCCTCAAGAGATATTGTGGATTTGTCTATAAGATGTAACACTGTGATGATATTTCTGAAATCCCCTTGGAGATTGAGCTTCAACATGGTTTCCCTAGTCATCACATTTATTGCAGCCCCAAGATTAATCAGGGTATTAGGGACCATAATTCCATTAATGTGAACATCCACTACTGGGCTACCAGGGTCTAGGTATTTTTGGTAGATCAGCCTCTCAAGCATCATATCAGATAGTTTTCCAACAACATTGATGGTTGTGGTATATCTTCTTCTTCTCCCAGGCCTTTTAAAACAATTTTTCTTAATAAGATTTTTGTATATGGGAACATCTTTAATTGCCTAGAGAAGGGGTATATTGACAAAAAATTCTTCAATTCTCATAGAAGTTCAACCTCTTCTGGGATGTGTTGGTTAGGGTGGACCAACCTTTTAAGATAGGGGGGTGTATTTACTTGAGGGGCACTCTATTCCTTCTCTTCTTCAATATATTTAGGTGGAGAAGGTGGGTGATTATCTAGGAGCACCCTCCGAGACCAAAGGTTGATCTCTTGGATTTCCACAGCATAAATAGGATAGGATGTCCCTCCACTATAGACATGTTGTGCTTTCTTATTATTCAGGTTCAAATTGGGATGAGAAGGAATTTTAGGTTGCTTAGGTGGGTTACGATGAGTTGGTTGTGGTTGACATTGGGGTGGAGGAATTAAAGTCGGAGGTTGGTTTGTTTGAGGCCTCCACCCTTGTCAGGGGTTGCCCCATTGGGAAGATTGGGGTGGATATGGCTGAAAATGATGGTTGACAGAATGAGGAGGATATGGAGGATCATAAGCCCTAGGAGGAGATGTGTACCATGATGGATGAGTGGAAGGGTAACAACTCTAGAAAGGTGTCTTCTGATTTGGGTTGAGTGAGGATAATGTGCACCTTGAATGCCTTGTTGATATGGCCGAGATCTTGGGGATCTCCTTTAGTTAATGAAGCACATATGTTCTTACCCACTCTCTGCTCCTCGCTGGTATAAAACCTTTAGGCCTAAAAGAGAGGGACATTTGTCTATAGGGTATTTCTCTTCACAGACTAGGCATACTTTTGTGACATTCAATGGGCATTCATTCCTAGGATGTCTTTTAGTACATCTAGGGAAAGAAATAGCAACTTCCCTTTCTGCTTCCTCTTGTTTTCTTTTGATTTTCATAGTATCCATTTAAAGGGAAATGGTACACAACATTTCACGCTTGAAATCCTCCAAAATAGTCCCTATCTCATGCTTGATGGATGTTGTGGAGGGAGAAGAATTAACCATGCTTTTGTTAGACCTACCTTTTTTCCTAGCAGCCTTAGAGTAATTCTTGAATATATTTTTTTTGTCATCATAAGAAAATTGGTAGATATTTCCTCCATATAGCATGTTGAGGGTTTCCATTACGTATTCCTTGATCCATCGAAGAAGAACTAGCTCGAGTGACTCAAGATCAAGCATACAGCTGGCCCTCCTATAATTGAGTTGAAACCTTTCCTCATAGTCCTCCAAAGATTCATCAGGTCCAAGGGCCATCCTAAAGATTTCCTCATTTGTTTCTTTGGACCTACAGTAATCCCAGTATTTTCCACTGAATGTTTGTTGCATTTGGGCCCAGGTAGTGAAGTTGCCACCAGGTAGACTCATAAACCAGTGCAAGGCTACATATTTGAGGGTATATGGAAAAAACTTTAGCTTCTGCTCATCAGAGGCATATTCATAGGTCCTACCGACAACAAAAAACTCAAACATGAATGTTTCATGATATTTAGATGTTAGGCCATGGAAATGTGGAAGTGCAATAGGGCTTATATTTTTCATTCTAGCCTCTCCATTGGTTTCTCTGGTAGGGAAATGCTCATTGTTTTGGTTTTCAACCATGGTTTGGGTAGGTGAGATATGTTCTTCTTCTCCTATAGGTTCTTGAGAAACTTCAGGTGGCTCTCCTAAAGTGTTTTCAAACTCCCTTGTAGTCAGAGAGGGTTGTTCACAATCATCGAAGAAGAATGAAGGTTGATTTCTTGAGGGGATGGGGGTTTTGGTAATGATTTCCCTTGGTTATCCCTACTCTTACGAGGAATAAGAACTAGCTTTGTTGTTTTTTTGGATTTTCTTCAAGAATTTTCAAAGCAATAAGACTGATGAAAAATAGAAAAGAACAAGAAAATATTAAGCAAAAACAACACCTACTTAGACACCTCCCTGACAATGGTGCTAAAAAGTGGTGAATGCTGGTATTTCACAAAGAGTGTTGCAACTCCCAAGGGCTCCTCATCTCAAATTATCAACCCTGGGTTCATACAAACTTAGAGGTGACATTGTTATATGCACAGTTGGTTAGGTTCTACTCATGTCACCCTCAGTCATGAAATCATATCAAGGTGTTTAGAGACCATTCCTCCAACTAACTATAGTGAACAATTCTTATGAAAGCATTATTAAACCTAATTCTAACTATAAAAGTGAAAATGACATTCATTCAAATGTAGATGCTAATTGACATTGCATGAAATAGAAATGACTAGTCTACTTGCAGAAGTAAAGCTGCTCTAATTTCCACATTTAATGAAATCAGTCACCTACTTGCATATATCACTGATCTACTTTACATTTTCTTGAAAATAAGGAATCTAACTTTTAACATGCTTATGAAAAAACTAATTCTAATTTTTTTTTTCAATGAGGAAAGGAGGAGGTTGGAGTGGTTTAAGAGCCTTCCTTAATCATAAAATCACAATTTTGGGTCATTATTGAACTTAACTAGGATAGGATCGGAGTGGGGAGAAAAATTAGTTGAAAAGAAAATTGTTACAAGGTTGCTACACGAGGCTGCTACAAGAGGCCCTGTTTTGCTACAAGAGGGGTTTGGAGAGCCTTTTGAGAGTAGAAATGGTGTCTTGAGGGCAGGAGAATATGGATGAAGGTAGGAGGAAGTGATGAAGGTTGGGGGATCCCCCTATCCAAGCCTAGGACCTCTCGTATTTCTATCTCGCACCAAGGTTGATGCCTACATGTTGTGGGGAAAAATGCCTATGCAGGACGATCCTATCCACCTAAGGTGTGATAGTGCCTTAGCAAAAAACAGAGACAGCTATTCTAGTATTCTTCCTTTATGAATTAAGAATGAAGAGAGATGGATGGACTAACCGATGTCTTCCGTTTGTCCCTCAATCCAGTTTCTCTTCTCTTTGAGAGTTCCCAGATACTTGCCTTCTCGCTCGCCCAGCTTCAAGAGGTTTCTGCAAGATCACAAGAAGAGAACACTACGCAAGACATGGATTCATATTCATAACTAGTTCAGGATTAGAAATAAACTAAACATACTAATGCAATCATACATCAAAGATACATTAGTATATAGGAGAAACCAAGATAGCTTTATTGATGAATAACAAGGTTCAGGAAGAGATACAACCCATAGGGCTCCAATCCAGCATCTCCTTCCCAGCAAATGGAATTCCTATCTTCACCCCCTTCAAAGCATTAAGCACCCAATGATTCCAATCTCAAACCAACAACAATTCTTTGCAATAACAAAATTCCAGCCTCTAGATCTCATGGAGGAGAGATCCATATATAGATGTTTGGAGAGAGGATGAGTCAGCTTGAGATCTGATTAGTGTACTCTCCCTCTATCAGTTCTTGATTCCACTTGGAGGTTCTTGCTTCCGCTTGGAGATTTGGAACCTCTTACTCATCACCAGTTGAATTCCCTGAGGCAAGTGTCATTGAGGAAGATTTTGGAAGCTTCGTGGGTTTTGACACCTCGTGGAATGAACTTGCCACATGTCAACTCTCGCTCAGCGTAGGTAGCCAGTGTTGGCTTTGACATTCAGCGCAGGTAGCAAGTGTTGGCTTTGACATTCAGTGCAGGTAGCCAGTGTTGACTTTGACATTCAGCGCTGACAGCTAGTGGAGCCACTGAATTGATCCTGAATTGACTTGTTTTTGAGCAGTTTCTGGTGGAGAACTTCTGTGAATTGTTGTGGTTTGTTAGCCTTGTTCCTCTAGGGGTAGGAAAAACATGTTTAGGGACTTTGGATCCCTTAGATTATGGACATTTCATGCTCAATGTTGTAAGGCACAAAAATGTCTATAACAGTTGCCCACTAAAGTATGAGGCCATTTATCGGGTGAAATGCTTTATCAGGGGGATCCGAAGTTCATCCAATGCTGGGAGGAGACCTGTAATAAGATACAATACAATACATTATTTTTTATACTGCTTTCATGATCTAGCTGAGGCAGGCATTCCCATGCTCAGCTTTATAAATTCATTTTTCTGTACATAGAACAGACAATCGTCTGGTGGTAGACTGATAATTTTGATGAAATTATCATCCTTTGGGGTAGGATGATTATCTGCTGCAATGATGTACATGTCAATGCTTTTATCTTTCCTGAGTATGTATCGCAGCCCGGATGGATGAAACTAGATCCGAGGTCTTCAAACTCATTCGATCTTCACTCTAAGTACAAGTCGATCCATGTGAGAAATGTTCTGAAGTCGAACATGGAAAGACATCGCTTGATTACCAGTCAATGAGGTAAACCGTTAACAAGCGCGAGAGGAATCACCGATAATGATAATGACCCTCAAGGTACTGCAGTACAATTCACCTGGTGTGAATAAAGGACTTGGCGTCGAACACCACGCAAAATCTTTCGGTCGAAGGTCATTGATGTATACCTGTTGCCGGAAGTGAGAAACTTGCCATTGAGGCATGCAAGCTTCAAAGTACTGAAGGGGTTGTTCCTAGATCAACTTCTTGGATAATGAGCTGATGTCGACAAGAAGCGATCCGTCAAAGGAGGGCCTTAATGAATCCCACATCAATGAAACAGAACGGAGCTAATGATTTTGATGGAGGTGAAAACGATCTGTGACATATGATTCAGGGTGGCGGTCATGAAAGGATGAAGGATAATGTATGGCAGTGGATGGGACACGGTTGACTTTTCTGAACGACTTCTCTTGAACATGTGGCGAAACTGATGCGATGGATCGGTAGCATTACCCCAAATATGGATGGTATGGTGAGACCATGGTGATGTGACCGGTGAATGAAACAACCCAACCCGATTTTGGTACGGAGGAAAAGTGTCATGTCCAAGAGCGACTTGCTACCATCAAAGTTTTCTTGAGTTTCTCCCAATTTTTCTCCAGTCATTTCTGACCAGTACCTCTTTATTTTTGTCAAGCTTGAGGAGGATAACATATGCTTGTTCTATAACCTGCCCTTCAGGAAAGCCCATCGCTATGTTTTAACGAGCCTAGCGATAGTGAAACCCGTTCTCGTCTAAAGACAAGTTTGTCGCTATTTAATGATTTTAACGAGTCTAACGACAAGGATAACTTGGTCCTTTTCATTTTTAGAGAGTCTGAAAAGGTACATAAAGTTAACTCCAAATGTCCTTTTTCGTCATCTAATCCCTTAGGTCCAAAAAAGTATAAAACAATACAGAAGGGATGAGTTTTTGATAGTTTTAACGAGCTGAATAAAACAAGCGCTCGATCTTTTTGTGCAATAATCCCTCAGGTCCAAAAAGATTAAAATCTAGAGGAGGGATAGCACTTCCTGTCCCTTTAACGAGCTGGAAGGCCAAGGACTCGACAATCTTTTCATATTTTACGAGTCAGATGAAAAGAGCTTAAAGAAGACTCGTCTTTTGAGGAACGAGTGATAAAACGGGTTCGCAGCTGATTCCAGGTACAGGTTGGAATTTTCCAATCACGGCAGTGTCACAAGGATGGCTAGTGAAATCACTCTTCGCAGTTGTTCCTCATAATGGGTAAACAAACATATGGAGGTGAACGATCGGCCAATGGAAAAGTGGAGGTGACGGTGCAAACACAACCAAGGCTTTAATGGCTGATGATATTACATTCACAGTGGTTATTTACCGGGTAGTGGTTCATTTTTTATTTTAAAATGAGCTTAAACGCTGGTGGAAACACTTGATCATTGCTTATGTTTATTTTTTAATGAGCATGAAGTCCGCGTTAAAACTGCTCGGATCTTGCGTTTATTTTTTAACGAGCATGAACTGTGTGCTAAAACTGCTCGATAACCCAGTCATATGATAAGAGTATCTCATCAAGATTCTATTTTTTATGGAGCTTCATCTCACTAAGATTTGCTCCACATCCTTTCTTCATGCAAGTTAGGAAACGACTAACCCAAAAAACAGATAAATAACTGCTCTTTTCTTGCACTCCAAAAGGTTTGCATGCCCCCAGGTATAAAGTACGATTTCAAGGTTACCCCTACTTCATTTCCGTCAAAACATTCGTTTCACCGAGAGAGGCCTACCTCTTTTAGGTTACCCAAACATTGTCTCGTTAATCTTTCAAACAAAACACTTCCTCGACAATGTCCACTGAAAGAGACAAAGGTGAGCGACGTAGCCCACCAACTCACATACCTTTGACAAAAGAATCTTATTCTAGAATAACCCTCTTCCTAGACGGACAAGGTACAGACTAGTCATATTCTCCCGCGGAAACCTACTCTATACCCAAAGTTTCCTTGCCGAAGCAGACCAGGACGCATGCCCCTTGGGTTCTAGTCATATCCTCCCGGATTACTCGTGCTCATCAGGAGGACGGACCGTGGGTTGAGACACTTCTTGCATGAATAGACCATTTAGGGATGGTATATGACTATTTGCGATGCGTGATCCGGGAAATGAAAGTTGGTCCACGAGCTTGACCACTCTTCCTTCATGCAGAAAACACATTACTCTAAAGAGTGAGGAGACGATGGCTCCTATGCAATATATATAGTCTTGTCCAAGGAGTAGGTTATAATCCAAGGGTCCTTGAATGACCATCATGTTCATTTGAACGGTCTTCCCTTTCAATGTTATGGGCACATTGGGGAGGATCCCTAAAGGTCGACTAGTTCCTTTATCAAAGCCCGATAAATTTCTCATTTCAGGCAAAAGCGCTGGCGAACCAAGCGCTTTCCAAGAAATAGAGGAAAGGATACTCACAGATGCCCCCTCATCAATGATAGTTCCAGCCATTACCATTCTGTATATTTGAACGATAATTCTGAATGGTATGCTTGTTGGCAACCGGGGTCTGCCTAGTTGGTTCCAGTCGAACGAGACAACTAGGTTGCTTGGTGGTGGGACCGAATAGACGGCCGAGTATGACTCTGCCGAAGTTCCTTCCTGCGATAAAGGAATGGGCAAATTGCCCCCTTGTTCATCGGAGTCTGTGTTGATGAAGAGAATTTGGACGGTGTCGTCTTTATTCTCCTCTGTGATGGTATCATTCGAAGATGGAGCCTCTGAAGGCAAAACCGGGTCAACTGCCGTCTCAACCTTTTGACTTTCGTCAGGTATGGATTCAGACGGTTCATCTTCAATGATAGGTGCTTCAGCTGACCACCTGGGCGGGCCAGCCGGGTTCTCAACTAGTGAAGGACTTGGTAGGAGTTTTTGATATCCAGGAGGAAGTTGCGCTCGTAAGATCAGGCGATCTTCCAAAACTCTTTTAGCCTCGTCTAAGAAGGGACAATGGTGGATGGCATGGTCGCCTTCACACAATTTGCAGGGAAATCTAGCTTTCCCTCTCTGTCCTGGGACTTCACTTTCACTAGTTGACAGTGAGCTGTCAACATGGCTATCAGAGGTTGATGCCACCGAATTGTGCAGATGGGGAGACCAGTCCCTTAGTATCTGAGGGATGCAGGGACAATCTCTGTGGAAGTGGTCTCCCTTGCATATGACACATGGCGATTTAGGCCTAGTCAGTGCTGTGTGTGGATTTTTGTCGGACGACACTTGTTTGCCCCCAGTCGCCTTTGGCTCCTTCTTCTTCTTCTCTTTCTTCTTCTTTTCCTTCTTCTCCTTAGGAACTTGGTTTTTTGTTTTACCAGTTCCGTCAAGCGAAGAGGACGGAGGAGAGGAAGAATTAGATGAAGTAGAAGGCTAGTGGGCAACTCTGGTCTGGTCTAACTGTTGACTTGACTGTTCAGGAATAGTGGTGTTCTGAACAACAATGGTTGAAAAGAGCCAGACCGGCAGGCCAATTGTCAGTCCTGGAAGCGACAATGTGGCCATATGGGGCGCACCAACATCTCCCCAAGAGGAGAAGGGACTAGGATTTCCACCAAGGGGAATTCCTTGGTTGGTGTGCTCCATTTTTTCAACCTAAAGATCAACGCGGGAATAGGGGTGATTGTTCCGTTGAAAATAAATTTTAATGACGCTTTAGACACAACTTGCTTTTTCAATTTTAAAGAGTCGAGAAAAAGCTAAAGATGACTCTAGTCTCCTTCGATGTTTTAACAAGACCGAAGTGACAAATGCTCGGATGGACTTTTTCCGTTATAGAGTCTGAAAAAGGCCAAAAGGAACTGCTCTGGAGTTCTAGGTAGAGGGTGTGCCAAACTTTTCGCAAAACCGCAGAATACTTTTTAGGGTACGGGCGGTCGATCTTCCTGAATGTTGTGTTCAGTGCATTGCGGTCAGTAGGGTGGCCGACACGGCTTCCTAAGGATAAAGGTTTTATGCCTATAGGGGTCTCCCAATATATACGCGACGGTACGTGGGAGCACAATCCGTACTGGCGCTATCATCCCTCAGGAGGAATCACCCACCATCCACGAGATCGACAGTCACCAGGCTTTATGACGCTGGAACACGTCTCTAGCCTAGACCTCTATGTTGTGCGTTATGTTGCAAAGCGTTGTTAAGTTCATTCAATTTATTTTAGGTTGATCTTTTTAGAAGTTTGCCTTTTGAGGTTCACCACGAGATGTATGATACAATTCCTAAATGCAGTCTAAAGATGATAAGCAATCTTTATATCTTTTCAACTTTGAAAATCCTAGCTACTAAGGGAAAAGAAAGGCACCATATTTTCTCAAAGAGCAATCAGCACACTCTAATGCACTTTTCCTAAATCAAGCATGCAAACTATCAAATGCAAATGCACAATGCAGGTGTTTGTTTTCCGCTTTCTTAGTATTGATGCCTACAAAGAAAGCTTTTTGTACAACTTTGAATTTGCTTTTAAATGATAAATACAAACAAGTTTTCTTTTTCAAAATCAGAGAGGGTAGAAGAGATTACAACACTTAACGATTTTCGAAATGAATACTTGTTTCGACACTTAAAAGAGACAAACTCAAACCAACAAGCAAGAGTAAATGTATAATCAACTGTAAACAGCCAATGAACTCTCTCCTAAGATCACAATCAACAGATCTGAATCAATGGCTATAGGATGATTATTTCACTCATGCAAAGGAAAACTGTAAATGACGCCACAAACACATAAAAAAACTCACAGTCTTTTTGTACAAAAGGAGGCGGAATTTAAGTAGAGAAAAGGAGTTATCAGACTGGTACCTATGCTGGTTACAGGCTGCAAAAAACAGAGATCAAAACAAGGCAAAACAGAGCAGAGAACCCCAGCTGCACAAGGGCAAACTGGATCAGCGCAACCTCAACACAGGGGCTTTGACATTCAGTGCAGGTAGCCTTCACGGGACCTGCGTTGAAATGCAGAATCCCTTCACAGGGTCTGCACTGAAGGAGAAACTCTCGTTTCTCACTAGTTCTGGGTCACAGATTGCTATTTAATCTACTGTTTTAGGCCAAATCAAAGCAACAAGCAAGGCGCAATCAAAGGGATGCTTTGAGGGAGTACTAATATCTATCACAAAGGATCATCAAATCATTTATGAGTCCATTGTTCAGATCATAGACAAGTCCAGTGATTGGATCAAAGCAGCAACTGTCTACTTTGCATCCGGGAATAGAAGATGCAGTTCGATTGTTGCTGTCGAGTCTATGAAACAAACAATGATAGAAACACAAATAAAATGACTAAACAGATCTCCCCAGCGGAGTCGCCAATTTGTTGTGGGGAAAAATGCCTATGCAGGACGATCCTATCCACCTAAGGTGTGACAGTGCCTTAGCAACAAACAGAGACAGCTATTCTAGTATTCTTCATTTATGAATTAAGAATGAAGAGAGATGGATGGACTAACCGGTGTCTTTTGTTTGTCCCTCGATCTAGTTTCTCTTCTCTTTGAGAGTTCCCAGCTACTTTCCTTCTCGCTTGCCCAACTTCAAGAGGTTTCTGCAAGATCACAAGAAGAGAACACTACGCAAGACATGGATTCATATTCATAACTAGTTCAGGATTAGAAATAAACTAAACATACTAATGCAATCATACATCAAAGATACATCAATATATAGGAGAAACCAAGATAGCTTTATTGATGAATAACAAGGTTCAGGAAGAGATACAACCCAGAGGGCTCCAATCCAGCATCTCCTTCCCAACAAATGGAATTCCTATCTTCACCCCCTTCAAAGCATTAAGCACCCAATGCTTCCAATCTCAAACCAATAGCAATTCTTTGCAATAACAAAATTCCAGCCTCTAGATCTCATGGAGGAGAGATCCATATATAGATGTTTGGAGAGAGGATGAGTCAGCTTGAGATCTGACTAGTGTCCTCTCCCTTTGTCAGTTCTTGATTCCACTTGGAGGTTCTTGCTTCCACTTGGAGATTTGGAACCTCTTACTCATCACCAGTCGAATTCCCTGAGGCAAGTGTCATTGAGGAAGATTTTGGAAGCTTCCTGGGTTTTGACACCTCGTGGAATGAACTTGCCACATGTCAACTCTCGCTCAGCGCAGGTAGCCAGTGTTGGCTTTGACATTCAGCGTAGGTAGCCAGTGTTGGCTTTGACATTCAGCGCTGACAGCTAGTGGAGCCACTGAATTGATCCTGAATTGACTTGTTTTTGAGCAGTTTCTGGTGGAGAACTTCTGTGAATTGCTGTGGTTTGTTAGCCTTGTTCCTCTAGGCGTAGGAACAACATGTTTAGGGACTTTGGATCCCTTAGATTATGGACATTTCATGCTCAATGCTGTAAGGCACAAAAATGTCTATAACACTACAGTGTCCTTTATATGCCTTAACAAAATGACTATGAAAATAGAGTTTGGGAGCAGTGTGAGGTGCAGAGGAAGAAGATGGAAAGGTCCAGGTGTATATGGAAATATGTGCCCACCCCTGCAGATGAACACAATCCTGCAACTAGCCAAATACATGCATCAAATGACCAATAACATAGTGAGATAAACTGTCATGGAAAAGAAGAGTTTAATTTGACTAAAATCTATTCTATTCCACAACACTACTCTGATCACTAAACTAACTCCTAAGTTGCAGAGAATAAACATGCAATAGGATTACAACTTACATCTATCTATTTCCAAGGAATCATAAACAAATGTTTTTAGACTAAGATTGTAGATCTTTCCAATCACTCTTCCCACAAGAGAGGTGATAGGGAAGCCTACAATCATAAGTTTTCATAACTTAACATCTACTCAAACAAGAACAAGAAAGAAATACAGAAGAGGGACTAAAGCCTCTGGGTTGGGCCCAAACCCAAGGGTTTCAACCCTTTAAAACTAGCTCAGATGCAATTGAATGGAAAACTTCTCATTGGCAGAAAGTAGTAGTCTCATACATCACATGAAAGTTAATAATGACAATGTCAAGCACTAGGCTCAGTAGCTACGCGTAGCTGAATCGAAAAATAAAATCCTAATTATCCTTTTAGTTGGTTTATTTATACGAAAAGGTAGCTTATGGAAACTCCCTTGAAAATAGGAGTGATTCCCTCCAAGATCTCAAGAATTGTGGACCTGGTTCTTCCCTATCTTCACATGGACTTGGATTCCCTTGGTTGTTAGTGAATTCGAGCCATGAGTGAGGATCCTGTGATCCTAAGATGAGTTAGAGAGTTAAGGAGGTTGAAAATCCCCCTAGATTCTCTCTTGGTTGTCTCCATCAAGCCCCTACATAGTAAATTCCTAAAAAATTCCTCTTTTTCTTGCAATTTAATCACATTAGGCCTCACAATATGACAAACAACTTTTAATCTTCTTACTAAGCATATTATTAATAAAAATGTGAATTAATGTGAGAAAATGATAGTTTTAAGGGCATGAGGTTAGCATAATGAACATCAAATGATACGTGTTAATGGGACCCATCAAGCCCAAAGAGAACCACAACAAAATCATAATGCTCGTATCTGGTCCAGAATGCAGTATTATGAATTTCTTCTTCCTTAGCGCACACTTGATGATACCCTGACCTCAAATTGATATTGTAGAAGATTTTGCTCCTCTCAACTGGTTAAATAAATCATCAATCCATGGCAAAAAATACCTTATCTTTATGGTCACCTTATTTATATGTAATCAATACATAGTACAATCCTTTTTCTTCACGAATAGGATTGGTGTTAGAGTCGGTCCTTACAGCCCTCCGTTAGAGATCTTTTTGCTTTTCATATCATTTTTAGGTGTCTCGCTTGTTCCACTTCGTTGCATTCCGCTAGGGGCATGCCATTGACTGACGAGGGGGTCTGGTTGTTTTGTGTTTCCTCATGTTTTTCCCTGCAGGGTTAGTGAATAAACAAATCTTCTCAAAAATCTAAATCAAACTTTCCTATCTCTTTACTAGCCTAAAATCAGTATTAAATTTGATTAATCTCAGCCCTTTTGAAAACCTTTTGCCGAGATAGACCTGGAGAGAGCCCTCTCCTGTCCTCATAGGGTAGCTACGAGGCTGAGCTTGGTTTGATGTGGCCTCGAGTTTTTCCTTCCTCAGCCTGAGGAAGATTTGAGCGCTAACATAGTGGCGACCATACTAGGGAAGAAAAATTGTTATTGGTTGCTAGATGATGTGTTTGTTTCATAAGTCTTAGACGGAGTCTGAAGTCATGCCAGGTAGCCTTCGAAACACTTTTGCTATGCATAAGCGAAAGTAGATAAGCGTTGGTTCAGTCGATCTCCGGTGAGCTTGTGAATGTAGCATTTCATTTACAATTTACCCCAGTACACTTATTTGTTCTAGACCTTGGATGGTTGAGTCTAGCAAATTGATAGGCTGAAATTTGTTGTGTCCCTTTGATTGTTCAGAACAATTCCACACTGGCTTCTAGAAGATACATGAGATTAAATCCTGATCCAGATCCACCTCCGGTATATGAGAATCCAAATCTGATTGCGAGAATACACCAACGAGAAAGTTCCATAATCCCTTTGTTTAAGTCTCATTCTTGTCCTGCAATTTTTAAGTATCTTGAAGAACTTGACTTTGACGAGAAATTTGAATTGTCGCTGTTTAAAACTCAATTCAAAAGTGCACTTGATTCTCTTGTTCCAAATCCTGACTTTGCTGCAGCTCTTAAAGTTGAAAAACGTAATAAATTAATTGAAAATTTTATCTTGAGGCACCTTCAGAGTGATATTCAGGCTGCAAATCTTGCTGATTTCCTAGAAGCTGCATCTGCGAATATTGGATTTGCTGTCACGGCTACCGCTTCGAAAAATCCCACCGAACCACCTTTCATTCCCACTATTCCCCTACAACCTATAATCACATATCAACAGTCCACAGTGAATTCTCCTTCCTCATCTCACATCTCTTCTCCCCCACATACACCTCCTCATACTCCTCATACTTCAGCTACACCCACTCCACCAACAACTCCCAGACCAAATCCGCCTAGAGCAATGGCTGCTCGGTTTGCTCCTCTCGCTCTTCCTCAAGATTTGCATGATATGCCCGCGGATTATCAGAGTAAGATTCCTATATTTGATGGCACTCATCAAAGTGTTTCCGCTCAGCAACACATAGACAGAATGGCAGATTTTTGTGATTTACATGAGATTGATGAGGAGGATGTAACTATGCGATTGTTTGTGCAAGCATTTAGAGGAGAGGTAAGGAAATGGTTAGAGGCTTGGGAGCTAGAAGTGTACCTACATTGGCTGAACTTCATAGACAGTTTCTAGATCGTTGGGAAACAGAAAAGATCCACTTCAGATCAATGCCGAGTATAACAATATCAAATGCAATCATGGTGAGTCTGTCCAAGACTACATTATTAGATTTAATACAGTTTATAATGCTATTCCGGATGATTTAAGACCATCTAGAAAATCAGCTCTTCTTAAATTCCCGGATGGTTTTGATACGAAGATGGCTTATTCATTACGGGACAGAGATCCGCCTACCTTGGAAGATATGCAAAAAATTGCTATTAGTGTTGAGGCAAATTTGAATGATAAAAGAGCTAGGATGAAAGATGAAAAGTGAGTGATCATCAAAGAAGAAGCTTCTACATCAGATCAGATACTTCGCAAGGTAGAGAGGATGGTTGAGAAGCTCACTCTTGACAAACCGGAACCACAGATCCGCAATCCTAATTTCCGTGGTCAGCAGCAGCCATAATTCAGAATTAAGTAGCATGAACAAAGAACACAAGAGCAGGTAGCTCAGCAGCAGGTGAAGACTCCTCTTCAACAAAATTTTGTTGGTCAAGAATTTGATGATGATGGTGATACTGTAGGGGAGGAAAATCATTTCTTTACTCCTGATGATCTGCCTACCTATATTATGGAAGAGGAAGAATTTGTAGAAAGCTCCACCACACACCAAGATGAGGATTATATTCTATCAAATGATGCAGCACTTGAAGAAGAATCGGAGGAGTACCAAAGAGGATACCTGAACGCTTTTTCTGCCCAAAAGAAGCAATACTCATTAAGAAATCGAGATGTGCCCATAAACCCCATTCAGAAAAAGAAAGAGATTTCAGCAAAAAATGATTCAGCTGTACCACAGAAGAAAGGAAAAGAGATAATTGATCCCGCAGCTAGTAAATCATCATCAGCAGATAAGGTAAATTAGCCACCAAACACACTGAGGGATAAAGCTGAAAAAAGAGAAGTTCCGGTCAAAGAGGGTGAAAAGGTTTCGGCATTTAGTTTGGAGAATGAAATTTCAAAACTGAAAGTATCTATTCCTTTGACCGAAATTATGAAGAACAACAGCTACCGAGGTCAAGTCACCGAAATTCTGAATTTTGATCCAATGTTTGACACAGTAAATGTTGAATACGATTAGTCTGAATTGATTTTTGGGCCTGCTTTAGATGGTGAGTCTCCTGAAAGTGATGTTCCTCCCTTTTATATCAGTTTGAGGTTGCATGAATACGTTTTACACAATGCTATGTTTGACTCGGGTGCTTCGCACAATTTGATGCCAAAAGCAATCATGGAAAAGTTGGGATTAGACATTACAAGAAAATACCATGATTTGTATTCATTTGATTCCAGCCGTGTAAAGTGTATCGGATTGATCAAGGATTTGGTGGTAAGCTTAGATCAAATTCCAGCAAAGAATGTCTTGATGGATGTGGTTGTGGTGGACATTCCTCCACGTTTTGGTATGCTACTTTCAAGATCTTGGGGGGCTAAGTTGAAAGGTACAGTACAGTTAGATTTTTCTTATGCTACAATTCCAGTCTTCGGTCAAATGAGAAAGCTATATCGAGAGCAGAAGATGAAATACATGATAACAAGCAAAGAAAAACCAATCAATCATCCTGTAAATTATGTACATACAGCTTTGGAGTTGTTTGTTTTGTTTGCTATTAGTTTTGATGAGATTGATAGTCAATTAGTTCAGGTAGAAGATATACCAGAAATCACTGAGAATTTTAGAGAAGTTCTACAGAAAGAAAGAAGTGAAAAGCAAGCTATTATGGAGCAAACAGCTGAAGATAATGGGCAGCAAACAGGAAAAATAGAGCTAATACAATTTCAGCACTTGGAGGAGGATGAAGATGGTCTTTGGACCATGGATTTTGATGGCGTCGTAGGTAGTGATGGTGCTGGAATTGGTGTGTGGATTCGAAGTCCATTTTCTGCTCAAGATAAGGTTCCAAGCAAGGTGAGAGTATGTTCCTACAAACTAGCATTTGATTGTTCTAATAATGAACCGGAATATGAGGCTCTCATCGCCGGCCTTAAGATTCTTCGAAAGCTAAAGGCAAAAAGAATTGCAGTATATGGTGATTCAGAGTTGGTGATAAAGTAGGTGAAAGGTGAGTTTCAAGCCAAGCATCCTCGCATGATAACATATCACAATGCAGTTTTAGATATTTTGAAACTCTTTTCTGATCATACATTGACGTGTGTGCCTCGCATACAAAATGGTGTTGCTAATGCACTGACTAAGGCAACAAGTAATTTAAAAATTCCAATGAATTCCAACAACAAATTCAAGATTCATGTGAAACACCGCCCCACAGTTCCGGATAATTAGTGATGTTGGCAAGTCTTTCAGGATGATGAAGAGATTAATGATTTTCTGCAGAATAAGGGTAAGTTTAAAGATACCTCCATAGATATAGAACATGATGATGGTAATATTGATATACAAGTAAATCAAATGGATGTGCTGCAACTTAAAGATAACATTATTCCTAAGGGATTGATTCCTTTGGAGGAGCTGTTTGACCAAGACGATGTGGCCCGCAAACCGACATTGAGACCGACTGAAAAAGGTGTTGAGGAGGTAAACATTGGGACAGCTGAGAATCCCAAGATGGTAAAGCTATCAAAGTCATTGTCACCAAAGGTAAAGGAATAGTATGTCAGATTGTTGTCTTCATTTTCTAAAGTTTTTGCATGGGATTAGTCAGATTTGAAAACATATGACACTAATATCATTCAGCATACTATCCCTATAAAACCAAATCAGAAGCCTTTCCATCAAAAGTGGAGGAGAATCAATCCTAAGCTGCTGCCATTGATAGAAAAAGAAGTGAATAGGTTGTATAAGTCAGGAATCATTGTGCCTATCAGATTTTCCGATTGGATATCAAATTTGGTACCCGTAAGAAAGAAAACCGGTGAGATCTGTTTATGTATTGACTTCAGAAATTTGAATAAGGTGTCCTTAAAAGACAATTATTCGTTGCCCAAAATGGACCATATATTGCAGCGAGTAGTTGGAGCATCAAGGATGTCACTACTCGACGGCTATTCAGGATACAATCAGATTTTAGTGCATGAAGATGATCGTGACAAGACTGCATTCACCACTCCATGGGGAACGTTTCATTATGCAAAGATGTCGTTTGGTTTGAAAAATGCAGGTGCCACTTTTCAGCGTGCGATGGATATGGCTTTCGCCAACGAGAAAGATGTATTTAGGTTGTTTATCTTGATTATTTAAGCATGTTTTCAAATTCTGATGAGGGGCATTTATATCATTTGAAAATTGTTTTCCAAAAGTGCAGCAAATATGGCATTTCGCTGAATCCAAAAAAGAGCCTTTTCGCCATGGATGAAGGCAAGCTCCTTGGCCACATCATATCAAAAGACGGCATTCATGTGGACCCTGCACGTGTTGAGGCCATCCAGCAGATTGAACAGCCCCGGAACAAGAAAGAAATACAGTCATTTCATGGCAAACTGAATTTTCTGCGTCGTTTCATTCCAAATCTTGCCGAGCATCTTAGAGAAATCACGAACATGCTAAAAAAGGACAGCTAGTTAAAGTGGACAGAAGAGGCGGTGAAATCATTCAATTTGGTAAAGTTAGCTCTTTCTTCAGCCCCTACTTTAATTAGTCTGAATTACACACAGGACTTCATTTTGTTTTCATTTGCTTCTGAGTACACTTTGGCAGTTGTACTAATGCAAAAAAGGGATGGAGTTGAGAAGCCTATTGCCTTTTTCAGTCGTATTATAAGGGACGGAGCATTGAAATACAATATCATTGAAAAACAAGCACTTGCGCTTGTAAAGGCCTTGAAGGATTTCCGTGTGTATATATTGCATTCCCACATTATAGCATATGTTCCTATTGCAGCGGTAAAAGATGTTTTGGTACAAGCAGATCCAGAAGGAAGGCTGGGTAAGTGGATTGCTACGTTGTTAGAGTATGATGTGGAGATTAAACCAATCAAGCTGATCAAAGGTCAGGGACTCACCAAATAGATGGCTAAAACAAATCTGCATGTTCTAGATATAAATTTGATTGCTGTTATGTCCGATGAAGATGAGGAGAGTCTGGCAAATCATGTATCTGATATCTTTGTTTCTTCTTCTTGGTGTGCTGATATTATATACGTACTTCAAAATTTGTCTTCACCTCCCAGGATGCCTAAAAATAAGAGTAGAACATTGAAATTGAAAGCTGCCAAATTTTGCATCCTTAATTCTGCATTATATTGGAAAGACCCTGATGGAATATTGCTGAATTTTTTGGTAGAGGAGGAAGCCAAAAGAGTTGTGGAGGATTTTCATAGAGGTGATTGCGGGGGCCATCTGTTTTGGAAAACTACAACGAACAATATTCTAAGGGCAGGTTTTTATTGGCCTTCGTTATTTTCAGATGTGTATAAGGCTGTTAAGAATTGCCACGAATGCCAAATTTTTCAAGGAAAGCAGAAACTACTGCCATTGCCTCTCAAACCAATTGAAGTCAGTGCACCATTTCAACAGTGGGGTTTAGATTTCATAGGGGAAATTCATCTGGCATCATCAGGGCAGCATAGATGAATATTAACAACTACGGACTACTTCACCAAATGGATCAAAGCAATTCCCACCCAACAGGCCATGGATGTGGTAATTATTTATTTTCTTGAAAATAATATACTGTCACATTTTGAGTGTCCTAGTAAGCTAATCACAGATAATGCAGCAGCATTCAAATCGAAGAGAATGGTTGATTTTTTCTATAAGTACAATATCATCTTGGGGCATTCAACCGCTTACCATCCGCAAGGAAATGGGTTGGCAGAATCTTCAAATAAGTCCTTGGTAAATATCATTAAAAAGTTGCTGGAAATCAATAAAAAGAGCTGGCACAAGAAATTAGTGAATGCACTGTGGGCTGATAGGGTAAGTCAAAAAAAGTCTATTGGCATGTCTCCTTTCGAGTTGGTGTACAGGACAGACACGGTTTTTCCTACTTCACTTGCTATTCTGGTAGTCAAATTGCTTCAAGAAGCTGATAGTGAGGAAGATCCCATGCAGCAGCAGATTAATCAAATGATTCGTTTACAGCAGACACGGGAGGAAGTATTTCAAAATACTTTTAAATTGCAGGAGCGCATAAAGAAGATTTATGATAGGAAAGCAAAAACAGATAAGTTTCAGCTGGATGAGGTGGTTTTGAGATGGGATGCCAGGAATGAAGACAAAGGAAAGCACGACAAATTTGACAGCTTATGGAAGGGTCCTTATAATATTGCAGCATATCATGGTCAAAACGCTTTTCTTCTTAAGGAAATGAATGGAGATGATTGTTTTGGAGGACCGGTCAACGGTCGGCTGTTGAAGCGATACCATTTCTGAGTACTTTCTACTCATTTCATCATCATTGTATATACCATTTTACTTCTGTTCTATTGCATGTGTGTACTGATCTCTCATCTTCAGTCTGGGACCCGTAGTGAAGGCTATAATTCTGGAGATGAAGGTCAGTTGGTTTGAGTTTTTCAAGTCATTTTTATCAGTCCTTTTAGTTTTCAAATTCGAGTCAGTTTAGGTCAGAGTCGTATTCAGTTTTCAGTCAAATCTGCAGTCAATAAAAGTATCAAAATTTTGTGTTAAATATTGAAATAATGACTCCATCTCCCAATGGATGAAAGCACTGGTCTACTCCCCAGAGATCTGTCGTTCTTGGCGTCTCCAAGGAGCCACCATCCCCATTGGAGCCAATGTTAGAGTCGGTCCTTACAGCCCTCCGTTAGAGATCTTTTTGCTTTGCATATAATTTTTAGGTCTCTCGCTTGTTCCACTTCGTTGCATTCCGCTAGGGGCATGCCATTGACTGACGAGGGGGTCTGGTTGTTTTGTGTTTCCTCATGTTTGTCCTTGCAGGGTTAGTGAATAAACAAAATTTCTCAAAAATCTAAATTAAACATTCTTATCTCTTTACTAGCCTAAAATCAGTATTAAATTTGAGTCATCTCAGCCCTTTTGAAAACCTTTTGCCGAGATAGACCCAGAGAGAGCCCTCTCCTATCCTCGTAGGGCTAGCTACGAGGCTGAGCTTGGTTTGATGTGTCCTCGAGTTTTTCCTTCCTCAGCCTGAGGCAGATTTGAGCGCTAACAACTGGTACTCCCCATGGAGACACACTTGGCCTTATATAGCCTTTATTAAGAATCTCCTTCAACTACAATTTTAACTCAATCAATTCAAGGTTACTCATATTGTATGGTGCCTTGGATGTTGGTGTTGCTCTAGACATCAACTCGGTAGAGAAATATACCTCTCAGTGAGGCAGTAATCCTGAAAATTTTATTGGAAATACATATCTATATTGCTACAACATTGGGTATCATTCAAGGACCTTAGATTCCTCTTCCTCAATGTTGTCATTGTCTTTTTAATTGTTGTATATTTGCACAAAAAATAAATGGAAACCTTTTTGGAAACAATGTTTAGCTTGCATGGTTGTGATCTCCCTCACTGAAGTAGTATTTCACTTTCCCTGTAAAATTCTCCTTTCTCCATGCTCACCTAAGCACTTGATTTCCTTCAAAATAATGGAATTTGGTCTTGTGCATATATAACTATCCCATGCCTAGAAAAAATGATATGCACCCAATGGCAACAAATTCAAGTGTGTTGTTGTTGGCATGGTGTTGAGCTCAAATGCACACCATTTCACCCAGTGGCTTACTTTTCTCTTTGTCCATGTTGCTAATTGAACCAAGCATGGTTTTGCATATGTTTCTTTAGCCAACTGGAATTTTTCCATGAGCTCTGTACTGATGTAGGTGTAGTTATGACAAGGGTAAAATAAAATAGAAATAAGTTAATTACACATATTACCTTCTTGGTGATCTTCCTGTTGATTATCCACAACTGCATATATCATGGGAAATCTCTACACTATGTCTCCCATTTTTCCTAATGTGGTCAGTCCCTTTTATGGTGATTCTCTCCACAGGTAAAACAACACAATGGTTCCTTGGCCACAAATTTGTGTTGACCTCCTATAGGCTGGTGTTCACAACTTTTAGCCATTGGAGTGAATTTTAGTTGCACTCACACCTTCCTTCTTATCTGGTATCTTCTTGTGCCATTTACTTTTATCTTTCATGATGATTTTTTACTTCCAATCACCTTTGAACTCTAGCCTTCATTTTTCTTTCTCATAACAATGCTTCAAATTATTCATGGCATCATCTAAGGTTTGAGGTTCCAGTATCTCAATTCTACCTTTGAATGCTAGAGGCAACCCATTGATGAACCTTCGAACATGTTGTCCCTACGATCAACACCCTCCAAAATTTTGCACACACTTCAATTTTGGAGCCTACTAAGGATATTACAATCTCTCATATTATGGTTACTCCATGGTCATTTGATGTTTTTTAAAGAATTTAAGCCTTCTTCCTAGTTTTAAATTGTTAAGTCACTTGCACACACATGCTTAGTCTTTGACGAGTTCGTGAGAACACTTCCTTTATGCAAGTCTATACAAGCATAACATGATCCATCAAAGATATTTCATGTGCAATTTTCAACTCATGTCGACAGTCAGTGCACACGTTTATTGAAATTCCCCCTCACTTTTTTGTGTTTGTACTTTTATTTGGTGAGTTTTCTCAATTGGCGTTTTTTGCGCATTTTTGCTTTCACAAGTGTCACTTTCACATTTGTGGTTGTCATTTTGACTTTAATTTACTTTAATAAGTTTCATTTTCATGTTATCTTCACTCTGGTATGTGTCTATTTCAAGTTCATTCACATTTTGCAAGTGTCGTCTTCATGTTTTCCTCCTGTCGCAGGTGTCGCTTTTGTGTTTTCACTCCTACATGTGTCACACATTTGTCTATCACCAAATTTACTTTTGGCACTCTCTTCTACATTATATGGTCTTACATATCATTGGAATATGCACTAGATACATTCCTACAACTTAGCGCACCTTTTGGCCACAACTGTCACTTCTATTGTAATTTGTGTTCTAAGTATTGTAATGTGTTGTTTCAACTGTCACACTCAGAAATAGATGTCGCTTTTCTATTGTTTTAACGTGTGACTGTTGTTCATGAATACTGCACATTTCGTTGGCTTGTGTTGATGGAATTTATGTGTGTGGTCCATGTTTTAGTCGTGTTAGGATGCATTTCTTTCACCTATTCTATTGATCCCACACTTAGCCATTTTGAGAGCTCTTCTTCCTCCTTCATCTCATTACATGTTAGTAAAGGCATTGACCCTCTTACTAGGTGATGAGTGAAACTTATTCATGAGCACCATTGACATATATTTCCTCCCATACTTGTGCACTAAGTCTTTTATAAGGTCTCCTCCCTCTCAAAATGCATTAGTACTTCCTAAGGATAACTCACCTAGTCTTGTGTTGTCTCCCTCAATGAAAAGCGCATTCCATAGGAACAAATAGCCATTGTTAGAGATAATTGCACCCTCCCAAGCCTAAATGCACTTTGAAACAATGAAGTGCACTTCAAACACTCAGTGAAAAAGTGCATTTCAGAATAACAAGGTTGCTTTGAGCACACTTTGAAACAACGAAGTGCACTTCAGAACAATGAAGGATCCTTTATCTCTTTCAAGTTGCATGACGCACTCACGAAGCATGAATATTTCCCTTAGAGTGCATGGCACACTCATAAATAATGAAGCCTTAAGGATCATGGTGCACTCATAAAGCATGAAGTCTTCATCCTTCCCTTTGAGTGCATGGCACACTCACGAAGCCTGAAGCCTTTGAGTGCATGGTGCACTCTTGAAGCCTAAAGCCTTTGAGCTCATGGCACATTCTTGAAGCACAAAGCCTTCATCCTTCCTTTTGATCACATGGCACACTCTTGAATCATGAAGCCTTCATCCTTCTCTTAAAGAGAGCATGGTACAATCACGAAGCTTGAAGCCTTCATTTGAGCGAACGCCTTCGACTTAAGGAGTTGTTTCATCCTACTTCCTCTTGAGCACAAAAACGCACTGTGAAGGCTCGAATCCTGACCCCTTCATCCCTTCAATGTGTGCCCTTGCACCCTCCTTAGCTTCCCTTGAGTGGATGAGTGCACCCTAAACCAATGAATGATTCTCCTTCATGATTCAAACCTATGCCCTATGCCCTTTAGCTCTCTCTCTCTCATGCTTGAGTGAAAAAAGTGCACCTTGAAGGCCTCTTATGATCCTTTATGAGGTTGATTCCACCCTCCTAATCAAGCCTCCTTATTTTAACCCTCTCATAGACCTATCATGAGAAGATCATTCCATGAGATAGTTAGTGATAGAATGGATGTTTTTAGACTAATTTTTCCTCTTCATGAATGATTTTCATTGGACGGAGTACCTTCCTATCATGAAAAGGTGATGCTCAAGAGAGTATATCAAGGAGAAAGGATAAAGAAACACTTGTAGAGAAGAATACCAAAAGAAATTTATTATGGATACATGAAGTAGATCATGGACTAAGACAGAAAGAATACCTTGCATGATGACTTAGGAGATTCCTATATTGATAAAATACCCTTTGGAGGGTGAAGGAGAAGAAAAAATTTGTATCCTTCAAGAAGATGAAGCATAGATTAGATCTATCATCAAGAATGCAAGATGAAGCGACAACGAAGAGAGCTTGGAATTTCCACTTCATCATGAAGACTAGGTCATCATTATCAATTTGTAATTTGTATAAGTGTCATCATAATGGTCAGTATGTGTCCATGTGTCATGCAACATCATCATGTGGAATGTAATGATGCATTCTCAAAAAAATGACAAAATGTAATGTGTGGAAGTCCAAGAGCAAGGAAAATTTTAGGGGCTAATATTCGCAGGTGGGCTAATTTTCCATGTTTTTTCAAAAAAAATATTCACCAATTTCCATTTTTTCTAAAAATGATTCCCCCACATTTTATAATATAAAATTATTTTTCCTTAAAAATTGAAAAAAAAATATATAGACTAATATAAAACCATTATAAATATAAATAATTTTACAAAAATATTTCCAAACATTTTACAATTTACATATTAGGGACTAGTAAGATTCATTAAGACTTCTAAACTTTAAGATAAACTTCAATCTTTAAAATTTTCCTTGTCTGAGAGTCATATATGGAAAATGAAAATTCACCTAGTCATATATGGAAAAAATGTATTTAGGAGAAGTCCAAAAGTCATTAGAAGTTCAAGAGTTGTTTAGAAGTCCAAAGGACACATTAAAAGTCCAAGAGTCATGAGGGAAATTCAAGAGTCATGGGGATATGAAAGGTCATTCCCCTTATTATAAAAGCAGCCTCATAACTCAAGAAAATGGATTTTTGGAGGCTTAAGCTTTGGAGAGCTAGTCTTGGCTTCTCTACTTGGCATAGGAGAGAAAACTATTCTTTGGAGAAGCAATACATAACTTAATGTTCCACTGTTGGAACTAATGCCTCACCATTGTAAATGTGTACTCAGATCTTTCACCTTATAATTAAACCTCAATGAGGGAACACATTTTCTTGCATGTATTGTGAATGTCTTAGGACTATTCTTCATATTTTTTATATGTATGTTTCATTCATATGTACTAAGGAAATTGAACTATTTTGGTGGCCTTGGTACTTATATTCAATTGTGTGTTGTATCTGGTTTAATGATCGTTGTGTCTATGTGAACGATTTCACTAGATAACTAACTAGCATTTATTTTCTCGTGTGTCTCTCGTAGGTTAGTACTATTACTTCCTTTTAAGGCTCACTTTTTGTCTCCCTCTCGTGAAGGTCTCCTTTTGTACGTTGCAATCAGCGTTTCACAATGTCAACTTGCTTGTTAAAGGTTTATGTATATAATATCTTATGTTATCTATTGAAGCCAAGACGAACCTTTGTGTTATGGTGTCTGGGAAAATACTCTAGAGGGGGATCCTACTCCAAATGGTGTGAGGTCTAATTGGGACTTCACATCGGCGAGAACCCCTATATGTTGGTGGTATCGAGCACCATCAACATTTTGGTGCTAAAAGGAGGGTCATATGACAAGTTGTGCATATTGAGTATGTTTGAATCTCTTATCTAAAATGGCGCTTTCCCAAATCATAAACTTGTATTTTTTTTCTAACCTATCTCTAAGTAAACCTTCAATCTCCACGAAAATTGTTGATGTCTTGTTTCAATTTAGGTTTGATGGTAAGGGTGGTACATTTTTATCCAAACACACAAATGATTTTCTTAGGTTTTTTAAATATCATGAAATCGACGATGAAAATGTTATGTGTATTATATTCACTCTCACTCTTGAAGGTCATGTTAATTGATGGTGTTATTCCTTACCATCTACTTCCATCCATTCTTTTTATCAATTTCTTAATGAGCTTCATCAAGCCTTTGATAGGTATGATTACTGAGATGTTTATAAAAGAATGAATCATATTAGAATGGATCCTAATGAATCAATTGAGGATTTTTCTAAAAAAATCCTTCACTTAGGTTGTGAGTTCCCTGAAGAATATATGGATTGGGATTTATTTAAGAAAAAGTTTGAACATTTGGTTCAAATCTAAATGAATCGGTTTGAATCTAAACCCCCAGATGTTCCTATTTCCCCAAATTTTGTAAACAATGAGACACTTCCAATATCAGAGGAGGAACGTATTATTCATTTTGTTCCTTGTCCTCCTCCTTTATCAGTACCAATGTGGCACCTCCTTGTGATAATGTTGAAGTTCAGAAATATAGAAATCAAATTCGTGATCCATATCCTCAATCTTCCGCTTTTCATTATTCAGACCCAATGGAGAAAACCTTGGAATGATTCATGAAGCCTCGTGTAAAGTTTAATCCTTCCATCCCTTAGGATGATATTTACACTCATAACATTGGTCTTAAGTATGATTTGAATTATTGTCATCCTCTATCATCTCTTTCTCATGTTCCCTTGCCCCATGATTTTCTTGATCAATCTCTTCCAAATCCAAAAAGTGATCAGGAACAAGGTATTCACATTCCACATGTAGAGGAGCAGGAAAGTGAGGATTATTTCAATATTTCTTATCTTTTTCAAAATCCTCCATGTCAAGATTATGTTCTCCCATCCTTGGTTAATTTTGAGTCTAGCGATCTCGATGATGCATCAAATGAAATTAATTTTCCTGATCAATCTGAATCCTTGTACAACCTTCTTTTTGTTGATTCTAGTCCCATTATTATATGTAATGATGGTTTCCCAAGTGAACCTATTGATATTTTAGTTTCTCAAGAAGATTTTGTTTCGGAAGGTCTAGACCTTAAATATCATTCGGTCCAAGAAGATGTTCTTATGGAAACATTCTCTTCACCTCATTATCCCTTGTATTCTATTATTTGTCATGCATCAACTTCTAAAGGAGATACTCCATTCTCTTAAAATTCATCATCTAATGAATTTGAATATGAATTGTCACAAGGAAGTGAGGTTACCCATGATGAATAAATAAGTAATCAACTTATTGTTTAGTGATAAAAGGTGTCTTTTTAACTTCTAATTATCTTCACATTAATTATCAATCCAGGTAGGTCTTTCTATTTCAAGAGTGTACAAAGTAAGTGGCGGCTATTTAACTCAGAGAGTAATGCTTCTAAATTGCAGTATAGATATTCTAAATACAAGAGTAAATGGATGCAACAAGTAAATTCTAATTGCAATTAAAAGAAAGCTCAATCCTTTAATGAAATCAAATCCTACAGGTAATAGCAATATGCAATTCAAGTAACAACAGTATCAATTAAGAGTACAGCAGTGATAACTCTTCTCTTAGAGACTGATTGAATTTAAATCAAACGCACTACTCTGTAAAAAAATGATGGCATCAATCTGAGAGACTAATCAGTAGTAGTTAATTCTCATTGCAGTTGATTACATAGAGCAAGATATTTATCTGGGAAATTCAGTCCAAAACGAAAGGAAACTAATTAAACAACAATGTTGTAAATTATATAAAACATAGCTATATAGTCAACGCAAAGAAATAAGGAACAATAAAGAAATAAAACTAGTAGAAATAAATAAACTATCAACTGTCACATTTGCAACAATTAGAAATATATGACATAGGTGAAGCAGTGAATTCCACCGGAAGCCGCGCCCTTAGCTGCTAGCGTACACTGCTGGTTACTTCAGATAAATGGAAAGGAACAAAAACTTCTCTTATATATTAACCATGAAGGAGTATTACAACGTATCTGCGTTGTTTGCTACAACGAAAGTCTGTAATTGAGAATTACAATAATAATAACAATAATGATCCCCTTCCTGCTTACAATCATTGCCTTTTATAATGAGAAAGGGGTAAAAGAGATAGATGATAAAAGCGATCCCTCAGGATCTCTCGATCCTGAGGTATTCGCGCAATTTTCTAAATTCAAACGTTTTTCCCTTCTTGCACTGATCCTATTGATTTTCTCTTAGACATATCTACAACTGTCACGTCCTTCCTTAGCTTGCTACTTTTTCGTTGTACCTTAGTTAGGGAAAAATAGTTGTCCCTTTTCGTACTTTCCTGCATAAGGAAGGATGATAATTAGCCAAAGAATAACTGTAAATAATTTCTATATTTCTTACCATAATTTCTTAATACATTAGCGCATTGAGATATAGAAAGGATGAGAAATAAAGGAAAAGGATAATAAGTCAATAGTAAATTTATACCTTTTCCATGACCCAACATACTCCCCTGCTGTTATAGAAATATTTGGGCACTGCAACCCCAATCACATATGTCCATAAACCAAGGGCTTCTAAGTCCCTAAAAGTGTTGTTTCATACCCTAAAGGAGCAAGGTCAACTGATTACATCATCTCCCAGAAGTTTTCCATGAGAAACCACTTAGAACTGGTCAAAGTAGGACCATACAGACTTCCCAGTGCAAAGGGTGTGATGCATCTCACCTGCCACATGCAGAAAGTGCGATGCATACTGAAAATCCATTCTATAGGGTGCGATGAGCGAGAGCAGACAAATGGCACAAGCAATTTGCTAAGTGGATACCCTGAGAATCTTCTAGAAGCTACTCATTGTTGGCATTTTGGCACAGATGTGGCGCTATGGTACAGGTGTTGTCCTTGATGGCAACTCACTTTGGTGACAGATCTCAATTCAAGTGCTCAGAATGAAGGAAATCTTGTATACGCAGGTACATCTTGCCGAAGATGCGTATACACGCGGTTTATACGTTCCGAAGTTGTGTATGCGTATACACGCACTTTTATGCACATAAAAGCACATACATGATGGGAAACTTATTTTTGGTCCGTGGTTGTTAGTCCTTGGAATTTGAACCTTTGGTTGTGGACCATGGTATCTCGGCAGAAGAGTTGAACCCAGGTTTTTGGCCCTTGGTATTGGCTTATTATGGTTTTGGACCGTGGTATTGAGGAAGGCCTAAAACTATAAAAGAGGAAGTAGATCATGTGGCAAGGCATCATCTGAATTATTGAATATCTGATATTGTGATAGATCTAGAATACGGGAGATTGGGTTATGGTGCAGATCTAGATCTGAATGAAGGTGGAACCTGAGCGCAAGAAGGATAAGGACTATTGACCGATCTAAATCTCAAGGCTTGAACATTGGTATCTCTGTATGATTTTGACCTGTTATATGCGGCGCACTCTTGATCTATAAATATGGGTTAACTAATGTCTGAATGCTTAAAAGAATAAATTATCCTTTATAGATCTGTACAGGTTCAGTGAATTGAAGGTGCATATATACGCGTTTTCTGTGAATGAAAGACGCGTATACGCAGGTTGGTTGTGGTACAGAAGCATATACTCGCAGGTTGATGAACAGTGAAGTAGCGTATATGTCTTGATTTATGTTCTAGCTGCTTCTGTTTTATTGCTGCAGTGTTCTGGCTTCAGGATTGGTGTTTGATTATAGTTACTGTGTTCTGGGTTCAGTGGTCAGAGGAGTGCTTAGTTGTTTCAACTTTTGGTTGGTGAAAATGAGTTTGGGTTATACAGAAATTCTTGATGTTTGATTGATGTTACTTTTGGATCCAGTCTGAAAATTAATGAAACGAGGTCCCTGAAAGCAAAGAGAAGGTTGCAGCCTTCTGCAGGTAGGAGCCTACATACTAGTATCTCAAGCTAGTACAAGAACTAAGGGGGTTGAAGCTCCCTTCCAAGGAAGCTGGAAAATGAGAGAGAGAGTTGTAGCTCTCTGTAGGTTGCAGCCTGCGTACTGGTAAAGTCTACTCCAGTACAAGACATTGTAAAGAGAAGTTTCTAATTAAAAAGAAGATAGAGACGAATTGCAGCAGGGGGTTTTCACCCACATTGGGTTTCCTCCTTATATCTTGTGTTCTTGTGTGTGACTGTCTTCTGCTCTGTTTCATTGTTTCTGGTACTGTTTATTTGAATCACAGATTAATAACTGACATCTAAAAGATAATTCAAATTATAAGTCTGATTTATATACGCGGGTTTCTTTATCTGTAGTTGTATATATACACGGGTTGTATTAACTTAAGTAGTGTATATCATCTGGAATTTAAAAAGGAAATATTTGGCTTGATAATACTGATTCACCCCCCCCCTCTCAGTATTATTTCCAATAGTTGGTATCAGAGCCAGTCCTTCAGAGAAGCTTGATCGCTTGAAGGAAGATCATTCATCATGAGCAACTACGAGAGGGAAGCATCAATCAAGCCTCCAATTTTTTATGGGAAAAACTTCAATTATTGGAAGGTAAGAGTTACTGCGTATCTTCAATCTCTTGGTACAGAAGTTTGGGATATCATAGATACAGGCTACACTTTTCCTTCAGCTACTCCTACAGATGCGGCTGAGAAGAAGAAATATGAAACAAATGCTAAAGCAGTCAATACTCTACTAGGATTCTTATCTCAAACAGAATTCGTGAAGGTTATGCAATATAAATCTGCAAAAGAAATATGGGACAAGATTGTCTTGAGCTACGGAGGAGATGAACAGGTAAAGCGTGCTAAACTTCAAACCCTCAGAATTCAATATGAGAATCTCAGAATGTATAATGATGAAAGTGTGGCTAACTATTTCCTTCGAGTAGATGAGATTGTTAATTGCATGAAGAACTTGGGTGAAGAAATAAAAGAGGCTATTGTGGTTGAAAAAGTTCTAATATCATTGTCCCCCAAGTTTGAATCTAAAGTGTCTGCTATAGAAGAAAAAGAAAATCTACGAACGCTTACTATGTCTCAGCTACTTCTAATTGCTTATGAAATGAGGAAAGGAGGTCCATCTGACAGGAGAGAAGATGCCTTCAAGGCTTCAGGCAAAGGAGAGTACTATGAATCAGGACATGGGTCAGAAGAAGAAGAAGAATCAAATTTTGTCAGAAATCTTCAACGGGGTGCTGGACGGTTCAAAGGTAAGTTGCCCTTCAAATGCTTTGCTTGTGGAAGAGTAGGTCACTATGCTGCCAAATGTCCTCATAAGGATAAGATCGAAAAGGGAAAGGAACCTGCTAGATGGAACAAGAAACAAAGTGCAAATAAGAAAAGCTACTACACTCATGAAGATAGTGATGGTCTATCAAATAGTGATGAAGATGAACGAAGTAATGACTATAAACTGTTAATGGCATTTGAAGATGATGATTGTATGGATGCTATAGATGTGGATAGCCTTTATGAAGAAATTACTAGACTCAAGAGATGTATAGAAGAAAAGAATATGATCATTGATACTCTACAATTTTAAATTGATGAAAAGAAAAAACATCTTGAAAAATTAGAAGGTGAAATTGTTGCTCTTAGAAAAGAGATTGAGAAAACAAAAGCTATTAATATTAAGTTTGTCAAAGGATCTGAAACTCTGGATGAGATTATCAATGTACAACGTTCTCCACTAAACAAGACAGGTCTGGGCTATAATGGAGAAACTTCTCAAGCATCCACCTCAAAAAGTTATCTTGATGTAGCAAAAAGGAATGAGCAAAAGCACAATGGAGACCATCAGGTAAAGCAGGGACGAATTGCAAACAGAGGCTATTAGGGGTAATCCGTCTTAAGGGTGAACAAGAGCTACAACCAGCCACAGGTAAAATCTTCTCAATTTGGTTCAAGAATGGATGACAATAGAAATTACAATCACTTGGCCGGTAGATTTGATAACCGCGGGAGCTTCTTCAATGGACAATGTTTCTCTTGCCATAACTTTGGTCACAAAGCAGCTCAATGTGTTGCATATAAAACAATCATGACTAGAGAAGCTCAAAAACAAAGAAGTATGACCGGGATTACAAAAAGGACCTATAACAACTTTTCGGCTCTTGAAAATGAAGTTAAATGTTCTATTTGCAATAACTTTGGTCATGAAGATTCTGAATGCAGGAGCAAGTTTCAGCAGACAAAGGAACAAGCCTCAAGCACCAAAACATGGAGAATAAAGGAACCACAAATAGAAAGATGTCGGATAGCATTTTATGCAGAGGGGTAGGAAAATCTATGGTACATTGACAGTGGATGTTCGAAGCATATGACAGGTGATAAAGAAAAACTTGAGTCATATTCTGCTCTAGAAAAGGGAAAGAAAGTTTCTTTTGGAAATGATACTCCTGCAACTATAAAAGGAAAAGGGATTGCTCAGTTAAAAGAAAAGGTCAAGGCTGGAAATGTTTTGTATGTTGATGGATTGAAACATAATCTTCTAAGTGTCAGCCAGATGTGTGATCAAGGAACCGAGGTGATATTTAGAACAAATGGATGTCTTGTTCGTGATCTTGATACAGGTAAAACGGTGATCAAAGGTAAAAGAACTCCAAATAATCTATACATATTTGAAGAAGGACAACAACAATGCTATCTAAGCAAGGATGATGAGCACTGGTTATGGCATCGGAGGTTGGGGCATCTAAGCTTTTCACAAATAAGGAAAGCATGCAGATATCAGGCAGTTCGCGATCTTCCAGATATCAAAATTCCAGACAACACCATATGCAAATCATGTCAGTTTGGAAAGCAAACCAGAATTAACTTTCCAGAGAAGGAAGGATCAGCTAGCATGCCTCTTGAGCTAGTTCATACAGATGCATGTGGTCCATTCAGGAAAAGGACACCTCGAGGAGAAGAATACTTGATATTATTCATTGACGATTTCTCCAGGTTTGTCTGGTTAGGACTTATGAAGCACAAAGATGAAGCATTTGAAAAATTCAAATCCTTCAAAGCCTTGGTTGAAAATGAATCAGGATACAAAATTAAGTGCTTCATATCCGATAGAGGTGGGGAGTTTACCTCAAATGAATTTTTAGATTTCTGTGAAGAACATGGGATAAGAAGAGAATTCTCTACAGCTAGAACTCCTCAGCAAAATGGAGTTGTGGAAAGAATGAACAGAACAGTCCAACAAATGGCTCGTGCTATGCTTGATGAGTCGAGAACTCCCGCAACTTTCTGGGGTGAAGTTGCACATGTTGCGGTTGTTATTCTCAACAAAAAAAATGTCCGGGTGAACAGCACTCAAACCCCTCATGAGCTCTGGTGTGGTGAGACTCCTTCGGTAAAGCACTTCAAAATCTTTGGGAGCAAATGTTATATTAAGAATATTGATGAGAAACTTGGCAAACTTGAACCTAGAGCAGATGAATGCATTCTTCTTGGTTATTCTCCACATAGCAAAGCATACAAATGCTATAATAAAAGACTTGGCAGAATTGTTGACAGCATTGATGTAGTGGTTGATGAGAAGGGATACATTCCTAGGCAAGTACATTATGAAGACATCGAAGAAGATGAAGGCTACCCTCAAAGACAGAATGATGAAGAAGAAGAACCTCAAGAAGAACCAGAGGAGCAGACAAGAATAGAAGAGAAGACTCCATCCAGATATGTTCAGAAGAATCATCCAGAATCTCAGATTGTGGGGCAGAAAGAAGCAGGTGTACAAACAAGAAGAACAGTTGCAGAAGCTTCAAGCTATTTGGCATTACTCTCCTCCATTGAACCAAAAAATGTGAAAGAGGCATGCAAAGATGAATGTTGGGTGAAAGAAATGGATGAAGAACTTGAGCAGATCGAAAAGAACAACACTTGGGAGCTGGTCCCTAGACCAAAGGATAAGAATGTTATCGGAACATAATGGGTCTTCAAAAATAAATTGAATGAAAATGGAGAAGTAATTAGAAACAAGGCCAGACTTGTTTGTAAAGGGTATGCGCAGCAAGAAGGAATAGGCTTTGAAGAAACCTTTGCTCCTGTTGCAAGACTTGAGGCCATCTGAATGTTCCTTGCTCTCTCAAGCTTTCAAAACTTCAAAGTATTTCAAGTGGACGTGAAATCAGCCTTTCTGAATGGAGACTTGGAAGAAGAAGTATACATTGAGCAGCCATATGGGTTCATTCTTGGAAATGATCCAAATCTTGTATGCAAATTGAAAAAGGCTCTCTATGGTCTCAAATAAGCTCCAAGGGCTTGGTACTATCGTTTGGACAAATATCTTCATCAACAAGGTTTTTCAAAAGGATCAGTAGTTAGCAATCTTTATATAAAAGTTGAAAATGAAAAATTGCTAATACTTGTTGTGTATGTAGATGACATTATCTTTGGCAGCAATGAAGAAGCTATGAGTCAAAGCTTTGCCTTAGTGATGCAGAAAGAATTCGAAATGTCCTTGCTGGGAGAACTGACATATTTTCTTGGTTTACAAATCCAACAAAAAGAAGGAGGGATCTTTTTGTCTCAAACCAAGTACCTCAAACAGATCTTGAAGAAGTATGGCATGGAAGATTCGAAACCAGTATGTACCCCCATGGTTACGGGATGCAGCCTTAGTGCAAATGATGAATCAGCAGCAATGCATCAACCAACCTATAGATCCATGATTGGGAGCTTGCTTTATTTGACAGGTACACAACCAGATATTATGCATGCAGTGGGAATAGTTGGAAGGTTTCAAGCCAACCCAAAGGAAACTCATCTTTAGGCAGTCAAAAGAATCTTCAAGTACCTTCAAGGAACTCAAAACTATGGCCTATGGTATCCTAGAGATACAGATCTCACTCTTCATGCTTACATAGATGCAGATTGGGCCGGAAGCGTGGATGACAGGAAGAGCACAAGTGACGGTGCATTCTTTATGGGTTCCAGATTAGTATCTTGGTTCAGCAAGAAACAGAGTTCGATTGCTTTATCTACAGCTGAAGCAGAATATGTGGCTGCTGCATCCTGTTGCACAAAACTCCTTTGGATGATGCAAACCTTGCAGGACTTTCAAATCACTTGTAATCCACCTGTCTCTATCTTATTTGATAATACAAGTGCAATAAGCATTTCAAAGAACCCAGTCATGCATTCAAAAACCAAGCACATACCGATCAAGTATCACTTTCTCCGGGAACAAGTGTTGGAACAAAAGGTCAAATTGGAGTATGTTCCTTCTAAGGAACAAGTTGCTGATATACTCACCAAACCACTACCCAGGGAAACGTTTGAATATCTCAGACATAAGCTGGGAGTCGTTGATGCTTCATCCTGCTGTTGAAGCTTGTCTGTTCCAAGAAAAGTTGGTGTACGCGAGTTGGATGAGGGGTATCCACGTACATACGCCATTTTATTCAGGTGCAGTCACGTATATGGAGTTCTGAAGAAAATCAACAAGGGTAGACTCTAGTTGGAGAGAGTCTGAGATGGGTCTGTCAGAGACCATCAGGCACAGATTCAGGGGGAGCAGATAATTTTCTAATAATGCATTGTTGGCATTACCTTAGAAGCTCTTGGGTCTAGTACTCAAGTTGTTTTTGGCTCAGGTGGATCAGCTGCAGAAAGAAGGTGAACATGATTGCTGATATGTACAGTGATTGTCAGATGCTGTTGATAGTATTTATTGGTCATAAGTCTTGATATTTCGTCTCTATGTCATCTATATTTGCTTATCAAGGTCATGTAACGGCCTATTTTGGTTTCCCCACTATGCCTGGGATGATCGTTGTGATCTGTTGTTATATGTAAATTTCTGATGTATCCCCACTTGGTTGGGTGATGGTTGTATGTATCGAGTCTTTTTGGATAGGAAGGTCTTTTATGATGTCTAAGCCATGGTTCTTCTTGAAGAACATCTTTTTGTAGATCTTGCCTACAGTCAGGGGGAGCATGTTCAGCACAATAGAGCAGAGATATCAACATGTACTCAAGGGGAGCACAGCCCTTTGTCCTTGATGACAAAGGGGGAGAATGACTTTGAGGATCTTGGGGTTGCCATCAAGTCCAAAGGGGGAGATTGTTGGCATTTTGGCACAGAAGTGGCACTACGGTACAGGTGTTGTTCTTGATGGCAACTCACTTTGGTGACAGATCTCAGTTCAAGTGCTCAGAATGAAGGAAATCTTGTATACGCAGGTACATCTTGCCGAAGACGCGTATACACGCGGTTTATACGTTCCGAAGTCGCGTATGCGTATACACGCACTTTTATGCACATAAAAGCGCGTACATGATGGGAAACTTATTTTTGGTCCGTGGTTGTTAGTCCATGGAATTTGAACCTTTGGTTGTGGACCATGGTATCTCGACAGAAGAGTTGAACCCAGGTTTTTGGCCCTTGGTATTGGCTTATTATGGTTTTGGACCGTGGTATTGAGGAAGGCCTAAAACTATAAAAGAGGAAGTAGATTATGTGGCAAGGCATCATTTGAATTATTGAATATCTGATATTGTGATAGATCTGGAATATGGGAGATTGGGTTATGGTGCAGATCTAGATCTGAATGAAGGTGGAACCTGAGCGCAGGAAGGATAAGGACTATTGACCGATCTAAATCTCAAGGCTTGAACATTGGTATCTCTGTATGATTTTGATCTGTTATATGCGGCGCACTCTTGATCTATAAATCTGGGTTAACTAATGTCTGAATGCTTAAAAGAATAAATTATCCTTTATAGATCTGTACGTAGGTTCAGTGAATTGAAGGTGCGTATATATGTGTTTTCTGTGAATGAAAGACGCGTATACGCAGGTTGGTTGTGGTACAGAAGCATATACTCGCAGGTTGATGAACAGTGAAGTAGCGTATATGTCTTGATTTATGTTCTAGCTGCTTCTGTTTTATTGCTGCAGTGTTCTGGGTTCAGGATTGGTGTTTGATTACAGTTACTGTGTTCTGGGTTCAGTGGTCAGAGGAGTGCTTAGTTGTTTCAACTTTTGGTTGGTGAAAAGGAGTTTGGGTTATACAGAAATTCTTGATGTTTGATTGATGTTACTTGTGGATCCAGTCTGAAAATTAATGAAACGAGGTCCCTGAAAGAAAAGAGAAGGTTGCAGCCTTCTGTAGGTGGGAGCCTGCGTACTAGTATCTCAAGCTAGTACAAGAACTAAGGGGGTTGAAGCACCCTTCCAGGGAAGCTGGAAAACGAGAGAGAGTTGTAGCTCTCTGCAGGTTGCAGCCTATGTACTGGTAAAGTCTGCTCCAGTACAAGACATTGTAAAGAGAAGTTTCTAATTAAAAAGAAGATAGAGACGAATTGCAGCAGGGGGTTTTCACCCACATTGGGTTTCCTCCATATATCTTGTGTTCTTGTGTGTGACTGTCTTCTGCTCTGTTTCACTGTTTCTGGTACTGTTTATCTGAATCACAGATTAATAACTAACATCTGAAAGATAATTCAAATTATAATTCTGATTTACATACACGGGTTTCTTTATCTGTAGTTGCGTATATACGAGGGTTGTATTAACTTAAGTAGCGTATATCATCTGGGATTTAAAAAGGAAATATTTGGCTTGATAATACTGATTCACCCCCCCCCCCTCAGTATTATTTCCAACACTCATTTGACACTTGCCTCCCTGAGTTCACCCAAGGATGAGTAAGAGATCATGAAATCTCCAAGTGGAACCAACAACTATCAAAGAGATGACACTAATCAAAATCCCAGAAGCTGACTCACCCCCTTGCAAATATTTATAAATGGATCCCTCATCCCAGAGATCCAGAGGTTGGAATTTGGTAATTTTCAAAGAGGTTCTGCTGGTTTCTCTTTGAAGACATTGTTGGGTGATCTTGCTTTGTGTGAGGTGAAGAGGGATTTCAAGCTGGGAGGATGGCGCTGGGTCAGACCAAGTGGTTGTAATCCTCTCTTCTACTACTTTTAAAAATAAAGCTATTTGAGTTTTCTTCCATATTCTTGTGTATCTCTGAATATTATGTTGATATATGCATTTGTATGGTCAATATATATCTGATCCTATATTGTTTATAGTGAAAGATCTCTATGGTTTGATGGTATTATGCTGCTGTGAATCTACAGGTGCTCTTTGAAGCGGGACATGTAAGGAAGTAGTGGCGAGATTTTGTCAAAGGGGAAAGGAAACAAGTAAGGAGCCAAGCGGAAGACTAAGGTTGGTACTCTCTGCTTCTTTCTCATCTCTCTCTCGTAAAGGAAAAACAAGTGACTTTAATCTGTTTGTTTCTAAGATAGCTACCTGTCTTAGTGGGACTAACAGCTCTAAATAGACACTAGATTTCCCGATAACAAAATGGAAACTCCACTGGGGAGCGATTAGTTTGATTGCTTGTCTCTATTTGTTTGATTCATAAACTACAGACGGAGCCTGAAGTTAAGCTAACTAACCTTCGAACTGCATTTTCTATGCAAGTGCAAAGTAGATCAATGCTACTTCAGTCAATCTCTGGGTTTGTTTATGAACTGAACAATTGACTTGCAAACATCCTAAGTGCCCTAGAGGTAGCTTGAGTAACCTCATTAGATCAGCCCCTGTACTTTGTAGTTATTGACTATCATTTTCTCGACCTAAATCCTTGAACTAAGCTGCAAACTATGACCAAAAACCAAGTTAAAGTCTCGTCCCCGTACCATCGCACCTTCTCTTCTTGGCAATCTGGATGCATCACACCTCCCATGTGCAGTAGGTGGGATGCATCCCTGTTTCCCTGTGTTACAGGTGCGATGATCAGACAAGACTAGATCTGCCTCCAGATTTTGGTTTTTTCTTCACTCTCTTCAGATTTATTCAGGAGTTTTGTTGTCTGTGATCAGTAGACCACTGTGGAAACCCTCTTTATTTGCATCATCCAACCTCCATTGCGCAAATATTTGTGAATGTTTTTATTTATTTTTCGCCATTCACAGTTCTCATTTACAAAATGGTAGCTTCATCGAATTGTCATCTTTGGATTTGAAAGTGTCGCAAGTGTCGTTTTCAGTCAAGGAAAAGAATCCTTCTCTTTTTGATAAGTTGATTACACTGTTACCCTTGTATTTGATCTAAATTAATAGTACTTCAAGTGTCGAAAGAAGTTTTCAATTCAAAATCACAAAGAGTCATCTTGTCTCCCTTTTGTTTTTTGAAAAGAAAATCGTCAGTACTGTCACTTTGAAAGAAGATATAATTCAGATTTGTGCTTAGCACTCTTTTTGTCATTCACACATTAAGAAAGCAAAAAACAAATACATGCATGTGCATTTGCATTTAGACTGCTTGTTGATTATGATTTAGGACAGTGCATCTAGTGTGTGCTCTATGCTATATGTTGAAAGAATTTCATTTCTCCTTCCTTAGTAGCCAGGATTTTCAATGCAAAAGGAAGATTAAACGACTGCTTATCATCTTAGATTGCATTTTATGAATTGTATATCTACATCACACGGTGAACTTTAAAGGCAAACTTCTTAAGAAAGATCAACTATAAAATAAATTCAATGAACATAAAAATGCTTTGGAACCTAACGCACGACATCTAGAAGTCTAGGCTAGAGACGTATTCTAGCATTGTAAAGCCTGGTAACTGTCGCTTTCATTGTAGGTTGGGTGATTCCTCCTCTTTGAGATGATAAGTGCCAGTATGGACTTGTGCTCCCACGTACCATCAAGTATATATGAGGAGACCACAATAGGCTATATCCTTTATCCTTAGGAAGCCATGTATGCCACCCTATCAATCGAAATGCACTGAACATAGCATTCAGGAAGATTGACTACCGTACCGTAAAAAGTATTTTGTAGTTTTGCGACTGGTTTGGTAATCCCTCTGTCTAGATTTCTAGAGTAGTTTCTTTTGTTCCTTTTCAGACTCCTTAAATGAAAAGGTCCATCTGAGCACTTGTCACTTCAAGCTCATTAAAAATCGAAGGCGACTAGAGTCATCTTTAGCTTTTTCTCGACTCTTAAAAATTGAAAAAGCAAGTTGTGTCAAGGCATCTAAAATTTATTTTAATCGGAATAACATCATTGTCCCCTCGTTGGTCTTAGGTTGAGAAAATGGAGTCCACCAACCAAGCGAAATCCTAGTCCTTTATTCTCTTGGGGAGATGTTGGTGCACCTCATATGGCCACATTGTCCCTTCCAGGACTGACAATTGACCTGTTAGTATGGCTTTTCTCAACAGCTGTTGTTCAAAGCACCATGATTCCTGAATAATTGAATCAACAACTAGATGATACCAGAGTTCCCCCCCAACCTTCTACTTCGTTTTTCTCCCCATCTCCTTCTTCCTCTTCGCTTAGTGACGATAGTAAAACTAAAAACTAAGTAACTGAGAAGAAAAAGAAGGGGAAGGAGAAGAAGAAGAAGGAGCCAATGGCAAAAAGGGGCAACCGTGCATCGTCTAGCGAAAATCCAAACACTACACCATCCAAACCTAAATCTCCATGTGTCATCTGCAATTGTCCTTGCATCCCACAGATCCTAAGGGACTAGTCTCCCCGCTTGCACAATCCGGTGTTGTCAACCTCTGACAATCATGTTGAGAGTACACCGTCAACTAGTGAAAACGAAGTCACCGGACCAAAAAGGGAAATCTAAATTTCCCTGCAGAATGTGTGAAGGTGATCATTCCGTCCACCGTTTTCCCTTCCTAGACGAAGCTAAAAGAGTCTTAGATAATCGTCCTGCATCACCACAGCAACTCCCTCTTGGGTACAAGAAACTCTTGCCGAATCCATTGCTAGTTGAAAATCCGACTGACCCACCTTTGTTGACAGTCGAAGCACCTATCATTGAAGATAAACCCTTTGAGTCCACATCGAACCAAAGTAAACAAGTCGAGATGGCAGTCGAACCCATCTTGGCTTCAGAAGATTTACCTTCAGATGATACAGTCACCAAAGAGAATGAGAACGACACCATTGAAATTATTTTCGTATACATAGACTCCAATGAACATGGGGGAAATTTGCCCATTCCTTTACCACAGGAAGAAAATTCATCAGATTTGTATCCGGTCGTTTATTCGGTCCCACCTCCAAGAAACCTAGTCATTTCCTTCAATTGGAATCTACTAGGCAGACCCTGTTTACCATCTAATGTACCATTCCGAATCATAGTGCAAACTTACAAAATAGTCATGGTTGGTACCATCATAGATGAAGGGGATTCTGTGAGTATCCTTTCCTCAACTACTTGGAAAGTGCTTGGTTCGCCATCGCTTTTGCCTGAGATACGAAATCTGACAGGCTTCGACAAAGGAACCAGTGACCATTAGGGATCCTTCCAAGTTTGCCTATAACTTTGAGAAGGAAAACCGTTTATCTGAACGTAAAGGTAGTCCAAGGACCTTTAGATTACAATCTACTCCTTGAGCATGACTACATTTATAGCATGGGAGCCATTGTCTCCTCACTCTTTCGAGTAATGTGTTTCCCGCATGAAGGCAGAGTGGTCCAGCTCATAGACCAGCTTTCATTCCCCGGTTCACTCATAGCTAATATTCAAATGCCATCCCTAATAGGTGTTTTTTCACAAGGAATGTCTCATCAATCTCCAGTCCATACACCTGATGAGCATGAGTGATTCGGTGGTCGTGACTGAAACCCAAGGGGCATGCACCCTGGTCTACTTCGGCAGGAAAACTTCAGGTATAGGGTAGGTTTCCACAGAGGATATATGACTGGTCTGACACACCCGTCCATTTATGAAAATGGGATTAGACCAGAATAAGATACCTCTATTAGAAGGTAGGCCTTTCCTGATAGAACAAATGTTTTGTCTGCAAATTGAAGGGAAACTTGGAAAAGGTAGGCCTTTCCCGATAGAACAAATATTTTGTCTCCAAATTGAGGGGTAACCTGGGAAACTCTACTTCGCTAAACCTGGGGGCATGTTGGGTCCCCATAATACTAGTGATTACCCCATTACTATTGTAGTTATACCCCTTATTAATATTTTTGTGCCCCTTTTTCCCCCATATTGTTATTACTGTGCCCCATAGAATCCCTCTATTGTTATTTTTGTGGCTTTGTATTATTATTGTTAGGTCGGCTGGATTATATTGTGACTCCTTAGACTCCTATATATAGAAAGGAGGTTTTGTCATTTGAATCATCCAAGAATTGTTCATTTATGTAATTTAAAGGAGTTTGCCCCCTCGAAGAGGCTGAATTCTAAGGTGTTGATCTATCTTTTCTATCTTTTCTTGAGCTGGTTTCATAACATTTGGTATCAGAGCTTTGGATTCTAGGGTTTCGCTGCTCCAAACAGGTCATCGTGAAATTTTCGCTATAACTTTCTTTCTGCGATGTTTCAGAAGTTGCAAAAAAACCCATTTGAGAAGAAAACGTGCTGAACCTTGGGTCCAAATTTCAGATCTTTTCGTGCTATATTTGCGGAGATATGATCTGAGGAAGTTGGTGTTTTTGAAGACTCCTGAATTACATTCCAAACAGGTGACCTGGGGAAAATCGTCATAACCTTCTTTCTGAGCATCAGATTGAAATTTCGCAAGAAGGTACAGAAAGAGGACGGACTGTAGTTTTCTTGTATATATTTTTTAGAGTCAAAGGTAAAAACAGTGACACGTGGCACTTCATACAAGCTCACTCTACTGAGCTAGTCTACAATCAGGTCACTGCGGGAGATTGTGCATAACTCTTTCTTGAAGAATCCAATTTGGATCAGACTAGTGGCATTGGAAAGAGGACACAAAAGGCTACAATAGGTCACAATTCCAGAACTAGATGATTCAAAATTACAGAGAAACATCAGATTAAATATCAGGCTTCTATAAAGTGAAAAAAGGTGTGTAGTTTTTTTTAAATTTTTGCGTAAGCTTGGTTTGAAGGAATTCAAAGGGCATAGTAAAGTATTATTATCGGTAATTGATGCCCCGAGGAAAGAAAATTCAAACACCTAGTAAGCAACCTGAAAGCTCTAGCATGACTTATGAAGAAGAGGAAGAAATGCAACATGATATAGCAAAATTACGAGACCAAGTGCAACAAGTGTCACTTGCACAAAAAGGAACAGAATCTAAGATGGATGGTTTAGAGAAAGATGTAGAAGCTAAGATGGATGGTTTAAAGAAGGGAGTAGAATATAAGATGGACGATTTGAAGATATATTTGAAGACAGACATGGAAGAATTGAAGAAGTTGCTACAAGAAAGGGTCACTAATGGTGAAAGGGTAGTAAAGGAAACTCATGATGAGAACAAAAGAAATGTTAATCATGATTCCCTGTTGGATCGAAGACCCACCATATTCCAAAAATCGATATGAGGAAGTTTGATGGCAAGGATCCCGCAACATGGATATTACAGATGGAGCAATTCTTCGATCTCAATAATGTGCAAAACACAAAAAAGGTACGTATGACAACTTTAAATTTGGAACCAACTCAGTTTGTATGGTATCAATGGCTTTGCTCTCGTAAACAATTTATCACTTGGGAAATTTTTACGGAAGAATTGATAGCACATTATGAGGATACAAAAAGCAACATTTTTTTTAGCCAATTGATAAGTCTCAAACAAAAGGGTTCAATAATGGAGCACAATGAGGAGTTCCAAAAATTGAACATAAGGGTAAAAGATATTCCAGAGGAGCATAGGATTGATGTGTTCATAGGGTATTTAAAGGATAATATCCAACATGATGTTCGCCTTTGGGAACCTGATTCATTAGTGAAGGCATTTAGGTTAGCAAGAAAAATGGAAAGAAAAATTATGGCAACCAGGAAGCATACCACTCACAACTATAAAGACGGAAGTGTTTTTGCCCCTAGTCTTCCACAACCTATAAGGTTGACACCACAACAATTGGAAGAAAAAAGAGCAAAAGGGATTTGTTACAGTTGTGATAGAAAATACACTAAAGGTCATAAGTGTGCTGAGAAGAAATTATTCTACATAGATTGTGAAGAGGAAGAAGAAAAGGAGCAGGAAAGGTCAAAAGAAGAGGATATACTCCAGGAACAAAGTCTAGATGAAGAACAAATAAATCCGACCATATCTTGTAATGCATTGGCGGGAATTACCACTCCTCAAACCATTAAGATAGAAGGACAATCAAGAAGAAAAAGGTAATAGTGTTGATTGATTCAGGAAGCACCCACAATTTTATTCATTGTAAGGTAGCAAAAGAATTGAATTTCTTCCTATATCCAGCACCAGAGTGTCAAGTGATGATCGCAAAGGGAGGAACAATAAATTTCTCTGGAAAGTGTCATAATATCAAGCTATCCATGGGAGAATATGTATTGACTAGCCCAATGCTTTCCATTCCAATGGGATGTGTTGATGTTGTACTAGGAGTCCAATGGCTACAATCCTTGGGTACAATAGCTTTTAATTTTCAAGAACTTTTCATCAAATTTTCTATGGAAGGAAAGGAAGTTGAATTAAGGGGTATTGCAGGGAAACCAGGAAGGATAATCAACTCTAACGGTATGACAAAGCTTCTAAAAAAGGAGCAAAGAGGTGTAATTGCACAATTATGTTCGCTAGATGTTTCCACATCGGAATCATATATTTCTCCATATCTCCAAAAAGTCCTGGACAATCATTCCAAGGTATTTGAGACTCCCAAAGGTCTCCCACCTATGCGTGATCATGATCATGCTATTCATCTGATTCCAGGAAGTGTTCTACAAACATTAGGCCGTACAGATATCCTTATGTCCAAAAGAGTGAAATTGAACGGATGGTTGCAGAAATGCTAGAGGCTGGTATAATTCAACCGAGTCAAAGTTCTTTCTCTGCTCCAGTAGTATTGGTGCACAGGAAGGATGGATCATGGCGCATGTGTCCGGATTATAGGGAGCTCAAAAAGCTCACTATTAAAGATAAGTTCCCCATTCCTATCATTGATGAATTACTGGATGAATTGCATGGATCAATTTACTTCACCAAGTTGGATCTTCGTTCAGGATATCATCAAATCAGAATGAAGATTGAAGACATTCTGAAAACAGCATTTAGAACTCATGAGGGTCATTATGAATTTTTGGTCATGCCTTTTGGCCTTACCAATGCACCTTCAACATTTCAAGGTTTGATGAATTCAATTTTCAAACCATTCCTTAGAAAATTTGTGTTAGTATTTTTTGATGATATACTAATCTACAGCAAGCCTTGGAAGGATCATGTTGAACATGTTGACAGAGTGCTACAACTATTGGAGGAGAAACAATTATATGCAAAAAGATCCAAATGTTTCTTTGGAGTCCAGGAGGTGGAATATCTGGGTCATATTGTATCTCATGAAGGAGTTAAGGTAGACCCTAGCAAAATTAAAGCCATTAAGGAATGGAAAATCCCCACATCCATAAAGCATCTATGAGGATTTCTCGGGTTGACAAGGTATTATCACAAGTTTGTTAAGAATTATGGGAGAATAGCAGCATGTCTAACAACATTATTGAAGAAAGATGCATTTTCATGGACTCCGGAAGCAACAAAGGCCTTTGAACATCTTAAAGAGGCAATGTGCCAAGCACTGGTCTTAGCTACACCGGACTTCACAAAAACCTTTATTGTGGAATGTGATGCTTCAGGAAATGGAACTGGTGCTGTTCTAATGCAAGATGAAAGACCCATTGCTTTTGAAAGTCGTCCAATCAAGGGAAGGTTTTTAAGAAAAGCTATTTATGAGAAGGAAATGTTGGCAATGCTCCATGCACTTAAGAAATGGCGACCCTACCTAATGGGAGGACACTTCAAGCTAAAAACGGATCATGATAGCCTTAAATACTTTTTATAACAAAGATCATCCTCTGAAGAGAAACAAAAGTGGGTCACAAAGATGTTGGGTTATGACTTTGAAATCATCTACAAAAAATGGAAGAAAAATGTGGCGGCAAATGCACTCTCAAGAAAGGATGAGGATGTGGAAGCATTGTTGTGCGCCATTTCTATTGTCCAACCAGATTGGATAAACGAAGCAAGGGAGGAGTGGAAGAATGACAAAGAAGTGTGGGCACTTATTCGGAAGTTACAACAAGATTCTAGTACTTCTGATACATTTAGCTGGCAAAATGATTTGTTATGGTACAAAGATCGCTTATACCTCTGTAAGAATTCCCAGCTAAAACAAAAGATTCTTATGGAATTGCACACTTCTCCCTTAGGAGGGCACTCAGGATTTTTAAAAACTTACAACAAGGTTAAGAAGAAATTTTTTTGGGATGGCCTTAAATCAGATATTCAAAAGTTTGTGGCGGAATGTTTGGTTTGCCAAAAAAATAAAGTTGAAACAATTAAGACACCGGGTCTATTACAACCTTTATCCATTCCAAGCCAACGTTGGGAGGAGGTTTCAATGGATTTTATCACAATTTTACCCAAGTCTGAGGGAAAGAGTTTCATCATGGTGGTAGTTGACAGACTTACCAAGTATGCACACTTTTGTGCATTATCACATCCATTTAAAGCCAGTATAGTTTCTACTACATTTATGGAAACAATTCAAAAGCTACATGGAAACCCAAAGATTATTGTAAGTGACAGAGATCCCATTTTCAGTGGAAATTTTTGGACAGAATTATTTTCTTGTCTTGGTACTCAGTTAGCTAATAGCTCATCTTATCATCCTCAATCTCATGGGAAAACTGAGATAGTAAAAAAATGTTTGGAAGGATATCTTCGTTTCTTTGTATCTGATAAAAAGACACAATGGGTCAAATGTTTGCCTCTGGCTGAATGGTGGTATAACACTTCCTTCCATACAAAAACAAAAATGACCCCATTTATGGCACTTTATGGGTATCAACCACCATCCATCACATCATATTTAAGAGAAAATTCTAAGGTTTAGGAAGTGGCACGTCACATTGAACATCAACAACAAGTCCTCCAACTCTTAAAGGATAACCTCGTGTTGGCAAAAAATAGAATGAAACAACAGGCAAATCAACATTGCAATGAAAGAAGTTTTGATGTAGGTGATTGGATATTCCTACGGCTACAACCATATAAGAAAATGTCCCTCAAGAAATCTAAGAAGGATAATAAATTATCACCAAAGTATTATGGTCCGTACAAGGTGTTGCAAAAGTTTGGTACTATTGCATACAAATTGGAGCTTCCTGCAGCTTCTCGATTGCACCCAGTTTTCCATGTTTCATGTTTAAGGAAGGTTATAGGCGACAAGCTCCCAGTTCAAACAATATTGTCAAAACTTGACGAGGAAGGAAAAATTATATTGGAACCGGAAGCAGTCACAGAAACAAGAACTCGACAGCTACGAAATCGATCAATTTCAGAGTATCTTATCAAGTGGAAGAACTTATCCGCTGAAGATTCCACATGGGAGGATGAGAATTTTATGCAGAAGTATCCAGAACTACTCAAGCGTTGAGGACAACACTTTTTTGAAGGAGAGGGGCATGTTGGGTCCCCATAATACTAGTGATTACCCCATTACTATTATAGTTATACCCCTTATTAATATTGTTGTGCCCCTATTGCCCCCATATTGTTATTACTGTGCCCCATAGAATCCCTCTATTGTTATTTTTGTGGCTTTATATTATTATTGCTAGGCCGGCTCGATTATATTGTGACTCCTTAGAATCCTATATATAGAAAGGAGGTTTTTTCATTTGAATCATCCAAGAATTGTTCATTTATGTAATGTAAAGGAGGTTGCCTCCTCGAAGAGGCTGAATTCTAAGGCGTTGATCTATCTTTTCTATCTTTTCTTGAGCTGGTTTCATAACAGGGCATGCAAACCTTTTTGTGTGAAAGTGAAAAACGACCATTTATTTTCTTAGTTTTTAGGTTCTTAACCCTTTAAACTTGTAGGATTGGTTGTTCCTAGCTTACATAATAAAAGGAGTCGGAGCATAATTTCAAATGGTGCAAGCTCCCTAAAAAATGAACCTATTGATGAGACATCCTTATTATACGACTGGCACGAGCAGTTTTACGCGAAGTTCAAGCTCGTTAAAAATTAAACCTAGCAATGAGAATATGTTCCACCAAAGTTCAAGCTCATTAAAAAATGAACCCACCTCCAGTAAATAATCGTTGTGAATGATTATCATCAGCTTTTGAGCCTCGGTCATGTTCTTACCATCACCTCCACTCTGTTTTAGCCGATCATTCACCTCCATTTGATTGTTTACCCCTTTTGAGGAACCACTGCAACGAGTGATCCTATCAGCCACCTTCTTTACACTACTGCGATTGGAAAGTTCCAAACCTTATCTGGAACTAGCTGCTATCTGAAAACATCACTCGTTCCTCAAAAAACAAGTCTCATTTAAGCTCTTTTCATCTGACTCGTAAAATATGAAAAGATTGTTGAGCAATTAGCCTCTCCAACTCATTAAAGTAATTGGAAGTGCTATCCCTCCTCTAGATTTTAATCTTTTTGGACATGAGGGATTATTACACAAAACGACCGAGCGTTTGTCTTGGTCATCTCATTAACTATCGAAAAGTCATCCCTTTCACATTGTTTTATACTTTTTCGGACTTAAGGGATTATATTACGAAAAAGGAATAGTGGAGTTTTCTTTCCGTCTCTTTTCGAACTCTCTAATGAAAAGGACCGAATTATCCTTGTCATTAAACTCATTAAAACAATAGCGACAAACTTGTCCATTCAGACAAGAGCGAGTTTCATTGTCTCTAGGCTCATTAAAACATAGCGACAGGTTTGCCCAAAGGGAAAATTATAGAACAAGCATATGTTATCCTCCTCAAGCTTGACAAAAATAAAGAGGTACTGGTCAGAAATGACTGGGGAAAAATGGGAAGAAAACTTGAAGAAACTTTATTGGTAGCGGGTCGCTCTTGAACATGACACTTTCACTCCATCACCATGATTGAGTCGGGTTGGGTTATTCCATTCACTGGTCATATCACCATTGATCCACCGTACCATCCACTTTTGGGGTTAATGCTGCCAATCCATTTCAGTGTTGCCCATATGTTCAAGAGAAGTCGCTCAGAGAATTCACCTACCTAGCTTGTGTCTCATCTGCTACAATACCTTCATGCTTCATTCTTTCATGACCTCCACCTTGAACCTTGTATCATCAAATCGTTTTCACCTGTACAAAATCATTTTCTCCATTCTGTGTTGTAGATGTGGGATCCATTAATGCCCTTGTACGACGGGTCACTTCTTATCGACACTCATTATCCAAGAATCTGACCTAGGGACAACCCTTCCAGTACTTTGAAGCTTGTGTGCCTTAATGGCAAGTTTCTCACTTCCGGCAATAGGTTTACATTAATGGCCTTCGACCAAAAGATTTTGCATGGTGTTCGACATCGACTCATGTATTCATGCCACGTGAATTGTACTACAATACCTTGAGGGTCATCATCATCATCGATGATTCCTCTCGCGCCTATTAACAGCTTATGTCATTGGCTGGTAATCAGGTGATGTCCTTCCATGTTCGACATTAGAAAATCTTTTTCACATGGATCGACTTGTACCTTCTGGCGAAGATTAAATGAGTTTTGAAGACCCCAGATCTAGTTCCATCCATCCGGGTTGTGATATAATTAGAAAAATAAAGACATCAAATATACATCATTACTGCACAGATAATCATCTAAACTAAGGGATGATGGCTCTACCAAAATCATCAGTCTGCACACAGATAGTTGTCTGTCCTATGTACATGAAAATGAATTTATCAAGCTGAGCATGGGAATGCCTGCCTCAGCTAGATCATGAAAATATTATGAAGATAATGTATTGTATTGCATCTTATTACAGGTCACCTTCCAGTGCGAAAAACCTCGCATCCTCATTATAAATAATTTCACCCGACATCAAAAGATTTACGACCTCATGCTTTAGGGGGCAACTGTTATAGACATATTTGGGAACTGCAACCCCAATCACATATGTCCATAAACCAAGGGCTTCTAAGTCCCTAAAAGTGTTGTTTCATACCCTAAAGGAGCAAGGTCAGCTGATTACATCATCTCCTAGAAGTTTTCCATGAGAAACCACTCAGAACTGGTCAAAGCAGGACCATACAGATTGCCCAATGCAAAGGGTGTGATGCATCTTACCTGCCACATGAAAAAAGTGTGATGTATACTGAAAAGCCCTTCTGTAGGGTGCGATGAGCGAGAGCAAACAAATGGCACAAGCAGTTTGCTAAATGGAGACCCTGAGAATCTTCTAGAAGCTGCTCATTTGACACTTGCCTCCCTAATTTTGCCCAAGGATGAGTAAGAGATCATGCAATCTCCAAGAGGAACCAAGAACTATTAGAGAGATGACACTAATCAAAATCCCAAAAGCTGACTCACCCCCCTGCAAATATCTATAAATGGATCCCTCATCCCAGAGATCCAGAGGTTGGAATTTGGTAATTTGCAAAGAGGTGCTGCTGGTTTCTCTTAGAAGACATTTTTGGGTGATCTTGCTTTGTGTGAGGTGAAGAGGGCTTTCAAGCTGGGAGGATGGCATTGGGTCAGACCAAGTGGTTGTAATCCTCTCTTCTACTACTTTTACTAATAAAGCTATTTGATTTTTCTTCCATATTCTTGTGCATCTCTGAATATTATGTTGATATATGCATTTGTATGGTCAATATATATCTGATCCTATATTGTTTACAATGAAAGATATTTATGCTTTGATGGTATTATGCTACTGTGAATCTACAGGTGCTCTTTGAAGTGGGACAAGTAAGGAAGCAATGGCGAGATTCTGTCAAAGGGGAAAGGAAACAAGCAAGGAGCCAAGCGGAAGACTAAGGTTGGTACTCTCTGCTTCTTTCTCATCTCTCTCTCGTAAAGGAAAAACAAGTGACTTTAATCTGTTTGTTTCTAATATAGCTACCCGTCTTAGTGGGACTAGCAGCTCTGAATAGAATAGGTTTCCCGATAACACCTGCTTACGCTTTTTCATGTCCTCATGAAAACCATGTAGTTTGTGTGCAGAGCAGTCAAGGAATAAGCTGGAGAGGGAATGTCGTAAAGCGGTCTGAAACCATGATTCTTGGATAAAATTTCAAAGATGTGCCCTGTTTGTCGTTCAGGCAGTTCATATATAGCCTTGTACCCCTCATCAGGATACCAAATAATAAGGTTGTGGAACCAACTGCCTAGCCAATAAGGACCTTCCCTTAAGATGAGATTACTATAAATGACAAAGCATTCTGCAACCAGTTTAAAAATTTTATAGTTGAATGATTCTCTATTCTGTACATTGTTATTGGAAACTGTCCATCTGAACTTGGTTGTGGCCAAGGAACTTTCCTGAATGGAAAGATAATACTCTACTCCTTTTTGGACAATCTCTTTTTGAATAGGCCCCAGATCTTTTATTACTCCTTCCCTCTTCATCAAAATTTTGTGATTGGCTAGCATTTGTAACAGATGTTTTGGTTCACCTCTAACCCAAAGGTCCAGTCCATTTTCCTGTCTCTGGAACAAGTTGTAAGCTTTTGACCATTTCAGTTGGTTAACAACAAATTAAATAAAAGCTTGAAATTGTACATCCCCTACAAAAGGACTAGGGTTATTTTCAGTTTCTTCTTCTAATATAAAATTGTGTAAATAAAATTCACACAACAGCCTTTGTACTTTCACCCCATGATGTTTACAATAGTTTATGAAATCCTCAATTGTTTTCAATTCTGTGGGTTTTCCAGCTTTGATCTTCAACTGTAAGTATCTTTCCATAAAAAATATGGCATAGTTATTGGCAAGAGATCTACATGCCAATATGTCGGTATATAAGGAGCAAATAGTATCCATTTGACTCCTGGCCTTTTCCAATCTGAGCTTTATTTTCTCAGTTCTTTCCTCTACCCTTCGGTATTTATTGAAGGTCTCACTTTCTGAAGTATTCATATCCCATAGTTGCCTCTGTAATTCCTCGTATCTCTTTTTGGGGACAGTTTCCTCCTCAAACCGTTCTATGGTAAGCTGAGCTTGTGCCATATTTTCTTGTAGATTTACTATACTAGCATCGCTGCTTGTCATAATATATTTGGCTTGAATATTTGTCTGCGCATTCTTGCTATGAGAGTGGATTTTTATTTTCTACGTGTTCTTATTATGGGACTAAATGCTTATAGTCTGTGTACTTTTATTATGGACAGTCTGTGCTTCTGTTTGGGTGGCCATGTTGTCAGAGGGTACCACCACTATTTGAACAGCTAAGTTAGGAAAATGTATACTCTCTGTTTGGTCAGTTGCTTCTGCAACAGTTGCATATTGTTCCTCAACAATTTGAGTGAATATGGGCTCAATTTGAGTCCTAGTAACCTTTGTATCATGAAATTCAATTTGAATGGCTACATCTATTATTTCTGGGGTTTTGTCTAAAACTTTCCCCGCTATTAATGCCCTTATCTTTTCCCTGAGTCTTTTTACTAACTTCTGCAGCCTCTGCTGTTCCTTTCTCAGCTTTTTAATTTTGTTTTTCTTCTTTTCATGAGGAACAAATGTTCCACTAATCATTTCCGCTCTTAGCGAGCTTGGTTTCTCATCTAGGCTTTGTTCCACAAGAGATGTGTCCTTACCCTGGCTTGTTTCTATTTCCCCTGTTTGGCCCACATCCTCTGTATTTAAACCAACACGACTGGGTTCTCCTAGAGGTGTATTAATAAATTGGTTCACCTCTTCTTGGGTGGGTTCTACTCCTGTTTCTACTTCACAAATTACATTTTATGGACTCCTATTGTGGCCAGAGTTTTCTTCCGATTGAGCTGCTCCAATGTTAAAGTTGAGCGGGCTTTCGGGCTGTATAAATTCATTCATATTGGCCAAAATCTGGGCCAATTCAATATCATGCAATAAGTCTCGTGGTGGACTTGTGTTTGGAATTGAGGGAAGTTTTGTTTCATCTCTTTCCTCTTCACTAGAGTGCTCTGTTTCCTCCTCAAGTTTTGACTCCAAGTCATCCCATCCTTCTATTTGCAATTGTTGTTCTTTTTTTGAGCTAGAAAATTCCATAGGCTAGGTGATACTTCCCTGAGGGTTTTCAGTTGTTCCTAAGTTCGTCTTCATCCTAACGGAATGTCTACATTTTTGGAGAATGTTGGTGGTATGGGTAGTCCATTTCCTTTTCGGAATAGGGTTAGGCGCAGGCAGAGCCAAACCCCCTTCAACTTCAAATACTAATTCCTCCCAACTTGACTATTGTTGGGCAAGGCTGTAACTTACTATCAGCCTAATCAAGCAATGGTGGCTCACGAAAGTCTCTATATGTTGAGATTTTTTTATGCTTTGAGTAGTTTCATGCAATAAGAAATTCAAATATGCAGGCAAGTTTACAGAACATTTTTGTTTCATAACTACTAATAATTTAAGGTGACGTGGCCTTACCACATATTTTCTCCCATTGCATGTGATATAGCTCTAAATGACTCTGGCCAGTTCTGTCCACAGTTTTCCAAGGGATGAAGGTCGAACTCCTATACCATTGACAATCAGATCATGTCCCTCATCCCGAAAAACTGCAATAGCATCCTGCAACCTTAATTTTTTATGAGTCCATATGGGTCCGACTGCTAGTAATCTGAACACTTCATCCATTACTGTGTTTTTCACTATAGTTTGCCTTCCTCTTATCATATAATGTTCGTTCTGTAAATTCTGTAAGAATTCGATAGCAATTTCTTCATTGGGTTGTTGCAGTCATGTGAAATATGTTATCCAGCCAACTTGGGCTAGAATTTCTCTGGTTGCATCATAAACAACTAGTATTAATGGCTCCCTTCACACTGTTCGTCCTCCCATATTTCTTGGATTCCACAAACCATTAGTATTGCAGATATGTTACAGCAATAGACAGAACTGCGCTTATGGAACAACAAGTTGTTATAATTGTTATTTCCAATGATGCTTTACATGTGAAAATAGCATTATTCTATGACTTGCTATTGTATCACATACTTCGTAATCATGGAATGTTGAATTTCCCTACATAATCTAATAAAGAACTGACACGCCTGCATAGCTATACTAGGGATTCGCCCCCCTTAAAATGATAGGTCACCTTCAACTGATTAAATGAAGGAATGACGTATTGATGGCGACGTACAGGAGTGGTAAAAATAGCAAGGTATGCATATTTATGATATGATCACAAAAGATATCAGGGTGCTGAAATCAATGCATAGAATGAGAATTATGAATAAATGTGGAGATGCCATGGAGTGATTCGAAAAGGGAAAAAGGACATCTGACGTGGAAAAGATGCTTTGCGGTCATTTTTCCACTTAAACCACTATGATTTACTTTTTAAAAGATATCTCACGCATAAAGGTTCAAAAATAAATTAGGAACACAATCTCTCTGTAGTAAAGATAAAGAATAAGAAAAGGGGGTTATAATAACTATTGATGTTGAAAATATGACTCCAATACCATCAGCAGAGCTTCTGTTGCCCACAGGTGTTTATAACCTTGATAGAGTTTCTTTTTCACCCTTTGGAACCATGATCCTTTATGTATAATTAGGAAAGTGCCTTATGATGTCAGAATGGAGGCCATTGTGCTGTCTTGGTGATGAGATGAACACAATGCTATTCACTAGGGAGGAGCGAAAGGTGGGCAGGCCGGCTCATGATGAGACCTCCTCTTCCAAGGACTTTATTTTTCTGCTTGCATCCATTGGATCATATCCATGGTGTGGTGGCCATAGTGGGAATGCCACTTCGTTGCTTCCTTATGATCATGGTAGGTTGGCTCATGATGAGACCCCCTATCCTCCATCTGACAAATCATAGAATTGTTAGTAAACATATGTATATCTGTTTCTTTCCTTCATTTTTTTTGTGTTAGACAACACTTCCTATTTATAGATAGAGGGTGGCTCATCACTCCTTAAGAGTAGGGATGGTGGAAGAAGTCTGAACATACCAATAAAAAAAAAAAATGTATGCCCTTAATCTTATTCAATGATAAAGAGAATAGAGAATTATAGGGGTTAGGGAAGAACTAGTATGGTATAAATAATCAATAATTTTAATTTATAGTGAAGATAAGGAAAGCAGAGTGATATAGATGGTTGTGTCCTTCCCTTTTTAATCAATACAAAGCAATCTCATTAAAGATGATAATATTCAATTTTCTTGTTCCATTAACCTTCAAATTTTGTATCCTTACATATATGTTTGTATTATTGCCCCATAGAGGATCATAGAGAGTGAAATAATATTCACAAGGTGTTTATTTCCTAAAGAAAGCCTCACACAAATAGTGTTGTTCCTTAAAGGGAACAACAAGAAAAGACAAACAAAAAGGTGTTATTCCTTGAAGGGAACAACAATTGTTCCCTATAAGGAACAACGAATGAAAAATACGCGTGGATGGTGTTGTTCCATGTCAGGAATAGAAAAAGGATATATACATGACGATGTTGTTCCTTATAGGGAACAACAGTTGTTCCTTAGGAGGAAAAACAGGAAAAAAATTGCACACCGAAACTGTTATTTCTTAGAGGGAACAACAACTATTCCTTAAAGGGAATAGTAAAAAGAGAAAAATAATTGGACGCGAAATTGTTGTTCCTTATAGGGAACAACAATTGTTCCTTATAGGGAACAACAATTGTTCCTTAAATGGAATAGTGGAAAAAAAATGCAAACGAAACTGCTATTCCTTAGAGGGAACAACAGTTGTTCCTTATAGGGAACAAAAACTGTTCCTTAAAGGGAACAACAACTGTTCTTTAAAGGGAACAGCGAGAAAACAAGTCCAAACAAAACTATTGTTCCTTAGAGGGAACAACAACTGTTCCTGAGAGAGAACAACAATTGTTCGTTAGAGGGAACAATAAGAAAACAAATTCAAATGAAACTGTTGTTCCTTAAAGGGAACAACAACTATTCCTAATAGGGAACAACAGCTGTTCCTAAGAGGGAACAACAACTGTTCCTTAGACGGAACAACAATAAAACAAAAAGACACGAAAGTGCTATTCCTTAGAGGGAATGACAACTATTCCTTAGAGGGAACAACAACTGTTCCTTAAAGGTAACAACAAAAAAATAAATAGACATGAAAGTGTTATTCCTTAGAGGGAACGACCGTTGTTCCTTAGAGGGAACAACAGTTGTTCCTTAAAGGGAACAACATGAAAACAAATAAACAAGGAATTGTTGTTCCTTAAAGGGAACGACAGTTGTTCCTTAGAAGGAATAGTAACTGTTCCTTAAAGGGAAAAGCAAAAATAAAATACACACGAAAGTGTAGTTCCTTAGAGGGAATGGGAGTTGTTCCTTAGAGGAAACAAAAACTGTTACTTAAAGGGAACAACACGAAAACAAATAAATAAGGAACTGTTGCTCCTTAGAGGGAACGATAGTTGTTCCTTAGAGGGAATAGAAATTGTTCCTTAAAGGGAACAACGAAAAGCAAATACACATGAAAGTGTTGTTCCTTAGAGGGAACAACAATTGTTCCTTAGAGGGAACAACAACTGTTCCTTAAAGGGAACAACACAAAAATAAAATATACAGGGAACTGTTGTTCCTTAGAGGGAATGGTAGCTATTCCTTAGAGGGAACACCAACTATTCCTTGAAGGGAAAAACATGAAAATCTGTACACGAAATTGTTGTTCCTTAGAGGGAACGACATCTATTCTTTGGAGGGAACAACAGTTGTTCCTTAGAGGGAATAGAAAAAGAAAATTTATATACAATTTATACAAGCAAATTCAATCCGAATAGAAAGAAAAAAATTTATGTACAAATTTCAAAACAAATGAATTATTCACCGGGCCGATGCTGAGGAAAGGTTGCCCTCTTCAACTAGAATCTGTATGGTGGAGTCTTCCCGTAATTGTTGGCAAAAGGACTCCCTGGTAAGCGGTTTATGATAGAGTCGTACTCGATGTCCATTCGCTTTAAAAGAGTGACCAGACCTGTCAATGGTGGCTAATGTGAGGGTGTCATTGTCGTGCACCTTTTGTATCCCATAAGGTCCTAACCATCTAGTCTGGAGTTTTCTTGGGAAATCCTAGAACCTAGAGTCTTACAGGAGTGTTCAATCTCCTTCGTGGAAGATCTTATTTTTGATAAGGGCATCATGCCATTTCACTCTTTGTTGTTGAATCAGTGCAGTGTGCTGAAGAGATGATAGCCGGATTTCATCCAATGTAGTCTATTAATCTGTGCTTCACTTAAGTCCAAGCCTACCTTCTGAGCTATTCTCAATGTCTGGATCTCAAATTCAATTGGGAAGATAGGTTATTTGCCAAACACTAGCTGATATGGGGAATATCCCGTGGTATTTCTCCATGTCATGCGGTATGCCCACAGGGCTTCTAGCAATCGGGTAGCCTAGTCACATCTATGTGATGCAATTGTCTTTGTGAGTATTTCCTCGATTACCTTATTAGTGCTTTCTACCTGGCCATTTGCCTACGGGTGGTATGGAGTCGTGATTTTGTGCATGATATGATGGTTCTTTAATGTTGCAGCGATCTTATGGCCTATGAATTTTGGTCCTCCATCAGTGATTACCTCTCTAGGCAAGCCATATTGCATGAATAGTTGAAAGGAAAGTGGATTACCGAGTCCTCTGTTGCCCTTGGTAATGTCTCTACCTCCACCCATTTAGTCACATGCTCAGTTGCAACTAATAGATATGTCTTTTGATTAGATGATGGGTTTATTGGGCCAATGAAATCTAACGCCCATCACTCAAAAGGTTCAATGACTATCTGCGGGTGCCGGGGAATCTCATCAAGCTGCCCAGGGTGTCCCATTCTTTGGCAACTATTGCATGCCTGGAAAAACTTCTTGGCATCTTTAAAAATGGTGGGCCAATAATAGCCCATCTGTAATACTTTGTGACCAGTCCATCGATCTGCAAAATGTCCACCGCAAGGCCCATCGTGGCAATATTTTAGAATTTCGAAGATCTCATCTTCCCTGACGCATCTTCTAATCTGCATATCAACCCTTGTATGAAATAAATAGCCTCCGATCCAAGAGAATCGCGTGCTGTGTTGTACTATTTTTTTTCTTTCATTAGGCGTCAGGTTCTTGGGTAACTTGCCTACTACCAAGTAATTTGCGACATCCACATGCCACAGTGTTTTTACAGTTACAACAAATAAATGTTCATCAGGAAACTGGTCTTCTACTGCTGCCGAGTCATTTGTCTTTGGCATCCATGAAAGGAAGTCTGCTACTAGTTTTTCTTTTCTTGGTCAATCTTTGATAGTGATATAGAATTCCTGTAAAAGAATCAACCATCTTGTCACTCTTCCATTTGTAATAGGTTTATTAGCTAGATATTTAATAGTAGAGTGATTAGTGTATAAAACCACAGGGTATCATGTTATATAATGTCTGAATTTATTGATAGCATAGACTACATCCAAAAATTCCTTTTCAGTAACAGTATAATTTAATTCAGTAGGAGATAGATTTTTTTTGATATAGTATATTGCATATGGCTTTTTATCTTCCTCCTGGTCGAGAACTACTCTAATGGCTGTGTTTGAAGTGTCGGATGAAATCTGCAATGGAAAATCCTAGTTTGGGCCCCTTAATACTGGGGTTGTTGATACAAGCCACTTTAAATCTTCAAAAGCCCTGTCACATTTATCAGTCCAAATGAAATCAATATTTCCTGTTAATGCATATAGTGGTGCAGCAATTTGAGAAAATTTCTTTATAAATCTTCTATAATAGACAGAAAATCCCAAGAAACTGTGTACCTCAGTTTGTGTGGAAGGAGTAGGTATTAAAAGAATTATTTGAATTTTTGCTGGATCTACCTAGATTCCAGCTGCTGAGATATAGTGACCCAAGATGAGGCCCTCGGTCGTCATCATGTGCCATTTTTCATGGCTTAAACAAAGTCTGGTTGCAATGCATGTTTGCAAAACTTTCTCTAATGTTTGTAATGCCGTCTCGAAGTCATCTTCGTAAGGTGTAAAGTCATCCATGTATACCTAAAGCCCTTCATTTATCAAATCTGAAAAATGTTGAGTATATCCCTCTGAAATGTCGTAGGTGCATTGCACAGCCCAAAGGGTAAGACCCTGTAAGTGAATGTTCCCCAAGGGCAGGTAAGGGTAGTCTTATCTTGATCTTTAGGGGCAATCTGAATTTGATTGTATCCACTGAAGCCATATAGGAAATAAAATAATTTTTTTCCTGCCAATGTGTCCAAGACTTGATCAATAAACAGAAGGGGAAAATGGTCTTTTTGGGTTGCTTTATTAAGCTCTCTATAGTCAACACATATATGCCTCTTTCCATTCTTTTTCGGAATCACTACTAATGGAGAGACCCATTTGCTGTCAGATATGGGGTAGATAAATTTTACATCTAACAATTTTTGTAGTTCAGCTTCAACAATATCTTTAAGATGAGGATTTAACCTCCGTTGAGGTTGTCGAATGGGCCTGGCATCTTTCTCTGTATAAATTTGGTGCATGCATAATTGCGGATCAATCCCTTTCACGTCTGGGTAATGCCATGCAAAGGATTCTTTATATTTTCACAGGAGTTGAACAAGCTTCTACTCTTAGTCAGTAATCAATTTTTTGTTAATATTCAAAGTTTTTCCTGGCTCAATTTCTATGGTTTTGTTGTTATAGACAAGAGTTGTTGGTATTGATTGATCATTAGTATCTTTTAAGGGATCTTCTTCTATGTCATTATCAAGGGTTGCTTCGATCAGATGACATTTTAGATGGGATATGACATCTGGTTGGTTAATGTGAGTGTTAATGATGTCATCTTCTGTTTGATCCTTAAATTCGAGAGCATCTTCTATGGTTAGCGGTGATCTAATGTTTTCAGTTAGATATGATACAGGTTGTTTTTTGGTTTTGATTATTGTTAAACTTGGCTGAGCTAGAGGATATAAGGCTAAATTATTCACATTTCTTCCTCTTGATATAGTCATGTTGCCTATTCGACAGCTTATCTAAGCATCCGCGGTTGTTAGCCAAGGTCTACCAAGAATTGGGGGATGCCCATTGAGTCGATTTCTAGGATTGATGATCAGAAAGTCTGCAGGGTATTCCCAAGAGTCTATTGACACCATTACATCCTGTAGTGTGCCTTCTAGTTTGACTACTGATTGGTCAGCCAGTTTCAACAAGGTCGTGGTTAGCTCTAAGGATGTAATGCCAAGCTTTTGACAAGTTGTGGTTGTAAGAATATTTATTGCCGCTCCTAAATCGACTAATGCGTTGGGGAAGGAGCATCCATTTATTTGCACAGTGACTATAGGATTCCCTGGATCCTCACATTTTATTGGTGTTTCTCTTCTTGATAGTAAATCAGATAAGGTACCGACTACATGGACAGTTGCGGTTGTTTTTATTTTCCTCTTTGGCTTTTTCATACACAATTATTTAATAGTTTTTGCATAAATCGAGATGTCCTGAATAGCCCGGAGGAGTGGTATTTTTATACAAAAATCTTTCAATTCTCTCAGAAGATCAAAATTGGGGTATTCTATTGGGCGGGGTATGATTAATCTTTCTGGGAATGGTGGAGAGGAGGTGATTGTTTGATCATGAGTTTTATGTTTAGCCATGTCCTCTACTTTTGGTGCTTGTTCTACAGCTAACTGATCTTCAATTTGTTTTTTTTTATCGCCCTCTGATTCTATTATCTACCCAGATCTTAATTGAAGTTCATTGTACTCCCTTAACTTAGTTTCTGGCTTTGGCCCTTCAATAATTTGCACAAATTGAACCGGTCTGTTGTTGGCGTTCGGGTTGGGTTGGGTTGGGAGCTATGGTCATAGGTTGGTCTGAGGGTTCTATTGTAATGTGTAGGGTGCTGGTAGTGTGGGTTGGGGTAGGGGGATTGTTCCTACTGGCTGATTTGTAGGTATTTGCCAGCGTGACTGCTAGTTCTGGTTCTGTGAAGTTGAGGGTGGCCATTGGGATTGATATGCATTTTTCTGCCAAAACAGTGGGAAGTAAGAGGAATTTGGCCAATTGTTATTTTGATTTGATTGGTTGGGCCAAGATGGCATAGGGAATGGTTGTTGTGACCAATTGGTAAAAGGTGGCTGATTCTGCCACATGGATCCCGGGTATTTTTGCGAATTATATTGTGGATTTTGAAAGAAAGAAGATGGATCAGTCGATGTACTTGTTTGTCATGGTTGCCATTGGCGATGCTGATTTAGTAGGTAGACTGGTTCTGTTTATTCTTCTGCCTCCTTATAGACTGCTTTTAGCCCTAGGAGTGATGGGCAGCTTTCTGTAGCGTGATATTTTGTACATATGGTGCAGGTTTGTACCATATCCAACGTGCACTCTTTGTGACTATGCTTATTTTTGCATCTAGGATAGAATATCACTAAATTGTGTTCTGCTTCTGCTTACTTTTGTTTGGCTTGCATAATGTCCAATTGCATTGTTAGAGTTCCCAAAATATATATTTTGAAATCCTCTAGTAGGTTGCAATTTATACACGAGTTATACCTCCCCCAGAGATTTTGTTGTCCCTTGTGGTCATGTCGCATTCTGTTGGTTTCAATCTCGTACTACCTCTTGAGGACCTGATACACAATTTAATAATGTTAGCATATTCCTCCTTATATATATCACCTTTACCCATAATATTTAATGTTTCTATCCATTGTTCCTTCATCCCTTTAATTAGTGTAGTTTTTAGCACATTATCAGGTAAAGGCAGAGTTTCATAGGGGGACTGCTGGAGGTTATATTGAAATTGTTCCATATATTCTTCTAATGTCTCACTAGGTCTTTCTACCATTTGGAATATTTCATCTTTCAATTCCCTAGATCTGCAATAGTCCTGATATTTTTTTAGGAAAGCGGTTTTGATTTGTTCCCAATCATTTATTGTGCCACCACCTAATCCCATAAACCATCGCAAGGTTGCTCCTTTCAATGTAGAAGGAAACAACTTTAGTTTTTGGGGGTCGGTGGTATAATCATAACCCTGACATAATACATCAAATTCAAACAGAAATTCATTTGGATCCTCTGATGTTAATCCATGAAAGGTGGGAATGTTTTGGAGAGGGATAACTTTCATGGGTGCGTTGACTGTTGTGTCAGCAATGGGATATTGCAATGTAGAGGTCTGAGGTGTTTGTGGGTTGTTGGCCATTTGATCAAATATGTGCCAATACCCTTCCGAGATCTCTAGAGATTTATTCCTAGGATGATTAGAATGGATGGGAATGATCTGAACAACACTCCCTCGATCTGGGATACTAGGTGCTCCTTGTTGAATTACTACCTGAGGGGATCTTGGTTCCTCTATTTCCCCTGTTTCTCCTCCTCCTTCACGAAGATACAAAAATTCCCTTCTTGTAAAGAAATTGGACAAGAATTTTCAATTTCTTGAAAACTCTGCTCAGTCCCTTCCATTTTGTTGTGGACCTCAACGAAGGCTATAGATGGTGAACCTGTGGCCCGAAGGGAGATAGTAGGCTATATGGAAGCAAATTTTCTAGGACCTACTGATGGCTGAGATTCAGCTTTCTTTAAGATGTCGTCTATGAAATTTGATCATCCAAGGTTCACTGGTCCCTTAGACCTGTCGGGTTTGGGTAGGGGAATTGGATTATTTTTAGGTTTTTTTCTTCTTAGTCATACACATAATTCAAATATTTACCTCTACCTTAAGTTCTTAACAATTCTGCTGGAAAGCGGGTAGGGGAGTAGGCATTTTACTTGCTCTTTACACAGGTTCTTACCTTTTGTTTTTAATACCCAGTTGGTTGAAGGGAAAGTACCCCTAGGGTCCTTTGGGCTAAGACTATACCAGACTGAAAATTGCTTATTCAAAGAAACACACACACAGCCATCATCTTTACTTTTAAACAAATTCTAATGTTAAGGGTACGTACCTAAGGTCCTACGTTCAAGAAGGCCTTTAGGGTCCAAACCCTTCTTGGAGTTCCCTTCTTCTTCCTTTGACCTGTAAGACAAACAAATCGAAGAACACAACAGTACATGTACAAATACTTATGTATAAACCATCTTTATGCTATAAAGTTGGTTATAAAAATCTTTAAGTAACCACTTGCATAAGAATTCAAAACAAGAATCTCATAAGCATAAAGAAAGATTGTTTCGGGAACAAAGACGTGTTTCTTTATATATAAGGGCAAATAAAGTACATATAACGGAAAGATATCACCTGAACACCTTCAGCAGGCTCCAAGCAAAGCTTCCTCCCGAATTCGTTCCAGCCTCAAGCCTCCAACAAGAGCTCCTTCCAAGTATTACTCAATGATGATATCAAGGATGAATGATCACCAATACACATGGAAACAAGGGTTTCCTATGCAAAATGGGGGAAGTGCAGAAAGCACCAAGGACTTCAGACCTGGTCTATGGGGAAAATCTCAGCATAATAATCTTGCTCTTCTTTTCTCCCTCCTTTGGCCTTCCCTTTGATGTCTTTTTATACCATCTCCAAAGTAGTTTTTTAGTTAGGAGTTGGTTGGGAACAGTTGGGCCACGGGCACTAACAGGTGATCCAGCAAGTAAAACCTGCGATCTCCGCCCGAAAATAAGGAATTTATTATTTTTTTAAGTGTTTTAATACATACACGCGGGTTGGGTATATACAGACCCACGTGTACCGCGTTTAACTCAAGGCAATGTCGCGTATAGGGAATAAAACACAGTTTTTTTTAATTTTAGGACCAGGTCTGGAAGGAGGGGTTGCCCTAGGCCATGAGTGCAGCATCACAAACCATAAGAGTGAGATTTGGAGATGTAACACCAGTTCTCTCCAAACAGATAAGCAACAAATACCTAATTCAAATTTCTGTAATTATGCTGAAAAGTGGGCGGAGGAGCAAGCACTTTACTTGCTCGTTACGTAGGTTCTTACCTTCCATTTTCAAAACCAAATTTTTCTTCAACAACAATCATCAGATGTGCATTACTCCTTAGAAATGGCTACACTCTCCCTGCAAACAACGCCAAAATGTTGAGTGATAAAAGGTTCCTTTTTAACTCCTAATTATCTTCACATTAATTATCAATCCGGGCAGGTCTTTCTATTTCAAGAGTGTACACAATATGTGGTGGCTATTTAACTCAAAGAGTAATGCTTCTAAATTGTAGCATAGATCTTCTAAAGACAAGAGTAAATTGATGCAGCAAGTAAATTCTAATTGCAATTAAAATAACACTCAATCCTTTAATGAAATCAAATCCTACAAGTAATAGCAATATGCAATTCAAGTAACAACAGTATCAGTTAAGAGTACAACAGTGATAACTCTTCTCTTAGAGACTGATTGAATTTAAATCAAACACACTACTCTGTAAAATAACGATGGCATCAATCTGAGAGACTAATCAGCAGTAGTTAATTCTCATTACATTTGATTACATTGAGTAGGATATTTATCTGGGAAACTAAATCCAAAGTGAAAGGAAACTAATTAAACAATAATGTTGTAAATTATATAAAACAGAGCTATTTTGTCAATGCAAAGAAATAAGGAACAACAATGAAATAATAATAGCAGAAAGAAATAAACTATCAACTATCACACTTGCAAGAATCAGAAATATATGACACAGGTGAAGCAGTGAATTCCACTGGAAGCTGGGCCCTTAGCCGCCAGCATACACTGCTAGTTACTTTAGATAAATGGAAAGGAATAGCAACTCCTCTTATATATTAATCATGAAATATTATTACAACGTATCTGTGTTCTATGCTACAACGAAAGTCTATAATTGAGAATTACAATAATAATAACAATCATCGTCCCCTTCCTGCTTACAATCGTTGCCTTTTATGATGAGAAAGGGGTAAAAGAGATAGATGATAAAAGCGATCCCTCATGATCTCTCGATCCTGAGGGATTCACGCAATTTTCTAACTTCAGACATTTTCCTCTTCTTGCGCTGATCCTATTGATTTGCTCTTGGATGTATCTGCAACTGCCACATCCTTCCTTAGCTTGCCACTTTTTCATTGTCCCTTAGTTAGGGAATAGCAGTTGTCCCTTTTCATACTTTCCTGCATAAAGAAGGATGATAATTAGCCAAAGCATAATTGTACATAATTTCTATATTTCTTACCGTAATTTCTTAATAAATTAGCGCATTGAGATATAGAAAGGATGAGAAATAAAGGAAAAGGATAATAAGTTAATAGTAAATGTATACCTTTTCCATGACCCAACACTTATCAAGTACCCTTTCCATTCCTTGTCATTTCCAATTTCACATGGAGAAATTTTTTCTATCCAAGTTACTCATGAGATTTGTCTGGTCTATCCATCCTTCGATGTGTAATTAGAAGAATTTTATTACTTGGGTAAATTTTTTTTTGAAGGTGTACATTTTGATCAAATCAATGATGTAAATGGTTTCTATTTGGATAGTATTCATCTAGTTGAAATTCTTGATGGTAGTCATACACACACCATGCATGATCTGATTCAATATTCAAAATGAAAATCTATAATTCTTGAAAGTTATAGGACTCATCAGGGAGTCAAAGAACTTCAATTTCCATTTATGGTTATTTCAAGTTCTCATGACTCTAGCAAGATCCCTGAAATAAGTCAAATATCGATTTTTTTGCAAAATTATTTTCTTTGCATGGTTTCACTGAATGAAAATTTATTCTCGAAAGATGTTTGTTATTCTTAATATAGCTCTGTCAACTTTCAAGATTTAGTTTCTGATTGGACTAAAGATTTTGTTTCAATTGATCATTCATCATGTAAATATATTGCATCAAATTTGGGTTTGGAATGTATACCTTTCATGGATGAGCGAAGTTGTGAAGTTGATTAGTTTAAAGATTCTCTTTTACCAAAGGATGCATACCTGTCACATTCTTTTGAAATTAATCAGATCCTAACACTTCTTGTGAATATTTGGATACTCATTATTTTCTTCATGTTGGACACCTAATCTTCTAAGGGTTGGTGTGGAATGTCAACACTCACCGGAGTCCAAGAGACCACTTAGTATGTGAATACCAAGGGTCACAAAGAAATGTATAAATGTTCATTATTATGAAAAGTAAATGGAATTAATGCTCTATCATTCATATTTTGTCCACATTGCATGTTTTTTTAACATGGTATCAGAGCATTAGGTTTGAAGTCCCCCAATTTAGGCTTCTCCCTGAATAATGCTAGTCAGTGTTGCATACAGTTCTAAAAATAAATTCAAAAACACTCCTTGCCATCTTTGTCCATCAGCGGATTCAACATCTACCTTTGCTCTTTCATGTAGGTGCACCAAACATTTTAGAAACGTGTATGAATGACCTAGAGACACTTTATTATTTCAATTATATTCTTCGTGAATTTGTAGGCAACCACATTACACCAACATATTTTGTCTCCGAATCGCATTCAATTAAAATTATCTATAAATTTAAGAGACTCGTTAACTTTCTCACTGTTGAATTGTAGGATGTATGTTATGCAATGAAAGAGTTTTGTGCGATGTATGGAGAGATCGGTCTGGATAGTTTGTATGACATGCATATACATACATCAATAAATATTAGAGAGTTTAATGTCGTTACAAGTCTATGCATTTCCATATACATCCAATTGTATACAATTTATTTTTCTTTAATCAATTATGTTTTCAACTTGATAAGGAGGTCAACCGTTTTCATGGAATTGAACTTTTGGTTTGAGTTGTTAGACAGAGGCTAGGAAGAAAAGAAAAAGTTTTATCTTTGTTGTGTTCATCTCTAGTTGGGATGAACTATGCCATATTAAATGCACAATTTCCAAAATCTTCATGCCTACATATGCTTGAGAAATTTTGGAGCCAGCTCTAGGAATCAACTTTGCAATTTTGAGTTTGGTTTCCTCTCTAAGCTCCATTGCTAAGTTTGTTTGAAAGTTTGTCTGCTTCCTTTTCTTGGATGGAAAATTATGTTTCATAAAACATACCATTTCATTCTCAAAATAGAAAAGGTCCTCCAATTTTTTTTTTCTTGTGCAAATCCTTTCATCACATTGGAAATTATTTCATCCTCTAAATTTTCAGCAATGAGAGTAGCTTCAGTATCAACATTGTGGTAAAAGAATTCAAAAAAACCTTATTGTTGGTTGAAGTTCACACTTTGGAATTGTAAACTTGCACCCATCTCCATTCAATTTATTTCCAGATGTACCGATTGGCATCATTTTGTTGATGCATGAAATTAGTGATGTAATCTTATTCTTCTGGAATTTCAAGTTCAACAGAAAAATTGACTCTCTGCATTAACCCATGTTTTGAAGCTTGTGACCATTTGTGTGTTGGTTCTTTTTCATGACTAAGCATTTGTATTGTATTATGTATTATGTGTGATTCCCTAGTTGAAAAGACCCATAGAGTTCACTGCATAATGACGTTATTGTTGGGAGGGAATGACTTGGTGACTGCTAGTTTTAGCACTACAAGCAATGAACGTTGGGATTTAAATTGAACATTGTGTTGTGTTGAACACATTATGGTATAAATCTATGCATTGAGATCCTTTTTAAAATACCACATGGTATACAATGGTCCATTATATGTTGGAGCATGATTCTAGTTGGAAAATTTATCTGCAACGAGCGTTGGTATATTATCAAATGTGTTAAGTGACTTAAAATGTTTTCTTTGTTTACAAAGTTGTGTGTATTATTGCTGAAGTCTCATATTCATACTCATATCGTTAAAGGTTTGTTGATAGTTATGTTGGTTGTATGCATTGATATATTCATTGCTGCTTTTCCATGTTCTTTGTTGTGTTCGTCAAAGAAAGGTTGATATATATGTGTTAGAATTGAAACTTGAATTCAGTGAATCTGTGAACCTTGTGACAAAGGAAATATCCAACTATTAAATAACCTAGAGTTGCATAGGGTATTGGTGCATTGGCATGAGCATTTAAATGTTGAACGTTGAGAATTGCATAAGGAAATCTCCTTGGCATTGTATTGTTCGAGATTGAGTGGGGACGGTTGAAATTCCATAGCTTGGAATTGTTGTACACTTCATTGAATAACATTGAAAGCTTGCATACTCCATATATTCAATCATATTCTATTGTTGTTTTGAGCTTATTATATATATATATATATATATATATATATATATATAGATAGCTTGAGATCAAGAACCTTTATTTGTGAGATTCACCTTATTTGTCTAATGAAAATGGTCAGAATTAATGAAGTATTAGAGTTCCTAAAAACTCTGATATTTTCTACTACTCATGATACATTAAAAGTGAGCAAAGTTTCAGTCACTGACCTTCAAATTTGTCTGCAAAATGCACAAGATAAGATTTATTTTTTGCAGCTTGAGTCACAACTTCAGCAAGATTAGTTACAACTGAAAAGGCATAATTTTGAACTTGTTTTTGTTCAAAACGAACATTTATTTAAATTTGGAACAAACACCTACCAACATCCAACATTTAATCAAATAATTAAAACAAAGGTTAATTCAAATCTAGTGCCCACTACATGAGTAGATTTGCATGCAGAAGCAAAAACAACTTGCACTTCCCTAGCCAATAATTAGACCTTTGGAAGAGCTTGTCAGCAACAAGCACAAAAATTGTCTTAGATATGATAAGAGGAATCCTTTCATATTCCATATTACTCAAGTCCCATCAAATTTCAGATTGATGGGATTCTTCATGGCGATTCATATTCACTTGTTCTTGCTCCTCATTCACTACAGATTGTTAAATGCCAACATTGTAATCGAGTTGGCCATGTGAAAGATCTATGTTTTGATATTCACTCATGAAAGCATTGTGGTCAACACACTTAGTATTCAAACAAATGCTTCAAAAACAAGCCTCCTGCAAGAACAAAGATTCACCTTGGATGGATCTCTTCTTAGCAATGGGCTTCAACAAATAGGAGGATTTTAGCTCATACCACAAAATTTGTTCTAGAGTATTGAAAAGTCTTGCAGTTGAGTTTTCTCCATCTTCTCACCTTGTCTCTAACAAAGGGGGAATTTATGCCATCTACAAGTTTCAAAGTTAAAGCAAGTGAGCCTAAGCCACAATCTGGACTTGTTGCTTGAGCCTGCAGCCAGAGACAACCATACCCAAATTTAGAGTTGTATCTAGACGCACAGAAACCCCTAAGCATGCATTTGGTTGGTGGCATTCCTTAAACCACCATAGATTTTAGATATCCCTTCTTCTAGGTTGAATGTCTCCCTCTTCAAAGCATTAGGGACACTTCCTCTTGCAGAATATTTCAGCTTCTTTCCATATTTGGAAGAGTTCCAGTAATCACACTAAGCATTCCTTTGGTTGGTGGTCTTCCTTAAACCACCGTCGGTTGAGACCTCGAGTTCTCCCACCTTATGCCATCATCTCAAATAAGACATTAAGCTTATTTGTATCATGAATTATTGTTATTTTGTATTAGAGCTCTCTTCCTGTACTCGTATATACCCCTCTGGATTAAGGGGGGAATGTTGGAAACCTAATCCACTAAGGGTTGGTTCGGAATGTGAACAGTCACTAGAGTCTAAGAGACCACTTGGTATGTGAAGACCAAGGGTCACAAAGAAATGTATAAATGTACATTATTGTGAATAATAAATGGAATGAACGCTCTATCATTCATATTTTGTCCACATTCCATGTGTGTTTAACACTTCATGGCACCATATATCCTCTTAAGTGTCAATGATTGTTTGTGCTATTTGTTGAATAAAGTTCATCTTTTTAATCCACCACATCTCGATTGATTTCACATGTTTTCCATATTGGAATTCATTTTTAATGATTATGATGCTAGTCTAGGTTGTATCCAGTCACAAATACATGGTTTATCACATCCAACATATGAGGAATATGATTCTTTTGTTCATAGTATTTGTAAAGTTGTTCCAACTAGTCTACCTTCGTTGTTACTGATCAAGAGCCTTGTGCCTTAACCAGTACATACGATCATGGTTCTTGTTCTGGAAACTGTCATTCAATTATTCATTTCCCCACTATTCTACCCAATGATGGTTGTCTTACATCAGTTGATCTTTACGATTTATCACCTCAATATTTAGACACTTTTCAAGTAGTTGAGGCACTTCAACCTTCATTAATGGTTATGTTAGGTCCTCACTATCTTGACAAGAATTCTGAACATGATAAGATGTATTTTCCCTCATAAGATTATCATCCTAATTCCACATAATTAATTCAACATTCTTTTTCCCAAGGATTTCAAGATCTCCAAGAGAATTGTTTTGAATTTCATGATCCAATATATCATCAATTAGAATCATCTTACTTAGCAAGTCTATTTTCTATAAGCAAGCTTCAATCTCTCTTGATGTTTTCTAGGCAAGACAATATAAGTATAGTTGCATTCACAAGGAGCCATCAAGGTTTGTTTGATTATGGTTTTCATTGTGAAGTTAAGGTGGCAGGTTAGGTAAAGTTAGGTGACATGACACATATTTATTCTTTTAAGAAATACGTTCAATGTTTTGTGCAAGATTTTCAACCTCTATATTCTCTGTTTCACATTATTATATATGTTTTAATTGCTCTCATCTTTGTGTTTGTAGGTCGGGACCAATGACGATGGCTACATTTGAAATATCATTACCCTTATCCCTGACCTTCTAGTTGGGTAGGTTAGGAGTAGGCTTAGTTGTATTTAGTTTCCCTTTCATATCATCCACCCTCTATCCTACTCTCCATCAAGTCCCTGCATTTGTTTGTTTTCTTACTGTATATTTTTCATGTTGTTTTTATATTCTACATCCATTTTCTTGGTTATTTGGTTTTGTTTCATTCTTTTGTCATGTGTTTTCTTTTTGTTTTGTTTAATAATACTTTGAATGAAAGATGCTCATGTTTGGCTCAAAACACATGTGGCAAAACTTGAAAAAGGGAAATTCTAATGACGAACAATTATTTGCTAATATGTTACCCCTTCTCTATATTGGGTTTACATATATTTGAGGTCAATGGTGTCTAAATGGAAAATATGATCCACTCAAGTGGAAAGCCTTTGGTTGAACTATAAATCATGCATCTATTCTAGGATCCTCATTTCTTAACTTGGTATTGTAAGTAAATAGTGTTTTTCTTGTCGATCCAATCAACTAGAGAAAGGATAAGGGGAGAATCTAAAGCTACAAACCAATATTAGAGGCTATATAAATACTTTTCTGAAGGGGAAACCTCATTTTCTGTCAATAAGTCAAGATTCCTCTTCCTCCCATTGAAAATAATAAGTGTTGAAGAAAAGTCCTATTAAATAAATAAATAAAGGGTGAAAGAATAGAAAGGCTTCCTACATAGGGAGGTGAAGCAAGTGACTTCGTTGGGGTATTGTCCAATCTCATTTGCAGTGAAGCAGTGCCTGTGCTCTTGTAATGAATATACAAGGTTACTATCCAAGGCTGCTAGTAGCAAAGAAACGCCAAAGATGAAAGTCATACTCTGAATATATTAACTTTTCGTGCATATATTACCCTTTCCTAGATCAAAACAATTCTGATTTGGAAAGGCCTGATATGTGTTTAACCGAGTAAGGGAATGGAGGGGACTACATCTATAAAAATATTAAGTAGGGAAGCTAAGGTAATTTGCAATATGAATCAATACTTCCTAAAAGATAGATACCTTGCATGTACAGAATTAAACCTAAACAGAGAAGCTAGAATTCTACCATTGTGTCGCCAAGTGTTGTCATTGTGATCAACACCCTCCAAAATTTTGCACACACTTGAATTTTGGAGCCTACTGGGGATATTATAGTCTATCATATTATGGTTACTCCATGGTCGTTTGATGTTTTTTAAAGCGTTTAAGTCTTCTTCCTAGTTTTAAATTGTCAAGTCACTTTCACACATATGCTTAATCTTCGATGAGTTCATGAGAACACTTCCTTTATGCAAGACTGGAAAGGCATAGCACCATCCATCAAGACAATTCCTGTGTGATGTTAAACTCACTTCGATAGTTAGTTCTCACTTTTATTGACAATCCCCATCACTGTGCTTCCTTTGTACTTCTATTTTGGTGAGTTTTCTCAACTATCGTCTTTTACACATTTTCGCTTTCACAAGTGTCACTTTCACATTTGCGGTTACTGTTTTGAATTTATTTTACTTTAATAAGTGTTATTTTTATGTTAAATTTACTCTGGCATGTGTCGCTTTTAAGTTTGCATTTTGCAGGTGTCATATTCATGTTTTCCTCTTGTCACAAGTGTTGCTTTTATGTTTTCACTCATGCCTGTGTCACACCTTTGCATATCACCAAAGTTAGTTTTGGTGTACTCTTCTACATTAGATGGTCTTTCATATCATTGAAATATTTGCTAGACACATTCCTACAACTTAGCCCACCTTTTTTCCATAGTCATCACTTTTAGCATAACTTTTGTTCTAAGTGTTGTAATGTGTCATTTCAATTGTCGCACTTAGAAATAGGTGTCGCTTTGTTGTTGTTTTAAGGTGTGACTGATGTTCATGATTCTTATGCATTTTGTTGGATTTTATTGATGGAATTTATGTGTGTGTTCCATATTTGAGTCGTGTTAGGATGCATTTCTTTCTCCTATTCTGTTGGTCCCACACTTAGCCATTTTTAGAGCTCTTCTTCATCCTTCATCCCAATGCAAGTTATAAAGGCATTAACCCTCTTACTAGGTGATGAGTGCAACTTATTCATGAGAATCATTAACATATATTTCCTCCCATACTTGTGCACTAATTCTTGTCTAAGGTCTCCTCCCTCTCATTGTGCATTAGTACTTCCTAAGGATAAGTCACCTAGCCTTGTGTTGCCTCCCTTAGTGAAAAGTGCATTCCAGATGAAAAAGTAGCCATTTTTGGAGAGCACTGTGCCCTCCCAATCCTGAGTGCACTTAGAAAAAATGAAGCACACTTCAAAAACTATAAGTGCACTTCAAACACTTCGTAAAAAATCACACTTCATAATAACAAGGACCCTTTGAGTGCACTTGGAAACAACGAAGCGCACTTCAGAACAATGAAGGAACCTTTGTCTCTTTAAAAGTTCATGGCACACTCACAAAGCATGAAGCTTTCCCTTAGATCACATGGTGCAGTCATGAAGCCCAAAGCCTTAAGGCATATGTCACACTCATGTATCATGAATTCTTCATACTTTCTTTTGCGTGCATGGTGCACTCATGAAGCCTAAAACCTTTGAGCGCATGGCGGACACTTGAAGCTTGAAGCCTATGAGTGCATGGTGCATTTTTGAAGCACAAAGCCTTCATCCTTCCTTTTGAGCACATGGAACACTATTGAATCATGAGGTCTTCATCTTTCTCTTAAAGAGCGCATGGCGCAATCATGAAGCCTGAAGCCTTCATTTGAGCGCTCTCCTTAAACTCAAAGAATTTTTCCCTCCTCGTTCCTCTTGAGTACATATCCTCACTATGAAGGCTTGAAGCTTGAGCCATTTTTCCCTTCAGTGTGCACCCTTTCACACTCCTTAGCTTCCCTTGAGTGCATGAGTGAACCCTGATACAAAGAATGACTCTCCTTCATGATTCAGACTTGTGCCCTACACCCTTGAGCTCTCTCTCTCTTGCTTGAGTGCACAAGCACACCTTGAAGGCCTCTTATGATCCTTGATGCATTTTATTGCACCCTCCTAATCAACTCTTCTTGTTTTAACCCTCTCACAAGCCTATCATGATCAAATCATTCAATGAGCTAGGTAGTGATAGAATGGATGTTTTTAGACTTATTTTGCATCATCATGAATTATTTTCATTGGCAGGAGTACCTTCCTAGCATAACAAGGTGATACTAAAGAGAATATAGCAAGGACAAAGCATAAAGAAACACTTACAGAGAAGAAGAACAAAAGAAAGTTATCATGGATACATGAAGCATATCATGGAACGAGACAGAAAGAAGACATTGTATGATGAATAAAGATATTTTTATATTGATCAAATACCCTTTGGAGGGCGAAGGAGAAGAACAAATTGGATCCTTCAAGAATATGAAGCATATATTAGATCTATCACATGAATGCAATATGAAGTAGCAAGGAATACAACTTGGCATCACTACCTCATCATGAATACCATGTCATCATTGTCAAGTTGTAATTTGTGCAAGTGTCATGATAATGGCCAATATGTGTCCATGTGTAATGCCACATCATCATGTGGAATGTAATGATGTATTCTAGAGAAAAGGACAAAATGTAATGTGCGGAAGTCTAAGAGTCATATGTGGAATTGAAAAGTCACTTAGTCATATATGGATAAAATGTCTTTAAGAGAAGTCCAAAAGTCATTGGAAGTTAAATAGTTGTTTAAAAGTCCAAAGGACACATTATAATTCCAAGAGTCATGAGGGTGATTCAAGAGTCATGGGGATATGAAATGTCATTCCCCTTATTATAAAAGTAACCTCATATATCAAGAAAATGGATTTTTGGAGGCTTAATCTTTGGAGAGCTAGTCTTGGTTTCTCGACTTGGAATAGGAGAGAATACTATTCTTTAGAGAAGCAAGAAGTGGCTTAATGTTCCACTATCAGAACTAGTGCCTAACCATTGTAACTGTGTACTTGGATATTTCATGTTATAACTGAAGCTCGATGATCCAACACATTTTCATGCATGTATTGTAAATGTATTAAGACTATTCTTCAGATGTTTGCTATATATCTTTCATTCATATGTGTTGGAAATAATACTGAGAGGGAGGTGAATCAGTATTAATAATTTTATTTCCCAAATAGATTTATATACACTGCTTCAGCTAAGTGAACTAGTGTGTACACACGACTGTACTTAAAGCAACCAACGTATCTACAGAGAACTTTTGATTTAGCCAATTTATCATGCATTGAACTTTAACCAATATACCAGAGATTTATTAGACAGTGCAGTAAAATTAGAATAAAGCATCACACATAAGAAACACACATGAACACCAAGATATGTGGTGGAAACCCAATGTGGGTGAAAACCACCTGTTGTTGTTGTCTTTGTCTTCTTTTAATAATAAGAAAATATGTTTACAATCTTGTACTGGTGCAGACTCATACCAATACGTAGGCTTCTACCTAAAGAAGGTTACAATATTCTCTCATTCTCCAGCTTCTATTGGAAGGGAGATACAACCCCCTAGCTCTTGTACTAGCTGATATGTTTACTAGTACGCAGGCGGCAACCTACAGAAGGCTATGACCTTCTTTCTTCCTCCAAGGACCACGTTTCATAAATTTTCAAAATACATCCATCAACATCAATTCAATCATAAAATACATCTGCATCAACCAATCACTGAAACTCAATCATCACTTTCTGAATCAACCACAACTGAATCAATCAATCACTTTGAAAACCCATCGTCACTGTAGCAAATCACAATCAATATGATCATTCAGAACATTGTTACTAGAATACAGTCACTAGAACCCAGAACTTTGCAACAACAAACAGAAACAACTGAACCATACTTCATAAGGTATATGCTACTTCCATGTGTTGAACCAACATGTATACATGCTTTTATCAAGGAAAACTAGCATACACATCTGCAAATATTAATTCATAATTTTGCAGTTATTTCAGACTTTAGTTATACCTAGATCATAACATTACCGAATAACACATGCGTCAATATTCAAATCTAGACTATACATGATCAAACCACATAATGATAATTCATTTCAAGCCTTAAGATCCTGATCTATCATTAGATCTTATCCCTCATCAATCGCTAAGGTTCATCCATGGTTCAGATCAAGCAAAGCACCATAAGCCAATAACCTGCATACTAGATCTCACACTACATCAGATATTCGATACTTTCACACCTAGTCTAATGATCTTCCCCTCCTTATATAGTTTTAGGCCTTTCTCAACACCATGGACCAAAACCACTTAAGACCAATACCTTGGACCAAATACCTAGGGTCAATGCCTTGGACCGAATACCTTGGACCAATACCTTGGATCAAAATTCCTTGGACTAAATACTTCAGACCAAAAACTTAGTTTTCCAAGATATACACACTTTTCCTTCTGTGAAAGTGTGTGTGTATGTATACGCTACTTGTGTTCAGTTAACCTGCGTATATGCATAGCTTGGTCAAGGTGAACCTATGTATACCTCTCTTTCTTCATTCTTTGTACTCTGATCTATAATTCTTTGTTGTCGACATGTTGCACTATGATCTTTCATCTAAGTGAGTTGACATCAAGGACAACACCTATATCATAATTCCAAAAATACCCCCCTTTGGACTTGATGGCAACAACAACACCAAGTCACTCTCCCCCTTTGACATCAAGGGCAAAGGGTCGACCAAGATATTTTATCCCTTTGACATACATGATGTTGTTCATGCTCCCCCTAAGTACATGCTGAATTCTCTGATTGAGCTCCCCTTTTGTACATGCTAAGATGCACTGAAACCTTCCATGCTCCCCCTAAGCATAAGCAAATTCTGCAAACATATTTTCTAAAAGAATAACATGACTCTATAACTCAACCATGTGAGGATGACCTTCCTATCACGAATGAATCATACATACATCCATCTCCCAACCAAGTGGGGATATACCAAATTTGACTCATCCACCCAACCAAGTGGGGATATACCAATTGTTTATACATGACAAAAACAAGAATTATTACATCATCCATCCCATGTAAAGAGGAGATACAAATTACATCATTTGTCCAAGAGGACTCATTCAAATGTATGAGAAGACATATCACACCCTAGACTTTTACAAGACTTGAGCAACAAATGGTATAAATATTTGAAGCCATAGCTGGACTCAGCAACCATAATGCCAACAATGTTGAATGTACATGAAGGCTAATGCTCCCCCTGAACCGGTGCTACCTGTGCATTGTTAACAGGTCAATGATCAAGGCATCTTTGTCAGTCAGATAAAATTAATGAACATAGCATATCGATAGGTATTAATCATCAATATTAGTCATATCACCCATATCGGAGCTTGCCCCACTATTTTTCTTGTTTGAAAAACATATACGCTCCTTGACCCACAGAACCCCGTGTGTGTACGTGACTATACTTCATGAAACACGCGTATAATAACCTTTCTCTGAAAAATTGGATTTAATAGCAGGATGATGCATCAACTACTCCCATTTTTTGTCTGAGATATTCAAATGTCTCTTTGGGTAGTGGTTTAGTGAATATATTAGCAACCTATTCTTTGGAGGGAACATCTTCTAATTTTACCTTTTGTTCAAGCACTTTTTCACATAGAAAATGCTATTTGATGGGTATGTGCTTGGTCTTGGAGTGCATGATTGAATTACTTGAAATACTTATGGCACTTGTATTATCACATAGAATGGAGATGGGTGGAGTACATGTGATCTGAATGGCTTGCAAGGTTTGCATCATCCAAAGTAGTTGTGTGCAGCAGGATGCAGCAACCACATATTCTGCTTCAGTTGTAGATAATGCAATTGAACTTTGTTTCTTGCTTAACCAAGACGCTAACCTGGAACCCATATAGAATGCACCACCACTAGTGCTTTTTCTGTCATCAACACTTCCTGCCCAACCTACATCTATATATGCAGGAAGACTAAGATCTGTATCTCTAGGATACCATAAACCAAAGTTCTGTGTTCCTTGAAGATATTTGAAAATTCTTTTGACTGCCTGAAGGTGTGATTCCTTTATATTTTCTTGGAATCTTCCAATTATTCCTACTACATGCATGATGTCAGGTTGGGTACCTGTTAGATAAAGTAGGCTTCCAATCATGGATCTGTAAGATTGTTGATGTACTATTGTTGATTCATTATTTGAGATGAGACTGCATCTTGTTACCATTGGGGTACATACAGGTTTAGAATCTTCCATGTCCTACCTTTTCAAGATCTATTTGAGATATTTGGTTTGTGAAAGAAAAATACCATCTTTATTTTGTTGAACTTGTAGACCAAGAAAATAGGTAAGTTCACCAAGAAATGACATTGCAAATTCTTGCTACATTACTGAAGCAAAATTTTGACTCATGGATTCTTCATTGCTACCAAAAATGATATCATCAACATAAACAACAATAATTAGCAACTTATCAGTTTCAATCTTTCTATATAAATTGCTATCTGTTGACCCTTTTGAAAAACCCTGTTGGTGTAGATATTTGTCAAGGCAATAATACCAGGCCCTTGGAGCCTGTTTTAGACCATAGAGAGCCTTTTTGAGTCTACATACAAGTTTTGCATCATTTCCAAGAATGAATCCTTATGGTTGTTCAATATAAACTTCTTCTTCTAAATCTCCATTAAGGAAAGAAGATTTTACATCCATTTGGTATACTTTGAATTTCTGAAAGATGGAAATAGCAAGAAACATCCTTATGGCTTCAAGTCTAGCAATAGGTGCAAAAGTTTCTTCAAAATATATACCTTCTTTTTGAGAAACAGAATTTGGATATTCCATAATCTTCATATTTAATTTGTCGACATTTCGAGTCTAGACCAAGACTCGAAACATCGACAAATTAAAGATGAAGATTGTGGAATATCTGAATTCAGTTTCTCAAAAACCACACCACAAAAATTTGCAAACCACTACACCTTCTTGTTGAGCATACCCTTTACAAACAAGTCTGGCCTTGTTTCTAATGACTTCTCCATTTTCATTCAGCTTGTTTCTAATGACTTCTCCTCTAATATTTTTATCATGAGGTCTAGGAAATAATTCCCAAGTATTATTCTTTTCAATTTGCTCGAGTTCTTCATTCATGGCCTTGACCCAACATTCATCTTTGCATGCTTCATTTACATTTTGAGGTTCAGTGGAGGATAATAATGTTAGATAGCTTGAGGTTTCTATAATAGTTCTTGTTTTCTGTACTCCTGCCTCTTTTTCCCCTAAAATTTGAGTTTCTAGATGATTTTGCTGAACATACCTGGACAGATTCTTTTCTTCTATCGTTATCTCTTCTTTTGGTGCTTCATTGGTTTCTTCTTCAAAACATTGTGATTTGATGTGGGAAAGTAACCCCCATCTTCTTCATTGTCATAATCTTTGGTTTTTATCTATTTTGGATTTTTTCATGCTTCATCAACTACAACATCAATACTTTCAACAATTTTCCCAAGTCTTTTATTATAACATTTATATCCTTTACTTCGGGAAGAGTAACCAAGAAGAATACCTTCATCTGCTCTGGGCTCAAACTTACCAAGTTTTTCATCAGTCCTTTTGATATAACATTTGCTTCCAAAAACTTTAAAGTATTTTATAGTACGAGTCTTACCATACCAAAGTTCATGTGGAGTTTGAGTGCTATTTACCCAAACATTTGCTCAGTAGAGAATAGTTACGGCGGAAAATGCAGCTTCACCCCAGAAGGTTGCAGGAGTTCTAGATTCATCTAGCATAACTCGAGCCATTTGTTGAACAGTTCTATTCATTCTTTCTACCACTCCATTTTGCTAAGGAGTCCTTGTGGTGGAGAACTGCCTTTTTATTCCATGTTGTTCACAAAAGTCAAAGAATTCATCCGAGATGAATTCCCCTCCTCAATCAGATCTGAGGCATTTGATTTTGCGATCTGATTCATTTTCAACCAAATCTTTGAAGGCTTGGAACTTTTCAAATGCTTCATATTTATACTTTAGAAGACCTATCCAAAACATTCTGGAGAAATCATCAATGAACAAAATAAAGTATTCTTCTCTACAAGGTGACATTTTCCTTGATGGTCCACATAAACCAGTGTGGACAAGTTCAAGAGGCTTACCAACTGACCCTTATTTTTCAATGAAGTGAGCTCTAGTTTGTTTACCGAATTGACATGGTTTGCACATTTTATTTTCAGGGATGTTGATATCTGGAAGATCGCAAACAACGTTGAATCTGCATGCTTTTCTTATTTGATAAAAGCTTAGATGTCCCAATCTTCTTAGCCACAACCAATTTTCATCATTTTTCTTAGATAGCACTGTTATTGTCCTCCCTTGAGTATGTATAAGTTGTTTGGAGTTCTTGTACCTTTGATCACGGTTTCTCATGTATCAAGCTTACGAAAAACACATCCATTTAATAGAAACACCACTTCATTTCCTTGATCACACATTTGACTAACACTCAACAGGTTATGCTTTAGACCATCTACATACATAACATTCCTAGATTTAACTTTTTCTTTCAAGAAAACAAAGCCTTTAACTTTTATGACAGCAAGAGTTTCGTTTCCAAATGAGACATTCTTTTCCTTTTCTAAGGCATTGTATGAGTGAAGTTTTTCTTTGTCACCTGTCATGTGTTTTGAGCATCCACTGTCGATGTACCACTAATTTTCTTTTCCTTCTCGATACAAGGATATACCACATCTCTATGTTTGAGATTCTTTCCTTCTCCATATCTTAGGATTTAATGGAGTTTGCTCCTTTTGAGATGTTTTCCGAAATTTGCTCCTGCATTTAGATTCTTTATGGCCAAATTTGTTACAGATTGAGCATTCTATTTCAATTTTCTAGAAGAGAAAAGTTATTATAGGAAATTTTCTTGACCCCTGTCACATTCCTTTGATTTCGTGCTTCTCTAGTGATGATGGTTTTGTAAGAAACACATTGAGAAACTTTGTGTCCAAAATTATGACATGAGAAACATTGCCCATTAAAGAAGTTCCTGCGACTATCGAATCTATTGACCTGGTGATTGTAGTTTCTATTGATATTCATCTTTAGAGAAAATTGAGTATGATTTACCTGAGGTTGGTTGTGGCTTTTGTTCATCCTTGAAGCAAATTGAGTCTGATTTACCTGGTGATCTGCTTCATGCCTTTGCTAACGATTGTCATACTGTTCACTATTCTTTGTTGCATCAGGATAGCTTTTAGTGGAGGTTGACGACTTATGTGATTGAGATGCTTCTTCAGTATAACCAAGACCTGTCTTTATCATAGGAGACTGATGCACTTTGATAATTTCATTTAATGTTTCTAATCCTTTAGTAAATCTAAGATTGAGAGATTTCATTTTCTCAAGATCCTTTCTTAGACCCACAATTTCACATTCTAGTTTTTCATTGTGTTTTTCCTTTTCAACAAGTTGTTATGTCAAGGTATCTACAATCACATTCTTTTCTTCTAAACAGATTTTGAGTTTAGAGATTTCTTCATGAAGGTCATCCTCTTCTTAAGCATCCCAAAAATTATCATCGTCATAAGCCATTAGAAGTCTATAATCATTATGGTTTTCATCCTCATCACTATTTGATAAACCATCATTATCTTCGTGAGTATAGTAACTCCTTTTATTTACAACTTGTTTTCTATTCCATTTTGCATATTCCTTCCCTTTTTCATATTTATCTTTATGACAACATTTGGCAGCATAATGACCAACTCTGCCACAAGCAAAGCATTTGAAGGGTAGCTTACCTCTAAATCTTCTGGAACCTCGTTGAAGCTTCTTGACAAAATTTACCTCATCTTCTTCTTTTGAAATATGTCCTGATTCATTGTGTTATTCCTTTCATTTTGTTGAAGCTTTAAATGTGGCTTCTCTCATTTCTGATGGACCTCCTTTTCTCATCTCAAAGGCAGTTAATATTTCGTGAAGTTTTGTCATAGTGATAGTTTGTAGATCCTATTTTTCTTCTATGGCAAACTCTTTTGATTCAAATTTAGCAGACAAGGATCTCAAAAATTTCTCAACTAAGGTAACTTCCTTTATATCTTCACCCAGATTCTTCATACAATTAAAAGCATCATTTATACATAATAAGTCACTAGCTATACTTTCATCACTGTGCATCTTAAGAGTTTCATACTGAATTCTGAGAGTTTGAAGTTTATCATGGTTTACCTAAGGGTCTCCTCCGTAGCTCAAAATGATTTTGTCCCATATTTCTTTGGCTAATTTGAGCTACATGACTTTGACAAACTATGATTGTGACAGACTTCCCAATAAATTATTGACAGCCTTGGCATTGGTTTCATATTGCTTTTTACCTACCGTATCTGTAGGAATTGCTGATGGAAATGTATATCCTCCTTCCACCATTTCCCAGACATCCATTCCAAGTGATTCTAGATATGATGTGGTTCTTATTTTCGAATAAACAAATTTTCTTCCATCAAATATTGGCGTTCTGATGGATCCCACACTTTCTTGATTACTCATGATGATGGATCTCCCTTCAAGTGATCAAGCTTCTTCTGAAGAACCTGGCTCTAATACCAATTGTTGGAAATAATACTAAGAGCGGGGTTAATCAGTATTAATAATTTTATTTCCCAAACAGATTTATATACGCTACTTCAGGTAAGTGAACTAGCGATACACGTGACTATATTTAAAGCAACTAGTGTATATGTAGAGAACTTTTGATTTAGCCAATTTACCATGCATTGAACTTTAACTAGTATATCAGAGATTTATTACACAGTGCAGTAAAAGCAAAATAAAGCATCACACATAAGAAACACACATGAACACCAAGATATAATATGGAAACCCAATGTAGGTGAAAACCACCTGCTGTTGTCATCTCTATCTTATTTTAATAATAATAAAATCTATTTACAATCTTGTACTGGTGCAACTTACACCAGTATGCAGGCTTCTACCTACAGAAGGTTACAACCTTCTCTCATTCTCCAAATTCTACTGGAAGGGAGATACAACCCCTTAGCTCTTGTACTAGATGATATGTTTACTAGTAGATAGGCGACAACCTACAAAAGGCTATGACCTTCTTTCTTCCTTCAAGGACCATGTTTCGTAAATTTTCATATTGGATCCATCAACATCAATTCAATCATTAAATACATCTACATCAACCAATCATTGAAACTCAATCATCACTTTCTGAATCAACCGCAACTGAATCAATCATTCACTTTGACAACCCATCGCCACTGTAGCAAATCAAAATCAATCTGATCATTCAGAACACTGTTACTAGAATACAGTCACCAGAACCTAAAGCAGAACCCAGAACTCTACAACAGTAAACAAAAACAACTGAACCATACTTCAGAAGGTATACGCTACTTCCATGTGTCAAACCAGCGTGTATACGCGATTTTATCTTAGCCAACCAGCGTACACATCTGCAAATATTAATTCATAATTCTGCATCTATTTCAGACTTCAGTTATACCAAGATCATAACATTTACAGAATAACACACGCATCAGTATCCAAATCTAGACTATGCATGATCAAACCACATAATGATAATTCATTTCAAGCCTTAAGATGTCGATCCATTATTAGATCTTATCCCTCATCAATCCCTAAGTTTCATCCTTGGTTAGGATCAAGCAAAGAACCATAAGCCAATAACCTGCATGCTAGATCTCACACTACATTGGATATTCAATACTTGCACACCTGGTCTAATGATCTTCCCCTCCTTATATAGTTTTAGGCCTTTCTCAATACTATGGACCAAAACCACTTAGGACCAATACCTTGGACCAAATACCTAGGGTCAATACCTCGCACCAAATACCTTAGACCAATACCTTGGATTAAAATTTCTTGGACTAAATACTTTGGACCAAAAACTTAGTTTTCCAAGATATACGCACTTTTCCTTCTATGAAAGTTCGTGTGTATGTATACGCTACTTGTGTTCAGTGAACCTACATGTATACGAAACTTGGTCAAGGTGAACCTGCATATACCTCTCTTTCTTCATTCTTGGTAGTATGATCTGTAATTCTTTGTTGTTGAGATGTTGTACTATGATCTTTCATCTGAGTGAGTTGCCATCAAGGACAACACCTGTATCATAATTCCAACAATATGTACTAAGGAAATTGAAATATTTTGTTCACCTCAGTACTTATCTTGTTGAAGGTGTGTTGTTTGTGTTTTAATGATTATTGCGCCCATGTGAACTATTTTTCTAGATAACTAATGAATCTTTATTTGCTTGTGTGTCTCTATTAGGTTAGTACTATTACTTCCTTCTAGAGGCTCACTTTTTATCTCCCCCTCATGAAGGTATCGTTTTAAACATTGCAATTGGTGTTTCACAATGTCAACTTACTTTATTTTTCAAGGTTTATGTATATAATCTCTTATGTTATCTATTGAAACCAAGACAAACCTTTGTGTTATGGTGGTTGGGTCGATACTCTGAAGGGGATCCTAATCCAAATGGTGTGAGGTCAAATTGGGACTTCACATCGAGGAGACCCCGTATATGTTGGGGGTATCTAGAACCATGAAGATGACCTTTCCTTCTCATCTTTAAGATATGGCACATATTTCAACAATTTCAAGAGCCTAGTGATGTATTCTTCATCTGACATTTGCCCCATTATGAGCTCATATAATTCTTTTGCTTTGTTGTCATAGTACTTGTTTGATAAATATTTCTCTTTGAATATCCTTTCAAACTCACTCCATGTTATCTTCTCTTTGGTTATTCCTTTGAAATTCTTCAAATATTCCCACCATATGTCTACTTTTCCCTTCAAGCTATAGGTGGATACCTTTGCTTTCATATTCTTAGAATAGTCATGGATTCTGAAGAAAAAAAGCATTCCAAACAACTAAGCCTCTACTTCTTCATATTTATTCATTTCTCCATCAAATGTGGGTGGTTTGGCCTTCTTAAATTCCTCAAGCATAAAGTCCCCTTCTCTATTTCTTTGATAATGATGATGGTGATGATGATGGTGCCCCCTAGTAGTAGCACTAGAATGTCTACTAGAGTGATGACCATAAGTGGTAGTTCTCCTATCTAGGGTACTTAATGGTACATTTCCTTTATCTCACTTTCCCATTTGTGCCTCTTCCTAGACCTACTACCATATTCCCCAAGGGCTCTTCATCTCTTCTGGTCCAAAAGGGCTCTTCATGTCTTTATGACTAGCCCCCAACTCATGTTGCCATTGTCTATGCAAATCCAAGAGGCTTTGTAGTACAACGACATTTACCTCATCTTTCCTCTCCTAAGCCCTTTATCTACCTTGAAGATCCCAATCTCGGACCTTAGGCTTCTTAAGGCATCCATTAAATCAAGAAAGTTTTCTCCTCCCCTGTTCTCCACTAAAGCTTCTTCATGCCCATGTTGTGACTTGTCGGAGCTATATTGTACCAACCTCCTACTCATTCCCTTACTTACATATGTCCTTTGTTGCTTGTGATGTGTTGTCATTCACTCATAATTGTTAGATAATTATAATATAAATAAATGAAAAAACCATGACCATGAGCTTGCTTTTGTGGAGCTTCTATGGTAAGCTAGTTGCGACAACAATCCATGTTAGTACATCAATATCTATCAAACATCAAATCATTAGAATTACTACGTATGCATGCATATTCATCAAAAATATATCGGCCAACACAAATTATTAGATCAGACAATGAAAATAAAATCATAGGAATCATTAATCCATGCTACATAATCAAATGACGAGGTAATTATATCGACCATGCATGTAATCAACTAATCACGGTCTGGATTTTAATGCCTAAACATTTGTTTTATTAATTCTATAAAAATAAATATGAAACCCCCATTTTCAAGAACATCCAGTCCAGGTGTTGAACATGGATGCTCTGATACCACCTGTAAACACACTACCTTACCCTCAGTGATGTGTCCACTATGTTAACCCAACTTCTTTGGTATAGTTAGAGAAATGGGGTAATTCAATTATTATTTTTTAAAATTTCTTCCATGTTTTTCAAACCTTAATTTGGATGTCCTCATTTCATTCACCTCAATGATATTTTTCCAATGATATGAATTTTGTCCACTTTGGACTCTTGGATTGAAACTTATGGCCCTTTAAAGTTTAATTAATTTAATGTGGTCTTTCTCACTTTTTTTCCACGTGGAATCTATGTGGTGTCGTGTGGCCAACCACTATAGGCCATGTATCTTGTCCACGTAATGCATATTGGTGCCTCGCACCCTGCACTACCCCTCTACACATAAACATGTCCATCAAAACAATATAACATATGTATATATTAATTCACACACACATATATATATATATATATATATATATATATATATATATATATATATCATTCAAATATCTGATGATCCACATTTACTGTGATCAATGGTAAATAATATCACGCCAACCATCGTAAATAGTTCATATATATGGGTGTGTGTGTGTATGCATGTATAAAGTAATGTGGACCCTCACCCCTCTCATGTTTGTACAATCACCATATTCCCTACCATCAAACGACTCATGGTACATGATAGGATCGACAGTGATTAATCGTTTACGCTACCCCCCTTCCTGCTGACGTCATTGGGCAGGGGGCTTCCATTGTCATAGATTTGGCTCAAGTTTTCAATGTCCCATATGACAGCTATCTACCCATCCAACAATACAATGACCCACACACAATTCTGTGACCCCTGCCCCTCCCCGCTAATGTCACAGGCGGAGGGTAACACTATTTTTGCCCGACCATTGATCTTCCAAAAAAATCACTGTCGTTCATTTGGGATAAGGTTTTTGTCCTTGGTCATGGTGCCACATTTATATGGTTTCAGGTTTTTCCATAAGGTAACTCTCGCTCATTACAATCACAATGTAATAACCTCACCACAGGGATTAGGTCTCCGATCTTGGTAAATGCTAGCCCCAACACCTGACTTTGTTTCTACATGGGGATACACTATAAGAGTCAGCCTTTAGATCTTAAGTTCCAATTTCCACCCTCGGTTATGCGTCATGGTCATATGGAATAACGTCTTGGCCATTAGGGATAATCCTTTCATTCGTCACAATGGACTTCAACTCAATGCTCGGTGCCCCACGACATATACAACACACACACACACATATATATATCTCTCTCTCTCTCTCTCTCTCTCTATCTATCTATATATATATATATATATATATATATATATATATATATATATATATATATATATATATATATATATATATATATAGAGAGAGAGAGAGAGAGAGAGAGAGAGAGAGAGAGAGAGAGATACACACTCTTAAATAAAAAAACCACCCACATATGTATTATTACACCTTGTACAAACTGAAAAATTTATGTGGAAGCATACGACACAATGTAATGTTACATGGACATTAAAAGTTGAGTCCTTCGCACTTAACATCAAAATCTAGCTATATACATAGCAATGGATAAGGAATAAATGTATTGAGTCGAGGGATTCAACATTTAAATCAACAGTGTTCATATATATATTCTAACGAATTGAATGTATTTCTTGTTTGGAATTACAATGACTGGTTCAAACAAACTTCCATGCATTACTTCATTCATTTTTGTGAGATGTTTACAGCTCATTGTGCCAATAAATTAACAGTACCACAAGAATGATACAAAGTTCCTGTATAAGTATGTTGTGCCTCTGAACTATCATTGGCTCAGTTTATAGACCAAGTTCATAGTTTAAATTAATTAACACAATTATTATCCCCATGCCCAGTGCCTTCCAAAACAATAATGCAATTGCATTTAACGAGTGCATACAACACACACATGCATGCATGTACACACATACACATATATAAAATTTCCTGCAAGAAGAATGTCAATATGGAAATCTCAACAACCAGAAACTCTTCATCAAAGCCTCAATACTTTTAAGCTCAGGAACATAAACCATCTTATATGCAAACAATACAAAGCATGTTGGGTGTATGTTATATTCTTTCCACGACTAGCTATAGGCATTGTTTACATTGCTCTGAGTGTAGCGGGGCGATAGCGCCACCTACCAGGGGGTTTGCTGGGGGGCGTTAAACCCCCTACATAGGTCTGGGAAAATTTCCCAGGATTTTTTTTTTTTCGCAGACCCAATAATAGTTGGGTTGACCCAATGATGGGGGACATACCCAAGGATGGGGGAAAAACCCAAGGTTGGTGGGCGGATCCACTCATGGTTTTGTGCATGGTTTTGGCCATTATGGTTTTTTCCCATGGTATTTTGTTGATCTAGTCAAGGGATCTATGGTTATGTTCTAATCCAGGGTTAATGGATTGGTGTTCATGAATGTTTTGGCATGTATATAATGTATTGTAACATTGAAAGGAAAATAATGAAAATCAATCTGGTTTTCTTGGTTTGGCTTCTAGGATAAAATCTTTATGTATATTTTATGTTCTCGCCATTGTATATTTTTATATTTTTAAGAATTTGTTTGCGGGTAATTTTTGTACATGATTAAAACCTACAAATCAATTAACAATATTAACACAATTTTTTTCGTGAAAGATCTTACACATGAAAAAAATAATCTTGAATTAAAGTTGAATATGGGAAACTTAGTTAGGAAGAAAATCTCTCCACCCAACTATAAATGAGATATATTCAGTCCTCACTTGCGGTTGTCACCCTTGAGTTGTATTCTAAAGACTGAGATGGTTTTCTTAAGGGATTAAACACCAAACTGTTCATTGAAACAGGGACTCGAGGGGTTATCTACCCTCCACCCACCAACCAAATAGAAAACAATAAATTCATAAAGAATCTAGAGGTCTTCTACCTCCACCATTCAGTTGTTCAAAAACCACCAAACTCTAGGGGATCCAGAGGCTTCACCTCTACCCTGAAGACATATAACACAATGGTTCCACCCACAAAAGGGAATCTGGACCCCACTCCCAACCTAAAATAAACAAGAAAAGGAGACTCTAGAAAATCCCTTACCAAGAATCCAAGGGATAAATCTCTATCCCAAGATGTCAAGGGACTCTAGAGAATACCATCTCCACCCTCCAGCCCTCCCAAAGCATCCTAAGATTTACCCTCACTTGAAGAGAGTTCCTCACGTACTCTTGTTACTCAACTGAAATATATTTTTTTCTCTGGGTATTATAGATGTCTAGAAAATCTCCACGCTACTACAAAATGTCCTCAAGAATGTTTCATGACCTACCAAGTCAACAAATTCTTTATGTTGGCCAATATCCATTCTCTTCTCCACGGTGATGCTATCCTCTCTTTATGGTATGTTGTTATGTCTTGCTTCTTCCTTTTTCTATTACTTGTGTCTCACTATTTTTCTTAGTGATCGAGTCTACTCCTACATGCTTGTTGTTCTCCAAGAATGTGTGTTCCTCACTTTCTCTCTCTATGTTTCCCCCATGCAATTGTTGATTTCTCTTTGTTTTTTGCAGTTGTTCCCACATCCAATGCTCATAATTTGTTTTCCTTTTTTGTCTTGTTAATTTTTCCAACCAAACATGGCCTATGTCCTTTTTCTTCAGCTCCTTTAATTTGAACATACTATTCCATTAAAACACACCAACCAACCTTTAATGGTTGTCATAAGCAATCTAGATTTACTGCAGCAAGAAATCTTCACCCATCCTAAGCAAGTAACCATCCTTAGTCCTTGGAGTCTGTGTCCCATAACTCGGCATTTTTTTTTTTGTCGTACAAAAAATACATGAAATATTTACAACATATTCAAATATAAAAAATAACATGGTTTATCTTAGCTTGGAAGTATACACCAATAATTTTGTGAATGGTTTTTCATTGTAATGGCACAAATTGCTACACCTTGTAGAATGGTGGTATAACACTACCTATCACACTTCAATAAAAATGACTCCTTTTGAGGCTTTATATGAATATCCACCATCATCAAAAAGACAATATTTTATTAAATTTCAAGTCACCTATACCAAAAAAATACCTAACCACTTATGATGAAATACTTTATATCCTAAACAATCATCTTGAGCAAGCAAGGAACCAAATTAAGAAACAAGTTAATTTGAAAAATCTTGATTGTGAATATGAAGTAGGAGATTAGGTGTTCATTTGAATCAAACCATACAAGAAATTTTTTCTTAAGGATTACGAAAATAATATATTTGTGCCCAAGTTCTATGGCCCTTACCAAGTTTCAAAGTCAATATCCCAAACTGTTACACTAAAATTTGTCACCATGACTATTTGCAGTTAGTATGGCTCCATCAACTGTCATACTATCCTCCTTGGCAAGCCTCATACATCTGCTCTCCATGTCAAACTCCAAGAAATAGAGAAAGTCATTAAAAATCTATATATCTCTAGGTATGCAGTTTCTCTTAGCCTTACCTGCGTGTACGCACCCCAAGTTCACAATACCTGCGTACTTCTACGCTCTGTATATAAAGCAATGGGTGCGTACTCCTGTAAAGGTCAAAAGGCGCAAGTTTCACTCCAAAAACGTTACTTGTGGTCATTTCTAGAGCATTCTAGAAGCTTGTTTCATGTGTATGGAGCGCCTCCAGATGGTTCATGTATCCCTATCAAAGAGGAAGTTATCCCATCAAGAGGGGAGCTATCCCATCCAAAGAGGGGCTTATCCCATTGATGGTGGACCTGAATAACTTCCTCTAGAGCACTATAAATATAGGCATTGGGCCAAAGGGAGGGAGGTTGAAAGTTGAACATTCCTAAGGGTAGATGCTGCTGGAATTAGGACTTCCTTGTAGAAGCTTGTGAGGAGAGATTACCATCTTTGCTTGTTCTATTTGGAAGTGGGTGAGCTGATCAGAGTAAAGGAGAACTCTTGTGGACCCTGGGAGGGACTTGCACAACACCAAGGCTCAGGTTGTAATGGTTCCTTTTGTTACCTTTTAATACAAATTAGTCCATTCTTCTCAACAATTTGTTATTTATGAGTTGTTTCATATACTCCTTGGTCTATATGTTAGATATGTTTTATTTTATGTGATATTCAGGTGCTATTTAATCGTTTGATTGTTAGTGAATGCAGGTTTCGAAGGGAAGGAGGAGCTCATCTGGATCAACGAAGCTGGACTACTACAACAGCGTTGGGTTACAGGTAGGATCTAAACACTTGATTTCTCATATTGTAAACGCATATTTAGAGAAGGATTGCTCTTATTTGTCTTGTTTGTCACTAGAAAGTCTTAGGCTTCTAGGGAGGTCGGTTGTGTCCGCACTAACGACTCTTTCCGCATGACAAAATGGCGACCATACTGGGGAATCCATGAATGTGTTTGAGTTCTTTTGGATTTAATATTTTGGTCTGAGAAAAATCGCTTGTTTTCTGATTTTTGGCTGTCTAACTTTGTATTTGGGTGGGTTAGCTTAGAGTCAAATTAGATTTTTATTTTTCTTAGCTTTGCCAGCAGTACGCAGCCTCTCAGTTGAGCACAGTGCGTACCTGTACGCATTGTCGCTTTGTGCACAGAGTGTACCCGCACCTGTGCAAACAGGTCGCCTGCGTACCCCTGTCAAAATTAAGAAAATTTCCATTTTCTCCTTTTTGCCTTTTAGTTTTAGTTGTTAATTTGTTTTTACTGCCCAGATCCACTGGTTACCTGCCATAAATCTTCACCTAAGCTTGTTTCATTAGCATTCCTGCTTTAAGCTTTCATCAATTGGGTGTTTTGAGTTTCTTTTTGAGAAATTATTAATTTGATTTCCTTTGGTCATTACTTGGAGGTTTCTCTCAGTCCTTTCACAATTTTGCATCTTTTTGCTTTCGTTTTTGCAAAAAAATTTCCCCCTCATTCGCCGGGGGGGGGGCTAAATTGTGTATGAGTGTTAATCGCCTTTGAGTGTTTTTATGTTTTGATCTTTGGAACTCTCACCCAATTTTCTCGACTTGCACTTGATTGGTTCTTAGATTACATTAGAATCATCTTGTGTTTGAGAATTCTCTTGCATAGATCACATTTGCATAATTAGAATTCTCATTTTCAGAATATGAATGAAATATGTGCATAGATTACATTTGCATACTTTTCAACTGAATTGTGCATAGATTACAATTGCATAGTTTACATTCTAGAAAATCAATCGTAGATTTAGATCAGCTTTCTTTGATTTGAATTTACACAAAAAATAAAAATGAAAAAAATGGTTTGGAATTGATTTGCATTAGTTTTTCTTGATAAAATTAGTGCATTAGAGAATTTGTTATATTTTCTCTTGATGATCAATTTTTGCATTGTCGGAAGTGAATGGAAACTCTCTCCTTACTTTAGTTAAGATTCATCAAATTGAAAGGATTGCATTATCATTGCATTCAGTTGAGTCGGGTCATAACACCATTGGTTTCATTTCCATTTACCCATTTGAGTAAAAACAGCCTTAATAACACAGCGCTTAATTAAAATTCATCTAGTAATTTTTACATTTCTAGGGCTCTGAAACACCAATATAGATCAGGCTAGTGTCTTGGAGTAGGAGAGTAATTAACTCTCCAAGACAGAAAAACCAAAAAAGTAGCTCATCTTGTGGTAGGATAAATCCAATTGTTTCATTTGTACTCTGGGAAAGCTCCTCTTAAAGGAGAAGCACGAGCTCGTGTCCGAACCAGTGAGGGGATCAATCCTCCCTCGTTGGGAACGACGCCAGACACGCACGTATTACAAACGGTAAACCTCGGATTAACCATTGTCGAGGATCCAGGGGTTACTTGTCGGTAAACCTTGGATTATTGTCAAGGAGCCGGCAAGGGGATTGAGCTTGATACTCTGCCCTTGCATGCTGTCGGAGTGTAGATTATTCCCCCAGGTGCATTTGTTGTTGTTGGTAACCTTAGTGACCATTAGCTTTAGGATTCTACCGAGGTGACGGTGGAGGGAAGATCCCACTGTACCTGGAGCAGGCATCGGCTAGACTCACTTGGATTTTCTAGGGGGTTCACTTCACTCGAGACAGTTAAAGTGGAGGAACTTGGTCCAGTCTATTCATTAAGCAGGTTGTCGGGGTAACTGTTCCACCCGCCACTTTTGTACTGAATTCTGCGATGTTGGATTTCATCCCCAACTAGTGTTTTCGGTTCGGAAGGTTACTGTTTGTGTATGGTTTGACACCTAGATTTGATAGCGCGTGTTAATTTGTTTGTTTTTACTTTTAGATACCATAGGTGTGAATTGTGAATTTTAATTGTTAGGTGTGAATTGTGAATTGTTAATTTTAGTTATAAATTGTTAATAAAATTCACTGAAGTTGAATATAATGGCAAATGTTCTGGAATTTACCAACCTAGGAACTCCTCCTAATGAGAATCCTAGTACTTTTCCTTACTTTGGAAATGTTGGTCCTCCTTATATGGCTACTTTGTCATTACCTGGATTTACAATAGGTTTACCGATATGGTTATTTTCAACTTCGTTGGCACAAAATACTCCAATTGTTCCACCTCAACCGAATGCTTCACCTCAACAGAGTTCACCATCTCAACATCACCAACCTTCTGTTGACCCTTTACCTTCTTCGCCTAATTTTTCTTCCTCCATTTCTTCCTCTTCGCCTGGTAAAAGCCTTGATGTTAGTAACCAGGAGGCTAAGAAGAAGAAGAAAGGGAAGAAGAAGAAGAAGAAGAAGCAAGATAAGAAAGAAGTCAACCAACCAACCACGACTGTAAGTGTTAGTTGTGTTGAGGAAAACTCCGACATGCATCGTAAACCCAAATACCCTTGCAAGCTTTGTAAGGGGGACCACTTCCTTGTCAATTGTCTTGGTATTCCAAAGGTCCTGGAAGTATGGTTAGAAAAATCTCATCAACTTTCCATTGATCCATCAACCAGTGATAGTCAGGTTCCTGGGAAAAAGGGTAAAGTTAGGTTTCCTTGTAAGTTATGCAAAGGGAGTCATCAAACTCACCTTTGCCCTCACATGGATGAAGCCTCAACATTGTTGGAAAAACTTACTTTTCCACAGCAAGAATTTCCAACTGGTTACCGTAAACTTTCTCCTAACCTGCCGTCAACTGACGAAGTGATTGATCTAAATTCAAGTACAGTCGATCACACTCTCCCATTGGAGAGTGAAACTCATGTCACTAAGGTTGATGATCCATTAGTTGATCAAGTGGTTGATTCAATTTCACATTCGGTCGATCCCACTTTCCCTTTAGAGAGTGAACTTCTTACCGCTTAGGTTCTTCTTGTTACATCAGATTCTTCTATGCCGGGGGGCATTTCATCTGTTTCTACAGAACCCCCTCCAAGCACTGAGGTCTTTTCCTTTGATTGGAATAGACTGACAGAACCTCGTCTTCCTTCCTCCATCCCTTTCCAAATCATTGTCAAGGCTGGTGGTAGGGACATCCATCGTACTCAGGTAGATGAAGGTGCTTCTGTTAGTATTTTATCCTCAACTGTTTGGAAAGTTTTGGGTTCCCCTTAGCTTGCGCCTATTATGCAGAATCTGAAAGCTTTTAACAGAACCATTAGTGAACCTTTAGGGATCCTTCCTAAGTTTTCTATTACCTTGGAAGGTAAAACTGTTTGTATTGATCTTATGGTAGTTCGAGGTCCCTTGGATTTCAATTTACTCCTTGGGCGAGACTATGTTTATGCAATGAAAGTTGTCGTATCGACACTCTTTCGCGTGATGTCTTTCCCTCACAATGGCAGTATTGTGATCGTGGATCAGCTTTCGTTCCCTAGTCCTGTCTCAACTACCAATAATATGACACCCCTAAATGTTCCTGATTCTAAAGTGGTATCTACCCCGCCACGGGTTAATTATGTGGCAACTAGTCCCATGTTTTCAGTTACTGATGTAAGTGAGCCTCTCACTGTTTGCTCATCTTCCTTTGATTTAGATCCGGTAATTGATATGGAAAACTCTATGGGATTACTTGAACACGATGTTCTTATCCCTTTTGAGTCCCTTGACATGTGTTCCTTCCAGCGAACTATTCTTCCTTCTGATGAAGACTTTTTGGAAGCCATGATCAAGGTGTGTCCATTGACATGTCTTTCTTCCAGTTGGAAGCCATGATCAGTGAGGACGAGGATAGTTTTTTCCTGTATCAACCTCGTTAAAAAATGAAATAGGTTGTCATGAGGAAAGTTCCTTTTACTGTGTCAACCTCGTTAAAAAATCAATCAGTGTGAGCGAGGATAGTTCCTTTTACTGTGTCAACCTCGTTAAAAAATGAATCAGTGAGTACGAGGAAAGTTCCTTTTACTGTGTCAACCTCGTTAAAAAATGAATCAGTGAGTACGAGGAAAGTTCCTTTTACTGTGTCAACCTTGTTAAAAAATGAATCAGTTGGTCAGAGGATAGTTCTTTTCCTGTATCAACCTTGTTAAAAAATGAAACAGGCTAACATGAGGATAGTTATTTTACTGAGTCAACCTCATTAAAAAATGAATCAGGTAGATTTTAGGATATGTAGGTAGATTGTAGAAAGTAGGGTTTTGAGGATAGTTCCTGTTACTGAGTCAACCTCGTTAAAAAATGAATCAGGTATGAGGATAGTTCTTTTCTTGTGTCAACCTCCTTAAAAATGAAACAACTCCCTTTTCAAGTTAAATATTGAAAGTAAACATTCATTCCACCCATCTGGTTGAATGCAATGAAGCCTGGGGGGCATGTACCTCGCTTTGCATCATTATTCTGGGGGCATGCAAAATTTTTGAGCATAGTTCCTTGTCTTGTGTCAAGCTCGTTAAAAAATGAAACAAAGGTAGGTTAAGTAGGTAGATTGTAGAGAGTAATCATGAGCATAGTTCCTTGTCTTGTGTCAAGCTCATTAAAAAATGAATCAAGGATTTTAGAGCATAGTTCCTTGTCTTGTGTCAAGCTCGTTAAAAAATGAATCAAGGTTTTTAGAGTAGAGTTTTTTGTTAGGTATATTGTAGAGAGTAGTTACGAGCATAGTTCCTTATCTTGTGTCAAGCTCGTTTAAAAAATGAAACAAGGGTTTTGAGGATAGTTCTTTTCCTGTGTCAACCTCACTAAAAAATGAAACAACTCCCACAAGTCTTTCCAAGATCTTGAAAGTAAAGCTTCATTCCATCCACCTCATTGAATGCAATGAAGCTTGGGGGGCATGTACCTCGTTTTGCGTCATTATGCTGGGGGCATGTGAACTTATAACAAGCATAGTTTTTCGTTTCAAGCTTGCGTAAACATGAAACCGAATCCGAGCATAGTTCTTTTCCTGTGTCAAGCTCGTTAAAAAATGAAACAAATCCTCCTCTACTTGAGTCGAGAGATTGACTAGATCTCATAAATGTTAAGTATTTAGGTTAGTTATTTCAGTTTTTTGCATAATTTTCTTACAGTTTTAGGTCTAGTCTTTCAAATGATCTCGTAACTCAACCTTCATTTCATCCAACTGGTTGAATGAAATGAAGCTGGGGGGCATGCGCTCTAGCAGTTATGCTTAGGGGGCATCAAGCACAGGTTTCTCTCTGTTTCAAGCTTGTGTAAAAAATGAAACTACTTTGAAGCATAGTATTTCTCTGTTTCAAGCTTTTGTAAAAATGAAACCTATCCCGAGTCAATTTCAGTTATTTTCAAGACTCGTTAAACTCATGAAAATCTCGAGATTATTTTGCTATTTTTCATTCTCGTAAAACAAATGAAAATGTCGAGTTCTTTCCGTCTTTTCCTGCTCGTAAATTAAATTGAAATTCGGCCATATGAGTACATTTTTATCCTTTTTTCGAACTCACTAAAACTTACGAAAAATGGAAACCATGAGTACATTTTTATCATTTTTTCGAACTCGTTAAAACTTATGAAAAAGTGAAACCTTGGAGTTATCTTTTAAGCCCTTTTCAGACTCTCAAAATATGAAAAGATTGCCGAGTGTTTCTTTTACACTCGTTAAAACGGAATTAAAAGACGGTCCTCTTACAGCCCTTTTTTGACCGTAAAAACATGAAAAGATTGCCGGATTTTTGTCGTTTCAAATTTGAAATTTGAAATAAAACGACGTGTCCTTGATCACTTTTTACTTTTCAGGTCAGAGGCACTAATCATGAAAGTACTCCTTGATCGTAAGATCAAGCGGTTCTCTCAAGTATTATTTTATACTTTTTCGGGCTTGGGAGACACAACTTTACGAAAAAGTTCAACCTGGAGTCTTCTTAAGTTTTTTCAGACTCTCTAAAAATGAAAAACGCCAAGTTTCTCCTATACTGGACTCGTTAAAATTTCACAGTAAAGGACCTGTTCGATTACAAACAGGAACGGACCACTCCTTCTTAGGGTTCGAATCAAAACTAAGTTGGACTCATCAGAATGATGAGCTTATAATCAAGCATATGTCATCCTCCTCAAGCTTGTAAAAAATAAAGAGGTACTTGCCAGAAATGGTGGGGGAAAAGAGAGAAAAATGAGCCCATTTGTTATCCTTTATCTCAGAAGAAGCCTTATTACCACTCTTGAACACGACACTTTTCATTCACCTAGGTTGGGAAATCCTTTGCCTCACAGTTGATCAAGCCACATTGAAAGTCTTTAGCCGGGTATTAACTTTGGGTCAAATGTTACCAAGCCATCTGTCGTGTTGTTATGTGTTCAAGAGGTCTCTGCAATAAACATTCATCTGCAAAATATTCGTCATCCATTTTGACCATCCCTGATTCAGTCCTTACAGCTACATTTCTTTAACTTGATCTATGATTTTGTGTTGTGGGCTTGCCTGCAACGGGTCGCTTTCTATCGACATCAGCACATTATCTAGAAAGATGACCTAGGAATCGTCAGTACCTTGAAGTCTGCATGCATCAATGGCAGGTTTCTCACCTTTGACGACAGTTTACATCATTGACTTTCGATCGAAGGATTCCGTGAAATGTTCGACATCAACTCATTCATTCACATCTCATGGATTGTACTGGGTACTTTGAGAACCATTGACATCACTGGTGGTTTCTCTCACGCTTGTTAACAGTTTACATCATTGACTGGTAATCAAGTGGTTTCTACCATGTTCGACATCAACTCATTTATTCACATGGATAGAATCGTACATGTTCGGGAAGTAGAAATGAAGACCCTGGATCTAGTTTCCACCATCCAGGCTGCGAGGAGTTTTGTATTCATTGTACAGTAGACTAATCATAAACAGATGGCTGTGTCCATATTGTGTCTACAAAAGTCTATGATTATGATGTATTACAGAATCATTCCTGTATCAGAGCAGTAGATAGTCAATTAGTTAAAGTTTTCAATCTGAGTATGGGAATGCCTACCTCAGCGATGATATGATCTTATATATGTATTTTTTGTTGAATACTTGCAGGTTCCGACTAGGCTCTCCACAAGATAATCCTTGAAATGATAAAGTACTTCACCCTTCCTAGAAAATATGAAACCCTTATCTACTACAGGCTTCGCACTTTAGGGGGCAATCTGTTACACTAAAATTTGTCACCATGACTATTTGCAGTTAGTATGGCTCCATCAACTGTCATACTATCCTCCTTGGCAAGCCTCATACCTCTGCTCTCCATGTCAAACTCTAAGAAAGAGAGAAAGTCATTAAAAATCTATATATCTCTGGGTACGCAGTTTCTCTTAGCCGTACCTGCGTGTACGCACCCCAAGTTCACAATACATGCGTACTTCTACGCTCTGTATATAAAGAAATGGGTTCGTACTTCTGTAAAGGTCAAAAGGCGCAAGTTTCACTCCAAAAAAGTTACTTGTGGTCATTTCTAGAGCATTCTAGAAGCTTGTTTGATGTGTATGGAGCGCCTCCAGATGGTTCATGTATCCCTATCAGAGAGGAGCTTATCCCATCAAGAGGGGAGCTATCCCATCCAAAGAGGGGCTTATCCCATTGATGGTGGACCTGAATAACTTCCTCTAGAGCACTATAAATATAGGCATTGGGCCAAAGGGAGGGAGGTTGAAAGCTGTACATTCCTAAGGGTAGATGCTGCTGGAATTAGGACTTCCTTGTAGAAGCTTGTGAGGAGAGATTACCATCTTTGCTTGTTCTATTTGGAAGTGGGTGAGCTGATCAGAGTAAAGGAGAATGCTTGTGGACCCTGGGAGGGACTTGCACAACACCAAGGCTCAGGTTGTAATGGTTCTTTTTGTTACCTTTTAATACAAATTAGTCCATTCTTCTCAACAATTTGTTATTTATGAGTTGTTTCATATACTCCTTGGTCTATATGTTAGATATTTTTTATTTTATGTGATATTCAGGTGCTATTTAATCGTTTGATTTTTAGTGAATGCAGGTTTCGAAGGGAAGGAGGAGCTCATCCGGATCAACGAAGCTGGACTACTACAACAGCGTTGGGTTACAGGTAGGATCTAAACACTTGATTTCTCATATTGTAAACGCATATTTAGAGAAGGATTGCTCTTATTTGTCTTGTTTGTCACTAGAAAGTCTTAGGCTTCTAGGGAGGTCGGTTGTGTCCGCACTAACGACTCTTTCCGCATGACACAAACAAAAGTCAATTACCCATTTTTTCCATGTTTCATGTTTGAATAAGAAATCATGTCTAATAACTCATATATAGACAAATTTACCCTCTTTTAAATGAATAAGGGGTACTAGTACTCAAACCTAAGAGTATCTTATAAGTTAGAACCAAAGTCGTTCCTTTACTAGATATTGACAAACATCTTACGAAGTGGAAGAACCTACTAGCCTATTAGGAGAATTTTGAGGTCTAAAATGGGCCTCCTAAGAAAAATGTACAACCAAAATAAACTTTATAAGAACCAATAGGATTCAAGATGATGATGTCAACCATGGGGGATGATTCACCATTTTCAAAGTAAAAAAGTAAAAAGATAAAAAAATAATAAAATAATGAAACTATTTTTTCAACTTATATCCCTAAGGTTTTACTCAAATTTCGAGCGAGAGTATGCATTGGATGCAAAATTTAATTCCTCATCCAAATATTACCCATATTGCATACTTTCGATGGACCTTGCTATACGAAAAATGAGAAATACATGAACAAACATGATTGCAATCACATTTGTCATGTATTTCTCATTCTTCATGTAGTAGGTTCCATCAAAAGTATGCGACATGGGAACCCCTTGGATGAGGAATCAAATTTTGCATCCAATGAGTATTTCTGCTCAAAATTTGAGTAAACCCATAGGGAGATAAGTTGAAAATACGAGTTGAAAAAATAGTTTTTCCTTTTTTCTCTCTAAAATTTGATGATGTAATCTAATCTTATTTTATATTTCCACTATTATTTTATAATTTCCTTAGAAGGCCCATTCTAGACCTAAAAATTCCCCTAATCTGAATATGAAGCTACCTGGAAAAATTCATTTGCAAAAACTCATCTTCACCAGTGCTTCAAGGATGGAGCATTTCAAGCGGGGATGAATTGTAGCATACATATTATAACAATTGAGGTAATTAAACCAAAGTTATAAATCTATCATATATTTCGATGGCTTTGAAGAGTCATGACTTTATTTATTGTGTATAAATAAGTGTGCCCATGCATCATTGTAACCATAAATTGAAATATATATATATATATATATATGGACTGGAGGGAGACGGCGATGGAGCACGGGCGAACTAGGGTCTGCAAGGAGTTTGGTTAGGGTTATTCTGTGCTCTGCGGTCCGTGCATGAACCTTTCTGAACCCGCTACCGTAATCGCTGTTGTTTACTGTTTTACCCTTACCGCATTGCTGTTTCACTTGTTGGTAACTCCTGGTATTCTGAGCCCGCTCCGCGACTAACGGCGTGACCATCAACGGAACCTCCACAGCTTCGCGGGCCGCTTTCCTTGCAACTGTCGTTTTCTCCGGTTAACCTCCGTTCCGAGGTGTCTGCAGATCCTAGGAGCAGCTGGCAATGGAAGACATTGACGCCGTCGATTACTCCGCGGACCCTTTGGAAGGGGTCTCCATTTGGCGTACACCCCTCGATGCTTCTGGAGGTATGTACAGCTCGGATTATTCTGCCCCATTTCCGCTGGTTCCGTTTTCAGACTCGCTCTCTCATCCTCCTGTTATTCTCCCGGATGATCCGCCAACATGGCCGGCTCTTACCACTCCCCCGCACTCCCCGGCTACCCTAGGGTTTGTCTCGAACTATCTCAACCCTAACCCTAGTTCTCTTCCCCTGGTCACGGGCTCCATTCCCCTTCAGTTTCAAGCCCTCTCCCTCCCGGGACCTTCTATTGGTATTCCTATCTCATTCGGGTCCTCATCTGGCTGTTTTACCGCCGTCCCTCCCCTCACTGGCACTCCAGCCTCATCGGTCCCTCTCGGGTACTCCCATCCGGCCAGTCTCCCCGCATCTCAGTCTGAGAACCCGCCTCTGCCGGTACATCCCCTAGCCATCCCCCTCCCCGGGGCCCTAAACGAAGATATAAGTGTTTCAAATCCAGGGCAGAGGACGTTTTTCTTCGGTTAGAAGAGGACATTTGTTGGGGTGAGACCATGGATTTTGCAGACCGTGTGTTGGTCGGTCGCATCCATGGACGCAGTTACTCGGCAGCGCGATTGAAGCAGTGGGCAGCTGATGTATGGGGTCACCACCTGGTGGATATCCCTTTTGTGCAGACCTTCGTGCGGGGATGGTTCGCTCTTCGTTTCGCGCGTGCAGACCATACCAATTGGGTCCTTTCATCATATTGGCATTTTGACCACGCACCGGTACTACTGAAGAGATGGACTCCTCTGTTTGACCCTGAGACGGAACATATTGGCACTGGACCGGTATGGATTAGGCTACCAGGACTACCCCTACAGTACTGGTCAGAGGACATCTTCAAGAGAATTGGTAATGCTATCGGTGTTTATATGGGCTATGATAAATCCTACCAGCAGACGGGCATGATGGCCTATGCCAGGATCCTCATTAACCTGGACACGACAGGCGGACTTCTTGAATTCATCACGATCCAGTGGAGGGATACCGAACGCAAGCAGATCATCGACTACGAAGGAGTACCTTATAGATGCCGCCGATGCCATAAGGTAGGACACCTCTACAGAGATTGCCCACTCCTCAAGAAATCTGGTACTAATGGCATCGAGGAAGCAGCACCTAAGCCACAGGTCACCCAACCTGAGACACAGCCGGCACAAAACACTGAGGAACCGATTCCACCATCAGAAGTGGCAGCACCGGAGGCAGCTGGAACTGGCGTTAATATTGGAACATCAGCGGGCCCGCAGCCGTTCCCGTCGGACGTGCAGACGGCCACAGAACCTGAGGACATGGAGGAATCGGGGAACAAAACACTGAAGCTGATCAACTCTCCAAAGCGGCTACGCACAGGCAAGGAGAAAATTGGCTGATACAGGAGGAGAACGAGGGGTCTTTCTATCAGTATTATCATAGACCCTTTGATGACCAGATGGATAATGGGTGTTAAGGCCCATTCAGTTAATCATTTCTGTTTCATTTACTGTAAATACTCATAGACACTATATGGCTCTAGCAAAGAGCAACTGCTACTTATTTTTGATATACTTATAGTAACATCTTTTGACAGCTCCCTGCGTGGAGACTGATGTTTTATTTTTACTTTCACAGTCTATAAACTGAACTCGATAGGCACAGCTGCCTCTACTTGAATGCTTCGACATATGCAAAATATAATTTCTTACTATTAATAGAAATTACGACTTTTTCCCAGGGGAAAAAAGATATATATATATATATATATATATATATATATATGTTTTCCTATACTATGTAAACAAATCAAATGGAAATGTTCCTATAGTAATTTATTGTCTACTAGTAAGACTTGACAAAAAACATGAAATCCATGAATACACATTTATAAGAAAATACTCATAAATCATTCATGGTTAAAGCAACAAAAAAATTACACCTTCCTTCACTACGAATCAACATGATTGCATATATTCATCCAATTGGAAGCTCGAAACTTAGATTACACAACCTCCTTTCAATTTCCTCCTACAAAAAGATATCATCTACCATGAGCTTGATACATATCTATATATTGTGAAGTAAAGGGGTATTTACTAAAATGATTCTCCACCTTTTCTCTTCGGTGTCAACATAACCCTTTACCCCTTCGTATGTCCATTACAAACCATTGCTTGACCTTATAAAGTAAAATTTTGTTAGGTCCATATACTACTCGTGTAACCCTTTATTGTTATTAGTACAACCCCCTTATTATATTGTTGTGCCCATGTAGTTCCCATATTGTTATTATTGTGCCCCATAGAAGCCCACTATTATTATTAGTGTTCCCTTAGATTATTATTGTTATGTCGGCTCTGATTATATTATGACCCCTTAGACTCCTATATATAGAAAGGAGGTCTTGTCATTTGTATCATCCAAGAATTGTTCATTTGTGTAATGTAAAGGAGTTTTCCCCCTCGAAGAGGCTGAATTATAAGGCGTTGATCTATATTTTCTATCTTTTTGTGAGTTGGTTTCATAACATTTGGTATCAGAGCTTTGGATTCTAGGGTTTCACTGCTCCGAACAGGTCATCGTGGAATTTTCGCTATAACATTTTTTATATGACGTTTCAGAAGCTAAAACAAAAACCCATTTGAGAAGAACTCGCTCTACACCTTGGATCTGAATTTCCAAGCTTGTCTCGTTATATTTTCAGAGATATGATCTGAGGAAGTTAGGGTTGTTGCAAGATCCAAACGTTCCACTAAAACAAGTCATTGTGGTATTTTCGCTATAACGCTTTTGCTACAAAATTTCAGAAACTGAAACAAAAACCCATTTCAGATGAAATCGTTTTGGACCTTAGCTCCGAATTTCATATCCCTTCTTTCTATAATTTCGGAGATATCATCTGTGGAAGTTAGGGTTTTTGCGGACTCCCAAATTACATCGTAAACAGGTGGCCTTGGGAAAATTGTCATAACTTTCTCTCTAAGTATCAGATTGAAATTTTGTAAGAAGTTTCAAAAAGAGGATGGACTATAGGGTTTTGTGTGTATCGTTTAGATCCAAAGGTCAAAATAGTGACACGTGGAACTTCATACAAGTTTGCTATTCTTAAAAGTGGTATAATCAGGTCATCTTGGGAGATTGTGCATAACGCTTTCTTGGAGAATCTAATTTTGATAAGACTAGTGGCATTGGAAAGAGGATGTAGAGGAATACTCGAGGTCACAATTTTAGAATTGGAAGATCTAAAATTACAGAGTTGCAGTCATTTCAAGATCGAGCTCCTAAAATCAAGAAAAAGCGAGATGAGGAAGTTTGATGGCAAGGATCCGGTAAATTGGATACTACAAATGGAGAAATATTTTGATCTACATGGTGTACCACTATTACAAAAGGTATGTATTGCATCTAATTATTTAGAACTGAATCAATTTTTATGGTATAAAGGGCTTTGTTCTCATAAACGACTTGTCACATGGTCAATTTTCATAGAGGAAATGATAGCACATTATGAGGATACAAAGCGAAACAACTTCTTTAGCCAATTGATAAATCTCAAACAAAAGTGTTCAATCGCAGAGAATATTGAGGATTTTCAAAAATTGAATATAAGGGAAAATGATATTCCAGAGAAGCAGAGGATTCATGTCTCCATATGGACTTTAAAGGATAACATTCAACATGAGGTTTGTCTTTGGGAACCTAATTCATTAGAGAAGGCATTCAGGTTGGCAAGAAAAGTGGAAAGAAAAATTATGGAAACAAGGAATTCTACCCCTCACAATTATAAACATGGAAGTGTTGTTTCTCCTACCCTTCCACAACCTACAAGGGTGACATCACAACAATTGGAAGAAAAAAGAGAAAAAGGGCTTTGTTACAATTGTGATAGCAAATGCATTAAAGGTCATAAGTTTGCTGAGAAGAAATTATTTTACATAGATTATGAAGAGGAGGAAGAAAAGGATCAAGAAACATCAAAAGAAGAGGATATACACCAGGAACCAACCCTAGAGAAAGAATAAATGAATCCAACATATCTTGTAAAGCATTGGCAAGAACTACCACTCCTCAATCTCTCAATATAGAAGGACATATCAAGAAGAAAAAGGTTCAAGAAGTGGAAGATCACATCGAGAAAGAAGAAATGAATCCAACCATATCTTGTAATGCATTGGCCGAAATTACCACTCCTCAAACTATCAATATAGAAGGACATATCAAGAAGAAAAATTTTCAAGAAGTGAAAGATCACATCGAGCATCAAGAAATGAATCCAACCATATCTTGTAAAGCATTGGAAGAAATTACCACTCCTCAAACTCTAAAGATAGAAGGACATATCAAGAAGAAAAAGGTTCAAGTAGTGAAATATCACATGGAGCATCAACAACAAGTTCTCCAACTTTTAAAGGATAACGCCACTTTGGTGCAGAGTCGAATGAAACAACAGGTAGATCAACATCGCAGTGAAAAATGTTTTGATGTAGGTGATTGGGTATTTTTAAGGCTACATCTCAAGCAAGCTATATATGAGAAGGAAATGTTGGCAATACTGCATGCACTTAAGAAATGGCGACCTTACCCAATGGGAAGACACTTCAAGGTAAAAATGGATCATGATAGTCTTAAATACTTTTTAGCACAAATATTATCTTTAGAAGAACAGAAAAAATGAGTCACAAATATGTTGGGTTATGATTTGAAATCATCTACAAAAATAGGAAGCCAAATGTTGTTGCAGATGCACTCTCAAGAAGGGATGAGGATGTGGAAGCATTGTTTTGTGTTATTTCTATTATCCAACCAGATTGCCTAAACAAAGTAAGGGATGAATGGAAGAAGGATGAAGAAGTGTCGCCACTCATTCAAAAGTTGCAGAAGATCCTAGTTCAAACATTATTGCCAGAACTTGACGAGGAAGGAAAAATCATATTGGAACCTGGAGCAGTCATAGAAACAAGAACCCAACAGCTACGAAATCGATAAATTTCAGAGTATCTCATCAAGTGGAAGAACTTACTCACTGAATATTCCACATGGGAGGAAAATAATTTTATACATAAGCATCAAGAACTACTCAAGCGTTGAGTACAACACTCTATGAAGGAGAGGGGCATGTTAGGTCCCTATACTACTAGTGTAACCCTTTATTGTTATTAGTACAACCCCCTTATTATATTTTTGTGTCCATGTAGTCCCCATATTGTTATTATTGTGCCCCATAGAAGCCCACTATTGTTATTAGTGTTCCCTTAGATTATTATTGTTATGTCGGCTCCGATTATATTATGACCCCTTAGACTCCTATATATAGAAAGGAGGTCTTGTCATTTGTATCATCCAAGAATTGTTCATTTGTGTAATGTAAAGGAGGTTTCCCCCTTGAAGAGGCTGAATTCTAAGGTGTTGATCTATCTTTTCTATCTTTTTGTGAGTTGGTTTCATAACAAATTTATCTCTAATAAGATTATAAATAAGACCTAGTCTTTAAGCTTAATATTTTAAGAACATTTAATTGTGTCAAGTTCCTCCATAAACTTGGGTAGCCTGAAAAGAGTAATATTGGGATGCATTTTTAAGCCCTTATAATAATTATTACATATTAAGATACTATGCATTAATATAAATGAATACATAACTATATACATTATAAAGTAAATATATGCTCCAACAATCTTCCTAACGTACAAATACTCTTCAAACAATAAAGACTCAATGGATTAACCTTCCCATAACTATATCTTCTTTCTAACTATATATTCTTTATAGAGTTATGAGTTCTTTGTGTGTTTTCCCTAGTGTAGTATTTTCTGAAATGTGTGTTGAAGCCCTAGTTTCAACACATTGATGGCATTGCCTTCTTCATTTACTTTGAGTGACAACATCTAATCTAACATGAAAGAGATTAATGATAAATAACTTGCAAGTAGGAATTATTTCCAATGCATGCTCATGGATACTGCTCGACCTACGACAATCATGCACATAAAATAAGACCAGAAATAAATATGAAGGATATAAATTTAAAGAATGTTCAAAGACTAAAGAATAGGGTTCTTCTCATAGTAGGAGATGAGCATATATTACATTGCAACCAACCCTTTTAGCATACTTTACTTCCTTGACAAATGCATAATAGACTATGATCATCCATTGATTTTTTCTTTGATCCATGGAGGTCATTCGCATCATGATTATGTTTTTTTGGTTACATGATTTTGTTGTGGTAGATTTCAAGATCTTGGAATATTATGCTTTTAGTATATTGAAATCTTTGGCCAAAGAGTTACTTGGCATGGAAAACTATAATTTGGGAACGAATGACTTCTTTATTAACAAAGAAGCCCTCCCACACTGTGTATCCATGTCCACTCTTGTGTTTTGAAATTTCTTTTTGACTATGGTTGAGAAACCCCTTTGGTAACCTAGCCTAATCCCCATTGAAACAACATGAAAAAAGAACTTCGGTGGCTCACTAGTATGACTTATGGAAAGTTCACTAAACTTTTCATCAACTTGTGTTGTTAAGTAATAAACTGTTGTACGAGTGTTTCTTCCTAGCAAGTCAACTATTCACTTCAAAAGAATATTGGGTTTGGAATTATGAGAGGAAGTTTGGTTCCTCATAATCAGGTTATAATTTTATTATTTTCCTAAGAGGTAAGAGTTCTAGAAGGATTTAGTTTGTTTGGAGAGTTGATGAATATATCTTCATTGTTATGTAATAGAACAATTAAGTCTATTTTAGTATTATTGTCAAAAAATTAGTGAAGATAGGAGTTTGTTAAGATATCTACAAATGTGTCCGCATGGGGTAGCTCAAGTGGCAATGGCCGTGGAAATGAAGTCTCACCGAACCGAGATTTTGGGTTCGATTCTTGTGCTACCCTCCCTGGAAATGGGGTGAATAACGGACATGTAAAAACTCGAAAATGAGAAGGTCCCACCTAAGCTTACAAAAAAAAAAAAAGATATCTACAAATGTAAAGATTTTAATTTTGGAAGAATAATGAATGAAGTTGCAAAATTTTAAATGGAGCATTAATTATAGATGTTTTTGTCTTTTTCTCAGGAATTAATGATACAATTTTTGGCAAAGATTGTGAATTGTAGCTGTTTAAAATGTGTTTTTAAATGCATAAATGGATTAATCACCTTGAAAAATCTATAAGGCACTTTAATTTTGTAGATTATATACCTAAAACTTATAATTCCAAGAAACCTCTACTAGATTTTGGGCAAACTTGACTGAAAAATATGCCTAGAAAAGGGAAAAAATGTCTAACTCTTAGACTACTTGATTTTAAATACCTTTGTCACATTTGTATGTATTCCTATAAGGTTGGTTGTTGTGTAGTTATATATTCATGAAATCATTCATGGTTACCTATGTGTTTGTCATGTAATTTGGGGAAAAAGGCAATATATTATAAAGGGTGTTGTCTAGTGAGGCGTTTGTGTAGTTATCTCTTTGTGAAATTATTCATGGTTACCTATGTGTTTGTTATGTAATTAGGGGGAAAAGGAAATATATTATAAAAGATGTTGTCTACTAAGGCATCAAATTTTCCCGGATAGCCAAAAATCACCGCAATCTAGCCTTTTTTTCCAAAAAATCTGAGAATATGATTGCTTGAATCTTGTTTTTGATGGTGGAAATGGATTCAACACCATCAAAAACACCTACGCCACGCAAAATCTTGAAGCTTGATAGTTGTAACCCACATTTCCAAAAATTTATACCAGATTTTATTAAAATCATGTCAGGATTATTTTCGAGACAAATTTAAAACCACATTAAATTACTACGATTACTATAAAGTTATGTGAAATAGTTAACCCATAATTTATCAAGATTCAATTTCTAGAACAAAGTTTCTTTATCAGGTTGGCCTTTCCATGTATCTCTTTACTAAGTCCAAAATCCCAAACCTGACACCCAACATCAATTAACAGTGAGAAAAGTCGTTATTTAACAATTCTATCCACCAAGACAAAGGTGTATTATGACCTTGTTGCCTCACTTGATTCTTGAAATCCTGATCCAGACCTCCCAATAGTTCCAACACCTGAAATGGTAATTGATGGGAAATAATCTTGTTATTTAATGATATGTCTAACCAGAGAAAACCACATCCACATCGGGAATTTGATAAAATGAGAATTATCCTGAGTCACCCTAAACACCTGAAACAGTAATTGATGGGAAATAATCTTATTAGTTAACGATATGTCTACCCAGACAAAACCACATCCACATCGGGAATTTGATAAAATGAGAAGTCGCCCTAAACACCTGAAACGGTAATTGATGGGAAATAATCTTGTTATTTAACGATATGTCTACCCAGACAAAACCACATCCACATAGGGAATTTGATAAAATTAGAATTATTTCGAGTCACCCTAAACACCTCAAAAGGTAATTGATGGGAAATAATCTTGTTATTTAACGATATGTCTACCCAGAAAAAACCACATCCACATTGGGAATTTGATAAAATGAGAATTATTCTAAGTCACCCTAAACACCTGAAACAATAATTGATGGGAAATAATCTTGTTATTTAACGATATGTCTACCTAGACAAAACCACATCCACATCGGGAATTTGATAAAATGAAAATTATTCCGAGTCACCCTAAACACCTGAAATGATAATTGATGGAAAATAATCTTGTTATTTAACAATATGTCTACCCAGACAAAACCACATCCACATCCACATCGGGAATTTGATGAAATAAGAATTATTCCGAGTCACCCTAAGCCTGGATTGCTGGCATCCGATTTTTCGATGACCCGAAATACAAGTCCTCTTCGTGATCATTACAAGTGGCTTCCACTTGAAAAATTCCATATCGAATCAGACTTATACATGATATCCCAGGGAACAGATAATAATGATTCTATATATGAGCATGGACTAGAAGTGAAGTGATCTATGGGTTGAGCATGAGCATGTGGCAGCTACCATGAGCATGTCATACAGTGTGCAGGTGACTAGGAGTCTACGAAGGAAGAGCAACAAGAACGATAGAAAGGTCCCAATTACATTAGGAAGAAGGCCACACCAATGTTGGGCTATGCATTCTATGTTCTTAAGTGCATATCGAAACCAATTTCCTTCACTACTCATCGTGATACTCTTACATATCGAATTAATTGTGAAATCAATGCCTATAGTTGACATCTTGCTCCCTAACAAGCCTATTTAAAGAAACTTAACTACAACACATGGGTAGGCCAACGACATTAGCATGATGTATGTGAGTCATCGCATGTACCTAGTTTGATCAAATCATGTATAGTCTTCAAAAAAAAGTTATCCACATATCTCGGGATTTGTAAAAGTATGAGTGCGGGCCAATGAGATAGCGAGTAGCATTGGAATTATTGGAATAGTAGAGATTACATACACAAAGTGCATTGTTGATCTATGGGATATTTAAATTAGTAATTGCTCTTAAAGGTCTAAGATAAACAGAAAGTAAAAGCATGGGTGTGGACCAATGAGATACCTAGTAGCTTTGAAATTATTGGAATAGTAGAGATTACATAGACTCGTTGATCTATGGGAGTTTTAAAGTGGCTCTTGCTCCTAAAGGTGAAAGATAAACATAAGGTAAAAGCATGGGTGCGGGCCAATGAGATACCTAGTAACATTGCAATTTTTGGAGTAGTAGAGATTACATAGACAAAGTGCCTCATTGATCTATGGGAGATTTAAACTAGAAATTGCTCCTAAAGGTGAAAGATACATAGAAGGTAAAAACATGAGTGAAGGCCAATGAGATATAGCATTGGAATTATTGGAATAGTAGAAATTACATAATCAAAGTACCCCATTGATCTATAAGATATTTAAACTAGCAATTGCTCATAAAGGTGAAAGATAAACAAAAGGAATAGAAGATTTGGGAAAATAAAAAATTGTTAAAAATAATATGATATTTAATATATATAATAAAAAGACAATAAAAGTAATATGATATTCAATATACATAATAAAAGGTTGCACACAAATAATATGATATTCAAGTGTACAATTTCAAATGAGATATCAAGTGTTAGCATGATGAACATGTAATTAAAGGATAAACCTGATAGAGCTACAAGAAGACTCTCAGTTCCTTCAAAATATGTAACCCTTGTTGCAAAGATGGACAAGAAGTTGCTTTACACTACACCTTCAAGCATTGTATTAGAAAACAAATCTACTTCACAGTTTTTTTCCTGGGACCCTTTTCCAAAGGAAAGGCCACTACTAAGTCAACATTATTTCAAGGTCCATTCAACAAGAATCAAGGTAAGGTTAATGGTGAAAAAAAAGTTGCAATTCAAACTTCCATGGTTGGAGTAGAATCATAGGAAATTCCAAAATCTGTACAAAGAAGAAAATTTAGCACATTGAGATCTTCTTCTTATTGGTTGGCACAAATCAAGTTTGCATAATTTGCTCAAAAACATGGCATTTTACTTGGATTTTTTTTACTTGCTCTAGAATCTATAGTCGAGCCTTTGCAAAGGAGCCAAGATGAGTTGGAATCCTTTGCCAAAAAGCATAATCTCCTTCATCTCAATCATGTTTCTCAAGAGGTCATGTTGAACTATGGTGTTTTGGAAGAGGTTACTGTAGAAGTTGAAGCTAAACCAGGGGCCAAATAACTTGTAGTGCACATTCCTGAAGCATGCCCCCTTATAGTGCACATTCCTGAAGCATGCCCCCTTATACTCGAGCATGATGAAGTAGAAGAGTCTCACGGTGACATTGATGGAAAAAATTTCCCAAGGAAAGCAAAGGAGATATGTTATCAAAGATCTAAGATGGTAATGCACTGGAGGCAGGAAAATTTAACTCAAACAAAAATACTTCCAATAAAGTTGAATCAATTGATGCAAAAAAACTAGGTCTGAGCTCTCACGTTAAGAAAAATAGCGATGTAAGGTGGGACTAAAATAAAAGTACTTCTGATAAAGTTGAATCAATTGATGCAGAAAAGCCGGGGCTAAGCTCTTAGATTAAGAAAAATAGTGGTGTTCAAAAGTAGAAGAAATCTACATAATAAAAACACAATAATTCAATTAGATTCCTCTTATTTTTTTTTCAGAAGAAAAAAATTGAACTCTACTTCATTATCAAATTAAGTTTTACATAGAATTGTTTCTTAATCATGGTAGACCATATTCTACAATAGATACAAAATGGAAGGTTGGTTTGATCCAGAATCATATGACTTGAAAAAATGAAACTATGCCAATGCTACGACAATAATAGGATTGCATAATTGTCATGCGATGTAAAACAAAAATCCCTACATAACCAAAGATAAGGACCAAAAATACACAGAGGACAAGAAAAAAAGTGAAGAAACCCAGCATAAGGGAATTTTCAGCAACAAACAAAGAGCCAAATGATAAAGTGCAGAAGAAAATAATAGGAAACGAGACTTGAAAGACATGCTAGCAAAATATGCACCGACAACAGATATTAGATCTCAAAAGAACCCTGACCCTAGCCCCTACCATTGACCATATGTTCAAAAACCATGAAACCAGGAAGGAGGTCTAGACCATGCTTAGAAAGTGCATCAACCTCAGTGTTTTTCTACCTAAAAACATGTTGAAATGTGAGATCTAAAGAATATTCCTTAAGTGTCGAGATCTGTTGCATCCAGTGACAAAGAATGGGAACCTCTAGAGGATTCTGCCTTTGAATCCATTGGATCAAAGTTAGAGAGTCACCCATAATCAGAATGTTGTCAATGTTGAGACATGATTATCATTACAGATCTCCCCATAAAGCAATCATTTCCGCTCTGTAATTATCTCCATTGCCACCATGCCAATGAAAAAGCTAATGGATGGAGGAGTCAACATAGAAGGAAACATCACAACCACATTGATCGTTTGTTGATGCCTCATCGAAATATAAAATTGGTTATATACTAGCCAACTCGACAAGGGTGACAGTTTGAGAAGAGATCATGGGAATCCTAGGACCAATTTCTTGGAAATATACCACAATTCTCAGGGTTATGATTTTCACTAGAAGCTGCCTATCTTCAAAATTTAGACCATTCCTAGAATTCCAAATACCCCATAGGATGCAAAGAGGAACCCTCTTGTAGGCCCTTGCTTGAATATCCCAAGAGGAGACACATTCAGGAATAGTAGTGAAGTCTTTGGGAATAAAGACCCCTAACATTTTGGAAACCTCCTCCAAAACAATTATTGTAAAGGGGAAATTCAAAAATAGACGTGAGCAGTCCTCCAAATCCATCCCACACATGGATCATCTTGCAAGTCCCATGAATCCCTTCTTAAGCATCCTATCCCAAGTAAAGATACGTTGATGGATAACTAACCAAGAGAAACATTGATCTTTAAAGGGGCATCCCATTTCCACAATCGAGCCATATATTCAACAAAGGCTAGATTTTGTGAGTTAGAAGATATATGGGCATATACTTCATTCACAACGATCCTATTAGATCTGATATGACCTTCCCACACAAGTTGGTATGAACGCAAAGAGAGATGGATCCTTGCCTAGCACAGGAGACTGCAATAATATTCCTACTCTTCCACTAAAGGGTCTGGGATGCAAATCTTCCATGCTTGCAACCAAACAGAGGTGATACAGACTCTCTCTCAAAGGCTACCAAGTGATTAAATCCCCTTCGTGTTCAGTATATTGATGATGGAGGCTAAAAGTGGATGACAACCATGTATGCCTTTGATGGCATCTAGCCCAACTTGAAATTTCTGACCATCCCCAACCATCCATCACAAATTGCTACAAATTAATGGGATTTCCTTCTGGAGACTACGCCAAATAATGGATGCACCGAAGATAGATGGAGCCCCCACTACCACCTATTCCTCCATACCATGTTGCAGAATGTATTTATTGAACATAATTTTCTGCCACAAACCCCTGCCATTAATAATTCTCCAGAGATTCAAAGATAGTAGGGCATTATTAAAGCTCCTGGAATCTAGGAGACCCCATCCCCTAAATTTAACAAGCCTAGAAATTATGCTCAAGCTGACAAGGTGAATATTACTCTTATCTCTAGTGTTAAACCATAACAACTTGGCAATGATGGAATCTATTTGATGAATGATAGATTGTGGAATATGGAAAAAGTGCATCTAGAAAACTAGAATGCCCTGAAGTACCGCTTTAACCATGATGACTCTGCCACCCATCGCAAGCTATTGATGATCCCATCAGGTCAAATTCTTCTTTAAATTCGAGACAAGCCACTCCCAGTCATGTATATGATACTTGCTGAGATTTTAAAAACATCCCAAATATTTGAAGTCCTCAGACATGGGCTGAATATTGATCCCAAATAATGTGGCAATCGCTTGAATCTCATTTGAGTCGCCATCATCCAAAATTAATTCTGTTTTTGTGGTGTTTATGGTCAGGCCATATGCCTTGCCAAAATTCTTGAACAAATTATGGAAGGATTCCCACTTGGATATCTTAGCAGCCCTAACGCACAGCACATTGTCCATGAACATGAGATCAATGAGCCATCCATTAGGCCCAAGGCTCTTGTCTTTGGCAATATCCTTAACTTTTTGAAGTAGATCTTCCTCTGAGATAGAAGTATGTATAAGAGAAATTTCCTCCTCATTGACAATGAAAGGAAACAAGTTGAATAGCCCCATTTTCTCTATAATGAAGTTACCCTCCCCTTCCAAGAATTGTTTCCTAAAACAAAATGCCTCCAATTTTGATTTTTTGGCTAAGGAGTAAGTGTTTCCAAATTCGTCTTGATTGGACCATATATAATTAATATATGTCCTCTTGAACATTTCTCTGTGAAAATATTTTGTGTTTTGGTCCCTGACCCATAAACTGTTACAAATATTCCACTAGATAGTTCGTCACAATAGAGCTAATAATATTATATTAAAATACTGAAATTTTACACTATTAGAGTTTATTAAACTTTAAGATCTATGGATTTAACTATAATTAGTGCATGCATGTGAATATAAATTATGCAGAAAATTAGATAACGACAAAATAAGATCACACATATAAGACACAATATATGCTCTACGAGAAACCCTTTTAGGAGAAAACCCAGTTGGAAGGTGAGGTCGCTTCATTCTCTTTCTCTGTGTGGAAATATGGTTGCAGGTACAAAGAAGTAATGCTTGTGGCCCATAGGATGCTACAGTGCATAGATCCTCTTTGTGTTTTCTATCTCCTATCTCTCATGGTTATCTTTGCTCAGCTATGGAACAAAATTCTCTCGAAAGAATAGAATGCCTCTTCCTCCTAGTGGTCTGGTTATAACACAACTCGATAGCATACTAGCGGTTACGTTTGAGAACATCAACTCTTAACTAGAGTTAGAAAATAGACTCTTCTAGAGTCTTTTACATCAAAAACATGTGGCTAGCCCATTTTCAATAAATAATGGGGGTTGACGTGGCATTTTCCTGTTCTACCAACTACAACCACCCTCCAAAATTTTTCCTATGCTTCGTTTTGGAGCCTCCTTCCTAAATCATAGCAGCTCATCTTGCACTGACCTAAGCACTTGTGCTTTCATGGAGCTTTATCTTTTGCATTATGGCTTGTTTTTTCTTACTTGCTTTACTGTCAAACCACAAATCGATCTCTTGACTTGGTTTCAACCCGGTTCCAGGCTTGCCTTAATGAATTACGCAATCCTTGAGGGAAACTAGTCTTGCTCTCAGGAATTGCAAAATCCAAGTTGAAAGTGAGCCTTCAGCTCCAAAATTACACAGAGCCAGCTGACAGCTAGCCTTCAGCTGGGAAACTGTGTAGAGCCCAGAGCCATTCAGCCCAAAAATTGCGCAGAAGCTTGTTACTCAGAAGCTGCTCATTGCATGAGCCAGTGAATTTCCCAGTCCTTCCCAAAACTACGCAATCTATCCAAGAAATGCATGGTATATTTTCCTGAAAAAGAAAAAAGAAATAAAAAGCATCCCTATAAAATAGGGATCTATTTTTAGAAACACGAAGGAGACACTTAATTTATTTTGGAAACTACCACCAAGTGTCACTTTTTCCTTGGTTTTTGGCCTTCACGTCATAAACCCTAAATCGACTAAATATATTTAATGGATGCTGCCAAAGTTCATTTTCAAATTCGATCTTGGAGCTCTACCCTTCCCAAGGAGATCAAGGAACATCTAGTGTGGTCGTCGTTTCTTTCCTGGGTAAGTCTTGCTTTTTTAGTCTTTTGCTGCTTTTTCTATCACTTTAGTTTGTTTAGCTTGTGAGAGTATTGTTTCACTTATTTTTTTGAATGACTATTAGCGTTTCAACTTGTTTTAGCTTGTAGAAGTGTTGTTTTAATTTTTTCATTAGCTTTCCCACGTGTTGCATGCATCACCCAGGTTTTGCACTAATGGTCATCATTGTTGTGAATCTCTCCACATGCTTCATTTTACTTTAGTTTGATTGATTCCTGCACTTGATTCACTCGTATGCATCATCATTCACTTATATGTGCACCCAACTTTATTCAATCCTCCATATTTGTTCGATTTCTTACTTCGCTTATGCAGATCTCGGCTTCCTTGGCCTAGATCTTGCTTTCCCAAGCATGCACTGTGCATTTCTAGAGCTCAAGCCCTCGACCTTGGATTTTGGAATTGTGAAGAGGTTTCCCAGGCCTGGCTCTAACTGCGCACTATGCAGTTCCAAAAGCCAACCTTGAGACTTGGCCACTGAGACTACACAATGCACAGTCTATCCTGGATTATACCCATACTGTTGTGAATTGCGCAGTTCGAGTCAGCACGACCTCCCCACTGACTGTTGTGATTGCACGCAATGTGTAGTTCCAGCTGGTAGTCGGTCACCTATTTGATCCAAGATTCGCAATTCTTCCTAATAGTTTCCTAGTTTGTTTCTTGGTCTGTTCTTAAAGTGCTTTTGTTTTAAATCTAACATTTTCATGCCATGAGTGTCCTCTCTAAATCCAGGTACAACAATTGTTGAGAAAATCTCTAGCAGTTATAGGTAACATGGCTTCCAAGAGAGCTGCATCAAAGGATACTGTCAAGAGTAGCACTAGGGAAAAAGTTGAGCAGGTGTCAGTGAATATTCTAGTTTATGAAGACACTCAATTGTTCATTGAGAAGGGAATGAAGTTAACATGGTAGGGAATCAAGGATATCTTTGTAGGGGACTTCAAGGAACATCTAGAGGGTCAACAAGTTTATATCAATATCCATTGGTGAGGCTTACATAACGTTGCATGTGGGTACCCTACCTTCCCATGTGTGGACATCATCCACTGGATTGTCTCACGCACGGATCCAGAGAATATGACATTGTGCAGTGCTAGTAGGATACATCTTGCCAACTTCAGGGTGGAGAACTATAAAAAGATGTATCATTTACCTCAGCCAATGAATTGCATGGATGCACTTTTCTATGCCACCCACAACTTTGTGAGCACTAGAGATATTGTAAAGCATTGGGTGAAAGAGCTGTCAAATTTAAGAGTGACACCCAATCATGTTTACAAGACAAAGTCACTTAGGAAGGCCTACCAGTTCTTGATCATATTTGCATGTTGATTATATGGTCAAGAGAGCATGGAGACCTTTCCAGAAAATTGGGTGGTTGTGTTGGACCAATTGGTGAATTATGGAGAGCCATTCAACTGGATGGATTTGTTGGATCTTGTTGTAGCGGTTACAATCACCCTCCAAAATTTTTCCTTAGCTTCATTTTGGAGCCTCCTTACCAACTTTTCATAGCACCTTGTCTTGCTTCTTCAAGTACACAAGCTTCAGTGTTTTTCTTGCACAAAGGAAGCCTGTCGATCACACCTTGATGCATTCTCCTCATAGGCTATTCATCTAGACTTGGTCCAGCTGTAGGCTAAGCAGCTTCCCCAAGAAATTGTGCATTTCTGGAGGGAAACCAGACTTCCCTGAAGAAATTGCGCAATCCTATTTGGCAGCATGTTGGGCTCTAGAATTGCGTAATTTTACCAGTCAACAATCACAGTGAAAATTGTGCAATTTTCCCCAGCAGGGCTACTCAGCCCAAAATTTGTGCAAATCTAGGCAGTAGTCAACTACTCTGCCTAGAAATTGCACAAATATCGTCGACAGCCATCCCAGCTCCCAGCCAGAAATGCACATTTCCTTCCAGCAGTTGAGCAACCTTTTGCATGTGTAGCCGAGTTGACCGATTCCCTCCGGGATCAAGAAAAACAAACATGCATGCATGAGCTGCTTCTCCCAAGGTAGCATGCAAAGGCATCCCTTGTTTCATGGATCTATTTTTGGTAGTTGGAGGTTACATGCAAGGATCATTCCAAAAACCTCCCACCAAGTGTCGGTTTCCCTAGATTTGTGGCATGCACGTCACAACTTCGATTTTATCAAAACTCATAAACCGGACACTGCAGAGCTCATTCCTCACATCAATATTACAGCTTTGACATCCCACATTTCACTTAGGAGCTATTGACACATTCATCTTAGCTATTTTGGGGTAAGCCTGCTTTCCATGTCTTGTGTTGCATTTCTGGCACTTTTGTGTTTCACTTTGTATAAATGTTTTCTGCATGATTTTAGTGACTGCTCGCTATCATTTTGAAACATACTAGCTTGTACTAGAACCATTTCAATTTTCGTTGACATCTCACTACTATCGCATGCATGAAACTATTTTTCATGAACAATCGTCGATTCAACAACTCGCCTCACTCACATGCATGTTGTTCCATTTTCTGAATCTGTCATTCACTATTTTCATGCATTATCATTCACTTATGCTTACACTTAGCATCACCATTAATTCGCATTCACTTTTGCTTTTAGTTGCCCATCGGCGAGTCTGGCCAACCTTGGCCCGAACTCTGCCTCACTGTTATCGGGAAATCTAGTGTCCACTCGGATCTTCTAGTCCGACTAAGACTGGTAGCTATCTTAGAAACAAAAAAACTAAAACCACTTTCGTTTTCCTTTATGAAAAGTAGATAAGAGTGAAATGAAGGAAACCAACCTCAGTCTTGCACTTGGTTCCTTGCTTGATTCCTCTCCTTTCTGACAGATCCTTGCCGCTTCTCCTTCGTCTTCCCAGCTTCAAAGAGTGCTTGTGGAATCAAAGCAGCATAATACTATCGAAGAACAAAGATCTACAATCATAAACAATATAGGACCATATATATATTGACCACACAAATGCATATATCATCAAACATACAAGAATGTGGAGGAAAACTTGAATAGCTTTATTAATAATCAAGAATAGCAAATAGGATTACAGCCAATTATTCTGACCCAGTGTCACCCTCCAGCATGAAATCCCTTCTTTCACCTCATGAAAAGCTTAGATCACCCAACACTATGATATTCCAACAAAAAACCAACAACACTTCCTTACAAGATACAAAATTCCAGCCTCTGGATCTCTGGGATGAAGGATCCATATATAGATGATTGGAGGGGGGTGAGTCAACTTCTGGGATTCTAATTAGTGTCCTCTCTCTGATAGTTCTTGATTCCACTTGGAGATTGATTATCTCTTACTCATCCCTGGGCGAATTCAGAGAGGCAAGTGTCACATGAGAAGTTTCTGGAAGATTCCATGATCATCCACCTCGCAAACTGCCTCTGCCATTTGTCCACTCTCGCCCATGGCACCCCATAGAAGGGCTTTTCAGTATGCATCGCACCTCCCATGTGCATTAGGTTGGATGCATCGCACTTTGACCATGGAGCAGGTGAGATGGTCCAATTTTGACCAGTTCTAAGCAGTTTTTCATGGAGAAATTCTGGGAGATGATGTAATCAGCTGACCTTGTTCTTTTAGGGTATGGAACAACACTTTTAGGGACTTAGGAGCCCTTGGTTTATGGACATGTTTGATTGGGGTTGCAGTGCCCAAAAATGTCTATAACAGTTGCCCCCTAAAGCATGATGTCATTAATCTTTGATGTCGGGTGAAATGTTTTATCACGAGGATCTGAAGTTTTTTTGAATCGGAAGGCGACCTGTAATAAGATACAATACAATACATTATGTTCATAATATTTTCATGATCTAGCTGAGGTGGGCATTCCCATGCTCAGCTTTATAAATTCATTTCCATGTACATAAGACAGACAACCGTCTGTGCGGGAGACTGATGATTCTAATAGAGTCATCATCCTTTGATTCGGATGATCATCTATGCAGCAACAATGTACATTTGATGTTTTTATTTTTCCTAAATATATCGCGGCATGGATGGATGAAACTAGATCTAGGGTCTTCAAACTCGCTCAATCTTCACTCAAAGTACAAGTCGATCCATGTGAAATATGTTCTGGAGTGGAACATGGAAAGACATCGCCTGATTACTAGCCAATGATGTAAGTTGTTAACAGGGGCGAGAGGAATCACCGATAGTGATGATGACCCTCAAGGTACTACAGTACAATTCACGTGGTGTGAATAAGGGACTTGGCGTCGAATTCCATTGATGTAAACCTGTCACCGGAAGTGAGAAACTTGTCATTGAGGCATGCAAGCTTCAAAGTACTGAAAGGGTTGTCCCTGAGTCGACTTCTTGGACAATGAGCTGATGTCGACAAGAAGTGACCCGCCGTAGGAGGGCCTTAATGTATCCCACATCTATGACACAGAACGGAGTAAATGATTTTGGAGGTGAAAACAATCTGATGATACAGGGTTCAGGGTGGCAGTCATGAAAGAATGGAGCGTGAATGTGTTGCAGCGGATGAGACACAGGTGAAATCTCTGAGCGACTTCTCTTGAACATACCAGCAACACTGACATGATGGATTGGTAGTGTTAACCCCAAATGTGGATGGTGTGATGGACCAATGGTGATATGACCAGTGAACAGAACAACCCAACCCGACTCGGATGCGGAGTGAAAGTGTCATGTTCAAGAGAGACTTGCTACTAATAAAGTTTCTTCAAGTTTTCTTCCCAATTTTTCCCCAGTGATTGCTGACCAGTACCTCTTTATTTTTGTCAATCTTGAGGAGGATAACATATGCTTTTTATATAATTTTCCCTTCAGGAAAACCCGTCACTATATTTTAACGAGCCTAGCGACAATGAAACTTGTTCTTGTCTGTATGGACAAGTTTGTCGCTATTCGGTTTTAGCGAGTTTAACGACAAAGATAACTCGGTCCTTTTCAATTTAAGAGAGTCTGAAAAGGGACATAAAGGAAACTCCAATAATCCTTTTTATTCATGTAATCCCTTAAGTTTGAAAAAGTATAAAATAATACGAAAGGGATGAATTTTTGGTAATTTTAACGAGCCGAACAAGACAAGCGCTCGATCTTTTTGTGTAATAATCCCTCATGTCCAAAAAGATTAAAATCTAGAGGAGGGATAACACTTCCAGTCGCTTTAACGAGCTAGAGATGCCAATCGCTCGGCAATATTTTCGTATTTTACGAGTCAGGTGAAAAGAGCTTAAAGGAGACTCGTTTTTTAGGAAGAGTGATAATTTCAGGTAGCAACTAATTCCAGGTAAGGTTTGGAATTTTCCAATCATGGCAGTGTCACAAGGATGGCTAACAGGATCACTCTTCGCAGCTATTCCTCAAAATGGGTAAACAATCAATTGGAGGTGAATGATCAACTAAAACAGAGTGGAGGTGATGATGAGAACATGACCAAGGCTCAAAAGCTGATGATAATGCATTCACAATGGTTATTTATCGGAAGTTGGTTCATTTTTTAATGAGCTTAAACTCTGGGGGGAATGTTTGCTCATTGCTTATGTTTAATTTTTAACGAGCTTGAAATCCACATAAAAACTGCTCGTGATAATGGTCATTGATTTAATTTCACTGTTAATCACTTTGTTCCTCCAAAGTTTTTACCGCCTGTTCAATTGCTTCATCAAACCGATTAAAAATGGATAATATATGTTTCAAAAACGAGTTAAAACACTAATATTTTACTTGAATTAGGTGAAAAGTAATTTAAAAGTGGTTTTCTACCACTCATTTTACCATTTGATTTGAACTTTGGTTTGTTGGAGCTCTAGAGGTGCTTTTCCCCCTTGATTTTCACCAGCTGATTTTGGGAGATTCTGTGGATGATTGTTAGCGCTGTCTGGACCAGGTAGGAGCTAAACCTGAGCTCTTTAGTTGCATTCCTTCCTTTTTGAATTCTGTGCATGTTCCCCTATTTTTCTGAGCCTCTGGGTTTGAAAAAATTGCCCTGGCTCCATTGCACCCTTTTTACATCGAAAGGTGCGATGCATCCTGGCTTGGCCATTGGCTAGTTAGGATGCATCCCACCCAATACACTGCTGGGGGTGCGATGGGCACGAGAAGGGAAGTTTTTGCACTGTTTTCTCATGGAATCTTTGCTTGTTTTTTTCCAAATCAGGATCCTGACTCTTCTCTTGCTTGTTTTGTAGAGATTTATTAGATCAAAATGGTTGTTACATGGCGAGAATGCGAGCATGAAGATGAGGACATGCTTGCTCTACATGATCCGGTTATGGTAACTACACTGCGGAACTGTGGCCTGTTCAAGTTTTTCCGCATTTCTAGCATGAGGCAACAAATCCACTTGTTGCAATATTTTCTCAATGCATGGGATCCTACCAACCAGGTGTTTCAGATCAAAGGTAAATCTATCCCCTTGACTGTCGCCTTCGATTTTTAATGAGCTTAAAGTGACAAGTGCTCAGATGGACCTTTTCCTTTAAGGAGTCTTAAAAGGAACGAAAGAGACTACTCTAGAAATCTAGGCAGAGGGATTACTAAACCAATCGCAAAACTGTAGAATACTTTTTATGGTACGGTAGTCAATCTTCCGAATGCTGTGTTCAGTGCATTGCGATCGGTAGGGCGGCAGACACGGCTTCCTATGGATAAAGGATATAGCCTATTGTGGTCTCCCAATATATACTCGACGGTACGTATGAGCACAAGTCCGTACTGGCAGTTATCGTCTCAAAGAGGAGGAATCACCCAACCAACAGTGAAAGCGACAGTTACCAGGCTTTACGACGCTGGAATACATCTCTAGCCTAGACTTCTAGATATTGTGCGTTAGGTTCCAAAGCGTTCTTATGTTCATTAAATTTATTTTGCAGTTGATCTTTCTTAAGAAATTTTCCTTTCAGGTTCACCACGTGATGTAGATGTACAATTCCTAAAATGCAATCTAAGATGATAAGCAATCGTTTAATCTTCTTTTTGCAATGAAAATCCTAGCTACTAAAGAAAGAGAGACCGTATTCTTTCAACATAGAGCAGAGAGCACACACTAGATGAATTGTCCTAAATCAAACCAACAAGCAGTCTAAATGCAAATGCACATGCATGTATTTGTTTTCAGCTTTCTTAATGTGTGAATGACAAGAAGAATGCCAAGTACAAATCTGAATTATCTTTTCAAAGCGACAGTACTAACAAATTTCTCTTCAAAACGGAAGGAAGATAATGACGACACTTTACTATTTTGAATTGAAAACTGCTTTTGACACTTGAAAAACTACTAATTCAAATCAAATACAAGAGTAACTATATAATCAACCATCAAGAACAATAGAATTCTTTTCTTTTACTGAAAACAACACTTATGACACTTTCAAATCAAAAGACGACAGTTCGACTATGCTACTAATTTGTAAAAGAGAACTGAAAATGACGGAAAATACATAAAAACATTCACAGTTCTTTGCACAATGGAGCTGGAATGATGGAAAGGAAGGGGGTTTCCACAGTGGTATACTGATCACAGACAGCAAAACTCCAGTATAGAGCTGAAAAAGGTGAAGAAAAAACCAAGACCTGGAGGCAAAATTAGCCTTTTCTGATCATTGCACCTGTAACACAAGGAAACAGGGATGCATCCCACCTACTGTACACAGGAAGTGCGATGCATCAAGATTTCCTTGAAGAGAGGGTGCGATGGTACCAACATGAGACTTTACTTGGCTCTTGGTCACAGTTTGCATCTCAGTTCAGGGATTTAGGCCGAGCAAATGATGTACAGTAAATAGCAATCATAGGGGTTGATCTAATGAGGTTACTAGAGCCACCACTAGGGCAATTAGAAAGTTTGCAAATCAATTTTTTAGTTTATAAACAAAACTCGGAGATAGACTGAAGCAACATTGATCTACTTTGCACTTACATAGAAAATGTAGTTTGAAGGCTAGCTGGCTTGACTTCAGTCTCCGTCTGTAAGTTTATAAAATAAACAAATATAGACAAACAAACAATCTATTCGCTCCCCAGTGGAGTCGACATTTTGTTATCGGGAAATCTAGTGTCCACTCGGATCTGCTAGTCCCACTAAGATTGGTAGCTATCTTAGAAACAAACAAACTAAAACCACTTTCATTTTCCTTTATGAAAAATAGATAAGAGTGGAATGAAGGACACCAACCTCAGTCTTGCACTTGGTTCCTTGCTTGATTCCTCTCCTTTCTGACAGATCCTTTCCGCTTCTCCTTCGTCTACCCAGCTTCAAAGAGCACCTGTGGAATCAAAGCAGCATAATACTATCGAAGAATAGAGATCTACAATCATAAACAATATAGGACCAGATATATATTGACCACACAAATGCATATATCATCAAACATACAAGAATTTGGAGGAAAAATTGAATAGCTTTATTAATAATCAAGAATAGCAAAGAGGATTATAACCAATTTTTCTGACCCAGCGTCACCCTCCAGCATGAAAGCCCTTCTTTCACCTCATGAAAAGCTTAGATCACCCAACACTATGATATTCCAACAAGAAACCAATAGCACTTCCTTACAAGATACAAAATTCCAGCCTCTGGATCTCTGGGATGAAGGATCCATATATAGATGATTGCATGGGGGTGAGTCAACTTCTAGGATTCTGATTAGTGTCCTCTCTCTGATAGTTCTTGATTCCACTTGGAGATTGATGATCTCTTACTCATCCCTGGGCGAATTCAGAGAGGCAAGTGTCAGAGGAGAAGTTTCTGGAAGATTCCATGATCATCCACCTCGCAAACTGCCTCTGCCATTTGTCCACTCTCGCCCATCACACCCCATAGAAGGGAATTTCAGTATGCATCGCACCTCCCATGTGCATTAGGTAGGATGCATCGCACTTTGACCATGAAGCAGGTGAGATGGTCCAGTTTTGACCAGTTCTGAGTAGTTTTTCATGGAGAAATTCTGGGAGATGATGTAATCAGCTGACCTTGTTCTTTTAGGGTATGGAACAACACTTTTAGGGACTTAGGAGCCCTTGGTTTATGGAAATGTTTGATTGGGGTTGCAGTGCCCAAAAATTTCTATAACACTCACTAGACAACATTGCACAATCTTGAGAGGGAAGGCTCTGCCTTACTCTCCAAAAATGTGCATTTCTACCCAGCAGTTGTTCCCTAGGCCTGCTTTGTGCAATCCTAAGGGACAATGGCTACTGGCCCATAAAATTGTGCAATGCAGTCACAACGCCTATAGTCATTACCAGTGGAAATTGTGCATTGCACAATTCGAGTAGTCAGTAGTCAGGCTAGACTGTTCATTGCATAGTTCCAGCAGCCATTCAGCCTCCTCATAGCCTAGACTGTGCCTTGCGTAGTCTTGGCAATTAGTCTCCCGACCTCCTGGAAAAAATTATGCAACCTTCATGATTAGTCACACAAGTATGTTGCAAGTCAGTGCTTAAGTTCATTTTGGTTTTCGACTGATAGGTTGGTTTCCATGAGTGTTGTCATGTCTCCAGGTATCACAGGTGTTCATTTTCCTCTCAGTAGCACAGGTACAATGGTTCCAGGAGAGTAGAGTCAAAGACACCATTCAGAGCACACTTGGGGATGCAGTCGATCAAGTGTCTATAAGCTTGCCTGCCCAATAAGATATCAAGTTATTCGTAGATAAGGACATCAAGATATGATGGAAACAACATCAAAACAAGCAACATCATGAACAATAGCTGAAGGAAAGATACCAGATGCAATGAATGCAATAGGAAGGTTGTTGACAACACAAAGGTGGAACAAAGTTGCAAGCTCAAGAAAATCCACTTATGATGAAAAAAACTTTCAAGACTCAGGCTATGAGGTGACATTGTGACATGAAGGTCACGCAAAGAGAGAGAATGGAACAAAGAAGGAGTTTCATGTGTTGAACTAGCAACTCAAGGAAGAACATGAGCTACACAGACAATAAAATGAGTTGCAGTAGGAATAGGAATAACAAGGGGCACAACATGTACTCACAGATGAAACTGCACCTGTACAAGTTATAGATCCATCCCAATAGCCAACACAGAGAAGATATGGTGAGCAGTGTTGTTGATCACATGCAAGGGATTCAACAGCATGCATGTCATTTTGCGCATGCATGCGACCCAACCCATTCCAGACACTCACCAAGGTGAAGACAAGAATCAAGTCCAACTGGAGTTGAACATGTAGTTGAAAGTTGATGCGCATAACCACCAACACAACTAGAAGATTAGCATGGACACTATGCATCAGTTTTTACCGGTTTGGTTGCACCAAGAAGGCTATGCACATGCTAACAGACGAGTTGGATGAAGGAGCCACACCAATGCACCCGGATGCAACATAGGCAAGAGTTTGCTTCGACAAGATGTCACCATGGGGTGCATACACACCATCACAGATGACCAAGCTTGGCATCAACTCACCACCTTCACCATCACAAGCATGTAAAAGAGTTGGTCTCACCTCAACAGATTGAGTATCAGTGATGTCTTGCATGGCTTGCTGAAGCCATTTTGTCTCACATGAGCACATGTGCATTGTAATGTAACGTTGTGTCAAGTTGAAGTTCAAGTGTCAATAGTTGGATGTAATAGTCATAGAGTAGATGAAGAGCCATGAGGGTAGATGAACTGTCACAAAGGGGGTGAAGGCTCACCCCACCCTTTGCTATAAATAGAACCTCATAACTCATTGTAGAGGCTTTTGGTCAACCAAGCTTTGATAGGATTATCTTAGAGAAAGATTGAACAGTATTGTAATGAGATTTGGCTTCTCCAATGCGTAGAGCAAGTATATCTCTTTGGAGGAGTAGGTGTTTGTGGTTGTAATGTTCCACTATTGGAACTAGCGTGTGTACATGGATGTACTGTATGACTGGAACTTACACTTCTTAATAAAACACAGCCAACATGTTTTCATGCATATGTTGTTATTGTAGTTGTAATATTTTGGTTGTTGTACAAATGTATGTTGTTTAACTTACGTAGTTGTGTATGAACTATTTTGTATGCAATTGTATGAATCTTGTTGCAGATGTGTTGTTGGTTTGAATATAATTTTTGATTGCTCGCTATCTTGCTTTCCAGCCGGTGATGCATCTTTTTTCATGTGTTCCCTTCCAAGCCGAGTACTATTATAGGTTTCCAAGGGGTGCACTCACCTCACTCCCCATGTGTTAGAATCTTTCATGCACCTTCCTTGGCTCACTGCAGCTTTCACACCCTTGTTACCAACAAAGTTATCTTACTTGCCTCTATGTGAAATCGTGGTTAAGGCATTACCATACGACCCATTGTTGGGACTCCTACACCAAACGGTTTGAGGTCTAATTGGGACTTCTTACCAGGGATATCCCCTTACATGTTGGCGGGTCCAGCACCATCAACATTTCTAGTGCTATAGTGAAGGCTAGATGACAAGTTGTGTCCTCTCATCCGGTTTTGAACATTTGCATATCTTTCATGGATTCTTGCACTCTTCTCCCTCCATGGTGTTTTTCGAATCACGAAGATGTCACCATCACAAGGGAGTTTTTCGATCACTTTTCAACTTACACGTATGATGGTGAAGGCGAAGTGGCCTAGCCTGAGTATTTACATGACTTTCCTTCCATGCTTCATGAGGAAGATGGGTGTTCTGACAAACATGCTAGCTTGTTTCTTGCATACACACTTCATTAATTTCCACTTTGATGGCTGTCAGTTCTGACGAACATGCCAGCTTGTTTCTTGCATACACATTTCATGAATCTCCACTTTGATGGCTATTCAGCCTACCAGTTGACAGCGTGCACTCACTTGAGCACTTCTATGATCTCATTAAAGACATTTTCTATCATTTTGATCCAGACTATCTTGACAAAAAACTACTACAACAACGAAAGGCTTCTCATGAATCGATCATGGATTTTTGGCAACGTTTCTGTGACTTGCAATTTCAAGCTCCAAGGAACCAGATGAAATTTTCCTATCTTTGGTACATCTTCAAGTATTACCTTAAGAAATCTTCTCATCCTAAGAATAAGTTTGAAATCAAGCCTCACTCAACATTCTTCATTAATGGAGCTGTGAAATCTCAGACTAAGGCTGTCACTGTCCCAAGTGACTGTCTACCATCCCCTCATCAAACATCTCCACCACTACAAAGTGGTGTTGAGGATCATTCTCACACACATGTTCAACTATCACATACTTCCAACATCATTTTCTTAATTTTTTTGCGACTTTGGTTGTGAATTGATCAAGTTCTCATATGCATCTTTTTCCGTGACCTCCATCTTCGCACTCTGTTGTTCCTCCGGATGATACTGTCTTGAGTTCTTCCATTCCAGACTCTACACTTGTTGTGAATGAGGAACAAGCCATTGATGAAGTTGGTGTTGCACAACCAATAGGCACTGTCATTCATGAAAAGTATGAGTGGGAGCTTGAGTATCAACACTCAACAAAGGATGACTCCCTTCTATCTGAACTTCCACCGTTCTTTCCTAAGATCTTTGGTGAATTTTCCATCCATGATTTGGCATGTGTATCTTCATCCATGGATGCACCCATTATTGATCACTAGTAGGACACACTGGATGTTGGTCTATCATTTGACAATGGAGAGAATAAGCTATTCATTGAAAATCCACTTGATCTATCATCTTCCTTTTCTAGAAACATAGAGGATGAGTTTGTTCAGTTTTCATCTACCCCTCTGTTTGATTCATCTGATCATGAGGATGTCGATGATATCATTGATTTTTCTGATCGTGGCTGTTGTGATCCATTTACTCCCATATTTGATCATGATCATGACTTTATTGCAGTTGATCTTTTGAAGCCACCGGTTTATGATGACCTATCTAATGATGAAGTTGAAACACCCAAGACCACTTAGGCACTCTAGCCCAAGCTGATGGTTATGTCAGGTCCTCACTCTCTTGGGGTTAGTCTCACTTCGGATTAGGAAATTGTTCAAGCACCCAAGGCTCCTCATCACTCATTTGTATGCATTGAAGATAAATCTCACACACAGATCATGCTCCCTCCACTCGAACTACATGATCCCATCACTCATGCATTGGAGGAATCTTACATTGCAAGCACTCGTGCATGATGCAAGTTATCTTTGTTTCTTTTGTTTTCTTGCATGTCACAGTCAAGAGTGTGCGTATGCTTCAAAGTTGCACGCGGTGTCATACAACACCATTATAAGTCCATGAACTACTCATCAAACACTTATACTCACTTACGTCCTATGGGCACTTTGAAACACGAAGTGTGGTTGTCTTCATTGTTATATCTTTCTTTCTTGCTAGTTCGCATAACTGGGTTTCTTCGAGACCAAGCCTTCACCAACATGGGTGAAACAATGTGTGGGTGGCTTCATTGGAAATATCACTTCACGTGATTAAGCCCATGCACCGCTAACTTAGGAATATGAGTAGTGTTTGTGTTCAGTCAGTTTTCTTGCATGTTTGTTTTCTTACTTGCTTTGTTTGTTTTTTTGCTTTCTTGTTTTCTTACTCGCTTTGCTTTCACTTTTACTTCTGCTCTTTCTTTGTTTCATTGTTTGTTAGTTTGCATGCTTCGTTCGTAGGTTAGTCTCGCATGAAACCATGCATGACTCTTGAAATGAGTTGGGTAAAGTACGAAGGGCTTGTGCAACTATCACTACTTGGTTATCTGTCATCTTGCCTCTGTATGAATAACGTGTTATTTTTAGTCCATGATACATTGAAGGAAAATACATATTGTTCGAAGTGAACCTTCGTGAAAACACAATGCTTGCACGCTAACTAGTGTCACCTACTCTAATCGATTGTTTTTGGGTTAACCCTTGTCAACTTAGTCAAGTAGAGTAACGTGAGGAGGGAAACCTTAACAGACACGTCAGAGATATAATAAACTACTTCTCTGCTAGAAAAACCTCTTATGCTCTCAATAAGTCGGGATCTCTCTTCCGCCGATGAAATAAATAAGTGTTATGCAAAGTTGAGAAAAATGAAAAAATGAGAAAATGAAAAGTAAGAAAAATGACAAATGAAAAATGAATATGCTAAAATAAGAGAAAAGCTTCATGCATACAGAGGTGATGCAATTAACTCCATCGGTGTACTGACCAAGCTCGCTAATAGCAGAGCCATGCTTGTGTTCCTATATGACTCCGTCGTGGTACTGTCCAAGCCTACTAGAAGCAAAGCAACACCAAAGATGAAACTAAGACTCTGGCGACTATACTACTTGTGCACAAATATACCCTTCAACCCCAATGAAAACAACTATGTTTCCTTGGCTTGGAATGTGTGTCAATCGACCAAGAACTTGGTAGATGCTACATCTTACAATCAAGCTAGTGTGAAACCAAGATGAACTGAGAACTAAACAATACTTCTGGAGGTCTTAGACTTTCTTTTCACTAACAAGGTCCATTCAAAGAGTTGGAGTTCTACCAGTGTGTTGCCAAGTCTTGTAGTGGCTACAACCACACTCTAAAATTTTGCATTAGCTTCATTTTGGAGCCTCCCTACTAAATTTTCACAACACCTTGTCTTGCTTCATCAAGTACACAAGCTTCAATGTTTTTCTTGCATAAAGGAAGCTTGTCGATCACAGTTTGATGCATTCCCCTCACAAGCTATTCATCCGGACTTGGTCCGGTTATAGGTTGAGCAGCTCCCCCAAGAAATTACACATTTCTGGAGGGAAACCAACCTTCCCTCCAGAAATTGCGCAATCTTGTCTGGCAGCCTGTTGGGCTCCAGAATTGTGCAATTCTGTCAGTCGACACTCACAGTGTAAATTGCGCAATTTTCCCTAGCAGGGCTCCTTAGCCCAGAATTTGTGCAAATCTAGGCAGCGGTGAGCTGCTCTACCTAGAAATTGTGCAAATCTCTTGGGCATCCAGCACAGCTCCCAGCTAGAAATGCGTATTTCCTTCCATAAATTAAGTAGCCTCTTGCATGTGCAGTCGAGTTGACCGGTTCCCTCCGAGATCAAGAAAAACAGACTAGCATTCATGAGCTACTTCTCCCAAGGCAGCATGCAAAGGCATCCCTTGTTTCAGGGCTCTATTTTTGGCAATTGGAGGTTACATGTAAGGATCATTTCAGAAACCTCCCACCAAGTTTCACTTTCCCTAGATTTGTGGCATGCGTGTCATAACTTAGATTTTATCAAAATTCATCAACCGGGCACTACAGAGCTCATTTCTCACATCAACCTTGCAACTCTGACATCCCACATCACATCTAAGAGTTGTCGACACATTCATCTAAGATTTTGGGTTAAGCCCACTTTTCATGTCTTGTGTTGCACTTCTGGCGCTTTTTGTGTTTCACTTCTTATGAACGATGTCTACTTGATTTCAGTGAGTTCTTGCTATCGTTTTGATACATACTAGCTTGTACTAGCACCATTTCAGTTTTCATTGACATCTCACTATTGTCGCATGCATGAAACTATTTTTTCATGAATGATTGTTGGTTTGGCGACTCGCCTCACTCACATGCATGTTGTTCTGTTTTCTGAATTTGTCATTCACCATTTTCATGCATGATCATGTACTTATGCTTACACTCAACATCACCAGGCATTCACATTCAATTTTGCTTTCAGTTACCCATTGGTGAGTCTAGCCAACCTTGGCTCGGACTTTGCCTCACCAGACAACATTACACAATCCTGAGAGGGAAGGATCTGCCTTCCTCTTTAGAAATGTGCATTTCTACCCAACAACTATTCCCCAGGCTTGCTTTGCGCGATCCTGAGGGAAAATGACTGATGACCTAGAAAATTGCGCAATGCAGTCACTAAGCCTGTAGTGATTGCTTGCTGAAATTGTGCATTGTGCAATTCTAGCAGTTAGCAGTTAGGATGGACTGTGTATTGCGCAGTTCCAGCAGCCATTCAGCCTCCTCATAGCCCGAACTATGCCTTGCACAATCTTGGGAGTTAGTCTCTTGACCTCTCGGCAGAAATTGTGCAACCTTCATGATTAGTCACATAGGTATGTTGCAAGTCAATGCTCAAGTTCATTTTTGTTTTCGACTAACAGGTTGCTTTCCATAAGTGTTTCCATGTCTCCAAGTATCAGAGGTGTTCATCTGCCTCTTAGTAGAACAGGTGTAATGGTTCCAGGATAGAAGAGTCGAAAACACTATTCATAGCACACTTGGGGATGCAGTCGATCAAGTATCTATCAGCTTGCCTACCCACGAAGACATCAAGTTGTTCATAGACAAGGGCATCAAGATATAATGGCAGTAGCATCACAATGAGAAACATCATGAACAATAGTTGAAGGTAGCATACTGGATGCAATGAATGCAAGAGGAAGGTTGTTGACAACACAAAGGCGGAACAAAGTTGCAAGCTCAAGCATATCCACTGATGATGAAAGAAACTTTGGAGACTCGGGATATGAGGTGACTATGCGACATGAAGATCACGTGAAGACAGAGAATGGAATAAAGAAGGAGTTGCATGTGTTGAAGCAACAACTCAAGGAAGAACATGAGTTGAATAAACAAGTAAATGAGTTGCAGTAGGAACAAGAACAACAGGGGGTGCAACATGCACTCATGGATGAAACTACGCCCGTACAAGTTATAGATCCATCCCAGTAGCTAGCATGGAGCAGACATGGTGAGAAGTGTTGATTATTGCATGCAATGGATTGAATAGCATGCATGTCAGTGTGCACACGCATGCGACCCAACCCATTCAGCACACTCACCAAGGCGAAGACAAGAAGCAAGTCAAACTAGAGCTGAACATGTAGTTGAAAGTTGATGTGCATGACCACCAACACATACTAGAATATCAACACAGACATTATGCATCAGTTTGTTGCTGGCTCGGTTGCACCAAGAAGACAATGCACATGCTAGCAAATGAGTTGGATGAAGGAGCCACACCAATGCACCCAAATGCAATGGAGGCAAGAGTTTGCTTCAGCAAGATGTCACCATGGGGTGCATGCACACCATCACGGATGACCAAGCTTGGCATCAGCTCACCACCTTCACCATCACAAGCATGTCAAAGAGTTGGTCTCACCTCAATGGACCGAATGTCAGTGATGTCTTGCATGGTTTTCTCAAGCCATTTTGTCTCACATGAGCACATGTGCATTGTAATGTAATGTCATGTTAAGTGGAAGTTCAAGTATCAATAGTTGGATGTAACAGTCATGGAGTAGATGAAGAGTAATGAGTGTAGATGAACTATCACAAAGGGGAATGTCAAGGGTCACACCACCCTTTGCTATAAATATAACCTCATAACTCATTGTAGAGGCTTTTCGTTAGCCAAGCTTTGATAGGATTATCTTAGAGAAAGCTTGGACAATATTGTAATGAGCCTTGGCTTCTCTAATGTGTAGAGCTCGTATATCTCTTTGGAGGAGCAGGTGGTTGTGGCTGTAATGTTCCATTATTGGAACTAGAGGGTGTACACGGATGTATTGTATGACTGAAACTTATACTTCTTAATAAAATAGATCCAACACGTTTTCATGCATATGTTGTTATTGTAGTTGGACTAGTCTAGTTGCTGTAGAAATGTATGTTGTTTAACTTATGTAGTTGTGTATGCAATTGTATGAATCTTGTTGCAAATGTTTTGTTAGTTTTAACATCACTTTTGATTGCTCGCTATCTTGCTTTCCAACCGGTGATGCATCTTTTTTCATGTGTTCCCTTCCAAGCCGAGTACTATAATAGGTTTCCAAGGTGCGCACTCACCTCACTCCCCATGTTTTATAGCCTTTCATGCACCTTCTTTGGCTCGCCGCAACTGTCACACCCTTGCTACCAACATAGTTATCTTACTTGCCTCTGTGTGAAATCGCAGTCAAGGCATTACCATACAACCCAATGTTGGGACTCCTACACCAAATGTTTTGAGGTCTGATTGGGACTTCTTACCGGGGATATCCCCTGACATGTCGGTGGGTCCAGCACTGTCAACAGCTCTCCAATTGAAATCCATGTGACCAATGTCTAGAATCCACCGAAGGATGAGCAAGAAAGATTCTACATGTTCATGTATTTACTTGATGCAATTTGTGCTCAACATTAGTTTCCTAGCATGGGTTGGACATGGACATGAAAAGAGACTATCATCAACATTTATTGCAAGTTTCTTTCTGACTGTAGCTACCAAGGATTTATAGCGAGGCTGAATGACCATTTCAACATCCCGGTGTACAAGTTGATCTTTGGGCTTTATCCACCTTGCATGCCCTAAGAAGAGATGGAGGCAATACTTAACATTGCAGATTGGTATGCCTCACCCAGTGGCACCTTCATTAGGATGTTTGGTGGAGAGAAGTCGTTGCATGTTCTACCAATGTATGCCACAGAAAAATTGGTCATGCAAGAGGTCTCATATCACATCTCCACAGGGTTATCAACAAGGATGCATAGGAGGAAGAAATCACCATGGCCCACTCTTCCTTTGCATATTAGATTGTACAAAATTAAGAACCTTAAGGATGCAGATGTCGAAGCTAAGGAGATAGTGAATTTTCAAGAACCAATGTGCGAAGGTGTACTATCCATGGATCTACAGGACATGTCATTGGGTAGAGGAGTACCCTTAGAGGTACTGCTACAACTACTACAAGCTCAATGAACCGGTCAATATAGCCACACCATGGAAATTTTCTCTGCAAGCAGTAGCACCATAGGAAGAAACAACAACAACATTAATAAGTAGCAAATCAGTGCATGGCAAGGGTAAGAGGAAGATTTTCAAGAACCCAGAGGTTGAGAAAAGATACAAGTTCAAAGAATATCCTATCATTGGGAAATCATCTTTGGCAGTGGAGGCAAAGAGGCAACAACACATAAAGAGGGTAGAGCGAAGGAAGAAAGAAAAGAAAAGGCCGGAGGAAGTAGAAAGGAGGTTGCAAAAAACAGAGAAGAAGTTGAAGGAAGAGAAGAAGCTAAGAAGGAGAGAGGGAAGAGAAGTATAAATAGGAACAAGAAAGGCAAGGCACAATGAAAAAACAAACAATGCTCATATAGGTTGAGGAGCTAGAAAATCGAGCAATTGAAGAAGAGGGTGAGCAGGTGCAGGATCAGGAGATTGCTCGGCAGATTGAGCAACTGATTGAAATGACAAACATGGAGTTGGGATAGGAGCCACAGGACCAAGACACTGACCTCATGTCGAGAGCACTCAAGGTCACCTCTTAGTATCCACCTCCTCCAGTGTCAGAACTAGTCCTAAGAAAGAAAGGAGAGGTTGTTCTCATTGATGATGATTTGATGATGGATGTGTATGATCTGTCATTTGACGAGTTACAGAACACGATTTTACAAGCACGGAGAAATAATTTCCCATATGATCATGCATCACCTGCATTCATGAAGGAAAGGGTGATAGTGTCGGATGTAAGAAAGCATTTTCCATGGTCGATGCCACTTTTTCTTATGCAGGAGCCACAAGCTCAAATGTCAAGTTCCTATTAGCTAAGAATGAATATATGGAAAATAAATTGCAGGCATCTAGGAAAGAGGCAGAATAATCTAGAGAGCAGAGTGCAGGTTCCCCAATGACAGAGATGAGGAAAGCGATACTTTCTAAAGTATCAAAACTTGAGACTACCATGTGGAAGCTCGATGACGGATTCATCACTTTTCATAAGGCTCTCTAGAAAAATCTAAGTCTAGATGTTGATCCAGAACTATGAGCAACTCACCCCGTTCGTCAACAACATTTAGGCTTCATATGCACGGTTGCATAAGAGTTTGGAGGTCATGGTAAGAACACACATGATCCAGAAAATTGGTTCCCTTACTGAAGATAAGAACAAGAACCAAGTCTTCCTAGAGATCGACAAATACATGGAGAAACTAAGGCGAGAGGCCACCAGTGATGACTTGGAGCTTAGCACAAAAAACATGAAGAAGTGCATTGGTGGTCCTATTATGGTCAAAACCATGCTTCACATGCCTCAAAATGATTTGGAAAAAGGTTCCAAGACCATATACAAAGAATCTATGGAAGCAAGAGCCCGTTATCATAAAGACACCATCAAGGAGTTTGGGAACATCATTGCAAAGTACCAAGCTTGGTATCAGTACATGGCTAAGAAGCATCAAGTGGAGGTTGTTGAGTTGGTATTTCCCCAAACTTGTAAGTCATAGTGTTTTATCTTGTTATGTTATCTCTAGCCTATTTTGTCTCACATGGGTACATGTGGAAAATGTATACTATTGGTAAATATGTTGTAAGTGAAATTCCAAGTGTCATTAGTGGAATGTGAATAGTCACTATGTAAAGTAATGATTTATTTGTGAAGAAGTTGAAGAGTCATGAGGGTGGCAAAGAGTCCCAAAGGGGAATGTCAAGGGTCATCCCACCCTTTGTTATAAATAGAACCACATAACTCATATAACAGGCTTTTTCAGAGCCAATATTTTGGCTAGTGTTGGGAACGGGTTCCCCCAAGAGCAATTTTGGGGCTAAAAGCCCATGTTTTGGGATAATTTTGTAATCAAGTTGTAAATTCTCTGCATTTTGTGGTCGCGCAGTGCGAGGGTATCAAGATTCATAAAGGGTTGTCTGCCCTTATTTTGTAAAGTGTCAAGTCGGCTATAAAGATCCACCCATGGTCCGTGGACCATGGGATTGTATAAAAAAGAGCTAATCTCTAGGTAGTGAAGTGAAGTAAGGAAAAAAGTAGCGAAGTAGACTGAAGAATTCTAAGTGTTCTCAGGTCTTAGCATAGGTAGAGGCTCTACAGCTAAGTGCGTAGAGGCCTAGGGTGGAAGTCCGCAGCTGAGAGCGAGGACCCCTGCAGCTGTGTGTGCAGGGCGGATAGAGTCTGTATTAAACTAGAAGATATCAATAAAGAGAAGTATTCTGTAATTAATGTGTATTTAGTTCATGTTAATGCATCTGATTATATTGTGTTTTGGGTTTAATTTACAATGTTTATTTGATGCACAATTGTATGTGATTGTATCGGTTAATTGAACACAAGTAAGGATATCAGTTTACATAGCACTAATTGTGATTGATTAATAAGATAAGTAAAACACTTGAGATAACTTGGGAACCTATACAATATATTGTCATAGCTGTGCAAAAGTACCTAGACCATGGGTTAGGGCTACGCAAAGGTCAATCGTACACCTTTGTGGAGGTATTGAAGGGTGGAATGAAGGGTAGACTGATAGAGCCCTAAGGCTTAGCGACCTGCATGAAAGTAGGGGCAGAGGGTACAAACCGACATCACGACCATCTCAGGGTGCGGAAACTTGGTTCCAGCATCCCCCCATACTGCTTCAGGTGAGACTTTGGTCCGCACTCCACAGGTTGATGCCGAAAGGGCCAGTAGTGTAGGTATTTGTCTAGCTAACTAACATTGAACTTGGGTCAAGGCCCATAAAGCCAACAAATGTTTCCATTGCCGGGACCAAAATCTGCATGAGAGATGTGTGATGTCATATCGCTAGAATCCAAGTAAGAAAGAGATCGAGGACTGGTTGGATATAAAGATCCACGAATTTGTGTCATAGGAGAATAGAAACCTGTGGCTGACAAAGGAACAGTGGCTAGACATGTACCTGTATACAAAAATCCATGAGATATTTTTTTTTCCTTTCGAGTTGAGTTATACGAGTGGATCGTGAAGCTAGCGGATAGCTAAGGAAGGTGGAGGCTTGATGGTCCTATTTTCTGGACCCAAAGCTAGTATAGAGACTAGAAGCTTCTAAGGATAAGATTGCCTAAACTGTCGATCATCGGCTTGATCGTATCATAGGAGTATTTGTGACTGAATTCCTGGTCGATACCTCAGTCAGTTACAATGGGGTGGAGCGATGCTTTTTCAAAGGTCTACGAGGTGACTACTTGAAGTCTTTAAATACTTGGATTAATATGTTATTATGCAAAAAATGGGTTATGCAGCTACCTTGATGTTTGAAGCTACGCGAAGTGGAAATACTTACAGGAACGAAGGAAGAAAGGGCCCTGAATATAGCCCATTGATTTCACCTCCTTTGAGTAATGAAGAGGGAGTAGCACAGGCTTCTCCACGAAGAGCAATTCAGTTGATAAAACAAGGATTCCTATGACTGCCACCTCCAACTTCGCCACCGTCACCTGCAACTTTTCCCACACCACCACCACCTCCACCACAGTTCAACATGGCAAATTCAGTGAAGCTACCTTTGTTTAAGGGCTTGGGAAATGAGGACCCGGACTAGTTTTGGTTCATCATAAAAGCTGTATGGGAAGCTTAGAGCATCACAAATGATCACATGAAGAAGGTAAAGTTGGTTAGTGATTTACAAGATCGTGCGCTAACTTGGTATATTAAGTACTCTAATGATAACCCAAACTCTAGGTTGGCAGAGATCCAGACCGTGTTGAATAAAGAGTTCAGTAGGCCTGAATCTGAGGCGCAGTCGATTGTGGGGTTCAAGGAATTCACGATGAAACTTGGTGAGACACCTTGGGAATTGGATTAGAGATTGAAGTGTAAAATCCACGAAGCTAATATGAACTTAACAGACAGACAACACTGCGAGTGGTTAGTGGCTTCGCTCCTGTCTCACCTAAGGGTTTCACTATCACAACAGAATATTACGACCCAGGCAAAGGCCTTGGAGATTGCAATAAGACTATATGAAACACCAATGCAAGATCTGAATCTGGGAGTTCAGCAGATCCACGCGCAGTTTCAAAATCTTTGACTCGAAATGCAAAGCTTGAAGCAGGACAGAACAGTTCAACCGGAGGCACATGAAGAGATATGGTGCCTGGAATGTAAGGGTCAGAGGCATGACAAAGACCACTGCCCGGTCTTTGTAAACTATATTGTAGGAGGAGGACCAATGCATTTGAGGCCAGAAGCCTAAGCAGGACCAAGCGCGGGGCCTACGTTGTGGTGCGCTATATGTCATGTAGCAGGGAAACACACGACTGATAATTGTCATTTGTTGTAGAAGTTTGTACAAATATCGCAACAACTGTTCTGCAACTTCTGCAGGTCAGTAGGGCATGATGAGCACAATTACCGAAGTTATGAATCAATGATGGATAGAACACCCTTCTATAGAGTTCAAGTAGAAGCATGACCCCCTGACCAGAGCATTGGGATGGTGCGAACAGGCTTTCAGGGGCGCGAACGAGGCCGAGGCGAAGGAGGACCTGGTAGAGGTCGGGGATAGCTGATCTGTTACAATTGTGGAGGACCAAGACACTATGCCCGTGAATGCACTAACCCAACACGTCCATCATGCAAATATTGTACTCATTTTGATCATGAGATGGAGGACTGTCCTATACTGATAGTGAGGATACGCAACAAAGGGGTGTTACCACCGCAGTCGACTCAGAACCTGTAGATGATGAGGGCTTAGCCTTGCAAAGAGGATCCAAATGTGAATATAGTGCTCTGAAGTAGAATTGCAATGGGCAATGATAAGGGGGAAAATCCCGAAGACAACGCATGGGTTCGCAAAGCTCCAGTGAAGGAGGTTGAATTTGATTTGGAGCGTGCATGCGAAACATTCATGGAAGCGAAAAATATCTTCGCTAAGGCCTCTACCTTAGGGAGCTAGGATAAGCCTATTCAGGAAATTGACCATTCTATGCTTACGACCTTTCTAGAGACCTACATGAAGCTGCTGCACAATAGCAAGGTTGTGAAGGGGTTACAGGAACTTATAAATAGATGCGTTGGAAACGCTCCGGGTGAACCATGCGTGGTATAGAAGATTGGTAAAAATAAGGCAAGGACAGGGCATGAGATGAGACTCACTACGCAGATAGGAGAATATGAAATGGATCAGGTTATTCTGGATCTGGGGTCAGACACGAACGTTTTTCTGAAGAAGACTTGGGAGCGGATGGGGAGACCCGCACTGTAGTGGTCTCCGATTTAGTTAAGGATGGCAAATCAATAGAAAATCATCCACATGGGATGACTACAAGGAGTAACTGTAGATATTGATAGCGCAAGCGCATTGGCTGACTTTGAAGTGATAGAAATTGTGGATGACTTCAAACCCTACCCTGCGCTCCTTGATTGGGCTATTGACATGAATGGGGTAATCAACCTAAAGAAGAGAAAGATGATATTTGAAAAGAAATCACTTCACGTAATAGTACCCCTAGATCTTGTTGAATGATCACATTGTACTAAACCAGTCCGCGATTATGAAAGCGATGATGATTTGGATTGCATATATAAAATAATAATGCGAATACCAGGATTTTTTCCCTACTAATTTTATGGAGTTAAAGGGGATAATAGGATACCTGGGCGTTATGAAGATCACATTAAAACATGATGCGAAGCTGGTTAAGCAAAGACCTTACCATCTCAATTCGAAGTATAAGGAGAAGGTCCTCTTAGAGTTAGATAAGATGCTCATGAAAGGCATCATTGAGCCCGTAGAAGAATCTGATTGGGTGAGCCCAATGGTGGTACAGGAAAAGAAGCAAAAGGATGAAATAAGGATATGTGTAGATCTCAGGAAGTTGAATGATGCTTGCGTGCATAATCCTTTCCCAAATCCATTCATAGATGAGCTATTGGATAATGTAGGTGGCTAGGAAGTGTACTCCTTCACTGATGGGTTTTCTAGGTAGCATTAGATAAAAATTGCGCCTGAAGATAGAAGCAAGACAACCTTCGCAACTGAATGGGGATGTTTTCAGTACACTGTAATGCCTTTCGGATTAAAGAATGTGCCTACAATTTTTTTGCGCGTAGTCATTGTTGCATTCAAAGACTTCCTTCATAAGCTTCTAGAGGTTTACTTTGATGACTGGACTATGTTTGGGTTAGTAAAATGCCATGTGGCTAGTTTGTGCTTAACTCTAGATACTTGTCGAAAATACCATATTGTGCTCAATCTGAAGAAATTTTTGTTTTCTGTTACTTTTGGGACTCTGCTGGGTCATGTGGTTTGTAGACAGGGACTGATGGTAGATCTCGCAAAGATTGCAGTGATACTTAACTTGGAGGCATTGAGGAGTGTGAAAGAAATGTTTGCAACCTTTGGAAATACTATACTACAGGAATTTTATCAAGGGTTATGCCTAGATCACCATGCATATGGAGAAGCTATTGAAAAAGGATGTCACTTTCTATTGGAATGACGACTGTCAGAAAAGATTGGACATGCTGAAAGGAAAAATGGTCACCGCACCAATTTTAGTCTTCCCGGATTGGAAGAAGGAGTTTTATGTACATGTAGACACGTCATGTATAGCACTAGGAGCACTACTGACACAGGCCGATGGAGGAGACTTGGACCATCCTATAGCATTCACAAGCAGGAGGTTATCCAAGGCTAAGAAGAACTATTCCACCACTGAGCGTGAAGGATTAGTCATGATATATGCGCTCCAAAAGTTTAGACACTATTTGTTGGGTGGACATTTTAAAATGTATACAGATTATTCTGTGTTGAAATGCCTAGTCAATAAGCCTGTGTTGGGGGGGAGAATCTGTAGGTGCTTATTATTGTTCCAGGAGTATGATTTTGAAGTTATTGTGAAGCCTGAATGACTCAACGCACGACCAAACCATCTGTCGCGCATCGAAACGGGGAAAGAGACCACTAATTTGGAGGAGGGATTACCCGATGTGCAAATCTTTGTAGTGTGTGTCACGGATGGTCACTTTGAAGAAATCATACACTTCCTAACAACAAGAACTGCCCCGGAAGGCTACATCATCCAGCAGAAAAAGGAGTTAGTGGTGCGCAGTAGACTTTTCTATCATTGTCGGACATGTGTACAAAATGGGGTCCAATGAAGTATTGTGACAATATGTACTAGAGTTTGAAAGAAGCAGTATCCTTGTGGATGCTCATGGGGGTGCTGCGAGAGGCCACTATGCAGGAAAAGCGATCACACAAAAGATTCTACGCATAGGATTATGGTGGCCAACCCTCCATCAGGATTCCAAATCCTACTGTAGGGTGTGCGATGTGTGTCAAAGGACTCGCAGGCCATCGCAGAGAGATGAGCTGCCCATGAACCCACAAATGAAGTTACAACCTTTCGAGAAATGGGCAATAGATTTTGTGGGACCCATTAAGGAAAGAAGACGGGAGTGTAGTACATTATCACCACAACTGAGTATTTGACTAGATAGGCAGAGGCACGGCCTGTGAAGGACTACACAGGCGTGACCATTTCGAAGTCCCCTTCTCTCGAAACAGAGGAAGAAATGAATGAGAAAATAGAGCAACATGGAGTGGACCTACAGATGGCATCGTACGTCCAAGAGAACAAAAAAAAGTGGGGCCATGGAAGAAATCCAAGCCTAATAAGACGTCACTGGACCCAATCACCCTAACAGAGGGAGATTTGAATGACATCAAAGGCACTGTGTGGGATGTCACCATGGAGGTACTACAACAGTTCGAGCAGTAGCAACAAAAACTATTGGGGCCATCCAAAAGGGTATGCATAAGTTGTAGATCCACGCATCATAGGCTGGCACGGTGTCCACCAGTCTCACCATCGGTACTTCAGAAACTACCGAGATGCTATGTGTGAAGTAATCTCGAGCGATAGTGCTGCCAGATGGAACACTAACCACAGAAAACGAAGCTGACAGGCTCATTGTAAGCGCCCTCAAGGGAGTGGGGTTGAACTTGTCAGCGCTTCGTGGTGAGGCAGCCCACCTACTGTAGGATGGGGTGATTGCAGAGTTGAGGGCCTACAAACACTGCGTTGTGCAAGTGATGAGTGAGTAGCAGATCAATAATGTGTAGCTAGCCCTATAGCGAGACTCTGTCATTGCCACCGTGACTCAGGTAACCAACTAAAACAAATTCATAGTTCAATTCATGGAGGAAGCATGCCGAATGGTCCCAGAGTTGGCCATTCCTGAGGGAGAACCGACCGAGGAGCGCATTCGCAAGCTTGCTATAGGGGTGCGCAATGCTTTTACAGAGTTGGCTAAGGTTCAGCTGGATCTGAACCTACATATTGCAGATTTAGAGTTGAATACCTAGCCTTCAACTCCACCAAAAGTAAAGGAGCAGCGCACAACCGCTGCCACAGAGGCGATAGGGGTGGTAGACAATGTAGTAGCAGACTGCACACGGCTATTTGAATAGTCATTTGAGGTCCTGACAAGTCTGCAGGAGGATCCTAATTTATAGTGGCTGGAGTCATAGGTGCGAGAACTACAGCAACGCTATGGCGAAGTAAAAGGTACAATGTGCACCGTCACTCTCACACAGAGACTGGAGAAGGTACAGGACGCCAAAACATTTAAGGAACAGGTAGATGCATTACAACACAAAGAGGCAGTGTTGAAGGTGCACTTGAAGCACTGATTGGATGAAGTTTATTCCTCACAGCATCCATTGAAGGCAAGCTTGCTAATCTACAAGCGATTCAGTAGAAGCCTCAGGCTGACAATTCAGGACCAGTGACAGAGTAGTTGGTTGAGGAAGTGAAGCAGGAAACCACGTAGTGCGCCGCCAAAGTGATAGTCATATAGGTCGAGCTGGGAGGTCTTCGTGCCAATATCTTCGTGCCCGCAAAGTGACTTGAGGGCGAGTCACCATGTTTGTGTTGGGGGCATGTTTGGAACGGGTTCCCCCAAGAGCAGTTTTTGGGGCTAAAAGCCCATATTTTGGGATAATTTTGTAATAAAGTTATAGAGTCTCCGCATTTTGTGGTCATGGAGCGCGAAGGTGTCAAGATTCATAAAGGGTTGTCTACCCTTATTTTGTAAAGTGTCAAGTCAGCTGTAAAGATCCACCCATGGTCCACCGACGATGGGATTGTATAAAAAAGAGCTAAGTAAGTAAGCTCTAGGTAGTGAAGTGAAGTAAGGAAAAAGGTAGCGAAGTAGAGTGGAGAAGTCTGAGTGTTCTCGGGTCTTAGCGTAGGTAGAGGCTCTGCAGATGAGTGCACAGAGGCCTAGGGTGGAGGTCCACAACTGAGTGCGTGGAAGGGCAGATAAAGTCTGTATTAAACTGGAAGATATCAATAAATAGAAGTATTCTTCAATTACTATGTATTTAGTTCATGTTAATGCATCTGATTATATTGCGTTTTGGGTTTAATTTACAATGTTTATTTGATGTGTGAATATATGTGATTGTATCGGTTAATTGAATGCAAGTAAGGATATTAGTTTACGTTGCGTTAACTGTGATTTATTAATAAGATAGGTAAAACACTTGAGATAACTTGGGAACCTATACAATATATTGTCATAAGTGCCCGAAAGTATCCAGACCACAAGTTAGGGTTACATGAAGGTCAATCATACACCTTCGTGGAGGTACTGAAGGGTAGAATAAAGGGTAGACTAATAGAGCCCTAAGGCTTAGAGACCTGCGTGAAAGTGGGGGCAGAGGGTATAAACCGACATCGCGACCATCTCAGGGTGCGAAAACTTGGTTCCTGCATCCCCCCATACTTCTTTGAGTGAGACTTCGATCCACGCTCTGTGGGCTAATCCCAAAAGGGCCAGTAGCATAAGGATTTGTTTGGCTAACTAACACTAGACCTGGGTCAAGGCCCACAAAGCCAACAACTAGGATTAGGCTTAGAAAAGGCTTGGGAATATTGTGACGAGCTTTGGCTTCTCCACAGCGTAAAGCATGTATACTTCTTTGGAGGAGAAAGTGTTCTCAATTTTAATGTTCCACTTTGGGTCTAGTGGCTATCAATGGTGTATGTATGGATGGAACTTTCACTTCTAATAATAATAACAAAGCCAACACTCTTTCATGCATATGTTATTATTGTAGTTGAACTATTCTGGTTACTTTAGCAATCTATGTTGTTTAACTTACACATTTTATTATGAACTACTTTGTATGCAGTTGTATGAATCTTGTTGAATGTGTGTTGTTGGATTAACTCATCACTTTCGTTTGTGGAATATTCCACATTTCATCTTGTGATGTCATTCCACTAGTGTGTCCTTTTCACGCTACATACTATTACAGGATTCTAAGGGGCACACTTCCTTTCCTCTCTATGTGTTAGAACCCCCATGCATCTCACTTGACTCGCTGCAAGGTCACACACTTGCTTCACCCCAAAGTTATCATACTTATCTATGTGCACTACCATGGTCAAGGCATTACCCTACCACCCACTATTGGGACTCCTACTCCAAATGGTATGAGGTCTAGTTTGGACTTCTTACAAGGAAGATCTAGAATAATCAACATTTATGGTGCTAGAAGGAGGGCTAGATGACAAGTTGAGCCCTTGAAGTATATTTTGAATTTCTTCACATCATTTATGACTTATATCACAATCACACCCTCGACATATTTTCTCACGCTAATGATTTTGATGTGTCAGTAGATGTTATAGATGAATTGTCACAACTAAAATTTGATGGCGAAAGTGGAACATCCTTGTTAATCCATGCAATTTCCTTTCTAGGTTTCTGTGATAGGAATGAGGTCCCTTGGACGACATTTCTTGTGGGTTGTTCTCTTACACATTCAAAGGGTGCATCAAGCAATGGTGTCACACATTGCCCATGACCACTATACATTCTTTCGAGCACATCATTAGAGAATTAGGTTGCATTTTCATCTTTTATGACCATAAATCACTTCATCACAAAATTTTAAAAATGTGAAAAGCACCTGACGAATCAATTGTGCACTTTTATGATCGTTTCTGTCATTATTGTTTTGAATTTCCAGAATATGAAGTTAACTGGAAATATTTTAGTATCTTGTTCACATCTCTCAGAATCCACATGAGTTATAATCTTTTTAACCCCTCCCAACATTCCTCGGTGTTAGAGCTTTGAAATATGAGACAAACAAGGTTATTGTCCCAAGTGACCCTCTTTCCCCTTCTCATCAAACAGATCTAGCTCTACAGGATGAGGTGGGAGAAGTTGTGAAACTACCTAATGAACTATCACCATCTCCTCCTACCCTACCTGCTATGGATTTGTGCACATATTTGGACTGCAAGCCTAATGGTTGTCACATGGTCTCATCCACTCAGCCTCCTTCCACTAGTTTCTTTGATCCTCTAGATTTTGGTACATTGTGTTCATTTGTTCCAGACTTCACATGTAATGTTCATGAGGATCAAGTTATGGATGGAGTTAGTGTTGACCAACCAACCTACTTCATTATTTTTGATGAGTCTGTGTCGGAATCTAAACAAGAAGTTGTGATGAAGGATGACCTCCTTCGGTCTACACCTCGTCTACTTTATCCTTACATCTTCTGCAATTCTTCCATTTCTGATTCCTCTTTTGAAAATATATCTCCAAATTTTTCCACTTCAGAGGCATATATAAACATCCTTCTCTAAAGGGACAACCTCTTATTCTCTCAATAATTCAGGATCTCTCTTTCACCGCATGAAATAAATAAGTGCCTATGCATAGTTCTATGAAAATGAAATGAAATAAAATGAAATTAAAAATAAAACAAAGGTGAAAGAAGACAAAGGCTTCCTACGTAGAGAGGTGAAGCAAGTAAATCCACCGGGGTATTTTCCAGGCTTGCTAGCAGGGGAGAAATTCTTGTGTAACTAAAGTGAGGGTACTATCCAGGCTTGATGGGAGTGGAGAAACACTAGAGATGAAACTAAAACTCTAACATTCTATATTACTTGTGCATCAATGTACCCCTCATCCCTAGTCGAAACAACTTAGTTGAATTGGCTTGGTATGTCTGTTGTCGATAAAGAGAAAGGTAGGGACTACATCTTTAACTCAAGATAGTGAAGAAGATATGACGATCAAAGAATCGAACAATACTTCCAAAAGAGTTAAACTTGCTTTATAAGAGACAAGGTCCATACAAAGAGCTCGAGTTCTACCAGTGTGTTGCCAACGTTGTAGCAGCTACAACCACCCTCCAAATTTTTTCCTGTGCTTTGTTTTTTAGCCTCCCTCCTAAATCACAGTAGCTCATCTTACACTAACTTGAGTACTTATGCTTTGATGGAGATTTATCTTAAGCATTATGGCTTGTGTTTTCTTACTTTCTTTACTATTAAACCCACAATCCAATTTCTTGACTTGGTTTCAACCTAGTTCCATGCATGTCTTTACAACCCTTGAGGGAAACGAACCTTGATCTCTGGAATTTCACAGTCCAAGTTGGCAGTGAGCCTTCAACTCCAAAATTGCACAAAATCAGCTGACTACCATCCTTTAGTTGGGAAATTATGCAGATCTTGAGAGACATCCCAAAGCCAATCAACATAGAAATTGCGCAGAAGATTCTTGCTCAGAAGCTGCTCAGTGCATGAGCTAGTGATTTCCCCAGTCCTTCCCAAAACTGCGCAATCTCCCTGGGAAATTTGTGCCAACTTTTACAGAAAAATCAAAAAGTAAAAAGTGAAAAAGAATCCCTAGAAAATAGGGATCTATTTTTAGCAGCCAGGAGGAGACACTTGAGTTATGTTGGAAACTTCTGCCAAGTGTCGCTTTTTCCTTTATTTTTTACCTTCACGTCATAAAACCTAAATTGACCAAATCTATTTAATGGATGCTACCAGAGCTCATTTTCACATTCGATCTTGGAGCTTCGACACTCCCGAGGAGATCAAGGAACCTCTGTTGTGATTTTCATTTCTTTTCCGAGTAAGTCTTGTTTTTTTAGTCTTTTGTTGCTTTTTATGTCACTTTTGTTTGTTTATGTTGTGAGAGTGTTGTTTCACTCATTTTCTTGAATGAGTGTTGGTGTTTCAAGTTCTTTTAACTTGTAGAAGTTTTGTTTTAAGTTTTTCATTACCTTTCCCAAGGGTCGCGTGCATCACCCATTTTCTGCACTAACGGTCACCATTACGGCGACTCTCTCCACATGCTTCACTTTCCTTTAGTTTGATTAATTACTACACTTGTTTCACTCGAATGCATCATCATTCATGTATATCTACACCCATCATCATTCGATCCTTCTGATCTATTTGATTTCTCACTTCCCTTGGGCAGATCTGGGCTTCCTTGGCCTAGATCTTGTTTTCCCAAGAATGCACTACGCATTTCTGGAGCTTAAGGCCTTGGGTTTGGCTTCTAGAATTGCACAAAGGTTTCCCAGGCTTGGGTCTAACTACACATTGTGCAGTTATAGGAGATAATCCCGAGCCTTGGCCACTGAGACTGCATAATGCACAGTATCTCTTGGCTTGTGCCTAGACTGAACTGTGTGTTGCGCAGTTCCAGTCAACAAGACCTCCCTAGTGACTGTTGGGACTATGCAACGTGTAGTTCCAACTGGCATACAGTCACCTTTATGAGCCAAGATTATGTAATTATTCCCAGCAGTTTCCCAGTTTTTTTCTTGGTTAGTTCTTGAAGTGCTTTTGGTTTCAAGATAACATTTGCATGCCATGAGCATCCTCTCTTTCTCCAGGTACAACAATTTTTGAGAAAATCTCTAGAAGTTACAGGTAACATTGCTTCCAAGAGAGTTTCATCAAAGGATACTATCAAGGGTAGCACTAGGGAAGGAGTTGAGCAGGTGTCAGTGAATTTTCTAGTTTATGTAGACACTCAGTTGTTCATTGAGAAGGGCATGAAGTTTAAATGGTAGGAAATCAAGGATATATTTCCAGGGGAATTCAAGGAAGATCTATAGGATTGGCAGGTTTATATCAATTTCCATAGGTCAGGATTATATAAGGTTGCATGCAGGTACCCCACCTTCCCATGTGCGAACATCATCCACTGGATTGTCTCACACACAGATCCAGAGACTATGACATTGAGCAATGCCAGTGGGATACATCTTGTCAAATTCAGGGTAGAGAACTATCAATAGATGTATCATTTACCTCTATCGGTGAACCACATGGATGCACTTTTCTATGCCACCCACAACTTTGTGAACACCAGAGATATTGTAAAGCATTGGGTGAAATATCCGTCGAATTTCAGAGCGACACCCAATCATGTTTACAAGACAAAGTCATTCAGGAAGGCATACTAATTCTTGATCGTATTTTCATGCCGATTATATGGTCAAGAGAGCATGGAGACCTTCCTAGAAAATTAGGTGGTTTTTTTGGACTAGTTGGTGAATGATGGAAGGCCATTCAAATGGTCAAATATGTTGGCTCTTCAATTTAAAGTCCATGTGTAACAACCCTAATGAAAATTCCATGTAATAAAGTTAAAAACAATAACCACAGATGAATGGGACATGTATTCTAGGTTGAATGTTGGGCAAGACATCCTAGGGGGTGTTCATTTAGATGTTTATGAATAAGGAAATTAGCAAAGGAAATGGCTAAGGCAATAAAAGGAATTTTGGCACATTTATTTATGAAAATAATGGAAATTAGGAGAAAAAGGAGGTGAAAGGTCACAAGTTGCATGTCAGGAGGAAAATGAAGGAAAATGAAGAAAATAGAGGTGTCGTTCATAAAAAGTCTTTCAAGGATCAATTGGTAACCCTTTTTGTCAGTGGAATTTTGGAGCTCTCTCATTATTCTCTCATTACTCTCTCTCTCTCTCTCTCTCTCTCTCTCTCTCTCTCTCATGCTCTTGGATGCACAGAGTTTTCTTGGAGCACTTTGGCATTGGAGCAAGAAAGGCAAAGAAGGCAAGAGGAAGCAAAGATCAAGCAAGGAAAGGCAAGATCAAGAAGCTACAACAAGCTTCATTGCAAGCATCAACTTCCATGTGTATTTCCTTGCTAGATTTGGCATGGATGGGATTGCATGTATTTCTTTTCTACCATGGCATGGGTTTTGGCAAGTGTGATAGTATTTTCATCCTAGCCTTGCCATTTCCTGATAGATTTGATGAGATGGGTTGTCTCATGAAATTTGTGTGGGATGGCCGAATTGGATTCGAAGCTTAGCAGGGTGGATCTTCGAATTGAAAAACACATGGTGCTAGTGGTCCTTGAATCGGGCTGAGTATGCATGAATCCACTAACCTAGTAACCCTTGAACTGGATTGTGGGTTGCAGTAAAGCCAGGTTGTGTGCCTCGGTGAGCCTAGCAATCCTTGTCAATGAATGACGGGATATACAGTAAAGCCAAGAGGTGGATTTTCTCTTCGTTGGGCCTAGTGATTCTGGGATGGAATGCATGGTAAAGCCTAATAAGTATATCTTAGTGTAGGGCCTAGTGATCCCTAGATCAGACTGCAGATTCACAGTAAATCTTGAGACACTAGGAGGCACTCGAATTCCTCATGGTGTAGGTGGAGAAATCCGGTGGCATCCACATTTATTGGTGTTTTTGATGTGTTCTATGAGTCCCACATTCATGCTTGGAATATGGAATGGGGGTGATTGGTTGAAGAGAGAGTTGGCTCAGCCAATCTACGGTTGGGTGGAACATGGTAGCCCATCTCCGGTCGGTTCATTGCATTAATTAATGAGAAATTCATTCCATTGATTTTCATGTGTAAATGTACGGGTGTATATATGGATTTTGATGGCTGATATTTATTACAATTATGTTCCTATTATGTTGTTTATATGTTCATTTTATGGCAGCAATTATGTTTGGCTCTCAACATGTTTTTACTTGTATTTGAATGGGTATTGTAACTACGACCTAATAAGTGATAAGGCAGCAAATGACACGAGGAAACAATGGTTCATGGTGATTCACAGATAAGTAAGAGATCCATAGACTTAGCTCTGTTGTTTACACTTGTAAGTTACATGTCATTGATATGTTTTATGAAATGTTTGTCATGGCTAGTAGGGGTTTGGTTAAGGCCTTGAAGAACTATTTATTTTTGCATAATTGTTTCCCTATACTTTACTTAATTTTGATCTTTCATTCCATTTTTGGTAGTGGCCTAGTCTCTGGTCCTAAAAAATGGGCTCAAATCCTAGAGTTGATGGCATAGAACTAGAAATTATGGACCACAGTCGCTGGAAAGAAAGCCTATGAGAGTGACTTTAGGTCTTTGGTCGCTCCCTTGTGGCCATAGCATGAGAGTGACTAAGCCTTAAATTGTCCAGAATAGCAGTGGGACCCAGGAACAGGTTGTCTGAGTGATTGAAATGTCTCCTAAGTGTTTTGTTGATGGTTTTGGATGGTTGTATGTGATGTTTCATCAATTCCACTTCCTTAAGATCACCTAGGAGGTTGAATCTGATCATAGTGGCCTCTCGTCTCATGCTTACTCTATTTGGCATGGTAACTTGGGTGGATGTGGGAGGAGGGTGTTCCAAAGTGGTATCAGAGCATGGTTCAACTCTCAAACTAGATGGGTTGAATTTTTGTTGGTCATGCATGCATGTCATTTTCATGTGTGTCTCTTACACTTACATACTTGTTTCATTTGCTTGATGATGGATTAGGGTTGTAGTATGGTTATCATGGAGAATTTGATGTTGATTTCATGAAAAACAATTGACATGGGTATGTGACTAGTTGTATATGGCTATTTTTCACTTACATGTTGATTTTATGTTGCCTACTTACATACTTGTATGTTAGGTTACATTTTGAATATTTTGATTACATGCATCAGTCTTGTAGGTTGATTACAAGAACTGATTGATTATGTTCGACTACATGCAGTTATGTGTAGTTGTAGTTGGTTAGGAATTTCTTATGCATATTGTCAGTTGCATGTAACAAATGTGTACAATGGGGTAATGATTGTTGTCATGCATGAGGTCATAGCATGCATTGTTGATATGGCCTTGCATTTATGACTGGATCCTAGTTAGAGTTATTTTTATGTGTTGATTCATTTATTTGTGCATGTCTATACATTGTTATGATTATGTTATACATGTATCATGTTGATTTGGTGTTATTGCAGACAAGGTATCCTCCCCAAGATATTGTAAGGTACGTCAATTTATTGTGATTTGGTTTATCTGACATATTATGCATTGTAGGAAGAAAGATATCAAATTGCTAGTAAGGTGGTACACTATGTAGAATCTCCCTATGCATCAAATGAGCAGTGTGGTGTGGGGCATACTTCTGATTTGGCCAATACACTAAGGAGCTTGAAGGAATAGATAAAGAGTTGTACTAAATATAATGACCAGATCATACAGGCACAAGAGAAGCAAGCGAAGGTTAATGATATACTTCTTCAGAGTTTTTCGGACTTGCAGCGACAAGGGCCGCTTCGAATCAACCATGCACATGAGGATGGGACTAATGGAGCATATGGTAGTAGATCTCATGGTAGACACAGGTTGGATAGATCTGACATGGTGAGAGGTGAAAGGTTGGTTGACACTACGGAAAGGAGGGGGAATGAGTACATGTATTATTCTAGTTTAGGTTCTGATAGGCATCATGATCGCCATTGCTATCATCCTTACAGGAGGAATGATAAGGGTACTTTTTGGATGAATTCAAGAAATCAAAAGCACCTAATTTTGATGGAGATGTGAAGAAGTTAGAAGATTTAAAGTCTTGGATACTTGGCATGAACAAATTATTTGAGTTACATGAGTACACAGATAACATGAAGGCCTAGATAACTATCTTTAGCTTGAAAGGTAAAGCAGACATCTGGTGGGAAGAAGTTAAGCAGGTTAGATACATCAGGACAAATGACTTGAGTTGGTGGGAATTCAGGAGGATTTTTAGGAGGAAGTACTTGTCAGAAAGGTACTACGGTATCAAGGCTAAAGAGTCCTATGAGCTAAAGATGGGGTCAATGAAAGACAAAGAATATATGACCAAGTTTCTTGAGTTATTGAGGTATGTACCATATCTTACTGATGAGAAGGATAAAGTTTAGATATTTGTTAGTGGTTTTCCATTACCGTTTAAATATCGGATTAAGTATGATGAGCCTCGGTCACTTCAAGAAGTCATTGGGAAACTGAAACATTGCTATGATAAATCAAACTGTAAGAATGAATTGCAGCATGGATGGAAAGGAAAAGACAAAGGTAGAGGTAAATGGCAGCCTAAGAGGACAAGGCCTCAACATGCAGATGGGAAAGAAAATGTGGCACCGCAAAAGAGATTTAATGCATCTAGACAGGGACGTGGGCCATAATAGTAGTAGAAGCCTAGAGGTGAGGGCACTGGTCGATTGGAGTGTTGGACATGTGGTGAGAAGCACCTTAGGAGAGATTGTCTACAACATTAGGGTGGAAAGCCTAAGATATACAGTGCACAGGAAGCGCATATTGTTGGGGATGTTGGTTAGAGTATTCGAGGTATTTATGCAGCAATGGACAACGTGCAAGCAGAAGACCAAGAATCTATCATTGATATGGAAGGTAAGCTTTGTGATTAAGTTATTTCTATTCTGATTGACCCTAGATATAATTATAGCTATGTTAGTCCTAACTTGGTGGATAATTGTGAGTTGAATAAGGAGCTTCATGCAGAGTCTTGGTTAGTGCAGTTGGATATAGGTATGAATAAGTGAGTTCATCATTGGGTAAGAGCTTGCGCATTTGATTTGAATGGTATGCCTATAACAACACATTTGAATGTATTACCATTGTGTTCATACAATATGTTATTTGGCATGGATTGGTTGTATGTACATAGAACCAAGGTTGACTATTATGACAAATCTATTGAGCGTGTTGATGACAATTGAGAACCAAGAGTCTTGCAAGCTAAGAAGAAAGACACATTAGTTAGGATGGTGACATTTATGTAAGCAAAGAGTAGCCACAAGAAAAGGTACAAGCTATTTTTAGTACACATTTATAGTGATACAGGTAAGGAGGTTGAGGATGCAGATGCGTTGATAGGTACCTAGTGTTGCAACAGTTTAGGGATTTATTTCCTGAGGACATTACAGAGTTGCCACCTCACATGGATGTAGATTTTTCTATTCAGCTAGTGCTAGGGGCAGCTCTAGCATCTAAAGAACCTTACAGGACCAACACACCTGAGTTGGTTGAGTTAAAATTACAACTGAAGGAAATGTTGGACAAAGGATACATTAGGTGAAGTGTATCGCCTTGGGGCGTACCAATCTTGTTTGTGAGGAAGAAAGATGGTACTCTCATGTTATACATTGATTACATGCAGTTGAACAAAATGACTATCAAGAAAAGGTACCCTTTGCCAAGGATTGATGACTTGTTTGATCAGCTGAAAGGAGCAGCTATGTTCTCAAAGATTGACTTGAGATGTGGATACCATCAAGTACACATTAAAGAGGAGGATATTTACAAGATTTTGTTGAGGACCAGGAATAGGCATTATGGGTTTGTGGTTGTTCCATTTGTCTTAATTAATGCTCCAACTACATTCATGTGTTTGATGAATAGTGTGTTTCGTCCATATTTGGATAAGTTTGTTATTGTGTTCATTGATGATATACAAGTATATTCTAGAAATGAGGAAGAGCATGCCAAGAACTTAGCAGCAATATTGAGGTTGTTGAGAGAGCATCATTTGAATGCTAAGCTTAGTGAATGTAGCTTCTTTCAGACTAAGGTACACTACTTGGGACATGTTGTCTCAAAAAGAGGGCATTACGGTAGATCCATAGAAGATAAGGGCCATCACAGAGTGGGTCGCTCCTAAGAATGTGGATGAGGTGATATCTTTCATGGGTCTGGAAGGCTATTATAGGAGCTTCACTAGGAAATTATCACAAATTGCTTATCCAATTACATCATTGCATAGGAAAGGTAAGAAGTTTGAATGGACCGAAGAGTGTGAGGATGGATTTGAGCAGCTTAATAAGTTGTTGACATGTGCACCAGTGCTACAGATTGCAAATTCAGACAAAGAGTTTGTATTATGTACAGACACTTGCAAGAGAGGACTTGGTGGAGTCCTTATGCATGATGGACAAGTTGTATTTTATGAGTCCTGAAAACTAAACGAACACGAGTAGAACTACCTGACACATGGTCTCGAGTTGGCAAAAATTATACATGCACTGAAGATGTGGAGGCACTATATTCTTGGCTGGCAGTTTATGCTTATGAGTGATCACATTAGGTTGAGGTATTTGTTTAACCAACCGAATCTGAATGCCAAGCAAGCTAGATGGTTAGCCACGATCAACGAGTTTGACTTCGAGATCAGGTACATCAAGGGTAAAGAGAATAGGATGGAAGATGCTCTCAACAAATGGGTGCAAGTACACCACTTGGCAGCTATGAGCTCCTATGGGACGGAATTACAGGATAGGATATTGCAGGAAAGACAATAGGATGTCAGGTATATGGAGATTGTACGCAGGTTGCAGCAGGGTGATCGTACAGGTATAGGTACACGCACATGTAGTAGTATAGGTACAAGTGGTAGTATAGGTATAGGTATAGGTGGTAGTACAGGTATAGGTACAAGTGGTCATACAAGTATAGGTACAGGTGCACAGGGCATGGATTATTATCTTACAGTTGAGGAATTGGTCAGGTTCCGAGACAGGATATATGTATCGGATAGCAGTTGTTGGATACCTATAGTAATAGGTTTCATATTTCATGATTGACTATAGAAAAGCCAAATATGCTCTGCTCTGGTATCCCAAAGATCCCATATTTCCTAGAAAACAAGAGCTGGGTAAAGTGTTTCAAGTATTGAGGACCTTATTTCAATTTTTGTGGATGATTCAACAGTCTAAACTGGATCATGCCATGTTTCAATTTTGAGTTGTAGAATAGAGAAAGAGGTCTGTCCAAACAGCTTAATCTTGGCAGACAAGTAGTTCAGGTAGAGAAGCAAAGGTTCCCAAAAGTTTAATCTGGGACCTTGGAAGAGATAAGGGTAGAAATAGATAGAGAAAAGAATAAGGAAAAAAGCCAAAGAAAAGAAAAGGCAAAAAGGGTTTGCAAGTTCAAGTGCACCCTCCAAGGAGAAACAAAAATGCTAGGTAAGCAGCTGGGTAGGTAGTTGGGGTCGCAGAAAGTGAGTCCTATCATTGCAGAAATGGTGATGATGGACAGCAAAGTAAAAGACTACAGCAGGAGCATGACTAACTTCCCTCTTCCCCTTTATTCCATTACTAACACTCCCTTTCTTTCAGCTGAGATTTATGGAGAGAGATCATGGTTTTATGGTGGTTCTAGTTCATTCAGAATCCACATTTCTTGTCTAAGATCTTTTCATTTTGATCTACTCTCAAAACCAAGTCAATTTCAGATAAACTCAGCAAAATCCCTTTCATTTGCCCCCTTCATTCATATTAACTCCTAATTCTACTATATAACCTCCTCTATCTTACCCCCACCCCTTATAATACTAACACTAAGGTGTATAAAACCCCAAATCTTATGTATATTCCCTCCCCTAGGCATAATAGCCGTGTATTTTTCAAAAGGGACCAAAATGGCATCTGGCCACTTTGGTGAACCTTTTCCACCCTATTCCCCCTTTGCTGCAAGTTAATTTACCCTCAAATCACCTCTGCATTGATAAAACCCCCTCTCCAAAACCCTTTTGCCTATAAAAACCTTTGCAAAGGTTAATACCCGCCTCTGGCACGTTCCCCGATCCTACCACGTTATCGGTTAACCAAAACATTTGAAAAAACCCATAAAAACCCACAAACCCTAATCTTTTCCGCCCGCAGTATGAAGCGCGCACCTTTCCCCTCCGCCAGCCGTCGGATCAAGCCCATCAGATCCGACGGTCCACATCAATATCGGAGCGCATCCTATGGCGGCACTTTAACCTCCGGGAAAGTGACGTTGCGCCTTGTCACGCCTCCTCCACGCGTCGATCGATGAACCATCTCGGAGCCGGGTCTGACAGTTTCTGCGCCGTACCTAAACCGCCCCGAGAAACCGCGGCGGTTAAAGCCTTAACCGTAACCGCTGCGGTTTGACTGCCACCTACCCGTCGCTGACTCGACGCCACGTCCTTATCCGCTCGTATCTGCCTTTGTTATGGGTCCACCTCACTGCTGACTGGGTTGCCACCTCACCGCCCCTTTGACCAGTCACCCACTGCCACGTCGCCCAATGACGTCATGCTGACGTCAGCCGAAAAAAGCGCCAAATTGGTAAAATAACCCATATTTACCAATTTTCCCGTGTTTTTTACCACTTTCACTGTTATTTCTGTTGGACGCTCTGCATGACCGTTTACACTCCAATTTTCGCCAACCAGTCTATTAGCCCGGGCGACCTCCTCAAGCAGCAACTGTGCACCTTTGCTTCAACCTCTGCTCATCGAATTACAGGTATTTAGACCGTTTCGACCTCTATACGACCTTCATTAAGCTTGAAATTGCTCAGAGGGATAGTAGAACCATAAAAACGATATTTACACCGTTCATTTCCATTCATTCATCCACCATTGTCATTGTGAGGGCCAAGAAGTATCTGCAGAGCTTTAGAAACCTGCAATTCACATAAAACCACTGTAATTCTGCGTTTTCCCGGCAGAGCTCCTAATAGAGATAATTCACCCGATTGGAGAGTTCAGTTAGACCACAGAGAAGTTCTGTCACTAGACTCCAGTAGTATTTCAATTGCTATTGAGAGAATTCCCCTTGGATACTCAAAACATCAACTGTTTCCACAGAGAACTGCCTCCAGACTGTGTTTTTACCATTCCACCTGTCCACCTGCAATTCTTGCAACTTGAAGAGCTATGGAGACCCCTATTGCACTGAATATTAAGCCCATCAATGCTCCTCACCAGGAATTAGCATGGAAAGCCCTGGGAGACATGGACTACCAAATGCTGGATTGGTTCCCCATGGGAACCAAGTACAATATTCAAATGTTGAATGAATTAAGAGCCCAGCACCTCAGTGGGGCAGATATCTTGGGGATTTGGGAGTCAGATTTGCCCATATACAACCTTCCCCAAGTCAATCCTATGCCAGAGCTCATTTATAGCTGCCAGGAACGCTATGACCCCAGCCAAAGAGCAGTCATGAGCCCCACAGGCCTAGTCCTGTTCCAGATCACCCCAGAGAGCATAAACCAGATGCTGCGCTTCAAAACAGCCAAGAAATTGACCCCTCTATCCATGCAGAATCTGATTAACAGAGGGATCAAGCTGTCCAGTGACCAGATTGTCAAAATCAACCAACTGTTTGTCACACCAGGCTCTGAAACAGTCAGAACCCCTCCTATTGGGTACCAATATCTAAATGAGTTGGGCAGAATGTTGGTGGATCTAATTGGCTATGTCCTAGGATTCAGGGGGTTGGAAGATGTAGATGACAGCATAATGGCAATGCTGTCTATGTTTGCCCCTGGTAAGCCTCCAGCTGTGCAGTATGATTATGCAACTTACATAGCAGAGAAAATCCATGAGCAGTTCATGAATTTGAAAAGGGAGAGACTGTTCAGGTACAGCTCCTACATATATCATTTATTCCTTTTCTACCAGCCAGCTACCTTCTCTGTTCCTTTGAGGCCACTCAATGCCCAAGGAATCCCAAGATCAGTTGTTTTCTGGACCTCTGTTTTTCATTCTACCTCAGTATCACCCTATACATACTGTGAGTTTATTGATTTATTTGTTCATCCAGCCCTAACAGCTCTGCAAGGTACTCCTCCTCCTAGATTAACCGATGATATGAAGAGGATTCTACATTTGAACAAATCTTACAATATTGGCAACTGGTACTTCTACCAGAACCACACAGTCATTAGGATTTATGGCTGTGAATTGAACCCATTTAGGTTGCCAAGGTATGTCCCCATGAGGCTTTTTGCCTTAGAATATTTCAGGCAGTTTGGGAACTCAGATTACCTTCACTTTCAGAGTAGAAACAAGAAGTCACAATTGAAGGTAAGAAACCAGCTAGGTTCCTTCCTATATAACAGGAAAGAGGAAGGGTGGAAAGAGGCACACAGCATACTGGAAGGCCTCAGATTGCAGACCAGTTTTGAATGGATTCCCTATGACCCCAATCACTCTATCTCCCTCAGGAGAATTAGATACAAATTGGGCAACTATGCACATAAAAGACAACCTGAAATTGAACAGTATGCCAATGCACTAGATTGGGAAGAGGGTACACTAGTAGAACAAGTCACTAAGGAAGAATTACTTGAGAAAGAAGCTAGGAATGTGCAAAAAGAAGCTGACTTGGAAACTTGTGGACAGGTGCCCCTCTCCTACAGAAGGCAAATTGGAACAGCTGCTAAATCTTCAGCAGCACAGTAGCAAACTACTGAGAAGACACCCCAGGCAGCAAGCAAAGACAAAGGAAAACAGGTGGAACAGCCACCTATATTGACAGAAGAACAAGTTGACACCTTGCTACAGCAGCAAGAAGAAATGGAACAGCAAGAACTGGGGCAGCAACAAGAAGAAGCACAGTCCAGTGAACAGCAGCCCTTGCAGCAGGAAAAGGGGACAGATCTACCTAGTTACACTGAGCAGCAGCCCCAAACAGAGGTGCCTCCCAGGACAGACACCAATGTAGACACCTCAGTCCTCCAAACACCACAGAAGGAGGACTTGACCAGGAAAAGGGAGAGAGAGACCCCCCACACCTCATCCTTCATCAGAGGAGAGAAGAGACAAAGACTGAATGACTCCCAAGAGGAGGACATAGCAGTAAGGCAAGCCATGGGCATGGGCCCACCCAGTGGAGAACTTTCGGCCAGCTCATCCCAGCGTGGACATGACATGACTATGGGAGGAGAGGTCAGCTCCTCCGGACAACATAGAGAAGGGCAGTCAAGTATAAAGCAGCAATTCATTGACATCAAAAGGAGGAGTGATCCCATAAAAGTGCAGCTGTATGATCACTTGTTAAAACTAGCTCCTAGCAACCAGCAGAGACTCATGTCTGCTTTCGATGTGAGCGAAGGCAAAATGATAATGAGCCACTTCATGCCCACAACTTTGCATCCTCAGTCCACCTCGGACTATCTAAAAACCAACATGGAGGTTCTTGCCAAAGACATACACCCTATGGACAAGATTGAATTACATAAGCAAACTGGTGAAATGGTGTATGCCTCCCTGGCAGATGAGACATTGGAGAACTACAAGCTAAAGAGCAGCCTGGATAACACAGCTTCTCAGCTGGAATTAGAAAGAGCATCATCACAAGCCAAGGACAATAGGATCAAGTCCTTGGAAGAGGTAATTATAGAGATAGGGCATGATCCTAAAGATGTCAAAGGCATCCAAGAACTCCTGAAGATAAGGGATGTAGACATGGCGGCCCTAAGAAAGAAAATCAAACTCCCGGCCACCATCCATCCACAAACAGATGAAGTTGCCCAGCAAAGGCAAGAAAAGGATACTACAGACCTGCTGGTATCCCTATACAAAGAGCTGGTTAGGACTCAAGACCAGCTAGGACAAACTGAAGCTGCAAAGGCAGCACTACAAGAAGCACTGAAACAAAGAGAAGAGGGCCAACCCTCCCAGCCTCCTCCTGTGATAATAAATCTTGAGGAAGTCCCTCCAAAGACTACTCCTCCTCCTCAACAAACAGAAGCTACAGCACTAACTACAGCGCCATCTACAGCAACAACAACTACAGCATCGGAACAGGCTGCTAGTTTAGACATGCAAAAGCTGCAAGCTGAGATCCAAGCCATGGAATCTCAAATGAAAGAGTTGGATGAACTTAAGAAAACCTTGGCTAAGGTAAATGAAAAGTTTGACAAGAGCAAACAGAATGAGGCAGCCAAGGAGAGAGAGGTAAGAGCTCTTAAGAGGAGAATTGCTGAACTAGAGAAAGAGCTTGCACTAGAAAAAGTGACAGCTGAAATGAAAGCAGTGCTATGGAGCAACATTGGGCGGTCCATTGCCAACCAGTGGCAATATATTGAGGCCATGGATGAGCAAATGGTGCTCATCACTAAAGCAAACAGAGAAATACAGAGAGCCAGGGCAAGCCTTGGACACATGCCAGAAGCTGCTACTAGGATGATCAATACTCTGAACTATAAGACTAGCTCTCAATTAGCTGTCATAGGAATCACCAACAGGACAGAAACAATTGCTGTAGCCAAAAGAGTCATAACATTGAGGAACTTGGTTGGAACACTGGAGAGGAGGACACAGGATATGCAGACTGAAATCAACAGATTCCTGGAAAAATTCGTGGCACTACAGAACAGAGGCCTCCCCAGCATTTTAAGCAGTGTAGGAAGACTGCTCACCCTAGACAATTACAATAAGAGAATTGATGCCCATGCAGTAGCAGAGATTGCAAAACCGCCCAGCACTTCAGCAGAGGCAGGGCCAGCCACCGGGCAGAGTATGTATGACAGGGTGGAAAACCTATTTTTCCTCATGAATGAAATTGAGCATCTGTTTGATACACCACCTAACTTCTTCAAATTCACAGAAGCAGATGAAACTCTAGGGGCAATCTTAGCACACCAACTGCCCACACAGGATGTCTGGAGAAATTTGACACAGACAATTTTGTCAGGCCAGAATCAGTAGCGCTAATTCTCCAGGCAAATGAGCATACATGCGCAGGCACAATCTTGAAGAAAGATATCTACAGGGAAGAGGCAAAGGCTGAGCTAACTCAGCAGGACCATTGACTCACCAGAAGCAGCAGTCACAATCACAGGTGACAAGTCCAGGATACAGCGTACAAGCCTTAAAGACAGGTCTTCCAGCATTTATTCAGAATATCTCGACCGACTTAGCTGTTTCCAAAGGCTAAAATATCTTCTGACAGAGCATTAAAATGCCTGTACTCTGTAATCAATGCTGTATTAAATTTTGGTCATAATATCTTAAGTAGTTGGTAAGAATGTAAAATCTGAGATAACTCAGAACTCAGATATTTTGTAAATCACCGCAAGTATATATTCACCCTTCACAGCAGTTGAAAGGGTTGTTGGAATTTTCTTTTGAGAACTCTCTCTTACTGTAATATTTTCAGAGAAGTAATACAAAGGAAGAATGGAATTTCCAAGGCTTGGTGTACTTTGATGTATTGTGGTGAAAGATGAATGTTACAGGATTCCAGGGTGTTGCATAAAACAATAAGTATTCTCAAATCTCTTTGTTATATGTTTTCGAGTCTTTTGTTCTCTTTTGTTGTTTAAATGTTTTACACTTGATAGCAAGGTGAAAGGATAGTTCCAGGACTTAACTTATGATTACCCTGGACTCAAACTGAGCTATTATACATGTTTTCCTCAGATACAGTGACAGAATTGTAATTCTTAATTGCTGCATTTCAAAACTGTGTCTTTTACTGTGATAGGCATTCTCAGGGATTCAATTTTTGCCCCTGAGACCTCTGTCTTTTCCTCTTAAACCTGTCTGTTGGGAATATACAAACAATAAGTGAAAATCCTTAAATGCTTTCACTGTTTGTGTTACCTGTTTCCAGTCATTTAATCAAAAAATCTGTTCTATTAAGCACTCAAATGGCCTTGTAAGTTCCATCTTTCATCTCAAAGTTTCAAACGCATATAGCCACAGACTCCATTGCCCAATGGTACTCAACCTCTCTGAAAACTACATCACTGAAATCTAAAAGGAGTTTCATCAACCAAAACATAAACAAAACCTGTGCATAATAGCTAGCCTAAAACCCTATCATAAACAGTTACAAATCATAAAGAGAGAGCCCTCTCTGATCACAGTTTGGCTAGAAACAGTGATCCAAAGATTGGTTAGTGGTTACCCCGGCCGTATTCCCTTGGGAGTCATAGGGAACAACCTGGGTGTTAACATAATTGGCGACTCCACTGGGGATTTAACATTTTGCAATTATTAACTATCTTCCAAAGCCTACCATCAAGCCTGAAACTAGCCAAGAGGCCTTAGGACTGTTTCTCTGATACAGGGACAGCTTTAGGGAAGAGTTAGCTAGGGAAACTTCATCTTAGTTTTGAGACCTATATAGTCATTCCAGAATGCTTGTTCAGTCCTTGTACATATAAAACTTCTGTATAAAGTTCTAAAAGAATACTTAGAAGCTGGCTCCCAAAAGAAACCCAAGGCACACTAGGGCAAACCCTGACCCTGATCAACCCATCATTGTTGATAATCCAAATATCATACCAAAGAACATAAGGAGACAGCAAAAGCAGGACAAGCCTGCTGATTCAAATATAAGTTCGGACCAACCTATCATCATTCCAACTCCTTGTAAAGTCCTTTTCCGTTCCACACCTAATTCCCCTAGCTCATCATCAACACCTCAAAGCCCTCCTCTCCCATCTTCACCATCTGCACATACTCTTTCAACCAGTTTCCCGCTTGTTAACCCGGTTACACCTGTAATCCCTGTTGTCCCATTTGTTCCTATTAACCCTATAAACCCCATAAATATGGCTAACAGATATGCACCTCTGCAGATACCAGCCAATGCTCCAGCTCTACCCCAAGACTACCAAACTAGACTCTCATTTTTTGACTCCCATGGCCCTTTGACAGCCATCCAGCATGCTAAAAAGATGCAAGACCACTTTGAGACCTATGAAATAGATGATGACAGTGTCAGGATGAGAATCTTTGTTCAAAGCTTAACTGGGGATGTCAGAACTTGGTTTAGATCCTTAAACGCAAATTCCATTGCAACCCCTGAAGTTCTATACCAGGAATTTACCAACAGATGGGAGAAAAAGAGAGATCCGCACCATATACTTGGTGAATATAACACTATTAAAAGAGGTCCCCAAGAAACGGTTTTGGAGTATTGTGCTAGGTTTAACAACATATACAATGCTATCCCCCAGAACTTAAGGCCCCCTCCTGATTTGGCCCTTTATAACTTCCCTGATGGTTTTGATTCTGATATGGCCTATCAGTTGAGAGAAAGAGACCCTCCAACCCTTGCAGAAGCTCAAAGAGTTGCAGTCACCGTAGAGGCCAACCTAATTGCCAAAAGAAACAGGGCAAAGCTGGAAAAGAAGACTGGTTTCAAAGAAGAACCCTCGGGTTTTGATCAAAAGTTGGATGCCATACTAAACAGCATGAAAAGACTAGGTGAGAGAGTGGAATCAGTTGAAAGAAAGTCATCATGGGAGGCACCACAAAACAATCCTCCTAGAAACCCAAATTTTAGGAGAACACAGAACCCAAATATAGGAAAAACAAATGCAGACCAAGATATCAGACCCCCTTTTCAAGAAAATTATGCAGAAACTTCCTCAGCTAATCAGCTCAATGAAGATCCTGAGATCAACTTAATAGGTCTGGATGGTAAAAGCCAGGTTTTCTTAACACAAGAAGACCATGAGGAAGATGAAAACAAAACATTCCAAACACAATCAGGAGAATCTTTTGACTTTAAACAAGGATATGATACTGCTGTCTATGAAGTCCATAAACAATACAAACTAAGGAGTAGGACTGTGAACGTGAATCAGCCCGAAAAGATAAAGGAGAAACAACAATCTAAAGAAACCTTAGTCACTGAACCTAATGACAAAACAAACTTGCCTACAAAGGAAGTAGTGGTTGAGGAGGTCACTGAACTACTGTCCCCACCACAACAGCCCATGGCAGCCTCGTCCTCTCACCCTAACCCAAACATTAACCCTCAAGACATCAATATAAGGGGCAGGTTCCAAAATCAGGATGAAATCCACCAAGAAGATCTAATGAACAGAGAAAGAACTGCTACCCGTGACTCCAAAATCCAAATTGATAAACCCTTTGACCTAGGAACAGAGATTGGCAAGTTAAAGATAGCAATCCCCCTTTCAGAGCTAGCCAAGCATGACATATACAAGCAACAGATCAAAAAATCCCTTCAGCTCACCAACAGCAAAGATGATGTAAATGTGCTAGATGACACTCCAGAATTGCTGTTTGGCCCAGAGGTAGATGGAAAAACAGTAGTCACAGGGGTTTTACCTTTTTATGTCAGCTTGCATATACATGACAAAACACTGCACAATGCAATGTTTGACTCAGGTGCCTCTCACAACCTGATGCCAAAAGCAGTCATGGAAAGATTAAACTTAGACATCACAAGACCATACAAAGACCTGTTTTCTTTTGATTCTAGTCAAGTCAAATGCTTGGGCCTAATTAAGGATTTATGTGTGTCCTTGGTTCAATTTCCCAACAAAACCATATTAATGGATGTTGTTGTTGCTGATATCCCACCCAAATATGGGATGCTCTTATCAAGATCATGGGGAGCCAAACTCCAAGGCTCCCTGCAATTAGACATGTCATATGCAACCATTTCTGTATTTGGGCAACCAAAAAGACTTTATAGGGAAACACTCATGAAATATATGGTCAGCAGTGAAGAAAAGCCTCAAAATTTTCCAATATATGCTGTCCATTCGGACATGGACTCCTTCATCCTCTTCAATGACAGCGCAAGCTTCTCAAACAATGATATTAAGACCCAAACACTCATACAAAAAAAAAACATGGATCAAACAAGTAGCACCTGCCAAATTTCAATTAGGCCAACAATACCCATTAACCCTCCTCTAGTTGTCAAAGATTGTCAAACAAATGATGAAATTATCCTAGGAGACAAATGGGAAAAGAAACCTCAACTCATGCTCACATTGCCATCCCATGAAAAGAATGTTAAATCTCCTATTCAGCAAGATAGTCTGTGGGTCCTAGAGTTTGATGGCTCAGTTAACAAGTTAGGGGCAGGAGCTGGAGTATGGATACATAACAAAGAGAAAGGCTGTGCAGAAGGCCGGGCTTATAGATTGAACTTTAAATGCACTAACAACATGGCTGAATATGAAGCTCTGCTACTAGGCCTCAAGATTGCAAAATCATTACAAGCACATAGCCTCTCAATCATGGGGGACTCTGATCTAGTAATTCAACAAGTAAAAGGGGATTTTGTCACCAATGACAAAAGATTGAGGTCCTACAGATCTGCTGTAATTGAAATACTAGAGACTTTCTCCGAGTTTGTTATCACAAAGATTCCAAGGGGCCACAATCTCCATGCACACAGCTTGGCAACATTTGCCAGCACCTTCAAATTCCCACTACAACCCAACAATTGTTTCACGGCAGAGGTCAAATATAGGCCTTCTATTCCAAACAATGTCAAAGAGTGGCAAGTATTTGAGAATGACATGCAAATAAACAACTTTTTAACCTTGCAACAAGAGTTTACAGGATTAAATATTGACCTTGAGACAGCAAGTCAATCTCAAATATTTGATGGAGCAAGTCAATCACAATTACAGTTTCAACAGTCTGCCCACCCAATGTCACCTAGAACAGCCAAACAATTACTCAGTCCAACCATTTTCAACAAAGAAAACATTCAGCAAATTCACCAAATTGACTGTGAAGAGCTGAGCAACGCTGAAGATGAAATCATACAACTCAAAGACAATCTTCTTCCAGCAGGCCTTACCCCACTAGAGGACATTTTTGACTCAAATGATGTCCCCAGGAAACCAAAGATGCAGCCATTAGATGCAACAATTGAAGAATGTAACATTGGTACCACTGACAAGCCTAAAATAATAAAGCTATCTGCTGCTTTGCCCCCTGATCAAAAACCCAAATATATTGATCTCTTTAAAGAGTTCCAAGATGTCTTTGCTTGGGGTTATGAGGACTTGAAGTCTTATGATACCTCTGTTATCCAGCACACCATTCCCCTCAAGCCTAATCAAAAACCATTCAAACAGAAATTGAGAAGAATCAATCCTGTGCTCCTTCCTTCCATTGAAAAGGAATTACAAAAAATGTTCAAAGCTGGTATCATAGCACCAATCAGGTTTTCTGAGTGGATTTCAAATTTGGTCCCTACAAGAAAGAAAACTGGTGAGATTAGACTTTGTGTAGGCTTAAGGAATCTGAATCAAGTATCACTCAAAGACAACTATCCCTTACCCAAAATGGACCACATTCTTCAGAGGGTAGTAGGAGCCTCAAGAATATCATTGTTGGATGGTTTCTCAGGTTTCAATCAAATCCTGGTACACCCTGATGATCAAGACAAAACTGCATTTACTACCCCATGGGGCACTTTCAAGTATGTGAAAATGCCCTTTGGATTGAAAAACGCAGGGGCAACATTTCAGAGAGCAATGGACATTGCTTTTGCAAAGGAAATTCATGACTTCTTGGTCATTTACTTAGATGATCTAACACCCTTTTCAAAATCTGACCAAGAACACTTGAAACATTTGAGACAAATCTTCATAACATGCAGGAAATATGGCATTTCCTTAAACCCCAAGAAGTCATTATTTGGCTTGGAAGAAGGGAAACTTCTAGGGCATATTATTTCGAAAAATGGCATAAGAATTGATCCAGATAGGATACAAGCTATCCTACAAATGCCTCACCCAAGGAATGTCAAGGAGCTGCAAGGATTCTTAGGAAAAATCAACTTTTTGAGAAGGTTTATCCCAAATTTAGCAGAGTTAATCAGATTACTAAACAATATGCTAAAGAAAGATTCAAAGGTCAAATGGACTGTTGAAGCAAAACAAGCTTTTGAAAGTATAAAATTGGCCTTGACTCAAACCCCAGTGTTAACTAATCCTCAGTTTGACAGAGACTTTATCATTTTCTCCTTTGCCTCCCAACATACTATTGCTGCTGTTTTATTACAGAAAGATGACCAAGGGAATGAAAAGCCCATTGCTTTTTTCAGCAGAGCTCTTAGAGATGCTCCTCTAAAGTACCAAATAATGGAGAAACAAGCCTATGCCTTGATCAAAGCTATTAAAGACTTTAGGATTTACATCCTTTACTCCCATGTTGTGGCTTATGTACCAAGTCCTATTGTCAAAGACATTCTCACACAAGAAAACTTAGAGGGTAGAAGAGGAAAATGGATTGCAAACATACTTGAATTTGACATTGAAATAAAGCCTACAAAGCTGATAAAAGGGCAAGGTTTAGCCAAGTTAATGACAGTAGCAAATTTCCAAGCCTTAGATATCAACCAACTGGACAGTGAAACAGAGCTGGCGACTCCAAAGATCAATGTAGCCTTTGAACAATCTCCATGGTATTCTGATGTCTGTTATGTATTACAAAACCTGTGTGCTCCCCCAGGACTGTCCAGAACTAAGTCTAGGTTCCTAAAAATGAAAACATCTAAATTTTGTGTGTTAGATGAGAATCTACTCTGGAAAAACCATGAAGGTATTTTGCTGCACTGTCTTCTTGAGAGTGAAACTGACAATATCATGCAAGAATTCCATGCTGGAGACTGTGGTGGACATTTGTACTGGAAGTCCACCGTAGACAAGATATTAAGGGCTGGTTATTACTGGCCCACTATGTTCTCTGATGTGAAGAAATTCACAACATCATGCCATAAGTGCCAACTGTTTGAAGGCAAAAGACAGCTGCTGCCACTTCCTTTGAGGCCCATTGCAACAGAGAGACCTTTCCAACAATGGGGCTTGGATTTCATTGGAGAAATCCATCCCTCATCTTCAGGACAACACAGATGGATTCTAACAGCAACAGACTACTTCACCAAGTGGATTGAAGCTGCCCCATGCAGACAAGCAAATGATTCAGTAATCATTCAATTTTTGGAAAACAATATACTGGCTAGATTTGGCTGCCCAGACAAGATAATAACAGACAATGCTGCTGCCTTCAGATCCAAGAAAATGGTGAACTTCTGCCATAAATTTCACATTACTTTGGGCCATTCTACAGCTTACTATCCTCAAGGAAATGGTCTTGCTGAATCCTCAAACAAAAGCCTGATAAACATCATAAAGAAAGTGCTGGAAGAGAACAAAAAGAACTGGCACAAGAAACTAGTAAATGCTTTATGGGCAGACAGATTAACCACTAAAAGATCAATTGGGACCAGCCCATATGAGTTAGTCTATGGATTAGAGGCCAGATTTCCATCATCACTAGGAGTGCCGGTTATGAAACTCCTACAAGAAAGCCAAGCAGAGCCAAATGACATGCAAAGAAGGATTAACCAGATAATCTGTTTACAGCAGACCAGAGAACAAGTTTTCAGCAGAGTGCAGATATTACAAGAGAAACTAAAAAAGGCCTTTGACAGAAGAACTAAAGCAGAAGATTTCAATGTAGGGGACAAAGTTTTAAAGTGGGATGCAAGAAGAGAAGAGAAAGGAAAACATGGGAAGTTTGACTCTTTATGGAAGGGACCATTTTCTGTCCAAGCAGTACAAGGTAATAACACCTACTTCCTAAAAAGTTTGACTGTAACTGAACTGGATGAAGGTCCTGTCAATGGCAGGATGCTGAAGCACTATTTTGACTGTTCACTATGATAGAAATTCAGAGGTTCATTGTATATATGCAGCCTTACATATTATCTTCTATTTTAGAATGTAAAAAGAGGTTTTCCCAAATGCTGCACCTAGCAGCAACAGGCAGATAGAATCAGAGGTTCTCCAAGAAAGGGCACACAATTTTGACAGATTATATGCAGCAAATTTCAAAGATTAAGATAGGCAGTCAAGGAATAAGGCAATCTGACCTGCTGTTCTTGGTCTTTCAAAAGAAAAACCATCCCCATGTGGAGCCACTGTTGGATACCTATAGTAATAGGTTTCATATTTCATGATTGACTATAGAAAAGCCAAATATGCTCTACTCTGGTATCCCAAAGATCCCATATTTCCTAGAAAACAAGAGCTGGGTAAAGTGTTTCAAGTATTGAGGACCTTATTTCAATTTTTGTGGATGATTCAACAGTCTAAACTGGATCATGCCATGTTTCAATTTTGAGTTGTAGAATAGAGAAAGAGGTCTGTCCAAACAGCTTAATCTTGGCAGACAAGTAGTTCAGGTAGAGAAGCAAAGGTTCCCAAAAGTTTAATCTGGGACCTTGGAAGAGATAAGGGTAGAAATAGATAGAGAAAAGAATAAGGAAAAAAGCCAAAGAAAAGAAAAGGCAAAAAGGGTTTGCAAGTTCAAGTGCACCCTCCAAGGAGAAACAAAAATGCTAGGTAAGCAGCTGGGTAGGTAGTTGGGGTCGCAGAAAGTGAGTCCTATCATTGCAGAAATGGTGATGATGGACAGCAAAGTAAAAGACTACAGCAGGAGCATGACTAACTTCCCTCTTCCCCTTTATTCCATTACTAACACTCCCTTTCTTTCAGCTGAGATTTATGGAGAGAGATCATGGTTTTATGGTGGTTCTAGTTCATTCAGAATCCACATTTCTTGTCTAAGATCTTTTCATTTTGATCTACTCTCAAAACCAAGTCAATTTCAGATAAACTCAGTAAAATCCCTTTCATTTGCCCCCTTCATTCATATTAACTCCTAATTCTACTATATAACCTCCTCTATCTTACCCCCACCCCTTATAATACTAACACTAAGGTGTATAAAACCCCAAATCTTATGTATATTCCCTCCCCTAGGCATAATAGCCGTGTATTTTTCAAAAGGGACCAAAATGGCATCTGGCCACTTTGGTGAACCTTTTCCACCCTATTCCCCCTTTGCTGCAAGTTAATTTACCCTCAAATCACCTCTGCATTGATAAAACCCCCTCTCCAAAACCCTTTTGCCTATAAAAACCTTTGCAAAGGTTAATACCCGCCTCTGGAACGTTCCCCGATCCTACCACGTTATCGGTTAACCAAAACATTTGAAAAAACCCATAAAAACCCACAAACCCTAATCTTTTCCGCCCGCAGTATGAAGCGCGCACCTTTCCCTCCGCCAGCCGTCGGATCAAGCCCATCAGATCCGACGGTCCACATCAATATCGGAGCGCATCCTATGGCGGCACTTTAACCTCCGGGAAAGTGACGTTGCGCCTTGTCACGCCTCCTCCACGCGTCGATCGATGAACCATCTCGGAGCCGGGTCTGACAGTTTCTGCGCCGTACCTAAACCGCCCCGAGAAACCGCGGCGGTTAAAGCCTTAACCGTAACCGCTGCAGTTTGACTGCCACCTACCCGTCGCTGACTCGCCGCCACGTCCTTATCCGCTCGTATCTGCCTTTGTTATGGGTCCACCTCACTGCTGACTGGGTTGCCACCTCACCGCCCCTTTGACCAGTCACCCACTGCCACGTCGCCCAATGACGTCATGCTGACGTCAGCCGAAAAAAGCGCCAAATTGGTAAAATAACCCATATTTACCAATTTTCCCGTGTTTTTTACCACTTTCACTGTTATTTCTGTTGGACGCTCTGCATGACCGTTTACACTCCAATTTTCGCCAACCAGTCTATTAGCCCGGGCGACCTCCTCAAGCAGCAACTGTGCACCTTTGCTTCAACCTCTGCTCATCGAATTACAGGTATTTAGACCGTTTCGACCTCTATACGACCTTCATTAAGCTTGAAATTGCTCAGAGGGATAGTAGAACCATAAAAACGATATTTACACCGTTCATTTCCATTCATTCATCCACCATTGTCATTGTGAGGGCCAAGAAGTATCTGCAGAGCTTTAGAAACCTGCAATTCACATAAAACCACTGTAATTCTGCGTTTTCCCGGCAGAGCTCCTAATAGAGATAATTCACCCGATTGGAGAGTTCAGTTAGACCACAGAGAAGTTCTGTCACTAGACTCCAGTAGTATTTCAATTGCTATTGAGAGAATTCCCCTTGGATACTCAAAACATCAACTGTTTCCACAGAGAACTGCCTCCAGACTGTGTTTTTACCATTCCACCTGTCCACCTGCAATTCTTGCAACTTGAAGAGCTATGGAGACCCCTATTGCACTGAATATTAAGCCCATCAATGCTCCTCACCAGGAATTAGCATGGAAAGCCCTGGGAGACATGGACTACCAAATGCTGGATTGGTTCCCCATGGGAACCAAGTACAATATTCAAATGTTGAATGAATTAAGAGCCCAGCACCTCAGTGGGGCAGATATCTTGGGGATTTGGGAGTCAGATTTGCCCATATACAACCTTCCCCAAGTCAATCCTATGCCAGAGCTCATTTATAGCTGCCAGGAACGCTATGACCCCAGCCAAAGAGCAGTCATGAGCCCCACAGGCCTAGTCCTGTTCCAGATCACCCCAGAGAGCATAAACCAGATGCTGCGCTTCAAAACAGCCAAGAAATTGACCCCTCTATCCATGCAGAATCTGATTAACAGAGGGATCAAGCTGTCCAGTGACCAGATTGTCAAAATCAACCAACTGTTTGTCACACCAGGCTCTGAAACAGTCAGAACCCCTCCTATTGGGTACCAATATCTAAATGAGTTGGGCAGAATGTTGGTGGATCTAATTGGCTATGTCCTAGGATTCAGGGGGTTGGAAGATGTAGATGACAGCATAATGGCAATGCTGTCTATGTTTGCCCCTGGTAAGCCTCCAGCTGTGCAGTATGATTATGCAACTTACATAGCAGAGAAAATCCATGAGCAGTTCATGAATTTGAAAAGGGAGAGACTGTTCAGGTACAGCTCCTACATATATCATTTATTCCTTTTCTACCAGCCAGCTACCTTCTCTGTTCCTTTGAGGCCACTCAATGCCCAAGGAATCCCAAGATCAGTTGTTTTCTGGACCTCTGTTTTTCATTCTACCTCAGTATCACCCTATACATACTGTGAGTTTATTGATTTATTTGTTCATCCAGCCCTAACAGCTCTGCAAGGTACTCCTCCTCCTAGATTAACCGATGATATGAAGAGGATTCTACATTTGAACAAATCTTACAATATTGGCAACTGGTACTTCTACCAGAACCACACAGTCATTAGGATTTATGGCTGTGAATTGAACCCATTTAGGTTGCCAAGGTATGTCCCCATGAGGCTTTTTGCCTTAGAATATTTCAGGCAGTTTGGGAACTCAGATTACCTTCACTTTCAGAGTAGAAACAAGAAGTCACAATTGAAGGTAAGAAACCAGCTAGGTTCCTTCCTATATAACAGGAAAGAGGAAGGGTGGAAAGAGGCACACAGCATACTGGAAGGCCTCAGATTGCAGACCAGTTTTGAATGGATTCCCTATGACCCCAATCACTCTATCTCCCTCAGGAGAATTAGATACAAATTGGGCAACTATGCACATAAAAGACAACCTGAAATTGAACAGTATGCCAATGCACTAGATTGGGAAGAGGGTACACTAGTAGAACAAGTCACTAAGGAAGAATTACTTGAGAAAGAAGCTAGGAATGTGCAAAAAGAAGCTGACTTGGAAACTTGTGGACAGGTGCCCCTCTCCTACAGAAGGCAAATTGGAACAGCTGCTAAATCTTCAGCAGCACAGTAGCAAACTACTGAGAAGACACCCCAGGCAGCAAGCAAAGACAAAGGAAAACAGGTGGAACAGCCACCTATATTGACAGAAGAACAAGTTGACACCTTGCTACAGCAGCAAGAAGAAATGGAACAGCAAGAACTGGGGCAGCAACAAGAAGAAGCACAGTCCAGTGAACAGCAGCCCTTGCAGCAGGAAAAGGGGACAGATCTACCTAGTTACACTGAGCAGCAGCCCCAAACAGAGGTGCCTCCCAGGACAGACACCAATGTAGACACCTCAGTCCTCCAAACACCACAGAAGGAGGACTTGACCAGGAAAAGGGAGAGAGAGACCCCCCACACCTCATCCTTCATCAGAGGAGAGAAGAGACAAAGACTGAATGACTCCCAAGAGGAGGACATAGCAGTAAGGCAAGCCATGGGCATGGGCCCACCCAGTGGAGAACTTTCGGCCAGCTCATCCCAGCGTGGACATGACATGACTATGGGAGGAGAGGTCAGCTCCTCCGGACAACATAGAGAAGGGCAGTCAAGTATAAAGCAGCAATTCATTGACATCAAAAGGAGGAGTGATCCCATAAAAGTGCAGCTGTATGATCACTTGTTAAAACTAGCTCCTAGCAACCAGCAGAGACTCATGTCTGCTTTCGATGTGAGCGAAGGCAAAATGATAATGAGCCACTTCATGCCCACAACTTTGCATCCTCAGTCCACCTCGGACTATCTAAAAACCAACATGGAGGTTCTTGCCAAAGACATACACCCTATGGACAAGATTGAATTACATAAGCAAACTGGTGAAATGGTGTATGCCTCCCTGGCAGATGAGACATTGGAGAACTACAAACTAAAGAGCAGCCTGGATAACACAGCTTCTCAGCTGGAATTAGAAAGAGCATCATCACAAGCCAAGGACAATAGGATCAAGTCCTTGGAAGAGGTAATTATAGAGATAGGGCATGATCCTAAAGATGTCAAAGGCATCCAAGAACTCCTGAAGATAAGGGATGCAGACATGGCGGCCCTAAGAAAGAAAATCAAACTCCCGGCCACCATCCATCCACAAACAGATGAAGTTGCCCAGCAAAGGCAAGAAAAGGATACTACAGACCTGCTGGTATCCCTATACAAAGAGCTGGTTAGGACTCAAGACCAGCTAGGACAAACTGAAGCTGCAAAGGCAGCACTACAAGAAGCACTGAAACAAAGAGAAGAGGGCCAACCCTCCCAGCCTCCTCCTGTGATAATAAATCTTGAGGAACTCCCTCCAAAGACTACTCCTCCTCCTCAACAAACAGAAGCTACAGCACTAACTACAGCGCCATCTACAGCAACAACAACTACAGCATCGGAACAGGCTGCTAGTTTAGACATGCAAAAGCTGCAAGCTGAGATCCAAGCCATGGAATCTCAAATGAAAGAGCTGGATGAACTTAAGAAAACCTTGGCTAAGGTAAATGAAAAGTTTGACAAGAGCAAACAGAATGAGGCAGCCAAGGAGAGAGAGGTAAGAGCTCTTAAGAGGAGAATTGCTGAACTAGAGAAAGAGCTTGCACTAGAAAAAGTGACAGCTGAAATGAAAGCAGTGCTATGGAGCAACATTGGGCGGTCCATTGCCAACCAGTGGCAATATATTGAGGCCATGGATGAGCAAATGGTGCTCATCACTAAAGCAAACAGAGAAATACAGAGAGCCAGGGCAAGCCTTGGACACATGCCAGAAGCTGCTACTAGGATGATCAATACTCTGAACTATAAGACTAGCTCTCAATTAGCTGTCATAGGAATCACCAACAGGACAGAAACAATTGCTGTAGCCAAAAGAGTCATAACATTGAGGAACTTGGTTGGAACACTGGAGAGGAGGACACAGGATATGCAGACTGAAATCAACAGATTCCTGGAAAAATTCGTGGCACTACAGAACAGAGGCCTCCCCAGCATTTTAAGCAGTGTAGGAAGACTGCTCACCCTAGACAATTACAATAAGAGAATTGATGCCCATGCAGTAGCAGAGATTGCAAAACCGCCCAGCACTTCAGCAGAGGCAGGGCCAGCCACCGGGCAGAGTATGTATGACAGGGTGGAAAACCTATTTTTCCTCATGAATGAAATTGAGCATCTGTTTGATACACCACCTAACTTCTTCAAATTCACAGAAGCAGATGAAACTCTAGGGGCAATCTTAGCACACCAACTGCCCACACAGGATGTTTGGAGAAATTTGACACAGACAATTTTGTCAGGCCAGAATCAGTAGCGCTAATTCTCCAGGCAAATGAGCATACATGCGCAGGCACAATCTTGAAGAAAGATATCTACAGGGAAGAGGCAAAGGCTGAGCTAACTCAGCAGGACCATTGACTCACCAGAAGCAGCAGTCACAATCACAGGTGACAAGTCCAGGATACAGCGTACAAGCCTTAAAGACAGGTCTTCCAGCATTTATTCAGAATATCTCGACCGACTTAGCTGTTTCCAAAGGCTAAAATATCTTCTGACAGAGCATTAAAATGCCTGTACTCTGTAATCAATGCTGTATTAAATTTTGGTCATAATATCTTAAGTAGTTGGTAAGAATGTAAAATCTGAGATAACTCAGAACTCAGATATTTTGTAAATCACCGCAAGTATATATTCACCCTTCACAGCAGTTGAAAGGGTTGTTGGAATTTTCTTTTGAGAACTCTCTCTTACTGTAATATTTTCAGAGAAGTAATACAAAGGAAGAATGGAATTTCCAAGGCTTGGTGTACTTTGATGTATTGTGGTGAAAGATGAATGTTACAGGATTCCAGGGTGTTGCATAAAACAATAAGTATTCTCAAATCTCTTTGTTATATGTTTTCGAGTCTTTTGTTCTCTTTTGTTGTTTAAATGTTTTACACTTGATAGCAAGGTGAAAGGATAGTTCCAGGACTTAACTTATGATTACCCTGGACTCAAACTGAGCTATTATACATGTTTTCCTCAGATACAGTGACAGAATTGTAATTCTTAATTGCTGCATTTCAAAACTGTGTCTTTTACTGTGATAGGCATTCTCAGGGATTCAATTTTTGCCCTGAGACCTCTGTCTTTTCCTCTTAAACCTGTCTGTTGGGAATATACAAACAATAAGTGAAAATCCTTAAATGCTTTCACTGTTTGTGTTACCTGTTTCCAGTCATTTAATCAAAAAATCTGTTCTATTAAGCACTCAAATGGCCTTGTAAGTTCCATCTTTCATCTCAAAGTTTCAAACGCATATAGCCACAGACTCCATTGCCCAATGGTACTCAACCTCTCTGAAAACTACATCACTGAAATCTAAAAGGAGTTTCATCAACCAAAACATAAACAAAACCTGTGCATAATAGCTAGCCTAAAACCCTATCATAAACAGTTACAAATCATAAAGAGAGAGCCCTCTCTGATCACAGTTTGGCTAGAAACAGTGATCCAAAGATTGGTTAGTGGTTACCCCGGCCGTATTCCCTTGGGAGTCATAGGGAACAACCTGGGTGTTAACAGCAGTGAACTCAAGAAGGTGACCTTGAGGGAATTTCATGCAAAACCTTATTCGAGTCACCCAAGTTATTAGAAGACACTCACAGTCATGAAGAGATATTACTATTGGTTGAATCTGAAAAGGGAAGCAGTAGATTTTTTGGTGAGATGTTTCAATTGTAAGCGAGTGAAGGAAGAGTGCAAACATCTAGGTGGGATGCTAAATCCGATCGCTATTCCTGAGTGGAAATGGCAGGTCATTTCCATGGATTTCATCAGAGAGTTCTTGAATATAGTGAAGAATCATGATTCCATCATAGTCATTGTGGGAAAGTTAACAAAGGTTGCACACTTTGTTCCGGTGAAGTCTACGTTCTCAGCTAGTGACGTGGCATAGGTGTTTAACTGAGACGTAGTTAGACTACATGGTGTCCCAAAGAAGATTGTATTAAACAAGGATGCAAATTTCACTTCCAAGTTTTGGAAGGAGTTATTTGTAGGTTTGGGCACCGAGTTGGCCTTCAACATAGCATATCATCTGCAAACGGATGGATAGAAAAAGAGGTTCAACAGGATATTGGAGGACATGTTGAGGATGTATGTGACGCATCAAAAGAGGAAGTTGGAAGAGTATCTTTATTTGGCTGAGTTTTCATACAACAATGATTATCAGGAGTCACTGAGGATGAGTCCTTTTGAGGCATTATATGGGCAGAGTTCTAACACTCCCATTAGTTGGAGTGATCCAGTTAGTAGAGCATTGATTGGACCAGATATGTTGGAAAACATGGAACAGGAGATGCAAGTGATCAAGAAGAATCTCAAGGAAGCATGGGATAGGAAAAAGAGCCATGCAACTATATGTGCTTCATAGTGGTTTAGTATTTGATTTATGTTGGTTTAGTATATTCTTTTTGATGATCGATATATGCTTTATGATGGTTGATACATGTTGTTATCACTCCAATATTTCTCTAGAGTAGTTAAGAAAAAAATGATTAGAGGTAACCAAAAACCAACTTTGGAGATTAGGATCTAGCCTTCCCAATGCTCAGAGAGGGATCTCTCTTTATGATTTAACTTTGTTTTAGTTATTTGATTTTAGGCTAGCTATGATTGTACTTGGGTTTTGATTTTGATTTGGTGGTGGGATCACTTACTTAGATGGATAGAGGGATGTCTTTTACCATTGGGCTATGGGGTCAAGTGTCAAGACAATAGGATTGGAGCAAGTTCTAAAACTAGTTTCTAAAGGGCAAGGTTGCTGAGTAATTTCAGGTCTTAAGGCTGGAATGATGAAGTTGGTTTCAGTCGGATCCAAGAAGAAATTAAGGGTTCCTTAGGCCGGATAATGAAAGAAGTGAAAGAGGTCAACCGGGATGGGAGAGCAATTAAGGATTCTCAGATCTAGATATTATAAGAAAACATAGAAATGGTCAACTATTCAAAACAGAGTGTACTTAAACAAATTCTGAAATAAATTTGCAGTTAATTCATTCACTTTAGATAACATGCAAGTTTTTGAAATACATAAGAAGGTAACAAATTTGACAAAAGAAAATACTTCACTGTAATAGCTCAACCATGAATCCTGTAATGAAATCTCTTTATTATTCAATCTAGTCTGCTAACTTGAAAAATTGGTACAATAACCCTCATGTTTATGATCAATACAACTCTACAAATATATAGCAATCCACACTCAATATTTCGAAATATGAAGTATTTATACAAAAATAGTTTACAAAATATCCCAAACTATCTTGGGAATTAATCTATGAGAAAGAAATATCTTCATGCAAGAAGATACAGACAGATGTTCAACTGTTGTATCATGTCCCTATTTATTTGGCTGTGTTGTCTTTATGATCTGATATTTTGTTGTTTATTCTCTGCCTTGTTGTTGGTCTTCACACTGGTTGTTCTTTTTACTTTTCTCTTTCAACTGATACACTTTCACTTGATACTATTTCATCTGGCTGGCCTGTTACTTTTCTTTTACTGTGCTTTTTCACTTTGACTATGCACTTTTATAGCAAGTCATTCAAATTTTCCCATGTGTCTGCATCTAGTAATTGAATATTTACCATCCTCCTATAAATTTCATCTACCTCTGTGTACTTGGAAAAAGTGGGTTTATTAACAAAACAGTGTTTTACCTCATGCTCAAGGTAAAATGGGTTCACAAATGTTTGATATAGAACCTTTCCAGTAGGCATTCTTTTCATAGAAGAAGTATTTACCTGATCTCTGGCCACCTCTCTAATTCTCATGTTGTAGTCGTCCTGTGGCATCAATTTATCATTTATCACCAAGGGATTTGGCAACCCTTTCTGCCTTAGAGCATCAAACTTAACCATGAACCTTTCTATAGCCAAGCTACATGGTTTGGCACTTATCCTCAAGGTTCATCAACAAATTCCTCTTGGCGAGGACCTTTTTTACATCTAGTATTGTGTCAGTCCTATCAGGCATCTCCAGCTCTTGCAATTCATATTTGTTTTCAGAATTGAGGAAGTGGATGATCCTAGTGGCTTCTTATGGAATGTCTCCCAGTTCAGCCTTAACTCTTTGAATGGCTTCTGTAGCCTCTTTCACTAAGTCATTTTTCTCAAATATTACTTGAATGGATGGCCAAATATCATTGACAGAATCAATGATATTGGCCCATAACTATTCCTTATTTTGGCCAAGTGGCTTCTTTAATGTCAGCTCTTTCTCTAAGCTCTTTATCCTTTCATTCATTCTAGTTTCCTTCTATACTTCTTCTTTGTGAATTATTTGGGCAACCTTATTGTCATTCTCTAGACTGGTTATCTTTTCCTTAAACTTGTTTATTTTTGTGGTCTGAATGGACATGTCTTCCATTGCCTTGACCAACTTACTTGCCTCATCACCTAGTTGAGTTGTTGTTGTTGTCGACCCTGTTGTTGATGTAGATGTTGTGGTAGCTGGTAGTGTTATAGCCAGTGGAGCTGTAGGAGCCAATGAAGCTTCCAATGTGAATGGTACTATTGTGGTGACTATTCGAATGACAGTGGAAGGGAAAATCTCAAGGCTAGCTTGTTTCAGCTATATCAAGTTGTCCAACTCCTTCTCCATCTCTTTTAATTGATCATTAAGTTATAAAAGAAGGTCCGTCATTTCCTCCTAATGTGTTTGGCTTTCTAAGACCTATTTTCTCTATGGGTGCTCTGAATGAGGAAATTTGAGTTGTTTTTTGAGAGTAGCAATGTCCTCATCCTTTTTCTTTATCAACTTATCAAAAGCCTTGATATCATTGGGATCATGTCCCAGCTCAATCACCAAGTCTTCTAGTGACTTGATTTTGTATCTTTGGATTGTGAGGAGGCCTTTTCCAGCTTGTACTATGCAGTGATATTATCCAATGAACTTTGCATTTTGTTAGTAGTCGTAGCTTTACCTGTCAAGGTGGAATAGATCATCTTACCTGCCTGCTTGTGAAACTCAATTTGGTCAATGGGATGAACATCCCTGGCCAAAACCTAAAAATATGTTTTCCTATAGTCTGATGATGTTTTTGGCTGCTGGACTGTAGGTTGCATGAATGACATCTACATTTCTCCTATTTTGATGTCAAAGGCTGACATCAACCTGTTTTGATTTGCAGGTGTCTTCTTGAAGTATTGGGCATAAGTCTCAGCCTTCAACTTCAAATTCATCAAGTTAATTTCTTTATATCTATCTTTGATATCCTTCTCTTTATCCATAGGTCTGGTGAATGAAGACACCTCAATGCTCAGTTATCTCTCAATAAGTTGAGTGTTTGTTGTTGAGGGATTGTGTGTTTCTCCTGAAGCTATTGTGCCTTTTCTCCTTTCCACCATTGTATCAGTGCCAGTGATTTACATTGAGTCAATGGTGTCTTCCTATTCAGTTATATGATTAAGCTTGGGCCTCTTCCTGTAACTAATGTCAAGTTGTTCACCTGTGGTTTCCATAGCTGAACTGGAACCCTCCTCCTTGGTTCTCTTTGCATTTCTATCCTCATTTGCTGGAGTTTGTAAAGTAGGAGGAATATTCATTGTTTCTCCTAGTTCTGGAACCTGTAGGAAGGAAGTTGTATCAATATGTTTTTCTACATCAATTATTGTATTCTCTACATCAACTACAGTATTGTCTATGTTTATTAGAGTGTTTTCCAGCCATTCTGATTAGTTGGCAAACCTCTCAATGTCTGGTCTGGGATGATGGATGAAACATCCCAATTTGACCTTGAGCCTTAGCTTATTTATGACTCCATAAGGGTCATACTACCACATAAATTTGTTCTTGAATTTCATTTGTTGCAACATCTTATTTGCCTCTGGTCCAGCTTCTCTAGTATTACAAATGAAGGGGCCCAATTGATTTTTCATTTTGAATTGGGTCTTCTTCCTAGCTGATAGGAAGTTGACTTCATCAGAATTTATAATCTGCCTAAAGTATTCTAGTGCAAATATCCTCATGGGGAGGTATTTGGGCAGCTTGTATGGGGAAAGTTTGCATCCATATATTCTTATCTATGTGTGGTTCTAGTATAAATACTAGTCTCCCACTTTACTGTTCTTGGCCAACTATAAAACCCTTTTGATTTCCTAACTGATTCTGGGATGAGGGCTACTGGTTAGCATATTCATAACTGAATGGACAAATGAATCAATGAAGTCTTTGTAGGAAAAAGTAGCGGAGAATTTATGGATCAATGGTGTCCAGTAGATAAATAATCTTAGATTTCCTTCGGTATCCAACTTTTGGATGCTGACAGGGAATTTATCTGACTGGTAGTACAAGAACATATGAAATAAAACTAAAGAATACCTGAAAACTCTCTCGATTGGTATCCTGGTGAACTATTCATGCATTATTTCTACTATGAACTGAGCATAGTTATACATTGTAGAAGGAGGCTTTCCTGGGCAAAAGATGGAAAGGAATGCAAGAAAAACCTCATCCACATGTTCATCAGAGGTGTAGCCTAAAATGCAGGAGAGCATGGCTATGATTTGTCTACCTGTCTAAAAAAAATGGTGGAAGTATATGGAGGAGTTTCTGTAGGATTATGACACTCCTCTATGATGAAAATTTGGAAAATTTGGGCTATCATAAGAGGGTCTAACTTGGTGTAGAGGTCAAGCAAGCCTTCAATAGAAAATTGGGTCTCATTTGGGCTTAGTTGGACTTGCAACATTTGGTTAATGGATTTTGCAGTGATGGTGAATAAAACTTGTTTGTCAGGGGTGACTATGGCTCTTTGACTGGGAATGTAGCAAGCATGGAAAAAGTGGATGATTTCTGGGAATGGGTGTACTTCTAGAAACAAATACTTTGGAAAATTAGATTCCCAAAGGTGAATTTCATCGTTCTGGTTCAAGAATGTTTCCTTACTCCAACAGTGGAGCTTTAGAAGGTAAGCAGGGGAAGCAGTATCCTTTATTTGAAAGTATTGGTCTGCTAATGCAAGGTGGTACATGTCTAGGTGAGTGGTTTGCAAAGGTCTCATGTCCAAAGAGGTTTGGGAAGCCATAATTAGGTTTCCTTATTTGAACCAAGCTTTGAGTGGTTTCAAAAGTCAGGTTTGGAAGCTCTGGAATAGTGGGAGGGTAATTACAGTTTGTAAGAGGGTTTGGGATGTTTCTCAATTCAGGAGAGTTTCTTTAAATAATTCAATTAATTAACCTTTCAATTACAACTATGCATTTTCAAATTTCAAAGGTCATTCTGGTTTTTTCCAAGAATACTTGGAAATTGATGGTTTGACATGTAGAATGGGTTCAGTGGTGAATGCAGAAGGTACTGCGGCTTCAACTGTCAACTGGTTGTTCCAATTGGGTATCTAGAGCATCTTCAGGTGGAAGAAGGTGGTCAAATTGGTCGCAGAGGTTTTAGGGTGTCGCAAATGGCTAAGAAATAGTTTGTAGTGAAAAACAAGTGAAAAGAGCAAATTTGGGTTTTTTCGGCCTTTTAATGGGTAACGGTCACATTTTGGCTCAGAAATTATAAATGAACAATGGGAAGTTTTCCGGTTTAGGCGAGGAGGTAGTTTTCTGGGACATCACACCACTTTTGGAGGGTAGACGATATTTTTCATGAGCACGCGATCTAGCTTGGTGCTGCCATGTAGCAAAACAGTGCCCAGGAAAAACCGCGAATCTCGCGTTCTCTCGGGTTGTTATCGGTCGGATAATGAATCTGTGCGATATGGCTATACACCGTCGGATCTAGGGGTTGGAGATCAAAGGGTTATCGTGCAATTGATTTTCACGGATAGAATCGGGAAAGTGATTCGGTAGGGACCGGGATTTAATTACAAATAATTGTAATTATTTAGCGCATAATGTTGGGGTTTAATATAAGAAGTGGGTAAATAAGGTGGGACCACGGGTTATGTGGTGGGGTTTTTTAACCACACCAAGGTTTGGTGGGTTAAAAAAGGGTATTGGGGAAATATGAAGCGGGGATGTTAATTAGATAAAGTGGGGGCATAAAAGCTTAAGATAAGGGGGGTTTTGTGGGTTTTTGAGGGGGGAAGGGAAATTAAAAAGTGGCGAAGTTGATATTTGTAATGGGGAATGGGTTTCACACTATGGAAAGGGGTTTTGGGAAGAGGGGATGATATTTTAAGGGTAATTTCTAGGGAAATGTGTGAAACCAAGAGGTAAAGGTCAAAATGAGGAGAAAAGGGTATTTATAAGTAATGAAGGGATAATGGGGAAATTAGCAAATAAGTATGTGGGGGCATAGTGAAATGACGGGAAATTAGTTAAAAAATCTTGGTGGATATCATTTCTTTCTCATAAATCCTCCTGTACATGAAATATAGGATTAAGCATGACAAATGTGCTTTTGACTTAGCAACCTTGTGCATTTGCAACCTTTCTTCTACCTACCCTTTATTTATCCTAACATTTTCTCTTCATTTATTGGGTACATTTGAGCTTGGTGACCCTTTATTTCCTTTTCTTTTGATAATAAAACTATTTAATTCTAACCTTATAACTTCCAATGGCTCAGATTAAACTGATGAACTCATTTTTATTCTCTACCTAACTACTGATCTGCCAAGGTTAAATAGTTTGGCTAGATCTTCATTTTCTATCTATTAACATGAAATTTAAAACATGAATGAGTCAAGATTAAGCTATTTGACCATCATGGATTGTGGCATTTCTGACAAGCTACACACAACCTTATTTTGCATAGTAAAGTAAAAAGTAGTGGCATTTGAATTTGCACACTTTCATGATCTATTTTATTTCTTTTTTGGGTTCATATTTTTCACTTTTTTATATATTTTTCTTTCTTTTTGTCCTTTGATTATTCTTTTAGGACATACTCTCTTTACATTTTTTAAATTTTTAATATTGAAAACATTTTGCATAAAGAAATGTATGCACAATATTACAAGACTAACCATAGCCAATTGAAAATTATGAATCCTATTATTATAGGACCCTAACAGTGGCTCCACATGGGGATGGAATTTCCTGGTGAAACGTCAAGAACTTTAAGATCAGTAGCCTTTGAAATGGTGACTGTAGTTAGCTTGTAAACTGCTCTTCTGTGATTCTGCTTTATTCATACTTATGATGGTAAACCTTTCAAAGCTCAGGGCCTTCTCTCCAAGCTTCAACTTTAAAAGGTTACCATCTAATCCAATCTAAACTCTGCAATTTTATATACAATGAGTAAATTAGAGTGAACCACTATTAATCTTGTGATAAGTAATGCTTTAGCATTCTACCATTGACAGGTCCTCTTGGTAGATCTATTCCATCTAACTCTCTCAAGAAAAATGCATTGTTACCTCTATAACCATAAATGATATAAGGGCCTTACCATAGGAAATCAAATTTTCCATGTTTACCCTTATCTTCTCTTCTAGAATTCCATTTGAAAACTTTATCACCTATGTAAAAATCATCAGCTTTGGCCTTTTTGTCAAAAATCTTCTTGATTTTATCCTGGATTACTTGTGACTTGACATATAATTTTTCTCTAGTTTGTTGCAAGTGTATTGTCTAATTTATCCTTCTTTGGATATCATTTGGTTCTACCTGCAACTCTTGAATGATCTTCATCACTGGTACTCCTAAAGATGAAGGAAAAACAACATCCATTCCATATACTAGCTGATAAGGAGATGTACCAATGGACTTTTTGGTAGTTAGTCTGTCTGCCCATAAGGCATTGACCAACTTTTTGTTCCATGTCTTCTTGTTGTCTTCTAGAAGTTTCTTTATGATATTGACAACGCTTTTTTTTTAGGATTCTGCAAGTCCATTACTTTGAGGGTAATAGGAAATGGAATGGCCATGGGTTATGTGATATTTGTTACAAAAGTCTACCATTTTATTGGATTTAAAAGCAGTTGCGTTATCAGTAATGAGCTTTTGGGGGCATCCAAATATTGAAAGGATATTGTTTTCAAGGAAGGAGATAATGACAGAGTCTATGGCTTGTCTAGAAAGGATGGATTCTATCCATTTAGTAAAGTAATCAGTGGCTTTCAAAATTCATTTATGCTGGGTTGAGGAGGATGGGTGAATTTGCCCAATGAGGTCTAAACTCCATTGTTGAAATAGAATTTCTGTAGAGATGGGTTTGATATGTAGAAGCTTCCTTTTGCCCTCAAATATCTGGCACTTATGACAGGAGGTCGCATGTTTCTTAACATCTGCAAAAAAGGGTGGGCGAATAAAAACCTTCCCTCAAGATCTTGTCTGCAGTTGTTTTCCAATATAGGTGTCCTCCACAATCTTCTGCATGAAATTCTTGTATAATTTTTTCAGCTTCATCTTTCAATAAACAATTTAATAGAATGCCATCATTATCTTTCCAAAATAAAGCATTATCTATGATACAATATTTCATTGATTTCATTTTCAAAAATCTAGCTTTAGTTCTAGATAAACTAGGAGAAACTTGTAAGTTTAGTAAGACAAATATGATATTTTCATACCAAGGTGAATCTATAAAAGGTTCACTAATCTGTGGAGTTACCATATCTTCCTAATCATCTAGGGCACCAATGAAATTTATATCTAAGGCCTAACAGTTCGATTCAACCATGCGTTTGGTTAATTTTTTTGACTTTAATAAGTTTTTTAGGCTTTATTTCTATTCCATATTCAAAAATAGTGGCAATCCATTTGCCTCTCTTTCCTTCAAGCCCATTTTGTGTCAAAATGTCCTTTACTACTGAATTTGGAACATAAGCAATGATGTGTGAATACAAGATGTATACTCTGGAAGCTTTAATATCTTTCACTAAAGCAAGTGCTTGTTTTTCCATTATGTTGTACTTCAATGTGGCATCTCTTAAAGATTTACTGACTAAATGCAATAAGTTTCTCATATCCTTGATCATTCTTTTGCAACAAGACTGCTGCAATAGTATGTTCTGAAGCAAAAGAAAAAATTATAAATTATTTTTGAAAATCAGGACTTATGAGGGCTAGAGTTTTGGTAAGGGCTCCTTTGGTTGCTTAAAAATATTGTTTAGCCTCTACTATCCACTTAAGTGCTAATTATTTCTTTAACATGCTGTTTAACTCTCTAATTAATTCTACTAAGTTTGAAATGAATCTCCTAAGAAAATTTATTTGCCTAAAAATGACTATAATTCTTTGATGTTTCTAGGATGAGTGATGGCCATGATAGCCTCTATTCTAGTTGGATCTATTCTAATTCCATATTTGGATATTATGTACCCCAAAAGCTTACCTTCTTCTAGACCAAAGAGTGTCTTTTTGGGATTTAATGAAATACCAAATTTTCTACATTTAATGAAAACTCTTCTTACGTGATCTAAATGTTCATTATCTAATTTTGAAAACACTATAATATCATCTTGGTAGACTACTAGAAATTCATGGATTTCCTTTGCAAAGGTTATATCCATAGCTCTTTGGAATTTTTCTCCTGCATTCATCAATCCAAAAGGCATATTCAAATACATGAAAGTACCCCAAGGAGTAGTAAATGTAGTCTTTGCTTGATCCTCTGGTTGAACTAATATTTGGTTATATCTAGAAAATACATCAAGCAATGAAATTCTGGATGAGCCTACTACCCTTTGAAGAATGTGGTCCATTTTTGGGGGAGGATAGTTGTCTTTTAATGACACTTTGTTCAAGTTTCAGAAATCAACACAGAGTCTAATTTCTCCTATTTTCTTAGTAGTGACTAAGTTAGAGACCTAATCTGAATATCTAATGGGTGCTACGATATGTGCATCATACATCCTTTTTACTTCCTTTTCAATGAGTGGCATAATAACTAGATTAATTCTCCTAAGTTTTTGTTTAAAAGGTTTATGATCTTCTTTGGTAGGTATCTTATGTTGAATTATGCTACTATCATAAGACTTAAGTTCTTCATAACTCCAGGAAAAGACATCTTGAAACTCTTTGAACAGGTTTATGTACTTCAGTTTTTCATCTAGAGGTAATGCTTTGGATATTTTGATAAGCTTGGTTTTTTCTTCAATTCCTATGTTACATTCTTCTATGCCTGCTCTTAAAGGCTCCATTTTTAGTTTCCTAGCCACATCTTTTGAATCAAACAAATATTCTAATGGGACTAATCCCTTGGGCAAAAAGTTATTTTTAAGGTTTAAAATTTCAGGATCATCATTCATTATTTCTTCTATTTCTACATTTTTTAAGTTGTCTATTTCTACTTTAGTGAAATTAGTGGATTTATTCAGATCTAAAGCATTTATATCTATTCACTATCTATGTTATTATCTATTGTACAATCTGTATCTATATTACAATTTTGAAACTCTCCTTCAACATTCATGAAATCATAAATTTGAGAATCTTGTGAGAAAATATGCCAATATTTCAAATTGTCAGGTATATCATGCCTATGTCTCACTTCTGTAGTGTACTTGTGGTTGGGCTGAAAAGGAAATTTGCATGTACTAGCAAAAGTGGCTACACTGTGAACCTGCATATTCTGTTTCCTAGGAATGGCAGCAAAATTAGTTTCCAGAAGGTCCTTAATCAAATATAGGACAATCTCTCTATATTGGCTAAGTCTGGGATTATTCATAGAGTATTCACCTTGATTTGTTTTAAATCAATTCTGAGTCTCCCATGATAGAAACTCTCTTGGCTCCAAGTTTTCTAACCATTTGTAGTCCTAAGATTTGAGCTTCATATTCGGCCATATTGTTTGTGCATTTAAAGTTTAATCTAAAAGCATGACCTTCAGAATGATTATTTTCCATGTTGTGAATCCAAATTCTTGCACCTGCTCCTAATCTATTCACAGAGCCATCAAAATCTAAATGCCATAGAGACTCATGAAATATGTTTTCACTATCAGATGCTATGTATTTTTGTTCTACATCTGTGATTTCATTTTTCCCATTGTCTAAATTGTACAAGATAAAAGAGTCCATATCAGAATGCATGGAGTATATGGGGAAATTATATGGTTTTTTTTCACTACTCACCATGTATTTCATCAATGTCTCTCTATAAAGTTTCCTCTGTTGACCAAAAATAGATATGGTGACATATGACATGTCTAATTGTAGTGATCCCTATAATTTTGCTCCCTGTGAGCAAGATAACAGCATTCCATACTTGGGTGGGATATCAACAACTACTATGTCCATGAAAATACTCTTTGTTGGGCACTGTTGGCTTATTTGGGCCTATACCCAGGTTTGGAAGAGTTATTTAGCCAAACAAATCTCGTAGCTACCGGCCCTTTCGGCAACAACCCGTGGAGCGCAGACTGAGGTCTCACACGAGGTAGCAGGGGAGGCTGCTAGAACTAGGTTTCCGCACCCTTGGGCTATCAAGATGTGTTTTAGGGGATTTGCGCACCTTTCCACTGCTTCACGGTGCTCTGCAGTCACATAGATCCGAACCTGGAGTAACTTCCACTGCGCTGATTACTTGATCTAATTTAATTAATGTATCATATCTTTTTAGCAGGGTCTTTAAGAAAACATTTAGCAAGTCTAATCATTCACGTACTTAAAATGAACCGAAATTCGCATACATTCATCGCATTCGTATTTAAACAGATATAGAAAGGTAAATCATAAAGTCAGATGCTCGATAACACAGAATTATAAAATCAACTTATCTTTATTATTATTTTCCACCAATACATCCAGATCTACCCCGCGCACTCAGCTGCAGGGGTCTACGCACCCAGCTGCGGACTTTCCAGGCCTCTGCGCACACAGCTGCAGAGCCTCTATCTACTACCCTAACCCCCAACTTGGACTTACAGATGCTTTCAGACTATCTCCTTCTAAAAACCCATTACATTTCATACTCCAAAAACTACCTTTCCCTCATAAAGTCGCACTCTATTTATACCTTTCCTTGGCCCGCGATCCCTGCGTGGGCTGATTCTATTTATATTTCTTTACATTATTTTTGGGTGGACTACCCTTTGACTCAACCTATTATAATTCACACTTCGTGCTTTCAGCGGAGTTTTTACAATCATTTAATCCTATTTTTCAGGCTTTCTGCCCCAAAACCCTTACGCGGGACCTCCGCTACCCAACAGTCCCCCAACACAATCATCGTGACTAGTCCCGACTCACTCACCAGCATGGCTAGATGCTTTGCCCTAGCTTCATGGTTCACCTCCCTTTGAGTGACGCTCGTCGTCCTGCTGTTCCTTCATTGTCTCTTGCAATGCTTCGTCCAGCTCCGGCTTCAGTGTGTCTACCATGTCTCACAACCGATGATGCTCATTATGCTCTGCTCGGTTAACATAGAACACCCCCTTATAGGATTTTAGCGCAAGCGGGGGAGCCACATATGGGACCACCTGGTACCACCACAGCCACGTCTGACCTTCGTATCTTCTCTTTGCATTATTTGTTGTAGCTTGTGTTGCAATTTTGCAAGACCCTGGTTGTTTTCCGCAAGATACCAATCCTCGAGGGACATCAGAGACAACTTATTAACTGCATATCTACCTATGGTCACCGTCTATCCATCCTTTCGTTGTTCTGTTGTAGTGTGTCAGCCCGCCCCTGGGCAAGGCGACAACCCCTGGACCAATTCTGCTTCGTGTTCCCTCTTTTCCAGTACATCTCCTATTGGTGATGCTGCAGTCTACGAGATTCCCACAGCTATCACCCCCATACTCCTTAGAGAGTCTTGCCTCTCCATCGGCCAGATTACTACCGTCGGGTGCATGCCTTGTGCAGAGATAATGAACAACTCCATTCGTGTTTCGAAAGCGTAGGCCACCCAGTGGAGTCCCTTCGGTGATTTATAAGCCATGCGAATTTCAAATGCACTGATTGCCACCTGTTTTAGTTCGTGTAAACTACTCGTGTAAAGCTTGTGGTAGCCCATTCCATATCTGGTTCGTATTGTTTCTCTTAATTTTACACTGCCCACTCCCTTTTGCGATAATGCAGACATCATGTCATGAATAGTGATATCAATGGTCATCATTCCTTTTATCAGCACGTCAACATGATCCTTTTCACACAACCATGATCCTTGTGTTTGGTCAAATGTACATGCACCATAGTACTTGCGCATCTGTCCCCCAGGCTGGTTTATCGTCCCATGCTCTCTTTCAACTGAGTGGAGCAGTGAGACTATCTTTTTGCCGGCTAGTCAGGCGGTTGGCCTGCCTGTGTAGAGCTTTAGGTGACTGCCATTTACTCTTCCTGGGAAGGGGTCTCCATTGAGTTTAGCCAACTGAACTACGCCCCCATCGGTAACTTCTTTGACAACATAGGGCCCCAACCAGTGCATGCAGAGTTTACCTGGGAATTTTTCGAACTTACTGTCATAAAGCAATACTAGATCATTCTCCTTAAAGGTGCGCACCTTGATATGGCGATCGTGCCACACTTTCTTGTGTTATTTCTGTACTTGCTGATGGAATCCAGCCAAAAACCATTCCTCCTCCAATTCTTCTAGTTGTGCGAGCCTTTCTTCCAATGCCCTGTGCTCTGCCATCCCTGTGATTGCCATGATCCGTAGACTAGGCACAATATATTCCATAGGCATAACGGCCTCCTTGCCATAGACTAAGTGGAACAGTGTCTGGCTTGTCAACTTCTTACTCGTAGTCTGGTATGCCCATAGCACAGCAGTGATGCACAAGTCCCAGTCATTTTGTCACGCATTACATACCTTAGTCAACGCAGTCTCCAAAATTTTGTTGAATGCATCAGTGGTCCCATTTTCTTGCGGATGGTAGGGCATACTCTGTTGATGATATATCTAGAATTCCTCAATGAGTGCGCTAATCGTTTCATTCAGAAAATGCGTTCCCCTATCACTCATGAGAATTTTGGTGCAGCCAAACCTGGTCAGTACATTCTCGAACAAGAATTTTGTTGTTGTTGCAACCATGCAAGCCTTAACCGGTTGTGCCTCAACCCATCATGTCAAATACTTAGTCGTAGTGATGATATAGTACGTGCCCATCTTTCCTCATGATTCAATAGGCCCAACGAAGTTGATCTCCCATTTCTCAAATGGCTGTAGCGTCATTTGTGGCTGAAGTGGCATTTCATCCCTCCGCGACAATTTGCCCGTCTGGTGACATACATCACAGGCCTGACAGTAAGCTTTCGAATCTTGATGTAGAGTGGGCCACCATAATCCGTCGTGAAGAATCTTTTGGGCTATGGCGCAACTCGTATAATGTCTACCAGCAACCCCTCCATGTGCTTCGGCCAGGATCTGTCCGTGCTCGAATTCGGGTACATACCTATGCAATATTTCATTGTTGCCCATCTTGTAGAGGTGGCCCGCAATTACGGTAAAATCTGCTACGCATATCACCAATTCCTTCTTTTGCTGGACAGAATACTACTGTGGCATAGTGCCCGTAGTTAAAAAGTGGATTATATCTTCAAAGTGGCCATCTGTAATGCGCACGGCATATAATTGGGCATCCGGGAGTCCCTCCTCTAGATTTTTTGGTTCTTCACCGATCTCAATTCAGGACAGATGATCCAAACTTTCATTCAGACGTCCCGGCTTTACAACAACCTCAAAACCATATTCTTGAAACAACAGCAACCATCAACAGATGCGCCCCCCCAACACAAGCTTATTCACTAAGAAATTGAGCGTAGACTGATCAGTGTACATCTTAAAATGTCCTCCGAGCAGATAGTGGCGGAACTTTTGAAGCGCATATACCATCGCCAATCCTTCTCGCTTAGTAGTAGAGTAATTCTTTTCTTCTTTGGACAACTTGCAACTTGCGAACACAATCGGATGATCAACTCCCTTTGCTCCTTCTTGAGTGAGTACCATACCCAACGTGATACATGATGCATCGAAATGTACATGAAATTCAACGTCCCACTTTGGAAAGACCATGATAGGGGTAGATGCCATCTTTTCCTTAAGCGTTTCCAGGCTTTTGTTACATTCCTTGTTCCAGAAATACGTAGCATCCTTCTTCAATAACTGTTCCATTGGAGCCGTGATCTGGGCGTAGATTTTTATAAACTTTCGATAGTAGCTCGTGTGTCCTAATGTAGCACATAGCTGCTTTACACTTCGCGGTGCTTGCAGATTTAGTATGGTAGCAATCTTTGCCGGATCCACCATCAGTCCTTGCTTACAAACCACATGGCCTAGCAAGTTTCCAAAAGGGACGAGGAACGTACACTTATTTCGGTTGAGGGAAATTTGGTGCCGGCGGCAGGTATCCAGCATCAATCATAAGCTCGCAACATTTTTCTTAACCAGGCCAAATACGGTCGAGTCATCCAGGTAGACTTCTAAGAACTTGTGCATAAATTCCTTGAACATGGCTACCACAATACGAGAAAATATCGATGGCACATTCTTCAACCCAAAGGGAAATACCGTATACTGAAAACAACCCCATTCAGTAGCAAACATTGTCTTGCTCCAATCCTCTGGCGCGATCTTGATCTGATGGTACCTGGAGAACCCATCTATGAAGGAGTATGCTTCCTACTTGCCCAGATTTTCTAGTACCTCATCTCTAAGGGGTGTTGGAAATGGATCGTTAACACAAGCATCATTGAGCTTTTGTAGACCTACACAGATGCAGATATCACCCTTCTGTTTCTTCTCCTGCACGACCATAGGGCTTACCTAATCAAACTCCTCAATTGGTTCAATAATTCCCACTGCCAGCATTTTATCTAATTCTTCGCGGACCTTTTCTTTGTATTTTGGATTCAATCGATAGGGTCGTTGCTTCACTGGCTTCAAAGCTATCTTCATCAATCCTAGGTCTCCTAGAATTCCTTTTAGCTCTGTAATTTTTGTAGGGAATAAATCTCGGTATTCTCGGAGCAACTCGACGACCTTTTTTACCATGGTGTCGTCCTAGTAGTCCCCAAGCATTGCATACTTCGGCTCTTCCTTTGTTTCAATATTTACTTGCTTTGTTTTCAATGGCACTGTGATTTCTGGATCTCCTATCTCAGGGCCGTGCACCTCACAACTCCCTTCGTATTTTGGTATACTGATGTTACGCGGGTCATCCTCATCATCTTCTACTTGTACATTGTAACATGCTAGGGCCTGGATCAACTGTCGCGACCAGTCTGATGGTACGACTTCCTCTAGCTCTGGCGGTGTTCTGAATATGGTGGTCTTTACTAGCTGTAATGCGTTGTCCACAGTATCCATCCGTTGGTCTTCAAAGAGAAAGGTCAACAGAAACCCTTCGCACAGGATATCCCACTCGCCAGTGCCATGGCAGAGCTCTGTTTCCGTATACCAGTTCCTTGGAATGACATCCAAGGTATGATAAAATAAGTGCACCATTCTAGATGAGGCTCTGCACCATAAGCTTTGGTCCATTTGGTCAGGTGCAGGCATGGATAACCTCATCCATCGTATTTTTCCATTATTCGTAGCTATGGCTTCCCAAATATTATCTGCATCATGCGCCTGCAACTTCTCCAATATTCAAAAGTTCCTTCATGGGTATCCCACCATTGCGTCAATGTCACGCACAATGTCCATTTTAGCGCATCAAAGCATTGGTCCTCTGGTACCACACTTTTGAATTTAACCAAGAATTCATCCATTACTATCAGCCCATCATACATCGACAGCTCGTGAGTCTGAGCTTTAACGCAATACAGGGATTTTGTCATCATATTACAGTGTAACGTGGTTACCCCAATCACCCCATTTCGCCATCGCTCATCTTCTTCATCTGAATCGCTGGCGCATGAGTCAGCGTAGCCCCATGAGAGTCTCTGCTCCTCCTTTGGCCTACTTGCAGCAATTTTGTAGATACTATCCAATGCATCGTCCCTTTCTGCGTTGTGCACAGGTTCTGTGTAGCACAGTCTGTCTGTTGGATCTAGCGGAACGACTACACGGAGTGACTTCTTCTCAAATATCATCTTCCTCTATTTTAGGTCAATAACCCCATTCATGTCAGTGGCCCAGTCTATCCCTAGCAACGCAGGGTATAGGCTATTTTCATCCATGATTTCAATAACTTTGAAATCCATGCAGGTGCTTGCGCCATCAATATCTACTGTAATTCCTTGCAGCCTTCCCATGGGCAAGATCTTCTGCTGATTGGCCATCCATAATTGGATAGGAGACCATTGTAGCGTAGGCTTACCCATGTGCTCCCAAGTCTATTTAGGCAATACGTTTGCATCTGAACCTAGGTCCAGAATGACCTGATCCATCTCGTAGTCACCAATCTGTGCTGTTAACCGCATTTCTCGACCTGTCCATGATGCGTGTCTTCCTAATTTTCAGACTGCGCGAGGTTCACCCCACCCTGCGCATTTATTAATCACTTCTTGTAACCCTTTAACTGCCATGTTGTCATAAATTAGTTTCATGCATGTCTCTAAAAAGGTAGTCAACATCAAGGGATCCGTAGCCGGCTCAGTCCGATCCCTACTACCTCGGGTAGAGACACCCATGAAGCTTTCCCTAGCTTCCATATTGGTTTTCCCATTGACCTCTCCTATGGCTATGCCACTTCGCAATACCATGTTTACCATGGGTTCGTCATCGCGTGGTCCAGATCTCATCATCTGCGTTTTGCGTTGTTGTAGGAGGCGCTGTCTTCTTTTCGTGACTCTGTGCAATTAGCATGGGGAAATCTAGCAACTCATGATCGAATTTCCCATAATAAGGACATGATATTTGGGACGGATTAGTACAATCCCATGCGTAATGTCCTGGTCCTCCACAGTTGTAACAGATTAGCTACCCACGACCCCTTCCTAGTCCCATTTCGCCCCATCCTCGACCCCGTCCTGGGAATCCACCACGCACCATTTCCGCGGCTAGATCCCAACCTCACACCTCAATCTGCATTCTGTAGGCAGGTGCCTGGTCCATCAACATTTGATAGCTATGGCAATCTCTTTCTTCGTGACCCACTGATCTACAAAAGTTGCAAAAGAGATGCTGGGGGGTCTAGTTGTCTTTTGGCAATAGATGATAGTTATCAGTGTTGTGCTTTCCTCCTACCTAACAGATTGTGCACCAGAGCGGGGCGATCGTGCTCGGCCCTACCTAGGCCTCTGGTCGCAATGGTGTCGGTCCCCCCGTGACCACAAAATTCACCGAGACCGGACAGTGATCTTTATCATGTCCCTGGCTGCTACACTTTATACACCATACTTCCTCCCAGACTTCTGAACGCGGTGTCTATTCTTGTTTTAACTTTTGTATTTCCAAACACAAATTTTGGACCTGCACTTGGATTTGCTAAACTTCCAACCCTGGGTCTTGTACCGGGGTTTCATGCAGCTGCATTGCTACCTCCAATGCTTCCGCTTGGGTTGAGATCTTTTGTTGTGATAAAGTCGACTTCAGATATGGTGTTAATGATGCGACGAACCAAGCGCGGTGTTGTGCATCCATCAGGGTCATGTTGGCCTCATGAATGATGCTTTTCAACCTCTGATCCAAATCCCATGGAGTCTCACCATGCATCATTATGATCTCTTTGAATCCTACGACTGACTGCGCTTCTAACTTTGGCCTACTGAACTCCTTTTTTAATTTAGTATGAATGTTCGCTATCCTCGCTGCTGGGTTGATGCTTGAATACTTCATGTACCATGTTAGCGCTCAGTCTTGTAGTGCGCTGACTAAGATATCTTTCTTGATGTTATCATCCGCGAAATGCTGCGCGTTCCATACTGATGTTAGCACAAACCAAAATTGTTCTAGGTCTTCGCCTCCTGCTCCTTTGAACATCGGTAACTGAATTGTGTTTGCCATAGTTGCCCTTGATCTACTACCGTCCCTGATCCTTTTGATTTTTCCACGTTATTTTCTATAGAGTCCCCTTGTTCCACACCAGACACCCCTTAAGCAAATCCCGGTCCCAGAAACAGAACCATTTTTTGGCTTATTTGGGCCTGACCCAGGTTCGAAAGAGTTATTTAGCCAAACAAATCCCGCAGCTACCGACCCTTTCGGCAATAGCCCGCAAAGCGTCAACTGAGGTCTCACCCGAGGTAGCAAGAGAGGGTGCTAGAAGCAGTTTTCTGCACCCTTGGGCTATCAAGATGTGGTTTAGGGGATTTGCGCACCTTTCCACTACTTCGCGCTGCTCTTTAGTCGCGCTAATCCGGACCCGGAGTAACTTCCACTGCGTTGATTACTTGATTTAACCTAATTAATGTATCGGATCTTTCTAGTGGGGTCTTTAAGTAGACATTTAACAAGTCTAATTATTCACGTACTTAAAATGAACCCAGATTTGCATACATTCATCACATTCGTATTTAAATAGATATAGAAAGGTAAATCATAAAGCCAGATGCTCGATAACACAGAATTATAGAAGCAACTTATCTTTATTATTATTTTCCACCAATACATCCAGATCTACCCTGCGCACACAGCTATAGGGGACCGCGCACCCAACTGCGGAATTCCCAGGCCTCTGCGCACATAGCTGCAGAGCCATTATCTACTACCCTAATGCCCAACTCGGACTTACAGACGCTTTCAGACTATCTTCTTTTAAAAACCCATTACATTTCATACTCCAAAAACTGCCTTTCCCTCATAGAGTCGCGCTCTATTTATACCCTTCCTTGTCCTGCAACCCCTGCGCAGGCCGACTCTATTTATATTTCTTTACATTATTTTCAGGTGGACTACCCTTTGACTCAACCTATTATAATTCGCGCTCCGCGCTTTCAGCCGATTTTTTACAATCATTTAATCCTATTTTTCGGGCTTTCTGCCCCAAAACCCTTATGCGGGACCTCCGCTACCCAACAGGCACTCGACTAGAGTTACAAAAAAATATTTAATAAGGCCAAGGCATTTAACTTGGCTAGAATCAAAGGAAAAGAGGTCCTTGTATGGTCTGGTGATATCTAAGTTTAGTCTCTCCATGATTGCTTTAGGCATTAAGTTATTGATTGCCCCAGAGTCTAGCACAGCATTATGTAAGTTTTATCTTGAAAGCTAATGTAGAAAGGAGGGATACCCCCTTGTTGATGTGTACCATTTACTTCAGGACCAAACAATAACTCACATTGATCATAATTCAAGTTTACAACATCCTCTCCTTCACCTATATTTAATGTTTCAGTGATTTGTGCTCTATATGATTCACGTTTCACTAGCTCAGTCAAAGGAACTGATATTTTCAACTTGGCTATCTCATTCTTAATGTTGAATGGCAATTGAGTTTTGCCTGATTGGATGAGATCTTCCTTAGCAAATGTGGTATGTGTATTTTTATCTTCTTTTTCAGTACCTATCACTTCAGTTTGTGTCTCAGCTGTTTTTTTTCAAATTCTCTTATTTGGAATTATTTGAGTAACAGTTTCAGTTTCAGTTTTAGATGAAGTTATATCTACAATTTTTGGGCTGGAAGTCTCCTGAGTTCCCCTAGGGAGAATTTGTAGAACTTTGGTCACAGGAGCTTTTGTTATATTTTTAGTGTGGGATTGGATTGATTTCTTAGTGGGAATTTCAGTATTGTTTTTGCTTCTAAGGCTGTACTGTTTGTGAACCTCATATATAGCAGATTCATAGCCTTGTTTGAAATCAAAGGATTCTCCATATTCTAATTGCAATTGTTGCAGCATGTACAATTCATGTTCTTCCTGAGTAAGAAAAATAGCATCTTCATTTTTAATCCCTAATAGGTTTATCTGGGTGTCATCCTCTTTTTCATGGTTTTGTGAACTGTCAGCATAGTTTTCTTGGAAGGGTGGTCTAATTTGTTGATTAGGTATAGCATTCTTTTCAGTGTTAGGATTCTTCCTAAAGTTGGGGTTTCTTATTGGGGGTGGCTGTTGATTTTCCCACTGAGTTTTTCTTTCCATGTTTTCTAATCTATCCATTATTCTTTCTACACTCTTTTATAAACTATCTATTTTACCATCAGAAGTGGAGGTTTCCTCTTTAATGAAAACTCTTTTTTCATTTCTCATGTTATCTTTCTTAGCTAATAGATTGGCTTCTACACTAACAACATTACTCTGCATTTTCTCTAATGTTTCAGGGTTTCTTTCTCTTAATTGGTATGACATGTCAGTGTCAAAACCATCAGGAAATTTGATCAATGCTAGGTTTGGTGGAGGTTTAATATTAGCAAGGATTGCATTGTAGATGCTATTAAACCTAGTAGAATAATCCTGAACTGATTCATTAGGAGCTCTTCTAATGTTATCATATTCAGATAGTATTTGGAGAGGGTTTTTTTTTCTTTCCCATCTATCAATGAATAATCCATGAAAAGCAGCTAAATCTGCAATATGATTAGCAAGTAAACCTTTGAACCATTTCTTAACATCTCCTGTAAATGTCTAGGCAAATAACATCATTTGGACATCATACTCATCAATCTCATGCAATTCAAAGTAATCAGTCATTTTTTCCACATGATGTTGGGCAGTATACTGACCAGTAGCATCAAACAAAAAGATTTTTCTTTGGTAATCTTGGGGCATGGCATGTAGTTGGGATGGTAAAACCAAAGGTTCATATCTGTCTACCATGGCTGAGATTTCGGTTTGATTAGGAGAAAAAGTAGTGGTGCTAGAAGAAGGACTTAAAATGGGTGGAGTTGAAGTAGATGAACTTGATCTGTTTGGTTTAAGAGGAAGTTGAGGTATGAGTGTTTTAGGGCAATGAACTGTGGTGGATATTATAGGTGAGGTGGTAATAAATGAAGGTGTATTTGTAGTATTTTAAGATTCTGTAGAAATTTCAGAGGTAGCAGTAGTGAGGGAAGCTAATTCAACTAATTATTGAAGATAAGCATCATCTATATGGATTATCAAGGTTGAGGTTAAAGCTTCTAGTTTGTCAAAAGTATCCAACACAATTTTATCTAAATCTGGATGTATAGGCACCTTTTTTTACTCAATGAATTGAATAAAATTAGGGTCTAATACAGTTTCATGAATTTCATTTTTTGATTTAGTTCTAAATAATGAAAGGTCAAAGGACAAATCAAAGGGAATATCCTCTAAAGTTGTTAATTCCTCGGGGAGTGAATTTTTTTTAACTAACTGGCTACTACTTTCTTGAGTTTCTACCTTTTTTTATTTCCTTAAAATTTTGTCAGGGTCATCAACTATTGTAGCAGGGTTTGGATCTGGATTTTCCCTGGTATAGTGAGTCTTTTTGGGAGAAAGAATTTTAATTTTTTAATTGTTTTTTGTGAAACTTTTAAACAACAACTCTAAAATGACCTTAAGGTGCAAAAGATGAATTTTAAGGTTTCCTTAAAGTTTTATTACACTGAGGATTGAGTTCCCCAATATGGTCGCCAATATGTTATCACTCCAATATTTCTCTAGAGTTGTTAAGAAAGAAATGATTAGAGGTAACCACAAACAAAATTTGGAGATTAGGATCTAGCCTTCCTAATGCTCAGAGAGGGCTCTCTCTTTATGATTTAACTTTGTTTTAGTTATTTGATTTTAGGCTAGCTATGATTGTACTTGGGTTTTGATTTTGATTTGGTGGTGGGATCACTTACTTAGATGGATAGAGCGATGTCTTTTACCATTGGGCTATGGGGTCAAGTGTCAAGACAACAAGACTGGAGCAAGTTCTAAAACTAGTGTCTACGGGCAAGGTAGCTGAGTAATTTCAGGTCTTAAGGCTGGAATGATGAAGTTGGTTTCAATCAGATCCAAGAATAAATTAAGGGTTCCTTAGGCTGGATAATGAAAGAAGTGAAATAGGTCAACCGGGATGGGAGAGCAATGAAAGGATTCTCAGATTCGGATATCAGAAGAAAAACATAGAAATGATCAACTATTCGAAATAGAGTGTACTTGAACAAATTCTGAAATAAATTTGCAGTTAATTCATTCACTTTAGATAACATGCAAGTTTTTGAAATACATAAGAAGGTAACAAATTTGACAAAAGAAAATACTTCACTGTAATAGCTCAACACATGAATCCCGTAACGCAATCTCTTTATTACTCAGTCTAGTCTACTGACTTGAAAAATTTGTACAATAACCCTCACATTTATGATCAATAAAACTCTGTAAATGTATAGCAATCCACACTTAATACTTCAAAATATGAAGTATTTATACAAAAATGGTTTACAAAATATCCCAAACTGTCTTGGGAATTAATCTAGGAGAAAGAAATATCTTCATGCAAGAAGATAGAGATAGATGTTCAAATGTTGTATGATGTCCCTGTTTATTTGGTTGTGCTATATTTATGCTCTAATATTTTGTTGCTTATTCTCTACCCTGTTGTTGGTCTTCATGTTGGCTATTCTTTTTACTTTTCTCTTTCAACTGATACACTTTCACCTGATACTCTTTCATCTGGCTAGCCTGCTACTTTTTTTTACTGTGCTTTTTCACTTTGACTGTGCACTTTTATAGAAAGTCATTCAAATTTTCCCATGTGTCTGCATCTGGTAATAGAATATTTACCATCCTCCTATAAATTTCATCTGCCTCTGTGTACTCGAAAAAAGTTTGTTTATTTACAAAAAGGTGTTTTACCTCATGTTGGAGGTAAAACAGGTTCTCAAATGTTTGATATAGAACCTTTCCAGTAGGCATTCCTTTCATAGAAGAAGTATTTACCTTATATTTGGCCACCTCTTTAATTCTCCTGTTGCAGTCGTCCAGTGGAAGCAATTTGTCATTTATCACCAAGGGATTTGGCAACCCTTTCTGCCTTAGAGCATTAAACTTAACTATGAACCTGTCTATAGCCAGCTGCATGGTTTGGCACTTATCCTCAAGGTTCATCATCAAATTCCTCTTGGTGAGGACCTTTTTTACCTCTAGTATTGTGCCAGTCCTGTCAGGTATCTCCAGCTCCTACAATTCATATTTTTTTTTGGAGTTGAGGAAGTGGATGATCATAGTGGCTTCTTCTGGCATGTCTCCCAGTTCAGCCTTAACTCTCTAAATGGCTTGTGTAGCCTCTTTCACTAAGTCATTTTGCTCAATGATTACTTGAACGAATGGCCAAATATCATTGGCAAATTCAATGATATTGGCCCATAATTGTCCCTTAGCTTGGCCAAGTGGCTCCTTTAATGTCATCTCTTTCTCTAAGATCTTTATCCTTTCATTCATTCTGGTTGCGTTTTGTACTTCTTCTTTGTGCATAATATGGGCAAGCTTATTGTCATTCTCTAGATTGGTTATATTTTCCTTAAGCTTGTTTATTTCTGTGTTCTGAATGGACATTTCTTCCATTGCCTTGACCAACTTACTTGCCTCATCACCTGGCTGAGCTTCTACTGTTGTCGACCCTGTTGTTGATGTAGATGTTGTGGCAGCTGGTAGTGTTGTAGTCAGTGGAGCTGTAGGAGCCAGTGAAGCTACCAAGGTGGATGGTACTACTATGGTGACTGTTGGAATGACAGTGGTAAGGGTAGTCTCAAGGCTGGCCTGTTTCAGCTGTATCAAGCTATCCAACTCCTTCTCCATCTCTTTTAATTGATCATTAAGTTGTAAAACAAGGTCCATAATTTCCTCTTGATGTGTTTGGCTTTCTAAAACCTCTTTTGTATGTGGGTGCTCTGAATGAGGAAATTTGAGTTGTTTTTTGAGAGCAGCAATGTCATCATTCTTTTTCTTTATCAACTTCTCAGCAGCCTTGATATCTTTGGGATCATGTCACAACTCAATCACCAAGTCTTCTAGTGACTTGATTCTGTTATCATTGGCCTGTGAGGAGGCCTTTTACTGCTTGTATTGTGCAGTGATATTATCTAATGAACTTTGCAGTTTGTTTGCAGTCATAGCTTTACCTATCAAGGTGGAATAGATCATCTCACCTACCTGCTTGTGAAACTCAATTTGGTCAATGGGATGAACATTCCTAGCCAAAACCTCAAAATCGGTTTTCCTATCGTCTACTGATGTTTTTGGCTGCTAGACTATAGGTTGCATGAATGACATCTGCATTTTTCCTATTTTGATGTCAAAGGCTGACATCAACCTGTTTTGATTTGCAGGTGTCTTCTTGAAGTATTGGGCATAAGTCTCAGCCTTCAACTTCTCATTCCTCAACTTAATTTCCTTATATCTATCTTTGATATCATTCCCTTTATCCATAGGCCTGGTGAATGAAGAGACCTCAATGTTGAGCTGTCTCTTAATAAGTTGAGTGTTTGATGTTGAGGGCTGGTGTGTTTCTCCTGAAGCTGTTGTGCCTTTGCTCCTTTCCACCATTGTATCAGTGTTAGTGATTTCCACTAAGTCAATGGTGTCTTCCTGTTTAGTTATAGGATTAAGCTTGGGCCTCTTCCTGTAACTGATATCAAACCGTTCTCCTGTGGTTTCCATAGCTGAACTGGAACCCTCCTCTCTGGTTCTATTTGCAATTCTATCCTCATTTGCTGGAGTTTGTAAAATAGGAGGAATATGCATTGGTTCTCCTAGTTCTGGAACCTATAGGAAGGAACTTGTATCAATCTGTTTTTCTACATCAATTAATGTATTCTCTACATCAACTACAGTAATGTCCATGTCTATTAGAGTGTTTTCAAACCATTCTGATTAGTTGGAAAACCTCTCAATGTCTGGTCTAGGATGATGGATGAAAGGTCCCAAATTGAACTTGAGCCTTAGCTTATTTATGACTCCATGAGGGTCATATTGCCAGATAAAGTTGTTCTTGAATTTAATTTGTTGCAAAATCTTATCTGCCTCTGGTCCAGATTCTCTAGTATTACAAATGAAGGGGCCCAATTGACTTTTCATTTTGAATTAGGTCTTCTTCCTAGCTGATAGAAAGTTGACTTCATCAGAATTTATAATTTTCCTAAAGTATTCTAATGCAAATATCCTCATGGGGAGGTATTTGAGCAGCTTGTATGAGGAAAGTTGGCATCCATATATTCTTATCTCTGTGTGGTTCTAGTATAAATACCAGTCTCCCACTTTACTATTCTTAGCCAACTGTACAACCCTTTTGATTTCCTGACTATTAATGGGTTGGGGGCTACTGGTTAGCATATTCGTAACTGGATGGACAAATGAATCAATGAAGTCTTTGTAGGAAAAAATAGTGGAGAATCTATGGATCAATGGTGTCCAGTAGATAACTAATCTTGGATTTCCTTTGGTATCCAGCTTTTGGATGTTGACATGGAATTTATTTGACTGGTAGTACAAGAACATATGAAACAAAACTGAAGAATACCTGAAAATTCTCTCGATTGGTAGCCTACTGAATTGTTCATGCATTCTGTCTGTATGAACTAAGCATAGTTATACATTGTAGCAGGAGGCTTTCCTAGGCAAAAGATGGAAAGGAGTGAAAAAACAACCTCATCCACATGTTCATCAGGGGTGTAGCCTAAAATGCAGGAGAGCATGGTTATGATTTGTCTCCCTCTCTCAAAACAAATGGTGGCAGCATATGGAGGAGTTTCTGTTGGAGTATGACACTCCTCTATGATGAAAGTTTGGATAATTTGGGCTATCCTAGGAGGGTATAACTTGTTATAGAGGTCAAGCAGGCCTTCAACAGAATGTGGGGTCTCATTTGGGCTTGGTTGGACTTGCAGCATTTGGTTAATGGATTCTGCAGTGATGGTGAATAAAACTTGATGGTTAGGGGTGACAATGGCTCTCTGACTGGGAAGGTAGAAAGCATGGCAGAAGTGGATGATTTATGGGAATGGTTGTACTTCTGGAAATAAATACTTGGGAGAATTAGATTCCCAAAGGTGAATTTCATCGTTCTGGTTCAAGAATTTTTCCTTACTCCAACAGTGGAGCTATAGAAGGTAGGCAGGGGAAGCAGTGTCCTTTATTTGAAAGTCTCGGTATGCTAATGCAAGGTGGTTGATGTCCAAGTGAGGGGTTTGCAGAGGTCTCACGTCCAGAGAGGTTTGGGAAGCCATAATTAGGTTTTCTGATTTGAGTCAGGCTTTGAGTGGTTTTAAAAGTGAGGTTTATAAGCTTTGGAACAGTGGGAGGGTAATTACAGTTTGTAAGAGGATTTGGGATGTAGAAAGAGGTTTATTCTCAATTCATAAGAGTTTCTTTAATTAATTAAATTAATTAACCTTTCAATTACAACTGTTCATTTTAAAATTTCAAAGGTCGTTCTGTTTTTTTCCAAGAATACCTGGAAATTGATGGTTTGACATGCAGACTGGGTTCGGTGGTGAATGCAGAAGGTATTGTGGCTTCAACTGTCAACTAGTTGCTCCAATTGGGTATCTGGAGCGTCTTCAGGCGGCGGAAGGTTGTCAAATTGGTCACAGAGGTTTCAAGGTGTTGCAAATGGCTAACTAGCAGTTTGCAGTGAAAAATGAGCGAAAAGAGCGAATTTGGGCTTTTTTGGCCTTTTAATGGGTAACGGTCACATTTTAGTACAAAAATTATAAATGAACAGTGGGAAGTTTTCGGTTTAGGTGGGGAGGTGGTTTTTTGGGCCATCGCACTGCTTTTGGAGGGCAGGATGTATTTTTTGCAAGCACCCGATATAGCCTTGTGCCGCCATGTAGCAGAACAGTGCCCAAGCAAAACCTTGAATCTCATGTGCTCTTGGGTTGTTATCGTTCAGATAATGAATCCACGTGATATGGTTGTACACCATCGGATCTAGGGGTAGGAGATCGGAGGGCTATCGTGCAATTGAGTTGCACGGATAGAATTAGGAAAGTGATTTAGCGGGGCCCGCGATTTAATTACAAATAATTGTAATTATTGAGCGCATAATGTTGGGGTTTAATATAAGCAGCGGATAAATAAGGTGGGACCACAAGTTATGTGGCGGGATTTTTTAACCACACCAAGGGTTGGTGGGTTAAAAAAGGGTATTGGGGAAATATGAAGAGGGGAAGTTAACTAGATAAAGCAGGGCCATAAAAACTTAGGATAAGGGGGTTTTGTGGGTTTTTGAGGGGGAAACGGAAATTAACAAGGGGGGAAAGTGATATTTGTAATGGCAAATGAGTTTCACACTAGGGAAAGGGGTTTTGGGAAGGGGGGATGATTTTTGAAGGGTAATTTCTTGGGTAATGTGTGAAACCAAGGGGTAAAGGTCAAAATGAGGGGAAAAGGGTATTTATAAGTAATGAAGGGATAATGGGGATATTATCAAATAAGTATGTGTGGGTATAGTGAAATGAGGGGAAATTAGTTAAACAAGCTTGGTGGATATCCTTTCTTTCTCATAAATCCTCCTGCACATGAAACATAGGATTAAGCATGATAAATGTGCTTTTGACTCAGCGACCTTGTGCATTTGCAACCTTTCTTGTGCCTACCCTTTATTTATCCTAACATTTTCTCTTCCTTTATTGGGTGCATTTGAGCTTGCTGACCCTTTATTTCCCTTTCTTTTGACAAGAAAACTATCTAATTCTAACATTATAACTTCCAATGGCTCAGATTAAACTGATGAGCTCATTTTTATTCTCTACCTAACTATTGTTCTTCCAAGTTTAAACAGTTTGGCTAGATATTCATTCTCTATCTATTAACATGAAATTTAAAACATGAATGAGTTAAGATTAAGCTATTTGACCATCACGGATTGTGGCATTTCTGACAAGCTACACACAACCTTATTTTGCATAGTAAAGTAAAAAGTAGTGGCATTTGAATTTGCACACTTCCATGATCTGTTTTATTTCTTTTTGGGGTTCATATTTTTCACCTTTTTTATCTTTTTCTTTCTTTCCTTCCTTTGACTATTCTTTTAGGGCATACCCTCTTTACATTTTTTATTTTTTAATATGGAAAACATTTTGCAGAAAGAAAAAGTATGTACAATATTACAAGACTAACCATAGCCAATTCAAAATTATGAATTCTATTATTATAGGACCCTAACACATGTTATATGATGCTTGATATATGCTTTATGATGTTTTGATACATTCTATATGATGTTAGTATATGTTTGATATATTTTCGGCATATGATTTGGCATAGTTTTGGTATATATAGTTTTGATGATGTTTCTATTTGTACACCCGTGTATGAATGTAAACACTTTAATGAGTTGTGTTATAAAGCTCCACTATGAGGTATGGGTGTCATGTTATTGTAGTTATGTTATTATGATATCATGTGGTTACGTTATCATGATGTTATGATGTCATGTGGATTGGCACTCAGCAAGATGATCATTGTAATATCATAATGAGCTGTGATATAAACCTCCACTATGCAGTATGTTGTCATGTTGTCATGATGTTCTTTTCTCTTGAGAAAATCTTTCATTGTAACTACTGCATTGATCTGTGTTATAAAGTTCCATGAGCAGTATGTCCTCTTTCAGTAGATTGTTGAGATATATGAGTGATTGAACACTGAGGATGGTGTCCCCCCGAGGGGGGGTTCTATAATAGACCCGGTGAAAATTCCATGTAATAAAGTTAAAAACAATAACTACAGATGAATGGGACACTTATTCCAAGATAAATGTTGGGCAAGACATCCTAGGGGGTGTTGATTTGCTTGTTTATGGCTAAGGAAATTGGCAAAGGCAATGGCTAAGGAATTGAAAGGAATTTTGGCACATCTATTTATGAAAATAATGGAAATTAGGAGAAAAAGGAGGAGAAAGGTCACAGGTTGCATGTGAGGAGGAAAATGAAGAAAAATAATGGAAAATGAAGAAAATGGAGGCCTCATTCATAAAAAGGCTTTTGAGGATCAGTTGGTAACCTTTTTTGTCAGTTGAGTTTTGGAGCTTTCTCATTATTCTCTCTCTCTCTCTCATACTCTTGGACACTTAGAGTTTTCTTGGAGCACTTTGGCATTGGAGCAAGAAAGGAAAAGAAGGAAAGAGGAAGCAAAGATCAAGCAGGGAAAGATAGGATCAACCAGCTACAATAGGCTTCATTGCAGGTATCAACTTGCATGTGTATTTTCCTTGCTATATTTATCATGCATAGGATTGCATGTGTTTATTTTGTACCATGGCATGGGATTTTCCATTTGTGACAATATTTTTAGCCTAGCCTTTCCATCTCCTAATAGCTTTGATGATATGGGTTCTCTCATGTGGTTTGTGTGGGATGGCCGGATTGGATTCGAAGCTAAGTGGGGTGGATCTTTGAATTGGAAAACACATGGTAGTGGTCGTCCCTGAACCAAACTAAGGATGCATGAAGCCATTGGTCTAGAAACCCATGAACTAGACTGTGGGTTGCAGTAAAGCCAGATTTTGCACTTCGGTGGGCCTAGGAATCCTTGTCAGTGAATGGCGGGATATAGAGTAAAGACCAAAGGTGGATTTTCTATCCATTGTGCATAGTGATTCCAGGATGGAATGCACGATAAAGCCTAATGAGTATGTATTAGTGTAGGGTCTAGTGATCCCTGGATCGAACTGCAGATGCATGGTAAAACCTGAGAGACTAGGAGGCGCTCAAATTACTCACGATGTAGGTGGAGAACTCTAGTGGCATCCACATTGATTGGTGTTTTTAATGTTTTCTATGAGTTCCACATTCATGCTTGGAATATGGCACATGGGTGATTGGCTAAAGAGAGACTTAGCTCAGCCAATCTATGGTCGGGTGGAACATGGTAGTCCCATCTCTGGTTGATTCATTGCATTGATTAATGAGAAATTCATTCCATTCATTTTCATGTGTAAATGTACTGGTGTATATATGGATTTTGATGGTTGATATGTTTATTGTAACTATGTTCCTATTATGTTGGTTATATGTTCATTTTATTGTAGCAACTATGTTTGGATCTCATCATGTTTTTACTTGTATTTGAATGGATATTGTATCTATGACTTAATAAGTGATAACTTAGAAAATGACATGAGGAAACAATGGTTCATGGTGATTCTCAAATAAGTAAGAGATCCCTACACTTAACTCTGTTGTTTACACCTATAGGTTACATGTCATTGATATGTTTGATGAAATGTCTATCATGGGTAGTAGGGGTCTGGTTAAGGCCTTGAACAACTATTTAATTTTTGCATCATTATTTCCATGTACTTTACTTAATTCTAAGCTTTCATTCCATTCTGGGCAATGGCCTGGGCTCTGGGCCTAAAACAGTGGCTCAAATCCTGGAGTCATTGTCACAGAACTAGCATGTTTGGACCACAGTCACTAGTAGGAAGGTCTATGAGAGTGACTTTATGTCCCAATCGATCCCTTACCCATAGCAGGAGAGTGACAGAGCCTTAAATTGTCCGGCACAATAGTGGAACCCAAGGACAACTTGTCTGAGTGGATGATTTGTCTCCTAAAGGTTATGTTGATGGTGTTGGATGGCTATATGTGATGTTTCATCGATTCCACTTCCTTAATGTCACCTAGGAGGTTGAATCTAATCATAGTAGCTTCTCGTCTCATGTTTACGCTAGTTGGCATGGTAACTTGGGCGGATGTGGGAGGAGGGTGTTACACCATGTCGCTAACACCCAGAATCCACTTAAGGATATGCAAGCAAGATTCTACATGTATTTTTATTTACTTGATGAAATCTGTGCCCAACATCAGTTTCCTAGCATGGGTTGGACATGGACAAAAGAGATTGTCATCAACATTTATTGCAAGTTTCTTTCCAACTGCAGCTACCTAGGAGATATGGCAAGGCTGACTTGCCATTTCATCTTCCAGTTTACAAGTTGATCTTTGAGAAGGATCCACCTTGCATGTGCCAAGAAGCGATGGAGGCAATACTTAACATTGTAGATTGGTATGCCTCACCCAATGGCACCTTCATCAGGATGTTTTGCAGAAAGAAGCCTCTACATTTTCTACCAAGGTATACCATAGAAAATTTGGTCATGCAAGAGGCATCATATCACATTTCCACGGGGTTATCAGTAGGGCTTCATAGGAGGAAGAAGGCACCATGGCCCACTCTTCCTTTGTAGATTGGATTGTACGAGATTAAGAGCTTGAAGGAAGCATATGTTGAAGCTAAGGAGATAGTGAAGTTCTAGTTTGACACCAAAGACTGTAATATATATGATCCCCAAGATATTTGCAAGAACCACTGTGCAAAGGTGTACTATCTGTGGATCCATGGGGAATTTCATTGGGCAGAGAAGGACCCTTGGAAGTACTATTACAACTACTCCAAGCTTAATGAACCAATAAATATAGCCAAAGCATGGAAAGTCGCTCTGTAGGTAGCAACACTGCAGGAAGCAACAACAATAACAAAAGTAAGAAGAAAAATGACGTAGGACAAGTGTAAGAGGAAGATTGTCAAGAACCCAGATCCTGAGCAAAGCTACAAGTTCAACGAAGATCTTATCATTGAGAAAGCAACTTTGGAAGCATAGTCAAAGAGGAAACAACACATAAAGAGGTAGAGTGAAGGAAGAAAGAAAAGCAAAGGCAAGAGGAAGCAAAAAGGTGAAATGGAGAAGAAGTTGAAGGAAGAGCATGAGCTAAGAAGGAGAGAGAGGGAAGAGAAGCAAAAATGGGAAGAAGAAGAAAGGCAGTGCACGATGACAGAACAAATAATTCCCATACAAGTTGAGGAGTCAGAACATCCAGCAGCTGAAGAAGAGGGTGAGAAGGTGCAGGATCAGGAGCTTGCTCAACAGATTGAGAAACTGATTGAAGTGATGGACATGGAGTTGGGGCAAGATCCATAGGACCAAGACATTGACCTCATGCCGAGAGCACCTGAGGTCACCTCTCAGTCTCCACCTCCTCCAAGGAGAGTTTGTTCTCCTTGATGATGATCTGGTGATGGATGTGTACAATCTATCATTTGACGAGTTGCAGAAGAATATTGTACAGACATGGAGAAATCATTTCCTGGATGATCACGCATCACCTGCCTTCATGAAGGAAAGGGCGATAGTGTCAGATGTCAGAAAGAATCCAGTTTCCATGCCTGATGCCACTTAGACTTATGTAGGAGCCACAAGCTCAAATGTCAATTTCTTGTTATCCGAGAATGAATATATGGAAAAGAACTTGTAGGAAGCTAGGAAAGAGGTAGAACAATCCAAAGAGCAGAGCACAGGTTCCATAATGCCGGAGATGAGGAAAGTGATACTTGTTGAAGTATCAACACTTGAGACTACCATGTGGAAGCTCTATGACATATTCGTCACCATGCATAAGACAGTTGTCCATTTGCATTGCTTATAGTAGTGGTGAAAAATGTTTATCCAAAATCTTAGTGGACAATGCAGTACAAAGGGACGTCACTTTACTTATCGAAGATGATGAAGCCCCAGGCAAAGCTAGAAAAAGAAAAGGTCTAGATGTTGACCTAGAACTATGAGCAGCTCACCCCATTCGTCAGTAGCATACATGATTCATATGTGTGATTTTATAAGAGTTTGGAGGTCATGGTAATAACATATAGGATCCCATCAATTAGTTCCCTCACTAAAGCTAAGCGCAAGAACCAAGTCTTGTTACACTAAAAAATGTCACCATGGCTATTTACAGTTAGTATGGCTCTATCAACAGTCATGCTATCCTCTTAGGCAAGTCTTATGCCTCTGCTCTCCATGTCAAACTCCAAAAAGAGAGAAAGTCTTTATAAATGTATTTATCTCTGGGTACGCAGGTTCTCTCAACCTTACCTGCGGGTATGCACCCAATGTTCACAAAAGCTGCATCCTTGTACGCTCTGTATGTAAAGGGGCAGGTGCGTCCCCCTGTAAAGGTCAAAATGTGCAAGTTTCATCTTTAAAAAGTTACTTGTGGTCATTTCTAGAGCATTCTAGAAGGTTGTTCGATGTGTATTGAGCGCCTCCAGATGGTTCATGTACCCTTACCAAAGAGGAACTTATCCCATCAATAAGGGAGCTATCCCATCCAAAGAGGGAATTATCCCATTGATGGTGGACCTGAATAACTTCCTCTAGATCACTATAAATACAGGCATTGGGCCAGAAGGAGGAGAGGTTGGAAGCTAAACATTTCTAAGGGTAGATGCTGTAGGAATTAGGACTCCCATTTAGAAGCTTGTGAGGAGAGATTGCCATCTTTGCTTGTTCTATTTGGAAGTGGGTGAGCTTTGTCAAAGTAAAGGAGAACTCTTGATGGACCCTGGGAGGGACTTGCACAACACCAAGGCTCAGGTTGTAATTGTTCCTTTTGTTTCCTATTAATGCAAATGAGTCCATTCTTCTCAATAACTTGTTATTTATGAGTTGTTTCATGTACTCCTTGGTCTATGTGTTAAATATGTTTTATTCTATGAGATTGTCAAGTGCTATTTAATCATTTGATTGTTATTGGATGCAGGTTTGAAAGTGAAGGAGGAGCTCATCCGGATCAGTGGAGCTGGACTGCTACAACAGCGTTGGACGACAGGTAGGATCTAAACACTTGATTTCTTATATAGTAAATGCATGTTTAGAGAAGGATTGCTCTTGTTTGTCTTGTTTGTCACTAGAGAGTCTTAGGCTCCTAGGGAGGTTGGTTGTGTCCGCACAATCGACTCTTTCTGCCTGACAAATTGGCGACTCCACTGGGGACTCCATTGATGTGAAAGTCTTTGCCTTTGTATGCAACTTTGCTCTGAGAAAAGTCATTTATTTTCTGGTTTTTGGCTCTGTGACTTTGTTTTTGGGTGGGTTAGCTTAGGGTTAGATTCAATTTAGTTTTTCTTGAATTTTCCAGTAGGACGCACCCTCTGAGTATTGCACAGTGCGTCCCTGCATGCACTGTTGCTGTGTGCACAGAGCGGGCCCGCACCTGTCTTAACTGGTTGCCTGCGTCCCCTGCTAAAATTTAAGAAAATTCCATTTTTTGCATTTTTTCTCTTAGATTTTGCTTTTTCTTAGTTTTTACTGCCCAGATCCATTAGTCTCTTGTCAAAGATCTTCACCTGAACTTGTTTCGATAGCGTTGAGTGTTTTAGTGGATTTCATAGAAGTTTAAGCCCTAGGGTTTGATTTTTGAGTAGGTCTTGTAGTGACTTTAGCGGTAGAAGTTGTCAAGCCTTAGATTGCGCTGGTTTTGTCAGCCTTCTTAGAAGTCAGACCTGTCATAAAGTCTACCTGTGAAAGCAACTTACCTTTGATTGGTCTCTTTGGAAAATTTCGAAGTACTTGTTGATTAAGTATTGAATTCCATTTTACAAAAAGAACAAAAAGATTTGAGTTTTGTTTTGACTAGTCTTTTGATTCTGCATTAGCTGGTCCTTGACTTGATTTTGGTCAAGTAAAATAACCTAGAATCATCTTTGTAGGCTTTTGCCTCGTTAGGTTTGCTTAGAGTAAATTTCTTTTTGATTTGCGTGTGAGTCAAGTTTTCATAGATTCTATAGCTTTTGAGATTGATTTTCGTTAAAATAGATTTATATGCTTTATTAAATAAGAGAAAATACAAAAACATCTCCTTTGAAAAGTTTTGTTTCAAGTAGCTTTGAAGAGTTTTGAAAGAAAAAGAGTTTTTCGTGCATGTAAGGAGTGGTCATGCTTGTATGTTTGAAAAGATAAAGAGAATTGTTTCTTTGATTGTCTTTACTAAGAAAGTTGTTTTCTATAAAATTTGCATTTCTCAACTCTCTTAGTTAGGAATTTCATTGAAAGAGAAAAGTAGCGTAAATCATCTTAGGTGCATCTTTGTAGTGGTTTGAGTGGAGTCTACACACCATTGGTTTCACTTCCGCTACCTTTTGTCTTTAAGAAAACCATAAAATTAATGCTTAAAGTAAAATCGACGTAGTAACTTTTATTTACTAGGGCTCTGAAACACCAATTTAGATCAGGCTAGTGTCTTGGAGTAGGAGAGTAATTAACTCTCCAAGACAACAAAACCAAACAAGTAGCTTATCTTGTGATAGAATAAATCCAATTGTCTCATTTGTACTCTGGGAAAGCTCCTCTTAAAGGAGAAGCACGAGCTCGTGTCCGAACCAGTGAGGGGATCAATCCCCCCTCGTTGGGAACGACGCCAGACACGCACGTATTAGAAATGGTAAACCTCAGATTAACCATTGTCGAGGAGCCAGGGGTCACTTGTCGGTAAACCTTGGATTATTGTCAAGGAACCGGTAAGGGGATTGAGCTTGATACTCTGCCCTTGCGTGCTGTCGGAGTGTAGACTGTTCCCCCAGGTGCATTTGTTGCGGTTGGTAACCTTAGTGACCATTATCTTTAGGATTCTACCGAGGTGACGGTGGAGGGAAGATCCCACTGTACCTGGAGCAGACGTCAGCTAGACTCACTTGGATTTTCCGGGGGGTTCACTTCACTCGAGACGGTTAAAGTGGAGGAACTTGTACCGGTCTATTCATTAAGTAGGTTGTCGGGGTAACTGTTCCACTCGCCACTTCTGTACTGAATCCGGCGATGTTGGGTTTCATCACCAACTAGCGTTTTCGGTCTGGAAGGCTACTGTTTGTGCTTGGTTTGACGCCCTAGGTTCTTTAGGCGTGTGATTCAAATTTGTTTGGTTCTTTAGAGACTTTAGGTGGTTTGATTTGAGATTTTACTTTGTTTTCGTGTGTAGTAGTTAAAAGTTTTTAACTGTGGCAGAATTACCGAGACAGTCCCGTAGACTTCGGGGCCAGTCTCCTGAAGTTGTTTCTGTGGCCGAATTGTTGAGAAGATCCCGTAGACTTAGGGGTGAACCTCCTCGAGACGACCCCAGTAATCTAGAGGGTTTGAAGGTCCTTGTAACTCCTCCTAGTGGCAGTAGAGTAGGTTCACCTGAAGAAGGAGAATCTTCCTTGGTAGTCCATTCAGATTACCAAGGCCTAGAGACAGGTTATAATCCCGAAGCTGTTACAGTTTCTGAGCTTGTTGGTAGTTTTTCGTCTGCTAGTGATACAGGCGAAGAACCTGAAATATCTGAACCTGTTACTCTGACTTCTAGTGTTCCAGATTCACCAAGAGTAGAACGAGTTATCACCGAAAATCTTCCTACTGGTCTGATTGCTATCGAAGAACTTGCTCCAGAGGAAGAAATAGGTGTCTCTAACCTTGAAGATCAACTTACTATTGATCTCAGGGAGCGTGAATCTATCTTTTACAGTCCTCCTAGAAGTACTACTTGGTACCTTTCGTTAACCAATTATTTAGACAACTCAGGGGTAGGTTTTTCTACACCTCGTACTCCCTTTCCACCTGGAGGTATTTATACTCCTGTAAATATGTCTGGTCAGTCGTCCGTGTTTACTCAAGCTCCTGAATCTTTCATACACGGCGGTCCTTCTGTTCCCACTAGGTATCAATCACTTTCTGGTACCTTTGGGGGGGCATCTCCTCAACCCATTGATCATGGGTTATTAGCTGGAAACAGTGGTAATATACCATTGGGTGTAGGAGACATTTACATGATGTCAGGCTCAGTTCCCGTTTCCCAACCTCAAGGTGGCCAATTACCGCCTGGGGGGCAGCCTCAGTTAGCGCCTGGGGGGCAACCTCAAGGTACACAAATCGTGTTTGGGGGGCAACCTCAAGGTCAGTATGTACCTATGGTGCAATACATGCCTCAAGGTCAACCCCAGCCTCAATACATGCCTCAAGGTCAACCCCAGCCTCAATATGTACCCCAGGGTCAACCTCAGTATCAATATTTACCCCAAGGATGGCAACCTCAAGGGTATCAACCCCAAGGGTATCAACCTCAAGGTCAAGGTCAACCCCAGTACCCGTATTTACCTCAAGGTTATCAACCTCAAGGTCAATACTCAGGTCAAGGTTATCAACCACCTCAAGGTCAGTCATATGTTCAAGGTATGGGAACTGCACCTTACAATTATCAATCCTATCCTCAATCCGGTTATGGATCTCAGTATCCTCAACCTGTTATGGGTCAATACCCCAGAATGTTAGTGTGGGATCCATCACAGGGTCAACATGTGTTGCAGCCAAGTATACAGTTGGTACCTCAAACTGGACAACCCGTAGTTTCTGGTCCACCCCAGCAACCGCAGCCTGTCCAGTCAAATGTTCAAACTTCTGTAACTTCGGTAGTTACTCAGCCGCCAATTGCACCTAGTACTCCATCTCAAACGGCTGCTGCAACTACCGCTACATCTACCACACTTACTTCTGGAGTATCGACGGCTCCGGTTTCTACTGTCTCTGTAACCACTCCTCAGACATCTTTATCGTTGTCTGGATCTACGATTCAAACCATGGTCCAGATGCCTACAGGTCAGTTTGGTATAAGTACGGTTGTCACTACTCAACCTCAATTTTTTCAACAACCGTACCAGGGACAGTACCAACATGGGCAAGCTGTCCAACAGCCGGTTTACCAGTATCAACCGTATCCTGGGTACACTTATCAACAACCTCAACAACCCCAGTACGGTCCGGTTAATCCTGGTTTTCCAGGAGGATATAATATCCCTAATGCGACTCCTGTTCCTAGTTATCCTGGATATCCTCCTCCTGGGACTGGTCTTGTGACCCAGAGTTTTAGAGATCCTAACCGGCAGTTACCGTTTATTGCAACTTTGGATTTACCAGACTTGACGCGCCTAACGAACGATCCAATTCAATATCTTCCGTTCTGGCCGCCAATGCCAAATAAGTTGCCCAGTGATATACCCAAGTTCGAAGGTAAGTCTGGAGAGGATCCGTCCAATCATGTGATGACTTACCACCTCTGGTGTGCTTCAAATTCTATCTCGGATGATTCAATCCGCTTACGTCTTTTCCAGCGTACGCTCATTGGTCTCGCGGCCAAGTGGTACATTGAGTTACCACGGGCCTCTTTTTACAATTTCATCTAGTTAGCTACCTCGTTCTTAACTCACTTTCAGTTGCCGGTCAGATACGATAACGGCACGGAGTTATTAACTTCACTAAAACAATCGACGTCCACGTATATTTCTGATCACATTCATGAGTGGAGACGTCGAAGAAGGCTAGTGAAAGTTTTTATCCCGGACCAAATCTTAGCTGAATGGTTTGTTAAATCATTATTACCGAAGATTACTGAAGATGTAGCTAAGGCCGGAGTAGTTACTCAGGAGCAAGTCATTGCTCAGGCGCAATACCTTGACTTAGTTTATACTCAGTCGGGTACGTTACACGAGAAGATTCCAGATCTTCCAAAGTCGAATCAAATCGTTGCTGCTCCTTCGGGATCTCATGCCGCTGATGGTATGATTGGTATCGTGAATACAAAGAGTAAGAAGAAGTCTTCCAAGGCTTCAACTACTCCTATAATCACTTTGCCCGATTCCCCGACAGGAGAGTCTTCTCCTGAACTTTCCGCCGATATTCACGCTGTAGAGTCATCTACGGCCAAATCAAAAAACGGTGGAAAGAAGAAAGGAAAAAAGAAGGCTAAAGAAGACAAGGCTCCGAAGGAGAAAACGGAAAAGTTGGAAACCAATGACGAAAAGCGCAAACCTCGATATCCTTGTCTTATTTATGAAGAGGATCATTTTACGAGAGATTGCCCTCATTGGGCCGAGGTTGTGAAAATAGTCAAAGGTTCTCCCACTCCTGCTGTGTTAAAAGATCCATTTCCAAAGCAGGAGAGTAAGATGATAGGTTCTTCCTCGACTGCCAGTGAAGAACGCATTTTGATGATGTCTCATGTGAGGATTGCGACTCGATCGCAAGATTATGGTAGTAAGAATCCTATTGATGGTAAGGAAGCAGAATCTTCTCATTCTATCCCATCAACCTCAGCTCCTGGTTCTGATCCACTACAGATCGAAAAACCTAACCCGGACTTAGTAATCAAACCGCCCGCCAAGGGTGTACTTTGAAGGTCTGCTTTCAATCCACATGCGAGAGCGGCCCAGAATTACAACATTGTTGAGGACTTAGCTGTTTCACCCTCAGCAATGTCGGCTTTAGAAGTGCTGCAATCATGCCCAGCACAACGAAAATTACTTTTGTCGGCTATCGGAGCTGTTGATGTTCAGGACCCGAACCTGATAATCTTCGATATAGAAAATAGTACACCACGTCTACCCCATCAAATGGCTTTCCAAATTCCAGTGATAGTCAAAAACAGGCCTATTCATCGGACTGTGATTGATGAGGGAGCTTCTACGTGTATTATGTCGATTCAATGTTGGAGATCGCTTGGTTCTCCTTCGTTGAACCAATCCCCGACCATCCTTAAGGCCTTTGATGGCCGTGGGTTCCATCCGTTTGGAATTCTACAGGAATTACCTATAGGGGTAGAAGGAAAAACCGTTAGTCTAGATGTGGAAGTGGTTGATGCCCCTCTAGACTACAACCTTCTTTTGGGTCGAAGTTGTTCATATGCTATGACAACAGTCGTTTCATCGGTCTTCAGAGTAATAAAGTTTCCATATAACAGTAAGATCGTGACCATTGATCAGCTGACATACTTTTCATCCGACCCAACCTCTTCAGAGAGTATCCAGCATGACGGTAAGACGACAATCCCTTATAGGGACGTTGGCGTAGGTTTAGTTAAAGATTCCGGTTTACTTGGAACTTTTCCTTTCCCTCCAATCAACGCAGACCCTTCATTTGCATCAATTCATATGATTACATCAGACAACATTATTTATGATGATCCTTGGATTGTCCCATCTAAATCTGAAATAGACTCATTCGGTGATGCTATGCCTTTGAGTCCATATGAAATTGCTTATGAAGCTGTCATGTCTTTTACCAACTCGCGTTCAACCGAGCTAGACCAAATGAATGTGGTCAGTGAAGAATCACTTTTCACCTCAACCTTAGAACGAATAGCGTTTCCCGAAGTCGTGTCATCTGACGAACAACTTCGCGAAATCCAAAGTGTAGGCGATCTACCATGGGAAGATCTCCATCACAGATCTTCGTTTTTACCTAAGGATGATGCTTTTGAAAATGATTTTTCATCTATCTTTACCGCTGAATATGTCAAAGACGCTCAGAATCCAACGAAACATTCTGATTCAGAGTTGAATTTAGGGAATATTTCTCATACTATTCCCATTGATATTTCAGTGAAGCCCGGAATTGAGGAGAACATTCATATAGGTGCCTCATGTACAGAAGATGAAATCCAAACTTACAAGGCCCTATTCCAAGATTTCCTCGATGTGTTTGCCTGGTCTTACGAGGAAATGCCGGGAATCGACCCTGCCATTGTTGTTCATGAAATAAAGACCTACCCGGATGCTAAACCCGTCCGGCAACGGTTGCGTCAGATTCACCCTCAGAAAGCGGCTGCGATTAAAGCAGAAGTCGAGAAGCTGTTGAAAGCAGGTTTCATTTATCCAATACCGTTAACGGATTGGGTATCGAATATTGTTCCGGTCAACAAGAAACAAGGAACAATAAGAATCTGTATCGACTATAGGGATATAAATCGAGCTTGTCCAAAAGACAACTATCCTACGCCTTATATCGATCAAATTATTGATGATTGTGCCAGAAGTGAAATGTTTTCCTTCATGGATGGTTTTTCGGGCTATAATCAAATCAATATTCTACCTGCCGACCAGCCAAAAACGGCATTCATTCGTCCATGGGGGACATTTGCTTATTGCAAATTACCTTTTGGGCTTAAGAATGCCGGAGCCACTTTTCAACGGGCGATGTCTTATGCATTTCATGACATCAAGCACATTGTGCAACCGTACCTCGATGATTTGCCTGCTCATTCTTTACATCGAGTTGATCACCTTGTCCACTTACGAGCAATCTTTATGAGGTGTAGGCATTATCGAATTCGTTTGAATCCCCACAAGTGTGTGTTATGTATAGAGACGGGTCGATTGCTGGGATTTGTTGTTTCAAAAGCCGACATTCGTGTCGATCCCTCGAAGGTCGAAGCTATCATCAAATTGCCTCCTCCTTCGAGTTTGCGCCAACTCCAAAGTTTGCAAGGGAAAGCGAAATTTTTACGCCGATTCATTCCAAACTACGCCGAGGTCACTAAAGGTTTTACACGGTTGTTGAAGTAGAACGCTCAATTCTTTTGGGACGAGATTGCCCAACAATCTTTCGATCCACTTAAACACGCGTTGACCCATGCACCGTTGTTGCATCCTCCCAACTACAACCAGGACTACTTCTTATACCTCGCAGCTTCGCATTCCACCATTGGAATGGTGTTAGTTCAATAATATGAATTCCGAGCGGAACATGTGATATATTATCTTAGTAGGACATTAAACCCCACTGAGCTAAAATATTCGCATGTGGAGAAATTGGCCCTGGCAGCCGTTCAAGTTGTCGAGTGTTTTCGTCACTACATTCTTCTCCGTAAAACTACAGTCATTTCGGATTGCAACCCTATGATTTATATCTTGACAAAACAACTGCTAAGGGGCAAGTACTCTAAATGGATCGTTATCCTGCAAGAGTTCGACTTGGAGTTCGAGAAGTCCAAGTCTAATAAATCCTTAGTTTTTGCGGAATTGATGTGTGATTTCCCGCATACTGACACAGAAACTGTGGCAGAGGAGTCCATTGCGGACGAATCTTTGTTTCTTATCAGTACCTTAGATCCGTGGTACAGGGATATAATCATCTATCTCCAAACCCAAACCTTTCGGCCTGAAGCTTCAAAGTCGAAACGTCGAAAAAGTCGGTTTCAATCCCAGCAATACAAAATTATTGGAGATACACTTTATCGCCGGGGGGCAGACTTAGTTTTTCGACGTTGTTTAACTCACGAAGAGGCTGAGAGGGTTTTGAATGATTGTCACTCTGGAGCATGTGGCGGTCATATGTCTGGGTATGCCATAGCTCAGAAGGTGTTGCGCGCTGGCTATTTCTGGCCATCTATGTTTAAAGATTATATCATTGCAGTCCGGAAGTGCCACAACTGTCAAGTGTTTGATCGTAAGATGCGCGCACCACCTGCTCCTCTCCACCCTATAATTGCCGTTGGTCCATTCGCCAAATGGGGTATCGATTTTATTACTTGTAACCCTCACTCGGCCGGGGGGCATGCGTATATCATCCTCGCGGTTGATTATTTTACTAAATGGGCCGAGGCGATGCCTACATTCGACGCAAGCGGCAAAACAGCTGCAGTTTTCGTATTCAATCATATTATAACTAGGTTTGGTGTCCCACAAGCAATCATCACTGACCATGGGAGCCATTTTTGAAACATCATGATGACTGAGATTACAAGCCAGCTTGGTTTGCGCCATGATAGCTCTACTCCTTATTATCCGCAAGCCAACGGTTTGGTTGAGTCCATCAACAAAGTTCTGGTTATCATGATCTGACGAACCATTGGTATTCATCGGTCGAATTGGCATAACATGTTATTTTCAGCGCTATGGGCATACCGAACCTCAGTGAAAACCTCAACAGGGTTCACTCCTTTCCAGCTAGTTTATGGCTTGGAAGCTGTGTTACCCATTGAATGCGAAATCCCATCACTTCAAATGGCTGTTGAATTACTTCCAGCTACTTCCGAAGAGGAGAAGCGTTTATTATACTTAGCTAAATTAGATGAGACTCGACGTGACGCTGCATTGGCAATCGAGACTCACGCGAACCGAATGAAATCTCAGTATGATAGAAATGTGACCCCTCGAAGTTTTTCGGAGGGAGACCTAGTGCTATTATATGATCAAGCTAACGATAAGCTAGGTGCTGGAAAATTCGTTCCTACGTGGCATGGACCCTACATTGTAAAGCGAAAGCTAGCAAAAGGGGCTTATGAGCTGGTAGATTTTGATGGGGACTCTTTGGGTAAACCCAGAAATGGACTTTACCTAAAGAGGTATTATGCTTAAATGGTGGGTATGGAGAATTCTTAGTTAGGTTAGGTTTTCTTTCCAGTTAGTATGTTTGTTAGTTTAGTCAGTGTGCTTAGCTTAGAGAGTGTGTTTTTCGTCGTTATTCTGGCTTATCTTGGTTTTACTCTTGATATTGCAGATGTCGACGCCTCTCCAAACATACATCGGATTTGCTGATGGTGCTTGTCGTAGTACATGGAATATCTCTTCCGCAGCTTGGGTTATCTATTCGCCCTCTGACGAGTTAGTTTCTATGCATGGGGTAAGCCTCGGTCAAACAACGAACAACATTGCAGAATACAGTGCAGTGGTTGAATTATTATCTGAATCTATTTCATTTGGAATTCAACGTTTGATAGTGAGGTTAGATTCTGAACTTGTTGTATTACAACTTAATAGAGTATATGCCATTAGAAATCCTGTGTTATTAAGGTTGTTTTTGAGAGTGCGTCTCTTGGAACGTGAATTTGATTACATTGAATATCAGCATATTCCAAGGTCTTTAAATACATTAGCAGATGCAATTGCTTCTCGAATGTTGGACAGACATTTACAATAATCATGCAAGTAAATTTAAAAACATTTCATCACATATGTTAAACAAGATAAGCCAGTAATAGTGATATATATATAGATAGGAGTGTGTCAAAAAATATACACCGTCTTTGATCATAGGTTGAAAAACACCTTATGATCGACAAAATGGTAAGTACAAAAAGTCAAAATGTCACATGTGTCTACAAAAGTGACTAGCCAATCACTGGTGGTGCTCCCTATACGACACCACTACACGGGCTACCTTACACAAGAATCTCCTAAACGGCCCAGGGACTGCGACTACATAGCGTTGAAGTCTGATAGGAATATCATCTATGGTAGTCTCAGGTATATCCACCGTCAGACACTCTAGATCCTGCTCCAACTTAGCTAGTGACTCTGCAGCCGCGTCCTGTGGAGCCGGTACCGGTGCAACTGGATGTCTCCTCTCAAAAGGCTGGAGGTTGGCTGGGCGCTGTGGACCAACATCTGCATTTTGAAAATTTTTACTGTCAGTTTTAAGACGATATGTATATAAAAAACAAAAAAATATATAATTTGAAAACTTGTGAAAAATAAAGTACCTCTGTCGTCCCATTGTTCTCCCTATGGAAGAACCATGTCCGGATCACCTCGAAAATCTACTCTGGCATACGGAAAGTCCTGGATCAAAAAAACCTGGTCCTCTAACCAGTGAAAATAACTATCAGGGAATCGAACAACCGCCGTGCCCTCGTCAGGATGCCGGGCCATCATTGTAACCCATCGTATTAGCTTTGGCTCCCGAGGACCCAAGATATCAACAGTGAGTTGCTGAGGGATCAGCATCGGAACTCTCTCTAACGCAAAGCTCACAACTAGAGGCCCATATCCAAAGGTCTTCAGTTGTCCGTTCTTTGCCCTAGTCAGTTGGCCCTTCATATTGGCCGACACAGCATCACACCAGTTGAAAATGGTGCCTTGGAAACAGTCAATCGCCATCCGCATTTGGGACCCGATCGCAATATGTAAAGCGGCTACACCGCAAATTCTGGTAACCGTGAAAGCTATAACCTTGAGTTCACGCAGAGAGATGTGTTTGATTTCTACGCCTTTCGCATGGTGTGCATTGGGTATGCACAAATCTGCCCGGAGACTAGCAAGGGATTGGCCACCCGGCCTAGTCCCGGCTAGATTGAGTTGCTCGCCCCTATTTGGCAAGCCAGTGAGAAAGTATATGTCAGAGGGCTCTATCTCAAGCTGGTGTCCTCCGATGTAAAAGCATTGCTCATGAATGTTCCATCTCTCAACCAGCCACTCCAAGAATCTCACCTGAGCCCTCATGCCAGGTATGGCCCAGTATTTATATAGTCCGCATGCTTTTAGGGCATCAATGGAAGGTTGATGATTAATTGCAGCTAAATCAACGTCCTCGTTCTCTCTTTCTCTCCAATCCAACATGGTGAGTGCCCTACACACCACGAAATGAAGATTAGAATTGATTTGGGAAAATTCAAATGGTTGTTTGTGGAGTTTGGGGTTTCAAATTCCGCCTTTCGCAGGGGACGCACCCCACATTTAGGACACAGAGCGTCGGGACGCAGCTGGCCTGAAGGTGGGCTGCGTCCCCCGACCTTTTTCCTGTGTGGGAAAAAGTCGGGGGACGCAGGTCACCCTTAGGGCACCTGCGTACCCCGCAGAGCGGATTTGAAAACCCAAAAGCCCCCAAAAATCAAAACTAAAACCTAAAACAAACTTTTAATCAGATGAAATTGAAGAGGAGGATGTTGTGAAATACCTGGAAGAGACGGCGTTCGATTCTGACGGTCGGATTCTCCGCAGCGACCACGGGAAGTTTCTTGCCAAAAGCCCTTTTTTCAACCTCAACAGTAAAATGGTAAAAATGACATGGTAAAAAGTCTTTTTATAGGTTTTTTGGATGAATGAATGCTAGGTTTGTTCATTTTTCACCATGGAAGAACATTTTTCAATGTATTTTTGCCTATCTTAAACAGGTATGAGTAAAGTGTCGTTTTTGTGCAGGACAAAGGGATTTAGAGGGAAAATTGTCATTTTTCACGAACCAAAATATCAGTCATCTTTTAAGCCCTTTTCTGACTCCTAAAATATGAAAAGATTGCCGAGCGTTTCTTTTACACTCGTTAAAACGGAATTAAAAGACGGTCCCCTTATAGCTATTTTCTGACCGTAAAATCAGGAAAAGATTGTCGGGTTTTTGTCGTTTCAAACTCGATACGGAAATAAAACTATGTGTCCTTGATCGCTTTTTACTTTTCAGGTCAGTGGCACTAATTATGAAAGTACTCCTTGGTCGCAAGATCAAGCGGTTCCCCCAGGTATTATTTTATACTTTTTCGGGCTTGAGGGACACAAATCTACGAAAAAGTTCAACTTGGAGTCTTCTTAAGTTTTTCAAACTCTCTAAAATTGAAAAACACCGAGTTTCTCCTATACTGGACTCGTTAAAATTTCACAGTAAAGGACCTGTTCAATTACAAACAGGAACGAACCACTCCTTCCTAGGGTTCGAATCAAAACTAGGTTGGACTCATCCGAAGGATGAGCTTATAATCAAGCATATGTTATCCTCCTCAAGCTTGTTAAAAATAAAGAGGTACTTGCCAGAAATGGTGGGGGAAAAGAGAGAAGAATGAGCCTATTTGTTATCTTTTGTCTCAGAAGAAACTTTATTACCACTCTTGAACACGACACTTTTCATTCACCTGGGTTGGGAAATCCTTTACCTCACAGTTGATCAAACCACTTTGAAAGTCTTCAGCCAGGTTCCGGGGATTAACTTTGAGTCGTTTATCACCAAACCATCTGTCGTGTCGTTATGTGTTCAAGAGGTCTGCAAACAAAACTTTCATCTGCAAAATACTTGTCATCCATTTGACCATCCCTGAGTCAGACCTTACAACAACATTTCTTCAACTTGAACAATGATTTCGTGTTGTGGGCTTGCCTGCAACGGGTCGCTTTCTATCGACATCAACACATTATCTAGAGAGATGACTTAGAAATCGTCAGTACCTTGAAGTCTGCATGCATCAATGGCAGGTTTCTCGCCTTTGACGTCAGTTTACATCATTAACTTTTGATCGAAGGACTCCGTGAAATGTTCGACATCAACTCATTCACTCACATCTCATGGATTGTACTGGGTACTTTGAGAACCAATGACATTACTGGTGGTCTCTCTCACACTTGTTAACAGTTTACATCATCGACTGGTAATCAAGTGGTTTCTACCATGTTCGACATCAACTCATTTATTCGCATGGCTAGAATCGTACCAATTCGGGAAGCAGAAATGAAGACCCTGGATCTAGTTTCCACCATCTAGGCTGCGAGGAGTTTTGTATTCATTGTCTAAGTAGACTAATCATAAACAGATGGCTGCGTCCATACTGTGTCTACAAAAGTCTATGATTATGATGTACTACAAGATCATTCCTGTATCAGAGTAGTTAGTCTGTTAGTTAAAGTGTTGATCTGAGTATGGGAATGCCTACCTCATTGATGATATAATATTATACATGTATTTTGTGTTGAAAATTGTAGGTTCCGACCAGGCTCTCCGCGAGATAATCCTTGAAATGATAAAGCACTTCACCCTTCCTAGATAATACAAAACCCTAATCTATTTCAGGCTTCGCACTTTAGGGGGCAATCTGTTACACTAAAAAATGTCACCATGGCTATTTACAGTTAGTATGGCTCTATCAACAGTCAGGCTATCCTCTTAGGCAAGTCTTATGCCTTTGCTCTCCATGTCAAACTCCAAAAAGAGAGAAAGTCTTTATAAATGTATTTATCTCTGGGTACGCAGGTTCTCTCAACCTTACCTGCGGGTACGCACCCAATGTTCACAAAAGCTGTGTCCTTGTACGCTCTGTATGTAAAGGGGCAGGTGCGTCCCCTTGTAAAGGTCAAAATGCGCAAGTTTCATCTTTAAAATGTTACTTGTGGTCATTTCTAGAGCATTCTAGAAGGTTTTTCGACGTGTATTGAGAGCCTCCAGATGGTTCATGTACCCCTACCAAAGAGGAACTTATCCCATCAATAAGGGAGCTATCCCATCCAAAGAGGGGATTATCCCATTGATGGTGAACCTGAATAACTTCCTCTAGATCACTATAAATGCAGGCATTGGGCCAAAAGGAGGAGAGGTTGGAAGCTAAACATTTCTAAGGGTAGATGCTGCAGGAATTAGGACTCCCATTTAGAAGCTTGTGAGGAGAGATTGCCATCTTTGCTTGTTCTATTTGGAAGTGGGTGAGCTTTGTCAAAGTAAAGGAGAACTCTTGATGGACCCTGGGAGGGACTTGCACAACACCAAGGCTCAAGTTGTAATTGTTCCTTCTGTTTCCTATTAATGCAAATGAGTCCATTCTTCTCGATAACTTGTTATTTATGAGTTGTTTCATGTACTCCTTGGTCTATGTGTTAAATATGTTTTATTCTATGAGATTGTCAAGTGCTATTTAATCGTTTGATTGTTAGTGGATGCAGGTTTCAAAGTGAAGGAGGAGCTCATCCGGATCAGCGGAGCTGGACTGCTACAACAGCGTTGGACTACAGGTAGGATCTAAACACTTGATTTCTTATATAGTAAATGCATGTTTAGAGAAGGATTGCTCTTGTTTGTCTTGTTTGTCACTAGAGAGTCTTAGGCTCCTAGGGAGGTTGGTTGTGTCCGCACAATCGACTCTTTCCGCCTGACAAGTCTGGCTAGAGATCAGCGGGTACATGGAGTAGCTTGTGGAGTACTAAAAAAGGTATGTTTTTTATGATTATTTCAGTATCTTTTCAGTAGAACTTGCAAACCTTTTTGCATCATGAACTCGGAAAACGATAAATAATTATAACAAAACATGTGAGATTAATATGCAAGACTAAAACGCTGACAATTGTCATTTCCTTATGCAGGGAGGAGTGAAAACGAGAATTTGTCATTCCAAAGGAAAGGACAAGGACAGGTTAACTGATGTCCCTTTGACGAGAGACTGAATGCAAACAAGGCAAAGCAATCAAAGAGAATCAGCCCAAAAAAGGAGGTGGAGATACCAGCTTAGCGCAGGAGAGAAAAGAAATGACTGAGGACTAACGGTTCGGCGAATCCCTCAGGATCCTTGATCCTGAGAGATCGTTGTTTTATCTATTTTTGCACTTAGACATCTCCGTCGTCACCCTTATAAAAGGGACAACACTGTTAGCTCGGGGAGGGAGTTAGACATGGTTATGCTTTTATGTAATTTCTTTTAAGATCAAAACTTTGATCATCGAGTCTCACTAAGAACTAGTTTATTGTAATTCTGATTTATGCATTAATACAAACTTGGTGAATACTTCATCTCTGAGCCTGGATTAACTTCAAGCGGTGTACCCCTGGAGGCTAACGGCCCGGCCCTGGAGGACACTTGCTCCTGTATTATTACATTGGTTTATGCGTGATTTGCCTATCTTCGTTAATTGGTAATCTTATATGTTTTATAAGTTTACATCACATTCTCTGTTATGTTTAATTCATTAAGGTTTCCACAGACAGAACTATTGTATTGACTCTGCATCATATTACTGTTCTTTTAAGAGTTGATCTAATATTACTAGTCTTAACAAAATACTGTTACTATTCCATTACAGAGCTTTTGTGTTGTGCCCCTCTTCATTCACGTTACGGAATTCATCTTGGGAGTTATGTTCTTTACGATTGTTGGACTTATGAACAATGTTGTTCTATTTTGAAACGTAGTCGTATTCCTTTTAACTGAGATTGATACTTGGATCAGATTACTATTTAAGTGTGTTGTGTGCATATATGGTTTTCAAGCGCTGTTCCATAGTTTATTAATAATTAGTGTTGTTCCATTGGTGTGTGTTGTTCGATTCGCCCTTAAGTGTGAAACATTTCCGTTTGATTACGATTAATGCATTTGATTTGATAGATTAAGATTTTTACTGCTTGTGAGACTTAGCTACTATTCCATTTCGGATTTGTTGTTCCATTACAGACTTGCTATTCAATTTCTTATTTGCTATTCCATTTTCTTATCTGCCGTTCCATTTCCTGGCATTTGTTATTTTGGTGTGGGAGACGATCTAAGGCTGTAGTGAGCATTGGCATTTACTGTCCGGCTCCCAGATCCATGATTTGTTCTCTAATTTCCTTTTCCATCAGTTTCCAAAGGGATAGGTTATTGCTACTGAACCCTTGACTGATAAGTTGCTTAGTCTTTTGAGTGTGTGATTTACTCTTTTGAAGAGGTCAAGCTGTAGAAAAGCATCCATTTACTCTTATATTTCTGAACTATGTACTACTAGCATTACTCTGGCAAATGATAGCCTCAGACTGAGACATTCTTTGAAATAAAAAAACGCTCCCGGATTGACATATTGATGTGAGGTAATTAGAGGTGAAAGAGACGCTTTTTATAGCTCTACATTTTGGTGTCATTGCTGGGGAAGGAGCGTAGCCATTTGTTCTTTTTTCATAGTAGTGTACGAACCTGCTAGGTAAGGGTTGGATTTTAAAAACGGAAGGTAAGAACCTACGTGCGGAGCATGTAAAAGCCCTGCTCCTCTGTCTTCTTTCCTATAGATTTGTTGTTGTTTTGTTTGAATAGAATTTAGTATTTAATTTGAGTGCATGACTAAGCAGAAAAAGCCAAAAAAAAATTCCAAACCTCTACCCAAGCCAAAAAAAAGCTAAGGGGCTGGTGACCCTTGGCCGAACAACCTTCATAGACAAAATCTACAAGAAAGAAGAATCTCATCCATCAATAGGACCCAAGAAAATCATTTCTAAACAGCCTACTAGTTCCCTTCAGGCCACAGGATCGCCATCTGTAGCCTTTGCTGAGGTGCATAGTCAAACTGAAGAGCAGGACTTTCAAGAAATTGAAAATTCTACTCCAGAACTATTGCAGGAAGGGAATTTCAGCAATCTTTGTGAAGGAGAAGGAGAGATAGGGGAAACTGAGGAACCAAGATCTCCTATTGGAACAACTCAGCCATTAAACAGCCCAGACAAGGGAAGTGCTGCAAAAATCATTGTTGAAGAAACTCAATCTCCTCAGACATCAGGCATTCTCATTATCCTAGATAGAGGAAGTGTTATTAAAACTATTCCTGTCAAAGCCATTCCCTCTCAACCTAGGAATACCCTCCTAGATATTCCAGAAGGTTATTGGCATATATTCGACCCTATGGCTCAGAACGAGCCAAACACTCAAACCTCTACATTACAATAACCTATAGTGGATTCTGCAGCAAATGCACCTATGAAAGCAATCCCTCTTCAACATATCCCTACATTTCACGGTCTTACATCAGAAGATCTGGATGCATTTTTATTTGAATTTGATGAGTTGTGTAGGGGATATGGTTACACCACTGACCCCCAGAAACTAAAACTATTTCCCTCTACATTAAAAGGGGCTGCTTTAAGATGGTTTATGGGATTAGGTGGCGGGGTTATAAACAACTGGGATCAAATGAAAGAATCTTTTCTTAAAAAATATCAGGATTATTGCAGGTCTAGAGAACTAAAGGATGAAATATTCCAGATGACAGCTAGACCGAATGAAACATTAGAGGAGTATGTGGAATGTTTCCAGTATAATCTACAAAGATCTCCTTATGCATCACTACCTTTACCTGATAATGTGTTAAAAACAACATTGATAAGGGGCATGAAGGAACAATGGATCGAAACATTAAACATTATGGGAAAAGGGGATATTTATCAAGAAAATTTTGCTGACATTATTAATTTATGTATCAAGAGCTCAAGAGGCAACACAAGAGTAAAACCGGCAGAACATGATCGATTTGTAAGAGATAATAAAATTTCGACAGAAGGAGTAACACGTGTAGAAATTGGAAATTTATTGGAAAATTTTAAAACTGATATACTAGGGACACTAACTACACAACTTGATATTATGCAGGCCAAACAGAAGCAAATGGAGGCAGAACAGAATTTGGTGATCTTCTGTCCCCGACGCAGGAAAAAGCATAGTCACAAGGAGTGTCCAATGGATACAATCCAAACATGCGCCATCTGTACAAAAGATCACCTTATGGAGAGTTTCCCCTCACTTCCTGGATTGAAAGCGGTATATAAGGAAGCGGAAGAAGAACCAGAATCGGTGTATTTGCTCAACCAGCGTCGTCAATGGCAGCCGAGACAATCTGGTATGTTTCCAGACCCAACTTCTTCTATTCATCCTCCGCATTATAATGCTCAACAATATAATATGTGGCAAAGTCAATCCCAACCCCCATTTCCAAACTGGTCACCACAGTTGTTTCCTTCTTCAAACCCGTGGCTGAATTAGGCAAGCCAATCTGGTTGGCTGAATTTTCCTTATACCCCACCATATTGGAAAAGTAACTCATATCCACTGCAATGGACTCCCCCTACCTCGCAAAGTTCAGTCTAGCAGACAAACTGCCAGAGACCGATGCATCAGCCAGTAGGAGCTATTCTGCTCCCTCAACCTACACTTCCAGCCTTGCAACAAAATCCCCAGTCTAATCTGAGACCGCAAATCCCAGCCCAACCCAACTCGAATCCAAATAATAGACCAGTCCAATCTGTTCAAATCATAGAAACACCCGAGATAGGAGCCGATCTGAGGGAGTGTAATGATCTTCAGTTAAGATCTGGTCGTATTATTGAAACCGAGGGAGATAAGACAGTTCAGATTGAAGATCAGTTACCTAGAGAACATTTGTCACAACAAGAGGATGTGAATAAACAATAAACTCATAATCAAGCAACCACATCCTCTCCTCCATTCCCAGAACGATTAGTCATACCTTGACCTATACAATATCCTGATTTTAACATTCTGGGAGAATTACAAAATCTGTACATAAAAATTCCATTCCTCCAAGCCATTCAAGACATCCCGATATATGCAAAAACCATCAAAGGATTGTGCATAAAGAAACCAAGGAAGAATATAACAAATAATCCAGGATTCCAAGTAGTCGGCACTTTATCTGACTTACTATCAGGGAAAGAAACACCCATTAAATATGAAGACCCAGGAAATCCAATTGTAACTGTCCAAATTTATGATCAGACCCTGTCCAATGCCTTAGTTGATCTAGGAGCTACAATTAATATCTTAACAACCACTACTTTCCAAAATCTAGGCATTACATCTGTAGAACCCACCTCTACCTTGCTATAATTGGCTGACCGATCCGTGGTCAGGCCGGATGGTACTCTACATGATGTCATCGTCTCTGTTGATTCCTGGGAATATCCAACCGATTTCCTGATAATAAATCCTAAAACCCGACTTGATGGACATCCACTGATTTTAGGTATACCTTGGCTTGCCACTATCGATGCTTATATTGGCTGCCGGCAAGGAAATATGACCATAACCAAAGGACCAAATATTAAGAATTTAGTTCTATATCCTCCAGCGCAGCCAAGTGTCACAATAATCCAAACTAATAAGCACCCTGTATCATACCTTACTGATAACATTAGATCTCCATTAACTATACAAGAGGCACTTGATTTCAAAGACCAAACAAAAGATGATGCCATTAATAATTTCATTAGTCAAACTGAATCTAGATCTTGCACACAGTGTCACATGATAGAAGCAACATTTGAAAATGAATTACAAGAAGATCCTCTGAAAGATACACATGATCAAACAATACTTGTTACTTCTGTTGCAAATAGTAAAATTGTGGAAATTGAACCAGGAAAAACCTTAAATATTATTGCCAAACTCACACCTGAACAAGAAATGAAGCTCATCCATTTGTTAAGGAAATATAAAGAAGCATTTGCATGGGATTACCCTGATATGAAAGGAATTGACCCCCAATTATGTACACACCACATTTATATAGAAAAGGATGCCAGACTTGTTCGTCAACCTCAAAGGAGAGTTAATCCTCATCTAAAAGATGTGGTAAAAGCTGAACTTCAAAAACTTTTAGATGTCAATTTTATCTATCCTATTTCTAATAGTAAATGGGTCTCTCCGCTTGTGGTGGTACCAAAAAAGAATGGGAAATGGAGAATCTGTGTGGACTACAGGGAGCTAAATAAAGCAACACAAAAAGACCACTTTACTCTCCCATTCATTGACCAAGTATTAGATACTTTAGTAGGAAAGTAATTCTTTTCTTTCCTGGATGGCTTCAGTGGATACAATCAGATTCAGATTGCCCTTGAATACCAAGACAAAACTACTTTTACTTGTCCTTGGGGAACATTTGCCTACCGAGTTCTACCTTTTGGCTTATGCAATGCTCCTACCACATTCCAAAGGGCTATCCTTAGCATTTTTGCAGATTTAATAAATGACAGACTTGAAGTATACATGGATGAATTTACACTATATGGAGATGATTTCGATCCAACATTGGATACCCTAGAAAAAGTCCTACAACGCTGCATTACTACCAGGCTTTGTTTAAGCCACGAAAAATGTTATATGATGATGACTGAAGGACTTATCCTAGGACACTATATTTCAGCAGCTGGCATTCATGTAGACCCAGCCAAAATCCAAATACTTTTGCTTATTCCCACTCCTACCACTCAAACAGAGGTATGCAGTTTTCTTGGATTTTCTGGTTGTTATAGAAGATTTATAGAACATTATTCGCACATTGCTGCACCTCTATATGCACTAACTGGTAACGTCGATTTTCTTTGGATAGAAAAATGTGAACATGCTTTCAAGGATCTAAAGAAGCTCGTATCCACAGCCCCAGTCCTTCGAGGACCAAATTGGGATTTGCCATTCCAGATATCATCTGATGCCTTAGAAACAGCCATTGGAGCGGTCCTTGGGCAGGAAGAGGATAAAAAACCATATGCAATTTATTACATCAGCAAAAGTTTATCCCCTGCTGAATTAAATTATACTGTTACTGAAAAATAATTTCTAGCTGTAATACATGCTATCAATAAGTTTAAACATTACATTACTGGATATCTTGTTATCTTGTATACAGATCATTCTACCATAAAATATCTAGCAAATAAGCCTGTCACAAATGGCAGAATAACTAGATGGTTGATTCTATTGCAGGAATTTGATATCACAATCAAGGATCGACCTGGCAAAGAAAATCCTGTGGCCGATTTTCTCTCAAGAATGCCAAATCCAATTGATGCAGCAATTGAAGATCAATTTCCGGACGAGCATCTGTTTGCTGTTACTGTTCAAACACCCTGGTATGCTGATGTTGCCAATTACCTAGTAGTAGGTAAACTACTGAAACATCTAACCCCTAATGAGCGGAAACAGATTGTTCAGAAGAGTGCTCGATTCTCATGGATTAGGGGTTATTTGTTTCACACAAGGGCAGACATGCATATCAGGAGATGCGTTCGAGAAGATGAAATCTTTGACATTTTAAAAGCCTGTCATGATGGACCATGTGGTGGAAATTTCGCTGAGCGCAGAACTGGACATAAAGTGCTGCAGACAGGGTATTATTGGCCCACAATTTTCAAAGACGCAAAGAAATTTGTCCAAGCCTGTGACAGTTTCCAACGAGTAGGATGGATAACCAACTTCGGGGAGAGACATAATTCACCGCATTGATTTCGGGATGCCCTGGTCAGTCTAATGAGATGCCTTTGAAACTACAGTTAGTCATTGAACCATTCGATCGATGGGCTCTTGATTCCGTTGGACCAATTAACCCATCATCAAACCAAAAGACATATATTTTGGTGGCAACAGAATATGTCACCAAGTGGGTTGAAGTAAAAGCATTGCCCAGAGCTACAGAGGACTCTGTCATACAGTTCCTGTTCCATCTATTTGTATGTTATCGCCTTCCAAGAGAAATAATTACAGACTGTGGACCACAATTTGTTGGGAACGGAATAGCTGCAACACTCAACAACTATCATGTCCAGCATAAAATCACTACTCCATACCACCCACAGGCGAATGGACAAGTAGAAAGCAGCAATAAACTAATAGAAGCAATTCTAACGAAAACCATTGTGTCACATAGACGTGATTGGGCTGCCAGACTACCTGAAGCACTGTGGGCTTACAGAACAACATGGAGAAGCACCACTGGTTACTCAACTTATCAATTAGTGTTTGGAAAACAACCCATTTTCCCCATAGAATTCGAAATCCAAACATTACGAACAACATAGGAAGTTGGCTTAGATATAACTGATGCATAGATTAATCGATTGCAGCAGATCAATGAGTTGGACAAAATTAGGCTCTCTACACTTCAAAGCACTGCCCTGATCCAACAGCAGCGAGCTAAATTGCATGATGCTCTCATTAAAAATAAAGTCTTCCACGAAGGAGACTGTGCTCTTTTGTATGACTCCAGGTTTCAGGGCTTCCCCGGGAAACTCCAAACTCGTTGGTTGGGACCATACGAAATCCAGAAGGTACATGACAATGGGACCCTTACTCTAATCACTATTGACGGTTCTGGATATGCCTTCAAGGCAAATGGCCACCGAGTTCGTCTCTATCGCAAACCACTCACTCGGGAGTCCTTTTGCCAGCAGCTACACCGAGACTCTGATATGGAGATTCTGGCAGAGGAAGAGAAGTCTTCCTCACCTGTAGTTCATTAAGGAATTCATTTCTTTTTACAATTTGTACATAAGTTCTTTTTTTAATCATTTTTTGTACATATTTTTGAATTAATGTTTTGCTGTCATTTTTGTTGTTCCTTTTTCAAAAGAACAACATTTTCTTCTGGCTGTTCCTTTTTCAAAAGAGCAAATCCCTTTGGACTAGCCGTCATCTCGTTGTAATTTGGATCTTTTTCTTTATTTTTGCGTGTTTTGTTGTTCCTTTTTCAAAGGAACAACATTTTTGATTTTTGTCGTTCCTTTTCCAAAGGAATGGCATTTGTGAGTTTTTGTTGTTCCTTTTCCAAAGGAACAACATTCTTGATCTTTACTGTTCCTTTTACAAAGGAACGAAATTTTCTTGTTTTTCTGTCCCTTTTCTAAAGGAACAGCACTTCGATTTCTGCTGTTCCTTTTTCAAAGGAACGACATATCTGCGTGTTTTGTTGTTCCTTTTCCAAAGGAACAACATTTTCGATTTTCGTTGTTCCTTTTCCAAAGGAACGACATTTTTGCATGTTTTGCTGTTCCTTTTCCAAAGGAACAACATTTTTTATTTATGTTGTTCCTTTTCCAAATGAACGGAATTTTTGCGTCTTTTGCTATTCCTTTTCCAAAGGAACAGCATTTCTGATTTCTGTTGTTCCTTTTCCAAAGGACCGGCATTTCCGTGTGTTTGTTGTTCCTTTTCCAAAGGAACAACATTTTTTATTTATGTTGTTCCTTTTTCAAAGGAATGGCATTGGAATGTTCTATTGTTCCTTTTCCAAAGGAACATCATCTATGTGTTCTGCTGTCCATTTCAAATGAACGACACTTGCATTTTCTACTATTTGAGGTCTTTTGTTGTTCCTTTTTCCAAAAGGAACACCACTTGCATGCTTTTGCTCTCCCTGTGAAACAGCTTGTTCCTTTTGCTGATCTAAATTGAGGATGCTTATTGCTCCTATTCTTTCAAGTCTTTTAGAATACAGTTATGCACTTATGCAATGGTTACAAAATCACAACATACTGAAATCAGCCAATCATAAAGCACTATCTTTATAAGGTTTTGCATTGGTAAGAGGACAAAAGGAAGGACACACTTATTTATCATCTTATGCTTTCATTGTTCTACTAATTCTGCTATGATTGTTCATCTTTATCATGACGACCCCTTTTAATCCTCTTTGATTATTATTTAGGAATAAAAGCAAAGGGTTTATATCTTCCTATTGAGATGTTAAGACTTCTTCCACCATTCCTACTCTTAAGGAGTGTTGAACCACCCCTTGTGTATAAATAAGGGAAACTACTTTATGAAAAAGAAAGAAAAAAGTAAACATGACTTATAAGTTGTCAAATGCAGGATAGGGGGTCTCATCAAGAGCCAGCCTACCATGATCATGTGGACGAAAGCGAAGTGGCATTCCCACTATGGCCACAACACCAGGGATATGGTCCAAAAGGTATATCAAATAAACATCCCTTGGAACGGGAGGTCTCATCACGAGTCGGCCTACCCACTTTTCGCTCCTTCCTCGTGAATGGCATTATGGTTAACTGGTCACCAAGCCAGCATAATGGCCTACATTTTGACATCACACAACATTCCCTAAGTATACACAAAGGATCATGGTTCCATGGGTGAAATAAACAACTCTGCCAAGGTTATGGACACCTGTTGGTAGCAAAGCACTATTAATGTTATTGAAGTCACATTATTTACACCAATAGGTGAGTTATTAACACCCTTCTGTTTCTTATACCTTAGTAATTAATCATATATCATTCCCCGAATTATATAACGCATGTAAATTTATTATCACCAATCATGGCAGAGTAATTGACAATGACCGCAGGAGATTTGGAAAGTACGACAGATGTCCTATCCTCCCAGCCTCGCATCATATCACAGCAGCCTCTTACGTAATAAGCGATCTAACTCTACGCCTCAATTTTGGTAATTCGCTATTTTTGTAAACATGGCATATTGCCATATGATGTTCCTTTATGACTCTGTTTCAGAGCGGACACTGCTCCTTTATTTGACGGCTGGGACAACCTATCACATTGCGGGGGGGGAGGTTAACCTCATTATTCCCTGGATTACGTGTCAGCTCACTATTCGGGAAAATTGTGTACTAGGGTATGGCATGGCTCAACGGCATACTATTTTTTTTTTCTACACAAATTGTTGTTCATAAGCCATTTCTATGGTATACTCTGTTTTTTTGAACAATTCTTGCGTCTATTAGCCTCTTTGTGTTTTAACAGCACAAACAGCTGCCGTTCCATTGAGATTTTATAGTGAAACCATGGGAGGAAGATCGATTCAGAGCGAACCACAGGTATTGACAGTCTCCGCTGCTGCCCGGGAAATCCTGGAAAGAGCAGGGTGGCTGACTTATCTCAACCACTTGCAGGAGTCTAACGAGACGGTGGAAATTGAATTCCTGCAAAATTTGCAAGAGGATTACTCCACAGTGAGGGGGAGACATATAGTAGTCACCGATGACATAATCGCAGAAGTCTCGGGACTACCAGCCACCGGACCTGTATGGATGTTAAAAAAGGAGAGATTGCAGAAGATTATAGAAATCTTTCGGGACGAAGGCCGGAGCTTAGCAATTAGAGGAAAGGGAGTTCTGCCAGCAACGCTAGGAGAGCCCTGGGAAGAATTGGCAAGGACCATTCAAAGCTACATCACCTGTGAAGGCAGAAAAGACGTGGTAAGACCACAACATCTTAAACTCTTAGCTGTACTAAAGCAGAAATGCTCTATAAATTTACCTGTATTTTTGAATTCGTTACTTCATGACGTTGCACGAAGCATAAAAAAGGCACATCATGTAGAGTTAGTTGTTAGTCATCATGGGTTGATTCGGTTAATTGTCAGTCATAGCCTCACCCAGCAGCAGAGCAGCTGGGAAGAGCTAATTGCCATGATAAATGGGGGATTGACATCACCATCCCCAAAACGTAAGCATGCCACCAGTACACCTGAGTGTCCAGAAAAACGCAGGGAACTAGCAAAATAGAAACATGCCACCAGTACATTCGAGCGTCCAGAGAAATGCAAGGAATTGGCAAAGCGTAAACATACCACCGGTACACCTGAACGGCCAGAAAAACGCAGGAAATCGGTCCAGTTAGCACGGATACGAGGGAGGCTGGAGAAGCTCTAGGAAAACACCAGCGGGCCATGTTATAGACATTTTTGTGCCTCGCGACATGGAGCATGAAATGTCAATAATTACAGGGATCCTCAGTCCCTAAACATGTTGTTCTTACCCCTAAAAGAACAAGGTCATCAAACAACAGCACTTCCAATCAGTTCTCCACCTGAAAACACTTCAAAACAGGCTATTTTTGGATCATGTCAGCTGCTCCACTGAGCATCTGCGCTGGAATGCAACTGCTCCTCCTTGTACCTGCGCTGGAAGTCAAATCTAATGAAGGCTACCTGCGCTGGGCGAGATTGGCCAAGTGGCACAGTCATTCTGCAAGGTGTCAACTGCCCAGGAAGCTTCCAAACTGACACTTGGTTCATGAGATTCGCCCTGTGATGAGTAAGAGGTACTTGATCACCATGTGTAAGCAAGGATCTCCAAGTGGACTCAAGAACTGAAGATTAACTGAAGAGGGAGAGGACACTAGTCAGCTCCATGCCAGCCTCAAGCTGACTCATCCTCTCTTCTTCTCTCCTATATATAGAGCTCTTCTATGAGGTCTAAGGAGGCTGGAATTTTGGGTAAAGCAAGGAGGTGCTGTTGGATTACAGTTAGAGCTATTGGGTGATTGTTTTACTAGAGGTGAAGAGGAGAGTTCTTGCTGCTGGGGAGGTGCTGCTGGATTGGAGCCATCATTGGTTGTAACCTTCTCAGAACCCTGTTACTTCTATCAATAAAGTTTTGCATGTTCTCCTATATACTTGTATTGCATTGATGTATTGTATTTACATGTATATTTGATTCACTCTAATCCATGCATCAGTTATGAGTACTTGTATCTTGTAGTTTCCTCTCTTGTTTTGTGCAGGATCTGTGTGTAGCTGGACCGGCAAAGAGAGCAAAGAGCTGGGAACAAGAGACAAAGAGAGAGGACAAGGATCGACTAAGCGAAAGACACCAGGTTGGTTAATCTTTTCTTCCTTCTCTCTGTACTTTCATAAAGGAAAACATCAAAGCTTTACTTTCAGTTGTTGCTAAAGACTGTCACCTTTAGAGTAGGGATAGGGTCATCCGCATCGGATACTTTTCCCCACAACAGGCCAGTAGAAATTGAAGATGAGCAACCCTCACGGCCAGAAGGGGAGGTCGAGAAATCTGAAGAAGAAGGAAAAGAAGAGGCCAAGAAACCTGAAGAAGAAGAAGAAGAGGCTGAGCAATCCGAAGAAGAAGAAGAAAATGAAGAAGGAGCCGAGCATTCTGAAGAAGAAGCCGAGCAATCCGAGCAAGAGGAGGAAATGGAATAGTAGGAAGGAAGCCCATTGCAGGACCCAGTGGGAGAAGATGAATTGGCCGAAGTTTTGGCCAATATGGGCGAATATGGCCAACCTTCTAGTCCATCAGACCTCCATGACAAAAAGAAACCCCAGGAGGAAAATGCACCTGAAGAATCACATGCAAAGGAGGCAGAAGAAGAGAATCTTCCTGTTCATGATAAAGAGATGATAGGAGATACTAAACAGGAACAATCTATTCCTAACCAGAAGACACCGGAAGAAATTCCGGAGGAAGCAAGGGCAGAAAGATAAGTCGCCCAAGAAATGATAGAACCAGTTAGGGTTCCTGCCCCAGAACAGCCAGAGAAAAACAATGAATAAACACCCCAGAAGGAAGATCCGGAAACTAGTCACAGTCTAGGCCGCAGTGAACAGCCTATTGTTCCTTTTAAGGAAATTTTGGAAATTAAAGAATTGCGAAAAGAACAGCAGAGTTTATTGAATATAATAGTCCAACTCCACCAGCAGATTAGGATCTTGAAAGCAAGGCAAAGGGTAAAAAGGACTTCAGGAAGGAAAAAGGTGACCACTCCAACAAAACCCCGCAAGGCAAAGGGGTGGAGGACCAGAATTCATCCTGCTGTTCAAAACCCTAACCAGGCTGCTGTTCCAAATGATGTTGAGGAACAAACTGTTGTTCCAATTGAAAAGGAACAACAACAGATTGATATTCACGTTAAAATAAAAATGGATGACATGATGACCTATGATAAGGAAATTCAGATGGAGGCACCACTTTCAGGAGTGATAAGGGTTCTAAACTCAAAGCAATGCAATAGGAAGGTTCAGGTAAAACTCCCGGCCTCCACTGCTGCATGGAGAAGAGATCCAAAAACAGTAACCCTGCGAAAGGGGTTGAAGCAAGCTCAGCAAGAAGCAGAAAAGCTTAGAGAGCAAATGGTCCCTCGAGAAAAGTATGAAGAGCTATAGCAGCAGCTTAGGAACGTCAATCAATCCGAAAGCTAGGCTTTTGAAGGTTGGTGGAAGGAACAAGAGAAAGTCGCAAAGGTAACTCGTAGGCTAGATATCGTTATCAAGAAGATGGATACCTTGTGTTCTTTATACAATGACGTCTTAGCATCTAGAGCCCTTGCCAAGAATTATGCCCTGTTTCTACTGGAACGGTATTTGCAATTAAAAATAAAAGCTGTTAAAGCAGGTGCTCCCATACAAATTAACGTTTTCAATGATTTTATAGACTATTGTAAGCACTACGGGGTAAAAGTTCAGAGACTACTGTGTGATTTCTATTTACATAACCTTGTATTAGACCAGGAGACCGAGCTGAACCCTGGCCCTTTTGTTGGAGACATCCAATTGTAGGCGTTCATCTCATTTGGGGTTAATCAAATTAAATGGCTTAAAGCCTATAATACTTTCCAGAGGCAAGAAAACGGATTAGATTTGTGGGTAAGGGCTGAGCCTAGGAACCCAATACAGTTGTGGAAAGAACATAGAAACCTCATGAAGACTCCGGGTGTAATTGAAACATTAGGACCCATGCATGAGGCACTCATTCGACAGGGATTAGAATACTTTATTTCTATCAAAGACCTTGCCATTGATGTAGCTAAATTTCAGTATCAAATCTCTAATCCGAATATCCAACTCAGGGAACCGTTTAAGTATGAGAATTTTAAATTAGTTTCCAACTGCTTGCACCTCTATGGCAAAATCATTTTGAGGGCAAGGCCATCCTGGTTAGGATATAGGTTCCGGAGTCCAATTATTTGGCACCCTGCACCCGGATACCAAGCCCTGTATGAGATGCCCGAGGGTCAGACAGGCCATTTCTTTGACTACCTAGTTACTCATCATGGCTGTAGGCCTCCACATGAGATTCCATCTCCAGCCTATTCTCTCACTGCCTTGCATGTCAACTACAATGTTTTCATGAGGGCATGAAACAGGGTAAGCAAGGGGGTGTGTGGAGTACTAAAAAAGGTATGTTTTTGATGATTATTTCAGTATCTTTTCAGTAGAACTTGCAAACCTTTTTGCATCATGAACTCGGAAAACGATAAAGAATTATAACAAAACATGTGAGATTAATATGCAAGACTAAAACGCTGACAATTGTCATTTCCTTATGCAGGGAGGAGTGAAAATGAGAAGTTGTCGTTCCAAAGGAAAGGACAAGGACGGGTTAACCGTTGTCCCTTTGACGGGAGACCGAATGCAAATAAGGAAAAGCAAATCAAAGCGAATCAGCCCAGAAAAGGAGGTGGAGATATCAGCTTGGCGTAGGAGAGAAAAGAAATGACTGAGGACTAATGGTTCGGTGAAGGATCTTGAGGGATTGTTGTTTTATCTATTTTTGCACTTAGACATCTCCGTCGTCACCCTTATAAAAGGGACAACTCTGTTAGATCGGGGAGGGATTTAGACATGGTTATGCTTTTATGTAACTTCTTTTAAGATCAAAACTTTGATCATCGAGTCTCGCTAAGAACTGGTTTATTATAATTCTGATTTATGCATTAATACAAACTTGGTGATTACTTCATCTCTGAGCCTGGATTAACTTCAAGCGGTGTACCCCTGGAGGCTAAGGGCCCGGCCCTGGAGGACACTTGCTCCTGTATTATTACGTTGGTTTATGCGTGGTTTTCCTATCGTTGTTATTTGGTAATCTGATGCGTTTTATAAGTTTACATCACATGCTTTGTTATGTTTAATTCATTAAGGTTTCCACAGACAGAACTATTGTATTGACTCTGCATCATATTACTATTCTTTTAAGAGTTGATCTAATATTACTAGTCTTAACATAATACTGTTACTATTCCATTGTAGAGCTTTTGTGCTGTGCACCTGTTCATTCACGTTACGGAATTCATCTTGGGAGTTATGTTCTTTACGATTTTTGGATTTATGAAAAATGTTGTTCTATTTTGAAACGCATTCGTATTCCTTTTAACTGAGATTGGTACTTGGATCAGATTACTATTTAAGTGTGATGTGTGCATATATGGTTTTCAAGCATCGTTCCATAGTTTATTAGTAATCATTGTTGTTCCATTGGTGTGTGTTGTTTGATTCACCCTTAAGAGTGAAAGATTGCCATTTGATTATGATTAATGCATTTGATTTGATAGATTAAGATTGTTATTGCTTGTGAGACTTAGCTGCTGTTCCATTTCGGATTTGTTGTTCCATTACAGACTTGTTGTTTGGTTTCTTATTTGTTGTTCCATTTTCTTATCTGCTGTTCCATTTCCTGGCATTTGTTATTTTGGTGTGGGAGACGATCTAAGGCTGTAGTGAGCATTGGAATTTACTCTCCAGCTCCCAGATCCATGATCTGTTCTCTGATTTCCTTTTCCATCAGTTTCCAAAGGGATGGGTTATTGCTACTGAACCCTTGTTTAGTATTTTGAGTGTGTGATTTACTCTTTTGAAGAGGTCAAGCTATAGACAAGCATCCATTTACTCTTGTATTTCTGAACAGTGTACTACTAGCATTACTCTGGAAAATGATAACCTCAGACTGAGACACTCTTTGAAATAACAAAATGCTCCCGGATCGACATATTGATGTGAGGTAATTAGAGGTGAAAGAGACCCTTTTTATATCTCTACATAGCTAAGGTGAGAGGGCACTAGCGATGACTTGGAACTGAGTGCACAAAACATGAAAAAGTACATTGGTGGTCCTGTTATGGTCAAAACCATGTTGCACATGCTTTAGGATGAGTTGGATAAAGGTTCCAAGACCATATACCCAGAAGCTATGGAGGCAAGAATCTACAATTAGAAATACATCATCAAGTAGTTTGGGGACATCATTACACAGTACCAAGCTTGGTATCAGTACATTACCAAGAAGCATTAAGAGGAGGTTGTTGAGTTGGTCTTTCTCCAAACTTATGAGTCATAGTGTTTTGTCTTGTTAGGATGTCTCTAGCCTATTTTGTCTCACATGGGTACATATGGAAAATGTATATTATTGGTAAATATGTTGTAAGTGAAATTCCAAGTGTCATTAGTGGAATGTGAACAATCACTATGTAATGTAATGAGTTATTTGTAAATAAATTGAAGAGTCATGAGGGTAGTCAAAGAGTTACAAGGGGGAATTTCAAGGGTGTTATGAATATCAATATGAAGCTATATGTGAAGCCGATAAAACAACACCCATACCAATTGAATCCTAATTACAAAGAAAAAGTGTGCAAAGAATTGGATAAGATGCTTGCAGCAGGGATTATTGAGCCTATAGAGGAATCAGACTAGGTTAGTCCTATGGTGGTTCAGGAGAAGAAGATGAAGGGTGAAATCTCGATCTGCATAGATTTGAGGAAGTTGAATGATGCTTGTGTGCATGATCCATTCCCTACACCATTCACAGATGAAGTCTTGGAAAACGTTGGAGGTCAAGAAGCCTACTCATTTATAGATGGGTTCTCAGGGTATCACTAGATCAATATCGTGCCAAAAGACCGACGTAAGACTACCTTCGCCACAGAATGGGGCTCATTTCAGTATACAATTATGCCCTTTGGACTTAAGAATGTCCCGACGATCTTCTCTAGGATGGTAGTTGCAAATTTTAAAGAACTTATTCATAAGTTTTTGGAAGTTTAAATTGATGATTGGATTGTGTTTGGGTTAGTGGAAAAGCATGTCGCAAGTCTTCACCTAATGCTGGATACTTTTAGGAAGTATCAGATATCCCTTAATCTGAAGAAGTGCATATTTTTCATACCATATGGGATACTCTTGGGCCATGTTGTTTGTAAGTAGCGGTTGATGGTGGACCCTGCCAAAATTGTAGTGATTATCAATTCGGAGCCATCAAGGAATGTAAAAAAGTTGCGCACAATATTGGGCCATATAGGATACTATAGGAAATTCATCAAGGCATATGCGCAGATCACTGTTCCCATAGAAAAATTACTAAAGAAGGATGCGACATGTTGCTGGGATGATGATTGCCAGAAAATCTTAGATGTGTTGAAGGAAAAGATGGTTACAACACCTATTTTAGTGTTCCCCGACTAGAAAAAGGAATTTCATGTACATGTATATGCATCCTGCATAGCATTAGGAGTTGTGTTAACCCAACCAGGCGTAGGTGATATTGACCATCCGATTGCATTTGCAAGCAGAAAATTGTCTAATGCAGAGAAGAATTATTCAACCACGGAGCTCGAAGGGAAGGCAATGGTGTATGCACTCCATAAGTTCAGGCATTATTTGTTGGGTTCTCACTTCAAAATGTACACGAACCATTCTTCTTTGAATTACCTGGTCAATAAGCATGTGTTGGGGAAGAAAATTTGTAGGTGGTTATTGTTATTTCAGGAGTATGACTTTGAGGTAGTTGTGAAGCTAGGAAGATTAAATGTTGGACTGGATCACCTTTCATGGATTGAGAATGGCAAGGAACCTATAATCCTTGATGAAGGATCTCCTGATGCATAGCTCTTTGCTGTGTGCATCGAAGATGAACATTTTGCAGACATATTCAAATTCTTATCTACAGGTATAACTCCTGAAGGGTATACAAGACAACAGAAGAAAGAATTGGTGGTCAGGGTTGCAGATTTTTCTGTCATTGCAGGGAACTTATATAAAATGGGCTCAGATGATGTCTTGTGTAGGTATGTCCCACATTATGAATGATAAAATATGCTCGCTGAAGCACATGGAGGAGTTGTTGGAGGACATTATGCGGGAAGAGGGACTACACAAAAGATACTACGAGCTGGGCTATGGTGGCCAACTATGCACAAGGATTCTAAGGAATATTGTAGAGTATGCAATGTTTGTCAAAGGACTGGGAAGCCATCGCGAAAGGATGAATTTCCTCTAAACCAGCAAGTGTCATTATAGGCATTCAATAAATTAGCAATAAACTGTGTAGGACCGATTCAGCCAATAGGAAAGAAGACAGGAGAAAGATACATCATCACATCCACAAAATACTTGACCAGGTGGGTTGAGGCAAAGCTCGTAAAGGATTGTAGTGTGGCTATGGTTGCGAAGTTCATATTTGAATAAATTTTGTCTCGATTTGGTTTTCCTAATATTTTGATGAGTGATAGGGGTTCGCACTTCTTGAACGAAATAATTGTTGCTTTTCTTGAAGAGTTCGAAATGTATCATCAGAAAAGCACGTTGTATCATCCTCAAGCAAACGGTACAATGGAAGCCTTTAATAAAATCTTGGAGAATGCTTTGACAAAGATTTGTAATGCAAATAGGAATGATTGGGACGTGTACATACCAGCTATTCTTTGGGCATATAGAACACTATAAGAAATTGACTGGACATACATTGTCTAGGTTGGTTTATGGACAAGAGGTCGTGATGCTAATGGAGTACATCGTGCCAAGTTTGTGGATTACTGCAGTCTCAGAAATGGCTGATCAGGATATCATGGAGGAACGACTCACGCAGATAGTTGATTTGGAAGAACATCACTTCTTGGTAGGTTTTCATCAGTAGGTATAGAAGGCTCGCAAAAAGGTGTGGCATGATCGCCACATTAAGCAGCGCACCTTTAAAATTACCGATTTAGTGCTACTAATGCAAGTTTACAAAGTTTCCATTAAAATTTTGAATGCATTCATTAGGGCCATACATCGTGAAGGAGATTACAGATGGAGTTGTAGTTTAGCTCGCGAAGCTGATAGAGGAGTTGTTTCTAGGAAAAATCAATGGGAGTTAGTTAAAATTGTACAGGGGCAATCCCACCCCTACATAATGACTATATGGAGGCAGGAAATTCTTAGTACTTCATGCAATTGCAAGGAAGTGCGGGACTATAAACTATGCTACCAAAAGGATAGTTTGGTGATGTGAATAGGCTGCATGACGACTAGGAGAAAGGCGTAGGGGGGAGTTGCGATGAAGGAGCTACATTAGCACACTGGGTCCCACGTAGCCTGGCCAAAAAGTGAATGTTGGAAGCACTGTAGATGATTGGATGGTTATTTTTCCATTAAATGGAGTAGGGGGGAGCATTTAAGGAGCATACCTGTGGAAATCTACCACCAAAAGAGAATCAATTATGGAGATCTAGAGGGAACAGATGGATTTGAATTCAAAATGGGCTATAAATACATCATCCCTCTCCACATTTGAACACTTTCCTTCCAAAGAAATTGCTTTGAGATTTTGCACCTTAGTTTGCGCCAAGACAATTGCTACATGTCTAGAGGGGATTGGAAAGAGATTCAAGAGAAGTTTCACAGCAAGGATTTGGGTGGGAGGCGAATTTACCTAAGTGGCAGAGGGAAATATTATGGGAAAGAATGATTTCAACAAAAATTGTGCCTACCACAACACCTAGGTCGTCGAGGCCTAAACCCACTACCTCTGCGGTAGGAGAGAAGAAGAAAAAGAAGCCCTAGCTAGTGTTGGTGCGGCAATTGCTATGCAAGAATCCAATAGAGGTTAGACAGATGGGTCGGATGGATAGGAGCAAGCCATCAATGGAACCATTGGACGTAGATGAGGAAGAGTTAAATATGGGGGTTGAAGAGATTGATGATGACGAAGCAGTGTTAATTACTCGGCTACCACCTTATGTACCCCCTAGGAAATCAATAGACAAAGTGACTAAGGACCCAGATTTGGCGAAATTATAGGTCTCTACACCATTATTGCTGGCGGAGGTACCTTTTGAAGGAAATTTGTTAGCCTGGATACCGTTTTTTAAGATGGAGGACTGTGACTTGGGTGATCACACAAAGTTCCCACAGTTGGAACTGAGCAAATATCTGAAGAAGGTCTACTATGAGGAGTCAGATGTTACACGACTTGAGCCAACGAAGTGGGTAGACAGAATTGAGCATGTGAGGTTTCTCAACATGTTGTGGGTGCCACATTTTAGCCACAACACCATTAACATTGTCTATGTGTGTCAATTATTAATGTTGGTTCACGATGGGTGCCTTTGGTTGGGAGGGCCCATTCCAATTACCGACATGTTGATCAACCAAATAACCTTATTTCCTTATCAAGGCATGAACCCCACAAATGATTTTGTGGGGAAATCACAGGAAAAGAAGCTGGCATACCAGATGAAGAGCGACTTCAGGTTGTTGAATAAGTTGCATGACTATTGGATTAGCTCCATATTGGATGGCACTGTGCAATTTTTTACACAAATATTGGATGGAAAGATAATGAGGAAGTGTCGTGCTGATGAAGTGCTAGAACTAGACGTATTTTTGGTTGCGTAGTGTAGTAAAGGGGTCCAATATAATTGGGCCAAGTATCTCTTTCATGAGTTCTTAGAATATTTCTGAGAAGCCCAGGATGACGGCAAGGCATTGCACTACGCATGGATACTTTTGTTGATCACGCTAGTGGCATGGAGGATGCCTAAGGAGAGCTAGTTCCCGCAACATGATCCAGACTTATGTGAGGCTGCGAAATTCACCTCGCTGTGGGAAATGAAGGATCCTAAGCGTATCATGGAAACAAAGATCTTCTGGGTCTTGTTGGAGTCAGAGTTGCAATGGTGATCCACCAACAACCGCATTTGTCACCAAGTTTACATGCGCAATATGCTAATATTGTAGATTCCAAGGCATATTTCCATAATCTGTCTATTCGCACAAAGAAGGATACCATAGACACATAGCATAAGCTGTCATACTTAGTCACAGAGGATGACATTATGGGGGTTATCAGCAAATATCTAATCGAATGGCTCAACCCATCGATTGCAGGCGTAGGAGCAAGTAAGGTTGTAGAAGGTGCAGCTATGACAACAATAGAGAAAGACAAAAAGAAAGAAGCACAAAATGCTTCTATGAAAGAAAAGGTTGTGCAGAAAGAAGAGGTCGTACAACAGAAAGAGGCCTCTACAAAGGAGAAAGAAGCACTAAAAGGAAAGGTCTTTGCAAAAGAGACGGAAGCGCCAAAGGAGAAATTTGCGACCAAGTCACAGGCCACTATTGACCTCCGCGAACCTAAAACAGACTGCACTGATGTACAGGTCGAGATTGAAGGGGAAGATGAAGGGGGCGTAGACTTGGAATCCCCATTCAGGGCCAAGAAAAGGCAGAAGTGGAGTTATATGGGACCCCGCAAGTAGCAAAATTACGACAATTCTACGAGTACGAAACCATTGGTCGTCATGGAGGGGGACCTTGATGAGATCAGGGATGTAGTCCACAACGCTACAAAAACTACTTGGGGATACATCGAGAGCTAGTACCATTAGGAATTAGACAACATTCAGCAGGGCTTCAAGGAATTCCAGGTCTAGATAGGGGTGATCCAAGTGAGCGTGGGACAAGCGAGCTTGAAGCAAGCAAGCATGATATCCCTAACAGCAGAGATCACCACAGACCTCCGTGCAGTATAGTTACCAAAGGGATCATTACACTTTGAGACTTCAGAGGACAGGGTGCGCCTATTGCATATGAAGAATTTGATCCTTAACCTTGCGGCACTCCCCATTTAGTCATTGCATGAGCTACATCAAGGAGTATCAAATGAGCTCAGGGTTCGGGAGCAACGGGCATTACCGGTTATCAGTGAATTCAAAACTAACAACCATTAAATGTTCGAGTAAAAGGCACGTGCGCTCAAAGAACAAGACGAGGTCGTTGCTTGTAGTCAAAAGCTGGAAGTGGCAATAGCGTGGGTTTGAAGTGAGCTTCCTGAGCTCCAAATTCCAGAAAAAGCAGCCTCTGCCGATAAAATCAAGAAGTTAGTCGCTACAATGAAGGAGTCATAGGAGGAAATTGGCAAGGTCTATTTTGAGTTGCAACTATAGTTATCCGAGCTTCAACTTAAGCTACAACCAACCACTCCTCCAGAAGTTAGAGAGCCTAAACCACAGATCTGAAACCTAAACCGGAACCGCAGATCCAAAAGAGAGCAAAAAGCACCAAAACAACTAGTGCAAAAACAATAATAGCAGATGAGAACCCTATTACAAGAAAATTATGTTCAAGGAGTGGAAGAAGAAGAAGAGGAAGATCCGGTAATTGAAACAAATCATTTCTTCAATGTAGATGGTATGCCTATATTTCTGTCTAAAGATGAGGAATATGCCGAAAGTTCTGACAGTCCAAAGGATGAGGACTACATCCTAGCAAATGATGTTGATTTGGAGACCAAATCTAATGATTATTAGCGTGGCTATATGAATGCTTTCAGCACACAGCAGAAACAATACTCCTTGAGGAGCAGAGATGTACCGATTAGTCCTATTCAAAAGAGGAAGGATGTTCAGTCAAAGAACGATCTCTCAAACACTCAGAAAAGAGGAAAGGAGGATGCCGATCAGAATCCTAGCAAGGTAAATCAACCATCAACAAGTATAGCTGCAAAAGAGAAAGGTAATCAGAAAAAGGATAGTATAATGAAGGAGCAAACAGATAAGAAGGACATTGTTGTCAAAGAGGTAGAAAAAGTCACATATTTTAATTTAGAAAGTGAAATTGCTAAATTGAAAGTGTCCATTCCTTTGACAGAGCTTGTTAAGAATAGCCATTTCAAACACTGTGTCTAGAATAATGCAAATTGATCCTTTGTCTAACATGGTGAATGTTGAGGATGATCATCCTGAACTTATGTTTGGTCTAGCTATAGAAGGTCAGCTAGAAGATAGCAAGGTCCCGCCCTTTTACTTGAGTCTTAGACTGCATGAGTATATTCCATAATGATATGCTTGATTCCAAAGCTTCTCACAATTTGATGCCCAAGGCTATCATGGAAAAGATGGGCTTGGATATCACCCGAGAATATCATGATTTGTATTCATTTGATTCTGTTAGAGTTCGCTGCATTGGTCTCATCAAAGATGTAGTGGTTTCCTTAGATCAAATCCCAGCCAAGAATGTTTTGATGGACGATGTGGTAGTAGTTGATATACCACCTTGATTTGGTATGATGTTTCCTAGATTGTGGGGAGCCAAACTCAAAGGAACTTTAGAACTTAACTTCTATTATGCTACAATCCTTGTTTTCGGTCAATTGAGGAAGTTGTACCAGGAAAAGAAGATGAAATATATGATCACTAGTAAAGAGAAGCCCATAAATCATCTGATAAATGTTGTACATACAGATTTAGAGTCTTTTTTCTTGTACAATGATAGTGGATTGAATGATGTAGATATTTAGCTCGTAGAAGTAGATGATGTACCAAAAATTTCCGAGGGTTTTAGAGCAGTTCTTAAACAAGAAAAGAAAAAAGAGGCAATTCCTTCTGATTAGCCTCCACAGGAGTAGAAAGTCAGTGAAGAACAGAAAAATGAAGCAACCAGCAAAGGTAAGATTGAAACAAAAGTAGAATTCCAACATCTGGAAGACTAAGACGACCTTTGGAGCATGGACTTCGATGGTGCTTTGGGTAAGGATGGCACAGGTATTGGAATTTGAATTTGAAGTCCTGTTTTTTAGCCAAACAAAGTTCCAAGTAATGTTAGAGTGTGTTCCTATAAATTATCTTTCGATTTCTCTAACAATGAAGCGAAGTATGAGGCATTGATTACAGGCCTAAATATTTTGAAGAAGCTTGGTGCGAAAAGGATTTATGTTTATGATGATTCAGAGTTAGTGATTAAACATGTAAAAGGAGAATATCAAGTGAAGCATCTGTGGATGAGATATTATAGGAATGCAGTCCTAGATATCTTGAAGATGTTTCCAAAATACACATTGACAGTGGTGCTAAGAAGTCAAAACAACATTGCTAATTCACTTGCTACAATAGCGAGCAATCTGAAAATTCCAATGAATTCTAGCAATAAATTTGAAATTCATGTCAAACATAGGCCTACTGTTCCTAATAATTTGAGATATTGGCAGGTTTTTTGGGATGACAATGAAATTAATTCCTTTTTGTAGAATGAAGGGAAGTTTAAGGATACTTTCATTGATGATGTTTGTGATTCCGATGAACAATACATTGAGGTAAATTAGATGGATGTTTTACAGCTGAAGGATAATGTTATTCCTAGAGGTCTTATACCTTTAGAGGAGTTGTTTGATCAAGATTATGTGGTGAGAAAACCAACCTTGGTTCCTACCGACAAAGGAGTTGAGGATGTAAATACTGGGACAGTGGACAAGCCCAAGCTTTTAAGTTATCAAAAACATTATCTCCTGAGTCAAAGGCTAAGTATGTTAAGTTGCTTTCTAAATTTTCTGATGTTTTTGCATGGGATTACTCAGACTTGAAAGTGTATGACAATAACATCATTTAGCACACCATTCCTATCAAGCCGGTCAAAAAACCTTTAGACAAAAGTTGAGGAGGATCAACCCAAAGCTACTACCATCCATCGAGAAAGAGGTAAATGGATTGTTTAAAGCTGGTATCATTGTTCCAATTAGATTTTTTGATTGGGTTTCGAACTTGGTCCCAGTACGAAAAGATACCGTAGAGATAAGGTCGTGCATTGAATTTCGAAACCTAAATAAAGTGTCACTGAAAGATAATTATCCTTCTCCTAAGATGGACCACATTCTGCAAAGAGTAGTTGGAGCATCATGGATGTCACTACTAGATGGCTACTCAGGTTACAATCAAATTTTGGTGCACGAAAATACCAAGAAAAAACTACCTTCACAACACCATGGGGGACTTTTCAGTATGCCAAGATGTCATTTGGGCTGAAGAATGCCAGGGCCACTTTTCAGCGGGCCATGGATATAGATTTCGCTAAAGAGAAGGATGTTTTCTTAGTAGTTTACTTAGATGACTTGATAGAATTTTCTGGTTCTGATGATGAGCATTTACATCACCCGAGGATTGTTTTTCAAAAATGCAGGGAGTTTGAGATTTCTTTAAATCCAAGGAAGAGTCTTTTTGCCATGGAGGAAGGTAAGCTCCTCAGTCATATAATTTCCAAAGATGGTATTCGTATTGATCCTTGTAGGGTGGAGGCAATTCAACAAATAGACTTTTCGCACAACAAAAAGGAGATCCAACCCTTCAACGGTAAGATGAACTTCTTATTGAGATTTATACCAAATTTAACTGAGAATTTGCGTGAGTTAATTAATATGTTGAAGAAGGACAGCACTGTAAAATGGACTGAAGATGCCATGAAATCTTTCAACTTGGTAAAGCTTGCTTTAACCACAGCCCCTATTTTGATCATTCCTGATTATACTCGTGATTTTATTATATTTTCATTTGTGTCTAAGCATACTTTGGCTGCGGTGTTGATGCAAAAGAAGGATCAGGTGGAGCATCCCATTGCATTTTTCAGTCGCACTATCAGAGATTCTTCTGCTTCTCTTTGCTATAACATCATTGAGAAATAAGCTTTGGCTCTTATAAAGGCATTGGAGGATTTTCAAGTCTACATTCTACATTTGCGTACCATAGCATATATTCCCAACACAGCTGTCAAAGATGTCCTCATGCAAATGAATTCGGAATGAAGAAGAGGTAAGTGGATAACAACGATGTTAGAGTATGATCTTGAGATTAAGCCCACGAAACTGATCAAAGGTCAAGGCTTGGCAAAACTCATGGCTAAGTCGAATCTTCATGCTCTAGACATAAATCTTATTGCAGCAATGTCAAATGAAGAAGATGGTGGCACACTCATTCAGGTATCAGAAATGTTTCTCAACTCACCTTGGTATTCTGATATAGTATATGTTCTTCAACATATTTCTCCTCCTCCTGGAATGTCGAAAAGTAAAGGTAGATCACTAAAACTGAAGTCTGCAAAATTCTGCATTTTGGATAGTGCTCTCTATTGGAAAGATCTGGGAGGGGTTCTTCTTAATTGTTTGGTTGAAAATGAAGCTTAGCAGGTAATGAATGATTTTCATAGAGGACATTGTGGGTTTCACTTGTTTTGGAAAACAACGGCTAATAAAATCTTGAGAGCAGGTTATTATTGGCCATCTTTATTTTCATACTTATATAAAATAGTCATGAGCTGCCATGAATGTCAAGTCTTTCAGGGAAAAAGGAATCTGCTTCCTCTTCCTTTGAAGCCGGTTGTAGTTAATGCACCTTTCCAACAGTGGGGGCTTGATTTCATAGGGGAAATCCATCCTACATCATCAGCATGGCACAAATGGATTTTGACAACCACCAATTACTTCACCAAATGGATAGAAGCCATTCCAACAAGGTAAGCTATGGACAAGGTAATCATTCTATTTTTAGAGTCCAATATCTTGTCTCGTTTTGGTTTCCCTCACAAGATTATTACAGATAATGTAGCATCGTTTAAGTTAAAGAAAATGGTTGAGTTTTGCAACAAGTACAATATCAAATTGGGTCATTCCACGGCATACTATCAACAGGGAAATGGACTAGCCGAGTCTTCAAACAAATCCTTGGTAAACATTATTAAGAAAATATTGGAGGCAAACAAAAAGAATTGGCATCGGAAGCTTGTAAATGCTTTGTGGGCTGATAGAGTGAGCGGTAAGAAATCAATAGGTATGTCACCTTTTGAATTGGTTTATGGTACTAATACAGTGTTTCCTACATCACTTGCAGTCCCAGTCATGAGATTATTGCAAGAAGCAGGTAGTGAAGAAGATGATATTCAACGTTGAATCAATCAAATGATTCACCTTCAACAAACAAGGGAAGAGGTTTCTCAAAATACTTTCTGGCTGCAAGAGAAGATAAAGAAAATTTATGACCACAAGACCAAGGCAGAAAAGTTTCAGCTGGAAGATGTAGTGCTGCGATGGGATGCACGAAATGAAGAAAAAGGGAAACATGGTAAGTTTGAAAATCTATGGAAAGGACCTTATAAAATCTCAGCCTATCAAGGATAGAATGCATTTTTATTGAAGGAAATGGATGGTCAAGAATGCTCAAGAGGACTGGTGAATGGTAGGCTCCTGAAACACTATTATTTCTGATGTAGCTTGCTGAAGTTGTTTCACTATCATTGTATATACCCATTTACTTTCCTTGCAAGATTTGAAATACAATGTCATTTGAGGTTGGGGCACGAAGTAAAGTCTATGAAGCTTAAATGCTTTGTGATGTTTGTAGTTGGTGTGGAGCTGTAACAAGGGTCTTTTTCACCTCTAGTTATTTCACATTACAAGTCAATCCGGGAGCGTTTTGTTATTGTAAGGGACATCTTAATTTGAGGCTATTTGTCAGGATAATGCTTCGTAGTATAGATCTAAAGAATACAAGAGTAAACGGATGCTAATGCTAAATTACTTTTGCATAAAAGAAATCACACACGCAGCAACTTCGTCGGTCGAGGGTATGGAATTAATAACCTATCCCCCTAGAAACTGATGAAGGAGTATGGATCATGATCTGGGAGCATTATAGCGTCTGCTGTATCTCACAACAGTCTTGAACCTCCTCTCATGCCACTTCAATAAACGCAAGCAAGAAAACAGAATGAAACAACAATCTTCAGAAATGGAACAGCAATAAAAGGAACGGCAGTAAATGGAACGGCAGTAAAGAAACTAAGTCTCGCGAGGTCTACACTTCCAATCCTTGGCACACACTTGCATACAAAAAGGAAAGCAATCATTTATACAGGTTTGCAGCTTGATTAAATGGAACAACAAATTATTAAAGACAGGAAACGTCAATCATATGCATATCAAATGGAACAGCAAATCATTAAAGACAGGAAACGTCAATCATATGTACACGATCTGTAATAGTCACCAACAATCCATTAACCCCAGTCACCTGTAGCTGAAATATTCTATTTATGAGTTCTGTAATTAGTGCAAACAACTCAGATCAACAGTATGCGAAGAATATGAACTTGTTACAGAGATTTATAACAGGTGAGCTACAGATGAGTAAATATGAAACAACATGTAACCATAACAGATTATGAGAAACAAACCACACAAAGCAGAATTGTAATGGTACAATCAGCCAGTGTCCGTTGGAGCCGGGCCCAAAGCTTCCAATGGCGCACTTCCGTAAACTACTTCAGACGCACGGAGAAATTAACACCGAGATATTATATTAACGCATCAATGAGAGTACAAAACTAAGTCTCAGAGAGACTCAATAGTCTGAGTTCAACTGATAATAAAATTCATGAACAGAAAGTAAAGATACAAAAGTCTTCCCCTAGTTTCAATGCTACCCTCCTTTTATACAATTAACGGCGGAGTTCATTGGTCGACAAAACGATTGATCGTAGCGATCCCTCAGGATCGAAGATCCTGAGGGATCCGCTAAACTGTTAACGCTTTCCTTTACTCGGCCTGTAATTCCGAACTGGCAGTCCTTCATCTCGTTTCGGACTGATCTCCCTTGATTTACTCGACCTGGTCTGAACCTTATTTAGAATTGGAGGGACAGCCGTTATCTTCTCGTCAAATCCTCATTTCGCATTGCGCCTTCCTACTTTTACCTTTTCCTGCGTAGAGAAGACAACTGTTAGTGATTGGATCATTTTAGACTCGTTATCTTTGCATTTCCCCTACTTTATAATAAAGAAAAGATTACAACTATTGCTTAAAACATCACTAAATCATTTATTAAAACATACCTTCCCAATGCTCTACAGTTGGCTTTTGAGTCAGTCTAGAGTCAGTTGTCAGTTTGTATCGAGTCATTTTTCAAAAATTTCAAAAAGTTTTTAGTCTTTCATTTGTTTGATTGTATTGGCCTAATCAGCTAGGCACTTGGTCTATGGTGTTTTTGACACCTCCAAGGAGCTGCCATCCCCAATAAGGCCAATGCTAGTGTCAGTATTTTCATACTTCCATCAGGGATCACGTTCCTCTTTTTGCATGATCATTTTAGGTGTCTCATCTTGCAATTTCAAGTCATTCCGCTAGGTCATACTTTGAAATTGATTCCCTGATGGTTGTTTGAGTCAGGATTGGTCTTTTCCATCACAGAGATGTCTGCTGACCCACTCTCATAGTTGGCTGAGCTTTTAAAACCTTTTGTCGTTTCCTTAGATCAAATCCAAGCCAAGAATGTTTTGATGGACATGGTAGTAGCTGATATACCACCTCGATTTGGTATGTTGTTGTCTAGAACGTGGGGAGACAAACTCAAAGGTACTTTACAACTTGACTTCTCTTATGTTACAATCCCTATGTTCAGTCAATTGAGGAAGTTGTACCGGGAAAAGAAGATGAAATATATGATCACTAGTAAAGAGAAGCCCATAAATCATTCGTTAAATTTTGTACATACATATTTAGAGTCTTTTGTTTTGTACACTGATAGTGGATTGAATGGTGTAGATATTCAGCTCGTAGAAGCAGATGATGTATCAGAAATTTCCAAGGGTTTTAGAGTAGTTCTTAATCAAGAAAAGAAAAAAGAGGCAATTCCTCCTGAGCAGCCTCCACCGGAGCAAAAAGTCAGTGAATAATAGAAAAATGATGTAACCAGCAAAGGTAAGATTGAAACAAAAGTAGAATTCCAACATCTGGAAGACTAAGATGACCTTTAGAGCATGGACTTCAATGGTGCTTTGGGTAAGGATGGTGCAGTTATTGGAATTTGAATTCGAAGTCCTGTTTTTTATCCAAACAAAGTTCCAAGTAATGTTAGAGTGTGTTCCTATAAATTAGCTATCGATTGCTCTAACAATGAAGCGGAGTATGAGGCATTGATTACAGGCCTAAATATTTTGAAGAAGCTTGGTGCGAAAAGGATTTATGTTTATGATGATTCAGAGTTAGTGATTGAACAAGTAAATGGAGAATATCAAGTGAAGCATCTGTGGATGAGAGCTTATAGGAACACAGTCCTAGATATCTTGAAGATGTTTCCAAAATACACATTGATAGCGGTGCTAAGAAGTCAAATCAACATTGCTAATTCACTTACTACAATAGCGAGCAATCTGAAAATTACAATGAATTCTAGCAATAAATTTGAAATTCATGTCAAACATAGGCCTACTATTCCTAATAATTTGAGATATTGGTAGGTTTTCTGGGATGACAATGAAATTAATTCCTTTTTATAGAATGATGGGAAGTTTAAGGATACTTTCATTAATGATTTTTGTGATTCCGATGAACAAGACATTGAGGTAAATCAGATAGATGTTTTATAGCTGAAGGATAATGTTATTCCTAGAGGTCTTGTACCTTTAGAGGAGTTGTTTGATCAAGATTATGTGGCGAGAAAACCAACCTTGGTTCCTACCGACAAAGGAGTTGAGGATGTAAACATTGGGACAGCAGACAAGCCCAAGCTTTTAAGTTATCAAAAACATTATCTCCTGAGTCAAAGGCTAAGTATGTTAAGTTTCTTTCTAAATTTTCTGATGTTTTTTCATGGGATTACTCATATTTGGAAGTGTATGACAATAACATCATTCAACACACCATTCCTATCAAGCTGGATCAAAAACCCTTTAGACAAAAGTTGAGGAGGATCAACCCAAAGCTGCTGCCATCCATTGAGAAAGAGGTAAATAGATTGTTTAAAGCTGGTATCATTGTTCCAATTAGATGTTTTGATTGGGTTTCGAACTTGGTCCTGGTACGAAAAAAGACCCCAGAGATAAGGTTGTGCATTGACTTCTGGAACCTAAATAAAGTGTCCCTAAAAGATAATTATCCTCTTTCTAAGATGGACCAAATTTTGCAAAGATTAGTTGGAGCATCACGGATGTCACTACTAGATGGCTACTCAGGTTACAATCAGATTTTGGTGCACAAAAAAGACCAAGACAAAACTGCCTTCACAACACCATGGGGGACGTTTCAATATGCCAAGATGCCATTTGGGCTGAAGAATGTCGGGGCCACTTTTTAGCGGGCCATAGATATAGCTTTCACTAATGAGAAGGATGTTTTCTCAGTAGTTTTCTTATATGACTTGACAGTATTTTATGGATCTGATGATGAGCATTTACATCACCTGAGGATTGTTTTTTAGAAATGCAGGGAGTTCGAGATTTCTTTAAATCCAAAGAAGAGTCTTTTCGTCATAGAGGAAGGTAAGCTCCTTGGTCATATAATTTCCAAAGATGGTATTCATATTGATCCTTCTAGGGTGGAGGCAATTTAGCAAATAGACTTTTCGTGCAACAAAAAGGAGATCCAAGCCTTCAACAATAAGATGAAATTCTTATGTGGATTTATACCAAATTTGGCTGAGCATTTGCATGAGTTAACTAATATGTTGAAGAAGGAAAACATTGTGAAATGGACCGAAGATGCCATGAAATATTTCAGCTTGGTAAAGCTTGCTTTGACCATAGCCCCTGTTTTGATCAGTCCCGATTATACTCGTGATTTTATTATATTTTTGTTTGTGTCTGAGCATACTTTGGTTGTAGTGTTGATGCAAAAGAAGGATCGGGTGGAGCAGCCCATTACATTTTTTAGTCAGACTATCAGAGATGCTTCTCTTTACTATAACATCATTGAGAAATAAGCTTTGGATCTTATAAAGGCAATGAATGATTTTTGAGTTTACATTCTACATTCGCATACCATAGCATATGTTCCCAACGCGGTTGTCAAAGATATCCTCATGCAAACTGATTTGGAAGGAGGAAGAGGTAAGTGGATAGCAGCGATGTTAGAGTATGATCTTGAGATTAAGCCCACAAAACTGATCAAAGGTCAAGACTTGGAAAAACTCATGGCTAAGTTGAATCTTCATGCTCTAGAAATAAATCTTAGTGCAGCAATGTCAGATGAAGAAGATGGTGGCACACTCATTCAAGTATCAGAAATGTTTCTCAACTCACCTTGGTATTCCGATATAGTATATGTTCTTCACCATATTTCTCCTCCTCCTGGAATGTTGAAAAGTAAAGGTAAATCACTAAAACTGAAGTCTGCAAAATTCTGCATTTTGGATAGTTCTCTCTATTGTAAAGATCCAGGAGGGGTTCTTCTTAATTGTTTAGTTGAAAATGAAGCTCAGTAGGTAATGAATGATTTTCATAGAGGATATTGTGGGTGTCACTTGTTTTGGAAAAAAATAGCTAATAAAATCTTGAGAGCAGGGTATTATTGGCCATCTTTATTTTCAGATTTATATAAAATAGTCATGAGCTGCCATGAATGTCAAGTTTTTCAGGGAAAAATGAAGCTTCTTCCTCTTCCTTTGAAGCCAGTTATAGTTAATGCACCTTTCCAATAGTGGGGGCTTGATTTCATAGGGTAAATACATCCTACATCATCAGCACAACACAGATGGATTTTCATAGCCACCGATTACTTCACCAAATGGATCGAAGCCATTTCGACAAGGCAAGCTATGGTCACGATAATCATTCAGTTTTTAGAGTCCAATTTCTTGTCTCATTTTGGTTGCCCTCACAAGATTATTACAGATAATGTAGGATCATTTGAGTCAAAGAAAATGGTTGAGTTTTGCAACAATTACAATATCAGATTGGGTCATTCCATGGCATACTATCCGCAGGGAAATGGACTAGCTGAGTCTTCAAACAAATCCTTGGTAAACATTATTAAGAAAATGTTGGAGGTAAACAAGAAGAATTGGCATCGAAAGCTTGTCAATGCTTTGTGGGCTGATAGAGTGAGCAGTAAGAAATTAATAGGTATGTCACCTTTTGAATTGGTTTATGCTACATATACAGTGTTTCCTACATCACTTGCAGTCCCGGTCATGAGATTATTGCAAGGAATTGACAATGAAGAAGATGATATTCAGTGCCAAATCAATCAAATGATTCACCTTCAACAAAAAAGGGAAGAGGTTTCTCAAAATACTTTCCAACTGTAAGAGAAGATAAAGAAAATTATGACCACAAGACCAAGGCAGAAAAGTTTTAGCTGGAAAAAGTAGTGCTGCGATGGGATGCATGAAATGAAGAAAAAGAGAAACATGGTAAGTTTTACAATCTGTGGAAAGGACCTTATAAAATCTCATCCTATCGAGGACAAAATGCATTTTTATTGAAGGAAATGGATGGTCAAGAATGTTCAGGAGGACCGGTGAACGATAGGCTCCTAAAACACTATTATTTCTGATACAACTTGTTGAAGGTGTTTCACTATCATTGTATATACCATTTTACTTTCCTTGTAAGATTTGAAGTACAATATCATTTGAGCTTGGGACCAGAAGTGAAGGCTATAAAGCTTAAATGCTTCATGTTGTTTTTAGTTGGTTTTTGCGTCAGTATAGAGTTAGTTTTCAGTTTGCATCGAGTCAGTTTTCAAAAATTTCAAAAAGTTTTCAGTCTTTCATTTGTTTGACCGTATTGGCCTAATCAGCTAGGCATTTGGTCCACGATGTTCTTGACACCTCCAAGGAGCTTCCATCCCCAATAAGGCCAATGTTAGTGTCAGTATTTTCATACTTCCATTAGGGATCACATTCCTCTTTTTTCATGATCATTTTAGGTGTCTCACCTTGCAATTTCAAGTCATTCCACTAGGTCATACTTTGAAATTGATTTCCTGATGGTTGTTTGATTTAGGATTGGTCTTTTCCCTCATAAAGATGTCTGCTGACCCACTCTCATAGTTGGATGGGCTTTTTGAACCTTTTGCCACTCTTTTCATCTCAGTCAAAATTAGTCATGAAATCACGTCTTCATTTTTTATTTAGGTCATTAGGTTTCATCTTTCTAGGTCTAGGGTCATTACTGTATCCAAATAAAGGGCAGCAACAAGTGTGGGGAAGACCTAATAAAGGTCATTTAGTCTCTTTCAATCAAAATTTATATATGGATGTTTTCTTTGGTTCTTTATAGTTTTTCATCTCAAAAACATCATTTTTGAGTTGAAAATGGAAGATTTATTTGTAATTGTCAAAGTCATTTCATGATAGTCTCTAATTTTCCAAGCTGCTTACAGTCATATATTCCTTGCTATACCCTCCATAATACAAAGCCTTAAAGCATATCAGCCACTCAAAAATCATTAGAAAGAAACATGAGAAAGAAATTTTAAAAGGTGAATGATTAAAGTGGTGGGTCCCTATAGTGAAAATTACAGTTATAAAACCTCAAAGGGATGAGCTAAACTTCATCATGCTCATTTAACAAAGAGAAAAACTGAGTTGTAGAGAATTGGTGGTCAAAGAAACTGTGGGTGCTACGCATAGAGCAAATATCATTGCGCATAGGGCAAAGTTGTGGGGCGCTACGCACGCAGGTGGGGTGCTACGCACACAGGTGGGGTGCTACGCATACAACTGGAGCATTGCACATAGAGCCCACACGCCTGTGTATTTTTGCACGGGGTTGTGTACCTACACACGGCATTGCGCATAGGGCCAACAACCATAAAAACTATCCTAACAAGCATCCATGTCACTCATTTTACTACATAAAGCCTCAAACAAGTAAGTATACTCCCTAAACTGTCCTCCCAGCATTCATTTCAATATTTTTGAGTTTGTTTGATATTAAAATTTTCAAACCCTAGGTTGTCTAAAAACCCTCCCTGCTTATCATTTTCCTATATCTTGTTGAATGTGTGTTGTCGGATTAACCCATCACTTTGGTTTCTGGACTATTCCAGATTTCATCTTGTGATGTCATTCTTCTTGTGTATCCCTTTCAAGCTTCGTACTATTACAGTATTCTAAGGGACACACTTCCTTTTCCCCTCCATGTGTTAGAACCCCCATGCATCTCACTTGACTCATTGCAAGGTCACACACTTGCTTCAGCCCAAAGTTATCATACTTATCTCTGTGCACTACCGTGGTCAAGGCATTACACTACCACTCACTGTTGGGACTCCTACTCCAAATGATTTGAGGTCTAGTTGGGACTTCTTACTGGGGATATCCCCTGAATGTTGGCGGGTCCAGCACTGTCAAAATTTCTGGCACTAAAAGGAGGGACAGATGACAAGCTGAGCCCTTGAATTATGTTTTTAATTTATGCACATCATTCATGACTTATATCACAATCACAACCCCGACATGTTTTTTCACGATGTTGATTTCGATGTGTCGACAGATGTTATAGATGACTTGTCAGAACTCAAATTTGATGGTGAAATAGGAACATCCCTGTTAATCCACACAGTTTCGTTTGTAGGTTTCTGTGATAGGAACGAGGTCCCCTCAGATGACATTACATGTGCATTGTTCACTTACACATTCGAAGGGCGTGTCAAGCAATGGTGTCACACATTGCCCATAGCCTCTATACAATCTTTTGAGCACATGACCAGATAATTAGAACATGCTTTTTTTTTATGGTTGTAAATCACTTCATCACAAAATTTTAAAATTACGAAAAATAACCTGACGAATCAATTGTGAACTTTTATGATAGTTTCATTCATTATTTTTTTCAATTTCTAGAAGATGAATTTGACTAGAAATTTATGAATGAAATATTTCAATATCTTGTCCACACCTGTGCGAATCCACATGAGATAGAATATTTCAAACCCCTCCCAACATTCCTCGGTGTTCGAACTTCGAAATCTGAGACGGACAAATTTGTTGTCCCAAGTGACCCTCCATCCCCTTCTCATCAAATAGCTTTAGCTCTACAGGAAGTGGTGGGAGAAGTTGTGAACCTACCTATTGAACTATCATCATCTCTTTCTACCCCACCTACTCTAGATTTCTTTGTAGATTTGGACAGCAAGCCTAATGGTTGTTATGTGGTCTCATATTCTTAACCTTTGTCCACTGGTTCCTTTGATCCTTTGGATTTTGCTATGTTGTGTTCATCTGTTCCAAACTTCATATGTGATGTTCACGAGAATCAAGTTATGGAAGGAGTTGGTGTTGAGCAAGCAAATTGCACTATTATTTTTTATGAGTATGTGTGGGAATCTAAACAAGAAGTTGTGGTGAAGGACGACCTCCTTCGGTCCGCATCTCGTCCTCTTTATCCTGACATCTTATGTGGTTTTGCCATTTTTTATTCCTCTTGTGAAAATATATCTCTAGATGTTTTCACTTCCGATCATTCACAGGACACGCGGGATGTCAGTCTGTCATCTTATTACGGAGAGGACAAATCTTTCTTCCCAGATCCACTTGATCTCTCATCTTTCATTTTTGGAAACTCAGAGGATGAGTTTTTTTATTTCTCATCAACCACTCTCTATGATTCGTCAGATCATGAGGATGTCATTTTACATACTAAATTTTCTTATCATGGTTGTCGTGATCTTTTCACTCATTTGTGTGATCACAAATCTAATTCACCTATTGTTGATCTTTCTAAGCCACCGGTATTTGATGATCCATCTTCTAATGAAGTGGAAACTCCTCAAGTTGTCAAGGCACTTCAACTCGAGCTGATGGTTATGTCAAGTTCTCGTAGCCTTGAGGTTAGTCCCACTTCTGATTAGAAATCTATTGAATCTCCCCAGGCTCCTCATCACTCTCTTGTTCACATTGAAAATCAATCTAATTCACAGTTTTCACATCCTCCACCAAAATGACATTATCATATTTCTCATGCATTGGATGAGTCATACGTGGCAAGCACTATTGTGAAACAAATTTTTTTCTTCTTTCTTCATGTTTGCTCATTTGTCTAGTTTAAAGGTGTGTACATGTTGTCCATGTGCAATGTGACACAACACCATGATATGTCCGCAGAGTGCCTTTCATGTGCTTTCAATTTTTTCTTTTTTGTGGATGTATTCAAAATTCAAATTATTGGTTTTTATCACTTTATCTTTCTTTTCTGTTGGTATGCTTGAATATATTTCTCATCAATGATGCCATAACCTACGTGGGTCAACCAATGCATCAATAGATGCATTGGAAATATCACTTCAAATGAGTTATCCCATACTCTGCTTAATTTAGGAGTAGGTGTAGTGTTTTCTTTTCTATTTTGTTTTGCTTACTCTGTTTTTTTTTGTCTTAATTCTTTCATTTTCTTATTTTCTTGTGCACCCATAGGATTAGTTCCTCATGAAACCATGTTTGGCTTCTTGAGACAAGCAAGGTGAAATACAAGAGGACTTTTCTAGCTATCAACACTTGATTATTTGTCTATTCCCTCTCTTTATGAATATATTTCATTTCTTCTAGTTGATGATACCCTGATGGAAAATACGTTCCTTTTAGAGTGAGTCTTGATGAAATCACAATTCTTTCACTTTTAACTAGCACCACCTACTCTAATCGGTTTTCTATATTCAGTTAACCCTTTTCAACTCAGTCAAGTAGAGTAAGGAGAGGGGGGAAACCTTAAAAAGCATGTCAGAGGCATATATAAACATACTTCTCTAAAGGGACAACTTATTCTTCTCTCAATAAGTCAGGATCCCTCTTTCGCCTCATGAAATAAATAAGTGCCTATGAAAATTTCTATGAAAATGAAATGAAATGAAAAATAAAATAAAGGTGAAAGAAGAGAAAGGCTTCATGTGTAGAGAGGTGAAGCAAGTAACTCTATCAGGGTACTATCCAGGCTCACTAGTAATAGAGAAATTCTTGTGTTCCTAAAGTGACTCCTTGGGGATACCTTCTAGGCCTATTGACAGTAGAGCAACACCATAGATGAAACTAAAACTTTGATAGCCAATCCAATGAGGACACATCAAGAGCAGTATCTTGATTTCCCTCTCCTTAGACATCATGGTTTCTTGAAGCAAGACAATGGAAGTACCTTTTGTTCTTATTGTTGAGTGCGTGTTATATTCTTTCCACAACTACCCCACGCACAAGGGGGGGGGGGGGGGCTAAAGACCCCCCTGTACATTGCATGTGGGCGCAGTAGGGGGAAGTTGCCCCCCTTGTGAAGGGGTATGCAAGGGGGTGGTAGACCCCTGCACAGTGTCTGGGGAAATGCCGCAGGAAACTTTTTTTGTACCATATATTAGGTGGGCAGACCTACCTATGGTTTTGTTGATGGTTTTCTGTCCATGGTATTTTGTAAATCCTGTCAAGGGAACTACATTTATGTTCTAATCCAAGGTTAATGGATTGAGGTTTGTGGATGCTTTGCCATTTATATACATGTATTGTAACATTTAAAGGAATATAATGAAAAATAAATATGGTAGTCCTAGTTTTTGGATCCAAGGGAAAATCTATGTGTATATATGTTTTATGTTTTATGCTCTCACCATTGTTTATTTTCTGCTTGTAAGAATTCGTTTGTAGGTAATTTTTGTACAGGGTTAAAAGCTAAATTTGGTATCAGAGATGTTTTGGCTTCAAGGGGACACGTTTGTTGCTAAGGGGTTTTGCTCGGGCCTGTGGTAGACCTTGTTTTGTGGGAGATCTGTGGGATCGATTCTTGTAGTGAAAGAAGATGGTGAGCAGTGGAAAGATAGAGATCGATAAATTTAATGGTCAGAGTTTTGAGTTGTGGAAACTCAATATGGAGGATCTTCTAGTGGATAAAGATCAATGGATTGTAGTAGATTTGGGTACTAAACAAAAAACAATGTCAGCTGAGGATTGGGCGAAGTTGGATCGGAAGGCAAAGAGCACAATATTATTGTGTGCCTCAGATTCAATATTGTTGAATGTATCAGGGGAAGCTTTGGCAAAGGCTTTGTTGGACAAGTTAGGGACTTTGTACCAATCCAATTCTCTGGTGAATAAATTATTCCTACGGAAAAATCTATATAACATGAAGATGAAAGATGGAGACTTGGTGAAAAATAATCAGAACGCCTTTAATACTATGGTAAGCCAATTATTATCTATTGATATTAAAATTTTGGATGAAGATAAGTGCATCATTTTGTTGTGTTCTCTACTAAATTTGTGGGATAGTCTGGTTGTTGCAATGGGTAGCAATGCAACTGGCTTGCAATTTGATTAAATAGTCTCATCCTTGTTGTCAGAGGAGATGAGACAGAAAAATATGGAGGGCCAAAATGGTGATGCCTTGTCTGTGCGAGAACGGTCCCAAAACAGAAACAAAAATAAGTCCTCAAGTGGGAGATCTAAATCTAGTGGGAGAGCTAAATCTCCAGGAAAACCTATAAAAGTGTGCTGGAATTGGGGAAAGGAAGGGCACTTCAAAAGGGATTGTAAATCTAAAGCCCCTGAGAAAGGAAAGGGATCTGATGATGCTCCTTCTATAGAGGTGAAAACCACCTCAGATGAAGGTGGGGATGTGTACTTGGCTTCTTCTTCAAGTACACATGTAGATCATGAGGCATGGTTGATTGACTCAGGAACATCCTTTCACTTCACTCCCCATAGAAAGTGGTTCTATGAGTATGAGAAATATGATGGTGGTGATGTATTCTTAGGGGATGACAGGAAGGCTAGAATTGTTAGTCATGGAAAATTAAAGTTGAATTTGCAAGGTGGAAGGATTAGAACACTTCCGGGTGTTCTGCGTATTCTTACATTGGCCAGAAATTTAATTTCTGTAAGCAAGTTGGATGATGCAAGTGTAAAAATAATGTTCGATAAAGATACCTGCAAGATGGTTCAGGGAGCACTAGTATTGATGCATGAAGTTCATATTGGAACAATGTACAAGCTTCAGGGCAGCACTATTATTGATGGGTGCAACAGTTCTGTGGTTCCTGAAAGTGGAGCAGAAAATATAGTGGTCTCTGGAGAAAATACCATGCTATGGAATCAAAGGCTTGGACATATTGGAGACAATGGCCTTCGAATACTTCATGGTAATTGTATGGTAGAAGGTATGTCTAATTTCTCTATGGATTTTGATTTCTATGAAAAATGTGTATATGGGAAGCAGAATCGGGTGAGTTTCCCCTCTAGTGCTAAGAGGGAGAAACCAATATTAGAGGTTGTGCACAATGATGTGCTTGGACTTGTGTCATTTCCATCACTGGGTAAGTTTGTGTACTATGTATCATATATAGATGACTTCTCAAGGAATACATGGATATATTTCCTCAGGAAGAAATTTGAATTCGTTGACAGGTTTAAGAATTTAAGGCTCTTGTGGAAAACCAAATAGAGAAGAAGATAAAGGTGCTTGTTGGCTAAAGGGAGGTTGACCCAGGTTCATAGTTGTTCATTCCGACCAGCAAAACCCTAATTTCTCGCCCTTTCGGAAACAACCTGCATAACGCAGGCTGCAGTCTCACCCGATGTAGTATTGGGGGATGCTAGAACCAGGTTTCTGCATCCAAGGGCATGTGATAAATGCTTCTTAAGCTCTGAAAGTTCAGATCTTCCTTCATGCAGATTGGTATCCTTCTAGGGCTCATCACTGTAACTAAGTTAAAATGGCTTCCAGACCTTCCCGAAGGTATACAATCAGCCTTTATGGACCTTAAACAAATGATTTATCTATTTTCACACATCAATAAACAACCCTAGATCTGAGTTCACGTAGATCTATCCAATTCATCAGAAAACATAAAAGAAATAGTTTTTAAATTCACAAAAGTAGATAACTACTCATGTCATGCATCATTAAGATAGATTCTGTGATTTCACGCAACATTCATTCATTATTTCATAAAAACATATCATTAAGCAACAGAATATACCATAAACAGATTTGAAAGAAATGCACAGTGATTCTTCAAAATCAATCTTTATTGATCTTCAGGGTCTGTGCACTCAGCTATGGACTTACCAAGGCCTCTTGCACACTCAGCTGTAGGAGCCTTCCACTTCTCACCTAAGTATAGGAAACAGAGCCTTCTTGTCTTAGCACTCTCCAAAAACAATCTCTATCTTCACTTAGCTTCCTTCATTACTAATTAGTTATCTCTAAGATTCGCTATGACTCAAATATATAGACTTTTCAATAAAATACCATGGTCCACGGACCATGGTGAGTCTCAAAACTGACTTAGCTATCTATCCAAACAAGGGGCTAAGACCTCTTTGACTCCTAACTATCTGCACACTCTGCATCCACATTTCGTGGAGATTTTACATTTTTTACAAAAACTTATACAAAATTTGGGTTAACTAACCCCAAAAATACCCCTAGGGACCCTATCCTAATAGGCCCCCAACACAAATATCGTGACTCGCCCTCGAGTCACTCAGCTGACGCCTCGTTCTTACTGTGAAGACCGCCCAGCTCAAACTGCATCACTACAACTTCAACAACACTTTGTGCCGCAGCTTGTTGTACCTCTTCAACCAATTTCTCGGTTGTTGGCCCCTCCAATGCTAGGCGCATTATCCATTGTGTCTGTTGTAGCCCCTTGAGCTTGTCCTGAAGTGACAGATTAAGCTAACAAGCTTCCTCTAGCCATGGATGTAATCAAGATTTTAGTGGGGCCTCTTTTCTCTGCAATTCCTCCACATGTGCTTGCAGTTGATCACCCTCCTGTAATTTTGTGAGGTGTTGCACTGGCGCCAAAGTGTGCATCGTTGCTCAGACCTCATCATACTACTTTTGTGTCTCACGAACATTAGTGCTCAACTTCTGCAGGTTCGGGTCCTCTTGCAGATTTGTCTGAATTTCCATTACTGCATCAAACATCGAGGAGCAATCAATGACTACAGTATCCAATGTGTTATGAAACCAGTGCACAAAAAGATAGAAAAGATAGTTGAACGTCTTAGAATTCAACCTCTTCGAGGGGGAAACCTCCTTTACATTACACAAATGAACATTTCTTGGATGATTCAAATGACAAAACCTCCTTTCTATATTTAGGAGTCTAAGGGGTCACAATATAACCAAGCCGGCCTAACAATAATAATATAAAGGCACAAAAATAACAATAGAGGGATTCTATGGGGCATAGTAATAACAATATGGGGACAATAGGGGCACAACAATATTAATAAGGGATACAACTACAATAGTAATGGGGGCATCACTAGTATTATAGTGACCTAACATGCCCCTCTCCTTCAAAAAAGTGTTGTCCTCAACCCTCGAGTAGTTTTGCATGCTTCTGTATAAAATTCTTATCCTCCCATGTGGAATCTTCAGTAGATAAGTTCTTCCACTTGATGAGATACTCCGAAATGTATCAATTTTGTAGCTTTCAAGTTCTTGTTTCTGGGGAAAATCGACATAACTTTTGTTTTGAGCATCAGATTGAAATTTCGTTTGAAGCTACAAAAAGAGGAAAGAGGACGGACTGTAGTTTCCTGTGTATATTTTTCAGATACTAAGGTCAAAATAGTGACACGTGGAAGTTCATACAAGTTCACTCTTCTAGAAAGGTCTATAATCAGGTCAGCTTGGGAGATTGTGCATAACTCTGCCTTGGAGAATCTAAATTCGATCAAACTGGTGGCATTGGAAATAGGACATAGAGGGCTATTGTAGGTCACAATTTTAGAACTGGATGATCCAAAATTACAGAGATACATCAAATTCAATATTCAGCTCCTACAAAGTGAAAAAAGGTGTGTAGTTTTTTTTTTTTTCATAAGCTTGGTTTGAAAAATTAGTTTGAAGGAATTCAAAGGGCATAGTAAAGCATTATTATTGGTAATTGATGCCCCAAGGAAATAAAATGCAAACACCTAGTAAGCAACCTGAAAGATTTGATACCAAATGTTATGAAACCAACTCACAAAAAGATAGAAAAGATAGTTGAATGCCTTAGAATTCAGCCTCTTTGAGGGGGAAACCTCCTTTACATTACACAAATGAAAAATTCTTGGATGATTGAAATGACAAAACCTACTTTCTATATATAGGATTCTAAGGGGTCACAATATAACCAAGTTGACCTAACAATAATAATATAAAGGCACAAAAATAACAATAGAGAGATTCTATGGGGCACAGTAATAATAATATGGGGACAATAGGGGCACAACAATATTAATAAGGGATACAACTACAATAGTAATGGGGGCTTCACTAGTATTATAGGGACCTAACACAATGTGTTCATTCCATCCCTAATTTCTACTTCGCACTGCTCCCAAACCTCTCGCGGAGTCATTGACTACAACTTCAACTGCAGCTCTGCTATCTTCATTTGGAGTTTGAAGGTAACACTGTGAACTTCTTCCTTCGATGCGCATACTGCGTCATCCAACTTCCTTACTTTCATTGAGGATTCAGCATCCTCCAGGATCTGCAATTCTAGCACTAATTTGTAGGCCTGCTCTATCACCGTCTCTAAGATCTAACTTCGTTTTTGTATCTCATCCTTGGCCTTCAACACTTGAGTTTTCTCCGCGAACTTTGTTCATTGTTCACCTTGAACTCGCTAATAACTGTGAGGGAGCATTGCTCTCGAATCCATAATTCATCTAAAACCCCCTAATGTTGTGCATGGAGGGTCTAGAGGGGCATCATGGCCAAATTCAGGCTCATATCCTTCACTGTGTTGATCACAGTGTGATCCTCATCCGAATCTACGTGAACTGACCCTTCTGGCAAGGGTATGAATTTGAGGTCCAGTGTCTGTTCTAGCTCCGCCACTATGCCACTTCCCTATGTCAGGCTCGCTTGTGCTCCGCTTGCTTGCCCGATGCCTGCCTCGATCCTGGTAGGCTCGATCTGCAGCTTGCACAGAAACTTTTGGACGCTCCCCAACATCTACATATATTGTTGCTCAAATTGTTGCAACACTTCAGTCGTTGTGTCTCTAACCTTGTCCTTGATTTCATCGAGATCACATTCCATTAGCACCATTCGGTCAAGATGTGTTTTCCTATCATACTTATGCTTTTTGCGTTGTCTAAGAGTATGCTCCTGACTACACCGCTTCAAGGTGAAAGAAGTGTTATGCTCCTCACCATCGCCTTATTCCTGTTCTGATAACTCTTGGTTGTACATGTGTTGTGTCTGTCTCGTGACATTCTTTCTCTACCTGCTCTTTGGTGACAATCTCTTTCTCCATTCACTCTTTCTCCGTAGCTACCTTAGGAGCTTCCTTCTTCTTCTTCTCAGCAAAGGCACGCGCAACCTTCTGAGCTGCATCCTTTCACTTCTGCATAGTAGAGCTCTCTACACCTTTACTTGTTCCCACATCAAGGCCCATGGTTTCGCGCCACTCTGCTGGTCAATACCCCACAATCTCTTGCACATCCATCTCAGATACCAAATAAAGAAACTGGTGCCATGTGTGTTGTGGGTCCTTCCGTGCACTGATTGACACATTATGGAAATTTTCCTTGAACTCCAAGTAGGCTATCAATTACGTGAACAAGGTTGGGGACAACCTTGGCCTCTAAGTGATAACCATGTGAAGTTCCATACCCATCAGAATCCAAAATATTTTTTATTCCTTGATCCTTTTCGGATGCTTCGTAGAGCACAGCGAGGTGAACCACGCTGCCTCGGGTAAATCTCCTTGTGCAGGGGGAACTAGTTGTCCTCTAGCAATATCCAAGCTACTAAAACAATAGAAAATAGTTGTCATGCACAATAGAATGGGTTGCTTTCTTCTTGGGCTTCTCGGTAGTTCGCGAGGAATTCCTGACATAGATACTTTCCCAATTATATTGGACATCCTTTGCGCATTGTGTTGCAAGTGACACTACCAGTGCTAGAACTTTGTCATCACGACACTTCCTCATGATCTTTCCCACAAGAATTTAGGCAGTGAACTACACTGTCTAGTCTTGAATTGAGCGAATAGATTATCCGCGCAACTTTTTAATAAGGCCATACACTTTCTTCATTTTTTCAGCTAATTCTTTCTCCCCGATTTTCCCCCAAAACTCCTTAGCAAGGTCCACTCCTTTATATGGAAACTTCAATATCTTATGGATCAACATGTCTATAATTTAGATGGGCTCTCCAAGACATAGACACCCATCATTCACTGGTGCAAGGAGCTAGAGCACACACACCATGTTGATAGTTGAGCGATGATAGTGCGGCACGCAGAACATGTGCAGTAGCCCCGCCTGCTCAACACTGCAGACCCACTTCATGGGCTCCAGTTGCATAACCCCCATCTCTTCATAGCATATATTTGTCATATATTTATTGGTTTATAAATGTGGGAACTTCTCATGGCCCGCGAGGTCCCAATCCTCCATTTTCAATACTGGAATGCGCGCTAATGGAGGACCTTCGAATTCCACCTGTTCAAGCAACAAGGGAGTTAACACCATGAACTTTCCAGTATCTAGATCCTTGGTAACTTTGATTCTTCCCTTCTGCAGAGGGATATACTCAGGAAGCCTTGATATAGGCTTGATCTTTGGTGTATACTTATTCGACACCTTGGTATTCCTCCTCTTCTAAATCCACCACTTTTGCTAGTTGTTTATCTTTTTTCTCCTTCGGTAGCATCTCTAGATTCTTCCTCGATGACATTCTCACTGGCACCAACTTCTTCTGCTTCTCCTTTAAGGCTAGTTTCTTCTATTTTGTTGTTGGTTTCTTCTCTTTGGCAGTGGATTTCTTTGGCCGCATAGACCTTGGTGTGGTAGGAACATGGGTTGTAGCTTCCATATTTGATATTTTAGGGCCCATTGCATCGAAAACAACGGCTTCAGAACTCATAGCTTTAGTGGGGTTGGTGGCAGTCATTTACTAAAGAATGACCTTCTGATTCCATGTAGGTAAGGTAGAAAATATTAGGCTTGCCATAAAATCTTCCCATAATTGACAACTCATAAAATTCAGACAGAAAATTTCCTAGACAAGTCTTAGAATGCAAAGTGTTCTTCGATGGTCCAACATGAGAGATTTATAGGGTTTTTTTAATTCAAATCTAATTGTTCCCCCAAAATTCTGATAATAAATGCCTCTTTGGCGGTAGATCTTCAAATATTTTCACCATAAAAAGTTCCTACGCGCTCCTCTTAACTAATTTTTGGCCATCAAATCATGAATAGTAACATCAATGGCTACATCTGGACCCACCTGCGTAGCACCATTCTCCACAGCATAGCTCATGTAGCACAACTTCACCTATCGCACCCTTGTCATTTGTCGTGCAACCTCTATGCCATGTTTTCCCCTTAGTCAGGCAGCGTAGTTTATAGTCCCACAATCCCTTGTAGCTACCTAGATTACTGAGACTATCCTACTACCAAATAGTCATTGTGCAAGGGCAGGATCCCATGTGTACAAATTTAATCTATTTCTATTCACTTTTCTAGGGAATGGTCCTGAATTCAGCTTCGCGAGTTGAACTACACTACCATTCGTGATCTCCTTAATGGCATATGGCCCCAACCAGTGCATTTGAAACTTCCCTGGAAACTTCATGAACTTACTATCATATAACATCACCAAATAATCTACCTTGAATGTGTGCGGATTAATATGTCGATCATGCCAGGCTTTCTTGCGTTCCTTTTACACTTGCTGATGAAAGCCCATTAGGAATTGGTCTTCCTCTAACTCCATAATCTGCATGAGCCATTCCTCCAAGGTCTCGCTATCTGCCATTTCAGTCAAGGTTGCAATCGTTAAACTGGTCACAATATACTCCATTGGCATGACTGCTTCAATTCCATAAACCAACCCGAATGATGTTTGTCCTGTCAATTTCTTGCAGGTTTTCCTATAAGCCCATAATGCAACAAGTACGTGCATGTCCCAGTCATTCCTCTACGCGTTTCATACCTTTGTTAATGTAAGCTCCAAAATTTTATTAAAAGCTTCCACTATTACGTTTGCATGTGGGTGATAGGGCATGCTCTTCTGATGATATACCTGAAATTCTTCCAACATCGCATTGATCGTTTCAATAAAAAAATGTGTACCCCTATCACTCATCAAAATCTTCTAGCATCCACACCATGTTAAGACATGTTCAAACAAAAATTTCATAGTAGTGGCCACTGTACAATCCCTTGTTGGTTGCACTTCCGCCCATCTGGTTAAATACTCTATTGCAGTAATAATATACCGCGTGCCTGTCTTCTTTCATGGTGGTGGTATGAGACCTATAACGTTGATGGCCCATTTCTCAAATACTTGCAACAATACTTGGGGATTTAAAGGAAATTCATCCCTTCGTGAAGGCTGCCCCGTCATTTAGCAAGCATCGCACGCCTTGCAGTATGCCTTAGAATCATTGTGTAATGTTGGTCACCATAATCCAGCACGTAAAATCTTCTATGTGGTTGCTTTCCCTGCATATTGGCCTCCTGCTACTCCTCCATGAGCTTCCTCTAGGATACTAGCATGTTTGAACTCCGTAACATACCTTCGCAATATTTCATCTGATCCCATCTTATATAAAAGACTCAAAATTACTGAAAAATCTATAGCGGGAACTACTAACTCCTTCTTCTATTGAGTAGAATAACCTTCGAGAATTGTTCTTGTTGTTAAGAACTAAGCAATATCGTAAAAATGATCATCCACGATGCGCACTGCAAAGAGCTACGCGTCTGGCAATCCTTCCTCCAAACTAATGGGTTCCTCACCTATTTCAATCCTTAATAGATGGTCTAGGCCCACATTCAACCTTCCAAGCTTCATAATCACCTCGAAGTCATAATCCTAGAACAAAAGCAAGCATCGGAAAATCTTCCCCCCAACATAGGTTCACTGACCAGGTACTTCAGCATGGAGTGATCTATATACATTTTTAAGTTTCCAACCAACAAATAATGTCTAAATTTCTGCAGCACGTAGATCATCGGCAACCCTTCATGCTCTATGGTGGAGTAATTCTTTTCAGCTTTAGATAACTTTCTGCTCCCGAAAGTTATCGAATGATCAATCTCTCCCTCTCCTGCTTGTGTTAATAGTGCTCCTAGTGCAATGCGAGAAGCATAAACATCACATGAAACTCCCTTTTCTAATCCGGAAACACCAAAATAGACGTTGTCACCATTTTCTCCTTCAAGACATCTAGACTGAACTGACAGTCTTTAGCCCAGCAAAACATCGCATCCTTCTTTAACAATTTTTCCATTGGTGCAGTTATCTGGGCACATGCCTTGATAAACTTTTTGTAACACCCAATCTGACCCAATGTCACGCGCAGTTGTTTCATGTTCCTAGGAGGTTCCAAGTTGACAATTACAAAAACCTTCACAGGGTCCACCATCAATCCCTTCTTATAGACAACATGACCAAGCAAAATCCCAAAAGGCACACAAAATATACATTTCTTTAAGTTTAGCGTGATCTAATACCTTCAACACGTAACCAAAATGAGGCGCATACTCGCAACATGTCGCTTTACCAACCCAAACACGGTCTAGTCCGTTATCCTCCACAATGTCCTAGGCTGAGAGGATATCGACGGAAGTAACCGCAAACCAAGCTTTCAGTTCGGTAGCTAGCCCTACCAAACCAGAGAGGTCTCCCTCTATTATCACATCCAATGCATTGAATAGAAAAGAATAGATTTTAGGCTAGGTATGCTAGGCTCAGATAGGGTTTTGAACTTTTTTAGGGTTTTGATGCTGGAAAAGGGAGAAAAACTAGGTAGCTAGGTCAAAGAATCAAACGGTTACAGTAGCAAAGATATGGAGGAGCAAGGTAGAAATATTTTTGTGATGGATTTATGGTTTTTCAGTGTAGTGTAGTGCTTAGAAGAAACAAAGGGTCTTAATGAGCATGTACACCATGAATTCATTAAGCAAGAAGGAAAATAACACACAATGATATTACCATCAAAACAGAGCTTTATGCAAAGAATTTTGGTTATAAACCTTAAGGAAAACCACTGAAGAACTATTGAATTGAAAGAGAAGATGAATATCTTTCATATAAAGCTATAACCGAGAAAAAAAAATATCACAAACTTACTGCACATGAATTCCTAGATAATAATTGTAAACTGTATCCTTTGATTTCGAGAAAATGTCTAAGTACAAGCTATAATAGCTCTCTCCTATGATGTCCAACCTATTCTATGATTAATAAAATGATACATAAAGACCAAAACAACATCTCCCCACTCTCAAGGGTTGAATCCATGACTTTTTGGGCTTTTCCCCAAAGGTCTCAACCAAAACACTAATGACTAGGTAGGTTAACAAACTCTCCCTCAATTTGAGAAATTGATTCATTTGACCCAAAACAAGTGAAATTTTCATGTATCTACCTAATTTGGCATTCATCTAGCATAATTACACCTCAATTACATCATTTACATAGGTAAAAAGTCAAACTAGGTCAAACTGATGAAGAAAATCATCCTCCTGGACAAAGCGCATCAAATCTGGAAAAAGTGTAGTGTGGTTGAGGAAAAGCATAGCGTGATATTGCAGGCCACTTTTTGAGGCCTTCCTAAACTCAAAATTGAGGTAATTAATTATCATTGGAAATCTCTCTCTGTTTAGTTATCCATAGAGCCCTCAACCACTAAAAATGATGAAGTATAGCTCCTCAAAAGTGACTTCTCCCAAGACTGGTCAAAAAGTGTAGTGTGGCCTCTAAAAATGGGGCAGAAGGTTTTTTTTAGGTGGGTTTTGACCATTTTCACCCTATAAAATTTGATGACTTGGGCTACTCGATGTCCAAAGTTGATGTAGGGGTCAAAATCTATCCAACCATGTAGATTTTTTTCCATTTGGATCTCTCCAGGAAAAGCGCAACGTGGCCCACGCTACACTTTTGGTAGAGTGACTGTGCTAAAATTGACAAATTTTACCAAAAATTTGCAAATGACCAAAATGTTCACCAAAACTTCTCAAATTTTGTGTATAAGTTCCTAATATGTTGTACTACACTATCATAGATTCATCAATCAGCAAATCAAGCTTACCCTTTTCCTTTTGACTGGTTATGGTTTTGCTTAGCCTTGCTTTCATTTGTTTGACCTTTGCTCTCAAAATCAAGTCCCTTATGTAATAATGGGAAGACATGTGTTTTTGTAGCCTCTTGTCCCTATTTTCCCTCTTGAGAATTTTTTGCAAATGATCATTGACTTTGCCTAGCCAATATTCCTTGTCTTGATTGATTTCCCTGTCAATAAGCTCATTCACTGTGATTTGTTTTCTTTGTTGCTGAAATTCCTTTTTAAGGCCTCTTGTATTTAGTTTTTGTCTTTCCACTTTCTCTTGATGTTCAATGGGGTCCTCTGCCTCTATCACTGAATTTCCTTTAATCTCCTTTTGCAATTTCATAATGTGATTCTCTTGAAGCATTCTATCAACTTTTAGCTACACGTTTTCCTGCTCTAAGCATGCTATCAAAGAATTTGCCTCTCTCAATTTTTCCTACAGCCTTTTGAGTTCACTCTTCTTATCTAACATAGGCTGCTCAACTATCCTATGCTCCTCAGTAGCCTTCAAAGTAGTCTCATCAACATCAAGATGAAAAGAGTCATCTTCTTGGAAAAGTGTCTCATGATGCAAAGGCGATCCATGTTCTGTTGATGTAGAAGGTTTGGCCCCTTCCACAGTCTGTGGAGAAAACACAAGCATGTTCCCTTTTTGATAGGTTTTGACCACTTCATCCCCACCTTTCTCCTTCTTCACTGTATACCTACTAGATAATCCAATTTCTATTTGAGTAGGGGGTGTTGATGATGAAATAAGTTTAGTAGGCTAGTTGTAAGAAGGAAAAAAGACCTCTGCTTCAATGAATGTCTCCCAAGAAATGTTTAGTTGCTTAAGATGATGAAGGACAATAATATTGATGAGGGAGTGATGAAAGAGGTTGTTTTTTTGTAACTCACTGTTTCTATGTTTCACTTTGTATGCCATCTTGTCTAGGCTTCTATACAGGTGGTAGGGTATGTTGAGCAGTTTCACCCTAGTAAAATGCATAAGCAGTCTGATGTGATTGATATAGAACCTAGAGAATCTCCCCTCACAATTGAAATACTTCATGATGATCTTTGTCAAAGGTGAAAACCATTTAAGGAGTTGGCCAAAAGGAAAGATTTTCTTAATTCTATCTTTGTATGGAGCCTTGAGGTAGGGCTTATACAATTGAGCATCCAATTCTTGGGTCTTAAACCATTTTTAACCCATGTTAGGTACCCCTATGGTTGTTGTTATAATGTTAGTTGAGATGGTAAAGGTTAACCCTGCAACACCGACTTGACCTTTCTTGAGGTTGGTGACAAACAATCTGGTCAATTCAGGATGATATTGCACTTTTTGGACCAACTCACAAAATTCAAAACACCCAACATGCTGAAAACACTTGATGGCAAGTGGTGATGACATCAGCTCCTAAGTATTTGATGGTTCATATCTTGACACTTTCCCACCCTTGTTATAAGTTTTCTTCTCCTCCTCCATAGTAGACTGTGATAACAAACCCTAGGGGCAAAACAGGGGAAGGAAAAAAAAATGGGATGATGGGGTTAGGGAGTAGGAATAGGTGTGATAAAATTTTATGTGATAGGGAGGGGTGTAAGGTAGCTTAGGGAAGTGAAATTAAGGGGAAAATGAAGGTGTATGGGGCTAGGGAATTTAAATATAGCCCAAATTGAGAAAACTGCTAAAAGCGCAGCGAGTAGGGGTAGGTTTTGGGAATAGGTCTTAGGGAATGAAAATGATAGGGTTTAGGGTTTTAGGGATGTATTTAGGTGTGTAGGAGGTTAGGGTATGGCAGGAGAGGGATTCTTAGGGTTTACAAATTGAAAAATATAGTCTTCAAGAAAATCATAGCGTAGGAGAAAATGATAAATTTCCACATCATAAGACTTGATAAACTAAGTGAAAGATAGTGTGAGAGGCTTAAAATTAATTATTTGACCCTTTTGAAAGCTTGGGATGAGCTTGTAGACCTTCTGCAACCACTTATAAACTCTTTACCACAAAGCATAGCACCATTGCAAAAAGTGCAATGTCTGAAGGAAAAGCGCAGTGAAAGAAGAAAAAGCGTAGCGACTGAAGGAAAAGTGCAATGACTGGGGGCAAAAACTGATTTTTTGAAAATGTATGGCCCTAAAATTGTGAGGAAATGATGGATGATGGATGATATTTCCCTTGACAATGTGATGAATGAGAGGAATAATAGAGTCTTTTATAGATTTGAGAAGTGACTTGCTTTGATTATAGTGGGGTGGCCCACCATATACTTTTCTTGTTGTTGATTTGAAAATCATGTACTTGTGAACCTTTTAAATGCAGACTTAGAGAATTTTAACTTATTACATCATATTTTGAAATAAATTACACTTTGAAACAAAACCTTTGAGAAACTTCCCTATTACTACTCCTTCATTTGCTAGATGAAATGAAAAATTCTAATGACTCTAACCCTAATGACCTAATGGAGACACTCAACTGAATGAAGACCATGGTGACATGACTAAGATGATGATAATGATTTTTTCAATGATGGCACATCCAACTGAGTGATGGTAGTGACCGGAACATGAAAATATTGAAGGAGCAGTAGTAGACCTAGACACACGAGCCAGTGACAAAATTTTATTTTGAAAACCTAGTGACATGATAAAATTTGACTTTGAGACCCCTAACAAAACTTGGTAAAAGCATATTTGACCACTGGTGACAGGAAAAACTAACTGACACTAACATTGGCTTTAGTTGGGGATGGTAACTCTTTGGAGGTGTGAAGAACACTGTAGACTAGGCAGCCTTAACCATTGGGCATGGAGTCAAAATACAAAGACCAAACTCAAAACTGAAAATTGACCAACAAACTGAACTAACTTAACTCTAAAATTGACTACTGACTGAACTTACTTATGGCAGAAGACCATCGAAATATTAGGGCCTTCACCTCGGGCTTCATATCCTAATGATAACCGCCCACCTGCTAAAGATATATATATACAATCATGTGTAATGATCCCTCCAGTGTAACCAATCCAACAGATGGATACTTATTTGAATTATGCTCGTACTTTTCTTGAGCAGGAAAAACAAAACAAAAGATAGGCCGCTCCAAGTGTCAACTAAACATGTGTACATGATCCATAAATATAATAAAACTCATCTCCCTTGATGATTGCAACAACTTAACAAAAGGATCTTGAAACTCGTGAATGACTACCTTTTATTGATGATCAACAATGAGACAAGAATATTCTTCCTTTTTAGACATTGGTTGTTTTATAAAATGAAGTTTTCCATTCTCAAGAGAAACAGATGTAAACTGCAAATTTTTGGATGAAATTTGTAATGAGACTCCTACTAAACAAGACAATGAAGCCAACTGCCTGATCAAATTCATGTCATCTCTGTTTTGAAGCTCATAGTTAACTAATGGAGAAGGAATGTGACTACAGATATCATCCACAACATCAACTATTGGATCGAGGACAACTTGAGAGGACTATCGCAACTTGCCATACATTGGATCCAATGAGGCTACATGATTTTATATAAACTCTTCATGTTCCACACTTTCGGCTGCATTTTCAAACTGAACGTTGCTTGGTAATGCTAATTGTGGACTGAAAAAAGGTTCTATATTACAAACAACATTCTCAACAACTTCAGGAGAAGGTTTCCAACTTCTGTTAACTTTATTATTTGCTTCCTTGGTAACCTTATAGTTTACTCTTATTATTTCAAAAGAATAGAAACACAAAGGTAAGGAGTCTTGGTCAATAATTTCATGGTCTTCTTCATGCTTAACATCAAAACTGAAAGACTACTTATTTATAATCTTAGGGAAGTTTTCTCTCAGTAATTGAAATGAATTAAAACATAAAGGCAAGGACCTTTCACTTGATTTGAAATTTTTTGTATTCTCTTCATTGTTGTCATGATTGATATTCATAGGCTGGCTACTACATCTGAGCTATTGTAATGAAGCTTCTTCCTCCCAAAAACATGTCGATGATTTCCTTGTAGATTCAACCTCTATTTCAACAACATAATCATCATCATATTGATCATACTTGGGTAACTCATCATTATAAGGAATGACATCAAACATACACATTAGGTCGGGATATTAATCCTCCATGAGTTGATCTACAAATCCATGTTCATGATTGTCCATAAATGAATGCATAAAACAATTACTTTCTGATCTATGGTAATTGAAATTAGTAGTAAAAAGATTAGGGTCAGGAACCTCTTCTTCTTCTTCAATAAGTGGGGCATGGTGTTTTTGAACAACAAGTTTATCTCTCATGATTATATTTTTCATCATTTCTTCCATTGTGCTTACCAAATTGTCGATCTTCACTTCTGAAGATGTCAGGTGTTTCTTCTCTATGTTCTCCCTCGCCTCTTCCAACTTTGATCTTTTGACCAGAAAATTAGCTTCCATAGTTATTGCACTTTCCTGCATTTCTTCGAGTGTGGTAAGATCCCTTTCTCTCAATTGAAATGCCATTTCTCAGTCAAAGGCATCTGAGTAGTGTAAGAGAGCTAAACTAAGAGGTGGTTTTATACCAGCAGGCATTACATGGTATACTTGATTAAACCTCACTAAAAAGTGTTGCACTATTTCTCCTAGTTGTCTTTCCAAATGATTATATTCTTCTAAAATCAGAACAACATTTCTCTTGATCACCCATCTACCAAGGAAAACTTTCACAAACTGATGGAAATCGAAAATGCTTGCAGTTGGCAAGTTTTTGAACCATTTATTAGCTTCACCTTGCAAAGATAAAGCAAAAATCTTGATACTAACATAATCTTATTCAACCTCGAAAAGGTCAAGAAAATTTTCAAAACTCTGAATGTGTTTTTTAGTAGTGATGTTACTATATTCTCCATCAAACCTGGGAATATATTTGTATTAATTTTCAGGGAAATCATGGCCTATAGGAGGTAAGATGAGTGGCTTGTATCTATCTGGAATTTTTCAAGGTGTAGGAGTATGTATAGAAGCTATAGGATTAGTCTTGAATGAAATTCCAATTTGAATACTTGATCTTCCCATATTGTCCTTTCATTTTTCTGTTGGTAAGGTTCATCCTCCAGTGCAGTCTTTGAATGAAATTTGAAACTGATTTGGAGTCGCCAAGTGAACGATTTAAGCCTTCCTATGTCTAACCACTATCCACCATCAACAATCAGAGTTGATCCTTGTCATTATTTCCCAGGAAAGATATGATCTTGCATTCCCCAGCAACGACGCCAAAATTTTATCCCCCACAATGTCCTAGGCTGAGAGGAGATCGACAGAGGTAACTACAAACCAAGATTTTAGTTCGGTAGCTAGCCCTACCAAACCAGAGAGGGCTCTCTCTATGATCATAGCCAATGCATTGACTGGAAAGGAATATATTTCAGGCTAGGTATGCTAGGCTCAGATAGGGTTTTTTTTATGGTTTTGATGTTGGACAAGGGAGAAAAACTAGGTAGCTAGGTCAAAGGATCAAAGGGTTACAGTAGCAAAGATATGGAGGAGTAAGGTAGCAATATGTATGTGATGGATTTAATGTTTATCGATGTAGCATAGTGTTTAGAAGAAATAAAGGGTCTTAATGAGCATGTACACCATGAATTCATTAAGCAAGAAGGAAAATAACACATAATGATATTCCCATCAAAACATAGCTTTATGTAAAGAATTCTACTTATAAACATTAAGGAAAACCACTGAAGAACTGATGAATGGAAAGAGAAGATGAATATATTTCATATATATCTATAACACAAAAAAAACAAAAAACAAAAAACAAAAACAAAAAAAAACAAAAAAAAAAAAACCAAACAAAAAACCAAAAAAAAAAACAAACAAACAAACATCCCATGAATTCCTAGATGATAGCTGCAAACTGTATCCTTTGATTTCCAGAAAATGTCCAAGTACAAGCTACAATAGTTCTCTCCTCTAATGTCCAACCTATTCTATGACTGAGAAAATGATACATAAAGACCAAAAAAACATCTCCCCACTCTCAGGGGTCGAATCCATGACTTGTGGAGTTGTTCCCCAAAGGTCTCAACCAAAACCCTAATGACTAGGGAGGTTAACAAACTCTCCCTCAATTTGAGAAACTAATTCATTTGACCCAAAACAAGTGAAATTTGCATGTATCTACCTAATTTGACATTCATATAGAATAATTACACCTAAATTACATCATTATGTGCTCAATTACATCATTTACATAGGTAAAAAGTCAAACTAGGTCAAACTGATGAAGAAAATCACCCTCGAAAAATCGCAACGAATCTGGAAAAAGAGCAGCGTGGCTAAGGAAAAGTGCAACGTGATATTGCAGGCCACTTTTGGAGGCCTTCCTGAACTCCAAATTGAGCTCATTATAGCTCATTGGGAAGCTACCTCTGTCTAGTTATCCATATAGCCCTCAAGGACTAAAAATTATGAAGTATAGCTCCTCAAAAAAGACTTCCCTCAATACTAGTAAAAAAGCGTAGTGTGGCCTCCAAAAACAAGGCAGAAAGGTGTTTTCTAGGTGGTTTTTGGCCATTTTCACCCTGTAAAATTTGAAATGACTTAGGATTCCAGGTTCCAAAAGTTGATTTAGGGGTCAAAATATATCCAACCATGTAGAGTTTTTTCCATTTGGATCTCTCCAGAAAAAAGCACCGTGTGGCCCACACTACACGTTTGGTAGGGTGATTGTGCCAAAAATTGCCAAATTTGACCAAAAAATTGCAAATAACCAAAATGTTCACCAAAACTTCTCAAAATTTGGTATAATGTCCTAATATGTTATACTACACTATCATAGATTCATCAACCATCAAATCAATCCTACCCTTCTCCTTTTGACTAATTAGGGTTTTTCTTAGCCTTGCTTTCATTTGTTTGACATTTGCTCTCAAAATCAAGTCCCTTGTGTAATAATGGGAAGCTATGTGTTTTTTTAGCCTCTTGTCCCTGTTTTCCCTCTTGAGAAGCTTCTCGAAATGATCATTGACTTTTCCTAGCCAATATTCTTTGTCTTCATTGGTTCCTTGTCCATAAGCTCATTCACTGTGTTTTTCTTTCTTTGTTGTTGAAGTGCCTTTTTAAGGCCTCTTTTATTTAGTTTTTGTCTTTCCACTTGCTCTTGATGTTCAACTGGGTCCTCTGCCTCTATCAATGATTTACCTTTAATCTCCTTTCGCAAATTCATAATGTGCTTCTCTTGAAGCATTCTATCAACTTTCAGCTGCATATTTTCCTATTGTAGGCATGCTATCAAAGCATTTGCCTATGTCAATTTGTCCTACAACCTTTTGAGTTCATTCTCCTTGTCCACCATAGGTTGCTCAACTGTCCTAGGCTCCTCATTAGCCTTCAAAGTAGTCTCATCAACATCAATATGAAAAGAGTCATCTTCTTGGAAAAGTGTCTCATAATGCAAAGGTGATCCATGTTGTGCTGATGTAGAAGGTTTGGCCCCTTCCACAATCTATGGAGCAAACACAATCTTGTTCCCTCTTTGATAAGTTTTGACCACTTTATCCTCACCTTTATCCTTCTTCACTGTGGACCTATTAGATGAGACAATTTCTTTTTGAGTAGAGGGTTTTGATGATTAAATAAGTCTAGTAGGTTGGTTGGAAGAAGGAAAAAAGACCTATGCTTCAATGAATGTCTCCCAGCCAATGTTTAGATGCTTAAGATGATGAAGGACTATAATCTTGATGAGTTAGTGACGAAAGATCTTTTTTTTTTTTTTCTGTAACTCAATGTTTCTATGTTTCACTTTGTATGTCATCTTGTCTAGGCTTCTATACAAGTAATAGGGTATGTTGAGAAATTTAACCCTAGTAAAATGCATAAGCAGTCCGATGTGATAGATGTAGATCCTAGAGAATCTCCCCTCACAAGTAAAATAATTGATGATGATCTTCATCAAAGGTGTAAACCTGTCAAGGATCTGGCCAAAAGGAAAGATTTTCTTAATGTTATCTTTGTATGGAGCCTTGACATAGGCCTGATACAATTGAGCATCCAATTCTTGGGTGTTAAACCATTTTTCACCCATGTTAGGTATCCCTTTGGCTACTGCTATGATGTCCGTTGAGATGGTAAAGGTTACCCCTACAATAGTGACTTGACCTTTATTGAGGTTGGTGACAAACAATCTGATCCATTCAGGATGATATTGCACTTTTTGGACCAACTCACAAAATTCAAAACACCCAACATGCTAAAAACACTTGATGGAAAGTGGTGTTGACATCAGCCCCTGAGTATTTGATGGTTCATATCTTGACACTTTCCCACCCTTGTTAACAAACCCTAGGGGCAAAACAGGGGAAGGAAAAAAAAATGGGATGATGGGGTTAGGGAGTAGGAATAGTCATGATAAAATTTTATGTGATAGGGAGGATAGTAAGGTAGCTTAGGGAAGTAAAATGGAGGGAAAAATGAAGGTGTATGGGGCTAGGGAATTTAAATACAACCCAAATTGATAAAACTGCTAAAAGCGCAGCGAGTAGGGGTAGGTTTTGGGAATAGGAATGAAAATGATAGGTTTTAGGGTTTTCGGGATGCATTTAGGTGTGTAGGAGGTTAGGGTATGGTAGGAGAGGGATTCTTAGGGTTTACAAATTGAAAAAGGTAGTCTTCAAGAAAATCATAGCATAGGAGCAAATGATAAGTTTCCACACCATAAGACTTGATAAACTGAGTGAAAGATAGTGTGAGAGGTTTAAACTTACTTGTTTGACCCTTGTGAAAACTTTTGCTAAGTTTGGAGACATTTTGCAACCACTTAGAAACTCTTTACCACAAAGCGTAGCACCACTGCAAAAAGCACAACGTCTGAAGGAAAAGTGTAGCATGTAGTTTGGAAAAGCACAGCGAAAGAAGATAAAGCACAACGACTGAAGGAAAAGCGCAGCGACTGGGGGAAAAACTGATTTTTTGAAAATGTATATCCCTAAACTTGTGAGGAAATTATGGATTATGGATGAGATTTCCCTTGACAATTTGATGAATTAGAGGAATGAGAGCAAAATGGTCTTTTATAGCTTTGAGAAGTGACTTGCTTTGATTATAGTGGGGTGGCCCACCACATACTTTTCTTGTTGTTGATTTGAAAATCATGTACTTATGAACCTTTTGAATGCGGCTTGAGAGAATTTGAACTTACTAAATCATATTTTGAAATAAATTACACTTTGAAACAAAACCTTTTAGTAAATTCCCTATTACTACTCCATTTTCTGGATTTATGAATGAAATGACAGATTCTGATGACTCTAACCCTAATGACCTAATGGAGGCACTGAGATAAATGAATACCATGGTGAGATAACTAAGATGATGATAATGATTTTTTCAATGATTGTAGATCCAACTGAGTGATGGCAGTGACCGGAAAATGAAAATCTTGAAGGAGCAAGAGTGGACCTAGACACACGAGCCAGTGACCAAATTTTATTCTGAAAACCTAGTGATATGATAAAATTTGACTTTGAGACCCCTAAAAAAACTTGGTAAAATCATATTTGATCACTAGTGACAGGAAGAACTGACTGACACTAACACAGTCATCAAAATATACTTCCAGGAACTTATGAATAAATTCCTTGAACGCCGCGATCACTACTGGTAAATGATTGCAGTGCGTTCTTTAATTAGAATGGCATAATTGTATATTGGAAGCACCCCCACTCATTTGCAAAGGTTTTTTCTTCTGTCCTCTGGCACGATCTTTATTTGATGATAACCCAAAAAACCATCAGTGAACAAATATTCCTCCTGTGTGCCAACATTCTCTAATACTTCGTAAGTAAAGAATGTTGGAAATGGATCATGCACACAAGCATCATTCAGCTTCATCAAATATACACATATGCGGATTTCGCCCTTTTGTTTTTTTTCTTCGAACACCATTGGGCTTACCCAATCATATTCTTCTACAGGCTCAATAATGTCAGCTTCTAGCATCTTATCTAGTTCTAGGTGCACCTTTTCCTTATACTTTGTATTCAATCAATAAGGTCATTGCTTAATAGGCTTCGCATCTGGTTTCAATGTAATCTTCATAACACCTAGATCTCTGACAATCCCTTTCAAAATGGAAAACTTTGTAGGGAATAAATCCTGGTGCTCAAGCAGCAGCTCAGCTACCTTATTGACACTCCTCATCCCAATAATCTCCTATCTTCATGAACTTGTATTCTTCTTTAGACCCAATTCTTACCTATCGAGTCTTCAGAGGCTCTGATATATCTGGGTTCGCTATCTTTGGTCCTTCGATGTCGCGTTGTCCTTCGGTCTCAAGGATGGTAATATAATGTGGGTCATCCTCTTCTTCAGTAGTCACATTATAGCATTCTAGCACATGGCACAACTATGTACTCCAATCTGGTTGAGTCCATTCTACCAGTTCCTTTGATGTTCTGAATATAGCTACTTTTATTTCTTGCATTTCTTCATCAATACTCTCAAAGCCATCCTCAAAGCTGAAAGTTAGTAGAAAAATTTATCTTAAAATGTCCCATTTTGCAGTCCCCTGAAAAAGCTCTGTTTCCAAATACTAGTTCATTGGGATCGTATCTAACGTATGACAGAATATATGCACCCATTCTGGTTCAGGTTTTGTTCCCTAGGATTTAGTCCATCGTGTTAAATGATCACGTGGATCATCCTTCCCACTATATTTTTCTGTCATTCTAGTATTAGCATAGATGAACCTTAACTTCATCATTCTTCGGTATTCTTTCCATCCAGCAAAGCTCTCCTTGTGCGTACTCCACCAATGGGCAGGCATAGCACGGAGTGCCAATTCCAGTGCCTAGAAACGATGCTCTTCCAGTATTTCTCTTTTAAATTCATCTAAAAACAATTCCACATCAGTCAAACCATCATAATGCGGAAGGTTTCTTACCTCAATCGAAACACACCTTAGCGACCTGGTCATCAAGTTGGAGCAGAGCGTAGATACTTCATGTAGCCTATTCTGCCAATTCTTAAGCTCTTCATCTAAATCTGAGGTGCAAGATCTATCCATGTCCCACACAATTTGTCCATCTACTATAGGATTGATCCAATCCTCAACTCACATTGTTATCTTGTATATCTGATTGATATCATCATCACTTTCTACATAGTCGCGCACAAGTTTAGTGTAACGCGTTCCTTCTGCAAGGTCTAATGGCACTATGACCCTGAGTGAATTCTTCTAAAATGACATCTTATGTTTCTTCAAGTTCATTACCCCATTCATATCAATAGCCCAGTTAATTCCTAGCAGCACGGGGTATGGGTTACTATCATCCACTATCTCAATGACCTCAAAGTCGGCCCTGAGCGCACTTGCACCCTCAATGTCCACTTTTACATCATATAAGTGCCCCATTGGAATAATATTTTGTTGATTTTCCATGTGCAACTAAATAGGAGACCACTACAACACAGGTCTCCCCGTCCTTTCCCATGTCTACTTAAGCAAGACATTCGCATCAGACCCCATATCTAAGATACCTAGTCCATTTCATATTCAAGTATGCGCGGTTAACCTCATCCCGCGCCCCATTCATGCCTTATGCTTACTAATATTCCTCACTATACGATACTCAGTAGGAGTCTTTTCCCTATTGGCGCACTTGTCTATTAAGTCTTGCAATCCTTCAACTACTTTCTAATTGTGCAGAAGCTTCATACAAGTCTTCAGAAACATAGCTAGAAATGAAGGATCTACTTCTTAAGTCGCATTACTCTCTAGCATTTTCTTCTGGCTTCCTGAGGTGGATGCCTCACCAAAGTTCTTATTTTCTTCCAAGAAAGTTTCTTTAGTGCAATTCAGATCAAAGTCGACTTCCTTCTTAGTAGCCTTGTGTACCCATCTGTCTTCCTTGGACTTCTTACCTTTATTTGCACCAGTCGTCATTTCACTCCTCAACATAATATTTATGTTATGATCCTCCTTGCAGAGTTCAGCCCTCATCATCTAAATGTTTTGCGTAGGCTGTTGGGGCTGCGCCTTCTTCTCTTTCATTTTTTCCATAAGGATTGGACATTCCTCTATGACATGATCAAATTGTTGAAAATACTGACATGAGGGATGCATTGGATTTGTACAATCTCAAGCGAAGTGCCCTACTTTGCCACAGTTATAGCAGATTACCTGCCCACACCCTCACCCTGGTCCAGTGCCTCTTCCTCTTCCTCGGCCTTGCAATCCTCCACGTGTTGCCCCCGTGCCTTGATCCTAAGGCCGGTTTTATACCTGCATTATGTAGGTAAGGGCCCTATCCATCATCATCTCATAATTTCTACAATGGCACTCATCATGCCCTACAGACTTACAAAAAATTACAAAATAATTGTTGCGGGGTCTGTACAAATTTCTACAATAGATGGCAGTTATCAGTAGCATGTTGTCCTATAACATGACAAATATCACACCATAGTGCATCTCTCGCACTCATCTCGACATTATTCTCAGGCTTCAGGAGTATAGGCCCTCCCCTTATAATATAATTCTTAAATACTGGGCAATGGTCCTTATCATGTCCATGGCTCTTACATTTCATACACCAGATCTCACCGCACACCTTTGGTTGAGCTTCCCTTCCTTTCTTTAAGATCTACAACTCCAAATGCAAGCTTTCTAGCTCCGAATGAATTTGTTGAACTCTAAGGTTCGTATCCTGAATAGGTGATTTTTAACGGGAAAAGTGTCTACTCAAAACGACCCTATCCCACTAAGGTGTGACAGTGACCTTAGAAACAAACAAGGAAAACTACTTTCGTATTCTTCTTTATGAACTATAAACGAAAAGGAATAGGATGAACCAACCTGTGTCTTGCGCTAGTCCTTTTGATCCAATCTCTCTCCTCTTTGACAGCTTCCAGCTGCCTGCTCCGTTACTTGCCCAGCTTCACCAAGTTCCTGTAAGATCACAGAAGAAGAAAACTACACAAAGACATGGATTTATTTCATAAATAGCTTAGGATCATATTTAAGCTAAACATGCAAATATAACAAACATCAATGATACACAAGCATGTAGGAGAAACTAAAATAATTTTATTGATATAACAAGAAGGTCCAGGAGGAGTTACAACCGATGATTCCTGATCCAACATTAACCTCCCAGCAAAGTGATCCCCTCTTCACCTCCAACAAAGCATAAATCACCCAATACTCTGATATCTATCTCAAAACCAACAGCAATTCTCTGCAATGTACAAAATTCCAGCCTTTGGATCTCTGGGATGATGGATCCATATATAGATGTATGCAAAGAGGATGAGTCAGATTATGATTTGACTAGTGGCTTCTCTCTGTCAGTTCTTGCTTCCACTTGGAGACTGAGAGCCTCTTACTCATCCTTGGTCGAACTCAGTGAGGCAAGTGTCATTGGGGAAGATTCTGGAAGCTTCCATTGTCTGTCCACCTCGCGGAATGACACTGCCATTTGTCATTTCCCGCTCAACGCACCCTGGTAGTGCATTTAGGTGTGTTGCAATGCACCTAGCTAGTGTACTTGGGTGCTATGCAACGCAGCTAGCTAGTGGAGCAGCGGAAATGATCCTGATTTGACTGATTCTGAGCAGTTTATGGTGGAGAACTTCTGGGAGTAGTTGTAATTTGTTGACCTTGTTCCTTTAGGGGCCAGAACAACACTTTTAGGGACTTAGGATCCCTTGGTTTATGGACATTTCATGCTTAGAGCTGTCAGGCACAAAAATGTCTATAACAGTTGCCCCCTAAAGTATGAGGTCGTTTATCGGGTGAAATGTTTTATTAGGAGGATCCGAAGTTCTTTCAATGCTGGGAGGAGACCTGTAATAAGATACAATACAATACATTATCTTCATACTGTTTTCATGATCTAGCTGAGGCGGGCATTCCCATGCTCAGCTTTATAAATTCATTTTCATGTACATAGGACAGACAATCGTCTGATGGTAGACTGATGATTCTGATAGAGCCATCATCCTTTTGGTAGGATTATTATCTGTGCTGCAATGCCGTACATTTCAATGTCTTTATTTTCCTGAATATATATCGCAGCCTGGATGGATGAAACTAGATCCGGGGTCTTCAATCTCGTCCGATCTTCACTCAAAGTACAAGTCGATCCATGTGAGAAATGTTTTGAAGTCGAACATGGAAAGACATTGCTTGATTACCAGTCAATGATGTAAGTTGTTAACAAGCGCGAGAGGAATCACCGATAATGATGATGACCCTCAAGGTACTGCAGTACAATTCACGTGGTGTGAATAAAGGACTTGGCGTCGAACACCACACAAAATATTTCGGTCGAAGGTCATTGATGTATACCTGTCGCCGGAAGTGAGAAACTTGCCATTGAGGCATGCAAGCTTCAAAGTACTGAATGGGGTGTTCCTAGATCAACTTCTTGGATAATGAGCTGGTGTCGACAAGAAGCGATCCATCAAAGGAGGGCCTTAATGAATCCCACATCAATGAAACGGAACGGAGCAAATGATTTTGATGGAGGTGAAAACGATCTGATGATATATGGTTCAGGATGGCGATCATGAAAGAATGAAGTATAATGTATGGTAGTGGATGGGACACGGATGACTTCTCTGGATGACTTCTCTTGAACATGTCGGCGACACTTATGTGATGGACTGGTAGCATTTCCCCAAATGTGGATGGTATGGCGTGACCATGGTGATGTGACCGGTGAATGAAACAACCCAACCCGACTCAGGCACGGAGTGGAAGTGTCATGTTCAAGAGCGACTTGCTACCAATAAAGATTCTTTGAGTTTACTTCCCAATTTTTCCCCAGTCATTGCTGACCAGTACCTCTTTATTTTTGTCAAGCTTGAGGAGGATAACATATTCTTGTTCTATAATTTGCCCTTCGGGCAAACCCATCGCTATGTTTTAACGAGCCTAGCGATAGTGAAACTCGCTCTCGTCTAAAGACAAGTTTGTCGCTATTAATCTTTTTAACAAGTTTAACGACAAAGATAACTCGGTCCTTTTCATTTTTAGAGAGTCTGAAAAGGTACGTAAAGGTAACTCCAAAATTCCTTTTTCGTCATCTAATCCCTTAAGTCCGAAAAAGTATAAAACAATATAGAAGGGATGAATTTTCGATAGTTTTAACGAGCCGAACAAAACAAGTGCTCGATCTTTTTGTACAATAATCCCTCAGGTCCAAAAAGATTAAAATCTAGAGGAGGGATAACGCTTCCAGTCGCTTTAACGAGCTGGAAGGCCAAAACTCGGCAATCTTTTCATATTTTACGAGTCAGTTGAAAAGAGCTTAAAGAAGACTCGTCTTTTGAGGAATGAGTGATAAAATGGGTAGCAGCTAATTCTAGGTAAGGGTTGGAATTTTCCAATCACGGCAGTGTCACAAGGATGGCTAGTGAAATCACTCTTTGCAGCTGTTCCTCAAAATGGGTAAACAATCAAATGGAGGTGAATGATCGGCCAATGGAAAAGTGGAGGTGACGGTGCAAACACGACCAAAGCTTTAATGGCTGAAATGCTTCATTCACGGTGGTTATTTACCGGGGAATAGTTAATTTTTTAACGAGCTTAAACGCAGGTGGAAACATTTGCTCATGTCTTATGTTTATTTTTTAAAGAGCTTGAACTATGTGCTAAAACTGCTCGATTAATCCAGTCATATGATAAGAAAGTCTCATATAAAACGAAAACTTTTAGATTTTTGCCCCACATCCTTTCTTTATGTAAGTTAGGAAATGACTAATCCAAAAAACAGATAAATAATCGCTCTTTGCTTGCACTCTGAAAGGTTTGCATGCCCACAGGTATAAAATATGGTTTCAAGGTTACCCCTCAATTTTCAGACAAAACATTTGTTCTATCAGGAAAGGCCTACCTCTTACAAGTTACCCAAAGATTGTTCTATTCGCGGTGCAAACAAAACACTTCTTCGGCGGTGTCTACCGAGATAAAAAAAGGTGAGTGACAACGTCCGCCATTTCACATAACTTTGACAAGAGAATCTTATTCTAGAATAACCCCTCTTCCACCGACGGATGGGGTATAGACCAGTCATATTCTCCCGCGGAAACCTACTCTATACCCGAAGTTTTCCTGTTGAAGCAGACCAGGATGCATGCCCCCTGGGTTTCAGTCATATCCCTCCGAATTACTCGTGCTCATCGGGAGGACGGACTGGGGATTAAGACATTTCTTGCTTGAAGAGACCTTTTAGGGATGGTATATGACTATTTGCTATGCGTGATCTGGGAAATGAAAGCTGGTCCACGAGCTTGACCACTCTTCCTTCGTGCGGAAAACACATTACTCTAAAGAGTGAGGAGACGATGGCTCCCATGCAATAAATATAGTCTCGTCCAAGGAGTAGATTGTAATCTAAGGGTCCTTGAACTACCATTACGTTCATTTGAACTGTCTTCCTTCTCAATGTTATGGGCACATCGGGAAGGATCCCTAAAGGTCGACTGGTTCCTTTATCAAAGCCTGTCAGATTTCTCATCTCAGGAAAAAGCGATGGCGAACCAAGCGCTTTACAAGCAGTAGAGGAAAGGATACTCACAGAAGCCCCCTCATCTATGATGGTGCCAGCCATGACCATTCTATATATTTGAACGATAATTCGGAATGGTACACTTGCTGGTAAACGGGGTCTGCCTAGTTGATTCCAGTCAAAGGAGACAACTAGGTTGCTTGGAGGTGGGACCGAGTAGACGACTGGGTATGGCTCTGACGAACTTCCCTCCTGCGGTAAGGGAATGGGTAGATTGCCCCCATGTTCGTCGGAGTCTGTGTTGATGAAGAGAATTTGGACGGTGTCATCCTTGTTCTCTTCAGTGACTGTATCATCCGAAGATAAAACCTCTGAAGGCAAGACCGGGTCAACTGCCACCTCGACCTTTTGACTTTCATCTGGTATGGATTCAGATGGTTTATCTTCAATGATAGGCACTTCAGCCGACCACTTGAGCGGGCCAGCTGGATTCTCAACTAGCGACGGACTCGGCAAGAGTTTTTTATATCCAGGAGGAAGTCGTAACGGTGAAACCAGATGATCATCCAAAACTCTTTTTGCTTCGTCTAAGAAGGGACAACGGTGGACGGCATGATTGCCTTCGCACAGTTTACAAGGAAATTTAGCTTTCCCTTTTTGTCCTGGGCTTCACTTTTGCTAGTTGACGGTGTGCTTTCAACATGATCATCAGAGGTTGATGACACCGGATTTTGCAAACGAGGAGACCAGTCCCTTAGAATCCGAGGGATGCAAGGACAATCTCTGTGAAAGTGGTCTCCTTTGCAAATGACACATGGCGATTTAGGCCTGGTCGGTGTAGTGTGTGGATTTTCATTAGACGACACTCGTTTTCACCCATTCGCCTTTGGTTCCTTCTTCTTCTTCTCTTTCTTCTTCTTCTCCTTCTTCTCCTTAGGAACTTGACTTTTGGCTTTGCCAGCCCCATCAAGCGAAGAGGAAGGAGGAGAGGAAGAATTAGAGGAAGTAGAAGGTTAGTGGGAAACTCTGGACTCGTCTGGTTGCTAATTCGATTGTTCAAGAATGGTGGTTTTCTGAACGACATTGGTTGAGAAGAGCCATACTGGCAAGCCAATTGTTAGTCCTGGAAGCGACAATGTGGCCATATGGGGTGCACCAACATCTCCCCAAGAGGAGAAGGGACTAGGATTTCCACCAAGGGGAATTCCTTGGTTGGTAGACTCCATTTTCTCAACCTAATATCAACGTAGGAAAAGGGTATGAATATTCCGTTTAAAATAAATTTTTAGACGCTTTGACACAACTTGTTTTTTCAATTTTTAAGAGTCGAGAAAAAACAAAAGATGACTCTAGTATCCTTCGATTTTTAATGAGCCTGAAGTGACAAGTGCTCAGATGGACCTTTTCTGTTAAGGAGTCTGAAAAGGAACGAAAGGGACTACTCAGGAGATCTAGGTAGAGGGAGTACCAAACCAATCGCAAAAATGCAGAATACTTTTTACGGTACAGCATTCAATCTTCTCGAATGTTGTGTTCGGTGCATTGCGATCAGTAGGGCGGCCGACACGGCTTCCTATGGATAAAAGGTTTTAAGCCTATAGGGGTCTCCCAATATATACTCGACGATACGTGGGAGCACAAGTTCGTACTGGCACTTATCGTCTCAAAGTGGAGGAATCACCCAACCATCAGTGAGGACAACAGTTACCAGGCTTTACGACGCCGGAATATGTCTCTAGCCTAGACCTCTAAATGTTGTGTGTTAAGTTCCAAAACGTTGTTAGATTCATTCAATTTATTTTAAGTTGATCTTTCTTAGAAGTTTGCCTTTTGGGATCACCACAAGATGTAGATGTAATTCATAAAATGCAATCTAAAGATGATAATCAAACTTTTATCTCTTGTCAGCAATGAAAATCCTAGCTACAAGGGGAAAAGAAAGACACAATCTTTTCTCAAAGAGCAAAGAGCACACTGTAAATGCACTTTTCCCAAAACCAAGCCAAACAGACTGTCAATATGCAAATGCACATGTGCATGTATTTGTTTTCACTTTCTTAATATTGATGCCTAAAAAGAAAGTTGATGTACAAATCTGAATTTGCTTTCAAGCGACAAACACAAACAAGCTTCTTTTGGAAATCAAAAGGTAGAGAAGATTACGACACTTTATGATTTTGAAATAAATACTCGTTTTGACACTAGAAAGTGACAAATTCAAACCAAAGGCAAAATTAAAATCATAATCGATTGTCAACAGCAAATAAACTTTCTCCTAAGATTAAAATCGACACTTACAACAGATCTAAATCAAAGGACGACAGTATGACTATTCTACTTTTTCAATGGAAAACTGTATATGATGTAACAAACACACAAAGAACATCTACAGTCTTTTTGTACAAAGGAGGCGGAATTAAGGCAAAGAAAAGGGGTTTTTAAACAGACACACACTGATCACAGGCTGCAAAAATCAGAGACAAAACAGAAAAAATGAAGCAAAGAACCTCAGCTGCACAAGGCTAGGCTGATCAGAGCACCTGCTACATAGAGAAACTGGATTGCAGCGCAGGTAGCCCTCTCGGGAACTGCATTGAAATGCAGAATCTCTTCACAGAGCCTGCGCTGGGGCAGAAACGAGAATTCTATCCGGGTTCTGGGTCACGGTTTGCAGTTTAATCTATGGTTGTTGGCCGAGTAAAAGCAATCAGTAATGCACAATCAGAGGGTAGATTTAAAGGAGGTCTAAGAGCTATCACAAAGGGCAATCAGATCATTTGTGAATCAGCTGTTCAAATCATAAAAAAATCCAGTGAATGGATTGAAGTAGCAGATTGTTATAGACATTTTTGTGCCTTACAGCATTGAGCATGAAATTTCCATAATCTAAGGGATCCAAAGTCCCTAAACATGTTGTTCCTACCCCTAGAGGAACAAGGATAATAAACCATAGCAATTCACAGAAGTTCTCCACCAGAAAATGCTCAAAAACAAGTCAATTCAGGATCAATTCAGTGGCTCCACTAGCTGTCTGCGCTGAATGTCAAAGCCAACACTGGCTACCTGCACTGCAACGCAGGTAGAAGCACTACCAGGGTGCGTTGAGCGAGAATTTCCAAATGGCAAGTTCATTCCAAGAGGTGTCAAGACCCAGGAAGCTTCCAGAATCTTCCTCAATGACACTTGCCTCAGTGAATTCGACTGGTGATGAGTAAGAGGTTCCTAATCTCCAAGTGGAAGCAAGAACCTCCAAGTGGAATCAAGAACTGACAGAGGGAGAGGACACTAGTCAGATCTCAAGCTGACTGATCCTCTCTCCAAACATCTATATATGGATCTCTCCTCCATGATATTTACAGGCTAGAATTTTGTTATTGCAAAGAATTGTTGTTGGTTTGAGATTGGAATCATTGGGTGCTTAATGCTTTGAAGGGGGTGAAGATAGGAATTCCATTTTCTGGGAAGGAGATGCTGGATTGGAGCCCTCTGGGTTGTATCTCTTCATGAACCTTGTTATTCATCAATAAAACTATCTTGGTTTCTCCTATATACTGATGTATATTTGATGTATGATTGCATTAGTATGTTTAGTTTACTTCTAATCTTGAACTAGTTATGAATATGAATCCATGTCTTGTGTAGTGTTCTCTTCTTGTGATCTTGCAGAAACCTCTTGAAGCTGGGAGAGCGAGAAGGCAAGTAGCTGGGAACGCTCAAAGAGAAGGGAAACTGGATCGAGGGACAAACGGAAGACACGGGTTAGTCCATCCATCTCTCTTCATTCTTAATTCATAAAGGAAGAATACTAGAATAGCTGCCTCTGTTTGTTGCTAAGGCACTGTCACACCTTAGGTGGATAGGATCGTCCTGCATAGGCATTTTTACCCACAACAAATTGGCGACTCCACTGGGGAGATCTGTTTAGTAATTTTATTTGTGTTTCCATCATTGTTTGTTTCATAGACTCGACAGCAACAATCGAACTGCATCTGCTATTCCCAGATGCAAAGTAGACAGTTGCTGCTTTAATCCAATCACTGGACTTGTCTATGATCTGAACAATGGACTCACAAATGATTTGATGATCCTTTGTGATAGATCTTAGTACTCCTTAAAAGCATCCCTTTGATTGTACCTTGCTTGTTGCTTTGATTTGGCCTGAAACTGTAGATTAATCAGCAATCTGTGACCCAGAACCCAGTGAGAAACTCTCGTTTCTCCTTCAACGCGACCCCTGTGAAGAGGTTCTGCATTTCAACGTAGGTCCCGTGAAGGCTACCTGCGCTGAATGTCAAAACCCCTGTGTTGAGGTTGCGCTGATCCAGTTAGGCCTTGTGCAGCTGGGGTTCTCTGCTCTGTTTTGCCTTGTTTGGATCTCTGATTTTTGCAGCCTGTAACCAGCATAGGTACCAGTCTGATAACTCCTTTTCTCTGCTTAAATTCCTCCTCCTTTTGTACAAAAAGACTGTGAGTGTTTTTATGTGTTTTTGGCGTCATTTACAGTTTTCCTTTGCATGAGTGAAGTAATCATCCTGTAGCCCTTGATTTAGATCTATTGATTGTGATCTTAGGAGAGAGTTCATTGGCTGTTTGCAGTTGATTATACATTTACTTTTGCTTTTGGTTTGAGTTTGTCTCTTTTAAGTGTCGAAACAAGTATTCATTTCGAAAATCGTTAAGTGTTGTAATCTCTTCTACCCTCTCTGATTTCGAAAAAGTAAACTTGTTTGTATTTGTCATTTAAAAGCAAATTCAAAGTTGTACAAAAAGCTTTCTTTGTAGGCATCAATACTAAGAAAGCGGAAAACAAACACCTGCATTGTGAATTTGCATCTTGATAGTTTGCATGTTTGATTTAGGAAAAGTGCATTAGAGTGTGATGATTGCTCTTTGAGAAAACATGGTGTCTTTCTTTTCCCTTAGTAGCTAGGATTTTCAAAGTTGAAAAGATATAAAGCTTTCTTATCATCTTTAGATTGCATTTAGGAATTGTATCATACATCTCGTGGTGAACCTCAAAAGGCAAAATTCTAAAAAGATCAACCTAAAATAAATTGAATGAACTTAACAACGCTTTGCAACATATCGCACAACATAGAGGTCTAGGCTAGAGACGTGTTCCGGCGTCGTAAAGCCTTGTGACTGTCGATCTCGTTGATGGTGGGTGATTCCTCCTAAGGGACGATAGCGCCAGTACGGATTGTGCTCCCATGTACCGTCGCGTATATATTGGGAGACCACTATAGGAATATAACCTTTATCCTTAGGAAGCCGTGTCGACCGCCCTACTGATCGCAATGCACTGAACACAGCATTCAGGAAGATCGACCGCCCATACCCTAAAAAGTATTCTGCGGTTTTTCGAAAAGTTTGGCACACCCTCTACCTAGAACTCCAGAGCAGTTCCTTTTGGCCTTTTTCAGACTCTATAAGAGAAAAAGTCCATCCGAGCATTTGTCACTTCGGGCTCGTTAAAACATCGAACGAGACTAGAGTCATCTTTAGCTTTTTCTCGACTCTTTAAAATTGAAAAAGCAAGTTGTGTCTAAAGCGTCGTTAAAATTTATTTTAAACGGAACAATCACCCCTATTCCTGCATTGATCTTTAGGTTGAGAAAATGGAGCACACCAACCAAGGAATTCCCCTTGGTGGAAATCCTAGTCCCTTCTCCGCTTGGGGAGATGTTGGTGCGCCCCATATGGCCACATTGTCGCTTCCAGGACTAACAATTGGCCTACCGGTCTGGCTCTTTTCAACCAATGTCGTTCAGAACACCACTATTCCTGAACAGTCGAGTCAACAGTTAGACCAGACCAGAGTTGCCCACCAGCCTTCTACTTCACCTAATTCTTCCTCTCCTCCTTCTTCTTCGCTTGACGGAACTGGTAAAATAAAAAACCAAGTTCCTAAGGAGAAGAAGGAAAAGAAGAAGAAAGAGAAGAATAAGAAGGAGCCAAAAGCGAATGTGGGCAAACAAGTGGCGTCTGACAGAAATCCACACACAGCACTGACTAGGCCTAAATCTCCATGTGTCATATGCAAGGGAGACCACTTCCACAGAGATTTCCCCTGCATCCCTCGGATACTAAGGGACTGGTCTCCCCATCTGCACAATTCGGTAGCGTTGACCTCTGATAGCCATGTTGATAGCACACCGTCAACTAGTGAAAGTGAAGTCACAGGACAGAGAGGGAAAGCTAGATTTCCCTGCAAACTGTGTGAAGGCGACCATGCCATCCACCGTTGTCCCTTCTTAGATGAGGCTAAAAGAGTTTTGGAAGATCACCCGATTTTGCGAGCGCAACTTCCTCCTGGATATCAAAAACTCCTGCCAAGTCCTTCACCAGTTGAAAACCCGGCTGGCCCGCTCAGGTGGTCAGCCGAAGCACCTATCATTGAGGATGAACCGTCTGAATCCATACCTGACAAAAGTCAAAAGGTTGAGGTGGCAGTTGACCCTATTTTGCCTTCAGAGGCTCTATCTTCGAATGATACCATCACAGAGGAGAATAAATACGACACCGTCCAAATTCTCTTCATCAGCACAGACTCCAACGAACAAGGGGGCAATTTTCCCATTCCTTTGTCGCAGGAAGGAACTTCATTAGATTCATACCCGGCCGTCTATTCGGTCCCACCACCAAGCAACCTGGTTGTGTCCTTCGACTGGAACCAACTAGGCAGACCCCGGTTGCCAGCAAGCATACCATTCAGAATTATCGTTCAAATATACATAATGGTAATGGCTGGCACCATCATTGATGAGGGGGCATCTGTGAGTATCCTTTCCTCTATTGCTTGGAAAGCGCTTGGTTCGCCAGCGCTTTTGCCTGAAATGAGAAATCTGACAGGCTTTGATAAAGGAACCAGTCGACCTTTAGGGATCCTCCCCAATGTGCCTATAACATTGAAAGGGAAGACCGTTCGAATGAACGTGATGGTCGTTCAAGGACCCTTGGATTATAACCTACTCCTTAGATGAGACTATATATATTGCATGGGAGCCATCGTCTCCTCACTCTTTAGAGTAATGTGTTTTCCGCACGAAGGAAGAGTGGTCAAGCTCGTGGACCGGCTTTCATTTCCCGGATCACGCATCGCAAATGGTCATATACCATCCCTAAATGGTCTCTTCACGCAAGAAATGTCTCAACCCACGGTCCGTCCTCCTGATGAGCGCGAGTAATCCGGGAGGATATGACTGGAACCCAGGGGGCATGCATCCTGGTCTGCTTCGGCAGGAAAACTTTGGGTATAAGGTAGGTTTCCGCGGGAGAATACGACTAGTCCGTACCCCGTCCGTGGTTGGAAGAGGGGTTGTTCTGGAATAAGATTCTTTTGTCAAAGTTATGTGAGAGGGCGGGCGTCGTCACTCACCTTTGTTTATCTCGGTAGACACCGCCGAAGAAGTGTTTTGTTGAAAGAATAACAAAACAATCTTTGGGTAGCCTGAAAGAGGTAGGCCTATCCCGGTAAAAAAATTGTTTTATTGGACATAAGAAGGGGTAACCTTGAAATTGTAATTTATGCCTGGGGGCATGCAAACCTTTTGGAGTGCAAGCAAGGGGCGACTATTTATTTTTTTAAATTTTTAGGTCCTCCCTTTAAACCTGTAGGTCTAACCCTTTAAACTCGTAGGATTAGTCGTTTCCAGGCTTGCATAACGAAAGGATCCGGAGCAAAGCTTTATAAGATGAAGCTCCATAAAAAATAGAATCTTAATGAGACATTCTTATCATATGACTGGATTATTCGAGCAATTTTAGCACACAATTCATGCTCGTTAAAAAATAAACGCAAGATCCGAGCAGTTTTAGCGCATAGTTCATGCTCGTTAAAAAATAAACATAAGATCAAGCAAATGTTTCCACCCACGTTTAAGCTCGTTAAAAAATGAACTATCCTGGTAAATAACCACAGTGAATGTAATATCATCAGCCATTAAAGCCTTGGTCGTGTTTGCACCGTCACCTCCACTTTTCCATTCGTCGATCGTTCACCTCCATATGTTTGTTTACCCATTTTAAGGAACAACTACGAAGAGTGATTTCACTAGCCATCCTTGTGACACTGCCGTGATTGGAAAATTCCAACCTGTACCTGGAATCAGCTGCTAACCTATTTCATCACTCGTTCCTCAAAAGACGAGTCTTCTTTAAGCTTTTTTCATCTGACTCGTAAAATATGAAAAGATTGCCGAGTCCTTGGCCTTCCAGCTCGTTAAAGGGGCAAGAAGTGCTATCCATCCTCTAGATTTTAATCTTTTTGGACCTGAGGGATTATTGCACAAAAAGATCGAGCGCTTGTTTTATTCGGCTCGTTAAAACTATCGAAAACTCATCCCTTCTGTATTGTTTTATACTTTTCAGACTTAAGGGATTAGATGACGAAAAAGGACTTTTGGAGTTAACTTTATGTATCTTTTCAAACTCTCTAAAAATGAAAAGGACCGAGTTATCTTTGTCGTTAGACTCGTTAAAATCATTAAATAGTGACAAGCTTGTCTTTAGACGAGAACGAGTTTCACTATCGCTAGGCTCGTTAAAACATAGCGATGGGCTTGCCCAAAGGGCAGGTTATAGAACAAGCATATGTTATCCTCCTCAAGCTTGAAAAAAATAAAGAGGTACTGGTCAGCAATGAGTGGGGAAAAATTGGGAGAAACTCAAGAAAACTTTGATGGTAGCAAGTCGCTCTTGAACATGACACTTTTCCTCCGTACCACAATCGGGTTGGGTTGTTTCATTCACCGATCACATCACCATGGTCTCGCCATACCATCCATATTTGGGGTAATGCTACAGATCCATCGCATCAGTGTCGCCATATGTTCAAGAGAAGTCGTTCAGAAAAGTCAACCGTGTCCCATCCACTGCCGTACATTATCCTTCATCCTTTCATGACCGCCACCCTGAATCATATGTCACAGATTGTTTTCACCTCCATCAAAATCATTAGCTCCGTTCCGTGTCATTGATGTGGGATTCATTAAGGCCCTCCTTTGACGGATCGCTTCTTGTCGACACCAGCTCATTATCCAAGAAGTTGATCTAGGAACAACCCCTTCAGTACTTTGAAGCTTGCATGCCTCAATGGCAAGTTTCTCACTTCTGGAGACAGGTATACATCAATGACCTTCGACCGAAAGATTTTGCGTGGTGTTCGACGCCAAGTCCTTTATTCACACCACGTGAATTGTACTGCAGTACCTTGAGGGTCATTATCATTATCGGTGATTCCTCTCGCGCTTGTTAACGGTTTACCTCATTGACCGGTAATCAAGCGATGTCTTTCCATGTTCGACTTCAGAACATTTCTCACATGGATCGACTTGTACTTAGAGTGAAGATCGAACAAGTTTGAAGACCCCGGATCTAGTTTCATCCATCCGGGCTGCGATATATATTCAGGAAAGATAAAGACATTGACATGTACATCATTGCAGCAGATAATCATCCTACTCAAAGGATGATAATTTCATCAAAATTATCAGTCTACCACCAGACGATTGTCTGTTCTATGTACAGAAAAATGAATTTATAAAGCTGAGCATGGGAATGCCTGCCTCAGCTAGATCATGAAAGCAGTATGAAAAATAATGTATTGTATTGTATCTTATTACAGATCTCCTCCCAGCATTGGATGAACTTCGGATCCCCCTGATAAAGCATTTCACCCGATAAACGGCCTCATACTTTAGGGGGCAACTGTTATAGACATTTTTGTGCCTTACAGCATTGAGCATGAAATGTCCATAATCTAAGGGATCCAAAGTCCCTAAACATGTTGTTCCTACCCCTAGAGGAACAAGGCTAACAAACCACAGCAATTCACAGAAGTTCTCCACCAGAAACTGCTCAAAAACAAGTCAATTCAGGATCAATTCAGTGGCTCCACTAGCTGTCTGCACTAAATGTCAAAGCCAACACTGACTACCTGCACTGCAACGCAGGTAGAAGCACTAACAGGGTGCGTTGAGCGAGAATTGCCAAATGGAAAGTTCATTCCAAGATGTGTCAAGACCCAGGAAGCTTCCAAAATCTTCCTCAATGACACTTGCCTCAGTGAATTCGACTGGTGATGAGTAAGAGGTTCCTAATCTCCAAGTGGAAGCAAGAACCTCCAAGTGGAATCAAGAACTGACAGAGGGAGAGGACACTAGTCAGATATCAAGCTGACTGATCCTCTCTCCAAACATCTATATATGGATCTCTCCTCCATGAGATCTACAGGCTGGAATTTTGTTATTGCAAAGAATTGCTGTTGGTTTGAGATTGGAATCATTGGGTGCTTAATGCTTTGAAGGGGGTGAAGATAGGAATTCCATTTGCTGGGAAGGAAATGCTAGATTGGAGCCCTCTGGGTTGTATCTCTTCCTGAACCTTGTTATTCATCAATAAAGCTATCTTGGTTTCTCCTATATACTGATGTATCTTTGATGTATGATTGCATTAGTATGTTTAGTTTACTTCTAATCCTGAACTAGTTATGAATATGAATCCATGTCTTGTGTAGTGTTCTCTTCTTGTGATCTTGCAGAAACCTCTTGAAGCTGGGCGAGCGAGAAGGCAAGTAGCTGGGAACGCTCAAAGAGAAGGGAAACTGGATCGAGGGACAAATGGAAGACACCGGTTAGTCCATCCATCTCTCTTCATTCTTAATTCATAAAGGAAGAATACTAGAATAGCTGTCTCTGTTTGTTGCTAAGGCACTGTCACACCTTAGGTGGATAGGATCGTCCTGCATAGGCATTTTTCCCCACAACACAGATGTCTACTTTGCATTTGATAATGGCAAATTCAGTTCGATTGCTACTTCTACGTTTATGAAACAAACAACAAGAGAAACACAAACTAACTAACTAGACACGCTCCCCAATATGGTCGTCATTTTGTTAACGGGAAAAGTGTCTACTCAGAACGACCCCATCCCACTAAGGTGTGATAGTGACCTTAGAAACAAACAAGGAAAACTACTTTTGTATTCTTCTTTATCAACTATAAACGAAGAGGAATAGGATGAACCAACCTGTGTCTTGCGCTAGTCCTTTTGATCCAATCTCTCTCCTCTTTGACAGCTTCCAGCTACCTGCTCCCTTACTTGCCCAGCTTCACCAAGTTCCTGTAAGATCACAGAAGAAGAAAACTACACAAAGACATGGATTTATATTCATAAATATCTTAGGATCAAATTTAAGCTAAACATGCAAATATAACAAACATCAATGGTACACAAGCATGTAGGAGAAACTCAAATAGTTTTATTGATATAACAAGAAGGTCCAGGAGGAGTTACAACCGATGATTCCTGATCCACCATCAACCTCCCAGCAAAGGAATCCCCTCTTCACCTCCAACAAAGCATAAATCACTGAATACTCTGATATCTATCTCAAAACCAACAGCAATTCTCTGCAATGTACAAAATTCCAGCCTTTGGATCTCTGGGATGAGGGATCCATATATAGATGTATGCAAAGAGGATGAGTCAGCTTATGATTTGACTAGTGGCTTCTCTCTGTCAGTTCTTTCTTCCACTTGTAGACTGAGAGCCTCTTACTCATCCTTGGTCGAACTCAGTGAGGTAAGTGTCATTGGGGAAGATTCTAGCAGCTTCCATTGTCTGTCCACCTCACGGAATGACACTGCCATTTGTCATTTCCCGCTCAACGCACCCTGGTAGTGCATTTAGGTGCGTTGCAACACACCTAGCTAGTGTACTTGGGTGCTATGCAGTGCAGCTAGCTACTGGAGCAGCTGAAATGATCCTGATTTGACTGATTTTGAGCAGTTTTTGGTGGAGAACTTCTGGGAGAAGCTGTAATTTGTTGACCTTGTTCCTTAGGGGCTAGAACAACACTTTTAGGGACTTAGGATCCCTTGGTTTATGGACATTTCATGCTTAGAGCTGTAAGGCACAAAAATGTATATAACAATGATGCCTGCATCCTCATTGTGATCTCCAAAGCTTCCACTTACGTTGCTATCTTCTACTGTGATAGAGGTATTCTTAAATGTGGCAAGAGAGATCCTATAAACTAGTCATGATGCTGGGAATATCAGATTTTCATATTAGCTTACCTGATCAGGCATTTCAACCTTTGATCAAAGTCCCAAGGTATCTCATCGACCTTTTGTCGAATTTCCTTAAATTCAATTACTTACTGCGCCTCTGACTTAGGCTTATTGAACTCCTTGTTCAAAGATAGTTGGGTATCTGCCAAAGACGCATTAGGTTTATCAGTGAAATACTTAATATACCATGTTAATGCACAATCCTATAAAGCTCTAACCAACTGTGCTTTCTTAATATTGTCATCAGTAATTTTCTGCGTTGTCCACACAACTCCTGCAACAAACAAAAATTGTTTTGGATCTTCATTCCCCGTTCCCTTAAAAATTAGCATCTTCATCGCGTTTGCCATGTTGAATGGTGGAAGTGGAGGTGGAGGTGGTGAAGGCGTAGGTTTATGAGGTGGAGATGGATTGGATGGATGAGGTATCCTCAGAATACCCTGCATAATTAACTAAACAGCACTTTGTGGCACAATCAGCACCGCCCCTTCGTCGTCGCTTGAAGGGGGTTCAATGAGCGGACTATATTCTGTGATGGATCCTCCATTTCTTCTAAAGAATCTCCCACTTAACGTAGCCCCAAACATCAAGGTAACTGCATAACCCTCTTTTCACACAACAACATTTTAATCGCAATCTTTAATGATTTCAGATACTTACCTTGCGTTCCTTTAAAGAGCCTTCGTTCTACTTCGTTATAACTGATATTCTTGTTAATCGCGAAATAAGTCACAAAGCTTCCCAATGTGCAATCGAGCCAGTAATCCATAGCCCATGCGATATTTATTTCTTATGCCTCTAGACATCGCACCAACTTAGGAGTCCACACTATAGGACCGTCAAGCCCCCACGTCCCTTGACTATCATCCAACTTGGATAACCACTAGTATAGTTCTTCAGGGAAGAAATATAAGAATGCATTGGTTTTGCATGTATACAAAAATCTCTCCATCCACTGTTCCTTGGAAAATTTAAGGCTCCTGTTCTCTTAAGTGGCGAATGCGTGCACGTTTCGATCAATCCACTTGTCAATATCTTTCTTCGTAGGAAACCATTTGTCGCACATCTCTTAGATAGATCACGGTCTCGGCAATGGAACCATTTGTTGGCTTAAGGGAGCCTAACCTAGGTTCAGAGTTGTTCGCACCAACCAAAAAAACCCTAACTACTGGCCCTTTCGGCAACAACCTGCATAGTGTAGGTTGCAGTCTCACCCAAAGCAGTATTGGGGGATGCTAGAACTAGGTTTCTGCATCCAGGAACATGTGATAAATGGTTCTTAAGCTCTGACAGTTCAGATCTTCCTTCACGTAGATCGGTATCCTTCTAGGGCTCATCACAATAACTAAATTAAAATGGCTTCAAGACCTTCTTGAAGGTCTATGACCAGTCTTTGTGGACCTTAAATAGACGATTTATCTATTTTCATGCATCAATAAAGAACCCTACATCTGAGTTCACTCAAATCTATCCAATTCATCAGAAAATATAATAGAAATAGCTTTTAACTTCGTGAAAGTAGATAACTAATCATATCATGCATCATTAAGATAGATTCAGTTTTCGTGCAGCATTCATTCATTATTTCATAAAAACATATTGTTAAGCGACAAAATATAACATAAACAGATTCGATAGAAATGCACAGTGGTTCTTCAAAATCATTCATTATTGATCTTCAATGTTCATATTACAAAATCTTCTACCCTGCACACTCAGCTGCAAGGGTCCGCTCGCTTAGCTATGACTTACCAAGGCCTCCTATGCACTTAGCCATAGGAGCCTTTCCCTTCACGCCTAAGTACAAGAAGCATAGCCTTCCTACCTCAGCACTTGCCCAAAACAATCTCTTGATTCACTTAGCTTCCTTCATTACGAATTAGTTATCTCTAAGACTCTCTATAACATGAATATATGGAGTTTTCAATACAATACCACGGTTCACGGGCCATGGGTGAGTCTCAAAACCAACTTAGCTATCTATCCAAACAAGGGGCTAAGACCCCTTTGACTCCTAACTATCTTCACACTCCGCATCCACATTTCATGGAGACTTTACATCTTTTTACAAAAACTTATACAAAATTTGGGTGAACTAACCCAAAAACTGCCCATAAGGACCATATCCCAACAGTGTTCAGGACAGATAATGGTGGAGAGTTTTGTAAGAAGGGATTTGAAGAGTTCTATAACAAGTGAGGTATAGCACAGAAGAAGACTACTCCATGTACACCTTAGAAAAATGGATTTGCTGAAAGGATAAATAGGACGTTGATGGAAAAGGCAAGAAGCATGCTTAGTGGTGCCAGGTTAGGACAGGAATTTTGGGCAAAGGAGATGGAGACTGCATGTTACCTGGTCAACAGATCACCTTCATCAACGTAGGAAGATAAGACTCCAAAACATGTAAGGATTGGTAATAAACCTTCTCTTTCATATCTGAGGGTATTAGGATGTGAAGCATATGTACATGTTCCAAAAGAGAAAAGAAAAAAGTTGGATAGAAAATATGAAAGGTGCATCTTTGGAACCTAGAAACAAGGAAGGTTGTGTACAGCCGAGATGTGGTGTTTAGAGAGGTGAAATATGTTATTAAACATGAATTCCTACCAAAGGAACTTGAGAAGATAGAATTTGATCTAAAGGAGGAAAAATCAGACTCTACAGCAGAAGAGGAATCAGAAGATGAAGAACCACAAACTCCAGCTGTGAGCAGATCAGTTCAAGAAAGAAGGCATCCAGAAATTTATAGTACATCTGCTTTTTGTTCAAATTTTTGTTTATCTATTACTAATGATGATCCCAAAACTATGAGGGAAGCAGTAGATTCAAAGGATGGAAAACTCTGGAAAGAGGCCAAGGGTAATGAAATGGCATATTTGCACAAAAATGATGCTTGGGATCTGGTGGAGTTGTCATCTAGAAGGAAACCCATTGGCAGAAAATGGGTATTTAAGAAGAAGATGAATGGAGGAGGCAAGGTGGAGAAATACAAAGCTCGGTTGGTAGCAAAAAGTTATTCCCGGGGTGTCAGTAATTGATTTTGGTGATATTTTTCCACCTATTTCCAAGGTATCTTCTACTATTACTTTTATCTGTTGTTTCTTCTTTTGATTTTTAGGTAGAATAGATGGATGTGAAGACAACATTTCATCACGGGGATCTAGAAGAAGAGATCTACATGAAGCAACATGAAGGCTTTGCGGTGAAGGGTAAGAAAGAATGGGTATGCAGGTTAAAAAAGTCTTTGTATGGGTTAAAACAATCATCGAGGATGTGGTATCAGAAATTTGATACATATATACGGGGACTTGGCTTCACCAGAAGAAAAGCAGATCATTGTGTGTATTTTAAATTAATTGGTGACCATTTTATTTATTTGGTCTTGTATGTCGATGACATGTTGCTAGTTGGAAATGACAAAGAAATTATCCAAGATTTGAGGACCCAACTATCCTCTAAATTCGACATGAAAGATCTTGGTGTTGTAAACTATATTTTGGGCATGGGAATTAAATGAGATTGGGAAAAGAGGAAGCTCTAGTTAAACCATATGATGTATGTCAAGACAATAATGCAGAGGTTTAATATGCAGGATATTAAACGGTGAAGGTTCCTATTCCTATAGGTGTAAAGCTATCTGTTGAATAGTGTCCCAAGAAACAAAAGGAAGAGGACATGTCTCGTGGTCCATATGAAAGTGCAATCAGTAGCCTAATGTATGCAATGGTTTGTACTAGACCATACATTGCACATGCAGTGGGAGTATTCAGTAGGCTTATGTCAAAACTAGGAAAGGAGCATTGGACAACAATGAAGCGGGTTTTCAATTATTTGCATGGAACTAATGATTATGGTTTGTGGTATCAAGGAAGACCAAGATTGGACAGAGTTTTGGACATTTGTGGCTTTGTTTATGTACACTGGGATGGAGATCTGGAACAGAGAAGATCTACAATTGGGTATTTGTTTAACCTATTTGGAGGTGCAGCCATTTGGATGAGTAAGAGGCAATCTGTAGTGGCACTTTCAACCACAGAGGCAGAATACATGGCAGGCACTCATGGAAGCAAGGAAAAATTTTGGTTGCAGAGATTGTGTTCAAGTATGGGGTTAGTACAATGAGCTATAAGGATATACTGTGACAGGCAAAGTGAAATTTTCTTGGCAAAGAGACCTACTTATCATTCAAAGACAAAGCACATTGATATTCAGTATCACCTTGTGAGGGATATGGTTGAGGAAAAAAACGTGTTGCTGGTGAGGGTAGACACTTTGAAGAATACTGTAGATGCATTGAAAAATTCTATGATCACTGAGAATTTCTCGGTGTAGAGAAACAATGGGCATTATAGGGGTGGACCAATGACTAAGCTCTCTTGTGGCCCCTTATGGAAATAAAACAATAAGTGGTAGAATGTTGGGTGTGTATTATATTATTTCCATGGCTACCCCACGCATGGAGGGGTCATAGGGGTGGCATCCCCCCTTGTCGGGGGGTTTGAAGGGGGAAAATAGCCCCCCTACACGGAGTCTGGGGTAGTGGCTCGAGAAATGTTTTTTGGAACTTATATTAGGTGGGCAGAACTACCTATGGTTTTGTGCATGGATTTCGCACATAGTTTTGGGCATGATGGTTTTTTGTCCATGGTATTTCGTAGATCTAGTCAACATAACTATGGTTATGTTCTAATCCAAAGTTTATGTATTGGGATTTATGAATGCTTTGGCATGTATATATATGTATTTTGTTTTACACTCTCACCATTTTTTATTTTATGCTTGTAAGAATTCATTTGCAAGTAATTTCTGTACGAGGTTATAAACTACACTTATACTATATTTTAATGATCTTCTAGTTTTGGTAGATCTAAGGCCCCTAACAATGACATAACTTTCATTAGAGAAAGATTGAAGAGGGATATGGTGCTCTAAGGTCCTGGAAATTAGCATCATCAATTGATTTGTTTGTTCCATTGGAAGGGCCAAGATCAAAAGGAGGGTATTGTGAGTCCTCCCTAGCCACATAGAAACAAGTATTTAGGTCCACTCTCATGTCCCCACAAAGAGAAAGGATTTTTTATCTGGTCTCTTTTTTCTTCCTCTGATTAGATCCCAAACCTTTCATTCCCTCATCTGCCTTTATGCCAACCATTTTTATGTTGTTAGCCCAAGCGAGGAATTCCAGCTAGTGCCTGCAGGTCCTCATCAACTAATATAGGGGTTGTTGATGAGCCTCATCATTGGGTAATTATATGGGCCTTAATTCACCTCCTAGCTTAGTCAAACCAACTATTCTCACAACTTATTGCATACTTATGATTATATTTTGTTTATGAGATGAGTTAGAGTTGGATATTTTGCTTTGTGGTCTAATGTGCATTTAACACTGGATTAAAGGATAAAAGCAAGGAATTTTGGCAAAGACCTTGGTCAAAACTCGAATGGGACAAGGGAGAGTAATTATAGGAGGTAAATCATCCTCATTTACTACCCCTCCCTTCGAATATTCCTCCATCAGCTCGGAGTGAAAACAACCAAATCATGAGGACTAGAAGGTAGCCGAGCAAGTGAAAGTCAAAGCACCAGTTTATCTTGAGTTTGGGAGCCGAGCCTCCCTAAATTTAAGGAAGTCATTGGATACTTCTGTCGTATAAGTAGAGAGGCCTAGGATCTCAATAGGATTCGGACTTTTGATTGTAGAACTCTACTTTATTTTCGAGTTGCAAGAATTGTGACAATTTTTTATGTAATCCATTGTTTTGATAATAAGCATGAGTTTTGTTTTGAGCCAACAATGAGTTAACTCAGAGGGCTTGTAGGTTTTAACCCCATACGTAAATTACCTGCATACGGATTCTAAAAACACAAAAATTAAACAAAGCAAGAGCATAACAAATAAAACACATATACACATAGATTTCCCCTGGATCCCAAAACCGGGACTACCAACTTGATTTTTCATTATTTTCCTTTCAATGTTATAATACATATTTATACATGTCAAAGCATCCAATACCATGGACCGAAAACCATCGCATCCAAAACCATGGACCGAAAACCATCACGTCCAAAACCATGTGCGAAAATCATGCACACAACCATAGGTAGGTCTGCCCAACCTAATATAGTGTCCAAAAAAAAATTTCCCGGTGCGTTGCCCCAGACCCTGTAGAGGGGCGCTATCCAACCCCCCTCTAACCCCCTGGTTCAGTAGATGGGCTAGTCATGGAAAGAATAACATAACCCAACATTCTCCCACTTGTTGTTTTCTTTCCACATGGGGCCACAAGAGAGCTTAGTCATTTATCCAACCCTGCAATGCCCATTTTTTCTCTACACCAAGAGAACTTCTCAGAGCTCACAGATTTTATCAATGCATCTGTAGTAATCTTCAAAGTGTCCACCTTTACCAGCAACACCTTTTTGTCTTCTATCATATACCTCACAAAGTAATATTGAACATCAATGTGCTTTATCTTTGAATGGTAAGCAAGGTTCTTTGCCAAGAAAATTGCACTTTGGCTGTCACAGCCTATCCTTATAGCTCCTTGTACTAGCCCCATACTTGAACATAATCCCTGCAACCAAACTGCTTCCTTGATTGCATGAGTGGCTGCCATGTATTTTGCCTCTGTAGTTGATAGTGCCACTACATATTATTTCTTACTCATCCAACTAAATGCACCTCCAAATAGGTTAAACACATACCCACTTATAGATCTTCTCTGATCCATATCTCTAGCCCAGTCTGCATCAACAAATCCATGGATATCCAAAACTCTTTCTAGTCCTGGTCTTCCTTGGTAGCATAAACCATAATCACTAGTGCCACGCAAATACCTGAAAACCCTCTTCACTATTGTCCAATGCTCCTTCCCTAGTTTTGACATAAACCTGCTCAATACTCCCACTGCATGTGCAATGTCTGGTCTAGTACAGACCATCACATACATCATGCTACCGACTACACTTGCATATGGAACATGGGACATATCCTCTTCCTCTTCTTGTGTCTTGGGACACTGTTCAACAGATAACTTTACACCTACTATCCTGCATATTAAACCTCTACAATATTGTTTTGACATACTTCCTTTGGTTTAACTAGAGCTTCCTCTTTGCTCGATCTCTTTTAATTTCCATGCCCAAAATATAGTTTACAGCACCGAGATCTTTCATGTCAAATTTGGAGGACAATTGGGTCTTCAAATCCTGGATAATTTCTTTGTCATTTCCAACAAGAAACATATCATCCACATACAAGACCATATAAATAACATGGTCACCAATTAATTTAAAATACACACAATGATCTACTTTGCTTCTGGTGAAGCCAAGTCCTTGTATAAATGTATCAAATTTTTGATACCACATCCTTGGTGACTGTTTTAACCCATACAGGGACTTCTTTAACTTGCATACCAGTTCTTTCTTACCCTTCACCACGAAGCCTTCGGGTTGCTTTATGTATATATCCTCTTCCAGATCCCCCTGAAGAAATGTTGTCTTCACATCCATCTGTTCTACCTCAAAATCAAAAGTAGCAACAACATATAAAAGTAATCTAATAGAAGCTACCTTGGCAATAGGAGAAAAAATATCACCAAAATCAATTCCCGGAACCTAGGAATAACCTTTTGCTACCAACCTAGCTTTGTATTTCTCCACGTTTCCTTTTTCATTTTTCTTCTTCTTGAACATCCATTTGCTACCAATGGGTTTCCTTCCAGCCGGCAACTCCACCAGATCCCAAGCCTCATTTTTGTGCAACGATACCATTTCATCAACCATGGCCTCTTTCCAGAGTTTTCCATCCTCTGAATCTACTACTTCTTTCATAGTTTTGGGATAATCATAAGTAATAGATAAAGCAAAATTTTTATAGAAGCAGATGGACTATACCTTTTTGGTTGCCTTCTTTCTCGAACTGATCTTCTCACACCCGAAATTTGTGGCTCTTCATCTTCTGATTCCTCCCCTACTATAGAGTCTGATTCTTCCTCCTTAGCTCAAACTCTATCTTCTTAGGTTCCTTTGGTTGGACTTCATGTTTAATAACATATTTCACCTCTTTGAAGACCACATCTCAGCTATACACAACCTTCCTTGTTACTGGGTTCCAAAGCTTATAACCATTCAAACCATCCTTATGCCCAATAAAGATGCACTTTTTAGATTTACTATCCAACTTGGTTTATTTCTCCTTTGGAACATGTACATATGCATCACATCCAAATACCCTCAAAGGTGAAAGAGAGGGTTTCTTACCAGTCCATACCTCTTGTGGAGTCTTTTCCTCCAATGCTAATGAAGGTGATATGTTGACCAGGTAACATGTTGTCTCCATCGCCTCTACCCAAAATTCTTGTCCTAACCCAGCACCACTGAACATGCTTCTTGCCCTTTCCATCAATGTCTTATTCATTCTTTATGCAACTCCATTTTACTAAGGTGTATATGGAGTATTCTTCTATTGTGCTATACCACACTTCTTACAGAATTCTTCAAATTCCTTACTACAAAACTCTCCACCATTATCTGTCCTTAGCACCTTTATCTTCTTCTCTGTCTAGTTTTCCACCAGAGCCTTAAATTATTTAAACTTGTCAAAGAATTTAGATTTATTCTTAAGGAAATATATCCATGTATTCCTTAAGAACTCATCTATAAATGATACATAGTACACAGACTTACCCAGTGATGGAACCTTCACAGGTCCAAACACATCACTGTGCACAAGCTCTAATATATGTTTCGTCCTCTTACCATCAGAGGGGAAACTCACCTGATTCTGCTTCTCATATACACAATTTTCACAGAAATCAAAATCTAGAGAGCTATTGCTCATATCTTCTACCATACCTTTACCATGAAGTATTCGAAGGCCCTTCTCTCCAATATGTCCAAGCCTTTGATGCCACAACATGGTCTTCTCTCAAGAGACCACTATATTTTCTGCTCCACTTTCAGGAACCACAGAACTGTTGCACCCATCAACAAAAGTGCTACATTACAGCTTGTACAGAGTTCCAATCCGTACTCTCCACATCAATACCAGTGCTCCCCAAACCATCTTGCAGGTATCCTTCTCAAAAATTGTTTTTACACTTGCATCATCTAGCTTGCTTATAGAAATCAGATTTATGGCTAATGCAAGAATATGTGGAACACTCGGAAGTGTTCTAACCCTTCCACCTTGCAACTTCAACTTTACTTTTCTGTGACCAAAGATTCTAGCCTTCCTATCATCCCCTAAGAAGACATCACCACCATCATATTTCTCATACTCGCAGAACCACTCTCTATGGGGAGTGAAGTGAAAGGATGCACCTGAGTCAATCAACCATGCCTCATGATCTACATGTGTACTTGAAGTAGCCAAGTACACATCCTCACCTTCATCTGAGGTGGTTTTCACCTCTGTAGAAGGAGCATCATCAAATCCCTTTCCTTTATCAGGAGCTTTAGATTTATAGTCCATTTTGTAGTGCCCTTCCTTTCCAAATTTCCAGCACACCACCTTTACAGGTTTTCCTGGAGATATAGATCTCCTTCTAGATTTAGACCTCCCACTTGATGACTTTTTTTTTTTCTGTTCTGGGACCGTCCTCGTACAAACAAGGAATCACCATTCTGGCTCACCATATTTTTCTGTCTCATTTCCTCTGTCAGCAAGGATGAGACTATTTTATCAAACTACAAGGCAATTGCATTGCTACCTATTGCAATAACTAGATTATCCCATGAAGCTCGTAGAGAACACAACAAACTGATGCACTTATATTTATCTAAAATTTTAATATCAACAGACAATAACTGACTTACCACAGTATTAAATGCATTCAGATGCTATGTCACCCAGTCTCCATCTTTCATCCTCAGGTTATACAGCTTTTTCCATAGGAAAAATTTATTCACCAGAGACTTAGATTGGTACAAAGTCCCTAACTTGTCCCACAAAGCCTTCGTCGTAGCTTCCCTTGATACATTCAGTAATACTGAATTTGAGACACACAATCTTATTGTGCTCTTTGCCTTTCGATCCAACTTCTTCCCTTCTTCATCGAACACTCTCGTTGGTTTACTACCCGGATCTACCACGATCCACTGATCTTTATCCACCAACAGATCCTCCATCTTGAGTTTCCATAACTCATAACTATGACCATTAAATTTCTCGATCTCTATCTTTCCACTGCTCACCATCTTCTTTCACCACCAAAATCGATCTCGTAGATCTCCCACTGAACAAGGTCTACCACAAGCCCAAGTGAAACCCCTCAGCAACAAAGGCATCCCCTTGAAGTCAAAACAACTCTGATACCAAATGTAGGTTTTAATCCCATACAGAAATTACCTGCATACAAATTCTAAAAACACAAAAAATAAATAATGTGAGAGTATAACACATAAAACACATATACAAAGAGATCTTCCCCTAGATCCCAAAATTGGGACTACCAACTTGATTTTTCATTATTTTCCTTTCAATGCTACAATACATATTAATACATGTCAAAGCATCCAATACCATGGATTGAAAACCATTGTGTCAAAAACCATGGACCGAAAACCATCGCGTCCAAAACCATGTGAAAAAATCATTCACAAAACCATGCGTAGGTCCACCCAACCTAATATAGGGTCCAAAAAAAAATTTCTCGAGCCACTGCCCCGGACCCATAGAGGGGGGCTACCCACCCCCCTCAAACCCCCTGCTGCATAATTGGCGCAATGAAGGGGGGGCTCCACCGCCCCTCTAACCCCCTTATTCACTTTGTGGGATAGTCGTGGAAAGAATAACACAACCCAACAGGGCTGAAGCTCTTGGGTTAGGACCCAACCCTAACAGCTAAGGCTCCTTTTTATTGTACATGTATGCTAGCGTAGATTCATGGTTTAATCGTTCATTTTCTTAAATAGCTGCATTTCGATTACAATAGTGTAGCGCATATATTCATGGTTTAATCGTTCATTTTCTTAAGTAGCTACATCTCCATTGCAGTAGTGTATCGTAGATTGGTTATGTTTTAGTTTTCTTCCATTTGTGCCTTCTTTCAATTAGCAGGTTAGTGAGGAGAAAAATATCACCATAGGGTTTTCAGTAGGTATCTCGACCTCACCTCCTCCCTTTAGAACCATGACTTGAGGAAGAGACTCTTTAGCAACCCCAAAAACACGGATTTCTAGTTCTTGCATGAGCTTTGGGAGTATGTTGTCTTGATTTAGTACTTGGTTCATTTTATCATCATATTCTTCCATCACCCTCTTTCTATAATAAGATCTCACTCGTATTCTCATTTCCTTCAGCACTTTCTTCATGCATAATATAGGCGGAAGCTAATAAATCACGTCTTAATTAGGTTATCCCCGTAGATTTTCTTACCGTCTGATCTACAACAAACCTGACCAATCAGTGTCAACTGCATGTCGCATATTCATTTCAATGTTTGACTTTAGGTGCTCCAAATCTCCATTGTTGATCAATCCCGCATGATCCAATGGCTATCACACAATCTCGTGTGAAGTCTTGCATGACCGATATCTGACCGAGAGCAGACGAGAAAAGTGGTTTTCCCATGCTACGTGTCACTCACTTAGGCTAATCGCGTAAAATTTAGAAATACAACTTATAGCTCTTAGGGCATGCGAGATACTGCTTATCACCTATGAAGACTGCTCCATCGCATCACTCGCTCGCCAACTAGCTTGGTTGATCTCCACCGTCGATTTGTCTCGCTTAATCCAACGACTATCACGTAATCTCGCGCGAATTCTTGCAGTGCCGATATCCGATCGAGAGCACATGCGAAAAGTGGTTTTCTCTTGCTACGTGTCATTCACTTATGCTAATCACGTAAAATTTAGGAATTCCACTTACAACTTTGAGGTTGCACGAGAAACTGCTTACCACCTACGAAGACCACTCCATCATTCCAAACATTTTCCCCCTTTTTCCGAGACGTGACTTGATGTGGTCCATCCATCTATTCACTTAATCCCTGCAATAATATCTATGCCGCTCATCTTTCATTAATCATATTCATTGATCGATCCATCCATCTATTCACTTAATCCCCTATGATAAGATCTCCACCATTCATCTTTCGATAATCCTGTTCATTAACCGATCCATCCATTTATTCACTTAATCCCCTACGATAAGATCTCTGCTATATTTCGGTTGAGAAAGCCTTGGCCACATTTTTTCCTAGATGCACAAAGAGGCATCCTAGGAATGAATGTCCATTGAACTGCATTGATATTTGCTCGGTCTGTGAAGAAAACCACTCCACAGACAAGTGCCCTTATTTACCCAGACTCAAAGGTGTATATCAAGGAGCTGAAGGGGTCGCTGAGGAGCTTTGTTACATCAACCAAAGTAGACCTCCTGGGCCTAGACCATACCAGCAGGGTATGCAAGGGTCATCCCATGCATATTACAACCCCAACCAAACCACATCTATACCTTCTTGGGGACCCCAAGCTCATCCTTCCTAGTCTACACCCCCCCTTGGTCCTCTAATTCTCAATATCATTCCCAACCAGCCAGCCAGTCATTTCAACCTTACATTCTGCCACAACCTCAGTGGAATACCCCACTCCAGGGGTGGAGGCCCCAATACAACAATGCTTCAGCTATATTGCCTCCACCACCTACCAAACCACAAATCCTACACTTTGCTCCACCCAAGCAACCCCAGATGCCTGCCCAGCCAAATCTAGACCTGAAAAATAGACAAGCTCAATAAGTATACAATGGAGAGACATCATACCCAGCTTATGTTGTAGAAATCCAGGAGATCAACCTAAGATCTAGGAGAATTCTCCTGGATAACCAACCTCCCTCTCCACATAAGGAGGTTGAGGAAGAAAGAGAGGAAAGCATCCTTAAAGCAAATCCGCCCTTTACTGAGAGATTAGCCCAACCACTCCAGCATACCCTAGAAGAACTTGAACTTCTGGGAGAATTTAACAATCTATGTGTAAAGATCCCCCTTCTCCAAGCAGTAAAAGATGTTCCCATTCACAATAAGTTGATTAAGGAGAAATGCTTCAAGCATCCAGGAAGAATAAAAAGGGATGCCCCTACCATTAATGTCATTGGGAAGCTATCTGACTTAATGTTGGGGCAGGTAATATGTCTGAAATATTTATACCCCAGAAGCCCTGTAGTAGATGTGCGCATCAATGGCACCATTGTCCCACACACTCTGATTGATCTGGGGGCTGCCATTAATGTGATGACCAAGGACATCATGCTCAAGCTCAACCTCCAAGGGTCATTATATTTTCTAGTTCTCCAGGCTAAGGCTAAGCTTACTGGTTACCCTCTCATCCTTGGGAGGCCATGGTTGGCCATATCCGATCCTTACATTAGCTGCAAACCTGGGAATATGACCATCAAGAATGGGCATATTTCCAAGCAGTTAGTCCTATACCCTCCTGCTCAACCTTCTCTAGAGAATGATTTACCTTTATGGTTGGAGGAGGAGGAAGAATATCAAGCTTATTCAGCCCAACTTTATGCTTTGAAAGCAACCATAGGAGGAGGACAACAATATGAGCATGACTTAATTGAACACCTACTCCAAAGTCCAAGTCCTAGTTCATTACCATTAGAAGAAGAAGTAAGGGAAACCCAAAACAATCATCCAATTGACTTATGCTTGGCCAATTCCAACCCACTCCATGTCAAAACCATAGAATTTGACCCAGAGAAAACTTTGAAAATTAATCCATCTCTTTTTGCTCTCGAAGATGAAAAGCTATACAACATGTTGAGAGATAACCTAGAATCCTTCGCTTGGAGTTACAAGGAAATGAAGGGAGTACACCCCTCAATGTGTACTCACCACATATACATCAAAGAAGGTTGCAAGCCAATTTCACAACCAGAAAGGAGGATGAATCCAACTCTTAAAGATATAGTCAAAGAAGAACTACAAAAACTGCTAGATGAAGGATTCATTTACCCTATCGCTAACAGTGCATGGGTATCTCCTTTACTGTTGGTTCCCAAGAAAAATGGTAAGTGGAGGATTTGTGTCGATTACAAGGAGCTGAAGAAAGCCAGAAAGAAGTATCATTTTCCCCTAACCTTCATTAACCAAGCGTTAGATGGCCTGGCAGGGAAGAAGTTCTTTTCTTTCCTAGATGGATTTAGTGGGTACAGGAAAATCCAAATCTACCCAGAAGACCAGGATAATACCACATTCACCTATCCTTGGGGTACATTTTCCTATAGGGTCCTTCCTTTTGGCTTATGCAATGCTCCTGCCACTTTCTAGAGAGTAGTCTTGAGTATTTTCGCCAAATTAGTACATGATGCAATGGAAATTTATATGGATGACTTTACACCTTATGGCTATGTGTTATAGACATTTTTGTGCCTTACAGCTATAAGCATGAAATGTCCATAATTCAAGGGATCCAAAGTCCCTAAAGATGTTGTTACAGCTCCTAAAGGAACAAGGTCAACCAATGACAGCTTCTCCCAGAAGTTCTCCACCAAAAACCACTCAGAAATAGTCAATTCAGGATCAATTCAAAGGCTCCAATAGCTGCCTGCGTTGAAATGCAAAGTCTGCACTGGCTAGGTACACTGCAACGAAGGTGGAAGCACTACTAGGGTGCACTGAGCGGGAAATGACAAATGGCAAGCTCATTCAATGAGGTGGAAAGACCCTGGAAGCTTCCAGAATCTTCTCCAATGACACTTGCCTCAATGAATTCGACTAGTGATGAGTAAGAGGTTCTCAACCTCCAAGTGGAAGCAAGAACTGACAGAGAGAAGCCACAAGTCAAAACATAAGCTGACTCATCCTCTCTGCTTACATCTATATATGGATCTCTCACCCAGAGGTTCAGGAGGCTGGAATTTTGTACTTTGCAGAGAATTGCTGTTGGTTTGAGATTGAGATTAGTACATTGGGTGATTTATGCTTTGTTGGAGGAGAGGAAGGGATTCCTTTGCTGGGAGGTAGATGCTGGATCGGAACTCACTTGGTTGTATCTCCTCTTGGACTTTATTATCATATCAATAAACTATTTGAGTTTCTCCTACATGTTGTGTACCAATGATGTTTTGTTATGCTTACATGTTTAGCTTAATCTGATCTTGAGCTTTTTATGAATGTATATCTATATCTTTGTGTAGTTTCTCTCTCTTGTGATCTTGCAGGAATTCGGTGAAGCTGGGTCGGTGAAGGAGCAAGAAGCTGGGAGCTACTGAAGAGAGGAGTGATTTGGATCGACAAACTAGCGGAAGATACAGGTTAGTTAGATCCTTCTTCCTCACTTACATTTCATAAAGAAGAATACTCAAATAAGTTTACCTGCTTGTTGCTAAGGCACTATCACCTCTTAGAGTGGGATAGGGGCATTCCGAATTGGATACTTTTCCCAACAACAAATTGGCGACTCCGCTGGGGAGAGTATCTTGTTAGTTTATTTGTGTTTCTGTGGTTGTCTTCTCATAAACTCAGGAGTGCCGAATCGAAATGCATTTGCCATTTTCAAATGTAAAGTAGAGATCTGCCACTCTAGCCCACTCACTGGGCCTATTTTTATGATCTGAACAAACTGATCCACAAGTGCTCTAACAGCCCTTTGTGATAGATATTAGTCCTCTTTTAAATCATCCTCCTAATTGTACCTAATTGATAGCTTTGATCCGGCCAAAAACTATAGATTTAACTGCAAACCGTAACCCAGAACCCAGAAACAATTCTCGTTTCTGCTTCAGTGCAGACTCTGTGAAGAGGTTCTGCATTTCAATGCAGGTCCCGTGAAGGATACCTGCGCTGAAGTTCAGATTCTCTGTGCTGAGGGTGCGCTGATCAGTCTTTGCCTTGTGCAGCTGTGGTTCCCTGCTTCCTTTTGCTCAGTTTCATCTCTGTTTTTGCAGCCTATTATCAGTCAGTGTACCTATCTGAAACCCCTTTTCTTTGCCTCAATTCCGCCTCAGTTGTATAAAGAAACTGTATTTGTTCTTTTTGTATTTGTTACATCATTTGCAGTTTCCCATTACAAAAGTAAACTAGTCATACTGTCGCCCTTAGATCTAGACCTGTCGTAACTGTCGTTTTGATCTTAGGAGTGAGTTTTTTGTTGTTCACAGTTGATTGAGCTTTTACTTTTTTCGTTTGGTTTGAATTTATGCATTTCTAGTGTCGAAACAAGTAAATCATAAAGTATCATAATCATCGTTTTGATTTTGAAAAAGGAACTTGTTTATGTTTTCACTTGAAATCGAATTCAAATTTGTACAACAGCTTTCTTTTAGGCATCAATATTAAGAAAGCGAAAACAAATACATGCATTTGTGCATTTGCATTTTGATAGTTTGCATGCTTTGATTTAGGGAAAAGTGCATTACAGTGTGCTCTATGCTCTTTGAGAAAAGTTTGTATCTTCCTTTTCCCCTTGTAGCTAGGATTTTCATTGTTGAAAAGATATAAAAGCTTGCTTATCATCTTTAGACTGCATTTAGGAATTGTATCATACATCTTGTGGTGATCCAAAAAGGCAAACTTCTAAGAAAGATCAACCTAAAATAAATTGAAAGAACTTAACAACACTTTGTAACTTAACGCACAACATAGAGGTCTAGGCTAAAGACGTGTTCCGGCGTCGTAAAACCTGGTGACTATCGATCTCGCTGATGGTTGGGTGATTCCTCCTGAGGGACGATAGCGCCAGTACGGATTGTGCTCCCATGTACCGTCGAGTATATATTGGGAGACCCCTATAGGCATAAAACCTTTATCCTTAGGAAGCCGTGTCGGCCGCCCTACTGATCACAATGCACTGAACACAGCATTCGGGAAGATTGATCGCCCGTACCTTAAAAAGTATTCTGCGGTTTTGCGAAAAGTTTGGCACACCCTCTACCGAGAACTCCAGAGCAGTTCCTTTTGGCCTTTTTCAGACTCTATAATGGAAAAAGTCCATCCGAGCATTTGTCACTTCGGGCTCGTTAAAACATCGAAGGAGACTAGAGTCATCTTTAGCTTTTTCTCGACTGTTTAAAATTGAAAAAGCAAGTTGTGTCTAAAGCGTCGTTAAAATTTATTTTAAATGGAACAATCACCTCTTTTTCCTGCGTTGATCTTTAGGTTGAGAAAATGGAGCCCACCAACCAAGGAATTCCCCTTCGTGGAAATCCTAGTCCCTTCTCCTCTTGGGGAGATGTTGGTGCGCCCCATATGGCCACATTGTCGCTTCCAGGACTGACAATTGGCTTGCCGGTCTGGCTCTTCTCAACCAATGTCGTTCAGAACACCACTATTCCTGAACAGTCGAATCAACAGTTAGATCAGTCCAGAGTTGCCCACCAGCCTTCTACTTCCTCTAATTCTTCCTCTCCTCCTTCCTCTTCGCTTGACGGAACTGGTAAAACAAAAACCAAGTTCCTAAGGAGAAGAAGGAAAAGAAGAAGAAAGAAAAGAAGAAGAAGAAGCCAAAAGCGACTGGGGGCAAAAAAGTGTTGTCTGACAAAAATCCACACACAGCACTGACTAGGCCTAAATCGCCATGTGTCATATGCAAGGGAGACCACTTCCACAGAGATTGTCCCTGCATCCCTCGGATACTAAGGGACTGGTCTCCCCGTTTGCACAATCTGGTGGCATCAACCTATGATAGCCATGTTGAATGCATACCGTCAACTAGCGAAAGTGAAGTCCTTGGACAAAAAGGGAGAGCTAGATCTCCCTGTAGACTGTGCGAAGGAAACCACGCCATCCACCGTTGTCCCTTCTTAGACGAAGCGAAAAGAGTTTTGGATGATCGTCCGGTTTCACCATTACGACTTCCTCCTAGATATAAAAAACTCTTGCCGAGTCCTTCGTTAGTTGAAAATCCAGCTGGCCCACTCAAGTGGTCAGCTGAAGCGCCGGTCATTGAAGATGAACCAGCTGAATCCATACCCGACGAAAGTCAAAAGGTTGAGGCGGTAGTTGATGAGCCCCAATTTTTGATACAATTTGGGCTCATATTGGCCTACTTACCTTGTTCAACCATTCATCTTTTATTGCTTATGCATTCATTTCTTGGTTTATTCGTGTTGTTTGTAGGAAGAAGGGTAGGCATTCTATCTACGTGACTAATACATGATGATTTCAGGTTTTTGGCATTAAAAGGGAGCAAAGACCACGAAAAAGGAGACAAGGAGACAGTAAGGTGGCACTGCTGGTTTTTAGGAGAGGATGTCCACAGTCTTGGGGACCTTCCTCGTGATTCCCACCATAGCTCCGAGCTCCAACCAATCTTCCCACCGAGCTTAGAGGCAGCCAACCGTTCTACAGGAACAGACGTTACAACTGTTCTACATGATCAGCAGTTTAACCTTCAGTTGGACAGTCGAGCTCCACAAATCAAGGAAACCTGTTGGATTATCATTTTGCATAAATAATGAGGCCGTAGCCTTTGATAGGGGATTTTTGAACTTTTGCATTACTATTGTAATTTCGAAGTACGAGCTACAGCTCGGTGTTGGTTCTTTGTGTAAGCCAGTTTTGGCATGACATCAGATTTTTGGTTATGAATAAAGGCAGGCAGATTTTGATCTCATTCTGAGTTTCTAAGGGAGCTATAGCTCTCAGGTTAGGGCCCAACCTGAGAGCAATAGACCTCCTCTGTGTTGTAATGTTATTTGCCTTTCGTTCTAGCACTTCGTTTCTTTACTTTGACATGCAATTCGAATTTACAGTCAGCTGATTTAGTTTTTATGAGATTGAATAGGATTAGTTTATGGTGAATTTGCTTCCAGTTTCTTAGGTTAGAAGAGGATAGTTATAATTCATTGGAGCTCCAGAAAAAGGTTGAAAGGACCTCACTGCCATCTCTGTTAGGGATTGGGGTGTAGTCTGAACCAACCACCAAAACCAAACGCAGTTCTTTTCACGTCCATGCAAGCTGCAACAGTTACTTTAGTCGTAGATCCATCCATGCACTTTGGTCTTGATCATTACTTCTTCATTCCGCTTCCATGCACGAGTTTCTTTCACAAATTGCACTACTGTTCATTGGTTCAAAATAGCACAGTTAACATAGGTTAAAGAGTTCTCGTTTTTGGTGACATTCATAGACAATTTGTTTCATCTACACTGCTCCACACCATTCCATTACCTTCCTCTTCTTGTCAACCACACCTAAAGCCACTCAACCGACCTCTGTTCAGCTCGTTTACCTTCCAGCTCTTCCATTACTCACGTAGCTCCATTTACTTAACCTTTCGTTGATCCCATCCTTCCAGCCATCAACCCACTGCATGCACTCTTTCTCCATATGACTTCTCTGCTCCTGAGCCATTACCAGTTCCGTCTCCATCTCACCCATCCTTCCATACCACTCCATCACTTCACCATCTCCCAAAACTCCCACGGTCAAACATCCTGTAGAATTTCGCAGACTTCCTGTAGAACCCCTGAGTTTCCTGTAGGATCCCCTGCAGACTTCCTGTAGAAGCCTGTAAACTCGGTTGCTGAGCATCCGAACGTGGTAGACTTCTGTGGACTGATGCTAGAGATCCTCTAGGGCCTCTCCTAACCCCCCCTGACCTTGCCCATGCTTTCCTTCCATTCGAACCGCTCCTGCACAGTCAAACCCTAATAAAAAACATCATCACAATAAATCCAACCACTTAATGAAAAAATACAAAAAAATGTCTTTTTAGATGCAAGTAGCTTAGATGCACGTATTTCAGCTCACTGCAAGTAATGGCATCATTGGTAGAAGTTTCATTCACATTTTTGCATTGTAAGGGCCTAGCTAGTCAAATTAGGGTTTACTAGGGTTTTCATGCTTTGTTGGCTTTCAGTTTCTTTCTGCAAATAGATTAGCCTCCTTTGAGTTAGCTTTCATCCATCACTCATAAAGCTTCTTTTGAGAGCATATAGAAGTTGGCTTGAGCCCTAGCGGACTTGTGCCAACTGACCAAGTGACAGCTGCGACAAGAGCTAGTACTTGTGCATACAGCACCGTCGCTTCCAAGTTTGTACGAACTATCGGGTTGATAAAATTAGAGATAGGAAGCTCCAGGAGTTGTAGCATTATTGCTACAATACTGGAGCCCACCATCTTTTTGGCGCTGTTGCCGGGGAAGCATCAGAGTATTAGTAATTGTTGCTTTTCTTCTATTTTCTTACTCTTGCCTTCTGCTAAGTAGTTTATTTCATTTCCATTCTGCAAAAGTAGCATAGACATTTCTTGCTTTCATAGATTGGCATTTCCTGCTTTCATAGATTAGCATTTCCTGCTTTCATAGATTAGCCTTTCATTCCTACAAGCGTAGACTAGTGTTTCATTTCTGCAATTTCATTTGAGCAGAGTAGATTAGTTCTTTCCTGCTTTTAGTTTAATTCTGCATCTTTATAGTTAGCTGTAGATCAATCTCTTTCAGTTTTGCAGGTACAAAAGAAAAAGCAAAAGCAATCAAAAAGAAGTCTTTCCATTTCATGCCTCGTAGGAACAGAGATAAATCAGGCAAATTCCTACCCAACACCCCCACCACATCACTAAGTCACCCTTCTCTCTTCTTTGGTAACAGTGATCCAGAGGAACCTATAGGTGAACATCCTAAGATATACCAAGATCCTATAGAAGAAGAAGACTTAGAAACCACTCCATCTGAAGCTATGGCTGACAATAGAAGAGAAGATGAGAGAATAGAAGGTGCCTTCCCCATCCGAGAGACCAATGGAGAAATGAAAATGAAGAACATTAGCCCCTCCGCCTTACCTCACTTCCATGGACTGACTACTGAAGATCCTGATACCTTCCTGTTTGAGTTTGTTGTCCTTTGTAGAACCTATGACTATACTGAAGATGAGCAAAAGCTGAAACTCTTCCCTTCAACTCTTAAAGATGCAGCATTGCGCTAGTTCATGGGATTACCTGGGAATAGTATCACCACTTGGGCTTAGATGCAGCAAGCTTTCAATACTAAGTACAGGGATTATTGTAGGTCTAAGGAAACCAAGGGAGAAATCTTTCGGATGACCATGGGAAATGATGAGTCCTTAGAGGATTATGAGGAAAGGTTCCAACTTAGCTATAAGCGGGCCAGGTGCACACTTGACCCTGAATCCCTCAAGTTGGTCCTGCTCTGAGGATTCCCTGAAGACCTCTTAGATACCCTTCACATGTTAGCTGGGGGGGACATTTACCAACTGCCTTATGAGGACATCAAAACTGTGTTTAGAAACCACTCCAGGGCAACTCGGAAACGAGGTAGAGGAAACCTCCCCTCAACTAGTGTCCCTTTCTCCAAACATGAGCTTGCAAATCAATTAGAAGATCTCAAGAGTGAGGTGAGACAGACCATTGCCATGCAGCTGGACACATTCAGAATCCAGCAGAAGAAAGAAGAAGCTGAGAGAGCCTTGGCTGTCTTCTGCCCTAGGTGCACAAGGAGACACCCTAAGAATGAATGCCCATTGCATTCGGTTGAAGTATGTTTCGTTTGTGAGGAGGACCATCCCACAAATCAGTGTCCAACCTTACCTGGGTTTAAAGCCATGTACCAAGGGACAGAAGCTCCCACTGAACCTCTCTATTACCTCAACCAAAGGAGGCCACAAGGATCTAGACCTTATCAGCAGGGGATGCAAGGGGCATCTCAAGCTTATTACAGCCCCAACCAATCGACTCCTATGCCTTCCTGGGGTCCCCCTGCTCATCCTTCATGGTCCATGCCTCCTCCATGGTCTTATCCACCTCAGTACCCCACTCAACCTACTTCTCATTCATATCATTCACATGCCCAGCCACAGCCTCAATGGAATGCACCTCAGTCGGGGTGGAGGCCCCAATACAACACTCCTCCTGCCATATTGCCTCCAGCACCAGTTCAACCTCAACCATTACCTCCTGCTCCTCCAAGGCAACCTCAAATGCCTGCTCAACTGAAACCGAACCCCAACAATAGACAGGCCCAGCAGGTATACACTGGGGAAACCTCATGCCCTACCTATGCTGTGGAGGTCCAGGAGATCAATCTTAGATCTGGAAAGACTCTTCCAAATCGCCAACCTCCTCCCCCAGAGGATGAGGAAGATAAACAGGAAAGTGAACCAAAGGCTATTCCACCCTTTCCTGAGAGACTAACAGCCACCACACAACCCAACCCAGAGGAGGATGAGCTTCTGGGAGAGCTCAAGTAGTTGTGTGTGAAAATACCCCTTCTCCAAGCCATCAAGGATGTGCCAATATACAACAAACTGGTTAAGGAGAAGTGTTTCAAACACCCAGGCAGACGGAAGAAAGATGCTTCAACTATCAATGTCATAGGACAACTGTCTGACCTGATGCTAGGACAAGTCATCTACCCAAAGTACCTAGATCCTGGAAGTCCTGTAGTAGATTTCCACATCAATGGCACCATCATACCTCACACCTTGATTGATCTGGGGGCTGCCATTAATGTGATGACCAGGGATACCATGCTCAAACTCAATCTTCAGGGTTCCTTGAGGAAGACCTCGACAGTACTGCAATTAGCAGATCGCTCCACCATGACTCCCGAAGAGATTGTGGAGGATGTCTTGGTCTCTATTGACTCTTGGGAATACCCTGTAGACTTCCTGGTTCTGCAACCAAAGGCAAAGCTTACTGGATATCCTCTCATTTTGGGAAGGCCTTGGTTAGCTACTACAGATGCTTACATAAGTTGTCGTGTAGGAAACATGACCATAAAAAACAGTCCCATGTCCAAGCAGCTAGTCCTATACCCTCCTGCCCAACCCTCCTTAGAGCATGACTTACCACTCTGGTTGGAAGAAGGAGAGGAAGATGAGGTGTACTCAGCACCTCTGTGCACCTTAGAGACCACTAGAAGAGACCCCCCAACCGAGGATGACTTGATCGAGACCTTGATCCAAAATCCACCTTCCAGTGCACTACCCTTAGAGAAATTGGTGGAGGATGCCCAAGCTAGCACCTTAGTGGATCTTTGTACAACCAACCCTGTTACTCCCAGAGTCAAGAATGTGGAGTTCGGCCCTGAGAAAGCATTGAAGATCAGCTCCTCCCTATCTCCTTCCTAGGAAAAGGAGCTGTGTAGTCTGTTGGCCAACCACCTAGATGCTTTTGCTTGGAGCTATAAGGAAATGAAAGGAGTCCATCCTTCGGTCTTTACCCATCATATATACATCAAAGAGGATTGTAAACCGGTTAGGCAACCCCAGAGGAGAATGAATCCAGCTCTTAAGGACATTGTCAAAGAAGAATTGCAAAAACTGTTGGATGCAGGATTCATCTACCCCATCTCAGATAGTGAATGGGTGTCCCCTCTGGTGTTGGTTCCCAAGAAAAATGGGAAATGGAGAATCTGTGTGGACTACCGAGAACTGAAAAAAGCTACCAAGAAAGACCATTTCCCTCTACCTTTCATAGATCAAGTGTTGGATGGACTGGCAGGAAAGAAGTTCTCCTCTTTCCTGGATGGGTTTAGCGGGTACAACCAAAGCCCGGAAGACCAAGATAAGACCACCTTCACTTGTCCTTGGGGTACCTTTGCCTACTGAGTTCTTCCCTTTGGGCTATGCAATGCTCCTGCTACCTTCCAGAGAGCTGTCTTGAGCATCTTCTCGGAGCTGGTCCATGATGCAGTAGAAATCTATATGGATGACTTTACTCCTTATGGGGCCAACTTCCAGAAAGCATTGTCCAACCTGGGAAAAGTCCTAACCAAATGCATCGAGATGAACTTGTCCCTTAGTCCTGAAAAATGTGAATTCCTAATGACTGAAGGGACCGTGCTAGGCCATACCATTTCTTGCCAAGGGTTACAAGTGGATCCTAACAAAATTGCTCTCATCAAGAAGGTTCCACCTCCTCAAAAGGTAAGGGATGTCCGGAGTTTCTTGGGATTAGCAGGATACTACCGGAGATTCATTAAAGATTTCAGCAAGCTAGCCTCACCATTGTTTGGCCTGTTGGCAAAAGATGTGGAGTTTAAATGGACCGACGATTGTCAGAAGAGTTTGAATGAATTAAAGGACAAGTTGGTGTCAGCACCAATCTTGAGAGGTCCAAACTGGGCCCTACCTTTCCACATCCACACTGATGCCTCGAACAAAGCCATAGGTGCAGCTTTAGGACAAGTTGAGCAAAAACTTCCATATGCCATTTACTTTGTTAGCAAAAACTTGACCAAAGCTGAGCTGAATTACACTGTAACCGAGAAAGAATTCTTGGCTATGGTCCATGCACTGAACAAGTTCCGACATTATATTACTGGCTATCAAACATTTGTACATACTGACCATGCTGCAATCAGATATTTAATGAATAAACCAGATGTGAATGCTCGTATTATTAGATGGTTACTTTTATTGCAGTAGTTTGATTTGACCATTGTTGACAAACCAGGTAGAGAAAATGTTGTTGCTGACTTTTTATCTAGATTGGATTTGTCTGCAGATGAGGATGGAACAGTGGATGACCAGATGCCCGATGAACATCTGTTTTCTATTTCAGTCATCTCTCCATGGTTTGCTGATATAGCAAACTACCTTGTTTCAGCACAGTTCCCTCCGCACCTATCTTCCAGAGAGAAGAGCAGAATCATCAGAAAAAGTGCCTCATTTACTTGGATCAGGGGCAATCTGTTCAAGCTTGGCCCCGATCAGATCTTAAGGCATTGTGTAAGGGAGGAGGAAGTCTTTGATATCCTCCTCACTTGTCATGATGGGCCTTGTGGAGGACATTTTGCAGCAAAGAGAACTGCCTTCAAAATCCTGCAGGTAGGCTACTATTGGCCCACACTTCATCAAGATGTCAGAAGATATGTCAGCCAGTGTGACCAATGCCAAAGAATGGGGAAACCGACCCAAAGGGATGAGATGCCTCTCCAACCTCAAGTGACTCTTGAGCCATTTGAGAAGTGGGGCATGGACTTTGTGGGCCCAATCAACCCTTCTTTGAGGCAAAGGTCTTACATCATTGTGTGTATTGACTATTTGACAAAGTGGGCAGAGACTAAAGCAATCAAAGCAGCAACAGAAGAAAAGGTGGCCGAGTTCCTAAGAGAAAACATCTTCTATAAGTTTGGCTATCCAAGAGAGCTGGTCACTGATCAAGGGAGCCAGTTCACATCCAACCTGGTTGAAGATCTACTAGCTCATCACAAGATCAAGCATAGGACTTCCACCCCCTATCACCCTCAAGAAAATGGGCAGGTGGAAGTCACCAATAGAGCATTAGAAGGGATCTTGACTAAGGTGGTGAGCAGCAGCAGAAAGGACTGGGCAGATCGCAAAGTTGAAGCCACATGGGCTTACAACACCACTTGGAAGACCACCACCGGCTTCACACCTTATGAGCTGGTCTATGGGAAGAAAGCTTTGTTGTCCATTGAGTTTGAATACAACACTTTGAGGATGGCAGCTCAGCTGGACCTAGATCTCAGCCATGCACAGCAAGAAAGGTTCTTGCAGCTGAATGGATTGGATGAGCACCGAATGCAGGCCCTCCTTCACACAGAAGTGGTTCAACTTCAGAGAAAGGTGTGGCATGACCAACATCTCCATGACAAGCAATTTCAGCTGGGAGATTGGGCTTTGTTGTATGACTCCAGATACAAAGATTTCAAGGGGAAGCTGAGAACCAGATGGCTAGGACCATATGCAGTGGAAAAATGCCATGACAATGGATCTTTCCTTATTCAAACCATTGATGAGGAAGCCATTCCCATGCTTGTCAATGGGCATCGATTGAAGATCTACAGGAGACCTCTCTCAAGACAAGAGTTCATCAAAACTATGGAGAAATCTGTATTGGTCATAGAGAAGGGTTCTGCCTCTGCTTTTGGCATACCCTGAAGGATTTAAAAATAATAATAATAATAATAATAATAATAATAAAGATCCTTGGGTGAAAACCTCTCTGAGGTGCCCAAGGCAGGTGGTAGGGGTGAAAACCTCATTGAGGCACCCCTATTGTCTTTCAAAAAAAAAAAGGAAAAGGTTTGAAAAAGATCCTTGAGTGAAAACCTCTCTGAGGCGCTCAGGGCAGATGGCACAGGTGAAAACCTCTTCGAGGCGCCCCTGTTATCTTTCAAAAAAAAAAGAGAAAAAAAGAGGGAAAAAAGAAAAAAACAATAAGCAAAATATGGTAAAATTGCATGCAGGTTGCAGATGTTCTATGGAGGAGAGGAAGCCTCTCAACTCAAAGCCAAGGGTCCTTATCATGCTGTCAAGGGACCTCACCAGCACCTCCTCCAAGGATACCCATGTTTTTTCAAGGTATGTGCAATGTTATCATCGTTTGAATCTTCTACAGGAAGATGCAGTCTTTCTACAGGAAGACGCGGATTTTCTACAGGAAAGTGCAGACTTTCTACAGGAAGCCCGAACTTTCTACAGGAAGCTCTGTGTTCTACAGGAAACTTCCTGTAGAAGTTTGGGACGGCCCAGAATTTAGTTTAAAAGGAGATCTAGCGACTAAGGATCGGTTTGGACGCATGCAAGCCTCTGTTGGCACCCTTGCACATTGCTGTTACCTTGCTCCACCATCCTTGTTGACATGCAACCAAGTTCCCTGCACCACCAAAGAAGATCGATGAGTTCTCGCGGGAAAAGCCATTTTCAAAGATGAACAAGTGCTGAGATCTCATACCACAGGCATCAGAAGCTCCGGGAGCGTGATCGAAAGGCCAGATCCTCCGTCGTGCAGCATGCACCCAAGGAGGAAGAACTGTTACGAGACACCCCGCGGGAATCCCGTAACAGTTGAACCTGCTAGAGTGGATACCATTCACATCACCGCCATCTGCAATGAAACGCGGGCGCATGCAACCAAAGCATCCACTCCATCGTCGACAGCTTGTAACCATGAGCCTCCGGGTCTGTGTAAGTTCGCATGCAGCAAGTAGATCCACTCACCATCGTCCAAAAACTGGAAAAATCGTGTTCAGCCACGCAGGTAAGTGTCTCGACCCGTCCTTCCATCAAATCGCATGAATTTTACTTTGAATTGTTTGCACAGCGTAAAAGTGAATGGTTGGGTGGCCGTATGGCCAGTCGACTGGCCACGTCGGCTAGTTATGGTATAGTTGGATGTTTGGGTGGCGGCCACGACAAAGAGAATGAGCAGCATGCACGTGAGAACAATCCCGTCGGAAGCAATGAGTTTAACAGAAAGAGGCGGCGGCAGATCTGTGGGAATGGATGCGGTAGCAAGTGAATACACAGGCGAATGATGGATGACGTCGCCCAACGGTCTGGCGGGGACAGCTCACCCCCCGCGCCACGGACTGCGCCGATTCAAAATCTAATCGGCTAGATTGTGCGCATGCATTTATCAACCACCACTTCAAACTCGAGTGGCTATTCTGATCTCTTCTGCACTTTGATACGCCGAGCTTTTGGCTACCAGAACGCTGGTGAAGCACACCTCGAGGGCAGGCCAACTACAGTCCTCCCCGAAATTTGTGCACTGCTCCTACAGGAACACAGTTTCTACAGGAACGCAGTCTCTACAGGGACGCTCTTCTACAGGAAGGTGGGTTCCCCACGTAAAAAAAAAAGGTGGCAGAAAAAGGTAACCCTGAAACTCTTCATGCAATTGGTTTTCAAAGGTGGCAGGATCATCGTCCACAGTCTGGTCATAAAGATATCGGTGAAATTGTTGTTTGCTGTGCCTATACTGTCATTCTACAGGATGTCGAGTAATTAAATTGTGTTAAAGTTCCTCAGGGATAAGTTTGTGGGTTATGTGCATGATATCCTACGCCCTGTCGCAGTAAACCAAAACCTCTTCCACAATAACCACCTCTGGTTAAGAAACTTGTTTTATCATACCGGGTGGTTTTATAAGACGAGAACCCACTGATTCAGCCAAATTAATGGAAAACCAGGGGGTGGTAGAGCTTTTCACACGAGCACAATGGATATCTTTTTGTGATAAATTGCAGGGTTACGATGATGAAGTGGCCGAAGAATTTCTGCAATCTCTAAGGCCGAAATCCAAAACACTGGCTACAGTAACCTTCAGGGGCCTAAGCCTCAAGCTCACCCCACAGTATATCAGTCGGATTACAGAACTTCCTATGGGTTTGCCGTGGGATAAGGAAGAAAGAAAGTTGAGCCAGCAGGAAAAGAAAGAATTCTTTCCACCTGAGGAGGAATTCTCGGAGGACAAAAATGGAGTGCACAGAACCAGTTTTCTACCACCTTGGAATGAAGTCAGCTTGCAAATCATGAAATATATAACTTGTGAGGGTCGTTTTAGCATCGTGTATGCATATCACTTTTGGTTGCTCACTGAATTAAGGCACCGGATTGATCTTCCTGTAGAACAAAAACTGAGCATCCCTTATTTCCTATTGCAGTCTCTAATGGAGTGTGCCACAAAGCTAAAAGAGGGCATACCAGATCAGATAGCCCACCATGGGTTGATCAAGCTTCTTGTGGAGGATGCGCTGCATTCATATAAGGTTCCCCTCTCATGGGAATCCTTCCGGAATTTGACAAGAGATGGAGACATTAAAATGTTGATCGAAGAAACGGGTTCTTCCAGCAGTGAGGAACAAGAAGCAGTGGCCAAGGAAAAGAGGGAAAAAGGCTGGAAGACCCCGACCACAGTGCAGAAGAAAGAACAAAAGAAGATGCATGAGGAAAAGGATGACAAAGAAAAAGGTGGCACACCTATCTTGTCAGCAAGAGAAAAGAGGCTGAAGAGCAGAATGGACAAAGCTGAGGTGGTCCACGTCAGCCCAAGTACCTCATCAGCACCTGCAACCAAAGCAAAAAAAAACTCAGGCAGCTAAGCAAGCAAAGGTGGTGATACCTGTACCTACAGGGAAGCAGAAACAGGCTTCTACAGGAAGCCCGAAAACAAAGAAGCAGGCTTCTACAGGAAGCCTGAAATTGGCAAGAGGGTCTTCTACAGGAAGCCCGAAAATTACCAAAACAGGGGCTTCTACAGGAAGCCCCGAAAAGGTGAAACCCAAAGAGAAGAAGGTGGATATTCTGGCACGGGAGGCAGCAGCTGTATTGGCTGGCCTCAGCACGCCACCTAAGCCAAAAGAAAAGAGGAAGAGGGAGGCCCCTATATACTTCAAAGCTCGAAGAAGTGTTAGGATAAAGACGGGCAAGCCACAGCCTCCGTCCAGCAGCCTGATTGTCATCGAAGATACCCCTGCTTCTCCCAAGGAAAAGTCACCCTCTAGGATCATAGTCACCTACGAGGAGGGGAAGCCCAAAAATAACTTCCTAGACACGAAAAATAGGCCAATCGCCTTCTGAAGCCCGGCTCAAGGAAATGGAAAAGGGGGAAGAAGTGCCACCCTCGTCACCACCAGGGGCAAAAAAGGCAGGGCCACCAAAAACAGGAAAGGAAGAGCATGCTCCGGGCTCTAGTTCTCGGCCAAAGACGAGGAGCCAGAGCAAAGTTGCTCAAGGATGAGCAATTAGTTTAGCTGGGGGGTGATGATGAGCCCCAATTTTTGGTACAATTTGGGCTCATATTGGCCTACTTACCTTGTTCAACCATTCATCTTTTATTGCTTATGCATTCATTTCTTGGTTTATTCGTGTTGTTTGTAGGAAGAAGGGTAGGCATTCTATCTACGTGACTAATACATGATGATTTTAGGTTTTTGGCATTAATAGGGAGCAAAGACCACGAAAAAGGAGACAAGGAGACAGTAAGGTGGCACTGCTGGTTTTTAGGAGAGGATGTCCACAATCTTGGGGACCTTCCTCGTGATTCCCACCATAGCTCCGAGCTCCAACCAATCTTCCCACCGAGCTTAGAGGCAGCCAACCGTTCTACAGGAACAACAGTTACAACTGTTCTACAGGATCAGTAGTTTAACCTTCAGTTGGACAGTCGAGCTCCACAAATCAAGGAAACCTGTTGGATTATCATTTTGCATAAATACTGAGGCCGTAGCCATTGATAGGGGCTTTTTGAACTTTTGCATTACTATTGTAATTTCGAAGTACGAGCTACAGCTCGGTGTTAGTTCTTTGTGTAAGCCAGTTTTGGCATGACATCAGATTTTTTGGTTATGAATAAAGGCAGGCAGATTTTGATCTCATTCTGAGTTTCTAAGGGAGCTATAGCTCTCAGGCTAGGGCCCAACCTGAGAGCAATAGACCTCCTCTGTGTTGTAATGTTATTTGCCTTTCGTTCCAGCACTTCGTTTCTTTACTTTGACATGCAATTCGAATTTACAGTCTGCTGATTTAGTTTTTATGAGATTGAATAGGATTAGTTTATGGTGAATTTGCTTCCAGTTGCTTAGGTTAGAAGAGGATAGTTATAATTCATTGGAGCTCCAGAAAAAGGTTGAAAGGACCTCACTACCATCTCTGTTAGGGATTGGGGTGTAGTCTGAACCAACCACCAAAACCAAACACAGTTCTTTTCACGTCCATGCAAGCTGCAACAGTTACTTTAGTCGTAGATCCATCCATGCACTTTGGTCTTGATCATTACTTCTTCATTCCGCTTCCATGCACGAGTTTCTTTCACAAATTGCACTACTGTTCATTGGTTCAAAATAGCACAGTTAACATAGGTTAAAGAGTTCTCGTTTTTGGTGACATTCATAGACAATTTGTTTCATCTACACTGCTCCACACCATTCCATTACCTTCCTCTTCTTGTCAACCACAACTAAAGCCACTCAACCGACCTCTGTTCAGCTCGTTTACCTTCCAGCTCTTCCATTACTCACGTAGCTCCATTTACTTAACCTTTCGTTGATCCCATCCTTCCAGCCATCAACCCACTGCATGCACTCTTTCTCCATCTGACTTCTCTACTCCTGAGCCATTACCAGTTCCGTCTCCATCTCACCCATCCTCCCATACCACTCCATCACTTCACCATCTCCCAAAACTCCCACGGTCAAACATCCTGTAGAATTTCGCAGACTTCCTGTAGAACCCCTGAGTTTCATGTAGGATCCCCTGCAGACTTCCTGTAGAAGCTTGCAAACTCGGTTGCTGAGAATCCGAACGTGGTAGACTTCTGTGGACTGATGCTAGAGATCCTCTAGGGCCTCTCCTAGCCCCCCTGACCTTGCCCATGCTTTCCTTCCATTCGAACCGCTCCTGCATAGTCAAACCCTAATCAAAAGCATCATCACAATAAATCCAACCACTTAATGAAAAAATACAAAAACATGTCTTTTCAGATGCAAGTAGCTTAGATGCACGTATTTCAGCTCACTGGAAGTAATGGCATCATTGGTAGAAGTTTCATTCACAGTTTTGCATTGTAAGGGCCTAGCTAGTCAAATTAGGGTTTACTAGGGTTTTCATGCTTTGTTGGCTTTCAATTTCTTTCTGAAAATAGATTAGCCTCCTTTGAGTTAGCTTTCATCCATCACTCATAAAGCTTCTTCTGAGAGCATATAGAAGTTGGCTTGAGCCCTAGCGGACTTGTGCCAGCTGACCAAGTGACAGCTGCGACAAGAGCTAGTACTTGTGCATACAGCACCGTCGCTTCCAAGTTTGTACGAACTACCGGGTTGATAAAATTAGAGATAGGAAGCTCCAGGAGTTGTAGCATTATTACTACAATACTGGAGCCCACCAGCAGTTTACCCAGTCTTGCCTTCAGAGGATTTATCTTCGAATGATGCAGTCACTGAAGAGAATAAAGATGACACCATCCAAATTCTCTTCATCAACACAGACTCCGACGAGCACGGGGGCACTCCCCCCATTCCTTTATCACAGGAAGGAAGTTCGTCAGAGCGATACCCGGCCGTTTACTCGGTCCCACCACCAAGCAACCTAGTTGTCTCCTTCGACTGGAACCAACTAGGCAGACCCCGTTTGCCAGCAAGCATACCTTTCAGAATTATCGTCCAAATATACAGAATGGTCATGGCTGGAACCATCATTGATGAAGGGGCATCTGTGAGTATCCTTTCCTCCACTGCTTGGAAAGCGCTTGGTTCGCCAGCGCTTTTGCCTGAAATGAGAAATCTGACAGGCTTTGATAAAGGAACCAGTCGACCTTTAGGGATCCTCCCCAATGTGCCTATCACATTGAAAGGGAAGACCGTTCAAATGAACGTGATGGTCATTTAAGGACCCTTGGATTATAACCTACTCCTTGGACGAGACTGTATATATTGCATTGGAGCCATCATCTCCTCACTCTTTAGAGTAATGTGTTTTCCGCACGAAGGAAGAGTGGTCAAGCTCGTGGACCAGCTTTCATTTCCCGGATCACGCATCGCAAATAGTCATATACCGTCCCTAAATGGTCTCTTCACGCAAGAAATGTCTCAACCCACGGTCCGTCCTCCCGATGAGAGCGAGTAATTCGGAGGGATATGACTGGAACCCAGGGGGCATGCGTCCTGGTCTGCTTCGGCAGGAAAACTTTGGGTATAGGGTAGGTTTCCGCGGGAGAATATGACTAGTCTGTACCCCATCCATCCTGGAAGAGGGGTTATTCTAGAATAAGATTCTTTTGTCAAAGTTATGTGTTTGGCGCTCGTTGCCACTCACCTTTGTCTATCTCGGTAGACATCGCCGAAGAAGTGTTTTGTTCGCTGCATTGATGAAACAATCTTTAGGTAACCTGAAAGAGGTAGGCCTTTCCTGGTAAAACAAATGTTTTATCTGCAAATTGAGGGGTAACCTTGAAATCGTACTTTATACCTGGGGGCATGCAAACCTTTTGGAGTGCAAGCAAGGGGCGACTATTTATTTTTTAAATTTTTAGGTCCTCCCTTTAAACTTGTAGGTCTAACCCTTTAAACTTGTAGGATTAGTTGTTTCCGAACTTGCATAACGAAAGGATGTGGGGCATAGCTTTGGTAAGGCGCAAGCTCCATAAAAAATGGCATCTTACATGAGACATTCTTATCATATGCCTGGATTATCGAGCAGTTTTAGCACATAGTTCATGCTCGTTAAAAAATAAACATAAGATTGAGCAGTTTTAGCACATAGTTCATGCTCGTTAAAAAATAAACATAAGACTGAGCAGTGTTTTTCCGTGTTTAAGCTCGTTAAAAAATGAACTACCCCCCGGTAAATAACCACCGTGAATGTAATATTATCAGCCATTAAAACCTTGGTCGTGTTTGCACCATCACCTCCACTTTTCATTGGTCGATCGTTCACCTCCATATGATTGTTTACCCATTTTGAGGAATAGCTGCGAAGATTAATTTCACTAGCCATCCTTGTGACACTGCCGTGATTGGAAAATTCCAACCTTTACCTGGAATCAGCTGCTAACCTGTTTTATCACTCGTTCCTCAAAAGACGAGTCTTCTTTAAGCTCTTTTCATCTGACTCGTAAAATATGAAAAGATTGCCGAGTTTTGGCCTTCCTGCTCGTTAAAGCGACCGGAAGTGCTATCCATCCTCTAGATTTTAATCTTTTTGGACCTGAGGGATTATTGCACAAAAAGATCGAGCGCTTGTTTTGTTCGGCTCGTTAAAACTATCGAAAACTCATCCCTTCTGTATTCTTTTATACTTTTTCGGACTTAAGGGATTAGATGACGAAAAAGGACTTTCGGAGTTGACTTTACGTACCTTTTTAGACTCTCTAAAAATGAAAAGGACCGAGTTATCTTTGTCATTAGACTCGTTAAAAGCATTAAACAGCGACAAACTTGTCTTTAGACGAGAACGAGTTTCACTATCGCTAGGCTCGTTAAAACATAGCGATAGGTTTGCCTGAAGGGCAAATTATAGAACAAGCACATGTTATCCTCCTCAAGCTTGACAAAAATAAAGAGGTACTGGTCAACAATGACTGGGGAAAAATTGGGGAGAAACTCAAAGAACTTTATTGGTAGCAAGTCGCTCTTGAACATGACACTTCCACTCCGTGCCTGAGTCGGGTTGGGTTGTTTCATTCACCAGTTACATCGCCATGGTCTCGCCATACCATCCACCTTTGGGGTAAATGCTACCAATCCATCACATAAGTGTCACCGATATGTTCAAGAGAAGTCATCCAGAGAAGTCAACCGTGTCCCATCCACTACCATACATTATCCTTCATTCTTTCATGACCGCCACCCTGAACTATATATCATCAGATCGTTTTCACCTCCATAAAAATCATTTGCTCCGTTCCGCGTCACTGATGTGGGATACATCAAGGCCCTCCTTTGATGGATCGCTTCTTGTTGACATCAGCTCATTATCCAAGAAGTTGATCTAGGAACAACCCCCTTCAGTACTTTGAAGCTTGCATGCCTCAATGGCAAGTTTCTCACTTCTAGCGACAGGTATACATCAATGACCTTCGACCGAAAGATTTTGCGTGGTGTTTGACGCCAAGTCCTTTATTCACACCACGTGAATTGTACTGCAGTACCTTGAGGTTCATTATCATTATTGGTGATTCCTCTCGCGCTTGTTAACGGTTTACCTCATTGACCGGTAATCAAGCGATGTCTTTCCATGTTCGACTTCAGAACATCTCTCACATGGATCGACTTGTACTTAGAGTGAAGATCGAACGAGTTTGAAGACCCCGGATCTAGTCTCATCCATCCGGGCTGCGATATATATTCAGGAAAAATAAAAACATTGACATGTACATCATTGCAGCACAGATAATCATCCTACCAAAGGATGATGATTTCAGCAGGATCATCAGTCTATCATCAGACAATTATCTGTCCTATGTACATAAAAATGAATTTATAAAGCTGAGCATGGGAATGCCCGCCTCAGCTAGATCATGAAAACAGTATGAAAAATAATGTATTGTATTGTATCTTATTACAGGTCTCCTCCCAGCATTGAATGAACTTCGGATCCTCCTAATAAAGCATTTCACCCGATAAACGACCTCATACTTTAGGGGGCAACTGTTATAGACATTTTTGTGCCTTACAGCTATAAGCATGAAATGTCCATAATTCAAGGGATTCAAAATCCCTAAATATGTTGTTACAGCTCCTAAAGGAACAATTTCAACCAATGACAGCTTCTCCCAGAAGTTCTCCACCAAAAACCACTCAGAAATAGTCAATTCAGGATCAATTCAGAGGCTCCAATAGCTGCATGCGTTTAAATGAAAATTCTGCACTAGCTAGGTGCACTGCAACGCAGGTGGAAGCACTACCAGGGTGCGCTAAGCGGGAAATGACAAATGGCAAGCTCATTCAACGAGGTGGAAAGACCCTGGAAGCTTCCAGAATCTTCTCCAATGACACTTGCCTCAATGAATTCGACTAGTGATGAGTAAGAGGTTCTAAACCTCCAACTGGAAGCAAGAACTGACAGAGAGAAGCCACAAGTCAAAACATAAGCTAACTCATCCTCTCTGCTTACATCTATATATGGATCTCTCACCCAGAGGTTCAGGAGGCTGGAATTTTGTACTTTGCAGAGAATTGTTGTTGGTTTGAGATTGAGATTAGTACATTTGGTGATTTATGCTTTGTTGGAGGAGAGGAATGGATTCCTTTGCTGGGAGGTAGATGCTGGATCGGAACTCACTTGGTTGTATCTCCTCTTGGACTTTATTATCATATCAATAAACTATTTGAGTTTCTCCTACATGTTGTGTACCAATGATGTTTTGTTATGCTTACATGTTTAGCTTAATCTGATCTTGAGCTTTTTATGAATGTATATCTGTATCTTTGTGTAGTTTATCTCTCTTGTGATCTTGTAGGAATTCGGTCAAGCTGGGCCGGTGAAGGAGCAAGAAGCTGGGAGCTACTGAAGAGAGGAGTGATTTGGATCGACAAACTAGCGGAAGATACAGGTTAGTTAGATCCTTCTTCCTCACTTACATTTCATAAAGAAGAATACTCAAATAAGTTTACCTGTTTGTTGCTAAGGCACTATCACCTCTTAGAGTGGGATAGGGGCATTCCGAATTGGATACTTTTCCCAACAACACTATGACTTTCAAGAAGCCCTGACTAACCTAGGCAAAGTATTGCACAAATGCATTGAAATGAACCTGTCTCTTAGTCCATAAACATGTGAATTCGTAATGACTGAAGGGACCATGCTAGGTCATTCAATATCTCAGCAAGGACTGCGGGTGGACCCAAACAAAATAGAAATCATCCAAAGGGTCCCACCTTGTCAAAAGCAGAGGGATGTCAAGAGTCTCTTGGGGTTAGATGGATACTACAGAAGGTTCATAAAGGACTTCAGCAAGTTTTCCTCAACTTTATTTGGGTTGTTGGCCAAAGGTTCTGAGTTTATATGGTCAAAAAGCTGTCAAGAGGCCTTAAACATTTTGAAGGGTAAGTTAACCATTGCATCAATTCTTCGAGGCCCAAACTGGTCCCGCCCTTTTCATATTCATGTTGATGCCTCACACAAAGCCATAGGAGCATCCTCAAGTCAAGTAGAGGAGAAATTGCCCTATGTCATATATTTTATCAGTAAGAACCAATTGAAGGTTGAGCTAAATTATACTGTGACCGAAAATGAACTCCTGGATGTTGTGCATTCATTAAACAAATTTAGGCATTACATTACAGACTACCAAACATTTGTGCATAATGACCATGTTGCAATCAAATATTTAATTAACAAACCAGATGTGAATGCTAGAATTATAAGATGGTTACTTTTATTACAGCAGTTTGATCTAACTATTGTTGATAATCCTGGTAAGGAAAATGTTGTTGCAGACTTTCTATCTAGGATGAATCTGCTTACAGGTGAAGAAGGAATGGTGGATGTCCAATTGCCAGATGAGCATTTGTTTGCTATTTCAGTTCTCTCCCCATGGTTTGCTGATATAGAAAACTATTTGGTATCAGCACAGTTCCCACCAAACTTTCCCTCTAAAGAAAAGAGCAAGATAGTCAGGAAAAGTTCCCCCTTCACCTGGATTGGGGGCGATCTTTTCAAACTTGGCCCACATCAAATCTTGAGAAGGTGTGTAAGGGAAGAGGAATTTTTTGACATCCTTCTGACCTATCATGATGGGCCTTGTGGATGTCACTTTGTAGCAAAGAGGACAGCATTCAAAGTGTTACAAGCGAGCTATTATTGGCCCACTCTTCATCGGGATGTGAAAAATTACATTAGTCAGTGTGATCGGTGCTAAAGGATGGGAAATCCTACTCCAAGACATGAAATGCCCCTACAACCTCAAGTGACTTTCAAGGCATTTGACAAGTGGGGCATGGACTTCATTGGGCCTATCAACCCTCCTTCAAAGAAAAAACAATACATTATTGTGTGCACTGATTATTTGACTAAGTGGGCTGAAACCAAGGCGATTAAGGCAGCAATAGAAGATAAGGTGGCTAAGTTCCTGTTATCACAAAATCACAACTGAAGGGCTGCTGATCAGGCAGACTCTGTGTAACTATTTCAGACCAAGCTTTTGACTAAGGATTGGCCTCCCTAGCCTGAGAGGGCTCTCTCAAGAAAAGGTTATTGATTTTGAATGTTGGTAAGAGGGCTAACTCTTGTACAATAGATTTAATGTAAGCATAACTGGTTGGAAACACACCAAAAGATATCTCATTGGGCTATGGAGTCTATAATATCAAGCAAACAAGAAAACACAGTGAACTCATAGAAATCAAGGCTCTCAGCATTACAAGTCAAACATATTCCACCACACATAGCTTGCTGTATACACAGGAAGTCAGAGCATACAAGTATGAATTCTGAGTGATTGCATACAACAAAACCATAAAATAACATAAGGTATAACACATCATCACTTCATTTGACCATGGCAATCCTTCGAGAATCTTGAGAAGAGTATAACTCTGTTTTACTATTACTGTCAAAAAAGATCTTACAGTGGCCCAAAACAACACACTTTTTCTATTAAGTATCCAACCCTTTCTACATCTAACTTTTGCCCATATATAGACAAGCAAAACTAAAACACCTCGAGCTTCCTCCTCCAGCATGAGGGGAGCCTCGAAGGTGGCTATTAACTATTCCTACATGCTATTTAATGTATTTATTACAAAGTGCTGAAATGTAATTGCACACAATCCTAATCAAACTAAAACATTAATTCCTTTCTCCTCGTATGCTTGATGCTTTCTTGAATGCTGTGACAGCTGTCCTCCTTTAGTTAAGTTGAGATGGTTGAGCTTACATATGCGATGAATGCTGACTTGGGATTCTTGAAAGCGCTGATGGCTCATTTAATGACCAGAAGGTATGCTCCTATTTATCGGTTTCTGTCTCCCAACATTCTCCTAAAATATAGCAGCCTGCTCCCAAATCTTTTAATAATCCCAAGTATGGAATGATGCCAGGTTTCTGATGTGCTGTAGGTGGTATTTGATAGACAGCTGTTCCTCTTCCACAACTCCCGCTCACCGTGTCAAACTAACTGCTCACAGTATCACACTAGCTGCCCTGCACTTTAAATCATCAGCTACAGCAGTTTCGTAGCGCGCTACGAAACTGCTGTGTGATTTAGAAAACACAGTCTTCTTCCCTGCCTTTAAAAATTCACTATGCCTAATTGATGCTTTGGACAAGATTATGAGGACAACCTGTAAATAAGCATGATTAATAGCCTCAACCTTTCTGAAGCCATTGGATCCTGCATCACCATCTCTTAATGTATATTTTTGAAGGGCATATACACTATCTCTGAATCAATTCTAAATTTACATAACCTTTTGCTCAAGATACTCCTCACACCTGAAGGAGATAGATTTGTCACATACTACAAAATAAATCAAACCTTCATAAGAAAATCATGGAGTACACTGTTGTAACCATGAAGCGCACTGTTCTTAGCTATCAACCACGGTGATCTTATGAGAACAACCCAATATCCAGTCAAAATATATCAACATAAATCTTTGGAATCCGAGTGCACAAAATGAAATTGAATATGGTTCAAACCTCGCATCAATGTCTAGCTCCTGAAAGAGGAACAATAGAAAATCTTTCTAGGAATATAGTCTTTCTTGGGCAAACTTATATTCTGTTTCTTAAGATTTTGTTTTTTAAGCCATGAAGAGCTTGATTAATTTTATCTTCAAATTTCAGAGCCGTGATATGAACCGGTGAATTGAGTAGACCCGAGGATCCCTTTGTTTCTTCTGGAAGCAACCTCGATCTTCTCTGATTCTGAAATGAATTTAGCCATTTCTCATATTGCCATACACTTCACTTTCAACTTTTGATTATCTTGACTCTTACCCACACTTTCAAGTTTTGATTCTGAGTAAAGTTGTATTATCCTCCCTCCGTCCTCATCTAAATTGTCTTTCCAACCACAGGTAACCGCGTCCATGTAATTTCTAGTTAAAAAACCCGGCAAATAACACCTTATGAGAGACGGTGATCATTATTAATTTTAACATCCACCCCAAAAGCTCAATTTTAAACCATAATGTCTTCAATCGTGGCTAAAGCAGGTTCTGAATTTCATCTGTAATCTGGAACGCTGTTGAAGCTTGAGTCAGAAAACAACTTTTGAACGGATAAAACTTTGATGAAATGAATTACCAGGTAATAAGGTGTGGTTCTCCCTGTCGCCTCCTTTGAACAGATGATCCAGACCATGACTGCTTACGCCTGCCCTCATGAGAAGAAAAAAAAAAGGGAATGTCGTTCTGTGGCTTAGTCTGGTATCTTAAAGCCTCTGCGCATAACTTCACACAAAATATACAGAGTTTCTATTAAGCTTGATTCAATTCTGTGCTGATAATACGAACATAACCCATGAATGATATTTAACCGGCGTTCATCAATACATCTCCTTAATTAATCAAGCGAAAACTGCGGGTATCCCAGGATTAGTCCTCGGCTTTAATTTAATAAGCTATATCTATTGAGAACTGAATCTGTCACCATCACCGTCAAGCATCCTCAATAAGACCTTTAATCACCAAAGAGTGTTTAGAGATGGCGCCGATGTATACTTTAATAGATCCTAGGTGTTACCAATAACGACGGCCTTATGGCAGTCAGAACCAAGCGATTAATTGTCTGTTATTATTTACACATGCGTGCCAGGTATAAACTTATTTGCTCAGCTACTGAAATGTAGATTTCGAAAGTATCACAAACTTCCTCGAATCTCTCACTCTATCATATCATTCTTTCTTTTCTTGAGTAAAGGAGACAGCAGCTCCAATTCCCCTGTAGTGTCAACAGGTGCCCACCGCCTCATCTAATTCAGCGCCTGCTTGTCTTCCTTATCATATAATGAATATATCATTTCCACTAACAAATTGTCCAGCAACCAAAATAAATAGATAACATGGCTTCTGTCTCGGTTCTGGACCACCGCGTGGAACTACACCATCGAGTGCCCTGAGAGAATTGACAATCACCCCTAATATCTCTTCAGATTGCTCTGGCCATTTCTAACATCTTGACAAAACTCACATGAATGATTGCCAAGCGGGAGAAAATGCTCGGAGGGATAATACTGTCATGATGATGCCATAATACTCTGCGGTCGGAGCTCACATGCTGCAGTAATCCTTCTTTGACGAGAGAAACGGTGAGAGCAATAAGAGGTCCCGTTTCCCTGTGAGCAAGAAAATGATTGAGACCCCATCTGCAAGAAATAGGCCCAAAAGAAGTCCTTGTTCTCTTTTACCAACCCTTTCCAAACAGTGAGAGTCACGAGAGGATGAATTTTAGCATGTTTAGCGAGAACGCGAACACAGTCACGAAAACCCATATGAAATATGAGGCATTTCTCGATCAAATGTTGAATCATGCGAATGTACATGAGGCGCTGTTTGTATTTACATGATGACGAGCTCTCCGTTAAATAAAATTCTTGTTCTTCTGCACTTTCTCCATGGCTTTGACCTACAATCCCCTCTTCAATCTCAGTCATGCCATTAGTTTGAACTCTCATTTTCCCAACTTCATTGCAGGATTGATGGAGACGCTTCGTGAAGAAATTGAGTAGAAGATGAGGATGACAGTACATATTGGACAGACGACGGTAGGGAGAAACTCATTCGTTGATGAGGAGGATAAGATGAAGTGAATGGATGGAGAACAGAGCGCCTGGTGAGGTGGCATCCGTATATAGTGGCCTTGATGCATGTATGAGATTCTTCGTGACATGTCATTCTATCTCTGCTCTTCTCTCGTTATATCATCCATCTTTGGATATTTTGAGTTCATAATGCCTAGGCACAATGTTCTCAAGAAGTAGCTATTGCAAGGAACGATGATATAACCCATCTAAAACTCAGAACTTTTATCAAATTAACCCATGAGAGTTCAAGTTTTCTTTCATTGACCCTGTTTTGCAAAATCTATAGATCAGAGCATTGTATGCAACAACACCAGAGTTATATCCTTTAATCAACATTAGACCTTTAAGCACATCAACCTCATCCACAGCAGTTGTAGTCAGTGTACAACAGACATGCTATGATTCGGGCCTCCACTGAAAACTCGAACAAATCCCCAGTTTCGTAGCACGCTACGAAACCACTCAAACAGGTAGCGCTGCGAAACTGCTAAAAAGAATCCTGGCGCTGCGAAAACACCCGGTCTTTAAGCTAGACTAAAAAATTTTGACAATGGTATTTTCAGTGATAACAGTGGCTCCACTTGGGATAGTGTGCCCTTGTGGTGCGCTAAGAACATGCAGCTCCAGTGCCTTATCTATTTGTGATAAACAGAAATTTGCTTAACAAGCATGACTACCGGAGAAAGAAAATTACATCTACTGAAAAGAAATGCTCAGTTAACCTTGACCTTATTTGCAATTACCTACCTACCTACCCTAACCATTTCAACTTCTTCAGCTCAATCAATATGAAACTTCCAATGCAGCCAATCATTTGTTTTATCTGACATTTGATTTCTTTGACTGTCCCGGAGTTCAGATCCAATGTGAGAGTGTAAAGACCACTGCCACTGAAATAGTCTCTGATCTTCATATGAAAACTGAAACACTGGAGAGTAAAACTCTTCCATGTAATCAGCTATAGGGTCCCAGAACACATGATCAGCTTGTCCTTCCTTGAAACTTTCCAGCTGTGCAAACTGATCTTCAATCACAGTATTCAGTTCCTCAATCATGAAAGAGAGAGGAAGCAGCATAATCTCCTTGCGCTCTGTCACAGGAAACTTTTGAGAATAATAATCATGATCAGGAAAATTGTATGCCTGAATCTGTCCTTCTAAACCTTCAATTTCTTTCTCAATATCTTTGGCAATTTCATCAAAAAATTTCATCTTATCCTCTGACTTGCAGTCAAAGGATTTCAGATATGAGGATAAAGACAAAGAAAAAGATTCATGTGTTTCTTCTTTATTGTGATCATTATTCCATTGCTTGAAACCTTCAACTGAGGGAGATTCTGCCACCACCTCTGTCCTATCTGACCATTCCTCCAAGAACATGAGCCAAAGGTCTTGAAAAGACTTAATAGATTCCGCAGGCAAGCATTCAACCCACTGTTTGCATTTCCCTTGAAGCGAATCATAGAATAACATAATGCAAACATCCTCATGTTTAACTCTAAGAAGCTGTGTAAATTCACAAAAATCTGATATATGATTCAAGGTTAAACTTAAATCTTTACCATTGAATTTTGGACCATTCCTTAGAAAGTATGCATCCTTTGGAAAATGGTTTGGGAAACCATGAAGTCCTGAGAAATCTATGCATGCATACCTTGAACAAAGATGAGCAGCTTCTGGGTCTTTCATAACTCCAGTGGAATCACCATGAATATATAACTTTTAATTCTTCAACAATGGAGTCGCCAAGGTAGTTTTGCAGCCTTGAAAATCATTTGAACTCCTGCTACCTTCAGAAATTCAATCTTAAGCTCCCGGCAGACGCACCAAAATGTTATCACAAAATCACAACTGAAGGGCTGCTGATCAGGCAGACTCTGTGTAACTATTTCAGACCAAGCTTTTGACTAAGGATTGGCCTCCCTAGCCTGAGAGGGCTCTCTCAAGAAAAGGTTATTGATTTTGAATGTTGGTAAGAGGGCTAACTCTTGTACAATAGATTTAATGTAAGCATAACTGGTTGGAAACACACCAAAAGATATCTCATTGGGCTATGGAGTCTATAATATCAAGCAAACAAGAAAACACAGTGAACTCATAGAAATCAAGGCTCTCAGCATTACAAGTCAAACATATTCCACCACACATAGCTTGCTGTATACACAGGAAGTCAGAGCATACAAGTATGAATTCTGAGTGATTGCATACAACAAAACCATAAAATAACATAAGGTATAACACATCATCACTTCATTTGACCATGGCAATCCTTCGAGAATCTTGAGAAGAGTATAACTCTGTTTTACTATTACTGTCAAAAAAGATCTTACAGTGGCCCAAAACAACACACTTTTTCTATTAAGTATCCAACCCTTTCTACATCTAACTTTTGCCCATATATAGACAAGCAAAACTAAAACACCTCGAGCTTCCTCCTCCAGCATGAGGGGAGCCTCGAAGGTGGCTATTAACTATTCCTACATGCTATTTAATGTATTTATTACAAAGTGCTGAAATGTAATTGCACACAATCCTAATCAAACTAAAACATTAATTCCTTTCTCCTCGTATGCTTGATGCTTTCTTGAATGCTGTGACAGCTGTCCTCCTTTAGTTAAGTTGAGATGGTTGAGCTTACATATGCGATGAATGCTGACTTGGGATTCTTGAAAGCGCTGATGGCTCATTTAATGACCAGAAGGTATGCTCCTATTTATCGGTTTCTGTCTCCCAACATTCTCCTAAAATATAGCAGCCTGCTCCCAAATCTTTTAATAATCCCAAGTATGGAATGATGCCAGGTTTCTGATGTGCTGTAGGTGGTATTTGATAGACAGCTGTTCCTCTTCCACAACTCCCGCTCACCGTGTCAAACTAACTGCTCACAGTATCACACTAGCTGCCCTGCACTTTAAATCATCAGCTACAGCAGTTTCGTAGCGCGCTACGAAACTGCTGTGTGATTTAGAAAACACAGTCTTCTTCCTGCCTTTAAAAATTCACTATGCCTAATTGATGCTTTGGACAAGATTATGAGGACAACCTGTAAATAAGCATGATTAATAGCCTCAACCTTTCTGAAGCCATTGGATCCTGCATCACCATCTCTTAATGTATATTTTTGAAGGGCATATACACTATCTCTGAATCAATTCTAAATTTACATAACCTTTTGCTCAAGATACTCCTCACACCTGAAGGAGATAGATTTGTCACATACTACAAAATAAATCAAACCTTCATAAGAAAATCATGGAGTACACTGTTGTAACCATGAAGCGCACTGTTCTTAGCTATCAACCACGGTGATCTTATGAGAACAACCCAATATCCAGTCAAAATATATCAACATAAATCTTTGGAATCCGAGTGCACAAAATGAAATTGAATATGGTTCAAACCTCGCATCAATGTCTAGCTCCTGAAAGAGGAACAATAGAAAATCTTTCTAGGAATATAGTCTTTCTTGGGCAAACTTATATTCTGTTTCTTAAGATTTTGTTTTTTAAGCCATGAAGAGCTTGATTAATTTTATCTTCAAATTTCAGAGCCGTGATATGAACCGGTGAATTGAGTAGACCCGAGGATCCCTTTGTTTCTTCTGGAAGCAACCTCGATCTTCTCTGATTCTGAAATGAATTTAGCCATTTCTCATATTGCCATACACTTCACTTTCAACTTTTGATTATCTTGACTCTTACCCACACTTTCAAGTTTTGATTCTGAGTAAAGTTGTATTATCCTCCCTCCGTCCTCATCTAAATTGTCTTTCCAACCACAGGTAACCGCGTCCATGTAATTTCTAGTTAAAAAACCCGGCAAATAACACCTTATGAGAGACGGTGATCATTATTAATTTTAACATCCACCCCAAAAGCTCAATTTTAAACCATAATGTCTTCAATCGTGGCTAAAGCAGGTTCTGAATTTCATCTGTAATCTGGAACGCTGTTGAAGCTTGAGTCAGAAAACAACTTTTGAACGGATAAAACTTTGATGAAATGAATTACCAGGTAATAAGGTGTGGTTCTCCCTGTCGCCTCCTTTGAACAGATGATCCAGACCATGACTGCTTACGCCTGCCCTCATGAGAAGAAAAAAAAAAGGGAATGTCGTTCTGTGGCTTAGTCTGGTATCTTAAAGCCTCTGCGCATAACTTCACACAAAATATACAGAGTTTCTATTAAGCTTGATTCAATTCTGTGCTGATAATACGAACATAACCCATGAATGATATTTAACCGGCGTTCATCAATACATCTCCTTAATTAATCAAGCGAAAACTGCGGGTATCCCAGGATTAGTCCTCGGCTTTAATTTAATAAGCTATATCTATTGAGAACTGAATCTGTCACCATCACCGTCAAGCATCCTCAATAAGACCTTTAATCACCAAAGAGTGTTTAGAGATGGCGCCGATGTATACTTTAATAGATCCCAGGTGTTACCAATAACGACGGCCTTATGGCAGTCAGAACCAAGCGATTAATTGTCTGTTATTATTTACACATGCGTGCCAGGTATAAACTTATTTGCTCAGCTACTGAAATGTAGATTTCGAAAGTATCACAAACTTCCTCGAATCTCTCACTCTATCATATCATTCTTTCTTTTCTTGAGTAAAGGAGACAGCAGCTCCAATTCCCCTGTAGTGTCAACAGGTGCCCACCGCCTCATCTAATTCAGCGCCTGCTTGTCTTCCTTATCATATAATGAATATATCATTTCCACTAACAAATTGTCCAGCAACCAAAATAAATAGATAACATGGCTTCTGTCTCGGTTCTGGACCACCGCGTGGAACTACACCATCGAGTGCCCTGAGAGAATTGACAATCACCCCTAATATCTCTTCAGATTGCTCTGGCCATTTCTAACATCTTGACAAAACTCACATGAATGATTGCCAAGCGGGAGAAAATGCTCGGAGGGATAATACTGTCATGATGATGCCATAATACTCTGCGGTCGGAGCTCACATGCTGCAGTAATCCTTCTTTGACGAGAGAAACGGTGAGAGCAATAAGAGGTCCCGTTTCCCTGTGAGCAAGAAAATGATTGAGACCCCATCTGCAAGAAATAGGCCCAAAAGAAGTCCTTGTTCTCTTTTACCAACCCTTTCCAAACAGTGAGAGTCACGAGAGGATGAATTTTAGCATGTTTAGCGAGAACGCGAACACAGTCACGAAAACCCATATGAAATATGAGGCATTTCTCGATCAAATGTTGAATCATGCGAATGTACATGAGGCGCTGTTTGTATTTACATGATGACGAGCTCTCCGTTAAATAAAATTCTTGTTCTTCTGCACTTTCTCCATGGCTTTGACCTACAATCCCCTCTTCAATCTCAGTCATGCCATTAGTTTGAACTCTCATTTTCCCAACTTCATTGCAGGATTGATGGAGACGCTTCGTGAAGAAATTGAGTAGAAGATGAGGATGACAGTACATATTGGACAGACGACGGTAGGGAGAAACTCATTCGTTGATGAGGAGGATAAGATGAAGTGAATGGATGGAGAACAGAGCGCCTGGTGAGGTGGCATCCGTATATAGTGGCCTTGATGCATGTATGAGATTCTTCGTGACATGTCATTCTATCTCTGCTCTTCTCTCGTTATATCATCCATCTTTGGATATTTTGAGTTCATAATGCCTAGGCACAATGTTCTCAAGAAGTAGCTATTGCAAGGAACGATGATATAACCCATCTAAAACTCAGAACTTTTATCAAATTAACCCATGAGAGTTCAAGTTTTCTTTCATTGACCCTGTTTTGCAAAATCTATAGATCAGAGCATTGTATGCAACAACACCAGAGTTATATCCTTTAATCAACATTAGACCTTTAAGCACATCAACCTCATCCACAGCAGTTGTAGTCAGTGTACAACAGACATGCTATGATTCGGGCCTCCACTGAAAACTCGAACAAATCCCCAGTTTCGTAGCACGCTACGAAACCACTCAAACAGGTAGCGCTGCGAAACTGCTAAAAGAATCCTGGCGCTGCGAAAACACCCGGTCTTTAAGCTAGACTAAAAAAAATTTTGACAATGGTATTTTCAGTGATAACAGTTCCTAAGGGAGAATGTATTCTAAAAATTTGGGTACCCTAGCGAGCTAGTCACAAACCAAGGCAGCCAGTTTACCTCCAACATGATTGAAGAACTACTCAGCCATCACAAAATCAAGCATAGGACCTCCACTCCTTATCATCCACAAGCTAATGGGCAAGTGGAGGTGACCAACAGGGAACTGGAGATGATCTTAACCAAGGTAGTAAGCAGTAGCATGAAGGATTTAGCAAAGAGACTAGTTGAGGCCACCTGGGCCTATAATACAACATGGAAGACCACCACTGGATTTACACCCTATGAGCTGGTCTATCGGAAAAAGGGTTTGTTTTCCATTGATTTTGAATATAACACATTGAGGATGGCAACACAATTAGATTTGGATCTCAGTCATGCACAGAAATAAATATTGTTCCATTTGAATGGCTTGGATGAATTCAGAATGAAGGCCCTTCTACATACAGAGATAGTTCAGATTCAGAGGAAGATTTGGCATGATAGACATATTAAGGAGAAGCAATTTCAAGAGGGTGATTGGGAATTTTTATACGATTCTAGGTATGAGGATTTCAAGGGAAAACTAAGGACACGATGGCTCAAACCTTATGTGGTGGAAAGATGCCATGATAATGGTTTAGTGCAAATCAGAACTATAGATGAAGAAGCCATTCCATTGCTTTTTAATGGACACCAACTTAAAATGTACGAGAGGCCTTTATCAAAACAAGATTTCATTGAAAATATCAATAAGACATTGATTATGGTGGAGCAAGTTCCAGCTCCTCCCTCATCAAGTCACTGAAAAAGAGAAAAAAGAATAAGGATTTAGGTGAAAACCTCCATGAGGTGCCTGAGTCCCATCTTTGGGTTGAAAACCTTGTGAGGCAAGCCAATGATAAAAAAAAAGAAAAACGAATGATGAAAAAATAAAAAAAGAATAAGAAGATCCCTGGGTGAAAACCTTCCTTGAGGTACCCAGGGAAAATATGTTATAGAAATTTTCTCTACCAATCTCGCTCCTCTAAGACCATGTAGAAAATTTGTTGTAGGTTAACCGGATAATGCAATATAAATCAAAGAAGAATACTATAACCTACTTCTACTATCAATTTGTGGAAGCTTAAATATCAAGCTAAACAATATAACCAGAAGAAGAAGAATCGATGTACAATACACATGAAAATACTTTGGGGAAAACCTCAGCTAAAAACCCCACTATCTGTATTATCATACAAGGTGGAAATACATAGGAATTATACAAAGCCTTAGCTCTCACAACTAGCCCGCTCTCAGTACAATCCTCACATATGCTCACAGGAAATCCTAGCTTCTCTCAAGCCTTCCTCTCTGCCCTCCAAGCTCCTATTTCCTTGCATTGTTCCCCTGGGATGATCTCCTTCAACCAAATGGAAAAACTTGATTTACCAAGTGGATGATCTCTGTATCTAACATACTGTCAGAACTGCGCAATCCTTAAGGAATTATTCCTTATGCATGCATGATTTTTCTTTATAGGAAAACGTATGCAACTGATAGTACACTATCCTTGACTTTAAGCTCAACTGGGTCTTTCTCAGAATAGACATGCATGAGTTTCTGATGAGGGAATCTTCAGTTAACTGGAGTAGACTAGTTGAGTGCATGCATGCATCAACTGACTGTCAACTCTCTATTAGTTCCTCAAACAGTTTGGAACTAATTTAACTGGACTTAACTCAGTAAACTGAGTCAACTAATTACAACTCAAATATAACTCAACCTTATCTCCTTAATTTAAGGGATAACTCTTGCATGACTTCAAAAAGACTTCTAACTTGAATCTCTCCAACTAATTATGTCAAAATAACTTAATTAATTATTTCCAAGTAATTGTTAAGACTAAATTCGATTTTAATTCACAATTTAATTCAAGGAAAAATTAAATTGGAATATTCTTGTTGCCACATTTCAACACATCTAGGGTGAAAACCTCTCTGAGGCAGCCTAGGTGTTTTTCAATATATATATATATATATATATATATATATATATATATATATATATAGATAGATAGATATATGTATATATATGTATATATGTATATATATATATATAGATATATCTATATATATATATATACATATATATATACATATACATATACATATACATATATATATACATACATATATATATATATATATATATATATATATATATATATATATATATAGATATATATATATATATATATATATATATATATATATATATAGAATTGTTATTTGCAGGTGGGTGAGAAAGCCAATCAAGGAGCAAAGAGAGGATCCAAAGGGAACCCTGCCTCACATATATTCATCTCCTCCACTCCTTATCATGCATCTCTCCATCAATTCCATTGTCTTTTTCACTTCATTTCTTCTATTTAGGCGAAGACTGTGTTTTCTACAGTATCCCCGAAAACCCACGGGGACCAATATGAGGGTGAATGGTAGGTCGGTTAGGTCCTATAGTAGCCTATCCCACAGAATATCAATCATCAGCGACAGGTCTTCACTAGGATGATCCAGGAGCTCTAGACAACAGACAACAGAGTAGGAATAAGAATGACCATGCAGCAAATAAACAATGCAACACCTCTGATCTTTAACAATTGCAGCATGGCATGGAGACCACAGGTAAGTATCTCGCTCACTCACTCATATGCATCATTTGATCAAAAGTTGTAAGGGTTACGAGGTAGTTGGTTTATAAGTGAAAAGGTGGCTAGTTAACTTGGCCACCTTCAACAAAGCAAACAGTCAGGTGGCAAAAAGGAAATTCTTTTTAAAATCAAAAGAGAATGCAAGAGTTTGAAAACAATGATTTATTTTTTATGGCATTCAAATCCGATGTAAGGTGGGGCCCCGACCCATATTAAAGTTCGAGCGATAGCACAAGATTTAAGTAAGCATGGGTTCGAGAGGCAGATAAAGTGCTCTACGGGGGAGCAATGAGCACGAGTTATAACTCAGGCTCAACCCCCACAGTTGACCATGAAGTCAAGGTGTTTGACCGAGATCTATGGCCTGAGATTACTGTGGGGGGGTTCAAGCTTGATGAACATCTCATACACTCCCTACCCTCACAGCGAGCCACCCCAATCGCTCCACTCCATATCATCTCCTCCACATCATCCGCCACCCTAATTCACCGTACCCCATCACCTCATCTACCATTCCATAGATACAGTGTTGTTTATGGCTACCATTTTAGGATTCTTGAAGAATTAAGATTTGGGGTAGAAACACTAGTTCACCAAAGACTCAACATACCCTATTTCTTGATGCAATCACTCATAGACTCCAAAAACAAAGTAAAAGAATGGAATTCCCAATAATTGGCTCAACATGGGTTGATCAGGATCCTAATTGAGGATGCCCTCCAAAACCTCGGGATCCCTATAACATGGTCAGTCTTCAGAGACTTACCAGCATGGGATGACATCAAAACCCTCACCTATGATGTTAGTCCTTCTGTAAGTGAGGAGGAAGAAAAACAAAAGGAATATGATATAGAGCTAGATGGGGATGAGATGGATGAAGAAGAAACTCATGATGAAGGAGAAGAGAAGGAGGGTGATGCTGAAACAGAGGAGGAAATGAAGGAAGAAACTAATTGAGATGAGAAATAATAGCAAGAGGAAGAAGATAAGAAAAAAAAAGAGCTAAGTGGCTTAAGGGACAGAGAAGCAATAATGAGAGATCAACTTGAGAGGGAAAATGCATGGCTGAGAGGAAAGTTGTAGGAAAGGGAAAACCAACTAGCATGTATGGCCAGCCTCTCCTTGGAGGCTATCCAATGTAGGATGCTAGCTATATCTTATGCTCTTTACCTCATAGAACAATGGCTACAATTTCATATTAAAACACTAGCACAAAGGGGCACCATGCCATTTCAGGACTACAGGCAGTTTATTGATCTTTGTTATCAAAGTACACTAGAGGATAGGGCCAAAATGGTTGATTTTTACTTGCATAACATGGCCCTCATAGACATGAATGTTTGGGATCCTAATGCTGAGCTAGGAGATCTACAATTAATGGCTTTGGAATCATGGCTGAACCATGAGGAGTCAAGGGCTGCAAAGATGAAAAGAATATTGGCAAGAGAGTAGAATGAACCTCTTTTCATCATATCTGAACAATCAAATCCTAAGGCCGTAATCATCACCCATCATCTAATTGCAAATGATCCTCAGCTAGCACCTAGATATCTTGTTGCCCAAGAGCAAGCAGTTTCACATTTTGAGGATATGTTTAGGCTGCTAGGAGATGATAGTATACATGCCTGCTTCAGGAGATGGAACACACTACCACACAGTTTGAAGATCAGAGAATATCACTCACCTCAAAGGTGGAGAGAGGCACTCAATAGGACACCTATGTATAAGAAATCAATGCAAAGGTTGAAGGTCAATTGGATAGGCCTAAAACTCAGCCCACCACTACTCCTAGCGATGCTAGAAGGGAGAAAAGAAGAAGAGGAAAAGAGGGAGTGGGAAGAAGTAGAAATGAAAGCAAGCTTCTATGAACAAGAATAAGAGACCACAACAGAGGCATGGGATGTCAGAGAGGCTACCAGAGTCATGAAGGACATGAACATTGACTAAGTTGCTCAGAGGATGAGCAACATTTTCAGTAGGGGGGTGATGATGACCCTCATCATTGGGTAATTATATGGGCCTTAATTCACCTCCTAGCTTAGTCAAACCAACTATTCTCAAAACTTATTGCATAATTTTGATTATATTTTGTTTATGAGATGAGTTAGAGTTGGATATTTTGCTTTGTGGTCTAATGTGCATTTAACGCAGGATTAAAGGATAAAAGCAAGGAATTTTAGCAAATAACTTGGTCAAAACTCGAATGGGACAAGGGAGAGTAATTATAGGAGGTAAATCCTTCTCATTTACTACTCCTCCATTCGAATATTTCTCCATCAGCTCGGAGTGCAAATAGCGAAATCATGAGGACTAGAAGGTAGCCGAGCAAGTGAAAGTCAAAGCACCAGTTTATCTCGAGTTTGGGAGCTGAGCCTCCCTAATTTTAAGGAAGTCATTGGAGACTTTAGTCATATAAGTAGAGAGGCCTAGGACCTCAGTAAGGTTCAAACTTTTGATTGTAAAACTCTACTTTATTTTTTAGCTGCAAGACTTGTGACAATTTTTTATGTAATCCATTGTTTTGATAATAAGAATGAGTTTTGTTTTGAGCCAACACTGAGTTAACTCAAAGGGCTGAAGCTCTTGGGTTAGGGCCCAACCCTAGCAACTAAGGCTCCTCTTTATTGTACATGTATGCTAGCATATATTCATGGTTTAATTGTTCATTTTCGTAAATAGCTACATTTCCATTACAACAATGTAGCACATAGATTCATGGTTTAATCGTTCATTTTCTTAAGTAGCAGCATTTCCATTATAGCAGTGTAGCGTAGATTGGTTATGTTTTAGTTTTCTTCTATTTGTGCCTTCATTTAATTAGAAGGTTAGCGAGGAGAAAAAGATCACCATAAGGTTTTCAGCAGGTGTCTCGGTCTCACCTCTTTTGTCTAGGACCATGACTTGAGGAAGAGACTCTTCAACAACCCCAAAAACACAGATTTCTAGTTCTTGCATGAGATTTGGGAGTTTTTCATCTTGATTTAGTACTTGGTTCATTTTATCATAATCGTTTTCCATCCCTCTCTTTCTGTAATAATATCTCACTCGTATTCTCATTTCCTTTAGCACTTTCTTCATGCATAATATAGGCGGAAGCTAATAAATCACGTCTTAATCAGATTATCCCCATAGATTTCCTTACTGCCTGATCTACAAAAAACCTGACCAATCGCCGTCAACTGCGTGTCACATATTCATTTCAACGTTTGAATTTAGGCACTCCAAATCTCCACCGTTGATCAATCCCGCATGATCCAACGGCTATCATGCAATCTTGCGTGAAGTCTTGCATGAGCGATATTTGACCGAGAGCATGCGAGAAAAGTGGTTTTCCTATGCTACGTGTCACTCACTGAGGCTAATCACGTGAAATTTAGAAATATAGCTTACAGCTCTTAGGGAGCGCTAGATACTACTTACCACCTATGAAGACTACTCCATTACGTCACCCGCTTGCCAACTAGCTTGGTTGATTTCCACTATCGATCTGTCTCACTTGATCCAATGACTATCGCGTAATCTCATGCGAATTCTTGCACAGCCGATATCCGATAGAGAGCACATGAGAAAAGTGGTTTTCTCATTTTACATGTCATTAACTTAGGCTAGTCGTGTAAAATTTAGGAATTCCACTTACAACTTTGAGGATGCCCGAGAAACTGCTTACCACCTACAAAGACCGCTCCATCATTTCGCACGTTTTCCCCCTTTTGCCGACACGTGACTTGATGTGGTCCATCCATCTATTCACTTAATCTCTACAATAATATCTCTGCCGCTCATGTTTCGTTAATCTTGTTCATTGATCGATCCATCCATCTATTCACTTAATCCCTTGCGATAAGATCTCCACCATTCATCTTTCGTTAATCTTGTTTGCTGACCGATCCATCCATTTATTCACTTAATCCCCTACAATAAGATCTCCATTATTCATCTCCCATTAATCTTGTTCGTCCATCTATTCACGTAATCTCTTGCAATAAGTTCTCAGTCGCCCATCTCCCGTTAACACTGTTCCTGAATGATCCAATGGTTCATGTGCACTGCTGCTTTATTACATCTTCCTTTCACTGATTTTGATCTTCGATTGCTCTTTCGCTTGCCTCCTTCCTAAACTCTGTTATGTGTATCATTTAAACGTTGCCACTCCATGGACCTTCTAGCCATCCTCAACCACCTTCCATCCGACTGTCACGTCTACAAGAACACTTAAATTGCATGCTTGATTTTACCCAAAAAACTAAAAAAGAGTGAAAATAGATTTAGTTTAGTTTCCTTTCTTACACATTACTTTGGTTTGATGCTCTTTACTTCTGTAACTTAGATCGCAGCATTAGGATAACATTGATTTAGTAATTCTACTTAGCATAGTTGTTTGAATGGTTAATTAGGATATGGTTTGATTTAGCATTACATGTTGTTTTCTTCATTGTTGCAGTAGAGTAGCTCTCTTATAACGGATTTACTCTTCCTCCATCAACGAATCAATCTTCTTCTGACCCTATAGAAGTCTGGCTTGAAACCCCTGGGGTCTCTCACCAGATGAACGGTAACAACAGGCAGGATCTTCACTTCTACTTGTTCATAAGCACTGTCACCTACAAGTTTGTACGAACCCCAGGTTGATAAGTAAAGCTGGTAACCTAGGAGTTGCAACATCATTGCTACGATACTAGTGCTCATCACTTTTTGGCGTCGTTGTCATGGAGGTGTATGAGTAGAATGTGAGTACTGCTTTCTTTTCTTCTATTTCTAGTCTGATTTATTTTCTTCTATTTCTAGTCTCCAATTTTCTGCCATTAGTTTATTTCTGCAAAAGTAATCTAGTAGCTTCCTTTCTTTCAGTTGTCATTATCTAGTTTCCTTTACATTCTGCAAATAGAATTTCAATTCAGCGAGTAGTTTTCTCCTGTCAGTAGTTTTCATTCAATCAACAATTTCATTTCTACAAAGTACTTTCCAGCTTAAAAAAATCTTATAAAATCCAACCCAAAAACATTTACTTTCATGCCTCATAGGAATAGAGACAATTTAGGGAAATTCTTACCAAATACCCCCACTGAATCCAACAGCCAACCTTCTCCCTTCTTTGGTGGTTGTGAACTGGAGGAACCTTTAGGTGAGCAACCTGACATATTTGAAGAACCTATAGGGAAAGAAGAAGAAGAAGAAGAACCCATTCTTACTGATCCAATGGCTGAAAACCAAAATGACAGAGGAAATAGAGAGAGAATTGAGGGTGCCTTCCCCATCAGGGAAACTAATGGGGACACTAAGATAAAGAATACAAGCCCCTCTGCTCTACCTCATTTCCATGGCCAGACCACAGAGGACCCCGACACTTTCCTATTTGAGTTTGTTGTTATATGACAAACCTATGACTATACAGATGATGAGAATAAGTTAAAATTGTTTCCATCTACCCTCAAGGATGCAACATTGAGCTGGTTCATTGGTTTACCTGGAGATAGCATCACAACTTGGGCTCAGATGTAGCAGGATTTTAACAACAAATATAGGGACTACTGTAGGTCAAAGGATACTAAAGAAGATATTTTTAGGATGACCATGGGCCAGGATGAACCCTTAGAAGACTACGAAGAAAGATTCCAATTCAGTTACAAAAGGGTCAGGTACACACTTGACCCTGAGTCACTAAAGCTGGTCCTGCTCAGAGGAGTGAGGGAATATCTTCTGGATACCTTACACTTGTTAGCAAGAGGAGATATCTACCAATTAACCTATGAGGATATCAAGACTGTCTTTAGAAACCATTCTAGGGTAGCCAGGAAAAAGGGTAGGGGTAGTCAACCTATAGCCAGTACATCATCTTCCAACTCATCCATCAAGGATGAAATTGGAAATATACTGGAAGATTTCAAAAGTGAGATGCTACAAACCCTTGTGTTGCAGTTGGACACCATGAACATCAAAAGGAAGCAAGAGGAAGTAGAGAGATCCTTGGCCATCTATTTTTCTAGATGCACCAAGAGGCATCCTAGGAACGAATGTCCATTAAACTGCATTGAGATTTGCACAGTGTGTGAAGAAAACCACTCCACAGAGAAGTTCCCTTATTTACCTGGACTCAAAGTTGTATATCAAGGAGCTGAAGGAGTCACTGAGAATCTTTTCTACATCAACCAAAGGATGCCTCCTAGGCCTAGACCATACCAGCAGGGTATGCAAGGGTCATCCCATTCATATTACAACCCTAACAAAACCACATCTATACCTTCTTAGGGACCCCAAGCTCATCCTTCCTAGTCTACACCCCCCGTTGGTCCTATGCATCTCAATATCATTCCCAGCCAGCCATTTCAACCTTACATTCCACCACAACCTTAGTGGAATACCCCACTCCAGGGGTGGAGGCCCCAATACAACAATTCTTTGGCTATATGGCCTCCACCACCTACCCAACCACAACTCCTACAATCTGCTCCACCCAAGCAACCCCAAATGCCTGCCCAGCCAAATCCAAACCCAAACAATAGACAAGCTCAACAAGTATACAATGGAGAGACATCATACCCATCTTATTCTGTAGAATTCTAGGAGATCAACCTAAGATCTGGGAGAATTCTCCTAGATAACCAGCCTCCCTCTCCACATAAGGAGGTTGAGGAAGAAAGAGAGGAAAGCAACCTTAAAGAAAATCCACCCTTTCCTGAGAGATTAGCCCAACCACTCTAGCATACCCTAGAAGAACTTGAACTTCTGGGAGAATTGAAAAATCTATGTGTAAAGATCCCCCTTCTCCAAGCAATAAAAGATGTTCCCATTTACAATAAGTTGATTAAGGAGAAATGCTTCAAGAATTCAGGAAGAAGAAAAATGGATGCCCCTACCATTAATGTCATTGGGAAGCTATCCGACTTAATGCTGGGGCAGGTAATATGTCTGAAATATTTATACCCTGGAAGCCCTATAGTAGATGTGCACATCAATGGCACCATTGTCCCACACACTTTGATTGATCTAGGGACTGCCATTAATGTGATGAACAAGGACACCATGCTCAAGCTCAAACTCCAAGGGTCATTAAGGAAGACCACAACAGTTCTGCAACTTGCAGACCGTTCCACAGTCACACTTGAGGGAATTGCGGAGGATGTGATGGTCTCCATTGACTCCTGGGAGTACCCTGCAAATTTTCTAGTTCTCTAGTCTAAGGTTAAGCTTACTGGTTACCCTCTCATCCTTGGGAGGCCATGATTGGCCATAGCCGATGCTTACATTAGCTGTAGAGTTGGGAATATGACCATCAAGAATGGGCATATGTCCAAGCAGTTAATCCTATACCCTCCTGCTCAACCTTCTCTAGAGCATGATTTACCTTTATGATTGGAGGAGGAGGAAGAAGATTAGGCTTATTTAGCCCAAATTTATGCTTTGGAAGCAACCATAGGAGGAGGACAGCAAGATGAGGATGACTTAATTGAACACCTGCTCCAAAGTCCAACTCCTAGTTCATTACCATTAGAAGAAGAATTAAGGGAAACCCAAAACAATCATCCAATTGACTTATTCCTGCCCAATTCCAACCCACTCTATGTTAAAACCATAGAATTTGGCCCAGAGAAAACTTTGAAAATTAATCCATCTCTTTCTGCTCTCGAAGAGGAAAAGCTATGCAACATGTTGAGAGAAAACCTAGAAGCCTTCACTTGGAGTTATAAGGAAATGAAGGGAGTACACTCCTCAATGTGTACTCACCACATATACAACAAAGAAGGTTGCAAGCCAATCTAGCAACCACAAAGGAGGATGAATCCAGCTCTTAAAGATATAGTCAAAGAATAACTACAAAAACTACTAGATGCAGGATTCATTTACCCTATCGCTGACAGTGAGTGGGCCTCTCCTTTAGTGTTAGTTCCCAATAAAAATGGTAAGTGAAGGATTTGTGTCGGTTACAGGGAGTTGAACAAAGCCACAAAGAAGGATCATTTTCCCCTACCCTTCATTGACCAAGTGTTAGATGGCCTAGTAGGGAAGAAGTTCTTTTCTTTCCTAGATGGATTTAATGGGTACAACCAAATCCAAATCTGCCCAGAAGACTAGGATAAGACCACATTCACCTATCCTTGTGGAACTTTTACCTATAGGGTCCTTCCTTTTGGCCTATGCAATGCTCATGCCACTTTCCAGAGAGTAGTGTTGAGTATTTTCGTCGAATTAGTACATGATGTGGTGGAAATTTATATGGATGACTTTACACCTTATGGCTGTGATTTTCAAGAAGCCCTGACTAACCTAGGCAAATTATTGCACAAATGCATTGAAATGAACCTGTCCCTTAGTCCAGAAAAATGTGAATTCTTAATGATTGAAGGGACCATGCTAGGTCATTCAATATCTCAGCAAGGACTGCAGATGGACCCAAACAAAATAGTAATCATCCAAAGGGTCCCACCTCCTCAAAAGTAGAGGGATGTCAAGAGTTTCTTGGGGTTAGATGGATACTATCGAAGGTTCATAAAGGACTTCAGCAAGTTTTCCTCTCCTTTATTTGGGTTGTTGGCCAAAGGTTCTGAGTTTATATGGCCAAAACGTTGTCAAGAGGCCTTAGACATTTTGAAGGGTAAGTTAACCACTGCACCAATTCTTCGAGGCCCAAACTAGTCCCTCCCTTTTCATATTCATGTTGATGCCTCACACAAAACCATAGGAGCAGCCTCAGGTCAGGTAGAGGAGAAATTGCCCTATGTCATCTATTTTATCAGTAAGAACCTGTCGAAGGCTGAGACAAATTATACTATGACCGAAAAGGGACTCCTGGATGTTTTACATTCATTAAACAAATTTAGGCATTACATTACATGCTACCAAACATTTGTGCATACTGACCACGTTTCAATCAAATATTTAATGAACAAACCAGATGTGAATGTTAGAATTATAAGATGGTTACTTTTATTACAACAGTTTGATCTAACTATTGTTGATAAGCCTGGTAAGGAAAATGTTGTTGCAGACTTTCTATCTAGGATGAATCTGCCTACAGGTGAAGAAGGAATGGTGGATGACCAATTACCAGACAGGCATTTGTTTGCTATTTCAGTTCTCTCCCCGTGGTTTGTTGATATAGCAAACTATTTTGCATCAGCACAATTTCCACCAAACTTTCCCTCCAAAGAAAAGAGCAAGATAGTCAAGAAAAGTTCCCTCTTCACCTGGATTGGGGGCAATATTTTCAAACTTGGCCCAGATCAAATCTTGAGAAGTTGTGTAACGGAAGAGGAATTTTTTGACATCCTTCTAACCTGTCATGATGGGCCTTATGGAGGTCACTTTGCAACAAAGAGAACAACATTCAAAGTGTTACACGCGGGATATTATTGACCCACTCTTCATCAAGATGTGAAAAATTACATTAGTCAGTGTGATCAGTGCCAGAGGATGGAAAATCCTACTCCAAGAGATGAAATGCCCCTACAACCTCAAGTGACTTTTGAGCCATTTGACAAGTGGGGCATGGACTTCATTGGGCCTATCAACCCTCCTTCAAAGAAAAAACAATACATTATTGTGTGCACTGATTATTTGACTAAGTCGATTGAAACCAAGGCGATTAAGGTAGCAACAGAAGTGAAGGTGGCTAAGTTCCTAAGGGAGAATATATTCTAAAAATTTGGGTACCCTAGAGAGCTAGTCACAGACCAAGGCAGCCAGTTTACCTCCAACATGATTGAAGAATTGCTCAGCCATCACAAAATCAAGCATAGGACCTCCACTCCTTATCATCCACAAGCTAAATGGTAAGTGGAGGTGACCAACAGGGCACTCGAGATCATCTTAACCAAGGTAGTAAGCAACAGCAGGAAGCATTGGGCAGAGAGACTAGTTGAGGCCACCTAGGCCTATAATACAACATGGAAGACCACCACTAGATTTACACCCTATGAGCTGGTCTATGGGAAAAAGGGTTTGTTTTCCATTGAGTTTGAATATAACACATTGAGGATGGCAACAGAAATATATTTGGATCTTAGTCGTGCACAGAAATAAATATTGTTCCATTTGAATGGCTTGGATGAATTCAAAATGTAGGCCCTCCTACATACAGATATAGTTCAGCTTCAGAGGAAGATTTGGAATGATAGACATATTAAGGAGAAGCAATTTCAAGAGTGTGATTGGGCACTGTTATATGGTTCTAGGTATAAGGAATTCAAGGGCAAGATAAGGACAAGATGGCTCAAACCTTATGTGGTGGAAATATGCCATGATAATGGTTCAGTGCAAATCAGAACTATAGATGAAGAAGCCATTCCATTGCTTTTTAATGGACACCGACTAAAAATGTACAAGAGGCCTTTATCAAAACAAGAGTTCATTTGAAAATATCAATTGATGATGGTGGAGCAAGTTCCAGCTCCTCCCTCATCAGGTCACTGAAAAGGAGAAAAAAGAATAAGGATTCAGGTGAAAACCTCCATGAGGCACCTGAGTCCCATCTTTGGGTTGAAAACCTCGTGAGGTAGCCCAATGATGAAAAAAAACAAATGATGAAAAAATGAATAAAAGAATAAGAATATCCCTGGGTGAAAACCTTCCTTGAGGCGCCCAGAGAAAATATCTTATAGAAATTTTCTCTACCAATCTCGCTCCTCTAAAACCATGTAGAAAACCTATTGTAAGTTAACTCGATAATGCAATATAAATCAAAGAAAAATACTATAACCTATTTCTACTATCAATTTGCGAAAGCTTAATATAGAGTTGAAAAATATAACCAGAAGAAGAAGAATCGATGCACAATACACCTGAAAATACTTTGGGGAAAGGCTCAACTAAAACCCCACTATCTGTATTATCATGCAAGGTGGAAATACATAGGAATTATTCAAAGCCTTAGCTCTCACAACTAGCCAGCTCTCAGTACAATCCTCACAAATGCTCACAGGAAATCCTGGCTTCTCTCAAGCCTTCCTCTTTTCCCTCCAAGCTCCTATTTCCTTGCGTTGTTCATCTGAGATGATCTCCTTCAACCAAATGGAAAAACTCGATTTACCAAGTGGATGATCTTTGAATCTCACACGCTGTCAGAACTACGCAATCCTCAAGGAATTATTCCTTATGCATGCATGATTTTTCTTTATAGGAAAACACATGCAAATGATAATACACTATCCTTGACTTTAATCTCAATTGGGTCTTTCTCATAATAGACATGCATGAGTTTCTGATGAGGGAATCTTCAGTTAACTGGAGTTGACTAGTTGAGTGCATGCATGCATCAACTGACTGTTAAATCTCTATTGGTTCCTCAAATAGTTTGGAACTAATTTAACTGGACTTAACTCAGTAAACTGAGTCAACTAATTAAAACTCAAATATAACTCAAACTTATCTCCTTAATTTAAGGGATAACTCTTGCATGACTTCAGAAAGACTTCTGAGTTGAATTTCTCCAACTAATTAAGTCAAAATAACTTAATTACTTATTTGGAAGTAGCTATTAAGATTAAATTCGATTTTAATTCACAATTCAATTCAAGGACAAATTAAATTGGAATATTCTTATTGCCACATTTCAGCACATCTAGGGTAAAAACCTCTCTAAGGCAGCCTAGGTGTTTTTCAATATATATATATATATATATCATTGTTATTTGCAGGTGGGCGAGAAAGCAAATCAAGGAGCAAAGAGAGGATCCAAAGGGAACCCTGCCTCACATATATTCATCGCCTCCACTCCTTACCATGCATCTCTCCATCAATTCCATTGTTTTTTTCACTTCATTTCTTCTATTTAGGTGAAGACTGTGTTTTCTACAGGATCCCCCAAAAACCCACAAGGAGCAATCCATGGGTGAATGGTAGGTGGGTTAGGTCCTGTAGCAGCATATCTCATAGAATATCAATCATCAGCTACAAGTCTTCACTAGGATGATCTAGGAGCTACAAACAACAGACAACAGAGAAGGAAGAAGAATGACCATGCAACAAATAAACAACGCAACACCTCTGATCTTTAACAACTGTAGCATGCCATCGAGACCACAAGTAAGTATCTCACTCACTCACTCATATGCATCATTTGATCAAAAGTTTTAAGGGTTACGAGGTATTTGGTTTATAACTGAGAAGGTGGCCAGTTAACTTGCCCACCTTCGACAAGGTAGACAGTCAGGTGGCAAAAAGGAAATTCTTTTTAAAATCAAAAGAGAATGCAAGAGTTTGAAAACAATGATTTATTTTTTATGGCATTCAAATCCGATGTAAGGTGGGGCCCCGACCCATATTAAAGTTCGAGCGATAGCACAAGATTTAAGTAAGCGTGGGTTCGAGAGGCAGATAAAGTGCTCTGCAGGGGAGAAATGAGCACGAGTTATAACTCAGGCTCAACCCCCACAGTTGACCATGACGTCAAGGTGTTTGACCGAGATCTACGGCCTAAGATTGCTGCGGGGGGGTTCAAGCCTGATGAACATCTCGTACACTCCCTACCCCCGCAGCGGGCCACCCCAATCGCTCCACTCCATCTCATCTCCTCCATGTCATCTGCCACCCTCATTCATTACCGTCCACCTCATTCACCGTACCCCATCACCTCATCTACCATTCCATAGATACAGTGTTGTTTATGGCTACCATTTTAGGATGCTTGAAGAATTAAGATTTGGGGTAGAAACACTAGTTCACCAAAGACTCAACATACCCTATTTCTTAATGCAATCACTCATAGACTCCAACAACAAAGTAAAGGAAGGGAATTCCCAACAATTCGCTCAACATGGGTTGATCAAGATCCTCATTGACGATGCCCTCTAAAACCTTCGAATCCCTATAACATGGTTAGTCTTCAGAGAATTACTAGCAGAGTATGACATCAAAACCCTCACCTATGATGTTAGTCCTTTTGTCAGTGAGGAGGAAGCAAAACAAAAAGAAGATGATACAGAGCTAGATGGGGATGAGATGGATGAAGAAGAAACTCATGATGAAGGAGAAGATAAGGAGGGTGATGCTGAAACAGAGGAGGAAACGAAGGAAGAAACTGATGGATATGAGAAATAACAGCAAGAGGAAGAAGATAAGAAAAACAAAGAGCTAAGTGGCTTAATGGATAGAGAAGCAATAATGAGAGATCAACCTGAGAGGAAAAATGCATGGTTGAGAGGACAGTTGTAGGAAAGGGAAAAATAACTAGCATGTATTGCTAGACTCTCCTCGGAGGCCATCCAGTGTAGGATGCCAAGTAAATCCTATGCTCTTTACCTCAGAGAACAATGGTTGTGATTCCATATTAAAACACTAGCACAAAGGGTCACCATGCCATTTCAGGACTACAGGCAGTTTATTGATCTTTGTTATCAAAGTACACTAGAGGATAGGGCAAAAAAGGTTGAGTTTTACTTGCACAACATGGCCCTCACAGACATGAATGTTTGGGATCCTAATGCTGAGCTAGGAGATCTACAATTAATGGCTTTGGCATCATGGATGAACCATGAGGAGTCAAGGGCTGCAGAGATGAAAAGAATATTGGTGAGAGATCATAATGAACCTCTTTTCATCATAGTTGAACAATCAAATCCCAAGGCTGTAATCAACACCCATAATCTAATTGCAAATGATCCTCAGCTAGCACCTAGATATCTTGTTGCCCAAGAGCAAGTAGTTTTACATTTTGAGGATATGTTTAGGCTGCCAGGAGATGATAGTATGCATGCCTGCATCAGGAGATGGAGCACACTGCCACACAGCTTGAAGATCAGAGAATATCACTCCCCTCAAAGGTGGATAGAGGCACTTAACAGGACACCTATGTATAAGAAATCAATGCAATGGTTGAAGGTCAATTGGATAGGCCTAAAAATAATCCCACCACTACTCCTAGGGATGCTAGAAGGGAGAAAAGAAGAAGAGGAAAAGAGGGAGTGGGAAGAAGTAGAAAGGAAAGCAGACTTCTATGAGCAAGAAGAAGAGACCACAACAGAGGCATGGGATGTCAGAGAGGCTACCAGAGCCATGAAGGACATGAACATTGACTAAGTTGCTCAAAGGATGAGCAACACTTTCAGTAGGGGGGTGATGATGAGCCTCATCATTGGGTAATTATATGGGCCTTAATTCACCTCCTAGCTTAGTCAAACCAACTATTCTCACAACTTATTGCATACTTTTGATTATATTTTGTTTATGATATGAGTTAGAGTTGGATATTTTTCTTTGTGCTCTAATGTGCATTTAACACAGGATTAAAGGATAAAAGCAAGGAATTTTTGCAAAGACCTTGGTCAAAACTCGAATGGGACAAGGGATAGTAATTATAGGAGGTAAATCCTCCTCATCTACTACTGCTCCATTCGAATATTCCTCCATCAGCTCGAAGTGCAAATAGCCAAATCATGAGGACTAGAAGGTAGCCAAGCAAGTGAAAGTTAAAGCACCAGTTTATCTCGAGTTTGGAAGCCGAACCTCCCTAATTTTAAGGAAGTAGTTGGAGACTTCAGTCATATAAGTAGAGAGGCCTAGGAACTCAGTAGGATTTAGACTTTTGATTGTAAAACTCTACTTTATTTTCGAGCTGCAACACTTGTGACATTTTTTTATGTAATCCATTGTTTTGATAATAAGAATGAGTTTTGTTTTGAGCCAGCACTGAGTTAACTCAGAGGGCGGAAGCTCTTGTGTTAGGGCCCAACCCTAGAAACTAAGGCTCCTCTTTATTTTACATGTATGCTAGCCTAGATTCATGGTTTAATCGTTCATTTGCTTAAATAGCTGCATTTCGATTACAACAGTGTAGTGCATAGATTCATGGTTTAATCGTTCATTTTATTAAGTAGCTGCATTTCCATTACAACAGTGTAGCGTAGATTGGTTATGTTTTAGTTTTCTTCTATTTGTGCCTTCAGTCAATTAGCAGGTTAGCGAGGAGAAAAGATCACCATAAGGTTTTCAGCAGGTGTCTAGGCCTCACCTCCTCCCTCTGGGACCATGACTTGAGGAAGAGACTCTTCAGCAACCCCAAAAACACAGATTTCTAGTTCTTGCATGAGCTTTGGGAGTTTGTCGTCTTGATTTAGTACTTGATTCATTTTATCGTCATATTTTTCCATCACTCTCTTTCTGTAATAAGATCTCACTGGTATTCTCATTTCCTTCAGCACTTTCTTCATGCATAATATAGGCGGAAGCTAATAAATCACGTATTAATTAGATTATCCCCGTAGATTTCCTTACCGTCCAATTTACAACAAACCTGACAAGTCGCCATCAACCACGTGTCACATATTCATTTCAACGTTTGACTTTAGGCACTCCAAATCTCCACCATTGATCAATCCTGCATGATCCAACAGCTATTGCGCAATCTCCCGTGAAGTCTTTCACGACCGATATCCGACTGAGAGCACATGAGAAAAGTGGTTTTCTCGTGCTACGTGTCACTCACTTAGGCTAATCACATGAAATTTATAAATACAACTTACAAATATTAGGGCGCATGAGATACTGCTTACCACCTATGAAGACTGCTCCATCGTGTCACCCGCTCGCCAACTAGCTTAGCTGATCTCCACCATTAATCTGTCTCGCTTGGTCCAACGGCTATCGTGTAATCTCACGCGAATTCTTGCATGGCTGACATTTTATTGTGAGCACGTGAGAAAAGTTCTTTTCTTGTGTTATGTGTCATTCACTTAGGCTAATCATGTAAAATTTAGGAATTCCACTTATGGCTTTGAGGGCGTACGAGAAACTTCTTACCACCTACGAAGACCGCTCCATGATTCTGCATGTTTTCCCCATTCTATTGACACATGACTTGATGTGGTCCATCCATCTATTCACTTAATCTCCGCGATAAGATCTCCACCGCTCATCTTTCGTTAATCCTGTTTGTTGATCGATCCATCCATCTATTCACTTAATCCCCTATGATAATATGTCCGCCATTCGTCTTTCGTTAATCCTATTCATTGATCGATCCATCCATCTATTCACTTAATCCCTTGCGATAAGATCTATTTCATTCATCTCTTGTTAATCCTGTTCATCCATCTATTCATGTAATCTCACGCGATAAGATCTCCACCGCTCATCTCCCGTTAATACTATTCCCGACTGATCCAATGGTTCCTCTACACTAGTGCTTCATTACGTCTTCCTTTCACTGATTTCGATCTTCGATTGTGCTTCCTCTTGCCTCCTTCCTGAACTTTGTTCTGCGTATCATTTAAACGCTACCACTCCATAGACCTTCTAGCCATCCTCAACCACCTTCCATCCGCCTGTCACGTCTACAAGAACACTTAAATTGCATGCTTGATTTTACCAAAAAAACCAAAAAAGAGTGAAAATAGATTTAGTTTATTTTCCTTACTTACACATTACTTTGGTTTGATGCTCTTTACTTCTATAGCTTAGATAGCAGCGTTAGGATAGTGTTGATTTAGTAATTCTACTTAGCATAGCTATTTAAATGGTTAATTAGGATATGGTGTGATTTAGCATTACATGTTGTTTTCTTCATTACTGCGGTAGAGTAGCTCTCTTAGAATAGATTTTCTCTTCTTCCATCAACGAATCAAGCTTCTTTTGACCCTATAGAAGTCTAGCTTGGAACCCCTGGGTCTCTCGCCAGATGAACAGTGACAACGGGCAAGACCTTCACTTTTACTTGTGCATATAGCACTGTCACATCCAAGTTTGTACGAACCCCAGGTTGATAAGTAAAGTTGGTAGCTGAGGAGTTGCAGCATCTGTTATCACCAAAATCCAACCCTGATAGGCTGCTGATCAGGTAGACCTTGTGTAAATATTTCAAACCAAATTTTGGCTGAGGCTTAGCCTCCTCAACCTGAGAGGGCTCTCTCACTGGATTAAAGATTTTACTTTGAAGATTAGATGGCTAACTCTATGGAAAATTCGAACAACAATGTATAAATGTTTGAAATACCAATTAACAAACTTCCATTGGGCTATGGATTCAAAGTGTGTTTCAGTAAAACGGCAATATCAATTTCACATGGAAGTCAAGGCATATAGGGTTTTAACATAAAAGCAAAACAGAGATATAATATAGAGAACACAACCTACAAACACATGAAGTTAGAGCATCATCAAATGAATTCTAAGTAACATGTGTCTATACCACTGCAAGTAAGTATATGAAGGAAGCCATGAGGAAAATCAAACATTGAAACCCTTTCTAAATCCTGAGTAGTGAAAGCAACTCTTTGTATTAACCTGAAAACATATAGTCACATACATAGCACAATGTGCTTGTTTCTTTGAAAATTGCCAACCCTTGGTGTATTAATATTCTCCAATATATAGATTTCATTACATGACTTAGATTCCTCCTCCAGCATGAGGGGAATTCGAATTCATCCTACTATGACACCTATTGATACTTAAAACTAACTATTAAATGCAAATGACAGCTAACTAGCAGTCCTAGAGACCTAATACAACTAGGAGTGTAACTCCTTATTATGATTAAACCACCTCAACTAAACATTAAATGCATTCTTTTATAGTTTCAACCTTATGAATTCTAATTTGATGAAGCCTCCCACGTTATCACCTGACTGCTGATGACAAACCCTAGAAATTAGGGAACATGTTTCCCTGTTTTTAGGTTTAGGATCCTTAAAAGTTGGCACGTGGGACAGAGCCTTTATCTCCTCATCCATGACACATTTTATGAAAATGAAAGAGTTTTTTGTATTCCATGTTGTCTAAAACAAAAACCTCTCCTGGTTTTTTAAAAGACTTCTCCAGCTGTCCAGAATCTGTCCTTGAAAAACACGTGTAAAACAGGGAAAATATGTTCTCTAAAATTTTGGTTTCAAAGAAAGCTTAGTATCTCAAAACTGAAAACACTTATGAAAAAAGTGAGATAGGTTATTGTATAGGTAGATTTGATGAAGAAAAACTCCTTCAAAATTCCAAAAGACATTTTCCTGTGACCACAAACTGTCTTTGAATATTATGTGCAAACTGGGAAATTCTGGTTTGTGAAAAACTGCACCTACAACAATTTCGTAGCGCAAGTTTAACCATAAATTCCTCCCACCTAAGAACGAATTTGAAGAACATGAAAGAGGTTTTTGTAATTTAGTATGTTAGGAAGAAAAGCCTCTTTCAGTTTTTGAAATTGAGTTCTCAGTTTCTCATGAGACCTTCTGGAAGTTGACTAGTAAAAGCAGAAAACAGAGATTTTTATGCTGAAACAGGCTGCTTCAGGGGTTTTGTAGCACGCTACGAAAACTCCTAGTTCAGAATCCCTGTTTTCGTAGCATAGCCAGTGAAAATTCTAGGTTTTGCGCTACGAAAACACCTAGAGTGAGCTTTGCACTACGAAAACCTTGACACAAGTTTGACACGTGGAATTTTAGGTGATGTGGGACCAGTGATGGGAAAAAACGAAGTGTTGACCCTATTTGACCATACCAACAAGACTCTTTTCTAAATCTTAGACACTAAAGCGGCCATGGAAAGACTATACCAAGAACAACACCAATCCTTTGGAATCTTAGTGATGTCAAAACACATGGTGAGGCTTTTAGGACATGGAATGAGGCTGTGAAACTTTTTTTTTTTGGAAAAGAGAATGACACTTATTTAGATGAGATGACTCAAAACCTATAAGACTATGACTAGAAACAAGGCGAACTTTCCAAAGCTTAGAAACAAAAATTTTAGGGTGATAATAGTGGCTCCACTAGGGATATTCTGCCCTTGTGGTATACTAAGAACTTGTAGCTCCAGTGCCGCTATCCATCTTTTAGAATAAAACTTTGAACTTCTGCCCAATTTTCTCCTCAAACCTTTAATGATTTCTGAAAGAAGAATTCAATACAGCACCTACTGAAACAGATGCTCAATCAACCTACCCTTAGCTTATTTTCACATCCCTACCTACCCTATCAGCTGCAATCTCCACTTGTAGCTCAAGGAACATGAAACTTCCAATGAAGCCAGTCGTTGATCTGATCTGACACTTGAATCTCTTGACTATGCTTGAAGCAAAAATAAACCAGGTACTGAAATAACCAAGGTAGCATGAGGTGTAACTGTTCTTCAAGATGAAAATATAACTGGAAGCCTGAACAGTGAATCTTTTCCATGTAGTCAGCGATAGGGTCAAAAAACACATGGTTAGTTTGATGATTCTCATAACATTCTATATCTTCAAACAATTGATCCTCAACTACACAACATTTATTTGATATGCTATCCAACTGCTTTTCTGAATGATTCCCACAAACAATGTAATTTTCCTCATTATTATGATCATTCTTTGATGTAAGCTGCTGCAAGGAATTACAAAAATAAACAACCTTTTCCTCTGCCTGAGGATTATAAAAAATTTCTTCCAGCATTTCTTCTTGGTGTTTTTAATCATTTTCATACTCTATGATCAAAATATTGGCAAGTTTGCTGCATCTCTACATCAATCTCGGAGGATGTAATATGATTTTCATAAGTAAACCGCTGCTGATTTTGATGCTGCATTTCATGGGATGTTATACTTTCTTCTTGGTGTTGAAATGTATTGTTATGAAGAGCCTCCAAAATTTCTTCATCCATAAACTCATCATCATCATAACAATCCTCCAAATATTGAAGAAAAATCATAGAATGTTTACAACAATATTTGACCAGCAATAAGGAGGAATGACACCCTTTATACATGTCATAGAATACATCATGGAAATTAGCAAGCGAATATATTGAACCATTTTCCAAACTTTTATACCAGGACCATGCTTTTCCTTCTAAAGTGGTCATAAACATCCTCATGAGACAATCTTCAGGGAAATGAACCTTAAGACTGCGTACATGCATATGGAACCTAACCAAATGAAGAGCAGCATTGTCTTTCTTTTCATCTTTGAATATTGAAAGATCATCTAACCAATCAACCTTTGGCATAGGATTTGGAAAACCAGGGATATGAGACCGATTCATAGGGGCATACCTGGCATTCATTCTTGCAATAGAACTCATCTTGAAACTTCATCAAGCTACTTATCTTCTAGCAGTGGAGCCACCTTCCAATTTTTTATTTGATGTGTGGAGTCGCCAAGGTAGTTTATCATCCTTGAAAAGATGTCTGAGCTCCTGCTACCTTCAGAAGTTCAGCTTCTTAATTTCGGGAATGAATAGACTTCAGGCTCCCGACAGACGCACAAAAATGTTATCACCAAAATCCAACCCTGATAGGCTGCTAATCAAGTAGACCTTGTGTAACTCTTTCAAACCAACTTTTGGCTGAGGCTTAGCCTCCTCAACCTGAAAGGGCTCTCTCACTGGATTAAAGATTTTACTTTGAAGATTAGATGGCTAACTCTATGGAAAATTTGAACAACAATGTATAAATGGTTGAAATACCAATTAACAAACTTCCATTGGGCTATGGAGTCAAAGTGTGTTTTAGTACAACAGCAAGATCAATTTCACATGGAATTCAGGGCATAGAGGGTTTTAACATAAAAGCAAAACAGAGATATAATATAGAGAACACAGCCTACAAACACATGAAGGAATTTAGAGCATCATCAAATGAATTCTAAGTAACATGTTTCTATACCACTGCAAGTAAGTATATGAAGGAAGCCATGAGGAAAATCAAACATTGAAACCCTTTCTAAATCCTGAGTAGTGAAAGCAACTCTTTGTATTAACCTGAAAACATACAGTCACATACAATAACACAATGTGCTTGTTTTTTTTAAAATTGCCAACCCTTGGTGTATTACATCTTCTCCAATATATAGAGTTCATTACATGACTTAGATTCCTCCTCCAGCATGAGCAGAATTCAAATTCATCCTACTATGACACCTATTGATACTTAAAACTAACTATTAAATGCAAATGACAGCTAACTAGCAGTCCTAGAGACCTAATACAACTATGAGTGTAACTCCTTATTATGATTAAACCACCTAAACTAAACATTAAATGCATTCTTTGATAGCTGCAACCTCATGAAGTCGAATTTGATGAAGCCTCCCACGTTACCACCTGACTGCTGATGACAAACCCTAGAAATTAGGGAACATGTTTCCTATTTTTAGGTTTAGGATCCTTGAAAGTTGGCACGTGGGACAGAGCCTTTATCTCCTCATCCATGACACATTTTACAAAAATTAAAGAGGTTTTTGTATTCCATGTTTTCTAGAACAAAAGCCTCTCCTGGTTTTTAAAAAACTTCTCCAGCTGTCCAGAATCTGTCCTTAAAAACACGTGTAAAATAGGAAAAATCTGTTCTCTGAAATTTTGGTTTCAAAGAAATCTTAGTATCTCCCAACTGAAAATAGTTATGAAGAAAGTGAGATAGGTTATTGTAGCTGGAGAGCTTATGAAGAAAAACCTCCTTCAAAATTCAAAAATACCTTTTCCTGTGACCACAAACTGTCTTTGAATATCAGGTGGAAACTGGGAAATTCTGGTTTGTGAAAAACTACACCTACAGCAATTTCTAGCACACGTTTAACCATAAATTCCTCCCACCTCAGAACGAATTTGAAGAAACTGAAAGAGGGTTTGGTATTCTAGTATGTTAAAAAGAAAAGCCTCTTTCAGTTTTTGAAATTGAGTTCTCAGTTGCTCAGGAGACCTTCTGGAAGTTGACTAGTAAAAGCAGAAAACTAAGATTTTTATGCTGAAACAGGCTGCTTCAGGGGTTTCGTAGTGCGCTACGAAAAATCCTAGTTCAGAACCCCCAATTTCGTAGCACAGCCAATGAAAATTATGGGTTTTGCACTACAAAAACACATAGAGTGAGTTTTGCACTACGAAAACCTTTACACATGGAATTTTAGGTGATGTGGGACCAGTGATGGGAAAGAACGGAGTGTTGACCCTATTTGACCATACCAACAAGACTCTTTTCTAAATCTTAGACATTAAAGCGACCATGGAAAGGCTAGACCAAGACTAACACCAATCCTTTGGAATCTTAGTGATGTCAAAACACATGGTGAGGCTTTTAGGACATGGAATGAGGTTGTGAAACTTTTTTTTTTGGAAAAGAGAATGACACTTATTTAGATGAGATGACTCAAAACCTATAAGACTATGACTAGAAACAAGGCGAACTTTCCAAAGTTTAGAAACAAAAATTTTAGGGTGATAACAGCATCCTTGCTGTGATACTGGCACTTATCAGTTGTATCCCATCCTGATCACTTATTTTATAGATAGGGTAAAATAATGATATTCTACTTGATTTATGGGTTGAAATACCAATTTATTTACTCTTCCTCTTTGTGGGAGTTTGAATAGGTCCACTCGATGTTTTATCATTGATGATATTTCCCCTGTTGTTGGGCACCCCATGCATAATATATGCATGTACCATCCCAGATATCATGATGTAGGATTCATCTCTGAGTGGACCATGCCCGCTAATGGATTGACCGATCTTTGGGAGAATGATCACTATAAGATTCATATTCTGACCTAATAGGTTGCCTACTTTCTAACATTAGCTCCTTCAACTTCCATATTCTCCCCTTGTTGGGATTAGGGATGTTTATCAGGATATGTCCAGTATTATGACATTCCAGACATCTAAAGGGGATTCCCCAATATTCCACTTGTTTTTTTACAAAGGGGGTACCCCAATAAATATCTATAGCAACTGGTAACTCGCCAGATAGATCCACTTCTATCAGGAACCATGTTGTCTTCTTGTCAAGAAAACCCATGCAACCTTCCTCCGTGTAATATAGTTTTCCAATTTTATTGGCAATTTCTTGAATTACACCTTTTTTCCATAATTCAATTGGGAGTCTGGGTGATTTAGCTCATATGATCTTTCTCTTGGCACCACCTTTATAGGATCGAAACTAACATTCCAATTCTAGAGGACTTGGAAGCCATACCCTTTGACCCAGAGTAATGGTGCAAATTTGGTTTCATCCTCCTCCTCCAGGAAATGAAACCCAAACCACCCGTTAACCATCACATTGACTTTTGGTCAATATCCAAGCAAAGAAGCCCAAATTTTTTAGATCCATTCCTTAATTTGGACATCATTCATTCTAATATACTCCCATTTTCCAACTAGCATTCTCTTCCTTAGTCTAACCACGTTCTCTCGAAATCGATCAACCCCCCATATTAACTTTTGAACCTCTTCCATATCTCTGATAGGATTTCTACACTTTTCCTTACCTCTCCCCCCCTTAGAACCCATGTTCAATAGTGGTCTCTCCTGCCCTATCCCCCCAACTTCTGGACCTGGGTATACCAACCTATGTGGAGCATCAATTTTAGTTTTTTTATTACATTAACCACTAGCCCTAGCAATATCCAGGGCCCTCAGCCCACTCGCCCTCCCACCAGCGTTCGATGCCAAAAGATTCTTAAGACAATTGTTGAAGTCCCTTTCATTCTCTATGGCCACCGTAGCTTCGATGTGACTCTACACATCAAGATCCATATCCATGACAAGCGATTCTCCCTCCATCTTGATAGAAAGTGAGCCAATCCCCGACGTCCAAGTGATAGTCAAAATTTCTACAGAACAGCTACAACATAACCAAAATGTTGTCGCTTTTCACCACCAAGGAGAGCGCAAGATCCTACTAAATATGCTCTGCCACCAAATACAAAACAATGATACCACCTACCACCATACAAAAACATTAAGGGTAGCTTCCAATTAATTCACTAGGATTCCACAAAGATCATTGAGGGAAGTGCAGTGGAGAAAATTTTGAACCAGTTAGCAGTCACAACTGGCACACATTTATGGATAGAGTATAATGCCCCCCTAGACCCCATAATAAAAAGATGGCTAATTAGAATTTTGGGAACTTCAAATCATTGATGACCACTAGATGGCTTCCCATCAGTAATCCATGATGCAGGGTACCCAGTGGGAATATAGATTACATACCCCAAAGATTATTCTCACTACTAATAAACAATCCAAAAAATTAACTATGTTGATAAGGTTGTAAAATTCAAGAAGGAGGGGAGATTTAGAATGCCAGATCCATAACAACATATACCTTTATGTTTTCTTCTCTAGGAAATGGGTTAAGTAGGTCAGCCCACTCCATTATTGAAAATAGCAAGAAGAAATGCTAAATATAGAAGTGCTAAATTTAGTACTCCTATAAATAGCATTTTGGGATACCTTCCTATTTTAGTTAGTCCCTAAACTAAAATAATGAAGTAAAATTCAAATTTGATCTTAGCAGCTGCTTGTAAAATAATTAATTAATTCACCATGAGTTAATTAGTTGTAGAAAATAAAACATGAAGTCTATGTGGGGAAATGCAATAGTTTCTCCATTAATTGAGGAATTTATCCATCAGTTAAAGAGATAAGGATGAGTTGTAATATTGAGTTGTAATTAGTTGGCTCAGTTAACTGAGTTAAGTCTAGTTAGATTAATTCAAACAGTTTGTTGAATTAAATGTGAGTTCAGTTAATTAATGCATGCATGCATGTAACTACTGCACTTCAAATAACTGAATATTCTCTCATAAATAACATATGCATGTCAGTTCAAACAAAGACCCAGTTGAGATCAGATGGAGGGGCAGTGTACTATCAGTTGCTAGAATATTCCATTGTGAATATCCCTTGCATGCAGAAGGAATTATCTCCTTCAAGATTGCGTAGTTATATCAGAGGTTAGTGAGTGTGTGAAGAGGAAAATTCACGCAGGTGGCAGCACTGGACCCCAAAGAAAACTGCGCAAGGAAATAGGAGGCTTAGAGGGCAGAGGAGAAGATTGTGAGAGCCTTTGACTGTCTATGAGTATTATTGTTTGATTACAGAGAGAGCAGGATAGCTTGAGAACTGATTCTTTTTGTAACTTGAACAAGATTTCCACTTGTATGATAATACAGAGACTGCGGTTTTAGGCTGAGGCTTTCCCCAGGTTATTTCTTCTATGTTATGTGTGATTGATTTCTCATTTTCATTTATATGTGTTCTCATTGATCGTGCTCAATTTGATTAAGCTTCCACAAAGTTTGAAGTAGAAGTAGATCTTGCATTTTGTCGTAGTACATTGCATAATCTGTTGATCTATAGTGAGAATTTCTACATGGTATCAGAGCACAGGTGATCAAGGCAAAGAACAATATATAAGGAGGAGAAGTTCGAAGGTTGAAGTTCCTGAATATAGATATTAAGTTCTTATCACATCTCAATTTCACCAAGGGCGTTCAGTGGTTTAAGACTCGAGTATGCCCTTGATGGTAGCTTGAATTATATAGCCTCGAAGGATCACATGGAAGCAGTATTAGAGGATAACGGTCTAAATGATTTCATTGATCAAGAAGTCCCCAAGCCGACTGATGCTACTCAACTGGCAGAATGGAAGAAATGTGTGTCTAGAGCAAGGAGAATCCTCCTGGAGGGAGTTCGAGACCACATTGTCTTTAGCCTCCATGGGAAGGAGACACCGTTTTCAATGTGGAAAACATTAAAAGATCTATATCAGAATAGCAGCGATCAGAGGAAGCTGGCACTGAAAGACAAGCTTCGTAAGATCAAGTGTGAAAAGGGTGACACGATCTCTACATATCTGAACAAGCTCACCACCTGCATGGATGAGATTGGAAGTGTAGGGATCACGACTGTTGATGATGACATGGTGAGTCTTGCACTCCTCGGTCTTCCTAAGAACTGGCATAGCTACCAAGACTCGGTTAATGGAAGAGAAAAACTTCCAGATTGGGAACGACTTTGGTCGGATCTAATGCAGGAGGAAATAAGAAGAAGCACCAGAGATGGATCCTCATCGAAGCAAGATGATGAGGAAAATCTATCCTTAGTGAGTAAGGCAAGGAAAGGGAAAGGGAAGGTGTCACATCCCAAATTTGGTTCTTCCCATGGTGGGAAGAAGATTGACAAATCAAAAGTGTGATGCTTTCATTGTCATGAAGTGGGCCATTATGCTACGAACTATCCACAGAAGAATTCCAAGAAGGGTTCCTCGAAGGGATCTGATGGTGAGGCATTGGCCTCACAATCTGAGCTGGATTTCTCGCTTATCGCATGCATGGTTTCATCCATGTTGGGATGTGTGTGGTACCTGGACAGTGGAGCTTCATTCCACATGTCAGGTGACAAGAATCTTTTCAGTACCTTGGAGAAGGATCTCCAGATATGGATCACAATGGGTGATGATGGAAAGTATCGTGTTTCAAGTGAAGGTACAGTTGTGTTTCAGAGGGAGCATGGAGCTCCCCTCACCCTGACTGATGTAAAGTATGTACCAGGTCTGAAGAAGAATCTTGTGTCTGTCGCTATGCTAGAAGATAAAGGCTATGATGTAGTCTTTAGTAAAGGAAAGGTATTCCTAAGGCATATCGGTACTGGACAGACAAAGCGAATTGGGATTCGAGTAAAGAATCTCTACAAGCTGGAGGTAGATGATTGTGCTGCATTGAGTTCCAAAGTTGAGATGGTGCAGAGCCAAGATGTTGGCGAGCTATGGCATAGAAGACTGGGCCACTTGCACCATGGAGCCCTGAAGATCATGCAGCAGATTTCTATCGGATTACCCAAGGGAAAACTTGAGTAGGGGAATACATGCAAAGGTTGTACCTTAGGTAAGTATGCGAAATCTTCCTTTCCGGATCGAGACAGTAGAGCTGGAGCAATCCGGGGAGCGAGTTCACTCAGATGTTTGTGGACCTTTCTCTACAGTCTCCACTGCTAAACAAAGGTATTATGTTATTTTTATTGATGATTTTTCTCGTAGATGCTGGATCTACTTTATGCAAAAGAAGGATCAGACCTTCTTGAGGTTTTATGAGTTTAAAGCCTTGGCAGAGAAAGAATCTGGAAATAAAATAAAAGCCTTGCTAGTGACAATGGTGGAGAGTATGTCTCCCAACAGTTTAAGGACTTCTGCGCTGCAGAAGGATTTAAACAAGAGTTGACAGCACCCCATAACCCACAGTAGAATGGGGTGGCCGAAAGGAAGAACAGATCAATTGTGGGAGCAGCTCAAGCGATGTTGCATGACCAAAGCCTACCACTGCATTTGTGGGCTGAGGCATGCAATACAACAATATACTTGCAAAATAGAAGCGCGCACCATATACTGGGAATGAAGACACCTATGGAGGCCTTTTCCGGGAAACGACCAAATGTGAGTCACTTCTGAATCTTTGGATCATTGGTTTACTGTCATGTGATCAAATATGCCCGGAAGAAGCTAGATCCAATAGCTAAGTTGGGAATACTTGTGGGGTACACGGATACACCCCACAACTATCGGGTGTACCTGCCTACCAGTCAAAGGACAGTGGTAGGCAGGAATCTGAAGTTCGACAAGTAGAAAACCATGTGATTATCACTTGAGAGGGAGCTCAAGTTGCATGCAAAGGAGGAACTTTCAGTTCCTAAGGAGGAGGAGCCTCAGATTGATGTGGAGCAACCGCATGTAGAGGATTCGAAAGTGGAGACATCCACCCATGTTGATACTTCCATAGATGGGCAGAAACGCTCAAGGGAAGCTGACAGGTTGATGCTGGATGCGCGGGAGAATGCGAGACAACCATCTTCTCAGTGAAGATAGAGGAGGTCGCTCGAGAAATACACTGGGTACATGGCCCTGGTTGGGGAGTGTGTAGATACCGAACCTTCTTCATTCGAGGAGGCAGTGCAGCAACCAGTCTGGGTTGATGCAATGGTAGAGGAGTACGACTCTATCATTCAGAACAGTGTGTGGGATGTTGTCCCTAGACCTCAGAGTAAGTCAGTGGTGAGTTCCAGATGGCTTTACAAGGTAAAGCAGGCAGTTGATGGCAGTGTTGAAAAACATAAGGCAAAGTTTGTTGCCCGGGGTTTTTCACAGGTTGAGGGGATCGACTACGATGAGAATTTTGCTCCCATAGCAAGGTACTCATCAATTAGATCGATGTTGGCACTATCAGCTCAGATGGGGTGGAAGATCCACCAGATGGACGTGAAGACAACATTCCTCAATTGGAAGATTGAGGAGGTGGTGTACATTGAGCAGCCAGAGGGTTTCGAGACCTTCAATCATGAGTTGCATGTGTGCCGACTCAAGAGGGCTTTGTATGGGCTGAAGCAAGCACCCCGTGCTTGGTACACCAGGATCAACAGCTATTTCACTGGGTTGGGCTTCACCAAGAGTGAATCAGATTCGAACCTTTACCACATCATGGTAGAAGGTAAGCCATTGATCATTGTTCTTTATGTCAATGATCTGATTTTGACAGGTGATGATTAGCTGATACAGTCTTGCAAGGAGGACCATGTAAGAGAGTTCGAAATGAAAGACATGGGTCTTATGCACTACTTTTTAGGCATGGAGGTGTGGCAGAAAGATGGTGAAGTATTTGTGTCTCAAGTCAAGTATGTCAATGAGATACTTAGGCACTTTCACATGGAGAAGTGCAAGCCCATGCAGACTCTTCTAGCTAGGAATTGGAGGAAGGAGGATGCTACTTCAGGTGAGGTAGTAGTTGCTACTGTTTATCAGTAGCTGGTGGGTTCACTTATGTATCTGGTGAACACATGACCTGACTTATGCTTTGCGGTGAACCAGGTGAGTCAATCTATGGTTCAACCTACCAAGTTGTTTTGGAAGGCAACGAAGCATGTGTTGAGATACCTTAGTGGCACATCTCAGTTTAGATTGTGGTACAGATGGACAGAGGGAGTGAAACTTCAGGGCTTCACAGATGTGGATTGGGCAAGGAGTCCATCAGATAGGAAGAGCACCTCTGGAGGAATCTTCAACCTTGGTTCAGCTACAGTTTCCTGGTACAGTAGGAAATAGAGATCAGTTTCACTTAGCTCAATAGAGGCTGAATACATGGCTGCTAGTTAGGCTGCATGTGAGGCCATTTAGATGCGGAAGATTCTAGTGGGATTGTTTGGTCAGAGGATGGATCCTACAGTGATCTACTGTGATAATCAGAGTTGTATCAAACTCTCTCAGAATCCAATTTTTCATGACAGGTCCAAGTGCATTGATATCCGATATCACCATCTTCGAGACTGTATGGTCAAAAGGATCATGTTGTTACTGTATGTTTCGACCGAGGAACGGGATGCAGATATTTTGACGAAGGCATTGTCAAAATGCAAGTTCGAGTTCTAGAGATTCAAGATTGGGGTTACTGATAATCCCTTTCTTGTTGAGAGGGATTGTTGAAAATAGCAACAAGAAATGCTAGTTATAGAAGTGCTAAATTTAGCACTGCTATAAATAGCATTTCGGGATACCTTCCTATTTTGGTTAGTCCCTAAACTAAAATAGTGAAGTAAAATTCGAATTTGAACTTAGCAGCTATTTGTAAAATAATTAATTAATTCACCATGAGTTAATTAGTTGTAGAAAATCAAACATGAAGTCTATGTGGGGACATGCAACAATTTCTCCATTAATTGAGGAATTTATCCATCAGTTAAAGAGATAAGGATGAGTTGTAATATTGAGTTGTAATTAGTTGGCTCAGTTAATTGAGTCAAGTCCAGTTAGATTAATTCAAACAGTTTTTTGAATTAATTGTGAGTTTAATTAGTTAATGCATGCATGCATGTAACTACTGCATTTCAGATAACTGAATATTTTCTCATAAATAACTCATGCATGTTAGTTCAGACAAAGACCCAGTTGAGATCAGATGGAGGGGCAGTGTACTATCAGTTGCTAGAATATTCCATTGTGAATATCCCTTTCATCCAGAAGGAATTATCTCCTTCAGGATTGCACAGTTAGATCAGAGGTTAGTGAGTGTGTGAAGGGACCAATTCACACAGGTGGCAACACTGGACCCCAAGGAAAATTGCGCAAGGAAATAGGAGGCTTGGAGGGCAAAGGAGAAGGTTGTGAGAACCTTTGACTATCTATGAGCAGTATTGTTTGATTGCAGAGAGAGCAAAATAGCTTGAGAGCTGATTCTTTTTGTAACATGAACAAGATTTCCACTTATATGATAATACAGAGATTGGGGTTTTAGGCTGAGGCTTTCCCCTTTATTTCTTATGTGTTATGTGCGATTGATTTCTCATTCTCAGTTATATGTGTTCTCATTGATCGTGCTCAATTTGATTAAGCTTCCGCAAAGTTTGAAGTAGAAGTAGATCTTGTATTTTGCCTTAGTACATTGCATAATTTGTTGATCTACAGTGAGAATTTCTATGTCCATACTCAAAATAATACCAACCCACCCATATCTACAACTCCATCAATCATGTTAACCGCTAATTGGAGACTAATGTCAATGCAAAAGTCATCAAATGTGCACAACACCCATTTTTCAAATTTATCTACTACAACCTACCACCATTACTACTCTTGGGCACCATGGAAGCTTGCAAGTGATTGAATTCGATCCATCTGCTCATGGCTCCAATGCTGCAATGAAACTTCATATAGAAAATACTAATAATCCACTAGGCAATATTGCTCACCGCTTTTTAAGAGCAGAAATCTTGTAGCCAACAACACAACATATTGCACCACCAAAAGTTGCACCTAATCCATTGAACAGCCACTTTGCACTTGAAATGACCAAATTTGTTTTCTTCTATATTTACTCCCTCCAGATATTCTTCTAAAATTTGTTTTATGTTTTTTGGAGCTTGCATCTCACTTACTTCCATAGCTACTAAGACTCATCAGGATTTTGTAACGAGACCTAGCTCGCTAATATAGAATCATATCCCAGTTTCCCCAAGGCTAGATAAAATCCTGTAATATGACTGTGTGTGACCACAAACCATGACCACCACCATTCTTGTAGGTCCGGGCAGATATTACCATGCACATTCTGGGGAGATTGCTACCCCTCTAATTGCCAATAAACAAGCAAAACCACTATGCCATTTCTCTTGCAAAATAAACAAATTGTTCCACTTATGATTTAATCTTCCCAGATTTCCTATATCTCTTATCATTAGACAAAGGATCAGTATGGCGCCAAGCACTAAAAACATCAGAGAAAAACACCTAGTATTTAATACTTAGCTTCATCAATTAGCTAAATATTTAATATGTCGAAAAACTCAATTAGATTCCTCTACGGTATTTAATATCTATGAAAACTATTCATGATTAAACACTTAATGTTTACCAAAACTACTCATTATTAAATATATCTATAATGTGAGGAAGGAACATTTTCTAACTTAGCAATGAGTTATTTCTAATAGTATCAACCTAATTTATCCCCACTAATTTCATTGTTTATGCAAATATTTATTCGGTTGAAACATTGTAACATGCACAATAAAGTTACAAACTCTAATAAAATTTAAAACTACCAGAAGACTTTCTTTAGTGATGTTAGACTTAACAATGCGCAGCGGAAATTAAATTAAACAAAACATACATAGCACATTAAAAAACACAAAACCATAACACAAAGATTTAACATGGTTCACCCAACCAATCTGGGATACATCCACCAGAACAAAGGCATCGACAATCTTATTATTCAAAGGAGATTACAACAAATCTAATTCTTCACACATACTCTCAGCTCTCTCTATTTTCTCTACTTTCTCTACACACACTCTTACAATCCTCTACGCTGTTCCTTTAGCTAGTGAACCAACATGTCGAACCAGTTGCATGCTTTGCCTTCTCTGGCCAGTTAGTCCAATGCTATTAGCCAACTCTGTGGGAAGGTTTCTGTGCTTTCTTGGCCATACAGTCGACAAGAAAAGATGACCAAGTATTGATATGCCTTCTGCAGTATCTTCGGCTTGTAGAGTTGGTTGGGTGTCATCCTGAATTTAGTTGACTCCTTCACCCAGTTCTTTAAGATTTCTCTAGAGTTGGCATTGTTGCTGGGTATGTTGAAGGGAGTCTCCACGGTGATCATGGGCTTCGACATCTAATACATCTCATCATAATCTTGTGCCCTGAAGGTATAAATCTTTGTCCCGGTGACACTACTCAATGTCATCATCTCGGGATCAGTGTGTGAGACAAACCAATGTATCATGTCTGCATATAGGAGGACAGGATACCTGCATGCAATCCGGTACAAGCCGATATTGTGGATGTTCACATAGACTTCGTGGTCTTCGAGGTCTTCCCAAAATGTTCCTACAAATGCATCATTGATCTCTTTCCATTTCAACTTGATGTCCTTGTCTACAATTAGTGTGGAGTCTTCAGAGATCAATAGAATTGTAGACACTCACTCAACTGATGCTCCAGTCACACTTTCGTCAGTGTCCTTTGATCCTACGCTATTGGAGGCCATTGATCCTGAACTACTAAGAGGCGGATGAACGCTGGATAGATCTCGAGAAAAATTGACATGAATGGAAAGAAATCTATCAACTAAAACCAAAGCAAACTTGAGGAATGACATGCAACATACCTAGGGATTGACTGACAAGGATTGCACAATTTCTCCAGGGAGGTTGGGAGACTGGCTGCCAAAACTATGCAAAAGGAATTTTGGGTTGTCTAGGGAGGTTGGATGGCTACTAGAATTGCCCAATGTGTAATCTAGGTTGGCCTCCTAGCTCATGGAACTTTGCAAGTCGTAATCTCATCTGGTAGTGGTTGCAGGTCCAGTGACTGCATTATGCAATTTTTTGGGCCAGCAGTCACTGTCCCCATAATTGTGAAATTCAATACTGGAGGACAATCACTGGGCATAAATGAACATTTCCTGATAGAAAGACAAAGCCTTCCATCTTAAGATTGCGCAATGTTGTCTTGGTGAGGCAGAGTCTGGGCGAAGGCTGCCTAGACCTGCCAACAGGCAACTAAAAGTAGATATGAAGGTGATTGCATGGCGATACTGAGTGTAAGCAGGATTGAATGATCGTGCATGAAAATGGTGAATGAAATATGCAGAAAAATGGAACAACATGCATGTGGGTGAAGCGAATTGTCGAATCAGCAACTATTCGTACAAAACAGTTTCATGCATGCGAGAGCAGTGAGATGCTAACGAAAAATAAAACGGTGCTAGTACAATCTAGTATGCATGTAAACGACAACAATCGTTCACATAAATCAAGAAAACAACACTCACACAAGCCAAAAACACAAAAAGCGACAGAAATGTTGCAAGAAACAAGTTAAGATGACTTACTCGTGAATATTTGAGTTGGATGTGTTGTGGGATGTCAGAGCTCCAAGATTGATGTCAATAAGTGAGCATTGAAGCATCGAATAAATAAGTTTGAGGCTCATGATGCGCATGCCACAAATTTAGGAAAACGCGACACTTGGAGGAAAGCTTCTAAAACAATCTTTGCATGTAACCTCCAGTTGCCAAAAATAGCTCCCTAAAATATAGGGATGATTTTTGCATGTTTATTTTTGCTATCCCTGGAAAAGGAAGGCCATGCATGCAAGTCAAGTTTTCCTAGTCCCGAGTGGAACCAGTCTACTCAATAGCACATGCAATAGCCTTCTCAGCTAAGGGGAAAAATGCGCATTACTGGGAGGGAGTTTGATCCCAGTTGACTCAACTCCCAGATTTAACCAAGATCTTTTACTTTCATGATGTGATTAGGATTGCATTTAAAATAGCATAAAGGAACATAAATGCATATTGTAAAGAAGAAGGAACATGACAATCATCAGCAACATAAGATAACAAGACGTTGATAATGGAGTTCGTCCAGGAGGGACTACATCTCCGGGCCACATTGTCAAGATGGTGTAGGCCACTGCATTAAGTGTTGTCAATAGTGATGATGTACATAGGTGGTGATGATGTTATCATACAAGGAAAATGCCCTCATGCAGGAGTGACTCCATGAGATGTTTCGCTATAGGAACTCTCAGTAAAAAAAGGACTCCTATCAATATGACATAAACTCATGCATGATGATAATGAACATCCCGCCAACATGGCATCAAAGGGATCTCAATATAATCATACATGGCGACACATGAGTATCCCGTCAACATGAAAACAAAGGGATATCAAACAAAACATGATGAATCATGACAAAAAGTACATCACACAGATGATTTCGTTTCACATCAAGCAAGAACCATGAAACAAGTAAGAAAACAAGATCCCACATCAAACAGGGATCTATGTAGCACAATGCATCTCATAGAAAAAAGAAGTACATGAACACACTGCATATACCTCACATCCTAGGGCCATCTGAAGAAAAGGATGTCAAACTGTTCAATTTGGTTGTACCATCAATCTCACGACGTCGAATTTCTTGGAAATGATTGCTTGCACATGAATGTTGACACCTGCACTCCACTTTGAAAAGTGGCTTAAAAATGGAATGATCAAATGGAAAATCTGAATGCACCATTAGATTTCTAGCATCGAATAGTGTAAAATCGATTGTCAAATTTTTGAATTATGATAAAGTGAAAATCTGGGACTTAAGGAATCTTTTAGATTCCTCAAAGATTCCCTCCTCCGAGTCATTTGAAGATCTGCTTCTCAAATCAAAATTCTATCAGCACCATCAAGTTCATGTCGTTGAGAGATGTAAGATCGACATAAAATATGTCCAATTTGGACGCTGGAAAAATTTCACCCTCCTGAGAATTTGGCTCAATCATTATTCTTCCTGTGTTTCTCCAAGATCATGGTTCCACCTGCAAAAATTAATAAAAAATTACATGTCTCAAAAACCATACCACATTCTTCCTTCCTCCTCTTCGGCACTGCGGAATTGGGTTTATATACAAAATTTGGGGTGGATTCAACAAAGAATTCTGTTGTAGACGGATTGGTGAAAGACCACATAATGAGGAGGAGGTTGGGTGGTCAAACCCTGACCCCCCCATATTAAACCCCAATTCGTTTTATCTTGAAACCATTTTAATATTTTTTTTGGCAGTCGGGTCCGCATTGGGCGGCTCGCCCCTTAACCTCCGCGGATACGTTGGTTGGGTTGTTTGAATGGAGTGGGCGTTGTATTAAAGTTTTGCTGACTGGGATGCCACGTGGCACATTGTGGGTCCTGCTTTTTCCCTTTTCATGACAAACTTTGAAGAGCTATCTTTTGCATACGAGCTCGCTTTGATGAATTGTTTGCACCATCGTGCTCATGATGACGAGATCTTCAACATGAACTTAGTTTGAACATAATCCAAACACTTTGATTTTTGACCCTTTCTAAGTCCTCTAGGACTTATTCCTATGTCTGGAGCCACCTGGATTAGAGTTAGGCTGGTTGCCAAGAAGGTTTGCGCAATTTCTAGCCTGAGCAACTGACTTTTGCCCAGAATTGCGCAATTTCTGGGCTGAACAGTCGTGTTGGGAGGAATTGTACAATTTTCTCAGTGAAGCTTGACTGGAAAATTTGTGCAATTCTGGAGTCCAGTAAGCTACCAAACAGAATTGTACAATCCCTGGAAGGAAGGCTGGTTCCCCTCTATAATTGCGCAATTCCTTGAGGGAGCTACTTAGCCTGCAGCTGGACCAAGTCTGGAGAAACAAACAGTGAGGGGGGTGCAACAATCTATGATGCACATGCTGACAATCTACTAGAAAATCATTGAAGCTTGTGTACTTGACAAGGAAAGACATGTTGCTGAGGAAGGTTGGTAGGGAGGCTCAAAAATGATGCTAAGGAAAAATTTTGGAGGGTGGTTATAGCCGCTACAACAGTTGGTGACACATTGGTTGAACTCCGGCTCTTTGAATGAACCTTGTTCATGAAAATCAAGTCTAACACCTCCAAAAGTATTGTTCAGTTCTCAGTTCGTCTTGGTTTCCACACTAGCCTAATTGTAGGATGTAGAATCTGCCAAGCTCTTGGTTGATTGATACACATTCCAAGCCAAGGAAACATAGTTGTTTCGATTTGGGTTGAGGGGTATATTGGTGCACAGGCAGCATAGTCGTCAATCTCTTAGTTTCATCTCTAGTGTTGTTCCGCTACTAATAGGCCTGGACAGTACCCTAGTGGAGTCACACTTGAACACAAGCATCGCTCTGCTGCTAGCAAACCTAGTCAGTACCCCGATGGAGTTACTTGCATCACCTCTTTGCACAAGAAGCCTTTCTCTTCTTTCGCTTTATTCATTTTTCATTTTTAAAATTTTTCACTTTTCATTTTTTCATTTTCTTTTTCATAATTATGCATAGAACTTATTCATTTCAGAGGTGGAAGAGGGATCCTGACTTATTGAGAGCAGAAGAGGTTGTTCCTTCAGAGAAGTAGTTTAATGTATACCTCTGACATGCCTGTTAAGGTTTTCCCCCTCACCTCACTCTACTTGAATGAGCTTCCAAGGGTTAACCCAAAAATAACCGACTAGAGTACGTGACACTAGTTAGCGTGCAAGAGTTGTGTTTTCACCAAGGTTCGCTTCAAACAATATGTATTTTGGACCAAAAGTAACAAGTTCTTCATACAGAGGCAGGATGAATGATAACCAAGTAGTGATATATGCACAAGGCCTCTTGTACTTTACCTAGCTTGTTTGAAGAGTCATGTATGGTTTCATGTGAAACTAGCCTATAAACAAAATAAGTAAACAAACAAAACAAAGAAAAGCAAAAGAAAAAGTAAATGCGAAAGCAAAGTGAGTAAGCAAACAAGAAAGCAGACAAACAAACATCCAAAGCAAGAAAGCAAACAATCATGCAAGCAAACAAACTAAAAGAAAAGTTACACTACTCTTACAACTAAACTAATTGTGCATGGGCTTGATCACATGAAGTGATATTTCCAATGCAGCGACTAGCACATTGGTTGACCCATGTTGGTGAAGGCTTGGTCTGCGAGCAACACGGTTGTGCGAACCAGCAAACAAGAAAGATATAACAATGAAGAAAAACACACTTCATGTTAAAAGTGTCCACAAGACATAAGTGAGTGCAAGTACATGACACGTTGTCCGTGGACTTGTCACAGCGATGTGCAACACTGCGTGCAGCTTTGAAGCATACGCATACTCTTGACTATGACATGCAAGAAAACGAAAGAAACAAAGGCAACTTGCAACATGCATGCATGCTTGCAATGTAAGATTCCTCTAGTGCATGAGAAATGGGATCATGCAGTTCGAGTGGAGGAAGCATGATATATGTGTGAGATTGATCTTCAATTCATACAGATGAGTGAAGTGTAGCCTTGTTTGATTCAACAATTTCTTGATCAAAAGCAAAACCAACCTTAGGAAAGTGAGGGCCTAACATAACCATCAGCTCAGGGTGAAGTGCCTCGACAGCCTCGGGTGTTTCGACTTCATCATCAAATAGATCATCATAAATAGTTGGCTTCGAAAAATCAATTGCAATAGAATCACCATCGTGATCGAATACAAGAGTAAATGGATCACAAAAGCCATGATCAGAAAAATCAATGATTTCATCGACATCCTCATGATCTGATAAATCAAACAGATAGGTAGATGAAAAGCTGACAATTTCATCCTCTGTGTTTTCGGAAAAGGCAAATGAAAGGTCAAGTGGATTTTCAATGAATAATTTATCTTCTCCATTGTTGGATGATGGACTCACATCCAGTGTGTCCTGCGAGTGATCAACAATAGGTGCATTCATAGATGAAGATACACATGTGAAATCATGGATGGAAGGTTCACCAAAAATTTCAGGAAAGAACGAAAGAGGCTCAGACAAAAGGGAGTCATCCTACACTGAGTGTTGATGCTCAAGCTTTGAGTCATACTCTTCATGAATGACAGCGCATGTTGGTTGTGTAACACCAACTCCATCGATGGCTTCATCCTCATTCACAACAAGTGTAGAGTCCGTAATGGAAGAACACAAGATAGTATCATTCGGAGGATCATCTGAGTACGAAGAGGGAGGTTGGGGTACAAAATGCATATGACAACTTGATGGACTTACAACCAAATTTTCAGGAAAATTAAGTGAACTGACGTTGGGAAAATGTGACAACTGAACAGATGTGTGTGCCTGATCTCACGCATCACTCTGCAGTGGTGGGGATGTTTGATGATGGGACAACGGATAGTCACTTGTGACAGTGACCGTACCCATATGTGATTGCGCAGCTCTATCACTGAAGTATGTTGAACGAGGCTTGGGCTCAAACTTCTTCTTGGGATGGACTGATTTGTTAAGACAGTACTTGAATCTATCCCAAAAAAAAAAAAAAAAAAAAATCAACTGGCCCTTTGGAACTTGAAACTGCAAATCACGGAAGCGTTGCCAAAAATCCATAGGCAATTAATGCGGAGCTTTCCGTTGATGTAACATTTTTTGGTCAAGATATTCTGGATCGAAATGATAGAAAGTATCGTCAATGACATCACATAAGTGTTGAAGTGAGTGCATGCTGTCAGCTGGTATGCTTCACAACCACTGATGTGGAGATTCACGAAGTGTGTATGCAAGCAGAAGACTGGCTTGTTCGTTAGAACCTCCATCTTCCTCGTGAAGCATGGCAAGGAAGGAATGTAAGAACTCAAGCCAGGCCACTTTGCCTTCACCATCATACATGTATGTGGACAAGAGATTAAAAAACCTCCCTAGAGATGGTGACTAATTCGGAATGCGAAAAAAATCGTGGAAGGTTGAGAGTGAAAGACTGCATGATAGATATGCAAAGGTTCAAAACAGGATGAGAGGACATAGCTTCTCATCTGGCCCTCCTTCTAGCACCATAAATGTTGATGGTGCTAGACCCACCAACATGTCAATGGGATCTCCCTAGTAAGAAGTCCCAATTAGACCTTAGACCGTTTGGTGTAGGAGTCCTAGCAGTGGGTCATACGGTAATGCCTTGACCATGGTTTCGCACAGAGGCAAGTAGGATGTCCTATTTGGTAGCAAGGGTTTGACATATGCAATAAGTCAAGGAAGGTGCATGAGTGGTTCTAACACACGAAGGGTGAGGTGAGTGCACCCCTTGGAAACCTGTCATAACACAGAGTTAAGAAGGGAACACATGAGCAAAGATGCATCACAACATGGAAGGCAAGTAAGCTAGCCATCCAAAGTGATGGTTAAACCAACAACACATTTCAGAAAGATCCATACATACATATACAGAAATAGCTACACATGCATGCATAAGAAAATAGATACATATATCATTTAGAATACTCAAGATAGCTGAAATACAATACAACATATGCATGAAATGTGTTGGCTTTGTTATATTAAGAAGTGTAAGTTTCAGTCATACAATACATCCATGTTCAACCACTACTTCCCATAGCGGAACATTACAGCCACAACTGCTTGCTCCTACCTCTACACAGTGGGGAAGCCAAGGCTCATTACAATATTGTCCAAGCTCTCTCTAAGATAGTCTTATCGGAAGCTTGTTTGACCAAAAGTGCATACAATGAGTTATGAGGGGCTATTTATAGCAAAGGGTGGAGTGGCATGACATTCCCCCTTGTGACAATTCATCTACCCTCATGAATCTTCATCTACTCTATGGCTGTTACCTCCAACTATCGACACTTTAACTTACACTTGATAAGATGTTACATTACAATGCACTTGTACCCATGTGAGACAAAATGGCCTGAGAAAGCCATGCAAGGAATCACTATGACTCGGACAGCTGTTAGAAGACCAACTCTTTGACATCCTCAAGGTGGTCGATAGTAACGAACTGATGCCAATATCGGTAGTCTGCAATGGTGTCCGTGTACTCTAAGGCGATATGATTCTAGAAATGAACTCTTACCTCCATAGAATCTAGGTACACTGCTCGAGCTCCTCTGTCCAACTCGTTTGATAGCATGTGCATCATTTTCATGAGTGTGGCCAGACTAGAAACATACTTGTGGATGTTGTCTGCCCTGATTCATAAGTCTGGGTTGGTGGCTATGCGCATCAACTCGTAAAAGTACGAGTCAAGCTCTAGTAATACCCGTGCCTTTTTCTTCACCTAGGTGAGTGTCCCAATAGATGGGATCGTATGTGCGCATACAAAAACATCCATACTCTTGAATACACATGCATGGGAAGCATGTAGACTAGTGATGAGCTGTGGGAGCTCTTCATAATTCTGGATCTGACTTCAGATGCGTGCCTTCAACTTGACTGCTCTGGGCTTCATCATCTTAGACAAGTGAAGCGGGGCTCCCTTGTATGTCATCATCCATGTTTTCATGTAATCAATAGTAGCATTCACATTCGACATGATACGTGCTCTTCTAACACATCATCATTGCCAACTATTGAGATGGACGACTGCCTTATGCATGGTACCAAACTTGGAATACAATGCCCACATGACTGTGTCAAGGGACAATACTTCATTCAGTATTGCCTTCTTCAATTCTTCTCAGGCAGATGTTGTAACCAATTATCCTCCCTTCTTGGCCGTCTGTAGCTCCTTAGCCATTTGCTTGTTTTTAGCTATCAAGAAGCGAACACTCGAGCTAGTGACTTTGCCATATGCTCTGGTAGCATCGGTCAATCCTATTGGATGTTTGTGTACGTCAGACATGATCACTCATTCCTCAAACTACGCAGGATATGTATGATCATTTGAAGTCAACACTCTACACGATTGCACAACTCTGTGTTGATACTCATCGAATGAGATGTTGTGCATCTCCTCCTTGTTACAGGGAAAAGTGTCTACACAGAACTGCTTATCCCACTAAGGTGTGGTAGCTACCTTAGAAACAAACAAAGTAAAGCTACTTTCATTTTTCCTTTATGAAATACAGATGAGAGAAGAACAAAGAAGACCAACCTCTGTCTTGCGCTAATCTCCTAGTTCGATTCCTCTCTCTCTTGATAGCCTTTCGCTACTTGCTCCCTTGTACGCCCAGCTTCACAGAGTACCTGTAGGATCACAGTAGCATGACACTATACAAGAACATGGATCTATAATCATAAACAATCTAGGATCAGATGTAAATTGACCATACAAATGCATAAAACATAAATGACACAAGAGTATGGAGGAAAACTTGAATAGCTTTTATTGATAAACAAGAAAGAGCCAAGGGAGTTACAACCAGTTGTTCTGACCCAGCATCATCCTCTCAGCAAGTAAGCCCTTCTTCACCTCATACAAAGCTTAGATCACCCAACACTATGATGTTGTCTCAAGAAACCAATAGCAATTCCTTACAATATGCAAAATTCCAGCCTCTGGATCTCTGGGATGAGGGATCCATATATAGATATCTATAAGGCAGATGAGTCAGCTTGTGATTTGATTAGTGTCTTCCCTCTGATAGTTCTTTCTTCCACTTGGAGATTGATGATCTCTTACTCATCCTTGGTCGAATTCAGAGAGGCAAGTATCACAGGAGAAGTTTCTGGAAGATTCCATGCCTCTCCACCTCGCGGAATGACACTGCCATTTGTCACTTCTCGGACATTGCACCCATAGAAGGGCTTTTTGAAATGCAACGCACCCACATAGTGTATTTAGGTGAGATGCAACGCACTTTGTCTATGGAGCAGCTGAAATGATCCTGTTTTGACCAGTTTTGAGCAGTTTTTCATGGAGAACTTTTGGGAGAAGCTGTAATCAGTTGACCTTGTTCCTTTAGGGGTTAGAACAACACTTTTAGGGACTTAGGAGCCCTTGGTTTATGGACATTTATGCTTGGGGTTACAGTGCCCAAAAATTTCTATAACAGTTTCCCCCTAAAGCATCAGTTCGTTAATCTTTTGATGTCAGGTGAAATGCTTTATTATGAGGATCCGAAGTTCTTTCAAGCTGAGAGGAGACCTGTAATAAGATACAATACAATACATTATCTTCATAATATTTTCATGATCTAGCTGAGGCAGGCATTCCCATGCTCAGCTTTATAAATTCATTTTCATGTACATAGGACAGACAATCGTCTGAGTGTAGACTGATGATTCTGGTGGAGTCATCATCCCTTTGATTGGATGATTATCTGTGCAGCAATAATGTACATTTGATGTCTATATTTCCATAAATATATATCGCAGCTCGGATGGATGAAACTAGATCCGGGGTCTTCAATCTCGTTCGATCTTCACTCGAAGTACAAGTCTATCCATGTGAGAGATGTTCTGGAGTCGAACATGGAAAGACATCGCCTGATTACCAGCTGATGATGTAAGTTGTTAACAGGCGCGAGAGGAATCACCGATAATGATAATGACCCTCAAGGTACTGCAGTACAATTCACGTGGTGTGAATAAAGGACTTGGTGTCGAACACCACGAAAAATCTTTCGGTCGAAAGCCATTGATGTAAACCTGTCGCCGGAAGTGAGAAACTTGCCATTGAGGCATGCAAGCTTCAAAGCACTGAATGGGGTGTTCCTAGATCGACTTCTTGGATAATGAGCTGATGTTGACAAGAAGCGATCCGTGACAGGAGGGCCTTAATGAATCCCACATCAATGACACGGAATGGAGTAAATGATTTTAATGGAGGTGAAAACGATCTGATGACATAAGGTTCAGGGTGGCGGTCATGAAAGAATGGAGTGTAAATGTATTGTAGCGGGTGAGACACAGGTGAATTCTCTGAATGAATTCTCTTGAACATATCGGCGACACTGACGTGATGGATCGGTAGCATTAACCCCAAATGTGGATGGTGTGATGGGACCATGGTGATGTGACCAGTGAATGAAACAACCCAACCCGACTTGGATGCGGAGTGAAAGTGTCATGTTCAAGAGCGACTTGCTACCAACAAAGTTTCTTCAAGTTTTCTTCCCAATTTTTCCCCAGCCATTACTGACCAGTACCTCTTTATTTTTTTCAAGCTTTAGGAGGATAACATATGCTTGTTCTATAATTTTCCCTTCGGGCAAACCTATCGCTATGTTTTAACGAGCCTAGCGATAGTGAAACTCGTTCTTGTCTACTATGGACAAGTTTGTCACTATTAATTTTTAACAAGTTTAACGACAAAGATAACTCGGTCCTTTTCAATTTTAGAGAGTCTGAAAAGGAACGTAAAGGAAACTCCAAATTTCCTTTTTCGTCATCTAATCCTTTAAGTCCGAAAAAGTATAAAACAATATAGAAGGGATGAATTTTCGATACTTTTAACGAGCCGAACAAAACAAGCACTCGATCTTTTTGTGTAATAATCCCTCAAGTCCAAAAAGATTAAAATCTAAAGGAGGGATAGCACTTTCGGTCCCTTTAACGAGCTGGAGAGGCCAATGGCTCGGCAATATTTTCATATTTTATGAGTCAGTTGAAAAGAGCTTAAAGGAGACTCGTCTTTTGAGGAACGAGTGATAAATTTGGGTAGCAGCTGATTCCAGGTAAGGTTTGGAATTCTCCAATCATGGCAGTGTTACAAGGATGGCTAGTGGGATCACTCTTCGCAGTTGTTCCTCAAAAGGGGTAAACAATCAAACTGAGGTGAATGATCGGCCAATACAGAGTGGAGGTGATGATGAGAACACGACCAAGGCTTTAAAGGCTGAAGTACTACATTCACGATGGTTATTTACCACGAAATAGTTCATTTTAAATGAGCTTAAACGCGGGGGGAAACATTTGCTCATGGCTTATGTTTATTTTCTAACGAGCTTGAACTATGCGCTAAAACTGCTTGATTAAACGGTCATTTCTTGACTTTGCCATAAATAGCTTTGTTCTTTCAAAGATCGTACTGTATTTTCAATTGCTTCATCAAACTAGTCAGAAATGAACAATATATGTTTGAAAAATGATTTAAAACACTAATATTTTACTTCGAACTACGTAAAAAGTAATGTAAAAGTGCTTTTACCTCTCATTTTACCATTTCATTTGAACTTTGGTTTGTTGGAGCTTTGGAGGTGCTTTTCTCCCTTGACTTTCATCAGCTGATTCCGGGAGATTCTGTGGAGGATTCTCGGTGCCGTCTGGATCAGGTAGGAGCTAAACTTGAGCTCTTTCATTTCATGCTTTCCATTTTTCATTCTGAGGTTGATTCCTCATTTTTCTGGGCCTTTGGCGTTTGAAAAACTCACCCTGGCTTCAACGCAACCCTTGTGTATCGAAAGGTGCGTTGGATGTTGGCTTGTCTAGTGGCCATCTGACATGCAACGCACCCAGAGCACTATTGTGGTTGCGATGGGCGCAAGGAAGGAACATTATGCACAGTTTTTGATGGAAATTTTACCTGTTTCTCACCAAAATCAGGATCTAACTCTTCTCTTGTTTGTTTTCAGAGATTTTTTGGAGAAAGATGGCTATTCCATGGCGAGAACGTGAGCATGAAGAAGAGGACATGCTTGCTTTACATGATCCGGTTACAGTAAACGCACTGCGGAACTGTGGCTTGCTGAAGTTTTTCCACATTTCTAGCATGAGACAACAAATCAACTTGCTACAGTATTTGCTCGATGCTTGGGATCCTACCAACCAAGTGTTCCAGATTAGGGGAAAATCCATCCCCTTGACTGTAGTGGACATCTATTTCTTGACTGGCTTGTTGAGGTGGGGTGCCCCTATCTCTTTATCAGGTTCGGCCCGAGGAGGTGAATCTATGAGAGGTTATGTTCACTGGTATTGGAGAGAGGGATCTCAGTCGAGTAAAGACGGCAAGATCATCATCCGTGATGTCACTAACAGGTCCCTTAGGACTATTCTATTCACTCTTGCTAGGATGGTGGTGGTGCGGCTCTTCATGTAGCCAACCGATCTTATATGCAGTATGCCTTGGAATGTCTCTAACCGAAGGTGTTCAACTGGTGCGACGCAGTGCTTCTTGTGATGAAAGAACAGTTGACCAAGGTGAAGAGTGGGACGTTGAATAACCTTGGGTATGGTTCTATTTTGACAGCCTTTTCCTTGGAAAAGATACAATTGATGCAGCCGTAGTATATTGCACTTGATTTACCTTCACCAATTGAACCACGTATGCAGAGATGGGTCGACCATATTGGTGGGCTCCAATATTGTAGCAATAATGCTACAACTCCTGGAGCTTCCTTCTCTAATTTTAACAACCCGGTAGTTCGTAACAAACTTGGAAGCGACGGTGTTGTATGCACAAGTACTAGCTCTTGTCGCAGCTGTCACTTGGTCAGCTGGCACAAGTTCGCTAGGGCTCAAGCAAACTTCTATATGTTCTCAGAAGAAGCTTTCTAAATGATGAACGAAGGCTATCTCAAACGAAATTAACCTACTTTGCGAGAATGAACTGAAAGCCAACCAAACATGGAAACCATAGTAAACCCTAATCTGATTAGCTTAATCTTTATGATGCAATGGTGGGAATGCAACTTCCAGAAATGATGCCATTACTTCTAGTGAGATGAGATGCATGAAATTAAACTACTTCCATTGAAGAGAACACATTTTTGAATTTTTTCTCAAGTGGGTGGAGTTATTATGATTGTGCTTCTCACTTGGTCTTGACTGTGCAGGGGTAGTTCGAAGGGGAGGAAGGCTTGGGAACGGCCAGGAGGGCTCTGAGAGGTTCCAGGGGATCCCTCACATCAGTCCACAGAAGTCCACAACGTTCAGGTGCTTGGCAACCATGTTTGCAGGCTTCTACAGGATGTCTGCAGGGGATCCTACAGGAAACTCGGGATTTCTACAGGAAGTCTGCTAACTTCTACAGGATGTCCTATAGTCTGAGTTTTGGGTGATGGAGGAGTGAAGGAGCTGTATGGATGGATGGGTAAGATGAAAGAGGAGCTTGAGATGAACTATGGACAGAAAGATGAGATGGAGAGAGAGTGGATAGAGTTGGTTGATCGATAGAAGGGTAGAGTAGTGGAAGGTCAAAAAGATTGAGCAACGTGGACAGCAGAAGGGTTGGAAGGAAAATGAGCTGAACAGAGGATGAGTAGGTGGCTTAGGCACGGTTCAGAAGGATAAGAACACGATGGAGTGGTGCTGCGCAGTGTAAATGAAACAAATCACCCTTATCTTGCATGTGATACGAAAGTTCACCAACCTATTCTAACTGTTTTATTAGGAATCAAAGAACAGCAATGTAAGTTGAAGGGAATTTGTGCATGATGCTGAACCAAAGAGTCATTACTCAAGATAAAATCGCATGGACAATTCTTCAATCAAAAACATTACATCAATACTTGCATGCATATGTTAAAACAATGTTTTTTGGCAGTTGGCACGGTCGACACTTCCGGTCCCCACACAGAGGTGAAAGTGAGCATGCATTCAACCTTTTTTTGAACTCAACGTAACTTCAATCTCCCTACTCTAATTCTGAACTACTGAAACAAATGCATTCATGAAACTAACCTACATAACCAAACCGAAACAGTCAACTCAGCAAACTGTATTTTTCAAGTGCATGTAAAGGAAAGAAATGCAATGATAAAAGAAGGACAAGTAACAATACAAAGGAAAGTAGGTCTATTGCTCTCAGGTTGGGCCCTAACCTGAGAGCTATAGCTCCCCTAAGAACTCAGAATCGAATCCAAATCTGCCTGCCTTCTATTAAAATATCATAATCATGAGTCTAACAACATGCCAAAATTGGCTTACAAAGAGCAAAAACAGAGCTACAGCTCGTAATCCAAAATCTATAACAAAAGTTCAAGAGTCTCATCGAAGGCTACAGCCTTAATATTTATACACGATGAGGGCCAAGCTGGCCTCCTCAATTAGTGGAGCTTGGCTGTCCAACTGAAAGTAAATTGTTGTTCCTGTAGAATCCGTTGGCTTCCTTCTAGCTCGGTGGTGATAGATGTTGGAGCTCGGAGTTGGGGTGGAGATCACGAGGAAGGTCATTCAAGGCTGTGGACAACCTCCCTATAAACCCGCAATGCCACCTTGGTTGTCTCCTTGTCTTCATTTGCGTGGTCTTTGCTCCATTTAATGTCAAAAAACCTGAAATCATCATGTATTAGCCACATAGGCATAATGACTGCCCTTCTTCCTACAAATAACACGAATATACTAAGAAATGATGCATAAGTGATAAAAAATGAAGGGTTGAGCAAGGTAAGTAGGCCAAATGAGCCCAAATTGTTACCAAAATTTGGGGCTCATCATCACCCCCCAGCTAAAATATTTGCTCATCCTTGAGCAACTAGTCCAACTCTTCATCATTCATTGCCTTTACTGCTACCCTTACATCCCAAGCCTCTGTAGTAGTGTCCTCCTTGCTGATGTGAAACCCAGCCCTTCTGTTTACCTCTTCCCACTGTTCATTATCATCTGTCTCTGTGCTGCCTTCCATTAAGCCTAGCAGCAGTGGTGGGCTGAGTTTAAGGCCAATCCAGCTGGCCTGGAGGTTTTGCATGGATTTCTTATAGAGGCCTACCCGTACCAGAGCTTCCCTCATCCGGGTTGGGGTATGGTACTCACGGATTTTCAGACTGTGTGCCAATGTATTCCATCTGTGTGTGCATGCTTGGACAGCGTTGTCACCTAACAGTCTCTCCATGTCCTCAAAATGAGCTATGGCTTGGGCCTGATGATCCATATATCTTAATGAAGCTTGAGGGTCAGATGAAAAATGTTGGTGTGCCGAGATTAGTGTAACTGGATCCCCTGGTTCTAGTCTGATGAGCAATGGCTCGTTCAGCTCTCGGTTCATGATTGTTTTGGCTTCTGCTGCTCTTTTGTCCTCATGGTTTAGCCATGAGGCAAATGCCAATAATTGCATATCTCCCAAGGCCATATTGGGATCCCATGAAACTTCATTAGGCAGGGCCAGATTATGGAGGTAGAACTTCGCTAATTTGGCCCTATCCTCTGATGAGCTAGTATTGCAAACTTCAGTGAATTGTTGCGGGTCTTGGAGCTGAGAGATACCTCTTTGCGCCAAGGTATTGATCTGAAATTGCAGCCATTGGTATTTCAAGTACAAGCCATAGGATTTGGCTGGCTGTCTGCATTGGATAGCATCCATGGCCCAGCTGGCCATGCAGGCCAATTGTGCTTCTTTCTGCTGCAGCTGTTCTCTGAGAGCTTGCACCTCAATTTGTGCTTGCTGTTCTGCTTCCTGTAGAAGTGTGGTTGGCTCCCCAAGACCGGTGTTCAGCTCCTTTTTACCTTGTTGTTCCTCTGTGGTGTCCTGGGAGGATGTACCTGTCCCTGCCCTCAGCTCCTGTAGCTGCAATCTCAGCTTCTGGTTTTCTTCCTGTAGAAACACACGTTGGCAATTTGCCACGTGTTTGGCCATGGACAATTCACTTCTGGCCTCCTTGAGCTGCTCCTGTAAGGGACCTATGTCCGCCACTCCCTTTGACTTGGCTATTTTCATCCACGTGTGTGTACAGACTCTTTCTTCCTCTAATGAAAAAACAGTGGCACAGTAAATTTCTGAGGTATAATTTTGCCAGCCTCTAAAAAGTTGTAATATGAACTCAGACTTGGCTGAGGGTTGGGCTCTGGTATATGTTCTTTCTCCACTTCCTTTGGTGGCTCTACTTCACCCTCCCTTGGTGGTGATAAGGGTGCTTCTCCTTCCATTTCCTGAGTTTCTTTAAGCCTGGCTAAGGTTTCCTGTAGAGCATTTTCATCATCCTGTAGCTGAGCTTTTTTAGTCAATTGGTCTAATCTTTCTTGCCACGTAGTTTTCTTCGGGCTTCCCCTCTCATAGGTGACTGATATCCTTGAGGGGGACCTTTCCTTGGGTGAAGTAGGGGCATCTTCAATGATGATCGGGCTGCTGGACGGAGGCTGTGGCTTGCCCGTCTTTATTCTCACACTTCTTCGAGCTTTAAAGTATAGAGGGGTATCCCTCTTTCTCTTCTCCTTTGGCTTAGGAGGTGTGCTGAGGCCGGCCAGCACAGCTGCTGCCTCCCTTTCACGAATGTCAGCTTTCTTCTCCTTGGGTTTCACTTTTTCAGGGCTTCCTGTAGAAGACCTTGTTTTAGTCAATTTCGGGCTTCCTATAGAAGACCCTTTTTCAATAATTTTCGGGCTTCCTGTAGAAGACCCTTTTTCAATAATTTTCGGGCTTCCTGTAGAAGCTGGTTTCGGCTTTCCTGTAGAAACAGGTGTCGCCGCCTTGGTTTGCTTTGCTGCATGGGTTTTGCTTTTTGACTTGGTTGCGGTCGCTGTCAAGGCACTCTTGCTGATGTGGACCTTCTTAGCCTTGTCCACTCTGCCTTGCAACCTTTTCTCTCTTGCTGTCAAGATGGGTGTGTCATCTTTCTCCTTGTCATCCTTTTTCTCTTGTTTCTTCTCTTGATTTTTCTTCTGCTCTGTGGTTGGGGTCTTTTGGCCTTTTTATTTCTTTACTGCGGCCACTGACTCTTTCTCCTCACTGCTAGAAGAACCGAGCTCTTCGGTTAGCATCTTTATATCCCCATCCTTTGTCAAATTCCTGAAGGCTTCCCATGAGAGAGGAACCTTGTATGTGTGGAGCGCATCCTCCACAAGGAGTTTGATCAGTCCATGGTGGGATACCTGGTCTGGTATGCCTTCTTTCAGCTTGGTTGCACACTCAATCAGAGACTGTAGTAGAAAGTAAGGGAGACTGAGTTTGTTTTCTACAGGTAGATCCATCTGGTGCCGTAATTCAGTGAGTAACCGAAAGTGGTACCCGTATACAATTCTAAAATGGCCTTCGCAGGTGATGTACTTCATAATTTGCAGGCTCACTTCATTCCATGGTGGCATTAAACTGGTTCTACGAACCCCATTTTTGTCTTCTGAGAATTCCTCCTCTGGTGGAAAGAATTCTTTCTTGGCTTGTTGGCTCAATTTCCTTTCTTCTTTATCCCATGGTAATCCCATTGGGAGCTCCGTAACTCGGATGATGAATTGTGGGGTGAGTTTGAGGCTCAGACCCCTGAAGGTAACGGTGGCCAACGTTTTAGATTTCGGCCTCAGAGCTTGCAAAAACTCTTCTGCCACTTCGTCGTCATAGCCCTGCAATTTGTCACAGAAGGATATCCATTGTGCTCGTGTGAAGAGCTCCACCACCTCAGGATTTTCTCTTAGCTTCGCTGAATCAGTGGGCTCCCTTCTGATGAACCCACCCGGCATGGTGAAAAACTGCTGCGTTAGCTGGAGGTGGCAAATGGGGAAGAAATTCGATCTACTAGGACAGGTCGTATGATTACGCCTCTGTCATGCACATAATTCACGAGGCTTACCCCCTGCAAACCTTTAACACATCTAATTACACTGACATCCTGTAGGGTGACAGTTCATGCACGGCAGACAACAATTGCAACAATTTTCTGCGACCAGACTGTAGACGACGATTCTGCCACCTTCAAAAACCAATTTCATGGAGAGTTCAGGCTTACCTTTTTAATCCGCCACCTTTTTACGTGAGGAACCCGACTTCCTGTAGAAACAGCTTTCCTGTAGGAGCAGCGCGCGATTTCCGGGGGAGACTGCAGTGGGTCTGCGCTCTTGGTGTTGCTTCACAAGCGTTCTGATGGCCAAAGACTTGGAGTATCGAACTGCAGAGGGATCTGGATGATCACTCGAGTCTCAAACGGTGAATGATAAATGCATGGGGGTGATAATCTAGCCGATTAGATTTGAATCGGCGGAATCCGTGGCGCGGGGGTGAGCTGTCCCTGCTGGACCGTTGGGCAACATCACACCATCATTCTTCTGCAAGTTTACTTACTGCCGCATCATTCCCGCAGATCCACCGCCGCCATTCTCGTTAGAACTCATTTCTCCCCGAGTGGACGGTTCTCACGTGTCCACTGCTCGTTTTTTCCACGGCCACCATTCACACATCCGGCTCGACCAGCGGACTGGTCGACGTGGCCAATCGATTGACCATACAACCGCTCAACCCATCCATTTCACACTTTGCAAACATTTTCAAAGTAAAATTCATGCAATTCGTTGGAAGAAAGGGTCAAGACACTTACCTGTGCGGCCGCAACACGATTGTTCAGGCTCTTGGACGATGATGAGTGGATTTGGTTGCTGTTGCTTGATCTGCACAGGCCCGGAGGTTCACATTCATAGGCCGTTGACGCTGGATTGGATGCTTCAGCTGCATGCGCCCGCGTTTTCATTGTATATGGTGTGCACTCTAGCGGGCTTAACTGTTACGGGACTCCTGCAGGATGTCCTGTAATAGTTTCTTCCTCCTCGGGTGCATGCTGCACGACGAAGGCAATGGCCCCACGATCACGCTCACAGAGCTCATGGATGGTTGGGATGGATATGGTATGACATCTCAGCGTTTTTTTCATCTCAAAAATTGCTTTTCTCTTGATAACTCAATGATCTGCGTTGATGGTGCAGTTAACTTCATTGCATGTCGACAAGGATGGTAGAAGGAGGTGACAACAATGTATAAGGGTGACAACAGTAGCTTGCATGCGTCCAAACCGATCCTTGGTCGTTAGATCTCCTCATAAAATGAATTATGGCCCGTCCCGAACTTCTACAGGAAGTTTCCTGTAGAAATACAGAACTTCCTGTAGAAAAGTTGCGTTTCCTGTAGAAAATTCTGCACCTTCCTGTAGAAAGTCTGCATCTTCCTGTAGAAAGTCTGCATCTTCCTGTAGAAAGTCTGCATCTTCCTGTAGAAGACTCAAGCCATGATGAAATTGTGCACATACCTTGGAGGAAATGAGTATTCTTGGAGGAGGTGCTGGTGAGGTCTCCTGGCAGCATGATAAGGATCTTTGGCTTTGCATTAAGAGTCCTCCTCACCTTCATAGAACACCTGCAACCTGCATGCATTTTCACATTATAAACTTGTTGTCCCTATCTTTTTGCTTATTGTCTTCTTTTCTCTTTTCTCTTTTCTCTTTTCTCTTTTCTTTTTGTCTTTTTTTTTTTTTTGAAAAACAGCAGGGGCGCCTCAATGAGGTTTTCACCCTTGCCATCTGCCTTAAGCGCCTCAGAGAGGTTTTCACTCAAGGATCTTTTTCAAATCTCTTTTTTTTTTTTTTGAAAGACAATAGGGGCACCTCAATGAGGTTTTCACCCCTACCACCTGCCTTGGGAGCCTCAGAAAGGTTTTCACCCAAGGATCTTTATTATTTTATTATTTTTTCTCTTTTTTTTTTTTCTTTTTTTTTTAGATCTTTCAGGGTATGCCCAAAGCAGGGGCAAAACCCTTCTCTATGACCAACACTGATTTCTCCATAGTTTTGATGAACTCTTGTCTTGAGAGAGGCTTCTTGTAGATCTTCAAGCGATGCCCATTGACAAGCATGGGGATGGCTTCCTCATCAATGCTTCAAATAAGAACAGATCCATTGTCATGGCATTTTTCCACTGCATATGGTCCTAGCCATCTGGTTCTCAGCTTCCCCTTGAAATATTTGTATCTGGAGTCATACAACAAGGCCCAATCTCCCGGCTAGAATTGCTTGTCATGGAGGTGTTGGCCATGCCACACCTTTCTCTGAAGTTGAACCACTACTGAGTGAAGGAGGGCATGCATCTGGTGCTCGTCCAGTCCATTCAGCTGCAATAACCTTTCTTGTTGTGCATGGCTGAGATCTAGATCTAGCTGAGCTGCCATCCTCAAAGTGTTGTATTCAAACTCAATGGACAGCAAAGCTTTCTTCCCATAGACCAGCTCATAATGTGTGAAGCCGGTGGTGGTCTTCCAGGTGGTGTTGTAAGCCCATGTGGCCTCAACCAGGTGATCTGCCCAATCTTTCCTACTGCTGCTCACCACCTTAGTCAAAATCCCTTCCAATGCTCTGTTGGTGACTTCCACTTGCCCATTTGCCTGTGGATGATAGGGAGTGGAAGTCCTATGCTTGATCTTGTCGTGAGCTAGTAGGTCTTCAATCAAGTTGGATGTGAACTGGCTCCCTTGATCGGTCACCAGCTCTCTTGGGTAGCCAAATTTGTAGAAGATGTTTTCTCTTAAGAACTCGGCCACCTTCTCTTCTGTTGCTGCCTTGATTGCTTTAGTCTCTGCCCACTTTGTCAGGTAGTCAGTGCACACAATGATGTAAGACCTTTGCCTCGAAGGAGGGTTGATTGGACCCACAAAATCCATACCCCACTTCTCAAATGGCTCAAGAGTCACTTGAGGTTGGAGAGGCATCTCATCCCTTGGAGTCGGTTTCCCCATTCTTTGGCATCAGTCACATTGGCTGATATATCTTCTGACATCTTGATGAAGTGTGGGCCAATAGTAGCCTGCCTGCAGGATTTTGAAGGCAGTCCTCTTGGCTGCAAAATGTCATCCACAAGGCCCATCATGACAGGTGAGGAGGATATCAAAGACTTCTTCCTCCCTTACACAATGCCTTAAGATCTGATCAAGGCCAAGCTTGAACAGATTTCCCCCGATCCAAGTAAACGAGGCACTTTTTCTGATGATTCTGCTCTTCTCTCTTGAAGATAGGTGCGGAGGGAACTGTGCTGAAACAAGGTAGTTTGCTATATCAGCAAACCATGGAGAGAGTACTGAGATATAAAATAGATGTTCATCGGGCATCTGGTCATCCACTGTTCCATCCTCATCTGCAGACAAATCCAATCTAGATAAAAAGTCAGCAACAACATTTTCTTTACCTGGTTTGTCAACAATGGTCAAATCAAACTGCTGCAACAAAAGTAACCATCTAATAATACGAGCATTCACATCTGGTTTATTCATTAAATATCTAATTGCAGCATGATCCGTATGTACAAAGGTTTGATAGCCAGTAATATAATGTCGGAACTTGTTCAGTGCATGGACCACAGCCAAGAACTCTTTCTCGGTTACAGTGTAATTCAGTTCGGCTTTGGACAAGTTTTTGCTAACAAAGTAAATGGCATATGGAAGTTTTTGTTCAACTTGTCCTAAAGCTGCCCCTATGGCTTTGTTTGAGGCATCAGTGTGGATGTGGAAAGGTAGGGCCCAGTTTGGACCTCTCAAGATTGGGGCTGACACCAACTTGTCCTTTAATTCATTCAAAGCCCTCTGACAATTGTCAGTCCATTTAAACTCCACATCTTTTGCCAACAGGCCAAACAATGGCGAGGCTAGCTTGTTGAAGTCTTCAATGAATCTCCTGTAATACCCTGCTAATCCTAAGAAACTCCGGACATCCCTTACCTTTTGGGGAGGTGGAACCTTCTTGATGAGAGAAATTTTGTTAGGATCCACTTGTAACCCTTGGCAAGAAATGGTATGGCCTAGCACAGTCCCTTCAGTCATCAGGAATTCACATTTTTCAGGACTAAGGGACAGGTTCATCTCAATGCATTTGGTTAGGACCTTTCCCAGATTGGACAATGCTTCCTGGAAGTTGGACCCATAAGGAGTGAAGTCATCCATATAGATTTCCACCGCATCATGGACCAACTCCGAGAAGATGCTCAAGACAGCTCTCTGGAAGGTAGCAGGAGCATTGCATAGCCCAAAGGGAAGAACTCGGTAGGCAAAGGTACCCCAAGGACAAGTGAAGGTGGTCTTATCTTGGTCTTCCGGGCTGATTTGGATTTGGTTGTACCCGCTAAACCCATCCAGGAAAGAGAAGAACTTCTTTCCTGCCAGTCCATCCAACACTTGATCTATGAAAGGTAGAGGGAAATGGTCTTTCTTGGTAGCTTTGTTCAGTTCTCGGTAGTCCACACAGATTCTCCACTTCCCATTTTTCTTGGGAACCAACACCAGAGGGGACACCCATTCACTATCTGAGATGGGGTAAATGAATCCGGCATCCAACAGTTTTTGCAATTCTTCCTTGACAATGTCCTTAAGGGCTGGATTCATTCTCCTCTGAGGTTGCCTAACCGGTATACAGCCCTCTTTGATGTATATGTGATGGGTACAGACCGAGGGATGGACTCCTTTCATCTCCTTATAGCTCCAAGCAAAAGCATCTAGGCGACTGGCCAATAGGCTACACAGCTCCTTTTCCTGGGAAGGAGATAGGGAGGAGCTGATCTTTAACTATCTCTCAGGGCCGAACTCCACATTCTTGACTCTGGGCGTGACAGGGTTGGTGGCACAAAGGTCCACTAAGGTGTTGGCTTGGGCGTCCTCCACCAATTTCTCTAAGGATAGCGCACTGGAAGGTGGACTCTGGATCAAAGTTTCAATCAAGTCATCCTCGGTTGGGGGGTCTCTTCTAGTGGTATCTAGGGTTCACAAAGGTGTTGAGTACACCTCATCCTCTTCTCCTTCCTCCAACCACAATGGTAAGTCATGCTCTAAGGAGGTTTGGGCAGGAGGATATAGGACTAGCTGCTTGGACATAGGACCGTTTTTTATGGTCATATTTCCTGCACGGCAACTGATGTAAGCATCTGCAGTGTCTAACCAAGGCCTTCCCAAAATAAGAGGATATCTAGTAAGCTTTTCCTTGGGTTGCAGAACCAAGAAATCTGCAGGGTATTCCCAAGAGTCAACCGAGACCAAGACATCCTCCACAATCCCTTCGAGAGTCATAGTGGAGTGATCTGCTAGTTGCAGTACTGTCGAGGGCTTCCTCAAGGAACCCTAAAGATTGAGTTTGAGCATGGTATCCCTGGTCATCATATTAATGGCAGCCCCTAAATCAATCAAGGTGTGCGGTATGATGGTGCCATTGATGTAGACATCTACTATAGGACTCCTAGGATCTAGGTACTTTGGGCAGATGACTTGTCCTAACATAAGGTCATACAGTTGTCCTAAGACATTGATGGTTGAAGCATCTCTCTTTCGCCTGCCTGGGTGTTTAAAACACTTTTCCTTAACCAGATTGTTGTATATTGGCACATCCTTGATGGCTTGGAGAAGTGGTATTTTCACACACAACTGCTTGAGTTCTCCCAGAAGCTCATCCTCCTCTGGGTTGGGTTGTGTGGTGGCTGTTAGTCTCTCAGGAAAGGGTGGAATAGCCTTTGGTTCACTTTCCTGTTTGTCCTCCTCGTCCTCTGAGGGAGGAGGTTGGCGATCCGGAAGAGTCTTTCCAGATCAAAGATTGATCTCCTGGATCTCCACAGCATAGGTAGGGCATGATGTTTCCCCAGTGTATACCTGCTGGGCCTGTCTATTGTTGGGGTTCGGGTTCGGTTGAGCAGGCATTTGAGGTTTCCTTGGAGGAGCAGGAGGTAATGGTTGAGGTTGAACTGGTGGTGGAGGCAAAATGGAGGGAGGAGTGTTGTACTGGGGCCTCCACCCCGACTGAGGTGCATTCCACTGAGGCTGTGGCTGGGCATGCGAATGATATGAATGAGTAGTGGGTTGAGTAGGGTACTGAGGTGGATAAGACCATGGAGGAGGCATAAACCAGGAAGGATGAGCAGGGGGACCCCAGGAAGGCATAGGAGTCGATTGGTTGGGGCTGTAATAAGCTTAAGGTGCCCCTTGCATCCCCTGCTCGTAAGGTCTAGGTCCTTGTGGCCTCCTTTGGTTGAGGAAATAGAGAGGTTCAGTGGGAGCTTCTGTCCCTTGGTACATAGCTTTAAGTCCAGGTAAGGTTGGGCATTTATTTGTGCGATGGTCTTCCTCACAAACGAAGCACACTTCAACCGAATGCAATGGGCATTCGTTCTTAGGGTGTCTCCTTGTACATCTAGGGCAGAAGACAACCAAGGCCCTCTCAGCTTCTTCCTTCTTCTGCTGGATCCTGAATGTGTCCAGTTGCATGGAAATGGTCTGTCTCACCTCACTCTTAAGATCTTCTAATTGATTTGCAAACTCATGCTTGGAGAAAGGAATACCAGCTGAGAGAGGGTTTCCTCTACCTCGTTTCCGGGCTGCCCTAGAGTGGTTTCTGAACACAGCCTTGATGTCCTCATAAGGCAGCTGGTAAATGTCTCCCCCAGCTAACATGTGAAGGGTATCTAAAAGGTCTTCAGGGACTCCTCAGAGTAGGACCAACTTGAGGGATTCAGGGTCAAGTGTGCACCTGGCCCGCTTATAGCTAAGTTGGAACCTCTCCTCATAATCCTCTAAGGACTCATCACTTCCCATGGTCATCCGAAAGATTTCTCCCTTGGTTTCCTTGGACCTACAGTAGTCCCGGTACTTGGTATTGAAAGCTTGCTGCATCTGAGCCCAAGTGGTGATACTATTCCCAGGTAAGCCCATGAACCAGCGTAATGCTGCATCCTTAAGAGTTGAAGGGAAGAGTTTCAGCTTCTGCTCATCTTCAGTATAGTCATAGGTTCTACAAAGGACAGCAAACTCAAACAGGAAGGTATCAGGATCTTCAGTAGTCAGTCCATGGAAGTGAGGCAGAGCAGAGGGGCTAATGTTTTTCATTTTCATGTCTCCATTGGTTTCTTGGATGGGGAAGGCACCTTCTATTCTCTCATCTTCTCCTCTATTGTCAACCATAGCTTCAGATGGGATGGTTTCTAATTCTTCTTCTGCTATAGGATCTTCATATATCTCAGGAGGTTCACCTATAGGTTCTTCTGGATCACTGTCACCGAAGAAGAGAGAAGGGTGACTCAGTGATGTGGTGGGGGTGTTGGGTAGGAATTTGCCTGTTTTATCTCGGTTCCTACGAGGCATGAAATGGAAAGACTTTTTGATTGCTTTTGTTTTTTTTTTCTTTGGTACCTGCAAAACTTAAACAGATTGATATACAACTAACTATCTTGCTGAAATAAAAATGCAGAATTGAAATGAAAGCAGGAAAGGACTAATCTACTTTGCTCAAATGGAATTGCAGGAATGGAAATTCTAGTCCACGCTTGCAGAATTGAAAGGCTAATCTATGCTTGCAAAATTGAAATTGCGGAAATGAAATGCTAATCTATGAAAGCAGGAAATGTCTATGCTACTTTTGCAGAATGGAAATGAAATAAACTACTTGGCAGAAGGCAAGAGTAAGAAAATAGAAGAAAAGCAACAATTACTAATACTCTGACGCTTCCCCGGCAACGGTGCCAAAAAGATGGTGGGCTCCAGTATTGTAGCAATAATGCTACAACTACTGGAGCTTCCTTCTCTAATTTTATCAACCCGGTAGTTCGTAACAAACTTGGAAGCGACGGTGTTGTATGCACAAGTACTAGCTCTTGTCGCAGCTGTCACTTGGTCAGCTGGCACAAGTCCGCTAGGGCTCAAGCCAACTTCTATATGTTCTCAGAAGAAGCTTTCTAAATGATGAACGAAGGCTATCTCAAACGAAATTAACCTACTTTGCGAGAATGAACTGAAAGCCAACCAAACATGGAAACCCTAGTAAACCCTAATCTGACTAGCTTAATCTTTATGATGCAATGGTGGGAATGCAACTTCCAGAAATGATGCCATTACTTCTAGTGTGATGAGATGCATGAAATTAAACTACTTCCATTGAAGAGAACACGTTTTTGTATTTTTGCTCAAGTGGGTGGAGTTATTATGATTGTGCTTCTTACTGGGTCTTGACTGTGCAGGGGTAGTTCGAAGGGGAGGAAGGCTTGGGAACGGTCAGGAGGGCTCTGAGAGGTTCCAGGGGATCCCTCACATTAGTCCACAGAAGTCCACAACGTTCAGGTGCTTGGCAACCGTGTTTGCAGGCTTCTACAGGATGTTTGCAGGGGATCCTACAGGAAACTCGGGATTTCTACAGGAAGTCTGCTAACTTCTACAGGATGTCCTACAGTCTGAGTTTTGGGTGATGGAGGAGTGAAGGAGCTGTATGGATGGATGGGTAAGATGAAAGAGGAGCTTGAGATGAACTATGGACAGAGAGATGAGATGGAGAGAGAGTGGATAGAGCTGGTTGATCGATAGAAGGGTAGAGTAGTGGAAGGTCAAAAAGATTGAGCAACGTGGACAGTAGAAGGGTTGGAAGGCAAATGAGCTGAACAGAGGATGAGTAGGTGGCTTAGGCACGGTTCAGAAGGATAAGAACACGATGGAGTGGTGCTACGCAGTGTAAATGAAACAAATCACCCTTATCTTGCATGTGATACGAAAGTTCACCAACCTATTCTAACTGTTTTATTAGGAATCAAAGAACAGCAATGTAAGTTGAAGGGAATTCGTGCATGATGCTGAACCAAAGAGTCATTACTCAAGATAAAATCGCATGGACAATTCTTCAATCTAAAACATTACATCAATACTTGCATGCATATGTTAAAACAATGTTTTTTGGCAGTTGGCACGGTCTACACTTCCGGTCCCCACACAGAGGTGAAAGTGAGCATGCATTCAACCTTTTTTTGAACTCAACGTAACTTCAATCTCCCTACGCTAATTCTGAACTACTGAAACAAATGCATTCATGAAACTAACCTACATAACCAAACCAAAACAGTCAACTCAGCAAACTGTATTTTTCAAGTGCATGTAAAGGAAAGAAATGCAATGATAAAAGAAAGACAAGTAACAATACAAAGGTAAGGAGGTCTATTTCTCTCATGTTGGGCCCTAACCTGAGAGCTATAGCTCCCCTAAGAACTCAGAATCGAATCCAAATCTGCCTGCCTTTTATTAAAAGATCATAATCATGAGTCTAACAACATGCCAAAATTGGCTTACAAAGAGAAAAAACATAGCTACAGCTCATAATCCAAAATCTATAACAAAAGTTCAAGAGTCTCATCGAAGGCTACAGCCTTAATATTTATACATGATGAGGGCCAAGCTCGCCTCCTCAATTAGTGGAGCTTGGTTGTCCAACTGAAAGTAAACTGTTGTTCCTGTAGAATCCGTTGGCTGCCTTCTAGCTCGGTGGTGATAGCTGTTGGAGCTCGGAGTTGGGGTGGAGATCACGAGGAAGGTCATTCAAGGCTATGGACAACCTCCCTATAAACCCGCAATGCCACCTTGGTTGTCTCCTTGTCTTCATTTGCGTGGTCTTTACTCCATTTAATGTCAAAAAACCTGAAATCATCATGTATTAGCCACATAGGCATAATGACTGCCCTTCTTCCTACAAATAACATGAATATACTAAGAAATGATGCATAAGTGATAAAAAATGAAGGGTTGAGCAAGGTAAGTAGGCCAAATGAGCCCAAATTGTTACCAAAATTTGGGGCTCATCACATATGTGTAGGCATGCTGGTCAGTCTCAGATTTCCTTTTCTGATACCTTCTTCGGGTGGTTTGATCATCAGGAGATGGTTTATTCCGAGTATCCATATGCTGGTATGGACTTCCGGGGTGACCCATATTTAGTACTGCCGGCTGGTGAACAGTGGGGTGCCATTGGTAAATTATTTGACCATATTGTTGTTTATCGTTTTTCTTTTATAATGTCCTTGTGCTTTATTCTATCAAGACTAATCAAACTCATGTGTTCATGCAGGTGTTGGTCCTGTTTGGCCAGTAGTACGCCTGAGAGTGCTAGCTACTGCCCCAGCAAGAGAGGCTGTTGGAAGGGCTATCCTTCGCGACCTCAATGTGGCTGAGACTCTCACAACATTACAGGACCAGGTTGAGGGCCTCACTCTCGGTATCCCAGATGTGAGGATTGACGAGCTGCCCTTGAGGTTACAGCAGCATATTACTGGTGTGCCAAGACGATGGACTCGGCTCTTACACATGATCGCACAGGCTGTGACTTTCTATCACGAGCATCATTAGACTAGGGTGCCCCCTAGCGTTTTGAGTTTTGGGTCATTCAACCAATTTTGTCTTTGTTAGAGAACATTATGTGTAAACCATAAACAGTTATATATATATTTTTGATTCCCGAAGTTTTATTTTGGTTAAGTTACATGATCCAAATGCAAATATTAATGGTATGCTTCTTTTTATAAATGTTGCAAATGTCTATCTAACACATAATTTTCCAATGAGTCACTTAATGTGTTTAAGGTTCTAGAAATATGTTGATATTGAATAAAATCAAATTTCCTTTCCAAAATCTTAACCCTTAGGAACATGCGATAAATAGCTAGATTTCGGACAGAGTAGATACCAGTGAGTTGTAGTATGACAAGAGTCTAGCCTGACAATCAGTCGGCGTATACCATGTGTGATGGCATCAGAGAGAAGTTCTATCAACGCGCTATATTCAGTGATGTTATTTGTTGATCGACCAATACACACCCCTCTGAAACTTACTAACTCGCCGCTTGGATCAAAAATGGCCCAGGCCGCGGAAGATAGGTTCCGCGAACTACGACTCTCGCTGTCGGTATATCCAACACATGACTCCAATAGGTTTGGCATTTGCAATAAATGTAAAAAGTGGATTACTCGACCAAAACGAATACTTTAGCGAAAACAAAAACATAACAAAAGCATATAGGTTACTATACTGAATCACACATAGTAATGCTTGAGGTACAACCCGTTACGAGGTTGTTCCAGTGGAATCCTGTCATAATCCATTAACTCGTAGGCTCCTTTTGCTAACACTTGCTTAACAATATAGGGGCCCATCCATAAAGACTTGAATTTACCTGCCCCCAATTTATCGGATTCTTGGTCATAAAGCAAGACCAAGTCACCTTCTTAGAAGACACGGGGTTTGACATTCTTGTCGAACTGTGCCTTGACTCGTTTCTTATGGGCTTCGTTAGCCAAAGCGGCATCACGACAGGTTTCATCCGATTGGATTAGTTCCAAGAAACGATCCTCCTCTTCTGAAGTCCCGGGGAGAAGGTCAATTGCGAGTTTGAGGGATGAGATTTCACACTGGATTGGTAAGACTGCTTTCAGGCCATATACCAGCGGGAAAGGTGTAAACCCGGTTGCATTCCTTACCGATGTTCAGTAAGCCCACAAGGCTGAGTACAGGATTAGGTGCCAACTTCTTTTGTGAACTCCAATCATCCTTTGCAGCATGCGTTTCAGGACTTTGTTGATTGCTTCAACTTGTCCGTTGGCTTGCGGGTAATATGGAGTAGAGCTGTCGTGAGACAACCCTAGTTTGGTAGCTAATTCGACCATCATGTGATTGTGAAAATGTGATCCATGATCTCTGACTATAGCTTGTGGGACGCCGAATCTGGAGACTACATGATTGAAAAAGAAGAGGGCAGTTGTTTCACCAATATTATCTAATGTAGGCATCGCCTCGGCCCATTTGGTAAAATAGTCAACTGCGACTATGATATACCCATGCCCCCCGGTCGAGGTGGGGTTACATGTCATGAAATCAATGCCCCATTTGGAAAATGGCCCGACAACAATTATTGGCTGCAGGGGTGTGGGTGGTCTTCTAGTTTTGCTATCGAAAATTTGACAAGCATGGCAACTTCTGAATGCGGTTATGCAATCTTTCAACATTGTTGGCTAGAAGTATCATGCTCATAAAAAAATTTGCGTTGTAGCATAACCGGATTGATGCCCCCCACACGTGCCTAAATGGCAATCATTCATGACTTTTTCGGCCTCCTCATGGGTGAGGCACCTTCTCAGAACTATATCGATACCACGATGATAAAGAGTATCACCGACAATCATGTAGTCTTTTGCTTGGTATCGAATATGTTTTTGTTCGAAGCGAGAGGTATTTGGCCTATATTTTTGGGTTTGGAGATAAATGATGATATCCCCATACCACAGATTTCTTGAAGATATCAGAAACAAATTTTCGTCCACAATCGTTTCTTCGGATGTTTCATCGTTGGACGACGATGGGAGATCGCATAATAATTCTGCAAAAACCAGAGCTTTCTTCGACTTGGATTTTACAAATTCCATATCAAACTCTTGTAGAATTTCTATCCATTTTGAATATTTTCCCCCCAGCAACTGTCGCAACAATATATAAGTCATGGGGTTGCAATCCGATAGAATGGTAGTTTTTTGAAAGAGGACATAGTGTCAAAATCTCTGTATCGTTTGAACAGCTGCAAGCACTAGCTTTTCAACATAAGAATATTTGCTTTCTGTATCATTTAAGTTCTTACATAAATAATATATAGGATGTTCAATTCTGTTGTCTTCTTGAACTAAAACCATTGCGATGGTTCTATCCGCTGCAGCTAGATACAGGTTAAAGTCTTTTTGATAATCAGGAGCGTACATTAATGATGCTTTCATTAAGGATTCTTTTAAAGAATCAAAGGAAGCTTGCGCAACCTGATCCCAGACAAAGGGTACTTCCTTTTTTAAAAGACACATATAACCTTTAACAAGTTCGCCATAATTCGGAATGAACCTCCTCAGAAATTTTTCTTTCCCTTGGAGTTTCTGAATCTGAAGCAAAATCGAAGGTGGAGGAAAATTTATGATTGCCTGAACCTTACATGGGTTGAGACGAATCCCATCTTTCGAGACTAAAAAGCCAAGTAAACCACCCGAACTGACACAAAATACACATTTGTGTGGATTGAGTCGTATCTTGTAGTGTCGGCAACGTAGAAATATCACTCTTAAATGCTGCGGATGATCAGTCCGCTTTCGCAAATGAGCCAGAAGGTCATCGAGGAATGGTTGAACGATGTTTTCGATGTCATGGAAGGCATAATTCATTGCCCTCTGAAATGTTTCCCCTGCGTTCTTTAAACCAAAGTGTAATTTTCGATATGCGAATGTGCCCCACGGACAAATCAATGCAGACTTTGACTGGTCCTGTGGGCGGATATTTATTTGATTATACCCTGAGAATCCATCCATAAATGAAAAGATTTCACATCCGGTGCATTCATCAATTATCTGGTCGATGAAGGGTGTAGGGTAGTTGTCTTTTGGACAAGCTTGATTTACATCTCTATAATCGACGCACACTCTAATTGTTCCTTGTTTTTTCATAACAGGAACAATATTCGATACCCAATCTTTAGAGGAACCGGGTAAATGAAACAAGCATGGAGAAGTTTCTCAACTTCTACCTTAATGGCAGCGGCTTTCTTGGGGTGCACCTGTCGTAGCCATTGTCGTACTGGTTTGACATCTGGATACATCTTGATTTCGTGTTCAACGATACTTGAGTCAATACCTAGCATTTCATTATATGACCAAGCAAAGACATCTCTGGATTCGCGAAAAAGAGCGTTATATATTTCCAGTTTTGAAGGAGAACAACATTTGCCAGCATAAATATTCTCTACAACATCTGTTTTGGTCGAGATATTTATGGCGGTAGTCTCTTCAATGTTGGACAACTTTTGCTCGGAATCCACCATGTTTACAGTATTTGATAGAAAATCAAAAACAGAAGGATGATAAAGGTCATCAGGAGTATCTTCTTCACAATCCGGAAGAAGGGAACGATGGTGGTAATCTTCCCATGGTGCCGCTTCCATTATCATTGATTGAACAATTCCTTCATCGGTGACATGCATTCGCGACCAAGGATCTGAAGGGGTGCCATATTCCTTAGACCTATCTATCCAAATGCTTGATGAGCGTTGATTTTGGTTTTCCTCCCATGCTAGGAACATTGATTGCTACAATATTTCTGTTGGGCTTGGAGGCAATACCTGCGCGGGATCCATGTTGTATCATTTCCTGAGATCTTTTTAATTGAAGATATCATATTGCAGGTCCCTACCGATGCTACTTCCGCCAAATTGATTGGAGGTGGAAGGGAAAATGTTCCCATTAATATAGGGTCTTTTAGTAGGCCTACTCCGATATTTTGAAGTGAATGAGGGCTTCCATGGATCATTGGAATGCTTCCCGTAACTTGAGAGCCATTTGGGAGGAAGTTTTGTTGATCGATGATTATAATCCCTCCTTGAAAGGGAAATGCAATCTTTCTAAAATAGGTCGACACAACAGCAGCCATAGCATATATCCATGGTCTTCCTAGTAGGATGTTGTAATCGAGATTTCCGTCAATTACCTCAACATCTATTTCTACTGTTTTCCCTCCTAGTTCAACCTTCAAGTTACTTAGAATACCATATGGGGTATATGTTCTTCCGTCAAATGCTTTTAATGTCGTCGAAGATCGCGACAAGGTTGGAGATCCTAAAGTTTTCCAGCAACTCATCGACATAATACATGTAGATGCCCCCTCATCAATAATTGTTCGATGAAAAGTTTTGTTGAGGGCTTTCACTTGAACGAGGAAAGCTAGTTGAGCTGGTAACTGAGGATCGTATCCTTTATGATCGAAGGATACAAGATTGGAATCCTTTGGGTCTATCCCACCAATGGCCGATAATAAAGCTTGATTTTGGGATGGGAAATTTTTTAGTACCTCGAGAGTTGACATAGCGGATGGCGATTGGGCCAAATCTTCCACTATATTATAATGCTATGCCGCTCTAGCGCGGGGATTAAACGTCGACTTGTGTACTACTCCCTTTGGCGTTATTTTCAACTCGGGAATGATGGATGGTGCAACTTCTGTCGAAGTTGTTGTCAAGCTACTAGGTTGATCTTTATCCTTGTTGTTCGACAGCTGTGGATTCCCATAATCTTTGTTCCTTGTCGATATCAAAGCATTATTTTTCTGTTTGGAAACCGACAACATCAGCACTTGAGACAGGGAAGCATTTCCACTGTCAACCAGATTTTTTCCTGGAATCGGAAACGGATCAGTTAATACTGCTGAGGTCTTTGTATTCTTGAAGAATTTTTTAAGCTCAGCTCTGTGTGGACAATCTGTGGTCCAATGATCTCATCGCATATAAAGCATGGATTTCTTGGTTTCCTATTTCCAGGAGGGTTTGCAGAAGATTTTTCAGGTGATGATTCTTCCTGTTTCTTCTTCTTCCCTTTTCCTTTCTTCTTGCCCCCTGGTTGCTTGGTTTCCTTGCCTTTATCTGTCGATACGACATTTACTTCCGAGGCAAGAAGTTCCTCTTTTGCATTTTGACTGGAAATCTTACGGGCTTTTTTAGATGTAGCCTTTGTCGATTTCATGTCTGTTGCACCAATCACGCCATCGCCGGCATGAGAGTCATTTTTTGATTTAGGAGGAGGAGGGACTGAGAATTCTAATCTAGGAGCGTCAGGTATTTTACCGTAGAGCGTGCCAAACTGAGTGTAAATCAAGTCCAAATATTGCACACGAGCGATGACTTGCTCTTCGGTGACGACTCCCCCTTTTTCCACATCTTCTGTAATAGAAGGCAATAATGACTTAATAAACCATTCAACTAAAAGTTGATCAGGAACATACGTTTTTACCATTCTACGACGATGTCGCCACTCATGTATATGATCAGATATGTGAGTGGTCGTTGTTTGTTTGAAATTGGTAAGAAGTTCTGTTCCCATTTCGTACCTTATCGATAACTGAAAATGGGTTAAAAAGGTTGTGGCTAGGGTACTGAAGTTGTCAAATGGAGCTCTGGGCAATTCGATATACCATTTTGCTGCCGGACCAGTTAACGTCCTCTGAAAAAGTCGAAGCCTAATCGAATCATCGTTTAGGGTGTTTGATGAACACCACAGATGAAAGGTCATCACATGATTCGATGGATCTTCACCTGGATTCCCATTAAATTTAGGAATATCTAATGGAAGTTTATGTGGAATCGCTAGCCACCAAGGGGCATAAGCGATTGGATCGTTTGTTAACCGATTTAAATTAGGTAACTCTAAAGTCGCCACGAAGGGTAACTGTTGATTCAGGTTAGGTGAGGCGTACCCAGGATAAGATGGGATTGCCTGAGTAGTTGGTCTTTGCATACCAGCATAATGCATTTGATGCTGGTAACTCTCGTAAGGTTGGTGGGCATGACCATTGTAGAATGGTTGATTTTGACCGTTTTGAATATACGGTTGCCCACTATTCACAAAGATTTGTTGTTGTTGCCCGATACTAACTGTTTGACCAAGATGAGGGGTGATTGTACCCATTTGAACCTATGTCATTCCACCAATCAGCGATTATGGTTGAGTTGCAGCGTCAAGGGGTTGTTGCATTACAACCTGAGAAACCTGAGGTTGGCATACAACAAGCAGCGCTTGAACTTGCGACACTGTCACAATAGCTGGCATAGTTGGTATACTTGACATAGGTAAGCATTGTTGCATCGAATATACAACTCTTGGTTGTTGAGGTAGTATCAGTACCCAACCGCTTGACGTAATTCCAGCATAACCCGAATTTTGTTGTGAACTCTCGTATGGCTGTCCTCCCGGAGGGGACAATGAAAGGGTATATTGCCCCCCATACGGCGGTAATCCGGTACTTAAGGGAATGGTTTGCCCTTGAGGGCCGGACTGCCAAAATTGACCTCCAAATGGATCAATTTGTTGAGACTCAACATAAGAGTTTCTGGATATTATTCCGGATGAGCAAACATGAACAGACCATACCGTCGAAATAGCCCTTGAGTGGGCTCCTTCTAGCGATTGAGAGCTAGTTGGGACACATGGTATACCGGCGAACATTGTTGGTGTGATAGCAGGAAGTTCTGTTATCGCTATGTCAAATGACACAATCCTAGATGTTGACGGTTGTTCAGACATTTCTATTCTATCCAAAAGATTACCTAGCGATTCTACAGGAGCTTCCGCTGGCGGTTGACTAATTTCTGATGAAGAAGGATACAGAGTGATCCCGACTCCAAATTGCGATGGAGTACTAGATGGAGGATCCTCTACAATCTCTTCTATAGCAATCAGACTAGGTGGAAGGGGTAGACCGTCAGGTCCGTAGAATGTTTCTGGTGCCAAAGAAGGTATGGAATCTACAGCGACAGATGTTGGGGAACAACACTCTTCGAACCGGTTGTAGATGGAACTGGTTCAGTGATACAAGTGTTTATCTTCAGACTAGGATCATTACTACTGTCCTTCGGTGGCTGCTAAACTTCTTCTGTAAAGGCAGGGATACCAGAAATGTTTGGAGTAACCGGAGTCTCTGATGTCGTTGGAACACTTGTTCTAACTTTACCAAGAGATTTGGAACCGGTTAAACGAGTTCACTTTGTCCGTAATAGTTTCGATTCTGGAGACAAAGACGGTTGAATCGTAAGCCTCTGCAAACGACCGGGTTTCAATTGACTTTCTTCCACGATTGCGGATTACTCGATCAACTAAAGATCAAGGGGAAGTATGTTTCTGAATTAGATGAATTTTAGACACTTTGACACAACTTTTTTTTTCAATTTTTAAGAGTCGATTAAAAACAAAAGATGACTCTAGTCGCCTTCGATTTTTAATGAGCCTGAAGCGACAAGTGCTCAGATGGACCTTTTCCGTTAAGGAGTCTAAAAAGGAACGAAAGGGACTGATCTGGAAATCTAGGTAGAGGGATTACCAAACCAATCACAAAACTGCAGAATACTTTTTACGGTACGACAGTCAATCTTCCCGAATGCTGTGTTCAGTGCATTGCGATCGATAGGGTGGCAGACACGGCTTCCTATGGATAAAGGATTAAGCCTATTGTGGTCTCCCAAAATATACTCGACGGTACGTGGGAGCACAAGTCCGTACTGGCACTTATCGTCTCAAAGTGGAGGAATCACCCAACCATCAGTGAGAACAACAGTTACCAAGCTTTACGATGCCGGAATACGTCTCTAGCCTAGACTTCTAGATGTTGTGTGTTAGGTTCCAAAGCATTGTTAGATTCATTAAATTTATTTTACAGTTGATCTTGCTTAAGAAATTTTCCTTTCAGGTTCACCGCGAGATGTAGATGTATAATTCCTAAAATGCAATCTAAGATGATAAACAGTCTTTTATCTTCTTTGTGCAATGAAAATCCTAGCTACTAAGGAAAGAGAGACAGTGTTCTTTCACAAAGAGCAAAGAGCACACTCTAAATGCACAGTCCTAAATCAAACCAATCAAACAGTCGAAATGCAAATGCACATGCATGTATTTGTTTTCGGCTTTCTTAGTATGTGAATGGTAAAAAGAAAGCTAATGCACAAATCTGAATTACTTTTCAAGCGATAATTATTAACAAGTTTCTTTTCAAAATCAAAAATGGAGATAATCACAACATTTTAAGATTTGGAAATGAATACTTGCTTTTGACACTAGAAAAACTACAAATTCAGACCAAATACAATAGTAATAGGATAATCGACTATCAATAGCATCCAAACTCTTTCCTATGACTGAAAACAACACTTGCGACACTTTCAAATCAAAGGATGACAGTACGATTACATTACTTTTTGCAAAGGAGAACTGAAAATGACTCAAAAAATCCACAAAAACATTTACTGTTCTTTTGCGCAATGGAGGCGAAATAACAGCAAGGAAAAGGTGTTTCAAACAGAGATATACTGATTACAGGAAGCAAAATTCATGAATAGAACTGAAAAGAATGAATTACAGAAACCAAAATTGAACAATGCCTAGTCTGATCAGCGCACCTGTAACACAGGGAATTTGAAATGCAGCGCACCTACTACACTCGGGAAGTGCGCTGAATTTCAGATTCACAAAACAGTACCTGCGCTGGGCCAAAGACGAGACTTTGCTTGGGTTTCGGGTCACAGTTTGCAGTTCAGTTCATGGGTTTTGGCCAAGAAAATGGTAATCAGTAAAGCAACAATCAGGGGTAGATCTAATGAGGTTCCAAGAGCTACCACGAGGGCAATCAGAGAGTTTGTAGATCAATTGTTTAATTTATAAACAAATCCTGGAGATTGACTGAAGCGGCATTTATCTACTTTGCATTTGCATAGCAAATTCAGTTCAAAAGCTACCTGGCTCGACTTCAGGCTCCGTCTGTAAGTTTATAAAATAAACAATCAAGGAAGATAAACAAACAAACTAATTCGTCCCCAACGGAGTCGCCATTTTGTTACAGGGAAAAGTGTCTACACAGAACTGCTTATCCCACTAAGGTGTGGTAGCTACCTTAGAAACAAACAATGTAAAGCTACTTTTGTTTTTCCTTTATGAAATACAGATGAGAGAAGAACAAAGAAGACCAACCTCTGTCTTGCGCTAATCTCCTAATTCGATTCCTCTCTCTCTTGATAGCCTTTCGCTACTTGCTCTCTTGTACGCCCAACTTCACAGAGTACCTGTAGGATCACAGTAGCATGACACTATACAAGAACATGGATCTATAATCATAAACAATCTAGGATCAGATGTAAATTGACCATACAAATGCATAAAATATAAATGACACAAGAGTATGGAGGAAAACTTGAATAGCTTCTATTGATAAACAAGAAAGAGCCAAGGGAGTTATAACTAGTTGTTCTGACCCAGCATCATCCTCTCAGCAAGTAAGCCCTTCTTCACCTCATACAAAGCTTAGATCACCCAACACTATGATGTTGTCTCAAGAAACCAACAGCAATTCCTTACAATATGCAAAATTCCAGCCTCTAGATCTCTGGGATGAGGGATCCATATATAGATATCTGTAAGGGAGATGAGTCAGCTTATGATTTGATTAGTGTCTTCCCTCTGATAGTTCTTGCTTCCACTTGGAGATTGATGATCTCTTACTCATCCTTGGTCGAATTCAGAGAGGAAAGTGTGATAGGAGAAGTTTTCGGAAGATTCCATGCCTCTCCACCTCGCGGAATGACACTGCCATTTGTCACTTCTCGCCCGTCGCACCCTAGAGAAGGGATTTTTGAAATGCAACGCACCCACATAGTGTATTTAGGTGAGATGCAACGCACTTTGTCTATGGAGAAGCTGAAATGATCCTGTTTTGACCAGTTCTGAGCAGTTTTTCATGGAGAACTTCTGGGAGAAGCTGTAATCAGTTGACCTTGTTCCTATAGGAGTTAGAACAACACTTTTAGGGACTTAGGAGCCCTTGGTTTATGGAAATTTATGCTTGGGGTTGCAGTGCCCAAAAATGTCTATAACACTCCTCCAGATTGTCTCCAAGGATTTTGGTGTCTCCTTGGTTGCTTGGGACTTTCTCCTCTTCTGGACACAGTGAAGTGGTGGGTTGACCTCTTAGTGATGAGGCATGAGGTTGATGTCTTGCTCTAACTCTTGTTGCTCCACATCTTTATCCATCTGTTCAAGTGCTTTCTCTATCTCCTAAGAGAATTCCTGCTCTATGATGGTTCACCATGTCTACCTAATTCCGGCTATTCTGATGAGTCTACTATTTGTACGAGCGCGATTTCATATTTCTACACAAGTTGTGTCCCCTGTTGTACCTATTCCTATCACATTTCCTTCTCCTGTTTGCACAACTCTTGCTCCTTCCATAGTTGCTCCTTCAACTCATGCAACTCCTTCTCTATTTCCTCCTTTCTCTGTTTCTCTCTTTACCTTTACACATTTCTCTTGTTGCATTGTTGCCTCTTTGCCTCTATTACCAAAGCTACTTTCTACACAAGTGGGTCTTCTTAGAACTCGCAGCTTTTCTCTTCCTCCATGTTGTCGACAATCTTTCTCTTGCCCTTGTCGTGCACTGGTATGTTCACCTCTGTTGTTGCTACTACTTCTGGTGCTCTTCGGGATGCTACTTCACGCTATTTCGATATCCATTCCATAGCCAGGATGATGGGTTGATTGAGTCTGGAGGAGTTGTAACAATATCTCCATGGATATTCCTTTGCCCAATGACATGCCCCATGGATCCAGTTGAACTGTACTCTCACGTGGTGATCTTTCACAAGACAATGCGGGTCATATGAATTGTAACTTCAGAGGTTGAATGGATACTTCTTCATTTGCTCTTCTTCAACATTTGCATGCTTGAAACTTTGTATCTCCTATAACCTGATCCGCAATGGAGGAGCAGGCCAAGGTGCCTTCTTTTTCCGATGCATCCCAGTTTTCAGACCTGTTGAAAATGCAACAAGATGATGGAGCTTAGTGAAAATAAGTCGCCTTCACTAAGTGGGCCCGAAGGCTATTTTTGGTGCAAAGTCTATTTTTAGACTATGTCTATTTTTAGACATATGGATCATGGTCTATGAGTTGCAGGATGCTATTTTATGGATGATTGGTCATGTTGGTAAAAATAGATGGACTTCTATTTTTAAACATATGGGCGGAGTCTATTTTTAGACTGCCAGTCTAAAAATAGAACAATCGAATATTATTCGCTCTTAATAATATTTGGACTATAAACATTATCTTATCTTCTTGCAGCACTTCAGTTCGAGCTATGGATGTGGCACATGCAACTTCCAGAAGGAAATACGCTTTTCCTATGGGTTAGTTGAGCTATTGCATGATGGACTTCAGTTAGAACTCAAGTGATTGAGTTTGGTGGAGTTGATTGAGGAGTTGATGGAGTTGTGTTTAGTTTGACTTAGTTGAACTAGTTGCATTTAGTCTAACTACCAAATACACTAGTAATGAGTGATGTGAATTAATTATTAATTAATTCACTAATTACTAACTCATAAATCAACTAAAGAATACATCAGTTAACTCAATGCATGGACAATTCAGTGGAGACAAGTGTTAGAGGTGGGTGAAAGGGTGAGACCACTATCAGTTGTGACTATAGCTGTGCATGATATTTACACAATCATTGATTGAGATTGCCAATGAAGATTGTGCATTACAAGCCAAGGGAAAACGAGCTTGGATCAGATCCATTCTCACATTGGATTGTGCAGTAGAGGCAGGCAAACAGTGGAGGAGATTTGAACCTGCGACTTGTTCAGAACTGAGCTAGTTTGTGTGTAGCAGGTGGAGATAGTACTGAGTGCTTGTGAGGAGTATTGTACTATGTATTGTTACATGTTCTCTATCATTATAATATACAGATATTGGGGGTTTTCAGCTATATGCTTTCCCCAGTACATATTGTGTTGATATGTGTGATTGATGTTTCAATGTGCGCATGCGATTGTTTTTAATTCCGCAAATTGATGATCAACGTAGAGGAGGTTATGTATTATGCATGCATTCTAAAAATACTCTATAATCAGGATAATATTTGTGAATAAGTGTTATATTATTCAAAATTTCTACATGGTATCAGAGCTAGCTGATTTGTAGAAAAAGTTTCTACATGGTATCGGAGCGAAGTTGATCATTAGATCTATTATTCAGAAAGTGATTACATTTTATTTCTTCAAGCAGAGTCTGTAATCGGGCCAGATAGCCTCTGGATTCATCCTTCTTTTGGAAGGTGAGATATCTAGTCAATGCCCATACAGTCAATCTCTATACGAGAAATACTTTGTTCTCACGAATTTTAGATCAGAAGCGGTTGAGTTTTGAGCTGGTGGAATTCAAATTTGCAGCAGTGTTTTCTTAGTGTCAAAGTTGAAATGTCTTTCAACGGATTGCGATCGGAGTATGCCCTTGAAGGCAGCTCGAATTATATTGCATGGAAATACAGGATAGAGGCTGTGTTAGATGACAATGGGTTGAAGGAGTTCATAGAGCTAAGGTCCCAAAACGTTGAGGCTTGGCAAAAGAAGATAGCAAAGTGTCGAAGGATTTTGTTGGAGGGCATGAAGGATCACATTGTATCCACCCTGCATGGAAAGGATTCTCCATACTTGATGTGGAAAGCATTGACAGATTTATTCCAAAGCAAAAGCGACCAGAGGAAGTTGGCGCTCAAGGATAAACTCAGAAACATTAAGTGTGAGAAAGGAGATAGTATGCCCAAGTATCTCACGAAGTTCACCCAATGTCGAGATGAGCTGGGAAGTGTGGGTGTGACTATCGATGATGAGGACTTGGTGAGCTTGGCTCTCCTTGGTGTTCTGAAGAGTTGGCATTCCTATCAGGACTCTGTCAATGGTCAGGAGAAATTGCTAGGATGGGAGAGACTTTGGTCTGAACTTGTGCAAGAGGAGATCAGGCGGAATACCAGGGACGGATCTTCATCAAAGGCATCTGATGAAGAAAATTGTGCTTTGGTTGCCAAAGCAAAGAAGGGGAAGAAAAAGAAAGCTTCTCATTCCGATGCGAAAGGCAAGAAGCGGGACATCTCCAAGCTAAAGTGCTTTCATTGTCCCTAGCACGGACATTATGCCACAAATTGTCCGCAGAAGAAGAAAAATAAGCAAGCTGCTGGATCTACAGTGGGAGAGGCCTTAGCCTCGCAGTTTGAGCTGGATTTTTCATTGATCGCATGCTTGGTATCAAGTGTGATGGGATCGGTATGGTTCTTGGACAGTGGTGCGTCTTTTCACATGACAAGATATCAAGATTTGTTTTCTGATCTGGATGAGAAAGGTCTTGGAGTGCACATCAAGATGGGCGATGATGGTAGATACAGTGCGACCGGTATGGGTACCATTTCCTTTGAGAGGGAGTCTAGTAAACCCTTTGTATTGAAGGAAGTGATGCATGTTCTAGGATTGAAGAATAATCTTATCTCTGTGGTGATGTTAGAAGACAAGGGATATGATGTTGTCTTCAGCGAGGGAAAGGCTTTCCTACGCAGTAAGAAAACTGTAGAAACCCGGAAGATAGGGGTTCGAGTCAAGAACCTTTATCAATTGCATGTAGATGGCTGCGTAGCAATGGCATATAAGGCAGAAGGATTGGTGAGCCGAGATGACGGCGAGCTGTGGCACCGAAGATTGGGCCACCTTCACCATGGAGCCTTGAAGATACTACAGCAGATTTCTACTGGGCTTCCTAAAGGCACTCTTGCGCAGTCAGATCAGTGAAAGGGGTGTATGTTGGGAAAATTTGTGAAAGCCACCTTTCACGAGAAGGATAGTCATGCCACGATGATCCTTGAGAGAATTCACACAGACATGTGTGGACCTTTCTCAGTAGCTTCGACAGCAAAGCACAAGTACTATGTGATCTTTGTTGATGATTTCTCTCGAAAGTGCTGGATCTTCTTCATGCAGAAGAATAGCGAGACATACTCAAAGTTATGTGAGTTCAAAGCACTATTTGAGAAGGAATCGGGCAAGAAGGTAAAGGCTCTTAGGAGCTACAATGGTGGTGAATTCATATTTGGTGAGTTCAAGGACTTATGCAGCGCAAAATGGATTCGAAGAGAGCTCATAGCTCCCCATAACCCACAGCAGAACGGGGTTGCTGAGCGGAAGAACAGAACAATCGTGGGTGCTGCACGAGCGATGTTGCATGATCAGGACCTACCCCTTCACTTGTGGGTGAAGACATGCAATACTATAGTATATGTGCAGAACCATTGTCCTCACAAGATACTTGGCATGAGTACACCTGAGGAGGCTTATTCTGGTAAGAGGCCTGATATTTCCCATTTGAGGATTTTTGGTTCTCCTGTTTACATGCATGTGACGAAGCATTCCAGGAGGAAGCCGAAGCCAACCGCAGAGGTTGGGATATTTGTGGGGTACACTGATACGCCCCACAACTATCGTGTGTATTTTCCAGACAGTCGCAAGACTGTTGTGCGATGGGATATCAAATTTTAGGAGGAGAAAGCCATGAAGTGTTCACTTGAGAGGGAGCCACACTTGCATCCAGATGAAGAGCTATTAGTTCTTAAGGATGAGCTTTAGGACGTGGATCAACCACAAGATGAATTTCATGGAGTGGAAGAGACCACTCATGCAGCGCCAACCATCAGAGGGCGAAAGCGCACTACAGAAGCTAAGCGACTGGCTCAAGATGTAGAGAAGGTTGTAGGACCACCTACAGGACAACGCAAACAGAGACAGTCACCTGATTGGTACACTGGATACATGGCTCTTGTGAGCAAATGTGTCATGACTGAGCCATCCTCTTTCGAGGAAGCTGTGGAGGATCCCACATGGGTAGATGCCATGGTGGAAGAGTATGATTCGATTGTCAGAAATAGTGCATGGGAGATTGTCCCAAGACCAAAGGGGAAATCAGTGGTGGGTTCGAGATGGATATACAAAGTGAAGCAGGCAGTTGATGGGAGTGTGGAGAAGTACAAGGCAAGATTTGTTGCCCGAGGCTTCTCACAGATAGAGGGGATCGATTATGAGGAGACTTTTGCACCTGTCGCAAGGTATGCTTCCATATGGACGATTCTTGCTCTCTCAGCGCAGATGGGGTGGCACATCCATCAGATGGATGTGAAGACTGTGTTCCTCAATGGAGTCATTGAGGAGGAGGTGTTACAGGTGTACATAGAGTAGCCTGAAGGTTTCGAGATCTTTAGCAGCGAGTCGCATGTGTGCAGGCTCAGGAGAGCATTGTATGGGTTGAAACAAGCACCTTGTGCTTGGTACACACGGATAGACAGTTATTTCACCGAACTTGGATTCTCCAAGAGTGAGGCAGATCCTAACCTATACCAGATTTTGGTGGAAGGTAAGTTGCTGATCATTGTACTTTATGTAGATGATTTGATTTTGACAGGAGATGAGTTGTTGATACTTTCATGCAAGGAGGATCTTGCTATAGAGTTTGAGATGAAGGACTTGGGCCTCCTTCATTATTTCCTGGGATTGGAAATTTGGCAGCGCAGTGATGGACTATTTGTTTCTCAAGGTAAGTATGCCCAGGAGATACTGGAGAAGTTCAACATGCATGGCTTCAAGCCTGTTGATACTCTTCTTCTTGGAGGTTGGAGGAAGGAGGATGCTACTTTAGCGGAGGTAGTGGATGCCACTGTTTATCGACAGTTGGTGGGGTCGCTTATGTATCTGGTCAATACACGACCCGATATATGCTATGTCATTAACCAGCTTTCACAAGCTATGGTTAAGCGAACCAAGCTCTTCTGGAAGGCGGGCAAGCATGTATTGCGTTATCTTAGAGGCACATTGGGATATGGATTGTGGTACAGACAGGAGGATGAGGTGGAGCTATGTGGCTTCACGGATGCAGATTGGGCGGGGAGCCCAACGGATAGAAAGAGCACATCTGGAGGGATCTTCAATATCGATTCGACAACAGCTTCTTGGTACAGCAGGAAGCAGAGATCTGTGGCACTCAGTTCAGTAGAGGCCGAGTATATGGCAGCAAGTTCAGTTGCATGCGAGGCTATATGGATGAGGAAGATCCTAGTCGAGTTGTTCGAGTCACACTTGGAGCCTACTGTGATTTATTGTGATAACCAGAGTTGCATTAAACTCTCGGCTAATCCAGTATTTCATGATAGATCCAAGCACATCGACATCAGGTACCATCATATCAGAGATTGTGTGCAGCAGAGAATCATGTTACTTTCATACATTCCCACGGAGGATCAATATGTTGATATCTTGACAAAGGCGCTCACTAGGAGCAAATTCGAATACCACAGAGGCAGGATAGGGGTTGCAGATAACCATATCTTGTTGAGAGGGGGTGTTGAAAATGCAACAAGATGATGGATCTTAGTGAAAGGAAGTCGCCTTCACTAAGTGGGCCCGAAGGCTATTTTTGGTGCAAAGTCTATTTTTAGACTATGTCTATTTTTAGACATATGGATCATGGTCTATGAGTTTCAGGATGTTATTTATGGATGATTGGTCATGTTGGTAAAAATAGATGGACTTCTATTTTTAGACATATGGGCAGAGTCTATTTTTAGACTGCCAGTCTAAAAATAGAACAGTCGAATATTATTAGATCTTAATAATATTTGGACTATAAACATTATCTTATCCTCTTGCAGCACTTCAATTTGAGCTACGGATGTGGCACATGCAACTGACAGAAGGAAATACGCTTTTCCTATGTGTTAGTTGAGCTATTGCATGATGGACTTCAGTTAGAACTCAAGTGATTGAGTTTGGTGGAGTTGATTGAGGAGTTGATGGAGTTGTGTTCAGTTTGACTTAGTTGAACTAGTTGTATTTAGTCTAATTGCCAAATACACTAGTGATGAGTGATGTGAATTACTTATTAATTAATTCACTAATTACTAACTCATAAATATACTAAAGAATACATCAGTTAACTCAGTGCATGGACAATTCAGTGGAGACAAGTGTTAGAGGTGGGTGAAAGGGTGAGACTACTATTAGTTGTGACTATAGTTGTGCATGAGATTTGCACAATCAATGATTGAGATTGCCAATGAGGATTGCACAGTACAAGCCAAGGGAAAATGAGCTTGGATCAGATCCATTCTCACATTGGATTGCGCAGTAGAGGCAGGCAAATAGTGGAGGAGATTTGAACATGTGACTTGTTCAGATCTGAGCTAGTTTGTGTGTAGCAGGTGGAGATAGTACTGAGTGCTTGTAAGGACTATTGTACTATGTATTGTTACATGTTCTCTATCATTATAATATCCATATAGTTGGGGGTTTTCAGTTGTATGCTTTCCATAGTACATACTGTGTTGATATGTGTGATTGATGTTTCAATGTGTGCATGCGATTGTTTTTAATTCCGCAAATTGATGATCAACATAGAGGAGGTTATGTATTATGCATGCATTCCGCAAATAGTTTATAATCAGGATAATCTCTATTAATAAGTGTTCTATTATTCAAAATTTCTACAAGACCTATCGATATGTTATATGATACTTCCTGCATGTCGAGCTTGTCCAAGGAAAACTTCGATAAAACATGCAGAGGCTTCTCTGCAATGTACATCCATATGAAGGTGTTGGAAGGTGAGGCATACCAATTAGCTATGTCGATCAGTGCCTCCATTATTTCCTTTGACATGCAGGATGGATCCTATTCAAATATCATCTTGTAAACGAGGTGAAAAAATGATCGGATAGTTGTGTGGTAACTCCTCTGAAGCTGCATTCGGACAACATCTTACAATAAGTGTTCACAAAGGTCTCCGTCGGTGTCCATGCCCACTTAAAGCTCGGGAACTCTTGACAAGCACATATAGCATCCAATATGTAAGCAAACATGTAGACTTTTTCTTATATACCTTTGGGTGGTTGTCAAGCCCTTGCTACCTTTTCCTTCAACTGGTGAGCCAACATGTCGGACTAGTTGCATGCTTTGCCTTCTCTAGCCAATTGGTCCAACGCGATCGTCCAACCCTGTGGGAAGGTTTCCATGCTTTCTTGTCCATACAGTTGACATGCAAAGATGACCAAGTATTGATACGCCTTCCACAGTATCTTTTTCTTGTAGACTTGGTTGGGTGTCATCCTAAATTTAGTCAGCTCCTTCACCCAGTTCTTCAAGATATCTCTAGAGTTGGCATTGTTGTTGGGTATGCTGAAGGGAGTCTCCATGGTGATCATGGGCTTCGATATCCGATACCTCTCATCATAATCCTGTGCCCTAAAGGTAGCAATCTTTGTCTCGTTGACACTGCTCAATGTCATCGTCTAGGGATCAGTGTGCGAGACGATCCAATGTATCATTTCCGCGCATGGAAGCACAGTATACCTGCATGCAATCTGGTAACAGCCGAACTTGTGGGATGTTTACATAGACTTGGAGATCTTCAAGGTATTCCCCAAATGTGCCTACAAATGCAACATTGACCTCTTGTCATTTCAGCTTGATGTCCTTGCCTACAAGCATCTTGGTTTCTCCATAGATTGGCAAACTTGTAGACACTCCCTCAACTGCTGCTCTAGTCGCACTTCCATTAGTGTCCTTCAATCTTGATCTCTTAGAGGCCATTGATCCTAAACTGCTAAGAGGTGGATGAACACCTGCTAGATATGGAGACAAAGAAACATGCATGGAAAGAAATCTGTCAGCTAAAACCACAGAAAACTTGAGGAACGACATGCAACATCCCTAGGGATTGACAGGCAAGGATTGCGTAATTTCTCGTGGGAGATTGGGAGACTAGCTGGAATAACTGTGAAAATTGAATTTTGGGTTGTCTGGGGAGAATGGATGGTTGCTGGAAGTGTACAATGTGCAATCCAGGCTGGTCTACTAGCTGTTGGAACTACATAATGTACAATTTCAGCTGGCAGTGGTTGTAGGCGTAGTGACTGCATTGTGCAATTTTCTAGGCTAACGGTCACTATCCCTCAAAATTGCGCAATGCAAGACTGCAGGATAGTCACTGGGAAGAAATGCGCATTTCCTGAGAGGAAGACAGAGCCTTCCCTCTCAGGATTGTGCAATGTTGTCTTGGTGAGGCAGAGTCTGGGCCAAGGCTGCCTAGACCCACCGACTGAAAACTGAAAGCAAATGTGAAAGTGATTGCACGGTGATACTAAGTGTAATCAGGATTGAATGATCATGCATGCAAATGGTGAATGAAATATTCGGAAAACGGAACAACATGCATGTGGGTGAAGCGAGTCATCGAATTAGCAACCATTTGTGCAAAATAGTTTCATGCATGCGACAACAGTGAGATGCTAATGAAAACTAAAATGGTACTAGAAAAAGCTAGTATGCATGTAAACAACAGCAAGCATTCACAGTAATCAAGCGAACCGCACTCACACAAGCCGAAACACAAAAAGTAACAGAAATGCTACAAAAGACAAGTTAAGATGACTTACATGTGAATAGTTGAGATGGATGTGTCGAAGACTCCTGGTGTGTTGTGGGATGTTAGAGATCCAAGATCAATGTGAATAATTGAGCTTTGAAGCATTGAATAAATGAGTTTGAGGCTCATGACGCACATGTCGCAAATCTAGGAAAAAGCGACACTTAGAGGAAAGATTCTAAAATGTTATTTGCATGTAACCTACAGCTGCCGAAAATAGCTCCCTAAAATCTAGGGATGCTTTTTGCATGTTTATTTTTTCTATCCTGGGAAAAAGCAACACATGCAAGTCATATGTTCCCGGTCCTGGGTGGAATGGGTCAACTCAATAGCATATGTAACATCCTGCTCCGCTGAGGGGAAAAAATGTGCATTTCTAGGAGGGAGTTGGGTTGGATGCCTAGAATATTTGTGTAATTTCTGGGCTGAGTAGCTGACTGCTGCCTAGACATTTGCAATTGTTGGGATGAGTAATCCTACTAGGAGGAATTGCACAATTTTCTCAGTGAATCTTGACTGACAAATTTGCACAATTCTGGAGCCCAGCAGGCTGCCAGACAAAATTGTACAATTCCTGGAGGGAAGGTTGGTTCCCCTCTAGAATTGCACAATTTCTTGAGGGAGCTGCTCAGCCTGTAGCTAGACAAAGTCCAAAGAAATAGCTTGTGAGGGGGGTGCAACAAGCCATGATGCACAGGCTGACAATCTACTAGAAAATCATTGAAGCTTGTGTACTTGACAAGGCAAGACATGCTGCTAAGGAAGGTTGGTAGGGAGGCTCCAAAGTGAAGCTAAGGAAAAAATTTGGAGGGTGGTTCTAGCCACTACAACACAACTCTAGTACATCTGATCTGAAATTGAAGTCAAGGCTACAAGAATATGAAGAAAGAAAAATAAAACAAATTTATATATATATATATATATCTTCGAAGTCTACAAAACATGAAGAAGGAATAAAGGACAAGGAAACAATCTAATGTATCCTCGCTCAAAACAAAGGAGAAGTTCATTATCTCTAAAGAATAACAATTTGCTGCATAAAAAATTGAAATATATATGACAAGACAATATGAAAAGTTTCATAAGTATAGAAGCAGTGCCAGGAAAACTATTATCTTTGAAATGATGCTAGCTATAGGAAGAATACTATTTTTTGGAACAAAGACAAACCTGTGACATTATTTGGCTCATTAAAAATCTGAAGTTTGTACTATATGATGCCTCATTCAAAATGACACTCAAATTTGTGACATATCTGAGCATCTCTATGAAAGATAAAATAATATGAATTTTATGAAAGTTTGAGCAAGAAAAAAAAGTTAATATTGAGAAGAATACCATGTATGACATCCAAATTTACAAATAAACTAAGCAGTAATTGCATCTTCTAGAAAGCATCGATGATGAGATCAACACTTATCCAAGATCTGAACCATACAAAGCATCAAAATTTTTCTGAGTTGTCAAGCCTAAAGGATGAATTTCTTTGTGGAAGAATTTAAGTTATTTGGTAGCCCGTGCGAATAAATGAGGGATGTTACACCATATTATATGCAAATATCTACGACTCGTCATCTCTATGACATAAATTTTGTGGAGGAAACCAAAAACTATCTTTGTATCTAAAGAAAAAAATTGAAACATCATTCTACAACTTTGTGACCACAAGTTTTAAACACGAACAATATGTGGAATGTCTTCAAGACATATAATAGTACAAGATATATATTTATGAGGAAGTTTTGTTTGTAGTCTATGGAAGGAAGTAAAATATGAGGCGAATTGGCCCAATCACTATATCTAAGATATTTTGTGTGAAAGAAATAAGACAAATAAGAAGTATCACCTTATAAAAAGGAATGTGATTAGGAATTTGAAGCCATGTGAAGCATATCTATGTGACACCGGTATATGAAGTACATATGCTAGCAAGAGTTCCTCCTATAAATAGAAGAATAATTATCTACATCAATGAAGTTGACCTATCTATGAAGCCAAGACAAATCTAGCAACCCAAAGAAATTTCTATGATGTTTAAAGGATTGAAGCACCTTTGTTGGAGTAAGTTGGTACATAACAACTAAAGAGAAACCAAAGGGTCATATCTATGCAGGGATAAGGTAAGGCTGAGAAAGATACATATAAACCTTTTTCATTTGTAGTGCATATAATACAATAATCTAATGATCTCTTGTAAGATAGAAATGCATCATAAAAGGGCTTGCGTAGAGATCATTGACATATTAGTATCTCCTTGCATATGTAGACTAGGTTTTATAATCAGGGAATGAAATCTCTTACATAGAAAGCATGTAAATAACATTTCTATGGTTTTTTGACTGTAGAATTTGCATTTCCTAAAATGACATATATTGAAGACTTTGTCATCTAGGGACTATAAACCCTAGCAAAGTTTGGACTACGAAAAAAAACCCTATGAACAAAACCCTATTTAATTGTTTTTGTTGTAAAAAGTAGGTTTAATCCTTGACATCATGCTAATGTGAGAAAAAGGTTGTGTTATGTACCTAGGGGGGATAATATGGGGTACCAAGGGAGGTACTCAAGGTAATAATGTAATAATGGGATGGGCCATAGTAATAAATAAGGTGGTTAACCCATGTCATGTAAGGGACCACAAGTAGTTAATAATAACGTAAGGGGCCCATGGTATTAGTTGATGGTATGAGGAAACCATGGTAATGATACATGGTATTGTATGTATGAGGCCTATATAAAGGCTAGAGACTCCACATGAAGATGAAGAGAAGTATTCTTGTATGAACAAGAATATGGCTTGTGGAGTGTTCTCCTTCCTTAAGGAGTGAATGTATGGTGTTGCCCTACCTTAAGGGTTTGATCAATAAAGAATCATTGCTTGGGCGGGGCGGATGGCTTTCACACCGCCCAACCAAGTTCGAATCCTGTGGAGGTTGTAAAAATGAGAGGTTGTAGAATGAGAGGGTCCCGCCGAAGCTTACAAAAAAAAAAAAAATCTCCACTTTTGTGCCCAAGAAAGTGCTCTGATACCAATTGTTGTAGATCTAACTCGAAAGTATAGTGATAATAGAAATAAACCCAAGAAATAGCAAGATAGAAATAGATAGAGATGATTCACTTTATTGATCAAACCCTTATGGTAGGGCAACACCATACATTCACTCCTTAAGGAAGGAGAACACTCCACAAGCCATATGCTTGTTCATACAAGAATATTTCTCTTCATATCCTCCATGTGGAGTCTCTAGCCTTTATATAGGCCTCATACATACAATACCATGTATTATTACCATGGTTTCCTCATACCATCAACTAATACCATGGGCCCCTTACGTTATTATTAACTACTTGTGGTCCCTTACATGACATGGGTTAACCACCTTATTTATTACTATGGCCCATCCCATTATTACATTATTACCTTGGGTACCTCCCTTGGTACCCCATATTATCCCCCCTAGGTACATAACATTCCACACCCCTAAACATGTTTCGTCCCCGAAACATGGGAAGAACATAAATAATAAGATCTACTCAAGAGAGTAGTCCACTGATACCATGCACTTGCATCTAGCCATCCAAGAGAAAGGTGAACCCTCGATCTAGCTGGTGCCTCGCTCGCTTGAGATGGAAGTTGACTGCGGTAGCTCTTCTGTGTGGAAGTGTAGTAGGTGGATCTTTGTTCCTCTTGATCTGTCCTGCGGGGTTTGTTGTCCATGTGGCTAATTGGTTGCCATCTTGATTGTTGTCTTGTTGGGTGATGTGGGTGATGATATGTTGAAGTTTTAACCCACGATGGCTTTTTCTTTACTTCACCTTGCTGTGGTGCCTCTTGTGGTGTCTTCTTTTTCAATATGACTTCAACCACTGAATCGTCCTCAGATGTATCAGCACCTGTAACCTTTTCTGCTTCAGCCTCTGTTTGTGTTTGATTGTCGACCATCAACTGCTCATCATCTGATATGTCAGTCCCTGTAACATCTTGTGCGTCAACCTCCATGGACTCTACCTGTTTATGGATGGAAATATCCTGTAATGTAATTTTCTTCTTTTTATACCATAGCTTCAAGAATTTCTTCTGCACATTAATATTGATAGTACCCACAGATTCCATCCAAAGATATCCCAAAACAACATCGATATTATCCATCTCTGAAGCATAAAAATCACCATGAAACACATACTTATCCATAGAAAGCTTCAAATCCTTATAGATTTGAGCATCCTTATCATCATCCTGTGTATGTGCAATTTGTTTTGCTGGGACTTGCAATTTTTTTTGCCAAATTGACATTTATGAGATTTTGCTTGCAACTCGGATTTATAGACACAATGATTTTCTCCTTCTGAATCAATCCATGAACCTGCAATAAGGAGATACCAACAGAAAATAACCCTTTAGGTTCCTTAGTTTCCTTCTTTCCCGTAAAAATAAAATCTTTGCTAGGCTGTGTGTCTGTCTGTGTGAGCTTATCCACAAGATTAGCTTTTTAGTCAAAGCGGTCCATAAGAGCTTTAGTGAATTTGTCCCAAGTCAAGGGCCAACGATAGCGACGTTGATACCCTTGCCACCATTGCAATCTTTCATTGTCCAAGTACATTGTTCCCAAATTCAGCTGAGTTTCATCATTCATGATGTAATTCAATCTAAAACATTTCTCCATTTGTGCTAGCCATTTGGCTGGATGAGAGCCATCAAATGGATATAAGTCATTCAAATTCAGATCTCGGTCCGCCATCACAAAAATTGGCGAAAATTTGAAATGGTCACAGTTTCGTCAATATTGCTCAGAATCCTTATTATGACCTGTTTTCAGAAATGGAAGAATCATTCTGCATCTGCACATGTGATAGAAATCCTGATCCAGGCACTAGAATTCCAGATCCGCGCTGCTACTCTCCCGCCGTCACCCAAAATTTCTGAAAAAAGAGCTGATTTTAAATCAGCGATATCTCCCTCATCCGGACTCCGATTCGACTGATTTTTTTTTTGAAATCAGGTGTTTTCTCTCAAAGATTCCAGATCTACAATTATAATTTTCAGATCTAGTGCCAAGAGGTCTAGATCTGCACCGCAAATTCGCTGCCCCGAAAAATTGTTTGCAACCCTACTGATTTTTAAATCAGCGATATCTTCTTCATCTGGACTCCGATTCAACTGATTTTTTTTTTGAATTTGGGTATTTTTTCACAAGGAATACAGATCTGCAATTATATTCTATAGATATGGCACCAAAATGTACAGATATGATCTGAAAATTCGCCGCCCCCGAAACCCTGCAAAAAATATAAAAAAAAATCTCCACTTTTGTGCCCAAGAAAGTGCTCTGATACCAATTGTTGTAGATCTAACTCGAAAGTATAGTGATAATAGAAATAAACCCAAGAAATAGCAAGATAGAAATAGATAGAGATGATTCACTTTATTGATCAAACCCTTATGGTAGGGCAACACCATACATTCACTCCTTAAGGAAGGAGAACACTCCACAAGCCATATGCATGTTCATATAAGAATACTTCTATTCATATTCATATGTGGAGTCTCTAGCCTTTATATAGGCCTCATACATACAATACCATGCATCATTACCATGGTTTCCTCATACCATCAACTAATACCATAAGCCCATTACATTATTATTAACTACTTGTGGTCCCTTACATGACATGGGTTAACCACCTTATTTATTACTATGGCCCATCCCATTATTACATTATTACCTTGGGTACCTCCCTTGGTACCCCATATTATCCCCCCTAGGTACATAACAGGTTGGGGAATAAGTCCATAATTAAGAGGGAAGTAACCTTCTTCAAAAGATAAGTACTCTACATCTCCTTGATTACTACTAATGCTACTACCTTTTTACTTTGTCCCTTTTGTTCCTTCATAGTGTTCTAACAAAGGTTTCAAGTCAAAAGAAGAATTATCTAAGATTGAATAGAAGTTAGAAGAATTGGAAGAATGTGGCAAAGAAATAATATTAAGGAGGAGGAAGAAAATTTTGAATAGATGTTCACCTACCTCAACTAGAAAGAGGGAGTTCTGATTGGTTCGATTCAGGAACATATTGATATACTAATGTTGATAGAGATACTACTAATGTTTGGGAGCTAATACTATTTCTTGAATAATGTGAAATAAGAAGGAAGTAATATGCAAGAAGATAAATATATTTGATATCATTGTGCCAACAATGGATTAGTTCAATCTAGGAACACATTTATAGGCTTGATAGTAATGATGAAGTTACTATTGATTAGAAGCTGATATAATTTCATTAGGGGATTTTTGAGGTCTAAAATGGGCCTCCTAAGAAAATTGTACAACCAAAATAAAATTTATAAGAACCAATAGGATTCAAGATGATGATGTCAACCATGGGGGATGATTCACCATTCTTGGAGTAAAAAAGTACAAGATTAAAAAATAATAAAATTACCTTTTCAACTCGTATTTTCAACTTATCTCCCTAATTTTTTACTCAAATTTCGAGAAAGAATACTCATTGGATGTAAAATTTAATTCCTCATCCAAGGAATACCCATGTTTCATACTTTTGATGGACCCTACTACACGAAAAATGAGAAATTCATGAAAATTCATGATTGCAATCATGCTTTTCATGTATTTCTCATTTTTCATGTAGCAGGGTCCATCGAAAGTATTGAACATGGGTACTCCTTGGATGACGAATCAAATTCTGCATCCAATGAGTGTTTCCGCTTAAAATTTGAGTAAACCAATATGGAGATAAGTTGAAAATACGAGTTGAAAAAATAGTTTTATCATTTTTCCCTCTAAAATTTGATGATGTAATCTAATCTTATTTTATTATTTCCACTATTATTGTTAGGATATTCCGACACATAGGATATAGTTAAGTTCAACTTGGTCTAGTATAGAGTTAGGTAAAGTGTGTTTCTTTACCGTTGTACATTTTGTAACTTACAATCCGACGGTCACGATATGTAGTGATCCGACGGTTCACTCTCACCTCGGTATTACCGACACTTGATCCGCGGCTTGACACCCGATTGGTCCATGAGTTCTATTTAAAGCGCATGGAGGGTCATTGTTCGGGTAATCCATGCATGAGAGAAGCTTATGTAAATTTTCATTCTTTGATTAATAAATTGCCTGTAGTACCCACGTTGGGACAGGCCGTGGACTGTTTCCCTCCTTGCACTTTGAGGGTTTTAACCACATCAAAAATACTGGTGTATTGATTTGATATCTGGTTGTGAGCAGTGTCCTTTTGGTGTTCTTTCTAAGGAACTTACCCTGTAAATTCCTACATGGTATCAGAGCAATTTGAGGGCCGCGTCCGTTGGTGATTCAAATCTGAAGCCGGTAGAACTGCATGCGGCTGTCATTTCCTAGATCTGCTGTTTCTGACTGCTTTCGGGCCAAGAGGACTGCTCTGTTGCGTTCGGAGCATTTGTTCTAGTGAGGAACCCCTTTCGTTTCACGCGAAAAGGTTTCCGGTAGCCCTAGCTGCGTCATTTTTTCAGATCGGGAGGTATACAGTGTTTTTTTTTTGCAGTTTACTGTTATTTTCTCTCTGCTTATTTCGGTCTCAGTTTATTTAGCCTTTTTTTTTTAACCGGATCTATACCTTTCATTTCTATGTATGCTCTTTGCCCTGCGACTCTGTGCGATCTGGGCAAATCAGAAACAGAAAGGAAGGATTTTTCTCATGCGTATGCTCTTTTCCCTGCACCTTAGTGTGATCTCGGAAAATCAGAAACATTGAGAAAAATATTTAGTTTTTCGGCTAAAGCTAACTTTGAGATTTTTTTTTTAATTTCTAGTTTTTTGGTTAAAGCTAACTTCGAGCCGCAAGGTTCGTTTTTCTTTGCATATTCGTGTTGGGTTTTGTGTTTTGTGTTTTGTAGGGAAAAAGAGCTTTCTCAAGGCAAGCACGCAAACCAAGGCCCTCGCCCCTCCCCCCCCCCCCCTCTCTCTCTCTCTCTCTCTCAAATTTTTTGTATAGATCAATTGGTTCAAAGTTATTTTAAGAGAGTAGAGGTCTTGGGTTCAAGTCTCCATTTTGTGGGGGCAGATTTTTTTTCATTCCCGCACATTCGCGCACTTTGCCGGCAACGTCAACAATTTTTTTTCAAAAAGCCATAACTTCTTCATCCGGAAGCCTTTTTCAGAGCCGTTTTTTTTAAAACCGCCTATTTTTTCGAGATCTATCCATTGGAACACTTACTTTCAGCATCTTCAGCTTCATTTTTTTTTTAAATGGAAAGTCCATGCCAAGTCATTCTTGACAGCACTAACTACTTCCAATGGGTAGCCTACATGGAAGATTTACTTAGAAGTAAAGGTCTCTTCAGAATAGCCACATACCAAGAGAAGAAACCAAAAGATGAAGACAAGGTTGCAAAATGGGAAAATAGACAAGATCAAGCACGTGGTTTGATAGGGATGTCTATTTCTCCTGATCTTAGATTCCACATTGCAGACCTTGAGACTCCTCATGAAGCATTAGAAAAACTCGCTAAAGTTTTTGGGATTAAAAATGAAATTAGAGCCCATCAACTTGAAAATGAGCTGCTTACTTTGGATCCTAATAATTTTTCTTGCATTGAAGATTTCTTGTCCAAATTCAAGACCCTTAGATATCTCTTGGAAGGTGTTAAAGTTAAGAAAGAAGATGGTAACCTTATTTATTCCATCCTTACTAAGTTGGGACCAGCCTACTCTGTATTTGTTTCCACTTTCCATTCTACAAGGGAAGCTTTCATTTGTCAAGGAAAAGACTACAAGGCCCCTTCCTTTGACTCCTTTTGTGATTCCTTAATAAGAGAACAAGAAAAACTCTTACACCTTGGTCTTCTTAATCTTGGAAACTCTTCCACGAAAGCGTTAGCCGCCCAGCAGCAACCAAATTCAAAGAATCCTAAGAAGTCATATCCTCAAAAGAATGGTCCTAAACCATCTCAGCCTCAAAATGAAAGATCATTTCAGCAAAATGATAAGACCAATAAAAACAAATGGAAGAAGACTGATAGACATTGTAACTTTTGTAATCGAGATGGCCACTTAGAATCTAAATGCTTTAAGAAGATGGAAGCCTTGGAAGCCGCAATGAAGAAACATAACATCCATGTGGAGCCTACTTCAACTTCAACTTCTGGAATGGCACTTTCTGCATGTCATTGTCAATCATCTCAGTCTGGTTAAGCATTAAATGTATCTTCTTCTTATTCTCATTCTCATGAGTGGCTCATTGATTCTGGAGCCTCTTGTCACATGGCCAAAAACCAAGCCATGTTTTCTTCTTTAAATGATTGTAACACCAAAAATATATATGTTGGTGATGATAGATCTCTTAATGTTGTAGGGACTGGAACTGTTCATCTAGACAATGGTCAGTTTAATGATGTATTATGTGTTCCAACCTTATCCTGCAACCTTCTATCTATCTATCAGATAACTCATTCAGGTGAAGGTAAAATTGTTGAATTTTCACCTCATGATGTTGTAATCAAGGATCTAAAAGATCCTAAACAGATTCTAGCTACTGGTCTTGCTGATGATTCCAAAAGGTTGTATAAGTTTCACAACTTTGGGTCATCAAATCTTCCCTCAGTATTTATTGCTCATAATGATGAAGTGAGCAAACTTTGGCATGAGTGATTTGGTCACTTAAACTATCGCTCCCTTCAGCATCTATGTAAAGAAAATATGGTGACAGGTCTTCCTATGGTATCTTGCAGAGATGGTGTTTGTTCCGGATGTGTACTCGGAAAACATCATCGGGACAGTTTTGACAAACGTGCCTCTTGGCACGCCTCAGCCCCTTTACAGCTTGTGCACAGTGATTTATGTGGTCCTCTTCCTGTTGCTTCATTCTCTGACTGCAAGTACTTCTTAACTTTCATTGATGATTTCTCCAGACGCACTTGAGTATACTTCTTAAAACTCAAGAGCGAAGTATTTAACACCTTTTTGGCCTTCAAAGCCTTTGTTGAAAAACAATCTGGACATCAAATTCTTAAGCTAAGAACTGATAATGGTGGAGAATATGTTAAAAACACATTCATCAACTTTTGCACCGAAAATGGAATTCAAATGCAACATACTGTTCCATACACTCCACAACAAAATGGTGTAGCTGAAAGGAAAAATCTCACCTTAAAGGAAATGGCTAATTGTATGCTGCAATCTAAAGGAGTCAGTCTTAGTTTTTGGGCCGAAGCAATTAATTGTGCAAATTATATAATCAATCGCACTCCTACTAAGGTTCTAGAGAATATCACTCCAGAAGAAGCTTGGAGTTCCATTAAACCAGATGTAAGTCACTTTCGTGTGTTTGGAAGTGAAGCATGGGCCCATATTCCAGATGAAAAGCATAAAGCTTTAGAACCTAAAAGTGAGAAATGTACTTTTGTTGGATATTCTGAAGATGTAAAAGGTTATAGACTTATTCCATTTAAGTCCAAAAATGTTATCATTAGAAGAGATGTAAAGTTTGATGAAAATAAATCGGCCTGCGAGCCTAGTCCGGCGGATGTGCCACCTCTTCCTATCTCTTCTACTTTTGAAAACATTTCTTCTTCAGATGATGAAAGCGAGGATGATAATCCTTCCCCACCTTCTCAGGATCCTCAACTTCCACGATGGGTCCGTGCTACTCGGGATGCAGCAGGTGATCTTGTCGGTGATCCTACAGATCAGCGACGTACACGTTCTCAGTTTGAAAGAGCCTCTTCTTTACTGGCTCAAGCTCCAGTAAATCATGATCCTGACACTTTTGCAGAAGCTTCAGGCCATCCACATTGGGAAGCAGCTATGAATGAATAATATCATTCATTGATGACAAATGATACATGGGATCTTGTTCCTCTACCAAAGGGACGTAAACTTGTTAGATGTAAATGGGTTTACAGAACCAAGTATGGACCAGATGGGAAAGTTGATAAACATAAAGCTCGTCTCGTTGCTAAGGGCTTTTCACAGGTTGAAGGCATTGACTACACTAAAACCTTCTCCCCTGTTGCCAAAATGAACTCTATCCGCCTTGTTCTTTCCCTTGCTGCCTCTTTAAAATGGGAAGTCCATCAGATGGATGTTAAATCTGCCTTCTTGCATGGGGACTTGCAGGAAGAAATCTATATGGAACAACCCATTGGCTTCATACAAACAGACTCCAGCCTTGTTTGTCGACTTAAGAAATCCCTTTATGGCCTCAAGCAAGCTCCTCGGGCTTGGTATGCCAAAATGGATAGCTTTCTTTTAGAATCTGGCTTTTCTAGGTGTCATTCTGACAATACTGTCTACACCAAGAAAGTGGGCAACTCTCTTATCATCCTTGTTCTTTATGTGGATGATCTTATTCTCACTGGTAGTGATCCCAACCTTATAAACCATGTGAAGTCCAGCCTTAAAAAGAAATTTGAAATGACAGACTTAGGACACTTACACTATTTTCTCGGTCTTCAAGTCTTGCAATCCCAGGAGGGTATTTTCCTTTCCCAGTCCAAGTATGCTTGTGATATTCTTCGTCATTTTCACATGGAAGACTGTAAGCCAGCCCCTTCTCCCTTTCAGTCTGGAGTCAAACTTTCAGTCTCTTGTACTTCTCCTGAAGTTGATGCTACCTTATACCGTCAACTTGTCAGAAAACTCTTGTATTTAACCCATACTCGTCCTGATCTTTCCTTTGTTGTTGGCCTTGTTGCTCGTTTTATGCAAAACCCCCGTGAAAGTCATTGGAAAACAGCTAAAAGAATACTTCGTTATGTTCGAGGTACAGTACAGTTTGGGATTTATTACAGTGCCAAAGCAGCTCCTCTGTTAGTTGGTTTCACTGATTCTGATTGGGCTGGTGACCCTGATGATCGGAAGTCTACTGCCGGTTATGTCTTCACTCTTGGTTCAGGACCTATTACATGGGCTTGTAAGAAACAGGCTGCCATTTCTCTTTCGTCAGCAGAAGCAGAGTATCGTGGTGTCGTGGAAGCTAGTAAGGAAGCCTTGTGGCTTCGTCAGATCCTATCAGAGTTTGGCTTTGAGCAGCAGCATCCAACCACACTTTGGTGTGATAATCAAAGTGCCATTCAACTATGCAAAGATCCAGTCCAGCATCAGCGCAGCAAACACATTGAACTACACGTGCACTTCATCAGAAATCTCATTCATGACCATGTTCTTGAAGTGCAATATTGTCCAACAGATGATCAGGTTGCAGACATCTTCACAAAGGCTCTCACAGAGGCGAAGTTCACTAAACTTCGATATATGCTTGGAGTTCAGGAAGTTGTCACTAAGGGGGGATAGGCTCGAGTGCCTCCTTCCTTCTCCTATTGTGTCATATTTGTAAATCCTTCAATCCTATCCCAAGTTGTTCTTAAGGGGGGATGTTAGGATATTCCGACACATAGGATATAGTTAAGTTCAACTTGGTCTAGTATAGAGTTAGGTTAGAGTTAGGTAAAGTGTGTTTCTTTACCATTGTACATTTTGTAACTTACAATCCGACGGTCACGATATGTAGTGATCCGACGGTTCACTCTCACCTCGGTATTACCGACACTTGATCCGTGGCTTGACACCCGATTGGTCCATGAGTTCTATTTAAAGCGCATGGAGGGTCATTGTTCGGGTAATCCGTGCATGAGAGAAGCTTATGTAAATTTTCATTCTTTGATTAATAAATTGCCTGTAGTACCCACGTTGGGACAGGCTGTGGACTGTTTCCCTCCTTGCACTTTGAGGGTTTTAACCACGTCAAAAATACTAGTGTATTGATTTGAGATCTGGTTGTGAGCGGTGTCCTTTTGGTGTTCTTTCTGAGGAACTTACCCTGTAAATTCCTACAATTATTTTATAGTTTCCTTAGGAGGCCCATTTTAGACCTCAAAAATCCCCTAATGATTGGAAGAGCATGAAAGTGAAAACCTCTTATGAAGAAAGAAAATGTGAAGGCTTTTCCAATCAACTATGAAGAAGTTTGGCTCCATAAGATGTTTGCTGAACTACTTGATGACATGTGGGAGTCAAAGATGTCAAATAACTAGGAAGGTCAAAGCTCATTATGATGTAATGCAGATTGGAGCCAAGAAGCTACAATAGATCTCCATAGAATAAGAAGTAGTCGATGCATTGATGAGTATTTTTTAAAAGCTTATGCTTGTTGTTTTTTCTCCCTATTGAGAGGGAGTGAGGATGGAAACTTTATTCTCCATGTGTCATGCACTATGGTTGGGAATAACAATCGTAAGCCTAGTGAATGCACTAGTAGGGAGAATAGTGGATTGGATAAGCATCTAGGACTAATATTCTTTTAGGATTTTTATCCAAGATAAGAATAGTCTTGAGGACTGATATTCTTTGAGGATGTGTATCCAAGAAGAGAATATTCCTCTGAGGACATACCTGATGAACATCTAGCTGGGGCATGTGCCTATAGAGGGGTGGCGTCCAAATTTATGCCTCATGATATTGTGCTCTAATCTAATGGAGATATAAAACATGTTAGCCAAGGCCTTGATATTTTTGACAATGTTGGTTATGTCAATGCTTATCAATCAAAAATCCTTTCTTATGAGAATATTTCAACTTGAGAGTATTTGGTTGTGTCATTATGAATTAAGAGGGAGTTTTGAAAATGTAACTAGTGTCAACCTTCATAATGTAATAAAATGATTTTTTTATCATTGACATATTTAGAATTATTATTATTCATTCTTGGTCAAAGCATGTTCTCCATGCTTATAAGAGTCAAAAGAATAAAAATAAATAAAAGAATTTGAGTCAAAGAAATTGTAATTGAGTCAGTACCATTTGGACTTTTGTAAAGAAAGGAAAAATAATTTTTTTTTTATTGAGTCAAAGTCCACCAAAACTGTCAAGTCGGCCCTAAATTTTAGGGGCCAATATTTTAGGAAAGTTATAGCATGACTTTTGTTGACTTTGCATGTGGTGATGACTTGGAGGAAGGTTGAACTTGGAGTTTTCGTGCAAATGATAATCTTTGTCTTGGGTCTTGGATATCTTATTTTGATCTGATTCTACAAGAGAAAGATTAGTTGGGTTTGTAGTATACCTAGGGGGGATAATATGGGGTACAGAGGGAGGTACCAAAGGAATAATGTAATAATGGGATGGGCCGTAGTTAGTAAATAAAGTGGTTAACCCGCATCATGTAAGGGACCACAAGTAGTTAGAAATAATGTAATAAGCCCATTGTATTAAATATATGGTATTGAGAGAACCATGGTAATGACCCATGGTATTGTATGTATGAGGCCTATATAGAGGCTAGAGACTCCCCATGGAGAGATGTCAAGGAATATTGTATTGGAAAGAATATGGCTTGTGGAGTGTTCTCCTTTCTTAAGGAGTGATTGAATGGTGTTACCCTAACTTAAGGGTATTGATATCAATAAAGAAGCATTCTAATTTTATATTATTGGATCAATATTGTTATTTTTTGGTATATTATGCATTATTATATATTTTTAGGTCAAATCTATTACAGAATATCATAAAGGTCGGAAGTGTGAGAGAACATAGATATAGGGTCGAGGTTAGATGGAATAGGGGAGCGTCAAGGAAGGATGGTATGCCAAAATTGTTTAGGGGAGTGGGCAAGGAGAGCATAAATTTCTCATATTCTATGAGAGACAAAGAGTCGTTTCTTGCAATGAAGGAAATGATGGTAAGAAGCTTGAGTTTAGGGCAGAAGGGTTCAGAGTGGGTGAAACCATATCGAATTTCTTGATGTAGGGTCTTGCATTCATCATTGTACCATTTGTTCATGGGGCAAGATCCAACTTTTTGGGAGGTGGAAGTGGAACAAGTGGAATGAGGGAAGGATTTGAGTATTGCTTCCCAAATGGCAGATGAAAGACAGGTGTATTTAGTGGAATCATAATCAAGAAAGGAGAACTAGGTCTCTGATGGGAGCATCTTGTGTAGGGTAGAGGAGAAGATGTCATGGTTGCCTTCGTCAAATCGAAAGGTGGTTCAAGGTGGGACTAGAGGGGAAGGATGGGGTGGAAGGGGAGGGTCAAACCGGAGAGAGAAGGAAAGAAGTGCATGATCAGCAAGGAAGATAGGGGAGATTGAGAGATGACGAATAAAAGGGAGCAAGTTATGTCTAGTGGGGACATAATCAACTACACTCACACCCCGGCCATATGGCTGACACATGAAAAAGTGAGAGTCTGGGAAACAAGGAAGACCATTTAGAATTAAAAACTCCTATGATTCCCCCAACTACAATAGATTCTTACCATAAATGTTGGGATCCAAAGCATCATCTAACATCCAGTGAAGACCAAATGAATTTGGATCTATCCCCTGGGTACAAAACACATCCTTTGATCAATCATGGAGAGGGATCTGGAGATCTCTAGTACGAGCATTGAAGTCACCTAGGAGGATGACTTCCCCAACAATAGAGTATTGGGTTATTCCGATGTACAAGTCTATAAAGGGGTCCCCATTTGAGCCATTATGGATAGCAAATGGTGAATAGGTCGGGGGAAAGTAACAAAATTAAATGTAGATATCCCTTGAAAAAGAGACTCTAACACTAATCTGAATCCACATAAACCTAGAAAAATCGTCTTCATCTACCACAGATACCCTGTTTTGGAGTGAGTCACTAGCCAAACAAGCAACCCCACCTAATCCTCTGACCCCTTCCAAGCTCCTCATCTCCTACATGCAAATTGAGATACAATTGTAACCTGTGATGCCTGGGAGAGATCGAACAGGTCTTGCATGAGTCTCGGTCACAAAGAGGATGTTCGTTGATTCAAGAGCATCATAGAAAAGTATCAGCAATGACGAGAAAGATCCATTGCCATTCCAATAGTGGATAGAGATGCATGTACCCTATCGTCTCCCCAAGCGAGCCTGTCATTTGGAACCTCCAGTTTAGGGTTCCAACTTAGGTGGGAAGGAGTCCCAAATGACTACCCGAATATTCCTAATAACTGCCCATTTCCCTGTCTGTCGTGCTACCATAACACGTTCTCTGGATTGTTTAAGTTCTGCAACCTGTGCTCGAGTGAGGTCCTCATCCAAGAAAATCATGTTGGGGAGAGAAAACAATGTCCTCTTAGCCCTGAGGGCGCGGAGTCGATCGGGTGCAGTTTGAAACCCGAGGAAGAGAGTGGAGTTGTAACCCAACCAAGCTCTGTCTAGAGCTATATCAGGGAGGTTAAGGGTATCTTGAAGGAACCTAGCCTCCACTTCCATAGGATCCAGAGAGGAGTGAGGTAAGGGGAGACCTCTCACCTTGAGATTCAATTCTTTCAATCGTCTGGTGCTTCCACAAGTTTTTCTTGCACCACCTCCTCAACTGTTGCAAGAGGAGTAGGAGTTTTATCCTTTTCCCGAACCACCTGTGCCCAAGAATTGATGTGTGTATCAATTTTTTGTTTGAAGGTGGCCTGTTGGGATCAAATTTCTTCCTTCTTGCTTTTAAGGTCGAGAATTTCTGCATGCAATGTATCATTTGGAGAATGGATATTTTCCTATTATTTTCTTTCATGTAATATCTTCTTAAGGGATAAATTATCCCCTTCCACATCTGAAACTCTGGTAGTGAGGGTGTGTATTTCAGAACACAGCTTGTTGTTTTCAGTTTCCAGAAATTCCATTTTCTACAAAATTTGTTTTACTTGGGTTATCAAAAATGAAAAATTTGACTCCATGGTTTTTTCATGGACCCCAGTTTCAAGTTGTACCCCTTGACCTTTAGCCATTGTTACTGCAGGCTCAGGAGAAGCTGGAGGCTCTAACAAGATTTCAAGGAATTGGTTAACTTTCATGTGTAGGTCCATCAGAAGTCCTATAAAAATACTGCACAAATAGGGGCTGTAACTTCAATTGTTATACAATTTATTCGTCAAACACTTAGCTTGCATCCTCTCTTCGTTTCCTATTTTGCACCTTTGTTGTTGTTGTCCATCGTCTATGCCCAAAACTGAGCGTAGGTTGGATGGCGAGAGCCCTAATGTTATCACATATGCCTTCGATCAAGCCCTTATCCTGCTACAGGACTATCTGTCATACGACTATGAATTGGAAATTGATGTGCATGTTGTTGTTGGATTTATTCCGCTCCTGTATTTTTTTTAAACTCTTTAGAACTGTTCATGCATTTAGCTCAGGGACTTTGGTCTGCTCCAAATCTCCATGAAATTATAGTGGAGTTCGATCTAGCAGAGTTACAGTGGAGTTCGATCTATCATAGTTTTGGTCATTCAACAGCAGTAATATCTCTCAACGTTGGCCATTCTTTGGCTTAACACGAAGGGCTAGTAAGCCTCTGGAGTAACGAGGCCCCAAAGAGAAGGCCAAAAGACTAGTAAACATGGCCTGCAAGAGGCTACTCTCTTGCTAGCTCTGGAGAGGGAACTTGAATCTGTCTAGTGGAGCCTGTAAAGGAACTTTCCGTGTAAATAAGTTCCACTAGGTAGGTTGTGTATGAACTCATTATTAACATATTATCATATTTATTAAATAAGGTCCATAAAGTAGTTGGCGGGTATTAATTTATGGAGTATAATAATGTGGGGTAGTTGGCATCGACCTCTTAATATAAGCATGAGAGAGTCTTTATATACATGTATATCATTGTTTTGGCCTTGTTGCATTTGTTTTATTCCTTCTATAATTGTTCCTTTCTAAAGGATTGATTGTTGGTGTTACCCTATTTTAAGGGTGTTTTTCTATATTCTTGCATTGATTTATTATGTGGTTTCATTTTGCATATTAAGAATCTTGCAAGTGGTATAAGAATATCTATTTTTATAGGTGAGGGAATCTTTTCTTGTTTTTTTTTCAAAGTTTGAGATATAGTTTTTCTGAAATGCCTTTATAAGGATGCTTTATTGGAGCAACCATTTGCATCTAAACAGGATCACAACCGCAAATCCCTAGGAAAACCAAACTACAATGGAACATATTCACCTTAGAGCATTTGATCATCTTTAGATCAATGCCATCAAAAGAGACACTTGATGTCATTTTTGAATTGGGGTCATAATAGTGATTCTAAGAAATTTTGAGCAAGTTATGATGCATTTAAGCCATATACTCAACACACTAGAAAAAACATACTATTGGAACAAAATTTTGTCAATGCAGTGTATTTTCTTCAAATATATTCCATTACTATCAAGGTCTGATGTCATTTCTACTTTTTGTTATAATAGCAATTCTAAGTAGTCTTAAAGATGTTATTATTATTTTGATGTTGCAACCACAAAACCCTTAGCTACACAAAGGAACTCTATTAAAAAGTAGGTTATTTATTCAAAAATGTAGTTCAATTTTGGTGTATTCAATCGCAAAATGTATTTCAAGAGATAATTTAATTTTTGTTGTATTAAGAAGTACATAAATTATAGAAACCAAAATATCTAGCTCACTCTAAATGCATTATCTATTTTAATATAATGGTTGATGCTACCACATAGTTGAAGTTTCTTTACACCTAATATAAATTCATATTTTATGATAAAATTTTTGAAAATTTATTTTTAAATAAGTGGTCTCATGTAATGAACAAGGATAAAAAGAGTCATATAATTTTATTTTCATTTGTTTCTGACTACATTTTCATGGATGCATTCAATAGGTGGTATTTATTTCCATAAATCTTAGCAACCTAGATTAATTTCATTCATGTTGCCTTGGTTAATTTCAAGATTGTTGGTTTATGCAAATCATATTCAAAGCACAAAGATTGAGAATAAGAATGTTCATATTTTTGAAGATTTGAATATTATTGTGGATTAATATGTTTTATCAAGTTTTTATATTATTGATATGGATGATGTAGATATTATTCTTGGATATTCTTGGATGGCCTTTATGGTTACAATTACTATTGATGTACCAAAACATTTATGAAATTTTTGTACAAGAAAAATAAAATTACACTATAGGATATAATGTTTCTCCTTAAAAGGAAATGTCTTAAGATGAAACATGAAAAATTCACTTCAAGGAAAATGTTTACAGAACCTATAAGAAAATAACATGAAGAACTCATGTAAGCACTAGAAGAATTTATGGTGCACCCTACATCAAAGGAACATTAGGTTGAAGAGTCAAAAAAAGAAAGATAAACAATCAAGGTTGTTGCATATCACCACTTGGAATACCATACAAAATAAAATTCATCAAGGCAAGACCATGAGTATAATCAAGCCTACCATGGACTTAAGCCAAAAAATAACCTAGTATAGCATTACATGGAAGAACACAAAAAATTAGTGGGCTACTACAAAAGTGTAATGACATCTAGGAAAGAAAGGAGCAACGATAGTTGATATTGAGGTAAGACAACACAAAAAAGAGTGTTATTGACATGACTCAATAGAATGGATAGATAATCACATGCAGCATCAATAAGTTATATTTTTTAAATATCATATTATATGGTTTACAAGCATGTTTTGAGGACTAAACACATGAAAGAGGGTGGAATCGTAGCCACCTAGGGATTTTGCTTGATGTAAGATGGTCATACTCTTTGAATAAGGCCTTGGTATGGATGTTTCAAATATAATGTTGCTAACCCATTGAATTTTAGGACAATAATGCATCTCTAAATGTTGAAAATGTATGTCCCACCATATTAAGGAGAGAGGGTGATTGGACACTTGGTTAGCTCATTCTTACATCCATCTTTCTTCATTAAGGGGGGGCTCCAACTCAATGCACACATGGCTACCTCTAATGGAAATAGCTTGGCTTGCAAACCCATTCATCATATGGTTGCTTGAATTTTTAACATGTATAAACTTATAATATTATATCACTTTAATTGTTTTTTACACCATTTAACATGGTTATTAACTTCCTATAAGGAATTTATGGATTTATTAAGGATATTTATTATTATTTTCAAGCCATTTTCTAAAATGATTTTATTAAACACAACATTAAAGGTGTTTCAGTTTGTGTAAAATGAGAAATTCATATTCCCATTTTTTCCTTTTCTAATTTGAAAGAGTTTGTCAATCTCTTTAGGATATGCTCAGGGTGATTTCTAAAGGCCCTTTGTAAAATAGTTATGTGTATATTAGTCTTAAGTGCATCATAAAAAAATAATTATTCATTTCAGTTCACATTAAACTAACTCTCATATTAATATGTTAAAAATTAGTGTGACTTTGTTATTGGGAAAACTAGTGTCTATTCAAAGCTGCTAGTCCCACTAAGACGGGTAGCTATCTTAGAAACAAACAATTTAAAGTAACTTGTGTTAGTGTCGATATCTTCATCCCTCCGTCAGAGATTAAATTCTCTTGTTGCATTGCATATTAGGTGTCTCGCTCAGTCAGCAGCATTCCATTAGGAGTATGGATCATCTGATGGTAGTGGCTTGTTGTACATTTTCCCTCATGTCCTTTACCTACTAAGCCATTTCCATTCATCAAGATTATCTGCAGTCACCTTTTGTCTTTAAATTTGCAAGAGTCATTTCTAGGGTTTTAGTTTCATTAGGCCTAGGATTTCATCAAAAAGGTCTTCAAAATGTCCAATAACAGCCAGCAGGCACATGAGGAAATTCCAGTACCAATAAAATTCATAATCTCATTCTCAAAAATGTATTTTTCCTCGAAACCCTGTTTTGAGGAAAAAACAGAGTATTTTAGGCTTTTGTTGTATACATTCATGTAATTTCAGTTCTCTTGTATGTAAATCACTTTAGTGGAAACCCTAGTCACCTTTCCAAGCTTCAGCAGCTCCATCCCCTACAAGGAAAACAAAAAAATCAAGTCATTCAGTTCATCAAAGGCACAAATAAAGTAAACTGCCCAAAAACAGAGTTGAAAAAGTAAGTCACATTGCAAAAATTATAAAAGTGGGTTTTATGAAGGAAAAACCAAAAGCTCTTGTATATAAATCATCTTTACAATTCAAAAATCTCATTGGCACTCAAAGAAGAAAGATTGAGCAAAGTGAAGGTCGTGTTGGAGAAAGGAAGCGAAATCACAACAAAGAGTTTCAGTTTTGAAGGCGCGGCGCATTGGGTGGGAGGCGCAGCACATACAAGTGGCGCGGTGCATTGGGCCACCCTCCACAATGTTAAATTTATACTGGCACGACGCATACAAGAGGTGCAGCACGTTGGGTTTGTGGCGCGGCGCATAGAGCTACCAAGCCTGATTTCATCATAAACTCCCTCAAATTGCCAAAATTGTTAAAATATTCTAGTGTGCAAGTAAGTCAAGCCCTTTTCCTTGCTAGTGAAAGAGTTTTTCTTAAAAATTTATGGTGGTTTAGTGTGAAAAAACTCAAACCCTACTTCCTTGCAATTTCTCAAAAAATGATTGCCTAAGGTTTGCATTGGTCATCTTGCTGCCAAGTTCACTCCACCACTCCCTCACTTTTGATTCCTCCATTTGTTTCCCAATTTCATCCACTCATTCCCTAACTTCCATATTCCTAAAACAAAAAGTCATTCACCCCTATCCCCAATTCTCATTTTCCCAAATCCTAACTACAAAATCCCCAAACCCTAATTGCTATCTCTAAGCTTACATATTTATCCCTAATACCCTATTTCCCAAAAAACCTGTCATAATATTCTCAAAACCCCTCATACCCTCTCCCTCCACAGTCCCTCATACATTCTTACCCTTGGTGGCAGAAAACTAAAATCACCATAAATCTCTTCATACTCATCAAGAAAACTCACACATTAGCAAGCATGGAATCTAATCCTTCATATGACCGAGATGAAGAGACACACAGTGACTCTCCTATAGAAATTCATGCACCAAGGAGACCTCACAAGGGTGGAAAACATATACGAGAGGAGCCTACTTCACTTGCCGAGCTGCAGCCATGCCCTCTTCCTATCTCATGCTTCCAACACCAATCCTGTTATTAGTTTTGAAAGATGGTTGCTAGAGTCTAGTATCATCATGAGTTAGCCCGGTTGTTTATGCTTCATCTACATAATGGCCAAGCCACTCTAGCTGGTGTGGCATTCACCTTGACACTGGAGTCTATTTCTCTAGAAAACGGCATTCCTAATGTCGGAGAGAAGTGGAATAAAAGGCAGCAGATTGACAGGGAACATTATGAACCATACATCAAGCCCGGTTATTTAAGACAACTCAGTAGATTTTTTCCCTTTCGGTACCTGAAAGATTCATATGCTCCCTTGATGAAACTCATAATGAAGTATTTCAACTGTGAGGGCCAGTTTTCTCACCTATATGCTTATCATATCAGATTGTTGATGCACTTTACCTGGGTGAGAATGATGAATCTCCCCTACTTCATGTGCCAAAATATTGAGAAGATGACAACCTTAGTACAACGGAAGACTCCTCAGCAGTAGTTTAACAGTATATATCATTTTGCACTCATCAAAATTGTGGTCATGCATCAGCTTGGTTTGTAGGGCATCACATGGGAAGATTTCATTTCTCATGAGTTATTCACATCTCCTTAGGTACCTCCAGAGAATTTTCATGAGATAGGTGGACCTTCTCATCAGCAGGAGGGTCATGAGACATAGACCGCTAGTGTGCGGGTGTTTTCCACCTATCAAAAGGGCACTAGATGGTTGTTTGCAGCAGCAAAGCGAGTATTATCTCCACCCGGGGTGGAAGGGGTCTCGCTTCCTTCATCAGCACAGCAGGTTTAGGATAAGGGCAAGAGGCCAATACATGATGAGGGGCCTTCAAGTGAGCAGGAGACCGATTTCATTCTCATTCAGGACGATGACACTGATTTGGGCCCACAAAGCTCAAAGCTCAAGGAGGTCATCCATGAGCAACAGACAAACATCAATGCTTTGTCCCTCAACTTGGAAAGAGCCAAGTGGATAATAAAGTACCTATAGCAAAGAAACAAGAAACTAGAGGATCATCAAACCATAATGGAGCTAAGAAACATACGAGAAAACCGGCAAGCTGCCAAAAGCAGGAAATTCAAGTTCACAACACTTGAGCAAGAAATGAATGTTGATCGTGAGTCTTGGTTGGAGAGGACTAATATCCACTTGGAGAGGATGCTGGAGAAGGCCATCAACGAGAAAAATATGTTGAGAAACATGGCATATTACTATTTGTCAAGGAATATGGTGTGCCAAGCTAGAATCAAGAACTTGAAGGCCAAGTTGAAGAAGAGATTGAGGAGGCAAAAAGTGCAAGATAAACTTCAGATATTGGTTGAGTCTTCCTTGGCCCAACACAACACTTGATGGAGAACACTCAGCCCAAATTTAAAAAAAAATGGGACACTTTTTGCATTTTTGAAATTTTTGGGCTAAAACACAGAATGTTCTGCCCAATGCGTCGCGCCACCTGGCGCTCGCTTTTGATGGAGGCCTCCAAATGACAAAAACTCAACATATTTTGATTTTTCTTGGAAAAATATGCATTCCTACCAATGTCCAGGAAATTTTGACAGGTTTTGAGCCCCCAAAAAGGTCAAAAACACCCAAAAAAGGACCTTACTGCCCCTATTTTGACACACAGGAAGTAGTGTTGGGAGAACTCAGTTTTGGAGGAGCAAATGGAGGCCAAATTCAAAAATTCCACTTTTTATAAAAAGTAGAAAGGAAACCTTTCCAAAAAGTACACTTGGAGCAAATTTGGACACTGGGAAGGCCTCCAAAAGTGGCTCCAAACAGGCGCTACACATAGAGAAATCAGCGCGGCGCATTGGGGAAATTTTTCTCAGTTTGACCAAGTATACTCTATTTTTCGCCTAGTTTCTTGACAGTTTGACTTTTCTCCTTCTTAATGTAAAACTTATGATGTAATTTAATGTAAATTGATGGATATTGATGTAATTATGTCAAATTTTAACTCATGGAGGTAGATTCATCTATCAAAAATAAGTTTGCAACTGAATGAATCAGTTCCCTAGTTTCTAGAGGCAAGTTGTTCCACTGCCTAATTTGTAGTTCTCAGTTTATAATTAGTTGGAAAAGCTCCTAAACTCATGACCTTGACCCCTAGAGGCTAGGATGAGTTGTTGTTTGCCTATATCTTATGTTTTTTCAGTCATTAGCATGGTTGGACTTTTGAGAAAGCTTTGAGCTTCATTATATACATTTCTCAGTAGTTTTGGCTAAGGAATAGACCAGGGTTTGCAGCACTCTATGGGATTCATGTGGCATCTTGCTTTGATATTGTGTTTCCTTCTGTAATTGTAAGTTTATATGTGTTTTATGTATGCCATTATCTCTCTTGCTTCTTCTTAACTAAAACAAACAAGGATAAAGGTAGAATCCATTGAAATTGCAGTGCTTTACTTAGGGTTTGCCTATTTATTGATGTTTTCAGCTCTTTGAAGAGGATCCCTGAGGTTTTCTTTCCCTATTCAACTCTTCACCTATCTAAATCTCTCCATTTCATTCAATTTTAAGTATCAAATCACTTGCCTACCTTGCCCCATTGAGACCTCTGCAAAATTGAGCCTCATTCCCAAGACCCAAAATTTGCCTTTCCATTTGAGCCAACAAAATATCTTTAAATTCAATCAAACTCTTTTGCACACATACCTATCCTAAGATTGGTATTCATATCAGTCATCTCAGGCCCTCATTAATCATATTTTGCTGAGCTTGACAAGGAGAGAGCCCTCTCCCGACTTGGTAGGGCTAGCTACCAAGTTAAGCGTGGTTTGATGTTATCCTAGATCCTACCTTTCTCAGCCTGAGGTAGATTTAGGCCCTAACAACTTGTGTTTTCCTTTATGATAGATAGATGAGAGAGAAGTAGAGAGTACCAACCTCAGTCTTTCGCTTGGCTCCTCACTTGTTTCCTCTCTCCTTTGATAGAGCTTCACCACTCTTTTCTCACTTGTCCTGCTTCAAAGAACACCTGTAGAATCAAAGTAGCAAAATACTATAAAAGCATAGAGATATAACCATCAACAATGTAGAATCATATGTAAATTAACCATACAAATGCATACACAAATACAAAATTCAGAAATATACAAGTATATGGAGGAAAACTCAAATAGCTTTATTGATAGAAGTAGTAGAAGAGAGGATTACAACCCAACTATCTGATCTAGCATCATCCTCCTAGCATGAAAGCACTCTTCACCTCATAAAAAGCAAGATCACTCAACAATACAATGTCTCAAAGAGAAACCAACAACACTTCCTTACAAATTACAAAATTCCAGCCTTTGGATCTCTAAGATGAGGGATCCATATATAGATGTTTGCGGGGGAGTGAGTCAGCTTCTGGGATTTTGATTAGTGTCATTTCATTGATAGTTCTTGGTTCCACTTGGAGATTTCATGATCTCTTACTCATCCCTGGGTGAATTCAGAGAGGCAAGTGTCATATGAGCAGTTTCTAGAAGATTCTTTGAGTTTCCACCTAGCAAATTGTCTCTGCCTTTTGTCTGCTCTCATTCATCGCACCCTACAGAAGGGATTTTCAGTATGCATCACACCCTTTGTGTGTAGCAGGTGATATGCATCGTACCCTTAGCATGGAGCAGTCTGTATGGTCCAGTTTTGACCAGTTCTGAGCAGTTTTTCAGGGAGAACTTCTGGGAAATGATGAAATCAGTTGACCTTGATCCTTTAGGGTATGAAACAACACTTTTAGGGGTTTGAGAGCCCTTGGTTTATTGACATATGTGATTGGGTTGCCGTGCCCAAATATGTCTATAACAGTTTCCCCCTAAAGCATGAGGTCCTAAATCTTCTGATGTCGGGTGAAATTCTTTATCATGAGGATCCAAGGTTTTTCGAACTGGAAGGTGACCTGTAATAAGATACAATAAAATACATTATCTTCATAATATTTTCATGATCTAGCTGAGGCGATCATTCCCATGCTCAGCTTTATAAATTCATTTTCATGTACATAGGACAGAAAATCGTCTGTGTGGCAGACTGATGACTCTGGTAGAGCCATCATCCCTTAGCTTGGATGATTATCTGTGCAGCTATGATGTACATTTGATGTCTTTATTTTCCTGAATATATCGCAGCTCGGATGGATGAAACTAGATCCGGGGTTTTCAAACTCATTCAATCTTCGCCCGAAGTACAAGTCGATCCATGTGAAAAGATGTTCTGATGTTGAACATGGAAAGACATCACCTGGTTACCAGCCAATGATGTAAGTTGTTAACAGGCGCGATAGGAATCACCGATAATGATGATGACCCTCAAGGTACTACAGTACAATTCACGTGGTGTGAATACATGAGTCAATGTCGAACACCACGCAAAATATTTTGGTCGAAGGCCATTGATGTAAACCTGTCGCCGAAAGTGAGAAACTTGCCATTAAGGCATGCAAGCTTCAAAGTACTGAAAGGGTTGTTCCTAAGTCAAATTCTTGGATAATGAGCTGATGTCGACAAGAAGTGACCCGTCGTAGGAGGGCCTTAAAGAATCCCACATCTACGACAACGAACGGAGAAAATGATTTTGTGGAGGTGAAAATGATCTGATGATACATGGTTTAGGGTGGCGGTCATGAAAGAATGGAGCATTAAGGTATTGCAGCGGATGAAGCGTTAGTTGGGTTGGTGAATTCTTTGAGCGACTTCTCTTGAACATATCGGCAACATTGGAATGGATTGGTAGCGTTAACCCCAAAATGGATGGTACGGAGGACCAATGGTGATATGACCGATGAACAAAATAACCCAATCCAACTCAATCATGGTGATGGAGTGAAAGTGTCATGTTCAAGAGCGACCTGCTACCAATGAATTTCTATGCTTGTTCTATAATTTTCCCTTCGGGCAAACCTGTCGCTATGTTTTAGCGAGCTTGGCGACAGTGAAACTCGCTCTTGTCTGCATGGACAAGTTTGTCGCTATTGTTTTAACAAGTTTAATGACAAAGATATCTCGGTCCTTTTCAATTTTGGAGAGTCTGAAAAGATACAGAAAGGAAACTCCAGTGGTCCTTTTTCGTAGTATAATCACTTAAGTCTGAAAAAGTGTAAAATAATACGAAAGGGATGACTTTTCGATAGTTTTAATGAGCCGAACAAGACAAGTGCTCGATCTTTTTGTGTAATGATCCCTCAAGTCCAAAAATATTAAAATATAGAGGAGGGATGGCACTTCCAATCACTTTAACGAGCTAGAGCGACCAATTGCTCGGCAATCTTTTCATATTTTACAAGTCTAAAAAGAGCTTAAAGGAGACTCGATTTTTGAGGAATGACTGATGTTTTTGGATAGAAACTGGTTCCAGGTAAGGTTTGGAACTTTTCAATCACAATAGTGTAAAGAAGGTGGCTAGTAGAATCACTCGTCGTAGTTGTTCCTCAAAAGGGTAAACAATCAAGTGGAGGCAGATGATCGACTAAAAAGAGTGGAGGTGATGGTAAGAACACGACCAAGGTTCAAAAGATGATAGCTATGTAATCACAAAGGTTATTTACCGAAGTTGGGTTCATTTTTTAATGAGCTTGAACTCTAGGGGAACATATGCTCATTGCTAGGTTTATTTTTAACGAGCTTGAACTTCACGTAAAACTGCTCATGCCAGTCATTTAATAAGGATGTCTCTCATTAGTAGGTTCATTTTTTAGGGAGCTTGCCCCATGCACACGTTGCTTCGGAGCCTTTTGTATGTAAGCTAGAAACAACCAACTACTATCCTAAGGGTTAAAGAACTACTGAGGTTAGGTAGGATAGTTTCTCGATGGGAAACATCTCCTTTACTTTGACATTTCCGTTGGTCCTGGCAAAGGTGAATGGCGGATCAGACCAATCACCTAACTTAAGCAGTTTAAGTTAGTAAAAAATACGGAGTTAGAGTTATGCTGGTCGCTTTTCACTTACATAAAAAAGGTTTGCATGCCCCTAGGTATAAATAGAAGTAGAGTTTCCAGGTTACCATATGGAAGTTCTTGCATTAAAGCAAGATCATTCCATCCGTGTAGCAGACAAAAAACTTCCTTGGCTCTGTCCATCGAAATAGACAAAGGTGAAGGGTGGGAGCTTCCAATCACATAACCTTTAATGGAGGAATCCTTTTCCAATCCAATCCCATTTTTCTAAATGGATGGGTGTGTCAAACTAGTCATATATCCTACACGGAAATCTACCTTATATATGGGGTTTTCCTGCTGAGGCAGACTAGGGTGCATGCCCCCTGGGTTTAGTCACATTCACCGAATCACTCGCGCTCATCAGGAGGATAGACTAGAGATTGATGAGACATTCCTTATGCAAAAAGACCATTTAGGGATGGAATTTGACTAGTATCTGTGTTTGAACCGAGGAATGAAAGCTGGTCTACAAGCTAGACCATTCTACCTTCATACAGGAAACACATCACCCCAAAGAGTGAGGAAACAATAGCTCCCATGCTGTAAATGTAGTCACGTCCAAGGAGTAGATTGTAATCTAGAGGCCCTTGGACTACCATCACGTTTAGATGAACGGTTTTCCTTCTCAAAGTTATAGGAAATTTGGAAGGATCCCTAACGGTCGACTGGTTCCTTTATTGAAGCCTGACAAATTTTGATTCTCAGGCAGAAGCGATGGTGAACCAAGCGCTTTCCAAGCAGTTGAGGAAAGGATACTCACAGAAGCCCCTTCATCTATGATAGTACCAGCCATGATCATTCTGTAAGCTTATAATATGATTCGGAATGGTACATTAGATGGAAGGTAGGGTCTCGCTAGTAGATTCCAATTGTAGGAAACGACTAGATTGCTTGGAGGAGCGACCAAATAAACAGCCGGATGAATCTATGACAAAATTCCTTCCTGCAGTAAATGAATGGGTAAATTACCCCCATGTTCATCGGATTCTGTGTTAACAAAAAGTATTTGAACGGTGTCATTCTCATTCTCTTTGGTGATTGTATCATCTGAAGGTGGACCTTCTGAAGACAAGGACTGGGTCGACTGCCGTCTCAACCTGTTGACTTTGGTCCAGTGTGGACTCAAAGGGTTTATTTTCAATGATAGATGCTTCGACCGACAACAAAGGTGTGTTAGTCAGATTTTCAACTAGCGATGGACTCGGCAAGAGTTTCTTGTATCCAGGAGGAAGTTGCTATGGTGAAGCAGGACAGTTATCCAAGACTCTTTTAGCTTCATCCAGGAAAGGACAACAATGGAGGGAATGATCTCCTTCACACAGTCTAAAAGGAAATTCAGATCTTCCTTTCTATCCATTGACTTCGTTTTCACTATTTGATGGTGTGCTCTCAACATGATCATCAGAGGATGAAAACACTGAATTATGCAAGTGGGGAGACCAATCTCTTAAGATCCGCGGGATGCAAGGACAATCTCGACGATAGTGGTCTCCTTTGCAAATGACACATGGAGATTTAGGTTTGGATGGTGCAGTGTGTGGATTTTCGCCAGACTATGCATGGTTGCCCGCTTTCGTCGTTGGCTTCTTCTTCTTCTTCTCCTTCCCTTTCTTCTTCTTCTCAGTTACTTGATTTTTAGTGTTACTAGCTTCACCAAGCAAAGAGGAAGAAGGAGAGGGAGAAACAAACGAAGTAGAAGGTGGGGGAGCGACTTCAATATCATCTGGTTGCTGATTTGATTGCTGAGGAAATATGGTGTTTTGAACGAAAGAGGTCGAGAAAAGCCATACTAGCAGGGCAATTGTGAGTCCTGGAAGGGACAATGTAGCCATGTGTGGAGCACCAACATCTCCCTAAGAAGAGAAAGGACTAGGATTCCCCCTAAGGGGAAGTCTTTGATTGGTGGACTCCATTTTCTCAACCTAAGACCAACGAGGGAACAGTGATGTTATTCCGATTAAAATAAATTTTATGACGCTTTGACACAAATTGCTTTTTCAATTTTTGAGAGTCGAGAAAAAGCTAAAGATGACTCTAGTCACCTTCGATTTTTAATGAGCCTGAAGTGACAAGTGCTCAAATGGACCTTTTCTTTTAAGGAGTTTGAAAAGGAATGAAAGTGACTACTCTGGAAATCTAGACAGAGGGTTTACCAAACCAATCGCGAAACTAGAGAATACTTTTTACGTATGGCAGTCAATCTTTCTGAATGTTGTGTTCAGTGCATTACGATCGATAGGGCGGAAAACACGGCTTCATAAGGATAAAAGATATAGCCTATTGTGGTCTCCCAATATATACTCGACGGTACGTGGGAACACAAGTCCGTAATGGCACTTGTCATATCAAAGAGGAGGAATCACCCAACTTACAATGAAAATGATAGTTACCAGGCTTTATGACACCAGAATACTTCTCTAGCCTAGACTTCTAGATGTTGTTCGTTAGGTTCCAAAGCGTTTTTATGGTCATTGAGGTTTATTTTATAGTTGATCTTTCTTAAGAAGTTTTCCTTTAAGGTTCACCACGTGATGTAGATATACAATTCCTAAACATGCAATCTAAGATGATAAACAGTCGTTTACTTTCTTTTAGCAATGAAAATCATAGCTACTAACGAAAGAGAAATAGAATTCTTTCAACATAGAGCAAAGAGCACACACTAGATGCACTTTTCCTAAATCAATTTCCGCATGCAGTCTAAATGCAAATGCACATGCATGTATTTGTTTTTCAGTTCCCTTAATGTGAGAATGACAAAAAGAAAACTAAGTACAGATCTGAACTATTTTCTTTCAAAGCAACAATACTAACAATTTTCTCTTTTCGAAATGAAAGGAAGACTAAGACGACACTTTGTGATTTCGAATTTAAAACTACTTTCAACACTTGAAATACTAATAATTTCAAAATCAAGTACAATGGAAAAAGTGTAATCGACTATCTAAAAGAGGAAGACTTTACGACACTCTTTTTCTTGACTGAAAACGACAGTTGCGACACTTTCAAATCAAAAGACGACAGTTCGATTAAGCTAATTTTTGTAAAGGAGAACTGTAAATGATGAAAAATACATAAAAAAAATTCACAATTCTTTATCAATGGAGGCTGATTAATGTGAAGGAAGAAGGTTTCAACAATGATATACTGATCATAGACAGCAAAACTACTGAAGAAAGCTGAAGACAATGAAGAAAAAACCAAAATCTGGAGGCAAAAACAATCTCACTCAAACATCGCACCTGTAACATAGGGAAACAAGGATGCATCTCACCTACAACACACAGGAGGTTTGATGCATACAGGTTGCCAATGAGAGATAGTGCGATGGTCCAGGGACGAGACTGAGCCTATTTTTCACTCACAGTTTGCAGCTAAGTTCAGGGGTTTAGGTTGAGCTTTTGATAGGCAATAAACACAAAGTATAGGGATTGATCTAATGAGGTTATTTGAGCTACCACCAGGACACTTAGGATGTTTGCAAGTCAGATTTTCAGTTCATAAACCAACCCAGAGATTAACTGAAGCAGCGTTGATCTACTTTGCAGTTGCATAACAAAAGCAGTTCGAAGGCTAGCTGGCTTAACTTCAAGCTCCGCCTGTAGTTTATAAAGCAAACAACAATGACAAAACAAACAAACTATTCTCTCCCCAGCGAAGTCACCATTTTGTTATCGGGAAAACTAGTGTCTATTCAGAGCTACTAGTCCCACTAAGACGGGTAGCTATCTTATAAACAAACAATTTAAAGTAACTTGTGTTTTCCTTTATGAGAGATAGAAGAGAGAGAAGTAGAGAGTACCAACCTCAGTCTTTCACTTGGCTCCTTACTTATTTCCTCTCTCCTTTGATAGAGCTTCGCCACTCTTTTCTCACTTGTCCTGCTTCAAAGAACACATGTAGAATCAAAGCAACAAAATACCATCAAAGAATAGAGATCTATAACCATAAACAATACAGAATCAGATGTACATTAACCATACAAGTGCATACACAAATACAAGATTCAGAAATATACAAGTATATGGAGGAAAACTCAAATAGATTTATTAATAGAAGTAGTAGAAGAGAGGATTACAACCCAGCTATCTGATCCAGCATCATCCTCCCAGCATGAAAGCCCTCTTCACCTCATAAAAAGAAAGATCACCCAACAATAAAATGTCTCAAAGAGAAACCAACAGCACTTCCTTACAAATTACAAAATTCCAGCCTTTGCATCTCTAGGATGAGGGTTCCATATATAGATGTTTGCAGGGGAGTGAGTTAGCTTCTCGGATTTTGATTAGTGTCATTTCACTGATAGTTCTTGGTTCTACTTGGAGATTTCATGATCTCTTACTCATCCCTGGGCAAATTCAGAGAGGCAAGTGTCATATGAGCAGTTTCTAGAAGATTCTTTGAGTCTCAACCTAGCAAACTGCCTCTGCCATTTGTCTGCTCTCGCTTATCGCACCCTACAAAAGGGATTTTTAGTATGCATCGCACCCTTTGTGTGTAGCAGGTGAGATGCATCGCACCCTTAGCATGGAGCAGTCTGTATGGTCCAGTTTTGACCAGTTCTGAGCAGTTTTTCAGGGAGAACTTCTGGGAAATGATGTAATCAGTTGACCTTGATCCTTTAGGGTATGAAACAACACTTTTAGGGGTTAGAGAGCCCTTGGTTTATTGGCATATGTGATTGGGGTTGCAGTGCCCAAATATGTCTATAACAAACTTTTATGTAATGATGATAATATATACCATTTTCTAAAACCAATAAACCTAAAAAAGAGAGGAATAAATATATTTATAAATATCATTGCCAAGTTCGTATGTTTTAATAAGTTAGGGGTCATCGGAATTAACTATTATGTTATAAAACTTGGTAAAATTATTTATTATATTAATAAAAATAACAATCCAATTTTAAGATAACGACTAAGCCAATTATTGAATTGGTGTATGATGCCTAATTTTTTATGGGGCAAGGGATCCACCTCCACACAATGATAACATATTAAAGTCTATGAAGACATACATACTCTATCACCCACTGTTTTAAACCTATGACCTCTTAGGATGAAATGTGTGTTCTTAGCCATTATTCCCACTCAAGTTGTATTATTAAGTTCAAGACAATAAAAATGAAATGGTGCTCATTCTCAATCTCCTTTATATCACAAATTTATAAATAAACTCATCCCAAAGTTTTTTTAATTACATTAAACTTAATATTATCAACCTTCATTTTAGTTTTTAAAATCATAATATTAGAAAAATAATTCTAATCAATCACATTATAAAGTTCATTACCCACTTTATAGAATATTTATAATATTTTAACTTTTATCTTATAATAATTTCATTATCATTAAATTACTTAATTTTAAACTTTTCATATATAAGATTCTATATAGCCATATATTAATTTAATTAGATTGTTTCATGTTTTCTAGTTAAGCAGTGAATAACAAGTGCATCCTACTTGAATGAGGAGAATGGGTAATCAGTTTTATGTGATGTTAAAATGGTAGGTAATAAAACTTTTAAAAATTTAGTCCACTTCATTTTAAACTTTTCATGAATATAAGATTTTAAATAGCTATATGTTAATTTAATTACATTGTTTCATGAATATAAGATTTTAAATAGCCATATGTTAATTTAATTACATGGTTTCATGTTTTAGTTAATCAAAGCATAACAACTGCATGCTACTTCAATGAGGAGAATAGGTAATCAATTTTATGCAATTTTAAAATGATTGGTAATAAAAGTTTTACAAATTTAATCCCCTTCATTTTATGTTTTAGTAAAGATAATATAAAGTGAGAATAATTGAGATAATGAAATTACAAACCATATTGATGTAGGTTAGTAGAGTCTGACCAACACTTTTCCAAATTCAAAATTGGTTAAGCGCTTCCCTTAACCAAACTAAGGAAAATAAGTATTTTTTTAATGTAACTCCAATCCTGATTATGGAATGGGATTTAATAATAGCATAACCCTCATCGTCTAGACTAAAGGTTGTATATAATATAATGTGCACAACTCAAGACTTTACAATATAACAATGTATGCCCAAGACTTGGGAGAACCACCATAGTCAAAACTATATAATACACAGGCTTGCAGGCTGACCATATAATATATGATACAAGGAACTAGCCCTCCTTTAAAACCACCAAGTTCAAGCTTGTGTCATATAATATTAATAATAGGTAGGAATATATGTAGGTTAGTAGAGTCTGACCAACTCTCCCCCAAATCCAAAATTGGTTAAGCGCTTCCCTTAACCAAACCAAGGAAAATAAGTCTTTTTTTTTATGTAATTCCAATCCTGACTATGGAATGGGACTTAATAATAACATAACCCTCATCATCTAGACCAAAGGTTATATATAATATAATGTACACAGCTCAAGACTTTACAATATAACAGTGTATGCCCAAGACTTGGGAGAACCACCATAGTCGAAACTATATAATACATAGGCTTGTAGGCTGGCCATATAATATATGATACGGGGAACTAGCCCTCCTTTAAAACCACCAAGTTCAAGCTTGGGTCATATAATATTAATAATAGGAAGGGAATATATGTAGGTTAGTAGAGTCTGACCAACACTCCCCCAAATCCAAAATTGGTTAAGCGCTTCCCTTAACCAAACCAAGGAAAATAAGTCTTTTTTTAATGTAATTCCGATCACTAGTTTCCTCTATTAAAAAATCCTTGCAGGAAGGGAAAAAATCCTTGAAATTATTACTTGGAAAAAAAAAACTTATTAATAAGATTCATTCCGTGACTATGGAATAAGACTTAATAATAACATAACCCTCATCGTCTAGACCAAAAGTTGTATATAATATATTGTGCACAGCTCAAAACTTTACAATATAACAGTGTATGCCCAAGACTTGGGAGAACTACCATAATCGAAACTATATAATACACAGGCTTGCAAGATGGCCATATAATATATGATACAGGGAACTAGCCCTCCTTTAAAACCACCAAGTTCAAGCTTAGGTCATATAATATTAATAATAGATAGAGAATATAATACTTTTTATTTTTATTATGTTAAAAGGTTTATTTTATAATTTAATATGATATGTAATTCTATTTTTCTGTCATTAAAATTGAAATTTTATTATATCAATTTAAATAAAACTTTTAAATAATATCAATTTATAAAAATATTTATAAATAAAAAAATTAAATCCCTTTAAACTTATATTAAATCTATATTTAAAATGAATTTAATATCACACCATTCCTTATGTGAAAGCCCCTCCTCATGTCGAAACTACCCTCGAACAGCACTCTCTGACCACGACATATGACCTATGTTCTCGAACCTCAGCACTTTAGAAAGAGTGCACCTTCTAAGAGTCCCGGGAGACAGAGTTTCTGTTTTCGTCAGTTGTCAGACTTAAGTGCTTTGACAGTAAGCTACATGGCCACCGCACTAAATCTCGCCTTCTCAGATCTCGAACCCTTCTTTGTGCGAACCTCTTGAACGTTCTGAGAGATGGAATCCATGACAGGAAAATTCCCGTTAACTGTCATTGTCCACAATTGTGTCTCGTCGTTTTCTTGAACGTCTCAGCACTTTGAATTGCTACACTCATTTTGACCTCCAAGACGGTAATATTTTGTCAACTGTGTCCCTAAGTTATGTTACTCGGCTCCCGTCATCTACTGCAATCTCGCGATTTCAGAGAAAGGTTTCTCGATAAGAGGTATGAAATGTCCTGTCCCGTCACTTATTGTTAAATTCTGTCTCAGTCTCAGTGGTTTCGTTATAAGTTTCTCAAGAAAAAGTCCAAGATGGAACCTTTTTGAGAACTCTGTTCTTCGATGGAATTTGCTTCCTGTTTCGCGTTCTCCATGTATTGATAAACTCCTGTAAGTCGCAGGTTTCAATGTACACAGAAACACCTCGACCTCACGTTCACAGTATTTATAGAATAATCACGCTTTCGCTACATCCTTCTTCTGAATACACTGAAACGTTGATCAATGATCTCCACTTCATCTTCATCTTCATCTTCATCTACAGGATTTCTGTCTCCTCCGTGCATTCCAACTCCTACGCTACTCCTCTTAAAGCGCACTTCCTCCTGAGCTTTCCTGTTTAGAGATTCAATTACACACCATAACATAATTTCACAACCAATGAATAAAAACTTGGTATCGCACAGATTTCAATCCACTCAAAACGTGATGTTTTCTTGTATTAATTACACAAACAATTTATAAACGCCACTATATCCTCTTAGGCCTGATTTACATTCAGTCAACCCTTCTTTAGCCTCGTTGTTCTTAGGCCTCATTTACATTCACTTAACACTTCCAATCCTTTCAATTCCTCTCAATGCCTCTTTCTCACACTTCTTACTTTTTCTGTTATTAGGTTTACATATATAATCTTTTAAACCATAGTCTACTGAGATCCATTAATCATTCAACAACCCTTATATTTAGCTAGATTCTCTAGATTTTACTATTCCTCAAGAGATCTAACTTACCCTCAAATCTTTTTAGCTTTTACTCAATATTCTTGAAACCTCTAGATCTGATTACATTCTTAATCTCAATCCTATTTACACAATATTTTTAGATTTCCTTCAAAGCATAGGAAACACAAATAATAAATCAATTTCACTCAATTAGGGAACCAATTCCCTTAATAAATGACAGACCCCTAGGTTTAGTCAAAATGTATTTGGACTTGGAGGTAAGATGCTCCTCCATCAAAAATTGTTTGCAATGTGATCTACTATTATCTATTAATATTTTTTTGTATAATTATTTTATTTAAATTTCATTTTATTTTATGAAAAGAGAAGAAACCATGGTATTATATTTCATCTAATTTCTAATTTAAATTTTATATAATTCGTAAGGGGAAAATGTTTTCTTTCCTAACATTCAAATTTTTTCTTTTTTCTTTTTTTTGTTTTTCCAAAAGTGACATTTTCTTAAATGTCAAAATTTAAGTTGAAAGATAAAGTTCAAACTTCATGGTTAGCGTTATGGAAGGGCATAATCTATGTCAACAACATATCAAGTATCTTGATGTTATTGCCATTGATGTCAACAGGGTCTTGGTGCTACTTGTCATATGCTTACTGTCAATCTCATGATGATGTGTGATGACTATTTGGTTTGTTGCAATGTTTAGTTGGTTGGTTTTGTTGGTTGGCATTGATATAAACTTGGTTGTGTCATGACTTAGTGGAGGTGATTTGGAGGCTGAGTAGAGATGGTTGTACAGCATGGTATAATGGCTTGTCATAGTTTGATGATGTTGCTACATATATTGGAGCTACATTTGTTAGAGGCGCCTCTACAGATGTTGGAGGTAGTTAAATCACTGAATGCTACTACTGTAGGAGGTTGGATTGCTACTACAAGTGTTGGATGTGCTTCTACATGTGTCGTAAGCATTGGAGTTGTTGATACATGTGTTGAGATGTTGCTTCATGTGTTGGAGATGTTGCTACAGGTGTTGGAGACTATTTGATGGCTGGTTGTTGTTGCTACAGGTGTTGAGGTAGTTGGACAAGTTGATAGTGTTGCTGCAATACTTTGGAAAGGTTGGATAAGTTCTAGATGAGCTAATGAAGGTCACTTAATGTATTTCATGTTATCATGAGTTGGATGACCTTATATTGATAGTTATACTTATTTTCATGTAAAGAAATTTCTTGTGGAAGGAGGGGATGATGTCCTTAGCATCCTCCTGAATTTTGGTTGGATCACTCTGTGAGGAAGAAGAGCAAAAGAGGACTAATACAAGATGTCAGTGGGCCACAAAGCGTTAGTAACGTTGGCCATAGCCTAGAGAAGTGATTTATAACGTTTTCCAGGGCTCGGAGAAAAGTGTTACTCTGTTTTGTTTGAATTTCCTTCGGATTCCTCACGCATCTCAGGTTAATTAAATGTTTTGGTGATGGTTAATGTTCGACAATGTTATGGAAAATGTCAGGAAGACTTAACCACATTTCAGAAAGTGGTTAAAGTTGAGAATATACCTCATTAGGTGGAATGAGTGGCTTGATCAAGTCAATGAGTTGAATCTGGATTAAATCAAGCGTATAGACAGAGTTTGTGGAGTCAATAGTTCTTGGAAATTATTGGTTTGAGCACCTTAGTTCATTTATATATCGGGGAAAGCTCAATGATAGTATGGTTGGTTATTTTGATGTGTTGACTAAGTATGAAAGTGGAGAAGAGTGTGCAAGATATGTGAGAGTTACATGATGCATATTTCCTGAAGCAGTTTGCAAATGTTGAAGTAGTTAGTTGAAGTATGTTTTAGCCAGTATTTTGTGCAACAAGTGAGGAGGTGAAAAACAGGTTGATCCCAGGAGTATTTGGAGATTGTTTTCTCCTAACAAATTCTTCAGTTTATTGTTTATATGTAGTAGCCATTTAAGAGTAGTTTTACTTGACGCAGATAGGGTTTTATCTTATGCATTGATCAAATTATTTTGTGCATTGTGTGGGGATATTATGTTATAGTTTGTGGTGTGGATTTGGTATTTTATTGTGTGCCTTGATAATACATTGGTGTAGTGCTCAAGTTTATCATTTCTCTATTCCATTATGAAAATGTATGAAACGATAACTACAAAGAGGAGTGGAGTTGGAAGACTCTCGTGAATTCAATATAAGTCAGCAGTTTTCTCAATCTAATGGTAGTTGCATAGTTCAGAATAAACTGGGAAAGGATCGTTGGTCGTGGTGGCTTCTAATAGATGACGATCCATAGATCCACATGAGAAAGGGATCTCCATTTGATAGTAACTAGTTAAATATCTATGCAAAGAATTTTCTTAGCATAATAAATATTTGAGAAGCGTAGCTTTAACAGGTGGTTTTTTCCCCTAGAGAGGGTTTTCCACCAGATATACTTGTGTCCCATGTGTTGAATGGTTTTCATGTTTATTTTTTATGCTCTGATCTCTATTTATGTGTTTCAGTTTATGCATGGTTAAAGAGTAATAATTTAGAGAAAAATTTATAAGTGCCTTGACTACTTATTCCCCTCCCCCCTCTCAGTAGTGATCTAGTTTCCAACAATTGGCATCAAAGCGGGGCTCTCAATTGCAACTTGTCATTGGAGAGTGGATCTGGGAGTTTTGGTAGAATTTTACAAATTTTTTGAAATGGATCAAGGAATTCCATTACTTCACGAAGGTATTTCAACTTGGAGGATGAAATTGGATTCATATTTTTATATCTCTTGATGAAAATATTTTTCTATCAGCAAAGTATGGAGTTAGAGATGAATTTAATGATAAGGCTAAAAGGATTATTTTGCATAGTATTTCAAAATATGATAGCATGTATATGTGAAACTGTGAGACTCCAAAAAAGATGTTGGATAGTTTGCAAAGTTTGCAAAGTTTGTATCTTGAAGGAAAATTACAGATTTCAGAGATGGATAAAAATGCAAAGGATTCAACACATATTGCAGCGATAAATCAAGCCTCCTTTCAAGAATAAGATGGAAGTACCAATTTCTTAGAAGAAGAAGATGAAGGCACTAGTGGTAGAAATGATGGATTAAGTGTTGATCTAGAGGGACAACAAGAATAGACCAGCATCAAAGTTGAAGAGAAATCTAAGATAATGGCACTAGAAGAAGAGATTCAAAGGCTCATGGCTGAAAATAAAGATCAGAGAATATTATTGCAATTTTTTTATGAAAAGGAGTGTGCCTACAAAGAGCATATTTCTGATTTGAAAAATCAATTGTAGTGATGCAAGAAGCAAAAGAATTAACAAAGAAGGTCAAAGAAGAAGAATAAATTGACGGATGCTATAAATATGGAGAACATGGACATAAAGTAGCAAATTGCGACTAAGAGATAAAATCCTCTCACCTAATAATAACAGTTGAAAGAATATTTAAAAGGATAAAATGCTACAATTGTCGAAAATGTGGACATATAGCAAAAAACTACAATAGTGAAGAAATCATACCCTCTCATCATAAAGAGAAGCTAAAGTAGAAGCGACAACAAGGTTGCATTCAAAGAACATCACAATCTATCTTGTATAATACTCCTTTTTATGGTTATTGTTTCTCATGCAATGATTTTGGCCATAGGGCTATTGACTACAGAGCACATGCAAGGAACAAAAAACATATCAACAAAAGATATTAGCCTATTCCTCTATTCCTTGGTCACATAAGATGTTTTTTGTGTGAAAATGTTGGCCATAAGGCCAAGGATTGCAAGCTACCCATGTGTTATAGGAGATCCAATTAGAGAGAGAAGAATAGGCAAGGCCAACCGCACAAGAAGAAGGAAGATCGACATATGAAATTTTGGAAGAGAAAATGGCAGAAAGGAACTCACATCAAAAACTGAGGCCTACATGGTCTCGGGGGGAGTATATGGTTGTAGTTTAAGTTGCATGCAAATCCTTAATTGTGTAGCCATATTGGAAATTCTTAATGAAGACAAATATGCATTTTTAGAGATGCATATGTTCAGGGGGAGTTATTGAGGTTTGAAGTGTTAATTTTGTTTGTGATCTATTCTTATTTTAAAATTTTTATCATTTCATATCAGTCTCATATATGTTGTTAATCTTGAATCAATTGCATGTTGGGTTCCTATTGATCTTCTTGATGTCATTACAGCTATGTAGTTGTTCCTATGCACAGTGTCTAGGTGTGATGGAGGATCACACACCCAGGGGGAGAATTTGTGCTTCCAAATGAATTTGGAGAGTGTTGACATTGTGTTCATTATGGAGGATTTTGTTGCGCATGTATTTGACATTGATTTGATGCAGGATGATTTTTATTTTTGGTGCCACACATAGCTAGTTGGATGAGATAGTATGGTTGTATGGAAATCTTGGCATGCTACTAGTGTTCTCATTGCTAAACCATAGTTATGACATGCTTTATCATATATGTATAGCTATTATGGAAATTAGCTGGTTGTAAATTGCAGTTGGCATCATCTAGAATGTTATCATGTTTACTCATATCTTATTCATCTAGAGGTATGATGTGTGTTGCTACTAATGTGTTTTGTATATGGATGGTTGAGTTGTGATGAGTTATGCACTTGTGATAGTTGGATTAAATGTAATTTGTTGTTGTTGCATGGAGAGAGTTTGCTGCTATTTGAGTATGTATGCTATGTATGATGCATCTTAACCCATGATGATTTTTATTGTTTCTCATACAAAGAGAGAGTGTGTTGATGACATGAGGTTGAGGAGAAAATGAATATGTGTTGTTGATGGTTTCAAAATCCTTTATCATTATTGATGGTGCATAGATTAGTTCTTTGTTATTATTGCTCAGTTTCACTACATATATTGGTCCATATGTTGCAAGTGCTTTTGCAGTTGCTTGTTGATTTGTTGCTTGGGATTTGCGTTGATGATACCATGTGTTGCCTATTGTTGAGCTTAATTGATGTTTAGTACATTGATATTGAGGATGTATATGCTACTTCTTCTATGAGATATTGTTATTTTATTGATGTCAATTGATTTTGTTGCTAATGCCTATGCGGAGCATGGTAGTTGCTAGAAGTTATCATGTTCTTACTACAGGATCTTCATTGTTGGGATGGTGATGGCTAAGGTGTTGACTAACCATGCACTAGTATATGATTTTGTTAGTACTTTTATTATTATTGCTACACATTGAGAGCTTATGTTATTTCTCATTGACATATCGTATTTTATGCACGTGCCATATATTGCATTTTTATTATGCTCTTTTATGGAGCATATATCATTACTCATTGATGCCATGTACTCATGCTATAAGAGCACACTTATGTGAAGAAGTAAAATACATGTAACTTTATTGCTCTATCTTTCTAGAATATTTCTCATGGAGAGACCCATGTTGTGTAGTATGTTTTGTCAAATCAACCATGTATGGTTTATTAGAAGTCCAAGTCATGTTCTATTTTGTATGTTATTGATGTAGCCTTATTGGGTGGATGATGTAATCTTGGGTCATTAGAGCCATTGGTTGGCGATAGGTTTTTTGTAGAAATTTTGAATAATAAACACTTATTCACAGAGATTATCCTAATTATACACTATTGCGGAATACATGCATAATACATAACCTCCTCTACTTTGATCATCAATTTAGCAGCATTAAAAACAATGAAACATCAATCGCATGCACACATTAACACAGTATGTAACCTGGGGAAAGCATACAGCTGAAAACCCCACACTATCTGTATAGTATAATGATTGAGAACATGTAACAATACATAGTACAATACTCCTCACAAGTACTCAGTAATATCTCCACCTGTTACACACAAAACTAGCTCAGATCTAAATCAATCATAGGTTCAAATCTCTTCCAGTGCTTTACCTGCCTCCACTGTACAATCCTGCAAGAGAATCACGTGAGCATAGGCTACAATTGCCTTGGTATTGGCCCACACTACGCAGTCCTCATTGGCATTACTCAAATCCATGCATGTGTAAATCTCATGCACAACTGATAGTCACAACTCACCCTTTCACTTACCTCTAACACCTGTCTTTGTTGAACTGTCCATGCACTGAGTTAACTAATGTATTCTTCAGTTGCATTATGAGTTAATAATTAGTGAATTAATTAACAATCAATTCACACAACTCATCAGTAGTGTATTCTTTAGTGAGACTAAATACAACTAGTACAACTAAGTCAAACTGAACACAACTCCATCAAGTCCACATCCAACTCCACCACAAGAGTTCTAACTGAAGTCCTGCATGCAATAGATCAACTAACACATAAGAAACCACGTGATTCCTTTTTTCATCTGCATGTGCCACATCTGTAGGTCGAACTGAAGTGCTCCAAGAGAATAAGATAATGTTTAGAGTCCAAATATTACTAAGGGCTAATAATATTTGATTGTTTCTATTTTTAGCCTGGCAGTCTAAAAATAGACTCTGATCACTCCACTATGAACCAAAAATAGAAGTCCATCTATTTTTCCCAACATGACCAATCATCCATAAACAACATCCTGTAACTCATAGACCATGATCCATATGTCTAAAAATAGACTTTGCGCCAAAAATAGCCTGTGGGCCCACTTGGTGAAGGCGACTCCTTTCCACTAAGCTACATCATATTGTTGCATTTTCAACACTCCCTCTCAACAAGATATGGATTATCAGCAACCCCTTATCCTGCAACTCTGGAATGTTTTGCATGCAACACATTTGCCCAGTCCACTTGCTCCAACAACACTTGGAACAAAAACACTCCCAATTGACCACTCTATTGGGCTAGGAACATACTCTGATGTTGAAGCTCTTCCTGCTGCTGACAAGTGCTCCCTCTCTGACATCTGCGCTACTGCAACATCTCCATGCATCTCGCACCATTGCACACTTCTTTATGCCACGTAGCATTGTGCAAAACACTTTTGCCTATCGCATTGCTGCAACCTGCTAGCTATGCATTGTCCTGGGATCCCCTACACTATCACTCTCTCTACCGCTCCATCCGCATCTGTCTCTACCTAATTAGTCTGTTCCTGCTATTCCACATCGAGGCTCCTGTAGCAAGGTCTTATCCAAGAGGTTGGGTACCTCAAGGATCCTGCCCCTCCTCCTTGGGATGATCAATCCACATCACCCCACCTCCTACCTGGAGGTATGGTTGCATGTGATCCCTCAGCCCACCTGGCTTGAAGTTTCCCCCTACTGGAGGTCTCTACATGAGTAGATGTCTCTACTTGATCTCCTCTCAGCTTCCCTTGTTGTGGCTGCTCCACAACCTCCTGAAGTTGTTGCACCAATCGTGGCTCATCCACAATCGTTTGAGACTTCTTCTGGCTCTGCATGCTAAGAGGTAATATACGCTCCCTCTCAACCACCAAGTCTCCATCAGTTGCCTTGTTGCTCAAGGCTTTGCATGCATCTACATGCAACTGATAAAGGTTCCTGACTCGAACCCCTATCTTGCGGGTTTCTTCAGTTGCCTTGTTCCAAAGGAAAGCCTTTCCCTCGCTGAAAACAACATCATATCCCTTGTCTTCTAACATTGCCACAGAGATAAGATTCTTCTTCAATCCTGGAACATGCATCACTTCCTTCAATCTGAAGGGTTTACCAAACTCCCTCTCAAAGGAAATGGTACCGATACCGGTCACAGTGTATCTACCATCATCGCCCATCTCGATGTGCACTCCAAGATCTTTCTCCTCCAAATCAGAAAACAAATCTCGATCTCCTGTCATGTGAAAAGGCGCACCACTGTCCAAGAACCACACTGATCCCATCACACTTGAAACTAAACATGCGATCAATGAAAAATCAAGCTCAAACTTCAAGGCTAGAGCCTCTCCTACTGCAGATCCAACAACTTGTTTGTTCTTCTTCTTCTGTGGACAATTTGTGGCATCTCCATTCTCAACTTTGATGTTTGTGAGTTTATCCTTGAGCACCATTCCACCAGCTCAAAACTCAACCGCTTCTGATCTAAAATTCGTGAGAACAAATTATTTCTCGTACAGAGATTGACTGTATGGACTTTTACCGAATATCTCACCTTCCAAAGGAAGGATGAATCTAGAGGCTACCTAGCCCGATTACAGACTCTGCCTGAAGAAATAAAATGTAAACACTTTCTAAATAATAGATCTGATGATCAATCCCGCTTTGATATCCTGTAGAACTTTTTCTACAAATCAACCAGCTATGATACCATGTAGAAATTTTGAATAATAAACACTTATTCACAGAGATTATCCCAATTATACACTATTGCGGAATACATGCATAATACATAACCTCATCTACTTTGATCATCAATTTAGAAGCATTAAAAACAATGAAGCATCAATCACATGCACACATTAACACAGTATGTAACCCGGGGAAAGCATACAGCTGAAAACCCCACACTGTCTGTATATTATAATGATTGAGAACATGTAACAATACATAGTACAATACTCCTCACAAGTACTCAGTAATATCTCCACCTGTTATACACAAAACTAGCTCAGATCTGAATCAATCATAGGTTCAAATCTCTTCCAGTGCTTTGCCTGCCTCCACTGCAAAATCCTGCAAGAGAATCACGTGAGCACAGTCTACAATTGCCTTGGTATTGGCCCACACTACACAGTGCTCATTGGCATTACTCAAATTCATGCATGTGCAAATCTCATGCACAACTGATAGTCACAACTCACCCTTTCACTTACCTCTACCACCTGTCTTTGTTGAATTGTCCATGCACTAAGTTAACTGATATATTCTTCAGTTGCATTATGAGTTAATAATTAGTGAATTAATTAAAAATCAATTCACACAACTCATCAGTAGTGTATTCTTTAGTTAGACTAAATACAACTAGTTCAACAAAGTCAAACTGAACACAACTCCATCAACTCCACATCCAACTCCACCGAAACTCCACCACATGAGTTCTAACTGAAGTCATGCATGCAATAGCTCAACTAACACATAAGAAACCACGTGATTCCTTTTGTCAGCTGCATGTGCCACATCCGTAGCTCGAATTGAAGTGCTCCAAGAGAATAAGATAATGTTTAGAGTCCAAATATTACTAAGGGCTAATAATATTTGACTGTTTCTATTTTTAGCTTGGGAGTCTAAAAATAGACTCTGATCACTCCACTGTGAACCAAAAATAGAAGTCCATCTATTTTTCCCAACATGACCAATCATCCATAAACAGCGTCCTGCAACTCATAGACCATGATCCATATGTCTAAAAATAGACATAGTCTAAAAATAGACTTTGCACCAAAAATAGCCCGCGGGCCCACTTAGTGAAGGCGACTCCTTTCCACTAAGCTCCATCATCTTGTTGCATCTTCAAAATTTTTCATAATGGAGTCATATGTTAGTCCTATGTACTTGTCACAACCATGTATTTGCTCCATGAAGCACTGTATATGTAAAGTACTTCATTGTATATCATTGCTCAAAGTCAGTTAGAGTCATGGTTTATGAGGAGTAGTCTCTTGTTCTTGGAAAGGAGGCTTATTGCAGTGAAGAGGATCTGTTGCTTCAGCAAAAAAGAGTGTGTTTGTAACTTCATTACATGCTTAGGGGGAGAATTTTCAGTTTTCAAAGATTGCATGGCATTGGCTAGAGACGTGCTAGCAACTAGTTTCCTTGTTTTACATTCTTATCTTACACGAGAGACATCCTTGGTTTGCATTGACATGGTGTTAAGTATGATAGGGGGAGTCCTAATCTCATCCGGATCAATATTTCCATTGTTATTTTAGTGTTGGTATGGCCCTTTTCCATTGATTTCAAAGGGGGAGAGAATTTGGATGGATAGATATTAACTTCAGAGTTGCAGCTTCAGTATTGGACAATGTATGGAGATCAACCTTAGACGTTGGAGACTAGATTGAGGTTGACATCAATGTCAAAAGGGGAGCGTATTGGCATTGATTTCGACAAGGTCATGGTGCTACTTTTCATATGCTTATATCAATCCGATGATGATGTGTGATGAGTGTTTGGTTTGTTGCAGTGTTTAGCCGGTTAGTTTTGTTGGTTGGCATTGATGTCAACTTGGTTGTGGCATGAATTAGTGGAGGTGATTTGGAGGTTGAGTAGAGATGGTTGCAAGCCATGGTATGATGGATCATCATATGTCGATGATGTTACTACATATATTAGAGCTACATATGTTGGAGGTGCCTCTACAGATGTTGGAGGTAGTTGAATGACTGGATATTTCTACTACAGGAGGTTGGATTGTTGGTACAGGTGTTGGATATGCTTCTACATGTGTTGGAAGCATTGGTGTTGATGCTACATGTGTTGAGATGTTGATGCATGTGTTTGAGATGTTTCTACAGGTGTTGGATAATGTTTGATTGTTGGTTGTTGCTACTATAGGTTCTGAGGTAGTTGGACAAGTTGATAGTGCTGCTACCAGATTTTGGAAATGTTGGATAAGTCTTGGATGAGTTGATGAAGGTCACCTAATTTAATTCATGTTGTCATGATATGGATGACCTTGTACTCAGACTTATAATTTTTGTCATGTAATGAAATTTCTTGTGGAAGGAGAAGATGATGTTCGCAACATCCTCCTAAAGTTTGGCTAGCAGACTCAGTGAGGAAGAAGAGAAAAAGAGGACTAACGCAGGCTATCAGTGGGCCATGGAGTGTTAGTAACACTGGTAAAATATTGGAGAAGTGAGTTATAATGTTGGTCAGATCTTGGAGAAAATCGTAACTCTGTATTGAGTGAATTTCATCTAGTTTCTTTGCGCATCTCAGGTAAATTAAATGTTTTAGTGATGGCTAATGTTCGTAAATGTTATGGAAAATGTCAGGAAGAATTAAACATGTTCCAGGAAGTGGTTAAAATTGAGAATAACCATAATTAAGTGGATTGAGTGGCTTAATGAATTCAATGAGATGAATCCATATCAAATCAAGCGTATGGACAGAGTTTGTGGAGTTCAGTAGTTCTTGAAAATTATTGAGTTGAGCACCTCAGTTTATCCAGATATTGGAGAAAGCTCGATGATAGTATGGTTTATTATTTTGATGCATTGAGCAAGTGTGAGAGTGGAGAAGAGTGTGCAAGTTGCGTGAGATTTTTTTTGGTCTAATTTATTAACACAAATTAACACAAATATTTCATTATCAACCCAGGTTTGTAGAACTTGGAGGCATGTCCAAAATGTATGGATATCGAATGTAGTCAAGATTAGAAGATAAAATATGAAGAACTAAGGAAATACATTTTATAAATATAAATCTAATTAAATAATTTCTAATTCACTGATACAATATATGTAAGATGAAGTGGCTCCTGACTTAGGAGATACATTTGTGTCCTTCTTCTACAATTTTACTTGATGAATAGAAATCAAAAAACATTAATTGACAAAAACTTAAGATACACAAATAAATGATAAAAGAGGACCCTAACTTAGGATATCCTTGATATTCCTCATCACAAATTCATTCATCATAATGCTATTGTTAGAAAACTGGAATTGCATAAAACTACTTGAAAACAAGAAAGACGAACTCTAGTTTGTATTCATTAATCCAATATAAGGAGGGTTCAACTTGAACACTAGATTGTCCCTTCATATGAATATGATAAATAAACCAAGATTCATCAACAAAAATAAATCATCATACATCAAATCAAGTAAGAAAATATGAAGAAAAAGAAGTAAACAAATCTAAAGCAACTAGTTTATGAAAATAAATCGAATTTAATGATGAAGTGTACCTAGCTTGGAGTGGGGGCCCTCCACCCTTGCTTTGCACACTTGAAGAGATTATCAACTACTACAACTTCAGTCAATCATCCACACCATTGAACATAAAAATGAAGGTAGAACATGTTCCTCAAATTAACTTCAAATATTCAGATGTTTCAACATAAAACTATACAAAGTCTACATACATAAGTCTTCAAAGTTTTGGCCTAAATAGAAGATTATGAAAAAAATAGATCTAAAGTATCTCTAAAAACTATATCTATTCATATCCACCTATCCAAGTTGAACTCATCCAACCTATCACTGAAAATATGGAAAATCCCATGAAATCATAAAACTGCCCTATTTCCTAGGGATTTTCTGAATGACTGGTCCTGTTTGACCAGCTTTGACCGTGCCTGATTAAGCTTGGTTTGACCAAAAAAACCGGAGTTAGTTCAATCCTAGTTCCCAAGATTTTCATAAATGGATCCATCTCGCGCCCAGGTTTCCTGCAAATATGACATCCATATAGCTATTACGCAATTTTTTTATTCTGTCCAAAAATGCACTTGAAATTCAATTTTCATAAAAACTTCTAAAAATTAAAAAATGAAATTTAAATACCTAAATATGCATAAATACATCAAAATGAGGTGGATGTGATGGTAAATGGATGGAAAATATAGAAACTAAGTATGTTTTCTTAAGCAAAACTGGACCAAAAATGAGGGCCAACATCTCCCCCTTGCTGATTCACAAGCATGTCCTCATGCTTGTTTCTTCCTCTTGGATCTTCTAACCTCTACTGTGAATCTTGTGCCTGACCCTGATGCTTCCTATTGTGCTGCCTCTAAAAGATAATCTATCCCCATGCTATGTTCTTCCTTGTAAATAGTAGCTTTGACCTTTTGTTTCTCATATTTGTTTTTCCACATGTTTTTATCTTTAAGCCACTTGAATGCCTGTTTGCAAAGTAGATCATTCTTTCTCTTTAGTTTGCCTACCTCCTCATTTAGTTTTCATTCTCCCTCACTAACTTTGCATTATTTTTCTTGTATGCTTTATTTTATTTCTTCAAGTTCTTTTCCAAGATCTTGTTTATTTCTAACTGATCTGTCAATTCTTTTATCTTACTCAAGTGCAACTCTTTTTCTAATTCCTGTGTATATTTTGTAAATGATGTTGCCTCTACATTATCAAAGTATGATTCTTTTTGTAAAGCTTCTTTCTCCAATCTTTCAATTATGTCTTCTACTTGTTTCTCTGTAGAAAGTGTTTTACAATCTGTACTTCTTGGTCCTTGCTACTTGTTTCTGTTGGGCGCTTCCTATTATGCCTCCTAGGAGTGGATATGAAGAATTTTTCATTCTCAATCATGACAATGTTATTTTGCTTCTTAGCCCTGGTTCTTGGATAAAGTGGTGAATTCATGATGCCTCTGGTTTCCTGATCTATTTTGTACTTTTCTTCTATGACCTATTCTTCATGTTGGTTTTGGACTAAAAACTATCTCTAGATTATACCATGAGTTCTTACTTGATGCTCTACAAGAATTTTTATTAGTCCCTGATGATAAACTTGAGATTCTTTTGGTTTATTTTCATTTTTCACTGACTCTATCATCTTGATGATAATTCGGGAGAAGAAATATGGCAAGTTTATTTTGACTTCTCCTTTAATGTAGTAGCCTGACATGGTACAGATGTTCCACACTATGTCCTCTATCACATATGAAGAATTTTTTAATGATCAAAACTAACTCTCCCCATGGCTCATTGAACCATTCCCTAGGTATTCCTTTAGTTCTATCAAAGGCTCCCTTCCTATTCTTCTCTAAGAAGAAAGTCCATGCTTTCTCCTTGAAGTGTAGACATTTATGATATTTTTCTCGTGTCAATGGAAGATCTAATGCTTGGGAGATGTATTACGAAGTCAATGGAATGATTAAGTTCCCTACCATAGTTTGATCTTGGGCATAGTTGTTTACAAACTCCCTGGTTATACTCTCATTGTGCCCATTAAATCTCTAAAGAAAACTTATAATCCCAGCTTGATACAGTTTTTCTACTGTTTCCTTCTTCCACTGCTCAATCTAAAATTTTGGTTCTATTCTAGTGGTCATGTTTTCTGAAAACCAACTGATATATCCCTCTACTGTCATTAACCTCATTTTTTAAAATGAAAATAGCAACCATTCATGCGTAGAGATCTTTTTTATTCAATTATACATTGTAGTAGTAGGGCTTACCTTTCTCCGTATACTCTTTAGAATCAATAAAATCAAGCTTGTTTAATCTCTGTCTCACTGCAACAATAAATCACTATTGTTTTTAAAACATTACTCTTTGATGACAAACAAAAATAAACATTATAATCACTCTCTGTTTTGTTTTCTTTTACCAAAACTCTGCTCTGTCCATATAAATAAAATGTTCTCCTTATGCATATCATTGTTTATAGAGAAGAAATCGAAAATTGAAACTTTGTTTTGATTTTGATATATATATATATATATATATATATATATATATATATATATATATATATATATATATATAGATATATATATCATACCATGACTTCTCCTTTCGATTTTCGTTTCTATAACTTTTCCTATGGTTAACAAATTCATTTATATGTCAAACTAAAGTTATTTTTGAGTTCAGTGTTTGTGCAATCAAATTATAACTAACTCATTGTGTATTCAATACTTTGTTTCATCACCCAACTCAACGAATACATGTGCTTATGCAACCAAACTACAATTTAACACTTTGTTTCATCAATCAACTCAGCGAAAGCATGTACTTATGCAATCAAACTACAACTAACATTCTGTTTCATCAATCAACTTCAGCAATTTCATGAGTAAACATGGAGGATCTAAATTGATTTACCTGTTTTCAATGGAATGTCGTGATTCCCTCTGTGTCGTGGCTCAATCAACTTGTGTTTCATAATGTTTTCTGTTGTTAAACTTCATTCAAAAACCTTATGTCTTTACTAATGGTAGAGTCTTAATGTATGAGAACAATGACAAATCGTAAACAGTGTTTGATGCACTATCTTATATCTTGGAGTCAAACTTGTGTTTTCATTAAAAATCCCAAGATTTCCTCATCAAAACATCCACTGCATTTATTGAAAGAAATCAAGTTTTGCTCTTACCTTCTTACTTACGAGATCTTCCTCAGTTAATTCTGATCACTCTTACACAACTACTAGTTTTCTCGGCTTTATCCCTCAATCTACTCTGCTTATCTTCTTATCTCTCTGATTCTCCACTGCTATATTTCTCGCTTTCCTTCTCTTGGTTTGATTTCCTCTGTTTCTGTGTTTTCTCTGTCAAACCATTCTCATCCAGCTCTCGAATGTGTGCTAACAGCTTATACAACACTCATCGTTCTCCCTGAGCTTGCAAATGGATATGATGGTGGAGAGAAAGCGATTTTTATAGAGGTCTGTGTGTAAAAATGGTGGAGGTGCAGTGTATAAGTTCTGGCTGAATGCAAAAACTCATGGCATTGTTTTTAGTTGAAACGTTTATTGCTGTGTTTTCAAATTTTGGTTGACCATTCCCACATGCTTCAACCTCTGACTGCTCCCCTTTGTGGTTGTCTTGCATTCCTTCGTGGTTGTCCTACGTACCTACCCACAGTGCTTACCTCCACACCTCTCATATTTATTACATTAACCTTTGACTACTATTTACTCATACTACCGTATAGTCATCCTGCCATACATTTCATTTCCACTGACTCATATTATTATTCTGCTCCATACTTTATTCATAGTGCATTGTGATTTGATCATCGCGCCTTTGAAATTCATCATAGTTCTATTGCATGACCTTATGCCCATTAAACTTCATCATACCTCCACTTCATATCCATTCGCCACGTCTTATGCATCCAAAAAAATTTCATAGTATTTGTTTTTATTGCATTATGGCATCACATTATTCATTTCCTTACACTTCATAGCATCATATTTGTTTTATGCGCTTTTGATTACAACTTATCGAAATGAATTATTTTGATTTCCTTAGACTTGTATTATTTCATAATGTGCACATTTATATATATGTAATTTAATTTTAAAATTACCATGGTAAGGTCATATTTAAAATTAAAATTATGATACTAACTTATGTATGGTTTTGTAGGTCTAGGGTTTGATTATTGGACCCTATATTTTAATCCATTTTCTTTTCAAAAGAAAAATACTTAGGGTTAATATGATGTGTATATGGAATATGAAATGAATATGTGGTATTTGGAGTATATTTATGGAATTTAATGGGTAGAATAATGAGTATGGAGATGAATATATATGAATAGGATGAGTAAAATAATGAAGATAGTAAAATGTAGGTAAAATATGCATGTCAGGTACTAAATTAATCTTAATAATCTCTATAAAAAAAAAAATGAAATTTCAAAAGAAAAACTTTTTACTCACTATACTTTACTCCCTGATAGTATTTGATGATGTCTTCTAGTCAAGTAATAGGTGAAAATGTCTTTAATGGATCATCTAGGATAGATTGAAATGTAGACTTTATTTATGCTTCATGTTCTTGATTTATTCATTGATTTGGGATCATTGATTGTTGATGTTGTTCAGGTCCCTTCTGCAATTGGTACTCGACGAGTCAGGTCCCTTCTATCATGTATTTTTTTATCCAGTATTTGTCATATAATACATGTTTCTTCTAACATTTCAAGTCCCTTCTGCACAATGCTTCCAATAATTTTTCAGGTCCCTTCTGCAACACAATTCAAGTTCCTTCTTCAATTCAGCTGCTCAAACTTTCAGCTACTCAAACTGATTTTCTTTTGCAACTTCCCCCTTGCTTATTTGAAGACTTGTCCTCAAGTCATGTATTGTTTTGTAGGGTGCATTCTACAACATCAAACTATCGTCAGAGTTAAATAAAATTTGTCAATTCATGCAAGCCAAACTTGTTGGTTTTCCTTCATGAATTCATGTTTGCTTTGTGCCAATTACCTGGTTTTCACAAGCAAACTTTTATTTTTTTTTCTTGTTTTTTTTTCTTCTTCTGGAATAAATGGAGGCATATTGCTATGTTGTTCCATTACTTCCATATCTGTATCTTTTGACATTTGTTTCATAGAATCTTCTTTATTGATATGCTTATTGTAAACTTTAAGCCTGTGTCTGTTAACTACAAATGAAATAGATTCTTGATCAATTGTTTTTATCTTAACAAATCCATTATCAAATATCTCATATGGCCCCAGCCAATGAGTTGTGAACTTTGCCTTGAAATATTTGATTTTGGAGTCAAACAATTATTCCCAGTCTCCTTTGTTGAATGTTTTGTTCTTGATGAATCGATTATGTCATTTCATCCTTTACTATTGCACAAGAGTTTTGTGCTCCACTGCTTGTTGTCTATGTTCATCCAGTTGATTGAATTCCATTACTCATTGTTGTTGTGCTTCAAATAATTCCAGTCCTAACTTTTCTACTAACTTGAATATGTGTATTTGAAATTCTATGGGTAACAGAACTTCTTTTCCATACACTAACTGATATGGACTGAACCCAATTATGTTTTTCCATGTTATTCTATATGCCCATAGTGCATCTCTTAACTTCTCTAATGAGTCCTTCCTATTCATTTGTATTATCTTTGTCATGATATTTTCCAGGACTTTGTTTTTCGACACCACTTGTCTATTTTCTTGGGGATGGTACGATGTTGATTTTCTATGTTTGATCTTGTACTTCTCTGCAAGATCACGAACAAGCTTAGAAGGGAACTGTGTGCCTTGGTCAGTTACAATCTATCTTGGTACTCCAAATCTGAAAAATATTTCCTCAAAGAGGAATGTGACCACTGTGTTTTCTGTTGCTCTTGCTACTGCCTTTGCCTCAACCCACTTAGTAACATAATCAATACATACCAAGATGTACTTCTTTCCATTTGAAGGTGGATTTATTGGTCCCACAAAGTCTAGATCCCATTTCTCAAATGGTGTTATGAGCACTTGTGGTTTAAGTGGTTTTTCATCTGATATTATTGGCCTTCCTATTCTTTGGCAACTACCACACCTCTTGAAATAGGCTTTGGAATCTTTAAAGATTGTTGGCCAATGGTAGCCTAGTTGCAACACCTTGTAGGTTGTTCGCTTGTCTGCAAAATGACCACCACATGGCTCGTCATGACATTCTTTCAAAATTTCTAATATTTCGTTTTCTCTAACACATTTTCTTATTATCAAATCAAAGCTAGTACAAAAGAGATCACCATTGACCTAGATATACCTACAGATTTCTCTAATTATCTTTCATTTTTGTTTCTTTGTGAACTGGGATGGTAATTTTCCAGAGGACAAATAGTTTTTTATATCTGCAAACCATGGTGTTTTGACCATTATTGCAAACAGATGTTCATCTGGGAAATTATCTGAAACAAGATTTGGATCACCAAGTATATGAAGCCTTAGGAAATCTGCTACTTGGTTGTCTTTACCTAGTCGATCTTGAATTGTAATATAAAATTCTTGCATTAACAATAGCCATCTTGTAATTCTACCATTTGTGATTGCTTTGTTCATTAAGTATTTTATTGTTGAATGGTTTGTCTGAATGAACACTTAATAGCCTGTTATGTAATGCTTGAATTTGTTTACTGCATGTACTACATCTAACATCTCTTTTTCTATGACTGTGTAGTTGAATTCTGTTGGGGGCAATTGATAATTTTTCTTTCAATAATTGAAATGCATTTTGACAATGATTTGTCCATTGGAATTCAACATCTTTTGCAAGTAACTTGAATAGAGGCAGTGCTATTTTACTGAAATTTTCAATAAATTTCCTATAGTAGCCTACATAACCCAAGAAAATTCTTACTTCCTTTTGAGTTGTAGGTGGTATTAAATTCACAATAACTTGTATTTTTGTTGGGTCCACCTTAATTCCTGATGAGGAAATATGGTGTCCGAACATTATCCCCTCTCTTAACATCATGTAGCATTTTTCATTACTTAGGGATAGATTTGTCTCTATGCATCGTTTCAAAACTTTCTCAAGCTTTTTCAAACAATCGTCAAATTTGTTTCCGTATATAGTGATATCGTCCATATATACTTCTACACATTCATGGATTAGATCAGCAAATATTGCAAGGACTGCTCTTTGGAAAGTAGCAGGTGCATTACATAGCCCAAAAGGCAAAAAATTATATGCATATGTTCCCCATGGGCAGGTAAATGTTGTTTTGTCCTGGTCTTCTATTGTTATTCTTATCTAATTATACCCACTAAATCCATTTAGAAAAGAAAATAATTTCTTCCCAGCTAATGAATCTAGAACTTGGTTAATAAATCGTAGCCAGAAATGATATTTTAATGTTGTTTTGTTTAATTCCAAGTAATATACACATATTCTCCACTTCCCATTTTTCTTTGGTACTACCACTAAGGGAGAAACCCATTGACTGTCAAAAATAGGATAGATGAATCCAACTTGTAATATTTTATGTAGTTCTTCTTTCACTATTTCCTTCATCATGGGGTTGATTCACCTTTGAGGCTGCCTTACTGGTTTAATATGGTCATCAGTATAGATGTGGTGGATACATGTCTTGGGGTGAACTACCTGCATATCTGTATAATCCCAAGCAAAAGAATTTGAGTATTTCTGTAACAATGTGATTACCTCTTGTTCTTGCGACGATTGTAAGTTATTACCAATATTCAAATGTTTTCAAGGATAAATCTCTATTGTTTTATTTTTTTAAATTGTTAATTGTATTTACAAGAAAAATATCTATGAATGAACCTTCAAGTGATTGAATTGTGCAGGTTTCCTGAAAAAAGTGGTTCAAAATATTACTTGTAACTTCATACTGGGTTACTCTAAACTGCTCTGAAATATCTGGTTCTGAGATGAAAAAATCCAACAGATCTTCGTTCTCCTCTTCTTCTCTAAGGTCAAAGCCTTGGTTAATACTTAGAACTGATTTAGTTTGTTCTTGTTCTTGTCCTTCAAGCAATGATACTAAAGAAGGTGCTTGTGCTGGAAAATAAAGTGTGATGTGTTTTCTCTCATCCCCATGTGCAATAATCATACTTCCTGCTCTGCATCCTATAAAGGCATCAACAGCGGCTAACCACAGTCTGCTTAACATTTGAGGGTGTCCTACTACGTTTTTTTCAGCTACAAAATGAGGAAGTCTACAGGATACTCCCATGAATCTAGAGAGACTATGATATCTTCTAATATTCCTTTTGGTATAACCTTAGATCTGTCTGCTAACTCTAAAATGGTAGTAGTAGATCTAATGTTGTTTAAATATAAATGTTTCATTGTCTTTGTAGTCATTACATTTATAGTTGCCTCAAATCTATTAATGTGTTTGGAACTGAAAAATTATTTATTGAAATAGTAACCATAGGGATACCATGGTCAATATATTTTTCAACTGCTATATTTATAGACATGAGGCTAGCTATTTTTCCAATAATTTGGATTGTAGTAGGATCCTTTTTCTTTTTACCAATTTTCTTGATACATAAATCCTTTATTTTTTTAGCATAAATTGCAATTTATTTTATTACTTGTAATAAAGGAATTTTGACATGAGCATCTTTTAATTCATTCAAAATATCAAATTCAGGAAGAGACATTTGAGTTTTCTTCTCTACTAACCTTTCACGATAGGGTGGTGTTTGAGTTATTACAATTTTTCATTTCTGACTTTGATTTTCTAAATGTGACATTTCAGGTTGTTCTCCTTGTTCAGCTGGCCCATCTATGATTGGAGGAGAATCCTTATGCAGTACTTTCCCAGACCTTAAATGGACATCATTTATGGGAAGAATGGACTATCTTGGAAAATATGTTGCTTATTCCACATTATATGCAGGTTTATCCATTTTGTTACTCAGATTTGCTACTGGATGAGCTGATAGTTGAGTTGGTCTATGCTGGTTCAAAGGCAGTTGTAGTTGTTGTGGTTGAGTTAATAATGGTGTAGAATTTTGTTGTGCAAATGGCATGGATTGCAGATATTTTTGAAACTTTTGGTATGGAAATTGTTGTTGGTATTGTTGCTGGTATTTTTGTTGGTATTATTTAGGATACGTTTGTTGAGGTGCTTGATTTCCATAACTATATCCTCTCCAACCTTGTGCAAGTTGGTTTTGATATTGTTGTGGAGGCCAAGCTTACCACAACATTGGGGTATTCCAAGAATTTTGAGGAGGATACTAATAGTTTTGTTAAGGGAATTGCTAAGGGATTTGTTGAGAAATCCTTGGCTACCAAGGCCTTCTTGGTGCCACATAGTAAAATCCTTCTGCTCCTTGTACTTCTTCCATTGGATTCATTTGCAATTCTTTCAAATTTAGACAGTTTTCTGTTGAATGGTTTTTTGTGCATAGGCCACATACATGAATACTATCTAAAGGACATTCCCTTAATGGGTGATTCTTTCTACATTTGGGACAAAAGATTGCTAAGATTTGTTCTTGTTCCTCTTTTTTCTTGTTTTCTTTCAGAACATATACTTGTGTCCCTAATATACTTAGAATATCAGTTTTGAAGTTTTCTAGCAAACTCCCTATCTTTTCTCTTGTTACCCCTCTAGCTGTTGATTTTGTTGCTTTTGAACTAATGTCTCTCCTTCCAGTTTTTTATCTTTCTCTTGAATATTTTTGACATAGATCTACAATTTCATGATATGGAAAGTTTGAAATATCACCCTTTCCCATTACATTCAAAATGTCAAGATATTCATCTCTTATACCTTTTAGAAATATTGTGCGGATGGTATCTTATTTCAAAGAGTGTTGTTTAGATTTTTTAATATTGTAAGAAAATCTTTCTAAATACTCTTCTAAACTTTCGTCTTCTTGTTTTTTCATTCTAGAAACATCATCTTTCAAGTCCCTAGGCCTGCAATAGGCTTGATACTTTTTAAGAAAACTTTTCTTCATGTCATCCCAAGAAGTGATTGTACATTCTCCTAAACCCATGAACCATTTTAATGCTGCTACTTTCAAAATAGTAGGAGGGAGGTGAAGCTTGTGTATGTCATCTGTGTATCCATAAGTTCTACACAAGATATCAAATTCAAACATAAATGATTTAGGATCTTCTATTAACATTCCATGAAGGTTAGGCAATATAGAAAGTGGAATGTTTTTCATTTTCACTTCTTCTCCTAATATTGCACTTGTATCTAATATTGGAAATCCAAAAGTAGCTTCCTAATCATCTTGTTCATTATCATTTATTCTTTTGCTGTCATAATCTATTTTTATTTCTTCTTCTCTCTTTTTATCAGCTTCTCTTCTTGCTTCTTCCTCTCTTTTTCTTCTTCATTCTCTTTGTTGTATTTCATATTCAAGTCTCTATTCTGGAGTGAGAATAATAGATCCTTGCCCTTCTTCTGTCATAGTTTCAACTATTTTGATGGAAAATTGAGATTCAAGTTGTTGCTTGTTTTTGAAAATAGGTTGATCTAAGGGTTCAAAAATGGGTTGATCTATTAGTTTAACATTTTTCCTTGTTTCCTTTTGTTTTTCTGAAGTGGGTGTTTCTTTTGGAGTTTGTTTTCTTTTTACCTCCCAGGCTAACAAGGTTTATCTCTCAATTAAAGGTAACCTTTGTCCTGTTCTTTGTTTTTCTTCTAATTTCTCTATTGTTGGTTTACCAGCAACTAGTGTAATTAGTCTTGATGGTTCTACTTCTATGGATGGGGGTTTTTGTTTAATAAATCTACCTTTCTAATCTCTATTTCTGTTATGAAACCAGCTCACAAAAAGATAGAAAAGATAGATGAACGCCTTAGAAATAAGCCTCTTCGAGGGGGCAACCTCCTTTACATTACACAAATGAACAATTCTTGGATGATACAAATGATAAGACCTCATTTCTATATATAGAAGTCTAAGGGGTCATAATATAATTAGAGCCGACATAACAATAATAATCTAAGGACACACTAATAATAATAGTGGGCTTATATGGGGCATAATAATAACAATATGGGGACTACATGGGCACAACAATATAATAAGGGGGTTGTACTAATAACAATAAGGGGTTACACTAGTAGTATAGGGACCTAACATTCCCCTCTCCTTCAAAAAGTGTTGTCCTCAACACTTGAGTAGTTCTTGATGTTTCTGTATAAAATTCTTGTCCTCCTATGTGGAATCTTCAGTAAGTAAGTTCTTCCACTTGATGACATACTCTGAAATTGATCAATTTCATAGCTGTTGGGTTCTTGTTTCTGTGGCTACTCCAGGTTCCAATATGATTTTTCCTTCCTTGTCAAGTTCTGGAAATATTGTTTGAACTAGGATCTTCTACAACTTTTGAATGAGTGGTGACACTTCTTCATCCTTCTTCCATTCATCCCTTGCTTCATTTATCCAATCTGGTTGGATAATAGAAATAACACAAAACAATGCTTCAACATCCTCATCCATTCTTGAGAATGCATCTGCAACAAAATTTAGCTTCCCATTTTTGTAGATGATTTCAAAATAATAACCCAACATATTTGTGACCCATTTTTTCTTTTCTTCTAAAGATAATATTTGTTCTAAAAATTATTTCAGACTATCATGATCCAGTTTTACCTCAAAGTGTCTTCCCATTAGGTAAGGTCATCATTTCTTAAGTGCATGTAGTATTGCCAACATTTCTTTCTCATCAATATCTTGCTTGAGATGTAGCCATAAAAATACCCGATCGCTTACATCAAAACTTCTTTCATTGTGATGTTGATCTACCTCTTGTTTCATTCGATTCTGCACTAAAGTGGTGTTATCCTTTAAAAGTTGGAGAACTTGTTGTTGATGCTTGATTTGATCTTTCACTGCTTGAACCTTTTTCTTCTTGATATGTCCTTCTATCTTGAGAGTTTGAGTGGTAATTTCTTCCAATGCATTACAAGATATGGTCAGATTCATTTCTTGATGCTCGATGTGATCTTTCACTTCTTAAACATTTTTCTTCTTGATATGTCCTTCTATCTTGATAGTTTGAGGAGTGGTAATTCTGGCCAATGCATTACAAGATATGCTAGGATTCATTTCTTTTTTCTCGATGTGATCTTTCACTTCTTGAACTTTTTTCTTCCTGATATGTCATTCTATCTTGAGAGTTTGAGGAGTGGTAATTATTTCCAATTATTTACAAGACATGGTCAGATTCATTTCTTCTTTCTTTTGGGTTGGTTCCTGGTGTATCCTCTTCTTTTGATGTTTCTTGATCGTTTTCCTCCTCCTCTTCATAGTCTATGTAAAATTATTTCTTCTCAGCACACTTATGACCTTTAGTGTATTTTCTATCACAATTGTAACAAAGCCCTTTTTCTCTCTTTTCTTCCAATTGTTGCGGTGTAAACCTTGTAGGTTGTGGAAGGCTAGGAGAAAAAAACACTTCCATAATTATAGTCATAAGTGGTGGGATTCCTTGTTTCCATAATTTTGCTTTCAATTTTTCTTGCCAACCTGAATGTCTTCTCCAATGAATCATGTTCCCAAAGACGAACCTCATGTTGAATGTTATCCTTTAAAGTCCCTATGAAGACATCAATCATTTTCTTCTCTGGAATATCATTTACCCTTATATTCAATTTTTTGAAATCTTCAATGTTCTCTGCCATTGAACCCTTTTGTTTGAGATTTATCAATTGGCTAAAGAAGGTGTTACTCTTTGTATCCTCATAATGTGCTATCATTTCTTCCATGAAAATTGACCAAGTGACTAGTGCTTTACGAGAACACAGCCTTTTATACCATAAAAATTGATCCAGTTCTAAATATGAATATGCAATACATACCTTTTATAACAGTTGCACCTCATGTAGATCAAAATATTGCTCCATCTGTAGTATCCAATTTATTGAATCCTTGCCATCAAACTTCCTTATATTGCCTTTTCTTGATTTTAAGAGCTCGATCTTGAAACGACTATAACTCTGTAATCTCAGATCTCCAAGTTCTAAAATTTCATCCTATAGTATCCCTCTATTTCCTCTTTCTAACCCCCAAGGTCTGATCAAGATTGGATTCTGTAAGGAAGCTTTATTTAAAATATCCCACGATGACCCGATTATGGACTAGTTCAGTAGATCAAACTTGTACGAAGTGCCTCGTGTCACTGTTTCAACCTTAGGACCTGAAACTGATAAACGTAAAACTAAAGGTTGTCCTCTTTCTTCAGCTTCTTACGAAATTTCAATTTGATGCTCAGAAATAAAGTTATGACGATTTTCCCAAGGTCACATGTTTAGGATGTAATTAGGGAGCCTACAGAAACCCTAAATGTCTCAGATTATATCTCCGAAAATATAGCGAGAAAAGATCTGAAATTTGGACCCGAGCTTCACCAAGATTTTGGTACAAATGGGTTTTAATTTTAGAGTATGAACCTTCGTAGAACAAATATTATAGTGAAAAGTTCACGATGACCTGTTTGAGATGAAATTCTAGATCTTGTAGAAACCCTAACTTCCATAGATCATATCTCTGAAAATATAGCGAGACAAGATCTCAAATTCAGACACAAGGTTCAAACCGATTTCTTCTAAAATATTTTTTTTAGCTTCTGAAAATTCGTAGAGAAAAAATTATAGCGAAAATTCCATGATGACCTGTTTGGAGCAGCGAAACCTTAGAATTCACAGCTCTGATACCAAATGTTAAGAAACTAGCTCACAAAAAGATAGAAAAGATAGATGAACGCCTTAGAAATAAGCCTCTTCGAGGGGGAAAACTCCTTTACATTACACAAATGAACAATTCTTGGATGATACAAATGAAAATACCTCATTTCTATATATAGGAGTCTAAGGGGTCATAATATAATCAGAGCCGACATAACAATAATAATCTAAGGGCACACTAATAACAATAGTGGGCTTCTATGGGGCACAATAATAACAATATAGGGACTACATGGGCACAACAATATAATAGGAGGGTTGTACTAATAACAATAAGGGGTTACAGCAGTAGTATAGGGACCTAACAATTTCTAGGCATAAAGAAAAATAACTAAGAGAAACATAGCATAACTAAAAAAAATTATTGTTTTTGTTTTGCTGCATTTTTTTTAGATTTTGTTTTTATCCTCTAATTTACTATGTTGATGAATGTCTCCCTGGAAATGGTGCCAAAATGTTGGGCTAATTTATTAACACAAATTAACACAAGTATTTCATTATCAATCCAGGTTTGTAAAACTTGGAGGCATGTCCAAAATGTATGGATATCAGATGTAGTCAAGATTAGAAGATAAAATATGAATAATTAAGGAAATACAATAAATATAAATCTAATTAAATAATTTCTAATTCACTGATGCAATATGTGTAAGATGAAGTGGCTCCTAACTTAGTAGATCCATTTGTGTCCTTCTTCTACAATTTTAATTAATGAATAGAAATCAAAAACCATTAATTGACAATAGCTTAAGATGCATAAATAAATAATGAAAGAGGATCCCAACTTAGGAGACCCTTGATATTCCTCATCACAAATTCATTCATCATAATGCTATTGTTAGAAAACTAGAATTGCATAAAACTACTTGAAAACAAGAAAGATGAACTCTAGTTTTTATTCATTAATCCAATAGAATGAGGGTTCAACTTGAACAATGTATTTTCCCTTCATATGAAGATGATAAATAAACCAAGATTAATCAACAAACCTAAATCATCATACATCAAATAAAGTAAGCAAATCTGAAGCAAAACAAGTAAACAAATCTAAAGCAACTAGTTTATGGAAATAAAGTGAGTTTAACAATGAAGTGTACTTAGCTTGGAATGAGGGCCCTCCACCCTTGCTTTGCACACTTGAAGAGATTATTAACTACTACAACTTCATTCAATCATCCACACCATTGAACAACAAAATGAAGGTAGAACAATTTCCTCAAATTAACTTCAAATATTCAAATGTCTCAACATAAAATTATACAAAGTCTATATACATAAGCCTTCAAAGTTTTGGATTAAATAGAAGATTATGAAACAAACAGATCTAAAGTATCTCTAACAACTATATATATTCATATCCACTTATCCAAGTCAAACTCATCCAACCCATCACTAAAAATATGGAAAATCCCATGAAATCATAAAATTGTCTTACTTCCTAGGGATTTTATGAATGACTAGTCCAATTTGACCAGCTTTGACCGGGCCTGATTAAGCTTGGTTTGACTGAACCAATAGGAGTTAGTTCAGTCCTAGTTCCAAGCTTTCCATAAATGTATCCATCTCGTGCCCAGGTGTCCTACATATATGACATCCATATAGCTATTAAGGGAATAACTGATTCTGTCTAAAAATGCACTTGAAATTCAATTTTCATAAAAACTTCTAAAATTTGAAAAATTAAATTTAAATACATGAATATGCATAAATAAATCAAAATGAGGTGGATGTGATGGTAAATGGATGGAAAATATATAAATAAGTATGCTTTCTTAAGCAAAACTGGACCAAAAATGAGGGCCAATAATTTGTATGATGAGGATTTTCTGAAGAAGTTTGCAGATGTTGCAGTAGTTCGTTGAAGTATGTTTTAGCCAATATTTTGTGCAACAAGTGAGGAGGTGACATAGAGGGCGATCGCAGGAGTATTTGGAGATTGTTTTAACCTAGCAAATCATTTATTTTATTGTTTATATGCAACATCCATTTGAGAGCAATTTTACTTGATGCAGAGAGGATTTTAGTTGATGCATTGATCAAATTATTTTATGTAGTGTGTGGAGAGATTATGTTGTAGTTTTTGGTATGGATTTGGTTTTTGATTGTGTGCCTTGATGTAGTTCTCATGTTGAGTAGTTCTCAGTTCCAGTATGAAAATGTATGAAACAATAACCACATAGAGGAGTGGAACTGTAAGACTCCAGTGAATTCAATATAAGTGAGAAATTTTCTCAACCCAATGGTAGTTGGATAGTTTGGAAGAAACTGGGTGAGGATCGTTGGTCATTGTGTCTTCCAGCAGATAATAGTTTGTAGAGTTGATAAATAGTTAAAGAGTAATTGGGCGAGGATCGTTGGTTTTTGGTGGCTTCCAATGGATGGTAGTCCATAGATCCGCATGAGAAAGGGATCTCCATTTGATATTAGCCAACTAAATATCCATGTAAATAATTTTCTTAGCATAATAAATATTTGAGCTACACAGTGGCAACAGGTGGTTTTATTCACCGATGAGGGTTTTCCAACAGATGTACATGTGTCCCATGTGTTGAATGGTTTTCATGTTTTCATGTTTATTTTTTGATGCTCTCATCTCTATTTTTTGATGCTCTGAGTATGTATGCTTTCTCTCTAACTCTATCACCCCACAATTTCTCCTTAAATGTTGATGTAATAATATCTTTAATATTATTCTTATTCTATGAAATGATCTCCTCCTTTATTCTCGAATAGTTTAGCCAAGACTAGCCATTCTTATGTCAGTCCTGCTTAAACCAGAGGTGGTGTTTTTGGATAAAGTTAAAAGCAACTTCACAAAACTCTTGTCTTCCATGTTGTTTAACTTCTTATTATACTCAAGATACCTATTTGTAGCCATGCTTTCAATGGGGGGGAGGATTGTTTCAATGAGTATAGGGTAAGGTGTATTTCATTTAATCTTGAGATTATAGATCATAAGTTTCTTTTTGATTTGTTCTATCTTCCTCCACAAATCTCTTTAAATACTGCAACCCCAAGCTTCCCATCCATATAAAATAATAGGAGGGACAAGAGTCTAAAAGAGGATGATATTTTTTTAATATCATATACAAAGTTTTTCTAACTTACAATTGTTTTCAAGTCCATAATAAGATTTCCATATTTCCTTTATCCTTTTCTCAATCCTGTAATTTATAGTTGAGCTTGTGATGGATATTGATTCTAAGATATTTGTTAAGATTCCTGTATGAAGGAAATTCCTCCAAGTTTTTTTTTCATACATGAAAGTATCAAACGTGATACTCTTAGATTTAATTATCATGACTTTTGTTTTATCGGTATTAGTATTCATACCCATCTTGAAACATAAATCTTGGAGTAACCTTAATTACTTTCCAAGATTTTAAATGTTCATCACGAAATGAACAATATCATCAGCATAAAGGATAAGGGTTATGGCTATAACAGTGAGTGTGGGGCCAACACAACCTGCATCTTCCAAACACTCTTCTAGCTTATCAATGTATATGCCAAAAAGAGGAGGGGACAAGGAACACCCTTGCTTGATTGTGATATTGTAATTAATTTCTTTCGACCAATCCTCAGTGATCCTAAACTTGAAAATAACATTCTCATACAACCTTGTCACAACAACCCTCCACTTGAGAGTCCAACCGTTATATCTTCCAACCTCTTCCAAAGGTTTGTCTTGGTAATAACGTCAAAATTTTTTCTAAAGCCCACAAAACAATATAAAAGATCAATTTTACTATTGTGATACTCATCCGCAATGATATTATCATACAACCTTGTCACAACATCCCTCCACTTAAGATTCCAACCGTTATATCTTCCAACCTCTTCCAAAAGTTTGTCTTGGGAATAATGTCAAAAAAAATTCTAAACCCCGCAAAACAATAGAAAGATCAATTTTATTATTTTGATACTCATCCACAATGATCATGAGAGTAACAAGATGGTCATGGTTGAATGATATCCCCTAAACCGAGCTTGGTCTTTAGCTCTTTTGTCATTGATTTTTAGCCATAAGTTAATCTTAATTTCCACAATAATTTCATACAAATTAGTTAAAATGTGATTAATAATAATGGTCGCTACAATTATAAAGAATGATTTTATCCCCACTTTTCAAGATAGTTACAATGAGGATCTATGTCCAAGGCTTAAGGAAGCCTTGCTTCAATTCCAAATTGAAGAGCTTGTGTATATCAAGGATGAGGAGAGGCCCTCCTATTTAAAAAATTTAACTTGATAACCTTCAATGTCCTTATTTTTCACAGTTGCGAGTTGTTCAACCACAAACTCCATGTCTTCCAAAGTAAAGAGTTCATATTCTATAGGGACATTCAAAATGGTGTACATGGGATTAGGGGGTTCATAAATATTTTTAAGGTAGGAATTTCAATTATAAAGGGAATTATATTATGTTCACACACACATATGAAAAAAAATAATTTTTATCCACTTTTATTAAGACGCCTCATAAATAAAAATCACTCAGCTATATTATATCGATATATATAATTTTATTAAATTATTATATATCATAGAAAAAATGCATCTACCAAGAGAAATAGGGCTTCTCTTTGGACCAAGAGGAAATATTGTGTTAACCTTTTCATGGAGTTTAGGTGTAGCCTCTAAAAACCAAGCTAAAGCCTATGCTCTATATCAGGAGTCAAACTAACCTCTTCCTCAGCTATCAAAAATCTCATCACCATAGGAGATTCTAAATATATAATTCAAAACCTGCATCTGGGCATAATTCTTGTAGATGTTGGTTGAGTTTGATTTTCTACCAAATCCAATCAACCATTAATTTGAGTCAAGAAATAGATTTATTCAACATCCTCTGCATACATAGCTTACAAGCTTATTTTCGAGAAAACAAGGCTCGCCAAGAAAAGATTAGGAATATTTTAATTCAATGGTCATCGCTCCTCTCAAACAATACCTTAATGACTACCTCCATAATTAATGAATACTCATATGAAATCCATGTAGTATTCATCTACCACCCTTACATCATGTAATCAACACAGCCCTCATCACTTCTCATGATGTGAATATATCAATCCCTCTCTCTTAAATTGTCCCTATAAATTCTCTTAGAACATTGTGGAATATTCCATGCAATGGAGGATTTACCTATTGAGATGTATCGTCATATTCAAAAACAAGTATTCTCCTTAATGTAAATTCAATTATGGGTTGTATGGAGAGATGGTTCTCTATCATTGATATGTGATATCATATCATTTTTCCTTAGTCCCCCTCCTGCTCTCTTCGCTCCCCCACAGTTGCAAGCATTCCTTCACTAATAGTTTAAAATTGTATTATTGGCATTAACCTCATAGCCAATCAAAAAAATGAATGACTCTGGGATATCCCTACTCTAACAAGCTATTAAAATTGAAGAGCTTCATTCCTCCTTTTGCCTCCTCCAAATTTGATCATCAAATCTAGAAGAAAAATTGGAGACAACACTAGAAAACATTGTCCATCATAGCCAGTTCATTCACCAAGTAGAAGATAAATGCGAGTTGCTTTGTTCTTAGCTTGGGGAACTCCAGGAAGCATAGCCATATGTAATTCAAACTCTTTCCATAACATCATGTTGAAGAATGATCTCTTTAGTTCATGCATAACCACTTATCCCTTATATAAACGCTCTAGCTTCATCATATTTTGATGAAAATGAAGCAAACCGATAATACAATAATCTGCAACTCTCAAAACCCCTTTAATGAATTATTTTGTTCTCTCAATCCTTGGAATTTATTATCGATACTATTTTGTCAATTTCTTATTTGATTATCTATACTTTTCTGCTATATGCAGGTTTAGTGATATATCTAAGCCCAATTCTTTGGACTAGTATTCTCCATATGGTGTTTATGTATTTTGTAACTTTATTACATTCTCTCAACATGGATTATGCTAATATAAATATATTCTAGTTCTCGTAAAAATAATAAGAGGAGTATCATAATAATAAAACCAATTCCTTGCATTTCTTTATTGACTTTACAAAAGCATTTGGCATGGTGCCTAAGACTAACCTTTGGAATAGATTAGAATAACTAAAAGTTCAATTCAATTTGAGTTGAGAGTTATTACAATAAAGTTGTACAAGATTTTTATTATCATGTTTATGAACAATAAGGGATGATTGGAAGAAATTAATTACAGTATGAGTTAAGCAAGGTTGTCCCTTATCCCCTACATTTTTTGGCATATACATCAACAAGTTAGAAGGTCAATAGGAAGAAATAGATTGTGTTGACTCGACTTTAGTTGGTATAGTCATGATCCTTCTTCTTTACATTGATGATATTGTTCTTATGGTGAGAAGTCCTTATGATCTCAACAAGCTACTAAAAATTCTTAAAAAAAAAAATTATAGTACAAGTACGACTACTAAAACTAACAAAACAAAGGCAATGATAATTAAATCCACAAATATCACTTATGTTAATTTCATTTATGATAAAAACAACTTGAAGGAAGTGACTTCATACAAATATTTTGAAATTGATATTCATTGAAAGCTTAACTTGAACTATAGAATTCAAAGAATGATGAATTGAGAGTAAAAATATTATTATGCACTTAAAAACAATGAACTTTTGGCTATGGGATAAGAAGAAACTCCTTTTTGAGACTCTCATCATTCCTATTATCTATACGGTTGTGAAGTTTAGTCCTACAACATCTCTACATAATCATGGAGAAAGATAGAGAAAATTCAAAAGTGTTTTATAAGTTATAATCTCAAAATTAAAGGCAATACACCCTATCCTATCTTACTAATAGAAATGAATCCTCCCCCCATTTAGAGCATGATTATGAATAAATACCTAATGTTCATGATCAAGCTAAAAAACATGAAATACAAGAGGTTTCCTAAGGTTATTTAAAACTTGAGTAGAAACCACTTGCAACTCAAGTGGGGTTGGCAAAAATATGCCAAGTCTTGGCTAAATCATTGGGAAATCAAAGAAGATGTCACTTTGAAGAGTAGCAATAATATTAAGAATAGTATTCATCTAAATTTAAAGAGAATTTTTGGTGTGATAAAGAATTTGGAAAATAAAAGGAAACTTAGAGATTATTAGGAGGTGGCCAACTCTAATTTAAAAAAAGAAGAAAATCAACATTACTAAATTATAAAAATAAACTCTCACTAAATCCATGGTGAATGAGCTTTTTGGGAAATTCAAGGCAGTGTGGGTCAAAATAATTTATCATCTTCAATTATACCAAGAGGATTGAAGAAGAAAAGCAAACTCTTAAAATGTGATGCATAATTAAATCACAATTTCAAAATATTTACCAGTATAAATCCATCTTAACCATGGATCTCGCAAGTGCCAAGAGGAATCAAACCTCTTGAAGTGTATACTTCTTGTAGAGTGAAAAACTTGAAAAAGAAAGGCACATCAAGTGAATTTTTTTTTGCTCTTGATAGATTCATGGTTTTATACACACACGCACACACACCATGTGTAGTTTTTTATTATTTAAATTGTATTTTTGAATGTTTAAATGGATATAATACCTTAAAAATATTCTTTGTCGCTTCAATCGTGTATACTACATGGCTTAAACTTGTTGGATTTCATAAGAAATTAAAACGTAAAATAGTAAGACTTTTTGAAATTTTTTAACCATAATATTTTTTAATTACTTAAAATAATATATTCATTATTATTATTTTTAGATCATATATAATATTACATAATTGACATTGAAATATTTTGTTTATAGGGGCATTGAAATATTCTATTTATGGACCGCAGTGTTATATGAAAATATTTTTTTATCATTTTTTTAATTTAAGTCAATATTACTTAACCTTACATATTAAAATATTTTATTTATGAATCATATAATTTTTTTAATATTATTAATATTTTTAACTGTAACATATCAAATTTTGTGTCAAGAGGCTCTACAGCCCAGTGTAGGGGACATGTGTAGGTGTAATGTAAGAAAGTTTGTCAACGTTTTTTAATGTGAGAGAAGAAAAAGTTGGCTTCAATTTTTTTAATTATATTTATTTAATAATATATATATATATATATAGAGAGAGAGAGAGAGAGAGAGAGAGAGAGAGAGAGAGAGAGAGATAGGCAATTTCAATTTATAAAAGAAAAATCAACAAATAAAAATTAATAAATTTGATAAATATAAAGTAAAAAACCATTAGTGATAACCAAAACATCGGTTATAACACTTTTCTCAAAGGCTACTTTAACACAATCAAATCCAATCCAGTGACTAAAAATAAATGACTGAAAATAAACGGTTTAGTAAGAGTGATATTTATATATAATATTTAATTTAATAGAAGATATAAAAACTCATAATTTATATTTTTAAAAACAATTAAGACTAATAAAACATAACATAGCTAAAATTAATGTAGGGTAGTTAAATTTGACCATCAAAATTTAACATAGTAATAGATTTATTATACAAATTATGTGTTTGGTCCATTAAAATAGTTTATATATATATGATCTAATAAACACAAATATATGTGTATATGAGAAATCCATTAAACACTTTAACAATAATTATAGTAAATAATATATATGAAAATGTCCATCTCAATTGTTAAGTGAGATTCAAAATTATAAATAAATAAATCAAACATTAAACACTATAATTTATAAATGGATTAATAATTAATGGTTATAACATTTTTTCGAGATTATGAAATAAGTTTAGGTAGTCTAATTAATAGGTGAAATGGTTCTATTTGAAGTATTTTTTTGGTCATTTTTATTCAAAATCAAGTACAACTTTTTAAAAATCATATTTTCATTTATGCATTCAAAAGTGTATTTAACAATCAAAACACTAATACTTAATACTTAAGTGTATTTGAAACATGAACTAAAAAATATGAATTATATTATTTTTAAAAACAACATAAATCCATCCATATCTGAATCTACTAAGCACTGAGAGGGATCAAAATATCTTGAGATATGAACCTATTTTAAATTGAAAAGAGATTTGATCCCTCTCTCTTAGTAGATCCAGAGTTAGATGGATCTACGCTGATATATTAAAAATTGAATTATTTACACATCCTCATTAAAATTATATTAGAATTGTGTTTCTTCCTCATTTGTTTATAAATGCTTATTTGTAAATATTTACGTGTAGGCTCAATTAAAAAACAACGAAATGTTTAAAGTAATATACAGCCTTGTATAGGGGAGACGTTGTGTGCATAATAAGTGTAAACATTTACATGTCAGTTCAATTAATAATAAAAAGTTAGAAGTAATAAAAATAAGAAAATTCAATTTGATATATTGTGATTTTGTTCTTTATTAATAAAATTACAAACAATATTTTTAGATAAAATAAAATCATAATACACATATCACATTAAACCAACCTAGATTCATCTTAACTTTGGATCTATCAAGTGCCCAAAGGGATTAAATCTCTCAATGCAAATCTCTTTTTTGAGCGCAAAACTTGAGAAAAGGTTTGCACCTTGAGAGATTTGATCCCTCTCGACCCTTGATAGATCTAGAGTTAAGATGGATCTAGGTTGGTTTCATTCATGTGTGGCCAAAGAAAATCTAACGAACATATGATTAATTTTATCAATAATATGTAAATTCATCTAATATTAATATAATCATTTTAAATATCCTAAATATGTCTTAGATCAATATGGTCATTTTAATTTTAAATTTTCTTAGTTACCTCAGTTTTTTTAGATGATAAATAATTTTAATAACTTTAATGATGAAGAATGATGAAATAAAAATTTTGAATGTAAAGTGACAATGTAATAGTGTTGAATGATAGAAAAATTGAATAATAAGAGTATAGTCGATTACAAATATTATTCATTTTTCTTCTACTATTCTTATTGTCACCCTTATTACTTTTCTCATCTTTTCATATCGATTATATGAAAAGGAAAGGTTAAATCGTAAACCATTGATGGGGCCAGCCCACATGATTTGCCGCCAATGGTATTCCACAACGGGTTTATAGATAAGCAATAATTAAATGGGGATTTCCTTTACCTATACAGACGATTGTAACCGGTGTTGAATTAATTGATGGGTCTGGTGATTGGTACGATGGTTTCTATTTGCTTGACAAGTGTCCCTCCTTGGGATTTTCCTAAGCCCGCCTTGGTATAGGTGTTCACAAACCCGCGCCCAAACTATTCATTTGGTCATTTCTCCCGGTCCTGTGTGCTGTGTGCTCTCGGTGGTTCTTTGCGGCTTCAATGTGGGTTTTGTGGTTACAGTCCCTTGCTTCGTTTTGTCTTGGTAGTCTCTTCCACTGGTCAAGCAAGGGTTACATAAGCCTGGTAAGATTCAATTCCTTCTTGGTTCCTTTCCAAACGTTGGTTGTTGTTTTGAGCTGGTAATCAATTGTTATGCCTCTGCGCTCCTCCTTTTGGTTCTACAGTCCTGGTTCTTGAGCTTTTCCAGGTCATTACAACCGTTTGCTGGTTATGTCAATTCTGGTAGGGTTCTCTGGTTCCAAGTTCGCTTCCTCCACAGTTTTGGCAGGACTATGACGACGAGCTCCTTCAGTTCCTCCGCCACTCTCTCAGGGTGAGTTTACTCGTTCTATGCTAGCAATTTCTATTTCTTTTTACTCAGTCACCTAACATTCTGGTTCCTTTTGAGCAGGGAAAATCTGGTGGAGTTATGGCAGTCACGACTGGCCTTCGTCAGGTAAGCAACCAACTGTATCTTTTGGTTTTTATTTTCTCTGTTCAGTTTCGAAGTCTTTCCTCTCTGACTACCAACATTCACTCCGCTCTTTTTTTGTTTGTCATTGCAGGTTTGGTCGCCCAAGGGTTTCAGTGCATGGACATTTGACTCCTCCCATAAAGCACGGGTAGTGTCATCCTCTATATGTTAATTGCTTTCGTTCGGCTTCATGTTATGACTGTAGAGTCAGTGGGTTTTTTTCTTTGATTTTCGAGTCACCTTCAGTTCTTGGTTCCCTGTAAATGGTCACTGTTGTTTGGCTGTTGTAATGGGCCAAGGGTTACTAGGTCTGGTTCCCACTTGTTTTAAGCACAGGTCATATGTTCATGGAATAGTTTCCTATTTTCCATTTCGAACGGCATGAATATGCATAAAAGACTAGAATGCTATCTTGCATTTATATTGATTCAATTGTATAATTGTGTAACTATATATTTGCTTACCTGGTGACTGTAGAAATGTAATTGGTTGTCTAGTATCATTAACTCCAGTTTTCGTGACTTTGTTTACACAATTGGCTTTCAAGCCTATTTGTTTGATTAATTTCCGCCTGCCATCAGCGCAGTCTCACTCCTCTGTTTGTTGTTATCGCTCCAATGGTATTGTAACCTATAAGAATTGTTACCCAAAAAAAACTCCACAAACGTAGTTTCAACGAATCACATACACAGTAGTAAGGACATTGAAGAGGTGAATATATGCACAGTAAACTACTACCCTTTTCTCTTCTTTATTTCTCTGACAATCGAACCCTTTACATTGTGTTTTGTCCCCCTTTTAAGAACAGGTTTCTGGAACTGTTACTAACTGTTGTTAGTTACGTTCAATTGGTTACATCAGTTATTTATTGTATCAAACTTTTCATTTTTTGTTGGCATGTATATATTTTTTTATGTTTTTACAAAAAATAAACTAATTGTCTGGAAGCAAAGACATTAACTAAGTCCTACTATCCCTAATTACAAGTTCACTAAATTAACTCAGGAAACTTAATAAAAAGAAACAAAAACACAAGTATGTATCCATTCAGCGAATTAACTCCTTGTCCCCTTCAGAGACTGTACCGCCTTGATTTTATCTTCATCCTGTCAGCCAGATGCTCCTGCATCAGGCTCCTAGGGTAAAGAAAAAAACACATGGCTCCGTTCCATGAGCTCCTCCACAAAATAACCTGCCTTCTGTATTTGTGCCGCGTCGAGCCACGAACTGTCCTCTATTGGACGATTTTTCCATTTGACGAGGTATAGTAGATACTCCTTCCTGCGTGTTTTCTTGGCTACTTAGGTATCGAGGATCCCTTCAATCTCATGGGTCTGAGCCGAAGGCATATGCCTCATCCAAGAACTGTCTTCAATTTGGGTGTCCCGTTCTGGCCGTACCGCACTGTCTTCCTCTATGTGGGCAGTATATGGGAACAAGTCTACCACATTGAAAATAGGTGATATGCCTATATCAGGTGGCAGTTAAATTTCATAGGTGTTGGCTGAGAATTTACGCAAAATCTTGCAGGGACCAATCTTTTTAAACTTTAAGTTATTATATGCACCCTTAGGAAATCGTTCTTTGCCTAAGTGTGCAAGGACCTAATCTCCAACATTAAATTGGACATCTCTCTATCTTGAATCTGCTTTCATCTTATATTTCTGCACGTTGTCCTGCAACTTTAACTTTACCCGTTCGTGTAGTTCATTCATTTCTTCGACAAAGTCTTCGCCATCCGCGCTTCTCCACTCCAACTTTCCCAAATCTCACAGTTCATGTATTCCCCGAGGATGCATATCGTACAAGATTTGGAATGGGTTGTGTCCGGTGCTACGATTTGGTGAATCGTTATAAGCGAATTCCCCCTAAGCGGGAGCATGATCCCACAACCGTGAATTTTCCCCAGTCAAACTCCATAACAAATTTCCTAAACTCCTGTTCACTACTTCTGTTTGTCCGTCAGTCTGCGGATGATACGCAGAGCTGAAATTCAATTGCGTGCCCAACTTTTTCCACAGAGTGCGCCAAAAGTGTCCTGTGAATTTTACGTCCCTGTCAGAAACAATAGATCTGGGTAGGCCATGTAATCTAACAATATCTATGAAAAACAGGTGAGCTATATATGTGGCATCACTAGTTTTTCGACAGGGAATAAAATGCGCCATTTTTGAAAACCTGTCTACCACCACCATCACTGAGTCATACCCTCGCTGCATTCTAGGCAGTCCCAAGACAAAGTCAACGCTGACGGAGTCCCATGGCCTACTCGGAATAGGTAGTGCTGTATAAAGTCTGGTATTCTGGCTATGTCCTTTTGCTAGTTGACAGACTTTACACCAGTTCACATATCGTTGCACATCCCTGCACATTCTGGGCCAGTAATAAAAATGTCCGAGTTGCTCCACAGTTTTGTCTATGCCGAAATGACTGGTTAGACCTCCACTATGTTTCTCCCGTATAATATTTTCCCTCATCGAACAGTCCGAGATACACAACTATCCACCTCTGAACAATAGTCCTTCCTGCAAATTGTAATCCAACCACGGACTTGTATTTCTCAGCACGGAATTTTGACAGGCTTCAAAAGCTTCCTTGAAATCCGTGTCGGTCTGGTACAAATCCTTTAAATGTTCGAATCCCATCACTTGTATTTTACTTTCTTGCAAGAGCAAAGCTCTTCTACTCAAAGCATCAACCACTTTATTGGCTTGCCCACTGATGTGTTTTAGCACGAAAGTAAAACTTTGCAGATATTCCACCCATTTGGCGTGCTTATGGTTTAATTTGTGTTGTTGCATTACATATTGCAGCGCTAAATTATCATAAAATAATACAAACTCGTTGCCCAGTAGGTAGTGTCTCCAATTCTTTAAAGCTTGGACCATGGCATAAAATTCCTTGTCATACGTGGAATATTTTTTCCTACTTTCGTTCAATTTTTCACTAAAGAACACCACCAGTCTATCTTCCTAACTGAGCACAGCACCAATAGCTGTTCCACTTGCATCACATCGAACCTGAAAAAGCTTGTTAAAGTCGGGCAACCTTAAAATTGGTCTCTCTGTAATCTTCCGCTTCAAAAGCTGAAAGCTGTCCTCCACTGCTCTGGTCCAACAAAAAGGTTGACTGGCCTTTTTGATGGTGTCTAGTATTGGTGCGCAGATTTCACTGAAATTTCTAATAAACTTTCGATAAAAACTTGCCAATCCGTGAAAGCTACGTACCTCAAACAAGCTCTTTCGTGACGGCCAATTGAAGATTGCTGCGATCTTTTCTGGATCCATCTTCAATTCATTTTCCGCGATTACAAACCCCAAATAAACCAGTTCCTTCTACAAGAAAGTACATTTTTTTAAGTTTATCAGCAGTTTGTTCTGATGTAACTTCTCTAGTACTTTTCGAGCATGCTGAAGATGTTCTCCCTTCGTTCTGCTAAAAATTAAAATATCGTCAAGATAGACTATCACAAACTTGCCAATAAATTCTTTTAACATCTCGTTCATCAATCTCATAAAAGTACTAGGAGCGTTGCTCAAACCGAACGGCATGACTAGCCACTCGTACAGCCCTTCATTGGTCTTGAAGGCTGTCTTCCACTCGTCTCCTTCTCTGATCCTGATCTGATGATATCCACTCTTCAGATCAATCTTCGTGAAATAAGCTGCCCCGCTAAGACAATCCATCATATCATCCATTCTGGGTAAGGGAAATCTGTACCGAATAGTGATTTTATTGATAGCTCGCGAATCCGTACACATTCGCCATTCTCTGCCCTTCTTAGGCGCGAGTACTGTTGGTACCGCACAAGGGCTCAAACTTTCTCTGATCAGCCCCTTATCCAACAGCTCTTGTACCTGTTTACGAATCTCTTCATTATCTTTCGGGCTCATTCGATACGCTGCTTTATTTGGTAGACTTGCTCCAGGTATGAAATCGATATGATGGCTGATGCTCCTCTTGGGAGGTAACTTGTCTGGTAAGTCGTCAACTACAATGTCCTTAAATTCTTCTAACATCCCCTGAATCTCTGTAGGCAATTCTGACATTTCTGTGTTCAACAACATAGTCTTAGTTCTCCTCACAACCGCGTAATTCACCTCGTTTTCCTCAATCTGTTTAATAAATTGTTTTCCTCCCATCAGTAATACTTTTGTTCCACTGGCTTCTGTTGTATCCTCCTCTTTGATGGGTACAAGCGTATGCTTGACTCCATCTTTCACAAATTTGTAACAATTCGTCTTCCCATCATGCATCACTTTCCTATCAAACTGCCACGGTCTCCCTAGCAGTATATGACACACATCCATTGGCATAATATCACAGACAACCTTGTCCTGGTATTTGCCAATGTGAAATTCAACCTCGCACTGTTCGTCTACTAATAGCTGGTGGCCTTTCTGCAGCCACGACACCTTGTAAGGTGTGGGATGCTTAAATCGTTTCAAACCCAGCTTCTCCACCATCTCAGTGGCAACTAAATTATCTGTACTCCCACTGTCTATGATCAATTTACAGCATTTTCCATGTGATTTGCAAACTGTTCGGAACAGTGCCTTTCGTTGGGTTTGCTCAGCCGTCTCCTTGGCTGGCTTCAACAATACTTTGTTTAAAACTAACGCCTCTCCTGTTTCTGCCACATTTTCAACCTCCTGGGGTGGTGCTTCAGCTTCCTCAGGCTGTGCAACAAATGTTCCCCTCTGGCCAGCATGCTCAGCTTCCGGGCATTCGTAGGATCTGTGCCCCCACTTGTGGCACCTGTAGCACTGGACATTAGTGCCCCTTCCTCGACCATTTCCTCTTCCTCACTGATATGGTCGTCCTCCTCTCGTGCTATCCCCTTTCTCTGTTGTTCCTGAAGCTCTGGAGCTGCTGCCTTCCTCACTGTTAGTGGCAGTTCTCCCTCTACCATAGGACTATCCTCATCCTCTGCCATTTCCTCATCCCCTCCTATTATTCTGTTTCCTGTTAATTTTCTCCTCAGCCTTTACAGCACTCTAAAAGGATTCTTCTATATTCTAAGGAGAGAAAATACTGATCTCATCCAGTATTTCTAGCCTCAAACCGTTCACGTATCTCGTTGTCTTCTCTGGAGTATCATCGGTATAACCGGCCCGCAAGTTTACACGATAAAACTCCTTCGTGTATTCTTTTACGGTCATACCCTTCTTTCTTAAATTCTGCACCCATCGGTACAGCTCAACCTGATAATCTTTAGGCAGAAATCTACCTTTCAGTTTTGCCACCATCCTTGGCCACTTCCTTATCGGCAGCTTGTTCATTCTTCTCCTGTCCGCCTGGACACTATCCCACCACAAAGCGGCGTGCCCTTTTAACTTGGTTGCAGCAAATCTGACTCTTTTGTCCTCACTGATCTCTTCATTTTCAAAATACTTATCTAACTCACTTACCCAATCCAGCAAAACATCTGCGGACAGACTGCCATCATAGTTAGGAATCTCAGGTTTGGGTTTGCTGCTGGCTAGCAATACCGATCTTAACAGTTTTAATTCTGGGGTTTCTTCATCTGATCCGTCTGTGGCAGTTGCTGCCTCCTCGTCACTATCATCTCCAAGTTCTGGATCTCTCCTCCTACCTGCCTCCACTGCTTCTAAGCGAGCAGTAAGGGCCCTTAATTCTCCCCTCAAGCCCTCATCTGCTACCCTGTGCACACCTCTTCCACATCCTCCTCTTTGGACCTCCATATTCTGATTTCTTCTACCTGCTCTGATACCACTTGATGAGGCCAGCCCACGTGATTCGCCGCTGATGGTATTCCACAACGGGTGTATAGATAAGCAATAATTAAATGGGGATTTCCTTTAACTATACAGACGATTGTAACTGGTGTTGAATTAATTGATGGGTCTGGTGATTGGTATGATGGTTTCTATTTGCTTGAAAAGTGTCCCTCCTTGGGATTTCCCCGAGCCCACCTTGGTATAGGCATTCACAAACCCGCGCCCAGACTGTTCATTTGGTCATTTCTCCTGGTCCTGTGTGTTTTGTGCTCTCGGCGGTTCTTTGCGGCTTCAATGTGGGTTTTGTGGTTACAGTCCCCTGCTTCATTTCGTCTTGGTAGTCTCTTCCACTGGTCAGGAAAGGGTTACATAAGCCTGGTAAGATTCAGTTCCTTCTTGGTTCCTTTTCAAACTTTCGTTGTTGTTTTGAGCTGGTAATCAATTGTTATGCCTCTATGCTCCTCCTTCTAGTTCTACAGTCCCGGTTCTTGAGATTTTCCAGGTCATTACAGTCGTTTGCTGGTTATGTCAATTCTGGTAGGGTTCTCTGGTTCCAAGTTCGATTCCTCCACGGTTTTGGCAAGACTATGACGACGAGCTCCTTCAATTCCTCCGCCACTCTCTCAGGGTGAGTTTACTCGTTCTATTCTAGCAATGTCTATTTATTTTTACTCAGTTGCCTAACGTTTCAGCTCCTTATGAGAAGGGAAAATCTGGTGGAGTTATGGCAGTCACGGCTGGCCTTCGTCAGGTAAGCAACCAACTGTATCTTTTGGTTTTTATTTTCTCTGTTTAGTTTTGAAGTCTTTCCTCTCTGATACTACCAACATTCACTCCGTTCTTTTTTTGTTTGTCATTGCAGGTTTGGTCGCCCAAGGGTTTCAGCGCATGGACATTCGACTCCTCCCACAGAGCACGGGTAGTGTCATCCTCTATCTGTTAATTGCTTCCGTTCGGCTTCATGTTATGACTATAGAGTCAGTGGGTTTTTTCTTTGATTTTTGAGTCACCTTCAGTGCTTGGTTCCCTGTAAATGGTCACTGTTGTTTGGCGATTGTAATGGGCCAAGGGTTACTGGGTCTGGTTCCCACTTGTTTTAAGCACAGGTCATTTTTTCATGGAATAGTTTCCTATTTTCCATTTCGAACGGCATGAATATGCATAAAATACTAGGATTCTATCTTGCGTTTATATTGATTCAATTATATAACTGTGTAACTGTATATTTTCTTACCTGGTGACTATAGAAATGTAATTGGTTGGTTGGTATCGTTAACTCCAGTTTTCCTGACTTTGTTTACACAATTGGTTTTCAAGCCTGTTTGTTTGATTAATTTCCGCCTGCCATCAGCGCAGTCTCGCTCCTCTGTTTGTTTTTATCGCTCCAATGGTATTGTAACCTGTAAGAATTTTTACCCAAAAAAAACTCCACAAACGTAGTTTCAACGAATCACATACACAGTAGTAAGGACATTGAAGAGGTGAATATATGCACAGTAAACTACTACCCTTTTCTCTTCTTTAGTTCTCTGACAATCGAACCCTTTACATTGTGTTTTGTCCCCCTTTTAAGAACAGGGTTCTGGAACTATTACTAACTGTTGTTAGTTACGTTCAATTGGTTACATCAGTTATTTACCGTATAGAACTTTTCATTGTCTGTTGGCATGTATTTTTTTTTATGTTTTTACTAAAAATAAACTAACTGTCTGGAAGCAAAGACATTAACTAAGTCCTACTATCCCTAATTACAAGTTCACTAAATTAACTCAGGCAACTTAATAAAAAGAAACAAAAACACAAGTACGTATCCATTCAGCGAATTAACTCCTTGTCCCCTTCAAAGACTGTACCGCCTTCATTTTATCTTCATCCTGTCAACTAGATGCTCTTGCATCAAGCATTTAAATATTTAGTGCGATTTATTATAGTAAGCATCATACCTTATCTCTCTTTCTCTCTCATATTAATAGGTTGAATTACTATAGCACAAAAATCAATGTACATTGTCAATAATTTTTTGTGCTTCCACTGAAATCAATGCACAATGTTAATCCAATCCCTTTAGAATTAATGTACCATCATACATCCAATTACATCAAATCAGAAATCAACATCTACACAGAAATCAATGCATCTAATGCAAGAAATCAAATAAGATTAGAAAAAAAAAATTGCACTGAAATAAATGCATCTAATGCAAGCAATCAAATAAGATTAGAAATCAACATTTACACTCAAATCAATACATCTAGTGCAAGTAATAAATAGGATTATAAACCAACATCTACACTGAAATCAATGCATCTAGTGCAAGCAATCAATTAGGATTAGAAATCACCATCAACACTGAAACCAATGCATTTAGTACAAGTAATCAAATAGGATTAGAAATAATCTAATTTGAACTCAATGCATCTAGTGCAAGAAATCAAATATTATTATAAATCAACATCTACATTGAAATCAATGCATCGAGTGCAAGCAATCAAATAGGATTAGAAATCATCATCTACAATGAAATCAATGCATTTAGTGCAAGAAATCAAATAGGATTAGAAATCATCTACATTGAAATCAATGCATCTAGTGCAAGAAATAAAATATCATTAGAAATCAACATCTACACTAAAAGCAATGCATCTAGTTCAAGCAATCAAATAGGATTAAAAATCACCATCTACACTGAAATCAACACATCTATTGTAAGAAATATTATTCCCTGTCTCCCCCCCCCCCCCCCCCCCCATCTATTTCTATATCTCCCTCCATCTCTCCTTACTTGTCTCTCTATATCAAACCCCGAAACACACACACTCTCTCACTCCATATCTATCAATCTCTCAGTCCCTCCCTCCCTCTCTCCATCACTCTCTTCTTCCCTCTCTTCACTTTCCATATATATTGCTCTCCCATTGTCTCTCTATATCACCCCGAAAACATACACTCCCTTTATCTAATCTATCTATCTATCCCTCCCTTCTCCTCTCCCTCTCTATCTCTCTCTTCCCCCTCTATCCCTCTCCCTCGCTTCTATCTCTCTTCCTTCCTATTGTCCTCTCTCCCTCTCTCTCCATATTCCTTATCACTCCATCTCTCTCTCTCTCTCTCTCTCTCTCTCTCCGCATTTTTCACTCTATTTCTTTCTTCTTATATCCCTATCTCTCCCCCTCCAACATCATCTCTCTTTCCCTCCCTCTCTCCACTCTCTCTCTCTCTCTCTCTCTCTCTCTCTCTCTCTCTCTCTCTCTCTCTCTCTCTCTCTCTCTCTCTCTCTCTCCTCCAACTTTGTTACTATATCCCTCCCTCTCTCCTCTCTCCTTCTCTTCCCCATTCTCTCCATATCTCCTTCTTTGTCTCTTTATCACCCCCAAACGTACACACTCTCTCTCCATCTCTCCCTTGTCACTACCTCTCTCTCTCTCCACTTCTCACTCTCTGTGTATTTATTCTTCCCTCCATCTCTCCTCATCTCTCCTCCTCTCTCACTCTCTCGTACTTCCTATCTCTCCCTTTCTCTCCTACCTCACTCTCTCTTTCACCATCACTCTCTCTCTCTCTCTCTCTCTCTCTCTCTCTCTCTCTTCCCTTCAATCCTCTCTCTTCAACATCACTCTTATCCTCTCTCTCAAGTCCTATCTCTCATTCTTCCTCTATCTCACTTTCTCTCCTACCTCCCTCTCTCTTCCCCCATCTCTTTGTCTTTCTCTTCCCCCGTCTCTCTCTCTCTCTCTCTTTACAACAATGTTATTATATCTCTCCCTCTCTCCTTCTCTCTATCTCTCCTTTGTCTCTTTATCTCAGCCCTAAACATACACTCTCTCTCTCCATCTCTCCCTTGTCACTCTCTCTCTCTCTCTCCACTTCTCACTCTCTATGTCTTTCTTCTTCCCTCCTACTCTCCCCCTCCAAATCCATCTATCTATCCCTCCTTATCTCCTCCTCTTTCTCATCCTTCCTCTTTATCGCTTTCTCTCCTACATTCCTCTCTCTTCCCCCATCTCTCTCTCTCTCTCTCTCTCAATCTCTCTCTCTCTCTCCAATACTCTCACTATATCCCTCCCTCTATCCTTCTCTCTCTCCCCCCTCCATCTTTGTGTCTCCCTTTCCCTCTCTTACCCTTCTCTACCTCTCTCACTCCTCTCCCTCTCTCTCTCTTCATTCATCCTCTCCCCTCTCCTTCAGTTTATCTCCATCTCTCCCTTATCACTCCCCCTATCTCTCCACCGCTTCACTCGGTATTTTTTCTTCCCTCCCATATATATATTGAGTTAATATATATCATGATATATTAATATATATTATAATATAACAACTTTAATATTGTATTAATCCACAGTTATTAAATTTAATAATATTAATATTATAATATAAAAAATAAAATTATAACCTTAGTAGTTCCTTTCATTCATTCATCTATAAACAGGTAGGTTACAAATATATAAGTCATTCAATGGCCTTAACCTGCCTTGTGGGAAACCGGATCTCTTGGCCACTGAATCGCATTATAAGCCATTCAAAACATAAATAGTTTGAGTCTATTTAATCAATCCTTATAAGGTTGATAGTCTGGAAACCAACTAGTAAGCATCGATAACAGTACCACCTCTCCATAATTGACTAATAAATCTCCTACCATTTGGATCGATTCCTGAAGATTTTTCCTTCCACATTTCTTGCCCCCCTTGTTTTGGCTTATGGGTTGTTGTGAGCCTCCCAACTGGGAGCCGATGGTATCTGGCGGATCAGGTGGCTTTTGACTCTGCTTTGTCTGATAGTGTTGGAATGTGTCCCAGTAAAGCTTCTTTGGTCCTCTAGATGAACCTCTCATCTAGATTCCTCCATTCAGAATTAGTTCTTCGGCGCTCATATCCTACTTTAATTTATCAACATCCATGATAGTGAGTTCCATGGGTTGCTCTTATTCTTCCTTGTCCAAGGGTTCCATCTGAGCTTTTCGTTTTCTCTTAGAATTTGTTTTGGTTGGTCCTCTCCCTCGTGTCAATTCTTTCAGTTGATATGCAGCTTTGGAACTTCCCCCCATATCCTGCAAAACCCCAAAATTATTTTGATTCTCCAGATTTCATTGCTTTGCTTCCGAATGTGTTTGGGCCTATTTCACATTCTTCTTCTTATGTGAGATCTCTTGAAAACCCTCATTATCCTCTTCTGGTGAAGTCAGCTCTTTGACCTGAGACCCAACTTCTGGTTCTATTTAATTCAATGGGAAGGCTTTATACAAATGGTTGTACTCATGGCAGCGGTGACAGTGAAAAGGGATGTGTTCATAATCTAGTGGCTGCCACTAGATCTCGTCTTGGTATCCTAGTTATACAAATTCAGGGAGGATTTCAATGTTATTCATATAAACACATATGCAGGCATACGAAGTGTATCTCCCTCGACGGGCCAATTCAGCTACTTTCACGAATCTTTCGATGGACTTTCCTATCCCTTCCAGAATTTCTGAATCCCATAAATCTACTAGTAGAGTGAAGAGATGAAGCCAGACAGGGGCGGCCATAAACTTTTCCCGATCTAAATTGTATCATTCCTCCCAGTACCTCATAAAAATCCCTGCATTATAGTAAAAGTATGGTCAATTTTTAAAAACCTTGTCCTTGTCCTCCAAACTGGTGAATATTACTGTAAAAAAATGCTCGAGCTCCAAAATTCAGATCTATATGGCCTTTGGGTTTCCATTTTAATTAGATCCACTTGATCAAATCCTTTTCTGATGGCCTGATCCCAATAAATTTACAGATCGGGGCATGATCCTTCATGTACTTGTAGTAGTTCTCCAGTTTGTTAGAGGGTATCAAAAATTTGGGTTTCTTGGTTGCATGTGGGAGGCATGGCCCATAGATTCGTGATTGCCATTGGCCTCCCATTATAGGTCCCTCATTAGATCCGGCTCCATGGCCATGTAGCATTCATGTTTTTCCACTGGTTGCCACACTTCGATAGGAGGGGAACTATCCCCCCAGCAGGGGCACTCATTTCCCCCTGTCATAACCCTCCAATACGAAAATGATGGTTGCAGAGTATGCAGATTTAGTGTTTTCAGATACCTCAACATTTGCTTAAAACCCTAGCAGAGCTCATTTCTCTTATTCTAATATATTAATATGAATATTAGATTTAATAATAATAATAATAATAATAATATTTTAATATTAATATTAAGGTTAATAATGTTTTTTTGCATGGTATTAATAATAATTTGGCCCATGGTATTTGGCCCATAGACTTGGTATACAACTACATGTTAATTTCTAAAACTAATTGATATATTTTTATTTATTTACCATACATCTTTATACCTGTTTTATATTTATTTATTTACCATACCTCTTTTATAAATATGGTATTTGGCCCATAGGCTTCACCTAAATAAAACTTTCTTCTTTTTTTAGTTTTCCTAAATATAAAGAGGTTTATGGAGTAAATATAAAAAGAGGTTAGTTTTCCTAAGACTAAAAAAATTAAAAATCTATCCAAAATTTAACATTATGAAATTAAATTTATTATTTTTAGATAAAAATTATTTCTATTTATCTCAAATATGATTGGTTGAAATGTCTTCCCTCTTATTGTGTAATGATGACAAGAATTGACTTTTGTGTACTCTATCATTAATTACTATATACTATATCGCTAATTACTATGTACATAAACATAAATAATTTGAAAATTAACATTATGTATTAATTACTATGTACCATAAACACAAATGGTTTGTAATTAAATTCAAAAATTCCATTTTCTCATTGGCCTAAAGTATTGAATTGACGATTTTTATGGGTTTTATTTTCTAATTCTCAAGACAAAATAATTTCAAAAATATAAATTTAAAAAAAATATGTAAAAATAATATGTGTACAATTTGTAAAACTCTCATTATATCAATATATCAATCTGTACTCTAATAACATAACATGTGTACTATAATTATTATAGTGTACCCTCCATTATTTAAAGATACGTTTTCTATAGGCAACTCCTATTTCCACCTCTATAGCAAAGTTAATGCTGTCTGACATGCAAGGGGAATAGGAGTTGCCTTGCATTAACATGCCAAAGTCAACTTTGAGGGAAATATAAATGCAAGGCAACTCCTATTCCCCTTGCATGTCAGACAGCATTAACTTTGCTATAGAGGTGGAAATAGGAATTGCCTTTTCTATATACTTATTTATTTTATTTTAATATTAATAAAAAAATAAAATTAAAATTGATAAGGCCCTGCACGAATCCCCAAGGCCTATCGTAAATACCCCACATTAAAACCCTGCTTTAGAATAAAAACGAATGTCTAAGTTAGAGTGAGATGAAAACCAACCGAAGTTGTTAAAACCCTGCTTTAGAATAAAAACGTATGTGCTAGTTGGAGTGAGATGAAAACCAGCAGAAGTTGTTCTCGAAAATCGGTGCCAAACCGCTTTACTACTATTGTGCCCACTAAAAATATCGTGATTGTTTCTCACAGCGCTTAGCAGTTCATGTTTGAGGTACCTTTGACAAAGTAAAATTACATTCCACTAGTTATTATTGTTGGAGGAAGATTTGAGAAAGGAGAATGATAGGCCACCAACTGCCAAATATATAACTGCCGCTTTTTCATCACTATGCTTCCAAATAGGTTGGGGAGTAATAAATTGCAATTAGTAGCAGTCAAACGGTTGTAGATGATAAAAGGATAGTAGTAGAGATCATTTTTCTTTTTTCTTCTTAGTTCACGGTAAACTAACCAGCATAATTATGAATAAAATCAGATTCCTGCACTCTCGGGGTCTCTTCACATGGAATAAACTGATCCAGTCATGGTCCTCAACGACGCCATCCTGGAAGGATGCATAGGATCTCGGGATGCCTCCCTCTCTGCAACATATATGGGAGTTCGCGGTAAAGAGTTTCGCTGTAAAAGGTATCAATCAGTCAGGTAACAATGAATTGGTATGGGAAAAGCCGAACTCCTCTCAGCCTGTTACTGTAAAGGATTTGTATGCAGTTGCATCGACTATTCTTACACCGCTTCCTACGCCCATCTTTCCTTCCAAGCTCTGGAAAGCATCATGCCCACTCAAGGAAATTTTATTCTCTTGGTTGGTTTTTTCCAATAGGAATCTCACATGGGAGGTCCTCCAAAGAAAAGGATGGATGGGTCTAGGTAGATGTGTCATGTGTTGTCAGGCATCCGAATCAAATGTCCACATGTTTTTTCAATGTCCGGCATCGGCCCAAATCTGGTATGCTCTCTCCCTATCTTATGGTTTTCCTCACCAAGTTTTTTCCTCTGTTCAGGACGGTTTCAAGTGGTGGAGTGACCAACGTCCAGAATGGAGATATTTATTTATCTTCACGTGTTGGCTTCTCTGGAAATGGAGAAATGCCCGCATCTTCTAGGAGTCCAAGGCTCCAATTGCCTCTGTGCTGGTTTATATAACTGCTTTGGTTGTTACGGATTGACAATTTTTCTTCTCTCTCCGGTTTTTCTAATAGTCTATGTGGATCTTCTCTCATAGAATCATCTCTTCTTTTTTGGATGGTTATCATGAACATGTTTTGATCTATGATTATGGTCTTTTGGACCTCTTTTGTATCAGCTCAAATCTTACTTATCTGCTCAGTACATCCACATCTATATGTCCCGATCTGCTATCATCATCAGCATTATCATCAGGATCAGTCGCCCGGATTTATGGCCTTTTATGTAACAGGTCATTATATTTTCTTAATATAATATACATCATGATTTTCTCTCTGAAAAAGAAAAGTATGAATAGATATGCAAATTTCCGCTCATAAATAAATAATTTTTTTAAATAAATGTATTACTAAAAAGTACAACAAATAAACATTCAACAACAAATTTAAATTCTCACAATTTCTTTTAATAGTTTCATGCAAAAAGTGAATCAAATAAATTTGGTTTTCTTTCTCATTTTTTCATTTATTTACTTTAATTTGACTATATCTAAACTAAGCGTCACGTACATTAGCTATGCAGCTTTGTTTATTTACCATGCCTTTGGTTTATTTATATTTTTATTTATTTACCATACATTTAAAGTAAATATAAAAAAATGTTTTATTTATTTACCATATCTATGGTTATTTATATTTTTATTTATTTACCATACCTATTTTTTAGTGTTCTTAAACCTCTTTATATTTTAAAATTATATTGTGTTTATACATAATAATAACTAGATTGATTTTTAAATAGGACCTACATTAGATTAAAAGTGTTAAATGTTAAACATTACGTTTATGTTTACATGTTTACTTGTTTATGTGTTTATGTGAGATCTACCCCCATACTAGATTGTAGAGCACTCTCGACACAATTACTGTAATGTCCCTTCCAAAATTAAATTGTTACAGGTTTATTTATTCTACAATTTTGACAATTTTGGAGGCCATGGGACCCATGTGATTCTTGGAAAAGACTTAGGAAGTAAAAAGGGGTCAAAATGTTTTGTTAGCATAGCGTGGGGGCCACCCATGTGAGGAAATACACACCACCTTAGAGAGAAGTTCGAATGACTAAGGAGGAAAAGTTGAATTGCTAGTTGGAGGGGGGCCACATGGGAAAAGAGGCCCACAAATTATAAATATAGGAGACTCAGCCTCATTTGGTATCTTTTGACATATTGAACTCAATCTTAATTGCTCAAGCTGCTTAGTTGGGTTACTATGTGGTTTAGCACTCAAGTGTCTCTGAGGGGAGATCTCAACCCTTGCTTCAGTAGACTTCAAGTGCCATCCCTAGAGGGGAGTTCTTCTTAATCTCAATTCATAGCAGCAGCAGAGAGACAAGTTATAACAACGGTAAGTCAAGTACTAGCAGCAGGGGGATTAATAATAGCACAGGGATTGCATAGTCACAACGTGAGGCACATCGGGAAGTTGGGGAGAAAGGAGCATCCTTCATCATTTTCAGGAGTACAGAGGGAAGCTACAGACAAGAAGGCCATCCTACACACTTCTCTCATTTCATCACACACATGACTATGTCATCTCCTCCATGACTGCGCAGTCATTAGAGTGAGACTCTTTGGGGCAGCACCATTAGGGGGAGTTTGGAGCTAGGTAGATCATTTGGAGGGCCATTTGAGGAGAATTGTTGGAGTTGGGAGAGCAGAGATTGACAAGATCAGTCACTACAACAAAACTCGAAATTGGAGGAGAGCCAAGTTGTGAAGGGTCAATTTTTTAAGGTTGGAACCAAGGGAAACCCCTTTTGGTTTTTTTGGGGTTTTTAGCAAGGATCACATTTCTAATTTTATAGAATTTTTTGGATAGATCTGATCTGAAAATGGGGCACTAAAGGCTTCTTGTCAAGCTTACAAGAACCTCTCCCACTTCCAAAGCTTAATTATTCCCAAGATATTATTGATTAACCAATGCAGATATAATAATGTGCTTGAATATAGGGGTATGCTTATATTTGTTTTAAAATCGTTATGTGTTGTAAATTCACTTACTTATGCTGGTATGAAATACATATGACAGTAAGTAAAGCAGCAAATAAGCAACACACGCATAACAACAAGATGCAACAATAAAACAACACGCATAACAACAATTAATTTGGAGTTCACCCAAAACTCTTGGGCTACATCTCCTTGAGCTCTAGTCAACTCGACTAGGCTCTCTGGGATTATGGCTGTAGTTCTTTTACAAGCTCCATGCTCAACTCCACTAGTTTACACAGAACACAATGGGCTTAGAACACCATCTCATCCCTGGCTTTGAAGCTCTCAGCTTTCTGGCTCTGGCTCTGGCTCTGGCTCTGGCTCTGGCTCTGGCTCTCAGCTCTGGCTCTGGCTCTGGCTCTAGCTCTAGCTCTTGGCTCTTGGCTCTCGCTCTCGCTCTAGCTCTTCGGCTCTGGATTCTCTGAGCTCTCTCTCTCAGCCTCTCCGTGCCTCTGTAACTCGCTTGACCTCCAAGTGATTCTTCAGCAACAACTCGCTGCTATCAATTGAGCTCTTTGGTTCACTCGACCTCCAAGTGACTCCCAAAACTCTCTGCGCTACCTCAGCAATCATGCTCTCTGGATTTTGTGAGGCCTCTTCTGGCTCTGTGGCTTCCCCAGCTGTTTCTTTGTGTGTAATCACTCGTCTACGGCTCTGTGGCTTCTTCTGCACCTTGTCTCTTCGAGTGTCCATTTGGCTCTATGGCTCTGTGGCTCTCTCGGTGTTACAAATGCATCGTTGCCTATAAAATTCCCGCTTGCAGCGTGGCACAATGATTAGGGGTAGTTACAAGAAATCGGGGGCCTTTCTTCAGGTGAAAACCCGAAAAAAAAAAAAAAAAAAAAAAAAAAAAAAAAAAAAAAAAAAAAAAAAAACCATATTTCTCAATACACAAAGATATACCAGAAATACACAGGAAAACACCTCATGGAGTGTTTAATCGGGCTTCAAATATTATTGAATTGCCCCTAAAAACCCTTTCAAGTTCCCCTTGTATGGTTATCGCAAGCCCACTGTTGATCTGCGTGATCGCCGATCCAACGACTGACAGTCTGTTTCGGGTGGCTTATGTGCACCAAGGTTACCCGCCGGAAAAGGTGATTTTCTCTCTCCTTAACCATGCCACGTGTCGGCCAGTCTATGAGTTTGGGTCGTGCTCATTCAAAACCAATTACCGCCTGAGGTCCAACCGAAATCTCGCTTACCATGGATTTCAAAATTTATAGGGCTGCATTTATAAACCTTTCGGGTCCATCATTCTATCGCAAATCGTTATTGTATGGCATAATGACCAAAACCCAAATACATGGGAAATACATTGAAATTCCAAAGTTCCTGGACTTCAAATTTTATGCAATCGGGTCCATAATCCCTATCGAGGAGTCTAGGTCCTGATCACTAATCGCAATCGCAATGGCCTGGGGGTCTGCCCTTTGGGTATGCCGACCGCCAATCTGCGGATCCGCCAATCGCCTCGATCGCCGACCACCGATATCACACCTCGCATATTGCATCAGCAGGGGTCTATGCCTTCTGCCCCTCCGATCACCGATCGGCCGATCGCTCTGATTGTCGATATCGCAATCGCATTATCACATCATCGCATGTCGCCTTGTATGGGGTCCCGATATTGAGAAAAGGCCTATCTCTGATTCGATATATCCGAGATCACTGATCAGGGGTCCTTCTGCCTTTGCGTTAAGTCCTTCTCTTTGGCCTTTTGCGATTTGATTTCCTTAAAGAGTCTTTTAGGCCATTTTTAGAAAAAATGCATCATTTTCCAAAGGACAAAGGCAATCTTCTTTCTGCGATAACTTCTTCATCCAAAGTCCGTTTTATCCCATTCAAGTTGCATTAGATTCATAATGAGAAGATCTATGCAATGGGACTATTTCCAAGAGCATCCTTGGACTTTCACTGTCCTCTGTGAGGAACACTTTAGACTTAGAAGTCTATCTAGGATCCATTTTGGATCACACCTTCCCACTAAAAGAACTTTTGGTCTCCAAAAGACTGACATACTGATCTGAACAGTAAATGAGAGTAACAACACCCTCTTCTTTCAGCCTCCATACACTTGCCTTGCATAGTGCCTCTGAACCAAAGCCTTTTACCACTCTCCTTCCTGGATGTGCTAGTCCTCCTGGGAAGAACTGGTTTCCTCATTGACTTCATGCAGAGCTCCTGCTGAGATGGTCACAGTAGGTAGTTTGAACTTCTTTGACTTGATCATTGATCCAAGGTGGCTCAAACTAATGTGAAGTTCATCTGCTTCACAAAATTCTCATTTTCACCTGTTTGACAAGGTGTCAACAACAACAGAAACATAGACAACAACTAGATGGCATAAAACTCCTGCTTCAATAAAAGAAACAGATCTCACATCTTGTGAACACCTCCATGTCTTACATCTACATACAAATGATGGACTAGATAACAAGCCCACATAACATGCCTTTAAAACAAATGATCCTTCAAGTCAAGCATGTAGAAAAAGACCTCTAGGACTCTTTTTCAAAGATGAAACACTTCATCATTATCTCCATCTTGGACACCGGGATAACTTCTCCCAAGTCAACATTGCATGCATGCTTAAAACAAAGCAATCAATCCTTCAAGTTAATTACACATACATGTTTAAATACAAGGAAATCATCAACATCCCTTTGTTCATGCACATCAAGCTTATGCATGCATTTCATCCTTCAACTTTCGCTTAAGCACACTGTACTTTCAAAGCTGAAATGAAATATAATGTTGCAGCAACAAAGTGAGTCTCCTACTCAACTTTTTCCATTCACCTTCGTGGTAAAACCATGCAACTTGCATTCCATTAACAAAGAAATGCAAGTAGATGCACCAATAGACATGCAATCTTAATTGGATAATAACTCTAACCATTTCCTACCAATCCCTTCCAAAGGTGCTACCTTTGTCTGCACATCAACATCAATATGTGAATCATCCTAAAACACATCATCCATGGAAACATCCTTTCCATTTCTGCCATCTTCTCTTTCCACCTTCTTTAGCTTTTGTGGAAGCATTGTTGGATTCAGAGTCCAACATCTTTCAGCAAGATGCCCTTGCTTATGGCAGTAAGTGCACTGCATGTGCATCCTCTTGAAAACATGACTTGCCTTGTCCAGTGGACCTTTGGCTTCTTGCTTCCTTTCCTTCAAAAGTTTCCTATATGTGGCCATCCTCTTCCAACATCTAGAAACATTATGGTTATCCAAACCACAAAAGAAACAAGAAATTATTTTCCCATATCTATGTGGAAATTTATCATGCTTTGCAAAATCAAAAAGAAGATGATTAGAACCAAACTTATACCTTTCTCTTTCACCTTTATTTCCTTCATGAGGAGGTGAATTGAATGAAGAAGTGGCCCCTTTGGAAAACTATCAATCTCTTCAAGGATGTTAGAGTCTCCACAACTCTCTGGTTCAAGTGTGTGCTTTTGAACACCTGCATCTTGAAAATGATGTTTCAAGCTATTGCATTCCTCCTGAATACAATCTTCACACTCTTGAGGTAGAAGACAACTCCTTCTTGGAGTTGTTTCAATGGCCTTCATGGCATCTTTGGAACTTTCTCCATAAGCTTGTCCATAGCCAAGACCCAAATACTTAGGCCTTTCCTCGACTATTATTGGTTCAACAATACCTTGTGCATGTTTTCCCAAGCCTTTTCCTTCATATCCCATCTTGGACATTAGCTTGGAACCTATGCCTCTTGTATGTTTTTCAAAAGAACCAATATAAGAATTCTTAGAAGAATTTGAAGACAAACTGGAATGATTTACCTCTTCTTGAAGATGATACTTGACTAAGGCATCTTTGACAACAAAGAGATATGACTCCAACTCATGCATCCTTTACAAATTCATATTAGTAATATGAAGTTGCCTCTCCATTTCCTGCAATTTGTCAGAAAGCATCTACTTCTCTTCCTCCACGGAATTCAAGTACTCTCTAAGTATGCCACTCTTCCTTCCATCCTCATACATTTCTCTCACCATATCCATCATGGTGGACAAGTCTTCCTTCATGTATTCATCAAAGACTCTTGTGAAGAATGAAGAATTTGAAGATTCACTTGTAGAAGTAGTCATTATGCCAATGAACAAAAGAACTTCAAACAAGATTAACAAAGAGCTTATCCAAGCAACCTTTTGAAACAAACCTCCTGTGCTTCAAGGATTGCTTTCAGGTCCTTTGGGATAAGAATAATTCCTTCAGCCCTTCTTCCTTCTTTTCCTTCCTGGACTGAGTTATCCATAGCTTTCCCTTCACCTCTGCAAACTCACATAATAGTCAGTCTACAACAAGCATACAATCAATCAGACAATTAATCCTTGACTGCCCAAACACCTTTCAGACAAGAAATATTTTCTCTGTCAATCAAGCATTTTGATATAACCTTCTTTAAAGGTGGCGTTAATCAATCTCTGGTTTTGATACCACCTCATCTGAAAATGGGGCATTAAAGGCTTCTTGTCAAGCTTACAAGAACCTCTCCCACTTCCAAAGCTTAATTATTCCCAAGATATTATTGATTAACCAATGCGGATATAATAATGTTATTGAACATAGGGGTATTCTTATATTTGTTTTAAAATCGTTATGTGTTGTAAGTTCACTTGCTTATGCTGATATAAAATACATATGATAGTAAGTAAAGCAGAAAATAAGAAACACACGCATAGCAGCAAGATGCAGCAATAAAACAACACACATAACAGCAATATTAATTTGGAGTTCACCCAAAACTCTTCGGCTACATCTCCTTGAGCTTTAGTCAACTCGACTAGGCTCTATGGGATTATGGTAGCTATTATTTTACAAGCTCCACGCTCAAGTTCATTGGTTTACACATAACACAATGGGCTTAAAACACCATCTCATCCCTGGCTGTGAAGCTCTCAACTTTCTAGCTCTGGCTCTAGCTCTGGCTCTGGCTCTTGGCTCTAGCTCGTGGCTCTGTCTCTTGGCTCTGGCTCTCGCTCTTTCTCTAGCTCTGGCTCTTCAGCTCTAGCTTCTTTGAGCTCTCTCTCTCGGCCTCTCCGTGCCTCTGTAACTCGCTTGACCTCCAATCAATTCTTCAGCTACAACTCGCTGCTATCAATTGAGCTGTCTGGTTCACTCGACCTCCAAGTGACTCCCAAAACTCTCTGTGCTCCTCAAAAATCGTGCTCTCTGGATTTTGTGAGGCCTCTTCGGGCTTTGCAGCATCCCCAGTCATTTCTCTGTGTGTAATCACTCCTTTGCAACTCCGCAAATTCTTCTGCTCCTTGTCCCTTTGACTGGCCATCTGGCTCTGTGGCTCTCTCGGCATTACAAACACATCATTGCCTATAAAACACTCACTTGCAGCGTGGCACAATGATCAGGGGCAGTTACAAGGAATCGGGGGCCTTTCTTAAGGTGAAAACTCGAAAAAACCATATTTTCGAATACACAGAGATATACTGGAAATATACAGGAAAACGCCTCATGGAGCATTTAATAGGACTTCAAATATTATTGAATCTCCCGTAAAAACCTTTTCAAGTCCACATTTTATAGCTATCACAAGCCCACCGTTGATTTGTGTGATCGCCAATCCAACGACTGACAGTCCATTTCAGGTGGCTTATGTGCACGAAGGTTACCTGCCTAAAAAGGCATTTTTCTCTCTCCTCAGCCATGCCACGTGTTGGCCAATGTATGGGTTTGGGCCACGCCCATTCAAAACCACTTACCACCTCAGGCCCACCCGAAATCCCATTTACCATGGATTTCAAAATTTATAGGGCTGCATTTATAAACCTTTCGGGTCTGCCATTCTATCGCAAATCGCTATCGCATGGCGTAATGGCAAAAACCCAAATACATGGGAAATAAATTGAAATTCCTAAGTTCCTGGACTTGAAATTTTATGCAATCGGGTCCATAATCCCTATTAGGTTCAGGTCCTGATCGCTAATCGCAATCTCAAAGGCCTAGGGATCTGCCCTTTGGGTATGCCGACCGTTGATCTGCGGATTGCCCCGATCGTCGATTGCCCCGATTGCCGATTTCCGATATCGCACCTCGTGTATCTCATCGGTGGGGGTCTATGCCTTCTACCCCTATGATTGTCGATCAGTGAATCACTTTGATCGTTGATATCGCAATCACATTATCGCATCATCGCATGTCGCCTTGTCTGGGGTCCTGATATCGGGCGAAGGCCTACCTCCGTTCCGATATATTGGAGATCGCTGATCAGGGGTTCTTCCGCCTTTTCATTAATTCCTTCCCTTTGGTCTTTTGCAATGCGATTTCCTTAAGGAGCCTTTTAGGCCATTTTTAGAAGAAATGCCTCCTTTTTCAAAGGACAAAGGCAATCTTCTTTTTGCGATAACTTGTTCATCCAAAGTCCATTTTAGCCCATTCAAGTTGTAATAGATTCAGAATGAGAAGATCTATGCAATGGGAATATTTCCAAGAGCATCCTTGGACTTCACTTTTCCTCTGTGAGGAACACTTTAGACTTAGAAGTCTATCCAGGATCCATTTTGGATCAAGATCTAAGGGGTCAAATAGGGGTCCCAGCTCAGCTAGTATTTAGAAGAGATAAGAGGAATTTGGGCCAAAATTATGAGGTCAAGATTTTTCCAATTCCTTCATAGGTTATTCTAGGTTTCTTGCGTAGATGTTGGGATTGATTTCCCAGAATTTTCTGAGCAACAGGGAAGACTCTAGCAACATATCATTTCTGGCAGCAGCACCTTTTTAGGCAGTGACAACGCAGCTCTTGGGCCGGATTACCAACATATTTGAGGAGGGTGTTCCATCATTCATTTTGGGCTTTTGCTAGCTTACCTAGAGCAAACCCAGGTGCACACATTCTAGCACCTTGTTGTACACCTCTTCCCATTTAATAAAATGAGTAGACAACGCTATTTGGTTGCCAATTTTGTGGTCTCATGTTGTGATTTAATTTTATGGTGTTGTTTTTATTGTTCGCTTTGCATAGAACTATTTTTCCTAGTTTGGAACCGTTGACACAGTGAATTTTCACTATGCCAACAAGGGGAACTGACCCGATCACAGGACCCAATTAGATCTACTTTCGTTCGAAGTGGCTAGTTCCAACGGATTTTAAAGGATCCCATGAATTATTATAGGTGTTGAAAGATTTCTCCCCATACGAAGACTTCAATTAAATCAACAAGAGAAACATCTAACCTATATATATTAAGTCCTATCTATACTAATCTTAACTATTCTAATCTATCCTGCAGGATCATAATGAAAGAGATTAAACATCATATATATAGATTCCAAGTCCAAATGAATCAATTACTGGTTCATAGGTGAACAAGGTTGTATTAGATCTTAATTGCAATCCAATTACTCATATAGGAATACACATTCCTTTCCATACAAATAACAGTTGCAACTGATGTTTAACAAGGTTTCAAATCAGTGACCTTTCATGAATTAACCATGGTAACAAATTATATTTGAATAACCAAGACTAATCACGAACTGTCTGTTATCAATCTGCACAAAACAAAACATATTTATATTTATGCCAGAAACAACATCTTGATTCTAAACACATGAAAGGAGAGGCAAATGAATCTGAAAAAGGCTCTTTCTCAACCAAACTGTCTTATTTATTCACAATAAATCAAAAGTTGTTCTGCCCACCAAAAAATCCCCTCCATCTCTGGAGGTAATATTTATGCAGAAGGAACTGACCCTCAGTCTCCCTTAACCTTTCACCTCCATTTTCTTTTCAATATACAATCGTAGAACAGTCGGTGTAACTGCTGACACGTAGAGGGCATATCTGCTAGAGCAATTCATTTCCTATGGAAATGAATAGACGTTGATTAAAAGAGGATGACTACATGTCATCCCTTCACACATGTATTGAGCAGACGTTATTCCCTATCATTTCCGGAAGGAAACTAAAGACATTGCGCTCATCATCCCACATATGGCATGATTGAAGGCGTGTTTGGAGGTAATAACATCTTGATGTATCAGCATTGTGCTTCCTCTTGACGTGGTGCATGCCTCCATTGTGCACTATGGCGGTTCATATCCCTTTCTGCAGAATATGTCTTTGCAATATCGACACTGGTGGTGCAAAGGTGTCATCTTGATATAAATCGCCTTTATCCACTACCAGGTCCACTCGAACTCACCTACAGAAATAATTCATATTAGCTATGATTATGAGAAATATGACAAACATGCTCACAAACAAACCTTGCATTCAGCCACAGTTTCTATTTAATCTTGCAATGCAGAGCAACTATAATTATCAAACCACCGAACCTGTTGTGACACGTATTCTCGTTGCCCACAATATTCATTTTTACTCAAGGATTTCTTTGACAATGCTTCAAAAGCTGACCATTCACTCTACGGGATTTTCCTTTGAAAACCCGGACCACAACATTTTATCGAATACACAAGAACACACGAGAAAACCCATGTCCGAACCATAAGGCCGGAATTCAAATAATATACCCCCATATCTATAATCATCGCCGGGTATGCTAATCGCATCGTGCCTTATGTTTAAGCCTTGGGCTCTGCCGATTGCACTTTACGATAGGCCAGACACGAAATATATATGTGTCGTAGTTAATAATCCCATCGGGTCTACTCATCACATCGCGCCTTATATTTAAGCCTTGGGCTCCGTCGATTGTGATTTGCGATAGGCCGGACCCGAAATATATATGTGTTGTGGTTAATAGTTCTAGTGGATCCACCATATGGGATTTCCCTTTGAAAACCCAGACCCCATCATTTTATCGAATACATAGGAAAACACGAGAAAACCCGTTGCCGAACCATAAAGCCGGACTTCAAATATTATGCACCTGGGCGTATAATTATCGTTGGGTCTGCTCATCGCCCCTTCGCAGTTCGCATGGGCTTTAATTTCGTCGACTTCCAATTGTGATTTGCAACAGGCCGGACTCGAAAAATATACATGTTGCATTTAATAGTCCCGGCGGATCCGGTATATCATGGTGCACCTTATGTATAAGCCCCGGGTTCTGCCGATTGCGACTTGCAATTGGGGGGAGTGGACCCGAAAATATATATATATATATATATATATATATATATATATATATATATATATATATATATATATATATATATATATATATATATATATATATATATATTGTGGTTAATGATCTCGGTGGGTCTGGTAGATTGTGGTGCACCTTATATACAAGCCTTGGACTCTGCCGATTGTGATATGCAATGGGCTCCAGACCCGAAATAAATATGTGTTATGGTTAATAATGTCGGTGGGTCGGTGTATTGTGGTGCGCGTTGTGTATCAGTGTTGATTGTGATAAGAGGAAAGGGTAAGTTATGCATGTTGTATAGTATTTTTATTATCAAGGCATTGATATAGAAATAAGGACGCGATGGGAGGATTTGAGGGTTGAAAAAGTCCCGATGAATGATATGAATGAAGGGCTAGAAAGGGTTATAGATGAATCATGCGGCAGAGATTTGTTAAGGGGACCTCAACCATTAAGAATTGAAGATTTGGCTTGGAAAAGAGTTCAAATCCCTAGGATAAAACAAATCATTCAGAGAGTTATCGTTCGGAGAAGTGGAAAGATCAAACTTCTAGGGGACCCATTCAAAATTGCCACTAAGGCAGGTTTTGATAGGGTGGTGGTTGTGGCCACAACAAATGGCGAACTGCTGGGCGAACCAGTTATCTCTGTTTCCATATAAACTTTGGATCAATAGAACATCAGGGTGTTAAGATAAACTTGAAATGAAAATTGTATAGATGGAAAGGCATGGGTTCCACTTCAACATTAATTGCTTCAGGTGGGATAAAGACAAATAGCTTCAACTTACTAATAGGATTTTGACAGGAATTCTCCAATGGTAGTATTATGGGATTTATTGACCCTCCTTTACCTGTTTTCTACTTTCAAAATCATTTCGGGGCCATCACTAGTCTTTCAATACCTGTTTAGGTATGTACCTCATCTCTTTATCACTCATCAAACTTGATGTAGATAGGTTTATTTTCACTTTATGTAATAATTTCAGTGCTATATTTCCGTATGATTGAATAGGGCGCAGTCATGGATCATGCCATATTTTTAAACCTCTTAAGCAAGGTTGGTCTTGCGGTGTCAACTGGTACTCTGACCCAGCAATAGTCCCTACTCCAACCGGCTTCCCAAACAACATGTCCTTCCAGATTGGCATAAGGACTCGTCATTTCATTTTCTTTTAAATAAGTCCTTCCAATTTCAAACACAAGGACTATAGCACAATTGGATTTGCCACAAGGTATATGACAGTGAGCTTAGCCCATGAAAGGAGGTTTACTTGTAGATGAAAGGTATTGGAAAACTTAGTGTGGTGGATGGGATCAATGGAGAATAACTGCAAACCTTACAAGCAAGTATAGGCTAGGTCTGAGTGGGATTTTTTAAAAATGTAGCGTTCCACCATGCTAGTCCAGTTGTGGTTACACATTGTTTCATTTTACAAAGATACCCCTACATGCTCCAGGTATCCAGGTTATCAACAGATCTTACCTAGTTCCCAAGAGATGCTAACGAGTGGCTTTGATTTGAATTCCACAACTGATTTTCAAGTTCTCACGGGCTCATTGAAAGTTTGTTTGATTTGCAAGGTAACGATGAATTTAGGTTCGACAGACTCATCAGCAGGTTAATGAGGGAGGCAAAAGCTGAAGATGGTGAATGAGGGCAATCTGAAGAGAGTTATAAAAGTGAAAACGTGAGTGGAGGACCGAAATCCATTGGCTCAAAAGGACTTAAATTCCAAACAGAAGGAAAATAAACTTTTCGGAAACAACAAGAACGGAAGAGATGAAAATATAACAAAGCTAATCAACAAAATAAAATGAATTCTAACCTACTCAAGAGGTAAACACCATGTGGTGGCCACTAGAAATATCTCTTAAGGTGTTGGCCATTAACAGGGAGTTTTTTAGTTTCTCCCTATAAAGTTTTCAATCTATAAGTTCCCTGACCAATTTCTTCCACAACTTGGAATGGGCACAACCATAAGTGTTGGAATTTATGTGTTTACCTTTTGGCTCATTCATCTTGTCCCATTTTAGGACTAGCTCTCCTGCTTGGTAATCTTTATCTCCTCTCAGATGGCGATCAAACCATCTCTTCACAATCATTTCGTGATTTCTGAATTTATTTCTGGATTTATCTCTCAATTCCTCCAACCTCACCATTTGGTTGATCCTTTTTTGAAGTAAGGATGAAGGGGTCCCTCTTGAAGCTTGGGAGAGCTGTAAGGAGGGAAGGGTAACGTTGGGAGGCAGGATGGCTTCCTGTCCATAGATGAGGAAGTATGGGGATTTTCCTAATGCTACTTTTGGGGTGACCCTATCAGCCCAAAGGGCGTTTGTTAGGGCATTCTGCCAATTCCCCTGGTTGTCAGCGACAGATTTACGGATTATGCGGATGAGGTTTTTATTTGAGGACTCTGCAGCTCCATTTCCCTGGGGGTAATAGTTTGATGCATACCTTATGTGAATTGATTTATCAATAGAAAATTCAGTCAATTTCAATGATGAAAAGTAAGAAGCATTGTCAAATATGAGAGTGTCAGGGATGCCATACCTGTTGATAATAAATTTCTCAATAAATGATATTACCTCATCTTTGTTTACCTTCCGAAGCGGGATGGCTTCGGTCCATCTGGTGAAGTATTCAGTTGCCATGAGTATATACTTATGCCGCTATGAAAAGTTTGGAGTGATCTCACCTATGACATCTAGGCCCCATTATTGGAACGGGCGATAAATCATAACAGGCCTGAGGGGAACAGCTGGTTTTCTTTCTCGTCCTGCGACCATTTGCCATACCTTGCATTTCCGAGTGTAGGCATGTGAGTATTTGAACACTGTGGGCCAATAATGTCCAGCTCTTAATATTTTGTGAACAGTGGTCTCTCCACCATAGTGACCACCTGTTGGGTCGTCGTGCATTTCTTTCAAGACATGATCGGCATCATCCTTTTCTAAACACCTTACCCAGATTCCATCACAATTTTTTCTGTATAATGTGTCATTGGCCAAGTGATACTGATTAGATTTCAATCTGAGCGCTCTCCTTTGTGATGCATCCATGTGTTCAGTACATGATCCCCATGTGAGATAAAATCGCATGTTGTAATACCATGACTCAGGATCCAAAAGGGATTCCGATGTTTCGCGCTCACACATCAGTGTCTCATTAATCCATAGGGGCTCCTCCCTGAATTATACTTGTGCATTTTGCATGCTCTACACTTCTAGTTCTTCGGATGCCCCTTCTTTATCCACCAAGGCTTCTGCTGCTAGCCTATATAATCCTTTCCCTCGAACTATCTTCACCAACTTAATCTTGAGGTTGAATTCTTGAAGTGCAGTTATCCAATTCTCTCTCCGTTCACCCATTTATTTCTGCACGAAGAGGGCTCTTATAGCAAGATGGGGAACGATTACTTTAGTCTTGGCCTTTAATAAATAAGGGCAGAAGTGTTTTATAGCTTTAAAAAATGCAAAGCCTTGTTTCTCCACGTCTGGGTAGTTTAGTTCTGCTCCCTGAATATTAGAGCTCATATAAGAAATAGGGACTTCATTGCCATCATCATTTTTTTGAGTGAGGATTGTGGCATATGAAACATCAGAAGAAAAAGTGTACAAGAAGAATTCCTTATCAAAAATGGGGCTGACTAACGCAGGAGCTTCTGCAATTGCCTCCTTAATTCGCTGAAACGATTTCTTATAAGGAGATTGCCCGAAGGGCAATTTATGGGGCCCCACCTTGATCCTTGAGCCTTCGGCCCACCTTGATGGGACAGTCATCCTTAGCTTCATCGCTACACTTGTACATAACATCTTTCTTCATCATTAGTTGTATGGGATGCACTATTTCTGCGAAACCTGAGACAAATTTCCTAACGAAATTAATCTTCCTGAAGAAAGATTGCATTGCCCTTTTATTTGCAGGTGGTTGTATTCTCATGATGGTCTCTATTATTTTAGGATCAATAACAATCCCTTCTTTAGAGAGGATATGACCCAGTAGTTTCCCTTATGTAACTGCAAAGACACTCTTCTTAGGATTCAACGATATTCCGTATCTTCGGCGTCTTTTGAAAATATGTTTTAGGTGATAAATATGGTCCCTTTTGTGATATGAATACGTAGTAATGTCATCCATGTAAGCCACTATTGATCTGTTAATCAACCCTCGGAAAGTTATGCCCATAGCTCTCTGAAATGTGGCGCCCACATTAATAAGTCCAAACAGCATTTTGCGATGTGCGTAAGTGCTCTATTTAATGTTGAAGGTTGTCTTAAGCTGATCTTCATTAGATACCAACACTTGATTATATCCTGAAACCCCATCTAATGGGGACAACATTTCAGACCCAGAAACACACTGAAGAATGTGTTCCATAGCAGGGACAGGATAGTTAACCTTTTGTGATGCTTTGTTCAGGTTTCTGAAATCAATACATAGCCTAATGTCTCCATTTTTCTTTCTTACTGGCACGAGATTGGCTACCCAGTGGGTGTGTCTAACCAGAAAAATGATTTTAGCATCCAACATTTTGTTTAATTCTTTCTTCACCAACGGTTCTAGGCTTGGATGCATCTTACGAAGTTTTTGTTGGTAGGGCTTAGCCTCCTTTTCCAAAGCAACTACATGCTGCATAACGTTGGTATTAAAGGTTTTTAAGTCACCATATGTCCATGCAAAGACATCCTCGTACTCTTTAAACAACTTGAAAAATGTAGCCCTTTCTTGTGGAGAGCACCCCAAGCCCAAATTAATAGTTTTTGGGTCTTCTTTGGTTCCAAGGTTGACCAACTCATACTTCATGGATGAGCTCTACGTTTTGCAATTGGTCGGCTTCTTAAATTTATCATGCAGGTCATATAAGTGCTCCATCTTGACAACTGACTTGGGAATTATATTGGACTGATCTTTTTCCTCATATTCCCTCTCATTCATAAGCCTGTCATGCTCCTTTTCATCAATGACTGCATTTTTGAATGTCTTCTCGCAGTGCAGGAACTCAAGCATTTGATCGTCATCTTCGAACGCCTGCCAATTTGAGATGTTATCAGGCACGGATGGTCTGAAAATCAATTCAACATAATATTTATTCTTGTTTAATCTAAGATCAGGCAAAAATTTTGAAGCCATACTAGCCATCAGATCGACATCTCGGTTTTTCCCTCGAGGTATGTATGTGATAAATAAAGAATCAAAATTGTCAATTAAGCTCCATACCTCATTTTGGTATCTTACCAGGTGTGGTGAATTGCAATGTATCCTTTTCCTTACCTGTCGATAATTATCTGTGAGTCACCAAAAACTTTAAGATTTTTCACCTTCATATCAATGGCTTTTTTCAGGCCCTACAGCAAGACTTCATATTCTGTCGTCTTATTGGTGCACGCGAACTCCAACCGGCTAGCCATCAGATGTTGGTTCCCTTGAGGGTCAATGAGAATGCTCCTAGCACCTACACCTTCAAGGCAGTGAGAGCCATCAAAATAGAGTGTCCAAAATATAGAATCTAATGTTACATCAATTGAACTACTTTCTACGAAATTAGTCCTATCATCTACTATAATACATGATAATTCATCAGTTGGATTGCAGGGGAGAGCTTCCAACTATGTGTTTGTCACAGTTTCTTCAACTGTCTTTGCATGGAATTCTCTGAAACAGGTTTCGATGGCACAAACATTGAAACTATAATTCCCAAGGATAGAGTTGGTAAACATTACAGGTTCATTGGGGCCATTTAGTTCCATCACCACATACTCATGTATCTTTATCGATCAACCCTCAACATATCACCGTTTCCCTTCTGAGGTAGCAAGAGATGGGACCAATCAGTTGAGAAATATCCATTCAGTTTTGCTGACCATTCCCTACTAAGTAGCATTCCATAAGCCTCGGGTATGTCGACTACCATTATCTCAATGACTTGTGTGTACTATGGTTTGGTAGCCATCCGAACCAACACATCTTTCAATTCCCCAATTACTTTCACATTCATTCTGTCCAATTGCATAATTCGAGTTCAAGTTTTATCGGATATCGCGTGAAGTATTTTAGCAACAACATAAGGCATAACAATGGACGAGGCATCGAAATCTACCAAGCAATTGTGTACGTTCATGTTGAAGATCTCAAATGTGATAAGAAAAGGTGGAGTCATGGATTTTGATTTCCTTCCTTTCATGGTTGCACTGACATCTTGGGGGATTCAATTCAATTTTGACAGAGTGGCTTCCATAGCTGATGGTGTTTGGGTTGTACTGGGGGTACTAACAGGCCTGGATGCCAACTTCTTGGTTTGGCTGCTCAGAATGGTGGGATATTTACAATTCCGTTCATTCGTAGCTTTCAAAAGCAAATCTCTTTATTGTGTTAACTTTAACAAATCGAAGTATGTAATATTAGCTCGAGATTTTTTAGGATCATCCACAATATTGTAATCAATGTTATGAACAGGGTAGGGCAGAGTAAACATACTTGTTTTTCCATTCTTAGGTGGGATTTTACCATTTTGAGTCGCCTTCGTTGTAGTCGGAGATGTATTATCTTTCTGTGGATAATTCACAACTGGAGTACTCTTGGAATCACCACTAGTTCTACCCTTCTCAACACGAATTTTAGGGGTGGATGCCTTCAAAGGGCGAACATATTTCTTTCTCTGGTCTACAGGATTCATCACACCTGCAAGTGGCCCTTTACTTCGTGTGTGGATTTCATTGGTGTGGATTTCTACCGTACTAACTCCTTCGTCATCATCGTTCTCATTTGTATAGAAATCTCATAGTACATTGATTTGAGATTCTTCGTCCAAGGGCTCTTCTACTTGGTATTCTTCTTCATTTTCTTGTTCTGGATCCAGCTCCACTATAGGTTCTTCATTGTTAAGGAGTGATCCGATAAGAGCCAACTCCTACATATTTAAATTCCCTTCATTGGGTGGAGCAGGAAGTGCAAGTTGACCATGACCACCTTCTGTCTTCTTATGATTGAAAGGTTTGAAATATTTTCTATTGTTATAATCTCCTCCATTCCCACTTGTACTCTCTCTAGAATTCCTTTCATATCGATGACTGTGTTTGTCAATTTCTTAATGATCCGATGCAAACCTTCCACATCTATGGTGTCCCTTTCTTTGATCTTAAACACTTTGTTATCACTCCCATTATTCTTCTTGGATGACTAAGAGGCTTTCTTTTCTTCGGTTGTATGATGACATGGTGTGAGACTGATCATTTCATTCTTGACTTTTACTGCTTCATCAATAGCACCCTGTAAGGTTTGTGTGTTACTCCTTTTGACCCACATTATAGTAGGGATAGGGAGAGCACTGATGTAGAATTCCATGAGCACCTCCTCAGTAGGTCTAGCATTAGCTGAGACTCTGTTGAACAAGGTGTTGAACCGGATGTTAAAATCTTTGACCTTTTCTTTGGCTTCCATTTTCAAACAAGATAGTTCTAAAACTAAGGCCACAAGTGTTTTGTCATTGCCAAAATTGTCTAAAACAGCCTCTTGAAAGGTGACCCTGATCCAGGTGGATATTGGTGGCCACTTGCCAAGTCCACCTGGACCCCCACCATTGTCTTTCTCAGCATTTTCAGTTTCCTTAATTGTAGCACAACTTACTATTTTTAGCAATTTTTCGGGTCCTGAACTTCCGGAGCCGTTTTGAGGCCCTAAACGACGTTTTTTGGGGAATCCGGGAGCAACACGAAGCCATGGAATGGACTAGTGTTGCCCATTCCAACAATGATAGTGCTCGGATAGATCTTTCTAATGAGCTATTGTACGCGTCAAACGGAGATCATATGCCAAAGTTACGACCCCGGGAAGTTGATGTACCAACTTACCCCCAAACAGGGCCCACAGTTTGGCGTTTCATCTCCTAGGGTTAGGTTTTGGAATGTTAAGGGTTTTTCCATTGTTTCTCAACAATAAATAGGCCTTTGAGCCTCATTGTAACAGAGTTCAGAGGCATGTAGCCATCACATCTCTTCTCAGAGATAAGCTACCATCGCCCTAGCTAGTTTATTTCCATTTCTGTTTGTAAGCATATTTCAGTATTTTCCATTAATGAAATGAAGTATTATTTCCGCTGCATCTCTGTGTATATAGTTGTTGGGCTCCAAAAATGGCACTCATTACCATACATTTTTCACCTATGCTTCCATTATTTCGCTCACTATTCATCACCTTGTCACTCCATTTTCCCTACTATTCACCATTAATGGGTCTCATTTATATTTTCCAAGTATTGTTTATTTTTAAGCATTTTTGAGAGAAATTCTTGATTAAATATTAGAAAATAATATATTTTACTTTATATATGGAAAGTGGGTTGTTTTGGTGACATGTGTAGGTTCCAAGGAAGCTTCCAAGACACCTTTATGTGGCCTTGAAGGATCAAATTCGAATTTGAGAAGATAAACCTCATGGAGAAGATCATGGACCTCATGGAGGAAATCATGAAGGATAGGGTTATGTGTCTAGATGGTTGAGAAATGTATGGAACTAAAAGAGAGATTAATGGATCATCATTATGAGTTTGTTATCTCCTCTCATTGTATAAATAGGAGTACCTCCTCCATTCCAAAGGGAGGACTCTTAGAGCATTGTATCCAACTTATGATGGAATAGAATAAAGCTTTGTTTTACATATATTTCCATTTAGTAGTTATAGAAATAGTTTTCCATTATGTAGTTTTAGATAAAAGTTATCTTAATGTAGTATATGGAATGGCTTGTCACTTTGTTCTTAGGAGAATTGAGCTCACTCTAGAAGGAGCAAAGGAACTTGTTGTTTCATATTAGATCTTATTTTATTTAATTGCTTAGATGTTAATGTTTGAGGATTGGTTTGATGAATGAATTTTCAATTAGAATCCTATCAACATATGAGAGGACAACAAAGAGTCTAAGTTAGGCTCTCTCTCTCTATTTGATTTGTAATTGGAATTCATCTTTTTGCTTTTATGTTTCAACTTATTTCATTTAGTTTATGCTTATGGATGAATTTTAGTCTAGTCTGGATTAGTACAAGAGAGGACAATCAAGAGACTAAGTTAGTCTTTCTCTCTTTGAATCTAAACAACAATTAAAGTTCATCCTCTCGTTTGCATTTTAAGTTTCTAGTTTTATTATTTCTCTATGATACTGTAGGGAAGGACAACCAGGATCTCCTTAGTTAGGAGTCTCTTCCCTTGCATATTATATTGAATCGTAGGTAATTTAATTAGACATAGAATTAGTCGCCTACTCCTGCACATATAGTGTTGGCATCATCAAAAGCTTACGAGTTTCCGTGGTCGATATTTAATGCAGCAATTTAAGCACAATAAATTGCCCAACATTTTGGCGCCGTTGCCGGGGAGATGGTGCTAAGGGATTAGGCATTAGAAATTTAATTCAATTTTAGTAGTTTTCTTTAAGACAAAATAATTTGTGAGACCTGGTGACAGCAGGATCTTCACAAAGAAGTTTAAGTTTGAGTTTTTTATGGTTTAGTGTTTAGCTAGTTTTAAATTTCGTCTTTTCAAGAACACCCCCCCTGCATGAATAAAAACAAATCAAGCGATGAGTATGCTCTCTTCCTGTGCTTCGTGCGATCAGGAAGATCAGAAAGTCAATTGATAATAAAACTACTCTTGCTGAGAACTAATGTGCAACATGACAATAAAGAATTTTGTGAATAAAAAAAAAATCTAGATGAAATTTAGTTTTTTTCTTAGATTTAAAAAAAAAAAAAAATAATAATAATAATAATAATAATAATAATTAATAATATATGTATCATATATACATATTATTATTAAAAAAAAAAAAATTTAATCATTTCTTTTTTTTTTGTAGATATTTAAAAAAAGAAAAAATTATAGACTATTTCTTTATTAGGTTTTAATAAAAAATTATTGTTGATTTTTTTTTTTTTTAAATCTCAATATAATAACAAATTAAAAAAAATTTGTTTTTTAATTTGTTGTTTAAAACAAAATAAAATCAACATAAAAAATAAAAAATATGTTTTCTCAAACATCTGCAATACAATGTAGGCCATATAGTCCAGCTCTCTAGTTTTATACAAGCGGTGAAGAGCATCATCACAAACAAGGCTGGATTACCATGTGGCAGTGAAGGATTCCTCTTAATGTTTGCGCGCAGCCATCCTTGGAAGAAGTTCAAGCGCATTACTTGGCAAGCCAGCAGCATCAACCATCCATGGAGATTCTTCATTAACTGGAGCGTTTGATTTTTTTTTACCTCCTGAAGTTATTATCTCATACAATCTGGCCTTGGCTTCTTCCATTTCTATGCTGGCGTTAGATGTGATTCCGGTTCTCCGCGCAAGAAAATGAACAAAAAGTTTGACTGCATGCTGGAAGTAATGAACAAAAGGTTTGAGTGCAGTTTTGAAAATATGAAGTTCGGTGAGCCTAAACTACACCTGTACATGCATTTCTATGATCAAACAGTCAAGTTTCAGCTTCAATGCCTGAAGGAATGCGTGTCCATTGTACTGTCGTTGGCATGCCTTCATATAGCGCAATCCAGGCACAACAGGCATATCAGATGGTAGCTGAAGCTGCATGAATCTATGACTAGTATTTGAACCTTATCTACGGCAGACAAACAAAATGGAAGATGTTATTATTTCATAGAGCCGGGGTATTTTATATATCAATAGCTTTGTCTTGCTGCGATCCATGGAGAGCTTAGCCCAACTAGAAGCCTTATGTGAAAGGCTTTACAACTCACAGGATACAGCAGAACGAGCACGTGCAGAGAGCACTTTGCAATGTGTACATTTCCCAATGTCAGTACATTCTTGACAATGCTTCATCTCCTTATGCACTGGTTTTGGCGAGCTTGAGCTTGTTGAAACAGGTTTCTGAGCACACTCTTTCTCTCCAGCTGCGCCTAGATATCCGCAACTATGTTGTGGGATATGTGACTGGTTCATTGATTCAACTTCTTTGCGGTATCACAAAGCTTGGATGGTATGATGAATCAAATTGTCGCAGAGATGAATCTTTTAGGGATGTGGCTCTGTTCCAAATTTTTCAGATATCCATAACTTCATTGCAACAGCTAAAAAAAATGATATTGACAAGAGGTTGAAGGACCAAGATCTTTCTCTTGCATTGAAATACTTATCTTTTGACTTTGTTGATGCAGCTGCCCTCAGTATGAAGATTGCTTTGCGGAAATCCGTAAACCAGTCAAGAAGAACCTCAAGAATGCCTGCTCTTATAATTCTCATGCCGCCCATAGACTCCGGTTCCATTTCATTCACTAAGAACGCTCAATCCATCCAAAATCTTCAAGAAAGCTGCCATCCTTTTTGTTCTGCTTTTATTTTGGTTTGTTTTATATTTTTAGGTTTATTTTGTTTTCATTTAATTTATCAGGATTCTGCTTTAATGTTTGTTATATTATTAATATGTTAATATATTAATTATATTGATATCATAATTTTGTTATATTATTAATATGTTAATATATTAATTATATTAATATATCGATATCAGAATTTTGTTATATTATTAATGTGTTAATATATTAATTATATTAATATATTGATATCATAATTTTAATTATAATTGGGTGTAAATATTTGTTAGTTATGTTATTAAATGATTGTTATAAAAAAATGTATTAATATATTAATTGTATTAACTATATTAATATATTAATATCTTTTATAAATTATAAAAGATATTAATGTTATTATTATAATTAATATATTGATATATTAAATGTATTAATGTATTAATTTATTATTATATTTTGTTGTGTGATTTGTTTTTTTATTTTGTATATATTTTGATTGATTGGATTTGATATATTTAGTTAATATTGGATTTGTATTAATATATATATATGATTGTCATAATATATTAATTATATTAATATATTAATATGATTGTATTAATTATATTAATATATTAATTGTATTAATTATATTAGTATATTATGATCATATATATATATATGTTTTTTATCAAGTTTAAAAAATAAAAATAATAATAAAAAAAACAAAATAATAAAAAATATTGTTTTTTTAGAAGGATTGGCATGCGCAAGGAAATTTTGGGAGCATGAAAATTAAGAGAATCAGGGGAATTACACGAACAGGATGAAAAACTTTGGAGGCACGAAAATTGAGAAAATCATGTGAACAGGTTGAATGAAAAATTAATAAAAAAATAAAAAAAAACATAAACAAACAAACAAACAAACACGTTTTTCACAAAATTCACGCAGGCTTGAAAATAAAGAATGGAACATTTGGAAGCATAATTTGAAAGAACATTTGGTGGATTATTTAAATGCTGACTAACTTGTTTAGAATTGGCAAATTGATATTGTTGTATGCTTTTATAACGTACTAATCTGCAGGACACAACAAATCTATGATGCCAAACTTTTCGCCATGCACAGAAGTCAGTTGACACAAACAGGGAGTATTACTTTTCATGGTTATTTTCACAAATGGATTGATATTAATATCATGATTAAGTCCATTTTAACACTTTGTTTGTCCTTAATTTGTTTTATTTGGTATGAAACTTTTGCGTAAGAATCATGAAGAAAATGGCCATTTCTTCATGAGCGCACTTATGTTTTCTTTGTACCAAGTTTTTTTACAGGTTACAGGATAATCAAGTGATCATAATGAGATTACATTGTGCGCACAGTTGGTCTCCCAACGACTAATTTCATGAAACATTCTAAAGACAAATCCATGACCAGAACCATTATTTTGCACTCCCATTCTGCAAAAGGCTTCCACCAATTGTCCATGTCCATAAAGCATACCATCGCCATGTCCATTTTTCAAAGCAAGAGTTCTTATTCATACACCATGCATTTCCTTATCGTCATTTTCCATGTCATTACCATTCCCCTTCATTTCCGCAATAAAACTCTGCTTGAGTCAAAGTCCTCGAGTCAAAGTATCATTGAAAAAACACCTAGAGGCTTGCATGCCTTAATGGCAAGTACTCTTGCCAATGAACAATGGGAGTACATTAATATCCCTTGTTCGTTGGATCTTGTAGGTGACTCGACCACGACAAATTTATTCGTACCTACAAAGATGTGTTAGGCATCCTGACTCCCATTGGAATCAATGGTGGGAGCTCCTGTGTTGGCTAGGGGCATTCATTAACGGCCACTAAGTCAACAACTTCTTGCTATGTTCGACATCGACACATTTAATCACATAGCAAGATTTGTGCCATCGAGCGTTGAAGACATGAAGACCCATATTTTGCAGCAGATGAAGCCAATTTCCATTCATTGTATACATTGTATTTCACTTGAGGACAAGTCAATAAATAAGGCTGGGAGGAAAATGTAACTTCTATATTTTGTATACCTTCCAAGCCTTATAGATTTTCAGCCATATTTAGCAGACTCATCAGATTCATCATCCAGCAGCAGAAGATCCAACACCAGATACGACTTTCAGCCATGTTCAACAGACTCCTCAGATTCATCATCTAGTAGCAGAGGATCCAGCAGCCGATACGACAACACAGACCCGTCTTTCATCCACAACTTGAAGAAGAAGCTTCAGCGCAGAATTGTGGCAGCTAAACATGCATGATTCATCCACTTCCTTAGGTAAGTAAGGTATGATGTTTTCTAACCTTTAATCTTGAAATTCTTTTTAGATGCTAAAATGATGATATTCGGAAAATATTCCATTATTTCACTATTTCCTTTCTCATTTAAAATTGCCAAGAACCATCAGTTGGGGAGGGGGGAATTTCACACTTCATTCTTTTTCCTCATTCATATTACATCTTAACCCACATAGTCTTCCCACAATAAAAACTACCACAAAATGATGAGCATATGATTGATCTCAACAAAGTAAATAATGATTGAAAACACAAGAACCAATCATTAAAAAGAGATCTCAACAAAGTAAATAATGATTGTAAACACAAGAACCAATCATTAAAAAGAGATCAAAGTAAATAATGATTGTAACACAAGAACCAATCATTAAGAAGAGATCAAAGTAAATAATGATTGTAACACAAGAACCAATCATTAAAATATGTCAATACTTTGCAAACAAATAAAAGTTATCCAAAGATGTGTAAAGTTAAAAGGAAGTCCATGATTGAAAGATGTTTGTTACACAAGAACCAAACATCTTGTAAAAGGAAGCTCATTTAAGAATCGAATCAAATAAGTCATTGTAGTAGCTTGCATGAGGACATGCAAGAACTTCAGTTGGGGAGTATGTTGGGCTCCAAAAATGGCACTCATTACCATACATTTTTCACCTATGCTTCCATTATTTCGCTCACTATTCATCACCTTGTCACTCCATTTTCCCTACTATTCACCATTAATGGGTCTCATTTATATTTTCCAAGTATTGTTTATTTTTAAGCATTTTTGAGAGAAATTCTTAATTAAATATTAGAAAATAATATATTTTACTTTATATATGGAAAGTGGGTTGTTTTGGTGACATGTGTAGGTTCCAAGGAAGCTTCCAAGACACCTTTATGTGGCCTTGAAGGATCAAATTCGAATTTGAGAAGATAAACCTCATGGAGAAGATCATGGACCTCATGGAGGAAATCATGAAGGATAGGGTTATGTGTCTAGATGGTTGAGAAATGTATGGAACTAAAAGAGAGATTAATGGATCATCATTATGAGTTTGTTATCTCCTCTCATTGTATAAATAGGAGTACCTCCTCCATTCCAAAGGGAGGACTCTTAGAGCATTGTATCCAACTTATGATGGAATAGAATAAAGCTTTGTTTTACATATATTTCCATTTAGTAGTTATAGAAATAGTTTTCCATTATGTAGTTTTAGATAAAAGTTATCTTAATGTAGTATATGGAATGGCTTGTCACTTTGTTCTTAGGAGAATTGATCTCACTCTAGAAGGAGCAAAGGAACTTGTTGTTTCATATTAGATCTTATTTTATTTAATTGCTTAGATGTTAATGTTTGAGGATTGGTTTGATGAATGAATTTTCAATTAGAATCTTATCAACATATGAGAGGACAACAAAGAGTCTAAGTTAGGCTCTCTCTCTCTATTTGATTTGTAATTGGAATTCATCTTTTTGCTTTTATGTTTCAAGTTATTTCATTTAGTTTACGCTTATGGATGAATTTTAGTCTAGTCTAGATTAGTACAAGAGAGGACAATCAAGAGACTAAGTTAGTCTTTCTCTCTTTGAATCTAAACAACAATTAAAGTTCATCCTCTCGTTTGCATTTTAAGTTTCTAGTTTTATTATTTCTCTATGATACTGTAGGGAAGGACAACCAGGATCTCCTTAGTTAGGAGCCTCTTCCCTTGCATATTATATTGAATCGTAGGTAATTTAATTAGACATAGAATTAGTCGCCTACTCCTGCACATATAGTGCTGGCATCATCAAAAGCTTACGAGTTTCCCTGGTCGATATTTAATGCAGCAATTTAAGCACAATAAATTGCCCAACAATGGTTATCTCTGTAATTTGTTGCGTTCCTGTTTAAATCCGGATCAGTGGTATCAGAGCGGTCTGCTTTTTCTCTGTTTTTCTTTGTATGTCCCCAACAAGGTCGGGATATAAGGAGTTAGGGCTTGAACTGGTTGAACCTTTGCAAGACCAGCCTCGCAAATCCCGACGGCCTCCCATGGCGGACGAGAAGAAAGACGAGGGGGTAGGAGATCCCATCAAAATCTTGCTCGAAGAAGCGCTCGAGCGACAACGGAACGCAATGATGAACAGCTTTGCGCAGATCCTTCAGCGGCTACCCAGAAATGGCGCATCGGCTTCCAGCAGCTCCTCTGGAAACGCCACACCCTTTAAGGTACAAGTTAATTTTGAAATCCCCATATTCGAGGGTCAGATAGACGCCGATGCCGTAGATAAATGGTTAAATCTGCTAGAGGGTTATTTTTTTGTTCATGAATTTTCGAGTCGGGAAAAGATTGTTTTTGCTCTTCTCAAAGCAGCCCCCCACGTCAAGGACTGGTGGGAAACCTACTGCGAGCAAAAGGATGAAAGTACTGGCTCACTATTTTCAGCCGCACCCACCTGGGATTCGTTCCGGGATGCCATCAAGGAGCAGTACTACCCTGTCGGAAGCTATGAGGATGAATACATAAAGTGGACCACGCTGCGGCAGGGAAGGGACCAAGACGTGCCGGAGTTCACCAATCTTTTCCATACCCTTCGCACAAAGTTGGGTATCAAGGATTCGGAGCAACATTTGATACTAAAATACCGTGGCTTCCTGCACAAGTACATCCAGGAAGAAATACAGTTCCTAAACATCCCCTCGCTCGGCGCAGCATACCGATATGCCGTCAAGGTCGAGCAGAAGTTTAAACAAAAGAAGCGAGACTTTGGATCTGCGAATCCAAAGCAGGGGAAAGGTGCCCCTAAACCACAGAACAAAGGACAAAGCCAAGGCGGGACAGCCCAAGACAACCAGCCGAAGCTGCAAGCAAAGAGCAACGCCGCGAAGCCGAGAAAGGACACTGGAAAATGGTGCGAGTTCCATAAGAGCTCCACTCACAACACAAGTGAGTGTCGGGCCAAGCAGTCACTGGTGGCTGAGCTAAAGGTTTCAGAATCAGATGCATGTTCTGACTCTGAGTCAGAACCCGATAAGGGGGATGAAAAAGGGAAGCAGATCATTGATGCGGATCCCAGCGCCACTGTTGCTACCGCAAAGATCCAGAAAAATGAACCCGAAGATCCAGAGGAGGAGGAGCGTCTATTCCACTCCCAGATGTGGGTAAAGGGCTCCCCGATACAGTTCATTGTTGATAGCGGGAGTCAAAAGAACCTCATTTCGGCAGAGGTCGTGAAGCGGTTGGGCTTACCGACCACAGCACATCCACAACCATACACCATTGGGTGGCTTCACCAAGGGCGAGATCTTCGCGTGAGCCAGCAGTGTCGCCTTCCATACAACATCAAGCCCTTCACGGATGAGGTATTGTGTGACATTGCTCCCCTTGAAGTTTGTGATGTATTACTAGGACAACCATACTTATGGAAGCGACATGCTGTGTATGAATCAAGGCCCCGTGCTGCTATTATTACATTGGGAAATAATTTGTTCAGGATACCAGAGGTAGCACCACCTGCCGCCATCTCTTTGATTACTGCAAAACAATGCAGTAAGATCATTTCCAAAACCAGGAAATTTGTTTTCCTGATGATACGCCCTCAAGGGAAGAAGAAGACAGTGGTCGTGGCCTCCAAACGGGGTCCCTCTGCACGGCAGCTACAGATGGACAAGATCGTGGAGGAGTACGAAGACATCTTCACCTCCCCGGCAGGGGTTCCTCTGCACTGTCAAGTCAAGCACTCCATCGATCTTACCCCAGGTGCGCCGCTACCCAATGGACCAATTTATCGGTGCTCCGTTCTGGAGAACAATGAAATCAAGAGGTAGATTCAGGAGCTCCTGTAGAAAGGTCACATCCGTCCGAGTTCTTCGCCCTGTGGGAGCCCGATAGTGTTGGTACAGAAGAAGGATGGGACGTGGAGACTCTGTATTGACTATCGGGCGCTGAACAAGATCACTGTCCGTAATAAGTACCCGATCCCACAGATTGATGACCTCCTAGACCAACTAAAGGGGGCGAAATATTTCAGCAAGATCGATCTGAAGTCAGGATATCACCAGGTACCAATTGAACCCTCAGATGTGTGGAAGACTGCCTTCAAATCCAAGGAGGGCCTCTTCGAATGGTTGGTCATGCCTTTCGGATTGACGAATGCTCCTGCAACCTTTATGAGGCTAATGGATGACATCTTGCGGCCATTCACCAACTCCTTTGTAGTAGTATACTTGGATGACATTCTGATCTTCAGCCAGAGTTGGGAAGAGCACCTCCACCACATCCGACAAGTTCTCCAAACACTGTGGCAACACAAGCTATGTGCCAATTTGGAGAAATGCACTTTTGGCATGACCGAGGTTCAGTATCTGGGATACATCATTGATGAACAGGGGGTGCATGTCGATCCAGCCAAGGTCCAAGTCATTCGTGATTGGCCCTCTCCAACCACTCTAACAGAGCTCCGCAGCTTTCTAGGTCTTGCCAACTTCTACCGCAGGTTTGTGTTGGGATTTTCTCATATTTCTTGGCCCTTGAGTCAAGTCACCAAGGGCGGGGCGAAAGCAAAATTCTTTTGGTCTGAATCTCAACAGAAGGCATTCAGGGAGTTTAAGGATCGCCTCTGCACGGCACTAGTACTCGCGTTACCAGATTTACAACAACCATTTGAGGTCGAGACGGATGCGTCTGACTATGCTATCGGGGCAGTCCTTACTCAACATGGACATCCAGTGGCATATCACAGTGAAACACTTTCAGACACAGTCCGGAAGTACCCCACTTATGATAAAGAGATGTATTCCATTGTACAGGCCTGCCGACAATGGAAGCATTACATTTTGGGGAAGGAAACGGTCATCCACACAGACCACCGACCTCTGCAGTTCATACAGACCCAAGGGAAATTGCAGAATGATCGCCATCAGAAGTGGTCTACATACCTGCAACAGTTTCACTTGAATATCAAGTACAAAAAGGGCAGCACCAATAATGTTGCAGATTGCCTCAGTCGACCACCGATCATGGCGCTAACCACCGTGCTCAACTCTTGCGGGCACGAGACTTCTGATTGGCCACTTCTCTACAAAAGCAACCCAGAATTCTGCCACACATACCAGACACTCTTGGAGGGTCGGCAGGTTGCAGATTTTCACCTCCAGGATGCCCTATTATGCCACCTCGGTCACCTTTGTGTTCCTTCAAGCAAGCGTGCCAAGATGATTTGGGAAGCAAACTACAGTCGGGCTGCTGGGCATTTCGGGTTCGAGAAAACAGTGGCAGTACTGCAAAACTATTTCTATTGGCCGAATCTTCGACAGGATGTTGGGAAGTACATCCGATCATGTACTGCCTGTGCCATTGCCAAACCGACCATTAAGAAGCAAGGCCTCTATACCCCGTTGCCTACCCCTAGTCGACCTTGGGAATCCATCTCCATGGATTACATGTCAGGCCTTCCTTCCACTAAGCATGGAAATGACTGTGTTTTTGTGGTCGTCAACAGGTTCTCAAAGATGGTCATTATGATGGCCTGCAAGAAGAATATCACAGCAGAAGCCACTGCTAAACTCTTCTTTGAACGAGTGTGGGTGCACTTTGGGATCCCACAGTCTATCATCTCAGATCGGGACAGTCGGTTTCTCAGCACCTTTTGGTCCAGTCTCTGGTCAATGCTGGACACCAAACTCACGAAGTCCACAGCCTTCCATCCTCAAACTGATGGCCAGACAGAGGTAGTCAATAGGATGATTGTGCACATTCTGCGCATGTATAACTCAAAGCATCCACGCACATGGGATGAGAGCCTCCCCTACGTTCAGCACAGCTACAACCGAGCTCTTCACAGCTCCACTGGCCATAGCCCTTTTCAGGTGGGTTTGGGATTCTAGCCACTATGCCCCATTGATGTGGCCATGCCACTTGCAGCTACTCACATGAATTCAGCTCATGTCCAGTCCGAAACAGATAAGGCCACCAGCTTCATTGAGCGCATCCAACATATTCGCCAGCAGGTCCATGACATTCTTGAGAAATCAAATGCCAAGTACAAGCAGCGACATGATCAACATCGGGTGCCACACAAGTTTCAGGTGGGCGACAAAGTCTGGTTGCATTTGCAAAAGGAACGCCTTACTGGAGCCTATCGGAAATTGAGACCACTCTGATATGGTCCTTACACCATTACTAAGGCTATGGGAGACAATGCATTTGAGCTCAGCATTCCCCCATTCCTTGGCCTGCACCCAGTATTCAATGTGGACCGCCTTCGGCCATACTTTCCACCATTGCTAGACACATCCGACATTGCAGAACAGCTCAAACCCACAGAATTAAATCCAGATTGCATGGAACAAGTTGCAACTGATCGGATCATGGACACACAGATCAAGAACACTCGCCAACAGAATATCCAACTGTATCGAGTTGTCAAAGCGGGCCAACTCCTTCAGCAGGGCAAGTGGCTCACCAGGGAACAAGTTCAGCAGAAGTTTCCTCATCTCATGGAGGAGCTCAACGCAATGGGGACCATTGCTTCCTAAGGGGGGAGGAATGATCCAGGTGGATATTGGTGGCCACCTGCCAAGTCCACCTGGACCCCCACCATTGTCTTTCTCAGCATTTTCAGTTTCCTTAATTGTAGCACAACTTACTATTTTTAGCAGTTTTTCGGGTCCTGAACTTCCAGAGCCATTTTGAGGCCCTAAACGACGTTTTTTGGGGAATCCAGGGGCAACACGAGTCCATTCCAACAATGATAGTGCTCGGATAGATCTTTCTAATGAGCTATTGTACGCGCCAAACGGAGATCATATTGTTGTAGGGAAAAGTATCCGACTCGGATGACCCTATCCCACTCTAAGGGTGATAGTACCTCAGCAACAACTGTAAAGAAAACTACTTAAGGTTTACTTCTTTATGAAAGCAAGAGGGAATGAAGAAATGCACTAACCGTTGCCTTGCGCTTAATGTCGAATCCAAACTCTTCTCTTTGCTTGCTTGCTCCCAGCTCCTTGCTCTTTTGCTGGCCCAGCTACAATGAGATCCTGCAAAATAACAAAGAAGGAAACTACAAGAAGCATGCAATCATAACTGATTCAAGGATTAGCATAAATCAAATATACAATTATCACAATACATCATTGAAACAAGTGCATATAGAAGAACCTCAATAGCTTTTATTAATAGAAGAAGTAAAGTTCTGAGAGAGTTACAACCATTGAAGGCCCCAATCCAGCAACACCTCCCAGCAGAAAGAATTTCTCCTCTTCACCTCCTTCAAGCAATCACCCAATAGTTCTATAGTGAAACCAACAGCATATCATTACTTTGCACAAAATTCCAGCCTCCTGAGCTCATAGGAGAGAGCTCAATATATAGATGAATTGAGAAAGGATGAGTCAACTTGCAACTGATGTGTAGCTGCCTTGTGTCCTCTCTCTCTTCAGTTGATCTTCAGTTCTTGAGTCCACTTGGAGAACCTTGCTTCCACTTGGAGAAACAGAGCCTCTGACTCATCACAAGGCGAAATCCCTGATCCAAGTGTCATTTTGGGAAGATTCCAGAGCAATGACTCAGTGTGCCACTTGTCCCATCTCGCTCAGCGCAGGTGGCCTTTGTTCTACCTGCTTTGCAACGCAGGTACACCATGGAGGAGTTGAGTTTCAGCGCAGAAGCCTAGTGGAGCACTTGCTTTGATTTCAGGATTGCTTGTTTTTGAGTGTTTTCAGGTGGAGAACTGATCTGAGAGCTGTTGGTTTGCTGACCTTGTTCCTCTAGGGGTAGGAACATCATGTTTAGGGACTTTGGATCCCTTGGATTATTGACAATTCATGCCTGATGCTGTAAGGCACAAAATTGTCTATAACAGATGCCCCCTAAAGTATGAGGTCGTTTATCGGGTGAAATGCTTTATTAGGAGGATCCGAAGTTCATTCAATCTGCTGAGAAGTGTCCTGTAATAAGATACAATACAATACATTCTTTTTCATTCTTTTTCATGATCTAGCTAGGGCGGGCATTCCCATGCTCAGCTTTATAAATTCATTTTGGTACATAGCACAGACGATCGTCTGATGATAGACTGATAATTCTCTGCTGAAATTATCATCCTTTGAGAAGGATGATCATCTGCTGCAATGATGTACATATCAAATGTCTTTATATCCTGAATATATATCGCAGCTCGGATGGATGAAACTAGATCCGGGGTCTTCAATCTCTTCCGATCTTCACTCGATGCACAAGTCGATCCATGTGAGAATTTCTCGAAGTCGAACATGGAAAGACATCGCTTGATTACCGGTCAATGATGTAAACCGTTAACAAGCGCGAGAGGAATCACCGATAAGGATGATGACCCTCAAGGTACGGCAGTACAATTCACATGGTGGGAATAAAGGACTTGGCGTCGACCACCATGCAAAATCTTCTGGTCGAAGGTCATTGATGTATACCTGTCGCCGGAAGTGAGAAACTTGCCATTGAGGCATGCAAGCTTCAAAGTACTGAAGGGGTTGTTCCTAGATCAACTCCTTGGATAATGAGCTGATGTTGACAAGGAGCGATCCGTCAAAGGAGGGCCTTAATGAATCCCACATCAGTGACACGGAACGGAGCTAGTGATTGTGATGAGGTGAAAACAAACTGTGATGTATGATTCAGGGTGGCGGTCATGAAATGGATGAAAGACAATGTATGGAAGTGGATGGGACACGGTTGACTCTTTGTAGAACAACATCTCTTGAACATATAACGACACTGATGTGATGGATTGGTAGCATTACCCCAAATGTGGATGGTGTGGCGAGGACCATGGTGATGAGACCGGTGAATGAAACAACCCAACCCGATGTGATACGGAGGACAAAGTGTCATGTTCAAGAGCGACTTGCTACCATTAAAGTTGTGAGGTTCTCCCAATTTTTCCCCAGTCATTGCTGACCAGTACCTCTTTATTTTTATCAAGCTTGAGGAGGATAACATATGCTTGTTCTATAACCTGCCCTTCGGGCAAGCCCATCGCTATGTTTTAACGAGCCTAGCGATAGGGAAACTCGTTCTCGTCTAAAGACAAGTTTGTCGCTATTTAATGAATTTAACGAGTCTAACGACAAGGATAACTCGGTCCTTTTCATTTTTAGAGAGTCTGAAAAGGTACATAAAGTCAACTCCAGAATTCCTTTTTCGTCATCTAATCCCTTAAGTCCGAAAAAGTATAAAACAATACAGAAGGGATGAATTTTCGATTGCTTTAACGAGCCGAACAAAACAAGCGCTCGATCTTTTTGTGCAATAATCCCTCATGTCCAAAAAGATTAAAATCTAGAGGAGGGATAGCTCTTCCGGTCGTTTAACGAGCTGGAAGGCCAAAACTCGGCAAACTTTTCATATTTTACGAGTCAAGAGAAAAGAGCTCAAAGAAGACTCGTCTTTTGAGGAACGAGTGATAAACAGGGATAGCAGCAGATTCCAGGTACAGGTTGGAATTTTCCAATCACGGCAGTGTCACAAGGATGGCTAAGTGAAATCACTCTTCGCAGTTGTTCCTCAAAATAGGTAAACAAACATATGGAGATGAACGATTAGCCAAATGAACGGATGGAGGTGAGACTGCAAGAACACGACCAAGGGCTTTAATATGGTTGTCAAAGGTTACATTTACCAAGGTTATTTACCGGTTCATTTTTTCTGGGTGAGCTTGAACTCTAGGGGAAGATTGCTCACAACTTATGTTTATTTTTTAACGAGCATGAACTATGTGCTAAAACTGCTCGGATGATGGATGCCCCCAGCATAATAATGCAGACGAGGCATATGCCCCCTAAACCTTAAGGGGCAGTTCATTTTTTAACGAGCTTGAATGCGACCAAACCTTGCTCAATTATACCAGTCATAATACAAGAAACGCCTCAGGTGAGATAGCTATTTTTTAAGGAGCTTTATCTCACGAAGCTATGCTCCTATTTGGCAAGTTTTAACTTTTGCCCCACATCCTTTCTTTATGCAAGCTGGAAACGGCTAATCCTACGAGTTTAACGGGTTAGACCTACAGGTTTAAAGGGAGGACCTAAAAATTTAAAAAATAAATAGTCGTCCCATGCTTGCACTCCAAAAGGTTTGCATGCCCCCAGGTATAAAGTATAATTTCGAGGCGCTGCCTCTTACTTATTATCCGAAAAATGGTTCTGTTCGCTGCCGCAAACTAAACTCTTTTTCCCGGCGATGTCTATTACTAGGTTGCTAAGGATGGTGACTACTTGTTGCAGCAATTTCATCTCTTTCTTTGGAGGCTGCCCCTACTTATCCTTCAAAACATATGTTTTAATGGGTGAGGCTTGCCTTCAAAGATGGTGGCTACTTGCCGCCACAAATGGATTTCCTCCCTCAGGAGAGCCTACTTTTTAGACAAAGGAAGCGAGAAGCTGATTATCTCACTCACATAGCTTTGGCAAAAGAACTTTATCCTAGAACAACCATCTCTTCCTTCCTTCGGACGGGGTACGGACTAGTCCCATTCTTTTGCGGAAATTAACTTTATACCCAAGGTTTCCTCTGCCCAAGGCAGGCCAGGGTGCATGCCCCCTGGGTCTCAGTTCTTTCTTCCGAATCACTCGCATTCATCGGGAAGTAGAACCGGGGGTGGAGGCATTCCTTGAGTGAATAAACCGTTAAGGGATGGTATTTGACTATTTGCGATGCGTGATCCTGGAAATGAAAGTTGGTCTACGACCTTGACCATTCTTCCTTCGTGCGGAAAACACATAACTCTAAAGAGTGAGGACACTATCGCCTCCATGCAATATATATAGTCTCGTCCAAGGAGTAAGTTATACACCAAGGGTCCCTGGACGACCATGACGTTCATATGAACTGTCTTCCCCTTCAATGTAATGGGAACATTGGGGAGAATCCCTAACGGGCGACTGGTTCCTTTATCAAAACCTGATAGATTTCTCATCTCAGGTAAAAGCGTCGGGGAACCTAGTGCTTTCCAAGCAATAGAGGAAAGGATACTTACAGATGCCCCTTCATCAATGATAGTTCCAGCCATCACCATTCTGTAGATTTGGACGATGATTCTGAATGGGATACTGGCTGTTAACCGGGGTCTGCCTAGTTGATTCCAATCAAAGGACACAACCAGGTTGCTTGGTGGTGGGACCGAATACACGGCCGGATACGACCCTGACGATGTTCCTTCCTGCGATAAAGGAATGGGCGCGTTGCCCTGATGCTCATCAGAGTCTGTGTTGATGAAAAGAATCTGGATGGTGTCATCCTTGTTCTCTTCAGTGAGGGTGTCATTTGAAGATGAATCTTCGATGACGGTGTCATTTGAGGATGAAACCTCTGAAGAAAGAACCGGGTCAACTGCCGTTTCGACCTTTAGACTTTCGTCTGGTCTGGATTTAGTAGGTTCATTCTCAATGACCGACACTTCAGCTGACCACTTGATCGGGCCAGCTGGATTTTCAACTATCGAGGGACTTGGCATGAGTTTTTGGTATCCAGGAGGAAGTCGTAACGGTGAAACCGGACGATCTTCCAAAACTTTCTTCGCCTCATCTAAGAATGGACAACGGTGGATGGCGTGATCGCCTTCACACAGTCTGCAGGGTGATCTTGGTCTCCCTCTTTGTCCTTCACTCTCGCTAGTTGACGGAATGCAATCAACATGTCTATCAGAGGTTGATGCTACCGGATTGTGCAACCTGGGGGACCAGTCCCTTAGTATCCGGGGAATACAAGGACAGTCACGGTGGAAGTGGGTCCCTTTGCAAATGACACATGGCGATTTAGGCCCGGTCGGTGCAGTGTGTGGATTTTTGTCAGATGTCTTTTGCTTGCCCCCAGTCGCCTTCGCCTTAGGCTCCTTCTGCTTCTTTTCTTTCTTCTTCTTCTCCTTCTTCTCCATGGGAGGCTGACTTTTGCCGGCTCTACCTTGCAAAGATGAAGGATCAGAGGAAGAATTGTAAGAAGTGGAAGGCTGGTGGGTAGCTCTAGAGTGGTCTGACTGTTGATTCGACTACTCAGGATTAGTGGTGATTTGAACTACATTAGTTGAAAAGAGCCATACAGGTAGGCCAATTGTCAATCCTAGAAGTGACAATGTGGCCATATGAGGCGCACCAACATCTCCCCAAGAGGAGAAGTGATTGGGACTTCCACCAAGGTGACTTCCTTGGTTGGTGGGCTCCATACTTTTCAACTGAAAGATCAACGTGGGAATGACAGGTGATTATGTTCCGATTAAAATAAATTTTATTAACGACGCTTTAGACACAACTTTGCTTTTTCATGTTTTAAGAGTCAAGAAAAAGCTAAAGATGACTCTAGTCTCCTTCGATGTTTTAACGAGCCCGAAGTGACAAATGCTCGGATGGACTTTTTCAGTTATAGAGTTTGAAAAAGGCCAAAAGAAACTTCTCTGGAGTTCTAGGCAGAGGGTGTGCCAAACTTTTCGCGAAACCACAGAATACATTTTACGGTACGGGTGGTCGATCTTCGTGAATGCTGTGTTCACTGCATCGCGATCAGTAGGGCGGCCGACACGGCTTCCTATGGATAAAGGCTTTGTTCCTATAGGGGTCTCCCAATATATACGCGATGGTACGTGGGAGCACAAGTCCGTATTAGTGCCACCGACTCTCAGGAGGAATCACCCACCTTCGTAGAGATCGACAGTCACTATGTTTAACGACGCCGGAACACGTCTCTACCTAGACCTCTATGTGTTTGCGTTATGTTACAAAGCATTGTTATGTAAATTGAATTTATTTTAATGTTGATCTTGTTTAGCAGTTTGCCTTTAAGGATCACCACGAGATGTATGTAACAAATTCCTGAATGCAGTCTAAGATGAGAAGCAAACTTTTCAATCTTTCAACTTTGAAAATCTTAACTAATGAGGGAGAAGAAAGGCAAATCTTTTCACACAGATCATAGAGCACACACTAATGCAATTTTTCCCTAAATCAGCATGCAAACAGTCAAATGAAAAATGCACAATGCATGTATTTTCTTTTCCCTTTCTTAATGTTGATGTATTACAAAAAGAAAGTTGTTATATAACTTTGATTTCGATTTCAAGCGAAAGTAAACAAGCTAGTCCAAAATCAAAAGACACCTTAAGATTTACTTGTTTAAACACTGGAAATGCATGAAATCAAACCATAATGACAAAAGTAAAAAGACTAATCAGCTATGGACAGCAAACAAGCTAACTCTTTAGACCAGCAAAATGCCTAACACAGGTTCAGATCTAAGAGGCCAAAGCAAGACTAGTTCACTTTCGTTATGGGAAATTGTAAATGATGTAAGAAATACAAAAGAACAAGTACAATTTCGTTATATAACAAAGGCAGAATGATGGCAAGTAAGGTTGGTTTCAGAATAGGTACAAGACTGGTAACTGGCTGCAAAATCTATAGTGAAAACAGGCAAGAAAAAGGGAGGAAACCCCAAATGCACAAGGCAAAATTGGGCCAACGCAGGTGCTGCACAGCCAGTCTGGCTCTCAGCGCAGGTAGCCCCTTCGGGACCTGCGTTGCAAAGCAGGTAGCCTGTGTACTACCTGCTTTGGAAAACGAAAGTTGCGTTTTCTCAGTTTCCGGGTCACAATTTTCTCAAAAATGCACAGTTTTTGCTCAAATCAGAAGCAATCAGTCAAGCACACACAAAGGGATGACTAGGAGGATGAAAAGCTATCACTAAGAGCTTACAAGCATCCTTGTAGATCAGCTCTTCCAATCATGAACATGCTCAGAAATGAGCTAGAGTAGCTGCCCTCTACTTCGCTTTTGATATAGTCAAAAGCTTTTCGATTTGGTACTCTTTTGTTCAGGAAATGAATAGCAAAATACTACAAACAATCAAACAGATACGATCCCCAGCGGAGTCGCCAGTTTGTTGTAGGGAAAAGTATCCGACTCGGATGACCCTATCCCACTCTAAGGGTGATAGTACCTCAGCAACAACTGTAAAGAAAACTACTTAAGGTTTACTTCTTTATGAAAGCAAGAGGGAATGAAGAAATGCACTAACCATTGCCTTGTGCTTAATGTCGAATCCAAACTCTTCTCTTTGCTTGCTTGCTCCCAGCTCCTTGCTCTTTTGCTGGCCCAGCTACAATGAGATCCTGCAAAATAACAAAGAAGGAAACTACAAGAAGCATGCAATCATAACTGATTCAAGGATTAGCATAAATCAAATATACAATTATCACAATACATCATTGAAACAAGTGCATATAGAAGAACCTCAATAGCTTTTATTAATAGAAGAAGTAAAGTTCTGAGAGAGTTACAACCATTGAAGGCCCCAATCCAGCAACACCTCCCAGCAGAAAGAATTTATCCTCTTCACCTCCTTCAAGCAATCACCCAATAGTTCTATAGTGAAACCAACAGCATATCATTACTTTGCACAAAATTCCAGCCTCCTGAGCTCATAGGAGAGAGCTCAATATATAGATGAATTGAGAAAGGATGAGTCAGCTTGCAACTGATGTGTAGCTGCCTTGTGTCCTCTCTCTCTTCAGTTGATCTTCAGTTCTTGAGTCCACTTGGAGAACCTTGCTTCCACTTGGAGAAACAGAGCCTCTGACTCATCACAAGGCGAAATCCCTGATCCAAGTGTCATTTTTGGAAGATTCCAGAGCAATGACTCAGTGTGCCACTTGTCCCATCTCGCTCAGCGCAGGTGGCCTTTGTTCTACCTGCTTTGCAACGCAGGTACACCATGGAGGAGTTGAGTTTCAGCGCAGAAGCCTAGTGGAGCACCTGCTTTGATTTCAGGATTGCTTGTTTTTGAGTGTTTTCAGGTGGAGAACTGATCTGAGAGCTGTTGGTTTGCTGACCTTGTTCCTATAGGGGTAGGAACATCATGTTTAGGGACTTTGGATCCCTTGGATTATTGACAATTCATGCCTGATGCTGTAAGGCACAAAATTGTCTATAACACATATGCCAAAGTTACGACCCTGGGAAGTTGATGTACCAACTTACCCCCAAACGGGGCCCACAGTTTGGCATTTCATCTCCTAGGGTTAGGTTTTGGAATGTTAAGGGTTTTTCCATTGTTTCTCAACAATAAATAGGCCTTCGAGCCTCATTGTAACAGAGTTCAGAGGCATGTAGCCATCACATCTCTTCTCAGAGATAAGCTACCATCGCCCTAGCTAGTTTATTTCCATTTCTGTTTGTAAGCATATTTCAGTATTTTCCATTAATGAAATGAAGTATTATTTCCGCTGCATCTCTGTGTATATGGTTATCTCTGTAATTTGTTGCGTTCCTGTTTAAATCTGGATCAGACCCATGAGATGATCGATCCTATTCTCAAGCTTAAGTACCATGTGGAGGCCGCATCAATCAGACTAAAAGGGAATAAGTGGCGTATGACATCTTCATCGGCTACCGCCAACATGTGCATGACTAGTTAGAAAGAGTGAATATGGTTATCAGCAGTGTCTCCCCGCTCAGGGTCTAATTTAGGCAATACTCTTTTTGCATTCTTGGGTAAGGGATGCTACTGCCCAGGTACTGCTACGGCATCATGAGTGAGCCAGGGAGGGAGTGCTCCCGGAGGAGGTGGGAGTTGATTCCCACCTGGTTGAAGCTAATTCCCACCTAGAAGAGGGAAGTTAGCCATATTATGGATAGGGAGGTTCTGGTTGAAGGTTTCTTCGAGGCGTTCTTTATTAGGATTTCCCAAATCAGGAAAGGGATTACATTCAGAAAGTGGATTCTCGGGAATTTCTTCCCAAGGAGTGTTGATATTTTGCAAGGACTCTAGAACAATATCTTCAAGAGAAGGGACTGTAGATGTCTCTTCATTTATGGAACAAATCCTTGGCTTTATTTTAGTTGTCGGAGGTAGAGAGTGAAATATGGGGAGCTGAGAGAGGGAACGATCGTAAGCCCAAGTAAGTACTTTGACTGGTTGTTCCTGAGTAACAGGATACTCTCACAATGTCTCTTCTTCAGGTGACCCAAGCATGGGACTTAGAGGGATCTCTATTTCTTCGAAATGAGGCTTTTCCAAATGGGAGGAAGGATATTTTCGACCTTTATGATCCATACATTAATCTTTCCAAACCCATGCATGACATTTATAGATGAAATCATAAAAAGTTGTGGACGATGGTTCAGGCCCTCCTTCTAGCACCAATTTGTTGACACGGTGAATTTTCGCTATGCCAACAAGGGGAACTAACCCAATCGCAGGCCCCAATTAGATCTACTTTCATTTGGAGTGGCTAGTTCCAACGGGTTTTAAAGGATCCCGTGAACTGTTATAGGTGTTGAAAGATTGCTCCCCAGAGGAAGACTTCAATTAAATCAACAAGAGAAACAACTAACCTATATATATTAAGTCCTATCTATACTAATCTTAACTATTCTAATCTATCCTATAGGAGCATAATGAAAGAGATTAAACATCATATATATAGATTCCAAGTCCAAATGAATCAATTACTGGTTCACAGATGAACAAGGCTGTATTAAATCTTAATTGCAATCCAATTACTCATACAGGAATACACATACCTTTCCATATAAATAACAGTTGCAACTGATGTTTAACAAGGTTTCAAATAAACAACCTTTCATGAATTAACCATGGTAACAAATTATGTTTGAATAACCAGGCCTAATCATGAAATTTTTATTATCAATATGTACAAAACAAAACATATTTATATTTATGCCAGAAACAACATCCTGATTCTAAACACATGAAAGGAGAGGCAAATGAATCTGAAAAAGGCTCTTTCTCGACCAAACAGTCTTCTTTATTCACAATAAATCAAAAGTTGTTCTGCCCACCAAAAAATCCCCCCTTTATCTCTGGAGGTAATATTTATGCAGAAGGAACTGACCCTCGGTCTCCCTTAACCTTTCACCTCCCTTTTCTTTTAAATATAAAAATCAGAATATACAATCATAGAACAATCGGTGTAACCGTTGACACGTAGAGGGCATATCTGCTGGAGCGCTTCATTTCCTATGGAAATGAATAGACGTTGATTAAAAGAGGATGACTGCGTGTCATCCCTTCGCACCTGTATTGAGCAGACGTTATTCCCTATCATTTCCTGAAGGAAACTGAAGACATTGCGCTCATCATCCCACATCTGGCATGATTGAAGGTGTGTTTGGAGGTAATAACATCTTGATGTATCAATGTTGTGCTTCCTCTTGACGTGGCGCGTGCCTCCATTATGCATTATGGCGGTTCATATCCCTTCTGCAAAATATATCTTTGCAATATCGACACCGGTGGTGCATAAGTGTCATCTTGATATAAATCGCCTTTATCTACTACCGGGTCCACTCGAACTCGCCTGCAGAAATAATTCATGTTAGCTATGATTATGAGAAATATAACAAACATGCTCACAAAAAAACCTTGCATTCAGCCCAGTTTCTATTTAATCTTGCAACGCAGAGCAACTATAATTATCAAATCACCAAACCTACTGTGACATGTATTCTTGTTGCCCACAATATTCATTTTTACTCAAGGATTGCTTTGACAATGCTTCAAAAGCTGACCATTCACTCTACGGTATTTTCCTTTGAAAACCCAGACCACAACATTTTATCGAATACATAGGAATACACGCGAAAACCCGCGGCCGAACCATAAGGCCGGACTTCAAATAATATACCCCCATATCTATAATCATCGTCGGGTTTGTTAATCGGATCGCACCTTATGCTTAAGCCTTGGGCTCTATCAATTGCACTTTGCGATAGACTAGACCTAAAATATATATGTTCCATGGTTAATAATCCTATCGGGTCCACTCATCGCATCACACCTTATATTTAAGCCTTGGGCTCCGCCAATTGTGATTTGCAATAGGCTGGACCCGAAATATATTTGTGTTGCGATTAATAGTTCTGGCAGGTTCGCCATATGAGATTTTCCTTTGCAAACTTGGACCACAACATTTTATCGGTTACACAGGAAAACACGAGAAAACTCGTGGTCGAACTTCAAATATTATGCACCCGGGCGTATAATTATCACCGGGTCCCCTCATCGCCCCTTCGCATATCGCATGGGCTTTACTTTCGCCAACTACCAATTGCGATTAGCGACAGGCCGAACCCAAAAAATATATATGTCGCATTTAATAGTCCTGACGGGTCGGGTATATCATGGTGCACCTTATATATAAGCCCCAGGCTCAGTCGATTGCGACTTGCGATTGGGGGGAGTGGACCCGAAAATATATATATTATGGTTAAGGATCCTGACGAGTCTGGTAGATCATTTTGCGCCTTATATACAAGCCTTGGATTCTACCAATTGCGATATGCGATGCGCTCCGGACCCGAAATAAATATGTGTCATGGTTAATAATGTCGGCGGGTCCGGTGTATCATGGTGCACGTTGTGTATCAATGTTGATTGCGATAAGCGGAAAGGGTAAGGTATGCATGTTGTATAGTATTTCTATTATCAAGGCATTGATATAGAAATAAGGATGCGATGGGAGGAATGAATGAAGGGCTAGAAAGAGTTATAGATGAATCATGCGGCAGAGATTTATTAAGGGGGCCTTAACCATTAAGAATTGAAGATTTGATTTGGCAAAGAGTTAAAATCCCTAGGATAAAACAGATCATTCGGAGAGTTATCGTTCGGAGAAGTGAAAGATCAGACTTCTAGGGGACCCATTCAAAATTGCTACTAGGGCAGGTTTTGATAGGGTGGTGGTTGTGGCCACAACAGGAACATTACAGTGTTATCAGAGCATGATCTTGGCCCAATTGTGGGAAATTAACTAGAAGATCATGGAAGGTTTGGATATGAGTGCACAGTGACAAGCGAAACCGAAGAAAAACCCCTGGCTCAAGGGAAATCCAGTGTGCAGAAATTCTGGCGTATAATTCATTGGGACGATGAGAGGTTGGCCTAGTTGAGAATGATGATAGACCAAACCCATCCTCACCCTTACAGCAAAGACGTTAGAGGTGAGAAAGTTGTGGGAGTGCAGCCATCTACATCATGTGGGGAAATCCGACTAGATCAGGGCACCAGATCTCCTGAAAAGGAGCAGGTAGGACATAGACGGTTAGAGGGTGAGATGAGGGGGCACTTTTTCTAGTGGAGACGTAGATTTAGATATCAAGAGCCTGAGGAGGAGGTTGAGCATGATGCTGAGAGCCCATAGGATGGTGAGGAGCACATCTATATACCCGGTGTGGCACAGGAGTTATCTTTATTAGAGACCTCTTTCATAGCCCCAATTGACACCTTGGTGGAGAGGATAGATCCTACACACATAGAAACATTTGTTGAGGGGGTGCCACCCATAGACGAGATGCCAACAGTTGCTGAGATATCTAGAGTTGTGATCGAGTTTACAGGTGATTGATGCCCATAGAAATTCCACCAGTTTTAGGCCGACCTTCTAGCATTACAAAGGAAGATTACGTTAGTGCATGAAGCTATTCTATAGTAAAAAAAGGAGTTGGAGGGAATGAGAGTGGTTTGTGTTGAGTCCATGGCCAAATTGACTCACGTTGGGCAGCGGTTGGATTCCCTACTAGTGCAGCTAGAGTTCACATTGGGGCATGAGAGCAGCCCTCTTCGGGCATACATAGACAGGGATAGCAGCACTATTAGGTTAACTTGGCCCATTGGACAGAGAGAGATAGAGCTACCTAGTCAAATTTTATGTATTGACTAAGATACCGAGATGATATGACTTGAGTTGCACAAGGTACCTGCATGCTGGGGTTTTTCTATGTGCAAGAGTTCGTGCATTCGATCCCTCTCTTGGGGTTGGGTGGCGAGCGATTCTGAGTTGGTACCCAGTGGAGTGGGATATGGAGATGGTGGTGGACCTAGGTGTAGCTCAACAGAAGCTTCCAGGCACTGGGGATACCAACAGCGCAGACTAGCATTAGGTTCCCAGTGGGACTACCTATCATTTCACAGGTATAACGGTTGATTACAACCTCGATGGTATAGTTGACCTAGTAGTTGAGCATGCACATTCGCTAGGGGAGTCTCGATTAGCACCAATGGCCAACCAGTTTATGGACAGACTATTTTGGTTGTCTTGGTATGGAATTTGTACATAGGATCATTGGGTGATCAGCATACTCTGGTAGGAGTCTTTCGAAGGAGGCTTCATTAGCAGGACACTAGATGGTGCCTTGTATGGAGATGGGGATTCTTCGCATTTGTTTGGGACACGAAGGATCAAAGCAGTGGTGGAATCGTTGCTGAAACTTGGAGATATTCACTTCTTAGTTCCCTTAAGGAGGACTTGGAGGGGAGGTCCCCTCATCAGAGAGCATGGTGATGTGACAATGGAGGTGATGATACAGGTTGGATGCGGGCCGATGCATATGGACACAGCTTTAGGCCATCTCATTCAGGGATGGCTAGGAGCATCTATCATGGAATAGTGATCTGCATATGGGCATGGAGATGCATGGAGGTGTGTCGTAGTATGTTGGATTGTATTGTGGAGTGGGAGTGCCTCACATTACATTGAGTACATGCAGGGAGTGAAAGGTACAGTGACATAGGAGGGACATAGACCAGTACAAGATGGCATAGTTGTAGCCGAGGATATCCAGCAATGTATAGGGGTATCCGCGGTGTACAATGGCATGTCCAAGAGCACTTCGATGATCGGTGGCATGCAGAGGCGTATGGTGTTGCCTTGAGGAACACCCATGGATGGAGATACCGGGCATACCTTTGGGTGTAGTTCACCCAAGATCGATGGGGACACACATGAGCAATACTTGATGGTATCTATGGGGACTCACACGCCTGAACCCCTTCTACATCACTTATAGGAACGTGTGATTTGGTTGTTGTCCTTTGACACTTTGGGCACATGCAGTAGGTGACGAGGAGCTCACCCAAGATATTTGGATGACACTTCATGCGATAGATGGGAGACTTCTTAGTGGGGGCATTGAGTTGGTGCGTGATTTGACAGCCACAAGTCGAGGGATGAGGTGATCACCGATAGGGATGACATATCATTCATCACTGATCCTATGCCTGGGGAGTTGGGCATAGGGGAGACATGTATCACTCTTTCCACATGGCATGTCTGGACCATGCATGAGTAGAGGATAACATGTATGGCTGAGACAATTGTCTAGTATGTATCTGGGTTCCTGACATTGTATCGATACATTCTCCAGGGGGCGGGTAGTAGAACCAATGGCAATGGTTGGCAGGAGCAGGATGGATCCACATATGTGAGTCAATTACGAGTATCGGATACCCATATTTTGGTTGCATTCATGGGGTAGCTATTTGGAACATGTGGATTCCAACAATCATCGTTACTACACAATGGATGGAACATGGCATATTAGCATGCATCATATTAGCCCATGATATATGGAGCCTATATATTGATCACATGCAGGGACTAGAGATGATGCATGGATGGATTCTTGTATTTGTCAGAGTTATGTTGCAGTAGGTCCAACTAGGGGATGCAGGGATTTAGTTGATTGATAGATCACTCTATCTCGTGATGGTTAGAGCCATGGAAGAGAGTGGTCTAGTTCACTCTGGGATTCACACATGGGGGTACACGGTGGCCTTCATCAAATGGCGAGGTAGTCTTTCTTTGTGACTACACCGATTCAAAGTTAGATTTAGATGGGTAGACTTTGGTGTCATGGAGATGTTGGTGCAGGATATGTCTCACCTCTATCAGTATTCCACCATCGAGTTCTAAGAGAGGAGGATATAGTGCATGCATGGTGGGCAATCAAATAGAGCCATAGTGGTGTAGCGACAACATGATGCTACCCTTCTATGGCTAGCATGGGAGTGAGACATCACAATACTAGACAACTCAGCAACCATTAGGGGTCAGTCAGCTACAACAGGGGGAGGTCGCTCAGGTCTTCCTTTGGGCTTTAGTGAGTCACCAATGGCATGGGGGAATTGTGGTATTTATACCAGACAGGATAGTGAGTGGAGAGGGGGGCTTCAGGCAGGACATGATGGATTAGGATCCTGGTATTGAGGGATTTTTTCATGTCACAACAATGCAGGGACATAGGATGACCCGGTAACACATTTGGAACCCTGGTATTACTGATGGTGATAGGGGTAATTAGCAGACAGAAGAGGCACTTGTTTAGGCATTGTTGGAGGACAAACGATTTTTGGTGCATTGGAGGAACTTGCCAAATGAGGATGCCACCTGGGAGGGTGAACACATAAATGAGCATCTGGTGTTGAAGTTTCTTGGGGACAAGCAACATTTGGGAGGGGAGGATTCTAATGTCCCTTCTGAAATTAAATTGTTCCAAGTTTATTTATTCTACAATTTCAACAATTTTGGAGGCCATGGGACCCATATGATTTTTGGAAAAGACTTAGGAATGAAAAATGGGCCAAAATGTTTTGTTGGCATAGCATGGGGGCCACCCACATGAGGAAATACGCACCACCTTAGCGGGAAGTTCGAATGACTAAGGAGGGAAAAGTCGAATTTCTAGTTGGAGGGGGCCCACATGGGAAAAGAGGCCCATGAATTATAAATAGAGGAGGCTCAGCCTCATTTGGTATCTTTTGACATATTGAACTCAATTTTAGTTGCTCGAGCTGCTTAGCTGGGTTACTGTGTTGTTTAGTACACAAGTGTCTCCGAGCAGAGATCTCAACCCTTTCTTCGGTGAACTTCGAGTGCCAACCCCAAAAGGGATTTCTTCTTCATCTCAGTTCATAGAAACAACAAGGAGATGAGTTACAATAGCTGTAAGTCGAGTATCGGTAGCAAGGGGAGTAACAACAGTGCAGAGATTATGCAGTCACAACATGAGGCACTCCGGGAATTTGGGGAAACAAGAGAACCCTTCATCATTTTCAGGAGTATAAAGGACAGCTACAGACAAGAGATTCATACTACACGCAGCTCTCATTTCATCACATGCAAGACTGCATCATCTCCTCCATGACTATGTAGTCATTGGAGTGAGACTCTTTGGGGCAGCACCATTTAGGGGAGTTTGGAGCTGGGATGCTAGGAGATCATTTGGAGGGACATTTGAAGAGGATTTTTGGAGTTGGAAGAGTAGATATTGACAAGATTAGTCACAGCAACAAAATTCGAAATTAGAAGAGGGCCAAGCTGTGAAGTGTCAATTTTTGAAGGTTGGAACCATTGGAAACCCTTTCTAGGTTTTTCTGGGTTTTGGGCAAGGATCCCAATCCTAATTTTATAAAATTTTCTAGGAAAATATAAGGGGTAAAACAGGGGTCCCAACTCAGCCAACATCTAGAGGAGCTAAGGGGAATTTGGGCCAAAATTCTGAGGTCAACATTTGGCCAATTCCTTCGTGGGTTATTCTAGGTTTCCTGCATAGAGGTTGGGATTAATTTCCCATAATTTTCTGAGCAACAGGAAATACTCTAACAATAGATCATTTTAGGCGGCGACACCTTTCTAGGTAGTAACATTGCAGCTCTTGGGCGGAATACCAACAAATTTGAGGAGGGTGTTCCATTGTTCATTTTAGGATTTTTCTAGTTTGCCTAGAGAAAGCCCATGTGCACACATTCCAGCACCTTGTTGTACACCTCTTCCCATTTAATAAAATGAGTAGGCAACACAGTTTGCTTGCCAATTTTGTTGTCTGATGGTTAGATTTAATTTTATGGTGTTGTTTTTATTGTTCGCTTTGCATAGAACTATTTTTCATACTTTGGAACATTACAATTACTCTAAACCTTTTATTATCTTTTAATTGAGCGTACATGTAAATATTTATAAATAAACATTTGTAGATAAATGAGGAAGAAGTACCATTTTAATATGATTCTAATGAGTGTAAACATTTACGTGTTGGTTCAATTAATAATAAAATGTTAGTAGTAATAAAAATAATAAAATTCAATTTGATATATTGTAATTTTGGTCTTTATTAATAAAATTACGAACAATTTTTTTAGATAAAAGAAAATCATAATATACATATCACATTGACATATATAACATGAAAATAGTAGCTATAAATTAAGATTCAAATTACCATATAAATTAAAATAATGATTTTGTGACCATATTTAAATTTAATTAATAAGCACATAAAAACTTAATACTTACAATAAGCTTACAATATATCAAGATTCTTAACAATGGATATTCAACCCCACTTTATCATGGATATTATTCACTTGTAATAGGTTTTGTTACAATACCATGGCTTATCAATACCACATGCCAAAAAACGATAATCATTTCATGATCAAAATATTTTATAAATATTTTATTTTAATTTAATTTTCTATTTATTTTTTTATAAATCTAAAACCAAAAATGTTTTAATTACTTTTGAAATATATCTAAACTTTCTATCCTCACTACTCCTAAAATATTTTGTTGATATTCCATAGAGATTAAATCAAAGTTTTAATAAATTAAAAATGAAAATATTTTTGACCCCGATGGGGGTGATGAACATGGAAAACACTAAATACCAAAGGTCATTCAATAATCCCACGCTTAGAGGGATGAAGTGTGATAAAGAAGCTAGTGTGCGCGCCTTGGAGGAGAAGGCTCTAGAAGAGACTTCGTTAGTTAAGTTCGAGAGGATACCAAAATTCATTATTGTAAGGTTTTATGGTATGGGAGGAGTGTTGCAATCATAATTTGGTGTTCTTGCTCAGTAGGGTGGATGTTGGTGCAAGTTTAGCCCTAGTTTTCCTACCGCAAGGATATTTCATAGTGGATTTGCCTTCATTTGCAGTGATAGTCAAAGGAGAAAAGTGGGGAGAATTTTGTGTTTAGGACCTGAGACATGTGTTATAGTTGTGGCTCAAGGAAGTCCCATGGAGATGGTGGAGTCTACGATGCCTAGTTCAAATCTTAGAGATTACACTAGTAGTAGAGGGGTCACCTATGTCTTTGACTGAGGTAATAACTTTGCTTTCTCTATGCTTTTTTGTACAACAATTCTATTTCTATGGTGTAAGTGTGTCTATAGAAGTTGGTTGCGGCTAGATGGAGATTCCTCAACCATAGGAATTTTATATTTGAAGGTTGGGTACCCGACCCCTCTGGACCCCCTGTATTGGGAATGAGGGTGTGTAGAAGCATGGATGCTTTCTAATTTCAGTTTGGGGGTTGTTTTATGGAAGTGGGTCAGAGTCTATAGTGGAAATTACTATTTCAAATAGTTTTTTTTTTGCTCTCTGGAATTTAGCTGAGTTATTGGTTGTTAGGGATGCAAATCTTGGTCATTGGGTGGAACAAAGGGTCTATTTCTATCTAGTTTTCAAGGCCATTCATGGCTTCAGGCCCCCCACTATTGTAGTGTTCTTGGTGTTGGTCAGATAACACTGGGTTGGCGGCAGTCTAAATGGTGAGCTAAGGGAAAACTGGTGGAGGTCAAGGTGGTGTGTTGGGGCTTGGGAGCATGCAGTGTTAGTGGGGGAACGTAAGACAATGAGTGGGACCCTGAGACCAGGGCATGGGGCATAAAAGAGAGAAAAGTGATTTAGGAGAGGTGTTTATGCAACCTCGTGGGATTTTTCTTAGGCGTGTGAACCTGTTGTCGCCTTTCAACTCGTTGGAGGCACAACTTAACAAGGTCAGAGTTTTAGTGGAGCAGCTGGCATGGGATCTCCATGAAGACAAACATGAGATAATTTCCTTCATGAATGATATCTAGCACAACCAATGGAAAATTCCGGACCAAATGGTGTCCCTTTGATGTGAACAAAAATTCCTGGAGGAGCGTTTGGATTATCTTGAGGGGAGGGTGGAACACGTGAAGGATCATGTGCTTGAAGCTTTCCATCATCAACATGATAACTTTCTTATGGCCCAGGGTCCATGCAACAATGAGGATTGAGTATGGCTATGGGTTGTATTTGAGTTCTTGGTCTTTTTTGGGCAAGATTGGAAATTTGTTTGAGAAAATGTAGATTTTTGTTATTTTGGTCAACTGCTTTTTGTTTATATCACGTGGCAATCAAGTTTGGTAGGACTGAGGCCAATGGCATGATTTTGAAAATCTCTCAAAGATGTATCATTTTTTCAGAATTAATAAAAACTATCGATTTATAAAAAAAATGAAAATATTTTTTATATATAGATATGCGGAATTTATATAGTATAAATAATGTTATTAAGACCTAGCATACATATATCATAACTAAGAATCTACCACATGTTGAGAGGAATCAAATATCTAGGTAAAAAACTTAAGTTTTGCACTAAAAAATAAGTTTCCATCTTGATATATTTGATACTATAGAAATTAATGTGTAGATTCTAAAATTATCATGAAATTTACTAAATCACAAGACTAGAAGCTACTCTACTGATCTGCGGAAGCGAATTCACGATCAAGAACAAAAATCATTAACATGCATCAATATTTAACACACATACACAAATATTTATCTAGGGGAAAAAAACTTCTCAAAACCCCTTACTATATGTATTGCATTAATCAAAGAATCTGGATGAATACAATATGCTCTTCTCAAGCTTGAGCTCAACCTGCACCTGTATCTTCTATCCTCTGCATGACTAACTAACCTTGGCCAACACTTAAACAAAATTTTAAGCCTGTAAGCCCCTATTTCATTGTGCCACTCCCTTGGTAATTAGACCCCTATTAATCAGGAAATTCCTCAATTTTGATTGCACAATTACTCTAGGTTCTTCTCTGACTATATGCATGACCTGTACAACTTTGACTAGTTTAAAATTGATAATACACTACCCTTGAACTCCAATCTCAACTGGGTAACTTGAATTTTCTACATGCATGAGTTAATTTAGGTTGATTGATCAATTAAGTGGATGATTACTCAGTGTGAAAAATGTTACACACCCTTTTCACTCAGTGTGAAAAAAGTTACACACCCTTGACTCAACCTCCACTAGTTCTACTAACAGTGAGAACTAGTTACACTGGAAATAACTCAAATTAACTAAAATAGATTGCTACAAATTAGCAATCAATCACGTAGAACTAAACTCAAGTGTCTCCAACTCAAATTTACTAATTTAACTAAGTGACAAGAACCATGTTACCTTAGTTAAATACCTCCAAGTATTCTGTTGAAATTGACATTCGAATTTCTCCTAATTTAATCAAGGAAAAATTAAATTAGGAATTTATTGTTGCATTTTCAACACTCCCTGTCAGTAAGAAAGGGATTATCGGACACCCCAATATTACTTTAATGGAACTCAAATTTACCTTTTTATAATGCCTTTGTCAAAAATATTTGCATCTTGTTCCTTTGTCAAAATGTACTACAACAATATAATCCGCCTCTACACACAATCTCGTAGATGGCGATACCAGATGTCGATATGCTTGGATCGATCATGATTTACTGGATTCTTAGATATTTTGATACAACTTTGATTATCACAGTAAATCACTGTAGTATCCATCTTCTGACCAAATAACCCAACAAGAATATTTCTCATCCATATTTCCTCACATGTTGCCTGACTTGCAGCCATGTACTCTGCTTCTGATGAGTTGAGCGCCACAAATATCTGCTTCCTATTGTACCAATAAATTGTTACTGACCCAACACTGAAAATTCCTCCTGATGTCCTCTTCCTGTTCGAGGGAATCCCCTCCCAATTTGCATCGGTGAATCCTTGCAGCTTCACTCCCACTGTTTGTTTGTACCAAAGACAAATTTGAGTAGTGCCTCTGAGATATATCAACACATGCTTTGCTACCTTCCAATACAGTTTGGTTGGATTAACCATGGCTTGACTAAGCTAATTAATTGCATAACACATGTTCAGTCATATGTTGACCAAATACATAAGTGAACCCACAAGTTGCATGTAAATGGTAGCCTCCACTTCCTCACCTGCAGTGGCATCCTCTTTCCTCCATTTACCTGCTAGAGGAGTGTCCATGGGTTTATTACTCTCCATGTAGAACTTCTTTAGTATATCACTGGAATACTTTCCCTGAGAGACAAACAATTCCCCATCTCCTTGTCATAATTCCAAACCAAGGAAATAATGCATGAGTCCTATGTCATTCATCTCAAACTCTCTTACAAGGTGGTGGGCCCCAGTATTGTAGCAATAATGCTACAACTCCTGGAACTCCCTTATTTAATTTTATCAACCCGGTAGTTCGTAACAAACTTGGAAGCGACGGTGTTGTATGCACAAGTACTAGCTCTTGCCGCAGTTGTCACTTGGTCAGCTGGCACAAGTCCGCTAGGAGCTTAAGCCAACTTCTATGAGCTCTTAGAAGAAGATTTTTAATTCATGGATGAAAGCTAACTCGAAGGAAGCTAATCTCATTGCGAAAAGAAAATGAAAGCCAAAAAGGAACGCAAACCCTAGCAAACCCTAATTCTACCAGCTAGTCCTACTGACGCAAAGGAGAGCATGCAAACTACTGAAAGAGATGCCATTACTTCTAGGAAGGTAAAATGCATGTGTCTAAGTTATCACTATCTGAAGAAAACATCTTTTTGTATTTTTGATTAAGTTATTAGAATTATCATGCATGTGCTTTTAACTAGCTTTTCACTGTGCAGAGGTGGATCAAGGAGGAGAAGCGCTTGGGAAAGGTTGGGAAGGTTCAGAGAGGGTCTAAAGGGTCCCTAACACCCTTCTAGAGAGTCTCACAAAGTTTGGCTGCCAAGAAACCGTGTTTATGAGCTTCTACAGGAAGTCTGCAGGGGTTCTACAGGATGTTCAGGATTTCTACAGGATGTTCTGTAATTCTTCTACGGGATGTTTCGAAATGGGATTTTGGAGCATGGATGGAGGGGAAAAGATGGACGAATGAATATGGAGGTGAAATATGGGTGTGAAGAGGCCTAGGACTTGGTGGATGAGGCTAAGGAGTGATTGGATTTGTTCAAGGATGGAGGAAGCGATGATGCACAAGAAAGTAGGAATTAGGGAAAGGTGGGGAAAGTATGGCAAATGAAGGGTACGAATCATGGACTAAGGGTTGGAGCAGATTATCAGATGGATTATGGGTAGATAGAGAAGGATAATAGGTACTCTGCAAGTGGTTTTTCAAACTGAACAAACAAAGACATGCAAGAAAACAAAGATCTAGTTATGCTACCCTAATATGATCTAGCTAACAGTAACAAGAATGGACAGCAGCTTTATTTCTAACAAGAACCACGTACAACACGTGAGCAAGAACATTCCAAAAGATCTGAATGCATGACTAACTCCTACCAATCTATTCTAAACATAAAAAGCTACTTTAACCATCAAGAGCAACCTAAATAACAAAGCAAGACTTAAATTTAAAGAGCAGATTTTATTTTAAGAACGCAGCAAACACACATAAAGATAAACAAAGGAGGTACTGGGTGCTTGATATGGGCCCAACCCCAAGAGCTAAAACCTCCTAAGAGAGATTTATTGCTGGTGCAAAGCTGGGTTCATCTTTATTGATCAAGAAATGAAGAGTTACATCAAAACTGTCCACAAGGAGAGCTTGAGAATGAGCTGAAAGCAAAGCTAATCTATTGCCTAAAAATCGAACTACAAAATGACTACAACAAGACTATGAAATGACTAACTACCAGCTACAAAATGACTAACCACTAGCTAACCAAAATGAGTCCCTAAACCTTCTTATTTATACAAATTGAGGACCCCAACAGTCCTCCTAAAATTTAGGGACTCAGCTGCCCAAAACTTGTAGTTAACAGCAGTCCTACTTGACTTGCTTGGCTGCCCTTGTGCTAATTGATTTGGTGGCCTTTGAACTCCGAGCTGATGGTGGAGAATTTGAGGTAAGGGCCCATAAATGAAGGGGACACCTTCCTACAAATCCTCTCCCTTGTTCTCCCACGAATTTGGCTGCCAAGTGCTCATTAAGACCTTCAATTTTGTCTCCAAATTGACCAAAAAGGCTACACAAAGCACCCATTAGACTTGTTGGCATAATGACTAACCAAATTCACTCTATTAGCATAAATATAATCAAAAACATGCAATAAACTAATGAGAATGGTGGATTAAGTCAAATTAGGAGGTTGAATGAGCCCAAATAATTATCCATTTTTGGGGCTCATCATCACCCCCCTACTGAAAGTGTTGCTCATCCTTTGAGCAACCAATCTCTCTCCTCATCTTTGATGGCCCTGGTGGCCTCCTTGTCATGCCAAGCTTCTGAAGTGATGTCCTCTTTTCTGTCATGAAACCATGCTTCTTTGCTTCTCCCCACTGCCTGTTCCTTTTCCTAGTGAATTCTCAGCCTTGGTATGAGTGTGCAAGTATATTCAATCTGATGGCAGCAATGGTGGTGAAAGGAGATGAAACCAGTGGAGGATGGAAGAAAAGAGTGGTTTCATGTCTCCTCAACAGTCTTCAAGCTTCAAATCCCTCTCCATAATTGATTCTAGCCTACCCAAAGGCTTCTATAGGATGTTTCCGGTAAAAATATAGAACTTCCTGTAGAAAGTTGAACCGTGACTAAATTGTGTCTGAACCCTGAAAAGAATGAGTGTTCATGGAGGGGATGGATGTGCTTAGGGTGGCCAACACAAGTTCTGCCTCCTTAGCTAAAATCTCGGCCAATTTCTCCTTTTGCTGCCCTTTTTCCAAACTTCCTGTAGAAAGTCCTGTAGCTGAGTTCTGGCTTCCTGTAGAAACAGTCTTCAATGTTTTTTCCTGCTTGACTGAAGATGCCTTCTCCTTGACCTGTGCTGTGGTTGCCTTGGGTGTGTCCCTACTTGTTTTGACATTTTTAGTCCTCTCTGCCCGTGTTTGAAACCATTTCTCCCTTGGTGTTTGTGCCTTCATTCCTCCCACAGTTTTGGCCTCAACAATTTGGCCCTTTTTCTTGCTTTTCCTTTTGTTGTTTTTGTGGCTTTTCCTGTGATGGCCTATCCTAGGTCTTTTTACCACTGCCTTTCTCTCTTGCCTCCGCGTGTTTCCTTTCTTCAATTTTGTGCCACACTCAACTTGCTCCACAAAGGATGTAAGCTGGTTGGTCTAGTTTGGTGAGAGTGCCCTGTTTCAATGGTTCGAGTAGAAAGGGACTGTTGTTTTATGTCTTCCTCTTTTGATCCTCAGGATAGGATTTCCCAGGTGTGTCAGTCTAAACATCAATCTGGGTACATGAGTATGGCAAACTGCAAAGGATTTGGGGCTAACAAGTAGTTGGGGAACAAAATGGTAGGAATACATCCATAGTTTAAATCAGAATGGTGCTTTTATCACCGATGCAGAGGATAAAATGTATTAGGTGGGCACATAAAAAAAGGACAGATTTCTATCAAAGACATATATATTGCTATACCAATTCCCTAGTTATAATGCTTTTTCTGCCCAAACTCGACTGTAAAAAGGGAATTAAGCTCCCACAGACAGAGTGCAGAGCCTCAGTAAATCTTCACTGATAAGTATATTGTCCGCACAAACCAAAGGCATGCATAGAAACAGTCAAATAAGATCTCCACCACCAGTTGTAATCTTCACTGCACAATTCAAAGTGGCACAAGACAATGGTGATCTCTACACATGTAACAATGAGGATCACAAAGACAATGAACAGGAACCCAAATATACAGTAGAACTGATGCAGCCATATTGAAGTTAATCTGAAGAATAGTCCAATGGATATAGCTCCAAAAGGCAAAATGCCTCCAATTGGTATTGAGAAAATGGGTTGCATATACCAAGCTTGCTCTTGAATCTGCCTGGGGATTTGATTGGTCTTCGCTGGATCTTCAATTGTAGGTTCCTTGTAGCCAAAGTAACTGCCCACAAAGACCAATGGCACAGAAATTCCAAACCATAAAAGGACCGAGGCAAACATAGTCTCGAAAGGAACTACACCAGCTGATTTTTTTTCCATAGCAGTGCATTGAGAATAAAGAAAATGCAAAAGGAAATGCCTGGAAACAAGAATGTTGTCTTCAGCGTGTTCCTCCTCTGTTCTGTGCCCTTGAACATCTGATATAGACGTGACAATGCATACCCTGCAAAGAAACCCATAAACACCCATAATAGCAGCATAGATGTCATTAAGCTTCCACGGTTCAATGTTCACATCATGATCATTGCAACCATTTCAGAGAGAAATAAAACAACCATCAATGAGTTGATGATAGAGAACCAATTAACCGATTGTGCACACTTCAGTTGAGGATGTGGAAAGTGCAGATGAACAACAGTTCATAAGTTTTAGCTGATCCGCCTTTAATTGCTGCGTGATTTGCGTGAGAGAGTGAAGTGGCCAAGTGTACGTGGACACATGCAGACGCAGTGCTGTGAAGTTGCATGTCCTCTTCTTGTTAATCAGTTGCACTGGAGTTAAAGCCTCTACCACTGTCTGTTTTTATTTTTATTTTTAATTTTCACGTAAGTTGACTAACACGTACGCTGCATGATTCCTGGCTGATTGCTAGAGAATTGGAAAAGGAACCATCGGCTCAATGTTGCCATATTCATGCCTTAATTCCACCATTCCATTTGTTTAAGCATTTCTTCAATTAGATTCATGCAACAGAGGAACAAGTTTTAGTCACGTACCTGAAGTCAAATGGCTGCTATGGCCTGTCATTTGCTGCATGCATTGGTTTTTCTGATTGCATGTGGCTTGGCTGCTAATTTTTGGTTGTTTTCCTTGTGCAGGTGTCCTCTAGCCAGATGCATATTGCAGGAGTCCATTTCCACGCTCAGATCTGCACCTTGAAGCTGCTGCTGCTGAATTTTCACCAGACCAGAACTTATTTTCGCCATTGCTCCCAAACAGTAAACAAGATCGATCTGAAACTTGTTGAGCATGTTCCTATCATCATTATGCACCTCCCATAGCAAAATTGTGATTAATGGATGCACGGATTTCGAGAAAAATGGAAAATGGCTAAAGATTTCAGAGATCGATTTCTCGGAAACCGTGCATCGGAATTGGCTGAAACTGCTTGGGTAGGTTACCATCACTCATATGCATATCCCCATGAAACAAGTTTTGAAACAGATGCACGGATATGGAGAAAATTTAAAAATGGCTGATGGATATGGAGGCTAATTTCTTGGAAACCGTGCACCAGAATTGGCTGAAACTGCTCAGGAATGTTGCCATCACCCTTGTACAATTCCCCATAAAACCGTTTTTCAAATGGATGCATGGTTTTCAAGTTATGGCAAAAACAAATTTTGTTCTAGGTATTTTTGCTTCAAGGCATTTTGCATTTTTGTTGCATGGTATGAAAAATGAACTTGGGCTGTGATGCAGGTATGGAGATGATGGAGGAGGAGTTTGAAGATTGCAGGAGGACTTCTAAACCCTTGGGGAAGCTACCATGTTCGCCAAACCACCTTTTTGAAATCCATTTCTAGCTTCCTACAATTTCTACAGGAACTTCCTGTAGAAGCACAATGAAGAAGCACAACGAGGTGGAAAAGATGATGGAAAAGGGTGAGGAATGGGAACGTGGATGCTTGCAGGCATAACCAATGGATTCCAAGCTTTAGATCCCCTTCCAAAATCAAATTTGGCTCGCTTGAAGGTTCTACAGGATGTTTCCTGTAGAAATATAGAACTTCCTCTAGAAGGCCCAAAAACTCCTTTGTCTTTGTTTTGAGTGATCCTCCTGACCTGAAATGTCATTGCTGCAACATGAAATTATTCAATGGAGATTAGCTTTATTTTTCTTTTTCTTTTTCTCTTCTTTTTTATTTTTTTTTTGAAAGAAAACTAGGGCGCCTCATGGAGGTTTTCACCCTAATTGCCTGCCCTGGGCGCCTCCAAGGGAGGTTTTCACCCATAGATCTTATTCTCTTTTCTCTTTTTTCCCAACCCATTGATTGCCTCATGGAGGTTTTCAATCAATGAGCCAATCTAAGGCGCCTCCGAGGAGGTTTTCACCTTAGATTTCTATTTTCTTCTTATTTTCATTTTTTTCTCTCTTTTTTTTTTTTTCTCTACTCTACCCTACTTGAAAAAAAAAAAATCATTTTCAAGTGTAAGAATACTTCCAATGGAGCCATGTGCACATCGAGATTAGAGACAAGATGATGTGAAGGTTCGAAATGCATGCTTTGACAGGTATCCGGATTTCAGAGACCAAATGATCTGACTTTGAAGGGATCAAACATAGCTAAGGAAGAGAATACCGCTGCAACTTAGTGACCTTCTGAAACCATAACTGAATATAGCTTTGATATCCTTGGTCCTTTTGCTGATCTGGATCATTCTTCATGTCACCTTCTATCATGACTTTCTCATCTTCCTCTTTTTGTTGATCTTTCTCTTGAATACATGGAAGATTTGATGGTAACCATGAGGAAGCTTTCTCGATCTCTGATTCTGATCTCTTCTCTTCATCAAGTGCAGCCCATGGTTCTTTGATCTCCTCTTTTGAATCTTCTTTTGTTGGATGTGATCCTTCAATGCTTTCAAGATGATCTCTTTTTTGCAATGCTTTTCCTGAGCTATGGTGAAGATCATTGAGCTCAAGAGGAGTCATTTGGATATGTTGTGCCTCAGCTTTGCAATTGGGTTGAGCTGCTCCATTGTATGGTTTTGGAAATGGTGGTACGGGTAGTTGAGTGGGGGTGTAGATTTGAGATGGATGTGGATGGGGTTGCGGTTGGGCAGGCATGTGGGGCTGCCTTGGTGGAGGAGGAGGCAATGGTTGTGGAGGAGCAGGTGGTGGAGGAAAATGAGCAGGATGAGAGTTGTACTGGGTCCTCCACCCTTGATGAGGTGCATTCCACTGAGGTTGTGGCTAAGAATAAGAGTGAAACGAATGAGCAACTGGTTGGGAATAATATGGATCTGTGAAAGAACAAGGAGGAGGTGTGAACCAGGAAGGATGAGCAGGGGGACCCCAAGAAGGCATGAAAGTGGCTTGATAGGGGTCATAATAGGTCTCGGATGTCCCTTGCAGTTCCTACTGGTAAGATCTAGGTTCATGTGGCCTCCTTTGGTTCATATAATAGAGTGATTCAATGGCTCCTTTGGCTCTCTGATATGCAGCTTTGATTTTGGGTAAGGAAGGGCACTGATCTGTAGGATGGTATTCTTCACATAAAAAACACACTTCTATGGAGTACATTCGTTCCTAGGATGCTTTCTAGTGCACCTAGGACAAAAAATGGCCAAAGCCCTCTTAGCTTCTTCTTGCTTCTTTTGGATCTGCAAGGTATCCAGTTGCATGGCAAGAAACTGCCTCATATCACTCTTGAAATCTTCGATATGATTTTCAAATTCGTCTTTGGACAAGGTGTTGCTCCCAACGTTTCTACTTGTAGCCATTTGCTCCAGAGGAATGTTTTCTTCTTCTTCTCCCCTAGAGGTTCTTCAGATATGTCTTGATGTCCACCCAGGGGTTATTCTTAGTCACAGCCATCGAAGAAGAGAGAAGATTGGCTGTGTGAAGCAAAGGGGGTGTTGTGAAAATATTTTTCTAACTTATCTATACTCCTACAAGGCATGAAATGAAATCTTTTTGGTTGATTTTTGCTTTTTTCTACTTCTACCTGAAAAACTGAAATAGATTGAACTGCAACTAACTATCTTGCTAAAATGAAAATGCGGAATTGAAATGGAAGCAGGAAAGGACTAATCTATTTTGCTCAAATACGCTTGTAGAAATGAAATTTTGGAATTGAAATGCTAATCTATGAAAGCGGGAAATGCTAATCTACTTTTGCATAAACGAAATTGTATAATGGAAATGAAATAAACTACTTAGCAGAAGATTGTAGTGGAAAATAGAAGAAAAGCGGCAATCACCAATACTCTTACGCTTCCCCGGCAACGACGCCAAAAAGATGGTGGGCCCCAGTATTGTAGCAATAATGCTACAACTCCTGGAACTCCCTTCTTTAATTTTATCAACCCGGTAGTTCGTAACAAACTTGGAAGCGACGGTGCTATATGCACAAGTACTAGCTCTTGCCGCAGCTGTCACTTGGTCAGCTGGCACAAGTCTGCTAGGAGCTTAAGCCAACTTCTATGAGCTCTTAGAAGAAGCTTTTTAATTGATGGATGAAAGCTAACTCGAAGGAAGCTAATCTCATTGCGAAAAGAAAATGAAAGCCAAAAAGGAACGCAAACCCTAGCAAACCCTAATTCTACCAGCTAGTCCTACTGACGCAAAGGAGAGCATGCAAACTACTGAAAGAGATGCCATTACTTCTAGGAAGGTAAAATGCATGTGTCTAAGTTATCACTATCTGAAGAAAACATCTTTTTGTATTTTTGATTAAGTTATTAGAATTATCATGCATGTGATTTTAACTAGCTTTTCACTGTGCAGAGGTGGATCAAGGAGGAGAAGCGCTTGGGAAAGGTTGGGAAGGTTCAGAGAGGGTCTAAAGGGTCCCTAACACCCTTCTAGAGAGTCTCACAAAGTTTGGCTGCCAAGAAACCGTGTTTATGAGCTTCTACAGGAAGTCTGCAGGGGTTCTACAGGATGTTCAGGATTTCTACAGGATGTTCTGTAATTCTTCTACAGGATGTTTCGAAATGGGATTTTGGAGCATGGATGGAGGGGAAAAGATGGAGGAATGAGTATGGAGGTGAAATAGGGGTGTGAAGAGGCCTAGGACTTGGTGGATGAGGCTAAGGAGTGATTGGATTTGTTCAAGGATGGAGGAAGCGATGATGCACAAGAATGTAGGAATTAGGGCAAGGTGGGGAAAGTATGGCAAATGAAGGGTACGAATCATGGACTAAGGGTTGGAGAAGATTATCAGATGGATTATGGGTAGATAGAGAAGGATAACAGGTACTCTGCAAGTGGTTTTTAAAACTGAACAAACAAAGACATGCAAGAAAACAAAGATCTAGTTATGCTACCCTAATATGATCTAGCTAACAGTAACAAGAATGGACAGCAGCTTTATTTATAACAAGAACCACGTACAACACGTGAGCAAGAACATTCCAAAAGATCTGAATGCATGACTAACTCCTACCAATCTATTCTAAACATAAAAAGCTACTTTAACCATCAAGAGAAACCTAAATAACAAAGCAAGACTTAAATTTAAAGAGCAGATTTTATTTTAAGAACGCAGCAAACACACATAAAGATAAACAAAGGAGGTACTGGGCACTTGAGATGGGCCCAACCCCAAGAGCTACAGCCTCCTAAGAGAGATTTATTGCTGGTGCAAAGCTGGATTCATCTTTATTGATCAAGAAATGAAGAGTTACATCAAAACTGTCCACAAGGAGAGCTTGAGAATGAGCTGAAAGCAAAGCTAATCTATTGCCTAAAAATCGAACTACAAAATGACTACAACAAGACTATGAAATGACTAACTACCAGCTACAAAATGACTAACCACTAGCTAACCAAAATGAGGCCCTAAGCCTTCTTATTTATACAAATTGAGGACCCCAACAGTCCTCCTAAAATTTAGGGACTCGGCTGCCCAAAACTTGTAGTTAACAACAGTCCTACTTGACTTGCTTGGCTGCCCTTGTGCTAATTGATTTGGTGGCCTTTGAACTCCGAGCTGATGGTGGATAATTCGAGGTAAGGGCCCATAAATGAAGGGGACACCTTCCTACAAATCCTCTCTCTTGTTCTCCCACGAATTTGGTTGCCAAGTGCTCATTAAGACCTTCAATTTTGTCTCCAAATTGACCAAAAAGGCTACACAAAGCACCCATTAGACTTGTTGGCATAATGACTAACCAAATTCACTCTATTAGCATAAATATAATCAAAAACATGCAATAAACTAATGAGAATGGTGGATTAAGTCAAATTAGGAGGTTGAATGAGCCCAAATAATTATCCATTTTTGGGGCTCATCACAAGGTCCTTCTTATAAGGCCCTCCTTGCAAGATCTGATCATCTGCTCATCACCAATGAGGATCAATTCATCGACATATAACACAATAATCAATAATTTACCTTCTACCAAAATGTGATAAAGGTTTTCATCTGCTTCACTTTTGGTGAATCCTTAACTGATGAGATAGTTATCGATCCTGATATACCAAGCACGAGGTGCTTTCTTGATTCCATACAATGCTCACTTGAGTATGTGCACATGTGACTCTCTATCGAAAGTCTCAAACACTGGTTGTTCAATATACACCTTCTCCTCAATAACTCTATTGAGGAATGTTGTCTTCACATCCATCTGGTGGATCTTCCACCCCATCAACGATGACAGTACCAGAATTGACCTGATGGATGAGTACCTTGATACTAGAGAAAATATCTCCTCATAGTTCCCTCCACCTCAGAGTACCCCTTGGCTATAAATCTGGCATTATGTTTCTCTATGCTCCCGTCAACTACATATTTTACCTTGTAAATCCATCTCGAACCAACCACTACTATGTATGTTGGTCTTGGGACCACTTCCCAAACATTGTTTTTGAAAATGGAATCATATTCCTCTACCATAGCATCAAGCCATATTGGTTGTTGCACTACTTCCTTGAATGAGGATGGTTCTATCTCATCTAGCTCACTCATCAGAGCCATGTACCCAGTGTACCATTCCAATGACCTCCTCTACCTGTGTTGTGATGTGGGTTCTCCCACATTCTCTCTAGCTTCCTATAATAATATGTCAACGTCCCCGGTATGTTTCCTTCCTTCTCTGGATGTTTCTACTTAAGTGGATGTCTCCACTCTCTGCTCCTCTGCTTGTGGCTACTCCACAACTTACTGAGGTTCTTCCTTTGGAGCCAAAAGCTCTTGATCAGGCTGCAACTGAAGCTCCCTTTCAAGAGAACACATCATTGCCTTCTCCTCATCAAACTTCACATCTCTTCTAAGAACTGTCATCCTGAGAGATGGAAAGTACACCTGATAGTTCTAAGGTGTATCTTTTTACCCCAAAAATATGCCCAACTCTATTGTCAGCTCTAGATTTTTTCTCGCTTCCTTGGAAACACAACAGTAAATTAATGATCTAAAGATCCTAAAGTGTGACACATCTGGTTTCTTCCTTGAAAAATCTTCCTTTGGCGTACTCATGCCAAGAATCCTATGAGGACTTCTCTTCTGCAAATGGACCATTGTGTTGCATGCTTTAGCCCACAAGTGTAGAGGTAGGCTTTGGTCATGCAACATCACTCGTGTTTCTCCCACAATACTTCTATTCTTCCTCTCAACCACCCCATTCCATTGTGGGTTATGAGGTTCTGTCAACTCCCATTGAATGCGTTCCTTTGTACATAAATTTTTAAACACATTCGACACATACTCACCACCATTATCACTCCTAAGAACCTTCAATTTCATGCCAAACTCTTTCTCAACAAGTGCTTTAAATTCAAAAAATTTGGATAATGTTTGGTCTTTCTTTTGCATGAAGTAGATCCAACACTTTTGTGATAAATCATCCACAAAGATAACATAATACCTATGCTTGGTAGTGGAGGTTGTCGAGAGAGGTCCACATACATCAGAGTGGATCCTTTCAAGGATTGCGTGCACCCTAGGATTGCCCTAGTTCTCCATTGGAAAGGCCCGTAAAAATATTTTGCATGAAATTCAAAGCACCATGATGCAAATGACCAAGTATTCTATGCCATAATTCACCGACATCTCAGCTCTGCACCTTCTCTATTTTTGTGCTCAATGTTGCACAGTCTTTCACATCTAATTTGTAGAGATTCTTCACTCAAACCCCAAATTGATTCACTCGTCCCATGGTGATGTGTCTCAAGAAATCCTTTATTTTGTTGAATATCACATCATAACCACGGTGTTCCAACATTGCGATGGAAACTAGATTCTTATTCAAACCCAGTACACACATCACATCCTTGAGCCTAAGAGGGGAGTCAGACTCCATTTGAAAAGTAATGGTACCAATGTCAGTCACTCTATACATTCCATCATCTTCCATCTTGATGTGCATCTAGAGATCCTTCTCCTCCAAGTCAATGAAAATTTATGGGTTACATGTCATGTGGAATGAGGCATCGTTGCAAAGATACCAGACACTACCCATCGCTATGCTTGTCATGCATGCAATGAAGGTAAAATCAAGTTCGAACTATGAATCCAAGGCTTCACCCATTTCTCCTCTTGCGGTCTTCTTGCTTTCCCTCTTATGTGGACATTTTGTGGCATAGTGTCCTAGTTCATTGATCCAAGTGGATATTGGCGGCCACCCGCCAATTCCACTTGGACCCCCACCATTGCTTCTTTCAGTTTTTCAGTTTCCTTAATTGAAGCACAGTTTACTATTTTTAGCAATTTTTCGAGTCCTAAACTTCTGGAGCCATTTTTTGGCCCTAAACGACATTTTTTTTAGAAATCTACCGCCAGCGATTTTTTAAATAAAATCATCTTTTCCTTCGTAGTCCTTGGAGAGATATTTCCAACGAGTTATCATGCGCGTCAAATGGAGATAATATGACCAAGTCATGACCCTGGGAAGTTGGTTGTCCAACTCACCCCAACAGGACCCATAAACTCTTGGTGTTACATCTCCTCGGGTTAGGGTTTTGGTTGTTTAGGGTTTGCTCTTATTGTTCAATAATAATAAGGCCTTTGAGCCTCATTGTAGTTGAGTTCAGAGGCATGTAGCCACCACATATCTTCTCAGAGATAAGCTACCTGATCCGGATTTAAACAGGAACGCAACAAATTACAGAGATAACCATATACACAAAGATGCAGCGGAAATAATACTTCATTTCATTAATGGAAAATACTGAAATATGCTTACAAACAGAAATGGCAATAAACTAGCTAGGGCGATGGTAGCTTATCTCTGAGAAGAGATGTGATGGCTACATGCCTCTGAACTGTGTTACAATGAGGCTCGAAGGCCTATTTATTGTTGAGAAACAATGGACAACCCATTAACATTCCAAAACCTAACCCTAGGAGATGAAACGCCAAACTGTGGGCCCCGTTTGGGTAAATTGGTACATCAACTTCCCGGGGTCGTAACTTTGGCATACGATCTCCGTTTGACGCGTACAATAGCTCGTTAGAAAGATCTATCCGAGCACTACCACTTTGGGAAGGGCAACATCGGTCCATGGACCCATGTTGCCCCCAGATTTCCCAAAAAACGTCGTTTAGGGCCTCAAAACGGCTCCGGAAGTTCAGCACTCGAAAAACTGCTAAAAATAGTAAGTTGTGCTACAATTAAGGAAACTGAAAATGCTGAGAAAGACAATGGTGGGGGTCCAGGTGGACTTGGCAGGTGGCCACCAATATCCACCTGGATCATTCCTCCCCCCTTAGGAAGCAATGGTCCCCATTGCGTTGAGCTCCTCCATGAGATGAGGAAACTTCTGCTGAACTTGTTCCCTGGTGAGCCACTTGCCCTGCTGAAGGAGTTGGCCCGCTTTGACAACTCGATACAGTTGGATATTCTGTTGGCGAGTGTTCTTGATCTGTGTGTCCATGATCCGATCAGTTGCAGCTTGTTCCATGCAATCTGGATTTAATTCTGTGGGTTTGAGCTGTTCTGCAATGTCGGATGTGTCTAGCAATGGTGGAAAGTATGGCCGAAGGCGGTCCACATTAAATACTGGGTGCAGGCCAAGGAATGGGGGAATGCTGAGCTCAAATGCATTGTCTCCCATAGCCTTAGTAATGGTGTAAGGACCATATCGGAGTGGTCTCAATTTCCGATAGGCTCCAGTAAGGCGTTCCTTTTGCAAATGCAACCAGACTTTGTCGCCCACCTGAAACTTGTGTGGCACCCGATGTTGATCATGTCGCTGCTTGTACTTGGCATTTGATTTCTCAAGAATGTCATGGACCTGCTGGCGAATATGTTGGATTCGCTCAATGAAGCTGGTGGCCTTATCTGTTTCGGACTGGACATGAGCTGAATTCATGTGAGTAGCTGCAAGTGGCATGGCCACATCAATGGGGCATAGTGGCTGGAATCCCAAACCCACCTGAAAAGGGCTATGGCCAGTGGAGCTGTGAAGAGCTCGGTTGTAGCTGTGCTGAACGTAGGGGAGGCTCTCGTCCCATGTGCGTGGATGCTTTGAGTTATACATGCGCAGAATGTGCACAATCATCCTATTGACAACCTCCGTCTGGCCATCAGTTTGAGGATGGAAGGCTGTGGACTTCGTGAGTTTGGTGTCCAGCATTGACCAGAGACTGGACCAAAAGGTGCTGAGAAACCGACTGTCCCGATCTGAGATGATAGACTGTGGGATCCCAAAGTGCACCCACACTCGTTCAAAGAAGAGTTTAGCAGTGGCTTCTGCTGTGATATTCTTCTTGTAGGCCATCATAATGGCCATCTTTGAGAACCTGTCGACGACCACAAAAACACAGTCATTTCCATGCTTAGTAGAAGGAAGGCCTGACATGTAATCCATGGAGATGGATTCCCAAGGTCGACTAGGGGTAGGCAACGGGGTATAGAGGCCTTGCTTCTTAATGGTCGGTTTGGCAATGGCACAGGCAGTACATGATCGGATGTACTTCCCAACATCCTGTCGAAGATTCGGCCAATAGAAATAGTTTTGCAGTACTGCCACTGTTTTCTCGACCCCGAAATGCCCAGCAGCCCGACTGTAGTGTGCTTCCCAAATCATCTTGGCACGCTCGCTTGAAGGAACACAGAGGTGACCGAGGTGGCATAATAGGGCATCCTGGAGGTGAAAATCTGCAACCTGCCGACCCTCCAAGAGTGCCTGGTATGTGTGGCCGAATTCTAGGTCGCTTTTGTAGAGAAGTGGCCAATCAGAAGTCTCGTGCCCACAAGAGTTGAGCACGGTGGTTAGCGCCATGATCGGTGGTCGACTGAGGCAATCTGCAACATTATTGGTGCTGCCCTTTTTATACTTGATATTCAAGTGAAACTGTTGCAGATATGTAGACCACTTCTGATGGCGATCATTCTGCAATTTCCCTTGGGTCTGTATGAACTGCAGAGGTCAGTGGTCTGTGTGGATGACTGTTTCCTTCCCCAAAATGTAATGCTTCCATTGTCGGCAGGCCTGTACAATGGAATACATCTCTTTATCATAAGTGGGCTATTTCCGGACTGTGTCTGAAAGTGTTTCACTATGATATGCCAGTGGATGTCCATGTTGAGTAAGGACTGCCCCAATAGCATAGTCAGAGGCATCTGTCTCGACCTCAAATGGTTGTTGTAAATCTGGTAACGCGAGCACTGGTGCCGTGCAGAGGCGATCCTTCAACTCCCTAAATGACTTCTGTTGAGATTCAGACCAAAAGAATTTTGCTTTCGCCCCGCCCTTGGTGACTTGACTCAAGGGCCAAGAAATATGAGAAAATCCCAACACAAACCTGCGGTAGAAGTTGGCAAGACCTAGAAAGCTGCAGAGCTCTGTTAGAGTGGTTGGAGAGGGCCAATCCCGAATGACTTGGACCTTGGCTGGATTGACATGCACCCCCTGTTCATCAATGATGTATCCCAGATACTGAACCTCGGTCATGCCAAAAGTGCATTTCTCCAAATTGGCACATAGCTTGTGTTGCCGCAGTGTTTGGAGAACCTGTCAGATGTGGTGGAGGTGCTCTTCCCAACTCTGGCTGAAGATCAGAATGTCATCCAAGTATACTACTACAAAGGAGTTGGTGAATGGCCGCAAGATGTCATCCATTAGCCTCATAAAGGTTGCAGGAGCATTCGTAAATCCGAAAGGCATGACCAACCATTCGAAGAGGCCCTCCTTGGATTTGAAGGCAGTCTTCCACACATCTGAGGGTTCAATTGGTACCTGGTGATATCCTGACTTCAGATCGATCTTGCTGAAATATTTCACCCCCTTTAGTTGGTCTAGGAGGTCATCAATCCGCGGGATCGGGTACCTATTACGGACAGTGATCTTGTTCAGCGCCCGATAGTCAATACAGAGTCTCCACGTCCCATCCTTCTTCTGTACCAACACTATCGGGCTCCCACAGGGCGAAGAACTCGGACGGATGTGACCTTTCTGCAGGAGCTCCTGAATCTGTCTCTTGATTTCATTGTTCTCCAGAACGGAGCGCCGATAAATTGGTCCATTGGGTAGCGGCGCACCTGGGGTCAGATCGATGGAGTGCTTGTCTTGACAGTGCAGAGGAACCCCTGCCGGGGAGGTGAAGATGTCTTCGTACTCCTCCACAATCTTGTCCATCTGTAGCTGCCGTGTAGAGGAACCCCATTTGGAGGCCGCGGCCACTGTCTTCTTCTTCCCTTGAGGGCGTATCATCAGGAAAACAAATTTCCTGGTTTTGGAAATGATCTTACTGCATTGTTTTGCAGTAATCAAAGAGATGGCGGCAGGTGGTGCTACCTCTGGTATCCTGAACAACTTATTTCCCAATGTAATAATAACAGCACGGGGCCTTGATTCATACACAGCATGTCACTTCCACAAGTATGGTTGTCCTAGTAATACATCACAAACTTCAAGGGGCGCAATGTCACACAATACCTCATCCGTGAAGGGCTTGATGTTGTATGGAAGGTGACACTGCTGGCTCACGCGAAGATCTCGCCCTTGGTGAAGCCACCCAATGGTGTATGGTTGTGGATGTGCTGTGGTCGGTAAGCCCAACCGCTTCACGACCTCTGCCGAAATGAGGTTCTTTTGACTCCCGCTATCAAAAATGAACTGTATCGGGGAGCCCTTTACCCACATCTGGGAGTGGAAGAGACGCTCCTCCTCCTCTGGATCTTCGGGTTCATTTTTTTGGATCTTTACGGTAGCAACAGTGGCGCTGGGATCCGCATCAATGATCTGCTTCCCTTTTTCATACCCCTTATCGGGTTCTGACTCAGAGTCGGAACATGCATCTGATTCTGAAACCTTTAGCTCAGCCACCAGTGACTGCTTGGCCCGACACTCACTTGTGTTGTGAGTGGAGCTCTTATGGAACTCGCACCATTTTCCAGTGTCCTTTCTCGGCTTCGCGGCGTTGCTCTTTGCCTGCAGCTTCGGCTGGTTGTCTTGGGCTGTCCCGCCTTGGCTTTGTCCTTTGTTCTGTGGTTTAGGGGCACCTTTCCCCTGCTTTGGATTCGCAGATCCAAAGTCTCGCTTCTTTTGTTTAAACTTCTGCTCGACCTTGACGGCATACCGGTATGCTGCGCCGAGCGAGGGGATGTTTAAGAACTGTATTTCTTCCTGGATGTACTTGTGCAGGCAGCCACGGTATTTGAGTATCAAATGTTGCTCCGAATCCTTGATACCCAACTTTGTGCGAAGGGTATGGAAAAGATTGGTGAACTCCGACACGTCTTGGTCCCTTCCCTGTCGCAGCGTGGTCCACTTTATGTATTCATCCTCATAGCTTCCGACAGGGTAGTACTGCTCCTTGATGGCATCCCGGAACGAATCCCAGGTGGGTGCGGCTGAAAATAGTGAGCCAGTACTTTCATCATTCTGCTCGCAGTAGGTTTCCCACCAGTCTTTGACGTGGGGGGCTGCTTTGAGAAGAGCAAAAACAATCTTTTCCCGACTCGAAAATTCATGAACAGAAAAATAACCCTCTAGCAGATTTAACCATTTATCTACGGCATCGGCGTCTATCTGACCCTCGAATATGGGGATTTCAAAATTAACTTGTACCTTAAAGGGTGTGGCGTTTCCAGAGGAGCAACTGGAAGCCGATGCGCCGCTTCTGGGTAGCCGCTGAAGGATCTGCGCAAAGCTGTCCATCATCGCGTTCCGTTGTCACTCGAGCGCTTCTTCGAGCAAGATTTTGATGGGATCTCCTGCCCCCTCGTCTTTCTTCTCGTCCGCCATGGGAGGCCGTCGGGATTTGCGAGGCTGGTCTTGCAAAGGTTCAACCAGTTCAAGCCCTAACTCCTTATATCCCGACCTTGTTGGGGACATGCAAAGAAAAACAGAGAGAAAGCAGACCGCTCTGATACCACTGATCTGGATTTAAACAGGAACGCAACAAATTACAGAGATAACCATATACACAAAGATGCAGCGGAAATAATACTTCATTTCATTAATGGAAAATACTGAAATATGCTTACAAACAGAAATGGCAATAAACTAGCTAGGGCGATGGTAGCTTATCTCTGAGAAGAGATGTGATGGCTACATGCCTCTGAACTGTGTTACAATGAGGCTCGAAGGCCTATTTATTGTTGAGAAACAATGGACAACCCTTAACATTCCAAAACCTAACCCTAGGAGATGAAACGCCAAACTGTGGGCCCCGTTTGGGTAAATTGGTACATCAACTTCCCGGGGTCGTAACTTTGGCATACGATCTCCGTTTGACGCATACAATAGCTCGTTAGAAAGATCTATCCGAGCACTACCACTTTGGGAAGGGCAACATCGGTCCATGGACCCATGTTGCCCCCAGATTTCCCAAAAAACGTCGTTTAGGGCCTCAAAACGGCTCCGGAAGTTCAGGACCCGAAAAACTGCTAAAAATAGTAAGTTGTGCTACAATTAAGGAAACTGAAAATGCTGAGAAAGACAATGGTGGGGGTCTAGGTGGACTTGGCAGGTGGCCACCAATATCCACCTGCATCACTACCATCGCCCTAGCTGGTGTATTTCCATTTCTGTTTGTAAGCATATTTCATTATTTTACATTAATGAAATGAAGTATTATTTCCATTGCATCTCTGTGTTTATGGTTATCTCTGTAATTTTTTGTGTTCCTGTTTAAATCCAGATCAGTGGTATCAAAGCGGTCTACTTTTTTTCTCTGTTTGTCTTTTCATGTCCCCAACGAGGTCGGGATATAAGAAGTTAAGGCTTGAATTGGTCGAACCTTTGTAAGACTAGCCTCACAAATCCCGATAGCCTCCCATGGCAGATGAAAAGAAAGACGAGGGGGCAGGAGATATTATCAAAATATTGCTTGAAGAAGCCCTTGAGCGACAAAGGAACATGATGATGGACAGCTTTGCCCGGATCCTTCAATGGCTACCTAGGGACGATGCATCGGCCTCCAACAGCTACTCTAGAAACTCCACACCATTTAAGGTACAAGTTAATTTTGAAATCCCCATATTCAAGGGTTAGATAGATGCAGATGCCATCGATAAATGGTTAAATATGCTAGAGGGTTTATTTTCTGTTCATGATTTTTCCAGTCGAGAAAAGATTATTTTCTCTCTTCTCAAAGTAACCCCCCACGTCAAGGATTGGTGGGATACCTACCGCGAGCAGAAGGATGAAAGTACAGGCTCACTATTTTCAGTTTCACCCACTTGGAATTCATTCCAGGACACCATCAAGGAGCATTACTACCCTGTTGGAAGCTATGAGGATCAATACATAAAGTGGACCATGTTACGGCAAGTAAGGGACTAAGACATACCAGAGTTTCCCAATATTTTCCATACCCTTCGTACAAAGTTGGGTATCAATGATTCGAAGCAGGATTTGGTACTCAAATACCATGGCTGCCTGCACAAGTACATCCAAGAAGAAATAGAATTCCTAAACATCTCCTCGCTTGGCACGGTATACCAATATGCCGTCAAGGTCGAGAAAAAGTTTAAATGGAAGAAGCGATACTTTGGATCTGCGAATCCGAAGCAAGGGAAAGGTGCCCCCAAACCACAGAACAAAGGACAAAGCCAAGGCGGGGTGGCCCAAGACAACCCGCCAAAGTTGCAAGCAAAGAACAGTGTCACAAAGCTGAAAAATGACATGGGAAAGTGGTGTGAGTTCCATAAGAGCTCCACTCACAACACAAGTGAGTGTCGGGCCAAGCAATCACTGGTGGCCGAGCTAAAGGTTTTAGAATCAGATGTGTGTTCTGACTCTGAGTCAGAACCCGCCAAGGGGAATGAAAAAGGGAAGCAGATTATCGATGTGGAGCCCAACACCACCGTTGCCACCACGAAGATCTGGGATGAGGAACCCGAAGATCCAGAGGAGGAGGAACCCGAAGATCCCGAAGATGTGGGTAAAGGGCTCCCGACTACAATTCATTGTCAACAGTAGGAGCCAAAAAAACCTCATTTCAGCGGAGGTCATGAAGTGGTTGGGCTTACCAACAACAACACATCCACAACCATACACCATCGGGTGGCTTCACCAAGGACGGGATCTTTGCGGGAGACAACAATGTCGCCTTCCATACAACATTAAGCCCTTCATGGATGAGGTATTGTGTGACATTGCTCCCCTTGAAGTCTGTGATGTATTATTAGGACAACCATACTTGTGGAAGCGACATGTTGTGTATGAATCAAGGCCATGTGTTGTTATTGTTACTTTGGGAAATAGGTTGTACAGGATACCAAAGGTAGAACCGCCTACCACCATCTCTTTGGTTACTGCAAAACAATGTAGTAAGCTCATTTCCAAAACCAAGAAATTTGTTTTCCTAATGATACTCTGTCAAGGAAAGAAGAAGACGATGGCCACGACCTCCAGAAAGGGCCCCTCCGCATGACAACTATAGATGGACAAGGTCGTGGAGGAGTACGAGGACATCTTCACCTCCCCGCAGGGGTTCCTCTAAACTGTCAGGTCAAGCACTCCATCAATCTGACCCCAAGTACACCACTACCCAATGGACTATTCTATTGACACTCCATTCTGGAGAACGACGAAATCAAGAGGAAGATTCAAGAGTTGTTGCAAAAAGGTCACCTATGTCCGAGCTCATCGCCCTGTGGGAGCCCAATCATGTTGGTACAGAAGAAGGATGGGACTTGGAGACTCTGTATTGACTATCAGGTGCTGAAAAAAATCGTTGTCCGTAACAGGTACAAGATCCCACGGATTGATGACCTATTAGACCAACTGAAGGGGGGAAATATTTCAGCGAGATCGATTTGAAGTCAGGATATCACCAGGTACCAATCGAACCCTCCAATGTAAGGAAGACTGCCTTCAATGCCAAGGAGGACCTTTTCGAATGGTTGGTTATGCCTTTCAGATTGACGAATGCTCCTACAACCTTCATGAGGCTAATGGATTACATCTTGCGGCCATTAACCAACTCATTTGTAGTGGTATACTTGGATGACATCCTGATCTTCAGTTAGAGTTGGGAAGAGCACCTCTACCACATCCAACAGGTTCTCCAAACACTACGGCAACACAAGTGATGTGCCAATTTGGAGAAATGCACTTTTGGCATAACCGAGGTTCAGTATCTGGGATACATTATTGATGAATAGGGGGTGCATGTGGATCCAGCCAAGATCTAAGTCATTCAGGATTGGCCATCACCAACCACTCTGACAAAGCTCCGCAACTTTCTAGGTCTTGCCAACTTCTACTGTAGGCTTGTGTTGGGATTTTCTCATATCACTTGGCCCTTATGTCAAGTCACCAAGGGAGGAGTTAAAGAAAAATTCTTTTGGTCTGAATCTCAACAGAAGGCATTCACAGAGTTGAAAGATCGCCTCTGCTTGGCACCAGTGCTCGCATTACCAGACTTGCAACAACCATTTGAGGTCGAGACAGATGCCTCTGACTATGCTATTAGGGTAGTCCTTACTCAACACGAACATCCAATGGCATATCACAGTGAGACACTTTCAGACACAGTCCGGAGGTATCCCACTTATGACAAAGAGATGTATTCCATTTTGCAGGCCTGCCGACAATGGAAGCATTACATTTTGGGGAAGGAAACGGTCATCCACACAGACCATCAACCCTGTAGTTCATACAGACCCAAGGGAAATTGCAGAATGATCGCCATCAGAAGTGGTCCACATACCTGCAACAGTTCCATTTGAATATCAAGTAGAAGAAGGGCAACACCAATAATGTTGCAGATTGCCTCAGTTGACCACCAATCATAGCGTTAACCACCGTTCTCAACTCTTGTGGGCACGAGACTTTTGATTGGCCACTTCTCTACAAAAGCGACCTAGAATTCGGCCACACATAACAAACATTCTTGGAGGGTCAGCGTGTTCCATATTTTCACCTCCTAGATGCTTTGTTATGCCACCTGGGTCACCTTTGTGATCCTTCAAGCGAGCGTGCCAAGATGATTTGGGAAGCAACTACAATCAGGTTGCTAGGAATTTTGGGGTTGATAAAATAGTGAAAGTACTACAGAAGTATTTCTATTGGCCGAATCTCCGATAGGGTGTTGGGAACTACATCAGATCATGCACTTCCTGCACTATTGCCAAATTGACCATCAAGAAGCAAGGCCTCTATAACCCGCTGCCTTGGGAATCCATCTCCATGGATTACATGTCAGGCCTTCCTTGCACTAAGCATGGAAATTACTGTGTTTTTGTGGTCATCGACAGGTTCTCGAAGATGGCCACTATGGCGGAATGCAAGAAGAATATTACAGCCGAAGCCACTGCTAAAATCTTCTTTGAACGAGTGTGGGTACACTTTGGGATCCCATAGTCTATCATCTCAGATCAGGATAGCAGGTTCCTTATTACATTTTGGTCCAGTCTCTGGTCGATGCTAGACACCAAACTCACTAAGTCCACAGCCTTCCATCCTCAAACTGATGGCCAGATAAAGGTTGTCAACAGGATGATCATACACATTATGCACATGTACAACTCAAAGCATCCACACACATGGGACGAGAGCCTCCCCTATGTTCAACACAGCTACAACTGGGCTCTCCACAGCTCAACTGGCCACAACCCTCTTCTGGTGGGCTTGGGATTCCAGCCACTATGTCCCATTGATGTGGCCATGCCATGTGCAACTACTCACGCAGATTCAGCTTATGTCCAGTCCAAAAAAAATAAGGCAAATAGCTTCATTGAGCACATCCAACATATTCTCCAGTAGGTCCATGACATTCTGGAGAAACAAAATGCCAATTACAATCAGCGACATGATAAACATCGGGTGCCACACAAGTTTCAGGTGGGTGACAAAGTCTGGTTGCATTTACAAAAGGAACGCCTTACTGGCGCCTATCGGAAACTTAGACCACTCTAATATGGTACTTACACCATTACAAAGGTTGTGGGAGACAATGCATTTGAGCTCAGCATTCCCCCATTCCTTGGCCTGCATCCAGTGTTCAATGTGCACCACCTTTGTCCATACTTTCCACCATTACTAGACACATCTAACATTGCAGAACAGCTCACACCCACAAAGTTAAAACCAGATTGCATGGAACAGGTTGCAACTGATCGGATCATGGACACACAGATCAATCACACTTGCTAGCAGAATATCCAACCGTATCGAGTTGTCAAAGTAGGCCAACTCCTTCACGAGGGCAAGTTGCTCACCAAGGACCAAGTTTAGCAGAAGTTTCCTCATCTCATGGAGGAACTCAACACAATGGGGACCATTACTTCCTAAGTGGGGAGGAATGATCCAGGTGGATATTGGTGGCCACTCGCCAATTCCACTTGGACCCCCACCATTGCTTCTTTCATTTTTTTAGTTTCCTTAATTGTAGCACAGTATACTATTTTTAGCTGTTTTTCGGATCCTAAACTTATGGAGCCGTTTTGAGGCCCTAAACGACATTTTTTTGGAAATCTACCGTGAGAGATTTCCTATCTAAAATTGTCTTTTCCATTGTATTCCTCAGAGATATCTTTCCAACGGGTTATCGTGGGTGTCAAACGGAGATAATATGACCAAGTCATGACCCCAGGAAGTTGGTTGTCCAACTCACCCCAACGGGACCCATAAACTCTTGGTGTTACATCTCCTCAGGTTAGGATTTTGGTTGTTTAGGGTTTGCTCTTATTGTTCAATAATAAAAAGGCCCTTGAGCCTCATTGTTGTTGAGTTCAGAGGCATGTAGCCACCACATCTCTTCTCAGAGATAAGCTACCATCGCCCTAGCTGGTGTATTTCCATTTCTGTTTGTAAGTATATTTCAGTATTTTACATTAATAAAATGAAGTATTATTTCCACTACATCTCTGTGTTTATGGTTATCTCTGTAATTTGTCGCATTCCTGTTTAAATACGGATCATTCATGACAGTGAAAGCACTTGATTTTGGACAAGTCCTTCTTCTTTCCCCCTTGACTAGATTCTGCTTTGGATTGTGATTTTTTCCCTTTCCCTTTCTTTGCCTTTCCATTCAAGGTATAATTCTCCTCATCATCGACCTTGGATGAAGTCCGTCTCTGTTGCTCCGCCTTATTTCTTCCTGCACTAGATCAGACCATTACTGCTCCCATCTTGGTAGTTTCTCTCTACCATTTATCGAATCTTCATAACTATGCCAACTCTTGGGAAGACCCAAGAGGGCTAGAGCTACCATATCTTCTTCAAGAGCAGTAACACCAACCCCGCCAAGATCATCATGAGACTATGTAAACCTACTCAGATACTGTGGAATTGTTTCATTCTTTTGCATCTTAATACTTCAAAGCTTGTCCTTGAGTCTCAACTTCCTGTGGTTAATATTGTTCTCAAAAATCTCAATCAATGATTTCCACATTGTGAATGGAGTCTCTTTCCCATCGAGATTCAAGACAATATGATCCTGAACTCCCTTCAATATGATCCTCCTCTCTTTAGCCACATCTTTCTTCCATTGGGAAAGATATTGGGCATCAGATGTTGGGGATTTTGCTACATCTGTCTTGATGTATTCTAGAAACCCATAATCATCCAATATTGCTTCCATTTAGATCTTCCATGCCCTAAAATTTGGTGGTCCCTTCCAAAGAATACTCAAGCTCGAGTCCATTTAAAGCCATCTTCTCAGTCCTGGAGAAAACCTGTAACATTGATCTTAAAATTTGAACCCCCTGTAATGACATCTTTGAAATCTCTTCTTTAATGTGAATCTAGCTTTGATACCATGTGGAATTTAATGTGTAGATTCTAAAATGCACATGAAATTGACTAAATCAAAAGGCTAGAAGCTACTCTACTGATCTGCAGAAGAAAATTCATGATTTAGAACACAAATCATTAACATGCATCAACATTTAACACACATACATAGAGATTTATCTAGGGGAAAGTAACTGCTCAAAACCCCTTACTATATGTATTTCATTAATCAAAAATCTGGATGATTACTATATGCTCTACTTAAGCTTGAGCTCAACCTGCACCTGTACCTTCTATCCTCTGCCTAACTAACTAAACTTGGCTAATAATTAGCCAAAATTTTGAGCCTCCAATCCCCTATTTCCTTGCATTGTTTCCTTGGGAATTAGGCCCCTATTAATTAGGAAATTCCTCAATTTGGATTGCACAATTCCTACAGGCCCTTCTTTGACTGCATGCATGCCCTATACAATTTTGACTAGTTTACAAATGATATTACAATTCCCTTTAACTCCACTCTCAACTGGGTAACTTGAATTCTCCGCATGCATGAGTTAATTTAGGTTAATGAAACAATTAATTGGATGACTACTCAGTGTGAAAAAAGTTACACACCCTTGATTGAACCTCCACTAGTTCTACTAACAATGAAAACTAGTTATAGTGACAATATCTCAAATTCACTAAAATATATTGCTACAAATTAGCAATAAATCATGTATAATTGAACTTAAGTGTCTCCAACTCGAATTTACTAGGTTGACTGAATGAAAAGAGGCATGTCATCTTAGTTAACTACCTCCAAGTTTTTTTTCAAATTGAAATTTGAATTTCTCCTAATTTAATCAAGGCAAAATTAAATTAGGAATTTCTTGTTGCATTTTCAATATATCCCTCTCATAGATTTAAGATGGATGGATCTATCTCGGTTTCTAGGTGTGTGGTAAAATAAAATTCTAAGTGCGGACAAAAAAAATTCCTCTAACCCGAGAGTGGGTCTAGCCACAAACAAGACATTCTATGGAATATTTTCTTAGGTTAGAACCAATTAAGAGGACCTACCTCTTAGTACGCTTAACCCGTTTGGTGATGACCTTGCTTCCCCGCTCCAGCTATCTCCCGTTTCCTTCTTCGAGCACCTGAAATGAGTAAACAACAGCAAACAACAACCATGATAATAGACAAATTATATTCAACCTACTTAAAAAGTCAAGAAACATTAAGCCATAAACATATGAGATGACATATTATCTAGGAAATAAATTGATAGTTGCATATATATTAAATCAAGAAGAGATTACAACTGTTGCCTTGACGTTGTTGTTCTCCTTCAATAAATTCGGGTTCCCACACACTTCCATTAGCATTCCATGATGGCCTCAACAATGTTAGTTTTAAGGATCTTCCCTTTAGTCTTCACACTAAACCAAATTCACACTTCTCCCTCACACACAACTAGAGAGCTACAACTACGAATAACTTGTTGATTACTCCAAAATCAAAACTTCAACCAGAACCTAATTAGAACTAGCTTGTGCTTGGGAAATAGGGAGGTTTGTATAGAATGGATGGAAGGGAGATGGTTCCTCTTCTCATGGGATAAGGTCTTATCTCTTGAGGTAGTTCCATCCTAATAGGGCAAAGGATCACAAACAAACCTCCTCGACTCCATCCAGCCTAACCATTTACCAGACTGTTGTTACGAAACTTCTAGAGCTGGAAGCTTCGGCTCCTTATTTAAAAAACTTTCCAAAAGAGGATTGGCGTGACTGGAAAAAGGCCCATTCACTCCGATTGGTGCTAGGGACGATTATAATCTCTGTATATTGGCGCGAGGAGGACACGAGTCATTAGCATTGGTCTTGTAACTGGGAAAAACAAAATATTTTTGGGAAATGATGCAAAAGGGAATTGTTCTGCTCATGAAGAGGGACACGATGGGAGTTTCTTCATGAAGGGAAAGCATGTAGGGTTCACTGTAGAGGTCCTCTGGGATCATGGAACGGGGAGTAAAGGGACAGTGACAAAATGTTGTGTAATAGATGCCCCCTAAAGCGTGAAGGTCAAACTATAGTGAGGGGTGAAATGCTTTATGAAGAAGTGCAAGGAACCAGAGACTACTATCAGAAAACTTACAAACAAGTACAGATACATATACATAACTGAAAACTTTTTCAAATGATACATGAATTGCGGCATGGATGTAGCCATCCGGAGAATGATCATGTAAATAGATCTAGGTATGGGTGTAGCCATCCAGCAGAAAGGATCATAATGAAACCAAGGTATGGTCACAGCCATCTAATAATGAGAAGGATCGCATATGATAACTCATGGTATGGTCGCAGCCACCCATCTAAAAGAGACATGCATATCAGTACAAGCATATCACACCTCCTTGCAACTTGGACTTTTGTAATCTAAGCCCAGGGTCTTGTGCTCCAACATGACTCAATCAAAGTACAAATTCTAACATGTGAATAGATATGTTGACGTTGAAAATGCTAGAAAATTGCTTGATTACGAGCCGATGATGTGAATTGTTAACAAGCGCGAGAGAAACCACCAATAAAGATAATGTTCCGCAAGGTACTACCGGCACAATTCACGAAATGTGAATAAAGTAACTGAATTAAAACACCCATGAAATCACCCGATCAAAAGCCAATGATGTGAACTTGTCATCTATAGAAATTTTCACTGTAGATCAACAGACTATGCAATAGACTAAAGCAAAATACAAGATCTACTTCTACAACAACCTTTGCGGAAGCTTAATCAAATATGAGAAAGATCAATGAGAACACATATCACTGAGAATGAGAAATTAATCACACATAACACAGAAGAATAACCCAGGGAAAGCCTCAGCCTAAAACCCCAATATTTGTATTATCATACAAGTGGAGATATGTTCAAGTTACAAAAAGAATCAGCTCTCAATCTATCCCACTCTCTCTACAACCAAACAATACAGCTCATAGACTGAATAGACATTATATATGTCCTCCTCAAGCCCTCCAAACCTCCTATTTCCTTGCGTATTTTTCTTAGGGTCCAGTGATGCCACATGTGTGAATTGGCCTCATCACATTCACAAAACCTGAAGAAGTAACTGCGCAATCCTCAAGGAAAGAATTCCTTCTACATGCAAGAGATATTCACAATGGAATATTCTAGCAATTGATAGTACACTGTCCCTCCATTTGATCTCAACTGGGTCTTTGTTTGAACTGATATGCATGAGTTATTTATGAGAGAATATTTAGTTATCTGAAGTGCAACAGTTACATGCATGCATGCATTAACTAACTGAATTCACAATTAATTCAATAAACTGTTTGAATTAATCTAACTGGACTTAACTCAGTTAACTGAGCCAACTAATTACAACTCAATATTACAACTCATCATTATCTCTTTAATTAATGGATAAATTCCTCAATTAATGGAGAAATTGTTGCATGTCCCTACATAGACTTCATGTTTGATTATATACAACTAATTAACTCATGGTGAATTAATTAATTATTTTACAAACAACTATTAAGATCAAATTAGAATTTTTACTTCTCTATTTTAGTTCAGGGACTAACTAAAATAGTAAGGTATCCCGAAATGCTATTTATAGCAGTACTAAATTTAGCACTTCTCTATTTAGCATTTCTTGTAGCTATTTTCAACACTCCCTCTCAACAAGAAAGGGATTATCAGTAACCCAATCCTGTCTCTGTGGAAATCAAACTTGCATTTTGACAATGCATTCATGAAAATATCTACATCCTATTCCTCAGTCGAAACATACAGCAACAACATGATCCTCTTGACCACATAGTCTCGAAGATGGTGATACCGGATATCAATGTTCTTGGACCTATCATGAAAAACTGGATTCTTAGAGATTTTGATACAACTCTGGTTATCGCAGTAGATCATTGTAGGATCCATCCTCTGACCAAACAATCCCACTAGAATCTTCCGCATCCAAATGGCCTCACATGCAACTTGACTAGTAGCCATGTATTCAGCCTTTGCTGAGCTAAGTGTAACTGATCTTTGTTTCCTACTGTACCAGGAAACTGAAGCTGAACCAAGGTTGAAGATTCCTCAAAGAGTGCTCTTCCGATCTGATGAACTCCCTGCCCAATCCGCATCTGTGAAGCCTTGAAGCTTCACTCCCTCTGTCCGTCTGTACCATAATCCGAACTGAGATGTGCCTCTGATGTATCTCAGCACATGCTTCGCTGCCTTCCAAAAAAACTTGGTAGGCTGAACCATAGCTTGACTCAGCTGGTTCACCACAAAGGATAATTCGGGTCATGTGTTCACCAAATACATAAGTGAACCCACTAGCTGCCGATAAACAGTAGCAGCTACTACCTCACCTAAAGTAGCATCCTCCTTCCTCCAGTTCCTACCTAGAAGAGTTTGCATGGGCTTGCACTTCTCCATGTGAAAGCACCTGAGTATCTCATTGGCATACTTTCCTTGAGACACGAATACTTCATTATCTTTCTGCCATGTCTTCATGCCCAGAAATTAGTACATAAGACCCATGTCTTTCATTTTGAACTCTCTTGAAATGTCCTCCTTGCAAGACTGTATTAGCTGATCATCACCTGTTGAAATTAGATCATTGACATAAAGAACAATGATCAATGGTTTACCTTCTACCATGATGTGATAAAGGTTCGCATCTGCTTCACTCTTGGTGAAGCCCAACTCGGTGAAATAACTATCGATACTGGTGTACCAAGCATGTGATGCTTGCTTCAACCCATACAAAGACCTCTTGAGTCGGCACACATGCGACTCGCGATCAAAGGTCTCGAAACCCTTTGGCTTCTCAATGTTCACCTCCTCCTCAATCTTCCCATTGAGGAATGTTGTCTTCACGTCCATCTGGTGGATCTTCCACCCCATCTGAGTTGATAGTGCCAACATCAATCTAATCAATGAGTACCTTGCTACGGGAGCAAAATTCTCATCATAGTCGATCCCCTCGACCTGTGAGAAACCCCGGGCAACAAAACTTACCTTTGTTTCTCAAAACTACCATCAGCTACTTGTTTTACCTTGTAAATCCATATGGAACTCACCACTGATGGTGGGCTCTAGTATTGCAGAAATAATGCTACAACTCCTGGGACTCCCTTCTTTACTTTTATCAACCCGGTAGTTCATAACAAACTTGGAAGCGATGGTGCTATATGCACAAGTACTAGCTCTTGCAGCAGTTGTCACTAGATCAGTTGGCACAAGTCCACTAGGAGCTTAAGCCAACTTCTATGAGCTCTCAGAAGAATCTTTTAATGGTGATGGATGAAATCTAACTCAACCAGAGGCTAATCTACTTGCAAAAAGAAGTTGAAAGCTAGAAAGGAACGCAAACCCTAACAAACCCTAGTTTTACTGACTAACCCTACTGGTGAAAGTAAAAGGATGAAGCTACAGGAATGGATGCCATTGACTTCTAGAAAGTTAAAATGCATGTGACTAAGCTACTTCTAAAGAGAAATATGAAGAAAACATCTTTTTGCATTTTTGAGTACTTCGTCAAGATTATTTTGCATATGCTTTAACTGTTTTTTACTGTGCAGAGGTTAACTGGCGAAAGGAAATGGAGTAGGTGCTTGCAGGAGGTTGGGAAGGTTAGAAGAGGGCCTAAGGGGTCCCTAGCACCCTTCCAGAGAGTTTCACAGTGATCGGATTCCAAGAAACCGCTTTCGTGAGCTTCTACAGGAAGTCTGCAGGGGTTCTACAGGATGTTCTGTGGCTTCTACAGGATGTTCCGAAAGGAGATTTTTGAAGGGTTGATGGTGGAAAAGAGGTGAAGAAGTGGGTATGGAGGTTTATGATGATGTGGAATGGTCCAGGACCTGGCAAACAAAGCGGGTGAGTGACAATAATGGTTGGATTTGTTCAAGGAGGGGTAGAGCAATGTTGCACAAAAATATGAAAATTAGGTCAAAGTGAGGGAACGTAGCAAATGTGAGGCAAGAATCAGAGTTGGAGGGCGAAGTAGGAGGTATTGATGGATTAGGGGTAGGTAAAAAGGTTTTACAAGTGCCCTGCAAGTTATTTTTCAAACTATTAAAACAAAGACTCGAAAAACCAAAGACCTAGCTACTTTAACCTAATCTGACCTGAATATCAGCAAAGCAAATGAGCAGAAGTTTATTGCAACGAAATCATGTGAAATAGCTATGCAAACTAAGCAATCATGAACCTGAACATGTAACCTCAACTGGTATCAACTTCTGCAGATGAGAATCTACACTAACAATTGCATGATGAAGCAAAGACAGTGTTTTTGGTAGCGGCAAGGACACCTTGGTCTCAGCTCATGGTCCCACAGAGGGAGAGGTGAGATCAGGGGTGCTTGATGGCCTTTTTCTGAAGATCTTCTCTGTTATTAACCTATCAAAACAATCTGAACATGAAAAGCCTTTTTAATCATCAACAATGACCTATGTAATCAAGCAAATTTGTAATCTACTTAACAGAAATTATTTGATAAAGACATTCAAAACATGTAACAGTACAAGAAGGAAGCCTTGGCACTTGGGTTGGGCCCAACCCCAAGAGCTGCAGGCTCCTAAGAAAAAAGATCAGGACTGATGCCAAATGAAACTGCTTTCCATTATTCAAAAACAACCATGTCACCAGAAAGTTGTACAGCAGAAACTACAAAATGAGCTGAGAAACTAGCAGCACTATAGTGAAAAATACTACTGTTAAAAAAGTAAAGTACGAAGGTTGGAAGCCTTCCTATTTATGCACTACGAGGGTCTCCAATAGCCCTCCTTAACTCGAGGGGCTCGGCTGCTCAAACTACCAGTGATCAGTCACTTTACACAAAAATGCTCGGCTACCCTTGGGAATCCTTTTCGGTGGCCTACTGAACTCCGAGCTAAGGGTGGAGATTTCGAGGAAGGGAAAATTTAGTGCAGGAGACACCCTTTCTACGAATCCTCACCCTTGTTCCTTCATGTTTGGCTGTCATCTGGCTCATAACTGCTTTGCTTTGGTCCAAAATTTGTCCAAAAATCTGCAATAACCACGTGTTAGCCTTCTTGGTCAAGTGACTATCCTCATTTGTTCAACTAACATAAATATACTCAAAAAACATGCATAAACTATGAAAAATGGTGGATTGATGAAGAACAATAGGCAAAATGAGCCTAATAAGTTACCCATTTTTGGGGCTCATCAACTGACTTACCTTAAGGTCTTGGGACAACATCCCACACACTGTTTCAAATGATAGAGTCCTACTCCTCTACCACTGCATCAACCCAGACTGGTTTTTGCTCTGCCTCCTCGAATGAAGAAGGCTCAGTATCTACACACTTCCCAACCAGGGCCATGTACCCAGTGTACCACTCGGGCGACCTCCTCTATCTACGCTAAGAAGATGGTTGTCCCACATTCTCCTGCGCATTCAGCATCAACCTATCAGCTTCCCTTGAGCGTTTTCGCCCATCTCTGGAAGTCTCAGCATGAGTGGATGTATCCACTCCCAGATCCTCTGCATGCGGCTGCTCCGCATCAGTCTGAGGCTTCTCCTCCTTAGGAACTAAAAGTTCCTCCTCTGCATGCAATTTGAGCTCCCTCTCAAGTGATAATCGCATGGCTTTCTGCTAGTCAAACTTCAGATCCTTGCGTACCACTGTCCTCTGAGTGGAAGGCAGGTACACCCGATATTTTTGGGGTGTATCCATGTACCCCACAAGTATTCCCAACTTAGTTGTTGGGTCTAGCTTCTTCCTGGCATCTTTGGTCACATGACAATAAACTGACGATCCAAAGATTCGGAAATGACTTACATCAGGTCGCTTCCCGAAAAAGGCCTCCATAGGTGTCTTCATTCCCAGTATATGGTGCGGGCTTCTATTCTGCAAGTATACTATTGTATTGCATGCCTCAACCCACAAATGCAGTGGTAGGCTTTGGTCATGAAACATCGCTCAAGTAGCTCCCACAATCGATATGTTCTTCTTTTTAGCCATCCCATTCTGTTGTGGGTTATGGGGTGTCGTCAACTCTTGTTTAATTCCTTTTGCAACGGCTTTAAACTATTAGGAGACATACTCCCCACCATTGTCGCTATGAAAGGCTTTTATTTTCTTTCCAAATTCTTTCTCTGTTACGGCTTTAAACTCACAAAACCTCAAGAAGGTATGATCCTTCTTTTGCATAAAGTAGATCCAACATCTACGAGAAAAATCATCAATAAAAATAACATAGTACCTTTGGTTAGTGGTGGAGGTTGTAGAGAATGGTCCACAAACATCTGAGTGAACTCGCTCTAGGATTTCTCCAGCTCTACTATCTTGATCCATAAAGGAAGATTTCGCATACTTACCCAAGGTACAAACTTTGCATGTATTCGTCTGCTCAAGTTTTCCCTTGGGTAATCTGGTAGAAATCTGCTGCATGATCTTCAGGGCTCCATGGTGTAAGTGGCCCAGTCTTCTATGCCATAGCTCACCAATTTCTTGGCTATGCACCATCTTAGCTTTGGAGCTCAATGCAGCACAGTCGCCTACCTCTAACTTGTAGAGGTTCTTTACTCGAACCCAATTCGCTTTGTCTGTCCAATACTGATATGTCTCAGGAATACCTTTCCTTTACTAAAGACTGCATCATAGCCTTTGTCTTCTAGCATAGCGACAGACACAAGATTATTCTTCAGACCTGGTACATACTTTACATCAGTTAGGGTGAGGGGAGCTCCATGATCCCTCTAAAACACAACCGTACCTTCACCTGAAACACGGTACTTTCCATCATCGCCCATCTCGATCTGCATCTGGAGATCCTTCTCCTCCAAGGTACTAAAAAGATTCTTGTCACGTAACATGTGGAATGAAGCTCCATTGTCCAGGTACCACACACATCCCACCATGGATGAAACCATGCATGTGATAAGCGAGAAATCCAGCTCAAACTGTGAGGCCAGTGCCTCACCATCAGATGCCTTTGAGGAATCCTTCTTGGATTTCTTCTGTGGACAATTTGTAGCATAATGGCCCACTTCATGATAATGAAAGCATCGCATTTTCGATTTGTCAATCTTCTTCCCACCATGGGAAGAACCGGATTTGGTATGGGACGCCTTCCCTTTCCCTTTCCTTGCCTTACTCGCTAAGGCTAGATTTTCCTCATCATCTTGCTTCGTTGAGGATCCATCTTTGGTGTGTCTTCTTATTTCCTCTTGCATCAGATCTGACCAAAGTTGTTCCCAATATGGCAGTTTTTCTCTTCCATTAACAGAGTCTTGGTAGCTATGCTAGCTCTTAGGAAGACTGAGGAGTGCAAGACTCACCATGTCATCATCGGTGATCATTATCCCTACACTTCCAAGCTCATCCCTGCATGTGGTGAGCTTGTTCAGATATGTAGAGATTGTGTCGCCCTTTTCATATTTGATCTTCTAAAGCTTGTCTTTCAATGCCAACTTCCTCTGATCGCTGCTATTTTGATATAGATATTTCAATGTTTTCCACATCAAAAATGGTGTCTCCTTCCGATGGAGACTCAAGACTATGTGGTCTCGAACTCCCTCCAGAAGGATTCTCTTTGCTCTAGCCACACATTTCTTCCATTCCGCCAATTGAGTAGCATCAATCGGCTTGGGGACTTCTTGATCAATGAAGTCCCTTAGACCGTTATCCTCTAATATTGCTTCCATGTGATCCTTCCAGGTTATATAATTCGAGCTACCACTAAGGGCATACTCGAGTCTTAAACTGTTGAACACCATTGGTGAAATTGAGATGTGATAAGAACTCGATTTCTATATTCAGGAACCACAAAATTCAAACTTCTCCCTTCTAGTATATTATTCTTCTCCTTTGATCACCTTTGCTCCGACACCATGTAGAAATTCTCACTGTAGATCAACATATTATGCAATAGACTAAAGAAAAATACCAGATCTACTTCTACAACAACCTTTACGGAAGCTTAATCGAATGAGCAAGAACAATGAGAACACATATAGCTGAGAATGAGAAATCAATCACACATAACACAGAAGAAATAACCAGGGGAAAGCCTCAGCCTAAAACCCCAATCTTTGTATTATCATACAAGTGGAAATATGTTAAAGTTACAAAAAGAATCATCTCTCAAGCTATCATGCTCTCTCTGCAATCAAGCAATACAGTTCACAGAGTAAATAGACATTGTATATTTCCTCCTCAAGCCCTCCAAGCCTCCTATTTCCATGTGCAGTTTTTCTTGGGTTCCAGTGATGCCACATGTGTGAATTGGCCTCATCACACTCACAAAACCTAAAGAAGTAATTGCGCAATCCTCAAGGAAAGAATTCCTTCTGCATGCAAGAGATATTCACAATGGAGTATTCTAGCAACTGATAGTACATTGTCCCTCCATTTGATCTCAACTAGGTCTCTGTTTGAACTGACATGCATGAGTTATTTATGAGAGAATATTCAGTTATCTTAAGTGAAGCAGTTACATGCATGCATGCATTAACTAACTGAACTCACAATTAATTCAACAAACTATTTGAATTAATCTAACTGGACTTGACTTAGTTAACTGAGCCAACTAATTACAACTCATCCTTATCTCTTAACTGATGGATAAATTCCTCAATTAATGGAGAAACTGTTGCATGTCCCCACATAGACTTCATGTTTGATTTTCTACAACTAATTAACTCATGGTGAATCAATTAATTATTTTACAAATAGCTGCTAAGATCAAATTCGAATTTTTACTTGTCTATTTTAGTTCAGGGACTAACTAAAATAGGAAGGTATCCCGAAATTCCATTTATAGCAGTATTAAATTTATCACTTCTATATTTATCATTTATTGTAGCTATTTTCAAAATCATCGAGTGCAAAGAACTTGCCATTAGGGCATGCAATCTCTAAGGTACTGGAAGGGAGTCTCTTGGTCAACTTCCTGGATAATGAGCTAAAGTTGACAGGAAGCGACCATGTCAAAGGAGGGCCGTAATGTATCCCACATCATCGACATGAGACAAAGGGATGCAAAATGATCTTGGATGATATAGATAATCCGGGGTAAGCATAACTGTAGAAGGACAACTCTTGAACATATCGATGACATGACTCAGAGTTTGGCAGGTTTCGAATCCATAGGATCGGTGGTCATGATGACGTGGCAAAGATAAAATGGAAGGAAAAAATAAACGGCCCGACCCAGGAAGATAAAAGATGAAGTGAGGATATCCCAACCCGACATGAAGCAGAAAGTGTCATGTTCAAGAGTGAGTTGCCAACTCAAATGAACGAATTTCCAAATTTTCCCCCACCATTTCTGCCAGGTACCCCAATTATTTTTTAATCGCAAGCTTGAAGGGTATAACATATGCTTGTACTGTAATTCCATCCTTCAAATGAATCTGACCTAGTAAGTTTAATGAGCCCTAGGAAGGAGAAGATCATGTTCGTTATGGTGACAAATCTGATGTTGTTTAATATTTTAACGAGTCCGACAAAGGTGAAACTCGGTATCTTTTTCATGTTTAAAGAGTTTGAAAAAGACACGGAAAAGAAAACTCCACATGGTCCCTTTTCGTACATTTGTGTCTCTCGATCTCGAAAAGGTAGAAAACGATACTCTAGAGAACCACTTGACCATTTTAGTCAAGGAGTACCTTTTTGTAAATAGTGCATCCCAGCCCGAAAAAGGGGTAAATGTATACTAGGTGCACGACGTTTCGCATCCGTTAACGAGTTCAAAATGACAAGAGATCGACAATCATTTCGTGTTTAAAGGGTTGGGAAAGAGCTTGAAAGTAGAACCCCCATTTTATTCTCTTTAGTAAGTGAAAAGGTAAAAATACTCAGCAATATTTTCATATGAGTTTTACGAGTCGAGAAAAGAGTTGAAACGTGACTCAGTACCATCACCAAAAATCCCTCACCTATCGTTGTTCTAAAGGTAAAATGTATTATCCAATTCTTAAGGAAAAATAGGTCAAAAATACTTCAAAACCATAATATTTTATGAAAAACTGAATAAAAGGAGGGAAAAGTAATTATTTTTTACCGTTTACCATTTTACCTTTGTGTGAAAAACTTTTTACCCACTTGTGCCCTAATTTTTCTGGAGCAGATCGCGGGAGATCTGGGAGGTCATTTGTCGAGCCATTAGTTACAGGTAAGATCCAAGCCCTTAAGCTCCATTTTCATACTGTTTTTTTCTTGTTTTTATCTATTTTTTGGATTTCTTAAGGAGGTTTTGGCAAAAACAATTCGCCCTCGGTCAACACGATTTCCAGGCACGGAATCGCACCAACTAGGGATTGTTAAAACTACCAACCGCACTGTCAACACAACTAAAATAGGCGCGCTAGCGCTGTGAACAAAGAAAAAAACATTTTTTCTCTTAAATACACCGTTTGAATCCAAATTTCAGATGCCAAAAATGACTATTGACTTGATACATGGTTTTTGCAGGAAAGAATCATCAAAAATGGTGGATTGGAAGGAACATGAGCACGAATATGTGGACACCCAAGCAATGGCTGATCCAAATTGCTTGGATTCCTTGAGGAACTGCGGACTCCTCAAGTTCTTTCTCATACCAAGGATGCGGGCTCAACCTCAGCTGCTTCGATACCTGATTAGTCTCTGGGACATAAATCAAGAAATTTTTATTATTGGTGACCAGCAGCTGGAGTTGGAGACTTCAGATATTTATTTCATCACAGGACTGTCCCAGACAGGGGAATCAGTCAATCTATATGGGTCAAGGCCGATTGGGGCAAGCATATCCATGCTACTTATTGAACACTGCCCAGAAGCTCTTAAATCAAAAAGTGGCAAGATTGAGATTGCGACTGTGCAAGATCTTACACTGAGAGTGCTATTGTTGACCATCAACAGAGTGGTTGGGTCCCAAGCAGAGAATGAGACCAACAAGTCGAAGTTTCTATACGATATCGACTGTACAGCACCGATGATCTTCAATTGGGTGGAGGCCATGAAGATCAACATAAAATGCCAGCTGTCAAAAGCTAAGGCAGGGAATCTAAAGCAATTTTGCTTCAGATCTGTGCTAGTGACCTTCTTCCTAGAGTGGGTTTCATTGTTCCAATACTAGCTTATTGAGGTGGATCCACCGATGCCACGAGACCCACAGATGGTCCGTTGGAGTCGGTTGATGCCTAGAATCACCAAGGGCCACCATATGTCCTACAAGCCTGCCTTTTTCTCATGGATATGACAACAGTTGATCATAGTGGAGGATTGGCCTTACAACGGTACCGACTTCCATGGAGATCTGGATATGTCGCTCCCAGATGGGGAGGATTTCGACGATGAAGGTAAAAAATCATTTTTTGTTTTTTCAATTTTTTAATTGTTTTATATGTGTGTGTGTGTGTGCGTGTGTGTGTGCATGTGCGTGTGTGCATGTGTGTGTGTGTGTGTTTATAACACTTTGTTTTATCAATGCATATGTTGGACCAAAGTGTCCTGTTGAGATGTCCCCGATAGCCAGGCGCATCGCTCGCCAGTTTGATGTCGCTCCTTATCAAGAAGGAGGTGACAACGAGGAGGAGATCGCGAGGAACCTTGAGGGGTTGATTTGTGGGATCCCATAGTATTCTCAGGTGGGAGACATCCCACGCCAGTACCAAAGGCATACGGTGGGGGTATCTGATCAGATCCATCGATTTCTAACTCATGTAGCATAGGAGTTACATGTTACCATGATCACCATGTTGATTAGTTCCTAGGTCTAGCATTTACATTTTTGAGGCCTGCGTGCCACGGATATATGAGGCCTGCGAGTCGTGGATGTTATTTGAACACACATATTATTTTTTTGGGTTTTGATGTATCAAACATTATTGGCATATATATATATATATATATATACATTGTATTTTCTTGCTTACTATGGTACAAATGATTTGTTTTATTTTTTCACATGTTTCGTAAATGTCTATCCAACACATAATTAGCTAATGCATCTATCAATGTATTCATGTGTCTGGGAATATGATGGTATGTAATGTAATCAAAATTTCTCTCTAGTAGATGAATACGTATATACATTCTCAATATCTGAGGGTTCTGATGGAATATTTCTCATTGACTTCAAGGACAAGAAGCTGTGAATCCAAGTTAACCACCAATTCCCAAATGTCAAGAGCAATTCCTTCTAACAACAATTCAATAACTATGTTGTATTCAGCATTGTTATTAGTTGTATGACCTAAATAAAAACCTTGAAGATCAATCAACTCACCATGAGGGTCATAAATGGCCCATGCTGCGGAGGATAGATTCTAGGTACTACGGCAAGCACCATCAGTGAAACCGATGTGAGGAGTCACAAACATCTGCAAAGTAGGGAAAAACATAGTAAAAAGGAAATTTGTTTGAAAATTAACACAGCAAACCACACTGCACAAAAATGAATGACACACTAATGTACACAAGTAACCTTGCAAGATGACCTAAGCATAGTACTTTTTGAGATAAAGCCCATTTTGGGGCTTGTATAAAGGATTTCCTTCATAATCAATTGTTGACTTATAGGGGCGTGACCCAGGTTCGGAAGAGTTATTTAGCCAAACAAATCCCGCAGCTACTGGCCCTTTTGGCAATAGCCCGCGGAGCGCAGACTGAGGTCTCACCCGAGGTAGCAGGGGAGGGTGCTGGAACCAGGTTTCCACACCCTTGGGATGTCTTGATGTGGTCTGGAAGGTTCACACTTCGTTCTGTGGCTTCGCGCCACTCTGCTCCAAGTAGATCCGGACCTAGGAAAATCCTTAATGCTTATTACTACGTTGTTATAGATTATATCTACTTTTTATGGTCTATAAGCAAACATTTAACAGAAATAACCAATTCGCCCACCCAGAAAAGATACAGATTTGCATAAACTCATAACATAAGCATACGCGCATAGATGAAACAGTTATATCAACCATAATTTAGCCAGATCCACAATAATTCCGATTTAACACAGAATTTTAGAATCAACTTATCTTTATTCAATTCCTTCACCAATACATATAGATTCACCATGTGCACTCAGCTGCAGGGGTCCACGCACACAACTGCGGACTCTACTAGGCCTCTACACACACAGCTGCAGAGCCTCTATCTACGTACCAACAACCTTGACTCAGACTTACAGACACTTCAAGACTTCATTCCTCAAAAACTCATTACATTCCAGATCCAAAAGTACATACTAAAAACTTACTTCTATCCATAGAGCCTTGCTCTATTTATACATTCCCATGGGCCGCGGACCATGGGCAAGCTGACTCCCTTCCTATTATTTTACATTATTTTTGGGGGGACAACCCTTTGACTTGACTCATTTACAATTCGTGCTCCGCACACTTTGCAGAGTCCTTACCATACCTTTCCCAAAATTTTGGGCTTTGAGCCCTGAAACTGTTACGCGGGCCCTCTGCTACCCAACATCAATTAGCTCATAGGCCCCTTTTTCCAACACACGTTTAACAATGTAGGGCCCATGCCACATGGGTTCGAACTTGCCTCCCCCCAGCTTATCATTAGCTTGATCATAAAGTAAAACCAAGTCACCCTCAGAAAACGCACAAGGGGAAACCGACTAATCAAATTGGGACTTGACTCTCTTCTTTTGTGCTTCTATGACCAAATCAGCAAGACAATGAGTCTCATCTAGCCATTTTAAATACGAGGGGTGTTCTTATTGAGGTGAGGTTTCAGGGAGAAATTCAACAACTAGCTTGAGTGAAGGGATTTCGCACTCAATTGGTAATGTTGCTTCCAGACGTAGACTAGCTAGAATGGTGTAAAACTATTTGCGTCCTTGGTCGAGGCTCAGTAAGCCCATAGAGCTGAAAAGAGCATGAGATTCCAATTTGACTTATGCATCTCGATGATACGTTGAAGCATTTTAACCAAGACCTTGTTCATAGCTTCAACTTGGCCATTGGCCTGAGGATAGTACGGGTTGAGTCATCATGGCGCAAACCCAATGTAGAGGTCAGCTCATCCATCATGTAATATCATAAATGGGAGCCACGGTCGGTGAAAATGGCTTGAGGATGCCAAACCTGGAAATAATGTGATTGAATGGAAATTGAGCAGTCATTTTACCATCTATAGCGTATGTAGGCATCACTTCAGCCCATTTGGTGAAATAATCCACATCAAGGATAATATAACCATGCCCCCCCCAACCGAATGAGGGTTACATGTCATATATTCAATGCTCCATTTGGAAAAAGGACCAACGTAATAACGGGGTGTAGGTGAGCGGGCGGGGCTCGCATCTTGCGCTAGTAAATTTGGCATTTGTGACACTTGTGAACAGCAAGGATGCAATCCTCAAATATGGATGGCCAGAAATAACCAGCGCGAAGGATTTTTTGAGTCGAAGCATATCCAGACATATGAAAACCACATGCCCCAAAATGGCAGTGATTGAGAACTCTCTCAGCCTCCTCGAGAGTAAGACATCGGCAAATAACTGAATTGGCACCGACACAATATAAAGTATCTCCAATAATATGGTAGGGTTGGGATTGATGTCAAACGCATCGGAAATCATCCTTAGTCAACGCAGATCAGAACATGGACGTCTGGAGATACATGATGATATCATCGTACCACGGGTCAAGGGTGCTAATCAGTAAAAGAGTTTCGTCTGGGAGCTGCTTATCTCCAACAGTGGGGAGAGACGTAGAAGGAAGGGAGAAAATCAACTTGGTAAAAACCAGTGATTTCTTAGATTTGGAAGTAGTAAACACCAAATCGAATTCTTGAAGGATGATAATCTATTTAGAATAGTTGGCCCCCAGCAAATGACGAGTCGGGATGTAAGTCATGGGGTTACATGCAAAAATCATAGTGGTAGTGTGTAAGAGAATGTAGTGTCGAAAGCATTGAACAACCTGTATGGTAGCCAAAGCCAACTTCTCGACATGATCATAACACATTTCAATGTTGAGGAGATTATGACAGAGGTATTAAATAACATGTTCATTTCCTTTGTCATCGTCTTATACCAACACCATATCAATGTTACTAGAGGTTGCAACTAGATAAAGGAAGTAATCGCGATGATAATCTGGGGGATGCAGAAAAGGATAATTTATGAGGACAACCTTAAGGTCATCGAAAGACTTTTGGGAAATCTCATCCCAAACAAAGGGTGTTCCTTGCTTAAGCAACCGGATAAACTCTGAAGCTAGCTTAGCATAATTGGGTACGAAATGACGGAGGAAATTTGCTTTTCCCTGCAGGTTCTACAGTTGGTGCAACGAAGATGGAGGGGGTAAATTAACAATGGCCTCAAATTTAAGCGGATCAAGGTGAATTCCTTCCTTAGAGACAATAAAGCCGAGGAGTTGTCCGGATTTGACGCAGAAAACACATTTATGCGGATTCAACCGAATGTTGTAGTGTCTACAACGAAGAAAAATCTGCTGAAGATGATCAGGGTGATCATGGCGCTTACGAGAATGAGCGGGAAGGTCATCCAAGTAAGGTTGAATGATGTTCTGAATGTCGTGAAACGCATAGGACATCGCCCTCTGAAATGTAGCCCCAACATTTTTTAGGCCAAAAGGGAGATTTTTGTACGCAAAAGTACCCCATGGATAGATAAAAGCCATCTTTTCTTGATCTGCCAACACAATGTTAATCTGGTTGTAACCAGAAAAACCATCCATAAAGGAAAAAATTTCGCTCCCAGCACATTCATCAATGATCTGATCAATGAAGGGAGTGGGACAGTTATCCTTTAGATAGGCACGATTGATATCATGGTAATCGATGCAAACACAGATCGTGCCTTGTTTTTTTGCCACCGACATAATATTTGACACCCAATCTGTGAGAGGGATTGGATAAATAAATCTAGCTTTCAGAAGTTTTTCAACTTCATCCTTGTTAGCAGCCTCTTTCCTAGGGTGCAATAGGCAGAGTCGCTAGCAAACGGGCTTCATGTGGGGATAAGTCGGTATTTCATGCACGATGATGCTAGGATCAATGCCAGGAATTTCCTCATATGGCCACTCAAACACATCACGGAATTCTTGGAACAAACGAGTATAAAGCTTGATCTCATCTGGAGAGCAAGTTACCCCGATATGGACATTCTCAACGATACCAAGCTTGACAGAAATATCAATTTGCATCGTTTGGGTAATGTTACCCAAATTTCCTTCTAACCATACTTCATGAGTCATGATCAACGCCTGAAGCGGTAGGGAATGGAACTAAGAAGAGAACTCTTCGAGACAATTAGACATGACCGTTGAGCTAGGCAGGAACGAGGAACGATGATGAGTATCGTTCCAAGGTGGTTCCTCTAGAGACATTACTTCCATGATACGCTCGTCAACAAGAAAAATCTCGGCTGAGGGATCAGGAGATTCCGAAGCACCAAGCCACAAGGATTGATAACACATATCGAGAGATGTCCTCGACATAAAAAAATCAAAGGATATGGAACTTGAGGCTGAAAAAAATTCCACATAATTGATTTCATCGGAACTAAGTGGCATAACCTTGCCCCAAGTATCAACAAGATCCGGTGAAGGTATGACCCAAGGATCATATTTCACTAAGATCATGTTGACAGATGCAACATGAGGAGGTGGGAGTGGAAAAATTCCCATCAAAGTAGAATCTTTAAAAATTCCTACCCCCGCACTCTCATAAGGAGCACTAGTGTGCTTGACATACAGAACATTGCCATCAGAAGAGAAAGAGGCAAAGAAGGACAATTGATCGACTGTGACCATCTTCCCTTGATGGGGAAAACGAATCATGCAAAACAAGGAGGAGGTTATAGCATGCATGGCATGGGTCCAACTTCGTCTGAGTAGAAGAGTATAATTAAGATTAGCGTCAAGAATATCTACCTTGACATGTACTATCTTTCCCTCCAAAGTAATGGCAAGCTTAGGTAAGACAATGAATGGTCACGAATCACGCCCATCAAAAGCTTCCAAAGTGTTAGAGGACTGGTTCAAAGTAGGAGAACCGATTGCCTTCCAGCAAGCAACTGACATGATGCAGGTAGAAGCACCTTCATCGATGACAGTCATATTATTGGTTTTCTCATTGATGATGACCTGAATGAGAAAGGAAATCTGATGAGGTAGTCATAGAACGTGGTTCTCTAGATCAAAACATATCAAATTAGAATCAATAGGATCAATACCTCCAATAGCCGACAGTAATGATTTCCACTGAGACGGATAGGTTTGGAGTACCTCGAGAGCAGACATAGTTGACAATGCCTAAGCCAAATCCTCAACAATATTATAGTGTTAAGCGGCTCGAGCGTTGGGATTGTACAAGGACTTCCTTAGCACACCTCGAGAAGGTGGTCGAATGGTAGAATCAGGGTTAGGGCACTCGATATGAAGAGGGACAAAAATAGATGGGGCGGAAGAAGAAGGGGTAGATTCTTTCTCTTTCCCTATTGTCGGGGTAGGAGTTTGATAATCTTTTGATCTAGTAGCCACATTAATAGGCGTACTCATCATGAACACTTGTGATCATGAGGAAGCAGATAATTGAGGTTGGTATACCATTTGAATCTACTGAGATGGAAATAGCTCTTTCAGGACAACTGGGGTCCCTTTGAGCAAATGAATAACTTCAGACCGTCGAGGAAAATCCTTAGTTTAGTGATCCTCCTCACAAATGAGGCACAGATACTTAGGCTTTCTTTGTGAAGAATCACCAGCAGATGACTTAGAAGGACCCTATTTTGGGGCATCGGCTTTACCCTTGCCTTTGCCTTTCTTCTTACCTTTCAAGGATTTGTCCACTATGGTAGACTGAACAGCGTGGACCTCTGAGGTTTTACCAGGGCTAGGAGAATTCTGGGAGGGACTATTGGAAGCAGTGTTTGAGACCAACATCTGTTTGGAAGAAGATTTTGTAGGGGTCTGGGACACTGAACCAATTACTCCATCAATAGGAGGTGTAGCTTGTGACTTCGTGTTAGGCCCCTATACTACTAGTGTAACCCCTTATTGTTATTAGTACAACCCCCTTATTATATTTTTGTACCCATTTAGTCCCCATATTGTTACTATTGTGCCCCATAGAAGCCCACTATTGTTATTATTGTGCCCTTACATTATTATTGTTATGTCGGCTCTGATTATATGATGACCCCTTAGACTCATATACATAGAAAGGAGGTCTTTTCATTTGTATCATCCAAGAATTGTTCATTTGTGTAATGTAAAGGAGGTTGCCCCCTTGAAGAGGCTGAATTGTAAGGCGTTCATTTATCTTTTCTATCTTTTTGTGAGCTGGTTTCAGAACATTTGGTATCAGAGCATATCTTTCACATCAAGAAATGAATCCGACCATATCTTGTAAAGCATTGGAAGAAATTACCACTCCTTGAACTCTCAAGATAGAAGGACATATCAAGAAGAAAAAGGCTCAAGCAGTGAAAGATCACATCGAGCATCAACAACAAGTTCTCCAACTTTTAAAGGATAATGCCACTTTGGTGCAAAATCAAATGAAACAACAGGTAGATCAACATTGTAGTGAAAAATGTTTTGATGTAGGTGATTGTGTATTTTTACTGCTACATCTCAAGCAAGCTATTTATGAGAAGGAAATGTTGGCAATACTACATGCACTTAAGAAATGGCGACCTTACCGAATGGGAAGACACTTCAAGGTAAAAATGGATCATGATAGTCTTAAATACTTTTTAGAACAACTATCATCTTTAGAAGAATAGAAAAATGGGTCACAAATATGTTGGGTTATGACTTTGACATCATCTATAGAAAATGGAAGCAAAATTTTGTTGCAGATGCACTCTCAAGAAAGGATGAGGATGTGGAAGCATTTTTTGTGTGATTTCTTTTATCCAACCATATTGGATAAACGAAGCAAGGGATGAATGAAGGAAGGACGAAGAAGTATGGCCACTCATTCAAAAGTCGCAGAAGATCCCAATTCAATCAATATTGCCAGAACTTGAGGAGGAAGGAAAAATCATATTAGAACCTGGAGTAGTCACAAAAACAAGAACCCAACAGCTACGAATGTGATCAATTTCAGAGTATCTCATCAAGTGGAAGAACTTACCCGCTAAAGATTCCACATGGGAGGACAAGAATTTTATACAGAAGCATCAAGAACTACTCAAGCGTTGAGCACAACATTTTTTGAAGGAGAGGGGCATGTTAGGCCCCTATACTACTAGTGTAACCCCTTATTGTTATTAGTACAACCCTCTTATTATATTGTTGTACCCATGTAGTCCCCATATTGTTACTATTGTGCCCATAGAAGCCCACTATTGTTATTATTGTGCCCTTACATTATTATTGTTATGTCAGCCCTGATTGTATGATGACCCCTTAGACTCCTATATATAGAACGGAGGTCTTTTCATTTGTAGCATCCAAGAATTTTTCATTTGTGTAATGTAAAGGAGGTTGCCCCCTCGAAGAGGCTGAATTTTAAGGTGTTCGTCTATCTTTTCTATCTTTTTGTGAGCTGGTTTCATAACACTTCGATGTCGTTGGATCAGATGATGGCCTCGGAGCATCAGGTAACAACTCATACAAAGTGCCAGACTGAGAATAAACGAGATCTAAGTATTGGGCACGAGCAATGGCTTGTTCTTCGGTAACACATCCACCCATAGCTATATCGCGAGCAATTGGAGCGAGGAATGACTTGGTAAACCATTCGGTTAGCAACTGATCAACAATCTCAAATTTGATCAGGCGACATCTAGATCTCCATTCATGGATGTGATCGGAGATGTGTGTCATAGTATCTTGCTTGAGCGATGTAAGAAAATAAGTGTCAGTTTCATAGCAAACCGACAACTGGAAATGCCTAAGGAAAGCCATCACTAAAGAGTTAAAGTCACGATAATTACTTTGAGGGAACTCGATGTACCACTTGGCTACAACACCTGTAAGGGTTCGTTGGAAAAGACGGAGATGAATAGAATCATCAACGTAGGAATGCGAAGAGCACCAGAGGTGATATGTCATCACATGGACTTGAGGATCTTCTTTTGCTTTCCCATCAAACTTCGGACAATCGCTCAGGATCTTGGATGGGATCGGAGGCCAATATGGCGAATGAAGAATTGGATCATTTGTGAGTTGAGACACATCTGGAAACTCTAGTGTATCCAAGAACAACAATTGAGTATTAAAAGGCATTGGAGGTCGATAATCGAGTACAACCGGAGGAGCCCATCCCTGCTAGTAAGGATTTTGTCCCCATAGTGGAGGGTTTTGTCCATATGGCATTTGATTTTTCCCCAATTGTAGGTTACCTTGCCCGTACGGAGGATTTTGACCTTGAAAGCCTTGAAACTGTTCAGCCATAGGTTCCTGATAAGCACCATATGATTTAAAAGGTTGTTGAGCCTACTGGCCTTGGACATAGGGATATTGCACCTGTTGTCCCTGGACGTACATGTTATGAACATGTTGTCCCTGAACAAGAGGATTTTGGCCCTGCTACCCTTGGACATAAGGATTTTTCACTTGCTTCCCTTGGACATAGGGACTTTGGACCTGCTACCCTTGGACAAAATCATTTTGAACCTGTTGCCCTTGACATTAGGATATTGGGCCTGTTGATGTAGGACTTGACCCTGACCTTGTCCTTGCAAGGGTTTACCCTGTTGATATATATATAATGGTTGTTGCTGCCTGGGTGGGCTCTGCTACTGCAAGGGTTAACCTTGCGGCTACAAGGGTTGTCCCTTTGACTGTAGAGGATGGCCTTGTGAAGACATAGGCTAGGAGGTTTGTTGAGCATACTGCATTTGCAGCTGCATAGTTTGCTGCAATTGTTGTGAGGGTTTCCCCTGCGGTTGTTGCAGTTGTCCTTGTTGTAGCATCATCTGCCACTGCTGCTGTGTAGACGGCCCTTGCTGCAACAAAGGCTTCCCTTTTTGTTGTAGAGGTTGTCCTTGCTACTGCAAGGGTCCTTGAATAGTTCCCAGATTAAGACCTTGAACATTTCTAAACTGTATCTAGCCATAGCCACCCGGAAAAGTGGACGGACCAGGTTGAACATATTATCCAAGCTGAAGGACATAAGGCGGATTGACCATTCCTTGGGAACCATATGAAACATAAGGAGCTTGGTACTAAACCTTAACCTCATAGGGCTGCTGATATTGGAAATTTCTTGACCCAGACGGACCAACGGGATTTTGGACCTGTTGGTACTGGAAATTGCTCGATCCAGCGGGACCAGCAAGGTTTTGGATAGCACCAGAAGAAGGCTAGTTCATCCCAACCATGTGAGCCTATGAGATACTCACATTAGGTGTACTTGACGCCATAGACACATTCGGATTCAGCCCCCTAGGTGGTGGCATAACTTGTGCACTGACCTGAGGGACCGAAGAACTGACAGAAACACGACTAGAAACTGTTGATTGAACCAGACAAGTGACTTGGATAGACGAGACAAGAGGGTTCGAAACGGTGGGTTGCACCGGGACTAAAGTAAATGTAGAAACTACTGGTTGTTGGGAGGTTAGGTTCTGAATGAACAGACCTATGGTAGGAATAACGCCAGACACCCAAATAGGGTTGTGATAAAGTGATGAGGCACTAGGTGTACCTGAGACCAACTATGCTAAAGTCACATAATTAGGTGGCAAATCCCGATACACACTGATGGGAATGCTCCCTATGTAGGGGAAACCTTTAGGAGGAAATTGATGCTCTTCCTCTTTGACAGTGTGTAGAGTAGAAACTTCTGATTGATCCAGAGAGGTAACTAGAGCTTCGCCTTCAGGTTCCATAGGTGGAAACAAGAGACAACAAACGATCAAAAATGTACAAGGGGATAATTCCAAAGGAACACCCAAATGATCATATGGACTGTACGAACGCTGCGGTGATATCAAAATAGGGTCGAACAAAGGATTCAGAGGATATATAACCAGTCCAAGATGACCTTCAGTAGTCGACAAACTCTCAAGAGTCTGGGCGGGATTGTCCAAAGATTTTGGGCTAATATCAAAATGTGACCCAGTATCTAAAGTAAGTGGAGGACGAGATGACAAAGTTTGAATGCTCAGAACGATTCTGAGTTCAACACCCTGGTCTTTGAGTGACTCTGGTAATTGAGGAAAAGGCTCCTCATACAATCTTTCAGATGGAGGAGAGGCAGAGGAACTAGGTGAACCAAATGGTTCAGCCACGATGACCTTGTCTCAGTTAACAGGAAAAGAGAGATAAATTTCAAGGCTTTAAAATATACTTTAAGGAATACTCATGATTTGGTCTAGAGAAGACTAACAGGATGTTATAATATCGTGGGCAACAATTTTTTAAGACGCATAAATAAATTGTTGCTCTTTCATGTTTTAAGAGTCGAGAAAGAAGAAAAGTTGACTCTATCACTTTTGATTGGAAACGAGCTCGAAAGGACAAGCGCTCGAATGATATTTTAAGTTTAATGAGTCAAAAATATCAAATGACTACTCCAGATGATCTAGGTAAAAAGGATTACCATGCAACTGTGAATTGTAGAATACTTCCTGGTGCACTGAGAAGTATGGGCATGCAATCTCCCCGAATTTTGTGTTCGGTGTATCACATTTTCAAGGCAATAGAATCGGCTTCTTATGGATAAAGGACTGCAGCCTAGAGGGGTCTCCCTTTATATACTCGATGGTACGAGGAGCACAAGTCTGTACTAGCATTGTCTAGTGATGAAGATAACAACAGCTGCTAGGTTTAAAGATGCCAGAACACGTCTCTAGCCTATACCTCCTTAGATGTGATTGTTTGCTAGGCTTCAAATGCACTTTAGGTTAATTGAGTTCATTTTAAAGTTTATCTTGAATTATGTCTCAGTTTTCAGGCCTTAGCGATGTGACTCAAAAAGTCCTATGTGCAGCTAACTAAGACAAGAATATTTCATTTACATGAATCATCTACATTAGAGAGGGTAGAAAACACAATCAAATGCAAACAACCAAGAACCTGAAAGCAAAACGATTTTTCACTACTTCACTTTTTGAAATATAAATTAATGAAAAAACTCTTTCCAATTCCTAGTTTCCTAACAAGTACATTCCAAACAATCCTTTCAAAAGTAAAGAGAATTATTTTTTCTTTTCAAATGCAAATGCAACCCTAGTCTTCGATGATGCTAACTAACGTAACATATTGATGCAGCAAACTAGAGTTATGTACTTTTCATGAAATGACAAAATGAATTTCGCATAAAACACCTCAATGAAAAAGTTTTCAAGAGTATCAATCCTCAAGCAAACAAAAAGGTACAAAAGATAATTCCTTTCAAACTAATGATGCAATGACTCTTCCAAAAGAAACACAAGCAATGTGATCTATGTCAGAAAAGAGACGTCTAAACAAGCAAACGAAACTTTTCAAACTTGTGTAATGGAGACCAAAGCAATAAAAAGGACCGCAAACGAAATGCAAGGAGTAAATTCACCAACAACTTGACTCGTTGAATTCACAACCAGTTGAATGGATGACAACCTAGATGCCCTAGGGCCACAAACCATCCAAGGACCCGAGAAATCAAGAAAAAATAAGGCCAGTCAACAAGCAAATAAACCAAGTGAAATGCAACTTTCCAGTCATAGAGAACACAATCTAAACAAGCCATAAGGCAGAAATCAAGAGAGAAAGACACACTGGACAAGGTCTGGGGTGAACCCTAATCTTCACCTACAAGCATCGGCGCGACTGCCTAACTGACAACAAGCATCAGAAGGGGGTCGACGCGACTGTTTCTGAGCATATCGCATTGGTCGGTGTGACTGTCAGCGAAATAAGCGCGTTAAGTGAGGATGCAAAGAAAAAATAAAAAATAAAAATTCAAAAGCTGATACCAGACTTGCTACTGTGAATTTCAAACCCCGAGTAGTAAACAAATAAAAGTAGGCAAAACTAAAGGGAAATGGTGGCACTAGAAAATTTCACACAAAACCATGAAATTTCAAGCAAGCAAATAGAAGCATTAGTTCCCCAGCGAAGTTGCCAATTTGTGGTGAAGTAAAATTCTAAGTGCGGACACAAGCAATTCCTCTAGCCCGAGAGTGGGTCTAGCCACAAACAAGACATTCTACGGAATATTTCCTTAGGTTAGAACCAATTAAGAGGGTCTACCTCTTAGTATGCTTATCCTGTTTGGTGATGACCTTGCTTCCTCACTCCATTTATCTCTCGTTTCCTTCTTCGAGCACCTGAAACAAGTAAACAACAACAAACAACAACCGTGATAATAGACAAATTGTATTCAACCTACTTAACAAGTCAAGAAACATTAAGCCATAAACATGTGAGATGACATATTATGTAGGAAATCAATCGATAGTTGCATATATATTAAATCAAGAAGAGATTACAACTGTTGTCTTGACGTTGTTGTTCTCCTCCGAAAAATCTGGGTTCCCACACACTTCCATTAGCATTCCATGATGGCCTCAACAATGGTAGTTTTAAGGCTCTTCCCTTTAGTCTTCACATTAAACCAAATTCAAACTTCTCCCTCACACACAACTAGAGAGCTACAACTATGAATAACTTGTTGATTACTCCAAAATCAAAACTTCAACTAGAGCCTAATTAGAACTAGCTTGTGCTTAGGAAAAGGGAAGTTTATATAGCATGGATGGAAGGGAGATGGTTCCTCTTCTCATGGGAGAAGGTCTTATCTCTTGAGGTAGTTCCAAACTAATAGGGGAAAGGAGCCCAAACTGACCTCCCTGACTCCATCCAGCCTAACCATTTACCAGACTTCTATTACAAAGCTTCTAGAGCTGGAAGCTTCGACTCCTTATTTAAAAGAATTTCCAAAAGAGGATCGACATGACTGGAAAAAGGCTCAGTCGCTCCGATCGACGCTAGGGATAGTTATAATCCCTACATATCGGTGCGAGGAGGACACAGGTCATTATCGCCAGTCTTGTAAACTGAGAAAAATAGAAGATATTTGGGAATGATGCAAAAGGGAATTATTCTGCTCATGAAAAGGGACACAATGGGAATTTCTTCATGAAGGGAAAGCATGTAGGGTTTAGTGTAGAGGTCCTCCACGATCATGAAACAGGGAGTACAGGGACAGTGACAAATTGTTGTGAAACAATGTGAGAATGAGTGAAATATTTCACCACATCTACTTTAGACGGTTTGTAATATCAACAATGACCTAAGCATAATAAGAGTGTAATTATTGATGTTTTATAATTCTTTTAATTAAAATTAAAGAAATGGACATATTTTTTAAATTTTTTAATTATAATTCACATTATTTTTTTTATTTTAAAAATATATATATATTAAAAAAAATACATGTGAAAAATATATTTTGAAAAGAATACATTTGAACTTGAGATTCAGTATATAAATAATTTTACATTTCCCTTAGAATGAGTTGTAAAATAAATCATTCAATGCAACAAGTATAATATATCTTAATATTTCAACTAGTAAAAATCATAATATTTTAAAATTACTTTTCTTAATTTTTTTACAACAAATAAAAAAAATTCTAAGAATAAAAAAATTAAGTATACTTTTCTTAAAGATTTAAAATAAATTAAATTAAAACTTTTTAAACTTTAATAAACCAAATTTGTTTACCTAATTTTATTTATAAACCACGTTGTTATATGAAAATATTTTTTTATCAATAGTTTGTTAAATTTAAGTCAATATTACTCAATCTTGCATATTAAAATATTTTTAATTATGACTCATATCAACAATTTTAATATTATTAATATTTTAAAATTCCATATATCAATTTTGATATTAAAAAATGAATGAACTATCCATCCTCTTTAGAATTATATTAGAATTCTACTTCTTTGTCGTTTGTGTATAAATGTTTATTTATAAATATTTACATGTAGACTCAATTTAAAAAAAATAAAGGGTTTAAAGTAATATAGAGCTCAATATAGGGGAGATGTTGTAGTGCGCATAAATGAGTGTAAACATTTTGTGTTGGTTCAAAAAGTTAAAAGTAATAAAAATAATAAAATTCAAATTGTATAATTGTAATTCTTTTTTTTCTTTTTTTTTTTTAAACATTGATTTTAATATAAAATGGTAAAATCAATACATCAAGATCCATTTGGATGCGACATATAAACTGTATATTGCCTCCCAAACCATCAGCAACCCAAGTCAAGTGCCAAAATAGATATTGTCTAGAGACTGTACATAGTCCATGTCTCCATAATAAAAGCCATAGCCAAAAATAGTAATGAAGGGAATACATATATCAAAAACCATCCAAAATAAAGTCCAAATATATGAGAAAAACATGTGCCCAATGAAAAACCTGGTGTGATCACAACAAAAGAAACAAAAACATTGTTAAAATGATGGAGACAAAGGTCAAGGGAAAGGCATGAACCCAGCATCTATCGAGCATCCATCCGCCTCCAAAGTGATATGAAACCCCTCTAGTGAGTCGAGGAGACCTTGCCTAGATAAATACTCTACAACAACGTTGTGTTCTCTATGTAAGTGTTGTATAGTAACACCCAGTATATTATCTTGAAGATATTTGATGTGCCTCAGCCAACCCTGTAGATGGGGATGCGAAATGTGTGAGGATTCCAAAACATGATTAATGATGGCTTGGGAGTCTCTGTATATGTTGATGTTGTGGATGTCTAGAAAATTCGTGAATCAGGGCAGCCCCAAAAACGCCATAGCCTCTACCTTCATGTTAGTCCCACCTCCACCCCCCCAGTGGATCCTATATTGTGTGTGGAAGTCCATGCAGATCCAGATCCCACATCTGCATCTACCACCCTATTCAGCACTGCCAAAAAAACCAGTTGGGTATGAAATAAAAGGATCATCAGTCCCATGAGACACCATAGGTGGATGAGACAATGGATGCTCCAATGGATCCATTGAAGTGTGTATCTTATCTATGATCCTATCAACACTGAGAAATTTGTTATCAAATATAATGTTGCTTCTAGCTTTCCAGATCTCCAAAAAAGTGAGCATCATGATGGCTCGTGGATGCCTATTCTGGGTACTCCACCAAATTAAGCATGTTTCAATGGAACAATGGTCAATGTATGCAAAGGAGAGAATGACAGACAAACCGTGTCAAATCTAAACCGCAATAGGACATCTTAAGAGAATGTGGACATTGTCCTCCTCCTCCCGCCTACAAAAAACACAAATACTAGGTCCCAGAAGGCTCATCTTCTTCAAGTTCTCCAAAGTGAGTGTCTTGTTCTGCCAAATGAGCCAGGTGTACAAATTAATCTTGTGTGGGATATGTACATTCCAGGACTTGGCGAACCAACAACAGTCATGGTAATTATGTGTGCTGCAGCAAATGTAAATGTAAGTATCCACAATTGAGATGGAACCCTTTTTAATAATTCCATCCCACCCAATATGATCTCCTATATTGGATTTGCATATCCCAGCAATCTGGATCTCAGTAACAATGTTCCTCCAGGAGTTTCCCAAGTCCCCCTGTAGACCCAGTTCATCCACCTCTTTCTAAATCAGCATGTAACCCGACCAAACTCAGATGGCCTAATCAAAATATACAATACCCCTTTGTAAAGATAGTGGGTGAGTTCCACTGTGTAATACCTGTGCAGTCTGACCCCAAGGATCTTATCCCTCCTAATGATGATCTCCTTCCCATATCCCATGATCGAGCAGATCCGTGCCGAAATCTGTTCACGTTGTTCCATATAGTAGATCCATATGCCTTTCCCACTAGTCCCTCTCTCAACCATTGACAAATATTAATCTCAAGGTATTTTGTCTTGATGATCTCACTCCAAATACATGTGCTAAGAAGTCCTCTCCATAGAGATTTTGTGAGGATTTCCCACCCAAAAATATTTATGTTCAGTATGCCCCAGCCCTGCATAGCCTTGGGTCTAGTGATATTGTCTAATTTAACCAGATGGAATTTATGCTTTGTTTCAGATCCAACCCAAATGAATCTAGAAATAGCACAGTTAATATGTTTAATGATGGATGCAGGTATGCAGAAAAGGTGTGCCCAATATACAACCAACTATTGTAGTACCAATTGTACAAGAGTGACTCTGCCTCCAAGTGTAACACACCTGTGTGCCCATCCCGATATCTTCTTGTGGAATCTATCCACGATCCATAGCCAATCTTGGTTGTGATATTTATTGGGCTTGATTTTGTATCCCAGATACTTCAAGCCATCCCCAATCGGAATATCTCTCACCCCAAAAAGGTTTGAAATATATTCAATATCCTCCTTCTTACCTTCCCCATATAAAATTTCTGACTTGTCCTTATTCACGTACAACCCAGACACGCTGCCAAATTTGTGAAAGATCTTATGAAGAGAAGTCCACATATTTCTAGATATTATCCCAAATGTAAGTATATCATCAACAAAAAAACTGTGTGATACCCTTATATCTTGCCCCATATGCAAAGGCAAGTATTCACCCCTATGGCAAGCATGTTTAATCATGTGGCTGAGTTCGTCCATGATTAATGTAAACAAAAGAGGGGAGAGAGAGAACCCCTGTCTCATCCCACATCTAGTCCTAAAGAAGCTACTTGGGTATCCATTAATGAGGACAACAAATCTAACAGTTGTGACGCAGGCCATAATCCATTCAATGGTTGGAGTGTGTAGTCCAATTTTGTGTAGCACAATGCGTAGTAAGCTACAATCAATGTTGTCATATGCCCGCTGCAAATCCACCTTCATGATTGCAGCTTCCAATTTCTTAGTATGTATGGTGTGCATGCATTACTGTGTCATTGCAACCACATTGTGTATCAATCTATTTTGTAGGAAGTTGTATTGTTCCAAAGTAATGAATTTAGACAGTGTGTCTTTAATACGAAGAGCAATGATTTTGGAGATCAACTTCTATATCATATTACAAAGTGAGATGGGCCTATATCCCTGGAAATACCGCAAGTCACTCTTCTTAGGGATAAGTACTATATATGTGGAGTTGATCTCATTAATGATGATCCCATCCAATCTAGACTGTTCCACCATTTGAACTATGTCCCGTCCATAAGATCAAAGAAATGTAAGAATATTTCTATAGTCCATCCATCCGATCCAGGGCATTTGTCTTTGGAGAAAGTCTTCAATACTGAGTGGACCTCCTTCAATTCAACCGCCTTGTACACTTATTGGTTCCTATGATCATCAAACATGTTCGGGTAATATTAGGATGCCCAAAGTTTGTCCTCAGTATTCACATTGCCCCTACTTTGATATGCCTGCTCAAAGTAGGCATTTGTTGCTTGTTGAATCTCCTGAAGGTTGTGAACCTCACAGTCATTGGAGTCCTTAATATTCCAAATGGAGTTTATTTGCCTTGTATAGTTTGCATACGTATGGAAAAACATTGTATTTCTATCCTCCTCCTTTATCCATATATCCCTTCTCTTCAGTCTCCAAATCACTTCCTGTATGTGGAGGATATTTTATTTTTTCTCCTCCATAACTTTGATATTGTTGATAAGTTCGATGGATGGGTTTCCCAAATCCAAAGTTCAACCCAACACCTCCAGCTCACTTTGTGTCACTTTTAGCTCCTTACGTAACTTTTCTTTTTAACATCTTTCCCAAAATTTGACCTTCCTTTTGAGCTCATGTAGTTTCTGTACAATCGCCCTCATAGGGGATGATTTTGTAACCCTAAATTGTGACAATGTATCTCGTATCAGCTTATCAAATTCAGGATCCTCGAGCCAGATATGGTTAAATTTAAATGGAATTCCCACCCGAGATTGTGCCTTCCTCTAGACAAGAGTGATGGGCAAGTGATCCAAGATGTATGTCTTCAAGACGAAGGTATGCACAATACCCATCCTCTCAAACAGTTCATCCTGTATAAGAAAATGATTCAGTCTCCTAGCAATATGTTGTGAACCAGATCTCCCATTGTGCCAGGTAGGAACCATCCTCTATGGTTGGATATCTATCAAATTGCATTCCCAGAAGATAGTTTTAAGCTTATCCACCAGTGTGTCCATTCTAGTGTTCATCCCCCAACATTCCTCCAGTGTTGTGGTTGTAGGTTTTAACCTATACATAAATTGCCTGCATACGAATTCTAGGGAACAGAAAATAAACAATGCGAGAGCTTAACACATAAAACACATATACATAGATTTTTTCCCCTGGATCCCAAAACCGGGACTACCAGCTTGATTTTTCATTATGCTCCTTTCGATGTTATAGTACATATTTATACATGTCGAAGCATCCAATACCATGGACCAAAAACCTTCGTGCCCAAAACCATGTGATAAAACCATGCACAAAACCATAGGTAGGTTTGTCCCACCTAATATAGGGTCCCAAAAAATTTCCCTGGGGCATTGCCCTGAACCCCGTAGAGGGGGGCTACCCACCCCCCTCTAACCCCCCGGTTAACTAGGGGAATAGTCGTCGAAATAATATAACATAACCCAATAGTGGTGGCATTTAAATCGCCTGCCACAATAAGTGAGTCAAATTTCAATAACTCAACCTCCATCAACATTACCCAAAAGCTGCAACAATCATTGAACGAAGCATATATGTTAAGGATTCTAAAACATCCCACCAGTCCTCTTAGGTGTCCAAATAATAAAATACCTCCAAAAAATCTATATGCCTTGAATCTGACCCACCTTAGATCCCACATAGCAACCAGACCCCCTAAGTGGCCCAAAGAATTTATAAAGTAGGAAACGTTTTCTTGAAGTAATCAAGTGAATTCTTGGAAAGATCCATGGATTCTCGGAAGAGAATGATGGATAGGTGTACAGAAACGAATAGTTCTCTCAGGGCAAAAAATTTGTGCGAATCCCCCAAACCTCGCATATTGAGGGATATGAAAAGATTCATGTTAAAAAGGCTTTGAGTCTATGTTCTCTAAGGGCCTTTGGATCAAAGGTGGAGTTGATAAGGATGTCGATGAGAGTACCAGTAGCTGAAAATGGAAGTTTTTTGGGTCTGCTCCGAAAATGTTTGCTTCCCCTATTATTTCTTCTCCGGACAATGATATTGAGTGCAAAGTTTGGGATAACTTTTGGGGATGTTTGGGACTGAGGACGTTGTATAGTGAGGGACCAAAGGTCTAGCATGGGTTTGTAGAGAAGATATTCAATGTCATTGTCAATATAATTTCTAGGAGATGGAATGGGTGATCCTGGAGTAATAGGGGTTTCGCTAGAAGGAATATCCACAGGTAGCATAAAATGGGTAGGGGAGTGTCTTGGGTTTGCAGCTTCCACAAGAGAATCAAGGGGAGCATCTAATGGATATCTCGACTTTAGTGGAGGGGTAGATCAAGTTGGAACGAATGGGGGATGCCAAGAAGAGGGTATCGTGTTCATGGAAGTCAAAATATCCATGGGGGCGGTGGAAGGCCCCAGAGGGATTTTATATGGAAGTCCCAGTTCAGGATTTGAGGAAATAATGTTGGCAGTATGGGGCAAGGATGGGCGCTTGATATGAGAGGAGGTCGAAGTGTCAACCAGTGTATGCCGCACAGAGGGAATAGGACAAGATGAGTTATGTGTACCTATGTATAGTTTTTGCCACACATGTACCTTCTTCTGAAGAGATGGTGTCGCCAGTGTCTTAACAGTCCCAACCTAGTATGCAATATCCTACTGCATCTTGTGTGTGTGCCTGCACGAGCATTGTGCCTGCAAATGTCCCATGTGATGACAAATTAAGTTGTGAAATAGGATCCTCCAGTAGTCCAAGCGTTGATGTATCCAAATCTGGTCCCATGCCATGAGTAGGTAAACCACCAGAGAACCCCCTTTCAATCAATAACCAGGCGAACCTCTTATCCTTGGCTCCGATACATTTCAAATCCACATAAATGAACCTTCCAATTGTGTTCCCAATATCCATGAATACTCTTTTATTCTAGAACTCGATAGGTAATCCGGGAAGCTTAAGCCAAATATATCTATGCCAGGAGGTATCCCTGAGAGGGTTGAATCCAACATACCATGGATGCATGACAGGAACCCTCTTCCCTGAACCCACAGCATGCCCAATAGTTTTTCCAGGTCCTCATGATGTAAGAAGTGAAAGCTATACCAAGAGTTCATGAGACAGCACACAGTGGGAACATATTCTAATAAAGTCTTCCATTTATCTTCCACCTAGCTCCTCATCTCCTGTTCTGGTAGGTCTGCAAAATACTAGTGTCTGACTAAGGCCCGCTTCTAAAGGCTAAGAACTCTGTTCAGAAGTACATCATAGCCAAAAATGAGTAATTGTGTTTGTGTGGTGGCGCGAACCGCCCTTCTCTTTTGCTTGTTTTTCCGATGTTGTGGAGCATGTGCACCATCTGTCATCTAATGGTAGTATGTGTCAAAAGAGACATAACCCACGGAGTGTGAATCCTTTTGTATGCTCGCCAGCCCGTTAGAGCAGTGCGGCGTCTGAGTTAGACCACCCAACCTGCCAACAACACAAGTGGCCTCCGTAACCAAGGTGGCATTAATAAAAGCCTCATGTGTTGAGGTGTCAAACGAAAATGGATCAAGGACATCCATGGGTCCAATAAAGAATGGGGTAGTCAATCATGGCAGTGTTGGGTGATGAAACAAGACCAGGTGTGTCAGTCAGTGATGAGAGTAGATAGATATATATGGAAAAACATCGAGAGGGAAAGGAATGTCACAGATGAAAAAGTGAAAGAAACCTAGTCCATGAAGGAATGTCATATATATAGTAATGTCACAATAAGTTTCCTGCCTCCAATCCCAATGGGAGATGGAATAGAGATCGAGAATGCCCAACTAAAGGCACAAGAAAAGTCAAAAATAAGCGGCCCTAATCATAAAATGTACCCCTCACATAGTCCCCACGGATCCATATGCAGCCAACCACCCCACCATCACCGTGTATTCCAATTCAGAGATAAATGAGGATGTCAAAGGCCACTCAGGCAACCAAGCCAAAAAAATAATCTATATGATATTTCTGGGAAACTATGCCACCCCGAAATGGCAAAGATCTAACACCACAAGGTACCCACGGAGCAAATATCCGCACCAACTCCGTCATCGTTCCAAATCCCAAATAGGAAATAAATGGAATAGCACAGAGTCCACCTACTCTACCAACTCTCCTACCCCCTAATAGACCTGTACAGGTGAAGTAGACCACCCTAGCCGATACAGACAATCCGAACGTAAAATTTGAATTATGTCATAAAAAAATCAATCCTGTGAATGTAGGATCACTAGAAAAACCAGAGAAAATGTAGACCAAGATACCCCAGTGTGTGCACATCCGGAACATGGGTATCAAGCACAACGGCAACAACATGCACAACCCAAGCAGATCCACCAATGATTACAACATCGAACACCACAGTCCCAACATGGTCTGGATATAATGAATGAATCAACCCATTTGTGCCATAGGATGGAGAAGTCAGTGGTATTAAAGAAGGAATCATGGTCCCGAAATGATATGGAACAAACAAGATGTAGAAAAGCAGTCCACCAAGGCATGTGGTCTGCGTCTATGGAAAGCCAGCTAGTCACAAATAATACAGTATAGGATGTAGATGGAAATGAAGAAGAGAACCAGGATGTGGAAGATCTCCGACATGATGAACAGAAGCATAAATCAAATTCGACTGTAGAGGATTATCCCGAACCCAGAGATATGATATAGTATACCCCAGCCAAACCCAGATATGCTCCGTATAGTAAAGGGAAGGCAGTGATATTCAAAAGTCAAGAAAAAAAATTGGTGTAGCTGAGAGAATGTATTTGATAATATCACTCTTGTACAAACCAAAATGACCAAAACCAAAAAAACATGTCACCTTAAGCACTTCGTCACTCGCAGACCAACCATGTTTGTATTCTAGTGCTCTAGTTGTAAACCTCCATTACCAGCACCAACGTACCCAAGCTCCCATTCTTTTGCCAACCTTTATGTATTTTATTCATATTGTAATTTTGTTCTTTATTAATAAAATTATGGACAATTTTTTAGAAAAATCATAATATATATATATATATATATATCAAATTAAAATATATAACATGTAAATAGTAGATATAAATTAAAGTCCATTTCACCATATAAATTAAAGTAAGGATTTCGTAATATATATATATATATATATATATATATATATGTGTGTGTGTGTGTGTGTGTGTGTGTGTATATTGTAAGTTCAGGTGGGACTATATCATCATCATCATGTCCAATATATCACCCCGATGGAGGCAAAGAATTGAATTGGTGACTTCACATCAAGGAGTGCCTTAGCATAGCACCTAATCACTATCTATCCAAGACCTCGTGGACTAACCACATTAAAATTTAATTAATAATCACATAAAAAATTAATACTTACAATAAACTTAAAATAAGATTATAATATGTCAAGATTCTTAACCATGGATATTCATCCCTACTTTACCATTACTTTTGAGATATATCTAAACTCTCTATCCTCACTACTACAAATATTAAGTGGATATTCCATAGAGATTAAATCAAAATTTTAATCAAATTAAAAATGAAAATAATTTTATATATAGAGATGTGAAATTTATATAATATAATATTATAAAGAATTAGCATTGATCCATCTTAACTAAGGATCAACCACATGTTACACGAATCAAATCCCTCCTTAATATGGATGGATCTATGTTGGTTTCTAATGAGAGTGAAATATTTAATCACATCTCCTTTAGACGGATTGCAATATCAACAATGACCTAAGCACAATAAGAGTGGAATTATTGACCTTTTATAATGTTTTTCATTAAAATGAACAAGCTGTACATATTATTTATTTTTTCTATTATACCTCACATTATGTTCTTATTTACAAAAGAAAATATCTACACAATAAGGCGTTCCTCTAAGAAGAACTCCCCTCCCATGCCACTTGTGTTGGAGTGAGTCATTGATTTTGGTGTTAGAAGATAGAGATAGTGTCTTCCATATGATTGAAGATCGGTATTGAAGAACTCCCCTCCCATGCCACTTGTGTTGTAGTGAGCCATTGATTTTGGTGTTAGACAATAGAAATAGTGTCTTCCATTGGATTGAAGACTAGTATTGAAGACAGTTACAATTAGTCCCAAATTAGTCCCAAAATGACCTCAGCCACATATGATAATGGCCTCAGCCACATATGATTGAAGACCGGTATTGAAAACCGTTATTAGTCAGTCACAATTAGTTCCTGAATGGCCTCGGCCACATATGAGGAGTGTGTAGTTGGTCAGAGCTGAAGGTTATTTTGTGCAAAGTATAGCTAGCACTGCATAAACACCCCACTAATATGGCTATCCTCGAATAATTGTCCTTATCCCTCTCTACCTTTATGGATTCCACCGGAGATTTTAAGAGTTTTACAAACAAAGGAGCGCGAATTCGAAATAATGTGTACACCAGAATCAATACACATAATGTGTATTGTGTCAATACACAGATTTACATAATCACCAGCTCGCCATCCCTCCTCCTCTCCGCCCCCTATGGTCCTCTTTCATAAACCATTTCTCTCATCGGGGGGTCCTCCAACTAGGCACCATGGATGAATTAATCTGGTCCCCAAAATCCTCCATCCATCCCATCACTGTCCGATGCATCTACTCTGCCCTCTCTTCTGCTCTCCCTCCTCCCCCCGTTATCTTCCCTGTCAAGCTATGGAAAGCCCCTTGTCCTCTCAAATCTATCCTCTTTGCTTGGCTTCTCTTCCACAACAAGAATCTCTCCTGGGATGCTCTCCAAAAGAAAGGCTGGCTCGGCCCTGGTAGATGCCATCTCTGCCTGGATGCTGCGGAAACGAACTTCCACATGTTCTTTCATTGTGCTGCCTCCTCAGAAATCTGGTTCGAGCTCTCCTTGATTTTTGGATTTCCTCTCCGTTCGTTCTCATCTGTACAGGATGCTTTCTTGTGGTGGGCCTCTCAAAGCCCCACCTGGCGCGCCCTTTTCATTCTTACATGCTGGCACATCTGGAAATGGAGGAATGGATGTATTTTTCAGGGATACAGCTTGCCGCTCAATTCCATTATCTCCCTGATCTCGGGTGCTTTGCCCCAGAATTAGTGCTACTCCTCTCAGTTTTTCTATCTTGTCGGAGTATTCTGTTATATGTCTTTCATGCTCTTTCTGTTATATGTCATTTGTGCACAATCTGTTACATGCCTTCTCTTTTTTCGGGGATCCTTTTATGCTCTTTTGGCAATGCCGCTTCTCATGTAACTCTGATTATTATATGATCTTAATATAATATATTCTGCTTTTTCTCTCTGAAAAAAAAGATTTACAGAATATGGACCCGCGGAGACAAAGAAAACTGAAATCAATGAATGTTTTGCATCTTTGAAAAAGCAAGCTGGAAGAATTCTTACTAGTTATAATTGTAATGGCATGTCAATATCTGGGAATTAGTTAATTGGAAAAGGTTTAAATATTTTTCACTCGGTTCATTGAAATCATCATGTTTTGTGTGATTAATAGGAAAGGAGAGCAGCAACTCGTGTTTTGTGTGAATTGATTTTTTGTCTTCTCCGCCTTTCCAACAAATTGGTATCAGAGGCACAGAAGAACCATCAAAAATTCTGTAACAACAGCCTGTAAATTCCCAAGTAAAGGGTCGAAAATTTCAGCGTAGCCGTTGAGCGATAAGACGTAGCTTGTCGATTGTTAAGAAATCAGTCGTCGAATTATTCTGGATAGAGGGAGGGTCGCAACCATAGACGCTGCCAGTTGAAACTGTAACTGCATCAACCACAATCGTCGTTAGTGGAATGCAATTTGAAGGAGTCAATACTATTGCCGATCACATGGATCACATGGCCTCACCACGAGAGCAAAATTTTAACGCGGTTTGTATAACGTGTTTAAAAGGCTCACGGCGGTTAATGTTTAACAGGTTCTTAAACCAAGTTCGTTGACTTTTATAAGTTGAGTGAGAAGTTCTTTTAATACATTCAGTGGGAAGCTCGAAGAGCTCGTTAAAATTGAATTTTGTTTTTTTTTTTTTTTTTTTTGGGGTTTTTTATATATAAGATTTCATATATATATATATTAATATCAAGGGGTTTTGAAAAGGGTTTTTTTGAAATGATTTTTTTAAATAAAAAACTTAGGGTTTTATTGAAAGGGGTATTTTTTTTAGAAAAGAGTTTTACAAAGGAGAAATTTAAGGTTTTTTTTCAAAAAAGTATTTTTGGAGAAACATGGGTTTTTCAAATTTCCAGCCCCAGTTCCCACCATTTACAGGGAAACACTACGATGTCTGGTCTATTAAGATGTCCCACCATTTACAGGGAAACACTATGATGTCTGGTCCATTAAGATGGCTACCACGTTGCAGGCACATGATGTTTGGGATTATGTCAAGTTTGGGTTTTCATAACCTAAGAACAAAGAAGAAGAACAAGCTCTTAGTAATACAGAGAGGGAACAATGGAAGAAAGACAAGAAGAAGAATGCACATGTGTTGCAGCTTATTCAACAGGGAGTGGACCGAGTAGTGTTCCAGAAGATTATGATCACGTCTTCAGCAAAAGTAGCATGGGATACTTTGGCGACAAACTATAAAGGTATGACCAAAGTCAATATTGTTAAGTTGCAGAATACTAAGAGAGATTTTGAAAGTCTGCAGATGAAGAAGACAAAAGACATCGATTCTTTCATGAATCGGTCATAACTATCATAAATCCGTTAAAGATTTATGGTGGAGATATAAAAGATTAAAGAGTGGTTGAGAAGGTCCTTCAATATTTGTCTACCAAATTTGATGTTGTGGTAGCAGCCATAGAAGAAGCCAAGGATTTGGCATCATTGACAGTTAATGAGCTGATGGGATCACTTCTATCACATGAGGCAAGGATAGACAGAAATAAGGATTCCACTTTAGAGTCTGCTTTCAAAAGTCAGGTTTATATTTCAAGAGACAGGGGTCGATACAAAAGTAGATCGAGAGGCAGAGAACGAAGTGGAAGATATGGTGGTCAGAAAGATGGCCGAGAAGAGCATGAACATGCAAGTGGAAGCAACTACAAAAGCTTCAACAATAATCAAAGAGTTGACAAATCAAATGTGAGATGCTATTATTGCAATAAATTTGGACACTATGCTCGTGATTGTAGGAAGAAGATAGCTAATCAAGGGAACCAGAGAGCTAATGTCACTACAGAGAATACTAACTCCATGTTCCAAGCTTGCCATACCATGCATGAACCTTTTGCTAGTGTGTGGCTATTAGAAAATGGTTGTAGTAACCACATGATAGGCAACAAGGATTTGGTTGCAAATTTTGATCAATCTGTGAAAATAGAGGTAAAGTTGGGGACTGACAAGACTGTGGAAGTATATGGAAAAGGAGTGGTCAACATTCTAACCAAGCAGGGGGATTCGAAGACAATCTCAAAGGTATATTATGTTCCTAGTCTCAAACATAATTTGTTAAGTGTTGGTCAATTGACACAGAAAGGATACAGAGTTATCTTTCAAGGTCAAGAATGTGTTATATATGACAAGCCCCCAAGCAAGAAACTGATAGAAAAGGTGCAGATGGCGAGGAACAAAATCTTTCCTCTAATTTTGAATTACAACGGTCAAGTGAGTTCTTTTATAGTTGCATGTTCTGATGATTATTGGTTATGGCACTTTCAATTTGGACACTTGCACTTTTCTGGTTTAAGATTGTTGCAGATGAAACAGATGATCAGAGGATTACCTCCCATCAAAGAACCTACTAGTACTTATGAGTGTTGCATCTTGGGAAAGCAACAACGTGAAATTTTTCCAAAGGGAGTTGCATATAGAGCAAAGCAACCTCTTGATCTAGTGCATACAAACTTGTGTGGACCTATGAGGACATAGTCAATTGGTGGAAGTTGCTAATTCCTCACTTTCATTGATGACTACAGTAGAAAGTCTTGGGTTTACTTCTTGAAACAGAAGTGTAAAACTTTTGCAAAGTACAAAGAATTCAAAGCCTTAGTAAAGAACCAAAGTGATCGACAGATCAAGGTATTGAGGTCAGATTGTGGTGGAGAATATGACTCAAAGAAATTCCATTATTACTGCAAACAAAATGGGATCAGAAGACAGTTTACAACCAGGTACACACCACAACAGAATGGTGTAGCAGAGAGAAAGAACAGGACAATTATGAACATTGTAAGAAGCATGTTGAAAGGCATAAACTTGTCTAATGAGTATTGGGCAGAAGCAGTTGCATGTGTTATTTATGTGATCAACAGATCTCCTACAAAGAGTGTGAAGAACAGACTACCAGAACAAGCATGGTCAGGTATGTATGTAGCATATCTCATCTTGGAGTATTTAGATGTGTAGCTTATGCACATGTGCCTAAGGAACGAAGAGGAAAATTGGATGATAAAAGTGAAAAATGCATATTCACTGGTTATAGTGAGCAATCAAAAGCTTACAAATTGTATAACCCTATCACAAATAAGACCATAATTAGCAAAGATGTTGTGTTCAAAGAACAAGAGTCATGGAATGGAACTGTAGAAAAAACAGTTGATGGACAAGTGCCACTGATGGAAGAAGATTATGTAGCAGAAAAGGAGCAGCAAGAATCACAGGTGAAGACACCAAACAGAGGCACACCAACAAGGACTCCAAGATTTTCAAAGCAACATGGATTGTCAAGCAGATCAACAGATCGAGATTCTCCCAGCAATCAATCAGGGGATGAATCAACCAATGGTAAGAGAAAGATGAGAAGTTTGAAAGATATTTATGATGATTTTGATGTTAGTTCAAATTTTGCATTATTGTCATTCCAACCTTCTTCGTTTGAAGAAGAAACAAAAGATGAAAATTGGGTGCAAGCCATGGATGATTTGAAAATGGGGCTCTTAGGCTTCTTGTCTAACTTACAAGAACCTCTCTCACTTCCAAAGCTTTAAATATTCCCAAGTCTTAATGATTAACCAATGCGGAATTAAGAAATGCTTCAAAATATGGGTGTATGCTTGTATTTGTGTTAAACTAATTATGTGTTGTAAATTAATGTGTCGACACTGATATATAAATGCATATAATAGTAAATAAAGCAACAGAGACAATGCAGCAGTAAAACAAACACATGAACAACAATTTAATTAGGAGTTCACCCACACTTCTTGGGCTACATCTCTGTGAGCTCTAGTCAACTCAACTAGGCTCTCTGGGATTATGGTATAAGTCTTTTTACAAGCTCTTTGGCTCAACTCCTGTTGTTCTACACATAAACAGTGGGTTCAGACACCATTTTAGCCCTTGGCTCTTGAAGCTCTGGCTCTTGGCTCTGGCTCTTGGTTCTTGGTTCTGGCTCTTGGCTCTAACATTGGTTCTTTGGCTCTTGGTTCTGGCTCTTGGCTTTAACTTTGGCTCTTTGGCTCTGGCTCTAGGCTCTTCGCTCTTTGCTCTAGCTTCTTTCTGCCTTCTATCAGAAAAACAGTCCCCTTGGCCTTTCACTTGGCTTCCAAGTGACCTAGTAGGCTGCTCTCTTCGCTTCTGCCCTACCTCTTGGCTTCTACACTTCCTCTTGGCCTTATCTTCCTGCTTTGGCTTCAGCAATAAACAAAAACTCGGCCACCATCAATAACTCAGCAGCCACCAGTATTTGATATTCATGGCTTTTAAGCCAAATCGCGTTGCCTGTTCATTTTCCCCCTTGGGCTCCCTATCTTCCAGCAGTTCCTTTGTCCCCAATCATGAGGAATCATTCCCTTTTCGCCTTTATGGCTCTCTGTTCTCTATCCGTTCCTCTCTCTACAATTAATCCTCTATGGCTCTGCGTCTTGCATAATGCATCCTTGTTACAAAACGCATCATTGTAATATAACGCTTGCTTACAGCGTGGCACAAGGAATGGAAGCCGTTTTTATAGTGAAAAATACACAGAGGCCTTTGTTTCAGACAAATTCCGAAAACAGAAAAGAATTCCAATACAAAGAGATATTCGGAATTACACAGGAAAATATGAGCAGAAAGACTTAAGTTGGATCTCAAAGGGATATGGATTCGCATATATAATATTTCGGGTCTACGCATATCGCATATCACATGTCGCTAAGGCCTGGTGTTCCCCTTTGCATTGTTGCGATCTGATCGTTAATTATCGATCGCATATCGGCTCTGTCGGCCCATCGCTTATCGCATGTCACAGGAGTCTAGGTGCTCTGCTCCTCCAATCGTCGATCTCCAATCTCTGCTTGATCGGCCCATCGCACATCAGCAAGTCATCTGGTCATGGGTCTTGGTCCTTTTCCTTTGGATTTAAGCGATGCGATAAAGCACAATCGCATATCGCAAGTCCTCATGCCTGTGGTTAAGTCCTTCCCTTTGGTTATATGCGATGGGATATTGCGGCGATTGCATGCCACGATGCCTTAAGACCTGAGGTCCCTCCTTTATATAGCCATCCCTCGATGTGATATCAATGCTTCATTGCTGCAGTTCGCTCCTGTCCATTGATCTTTTAGATCCAACAGCCCTTGAGCGTTAATGCCTCATTTCCGCTTAGACCAATCAGAGTGGGCCACGTGGCCCAATTACGGTCTGCCATGTGTCAGCTATGGATTGGCCCATGAGCCTATACTAAAATCAAAATTTTCAATACAGTTCAAAATTTAATGAAATTGCCTCCTTTTCTAAGGACATTGGGCAATTTTCATTTTACAATAACTCCTTCATCCAGAGTGCGTTTTTCCCCATTTAAGTTGCGTTGGATTCAGAATAAAGAGATTTATGCAATGAAACTATTTCCAGGAGTAGCCTACGATTTTCATTTTCCTTTGATTTACAAAGGATTTGTGCCATTTGGCACTTTTTACCTCTTATGTGAAGTCTTTTAGACTTAGAGGTTTATTCAGGATCCATTTTTGGATCATGCCTTCCCACTAAGAGAACTTTTGGTCACCAAAACACTGATATATTGATCTGACAATAAATGAGAGTGACTCACCCTCTTCTTTCAACCTCCCTACACTTGCCTTACATAGTGTCTCTGAACCAAAGTTTCTGACCACTTCCCTTCTTAGATGGGTTGGTCTTCTTGGGAAGAACTGTCTTCCTCCTTGCCTTCCTGCAGAACTTCTGCTGAAATAGTCATAGAAGGTGGTTTGAACTTCTTTGCCTTGATCATTGATCCAAGCTGGATCAAACAAATGTGAAGTACATTTGCTCCACAAAACTTTCATTTGTACCTATTTGACAAGCCACCAACAACAACTGTTAACAACAGAAATACAGACAACAACTGGATGGCCTAAACTCCTGCGTCAACAAAAGAAATAGATTTTCACATCTTGTGAACACCTCCATGTCTTACATCTGCATACAAATGATGGACTAGACAACAAGCCCACAAAACATGCCTTTAAACAAATGACCCTTCAAGTCAAGCATGTAGAAAAGGACCATTAGGACTCTTTTTCCAAAAGATGAAACTTTCATCATTATCTCCATTTGGTGACCAAGTTAACTTCTCCCAAGTCAACATGGCATCACATGCCTGTCAAAGCAATCAACCCTACAAGTTAATTACACATACATGTTCAAAAACAAGGAAATCATCAACATTCCTGTGTTCATGCATCTCATGCTCATGCATGCATTTCATCCTTCAACTTTCACTTAAGCACACTGTACTTTCAAAGCTGAAATGAAATATAATGTAGATGCATCAATAGACATGCAATCTCAATTGGATAAGAAATCTAAACGTTCCTTACCAATCCCTTTTAAAGGTAATACCTTTGTCTGCACATCAGCATCATCATGTGAATCATTCTGAGACACGTCAGCCATGGAATCTTCACTTCCATTTCTGCCATCTTCTCTTTCCACTTTCTTCAGCTTTGGTGGAAGCATTATTGGAGTCAGTGTCCAAAATTTTGCAACAAGATGTTCTTGCTTATGGAAGTAAGTGCACTGCATGTGCATCCTCTTGACAGCATGATTTGCCTTGTCCAATGGACCTTTGGCTTCCTTCTTCTTTTCCTTCTTCTGCTTCCTATATGTGGCCATTCTCTTCCAACATCTAGAAACATCATGGTTATCCAAACCACAAAAGGAGCATACAATTATTTTCCCATACATATGTGGAAATTCATCATGCTTTGCAAAATCAAAAGGAATGTGTTTAAAACCATATTTATACCTGCCTCTTTCACCTTTATTGCCTTCATGAGGAGGTGAAGCAAATGGAGAAGTGGATCCCTTTGGAACACCATCAATCTTTTCAAGGCTGTTAAAGTCTCCCCAAATCTCTGGTTCAAGTGTGTGCTCTTGAACACCTGCACTCTGAAATTGATGTTTCAAGCTATTGCATTCCTCTTGAATACAACCTTCACACTTTTGAGGTAGAGGACATGAACTGAAAGTTCTGCTTGGGACTATTTCAATGGCCTTCATGGCAACTTTAGAACTCTTTCCATAAGACTGTCCATAGCCAAGACCCAAATACTTAGGCCTTTTCTCAACCATTATTGGTTCAACAATACCTTGTGCATGCTTTCCCATGCCCTTTCCTTCATATCCCATCTTGGACATTAGCTTGGAACTTATGCCTTTAGTATGTTTTTCAAAAGAACCAATATAAGCATTCTCAGAAGAATTTGAGGACAAACTGGAATGGTTTACCTCTTCTTCAAGCTAATACTTGACTAAGGCTTCTTGGGCAACAAAGAGTTGTGTTTCAAACTCATGCATCCTATTCAGGTTCATATTTGCAATATGAAGTTGTCTCTCCATTTCTTGCAATTTGTCAGCAAGCAACTTCTTCTCTTCCTTCATGGAATTCAACTGCTTTCTAAGCATGTTGCTCTTCCTTCCATCCTCATACATTTCTCTCACCATATCCATCATGGTGGACAATTCTTGCTTCATGTCTTCATCAAGGAATCTTGTGAAGAACGCAGAATTTGAGGACCCACTTGTAGAAGTTGTCATTATGCCAATGAACAAAAAAAACATCAACAATATAAATAAAGAGCTTATTTAAGAAACCTCTTGCAACAAACCTCTTGTGCTTTGGATTGCCTTGAGGTCCTTAGGATAGAAGAATTCCTTCAACCCTTCTTCCTATTTGTCCTTCCTGGACTGAGCTATCAACAACTTTCCCTTTACCTCTGCAAACTCAGAAAATAGTCAATCTACAAAACAAGCATACAATCAACCTCTTGTTGTTCAAACACCTTTCAGACAAGCAGTCTTTGCTTTGCCAATCAAGAATTCTGATATAACCTCTTTTGAAGGTGGAGTTAATCAAACTTGGCTCTGATACCACCTGATCTAAAAATGGGGCTCTTATGCTTCTTGTCTAACTTACAAGAACCTCTCCCACCTCCAAAGCTTTAAATATTCCCAAGTCTTAATGATTAACCAATTTGGAATTAAGAAATGCTTGAAAATATGGGTGTATGCTTGTATTTGTGTTAAACTGATTATGTGTTGTAAATTAATGTGCCGAAACTAATATATAAATGCATATAACAGTAAATAAAGCAGCAGAGACAATGTAGTAGTAAAACAGACACATGAACATCAATTTAATTAAGAGTTCACCCACACTTCTTGGGCTACATCTCCGTGAGCTCTAGTCAACTCAACTAGGCTCTCTGGGATTATGGTATAAGTCTTTTTACAAGCTCTTTGGCTCAACTCCTATTGTTCTACACATAAACAATGGGTTCAGACACCATTTTATCCCTTGGCTCTTGAAGCTCTGGCTCTTGGCTCTGGCTCTTGGCTCTTGGCTCTGACTTTGGCTCTTTGGCTCTTGGTTCTGGATCTTGGCTCTGACTCTGGTTCTTTGGCTCTGGCTCTCGGCTATTTACTCTTCGATCTAGATTCTTTTTGCCTTCTATCAGAAAAAAAATCCCCTTGGCCTTTCACTTGGCTTCCAAGTGACCCCGTTGGCTGCTCTCTTCGCTTCTGCGCTGCCTCTTGGCTTCTGCACTGCCTCTTGGCCTTATCTTCCTGCTTTGGCTTCAGCAAGAAATAACAACTTGGCCACCATCAATAACTTAGCAGCCCCTAGTCTGTGATATTCATGGCTTTTAAGCCAAATCGCGGTGCCTGTTCATTGTCCCCCTTGGGCTCCCTGTCTTCCAGTCGTTCCTTTATCCCCAATCTTGAGGAATCATTCCCTTTTTGCCTTTGTGGCTCTTTGTTCTCTGTCTGTTCCTCTCTCTGCAATCAATCCTCTACGGCTCTGCGTCTTGCATAATGCATCCCTGTTACAAAACGCATCTTTGTAATATAACGCCAGCTTACAACGTGTCACAAGGAATGGAAGCCATTTTTACAGTGGAAAATACACAAAGGCCTTTGTTTTGGACAAATTCCCGAAAACGGAACATAATTCCAATATACAGAGATATTCGGAATTACACAGGAAAATATGAGCAGAAAGACTTGAGTCGGATCTCAAAGGGATATGGATCTGCATATATAATATTTCAGGTCTGCGCATATCGCATATCGCATGTCGCTAAGGCCTGGTGCTCCCTTTTGCATTGTTGCGATCCGATCGCCAACTTTTGATCACATATCGGCCCATCGCTTATCACATGTCACAGGGTCTAGGTGCTCTGCTCCTCCAATCGTCAATCTCCGATCTCCACTTGATCAGCCCATCGCACATCGGTAAGTCACATGGTAACGGGTCTTGGTCCTTTTCCTTTGGATTATGCGATGTGATAAAGCGCAATCGCATATCGCAAGTCCTTGTGCCTGTGGTTAAGTCCTTCCCTTTGGTTATATGCGATGGGATATTGCGACAATCACATGCCGCGGTGCCTTAAGACCTGAGGTCCTTCCTTTATATAGCCATCCGTCGATGCGATATCAATGCTTCATTGCTACGGTTCGCTCCCTTCCATTGGTATTTTAGATCCAATGGCCCTTGAACGTTAATGCCTCATTTCCTCTTAGACCAATCAGAGTGGGCCATGTGGCCCAATTCCGGCCTGCCATGTGTCAGCTGTGGATTGGCCTGTGAGCCTATACTAAAATCAAAATTTTCAATGTAGTTCAAAATTTGATGAAATTGCCTACTTTTCTAAGGACATTGGGCAATTTTCATTTTACAATAACTCCTTCATCCGGAGTTCGTTTTCGCCCATTTAAGTTGCATTGGATTCAGAATGAAGAGATTTCTGCAATGAGACTATTTTCAGGAGCAGCCTGTGATTTTCATTTTCCTCTAATTTACAAAGGATTGGTGCCATTTGGCACCTTTTACCTCTTATGTGAAGTCTTTTAGACTTAGAGGTTTATTCAGGATCCATTTTCGGATAAATGGATGAAGAAATTAAAGCTATTAAAAAGAATGAAACATGGGATTTGGTTGATTTACCAAAGGACAAAAATCTCATTGGTGTGAAGTGGGTGTACAAGACAAAGTTGGATGAAAAAGGTGAAATTGACACATTTAAAGCAAGACTTGTAGCAGAAGGGTTCTCGCAGAAACCGGGAATAGACTTTGGAGAAACGTTTGTTCTGGTAGCTAGATTGGATATTGTAAGAGCATTTCTAGCCACAGCAACTCAGAACAAGCGGAAAGTATATCAGATGGATGTGAAATCAACCTTCTTGAATGGAATTCTAGAAGAAGAAATTTATGTGCAACAACTTCTAGGATATGAAGTTGAGAGTAATGAAGAGAAATTTTACAGGTTGAAGAAAGTGATCTACAGACTGAAGCAAGCGCCTAGAGCTTGGTATAGCAGAATCAACATCTACATGATCAAGAATGGATTTTGCAGAAGCAACATTGAGCCCACCTTGTACACAAAGGTAAATGAGCACCAACAAATTTTCATTGTTTGTTTATATGTTGATGACATGATTTTTACAGATGATTTTGAGATAGATGAATTTAAAGCAACTATGATGAAAGAATTTGAGATGAAAAATCTTGGTCTCATGAAATATTTTCTTGGCATAGAAGTTGAGCAATCTGAAAAAGGAATTTTTATTTGTCAAAATAAATATTCCAAAGATTTGTTGAAAATATTCAGGATGGAAAATTGCAAACCTGTCCCTACACTAGTTGCAACATGTACAAAGTTAAGCAAGGATGATGAAGGATCATATGTCAATCCAACTCTACTCAAAAGATTGGTTGGAAGCCTCATGTATCTCACAACTACAAGACCAGATATCATGCAAGGAGTGAGTTCGATTTCCATATTTATGGAGACTCCAAAAGACACACATTGGAGTGCAGGAAAACAAATTCTGAGATACATAGCAGGAACTAGAGATTGTGGCATTATGTATGCAAGAACATAAAAGAAGGATTTGATTGGATACACAGATAGTGATTTTGCAGGAAGTTTGGATGATAGGAAGAGAACTTCTAGTTATGTGTTCCACCTTGGTTCAGGTGTGATTTCATGGGCATCTAAGAAGCAGCCCATTGTAACACTTTCGCCAGCATAAGTAGAATATGTAGCGGCAACATCAGCAGCATGTCAAGCAGTGTGGTTAAGAAGAGTATTTGATGGACTCTAGCAGAAACAAAAAGGATCAACAACAATATATTGTGACAACACCTCAGAGATTGCATTATCCAAGAATAGTGTATTTCATCATAAGAGAAAGCATATTGATACTAAATATCACTTTATCAGAGAACTTGTGAGCAATGGAGAAGTTCACTTGAAGCCTTGTAAATCTAGTGATCAATTGGTTGATATATTTATTAAGTCATTAGCACAAGATGTGTTTGAGTTTCATAGAAGAAAATTGGGTGTTGTAAGCCTAGCTAAGACATAAACCAGCGAGCACGTTTGAGTTGTCATGAGTCATGTTTTAGTTTTAGTTTAGCAGTTGTAATTAAGGGGGAGTGTTAAAATAAGTAATTACTCCTGCATGAGGAGTTAGCTAAACATAGAGATTCAGTTAACTGAGTGATTGAGTGGTTGAGTGTTTGAGTGTTGAGTCAAGTCAAGTTAAGTTATAAACGACTTTGAGTGTGTGACTGCATGTAGTTGCATGTCAAGATATTTTACGCAATTAGCTAGTTGGAAAAGGTTTAAATACCCTTCAACGGGTTCATTGTAATCATCATGTTTTGTGTGATCAATAGAAGAGCAACAACTCGTGTTTTGTGTGAATGCATGCTTTGTCTCCTCCGCCTTTCCAACAATAATGAGCAAGGGAAGGGAAAAGGTGTACGAACATCTTCTCACATGTCTGTATCCTTCACCTCTTTTTCCGCATAGGCCAAAACCCATTAACAAGAACTAGCAAAGAAAAAAAATTAGAGCCCTTGTGATTTCTATAACTTCAATGTGACACAGAAATAATGAAAAAAATTGTAGTTTAATATTAGAAATAACAAACATCGACAAAAAGAAGGCAATTCAATGCAATGCAGAGTAGAGAAGATGCGGAAGAGATGAAATTCTTCTCATGTTATGCATGCAAGAATGCTTTTGGTAACTCTCATTTTCAAACGGTCAGCATGCCCTGAATGGATAGGTTTTTGGTTTGGTAATGGCCCGAACATTCCATTCCCAACCACATGCACTTCCAAGTTTGAATTCAATCCTATGCTTTTGTATATTTGCCATTATGCCTTTAGCTAGCTTTTTAAAATTTCCCTATCATCTGGTTTTTAATTTTTAGGGTGTCCCTTTATTTTTTTTCCAAGTATATATTATCAGAAATATTTATATAATTTTAATGATAAAAATTTTAATTTTTTTTTTTTAATTATTAAAGAAATATTTCGATTTTAATTTGAAAAACCATTATTTTCTATCATTGTTTATATATTTAAGTGTATCGAAAACTTTGTAAAAGGAAAAACGCTTCATAGAGGAATATTATGCAAAGAAAAACCATTTATATATTTTTAATATTTCGTTAATTTATATTTATATTATATTTATTTTATAAATTTTATAAATTTAATTATTAAGTGAATAATAAGATTTAATTTTATGAAATGTTTTAGAATATTTTTTATAATGATTATAGATTAAAAGTTGAGATTTATTTTTAGGAGGTATGTTTTTTTGTCTTTTTAATTAAATTGATTAAAAAAATTGTCATATAATATTATAATATTAAATATGGTTTTTGGAAATGTAATATTAATAATCCATATATTGACTTAAAATATTAAAGAAAGTTTATTTGCAAGTTAAAAATATTCATGATAAAATAGAAATAGATAAATAAGAATAAATCTCCATGATTAAAATTTTTGTTATGAAATATATTATAACATAAATATTTTGATATCTATCTATATTAATTTATATAATTATACTAATTCTTATATTCAATATAAATATAAATATAAAAATCCTAAATCTTTGAAATTAAAAATATTTTAATTTATATTTTTGAAACCCTTTAAATTATAAATTTTTATTAATATAATTTATAAATCTTAAAGTATTGAAGTGTGTTGAGATTCTAAAATCTTTTAACTTATATTTTTATTTTTATTGTAATGATATAGAGTTTCTAGTGTGGTGGTGAAGTTGCATTTTAACATGTAAATTGAAAGGAAATAAAAAAATTGTTTTAATAGACATTTTATTGACATTTACATTTTATTTCGCTTCAAATATAAATATAAATACAAAAAATTGTTTAAAGATAAAAACACGTTCTCATCTTCTTGTATTTATATGTGATTTAATCCAATATATAACCATTGTGAAAAAAAAAAATACAATACAAAATGTTGTCTTTGCTAATTTGAAAATTGATTTAAAAGTGTGAAGTGTTTCCTTTGCTAATTTGAACATTGGTTTAAAAGTGTAATGTATTCATTTTGTTATAGTAAAGTATAAAAATAATGCCATAAGGCATTCCCTCTGAGAAGAAATCCCCTTCCATGCCACTTGTGCCGTAGTGAGCCATTGATTCCCCTCCCATGCCACTTGTGTCATATTGAACCATTGATTTTGGTGTTAGATGATAGAAATAGTGTCTTCCATTGACTATTGAAGATTGATATTAGTCACTTACAATTTGTTCTCGAATGGCCTCAGCCATTGTTTGAAAAGCCTGTAGGACATATGAGCAGTGTGTAGTTGGTTAAGGTTGAATGTTATTTGTGTAAAGTATAGCACTGTAGAAATTCCCCACCTAATACGACTATCCTTGAATAAAATTGACCTTATCCCTTTCTACCTTCATGGATTCCATTAGAGAATTTAAGAGTTTTCAAATAAGGGGGTGCAAATTTGAAATAATTTGGACGCAAGAATTCCAAGTAATCAAGTAATTTCAGTTTCTTGTTTAAAGGTTGTGTTTTTCCTTTTGTATTTATCGTAAAAATTTCTTGCTCTAGAACAATGCACATAAGCAGAAATCTAGTGTCAAACCCACTTTGAAAATGTGAACAATGCAGGTACATGTGAAGATTAGGGAGTTGGATATTAATTCTCGCATTTCCAATATTCCAAAGTCCATTTGGATGTTGAAGCTTCTTGAAAAATTCATTTAGCGCTATAAAAAAATGATATTATTGCCCTTTATTAGCCTGAAAACTTTATATGATGAATTTGGTCATTTGCAGTCCTTGAAACACTTGGAGTTAAGGGGCTTGACAAAGATTAAGTCATTGCTAGAGTCCTTTGGTAACTTGACAAACCTCCAAATTATTCATCTATTCTGCTGCTAAGATGTACAGATTCTCCCATATTCATTCAGAAACTTAACAAACCTCGAAACTATTCACCTGTGAGCCTGCTCCCATCTACGGATGCTCCCAAATTCCTTCAGAAACTTAATGAACCTCCAAACTATTTAACTATTCCATTGTCCCCATCTTCGAACGCTCTCCCAATATGGAAACATTGGTATCTTTGGAGAGGTTGAGAGGAGGCAGTCATGTGAAGTTGAAGATAATATGGGTGTTATTGCACTGTCACAACTTTGGGAGCTATATATTCATGAGAATTTTAATGTTCTGGTGGAGGTTGGACCATTGCCAACAACATTGATAATGTTGAACTTGGGTTGTGGTGCACTGAGGAAAGTAGGATCTCTTTGTGGTCTCTAACAACTACAAACATTGGACATTAGCAGGTGCATGGAAGTGTTGAGACATTCATATCTTTGGAGAGGTTGATGGTATACAGTTGTGTGAAGCTGAAATGAATACACGTAAATGGATTTGGGAGCTACGTGTTGGTTATTGCTTTGTATTAGAAGAGGTGGAAGGTGTTGAAAATTATACGTGATTGATGCACTTTGATGCCTCTCAATGTCACAAATTATAGTGTTTGGTGTGGGAGTTGTGGGAGATTTTCAAGGCAGTCAAAGTTTTGTTAAATATTGAATTTATTTTATGGTAACCATTTTCACCATGAAAGTGACCTGTGTAGTGTTTGATGAAGCTTGATACACGGATACTGAAATTCGGTACTATTGATTCAAATAATGTTTTTTTTATCATCTTGCTTTAGTGGGGATTATTCATTTTTAAGAACAAAATAAAGAATTGTGTATTGATATGGTGGCCAGACCTTTGAGAAGCATTTTTTTATTTGTGTAATATATGGTGGACATGAGAACCAGTGTTTCTTATTTGAGCATTAACGTATTTACCTCTGGATCAAAAGTTGAAGTAAAGTTAAATAGTCATTGCTAAAATTTTGCATTATAACAAAACAAAATGAAGAAGGGGCACCAATTGTGGCTACGGAAAATGATATCCGAGAAATGGATGAAATGTGGAATGCTAAGTTCAGATGTTGGAAGAGCTCTATCATGGAAAGAGTATCGACCTGGGTATGGCCAAGATGGTGGTACCCTTTCTTCCATTTCCACACCTCGTTGGTGTCCCCTTCTTTCTCCTAGTAGCATCTTCTCCCCACGACATTCATCGTCGCCTCTGTGCACCTTTGCAACACCTAGCTGTTGCACCACGTTTATTTCCCACGCCATGTATGATGACAATGCATAAATTGAATTCATTAGTATTCATAGCCAACGGGGAAGATTCTAGTGTTGTATGTTCTCGTTATGTCAGGAGTTTTCCATTTCTGTAAATATATTAATAAGCATACCATTAAAGATATGTTTATTTTTAATCTTTTTACACTTTCGTCTGAGAGTGGTTTGGAGACATACCCCGGTAAAGTGGATTTGCATTAGGTTTATTTTTAATCTTTTTACACTTTCGTCGAAGAGTGGTTTGGAGATGTACCCTAGTAAATTGGATTTGCATTGGCTAGGGAGTTAATCAAGTGAACCAACTATAAGTTGGACCACAAAGGAGTATTTATAGGTCTGACATGTATAAATTTTATCCTCATGTTGTTAAAGTTATCATGGTCCATTGAAAGGTTTAGTCCTTTCTGCTCTAATGTTTTGGTATATATATATATATATATATATATATATATATATATATATAATCATTGATTTTGTATTCACTTTTTGTTAGTTGAAATATGATATTACTGGTCTGAAAATTTTATCTAATGAATTTGGTCTTTTGCATTCCTTGAAATAGTTGAAGTTAAGGAGCTTGACGAAGATTGAGTCGTTGCCAAAGTCCTTTGGAAAATTGACAAACCTCCAAACTATTCACCTGTTTCACTGATATGATCTACATATGCTCCCAGATTCCATCAGAAACTTAACAAACCTCCAAAGTATTCACCTGTGGGCCTTCTCTCGTCTATGGATGCTCCTAGATTCCTTCAACAACTTAGTGAACCTCCAAACTTTTTACCTGTTCCATTGTTCCCATCTACAGACGCTCCCAGTATGGAAACATTAGTATCTTTGGAGAGGTTGAGAGCAGGAGGTTATGTGAAGTTGGGGAAAATAAGGTCATTATTGCACTATACACAACGTTGGTTGCTATATATTCATGAGAATTATAATGGTCTGGTGGAGGTTGGAGCATTTCCAACAACAATGATAACTTTGAACTTGATGGGTTGTGGTGCACTGAGGAAAGTAGGAGCTCTTTGTGGTCTCTCAAAACTACAGACGCTAAACATTAGTGGGTGCGTGGAAGTGTTGAGACATTCGTATCTTTGGAGAGGCTGATGACATACAGTTATGTGAAGTTAAAGAGAATACGTGTAAATGGATTTGGGAGCTACATGTTGGTTACTGATTTGGATTAGAAGAGGTGGAAGGTGTTGAAAATTGTATGTGGTTGACACACTTTGATGCCTCTCGATGTCACAAATTAAAGTGACCAGTGTGGGAGTTGTGGGCGATTGCATAGACGATATGAAGATTCATTGTTTTCAAGGCATTCAAAGTTTTTCTTAAATATTGAATTGATTTGATGGTAACCACTTTCACCATCAAAGTGACCTATGTAGTGTTTGATGTAGATTGACACCTAGATACTGAAATTTCCTCACACTTGATATTATTGATTCAAATAATGTCCTTCTTTTGTCATCTTGCTTTAGTGGGGATTATTCAATTTTAATAACAAAATAAAAAATTATGTATTGATATGGTGGCTAGACCTTTGAGAAGTATTTTATTTATTTGTGTAATATATGGTGGACATGAGAACTGGTGTTTCTTATTTGAGTTATTTGAGTGTTCATGTATTTATCTCTAGCAGATCAGACATTGAAGTAAAATTAAATAATCTTGCTAAAAATTTGCATTATAAAAAACATAGAAGGAAGAAGAGGCATCAATCATGGTTGTGGCGAATGATATCCGGGAAAAAGATGAAATGTGGAACACCAAGCTCACATGTTGGAAGAGCTATGTCATGGCAAGAACACTGACTTGGTTATGGCCAAGATTACAACTTCCATTTCTAAATCTCACTGGTGTTCCCTTCTCTCTTCTCTTAGCATCTTCTCCCTATGACATTCATTGTCGCGTCTGCAAGCCTTTGAAACACCGCGCCATACTTTGCACCACGTTTATTCCCCGCGCCATGTATGATGACAGTGCATAAATTGAATTCGTTAGTATCCATAGCCAACGAGGAACATTCTAGTATTGTATGTTCTCGTTATGTCGGGAGTTTGCCAGTTTGCCATTTCTATAAATATATTAATAAGCAAGATAGATTTATTTTTAAATTTTTTTACTTTCACCGGAGAGTGGTTTGGAGACATACACAAGTAAAGTGGATTTTCATTAGGTATATTTTTAATCTTTTGACACTTTCATCGAAGAGTAGTTTGGAGACTTGGGTTTTTTTTTTTACACTTTCACGGAGTTTGGAGACGTATCTCACTGAAGTGAATTTGCATTGGCTAGAGAGTTAATTAAGTGAATTAACTATGGGTTGGACCACAAAGGAGTATGTTGGAATTCCAAATATTTTGACTTGTATCATTATAGACAGTCTTCACTACATTCATAAATATTACACTATAATTCAACATAATTTTTACGTCAATTCTATGGTTGCCTATACCTTAAGTTATAATAAACCAATTTTTTTATCCAAACAATTCTCTAAACCTAAAATTTCTTTTTAAATAAAATAATTATATTTATAATTTAAATATTCAATTAAATCACATAACATATCACATCATTTTTCTTCTATGCTACTCTCTCTTATTCTATAGCCTTACTCCTTTGCAACATGTAGTGCAATTTCTAGTTGTATTTTAAATGGGATACATGTCAACTTGAAATTAGACACAAAAAGAATTACACATCTCCCTTAGAATGAGTTGTAAAATAAACTAGTGAATGCCACAAGATAATATATCTTAATATTTCAACTCATCAAAATTATAATAATTAAAAAATATTTTCTTAAATATTTTAAAACAAATACCAAAATTAAAAATACTTTTCTTAAATATAATAAAGGTTTAAAATAAACTAAATTAAAATCTTTTTAAATTTTAATATGCCAAATTTGTTTTTTTTAAATTTTATTTTTGGACCACATTGTTATCTATAAAAATATAAATTTAAATCAATATTACTTAACCTTGCATATTAGATATTTTATTTATGACTGGTATCGTTGTTTTTTACTATTATTAATATTTAAATGTCACATATCAATTTTATATTAAAAAAAAATGAATTAACTACACATCCTCATTAGAATCATATTAGAATAATACTTTTTCCTCACTTATCTACAATTTTTTATTTGTAAATATTTACATGTACGCTCAATTAAAAATAATAAAAGGTTTAGAGTAATATAGATTCTAGTGTAGAAGAGATGGTGTAGTATGCATATATTAGTGGAAACATTTACATGTTGAACCAATTAATAATAAAAAAATAAAAATAAAAAATCAATTTGTTATCTTGTAATTTTGTTCTTTATTAATATAATTACAAACAATTGTTTTAGATAATAAAAAATTGTTATATATATATATATATATATATATATCACATTAAAATATATAACATGTAAATAGTAACTATAAATTAAGATTCATTTTGCCATACAAATTAAAGTAGTGATTTTGTAACTATATGTAAATTTAATTAATAAGCACATAAAAACTTAATACTTACAATAAGATTATATTATATCAAGATACTTTATCATGGATATTATTCACTTGTAATAGACTTTGTTACAATTCCATGGGCAAATACCATGGCTTATCAATACCACATACCCAAAGGCCATAACTCATTTCACAATATATATATCTTAAAATCTAAAAGCAAATAGGTTATAATTACTTTTGAAATATATCTAAACTCTTTATCCTCACTACTAAAAATATTTAGTGGATATTCCATAGATATGTGAAATTTATATAATATAAATAATATTATTAAGAACTAGGATAGATCCATCTTAACTAGGGATATACCAGATTTTGAGAGTAATTAAATCTCTAGGTGCAAACCTTTTCTTAATTTTTTCACTAAAAAGAAGTTTGCATCTTGACAAATTTGATACTCTCAGCGTTATCCATAGTTAAGATGGGATCTATGTTGGCTTCTAGTTGAGAGTGAGAGTGAAATATTTCACCAAATCTCCTTTAAATGGGTTGTAATATCACCAATGAAATAAGCTTAATAAGAATGAAATTATTGATGTTTTATAATGTTTTTAATTAAAATTAACCAAATGTGCATACTTACTTATTTTTTCTATTATAATTAACATTACTTTTTAATTTACAAAAAAAATTAAAAATTGTTGAGCACAAAATGAATTACACATCTTCCTTAGAATAAGTTGTAAAATAAACCAATCAATGCAACAAGTATAATATATCTTAATATTTCAACTCATCAACCTTATAATAATTTAAAAATACTTTTCTTAAATATAATAAAGATTTAAAAAATAAAATAAAATAAACAAATTAAATTTTTCTTTATTGATATTTTTTTAAATTTAAATCAATATTACTTATATGTTAAAATATTGTATTTGTGACTTATTATTTTTTTAATATTATTAATATTTTTACCCCGATGGGGGTGGATAACCCAAGGTTGTTGGGAGTTGTTCCTAGCCTTCCTCTAGACCCTCCATGCATCTAATAAGAAGGTGTGTTGCATGGCAGGACATGCAAAAGCAAGCCTATGTGAAACCACCCAATGGTGCTTGGGAGAATTTATGTGACGATAGGTGGGAGCAAGGTCTCATACAACGGACGATGGGTTTCGTAATGTTATTATGGCTATGGAATTTCAGGGTGAATGATTCAGATCGATGCCTTAATCCAACCTCTTGACTGGCTGTTTGAGTTTCCTAAGGCCAAATTACTGTTGGCTTCCACCTATAATTTGTCTGAGTTTTGGTTTGTCGCAATGATTTTGCTTGGGAGTGTTGTTAGATTTGGGAAAAGTGTGAATGGGGAATTGGGTAGGCCTCTCTCCCAATTGACTCTTGTTTTCTTGGGTCTGTATTATACCATGACTCTTCAACCCACTGGTGCAATGGTGTGCAACCTTCGAAGGGTATCTGCTTACGAGTGTCTGAACCTCCTTTTGTGGTGGTGCACTTTACAGGAGCTGACCTAGTGGTGAGTGGCCAACATTGGTGGTGCAATGGGTTTAGGTTTAGAGAGCATTGTGCTCTGTGGTTGGAAACTGTTACACTCATGATTGAGTATGGGGTTGGAGCTGGACCCATTGGCAGAGTATGTGAAGGCTGGTTATAACCATGTGGGTGTCAAGAGGGTCTGGTGGTCCAAGGTAGGCCTGAGTTTGAAGCAGGAAGAAAATGTGCATAGCGGTGAGGAGTGAATTGGGAGGCAGTGTGAGGTTAGCTTCTGGAGCACATACCTTTGATTTTCCCATGCATGGTTTCGCATTGCAGCTCCTATTTGGGTGTTAACACTAGTGGAACCTAGGGCTTAATATTGATACCAGAAAAATTAGGATGTTGAGCCGAGTACGACTGGAAGGGAAGGCACATCGTGCCCTCGTCGAGGTCGTTTTCCAACCCAGAGGAAGAAAGGAAACCCCTCTCATGTAGCTCCAACACCACCGAGGTAGTCAGTGAAAGTGCGGACGGAGACTTATGAGAAAAATCGGCATGAGGAACATAAGGAAATGATGGCGGCCCTGTCCCATATTCAATATTTCCATTGTCGCTTACAGGAGCAAGTGGTGGTGGTATGGTGTGAGCATATGTGCATTCTGGACAAATTGGAGCATCTTGAGGCCTCACTGGCTCACCTAGAGCAACACATCAGCTACCCTTTTCGCCCTCCCCCTTGTTATAGACATATTTGGGCACTGCAACCCCAATCACATATGCCCATAAACCAAGGGCTTCTAAACCCCTAAAAGTGTTGTTTCAAACCCTAAAGGATCAAGGTCAATTGATTACATCATTTCCCAGAAGTTATCCCTGAAAAACTGCACAGAACTGGTCAAAACTGGACCATACAGACTGCTCCATGCTGAGGGTGCGGTGCATCTCACTTGCTACACACAAAGGGGTGCAATGCATACTAAAAAGCCCTTCTGTAGGGTGCGATGAGCGAGAGCGGACAAATGGCAGAAGTAGTTTGCTAGGTGGAAACTCAAAGAATCTTCTAGAAACTGCTCATATGACACTTGCCTCTCTGAATTCGCCCAGGGATGAGTAAGAGATCATGAAATCTCCAAGTGGAACTGAGAACTATCAGTGAAATGACACTAATCAAAATCCCAAAAGCTGACTCACTCTCCTGCAAACATCTATATATGGATCCCTCATCCTAGAGATCCAGAGGCTGGAATTACAAAATTCCAGCCTCTAGATCTCTAGGATGAGAGATCCATATATAGATGTTTGCAGGAGAGTGAGTCAGCTTCTGGGATTTTGATTAGTATCATTTCACTGATAGTTCTCGGTTCCACTTGGAGATTTCATGATCTCTTACTCATCCCTGGGCGAATTCAAAGAGGCAAGTGTCATATGAGCAGTTTCTAGAAGATTTTTTGAGTTTCCACCTAGCAAACTACTTCTTCCATTTGTCTGCTCTCGCTCATCACACCTTATAGAAGGGCTTTTCAGTATGCATCGCACCCTTTGTGTGTAGCAGGTGAGATGCACCACACCCTCAGCATGGAGCAGTCTGTATGGTCCAGTTTTGACCAGTTCTGTGCAATTTTTCAGGGAGAACTTCTGGGAAATGATGTAATCGGTTGACCTTAATCCTTTAGGGTTTGAAACAACACTTTAGGGGTTTATAAGCCCTTGGTTTATGGACATATGTGATTGGGGTTGCAGTGCCCAAATATGTCTATAACAGTTTCCCCTTAAAGCATGAGGTCATAAGTCTTCTTATGTCGGGTGAAATGCTTTATCATGAGGATCTGAGGTTTTTCAAACTGGAAGGTGACCTATAATAAGATACAATACAATACATTATCTTCATAATATTTTCATGATCTAGCTGAGACGGGCATTCCCATGCTCAACTTTATAAATTCATTTTCATGTACATAGGACAGACAATTATCTATGTGGCAGACTGATGATTCCGATAGAGCCATCATCCCTTAGTTTGGATGATTATCTGTGCAGCTATGATGTACATTTGATGTCTTTATTTTCCTGAATATATCGCAGCTTGGATGGATGAAACTAGATCCGGGGTCTTCAAACCCGTTCAATCTTCGCCCAAAGTACAAGTCGATCCATGTGAAAAAATGTTCTAATGTCGAACATGGAAAGACATCACCTGATTACCAGCCAATGATGTAAGTTGTTAACAGGCACGAGAGGAATCATCGATAATGATAATGACCCTCAAGGTACTACAGTAAAATTCACGTGGTGTGAATACATGAGTCGATATCGAACACCACACAAAATCTTTTGATCGAAGGCCATTGATGTAAACCTGTCGTCGGAAGTGAGAAACTTGCCATTGAGGCATTCAAGCTTCAAAGTACTGAAAGGGTTGTTCCTAAGTCAACTTCTTGGATAATGAGCTGATGTCGACAAGAGGTGACCCGTTGTAGGAGGGACTAGCAGCTCTGAATGGACACTAGTTTTCCCGATAACAAAATGGCGACTCCACTGGGGAGTGAATAGTTTGCTTGTTTTGTTACTGTTGTTTACTTTATAAACTACAGATGGAGCCCGAAGTTAAGCCAACTAGCCTTCAAACTACTTTTGCTATGAAACTGCAAAGTAGATCAACGTTGCTTCAGTCAATCTTCGAGTGGTTTATGAACTGAACATCTGACTTGCAAACATCCTAAGTGCCCTAGTGGTAGCTCAAATAACCTCATTAGATCAGCCCCTATACTTTGTGTTTACTTCCTATCAAAAGCTTAGCCTAAACCCCTGAACTTAGCTGCAAACTGTGAGTGAAAACCAAGCTCAGTCTCGTCCCTGGACCATCGCACTGTCTCTCATTGGAAACCTAGATGCATCGCACCTCCCGTATGTTGCAGGTGAGATGCATCCCTGTTTCCTTGTGTTACATGTGCGATGATTGAGTGAGACTGTTTCTGCCTCCAGATTTTGGTTTTTCTTCATTGTCTTCAGCTTTATTCAGTAGTTTTGTTGTTTATGATCAGTATATCATTGTTGAAACCTTCTTCCTTTGCATTATTCAACCTCCATTGATAAAGAATTGTGAATGTTTTTTTAAGTATTTTTCATCATTTACAGTTCTCCTTTGCAAATAGTAGCTTAATCGAACTGTCATCTTTTGATTTGAAAGTGTCGCAACTGTCGTTTTTAGTCAAGAAAAAGAGTGTCATAAAGTCTTCCTCTTTTAGATAGTGGATTACACTTTCTCCATTGTACTTGATTTTGAAATCATTAGTATTTCAAGTGTCGAAAGCAGTTTTACATTCGAAATCGCAAAGTGTCGTCTTAGTCTTCCTTTCGTTTTGAAAAAAGAAAATTGTTAGTACTATTGCTTTGAAAGAAAATAGTTCAGATATGTAGTTAGTTTTCTTTTTGTCATTCTCACATTAAGGGAACTGAAAAACAAATACATGCATGTGCATTTGCATTTAGACTGCATGTGGAAATTGATTTAGGAAAATTGCATCTAGTGTGTGCTTTCTGCTCTATGTTGAAAGAATTTTATCTCTTTCCTTAGTAGCTAGGATTTTCATTACCAAAAGAAAGTAAACGACTATTTATCATCTTAGATTGCATATTTATAAATTGTATATATACATCACACGATGAACCTTAAAGACAAACTTCTTAAGAAAGATCAACTGTAAAATAAACCTCAATGAACATAAAAACGCTTTGGAACCTAACGCACAACATCTAGAAGTCTAGGCTAGAGACGTATTTCAGCGTCATAAAGCCTAGTAACTATCGTTTTCATCGAAGGTTGCGTGATTCCTCCTCTTTGATACGACAAGTGCCAGTACGGACTTGTGCTCCCACGTACCGTTGAGTATATATTGGGAGACCACAATAGGCTATATCCTTTATCCTTAGGAAGCCGTGTATGTCGCCCTATCGATCGCAATGCACTGAACACAACATTCGGGAAGATTGACTGTCGTACCATAAAAAGTATTCTGCAGTTTTGCGATTGGTTTGGTAATCCCTCTGTCTAGATTTCCAAAGTAGTCACTTCCGTTCCTTTTCAGATTCCTTAAAAGAAAAGGTCTATATGAGCACTCGTCACTTCAGGCTCATTAAAAATCGAAGGCGACTAGAGTCATCTTTATCTTTTTCTTGACTCTTAAAAGTTGAAAAAACAAGTTGTGTCAAAGCGTCATAAAATTTATTTTAATCGAAATAACATCATTGTTCCCATGTTGGTCTTAGGTTGAGAAAAAATGGAGCCCACCAATCAAGGATTTCCCCTTGGGGGGAATCCTAGTCCTTTCTCTTCTTGGGGAGATGTTGGTGCTCCACACATGGCTACATTGTCCCTTCCAGGACTCACAATTGGCTTGCCAGTATGGCTTTTCTCAACCTTTGTCATTCAAAACACTGCAATTCCTCAGCAACCAAATGATCCTGAAGTTGCTCCCCCACCTTCTACTTCGTTTGTTTCTCCCTCTCCTTCTTCCTCTTTGCTTGGTGAAACTAGCAACACCAAGAACCAAGTAACTGAGAAGAAGAAGAAAGGGAAGGAGGAGAATAAGAAGAAGCCACTGGCAAAAGGGGGCAACCATGCATCGTCTGGCAAAAATACACGCACTGCACCTTCCAAACCTAAATCTCCATGTGTCATTTGCAAGGGAGACCACTATCATCAAGATTGTCCCTGCATCCCACTGATCCTGAGGGACTGGTCTCCCCGCTTGCACAATCCGATGTCTTCAACCTCTGACGATCATGTTGAGAGCACACCATCAACTAGTGAAAATGAAGTCAATGGAAAGAAAGGAAGATCTAAATTTCCTTGTAGACTGTGTGAAGGCAATCATGCCCTCCACCGTTGTCCTTTCCTAGACGAAGCTAAAAGAGTCTTGGATAATTGTCCTGCATCACCACAACGACTTCCTCCTGGATACAAGAAACTCTTGCCAAGTCCATCGCTAGTTGAAAATCCAACTGACACACCTTTGTTGTCGGTCGAAGCACCTATCATTGAAGATAAACCCTTTGAGTCCACACCGGACCAAAGTCAACAGGTTGAGATGGTAGTCGACCCAGTCTTGTCTTCAGAAGGTCCATCATCGGATGATACAATCACCAAAGAGGACGAGAACAACACCGTTCAAATTCTTTTTGTTAACACAGAATCTGATGAACATGGGGGCAATCTACCCATTCCTCTGCCGTAGGAAGGAAGTTCGTCAAAGATTCATCCGGTCGTTTATTCGATCCCTCCTCCAAGCAATCTAGTCGTTTCCTTTGATTGGAATCTACTAGGGAGACCCTGCCTACCATCTAATGTACCATTCCGAATCATAGTACAAACTTACAGAATGATCATGGCTGGTACTATCATAGATGAAGGGGCTTCTGTGAGTATCCTTTCCTTAATTGCTTGGAAAGCGCTTGGTTCTCCATCGCTTCTGCCTGAAATTCAAAATCTGTCAGGCTTCAACAAAGGAACCAGTCGACCGTTAGGAATCCTTCCAAATTTTCCTATAACTTTGACAAGGAAACCGTTCATTTAAATGTGATGGTAGTCCAAGGGCCTCTAGATTACAATCTACTCCTTGGCGTGACTACATTTACAGCATGGGAGCTATCGTTTCCTCACTCTTTCGAGTGATGTGTTTTCCATATGAAGGCAAAATGGTCCAGCTCGTAGACCAGCTTTCGTTCCCCGGTTCAAACACGGCTACTAGTCAAATACCATCCTTAACTGGTCTTTTTGCACAAGGAATGTCTCATCAACCTCCAATCCGTCCACCTAATGAGTGCGAGTGATTCGATGATTATGACTAAACCCAGGCGGCATGCGCCTTGGTCTACTTCGGCAGGAAAACCCCAAATATAAGGTAGGTTTCCATGTAGGATATATGACTAGTCTGACACACCCGTCCATTTAGGAAAATGGGATTAGACTGGAAAAGGATTCCTCCGTCAAAAGCTATGGGATTTCAAATTCCCACCATTCACCTTTGTCTATTCCTAACAAAGCCAAGGAAGTGTTTTGTCTACAAATGTGGATGAAACAATCTTGCTAATGCAAGAACTTCCATATGGTAACCTGGAAACTTTACTCTTCTTTATACCTGGGGGCATGCAAACCTTTTTGTACACAAGTGAAAGGCAACCAGCGTAACTCTAACCCCGTAGTTTTACTAACTTCAACTGCTTAAGTTAGGTGATTGGTCTGATCAACCATTCACCTTTGCAAGAGCCAAATGGCAACGACAAAGTAAAGGAGATTGTTTTCCATTGAAAGACTATCCTACCTAACCTCACTAGTTCTTTAACCCCTAGGACAGTAGTTGGTCATTCCTAGCTTGCATACAAAAGGCTCCGGAGCAAAGTTTTGCATGGGGCAAGCTCCTTAAAAGTGAACCTACTAATGAGAGACATCCTTATTATATGACTGGCACAAGCAGGTTTACGTGAAGTTCAAGCTCGTTAAAAAATAAACCTAGCAATGAGCATATGTTCCCCCAGAGTTTAAGCTCATTAAAAATGAACCCACCTTCGGTAAATAACCTTTGCAATCGCATAGCTATCAGCTTTTGAACCTTGGTCGTGTTCTTACCATCACCTCCACTCTTTTTTATCCGATCGTACGCCTCCATTTGATTGTTTACCCTTTTGAGGAACAACTACGATGAGTGATTCTATTAGCCACCTTCTTTACACTGTCATGATTGAAAAGTGCCAAACCTTACCTGGAACCAGTTGATATCCAAAAGCATCACTCGTTCCTCAAAAACGAGTCTCCTTTAAGCTCTTTTTATCTGACTCGTAAAATATGAAAAGATTGCCAAGAAATTGGCCTCTCCAGCTCGTTAAAGTGATTGGAAGTGCCATCCCTCCTCTATATTTTAATATTTTTGGACCTGAGGGATCATTACACAAAAAGATCGAGCGTTTGTCTTGTTCGGCTCGTTAAAACTATCGAAAAGTCATCCCTTTCATATTATTTTCTACTTTTTCGGACTTAAGGGATTATGTTATAAAAAAGGACTACTGGAGTTTCCTTTCTGTCTCTTTTCAGACTCTCTAAAATTGAAAAGGATCGAGTTATCTTTGTCGTTAAAATCGTTAAAACAATAGCGACAAACTTGTCCATTCAAACAAGAACGAGTTTCATTGTCGCTAGGCTCGCTAAAACATACCGATGGATTTGCCCAAAGGGCAAATTATAGAACAAGCATATGTTATCCTCCTCAAGCTTGACAAAAATAAAGAGGTATTGGTCAGCAATGACTGGGGAAAAAGGGACGAAAAATTGAATAACTTCATTGGTAGTAGGTCGCTCTTGAACATGACACTTTCACTCCATCACCATGATTGAGTCGGGTTGGGTTATTCTATTCACCGGTCATATCACCATTGGTCCTCCGTACCATCCATTTTGGGGTCAACGCTACCAATCCATTCCAGTGTTGCCGATATGTTCAAGAGAACTCACTCAGAGAATTCACCAACCAAGCTAACCCCTCATCCACTGCAATACCTTAACGCTCCATTCTTTCATGACTGCCACCCTGAACCTTGTAGCATCATATCGTTTTCACCTCCAAAAAAATAATTTTCTCCTTTCCATGTCGTAGATATGGGATACATTAAGGCCCTCCTACGACGAGTCACTTTTTGCCGACATCAACTCATTATCCAAGAAGTCGACTTAGGAACAACCCTTTCAGTACTTTGAAGCTTGCATGCCTCAATGGCAAGTTTCTCACTTACGACGACAGGTTTATATCAATGGCCTTCGACCGAAAGATTTTGCATCGTGTTCGACATTGAATCATGTATTCACACCACATGAATTGTACTGCAATACCTTGAGGGTCATCATCATTATCGGTGATTCCTCTCATGCCTGTTAACAGCTTACATCATTGGCTGGTAATCAGGTGATGTCTTTCCATGTTTGACATCAAAACATCTTTTCACATGGATCGACTTGTACTTCGGGCGAAGATTGAACAAGTTTGAATACTTCGGATCTAGTTTCATTCATCTGGGCTGCGATATATTTAGGAAGATAAAGACATCAAATGTACATCATAGCTACACATATAATCATCCAAGCTAAGGGATGATGGCTCTACCAGGATCATCAGTCTGCCACACAGTCGGTTGTCTGTCCTATGTACATGAAAATGAATTTATAAAGCTGAGCATGGGAATGCCCGCCTCAGCTAGATCATGAAAATATTATGAAGATAATGTATTGTATTGTATCTTATTACAGGTCTCCTTCCAGTTCGAAAAACCTCGGATCCTCATGATAAAGCATTTCACCCGACATCAGAAGATTTACGACCTCATTCTTTAGGGGGCAACTGCTATAGACATATTTGGGCACTGCAACCCCAATCACATATGTCCATAAACCAAGGGCTTTCAAACCCCTAAAAATGTTGTTTCATACCCTAAAGTATCAAGTTCAACTGATTACATCATTTCCCAGAAGTTCTCCCTGAAAAACTGCTCAGAACTAGTCAAAACTGGACCATACAAACTGCTCCATGCTAAGGGTGTGATGCATCTCACCTACTACACACAAAGGGTGCAATGTATACTGAAAGCCCTTCTGTAGGGTGCGATGAGCGAGAGCAGACAAATGGTAGAGGCAGTTTGCTAGGTGGAAACCCAAAGAATCTTCTAGAAACTACTCATACGACACTTGCCTCTCTGAATTCGCCTAGGGATGAGTAAGAGATCATGAAATCTCCAAGTGGAACCAATAACTATAAGTACAATTACACTAATCAAAATCCCAGAAGCTGACTCACTCTCTTGCAAACATCTATATATGGATCCCTCATCCTAGAGATCCAAAGGCTGAAATTTTGTAATTTGTAAGGAAGTGTTGTTGGTTTCTATTTGAGATATTGTATTGTTAGGTGATCTTGATTTTTATGAGGTGAAGAGGGCTTTCATGCTGGGAGGATGGTACTGGATCAGACAGCTTGGTTGTAATTCTCTCTTCTACTACTTCTATCAATAAAGCTATTTGAGTTTTCCTCCATATACTTATATATCTCTTAATCTTGTATTTATATATGCATTTGTATGGTTAATGTACATTTGATCCTACATTGTTTATGTTTATAGATCTCTATGCTTTGATGGTATTTTGCTGCTTTGACTCTACAGGTGTTCTTTGAAGTGAGACAAGTGAGAAAGGAGGGCAAAAGCTTTATCAAGGGAGAGAGGAAACAAGAAAGGACACTAGTGAAACACTGAGGTTGGTACTCTCTGCTTCTCTCTCATCTATCTCTCATAAAGGAACACCCAAGTAACTTTAGTTTGTTTGTTTCTAAGATAGCTACCCGTCTTAGTGGGACTAGCAGCGCTGAATGGACACTAGTTTTCCCAATAACACCCCTCCACTAAGGATGGGGCCAAACAACTCAACCTCTGTCAACTTTTACGATTGAGTATGTCTTTTGGTATTTTGTTTATTCTGTCAGTCTTCTGGTATTTTTTACCCTTATAGTTATGGCCGACTAGCCTGTGTCTTTTTGGGAAAGTTCGTTTTGGTCTAGTAGCAATGGTCAACAAACTTGATCGAGGTGAGACCAATTCACGTAAATATTTACATTTGTACTTAAAGAAAGTTTTGACTTACAAAAAAGAATATTATTAATATTTTTAAATGCCTCGTATCAATTTTATATTAAAACTTGAATTAATTACACATCCTCATTACAACTATATTAGATGTGTACTTCTTCCTCATTTGTGTATAAATGTTTATTTGTAAATATTTACATGTAGGCTAAATTAAAAAATAAGAAAAGGTTTAAAGTAATATAGAGCCTAGGGGAGATGTCGTGATGTGTAAAGATTTACAGGTTGGTTCAATTAATAATAAAAAATTAAAATCAATAAAAATAATAAAATTCAATTTGTTATATTGTAATTTTGTTTTTTTATTAATAAAATTAAGAATAATTATTTTAGATAAAAGAAAATCATAATATACATATCACATTAAAATATATAACGTGTATATAATAGCTACAAATTAAAATCCATTTTACATATAAATGAAAGTAATGATTAAGTAACCATATTTAACTTTAATTAATAAACACATAAAAATTTAATATTTATAATACGCTTACAATATATCAAGATTCTTACCATGGATATCCACTCCCACTTTACCATGGATAATATTCACTTGAAATAGTTTTTGTTACAATACCATGGCTTATCAATAGGGCATGGCCAAAAACCTTAACTCATTTCACTATATATATATATATATATAAGAAAAAATATTATAATGAGATATATATAAACTTGCTATCCTCACTATTCCTAAAATATTATGTAAATATTCTATAGAGATTAAATCAAAATTTTAATAAATTTAAAAATGAAAATATATTTATATATAAAGATGTAAAATTTATATAATATAAATAAATATTATTAAAATAACTAACATAGATCTATAATATAAATAAATATTATTAAAATAACTAACATAGATCTATCTTAACTAAGGATGTACCACATGTTGAGAGGAATAAAAAAGAAGTTTGCATCTTGAGAGATTTGATTTCTAGTTAAGATGGATGGATCTATACACGTTTCTAACTGAGAGTGATAATGAAATATTTCACTAGATCTCCTTTACTAAACACCATAAAAATGAAATTATTGACATTTTGCAATGTTGAACTTAAGCTTTTGTGATCCATATCAAGTTTTTTGAGAAAAATTTTCGCCAGATATCACATGATAATAGGAAACAACTATATTGGATTGCGCAACTATACTGGACCAACGACTATATTTGACTATGAAATGGCTAAAATTCAATGGCCAACCAGATTGGACCAAGGGATAGGGACAGGGAAAAATAATGAATTAATTAATATGTAAGTTAGTTTTGTTATATTTATTACCAAATTTGAATAAAGGTAATGTTTGTATATAATAATCAAAAGCATGAATCAATTAGCTATTAATAGGCATTTTCTCTAATTATAACTATATAAATAAATCGTTAGTTAATTATTATGAAAATTAGTTTTTGTTATATTTATTACTATAAAAAATAATTGTTTTTATTAACTATCGAGATCACTAACCTATGAATAGACCTATTTACTATTAAAACCATCAAATAGAAAATTAAATCATTAATATAATATGGAATAATATTAATATATATATATATATATATATATATATATATATATATATATATATATATAGATATATTGAATTATAGTATAAAAAATAAAATAAAAAATTTACTATTAAAACCATCTAAATAAAAAAATTAAATCATTAATATAATATGAAATAATATATATATATATATATATAACGAATTAATTATATACACAAAAGTATATAAAAATTATAAAGATAGACCTATTTACTATTAAAACCATCTCAATAAAATCTTAAATCATATATATATTATGAATTAAACATATATATATATATATATAATGATGGTGGTGGTGGTGGTGGTTAACGTTCACTGAGACCAAACTTTGGTCTATCAGACTTAAAGAAACCAATTATTTAGTCTTATTTAAGATTTTATTCCTATGCTCAAAAAGCTTGAAGAGAAGCCTCCCAAGCCACTATAATTTTGACATCGTAAAAGGCTAGGAAGGTCAGTATTGCAACAAATATTATGAAACTGAGATATAATGTGGTTGTACACGGGGCACTCTAGGAGGAAGTGATTTTCATCCTCGATGTTCATATTCTCATAGAGATGGCAGATCCTTTCCATCCATGGTGTTTTAGGAACTACCTAATGACCTGTTTCACTATGGAGCTCATGAGAGATCGTTCTAATCTTGGCTATATTAATTTTCTTCTTTGAGCTAGTTAAAATAGAGAGATACTTTTGATCTTCTAGGGTGGAGCTCATGAGAGTTCGTTCTAATCTTTTAGCTGCTAAATCTTTCTCACACCACATTTTTCTTTGAACTTAGAAGTAACAATATTTTTAATGTTATTAATGTTTTGCAATGCAACATTCTCGTCGATCTCCCAATGGTTTAACCAGGGCCTGGTGTCTTTACACTAACCTTGTTTGAGCCTTCAGTGGTTTTTGCTGGAATTTAAAGCTAGCTTAGGACATCTATGGTCTCCTATATTATTGAGTTTTTTCTTGTACAAAAGAAGCCTAGTCATAGCTAGGCTCTCGATAGGGGAAAGACCCACTTCTATAATGAGAATAGGATAGGGTGTATTGCTTTTAATTTTGAGGTTATACATTATAAAACGCTTCTAGATTTGCTCAAGATTTCTTCAGGATTCTCTAAAGATGTTGCAACCTCAAACCTCACATCCATATAAGATAACAGGGGTGACTAAAATTTCAAAGAGGAACTTCTTTCTATCCAACATTACGAGGTTTGTCGTTTTACAATAATTGAAGACCAAAATAAGCTTTCCACCCCCCATTAATCCTTTTCTCAATGCTATAGTTTTGGTTGATCTTGTGATGAATATCAATTCCTAGGTACTTGTAAGAAGACACTTCCTCCAAGTTACTATTGCCATACATAAAATTAGTGTAAGTGTCCTTGGATTTGATAATCATAACTTTTGTGTTGTCAATGTTAACAGTCATACCCATGGTAGAGCAGAAATCCTTAAGAAGTCTAAGTTGTTTATCAAGATTCAATGGGCACCTTGCGAGAAGAACAATATCGTCAACATAGAGAAGAAGGATGATGACTATCCCAGCTAAGATCATGCTAGCACATCCTGCTTCCTCTAAACAACCTTCTAGCTTGTCGATGTAAATGCCAAATAGGGTAGGGGAGAGGGGGCAAACTTGTTTAACTCTGATATTACACTTAATATCTTTCGACCACCCCTCATTGCTCTTTAACTTGGCAATTACATTCTCGTATAACCTTATAGCGACAACTCTCAACTCGAAAGGAACCTTTATCTCTTCTAATATATTCCATAGGTTGTTTCTAGGAACCGTATCAAAAGTCTTTCTAAAGTCCACAAAGCAACAAAAGGGATTGGATTTATCATTGCGGCATTCCTCCACCATGATCCTAAGCGTAACGAGGTGGTCCATTGTTGAGTGTTGCCTTCTAAAACCTGCTTGGCCTTTAGCCCGCTTACCTTCATTTTCAAGCCATATGCTCAACTTCTTTTCCAAAATGATACCATATAACTTGGCTAAGAGAGGGCTGATCATAATTGTCCGATAATTAGAGGGGTTATTTGTATCCCCGCTTTTAAAAATAGGGATAATGAGGCTCTGAGTCCATGGTTTAGGGAACCCTTGCTTGACCGCTTGATTGAAAAGCTTGTGGATGTGGGGGATGAGGACAAGACCTCCAATTTTTAAGATTTCTGCCTGGTAACCTTCAATGTCCTTAGCTTTCCCATTTGCCAGGCGTTTAACCCCGAAATCAATGTCTTATAATGAGAAAACTTCTTTCATTGTGAACAGGGTTTCAAAGTTATCCATGACATTTGGAGATTCATAAAGCTTTTTAAGATAGGAATTCCAGTCGTGTGAAGCAGTTTTCTTATTATCTTTAGTACTCCTAGTTAGAATATGTCTCCAAAATTTTCTAGGAGCTTAGAGAGGTGTAAGAGATTCTCTTGTCTTTTACGATACTGCCTTTTTTTCCTTTTAGTTAGGGCTTTGTATATTTTTATCTTGTCAATTTTAAGAGATTCATCAACAGCTTCCTTAATTTCTCTCCTCTCACTTTTACAATCATTGTCATACCATGGGTTGGTTTTGCTATTTCTTTTATTACTTGAAACTTCAATTGAGAACTTGTTAATAGAATATGAGAGGGTTGTAGTAAAATTATGATAGTAGTTTTATTATGTAAGTTAGTTTTTTTAGTTATATTTATTATAAAAATAATTTCTATGTATTAACTACTAAGATCACTAACCTATTAATAGACCTATTTACTATTAAGACCATCTAAATAAAAAATTAAATCATTTATATATATATATATATATATATAAAACCTAATAACTTAGTTACATAATTGACCACATATTAAGAATGACCACATATTAAGAATAAGGAATCTAATAGTATTAAGAATGAAGCAAATTCCTCTTGATTAAAACAATTTGGAAATTAAATTAAAATCATTGAAAAAAATATGGTTGGTTAATTCATTTATAATTAATTATAAAAAAAGGAAGATCAATAATTAATATTAATATAATTATCAATATTCAAGTACATGAAAAAAAATTAATTCATTTATTCATACAATAATGTTAATAAAAACAAATTTTTATTACTTATTCAAACCGAGCACTTATTTTTAATTTGGAAAGAGTGAAACAAAACTAGTGAAATCAAATTAAAATACTAAAAATAAAAAAACGAGAAGGAAAAAAAAACAAACGATAAAGATAACGAGGGAAAAAACCAAAAAAACACACGGAGACGACAATGCGAGGCGAATAAAATGTACATATTAATTTATTTATTCTATTATAATTGATATTATTTTTTTATAATAAAATTTTAAATTTAAAAATTTAACCTATTAAAAATTCAAAATAAATTAAATTAATAATTGTCCCAAAAGGTACAAAGAGAGGCCGATAGAATTATTAAATTGGAATTGTTGAATTTCTCTAGAAGAGATGTTGGTTCAAGCCTAACTAATGAGCAATTTGAGCTGGCTAAAGTCCTTCTAATTATTTTTTATTATGGTAAAATTATATTGATAATTCATTGGTTTTACTTTCAAAAGCTTGAAGGAATTTGAAGAGCAGGTATAGAATTACTTTGTGGGATTTGTTCCCAAAATCACTTATTTGTAAATACATACTCAAAATGGTTAAATGATATTCTTATATATAATTTAACTCAGACATATAATATAAGTGTTGATTTGTGAGGCGTAGTACAGGTATCATATCACCGAAATGTGATTTTGGATTAAGTTTAATATTCTTATATATAATTTAATTCAGACATATAATATAAGTGTGTTGATTTGTGAGGCATAGTCTAGGTGTCATATCACTGAACTGGTCAAGTTGTCAATGAGGAGCATGTTGGTGCCATATGACTAGAGATCTACCTAAAACTATACAATGTTTCTAGGGGCGTCATAAGTGGTATCAAAGATATCACCACTGAGGTGGTAACAACACACTTATGAGAGTAAGTCACATCAAACATGATAGTGGAGCACAATTGGGACAGGAATACTTGACATGTGGATATATCATTACAGTGTTTTGAGCAGGGCAATAGAGACTTGGTGTAGGTGTGCTAGTAGGGAGATATTTGGTGTTACTATAAAGAGTCCTTTAGTACATTGAGATGGAAAATTCATGGTAAGTTGTAGTAAGTTAGAAAGTTACGATTGCCACAAACTGAAAGAGAGTGTTTCTACTATTGAAAAATGCAGGATCAAAATGATGAATGATATCCAGGTACACATAAATGCATTAGAAGAGATAAGGAGGGACATGGGGACTATGAGGGAACATTCATGGATGCAGGATCAAAATGATGAATGATATCCAGGTACACATAAATGCATTAGAAGAGATAAGGAGGGACATGGGGACTATGAGGGAACATTCATGGCATAAGTGAACTTGAGGGGATTTCTCAAATAATGGAGCAAGTCTACGATGATGCATGGGCAAATTGGTTGAAGCACCTAGAAAATGAGGTGGCTTCTATTGTAGCCTTGACCCTAAAGCAGGAAAACATTATTGAAAGTGGGGCTACACATAACTTCATGCGAGAGGATGTGGCTAGAGAGTTTGGATTGAAATTCAAGATAGCCCATGCATCCTTTAACCATTTTGATTTTTATCTTTCATCTTTTTTTATTTTTTTTTCTAATTTATGTGAGTTGTAAAATGGTTAGCACAACTAACTTATGGCAACCTATGGCTTAAGTAATCGTCACCAAATACTCCCAAGTTACTCACACCCTTTACCTTTACACTATCTTTGTTCACTAAATACACTTTTACATTGATTTTAATTACTAATATATCTATAAATGTTGAGGAATTTGTTACATTCTTTTGATGGAAAAATCCATGCATGAAATTGTCTAAACTTGTGACTTGAGTTTTTCCTATGGAATTTCAAATTAATAACTTTTACAACATAAAATACCTAAATAAAAATACTTTGTCAGAATTTACTCTAAACCCCTTAAAGTTTATATTTTTCTTTAAAAAACACAATTAAATACAAAATTATTATCAGTAAATATTATTAAATATATTTAATAAAATAATAATAATAAAATAAAAACTATATATTAAAAACAAAATCTTATAGTCTTTAAACAATATAATCATCTCAATTTACTTATCCCACAATCTTTGGACAACATAATCATCAATTTACTTATCCCACAATCTTTAAACAACATAATCATCCTTTGACGTTACACACTGAAATGACCTATAGCATCAATGACTTTAATATTCAAAAGCATATCATGAAAGAGACATAATATGGATTTGGTCCCCTTTTTATGTACTTTGCAGTAATGCAGATCAATTTCCAAAAACAGGAAAGACACGAGTATCTAAACAGCTTCCAGTATAAGCCAATCATGATTAGTTTTTGGTGTCAATGGTTTTAGAACAACATATTTGTGGAGCCTGAGGCATTGGACCTGAATAACATGGAAGTGCAACTAGCTGTTGTAGAACATTCTGGGGATGTTATCCTCTAGGATAGCAGTTGAAGCTGTGAAAATAAAAAATGTATCAGAAAGGATTATGAATATATATCTTACTCATGCTTGTAGGCTTAGCATTCATGCATCCAATGTTTACGCAAGAAGACACCATTCAAGAACTCATGTAGTAGGCAAGATAATTGAAATCAGTGAAACTCGAAGTTCATGTGTTGATATTGAAACTACTTAAAATCGTTTCAACTTAAACCCAGCACTCTAGGGGGGGGAAGTTGGAAGAAAAATCTCTTCTTGTTTATCCATTTACAAATGTTGTATGTCATATATGTTTGTGTTGCTAGGAATTAAAATATTATGGACTAATATATCAAGACTCCTGTGACTACAATCATAGCCCAATGATTTTGATTTGGAGACTTTTAGGTTTCAAAAGCATATACACCATATTTGTTAGGTGCCCAAGTTCTAGCCCCAATTGTCCTGGAAAAACAGAAAAATAGGCCTCTGAACAAAATAGGCAGCAAGTTGCAGGTAATGTTCAAAAAAATTTAAGTAGCTAGTATAGACCTCCCAAGCCATGGTGAGAACATATCGGTGCCTAATAAACACAGAATTACATCAACTCGACATCGAAAAAAAAGTTCTAGCATGGCTGTAGGCATATACATTGGCAATCAAGGCACCATGGGTATTATTTTGTTGGTCCAAGTGACACACAGAATCCTCCAAATCAGCTCCACACACTACTTATTGCACAAGTGAAAACATACCCTCACCGATACAGAGCATTACATGCAAAATGTTTCCTCAAATAACTCTTAATTTCAAGGTACTCAGTTAAATTGCCACTACATGTGTGAGAGTGCTCCTCCTTGAATTTCGCTTTCTGCAAAGTGTTCTCTGTTTTGCTATCTTATTGAAAGTTCAGCAGTTTCTACACAAAATTTCTCCGCAAGTTTTTTCTGACAAGTAACCTTTCATTTAAGAAGGCAATGTCTACGCCAAATAGCTTCAAACTTAAATAGAACAGAAGGTGCAAATTTTGACATGAAATACTGAGTCTGTCCTTTACATGCCTGCAAGGCAAATAGTACCAAGGTTTTCCTAATAACATCCTACATACATTAAGGGCATTTGGATTCTGGGCACACAAGCCTTAGCAAGGTAGAGAGTCTCTCTTTTGCCTTTGCTTCAGAACCCAACTGTAATTCCAAAAGCTTTTGCAACAGAAAGAGCGGCAACTGATTTTTTTGCAACAGAAAGAGCGGCAACTGATTTTCGAGCATCATCAGATCTCTCACAATGGAATTATGGGCAGCGCTGGTGCCAGTCGGATCTAGTATTCGCCCCAATTGCTTGACGTCCACGTCAGAGTTTTGGTCGTGCCTGACATAAAATTGCAAACACTCTAGAAGGAAGGCTGCGTCCAGCGCCATGATCCAGGCCAAGGTTTCTTCCTTATAATCGAGAAACTTGTGATAGCTGTTCCAGATTTGCCATTCGTGCTTCTTAAACTCCTCCACAACCACGGACTCAAACTTCTGTCCGTTGATTCTTTTCTGAAATCTTCGAGCAGCTGCTACTTTGTAACGCTCCATGTCATAGAGCTCAGATCTCGAGTGGTGATAGGGACCGATAGATACCGACTGAGGAGTGTATGCTTCAGGCTTCACAGCCAATAACTCCTTGGGCACATTAAACATGTTGGAATATTAATTCCAACTATGTGCAGTATTGGTGGATGCCGACAATTGGAAAGCGACGGCAGCACAGTCAGTTGCCCGTGCAGCAGGAAAACAACTCCGTAAAACCACTGCTTCATATCGCACCGCCTTTTTCCAAAGGTTGTTTTTCCCTGGAGGCCTCTGACACAATCAGCTCCAGCCACGCGTCCACTGTACGAACCTTAAACCACCAATCTCTCGGGCATTAAAGTTCGTTTGGGTTGTGTGGCTGTAGGATCCGAAATGCGTCTGATCAAGTCAACGGACATGGATCTTTGTCAACCTGCCTGAACCTTATTGCCTGACCACGCACGTGAAGGAGTTAATGTAATTAATGGAGTTTCGTAAATTGTAAGAAAAAGTTGGTAAGTGTTTTAATTTTTGTTTGCACGGATGTATGGCGAATTAAAGATTGGTATGGGCAAGTCAACGGATAATTAAAACCCTCCTCGTTTTTGGTATATGTTTTGTGTGTGCTCATTTTCATATGAGTTTTTGTAACACCGGATGAAAGATAGTGTTCGCAACGAATTAAAACCATGAGATGCACAACAGTGCGATCTTGTGTAATGAAGTGCAAAAAAAAAAAATGAAACCAAAGCGAGGGTTCATTACACAACGAATGAAATGAAACTAGAGCAGGGATGAAAAGGAGGGTTCGCGGCAGCAAATGAAAAACCAGAAACGCACAGCAGTGGGAATAAATATTTTTGTGGAGCATATGCATTGAAATGCATAGAAATGAAATGTATGGTGTGGCCCAGCAGCGAAGAAGAAAAACAGGGGAGCACAACAATGCGAAGAAAATGAAACTAGAGCTAGGGTTAATTTTTCCAGAGAAGGCAATTTTGAAAAGTGCAGACAATGCATATAAAATTTTATTGGTGGATGTGTAATGCTTGAGAAGCGCGAAAAGGGTGAATCAAGTTTTTTGTTTTGTTTTGTTATTGGAATGTATTCTACAGCAGTAAAAGTAAGTTTTCTTTTTCACACAGCAGTGAAAAGAGCTATGTAAATTTTGTTTTGTTGGGAGTTTGAAATGCAGTGCGAATGTAATCAGATTGTGTAAGAAAATTTTTATTTTACAGCAGTAAATGTAAAAGTTTTTCACATAGCAGTGAATGAAAATTTTACACAGCAGTGTAAAATTATTTGTAAAAGAGGCAGAGTAATTTTTGTGAAAGTTTTTGGTGAATCCCTCTGTTAAAAGAGGAAGGTGCTTCTCAGCACAGTCTCTGGTGAATCCCTCTGCTAAGAGGAAGATCTGTTATCTTTGGTGAATCCCTCTGTCAAGAGGAAGATGCTTTTCAGCATAGACTGGTGAATCCCTCTGGTGAAGAGGAAGATGCTCTTCAGCATAATCTCTTGGAGAATCCCTCTGTGTGAGGAAGATATTTTAGTGAATCCCTCTGTGTGAGGAAGACTCTTTTGTTGTTTATGAAACTGCATTTGAAGCAGTGTTGGTGAATCCCTCTGTGTGAGGAAGACTCTTTTGTAACAGCAGTTTTGTAATCCCTCTATTAAGAGGAAGACCCTTTTTTTTGTAACAGGCAGTCATATTGATGAATGCAAAGTTTTTTTTTGGGGTGAAGAAAAACTCTGCTTTGCTCAGAAATTTTTTTTGGGGCTTCCCTGTGCAAAAAGATCCTGTGGCAGAAACAGAGTATTTCCTCTGTTCAATATTTGTTTGAAATTACCAGAAATTTCCAACATCGTATCGGAGCTGATCCAGTCTCTTTGAAAGTGATAAAGAAGCTGAAGGAAGGTTCCTTTTTTGCAGCAACAACTTCTCCAGCAGAGTGAAGACTCAAACAAAAGGATCCAGGTATTTCTCATGTCAAGTTTTTGAGTTACTGTTGAAGAAACAGTGAGTTATTTTAAATACATAGTCAGGTATTTGAAGCATAGTTAAGAATGGCAAGGTCAAAGAAGAAAGTCTCCAATCCTTCTAAGGATGTGTCTCCCTCTACTACTAAAATAGAAAATAATCAATTTGAAAACATTCTATTAGAGGCTCCAAGGTTCAATGGGAACTTTTATATATGGGAAATAAAAATGAGGACTTTCTTAAAGTCTGAAGGGATTGAAATTTGGGAATCAGTGATTGATGATAGCAGGATGGATAAAGAATCCAAGGAGTGCAATGCAAAAGCAGCAAAGGCAATCTTGGATGGACTGCCTGATTCTGTAAAGGAGAATCTAGGAAAATATTCATCAGCAAAGGATATATGGGACAGACTTCATGACCTTCATGCAAAGGGAGCACTGACCATGACCATCAGTCAAGAAGGAAATTATGAACCCATCATAGAAGCTGAAAATGAGAAGGTTGACCTCATCAAGCTTCAAGTCAAAGAAAAGGATGAAGAGCTCGCCAAGCTTAAGAAGGAACTTGATCAAAGCAAAAGGAAGCATCATGAAGAAGTCATATCAATGACAAATCAGTGGAATAAAGCAAAGAAGCAGGAAGATGCCTTGTTAAGACAACTTGAACAAAGGCACAAGAGAGTGAACAAACTTGTAGAAGAGATTGGACAGTACAAGGTAGAGGTCTCCTCCCTTAAGTCTGAACTACAAGAAGCTAGGAAGCAGGCACAAGAAGCTGAAAAGAAAATGGAGAGCAGTCAAGCAGAAATCTCTAAAATGAAGTCAGATATTATCTCCCTTAAAATAGTAGCAACTGAAGCTACTCGTAGCAAGGAAGAAACTGAGGAACAACTTGCAAAGAAGAATAATGAGTGTGAAAGATTGGAAGAAGAGATTGTCCTTCTCAGAAAAAAGGTTGAAGGGATGAACAAAATCATGAAGAGCTCTCAAGCCTTAGATGACATGCTCAGCTATCACAGATCTCCATCTGATAAATCAGGACTCGGGTATGTAGGTGAACCCTCAAACAAGAATGAAAATGCTTTAAGCAAAAGAGATGTGAAGAAGGTAGAAAGAAATTGTGATGCTCCTAGTTCCAGCAAAGGCAAGGAGAAAGATCAAGGCTACAATAGAAGAAATCCTACTCCAAGTAGAAAACCAGCTCCAAGAAGAAATGTAGCTGATGTCAAAGAGGCAAGAGGCAATGGTTATCATCAAAGGATCTCAAGGCAGAAAGGCTTCAGAAGTACATCAAGGAAACCTCCATCTCCCAGGTACCAAAGTTCATTTTTTGGTTATTGTTATTCTTGTTCAAACTTTGGTCATATGGCAAAACACTGTAGAGAATTTCATAGAGATAGATGTTATGGTCTCCGACAACCTCCAAGAAACAATTTTACAGGAAGAAATCATGAAATCTTATTCATGAACAATGTAGAATGTTTCAAGTGTCATAACATTGGGCATATGGCACGTGATTGTAACTTAACATGGGCTCTTACACAAGCTAGACCCATGCAAAAGAAGAAAGTTACACAAGTATGGAGAAGGAAGGAAATACAGTCTGAAAGTCCCTTGAGCTCTCCAGTCGATCTAAGTTTCTTTTGAGAAAACTTTGTTGAAAGAAGACAATGCATACAGTTAGGGGGAGCCTGTAATTCTTGATCATTATTGCTGAAATATATTAACAGTCATTTTTTTTATGAAGATCTTCTTATAGGGGAGAGATATGGAATTAAATCTGCCATAAAAGCAGAGAAGAAAAGTCTGCAGGGCATGGAGATTGCGTGGAGGATGTATTGTAGCGCAGCAGAGCGCAAATGAAATCTTTTTGTTAATCCCTCTGAAATGTAATACACAGCGGTGTTGAAAAATGTAATGTTTTTGCTTTGTTTTTTTATCACATATGCAATGGAATATGCACATAAGTGCGAAGAAGAAAAAGGGGCAGCGTTGAAATGTGAAGTACAACAGCGCGGTGAAGAGAAATGTTTTTACGCACAACAATGCGAATGTAAGTGCAGTGAAGTTTTTGGTTATTGTCCATTTTGAAAACAAAAGGAAGAAAAAAAACACGTAGCACTGTGCAGAAGTGAAAATGTTTTTTTTGGGGTAATGAGAAGAGGGCAAAACGCAGCAGAGCGTAAATGCCCAGTGTTTGAGAATGCAGTGAAATAAAACACGCAGCAGAGTCAGTGTAATATGCAGCAGAAGGAAAAAAAAATTGGCAGTGATGAAACGCACAACAGTGCGAAGAAGTAAAAGAAAAGGAAACATGATTGCAACGCCTGAGCAAAGCAGTGAAAGCGATGAAAGGAAAGCTGATACGAATAGGCAGAAAAGTTATGAATTCTTGAGGAAGTGTTTGGGTATGACTAAACGCCTAGCAGTTGAAATTAAAGGGGAGTGTTGGAATATTAATTCCAACTGCGTGCAGTATTGGTGGACGCCGACAGTTGGAAAGCGACGACAGCACAGTCAGTTGCCCGTGCAGCAGGAAAACAGCTCCGTAAAACCACTGCTTCATATCGCACCGCCTTTTGCCAAAGGCTGTTTTTCCCTGGAGGCCTCCGACAAAATCAGCTCCAGCCACACGTCCACTGTACGAACCTTAAACCACCAATCTCCCGGGCATTAAAGTTCATTTGGGTTGTGTGGCTATAGGATCCGAAATGCATCTGATCAAGTCAACGGACATGGATCTTTGTCAACCTGCCTGAACCTTATTGCCTGACCACGCACGTGAAGGAGTTAATGTAATTGATGGAGTTTCGTAAATTGTAAGAAAAAGTTGGTAAGATGGCGAATTAAAGATTGGTATGGGCAAGTCAACGCATAATTAAAACCCTCCTCGTTTTTGGTATATGTTTTGTGTGTGCTCATTTGCATATGAGTTTTTTGTAACACCGGATGAAAGATAGTGTTCGCAGCGAATAAAAACCATGAGATGCACAGCAGTGCGATCTTGTGTAATGAAGTGCAAAAAAAAAAAATGAAACCAGAGCGAGGGTTCATTGCACAACGAATGAAATGAAATTAGAGCAGGGATGAAAAGGAGGGTTCACGACAGCAAATGAAAAACCAGAAACGAACAACAGTGGGAATAGAGATTTTTGTGGAGCATATGCATTGAAATGCATAGAAATGAAATGTATGGTGTGGTCTAGCAACGAAGAAGAAAAACAGGGGAGCACAGCAGTGCGAAGAAAATGAAACTAGAGCTAGGGTTAATTTTTCCAGAGAAGACAATTTTGAAAAGTGCAGACAATGCATATAAAATTTTATTGGTGGATGTGTAATGCTTGAGAAGCGCGAAAAGGGTGAATCAAGTTTTTTTTTGTTTTGTTATTGGAATGTATTCTACAGTAGTAAAAGTAAGTTTTCTTTTTCACACAGCAGTGAAAAGAGCTATGTAAATTTTGTTGTGCTGGGATTTTGAAATGCAGTGCGAATGTAATTAGACTGTGTAAGAATTTTTTTTTTTTACAGCAGTAAATGTAAAAGTTTTTCACATAGCAGTGAATGAAAATTTTACACAGCAGTGTAAAATTATTTGTAAAAGAGGCAGAGTAATTTTTGTGAAAGTTTTTGGTGAATCCCTCTGTTAAAAGAGGAAGGTGCTTCTCAACACGGTCTCCGATGAATCCCTCTGCTAAGAGGAAGATTTTTTTATCTTTGGTGAATCCCTCTGTCAAGAGGAAGATGCTTTTCAGCATAGACCGGTGAATCCCTTTGGTGAAGAGGAAGATGCTCTTCAGCATAATCTCTTGGAGAATCCCTCTGTGTGAGGAAGATATTTTAGTGAATCCCTCTGTGTGAGGAATACTCTTTTGTTGTTTATGAAACTGCTTCAGAATACTCTTTTGTTGTTTATGAAACTGCATTTGAAGCAGTGTTGGTGAATCCCTTTGTGTGAGGAAGACTCTTTTGTAACAGCAGTTTGTAATCCCCCTGTTAAGAGGAAGACCCTTTTTTTTGTAACAGGCAGTCATATTGATGAATGCAAAGTTTTTTTTGGGGTGAAGAAAAACTATGCTTTGCTCAGAAATTTGTTTTTGGGGCTTCCCTGTGCAAAAAGATCCTGTGGCAGAAACAGAGTATTTTCTCTGTTCAATATTGGTTTGAAATTACCAGAAATTTCCAACAAAACACGGACATGCACAACTCCTTTAGTTCTTCTTCTTGCAGGTGTAGATCCAGACTTCCCTTGATTCCTCCATGTTCAATGCCATAAACTCCACTAAGAATTCAAACAAACTCTCCGAGAACTCTGGCATAAAAAACAAACTCTCCGAGCACTGTGGTCTGGCGTAAAAAACAAACTCTCCGAGCGTGGTGTAAAAATGTAATAATGGTGCAGGCACAGATGTCATGTATGAACTGAAAAACCGTCGTCCTCCTGTTATGAAAAACCAACGGCGAGAGTTGTTTTTGAATTCTCATTTCCATTAAAAAAAATAGTGTGCCACATGTCAATCAAATCAGAGTATGCCACATGTCAATCAGAAAATAGAAGTGTTCAATAGGAAAGTCTATCGACGTAATTAAAATTTTCTTTAAAAATTAATAAATCAAATTTATTAAAATATATCCTAATATTTCAACTCATTAAAATTATAATAATTTAAAAATACTTTTCCTAAATTTTTAAAATCAAATTCTTATAATAATTTTCTTAAAATTTTAAAACAAATTATTTTTCGTTTTAAAATAAATTAAAGGTTCAGAATTTAACAAACCAATTTTGCTTTCACATTATTGACCATCTGTCATTTTATTTCAAAATATAATGCTGTTGCTTTATTGAGTTGTATAAATTATTACTTAAAATATTCACATTTAATGTTAGCATGGGATGTTAAAATCGCGACAACCATGCGATGTATTTGCTGGTATTAGAGACCATTAAATTCCAACCAATCAACTTTGCAGCTCTGGGTAGAAAATAGGCTCTTTGGGTTGACATCGCTGAAGTGGAATGTCAAGGGCTTCGTGCGATTCCAGCGGAATAAACTGAGCTGGTGCCATGAAACTTGACTAATACCAATTGAAAATCACAGCAGCAGCCAAACGTACTTTGATCTTTCTCCCCAAACGTAACGTGGTTTGGACGACTTTGCTTGACCAATGTGATAATTAGATTTCCCTATCTGAGAAGGTTGGAAAATAGAATCTTCACTTTACTCCGATTTTCTGCATTTTATAATGGAAAAAGAAGAGTTCGGAGGAGGCGTTTTCTGAATTTTAAAATCCAACCAACCAGAAAACGCAACCATATTTGGAAAATCTAAACACAAGCATCAAGGAGAAGAGGACACCGAAAAGAACAAAAATGCTCCGCAGGAGAAGAGGATCACTTCAAATGCTCACCTGTTTGTTCCCGCTAAGCAAATAGATGGAAGATTAAATCACAATATATTAAAATGATTTGAGTTTGCACTGTGTCACGATTTTTTTATTTGTTTTTTTTTTTAATAAAAAAAACGCTTCTGTATTTATAAAAATAAAAAAACAAATAGTACATATAACATATTTTTTTTTTATTACAGCGTGCTTTCACAGTATTTATTATCTCAACCAAAAAAAAGGTGAGTTCTTTTTTGTGTTAGTCTTAACTTTCAGTTATATAATCTTAATCTCCTTAGTTTACTATCTAACATATTTAGTTCAGAATCTTTTATGATAAAAAGAAAACTCAAAATGTGTTCATCTTCTTCCAGTGTTTAAAATCTTTTTTGCCTTTCTTATTTGGGAAGTGGCATTGGCATCTAATTCTTTGAGAAGTTGATACTTCCAACATTTACCTTAACCCCATGTTGAAGAGTTGTAAAAAAACTTACCAGGATCTTTCCCAATACCTTTTTTGGACAGTAAATCTGCAGTCCAGTTCTGTTCTCTATATATGTGATCGATGTTGATGAGTTGATATGTACTCACCATAGTCTTGATGCGCTTCATCCAATTGTTCAAGATCGGAGGGTTGAAATTATTCAGTCCCTTAGCCCAGTCGATAATGCCTTTTGCATCCCTTGATATGTACTCACCATAGTCTTGATGCACTTCATCCAATTGTTCAAGATCGGAGGGTTGAAATTATTCAGTCCCTTAGCCCAGTCGATAATGCCTTTTGCATCCCCATAGACCTATAGGTTCTCCAATCCCAACCATTTCCCTGCTATCAACACTCCCCATAGTGCCATAATCTCTTCCTTATTGTTCGTGCCCTGTCCTCCTTCCCACAAAAAATGATAGCTTTTCCCGGCTCTGTGACTATGTACACCCCACATCCACATTTCTGCCCACTGCAAGCACCATCGAAGAATCCCACTGGGAGTGTATGCCATATGTTTTTACAAATGATTCTTATGTGTTTGCTTGCAATTTGGGTTGGTCTTATCTCCAAGAAATATGTCATTGTTTTAATTACGTCCTCCCTAATAGTTGGATTCTTGTTCTCAAATATGAGTGCATTTCTTCTCCTCCAAATGATCCATATGAGGTATAGAGGGAGAAAACGAAATTTGTCATGAGTTTTAAACCACTTCCTAATGCAACTTCTTAATGTAGTGAATTGCTCCATCGGCTTGATGCCAAATGAGTCCATTACTCCTTCCCAAACAACCATCGCATATGGGCAATGCATAAATAAATGTGTATTATCCTCACTACTTACCTTACAGAGGAGGCATATCCTCGGCGCTATGAATCTTTTGTTTAGTAAGTTTTTCCATGTCAGTACTCTGTCCTTTATAGCTAACCAGCAGAAACACTTTATTTTGTTGGGGATATCCCCTTTCCAAATTTTCTGAGTCCAGGAGTCTCCCTGTTGTCCCAATGCCTCCCTAGGGATGTCGTTGTATATCTCTTTTATGATAGGATGCCCCTTTTTCAAGCTGCTCCCTCTCCCCCCATGGCATGTGGTCCTGCTAATTATTTAGAGAGATGCCTACATTTCTCAATTTGGTGATATAGCCTTCCCATTCGCTAACCTCCCCCTTTGGTAGTTGAATGTCCCTAGCACTTTTCCATGATTGGCGATCCATGCACAATGCATCAATCTTGTAGATCTAATTTAGGAAAGCGAGTCCTATATTATGCAGTAAATTAAGAATGCCAAATGGTAGTGTGTGATTCCCTCCCATACCTTTAATGGCATCCAGTCTGATCTTGATAACAGTCCCATCTCCTACCTCCCATCAAATTGATCCCATCATCCATTGGATGTTTTTCATCATACTCCTCCAAATGTATGAGGAGTTAGTCTTCTTCTTGGCCCCTCCCGAAATCCACTCCATGAAAGACTGTCCATACATGTACTTATCAAAAATTATCCTAGACCAAATCCCTGATCCAGATGCTGCCTTCCACGTATTCTTTATGATCAACGCATTATTGAAGGCGACTGTATCAATGATGCCCATCCCCCTTTCTCAATGGGTCTACCTATTTGTGACCATTTAACACGATGATACTTCACACACGATAATTTTCCATTCCAAATGAATTGGCCCATAATAGATTGGATCTTATTGATGATCTTCCTTGGGAGTTGGAAGAGGTGCATCTAGTATACAACAAGGTTTTGTAGAACAACTTTTAACATTATCATCCTACCTCCCATAGACAACCATCAGTTTGTCCATCCATCTAGCTTCTTTTGGAACCTAATTACTAACCATTCCTAGTCCATGATGTTATAATGGTTGGGCTTCAAGTTGAAACCCAAATATGTGCAACCCTCATCCAAGTGTCGCACCCCCACATCTATGTGCAATCTAATTTCCTCTATCTCTGGATCAACATTCCCATTGTGGATGATGAAAGACTTCGATCGATTCATGCACAACCTCGAAGCTCTACCAAAAGATGTGATGATGCCATGTATTGTTGTCCATTAAGCCAAGGTAGTTGGACCTCCGAATAGGAGGTCATCTACGAACATTAAGTGTGTAATGGTGATCCTTTTTGTCACTTTGATGCCTGAGATTGCCCCCACCGCTTTTGCTTCCCTCACTTTCCTGCTTAGGCTTTCAATTACCATAAGGAATAACATAGGTGAGAGGGCACACCCTTGCCTCAACCCTCTGTACGCCGAGAAGAATTTGGACGGGATTCCGTTTACAATAACAACAAATTTTGTGGTCTTGATGCATGCCATAATCCACCCAATGGCCGGCATGGACATCCCCACTTTGATCATAATCAATTTAAGGAAATCTCAGTCAACACAATCGTACGCCTTCGTCAAATCGACCTTTAGCATACAAGACTTTAGGTTTCTGTATTTGATGGTATGCATAACCTCGTGGGAAATACCAATAGCATCATGAATTTGTCTTCCCTCGATGAACCCAAACTGCGCCTTCGAGATGAATTTTGACAGTATCGGCTTCAACCACCTAGCAATGACTTATCACTGGAGAATTGCCTTACACTGTTGAAATTATTTGGTGGGGCCTAACATGGAGAAATGATCATGATGCTTGCTCAGACCAATTGGCTTATTAGGGGAGTCTTTTGATTTTTTAGTTGTAGTCACATATGTTTTCCCTCATCAGCATAGATCTATTTTAAGTATGGATTTAACATGCCCTGAGAGATGAAATTTCTTTAAGTGCAATTTTTTTAAGAGTGCAAAATACAATGTGTAGTTTTTTTTCATTTTAAATTATATTTTTAAATAAAGTATATATGAGACTAAACAAATGTTTTTATATTAAAATATTTTATTGATAACCCACATTGAATATTTTATTATATACAACATTAAATTTTTTATGTTAATTTTTTTTTTAAAGAAGATATATATGAAGTCGACATTCACATAAATTAGTTAACACTGATGTTCAAATAGTTTATTTAAATCTCATGTTGAAATAATTTTTAAAAGTATAAGGTTCAAACATCTTATTCACACTTTTTTTTTTCTTTTTACTTCTAATTAATTTATAACATATTCATTTTTTATTATAAGAGACATTATTTTTCTATTTAGAACATAATTTATTTTTATTTTAATGGGGTTGTGTGTCAACTCCACAGAAGGACGGACTAACTTGCACATACCGTCATACTAGGTTGTAGAATGAGCCTCTCAACTCAATAATTAAATAATTAACAGCTTAGATCCATCTTAAATACGAATCTAACATGAGCCAAGAGGGATCCAATTTCTTCACATGCAAATTTTTTTATGACAGTACATTAATTAAATGTTTTGTATAGTTATTTTTTTTATTTTTATTTTGGACATTCTTTTCTTTCAACTGAAACGGTTATGTTTTATTAGAGAGAAACAGGTTGGGCCACGCCAATCAACCAAAGTACATTCTTCAGAAATTCAGAAGCACATCCTTCCCAATCAGGGGATTATTGCCTTGATCGGGAAATCAACATTTATACTTATCATCCCAATTTTCAAAGTACATCCTATATTTGCCAGTGTGTCCGCTTCCTTGTTTAAACCCCTGAAAATATGGTAAAATTGAACCGAGTGAATTTCTCTCGAAATTCTATTTAGTCTAGTTAGCAGCTTGTTTAGCACTAGATCCTTTAGCTTTTTCTCACTAATGAGCGCTTTTATCAGCACTTCCGAGTCTCCAAAGACTAAGATTTCTCTTGAATTTTCCTCTCTTGCCATTTGACAAGCTTTCAATAAGCCGAGAAGTTCTTCTTGGTTGTTGGTTCTATGACCAAGCCCCCAACTAAAACTATCTGCTTTGTTCCCATTCGAGGAAAAAATCACCCCACCCACCCCTGACTTTCCTGGGTTGCCTTTTGAAGCGCCATCAAAGAAGATTGTGCACTTGCCCTAGGATCTCCACCAATGTTGAAAGTTGTCCTTTGAATCTCGAATTTGCCATCTTTCCTTTTGAGTTGGGCGAGGATTCGCTTTGATTCTCACGCTGCTAGAATAAGCATCCAACCACGTCCTTTCTTCAATAAGAAGGGAATTGCCATCTTTGACGGGGAAATGATTCAAAGTTTCAAAGAGTATACCCTTTACTCGGGCAACCACCATTGTTGGAGACCAATCTGTATCGTTGAAAATGATATCATTCCTAGTGAGCCAAAGCTTCCAGCAGACATATCTCGAAACAACAATCCACACTCGAAGCTAAAGAGACTTGCTAGTGATGCTATGAGGATAATTGTCTTTCCAAGAGGTAAACATTGAGACAACCAAGACCTGAGATGGAGGGATAACATTCAGCCCATGTAGGAAAAGGGACTAGACCTCCTTCGTAAACTCGCACTCTATAAATAAATGATCAGAAGTTTCCTTTACGCATTTGCATAACACACAGCGGTGGGGACCTACTATATTCCTTTTGCACAAGTTTTCTCCGGTCAGTTTTTTTTTGTGCATCAAAGTCCAGAAGAAGAAATTAATTTTGGGGATGTTGAAGCTATCCCAAACCTGCTTCCAAAATGATTCCTAGTGAGTCGACTCCTTCCTAGTTTGGATCTGAATGTAGCGTTGCGCTGTGGAATAGACCCCGGTCTTGCCCCAACCCCAGGAATATTCTTCTTCCTTGTGCACCGGTGCGAAATCAAAGATTGATTCAAAAAGAATTTCCAACTGTATTTGTAAATGTTTTGGAGTTCTGGGAACTTTCCATCGCTGCCAGCTCCCATGGCTGTCCCATTCCGAGATGTCTTCTATTTTCCTGATTCCTTTTGCATGTAACCATGCTCTTAGCTCATAGATTTCGTTAACTTCTGCAAGAGGAGGATGGCCCATAATGTTGTCCCTCCAAAGCATTGTGTTTCTGCTGTTGCCAGGAATCCGATACAGGTAGGATCTGAAAAATTCAATGCCTCTGCAACATAAATTCCAAGCCAAAGATCCTTTTGGACTTTCTCCATCGTGAATTGCCTCAACCACTGATTATTGAGATATTTAAGATTGATTAATTTGCTAAACGGATGGCTAGGTTGTGCATGGATCTGCCATAATAACTTGCATCCCATTGCTAGATTGGCATGCGTGGGGTCTCTAATTTGCAACCCACCTTCCATGAGAGGTCACTTCACAATGTCCCAATTTATTATTGTTTCCACGACCTCCATTCCATAGGAAATCGCGAATGAGCCTTGAAATCTGATCGGAGATTGCTCTTGGAGCCAGCATTAGAGAAGCCTGGAAAGTGGGCAGCGCCGAGAGAACAGATTTGATTAAAGTGAGCTTGCCTCCTGTGGTGAGCCAAAAACCTCCCCAGACAACGATTTTCTTCTTGAATTTTGCTATTACTTCCTCCCACAATTGATTTCTGTTGGAACCCAGCATTAGTGGAAGGCCTAAGTATTTTATTTTTTCCCAGGAATCGTGCCCAACAAAGCCTAAATGGTTTGCAATTTTCTCAATTGTGTGTTGATCTGTATTCCATCCATACACAACGCTTTTCCTCTCACTTATAAGGGCTCCCGAGATGCTACAGAATTTTTGGAGAATGACTTTAAAATAATTTTCTATTCTCAGAGAAGCTCCTCCAAGCATTAAGGAGTCATCTGCAAACATAGCATGGTTTACGGGTTCAATTCCTTTTTCTATTCGAATCCTAGGGATGCTACCAGCTTGTTTTTCAAAAGACAGCTTTCTACTCAAGGAGTCTGCCATCAGAATATAGAGGAAGGGGGAAAGAGGGCAGCCTTTCCTCAACCCCCTGGTGGCTAGGAAGTAGTTGGCAGGCCTTCCATTTACCAAAGGCGCAATCCAGGTCTTTTCTACGCAGGCTTTGATGAGATTAACGAACTCCTGACTGAAACCAAAGGATAAAAGAACCCTGTACAAAAAGGAACAATTAACTCTGTCAAAAGCGTTAGACATGTCCAGTTTGATCAGCATACCTTGTTCTTTTCGGGAATGGCTAGAATGCAGAGCTTCTTGGACTTGGATTACATTGTCCAGGATGTGCCTTCCTTTCACGAACCCCCCTTAAGTTGGAGAAATTAATTTTTGTAGCAGAGGTTTGATTATGTTTGTCACGAGTTTAGCCAAAATTTTGTAAGAGGCATTGCATAGCGAGATCAGCCTATATCTTTCAAAAGACCCGGGGTTCGCTTCCTTGGGAATTAAGGCAAGGAAGGTGGAATTGGTTCCACCTCCAACCTTAGCTTTCCTCAGGAATCCATGAATCATTCTCAGAAGGTCTGATTTATTTATCTCTCGACATAGTCTGTAAAAATGAATTGAAAAGCCATCTGGCACAGGAGCTTTGTCGGGCTCCATGGACCATATTATTCTAGAGATTTCCTCTTCCGAGGTGGGATTCAACAACATATTATTATCATCTGCGTTAACTAGCTTCGGGATATGAGTAAGGAATTCATTTATGTCCTCTTCGCACCCATCACTTTCAGCACTGGTAAGAGCCTTAAAATGATTCTTAACTACTTCCTTTATCTGTTCAAAGCTTTTGCACACCTGCCCTCTAGAAGTGGTGATTTCAGCTATGTGGTTTCGGGAAAGGCGAGCTCGGCTATACTATCTGTGGAAGTATGCAATGTTTTTGTCTCTAGCTTTTAACCATAAGTTGCGAGACTCGATTCACCAATATTCTTCTTCTCTTCTGAAGTAGCTGTAAGTATTCCTTTGAGCAGATTTTTCTTTGTAAATGTCCAATGAGGTGACTTCAATCTTTTCCAAATCAAATTGAACTTCAACCAGCTGTTGGACAACTTCTTTCCTCTTTCTGGTAGGAGTTTTTAAAGCCTTCTTTATCCAATCTTTCAAGGCATACTTTGCATTTTTTAACTTTTGCTCCCACACAAAGCTTGGGGAGCCTGTTACTTCTTTTTGCCAAGCTGTTTGAACTGTTTTGAAGAATCCTTCTCTTTCAGCCCAGAGAGGACTAAATCGAAAAGGAAGAGGGCATAAGTCCTCTTCTTCTTTCAAACAGAGAAGTATTGGCTTGTGGTCCGAGGTTAATTTAGGAAGAATCTTGGAGAAGATGATTCTTCTATCCATCATGATTGAACTGTGGATGAGAAATCTATCTAGCCTGGCTGAGATATGATTCTCCCCTATTCTATTATTGTTCCAGGTATATTCTCCTTTTACTGGATTGAAATTTACCAGATCCCATTGAATCATGAGGTTTTCCACTATGTAGAGCATAGGATCCTTGGAGTAGGAACCTCCTCTCTTCTCTTTGGGATCCATAATAATATTCAAATCTCCTCCTATGACAATGTTCTTTGGATTGTGAAGTTCTAAAAATTCTGAGAGTGACTTCCAACACTCCCTCTTTTCAGCATAGTGTACAGGTACATACAAGTTAAAGAGAGCTAAGGTGAGATTGCTTGAGGTCTGTCGAAGCTCGATGAAAATCCAACGTTGTGTCTCATAGAATCTTTCTAACGAGAAGATTTTTCGAGACCAAAAGGTGCCTATTCCTCCAGCCGAGCATCTGGCGCTTACTTCCTTCCCATTTTGAAATTTCCATTTTGTGCTGCTTGTGTTTAGAAGGAGTTCCCCTTCTATTTTTGTCTCTTGGAGCATGAGAATGTCTGTGGGTTCCATTTTTAATAAGTCTTTAATAGCTTCTACCTTTGAAGGATTCCCTAATCCTCTGCAGTTCCAAGAGACCAGCTACATTACTCGCTGCTTGTTGGGATGGGTCCTCCTCCCTTGGGAGGTCTAGTTTTGGTACTTCTCCCGAGAGTCATCTCGATGGTGGCTTGGCTCCCTAGGGTTTTTTGTCTTTCTGCTTCTTCTTCTCTAGTTTCCTTGTGTGTTCTCCTTCCGGTTCTCTTTGAGGGCCTCTCGAAGGTCTCATCCTCCGATGAGCCAGAATTCTCTATGGTCTTTTTCTTTTTTTTTTGTAACGTCTGCATATGACAGAGAGGAATTGTTACCTAGAACCAGACTTGAGAGGAGAATTTCCACGTTACCTGAGACCGGAGAGGCAAATTCATTCGTCTGGATGAGTCCTTCCTGATCTGCTTCTGGTGGTTCTGGAGGGGTGTTGAGAGGTTCGAAGGAGTTTTTATCTTCCTCGTTGTTGTTTGGTTCCATGCTCCCTGAGGTTTGAGGGTTTCCACTGTCTTGCTCGGATCTTTTCCTTGTCTCTTTGCCTTTGGATTTATTATTCTGCCTGTTGTGTGCTGGTTTTTTAACTTGCTTCCATTGTTCTCCTTTGTCTTTATCTGCTGTCTCCTCGCTCTTCTTCTTGCAGTACCTTGCGAAATGCCCGTACTCATGACAGTGTCGGCATTTGAAGGGAAGTTGTTCGTAGTCAAGCTCTTGGATGTGGGTCCAATCTGCAACCGAGAGTTTGATGGCTTCAGGTAAACCGACTTCCAAGTTGACTTCAACACAGATTCGGGCACATGAGTATTGGTCTTTTCTCACCGCTTGGTCTATGTATTTGCCTAGGGCATTGCCTATATACTGCAGCGATCTCTGGTTCCAGCAATGAAGAGGGAGATGAGGAAGGCGCACCCACACTGGAACTGTTGTGGGCACATCTTGAGCCGGATCGAAATCTGGTGACCATTTATTCAAATAAAGCCCTTGGGGGCCCATAAAATATGGTTCGTTCCTGAAGATTAGACTTCTGCCTTCCCCATTGTCGAATACAAAGACGAATAACCCTTTTCCGACGAAGTGACTTTTAATTCCTTTTGAGACTAGTGGGATCCAGTTTCATTTTACCCATTATTCTACTGCTTTTAAGGCTGGCCATAGCCTTGTGAACTGGCCAATAAGACCCCTTTCAGCTAAGTTCAATGCTGATCTGCAAGTTTCTCCGTTGGCAATTCCACCATGGGGATATTATCCAGTTTTTTCACAAACTTCTGCTGTGATCCAGAGATTGTTCTTTTTCTAGCTGCTGCGATTAACTTCTGGAATGCTTCGACTTTAGGAAGCGAGGAAGGAGGAGCCTCAGGGCCACCTCCAAGATCCATTGCGGCAAGGAACCGCTCGGAGGGAAGGGAGAGCACAGTTAGGGTAGCCGCAGTCCAGCCATGTGCGTGGTTGCTCTCAGTTTTTTCAGATCCAAGAAAAAATAACCTTTGATACTTTAAAAAGTTTGTAGACTTTAACTCATGGACATTCTTACACATCATACTAAGTTGTAAAATGAACCTCTCAACTCAATGATATTAATATATAAAACATAAATAAAAGAAATAAAAAAATTTAAATATAAAAAATTTGTGAGCAAATGTATTTTTATTTTTTATTTTATTTTACTTGGTACGCAAGACCAGATCATGAATTTGGACTTGAGCAGTTTGTAGGGTCCAACCTAAATTTCATTCGTCGTAAGTATTCGACAAATGATAAAGGAGCACACGTATAGAAATTTGGTTTTGCCAACATGTTACTAATCACAATGACGAAATTCAACTTTTATATTCATTGAAGTCTGAAAATAAATCAATTAGTTTTTGGCAAAATTCATATTCTTCATGTGCCAATATTTTTCCAAAAAAGCAATGTTCCACCAAGACTCCGGGACGGGGGAGACGCACAAGGGGGATGTTTTAGGGAAATTTAGGGGGGACGAGGGGATGTCGGCGTATATATATATATATATATATATATATATATATATATATATATATATATATATATATATATATATCAAATTCATATTCAATAATGAAAGCATAAATACAATGATACATACATAATTGAATTAACTAATGAAATACAATGATCCATACTCATCATCCTTACTACTACATACTTGATTCATCCATAGATCACAAGATTCAATAATGAAATACTCCGATCCATATTCATTATTCATTATTCACCATTATAGAATCTACATTGATTTAAAAACTAAATTCATCATTCATCATTCTAGATTTTAAATTGATTTAAAATTAGAATTCATCATTCACCATTCTAGAATCTAATTAGTACTAAGCAAAATAGACTATAATAGATACTGAAATCTGAACACTGGAATAGTAAATTGATATAACTAAAACTCAAAAACAGTGGAGTGATGAGTCTAAAAGTCACTCTAAAATACAAAGAGGGCTTGGTGCTCTTGATTAAATACTAATTCCATACCCTTGCACATGACAAAATGCAATGGAAACATTGCAATCCATCGAATTCTGAATTCCTAAAAAACTGTTAAGTCTGTTGGATTTTGAATGAGATCTAAAATTCTACTTTCTCCATATGAAATCCAATGAGGTCAGAACCACTCTCAAACATCCTGAGTCATTTCATGGTAATGTTAAGAATTTAAGTAAAAGGATGAAAATGAAAGATAAAGGAGAATGTCGCTTTTACTTTAAGAATTTAACATTACCATGAATTGCATAGCATTAGTAGGGAAATATGGTCAAATATTAGGTTTTCCCCATCATAAATCATTGTTTAAAAGCAAATTTAACAAGGGACACATAGCCCATATTGAGGGGAGACGCCTAGGAGTCCCCCTTTTGGGGAGTCGTGTCCTCCACACTGGGGAAACGCCCCCCCTACGTCTCTCTGCGTCTCCCCAAAAGGGGGACGTGGGGAAATGTTTCCCCAGACATCTCCCTGTCCCGGGTGCATGGGGTGCGAGGGGTGCGCGCACCCGACCCTGGGAGACGCGTCCCCGTGGAACACTGCAAAAAAGCCATTTGGCCGATGGATTAGTGGGTGGCTGGTGCTGAAGAATACACCTTGGAAACCCCGACATGTTTCTTACGGAGAAGAGGAGGACCAAAAAGAGAAGCGTGGTAAGAAGCTGCAATTGAAAATGAAAAATAAGTAGAATAGGAAAGAGCAAGCCACCTTCATGAAATATGCCATTTAAACGTCCCGGACATATCTACGTTTGAATATATTGGTGCATAGATTTATTATAATAAATTAGTATAGATTTATTTTAAATATAGATTCATGAGTTGAGAGGAATTTAATTTTTTCACCTGTAAATTTTTTTATGAGTTGATATTATTTAAATATTTTGTATAGTTATTTAATTTTTTTTAATTTTTTAATTTTTAAACCTTTTTTGACCCATATAAACAAATTTTGAACTTTGATAACAAATAAACATCATTTTTTTCAGTACTAAAAAAACTAAATTATATTATAAACAAATTAACATCATTACATATCATACTAAACTATAAAATGAACTCAATAAATACTCTATATTCTATCCTCCATCACTATACCACACAGATTCCTCCTGAACTTCATTGAGCTTAATTTGTGAGAAAGTCTCAATTTAGTGTTAAGGTTCGAACATAACCACTGCTATTAAGAGGTTGTACCTGCCTATGAAATCACACCCGCAGTTCATAGCTTTATGAATTATATTTCTGCAGTGCAAGGTAGTTTGGTTTAATGCAACACCCTGTAGCCCATTTTATGTGACAAAATTTCCTCTCAGAGTTCTTTCTCTTAACATATTTTCGCGTACTTTTCCTCATCTCATCTGTTTTTGTTTTGGATTTGATGAGGTTTGTTTCGGACTTGAAGAAGGAAGACTAATTTTTAAGAATACTTGTAGTATATTTGTTTTGGACTAGCTCCAAAGGCCAAGCTACCGAGAGTGCTTTGAAGGACCGTTGAAAATAAGTAATCTTTCCCGGGCATCGGTTCTCTTTCATAAATGTGATCTAAAACAACCCAACAGTCGTAAATTTTGATGCATTCTTCTCGGGCCATGTTTCCCTGTCCATGGTCTGTGATACACGCAAATAATCGTTAGTAAGAACAATTCCAAATATTTGTTAGCATCCCATTTTTGGGTACCACCTGCATTATCATCGTTCCATTTTGCTGAACGGTTTTCCACTTCGTTTTGAATTTCTTTATTGTATTTCATCGGAGATACATTAAGTGCACCTCTTCAATGTTCGATTTCATTGATGGCATTTCTTTAAAAATTTTAGTTACTCATTTAAGATTTTTAGTTATTTTTCTGAATAAGGGTGAGATGGGTGGATTATTTGTAAATTAATTTTGAGCATGGGTGATGAAACTTGTTTTTCATATTGTTTATATCTTCTAATTACATTTGGTTTTCATATTGTTTATATCTTCCTATATGTATGTGTATGGATGACACTCCCAAACTTAAGATTTAAACACTTAGTGAAACTACTTACAAATCGGTTCCAAATATCAAAACTCTAAACGCCAAAGCTAATAATAAGACTTACTTTTATTGCTCGTATCCTGCTCTAAACATCAACATAATTTACTTCGCATTATTTGGGAAAACCCAATTCCGTGAAAGGTTGTGTGAGATTTTCATCGTATTATAGGCAATTGAATTTCTTTTTCTCCAAGTTAGCAAAGTTTAAGCATCAGATTTGAAAGTATTTTGCTGTTGTTAACAATGAGTAAAGGTATGTATCTTCGAAGTATTCCTTTATTTTGACAACCATCCACTGTCACAAGCCGAATATCCTCTAGATTTAAAAATTTAAACCTCTACATAAGGAAAATTAGTATGAGTGCTGGCTCAACCAGGCGTATCTGTAGCCATCTACTCATATGATCACTTCAATCTTTTTGCTTTCCCAGTTATTGCAATTTCTCATGCTGACATTTCAGCGAAAGATGATGGCCTTGCTAATTTTAAAAATAGTATATCAGAAAGTTTTTTGTCTTATCATGGCCCAATCCACTGACGCTGGTCTGAGACGTTTTAACATATTCTTCACTTGCAGGAAAATATCCTGCTTACTCTGTATTGTATTCTTTATGCAGCTGCAACCACTTGTCAGATCAGAACTTCAAGATAAACTTTTCTTGAACATCACAGATAAGCGGGTAGTAATTATGTTTCAGAAAGATTCATTACTGACTAATACCAAGCACGATTTTTTTGCTGTGAATTTGCAGATATAGTCATTAATTAAACGCAGACGTGATTCCGCAGTCATCTATTACAACGTGGAGTCTGCACTAACATATGCAGAGCAACGAGTTACAAGAGGTGCATAGTCTTCTTCCTCTGGAATATCCCACGCTTTAAACAACAAATATAAGTTCCTTTCAGTTTTATTGTTGTTTGTTTCGGAAATGCATCACCCTCTTTATGCTAATCTGAAAGCCCAGAAGGATTCATATCAGCACCATCAGTTACAGTACTGCAGTACACCATGGTCTCCACATGCATGCCAGCACACAAAATTTTCTCTGGCAAAAACACAAGATCTCCACATGCATGCCAGCACACAAAATTTTCTCTGGTAAAACACAAGATCTCCACATGCATGCAAGCACACAAAATTTTCTCTGGCTAAACACAAGAATTATGTTGCAGGGAAATGACCAGATCAGAAAGCTTATTTTCATCAGCCTCAATGGCATGGATCAGCTCAGAGTCTTGTAGTGGTTATAAAAAATCATCGGGCAACGAGTATTTTCTTTCAGAATTGTTAGGGTGGCTCAGATATGTGCTGCTGGCTCCATGTCCCCAACGCGAAATTGTCATCCTCGTCAACATTGGTTTCTTATTGCTTTATCTGTCATTCTTGGTGAACAAATTCCTGTGTTCACGAAAGATATCATCAGGGAAAAAATCACCCCCTAATAACACCAATCTCCTGGGCCAGCGCCAGAGCGTCAAAGTTAGTCTCAAATTCAGAGCAACTTTAGTTGTCACGGGAATTGTAAGTTTACTGCATGTTGGTCTCTGCATTTGGAGATTTGGAAGACTAGGCCTTGGAACGAAATGGGCTATCCATGAGGTAATATACACACTAGTCCAAGCACTTTCATGGATTGTATTTGGGGCAATAGTTGGACATGGGAAGAAATTTAAAGCTACAGCACATCCAAAGTCTCTACGTCTCTGGTGGCTTACAAATTTCATTCTGAATACACTATTCTTGATCTATGCAATCATCAGGTTCACGTCCACAACTCCTAATCCATATAGTATTCTCCCTCTTGATGACCTTTTTGCATTGATAATGTCCCTGCCAGTGGATTTCTGCTGGCATTAGCCCTCAAAGGGACTACAGGCATCACCATTGTTGAAGAAACAGAAGAAAAATTACGCAAACCTCTTCTGGATGGTAGCACTCTGAATCCTGGCACTGAGACACAATTAATAACCCCTTATGCTACAGAAGGTATTCTGTCAAGGGCTACATGGTCATGGCTGAATCCTGTATTGAACAAAGGTTACAGAAATGCTTTGCAATTGACAGATGTTCCTGCACTGGCACCTGGTGATAGCGCTGAAAATATCTTTGAGCTTTTTAAATCAAACTGGCCTAATGACATGGTGGAACACCAACACCGTGTACGCCTTACATTGCTTCGCTGCTTTTGGCCAAATCTTGCACTTACTGCATCACTGGCCATTGCAAAACTGTGTGTGATGTATATTGGCCCAGTTTTGATACAAAAATTTATTGATTTTACATCTGGAGATCAGAGCTTTCCTTATGAAGGCTATGTTCTTGTATTGATACTTCTTTCAGCAAAATACATTGAGGTTCTTTGTTCCCATCAGTTTGATTTTCAATGTCAGAAGTTGGGGATGCTGATAAGGTCTAGTCTAATCACGACTTTATACGGAAAGGGTTTAAGATTGTCTAGCTCTGCTAGGCAAGCTCATGGTGTTGGACAGATTGTAAATTACATGGCTGTGGATGCTCAACAGCTTTCGGATATGATGTTGCAACTTCATTGGATCTGGATGATGCCTCTGCAAGTTGGGGTTGCTTTATCAATACTGTTTGGGGTTTTGGGCATTTCTGTGTTGTCTGGTTTTGTTTGCATTGCACTGATAATGGGCATTATAGCTTGGGGATCCAAGAGAAATAGGAGATATCAATTTCAATTAATGAAAATGCATGATCTTCGTATGAAGGCAACTGATGAGTTTTTGAATTATATGAGGATTATCAAACTTCAGGCATGGGAAGGCCATTTCCAAACACGTGTACAGTCTCTTAGGAATTCCAAATATGAATGGCTCTGCAAATTTATGTATTCTGTTTCAATGAATATAATTACTCTATGGAGCACAGGTTCACTTATTTCAGTAGTGACATTCACTACATGCATTTTTGTAGGAGCAAAACTTACAGCAGGGAAGTTGTTCACTGCAACATCCATTTTCAAAATTCTTCAAGAACCCATTAGGAACTTTCCTCAAGCTTTAATATCTCTTTCACAAGCAGTGGTGTCCTTGGATAGACTTGACAGGTATATGACCAGCAAGGAGCTTGATCCTAAGGCAGTTGAAAGGTTACTGCCAGGCAAAGAGATTGCTGTTGCAGTTGAAAATGGTACCTTCTTTTGGGATGAAGAGGAATCGAAATCCACTCTTCAGAATATCAACCTTGAGGTTCGAAGTGGATCTTTGGTGGAAATTGTTGGCATAGTTGGATCCGGGAAGTCCTCTTTGCTGTCATCCATTCTTGGGGAGATGCCAAAACTCTCTTGTGTGGTATAACTACTATCCCTACTATCGTATTGACTTGCATCTGCATCTTCCTCTTTTAGTCTCCACTACATTAAAAATATGTATTTAGAACTCTGGTAACATTATCAAGATAATTGTTACAAAATTTGTTAGAGTTTCCTATTCAAACTCAGGTCAGCAGAGAAAACAAGCCAAACTTGCTTCTTGGCTAGTACAAAATTGCCATTCTTGTCAGAAAAAGTTAGCCTAGTTCTCCTGAGTTTTTCCTGTGTTTGAGCCGATCTCTGGCCTCATTAAAATTTTCACGGAGCCAATTTTTGTAACTATAAGAACCAAAATATGGGAAGGCTCCTCCTGCCAGAGAAATGTGAGATTGCAATAGGTACAAATCAAGGACAAACATATATTGAAAAGAAGAAACTTGTACCCACCAGAAGTTTTGATTTCAAAGGACTCATGACTAGTTGTTCTTAGTACGCTAAACTTAAACCATTGCAAGATAACCAGATGAAAGAAAAGGTAGTCGAAAGTACCAGAAATAGTAGCTGACTTGAAAACTGTCACTTCAGAGGTATAACAGACTTGTTTTCTGTTAATTAATGATTAATTGATTCATCAAACATGATTCGTTCTCTTAGATTTCTTTCCCTCATTCAGACTAAATAGGTCTATTAGATTGAACTATAGCTCTCACCATTTTTGTTAGAAATCACTTAAATCTGGGATCTTTGTCTTAAAATAATTTTACTAGAGATGCAGCATTTGCAATGAAAGCCCTTACTAATTATATGGAAGTTTTAAAACTGACTTTACATTTTGCTTGTGCATAGTTTCAACTATTTTTTCATCTCTTCTCAACATTCTTTTCCTTTTCCTGTCTCTTTTTCCTAACTAAAACTTTATTTTGTTGTACCTCATCCCTTGTGGTTCCTTGGCTGAGTTTCTTCCTTGAACTCACAGTTGATGATGGTTTCTTCTCTCTTGTTTTGTGATTTTCTTTCTTTACCTTTATTGCTATTCAAATCAGACTTGTCTTCCAAGTTCGCTTCAGTATCTGATGGGGGTTTTCCTTGATCCTTCACTTTATTAGGTTTGCTTTCCAAATCCATTCTCTTTTTTCCCTTCTCCTTGCAGCTCAAAACCTTCTCTCCTTCTTTAGCAGTTGGGTTATGGTGAGGGCAATAGTGGCTATATGCCATATTCATGACAAGACCGATACTGAAGAGTAACATGTTCATAATTTAAACCTGTTCCTAGGTAAAACCATTGAATTTCAGAGGAAGCCCTTTATGAAGATCTATTTCCACACATCATAGTACAAGACATGTGACCATGGGAGGTTGCATTGTCAGGTACTTTCTTAGGTAATTTCCAATAGTCTTCAAGGCTGATTCATATCAAAAATGCATTAACAAATTTGAGATTCTAACTCAAAATGACATAGTTTCAAATATTTCTATGAACAGATAGAAATTTGTATGCCATGGTTTCAAGCGAGGTTTTCCTTCCACAATTAACATGGCCCAACTTTCAGAACGAGTAGTTTATTTTCTTGTAACTCAAAAATCAGAATAGAGAAACCCCTACCATAGTACTGTATATTCATAGAGCCAAGCATTTTAAAAACCAATCCAAAAACAGCACTGAAAATAATTGACCAATGCAAAAATCTAGAGCTCTGGACAGCTAGAAGCTTCTAAACCTATAGATCCGATATGTGCACAAAAGACAACAATGAGAGAAGACTCACATAACAAGAAAATGCAAGATTGTACTAGTGTAGTTTGACTCATCTAAGACTCTTTTGCTTAGTCTCGTGGAGTCTTCTCTAGCCTCCTCAATCACTAAGAAACTCACCAACAAAGTCACCACTTGCTATACTCACCATAAACTTGCCATACTCATTGAGACTCGCCATATTTTTGGGCAGTGAATTTATTGTATTTTGAGGTTCATTTGTATTTGTTGAGTCTTTCCCAAGTCACTAAGTCATGTCAAGTCATTTATGATCATTGAGTTTTTCAGAGTCCTAGGCTAGTTGAGCCTTTGTCAAGTTTGAGAGTGTGTTAAATTTAGGTTAACATGCTCTAGCTTAGGATAGTTACTTCAAATTCCATATAAGTCCATTTGTTAGTCCATTTCACTTTCATTGGTATTGAATCATTATCACATTGATAGCAACTTAAGAAAGAACATATACGATCGAATCAAAAGACGAGCCAAGGCAAGAGAACACAAGGATATGGCACAAGCCATGGAAAAACCCCAAGATGGGGAAAACCCTTGATCAATTATTCTTATTATTATAATCAAATGCTTCAGCAGAGCGAGAGAGAGAGTACAATAATTAAAAGGTTGAGATTGGCTTGCCAATAAGGAGATCCATTAACACTTCCTTCCATTACAGTTGCAATTCTAGGGCAGTCAAGATGAACCCTCTTAATCTGGTGACAAATAGTAGAAGAACCTTGTTCTTGCTAGGGCTACTAACAAATCATCAAGATCTGTAAGGATCTGTCCAATCTAGTCAACTAAATATAGCGAGAGTTGGAAATTCACTGTTGTTTGGATGCTGCTCCTGGTTAGGGCATGAGACATAGTTTCAGTCCTTACAAAACAGACTTCTATAGATGCGGCCTCCGTGTAGGATAAACAATCCTCTTCATGTCACACATTTGGGCTCAATCCAACCCCAAGCTAGCCTCCATGAATACCTGCCTTCACCAAATTAGGGTTGCAGCCTATCTGAACATAAACTAACCCTTTTGGTCCACTGATTTGCAAGAAGAGATTTGCGGCATGCTTGAGAAAGGCTTCTGGAAGATATGGCCCATCTAAGAGAGAGATTTCACACCATAGAAGTACACCCAAAACACTTAAGCTCTACGATCACCCTCAGGAATAATTAGGACCTACAATAGGAGAGAGATATACCCAAAACAGTGCTCAAATAAGCCCAAACCTGACCTTAAGAGACTCGGCCTTCTTCTCAAGGGATTCGGCCCATCAACTATCCCTATCATGACACCAAACAAGCCCTTCATCCCTCACTGGAGATACCTTGCTTTTGCGGCCATTTTCGAGAGAGAAGAACATGAGATCGATGTGTGAAATGAGGTTGAGGGCACCTCAATAATTACTAGTCAGTGGGGTTGAAGGGACATGACTGTAGGGCTTGATGGGTTGACATATAGGAGAAGACGACCTTGATAATTGCATGTGAGAAAACAAAAATTCAAAATAACACTTCCGCTTGTCCAAATGAGGCAATCTTTATATCAATTTTGGTCCTCTCGAAAAGACGAATTCAATGGAATGATTATCTCCATCAACTAAGTTATCTAAAGTGGAATTTGGCCCTAGTTGCCAATTTTAACACTCCCTCTCAACTAGGGAGAATTCCACCTGCCAATTCACCATGTCATCCTGTCATCATGAACCATCTCTTCATCTCATCTCAACTCTACTGAACACTGATATAGATAATGAAGAATCGATTGAGAGTGAGTCACAAGACCTTGCCACTCCATTGACAAATGTCAGTCCACATAATTAGGGGTCGAACCTCAACAGGACTTGATCCCAAGTGATCAAGTTAATTGATCATCATACATCCTAGACATAGGGAGTACGACAGTGCACGATGCGTCCATCAGTAATGCTATGGTCCCTATGCACTTTTCCCAACTCATTATCTAGATGAGGGTGCTTTCGATGAATCCCAGACTAAATGGGTAGGATGATGCAAGAACATCAATAGGAAAATAATATATCACATCTACTCACAACCACACGTAGGGAAAGGAGAAACCACATCCTACAAACACATGTCATAATCACACGTAGGAAATGGATGAACCACATCCTACAGTCACATATCACAATCATCGTAGGGAATGGATAAACCACATCCTACACACATGCAAAACACCGAGAGTAGGGAAAGGATGAACCATGTCCTACACACATGCAAACCAACAATAGTAGGAAGGATCCTACACCTGGGAAAGGATGAACCACATCCCACCAGCATGTCAACCATAGATTGTAGGGAATAAGTATCCCACATGTGGGGAAAGGATGAACCAGTCCCGTCGACATGTCAAGAGATGCCTATATGCATCTTTCATTGGGGTATCCGCAGGAGAAGGTGAAGCACTCATCCTGCTCATACGCCATTGGAGAAGGTGAACCACTCATCCTATACATATTTCATCAATAGTAGGGGAAGGTGAACCACTCATGCTACACACATGTGTCCACAATCGTAGGGGAAGGTGAACCACTCACCCTACACACATGTCAACCACCATGGGGTATCACAGTGGAAGTTGAACGCCTTATCCTGTACACAGTGCACCACTAGGGGAAGGTGAACCACTCACCCTATGGTCGCTCATAGCTCAATAAGTACCTGAAGCCCCCAAGAGCTCCCAGAGCTTAGTATTCAACCAAGGATCCCTTCATATAGGGAATAATGCCAAGCTGCTTTCTGAAAACCAAGACTAATTCTTGGTGATAATATTGATGACCGGATTGTCAGTGGGAGCGTTATTTCTCTACGTAGCAACATATAGATGTATACATGGGGACACACAAATCAATGAAGAGTTTCTTATGACAAGGCATTCCTGCAGCAGTAATCTTAGCAGCACTTGGCAATCCTCTGTTTCCTTTGCATCTTGTTTACAGGAAATATTTAACTAACCTTACTCCCTCTTATTCATGGAGACCACAAGCCTAAGCTTGTCTCTATCATGAAGGTGCCCCACTACCTGTTTTGCTAAATAAATTTCATATGACAAGACTTTCTCTGGTCCAAGGTCCATGCTGAAGAGAATCAATAAGCATGCCATGACTTTGACAGTACCCTTCCATAGATAGAGAAGTTCTTTGTTATAATTTCGAGGAGAGTTCAACAAACAGCTCCCTCTTAGGTTGATGAGATATGCCATTCTTTCGGAGATAGATTGTTAGCTAATCATACATTCACTTCATTAAATGATCATCAGAATTTTTGCTGCAAAACTCAGAGGTAGCTTCAAAAGGTGATTCATCCAGTAATGCATGCAAGGATCTTATCATTATCCTCTCCCTTTGAATAGTAAGACTCTTCATCAATCAAAGATATCAATTCATGGATCTCTGAAGAATTTATGTCATGGAGATTTGAGATCATGTTAGACATGAAGCAGATATAAGAATATAGACATACCATAACTTTGTTATATACTTCAGAGGTATTATGCTCATCTTCTAAATCATTGTCTGCCAATCATTCTAAGGATTGCCATATTGGCTCATCATTATGTGATGACATACATTACTGTAGAAATTTTTCCATATAGAATTGTTGTCAAGAGGAGTCATAGACTTCAAAGATTCATAACAAGATATTGTTATAATAAGATCAAAGTCTCATATGAGAGGCATTTAATATGAATTATGTAGTAGAATGCAATCACAAAGATCTCTGACTTATGATTCATAACGGTCAAAATTTGGTAAGTGCACCAAGGTTGTAGACCATAGATGATACCTTGAGATGGTTGTGGACTATACTAGATCCTGGGATTAGACATCACCCTATGTCCTGTCATCATCAGCCCATGGTCCTATTGAAGTCTTGGACAAGTCATTTATAGGAGCTCAACCAAAATCTTATTACCTTTGGCGTAGATCCATTGAAGGTCTTGATTTACTGTAATGATAAAATCTGACAACTATAGTATATCAGAGCAAGAGGTCTGATAGGTTTGGCAACTTTTATTACAATTGGATGATATATGGATGGTGACTGAAACTTGTCACAGTGGATGACTATAATTGTAACTGGATCTTCGGACAGTCACTTCAGATTAACAGAAGAAACTTCTTGACTGCATATCAGAATTATAGTAAGCTTGAATCACATTCTTCCATATGAACAGTGCCTACAGGCCAGGTGGAACTTTGATAATCATTGTCCACAGTCCAGAATTTTCCAAATTTTTATGACTGTAGACAAATGGATATGAACAATATGAGTGCATACCATGTAGCGCAACATGTCCACCAAAGCATCAATACCTATCATCCATGCATGTGTATTCACAATAAGAGGAATCTAGATTCCTTTTTGACAGTTCCAATTCATTTGATGGCTGAGCATCATAGTACTCTCTTTGAACAGGGAATCTATATATGGGTTGATCACGATATTAATCATGGATCTCTTATCCTAGGTACCCATATTCTTGATACTATAATATGTATGGATGGTTTAATCCCTTTTATGCTGCAGTGATGAGCTTTCTTAAAACCCTTATGAGACTCGGCTCCTCTTTTCTTTATGACAGAGGCTTGAGTTGAGATATTATGAGATGAAACGAGCTATGAACTGGACAGTTAGGTTGCTCCTTTTCTGAGTAGCTCTTACCTCGTGCTCAGGAATATACAGGTTCATGCTTAAATTATGCTTTCAACAAAGTCAACATTTGACTCAATACTTACAGAAGCCTATTTCCTTTGAGGACATAAAATAAAATAGTAACATAGGATTGGGACCATAGCAGAAGATTTCCTTCCATGGTGGCCCAATAGAAAAGCCTTGAATGCCTTGCATCATTAGAACAGTCCCTCCATACAAATTTATATATATTCACTAATTAATAATGTACATACCAGAGATCAAAAATTCAGAGAAGAGTGCAGATATGATGGTCTTTCTTTTATTCCTAGAAATGACCTTCACAATGGAGTATTGGATGATTCTTTGCTTAATTAACCTGGGTTTGCAACTTTTGATGTGTATTGATGACTTCGGTCTCCAAATGGATAGCATCAGAAGCTTAACCTTTTCTTACTTTGTTCTAGGGCCGAAAATATTCCACAGGAATCTCTGAACCTTTAAACAACCAATCTCAAAATATTTCTTACTCAGGAATATGCAGAAAACTATCCCAACCAGTAGGATGAATCTCATTTGGGAACTAGAGATGCATAACAATTTTCTCAAGGCTAGGACCCTCAAATCTAATAGAACGAGGTGCATGCTGTAGCAAATCCTTGTTCCAGACTGAAATGATTTCTGCCAATGGATACATTAAAATGTAAGAAAATAATCCATGACAGTGCAAAGGCAAACTATCACAGAGAATGAGAGCATATTGAATTCTTCTTTTCAGTTCTCTCATAGGTTTGAATCCTCAACGTTAGCTAATTCAATTTGACTGACAATCCTTTCATGCCTTACCATGATCCTTGTCAACTCATGTATATTCCAAGTGAAGGAGCCTTAGGAAAAACAATCCTTGATGAGACTAGGTCTCAATTTCTGATCCATACCAGATATGAGGTAAGACTAATAGAATTCTTGGCCTTACAGAATTCTCCTCCACCCTGGAACGGAGATTCTTAACTCAGAATTATGACCTAGCAATCTTTGTGCAAAAATCCATCCTTCCTTCTGCTCCTTATTTAATTAGACAACTTGCAATCATTATCCACTTCATGTTGTTTTATCTTCAGGAGATCATTCAATAAATCTTATTGAAGATTGCCTTTATTCTTACTTGTGCTTGTCCTCACTTGTGCTCTAATACCATGTTAAATTTAGGTTAACATGTTCTTGCTTAAGATACTTAGCTCAAATTCCATATAAGCCCATTTGTTAGTCCATTTCACTTTCATTAGCACTGAATCACTATCACATTGATAGCAACTTAAGAAAGAACATATAAAATCAAATCAGAAGACAAGCCAAGGCAAGAGAACACAAGGATATGGCACAAGCCAGGAAAAAACCCCAAGATGGGGAAAACCCTTGATCAATTCTTCTTATTATGATAATCAAATGCTTCAGCAGAGCGAGAGAGAGAGAGAGTACAATAATTAAAAGGTCGAGATTGGCTTGCCAATAAGGAGATCCATTAACACTGCCTTCCATTACAGTTGCAATTCTGGTGCAGTCAAGATGAACCCTCTTAATCTGGTGACAAATAGTAGAAGAAACTTGTTCTTGCTAGGGCTACTAACAGATCATCAAGAATCTGTAAGGATTTGTCCAATCTAGTCAACTGAATATAACGAGGGCTGGAAATTCACTGTTGTTTGGATGTTGCTCCTGGTTAGGGTATGAGACACAGTTTCAGTCCTTACAAAAAAACTTCTATAGCTGCGGCCTCCCTGCAGGATAATCAATCCTCTTCATGTCATACATCTGGGCTCAATCCAACCCCAAGCTAGCCTCCACTAATACCTTCCTTCAGCAAATTAGGGATGCGGCCTATCTGAACAGAAACTAACCCTTTCGGTCCACTGATTTGCAAGAAGAGACTTTAGGCCTGCTTGAGAAAGGATTTTGGAAGATACGACACATCTAAGAGAGAGATTTCACACCATAGTACACCCAAAACACTTAAGCTCTGCAGTCACCCTCAGGAAGAATTCAGACCTGCAATAGGAGAGAGATATACCGAAAAACAATTCTCAAATAAGCCCAAACCTGACCTTAAGAGACTCGGCCTTCTTCTCAAGGGACTCAGCCCATCAACCAACCCTATCATGACACCAAACAAACCCTTCATCCTTCGCTGGAGATACCTTCCTTTTGTGGCTATTTCAAAGAGAGAAGAACATGAGATTGATGTGTGAAATGAGTTTGAGGGCACCTCAATATATACTAGTCGTTTGGGTTGAAGGGACGTGACTGTAGGGCTTGATGAGTAGACATGTAGGAGAGGTCGACCTTGATAATTGCATGTGAGAAAACAAAAATTCAAAATAACACTTCCGCTTGTCCAAATGAGGCAATCTTTATATCAATTTTGGTCCTCTCGAAAAGAGGAATTCAATGGAATGATTATCTCCATAAACTGAACTGTCCAAAGTGGAATTTGGCCCCAGTTGCCAATTTTAACAGTGTGACAACATTGCATAGTTGCTAGGGTTCCACAGCCACCTTAACTTCCATAGTTAGTGGAATAGATTGTTACTTAATGTATTGAGGGCCATATTTCTTAAATAAGGCTCCACACAATAGTATAGTGTGAAATCAATAAATATAAGTGGCCTTATTAAAGAAGGTGAGGTAGTTAGTGGTTGAGGCCTCATTAATGGAAGTCCATTAGGTGGTTAGGGTTTTTGTTAATTAGAAACTATATATATATATATTTTTTATATATATAGTAGAAGAAGCTATGTAATGGGTTATCAAGTGAATATTGTAGTATTTGGAGCTCTTCTTATGTTGGAGATTACCCCCTAGAAAAGGAAAGTGAATATTGCATCTAGTTTGGAATATCAATAAAGGACTGTTTAAACTTTATAGTGTTATTTTCCAATTTTAGTTCTATTATTTTCTTTTAACAATTGTATTCCATCTATCTTAATTAATTTCTTCCTGCATTTATATTATGTCTGTTTTGCTCTAAATATTCTATTTCAACTAACAAGAAACACCACAAGTAGTCTCAGAGCACTTTCTCATGCCAATACATGCTCCACTTTTAGAAAAACATTATTTATGTTAGGGATGTGTTTCAACATCTTTAAATAACAAAAATATCTATCATTCAATGGGAAAGCCTACAATTGGGGAAGAATACATGTAAAATACTAGAGGCATCACCTGGTTGAAAACCTTTATAACATTTGTTGGCACCCCTTTGAGTATCACTTATATATGGAATTATCTTCCATGTTCCTTCAAGTATATCAAAATTCCCCTAGGTACACTTGAAACCAACCTTGCATAGCCCTACCAGTGATCCTATTGCCATAATACATGGAGAATAACACTTGTGGAAATCACTCTTACATACTAGGGAATTGGGTAGTACAACTAAGGGAATAATCTATCCTCCTTGGTGCCATGAAAGATTCGGTTGAGTACTATTGTTGGAAACACTAGATATATTGTAATAAGAAAGGGAAATTTTACCCTAGGGTTTCTTGCACAATTAGGTTTTCTTCAACAAATTTCCTGTCTATTTATAAGATAAAATATTCCAACACAAAAGGTGTCCTTCAATACCAACAGCCAATAGTACAGTGTAACATTATAGTTTAACCATTCAAATAATGCATACTATTAAATTGGTTTGAATTCAACTGTCCAGATAAACCAATAAGTTCCAATATAGTCCCAATAGCTCTAAACTATTTTGAATCCCACAGAAACCTACTTGCTTCTAACAGATCTGAACTACATTATATTAATCGGGTTCAACCAGAAAAATGATTATCTAAATTCAGGACGAACCTCTTTGCTCTGCTACAAGACTTGTCTAAAATGCGGTTGAGCTTGAGAATGAAATTGTGGGTGTTCTAATCCTTGGGTTGCATGTCAACTGTCCAGAACTCCACAAAACCCTATCTCGATGCTTCTACGAAGGTTTCCAAGCACTTTAGTTCTACTTCTATACTTAATAAAGACCTCAGATCATCCCTAAAGGGCTCATTCACGTTAGTTTCTATAGCATTGGATGTGTTCGAGCCACAAAATTTGGTGGAGAGGCTATTATACACGAGATCTTAGAAACCCAGAAATCGTTTCTGGAAATTCCACCTAGAGATGGCTTAATTAGGAAAACTGGTTAATTAATTAGAATTAATTAAGTCAAGGTGAGAACTCTCTAGAAACTCACATAGATCGATCCTGAAATGATCTAATCCATCGATCAAGATTTAATCTTGGCCGTTGGAGTCCCAACGGGAAGATATAAGAAGGGATTGATGTGGTGATGGAGAATAAACACCAGAAGTTTGATTTCCTTGGCAGATTGATTTCCAGAGAGCAATAGCAGTTGTCGGAAAGCCATTGATCGAAGTAGAGATAGTGAGGGGCAGAGATAGTGAGGCTAGAGGAAGATTTCCAAATCAAGCGAGTGCATTTGCAGAGAGGCAAAAGTACCACCGTGAGGCTGACACAAGGGTTGCGCAGAAACCTCTACAGGGCAGTTCAATTTAGCTGGAGAGAAGCCGAATTTCAGTTCCAGAGGCTGGGAAAGGGTTCCAGAAGGTCGGAGAGACAGTTTCTCAGCCAGTGGCAGACAGGACGACTACAGAAGCAACTGATTTAGGTCGAGTGTGGCAGATACTGCGCTAGGGTGACACAGGCCAACACAAAGGCAGTTTGGACGGCTTACTTGGAGCTACAGTCAAAGCCTGAATTTGCCTGTGGGGTGAAGAAAATTACTCACTAGAATTTTGCCAAATTTTTCTTTGTAGGATTGTCAGATTCAACTTCCAGATTATTGTTCTCAGATTTCACTACTGCCTAATAAAATAAAAACCTCATCTGTTGCACCAGTTTTCCCGCATTGGGTTTTTTGGGGACTTGTCCAAAAATAACTATTTTAATTTTTATGTGTCTGTGCTAGCATTTCTCAGTTCCAATGCTATTTTATTTCCGCATTTTTATTTGTGAAGGTTGTAGTGTGTTTATTTCTATGTTTCCATAGCAATAAACTGAATAATTAATTTATCAGCTAGAAGAAATAATACTAGCTGCTGCAATAGGATTCCGATTTAGGAATTTTCACATGGTATCCAGAGTGTGAGAGATCAACCGGAAAGTGTTAGTCTTTGTATCATCGGATGTGTTCTAGCCTTGAAACTTTGTGGAGAGGCTAGAATATAGGAGATCTCCAAAACCCATAAATCGTTTCTGGAAATTCTGCCCAGAAATGACTTAATTAGATAATTATCCAGTTTTTAAATATTTCCTAAGTCTAAACTTAGGAATATAGTTAATTAATCAGAATTAATTAAGTGTTGGAAACACTGAGGGGGGGGGGGGGGTGAATCAGTGTTCCTTAGCAATTAGCACTTTTAAATATTTTCAGAGTATTAGTTAATCTTCAATTATTATTAATGTTTATGCAGTAATAACAGTAAATAAAATAGCATAGTAGGCACAAGAATTTTAGGTGGAAAACCCCCTCCGGGTCAAAAACCACCAAACGCTTTTCTAATAGATTCTTTAATCTTCAGCCCCATCTGAAATGAAAGACAACATCTTAGAATTCTAGAAAAGCATTCTTCTCCAGCTCCCACTAGAAGGATGCCCTAATGCCCTGGTTTCTTCAGTAATCAACTGAATGGATGCCCCAACACCCTAGCGAGCCACAACTCATCCTAGCACCACCCTAACACCTTGAAGTGTTCATAGACCCCAACCTGTAGGCGACTTCATACACCTGCCTAGCACCTCCCTACCACCCTATAATGACTGATATAAGACAAGACTATGTATTCCCAAACCAGGGACAACAATCCACAATATAATAAGATGTACAATGATTTTTGTGTACTTAACCAAATACCCAATCACTCTATGACTTGCAACCCAACCATGACATCATCCCAACAATGACTCCTATACCTCCCAACATTGCCTCTTCGACTCTAGGCAGAATGACTCTTTTGCAAATGACTATTTTACAATCATTACAATGATGCCTCTTTTACAAATGACTCTTTTACAATCTTTACAATGATGAATCTTCTACAAATGACTCTTTTACAACTTTACAATGATGACTCTTTTACAACTTTACAATGACTCTTGGCCTTAACAACATTTCACGATATCTGGATGGTTGTCATGTCTTCAAGGATGTCTCGTTGCAATGCTTCCTTTCATTTGATACTTTTGCTCTTGAATTCTTGCTTGATGTTGTACTTGAATCTTCTTCTACCTACATGCAAAATTTGCCCCGTGAAACCAATCCCAAAACAAAACAAAATACCCTTCAACTTACCTCTGCCTGCAAAACACATGTAAGTGCATAATAATGAAGAAATACAAATTAAAATTACAATGCAAACTTGAAGTGTGCTTGTCACTTTTGTTGTTGACTTGTTGCAGCAGTAGACAAAGACTCCCACTCTTGATATAGGCTTGGACTCTATGCAAGACTATATCCAAAACTGACCTAAAGATATATACAATAAAAACTGATGATAGACCCTAGACTTGTGATGGACCAAGTTCTAAGTACAAGAATAGAGACCATTCTATCAAATATGACAAGACAAGTAACATGAACGTACAACATCATATAGATTTAGCAGACTTGGTGTAGCATCAAATGTGTAGTATCAAGAATAGGACATCCGAAATGTGGTATCAAAACTAACTGTGACATATAGAGACATAGAGATATAACTGAGACCCTATATATACTTACGTTGTCCTGCAAAAACATATGTCAGAGATGATACTCAAAACTCAAATGCAAACACTAATCATAAATACCTTTTTGTAGGATACTTACTCTTGACTGTTGATGTGTGGTCCTTACTGCAGCGATCCTTGAATGCATGCTTTTTCTTGCCTTCTAGGAACTCGATATTGAATCTGTTGTATCTATGTAATATTGGATCTCTAGGGTCTGAAATGTTCTCTTGTGGTAGCCCTCTGAGTCCTATTTCCAACCCCACAGGTCTGATCAAGATTGGATTCTTCAAAAAAGAGTTATTCCCAATCTCCCATGATGACCTGGTTATAGACTGGTTCAGTAGAGCGAACTTGTACGAAGTGCCATGTGTCATTGTTGCAACCTTTGGCCCTGAAAACAATACCCAACAAACTATAGTATGTCCTCTTTCTGCCACTATTTATGAAATTTGAATCCAATGCTCAGGGAGAAAGTTATGATGATTTTCCCAACGTCACTTGTTTGACATGGAATTCGGGAGCCTGCAAAAACCCTAACTTCCTCAGATCATGGCTCTGAAAATATAGCGAACCAAGATCTGAAATTCGGTCACGAGGTTCATCAAGATTTCGACTCAAATAGGTTTTAATTTTAGCTTTTGAAGCTTCGAATAAAAAAATTTATAGCGAAAATTTTACGATGACCTGTTTGAAGCCACAAAATCCCTACTAGAGGAGGATATAAGCGTCGCTATTTATATGAATGTCTTGAGTTGAGAGGGTCCTCAACAAGTGAACATTGGAGGGATTTTAGGAGATTTTTTTTTTATTAATTATTGACTATTCAATGACCACAACCAAGTATGAGTGCCATGCCACAACCCCATAGGGTTGTAGCCCACTAACTAGGGTTACTAACTTCAAACACGAATATCTCTCAAACCGTGAAGAATTACGTGGCGTGCCATATATCAACAGAAACATCTCGACAAGTATAATCCATTTAGAAGATCCTTGACTCATAATAGAGTAATTTGTCAAGTCAAAATGCCCATGCAAGATCAGGGTAGCCCTTGGTGCTGCTTGGTTTGACATCAATGACAACCACTCATCAACAATATCCCCCTTTGGCATTGATGGCAACACAAGTACTCCCCCTACGATCATGACACCTCTTCCTAATGCCTTCTCTCCCCCTTTGTCATCAATGGCAAAGGGTAACTCCCCTTGACAAACTGCCATCCTGCAGACCTATACACACCTCCATTCCCCCTTTCTACTTTGTTAGATAAGAGAAAGATTCTAATGAGAACTTGGGAGAATCCCAAGCTTTTGGTGAAGGTAATCAAATGCTTCACGAGGTAATGGTTTGGTAAATATGTCAGCAATTTATTTCTTTGTGCCAACATATTCAAGCTTGATATTATTTTCGGCAACCTGCTCTCTAACGAAATGATATTTGATCGGAATGTGCTTTGTTTTGGAATGCATCACAGGATTTTTGGAGATACTGATGGCACTGGTGTTATCGCAGAAGATGGGAATAGGCTCATCAAACTTAACTTGAAGATCTTGCAAGGTTTGCTTCATCTAGAGAACTTGAGTACAACAAGCTCCAGTCGCGATGTATTTTTCTCTTGCTGTGGATAACGAGATTGAAGACTGCTTTTTACTTAACCATGAGACAAGGAAACCACCTATGTAGAACGCTACCCCACCGGTACTCTTACGATCATCAACACTTCTTGCCTAATCTGCATTTGTATAAGCTTGGATGACGAGATCATTTCCTTTGGGATACTAGAGACCATATTTCGTTGTGCCGTTAAGATATCGAAGAATTATTTTGACGACAATGATATGATATTCTTTTGGTGCTACTTGGAATCGTGCTACTTGTGCAACCGCCTTCTTCACATCTAGCTAGGAGGATGTCACATATAGGAGACTACCAATCATGGATCTATACAACCTTTGGTCCACATCCTTTGATGAGTCTTCTAAGCTTAACTTGCAACCTGTTACCATGAGGGTAAGAACTGACTTGCAATCTTCCATCTAGAATTTCTTGAGCATTTTTTTGATGTACTTGGTTTGATATATGAATATTCATTTATCCTACTGAGAAATCTGAAGTCCTAAAAAGTATGTTAGTTCCCCAAGCATAGACATTTCAAACTCACTTTGCATTTTAGTGGTTTACTTAATTTGTCGTCACTGCTTCCAAAGAATATATCATCCACATATACTTCGATAATTGTTAGGTTATCTCGATCCACTTTCACATAAAGATTGTTGTCAGCACTTCCTCTCTTGAATCCATGTTGATGTAGATATCCGCCAAGATGAGCATACCAAGCCCTAGGAGCTTGCTTGAGACCATATAGAGCCTTCTTTAATCTGCAGACGTAGTCTTCTTTGTTAGAAAGTAGAAAACCTTCGAGTTGTTCAATGTAAACTTCTTCCTCCAATTCACCATTTAGAAAAGCTGACTTAACATCCATTTAGTAGACCTTGATTTTTCTCGAGCAAGCATAAGCAAGAAACATCCTGATAGCTTCCATTCTAGCAATGGTAGCTTCCAAATCAATTCCTTCAACCTGTGCATATCCTTTGCAGACTAATCTTGCCGTGTTCCTGGTGACCTGCCCATCCTCATTCAATTTGTTTTTGAAGACCCATTTAGTTCCAATAACATTTTTATCCTTTGGCCATGGAACCAATTCCCAAGCGTCGTTCTTCTCAATTTGATCTAGTTCTTCATTCATAGTTGCTACCTAGTGTTCATTTTGACTAGCTTCCTCAAAATTGCTACGCTCAAAAGTCGCTAATAGAGCAAGATGGGCTTGTTGTGATGAACAAAGTTGTCGACTTCTTCTGGTTCTAATTCCTTCATTTATGTTGCCGATGATTTGATTTGATGGATGATTCTTTTGACACCATTCTTTTAAAAATTTTGGAGAAGTTTCTTGTACATCCTGCTGATCATTTATTCTTTCCTCTTGGTTCACTGTTGTTTCCTTATTCGATTGGTCTTATTCTAGAGCTTCTTCTTCATCCTTCACAGATTCTACCTCAAGACCCTCAAATTTGCTTGGAGAGATGATCACATTATTATCCTTTAAAACACCATTTTCGTCGAAAGTAACATTTATGCTTTCAACTATTTGTTTTCACCTCAGATTGTAGCATCTATAATCCTTTCTTTTGCGCGAATAACCAATGAAAATACCTTCATCAACACGGGAATCGAATTTGCCCAATTTTTGGTCTTCTCTTTTGATGTAACATTTACTTCCAAATATTTTGAAGTATATGACATTAGCCAGTCTTCCTTTCCATAGTTCGTACAGAGTCATGTTACAGTTGTTCTTGAGCAAGCCTCTGTTTAAGATGAATACAGAAGTATCAATTTCTTGAACCCAGAATTTATCATCTAAGTTTGAGTCCTTTAACATTGTTCTAGCCATTTCCTGTACGGTTCTATTTTTCCTTTAAGCAACTCCATTCTACTATGGTGTTCTGGTTGTTGAGAATTTCCTTTTTATTCCATTTTCGTCGCAGTATTGCTAAAATGCTTTGGATGTGAATTCTCCTCCATTATCCAATCTCAGACATTTGATCTTCAAATCAGTTTCATTTTTGACCAATTCCTTATAGATTTTGAAACACTCGAATGCCTCAGACTTTTTCGTCAGGAAACTGACAACTGTCATTTTGGTGTAATCATCTATCATTAGCATAAAGTATAATTCGTGGTCTAAGACTTTTGTTCTCATAGGACCACATAGATCGGTATGTATTAATTCCAATGGACGTGATGCAAAGTGTTCCTTTGTCTTAAATTCGACTTTTGTCTGTTTGCCATGCCGACAAGATTCACATGTCGTATTGGAAGGTTTCGAAATTTTCGACATTTCTCTACGTGCTTTCCTTTTGCTAATCTTGACCAAATTGTCAAAATTTATATGTCCCATTCGTTTGTGCCATAACCAACTCTCATCTTCTTTTTCCAAGAAATAACCTTTAGGTGTCTCATCCAAAATGTATATGTCATTTGGAGCTCTGCTTGCTGTAGCCACAATTTTACCAAACTTTCCTTTCATAATTTCACATTTCTTCAAGTCGAATAGCATTGTGTGCTCTTGATTGCACATCTGTCCAACATTGAGAAAATTGTGATTCATATTTTCAACCAACATCACATCTTTGCTAATGTATCCTTGCTTCCAAGAGAGACTGTACCTGTTCCTATGACGTTTGAAGCCTCGTCATTTCCAAAAGACATTGTTCCATCCTTCTTTTCATTCAAGGATATGAATTTATTTTTATCTCTAGTCATATGTGTTGAGCAACCGCTGTCAACATACCACACATCTCTGTTGCTTTGAGCCTTGAGAGTGAGAGCAAACCTTTCAGTCTTCTTTTTCCATATTTGTTCATTTCGATTTTGCGTGAACTCCTTTGGAGAGCTTGCAAGTCTGTAGATTTAGCTAGGTGTCCAAAATTGTTACATTTGTAACATTTGACATCATCTCTCAGATAATCAAATCTGTTGATATCTTGCTGAGTTTTGGAATATCCATTTTTGAAATATCTCCTAGAATAATTTTCATACATGCGACATTCTACAGCTCTATGTCCAAACCTTCCACATGAATAACAGTGACCATAAAAGATAGGTTGATACTTGGGAGGAAATCTTCTTCAAGGAATTGTCTTCCAAGGTTCTTCCTGCGAGTCTTGATCTCTTGATCTAGCTAGGGGATCTACCCTTTTTGCATATCCATCTTCTTTAGTTGTCATAGAAGGACTTGACTCCTTTTCGGATTTTTCTTTGTAACCAAGACCAGTCTTGTCACTATATGATCGTTGGTTGCTGATGAGTTCATCCAAAGCCTTTGAACTGTTGGCGTAGTCTTGAAGATTTTTTCCACTTTTTACTTCCTTTCACAGAGAAACTATTTCAGCTTCCAATGCTTCTCTCTCCTTGTTTCTTTCCTTTACTTCTTTCCTGAGTGATTCTTCAATTCGTTTGTATTCTTCAACCTTGATTTTAAGATTGAGGACCTGTTCCCTTTTTGTCTTCAATTCGTCTTCAAGAGTGTTAACATGCTTCTTTTCGGCTTGAGCTCTTTGATAACCCTAATTACTTCGTTTTAAAATTTGACTTCAGGCACTTCTTCTTCTTCGTCTCCTGCCTCTTGTTTATTGTGCTTGGCCATAAAGAATACTCTTCCGTTGAATTCTTCTTTGTTATCACTGTCTTCTTCAGATGAGGAACTATCTTCTTTGGAGAAGAAACTTTTCTTAAACCATTTCTTCTTGCCTTGCTTGTTGAATTTCTTAAGACTTTTCTGCCCTTTCGTAACACCCTCATTTTTGTGAGGACAGTTGGTTGCAAAATGCCCAACCTCACCACAATCAAAACATATTAATGGAAGTTTGCCTTTGAATTTTCTCGTACTTGTTCTCATTTTCCGCATGAAGTAGGAAAATTCTTTATCTGAGAATTCTTCTTCACCTTCTTCCTTTTCCTCGTCCTTACAATTGCAGTCTGCTTCTCCTTACCATTCTTCTTGGATGCGGAAAATGTTTTTTTTAAGTGAGATGTGCCATCGTCTTCTTCAATCCTCATTTTATATGCTGTAAGAATTCCATGAAATTCATCTATGCTAAGATTGGTCAGATTCGGTCTATCTTCCAAGACAGATACCTTAGGGTTAAATCTTGCTTGGAAAGGTTTTGAGGATCTTTCAGACAACAATTTTCGTTTCAACAATTTCTCCTAGCCCTACCAATGCATTTGTTGTTTCATCAACACGCTGAAAGTATGCAGCAATATCTTCATCTTCCCTCATTTTGAGTTGCTCAAATTTTGCCCTGAAAATTTGAAGCTTTGCTTCTTTCACCTTTGAGTCACCTGCATATATATTTTCAAGCTTGCCCCATACCTCTTTAGCAGTTTTGCAACTCAATACCTTAAGATAAACAAATTCGATAAGCCCATTGATAATAAGATCTTTAGCTTTTGCATCATATACCATGTTTTTATTACCTTGTTCATCCTGGGTTGGTGTGAAGCCTTTGTCAACGATTTCCCATACTTCGTATCCTTGCGGCAAAAAAGGAACTTGCATTCTTCCACTCCAAAATGCATAGTTATTTCCATTAAACAAAGGAACTCTATTCTTAGTATACTCCATGATCTCCTTCCAGTTGTTAGACTGCTATTGAAAGAACCAAGCTCTGATACCAATTGTGGGAAACACTGAGAAGGGGGCGGGGGGGTGAATCAATATTCCTTAGCAATTAGCACTTTTAAATCTTTTTAGAGCATTAGTTAATCTTCAATTATTATTAATGTTTATGTAGTAATAACGGTAAATAAAAGAACACAGTAGGCATAAGTATTTTAAGTGGAAAACCCCCTCCATGTCAAAAACCACCAAACACTTTTCTAATAAATTCTTTAATCTTCAACCCCTTCCTAGAATTCTAGAAAAACATTCTTCTCTAGCTCCCACTGGAAGGACACCCCAACGCCTTGGTTTCTTTAGTAATCAACTGAATGGATGCCCCAACACCCTAGCGAGCCACAAGTCGCCCTAGCACCACCCTACCACCCTGAAGTGTTCACAGGCCCCAACCTATAGGCAACTTCATACAACTGCCTAACACCTCTCTGCCACCCTATAATGAATTAAATAAGACAAGATTGTGGATTCCCAAACCAGGGACAACAATCCATGATACAATAAGATGTACAATGATTTTCGTGTACTTGACCAAATATCCAATCACTCTATGACCTGCAACCCAACCATGACATCATCCCAACAGTGACTCCTATACCTCCCAACACTGCCTCTTCGACTCTAGGCAGAATGACTCTTTCACAAATGACTCTTTTACAATCTTTAAAGTTTACAATGATGACTCTTTTACAACTTTACAATGATGACTGTTGGCCTTAACAATACTTCACGATATTTGGATGGCTGTCATGTCTTCAAGGATGTCCCACTGTAATGCTTCCTTTGATTTAATACTTCTGCTCTTGAATTCTTGCTTGATGTTGTACTTGAATCTTCTCCTACCTGCATGCAAAATTTTCTTGGCGAAACCAATCCCAAAACAAAACAAATTCCTCTTCAACTTACTTGTGCCTGCAAAACACATGTAAGTGCATAACAATGAATAAATACCAATTAAAATTAGAATGCATACCTGAAGTGTGCTTGTCACTTTTGTTGTTGACATGTTGCAGCAATAGAGAAAGAGTCCCACTCTAGATATAGGCCTGGACTCTATGCAAGATTATATCCAAAACTGACCTAAAGATATATACAATAAAAACTGATGACAAACCCTAGACTTGTGATGGACCAAGTTCTAAGTACAAGAACAGAGACCATTCTATCAACTATGACAAGAAAAGTAAGCAGACTTGGTGTAGCATCAAATGTGTAGTATCAAGAATAGGACATCCGAAATATGGTATCAAAACTAACTGTGACATATAGAGACAAGGATATAACCGAGACCCTGTATATACTTACGTTGTCCTGCAAAAACATATGTAAGAGATGATACTCGAAATTCAAATGCAAACACTACTCATACATACCTTGCTGTAGGAGACTTACCCTTGACTGTTGATGTGTGGTCCTTACTGCAGTGATCCTCGATATTGAATCTGTTGTATCTATCTAATTTCAGGTCTCCAGGGTCTGAATTTTTTTTATTTATTTTTTTTTTTTTTATTTTATTTTTTATTTTATTTTTTATTTTTATTTTTTTTTTTTAATTTTTTTTTTTTTTTTTTTTTTTTTTTATTTATTTATTTATTTATTTTTTATTTTTTATTTTTTTTGTGGTAGCCCTCTGAGTCCTCTTTCCAACCCCATAGGTCTCATCAATATTGGATTCTTGAAGAAAGCGTTATGCCCAATCTCCCACGATGACCTGATTATAGACTGGTTCAGTAGAGCGAACTTGTACGAAGTGCCACGTGTCACTGTTGTGAACTTCGGCCCTAAAAATGATACCCAACAAACTATAGTATGTCCTCTTTCTGTCACTATTTAAGAAATTTGAATCCAATGCTCATAGAGAAAGTTATGATGATTTTCCCAACGTCACTTGTTTGACATGGAATTCGGGAGCCTGCAAAAACCCTAACTTCCTCAGATCATATCTCTGAAAACATAATGAACCAAGATCGCAAATTTGGTCACAAGGTTCATAAAGATTTCAGCTCAAACGGGTTTTAATTTTAGATTTTTAAGCTTCACAGAAAAAAAAATTATAGCGAAAATTCCACGATGACCTGTTTGAAGCCACAAAATCCCTACTAGAGGAGGATATGAGCATTACTATTTATATGAATGTCTTGAGTTGAGAGGGTCCTCAACAAGTGAATGTTGGAGGGATTTTAGGAGAAAAAAAACATTATTAACTATTGACTATTCAATGACCACAACCAATTATGAGTGCCATGCCACAACCCCATAGGGTTTTAGCCCACTAACTGGGGTTACTAACTTCAAACACGAATATCTCTCAAACTGTGAAGAATTACGTGGCGTGCCATATATCAATGGAAACATCTCAACAAGTAGAATCCATCTAGAAGATCCTTGACTCAGAATAGAGTAAGCTGTCAAGTAAAAATGCTCAGGCAAGATCGGGGTAGCCCTTGGTGCTGCTTAGGTTGACATCAATGACAACCACTGATCAACATTAAGTCAAGGCGTGAATGATCTAGAAACTCACACGGATCGACTTCAAGTTAATCCTAGCCATTGATTAAGATTTAATCTTGGTCGTTGGAGTCCCAACAGAGGATTATAAGAAGTTGACGGGCACTTGGAGAAGACATTTTTGCAGTTCGATTTCATGAGCAGATCAATTTCCAGAGTAGCAGTAGTCAGTTGTCGGAGAGAGAGCCAGTGAGATTGAAGCAGTGAGTGAGGGGCAAAGACATTTATCTGGAGAAAAGATTTTCTGGATCTGGGGAGGTAGCAGCAAGTGAGCCGAATTATCCCAGAGAGACAACACTGAGGGGTAGCATAGTTGCTTCAGTCAGGCAATTCAATTTGGAGAGAAGAAAAAATAATTCTCAGTTCCAGAGGCCAGGAATGAGTCCGAGAGAGCCGGAGAGATTATTTTCTCAACATCCAGAGGCAGAACGACTTCATCAGAGCCGAATCCAAAGCAGTCTGTCCAACCATCTACACAGAGCAGCGCAAAAGATGACGCAGTTCTCCAAAAGGTCGAGTTTTGATAGGGAAAGCTGAGCCAAATATTGCCTATGTGAGAAGGGTAATTCCCTTCAGTATTTTTCTCATATTTTCTTGGTATGTGGATTTCCAATTGAGCTTCCATAGATGTACTCAGATTTCACTACTACATAGTAAAATAAAACCCTCACTACTGCACCGGTTTTCCCAAGTTGGGTTTTCCAGGGGACAATTGTCCAAAAATAACTGTGTAAATTTATGTGTGCGTGCTAGCATTTCTTCTAGCGTTTATTCTTCTGCAGTTTTATTTGTGTAGGTTGCAGTGTGAGTTGTTCAATATTTTTTTATAGGAAACAATAAATAATTTATTAAATTTAATTAACAATTAGGCGAATAATTTCCAGTTGCTGCAATAGGATTCGGGTTTCCGAATTTTCGCATGGTACCAAAGTGCAGATGATAAGCTGGAGAGCTCAGTAGTGAAGAAAGAAGGATTTTTATTGTTCTGTGTAGGCAGCAGATCGAAACCCCAAAAGGTAGCACAATCACTTTGCCAGAGGCCGAATTTCTTGAGGAGATTCGATTTTTCTGAGAGAGGAACAAAAAAATTCGATCTCTCCAGATCGAGGGATTCTAGAGGCAGGGGGAGTAGCCCAGTATTTTCGCAGGGAAAATCTCTAGTTAGACGCAATGGTTTTGCAGGAGTTTGCTAGAGCAGAGCTAGCGTCGCGAGGAAGAAGAGCACACACTGAGGGAAAAATTTCCTTAGGGAACTTCTAGTCTCAAGAAGTTCGATTTCCTTTGCAGATCAACAGTCATTGTCAGTAGAGTTTCTCACTCCAAAAGGAAGTACGAATAGCCTAGCAACAACGGAGCAGAAGGGAAGAGGAGATTTTCGACATTTGTTGAGATGGCCATTGCTGGGCTTCGAGATCAGGACAGGTTGGATGGAGCTTCCAAGTATGTCATTTGGAAGGCAAGGATGTCCTTCCTTCTAGATGAATATGGCTTGAAGACATAGATTGATGCAGTTGTAGAAGTTCCCATGGATGCAGATCAACTGAAGGAGTACAGAAAGGAGATGGAGAGGGCAAAGAGATTGATCCTAGATGGTTTGCGGGATCATGTTGTATCACACATAGTGGCCAAGGGAAGAACAAAAGAGATGTGGGATACACTTTCCACGTTGTCCCAAGGAACTTATGAACAATGGAAGATGTACTTAAAGGAGAAGTTGAGGCTCATCCGAATGCAAAAGGGGGAAGGCATAGATCCCTTCCTCACCAGGATTTAGGAGGTTCGAGACTAGTTGTCAGTTCCTCAATCCATAGAGTTAGTGTGATTGGCACTAAATAGTGCCTCCAAGGAGTGGCAGGTATTCGTCCAAAGTATTTTGGGTAGAGACACCTCACCAAGGTGGGATAGGATGTGGGCCGATTTGCAGCGGGAAGATTTGAGGCAAGCACTTCTAAAGAGCTCCATCAGTGGCAGCAACAACGGATTGAAGCAGGTGAAGGAGGAGGGGAATGTGGCCCTAGCATCGAAGGGTCCCAATCAGGGATAAGGGGAGAAGAGAAAGAATAAAAAGAGCCTGTCGAAGTTCAAGTGCTTCAAATGTGGTGAGCTCGGTCACTATAGTACCCAATGTCCTCTTAGAAAGAAGGACAAGGAGGAGAAGCAGGACCAGCAGGCAACATCAACAAAAAATGATAGGCTTTCCTCCAGGTTGGAGGAAGACTTCGACATGTTTTCTAATATACCCCCACGAGTGAGGTGGAGTGACTTGGTGCGGTAGTGTAATGACCCTTCCAAACTTTATATTAAAAAAAAAAAAAAAACTGATTTGATAAATTTCATATTAAACATAAATGTGAATTAAACTTTGTTATAAATAAAAAATTTAAAACTTATAAATATATATATAATATTAAAACTCATAAAATTAAAGTTTATAATAAAAAAAATATAAAATATCAAACTTATGTAAGTGTAACGCAAGGGCCAAACAGGAAAGAGAAGTAATGTACAGAAGATCAGAGAGAACGGGATCTGAGAGAAAAAATGCATGCGGAGGCGTGTCGGAAGGAGGAAGAGCGGTGGCCGTAGGCAGGAGGGCGGCCACCACCAAGCCTACAATTATAAAACCACTGATCTGAGCCGATCACGGGGGGCAGAAGGCAGAGAAGAAAATCAGCAGAGAAGGGAGGACAAACCAGAGAAGATCAATTGACTAAGGGAAGAGCTTTAGGTATCTGAGGTTCGGGGCACGGGGGACAGTGAGCTTCTGTGGGAAGCTTACTGGATTGAGCAGCCAGGCTCTACTCAGTCTAGGCTGGTGAACTGGTTTCCCGGTAATTGGTATCAGAAGCAACTACAACGCCATCAACTACACCAGAGCAGGCAGCAGTTCAGGTAGGTGACCAAATTCTCTTATTGTATTTCAGTTCAGTTTTGGTTCTTACTGTATTTTAATTCTGGTTATTACCGAAATTCAGTCTATAGTCTTTACATATGGTATCAGAGGTTTGTTCAAACCCTTTCGACCTTACCGGCCCTACGCATTATGTAACTCTCTGCTGAATTTTATCCGCTGAATTTTACCTGTTAAATTTTCTGTTGGAATGTCGCCAGAGGCAAGAAATTATTTTTTCCTTGACTCTGCGTACGCAAGAAATCCAAAATGCCCTTATTCGTATCCATATCTCGTTAAAGAGACAGCTGACTAGGCAACCGAGCCTGGACAGTATTTAAAACCTCTGTATCAATTGACGACCATTGTCGAAACGGAATTTATCAGCAGGCCAGGTCGTGCGTGCTGAGTTCGGTTCTAGTGCAAAATCCTTGGGGGAAATTAGATTGTAGGGTTCTGTGTATAAATTAAGGATGTAGTCGACTGCTGCTAAAGAAACCGAGTCACTGTATCGACCAAGCGGTGGAGATTTGTTTTTTTTTTATATACCTCATTGCCGTAGAGAAGCGGGATGTGAATTGCGTGTTCTGCACAATTCGACCTAGCTCGGGTTCGGTCCTTACCGTGAAAATTTGACTGTTCAGAGGCAGAATTTCCATGGCCTGTGCATTGAGAACTGGAGTTTTTGATTGATTTTGCTAAATTTGATTCAAATTCTAAGAATTCAACTAAAATTTTTAAAGAAACTGTCAACTGTCAAGCTGGATTTGAGTGGCGGAATCGCAAATTTAGAAATTTAATCTGGATTGTGCAATGAAAAAAAAATAGCTAAAGAATTAGAAAAATAGTTTGCTAAATCTTCAGTGAAGGGAAAGAAATAGAACCGGAAAAATAGGTCTTCGCATGAGAAACTGAGATTAATAAACGCAAACGATGATTAAAAGATTTTACGTAGGGGTTCGAAACAACGAATTTAGCGGTTGCTTCAATCATTATCCAAGACGGTGATCCAGTCCGCTATTAATCATTACTCCGGTCCCGAAGGCCAGCACAATAGGACTAGACTCCTAGTGGTCCGTCTTTTGAATGCCAGAACTGAAATCATTCGGCTTATTACCCGCTGTATAACACCTGTATGTTGTATCGGTCCCCGCATAATAGAGATGGACACAATAGTACCTAGGGTACCATGCAGAAAACAACAGAAAGCCAAGAGGGACCTCCGACTATAAGAAGCCCTTAACTGGCGCGTTAACAAAAGCCTCCTCACTTGTGCTCTCTCTTTTTTTTTGGTTTTGCTGCTTGCGGCAACACCATGTATTTAGATTTCCTTGCTTAGGGCATTTTGAGGGCTTATTACATCATCTCACCAACTCATGATTATCCGGATCTACATAGTTCCATCGTACTTCTTGTGCGCACCATCTTGGTTTCCTTAGTGTTTGCATATAAACCCAATGGTGGAGGAATTTTTTCAGATGGCTGCACAAAGAAATCGAAGGGTTTATTGTAGAACTACTCAGCTGCATGCTTGACTGGAGACTTTCAGGCTTTTGAAGAAGATTCAGAGGCAGATTGATCAGTGCTTTGATTTCTATGGCTTTTAGAACTTTTCCTGCAAGCAATTCGAGGAGCTGCAACAGCTGTTAAAGAGTTGGTGTGAAGTCTAATGGTTGTTGGACCTCCAATATCAATTTCCGTTGGTTATTTAGATGACATGATGGTCCCCTTGCTTCGCTTAATGGATTTGCATTTATTTATGCCGGTGCCTACATCAATCATGAACGTTCCCATCTGATATGTACAAAGGTACTGTCATGATCTAGGACTGAGGAGTGCACACAGCCCATAGATCTGACCCTGTATTTCATGCCTCTTTAAAGTTTTTTAGTTACTCTTTGTATCTTTTGTTTTCAATTATACTCCGTAAACAAATTTAGGCTGATTTAGGTCACCATTTCAAAACAACTACTCAACTTAATAAATTTTATATTCACTTGAAAAGTGCTTCAAAAAGGGACTATTGGGGGCATTCGTATTTCATTGTCAGAGTAGACTGAAGGTCTTAGGGTTTGTAGGAACACAAACTGGTTTCGGATCTGCAGAGAGGCGTAAAACTTTGAGGGAAACTTGGCTGCCATCTGATCAACATGGACGGTTGAGGTAAGCTTTATACATGCAGTTCAAGCTACCACTTGTAATCAGTTGAAATTTATTCCACTGGAGATCCAATATTACAAAATGTTTTCCCATTTTTTTTTAAATCACAAGATATTGACACTTCACTAGAAACGATCACAAATATCGTCTTGTTGAGTTCAGTTATGTCCTTTTTAAAACAACATTAAGCAACCCAATTTTTTTTGCAGCAATCATATGATTATATTTAGACTATAATTTTCCTGCCAAAGAGAATTGCTGCCTTCCGATGGATTTGTATAGGCAATGACCTTTAACATGCCAGTATTGTGCCATTGGTGCTATTTCAAAGCATCAGTTAGAGGACAAACTGTACTAATTATATCCTTTGATGGAGTCATTCGTAAAACATAATTGGTTCTTACACATCCTAATTTATTTCCTCCGTTTAAACCCAATCTACTTTTATGATATACTGCTGAACTATATCCCTTCTAGATTTTAATCATGACATGTCCTGGGTAAATTTCCGGCTAAAGGTCAAACTGATATGGAACCAAAACAACCCTTCATACTATAGATTTAATCCATATCCAAGTAATATATTCTGAATGTAAATATGTACGACCTTCCTTAAAAGTAATAGCTAGATTGAGGTATGGCGGGTATGTTACCGGCATATATTGTAACGAGACATTTTATAGTTTTTTTCGTGGATGTCATTGGTAAATAAACTTTGGATGTCTTACCTTAGGAGCTTATAACCATACTTCTGCATTATTCATATTAGGATAGAATACCCTGCATTAGGACAAGGGGGTCGCGAGACCACCCTCCTTGACCTCGGTACCAGTGAGATCCACCTAGCGGGTAAAAATAGCAAAACTGTACCCGTTTACAAATGTGAAGTTGCAAAAGAAAATTGTGTTAAATTCGGTTGTTTACCTCAAGATTTTTATAGAAATTTTATTATGTGTTCAGGGACCATTACAATGGTAAGGACGTATGAGCGACGACGACGCGACCAGGTAGCATCACCACCATTAATGCCGCCACCGTCGCCATCATCATCCCCATCACAATCGTCACCACCTAGACCATTATCAACATCAAACGCCCCAGCGCCAGAGTTGACTGTGATAATGAACTCTTTGGAAGCCTTATTGGAGGCATTAAAGGAATCAACTAAGGCTAAAACAAAAGAGGAATTTCAACATGTAGCCACCAGTTCAGCGGAACCAAATAATTTTGAGCCCAGAAGACCAAAAGAAGACATTTCCAGGGAGCTTCAGAAAATTAGACTCCCATAATTCTCAGGAGGTCGAGCAGGTGAACGCGCTGAAGTGTGGTTAGAGGGAATGAACAGATGCTTTAGGTTAAGAAAATATTCTTCTTCTGCAAAAAAAAAATTTGCCGTGTTTCAATTAAAGGTAAGCGCCTTGATTTGGTGGGGAAATCTGGAGAAAGTTACACCTTACATCGGATAATGTCCCTTGGGAACTATTTGAGGAAAGGTTCCGCGCAAAGTATTTACCTCCATACTTTCAACAACAGCAAGCCAGAGCCTTTCATACATTAGTTCAGGGAAGTAAAACGGTGGAAGAGTAGGAGATAAGGTTTATGGAGCTTGTAAAATACATTCACTACTTAGACTCTGATGAACGTCAAGTTGAACGCTTCATATTTGGGTTAAATCCTCGCATCAGAGCCTTGGTAAGCATGTGGAAGCCATCATCAGTAGCAGAGGCAGTCGAATGTGGTTGTTATGCAGAAGAACACCTTGGGATCAAAAAAGATATGGGGCCAGCAGGGCCTATCCAACCAGGATTTCCAGGAAAGACCCCCCGAAACTTCTTCAGAGAAGGTGGCTCGAGGCCACCTTACGGTAACAGGTTTACCCCAAGAAATGTGGGGACAAGAGCTTCCATGGCAGTAAACACTATAGCCGAAGAATCATCAAACACCAATCCATGGACATCTCGAGGGACCGCTAGTAGAGGAAGAAATTCGAGAGGAATCAACATGAGAGGACGAAACTCGTCCTCTAGAAATTCATGTCCCGATTCAAGAGGATCAACGCAGCTTAATTGTTGGGGATGTGGGGGACCGCATTTTCAACGTGACTGCCCAGAAGCTTCATCGAATATGTTGCATAGGACTGGAAAGGAACCGATATCAAACAATCGAGGTAATCATAGAATTCACGCAGTAGTCGGCAACGACCAGGCAGCACATCAATCCACTGTAGTGGAATCTTCAGGTATTATCAATGGTATAAAACTCAAAATCTTATTTGACACTGGTGCCACAGATAGTTTCATTTTATCATATGCATTAAACAAATGTGGGTTGGCAGCGCGTAGACAAAATGATTTCCATCAAGTGGAACTAGCCTCAGCAGAACTCCAAACCGTGGGCTTGAGTGTGGATCAATGCAAAATTGACCTAGGGTTCTGTACGACTAAATTGAAAGTTTATGTCACAGCCTTAGGAACGTATGATCTTATCATAGGTATGGACTGGCTAGAAGCCCACCAAGCTTGGGTAGACTGTTATGGGAAAAGGATTCTAGGCATAATGATGAAGGAGAAGTAATCCAAATCCAAGGAATCAGGAGGGAAGTTTCCTTACGCTACATTTCAGCAATGCAGATGAAGCGTTGTTTAAGGAAAGGTTGTCAGGCTTACGCAATTCAAGAAGTAAGCCATGGAAAAGGGTCATCCTTAGAACAATATCCGGTGTTAGCCGAATTCCCGGATATATTTCCAAAAGAACTACCTGGATTACCCCCGGTAAGAGAATTGGATCTCACTATTGAATTAAAACCAGGTACCCAACCAATCTCTAAAACACCTTATAGAATAACAGCTCCAGAACTTCAGGAATTGCAAATTCAATTAAAGGAACTACTGAATATAGGGCATATTCGGCCCAGTTCATCACCTTGGGGCGCTCCTGTAATTTTTGTGAAGAAGAAAGATGGATCTTTAAGATTATGCATAGATTATCGAGACTTGAATCGAGCTACAGTAAAGAATCAATACCCTATGCCTCGAATCGATGATCTTTTCGATCAAATGAAAGGAGTTGTTGTCTTTTCAAAAATTGATCTTCGCTCAGGATATCATCAGCTAAGGATTTCTGAAAATGATATTTCTAAGTCTGCATTCCGGACACGTTTTGGACACTATGAATTTACGGTGGTACCCTTTGGATTAACAAATGCGCCAGCCGTATTTATGAATCTTATGAACAGTGTTTTCCGTGAATATCTTGATCAATTTGTGCAAGTCTTTTTAGATGATATTCTCATCTATTCCAAGGATGAGAAGGAGCATGAAGATCATTTGCGGATAGTATTGTCCTGCCTTAGAGAACATCGGTTATATGGAAAACTATCCAAGTGTTCATTCTTTCAGGAAAAGATTCATTATTTGGGTCACATCATATCAGGTGAAGGGATTTCAGTAGACCCTGAGAAGATAAAAGCGATCATGGATTGGCCAATACCGAAAAATGCACATGAGATTCGAAGCTTTATGGGTTTAGCCAGTTATTACCGAAGGTTTGTGGAGGGATTCTCCAAAATCGCAAATCCAATTACCACCCTTCAGCGTAAAGGTGTTAAGTACGAATGGACCAAGGAATGTAATAAAGCATTCTCTGAACTCAAAAGACTACTCACCAGTGCACCAATCCTAAGAGTCCCAGACATGGACAAAGATTTTACTGTATGTACTGATGCATCCAAACAAGGGTTGGGTGCAGTGTTGATGCAGGATAGAGGAGTGATAGCATATGCTTCCAGCAAGTTAAAATCTCATGAAGAACTCTATGCTACTCACGATTTAGAACTAGCCGCTGTAGTACTAGCTTTAAAGATTTGGAGGCACTATCTAGTGGGACGAAGTTTTATACTTAAAAGCGACCATCAAAGTCTACAATATTTGTTCACCCAAAGAGACCTAAATGCCAGGCAAAGGCACTGGAGCGAATTCCTAAGTGAATACGACTTCGAAATATCATACATTAAGGGAAAGGAAAATGTGGTAGCAGATGCTTTAAGCAGAAGACCTCGGATATTTTCTCTCATACCCATTAAAGTAGACTTAAGACAGCGAGTACTGGATCATCTTACAAAAGACAGCTGCTATTTAAAGGTAAGAGCAGGTCTTGAAGGTAATAAGGCAAAAGAACCTAAATTTGAGGGATATGAATTAGAAAACGATGGGATCTTATGATTCCATGGAAGGATGTATATTCCTGATGATAAAGATCTTCGAGATACCATCCTTGGGGAAGCCCACAGAGCAGTATATTGTGCTCATCCTGGAGTAGGGAAGATGTATGCGAATACCAGGAAACTCTTCTTTTGGGCAGGCTTGAAGCGTGATATCACTCAATTTGTTGCAAAATGTTTGGAATGTCAGCAAGTAAAGGCAGATCATTGTCACCCAGCGGGCCTCTTACAACCCCACGACATTCCTATGTCTAAATGGGAGACCATTTCGATGGATTTTATCACTGGACTACCTCTTACTTCTCAAAGACACAATGCCATTTTGGTAGTGGTGGATAAATTAACAAAAAGCGCCCATTTCATTCCCGTAAGAGATACTTACGATGTTGCTGACGTAGCTTGAGTATTCATAAATGAAGTTATTAGATTTCATGGAGTACCAAAAAAGATTATATCCGATAGAGATTCGCGATTCACTTCTAGATTCTGGACTTGTATGCAAACAACCTTAGGTACTCAGCTAAATTTAAGCACTGCTTACCATCCTGAGACTGATGGGCAAACTGAAAGGGTAAATCAAGTACTTGAAGACATGTTGCAAATGTATGTGATGGATCAACAATCACATTGGGAAAAGTACTTACCCTTAGTCGAATTTGCATACAACAACAATTACCACAGTTCGATTGGGATGCCTCCATTTGAAGCTTTATATGGCAGACCTTGCAGAACTCCATTAAGTTGGGACAGGTTAGAAGATCGAGTGATAATAGGACCAGAATTAATCCATGAAATGGAAGCACAGGTAAGACAAATTAGACAACGATTAAAGGAAGCACAGGATAGACAAAAGAGTTATGCGGATGCTCACCGAATTGATAGGAGGTATGAAGTAGGGGATCAGGTCTTCATCCGCATCAAACCAACTAAAAGTACTATTCGATTCGGAAAAGAGACAAAGTTGTCACCCCAATTTATTGGACCATTTAAAATCATGGGAAGAGTTGGACCTGTTGCCTATCGTCTCGCCCTGCCACCTCACCTGCATAGAATTCATAATGTATTTCATGTTTATGTATTAAGGCATTATATAACTGATCTATCTCATAACCTTCAATGGAAGGAATTGCAGGTATCGGACAAGGGAGTCGTAACGGTCGAACCATTACGTATATTGGAACGTAGGGTCCGACAGCTGAGGAATCGCCTGGTGGACCAAGTTAAGGTCCAATGGGACAAGTATAGTCCTGGATCAGCAACTTGGGAAGATACAGAGGAAATATGCCAAAGATACCCTAATCTATGTCAATTTTGAAGAACTTTAAACTATGTTTAGTATATATTTACTTCACTGCAATCAGAGACTCAGAAACATTTTTGAATGATTATAAATATACGTGAGATTTTGCGACATTATATATATGTTTAAATTCTGCTGGTACATGGATACCAAAACGATATATGCGGTTCATTTTTATAGTTGTCAAGGTAAAGTTAAAGACCGTAAATGATTTTACTTCTGATAGAAATTAAGATATTATAAATTTGTTTTATTTATGCATGTCAACATGAACAATGGAATAGAAGGCAGGAAGTGAATACATTCTAGATGAAGGTCAAATGACATGCATGGAATATGGCAAAATATGTTATACTGTAATGTCATATGTGAATAATACATGAAGTTATTTTGAATATGCTAATGCACGTTTTACAAATGTATGGGTAAGTGTATGACTGCAGGTAATGAACAGTTACCGGGATAACCACGTGATGACCGAACCTCAGAACCATTAAAGCTCAAAGTGATTCTATGATAAAGTATTAGCCCTAATTCTACTAGGAGGGGTGGAGGTGTTACCCACCGTTTATCCTCCGAACCCTGGAGTCATGGGAGGACTGTGTGAATCACGCTCCCCTAGACGTGTGATGATGACTGCCGGATGCCTACTGGGAATCAGGTCGGTATAACCGACGCTGTCACCTTAGAGTTATGAATCGTTAGGTCAGTAAAACTGACGCCAAGGCATACTCCAGTAGAGGACGAATAGGATGGGAGCGGAAGAGATTAGGAAGGATAGGATGATTATAGAATAGCTTGGGAACTTGGGTAGGGTAAGAATTATCCATTTAAAATCATAAACCTAAACTCTAATTTTATAGTCTCTTAAACATTAAAACAAAAATTTTGAAATCTAACTTCGGGACGAAGTTTTTGAAGGGGGAGTGTATGTAATGACCCTTCCAAACTTTATATTAAAAAAAAAAAAAACTGATTTGATAAATTTCATATTAAACATAAATGTGAATTAAACTTTGTTATAAATAAAAAATTTAAAACTTATAAATATATATATAATATTAAAACTCATAAAATTAAAGTTTATAATAAAAAAAATATAAAATATCAAACTTATGTAAAGGTAACGCAAGGGCCAAACAGGAAAGAGAAGTAACGTACAAAAGATCAGAGAGAACGGGATCTGAGAGAAAAATGCATGCGGAGGCGTGTCGGGAGGAGGAAGAGCGGTGGCCGTAGGCAGGAGGGCGGCCACCGCCAAGCCTACAATTATAAAACCACTGATCTGAGCCGATCACGGGGGGCAGAAGGCAGAGAAGAAAATCAGCAGAGAAGGGAGGACAAGTCAGAGAAGATCAATTGACTAAGGGAAGAGCTTTAGGTATCTGAGGTTCGGGGCACGGGGGATAGTGAGCTTCTGCAGGAAGCTTACTGGATTGAGCAGCCAGGCTCTGCTCAGTCTAGGCTAGGTGGAACTGGTTTCCTGGTAATTGGTATCAGAAGCAACTACAACGCCATCAACTACACCAGAGCAGGCAGCAGTTCAGGTAGGTGACCAAATTCTCTTATTGTATTTTAGTTTAGTTTTGGTTCTTACTGTATTTTAATTTTGGTTATTACCGAAATTCAGTCTATAGTCTTTACAGGTAGTCCCAAAGAGCTACAGAGATTGGGCAGGGTCCTTAAGGATTCCACCTCTTGGATCAATACCTTGCTACGGGGCCCACAATATTCAGTAGCAAGATGGATCAATGGCAGTTGCTGCAGTTAGATTCCAGAGTGATAGTTGTAGAGACTAGTAGCAGTCAGATGTTGGGGAGCGCAGTGTAGAGTTGGTAGCAGTGCAATTGGCATAGTGCAGAGTCAACAACAACACAAATTCTCCAGTGACAGTGCAGATACTAGCAACAGGAAGAGACTCTGGTGACAGATGCATTATACTGATCACAGTTGATTCAGTGTTTAGGATGCTTCTTAGTTGCAATTGTTGCAGTTGCAGCAACAACAAATGAGAGGGAGTTGCAGTTTTGGCAGCAGTTCAACAGAGTTAGTAGCAACATAGATGCAGTGTACATCAGAGTTGCGTAGTGGTTGGTGGGTAGCAGTAGCCAGACATCAGCAACTCGGCAGGAGATGATACAAAGACAAGGTGCTATTACAGGATGTGTAGTAGAGCACTAAAACACATTCGTCGCTAAGAGGGAGTGTTAGTTTTTGTAGCATTAGATGCGTTTTAGCCTCAAAATTTTGTTGAGAGGCTAGAATACAGGAGATCTCCAAAACCCAAAAATCATTTCTGGAAATTCCACCTAGAAATGACTTAATTAGATAATTAAGCAGTGTTTAAATATTTCCTTTGTCTAAACTTAGGGAATATGGTTAATTAATCATAATTAATTAAGTCAAGGCGTGAATGATCTACAAACTCACATGGATCAACTTCAAGTTAATCCTAGCCACCGATTAATATTTAATCTTGGTCTTTGGAGTCTCAACAGAGGATTATAAGAAGTCGATGGGCACTTGGAGAAGACACTTTTGCAGTTTGATTTCATGAGCAGATCGATTTCTAGAGTAGGAGTAGTCAGTTGCCGGAGAGAGAGCCAGTGAGATCGAAGCAGTGAGTGAGGGGCAGAGACAGTGATTTGGAGGAAGGATTTTTCAGATCCGGGGAGGTAGTAGCGAGCCGAACTATCCCAGAGAGTCAGCGCTAAGGGGTAGCACATTTTCTTCAGTTAGGCAGTTCGATTTAGAGAGAAGAAAAAATCGTTTTTTGTTCCAGAGGTCGGGAAGGAGTCCCGGGGAGTCAGAGAGATTAGTTTCTCAACATCCAAAGGCAAAACGACTTCATTAGAGCCCAGTCTGAAGCAAACCGTCCGACCAGCTACACAGAGCAGCGTAGAGGCTGATGCAGTGCTCTAGAAAGCCGAGTTTTGATAGGGAAAGTCGAGCCAAAGATTGCTTGTGGGAGAAGGGTAATTCCCTTCAGTATTTTTCTAAGATTTTCTTGTTGTTTGGATTTCCAGTTGGGCTTCCATATATGTACTCAAATTTCACTGGTACATAATAAAATAAAACCCTCACCGCTGCACCAGTTTTCCCAAGTTGGGTTTTTCTGAGGACAATTGTCGAAAAATAATTGTGTAAATTTATGTGTGTGTGCTAGCATTTCTCCAGCATTTATTCTTCCGCAGTTTTATTTGTGTAGATTGCAGTGTGAGTTGTTCAATATTTGTTGTAGGACACATTAAATAAATTGTTAAATTTAATTAACAATTAGGAGAATAATTTCCAGTTGCTGCAATAGGATTCGAGTTTCCAAATTTTCACAGGAAGCTCAGAAGCAAAGGAAAGAATTTTGCTGCTTAGAGGGAGAAGCAGGCCGAAACTCTTAAGAGGCAACGCAATGCTCAAACAGGCAGGCCGAATTGTTGGGGCAAGAATTTGATTTTTTGTTGCACGGTCGTAGAAAAGCCGAGTTGCCCGAGTTAGTGCTTCCAAAAGTCAGAGGGAGCAACAACAACTCATATTTTCACTGAGCAGAGTCCTTGGTTGGACGCAGATGGTTTTGCAACAACAAAATCAATGTTGGGTGGAAGAGGAAAGCACACGCAGAGGGAAAATTTCTCTTAGGGGATCTTGAGTTTTAGAGATCTAATTTTTCCAGTTTCATATTGGCAGTAGCTGTGAGCATTTTTTCTCACTCCAGAAGAGAGTGCAAGTAGCAGATTCAGCAACCAAGCAGAGGGAAAGAGGAAGATTTTCGAGGTTTATTTCTCCAGTTTCTAGTTTCCAGATTTTGCACATCTACAGGGATGGCCATACGAGATTTCCAGAGGAGGTCGTGCGAGTTAGCTAGAATGCAGATCTGGGCAGTAGATTGAGTTCTTGTTGCTGAAGGCAGTGCAAGTTGTCCAGTGCGAGTTGCAAAGAAAGGAAGGGTCCCAGCCAGGGAATAGGCTTGAAAAGAGATAGTGGGGCACCAGATCCAGGAGGAGGAGTATAAGACTCCAATGTGCCATATTAGGCAGGGTCCAACGCAGTTACAACAAGGAGATCAGTCAAATCAATTCCAGATTGTTGCAGGAGGACAATCACCCTTGCTACGGGGGCCCATAGTATTTAGTAGAAAGATGGATTAGTGCCAGTTGTTTCAGTCAGATTCTCGAGTGACAGTTGTAGATACTAGTATCAGTTAGATGCTGAAGAGCACAACGTAGAGTTGACAGCGGAGCAGGAGGCTCATAGCAAAGTCAACAACAACGCAGATTCTTTAGTAGACAGTGCGGTGGCTAGTAGTAGTCAGGACTTAGGAGACAGATGTAGTAGACACAAATGATTCAATATTTCAGATGCTTCTTAGTTGCAGTAGTTGCAGTTGCAGCAACAACATATGAGAGGGAGTTGCAGTGCAGATGCGGTGTTGGCAGCAGTATGGCAATGTCAGCAACAACACAGATGCAACATCACAGTTGCGTAGTGGTTGGTGGGTAGTATGGCCAGACATTAGAAGCATGACAAAAGGTGATACAGAGACAGGGTGTTGTGGCAAGATGTGCAACATTAGAACACAATCCTTGCTAAGAGGGAATGTTAGTTTTGGTAGCATTGGATGTGTTCTAGCCATGAAATTTGGTGGAGAGGCTAGAATACATGAGATCTCCAAAACCTAGAAATCATTTTTGGAAATTCCACTTGGAGATGACTTAATTAGATTATTAACCAATTTTTTAATGTTTCCTAAGTCTAAACTTAGGAAAACGGGTTAATTAATCAGAATTAATTAAATCAAGGTGAGAATTCTCTAGAAACTCAAACTTATCGATTCAGAAATGGTCTAAGCCATCGATTAAGATTTAATCTTTGTTGTTGGAGTCCTAACAAGAAGATATAAGAAGGGATCAATGTGGTGATGGAGAATACATCAAAACACCAAAAGTTTGATTTCCTTGGCAGATCGATTCCAGAGAGCAGCAGCAGTTGTCAGAAAGCCAAAGATCAAAGCAAAGACAGTGAGGGGAAGAGACAATGAGGATAGAGGAAGATTTCTAGATCCAGTGAGTGCATTTGTAGAGAGGAAGAAGTAACACAGTGAGAGTGGCACAGGGGCTACACAGAAGCCTCTAGAGGGCAGTTCAATTTAGCTGGAGAGAAGGCGAGTTTCAGTTCTAGAGGTCGGGAAAGGGTTCTAAAAGGTCGAAGAGACATTTTCTCAGCCAGTGACAGACAGGATGACTACAGGAGCAACTAATTAAGGCTAAGCATGGAAGACACTGCACTAGGCTGACGTAGGCCAGCACATAGGAAGTTTGGACAGCTCACTTGGATGTGCAGTTAGAGCCCGGACTTGCCTGTGGGGTGACAAAAATTCTTCACTAGAAATTTTCCAGTATTTTTCTCTGTAGGATTGTTAGATTTGGCATCCAGATTATTGTGCTCAGATTTCGCTGTTGCATAATAAAATAAAACCCTCATCTCTTGCACTAGTTTTCCCGCATTAGGTTTTTCTGAGGACTTTTGTCCAAAAAAAACTGTATTAATTTTTATGTGTATGCTAGCATTTCTCAATTCCAATGCTATTTTATTTCCGCAATTTTTGTTTGTGAAGGTTGTAGTGTGTTTATTTCAATGTTGTCATAGCAATACACTGAATAATTAATTTATCAGTTAGAAGAAATAATACCATTTTCCACAATAGGATTCAGATTCAGAAATTTTCACAATTCATAACTCGGCTCCTTCAAAAAATCACAAAAAACTATTGTCGTCCCACACTCTTGTCTTTCGATATGAATTTTAGTCCTCAAGATGATTGTGACCTTCCACAAAGAACTTTTATTTTTTCTACATGACGTCCTTGCCAAGTTCTTAGCACCTCAATTCCTTCGATCTGTTCAAGATTCAACTCTAGAAAGTGACGTTTGGCTCTAGGTGAATAAATTTGCCATGCCATTAAATGTTCTTTCCACAGAGCTTTGATCTGGTCAGAAGATTAGTCATAGAGAATTCTGCCAACTTTAGGAGATTTAATTGGCCTTGCTACCACACTTCGTTTTTCCTTAGATGTATAATTTTCCAGTGGCCAAAACAAGAAACAAGGACCAAAAATAGAAAGATTTCCCCGCCTCCTCAGATAGATGATCCCTGTGTCAAAACAGGGAGAGTGATTAGGTAGGGTGGGATCACCTCCACCGAAACTAGTCCAAAAGAAGAAAACGAGGTCTTGAATGCTCAGAGCCTCAAGCTCAACAAAACAGAGATGAAATAAATCAATCCAAGTCATGCCTTAAATGCTTCTAAGACTCTTCTATTTATAGATTTTCATGAGGGGGTTTTTCTCCTAAATTAATTGAGTGATGTTCACAACAAGCTCCAACTTTGGGCTTTTTTTTCCCTAGCTGCCCCAAAACTTACCCAACAATGGATATTTTGGGGTTTTCCCCTTTATCGAGGACTATAGCCTATGGGGGTCAATAGGCTACTTCATACCTGGGCTAATTAATCCGTCGATGACATTACATATATTAAGAGCTATAAAACTTGACACTCCTCTATCCTTAAGACCCTACAAATCCTAGCCTCTTCCTACAAACCATAGCTTTTGCAATGCAGTTAACAAAATTCTACTCATTTCATAGTATCAAGAGTTTTAGAATTTGATCAATGCAGTAACACTCCCCTCAAATTGAAAAAATATGTCTAGGGCCTACCAGTATGGGAGACCTATCTCAACCAAATCCTTGTGCAACATTGATGGTTGTGGTGTCATTTTACAGTAACTAATTTTTCTTTTCCTTTTGGATCTACTCATACCATTGCTTAAAATCCATGTCAACAAATTTCTTTTGGTATACTGTTTATGTTGGGTTAAGATTTGGCTAGCCTCTTTGATGGACCCAATGGTCCATGAAAAACACCCGTAGCATGTCAACCATGAGGAAGTACGGAAGATAGTTGAGTCTTTTGCCTAGTAAATAAGCAAAATGGGAACCAATATGTCCTCCCTCACCTTTCACATATCACCCATTTTCAAGCCAATGACCCCTTTTCAGAAGCTTTTCCATACAATGATAGTTGGTTATTTCTGTAGTCGCTGCTTTGATACCTTTGAGCATGTAGGAATTGCCATTCTCTTGAAAACTCACGTATAATTCAAGGAATTCCATGGTGATATGGCCTAGTGTTCTTACCCATTCAGCACCCAAAAAAATATCACAACCACCCATTTAAATGGAAAATATGTGGCTTCCTTGTGAAGGAAGACATATTGGTTCCATTTTGCTAATTGAGGGAACAATTCCTTGTAAGCAAGGAGGAAGAGGTGAAAATAATACTAGTTGACAAGTGGCAAGTGGGAATGTATCATTGTGTATTTGTAAACTTCTAATTTAAACTCCCATGTTTAAGAGACAAACAACCACCAATGATCTCATTGGTTTCTCCATCAATTACTCCATTGATTGACTTCATTACATTTTGGATTTGATGTACTACAATATATCTAGTATCTACATTTGTGGCATTCCTCTCTTGTAGCCTACCTTTTACTTTTTAAATGCCACTTATATTACTTCAAGGTAAAATAGCAACTAGTTACTTGTGTTATCATCATCGTATTTTCATAAGTCTTCTCATCTTTGTTTGTAAGAACATATAATATATTGGGCCAAATCTTGCCATCTTTTAGCAACAGTTTGATCTATTGTCAAGAGATTAGCACAGACTAATCTACATCTTTGACCCATCCAAGCTGATGCAACTTGGGATGAGTTGAGGATGGTAACTTAATTTCCTTTTCCAATTGAAGCAAGAGAGGGTTATTTTGGTTACCATTATCAATGACCATATATGCTAGTTTGTGTTTGATTTGACAGTTCTATGTGAAAAGAGCTTCCTTGTTGTTGGCAAGGCCATCTTTGTGCATTAGCATCAAATGTGGGTCAATGTAGTTGGGATTGTTGACATCAACCTCTAAGTCTCCAACCTCTCAAAAATGCTTAGAAAAGAAGTATTTTTTCCTTTTGGAGCTCTCTGGCCTAAATGTTTGACATTCCTCATTGGAATGGGCAAGCTTTCTATGATAGGTGGCATATTTCTTCTTCCCACAGTGGGTAGAGGATATGGAATTGGTTTCTTATTTGTTCTACTCAATATTGTTGCGCTGAAAGAAAATGAGGACAAAATTCCCTTCATCTAAAAGAATTGAATGGGCTTATGTAACTTGGCTTCAATCTTGGAACCAATTTGCATAATATGCTCCAAGGACGAAATAGAATAAACTCTAACTTATTTATAATACTAGGGAACAACCCAAAAAATAATTTAATGTAAAGGGTATATATTGGGCCCTTTGAGACTTTGCCTTGAGTTGGGAGAGAGATCCATATCTATCTCTCCATTCCTATAAAGATTTGGCCTCCTCGGTGTTGATTTTCTAGTGCAATTAGGGTTAGCACGATATTTATGAAAATCTGATAATTACTTTTGATGTAGATCTTCTTTTAACTTGTTCCAATATATCATTCAACAATTATACTTCATAAATTCAACAATAAAGGACAGTAGAACATTAAAGATCAGAATGCACAAAAGAGAGACAATATTTACCCTAGGAAAACCCACTATGTGGGAAAAACCCAACAACCTTTTCAATAGAGAAATTCTTGTTTAATAAGAGACACACCTAGACCTATGGTCAAGCTTGGTGTTCTCCTCCAAGTCAAGTAACCCAAGTTGATCTTACAATTCGTTTTGCTTGTATGATCAAGAAATTTCGACCTCCAAGAAACTGTCTAGTAGCTTAGAATTTTGCACCCTAGTAACCCAAAAGATTTTGACCCCCAAACAACAGTTGCCCCAGAAAGATGTGAATCATAAAGAGAGAGACTAGACCACACGTGAAAGATTCTAAAGAGAGAGAGAATACTCCACCCTTCTTATCCTTCGTTAGCTTTGCCTAGAAACTGTCTCGAGTGAGGAATGTGAATTGCCCAAATGAGGAGCTCGGGCTGCCTTTATACAGTAATATGTCTAGGGTGAATGGATGTGTCTCTTGGCTAGGGCCGACTTGACTTGGAGGGAAGCCGACTTGTCACTTTTGGAGCCAAACAATTCATTTTAAAAATTCGATTTTACATCTTTTAAAAATCGCAATAGGACTTTGACTCAAAATAAATTTTTCTTTGACTCGAGCATTTATAAATATGATTTATAATGATAAATATAATTACATCAAGTGACAATAAATACATTATGGAGGCCAAACATAGTTACAAATTCAACACTTGGCTCATTCTGGTTGCAGGAAATATTGATACTTTGAGGTGACTTTTTTTCTTCAATTTGCCATCATCTCCATTGATTGATTCCCGCCTTTATAGGTACCCTTGAATGCTCCCCCCCCACCCCTCCCCGAAGGAGGAGAATAGTGAATCAATCAAGGAGGACATCTAATGGTAGTACATTCTAATCACTTGGTTTTCTCCCTTGCAATGCTTTAGATTTAAGCTAGCATTTTATGCTAAATTTTTTTTGCAACTTAATAGTCTGATTGTTTGTCCAACTACATATGAAGGCACTAGCCCCATGGACTGAAGATTCCCCTCATCAACTAAGACTGTGCTCCCACCATTTACATGTCAAGATACGTATCCTTAGATTCCCTGAGAGGACAAGATTTGTCGACACTCCTCCCTCTAGGAGGTGAAGTGTTGGGATAGAGTCCCTAGGGTTAGTTTTGGGGTTAATTTAACCCAATTTTGTAAAAAGAATGTAAAGTCTCCGCAATATGTGGATGCGGAGCGCACAGATAGATAGGAGTCAAAAGGATCTTAGCCCTTATTTTTGGTTGGCTTTAAGATTCTCCCATGGTCTGTGGACCATGGTATTGTATGAAGGAAAGCTATAAATAGTTGAGTCATAATGAGTCTTAGAGATAACTTTTGATAGAGAATTGGGTACCTTGAAGGGTTTTGTTGTTTTGGGCGAGTGCTAAGGCAAGAAGGCTTTTCTTCCTGTACTTAGGTGAAGAGGGGAAGGCTCCTACAGTTGGGTGCGTAGGAGGCTTGGGTAGAGTCCATAGCTAAGTGCGTGGACCCCTGTAGCTGAGTGCGTAGGGTAGAAGAGTCCGTAATCTGAGAACTGAAGATCAATAAAGACTTTTTTGAATAATTATTGTGCATTTCTGTTGAATCTGTTTATGTTATATTCTGTCGCTTAATGATATGTTTTAATGAAATAATGAATGAATGTTGCACGAATTCACTGAATCTATCTTAATGATGCATGATACGAATGGTTATCTACTTTCACGAAGTTAAAAGCTATTTCTGTTATGTTTTCTGATGAATTAAGTAGATCTGCGCGAACTTAGATCTAGGGTGGTTTATTGTTGCGCGGAAGTAGGTAAATCTTCTGTTTAAGGTCCGCAAAGACTGAGCGTGGATCTTCGCGAAGGTCTAGAAGCCGTCTTCACTTAGTTGTAGTGAATAGCCCTAGAAAACTACCAATTTGTGCAAGGCAGATATGAGCTATCAGAGCCTAAGAACCATTTATCACATGTCCCTAGATGCAAAAACCTGGTTCTAGCATCCCCCAATGCTGCTTTGGGTGAGACTACAGCCTGTGCTATGCAGGTTGTTGCCGAAAGGCCTAGCAGTTAGGGTTTTGTTGGTTGGCGCGAACAACTCTTAACTTGGGTTAGTCCCCCTTAAGCAGGTCGAATTTGAAGGTCCTAGGCTAGTGCGCATTCCGGTATTAAAAATGGAGGACTGGGACCTCGCGGACCATGAGAAGTTCCCACATTTAGCAACCCACAAATATATGTCAAAGATATATTATGAAGAAACAGGGGTTACGACATTGGAACCCATGAAGTGGGTCCACAGTGTTGAGCAGGTGGGGCTGTTGAACATGCTCTTAGTGCCGCACTATCATCGCTCAATTATCAACATGATGTGTGTGCGCTAACTCCTTGCATTGGTGCACGATGGGTGTCTATGGCTGGGAGATCCCATCCAAATTACGGACGTGTTGATCCACAGGTTCACGAAGTTGCCTCACAAAGGAGCAGACCCTGCCAAGGAGTTTGGAGGGAAAACTAGGGAGAAAGAATTAGCTGATAAAATGAAGAAGAGTATGGTCTTGTTAAAAAATCGCGTAGATACTCTATCCTTTCTATCCAAGACCTAGTAGTACAGTTTGCTACCCAGATTCTCGCGGGCAAGATCATGAGAAAGTGTCGCGCGGACGAAGTTTCGACGCTGGTAGTGTCGCTTGTAGCACAGTGCGCAAAGGGCGTTCAGTATAATTGGGCCAAGTATCTATGCCAGGAGTTCCTCATGAACTGTCGAGAAGCCCAGGAAGAAAGCAAGCCATTTCATTATGCTTGGCTTTTATTATCCATTGTGTTAGTTGCTTGGAGGTTGCCGGAGGATAGTCAATTTCCTCCGCACAAGGAAGATTTACCTGAGGTAGTGCGGTTTGCCTCATTGTGGTCTACAAAGGATCAGGCACGAGTCAAGGAGACAAATATTTTCTGGATCCTAATGGAAATGGACCTTCATATGGTGGTTAATCAGAGGCCAAGGTTGTCCCCAACCTTGTTCGAACAATTGACAACCTACGCATAGTTTAAGGCCGATTTCCACAATGTGTTTATCCACGTGCGGAAGGACCTAGAGAAAACAAGGCATTTGTTGCCTTATTTGGTGTTCGAGACGGATGTGCAAGAAGTTGTAGGGTATTGGCCAACAGAGTGGCGTGAACCTATGAAACTGGATGTGGGAACAAGCAAAGGCGCAACAAGCTCTACTGCGCAGAAACGAAAGGATGTCGCTCAGAAGGCCGCACGCGCCTTGGCCGAATAGAAGAAGAAGGAAGCTGCTAAGGCAGCTGCAAAGAAGGAACGAATGGAGAAGGAGCGCGTTGCTAAAGAGCAGGCAAAGAAGGAACGACATGATACAAAGGAGGATGGAAAGTCTGCTTTGCATCATAATGACGAGCAAGAGCCGTCAGAGTAGGGAGGAGGCGGTGGTGAGGAGTAGAGCACTCCTTTCATCTTGAAGAGACGTGGGAAGGAGCGGATAGGTGGACAATGGCAAAAGCATAAGTCTGAGAAGCAGACACATATCGATCCCATGGTGCTGACAAAAGGCGATCTCAATGAGATTGGAGACAAGGTGCGAGACACGACAACGAAGGTGTTGAAACAATTTGAGCAACAATATATGCATACGCTGGGGAGCATCCAAAAGGATCTGTCGGGCGTTGGGCAAGCGAGTGGAGCGCAAGCGAGCCTGACACAAGGCAGTAGCACATTGGCAGAGCTAGAACGAAATCTAGACCTTAGATTCATTCCATTACCAGAGGGGTCTGTTCGCGCAAAATCAGAAGATGATTGCACTGTGATTAACGCAGTGAAGGACATGGGGTTGAATTTGGCCATGCTGCCGCTCCAGACCCTCCATGCGCTACATCAGGGGGTGTTAGAAGAATTGAAGATCAAGGAACAACACGCCCTCACCGTCGTCGGTGAGTTTAAAGTTAATAACGAACAATTTTTCGCAGAGAAAACTCAGGCACTGAAGGAAAAGGAAGAGTTGCAGACACAATGTCAGAACCTGGAGACAACGATTGAGCAGGCCTGCAAGTCAGTGCTTGAACTGAATATACCAAAGGATGTAGAGGCCTCAGCGAAAGTGAGGAAATTGGCTGCTGTAGTACGTGCTTCAAAGGAGGAAGTCAGTAGGGTGACTTTTGATTTCTAGATGAAAATCGTCGAGCTGCAGTTGAAGTTGCAGCCAACGACTCTGCCAGAGGTTCGGGAGCAGCGCAGAGCAACAATCAAGGAGGGAATGAATACATTGGATGCCATAGTCAATGGCTGCTCCTCAATGTTTGATGCAGCGATGGAATTATGGACGAATCTGCAGGAGGACCCAAACCTGTAGATGTTGAACACAAATGTCTGAGAGACGCAACGGAAGTATGATGAAGTTCGAATGACTGCGCGCACTTTGGCGCCATTGCAACGCCTCACAAAGTTACAGGAGGGAAAATAGTTGCTCACACAGGTGGAGGACTTGCAGAGGAAAGAGGCCTTGCTGAAGGCCAGATTGCAGTTGTGGCTAGAGGAATCTTGTCAGCTTACTCTATCACTTCAAGAGAAGCTCAAGGGGCTACAACAGACGCAGAGGACAATGCGCTTAGCAGTGGATGGGCCAACAACAGAGAAATTGGTCGAAGAGGTACAACAAGCAGCGACACAGAGCACTATTGAAGTTGCAGTGATGTAAGTTGAACTGGGTGGTCTTCGCAGCAAGATTGCGGTGCCAACTGAGTGACTCGAGGGCAAGTCACGATCTTTGTTTTGGGGGCCTGTTGGGATAGGGTCCTTGGGGTTAGTTTTAGGGTTAACTTAACCCAATTTTGTAAAAGCTTTTGTAAAAAGAATGTAAAGTCTCAATATGTGGATGTAGAGCGCGCAGATAGATAGGAGTCAAAAGGGTCTTAGCCCTTGTTTTTGGTTGGTTTTAAGATTCTCCCATGGTCTGCGGACCATGGTATTGTATGAAGGAAAGCTATAAATAGTTGAGTCATAGCGAGTCTTAAAGATAACTTTTGATAGAGAATTGGGTACGCTGAAGGGTTTTGTTGTTTTGGGCGAGTGCTAAGGTAGGAAGGCTCTGCTTCCTGTACTTAGGTGAAGAGGGGAAGGTTCTTACAACTGAGTGCGCAGGAAGCCTGGGTAAAGTCCGCAGTTGAGTGCGCGGATCCCTGCAGCTAAGTGCGCAGGGTAGAAGAGTCTATAATCTAAGAATTGAAGATCAATAAAGACTGTTTTGAAGAATTACTGTGCATTTCTGTTGAATCTGTTTATGTTATATTCTGTCGCTTAATGATATGTTTTTATGAAATAGTGAATGAATGTTGCGCGAATTGACTAAATCTATCTTAATAATGCATGATACGATTGGTTATCTACTTTCGCGAAGTTAAAAGCTATTTCTGTTATGTTTTTTGATGAATTAAGTAGATTTGCGCGAACTCAGATCTAGGGTGATTTATTGGTGCGCGGAAGTAAGTAAATATTTTGTTTAAGGTCAGCAAAGATTGATCGTGGACCTTCGCGAAGGTCTAGAAACCATCTTCACTTAGTTGCAGTGAAGAGCCCTAGAAAACTACCAATCTGTGTGAAGGCAGATATGAGCTATCAGAACCTAAGAACCATTTATCACATGTACCTGGATGCAGAAACCTAGTTCTAACATCCCCTAATACTGCTTCGGGTGAGACTGCAGCGTGCACTATGTAGGTTGTTGCCAAAAGGGCCAACAGTTAGGGTTTTGTTGGTTGGCGCGAACAACTCTGAACCTGGGTCAGGCCCCGTTAAGCCAACATGGAGACTAAAGATCACTTCATGCTTCAAGTGCCCCATCTACTACGAGATCTGAGGGAGATTACATTGCTTCTATGTAGACTCTAGCAAGTCCCTTGCTACTTTTCTTTAAAACCCAAACCATAAATGCTTATCCTGATAATGTGAGATCTAGTTACTAATAGACAGTGTGCCCTACAAGGACCTTCAAGGCCTACTTGGTTGACAACTCCACCTCTCAGCCATTAAAGGCATGAAGAGATTGGGATATTGGTTGTCACTAGCATCGACAATGACAGATTATTTAAACAAAGGCCATCGACATGAGATGTCATGAGATCACTTTCCCATTGACTCTTCGCAATTGGCATAAAGGGACAACCATCCTTCCTTGTTCTTAGCATAGAGGTCATGGATAGATGCTAGCATCAAAGTTTCTTTCCTCCTTGAGAGATTTGCTGGCCTTGGATGTTTGGGGAGGTACATGGGGTCCCTGAATTCTCCCCCCCCAGAATTCTTCCATTTTGTGGTGGTGGATGATGATTTCTCTCATTTGATGCTGGCCAAGATGCTACTCTTCCTCAGCCTCCATAGTCGTGGTTGATTTCTAGAGAACCTGTCATGGTGCAGCGCTATCATTGGGTTATTTTCTCCTCCTAGAAAATTATCTATTTCACTTTATAAAGCTACCATTTAGGTTCCTTCCATGTTTCTATTTTACGTTTTTGTCTACTCTTTCTCATGCTTTTTCTTTCTTCCCATAAACTAAGATTTTAGAAATGTTTAGGAGATGCTCTACTGCTGTTCCAAATGTTGTTATTCCTGGTCTTATTAACCTATTTTGGTCATTCGTCAACATTAATATAATTTGATTTCATTTTGAGTTCATTTGTCTTTTTTATGTCCGCTCAGACTAAACAGGTCTATTGGTTTGGACTGTAGTTCTGAGTTTTCTGTAATACTTTTCTTCAACCTATTATCTCTGTTGTTGAGTTTGCTAATTCATAAATTGTCTATTGCACAATGTACATAACTCTTCAAAAGTGTCAACTGTCATCCAACCTATATTCATCTACATCAGATAACAATGGATTATTTTCTTATTCACAATGAATTTTCTCTTGCTTTGTTCAGGTTATTCTCAAACTGATGTTTCAATCAATTTGATCAGATGTTGTCATCTAATAACTGTTTGCACTTTTCTTTTCATTACTTGTCATACAGGTAAAGGTGAGTGGTGGCACAGGATATGTGGCACAAACATCATGGATACAGAATGGGACAATAGAAGAAAACATTCTCTTTGGATTGCCCATGGACTATGGCAAGTACCAGAATGCAATTCGGGTGTGTGCACTGCAAAAGGATTTAGAAACGATGGAATTCGGGGACCAGACTGAAATTGGGGAGCGAGGGAGCAACCTTAGTGGTGGACAGAAACAGCGAATTCAGCTGGCACAAGCTGTTTACCAGGATACAGATATTTATCTTCTTGATGACATTTTTAGTGCTGTGGATGCCCATACTGGTTCTGAAATTTATAAGGTAAGAACAATTAGATTGTCATGTATTACTGTCTATTTACCTGGCAGGTTGATTTACCATATACAAGAATTCATTGGGAAAATTGGAGATTCAATCTTCCTAATTATTCATCTCCCAGGTATGCATACGAGGTGCTCTAAGTGAAAAAACAATTTTACTGGTTACTCATCAAGTTGACTTCTTGCATGGGGTAGACCTAATTTTGGTAAGATTCAATGTTACCTTGTCTTATCCTGTAACAAATAAAACCACATGCAAATCTTCTCTTATTTTGCTGTTCAACGGACAGATACATTATCTCAGAAAAATTGTTTGCTTCTCTGATTTTTAATTTTGACTATAACAAAGATTTCCCGAGAGCAATAGCTGTATGCATCAGATTAGCATGACTGGCAGTTTAGCATTGGCGGACACGCACAATTGTTGCTGAATTGAGTAGTTTGACATGATGTAGCAAGCCATCTCAAAGCTCAGCATGATCTGTTTCCACTATTCCTGATTTACAAACAGGTTATGCGAGATGGTATGATAGTGCAAAAAGGAAAGTATGATGAACTTTTGGAGTTGGGCACAGATTTCGAAGTACTAGTTGCAGCTCATGAGGATGCCATGGGATTAGTTGAAACAGGAAATTAATCTACAACGCATGCTGCTGAAAAAGAGCTGGAAACCATTCCAGAAGGGCAAATCAATGAGCTCAGAAGTAAATCCAGAGACATTCGTGTCCAAACCGTGCCCAGTCAATCACATACTCCTGTCTCAAAGGTCAAAAAAGGAACAGCAAAGCTTGTGGAAGAAGAACAAAGAGAGACAGGGCATGTCAGCTGGAAGGTTTACTGGTTGTATATAACCAAAGCATATGGCTGGTACATAATTTTAGCATTGTTTACAGTTCAGATCGTATTTCAAGCTTTTCAAGTGGCGAGTGATTATTGGCTGGCACATGAAACATCGGATGCAAACAGTAAATATTACCACCCAAAATTATTGATAGAAATATATGCCCTGCTTTCAGCAGGAACACGGGTTTGTACATTTTTGCGAACCATGTTAGTTACGAGATTTGGACTCAAAACCTCACAAATATTTTATGAACAAATGCTCGGCAGCATCTTCCGTGCACCCATGTCTTTTTTTGATACAACACCATCAGGACGAATTCTCAGCCGGGTAAGCGTGGATCCTGCGTTGATGACTTTGATTTCATACAGTAGTTCAGTACTAATAAAAATGTCCCATGTACGATTCAGCAATTAAAAATCAGAGATTTATCTGAGATACAACCTGTCTCATTTCCTGAGATTTTCTGTTTTGTTTGTTGTCGCAGTCATCTACAGATCAAACTGCTCTTGATATTTTGCTTCCTTTCTTTTTGGGAGGATGCTTTGCAAATTACTTTAATGCGATTACCATTATTGGCGTTACATGCCAAGTCGCTTGGCCAACTATTTTTACGATAGTGCCACTAGGTTGGATAAATGTTTGGTATCAGGTAAACACCGTATATTGTAACCGATTTAATTCTTCTTTTTTTCAGAAGAAAAAAAACCATATATATTATATTACGGGAAATATAATGTCCATGAATACAGCATAACCGAATTGTCTGGAGACCCACGGCAAAAACAGATAAAAACCATGTATGAGAGAAATGTGCAAGGATTACAGATGATCAGATGGGTGGAGCAGTTAGTCTCACAGTAGAAAGAGACCAATAAATTAAGAAATCTCCATATGGACCATGTGTAACCAACAGCACCAGATAGAGCGAGAGCTCCATAATCAGACAAATCCAAAAAAAAAACATTGATGCGCAGCAGCAATGACGACCACAAGTAACAGTTCTGTTCCAAATAAAATATTGATGCGCACCGATTTAATTCTTCATAGCGGCTGTTTTTAGTTTGTCAGACAGCAAGATAAATTTTGGAACTACATATTCTATATGCTGTTAATTGTGGCCGCAAAAGCAAGTTTACACCTCAAGGGAAATTTTAATGGGTAATATTTGCCATGCAGCTATTCCATTTCACACTATTCTAGAAACAAAGTTTCCAATTGAACACGATAACACATTCGCCTCAGCTTCTAAAAAAATTAAACGTGTCAAAGATTTTGTAATGGCATCAATACTTTGACAGCTTACTATTAAACTCCAAATCATCGAACTCCATATTGGAGAACAGTAAAAAATCATCACGATTCCTATATTTAATAGAAACAAATCTCCATATGTTCTTCCAATGTTCGGCATCATCCCAAGTCTGGTATGATCTTTCCCTTTCTTTTGGTTTTCCTTACCAGGTGTTCGCTTCTGTCCAGGATGGTTTCAGATGGTGGTCCGTTCAACGATCAGAATGGAGATCGCTTTTCATCTACACGTGCTGGCTCTTGTGGAAATGGCGGAACGCGCGCATTTTTCAGGATTCAAAGACTCCCATTTCCTCCATTCCGATCCTTATTTCTGCTTTGTCTGAACAGTTTTGATTCTGATGGTTATATGCTGCCGTCCTTCATGGATCTCTTTTTGATTTGGCTGTTATGGGTCTTCTGTATATACAATCTGCTCGTTTTGATTCTGATGCTTTTCCATGGACCTCTTATGAGGGACTGTTATGATGGACTGTTATGACTCTTCGGTGTATTTAATCTGCTCATCTGGCATGTATCTTCCCATATCTGCTCAGCATCTGTCTATTTCTGGCCATGCTCTTTTGGTTAGATCATATGGTCTGATAATTGTATTATGCCTATTATATCTCCTTAATATAATATCATGTCGATTTTCTCTGTTGGACACCTAATCCTAAATGGGTTAGTGTGGAAGTCGAGTGGACAAAAGCAGTCCAAGAGACCTTGGGATCTGAAACCCAAGAGTCACATAATGTACTATAAATGTAAATCATTTGTCAATAAAAATTGTATTGCATGTTTTATCTTTCACATTGTCTTGCTGTCCATGTGTGTTTAACATGGTATCAGAGCAGGCGAATTCTGGCCCTGCTCATATTTGAGCCACTTGTTTTGTGGTCTCTATGTATATGTCATTTGTGCAGACCTTCCAGTTCTGCCCATTACCTATAAAGCTCCATTAATTCATTGTTTGCCAGAAATCTGCTGACTCTGGCTATTTTAAGCCTCTCTGTCTGACCCTTGAAATCATACCTGCGCTCTCTCTCTTCTGCGTTACTTGCGCCCTCTGTCCTTTGAATTATGCCTGCGCTCTTTACTGTTTATAAATGTTCTGTAAAAGAAGCGTTGTCCTGACAATTTAAATTTCTGTTGTGCTGTCATCCTGACATTGAAATGCCTGAGCGCTGTCATAACCTGAGCGCTGCTTCCCCTCTGTCCTGATGATGGCCTGTCCGAGCTCATTTCACTCTCTGCGCTTCTATCTCTGTCGAAACTCTGCAAATCTCATTAAAACGCTTCTGCCATTATTCTTTGTGGTATAAGTTCATCGAATCACTGCTCCTGCTCGTGTAACTCTTATTTACTTAGCATTATTCTCTGCTACATCCTCTCTCTGCCCTTTTTACAACAACAACAACAACAGATCGTGAAATGCCAACACTGTGACCGAGTTGGCCATCTGAAAGATCACTGTTTTGATCTTCATCCATGTAAGCACTGTCATAAAACCAACCATTCTTCACACAGATGCTTCAAAAACAAACATCCTGCAAGAACAAAGATTCATCTTGGATGGATCGCTTCTTGGCAATGGGCATCAACAACCAAGAAGATATTCCAAACACATGTCAGAACTTGTTCCAGAATATTGAACAGTCTTGCAGTTGAGTTTTCTCCATCTTCTCACCTTGTATCTGACAGGGGGGAAATGATGGTCATCTACAAGCTTCAAAGTCACATCAAGCGAGCCTGAGCCACAACCTGCCACACCAGTTTCAGAGTTGTAGCCAAAGACAAAGATGCCCCTGAACATGCCTTCAGTTGGCAATCTGGGACACTTCCTCTAGCAAAAGACTCCAGCTTCTTGCCAGTTTTGGAAGAGTTCCAAGAATCGCAGAGTTGTTGGTCATCCTTAAACCATCACAGATTAAGAACACTTCCTCTAGCAGAAGACTCCAGATTCTTGCCAGTTTTGGAAGAGTTCCAGGAATTGCATTAAGCATTCTAGAGTTGTTGGTCATCCTTAAACCATCACAGGTTGAGACTTCCCTTTTATGGTTGAAGGTTTCCCTCTTTAAAACAATAGGATCACTTCCTCTAGCAGAAAACTTCAGTTTCTTGCCAATTTTGGAAGAGTTCCGGGAACTGCACTAAGCGTTCCAGTGTTGGTGGTCATTCTTAAACCACCGCCCTTTTTACCAACATTTCATAGAGCACATTCAGCCTAGTGCTGCCATGCATTTTTTGCACATTTTGTATTACAGCTCTCTTCTTGGACTCATACATAACCCTTCGGATTAAGGGGGGAATGTTGGACACCTAATCCTAAATGGGTTAGTGTGGAATTCGAATGGACAAAAGCAGTCCAAGAGACCTTGGGATCTGAAACCCAAGAGTCACATAATGTACTATAAATGTAAATCATTTGTCAATAAAAATTGTATTGCATGTTTTATCTTTCACATTGTCTTGCTGTCCATGTGTGTTTAACATTCTCTCTGAAAAAAAAAAGAAAATAGGGTAAACGGTTCGTCAAACAAATTCTGACTATGAGCATAATAAAGACAGTACAGTCAGACTATCCTAAAAACGAAGCTGCCAATTGAACACGATAACATTCACCTCAGCTTCTAAAAACAGTTTGAATACTCAGTCAAATATCTGTATATGTTGGTGTATATGCACATTAGTTAGTTTTAGTGGTTGCATGTGGTGTACATGCACATTAACATAGCTTTAGTTAGCCTTAGTGCTTGCATGCAGTTACTTTATTTATGGATTCTCTCATCAATATTGAAATAGTGAATCCATTCTCTCTTCCAATTTTCTTTTCAATTTTTAATTCCCGCAAGTTTTATGCAATTATTCTCCACGTTACCTGTGATTTAATAATTTTTACGGTGTATATGACATCATCCACAGTTTGAAAATTATTATTAAACTCCAAATCATCAACCTTAATATCTGCAGAACAGTCAATATTCATCATGATTTCTATATTTAATGAAACAAAAGGTAATTGGTTCGTCAAACAAATCCTGACAATGAGCATAATAAAGAAATGTAATCAGAGTGAAGAACTGCTAATGTTTGAGGAAAAGACCCCGTGTAGAAATGCAACTGTGATTGTGATCTCGTATTTTGGTGATTGTAGTGCTATATGCACTTTTGCATATTACTTGTTGGCTATGCTTCTTGGCTGTGACTGCTATCTTTGGTGTTTAAACAAAGCCATTCAGTAAAGGACTTCCCCACAGTACCTAGTTGTCCAGAATTTGATTGAAAAAAAAACATCAGTTCAGATTGTGGTTCTCGTAAATTATAGTGCTTGTGGTTCTCGTAAATAATAGTTTATTTACTAAGTCAACGTGCTCATTATTTAGTAGGATCTCCGAGATGAATACATAAAACCCAAAATGGTGTAGAAGTCCTTCAATTCATTTTGAAAGGACTAGAGTTATATTATCAACTGTGATAAATATGGATTTTTAAATTCATTTTGAAATGACTCAATGTATATTATCAAACGACCGAGATGGATTATTATAAAATGACAACAGTATGTCGTTACCAACCTTATCCATTTCATCTAGTTTGCATTTATACCAGAAGACACTTGGCATGGTCAAATCCAGCCAAAGTGAAGTTAAAAGATTCCATTCAATTTCCGTACTTTACTTTTATTGCCGATATTTTTCTACGACTTTTTCCATTTCTGTTCTTTTAATAGCTACTGAACATATATATTTTCCTGTTTGTATCCTGTGACCATGATTTATTGTTGGAATATTAATTCGAACTGCAGTGCTGCCATGGAGGGCAAGTTGAACAGCGGCAGTGTACTGTTTTTGCAAAACAGCCAGTCTCCCATCGCACCGCTCTTTGCCGGACAGTGGTATTCCCCCCAGAGGCTCCGACACAATCCGCTGCTGCCACGCGTCCTCAGTACGAACCCTCAGTACGAACCGAAAACCACCAAACTCCCGGGCATTAAGTATCGTTTGGTTTGTGTGACCGAAAACCACCAAACTCCCGGGCATTAAGTATCGTTTGGTTTGTGTGAGTTAGGCGAGCGATATGCGTCCGATTAAGTCAACGAACCAGGATCTTTTACAAGCTGTCTGAACTTTTTGTTTGACCGCCCATTCCCCGGACAATAACGTTCAGCATGGAAGGGCCTCCAGACATCGCCGTCAACCGTTCGCCGTCAACCGTCCGATTGCAAGGATGACTGTCCACTGTTTGATCAATAAGGAGCTCCAGGGCAGTATGAGAAAATTAATTAATTGCCATGCTGAAGTACCATCGTTAATAAATTAACGTGAAGGGAAAGTTTTTATTATTATTGCCGGACAGTTTTTTCCAGTGAAACCATTAATGTAATTTACGCTGGTTGGTAAATGTTGGTAAAGATTTTTTCATTGACTTTAATGCACGGAAGTTGCTTGTTTTTATGGCAAAAGTAAAAAAAACAAAAGTAATGTTTTTTGGTGAGGAGGAGGTATTGCAGCACAGCAAAGTGCAAATGAATGTTTAATCCCTCTGAAATGAAACTGGGTTCGCAGCAGCGAATAAAAATCAGGGAGATGCACAGCAGTGCATAAGATATGCATTTGTAATGTTTGGTGTGTGCTTATTTTTGCATACGAATTGAGTGTGTAATGGAATGAAGAAGAGGGCTTGCAGCAGCGAAGAAAAACAGGGGAGCAGAGCAGTGCGAAACTAGAGCGAGGATTGCGAAACCAGAGCAGGGATGAAATGAAAGGAGGGTTCGCGGCAGCGAATGGAAAACCAGAAGAGCACAGGAGTGTGGAAGAGAAGAAAGACTTGCGGCAGCAAATGAATATTTGGAATCCCTTTTTACAGGTGCTTATATTTTGTTGAAACCAATGGGAATGAAAGTATTTTTTTTATGTAATGTGAAAATCCAGAATTTTGAATGTAATGGAGAAATTTCACACAGGAGTGAATGTGAATTTTTTTTTATTTTACAACAGTAAACCAAAGTAAGAATTTCTCAGCTTACAACAGTAAATGTAAAAGTTTTTCACATAGCAGTGAATGAGGATTTTACACAGTGTAAATTTTTGCTGAGACAGAGAATGAGATGCACAACAGTGCAGTCAGTTTTTTTTACAGCAGTAAATGTGAATGAAGATTTTACACTGCAGTGTAAAATTATTTGTAAAAGAGGCAGAGTAATTGTTTTGGTGAAATTTCTTGGTGAATCCCTTTGTTAAAGAGGAAGGTGCTTTTCAACAGAGTCACTTGGTGAATCCCTCTGTTAAAGAGGAAGGTGCTTTTCATCACAGTGTCATGGTGAATCCCTCTGTCAAGAGGAAGGTGCTCTTCAGCATAGTCTCAGGTGAATCCCTCTGTTAAGAGGATGACTCTTTTGATTGTTTGTGGAACTGCATCTGAAGCAGTGTTGGTGAATCCCTCTATGTGAGGAAGACCTTTTTTTTTGTAACAGGCAGTCATATTGATGAATGCAAAGCTTTTTTTGGGGTGTAGAAAAACTCTGTTTCTCTGAGTCAAAAACAACTTCCCTGTGCAAAAGATCCTGTGGCAGAAAAACAGAGCATTGTCTCTGTGTGTGTTCAGTTTGTTTGTTTTTGGGATTTTACCAGAAAAATCCTCAACAGTGGTATCAGAGTATTTCCTCTGTTCAATATTTGTTTGAAATTACCAGAAATTTCCAACATGGTATCAGAGCTAGTCCAGGCTCTTTGAAGGTGACAAAGAAACTGAAGGAAGGAGTTTATTTGCTGCAGCAGCTTCTCCAGCAGAGTGAAGACTCAGCCAAGAAAGGATCCAGGTATTTCTCAAAGCTTTTTTTGTGTAGTTGTTGAAGACAGTCAGGTGTTTTAAAAACACAGTCAGGTATTTTAAACATAGTTAAGAATGGCAAGGTCAAAGAAAAAAGTCTCCAAACCTTCTAAGGTTGTGTCTCCCTCTACTACTAAAATAGAAAACAATCTATTTGAAAGCATTCTATTTGAGGCTCCAAGGTTCGATGGGAACTTTGATATATGGGAAATAAAAATGAGGACTTTCTTACAGTCTGAAGGGATTGAAATTTGGGAATCAGTGATTGATGATAGCAAGATGGATAGAGAATCCAAGGAGTACAATGCAAAAGCAGCAAAGACTATCTTGGATGGACTGCCTGATTCTTTAAAGAAGAACCTAGGAAAATATTCATCAGCAAAGGATATATGGGACAGACTTCATGACCTTCATGCAAAGGGAGCACTGACCATGAACATCAATCAAGAAGGAAATTATGAACCCATCATAGAAGCTAAAAATGAGAAGGTTGACCTCATCAAGCTTCAAGTAAAAGAAAAGGATGAAGAGCTCGCCAAGCTTAAGAAGGAACTTGATCAAAGCAAAAGGAAGCATCATGAAGAAGTCATATCAATGACAAATCAGTTGAATAAAGCAAAGAAGCAGGAAGATGCCTTGTCAAGACAACTTGAACAAAGGCACAAGAGAGTGAACAAACTTGTAGAAGAGATTGGACAGTACAAGGTAGAGGTCTCCTCCCTTAAGTCTGAACTACAAGAAGCTAGGAAGCAGACACAAGAAGCTGAAAAGAAAATGGAGAGCAGTCAAGCAGAAATCTCCAAAATGAAGTCAGATATTATCTCCCTTAAAATAGTAGCAGCTGAAGCTACTCGTAGCAAGGAAGAAACTGAGGAACAACTTGCAAAGAAGAATAATGAGTGTGAACGATTGGAAGAAGAGATTGTCCTTCTCAGAAAAAAAGGTTGAAGGGATGAACAAAATCATGAAGAGCTCTCAAGCCTTGGATGACATGCTCAACTATCACAGATCTCCATTTGATAAATCAGGACTCGGGTATGTAGGTGAACCCTCAAACAAGAATGAAAATGATTTAAGCAAAGGAGATGTGAAGAAGGCAGAAAGAAATTGTGATGCCCCTAGTTCCAGCAAAGGCAAGGAGAAAGATCAAGGCTACAATAGAAGAAATCCTACTCCAAGTAGAAAACCAGCTCCAAGAAGAAATGTAGCTGATGTCAAAGAGGTAAGAGGCAATGGTTATCATCAAAGGATCTCAAGGCAGCAAGGCTTCAGAAGTACATCAAGGAAACCTCCATCTCCCAGGTACCAAAGTTCATTTTTTGGTTATTGTTATTCTTGTTCAAACTTTGGTCATATGGCAAAAGACTGTAGAACATTTCATAGAGATAGATGTTGTAGTCTCTGACAATCTCCAAGAAACAATTTTGCAAGAAGAAATCATGAATTCTTATTCATGAACAATGTTGAATGCTTCAAGTGTCATAACATTGGGCATATGGCACGTGATTGTAACTTAACATGGGCTCCTACACAAGCTAGACCCATGCAAAAGAAGAAAGTTACACAAGTATGGAGAATGAAGGAAATACAGTCTGAAAGTCCCTTGAGCTCTCTAGTCGATCTAAGTTTCTTTTGAGAAAACTTTGCTGAAAGAAGATGATGCATACAGTTAAGGGGAGCCTGTAATTTTTAATCATAATTGCTGAGCTGGATTAACAGTCATTCTTTGATGAAAATATTCTTATAGGGGAGAGATATGAAATTAAATCTGCCATAAGAGCAGAGAAGAAAAGGTTGCAGGATAGCTTAGAGATGCAAAGATTGGAAATCTTGCCGGAGGCAGAGAGAAAGAGGATATTACATGATTGGAGTGCCTGAACAAAGCAGTGAAAGAGATGAAAGGAAAGCTGATACGAATAGGCAGAAAAGTTATGAACTCTTGAGGAAGTGTTTGGGTATGTCTGAACGCCCAGCAGTTGAAATTAAAGGGGAGTGTTGGAATATTAATTCCAACTGCAGTGCTGCCATGGAGCGAAAGTTGAACAGCGGCAGTGTACTGTTTTTGCAAAACAGCCAGTCTCCCATCGCACCGCTCTTTGTCGGACAGTGGTATTCCCCGAAGAGGCTCCGACACAATCCGCTGCTGCCACGCGTCCTCAGTACGAACCGAAAACCACCAAACTCCCGGGCATTAAGTATCGTTTGGTTTGTGTGAGTTAGGCGAGTGATATGCGTCCGATTAAGTCAATGGACCAGGATCTTTTACAAGCTGTCTGAACTTTTTGTTTGACCGCCCATTCCCCGGACAATAACGTTCAGCATGGAAGGGCCTCCCGACATCGCCGTCAACCGTCCGATTGCAAGGATGACTGTCCACCGTTTGATCAATAAGGAGCTCCAGGCCGTATGAGAAAATTAATTAATTGCCATGCTGAAGTACCATCGTTAATAAATTAACGTGAAGGGAAAGTTTTTATTATTATTGCCGGACAGTTTTTTCCAGTGAAACCATTAATGTAATTTACGCTGGTTGGTAAATGTTGGTGAAGATTTTTTCATTGACTTTAATGCACGAAAGTTGCTTGTTTTTATGGCACAAGTAAAAAAAAACAAATGTAATGTTTTTTTTTGTGGTGAGGAGGAGGTATTGCAGCACAGCAGAGTGCAAATGAATGTTTAATCCCTCTGAAATGAAACTGGGTTCGCAGCAGCGAATAAAAATCAGGGAGATGCACAGAAGTGCATAAGATATGCATTTGTAATGTTTGGTGCGTGCTCATTTTTGCATATGAATTGAGTGTGTAATGGAATGAAGAAGAGGGCTTGCAGCAGCGAAGAAAAACAGGGGAGCACAGCAGTGCGAAACCAGAGCGAGGGTTGCGAAACCAGAGCAGGGATGAAATGAAAGGAGGGTTTGCGGCAGCGAATGGAAAACCAGAAGAGCACAGGAGTGTGGAAGAGAAGAAAGACTTGCGGAAGCAAATGAATATTTGGAATCCCTTTTTACAGGTGCTTATATTTTGTTGAAACGAATGGGAATGAAAAAGTATTTTTTTATGTAATGTGAAAATCCAGAATTTTGAATGTAATGGAGAAATTTCACACAGGAGTGAATGTGAAAGAATTTTTATTTTACAGCAGTAAACCAAAGTAAGAATTTCTCAGCTTACAACAGTAAATGTAAAAGTTTTTCACATAGCAGTGAATGAGGATTTTACACAGTGTAAATTTTTGCTGAGACGGAGAATGAGATGCACAGCAGTGTAGTCATTTTTTTTTACAGCAGTAAATGTGAATGAAGATTTTACACTGCAGTGTAAAATTATTTGTAAAAGAGGCAGAGTAATTGTTTTGGTGAAATTTCTTGGTGAATCCCTCTGTTAAAGAGGAAGGTGCTTTTCAGCAGAGTCACTTGGTGAATCCCTCTGTTAAAGAGGAAGGTGCTTTTCAGCACAGTGTCATGGTGAATCCCTCTGTCAAGAGGAAGGTGCTCTTCAGCATAGTCTCAGGTGAATCCCTCTGTTAGGAGGATGACTCTTTTGATTGTTTGTGGAACTGCATCTGAAGCAGTGTTGGTGAATCCCTCTATGTGAGGAAGACCTTTGTATAACAACAATTCAGTAATCCCTCTGTTAAGAGGAAGACCTTTTTTTTTGTAACAGGCAGTCATATTGATGAATGCAAAGTTTTTTTTGGGGTGTAGAAAAACTCTGTTTCTCTGAGTCAAAAACAACTTCCATGTGCAAAAGATCCTCTAGCAGAAAAACAGAGCATTGTCTCTGTGTGTGTTCAGTTTGTTTGTTTTTGGGATTTTACCAGAAAAATCCCCAACAGTGGTATCAGAGTATTTCCTCTGTTCAATATTTGTTTGAAATTACCAGAAATTTCCAACACTTATACCAATAGCTGATTCGTGGCAATTTATCTTCCTTAATCAAATGATGTCCAATTTGTAGAGATTTTACATTGCCTCTTCTCGAAAGCTGACCCGCCTTGACCAGATCACTAAAGCTCCAGTGATTCACCATTTCAAGGAGTCCTTTGCAGGAGTTGTTATGATCCAATGTTTTAAAAAGCAAGCAAACTTCTCACAAGTGAATATTGACCGCGTAAATTCTAACCTACGAATGGATTTCCATAACAATGCATGAAATGAATGGCTTGGCTATCGCTTGGATATGATCGGAACCACTGCTCTATGTGCATCTGCGTTGCTTCTAGTTTCTCTAACAAGTAACATTATCAAACCAGGTAATGCTAAATATTTCATTTAGTTGTTTTGGTATGCAAACTACTTAAGCTCCTTCTGATTTGCAGATTGATCAGGCTGTACTATGTCCTTGAACAGGCTATAAAGTACCCCAATGCAAAGAGGGCATAGTTTTGTGGGCACTTGTAACCTTTTAAGCATTTAAAAAAAAAAAAATGTTCCCATAACCAAATTTATGGTTTTTTTACCTTGTTCTTTTTCTATTTAGGAAATTTTATGCTTATCATACTGGAAGGTATGTGAATTTCATCCTTTCAAATATAAAAGGTGTTATCATTACCTAAAATTAGCTTTTCCCTTGCCTACTGATATCATATTTTTAAAACTTGGACCGTTCTGACTGAGAACTAGTCAAACTGGCCAGATTAATAGGCCACCAAGTCAACTTCGCCTTCAACTCAGCTCGGAGGTGGTTTGATACCAAACTAGCCCAAACAGTTCAAGTTGATCCTAGTTGAAAAACGAGTCATTGAATCCGAGTTGCAACCCAAGTTAATTGGTGGCTGAATCAAACTCCGAGTCCGAGTTTTAAAACTATGATTGATATAAGTAGATAAGATAATTGTATTATTGTCCAACAAATGCCCGCAAAAATAGAACAACTACTGTGATTTGGCACCTATATAGAGCTTACAACAATCTTTTTTTTATGGCACATATTCTAGTTGAATTGTGGAGAGTTATTACATGCAATTCATATATCCTTTCTCAATGAAAATCTTTAAATATCCTAGCACAACCCTTTTGCTATGGGAAGTGAATAGTGTCCAATTTAATTACTTGCCAAACACTCCACAGATTTATGATCACAACCTGCATCTCAAAAGTATTTTAACTAGGACTAGATATAAATCTTCAAAGATCCTAGCACAACCTTTTTGCTTCAGGAAGTGTATAGTGTCCAATTTGATTTCTTACACTCCACATAGATTGATGGCCTCAACATAGATCTCAAAAGTATCTTAATTGGGACCAGATATAAATCTTCTTCACAAAATTTATTATTCGAAAATGTATGTATATATTTTGTTTCCAAGAAAAAATATTCTCAGCTTAAAAGGCATCACTTGCTTTTGTAGATAGTTGTGTAAATCCCCCAAAAAATCGAAAGTACATCTAGGCTCTTGGGAAAGATGCACAATATGATGGCCATCTTTCTGAACTCAATGGTGTACTCCTATACACTCTACCCTTGCCTCTATTAGAAGTAATGCCATTGGATCCATTGGTCCTCTACATGCTTGATAGGGTAAAATTGGGACTTAATGAAAGTTTTGAAGTCCTTCCCCTTGGTACTAGAGGATCACCCTCTAGCCTGTAATATTCCCAATTTTGTGAGCATGGGAGTCACTAAGCAATTTTGCCCAATTTTAGTAATATTAATTAAAAATGGGCAAATATCATTGGAGAAAGGTGGCTAGTATTATTTTATTAGAGAATAGCAACAAATTATTATTGTATTAAATGGTGGCAAAAGTAACTTAGTGGACAATGGCCCCCATTAATAAAATAATATTAAAAAAAGAGTTTAGAGGCATGAGGAGAAATATAAAAGGAGGATGTACTCATTTTGTGGATTATCTTTTGGCTATTACACTTCATATTTCATCTTCTCTTGGAGGTGCTTAGCACAAGGACTAGAGTGTTGTTTAGCACAAGGAATTCCAAGTGGAATTCCACCCTCATTTCGGAGAACTTCGAGTGTCTCCCTAATGAGGAAATTTGGGAAGCTCAATTCAAACCTTCCATTGGACATCATTTTAGGAGTTTATTTAGTGGTGTGTTTTTCTTGGGCACAAAGGTATTTTGTGGAGCACATTGTGGGAGTAAGCATGGGTTAGAGGCTCCGAGATTTTGTAGGGAATTTTATTATTGTTAGACTGGAGTTTGGACAATGATTTGCCAAGGTATATTAGAGGCTATTACCAGGGTCAATTCTTCTATCTTTTGGCAAGGGCATGAAAGCTATTGACCCAATGTTGCGCATGAGTATATAGAAATGGAATCAGGAGAGATAAGGGCTGGAGATAGGAGGTATTTCTTAGTACAGAATTTAGCTATAGCTAGGAGAAATTTCTCGTGGTAGATTTGGGCATCATTCAGTAGTATCAAAACTATTGGGTGTTTTTTGGCCAGATTGGGCAATTCACACTTGTTGGGGGTCATCGGGGTCAGTGGATTCAGACCAAACCCTTTCTGGGTTTTTGTGGGTTTATTGAGAGGTCTCTGGCTAATTTTACAGAATTTTTTGGGCGATATTCAGGCCCAAAATTCTCATTCTTATAGCAGGGCGTATTGCTTTTTAGCTGGCAAATTTGCATCACTTAGTGGGTTTAGTTTTGGCTTGGAGTTGGGTCAAACTCTTTCTGGGTATTTTTGGGTACAAGGAGTGGAGCCCGTGGCTAGAATTTTAGGGTGATCTAAGCATTCTTCATAACAAAATATCCAGTCCCATTCTAGCAGCAACAACAGTAATTTCCTGGGTAGTGTGCAGTTCCAGTTTGGGCTAGTATTTCCTCCAGATCAGAGTTGTCTCACCTGGGTTTTGTATAGCTTGCAGTAGCAAGCCCATGTTCCATTTTCCTTACTCATTGTGCTCATCATTCTTGAGATTAATAAAATGGCTCAATTATATTACTTATTTTCTATGGTGTTTTGATTTGGGTTCTTGGATTTTAATTTTAATTGTTGTTCCTAGTTCGTATTTTTGGTATTTACTATTATTTTACAATAAGAAATATTACTGTGGTATCAGAGCCATGATCTTGGCCAAGCTGTGGGCCTTAATCCAAGTGATGACAAGGCCAAAATAAAAATCTAAGAAATCATGGGATCCACAGAAAGATTAAAATCAAACAACATGGCAGTAACCTTGAATGAGGTGATTAGGATGCAACAAATGATGATTGATGTGCGGGAGCAGTTGATTCACACCACAATTGGGAATGAAGACCATTCTCAATTATACAACAAATCCACTGTGCCCAAAATTATGGATAATGCATCAAGATGGAAATACATGATTGTAACTAATGTGGAGTTACTGGCAGCAAATTGGAGGGCATACCAATCATTGGGACATGGCATTCAGACGTCCCTCTCTTTTTGGGAGTTTTGTGACAAAGATATGTGCATACACCTACTGATGAGATGCTGAGAGTTGATGAGGTACATAGTGTTGTGACTAAGTTTTCAAGTAACTACAACGCACCACAGGTTGATGAGGTGCTTAGAGACATCTCCATCGTTGATGAGGAGTCGATAGGTATAGAGGCATCCAGGTCTATGACAAAGCTTCAGGACAACAACCACCTACAACTGACTGGTGAGCATGTCTTGCATGTCAGGTTGTCTATGGAGGAACAGTTGGAGGCTCATGTTGAGCCCATGATAGAGGAGGACGAGAAATCATCTTTTGGGCCAACCACTGATTAGACAGTGGCTCTCTTTGGCATCATATAGATGGGGCTTGCAACATTGCTAAGCTAGCTTTGCACAACAGAGAGAGAGAGATGTAGAGTCACCTTGAAAGATTTTATGTGTTGACCACGATGGTGAGATGAAGCAACATGAGCTGCGTAGGGTGCAACACTCACAGGATGGAGGGCTTATTCTATGTGCGGTAGTTCATGGATTCGATCCCTCTCTTGGGGTTAGATGGCAAGAGATTCTGAGTTGGTACCCGGTGGAGTGGGCTGGACTCATAGAGATGATCGTAGTCTGGAGTAAAGCTCAGTGGGAGCTCTCAGACACCGACGGTACTGGAGGCCCAAGTTGGCATTGGGATCCAAGTGGGGCTTCCTATCCGATATCGGACATGTCATATGGCTATGGCATTGATGATATAATCGACACAGTGACTCAACACATGCATTCCTTAGGGGAGTTCTAGTTGACATTAGTGGCTAGACGGTTTGTGAGCAGATTCCATGGATTGTTTTGGCATGTTAGTTGCGCACGGGGTCATAGGATCATTAATATTCTCTAGCAGGAGTTGGTTGGAGGAGGTGGCATGGGTAGGTGACTGGACTGGGTGTTGTATGGAGACGATATTCTCCCATTGAGGTATTGGGCACAGGAGTGGCTAAAGATCATCACAATAGAGATATCCCCTCTAGCAAGAGTGGATTTAGGCCACTCAGGTCTACCGGGACAAATGAGGAGATATGACGTGTGTCCTGGTGGGCTCACTAGCAGAGTGGTAGATACATTTGCACGTGCGGGATACCATTTGCTATAGGGTAGTAAGACAGAAAAATACAAGACTGCACAGGGTTATGTCATAGGGTCCAATGTTATGTAGAGGGAGGTGAACTGATGTTTACAGACCCAATTTCAAGTGATAACATCCAATGGTGTGCAGGGCTATGTTGCAAGGAGGAGCGGCCTATAGAGGGGCATGGAGGTGTGTGGTGGTGTGCGGTAGCATGTCGATTTACACCATGGAGTAGGAGTGACTAACATCGCATTGAGTACACGCGGGGAGTTTCAGGTACAATGACACCGACAGGACACGAGATGATGTAGGATGGAGCAACAGTAGCAGGGGGTATCTAACAGTGTACAGGGCTAGGCCGCAATGTACAGTGGCATGCCGAGGAGTACAAGGATGCTCAGTGGTATTCAGGCGCGTATGGTGTTGCGCAACGGGGTCTTGGAGGGTTGCCTCCAAGGAGACTTATGGATGGAGAAATAGGGCATACCTTTGGGTGTAACTCACTGAGGATCGACAAGGACACAAATTTGTGATACTCGATGGTATCCATGGGGACTCACCGCCGGTCCTTCTTCTACATCACTTATAGGCACAGACGATTTGGTTGTTGTCCTTTGACACTTTGGGCACAAGCAGCAAGGGACATGGAGCTCACCATAGATATTTGGATGACGCTTAGCGCACTAGGGGAGAAACCTCTCAGTGGCGGCATTGGGTCGGTGCGGAGTTGACAACTGTAGGTTGGGGGATGAGGTGATCACTACAAGGGTGGCATATCGTTCATCAATGAGCCTACGCTTGCGAGATAGTCACGAGGGAGACATGTGTCACTCTTTCCACAAGGCATGTCAGGACCATGCATGAGTAGAAGATACCGTGTACAGATGAGGCAGTTTTCCAGTATGTGTTCAGGCTCTAGACATTGTATTGGCACATTATCGAGAGGGCAACTGGCAGAATTAGTGGTGGTGGTTGGTAGGAGCAGGATGGATCCACATACATTGAGTCGATTGCGAGTATCAGATACCCATCTATTAGCTGCATTGAGGGGGTATCTATTTGGCATATGTGGTTTCTAGTGGTCATTGGTGCTATGCAGTGGCAGACACAGGGCAGTTTAACATGCATCAGATTAGTTCATGATATATGGAGCATATATATTGATTGCATGCACGGACTAGAGATGAGGCACAAATGGATTCCAACAGTCGTCAGAGCTATGTCGCAGCATGTCTAGCTATGGGATCCTGGGATTCAGTTGGTTGATAGATCACTCTGTCTCTTGATGAGGGGAGTCATGGCAGAGAGTGTACTAGCTCACTCTTGGGTCGATACATGGGGGTTCACAGAGGCCTTCACCGTATGGCGCGGTAGGATTTCCCTATTGCTACGCAGGTTTGGGTTAGCTTTGGATGGGTAGGCTTTGGCATCATGGAGATGCCTGGGCAGGATGTATTTGAATTTTGGCCTTTATCAATATTTCACCATCAAGTTCTAGGAGAGGAGGATATAGTATGCACACAATGGGCAGTCAGATGTAACCGAAGTGGTGCAACATCAACATGGTGGCATATTTTTTAGATTAGCATGAGACCTTAGTATCAAGGGATTCATTTATGACAGGACGATGTACGGATTCAAGGTGACTCAGTGGCATATTTGGGACCCCAGTATTGTTTGCGGTTATAGTTTGCGTCAACAGTGAGAAGGGGCGCTTGTTCGAGCATTGCTTGAGGACAAACAATTTTTGGCGAAGAGGACTGTAATATCCCCAATTTTGTGAGCATGGGATCCACTAAGGAATTTTGCACAATTTTAGTAATATCATTCTAAGGAATTCTAGTATTATTTTATTGGAAAATAGTGGTAAATTATTATTTTATTAAATGACGACAAAGTAACTTAGTGGAAAATAGCCCCCACTAATAAAATAATATTAAAAAAGAGTCTAGAAGCATGAGGAGAAGTTATAAAAGGAGGATGGACTCATTTTATGGATTATCTTTTGGCTATTACACTTTCCCATTTCATCTTCTCTTGGAGTTGTTTAGCACAAGGGCCAAAGTGTTGTTTAGCACCATGAATTCCAAGCGGAATCCCACCCTTATTTCAGAGAACTTCGAGTGTCTCCCTAGTGAGGAAATTGGGGGAGCTCAATTCAAAGATTCCATTGGATATAACAACAAAACTATATTGCAGATCAACAAAGAAAATACTCAATAAATCAAGGTGATAAGCTTGAACGTGCCACGAATTGAGTATAGAAACTTCTTGAATAGGTAATAAATCGGAAGTGTTATAGATGCTCTATGTGGTTGTAAGTAGGACGTAAACTTGTTCAAACCTATAACTTCTGTAATTTTGAAGATTGAACTAGGAAAAAAAAGCATAAAGCCACGTTAAGGGCTTGTAACTAGCTCTTGGTGTACTTGAAACTCAAGGGACTTGGTGGAAGTGTTAGTATTATGAAAATCCTTTCCAATGAGCACAAGAACACCAAATTTGGATGAGTAGTTGAAAATATATTCAATCTGAAAATTAATTACCCAGAAAATAGCCCACAATTGTGTTAGATGAATATTGACTTAGCCCAAAAAAATGATTAGACCTACAAATTCCTTTTGGACAGCCAATATATGATCTACAATAAATGAATAGTCAATATAAAACCCTTTTACATCAATTGTAAAGGATACAAGAGAGTCAAGCTTGAATCTCATGTATCCCAAGGAAAGGGTTTGCCTCTAGTTACTCCTGTAAATAATTTCCAAAACCTATAATAAGCCTTGAAACACTTGGAAACAATGTTAGAACAACAATATAGAGCAAAATAAATGGAGACATTCAGCCTCAAGGCTTTTAAGTTTTCCCAAAAATGCAATTTGTGGTGATTTATCCAATGGAGTAATCAATAAATGCAAATTAAACAAGTTCACAATGATTCTCCAAGGAGAAGAAGGCCTATATTTATAGATGAGGATCTTCCAAATTTGCTCCTTTGTCTCCTACAAAATAAGTAACTTTCCATCCAAAAAATTCTTGAAGGGTAAGTTTGAAAACTATTTTTTCAGATTTACATTGAGTAAACCCCAAAAGGAGGCAACATGTTGCACTGATACGAGGTCAAGAGGGGTTGTTTTGACTTTAAATGACCAAACATTCCACTTGTGATTGCATGGTTGGCTCGCTTGTAAAATCAACACTTCATTGCTGCTCCAACGACTTGATTTGACCTTGCTTTGACTCTCCAATTATTAGGCTAGAGTTGGCCGCTAGGCTTAGGTGGACGGATTGGATAGGCTAGTCTTCATTGCTTGAAATTTGGATGATTTTTTGTTTGTAAAGTGACTCTTCCTTGCTTTTCCCTTCATACTTGACTTGGAGAATGTCCCTTCCATGCAACATTTCACTCCCTTGACCTTCTTGCATAACGAATGAGGGGTTGGCCTTCCTTCATTGCAAACGACTAGCTGATTTGGTGAAGAATACTTCAATTTTGGCTTGAATTTGACTTGAAAACACTTGAAATAGCCCTTGGGGGCTCTCCTTCACCAATAAGCCTTGTTAAGCTTTCTCAGGAGAGATTTAATCTTGCTCGAGGAGGGCTTGACCTCCTTCCTTGGCCCTCAATCTTCCCAACGACTACCTTACTTAAGAGAGGATGCTTTCCTTTGACCTTTGAATTGATATTACTTTGCTTACTTCTTGACTACTTCCTTTGACGACTTGCTTGGAGGTGCTTCTTTTTCTTACTTGAATGAGTCGACCCCCCTTTCTTCCTTGAAACACTAGCGGCTAGGACACTTTCCAACTCTTTGACATTTTCTTTGAGTAATTTTTAGTTGACACTTGGGTGATCAGCCCTTGGGGCTCCGATTTATACAAATAGATTTCGACGTTCCAATATTTGTCCTTATCTTGCTCTTTACTCCATCTAATAGCCCCAAATAGGATGACGGTCATGCCCCACGTGTGGTGGAATTACTTTCCAGAGCTTGATTTGATGTCACTTCACTCGAGCGTTGGGCTGATTTGGCTTATAGATGACATTTGCTGGACCTATCTTCTTGGTCCACTTCATCAACTTCGTTCAAATCGCATTGCTTGCAATGCCACACAGAAGGCCCTCTTCCCCCAAAAATGGGTCCACTGTTGTAACTAGATATCTGTGAGCGTGCTTTGTTTGCTTCTAGAATCAAGTGGTTCATCTTGGCATAGAGAATCAAATGGACACCCTCTTTGCCTCAAAATACATAGCAGGATGCCTTGGGAGACACATGCATTGGGTACTTTGAGAGTATCAGGATGTATGGCCAAGGCCAAAGGGGAGTGCAAAATACATAAGACACATAGCACGTGGGGTAGGGGGTGTATCGGAATCAAAAGAGTTAATGTCAGGGAAGAGTACATATGGTGATCACTATTACAAGGATTTATGATGAAAGTACTCCCTTAAACCATGTGTCCTAGTTGTGTCTAAGCTATGATACCCGCAAGTTGCAACACCATCCCAGGGTATAAGGATACCCATCAAGGTAGTGAGTTACCACCTACCAAAGGGAAGTCAATGATGCTAGAAAGGCAAACATGCCATGAAATAAACAAAATTAGGAGTAGTCATGGCCGTTCACACCAACAAGGATGCAAGAGTCACTCTCACAAACTAACACAAACCCACATGGCTTTACAGGGCTATAAGGCACATCCTATGGGCTTATATGGCATGGAAAAAATGTTTTGGAGTACCCTTGCTAAAAGAGGGGTAGCATCTGGCTCCAAATGTAGGACGAGTGCTCTTTTGGGGCTGCTTGAGAACCTCAGAATCTCCAAATGTCCATCACTCAAAGACTTGCATCGATGACACCAAAAACAAGTATCAAATTCTATGAAAATAAATAAACTAATCTAACATGCAATGCAATAACATCATTGACTCAAACCACACAAGTATGAAAAGGAAAGGAAAAACACCTACTCTACATGAGGATGCCCTAGACGCATAAGATATTACCTAAATAGAATAGTTCTAAGGCTTGCCCATTTACAGGCAAGGGTAGCTTCTTACGGTCCAAATGACATATATGGAAAGAGTCTATACCTACAATCTCATCAAGCATATAAGGTCCTAACCATAAGTTTCCAAACTTACCATGATTACTTGGTTTTCACCTCTTTTGTTCCACAAGAGGACTAAGTCCCCTTTTTGAAATTTACACTAGTGAGCCTTCTTGTTGAATTATTTTAGTGTTGAATTGACTTTGCCATAGGTGATCATAAGAATGTATTCGACTTTCATCAAGTTCCATGATTTGATTGATTCTTTGATTCAAGCCATTTGAATCAATAGATTACTACTGCTTGAAATTGAACAGGGGAAGATTTAAGTGAATAGAAATGTAATATCTGTCCCATAGACCAGTTCAAATGGGCTCTTCCCAATGGAGTCTTTCTTTGTAATTCTATCATCTCATAAAGCATACTTAATCTTGCTATCCCAACTCTTCTTATTGTGGCCAAGTGTCTTCTTGATGATTTTCATGAGGTTCTTGTTCCTCAATTCTACTAACCCATTACCCTGTAGGTAATAGTTTGAAGAATGAGATAGAACAATGCCATAATCAAAACAAAATGTTGTCATTTCTTATAAACTAAAGGCTCTGGCAGTGTCAGTAGTGATCTTATTTGGCACCCCGAATCTCATGAAGATCCTATCTTCAAGAAAATACATGACCACTGAATTGGTTACCTTGTTCGTGGGGATGGCCTCTACCCACCTGGTGAAGAAATCAATAGCAGGTAAGATCCATCAGTAACCATTTCTTGAATTTTCTTTGAATTCTCCGATGAAGTATAAGCCCCATTGTTAGAAGGGAGCTTCCACTGTAGAAATTTACAGGGTAAGTTCCTCATATAGAACACCAAAGGACACCGCTCACAAATAGATCACAGATCAATACACTAGTATTCTTGACGTGGTTAAAACCCTCAATGAGGGAAACAATCCACAGCGTGAGCCAACGCGGCCACTTTAGGAAATTTATTAATAAAAGAAATAAAATTTACATAAGCTTCTCTCATGAATGGTCACCTTACAAATGACCCTCCATGCTCTTTAAATAAACATCATCGACCAATCGGGTGTTAAGCCATGGATCAAGTGTTGGTAATACCAAGGAGAGAATGAACTGTCGGATCACTTCATGTCTAGAACATATCGTGACTGTCGAATTGTAAGTTACAAAAGTAAATAGTAAAGAAACACACTTTACCTAACTCTATATTAGACCAAGTTATACTTAACTATTTCCTATGTGTCAGAATATCCTAACATCCCCCCTTAAAAACAACTTGGGATAGGATTGAAGGATGTACAAATATGACACAATAGGAGAAGGAAGGAGGCATTAGAGCCTATCCCCCCTTAGTGACAACTTCCTGAACTCCAATCATAAATCGAAGTTTAGTAAACTTCGCCTCTGTGAGAGCCTTTGTAAATATGTTTGCAACTTGATCATCGGTTGAACAATATTGCACTTCAAGAACATGGTCATGAATGAGCTTTCTGATGAAGTGCATGTGTAGTTCAATGTGTTTGTTGCGCTGATGTTGGGCTGGATATTTGCATAGTTGAATGGCACTTTGATTATCACACCAAAGTGTAGTCGGATGCTACTGCTGAAAGCCAAACTCTGACATGATTTGATGAAGCCATAGGGCTTCCTTACTAGCTTCTTTCTGTTGAAGAAAGAGAAATGGCACTTTGTTTCTTGCAAGCCCATGTAATAGGTCCAGAACCAAGAGTGAAGACATAACCCACAATAGACTTCCGATCATTAGGGTCACCAGCCCAATCAGAATCAGTGAAACCAACCAATAGAGGAGATGCATCTGCACCTTAATGAATCCCAAAATGAACTGTACCTCGAACATAATGAAGTATTCTTTTAGCTACTTTCCAATGACTTCATGTGGATTTTGCATAAACCGAGCAATAAGGCCAACAACGAAGGAAAGGTCAGGAGGAGTATGGGTCAGATACAAAAGATTTCCTACAAGCTGACGGTATAAGGTTGCATCAACTTCAAGGCAAGTACAAGTGACTGAAAGTTTGGCTCCAAACTAAAAGGGAGAAGGGGATGGCTTACAATCTTCCATGTGAAAGTGGTGTAGAAGATCACAAGCATACTTGGACTAGGAAAGGGAAATACCTTCCTTGGATTGCAAGACTTGAAGACCAAGAAAATAATGCAAGTGTCCTAAGTCTGTCATTTCAAACTGCTTTTTAAGGTTGGATTTCACATGGTTTATAAGGTTGGGATCACTACCAGTGAGGATAAGATCATCAACATAAAGAACAAGAATGATAAGAGACTTACCCACTTTCTTGGTGTAGACAGTATTGTCAGAATGACACCTAGAAAAGCCAGTATCTAAAAGAAAACTATCTATTTTGGCATACCAAGCCTGAGGGGCTTGCTTGAGACCATAAAGGGATTTCTTAAGCTGACATACAAGGCTTGAGTCTGTTTGTATAAAGCCAGGAGGTTGTTCCATATAGATTTCTTCATGCAAGTCCCCATGCAAGAAGGCGGCTTTAACATCCATCTGATGGACTTCTCATTTGAAAGAGGCAACAAGGGAAAGAACAAGGCAGATAGAGTTCATTTTGGCAACAAGGGTGAAGGTTTCAGTATAGTCAATGCCTTCAACTTGTGAAAAACCCTTAGCAACAAGACGAGCTTTATGTTTATCAACTTTTCCATCTGGTCCAAACTTGGCTCTGTAAACCGATTTGCATCTAACAAGTCTTCGTCTCTTTGGAAGAGGAACAAGATCCCATGTATCATTTGCCAATAATGAATGATATTCTTCATTCATAGTTGCGTCCCAATCTGGATGGCTGGCCTGAAGCTTCTGCAAAGGTGTCAGGATCGCAATTCGCTGAAGCTTGAGCCAGTAAGAAGAGGCTCTATCGAACTGAGAACGAGTACGTCAATGATCTGTAGGATCACCTGCAAGAGAACCTGCTGCATCCCGAGTAGCACGAACCCATTTTGGAAGTTGAGGCGCTGAAGGAGGATCCTGAGAAGGTGGGGGAGGATTGTCATCCTCGCTATCATCATCTGAAGAAGAAATATTTTCAGAAGTAGAAGGGATAGAGAGAGGTGGCACATCTGCCGAACTAGGCTTGTAGCCCGATATATTTTCAACAAACTTTACATCTCTTCTAATGATAAAATTTTTGGACTTAAGTGGAATAAGTCTATCCTTTGACATCTTCAGAATATCCAACAAAAATACATTTTTCACTCTTAGGTTCTAAAGCTTTATGTTTCTCATCTAGAATATGGGTCCATGGTTCACTTCCAAAAAACATCTGGTTTAATTGAGCTCCATGCTTCTTCTAAAGTGATATTCTTTAAAACCTTAGTAGGAGTGCAGTTTACTATGTAATTTGCACAGTTAATTGCTTCTTCCCAAAAATTAAGACTAAATCCTTTAGATTGAAACATACAATTAGCCATTTCCTTTAAGGCGCGATTCTTCCTTTTAGCTACACCATTTTGTTGTGGAGTATATGGAATAGTATGTTTCATTTGAATTCCATGCTCAGTGCAAAAGTTGATGAATTTGTTGTTAACATATTCTCCGCCATTATTAGATCTTAGATTAAGAATTTGATGTTCATATTGTTTCTCAACAAAGGCCTTAAAGGCCAAGAACATGTTAAAGACTTCACTCTTGAGTTTTAAGAAGTATACCCAAGTGCATCTGGAGAAATCATCAATGAAAGTTAAGAAATACTTGTAGCCAGAGAATGAAACAACTAGAAGTGGACCACATAAATCACTATGCACAAGTTGTAAAGGGGCTAAGGCGTGCCAAGAGGCACGTTTTTCAAAACTATCCCGATGATGTTTTCTAAGTACACATCCAAAACAAACACCATCTCTGCAAGATACGATAGGAAGACCCGTCACCATATTTTCTTTAATTAGATTTTGAAGCGAGCGATAGTTTAAGTGACCAAATCGCTCATGCCAAAGTTTGCTCACTTCATCATTATGAGCAAAAAATACTGAGGGAAGAGTTGATGACCCAAAGTTGTTAAACTTATACAACCTTGTAGAATCGTTAGCAATGCCAATAGCTAAAATCTGTCTAGGATCTCTTAGGTCCTTAATTACAACATCGTGAGGTGAAAATTCAATGATTTTACCTTCACCTGAAGGAGTTATCTGATATACAAATAGAAGGTTGCAGGATAAGTTTGGAACACATAATACATTATTAAATTGACCATTGTCTAGATGAATAGTTCCAGTCCGTACAACACTAAGAGATCTATCATCACCAACATATATATTTTTGGTGTTACAATCATTTAAAGAAGAAAAAATGGCTTTGTTTTTGGCCATGTGATAAGAAGCTCCAGAATCAATGAGCCACTCATGAGAATGAGAAGAAGAAGGTACATTTAGTGCATAACCAGACTGAGATGCTTGACAAGCACATGTAGAAAGTGCTATTCCTGAAGATGAAGTTGAAGTTGAAGAATGATCCAAATGGATGTTATGCTTCTTCATTGCTGCTTCCAAGGCTTCCATCTTCTTAAAGAATTTGGATTCTAAGTGGCCATCTCGATTACACAAGTTGCAATGTCTATCAATATTTTTCCCTTTGTTTTTATTTATCTTATCATTTTGTTGAATTCATTTTTCATTTTGTTGAGACCGAAAGTGCTTAGGACCCTTGTTTGGTTTAGGACCATTCTTTTTAGGATACTGCTTCTTAGGATTTTTTGAATTTGGTTGTTGCTGGGTAGCTAAGGATTTCTTAGAGGAGTTTCCAAGATTAATAATACCAATATGTAATAGTTTTTCTTGTTCTCTTATTAAAGAATCACGAAAGGCATCAAAAGAGGGAGACTTGTAGTCTTGTCCTTGAGAAATGAAGGCTTCTCTAGTAGAATGGAAGGTGGAAACAAACACAGAGTAGGCTGGTCCCAACTTAGTAAGAATGGAATAGATAAGGCTACCATCTTCTTTCTTAACCTTAACACCTTCCAAGAGAAGTCTAAGGGTCTTGAACTTGGATAAAAAATCTTCGATGGAAGAAAAATTACTGGGGTCCAACGTAAGCAACTCATTTTCGAGTTTATGGGTTCTAATTTCATTTTTAATTCCAAAAACTTTAGTGAGTTGTTTCATTGCTTCATTAGGGGTATCAAGTTCTGCGATATGGAATCTAAGGTTTGGAGAAATAGACATCCCTATCAACCCACGTGCTTGATCTTGCCTATTTTCCCATTTGGTTGCCTTATCTTCATCTTTAGGTTTAGTTTCTTGGCCTGAGGCTATTATGTAAAGACCTTTACTTCTAAGTAAATCCACAATGTAGGACCACCATTGGAAGTAGTTGGTGCTGTCAAGAATAACTTGGCATGGACTTTCCATTTTAACAGAAACTGAAGCTATAGATGCTGAAACTAAGTGTTCCAATGGAAATATCTCAAAAAATTAGGCCGATTAAAAAAAACAACTCTGAAAACGGTTTCCAGATGAAAAAGTTATGGTTTTTTGAAGAAAAGTTGTTGAAGATGCTGACGAAGTGCGTGAATGTGTGGAAATGAATGATAATGTTATATTTAAAAAAAAAATCCCCCCTCTTTTCAAACTTAATATAATTAGCTCACTTTAAAAAAAATAAAAGTATGTGACCCACTTTCATAAATAAATGAAAGTCACTTTTACAATGGTACTTTATGAGCTCCCCACTAAATTGTAACTTAAATAAAAGATAAAGAGACTTTAGAATTATAAGTGACTCACCTTTTATAATGGGTGAGAACACTTTTACATAAAGTAACTTTAAAACATAAGCTACATGTGCTTTTTGAAAAAGTAACTCAACAAAAAGAAATACTTGAACTTAAGACCTCTATTCTCATAAAACAACTTTGGACCAAGTGAGCTAGTTTAAAAGGTTAGTAATTTTTGGAAAAGAGGAAGGGGATTTTTTTTTTAGTCACTGAAACTTTGGGGTGCGTGGTTACTTGAAAAGGCTCTTTTTGCCTACAAAACAAAAAAACCACACAACCCAATACGGACATGCAAAAAAACCAAACCTTATGCTTGAAGTTAGCTTTCGCCGAAAACTAAATATTTTCCTCAATGTTTCTGATTTTCCGAGATCACACTAAGGCGCGGCAGAAAAGAGCATACGAATGAGAAAATCCTTCCTTTTTGTTTCTAATTTGCCCAGATCGCACAGAGTTGCAGGGCAAAGAGCATACGCCGAAATGAAAGGTATAAATATGGTAATAAAAAACAAAGAGCTAAATAAACCGAAATAAACAGAGAGATGAATAACTAAAACTGCAAATAAAGACTGTATACCTCCAGATCTTAAAAATGACATAGCTAGGGCTACCAGAAACCTTTTTCGCATGAAACGAAAGGGGTTCCTCACTGGAACAGATGCTCCTAACACAATAGAGCAGTCCTCTCGGCCCGAAAGTGGTCAAAAATAGTAGATCTAGGACACGACAATCAGATGCAGTTGTATTGGCTTCAGATTTGGATCACCAATGGATGCGGCCCTCAAATAGCTCTGATACCATGTAGGAATTTATAGGGTAAGTTCCTTTGATTGAACACCAAAGAACACCTGCTCACAAATAGATCACAGATCAATACACTAGTATTCTTGACGTGGTTAAAACCCTCAAAGAGGGAAACGGTCCATGACCTAAGCCAACACGGCCACTTCAGGCAATTTATTAATAAAAGAAATAAAATTTACATAAGCTTCTCTCATGAACGGTCACCTTACAAATGACCCTCCATGCTCATTAAATAGAGATCATGGACCAATCAAGTGTTAAGCCACTGATCAAGTGTTGGTAATACCAAGGAGAGAATGAACTGTCGGATCACTTCATGTCTAGAACATATCGTGATCGTCAGATTGTAATTTACAAAAGTACATAGTAAAGAAACACACTTTACCTAACTCTATACTAGACCAAGTTATATACTTAACTATTTCCTATGTGTCGGAATATCCTAACATCCACTACAACTAGCTAAAGAGGGAGTTCCGCCAACTTCTTCTTCTTGTGAAAAACTAACATGGATGACACTCTCTGATGAACTTATGCACATCTGTAAAAATTGAAGGCCAATAATATACTGCTCTTAAGAATTTTATGTGCAGTGCGTTTTGTCAAATGATGTCCTCTTCACAATCCTTGATCAAATTCCTTTGTCAACTTTGCAGCTTCATCTGGGATGACATATTTAAGGACCAATCCATTAGGATTCTTCCATCTAAGTCCCTACTCAATCAGAGAATATTTTTCTACTCTCAACCTCATTGACATCTTCTTATGCCCTAGAATATGTCTTGGTGATGAAAGGTTCTTGAGGTAGAAAATGATGTCCTTGTACCAATCATATCCTTCCAATTCATCAGTGATTGTGCATACCAAGGCACATGCACCATCCTTAATGCCTAATGCTTCTTTATTTTTTCAGCCATAAGTTGAGCTAACCCTTGACCTTTAATGAGCTTAGGAGGTTTGATTTCCAAATCATATTCTTGTATTTTGACACTCATTTGCCTCAGGTTTCCAATCAGTCTTGCTGAGATAGTATGTCTTTGACTGTTGGATGGGGAACATAATAAATCACTTTATTGTATCTGATGTATGTCTTGAAATTCTTAAGTGATTTCACTAAGGTATATGCTTGTTTTTCCATAATGGCGTAGTTGAGTTTTGAGTCCCTAAGCATCTTGCTCACGAGATTTGTAGGTTATTCTTCATCCTATTCATTCTTTTGGAGAAGGATACCTACAATAGTTTTGTTAGAAGCAAAATAAAACACAATGAAATTTCTAGAATGATCAAGACTTACCAATACATTAATAAGGAAATGTTGATTTTGTTGGTTCTATTGATTATTATTTGTTTGGATAATTTTTTTTTGCAATGATGCCTGACTCTTTATGATGATGAGTTCCAATTCTTTGCGTTTATTGACTAGAAATGAATTGGGTCATTCAATCATCCTAGTTCTTAACTTCTTCCTTCTAGAGCTTTTGTTTGGCTTCAACCTTTCTTATTGGTCTTGTTGTTGCTCGAATTGTACAGGGACCGCGATAACTACTCAGGGCAGGGGTTGTCACTCTGATCCCCGTCCAGTCCGTTCTAGTTGTTTCCCATCAACAAGCTATGGGGGGTAGTCCCTATGGAAATGAGGTGAAGAAAACAAGTTGGGAACTAACTTGTTCGAGAGACATAGTTGAGTGGCCTAGTTACTTGGTAGATTTAACAAGATTAAGGATTTGATTAGATTTAACATTGAGACCAGTGCCTGATGGAGTCAAAACTTCTTGCTTATTTGAAATTATAGCCAAGTAACTGAATGGACAATTGTCACTTATATGATGAACTAACATATATGAAGATGCAACTCCTAAGAACTAGATATGATGCAAGGATCTTGGTTAATTTTAGATTAAATGCCTAATCTAAGTTGAACCTTTCCCTTAACTGTTTTGAGAAACAGTCTTTAGAGTAGGTTGTGAGATGGAAGCCAATAGGAAGTAGGCAGTGGCCTGATTAACGATACCTCCCCCGGTGTTCCAACCACCCAGTGCTTCCGATGCTGCAAAAATTGTGGCTCTGACGATTGCAAGGTTACTATGTTAACCACTAAGAAGGGTTGAATCCCTCAACCTAGATGAGAGAAGGTTGTCTTAGGATTCTATCAACCAAGCTTATGCTTGGAGATAAGTTATTAAGTACAAAACTAAGACTAGAATGCTTATGGAATGATTATGAGTGAGGTCACTTGAGTTAAGATTGTTTAAGTGTTTAAGCACTTAAACAATGATTACTTTATGACTTCAATACTGTTAAAATTGACAACTAGGGCCAAACTCCACATGGGTCATCTTATTTATGACAGCTGATACTTTTTTTGGATTCCTCTCTCCGAGATGTGTAGGATTGATCTAAAGATCATCTGATTCTGTCATGTACAAATGAAGTTATGAATTTATTTTGATTATGGTGAAATTTTCAAGGTTGGACAACAAACTTATGTAGGCTCAGAAGCCCAACAATCACGTTTATTCATCCTCAATGTTGCATATAAATAAAAGGTGACTTAGCCTCATTTGGACACTCTCATTTTCACACTTCTCTCTCTCTCTCATCATTGATTGGGTATTGATTTCTGGGCCTCTCTCTCCACACGTCTGAAATATCAGGAGAGCGAAATTTCAAGAGGCCGAAACTTTAGGAGGCCGAAAATTCAAGAGGCTGAAATTTCAGGAGACCAAATTTTTGGACAGTTTGACCAAGCGTTGACTAGCATGCGTTGACCTCATTTGACTACATTTTTGTGAGGGCTATCTTTGTTTGGGCAGCCCACATTTCTAGGCACAAAAATCGAGGCTAAACGTTGACTGTTGACCAGTGTTGACTGCAGCTAGGGCTGATTGCAGGTGGGTTGTTTGACCAGACGTTGACTGGGATGAATTTCACTGTTTTGAGGGCTATTTTATCTTGCTGTTTGGAGGCCAAAGTTGACTGAAGTTGACCAATTTTCTAAGGGTCAAATATTCCCTCTTGACCAACGTTGACTTTTCTGGTTAGGGCTCTTTTGCTGCTGTTATAAATTTATCAGATTTGTAAATTGTACTATCTCTCTCTGTTGAACTATTGAAGACTAAAAGAAGATTTGATCAAGGGTTCCCCACATTGGGGTTTGTCCCTAGCTGGTGCCACATCTTGTGTCCTCTTGTCTTGGCTTGTCTTCTACTGTTTCTATTTATGTTTATGTTCTATCTATATTTTACTATCATGTCAATCTGAATATTGATACTGGGCTAATAAAGAAATTGAAGTAAAATTGCTCTAAAGCATAGAACATACCATTGTTGCCTAAAATTAACATGGTATCGGAGCTGAGGTGAAGACAAAGCCTAAGCAAGAATGAAAGAGAAATCACCAAAGACAGTTGGACAAAGACAAAAGGTTCAGTGGGTTCCTCTTCCTACTTCCTGGCTGAAGACAAACTCCATGATAAATCTGACTATCATGGATCAAATATGTCTCTTGATTTGACCTTGGAAGAAAAAGAAGTGATGGACTATGTGCAGGGTAAAATCCGAGAACCTCCTTCAAATGAAACGACTAATGTGAAGACCAAGTACAATAGGGCTGAAGTCAAAGCAAAGAAGATTATCAAGGATTCCATTGACAAGCATATGGTGGCCTACATCTCCGAATTGAAGACCTCCAAGGAGATCTACAGGTTGGTCGGCATGTTCAAGGTTAGTAATGCTAATCAAATTCTGTTTCTCAAGAATAAGTTGAAGGATATTAAGAAGCGCAAGGATGATGATATTCAATACTATTTCTTGAGGATTACTGAGATCAAGAATGATCTACTCTCGATTGGAGAAGTCATTCTTGACAGGGAACTTATTCTCACCACCCTTGGAGGACTCCCACCTGAGTGGTATGTATTTAGAACCACTGTCCTCAACAATGATCGAATTATAGGGTTTGAAGAATTGATGTCGAGATGCATTCAAGAGGAAACAAGAATGGTGGAGCAAGAAATGCCTTCTAATAGAAGCAACCCCACTGCATTCTCCACTCATGCGAAAAGGAGAAATAATGCAGGGTCTAAAGGTCATTTCCATGGAAAGCCTGGATCTAAGGGAGGAAGGAAGGGCAGGTGCTTTGTTTCTAATAAGTTTGGCCACTATGCAAGGGAGTGTCCAAACAGAAGGAGGACATCGCATGATGATGATCACAATCATTCCAAAGGCAACTTCAACAACAACGATCAAAGGAATGGCAAGTCCAATGGCAAAGGAAAAAGGAATGCGAAACATCAATTAAATGGTCGACCCTTCAAGAAATCAAGGAACTCCAGGTATGAAGAATCAAATGTTGTTAACAATAAGCAAAAAGTGTACTATCTTATATCGGCCCTCTCCATTGCCTTTCCTCCAGACACTTTGGGAAATTGGCTAATTGATAGTGGTCGCTCAAAGCACTTCACCGGATACAAGGAAGCCCTCTCTAATCTGATAGGAAAGGAGACAAACTTGGAGATCATCCTTGGAGATGATGCCACCTATCCCGTGAAGGGAGTAGGGAATGTTATCCTTCAATTGAATCAAGGTAACATTATTCATTTGCAATAAGTACTATATGTATCTGATCTCAAGAAGAACCTAGTGTCCATTTCAGCCATGGAGGACAAAGGATTCAAGGTGGCATTCATCGATGGAAAGATATGTTTTTGGAAAAGAAATTTTAAAGATGTTTTTACTCTTGGGTTTAGGGTTGACACTTTGTATCAAGTTGGACGAAGTCCATTGGGAGCCATGTCTTGTGACACATCTCTACAATCTAAACTATGGCACTGGAGGTTTGGCCATCTTCATTATAAGGCCCTACCCGATGTGAGGCAGATGGTGACAGGTATGCCCGAGTTCAAAGTAGAGCATGAAGTTGTATGTTCGGGATGTGCTGAAGTAAAACTTACAAGGGGACTATTCCCCTCAAGTAATAACAAGACCACAAATATATTGCAATTTATCCACTCCAACATATTTGGTATGATGCCTGTAAACTCTTTGGGAGAATACTTATATTATCTCACCTTTACAGATGATTATTCTCGCAATACCTGGATCTATTTCTTGAAGAAGAAGGATGAAGTTTTCACCTAGTTCTGACACTTCAAAGCCTTGACCGAAAACCAATCTGAGAAGAAAATCAAGATATTGAGGACTGATAATGGGACCGAGTACAAATCCAATGAATTCCAAGATTATTGCAGAGAAGCTGGCATTAAGAGGGAGACTACAATTCCATACACTCCTGAGCATAATGGTGTGGCAGAAAGGAAGAATCACTCTATTGTAGAAGCAATTCGTGCCATGCTTCATGATCAAGGCCTTCCGTAGTTCCTATGGGCTAAAGCTGCAAACACTGTTGGTTCTGTTCAAAACCGATACCCTCATCAAGCATTGGACTCCAAGACTCCCGAAGAAATGTTCAATGGTAAGAAACCTGATGTCTCTCATTTTATAATTTTTGGAAGTCCCGTATATTTTCATGTGCCGAAAGAGAAAAGAAGCAAATTGGGTGCCATCAGGGAAGAAAGGAATCTTTGTGGACTATAGTAAAAATTCTAAGGGATATAGAATTTGTGTGGCTGGTCAAAAGAGAGTTGAGATAAGTCATGTTGTCACCTTCGACGAAAATATGGCCCTCAGGAAGATCAACAACCTTCCTATCGTAAGGAAGGACAAAGAAGCTGACACCAGAAATCAGGGTGCAAAAGAAGATGAAACGATGCCTGATGTTGATGAACCTATGGATCTGATTGATCCTCCTCCTCATGATCCCTGCTCCTCCAAAAGGAGACCCTCATGGTTTAGGGATACTCTTGAATATGCCGAAAGGCGCATTACACCAAGGGGGACTTTCTGTGAAAGCAAGAAGCCGAATAGGTATCAAGGATATTTGACCGCCATGAGAACTATCATTCAAAATGAGCCTTCATCATTCAAAGAAGTCGTGAAGCATCAAGTATGGAAGGATGCTATGAATGAAGGATACGAGTCAATTATGAAGAATGATGACTGGGATGTGGTCCCTAGACCCCAGGAAAAATCGGTTGTCACCTCTAAGTGGCTCTACAAAATCAAGCATGGAGCTAATGGAAGTGCAAGCCCTCTCATTCACAAATGTAAGAGGGCGTTGGCTTCTGAATTTGAGATGAAGGACCTAGGACCGATGCACTATTTCCTAGGGTTGGAGGTCTAGCAAAAGGGAGGTGAAATTTTGCTCTCTCAAGGAAAATATGTTGTGAAGATAGTGGAAAGATTTGGGATGGTGGACTGCAAGCCTGTGACTACTTCGAAGGAACTTAACTTTAAGAAGTTATGTGGTAGTGTTGCTGGACCTAAATTGGGAAATGCTTCTGAGTATCGTCAACTCATAACATCATTGATGTTCTTGGTGAACTCCCATCCATACATATGTTTTGCAGTTAACACATTGAGCCGATATATGGTTGAGCCTCATCATATACATTGGATTGGTGCCAAGAATCTTCTGAGGTATCTTCGACACACAATCACTCATGGATTGAGATACACTGCCAGAGATGTGAGGCTGCATGGTTATTCTGATGCTAATTGGGTTGACAGTGTGGTGGATCGCAAGAGCACTTCTATATATTGTTTTTCTTTGGGTTCTGCTTCGATATCCTGGATGAGCAGGAAGTAGAAATCATTTGCCTTGAGCACCGTCAAGGCCAAATACATGGCTGCTAGTATGACCTCCTGTGAAGTTGTCTGGTTGAGGAAGCTCTTTAGTGCGCTATTTGGACATGTGTTGGATGCCACCATGATCCTCTGCGATAGCCAAAGTGTGATTCGATTATCAGAGAATCTAGTGTTTCATGATTGCTCCAAGCATATAGATATCAGGTACCACTTTATTTGGGATATGGTACAACGAGGAGCATTAAGTGTTGGAATTTCTAAGTCTATCCATTAGAATTTTATCTGTATTATTATGGTTTATTTCTCCTACTTGTTAATTACAAACAAGTTATTTAAACATATAAATATCGAAACACAATACAGTCTCAACCATCTAATATCAACAGTTGAAATAAATAGCAAACACACAAGTGACACCGTTATTTTTGGACAAATCGTCCTCGGAAAAACCCAATGCGGGAAAACTGGTGCAGTAATTCTGAGGGTTTATTTTATTGTGCAGTCTATCCTTGAGTACAACCGGGTGCCAAACTGGCTCACTCGACAGAGAAAAATAACCGGCAGTAATACCTCTCTATTCGGAAGCAGATATTCAGAAATCTTCCCCACGAAACCCTCTCCAACACGACTAAAGCACACGTCAGCCCTCTTGGCCTCTGTGTCAGCCTCAAAGCCCTCTGCGTCAACCCTCTAAGGCACTGCGTAGCCTCTATAGCCTTCTGCATCACTCATGCTGCCCTCTGCATGGATGACGCAGGCACTCTGGCCTCTACATTGTCCCAGCTAGCCTCTGCGTGGCCTGCTCTGGCTTCTGCGTCTGCCTCTCTGCCTCTGTGCTGGTCTCTTGGCACTTTCTTTGCTTCTCTGTCTAGTACTCATTGTCCCTTGCTGCAAACTGATCACTGATTCAACTTTACTTAGCAAACCCCACTCTAGTAAATCGAATGACTAATCACTCTAGTGTGTTCTCCAATTGACCCTCAAGCCTCCTCTTATACTTTTCCTGTTGGTCCTTCAATGACTGGGATTACTTCTCTAATCAATGACTAAGATTATATTTGGCTTGATCCTTATCTTTTGGAACCTTCTAACCCAGTTTTATATTAATACCCATTAATATTTTATTTTTCCTAAGTTTAGACTTAAGAACTCCATTAAAAATATTAATTATTTTAATATCTCCTAAACCGGGTAGAATCTGCCCAAACCATTCTGAGTCTTGGAGATCTCATGTGCTTTAGCCTCTCCACCAATTTTCATGGCTAGAGAAAATTTGATGCTACCCTAAATCAACAGTCCCTCTTAGCGAGGATTGTGCTCTAGTAATACTTCACACTAAGCATCACTATGATTATATGGCACCGGTACCTATGCTGATGCTAGGCCTACCTGCCCAACATCCTCTGCACTACTACATCCTGTATTGCTGCCCACGGCTCTGCCACTGCCACTACTACATTTGTACGACAACTCCCTCTGCATCCATGTTGTTGCTGGTCCTTTCTCCCAACACTGCATCCACCCTGCAACCCCCTCTCATCATGCTGCATCGTGCTATTGCAATGCAACTCAGTTATTGAGAAGTAAGTAACTGATCCACCCAACTACTGACATCCCTGTTAGGCTGGAAACACTCCCGATGCTGAAGCTCCCTCTACCGCTATCAAGTGCTCCCTCTACTACCTCTGTATTGCTGCAACAACTCCCTGCCTCTTGCACCACTGCAAATCTCTGTGCCATCCTACACTGTTGCAACTTGCTAGTTTTGCGCTGCCTGGGACTACTGCACTCTAGCACTCTCTACCTCTTCATCTGCATCTATTTCTACCGACATCCGCCAGTCCTGCTACTTCTCACTTCAGGGCTCCCGTAGCAAGGATCTGATCCAAGAGTTTGGGTACCTCAAGGATTTTGCCCCTCATCGCCTGTAGTCTTCTTGACTATAGCTCGATGTCTCCCCACCTCTTCTCTAGAGGTACATGAGCACTCATGGCACAATTTTCATCCTCCTCTACCTCCTTTTCCACCTTTGCTGGCGCTGCCTTGGAGTCAAACGCCTCTCCCTTGTTCTTCTTCCTGGGACACTGGCTTGCATCATGACCCAGTTCCCCACAGTTGAAGCATTTGACCTTGGAGAGGTCATTTTTCTTCCTCTTCTCCTGCTTTCCCGCATATGCCAGAGCTGCATCCTCTTCCTCTTCCTTCATGATCCAGACTCCTTTACGGCTACTTCCCATCTTGCTCAGCCATCTGATATCTTCTTGGCAAAGAGCCGCCCACAATTCTTCCCAATCTGGAAGATTCACTCTGCCTAGAATGCTTTGGACGAATGTCTCGTAATCCTCAGAGACTACATTTAGAGCGGTCCTTACCATCAACTTCTGATCCAACGTGGCCCTTATGGAAGTCAATTGGTCTCGGATATCCTTCAACCTCTCGAGGAAGTGATCTATTTGCTCCCCCTTCTGCATATGGTATGACGGCAGCTGATTCTAAAGTAACATCTTCCTCTGCATGGAAGTATGCTGGTACAAATTCTTCAAGGCGTCCCACATTTCCTTTGTCATCTCCTTCTCGGTAATATGGTTGAGCACATGATCCTTGACACCATCAAGGATGATGCATTGCGCCTTGGCTATTGCCTCCTCGTACTTCTCATCATCAGCCGGGTCAACTGGGATAGCCACCGTTCTTAAGGCAAAGGCCCTGATGCGATGTCTATCTAGAATGGACATGATCCTGGCTTTTCAGACCACAAAGTTGGACACTCCGTTGAGCCTGTCCTGAACTCTCAGTCCATTCATGGCCATCTCTCTGCTCCTATCGACTCCTCTGAGTCTCTACTTCCCTCTGGAAGTTCTCTCTTCGACTCCCTCTGAGTCACTACTTCCCCTCTGGAAGTTCTCTGCTAGACTCCCTCTGATTCTCGATTTCCCTCCTAGAAATCCACCTGCCAACCGTCGAGTCGCACCTCTCCGATCTCCTATGCACCTACAACACTGATCCAGATTCCTTGGCTTGAATTCCACTTTGCTAGCCACTCCCTCTACCTTAGTTTTGCCCCGTTAGATACTGTTTTTCCCACAGTACCCCACCAGCTTCACTCCCCGGAAATTTCCCACAGCTTCCTATGCCCCAATAATTGAAGGACTAAGCCTCTAAGCTTTGCGCAATCCCAACGCTGGCTAAAATGCTCCCTCAGCCAATTGCATCAACCCTCTTGGTCTCTGCATAGCTCTCTGTGAGCCTTTTTCTGCCTTCCTCAGCCTCTGCATTGGCCTCTCTCTGGCCTGGACTGAAGACACAATTCCTCTGCGTCAACCCTTCTTTCGTTGCTTTATGCAAGGAATAACTTCTGTCACTCGAGACACCTATTTCTGCTGCAAATGCTCTACTTTAATTGATGCCTTCAACTCTCCTGTGATCTACAACCTCGCTCTGATACCATGTTGGAATTTCTAAGTCTATCTATTAGAAATTTTATCTGTATTCTTCTGGTTTATTTCTCCTACTTGTTAATTACAAACAAGTTATTTAAACGTATAAACATTGAAATAAACACAATACAGTATCAACCATCTACAGATCAACAATTGAAAGAAATAGCTAATACAAAAGTGACACCGTTAGGTTTGGACAACTTGTCCGCGGAAAAACCCAATGCGGGAAAACCGGTGCAACAATTATGAGGGTTTATTTTATTATGCAGTCTATCCTTGAGTACAACTCGGTGCCAAATTGGCTCACCCGACTAAAAAAAATAATCGGCAGTAAGACCTCTCTATTTAGAAGCAGACATTCAGAAAATTTGCCCCACGAAACCCTCTCCAGCACAACTGAAGCATTGTGTCATCCCTCTTGGCCTTTGCGTCAGCCTCAAGTCCCTCTGCATCAACCCTCTAAGGCACTGCATAGCCTCTACGGCCTTCTGCATCACTCCTGCTTCCCTCTGCGTGGATGACGCAGGCCCTCTGGTCTATGCGCTGTCCCAGTGAGCTTCTGCGTGGCCTGCTCTGACTTTTGCGTCTGCCTCTCTACCTCTACACTGGTCTCTTGGCACTATCTCTGTGTCTCTATCCAGTACTCACTGCCCCTCGTTGCAAACTGATCACCGATTCGACTTTACTCAGCAAACCCTGCTCTAGTAAATCGAATGATTGATCACTCTGGTGTGTTCTCCAACTAACCCTCAAGCCTCCTCTTATATTTTTCCTGTTGGTCCTTCAATGACCGAGATTACATCTCTATTCAATGGCTAAGATTAGATTTGGCTTGATCCTTATCTTTTGGAACCTTCTAACCCAGTTTTATACTAATACCCATTAATAGTTTATTTTTCCTAAGTTTAGACTTAGGAACTCCATTAAAAATATTAATTATTTTAATATCTCCTAAACCGGGTAGAATCTGCTCAAACCATTTCTGGATCTTGGAGATCTCATGTGCTTTAGCCTCTCCACCAATTTTCATAGCTAGAGCACATCCGATGCTACCCCAAATCAACAAAAAGGCTCCATCACATTAGGACTGATTAGCGGTCGCCGATATTCTAAGAAAGTCCCTGGGGAAGGTCAATTTATTGGCCTTTTGAGAACGAATTGGAGTCGTGGAGAGACCCTCTTATGAGGGTCCTATATGAGATGGACACTAAGCTCTGGGAGCTTCGTGGGGCTTGGGATACTTCTTAGAGTGATGAGCAACCATAGGGTGAGTGGTTCAACCTTCCCCTAGTGGTTTTCTATGTACAGGGTGAGTGGTTCAGCCTTCCCCTGCGATACCCCTTGGCAACATGTAGGCAGGATGAGTGGTTCATCCTTCTCCTACTGAGACATCCTACCCATGCAGGCTGGGACTCATGGGAAGTACCTCTCATCTGGCCAATGAGTAGGGAAATGAGGATAGGGACCATAGTACTACGGATGGACACATCATATACTACCATACTCCCTATGCTAAGATGACAGATATTTATCTGGGATCAATTGGAACTGACTTCAGGTTAGTAAGAGTGGTATGAGACACTCTCTTTTTATTGGAACTGACTTCAGGTCAGTAAGAGTGGTATGACACACTCTCCTTTGATTGGGACTGACTTCGGGTTAGTAGAGAATGGTATGATACATTCTCGATCACTTCTTCTTCTTCGTAGTTTAGTAGAGCAGAGTAGTGCATTGATGATAGAGATAGTACAAATTGGCAGATGGAGTTCTCCTTAGATGAGAGGGAGTGTTAAAATTGGCAACTAGGGCCAAACTCCACATGGGTCATCTTATTTATGACAACTGATATTTTTCTTGGATTCCTCTCTCGAAGATTTGTAGGATTGATCTAAAGATCATCCGATTCTGACATGTACAAATGAAGTTATGAATTTATTTTGATTATGATGAAATTGTCAAGGTCGGCCAGCGAACTTTGTAGGCTCAGAAGCCCAACAATCACGTCTATTCATCCTCAGCGTTGCATATAAATAGAAGGTGACTTAGCCTCATTTGGACACACTCATCTTCACACTTCTCTTTCTCTCTCCTCATTGAATGGGTACAGATTTCTAGGCCTCTCCCTCTCCACACGTCCGAAATTTTAGGAGAGCGAAATTTCAGAAGGCTGAAATTTCAGGAGGTTGGAATTTTAGGAGACCGAATTTCTGGACAGTTTGACCAAGCGTTGATGTCTTTTGACTGCGTTTTTGTGAGGGCTATCTCTATTTGGGCCGGCTGCATTTTTGGGCACAGAAATCGAGGCTAAACGTTGACTGTTGACCATCGTTGACTGCAGCCAGGGCTGACCAAAGGTGGGCTGTTTTACTAGACTTTGATTGGGCTGAGTTTGACTGTTTTGAGGGGCGTTTTATCTTGCTATTTGGAGGCCAAAGTTGACTGAAGTTAACCAATTCGCTGAGGGTCAATTCTAACTTGTTGACCAACATTGACTTTTCTGGTTACGGCTCTTTTGCTGCTGTTATAAATTATCATATTTGTAAATTTTACTCTCTCTCTGCTAAACTGTTGAAGACTAAAGGAAGATTTGATCAAAGGTTTCCCCACATTGGGGTCTGTCCCTAGCTGGTGTCACATCTTGTGTCCTCTTGTCTTGGCGTGTCTTCTACTGTTTATGTTTATGTTCTATCTGCATTTTACTATCATGTTGATGTGATTGCTAACCTGAATATTGATATTAGGCTAATAAAGAAATTGAAATAAAATTGCTCTAAAGCATAGAACATATCATTGTTGCCTAAAATTAACAAATACTTAACAACAATTCAAAGACAATCTTAAAACAAGACAAGTGCTTAAGGATACAATTGATAATAAGAAATGAATCCACAAGATACTTCAACCAATGATATAAGTGAAAGAACATAGAGCACCTATCCACAGGATGCCAACAACAATTATTCAAGATGTTCTTATGCTAATATCACAATGCAACAATTATTCAAGATGTTCTTATGCCAATATCACAATGCCAATTAGATGTTAAGTTCTCAAAAATAATATTTAGGAAAGTTATGATTAAAGTGTTTTTAGTGAGTGAGCTTATTAGATGTGAATATTGAACTTTAAAGCATATAAACTCACAAGGAAAACACAATGTTAGCCACCTCCACAATATCAACGCTAGGAATAAGAAACATTAGAATGTACTAACATGAAAGCACTCGTGAAATTTATGTTTCAATGACCTCTAATAAGCAACAAGTGACTGATATGACAACAATAAGAGACTTATAACAGCAGCAAGGAAATCACTTTAAACCCAAGAGATGACAAGCCTAAAGCAACTAGACTTGATCACTAAAATACCCAACAACTTGCCAAAGTAAAACAATGAATTTTAGCTCACTTGAAATACAATTTTCATAATTAGATCAGATCTGATAGAAATATATCTTGTTATAGCAGTAAATAAATCAAAAACTCTGTGAGTTAGTGATGCTACAACAAGTGCCACTTCAAGCCCAAAACTTGGAAGAAAAATTCTCAGCTGAAAAATTTAGTTTTTGAGCCTTTTTAGGTGCGTGATTCAGAAAATTGCAGCTCTGATTCAGTGATTTATGCACAAAATTCCAGCAATAAAAAATTCAGATCTAGGCTAGATGATGAATGCCCAAGTGGCCAAATTTAAGGAAAATTCAAATTTTGCAATTTTAGAGTATTTTGACCAACTTAATGTAATTTTAGGGTTTAGGTCTTATTGTTATGAATCAGAATTTACAGAAGTAATAAAACGGTGGAAAATTAGGGTTGAGAGAGCAAATCCTAGGCCCAAGGCCTTGAAAATCCCTTGATCCAAATTTGCTGAAACTTTAGGATGAGTTTACTGCCTGAAAATCAATTTTTTTGAGGCCAAAAACCTGCAAAACTACCATGTATTCAATCCAGAAAATTCAAATATGGATTTAAGGCAAACTAGGGCCAAAGAGGGTCAACGCTAAGCCCAGTAGGGTTAGCGTTGAGGGTTAGAGGCTAGAGGAAGGTAGATCAAGGGTCAAAAATGCAGTATGGAAAATGTCTGCAAAAAATCAGGATTAAATCCCAAAATGGCGATTTTTTCAACAAAACAATTTAATTGGTCGATTTTTTGCAGACTTTTCAGTCTCGAAAAAATCGCAATTAAATCGTTTTATGCCTGATTTTATCATGAGTGAACCCAAAAAGTCGGTCGTCCTCCCAAGCCGTGGATAAAGAGGCTGAAAAGGCCGAAAATAATATCATTTGTTGTTGTTTTTTCTCCCATTCGATGCTGTGGAGATTCATAGTTGTTTGCCATTGCCCTAGAGGAGACGATTTCCTAGTTTTGTGGTGGGGATTTGGAGATTTGTCCACTGCTCAATGTGAGAGATTCAAAGTGCCGAATTTCTACTGCCAAGTATGTATTTTAATTTATCTCTTAGTTTTTTTTACACAAATGACTTCTTAAATCTTTCTATAATTCTCTATAATTCTATTAGTTTGTTTATATCTTATTTTTGCCTAGAATTTTGAAAGGGAAACATTGTTTAGAATCTAAATTGAAGCAAAACCTCAACTTTCAAGAATAAAATGACAATAATTCAAACCCTTGTTTCCTGAATTTGAGTGTTTTCAAGTGACTGAAAAGAGGCATTTAAAATCTAAAATCAACTATTGCATTTGTGTTTGCTTCTTATGTGATGGGAAATTTTTAATTTGTTTCAATTTTTTTTTGTGCCCAAGTTAAAATTCAAGTTCAAAGTTTAAAACAAAATGCCAAGGCTTTTGGATGCTATGTGGGAATATGGTGAACCTGATACTATACCCGAATCTGGAGGGATCAATAAAATGTATTTGACTTGCAAGTTGTGTGGCAAGCATATGTCAAGAGGTATCAACAGAGTAAAATTCCATTTGGGGCAAATTCCAGGGCAAAATGTTGACCTTTGCCCAAATATATCTCCAGAAATCATCTGACGGGCCATTCAATCATTGATGGATAAAGAGGAGGGAAAAGACACCAGGGTAGCACTAAAATTCCAACTTGTAGGGGCCTCAAGTGTGGGGGGAATTGAGAGTGTCAGTGCTTCTTCAACATCACCTTCCTCACCCATATATCCAAACCCCTCATCTATATCATCTTTTTTTGTTTCTAGAACCACACCTAGTGCACAACCTAGCATCAAATCAACACTTAAAAAAAAGGAAAACGCAGAAGCTGACAGGTTGGTCAGTAAGTGTCTCTTATGGAGTGATGTTCCTTTCAACATTGCCAAGACAAACCCATTCTACCAACCTATGTTTGATGATGTTGCTATCATTGGCCTAGGGTACAAAGCCCCCACCTTTGCAGAATTGAGAGGGCCTCTTCTTCAAGATGAAAAGACTGATTGCACTTCTAGATTGGAGGAGTTTAGGGCATCATGGGAACAAATTGGATGCACAATCATGTCAGATGGTTGGACTAACCAGAAGGGTAGGACCCTTCTTAACTTCTTGGTTAGTTGTCCCAAGGGGACAATGTTGATGAAATCTGTTGATGCATCTGCACACATTAAAGATGCACGTACATTATGTGAGTTGTTGGACATCTTCATTCAGGAAGTAGGCCCAAGCAATGTTGTCCAAGTCATAATGGACAATGCTGCAAATTATGTTGCAGCTGGTAAGTTGCTTATGGAGAGGTATCCTAACTTGTTTTGGACACCTAGTGTTTTTCATTGCATTGACTTGATGTTGGAGGATATAGGTAAGATTCTTACTGTGAGGGATATTGTTGAATCATCCAGGAGCATAGCAAAGTTTATATATAATCATGCATCTGTGCATAGTTTGATGAGAAAATTCACCAAAACTAAAGAGTTGGTGTGTCCTGCCATTACACGATTTGCCAGTACTTTCATATCTCTTCAATCTCTGTTGAATTCTATGTGGGATGTGAAGAGCATGTTTCTTTCACTGGATTGACGTGCTTTATCTATTAACCCCAAACCAGAGGGAAAGGGCATATGCAAACTAGTTTCATATGATCAAAGATTTTGGGCAAGAGTAGAGGAGGTGTGTGCCATTTCAGAACCTTTGGTAAGGGTTTTTCGGTTGGTTGATGGAGACAAGCCCGCAATGGACTACTACTTGTATGAGGCCGTGGATAGGGCCAAAGAAGCTGTTTTTCCTTATTATTATGATAAAGGAGACGAGGGGTTAGAGAAACAACGGGTCATATGGAGAGTGCTTGATGAGTGGTGGAACAATACCCTCCATCGCCCCATTCATGTTGCAGGTATCTACCTCAACCCCGCATTTGCTTATGCCTGTGGTTTCAAATTTGAGGCCGAGGTGATGGATGAATTCTTCACTTGTGTCAAGAGGATGGTGTCATCTAAGCAAGAACGTGAAGATATTTCTAAAGAAATGGCGGTATATAAGATGGGAGGTGGCACATTTGGTTTAACCATGGCTATTAATAATAGGACGACCAAAATACCAGGTAAGCTTAAGTTTGTTTCAAACTTTCAAGTTTAGAATTTCATTTTTTTTTATGTTTCTCATTTTTCTTTTAACTTGTAGATGCTTGGTGGACAAGTTATGGTGGCAGAGTACCCCATCTCCAAAAGCTTGTCGTTTGAGTGCTCAGCCAAACATGCAGTTCGTCTGGGTGTGAGCACAACTGGAGTGTATTTGAAAAAATACACAACAAAAAGCACAATAGGTAAAAAGATTTCAAATTAAATTTTCTGAATTCATTTGATTATTTTTAATATTTAAATTTTCTAAGTACTAATTTACAATCTATGACCCTAATACAGACTGGAGTCCCAACGCCTCAATGACATGGTTTACGTCTACTACAATCTTCGATCATGGGTGAGACAACTTCAGACACATCCTGATGTGGAAGCCATCTCATTGGACAATATTCATACCACTGCTGCATGGAGGGTCGAGACTGAGAGGCTGACCATGGATTCTATCTCGGATTGGTTAAGTGTGGATCTAGAGGAGGTAGCAGTTGCAGGGGAGGGAGAGCCAGAGGTAGCAGAGGAGGAGGAGCAACATCAGGGTTAGGAGGCAGAGCTGGATGAGGATGATGAGGAGGAGGTGACACCATCTAGGATGGGCAGCAATAGCATAGCACAGAGGCCACCTCTTGTATCGGCTTCTAGAGGACGACTGATTCCATTTGTATTTCCAGGGGCTGCTGGGCCTTCTTCCTCTAGAGGAAAAGGCAAAGCCATTCCCTATTCCTGTAAAAGGGGAAAAAGATCTCAATGACTGATTACTTTATGACTTTTAGATGACTCATGATATACATTTATTATATTTTTTATTGATATTTTGACTCTTGAGAGTTGAGACTCAGACAAGATTCAAGATTCAAAAATTGATTCACTATTTTGATATGTGATGTAGCACTAGACTTCATATACATATTATATATTAGCTTTCTTTACATGTTTATGTGGAAATTCATTTATTTGATGTTGTGGATACTCTAGATGTTAAAAAAAATAAATGATTTTTTGTGTTTTTTTAATTTTGCTGACTTTTTCAAAAAACTCTCGACTTTATCAGTTTTTCAAATTTTGGACCCTTGCCGATTTAATCCCGACTTAGACTTTTTCCACATTGCAAAAATGCCCAAAGTGGGAAGAGCAAAGGGAAAGGAGGCATGAGAAGCCCTAAAAGGTTGGATGTTGGAGGAAGGAGGCTCAAAAGGAGACAACGACTAGGGTTTTAGGGATGAAAATCACGTGGCTAACCCAAGAAGCAACCATCCAGGGTCTCTGAAGGAGGCCGAGGCCTTCTTAGGCCACGGATGGGGCAAATTTGGCCTTAAACCCTCAACACAAGGGATAGGAGGGGAGGCAGAGGCCTCTAAGGATTATGACCTGCCCTAAAAGGGTCTAAAATGTTGAGGCATGAGGAAAGAAAGTTGACGCAGGGCAAGAGGAGGAGGGAATTGGCCTTGAAGAGGTCGGATCTAGGCCCGGGAGGCCCTAAAAACAAAAACCTTGTTTCAAAAAAAAATAAAAATCTCTTCCAGATCTGAATTTTGTTGCAAAGTTTCCAATTGTTGGCCCTGCAAAAGTTCTAGAGACTAGAACTTACCCTCAAGGGCCTAGATCTAGCTCTATTTCATCTTCTTCTCTTGATTTCACCTGCACAAATAGATTCACAAACATCCAAAACCCCAAATATATACAAAATCTCAAAACCCCAATTAGCAAAAATAATTTTTCAAATATACAAGAATTTTAAAATAAATTTATTAATTAATTATATATATATATATATATATATATATTTTTTTTTTTATGGATATTTTCCTTTTGATGAATGACTAAAATACTTTAGAAACCCAATGCACAATATAGCCTTAGCGAAGTTCAAATCAACCACATAAATATTTGGGATCCAAACAAAGTTGGTTCATGCCCATAGTTTGTGAATTTGGAGACCAAGGACTGGGGTACCTGCAAACATTATGTATATATCTCAAGAAAATAAGTTAATTGTATGGTGAATCAAATCTTCTAAGATTAGCCCAAAACTATCAATAAAATGACTTTATCTCTATCTACTGAAAAACAAATATTATCATTTACCATCACAACATAGGAAAGCTTGTAGGCAGCACATACCACAAATCAACGAACACTAAACACCTTGAACTGCACCCCAAAGTCTTTATCATGATAGAAATAAAAATTCCCAGCGGGACAATAGTGTTACATCAATGTCTCGACAACAATTTTTTAACCAGAGATTAGATGGCTAGAGACTCAAATGACTCTAATTTATAAATAAATCCTCCAAGTGGAAAAACAACAAGAAGTTTGCTTGATCCTTGTCAAAAAAATATCGGCGGTCGAAAAATACTTGATTATCTTTTAATCTTAGCTATTGAATTTTTATTTTTGAGGAATTTTCAAATTTATCATTTAATTCCATTTTTATTAGCTCAAAAATTTGACTTTGATTTAACTACCAAGGTCCAAGGGTCTATTTTTTCTTAAAATATGCAATATTCCTTTGGTGGAGGACCTCCAAAAATTAATTCTTTTAAGACCCACGAATTTTTGCACTTGAAGGATTTAATTTTCTTAAAACATTTTAATGTGACTCTAATTAATTAATTTTTTAGCTTGGGATTTGATCATTTTTGCTAGAAAATTTAATTAATTGACATTTGAGGGGATTAATTATTTTTTCCACTCTCTAATATTTTAGCCATGGTGTCGAAGTATGATGGACCATGCACTGAAATATTTTTTACATAAGATTTTTTTACAATTGAACCTTCAAAAGGGGAATACCCGTTCGACTTAGACCCTCTAATTATATACCCAATTCTGTGACACAATATGATCTAGTAGACCAAGTGATTTGTAATAAAATAAATTAGCCAACTAGCTTAAATTATTCCCAAATCACTTTTACATAATACTAGACTAGAATGTTAGGACTCACTTAAGGCTTCGACAAAAGATTCCACCTTAGCTTTGGGGTGCGGTTGGAGGGAAAAAATTTGTCAACCATCCATGTTTAGAAGCACAAATGAATCAGTGAAACAAAAAACCTCCTAGGACGAAACTCTTGCAAAATAATAGGCTTACCTAAGTTTTTACATACATTCACGGTCTTACTAGTATCATATACATTACATAACTTGCAAAATGGGTTTACAATGACACAAATACTGCTGATAGATGATCCGATCTTGTTGAAAACATTGGTACTCCCGCTTCCTCGGAACTTTGACAAAAACTGTTCAACATCTGGCTCCATATGGGGACACGTTGCTTCCAAGAAGTAACGTGAGAACCTCAGAATCTTGTATCCAAAAAAACAAAAGTCCATCAAATAGATATCCATTCAAAACTAAAATCATCATATATGCATAATAAATGTCATTGAAATAGAAAATATTACTCTAACAAACTGAAAAATAAAAGACATAATATAAATGCATGAAATAAAACTATCTAATGACATGAAATAAAAGTGAGTAGGCTTAGAGAGACTATACAAAAAGATGCCTTATGGCATCAGATGTCATCTTTGTAGTACAACTTCAAGATCTTCCCATTTGCTGGTGGGTCCACAAGAATGCCTTCCAAAGTGTTAAGGTAGAAAGAATTTGCTCCAACGACTCTTTTGATGATGTATGGTCCAAGCCATAGATCGTCGAACTTTCCATGGTTGTTGGGCTTCTCGTTCTTGCGATCCCATAATAATAACATATCATCAATCTGTAGAGACCTGTTTCGTGCAACCTTGTCGAATCCTTCTTTAGTTCTGGCCTGACTCTGACATATATTATCAAAAGTGTCTCTGCGGACCTCATTAAGTTCCATTATTTGATATATTCTTTTATGCACTCCATCTTTGTCCTTTGTAAAGTGTTGAAAGAGCTGATAAACAGGAAGTTTGAGATGAATAGGTAAGGTTACCTCCAAATCATAAACGAGCTCGAAAGGAATTTTCCCGGTAGCCCTCTTCTTTGTGATCCTGCCTGTCCATAATGCATATTTGATCTTAATATCCCAAGATCGTTTATTATCCCCCATTATCTTCTTAATAAAGCTGATCTAAGTCACATGACATGAGGACATGAGACATGGAGGACACGTAAATACAAGTATTCGACACGAGACACAGTGACTGCAAAAATAGGGCACGAGGGATACGTTATATATATATATATATATATATATATATATATATATATATATATATATATTGAAATATAGTATGAGTTTATTAATTTTCAACATCAATGATGTTCACTGCTCACAGTTCAATGTTCATTCTTGAATTTCATGTTATTAACTTATTAAACAAATTGAGAACCAAATCGAGGATCTCAATAGGGGCATTCTGCGTATTGCAGATATGACATCAAAGACTGATATTTTCTTTCTCAGTAGTTCTAGCTCTCTTTTTGACTAGTATATGAATCTGACTTACTCAAGTTGCACATCTTGGAAAATGTGGACAATTACAAGACAAACTTAACTAGGTAGAGCCCTATATATTTAAGTCAACTCTCTGTAGCCATTGAAATTTGCAATTAAAACAATACAATGGTTATATATGCATGCCTTCTTCATTGGCCAAACTTGGAGATATGCAGGGAGTCGAAAAATGTTTTGAAGAGTGGGAATTCGATGGCCTAAGTTATGATATCAGAGTGCCCAATGTACTAATTGATGCCTATATCACAAAAGGAATGATTGAAAAGGCAGGCCACTGAGTCTTTCTTGAACATGTTTTAGAAAAAGAAGGAAAACCAAATTTCAAAACATGGGAAATGTTTGTGGAAACATGGGAAATGTTTGTGGATGGATATTTTGAGAACAAGCAAATGAATCAAGCTATAGAGACCATGAAGAAAGCTATTTCAAAAGTTAAAAATTGTGAATGGCAGCCGACACCTAAAAAGGCTCTTGAATACATTGATACAAATTATATAGGTATGGGCATATGGAATACAAGAAAATGCTGACCTGGCCCCCACATGCTCAAAAACAAGAAATTTAAGCCCCAAACCATGAATGCTATTATCCAGGACCCAGGTCAATGTGAAGTTGACAGTTGGGAATCGCTAAAGGAACTTCCAACACAACACAACAACGACTCCAACGAGCAAACAATGACCAAGTTCCAACACAACAACGACTCCAGTGAGCTTTGACGGTGAAAAATGACCGAAAAAACCAAAAAAATGAACCATGTGTGGGCTTTATGAGTGAATTTTTGTGGGACACGTGTCCTAAGGGGAAAAAATGTTAGGGCACATTTTTTCCATGTCGAAAACACATGTCACGATTGGAGGACACGATAAAAAACGTTTTGGACATGTTTTAGGTCGTATTTCGTGTCCGACACGTGAAATACGGGACATGTGACCCTAAGGGACGTGTCCTGTGACTTAGATGGTGATCAAATTTTTATTGCTTGATTTAGCTATACCATTTCCTTGGGGATAGTAGTTTGAAGAATGATACAAAATAATGCCATACTTGAAACAAAAAGAAGAAAACTCATAAGATATGAAATATTTGGCGTTGTCAGTCGTGATCTTGGTTGAAACACCAAATCGAGTAATAATATGATTTTCAATGAAATCCATGACAACCTTCTCAGTAGCATGCTTTGTTGAAATGGCCTCAACCCACTTTGTGATGTAATCTGTTACAGTGAGAAGCCATGAATAACCATTACTAGAATTTTGGTTAAAGTTACCAATGAAATCCAACCTCCATTGTTGAAAAGGGGGTTCCGCCACAATCGACTGGAGAGGTAAGGTTGCTAATTTCTGTTTTCCTGTGAAAAGCTAGCATTTTTGACAGCTTCTGACAAACTTATGCACATCTGAAAAAGTGGTAGGCCAATAATATCCTCCACGCAAAATCTTGTAGGCCGTAGTTTTTGTAGCAAAATGACCCCCAGAAAATCCTGCGTGGAACTTGGTAATAAGCCTTTTAGCCTCATTTTCATCAATGCATTTGAGTATTATCCTATTAGGGTTTCTCCATCCAAGGCCATCTTTTAAAATACAATATTTGGATGCCTTTAATCGAAGAGCCCTCCTTTTATGAGCTACCAGGTGATCAGGACAAAGATTTGTCAAATAATAAATGATGTCCCTATACCATTCAATATTTTCGAATTTCTGAAGCTCGGGGAGATAGGAGGCTCAATAACTTCATTCTGGAAAACCATCTCTAAAGATTTCTCATTACTTTATTTCAACATTTGAGCCAATCCTTGGCCCTGGACAAGTTTGGTTGGTTTAATCTCAAGATCGTACCCCTGAATTTTGGTTACCCATCTGGCATGAGTCCCTAAGCAATCAGTTTGAGTTAATATATCTTTAATAGCTGAGTGTGGAACAAATGCAATAATCTTTGAATAGCCCACATATGTTCTAAAATGCTTAAGGGATTTGACCAATGCATAAGCTTGTTTTTCCATAATGTTGTACTTTAATTCTGAATTTTGCAATGATTTGCTCATGAAGGCAATTGGTTGCTCATGGCCATCTTTGTTCTTCTGCAATAGAACACCTGCTATAGTGTCTTCGGAAGCAAATGAAAAGATCATAAAGTCCTTTGAATAATCTGGACTAACCAAAACAAGAGCTTTGGCTATAACATCCTTGATATTTTGAAATCCTATCTTACCTTCCTCTTTCCAAATAAACTTTGCATCTTTCTTTAGAAGGCATTGTATGGGTTTAACAATTTCAACATAGTTCAGAATGAATCTTCCAAGGAATTTTTTTTACCCAGGAAAGATTGCAGGTATTTAAGATCACGAGGTAATGGAATTTGCTTAATAGCCTCAACCATTTCCGGATCAATCTTGAAGCCATCCTTGGAGATGATATGACCCATTAATTTCCCTTTAGTTACTCCAAAAACAGACTTAGGTGGGTTCAATGATATACAAAATTCATGACATTTATCAAAAACTTGCTTTAGATGGTTGATATGAGCTTTACCATCCTTAGAGAAAATAGTAAGGTCATCTCGATAGATTTGAATGATTTCCCCAATTAATCCCTTGAAAGCATAGTCCATAGCCCTCTAAAAAGTAGCCCCTACATTTGTCAACCCGAAAGGCATTCTAATATATTCAAAAGTGCTCCAAGGTGTGGTGAAGGTGGTCTTATGACAATATTCTTCCTTAACCCAAACATGGTTATAACCAGAAAATCCGTCTAATAATGACATCATATCGGACCCCGTTATCCTTTGCAGCATATTTTACATGTTGGGCAATGGATAATTATCTTTTTTACAGGCTAAGTTAAGATTTCGGAAATCAACACATAGCCTAATAGTACCATTCTTCTTTCTAACAATGACCAGGTTTGAGCACCATGAGGAATGCTGAGTTTGTCGGATGATACCAGCAACAAACATTTTCTGCAACTCTTTCTGAATGAGAGGGCCAACTTAGGATTGATTTTCCTAAGCTTATGCTTAAAAGGCTTGGCCTCTTCATCCTTTAACGAAGTTGTATGTTGAATAACATCCTTTTTGTAACCCTTGAGCTCATCATAGGAAAAGGCCATGTCATCTCGTCCTTTGCCAATTTTGACCATTTTCAGATTTTTGGGAAAACCAATATATACCTCAATGAATTCCCCTGTATCCATCTTCTTTTCATCAGTATTTTTGGTGGCATCATTTCTATCAAAGATTTGTTCCATGACTACCATGTTCCCAAAGGTGGGATTCACCACATCCTTTCTTTTGAGTTTAGACTGTTCTTAGGACAAGATTGGAAATTTTCAAATTTGTCTAAATGATTAAGGAAGCAGACAATTTTATTTTCATCATCAAATACTTGTCAATGCTCCACATTATTCGGAACTGATGGTCTGAAAATTATTTCCATTTTGGCTTTATCCTTGATTAAATTGTCAGATATTTGGAAAGTGGAAGCAGCTACAACAAGCTCATTGACTTGACCATTTTCTTCTCTAGGAATAATTTGCAGGCCAAATGCATCGAATAACTCTATGGTATCCCATACAATGTTTCTGTACTTCTTGAGTCTATCACTTTTGCATGAGAATATACCCTTGACCTATTTGAGGACAAGATCTGAGCCACCTTTCACAGTTAATGAATTTATTCTAAAGATCCCTAGCCATTTCCAAGCCTAACAACAAAGCTTCATACTCAACTACATTGTTAGTAGCTTCGAACTCTAGGTGGAAAGAAAATTTGAACACATGCCCCAGAGGTGAAGTTAAAACAATTCCAGCCCCTTTACCTAGTTTTGAAAAGGCACCATCAAAACTCATGTGCCATTTGATCTTTAGACTCTATTTCATCCTTTGGCAAATCTAAAGGATCAAAAAGGACAACATAATTTCCAATGCTAGACTGCATCACAACAGGCTCTTCTAAAAGGTCCTTGGGAGGGGACATTTCATTTGAAACTTCCTTAAGCTTGGCACAATCATCACATGGAACAGAGTAAGGGGGAGCTTGGTGCTCATCTCTAGGAATTTTTTCTGGAGAACCCTTGACCTCCTCCGTGACCACATTATTCTAAATCAAATTTTTGATCATCTGAGTGATAGGCACATATATTTTTATTTGGCTGATCCATTCTCCCAATTTGAAACTAGGATTAGCTTTAAGAAAATCAGAGGTCGATTCTCCTATGTCTTGGATAGATGGCTCCTCAAGCCAATCTTCATTTTCATTTTCAATATTTCCTAAGTTAAGAGTTTCAACATTACAACTATTTTCAATAACTTCCATCCAATCTTTTAAAGGAAAATGAAACTCTTTTCCGAACATATTAATTTGAGGATCAAGAGGCCTTTGCTCAGCAGAAGGATTTCTTCTCGGCCATGGGTTATTATCACCTCTAGGTTGTATGTTTAGCATCTGAATCATTCTGGACCACATGTCACTCATTTGTTTGATATGCTCAATGTTAATTTCTTTCATAATCAGGTCAATTCCTTAACAGATTCTAATTTTTCTTCTTTAACTTCTTTTCCCTTAGACTTGATTTGGACTTTGTCAAAACTAGGGATTTATGACTTTCCTTAGGTTTTATTATCCTTTTCCAATTCCTCAGTTGTGCTTTGGGCAATAGCTAAAGTGTTGGGATGAGCATGTCTTATCTCATACTGCATCTCTACAGGGTAAGCCTCAAGATATTGTTCCAGAATTGTCTTGTCAGGAGGCTTATAACCTTAGTCATATCCCCTATTAGTTTATTAAATATTTGGTTAAATTCTTCAATTGTTTTGTTTGCTCTTTTCTTAATAGTGTTGAAATCCTTAACAAAATACTTTCCTTCCCTCTTATCTCCATACTTATCTTTAAATGCATCAAGAAGGGGTCTCAAAGAGTCGAAGGCATTGTCAGCTTTGTCTTGAAACCAATTGAAAGCATCAACTTCTAGAGAAAGCACAATCATTCGAACATCCTCGTGATTATAAGCAGTAGCATGAGTGAATCTTTGGATAAAGCAGTTGAACTTCTTTATGTGACTTTCAACACTAATAGCATTGTTCCCTTGGAAGAGAGGCAACTTAATCATAGTGGACTCATTCGAAAAATCATGTGGATATCCCTGAATCTTGGTGAAGCTGCAAGGCCTGTAAAAGTCCTCATGATGTCTTGACTTATAGGATGGTTGATGAAAAGCAAATGGAGATCAAGGAAAGCTTCGTGTTCAAGAAAATTTAAATGATTGCTAGAATGTAATTTGTTTAACTGGGCTGTTAGAACCTTCTCAGGATCGGGAGCGGGGTTAACCAATCTACCAGGATTTCTTCTAGAGTACGTTTTTGTGAATGGATGAATAAGTGGAGTCGCCACCCAAACAGGAAACCAACCTAAATGTCCAGGTGCTAAAAGTGTGAATGAACAAGATGAAAGGATTAGTGAGAGAACAAAAGATAAGTGATGAGAAGATGAAGAATGATGAAAGGATTAGTGAGAGAACAAAAGATAAGGTAATGAGAAGATGAAGAATGATGAAAGGCTAGGTACCAATAATGTTATGATGTTGATGGGACAAGGAATGAAGAAATATGGAAAGATTGAAAGACTGAGAAATTGTCGTAAACCCCAGTAACCGAAAAAATATATCCTTAGAAACAGTGCCAAAAAATGTTGTCGCTCGGATTGTATAAGCACTGCGACTATTGCTTAGGGCAGGGGCTACACTCTGATCTCCGCCCACTCTGTTCTAGCTATCTCCCAGTCCCAATAGAAAGCTATGTGGGGTAGTCCCTATGGAAATGAGGTGGAGGAAAACAAGTTGGGAACCAACTTGTTTGAGAGACACGGTTAAGTGGCCTAGCTACTTGGTAGAATTTAGCAAGATTACGTATTTGATTAGATTTAATATTGAGACCAATGTCTGATGGAATCAAAACTTCTTGCTTATTAGACATTATAGCCAAATAAGTGGATGGACAACTGTCGCTTATATGATGAACTAACCTAGACGAATATGCAACTCCTAAGAACTAGATATGATGCAAGGATCTTGGTTAATTTTAGATTAAATGCCTAATCCAAGTTGAACCTTTCCCATAACTGTTTTGAGAAATAGTCTTCAGAGTAGGTTGTGAGACAGAAGCCAACGGAAAGCAGAAAGTGGCCTGATTAACGATACCTCCCCCTGTGTTCCAAGTACCTAGTGCCTTCGTGCTGCAGAGACTGTGGCTCTGACGACTGCAAGGTCACTGTGTTAACCACTAAGAAAGGTTGAATCCTTCAAGCTAGATGAGAGAGGGTTGTCCTAAGAGTCTATCAACCAAGCTTATGTTTGGAAGTAAGTTATTAATTGGAAAACTAAGACTAGAATGTTTATGCAATGATTATCAGTGAAGTCGCTTGAGTTAAGATTGTTTAAGTGTTTAAGTACTTAAATTATGATTACTCTTTATGACAATAGTACTTAACAACAATTAGAAGACAATCTTAAAACAAGACAAGTGCTTAAGGATACAAGTGCTAATAAGAAATGAATCCACAAGATACTTCAACCAATGATATAAGTAAAAGAACTTAGAGCACCTATCCACAAGACGCGAACAACAATTATTCAAGATGTTCTTATGCCAATATCACAATGCTAATCGGATGTTAAGTGCTCAAAATTAATATTTAGGAAAGTTATGATTAGAGTGCTTTTAGTGAGTGAACTTATTAAATGCGAATATTGAACTTTATAGCATATAAACTCACAAGGAAAACACAATGTTAGCCACCTCCACAATATCAATGCTAAGAATAAGAAACAATAGAATGTACTAATATGAAAGCACTTATGCAATTTATGTTCCAATGACTTCTTAATAAGCAACAAGTGAATGATATGACAACAGTAAAATACTTATAACAGTAGTAAGGAAATCACTTTAAACCTAAGAGATGACAAGCCTGAAGAAACTAGACTTGATCACTAAAGTGCGCAACAACTTGCCAAAGTGAAACAGTGAATTTTAGCTCACTTGAAATGCAATTTTCAGAATTAGATCAGATCTGATATATCTTTTTAAAGCAGTTAATAAATTAGCAAATCAATGAGTTAGTGATGCTAAAACAAGTGCCACTTCAAGGCGAAAACTTGGCAGAAAATTTCCCAACTGAAAAATTTAGTTTTGAGCATTTTTAGGTGTGTGATTAAGAAAATTACAGATCTGATTCAGTGATTTATGCAGAAAATTCCAACAAACAGAAATTCAGATCTATGCTAGATGGTGAATGCCCAAGTGGCCAAATTTTAGGAAAATTCAAATTTTGAAATTTTAGAGTATTTTAACCAACTTAATGTGATTTTAGGGCTTATGTATTACTGTTATGAATCAGAATTTACATCAGTAATAAAATAGTGGAAAATTAGGGTTTAGAGAGCAAATCCTAGGCCCAAGGCCTTGAAGATCCCTTGGTCCAAATTTGCTGAAACCTTAGGATGAGCTTGCTACCTAAAAATCAAAATTTTTCAGGCCAAGAACCTGCAAAACCACCAGGTATTCAGTCCAGAAAATTCAGATATGGATTTAAGGCAAACTAGGGCCAAAGAGGGTCAACGCTAAGCCCAATAGGACTAGCGTTGAGGGATAAAAGGCTAGAGGAAGGAAGGTCAGGGGTGAAAAACGGTCAAAGAGGGAAGAGCGAAGGGAAAAGAGGCAGGAAAAGACTTAAAAGGTTGGAAATTATAGGAAGGAGGCTCAAAAGGAGACAACGACTTGGGTTTTAGGGTTGAAAAACCCACGACTAGCCCAAGTGGTAGCCTGTCTAGGGTCTCTGGAGGAGGTCGAGGCCTTCTTAGGCCACAACTAGGGAAAATTTGGCCTAAAAGCAGGGGTAAAAGGAAGAGGACGCTGGCCTTGGAGAGCCCGGATTTGGGCCCAGGAGGCCCTAAAAATGAAACCAATGTTTCAAAAAAAATAAATGATTCTCTTCTAGATCTGAATTTTGCTGCAAATTTTCCAATTGCTAGTCCTGAAAAAATTCTAGAGACTAGATCTTACCCTCAAAGGCCTAAATCTAGCTCTATTCCAACTTTTTCTCTTGATTTCACCTACACAAATAAATTCAGAAACACCCAAAACCCCAAATATATACCAAATATCAAAACTCCAAAACCCCAATTAGCAGAAATAATTTACAAATATACAAGGGTTTTAATATACATACATATATATATATATATTTTAATTTTTATGGATATTTTTATTTGATGGCTGGCTAAAAATACTTTAGAACCCCAATGCACATGATAACCTTAGCGAAGTCTAAATCAACTACATAAATATTTGGGATCCGAACAAAGTTGGTTCATGCCCACAGTTTGTGAACTTGGAGACAAAGGACTGGGGTACCTGCAAGCACTATGTATATATCTCAAGAAAATATGTTAATCATATGGTGAATCAAATCATCTAATATTAGCCCAAAACTATCAATATAATGACTTTATCGTCATCTAATGAAAAACAAATTTTATCATTTACCAGAACAACATAGAAAAGTTCGTAGCTAGCACATACCACAAATCAATGAACACTGAACACCTTGAATTGCACCCCAAAGTCTTTATTATGATAGAAATAAAAGTTCCCAGCGAGACAATAATGTTACATCAATTATTCAACAACAATATTTTTGCCCAAGCTCAAATGGCTAGAGGTTGAAATGACTCTCTAATATATACATAAATCCTCCAAGCGGAAAAACAACAGCTAATTTGCTTAATCCTTGTCAAAATAATCTCAGCTGTTGAAAAATACTTGATCATCTTTTAATCTTAGCTATTGGATTTTTGTTTTTCAAGTATTTTCGAATTTATCATTTAATTATATTTTTATTAACTCAAAATTAATTTTTTTGAGCTAATTTCCAAAAAAAATTAACTTTGACTTAACCACCAAGGTTCAAGGGTCTAATTTTTCTTGAAATATCCAATATTCGCTTGGTGGAGGACCTCTAAAAATTAATTCTTTTAAGACCCACGAAATTTTCCACTTGGAGAATTTAATTTTACTAAGAGATTTTAATTTGACTCTAATTAATTAATTCTATGGTTTGAGATTTAATTATTTTTTCCAGAAAATTTAATTAATTGACACTTGAGGGGATTAATTATTTTTTCCACCCTCTAATATTTTATCCATGGTGTCTAAGTATGAAGGACCATGGACTAGAATATTTTTTACATAATATTTTTTACAGTTCAACCCTCAAAGGGGAATACCTGTTTAGCTTAGACCCTCAAATTACATACCAAATTCTACGACACAATATGATCTAGTAGACCAAGTGATTTATAATAAAATATTTTAGCTAACTAGCTTAAGTTATTTCCAAGTCAATTTTACATAAGACTCGACTAGAATGTCAGGACTCATGTAAAACTTTGATGAATAATTCCACCCTATCTTTGGGGTGAGGTTGGAGGGAAAAACTTTGCTGACCATCCGTGTTTAGAAACACAAATGAATCAGTTAGACGAAAAACCTCCTAGGACGAAACTCTCGCCAAAATAATAGGCGTACCTAGGTTGCTACATACATTCACAGTCTTACTAGTATCTTTTACATTACATAACTTGTAGAATGTAATGTCCCAAATGAAAAAAAGTTGGAACAAACACTTCACATAAAATTATCATTCACTTAATAGAAGATTACCATGTCAAAATTAAACAAACAGAGAACCACAATCCCATAACACACTGAACAAGAAAATTCTTAGCTTTATTATATTAAATAAACTAGGGTTTTACATGATGGAATAACAAAAATAGCTGAGATAACTAAGATAGAACTGCCCTCAAATAGATTGACCATAATGCCGCAATTGACCTCCAAAACAAATTGAAAATCAATAAACTGCAACTTGTGAACCTTGAATGGATCCACCAAGGGAAGAGATGGGTGCTCGCCCACTCTCACTGAATCACCCGAGGGTTTCCGTCCTAGGGCTACTACTGAAGTAGAGAATCGGGTTCTCAAACCTCTCTACAAGAATAAAACACATCCAAGATTTCTCCAAATGACCTTCTCCTCCCCTTTTATAGATCTAATAGATAGATCGCCAAGCCTCTAGAAGCATCTTATTTTATTATTATTCCAGAAGCTCCTCCATTGACTTTATCTTGAGTGACCTTTTAATTTTTTTTATTTTTCCTAAGTCACTTATGGACCATTTCCTCCAATTAATTATTTTTCCTTAATTAAATGACTAATTAAAGTCATTTTTAATCAAGGAAAATGGTAAGTCGCCCACCATACTCTCTCCGGTGACTGGAAGTGACTTCTTAGCATCCCATCCTGTAGATATTCTTGTTCCGATTCCAACAAGCTATTACACTGAGGTGTTCATTTAACTAATCTACTTGCGATGCCACCTCGAGCATAATTAATTAAGTCCCATAATAATGCTAATTTTTGGAAGTTGTTAGAATGCGACGGAACAAAAGGAAAACTGTGTGGATGATGGAGTATGCCAAGAAAATGCCATCAAATCCCATAAAAACTCCTCAAAACTCCATCGGAACCCCTGATGACAACTGACATGGCCATCGCCTACCCTGGAAATCCAACTTGGCTGTATTATGGAGAAAGATAAGAATGGGGACATTACAGTCCTCCTGCCCCAAGATTGTTTTCCCTTGAGCAATCCAAATCCGTGGACCAATATGGTGGTCCAACGCAACTGAGACCCAATGCTCGGATCCCATACGAACCATTTGGTGATGCTTTGCTCCGGTGTCAACCCACCATGAATGGACCCCCCAATACCCGGATCCCAGACCAATATCCGATTGAATCTGTCATCAACAAATCCTCCTAGATCCCAATGCCACCAAGAACAAGTATCAAGGCTCCAAGGCTCCTACTGTGCTATAATTCCAACCATGAATGTTGCTCCATCCACCACGTACCAACTCATCACCTCTCTCCAATCAAACCCTTAGCATAGACCAAGGTCAATCTTATCATGTTGATGCTGTAATGAAAAAATGATGAGTGGCCAGCCTACATCCTGCTGCCAACTGAAGCATGTAATATCCCTCACCTCTAAGGGCTCTCGCAATACAATGCTTTTGACTAAAAATGATACTCCATCAATAGGGTACTAGCTCATGATCTCTCGCCAATCCAATGCATGGACTCTGGTGTAAGGAACAAGTCTACTATGCTGATGCTGGTCCATGCTCAACTCATGTTGCTCTATTGGCTGGTTAACATATCCATTGAGAAAACCTTACCTCTCTCCCTGTAATGGGTACAAGTGGCCAAACTGTGTTGCAAGCCCTATCTATGATCTCTTGGAGAGGGTTTCTTCCTGAAAATGTTGCAGCTTTGCTAGTTGGCACTACATTTGTTCGCACCTCATCAATGGGTAGACCCAAAGTTGGATGAACTTCCACCTCCCTTGACCGATAGGAAACTCCACGCTCCTCCAGTCCACCAATATCCGCAAAACTGTCCTATCATACTCCAGCATCCCCTGAAGACATGTGTCTGAAAATAATGCCTCCCTGGAGGTTGCCTGCACATCTGTCTGCTCCACTCTAATGGTTGGCCCCAAGGGTGTCTACTCATCCTCCATCATGGTCTCAACATGAGCCACTAGCTGACTCTCCAACACAAGCCCATCTTGCACACGTTGTGTGTCATCTATCTCGTGTTCCTCTATGTGCTCTCTATGCTGAATCATCAGTCGCTCATCTACTCCCGAGTCTCCTTCCCTCATGGGAACAATCGGCTGCTCATCGTACTCCTCCACCACACATGGATGCATATTTGGGTTGCTGTCATCAACTCGACATCACTGCTTGTGCTCCTCAGAGGTATCATTGTATGAACCCATGGACTCATCCAAAGAAGAATCCTTACCTTGAAAGTCGGAAGGAATCTCCTCCTGCTCTACCTCTGTCATCTCCTCATTGCCACTCAAGCATGAGTGATCAGGTCCCCGAGGTCCCTTGTAGACAAAGAAAAGTTCCTTCCTCATGTCATTCTTGTTGCATGATCAACCAAACCTGAGCAGCTCCTCCCTGGTCGATTGTCTCTTGAACAACCCAATGTTCTGCTCAACCAACCTTTCGACTAGCTCGTAAACAGTAGGTGAGACCAACTGCTCTCTCCTCCAGACAGACAACAATTGAGACTGCAACTCCCTACAAATGGCATCACGACCTCTCATACATGATGATAAGATGGATTGCATGTGTGCTATGACTCTGCCAAGATGAAACATTTGCAAAATCAAACCATCGCACTCTAGATCAAACGTGATTTCATAAGTCCTAGTCATGGCCATAACTCCTAAAATCTCAAGCTTCTTTCCAAAGGTAGAGCCTGCATTATTGTCCAAGTCTCGGAAAGTTTCTATCATCAGTTTGAAAACTTTCCTCATAACATCATCATTGTAAGGAGTTATAGGGGCGGTTAGACTCTGTTGATTTGGGGTAGCATCAGATGTGCTCTAGCCATGAAAATTGGTGGAGATGCTAAAGCACATGAGATCTCCAAGACCCAAAAATGGTTTGGACAAATTGTACCTGGTTTAGGAGATATTAAAATAATTAATATTTTTAATGGAGTTCTAAGTCTAAACTTAGGAAAAATAAAATATTGATGGATATTAATACAAAATTGGGTTAAAAGGTTCCAAAGGTCATGAATCAAGCCAAATCTAATCTTATCCATTTATTAGAGATTTAATCTCGACCGTTGAAAGACCAACAAGAAAAGTATAAGAGGAGGCTTGAGGGTCAGTTGGAAGATAACCAGAGTGATCAATCATTCATTTTGCTAGAGTGGGGTTGCTAAGCAAAAGTGAATCAGTGATCAGCAGTGAGGGGCAGTGAGTACTGGGCAGAGAGGCAGAGACAATGCCAAGAGACTAGCGCAGAAGCAGAGAGCGAGAGGCAACAACTAGTTCAGGCCACACAGAGGGCCGCTGCTACGTGTCCCTCCTTCATGATTTCACACCCCCCCTCAATACCATTAACCACACACAACCCCCCCCCACCCCCTGAAAATCACTCAGCCCTTACTTCTTTCCCACTTGATGTTCCATCTCTCGGCCTATATTCACGCAATTGTATAACTCACTATCTCAATTGTATTCTATTCCCCTAATCCCAACTGCCACGTGGCCCCTCCACGTGCATTAATTCATAATTGAAAAGAATCACCCCCTTTGCGCTAGATATATTATGATTAAAGGTTATTTTCCCAATAGTCTATAAATGTATAAATTAATGTAAAAGGGGAACTTATTAAACTAAAATAACAATAAAAGCAGCAAAGGAGAAGGAGACAACGAGGAGAGCAAGGACACATTCAACACATTTTAATCATCAAGTAGCAAAAGGACATAGGACAACGTCACATATTCAACACAACAATCATCAAACAGAACACATTGGAATAGCGAGACAATAAGACACATCTACCAAAAGGACAACAACATTGCTCATTTAAAGGCCTAGTCACTACCAGAATGGCCAGAAATAGCATCAACACTCAGCCGACTGATTTTTTTAGACAGTTTAGTCTATTTTTATACTTTTTGTAATAAAATATTTAATTTTGTTTTAAGACATTTGTGTAGATATTCGTGACAAATCTTGATATTTTAAATCAAGATATTTTGTAATAAATTTGTATAAATACTTCATCATTTGAAGTAATAGAGGTTGGTTTTTGTACAAAAGAAAACTATTGTATATTTTTCAAGCCTCAATGGACTTATCAGTAATAAAAAGGACATTCTTCATGGGATTCATGCGTTGAACTATTTGGTGATGTGCTTCTTACACTGTTAATGTTTTACTACTTTGTTTACATACTTGTGTTTTCCGAATCTAAATTATTTTACAGAAAATTAACGAACAATTTTTTTTGAAAAATACACTCTGATTCTAGCTGTAGATGATTTCAATGTTTTACTTGAGATCATGCTAAATATATCTTAATTTCCCTTTAGCTTCAATTGAACCTATATCTCTTCTCCTACTTCATTTCATTGAAATCTAAAAGATCCAGTTAGTTCAGCTACCTTGCCCTGTGAAACTCCTTTGAAAATCTGATACAGATCCCTATTAAGTTTGTAGAATCCATTGCCCAACGGCTCTTCCCTTGTTATTCCAACCAACCCAATTCATAAACCAAACTTTGAACACTCATAACTAGCCTAATATCTAATACAACAAAGTTAAATCTTACAAAGAGAGCCCTCTTTGAAGCTAACACGGCTAGATCACAACTTCCAAAGTAGGTTTGTGGTTACCTTTGTGATTTTCTTCTGCAACCTCGGAAAATTACAGAGTGCTAACAGGTTGCAATCACAATATTTTTGAGAGGTCATGTTCTAATGAAATGCAAAGAACTAATAAACATTCTAAGCTAAAAGAAATACCAATATATTAGAGGGACCTAAACCATTAGGTTTGGGCCCAAACCCAAGAGCCTCGTCCCTCTTGAACTAACTTGGTGATGGATCAATAATAAACTTCTCATTATCATTGCATCAATGTCAAATACATCACATAACCAGTCAAAAATAATAGTATCAAGTGCTTGAGCTCAATAGCTTCTTAGCTGAAAAGAAAGTTCGAATCCTAATGAACTCTTTGGAATGAATATATATATATATATATATATATATATATATATATCATCATCACCACATATGGTATTTGATACTCATTTAACATCAGTATTTTATAAAACATCGCAAATATATGTATAAATTAGATTATATGATATCGAATTTTCACTATGAAATTTTTCTAATAATTTTACTAGTGAAATTCCATTGTATATATTAATGGATGATATACTAATTGACTTAAATTTATTGTTTATTTTGTTTGTCTTTTTACTTCATGCATACATGTTATTAGTAATTTGTGCATGGATGCTTCAAGTAGTGTTGAACACATTTCAAATAATTTGCTTTGAGTCTTACTAACTTGGAAGAAAATGACAAGAAATGATTGTTAACTATCGCTGAAAAGTTTTTTTTTTATGCATACAAGTGCCTTATCATATTTTGGATCCTTTTGTCAAGTTCTTGGAAACAATGTATATTTTTTAATTGTAGTTATGTCGTCAATAATTTGACTAATCTTCAATTGTCGAATTTACTATCCATCTTTCATTTCTATGAACATAAAATTAAGCTTAGGCTTGTATATACATCAGTAAAACATAGAATTGCATTTAAGAGTAGGCTTTAATCACTACATTTTCTTAATATTTTTTAAAAATACAAAAAAATGTTCTCCCCAAATCAAGCCTCCATTCATTGGAGAATCACCTTGTGATGGATAAACTAGACCCAAAATTCTAGTTAGGACTGCCATCACCAGAAGAGTTTAATCAGGACTCTGACCAGATAGTTCCTCCCATGTTGAGTCAAGATTTTTCTCGACTTACTTCAACATGACCTCATCATGCTTGGCTTCCAATGACCTCGAGCTTATGATATAGAGTGTTGTGATTTTGGCTGATTGAGTGAGTTAAGGAGGTGGACAACCTCCTGGAATCTCTCCTTATTGTCTACTCCGAGCTCCTACATTGAAATCATCTAAAAAAAGCTCCATTTCTTGCATTTAAACCATATTAGGCCACATGACATAGCAAACATCTTTTACCCCTATCACTAAGCATAATATAACAAAAAATGTAAATAAACATGAGAAGGAGATAGTTCTAAAGCTAGAGGATGGAATTATGACCCTTATGATGTACCTATTGATGAGCCTCATCAATAGGTATGTTTACATAAGGAAATCCCCTCCAAGCTTGTTGATATGGCTGGTTTTGGACTTGTTGTGGAGGCCATTCCTGCCATGGCATAGGAACATTCCATTTATTCTGAGTGACATTAACATTTTGTTGATTAGGATCTTGATACATATTTGTTTCGCGTGGTTGCCAAGGTCTTCGGGGCACAATATTGTAGATTGATTCTATATTTTCGTAGTCTCCTTGGTAAGTTGTTTTCATCTTAGGTAATGTAGGAAATTTCTTAGTTTTATGTGGACCTACACAAATTAAACAAACTTGAATATTATCAAGAGGGCATTCTCGTAGTGGATGTTTTTTTTGACATTTAGTGCAAAATATAGATAAGACTGACTCTTGATCTTATTCCTTTTTCCTAATCTTTAAATCATCTATTTGAGAAGTAAGAGTATTTAAAAGATCAGTCTTAAAACACTCTAGCAAGTTTCCTAATTCTTCTCTACTAACACCTCTATTAATTGATTTAGTAACTTTAGAAAGAGGATTTCTTATGCTTGCACCAGTTTTAACTTTCCTTCTTAAATATTTCCCGCATAAATCACTAATTTTGTCAAATGAAAGATGTGAAATTTCACGAAAACCCATTAAATTATATATATATACACACACACACACACACACACATATCATCTATTTGAGAAGTAAGAGTATTTAAAAGATTAGTCTTAAAACTCTCTAGCATGTTTCCTAATTCTTCTCTACTGACACCTCTAGTAGTTGATTTAGTAACTTTAGAAAGAGGATTTCTTATGCTTGCACCAGTTTTAGCTTTCCCTCTTGAATATTTCCTGCACAAATCACTAATTTTGTCAAATGAAAGATGTGAAATATCACCAACACCCATTAAATTATATATATATATATATATATATATATATATATATATATATATATATATATATATATCACGAATGTCTTTTAATTATTGTATGAATTGTGTCTAGACTCAAATCATGTTTCTTTGATTTTTGCAAATTATATAAGAATCTTTCTAAATAATCTTCTAAGATTTCATCCTCTTGTTGTATCATTCTAAAAATATCCTCTTGAGAATATCTTGGTCTACAATAGGGTTGATATTTCTTAAGAAAATATTTCTTCATATCATCCCAGTATGCAATAGTGCCTTCACCTAAACCCATAAACCAACATAGTGCAACTCCTTTCAATGTTGTAGGAAATAATCATAGTTTCTGTGCATCAATATTATAAGCATAGCTGCAACATAAAATATCAAATTCAAATAGAAAGGAGTCAGGGTCTACAGTTATCCTACCATATAATGTTGTCAGCGCAAATGTTGGAATGTTCATCATTTGAATTTCAGCTTCTGGAATATCCACAATGGGAAAGCCAAAATTTGCTTCCCTATCAATATCTTATGTTGGTTGTCCATTTCCTCCTCCATTTCCCTTTCCATTTCGTCGGCCTCCTCCACCATCTCTTCAGCTCCATCTAGCAATTCTATCTCCATTAATTTCACTATATTAGATCCTCTTTCCTCTTTTGCCATGTTTTTTTTTTTTCTAAAATAGAGTATAAATTGTATTTCACCTTATAGGGGGAGAACCAAAAGGTGGTTCTAACTGGATCTTTGATGTATCACTTATGGAACTTGATCCTTTTTTTGTTTCTCTTGAACTTTCATGTTTTGTTTCTTCTTCTGCAATCACATGAGTATATGGGGGGGGGGGGATATCCAAATTACCTATAATTCTATGTCTACCAATCCCAGGTGATCTAGTAAACCCTCCTCTACTATCTCTTAATCTATACATACAGTATTTAGCTCAATTAGCTTTGTAAGACACTATGGTGGTGGTGCAGATTCTTACCTCCCGTTTGATATTCCTACTCCCCCATAATAATAAAAAATGTGTACCATAAGATTGAATAAAGGGAATTTTCTAAAAAAATAGGTTTTCGTTTTTAAAAGACAAATTAAACTCCTAAGCGCTTGTTCGTTACACCTCCCTGACAACAGCGCTAAAATTTCAAGTCATAAAGTGGGGTAGATTAATTAACACTTATTTTGTCAGTCCATATAGGTAAACTTCAAGGTGAAACAAAATATGTGTGAACTGGATTTTACCACTTTCCTATGCAAAACTACTCATAAAGCATGTACAGGTAGATCCCATATTTGATTCAACTTACCTTGACTTTCATGTTCTTAAATTCAATTCTAATTTTTTCTCATAAAGTTTATAGATTTAGCAAGATGCATTACACTTCCTCACCATATACTTCATCTAGATCAATTGATGGTCAAAATCAACTAATATTGTACTGAAAATGAATTTAAATAGAATAGGTGTTCTAGGTTGTGTAAGAAAAATCCAATTCAAAGAAAATAACAATTCTTTTATGTAAACTAAATCACTCTCCTATCTATTATTTTTAAGCATGATCAAATTATACGTCTAGTTTGAAGTATTAGTACTTGAGACAGAAACTAGAGAAATCTACCTCATAAAATTATTTCAAGAAAATAGAGTATTCATTTACAGAATTTTTGCAATCTTGTATGATTACAAGATCACTACAAGAAATCCAGTAATTGCTGCAGGAATTCTTGTGTGATTACGGGATCACTATAAGAAGTTCTGACACATGCTTACAAGAATTCTTGTGTGATTACAGGATCACTACATCAAACTTTAACACGTAGTTACAACCATTACAGGAAAAACATAACATACCCATTTCTTATATACATCATAGGATTATGAACAAAAATCCATAAAACCATATAAAAACCTAATAAATCATATAATAAAACATAAGTAACATGTACCAGGGGTCCCTCCTAGTCTGTGTTCACGGGGGCTTCCATTAATAAACCTCTAACATATCACGTGTATTCATGGCATACTAAACAATACACTTAATTTGACTACATATTGGAAAATGCCTCTAAATATCATTTTGTTTAACCCCTACCAATATGAACCCAATACACCTTCCTAACTTTAAAAACCCTTACTTTTACTAAATATTGTTGGTATCCATTTTTCATTAACAGATTTTATACCCCTTTATATTTTTTCATTAACTTTGAACTCCATTTTTTATGCATGCCAATATAAAAATCCTTTACCCCCTATATATCCCCTAATATATTATGTCATTTTTTCCTTAATATATACCCCCCAATATGAATGAACTTGGTATGATATTCCCCCCCCAGTGAAGCCCCCATGTTTGTATTACAATTAATGCTACGAAAGACCACTGCAAAATTATATAATCACCTGCATAATTCCTTCTTATATTACTAAAAACAGAGGTTCGATGCAAAAGAGTTTGTATGTCTTAAATCATTTTTCTCTCCAACACATATTTGTATCATCTATCTACTTTTATACAAAATATTACTACTTAATCGAGTTGCCCAATATTAGGGTCAATTCAGAATTTTCATACTAACAACGTACTAATACAACATAAACGTAATTGCCCTCAATTCCATAATGTGTATTCTACTTCTTAAATTTTGGTGACTAATCCTTAGCTTGTTTGGAGAGAATATTGTGGCAGCTCCAAAAATATTATGCATAAAACACTGATTTGGTACACCTTGTCTTTGACTTTTGGAATAAATAGATATGGATTAGCCTCCAAGTGTCAGCTTCCTTACTGATGTGGAGTATTGTAGTGGCTAATCCATGTGTTGGAAAGTTTGGTACTTTCAATTAACAGTTTTATAAACATTTAAAAAATAAAAAGAAAAGAACAATTCTACAAGTGATTTTACCTTTAACTTCATCCTTTAAACATCACCTCTTTAATAAAACTAGTAAAATGATATGAAACAGAGGTTAAAATGAACGAGATAATGTCAAAAATCGGGTGGTTACAAATATTAAGTTTTAAGCCCAACAATAGGTTTATCTATGAGAAATATAATAGTACAGTGATTGGTGTGCACAAAGGTTTTACTACCCGCCACCTATGGGTAGTATCCATAGGAGAAATTTTTTATCATAGATGGTTCTTAGCCAACAACCAACAAGCCCTTGCATCACCCATATAGCATGATGTGACATCATCTCCACCACTTAAGCCATCCATATGATCCCTCGCCTGTTTGTCATGATCATATGTTTGAAGGTGGGTTGACCCCAGAGGTATGACTTTTGTTGTGTAGTTAGGTATTTTTGTTTATTTATCATGGATACTTTTGGGCATCAATTAGTGGAGGGATTCGATGGAAAGAGTTGGCTTGGTTTGCGCTCTTGTCTCTGTTTCCCAATTTGATGGTTAACCTTGTAACCTAGTCCCATGGCATCTCCTTTATTGGCTACTAGCTTTAGGGGTGGCACTACATGGGAAGCCCCGATTTTGGTTGCATGGTTCTACTTCCCAACACCATATACATCACTCCCCTCCACTCGTTATAACCCCATTCACCATTTTTCCCATTCAGGTCCACGTTTGTCCATTGGGTTCACAAGGACTTAGCCTCCCCTTCCCCTTGCCCACACTTTGGGTCAGGTGTAGAACGATGTCTCAAAAGTTGATGTAGACAAAAAGAAAATAAAAATAATAATTTGGCCACTCTTAAATAGGAAATGTACCATAAATGAAAAATATGGTTAGGACATACAAATTTAGCATGTTGGAAAAATCCAAAACATGAGCTTTATCCCTATCATCATTGTCATCACCCTGGTTCCTAGGGCCCCTCATATTGGCCCCTTTCACCATTAAGGAACCCATGAGTTTTCGAAACCCTAGTGGGCGATGAGATTCCCTGCCTTAAAGGGGTATTCACTACTATATCTTACATATCATGCTCATCCCCTAGAGCCTGAGTAGTTTCGAAAGAAAAATCAATAAAGGGAAAAAGGCATACGAAGAAGGGTGGAAAAACAATGGTTGAGGTAACTCATATACCACGATTTATCCCTCCAAAATTCATATGCCCAAGTGTGGGCTTTGTAGAAATTTTGCAAATTCTCTACAAATACCACTCTGATACCATGTAGAAAATCTGACTGTAGGTTAACTCGATAATGCAATATAAATCAAAGTAGAATACTATAACCTACTTCTACTTTCAATTTGCAGAAGCTTAAAGATCAAGCTAAAAAATATAACCAAAAGAAGAAGAATCAATGCACAATACACATGAAAATACTTTGGGGACAACCTCAGCTAAAAAACCCCACTATCTGTATTATCGTACAAGGTGGAAATACGTAGGAATTATACAAAGCCTTAGTTCTCACAACTAGCTAGATCTCAGTACAATCCTCACAGATGCTCACAGGCAATCCTGGCTTCTCTCAAGCCTTCCTCTCTACCCTCCAAGCTCATATTTCCTTGCGTTGTTCCTCTGGGATGATCTCCTTCAACCAAGTGGAAAAACTCGATTTACAAAGTGGATGATCTCCTCATCTCACACACTGTCAGAACTATGCAATCCTCAAGGAATGATTCCTTCTGCATGCATGAGTTTTCTTTATAAGAAAACACATGCAACTGATAGTACATTGTCCTTGTCTTTTATCTCAAATGGGTCTTTCTCAGAGTAGACATGCATGAGTTTCTGATGAGGGAATCTTCAATTAACTGGAGTACACCTAGTTGAGTGCATGCATGCATCAACTGACTGTTAACTCTCTATTAGTTCCTCAAATAGTTTGGAACTAATTTAACTAGATTTAACTGAGTAATCTGAGTTAACTAATTACAACTCAAATATAACTCAATCTTATCTCCTTGATTTAAGGCTTATCTCCTTAATTTAAGGGATAACTCTTGCATGATTTTAGAAAGACTTCTAACTTGAATTCCTCCAACTAATTAATTCAAAATGAATTAATCAACTATTTCCGAGTAGTTTTTAAGACTAAATTCGATTTTAATTCACAATTTAATTCAAGGACAAATTAAATTGGAATATTTTTATTGCCACATTTCAACAATCCCTCTCAAAAAGAAAGGAATTATACTGCAACAACATGATCCTCCCATCATCAGCAGCTTGCTTTACCTTGTAAAGCGAACGGGAACTCACAACTGACTTGTTCTCCTGTCTCGAAACCATGTCCCAAACACTGTTATGAACTATGGAGTCATACTCCTCCACCATAGCATCAACCCAAATCGGCTGCTGCGCTGCTTCCTCAAAGGAAGATGGCTTGCCTCAACACATTTCCCAGTAAGGGCCATGTATCCAGTGTACCTCTCAGGTGACCTCCTCTGTTTGCACTGAGAAGATGGTGCTCACATTCTCTCTCACATCCTTCAACAATCTGTTAGCTTCTCTTGTGCACTTCCATACATCTCTAGAAGACTCTGCTTGAGTGGATGTCTCCACTCCTGGAACCTCTGCATGTGGTTGCTATGCATTAGTCTGAGGCTCCTCCTCCTTAGGAACCAACAGTTCCTCCATAGCCTGTAGTTGGAGCTCCCTCTCAAGGGAAACTCGCATGACCTTCTGCTCATCAAACTTGAGATCTCTGCGAACCACTTTTCTCCGACTAGTAGGAAAGTACACCCGATAGTTGTGAGGTGTATCAGTGTACCCCACAAGTATCCCCAACTCTGTTGTTGGCTCAAGCTTCTTCCATGCATCCTTTGTCACATAGAAATATGCCGATGAGCCAAAGATCCTGAACTCGCCCACATCTAGTCTCTTACCGGAGAAAGCTTCCTCTAGTATCTTCATCCCAAGTATGTGATGTGGTCTTCTATTATGCAAATGGGCCGTTGTGTTGCATGCCTCAGCCCACAAGTGAAGTGGTAGACCTTGGTCATGCAGCATCGCACATGCTGCCCCTACAATAGTTCTGTTCTTCCTCTCGGCCACCCCATTTTGTTGTGGGTTATGAGGTGTCGTCAACTCTCGTTTAATTCCTTTTGCTGCACAGATGTCCTTAAACTCTTGAGAGACATATTCTCCACCATTGTCGCTTCTCAAGGCCTTGATATTCTTCCCTATCTCTTTCTCGACCAAAGCTTTCAACTCACAAAACTTTGTGAAGGTTTGGTCCTTCTTCTGCATGAAATAAATCTACCATTTATGAGAAAAATTATCAATGAAAATCATATAATACCTTTTCTTGGTTGTGGATGCCGTCGAGAATGGTCCACACACATCAATATGAACTCGCTCTAAGATAGCCTTTGCTCGACTGTCTCAATCATGAAAGGAAGACTTGGTGCACTTTCCCAAGGTACAACCTTTGCATGTGTCAATTTGCTCAAGTTTACCTTTGGGAAGTCCTGTAGATATCTGTTGCATTATCTTCAAAGCCCCATGATCCAAATGGCCCAACCGCCTGTGCCACAACTCTCCAATTTCTTCGCTTTGTACCAATTCTACTTTCGTACTCAATGTTGCATAATCATCTACCTCTAGTTTATAGATATTCTTCACCTGAATCCCTATCCTCTTAGTCTAACCTGTGGCTATGTGTCTTAGGAACACCTTTCCTTTACTGAAGACAACAACGTAGCATTTTTCCTCTAACATCACGATAAATACCAAGTTCTTCTTTAGTCCAGGCAAATAATTCACATCTGTTAAGGTGATAGGAGCTCCATGCTCCCTCTGAAAAACAACTGTGCCCACTCTTGAAACACTATACTTCCATCGTCACCCATCTCTATGCGCAGCTTGAGGTCTTTCTCCTCCAAGGTACTAAATAAACTTTTATCACCGGTCATGTGGAATGAGGCTCCACTGTCAAGATACCAAACACAACCCATCATTAATGACACCATGCATGCGATGAGAGTAAAGTCCATTTCGAACTGAGAAGCTAATGCCTCACCTTCCGATCCCTCCAAGGATCCCTTCTTAGACTTCTTCAATGGGAAATTGATAGCATAATGTCCCATCTCGTGATAATTAAAGCATCTTACTTTAGACTTGTCACCCTTCTTCCCTCCATGAGAATAATTCGATTTGGAATGGGAAGCCTTCCCCTTCCCTTTCCTTGCCTTACTTTCTAAGGCCAGATTTTCTTCATCATCATTCTTGGATGAAGAACCATCTCGAGTGCTACTCCTCCTGATCTCCTCCTGCATCACATCCGACCACAGTCTTTCCTAATCCGGAAGTTTCTCTCTTCCATTCATAGAGTCCTAGTAGCTATTCCAGCTCTTTGGAAGGCAAAGGAGAGCGAGGCTCACCATATCATCATCGACAATATTTATTCCCACAATGCTAATCTCATCTCTTCAGGTGGCGATCTTGTTCAGATATGTGGAAACAATATCGCCCTTCTCCATATTGATTCTTCAAAGCTTATCCTTGAGCGCCAATTTATTCTAGTCACTATTGTTCTGGTAGAGGTCCTTCAATGTCTTCCACATTGAAAATGGAGTATCCTTCCCATGGAGACTCAAGGCAATATGGTCTCGAACTCCCTCAAGGATGATCTGTCTCACCTTCGCCACACACTTCTTCCACTCAGCCAACTCTTTTGCATTAGTTGAAGCTGGCTTTTGGATTTCTTGATCAATTAATTCCTTCAAGCCATTGTCTTCTAATACAACCTCCATTCTATATTTCCATGCTATGTAATTCGAGCTACCTTCTAAGGCATACTCGAGTCTCAAGCCATAGAACACCATTGGCCAACCTTGAAGTATGATAAGAATTTTATTTGCACCTGCAACCCCAAACTTCAAAATTCGAGTTCTCTCCTCAGTATACTATTCATAGCTCTGATAAACTAGGCTCCGATACCATGTATAAATTCTGCAAATTCTCTACAAATCTCGCTCTAATACGTAGAAAATATGACTATAGGTTAACCCGATAATGCAATATAAATCAAAGAAGAATACTATAACCTACTTCTACTTTCAATTTGCGGAATCTTAAAGATTGAGTTGAACAATATAACCAGAAGAAGAATAATCAATGCACAATACACATGAAAATACTTTTGGGAAAGCCTCAGCTAAGAAACCCCACTATCTGTATTATCATACAAGGTGGAAATACATAGGAATTATACAAAGCCTTAGCTCTCATAGCTAGCCATCTCTCAATACAATCCTCACAGATGCTCACAGGCAATCCTGGCTTCTCTTAAGCCTTGCTCTCTAGCCTCCAAGCTCCTATTTCTTTGTGTTGTTCCTCTGGGATGATCTCCTTCAACCAAGTGGAAAAACTTGATTTACCAAGTGGATGATCTCTTGATCTCACACACTGTCAGAACTACACAATCCTCAAGGAATGATTCATTCTCGATGCATGAGTTTTATTTATAAGAAAACACATGCAACTGATAGTACATTTTCCTTGTCTTTAATCTCAACTGGGTCTTTCTCATAATAGACATGCATGAGTTTCTGACGAGGGAATCTTCAGTTAATTGGAGTACACTAGTTGAGTGCATTCATGCATCAACTGACTATTAACTCTCTATTAGTTCCTCAAACAGTTTGGAACTAATTTAATTGGACTTAACTTAGTAAACTGAGTTAACTAATTACAACTCAAATATAACTCAATCTTATCTCCTTAATTTAAGGCTTATCTCCTTAGTTTAAGGGATAACTTGAATTTCTCCAACTAATTAATTCAAAATGAATGAATCAATTATTTCAAAGTAGATACTAAGACTAAATTCAATTTTAATTCACAATTTATTTCAAGGACAAATTAAATTGGAATATTCTTTTTGCCACATTTCAACAAGCTTCCCTCATTATATCTACCCTTATATTGTGGCATGAGGCTTGGAGCCTTCCCCTGATGCCCCCCTCCATCCCATAATTATATCACATGTCAGCTGCCATTTGATGGATGTACCATGGAAATCACTCCCCTTAGAGGCTGAAACCACTTAATCGGGTCCTTGGTTATCCTTCTTCTTGAACTTGGAGACAATTGTATGTTATAAACCCCATTATGGAAAGGAATGCCACTACGAATGGTCTACTTGGTTTAATGATTTGTAAGTTCGTTCACTCAATTTCACTAATGTTTGGTTGTACTGGAAGATGAGGGGACACATTGAATCTTATACAAGATTACAAGGGGGACTTTGTTTGGGGTTTGGTCTCCCTCTACGAAGTCCAAGCCCTCTAGAGGGCGATATTGGCATTTGCAAGGTGAGCATTGACAACCACGGGTCTCCACCATAGTAGAGAGAATATTTCCACTTCATGATATCTTTCAGTTCTACTAATTACTTTCTCATGTTCCACCTATTTGACAATGATGATGCACCTAGACGACCTTTCCCAACTGATACACTCTTGCACCACACACTTGGAAGCTGATCCAAGGCCTAAATGAGGATGTGTCTCACCGCAAGAGATAATGAGAGGGCTAACATCATTCTTCCAAGCCTTTCAAATGGGATATAGGCTTGTTCGATCCATTTGGAGACCCATGATGATGTTTTGTGCCCCCATAGCCACTTGGAGGCACCATGGGTCATTATGTTGGAAATCAAGCGGCCGCCCCCTTTATCGCTATGTTTGGAGCTCATTCATTCATATTTACACACATTGGACTCCACTAGGCCTCTTCAATGGCCCTTAAAGCTATTGTATCTATCCTTTTCCCCTCTTTAGAGGCTTATTGTTGGATTATGGAGCTATCTTGGTGGGCTTGTCACTAAGTTATGTTATTTTTGCACATTATTTTATCATTTTAGGCATTATCAGGCCTAAGTAGGAAAATCGAACACCTTAGGGAGGATATATATTGATGCGATGATTATTTCATTTGATCATCACTTGGATTTGGATTGGTATATATTCTTGAAAATCTCACATTAGCTATTAAGGACAAATTGAATATTATTGGATGCATTTTGATGTTTGGATTGATGTTATTATATCATTTGGAGGTTCTCTCTCGTAAATATAATGGATGGATATACTTTTTGTGCCATGCATGTTTCTCTTTCTTGTGAAATTTTCAATTTATGTTTAATATTTGGAATATTGCATCATGATGTTGCTTTTTCTCTAAATTTATACAAAAATCTTGAATCACCTAGTAGTCTTGATCTATTGGATGTGTTATTCATTGGGCATGAAAATCAAATGTTACTAGGGGTAACCATTGAAGGTTTAACCTCGAAACTCCATTAATTTTTCAAATCAAAGTATAAATACTTGTAGCTATGTAGTTTCTTCACTAGGGTATGCAAAGCTGCAATTAGTCGCTTTGATAAAGAAAAAACCCTAAATAAATCTCATCCTTGACTCCATTCTCCCAATAGGCTAGGCACTGGTCTAGTCATAGGTGATCACCCAAACAAAATTCTTTCTCACCCTTTTTTTCCCTTTTTTAAAATTCCTAACCCTAGTGTCTCCTAGGGCGTCACAGAAAATCAATTGTGGCCATCCAAAATTGATGAAACTTGGTCTAGAATTGCACTAGTGTGTATTTGATAGGTCCTCCAAATTTTAAGCCATTTTGACAATTGAATCTCAACTTTTGCCAAGCCCTAGTTCAAAATCCATTCTACATAGGTCTCACTTTGTTAGTGGCTTCTTCAAGGATAATTGAATTAGAAATTAAAATAAAATCTTATCTCTTTGATCCTTTTCTTATCCCTAACCTAGTCAAGACGCTTTGTTTGAACCAAGGACGTCCTGGTAATGGATGCATTAGGAGCGGTCTTAAGTCAACTTTATGAAACCATCTTTCTTGACTGTTCCCACGGGTTTAGAAAGGCCAGAGGGACCAGGACGTGTTATTGGGCTGTATTGGGTTGGAAAGACGTTCACTCTCAATTCTTGACCTCATTTAGGTCCACCAGGGCTTCTTTGTGGTCCCACAACCTTGTCACTACAATTTCACAAGGATTTCTTGGAAATCCTATTCTTCTATGATTATTTAGTCTAGTGCACTTCACATCAAGAAATACTCCTCAACCCTAGGTCTAGGTAACCTTCTTTGCCTTCTTGGAGAGCCATTCATCTTAATTCTAAAGAAAGAAATATGTATCATTAGAGTATCTCCTTTGAATAGGATCTTGGAATCACTACCTACACATCAATGATATATTTCTCCTTTTGATTTCCCTAATTACGAGACTCCTCCCATCGGTGAAATTCTGTAAAGAGCAGGGAGCTTTAGATGAGGTGAGATTGGGCTATTTCTCCATTGTTGCCACTTGACCTAGTAGTTTCTTTATAGGAACCCATCCTAGGACCCCTACTAGTTTGAGAAGTAACTCTTTTGGCATCGTTTATGAGGAAATGAGACATGTGTTTTGTTCCCCATACAACAATATTGATATATCATTATTGGAGACTCAATTAGAAGAACAAAGCCCTATTTCTTCATTGAAATTTAAGGTCAATGCTTCTAGGTTGAAGTAAGCATCTCTCTAGGCATCTCTAATTTCACCCTAGTGACTCCTACATAAATCACATGTGTATCCTAATATAATGTATTTCTTTAATGATTTTCCTGCCTTGGGCATCCTTCGCGTTCCTGGATGCCCTAAGCATCCCACATGGACTATCATACATGAGGTGGACAAGTTTTATGGTGATCCACCTTCTACAGTTGATCATGTGGCAATATTTGCTACATATGCCTCAAAAGATGAATTAGTTTGTCACGATGTCCTCATGATGCTATTTATGAGATCCCTCCATGGTCATAATTCATGGTTACATAACTGCAAACCTAATATTATCTCATTTATTGAAGCATTATTTGATGTCTTTCTTGGACATTTGTAGGCATGCCAACCATTAGATATTCAAAAGGAAGCTTTCATTGAGCATCATGAAGATTTTTGCAAAGTTAATCTTGATCCCCCTTTTAATTTTGATATCAATGATTACTTTCATATTGAAGAGGGAAAATGGGATGTTCATGGACATCATTTTGACAAGGATCCTATCCATGACGTCAATGATGATTGTACCAATAGGACCCTTATATTTTCTCATGATCCTAAGGATGTAATTGAGTCTAATGTGGACCCTTTCCTCAAACCTTCTTACATTATCTTTGATAATGAGAAATCCTCTCTCTCTCTCTTTTAAGTGTTATCATCATGGGAAACATGCTTGTTGTGTCTCTCCATGTCATTAGTCTCCGTTTCCTCCCAATCATGACCTTGTGGTGGCCACAAAGCATGAAATTAATGATAAGTACCGAGATGGAGATAATATTCTTTAGGTTGCCATCCATCAAAAGTTTATGAGCTTGATTGTTGATATCTATATATTTTGGTTAGAAGAAAGGATCTCGTGGAGTAAATTACATCCCTTGGTTCCCTCTTCTCCTTTTAAGCTCCATGTGTGGGAATTCTATTTTCCCACCAGCTCCCCCCCATCTTTTAAGTGTTATTATCATGGGTAACATGCTTGTTGTGTCTCTCCATGTCATTAGCCTCCCTTTCCTCCCAATCATGACCTTGTGGTGGCCACAAAGCATGACATAAATGATAAGGACCGTGATGGAGATAATATTCTTGAGGTTTCCATCCATTAAAAGTTTATGAGCTTGATTGTTGATATCTATATCTTTTGGTTAGAAGAAAGGATCTCATGGAGTAAATTACATCCCTTGGTTCCCTCTTCTCCTTTTAAGCTCCATGTGTGGGAATTCTATTTTCCTACCACCCCCCCACCTTGGTGACCCTTCATATGATTGTTTCTATCCTTCCTCTTGGATTTGTTGCATAAGTAATCATTGGGAAAAATATTTTTATATTGATCTCATGATGTCCTGATTGCGTTACCTATATGATTACACTTAGTACTTGTATGATGTAATATGCATGTTAGAGTAGGAAGCATTGCATGATGATTTTTCTCATTAGAAATAACATCATGTGATATTATCATGCTAGATTAGTTGCATTTAGATTAAAATTGCATTTATAATAAATTTCTTTTCTTGTTGTTTTTTTTTTATGGCCTAATATAAGCGTGAGCAATCATAATACACCACAAAAAAACATGTTTCCCCATGTGCTTGGTCTTTGACATGTGTAGGTAACAGGTTTGTGGTCCAAAGAGATTACAGATGTTCTCATGACCACCCCGTTAGAGTATGTTTGTGCACTCTTCTAAGAGATCATGTCCTCTTTGGAGCCAGATATTACCCACCACCTGTGGGTAGTATCCATATGAGAAAATTTGTCTCCTAAAAGGTCCTCATCTAGCAAGAAATAACCCCTTGCATCCCCCATATATCTCTAAGTGCCACCATATCTTCTACCTGATCCAGCCATATGCTCCCTCGCCCATCTGTCATGATTGTATGTTTGAAGGTGGGCCTTCCGACCCCAAACGTATGGCTTTTCATTGTGTAGTTGGGTATTTTTGCTTACTTATAATGGACACTTTTGGGCATGGATTAGTGGGGGGATTCAAAGGAAAGAGTGGGCTTGGTTTGTACTATTGTATTCTTTGTCGAATTTTATGGTTAATCTTGTATCCTAGTCTTGTGACATCTCCTTTATTGGCTACTAGCTTTAGGGTTGTAACTACATGGGAAGCCTTGATTTTGATTGCATGGTCTCACTTCTTGACACTATATACATCACTCCCCTCCACTTGTTATAACCCCATTCACAATTTTTCCCATCCGGGTCCACATTTGTCCATTGCGTCCACAAGGCATTAGTCTCCCCTTCCCCTTTCCCACACTTTGGGTTGGGCTTGGAACGATTCCCCAGAGGTTGATGCAACTAAAAAGTGAAATAAAAAGAATAATTTGGCCACTCTCAAACATGAAATGTACCATGAAATGAAAAATATAGTCAGGACATACAAATTTAGCACGTGGGAAAAATCCAAAACATGAGCTCTATCCCTACCATCATGGCCATCACCTTGGTTCCTAGGGGCGATCATATTGGCCCATTTCATCATTAAGGAACCCATGATTTTCCCAACCCTTGGTGGGTGATGAACTGCCCCACCTTAAGGGAGTATTCACTACTATATCTAACATATCATTCTCATCCTTTTGAGCTCAAGCAGTTTCAAAAGAAAAATCAGTAAAGAGAAAAATCCATATAAAGAAGGGTGGAAAAACAAAGGATGAGGTAAATAATGTACAATGAAATCTCCCACCTAAATTCATATACCCAAGTGTTGGCTTCCCTTATTATAGTCACCCTTGTATTGTGGCATGTAGCTTGGAGCCTTCCCTTGATGCCCCACTCCATCCCATCATTATATCAAATGCCACTTGCCATTTGAAGGAGGTGCCATGGAAATTTCACTCCCCTTAGAGGCTGCAACCATCTAATAGGGTCCTTGGTTAACCTTCTTCTTGAACTTGGAGACACTTGTACATTTTGAAGCCCATTATGGAAGGACATGCCACTATGAAGGGTCCACTTGGTTCCATTATTTGTAAGCTCATTTACTCAATTGCACTAATTTTTGGTTGTACTGGAATGTGAGGGGATGCATTGGATCTTATACAAGAATTTAGGTGGGTCTTCGTCTGGGGTTTGTCTTTCTCTATGGGGTTCAATCCCTCTAGAGGGTCATATTTCCATTTGTAGGGTGAACATTGAGAGCCATGGGTCTCCACCATAACAGAGAGTAGATTTCCACTTCATGGGATCCTTCAGTTCCACTCATTTCTGGCTCGTGTTCCACCTATTTGATGATGATAATGCACCTCGACCATTTTGCCCAGTCAACTACACTCTTGTAACACACACTTGGCAGTTGATCTAGGGCCCAAAGGAGGATGTGTCTAACCATGAGAGACCATGGGAGGGCTTGCAACATTCTTCTAGCCCTTATAGATGGGATACATGCTTATTTGATCCATTTGGAGACCCACGAGGATGTTTTGTGCCCCCTATTGAGAAAAATACTGAGAGGGGGGTGGGGGGGTGTGGGATGGGGGGGTGTGACTTAGTATTTTAAAGTCACTTCAAATTTTCATTTTCGATTCTAATTTTTGTATGCTATTATCATTCATGAAATCCGTGTATGTACATGATTGTGGTAAATGCAAACCACGTATATCCAAATAACTAATTTTTATATGATTCCTCATATGTTCATATTTAACCAGTACTTCATTGTTTCATTTACATTATTTAAATAGTAACCATGAGCAGTAAAAGAGGAATAAACCATCACACATAAGAAACAAAACAACACATGAGAACACTAGGATTTTTTAGGTGGAAACCCAATGTGGGAGAAAACCACTGTTATCGTCATCTTTGTCTTCTTATTTTATTATAAAGTAAAACATATTACAATCTTGTACTAGTGCATAATCTTACCAGCGCGCAAGAACCCACATACATGAGGGTCTAACCTCCACTCGTTCTCCAATGCCCACTGGAAGGGAGCTACAACCCCCTGATCTCGTTTACCAGCTCCTATCGGAAGGGAGAACCTACCCCCTGCACAAAATTAGTAGCTACCACTGGAAGGAAGCTCTGACTCCCTCACTAAAATAGCCAACCCTTAGCACCTTTGTGGACCACGTTTCATAGTATTTCATACTAGATCCACCTAACTCAAAACATCAAACTTGTAGGCCACCTTTCATCCTATTTTCAGACTGAACCCACTTCCAACATTAATCCCAACATCAAGTAACATTTTTGAAACCCAATGTTGAATCAAATCAATCACTGAACCAACTGAATCACTATAACATAAAAAAACCAATCATGGAACCTTATCTAACCATGCAACTAGATTAAACATTCCATATTAGACATAAACCATCAGATGATACCAATGCACAACCATTATACCAGACCATACATTTTTCATCCTCATAGAAATAAAGTGTTGTTTCTGCAAACCATAACTAGACATATATTAGAATGTATACGTTATTTCTCTAAAGAACAATCACATATATGTGTGCTTTCTCTACATAATACCTGCATACAGATCTCAAATAATTGGTAACTGAATCTAAATCATTGGAATATTGAAACAACCACTAAATCATGTATTGAATCAATCATAGATCATTGAACCAATTACAGATCACCATACTCTAGCATCATCACTAATCAACATTCCATTCCATAACCAATTCAACCTAATCAGTATTGTTGTTGGAAATAATACTGAGGGGGGGGGGGGTTGAATCAATATTTATAAATTGATGACTTTTTCATATCCATAATCAAATTTATATATGCTACTTCAGTGAAGGGAACTTGCGTGTTCACACAGTTCTTAAGGCAACCATCATGTATCCAGTGAACTTATGATTCAGTCAATTCATCATATGTTGATCTTTAATCAATGCACCAGTACTTTATTAAACATTAAACAATGACCATGTGCAGTAATAACAAAATAAACCAACACACATAAGAAACACACATGAACACCAAGATTTAAGGTGGAAACCCAATGCAGGAGAAAAACCACCTGCTGTTGTTGTCTCTGTCTTCTTTTAATATAAAGAATAATCTGTTTACAATATTGTACTAGTGAAGACTCATACCAGTACACAGGCACCCACCTACAGAAGGATAAAACCTTTTCTCATTCTCCAGCTTCTACTGGAAGGGAGCTACAACCCCCTAGCTCTTGTACTAGCTAATATGTTTACTAGTACATAGGCGTTGGCCTATAGAAGGCTACAACCTTCACTCATTCTCCAGCTGCTACTGGAAGGGAGATCCAACTCCCTGATCAAATCACCAGCCACCACTGGCAGGAAGCTTCTACTTCCTCACTAAAGGCTCCAACCCTCAGTATCCTCCAGGGACCACGTTTCATAAATTTTCAAATTGGATGCTCCTGGTACACAACAAGACAATATGAAGGCCTCGTTTCATCAAATTTTCACATTGGAACCATAAGAAACTTTGAAGATCAAAATCTATAATAACTACATCAACCAACAATCAGTCAATCTGAACAGTCAAATCACTATCACAAGAACACTGTGCTGAACCCATAAACCTACATCATCATTCAAAACCAGTTGCAACCTCAAAAGTCATACATCATAATGGATACACTACTTTAATGAACCAAACCTGCGTGTATACGCTACTTCCTTTAACCAAACCTGCATATACCTCCAAAAATACTAAATTATAAAAACTTTTGAACCAAATCTGTACCAACTAGTAATACTCTGAACATCTACTATCAAATTACAAAGGTCTAGATAGTCAATAGTAAACATCACCCTCCTCACTTAATCAATCAATCAATCAGACTCAATCTCCTTATGCATTCAATTCTACTTTCAAATCTAAGAAGACATAATTGACAGACAACAGTAAAATAGTAGCACTGGTAAGATAGATCAGTCATCTTTGAACAACAAGATATTCTTTCACATATGCTACTTGGAAGTGTCGAACCAGCGATTATACACGCCTTCACCAAGGTGAACCAACGTACAGATCTGCAAATAAAAACTTATAACTTCGCAACTATTCTATTCTTCAAATATACCCATATCATAGCATTTAAAGCACAAAACATTTGTTATCACTCAGATCTAGCCTATCCATTATTAGATCTCATAATGATAAGTCATTATGATCCTGATCCATCATCAGATCTCATCCATCATCAAAAAATTAGGTGGATACTTAGTCCAGGTCAAGAAAAGCATCAGAAACCCATAACATGCATAATTTCTTTTGATCTAACAATTCATAAGATATTCATTACTTGTGCACTTAGCCCTCTGATCTTCTCCTCCTTATATAGTTTTAGCCTTTCTCAATACCTTAGACCAAAACAAGACTTAGAACCTATGTTATTCTTGGATGGGATCAAATAACCATTACTCTGCTCAATATTGTGGGCTAATACCATGGTATTGACCCTTGGTATTCTTTCACCTTAATTTCCTTAATTTTCCATCCCATACGTGATTTTCCTCTTTTTAAAGTGTGTGCATATGTATACGCTCTTTTTGTACAATGAACACACATGTATACACTCTTTTTGTACAGTGAACCTGTGTAAACAACTTAACATACCTGAAAACATCATTTTTCTTCAAATTCTTGATTCTGATATGTAGTCCTTTGTTCCAATATCCCATTCTCATGTACCATTGGTGTTCTACCTCTGAATTGACCTGTTATAATGTGATTTTCCATCATACATCACTTCTGAACTAATTTATTTGAACTACCCTGCATTTTGTCACATCTATAAACACAACTGCCATGCATTCTGTCAGATCTTGTTTATACTTTTATTAATTAGTTCATTCATCAAATATCAAGGACAACACACACTCACAATCTCCTTGTATCAAACATTTGACCATTATTCTCTTCCATCATTCTATCTCCTCTGACCTGTAGATTCATCTTTGTTCCATCATTCTGTCACCTTTGATCTATCTTGTAGATTCATCTTTGTTCCATCATTCTGTCATCTCTAATCTATCCTGTAGATTCATCTAGTTTCCATATACTTGTTCTCCTACAAGTGGGTTGCCATCAAGTACAACACATGCATCATAATGCCAACAAATGTCACACATAGATTATCATGATAGAGACGTCATTGACAGACAATAGAAAATAAACAAGATATCTTCAACCGTAAACACCAATCATCGATTCAAACCCTAGTTTGTATGTGTGACTTCCACAAGGAATATATGAGTATGTACATTCTTATCATACACAACACTTGTGCACAAACCTTCACATACTAAATTTTTTTTCGTAGAATATATACATGACCCTACAAAGATGGATGCATGTATGTAAACGATTATTCCTAAACATATTTTCATCCAGATCTTAAAAAAATTCGTTTCAAACATAATTTCACTCTCTGCAACCTTTACTGTTAGAATTATAGGCTTCTGAACACTTCATTCATATCGCAACATCACAAATCTATCATTGTTAGTTACATAGACATTTTCAATAAGTAAATCAAACAAGCATAGATGTTAGCATACTTTAGATCTTTCTTATCTAAGTCTTCTCCTTACTCCCTGGTGCACACCTCTTCCAAATAATATCATACATAGATAACCCATAGTCTTAGCCAATACCTTAGGCCCATCCCTTTGTAATGTTGTTGGTATTCTTTGATGGGATCAAATAACCATTGTCACACTCATTAGTGTGGACCAATACCATGGTATTCAAATTACCATGGTGTGGACTCCTTTTATGACTTTTCTTTACAATACCTGTGTATGTATGTGACCTTGCTTCTCAGGAACCGCATATACTTTCTCAAACTTTTCCTTTATCATCCATCTATCTCTAAATTGATATTCCTTTATCCGTATCACCTGTAACATCTATACCTGTTATCATAATCATCTTGTTATCACATTGTTGACATATTTATCAAGTAGGTTTCCATCAAGGACAACACATTATCCATAATGCAAACAATCCCCCCCTTTGGACTTGATGGCAACCACTTTGGTGTTTGTTCGCTACTTGTAAACACCTACAAATATCAATACTTCTTACCAAACTTCTCCAAGCATTCTTATCCAAACACCAAGCTTCTCTCCCCCTTTAACATCAAGGGAAAAAGATTGAGCAATGCTGAATGAAGACTTCCCTCCACTTTTGTAGAGAGGATCACTGTAGGTCTGATCTGCTGAATATGAGAATTTCATACTAACCATGCCCCCCCTGAGCATATGTTGGATTGTTTGAAGATATACAAGATGACACGACCAAATATGACCTTTCCTATGACCAATGAATCCATGATTATATCAATCACCCAACACAGTGGGGTTACATATTTGACCCAACATTACATCAATTGCCCAAACTAATGGGATTACATACAAAGCATGACTTGATTGCAATAGCCCATACATGACTAAATTTTACAATGATTTACAACATGGGTCTTTACATGACCTTTACATCAAGAGACAAATATGACATTTATAACCAAAACCAAGACCTCTACAATGAGGTAGTAAGATCATGATAGTCGTGAACAACCACCATATACCATATAGGAACTTGAAACATGAACATCCTAATCATCAAGAATTAATGTATGATAGGTCAATGTATCATTAAACTCTCCAATATCATCAACATGTGACCAAATATGAAATGCTTCCAATCATCAGCAAGCAACTTTAGCATCACAAGACATAGAACTGAGCAACAACATCACCAACCAACATATTCAATTAACATAGCATACACGTCCTCTTCATCAAGTGTATCCAGTAATATTAACAACTACACTAAGTGCAGCTCAAGCATCATCCATGACTTCATCATCACTAATGACATAATCACAACAATATGTGTCCTCACTAATAACAATAGCAATGACTAAACATCAACAATGATATGTACTCATTATAAACCCATCATGCAACAAGAAGTACTCAAGAAATCATAATGTTAAAAATGAATTATTAGAACCATAACAAATTCCCCCCCTGAACATATGCCAACTATTCACCACCAACTCTAATCATATCAAACTTCTCAATCAACTATTGCATTAAAGGACCATTTCATCAACAACAATAACATAATAATTGCAACAACTCATAACCTCATCATTCTTAAGCATCATATCACCAACAATATGTAACAAACTAATATCAGAACCAGAAAGCCAATAATAACCTGATGGAATCATATGAGAAACTCCCCTTAAATCTATGCCACATTTATCCATCTTAGAGAAACATATGCAACTGTCTAGATTAAAACTCACATATATACGCAACTATCCTTCATGAGATGCACATACAGAAAGTAAAATATTGATTCTTTATAGTCACAACTACCCTTGAAACTGTAATATATGTTCCTATTCACTATTACTTCATCATATGCAATGATGTTACCATAAATATCACTAAAAGACTATCAAACATCAAGATACACATGCATAGATCCCCCTGAGATCATACATTTCTAGTCCTGTGGACCTAATAATCATCAACTTCTTTCCATGAGGTTATATACCTCACATTCACTTGTACAACCATTGATAGAAGTATTCTTTTAAGAACAAAGGACTGTCGCAGAGGAAACCTTCTCTACATTTCTGATTGTTGTTCCTTCTTCCTCCAAATATGCATGCACTTTCTACCAATGTGCTGAAACATATCCCACCTTTTGATTCTATTCCAAATGTTTGACCTACAATCAACCTTATGCCCAATCTTGTTACAAGTATAACATCTTATATGACCAGAAAATGGCATTGAGTAATCATAATATGTCTGTTTCATATTCGTTCTATTGCAATCAATAACTTTGTGACCAAATATTTTGTAAGAAAAAAAATATCCCTTAAAGAAACCTAAGTACCTGAGAGCTGATGATCTACCTGTGAAGTGGCTATTTGCTTGAGTTCAAAATAATATACTTCTATAATTGGCTGCAACATGTCCATAATTATGACATATAAAACATTCAACATCATTGATCGAAGGAGAGATCCTCTGAATCGATTAATGTTTTCATTATTGGGATAAAATGAATTCTTTTGAAAATTCATCTTCCTTGGATGTTGATCTGGTTGGCTTATTATCTCTTTCATAAGAATTTCATATTTCATATTGTTATCCTTTGATATCCTTGCATGAGCTTGTGAGCTAGATTCTCTTTTTACAATTTCATGAAATCCAAGACCAAATTTAATGGCGTGAGACCTTTGACTACTAAGAATGTTATCCAAAGTCACAGTACTATCTTGAAATCTTAAATGCTTATCCTTTTCTTCTAACTTACCTTCTAGAATACTTACCTCAACCTCTTTTTCACCTCTAATGTTTTCCAATTGAGTTCTCAACTCAATGATTTACTTCTTATGCATGTTTTCTTTTACTTCGAATACTTTAAGAATCTCCTCATATTGTTTGTTTGACTTTTCAACATTGGATTTAAGAGAGATGATTTTTGCTTCAAGTCATTCATAGTAACCGGTTCTTTCTTTAAGCTCCTCAGTTGCTGCATCCTCTTTATTCACCTTCTTTCCAAGTTTTTTTTTTTCAATGATACTACTTCATCCTCTAGTCTTTGACATTGATCTTCTTTTTCTTCATACTGCTTCCTCATTCCTTCTTCAATTTTCTTTCCTTCTTTCACCTGAATTTTTAATGTGATAATATCCTATTTGTAGTCACACTCCTTTTCATCAAATTTCTGCAATAACTTTTATTGATCTCTATTTTCATTTGTGAGCCTTTTAACCTCTTCTTCTAGGGCCATTGTTTTTTAATATGTTTTCTCTTTAGAATGCTTACTTTCACTTTTACGCATGAGAGAAATTTTAGTTGATTCATTGTCATGTTCACTATCATCATCACTACATGAATAGGGAAATGGGTCACAAGTAGAACAAAAATCCGTACTTATAATTCTTTGTTAATTTCTTTGTCATTCTTGATCAATACAAAGTGAGGTGCTCCCAGAGCTTTACCATCCATTGTTTCTGACTTTCCTTGTTATTTTGTGGTAGATTTTCCTTGACCCATCAATGCAGATATTTGCACAACATCAAACACATCACTTTCATTTCTCTCTTGAATTGAATTCTTCCTTTGAGTTGCTTTCTTCTTTTTCTTCTTCCCCATCATCCTTGATCCACTTCAAGTGGTCAAGGTTCAACTGGAGTGACCTTCTATAATACCAATTATTGGGAAAAATACTAAGAGTGGGGGTGAATAAGTATTTTAAATTCACTTTAAATTCTCATTTTATGTTCGGATTTCTGTACATTATTTTCATTCATGAAATTTGTATATGTACGTGATTGCGGTAAATGCAAACATCATATATCCATATAACTAATTTTTATATGATTCATCAAATAATCATTGTTAACCAGTACTTCATTGTTTCATTATCCATTATATAAATACTAACCATGAGTAGTAAGGGTAGAATAAACCATCACACATAAGAAACACAAAAAAACATGAGAACACCAATATTTTTTAGGTGGAAACCCAATGTGGGAGAAAACCACCATTGTCGTCATCTATGTCTTCTTATTTTATTATAAAGTAAAACATCTTACAATATTGTACTATCACAGACTCTTACTAGCACACAGGTACCCAACTGCAGGAGGCTCCAACCTCCACTTATTCTCCAACATCCACTAGAAGGGAGCTACAACCCCCTAATCTCATTTATCAGCTCCTACTGGAAGGGAGCACCACCCCCTACACAAGTTTACCAACTACCAATGGAAGGAAGCTATGATTCCCTCACTGAAGTCTTCGACCCTAAGCACCTACGTGGACCACATTTCATAATATTTCATAGTAAATTGACCTAACTTAAAACATCGAACCTGTAGGCCACCTTTCATCATATTTTCAGACTAGACCCACTTGCAACATTAAGTGCATCATCAAGTAACATTTCTAAAACCAAATGTTGAATAAAATCAATCACTGAACCAATTGAATCACTATAACATTAACAAACCAATCACTAAACCTTATCCAGCCATTGCAACTAGATCAAACATTCCATATTAGACATAAACCATTAGATCATACCAATGGACAACCATTAGATCATACTAATGGACAACCAATATACCAAACCATACATTGTTCATCATCATAGAAACAAAGTGTTATTCCTACAAACCTTGATCAAACATACATCAAAATGTATACACTATTGTTCTGAAGAACACCCGCATATATATGTGTTTCCTTTGCATAAGACCTGTGTACATATCTCAAATCATTGACATCTAAATCTAAATCAATGTAATACTGAGACAACCACTGAATCATGTACCAGATCAATCATAGATCAGTAGTACCTATTACAAATCACCATATTGTATCATCACCACTAATCAAAATTCCATTCCATAAAAAATTCAACACAATCAGTACTGTTACACATAGATTATTATGAGAGAGACGTCATCGAATGGAAACAACAAATAAGCTAGATATCATCAATTATAAAAATCAATCATCAGTTCAAACCCTAGTTTGTATATGTGACTGCCACAAGGAATATATGTGTATGTACGCGCTTATCATACATAAAAACCACGTACAAATATTCACATATTAAAAAGCATTTCACACAATATATACACAACCCTACAGAGATGGATCCGTGTATGTACACGATTATCCCCAAACATGTTTGCGTACATATCTGAAAATTTTTTGCTGCAAACATAATTTCACTCTCCACAACCTTTACTGTCAGAATTACAGACTTCTGAATACTTTGTTCAAATCATAGCATTAGATATCTATCATTGTTAGTTACTTAGACATTGTCAATAAGTAAATCAAACAAGCATAAATGTTAGCATACTTCATATCCTAGTCTTCTCCTTACTCCCTCATGCACACATGTTCCAAATAAGATCATATGTAGATAAAGTAACACAAAACACATTGATCTCCATCTCTTTATATAGCTTTAGTATTAGCCAATACCTTAGGAAAATCCGGTTAGTAATTCTATTGCTATTCTTTGACGGGATCAACTAACCGTCGTCACACTCATTATTGTAGACCAATACCCTGGTAAAGACCCCTAGTATTCAAATTATGATGATGTGGATTATGTACGTGAATTTTGTTCATAATACTTGTGTATGTATGCGACCTTGCTTCTCAGGTGTTGTGTATAATTTCTCAAAATTTTGCTTTACCATCCATTTGTCTTTGAATTGATATTCTTTTGTCAATATCACCTGTAACATCCGTACCGGTTTTCATAATCATCATGTTATCACATTGTTGACATCTTTATCAAGTAGGTTTCCATCAAGGACAACACATTAGCCATAATGCCAACACCCCCATAGCCACTTGGAGGCACCACTGGTCATTTGCTTGGATATCAAGGGATGACCCCATTTATCACTATGTTTGGAGCTTATTCATTCATCTTGACACACATTGGACTCCACTAGGCCTCTTCAATGACTCTTCAACCTATTGGATCTATCATTTTTCCCTTTCGAGAGGCCTATTTTTGTATTTACACATTATCTTATTATTTGGAGCATTATCAAGTCTAATTAGGATGTAGTATACCTAGGCGGGATAGTATGGGGTACAGAGAGAGGTACCAAAGGGAATAATATAATAATGGGATGGGCCATAGTTAATAAATAAAGTGGTTAACCCGCATCATGTAAGGGACCACAAGTAGTTAGGAATAATGTGATAAGCCCATTGTATTAGGTATATGGTATTGGGAGAACCATGGTAATGACCCATGATATTGTCTGTATGAATCCTATATAGAGGCTAGAGACTCCCCATTGAGAAATGTCAAAGAATATTGTATGGACAATCATATGGCTTGTGGAGTGTCCTCCTTCCTTAAGGAGTGATTGTATGGTGTTACCCTACCTCAAGGGTTTGATATTAATAAATATAAGTTTATCTATTTTTATATTTTTATTTTTGGGTATAATTTATTTATCATATATTTACAGGTTAGACCTATTACAAGTGGTATTAAATCAATTTCTTGGGAAAAGTAGGGAGATTTTTTTTTTTTCTAGGAATTTTATGGGGCGGCGATGTTGCAGACCAGATCTGAAACTTCTGGTGAAAAATTTGCAGAATCAAATTGAATATCTAAATTATTTGTGTAACAATACCCAATTTCCAAAAAAACGGCCGAATCGGAGTCCAGATGAGGGAGATATCGTTGATTTAAAAATCAGCTATGTTACAGAAATGTTTTGACAAAAACTCGTAAACGACGGATCTCCAGTTAAGTTTTGTAGTTTTTGTGGGGAAATTTGAGAAACTGATTACAAATATGAGAACCTATTGAAACATTACCCAATTTGAAAAAAAAAAATAGATCGAATCAGAGTCTGGATGAGGGATAGATCGCTGATTTAAAATCAACTTCTTTTTCAGAAATTTTTGTGATAGCGGAACAGTTGAGCACGAATATGAAATTCTAGAGTGCCCAGATCAGGATTTCTATCACATGGGAAGATGTCGAATGGTTGTTCCATTTCCGGAAAAAAACTATAATAAGGATTCTAACCAATATTGACTGAACTGTATCCATTTTAAATTTTTCCCAAGTGATTTTTTTTCAAAACCCTCTTCATGGCTTCTAGCAAGGATTTTTTTATAGGGAAAGATAATGGAGCACTATTGAAGAATTCATAAAATATCTTAAGAGACTCTCTACAACACATTAGAAAGGTTTAGTAGGGCTTGGTTTGAAAGATGAGGCTGCCATATGGTGGCGCTCAGTTGACAGTAAGAAGTTGTTAAGCCTTACTGATGAAGAATTTGAAAAACTACTTTTAGACAAATGGTCTCATGCCGGAAAACAAGAAAATGAGAAACATATGGGATTATTTTATATTGGTATCTCCTTATTACAGGTTCATGGATATATTCAGAAGGAGAAGATCAATGTGTCTATAAATCCTAGTTGCAAGGAAAATCTTATAAATGTCAATTTGGCAAAAAAATTACAAGTTCCAGCAAAACACATTGAAACCGCACAGATTGATAATGAGGATGTTCAAGTTTATAAAGATTTGAAGATTGTTATGGACAAGTATGTATTGCATTCCAATTTTTATCCTTCAGATATGGCTAATGAGGATGTTGTTTTGGGATACCCTTGGATGGAACCTGTTGGTACTATCAATATTAATGTGCAAAAGAAACTCCTGAAGCTCTGGTATAAAAAGAAGAAAATTACATTACATGATATTTCCATCAATAAATAGATAGATTCCAATGAGGCTAAAGCAAAAGATGTTGCAGGTACTGACACATTAGATAAGGAATCCGTGGTTGAAGTAATACTAGAAGATAAGCAACAACCGCGGGTGCCACAACCTGTACCAAATACCAATTAGGCTCCATTAGTTGGTGCATTAAGGAAAGATATATTGTTGGTTAAAACTTCAACATATCACCACCCACATCACCTAGCAAGAAAACAACCAACACGATGGCAAAAAATTAGCCATAAGGACAAAAATCCCCACATGACAGATAGAGAGGGGTGATGATCCACCCACAATAGATCAACACAAAAGAATCGCTAGGCTCAACTTCCATCTCAAGCGAGTGAAGCACCAACTAGATCGAGGGTTCACCTTTCTCTTGGATGGCTAAATGCACGTGCATGGTACCAATGGACTACTTTTTTGAGTAGATATTATTATTTGTATTCTTCTTATGTTTCGAGGACGAAACATGTTTAAGGAGGGTGGAATATAGTATACCTAGGGGGGATAGTATGGGGTTTAGAGGGAGGTACCCAAAGAAATAATATAATAATGGGATAGGCTATAGTTAATAAATAAAGTGGTTAACCTGCATCATGTAGGGGACCACAAGTAGTTAGGAATAATGTGATAAACCCATTGTATTAGGCATATGGTATTAAGAGAACCATGGTAATGACCCATGGTATCATATGTATGAATCCTATATAGAAGCTAGAGACTCCCCATTGAGAGATGTCAAAGAATATTGTATGGATAAGCATATGGCTTATGGATCTATATTATTTGTGAAATAATACCCAATTTCAAAAAAAAAATTGGCCGAATCGGAGTCCAGATGAGGGAGATATTGTTGATTTAAAAATCAACTCTGTTGCAAAAGTGTTTTGACAAAAATTCGTGGACTGCGGATCTCCAGTTAGGTTTTGCAGTTTTTGTGGGGAAATCTGAGAAACTAATTACATATATGAGAACCTCTTGAAACAATACCCAATTTGAAAAAAACAACCAGTCAAATCAGAGTCTGGATGAGGGAGATATCGCTGATTTAAAATCAACGTTTTTTCAGAAATTTTTGTGACAGCGTGATAGTTGAGCACAAATCTGAAATTCCAGAGTGCCCAGATCGGGATTTCTATCACATGGGAAGATTCAGAATGACTATTCCATTTCCAAAAAAAGGCTATAATAAGGATTCTAAGCAATATTAACCAAACTATGCCCATTTTAAATTTTTGCCAAGTGATTTTTTTTCAAAACCCTCTTCATGGCTTTTGGCAAGGATTTTTTACAGGGAAGGATAATGGTCCACTATTGAAGAATTCATAAAATATATTAAGAGACACACTCCAAAACATTGGAAAGGTTTATTAGGGCTTGGTTTGAAATATGAGGCTATCATATGGTGGCGCTTAGTTGACAGTAAGAAGTTGTTAAGCCTTACTAATGAAGAATTTGAAAAATTACATTTAGACAAATAGTCTCATGCTGGAAAATAAGATAATGAGAAACATATGGGGTTATTTTCTGCTAGTATCTCCTTATTACATGTTCATGGATATATTCAGAAAGAGAAGATCATTGTGTCTATAAATCTTAGTTGCAAACAAAATCTTATAAATTTTAATTTGGTAAAAAAATTACAAGTTCCAGCAAAACACATTGAAACCGCACAGGGTGATAATGAGGATGTTCAAGTTTATAAAAAATTTGAAGATTGTTATGGACAAGTATGTATTGCATTTCTATTTTTATGCTTCAAATATGGCTAATTAGGATGTTGTTTTGGGATACCCTTGGATGGAATCTGTTGGTACTATCAATATTAATGTGTAGAAGAAATTTCTAAAGCTTTGGTATAGAAAGAAGAAAATTACATTACAAGGTTTTTCCATCAATAAATAGGTAGATTCCAAGGAGGTTGAAGAAAAAAATGTTGCAGATACTAACACATCATATGAAGAATTCGTGGTTTAAGTAATACTAGAATATAAGCAACAATTGTAGGCATCACAACATGTCCCAGATACCAATTAGGCTCCAATAGGTGGTGCATTAAGGAAAAATACATCGTTGGTTAAAACTTCAACATATCACCACCCACATCACCCAACAAGAAAACAACCAACACGATGGCAAAAAATTAGCCATAAGGAAAACAATCCCCACATGACAGATAGATAGGGGCAATGATCCACCCACAATAGATCAACACAAAAGAGTCACCAGGCTCAACTTCCATCTCAAGCGAGTGAAGCACCAACTAGATCGAGGGTTCACCTTTCTCTTGGATGGCTAAATGCAAGTGCATGGTACCAGCAGACTACTCTTTTGAGTAGACCTTATTATTTGTATTCTTCTTATTTTTTGGAGATGAAACATGTTTAAGGAGGGTGGAATGTACTATACCTAGGGGGGATTGTATGGGGTATAGAGGGAGGTACACAAAGGAATAATATAATAATGGGACAGGCCATAGTTAATAAATAAAGTGGTTAACCTGCATCATGTAAGGGACCAAAAGTAGTTAGAAATAATGTGATAAGTCCGTTGTATTAGGCATATGGTATTGAGAGAACCATGGTAATGACCCATGGTATTGTATATATGAATCCTATATAGAGGCTAGAGACTCCCCATTGAGAAATGTCAAAGAATATTGTATGGACAAGCATATGGCTTGTGGAGTGTTCTCCTTCCTTAAGGAGTGATTGCATGGTGTTACCCTACCTCAAGGGTTGATATTAATAAATATATGTTTATCTATTTCTATTTTTTTATTTTTTGGTATATTTTATTTATCATATATTTGCATGTGAGACTTATTACAAGTGGTATCAGAGCACTTTCTTGGGCAACACAGGGAGATTTTTTATTTTTATTTTTTTTTCCAGGAAATATTAGGGGTAGCGAGTTTGCAAATCATATCTAAAACTTATGGTGAAAATTTGTAGAATAAAATTGCAGGTTTAGATTATTTGTGAAATAATACCCAATTTCAAAAAAAAATCGTTCGAATCGGAGTCTAGAGGAGGGAGATATTGTTGATTTAAAAATCAGCTCTATTGCAAAAATGTTTTGACAAAAATTCGTGGATGGCGAATCTCCATTTAAGTTTTGTAGTTTTTATGGGGAAATTTAAGAAAATAATTACAAATATGAGAACCTATTGAAACATTACCCAATTTGAAAAAAAAATCGATCGAATTGGAGTCTATATGAGGGAGATATCGCTGATTTAAAATCAGCTCTTTTTTCAGAAATTTTTGTGACAGCGAGATAGTTGAGCGCGAATTTGAAATTCCAGAGTGCCCAGATCGGGATTTCTATCACATGGGAAGATGCAGAATGACTGTTCCATTTCTGAAAAAAAATGCTACAATAAGGATTCTAAGCAGTATTGACTGAACTATGGCCATTTTAAATTTTCGCCAACTGATTTTTTTTCAAAACCCTCTTCATGGCTTCTAGCAAGGATTTTTTATAGGGAAAGATAATGGTCCACTATTGAAGAATTCATATAAGATCTTAAGAGACTCTTTCCAAAACAATGGAAAGGTTTAGTAGGGCTTGTTTTGAAAGATGAGGCTGTCATATGGTGGCGCTCAGTTGACAGTAAGAAGTTGTTAAGCCTTACTGATGAAGAATTTGAAAAATTTCTTTTAAACAAATGGTCTCATGCTAGAAAACAAGATAATGAGAAACATATCGGGTTATTTTCTACTAGTATCTCCTTATTACAGGTTCATGGATATATTCAAAAGGAGAAGATCATTGTGTCTATAAATCCTAGTTGAAAAAAAAATCTTGTAAATGTTAATTTGGCAAAAAAAATTACAAGTTCCAACAAAACACATTGAAACCACACAGATTGATAATTAGGATGTTCAAGTTTATAAAGAATTGAAGATTGTTATGGACAAGTATGTATTGCATTCCAATGTTTATGCTTCAGATATGGCTAATGAGGATGTTGTTTTGGGATACCCTTGGATGGAATATGTTGGTACTATCAATATTAATGTGCAAAAGAAACTCCTGAAGCTCTGGTATAAAAAGAAGAAAATTACATTATAGGATATTTCCATCAATAAATAGGTAGAGTCCAAGGAGGCTGAAGCAGAAGATATTGCAGGTACTGACACATCAGATGAGGAATCCATGGTTGAAGTAATTTTAGAAGATAAGCAACAACTGGTGGTGCCACAACATGTACCAAATACCAATCAGGCTCCATTAGGTGGTGCATTAAGGAAAGATACATTGTTGGTTAAAAATTCAACATATCACCACCCACATCACCCAACAAGAAAACAGCCAAAACGATGGCAAAAAATTAGCCATAAGGACAAAAACCCCCACATGACAAATAGAGAGGGGCGATGATCCACCCACAACAGATCAATACAAAAGAGTCGCTAGGTTCAACTTCTATCTCAAGCAAGTGAAGCACTAGCTAGATCGAGGGTTCACCTTTCTCTTGGATGGCTAGATGCACGTGCATGGTACCAGTCGACTACTCTTTTGATTAGATCTTATTATTTGTATTCCTCTTATGTTTCGAGGAAGAAACATGTTTAAGGAGGGTGGAATGTAGTATACCTAGGGGGGATAGTATGGGGTATAGAGGGAGGTATCCAAAGGAATAATATAATAATGGGATAGGCCATAGTTAATAAATAAAGTGGTTAACCTGCATCATGTAAGGGACCACAAGTAGTTAGGAATAATGTGATAATCCCATTGTATTAGGCATATGGTATTGAGAGAACCATGGTATTGTATGTATGAATCCTATATAGAGGCTAAAGACTCCCCATTGAGAAATGTCAAAGAATATTGTATGGACAAGCATATGTCTTGTAGAGTGTTCTCCTTCCTTAAGGAGTGATTGTATGGTGTTACCCTACCTCAAAGGTTTGATATTAATAAAGAGAAGTTTATTTATTTCTGGATATATTTGCTTTATCATATATTTGCAGGTGAGACCTATTACATAGGAAAATCAAACACCTTAGGGGTGATATATATTGATGTGTTGATCTTTCCATTCCATCATCACTTTAATTTGGAGTGGTATCTCTTCTTGAGAATTTCACATTAGCTATTAAGGAAGAATTGGATATTATTAGATGAATTTTGATGTTTGGATTGATGCTATTCTATTTTGGAGTTTCTCTCTTTCAAATATAATGGATGGATATATGCTTTGTGCCATGTAAGTTTCTCTTTCTTGTAAAATTTTCAATTGATGTTTAATGTATGCAATACTTCATAATGATGTTTCTTGTGCTCTAAAGCTATGCAAAAATATTGATTCACCTAGTAGTATTGATCTATTTCATGTGTTATTCATTGGGCATGAAAATAAAATGTTCCTAGGGGTAATCATTGAAGGTTCAACCTTGAAACTCCATGAATTTGTCAAATCAAAGTATGAATCCTTCTTGTATTTGGGTAGTTGCTTGACTAGGGCATGCGAAGCTGAAATTAGGCTCCTTGATGGATCAAAAACCCTAAATCAATCTCATGCATGACTCCATTCTCCAAAAACTCTAGGCACTAGTCTAGTCCTAGGTGATCACCAAAACGAAAATCTTTCTCACCCCCTTTTTCCCTTTTTTTAAAGCACTAACCCTAGTGTCTCCTAGGGCATCACATAAAATCAATTGTAGCCATATAAAATTGATTTAACTTGGTCTAGAACTACGTTGGTGTGTCTTTAAGAGTTCCTCCAAATTTGAAGCCATTCCTATAGTTGAATTTGAATTTTTGCCAAGCCTTAGTTCAAAATCCATTCTCCTTAATTCTCACTTTCTTAGTGCCTTCTTCAAGGATCATTGTGTTAGACATTAAATTCAAATCTCATCCCTTTGATCCTTTTCTTCCCCCTAAATCGGTCAATACCCTTTGTTTGAAGCTTCACTCTAAATCCTTGACTTCATTTGGGTCCACTAGGGCATCTTTGTGGTCCTGCAACTTAGTCACTCCAATTTCACAAGGATTGCTTGGAAACTCTATTGTTCTAGGATTCTTTAGTCTAGGGAGCATCACATCAAGAAATAATCCTCAACCCTAGGTCTAGGTCTCCTTCTATCCCTTCTTGGAGATCCATTCATCTTTCTTCTAAAGAAAGAAATCCATATCATTAGAGTCTCTCCTTAAATAGGATCTTGGAATCACTACCTACACATAATTGATATATTTCTCCTAGTGATATCCTTAACATCGAGACTCCTCCCATTGCTGAAAATCCATAATGAGGAGGGAGATTTAGCTGAGATGACAGTGGTCTAATTCTCCATTTTTGCCACTTAACCTAGTAGTTTCTCTATAGGAACCCCCCAAAGACCCTTGCTAGTTTGAGTGGTAATAGGTTTCATAACTAGTAATATAATGCCTAAATTTATTGATGGAATGGACTACAACTAACAACTCATTTTCAATAACAATGTAATTCAATTATGTAGGTGAGGGATTTTTTCTAACAAAATAAAAAGCATAAGGAATTTTATTTTCTCTTAGACCCAACACAACTCGAAGGGTTGTATCTGATGCATCGGTACAAATGTGAAAAGTAAGAGACTATTTATGTCCCCTCAATACTAGTGTAGTTGATAATATTTCTTTCGGTACCTGAAAAGTAGTTTTACAGTCAATATCCCATGAAAAAATAACATCTCTCACTAATAACTTAAACATAGGAGCAACAAGTTTAGTGAATTTTTTGGTGAATCTCCTATAGTATCTTGCATGCCTTAGAAAAATTCTTACTCCTTTTTGTGAGGTTGGAATTGGGATTTATAAGATTACTTCAATTTTTGCAAGATCAACTTTTATTCCAATTTGTGAAACATGATGACAAAGTACAATTCCTTAAGTTTGCATCATTTTTCACTTTTCTTTACTGAGAGCTAGATCAATTTCCTAACCACAAATCAAGTCTTTCTCTAAATTATCCAAGTCCTCTTGAAATTCGTTCCCATATACTGTAAAATCTTCCATATAAACCTCCACAAAATCATGTATGAGATCAATACTACAACTCTTTGAAAAGTGGTTAGAGCATTATACAAGCCAAAAGGGAGTACTTTGTAAGCATAAGTTCCCCAAGGACAAGTTAAGGTGTTTTTCTTTTGGTCTTCTAAGGCTATTTTGATTTCATTATAACCGTTGAACCCATCTAAAAAGGAAAAAAACTTCTTTCCAGAGAAGCTATCCAACACTTGGTCAATGATGGGTAAAGGAAAGTAATCTCTCAAGATAGTTTTATACAATTCCCTATAGTCAACACAAATTATCCATTTCCCATTCTTTTCTGGAACAACTACTAAGGGAGATATTCATTTTCTATCAGAGATGGGATATATGAAATTGGAATTTAACAAGTTTAGAGGCCATCTTTAACAATTTCCTTGAGATCTGGGTCCATTCTTCTTTGGGGTTGTCTTATTGGTTTGATCTCTTCATTGGTATAAATGTGATGGGTACAGGTGTTAGGATGAATTCATTTCATGTCTGAATGGTCCCATGCAAATTCTTTGGATTTTTTTTGGATCATTCTTATTACCTACTCCTGTTGTTCTGTACTTAAATCATTGCCAATATACTGTTTTTCCAGGGCTAATTTCAACATCTTGAACACCTAATTCTTTTTTTCCTCCCATGGATACAATGCTAACGGATGCAAAAACAATAGGATAACAAGTTTCTTGAAATTCATTATTGAAAGCATGATTATAGCCACTAAAAGAAACAAGATACTCAATACATCTTACCTATGATAAAAAATGTTGAAGGACATGTTCTTCTATTTTCTCTTGAAGTCCCCTTGATTGTTCCAAAGTTAACAGAGGAAACATGCATTCTTCTTCTCCATAAGGGTTTTCTAGCCAAGAGGGAATTTCATTTTTCAATTGAGCAGGTGGAAAAATAACCAACTTTTGAACCTGAAATCCATTCGAAATTGTCATTTCTCTAGTCCTACAACCAATAAAGGCATCAACAGTAACTAGCCATGGTCTACCTAAAACTATTGGGTGTCTTGGCTTAGTGTTTTGAAGACATATCACTAAAAAAGCTATCAGGTATTCCCAAGAAGCCACAATTACTATCACATCTTCTAGGACTCAAATAGGCTTTACAATAGACTTGTCTATCGGCTCTAGAAAAACAGGTGTGGGCCTTACCTGGTTTAGTTGTTGTAAACTCATAGTATCAATGGTCATTGCCTTAATTGCTACCCCTAAATCCACTAGAGTATTAGGTAGGAAATTTTGATTGCTTTTTATAGTTACTACTGGATTCCCTGGATCAACATATTTTGGTGGTAATCCTGATATCATTTCATAAATTTGGCCAACTACCTTAATGGTTTGGTTTTTTTTCTTTCTTCTTGGTTTCTTTATACAAAGATCCCTAATAATATTAGTGTAGGTGGGTATGTCTTTAATAACCTGAAGTAAAGGGATATTTGTACAAATGTTTCTTAATTCTGATTCCATGTCATATTCTACAAGTGCTTCAGATTTCCTTACAAGCAATATTTCAAGAAAAGGAGGCTCTTTAGATTCCAATTGTGTTTGTGGATTTATTTGCATTACACCATTTTTATTATTTTCCATTCTTTTATTTTCAAGAAGTTTATTTTCATAACTTATTTGAGGGTCCTCCTCTTGGATGATGTCTGCAACTTTATTCTTATTTAACACTTTTCTAGACCTTAGATGAATTTCATTAATAGGGAAAGAGGTAATGACATAGATAAGAAAAGTCTGTCATTCCATATTTTTCATAGGACGAGGAGGCCTATTATTAGGATTAGGTACAAGTTGTGTAGGTAGCTAAGTTGGCCTTGAAGGATTTAAATTAAATGGATGCTCCATTTTTTGTGGGGATTGATTGGTACTTTGAGGTGATGGAAGTGGTTGTTGTGGGGTAAGGACTGTGAAATTTTTTGTGGTGGTGGTAATGATAATGATGATTGTTGTGGTATAGGAAAGGGTGCATTATACCCTTGCTATAATTGGGAAACATTAGGTGAGTAAGGTGGATAAGCTGGTTATTGTGGATGATATTGGGAATATGATGGTGCTGGGAATTGAGGCTAATAGGTATTCCCATAGGGATTTCCCTTCCAACCTTAACTCTGTGATGGATTTTGAGGTGATTGAGTTGACCATTGAGACTAGGGAATTTTCAGATTCCATGATGGATATTAGGGATAAGATTACACATTAGGATCTTGATACAAGTTTGGATTTGGTGCCCTCCATGGTTGTCTTCTAGGAGGATAGGAAGGTTCACTTGTTTCATCTCCCCCTTTATAAATGACTTGTAATCTTGGTAAGGAAGGGAATTTCATAGTTGGGTGATAATTATTGTAGATCCCACAAAATTATACTACATTCATAGGACATTCACTTTCAACATGTCTTTTTTCCACCTAGGGAAAAAGAAGGCCAAGACAACCTTTTCTTCTTCCTACTTTTTCTTAATATTAAGAGCATTCAGTTGATCACTAATGGTTTTTAAGATGTTTGTTTTGAAATTTTTTATGATATTTCCCAATTTTGTTCGATTAACTCCTCCCTAAAAAAGTTTGGCAGTTTTTGTTACATAAACCCTCGTATATGCTCAAATTATTTTGCTTACTTTAGCTTAACTCCTGGAATATGTTCTACAAATCTTGGATATCTCAGCAAAGGATTTCTTATAAATATCTCTTGATCTTAAAAGGTTCAACACTAACAATGTAAACTTTGAAACGGGAACTGATACTGTTACCCGTTTTGTAGAGGTGGCAAAAAAATGACCCGATTTTCAAAAGTGTTGATGCAGAATACACATGTTTTTTTAAGAACATGGTTTTTGGAACTTTAATTTTTTTCATGTGCATTAAGTTTTAGAATGGTAGTGAATGGTAGTGATTTTCATCCTGATTTTAAAAAGTGAGTATTCTGCATCACACCCTTTTTTTAAAAGACCTAATTTTTGAATTTAAATTTTCTAGTGTGTGAAATGTAAAAAATTATTTTCTAAATTTGATAGTTTTTGAAGTCGTCATTGTATTCATATTTTCTTGTTCCCTATCTTAATTTTTTTTTTTAGTGGGGTTTTTATTGTTTTGCGTTTTTAAATTAGAAAGTCGATAGTTTGAATTTTAGATAATATACATATTTAGACATCCTTAATTAATTTTTCAATCCACATGAAATAATTGTTTCTAAAAAACAACATTTTTTAACAATGGACATAAAAAATAACCATTTTTAACATAAATATAACAAAAAAACTAAACGTTTTGATAATTTTTTGCTAGAATTAACATGTCAAAATCACAATTTTTATACAAAAATATTAACTAAAAATGGTCAAATAATAGTTTTTTTTTATGAATTTCATGTCAAAAAGATAATAATAACTACTTTTTTTTCAAAAAATAATGATTAACTTAAAAATCAATGCAAAAATCACATATTACCAATATTGAACGTATAACAACCCTAGTTGAGTGTTTATTCTTCTCATAAAATGTCAAAGTCAAAACATTGCAAAGCTTGAGTTACAAGCATAACTTAAATTTAATCAACAATGTCACGTAATCCAAACTCTTCGTCCTCTAGAGTTTCATCATTGTCCTCTTCCACAATATTTTCTGTTTCATTTTGCTCATTTTCCTCTTCTAATGGGTCTTTCATGTCTGCAAATCCCCCAATATATGTCTTTCCATACATTCCATGTAATGGTGGTTGGGTTTCCTTTGCCTTTTTTGCCACACGTGATTCACTAAAGTCCCCTTTCTTCAACCCAATTTCTTGCATTGCATCTGGAAGAAATTGAAGAGCATTAATTCTTTGCTGAATGAAATTACATTGTAATGGATCTTTCTCAATTGCAATGCAATTTCTTCCTTTTTGAAGGCAGCATGCTAGTGTTGTACCTAATTATCAAGCACAAAAAAATAATGAAGTAAATTAGTACAATGACATATTAATTAAAAAAAAGAACATATTGAAATTCAATTCCATGTGGCAAAACGTACCTGAGCCAGGAAATAAATCCAGAACCCAATCTCCTTCATTTGAACATATGTCTATATGATAGTTAATCAATAATTGTGGTTTCTGATAAATGTTAACTATCTCTCCTTTCATTTCTTTGTCTTCATATGTTAGTTTTCTCACAACAGCATCATAAGTCAGTATTTGGCTATGACTCTTTTTGTCCACCCGATTAAAAATCATAGACATATGGCTATCATCTTTTGCCCAACTATCAATATGAATGAACTCACAATCATTTATAAATTGTTGATCTTCATTGTCAAGAAGATTTGACTTTTTCCTGTAACATAAAATAGTAAAAGTTCAATTAACTTGTACATAAATTAATTTTTCAACATTAATCAAATATACCTTTAAAAATCTTACCATGTAAGCTGCATCCTTGAATTTGTTTTCCCCTTGAAGCTTGACAATAACATTGCCAATTGTGTGTCTGAATGAAATGTCACAAATCTCCATACTGGTGATGACATCACTTCCTTAAATCCCGCCACCACTTTATTAAAAGCTTGATAAGTATAAGGGTCAATATCATAGCAAATGTTTGGAATATTGAAACCATGGGGAATATCTGCAATAACCAGGGCATAATCCCTTTTTGGTACGAGTTTCGCAATGTCTTCATAGTCGCCTTGTATTACTTGATATTGAATAGTGTCTAGCACATTCCAAATGAAATGATTAAGAGTTGGATCAAGTTCAACATTCTTAATACGTTGCTTTCTCAGTCTTTCAATCTTTATTTTTTCAATAAAAGTCTTGAAACTGTCTGGTGCTCCATTATCTTCTTTCTTCATCTTTTAACAAACAAACAAATGTATGTGTAAGTTTTAAATTAAAAATAGTACACAGATGATTAAAACTGAATGTATAAATCAAGTTACATTTTTAAATGCAAGTTAAAAAGCTTTCAATGTTGATGTAGAACTTGAATCTGGATAGTTGCGTACAACATCATCCCAACTATCTTCATTCAACAATTTAACCATTTGTTCATGAATTTTCATGTAAACTTTGTGACTGCATAGATAAAGTAAGAAAAAGTTAATATAATGATATGTATAACAAATACTACCAATAACAACATGTTTTATTTAAAAGATAACTATAATCCTGGAAATAAGTAAAAATAATTCAACAAACTTACTTTTGAAATTCTTCAGACATTTCTTCCAATGATAATTCCCCCGACTTCACACGAGATAATATTGTTTTGACAATTTTTTCATCTTTCACTCCTTGCATCACCCTCCAAGGTGTGATGGTCATATCGTTTGGAAGTTGCTTCAGTTCAGGCGCTGATTTATTGTTGCTACATATCAATGGCTTAGACTTTCTGACCCTCTGGTTTTTAATGCGAATGTCTTCCCACATGCTAAAAATGTCATCAATCAAATTCCAAATATCTCCAGTTCTAAATGCCAATTGGAAAATGTTATCAACACCTCTGAATAAATCGCTAGATCTGTTGTCTTTTCCACTTTTTGAATTGCCTTTATCTTTAATTTGATAGCCTATTTCCATACAACATTCCTTTTGGAAATCTACAGTAATATTGATCTTATCCCCACCACATTTTTCTAGGAATTCACTATGAATAAATCCAACCTTTTGGATCAAAGTCATAGACATCCTATATTCATTATCTGAATTATGATCCCATGCCACTAACTTTGCTTCTGTTTCATTTAAACCAGCATAAATGATACATTTCATTGTTTCAAAACGTGGGTTATTAGGATATTCCTCCATCAATTGTCTTTGAGCTTCAACAGAATGGTTCCCCCCAAGGACATAATAATTGTATTCAAAACATTTTGACTTATCAAATGCTTCTTTATTGGGAACTTGAAGTGGATCAACAAGAAGCACATAACTAACCACATGAGCATATGGAATGTACCTCATCAATGTCTTCAAGTTGTGAACATGCAGATGACGTGGCTTTCTGACTTGATATTGGCATTGTCCTTCACTTGTCTTATAGGTTTGTCTGACATTTAACTGAAATGCACGACCACCATCAATTAAGTTTCTCTTTGTCAAATTCTGTCGAATGGCATTTTGTTTTGTTTTGATAATGCCATCACCTAAATCAGCTCCTGGTGTAATGATTTCTCTGCTTTCTTTTGAATTTTCACTAGGTTCTTGACTGCTAGTAATGACTACTTCAAGATCTTCAACTCTACTTTTTTTCGTCTTAACATTCTCAAGAGATCTATTCTTGGGCATTGTTACTTTTGGTCTTTTACAACCTTCCGCAATTTCAATGTCATCTTCAGTAATGGCAACATATGCTTCATTGTCAATTTCAACTTCATCGTCCTCAAAAGTAACTTGTTTACCCTTGCTAGATTTATCCACCAGAGGCCTTTTTTTCTGATTCTTTGGATGTAGTTTTGTAGCATCATCAATTACTACATTTTCCATGTTTTGCATATCTTCTTCTGACACTGAGTAAAAATGGCTGACAACTTTCTTGATATCATGCTCTATGAAATGAATGCCTCCCAACATAATTGAACAGCTTTCAACAAAATTCTGCCAAACAAAATATCATATGTTAATATAAACAAAGTTAAAAAATATAGCGAGACATTTTCAAAACGCAAAATAAAAATACAAATAACAATACTTACCATGTTTTGTGTCATATGATTTACGATTTGTTTACACAACTTTGTAGATACCTCTCTCCTGTCATATAATGAATATGATAGTTGGTATTTAATCCTTTCATGTGACTTGGCAGCTTTTGTAAGTACGTAAACAACTTCAGTGTTTGGTACTGAACACATATCTATGACTTTTCCCATCACCTCCAAATTTTCATTATTATTGGGTGTATCAATGTATAGATATATATTCACAGTTGTGCTCTCTCTTTCTTTCACATACCAGGCTCTTGATGGAAATTTTACCTCTTTTGAACTTTTCTAATCTGAGATTAGCTTCTTATCACTTAAAGCACTTGAAATATTTGTAGGTATGAGCTCAGGTGGAGTTCGTTCACCAATGTTTTTTGAAGATACACCTTTAAGACTCCTTGGTCCAGAAAGATTCATAGAAATTTTCCTTGATGCCATTTTCCTAAAAAAAAAACACATAAATTAGTAAATAAAAAACATATTAACTTAAATTAACAACAAAAATATACCATAAAATTTTTATTTGTATAATCAAAATTGCCCTCCCCCTCCCCCGACTCGCCCCCTAGCCCACCCCCGGGCCCCCCGCCCGGGCCGCCCCACTCCCCTCCCCCTCCGGCCCCCTGCCCGGGCCGCCCCACCCCCCTCCCCCTCCGGCCCCCCCCAGCCGCCCCGACCCCCCCACGCCCGGGCCGCTCCACCCCCCTCCCCCTTCCCCTTCCCCTCCCTCCCCCAGCCGGGGCCCCCCACCCCCCTCCCCCTTCCCCTCCCTCCACTAGCCGGGCCCCCCCAACCCCCGCCCCCTGCCCCCCCCGGGCCGCCCCACTCCCCTCCCCCTTCCCCTCCCTCCCCGGTCGGGCTGCCCCACCCCCCGCCACCTCCCCCCCCCCCGGCCCGCCCCAGCCCCCTCCCCCTTCCCCCCCTCCCCCGGCCGGGCCGCCCCACCCCCCCCCGACCACCCTCGGCCGGGCCGCCCCACCCCCTCCCCCTCCCTCCCGTGACCGGGCCGGCCCCCCCCCACCCGGGCCGCCCCACCCCGCTCCCCCTCCCCCGGCCCCCCCCTCCCCCTCCCTCCCCCGCCCGGGCCACCCCACCCCTCCCGCCCCTCCCCCTCCCGCGCCCCCTCCCCGGCCCCGCCGCCCACCCCGCCCGCCCCCTCCGCCCACACAGGGCCACCCCCAGGCCGCCCCGCCCCGCCCGAGGGGCGGAGCGTCGATTCGCCGCCTGCGTAGCGCCACCCCTGGGCCGCCCCGCCCCGCCCGACGGGTGGAGCGTCGATTCCCGGAAACGACGCTTCGCCCCTCGGGCGGGGCGGGGTGGCCCGATGCGGGCGGAGGGGGCGGGCGGGGTGGGCGGCGGGGCCGGGGAGGGGGAGGGGCAGGCGGGGTGGGCGGCGGGGCTGGGGAGGGGGCGCGAGAGGGGGAGGGGCGGGCGGGGTGGGCGGCGGGGCCGGGGGAGGGGGCGCGGGAGTGGGAGGGGTGGGGCAGCCTGGGCGGGGGAGGGGGGTGGGGTGGCCTGGGCGAGGGGGGGGGGGGGGGGCGGCGGGGGGAGGGGGAGGGGCGGGAGGGGTGGGGAGGCCCGGGCGGGGGGGCAGGGCGTGGGAGGGGGGTGGGGCGGCCCGGGCGGGGGGGGCCGACGGGAGGAGGGGGAGGGAGGGGGGTGGGGCGGCCCGGGCGGGGTTAGTCGGCGGGGGAGGGAGGGGGAGGGGGGTGGGGCGGCCCGGGCGGGGGGCTGGGGGGGGGGAGGGGGCGGCCTGGGTAGGGGGCCGGGGGAGGGAGGGGGAGGGGGAGGGGGGCGGGGTGGCCCTGGTGGGGGGGGGGCGGCCGGGGGAGGGAGGGGGAGGGGGAAGGGGGTGGGGCGGCCTGGGTGGGGGGCCGGGGGGGGGGGGGGGGCAGGGGGCGGGGGGGGGGGGTGGCCCCGTGGGCCGGGGCGGGGGTGGGCGCCGGGTGGGCCGTGCGCCAAGTGGAGGAGGGCGGGCGGGGGTGCTGGGGAGGGGGCGGGGGAGGGGGAGGGGGCGGGCGGGGTGGGGCGATGCGCCGGGTGGGCAGTGTGCCGGGTGGGGGAGGGGCGGGCGGGGTTGGGCCATGCGCAGGGTGGGGGCGGGGTAGGCAGGGGTGCCGAGGAGGGGCCGGGGAGGGGGGGAGGGGCGGGCGGGATGGGGGGGGGGGGGGAGGGGGGCGGGGTGGGGGCGGGTGCCGGGTGGGCCCGGGGGGGTGGGGTGGGCTTGGAAAATTTTTAATTTAAAAAAAAAAAATATGGGGGGGGGGGGAGGGAGTTAGGTGGGCAGGGGTTGGAGAAGGGGGGAGGTGTGGCGGGCGGGGTGGGGTAGATAGCAATATTAAAATTTGGCTTGGAAAATTTTTTAATTTAAAAAAAAAAATATTCTTCATTAAAGTAATTTAATATGAAAATTTCGAAAAAATAATTGAACTTACCTTTCAATTGCGACAATTCTTCATTGTATATATTGTTGATAGCAATATCGCTGCTCCACAAATTCACGAGTCTTTCAAGGGACTTTAGAAAACCTAGATGTGAGGCGAGTAATAGTGATAGCGAAATTTATTATATAAGTGAAATTACGAAGATGTTTTTCCATACGATTAATGTGGGATAGTTTGTTTTACATTATTATAGAGCAAATATTGTAGAGTTGTTTTACAACGGATTGAATGTGGGATTAATTTGTTTGAGAATATATTATAAAAATTAAAAAAAAAATTGTTAAGTAAATATTATATACTTTAACTATTAGAATAATTAATGTACAAGTTGTGATTTGCAATTTGAATTTTAGTGATTTATTTCATAAAAAAAATTTAGTTTACGTTTTTCAATCAATTGTAGAATAAAATAATAAAGGTAAATAAATCTAACAAACTTTTGGAGGGAAATATTTTCGCGAAAATTTTTGGAGGGAAATATTTTCGCGAAAATTTTTGGAGGGAAATATTTTCGCGAAATTTTTTGGAGGGAATAACTTTGGAGGGAATATTTCATTCTTTAAGCTATATAATATTCTTAGGAGACTCCATTTGTATCATTCAACATTTTCTATTTGAAAGTGATGGATTGCTCTGATGGTGAAGTTTCAGTTTATACACCATCAACATCTTCATCGCGTAACAACTCTATTCATATTGATGAATATAGCGGGAATTCTTCCACTATGAATAGAAAGTCAATTCTTCCACTTAGTCCCGATTCTAAAGACTACGAGAGCAACACTAATGAAAGAGGGGATGGAGAATTTCAAATTAATAAAGAGTCACAGATTCCACTTAGTCCAAATTCTAAGGACTATGAAAGCAGCGGTGATGAGGAGCATGATGGTGAAGTTCAAAAGAATGGGGTGTCACAATGTCCACTTAGTCCTAATTCTGAGGACTATGAGAGTAGCAGTTTTGAAGAGTGTGATGGTGAAGTTCAAAAGAATGGAGGGTCACGATGTCCACTTAGTCCTAATTCTGAAGACTATGAGAGCAACAGTTTTGATGTGCATGATGGCGAATTTCAAAATAATGGAGTGTCAAAGTGTCCACTTAGTCCTAATTCTAAGGACTATGAGAGCAACAGTGATGATGAATGTGATAATGAATTTCAAAAAAATAGAGTGTCAAAGTGTCCACTTAGTCCTAATTCTAAGGTCTATGAGAGCAGCAGTGATGAAGAGTATGATGATGAATTTCAAAAGTATGGAGTGTCACAGTGTCCAGTTAGTCCTGATTCTAAGGACTATGAGAGTAGCGGTGATGAAGCGCAGGATGATGATTTTCAAAAGATTGGAGTATCACAATGTCCTCTTAGTCCTGATTCTAAGGACTATGAGAGCAGCGGTGATGAAGTGCGGGATGATGATTTTCAAAAGATTGGAGTATCACAATGTCCTCTTAGTCCTGATTCTAAGGACTATGAGAGCAGCGGTGATGAAGCGCGGGATGATGATTTTCAAAACATTGGAGTATCACAATGTCCTCTTAGTCCTGATTCTAAGGACTATGAGAGCAGCAGTGATGAAGAACAGAATGATGCAGTTAGTCCTAATTCTAATCAGTATAAAGGTAGCAGTGACAAAGGACAGGATGTAGCATCTTCAATAAGTAAACAGCCACATTTTCAACATAGTCCTAATTCTATGGACTATGAGAGTAGCACTGACAATGTACATGAGGAAGAATATCCATTAAACATCGAGTCAGATTTTCCATTTAGTCTGAATTCTAAGGACTATGATAGTAGCACTGAAGAAGGGGAAGATGAAGGGTATCCTCTCAGTCAAAATTTGAAAATCAGAGCTGATCATAGTGTGGATAACATTCCTCTTAATGATGATGAAAATCCTTATAAAAATGATGATCCAATGATGGAGATGTTGCCAAGAAATATTGTATCGAGGAGTAGGAGCAGACCTTTTCGTATCAATGCAAGCTATTCTAGTTATACAAGGGGTAGAGCAGAATATCTGATGAGAAGAAGTTCTATCAACGCTCTCATTTCAAGTGAATGTTGCCAAAAAAATTGCTTGAAACGTATGGATTTCACATTTGCATTAGAAAGTAGGAAGATATATTTGTCAATGAATAAAAGCATGCAAAACTCATATATAGTTGGCTGCATGCAATCTACATTGTCAGGTTATGATTATCATATTAGGAATTTTTTATTGTGTAGAAAAGCTTTCAAAATGTTTCATTCAATTGGGAATTTTCGTCTCTCGAGAATTCAAGAAAATTTGGAAAAGGATCCCACATTTTATTCAGAAGTACGTTATAAAAGACAGTTTGGGCCATTATCAAATACTGCAATGTCATGGATGAAAGATTTCTTTTCAAAGCATGGAGAGTGTATGCCAAATAGAGAGACAATACATATTCCAGATAATTTTTCAAGACGAGAAATCTACAACTTATACAAAGAATATGCAGAAAGTGCTGAGGGACAGGGCCGCTTTATTACATATCAATATTTTGTGAAGATATGGAAGAAAGAATTCAATAATGTTTGTATTCCTAAGAAGACAAGGATGGGGATTTGCAGTACATGTGCTTCCCTTAAATCAAAAAGGGACAAATGTGAAGGCTCAGAAAGAGGTAAGTGTTCATAACTTTTACTTTTAAAATTGTATAGTCATCAACTATGAAAACATATTTCTTAATGAATTTCTTTTATGTTGTGTAGATTTAATTGTCAAAGAACTTCAGGAGCATTGCGAACAACAAACAAATGAAAGGAAGAAGTTTTACAAGCATCGAAAGAAGTGTTATGATAATCCAAATAAATATTTGGGTTTGATAATTGATGGTATGGACCAGAAAAAAACACTTTTACCACATTTTGTTCGCACACCCAAAAATCTACAAGAGGAAAATTTTTTTCAGTTTCACTTGGTCGGTTGTATGGTCTTCAATGGGAAAATGTTGCCAACGGTGTACTTCACAGCTCCAAATATTCATAATGATGCAAATCTGACCATAACCATAATTCATGATGTGATTTCTCATTGGTCTGGTAATCTTCCTGAAGTTTTGTATCTACAATTGGACAACACTTGCCATGAAAACAAAAATCAGGTTGTTTTTGGGTATCTGAACATGCTTGTTGAATTGAGAATTTTTCAAAAGGTAAAGGTTGGTTTCCTTCTTGTTGGGCACACTCATGACCATATTGAACAGATGTTCAGTCGTTTTTCAGTCACATTGAGGAGGAAGGAAGTTGGGAGCTTGCCATCACTAATTGAATGTATTAAGAAATCATACATGCCAGAGCCTGCTTTTGAAGTGTTGGAAGAAACTGTTGACATGCGAAGGTTTATTCTGGGATCATATGGTGAGGGGAAATGCATTGAACAACTTAATGACATTAGCTTCCAACATCAATTTCGTATCAAAAAAATTGATGGGAAAACACTAATATGGGGCAAGAAGTATTCAACTACTACAGAGTGGGCACCGTCATCAGGATTGCAATTTTTGAAGTTCATTCCAGATCATCCAATATTTGCATCAAAATTATTGTTATTACAATCAGTTGGTGAAGTTCAGAATGCACGTAGACAGAACAGGGCTATAAATTATTCTGATTGCCTGGAAGAAATTAAAAAATGTATTAGATATACATATGAGTACTTTGACATTGCTGATTCAGTTTGGTGGGAGTCGTTTTTCAATAATCAAATTGATCTCATTTCGACAACAATAAATGAAGATATACCTTTGAAAAATCCATTTATTTGGCCACAAAATGTGTCGAATGAACATGAGGAAGTAAACATTGTTGAACAACAACAATCTCAAGGTATTATTAATTCTTCACAGGTAGAGGAAAGAGAGATGTATATAGGTTCCAGAAGATCTCGTGCACAACGTGAAGCCATGGAAGACCTTTATAGGGGTTCAGTACAGGATATTAAGGAGGGTTGCATGATTGCAGTGCTAGCAGATGGAGATCCCAATGGCTATCCATTTTGGGTTGCTAAATTTATAAAGGTCTTTACAGAAAATGAGGATGTTACAGGTGTTGAAGTACATTGGTATGCCACAAATACACACCCATTCAATGGTGTGTATAAGCCAGAGATGGTAGTTGACAAAAAAAATGGTGGAAAAAGAAAAAGAAAGGGTACAAATATAAATCGCCGCTGCACAGACATATTACAATTGAAGGATGTTGACATACTTGTTTATGACTTCAATTTAACAAAGAGAGGAACTCTTCGCTTCAAGACGACAAAGATTCTGAAAAGGTTGTTACCAGAAGGAACAGTGTTGACATGGGACTCTGCTGAAACCAGTCGTAGATCTAGAAGACTTTTGAAACCTGGAATCTTGGGCATGCATGTGGACTCAGATGGGGCACTAGTTGATGACAGAGAAGAATATGGAACATCTTCGTCAGCATCCAGTCACTCATCTGAAGATGTGAATTTTGATGGTGTGCAAGAAAATATGAGTGATTTTGAATAATTGTTTAAGACAGTTTATATAACTGATGTATGCATCGTATCTTCAAATAAAATTAATGTTTTCCATATTTTGTTAAATGAGAAGTTATGAAGCATTTTTATGTTGTTGGATTATGTCTTAAGTATGATAAATTTTATTGTTTAAATATCTACAATGCAATATCAAATTAGAGATATAATGTCTGTTTTATTCAGTGTACAAATAAATACTTTTGAATTCATTCAGTGATATAATTTGTTCATAATGTCATGTTTTTTAGTTTTGTGGTTGAAAACATGTTAAATTTATACTTAGGAAAGAAAAATGATATTCTACCAGAAACATTAATGTGTTTTCCCTTAAAATTTAACTTTGTTTGAGACATAAAAAATTGGTTTTATTAGCATTGTTTAAAAAGTATGAAAATTGACCCTAAAAAAAAATCATTATTCCAGTATCAACACTTTCATTCTGAAGCTATATTTTGCAGGAAAATTTCGTAGAAAATTTCGTAGTCACTGCCATTTTTAAAGAAGCCGCAAAATTGACACCTAAAAAAAAAACATCGTTCCAGTATACACACTTTTCGTTTTGAGCACTGTTTTTGTGGTTGTTTTGGGGTTTTTGGGCCAGAGTTCCCGTTTTGAGTTTATAGTTCCCGTTTCAAAGTTTACATTGTTCACTTCTATGCAATCTTCTCTTAACCCTTTTAGGAAGGCATTCCTAATGGTTCACTTCTTAAGGTTACCTATTCGAGACTTATGTAATTTTTAAAGCAATCTCTCAAGTTACTCTTCTAATTTTTCATCCTCCCTTTGTTCCATCCTAAAAATTTCATTAATGTATCTTCTTTTATAGTAATCTTGATCATTTTTAATAAAATCATATTTCGTTTTATCCCAAGAGAAGATGTCATGTTCCCCTAAGCTCATAAACCACCTAAGGGTTGTAATCCTTTAAAGTAGTAGGAAATAGTTTAAGTTTATGAGCATCATCATGATAATTGTAACTCCTATAGAGAATGGAAAATTCAAACAATAATCAGAGTCCTCTAAAGATATGCCATGAAAGAGTGGAAGATATATTTTTCATAGTAACATTCCTTGAGATATCAAAAATAGGGAACCCGAATGTGGCATATGTTTCTTCTTCGTGTTCATTTTCCTCAGGTCCACCCCTTGGTTCTTCTCTTCTGCCACTAGCACCAATAGTCTTTCCATTTTTCCTATCCTCCTTATCTTCCATGCCAACCATTTCTTCAAAGAATTTAAAAGCAGTAGAATCAGGTGTAGTGTCCCATCTGGAAGAGGATTCAACTTTATTGTCTCTTATATGCACGGGTCCTAAATCTCTCTGAGGTACTTCCACTTCTGAATCTACTTGTGAAATCACTACTTCTTACAATATTGGTACTTGTTCTATCTCCACATGTGCTTCAAGTTCTTGTTGGTATATATCTCCAAACTATGCCATTTCTTCTATGTACAATTATTTCCCTTTTGAAGTCTCTATCACAACTAAACTTTCTCTTATGACCACATTATCTCGATAACGATTAGTAGGGTTAACTGGGGGGGTCTTTGTAGGTCCAAATAAATTTGAAAGAAACTTCTCAACTTGAATAAATCTACCTTTGTTGTCTCTAAGTCTACCTTTAACTCTATGCATATGAAAAAAATAAGTGGAAAATCAATCAGAGACAACCAGACTTTGGAGACCCCACCACAGTGGATGCATGGCTCTTCACTCATATATTATCGTACTTTATCCACCCTCTAGTTGCCTAAAAATATTCTACCACAAACATTAATATACCAAAATTCTTACCAAAACAAAATTTTACCTAGACCATTTGCAACTCCCCGAAAATGATGCCAAACATGTTAGGGTTTTTATATGTCTAATTAATCACCCTTCATCAAAGTATGAACCAGGGATAGTAACCTTTGAGTTACAATGTAACACCATTCTAGGCATACCTCTTTAGGCCTATTTGTTATAACAATATTCTGACTTTAAATTCTAACTTAACTACAAAGTCTAAATATGTAAGATACAGGTACATAGTATTTAATTCTAATGCCAATTTAGTACAGAAATGAAGTACCGAACAATATCGAGAACTCGAATTCATATTGCAACTTTAGTGCCTGAGTCTAAAGAAACCACTTCATCATTCTTGCTGGTAAAAAAGAAAAAAATATTATGAACTGAATAATCGTATTAAATTACTTTACCAAAAATAACAAAATGCTATAAAATGAATAAGTCAATTCAATTACTCTGCGAAACATGAAATAATGAAATGTTATGAGATTAATATCAAACTTTGAGATTGAACTCATTTTAGTTCTAATAGTAACCAAATAAATCTAAATCACTCCAAATTTAATAGTAACCAAATAGATCTAACTCATTTTAGAATTCTAATCAAGGGTTCTCAATACAACATCAACAAAACACAGTCTCTATTCAAATATAACCTACAACAATCAACATGCAATCAATATTATCTCATATCTCCAATTATCAAATCAGAAATGTATAATACTAGAGAGAAACACTTCAATTCTCAGAAACAAGAAATGACCAACACTGATATATAAAGAAATATAATGAATTTGTACTAAGATTAACTATGTATACTAAATCTAACTAGAACTAACTTCACAAGGCTTGGTCGATATTGATGGTGGACCCTTTCCAATGGCCTAAGTCAAGCTAAACTAACTACAATAAACTAAATCGATTATTAGCACATCAATAATCAGGGAAATAGCAATCAATATATTATTAAAAGAATCTTCAAAATTTATACAACATAGTTCCCAACTTGTTCAAATAAAAATAGAGTTCACAATTATTCTGACAAGAATGTTGTCACTACTCCTCACTCTTCTCTTTCTAGTCTAACCTATGACACTACTGGTGATTCCCTTTTAAAGAGATAACTATCTAAAAATAAGTTTACAACTGAATGAACAGAAATAGTATTGAATAAATCTATAGTGTCATATTAAGATAAGACCATATTTCATGGAACATTATTCCAATCCATATGAATCGATGCCCAAGGGGATTGGTCTTCATTGTCAAATGTAATCAGGTGTCTTCCATTCAAAGTTAGACATATTCCTAGAAAATCTAGTGTGGTTCTGAACTAGATAGAGGAGGGTACTAAACAATTATTGATTATTTCCAAGAAAAGTGCAAAAATATGTTATCATGTTCGTTGGTGAACAACAGGGTACCAAATTAGGTGTGGAAAAAAATGTTGATAATTGCCTAGTGCCGAACTACTAGTCCAAGTGTTGAACTAGTAAGTTTACCTACCAAATACTGAGGAGTCCACATTTTCGCATCAAGAACCCCTAGTAAATATGCAACCAGACTTTGATGTTAGCAAAATGGTATAAATTTCACTTAAACATATATCTAAACTAACAAAAGAAGCATGAAAATGAACCTAATTCATGAAATTTTACCTCCATTCATGATTTGGACCATTTGCAGGCATAAGGACAATTTTGAGTATCAAAGGATAAAAAATAGAGGAGGATAGCTATGGAAAATGGTGAAGTAAGGTATCAAAAAGAGGCAAAAATGGGTCCCAACACATGTATGAGATATTTTAATCCATGAATAGAAAAGAAAATGCATTCATAAGAAAATTTATAATGATAGCACCACATGGAATATGAGAGTATTACACCAATTCCAAACCCACGAAATATATGTATAGCTATTTCAACAACATAGGGAACAACATTAAGAAAATTTCTAAACATTTGCACCCAAAAAAATTTGTTGCTTCACCAAGCACATCCAAGATATTCACCATTAAGCTCAAAGCGAGGGATTTCTCCCAAATACAACCATACATAAGAAGTGGAGTTTCTCTTAAATAGAGTCTCTAGCTTAACCTCTTACAATAAAAAAATAATATTCCTAGAAAGTACTAGAAGTTCACAAAGTTCAATGTGATTAACTCAGCTCCAATAACCATGGCCTTTATGATCTCTTCCTCAAACAGTGATTTATTAGCCTCCAAAGTGGACCATGCATAAATGAGACTATGATAAAGTATACATAGTGATCATGAATGAATCAAACATTAAATCCATCCACCATGGAATCATCATTTCCTTGAAGAGAATGGTATAATGTACCATGAGAAAGAATTTAGAAACATCGACCACTGAAATAATTTTAGGAACATCATTTTCTCAATTAAATAATAATTTTAACAGTGTGCCCACCCATGCTCAATGAAAACATAAGAAGGAACGAGATCCTATGTCTCTTTGAAGGAATGTACATGCCATGTTCCAACTTGTGGCTAAGAAGGCTAGTGGGACGATTCTTAGTATAGTCATGTGAACCCCCCTCCCTAAATCAGTAAACCCTAATTTGTAGCACAAATAGTAGGATTATCTTGCATGTGGTTGGAATATGGGGGGTTGAACGGTATATCCATTCACAAGCAATTAATGTAAAAAATATGGCAGCTCTATATGATTAAAATATCATTGTTTATTTCCATGATATATCAACCACAACCCTAAACCCATAACTCCCTAAACTTGAGGCATTTCCATAAAAATGTTAATTTAACAAAGATGTGTTATGATCTTCATAGCATCGCCCTCATTCAATCCAATCAATTGGTTATGATGAGAGACAATTGGGTCAAGTTAAGGTGGGTTTATATAATTTGAAATTATATGCTTTATATCCATAAGTGATGTTCATAAGCAAGCCAAGCTAGCTATGACCCACGAGTCCTTTTATTGTATTAACCTATCATATTAATGGATAATGGATTCTTACTAAAACATTATTTTCATGCCTCTAGATATGTGTCATTTTATGCATGTAGGATGAACATGGTTGATAATTAAGTGTCTTCATATAACTTTAAATTGAAGAGGTCCCCATGGTATATATGAGCTTAAGTTTAGGTGAGAAACTGCCCCTTTGTAACAACCTTGTTCATATGTAATGGGTGATGGCCCCTCAAAATTATGCATTGAAACTTTAGAAACCCCCCCCCCCCCCCCATAATATATATACCTCATGAACATGTGTGCCCTATTTTAAGAACATAGTTAAATGAAAAAGGGAATCACTAAAATTAGGATAAAGTAATGTTTTAATTGGCATGAATATATGTCACTTTAATGGTATAAAATGAAGGATTTATAAAAAGGGATTTCACATGTGCTATCAAGAGTATTTATAAGTTTTTGTACCATGGTGATAAAGCTAGTATCTCTTTAACACAACTATTCAAAGTCATAATAAAAAGAGTCCAAAGTCCAAAGGAAATCATGACAACATCTACAATAAGACCATGAAGCTTCTCATAACCATCAACCAAAAAATCATAACCATAAACTTCTAAACCCTGAAGCTTCATCAACCAATATGTGCAACCATGAAGAAGAACCATGCCATGACAATCCATGACATTAACCACTTCTCATCCCATGCCACTAACAACCTCCACCAATGTGTGAAATGTTAATAGCTATTGAATCTAACTCATTATTATTCACTTACCAATCGATTATTTGTCTTTTGCAATTAGTTGCAACAAATATTGAATAAAACAATGTTGCAACTTCATAGAAAATAAATGAACCACAGAAACTGAGAAAATTATTGCACACACACACAAATAATTAACACCAATATTTTTGGAAAAATTTCCTTGGAAAAACCCGAGTGTGACGAAAACTAGTTTTACAAATGAGTAAGTTTATTAATTCTTCAACAAAATTTGTGATGGAGAAATTACAATTGTTTGTCGTAAATTAGAAAACCTCTAGAAAATTAATCCTATCACTTTTGCAAGTCAATCTAGCCTTCTGGAAGAAATTCCATCTCCTTTGATCAACTCAGCCTCCCTTTGGCTCCTGAATTGGTCACACGTGTGGCTCTAGGTCACCCCCTTCTCTAGCAAACTCGCATTGCTAAGAAAATGAACTCATCCGCCATTAGATTTCAACCTCAACTCTCAATCTCAAATTTCTTGTACAAATCGATCTCTTTGGAAATCTATCTCCTTTCTTTGGAAATTCGTCTTCTCTGGAGTAATTCATACTCCTTTCTAGAGCGATTTGCACCACTACAAAATCAACCTCTCTCTAGAGAAAAATCTATGTCCAAATAACATAGGAAATGGTTGTGATAAACTCCTCTGGCAATCTTATCACCAAACACTATTGACATCGATACATTGATGCCCTCGTGATGCTTCTATACCCTCGCTATCACTACAATTTTGTGTCTCGATGTGTTCTCTAAATGCCCATTGATTTCCTCTTATAATCTCTTAGTGATGAATCAAGGACCATGATCTAATCTCAATCGATGGCTTAAATCATTTTGACACATTCACATGACTTTTCTTGATGTCACTAGAGGAAAATCAATACCTCAATTAATTCTAATTAATTAAGTAATTTCCACAAGTTAGACTTAGGAAAATCAACAAGCTAGCTAATTAATTATAATCAAGGCATTTTCCTTAGAAACCTTTCCTAAGCAAAGGAGAAAATGTGTTCCTTAGCCTCATAGACACCATCTAAGACGATAACACCTATCCGAGCTACATAAACTAACACAACATCCCAACCTTTGGAAGGGTAGGATCATGATACCAATACGCAAAACTCTAAAACGTGTTCAAAACCACATGTTCAATCCTCGTGCAAAAAGTGGGTAACCCAAAGAAGAATTTTTTGTCCTTCTTAGACAGTCAGCCAACCAACAACCCTATTGATCATCACTTGAAATGATACCATGGAATCTCCACGTACATATGCTCTTGTCATGTCTTTTTCTCCCATCTGGCATTCCTCCTTGAAGGAAGGTGGGTCATCTATAACATTACCTACCACCCCCTTTGAATTATTATGGTTGTGGAAGTTTTACTGATGTTTGAGCTTTAATTTCTAAATGATTAACGATGCACTCAGATTTTGAGAGCATCAGTTTCTAATTTTTTTTTGGAACTTTGATGTTAACGTTACCATTAAACTCAAATTTAATGGATGTTCCTCTAATCAACTATTCCATTGCACAAAGCCGAGAATCATTGAGTACATAGGCATACATACATAAAGCAAGTTTTGTGACCATGGTATAAATTAATTATATCAATGAATTCACATTATATATGGAGCATGCATTTCAATTCTGAAAATCTATCTTTGGTAGTCTCCCCTTTCAAAGTTGGCTACCTTGTGGTTTAACAGTTCAACCATATGGACTCATCGAGTGCACACACACACATATACACATCATAAACTTATAACTGAGTATATATCATTCAACACTTATATTCATAATTAAATTTATACATATAACTCATTAATGAACATATATAATTATGTACTTATATTCATAAATCAATTACATAAATGAACAAATATCATTCAATACTTATTTTAATCCATTGATAACTCATAAATGAGCATGTATTCACATAGAGAGGATATATATATATATATATATATATATATATATATATATATATATATATATATATATATATATATATATATATATATATATATATATATATAATGAGTTACATACACATATATGTATGTATGTATCAAATCAAATTAACGCTCCACCACAACATTTATATTATATGAATCATCCACCATAGTTAAGCCCCTAATCTAGGGGCACTACAGATGCATATTCATGCTAACTCCATTATTAGTCCCTGCCTCACCAGGGACTAATAATAACACTCTATTATTAGTCCCCGCCTCACCAGGCTAACTCCATTATTAGTCCTTGTCTCACCAGGGACTAATAATAACACTCTATTATTAGTCCCCTCCTAACCAGGGACTAATAATAGCACTCGCTTCACGATAAAAGTCCATTGACTCTTGATTTTTTTGCCTAGCTTCTGCAATTTTAACCAAAGTTTTTGGAAAATGTTAAATATTCATAATTTTCAGTAAAAATTCAAAAATATTTTCTAATTTCTAGAAATCTTATTTCTATTTTTCCATTGGTTGAGCCAGTCTTGATGTGACATAATTCCCTTGGTGGAGGGCTTTTTATTTTCAGTGTTTGTCAATCTCTTACAAATCATTTTAAAGTTAATTTTTTGAGTGGCTATTCCAAATTTAAAAAAAAATAAAAAAATAAAAATTATTCCATCCATAAATGCTTTGACACTCTTATGCCTAACACTGATTTTGCGAGTAATGCTTCAACAAGGTTCCAAGTCCGTTTAGTGAGCAGAGAGATAAACAACTATTTTGTTTTGCCAATAAAAAGTGCCAGCAGAAAATGTGTGCCGGGAAATTGTATATTGAGAGTTTGTACAAATATGCCGAGGAATATTTCATTGTGCAGAATGTGGAGGAAGCTTTCATTGTGCTTCCTCCGCACCTATGCACTTCTTAACAAACCTTATCTCCATGCCCGTTTATCGAATTTATTTAACTTTAATCCTTTTTTATTTGTTGTAGGCCATCCTTAAGTCGATCACAAATTCCTGGAATATTTTGGGATCCGACGGACATGGGCGCGGTCAAAAAATTGACTGCGCCCATGTCTGTTGGATCTCAGAATACTCTGGGAATCTGCAATCAACTTAAGCTCACCGTCTATTGTATGTGATTTGCTTGTTTGTCGTTGGACTCTCTATTGCCTCTCCTGAGAAAAAAATTTGTTGCATTTCTTCATAAGCCATTCGAAGTAACACCATGGAGCATAATTTCTTTGAGTTGCTCCCAGGACCATTTTACACGTGTTGTGGATGACATGCATAACATCATAATTGTCATCATAAACAAATCCTCTGAGAATCATTTCCTTAACAAAATCAGGTGACATAAAGTTGTTCAGATTGAAGTTATCATCCAGGAGACCGCTAATCGATCGGGATGGTAAGAGCTCTACTTCAAGTTCAATTGCGACATTTAGGCATATGTTTATGATGACGAATAAATGTTTGAAAGCTATGGGAGCAATGGAAATGGAGCCTCTCAAACCTCCACTAGTTATGCAGACAGCGCCAATGTACCTAACTCTTCCTTTATGGAGCAAGCTGCAAAGGCTTGCAAATGGAGCAAAAAGTATTCAACAGTTTCCATCACTATTTCAAACTTCAATCATTTCATTTCCCTAAGAAAAATTGAGGGACGAGGCAAAAGACTTCACTGCAAATTATCTAAACAAGCTTGTAACCGGAGGGGATGTCATTGATGTCGATCGAAGTCTTTAAAGAGAGGTAAGCAATAAACATGAATAGACATTCATTTTAATGGTTGCTTTCAATATTTAGTTTAATTTAATTGATTATGGAGCTCAAACAAGTGATCTCACTCTTTTATTTTTCTAATTTACAATCAAGATATAAATAACCAACATATGGATAACCTAAACTTTCAGACATCTATCAATAACAAATTGATTTTGTTCAATTGTTATTTTCCATCTAGGTCAAATATGCATTGGAGTTTCCATGGCATTACAACCTGCCAAAATTAGAGGCAGGGAGATTTATCAAAATATATGGACGAAACAATACATGGCTCGAGTATAAACTTTCTTAATCATATAAAACTTGAATTATTGGTATGTCTGCACTAATATCTTTGTGGCTTATTGTTAAGGTCGATTAGAAACAAACAAACAAAAAACAGTGTTAGAAAAATTAGACTTCAATATACTACAATTTACACATCAAAAAGACATTCAGCACATCTGAAGGTTGTACTTCGACATTCTAGATTAAGTTTTTCAGAGATTTAAATGTGTTAGAAAACCTGCATAGATGAATCTATCTAGTAAAGGTTGAACACACAACTTTTCAAAGCAAAAACACTAAAAGAAAAAAGAACAAAAGAATGATTCATTAGAAAATAGGTTACAATGCTCATGATATAGCATTACTGGGTGAAGATCCCAAGGTAATGCACCATATTGGTGATCAATGAGAAGACTCAACACCTACAACAAGTTTCGGAGAGAACTAGCCAGTTGCGGAGTGAAAGAAGGATCAAATCAAGGAGTAAATCATGCAGAAGGAATCTTGCATGTAGTCCCATGCTCTAACTAAGAGTTTGCATGTAAGTGTGTAGTAGTTCCAACACCCCCCCTGAACACCACTATGGGGAAAAATAGAAAATGGGCCCTAGCAACAAAGGCCAAAGGTCACCCAAAATACAATGCAACTTGTACTAAAATTGAGGAAAGAGGGAAAACCTCATGGGAAAACCCCCCCTCAAAATACAATGTAATCAAAATAAAAGAAGAAGAAAAGACAATTGCTAAGCAACTATGTCCTTCACTCCAAGAAAATCGCGCAGAGAGCGAAGCTTCTGCTCAGTGAAAGTCTTGGTGAAGATGTCTGCAGTCTGTTCTACTAAAGGAAAAAACTGCAATCAATGACCTGATCATGTACTAAGTCTCTGATGTAGTGCATATGGATCTCTATGTGCTTCGTCCACTGCCGCTGTACTGGATCCCTGCAAAATTTGAGAGTGCTCTAGTTGTCACACAAGATGACAATGGGCTGGTGGAACTGGACGCCCAAATTAGTAAGGAAGTGTTGTAGCCACAGAGCCTGAATGGTGATGTTGACTACTCCTCTGTACTCGACCTCAGCTGAAGAGGGAGCAATAGCAGCCTACTCCTTGCTCGACCAACAGATAGGGCCAGATCCTAGACTGAGTGAATATCTGGAGGTGGACTTGCGAACAATGTTGTCTCATGCCCAATCAGAATATGTGAAGCCAAGGAGATTCAATGCAGTGTCTACTGCATAGTGAATCCCGAAGGTGATGGTGCCCTGCACATATCGGAGGATGCACTTGGCAGCATTCCAGTGTAGCTCATGTGGCTCTTGCATGTATCTGGAAACTACCCCTACTGCATATGAGAGATCTGGTCTGGAGTGGGTGAGGTACAATAAGCTCCCCACTAGCTATCAGTAGAGAGTGCTATCAACTAATGGAGTGTCACCTCCATCCTCAAGGTAGACCCCAGACAAAAAAGGAGTCGGTGCTAGCTTGCAGTCAGTCATGCGAAATCTCTCGAGGAGATCCCGTGCATACTTAGCCTGAGAGAGTTTGATTCCTGTGGAATCCTGGCTGATCTCAAGACCAAGAAAGAAGTGTAATGGACCCGTGTCCGTCATCAAGAACCTATCATACAAGGCTCTCTTGACTGTAGCAATGGCTGAAGCCGAGGTGCCGGTGATTAGGAGATCATCCACATACAAAACTAAGATAAGAAGAGAATCATGTGTCCTAAGCATGTAAACATTCGGATCAGACTTACATCTTTCAAAGTTTTGTGATAAGAGAAAAGAATCCATATTCGCATACCAAGCTCTCGGGGCCTGCTTAAGGCCGTAGAGAGATTTCTTCAGTCTACAGACCAAGGATGAATCATGAATGAAACCATGTGGATGCTCCATGTAGATCTCCTCAGATAGGTCTCCATGAAGAAAGGCATTCTTCACATCCATCTAATGTACTTCCCACCCCTGGGCAGCCGCAATGGCAAGTGTAAGGCGTATGGAATCCATCTTTGCTACTGGAGCAAAGGTCTCGCCATAATCAATGCCATGCACTTGTTGGAAGCCTTTGGCTACTAGCCTTGCTTTACATCTAGTGATTTGCCCATCTGCAACACTCTTGGTCCTATAGACCCATTTGCATTGGAAAAGTTTCCTTCCTGAAGGAATGGGGATCAAATCCCATGTCTGGTTCTCAAGGAAGGAGTTATACTCCTCCTCCATGGTGAACTCCCAAGATGGATGCCCAACAGCCTCAGCATAAGACCGTGGATTAGAAGAATGAACCAAATGACAATGCCAGGATGGCGATGGTTCAGTGGCATTGAGGGCAAGAGGAGGCTCAATAAAATCTGAGCTAGTCCTCTGCAAATCAAAAGTATCCCCCACAAGACCATTTATAGTCGCTGGGTGGTCTTGTGCATATATCTCACGTAAGCTCCTTGTTCTCTGATTTATGACAAGGGAATATGATTCACTACTGGAAGCCTGATCTGGGCTTGGATTTGGATCATCATATGCATGCACTGGATTTGTATTTGAAGACTCTGTCTCTGCATCTGCATGCTCTACCTCGGCATCTACATACTCTGTATCTGCATCTGAGTGTACTGAGTCATCATCTCAGACATGAGGTAGATAAAAGGTGTCTGCATGCGTCAATTGAGGCGCATGCGAGAGAATTTCCTCAAATTTGACACTTCACTCAATGATGAGCTTGTCCGTAGAGGAAATCAGGAGTCGGTATCCCTTCACACCATTAGGGTATCCAAAAAAGATGCACTCAATGCTCTGTGGATCAAGAGCTTTCCTCTTTTCAGAGGGGATCCTGGCCCATGCTCGGGAGCTGAAAACACGGAAGTGGGTGAACTCTGGTTTAGTGCTGCTCCAAGCCTCAAAGGGGGTCTGATCCTTGACAAACCTATGAGGAGTTCTGTTCTAGATGTAGTTAGCACAATTAAGTGCTTCAGCCCATAGCTTATGAGGCAGTGACTTAGCATGCAACATGCAGGAAGCCATCTCTTTGAGAGATGGGTTCCTTCTCTCAGCAACTTCGTTCTACTGCGAAGTGTATGGAACTGTGTACTGCAATTGTATGCCAGACTCACGACAAAGGTTCTGAAGTGTTGTGTTAACATATTCCCCCCCATTGCTTGTACGGAGGGCTTTGATATTTCTCTCTGATTGTGTCTCAACTAGTGCTTTGAAATCTTCAAAGTGCGCAAAAACTTCAGATTTTTTCTTGAGAAGATACACCCAAGTATACCATGAGAAATCATCAATAAATGTAAGCACATACCTTGCTTTGTTGATGGAAGGATGAGGAAAAGGCCCCATGAGATCACTATGGATTAGATCTAGAGGAGAGGATGCTCTGTGAGTCTTACCAGTGTCAAACTTTTCTCTAGGATGTTTTCCAAGGACACACCCTTCACAAACTACATTGGAGAAACTGATATTTGGCAAGCCTTCCACCATCTCATGCTTGCTTATATGTGCATATAACTGTAATTTAAGTGACCAAAGCTCTCATGCCAAAGCCTACTACTATCATCAACATGTGTAAATAATAAGGAGGATTCAGATTCATTAAATTCAGAAAATGTATACAGTCTGGCTCCATCGTTTACCTCACTGGTTGCAATTTTGGAGCTGCTATGTAGGTCATTTATGTTCACTACACCTGGAGTGGATTCCACTCTCTTTCCAGTGCCAAAATGAGTGATCTGATAAACTGAAAGTAGGTTTACTGAAAGTTTTGGAACATGAAGCACATCTTCAAAGCTTCCATGTAAAAGTTCCACTCTACCTTTTCCGATGACCTCAACAGGTGAGTCATGTCCCATGAAGATGGGAGGTCCTTTGCATGCATCCAAAGAGGAATAGACTTCCTTTGCAGTAACCATATGATGTGATGCACCAGAATCTATAATCCATGCATCAGGGGAAGAATTAATTGCAACTAAAGCATGAAAATTGTTACCTTTCCCATGTGGCGGATCCTCAGTTTTCTTCTTAGTGCCCTGAGGGATGTGGTCCCCAAGGTTGTGCTTCTGAAGGATTTCTGCCATTTGGTCTATTTGTTTCTTCATGCAAGAGGATTCTATATGGAATCCTTTTTGACAGTAGGTGCATCTGTTTCCTTTCTTCCCTTTCTCATTTCTCGAGCTAGAGGAGTCATTGAAGGGCTTGGTGCACCCTTCCTTCTTTGGATGGAAATGCGCTTTTCCCTTGTATTTTTGCTGCTGATTTTTTTGATTTGAATCAGATCTGTTATTTTTATTGTGGCTGCCATCATGCACAGCAAGTGCATGTGCTTTTGGAGGTTTGATTTTCCCCATGCCAATGAGTTTATCTTGCTCAAAAGTAAGGGACTCCATGAACTCTTTGAGAGAAAGCATAGTGTAGGATTTACCTGTTTCGAGCCTTACTGAATGAAATGTAGACACAAAGATAGAGTATTTCGGTCCGAGCTTTGACATAATAGAGAGAATTTGGCGACTCTCCTCCTTGGATTTGTCAATTCCACAACCCTTGAGTTGCAGCAATATATCATTATATTTGGTGAAGAAGTCTTGAATTCTGTCATAGTTCTGTGGATCCAATGGTAGTAGCTCCACTTCAAGAAGATGTCCTTTCATCTCGTCCTTTTTCCCCTAGAGATCTTCAACTTTTTTCCAAATCTCATTGGGAGTATTGTAGGCAGATAGATGCAACTGCAACTCTGGAGAGATGCACATGCATATGGATCCGTGGGCCTCATCCATACAGTTGAGGTACTTGGATTTCTCTATGGCTGAAGTGGGTTCCACTTATGTAGCCATGGTAATCCTGTACAACCCTTTATGACAAAGGTATCGAGCCATTTGGTCCTTCCATTCATGATAGTTATATGGTGTTAAGATTGATGCTTTGGGAAACTCCATTTTTCTGTCGATATTCGATCTGCAAGCTGTAATACCTGCAAAATAAAGTACTGGTGCGCCTTTTATCTAGCAACCTGTGGGCTCTAATACCATGTAAATGTGTTAGAAAACCTGCACAAATGAATCTAGCTAGTAAAGGTTGAACACATAGCTTTGCAGAGCAAAAACACTAAAATAAAATCGAAAGAACAAAAAAATGATTCATTAGAAAATAGGTTACAATGCTTATGATATAGCATTACTGGGTGAAGATCCCAAGGTAATGCACCATAGTGGTGATCAATGAGAAGACTCAACACCTACAATAAGTTCCGGAGAGAACTAGCCAGTTGCGGAGTGAAAGGAGTAAATCAAGGAGTAAATTATGCAGAAGGAATCTTGCATGTAGTCCCATGCTCTAACTAAGAGTCCGCATGTAGGTGTGTAGTAGTTCCAACAAGAGATTAAGATTGTTAGACATGACCTAACTCTACAATATTCCAATTACGTGCACAGGTGGATGACAAAGTCAAACATTGGGAGATGAATTTATATAGGAAGCGTCACGTGGAACTTTTCTAGTTATGTTGAGCTCTCAGCACCTCTGAATTGGCAGAGTTAAGCTCTGCATCTCCGAATTTGCGAATTAAAGCCCTAAATGAAATGATCAAAGTTTCATATCAGGCCAACTTTTGCTGTGTTTCTCAAGAAGCAACAATGCAGGCCATGGAGGGTATTTGACAGCAATTCTTGTATTGATGGCCATCTTCTATACAAGAAGAGTCAAAATTTATGCCGAAAAAGTCTCGTAGCAACTGTTGGAGTGCAAGCCTACGAGTGAAGGCGACAACGAGGCCAATGCCATCCTTGAATATATGGGCAGCCATGGAGTTGACAGGAAATACTTTCGTGACAATTCTTAGTGCTCCATCGATGTCGAGAGTTTGCAAGAAGCAATGGAGCTTTAAATATGAAATGTGATCATGATTCGGGTTACCGTGTTGCTATATGATAGTGAGCGATCAACTCCTCATGCGAAAATATTTGGTATTGGAATTTAAGCAGCTTAGAATCATTTCACATCACATCAGATCTATTATAGAGGGATCAAATCTCTCCATGTGCAAACTTGTTTTTGGAGTGTAAAACTTGAGGAAATGCTTGCACCTCGATTTGATCCCTCTTGGGGCATGATAGATCCTAGGTTAGTTGGATCTAAACTGGTTTCAATGTCACATTTTTAGGTCATCATTATTATATATATGTTTGATATTAGCTTCAAAATTCACATTATCTCTTTTTTCTTACAATACCCTATCATTATCTACTTTAATTTAGTTTGTGTTGCTTGCCTTGAATGGTTTGTACATCTGTTTTTGGATGTTTTGAGTGGTTTGTGTGTTTACATGTTTGGATTTGGATGGTAGTGTTTGTGAATGTTACAATTGTTGTGTTACATTTTTTTGTGTGTATGTAATTGTCTGTTAATAACTAGTTGGTGATGAAGAAGAGAGACAATGTTTTCAATAGTTTGTGGGGGATCTATTTCATTTAATTTTATGTATCACAACTTCTGACAAATAATTAATTCTTAATAGTGTCATTCTGTGTTACTAAATATATCTTGATGAGTAGTTTTGATAATTTAATATGTCGCACATGACGTGCATGATGTAATGGCTGGGGCGTATGGCTTTCACACCCCCCACCCAAGTTCGAATCCTGCGAGGTTGTAAAAAGTTGTAAAATGAGATGGACCCACCGAAGCTTACAAAAAAAAAATATAATTTAATATGTCAATATTACTCGTGAAATAATTTGTTTCTTTGCTAATGTTTGAAATAATTTATTTCATTCAAGAATATTTTGATTATTTTTTTATCTCTAGTTTATTTTGCAAAGTCAAGAATAATGTATTTTTTATTTTTTATTTTTTTTAATGAGTGGCCATATTTATAAAATCTTTATATAAAAACAATCATCACATCTCTTTCAAGAATATTTTGATTTGTTTTGAATGCTTATAAATATATCTTTTTCTCCTATAAATATTTTGAATACATTGTTGTAGGCAATTATCTATTAGTAATTTTTAATATATTTTGAATATATGTAATTCTCTATTAGTAATTAGTTTCCGATGAACCAGGGGTACAATCTTGTCAATGATTAATTTTCACTTTGTAGGAGGATCGATTCTGCACATCTATTTCATTTTAATTCTAAGTATAGCAACTTTTGACAACTAATTAATTCTTAATAGTGTCCTTCTAGGTAGTACTAAATATATATTGAAAAAAGAATTTTTTAATAATCTATAGCCTCAAGGTTAACATCTAATGCAAGCAAACAAATAGGATTAGAAAACAATATCTACACTGAAATCAATTCATCTAATGTAAGAACTCAAATGAGATTAGAAATAGACATCTACACTAAAAACATTGCATTTAGTGCAAGCAATCAAATAGGATTAGAAATACACATCTACATTGAAATCAATGCAGCTAGTGCAAGTAATCAAATATGATTAGAAACCAACGTCTATATTGAAATCAATACATATAGTGCAAGCAATCAAATATAATTATAAATCAACATCTGCAGTGAAATCACTGCATCTAGTGCAAGCAATCAAATATAATTAGAAATCAACATCTACAGTCAAATCACTGCATCTAGTGCAAGAAATATTCTTCCATCTCCCCCGTCCATCTAATATTGAAAAATATTTTAAATAATTTACAACCTCAAGATTAACAACATCTAATCCATCTAACAAATAGGATTAGAAAACAACATCTACAGTGAAATTAGTGCATCTAATGTAAGCAATCAAATAAGCCTAGAAATCAACATCTACACTAAAATCCATGCATCTAGTGCAAGCAATCAAATATAATTAGAGATCAAAATATATGCTGAAATCAATGCATCTAGAGAAAGCAATCAAATAATATTAGAAATCAACATCTACACTAAAAATCAATGCATATAGTGTAAGCAATCAAATAGAATTAGAAGCCATCATCTACACTGGAATCAATGCATCTAGTTCAAGCAATCAAATATGATTAGAAATTATCATCTATACTGAAATCAATGCATCTAGTGCAAGCAATCAAATACAATTAGAAATTATCATCTATACTAAAATCAATGCATCTAGTGCAAGAAATCTTCTTCCCTCTCTCCCTCCTCCATATATATATATATATATATATCCCTCCATCTCTCCTTTTTCATCTCTCTATCATACTCTCCCGTTGTTACCGGGAAAAGTGTCTATTTAGAACTGCTCTATCCCACTAAGGTGTGACAACTGCCTTAGAAACAAACAGAGAAAACTACTTTTGTATTTCCTTTATGAATTAAAGATAGAGGGGGATAGAAAGAACTGACCTATGTCTTGCGCTAATCCTTTGATCCAATCCCTCTCTTCTTTGACAGCTTCCAGCTACCTGCTCCCTTACTTGCCCAACTTCACCAAGTACCTGTAAGATCACAGAAGAAGAAAACTATACAAAGTCATGGATCTATATTCATAAACAACTTAGGATCAGATTTAAGCTAACCATACAAATGTAACAAGCATCAATGATACAAAAGCATGGAGGAAAAACTCAAATAGTTTTTATTGATATACAAGAAGATCCAGGAGGAGTTACAACCGATGATTCCTGACCCAGCATCAACCTCCCAACAAAGAAGCCCCTCTTCACCTCTAACAAAGCATAAATCACCCAATACTCTGATCTCTATCTCAAAACCAACATCAATTCCTTACAATGTGCAAAATTCCAGCCTCTGGATCTCTGGGATGAGGGATCCATATATAGATGTATGCAAGGAGGATGAGTCAGCTTGTGATTTGATTAGTGTCTTCTCTCTGTCAGTTCTTGCTTCCACTTGGAGACTGAAAGCCTCTTACTCATCCTTGGTCGAATTCAGTGAGGCAAGTGTCATAGGAGAAGATTCTGGAAGCTTCCATTGTCTTTCCACCTCGCGGAATGGCACTGCCATTTGTCATTTCTCGCTCAACGCACCCTCATAGTGCATTTAGGTGTGTTGCAACGCACCCAGCTAGTGTGTTTAGGTGCTATGCAACGCAGCTAGCCAGTGGAGCAGTTGAAATGATCCTGTTATGACTTATTCTGAGTAGTTTCTGGTGGAGAACTTCTGGGAGAAGCTGTAATTTGTTGACCTTGTTCCTTTAGGGGTTAAAACAACACTTTTAGGGACTTAGGAGCCCTTGGTTTATGGAAATTTCATGCTTGGAGTTGCAAGGCACAAAAATGTCTATAACAGTTTCCCCCTAAAGTATGAGGCCGTTAATCAGGTGAAATGCTTTATTATGAGGATCTGAAGTTCTTTCAATGCTGGGAGGAGACCTGTAATAAGATACAATACAATACATTATCTTCATAATGTTTTTCATGATCTAGCTGAGGCGGGCATTCCCATGCTCAGCTTTATAAATTCATTTTCATGTACATAGGACAGACAATCGTCTGATGTAGACTGATGATTCTGATAAAGCCACCATCCTTTTGGTAGGATGATTATTTGTGCTGCAATGTTGTACATTTAATGTCTTTATTTTCCTGAATATATATTGCAGCCCGGATGGATGAAACTAGATCCGGGGTCTTCAATCTCGTTCGATCTTTACTCGAAGTACAAGTCGATCCATGTGAGAAATGTTCTAAAGTCAAACATGGAAAGACATCGCTTGATTACCAGTCAATGATGTAAACTGTTAACAAGCGCGAGAGGAATCACCGATAATGATAATGATCCTCAAGGTACTGCAGTACAATTCACGTGGTGTGAATAAAGGACTTGGCGTCGAACACCACGCAAAATCTTTCGGTCGAAGGCCATTGATGTAAACCTGTCGCCGGAAGTGAGAAACTTGCCATTAAGGCATGCAAGCTTCAAAGTACTGAATGGGGTGTTCCTAGATCAACTTCTTGGATAATGAGCTGATGTCGACAAGAAGTGATCCGTCAAAGGAGGGCCTTAATGAATCCCACATCAATGACACGGAACGGAGAAAATGATTTTGATGGAGGTGAAAACAATCTGATGATATACGGTTCAGGGTGGCGGTCATGAAAGTATGGAGTATAATGTATGGTAGTGGGTGGGACACAAGTGACTTCTCTGGATGACTTCTCTTGAACATGTCGGCGAAACTGATGTGATGGATTGGTAGCATTAACCCCAAATGTGGATGGTATGGCATGACCATGGCGATGTGACCGGTGAATGAAACAACCCAACCCGACTCGGACACGGAGCGAAAGTGTCATGTTCGAGAGCGACTTTGCTACCAATGAAGATTCTTTGAGTTTTCTTCCCAAATTTTCCCTAGTCATTGTTGACCAGTACCTCTTTATTTTTGTCAAGCTTGAGGAGGATAACATATGCTTGTTCTATAATTTGCCCTTCGGGCAAACCCATCGCTATGTTTTAACGAGCCTAGCAATAGTGAAACTCGTTCTCGTCTAAAGACAAGTTTGTCGCTATTAATCTTTTTAAGGAGTTTAACGACAAAGATAACTCGGTCCTTTTCATTTTTAGAGAGTCTGAAAAGGTACGTAAAGGTAACTCCAAAATTCCTTTTTCGTCATCTAATCCCTTAAGTCCGAAAAAGTATAAAACAATACAGAAGGGATGAATTTTCGATAGCTTTAACGAGCCGAATAAAACAAGCACTCGATCTTTTTGTGTAATAATCCCTCAGGTCCAAAAAGATTAAAATCTAGAGGAGGGATAGCACTTCCTGTCCCTTTAACGAGCTGGAGAGGCCAATGGCTCGGCAATCTTTTCATATTTTATGAGTCAGTTGAAAAGAGCTTAAAGAAGACTCGTCTTTTGAGGAACGAGTGATAAAATGGGTAGCAACTGATTCCAGGTAAGTTTTGGAATTTTCCAATCACGGCAGTGTCACAAGGATGGCTAGTGAAATCACTCTTCGTAGTTGTTCCTCAAAATGGGTAAACAATCAGATGGAGGTGAATGATCGGCCAATGAAAAAGTGGAGGTGACGGTGCAAACATGACCAAGGCTTTAATGGCTGAAGTACTACATTCATGGTTATTTACCGGGGAATAGTTCATTTTTTAACGAGCTTAAACGCGGGTGGAAAAATTTGCTCGGTGCGGGTTTATTTTTTAATGAGCTTGAACCTTGCGGTAACACTTCTCGATTGTATGGTCTTGTTTTGATTTTACCATAAATAGCTTTGTCCTTTCAAAGATCGTACTGTATTTTCAACTGCTTCATTAAACTAGTCAGAAATGAACAATATTTGCTTGAAAACGAGTTAAAACACTAATATTTTACTTTGAACTACGTAAAAGTAATTAAAAAGTGTTTTTTACCTCTCATTTTACCATTTCATTTGAACTTGGTTTGTTGGAGGTTTTGGAGGTGCTTTTCCCCCTCGATTTTCATCAGTTGATTTCGAGAGATTCTGTGGACGATTCTCGGCGTCGTCTGGACCAGGTAGGAGCTAAACCTGAGCTCTTTCATTTCATGGTTTCCATTTTGCATTTTGAGCTTGATTCCTAGCTTTTCTGAGCCCCTGGGGTTTAAGGAACTCATTTTGCCATCAACGACCCTCAGTGTATCGAAAACTGCACTGAATGTTGGCCTGTCTAAAGGCTATTTGACATTCAACGCACCTAGAACACTGCCACAGGTGCATTGGGCGCAAAAAGGGAATTTGATGCACAATTTTTGATGGAATTTTTCCCTGTTTCTCACCAAAATCAAGACCTAACTCCTCTCTTGTTTGTTTTTCAGAGGTCTTTGGAGTAAGATGACCCTTACATGGTGAGAACATGAGCATGAAGAAGAGGACCTGCTTGCCCTACATGATCCAGTTACAATGAACGCACTGTGGAATTGTGGCTTGCTGAAGTTCTTCTGCATTTCTAGCATGAGACAGCAGATCAACTTACTGCAGTATTTGCTCGATGCTTGGGATCCTACCAATCAGGTTTTCCAGATCAGGGGCAAATCTATCCCCTTGACTACAGTAGACATTTATTTCTTGACTGGCTTGTCGAGGTGGGGTGCCCCCATCTCTTTGTCAGGTTCGGCCCGAGGAGGCGATTCTGTGAGAGATTATGTCCACCGGTACTGTAGAGAAGGATCTCAGCCGAGTAAAGATGGCAAGATCATCATCCGCGATGTCACTGACAGGTCCCTTAGGACTATTCTGTTTACTTTTGGTAGGATGTCTGGTAGTTCGTCTCTTCATGTAGCCAATCGATCTTATATGAAGCATGCCTTGGAATGCCTCCAACTGAAGGTGTTCAACTGGTGCGATGCAGTACTTCTTGTGATGAAAGAGCAGTTGACCAAGATAAAGAACGGGAGGTTGAAGAACTTTGGGTATGGTTCTATTTTGGTCGCCTTTGCCTTGGAGAAGATACCACTGATGCAGGTGCAGTACATTGCACTCGATTTACCTTCTCCTACTGAACCACGTATGAAGAGATGGGTTGACCATATGTCTAGGCATGCTGGCCAGTCTCAGATTTCATTTTCTGATACCTTCTTCAGGTGGTTTTATCGTCAGGAGATGGTTTATTCTGAGTATCCATACACTGGCATGGACTTCCGGGGTGATCCAGATTTAGTACTGCCAGATGGCGAGCAGTGGGGCGCCATTGGTAAAATCTTTGACCATATTGCTGTTTATCGTTTTTTGCTTATAATGTCCTTGTGCTTTTTTCTATAAATACTTTAATCAAACTCGTGTGTACATGCAGATGTTGGTCCTGTTCGTCCAGTAGTTCTCCTGAGAGTACCAGCTGCTGCCCCAGCAGGAGAGGCTATCAGAAGAGTTGTTCTTCGTGACCTCGATGTGGTCGAGACTCTCACAGCTTTGCAGGAGCAGGTTGAGGGCCTCACTCTCAGTATTCCGGATGTGAGGACCGATGAGCTACCTCTGTAGTTACAACGGCATACTACTGGTGTGCCCAAACGATGGACTCGTCTCTTACGCATGATCGCACAGGCTATGACTTGCTATCACGAGCATCATTAGACAAGGGTGCCCCCTAGCATTTTGAGTTTTTGGGTCATTTGACCAATTTTGTCTTGGTTACAGAACATTATGTGTAAACCATAAACAGTTATATGTATTTTTGATTTTCGGAGTTCTATTTTGGTTGAGCTACATGATCCACATGCGAAACATTGATGACGTGTTTCTTTTTATAAATGTTGAAATGTCTATCTAACACATAGTTTGCTAATGAGTCAGTTAATGTGTTTAAGTTTCTGGAAATATGTTGATACTAAATAAGATCAAATTATCTTTCCAAAATCTTAACCCTTAGGAACATGCGATAAATAGTTGGGTTTCGGACGGAATACATACCATTGAGTTGTAGTATTACGAGTTGTGAGTCTAGCCTGACAATTAGTCGGCGTATACCATGAGTGATGGCATCAGAGAGAAGCTCTATCAACGCGCTATACTCAGTGATGTTATTCGTTGATCGACCAATACATACACCTCTGAAACTTACTAACTCGCTGCTTGGATAAAAAATGGCCCAGGCTGCGGAGGACAAGTTCCGCGAACTATGACTCGCTCCGTCGGCATATCCAACACATGGCTCCAAGAGGTTTGACATCTGCAATAAATGTAAAAAGTGGATTACTCGACCAAAACAAACACTTTAGTGAAAACAAAAACATAACAAAAGCATGTTGGTTACCATTACGCATAGTAACGCTTGAGGTACAACCCATTACGGGGTTGTGCAAGTGGAATTCCGTCATAATCCATTAACTCGTAGGCTCCTTTTGCTAACACTCATTTAACAATATAGGGGCCCATCCATAAAGACTTAAATTTACCTGCTCCTAATTTATCAGATTCTTGGTCGTAAAGCAAGACCAAGTCACCTTCCGAGAAGACACGGGATTTGACATTTTTGTTGAACTGCGCCTTGACTCGTTTCTTATGGGCTTCGTTAGCCAAAGCGGCGTCACGACGGGTTTCATCCAATTGGATTAATTCCAAGAAACGAGCCTCTTCTTCTGAAGTTTCAGGGAGGAGATCAATTGCGAGTTTGAGAGACGAGATTTCACACTGGATTGGTAAGACTGATTCTAGGCCATATACCAGTTGGAAAGGTGTGAACCCGGTTGCATTCCTTACCGATGTTCGGTAAGCCCACAAGGCTGAGTACAGGATTAGGTGCCATCTTCTTTTGTGAACTTCGATAATCCTTTGCAGCATGCATTTCAGGACCTTGTTGATTGCTTCAACTTGTCCGTTGGCTTGCGGATAATACGGAGTAGAGCTGTCGTGAGACAACCCTAGTTTGGCAACTATGTTACATAACAATTTGTCACTGTTTGTCACCGTCCCTTTTACCCCTCACCCATACACTGGAAGACTCATTCCGAGACCTGTGAGAAGTGACATGGCCTGAAAGCACTTGCATCATATTCCTCTAAGTATGAGCTTCATTTTCCCTGAAGACATCTCCTGCAAAATCTCCATGAAAACAAATCTTTTTGCATTAGCGCGGGTCCTCAATTCACTGCCCGCGCCAATGAGGGAAATCCTCTAAAAAGGGCGCGCTATTGGCGCTCTGTCCCAGAGTCGCACTCGCGCCAACCGAATTGAGTAAATTTTTCAACCACCAAACTCCCGAAGGTTCTCTTCAACCCATTCACCAACTGAATCTATGTTGAGCTAGGATGGTTTGGCTTCGAATCTCCATAGAAGGGAAAGTGGTTTGCCACCTTTCATGGAAGTTTCCAAGTGATAAAGCCAATCCCATGAATAATGTGGTTGATCCTATCTCTTCCTTCTCTATCTATAAAAGCTTGCCTCTATGCCTTGAGCAAGCTAGTTACAGTAGTTCTGGTCCAAGCATAGTGATAGAGAGTTTGAAGCTGCAAGAGCCTTCTTTGCACCCATAAGGCCAAATCTAAGTAAGGAGATTCTTGTCACCCAAAGAGAGAGAGAGGCTTGTTCCTCATCCAAACAAGCTTTTCAAGACTTGTGTAGCTGATCACCCAGCCAAAGGAGGATTTGACGTCAGAACAATGGTTGTATTCTTCTTTGTTACTTATTAATAATAGATGACTATCATTATGGTTCCACTCTCATTTTTTCATGTCTGATGTTGAGTTATGTCTTTTCTGACTGATATATAATTGCATCTACTAGATTTTATGCTTGTTTTCGTGTTGTTATTTGCATGTGTAGGTGTCCAATCACGGAGATCGTGGGGATCGTGACCTGCCAAGGCAAAGGAACGAGGGCGACATCTCTTCTACGAACACTAGCGTTGGAATCCAAGTAGGTTCTCACCATCTACTATGTATTTGCAATTAGGAACTTGCGTGATAGCATTGTGTGATTGTTGCTAGACCCGGTCTGGGCTAGTAGGGATCATCTCTATCCGCAGAGAGGATTTACCTCCACAACAATTTGGCGACTCCACTGGGGAGATCTTGTTATTTGATTTGTAAACTTTAGACGGAGCCTGAAGTACGACCAAGTAGCCTTCAAAACGCTATTGCTTTGCATTAGCGAAGTAGATCAACGCCACTTCAGTCAATCTCCGGTTTGGTTTACGGACTAACCAACTTGGAGTTCATCTTGTCTCTTTGGTTTTTCTTGCTTTGATTGCTTAGATAGCTTTCTGGGTTGGATTTCTTACTGTTTCTTGCTTCCTAGTTTGCCTAGATACTGTCTTCAAGCCCTGAGTCGCTTGCTTTTGTTTTTGACTTAGCCAACTTGATTAGCGCGCTTTTTAGCCTTACAATCGCGCATATTGGCGCAAGTTGCTCAAATACAACCCGCGCCAATCCTATAAAAGCATGAGTTGCAGCCTGACAGTCGCGCCAGGCCTATCAACTTTTCAGTTTGCTTGTCCTTAAGCCATCTGAGCTTGGAGTTTGTGTCTTGCTGTGTCTTTTTCAATTACTAGAGTGTGTTTGATCCTGGTTTGACTGGTTTTAGACCTTCATCCTTCAGGTGTTTGCCTTTTTCTATCGATTACAATTTTTAACCCTAGGGCATCTAGTGGCTTGGTGCATCGAGCCTTCTGTAGGAGTCTTGGGTTCTTTGATCGTCCAGTCTACTTTGTGATTACTTTTGCGTTTGCTCGATAGTTGTTAAAGCTTTTGCCAAGTGATTGGTTTCTTTTTCGCTTTGGTTTCACTTGGCTTCGTTTGGGCTTAGATTACATAGATCATAGAGGTCTTTATGCTTTCTTCTTGGTTTGAAGGACTGTTTTGGTGTTTTTGGGATTCGATTGTGTTCTCATTGAGTGTAATTGATCTTTTGCTCAGTGTTACTATCTCTCAAAATTTGTTTAGTGCACTTTGCCATTGAAAAAGAAAAACGAATAATCTCCTTTGCATTGCAATAGTCAATTGAAATTAGAAGCTTTTCATTGATTAAGTGATTTAAAACAAAGAAAAGTTTCGTTTATTTGTCATTAGCTGCATTAGAGTGCTTCTTGATTGTGGTCGTTTTGTTTGAAAAATTCTCAACTCTCTCGTAGTTAGTATTCATCGAACGAAATGACATTCTTTGGCATATAGCTTGCATTTAGGGAATTGTGAGAGATCACATACAGTAGGACCTGGAAATCGAAACTTAACTAAAGATCAACCATAAAATGAACTGAATGAACTTAAAAACTCATTGGAACATAACGCTCACTAATTATAGGTCTAGGCTAGAGACGTGCTCCGGCGTCGTTAAACCTAGTCACTGTTGTTTCACACTACGGTTGGGTGATTCCTCCTTTTGTGACTCGATAGTGGTCTAGCACGGACTTGAGCTCCCACGTACTGTCGCATATATAGGGGAGACCCCACTAGGTTATCATCCTTTATCCGCAGGAAGCCATTTCTACCGCCTTACAAGCCGTAATGCACCGAACACAGCATTCGGGAAGATTGACTGCCGTACGGGAAGTCCTTGGTTTTCATATGACTGCCAAGGTGTATATGCAGTTTTACGGATTTGTTTGGTAAACCCTTTTCCTAGTCTCTCCAGAGTAGTCACTTTTGATCCTTTTCGGACTCCTTAAAAGAAAAGGCTCACTTGAGCAGTTTGTCACTTCGGGCTCACAAAACATTCGAAGGAGACTAGAGTCACCTTTTTGTCCTTTTCTCGACTCTTAAAACATGAAAAGGTCAAGTTGTGTCCTTGCGTCTTAAAATTTATTTGGCCACGATAAACATTACCTGGTTAGATCTTGTGTGCGTTAGTTTGAGTAGGGTCCTTTATCGTTAGATTCCCTTAGGTCTTGTTTGAAGTTTGTCATCCTGGCTGAACCGTCGACTCCCGTTCCAAGTGATCAAGGGTCTCCGTCTTCCACCGCTCCTGAGGTACCGGTTGTAAGTGATACTCTTCCTGTTATCCCGAGTATCCAACCGATCAACTCTCGCGCTCCGGACGACGAAGGTTACGAAATTCATTGGAACCCGATCTGGGAGCCTGACGAGGACGATATTCCGTTTACCCCCCCTGGTGTTTCGTCTCTAATGTCTACCTCTCACATGGATGAGACATCTCCTAGAGTGAGTGAGACACCTGTTTTGTCGAATATCGACACTCCCATCCCAGCTACTTCTCCACTCCCCCGACGCTATCAATCGTTGAGGGATAGAGTAAGTGCCAGGATCCCTGCTTTGACCATGTGGGATCCCCATATCACTCCCACCACGGGAGCTTTTGTTTCACATGTCTCCTCTACACCGGTTACTTCAGTTCCGACAAATCCAACTGTTTGTGTAGCGCATTCAACTCCAGTTGTTAGTGTCGTAACAACGACTTCAGCCTTGAACATTGGTGCTGGTCCTCCTCATGGTCAAGTGAGTAATGGCCAGCTAGCACTCTCGCCTAGAGTTGTCCACCCTGCACAAAGTGCTCCACCCTCTTCTAGTCTTGTTCCAGGAGGGGGGCCATATGATGCCTATGGACAAGCTGTTCAGGATCCAAACGCGCAAGGTCCACTCTTTTATTACGATTCTACTGGTCAATACCTTCAACTTTCTCAACCCTTACCTACTCAACCTTTCGTTGAGGTTTCGATACCGTTATCCATTGCTTGGGACCCTAGTACTCACTCTTTTCATGGAGGCCAAGCAATGCCTGCACAGCTTCAAGGACCGCCTAACCAAGGCCAGCCATCTTATGTGCAAGCCCCCCAAGGGCAACAATATTATGGCCAGTCTTACCCAGGACAATCTGGAGGCCCAGAAGGACAACCCTATCAGGGACAACATTCGGCCGCTGGTGGTCCATCGTTTACCTATCTGAGCCAACCTTCTGGTTATCCGGGGCAACCTGGTACCCATCAAGGTTACCCATCTGGAAAACCAGGACAACCTTACATCCAACAAGGCCAACCTGGTCTCCAGCAGGGTTATCCCTCTGGACAAGATGGAAAAACTTATATTCCACAAGGTCAATCGGCAGTCCAACAGGGGTATCCTTCTGGGCAAGCGGGGTAGCCTTACGTACAGCAGGGCCAACCCACTGCTCAGTCTAGTCATCCTTCTGGGCAAGCGAGTCAGCTTTCTACGCAGCAAGGCCAACCCACTGCCCAACTTAGTCATCCTTCTGGACAGGCTAGCCAACCTCAAGGTCAACCGGCCGTCGAACCCGCTCAACCATCTGTTCCGCAAGGACAACCCCTAGTTGGTCGAGGAAAACTTGGTACCCAGCAAGCACATCCTTCTGGGCAAACAGGTCCATCCCAAACCCAACCAGGCCAACCTTCCGGCCAGATGGTCCAAGCTCAACCTGTTCAAGGACATCCCTCTAGGGCCCCAAACTCAAATTGGTTATCAAATGCAAGGTGGGCCACGGCCCCAACCTTCTTACCAAGCGCAACCTTCTTATCAGGCTCAGTATGGAGCTCAGCAAATGTATGGCTACCAGCAACCCCAGGGGCAAACTCAGTTTACCCCTTATCAAAATTATCAACAGATGTAGGTCACTCCTTACCAGAATTATCAGTACGTTGCACCTGCAGGACAAGTTGCTAATCCATGGGGTGCTGGGGGGCAGACCTAGGGTCAACTGTCTGCATATGGATAGAATCCTTATGGACGAAATCCATATGGACAGAACCCCTATGGACAAAATCCCTATGGGCAGAACCCTTACGGGCCAGGCCCATCCGGAAAAAGTCCATGGGGGAAACCACCACCTGGTTGGAACCCTGGTACTACCTCTCTTCCGCAGCCACAAATGTCCTTTAATCCTCAGTTTCCTTTCTTAGCGACGTTGGAACTTCCAGATGTGTCCAAGTTGACAAACGATCCCATTCTTCATAATCCATATTGGCCACCAGTTCCAACTAAGATACCCGGTGATTGCCCGAAATTCGATGGAAAAGCTAGTGAGGACCCTCAAGCCCATGTCATTACCTATCACCTTTGGTGCTCATCCAACTCATGCCTTGATGACTCTATCTGGCTCCACCTCTTCCAAAGGACTCTCACTGGCTTGGCCGCTAAGTGGTATATTGAGTTGAATCGCGGAACATTTCAAGACTTCAACTCGTTGGCTATGGCATTCCTAACTCATTTTCAGTTACCCATTCGGTATGAGACAGGGACACATCTCCTTACGTCTCTCAAACAGGACACGGCCACACATATATCCGATCATATACATGAATGGAGAAGGCGTCATCGCTTGATCAAATTTTGGATTCCTGATCAGCTCCTGACTGATTGGTTCAAGACTTCCTTTGTCCCTGCGATCGCGCGAGACATCGCCATGGGAGCTTGTGTAACTGAAGAGCAAGCTATCGCGCGTGCTCAGTACCTCGACTTGGTGTATTGTCAGTCAGGTACTTTATATGATTATTTTCCAGACGCCCCGAGACCCGGAACATCTAAAGCTCCGCCAAAACCATCTGTTGACGGTGTTATTGGCTCTGTAAACACGTCTTCCAAGAAATCATCCGCAAACCCTGGGAAGAAAAAACAGAATGTTTCTAATGGAAATGCTTCTCAGGGCCAATCTAATTCTGGAAGTACCTCCAAGGTAAACGCTGTACAGTCCACCACGACAGATAAATCCTTGAAAGGGAAAAAGAAAGGGAAAGCCAAGAATAAATCTGAACAGCCAAAACAGGACTCCCCTAAACCTCCACCCGAGGTAGGAGCCAAACGTAAACCTAAGTATCCTTGTCTTATCTGTGATGAGGATCACTACACTAAAGACTGCCCTAGGCGGTTCGAAGTTATTCGATTATTGAAAGGTGCTCCGGGGACTCCTGTCGTGCTTAAAGAACCTTTCCCTTCCCAGCAAACTCAAATGGTGGCAGATCCATCGCAACCCTCTTCTTCATTCGGCTCTCAAGTCTTCATTGCTGGAACGATTCCCATCCATGTCACCACTCGAGCGAAAGAATATCCATCTCATTCCGGGAAAGAGCCGGAGGCCCCCTCCAGCGCTCCTCCGTCCAGTTCTGGTCCACTCCACATCGAACGACCTAGCACTGAGACGACAATCCGACCCCCTCCAAAAGGTGTACTACGGAAGTCTTCTTACAACCCGAATGCTCGTGCTGCTCAGCACTACAGCATTTTTGAGGACTTAACCCAGGCTCCATCTGCTATGTCCGCTCTAGAAGTCCTCCATAGTTTCCCCTCCCAGAGGAAGTCCTTGCTATCGGCTATCAGTGGCATAGACCCGGCTGAATCAGATCTGATTTCTTTTGATCTCGAGGGCTATACACCGAGACTGCCTCACGAAATCGCTTTCCTTATACAGGTCATCATCAATGGTAAAATGATTCATCGTATAGTCATTGATGAAGGTGCCTCAACTTCCATCATGTCTGTTGCTTACTAGAAAGCTATTGGTTCTCCAACATTGAGCCAGTCTCCTACTATGTTAGAAGCCTTTGATGGAAGAGAGTCCCGTCCTTACGGTATCCTCCAACGCTTGCCCATCTCCTTGGAAGGGAAGACGGTAGAAGTGGAGGTCGAAGTTGTCGACGCTAATCTTACCTACAACCTCCTCCTCGGACGTAGCTGGACATACGCCATGCAAGCCGTGGCTTCCTCCTTTTTCCGTGTCATTCATTTCCCTCATCAAGGGAAGATTGTCACGGTGGACCAGCTCTCCTTCTTCGCCTCTTCTTCCGAAGGTAATGTGCCGTTCGTGGAGCATACCTCTAAATCATTCGAGAGTGTGGGAGCTGGGCTCTTTAAAGATCCCGCCCTAATGGGTGTCTTTCCCCTTCCACCTCCGAATCTCACCCCTATTAACATGATTTCCGTACGTTCTGATCCGTGGGTCCTTCTTCCCGCTAATCAGATAGACTCTTGGGGTGATATGATGCCATTGAGTTCTGCCGAGCTCAACTACGTCGAAATCGTTGCTGCATCGGCTCCCCCCTCCCAAACCTGCTCTTCTGAGCGGTGTTCCCGATTCGTATGTTCATTTCCTTTGGCTTGGAGATGATGCTACTTCGGATCCATTGAAGGAAATATTTCCTTCCGATGAAGCCATCATAGAGACCATGTCTCTTGAAGAGCCCCCTTGGTCAGATCATCACCACCGCTCTTCCTTTCTCCCTGCCCATCAGGAAATGATCGCATGTCTCGAATGGTTTGCTCCGTGTATCCCATCCTCGCCCCTTCAAACGCCTATTCAAATTTACCAAGTATCTTCTGAGGGAAATATGGGAAACATTACGCAAACCCAACCCATCGACATCTCTGTGAAACCAGGGATTGTCGAGCACATTCATATTGGAGTCACTTGCACTCCAGAGGAAGTTCAACTCTACACTGACCTATTTTGCAAATTTCGTGATGTCTTTGCTTGGTCCTATGAAGAGATGCCTGGCATCGACCCTAGTATAGTGGTGCACGAGATACCTACGTATCCAGGTGCTAAGCATGTTCGTCAACGCTTACGCCCTGTGCACCCCCGAAAGGCCGCAACCATCAAAGCAGAAGTCAAAAAGCTTCTCAAGGCTGGTTTCATTTACCCCATTCCACTGACGGATTGGGTCTCTAATATAGTTCCTGTGAACAAAAAGCAGGGCACTATTCGCGTCTGTGTTGATTACCGTGATATCAATCGTGCTTGTCCTAAGGATAACTTCCCTACACCCTTCATCGATCATCTTATTGATGAGTGTGCAGGAAGTGAAATTTACTCGTTTATGGACGGTTTTTCTGGATATAACCAGATCAACATCGCACCCGCCGATCAACATTAGACGGCTTTTATCTGTCCTTGGGGCAATTTTGCCTGTAAGAAACTCCCTTTCGGTCTAAAGAATGCCGGCGCTACCTTCCAACGTGCAATGTCCTATGCCTTTCATGACATTCGTCACATTGTACAGCCGTACTTGGATGACCTTCTAGCTCATTCAGTCAAGCGTCAGGACCATCCTTCCCATCTTCGTGAAATTTTTCTCCGCTGTCGACACTACCGTATTCGGCTCAATCCTCATAAATGTGTCTTCTGCGTTGAATCAGGCTGACTACTCGGGTTTATCGTCTCCCAAGAAGGCATCCATTTGGATCCCCTCAAAGTCGAGGCCATTCTGAATCTTCCTCCCCCTGCTTCTTTGCAGCAATTGCAAAGCTTGCAGGGCAAATAAAATTTCCTTAGACGATTCATTCCGAATTATGCCGAGGTGGCTAAGGGTTTCACGCGGTTGTTGAAGCGAGACACACCCTTTCATTGGGATGCTATCGCTCAGGAGTCTTTCGAGCGACTCAAGGGCCTTCTTGTCTCTGCGCCATTATTAAGACCTCCGAACTACCATCGTGATTATACTCTCTATCTGGCTGCTGCCGATACCACTATCGGCATGGTTCTAGTGCAGGATGATGATGACGGAAATGAGAACGTTATCTATTACCTCAGCCGCAACCTCCTAGATACGGAAACTCGCTACGCTTACGTCGAGAAGTTGGCATTGGCTGCTGTCTGCACCATCCAACGTTTTCGGCATTATATCCTGTTGCGCACCACGACCGTGATTTCTGACTGCAACCCGATGACATACATTTTGTCGTGTCAGTTGCTGGGGGGCAAATACTCGAAATGGATCATAATCCTCCAAGAGTTTGACTTGGAATTTACTGCTGCCAAGTCTAAGAAGTCTCTGGTCTTTGCTGAATTACTCTGTTCTTTGCCATCTCCTTCTGCACCCTCTCTTTCAGAGGATCATATCCCAGACGAAACTCTTTTTCTGATCAACACCCTCGATCCTTGGTACGGGGATATTATTGTTTATTTGCAAACGTCCTCTTTCCGCCCCGCTGTATCCAAAGATGCTCGGCGGCGGATCCGCCATCAATCTCAACCCTATCGGATCATAGGGGACACCCTGTACTGCCTCGGCGTTGACTCCGTTCTTCACCGATGTCTTACCCTTGAGGAGGCTGAGAAAGTCCTGAATGACTGCCACTCTGGCACCTGTGGTGGCCATATGTCCGGATATGCCACAGCTTAAAAAATCCTTCGCGCTGGCTATTTCTGGCCCTCCATTTTTAAGGATTGCATTCTTGCTGTCCGCTCATGCCATGCATGCCAGATATACCAGTGGAATATGCGTGCGCCACCGGCCCCGCTGCACCCTGTAATGACCGTAGGCCCTTTTGCAAAATGGGGCATTGATTATACAACCTGTAAGCCTTGCTCGGCCGGGGGGCATGGGTTTATTATCGTTGTCATCGATTACTTTACAAAATGGGCCGAGTCGATGCCCACATTAACTGAAGATGGTCATACAGCGGCGTAGTTTTTGTTAAATCATGTTGTTACGCGGTTCAGAGTTCCACAGGCCATCGTCACAGATCATGGAAAGCATTTCCGTAATCACATGATGACTGAATTGACAACCCAACTAGGCTTACGACATGGTAGTTTGACCCCGTACTATCCTCAGTCTAACGGCCAGGTTGAAGCCGTGAACAAGATTTTGGTTACAATGCTTCAACGTACTGTGGACATGCATAAGTCTAATTGGCATCTGATGTTGTTTCCCACCTTATGGGCCTACCGGACCTCTGTGAAGGATGCCACCGGTTTCACTCCATTTCAGCTAGTTTCTGGACTAGAGGCTACCCTTCCCATAGAATGTGAAATTCCTTCGTTGAAAATAGCCGTCGAGTTGCTTCCCAACACCACTCCGATGGCGGAATGGCTTCTTTATCTAGAACGGTTAGACGAGACACGTCGTTTAGCCTCCCTAGCCATCGAAGCTCAAAAGAAGAGAGTCAAAACTCATTTTGACTAGACTATTCATCCTCGTTCCTTTGTTGAGGGAGACCTTGTCCTGCTATACGACCAAGCCAATGACAAGCTGGGGGCAGGCAAAATCGAGCCCGTGTGGCTAGGCCCTTACATTGTAAAGAGAGTATTGCAAAAAGGGGCATACGAGCTAGTTGAGTATGAAGGTAATCCTCTTGATAAGCCCCGTAATGGGCTGTACTTGAAAAAGTACTATGTATAATTCATGCGCTTCGATTTGTACATGCGTGTGTGTGTGTGTGTGAGTTTTCATGTTTTCCGTGTGGTGTGAAAGCGTGATTGCCCCTTATTGTGTCTTTTGCTTCTTGTGCAGATGTCGCGTGCACCTTACATTGGTTTCGCTGATGGTGCCTGCCGCAACACTCGAAATTTGTCCTCTACGGCGTGGGTGATCTACGATCCTCACGGTGAGTTGATAGATCTTCAAGGTGTTTGTTTAGGCTGTACTACAAACAATGTTGCTGAATATAGCGCTGTTATTGAATTATTGGCCGAGGCAATTAATCTCGGTATTCGTACATTGCTTGTTAACCTAGACTCTCTGCTTGTCATCCACCAGCTCAATGGGCGATATTTCGTCAGAGACCGTCACATTTTAAGGTTGTACTTACGTGTTAAATTGTTAGAAAGGAATTTTGACTTTATCACATATCAACATATTCCACGACGATTAAACACATTATCTGATGCATTGGCCAATCATGTATTAGATAGACATTTGCGTAATCTATAATCAAAACATTTTACAAGCAAGCACATAAAAGCACAATAATAAACCATAGGCATATGTATATATATATATATGTGTGTGTGTGTGTGTGTGTGTGTCATAATGTTTGCACCGCGTGTGTTACAAAACCCAAAAAATAATACATGTTCATCCTGATACATCCTCGGACAACATGTCCCTCAAAAAATATGCATGAAAGAAACCTAGGAGTCTACTCGTGGTGGTGCTCATGATAGCACGCCACCGCGCGCACCAAACGTCTCAGCAGACGATGGATGCGGGTCGGCACCCCCACCGTGTGCCTCTGATATGCGAATGGCACATCCGCCAATCTAGCATAGCCTGGAATCCCTTGGGTAAGTCCCTCGAGATTCTGCACCAGCTCTTCCCCCACGGCACCTCTTGCCTGAGGGTCAGCTGCAGGTTGATCCCTCCTCGCTATAGGAGACAAGCCGGCTGGTCGCTCCGGGCCCACATCTGCATATACATACAATTTTCATCGGAACATGCATGTATTGACAAAAAAAATGGAAATACATAAAAACCAAAAAGAGAAGATCATACCTAGCTCCTCTTCCCACTCCTCCCCCTCTGGCAGTGGAAGGTCTGGGTCCCCCATGAAGTTGGTTCCCGCGTATGGCCAGTCGTCTACCATGATCAACTGGCGATGGAGCCATATGAAGAACTCGGGCCGCGAAGACATCTGCTGGCCCCCTCCTCCTCTAGGCATCAATGCTGCCCAGCGAGCCATCCTTGGCTCTCGTGGTAATGGGTCCGCTACTATAGCTCCCTGGTACTGGAATAAAGGTAATCGTTCCAAGAAGAACGATACCACAATCGAACCATACCCGAACTGTTTCACTCCCCCGCGCTTACACTTTGTAAGCTGCCTCTTGATATTTATAGTCACTGTTGTAGCCCAGTCAAAAATGGTGGGGCTAAGACATTCTGTCACTAGTAACAGATGGTTCTTGCTGGCCTCATGGGGCGCCTGTACCCCAGCTGCACATGTGATGGTGAACAGTATCACCTTAAGAACCAAATCATGGATGGTGGCGATATCCACCTTGGCGCTGTTCTTCCCAAATTGTGCCTCTGGGAACACACGAGCCTTCACTTCACCTATTTTCTCTGCGGAAGGCCTGCTTCCGGTCAGAATGGGCTTGCCCCTCTCCGTGACAGCCCAGTAATGAAGTACACATCAGATACATCCAGCTCTAAGGTCTGATCCCGCAGTCGAAATACTTGGTCATCGACATCCCAAGCATCCACTATAAACTGTAATAGCTCTGGTTGAGCTCGCAGATAGGAGGTGAGGAAGAATTTCTTGAGACCACAGTCTCTCAAAGCATTCATGCATCCCTCATCCGCAATGGCTAAGGCGTCTACGACATCATGCTCTCGTTCTTTCCATTCCACCGGCATTTTTGCGTATTTCCTGCACCCACAATGATGAATAAATCATTAATGAAACCTTGGTAAGCATATACACCGGACAAATTTCAAAAATGATGGGAAAATTTAAGTGAAAAACTAGGTCGCGCGGTTGGCGCGACTGTTTCTAAAACATTCGCGCCAATGGCGTGGTACCTTTGGGTAAATCACCCCATTGGCGTGGACCCGTGCCGGATACCTGCGCCAATGGGGCGCAACCCTAAATTTTTAAATCCCCCTTGCGAAGGCTCAATTCAAGAACAAAATGCATAAAAACAGGTATGGAAATGAAGCTTAAGAGAGCGCCTCTTACCTGGAACTGGCAGAATCTCAAATGGTGGCCCGGATTGGCGGTAATCGCTGCTCGAAGTTTGCTCCCCAAATGGACCACCACCACTATGCAAGAGGTAAAAAGTAAAAGGTAATTTTGTTTTTACATTTTCACCATATTTATAGACTTTTTGACTTGTAATTAGGGTTAAAAAGTTGTTTTTTGAATATTTTAATATATTTTTGGTCGAAAATGGATTTTACACTTGCTTTTGATGCTATGACACGTCCTTTTTGCAACTTCGATGGTGAAACGAGTTGTATTTTATACTTTTTCGGACTCGGTAAATACACGAAAAAGTCACTATGGAGTCATCTTTCAGCTCTTTTCTGACTCGCTAAAAATGAAAAGATTGTCGGGTTTCCCCTCTTGACTCGTTAAACATGAATAAGAGGCGGTCATCTTTAAACCCTTTTTCGACCGTGTAAAAACGAAAAGATCATCGGACCCTTGTCATTTCAGGTTCGTTAATGGTTGCGAAATGACGTGATGTTGATCGCTTTTTTACTTTTTCAGATCAATATCACTACTCATGAAAAGTACTCCTCAATCGTAATGGTCGGGCGGTTCTTTCGAGCATTGTTTTATACTTTTTCGGGCTCGAGAGACACAACTTTATGAAAAAGGACCCCCCTAGAGTTTTCTTTTCTGCTGTCTTTTCAGACTCTCTAAATAGGAAAAGACACCGAGTTCTTCCTTTGTCAGACACGTTAAAACTTAATGACATCGGATTCCGTCATAATGACGCCCAAGCATATGCTATCCCCATCAAGCTTGTTAAAAATAACTGGGGTACTCGCCAGAAATGGTGGGGAAAATGGATCCATAATCATTGTCGTGTTGGTAGTATGTTGCTCTTGAACATGGCACTAGTCTGCATTCGTGTCTGGGTGGGGACATCTCATCTTGTTTTACACTAGCCTCCGTGGGTTTGGGTTATCCTATTTGACCTCTCATCTGCTCATTGCCTTGTCACCATGACCTCTGCTCATTTGATGTCAAATATTGCCAAGTCCACTATCGTGCCGCCGATATGTTCAAGAGAAGTTGACCTCTGCAGAATTACAACCTCCCTCTGATCCCTCACATAATTCTGAGTCACCACAACATCTTTCCTTTGTCTCGTGTCACTGATGTGGGAAACACTATGGCCCACCTTTGATCAAGGTCACTTCCTGTCGACTTCAGCTCATTATCCAGGAAGCTGATCTAGAGACTCCCTTCGGTGCCTTGGAGCCTGCATGCCTCAATGGCAGGTTCTTCGTGTTCGACGAGAGGTTTTCATCATTGGCCTCCGATCGAATGATTCTACGGGTGTTCGACGCCAGCTCATTTATTCGCACGCCGTCGATTGTACCTATAGTACCTTGAGGACCATTGTCATTATTGGTGGTACCTCTCGCGTCTGTTAACAGTTTTCATCATTGACTGGTAATCAGACGATGTTCATGCATGTTTGACTTCAACTCATGTATTCGCATGCTTGAACTTGTACTCTGTTCGAGTCGAGATGGAGCGCAAGACCCTGGATTTTGTCTCTTGGGATCCAGGCTACGATTTGTGGCTTATTATGATCATTACATGACTCATTCACTGGATGCCTGCGACCATGCCTGAGTCTATTTATCGATCCTCTCTGGATGGTTGCGTCCATACCTTGGATCTAGATCGTTATGTACTCTATTATGGATGGCTGCGCCCATACCACATACATCATGTACTTGAGATATCAGTTGTTCTTCTTTACGCAGGTTCTCTGGCGGCCGTGTTTTCAGTCACGCATGTTCTTGTAAAGCATTTCACCCCTCTCTCTCTTGGGCCTCATGCTTTAGGGGGCAGCTGTTACACAACAATTTGTCATCGTTTGTCACCATCCCTTTTACCCCTCACCCATACACTGGAAGACTCATTCCGGGACCTGTGAGAAGTGACATGACCTAAAACCACTTGCATCATATTCCTCTAAGCATGAGCTTCATTTGCCCTGAAGACATCTCCTGCAAAATCTCCACGAAAACAACTCTTTTTGCATTAGCGCGGGTCCTCAGTTCGCTGCCCGCGCCAATGAGGGAAATCCTTTAGAAAGGGAGCGCTATTGGCGCTCTGTCCCAGAGTCGCACTCGCGCCAACCGAATTGAGTAAAGTTTTCAACCACCAAACTCCCGAAGGTTCTCTTCAACCCATTCACCAACTGAATCTATGTTGAGCTAGGATGGTTTGGCTTCGAATCTCCATAGAAGGGAAAGTGGTTTGCCACCTTTCATGGAAGTTTCCAAGTGATAAAGCCAATCCCATGAATAATGTGGTTGATCCTATCTCTTCCTTCTCTATCTATAAAATCTTGCCTCTATGCCTTGAGCAAGCTAGTTACAGTAGTTCTGGTCCAAGCATAGTGATAGAGTGTTTGAAGCTGCAAGAGCCTTCTTTGCACCCATAAGGCCAAATCTAAGTAAGGAGATTCTTGTCACCCAAAGAGAGAGAGAGGCTTGTTCCTCATCCAAACAAGCTTTGCAAGACTTGTGTAGTTGATCACCCAGCCAAAGGAGGATTTGACGTCACAACAATGGTTGTATTCTTCTTTGTTACTTCTTAATAATAGATGACTATCATTATGGTTCCACTCTCATTGTTTCATGTCTGATGTTGAGTTATGTCTTTTCTGACTGATATATAATTGCATCTACTAGATTTTATGCTTGTTTTCGTGTTGTTCTTTGCATGTGCAGGTGTCCAATCACGAAGATCGTGGGGATCGTGACCAGCCAAGGCAAAGGAACGAGGGCGACATCTCTTCTACGAACACTAGTGTTGGAATCCAAGTAGGTTCTCACCATCTACTTTGTATTTGCAATTAGGAACTTGCGTGATAGCATTGTGTGATTGTTGCTAGACCGGGTCTGGGCTAGTAGGGATCGTCTCTGTCCGCAGAGAGTATTTACCTCCACAAAAAGCTAATTTGACCATCATGTGATTGCGAAAATGCGATCCATGATCTGTGACTATAGCCTGCGGTACGCCGAATCTGGCGACTACATGATTGAAAAAGAAGAGGGCAGTTGTTTCACCAATATTATCTAATGTAGGCATCGCCTTGGCCCATTTGGTAAAATAGTCAACTCCGACTATGATATACCCATGCCCCCCGGTCGAGGTGGGGTTACATGTCATGAAATTGATGCCCCATTTGGCGAATGGCCCAACAACAACTATTGGCTGTAGAGGTGCGGGTGGTCTTCTGGCTTTGCTATCAAAAATTTGACAAGCATGGCAACTTCTGACTGCGGTTATGCAATATTTGAACATTGTTGGCCAAAAGTATCCTGCTCGTAATTTTTTTTGTGTTGTAGCATATCCAGATTGATGCCCCCCACACGCGCTTGAATAGCACTCATTCAGGACTTTTTCGGCCTCCTCATGGGTGAGGCACCTTCTCAGAACTGTATCGATACCACGACGATAAAGTGTATCACCGACGATCATGTAGTCTTTTGCTTGGTATCGAATACGTTTTTGTTCAGAGTGGGAGGTGTTTGGCCTAAATTTTTGGGTTTGGAGATAAATGATTATATCCCCATACCACTCATTTCTTGTAGATATCAGAAACAAACTCTCATCCACGATTGATTCTTCGGATGTTTCATCGTTGGACGACGATGGGAGGTCGCATAATAATTCTACGAAAACTAGAGCTTTCTTTGACTTGGATTTTACAAATTCCAGATCAAACTCTTGTAGGATTGCTATCCATTTTGAGTATTTTCCCCCCAGTAACTGTCGCGACAATATATAAGTCATGGGGTTGCAATCTGACAGAATGGTAGTTTTCCGAAAGAGGACATAGTGTCGAAATCTTTGTATCGCTTGAACAGCTGCAAGCACTAGTTTTTCAACGTAAGAATATTTTATTTCTGTATCATTTAAGTTTTTACTTAAATAATATATAGGATGCTCAATTCCATCGACTTCTTGAACTAAAACCATTGCAATGGTCGTATCTGCTGCAACCAGATACAGGTTAAAGTCTCTTTGATAATCAGGGGCGTACATTAATGATGCTTTCATCAGGGAATCTTTCAAAGCATAAAAGGAAGCTTGCGCAACCTGATCCCAGACAAAGGGTACCTCCTTTTTCAAAAGACGTGTATAACCCTTAGCAAGTTCTGCGTAATTTGGAATGAACCTTCTCAGAAAGTTTGCTTTCCCTTGGAGTTTCTGAATCTGAAGCAAATTCGAAGGTGGAGGCAAATTTATGATTGCCTGGACCTTACATGGGTCGAGACGAATCCCATCCTTGGGGACTACAAAGCCAAGTAAACGACCAGAACTGACGCAAAATACACATTTGTGCGGATTGAGTCGTATCTTGTAGTGTCGGCAACGTAGAAATATCGCTCTTAAATGCTGCGGATGATCAGTCCGCTTTCGCGAATGAGCCGGAAGGTCGTCGAGGTATGGTTGAACGATGTTTTTGATGTCATGGAAGGCATAATTCATTGCCCTCTGAAACGTTGCCCCTGCATTCTTTAAACCAAAGTGTAATTTTCGATATGCGAATGTGCCCCACGGACAAATAAATGCAGTCTTTGATTGGTCCTGTGGGCGGATATTTATTTGATTATACCTGGAGAATCCATCCATGAATGAAAAGATTTTGCATCCGGCGCATTCATCAATTATCTGGTCAATGAAGGGTGTAGGGTAGTTGTCTTTTGGACAAGCTTGATTTACATCCCTATAATCGACGCACACTCTAATTGTCCCTTGTTTTTTCATAACAGGGACAATATTCAATACCCAATCGGTTAGAGGAACCGGGTAGATGAAACCAACATGGAGAATTTTTTCAACTTCTGCCTTAATGGCAGCGACTTTCTTGGGGTGCACCTGCCTTAGCCGTTGTCATACTGGTTTGACATCTGGATACATCTCAATTTCGTGTTCAATGATACTCGAGTCAATGCCTGGCATTTCACTGTATGACCAAGCAAAGACATCTCTGAATTCGTGAAAAAGAGCGTTATATATTTCCAGTTTTTAAGGAGAACAACATTTGCCAACATAAATATTCTCTACAACATTTGTTTTGGTCGAGATATTTATGGCTATAGTCTCTTCAATGTTGGACAAGTTTCGCTCGGAATCCACCGTATTTACAGTATTTGACAAAAATCAAAGACTGAAGGATGATAAAGGTCATTTTGAGTATCTTCTCCACAATCCGGAAGAAGAGAATGATGGTGGGAATCATTCCATGGCACTCCTTCAATTACCATTGATTGGACAATTCCTTCGTCGGTGACATGCACTCGCAACCAAGGACCTGAAGGAGTACCATATTCTCTAGACCTATCTATCCAAACACTTGATGAGCGTTGATTTGGGTTTGCCTCCCATGCTAGGAATATTGATTGCTATAATATTTCCGTTGGGCTTGGGGGCAAACCACTGCATGATCCATGTCGATATCATTTTCTGAGATCTTTGTAGAAGATATCATGTTGCAGGTTCCTATCGATGCTACTTCCGCCAGATTGATTGGAGGTGGAAGAGCAAAAGTTCCCATTAGTATAGGATATTTTAGTAGGCCTACTCCGATATTCTGAAGTGAATGGGGGCTTCCATGGATCATGGGAATGCTTCCAGTAACTTGAGAACCATTGGGTAGGAAGTTTTGTTGATCGACGATTGTAATCCCTCCTTGAAAGGGAAATGCAATCTTTCTAAAATAGGTCGACACAACAGCTGCCATGGCATATATCCATGGTCTTCCTAGTAGGATGTTGTAATCAAGATTCCCATCGATGACTTCAACATCTATCTCTACCGCTTTCCCTCCTAGTTCAACTTTCAAGTTATTTAGGATACCATATGGGGTATATGTCCTTCCGTCAAATGCTTTTAATGTCGTCGAAGATCGCGACAAGGTTGGAGATCCTAAAGTTTTCCAGCAACTCATCGACATAATGCATGTAGATGCCCCCTCATCAATAATTGTTCGATGAACAATTTTGTTGAGGGCTTTCACTTGAATAAGGAAAGCTAGTTGAGCTGGTAACTGAGTATCGTATCCTTTATAATCGAAGGATACAAGATTGGAATCCTTTGGGTCAATCCCACCAATAGCCGATAATAGAGCCTGCCTTTGGGATGGGCAATTTTGTAGTACTTCAAGAGTTGACATAGAGGATGGCGATTGGGCCAAATCTTCCACTATGTTATAATGCTGTGCCGCTCTAGCGCGGGGATTAAATGTCGAATTGTGTAGTACTCCCTTTGGCGGTTTTATCGTTAATTCAGGAATGGTGGGTGGCACAACTTCTGACGAAGTTGTTGTCGAACTACTTGGTTGATCTTTATCCTTGTTGTTCGACAGCTGTGGATTCCCATAATCTTTGTTCCTTGTCGATATCAAAGCATCATTTTGCTGTTTTGAAACCGACAACATTAGAACTTGAGATGGGGAAGCATTTCCACTTTCAACCAGATTTGTTCCTGGATTTGGAAACGGATCAGTTAACACTGCGGAGGTTTTTGAATTCTTCAAGAATTTCTTAAGCTCAGCTTTGTGTGGACAATTTGCGGTCCAATGATCCTCATCGCATATGAAGCATGGATTTTTTGGTTTCCTATCTCCAGGAGGGTTTGAAGAAGATTTTTCAGGTGATGATTCCTCCAGTTTCTTCTTCTTCCCTTTGCCATTCTTCTTGCTTCCTGGTTGTTTGGTTTCTTCGCCTTTGTCTGTCGATACGGCATTTACTTCCGAAGCAAGAAGTTCGTCTTTTGAATTTTGACCTGAAATCTTACGAGCCTTTTTGGATGTAGCCTTTGTCAATTTCATGTCTGTCATGCCAATCACGCCATCGCCAGCATGAGAGTCATTGTTTGATTTAGGAGGAGGAGGAATTGAGAATTCCGGTCTAGGGGCGTCAGGTATTTTGTCATAGAGCGCGCCAGACTGAGTATAGATCAAGTCCAGATATTGTGCACGAGCGATAAATTTCTCTTCTGTTACGACTCCCCCCTTTGCCACATCTTCCGTGATGGAAGACAGTAATGACTTGATAAACCATTTAGCTAGGAGCTGATCGGGGACGTACATTTTTACCATCCTACGACGACGTCGCCACTCATGTATATGATCAGATATGTGAGTGGCCGTTGTCTGTTTGAAGTTGGTAAGAAGTTCTGTTCCCGTTTCGTACCTTATTGGTAATTGAAAATGGGTTAAAAAGGTTGTGGCTAAGGTACTGAAGTTGTCGAACGAAGCTCTAGGCAATTTAATGTACCATTTTGCCGCTGGACCTGTTAACGTCCTCTGAAAGAGGTGAAGCCTTATCGAATCATCATTTAGGGTGTTTGATGAACACCATAGATGAAAGGTCATCACGTGATTCGATGGATCTTCACCCGGATTTCCATTAAATTTAGGAATATCTGATGGAAGTTTATGCGGAATCGCTGACCACCAAGGGGCGTAAGCAATTGGATCGTTTGTTAACCGATTTAAATCAGGTAACTCTAAGGTTGCCACAAAGGGTAACTGTTGATTCAAGTTAGGTGAAGCATACCCAGGATAAAATGGGATTGCCTGAGCAGTTGGTCTTTGCATACCAGCATAATGCATTTGATGCTGGTATGTTTGGTAAGGTTGGTGGACATGACCATTGTAAAATGGTTGATTTTGACCGTTTTGAATGTACGGTTGTCCACTGTTCGCGAAGATTTGCTGCTCAGAACCTTGGTATACTTGTTGGAATTGCGGTTGTTGGTATTGCACCAGCCATGGTTGTGAAGCCATGTGCTGTTGCGCGATACTAACCGTTGGACCAAGGTGAGGGGTAATTGTACCCGTCTGGACCTGTGTCGCCCCACTAGTCGGTGATTGTGGTTGAGTCACAGGGTCAAGGGGCTGTTGCATTACAACCTGAGAAACCTGAGGTTGGCATACAACAGGCAGCGTTTGAACTTGCGACACCATCAAAATAACTGGCGTAGTCGGGATATTCGACATAGGTACGCATTGTTGCATCGAATACACAACTCTTGGTTGTTGAGGTAGTATAGGTACCCAACCACTTGAGGTAATTCCAGTGTAACCTGAATGTTGTTGTTAACTCCCGTATGGATATCCTCCCGGAGGGGATAATGAAAGGGCATACTGCCCCCCATACGATGGTAATCCGGAACTAAAGGGAATTGTTTTCCCTTGGGGACCGGACTGCCCAAATTGACCTCCAAATGGATTAATTTGTTGAGACTCAACATAAGAGTTTCCGGATATTATTCCGGATGAACAAACAGGAATGGACCATACTGTTGTAATAGCCCCTGAGCGGGCTCCTTCTAGTGGCTGAGAGCTAGTCCGGACAGATGGTATGCCGACGAACATTGTAGGAGTGATAGCAGGGAGTTCTGTCGTCGCTGTGTCAGATGACACAGTCCTAGATGTTGACGGTTGTTCAAACATTTGTAGTCTATCCAAAAGATTACCTAGCGATTCTACAGGAGCTTCCGCTGGTGGTAGACTAACTTCTGATGAAGAGGGATATAGAGTGATCCCGACTCCAAAGTGCGTTGGAGTACTTGTTTGAGGATCTTCTACAATTTCTTCAATAGCAATCAGACCAGGTGGAAGGGGAAGACTGTCAGGTCCGTAAAATATTTCTGGTGCCGAAGAAGGTATGGAATCGAAAGCGATAGATGTTTGAAGAGCAAGACTCTCCGAACCGGTTGTAGATGAAACTGGTTCAGTAACACAAGTGTTTACTCTCAGACTAGGATCAGTATCACTATCCCTTTGTGGTTGCTGAACTTCTTTTGTAGAGGTAGGGATTCCAGAAATGTTTGGAGTAACCGGAGTCTCTGATGTCGTTGGAACACTTGTTCTAACTTTAATAGGAGATTTGGAACCGGTTAAACGAGTTTGCTTTGTCCGTATTGGCTTCGATTCCGGAGACAAAGACGGTTGAATTGTAAGCCTCCACGAACGACGGGGTTTCAATTGACTTTCTTCCATGATTGCGGATTACTTGATCAACTAAAATAAAAAGGGGAAGTATGTTTCCAAATTAAATGAATTTTAGACGCTTTGACACAACTTGTTTTTTCAGTTTTTAAGAGTTGAGAAAAAACAAAAGATGACTCTAGTCTCCTTCGATTTTTAATGAGCCTGAAGTGACAAGTGCTCAGATGGACCTTTTCCGTTAAAGAGTCTGAAAAGGAATGAAAGGGACTGCTCTGGAGATCTAGGTAGAGGGAGTACCAAACCAATCGCAAAACTGCAGAATACTTTTTACGGTACGGCAGTCAATCTTCCCGAATGCTGTGTTTAGTGCATTGCGATCGATAGGGCGGTAGACATGGCTTCCTATGGATAAAGGATTTAAGCCTATAGGGGTCTCCCAAAATATACTCGACGGTATGTGGGAGCACAAGTCCATACTGGCACTTATCGTCTCCAAGTGGAGGAATCACCCAACCATCAATAAGGACAATAGTTACCAGGCTTTACGACGCCGGAATACGTCTCCAGCCTAGACCTCTAAATGTTGTGCGTTAAGTTCCAAAGCGTTGTTAGATTCATTGAATTTATTTTAAGTTGATCTTTCTTATGAATTTTTCCTTTTGGGTTCACCACGAGATGTAGATGTAATTCCTAAAATGCAATCTAAAGATGATAAACAAACTTTTATCTCTTTTCTGCAATGAAAATCCTAGCTACTAGGGGAAAAGAAAGACACAATCTTTTCACAAAGAGCAAAGAGCACACTGTAAATGCACTTTCCTAAATCAAGCCAAACATACTGTCAATATGCAAATGCACATGCATGTATTTGTTTTCGACTTTCTTAGTATTGATGCTAAAAAGAAAGTTGATGTACAAATCTGAATTTGCTTTCAAGCGACAAACACAAACAAGCTTCTTTTAGAAATCAAAAGATAAAGACGATTACGACGCTTTACGATTTTGAAATGAACACTCATTTTTGACACTAGAAAAACACAAATTCTGACCAAAGGTAATAGTACAAGTATAATCGACCATCAACAGCAATCAAACTTTCTCCTATGATCGAAATCGACACTTGCGAAGGATCTAAATCAAAGGACGACAGTACGACTATTCTACTTTTGCAATGGAAAACTGTAAACGACTCAACAAACACATAAAAACATCTACAATTCTTTTGTACAAAGGAGGCAGAATAACAGTAAGGAAAAGGGGTGTTGGAGAGGTAAATCCCCTCTACGGATAGAGGCGATCCCTACTAGCCCAGCAAGGGTCTAGCAACAATCACACAATGCTGCCACGCATGTTCCTAGTTACAATTAAACAAGAAGTAAAGAGCACCTACTTGGACTCCTGCGCTGTCGTTTGGCGAAGAGATGTTGCCTCCGCTCCTTCGCTTCAGCTGGTCACAATCCTCCGCGATCCCCGCGAATGGACGCCTGCACACACGAAGAGAAAGCAAACGCAAGCGTGAAATCTAGTAAAAGTAACCATACATCAGTCAGAAAAGATATAATTCACATTTACCCATTGCATAGACAAACGAGAATGGAACAATAATAGCAGTCATCTATTATTAATCAAAATAGAGAAGAGTACAACCAAATGTTCTGACGTCGGTAACCTTCTCAGGAGGGGCCAGTCAGCATGTATCTCAAGCATTCACCTTTGAGGATGGTTCTCCCAAGACAAACAACTCTCTCTCTCTCACACAAGTGTCACAAACAACCTTCCCTAAGCAATCTATCACTTCCACACCTAGCAAACCAAACCTATAGCAGCAATCTGAGCACTACGAGCTCTGTACAATCCAAGCTATTCTAAGCTAAGTCTAACTAGCTGCTCATGGTAATGGTGAGAGTTTATATAGGAGAAGGAGTCTCCTAAAAAGGTGGAAGGATGAGCTTATCTTCAAGGGAAGTTGTTGGAAAGGGTCGAACAGACATGCCATAGAAGGGAGTCGACATTCACAAAGCTAACAACCAAGCCTGGAGAGATCTGGAAGGCAGGTTGTTTGAACAAATTCGCCCAAACTGGATCAGCGCGGATTATAGGGAAACTGCCGCGCTGTCGGCGCATCTCCATAACTGAAGAAGTCATGTCAGCGCGGAAGCACACGGGAAAGGCGCGCTGTGGACCATCGCGGAAAAGTGATGTTCTTCCGCGCTGGCAGCGCACAGAATACACTGGAAGGCGCCTGTCATCGCGGTTATTTTAGGAACAGACGCGCTGATGAACAAAACTTTGGAAAAATGGGTTTTTAAGCCAGTTCAGGGATCAAGCACTTAGTGATTGTGAATTCTGGGCACAGCAGGGTGACTGACAGGAAGGCAGTGATAAATTACTGTGTAACAAGGGGTTTTTAAACAGACATATACTGATCACAGGCTGCAAAATTCAGAGACAAAACTGGAAAGAATGAAGCACAAGAACCTCAGCTGCACAGGGCTAGTCTGATCAGCGCACCTGTAACAAAGAGAAACTAGATTTCAGCGCAGGTTGCCCTTTCGGGAAGTGCACTGAAATGCAGGAACTCTTAACAGTACCTGCGCTGGGCCAGAAACGAGAATCTGTCCGGGTTCTGGGTCACGGTTTGTAGTTTAGTCTTTGGTTTTTGGCCGAGTAAAAGCAATCAATAATGCACAATCAGGGGGTAGATCTAAGGAGGGTCTAAGAGCTATCACAAAGGGCAATCAGATCATTTGTGAATCAACTGTTCAAATCATAAACAGATCTAGTGAATGGATTGAAGCAACAAATGTCTACTTTGCATTTGTTATGGCAAATGCAGTTCGAATGCTACTTATAAGTTTATGAAACAAACAACAAAAGATACACAAACAAACTAATTAGACAATCTTCCCCAGCGGAGTCGCCATTTTGTTACCGGGAAAAGTGTCTATTTAGAACTGCTCTATCCCACTAAGGTGTGACAGCTGCCTTAGAAACAAACAGAGAAAACTACTTTTGTATTTCCTTTACGAATTAAAGATAGAGGGGGATAGAAAGAACCGAACTGTGTCTTGCGCTAATCCTTTGATCCAATCCCTCTCTTCTTTGACAGCTTCCAGCTACCTGCTCCCTTACTTGCCCAACTTCACCAAGTACCTGTAAGATCACAGAGGAAGAAAACTATACAAAGACATGGATCTATATTCATAAACAACTTAGGATCAGCTTTAAGCTAACCATACAAATGTAACAAGCATCAATGATACAAAAGCATGGAGGAAAAACTCAAATAGTTTTTATTGATATACAAGAAGATCCAGGAGGAGTTACAACCGATGATTCCTGACCCAGCATCAACCTCCCAGCAAAGAAGCCCCTCTTCACCTCCAACAAAGCATAAATCACCCAATACTCTGATCTCTATCTCAAAACCAACAACAATTCCTTACAATGTGCAAAATTCCAGCCTCTGGATCTCTGGGATGAGGGATCCATATATAGATGTATGCAAGGAGGATGAGTCAGCTTGTGATTTGATTAGTGTATTCTCTCTGTCAGTTCTTGCTTCTACTTGGAGACTGAAAGCCTCTTACTCATCCTTGGTCGAATTCAATGAGGCAAGTGTCATAGGAGAAGATTCTGGAAGCTTCCATTGTCTTTCCACCTCGCGGAATGGCACTGCCATTTGTCATTTCTCGCTCAACGCACCCTCATAGTGCATTTAGGTGCGTTGCAATGCACCCATCTAGTGTGTTTAGGTGCTATGCAATGCAGCTAGCCAGTGGAGCAGTTGAAATGATCCTGTTTTGACTTATTCTGAGCAGTTTCTGGTGGAGAACTTCTGGGAGAAGCTGTAATTTGTCGACCTTGTTCCTTTAGGGGTTAGAACAACACTTTTAGGGACTTAGGAGCCCTTGGTTTATGGACATTTCATTCTTGGAACTGCAAGGCACAAAAATTTCTATAACACCTGTCCCCCAAACACACACTCTCTTTCTCCATATCTAGCTGTCTCTCCCTCCCTCTCTTCTTCTCTCCCCCCTTCCTTCCATATATCTTTCTTTGTATTTATATCTCACCCCAAAACATACACACTCTCTCTCCATCTATCCCTCTCTAACTCCTCCCTTTCTCTCTCTCTCTTCATTACTCCTCTCCCTTCTCCTTCATTCTATCTCCATCTCTCCATTGTCACTCTCTCTACCTCTCCACCTCTATCATTCTATGTTTTTGTTCTTCCCACCATATATATCTAGAGTTAATTATATATCATGATATATTAATATATATTATAATATAACAAAATAGATATTATATTAAATTTAATAATATTAATATTATAACATATTAATATTAATATAATATTTAATATTAATATTAATCTTTTAATATCAATATTAGATTTAATGATGTTTTTTACATAGCATGATAATAAAACTTAGAATAAAACTACATCGAATTAATAGATATGGTTTTTCCTTTTAAAGATTCATTTTACAAATATTTAATTAAAAGAAGTATTAAAGTGTTGAATTAACCTTTTTTCTTTTGATTTAAGAAATGGTATTGGCTTGAGTAAAGAGTAAATATGTTTAAAATTTTACTTAATTTGAAACTTTAATGTGGCAATTTTTTTTTGTTGATTTAAGAAATGGTATTGGTTTGAGTAAAGAGTTAAAATGTTTAAAATTTTACTTAATTTGAAACTTTAATGTGATAATTTTTTTTTTCTAAAGGTAAATTTATGATCCATTCAAATTCACCTATATGATAAAAAAAGATATTAAGCACAATGGGGATTTAAGATTCAAGATTCACGTGAATGTTTTGGCCAACATTACTAAAAATTATTTTTATTGTTTTTTGAGGACATTACATACTTACAAATCCTAATTTTTTTGTCAATTTTTTTAAAACATACTTACACATTAGGGTCATACTTAGATATAGAATGAGCCTCTCAGCTCAATAATCCCTCTTGTTTACACTGTAAAACTCTTCCTATTATAAAACACAGTTTTAATATGTGAAATTATAGACTTATGATGTTTTAGTGAAACAAATTCCAATGTCTCATATATGTTTATTCAATTGTTTCAATGTCTCATATATATTTGGTCAAGGATAATCCCATCTCTAATGAGCCATGTTTTAATATGTGAAATTATAGACTTGATGTTTTACTGAAACAAATTCCAATGTCTCATATATTATGTTTATTCAATTGTTTTAATGTCTCATATATATTTGGTCAAGGATAATCCCATCACTAGTGGGCCACGTTTTAATATGTGAAATTATAGACTTATGATGTTTTATTGAAACGAATTCCAATGTCTCATATATATTTGGTCAAGGATAATCCCATCACATCAAATTGTATGGGAAAATTTAAAGTTGCCACCAGAAGGTCAACCGTCACCGTTGACTCTACAGTGACTCATATATATTTGGTCAAGGATAATCTTGTTATCACTCAGGTTGTTCCCTAAAGTTGTGAGAAAGGGAATACGACTGAGGTAACCACAAACTAATCTTTTAGATACGGATTCTAGCCAATCTGCATCCAGAGAGGGCTCTCCCTTTATGATTTAGGTTTGTTTTGAAATGTGTTAGGCTAGTTATGAAGTACAAGGGTTTTGTTTTGTGTTTGGTTGGAGGAATGGAGATTCAAAAGAACAGTGAGGTAAAATTGAAGAGTTTCAGTCCATTGGGCATGATGGAGTCAAAGGAGGATAGCTTCCTGGATTAGGTTTCTTATCAGAGGAGGTATCACAGAGCAAGGTACTCAAATATGGAATAAGCTATATGTTGGAATCAGATGGAATGGAGTCAATGGGTGAAGGGCAATCAAGAATCCTTCATCATGTTGACAGAGGGAAAATGGCTGAGTATTGTTAAGGAGAAGTTAAGAATTCCTTAGCAAATATTCAAGATGAAAGAATCAGGGGAAACAAGAGCAATTAAGAATTCATTGTTTATTCTAATTCTGAAGAAAACATTGATAATAACAAAGACTGAACATAGAGTGCAATCAAGCAAATTCTGAGTTATTCTTTTCTCTATTGTTCAGATCATGAAACATAGATGATAAAACATAGAAACTATAAAACACAAGTTAGAAGGGACTTATTGATCCATAATATGATTCAAGAATTTTGTAGCATAATATTTAGCAGCAGTTCCTCACTCAGTGAGCTAGACAAAAATGGTTCCAACAGCCTTTTATTCCAAAGTTCTTCAGTATTACAGTCAAAACTATGAACATCCACCACCAAACAACCCCAAATACTTCGTCTGGGGGGGTATTTATACAAAAACGTCAAGATATCATACAAAATATCTGATAGGAATAATATCTGCTGACAATTAATGCTTCCATTACACAGATAGAGGCAGACAGTCTCGAAAACAAGGAGACAATAAATAGATGCAATAAATTCATGCTGCGCTGGTTGTTCCTTCTTTATGAGATGTACTAGAGGTAGGTGCTGCAAGTCGGTTCCCAGTGGTTCTCCGCTGATACTCTGTACTTGTTACTCTACATTGGCCAGACTTTCTTTAACTCTCATGTGAAGCACTTTGACTCGCATGACCGTGATTCATTTCTGTTCTCCACATTTATAACAGATGGTCCAAAATTTTGAATTGACCAAAGATAAATTTATAGGATCTCTAGCATGCTTTGCCACCATTCTGGTCCTGGTAATTTATGTCTCTGCAGCTTCCTCAGAGTTTTGTCAGTCTCTGTATACCTGAAGAAATTAGGTGGGATGGTGAACAGATGCTTCACCTCATGCTCAATGTAGAATAAATTTTCCAAGCTGTCATAAAGGGACTGGCCAGATGGAAGTGCCTTCTCTCCTGAAGTGCTTGATGATGTATTAACTTGATTAACAACATATGTATTTAATTTATATACATAGTCCTTGTGTTTCATCAGACGATCATTATTTCCCAAAGGACTTGGCAAACCTTTTTGATGCAGGACTGTAAATTTTTCTGTGAAAGAATCAATCTTTACCTGCATATCTGGCATCTTCTGTCCAAATTTTGCATTAGAGTTCTCATGGTTAGAACTCTCTTGATGTCTAGAGTGGTGCCTGTTCTGTTCCTAATTTCCAGCACTTCCAGTTCTTCACTGGTCTTGGTATTCAAAAAATGTATTAGCCTGTTAACTTGCTTAGGCATCTGTCCCAATAAGGCTCTTGTTTTTTGAATTTCCACTTGGGCCACTCTTATCAAGTCAATCTTCTCGTAAATGGTTTGAATGGACCTCCACACATCACTAAGGGATTGAGTGATGTTGTTCCACAAAATTCCTCTGATTTCTTCCAGAGGTTTATCCAGAGAGCGATCTTTTTCTAATGCTCTCGTCTTGTTCTCTAATGTTTTGATCTCCCTTGTTTTCTCTGCCACATTCATCTTGGATTTATCATAACTTTGCTCAATTTTGCCATTCTTTGACTTGATTCAGCTCTGACACTTGCAACTTCAATTCCTCCATGGCTTTTATTAATTTCTCTGTGCTCATAGTTGTACTACTGCCTGGTGTTGTTGCTATTGATGTTTCTCTTGTGATGACTTATGATGTTGATGTTGGGACAGTGGGAGGCACTATTGTCATAAGTGTGGAAGGGGCAGTAGTTACTGTTGGAGCTACCTCAGGTGGTTGGGAGGTCAACTCTCCCTGCTTTTCTTGTAGATCTTGCTCCAATGCCTACTCTGTCTCACTCAATATTTCATTCAGTCTCATGAGTAGGTCCATCATGTCCTCTTTAGATTTTTGCTTTACAACATCTGCAGTCTCTGGATACATGGAAGGAGGCATTTTAAGCTATTTTCTCAATGCAGTGATGTCCCAGTTAAATGATGATGTCCTCCAATGATTTTATCCTGTTGTCCTTAGCAAGAGAAGAGGTTTTCTCGAAATCTAATTGAGCAGAGGTATTATTTAGGGAATTTTGCAATTTATGAGCCAACATTGCTTTATCAGCTAGTGTGGAGTATACCATCTCTCCAGTCTGTTTGTGCAGATCAATCTGGTCTATTGGGTGAATGTCCTTGGCTAGGACCTCCAGATTTGTCCTATTGTAATCAGCTACTGATTGTGGTTGCTGCACCTTGGGCTTGAAATATCTCATGATCATTTTTTCCTCCTTTATGTCATAGGCATACATCAATATTTGCTACTTTGTGGGGGCCATTTTAAGATATTGATTGTAAATCTGTAGCCTTAGTGGGTCATTTCTCCCTTTATCTATGTGAATGTTATTTTGATGTCAGAGCTCTGCTTACTTGATGGCCTAGTGGATGAAACTTCCACACTATGCTGCCTTTCTAGCTCCTGCCTGTGTGAGCTAGTTGATGTGTCAACCATCGGGGATGTCTGCTGGCTGGCTATATTTTCCCCTCTTAAACTTTCTATTGTTTCTTCAATGATTTCCTCTTTAGATAAAGGATTCAGTCTTTGCCTTTTTGCACTTGGCCATTCTGCAGGTCCACTGATAGGTGTGGCCTCTTCTTTGTCTCTTTTCTTGCCCTTTTCCTCATTTAGAGGAGTCTGTAATGCAGGAATTTCTGCTTCTTTGGTCTGGACTGGAGGAATTTGCTCTTGCTGATCAGTCATTGCTTGTTGCTCCGTGCCTGCCACCTCCTTGCCCTTAGAAGACCCTGTAACTAGTGTGTTGGTTTCCTGTATAGGCTGCTATGAAGTTCCAGTAGAGGATGCACCCACTGCAACTTGCTAAGGTAGCTTGAAAGATACCTGTCCAAAAGAGTCCAAGTCAAGGGTCTTTTAAAGATCTTTCATAACTTGTTCCATATTTTCTTGCTGAGTAAGTTCTTCTATTAATGTACTCTCTACCCACTCATCCTGATTAGCAAATTGTTCCACTTAAGAGATCCTATGATGTATGTAAGCTGACAGCCTGTTTTTTACTTTTCTGTCACTTATAAAGCTATTTGGTTCATATGGCACCCACCAGAAACTTTTCTTCAATTTAAGGTCTTCCCCTAATATCTTATCATCATCTTCCCATGCCTCCCTCTTGTTAATGATAAAAGGGCCTAATTGGTTTCTTATTCTCAGCTGAGCCTTTTTCTTTACAATGCAAAAGTGAGTTAAATATGCATTGATAAGTTGCTTGAAATACTCTAGTGCAAATAGTTTCATGGGCACATATTTGGGCAACTTGTAAGGGCACGATTCACAACCATATATTATGATTTCGGTGTGATTCTGGTAGAGGTACCAGTCACCTATTCTGTAGTTTTTGGAGAGCTGTAAAATCTTCTTTATATCACCAGAGAGCCTAGGAAGAGGAGCTCCTATCAATAGAGTGGAGGCTGGATGTATAAACTAGTCAATGAATTCACAATAGATATAAGGGGATTCACAAACATTGTGGAAGATTGAGGTCCAAAAGATCACAGACTTACTCTCTCCTTTGGAATCCAACTTCCTAATTGGAAATAAAAAACTATTTGGCTGATAGTATAGCAGAAGGTGATATATGAATGAGGTGTACTTGAAGACTCCTTCTCCTTCCAGATTTATGAATTTCTCATTGATTTTATTGGTAATGAAAGAGGCATAATCATATTTGACAGCAGGGGGTTGTCCTGGAGTAAACATTGACAGCATGAATAGGATGGTCTCATTAATAAATTCTCTGGTTTTGAATCCGAATATATAGGATATCATGTCAAGAATAAGCCTTCCAGTTTTAGTAAACCAGGAATGCACATAGGGAGGTGGGCTTTTGGGCTGGCAATCTGGTTTCATGAATAATTGGCCAATCCGAGTTATTTCTGCACTGGGCAATTGAGAGCCTTGCTCAAGAAAAAATCCCATAGAAAGAGGATCAAGGGGCTGAGTGAGATGGAAGTGTAACATCTCATTTATAGATTCAACAGTTATCTAAAAGATAATAGTTTTGGATGGGGTCATAATTGCTTTGATGATAGGGTCATAATTGGCACAGCATTGGTGGATAATATCTGGGAACACATTAACTGAGGGAAGATAATACCTGGGGAGATTAGATTCCCATATTCCATAGATATCAGAGTTGCTCAGATAAGTATTCCTAATTTAGAGAAGAATCTTTAGCGAAAATCACATAGAGATAATTTTTGTCGACGCGTTTCGAACCAACCCGTGTGGTTCATCATCAGGACAAGTTGATGAACCACACTGGTTGGTTCGAAACACGTCGACAAAAATTGATATGGTTTCATGAAGATTCTTCTCTAAATTGATATGGATCACAGAAGCCTTAATTCAATAAGTATTTCTACTTCGGCAAAATTTCTGGAGATGGTTCATATCACCAGATAACTCTTTAATTTGAAAATATTTGTCAGGAAAGGGTAACCAATCCTGGTCTTTATGAGTTGCATTGAGGGGTGCGACATTGAGGGCCACAAGGGCTTCCATGCTTGTTCTTTGTGTTTCTTGAGCTAGAGGTCAAGTTTCTATGGAAGAAATGGGCACAACAACAGTTCTGGGTGTCTTTTCTGAGAGTTATGGACTAAATTTAGCTTGAATTCCACTCTTTGGGTAAAATTCACAGAGGAAAAGCAAAATTACAGTTTCGAGAGGCAAATTGGGGTAAATACCTGTTTTTGGAGGCGAACAGTGCAATTGCAGGTTGACCGACGAGCTGCGGAGCTGGATGCTGGACTTTGTTTGGCCGGGTGGCGAACTTTATGCTTCTGAAGTTGCTTGGATGTAGTTTGCATGAAACAGTTTTGTAGCAAAAATGGGTGAAAATGACACTTTCTCGACTTTTTAACAAATTCTGGCTTTCGCAGGGCTTTTTGGCACCTTTTGGTCGGATGACGTCATCGGGATGTGATGTATTGTCATGAAGCAGGGGTACGGGGGAATGATGTGGCAGTGATGTGGGGATGATATCAGTGGGCGGGGTCAGCAGGAGGGCGGTAAGCGGTATTGTCGCACATTTCTTATCGGCCAGAGTGGTTTGGGGCGGGGAGGCAGCGAGCACAGCGGGATGGCAACGCATGTCCCCGGTACGGTGGTAATACCGCCGGCTCCCCGGGAGTTAATGGTTGGATGGAAGGGGGGGCGCAATATGATTGTGAGCCGCCTGATGAGTGGGCACCGATCAGACGATTGGTGCTTACTGGAGGTGGCGGAGGGTTACGGCGTGGGACCTGCTCATATATTTAAAATTTATAATGCATCGGGTGATTTATCATTGGTTTGGGAGGTTGCAGGGTCTTGATTAGGTTTGTTAATTAATGTGAGGTTAATTAACTCCCTATGAGCGCGGGGAGAGTTCTTAATGTATTCTGGATAAACCATTAATTCTCGATGAACAGTGTTATGATTTATAATAAAATCGGGGTGGGATATTAATGTTTGGGGGCTATATATACCTATATATACATAATACGGGGATTGGGAAGAATTACAAGGGATTTAATATATAACGGTTAGTTTGTTAATATGAATAATGATTTGATAATAAGCACTAAGTTGTAAAGTTTTAACAACTTAGGCTTGAGGGGATAATTTTATATGTGATTTTGTACAATTTCCTAAGCAAACGGGTTTTACTTAGGGTTTTTATGAAATGAGGTGGAGTGATTTAGGAGTATTGAACAAATCTCAACACCCTGGGGAGATTAGTGAGTGATTTTGGGAGAAATGTGAAGGGAAGTTAGTAATGCCTCACTTGATTTGTAACCAAACAGTTGCCATGGTACTTATGATAACAATAAGATGAACATCTTTGAGAGACAAAATTAATCATAAGCACGCTTCTGCAACACCAAAACTGCCTACCCAGCCTATTTTACCTAACATTTTTTCTTCTTTTTCTTTGGGTGCACTTGGACTAGCAAACCGTTACAAATTTTCTTTTCTTTTCACTACAGTCCTATCTAGATCTATCCTTATCACATCCAAGGGCTCAGGTTTAACAATTGAGCTCCTTTGCTTGTCTACCTAACCATTTATTTGCCAAGATTAAACATTTTGGACAGATTTTATTCTCTACCACTAAAACAAGAAATTGAAACATGAACTAGCCAACATTAAGTTGTTTGGCCATTCATCAACTGCAGCATGAAGTTCAACAAATTGCACATGAAACTTTTATTTACAAATCATGAAATAATAGTGGCATTTGGACTTGCACACTTTCCTGGTCCTTTTGTTTGGGGTTCATTTCTTTCATTTTTTCTTTTGACCACTTCATTCTTTTTACCCTTTGATCTTTCTTTTAGGGTATACCCTCTTTTTATTTTTTTAATTTTTTGATCTTTTCAAAATATGGAAAACCTCTGTAGTAGGGAAATGATGGACATATTAGGGACTTCTAACCAGTCAATCATGAAATATGACACCTATTGGTATAGGAGCATAACACTGGCTCCACTTGGGGATGGATTTCCCTGATGGAAAGTCAAGAACAGCAGGTCAGATGGCCTTATGTACAATTCTTGTTTCTCTCAGAAATCTTCCTTTGCTGTAAGTAAAAAAACTATACAGAGGACCAAGTAAAATATACACATCTCTCATGAGTTGATTCAAATAATTGCACCTCTATTTTGGATAGTTTGTCGGAATGTTTGTTCTTATCTTTTCAACTCCCAAGTCTTTTTCTACAACTTATGATAAACTAAAAATGAGGCAAAACACAAAAGTGGTAAAATTCCCTGACTGTTCCTCGAAATTTTCTACACATTCCTTCCTTTTCTTATTGTTGTAATAGAGGCGATTTTTTAAAAAAACTTCTCCCGCGCTTCTCTGGTTCTGCTCTCCAGGCCCTGCCTGGCAGGGCTGCCGCCAGCCTCGTTGCCCCTCTCTCTCCCGCGCGCTTTGCTTTCACCCTCGGGCCTCCTGCCCGGTCCCGCGCTGGGGCCCATACCTGCTCTCGTCCCTTCGGCCTCCTGCGCTGGCTTCTCAGTCTTGAATGGCTGGGAACGCCCCCCCCCCCCCCCCCCCCCCCCCTCCAGATCCAGAGAACTATGAGGAACTGTTCGCCTCTTTGATCCCTGACAATGCTACATCAAGAACTCGTCCTTCAGTCTCTAAGTTTGTCAAGAAACTGGATGAAATCCCCGAGGTTTCTCTCCCTCCATCCCTGCCAAGGAAGTCAGCAATCACCCTCGCTGAAAGAGGTCTCGTAGGACAGTTCACTGGTCTATGGCCTTCTCCAAGATCAGTTCAAAAATGGGTGGAATGCAACTGGAACACAATGATACAAGGGAAGATATCCATCAGATTTTGTGGAAGGGGCTATTACACATTTCTTTTTGAAACAAAAGAGGACAGGAATCTCATATTCAGAAACAACCCTTTTTTTATGGATTCAATAGGCCTCTATCTGAATAGATGGACACTAGACTTCGATCCAGAAATGGACATCCCAAATGCAATTCCGCTTTGGGTCGGCCTCCCACATCTGCCGCTCCACTGCTGGGGATATGAATCAGTAAAGGCAATAGGGAACACAGTCGGAAAATACATCGACAGATCTGAGCCAAGGGAGAACATGCATGCATGTGCCATGATTTGCATAGAAGTAGATCTCGGGAAAGGCCTGCCGCAAGCTATCAAGATCAAGGTCGATCAATGGACGCACATCCTACAGCTGGACTACGAGCAACTACCCTTCAAATGCAAGGTATGTCATGAATATGGACATTTCGCAAATAGATGTAGCAAGTCAAAATTAAACGAATCCATTGAAAATGAAGAATCTCTGGATGGCCCCTGGGAACAAGTAAAAAAGAGAAAAACTTCCTCCTCTCAAGGGCCTAGCTCTAAGCCCTCCCCGGAAATCCACCCTCCTCCCCCTCCTCCTCCCACTAGCTCAGCTCCCTCCTTTCCCTCCTCCTCCAACCCCTTTGAATCTCTGGAAGTTGAAGACCCCTCTTCCCCTCCCCCTTCCCCCCCAACAACTCATTAGTTGTCATCTCCTCCCCCTCGATCCCTCTGCCCTCTCCTCCTCCAACAATAGAGAGAATACTCACCAGAAATAAATTAAAAGAAACAAGCCTTCCCTCAGATCCCCCGAGAAAGGCAGGTAGAAAGTCAAATAAAGAACTCATAGATGAAGCAGCAGCGAAAGATATGGCTACTGAAGCACATCAACCAATGGATTCCTATCTAGATAGGCAAAAAGGAAGCGGGGAAAAAACAAAGGAGAGGAGTGGGACTCACCCAAAATCGGGTAAATGATGAATCTGGTCTCTTGGAACTGTAGGGGGATGGGCTCCTCCTTAAAAATAAATGCAGTCCGTGACTTAATAAATCAAGAGTAGCGAGTCTTCGTCCTTATCTAGGAGACCAAAATCTCAGACCAAGATTTTCAAAAACAAGCCAAAAGATTAAAAAAAATTGAAGGTTACTCAACAGGTTCATAAGGTGCCTCAGGAGGCATAGGAACACTTTGGAACAAGAATAAATGGGATCACATCAACCTGCAATCCTCCAATTGGTGTATAAGAACAGAACTCAAAAACAAAGCCTCTCAAGAAGTCTTCACCATATACAACATCTACGCTCCAAACCATTATCGGGATAAAGCAATCTGCTGGGACTCTTAATCCTTAGATTTACAGTCCTCACATGACAGGAGCATAATTCTGGGAGGAGACTTGAATCTAGTAATAAATTTGGATGAAAAGCTTGGAGGAAACTTTCACGCGGATCCTTCAAGAGACGCGCTAGAGGCCATAATCCAGAACTATAATCTCATTGACATTCCCCCCTTCAACGGGAAATACACATGGAGTAACAAAAGAACCGGCTACCACAATATCAAAGAGAGGTTAGATAGATTTCTTGTGCAGGAAAGAATCGCAGCAAGCTTCTCATCAATTAAGAGCAAAATTATTCAAGCTTCGGCTTCTCATCACAAACCTGTGGTGATGAATTTGGATAAAGGGAGAAACTTGGGGCCTCTCCCCTTCAAATACAATAAAATCTGGGATTTTAAAGAAGATTTCCACACCCTCATATAAAATCAGTGGGCCAAGGAAGTATTTGGATCGCCTCATTACATCTGGGAAACCAAATTAAAATCTCTAAGAGCAGTCATCAAACAGTGGGCAAAGGAAAACGCAGCTACGGAAAAGAGGAAAAAAGTGGATCTTTATACGCAGATGGAACAGTGGAATCAGGAAAAGGAGAACAGCCAATTTACAAATGAAGATATAATCCACGAAAATGAATTGTACTGGGAACTATATAGACAAAATAGAGCCGAGGAAGAGGAACAAAGGCAGAAATCGAGGTGCCTGTGGTTGAGGGCTGGGGACAAAAATACCTCTTTCTTCCATAACAACATAAAGCTCAGGCGCACCGGAAACCAGATAGATAAAATAGTGGCAAAAGGGAAAGAGATCAGTGACCAAGAAGGAATTAAAGAGGCAGCCTTCAATCATTTCAAGTCTCTTCTTACAGCAGCCCCCCAGCAGTCGGACAACTCTGATTTTCTTAGCGCTATAGAGAGTAAAATCTCAGACTCCCAAAATAGAGACCTGGACCAGGATATCTCAGAAGAGGAAATCAGATCGGCAACTTTCAGTATGCAACAGGATAAGGTCCCGGGTCCTGATGGTTTCACGATTTCCTTCTACCGAAATCATTGGGATATAATCAAAAAAGACTTTGTGCGGATGGTTAAAAATGTCTTCAAAAATCACAAGATGGGAGATAACACCAAATCCTCACACCTCGCTCTCATCCCTAAGGACGTTAACCCCCTTTCCTTTGACCGCTTCCGGCCAATCTCCCTTTGTAATGTCTCTTACAAGATCGTCACCAAAATACTAGCCAATAGGCTCAAAAAGCTCCTTCCTCATCTAATCTCAGAGAACCAAGGGGGATTTGTTCCTCACAGGAAAATCACAGATAATTTCATACTGATACAAGAGGCTATCCACAGCAGCATCAGCAGGAAGGAACGAGGCATGATAATCAAACTAGACATGGCAAACGCATTTGATAGAGTTGACCACCACTTCCTAACAGCAGTCCTCCAAAAATTCGGGATCCCAAAAAATTTTACAAGCATCATCACTGGATGCATCTCCAATCCCTGAACTACTCCTTTGATTAATGGCCGCCCAAGTAGGTACTTCAGAAGCACCAGGAGATTGAGGCAAGGCTGCCCTCTCTCTCCCTTCTTATACATCATTATGGTGGAAACTTTGAGCATTCATTTAGAAAATCTCCACAAGCAAAAAGAGATCACTGGAATTGGTATAGAAAGAGGGACTAAAGAAATTAGCCATTCGCTCTTTGCGGATGATACCCTACTCATTGGGGGAGCCTCAAGTCTAATGGCAAAAATATTCAAGAAAGTCTTGGATGCCTTCCTAGCTGCCTCAGGAGGGAAGCTGAATAACAAAAAATGCAAGATTTATACCTGGAATGTCTCTGATCAAATCAGGCAAAGAATCTCCTTGATACTGGACATCCCAGTGCAAAGGAATTGGAGTTACTTCTCTTATCTCGGTCTGCCTTTAGCCAAAGAAACAATCAAGGCTGAGATTTGGGCCAAACATATAGAAAAGATGAGATGTCTCCTTCAAAGCTGGGGAGTATCTTGGCTAAACCTGGCTGGTAGATCGTCCCTTATAAAGGCTATCCTCTCTGCTCTCCCCATCTACCAGTATGTGGTCACCTTGGCTCCCGCCAGTATTCATAAGCATATGGAACTATTAATGAGAAGCTTCCTCTGGCAGGGAGGAAAGAAAGAGTCTAAAAAATTCAGTCTTGTCAAATGGGAACAAGTTATTCTTCCTTACGAAAAGGGAGGCTTAGCCATTAAAATCCCGAGCCTCTCCAACCGTGCTATGGGCTTTAAGCTGATTTGGAGAATCCTCATTGGCAAAGGCTCTTGGTGGGTGGAGGTCTTGAAAAGGAAATATCTTAATGGACCGAACTCTAATCTCCTCTCCGAAACAATAGCTGAAAGACCTTGCACCCCTGTTTGGAAGCTCATTAAAAAAGTTCTCCCACAATTTAGAGAGAACATTTCCAAAGTGCCTGGAAATGGTAAGGAGGTTAATATCTGGACTGATAGAATCATGGGTGCCAAACCAAGAAACCTCCTCCAAAACCTCAGACCTCTGCAAATTTGGATGGAAGCTAAAAATTTAATCTCCTTGTATGATATTTCAATATGGGACCACAACATCTGGCAGGACTGGAAGGACCTTCAAATTCCCAATGAACTCAGAGACCAATGGTCCAATCTTAAGGTCTCTCTCACAGGCTCCGCTCCCACCAAGATAGGGGTTGAAGATAGGTACATCTGGGAGCCAAGCGGAGGAAAATTCACTGTCAAAGAGGGTTACAAATTTCTTCAGGCATCCACTTCAGCAGTCAAATGGAACCTCTACACAACTGTTTGGAAATCAGAGTGCATACCAAAGATCAAACACTTCAATTGGACCCTCCTAAAAGGTAAGGTTCTTACAGTTGAAAACCTCAGGAAAAGAGGGATCTCGGGACCCTCAATATACTGCTTCTGTCATGCTGAGGAGGAGAGTAGCCATCATCTCTTCTTCCACTGTCCTCTCGCCCAAAGTTGCTGGACTCAGATTATCAGACCATTGGAAATTGGAGAGACTTTTGACCAGCTCTCCTCTCTCCAAAAAAACTAGGCGAAGTGTTATCCTTTTCCTAAGAAAGGCAAAATCAACATCATCCGTCTGTGAAAATGCATCCCAGCTACTCTCAGTTGGAAAATCTGGCTAGCTAGGAATAACTGTATTTTCAATAACAAGAAGCCTAACCCAGCCCGCATACTGGAAAAAACTACAACGCTCATCTCTGAAACAATAAGTGCTAACTTGGTTGCTCCCCCAGATCAATCAAGTTGGCACAAAGAGGAGATTGACTGGTACAACAAATTCTGCATCAATTACAACAATAACCATCTAGCTCACCCCAAAGCATGCACGAGAAGAATTCACTGGAAACTCAGAGGCTCAAAGGATGAAGTAAGCCAATGGATTTTAGACTATAATCGCCCCACTCTGCATTTTGATGGAGCCTCTAAAAAATAACCCGGGGGAAGCTGGAGCAGGGGGCATTATAAAGGAAAATCAAGGCAAAATTCTTGTAAGCTATGAATGGGGATTGGGCCAAATGTCCAATAATATGGCAGAAGCTTACAACCTTTACCTAGGCACCATCATCTTGAAGCGGTTGAGAATTAGGAATCTAATCATACTGGGAGACTCGACCATCGTTATTGCAGCTATGGCGTCGGGGACAGAATTTAAAAAAGCGGCCCTCAACAATGTAAAGCTTAGGATTGTGGACAACATCAGAAATATGGGGGACACGACCTTCAAACATGTCCTCAAAGACAACAACACAGAAGCGGATCACTATGCCACCAAGGCCTCCAGCAGACAGAACGGTCAAGTTAGGGAAAATGACTCCATCTATGAAAAATCAATCTCGTAGTTGGCTTAGCTGCCTTCCAAATCCTCTGACTAGTCTTATTAGTATGCCCCCGATCTCATGTCTCATCATTCCTCAAATTTCCTCTTGTGCTCTCTGGCCAAATTCAGACAAGTCGCACGCAGTCTGTCATATCTCGGACTCCGATCCTCCCTTCTCCTCGTTTGCCACTCAATCAATTTGGATCGATCACAGGATCTTGACCTCCCAGACTTCTCGTGACTCTCTCACGCAGAATTTAGGTAGGAGTCTTTTCAAAATCTCCATAGACTGCTACAAAGATTTTAAGTCTGATCCCAAGCCCGGCCAGATCATCGAGTACACGTCGTCCTCTCTGCTTGCTCAACCTACCTCTCCGCTTTATATATCCATGAACCTCTCCCTCTATGCGTATATCAGAAACTCACTCTTATACTCGCAGGAGAGTAAAGGTTCTGTATTTGGTAATCAGCTCCAGAAGTTCTGCAGCAAGCGAGGCCGCCATCAGTCCAGCACAGTCGTGAGACCGCCTTCAAAAGCTTCCAGGGGTATCTTCAGCAATCTCCAAGCTTGGTCGTTCTTCATCTGCTCGGTTGCTCTTCATCTGCTCGGTCGTTTGGTAAACCACAGAGCTCGGTCTTTCTTCTTCTGCGTGGTTTCTTCTCTAGTCTGTGCCCTCCTCTTGGCATTCTCCTCATTTTCTTCCGGTCTCCCTCTCCTTCTTTACTCCCCCAGTTCTTTCTCCCTGTTCCTGTATTGCATCCCCTCCCCCAAAATCTCTCCTGATATGGCTGAGATCCCGGAAAACAGAGAGCAAGCTGAGAATCTGGAAAACAGAGAGCAAGCCGAGAATCCTCTGGACAGAGTGATTGCAAACAGCAGCTGCACGTTATGTAAAGCCCATTGCTTTATGATAGCAAGGTTCGTCAAGCATTTCAATGAGCTCAAAGAGGATTTTCAAGCAGATAGCAGATCAAAGAGAAAGAAGTTGGAAAAACAAAAAGCAGAGATAGAAAGCCTAAAGGAAAAATGTAACCACATGGAGGAAGCAATCGCCCACATCAAATCTATCACCCAAAGTATGCAAGCTGAGACCTCAACCAGAGCCAGTGTAAAGAAAGAACCTCAGATTGATGACTCTGTCAATCAGCTTTAGCAATCTACCTTATGACTTGTAAATTTTGTCTTCTCGCAGGTCTGTTTGTACGGCTATATAGCCGTTTTCTTTTTCAATCTGTTCTTCTCAAGTTTTCCTACAAGAAGTCAGGGTCTGCGAACCCCTTTTGGACTTCTCCTTCTCTTTTTCTCCTTACATATGTAACAGGACTTGGCTCCTCGTAGTTTTTATAATATATAAGTACCCGATCTTGTTAAAAAAAAATTGTTGTAATAAACTACAGAAACTAAACATCCTTATGTACAAGTTAGAGTCCTGATATATCAACAAACTGGATCAAAATAGTGTTTCAGCATCCGACCATTAACTGGTCCTTCTTCTGCTTTTGTACCATCTAGGCCTTTCAAAAAGTAGGTATTGTTTACTTGTAAGGCCTGAATAATAAAAGGTCCCTTCCATAGGAAGTCAAACTTCCCATGTTTTCCTTTATCTTCTCTTCTGGAGTCCCATTTCAAAACTTTGTCACCTATGTAAAAATCTTCCTCCTTAGTCCTCTTATCAAATATCTTCTTGAGTTTTTCTTGTAGCACTTGAGATCTTTGATATACCTCCTCTCTAGTCTGCTGCAAGTGTATAGTCTGATTTATCCTTCTTTGAATGTCATTGGGCTGTACTTGAGCTTCTTGCAATAATTTCATTACAGGTACCCCTAGAGATGAAGGAAATACATCCTCCATACCATAGACTAGGTCATAGGGACTAGTTCCAATGGATCTCTTGGTAGTTAACCTGTCTGCCCATAATGCATTTATGAGCTTCTTATGCCAATTTTTCTTGTTTTCTTCCAACACTTTTTTAATAATATTGATTAGGTTTTTATTGGAGGACTCAGCTAGACCATTACCTTGAGGATAATATGTTGTGGAGTGGCCTAAGGTGATGTGGTATTTATGACATAAACTGATCATTCTCTTGGATTTGAAGGCAACAACATTATCAGTTATATTTTTTTCAGGACAGCGAAATCTAGACAAGATGTTGGTTTCTAAGGATTGCATGATCACTTAATCATTGGCTTGTCTACAAGGGATGGCTTCTATCCACTTGGTGAAATAGTCTGTAGCAGTCAGGATCCATTTATGTTGGCCAGAAGAAGGGGGATGGATTTCCCCAATGAAGTCTAAACCCCATTGTTGGAATGGTATTTCAGTGGAAATTGGTTTAAGGGGTAGAGGCAAAAGTTTCCTCTTGCCTTCAAAGATTTGACATTTATGGCAAGCAGTGACAAACTTTTTGACATCAGCAAACAATGTGGGCCAGTAAAATCCAGCCCTTAAGATTTTACAGCAGTTGATTTCTAGTACAAGTGTCCACCACAGTCCCCTGCATGAAATTCTTTGAGTACCTTATCAACTTCATCTTTTGTTAGACAATTTAATAGAACACCTTCACGATTTTTCCAAAAGAGAGCACCATCTAAAACACAAAATTTTGAAACTTTCATTTTTAAAAACCTTTTCTTTGTTCTAGATAACCTTGGAGGAGTTTGCAGGTTTAATAATACATAACATATATCAACATACCAAGATGATTGTAAGAAGGCCTGGCTGATTTGTGGAGTCACCATCTCCTGTTCATTATCCAGTTCATTAATATCCAGGGTTTGGAAATTGGTTTCAATCATGAATTTAGCCAATCCCTGTCCTTTTATCAGCTTTGTAGGTTTTATTTCAATATCATATTCTAATATAGTAGCCATCCATTTGCCTCTTCTGCCTTCAATCCCCTCTTGGATTAGGATATCTTTGACCAAAGTTCTTGGCACATAGGCTACTATATGGGAGTATAATATGTAGACTCTAAAGTCTTTGATAGCTTTCACAATTGCATAAGCCTGTTTTTCCATGATTGGGTATTTTAGAGGTGCATCCCTGAGTGCTTTACTGAAAAAGGCTATAGGTTTTTCACATCCTTGATCATCGTTCTGTAGTAAAACAACAACAATAGTATGTTCTAATGCAAATGAAAAGATTATGAAGTCTCTGTCAAACTTTGGGCTTGTAAGGACTGGTGTTTTGGTCAAGGCCATTTTGATTTCTTCAAATGCTTGTTTGGATGCTACTGTCCATTTAACGTTGGAATCTTTTTTCAGCATATTATTCAACAATCTGATTAATTCAGCCAAGTTAGGTATGAATCTTCTTAAAAAATTGATTTTCCCTAGGAATGCTTGATGTTCTTTGACATTTCTAGGGTCTGGTATTTGTAAAATGGCTTCTATTCTGTCGGGATCAATTTTGATGCCGTCTTTGGAGATTATATGCCCTAACAATTTTCCCTCCTCTAGGCCGAATAATGATTTCTTTGGATTTAGTGATATACCATATTTTCTGCATGTTAAAAATACTTGTCTCAGATGGTCTAGATGCTGCTGATCTGATTTGGAAAAGACAATGAGCTCAGCTAAGTATATGACTAGAAAACCATGAATTTCTTTAGCAAAAGCTATATCCATTGCACGTTGGAAGGTTGCCCCTGCATTCTTGAGTCCAAATGGCATTTTCACATATTTGAAAGTTCCCCATGGAGTTGTAAGATCATTTTTTTTCCTGATCATCAGGGTGAACTAAAATATGGTTGAAGCCTGAAAACCCATCCAACAGTGAAATTCTAGAGGCACCTACTACCCTTTGTAAAATGTGGTCCATCTTAGGTAAGGGGTAGTGGTCTTTCAAGGAAACCTTATTTACATTCCTTAAATCAACACACAATCTAATTTCTCATATTTTCTTCCTAGTGGGCACTAATTAGAAACCCATTCTGAAAATCTGATAGGGGCAATTATCCCAGCTTCATACATTCTTTTGACTTCTTTTTCAGTTAGAGGGAGTAGTACAGAGTTGACCCTTCTGAGTTTTTGCTTGAAAGGTTTCTGATTTTCTTTGAGGGGTATTGTATGCTGGATCACAGAAGTATCATAAGATTTGAGATCTTCATAGCTCCATGCAAAAACGTTCTGGAATTCCTTGAAGAGTTCAACATATTTAAGCTTTTGGTCAGGAGGCAAAGTTTTGGACAATTTTATCATTTTAGGATTTTGTTCAGTTCGTATATTACATCCTCAATGTCTGCGTTTAGAGGCTGCATTTTAGGTTTCCTTGGGATATCATTAGAATCGAATAAATCTTCCGGAGGAGTTAATCTCGTGGGTAAATAATTATCTTTTAAATCAATAACTTCATATTCTCCTCCAATAGTTTCATCAATGTCTATTTCTTTAAGCTCTTGCAATTCTTTGGTGGTAAATTTTGTTGGATTTAGTATCTGTGTTGCAGTTTCTGCTGAAATGTTTGTCTCAATTTTGTCTATTTTATCAACTTCACAAACAGTGCCTGTGTCTATATTAATGCTGGAAAATTCTTCTTTTTGGGTTAGGAAATTGTTAATCTACATATCATTGTCAAACACTTGCCAATTTTTCACATTGTCTGGTACGGTTGGCCTGTGTTTTATCTCAGCTATAAACTGGTGATTGGGTTCAAATGGCAGTTTACAAGTGCTGGCAAATGTTGCCAAACTGTGAGCATGCAAATTATGTTTTCTAGGAATTTTGGCAAGCTGTGTTTCCAGAAAGGTATTGAGTATTCAATTGCTGCCTCTCTGTAAGATCTTAATCTGAGATCATTTGTGAGGAAGTTCCCTTTCATTTGTTGAATGATTAAATAAGAGTCTCCCAATACTAATATCCTAGTGGCCCTTAAGCTTTTGATCAATTTGAGTCCTAGCAAGAGGGCTTCATATCCAGCCATGTTATTAATGCATCTAAAATTCAACCTGTATGCATGTCTTTCAAATGATCATTTTCTAGATTTTATACCCAAATTCCTACCCTTTCTCCTAGTTTATTGACTGATCCATCAAATTCCAAGTACCAAAGGGTTTCATGATTATATTTGGTATCAGAAGTCTTGGAAATTTGATTACTAGGGAGATTTGGATCTTCGGTTTCATGTAGTTTCTCTTGAATGTCAGTTATATCCATCATTTTAGAAATTTCTTGAGTTTGAACACTAGATTGTTCATTTATGAATTTTTCCTATTGTAATGCTAAAGCCTTGACATCAGCTGGGGGATAAATTTTAGCATTGTATAGGATGAAGGAGTCCATGTCAGAATGCATGGAGTAGATGGGAAAGTTCTGGGGTTTCTCCTGGGTGCTGACCACATATTTTATTAGGGTTTCTCGGTACAATCTCTTTGGCTAGGAAAATACTGAAATGGTAGCATAGGACATGTCCAATTGTAAAGATCCCTAGAGCTTTGCACCCCAAGATCTAGACAACAACATGCCATATTTTGGTGGAATATCAGCTACCACTACATCCATTAAAATTTTCTTGGCAGGGTATTGAACTAGTGATACACATAAATCTTTTATCAATCCTAGACATTTGACCTGGCTTGAATCAAAAGAGAACAAGTCTTTGTATGGCCTGGTAATATCTAGGTCCAGCTTCTCCATCACAAATTTAGGCATTAAGTTGTGAGAGGCACCAGAATCAAACATTGCATTATGAAGTATTTTATCATGAATGTTCAGACTTACATAGAAAGGAGGAACACCTCCATCTACTGATTTACCATTTACCTTAGGGCCAAAAATTAATTTTGGTTGGTCATCAAGGACATTTACTGCATCTCTGTTTTTTGAAATTTGAATTGATCTGCTGATTTGTTCTCCATAGACATCGTTTTTAGCGAATTCTGATAATGGAATTGCTATCTTTAATTTGCCTATTTCGGTCTCAAGGTTGAAAGGTTTTTCTGTTTGAATTTTTGTATTTTGGGCAGTGAGATTTTCTTTTTCTGCTATTTTTTCAATGTCTTTCTCCTTTTCATAAGTGTTGTTATGAGCTGGATTGCTTCTATGTGTATTTCTAGAGGTTTCTCCACAGTTACTTTGGAAGGAATGGAAGTTGAAGGTTGTCTATTAGGTTGTTGACTATCTGATATATCTTCAACTATTGGATTGTTTGAGTTAGGACTTGTTCTAGGAGGGGTTTGTGTAGGAGGATTCTTGATTTTAGCTTTGCTAGATTGCTTAGTATCCTTCTGTTTATTAGTTTCAGGAACATCTATCCTTCTGCTCCTAAAATTATGTTGCTTATGAACCTCATAGATAGTTGTGTCATACCCCTCCCTAAAATCAAATGATTCTCCTGATTGAATTTGGAATTGATTGAGAGTATGAGCGTCTTGGTCTTCTTGGGTCAAGAAAATTTGTTGTTCACTATTGAGACCCATTAAGTTAATTTGAGTATCTTCTGTTGGTTCACTAGAAGTTGAAGCTTCAGCATAATTTGCTTGGAATGGAGGTCTAATGTTTTGGTCAGGGCCAACCTTTCCAGTGTTAAGAGTTCTGATTTTTTCTAAAGTTGGGATTTCTCCCAGTATTGTTTGGTTGACCATCCCAAGGGGATTTCCTCTCAATTGTCTCTACTCTCTCACCAAATCTATCCATTCCTTTGATAATAGCATCTAATTTTTGTTCAAAGGCAAAAGGTTCTTCTTTGATGGTCATCCTCCTTTCAACTCTAGATCAAGCTCGTTTAGAAATTAGGTTGGCGTCAACACTGATAGCTATACTCTGCATGTCCTCTAAACTTCGAGGAGCTCTTTCCCAAAGCTGGTATGCCATGTCAGAGTCAAATGCATCAGGGAATTTGATCAAGGCCAAGTCTGTAGGAGGTCTAAGATTCTGAGGAATAACATTGTATACATTGTTAAATCTGGTGCAGTGATCTTGAACAGTTTCTTGTGGACCTCTCTTTAAGCTTTCATATTCTGATAAAATGTGGAGAGGATCTTTCTTCTTTTCCCATCTGTTCAGGAAGGTCTGATAAAGGGCTTCTGGGTCAGCAATAGTGTTTGCAGGGAGTGTTCTAAACCATGTTCTAACATCCCCAGTTAAACTTTGGACAAAGACTTTCATTCTCACATCATTATCATCAATCTCATAGTTTTCAAAATAATCAATCATTTTCTTGGTATGTTGTTGAGGTGTGTAAGTGCTAGTACCATCGAAATAAGTGATTTTACTTTGATAATCCTTGAAGCATGGCCCATGGATTTGCAGGTAATTGCAGGGGAGCATATCAGTTTGCCATGTTTGCAGAGATAAGTGTGACAGCTGGAAGAGAAGGGATAAAAGTGGAAATATATGTTGTAGATGGAGGAGTGGAAAAGATGGGTTGAAGTGTTGATGGTGAACTAGGAGACACAACAGTAATGGCAGAAAGGATTGGTGCTTTTCCAGGAGTAAGCTCAGATTGGATAGGGTTCTGCTGATGTGTGTCAAAGTGTAAATCAACAAAATCTTCTTGGCTCTCCTGGCTTCTAAGGATCTTAGGAATCAAATTAGGATTTTCAAAAATAGGTGGGGGATTTGGATCAGGATTGAATCTGGTGTAGCGGATCTTCTTCTTTGGAGCCAGCTTCTGAGTGGGTTTTTGATTTCTCTTGTAATAACTTAGGAATTTTTAGATGAGGAGATTATGAATTTTCCTAAATATTTATTGAAACAAGGAACTGATCAAGTATTTGGGACAACTGTTTAATATATAAACTATATTGGAGATAGACTAAAGTAGCATTTATTTACTCCTGCAATTGCATAGAAAAAGCCATTTAAAAGGATTCCTGGCTAACTTCAGGCTCCATCTGTAGCTTATGAAAATAACAGTAGTAATAAACAATTTATTCAGGTCCCTAGCGGAATCGCCAATGATGTTATCACTCAGGTTGTTCCCTAAAGTTGTAAGAAAGGGAATACGACCGAGGTAACCACAGAACAATCTTTTAGATACGGATTCTATCCAATCTGCATCCAGAGAGGGCTCTCTCTTTATGATTTAGATTTGTTTTGAAATGTGTTAGGCTAGTTATGAAGTACAAGGGTTTTGTTTTTTGTTTGGTTGGAGGAATGGAGATTCAAAAGAATAGTGAGGTAAAATTGAAGAGTTTTAATCCATTGGGCATGATGGAGTCAAAGGAGGATAGCTTCCTGGATTAGGTTTCTTATCAGAGGAGGTATCACAGAGCAAGATACTCAAATATGGAATAATTTATATGCTAGAATCAGATGGAATGGATTCAATGGGTGAAGGGCAATCAAGAATCCTTCATCATGTTGACAGAGGGAAAAGGGATGAGTACTGTTAAGGAGCAGTTAAGAATTCCTTAGCAAATATTCAAGATGAAAGAATCAGGGGAAACAAGAGCAATTAAGAATTCACTGTTTATTCTAATTCTTAAGAAAACATTGATAATAACAAAGACTGAACACAGAGTGCAATCAAGCAAATTCTGAGTTATTCTTTTCTCTATTATTCAGATCATGAAACATAGATGATAAAACATAGAAACTGTAAAACACAAGTTATAAGGGACTTATTGATCCATAAGATGATTCAAGAATTCTGTAGCATAATCCTTAGCAGCAGTTTCTCACTTAGTAAGCTAGACAAAAATGGTTCCAACAACCTTTTATTCCAAAGTTCTTCAGTATTACAGTCAAAACTATGAACATCCACCACCAAACAACCCCAAATACTTCATCCGGGGGGTGGGGGGGGGGTATTTATACAAAAATGTCAAGATATCATACAAAATATCTGGTAGAAATAATATATGCCAACAATTAATGCTTCTATTACACAGATAGAGGCAGATAGTCTCAAAAACAAGGAGACAATAAATAGATGCAATAAATTCATGATGTACTGGTTGTTCCTTCTTTATGAGATGTACTGGAGGTAGGTGCTGCAAGTCGATTCCCAGCTGTTCTCTGTTGATACTCTGTACTGGTTACTCTACCTTGGCCAGACTTTCTTTAACTCTGATGTGAAGCGCTTTGACCCACATGACCATGATTCATTTCTGTTCTCCACATTTATAACAGATGGTCCAAAATTTTGAATTGACCAAAGATAAATTTATAGGATCTCTAGCATGCTTTGCCACCATTCCAGTCTTGGTAATTTATGTCTCTGCAGCTTCCTCAGAGTTTCATCAGTCTCTGTATACCTGAAGAAATTAGGTGGGATGGTGAAGAGATGCTTCACCTCATGCTCAGTGTAGAATAAATTTTCTAGGCTGTCATAAAGGGACTGGCCAGATGGAAGTGCCTTCTTTCCTGAAGTGCTTGATGATGTATTAACTTGATTAATAGCATATGTATTTAATTTATATACATAGTCCTTGTGTTTCATCAAACGATTATTATTTCCCAAAGGACTTGGCAAACCATTTTGATGTAGGACTGTAAATTTTTCTGTGAAAGAATCAATCTTTACCTACATATCCTGGCATCTTCTGTCCAAATTTTTCATTAGAGTTCTCATGGTTAGAACTCTCTTGATGTCTAGAATGGTGCCTATTCTGTCCCTAATTTCCAGCGCTTCCAGTTCTTCAGTGGTCTTGGTATTCAAAAAATGTATTAGCCTGTTAGCTTGCTCAGGCATCTGTCCCAATAAGGCTCTTGTTTTCTGAATTTCCACTTGAGCCCCCCTTATCAAGTCAATCTGCTCGTAAATGGTTTGAATGGACCTCCACACATCACTAAGGGATTGAGTGATGTTGTTCCACAAAATTCCTCTGATTTCTGCCAGAGGTTTATCCAGAGAGAGATCTTTTTCTAATGCTCTCACCTTGTTCTCCAATGTTTTGATCTCCCTTGTTTTCTTTGCCACATTCATCTTGGATTTGTCATAACTTTGCTCAATTTTTGCCAATTTTTCTTTGACTTGCTTCAGCTCTGACACTTGCAGCTTCAATTCCTCCATGGCTTTTGTTAATTGCTCTGTGATCATAGTTTTACTGCTACCTGGTGCTGTTGCTATTGATGTTGCTGCTATGATGACCTCTGTTGTTGATGTCGGGACAGTGGGAGGCACTGGTGTCATAATTGTGGAAAGGGCAGTAGTTATTGTTGGAGCTACCTGTTGTGGCCACCAACAACCCCCCTCCTTATTTAAGTATTATCAATAACACTAGGTAAGTGGGGACCCTTAGTAAAAAATTCAAAAAATTCAATTAAGACTTATGTATTATACTCCTTAAGAAAACATCACATCATGCAAAGAAGATAGGACATTTCCTTGTGAGTAAAATGATAAATTGCGAGAGTGCGACGCGAATTCCATTGCATCGCATGCATTAAGAAACGCTCATATTCGAAAACCTTAAAAAATCGCCAATGGCCGATATGTGACATCACATATCGCATAAAAAACACATAACCATTTAACGATTGTAACAAATCTGCGATCTTGTGATAACGCGATACTGCGATCTTGCGATTGCGCGAAACAACAATCTGCGATTTTGCGATAAACGTGATCGGGCAACCATGCGATAACACATCTTAATGAAAATGTGATAATGCGATAACATGATACTGCGATGATGCGATGCTGCGATACGAATCGCAGAAATTGCCCATCGCAAATTTTCCCTGGCTCAACATTCAAGAAAAGTTGTCCATAAACCAAAAATTGGATACGTGCTTTAATGAAAATTAATGAATGATACACCAAGTGTTAATAAAAGACAGTTTTGTGTTTTTCGAAGAGTTAGTTCACGTCAGGTGGCATGTTTTTGTACATCCGTAGAGCTCAGAGCTTTCTTGTCAGTTTTTATTATCATTACTCTCTCCTCATGTGTGAACTAAAGGAACAAAAAACAGAAACGACATGAAGCAAGGTGCAGGAAGCATTAAAGGAAAAGGGTAAAGCTCCAATACTCAGAAACAAAGAAGAAATTCCCTCATGAACAAATACCGCATGCAACAGAGCCTCAAAATTCCAGAGCGCTGCTGAGCTATCCATTACAGATATTTCAGTCAGAGCCATGGTTGAATGAGTAGTTGAACAATGTTGATATCAACAGGGGATTTAATTCTCAAGGTTAGAAGCTCATGAAATCAGTATGTTTATAAAATTTTGAAGCTTATAACCGGTGAAGGAAAAGGTGCTAAAGGCGAAAAACGCACCAGAAAGGCCCGGATCAAAGAACGGAGGTAGTTTCCGATGCGCGATTAGCGCCTAGCGCTAATCGCGCATCGCTGAGAAAATTGCTCAAAAAGCAAAGTCCCTGACTGCTTAGTCACTCATAAGCCCGAAAAATGCAAGAAAGTAAAGGCAGAGGCAATTTGAGGATTAACCAAGTGGAAGTTGGATTATTACTGAGCATACACAGTAAATCCACATAGCTAGAGGATGATTCTCAAGTATATATTCTATTTTGCTGAAAAGATGGTGCCAGCTATTTCTATTTCTATTTTCTTAGCTCAACCAAAAACAGAAAACAGTCAGCCGACTCTACCCAGGAAAATATTGAATTCTCGCAACATTAAGGAGCAAATGCAAAAATAGTTAGATATTAGATTTAATTTTTAGAAATAGTTTGCTTAGAAAAAGGGCGGTCATTTAAACTGTATCCTGAATCTGTGTAATTAAGTTATTTAGTTAGTAGTATTTAAACCCTTCTCATGAATTTAGAGAAGGGTCTAGAAATTTATCAAAAACTTGTCCTTAGAACATGCACTTTTGCACCCTCAGAGGAGGTTTTGGTCAATGAATGGATCAAGATTTGTTGATGTTTGCATTTGATATCTACTACTGATGTTGCACTTCTGTACTCTTAGTAGATGTTAGAGCAAGGAGAGATAAATCATTATTGCTTGAAGCTTATGAGTAGGACCAGTCATAAATGGTACTTTTATTTCTTGACCATTTCTGCTTATATGTTAAAGTGATATACAGTTTTTAGTTGTTTATATGTTATTGCATGAATGCTTGAGTTATCATTTGGCACTTTTGTACGGTGGTAGCTATTTATTTATGTTTAATGTATGAATATCTTATTATGCGATATGCTGTTCACAACTGTTTTTTCTAACTTTTTATGCGAAATAGTTCATCTTAATTGATTTCCTTTCTTATAATCGCTGAATGATCTTTATCACTAGTTGTTATTTGAAATTTCTTTAGATCGCATAAGAAAAGAATTACATCCCGGGTTAGCATAGATTAGATGTGTTGTTTTTATTAGATTACAATAGCATAGAATTATATTAAATTTTGAATTAGAATAGCATAAATAGGAACTGTTAGATAGCAACACCCAATTCTACACACACACACCCATAGATTGGGAAATTGTCCCATGATCCCCAGTCGGACCTGCTATACCAAACGAATAAGGAGCTGCCAACCAAGGTCCGGACCAGGCGGGTATCCCCCTTGTTGTCGACCCGATTTTTGGGGCTTCAACATATTTGGCGCTAGAAGGAGGGTCTGAACTATGAATGGCAAGTAAATCAAAATCTGAATACCATTCTGAGAGTAAATCGACCTCATCATCTCCCCCGACTTCCCCATTACATTTAAATCCAGAGTCAGAATTCGCTCGAGTATCAACCGCTGCTACACACCTTGATATTTCAGAACAATCTACCATTGAACCTCCTGAAGTCGAATCCCTGATTCACAAACTTCAGCGGTTTTCCATCTCCTCTCAGAGGTCTAATAAATCTCAAGGCAGCGTGACTTCGCAGTACAACCCTGCTCATCCCCTGAACAAGCTAAAGAGTGAAAAGTTTGGCGTCCAGCCAACCAAATTACCTCTTCCCACCAGGAAAAGAGTAAGGAAATCACCGCAAGAGTTTGACAGTGAGACTCTTTCGTCCACATCATCCATCTCAACTACTTCACCGTGAAGTCAACCATCCACACCTCCACTCCAGATCATCATCCATCCATCCACTGGAACCCCCACAACCCCTCTTCAATAATCTACGATCATAGTATCCTCATCCTCCCATCCACAGGGATCATCTTCTGCACTTTCCTCTGTTAGCAGTTCAACAATGGCCTAGTCTCCATGGAACAACCCTGGTGCAGTCTTAATGCTTGCACCCTTGAGTCAAATACTGGCCCATCCTGAGAAATGGCTACCTAAATTCAATCCTGAGGGAGACATGCTAGCAGAAGAGAACATAAACAACTTCATGCTTTCCATTAATCTCAATGGAGTTACTAATGAAGATGCTGTTGTTCGGATTTTCCCTATACACTGTAAGGGACAGCCGGTCATGGTACTTTTCATTACCCTCCGGATCCATCACAAGTTGGGACATCTTCCAGGACCAATTCCTAACAAAGATTGGTGATGACAGATCAACAACAACATTAATCAATGACCTATCCAATCTTAAAGCTGAAGCTAGAGAGCCTATTAAGGATTTCAATTTACGGTTCAACAAAATTCCTACTGCTTCCCAGCCCAACGAAGAAGTATGATTTGAATGGTATATTACCGCTCTGCCATCGAACATAGCCATCTTCGTGGAAAGGGAAAATAAAATAAACTTAGCTGATAACATGAAAGAGGCGATAGTAGTAGAGAAACGAATAATAGCCCTGGAAAAGTGATCCGCGATAGAGGAACGTAAGTCCAAAAAAGTCATCTTCAAGGAAGACTCCAAGAAGAAACAAGCAAAAGATCCTTTTGATTTGGAAGGATTGTATAAAGTTCTAAAGACCGTGTCCAATGAGATGGTCGATATAAAAAAGAAAGTAGCAAAAACTTCTTTGAAAAAGCCCTATAGAGCTTTTAAAAGAGGTCCTTCAACGGATACAAAGCAACCCAATGCCATTTCAAATGCTGAATCCGAGGAAGAGGAAGAGGAAATGGCCATTGAAGGGCAGACCAATGACGAAGAAGTTGTGGAATTACAAGGAATGTGGGATTTCATCCTCCCACAAGAAGAAGATCAAGAAGTATTTCCAGTTAGCACATGAAGCAAAAATCAGCTTGATCCTCCCCAAACTACCCCTAAGCAGAAGAGCAAGCTCTGCAACAAAGGATAAAGTCACGACAAAGAAAACAACATCTAAAGCAACTCAAACTAGCCCAGTCCAAGCAGATGAAATGACTCCATCTAAAACACTGATAGTGTTGGATGAAATGGAGTACAATATTATTGATGACATGAAGAAGACTAGGGCTAATATCACCCTTTACGAACTGAGCAAGTTGAAACATCAATAGAAGATAATGATGAAAGAATTACATGTCGTGCCAGTTGCACCTTTTCCTACCGTTGTACTTTCTCAAGCTTCCCACAACATGGGAAGACCTCCAACTAACGCGATCAATAAGATTAATCCAAATGACATCGCCTTGATTGGAGGAAGATCAAGATCTCACACTTCCCCGTTTCTCCTTACTTATGAAATCTTCAACAAAAATGTGCACAATTGTTTGGTAGATTCCGGTGCTTCATCAAATATTTTACCCAAATCTATATGTGCCAAGTTAAATGTTCAACCACAGAAATCCACAGTGCGCATAGTTCGGCTCGATCGATCTCAAGTCGAAGTGATCGGCGAACTAAATCAAGTAACCATAAGATTGTCATCCAACTCGAAGGTATGTCAGGTTATTGACATTCTAGTTGCTGATATCCCAGAATTCTATGGCTTAATTCTTAGCAGGGATTGGTCCGAGAAACTCCATGGATACTTTGCAACCGATTGGTCGCACATGTGGCTGCCCTACAACGGTAAACCAAATCAAATAAAAGTTGAACGAGAGCTACACCAGAAGTACATAGTAACGGAGTTAGAGGGAGAAAATGAACCGGTAGCGTATAACAACAGTATCATTGGCAATTACTTAGTAGATTCTTTCCTCGACAATTTCAATGCTCATGTGTCACCCTATTTAGAACACTCTGTTTTGTTCCAAGTCGAAATTTTTTCTTGAACTGATAGTTCGAAATGTATCAATTTTTTAGATAAACCTGTAAATAAATCTTTGTTTTCGAAATTACTTTTTGATGGCTCTAGATCTAACGAAGGAGCAGGAGCAGGATGCGTTCTGATTAGTCTAGAAGGAGAAAAATCATGCTCACATGCAGACTCAAATTCGACTGCACAAACAATACAACAGAATACGAGGCTTTGGTTAAAGGCTTGTACAAAGAAATCGGGTTAGATGTCAAGTATCTTCAAGTCTTTAGAGACTCTGAGATTGTGGTTAACCAGGTACGTAACACTATACATTGCTTATCAGGTCACTTAAAATACTATCAATATTTAGTACAAGATCTGACTGAGCATTTCATAGCGTTTAATATTTCTTCAATCCCTAGACTCCAAAACGCAAGTGCAGACCTTCTGGCTAACGTAGCTTCTAAGCTTATTCCCTCCGAAGATTTTAGTCCAGATAGATTGTAAATAGAATTAATCTTTAGACCGTCCATTCCTGACAACATCACAAATTGGAGAGTATTCAATGATGATCCTAATATCGTAAATTTCCTTACGTCTGAAGGATCCTACTCCAATCAAATAATTGACGAAGACCAGCACGATTGACAATTGCAACAAAATAGCACTAATAATGTTATACCTAAGTCGGTGGTCAAGTTAGAAGACTTATACGATTTGAAAGATCGGTTTAAGAGGTCTACCAATTCAAAACTCTACAGTTCAACCTTGAACTACAAATTAGTAAACCTAGGGACCAATGCTAAACCACAAAACATTAATCTAAGCCTCGGCCTAGCCCGTGAAGAGAAACTAGCGTATATTTGTCTTTTGAGACAATATAAAAATGTTTTTGCCTGGAATTATGATGAGCTGAAAACATACAACACTTCTATCATCCAGCATACTATTCCCATGATTGACAACGAAAAATCTGTACAACAAAAGCTGAGAAAGATCCACCCCAACTTAGAAAATCAGATAAAAACTGAGCTCAATAAGTTACTGAAAGCTAGGATAATCTTTCCCATCAGAAATTCCAAATGGGTCTCCAATATTGTACCCGTTAGAAAGAAAAATGGAGAGATTAGGATTTGCATTGACTTTAGGAACCTTAACAAAGCCTGTCAAAAAGACAATTTTCCTCTTCCACCTATGGAGCAGATACTGCAGGTGGTGGTGGGCTCAGAATTAATGTCTTTCTTGGATGGATTTTCAGGGTACAGTCAAGTGTTGGTAGACCCTCATGATCAGTTGAAAACCACATTCAGAACTAAATGGGGCACATACGCATATCGGAAGATGCCATTTGGTTTGATTAATGCTGGTGCCACATTTCAGAGAGCCATGGACACCGCATTCAAAGGTTTAGTCAATAAATCTGTAGTAATTTATTTGGATGATATAACAGTGTACTCCAAGAAGCGAAGCGACCATCTCAAAGACCTGAAACAAATCTTTCAACGATGTTTAAGGTATGGAATTTCACATAACCCAAAGAAACCTTTTTTTGCACTAAGTGAAGGGAAACTTCCAGGATTCATAGTGTCAAAATCCAGTATTCACATTGATCCCGAGAGAATCAAAGAAATTTCTGAAATATCCCTACCTCATAACAAAAGAGCCATGCAATCTTTCCTTGGTCAGATCAATTTTGCAAAGAGATTCATTCTAGATTTTTCGCGAATTGTGTCTCCTTTACAAACCATGATTAAAAAGAATTCAAATTTTAAATGGGGTCAATATGAACATGAAGCATTCAACCTGATCAAGCAAGCAATTATTAATGCTCCATCTTTAGCAACCCCGAATTTTTCAGATCCTTTTATTTTATACACATTTTCCTCAGATAAATCATATGCTCTGATTCTAACTCAAGCAAATCAAGAAAAAGCGGAAGCTCCAATTGCATTTTTTAGCTCAAATTTACAGGGTGCTGAACTCAATTATTCAGACGTGGAGAAACAGGGTTATGTTGTTTTCAAAGCGGTCAAATACTTCAGACCTTTCTTACTTAAAACCCATACTAAGATCATAGTACCATTCCCGGCGGTAAGGAATCTTCTAGTACAGAAGGATGTGGGTGAGAAAAGGGCCAATTGGGTTACTGCCTTACAGGAATATGACCTTGAGATCAAACCAACAAACATCGTAAGAGGTCAAGGCTTCTGCAAAATGCTGGCCGAAGCATCGCAAATTTCTGAAATTCCATCTAAAGAGGTACAAATGTGTGAGGTAAGCCTAAACGATGCATAATCATTATATGCTGATATCATTTATTATCTTAAAAACGGGTATGCTCCTTCACACCTTGATCATACTAACAAAAGAGCTCTCAGATTGAAAGCTAAACAATATCGGCTCATAAATGATATTCTTTTTAGAAAAAATTATGATTCTGTTCTTCTTAGGTGTCTTGAGAAAGTTGAAGCTGAAAAAGTTTTGCAGGAACTCTACGATGGGCGAGCAGGCGGACACTATGCTGGAGATGCTACTTCACATAAAATCTTACGCGCAGGTTATTACTGGCCCACGCTATTCAAAGACTCGCACATTTATGTGAGAAGATGTCAAGTCTGCCAAACTACTGCTGGAGGACAAAAGAGGCCGTCCCTGCCACTACAGCCGGTAAACATTGAGCAACCTTTCAGTCAATGGGGCTTGGACATAATAGGTGAGATCGTTCCTCACTCTTCTAAGCAGCATAGATACATCCTCACGGCAACAAATTATTTTACTAAATGGGTAGAAGCAGTTCCACTGAAGATGGCTAATTCTGAAAATATTATTGAGTTCATAGACCAATTTATAATCACTAGGTTTGGATTGCCATCCGCTTTAATGTTTGATAATGCATCATACTTTTCTGGAAATGCAATGACTGAATTTGCACTTAAAAGAGGATTCAAACTTAAATATTCGTCCAATTACTATCCGCAAGGTAATGGGTTAGCTGAGTCAACAAATAAAAATCTAATCAGGATTATTAAAAGAACAGTTGACCAGAATCAAAAGAATTGGCACAAGGCTTTGGTATATGCTTTATGGGCAGATAGGATAACGCAAAAAGCTTCAATCGGCACTTCTCCCTTTAATTTAGTTTATGGGAAAGAAGTGGTTCTTCCGACTCACTTAGCCATTCCCTCTTTGTCTTTAGTACAATACATTGATGAAGTACCCACTTCCTCCTTACAACTAAGACAAATGGAAATAATTAAATTAGAAGAGCAACGAGAACAAGCTAAGAAAACACATGCTCATCATCAAGCGCTAGTAAAATCCTCTTTTGATTCAAACATAATGACCAGAAAAGATTTTCAGATGGGAGATTTAGTTTTAAAGTGGGACAAGGCTCATGAAGAAAAGTGCAAACATACAAAATTTCAAAGGATGTGGCTTGGTCCTTTTTAGACTGTTGAAGTCATAGGTCCATCAACATTTGTGTTACAAGATTTAGTAGGTAAGAGGGATCCTTTGCCTGTTAACAGACAAATTCTCAAGAAATATTTTCCATAGAAGATTATTCTTCTATTTTTGTAGAATAGTTTTTCTTTTCATAATAAAACCAGTTGTAAGTGGTTACATTAGGTATTTACGAAAAGACACCAATTCTCTTTCAGATTTTGAGCTTTTCGCTTGTATAAATAGCAAATCTTTTGGAAAATTGATCTTTATTATTGACAGATACAGTTAAAAACTTTAGCCTAGATATGATACTAGTTTCAACTTCAAAAAATTTGATGAAAGCAACCTTTAGTGAAGAAATTGTTTTATATCAGCACAATGAAAGGTATCAATAAAAAAATGAAGATTCTCTGTAGAACAGCTGTTTCCAAAAACTCTATTATTGTCGTCCAGAGCTATCTTAAGGAAACAATGACTTCCTCCCTGCTAAGGAAAATCGCAGCTTTCAGAGGGATAATCCAAGGATACACTATATCTTGAAGAATAAGAGGTCTCATCACGAGCCGGCTTATCATGATCACAGATATTATAACTTGCTGACTTTGCTAATAATGTCTACCACAACAGGGAAATGACTCAAGATTGTTGCAATCAAAAGACAAGGGGTCTCATCACAAGCCAGCTTGTTCAGCAAAGTTATGAATCAAGTGAGTGACTGTGTCATAATTTGGCTACCAAACCAAGACATTGTTCTTTAAGAATAAAAAGAAAATCAAAGAAATAAGTGTGGATATGGATTTTTCTTTGAAAGTTGTAGGTCACCTTGAGTAGGATACAGGATCATTACTGGGTAACAGGTAACCCTGTCGAGGCTATAAACGCCTGCTGGCAGCAGAGGCTCTACCTACGACAAATGAGCATATTTAAAACTGGTTTACAAAGGAGACTTTATTTTATCTTTACAAGACCAAGTAATGGCTGATGTAAATACAAGGACTAGCCTGAGGAAGAAAATAATTAGAATAGAAAGAGGTTGAAACAAAATATCATTGACAGTTTAAAGCATAATGTACTCTATCTTTCCATAACAAAGTTTAATTTTCTAAAAAAAATTCTGTTTTGGAAGTTTGAAAAACTCAATAGAAAAAACAGAGATAACCGGTTCTTCCAAGTGAATCGCCAATTGTTGTGGCCACCAACAACCCCCCTCCTTATTTAAGTATTAGCAATAACACTAGGTAAGTGGGGACCCTTAGTAAAAAATTCAAAAAATTCAATTAAGACTTAGGTATTATACTCCTTAAGAAAACATCGCATCGCGCAAAGAAGATAGGACATTTCCTTATGAGTAAAATGATAAATTGCGAGAGTGCGACGTGAATTCCATCACATCGCATGCATTAAGAAACGCTCATATTCGAAAACCTTAAAAAATCGCCAATGGCCGATATGCGACATCACATATCGCAATATCACATAAAAAACACATAACCATTTAACGATTGTAACACATCTGCGATCTTGCGATAACACGATACTGCGATCTGCGATCTGTGATCTTGCGATCGCGCGAAACAACAATCTGCGATTCTGCAATAAACGTGATCGGGCAACCCTGCGATAACACATCTTAATGAAAATGCGATAACACGATAACGCGATATTGCGATGATGTGATGCTACGATACGAATCGCAGAAATTGTCCATCGCAAATTTTCCCTGGCTCAACATTCAAGAAAAGCTGTCCATAAACCAAAAATTGGATACGCGCTTTAATGAAAATTAATGAATGATACGACAAGTGTTAATAAAAGACATTTTTTTGTTTTTCGAAGAGTTAGTTCACATCAGGTGGCATGTTTTTGTACATCCGTAGAGCTCAAAGCTTTCTTGTCGGTTTTTATTATCATTACTCTCTCCTCATGTGTGAACTGCAGGAACAAAAAACAGAAATGACATGAAGCAATGTGCAGGAAGCGTTAAAGGAAAAGGGTAAAGCTCCAATACTCGGAAACAGAGAAGAAATTCCCTCATGAATGGATACTGCATGCAACAGATCCGCAAAATTCCAGAGCGCTGCTGAGCTATCCATTACAGATCTTTTAGTCAAAGCCATGGTTGAATGAGTAGTTGAACAATGCTGATATCAACAGGTGATTTAACGCTCAAGTTCAGAAGCTCACGAAAGCAGTATGTTTATAAAATTTTGAAGCTTATACCCGGTGAAGGAAAAGGCGCTAAAGGCGAAAAACACACCAGAAAGGCCCAGATCAAAGAACAGAGGCAGTTTCCGATGCGCGATTAGCGCCTAGCGCTAATCACGCATCACTGAGAAAATTGCTCAAAAAACAAAGTCCCTAACTACTCAGTCACTCATAAGCCCAGAAAACGGAAGAAAGTAAAGGCAGAGGCAATTTGAGGATTAACCAAGTGGAAGTTGGATTATTACTGAGCATACACAGTAAATCCACATAGCCAGAGGATGATTCTCAAGTATATCTTCTATTTTGCTAAAACGATGGTGCCAGCTCTTGCCATTTCTGTTTGCTTAGCTCAACCAAAAGCGGAAAACAGTTAGCCGACTCTACCTAGGCAAATATTGAATGCTCGCAACATTAAGGAGCAAATGCAGAAATAGTTAGATATTAGATTTAATTTTTAGAAATAGTTTTGCTTAGAAAAAGGGCAGTCATTTAAACCGTATCCTGAATCTGTGTAATTAAGTTATTTAGTTAGCAGTATTTAAACCCTTCTCATGCATTTAGAGAAGGGTCTAGAAATTTATCAAAAACTTGTCCTCAGAACATGCACTTTTGCAACCCTCAGAGGAGGTTTTGGTCAATGAATGGATCAAGATTTGTTGATGTTATTTGATATATGCTACTGATGTTGCACTTCTGTACTCTTAGTAGATGTTAGAGCAAGGAGAGATAAATCATTATTGCTTGAAGCTTATGAGTAGGACCAGTCATAAATGGTACTTTTATCTCTTGACCATTTCTGCTTATATGTTAAAGTGATATACAGTTTTTAGTTGTTTATATGTTATTGCATGAATGCTTGAGTTATCATTTGGCACTTTTGTACAGTGGTAGCTATTTATTTATGTTTAATGTATGAATAGCTTATTATGCGATATGTTGTTCACAACCATTTTGCCTAACTTTTTATGCGAAATAGTTCATCTTAATTGATTTCCTTTATTATAATCGTTGAATGATCTTTATCGCTAGTTGTTATTTGAAATCTCTTTAGATCACATAAGAAAAGAATTACATCCCGGGTTAGCATAGATTAGATGTGTTGTTTTTATTAGATTACAATAGCGTAGAATTAGATTAAAGTTTGAATTAGAATAGCATAGATAGGAACTGTTAGATCAGCAACATCCAATTCTACACACACACACACACCCATAGATTGGGAAACTGGTCCCATTATCCCCAGTCGGACCCGCTATACCAAACGGATAAGGCGCTGCCAACCAAGGTCCGGACCGGGTGGGTATCCCCCTTGTTTTCGACCTGATTTTCGGGGCTTCAACACTACCTTAGGTGGCTAGGAGGTTGACTCTCCCTGCTTTTCTTATAGAGATTTCTCCAATTCTTGATCTATCTCACTAAATCTTTCATTCAGTCTCATGAGCAAGTCCATGATGTCCTCTATATTTTTGCTATACAACATCTCCAGTTTGTGGATCCATGGAAGGAGGCATTTTAAGCTGTTTTCTCAATGCAACGATGTCCTTTTCTTTCTTCTTCATTAGTGCATTTATGCCTTTGGCATCTTTGGGATTATTTCCCAGTTCAATGATGATGTCCTCCAACGATTTTATCCTGTTTTCCTTAGCAAGAGGAGAGGCTTTCTCCAAATCTAACTGAGTAGAGGTATTATTTAGGGAATTTTTGCAATTTATGAGCCAACATTGCTTTATCAGCTAGTGTTGAGTATACCATCTCTCCAGTCTATTTGTGCAGCTCAATTTGGTCTATTGGGTGAATGTCCTTGGCTAGGACCTCCAGATTTGTCTTGATGTAATCAGCGGCTGATTATGGTTGTTGCATCTTGGGCTTGAAATAGCTCATGATCATTTTGCCCTCCTTTATGTCATAGGCAGACATCAATCTTTGCTGCTTTGTGGGGGCCATTTTAAGATATTGATTGTAAATCTGCAGCCTTAGTAGGTCATTTCTAGCCTTTATCTCTGTGAATGTTCTTTTGATGTCATAGGTCTGCTTACTTGGTGGCCTAGTGGATGAAACTTCCACACTATGCTGCCTTTCTAGCTCTTGCCTGTGTGAGCTAGTTGATGTGTCCACCATTGGGGACGTCTGATGGTTGGCTATCTTTTCCCCTCTTAAACTTTCTAACATTTCTTTAGTGATTTCCTCTTCAGACAGAGGATTTAGTCTTTTCCTTTTTGCACCTGGCTGTTTTGTAGGTCCACTAATAGGTGTGGCCTCTTCTCTGTCTCTTTTCTTGCCTTTTTCCTCATTTAGAGGAGTTTGTAATGCAGGAATTTCCGTTGCTTTGGTCTGGACTGGAAGTATTTGCTCTTGCTGATCAGTCATTGCTTGCTGCTCCATGCCTGCCACCTCCTTGCCCTTAGAAGACCTCGTAACTGGTGTGCTGGTTCCCTGTACAGGCTGCTGTGAAGTTCCAACAGAGGATGCACCCACTTCGGCTTGCTGAGGTAGCTTGAAAGATACCTGTCCAAAAGAGTCCAAGTCAACGGTCTTTTCAAGATCTTTCATAGCTTGTTCCATCTTTTCTTGTTGAGTAAGTTCTTCTATTAATGTACCCTATACCCACTCATCCTGATTAGAAAATTGTTCCACTTCAGGGATCCTATGATGTATGTAAGCTGACAGCCTGTTTTTTACTTTTCTGTCACTTATAAAGCTATTTGGGTCATATGGCATCCACCAGAAACTTTTCTTCAATTTAAGGTCTTCCCCTAATATCTTATCAGGGTCTTCCCATGCCTCCCTCTTGTTAATGATAAAAGGGCCTAATTGGTTTCTTATTCTCAGCTGAGCCTTTTTCTTTACATTGCAAAAGTGAGTTAAATCTGCATTGATAAGTTTCCTGAAATACTCTAGTGCAAATAGTCTCATGGGCACATATTTGGGCAACTTGTAAGGGCACAGTTCACAACCATATATTCTGATTTCGGTTTGATTCTGGTAGAGGTACCAGTCACCTATTCTGTAGTTTTTGGAGAGCTGTAACATCTTCTTTATATCACCAGAGAGCGTAGGAGGAGGAGCTCCTATCAATAGAGTGGAGGCTGGATGTATAAACCAGTCAATGAATTCACAGTAGGTATAAGGGGATTCACAAACATTGTGGAAGACCGAGGTCGAAAAGATCACAGACCTCCTCTCTTCTTTAGAATCCAACTTCCTGGAATCAATTGGACAGTAGGGGGTTGTCCTGGAGTAAACATTGACAACATGACTAGGATGGTCTCATCAACAAATTCACTAGTTTTGAAACCCAAGATATAGGATACCATGTCAAGAATAAGCCTGCCAGTTTCAATAAACCAGGAAAGCACATAGGGAGGTGGGCTTTTGGGCTGGAAATATAGTTTCCTGAATAATTGAGCAATCCAGGTTATTTCTGCACTAGGAAATTGAGAGCCTTTCTCAAGAAAAAATCCCATAGAAAGAGGAGCAAGGGGCTGAGCTGGATGGAAGTGTAACATCTCATTGATAGATTCAACAATTATGTAAAAGAGAATAGTTTGGGATGGGGTCATAACTGATTTGTTGATAGGATCATAATTGGCACAACATTGGTGGATAATATCTGGGAACACATTGACTGAGGGAAGGTAATACCTGGGGAGATTGGATTCCCATATCCATAGATATCAGAGTTGCTCAGATAAGTATTCCTAATTCGGAAAAATGCCTGGAGATGGTTCATATCACCAAATAACTCTTTAATTTGAAAATCTCTGTCAGCCAAGGGTAACCAATCCTGGTCTTTATGAGGTGCATTGAGGGGTGTGACATTGAGGGCCACAGGCACTTCCATGCTGGTTCTTTGAGTTTTTTGAGCTGGAGGTCAAGTTTTTGTGGAAAAAAATGGGCACAACAGTAGTTCTGGGTGTCTTTTCTAAGAGTTATGGACTGAATTTAGCTTGAATTCGTCTCTTTGGGTAAAATTCATAGAGGAAAAGTGAAATTATAGTTTCGGGAGGCAAATTGGGGTAAATACCTGTTTTTGGAGATGAACAGTGCAATTGCAAGTTGATTGACGAGCTGCGGAGCAGGATGCTGGACTTTGTTTGGTCGGGTGGCGGACTATATGTTTTTGTAGTTGCTTGGACGTAGTTTTCATGAAACAGTTTCATAGCAAAAATGGGTGAAAATGACACTTTCTCGACTTTTTAAAAAATTCTGGCTTTCGCGGGGCTTTTTGGCGCCTTTTGATCGGATGACGTCATCGGGATGTGACATCTTGTCATGGCATAGGGGTACGAGGGAATGACGTTGTGGTGATGTGGCGATGACATCAGCGGGCGGGGTCAACGGGAGGGCGGTAAGTGGTATTGGCCCGCACCGCTTATCGGCCAGAGTGGTTTGGGGCGGGGAGGCAGCGAGCACGGCGGGATGGCAACGCGTGTCCCCGGTACAGCGGTAATACTGCCGGCTCCCCGGGATTTAATGGTTGGATGGAAGGAGGGGAGCAATATGATTGTGAGTCGTCCGATGAGTGGGCACCGATCGAACGGTTGGCACTTGTTGGAGGTGGCAGAGGGTTACGGTGCAGGACCCACTCATATATTTAAAATTTATAATGAATTGGGGTGATTTATCATTGGTTTGGGAGGTTGCGGGGTCTTGATTAGGTTTGTTAATTAACGTGAGGTTAATTAACTCCCTATGAGCGCGGGGAGGGTTCTTAGTGTATTCCGGATAAACCATTAATTCCCGATGAACAACATTATGATTTATAATAAAATCGGGGCGAGATATTAATGTTTGGGGGTTATATATACCTATATATAAATAATACGGGGATTGGGAAGAATTACTAGGGATTTAATATATAACGGTTAATTTGTTAATATGAATAATGATTTGAGAATAAGCGCTAAGTTGTAAAGTTTTAACAGCTTAGGCTTGAGGGGATAAGTTTATATGTGATTTGTACAATCTCCAAAGCAAACGGGTTTTACTTAGGGTTTTTATGAAATGAGGTGGAGTGATTTAGGAGTATCGAGCAGATCTCAACACCCTGGGGAGATTAATGAGTGATTTTGGGAGAAATGTGAAGGGAAGTTAGTAATGCCTCACTTGATTTGTAACCAAACAGTTTCCATGGTACTTATGATAACAATAAGATGAACATCTTTGAGAGACAAAATTAATCATAAGCACGCTTTTGCAACACCAAAACTGCCTACCCAGCCTATTTTACCTAACATTTTTTCTTCTTTTTCTTTGGGTGCACTTGGAATAGCAAACGGTTACAAATTTTCTTTTCTTTTCACTGCAGTCCTATCTAGATCTATCCTTATCACATCCAGGGGCTTAGGTTTAACAGTTGAGCTCCTTTTCTTGTCTACCTAACCATTTATTTGCCAAGATTAAAAATTTTGGACATATTTTATTCTCTACCACTAAAACAAGAAATTGAAACATGAACTAGCCAACATTAAGCTATTTGGCCATTCATCAACTACAGCATGAAGTTCAACAAACTGCACATGAAACTTTTATTTACAAATCATGAAATAGTAGTGGCATTTGGACTTGCACACTTTCCTGGTCCTTTTGTTTGGGGTTCATTTCTTTCATTTTTTCTTTTGACCACTTCATTCTTTTTACCCTTTGATCTTTCTTTTAGGGTATACCCTCTTTTTATTTTATTTTTACTTTTTGATCTTTTCGAAATATGGAAAACCTTTGCAGCAAGGAAAGGATGAACATATTAGGGACTTTTAACTAGTCAATCATGAAATATGGCACCTATTGGTATAGGAGCTTAACAAATCCCATCACATCAAATTGTATTGGAAAAATTTAAAGTTGCCACAAGAAGGTCAACCATCACCATTGACTCTACAGTGACGCAGAGCAAAGAGAAATAAAGAGTTGCATGAGATGGTCAAAGAAAGAACAGAGCCATTTTAAGGCAAAAACAAACACCAAAAGGCCATGTCAAAGCCCATTTTAAAGACTAAGTTTCCATAATTAGAAATTAAGATGCGTCCGCTTTCACCCTACTTATGACTACATCTAAGTTGAGCATCTTTCATTATGCAAAGATTTCATTATAAGAGCTCCACACCATAAACCAGAACTAGTGATTGCATTGGCTACCTATTCCAATATTTTTCCCTTTGATCACAGATTTTCATAAACATAGTTGAAGCAAGCTGAAATTTTGTTTTTTTGTTCTTTAATTGAAAGACGTGATGATTATATTTTATTTATTGCAACGATTGATTAGTGGATTAGACATGTTTCTTTACATTTAAGATTTGAAGGAAGTGTCATGAATGTCAACAGTTGCATATGGAAGACATGAATTGGCAAACAGCGCGGGAGGAGCTCACAGGTACAGATCACCAGGACCTCCTACAAATAAATATGCTGCTTAGGCTTCACATTAAACTCCAATAATAAATAGATACACATTGTTAAGGATAGTAAATCAAATCCATAAATGATAGGAACTGAATATCCAAGAAAAGCACAATCATAACTACGTGACAATAATCACCTAATCTCTATTAATTCTAACACTCCCCCTTAATGGATAAAGGGTTCTTAAACACACCTAATATGTCCCTAAACAAATCAAACTTTAGTCTTTCCAGAGGCTTAGTAAATATATCAGCCATATTATCACAAGAATTACAATATTCAACGCAAATCTCTTTGGACCTGACAAAATGAAATTGAGTGTCTATGTGTTTAGTGTTTTAATGAAACACAAGATTATAAGCCAGTTTGATGGAACTTTGATTATTGCAATTGATAACCATAGCTTCTGTCTGTTCTTCTCCTACATCTGGGAGAAGTTTGTGCAACCAAACTGCCTCACATGATGCACCACACATAGCTTGATATTCTACTTCTTCTGAGGATAAGGCTATAGTACACTGCTTTTCATTGCACCAAGAGATGACCCCAAACCCAATGTTGAAGGCGTAACTTGTAATTGATCTTTTATCATCTAAAATTCCTGCCCAATCAGAGTCTGTATAATCTGTCAAACTAACACCAAATGAGTTAGAATACAAAATACCAAAGTCTGAAGTTACTTGCAGATACCTCAACACTCCTTTTCCTGCAATCCAATGGTTCTCATTAGGTCGAGTCATGAACTGACTCAAAACACTCACTGCATATGCTTGATCTGGTCTCGTTGTAGTCAAATAAATAAGACTACCAACCAACTGTCTGTACAATGTTGCATCTACATATTTCGAACCATCATTCACTTGAAGTTTGTTGTTCTGCTGTAAAGGCACAAATGTAGCGTTGCACTCATCCATTTTAAATTTAGTCAACAAACTCTTAGCATACTTACCCTAGGACAAGAAAGTTTGGCTTGAATCTCTTCAAACTTCTAGATCCAAACAATAATGCATTTCTCCAAGGTCCTTCATCTCAAATTTCTGTAATAACTGCTACTTGATTTCTTCAATGAGATTGTTTGCACTCTCTATCATGATTAGATCATCTACATATAAAGAAATCAACACTATCTGTCCCTTATCATTAAACACAGTATACAAATTGGGGCCATTTTTGCTCCGTTTATAACCACGCATGAGAAAAAATGAGTCAATTTTTTCGTACCAGGATCTAGAAGCCTGCTTTAAACCATATAAATATTTCTTTAATCTACATACTAAGTTCTCTTCTCCCTTCTTAACAAACCCCTTAGGCTGCACTAAGTACACTTCTTCTTTTAAATCACCATTTAAGAAAGTAGATTTAACATTTAATTGATGTATTTTCCAATGATTCTTAGTGGCTAAAGCAATAATTAGTCTAATGGTATTTAGTTTTGCAACAGGGGAAAATGTTTCCTCGAAATCAATACCTTATTTTTGGGAATACCCCTTTTCTACCAACCTTGCTTTATGCTTATCAATAGACCCATCTGCTTTAAATTTCAACTTAAATAACCATCTGCAACCTATGGGTTGTTTATCATTAGGAAGCTTTATTAGATCCCAAGTATTGTTCTTAATAATAGATTCATATTCCTCTTTCATTGCTTCCTTCCATTCAGAACTCTTACTAGCTTCATAAAAATTAGAAAGTTTTGCAATGTTTACCATACCAGTCATGAGCGCACAATCCCTATATCGAGCTGGTAACTATTTTGGCCTGCAAGATCTCCTAAGCGGTGGGGGTTCAGTTATTCTGTTGTGTTCTTCTCTTTGTGGACTCAACTTGGTTTCTTCCTCTTTATCTTGCTACTGTTGTTGTTTCTAATTGACCCCTGTTTCACTATCCTCATCTAAAAGTAAGGGTACATGCCATTCTTCATTGTTTTGAACAAGATTTCCTTCATCAACCTGTTCATGGAATACTATGTCTCTACTAACAAACACCTTGTGAGTAGAAGGATCAAACATTTTATAAGCCTTATACTCACTGCAGTATCCAATGAAGGTACATTTAATGGCCTTTGAATCTAACTTCTTCCTGTTCTCTTTGGGAACATGTGCAAAAGCTTTACAACCAAATACTCTAAGGTGACTTACTACAGGCTTGAAGCCAAACAATGCTTCAAAAGGAGTTTTATAATCAAGACTTTTAGTAGGACTCCTATTCTTCAAATATACTGCAGTATTGACAGCTTCTGCCCAAAAACCATTAGTTAGATTCTTACCTTTCAACATACTGCGAGCACACTCCACTAGTGTTCTGTTTTTCCTCTCAGCTACTCCATTCTGCTGAGGAGTGTAAGGTGTTGTAAATTGCTGCTGTATCCCATGCTCGTTGCAGTATTTGATGAAAACCCTTTTCTTGAATTCTCCACCTTGATTTGATCGAAGAATCCTAATGAACTTTCCTGTTTGCTTCTCAATCATGTTTCTGAATTGCTTGAAATATTCAAAAGCATGAATCTTCTGTTTAAGAAAATATACCCACGTGAATCTTGTACAGTCATCAACAAAGATTAAAAAATAGTAGGCCCCACCTAACGATCTTGTCTGCATCAGGCCACATAAGTCAGTGTGTACAAGTTCGAGTATATCCCTCTGGTTCCTATCTTTAATAGCAGGAAATTCATCTCTATGTTGTTTACCGAATGCACATGCTTCACAATCAATATGCAAATTTTTCAAAACAGGAAGACCATCTACCATACCTGATCCAGGTGGATGTTGGTGGCCACCCACCAACCCATTTGGACCCCCACCATTGTCTTTCTCAGCATTTTCAGTTTCCTTAATTGTAGCACAGTTTACTATTTTTAGCAGTTTTTCGGGTCCTGAACTTCCGGAGCCGTTTTGAGGCCCTAAACGACGTTTTTTTGGGATTCTGGGGCAACATGGGTCCATGGACCGATGTTTCCTCCCAAAGTGGTAGTACTCGGATAGATCTTTCTAACGAGCTATCGTACGCGTCAAACGGAGATCGTATGCCAAAGTTACGACCCCGGGAAATTGATGTACCAATTTACCCAAACGGGGCCCACGATTTGGCGTTTCATCTTCTAGGGTTAGGTTTCAGGATGTGAAGGGTTTTCCATTGTTTCTCAACAATAAATAGGCCTTCGAGCCTCATTGTAATACAGTTCGGAACAGTTCAGAGGCATGTAGCCGCACATCTCTTCTCAGAGATAAGCTACCATCGCCCTAGCTGGTTTATTTCCATTTCTGGTTGTAAGCATATTTCAGTGTTTTCCATTAATGAAATGAAGCATTATTTCCGCTGCATATCTGTGTTTATGGTTATTGCATCTCTGTATTTATGGTTATCTCTGTAATCTATTGCGTTCCTGTCTAAATCCGGATCAGTGGTATCAGAGCAGTCTGCTTTTTCTCTGTTTTTCTTTGCATGTCCCCAACGAGGTCGCGATATAAGGAGTTAGGGCTTGAACTGGTCGAACCTTTGCAAGACCCGCCTCGAAAATCCCGACGGCCTCCCATGGCGGATGAGAAGAAAGACGAGGGGGCAGGAGATCCTATCAAAATCTTGCTCGAAGAAGCGCTCGAGCGACAAAGGAACGCGATGATGGATAGCTTTGCGCAGATTCTTCAGCGGCTACCCAGAGGCGACGCATCGGCTTCCAACAACGACTCTGGAAATGCCACACCCTTCAAGGTACAAGTTAATTTTGAAATCCCCATATTCGAGGGTCAAATAGATGTAGATGCCGTAGATAAATGGTTAAATCTACTAGATGGGTATTTTTCTGTTCACGAATTTTCAAGTCGGGAAAAGATTGTTTTCGCTCTTCTCAAAGCAGCCCCCCACGTCAAGGACTGGTGGGAAACCTACTGCGAACAGAAGGATGAAAGTACAGGCTCACTATTTTCAGCCGCACCCACTTGGAATGACTTCCAGGATGCCATCAAGGAGCAGTACTACCCTGTCGGAAGCTATGAGGACAAATACATCAAGTGGACCACACTGCGGCAGGGACGAGACCAAGATGTGCCGGAGTTCACAAACACTTTTCATACCCTTCACACACAGTTGGGTATCAAAGATTCTGAGCTGCATCTGGTACTCAAATACCGCGGCTGCCTACACAGATACATCCAGGAAGAGATGGGGTTCTTGAACATCCCCTCACTCGGCACAGCATACCGATACGCTGTCAAAATCGAGCAAAAGTTCAAACAGAAGAAGCGAGACTTTGGATCTGCAAATCCGAAGCCCAAAGGACAAAGCCAAGGCGGGGTGACCCAAGACAACCCGTCGAAGCCACAAGAATAGAACAACACCACGAAGCCGAAGAGGGACACAGGAAAGTGGTGTGAGTTCCACAAGAGTCCCACTCATAACACAAGTGAGTGTCGGACCAAGCAATCGCTGGTGGCTGAGTTGAAGGCTTCCGAATCAGATGCATGTTCCGACCCTGAGCCAGAACCCGACAAGGGTAATGGCAAAGGGAAGCAGATCATCGATGCAGATCCCAGCGCCACTGTTGCCACCGCCAAGATCTAGAAAGATGAGCCCGAAAATCCAGAAGAGGGGGAGCGTCTTTTCCACTCACAGATGTGGGTGAAGGGTTTGCCGCTGCAATTCATTGTCGACAGTGGCAGCCAAAAGAACCTCGTTTCAGCAGAGGTCGTGAAGCGGTTGGGCCTACCGACTACACCACACCCACAGCCGTACAGTATCGGGTGGCTTCATGAAGGACGAGATTTGAAAGTTTGCCAGCAATGCCGCCTTCCCTACAGCATAAAACCATTCACAGATGAGGTATTGTGTGATGTTACACCTCTGGATGTTTGTGATGTACTATTAGGCCAGCCATACTTGTGGAGGCGACATGCTGTGTATGAGTCAAGGCCTCGTGCTGTCATTATTTCTTTGAACAATTCATTATACAGGATACCAGAGGTAGCCCCACCAACTGCCACATCCTTGATCACTACCAAGAAAGGCAGCAAGCTCATATCACAGACCAGGAAATTCATCTGTCTGGTTCACTCCCAAAATAAGGGGAAGATCGTTGCGACATCCATGACCCCTGCAAAGGGTTCCTCCACGCAGCAGCAGCAGCAAAGGGATACGGTCATGACAAAACACCGGAACAACTTCTCCTCACCCACATGGGTACCACACAAGTTTCAGGTGGGCAACAAAGTCTGGTTGCATCGACAGAAAGAACGCCTTACCAGAACCCATCAGAAGCTCAGACCACTCCGACATGGTCCTTACAGCAGTACCAAGGCTATGGGGAACAATGCTTTGGAGCACATCATTCCTCCATTCCTTCGCCTGCACCAAATGTTCAATGTGGACCATCGTCGACCATGCTTCCCACCATCACTGGACACATCAGAGATTGCAGGACAAGTTCAGCAGATGGAGGAACTCAACGCAATGGGGACCATTGCTTCCTAAGGGGGGAGGAATGATCCAGGTGGATGTTGGTGGCCACCCACCAACCCATTTGGACCCCCACCATTGTCTTTCTCAGCATTTTCAGTTTCCTTAATTGTAGCACAGTTTACTATTTTTAGCAGTTTTTCGGGTCCTGAACTTCCGGAGCCGTTTTGAGGCCCTAAACGACGTTTTTTTGGGATTCTGGGGCAACATGGTCCATGGATCGATGTTGCTTCCCAAAGTGGTAGTACTCGGATAGATCTTTCTAACGAGCTATCGTACGCGTCAAACAGAGATCGTATGCCAAAGTTACGACCCCGGGAAATTGATGTACCAATTTACCCAAACGGGGCCCACAATTTGGCGTTTGATCTTCTAGGGTTAGGTTTCGGGATGTGAAGGGTTTTCCATTGTTTCTCAACAATAAATAGGCCTTCGAGCCTCATTGTAATACAGTTCGGAACAGTTCAGAGGCATGTAGCCGCACATCTCTTCTCAGAGATAAGCTACCATCGCCCTAGCTGGTTTATTTCCATTTCTGGTTGTAAGCATATTTCAGTATTTTCCATTAATGAAATGAAGCATTATTTCCGCTGCATATCTGTGTTTATGGTTATTGCATCTCTGTATTTATGGTTATCTCTGTAATCTATTGCGTTCCTGTCTAAATCCGGATCAATACCTTTGTTCTGCAACAGAAGGAGGTCACTGAAATTGATATGCCCAAGTCGTTGATGCCACAAATTTTCAGCAGACTTATCCGATGACATCAAGGCTTGCTGTGACGTACTCTTCACATCCAGTTTGTAGAGTCCTCCTATGCGAATACTTGTAGCAATAGGCTTCATCTGATCCAAAAAATCTTTAATAATATAATAAGATTTAAAGAATTCTACATTGAGATCTTGATCTGTAATCTTTGACACAAAAATCAGGTTCTTCTTAATACCGTGAATATACCACATATCAGATATATTCCTGATCTTTCTATCAGGAAGAGTAATAAGGACATCTCCATGTCCCTTGATCTCGTACCCTCTATTATCTCCAAGGTATACTTTTACTCCAGTGTTGGATTCTCTAAAATTTCTGAACCATTGCTTTTTACCTGTCATATGTGAGGAGGCTCCAGAATCTAAGAACCAAACATCTAATTCATCCTCCTCAGTAGCTAAAGCAGTCTCAGCCTCAACTATAAACAATCTGACATCCTGATTCTGATCTGCATCTGCATCAGTGAAATGACCTGCATGTCTTCTCTGCTTGTACCTCTCATCATCTACCTTTTTCTTATGGAAAAATTTAGCAATATGGTCTATCTTACCACAATAAAAGCATTTAGGAGTAGAGTCATGTTTATGCGAGGTCATACCTTGTGGTGTCCTTTTTCTTGATGCATTGTTTTTCCTGTGATCAACCATGACTTTTCATTTTGGCTTGAACTTTGTCATCAATGCAAGATATGAATTTTGAGGTTTGAGAAACAACCTCCTTTCCTCTTCCTGTAGCAAAATCCCAGTGAGCTCTTAAAAGCCTGGAAGGTTTTCTCTTGCATTCAATCTAGTTATAAACATCTGATAATCATCTGTCATGCCGTTCATGGTAATTGTCACCAGATCATCATTTGCCACAATTTGACCGATATCAGATAGTTTATCTTTAACTTCCTTTATCCAAGATATGAATGAAAAAACAGACTCATTCTCCTCCATCTTGATTGACAGAATATTCTTCCTAAGGTACAAGGTTCGAATGGTGTTCTTGATCTCATACATATCTTTAAGAATTGTCCAGATGTCATTCGCTGTCTTGCAATCTCGAATGTGAGGGATGATGCAATCTTTGACTGATAACTTGAGTAGCACCTTTGCCTTCATCTCCCTTTTCTCCCAGTCTTGAATTGTTGTATTCGATCCACCAGTTGCAGTAGTTAGCTTGACTTCATCATCGGTGGCAATGTTATAAGCATTATGTCCCTCAAGCAGAGTCTGGAGCTTAAATTTCCAATTTGTGTAATTGGAACCATCAAGCTTATTACTCTCATTGAGATAAGCTTTGGCAATTTGATTATTCATCTTGAATGAATAAAATCTTCAACAATTTGAGCAAACCTCAAATGTAAAAAAAAAAAATACACTGCAAATTACCTTCACAAAAAAAAAAATTGCCCTCCTCCAATTTCACTTAAAAGAATTCAAGATCCTCTTTTTATTTTTAAAAAAATATCACTCCAAAAATACACACCCTTTTAAAAAAAAAAATAAAGATTCCTTAAAAAAATAATGAAATCCCTTTTTGTTTTTAATTAAAGAATTACAATCTTTAATTAAAAAACTTCCCAAATTCAAAAATCCACATGAAGCTTTAATGTAAAAAGGGTGGGTACAAAAAATCCACCTGAAGCTTTAAAGTAAAAAGTGGGTTTCAAAAAGATGCATAAATACTTTACAATTAAAAAAACAAACGCAAGACAACCACCGTTAATCTTCTTCAAACAAAGCCACAAATTTAATCTCCTCTCCTCAAATTTAGCGCAACAATTTTCCACTCTTGGATAGTCTCCAAGAGTATCCTCACAATTACTCTTCATTCAACCTAAGACGACTTCGAACGCAATCTTTAACCACAACGGCTACTGCTTTTATCTTTAACCACAACGGCTACTGCTTTTCCACTCTTGAATAGTCTCCAAGAGTATCCTCCCGATTACTCTTCATTCAACCTGAGATGACGTGGTGATTTTATATTCCTCAACTCAGCTTACAAGCTTCTCCTCCCAGTAGCTTTGATACCATGTCAACACTGGCATATGGAAAACATGAATTGGCAAACAACACAAGAGGAGCTCATAGCTGGGGATCACCCGGAGCTCCTATAAGCAAATATGCCGCTTAAGCTTCACATTAAACTCCAATAATAAATAAATACACATGATTAGGGATAGTAAATCAAATTCCTAAATAATAAACATTGAATATCCAAAAAAAAAAAAACACAATCATAACTATGAAACAATAATCCCCTAATCTTTATTAATTCTAACAACGTTTCATTAATAAATTAGACATGTCTCTTTAGTTCTAAGATTCGAAGCAACTTTTTTTCATTGTTCTCGTAGCTGGCGATTTCTTTTAATATATAATTTTTTTAAACAGTGAAGCATTTGAGTTTGAATCGAGACATATATAAAACGTCTTATAGAAAAATTGTGTTAGCATTTGAAAGTTTAAATCGATACATATATAATATGTTTTATAGGAATACGCCAACATTCGTGCAAAGATGACAGTCACAGACGGAGCTAAGTGCTTATTCTTAATCAAATGGTTGGCCATCGACAATTGGAATATCCAAGTGCCAAAAACCAAAAATCCTCCGATCATATGCACAGCCATTCTTTGACGAGCACACATCACATGACATGGTTACCATATGGGGACCATAGAGATAGCTGGGGACGGGACCATATGTATCCTTGAATACTATTAGGCTACAGTTCTTCCATTACATTTTGAAAAATACGCAGCAGGGTGGCTCTATGGCGAAGGCAATCGTTTACCACAAAACAATCGTGATATCTGGGCACCATAAATACACCTTAATACCGTAGCTAATCATTGCCGATAGCAGGCAACCCTTAGCCCTATTTATTGCAGAACCTGCTTACATGCATTGTGAAAAACTTATCTATCAAATTTTGTAATTTCAATAAATTCTGAAATTAAAAAAATTAAACCGAGAAAACTTTAAAAAAATCTTATTAAAGACAATACCTGTTTTGTGAAATTTAATGCATTTAGTTTAATGAGTTCCGAGGCATGGAATACTACTCACGTACAACTCGTCCGTCCGTCCGTCACAGATGTTGACACACAAATCCAGGGTAGAGAGTATTTTTTTGGGGTTTTGCATCAATAATTTACCGGGTTGTTACATAGGCAGAAGAATTTGGTGGGGTAAATTTTTTTCAAAATTTTTTGTAGAGAAAGTATTTGAATCGTGTTTTTGATGGCTTCAGTGTCATATCTAAAATTTTGAAGTTTAACATATCAAATTTTTTCTAAATATAACTAGAATTTCCATAACTCTCGTGGCAACTCCTCCATCTACATAAACTATACTTAATTTACGGTGCAACCTCCTGGCATTGAAATCTTTATTATAGGTTAAAGATATTATAACATGGTCTAACTTTCAATGAAATTGTAAAAATATTATTTTCAGTTAGATGTATTAATTGTATAAAGAAAATAGAGATGATAAAAAACCATTTTAATATATAAATTAGTAAATAAAAATAAATAAAGTTTTAATATACAAAATATTAAAGAAAGAATATAAATACATATAAGTAAATGAATGAGTGAATTAAAGTTGTGTTTCGGTGACTATGAAAAGATTGACTTCGTACCTGCGATATATGATTAAGACGTAATAAAATTCATGACAATAATAACCATAATTATGATAATTTTTAGGATTTGTTTAGTAGATGTAAAGTATTTTTTATCATTTATATATGTATATGTATGTATTATAAATTAAAATATTATTTATTTATTTTTACTGAAAAATCGTAATTTTCATTATATTAAAAAATTATATTGTAAATGCTTATGGTATATGTAGTAAGTTGATCGAGGTCAGTATAGGAAAGTAGTAAAACATGTTGAAAATTTACAAAAAAATGTATTTTTTCAGGTGTGTTGCTAGTAATTCAAAAATAGTATTTACAAACCATAATTCAAAAATAACATTTACAAACCATGTATCTGTATAAATATTTGACAAAATAGTGTTGGTCATATAAACAAAACTGCAGTAACTAGGGCTCATCTTCCCTTTGCAAAATTTGATCTATATACAACCTATGGTAATACTAATAGCCCTGTGCCTGTATGTGTTCTCTGATCAACCATTCACCTCAAGGTTGATTCGTTGCCTCTTTTGATAGCTTGTTCGCGGCTGCATTGCGTTCCCTGTATATATGCGAGCAAGAAACAAAATCAAATTGAGCTTTTAAAAATAATGCATCATCCAAGATTTTTTTGAGTGAGATAACATGACATGTAGTTATGTAGTTGAACCAGTTTATGACTATCTTAGAGTCACCAAAGATCTGTAAGTGGCCACAATTTTTGGATTTTGCAAAATATAGCAGGTGACGAAGTGTCATGAGCTTCGCGAAGTTGTTTGTACCATTTCCCAAACCTAGACTGATATGGAAATAATGAGCTACAGACAAATGTAAGATGATCCCCCCTCCACACCCCAAGTCTTGTGCAACTCCATCGAAAAAATCCCAGGGTGAGGCTTTATCAATTACTTCAGGGATGATGTGTCTTGTCTTGGTATTTTGCATATCCTTCAGGATCTCAAGGAAACTTGAACATATTTTTGGGATAATCAGTGCCCTATTCATTTGCTTGCCTTGAAATATATTGTTGTTCCTACTGATCCAGATGTACCAGGAGACAATGAGAGGTAGGTTCCTCACTTTCTGGCTGGTTGTATTGTTCCACCAATTATTCCAAGCCGATTTCACATCCTCTCCTACCCAGAAATATGTTATCTTAAGGAGCTGAAGGACTTGTGCCCAGACTATCTGTGTTTCCGGGCAGGCAAGGAAGAGGTGGTTGGTTGATTCCTCCTCCTGTTTACAGAGGACACACCAAGTAGGTCCTGGGAAAGCCCGTTTCCTAAGATTGGTACCAGTTGAGACTTTATCCTCAATTATGTTCCACATTAGTAGGCAAGATCGAGGAGGTCCCCGAAGTTTCCAGATATTCCTCCACCAGATTTGGCATACTTCAAGTTTGTATCTGGAGTGAATTACTAAGTACCCCTCCTTGGGGGAGTATTTTCCATTCTATGCTAGTCCCCATAGCAGTTCATCCGACTCTTCCCTCAGTCTAACATGTGATTCTGTTAGGGCTCTTATGTATCTATCTCACTACCAAAGCCATCTGTTTGGGATATCTATAGCGATCCCAGATAGCCAGGCTTGTTGAAAAACATTAGTGTTTTGAGGATCACCAATATGAGCAATTGAGAAAATGTCTTTTTGATTCAAAAATTCTATCAGAGGTTGTGGGAGGAGGTGAGTGTTCCCACAACCAATCCATGGGTCTAAACCAATCCAGGCTTCCTCTTCGTTGCCAATCCGCCAAGTTAGACCCTTTCTGATAGTATGGAGAGTATTTAACACAACCCTCCAGATCACCGAGATGTTCTTTCTATTCCAGGAGGGTAATCTGATCCAGTCTAATAGTGGGATAGGCCAGATGTATTTGTAAGTAATCACTTCAGTCCATAGACTCCTTTGTTTGAGGAGTAGCCACCCCAATTTTGCAGCGAGGGCCTGTGCAAAAGTAGCTAAATTTTTTAGCCCCCACCCTCCCCATTTTTTGGGGATGGCTATACTACTCCATTTGACCCAAGCATATGGTTTCCCCTCTTTGTTTCCTTTCCATAAGAAATTGCAGCAAATTCTTTGTATCCTTTGAATTATTCCTTGAGGGATCCATGCTAGGGACATCCAGTAAACAGGTGTGGCCTCAAGAACAGATTTGATAAGGACCAATCTTCCTGCTCTGGACAGTAACCTGTGACTCCATAAATTTATTCTTCTTTCAATCCTGGTGATTAACCAGGTCTAGTCAACTATTTTGTATCCATCTGGTTTGATCTTGAAGCCCAGGTACTTCATGCCATCTTGGAGGGCCTGTATTTGAAATGGGAAGCTTTGGATAGCCAGATTGGTTTCCTGTATGGTACATCTAGATAGGGATATGGTGGATTTAGCCTGATTAATTTCCATCCCTGTGGCCAAGCTAAAGAGTCTTAGGGATCCAGAGAGGGTAATTAAGTCATGAATGTCGCCATCCAAGAAGATGAGGATATCATCCACGAAGAGAAGATGAGTGAGTGAGCATTGATCAGTAATCTTAAGACCTTTTAGATTCCCAATTGCCTTCTCCGCATGAATCTTTCTGCTTAGGCCCTCCATAACCAAGAGAAAGAGTAGGGGGGAAGGGGGCAGCCTTGTCTGAGGCCCCTCTCAGCTCGGAAGGAATGGGATGTCGACCCATTGATCAATATAGCAAAAGAAACCGATGTGATACAACACATAATCCATCTAATGAAAACAGGTGGAAAACCCAGGTGGGTGAGTAACATTCTGAGATATAGCCAACTGACCCTATCAAAAGCCTTAGAGAGGTCGATTTTAAGCATCATTCCTTTAAGGTTTTTCAACTTGATGGAGTGGATGACCTCTTGAGCCAAGCCAATAGCCTCATGAATCTGTCGATTTTGTAGGAAAGCAAACTGTTCCGAGGAGATATGCTCCGAGAGGATGGGCTTGATTCGGTTGGCTATAATCTTGGCAATGATTTTGTAAAGGCAGTTACAAAGGGATATAGGGCGAAAGTCATTGAAAGAAAGGGGTGAGTCCAATTTGGGAATGAGGGCAATGAAGGTAGAGTTGATAGGGTCATGTAGTCTACCACTAGTCTGGCTTTCTTCCACAACTGCAAGAAGGTCAGGACCAAGGATATCAAAGAAAGTTAGGTAGAACTCCACAGGCCAATCGTCCAGTCTAGGGCTTCTATCTCTTTTAAACCATTTCAAGGTGCTCTCCAATTCCCCTAGAGAGACAGGCTTTATGAGATCCTCCAAAAGGTCTGGCTCCACAAACTTGGGAAATAACCCCGCGGTCCGAATAATATCTAGCAGTGTAACACGTGGTGGAGATTTGAACAACTATTTAAAATGTGAGACACCAAGCTGGGATAGTGAAGCATGAGTGTTGGCTGGCAAGCCATGGTCAGTGGGAAGCTGCCAGATCGTGTTGTTGACCCTCCTTCCATTGGCGAATTTGTGGAAGAATTTAGTGTTGCCATCCCCCGCTTGAATCCAAATGGCCCTGCTTCTAAGTCGCCAAGTTTCCTCCCGGGCCAATAATATCTTAGATCGCTGGGCTTCCAGCTCAACCAAATGGGCTTTGGTGTCAATAGAGATGTAACCATTGCCTTGCTCATCTGTGATATTTGTGATTTAGGATTCAAGGTCAGATAAATCCAGCTCATCCCTGGCTTTCTTATTTTTGGCCCAATCAATCGAGAGTCTTTTGAGATGGTGCAGATTATTGCAAAAACCCACAGCCTTCCACCCACCAGAAGTGAGGGGATGAGACCTCCAGCAGTCAGTGACCATATTTAGGTAGTCAGGGTCTTTGAGCCAGGTCGAGTTGAACTTATAGGGGGCTCTAGGCTTGACAGAGGATCCTGCCAACTCCAAATAAATAGGCAAGTGGTCTGATATTCCTCCAGAGCCCACCCATTGTCTGAAGATGGAAAAAATCATCAGTAGGTCTTCATGGATAAGGAACTGGTCCAATCTTCTCCCTAGGGCAGCTTCCCCTGTCCTTCTATTGTGCCAGGTAGGCTTCTTCTTATTCATGGGAACATCTATGAGTCCATGCTGTTCTAGCAGTGAGCTCAGTTGGTCCGAGAGGGAGTCCAATTGTGAGTGATGACCCCAGGACTCTTCATAACCAATGGTGAAATTTAGGTCACCCCCCAAAATGGTTGAGGAATTGATCATCGAGTTATCCAAGAGATGATTCCAGAAGTGTATCCTATTTTGGTAGGGGGCATAAATATTTATTATATGGATCTATTTGCTCATGGCCACTGCGATAAGGTCCATGCCCAGGAAACCCAGTCCACCCAAGAGGCAATCACCTTGATGGTCTGAGGATTGATTTCAAGGGCGAGACCCCCAGACCAGCCAGCTGCATCCATAGCTTGAAAGTACCAACTGGGCATGATGTCCAGAAGAATATTTACAATCTGTTCAGAGGGTCCCAAGGTCTCTTGAAGGAAAATGATGTCACAAGGTTCACAGCTCAGAAGTCTTTTGAGGGCCAGTTTTTTTTGGGGGCTGGCTAGGCCTCGACAGTTAAAGGAGAGCCATTTCATCTGGAAACCTTAGCCAGGGTGTCTATTGCTCTAAGCACCCAAGATGGTATTTTGACATCCCTGGGCAATGTCATCCCCTGCTATTTTAATTGCTTTGGCTAATTTGGAGGGGCGCCCTTGAGAGGGCTTATGGTCAATGGTTCCAAGAGTTATGCCGAGTCCCACCGCATATGGAGTGGCTTTCCTACGAGGGTAGGGGTTATAGGCATGAAGGTCCCGGGAGATGAATTCATATGGCAAAGGGAATACATCCAGTCCAGTAGTCGACGGGGGAGTGGTAGTGAAAATAGGCTGAGGGGGAGCAATAGTGCAGGAAATGAAACCACGGAGACAGATAAAACCACAGAGTAGATGAAACCACGGAGACAGATAATTGATTGAAATGCAAGATAGAGGAACTGGGAGCAGAGACAGTACTTGAAGAAGGTGCGGCTTCCACTGCAGATTTGGATCTGGTCTTCGGAGGAGACAAAGGCCACTTCTGGGATGCACTGGAGTTATTCCCAGCTTCTTCCTTTGTACCTTCCAGATCTGGGGGTAGCACATCCACCATTGGCTCTTCAGATTGCCTGTGCATCGGTCCCTTAGCTGTTGTAGGCGAATTCATGAGGAGGGGGCAATCTTTGTAAAGGTGGCCAACTTTGTGGCATCGTCTGCACCGGAAGGGCACACCTTCATAGTCTAGGTTTTGTCTGCGGGCAAAATGACACCAAAGTAAGGTTATCTTCTCCTCCAGCCTGACCCGAGGGTCCAAATGAACCAGTATGCGGGCCATGGTCATAATCCCAGTCGATTCAAAGGTCTAGTCGTGGTCCAGGTAGGTCCCCAATGCGTCTCCAATACGCTTAAAGATAATGGGGGTCCAGTATTGCAGAGAGAGTCTTGGAAGCCGAACCCAAATAGGGCCTGCCCCCAACTATTCACACTCTGGATCGAACAAAGGGTCCCAAATCTTCAACAAGACTGGTGCCATTTCAATGTGCCAGAACCTCGAGAGAATTTAGTCCATGTATTCCTCCCGGTGAAAACGAAGAGCGAACCAACCCCTCGCCAGTAGATGGATAATGGGTAATTCTTTGAGGAGGGAGCCCCATATTTCCTCTGTCCAGAGGCGCAACCTTTCTACAGAGTAAAACCGACCTCGAACACGCCCAACCAAAACCCTCTTTGCAGTGTTATCTACTTCACCCATTGTGAGATCCTCGCCCAGAGCCAGCTTGATGTCCTTGTCTCCCGCCCTGAGACAACATCCCTTTTTCTGCTTGTCGGAGCGTCTGGCCATCGGGTAGTCTTTTAGCAGAACTCGGATGCCTTGTTTAACATTCTACGGTTTGGAGGGGGTGGATTTTGGGGTAGGGATAAGGGAGCTGAAATAGCTGGAACAGACTGGGGTGCTAGGGTTAGGGTTTGTCTGAGAAGGGTTCGATGAGGGTTAGGAGGGAAAGGCTCAGGTGTTGAACCAGGGGCAGTTGCAAATCTAGGTAGTGTGAAGACGTGAGGGAGCTGCGTAGGGGGCGCATCGAAGGTAGGCAAAGCTTGCAAGCAAGAACCCAGTAGGTTCAATGTATCTGGGGAGAGGAGTGGGAAGTCCAGCCCCTGGGCATTGTCAAGGTGAGCAGGAGGGGGATGGGAGACTGAGGAAGATGATCTACCGAGCACAGGGAAGGAGGATGACAGAGGGCATCTAGAAACAACAGGTTGTCCCGGAATTGACACGACACGAAAAGAGCATCGATTGACCTCATGATGACGAGGGTCCTTTGTTTTGTCTGCCCCTTCCATAGTGTCGAAACCGCCAACAAACGGAGGGTGTATTGTCGAGAGGAACGGACAACACACCATAACAGAACTTGTAGAAACCACAAAAGGAGGGATGATGGTGTCGATCCGATGCCTGGAGGACGACAGTGGAAACAACGCATCAGCTGTCAGGTGGCCGGGCCAAGACCGCCATGGGAGAGGCACCGCCTGCGATTCAGTTAGGGTTCACCATGAGGGCTAGGGTTTTCACACCTGCCTATCACGATTTATTATCAAATAATTATTTATTATTAAATAGAGAAGAATAAATATATATTTTAATGTTTAAATTTTAAAATTTTTAATTACAATTTTTTTATAATATATAATTAAATTATTTTTATTAAAAATTGTATTTTAATGTAACATGATAAAATATTCCCAGATGCGGGTGTACATCAGAACTGATATGCTGGCGGGGGAACGGGACAGCAAGTGGCCTGGCCACATGGTTCTCCGTAATCCCACACACAAAACCATAAAAGGAATTAACAATGACAGTAAATGGCATTTAAGCCGGCACACTAATCAACCTGACTGTGTCTACCCGCCTCGGCTCTGCTTAATGGCGCCCTTTGGTAATTTCAAATCCACCTCCTTTGTCTCTAATCCTTCACCTCTGCAATGTCATTGTCCACTGGTTGCAGCGGAACCAAGCTCACGCACTGCTACAGGCAGGCGTTGCAGCATTCTATGCTGCATTGAATTTGGCTCGGGTAATCATTATTCGCAGAGCTTTATCTGCAACCTCATTCTCCATTCTGCATCTGCTGCTATTCCTTCCTATGAGCCAACCTCTGAACCTGTTACGCCTTCTCATTCCTCTGAGCCGCCTCCTAACAGATATTTTCTTCGCTCCCACGTCAAAATGCTTAGGCTCTGCCATAGAATGTGAAGAAGAATAAGGAGTAGCAGAGGCAGACTGCCTCACTCTCCACCTTCTCCTGCCTCTTCCTCCTCATCCCCCTTGGCTCAATTGGTCTTTGGATGCTATCCAAACACTCGCAGCGGTCGCTCACGAGCTCTCCGCTTCCAATCGATGCACTCCACCTCTCCAACCACTGACATTCCTTCCAACTCACAACAACCCCTTCGCTCAGCCCAGTTCACTTATCGCTGCTTCCTGAACCAACCATTCATAACAACCACCATCTCAATTACCTTCCACGAGAAGCCAGCCGATGAAGAAGGAAGCCCAATCTGCAAGGCACCAACCAGGGACGATGGAAGACCTCACTGCGCAAAGGAGAAGAGGGACAATCCTCAGGACAAGAACACTATGGAGGAGAAGAACCGCGACCCTTAGGCGAAAGACGACATGGGTGTGATGCAGCAAGAAGAGGGTGACATTGATCCTTATAGGTGTTTCATCATTGAGGAACACCTGTCGCAGTCGCATAACACCTGACTTGCTAGCACAACATGCCACATGACTTGCCATGTGTCATCGAGTCTCAGGTTTCTAGAATTACTTCAACAGGGTTTTTTTGTGCATTTTTGAAAATCATGCTAGCTGTTAAATAGTGAATCCATACAGGTGAGGATGGTTTTAGATAGAGGAGGAATGACCTGTTGTAGAGTTTTGTGAACCCGACGTTTTGGACTACAAAGTGAGTCCATCATCAGGGGATGCGACAATAGATAATCTTCAACATTAATGATGTATCCAAGAGCTAAGTTTATATATATAAATATATGGGTTATTAAGGAATGATGTGAGAAATTAGGTCGGCCATTTTATTTTATTTTATTTATTTATTTTTATTTTTATTTTATTTATTTATTTTTAATTTTTAATTTTTATATTATTATTATTATTATTTTATATTATTATTATTATTATGATTATTTTATCCTATATTATTATTATTATTAATTTATTAATTAATTAATTGATTTATTTATTATTGTGTTTAATTAGCTAAATTGTTAAGTTAGATAGGAGGATTTATTAATTAATTTAATAAAAGGTTGAAAGGATAAATATGTTAATTTTATATTTTATAGGTTTAATTATTATCTTTACTAATTTATTTATATATAAAATTAAATATTTGAATAATGATTTACTTACTTTATTAATGTGTTTAAATTAATTTTTGAATTATTTGTTTATTTATTTGTTTAATTAATTAATTAATTAATTTATGTATTATTATTATTATTAATTTTTTTTTTATTCTATTTTAATTTTTAATTTTTTTATTTTTAATTTAATTATATATTTTATTACAAGAGTTTGATATATATATATATATATATATATATATATATATATATATATATAATTTGATTAATTAACTAACTAATGGATGAATAATAATATTTATTATTATTATTATTATTATTTTTTTCATTTTTTATTTTATTTTTTATTTGTTATTTTTACAATTAAAGTATCTATATTGGGTTAGATGGTATTTATTTAATTTGTATATTCAAGTAATTAATTTCAATTAATTAATTAATCTTATAGGATTGGTGAGATATTATTATAGTATTATCTATAATTCCTAGAGTTGATTTTTATTGTTTGAATTTTTAACTATATGTATTAAATTAGATGAGTTTTAATGTTATCAAGTTATATGAGAAGTAATCTATTACCGTTTTTTGATTGATTAGACCAGGAATAGGTTAATATAAGGGGTAAGAGCAGATTATTGTTTTTTTAAGATTTCTAATAAAGGTTTCCAAGTGTTACTTAGTTTTAATCCATCATCACGGTTAAAGTTGTTTTTCCTTTTTTCTATTTCAATGGCTTCTTTAATTTTCCTTTTGAGATAGTGTTCTTCTTTTCTAACAAGTTTGGCTTCTTCCATGCAGATGTAATGAGAGGAAGAGTGAACATGCTCTGCCAAGGCTGATTTAGAAATTCTTTCTCTTCTTAAGTCAACAGTGTGTTCTTTGATTCTAACCTTAAGAGATCTACCTGTTTCACCTATGTATTCCTTGCCGCATGAGCAAGGAATCACATAAACACCTTTCTGAAGGTTAGGGTTTATGGGATCTTTAACAGAGTTGAATAATTGTCTGATGGTGTTAGCAGGGGTGAATGCTACACTAATGTTATGTTTATTGAGAACTTTAGCAATTTTATCTGTGGTACCTTTTATGTAAGGAAGGGAGACCTTAGGAGTTGATAAATTTTGATCATTAATATTATTGTTATTTTTCTTTAAGGATAGGTGCATGGCTTTCTTGATGGTATTTCTATTATAGCCATTAAGCTCAAACACTTTGTGAAGATGGTTGAGTTCATCGTTTAAATGGTCAGGATCAGATATTCTGACTGCCCTAGTGGTTAAGGTCCTAATGATGCCTATCTTCTGTTCAGGGTGTTGGTGGGAATTTGCATGTAGATATCTTTCTGTATGAGTTTTCTTTCTATAGACCTAGAAACTAAGAGATCCTTCTCTTTTAGTTAGAAGGACATCAAGAAATGGAAGCTGGTTGTTGTTTTCAATTTCAATGGTGAATTTTATATGGTCAGAGAGGCTATTTAAGTGATTGAGGAATAAGTCCAGCTTTTCTTTTCCATGACTCCACTTAGCAAATATGTCATCTACAAACCTTTTCCATTCTTCAGGGGTGCATGGAAATGACATAAGAGCCTTCCGTTCAAAGTGCTCCATAAAGATGTTGGCAATTATGGGAGATAGAGGAGAACCCATAGCTACACCATGAGTTTGTTCATAAATTATTCCTTTGAAATTGAAGTATGAAGATTTCAAGCATAGTTCCAAAAGATCCACAGTTTCTTTATCAGTGAGGTTTCTCATGATTTCAATGGCTTCATCAATAGGAATCATGGTATAAAGGGATACAATGTCAAAGCTGACCATAAGATCTTCGTCTTTCATTTCTATGCTATTTATCCATTGAACAAAAGAATAGGAGTCTTTAATATAAGAAGGGGTATTACCAGATAGGGGTCTAAGTTTTTTGGCAAGGTGTTTTGCCAGCAGGTAAGTAGGGGAACCTATGGTGTTAACTATAGGTCTCAGAGGTATGTTAGGTTTATGGACTTTAGGAGCCCCATAAATTTTAGGAATAATGGAACTATTAGGGATGATTTTCTTTTTAGTGACCTCATCTAAGGATAATTCTTTGATTTTATTAATTACTTTGCGCATGATTTTCTCACTGAGATCTTCGTTTATTATTTTATAACATCCGCTATTGTTTAGATGATCTTCCATTTTATTGTCATAATCACTTCTGTTCATGATCACAGTTGCATTGCCCTTATCAGCCTTTAGGATGACTATGTTTTTATTATTTCTTAGGGTGTTTAAAGCTCTTTTTTCTTCTTTGGAAATGTTAGATGTAGGAGGTTTAGCAGTTCTCAGGATTTTTGCAATATCTTGTCTGATTTCTTCACTTTTTTCTATATCTAAGTTTTTTATGGCTACTTCGATATTACTGATAACCTCCTCTACCAGAATTTTATTAGGGGTTATGACAAAATTCAACCCTTTTTTTAAGATAGATTCAGCTGCATGATCTAGGCTGAAGTCTGATAAATTAATAACCTGGGCTTTGTCAGATGTCATGATTAGATTGTGATGAGGGTTTTGCATTTTTAAACTTGTAGATGGGTTATTAGCGAAGATTATTGTTTTATCCATATTAATATTTATATCAGCGCTATTTTCATTTGGTGAACTGTTGGGTATGTTGCTGTGCCTACCTATTATGCCTCTATTGTTAATATCCTGGGTCACAACCACGTTTTTTTCTTCCAATTTACTCATATGCGTATCACTGCCTTGCCTGCTCCAATCCTGACTTGTAATTATAGGTTTAGACGTTGTAACAAAGTCGGATTGCGCTGAATTGAAATCAGCCTGTGAGCCAGAATGCGCACGAGTCATCGAATCGTTCACAATGATACGCTTCCGCTTCATATTTTTCCCTGCGTCCACTGTTGGATGTAAATCTGTTCGCGTGTTAAGAACAGGGCTGTCGAGATCGTATACCTGCACCATCGAATTTAATTGCATAGGTTCAGATGTTAAATCAAGACATTGCGTTCTGGATGAGTGGATAACAGGGATTGCACTGATCTGTGAGCCGGGTTGCAAGCGAATAGAATCATTTATGCCATTAAAACTCTTATTGATCCTCATAACTTTGTTGTTTATAGGCCCCACTATTAAATGAGAAACAGATTGCGTGTCAAGATCATGGGTTGCGGAATTATCCAATTGTGGCAAATCTAATTCCGTGTTTATACTGATACATCCATTATTCATCATTTTAAGTGCATTGTTTACCTCTGATATAGCTTGATGAGGAATGCTATCAGGAACGTTATCAGTAGATGAGGGGATTGGGTGATTATCAACCAACGCATCCTGCTGCATTTGTATTCTGGAGGAAGCATTGAGATTATAGTTCTGAGAGATCTTTGAACAATGATGTTTATGAGCGCACAGGGTGTGCTCTTCTCCATTGTTGCGTAAATTATTTAGCTTTTTTAGTTTCTTGATGTTGTCTTTCATTAATCATTTGTCAGCTCTTATGAATGTGATTGCATCCAGAGATTACCAAAATCATGCTAGCTACTGTGATTGATTGTTGGTTTCCCCTCCGCGGGCAACAAGTTCATTTTTGCAATTTATTTTTCGAACTGGACTAGTTTCCCATTTTGGGCAGTCACAATCCTATTTTGTTGTTATATGCCTTAAACCATGGCACGATCATGCAAAGGCCAAAGCCTCAGTGTATCACTATGTTTCAGTAATAGAATCTAGAACTATTAAAAAAAAAAACCATGATAAAATATTTATTTTTATAAGATATATATATATATATATATATATATATATATATATATTTATTGAAAATTAATATATTATTTTTAATTTATCTATAGATTATTAGTTAATTATTATTATTATTATTTTACAATAAATTAATTAATTTTTAAATTCTAAATAGGCACTGCTAATTACTATGGTGCGAGTCATAAGGTTTTTAAAAAAAATTGAACAAATGGAAGAGGGTAGATGACCTAAGGTTGCCTTTAATGATAGATTGTGCAAGAGCCAAGAAATCTGGATGCAACAAAATAACAAATGGTTTAGTAAATGAAGTATTTGCTTGAACGCGTGTCCCATAAACAAACAGAAAAGAGATAAAAACTTTTTTTATGGAAAATTCCCACAAGCGTACTTGGGATAAGGAGATAGGAAGAAAGAAAAATTACTATATTGAAGTGTTTAATCCCTCTCATAGTCATCAACCAAAAGCATACATAGAGGCCAATATATCTTGGAGAGCCAAAATTCTTATTGCTTAGTTAAGGAATAATTCTCATCAACTCCGTTGTGAAATAGGGTGCTGGAAAGGGCTAAAGGAAGTGTGGGAGGAAAGACTATGCATTTTTTGTTCTTCCAGAAAAGTGGAAACAAAAAAACATTTCATTTTAGAATGTGAAGCCTTCAAAGACAACAGGGAAAGTTATGCAGATATGCTGGCAGCTAGCTCTTGGGATAATCTATTTAGCGAGGGGTTTGTCGAGAAGCTAGGAGCATTTATTTTGAAACTTCACAAAAAAGGGCCGAATACATCAAGCAGATGAAAAAGCAACATGTCTCGTAGGCTATCTTTAGCCTCATGGATGTTAAAATGATTTCTTTCTTTCTTTCTTTCTATATTTTAAAAATACAGAGTTCAATTTTTTATATTTTATAAAGATTGTTTTGGACTTTAAATATTTTCGTTTATAATTATTGAATTATTTGAAAAATTGTTTAAACAAATTATAATTAGGCTTGGTATATATTTCACGACTATTTTTCTGGTTAATTTTTAAAAACTCGAGTTTAAATTGTTTAATCTGCATAATTTGAGTGCCCTAGGTGTTTTTTTATGGTGGTGAATCCATCTATGCATTCAAAAATGTATTTTAAACAACAAAAATTCTTGAAATTGTATTGACAGATTTTGGTGAATTCCAGTAAAAAAGACTATTTCGTCTATAAGTTTGACTACTCTAATTATAAATATTATGTAATTATTTAATTATTTCATGTTAATAATTAAATTATAAGTTTTCTGGGAAGTTTAGAATTTAAAATTAATTAATTTATTGTAAAATAATAATAATCATTATTAAACTAATAATCTAGAGAAAATTACAAATAATATAATATTTTAAAAAGTAATAAATTAATTATACAATTGATGATTGATCTTCCTGAAAATCACATGGAGAATTATTGGTCGACGCGTTTCGAACCACAATCTAAATTCATCACCAGGACCAGGATAAGGAGCAAGATCAACAGACTGCTAAAATATATCTCAGAGATGTAATGGCCAACATCCAACGTTCACAAGGACAACTAATAAAAAAGAACGTTAAGGGATACAAATTAATATCTTCAATAGTTATTTTTTATTTCTCCATGTCATTTTCCGAAAGATCTTAATCATCATATCATGAATCACAGAAACATCCAACATGTAATTATACAATTTCTAAATTATATATATATCGTATTATTATAATAACATGAAGACATAAGGTCTGTGGTGTGTGGTCGGGGTCTACAGTTTGTGGTTAGGAGAATGACTAGGGCTTTAAAATTTTGCAACTACGCGAGGGTTTGCGACAGTCTAGGGCACGGTTATGGTCTATGACCTCTGTTTCCTGCAGACAAAGGCAACACGTGACGGGGAAAGAAATAAATCTATCAGGGAAGGTGAAGGATGGGGCGACTATTCAGGTCAGTGACTTTGATGACAGGTGCAACTCCACAACATCAGAACTCTTTCGCGATCGTTTGCAGCAACCCCATTGAGATGAATGAGGAACTCGTTGACTACTCCATAGACTCAATGGATCACACACTGATCTGGCATGAGGATCCACCTCAACAACTCTCTGTGCACTCATCGATGATCTCCCAAGTACCAACTGACCAGTTTGGGCCCTATATTACTGATATGGAAGACGATGTGACCTCCCTCAATAACATAGGGTTTTCTCACCCTACCTCTTCAATTGGTGAGAGTATTGACCTCATACTACCAGACTATTAACCCCATCTGACACTAACAATGGCATCTCCATCAGAGCTATAGATACGGGAGCTTGAGTAGCTCCCAAATTGCCCTCAGGACCAGGTGAGACATTTATGGCGCATGTTGATTTTCCTAAATCCGAGCAGGAACATAAGGCCTTGAGCGATTGGGACTCAATATATCATGGGATGCAAACCCTGGCAACTGAACCCCTCAATCGCTGCATAACATAAAAACCTCGGGTTGTTTTGAAGGCATCCCTCAACAACATCCAAAACAAGAAGAAGTTAGTGTTTTTGAATTTGATGAATCTCACCTTGAGGAGATAGGAAAAGCATGCAAAGATCACTCCAAACATCTGGGGGGGGGTGCGCAGGCGAATATCTAAATACACAAAGGTCAGGGAACATGGACGATTACTAGTCTTTGGTGAAAGCATTGGCATGGAACAGGTAGCTGAGATAGAGAGCTCGGTGTTGGTCAGTAAGGTTAGAGGATGTAACTATTCCATGATAAGACTTAAGAGATGGGTGATGGAAATATGGGGCAATACCCTTGATCAGCTATCGACAGTCCTCACTATGACAAGAGGGTGGTTTTCCCTCATCTTCACATGCCCTGAATAAGTGAATTGGATCCTCTCAAAATTCTGGCATATTGAGATGACACGGTTCTCCTAAAACGTTGGACACCTCTTTTTGACCCTGAACAAAGAAAAATTGGGGGCGGGTCCTATATGGGTCAGAATGCTAGGTTTACCTCTCCACTTCTGGTCTGAGGATGTGTTCAGATGTATCGGAGATGATCTGGGGGTTTATTTAGACCATGACAAGTCCTTCATGGAAACGGGGAATGCCACCATTACTAGAATTCTGGTTCACCTAGACACCAAGGAAGGTCTAGTGGAAAGCTTTCGCCTCCAGTACCATGGACACATTAGATGGAAGATCCTGGACTATGAAGGGGTCCCCTTCCGATGCAGAAGATTCCATGAGGTGGGACATATTTATAAGGATTGGTCGCTAATAAATATGGTGAACAAGGAATCACAAAAAGGCAAGAAACGACTGGAACAAAAACACTAGATGATGGAGGTGTGGTCACTCAAACATACACGACCACCAATCCACTGAGGAGGCAGGAGAACACAGGCAAGGCTACTAAACAATCAGTCGCTTAGACTCCTTTAGCAAGGGTTGCTCGATCACAATCTTCCAGATCTGGTCCACTTCTTGGTACTACACTCTCTCCTTCTTCCCCTTTAACATGTCTCGAATTTATTTCTGATCATTCCAATATATCTATCCTTATCCAGTATTGGTTTTCCCACTTTCAACTTGAACCTGATCCCTTGTCCTGTGGCCTCGACTCCCCCATGCATCTCTGCCCCTGTCCCATCTACCCTGGAAGGGGAGCCTTGTAGGCTCTGATTCATCGGACATTAGTTCTCACCATAGATAGAATCTTCGATCCTATATTCGCCCTAAAAATCCCCCCCCCCCCCCCAATGGAATTGGTGAACATTCTCCCCCGAAGCCTTTGAGAACTACCAGAGGTAGAAACCTCAACATATCAAAAGCTATCCATCAGATTGGACTTGAGGTGGCATCTGGAAAACAAATTTCCATTGACCAGGTCCTTATAGCAAAAGGTGACCCTGACATGGTTACCTCATGAAGTGCCTATCTTTCTATTGCAGGGGTCTGGCCAACCTTGAGAAAAAACTGGCTCTCAAGAGGTTGTTTGAAGTTGAAAGGTTGGATGTTATATATCTACAAGAGACCCTGGGAGATGGAGATACTATCAACAACTTTCTGAAATCTATCTTTCCTAGTTGGACCTTTCATTCCCTAGATGTGAGAGGGTAGTCTGGAGGATGTGCTATTGGTTTCAACAACAGAAAAATGAACTAGAAAATCATTGGGGGAGGGAAGGAGTCCTGGGAGAAGATGTCATATATATAGAACTTGGTATCCCTTTTCGTATGATTAATATATATGGTCCTTCCATAACCATGAAGTTTTTTGGGAAGATATGATGTCTACTTCCATTATTAATAATGATAACATTATCATTGGTGGAGATCTAAACTTATCCCTGGGTCATGCTAAATCTTGGGGAAATCGTGCTCAGACTCGCCCTCTCACAAAATATTTTGACCATATACTGGATCATCACAACTTCTTGAATATATACATATCCATAATACAACCCACCTTGCTTAATCAACGGATTGGGGAAGATTCACTTCCTAGGAGACTGGAACACTTTCTCAGAAAGGCACAACTGGTGGAACGTTTGGACAGAATTAGATAGTGGGTAGGCTCTGGGGGTATATCAGACCACTCCCCCATATTTTTAGAAATTCTGACCTCCTCCTATAAGCCCAAATCCCCATTTAAATTCAACTCTGCCTGGCTTAAGGAGGATGACTTCCACAAAATGGTTAAGGAGTCATGGGTTCACTACTGTCAAGATAACAACTCCCCACCTGCCTCTGTAATTACAAATAATTTGTCTTGCCTTAAACATAGAATGATGGAGTGGGCCAAGAATAAGAAGAAAAGGGAAGAAGCCACTTTGTTAAGGATTGAAGTTGAACTCGCTGCATTGATGGATTCAGACAACTTTGGATTCCGATCTGTGGAACAAAAAAATAATTTAACAAGCATGGAAACATAGAAGATCAGACTATTAAGACAAAAAGACGAAGCATGGAGACTAAAAAATTAGAGCCATATGGCTCCAAGTAGGGGACAACAATACAAAGTTTTTTTGGCAATGTGCGAGGAGGAGAAAGATGACTAATACAATATGGACTTTAAGAGATCAAACAAGAAGGGAGGCCACATCCTTTAGTCAACTTGCAGACATCAGTATTAGATACTTTATTCATCTATTCAGAGCCCCTCGAGAAGCAACTATATCATAGGTTCTCCACTTTGCCAGAACAATGCGTCAATTTATGTAGGATGAGGACTCAAAGAACTAAAACAAACTTGTCACTATGGGAGAAATAAAAGTTGTACTAAAATGGTTCAAAAATGATAAAAGCCCGGGACTAGATGGTTGGCCCATTGAATTATTTCTCACCTTCTTTGAGTTAATTGGCAAGGACATACTCCTAATGATTGAAGATTGCAGTCTGTCTGGAAATATGTACGAGGACTTTAACTCTAGTTTTATTACCCTCATTGCCAAATCATACAACCCCCTGAGTTTTGATGATTATTGGCCTATCTCCTTATGAAATTGTATTTACAAAACCATTGCCAATCGTATGAAACTTATTTTATCCCATAATATCTCCAAAGAACAATTTTCTTCCTCAACCACAGACAGATATATGAAGCTATAGGTATTGCGCAAGAAGGCCTCCACTCCATCAAACTCAAAAGCCTCAAAAGCATCATCCTCAAAATTGACCTGTCCAAAGATTTTTACTATACCGGATGGACCCACCTACAACTTATCCTTACCCACATTGGCTTTCCCCACTCATTCATAAACTGGATTATGTGTTGTATCTCATATGCTTCCTACAACATTCTCATCAATGGAGCTATTTCAAATTTCTTTCATGATGAGAGGGGTCTCAGACAAGGGTTCCCTTTATCTTCCCTACTCTTTCTTCTGGTCATGGAGGGATTAAGTAGGATTATTTCCACTACTAGATCAATTAGGGATATTCATGGGGTTAAAATGACTGATGCTATCTATATATCACATCTATTATTTGTTGACGATGTCCTCATATTTCTTGATGGATCGATTAGAGACTCCACCAAATTCATGCAAATACTAACCCTATTCTACAAAGCTACCAGATGACTGTGAATCAAAACAAGTCCTCCATTATGACAGTCAATTTCTCTCTCAATGAAAGAAGATATGCTCTACATCAATTTCAATACAGACATTTGGACTTGGAGGATGGAATCAAGTATCTAGGTTATAGACTGAAGCCAAATAATTATCGTATTACTGATTGGACTTGGCTGATAGCTAAAGTTGAATGCCCCATCAACATATGGTAGCAGCGATGGATATCATGAGTAGGATAATTAGTGCTCATTAAATCTGTATTAGAAGCCATACCAGTTTACTGGATGGCACTGGCTTGGATCCCTAAAGGTATCACTTGCAGAATACAACAAATATGTCGCAGATTCTTATGGAGAGGAAATCATGATGGCATGACTTTTGCCTGGGTCAAATGGGATCATATAGCAAAACCCAAAAAGTGGGGTGGTTGGGGATTAAAGGATTTAAACAGTTTCACAAAAGCACTCATGGCTAAAATGAGTTGGAAAATACTCACAACCACCATTTTATGGAAAGAGGTGGTATATCACAAGTACATCCATCCCCAATCGATACTTGAATGGATGCAAAGTATGATCAGGAACAAACCTAGGGTCTCGACCATTTGGAGAGAAATCACACATTCCATATCAGTTTTAAGAAAATGATTTGCATGGTGCATCGGGTCAGGCGAACAAGTTTTTATTGTCCAAGATGCTTGGTCGAGCTGCGGGAATTCCCACCTCCTACCAATCGAACTCAGGGAGTTCCTGAACTAAACTGGCATAAAATATCTAACCTATATTTTTGATGAAGGAAATACAACTTGGCTTTCATAGGCTTGGAAATCAACACACAATCTCATGATCCCTAAAAACTAGAGAAATGATTGGAATAGATATATTGGAGCACTGGAAGAATCCCATGTCAAAATTTCAGATCGTGAGGATGAATTAATATGGGTTGTTTCTCCCTGTGGTCGATACACCCCCAAGGAAGGCTACTCCTTCATTGTATCTGAGCATGAACCAGAGGTAGCCGAGTGGTGGTGGCGACCCCTCTAGAAATTAAAGGCACCTCCCAAATCAAGACTGTTCATGTGGTGCCTATTAACCAACAAAGCACCTACTGATGACAACCTACACAACAGATCTTTTCATGGCCCTTCTCATTGTAGCCTCTGCAAGGAACAATCTGAATCTATCAATCATCTCTTCCTATTGTTTCCTATGACCCAACAGGTATGGAATCATCTTTACATATCCCTTGATATTACTAATAGATGGCAAGGGGAAAATATCATAACTGCATGGCAATTGTGGTGGTGCTCCTCACAGTCTTGGAAAATCCGCAACCTCCCTCTGTTAGTCTGTTGGAGCATATGGCTAACAAGGAACAAAATTATTTTTCAGGACTCTATCATCCATTGGAACATCATTCACACCAATATAGAGGCCCTTTACCAATTGATCCTTGAAGAGGAACCCAAGTCTCGGACTTAGAACATTACTCCTTAAGCCATTGATAAATCCTTTCCATGGGCATCTTTTAACGGATTTGCACAAGACAATGGTTATGGGGGAGGAGCTATATTATACCTCACAGACAACCATTATTACAAACTTAAGATGGGTTTTGGCCATGGCACAAACAATTATGCTAAACTAAATAGCCTCAGATTACTTGTCATTTTTTTTGCACTTGAGAAGAATTGCAACCGGATGCAAATCTTTGGAGACTCAAAAATTGTCATCGATTGGTTCAACTCACTTATTCATTGTCATGAGCACACACTCAGAGCATTACTGGAAGAAATTACTACATTAAAATCACAATTTGATTTAATTGTTTGCTCCCACATCTATAGGGAAAGGAACCAAATTCCTTACGGTCTTTCCAAGGAAGCCACGCAGTAGCCCAATGGCCAATGGTTATTACTGGAACAAATGGATCAAGAAAGCTATCAATATTACCACATGCCTTTCATCAATCATACAGGGGTAGCGAGCCAACTGATCAAACATATTGTTTATAGGCAAATGCATTTTATTGTTGTTTATTTTTTCATCAGATAGTCCTATACATTGGTCATATATGTATATACTTATGTTATTTTTGTTAATTATTGATGAACTATGCTCTGATATACTGGGATAGATGGATCGGTCCCGCTCTAATACTCACATAATACTTTATGCAGTTGATATGACATTTAATTTTCAATATTAATATAATGAGGATTACGATTTTTCCCTTGGCAAAAAAAAACATGAAGACATAAGTGAAATGATGATTTTAATATATGATAATGACAATTAATGTTCACTAAGGTCTATATAGTCTACTAGACCTTAAGAAGGTAAGAGATTAAATATGATTATTTAACCTTTTATTTTTATGCTAAAAAAGAAGTGAGAGAATGACTCCCAAATCACCATAGTTTTGTTGAGTTAAAAGGTTGCCAGTAGCTCAAGTGGTTGCTAGCCAATTTAATTACCCCTCCTCTCAGGTTCTATTCTCTAGAGACATGTTATCTTATTTGGCAAAAAATTGAATATTGATTCTGAGGGTATTGACCAATGCCTAGCTTCACTATGAATCTCTCAGTTCACCTCCTTACTTGGAATAATGGAGAAATACAGGGTGTTCTAAATTAGTTGTTGGTTGAGATTACATGTCATGTTTAGTTCTTGGATCCTATTTATGAGGAAATTCTCCTAACTCCTCAACAGATCCATAATCCTATATATGTATGAACATTCTGATTGATTGAGGAATATTGTTCTATGCAGACACTCTTCAGGTTGACCTCCTTAGTTGGAATAATGGAGAAATATAGGGTGTTCTAAATTAGTTGTTGGTTGAGATTACATGTCATTTTTAGTTCTTGGATCCTATTTATGAGGAAATTGTCCTAACTCCTCAACAAATCTATAATCCTATATATGTATGAACATTCTGATTGATTGAGGAGTATTGTTCTATGCAGACACTCTTCAGGTTGAGCTAGGCTCACTTGAGAGATGTTTGTTTCCTCCATATTATGTCTCTCCTAAATTTTAGTTGGTATCAGATCTGTAATCCTATATATGTATGAACATTCTGATTGATTGAGGAGTAGTGTTCTATGTAGGCACTCTTCAAGTTGAGCTAGGCTCACTGAGAGATGTTTGTTTCCACCATATTATGTCTATCCTAAATTTTAGTTGGTATCAGATCCATAATCTTATATATGTATGAACATTCTAATTGATTGAGTAGTGTTCTATGTAGACACTCTTCAGGTTGAGCTAGGCTTACATGAGAGATGTTTGTTTTCTCCATATTATGTCTCTCCTAAATTTTAGTTGGTATAAGATCCATAATTCTATATATGTATGAACATTATGATTGATTGAGGAGTAGTGTTCTATGCGGGCACTCTTCAGGTTGAGCTAGGCTCAACCTGAGAGATGTTTGTTTCCTCCATATTATGTCTCTCCTAAATTTTTAGTTGGTATCAAAGCACGGTGGCGGTGGCAAAACCTTTTGTAAGGGATTCTTGTTAGCATGAAGGTGTTTGTTTGAGGCTTTAAACACTGATGTATATTAGTGGTGAAGCTGGGCACGATATGGAGATACTTGTGTTCATTGGACGAGCTGCGTTGAGTGTGTAGAGTCGTGGAAGGAGAGCTAGGAGCGCTACTTCGTCTGAGACCGCAGCCTGGACTATGAGACACAGTAAAATTCGAGTTGATTAATTAAAGAGCCCGAGTCTCGGTCAATGGTGGAACGTGCTTTGTTCAACACCAGGCTTGAATTGAGTTTGTGTCTAAGCATTCAGTAGAAGGAGTTACATCGGAGCATTAATAATGATTTGTTGGAGCTTGAAATATGAAATGTGATCATGATTCGGGTTCCCGTGTTGGTATATGATAGTGAGAAATCAAATCCTCATGTGAAAATACATGGGCATTGGAATTTAGTAATCCATCTTGTTTGTTCACTGCAAAACAATTCCCGTCGTAGAACCATGTTTTAATATGTGAAATTACAGACTTAGGATATTCTACTGAAACGAGTTCCAATGTCTCATATATGTTTGGTCGATTGTTTCAATGTCTCGTATATATTTGGTCAAGGATAATCCCATCACTAACGAGCCATGTCGAATTCTATTGCCAAAAACTTCAAGTGGCCACAAGAAGGTCAAAAGTCACTACTGACTGCACCTTGATGCGGAGCAAAGAGAAACAAAGAGTTGCAGGAGACGGGCAAAGAAAGCACAAAGCCAGTTTAAGGAAAAACACAAAGCCAGTTTAAGGAAAAACAAAACAATGACAAGGCCACATCAAAGCACATCATAATTTTCACCCTACTTATGGGACATCTAAGTTGAGCATCTTTCATTATGTGGAGCTTTGGTAGCCCCACTGGTTTAAGTAATGGGGAGGAGAGGAAGCTTCCTCTAAACAATGAAATCTTTCAGTGTAAGATCTGAACGATGAAATCTCCAAACAATAAAACAAAACCATTGATTGCATTGACCACGTATTCCGCTATTCCGCCCCTTGATCACAGTTTTTCATAAACATAGTTGAAGAAATTTGAAATTTTGTAGTTCTTTGACTAGAAATATATGATGATTATATTTTATTCATTGCAACAAAATCATTTGATTAGGGATTAGATGTGTCTCTCTACTTCTAAGATTCAAAGAAAAGTTCATGATATTTTCCAGGTCATAATAACAAACCTGCTTTTTTTTTATTGTTCTCAAAGCTTGCGATTTCTTTTAATATTTAATTTCTTAAACACCGAAGCATTTGAATTTGAATCGGTACATATATAAGATATCTTGTAGAATAATTGTGTTAGCGTTTCAAAGTTTAAGTCGATACATATATGATATGTTTTATACTGATACGCTAGCATTCGTGCATAGAAGTGCTTATTCTTAATCAAATGGTTGGCCATCGATAATTGGAATATCTAAGTGCCAAAAGCCTAAAATTATTTGATTATTTATTGAAGATATTGTTGGAAAGGAAGAGGAGCCAAAACAAAAATTTCACACAAAAAACATACTAGCTATGGCTTTTCCATTGATCACACAAAATTTGATGATTACAATGAACCCGGTGAAGGGTATTTAATTTTTTCTAACTAACGACTCGTTTAAAATAACTTGATACGAAACCAAACGCAAAATTCGACTCTGACTCAACTCGAATTAACTTGAATCTCTAAATTTAGCCAACTCTACATACGTGAGTAATTATTTTGTTTTAACACTCCCCCTTAATTATGATTGCTGAACTAAGATTGGCTCATAACATCTCAAACATGCTTGCTGGTCTATGTCTTAGCTAGCCTCACAACACTCAAGTTTCTTCTATGAAACTCAAACACATATTTTGCTAATGACTTAGTAAATATATCAGCCAATTGATCAATAGATTTACAAGGCTTCAAGTGAACTTCTCCATTGCTCACAAGTTTTCTAATAAAATGGTATCTAGTATCAATATGCTTGCTCTTTTGATGAAACACACTATTCTTGGATAGTGCAATCGCTGAGTTGTTGTCACAATGTATTGTTGTTGATCCTTGTTGTTTTTGTTTGAGTCCATCAATTACTCTTCTTAACCACACTGCTTGACGTGCTGTTGATGTCGTTACTACATATTCTTCTTCTGCTGACGAAAGTGTCACAATAAGTTACTTCTTAGATGCCCATGAAACCACACCTAAACCAAGATGGAACAAATAACCGGAAGTGATCTTCCTATCATCCAAACTAACCGCAAAATCACTATCTATATATGCTATCAAATCCTTTTCTATGCTTGCATGCATTATGCCAGAATCTCTACTTCCTACTATGTATCTCAGAATTCCTTTTCCTACTCTCCATTGTGTGTCTTTTAGAGTCTCTATAAATCTAGAAATCAAACTCACTCTTTACATAATATCAGGTCTTGTAGCTTCGAGAGACATGAGGTTACCATCCAATCTTTTGAATAGAGTTGGATTGACACCTAGTCCTTCATCATCCTTACTTAACTTTGTACCTGTTGCAACTGGTATAGGGACATGTTTGCAATTTTCCATCCTGAATCTTTTCAACAAATATTTAGCATATTTATTTTGACAGATAAAAATTCATTTTTAATTTTTCTCAACTTCTATGCCAAGAAAATTTCATGAGACCAAGATTTTTCATCTTAAATTCTTTCATTATGGCTATTTTAAATTCTTCCAATTCAAAGTCACCTGTATAAATCATGTCATCAATATATTAGCAAACAATCAAAATTTGTCCATGCTCATATACTTTTGTGTATAAAGTAGGCTCAATGTTGTGTTTGCAGAATCCATTCTTGATCATGTAGCTATCAATTCTATTATACCAAGCGCTAGGTGCTTGCTTGAGTCCATAGAGCATTTTTTTCAACCTGTAAAATTTATCTTCTTTACCTTCAACTTCATATCCTGGAGGCTACTGCACATAAATTTCTTCTTCTAGAATTCTATTCAATAATGTTGACTTCACATCCATTTGATATACTTTTCACTTGTTCTGAATTGTTGTGGCTAGAACTGTTCTTACAATATTCAATCAGGCTACTAGAGCAAACATTTCTCCAAAGTCTATTCTTGGTTTCTACGAGAAACCTTTTGCTACAAGTCATGCTTTAAATATTTCAATTTCACCTTTCTCATTCAACTTTGTCTTGTACACCCATTTCACACCAATGAGATTTTATCCTTTGGAAAATCAACGAAATCTCATGTATCATACTTTTCAATAGCTTCAATTTCTTCATTCATGGATTGCACCCAATTTTCATCTTTGATTTCTTCTTCAAACGAAGAAGGTTGGAATGACAACAATGAGAAATTTAAACTGACATCCAAATTATCATAAATATCTTTTAGACTTCTCATATTTCTCTTACCATTGCTTGATTCATCACTTGAATGATTGCTCAGAGAATCTCGATTTGTCGATCTGCTTGAATATCCATGTTGCTCAGAAAATCTTGGAGTCCTTCTTGGTGTGTCTTTGTTTGGTGTCTTCACCTATGATTCTTGTTGCTCCTCTTTTGCTGCATCATCTTCTTCCATCAATGACACTTGTGCATCAACAGTTTTATCTATACTATCATTCCACGACTCTTATTCTTTGAACACAAGATCTTTGCTAATTATGGTCTTCTTATGACATGGTTATACAATTTGTAACCTTTTGATTGCTCACTATAACCACTAAATATGCATTTTTCACTTTTATCATCCAATTTTCCTCTTAGATCTTTAGGCACATGTGGATAGGATACACATCCAAATACTCTGAGATGAGATATGTTGCAAGACATACTTGACCATGCTTCTTCTAGTACTCTATTCATCACACTCTTTGTAAGAGAATTATTTATCACATAAACAACACATGCAACTACTTCTGCCTAATAATCATTAGACAAATTTCTTCCTTTCAACTGTTGGGTTGTGTTATATTCTTTCCATGACTAGCCTACGTAGTTGACTAGGGGTTTAGAGGGGGGCGGAGCCCCCCCTTTCTTGTGCCTATTTCGCGGCGGGGGGGGGGGGTCATAGGGGGTTTAACCTTATATTAGGTTGGGCGGACCTATCTATGGTTTTGTGCATGGTTTTCGCACATGGTTTTGGACACAATGGTTTTCGGTCCATGGTTTTGGACGCGAAGGTTTTCGGTCCATGGTATTGGATGCTTCGACATGTACAAATATGTATTATAACATTGAAAAGAAAATAATGAATAATCAATCTGGTAGTCCCAGTTTTGGGATCCAGGGGAAAATCTCTGTGTATATGTGTTTTATGTGTTATGCTCTCACATTGTTTATTTTCTATGTTTTAGAATTGGTATGTAGGTAATTTCTGTACGGGGTTAAAACCTACATTTGGAATCAGAGCTGTTTTGGCTTCAAAGGGACACCTTTTTTGCTGAGGGGTTTCGCTTAGGCCTGTGGTAGACCCTGTTTAGTGGGAGATCTGCGAGATCGATTCTAGTGGTGAAAGAAGACGTCGAACAATGGAAAGATAGAGATTGAGAGCTTTTGTGGTCAGAGTTTTGAATTGTGGAAACTCAAGATAGAGGATCTATTGGTGGATAAAGACCTGTGGATCGTGGTAGATCCAGGTACTAAATCAATGAGAATGTCCAATGAATAATGGAAGAAGTTGGATCAGAAGGCAAAGAGAACAATATGATTGTGTGTCTCATATTCAGTATTGCTAAATGTATCAGGAGAAGCTACGGCTAAGGCTTTGTGGGACAAGTTAGGGACTTTGTACCAATCTAAGTCTCTGGTGAATAAACTGTTCTTATTGAAAAAGTTGTATAACCTGAGGATGAAAGATGGAGACTTGGTGACAAAGCATCTGAACACATTTAATACTATGGTAAGTCAATTATTATTTGTTGATATTAAAAATTCAGATGAAGATAAATGCATCAGTTTGTTGTGTTCTCTACCAAATTTGTGGGATAGTCTGGTTATTGCAATAGGTAACAATGCAATTGCCTTGCAGTTTGATAAAATAGTCCCATCCTTGCTGATGGAGGATATGAGATAGAAAAATATGGAGAGCCAGAATGGTGATGCCTTGTATATATGAGGACAGTCCCAGAACAGAAACAAAAATAAGTCATCGAGTGGGAAATATAAATCTTGAAGGAGATCTAAATCTCCAGGAAAACCTGTAAAGGTAGTTTTCTGGAAATGCAGAAAAGAAGGGCACTACCAAAGGGACTATAAATCTAAAGCTCCTGACAAAGGAAAGGGATTTTATGATGCTCTTTCTGCAAAGGCGAAAACCACCTCAGATGAAGGTGGGGATGTGTACTTGGCTTCTTCAAGTACACATGTAGATCATGAGGTATGGTTGATTGACTTAGGTGTATCCTTTCACTTCACTCCCCGTAGAAAGTGGTTCTATGAGTATGAAAAATACGATGGTGGTGATGTCTTCTTAGGGGATGATAGGAAGGCTAGAATCGTTGGTTGTGGAAAAGTAAAGTTGAATTTGTACGGTGGAAGGGTTAGAACACTTCCGGGTGTTCTCCATATTCCTGCATTGGTTAGAAATCTGGTTTTTGTAAGCAAGTGGGATGATGCAAGTGTAAAAATAGTGTTTGAGAAGGATACCTGCAAGATGGTTCGGGGAGCACTGGTATTAATGCGGGGAATTCGGATTGGAACTTTGTACAAGTTGCAAGGTAGTATTGTTGTTGATGGGTGCAACAATTTTGTGGTTCCTTAAAGTGGAGCAGAAAATCTAGTGGTCTCTGGAGAATTGACCATGCTATGGAATCAAAGGCTTGGACATATTCGAGAGAACGACCTTCAAATACTTCATGGTAAAGGTGTGGTAGAAGGTATGACTAATAACTCTCTAGATTTTGATTTCTGTGAAAATTGTGTATATGGAAAGCAAAATCGAGTGAGTTTCCCCTCTGGTGTTAAGAGGGTGAAACAGATATTAGAGCTTGTGCACAATGATTTGTTTGGACCTATGAAGGTTCTATCACTAGGTAAGTTTGTGTACTTTGTATCATTTATAGATGACTTCTCAAGGAATACATGGATATATTTCCTCAAGAAGAAATTTGAAGTTTTTGACAAGTTTAAAGAATTTAATGCTTTGATGGAAAACCAGATAGAGAAGAAAATAAAAGTGCCGAGCACAGATAACGATGGACAGTTTTATAGTAAGGAATTTGAAGAATTATGTAAGAAGTGTGGTATAGAAAAACATAAAACTACTCCATATACACATGAGGAAAATGGAATTGTAGAAAGAATGAATAAGACATTGATGGAAAGGGCAAGAAGCATGCTCAATGGTGCCAGGTTAGGACAAGAATTCTGGGCAGAGGCGATGGAGACAGCATGTTACTTGGTCAACAGATCACCTTCATTAGCGTTGGAGGATAAGACTCCACAAGAGGTATGGACTGGTAAGAAACCCTCTCTTTCACATGTGAGGGTATTTGGATGTGATGCATATGTACATGTTCCAAAGGAGAAAAGAACCAAGTTGGATAGTAAATATGAAAAGTGCATCGTTATTGGGTATAAGGATAGTTTAAAGGGTTATAAGATTTAGAACCCAGTAACAAGGAAAGTTGTGTACAACTGATATATGGTGTTCAAAGAGGTGAAATATGTTATTAAACATGAAGTCCCATCAAAAGAACCTAAGAAGATAGAGTTTGAGCTTAAGGAGGAAGAATCAGACTCTAAGGTGGAAAATGAAGAGCCACAAACTCTGAGTGTGAGAAGATTAGTTTGAGAAAGAAGGCAACCAGAAAGGTATAGTCCATCTATTTTCTGTTCAAATTTTGCTTTATCTATTACTGATGATGATCCCAGAACTATGAAGGAAGCAGTAGATTTAGAGGATGGAAAACTCTGAAAAGAGGCCATGGTTGATGAAATGGCATCTTTGCACAAAAATGAGACTTAGGATCTCGTGGAGTTTCCAGCTGGAAGGAAACCCATTAGTAATAAATGGGTGTTCAAGAAGAAGACAAATGCAAAATGAAAAGTGGAGAAATACAAAACTCGGTTAGTAGCAAAAGGTTATTCCTAGGTGTCAAGAATTGATTTTGGTGATATTTTTTCTCCTGTTGCCAAGGTAGCTTCTATTAGATTACTTTTATCTGTTGTCGCTGCTTTTGATTTTGAGGTAGAACAGATGGATGTGAAGACAACATTTCTTCATGGGGATCTGGAAGAGGAGATATACATGAATCAACCTGAAGGTTTTGAGGTGAAGGATAAGAAATAAATGGTATGCAATTTAAAGAAGCCTCTCTATGGGTTGAAACAATCACCAATGATGTGGTATCAGAAATTTGATACATTTATACGGGGACTTGGCTTCACCAGAAGCAAAGAAGATAACTGTGTGTATTTTAAATTGATTGGTGACCGTGCTAATTACCTGTTCTTGTATGTGGATGATATGTTGCTGATTGGAAGTGACAAAGAAATTATCCAGGATTTGAAAACCCAATTGTCCTCCAAATTCGACATGAAAGATCTTGGTGCTGCAAAATATATTTTGGGCATGGAAATTAAAAGAGATCGGGCAAAGAGGAAGCTATGGTTAAACCAGAGGAAGTATGTTGAGACAATACTGCAAAGGTTTAATATGCAGGATAGTAAACCAATGAAGGTTCCTATTCTTGTAGGTGTAAAGTTATATGTTGAACAGTGTCCCAAGACACAAGAAAAGGAATAGGACATGTCTCGTGTTCCATATGCAAGTGCAATCGGTAGCCTGATGTATGCAATGGTCTGTAGTAGACCAGACATTGCACATGCAGTGGGAGTATTGAGCAGGTTTATGTCAAAACCAGGGAAGGAGCACTAGACAACAGTGAAGCGGGTTTTCAGGTATTTACCTGGCATTAGTGATTATGGTTTGTGCTACCAAAGAAGACTGGGATTGGACATAGTTTTGGATATATGTGGCTTTGTTGATACAGACTGGGCTGCAGTGTTATAGACATTTTTGGGCACTGCAACCCCAATCATATATGTCCATAAAGCAAGGGCTCCTAAGTCCCTAAAAGTGTTGTTCCAACCCCTAAAAGAACAAGGTCAAATGATTACATCATCTCCCAGAAGTTCTCCATGAAAAACTACTCAGAACTGGTCAAAACTAGACCATCTCACCTACTCCATGGTCAAAGTGCACTGCATCCCACCTAAATGTACACGAGAGGTGCGATGCATACTGAAAAGCCCTTCTATGGGGTGCGATGGGCGAGAGTGGACATATGGCAGAGTCAATTTGCGAGGTGGAAGATCATGGAATCTTCTAGAAACTTCTCCTGTGACACTTGCCTCTCTGCATTCGCCTAGGGATGAGTAAGAGATCATCAATCTCCAAGTGGAATCAAGGACTATCAGAAAGAGGACACTAATCAAATATCAGAAGCTGACTCACCCCCCTTGCAAACATCTAATTATGGATCCCTCATCCCAGAGATCCAGAGGCTGGAATTTTGTATCTTGTAAGGAAGTGCTGCTGGTTTCTTGGTGTAACATCATAGTGTTGGGTGATCTAAGATTTTCATGAGGTGAAGAAGGGCTTTCTTGCTGAGAGGATGACGTTGGGTCAGAACAATTGGTTGTAATCCTCTTTGCTATTCTTGATATTAATAAAGCTATTCAAGTTTTCCTCCACATTCCTGTATGATTGATGACATATGCATTTGTGTGGTCAGTATATATCTGGTCCTATATTGTTTATGTTAGTAGATCTCTGTTCTTGGATAGTGTTATGCTGCTTTGATTCCACAGGTGCTCTTTGAAGCTGGGTAGACGAGGAAGCGAGTAGCAAAGATCTATCAGAAGGGAGAGGAATCAAGAAAGGAACCAAGCGCAACATAGAGGTTGGTCTCCTTTGTTCCCCTCTTATCTACTTCTCATAAAGGAAAACAAAAGTAGTTTTAGTTTGTTTGTTTCTAAGATAGCTACCAGTCTTAGTGGGACTAGCAGCTCTGCATAGACACTAGATTTCCTGATAACAAAATGTTGACTCTGCTGGGGAGCGAATAGATTGTTTGTGTGCCTATATTTGTTTTCTTTATAAACTTATAAACAAAGCCTGAAATCAAGCCAACTAGCCTTCAAACTGCATTTGCTATGCAAGTGCAAAGTAGATCAATGCTGCTTCAGTCTATCTCTGGGTTTTGTTTATGAACTGAACAATCAATTTACAAGCTCTCTAATTGCCCTTGTGGTGGCTCTAGTAACCTCCTTAGATCTACCCCTGTGATTTATTTACTGATTATCACTTGATCGGCCTAAATCCCTGAACTGTGCTACAAACTGTGATCAAGAACTAGATCAAAAGTCTCGCACTGTACCATCGCACCCTCTCTTCAATGATATCAGTATGCATCGCACTTCCCGTGTGTTGTAGGTGGTATGCATACTGGAATCCCTGTGTAACAGGTGCGCTGATTAGAAAAGGCGAATTTTGCCTCCAGACTTTAGTTTTTCTTCACTTTTTTCAGCTCTATTCAGGAGTTTTGCTGTTTGTAGTCAGTATACCTCTATTGGAAACCCCCTTCCTTGCCATTATTCCGCCTCCATTGTGCAAAGAACTGTAAATTTTTGTATGTATTGTGAGCCATTTTCAGTTCTCTTTTACAAAGAAGTAGTGTAATTCAACTGTCGTTTCTTGATTTGGAAGTGTCGCAAGTGTCATTTTTAGTCATAGAAGAGAATTCGATTGTTCTTGATAGTCGATTACACTATTAATATTGTATTTGATTTGAATTAGTAGTTTTTCAAGTGTTGAAAGAAAATTTTCAATTATGAATCACAAAGTGTCATCATCGTCTTCATTTTGTCTTGAAAAGAAGCTTGTTAGTAATGTCGCTTTGAAAAATAATTCAGATTTGCGCTTAGATTTCTTTTTATCATTCACACATTAAGAGGGCTGAAAACAAATACATGCAAGTGCATTTGCATTTAGACTGTTTGTTGGTTTGATTTAGGACAATGCATATAGTGTGTGCTCTCTGCTCTATGTTGAAAGAATATAATCTCTCTTTCTTTAGTAGCTAGGATTTTCATTGCAAAAAGAAGATTAAACAATTGTTTATCATCTTAGATTGCATTTTAGGAATTGTATATCTACATCACGCGGTGAACCTGAAAGGAAAATTTCTTAAGCAAGATCAACTGTAAAATAAATTTAATGAATCTAAAAACGCTTTGGAACCTAACGCACAACATTTAGAATTCTAGACTAGAGACGTATTTCGGCATCGTAAATCCTGGTAACTGTTGTTTTCTTTGCTGGTTGGTGATTCCTCCACTTTGAGACGACAAGTTCCAGTACGGACTTGTGCTCCCACGTATCGTCGAGTATATATTGGGAGACCACAATAGGCTATATCCTTTATCCATAGGAAGCCGTGTCTGCCGCCCTATCGATCGCAATGCACTAAACACAACATTTGGGAAGATTTACTGCCATAACGTAAAACTTATTCTGCAGCTTTGCGATTGGTTTGGTAATCCCTCTGTCTAGATTTCCAGAGTAGTCTCTTTCGTTCCTTTTCATACTCCTTAAAGGAAAAGGTCCATTTGAGCACTTGTCACTTCAAGATCATTAAAAATCGAAGGTGACTAGAGTCATCTTTTGTTTTTTCTCGACTCTTAAAAATTGAAAAAACAAGTTGTGTCAAAGCGTCTAAAATTTATTTTAATCGGAATAACACCACCTTTCCTACGTTTGTCTTAGGTTGAGGAAAATGGAATCCACCAACCAAGGAGTTCCCCTTGGGGGAAATCCTAGTCCTTTCTCCTCTTGGGGAGATGTTGGTGCACCCCATATGGCCACATTGTCGCTTCCAGGATTGACAATCAGCCTACCCGTATGGCTCTTCTCGACCTCTGTCGTTCAGAACACCGTGATTCCTGAACAATCAAATAAGCAACTAGACGATACCAAAGCTACCCCCCAACCTTCTACTTCGTCCGGTTCTCCCTCTCCTCCCTCTTCGCTTGATGAAGCTGGTAAAGCCAAAAGTCAAGTAACTAAGAAGAAGATGGAAAAGAAGAAGAAAGAGAAGAAGAAGAAGGAGCCAAAGACGACAGGGGGCAACCAGGCATCATCTAGTGAAAATCCACACACTTCACTGTCAAAGCCTAAATCTCCATGTGTCATTTGAAAAGGAGACCACTATCATTGAGATTATCCTTGCATCCCTCGGATCTTAAGGGATTGGTCTCCTCGTTTGCACAACCCGGTGTCAACAACCTCTGATGATCATGTTGAAAGTACACTGTCAACTAGTGAAAGCGAAGTGTTAGGAAAGAAAAGAAAAAGTAAATTCCCTTGTAAACTCTTGTGAAGGCGATCACGCTGTCCACCATTGTCCCTTCCTAGACGAGGCTAAAAGAGTTTTGGACGACCGTCCGGTTTCACTGTTACAACTTCATCCTGGATATAAGAAACTCTTGCCAAGTTCATCACTAGTTGAAAATCCAACTGACACGCCATTGTGGTCGGTCGAAGCGTCTATCATTGAAGATAAACCATTTGAATCCACACCAAACGAAAGTCAAAAGGTCGAAGCGGCAGTTGACCCGATCTTGCCTTCAGAAGGTCCATCTTCAGATGATACAGTCACTAGAGAGAACAAGAACGACATTGTTCAAAGTCTCTTCGTAAACACAGACTCCGATGAACATGGGGGCAGTCTACCCATTCCTTTACCACAGGAAGGAAGTTCGTTAGAGTCATATCCGGCCGTCTATTCGGTCCCACCTCCAAGCAACCTAGTTGTTTCCTTCGATTGGAATCTACTAGGCAGACCCCGTTTACCGGCTAGTGTACCATTTCAAATCATTTCTCAAATATACAGAATGGTCATGGCCGGTACCATCATAGATGAAGGGGATTCTGTGAGTATCATTTCCTCAACTGCATAGAAAGCGCTTGGTTCGCCATCGCTTTTGCCTGAAATGAGAAATATAATGGGCTTTGATAAAGGAACAAGTCGACCATTAGGGATCCTTCCTAATGTGTCGATAACATTGAGAAGGAAAATTGTTCACATGAACATAATGGTAGTCCAAGGACCCCTAGATTATAATCTACTCCTTGGATGCGACTATATTTATTGCATGGGAGCCATTGTCTCCTTACTCTTTAGAGTAATGTGTTTTCCGCATGAAGGAAGAGCGGTCAAGCTCGTAGACAAAATTTCATTCCCCAGTTCACACATAGCAAATAGTAAAATACCATCCCTGAATGGTCTTTTCACGCAAGGAATGTCTCATCAATCTCTAGTCCGTCCACCTGATGAGCGTGAGTGATTCGGGAGGACATGACTGAAACCTAGGGGTCATGCACCCTAGTCTATTTTGGCAGGAAAACCTTGGGTATAGGGTAGGTTTCCGTGAAGGATATATGACTGGTTATGAGATTGGACTGGAATAAGATTCCTTCGTCAAAGTTATGTGAGTGGAGGCAAGTTGCGCCACTCACCTCTGTCTATTACGGTAGACATCGCCGAGGAAGTGTTTTGTCTGCAGTGCGGATAGAACAATCTTTGGTAACCTTGAATTTTTTCGCTATACCTGGGGGCATGAAAACCTTTTGGCATGCAAGCGAAGAGCGACCATTTATTTTTAAATTTGTAGGTACTCTAACCCTTTAAACTCGTAGGATTGGTCATTTCCTAACTTGCATAAAGAAAGGATGCGGGGCAAAGCTTTAAAAAAATTCCATCTTAGATGAGACATCCTTATTATACGACTGGATCAAGCAGTTTTTATGTGGAGTTCAAGCTCGTTAAAAAATAAACGTAAGCTGTGAGCAAATGTTTCCCCCAGAGTTTAAGCTCATTCATTAAAAAATGAACCAATTTCCGGTAAATAACCATCGTGAATGCATTATCATGAGCCTTTGAAGCCTTGGTTGTGTTCTCATCATCACTCCACTATGTATTGGCCGATCATTCACCTCCATTTGATTGTTTACCCTTTTTGAGGAACAGCTGCGAAGAGTGATCCTGTTAGCCATCCTTGTGACACTGTCATGATTGGAAAATTCCAAACCTTACTTGGAATTAGCTGCTACCTGAATTTATCACTCGTTCCTCAAAAAAACGAGTCTCCTTTAAGCTCTTTTCATCTGACTTGTAAAATATGAAAATATTGCCGAGTAATTAGCCTCTCCAGCTTGCTAAAGTGATTGGAAGTGTTATCCCTCCTTTAGATTTTAATCTTTTTGGACCTGAGGGATTATTACACAAAAAGATAGAGCGCTTGTTTTGTTCGGCTCGTTAAAATTACCGAAAATTCATCCTTTTTGTATTATTTTATACTTTTTCGGACTTAAGGGATTATATGACGAAAAAGGATTGTTGGAGTTTTCTTTACGTCCCTTTCAGACTCTCTAAAATTGAAAAGGACCGAGTTATCTTTGTCGTTAAACTCGTTAAAACCGAATAGCAACAAAATTGTCCATACCGACAAGAACATGTTTCACTATCGCTAGGCTCATTAAAACATAGCGATGGGTTTGCCCGGAGGGAAAATTATAGAAAAATCATATGTTATCCTCCTCAAGCTTGAAAAAAATAAAGAGGTAATGGTCAGCAATGACTGGGGAAAAAATTGGGAAGAAAACTTGAAGAAACTTTATTGGTAGCAAGTCGCTCTTGAACATGACACTTTCACTCCGCATCCGAGTCGAGTTGGGTTGTTCAATTCACTGGTCATATCACCATTGGTCCATCACACCATCCATATTTTGGGTTAACGTTACCAATCCATCATGTCAGTGTCGCTGGTATGTTCAAGAGAAGTCACTTAGAGAATTCACCTGTGTCTCATCCACTGCAATACATTTACGCTCCATTCTTTCATGACTGCCACCCTGAACCTTATATCATCAGATCATTTTCACCTCCATTAAAATCATTTGCTCTGTTCCATGTCATAGACGTGGGATTCACTAAGGCCCTCCTATGAAGGATCGCTTCTTGTCGACATCAGCTCATTATCCAGGAAGTAGATCTAGGAACAAACCTTTCAGTACTTTGAAGCTTGCATGCCTCAATGAAAAGTTTCTCACTTCCGGTGACAGGTTTACATCAATGGCCTTCGACCGAAAGATTTTCTATGGTGTTCGACGCCAAGTCCCTTATTCACACCACGTGAATTGTACTATAGTACCTTGAGGGTCATCATCGTTATCGATGATTCCTCTCACGCCTATTAACAACTTACGTCATTGGCTGGTAATCAGGCGATGTCTTTTCATGTTCGACTCCAGAACATCTCTCACATGGATCAAATTGTACTTCGAGTGAAGATCGAACGAGATTGAAGAACCTAGATCTAGTTTCATCCATCCGGGCTATGATATATATTTAGGAAAATAAAAACATCAAATGTACATCATTACTGCACAGATAATCACCCAATCTAAGGGATGATGGCTCTACCAGAATCATCAGTCTGCACACAGACGATTGTCTGTCTTATGTACATGAAAATGGATTTATAAAGCTAAGCATGGGAATTCACGCCTCAGCTAGATCATGAAAATATTATGAAGTTAATGTATTGTATTGTATCTTATTACAGCTCGCCTTCCAGCTTGAAAAAATTTCGGATCCTTATGATAAAGCATTTCACCCGACATCAAAAGATTAATGACCTCATGCTTTAGGGGGCAACTGTTATAGACATTTTTGGGCACTGCAACCCCAATCATATAGGTCTATAAACCAAGGGCTCTTAAGTCCCTAAAAGTGTTGTTCCAACCCCTAAAAGAACAAGGTCAATTGATTACATCATCTCCTAGAAGTTCTCCATGAAAAACTACTCAGAACTAGTCAAAACTGGACCATCTCACCTGCTCCATGGTCAAAGTGCACTGCATACCACCTAAATGCACACAGGAGGTGCGATGCATACTGAAAAGCCCTTCTATGGGGTGCGATGGGTGAGAGTGGACAATGGTAGAGTCAATTTGCGAGGTGGAAGATCATGGAATCTTCTAGAAACTTCTCCTGTGACACTTGCCTCTTTGCATTCGCCCAGGGATGAGTAAGAGATCATCAATCTTCAAGTGGAGTTAAGAACTATCAGAGAGAGGACACTAATCAAATCTCAGAAGCTGACTCACCCCCCTTGCAAACATCTATATATGGATCCCTCATCCCAGAGATCCAGAGGCTGGCATTTTGTATCATGTAAGGAAGTGCTGCTGGTTTCTTGGTGTAACATCATAGTGTTGGGTGATCTAAGCTTTTCATGAGGTGAAGAAGGGTTTTCTTGCTGAGAGGATGATGCTGGGTTAGAACAATTGGTTGTAATCCTCTTTGCTATTCTTGATATTAATAAAGCTATTCAAGTTTTCCTCCACATTCCTGTATGATTGATGATATATGCGTTTGTGTGGTCAATATATATCTGGTCCTATATTGTTTATGTTAGTAGATCTCTGTTCTTGGATAGTGTTATGCTGCTTTGATTCCATAGGTGCTCTTTAAAGTTGGGTAGACGAGGAAGCGAGTAGTAAAGATCTATCAAAAGGGAGAGGAATCAAGCAAGGAACCAAGCGCAAGACAGAGGTTGGTCTCCTTTGTTCCCCTCTTATCTACTTCTCATAAAGGAAAACAAAAGTAGTTTTAGTTTGTTTGTTTCTAAGATAGCTACCAGTTTTAGTGGGACTAGCAGCTCTGCATAGACACTAGATTTCTTGATAACATGGAGATCCAGATCAAATAAGATCTACAAGTGGGTATGTGTTTAACCTATTTGGAGGTGCAGTCAGTTGGATGGGTAAGAAACAATCTGTCGTGGCATTATCAACTACAGAGGTAGAATACATGGCAGCCACTCATGTAAGCAAGGAATCAGTTTGGTTGCGGAGATTGTGTTCAAGTATGGGGCTAGTATAGGGAGATATAATGATAGACTGTGATAGTCAAAGTGAAATTTTCTTGCCAAAGAACCTTGCCTACCATTCAAAGACAAAGCACATTAATGTTCAGTATCACTTTTTGAGGGATATGATAGAAGACAAAAAGATGTGCCTGGTAAAGGTGGACACTTTGAAGAATACTGCATGATGAGCCTCATAAATGGGTAATTATATGGGCTCATTTACCTCCTAACCTAGTCAAATCAACCTTTCTCTTAGCTTATTGTATGATTTTCTGATTATATTTATGCTTATAGAGTGAGTTGAGTTAGTTATGATGCCATGTGGTCTAATATGTGTTTAATTCAAATTATTGATGAAATTTGTGGTCAAAATCAAGGATCCAGTGGACAAATGGCAGCAATAACTCGAAGTGGACAAAAGAGAGGACCCATAGGAGGGAATCCCCCCCATTTATTACTCCTCACTTTGAATTCCCCTTTATTCAGCTCAGAGTACAAGCAACCAAGTCATGCACTAGAAGGCAACCAAGCAAGTGGAGGATAACTGATGATTATCTCAAGTTTTGGGAGCTAAGTCTCCCTGATTTTAAGAAAGTTGTTGGTAGCTTCATTTGTATAAGTAGAGAGGCCTAGGGCCTCACTAGGGTTGGATTTTTGTCGAATTTTTGTTGGATAATTTCTTATGTAAACTCTGCTCAACTTCGAGCTTATTATTTTGTGACGGTTTCATGTAATCTTGTTATTGTTTGGGAAATAAAGATAGAACCCTTTTTGAGTTAGCACTCAGTTACCTCAAAGGGTCGAAGGTATTGGGTTAGGGCCCAATCCAAGAAGCCAAGCTCCTCTTTACTTGTATTTGTACGTCTTATTTCAGTTGTAGATCAGGTTGCTGTTAGATGAATTTTTTTATGGTTAAGAATAGGTTGTTTTTGATGATTCAGTAGTTTGCTTCCATTTGTGCTTTCTATAGTAGGTTAAGAATTGATAAAGAAAAGATTAAAAAGGCTAGAAATAGTGTCTTTGCCTCTCTTCCTCCCTTTGGGACCATGATCTGAGGCAAACACTCTCTTGCTTCGCCAAAAACACAGATTTCACTCATTCATAGGACTTCTAATGTTTGCAGTTTTTAGTTGGTTAATAGTCTAGTTTTATTTGCTTCAAAACTTCTTCATCATGCTCACTTCTTGGTTTACAATAGTCTTCTTTCATGCTTTCCTTTCTTGCAGCAGTTATCAACATTTCCTTTCATAGATCACAATTTAGACTAGTTTGATGCAAAACTTTGTTTTTCTAGATGCACTTATTTCATTGCTTGCTTAATATCATTGGTTGACTGTTAGTTGTTTATGTAGTAGATATCTTCTAGCAGCAATTCAGCCTATCAGCCATTCCATTCTCCATCTTATCCATGCCCTACAGGTCGCCCAAGTCTCCCCTCAATTCTGCCTTAGTTTCCTACATTTTCCATAGAATTTCTTCCTCTCTCCTTGAGCAAATCCAATCATATTTCTCTCTCCTAATGATTCTTGGTGGACCCTAGGTGCCCTAACACTTCATTCAACTTTCATCCACCTTTTCCACCCACTCTCACACCCTTAAAATAGCCAAAACTGCTCTTGGCATCCTCTTATAGGCCTCTTGTAGAACGTTGTTTTCCTCTTGTAGATTTCTTGTGTCTTCCTGTAGATTTTCATGTAGGCTTTCTTTTGAAGGCCGAGTGTGAGAAAAGCCTCCAGAAGGCCACCTAAGACCTCCTGGGACTCATCCACACAATCCTACATCCTCTTAAGTCCCAAAGCCACCCTCCAATGCCACCTATTCGCTGCCACATTCACACACAATAAATTACATGCATGACAAATTCACATAAAAATACATAAATATCCAAAAAGATGTTTTTTTTCTTATTTACTTCCAGAAATAGCTTAGTTAGATGTTGTTTACCTCTTTGAATAGATAATGGAATTCTTTTTATGGTTTTCATAGTGCTTTTTGCAAAAGTAGGGTTAGTTTTTTAATTAAGGTTTACTCGGTTTGCTTTACCTTTCAGTCTTTCTCATTTCTGCAAATTAGAATAACATCTATTTTTCTTTCCTTTCATCACATATAAAGTTTCTTCTGGAATCCATAGAAGTTGTCTTGAGCTCCTAGTGATCTTGCGTCAGTTGAACAAGTGACAACCTGCAGTAAGAACTAGTACTTGTGCATACAACACCGTCGCTTCCAAGTTTGTTACGAACTACCGGGTTGATAAGAGTAAAGTAGGTAGCGCAGGAGTTGCATCATTATTGCTGCAATACTAGTGCTCACAACTTTTTGGCATCATTTTCAAAGAAGCTTTAGAGTATTCTGTGATTACTACTTTCTTCTATTTTTCTTCTTGCAACATTTTGCTAACAGTTTATTTCAGCAAAAGCAGACTAGTCCTTTCTTTTCCCTCAGTTTTGCATTTTCTTGCTTTATTTTTCAATTCTGCAAATTTCATTTCAACAAAAGTAGAGTAGTCCTTTCTTTTCCTTAAGTTCTGCATTTCCTTACTTTCCTTTTCAATTCTGCAAATTTGATTTTAGCAAGTTCATTTCGGTTAGTTGCAATTTGTTTTGTTCAATCAATTTCAGTTTTATAGGTACTATCAATGTGGGGAAAAAGAAACAAAAACAAAAAAAAAAAGATTTCCTTTCATGCCTCATAAGAATAGAGATAACTTAGGAAAAAAATTTCCCAACGCCCCCACTGCTTCACAAAGCCAACTTCTCTCTTCTTCGGTGGCTGCGATCAAGAAGAACCCTTAGTTGAACAACCAGACTATTTGAAGAACCTATAGGGGAAGAAGAAGAAGAAAACATTCCTTTGGAGCCAATGGCTGAACATAGAAATGTTAGGGGGAATGGAGAAAGAATAGAGGGTACTTTTCCCATTCAAGAGACCAATGGGGATACCAAAATGAAGAATATAAGCCCTTTCGCCCTACCTCATTTCCATGGTCTGACTACAGAAGATCCTGACACCTTCTTGTTTGAGTTTGTTGTTATCTGTCGAACCTATGACTATGAAAAAAATGAGAAAAAGTTGAAACTATTCCCTTCTACTCTCAAGGATGCATCATTGTGCTGGTTCATGGGATTACCTGATAATAGCATCACAACTTGGGCTTAGATGCAGCAAGCCTTTAACAACAAGTATCGAGACTATTGTAGGTCAAAAGATACTAAAGAAGAAATTTTCCGAATGACTATAGGAAGTGATGAGTCCCTAGAAGACTATGAGGAAAGGTTCCAGCTTAGTTACAAAAGGGCCAGGTGTACACTTGACCCTGAGTCTCTGAAGCTGGTCCTGCTTAGGGGAATTCGGGAAGATCTTTTAGACACCCTCCATCTACTGGCCGGGGGAGACATCTACCAACTATCCTATGAGGACATAAAGACTATTTTTAGAAACCATTCTAGAGCAGCCAGAAAGAAAGGTAGGGGAGTCAACCCATAGCTAGTACCTCTTCCTCTAACTCATCCATTAAAGGAGAAATTGGAAACATGCTGGAAGACTTCAAGAGTGAGATGTTGTAGACTCTTGCCATGAAAATGGATACCTTGCATATCAAAAGGAAACAAGAGGAAGTAGAGAGGGCTTTGGCCATTTTTTTCCCTAGGTGCACCAGGAGGCATCTTAGGAATGAATGCCCATTGAACTCTATAGAAGTTTGTTCAGTTTGTGAAGAAAATCATTCTACAGACAACTGTCCTTCCTTACCCGAACTTAAAGCTGTATATCAAGGGGCTGAGGGAGTCACTGAACAACTTTATTACATAAACTAAAAGAGGTTGCATGGACCTAGACCATACCAACAGAGGATGCAAGGGACATCTCGGGAATACTACAACCATAACCAAGTCACCTCCATACCTTCTTGGGGCCCCCCTGCTCATCCTTCCTAGTCCACACCTCTTCCTTGGTCCTTCACATCTCAATATCATGCCCAACAAACCACCCATTCATTTCAATCCTATGTTTAGCCGCAGCCTCAGTGGAATGCATCTCATTAGGGGTGGAGGCCCCAATACAACTTTCCTCCTGCTCTTTTGCCTCCACCACCTATCCAACCACAACCGTTACCTCCTACTCCACCAAAGCAACCCCAAATGCCTACCCAACCAAATCTGAACCCGAACAAAAGACAAACTCAACAAGTGTATAGTGGGGAACCATCATGCCCAAATTATGCTGTGGAGATATAGGAAATTAACTTGCGATCTGGGAAAGTTCTCTGAGATAACCAGCCTCCACACAGGGAGGTTTAGGAAGAGAAAGAGAGAAGTGAACCTAAAGCAATTCCACCCTTTCCTGATAGACTATCCGTGGCAGTCCAGCCTACCCCAGAAGAAACTAAACTCCTAGGGGAATTGAAACATTTATGTGTGAAGATACCGCTTCTCCAAGCCATCAAAGATGTGCCTATATACAATAGGTTGATCAAAGAGAAGTGCTTTAGGCATCTAGGAAGGCATAAGAGAGATTCCCCAACCATCAATGTCATAGGGCAACTGTCCAACCTAATTTTGGGGTAGGTAATCTATCCAAAATATTTGGACCCTGGAAGCCCAGTAGTTGATGTCCACATCAATGGCACCATGATCCCACAAACCCAGATTGATCTGGGAGCTACCATTAATTTGATGACAAAGGACACAATGCTCAAACTCAACCTCCAGGGCTCCTTGAGGAAGACCACTACTGTGCTACAGTTAGTAGACCACTCCACCGTGACCCTTGAAGGGATTGTGGAAGATGTGATGGTCTCTATTGATTCTTGGGAATACCCTACTGATTTCTTAGTTCTCCAGCCAAAGGAAAAGCTCACTGGGTATCCTCTCATTCTGGGAAGACCCTGGTTGGCTATTGCCGATGCCTACATCAGTTGTCAAGCTGGGAATATGACCATAAAGAACGGGCATATGTCCATGCAGTTAATCCTATATCCTCCTGCCCAAGCCTTGTTAGAACATGATCTACCTCTCTGGTTGGAGGAGGAAGATGAGGATGAATTCTATTCTGCACCGCTTTGTGCGTTACGAATCGCCATGGGGGGAAACAACAAGATGAGAATGATATGATTGCAAATCTGATTTAGAATCCACCTCCCAATGTATCACTATTAGAGGACATAGTAAGAGAAACCCAAAACAACCCGTCAACGGATCTCTGTGTGGCTGAATCCACCTCTCTCCATGTTAAGAATATAGAGTTCGGCCCAGAAAGAACTTTGAAAATCAATCCATCCCTATCCACTTCCCAGGAGAAGGAACTGTGTAGCTTGATGAGAAAAAACCTAGATGCCTTCGCTTGGAGTTATAAGGAGATGAAGGGAGTGCACCCCTCAGTATGTACTCATCATATATACATCAAGGTGGATTGCAAGCCAGCCAGGCAGCCTCAAAGGAGGATGAACCGAGCACTTAAAGATATTATTAAGGAAGAACTGCAAAAATTGCTTGATGCAAGATTCATCTATCCCATATCTAACAGTGAATGGGTCTCTCCTTTGGTGCAAGTGCCAAGGAAAAATGGTAAGTGGAGAATCTGTGTCGACTATGGGGATTTGAACAAAGCCACTAAAAAGGACCATTTTCCTTTACCTTTCATAGATCAAGTGTTAGACGGTCTGGTAAGGAAAAAGTTTTTCTCTTTCCTAGATGGGTTTAGCGGGTACAATCAGATTAAAATAAGCCTAGAAGACCAAGATAAGACCACTTTCACTTGCCCTTGGGGTACCTTTGCATACCAGTCCTTCATTTTGGTTTGTCTAATGCTCCTACCACTTTCCAAAGAGTGGTATTGAGTATATTCTCTGAATTAGTTCATGATGCAGTAGAGATATACATGGATGACTTTACTCCTTATGGCTCTGACTTTCAGGAAGCCTTATCTAATCTAGGAAAAGTTCTAGACAAGTGTATTGAGATGAACCTATCCCTCAGTATGGAAAAATGTGAATTTTTGATGACTGAAGGGACTGTGCTAGGTCATACAATATCTCAACAAGGACTACAGGTGAACGCTAACAAAATTGCCATCATCCAAAGGTTCCCACCTCCTCAAAAAGTGAGATGTCAGAAGTTTCCTAGGCTTAGTTGGGTATTACTGAAGATTCATTAAATATTTCAGCAAGCTAGCCTCTCCTTTGTTTGGCCTTTTAGGTAAAGGTGTCAAGTTTATATGGTCGGAAAACTATCAAGAAGCCCCAAATACCTTGAAGAGCAAGCTCGTGATTGGCCCAATTTTGAGAGGTCCAAACTAGGCCCTACCTTTCCACATTCACACAGATGCCTCGAACAAAGAAATAGGAGAAACCTTGGGACAAATTGATGAAAAGTTGCCTTATGCCATATACTTTATAAGCAAAAACTTTTCAAAGGCCGACTTAAACTATACAATGACCGAGAAGGAACTCTTAGCTGTCGTGCATTCCTTAAACAAATTGAGACATTATATCACAGGCTATCAAACCTTTGTGCACACTGATCATGCTGCAATTAGATATTTAATGAAAAAACTGGATGTGAATGCTCACATTATTAGATGGTTTCTTTTAGTGCAACAGTTTGATTTTACCATTATTGATAAGCCTGTTAAAGAAAATGTTGTTGCTGACTTTTTGTCTATAGTAAATTTGCCTACAGGTGAAGAAGGAATGGTGGATGATCAAATGCCAGATGAACACATGTTTTCTATTTCAGTACTCTCTCCCTGGTTCGCTGATATAGTAAACTACTTGGTTTCAACACAGTTTCCACCACACCTGTCCTCAAAAGAGAAGAGCAAGATCATAAGGAAAAGTGCCCCTTTCACCTAGATTGGGGGAAATCTCTTCAAGCTTGGCCCAAATCAGATCTTGAGAAGATGTGTCAGGGAGGAGGAAGTCTTTGACATCCTCTTGACCTATCATGATGGGCATTGTGGAGGTCATTTTGCAGCAAAAAGAACAACCTTTAAGATACTGCAAGCAAGCTGCTACTGGCCCACTCTTCATCAGGATGTGAGGAGATATACCAACAAGTGTGATCGGTGTCAGAGGATGGGGAAACCTACTCCAAAGGATGAGATGCCCATGAAACCTCAAGTGACCTTTGAGCCATTTGAGAAGTGGGGCATGGACTTTGTGGGGCCTATCAACCCTCCTTCAAAGCGGAAGCAATACATCATTATGTGCACCGATTGCCTGACAACGTGGCTAGAGATAAAAGCAATCAAAGCAGCAATAGAGGAAAAAGTAGTTGACTTTTTGAGAGAGAACATCTTCTACAAGTTCGGGTAGCCAAGAGAATTGGTCACAGATCAAAGTAGTCAGTTTACTTCCAATTTGATTGAAGACCTGCTCACACATCATAGAATCAAGCACATGACTTCAACCCCTTACCATCCACAAGCCAATGGGTAGACGAAGGTCACTAACAGAGCACTGGAAGGGATCCTGACAAAGGTGTTGAGTAGCAGCAGAAAAGACTGGGAAGATAGATTTGTTGAGGCCACTTGGGTCTACAACACAACATGGAAGACCACTACAGGGTTCACATCATATGAGCTAGTCTATGGGAAGAATGCTTTGCTGTCAATAGAAGTTGAATTCAATACCCTGAAGGTGGCAGCTCAGCTGGACCTAGACCTCATCCATGCACATAAAGAAATATTACTTCAGCTCAATGGATTGGATGAACACAAAATGCAGGCCCTTCTCTTTACAGAGGTAGTTCAACTTTAGAGAAAGATATGGCATGACAAAAATATCAAGGAGAAGAAATTCCAAGAGGGAGATTGGACTCTACTCTATGATTGAAGATACGAAGATTTCAAGGGCAAGCTAAGGACAAGATGATTGGGACCCTACACTGTGGAGAAATGCAATGAAAATGGTTCAGTTCTGATCAGAACCATTGATGATGAAGCCAACCCCATGCTTGTCAATGGACACCGGTTGAAAGTCTACAAGAAACCCCTCTCCAAGCAAGATTTCATTGAATATTTGAATAAGACAGTGATGGTAGTGGAGCATAGCCTCCACTTCACCCACTCACTGAAGAAAAAGAAAAAAAACAATAAAAAATAAGGACTCAAGTGAAAACCTCCATGAGGAGTTTGAGTCCCATCATTGGGTTGAAAAACCTCTTCTGAGGTGGCCTAGTGATGTCAAAAAAAAATAATAAGAGAGAAAAATAAGATCCCTAGGTGAAAACCTCCCTTGGAGGCACCCAGGGCAGGCAATTAGGGTGAAAACCTCCTTAAGGTGACCTGATTGTTTTCAAAGAAAGAAGAAGAGAGAAAAATGAATTTCCAGTTGCACTGCAGGTTTGTATGAGGACTACAGGAAGCAACAAAAGGTGCCAAGGAGGCCCTAAAAATAACACCAGCACCTATCCTACCTTCCCACACCTTTCTCCATCATTCTTGGCATTCTTTTAACCTCACTGGCTTCTTGTTCAAAAACTGTGTTTTCTACAGGAGGCTCTTGTAGGAATTATAGAGAGCTAGAAATGGATATAAAATGCAGTTTGAGGGATAGGGAAGCTTCATAAAAGATCTATAAATCCTCCTATAGTCTCCAAACCTCCTTGCCATCATTTCCAAGCCCGCATCACATCCCAAGCATCATTCTTCTTCTTGTCCAAGAAAAACACAGAAAAAATAGGTTTTTAGGAAAAAAGAAAAAAACAAGAAAATAAGAAAGGAAACAGCACCATCCACCTCACTTGAAGCCTACCTATTACCTCTCCATCTCTATCTACATCTTTGGCATCATCCTCACGGATCCAAGCACAGAAAGAAGCTGAAGTTTCAAAGGGAGAAGTAGCTACAAGAGCTCCTGTAGGAATTCCTATAGTAGCTAATCCCATTAAAATCCAGTGTCAGCAACAAGAGGGTGCAAATATGAAGGTTCAAGAAGACACTTGAATATCAGATCCAGCCATAGAGGAACCTGCATAAAGCACAACCACACATCAGCAAGCAGAAAACATGCATCAAAAGAAACAAAGGTATGCAATAGAGAGAGAGAGCCACAACACCTCACATCAAATGCATTCGGATCCTGGGTAAGTAACTAACCCGCTCCTTTGTTTGCATTTGTGTAATTAGAAGGCATGCAAAAACAATGAGATGGTTGAGGTTGGATAAGGGAAAGGTGGCCAGTTAACTTGGCCACCTTCATCTAGTTGACTCCAGTCATCCAAAGATGTCACCCACACGTGCGCACAGTCAACTCAAGAAAGATGTCAAGGACATGTAGTGGAGGAAGTGTGAACTCCGATGCAATCATGAGGGATGATTACGAGGAAATGGTCATGATGACAAGGTAGGTGGGGACCAATGGTCTGAATATGGCCAACGCACACTTGGCCAGCTCACCCTCCATCACCGGAAATATCCATAAAAATTAATAAATACTCCTCCCCAAGCACTCTCACTACCTTTTTCCTTCATTCTCTCCTCGAAACTTCGCTCTTGCAAATTTTATCGAACCCCCACAGCCTCGAAACCATTTTTATCCATTGGTATCTCCTATATTCCTACTCTCAGCATTCTTTATAGGTGCACTTATAGGTTCTACAGGAGAACCTATAGGAATTCTACAGGAGGGACAACAATCTTCTACAGGAGGGCCAGTGAGTTGTTTTGAAGGGAAAAAACATGGGTTTTGGCACAATTCTCAGGCTAAGGATGTAGGTTCTATGCATACCCCCATTGAATATCAAAATATGCAAGCAATGGTTTAATTTTGAGGAGGAAATAAAGCCTTTAGGTGGAGGAAATAAAAAAGAAAATTTCTGCTTATTTCTTAAAAAGAAACACAGTCTCTCTGTTTCTCTATTTTTCTTCAAAAATTGTTGTCTCCTTCTCCACATTTGGTTTCCCAAAGAAGCATAAACAAAATGACAGGAGGTTTTATGAGGAAGGATCCCACCAACTCCTCCAGGCTCCATGCACAACCCCAAGTAGTGGACATATTCACAAGAGCAAATTGGATGAACTTTTTTGCGAAATTTTGAGGGTTTGATGAGGAAATTGCTCAAGAATTTTCCCACTCTTTGGTCCCTCACACCAGAACACATGCCATTGTCACCTTTAAAGGCCTTTCCATGGAGATAACCCCTGAATTTATTAGTAGGGTCACTACCCTTCCTCTTGGGTTGCCTTGGAGTAAGGATGAAAAACCAATTGGCTAGGCTGCCAAGAAAAACTTCTTCCAAAACAATGAAACCCTTGTAGAAGATCAGAATGGAATAAGAAGGGCTAGCATCCCATATTCTTGGGATGAGGTGAGCTACCAAATAATCAAGTATTTCTCCTGCGAGGGGAGGTACAACATTCTCTATTGTTACCACTTTATAATCCTTCATGATTTAAGGTATGACATGGACACTCCAGCCCCTCAGAAGCTTAGCATCCCCTACTTCATCCTACAGTCCCTCATTGACTCTAGTACTAAAGTAAAAGCAGGAAATGCAGAACAGCTAGCTCACCATGGGTTAATCAAAATTTTAGTGGAAGAATCCCTCCATACATTTACACTCCCTATAGCATGGGAAATATTCCGAAACATGATAGTTGAAGATGACATAAAGACCCTGACCTATGATATCAGTCCTATTGGCAGTGAGGAGGAAGAGCAGCGAGGGGGAGAAGGTGAAGCAACTGGTGATTTAGAAGAACAAGAAGGGAAGAAGGAAGAAACTAAGATAGAGGAGGAAAATTTTGAAGAAACAGAGCAGGGAGAAACAGAGCAAACATAGACAGAGAAAGAGACAGAAGGAGGAGAAAAAGGGGCAGAAAAGACAAAAGTGTCCCTTGAGACTCTAGAAAGAGAGGCAACATCTGATCTCATTACCCTCAGTACACCAATTAAGCCAAAACAGAAGAGGAAGAGGCAGAACTCAATGTATTTCAGGGCTAGGAAGAGCACAAGAATCAAAACAGGGAAACGCCAACCTTCTTCAAAAGTGCCAATTATTATTGAAGATTCACCCTTTGCCCAAGGAAAAGAATCCCCTTCCAAGGCACCTATCACATATGAAAGGGGGACTCCTAGATCTCCCACATGGAAAGAAAAGGTAGAACTATCAGACACAAAAACAATCCTATAGGAGGCACAAATAGTTCTACAGGAGACCCTGTCAAAACTACAGGAGACCCTGTCAAAACTACAGGAGACCCAAAAACTTGAGAAAAGGGTATAAAGACAGCCACATGGAAATGAGGAAGAGATAGAGCTATAAGAACCTGATACCCAACCCAGCCTTGGTTCCTACTACAATCTTTTTGAGGGGGGGAAGAATAATTCCATAAAAATTTGCAATTCCACTATTCTTTGAATTAGAGAAAGAGAGAATAAGAACACATAGGTGGATGAAATTAGCCAAATCCAAGGGAGTTGAGGATACTGGCCATATGGAGAGCAGACTCAGAGAAATGGGCAGAGAATTAAGTGTTGTCAGACACAGAGAAGCGATCACAAGAAGCCACCTTGAAACTAAAAATGAATTGCTAAGAAGACAACTGCAAGAGAGAGAGACCCAACTGGCATGCATGGCTAGCTGGTCCATGGAGGCATTGTAATGTAGGACACTGGAAAAATCCTATTACTTGTATCTCAAGGACCAATGGTTGCAATTTCAGATAAAGACTTCGGTACAAAGAGGCACAATGCCTTTCCAAGATTACAGACAGTTTATGGACCTGTGTGACCAAAGCACATCAGAAGATAAGGCAAATATGGCAGAATTCTACCTGCATAACATGGTCCTCATAGATATGAATGTATGGGACCCTAATGCTAGGCTAGGGGACTTGCAACTAATGGCCATGGCCTCATGGATGAACCATGAAGAGTTAAGGGCAGTAGAAATAAGAAGGTTGATGATAAAGGAGCAGAATGAGCCATTAATGATTAGATATGATCCATCAGACCCCATGGCCCTCATCAGTACACATAACCTGCTTGCAAATAATCCTCAGATTGCCCCTAGATATATAAGTGATCAGGCACAAGCCATTGCACATTTTGAGGATATGGAAAGGTTACTTGAGGATGACTGTGTGCATGCTTGTATGAGGAGATGGAACACTTTACCACACAGTCTGCAGATTAGGGAATATCATTCCCCAATGAGGATGAAGGGGGCATTAAGGAGAGTACCAATGTACAAGCGCTCCATGCAGAGGCTGAAGGTCAATTGGATTGGCCTCAAATTGAGTCCCCCACTAATTCTAGGCATGCTGGAAGAGAGAAGAGAAGAAGAAGAGCAGGAGCAGTGGGAAGAGATAGACAAGAAGGCAGGATTCTATGACAAGGAAGAGGAGACCACATCAGAAGCATGGGATTCTAGGGAGGCCACCGGGGCCATGAAAGATGAGGAGATGGGTTAAGTTGCTCATAGGATGAGCAACACTTTTAGTAGGGGGTGATGATGAGCCTCATAAATGGGTAATTATATGGGCTCATTTTACCTCCTCACCTAGTCAAATCAACCATTCTCTTAGCTTATTGTATGATTTTCTGATTATATTTATGCTTATAGAGTGAGTTGAGTTAGTTATGATGCCATGTGGTATAATATGTGTTTAATGCATATTATTGATGAATTTTGTGGTAAAAATCAATGATCCTATGGAAAAATGGTAGAAAAAACTCAAAGTGGAGAAAGGAGAAGACTTATAGGAGGGAATACTACTCATTTATTACTCCTCACTTTGAATTCCCCTTCATTCAGCTCGGAGTACAAGCAACCAAGTCATGCACTAGAAGGCAACTGAGCAAGTGGAGGACGACTGATGATTATCTCGAGTTTTGGGAGCCAAGCCTCCTTGATTTTAAGGAAGCTATTGGTAGCTTTATTTGTATAAGTAGAGAGACTTAGGGCCTCACTAGGGTCAATTTTTGTTGGATTTTTGCTTATGTAAACTCTGCTTAACTTCGAGCTTATTATTTTGTGACATTTTCATGTAATCTTGTTATTGTTTTGGAAATAAAGATGGAATCCTTTTTGAGTTAGCACTGAGTTACCTCAGAGGGCATAAGCTCTTGGTTTAGGGCCCAATACAAGCATCCAAGCTCCTCTTTACTTTTATTTGTATGTTTTATTTTAGTTGTAGATCAAGTTGTTGTTAGATGAATTTCTTTTATGGTTAAGAATAAGTTGTTTTTGATGATTCAATAGTTTGCTTCCATTTGTGCTTTCTATAGTAGTTTAAGCATTGATAAGAAAAGAATAAAAAGGCTAGAAACATTGTCTTTGCCTCTCTTCCTCCCTTTGGGACCATGATTTTAGGCAAAGACCCTCTTGCTGCCCCAAAAACACAAATTTCCCTCATTCATAGGACTTCTAGTGTTTGCAGTTTTTAGTTGGTTAATAGTCTAGTTTTCTTTGCTTCAAAACTTCTTCATCATGCTCACTTCTTGGTTTACAATAGTCTTCCTTCATGCTCCCCTTTATTGCAGCAATTATCAACATTTCCTTTCATAGATCACAATTTAGACGAGTTTGATGCAAAACTATATTTTTCTAGATGCACTTATTTCATTGCTTGCTTAATCTCATTGGTTGACTGTTAGTTGTTTATGCAGCAGATATCTTCTAGCAGTAGGCCAGCCTATCAACCATCCCATCCTCCATCTGATCCATGCCCTACAGGTCGCCCAAGTCTCCCCTCAATTCTGCCTTAGTTTCCTTCATTTTCCATAGAATTTCTTCCTCTCTCCTTGAGCAAATCCAATCATCTTTCTCTCTCCTAATGATTCTTGGTGGACCATAGGTGCCCTAACACTTCATCCAACCTTCATAGACCTTTTCCACCCACTCTCACACCCTCAAAACAACCAAAACTATTCTCGGCCTCCTGTAGAACGTTGTTTTTCCTCCTGAAGATTTCCTGTGTCCTCTTGTAGATTTTCTTGTAGGCTTTCTTTTGAAGGCCGAGTGTGGGAAAAGCCTTCAGAAGGCCACCTGAGACCTCCTAGGACCCATCCAAACCATCCTAAATCCTCTTAAGTCCCAAATCCACCCTCCAATGCCACCTATTCGCTGCCACATTCACACACAATAAATTACATGTATGTCAAATTCACATAAAAATACATAAAAATCCAAAAATATGTTTTTTTCTTATTTAATTCTAGAAATAGCTTAGTTAGATTTTGTTTACCTCTTTGAATAGATAATGGCATTCTTTTCATGGTTTTCATAGTGCTTTCTACAAAAGTAGGGTTTGTTGGTTAATTAGGGTTTACTTGGTTTGCTTTACCTTTCAGTCTTTCTCCTTTCTGCAAATTAGAATAGCATCTATTTTTCTTTCCTTTCATTACATATAGAGCTTCTTCTAGAATCGATAGAAGTTGGCTTGAGCTCCTATTGATCTTGCGCCGGTTGACCAAGTGACAACCTGCAGTAAGAACTAGTACTTGTGCATACAACACTGTCGCTTCCAAGTTTGTTACGAACTACCTGGTTGATAAGAGTAAAGTAGGTAGCCCAGGAGTTGCAGCATTATTGTTGCAATACTGGTGCTCACCACTGCAGATGCATTTACAAAATTTGTGAGCTCTGAGAAGTTCTCTTGGTGTAGAGAAACAATGGGCCTTGCAGGGCTGGATAAATGACTAACCTCTCCTGTGGCCTCCTGTGGAAAGAAAAAAACAAGAGGGCGAATGTTGGGTTGTGTTATATTCTTTCCACGACTAGCCTATGTAGTTAACTAGGGCGTTATTCGCCCGCCCTTTGTTGGGACGATTGCGTAATGGGGGGGCAGTGGCCCTCCCTGTCTAGGGGATTTGAGGGGGGTCGGTAGCCCCCCTCTACACAGTCTGGGGCAGCGCCTCAGGAAAATTTTTTTGGACCCTATATTAGGTTGGGCAGACCTACCTATGGTTTTGTGCATGGTTTTCGCACATGGTTTTGGACACGATGGTTTTCGGTCCATGTTTTTGGACACGATGGTTTTTGGTCAATGGTATTGGATGCTTCAGCATGTATAAATATGTATTGTAACATCGAAAGGAACATAATGCAAAATCAATCTGGTAGTCCCGGTTTTGGGATCTAGGCGAAATTTTTTGTGTATATGTGTTTTATATGTTATGCTCTCGCTGTTAAGGGATAAATTCCCCTAGGGTCTTGGGTTGATACCCTAGCAGATAAGAGATTATCTACATAGAGAAACACACATTCCAGACAACCATGATGCTAATATAAACAAACTAAACGAAGAGAGGTGCACCTGGGGGTCCTTCGTTTGGGAAGATCCAGCCAGGGTCCAAACCCTCTTGGAGTTCCTTTCACTCCTTCAACCTAAAAAAAAATCAATTCAAGAAAGCATAACAGTATATGGACCAAGCATCATAAAGAAATCATCTTCATAACATATTGAAAGGTAGTTAGTTATACAATTAAAACAACCATTCATATGTAAATCATAACATTGATATCATAAACATGAAGAAGATTTATATCAGGAACAAGACAAGTGTTTCTTTTATTATAGATAACTAAAGTATAGAAAGGAATGATTTCACCTGAGTCATCCTTTCGCAGGCTCCAAGCGGAACCGTCCTCTAGATTCGTCTAGTCTCAAGCCTTCAACAAACTCCTTCCATGACTTACTCCATGATATCTCAAGTAGTAGAAAGACATCATAACACAAGGAAACAAGGGTTTCCTGTAAATGGGGGAAGTGCTGGAAGCACAATGATTTTCAGACTTGGTCAGGGATAATCTCAGTAGAGTGATCTCTCTCTCTCTTCTCTCCTCTCTTAGGCCTTCCCATTGAAGCCTTTTTATACTTCTCCCAAAGTAGCTTTTTAGTTGGGAATTCATTGGGCCACAGGCACTAATAGGTAATCAATAGGTAAAACCTGTGATCTCCACCCGAAATTAAGGAGATTTTTTTTTTTTAAGTGTTTTAAGACCTATACACAGGTTGGGTATACACAGACCCGCGTACACACGCGTTTAGCTCAGGGAAATGTCACGTATAGGGAGTAAAACACTGTTTTTTAAGTATTTAGACCAGGTCTGGAAGGAGGGGTTGCCCTAGGACATGAGTGCAACATCAAAACATCAAGAGTGAGATTTGGAGCCTCGACTTATCCATGTGTGGATCTCATGGGGTGCTGATTGAAACTAGTACTCTAGGATAAAGTGCAGGGACCCTCTCAAAGAAGAAAGAACACAAAATGGTTCCATATCCAAAGTTTTTGGTCTGCCCTTTCTTGATAGAGGTAAGCTGGATTTTCAGGTTGGCCAGAAGAGGAGTACACCAGTCAAATACAGTGGTCAGACAATCTACCACCAAGCTCATGGCTAGCCGTGATGCCTGGTGCAAAGAAGCTGATCCGTTCACTCTAGCTATGGTGAACAGGATTATCCTCAGTGATAAACTCTCCACATGTTTGATTGGAATTTGACTTCCAATCTTCTCTGGATGTCTCGGGCAATATATATGTACGTAGTCCTCAATCGAGAGACTGCCTCGTGATCTGCCCGTCGAATGTACCACCTCTCCCCTCCGGGAAAGGCCTATGATGAAATAAATGTCTTCAACCTCTATCTTGAGTGGCATCTGGTCAATCATAAACGCGTCATCCTTGATGCTCCAATAGTGAATGAGCATTTCCAACAGGAGAGTGTTTGCTTTCATATTTGGAATTTTAAAAAATTTTAGCAAACGACATCCCCGTAAGGCATCCAAAGCATTAGGATCGTTCATAACCTCATCATCCACTGCGGCATTCTCTCTTTCTCTCCAAGTGACTGGCATCCTGAAGAAACAATGAATTTAGACCGTTAGTTTTTTTGTTTAAAGATTTCGCGCCATATACGCGGGTTTGTTTTACACACAGTCACATGTAGGGCCTGCGTATACTCGGGTTTCATATATTCTACCCGCGTATATGCCGCGAGGAAATTTTTTTACAAAAATTCAACGGTAAAACTTAAATTAAAAATTCTAAAACTAGTCACGATTGGGTACAAGATAAGTATAAGGGTTACTTGGTGAATTTGGAAGAATCTAAACGGTTGAATTTGGCGTATGGAAAAGTTTTCTCCTTTTGCTCCACTCCTTTGCTCTCAAACTCAAATGGTGAAAATGGTGAGTCAAAAAACTATTTCATAGGCTTTGAAATGCAAAATTTTTTCAAAACTTGATTTTGTTTGGTCTCATGTAAATTTTAACTTGGGAGCTTGGAATGTAGAGAATGGTTTGATTTTTAGGACATTTTGGACGTTTTTTTGACAGTTTCGAGACGGTTCCATGATTTCTGACATGTCATGGCAGGTATCGTTTTCTCACTAGCGTATAGGTTAGGGAAGCCACTTTTCCATTGCATTATGCATACTAGCCTCCATTTGTTGATACACTTTCCATAGGGTCGATCCCATCGTGTTATGGTTCATAAACCACCTTCACCCACCGATTTTTAAATCATGACACGATGGTAGAGCCATCCTTTTCATGGGCATCGTAGTTAGAACCTCACTGACATTTGTTGCTCATGCTGCTTTCATCTGCGTAGGCTCGAGAGTCCTCTATAGTACCGCCATGACTTATGCGATGAAGACTCATTCCTCTTTGCTTCTTCGCTTCGTTCTAGCCTTATACCCTAGAGGCTCCTTTGTGTTGAGTTGTACTACTACATTGCATTTTGACCATTTGCACCTTTTGGCCTTGAGCCGACTTCACTTGGACTCGTGTTTAAGCCAACTTTTGACCATGATGACTGCAAAATCAAACTTGCATGCCCTTGACTTCTACAACTTGACACACCTTGACCCGTGGAAGGAACATACCTTTGAGTGTCTTTGACCAGTTTTCACCTCCCTGCGTTGAGCATAGGAATGTTCCAATACCAGGAACTAGATCATCTGTTTCACCGACACTCGTTCTTTCCATTGTACTATAGCATTCTTTTATTCTTTTTCTAGCTTAAATAAAAAGACAAAAAAATTATATATTCCAAAAAGAGCGGGAACATGAAAATATTTCCGCTTATTGTTGGCATCTAGAGTTAGTCGTGTTGCCCTTGAACAAAGCACTCAAAACAAAGTATCCTCCATTTAGGTGGGATTTAGTTTGACTTAGGTACGCCTTAACCTTGTTATTGAGTTAGTTCTCCCCCCATTGGTTATCTCTTCCAATCATTTAGAGGGTTCATTCGTGCCTCCTGCATAGCGAGCTTATACAGAGTCATCATATGCTGCCACATAGTCACATTGAGTTGTGCTTTTGTTTAAGGGAAGTTAACCTGAGTCGGCATCTCTGCAGCATCTCTTGACTCATTTTTCAGTCGGCCATCCCTGGTTGTCAATGACTTGTCTATCATCACATCAACTATATTGGTCCTTTACTCATGCCGATTTGAGAAGGTCCCCATTGACTTCTTGCTGGCAGGTCTTATCCTTATCGATGACGACATCTTGCTCTGAGGACAGACCTAGAGCTGCACCCTGGTCCTATTTTCATTATTGATAGGTCACCTTGTGCTCAACATCGATCAATATCATGGGTCTTTGACTGAGTGGTTTCCCTTATGTTTGACATCAGCTTACATTATCACACATTGGGATTCGTGCAGTACCTTGGTTTCCATTTGACCCTATTGGTGGATACCTCACCTCTGTGTCAGCTTTCATTATTGGTTGGTTCAGAGGGTTTCTGTCATGCGCTAGCCACATCTTGTGTACACCAGAAACGTGCTTCGGTCGGGTTACTACATCTTTTTCATCCGATTCCTTCCACATTATTGGCCTACGGGTTACACTCGTGCTAGATTGATGAAGGATGCCTTAATGCCTTCCTTCTAGTGGATCTTTCCCTATTGACTACGACTCATTGCTCTGGGGCAAAGATCTAGAGTCCATTTGGCAGTACCTTGGGGTTTGCAGTCATTAGTGGCAGATCCTTCGCTATCGACAGTGGGAAACCATCATTGTCTCCTGATTGATAGATTCTTACAGCTCTTCGACTTCAGCTCATCTATTCACACTTGCTAGATTGTACTGGGTACCTTGACTCTCATTATCATTATCAGTGAGTAGTCTCACATTTGTTAATGGTATACATCAATGACCGGTAATCAAACAGTTTCTCACATGGTTGACTTCATATCATTTATTCCCATGGTGTAGAAATGTATCATGGCGGTCGGTGAAGACCTCAGGTTGTATCAAAATTCATTGGTTCACTTGACACTCACATTGTTTATTTTTTATGTTTTAGAATTCGTACGCGGGTAATTTTTGTACGGGGTTAAAACCTACATCAACATGCTCCTTGCCATGTTCATCATAGTTATGTTCTTTCTCTCTGCTACACCATTTTGCTGTGGTGTGTACTTGGTTGTAAACTGTCTTCTGATTCCATGTTGTTTAAAGTAATCATGGAATGCCTTTGAATCATATCCTCTACCACGATATGACCTCAATGCATTGATCTGTAGGTCACTTTGGTTCTCTACTAAGGTTTTGAATTCTTTGAAATTTGCAAAAGTTTCAGACTTCTGCTTTAAGAAGTAAACCCAAGTATTTCTACTATAGTCATCGATGAAAGTAAGGAAGTAACAACTTCCACCTATCGACTGTGTCCTCATAGGTCCACATAGGTTTGTATGCTCTAGCTCAAGAGGTTTATTTTCTATGTATGCAACTCTCTTTGGAAAAATTTCATGGTGTTTCTTTCCCAAGATGCAACACTCACAAGTACTAGTAGGTTCTTTGATGGGAGGTAATTCTCTAACCATTTGTTTTTGCTACAACAATCTTAGACCAAAGAAGTGCAAGTGTCCAAACCGAAAGTGCCATAACCAATAATAATTAGAACATGAAACTATAAAATAATTGACTTGACCACTATAATTCATAATTAGAGGAAAGAGTTTGTTCCTCGTCATCTGCACCTTTGCTATCAGTTGCTTGCTTGGGGGCTTGTCATATATAACACACTCTTGTCCTTGAAAGATACCTTTGTATCCCTTCTGTGTCAATTTACCAACACTTATTATATTATGTTTGAGACTAGGAACATAATATACCTCTGAGATTGCCTTCAACTCCCCCTGCTTGGTCAGAATGTTGATAACTCCTTTACCATCTACATCCAAAGTCTTGTTAGTTCCCAACTTTACTTCAATCTTCAAATATTGATCCAAATTTGCAACCAAATTCTTGTTGCCTATCATGTGGTTATTGCAACCACTGTCTAATAGACACACATTATCAGAAGGTTCATGTATGGTATTGAAAGCTAGGAACATAGATTTAGTACACTCTATCGTGACATTAACTCTCTAGTTTCCTTAATCAACTATCCTCTTCCTACAATCACGGGAATCTTGACCAAATTTATTGCAATAATAACATCTCACCTATGATTTGTAAACTATTTGATTATATTGAAGATTCTATTATTGCTTCAACTTTCATGTTCATGCTCTTCTTGTCCATCTCTCCGACCACCATGTCTTCTACCTCGTCCTCTACCTCTCGATCTACTTCTTCCTCAACCTCTATCTCTTGAAATAGAAACTTGGATTTTGAAAGCAGTTTCTAAGTGAAATCCTTATTTTTGTCTATCCTTGTCTCATGTGATAGAAGTGATCCCATCAACTCATCAACAATTAATGATGCCAAATCCTTGGCTTCTTCTATGGTTGCTGCCACAACATCAAATTTGGTAGACAAAGATCTAAGGACCTTCTCAACCAATGTTTGATCTTTAATTTCATCACCATAATTTTTTGATTGATTTACGACAGCCATGACCCCATTTATGAAAGAATCAACGTCCTTTTAGAATATCTCCTAGTATTATGCAACTTAACAATATTGACTTTGGACATGCCTTTATCGCTAGTCACCAAGGTCTCCCATGCTATATTTGCTGAAGACATGATCATAATCTTCTAGAACACTTCTTAGTCCACTCCCTACTGGATAAGTTGCAACGCTTGTGCATTCTTTGTTTTTTCGTTCTTCCATAGTTCCCTCTCTGCATTAGTGAGGGCTAGTTCTTCTTCTTCATTTTTAGGTTCTGAAAACCCAAACTAGACATAATCCCAAACATCATGAGCGTGCAACATGGTCGCCATCTTAATCTCGCACACATCATAATATTTTCTTGTAAATGATGGAAACTAAGGCTAGAAATTTGTAAAATCCATCTTCAAGACTTCTCTTCAAATAATAAAATGCCCCCTTCCTTTTGTTTTATAAAAATACTTTTCAAAAAATATTTTAAAAACTTTTAACCAAAATTTAGTAAAACACCTTTAAAAAAAACCCTTTTTAAAAATAATTTCCCCACACCTTAATAAATAAAGCTTATTATAAAAGGAATTTGGTTTTTTTTTTAAACAATTAGTGTTTATAAACCAAACTTCTTAAAACAATGTCAGATGCCTTTTTAAACCTCACGGACCCACGTGAGTATGTGTTTGACTATGCACTTTACATGACTTTTCCTTTTCAAAAATAGTGTTGTACAACGTTTTAGTGAAGCTTTAATAACTCTCAGGATGTGTGCACCCCCGAAACCTATAGACTACACACTTAACCTAATTTTTGGTGGAATAAAATGTAAGCGAGATTTCACAATTTTTGCATTAACTGAGTGTGGATTTCGCTTCACTTACACACTTGTCACTCTTAACAATGCTATAAATTTGCAATGAATTTTTTTTTTTTAAATCGTTGACCTTCTTCTCTTGGCTCTCTTTACACTGGATTCATAGGTACCACGAATCTTGTTATCCTTCCTCAGCTCTGATACCAATTTGTTGGAAAGGCAGAGGAGCCAAAACACAAATTTCACACACAAAACACATAAGCTGCGACTCTTGTATCTCTCCTAAAATAACTTGACATGCAACTACACACTAAATTTGACTATGACTCAATTTGACTTGACTTGACTTAAATTGAATCTCTAAATTTTTCCAACTCTACATGCATGAGTAATTAGCTTATTTTAACAGATATGTAGTTCCATTCTACGACAAGCATACACAATTTCCATAGGTCAACAATGATATCCAGGGAAAATTATACCCTTGAATACCATAAGGCTGCAATTTTTTCATTAAATTTTGAAAGATAAGTGGGGTCTCTCTGTGACAAAGGCAATTGCTTACCACAAAACAATTTTGATATCTGGGAACCATGAATACACCTGAATATCATTAGCTAATCAATGTTGATAGCATATTGGAAATTTTTGGATTATTTTTGGGGATTTAAGACTCCATCGTGAGAAGGAATTGGTAGGTGCTCATACATATTTCCTCTCCATTCCATGCTCTCAAAACATCTAGTATTTATAACTCCATATGAATAAGTGCACAATGGAGAGGTGGATTTAATTGTGTTGAATGTGGAGGTGCGGAGGAATTTTATATAGAGGCAATAAAAAAATGATTGTGGAAACATATCTTTCTCAAATAACTACAAAACACGGACCCCACACTGCCTTAATCAATTAATTAGCAGTAAAGGCAGGGACTATGCTATGTTACAACGATTAATCTTTTTCAATGTTGCGTGAAATAATTGTAAGACACATGTTTATTGCAATTTGGGTCAAGGCCTTTACAAGAGACACACTTCCTATCAACAGTGAGAACCATATAAATATGATTCTAGCCGTCATTTTATCATGAAGTTATCCTATCATATTTTATATGTTTTGTAGACCATTCCTTAAATACCAATTGGGCAATTTCAATCGAACTAATATTTATACAAGCCAATATATGTCAATATATATTAATCAAAATAATAAGAAAGAAACTACCTTACATAAGAATGAATATATATATATATATATACACACACACACACATATACACATATATACACATATACATACATGCCATCCAATTTATTCCCTGGTGGCTCTATAGGTGTATGACTTGGATCATCAACAATCTGGCCCAACACCGCACATACATATACCCATGTTGAATTATTCTTCATAATAAATAAATGGAATAAATAAACCACATACAAGCTGCGCAATTATATTATAGAGTTAGGGAGTTCACATGCAAGGTATGTGAAGGTCTATTCCAAAACATAATCCAAACCGACACCCAAATTGTACAATTGTACTACTCACGGAAATTAATGCACAACACTTTGCAGGGATGCTATGGAGAATTACATGTATTGCCCAAGTATGGGCAGTGGTACTGAAGGTTATAACATTTCAACAAATTTGATGAAAATGCTTAATAAAGGTACTCAAGCTTGTCCCTTTAAAGATTCTTTGCCTTTACTTCCACGTGAATATTCATACCAAAAGAAAGACTAGAGTCAACCATAGAAGACCAGGGTATATATATATATATATATATATATATATATATATATAGTAGGTGAAGCATAATTAATGTCAACCATCTACATGGTCCCAACATTTTCAATCAACAGAGTATATACGGGCATGACCATGACTCGACCAGATATAGGATTAAATCTCGAATCAGTAATGTAATCTTTCATAACATTTATGCTTCATTATTGTTTGGGAACTTTAATCCTTGGGTCGTTCTAAAGATTCTTTGCCTTTACTTCCACATGAATATTGATACCAAAAGAAAGACTAGAGTCAACCATAGAATACCCGGGTATGTATATATATATAGTAGGGGAATAATAATTAATGTCAACCATCTACATGGTCCCAACATTTTCAATCAACAGAGTATATACGAGCATGACCATGACTCAACCCGATATAGGATTAAATCTCAAATCAGTAATGTAATCTTTCATAACATTTATGCTTCATTATTGTTAGGGAACTTTAATCCTTGGGTTGTTCTAAATGTTTTCAATGGACACTGGTGATATTAACGCAAGAACATGGGTACATGATATTTATTTTAATCCAAGTGAATGTTAGTTTTCCTTAGGGTTCTATTGTTCTTTGCTTTAGATAATTTCATTTCATTATTTACACATTGAGTTCACCCCATAGCATCATAACATTATTTAGCAACATATGCAATTATATATAAAGAATAATATCATCATCAATGTAGTGGAACATAAAGGAACAATAGAAGAAAAACATTCACCCATAGAGACACCAAGATTGGTCGGAGAACAAGGTAAAACCCCACAAGGGGAGAACCCTTTCAAATTATTCTTCTTATTAGATTGTTATTGAATGTTTCGGCAAAGAGAGAGTACAATGATCCATATCTTCAACCACAAAACTAACCAAAACAATTAGCTAAACAACATCCAAGAGATGAAACCAACAATGCTAATAAATTAAAAACCATGATTGAGAAGCTTGCGATCAGCTATAAATATATGTGGTCAACTGTCGAATTTTACGGTCAACTGATGAATTAAAACCCTAGTTTCTAGCCGCATGGAGAGAGTGTATGTTCATGCAGTTGAAACCCTCCTACTGTAATGATAAGCCTGTGTGCATATGGTTGCAACTGAAAATTCCCTATGGAAACCCTACGAATGCAAATCAAAACCCTAAATCACATGTGTGAGCTTCATATCGTACAATTTCAGACCTATATGAACCAATAGATGTGAACCAGTTTAGACCTGTGTGAGCCAAACCAAACAAAGCAGAATGATTAATGATCTCCAAATGAGGGTCACTTGACTTGTATTGATAACCATCCAAGGGTGTTTAATTTCTCTTTAGGGCTAACCTATCCTTTTGTGCACATAAGGGTTTCCATATCAAAAATGTTTTTTTCCTTAAGAAAATTAAATTCTTCCAAGGGATAAGAGGGTTTTTCTTTATGAGGAAGATTTTCCAAAGGAGGGAATTTGTCCCTAAGCTGCCAAAAAATAACAATCCATCTCAGCTAGGGAGAAATTACCAACTATAACATATGTCCCATCACAAATATCTCATCATCATCAAATGTTTTTCCTTGATCATCTTCTGCTCATCCCTTCTCATCTCTACTTATCCTTTCTCAACTCTACTCATCCCCACTCAACTCTACTCATCTCTGCTCATATGATGAACATTCTTGAATCTAAAAGAAGAATAATTTGACATCAAAGGGAAGCCCAATCTACCACCCTCTATCCGTCATGGAGCCACAACTACCACTTGGAATCACTGCCAGTAGGAACTCAATGTTGCTACCTAAGAATATTTGTGAGCGGGGAACCAATGCTACCACCTGGGAAATATTTTCAGTAGGGAGCCCAATGCTACCATAGATAATTTTAGGGGCTAATATACATAGGTGGGCTAATTTTCCATCACTTTTACAAAAAAACGTTTAGCCAATTTCCCTTTTTTTCTAAAAATGTTTTGCCCAAATTTTACAATATAAAATTATTTTAACTTAAAAATTGCCAAAATTATATAGAGACTATATATAAAATCATTGGAAATTTGAATATTTTTCTAATATATCAACAAACATTTATAGTTTACATATTACAAACTAGTGAAATTCACCAAGGTTTCTAAACTTTAAGATGAATTTCCATCCTTAAAATTTTCCCTTTATGCTACCACCCGAAAAACTTTGCTAGCGGGAGACAATGCTTCAACCTGAGAAACTCCGCAAGCGGGGAGCTAATTCTACACCCCAAGAAACCAAAGACATTAGGAGAGATTCCAATTACCTTATGAGGTAAGGATCACACCTATCACACTGCCTCGTGATAATCAGAGGGATACCACTTACCATAAATGGTAAGGATCATGGATATCTTATTATCTACTAATATTCCCAACTTGATCCTTAAGAGTTAGTGGTAGAAGACACGCATCTCTAGCTTGAGCAGAATGCAACTTACCATAAATAGTAAGGATCATGCCTAACTTAAGCAGCCAACACCCATTGCCCTAATGGGTGGAAAGACAGACACCAACTAGGGTATACTCTGCATAGTCCAAGATAGAGGAGAAACATCTTCCACCCTATGGGTGACATATACGGGTGATACCCTATTGTCCAGAGATCCCTCAACCCTAGAAGCCCTACATCTCAATTCCTTACCCTAGGAGCTTAGACAAGGGGGAAGAGCTGGCTCAGTGTCCTTGATCACCTCGAACCCTTACCCAAGAGGGTCACATCCATCAATCCATGCTACTCTCTGTAGATTAGAAACATACCAAAATGATCATATCTAATACCATCTTAACCAAATCACTAAAGAGTTCAATCATACAACCTCATACATTACCACGAACAACGATCCTCTATTTCCCTATTCATGCAGGACATCAAATCAAATATTATGTTAAAAAAAAATATATGTCACGGAATGATACCTTATTCATCCTCCATCTCATGGAGTAAATAACCACAAGCCGAAGCTTGCCTCATACAAAAACACTATCTCAATCTATGAAGAAATATCTATCCCAATTGGATCCCAGTCTTGTCGTCGCAACATGTCACTGTCATATCCACGACCTTATCACATAACTCTCCAAAGATATTTCTCAATCAAACTATCTCATACGTAGCCATGTGAGCAACAATATACTTTTCCTTGATCATTCTTAAAGTAACATAATTTTGTTTCTTTCTCATCAAGATATCATCACAAATCCCAAGATAAATCACCACCCATATGTGCTCTTCCAATATCCTTCATCTTGAACTCAGAGACCATCTCATTCTTACACTCAATCATTAGAGGATCACTACCTGTAAAGAATATTTTCAACATATAAAATCAAAATCAAAGGCATATCTTGGACCAACTTAGAGGTTTGTATCGGAATTGCTTCCAAGATTCACCAAGTAACTATCAATGCGGACATGCCAGGATAGGGGAGCTTGCTTCAAACCATACAAGTCCTTTTTCTCATAGAGCTCTCCATCATATGCTCCATGTTTGTAGGTTTGTCATACTCCTGGTGTGTTCCTAGTCTTGTGTATAAGATTTTAGATTTTGTATCCTGCAATCTCAACTGTAACCATATGCCTTATTTTGTGTGGTTGGGAAGCTTATAACCACACTCTTAAGCCTTTCTCCCAGTGGTTGGGGATTGAAATAGGAGAAACATTCTCTACAAAAATCAAAACTTTCCAAAACATTTGTTTATTCTTGATTCAAATTCTTCCTTCTATAGTCAAGTGTCTTCTTTTCATATAGTAATAGGTGTTAAAATCTCATGAAAAGTTTCTCCCTCTAAATGGGAAGCCACTTCAGACATCATCATTCAAAACATAAACCTATTTATCATAATACTATCATGCATCAACAAAACTATTAGATCATGAAATTAAACTATATGCATCATAGCGATAACATATTAGCATCAACTACTTCATCATCACATATGAACATGACATCAAACTTTTATCAAGGGTTAGTGTCATATAATTAGGGTTGTCATAATCACCTCTTTATCACATCAGGGCATCCATTCATATTTTATAATCTTATCAAAAACTAAGCAAGGTCAACAAGAAGATCATGAGTATCCATCTTATTGTTACACTTTTATCATCAAGGTTACCATGCTTATCACAATCATTTTACAATAGTATCAAGTAATAATATATCAAATTTAACACATCTAGGAAGTTCATCATGTCTCTAATGTAAGATACTTGTGAAATGTTAAGTAAACCAATATATTATATGCATGAGTCATTTATGAAGGTGAAATTCTTGTCATACCTTAGGGCTTACCTTTCCATCTAATATTGCAGCTTACATACCTTGTAGTATTCATATACCTTTGCAACTTGAAACACTTATTTTTCTTTAGCAGTTGTAGCATTTGCATATTGTAATTTTTGGATGTTACTTTACAAGCATTGTAAACTTCCTTCACTAGCTATCTTTTCCTGCACAATAGATGATCCTCAAGAAGGATATTCTTATCACATCTTATCTAGAAGTATCATATACTCAAATATGCAGGAAGCAATAATCAAAACAATAAATCTAAACAAGAATCATATCACAAGGAATTAACATAAATCTAAAAGGGACTTATATTTAACAATATGAGATCATATTTCTCTTGAACCAACATTTCCTTCAATATTTCCATTAACTTCATCATCAATCAAGCCTAATTGATAATAACCCATCTAGGGTTATCCTAAATATGTCACTAGTGCTAGAACAACTTCTCATTGATCATGCTAGGGTTTCAAAACTGTACAACTCAAGCCTTTATCTTATCCCAGGGTTTCCTTCAAATCCTAACCTCATGATATCCACCAAACCCTAATAACTAAATTTTCTATGGTTTCCTTCAAACCCTAGTATTCTTTTAGGTTTCCTCCATATTCTCTTACTTCTAATCAAAGGCGTCTTCTAAGGGATGATCTCAATGATTTTTCTTCAGCTCAGCTCTGATACCATATTAATTTTTCTTAGGGATATATTGTTCTTTGCTTTAGATAATCACATTTCATTATTTACACATTAAATTCACCCCATAACACCATAACATTATTCAACAACATATGAAATTATATATATAGAACAATATCATCATCAATGCAGTGGAACATAAAGGAACAATAGAAGAAAAGAATTCACACATAAAGACACCAAGATTGGTTAAAGACCAGGGGAAAAACCCACAAGTGGGAAACCCTTTTAATTTTTTCTTGATGAGGAAGACTTTCCAAAGGAGAGAATTTGTCCTGAGCTACCAACAATTAACAGTCAAGGCACAAACTGACTTGCATTGCAGGATCATTCACCACAACAATGAAGAAACTTGGGATTGAACCATAATGTCTTGTTGGACATATTGAACACGTGCCAGTATGCACATGCCAGTGCACCCACCATGCAAGTTCATAATAATTACACTGTTAGATGGTATGAGTCCTGGGCTGAGCCAACATTGCCGACCGATTCAAACTTAGATATATATAGTTAAACTTTATATGTGAGGCCTGCAACCAATTTGGTACATAATTTGATTCAACAAATTAACTTCAAATAGTTTTGTGTAAAGGAAATAAATTGTTGGGCCAAGACTAAGTCAATTCATATCACAAGTGACTCATATTTATATATGTGTATAACTCCAAGAACCCAACAATTAAAGAAATGTAAATATAATCTTGAAACAAGAAACAAGGATAAATGAAAATTTTGTATATCTATGCATGAAATGAAATTATTCAATATATATGTAACCAGAGAATCGAGAGCATTACAATCTAGTATTTGATTTTTCCTCCACCAATTACCCATCGCATGTACAAAAACAGGAAAAATTTCACATGCAGGCTTGACTCCCTAAGAAATAATAGAGGATCAATAAACTATGATTCACACAAGAACAATTCACACAAGATTAATTACCATTCAATAATCAGAATATTGTATAAGCTTTGTTACTTATCAATTAGTCTCTATCGAGCAACTGAAGGATGTTCCACTCTCATCCCAACCATAGATCAATTGCACAGTGAACTCTCTTGCAGCTAATCACTCCCGTGTCAGATCGAAGGTCTGAGTAGGTTGCAAATGATTGAGGAAGTACGACAATAAAGGGGTGGTGCAATAATGCTAACATGGAAGGCGTTTTTCCTGTGATATATCTCATTTTCGGTTGTGCAGTAAGGATTTATGTTATTCTCTATGCCCCACACTAAGGGCTAGAGAACACTATTTTGCCTCTTAATATCATAATGAAGAAAAATGCAGGGTCAATGCCACCTAGCTACCCTATCCGTTCTTGAAGCCAAAAATTGGATTTTTCCCCAATTCACACAAGTCAACTATATCCATTGATTAAAATTCAAATAGAAACTTGTTCCTTTAGTCAATCAAGTAAATACAAACATTTAACTAATAATAAACACTGATAAAAGGTATAAGCATAATGAATTTTTATATACTATAAATAGAACAAAACACTTCTAATTTATTCAATCACTTGCATTAGTATCACGATGCTTGAGATCCATATCCTTATGAGGACACATCAGCTCAATTACACTAGATACACTTAATCAATGTCTATAGTTTTAATAGATCAAAGGGTCATAACTACGGAGAATCATAGTTCTTTGTAATAGGTGATTCCTAAGTATTCAATACCATACTAGTTTCAGGAATAGTGATCAGGAGAAGGGATGAATTTTCTCAGTCAAAAAGGGGTCAAACATTTAATTCAACAGATAAGGGTGCATATTTTAAGGGAAATAAGAAAAAGTTGACAATTTATCCCTCAAACCAAGGATCCATAAGGTGGCCCAACCTTTAGTTGCGTTAGTTAAAAATTTTAAATTAATTAATATCAATCATTAATTTGGTTTCGACCCACCGTGGTTGTCTTCATGTTGATGTGGCCATTACAACTACATTTAAAATCACAAGGATAGAATAGGGTGGGTGTTACAAATCCTACTCCCTTAAAGGAAAATTGTCCTCAATGTTCTATAAAAAAGAACAAATGTAACTTAGCCATATAGTCCTATTCGCTTGTATCAGATACATTTTCCATGTCTTGAACTAGTTAGACCAACCATGTCATTCAATGTATTTACAAGAACAAATTCAACTCATTGCTTCCTAGAACATGCCTAATGCATGCCTAGTCCTACTGAGTATGCTCATGACTTCTTGGAAAATAATTTATTTCAATTTCCCCTTCCTTGCAGACATACACCTTCTAAGTTCATGAATCCCCTTCTCTGCTTCATCGGTCCCTTGGTTGATCCATTCCTTGGCAAGTTTTCTTCACATACAAAGAATCTTCATAATAAAGGCATCCATCTGGCTTGCTTAAATAACACAACATATTTTTCATGACATCTCACGGCGATCTGTGCATGCCATACAGTTCCAATATCACTACAATGACCTAGTTCTTATGGTCTTAGATTCTCTCATGCTTCCACTGTATACTTTGATAATACCATGTTGATGTTGTTTTTCTTTGTAATCAGCCACATACATTTGCACTAAACAGTTTAGTAGTTCACCTACATCATAAGTATGTGATTCTTATGAGATTAAACATAAAAAAAAACTGAACCATATTAAATTACAACTTGAACATAAATATCTTTAAATTGACAACTAATACTTATCTTTATAGTTGTTATTTGTTTTATATTCTTTACAAGCACTTAATGGACTTACAACGAAGCAAACACTCAATGACACTAGAAATTATATTGCTATGCGCAGTCTTTTCGTACATCTCCAAATAAGTCCCTTGTCTCTCTCACCTCCTAGTGAGCATGGGCATCTACCATCAAGGTAGTCATTTGTGACAAGAATATCGTTCACCACCACAACTCCAACATCATCATGGTTTTAATATCACCTACCACCAATGCAAGTGTCATTGTTTGGCAGGTATTTAAGTGGAAAAGAAAGTTCTTAGTGTTGGTAATAGCCAAATTTTAAGAATTTGAGTGGTTTGTTAGGAAACGTAAGCACTCAATGGCATATGTGTTCCCTTATGTAACAAGGATATTTTATTGGGTATTCTCCTTCTCTTCATATTTCTTAATGATGGACCTCGATTGTGGTTCTGAAATGTCGGCCAAAACTCTTCAATCTGTTGGATCTTCCTCCATTGGGCTATTATTTATATATACATTAATTATAATATTATTGTATTATTTACTGCTAAATATATATATTATACATTATTAATCATATTATTTAATCTTCTAGTTGGCTATTAGGGTTACAATATCACAACCATATAATATTTGTATCTTCTCTTTCTCTTCAAATTTTCTTAAGTCTTGATGATGGATCCAGATTGTGGTTCCAAAATGTTGACCAAAACTCTTCAATCTGTGGATCTTCCTCCATTGGACTATTGTTTATATATATTAATTATAATATTATAATATTATTTATTAATAACTATATATTATACATTATTAATCATATTATTGAATTTTCTAGTTGGCTATTAGGGTTAGAATAACACAACCATTCATTATTTATATCTTATTTTGCTCTTCATATTTTCTTAAGTCTTGATGATGGACCTAGATTGTGGTTTTGAAACATTGAACAAAACTCTTCAATTTGTGGATCTTCCTCCATTGATCAATAATTCCAACCAAAAATAACTACATATCTTAACCTCATCACGTAACCTTAAACATACTAATCACATAGTCATCAGATTTTGAAGGACATTAATTAATCATTATTCCATTGGGATGATTATTAACATATGACATGTCAAATGAAATGGAATCATATTCATTCATTTCTTTATGAATGTATTCATGTAATTGCGGAAAATATTCCTTTTTTGTCACTGTCTAATTATTCAAGTAGATCCAACTAGGCCATCTTGTTTGATCCATTATTTTCTTCTACCCACTTCTACAATTTATCTCATGCATAAGATTTATTCAGAGTCTTTAACTTTCGATTGGGTTTATTCAACTCTTCTTCATGAGCTTCTTTTAATTCCATTTTATCACACCCAACAAACCAAATCAAGACCAAATGAAGAAGGAAAAAACAAAGAAAATGGGAATAGAAAAATACTACAACATCAACACATGAAAAAACATAAAGCATGGGCATGCTCACAATCAACCAGAATAGAAAATTTTCAGTCGATGGTAACAAGCAAAGGATTTCAAAACTCATCAAACATTCCATATTCACTTCAGAAAGAGTACTAAGCATATGCATGAAATATTTGACAGTTCTTGTCCTAAGGCCTTCTGAAACTTCATGGTTCCAACAATCCTTAAAATAGTTCAAGAAGATCTTTTAATATTTTATAGAGATTGAGGGGTTGTCCCATCATCTCTTTCTGCACTACTAGTGGTTTCTTCCGACATTTGGAATTTGCATAAGCTTTTCTTCTCTTACTCTATCACACATACAAAGTTGTCAGTCATATCAAGTATCAACATATTAATCCATTACCTTGTTATACCAACTCTATGCATGTTGATTTGAGGCATGCTAATTTAATGTGTGGCATTCCAACCTAAGCATGTTGACACATTTTTTCTCATACATATAATACTTGTGTTAGTCACATAAGAATAAAATGACATGCAACATTTTATAATCATGACATCTTGTAAATTAAAAATAAACACACAAATGAATAATCATCAAAGTAAATTTTCTCTTTCCAAATCTCAACCAGATTTGGGTATAAGGGAACTATCATTGCTATGGTGAACACTATCACGTGGCAGTTTCCCTAGTGTGTCAACAATATATTTGTTTGTCTAGGGAATAAAATTATGTTTGGTACCCATTTTCATGGATGGATGCATTATGGATACAATGCAGAAGAAACATACATACTTCTTGAAATTTTCTTTACCCATTTCCATCATGGGTTGGACACTACTTCTTTATCTTTAAACTCAGGGCCATAAATTTACTATAATTGTTTTCCTTTCCATCAAACTTGAAGGAGTTTAGTTCTTGTCTGTATTATGCATGTTGTAGTTGTTTACTAAGTCAAACATTCAAGTCGATCAAAGACAATACACTATAAACTATGAATTTGAATAAATTTTTGCACATGCTATGACCAAATTGTCATTTTAGATTCTAAATATGAGCTTCTCCAAATCCTAAAGTTGGGCCTTAGTCATACGTTGATTCATCGAATTAATATTAAAGCTATTGATATTTCATAAACATATTAGTAAGAATATTCATTACCTTGATTATATAAATAAAATTGCTAGATTATGACCTAAATCATATTTGTAAACATTACAAGGTTTTATCTCTAGCTTATTTATATTAGGTCTCTAGATTTTATTTTCAAGGCCCATCTAGTTCGAGTGTTGAACCTGAGCTCTGATACCACTTTGTAACACTACCTACCACCCCCTTTGAATTATTATCGTTGTAGAAGGTGTTGCTGACACATTTTAGCTTTAATTTCTCAATGATTAATGATGCATCAATATTTCAAAAGCGCGAGTTTCTATTTTTTTTGGAAAGTTTGATGTTAACATTACGATTAAACTCAAATTTTATGAAAGTTACTCTAGTCAACTATTCTACTGCACAAACTTGAGAATCATCGAGTACATATATACATTAAGTATTCCGACCATGTTATAAAGTTATTATATCAAAGAATTCACACCAAAAAGGGATCCATCCAATATGAATCTTTGTTCTTATAGGAGTATTTTTTCTAGAACATACATTTGAGTATTCTTAACAAAATTTTCACTATAAAATTTCTAGCTACCTAGAAGGTGCTATTAACCCAACTAATTATTGCCTATTACTTGTTTAGGGAAAATTAATTCTTCTAATGGAATGAATGAATAATAACATGAATAACACCATTTAAAAAATATTTTTCAAATAAATATATGAGAAATGAATCACATAATTGACACAAGTATTTTTGGACAAACTTCCCCGGAAAATCCCCAATGTGGGGAAAACAAGTTTTTAGATCTAAGAGTGTATATTACTATCTTCAGTAAAAACCACTATTGAGAAATTACAACTTCTTTCATGACACTGGAAAATATCCAACAATGTTTTATCTTCACTTCTACTAATCAAATCAACCTGAATAAACCCCACAACTTCCTTTTTTGCAATTCACGTGCCTCCAAGAACTCTCACTGGAATTCTGGAAACTTGCACTAGTCTTTGATAATTCACATTATCTCTTGGAAAATTGCATTGTTCTTCCTGTAATTTGCACTATCTCCTGGCAACTTTCACTGCCCTCTGGAAACTTGATCTGCTTCCTAAAAAACTTGAGTTTCCCTCCCGACAATTCACAACACCTCTAGCAAACTTGCATTGGCCTCTAGAAGACTTGCACTGCCTCTCAGAAATAATCTTGGCCTCTACTCCTGCAAATTTACTAAGAAAATTGACCTCCTCACTAGAAAAATAACTGATAGCAAAAACTTTTGGAAACTCTTCTCCTAGTCACTGTTGCTGAAACCCTCGTGGTGTCTCACTAAAAATCATCCACTCAATGCATCTCTAAAGATTCCTGTTGGATCCCTTTATAATCTCTCATTCACAAATGAATGGCCACGTTTAACTTGATCCAATCAATGGCTAAGATTATCTTAGAAACTTTCTACAAGATTCTAGAGGTAAATCGATCTTATCCCAACTAATGTGAATTAATTATCCACTTTTTGTAAGTTTAGACTTACAAAATATTTTAAAAATCACTAATTGACATAATTAAGATATTTTCCCTAGGTGAAACTTTGGAAAAATTACATGGGCGTGGAGTTAATTAAATCCTTTGTGTTCCTAACCTCAACAATGCCTCTCAAGACTATAACACCTTTCTGAGCTACAATATTTAACACTACCACTTAACAAGGAATGTGTTCTCCATAACACCCAACTTATCCCTAAAGAAAAAAATCTTTCCTTTTTTCAAGGCCTTCATTATAATGTCTACAACCTGCTAATCTATAGGCACATATTGTAGTCAAAGTAATCCATGTTGTACACAATCCCTGATGCAATGGTATATAATTTCTATCTGTTTCGACCTATCATGAAATATTGGATTCTCAGATAGCTCAACACAAGTCTAATTATCACAATGGATAATGGTCGACTCCATCCTCTAACCAAACAGTGCCACTAGCAACTTCTGAAGCCATATGGCCTCACACATAGCCATGTTTTAGCCACGTACTATGCTTTTGGAGAGCTTAACATAACATAATTTTGATTCCTTCTATACCAATAGATGACCCTCGATCTAATGTTGAAGCAACACCCTAAGGTCATTTTCTTGTCCATTGCGTTACCTGCCCAGTTTTCATCAATATATCCCATCAACTCGACACCTATTGGAAACCTTTGAGCACTACTGTGGGCAGGGTGGGGGTTGGGAGGAGGGGCAGTGATTCAGTAGTGTGATCTACTTAACAATTTTACCAATTAAAACTTCTGCAATGAATCACATATATTAACCATCAACACATTAGATTATCTCATGCATAATAACCATATAAGCAACCAAAGCAAGATAACCATTAGAGAAACAATAATCAACACATCCACTAAAGAGACAAAAGTTATATAGTGGAAAACTCTTCACCAAGAAAAAAAACCACCCTTGTTGCTGTTGCACTACTCTGAATCTTCTATTAAGAAAAATATGTCTTTTACATAGATTACTAACTCTAATCAGCTATGAGACTCGAACTCATATACAATCAGTTGACTCCCATCAGCTAGGAGACTCGATTCTATTAATCAACTTAGGAGACTATGTTATCACACATATCTATGGACTACCATCCATTGAAGGCCACCACAATCAACGATCCTCGCCCAACTCCAATTGGACTATCCAACTACCATTGGATTGAGAAACTCTTCAATTTTCTAAAACTTCGCAATCAATGCTCCACACCCATGAAGTAATTGCTCCTCTACTCTATGTGTACCTCATTTCATCTATCTTATACTGGATCCAAGACCTTTTATCAACTTGATTCGACTCTACAATATGATTTCCAATAGCAAGACGCCATCAATAAATCAATCAAAAATAAAACACCACAAACATGCTCTCTACTCCATCAAAATAGTGGCAAAAATGTATCCGAAAAAAACTGACAATATAATCTCCATCAACATAAACATATCACACATTTAGCCATAATATCAAATTCTCATTCCAAACTGTAATTTCTGCATAATACAATTAGCAGCATACAACACAATGGCTATGTGCCATATGCACTAGCAGAACCTACAAGACAAATGTGAGAGTCATAAAATTGGATCTAATCTAGGCTCTCCATCAATACCAACAACTATGCTATAACTCTTTGCATATATGATCTAAAATCTAAAGATCTGAATCCGTACTATGCTTCAACAAATAAATCTTCTCAAAGTGTTATCATTAGCACCCATATACTGAAGCAATCTTGCTCTAGACTTGGTTTGAAGCATTCTCACACTATGCAACGTTCTCTTACACATGTATACTCACCATCAACCATCACTTAGCTCCAAATTGATGTATATAAATTATGTTGGGCCAAATTGAGCTTAGGAATGGGATCAAGAGTGCACAAACTTGACAAAATTAGTCCTCAACCATCATTACTTGTGCACTAAATGTGTTCACACCCATTGGAGGACTCTTTCAACCCATTTCAACCTTTTCCAATTAGTATAGAACCTTCTAGGAATTTCCAAGTTAAATTACTCTAGAAGTGTGTGAGGAATGTAGGGGATTTTTCATGAAGAAACCTCAATCACAGGCACAACACTAGTTGATCTCGACTAGCCACATGCATAGGCCTTCTTCCTTGAAACCAAGGGTTTTCATTCGCATGCATAAGCCTACATGGGAGAAACTAGGGCAGAGAATAAGTAAAATTAGTGGACCTTCAATTCATAACCTATGCCACCTATTGGATCACCTTCTCCAGCATCTAAACTCAACTCCAAGCCTCTTTTAAGCTCAATAACACCTCTAAAAGTGGATAAAACAAGTCTCCCAAGTGTCACTGCTAGGTCAACCTAAAAGGCCAACAAACAAGGTTAGAAAGAGTGCTAACAAGTCCTCCACTCTCCAACAAACATCTGCAAAAGATGCAACACATGTGTACACTACTGTAGTACCTCTGCAACATCATCATCAATCCAATACACTGCTACAACAAGTCATCTCCATGAGCATAATCATGAAGACCTAGTATGCTAACTCATCAAGTGTGGCAACTCAACTACATGGACACCATTATCACATGAGAAACTATCAACCACATCACTACCATCACAATTTGACATCATAAGGTTTTACATCAATGCCAACACAATCATCTCAATGCTAATATTGTTGGAAATAATATGAGAAGGGGGGGGGGGGGGGGGGGGGGGGGGGGGGGGGGGGGTGAATTAGTATTAGTAAGTCGATAATTTTTCATTTCCATAATTAGATTCATATACGCTACTTTAGTTAATGGAACTCGCGTGTATACGCGATTGTGTTTAAGGAAACTAGGGTATATCCAACAAAATTATGATTCAGTTAGTTCATCATATGTTGATATTTAATCAGTGCATCAGAACCATATAAACAGTAACCAGGTGTAGTAAAAAATAGAACAGATAATCACACATATGAACACAAGATATAAGGTGGAAACCCAATGTGGGTGAAAACCACCTGCTGCAATCATATCTATATTCTTTTTAATAACAAGAAGCTTCTTTTTACAATTTTTGTATTGGTGTAGTCTTACACCAGTACACAGGCTTCTACCTGCAAAAGGCTACAACCTTCTCTCATTCTCCAGCTTCTCCTAGAAGGGAGCTACAACCCCCTAGCTCTTGTACTAGCTGATATGTTTACTAGTACGTAGGTGCGGGCCTACAGAAGGCTACAACCTTCTCTTTCCTTCCAGGGACCATGTTTCATAAATTTTCAAATTGGATCCATCAATAACATCATTCAATCATCACATATATCTACATCAACCAATCTCCTTTGCACCAACCACAACTAAATCAGTCAATCACTTTGACAACCCTTCAATCTGATCTTTCAGAATGCTGTAACCAAAATATAGTAGCTAGAACCCAAGCCAGAACCCAGAACACTGCAACAACAAATAGAAGCAGCTAAAACCTATTTTATAAGGTATACACTACTTCCATGTGTTGAACCTATGTGCATACACTCTTTTCTCAAGGCGAACCTGCGTACAGATCTGCAAATCAAATTTAAGATGCACACGTTGTTTTGATATGCAGAACCAACGTGTATATGCACCTTTTCTAAAGTGAACCTGCGTATAGATCTATAAATGATGATTTAAACATTACAACAATTCCAAACTTCAGTTATACCCAGATCATCATATTTACAGACTATAACATGCGCCAGATATTCAAATAAATGATCAAACCACATAAAGATAATTCACTTCAAGCCTTAAGATCTTGACCCATCATTAGATCTTATCCTTCATTAAGAGCTAAGGCTCATCCTTGGTTCATATCCAGCTATGCACCATAACCCAATAACCTGTATACTAGATCTTGCTCTTTATCAGATATTCAATACTTGAGTACCTTTGCGTAATGATATTCTCCTCCTTTTATAGTCTTAGGCCTTACTCAATACCATGGACCAAAACCACTTAGGACCAATACCTTCAACCAATTACTTAGGGTCAATACGTCGGACCATATATCTTGGACCAATACCATGGATCAAAATACCATGGACCAAAATACCATGGACCAAATACCTTGGACCAAAACGTAGTTTTCCAAGATATACATACCTTTCATTCTGTGAAAGTGCGTGTGTACATATATGCTCTTTTTGGTCTGTTAACCTATGTGTATATGCTACTTTGTCAAGGTGAACCTGCATATACCTCTCTTTCCTCATTTTGTGAAGTTTGACTTGAAACTCTATGCTGTTAACCTGCTGAACTGTGATCTGTCAATTGAGTGAGTTGCCATCAAGGACAACACCTATGTCATAGTGCCAAATCTGAGTCATAATTCCAACAATCTCCCCCTTTGGACTTGATGGCAACACCAAGTCACTCTCACCCTTTGTCATCAAGGGCAAAGGGTCATGTTCCCCCTGAGTAAATGCTGAATTCTATGATTTGTTGAAGTGTGCTGAATGTGCTTCTATGATCGAGTCCATGCTCCCCTTGAATATAAGCAAGGTATGCAAAACAATGTTCTAAAAGAAGAACATGATGCTATACATACATCATAAATGACCTTCCTATCACCAATGGCTCATACATACATCCATCTCCCAACTGAGTGGGGATATACCAAGTTTTTTATACATGTCAAAACAAGAAACATTACATCATCCATCCCATGCATAGTGGGGTAACAAATTAGGTCGTTTCATGACCTTTACATTAAAAGATATACATGACATATATAACAGAGACCAAATATCTTAAACAAGACCATGATAGTCATCAACAACTATCATTAGCAACTTCTGTCAATCAACATCTAGACCAGCGACCATGTTCTCCCCCTGAACCTATTCCACCTGAATAAAAAACAACTAAGTGAATCTGTACCAAGATCTTCTAAGATAATGCCAACAATGCATTATTAGAAGCATATGCTCCCCTTGAACATGTGCCAGATGATCACTGTTAGATCTAATCATTTCATATAATAGAAGAGTTATCAAGGCATCATCATCAATTAGATATACATCAAGTTATAAATAACTTATGAGAACCAACATATTTCCACATGTCATCCATAGACTGTAACCATCATCAAGCAGAGCAGATAATTCACTGAACCATATCAAACCCCTTTCTTCCTAAGTCTAGCCCACTGCTTTCCTCAAACCAACGTATACGCGACTGTATCCACAGAAACCATCATATGTACACGATTACGCTTCATGAAACTCGTGTATACCAAATTTTCTCTGAAACAAATAGGATTTAACAACAAGATGATGCAACAACTACTCCCAGCTTTTGCCTGAGATATTCAAATGTATCTCTGGGCAGTGGTTTGGTGAATATGTCAACAACCTGTTCTTTGGAGGGAACATACTCCAATTTGACCTTTTGTTCAAGCACTTTTTCATGTAGAAAATGATATTTAATGAGTATGTGCTTGGTCTTGGAATGCATGACTAGATTCTTTGAAATACTGATGGTACTTGTATTATCACATAGAATGGAGATGGGTGGAGTACATGTCATTTGAATGTCTTGCAATGTTTGCATCATCCAAAGTAGTTGTGTGCGGTAAGATGCAGCAACCACATATTTTGCTTCAGCTGTAGATAATGCAATTGAACTTGTTTCTTGCTGAACCAAGACACTAATCTGGAACCCATATAGAATTCACCACCACTAGTGCTTTTTCTGCAATTAACACTTCCTGCCCAATCTGCATCTGTATATGCATGAAGTGTAAGAAGTGTATCTCTAGGATACCATAAACCAAAGTTCTGTGTTCCTTGAAGATATTTCAAAATCCTTTTGACTGCCTGAAGGTGTGATTCCTTTGGATTTGCTTCGAATCTTCCAACTATTCCTATTGCATGCATGATGTCTGGTCAGGTACCTGTTAGATAAAGCAGACTACCAATCATGGATTTGTAAGTTGGTTGATGTATTGCTGCTTATTCATCATTTGAGCTCAAACTGCATCCTATTACCATTGGGGTACATACTAGTTTAGAATCTTCCATGCCGTATTTCTTTAAGATCTGTTTGAGATATTTTCTTTGTGACAAAAAAATACCATCTTTATTTTGTTGAACTTGTAGACCAAGAAAATATGTAAGCTCACCAAGCAGGGACATTTCAAATTCTTGTTGCATTACTAAAGTAAAATTCTGACTCATGGCTTCTTCATTGATACCAAAAATGATATCATCAACATACACAACAAGTATTAGCAATTTATTATTGTCAATCTTTGTATATAGATTGCTATCGACTGATCCCTTCGAAAAACCTTGTTGATGGAGATATTTGTCAAGACGGTAATACAAGGCCCTTGGAGCTTATTTTAGACCATAGAGAGCCTTTCTGATTTTTCATACAAGTTTTGCATCATTTCCAAGAATGAATCCATCTGGTTGCTCAATATAGACTTCTTCTTCTAAGTCTCCATTAAGAAAGGCAGATTTTACATCCATTTGGTATACTTTGAATTTCTGAAAACTAGAAAGAGCAAGGAACATTTTTATGGCTTCAAGTCTAGCAACAGGTGAAAAATTTTCTTCAAAATCTATACCTTCTTGTTGAGCATATCCTTTACAAACAAGTCTGGCCTTGTTTCTAATAACTTCTCCAGTTTCATTCAACTTGTTTTTTAATATCCATTTAGTCCTATGATATTCTAATCATGAGGTCTAGGAACTAATTCCCAAGTATTATTCTTTTCAATTTGCTCAAGTTCTTCATTCATGGCCTTGACCCAACATTCATATTTGCATGCTTCATTTACATTTTGAGGTTCGGTGGAGGATAACAATGCTAGATAGCTTGAAGCTTCTATAATAGTTCTTCTTGTCTGCACACCTGCCTCTTTCTGTCCCAAAATTTGAGTCTCTGGATGATTTTTCTGAACATACCTGGACAAAGTCTTTTCTTCTACCATTATCTCTTCTTCTGGTGCTTCATTGGTTTCTTCTTCAGAATTAGTGTGATTTTATGTAGGAGGATAATCCTCATCTTCTTCATAATTTTTGGATTTTATTTGTTTTGGATTTTTGCATGCTCCATCAACCACAACATCAATACTTTCAATAATTTTACCAAGTATTTTATGATAAAATTTATATCCTTTACTTCGGGAAGAATAACCAAGAAGAATACCTTCATCTGCTCTGGGTTCAAACTTACCAAGTTTTTCATCTGTCCTTTTGATGTAACATTTTTCTTGGTTGAGAATAGTGATGGCAGCGAATGCAGCGTCACCCCAGAAGGTTGCAAGAGTTCCAGACTCATCTAGCATAGCACGAGCCATTTGTTGAAAGATTCTGTTCATCCTTTCTACCACTCCAATTTGCTGAGGAGTCCTTGCAGTGGAGAACTGCCTTTTTATTCCATGTTGTTCACAAAAGTCAAAGAATTCATCCGAGGTAAATTCCCCTCCTCGATCAGATCTGAGGCATTTGATTTTGCGATCTGATTCATTTTCAACCAAAGCTTTGAAGGCTTTGAACTTTTCAAATGCTTCATCTTTATGCTTTAGAAGACCTATCCAACATATTCTGGAAAAATCATCAATGAACAATATAGAGTATTCTTCTCCACGAGGCGACTTTTTCCTTGATGGTCCACATAAATCAATATGAACAAGTTCAAGAGGCTTATTAGATGATCCTTCCTTTTTAGGGAAGTGCGATCTGGTTTGCTTATCGAATTGACATGATTTATATATTGTATTTTCAGGAATGTTGATATCAGGAAGATCATGAATAGCCTTGAATCTGCATGCTTTTCTTATTTGAGAAAAGCTTAGATGCCCCAATCTTCTGTGCCATAGCTAGTGTTCATCATCTTTTCTTAGGTAGCAATTTTTTGTCCTCCCTTGAGTATGTATAAGTTGTTTGGAGTTCTAATAACTTTGATCACGGTTTATCCTATATCAAGCTCACAAACAACACACCTGTTTGATTGAAATACTACTTCATTTCCTTGATCACACATTTGACTGACACTCAACAGGTTATGCTTTAGACCATCAACATACATAACATTCCCAGCTTTAACCTTTTATTTTAAGAAAACAGAGCCTTTACCTTTTATGACAGTAGGAGTGTCATTTCCAAATGAGACCTTGTTTTCCTTTTCTAAGGCATTATATGAGTGAAGTTTTTCTTTGTCACCTGTCATGTGTGTTGAGCATCCACTATTGATGTACCACTGATTTTCTTGTCCTTCTGGATACAAGGCTATGCCACATATTTCTGTTTGTGGTTCTTTCTTTCTCCATATTTTGGGTATTAATAGAGTTTGGTCCTTCTTAGATTTTTGCCAAAATTTACTCTTGCATTCAGATTCTTCATGACCGAAGTTGTTGCAGATAAAGCATTATATTTCATTTTCAAGAAGAGAAAAATTATTGTAGGACCTTTTCATGATCCCTTTCACATTCCTTTGATTTCGTACTTCTCTAATCATGATTTTCTTTTAAGCAACACATTGAGCAGCTTTGTGTCCAAAGTTATGACATGAAAAACATTGGCCATTAAATAAGTTCCTACGATTATCGAATCTATTAACCAGGTGATTGTAGTTTCTATTGATATTCATTCTTGAATTAGATTGAGTATGATTTACCTGAGGTTGGTTGTAGCTTTTGTTTATCCTTGAAGTAAATTGAGCTTGATTTACCTGGTGATCTGCTTTGTGCCTTTGCTGATGATTGTCAAACTGTTCACTGCTCTTTGTTGCATCAAGATAGCTTTTAGTGGAGGTTGACGGCTTTTGTGCTTGAGATGCTTCTTCAGTATATCCAAAACCTGTCTTTATCAGAGAAGAATGTTGTACTTTGATAATTTCATTTAAGTTTTCTGATCCTTTAGCAAATATAAGATTAAGAGCTTTTGTTTTCTCAATATCCTTTCTTAGACCCACAATTTCACATTCTAGTTTTTCATTGTGTTTTCCTCTTTCAGCAAGTTGGAATGTCAAAGTATCTATAATCATATTCTTTTCTTCTAAACATATTTTGAGTTTAGAGATTTCTTCATAAAGTTCATCTTCATCTAAAGCATCCAAGAAATCATCATCTTCAAAAGCCATCAGAAGTCTATAGTCATTACTATTTTTATCTTCATCACTAATTGATAAACCATCGCTATCTTCATGCCTATAGTAGCTCTTCTTACTTACACTTTGTTTTATATTACATTTTATAGATTCCTTACCTTTATCATACTTATCTTTTTGAGGAAATTTGGTAGAATAATGACTAACTCTTGCACAAGCAAAACATTTGAAAGGTAGTTTACCTCTGAATCTTCTGGAACCCTGTTGAAGGTTCTTGAAAAAGTTTGCTTCTTCTTCTCCTTCTGAAATATGTCCTAATTCATTGAATTCTTCTTTTCCTGAATCTTTAACTGCGTCTTCTCTCATATTTGATGGACCTTCTTTTCTCATCTTGAAAGCAATTAAGATTACGTGCAGCTGTGTCATAGTAATAGTCTGAAGATCTTGCTTTTCTTCTATGGCAGATACTTTTGATTCAAACTTAGAAGACAAGGATCTTAAAACATTTTCAGCTAAAGTAACTTATTTTATCTCTTCACCCAAATTCTTCATGCAATTAAAAATCTCATATATACGTAAGAAGTAACTAGCTATACTTTCATCATTGTGCATCTTTAGAGTTTCATATTGAATTCTGAGAGTCTGCAGTTTTTCACATTTTACCTGAGAGTATCCTTCATAGCTTAGAACGATTTTGTCCCATACTTTAGCAGATTTGAGCTGCATAACTTTGACAAACTCTGATTATGATAGACTTTCCAATAATGTATTGATAGCCTTGGCATTGGTTTCATATTTTTTTTACCTGCCACATTTGTAGGAATTGCTGATGGAAATGTATATCCTCCTTCCACGATTTCCCAAACATCTGTTCCAAAAGATTGAAGATAGGCTATGGTTCTTACCTTCTAATAAACGAAGTTTCTTCCATCAAAGATTGGCGGTCTAATGGATCCCTCTCTTTCTTGATTACTCATGATCATGGATCTTCCTTCAAGCGATCAAGCTTCTTCTGAAGGATCGGCTCTGATACCAATTGTTGGAAATAATATTGAGAGGGGGAGTGAATCAGTATTAGTAAGTCAATACTTTTTCATTTCCATAATCAGATTCATATACACTACTTCAGTTAATGGAACTCGCGTGTATACGTAACTGTGTTTAAGGCAACTAGGATATATCCAACAAACTTATGATTCAGTTAATTCATCATATGTTGACCTTTAATTAGTGCATCAGAACCATATAAACAGTAACTAGGTGCAATAAAACACAAAATAGGCAATCACACATATGAACACAAGATATAAGGTGGAAACCCAATGTGGGTGAAAACCATTTGCTGCAATCATCTCTATCTTCTTTTAAATAATAAGAAACTTCTTTTTACAATTTTTGTACTAGTGCAGTCTTATACCATTACGTAGGCTTTTACCTGTAGAAGGCTACAACCTTCTCTCATTCTCTTGCTTCTCCTAGAAGGGAGCTACAACCCCCTAGCTCTTGTACTAGTTGATATGTTTACTAGTACGTAGGTGTCGGCCTATAGAAGGCTACAACCTTCTCTTTTCTTCCAGGGACCACATTTCATATATTTTCAGACTGGATCCATCATTAACATCATTCAATCATCACATATATCTGTGTCAACCAATATCCTTTACACCAACCACAACTGAATCAATCAATCACTTTGACAACCCTTCAATCTAATCTTTCAGAATGTTGTAACCAGAATACAGTAACCAAAACCCAAGCCAAAACCTAGAACACTGCAACAGCAATTAGAAGCAGCTAAAACATATTTTATAAGGTATATGCTACTTCCATGTGTCGAACCTACATGAAAATGCTCTTTTCTCAAGGCGTACATGCTATTAAGATGTACACGCTATTTTGATATGCAAAACTAGTGTGTATACACGCCTTTTCTAATGTGAACTTGTGTACAGATCTGTAAATGATGATTTAAACATTACAACAATTCCAGACTTCAGTTATACCCAGATCATCATATTTACAGACTACAACATGCTCCAATTATTCAGATAAATGATCAAACCATATAAAGATAATTCACTTCAAGCCTTAAGATCTTGACCCATCATCAGATCTTATCCTTCATTAAGCACTAAGGTTCATCCTCGGTTCAAATCTAGTTATGCACCATAACCCAATAACCTGTATACTAGATCTTTCTCTTTATTAGATATTCAATACTTAAGTGCCTTTTCCTAATGATCTTCGCCTCCTTTTATAGTCTTATACCTTACTCAATACCATGGACCAAAACCACTTAGGAAGAATCCCTTGGACCAATTGCTTAGGTTCAATACCTCAGACCATATATCTTGGACTATTGGCCAGATAAATCGATCTTGCAGACAAGACCAATCTCCCTAGTATCAGAAGATAGTCTAGCAACAAATAGGCAAACAAATCTATCTTTCTCTAGACATATGCAATTTACAAATAAAGACTATAAAGGTGTTAAGATCATACCTTAGATCCAACGCTTGTTTGTTGTAGTCATCCCTCGATCGTCCAAAAGAGTTATCTTTAAAGACTTGCAATCACAAACAAGCAAACATCAAATAGCACATGCATAACAAATATCATAAATCATGTCTATTATGGTGATCAAGGAATCCACAAAATAAACCATAAATGACTAGCTTATTGAGAAAAATAAACTTATTTATATTAATGTTGAAGTAGAAGAACCTTACAACCTTTTCAGCCTTGATGTTGAACAAGCTCTTCCTGGGGTCCGAAAAAGGAATTTCCTTTACTTTGACAAGCCTTGCACTCTTCCAAATGAGATCTTAGAGGTATGTAATCTCTCCTCATAAAAGCTCAACTAAAGAAGACTAAGTTCTAACAGAATTTCACCTCCAAAATATTCAGCTTTCAACCTCTTCAGTAACCAGCCCAATGCTTCATTTTATAGTGTAGATGAGGAGGTTACAGGTTCATTTATGAAGGGATAGAATCCTCCTTCAAAGGGATACGCTCCTCACATCAAGGGGTTAGCTCCTTAAGGTATGGGATGCATGAACCTTGAGAGAGCGAACTTGCCACCTCAAGATTCCTTCCAGAAGCTTCTAGAAATGACTGAAAGTGAGTTTTTTGGAATGTACTTGTGCTTTTTTAACTTTTACAGGGCTCCACACCCATAACACAGGGACAGAGTGGTTAGGTGCGCATGAGACATGACCATTAGGTGCGGGACCGCAGGTAATGGAAATAGAAAGTGTAGAACCAGAGTTTTAAAGACTTTTAGGGCTTTTCTCTTACTTTCAAGGCTTGATATGAAGAACTAAGGCTTTAGACTTGCAAAGGAGGAAAGTATAAGTCGTAATGGACTCACACAGATTGTAGAATGTCAAGGTGGCAATTTTTAGTGCAACAGATTTCCCCCTAAAGTGCGAAGTCTGTAATAGATGAAGATGGAGTCTTTCATGTATGAAGAGTGAAGTACTTTATCATTTCAAGGATCATCCTGTGGACACCTCAGTCGGAACCTATAAAAACATTCAATGCAATATATATATATATATATATATATATATATATATATATATATATATATATATATATATATATATATATATAGACATATCATTGCTGAGGTAGGCATTCCCATACTCAGATCAAAGCTGACTAAACTATTCTGATACAAGAATGATTTTGTAATACATCAAGAGTATAGACTTGTGTAGATACAGTATGGATGTAACCATCTGTTTATAAATAGTCTACTGCATAATGAATAACAAAATTCCTCGCAGCTTGGATGGTAGAAACTAGATCCAGGGTCTTGATTTCCGCTTCCCAAACTAGTACGATTCTATCCATGTGAATGAATGTGTCGAAGTCTAACATGGTAGAAACCACTTGATTACCAGTCAATGATGTGAACAGTTAACAAGTGTGAGAGAAACCACCAGTAATTTCAATGGCTCTCAAACAAGGAAAATTTTAAGGATGGAAATTTTTCTTGAAGTTTAAAAACATTGGCGAATCTCACTAATCCCTAATATGCAAACTATAAAATTTTTAATGATATATTTGCAAAATTATTCAAATTTATAATGATTTTATATATGGTCTCTATATAATGTTGGTGATTTTTAAGGTAAAATAATTTTATATTCTAAAATTTGGGCGAATCATCTTTTATAAAAATTGGAAATTAGCGAATCGGTTTTTGGAAAAATCATGGAAAATTAGCCCACTGGGCGAACATTAGCCCCTAAAATTTTCCATGCTCTCAAAGTACCCAGTACAATCCATGAAATGTGAATAAATGAGTCGAAGTCAAACATGTCATAGAATCATTTGATTAAAGGTCAATGATGCAACCTATCGTCAAAAGTAAAAAAAATTGCATTAGGGCATGCAGCTTTCAAGGTACTAAAGATTTCTAGATCAACTTCCTAGATAATGAGCTGAAGTCGATAGAAAGTGATTCGTCGTAGGCAAGTCGACAACATGAAATCGTAGATCAAGTTTTGAAGAAATACATTTGCAAGGACTGACTCAGGGATGGTCAAAATGGATGACAGATATTTTGCAGATGAATGGTTTGTTTGAACTAATCTCTTGAACACATAATGACACTGCAGATGGTTTGGTGACAATTGACCCAAAGCTAACACCCAGAAACTGGCTGAAGACTTTCAATATGGTTTGATTAACTGTTAGGCAAAGGATTTTCCCAACCTAGGTGAACAAAAAGTGTCATGTTCAAGAGTGGTTGATGGGTTTTTAAAAAACAAAGTGTAACTAATAGGTTCATTTTTCTCTCTTTCCCCCACCATTTTTGGCAAGTACCTCTTTATTTTTGACAAGCTTGAGGAGGATAACATTTGCTTTTTTATAAGCTCATCCTTCAGACGAGTCCAACTTAGTTTAAAATTCGAACCCTAAGAAAGAGTGGTTAGTTCCTATTTAAAATTAAACAGGTCCTTTACTGTTAAATTTTAACGAGCCCAGTATAGGAAAAACTCGGTGTTTTTCAATTTTAGGGAGTCAGAAGAAAAACTTAAGAAAACTCCATGGGGGTAATTTTTCGTAAAATAATCCATTAGGCTCGAAAAAGGATAAAATAATACAAAAGGGATGACTTTTCAATACTTTAACAAGCTGAAAAAGACAAGCGCTCAACAATCTTTTCATATTTAACGAGTCTGAAAAGGGTTTAAAGAGGACTCTATCGACCGTATTTAGTCAACATGTACCTTTTTCATAAATAGTCCATTTCAGTCCGTAAAAGGAGTAAACTTATACTGAAAGGATGATTATTCATTTATTTTAACGAGTTTGAACAATCAAGTGCTCAACAATCTTTTCAATTTTCGAGAGTCTGAAAAGAGCTTAAAGAGGACTCCAATGTTTCACTTTTTCGTAAATTTTTTGAAAGAGTCCGAAAAAGTGATAAAAGTATGCTCTTTGTTGAAAAATGATAAATTTTCCCTAAAAAATCCAATATTCTGCACAAAAACTCAAAACACTACACATATTTGTTTAAGATAAATAAAATTGATTTAAAAAATTTCCTTTTTAAAGTGAAAAATAAACAAATTAAAAATTCTTTTATTCGAAAAAACTTACAAAAAGGGTTTTCCAACTTCATTCTTACCATTTGAGTTCAGAGTGAAAAGTGAGAGCTTTTGGGTAAGAAAGTTCCTATGAAGATTCTCGAAAATTTGTCTGTCAAAATTGAAAACCGTCAGCTCTAGGTAATCCATGACCTCCTTATCTTGCATTTCATCTGTTTACATTTTGATTTTAGGCTTTAGATGTAATTTTTAAAGGAAAATTTGGTTTAAAAATTTGCTCGCGGGGTATGTAGGCGCAACATGTGGCCCCTGCGAACCTCGACTTTTTTTACAAAGAAAAAAGTCGTGGGTTTGCACTTGTTGCTCACAGCTCATGCGGATCTATGAACTATCTGTAACTGGCAAGTGCAGACCCCCGCGAAAATGAATTTTAAAATTAATTTTTCTCCATTTTTGCCCAAATTTTTTTGAACTAGCTGGTTCTAATATGTCTTTTATGCATTGTAGGACATTCAAAATGCTTATTTGGCGAGAACGCAAGCATGAGGATGTAGATTTTCCCACATTAAGCCATATGCCCACAATGCAGGCATTAATAGTGTGCGGATTGTTAAAGTTCTGGGGCATACACGGTATAAAGTCCCAAATAAACCTCTTGCAATGGTTGGTAGACAGGTGGAATAGACAGGACCAATGTTTCATCATTGGTGGCCACCGGCTTGAAATCGAGCTGGAGGACATCTAGTTTTTGACTGGTTTGTCCGAGAGTGGTGAACATTTATCCCTTTTCAGGACTAGGCCAGGTGGGCAGTCTGTTGCTAGTCTTCGATTAGAGTTTTGCGATGATCAAATGAAGGACGAATGGATTGATATTAAAACTATCAACCGTCCTGAGCTTAAGGTCATTGCGTTCACTGTTACCAGGCTGTGCAGGAGTGCAACATTTCATGTGGCTACTGGATCCCAGATGCAGATGGCAGTAGACTGTTTTCGGGGTAGAATATTCAACTGGTGCGAGGCTATGTTGGCAAATGTGAAAGGCCAACTAACCAGAGCAAAGAACAGATAGCTGAAAATTTTTGGATATGGATTCATCGTGGTCAGCTTTGCTCTAGACAGGATCTGCATGCTAGCCTTGCAGTATATTCCTATTGATGCTGGTATTCCTCGAGAGCCTAGGACAGTTCGCTGGTTGCCTTGATGGCCTGCCACCCTGAGGAGGGTACAGAGGTTGTTTGATTACCGCCTAAGTTTTTTGTTGGTTGAACAACCAACTTTTTGTGATTCAGGATTTTCCATATGATGGGATGGATTATCGTGGTGACCCAGACATGATTCTTCCGCCAGGGGAACAATGGGATGATTCAGGTAAAATCATTTTCAACACTTTCTAAGTTCTAATTTTTTTTATTTTTAAATCGTCCAAAACTGATAATCAAAAGTTTAAATGCAAATGTGGGTCCTCAACGACTAGCCGCTCTCCAGCCTTTCGAGAGGAAACACCCAGCTACAGTAGCACCAACCCCACATGACCAATCAGTAGAGATATTGACCGATTTGGAGCATCATCTAGAGCGCTTGACGCTAGATTTTTAGAGACGGATATAGATGATATTCCACTTAGGTTACAGAGATATGTGATTGGGGTCCTAGGACCTTTTAGGAGGTTCCTATGTAGAGTGGCCCGGGCAGTGGTTTCTTATTGTGAACATTGCCAGGTATAGGATGATCGACTTTGTAGACTCATGACATTTTGACTTTTGTATTTATCATTTTTTCCAATCATATGGTGTTTTTCAACCTATGATCGAAGACGATGTATATTTTGAAACACTACTTCTATGCTATGATATATCATTATTACCAGCTATCTCATGCAACATGTTGTCAAATGTTATTAAATTTACTGTTTTGATTATTTCAAATGTCTATTTATCATACTAGAACCAACTGCATCTTCTAATGTATTTAAATGTCTTGGAATATGTTGATATTCAATGTAGTCAAATTCACGTTCCAAGAGATGAACTCTAAAAAATAACCTTAATAACACTGGATTTATAATGGCATAAACCCTATTAAGCTATAACACAACGAGTTTAGAATCCAACCTAACAATCAAACTCTAAATCCCAAATGAGATGGATTCCGATAATAACTCAATCACTGCACTATACTCTACAATGTTATTTGTTGTTTGACCGAGCCTTACCCCATGCATAGATACTAACTCATCCGAGGGTGAATAGATAACCCAAGTTGTAGAAGAAATTTTCCGTGTATTACGACAAGCACCATCAGAAAAACCAATGTATGTTTGAAGAGGTGTCGACATTTGCAATATCAAGAGTAAAATCAAGATAAGTAGGAATGATGATAAGAGCACTCTCTGAACTAGGCACACTTTTCTAATCTAAAACACACCAGCAGTAAAGTAACTAATCTAATAAAAAATCTCCACATCGAATTTAAGCATAATTTCTTTTAAGATAAAGTCCATTTCTAAGTTTACCCAAAGAGACATCGTCAAAATCTATCAATTCATAAGCCCCTTTTCTCAACTTTTGCTTAACAATGTAAGGACCATGCCACATAGGTGCAAATTTTCCAGCCCCTAGCTTATCATTTGCTCGATCATATAGTAATACTAGGTCTCCTTCCAAAAAATTGCGAGGTGTAACATTTCTATCGTACTGAGCTTTCACTCATTTCACATGAGTCTCATTTTATATTGCAGTAGTGCGTCGATTCTCATCTAGCTGAGCTAAGTACAAAAAAAAATTCTCTTCTTCAGAAGTAGTTGGGAGTAATTCTATGGCTAATTGTAATGACGGAATTTCACATTCAATAGGTAACATTGCTTCCAAACCATAAACTAGTTGAAAACGAGTGAAACTAGTCAATGTTTTCACTGAGGTCCGATATGCCTAAAGTGCTTAAAATAGCATGGTATGCCAATTTGACTTATGAATACCAGTGATTCGTCTGATCATAGTGACTAAAAATTTATTGATAGCTTCAACCAGACCATTAGCCTGCGGGTAATACAGAGTAGAACTATCGTGGCGCAGGCCAACTTGATCTATCAGTTCAGTCATCATGATGTTTCGAAAGTTACTTCCATGATCAGTGATAATAGCTTGAGGAACATGGAATCTAGCAATTATATGATCGAATACGAAAGTTGCAGTAGTCTTGCCATCTGCCGAAAATGTAGGCATCGCCTCGGCCCACTTAGTAAAATAATCTACTTCTAGGATAATATACACATGCCCACCAGCCAAGTGAGGGTTACATGTAATAAAGCCAATACCCCACTTTGCGAAAGGACCGATAGCAATTATAGGGTGAAGAGGAGTGGGTGGAGCGCGCATCTTACGATCAAAGATTTGACAATTGTGGCATTTCCGGACTGCATAGATACAATCTTTAAATAAGGATGGCCAGAAATAACCAGCGCGCAATATCTTTTGGGTTGTGCAATACCCAGACATATGACCGCCACATGCTCCAGAGTGACAGTCATTTAGAACCTTTTTAGCTTCTTCATGAGTTAAACAATGTCAGAAAACATAATCCGCTCCATAACGATAAAGTGTATCACCAATAATATTGTATTGTTGGGATTGGAACATATTTTCTGTCACTAAGATCATGAGATTTCAGGCCAAAAAGATTGGGTTTGGAGATAAAAAAATAATATCTCCATACCATGGATCAAGATTACTGATAAGAAATAAGGATTCATCTGCAATGGGCTCTTCCGCGATAATTTCAGTATCAGTACGCGGGAAATCACACATCAGTTCGGAAAAAACCAAAGATTTCTTTACCCTAGATTTTTCAAGTTCCAGGTCAAATTCCTATAGGATAACTATCCATTTGGAATACTTGCCCCCTAGAAATTGTTTGGTCAAGATATACATCATAGGGTTAGAGTTAGAAATTACCTTCGTTTTGCGTAATAAGATGTAGTGACGAAATCTTTAGACAGCTTGAACAGCTGCCAAAGCCAATTTCTCCACATGCCAATATTTAATCTCAGTCGGATGCAGAGTTCGACTAAGATAGTAAATCACATCTTCACTGTTGAATTCATCTTCTTGAACTAAAACCATCCTAATGGTGGAATAAGAAGCGGCGAGGTACAAAAAGTAATCCTGGTTGTAATTCAGAGGATGCAGTAACGGTGCATGGGTCAACGCGTGTTTGAGTGCATTAAAAGAACGATCAGCGATCTCATCCCAAAAGAATGGAATATTATGTTTTAACAACCTAGTAAAACCTTTCGTTATCTTGGTGTAGTTAGGAATGAGACGATGTAAAAAGTTTGCTTTCCCTTGCAAACTTTGGAGTTGGCGAAGAGTCGAAGGAGGAGGTAAATTGACGATAGCTTCCACCTTCGAGGGGTCGACATGAATGCCTACCTTTGATACTATAAATCCCAGTAAGTGACCCATTTCTACACAGAATACACATTTGTGTGGATTCAGCCAAATTTGATAATGCTTACATCTCATAAAGATAGCTCGTAAATGAATGAGATGATCAGCTCTACGTAATGAGTGGGCAAGTAAATCATCGAGATAAGGTTGCACAATGTGCTTGATGTCATGAAATGCGTAAGAAATAGCCCTTTGAAAAATTGCTCCAGTATTCTTCAATCCAAAAGTTAATTTGCAATAAGCAAATGTACCCCATGGACAAATGAAAGTTTTTTTAGCTTGATTAGCAGGGAATATGTTCGTTTGATTGTAACCAAAAAAACCATCCATAAAGGAAAACATTTCACTGCCGGCACAATCATCAATAATTTGATTGATATAGGGTGTTGGATAATTTTCTTTACGACAAGCTCGATTAATATCTCTATAATCGATACATATTCTTATCGTTCCTTGTTTTTTGTTGACAGGAACAATATTTGATACCCAATCAGTTAAAGGAATTGGATAAATGAAACCTGCATGAAGTAATTTCTCAATTTTGGCTTTGATAGAAGCAGCTTTTCGCAGATGTATCTCAGGTAAGCGTTGTCGGAAAGTTTTAGAATCCGGGTATGTTTAATTTCATGGACAACAATTGATGGATCGATTCTTGGAATTTCTTCATATGACCAGGAAAACACTTCACGGAATTCTTGAAATAGGGCTTTGTAAGTTTGGATTTCATCATCCGTAAAACAAGCACCTATATGAATGGTTTCAATAATTCCAGGCTTAACTGAAATGTCAATAGAAACCGTTTGAGAAATATTTTCCAAATTTAACTCAGAATCAGAATGTTGCAATGGATTCTGTGGTTCTTTGACATAGTCAGTCATAAAAATAGAAGAAAAATCATTTTCAAAATGATAAAGCTCAAGTAAAAACGAAGACCGGTGATGTAGATCTTCCCATGGTAAATCATCAACAGACAATAGTTCACGAATTTGCTCATCAGTATGAACAAGATCAGGAAATGTTGTTGTAGCTGAGCTAGATATAGAAAGTGATTCCCCTTGGACCACATTCATTGGATCAGTATTGGTTGAATTTAACTCAGAAAACGACTGTACAACTTGATATGCAATTTCAAAGGGACTCAGAGGCATTGCGCCACCAAATGCATCCACCTTAGAATCGGAAAGTACAATCCAAGGATCATCAAAAATAAGAGTATTCGATGAAATCATATGAATATTTGCAATAGAAGGCGTTACGTTAGGAGGTGGGAAGGAAAAAGTTCCTAGTAAACCAGAATATTTAATCAAACCTACGCCAACATCCTTGTAAGGGATAGTTGCTTTACCAATGTGTTGAATACTATCTGTAGAGGCTGGGTTGGATGAGAAATAAGTCAGCTGGTCTATCGTAACCATCTTTCTATTATGAGGAAACTTGATAAGCTGAAAGACCGATGAAACAATAGCAGTCATAACATAAGACCAACTATGACCCAGGAGACGGTTGTAGTCTAGAGGGGCATCAACCACTTCCACATCTAGATTTATGGTTTTGCCTTTGAACCATATAGGTAAATCTTGCAAAATACCAAAAGGATGGAACCCTCGGCCACTAAAAGCCTTTAGAATTGTCGAAGATTGAGTGAGTGTGGGAGAACCAAGCAATTTCCAACACTTGATCGACATAATACACGTAGAAGCCCCTTCATCAATCACAGTCCAAAAGCAAGGTCTGTTTTTGACTAAAACTGGAATCTGGAAAGCCATTTGATGAGGTAGGCGTGGTGTACTATTCTCTAAATCGAAGATTATTAGGTTTGAATCCTAAATATCGACAGCTCCTATAGCAGACAGTAGTAATTTACGCTGTGCTGGGCATGATTGCAGCACTTCCAAAGCTGACATTGCTAAAGGGTAAATAACTAAGTCTTCAAAAATGTTGTGATTTTGAGCAACTCTCGCATGTGGATTGAAAGCTGATTTCCGAAGTACACCTTTAGCAGGTGGTTTGATTACTAAGTCAGGGTTTGGTTTCTCGATCTGTAGTGGACCAGAACCAAGAGGAGGTGGAGTTGATGTGCTTGAATTAAAAGATTCTAATTCTTTACCACTAAAAGGATTTTTACTATCACAACCTTGCGATCGTGTCACAATCCTGACATGAGACATCACCATAATGGGTTCTTCTGAGGCATTCGAGGAAGAACCAATCATCTTACTATCTTGAGTAGGAAAAGGATCCTTCAAGATAGCAGGTGTTTGAGAACCTTTAACGATTTTTGAAACCTCTGCTTGATGTGGGCAATCTTTAGTAAAATGATCCTCGTTGCAAATGAAACAAGGATAACGAGGTTTTCGTTTTTCGCCAGTAGATTCATTTTATTTGTTTTATCTTTTGAATTTTTTATTATTTTTCTTCTTCCCCTTCTTTTTACCACCGGATTTTGATTTGGCCGTAGATGATTCTACGGCATGGATGTCAGCAAAAATTTCAGCGGAAGACTCTCCTGTCAAGGAATCAGGTAAAGTTATTATAGGAGAAGAATTCTTTGAAGCCAATCATACCATCAACGGCATGAGACCCTGAAGGAACTGCAGTTATTTGACCGTGATTTGGAAGATCAGAGATTTTTTCATGTAAAGTACCTGACTGCGTATAAACAAGGTCAAGGTACTGAGCTTGAGCAATGACTTTCTCTTCAGTAACAACTCCTCCCTTAGCTACATCTTCAATGATTTTAGGTAACAATGATTTAATGAACCATTCCGCTAAAATTTGATCCGGAATGAAAACTTTCACTAAACGCCTTCTACATTGCCATTCATGAATGTATTCAGAAGTATATATGGACATGGATTGTTTCAGTGAAGTTAACAATTCTGTGCCATTGTCGTATCTGACAAGAAACTGAAAATGAGTTAAGAAAGTAGTGGCTAATTGATTGAAATTATAAAAAGAAGCTCGTGGTAACTCAATGTACCATTTGGCAGCAAGACCAATTAGAGTTCGTTGAAAAAGACGCAATCGAATTGAATCACCAATGATGGAATTATATGAATGATGAGCCCCGAAAATGGATAATTATCTGGGCTCATTCAGCCTCCTAATTCAACTTAATCCACCATTCTCATTAGTTTATTGCATGTTTTTTATTATATTTATGCTAATAGAGTGAATTGGGTTAGTCATTATGCCAACAAGTCTAATGTGTGCTTTGTGTAGTCTTTTTGGTCAATTTGGAGACAAAATCAAAGGTTTTAATGAGCACTTGGCAGCCAAATTCGTGGGAGAACAAGGGAGAGGATTTGTAGGAAGGTGTCCCCTTCATTTATGGGCCCTTACCTTGAATTCTCCACCATCAGCTCGGAGTTCAAGGGCCACCAAATCAATTATCACAAGGGCAGCCGAGCAAGTGCTAGTAAAAGTGTTGTTAACTACAACTCTTGGCAGCTGAATTCCTAAAGTTTAGGAGGGCTGTTGGGGTCCTCAATTTGTATAAATAAGAAGGCTTAGGGCCTCATTTTGGTTAGCCAGTAGTTAGTCACTTTTTAGGCTGAAGTTAGCTAGCTTGTAGTTTGATTTTAGTCATTAGATTAGCTTTGCATTTCAGCACATTTTCAAGCTTTCCTTTGTGGATAGTTTTTGATGTAACTATTATTTCTTGCTTAATAAAGATGAATCCAGCTTTACACCAGCTCTAAATCTCTCTTAGGAGGTTGTAGCTCTTGGGGTTGGGCCCATCTCAAGTGCCCAATACCTCCTTTGTTTACTTTCATGTGTCTTTGCTGCATTCTCAAAATAAAATCTGCTATTTAGATTTAAATCTTGTTTTGTTATTTAGGTTACTTTTGATGATTAAAACGGATTTTGATGTTCAGATTGAGTTGATAGGGTGTTAATAGGGGAAATATTCAAAAGAGGGCCATCAAGCACCTCTGATTTGACCTCTCCCTTAGTGGGATCAGGAGCTGGGATCAAGGTGACCTTGCTGCCCACAAAAACGTTGTTTTGCTTTGTCTTGCAATTCTTAGCGTTGGAATCCTCATTTGCAGATGCTAATATTAGTAGTGTTTAAATGCTTCAGTTGATGATTGCTTAGTTGCATAAGTTATTTCACGCATTTCATTTCGAATAAACTGCTGTTCATTTCCTTTTGTTGTTACTTAGGTCAGAATAGAGTAAAGTAACTAGGTCATAGGTTTTATAAGTGTTTGTTTGTTCAGTTTGAAAAACCACTTGCAGAGTACCTGTTACCCTTCTTTATCTGCCCATACTCCATCCAACCTACCTGCTTCATCCTTCACTTAGAACCCTTACCTTACATTTTCCTCATTCGCTTACTTTGCCATGATTCTCATCTTCTTGTGGAACATCGTTTCATCCCTCCTTGAACAAATCTCACCATCTGTGCCACTCCTCAACTCCATCCTCCAAGTCTTGAACTCCCCTATTTCACCTCCATACTCATTCCTCCACCTTTTTCCCTCCATCCATGCTCCAAAATTCCATTTCTGAACATCCTGTAGAAAATCACAAAACATCCTGTAGAAATTCCAGAACATCCTGTTGAATCCCTGCAGACTTCCTGTAGAAGCTCACAAATGAGGTTTCTTGGTAGCAAAACTCTGTGAAACTCTTTGGAAGGGTGTTAGTGACCCCTTAGGCCCTCTCTGAGCCTTCCTGACCTCCTCCAAGCATTTCCTCTCGCCAATCCACCTCTGCACAGTAAAAAATAGTTAAATCGCATGCATGATAATTCTAACAACTTATTCAAAAATACAAAAAGATGTAGAAGTAGCTTAGACACATGCATTTTGCCTTCCTAGAAGTCAATGGCATCTCTTTCAGTAGCTTGCATCCTCTTTCTTGCATCAGTAGGGCTAGCGGGTAAAATTAGGGTTTGCTAGGGTTTACATTTCCTTTCAGCTTTCCAATTTCTTTCTGCGAGTAGATTAGCCTTCTTTGAGTTAGATTTCATCCATCAGTTAAAAAGCTTCTTCTAAGAGCTCATAGAAGTTGTCTTAAGCTCCTAGCGGACTTGTGCCAGCTGACCAAGTGATAGCTGTGGCAAGAGCTAGTACTTGTGCATACAACACCGTCGCTTCCAAGTTTGTTACGAACTACCGAGCTGATAAAATTAAAGAAGGGAGTTCCAGGAGTTGCAGCATTATTGCTGCATTACTGGGGCTCATCAATGCACACCAAAGGTGATAAGTCATAACATGATTTGACGGATCCTCTCCTGACTTGCCCTTGAATTTCAGGATATCACTAGGAAACTTAATAGGCATTGGCAGCCAATACGGAAGATAGTAAATCGGATCGTTTGTAAGGCGCGACAAATCAGGTAAATCCAAAGTTGCAATAAATGGTAACTGACAGTTAGGGTCGTGAAAACCTTGAGTAGCGAGACCAGTTCCAGGAGGAGGATATCCAGGATAACCTGGAATCATATTTGCATTAGGAATGTTATAACATCCTTGGAAACGAGGATTAACCGGACCAAACTGAGGTTGTTGAGGCTGTTGATAAGTATAGCTAGGATATGGTTGATACTGATAAATTGGGTTTTGCATAGTAGGACCGAATTGATAATGCCCCTGGTATGGTTGATACGTAAATTGTGGTTGACTTGTAGCAATGGTAGCAATCATACTAGCTTGTCTCGCAGGCGGACCGAAGTCTGAACCATAGGTCCTGACTGAGGCACAGAGACTTGAGGAATTTGCACTGATGCAGGGGTAGTACAAACCGGAGCTGCTGATACTCCAGAAACATGTGTTGTAGTTTGAACAGAGGTTGCAGTAGTTGCAGCAGTTTGGGGCGGATTACGAGGGGAACTAGGCCCATGCTGCTAAATTGTACCAGATGCAGGGGTTTGAATAGTAGGTTGGACAGGTTACTGGGTTGGACCAGAAACCAAAGGATGTCTAGGTTGATTAATTAACTGCACATTAGGTTGCAAAGTCTATTGAGTTTGAGATGGACCCCACACCATGTTCATTCAGGAGTATGGACCCACAAAACGTTGTGCATATGGAGGACCATAACCTGGTTGAACGTAGGGCTGATAATTAGGTGGTACATTTCTAGCTCCTTGAAAAAATGGTTGACTAGAAGGCGGTTGGAAACCTTGAGTTGGGTACTGACCTTGGGGTTGATCACCTTGAGGCACGTATTGAAACTAGGGTTGACCTTGAGGTATGTACTGAAACTGGGGTTGACCTTGGGTTATGTACTAAGTTTGAGGTTGGCCTTGGGGTATGTATTGTCCTGACGGTTGATAAATTTGAGGAAGCCCTTCATGCGATAACTGACTACCTTGGGGTTGCCCCCCAGGTGGTAACTGAATACCTTGGGGTTGTCCCCCAGGTGGTAACTGAATACCTTAAGGTTGTCCCCCAGGCAGTAACTGACTACCTTGAGGTTGAGGATTTGGAATACTACCAGACATCATAAGGATTTGTTCTGCATTCAATGCTTGAGTTCCATTACTTCCAGATGATAACACTTGTTCAATCGGTCGAGGAGATGCTCCTGAAAAAGTACTAGAGAGTGACTGGTACCGCAAAGGAATAGAAGGACCGCCAAATAAAAATGTTTCTGGTGTTTGGGAAAACATAGATGACTGTCTTAACATAATCGATGATGGATAATAACCTCTTAGCATAGGATGAAAAGGAATTCGAGGTGGTAAAAAACTAAGACCTGGGTTTTCTAAAAAAATTGTCAATGAAACATACCAAGCATCACTCCTGAAAGGACTGTAGAATATTGATTCATGCTCCCTAAGATTTAAAATCTGTTGGTTTTCGGGAAGAATTACGTCTTCTTCTAGATTAACAAGTTCTTCAATAGAAATGAGGCTAGAAGGAATATTTTGAGTAATGATATTGCTTACCCTAGGTGAACCAGGATTACTAGAAGCTGGAGAAGCAAATCCTGAAGTTGAAGTAACAGCAGGTTCAGTGTCAGGCTCAGAAATTTTAGGTTCTTCAGCTAATTCAGTGGAAGGAGAAATACTACCAGTAACTTCGGAAAATGAAATTGGCTCTTGAATAGACTTTGTTAGTTGTATTTGATAATCAGGATGAATAATTAAAGATGACTCTTCGGCTCCTGGTGATCTAACTCTACTGTCACTAGGTGATACAAGAGCTTGTAGCCCTTCAAACTGGCTTGGTGAATACTCAGGAGGTTTCCCCTGAAGTCTACGAGATTGTCTCAGTAATTCAGCCACGATTAAATATTAATTAATCACATGCAAACAAAGAAAATTTCAATAAAACCACCTAAAGTCTCTAAAGAAACAAACAATTGAATCACACGCCTAAAAAATCTAAGATTTAAAACCGCACACAAACAATAACTTCCCGTACTAAAAACACTAGTTGGTGATGAAATCCAACTTAATAGAAGTTTAATATAGAAAGGGCAGTTGGAATAGTTACCCCCGACAACCTGCTTAATGAAACAGACTGGCACAAGTTTCTTCACAGACCATCTCGAGTGAAGAGAACCCCCCAAAGAGTCCAAGTGAGTCTAGTCGATGTCTGATCTAGGTACAGTGAGACTCATCCTTCACTGTCACCTTAGGAAATAATCTTAAGTTTATGGACACTAAGGTTACCAATAACAACAAATACAATTGGGGGAACAATCTATGATCCGATCTATGTGCAAGGGCAGAGTAACAAAGCTCAATCCCCTTGAAGGCTTCTTGACATGACCAATCCGAGGTTTACCAACAAGTGACCCCAGGCTCCTTGACAATGGTTAATCTGAGGTTTACCTGTTTATAATGCACACAAATCTTCTATCTTTCCCAATGAAACAGACTTGATTGTCTCAAAGGTTTAGACATGATCTCGTGATTGACTCCTTTAAGAGAAGCTTCCCAAAATGTATCAATTACAATTGGATTTATTTCCTACCGCAAGATGTATCTACTTGTTTGTTTTAACTATCTTGGAGAGTTGATTACTCCCTACTCCAAGATACTAGCCTAAGCTATATTGGTGATAAGAGCCCTAGAAATAAAAAAGATTACTAGATCAATTCTAATTAAGCATTGCTTTTATGGGTTGTTCCTTAAGTCAATATGTATGGAAATGAAACTTTGATGGTGTGAAGACTCGACTCCAAACACTAAAAAATGCACCTAAAATGATAAACAATTTGTTTTTCATTCAATGAAATTCTAGCTAAAAGGAAGAGTTCGAGAATGTAATTCTTTAAGAAACAAATCTTTCTTTCAACATGAGAATGAAAAGAAAATATTTTTGTCTTTTTCAATAAGAAATCATAACGAAACTAATAATTAATGCTCACAATAAATCCCTTTCCTTTTCAAAACTCGAAACTACAAGAAAAACAACTTTCCTTTCAAAAGAGATCTACAAGTTCTAGAAAAGCACTCAAAACTACAAAAACTAATTTTGAGATCTAAAAACTTTAAAATATAAATAAATGAAAGCTTCAATTCTTTTTTAGGACGTTTTACTTAGTTGTTCAGTAAACTAAGGATTCATTTGTTTAGAATAACAAACCAATCAAAAAACATCCAGATATGTTTTCTTTTGTAAAAATGAAATTCAAAACTTATAACAAAGTTTGTTCAAAGATTTGCAACGAGAAAACTGAATCTATTTCTCACAAAGGATAGATTTCACAACCAAGTCAGACTCATCAAGAAGATGAAAAGACACCAGTGTAATCTAAGGTTTCTCAAGCTTCTGATATTTGAGTCACCACAGAGACCAAGTGAAAACCACTCCAAGCATGCAAAACTTCTAGAAAATCACCTAAAAAAAAAATACTATCGGAACTCACTCACAAGAGGTTTTTGACAGTAAAAACACAGATCTCGGTAGACCCTAAAGCTTCTAAATCAAACCTACACCTAACTGGAAAAAGGTATTTTAGGTTTTTCAAAAAAATTTACAGGGTCCGCAGGCTCCAGAAGTAACAGGTGCAATCCCGCTCTGTTTACTAAATGAAAAGTGTGGCGATGCCCGCACTGTCTGTGAAGGGAAAGTGAGGTCCCCTAAAAACATCGAAAAAAACAAAAAATACTCCTAGATTTAAAAACTACCCAAGTCAGTGTACATCAAAAACCATAAATGAAAACACTTTTCTCAAGTCAAAACAAAGGAAAACCAAAAACCAAATCCCTTCCCCAGTGAAATCGCCAATTTGTTGGTGGATAAATCGATCTTCCGGACAAGACTGATCTCCATAGTATCAGAAGATAGTCTAGCAACAAACAGACAAACAAATCTATCTTTCTCTAGACATATGCAATTTACAAATAAAGACTATAAAGGTGTTAAGATCCTACCTTATATCCAACGCTTGTTTGTTGTAGTCATCCCTCGATCGTCCAAAAGAGTTATCTTTAAAGACTTGCAATCACAAATAAGAAAACATCAAATAGCACCTGCATAGCAAATATCATAAATCATGTCTATTTTGGTGATCAAGGAATCCATAAAATAAACCATAAATGAACAGCTTATTGAGAAAAACAAACCTATTTGTATTAACGTTGAAGTAGAAGAACCTTACAACCTTTTCAGCCTTGATGTTGAACAAGCTCTTCCTAGGGTTCGAAACAGGAATTTCCTTTACTTTGCCAAGCCTTGCACTCTTCCAAATGAGATCTTAGAGGTATGTAATCTATCCTCATAAAAGATCAACTAAAGAAGACTAAGTTCTAGCAACATTTCACCTCCAAAATATTCAGCTTTCAACCTCCTCAGTAACCAACCCAATGCTTCATTTTATATTGCAGAGGAGGAGGTTACAGGTCCATATATGAAGGGATAGAATCCTCCTTCAAAGGGATAAGATCCTCACATCAAGGGGTTAGCTCCTTAAGGTATGGGATGCATGAACCTTAAGAGAGCGAACTTGCCACCTCAAGATTCCTTCCAGAAGATTCTAGAAATGAATGAAAGTGAGTTTTTTAGAATGTACTCACTCCTTTTTAACTTTTACAAGGGTTCGCACCCATAACACAGGGACAGAGCAGTCAGGTGCACAGAGGACATGACCATTATGTGCGGGATCACAGGTAATGCAAAGAGAAAGTGTGGAACCAGAGTTTTTAAAGACTTTTATAGATTTTCTCTTACTTTCAAGGCTTAATATGAAGAACTGAGGCTTTAGACTTGCAAAGGAGGAAAGTATAAGTGGTAATGGACTCACATAGATTGCATAATGTCAAGGTGACAATTTTTAGTGCAACAACTCCTTCCACGATTTCCCAAATGTCTATTCCAAGAGATTGAAGATAGGCTGTGGTTCTTACCTTCTAATAAATGAAGTTGCTTCCATCAAAGATTGGTGGTCTAATGGATCCCTCTCTTTCCTGATTACTCATGATGATGGATCTTCCTTCAAGCAATCAAGCTTCTTCTGAAAGACCTGCTCTGATACCAATTGTTGGAAATAATACTGGGGGGGGGGGGTGAATCAGTATTAGTAAGTCAATAATTTTTTATTTCCATAATCAGATTCATATATGCTACTTCAGTTAATGGAAATCGCGTGTATACGTAACTGTGTTTAAGGCAACTAGGGTATATCTAGCAAACTTATGATTCCGTTAATTCATCATATGTTGATCTTTAATCAGTGCATCAGAACCATATAAATAGTAACCAGGTGTAGTAAAACAAATAATAGACAATCACACATATGAACGCAAGATATAAAGTGGAAACCCAATGTGGGTGAAAACCACCTGTTGCAATAGTCTCTGTTGAATATCTATTGACGCATTCTCCCCTGATGATGGACTCATTTGGTAGTCCAAAACATTGGGTTCATAAAACTCTACAACAGGTCATTCCTCCTCTACCTAAAACTATCCTCACCTGTATGGATTCATTATTTAAAAAGAAACTTCTTTTCATAATTTTTGTACTAGTGTAGTCTTATACCAGTACGTAGGCTTTTACCTGCAGAAGGCTGCAACCTTCTTTCATTCTCCAGCTTCTCCTAGAAGGGAGCTACAACCGCCTAGCTCTTGTACTAGCTGATATGTTTATTAGTATGTAGGTGTCGGCCTACAAAAGGCTACAACCTTCTCTTTTCTTCCAGGGACCACGTTTGATAAATTTTCAGACTGGACCTATCAATAACATCATTCAATCATCACATATATCTATGTAAACCAATATCCTTTGCACCAACCACAACTGAATCAATCATCACTTTGAAAAACCTTCAATCTCATCTTTCAAAATGTTGTAACCAGAATACAGTAACAAGAACCCAAGCCAGAACCCAGAACACTACAACAACAAATAGAAGCAGCTAAAACATATTTGATAAGGTATACGCTACTTCCATGTGTCGAACCTGCATGCAAATGCTCGTTTCTCAAGGCGAACCTGCATACAAATCTACAAATCAAAATTAAGATGCACACTATTTTGATATGCAGAACTAGTGTGTATACGCGCCTTTTCTAATGTGAACCTATGTATAGATCTGTAAATGATGATTTAAACATTACAACAATTCCAGACTTCAGTTTTACCCAGATCATCATATTTACATACTACAGCATGTGCTAGTTATTCAGATAAATGATCAAACCATATAAAGATAATTCACTTCATGCCTTAAGATCTTGACCCATCATCAAATCTTATCCTTCATTAAGCGCTAAGGTTCATCCTCGATTCAGATCTAGTTATGCACCATAACCCAATAACCTGTATACTAGATCTTGCTCTTTATCAGATATTCAATACTTGAGTACCTTTTCCTAATGATCTTCTCCTCCTTTTATAGTCTTATACCTTACTCAATACCATGGACCAAAACAACTTAGGACGAATCCCTTGGACCAATTACTTAGGTTCAATACCTCAGACCATATATCTTGGACCAATACCACCATGGACCAAATACCTTGGACCAAAACTTAGTTTTCCAAGATATACACGCCTTTTATTCTGTGAAAGTGCGTGTGTACTATACACTCTTTTTGGTCTGTTAACCAACGTGTATATGCTACTTTGTCAAGGTGAACCTGTGTATACCTCTCTTTTCTCATTTTGTGAAGTCTGATCTAAAACTCTATGATGTTAACCTGTTGAACTGTAGTCTGTTATTTGAGTGAGTTTCCATCAAGGACAACACCTGCGTCGTAGTGCCAAATCTGAGTCATAATGCCAACACTCAATGCCAATTCAACCAGCTGAAATCATGCTACAAAAATGGGATCAACACATCAACTATACTACATAGGGTTGACATTAATGCCAACATAAGCTAGTTGCCATCATGAACCAATGCCACCATCAACTAGGTGGAACCATGCACACCATAATGCCAACAATATCCTCCTTTGGCATTGATGGCAACCACATAAACTCCATCCCATCATTCTTTATCACTTCCCCTTTGACATAAATGGAAAAGGGTCAACTCCATCTAACAGAGTATCTAGAACTCAAGTACACATACTGGAGCAACCGATCTCTACATGGCTGAAAAATGATACACACCAAAAAGAATCCATTCCTCTCATCTCAATAGAAGAAAGCAACACATATCACAAATCAACATACAAAGAAGCATGTCCAACCAATTACCTCTAACAACAACAACAATATGCACAAGAAACCACATAAGCAACATCAATGAGAAAAATATTAATGATCAATAATAAGAAATAATGTGCACGAGGCATCAACCAACACTCTCCATAACAACTACATAACAACAACCACCACACATCTTTGAACATAACATGAGGCCAAGAACCAAAACTATCATAACATACCATGAGGCACATTATAACACCTCCAAGCAGATCATAATATCAAAAATGCATGTCTGAAGTAAATAGGAACCAATAATGCTCCCCCTAAACATATACCATATCAAAAATCAACTCCAACTTGCAATGAACCACTTCCGTTGTAAACATTGATACCTTGCCAAGAAATAAGCAAAAAATGGACTATGACTCCACATGACCATGACTCAACATATAAATTGATAAATACACGACTTCAGCAATGAAATAATACCTCATACACAACCAATGTCTAACCTCATGAAATACTTTTACATGAATTCCCAACTCTAGCACCAAACCACTAGAAGAGCCAATGATAAAACAATACAAGTACATGACATTATGAGCATTTTGCATGAATATATCAATAAATACATGGATGTTATAACCAATGACTCAAATACATGATATATCATAATTGTTACTACATCATTAGCCCATACATATGGCTGCAAAATAACTCCATAAACTTGCCTATCACCATGATGGCTCAACTCATTAATGACTAGACCCAATACCAATGTGAAAATATGAAACAATGGTAAATACATGGCTGTAATAAAATTCATATAACAACCCATACATGGATGGTACACGTCTCATGTCATCTCTATGCATCATGTGCCAATGAAATCCTTCTATGCATTGTTGTACCATCTTTTAAACCAACTTTTTAGTGAAAACAACATCATATATATATGGCTGAAAAATGTACTACTTTCACCCATAAAACATATGTAAGGAAGGTACAAATAGCTGAGTGAAAAATTATGAGATAAATTTCAAATAGCTCATGTAAATATCATACCATGCAAAGCTCCCCTTGAGATCAATATACCTTCAATAGACAAGTTGATCATGTGGACCTAAATGAGCATGAGGCTCAAATGAACTCATCAAGTGCTTTTGCAATATCTCGTACTCATCAAGCTATCACATTGCTACCATATGCTCCCTCTGAGGTTATGCACCTCTCATGAACATCTGCAGTCCTCTATAACTATGCAAGAAATAATCATGGGCTGCAAGAGGGGATGTTATTCACTACTTGAAGAGTTGTTGTTCATTGTTTCTCCACACTGTCTTTGTTTACTTCTTCTCTTCCTTCATTGGTTTTCTACTAGGTCCTCCTTGTTTTTTTTCTTTTTCCAATTTTGCCTTGAATAATGGGGAAAGAATAGTCTTTTTCCATATGGCCAAATTTATGACATGTGTATCATTCCATGTGGCCAAGATATGAAGCAAGAGGATCAAATATCCCGCTGCTCATGCCAGATCTATACCTTGCATGCAATGTGATTCTCCTCCATTGGTTAGATCTGCAATCAGATGCCTTATGGCCAAACAGGTTACATGAATAACAATATCCATAAAAAGAATGATTATACCTTCTAGCCAACCTCCTTGTCTGTTGATAGTGCTGTTAGATCCACTGATTATATGCATGCATTTTTCTCCTATAGTTAGTTGCAACATGCCCAAACTTGTGACAACTGTAACATTCTAAGTTATGCAAGAAAGGAACAAAAATACTCTAGTTCCTTATATTTTCTAAATGTAGGAGCTCCTTGATTTGATTTTTTTTTGTTGGTTTTGTTGCTTGATCTGTTGCTAGTTTTGTTTCTTATTTCCTTGGTTCTCACTCTTGCTGTTGGTATTGTCTACTATAAGTTATTTCGTTTCAACTTTGATGGTTTTAATTGCATGCAGACTAGACTCACCCTTTTCAAATCCAAGACTAGATTTATCAAACGGTGATCTCTGGATCAACCAAACTATCCGAGGCCACAATTCTCTTCAGCATCTTCTGGTGCTTTCTCAAGGACACCACTTCAACTTCTAATCTCTCACACTTGGTTTATTTTTCTTGGCATTGCTTCATCATGCCTTCCTCAACTTTTTTTATTTTGCTAATTTAATCTTTAAGGTGATAATCTCTTCCTTGAGCTTGGCCTCCATATCATCACATATTTGCAATAGTTTCTCGTGATCGTTGCATGCAACTATTAGTATATAAATATCAACTCTAAGACCATTAATAACATTCTCATATTCCTTGGGCACTTCAACATCATCAAAATTGCAACTCAAGAAATTCATTAATATTTATACCTTTATTTTCATGATTTTCTATTTTCTTCTCATCATTAGCTAAATCAGTTGCACTACTAGGATGAGATTCTTGTGGTTGATATTTTTTTTTGAAGGCCCTTCTTCTTGTTTCTCTTCTTGTCATTCTCCATATTTCTTCTTGTATCATCTCCAAATATGGATTCTAGCTTGTCCCACGTTTCCTTGGGATATTTCAAACCTACTAGCCTCTTCAAATCATCATCATGAAAATTCTTGTAGATTATGACTCTAACTTGTGCATCCTACTTGAAAACTTCATCTACAATTGGATCCTTTCCATAACCTTCACATACTAATCTCAAAATATTAGATCCACTAGAAAATAATTGAGATTTAACATTTTTGTGCCACACCTTGTAATTTGCAGCAGTGAGGACAACCATTTTGAAAAAAAAAAAAAAATCTACCAACAAACCCTAGATCTACTCTTTGGTGATCAAGTTGCAAACCCTTGATCACTACTGAGAAGGGGGCGTGAATCAATAGTGTGATCATCTTAATAATTTTACCAATTAAAACTTCTCTATGGAATCACATGTATTAACAAATAAAACATAGATTATCTAATACATATCAACCATATAAGCAACAAAAACAAGATAACCATGACATAAACAATAATCAACACACCAAAAACACATCTGCACAAGAGGCACAAGATATCTGGTGGAAAACCCTTCACCAAGAAAAAAACCACTCTTGTTGCTGTTGCACAGCTTTGAATCTTCTATTAAGAAAAATGTGTCTTTTACATAGATTAATGACTATGATTAGGTAGGATACTCGATCTCATATACAATCACTTGACTCCCATCAGCCAGGAGACTTGATTCTACTAATTAGCTTGGAAGGCTATGTTTTGACACAGAACTACCACTCGCTGAAGGCCACCATGATCAATGATCCTCGCCCAACTCTGATTAGACTATCACACTACGGATTGAGAAACTATTACTTATGTTGAAACTTTTCAATCACTTCTCCACACCCATGAAGTCACTGCTTATCTACTCTATGTGGGCTTCATTTCATCTATATTCATATTGGATCTAGAATTTTTTCTCAACTCGATTCATCTTTGTAATACCACGATCTCCAGCAACAAGACACCATCAATAAATCAATAAAAAAAACCCAAAAACTTTCTCTCTAAATGGAAAAATAATGACCACAATGTATCCAATATATATATATATATATATATATATATATATATATATATATATATATATATATATATATATATATATAGATATATATATATATATATATATATATATATATATATATATATATATATATATATATATATATATATATATATATATATATATATATAGATATAATCGCTAGCAACATAAACATATTGCACATTCATCCATAGATCAAACCTTCACTAAAAACTGTAATTTATGCATAATAAAATTAGCAACACACAACACAATGGCTATGTCCCAAATGCACTAGCAGAATCTACAAGAAAAATGTGAGTCGTAAACTTGTAGCTATTCCAATCTCTCCATTAAGACCAACAACTCTGCTACAGAAATCAACATCTTTCATCTAAAATCCGAAGATATGAATCTATACTATGCTTTAGCAAATAGACATGCTCAAGCTATTGTCACTGGCACTCTTATATTGAAGCAATCTTGCTTTAGACTAGGTCTGAAGCATTCTCACTCTATGCAATCTTCTCTTACACACATATACTCACCATCAACCATTACTCAACTCTGAAGTGATGTATATAACATATGTTGGGCGAAATTGACCTTAGGCATGGGATCAAGAGTGCACAAACTTGACAAAATCAATCCTCAACCATCACTACACGTACACTAAAGGTGTTCACGCCCATTAGAGGACTCTTTCAACCCATTTCAACCTTTTTCAATTAGTATATAACCTTCTATGAATTTCAAGGTTGAATTACTTCATAAGTGTGTGAGGAATACAAAGGAATTTTCATGAAGAAACCTCATTCATAGGCACAACACTAACTGATCTTGATTGGATGCATGCATAGGCCTACTTCCATGCAAGTGAGGCCTTTTAGCTGCATGCATAAGCCTGCATGGCAGCGACTGGGGTAGAGAATAAGGAAAATCAATGGACCTTTAGTTTAGAACCTCTCCCACTTTTTGGATCACCTTCTCTAGCATCTAAACTCACCTATGAACCTTTGCAAATCTTAGTAACACCTCTACAAGTGGATAAAACAAATCTCGCAAATGTCAGTGCTAGGTTGACATAAAAGGCCAAAAAACAAGGTTGGAAAGAGTGCCAACAAGTCCTCCACACTCCAACAAACATTTGCACAAGATGCAACACATGTGTACACCACTGTAGAACCTCTACAACATCATCATCAATCCAATACACCGCTGCAACAAGTAATCTCCATGAGCATAAGAATGAAGGCCTAGAATTCGAACTCATCAAGTTTGGAAACTCAACAACATGGACACCACTAGCACATGAGGAACCATAAACCACATCACTACCATCATAGGATAACATCATAAGGTTGACATCAATGCCAACAAAATAATCTCAATGCTAATTCAACTAGATGCAATCATGCTACAAAAATTTTATCAACACATCAGCTAGACTACATAGGGTTAACATCAACACCAATATAAGATAGCTACCATCATGAACCAATGTCAACATCATCCATATGGAACCATGCACACCATAATGCAAATAAAACCATCATCCTGAGTATATATCAATCCATACTCACTTGTACCTTATAGATAACAAGGCACATGATTCATTATTGTCCAATGCACTCTCTTTGGCTCCACCATGAACTGACTAAGAGTGTTGACAACAAAGAAAATGTTTGGCCTTGTATTGACATGATATATGAGAGGCCAATAAGTTATATATAGAAGGTGGTGTCTACTACATCCTTCTTTGATGCGTCAATATTCCTCTAATTGGTTATCATAGGTGTAGAAATAGGTGTACAATACAATATCTTGAATTTCTTCAAGATATCCAAAGCATATCTCCCTTGACCAAGGAATATCTCCCCATGTATCTACCACTCCTTGAGTCCTAGAAAATAGTGCATCAACCCCAAGCCCTTCATCTCAACTCTAAACTAAGTCCCTCTTGTAGTCTTCACCCGGTGAAAAATAGATTATCCACATATAAAAAGAGAATGAGTGGTTCACCTCCAACCATAAGATAGTAGAGGTTTGAATCTGCTTCACGCTTCATGAATACCATCTCCTGCAAGTAGCTATCAATACAATGATACCATGCTCTAGGAGCTTGCTTGAGTCTGTATAGTGCTCTCTTCAACCTACTTATATGGGATTTTGTCTTATTACCCCCCCAAAAGTGGGTGACTCCTAGAAGAAAATTTTCTCCTATTCATCTCTTCCAACCAACAACCAACAACTCTTGAGATCCAATTTGTAGTGATGTGACATGCCATTTATATCTCTACCACTTGCATTAGTCTTCTGTTTCCTCATCCATTTTTCAGGAGAATATTTTGGAATATGGGATTTTGATTAAAGGTACTTTATTCATTATGAAATCAAGTGCTTATTCTTTTTTTTTATTTTGGAATTTTAGCATGGATTACGGGGTGATTCGAAATAAAGAAGGATCTTGATCGTAGTCTTATTCCCTCACCTTAAATGGGTTGTTAATTTTCTATCCTAGTCTAATGGGACTGCCCCTAATTTCCCATAGCTTTAGGAAGGGACAATACATAGGAATCCATGATTGAGATAGTATGTCCCATGATCTCCCATCTATCCATATCCATTCTTACAACTTTCCACCGTATATTACGAACCCTTATTCCACTTCCATTCTTCAGGTCAACTAACCATTGGTTCATCGGGATTCAACATCCACACATCTTCATGCTTGGGGTAGGGCCTGGAAATGCACCCTAGGAGGTTGATGTAGCTAAAATAAAAATAAAGAGCATATAATGGCCACAAGAAAAACAAAATCAAAATCAAAATGCAAAAGATGGCTAGTACTTATAACTTAGCATGTATGAAAAAACCAAGCATGAGCTCTACCTCTATCATATGGCCCTCACCCAGTTCTTAGGCCAATTTTTCCCTATCTCATAGAAGATAAGGAGCCCTTGCATGTACCAAACCCTGATGGGTGAGGAACTGCCCCATCCTAAAGTGGGTAATAACCACTATGCATCATACAAAGAAAGCTCTCATTCATCAAGCTATGAGAAATAATATAAGGAAATATCAAGAAAAAGTAAAATACAATATATAGGGGTGGAAAAACAAAGTCTGAGTTATCTCATGTTCCACGATTGCTCCCTCCTCATTTATATAAACTAGGGATGAGCTATTATGTCATAGTTGGTCTCTTTTATCATGACACTTGGACATGGAGTTCTTTCCCTCCTCCATTCCATCGTTATTTACATAACACCTATCAACTAAAGGGAGGAATGAGTCTTCCCTTTAAGGGTTGGAAATACTTAGTAGGGTCATATATTAACCAATCCTACCTAGGGATTTAACACCATTATGAGACTAAGCCCCCAATTTTGGAAGAGAACCCACATAGAAGCATTATGTGGTCATGTGGTCACATTGGTTTGCTTCTCAGCAGGTTGATCATTGTAAATAGTGCATCGAGATAAGTTATAAATGTCCATAGGAAGTATGGTTTTATTTCAAGGGTCTTGTTTGTTGTAGGTGTCCTTGAATATTGAGGACAATGTTCCCCCAAGGGGGAGGGTTTTGTAACAACCCTAGTGAAAATTCCATGTAATAAAAGTTAATAACGACAAAATAATTACCACGATTATGGGACACTTATTCCAAGCTAAATGTTGGGCAAGACATCCTAATGTGGGTGTTCATATTGCTATTATGGCTAATAAAATTGGCAAAGGAAATGGCAAAGGATTTGGAAAGGAAAAATGGCATTAATTGGTATTTTATTTATGAAAACAAAGGAAACTAGAAGAAAAGGAAGGCGAAAGGTCACAGGTTGCATGCGAGGAAGAAAATGGAGGAAAATAATGGAAAATGAAGAAAATAGAGCCCTCATTGATAAAAAGGCTTTAAAGGATTAGTTGGTACATTTTTCTAGTATAACCTTTTGTTAGCTTAGTTTTGGATCTCTCTCTCTCTATTCTCTCTCACACACTCTTGGAAACTGAGAGTTTTCTTGGAGCACTTTAGCATTGGATCAAGAAAAGAAAAGAAGGAAAGAGGAAGCAAAGATCAAGCAAAGAAGAGGAGGATCTAGTAGCTACAATGGGATTATTTGTAGGAATCAATTTTCATGTATGATTTTCTTGCTAGTTTTGGCATGCATGGTTTTGCATGAGTGTTCTTGGTTCTTTTGTTGTCACGGGCATGGGTTTTTCCATGTGTGATAATGTTCTTTAGCCTTGCCTTGCAATTTCCAGATAGCCATGGTGTGGTGGGTTCTTTTGTATGTGGTTGAGCTAGATTTCCATATGGGATCAAAATTAAGTGGAGTGGTCCCAGGATTATTCACAAGGCCTAGGAATCCTGGGATGTGATACAAGGTAAAGCATGAATTTGAACACCTCGATTGAGCCTAGGAAACCCTTGACCAGTAATGGCAGGATACACGGTGAAGTTCAGTGGTGAGTACCCTTGATTTGTCCTTGGAATCCTGGATAGGATACAAAGCAAAGCCCAGAGGGTGGAGACCTCGTAGACCTAGGAATCCCTTGACCAATCACTTGGAAGGGTTGGTTGGCCCCTGTAGTTTCTGTGGTATGTGCATAAGATCATATTGGTTATGTTGTGTTAGTTCCACTTCCATAAAGATACATGGGGAGTTGAATCAGATTGTAGTAGCCCCTCGTCACATCTTTACCCCAACAGACCTATTAACTTGGGTAAATGTGGGAGGAGGCTGTTATAGAGTGGTATCAGAGCATGGTTCACGCCTTGGACTGGATGGGAGGTGTGTGTTGGTGATGCATTAATGTCGGTTACATGCATGTTACTTATACATGTGATCTATGTGCTTATTGCATATGCATGGTGTTGGTTATGGTTGCAACAATGTCGCCATGTGAAAGTGGATGGTGTGTTGTTGGATGTGTTTATCATGAGTATAGATCGATTATGCACTGGTTAGGCAAGTCAATGTTTGTATGTATGGTGTATGCATGCATGTCGTACATATGTTGATTATGCATACATTGATATTGTTGTAGTTTCCATGCATGAGGTCATGATGTGTGGTTGATATGGTCATGCATTGATGACTAGATTATGGTTAGGATTATACATGCATGTTGTTATGATTATGTTTATACATGTATTATGCTAATATGGTTGATCTTGAAGATGAGATATCCTCCACAAACTATACAAAGGTATGTTGATTATTTTTATATTTTGGTTTAGCTAACATGGTATGCCTGATCCGGATTTAAACAAGAACACAAAAAATTATAGATATAACCATACATATAGAGATGCAACAGAAAAAATACTTCATTTCATTACTGTAAAATACTAAAATATGCTTACAAATAGAAATGGAAATCAACTAGCTATGGTTATGGTAGCTTACCTCTGAGAAGAGATGTGGCAGCTACATGCCTTTGAACTGTGTTATAATGAGGCTCGAAGGCCTATCTATTGTTGAAAAACAATGGAAAACCCTAAACATCCAAAACCTAACCCTAGAAGATGAAACACCAAACTGTGGGCCCTGCTTGGGTAAATTGATACATCAACTTCCTGGGGTCGTAACTTTGCATACGATCTCCATTTGATGTGCACAATATCTCATTAGAAATATATATCCAAGAACTACAACTTTGGGAAGAGAAACATTAGTCAATGGACCCATGTTGCTCCTAGTTTTCCCAAAAAACGTCATTTAGGGCCTCAAAATAGCTCCCAAGTTCAAGACCTGAAAAACTGCTAAAAATAGTAAATTGTGCTACAATTAAGGAAACTAAAAAGTTGAAAGAAACAATGGTGGGGGTCCAAGTGGACTTGGTGGGTGGCCACCAATATCCACTTGGATCATTACTCCCCCCTTAGGAAGCAATGATCCCCATTGCATTGAGTTCCTCCATGAGATGAGGAAATTTCTGCTGAAGTTGGTCCTTGGTGAGTCACCTGCCCTGGTGAAGGAGTTGGCCTACTTTGACAACTTGATACAGTTGAGTATTCTGCTGGTGAGTGTGCTTGATCTGTGTGTCCATGATTCGATCAGTTGCATCTTATTCCATGCAATCTGGATTTAACTTTGTGGGTGTGAGTTGTTCTGCAATGATAGGTGTGTCAAGTAATGGTGGAAAGTATGGATGAAGGTGGTCCACATTGAACACTCGGTGTAGGCCAAGGAATGGGGGAATGTTGAGCTCAAATGCATTGTCTCCCACAGTCTTGGTAATAGTGTAAGGACCATATCAGAGTGGTTTGAGTTTCTGATAGGCTCTGGTAAGGTGTTCCTTTTGCAAATACAACTCGAATTTGTCGCCCACCTAAAACTTGTGTGGCACCTGATGTTGATCACGTCATTGCTTGTACTTGGCATTTGATTTCTCATAATGTCATTGACCTACTGGTGAATATGTTGGATGTTCTCAATGAATTTGTTTGCCTTATATGTTTCAGACTAGACATAAGCCGAATCTATGTGAGTAGCTGCAAATGGCATGGCCACATCAATGGGACATAATGGCTGGAATCCCAAGCCCACCTGAACAGCGCTATGGCTAGGCGAGCTGTGGAGAGCCTAGTTGTAGCTGTGCTGAACATAGGGGAGACTCTCATCCCATGTGCGTGAATTCTTTGAGTTTTACATGCAGAGAATGTGTACGATCATCCTGTTGACAACCTCTGTCTGGCCATCAGTTTGAGGATGGAAGGCTGTGGACTTAGTGAATTTGGTGTCCAACATCGACTAGAGACTGGACCGAAATGTACTTAGGAACCTACTGTCCTGATCTCAAATGATAGATTTTGGGATCCCAAAGTGTACCCACACTCGTTCAAAGAAGAGTTTAGCAGTGGCTTCTACTGTAATATTCTTCTTGCAGGCTGTCATAATGGCCATCTTCAAGAACCTATCAATGAACACAAAGACAGTCATTTCCATGCTTAGTAGAAGGAAGGCCTGACATGTAAACCATGGAGATGGATTCCCAAGGTCAACTAGGGGTAGGCAGTGAGGTATAGAGGCCTTGCTTCTTGATGGTCGGTTTGGCAATGGTGCAAGAAGTGCATGATTTGACGTACTTCCTGACATCCTGTCGAACATTCGGCCAATAGAAATACTTCTGCAGTACTGCCATCGATTTCTTGACCCCGAAATGCCCAACAGCCCGATTGTAGTGTTCTTCCAAAATCATCTTGGCACACTCGCTAGAAGGAACACAAAGGTGACCCAGGTGGCATAACAGGGCATCTGTTAGGTGAAAATCTAGAACATGTTGACCCTCCAAGAGTGTCTGGTATGTGTGGCCAAATTCTAGGTTGCTTTTTTAGAGAAGTGGCCAATCAGAAGTCTCGTGCCCACAAGAGTTGAGCACAGTGGTTAACGCCATGATCGGTGGTCGGCTGAGGAAATCTACAACATTATTGGTGTTGCCCTTATTATACTTGATATTCAAATGGAACTGTTGTAGGTATGTGGACCACTTTTGATGGTGATCATTCTGCAATTTCCCTTGGGTCTGTATGAACTACAGGGGTCAGTGTTTTGTGTGGATGACCATTTCCTTCCACAAAATGTAATGCTTCCATTGTCGGCAGGTCTGCACAATGGAATACATCTCTTTGTCATAAGTGGGATACTTCCAGACTGTGTCTGAAAGTTTCTCACTATGATATGCCACTGGATGGCCATGTTGAGTAAGGACTACCCTAATAGCATAGTCAGAGGCATCTGTCTCGACCTCAACTAGTTGTTGCAAGTCTAGTAATGCGAGCATTGTTGCCAAGTAGAGGAGATATTTCAACTCTGTGAATGCCTTTTGTTGAGATTCAAACCAAAAGAATTTTGCTTTCGCTCCTCCCTTGGTGACTTGACTCAATGGCCAAGTGATATGAGAAAAGCCCAACATGAACGTGTAGTAGAAGTTGGAAAGACCTAGAAAGATGAAGAGCTCTGTCAGAGTGGTTGGAGATTGTCAATCCCAAATGACTTGGATCTTGGCTGGATCCACATGCACCCCCCGTTCATCAATAATGTATCCTAGATACTAAACCTGGGTCATGCAAAAAGTGCATTTCTCCAAATTGGCACATAACTTGTGTTGCCATAGTGTTTGGAGAACCTGTCAGATGTGGTGGAGGTGCTCATCCCAACTCTAGCTGAAGATGAGGATGCCATCCAAGTATGCCACTACAAATGAGTTGGTGAGTGGTTGCAAGATGTCATCCATTAGCCTCATGAAGGTTGCAAGAGAATTTTTCAAGCCGATAGGCATAACCAACCATTAGAAAAGACCCTCCTTGGCTTTAAAGGAAGTCCTCCACACATCGGAGGGTTAGATTGGTACCTGGTGATATCTTGACTTCAAATTGATCTTGCTGAAATATTTTCCCCCTTTAGTTGGTCCAGGAGGCCATCAATCCATGGGATCGGGTACCTATTATGAACAATGATCTTATTCAGCACTCGATAATCAATACAGAGTCTCCAAGTCCCATCCTTCTTTTGTACCAACACGATTCGGCTCCCACAGGAAGATGAAATTAGAGAGATGTGACCTTTTTGCAGCAACTCCTGAATTTTCCTCTTGATTTCATCATTCTCCAAAACGGAGCGTTGATAGATTGGTCCATTAGGAAGTGACACACCTAGGGTCATATCGATGGAGTGCTTGACCTAACATTGCAGAAGAACCCCTACAGGGGAGGTGAAGATGTCCTCATACTCCTCCATGACCTTGTCCATCTGTAGTTGTCATATGGAGGGGCCCTGTCTGGAGGTCATGGCCACCATCTTCTTCTTTCCTTGAGGGTGTATCATCAGTAAAACAAATTTCTTGGTTTTGGAAATGAGCTTACTGCATTTTTTTGTAGTAACCAAAGAGATGGTGGTAGGCAGTGTTATCTCCAGTATCATGTACAACTTATTTCCCAAAGTAACAATAACAGCATGGGGCCATGATTCATACACAACATGTCGCTTCCGCAAGTATGGTTGTCCTAATAATAGATCACAAACATCAAGGGGAGAAACGTCACACAATACCTCATCTGTGAAGGGCTTGATGTTGTATGGAAGGCAACACTGCTGGCTCACATGAAGAGCCCATCCTTGGTGAAGCCATCCAATGGTGTATGGTTGTGGATGTGCTGTGGTCGGTAAGTCCAACCACTTCATGACCTTTGTCGAAATGAGGTTCTTTTGGCTCCCGCTGTCGACAATGTACTATAGTACGGAGCCCTTTACCCACATCTAGGAGTGGAAGAGATGCTCCTCCTCCTCTGGATCTTCGTGTTCCTCCTTCTGGATCTTCGTGGTGGCAATGGTGGCATTGGGCTCTACATTGATAATATGCTTCCCTTTGTCATTCACCTTGTCAGGTTTTGACTTAGAGTCGGAACATGCATCTGATTCTGAAACCTTTATCTCAGCCACTAGTGACTGCTTGGCCCAACACTCACTTGTGTTGTGAGTGGAGCTCTTATGGAACTCACACCACTTTCCCGTGTCCCTTTTCAGCTTCGCAGTGTTGTTATTTTCTTGCAGCTTTGGTGGGTTGTCTTGGGCCACCCCGCCTTGGATTTTTCCTTTGTTCACCAGTTTGGGGGCACCTTTCCCTTGCTTCAAATTCACAGATCCAAAGTCTCGCTTCTTCTGTTTAAACTTTTACTCGATCTTGACAACATATCAGTATGCCAGGCCTAGCGAGGAGATGTTCAAGAATTCTATTTCTTCCTGGACGTACCTATGCAAGCAGTCACTATATTTTAGTACCAAATGTTGCTTTGAATCCTTGATACCCATATTTGTGTGAAGGGTATGGAAAACATTGGTAAACTCTAGCACGTCTTGGTCCCTTCCCTGCCGTAGAGTGGTCCACTTTATGTATTGATCCTCAGAGCTTCCGACAGGGTAGTACTACTCCTTGATGGCAGTCCAGAATGAATTCCAAGTGGGTGCGGCTAATAACAGTGAGGTCATACTTTCATCCTTCTGCTCGCAGTAGGTTTTCCACAAGTCCTTAACATGGGGGGTGGCTTTGAGAAGAGCGGAAGTAATCTTTTCCCGGTTGGAAAAATCATGAACATAAAAATAACCTTCTAGCAGATTTAATCATTTATCTATGGTGTCTACATCTATCTAACCCTCAAATATGGGAATGTTAAAGTTAACTTGTACCTTAAAGGGTGTGGTGCTTCTAGAGTAGCTGCTGGAAGTAGATGTGTCGCCCCTGGGTAGCCGCTAAAGGATCTAGGCAAAGTTTTCCATAATTGTATTCCTTTGTCGCTCGAGGGCCTCTTCGATCAATATTTTGATAGGATCTCCTAACCCCTCATCTTTTGTTTCATTCACCAGGGGAGGCCGTTGAGATTTGTGAGGCTGGTCATGCAAAGGTTCGATTATTTCAAGCCATAACTCCTTATATCTCGACCTCGTTGGGGACATGCAAAGGAAAGACAAAGAAAGAGCAGACCACTCTGATACCACTGATCCAGATTTAAACATGAACAATATATATATATGCAGCAGAGATAATACTTCATTTCATTATTGTAAAATACTGAAATATGCTTACAAACAGAAATGGAAATCAACTAGCTAGGGCAACGGTAGCTTATCTATGAGAAGAGATGTGGTGGCTACATGCCTCTGAATTGTGTTACAATGAGGCTCGAAGGCCTATTTATTCTTGATAAACAATGGAAAACCCTAAAAATCCACAAACCTAACCCTAGAAGATGAAACGCCAAACTATGGGCCCCGTTTGGGTAAATTGGTACATCAACTTCCCGGGGTTGTAACTTTGGCAAATGATCTCCGTTTGATGTGCACAATATCTTATTAGAAAGATCTATCCCAGAAATAAAACTTTGAGAAGAGAAACATTGGTCCATATACTCATGTTGCTCCCAATTTTCCTAAAAAATGTTGTTTATGACCTCAAAATGGCTTCAAAAGTTTAGGACACAAAAAAACTGCTAAAAATAGTAAACTGTGCTATAATTAATGAAACTGAAAAGATGAAAGAAACAATGGTGCGGGTCCAAGTGGACTTGGTAGGTAGCCACCAATATGCACCTGGATCATTCCTCTCCCGTTTGGAATCAATGGTCCCCATTGCGTTGAGTTCCTCCATGGGATGAGAAAACTTCTGCTGAACTTGGTCCCTGGTGAGCCATTTGCCCTAGTGAAGGAGTTGGCCTGCTTTGACAACTCGATACAATTGGATATTCTGCTAGTGATTGTGCTTCATCTGTGTGTCCATGATCCGATCAATTACAGCTTGTTCCATGCAATTTGGATTTAACTCTATGGGCGTGAGTTGTTCTACAATGTCGGATGTGTCTAGTAATGGTGGAAAGTATGGTCGAAGGCGATCCAAATTGAACAATGGGTGTAGTCCAAGGAATGGGGGAATGTTGAGCTCAAATGCATTGTCTCCCACATCCTTGGTAATGGTGTAAGGACCATATTGAAGTGGTCTGAGTTTCTAATAGGCTCCGTTAAGGTGTTCCTTTTGCAAATGCAACCCGACTTTGTCACCCACCTGAAACTTGTGTGGCATATGATGTTGATCATGTTGCTACTTGTACTTGGCATTTTATTTCTCTAGAATGTTGTGGAGCTACTGGAAAATATTTTGGATGTGCTCAATGAAGTTTTTTTCCTTATCTGTTTTGGACTGGACATGATCTAAATCTGTGTGAGTAGTTGCAAATGGCATGGCCACATCAATGGGACATAGTGGATGGAATCCCAAGCCCAACTGAAAAGGTATGTGGCCAGTCGAGCTATGGAGATCCCATCTGTAGCTGTGCAGAACATAGGGGAGGCTCTCATCCCATGTGCATGGATGCTTTGAGTTGTACATGTGCAGAATGTGTATGATCATCCTGTTGAGAACCTCTTTCTGGCCATCAATTTAAGGATGGAAGGCTGTGGACTTAGTGAGTTTCGTGTCCAACATCAACCAAAGACTGGACCAAAATGTATTGAGGAACCTGTTATTCCAATTTGAGATGATAGACTATGGGATCCCAAAGTGTACCCACACTCGTTCAAAGAAGATTTTAGCAATGGCTTCTGCTGTAATATTCTTCTTACAGGTTGTCATAATGGCCATCTTTGAGAACCTGTTGACGACCACAAAAACATATTCATTTCCATGCTTAGTATAAGGAAGACCTAACATGTAATCCATGGATATGGATTCCCAACGTCGACTAGGGGTAGGCAGCGGGGTATAAAGACCTTGCTTCTTGATGGTCAGTTTGGAAATGGAGCAGGAAGTGCATGATCTGATGTACTTCCCGACATCCTGTCGAATATTCGACCAATAGAAATACTTTTGCAGTGATGCCACCATTTTCTCGACCCCGAAATGCCTAGCAACCCGATTGTTTTCTGCTTCCAAATTCATCTTGGCACGCTCGCTTGAAGGAACACGAAGGTGACCCAGGTGGCATAATAGGGCATCCTGGAGGTGAAAATCTGGAACATGCTGACCCTTCAAGAGTGTCTGGTATGTGTGGTCGAATTTTGGGTCACTTTTGTAGAGAAGTGGACAATCAAAAGTTGCGTGGCCACAACAATTGAGCATGGTGGTTAACGCCATGATCGGTGGTAGATTGAGGCAATCTGCAAAATTATTAGTGCTGCCCTTCTTATAATTGATATTCAAATGGAACTGTTGCAAGGATGTGGACCACTTCTGATGGCGATCATTCTGAAATTTCCCTTGGGTTTGTATGAACTGCAGGGGTCAGTGGTCTGTGTGGATGACCATTTCCTTCCCCAAAATGTAGTTCTTTAATTTTCGGTAGGCCTACATAGCGGAATACATCTCTTTGTCATAAGTGGGATACTTCCAGACTGTGTCTAAAAGTGTCTCACTGTGAAATGCCACTTGATGCCCGTGTTGAGTAAGAACTACCGCAATAGCACAGTCATAGGCATATGTCTCGACCTCAAATGGTTGTTGCAAGTCTGGTGATGCGAGAAATGGTGCTGAGTAGAGGTGGTCTTTTAGCTCTTTGAATGCCTTTTTTTGAGATTCTGACCAGAAGAATTTTTTCTTTTACTCCTCCCTTGGTGACTTGACTCGAGGGCCAAGTGATATGAGAAAACCCCAACACAAACCTGCGGTAGAAGTTGGCAAGACCTAGAAAGCTGCGGAACTCTATCTGAGTGGTTGGAGATGGCCAATCCCGAAATGACTTGGATCTTGGATGGATCCACATGCAACCTCCATTCATCAATAATGTATCCCAGATACTGAACCTGGGTCATGCCAAAAGTGCATTTCTCCAAATTGGCAAATAACTTATGTTGTTGCAGTGTTTGGAGAACCTGTCGGATGTGGTGGAGGTGCTCTTTGCAACTCTGGTTGAAGATCAGGATGCCATCCAAGTATACCACTACAGATGAGTTGGTGAATGGCCAAAAGATGTCATCCATTAACCTCATGAAGGTTGCAGGAGAATTCATCAATCCGAAAGGCATAATCAACCATTTGAAAAGGCACTCCTTGGCTTTGAAGGCAATCTTCCACGCATCGGAGGGTTCGATTGGTAACTGGTGATATCCTGACTTGAAATCGATCTTGCTGAAATATTTTTCCCCCTTTAGTTGGTCCAGGTGGTCATCAATTCGTGGGATCGGGTACCTATTACTGACAATAATCTTGTTCAGCTCCCGATAGTTAATACAGAGTCTCCAAGTCCCATCCTTCTTCTATGCCAACATGATCGGGTCCCCACAGGGCAATGAACTCAGATGGATGTGACCTTTATGCATCAGCTCCTGAATATTCCTCTTGATTTCATCGTTCTCTAGAATGGAGCACCGATAGATTGGTCCATTGGGCAGCAGCGGACCTGGGGTCAAATAGATGGAGTGCTTGACCTGCGAGTGCAGAGGAACCCTTGTGGGGGAGGGGAAGATGTCCTCGTTCTCCTCCATGACCTTGTCCATCTGTAGTTGTCATGCGGAGGGGCCTTGTCTGGAGGTCGTGGCCACCGTATTCTTCTCTCCTTGAGGGCGTATCATCAGGAAAATGAATTTCCTGGTTTTGGAAATGAGCTTACTACATTTTTTTACAATAACCAAAGGGATGGTGGTAGGCGGTGCTACTTTTGGTATCCTGTACAACTTATTTCCAAAATTAACAATAACAGCACAGGGCCTTGATTCATAAACAACATGTCACTTCCACAAGTATGGTTGTCCTAATAATACATCACAAACATCAAGGGGAGCAACATCACACAATACCTCATATGTGAAGGGATTGATGTTGTATGAAAGGCGACATTGCTGGCTCACACGAAGATCCCAACATGGTGAAGCCACCCGATGGTGTACGGTTTTGGATGTGTTGTGTTCAGTAAGCCCAACCACTTCATGACCTCGAAATGAGGTTCTTTTGGCTCCCGCTATTGACAATGAACTGTAGAGGGGAGGCCTTTACCCACATCTGGGAGTGGAAGAGACGCTCCTCCTCCTCTGGATCATCTGGTTCCTTCTTCTGGATCTTCGTGGTGGCAACGATGGCATTGGGATCTGCATCAATAATCTGCTTCCCTTTGTCATTCCCCTTGTTGGGTTTTGACTCAAAGTCAGAACATGCATCTGATTCTAAAACCTTTAGCTCATCCACGAGTGACTGCTTGACCTGACACTCACTTGTGTTGTGAGTGGAGCTCTTATGGAACTCACACCACTTTCCCGTGTCATTTTTCAGCTTCGCAGCGCCGTTATTTGCTTGCAGCTTTGGTGGGTTGTCTTGGGCCACCCCGCCTTGGCTTTGTCCTTTGTTCTGCAATTTGAGGGCACCTTTCCCTTGCTTTGTATTCGCAAATCCAAAGTCTTGCTTCTTCTATTTAAAATTTTGCTCGATCTTGACGGCATATCAATATGTTGTGCCAAGCGAGGAGATGTCCAAGAATTCTATTTCTTCCTAGATGTACTTTTGCAGGTAGTCACGGTATTTGAGTACCAAATGTCGCTCTGAATCCTTGATACCCAACTTTGTGCGAAGGTTATGGAAAATATTGGTAAACTCTGGCACGTCTTGGTACCTTCCTTTCCACAACAGGGTAGTACTACTCCTTGATGGTAGTCCAGAATGAATTCCAAGTCAGTGCAGCTCAAAATAGTGAGGCCATATTTCATCTTTCTGCTCGCAGTAGGTTTCCCACCAGTCCTTGATGTGTGGGGCGGCTTTGAGAAGAGCGCAAGTAATCTTTTCCCGGCCGGAAAAATCATGAACATAAAAATACCCTTCTAGTAGATTTAACCATTTATCTACAACGTCTGCATCTATCTGACCCTCAAATATGGGAATTTCAAAGTTAACTTGTACCTTAAAGGGTGTGGCGCTTCTAGAGTAGCTATTGGAAGTAGATGTGTCACCCTGGGTAGCCGCTGAAGGATCTAGGTAAAGTTATCCATCATCGCGTTCGTTTGTCACTCAAGGGCCTCTTCGAGAAAGATTTTGATAGGATATCCTACCCCCTCTTCTTTCTTTTCATCCGCCATGGGAGGCTGTCAGGATTTGCGAGGTTGGTCTTACAAAGGTTTGACTAGTTCAAGCCCTAACTCCTTATATCATGACCTTGTTGGGGACGTGCAAAGAAACACAGAGAAAGAGCAAACCACTCTAATACCACTGATTAGAATTTAAACAGGAAAGAAACAAATTACAGATATAACCATACATATAGAGATGCAGCAAAAATAATATTTCATTTCATTAATGTAAAATACTGAAATATGCTTACAAACAGAAATGGAAATCACTAGCTAGGGTGATGATAGCTTATCTCTAAGAAGAGACATGGTGGTTAAAAGCCTCTGAACTATGTTACAATGAGGCTCAAAGGCCTATTTATTGTTGAGAAACAATGGAAAACCCTAAACATCCAAAAACCTAACCCTAGAAGATGAAACACGAAACTGTGGACCCCATTTGGGTAAATTGGTACATCAATTTCCTGGGGTCGTAACTTTGGCATACGATTTCTGTTTGATGCACACAATATCTCATTAGGAATATATATCTAAGCACTACAACTTTGGGAAGAGAAACATCAATCCATGGACCCATGTTGCTCCAAGTTTTCCCAAAATACATCGTTTAGGGCCTCAAAACAGGTCCGGAAGTTCAGGACTCGAAAATTGCTAAAAATAGTAAACTGTGATACAATTAAGGAAACTGAAAAGCTAAAAGAAACAATGGTGGTGGTCCAAGTGGACTTGGTGGGTGGCCACCAATCTCCACCTGGATCAATGCTTTTTAGGAAGAAAACAACAAATATGACTGGAAAGATGGTTTACTACATTGCTTAAGACTCTCCCTATGGATCACATGAGCAGTGTGGAGTTGGGCATTCTTCTGACTTAGAAAACACATTGATAAGTTTGAATGAAGGGATAAGAAGTTGCAAGGAAGATAATGATAGAATCATGTAACCACAACAGAACCAAGCAAAAGTCAATGCAGTAATCCTTCATAGTTTGTCAGACTTGCAAAGACATGGACCACTTCAGATCAACCATGGACAAGAGAATAGGAATAATGGAGCATATGGGAGTAGATCTCATAGTGGGCAGAGGTCCGATAGTTATGACATGGTTAGATATGGAAGGTTCTTGGATACTCTAGATCAGACATGTGATGGACACAGGTACTATTCCAGTTTTGGTTCTGAAAAGCATTATGATCATCATCATTATCATCCTTACAAGAGGAGTGATAGGGGATATTTTTCAGATGAATTTTAGAAAGCTAAGCCACCTACCTTTGATGGATATTTGAATAAGCCATAGGATGCAGAGGCTTGGTTACTTGGGATGAAGGAGTTCTTTGAGTTGCATAATTACCCAGATCACATGAAGGCCAGAGTAGCTATCTTTAGCCTGAAAGATAAAGTAGACATCTGGTGGGAAGATCTGAAGTAGGTTAGAAACATCAAGATAGAAGAGTTGATTTGGTATGAATTCAATATACTTTTCATAAAGAATTACTTGTCAGAGAGGTACTACGATAGGAAATCCAAGGAATTCTATAAGCTCAAAATGGGATCGATGATAGATGAGGAGTATACAACTAAGTTATTGGAGTTATTGAGGTATGTACCATATATTAATGATGAAAAGGCTAAACTTCAGAGTTTTCTCAGTGGATTTCCTTTAACATTTAAGGATCGGATTGACTATGATGAGCCTTGGTCATTGGAGGAACTTATTGGGAAATTGAAGCACTGTTATGAGCAATAAAAACGTAAGACATAATCTAAGCAAGGTTGGAAAGGGAAAGACAAAGCTAAAGGTAAATGGAAGCCGAAAAGAATAAGGCCTCAAAATTTAGAAGAGAAAGAGAATATTTCACCATAAAAGAATTTTAATGTATCTAGTTAAGGACATGGGTCACAACAGAAGCAGAATAAAGGTGATGGTACATGACAGTTGGAGTGTTGGATATATGGTAAAGAGAATCTCAAGAAAGATTGTTCGGAGTATCAGCATAGTAGTCCTCATATTTACAGTGCACAGGAGGCATAAACTATTGGGGATGTTGGGAAGTGCATTCCTCATATCTATGCAGTGCTAGATAACAGGCAGGAATATCACCAGGTATCTATCATTGAGATGGAAGGTAAGCTTTGTGATCAAGTTTTTTCTATTTTGATTGACCATGGATCTAGTTATAATTATATTAATCTTGACCTGGTGGATAAGTGTGGTTTGAATAAAGAAGTGCATGTAGAAACTTGGTTAGTACAGTTGGCTACAAGTACAAAGAAGCAAGTTCATCATTGGGTAAGAGCCTGTGAATTTGAACTGAATGGTATGCCTACATCAACACATTCGAATGTATTTCCATTTGGATCATACAATATGTTTTTAGGTATGGACTAGTTGTATCTGCATAGGACCAAGGTGGACTGTTATAAAAAAGCCAATGACTTCTTGGATGACAACGGAGAGTGAATAATATTACAAGGTAAGAATAAAGAAACATCAGTTAGGATGGTGACAACTATGTAGGCAGAGCATAGTCGTAGAAAAGGATGTGTGTTATTTGAAGTGCACATTTCTAGTGACAAGCAGGATATGGATGTCTTGAGAAGGTACCCAGTTTTACAGTAGTTTCAAGATGTGTTTCCAGTAGATATTTTATAGTTTTTACCTCACAGAGAAGTGGAATTTTCTATTTAGTTGGTACGAGGGACAACAACAACATCAAAGGCACCTTACAGGATGAGCACTGCATAGTTATTAAAGTTTAAGTTGTGGTTAAATTATTTACAAGGGATAAATTAGGTCAAGTGTATCGCCTTGGGGTACACCATTATTGTTTGTGAAGAAGAAGGATGGTACTCTCATATTATGCATTGATTACAAGTAATTCAATAAGGTGACCATCAAGAATAGGTATCTGTTGTCGAGGATTGATTACTTGTTTGATCAGTTGAAGAGAGTAGTAGTATTCTCAAGGATTTATCTGAGATCTAGATATCATCATGTACGCATTAAATAATCAGACATCTACAAAACAAATTTGCAGACCAGGTATGGGCATTATGAGTTTGTTGTAGTTCCATTTTGTTTGACTAATGATCCATCTAATTTTATGTGTTTGATGAATAGTGTGTTACAATCTTATCTAGAAATTTTTTTTTATTGTATTCATTGATGAAATTTTGATATATTATAAGAATGAGGAAGAGCACATTGAGAATTTAGCAGTAGTATTTAGATTGTTGAGAGAGCATCAGTTGTATGCTAAGCTCAATAAATGAAATGTATTTCATACAAAGGTGCATTACTTGGGACATGTTGCTTCCAAGGAAGGCATAACAGTGGATCCAGAGAAGATAAGGGCTATCATGGAGTGGGAATCTCCTAGAAATGTGGATGAGGTAAGATCATTCATGGGGCTAGCAGGCTATTGAAAGAGGTTCATTAGGAACCTCTCTCGGATTTCATATCATATTACGTCATTGCAGAGGAAAGGTAAGAAATTTGAATGGATAGAGGAATGTACAACAAGTTTTGAGAAGTTAAAACAATTATTGACAAATGATCCAGTGTTAAATATTGTAGTTTGGGACAAAGAGTTAGTAGTGTGTAAAAACACTTGCAATAGAGGGCTTTGTGGAGTCCTCGTGCAAGAGGGATAGTTAGTATGTTACAAGTCACAGAAACTGAATGAGCACGAGCAGAACTATCTGACTCATGATCTTGAGTTAGCAACAATCATTCATGCGTTGAAGATATGGAGGCATTATCTTCTTGTCATGAGGTTTTTATTGATGAGTGATCACAGTGGGTTGAGGTACCTATTTGACTAGTTGAATCTGAATTCTAGGCAAGCTAGGTGGTTGGCCACAATTAGTGAGTTTGACTTTTAGATAAGGTACATTAAGGGTAAATAGATCATGGTTGTAGATTCTCTTAGCAGATAGATACATGTAAATAACATCACAGCTATGAGTTCTTATGGGATAGATCTCTAGAATAAGATCTTTCAGGCAAGTCAGTAGAATAAGAGGTACATGGAGCCCAGGCACAAGTTACAGTAGAGTATTGGTAGTTGTACAGGTGCATAGGATGTGGACTATCATCTGTGAGTAGATGGCTTCATCAGATTTAGGAACAAGATATATATGGTTAGACAATAGTGAGAAAAAGAAGATTATCTTGAGGGAGTTTCATGTGAAACCGTATTTAGGACACCCAGGATATGAGAAGACATTAAACGCAATGAAGAAGTTATGTTATTGGCAAAATATGAAGAAGGATGTGGTAGAGTTTGTGGCTAGGTGCTTGGATTGTTAGCAGGTGAAGGTAGAGTGTAAGAACCCAGGTGGATTACTACAGCTGATTTCAATTCCAGAGTGGAAATCGGATTCCATTTCCATGGACTTCATCACAGGTTTTCCAAGGAAATCTAGAAAGCATGATTCTATCATGGTTGTGGTGAACGAGTTGACAAAGGAAGCACACTTCATTCCAGTGAAGTCCACTTATTCAGTTGGTGATGTAGCACATGTATTCATCAGAGATGTGGTGAAATTGCATGGTGTTCCGAAGAATATTGTGTCAAACAAGGATGCTAAGTTTAATTCTATATTTTGAAAAGAGTTGTTTGCAGGTTTAGGTACAAAGTTGGCCTTGAATACAACTTATCATCAATAGGCAAATGGACAGACAGAGAGGGTCAACAGGATATTGGAGGACATTTTGAGGATGTATGTGATGCATTGGAAAAGGATATGTGAGGATTACCTTCCGTTGGTTGATGTTTTTATTCAGTAATTGTAGAAATAATATTTCTAGGTTATAAAAATTACTAGGACTTAAAATCAAATATATAATTTGGATCTATTTCTTCAACTTGTCCTGACGATGAACCACACTGGTTGGTTCGAAACGCGTCGACAAATGATTTATCTTGTGATTTTCGCCGAAGATCTTCTCTTAAACTTGATATGGATCACAGAAGCCTCAATTCAACAATCAAATATATAATTTCAGAAATTAGTAAGTATCAAAGCATAAATATTAAAAAGAGGAAATCAAAATTCATATAGGCTTATAATATATCTAAATTTCAACCAATAAATGTTTTAGTAAAAAAATTGATTTGGGAGATGGCCACAACCAACTTAAGATTTGAGGATAAGTTGAATGGTGCATCAAACTTCACTTTGCATAATGTGAGTGTTACATTGATCCTAATTGTGAATGCTGGAAAATTGACTATACTAGGGGGGGGGGGGGGGTTGAATTAGTATAGTGTATTCGTGGAAATTAGGTTTTATTTTTACTTCTCCTTTTAATATTTATCTGAACTATTGAATGACCAAAGAACATCATATGAATAGTATATTTAATATGTAAACATAATTTAAATCATAGCATAAGAGACACACATAAAAACAACATATGTGGACACCATATATAAATGGAAACACATAAAGAGGAAAACCATGACTTTGTTGGTGTTGTGATGCAAAGGAAGCCTCCTACTTCCTCTATTACATCAGCTATTGGAGGCTCAAACCTCTTTGCTCTTTTGCAAGCTACAACTTGTTGGGAAGCTGTTACTCCCTATTTTACATTAATTTTATACAAGATTCTACCTACAATGGGCTTCTACCTAAATTTATTTATGCAAGTTCCTACTTGTTAGAAAGCTCCTACTTCCACTTACAGGCTCCAACCTATTCTTCTTCAAGTTGTAACAACCCTAGTTAAAAATTTCATGTAAAAATATATAAGGTCACAGTGATGGGACACATATTCCAAGCTGAATGGTGGGAAAAACATCCTAGTGGGTGTTCATTTCAGTTATTATGGATAAAGGAAATTGGCAAAGGCAATCAAAAAGTCTTTGGAAGGGAATGAGGCATTTGTTGGCATTTTATTTATGAAAATAAAGGAAATTAGGAGAAAAAAGGTGAAAGGTCACATGTTGTATGTGAGGAGAAAAATGAAGGAAAATAATGGAAATTGAAGAAAATAGAGGACTCATTGATAAGAAGTCTTCTTAGGATTAGTTGGTAAGATTTTCATAAGTTTTGGTGGAGCTCTCTCATTATTCTCTCTCTCTCTCTCTCTCATATTCTTGGAGACTTAGAGTTTTATTAGAGAACTCTTGGAGGGTGTGGGATACTTGGATTCTTGGAGCAATAAGGAAAAGGAAGACGAGGAAAGCGCAAGAGGACATCAGGATCAACAACTACATTAGATTTTGCTTGTAGGTACCAAGTTTCATGTATGTTTTCCTCACTAGATTTGGCATGCATGGCATAGGCATGTGGTTTATTGGTCATGATCTGTCATTGGCCTGGAGGACGGATGGGATTGATAGTGGATTTTTCTAGCCTTGCCATTCCCTGGATAGCTATGGAGATTGTGGGGTTATTTTCATTGTTTTGTTTTGGTTGGTTCTCATGTTTCCTTAGCTTGGGTTGAGCTCTTAGTCTTGGATCCTTGGTTGGACAAATGCTCTAAAGCCCTATAACAACTTGGGTTGAGTTACTAATCCTAGAACCTTGGTTGGAAAAATACTCTAGAGTTCGGTAAAAGCTGTGTGTTGAGTTACTAGTCCTGGAGCCTTGGTTGGACAAACGCTCGAGAGCCCTAGAATCCTTGGATAGAGATGATCTCATGATTATTTTTTGATGTCTGATCATGAGGTGGAATCACTGTTTAATGGATTGAGGTGGATGGCCTATGGAAGCCATGGATGGTTTTTTATTGAAGTGTTCTATGAGATCCCATATTCATGCTTCGAACATGGCACAAGGGTGAATGACTCAAGAGAGATTTTGCTTAGCCATTCTACAGTCGGGTGGAACATGGAATTCCCATCCCAGGTTAAGATTTTGCTTCACGAATATGAAATTATTTCTCCTTATATTTCTATGAGTATTATATTGGTTTATATATGGGTCATATGGTTGTGATTTCATTCGTATTTATGTTGTTATTACCCTTGTTATATATATGTTTTATGACAATAGTTATGTATGTCTCTCATCACGTTTTTACTTGTAAATGAATGAACAATGTATCTATGAACTAATGGATGAAATGGCAGTCAATGTGTTGAGGCATCAATGCCTCATAGTGAATCTCAGATAAGTATGAGACCCTTATGTTGAGATATGTTATTTATACCTCTAGATTACATATTCGTTATATGTTTAAAGAAATTCCTGTCATGGCTAGTAGGGGTCCAGTCAAGGTCTCATTCAAGTGATTGCATTTATAATGTCATTTCCTTGTTATTTTACTCTTTTAAAGACATGATTCAATTCTGGGTAGTGACTTGGGCTCTGGGCTTGAAAAAGTGGCTCAAACCCTGGGGACATTGGCACAACACTAACAAAAAGAGTCCCTGGGGAAATTGGCACAACACTAACAAAAAGAGTCCCCGAACACTAGCTAGCAAGCCTGTGAGAGTGTCTAGACATCCATGGACACTGGTATGCCCATAGCATGAGAGCATCTAGAGGTCAAGTTGTCCAAACGCTTAGTGGGACCCAAGGGATGGTTGGCAGAAAGGTTATATTGGTTCCTGAGGATCCTAATGTTGATGTTGAATGTTTTTATGGTATATTTCCATCTGTTACACTTCCTTAACATGACTTAGGAGGTTAAATCATATCATAGTGGCCTCTCATCATCGGTTGCTTAGGTAGATGTGGGAGGAGGGTGTTATAGAGTGGTATCAGAGCATGGTTCACCCATCAGACTAGAAGGATTGTGTGTTGGTCATGCATTCATATTAGTTGAATATGTGTTCCTTATGCTTGTAGTCCATGTGCTTGTTACATTTGCAGGGTGTTGATCATAGTTATAGTGATGTCACCATGTGAAGGTTGATGATGTTGTGGGATGTGTCGTCATGTGTGTATGGTTGTATATGCATTGGTTATGTGTGTTAGTGTCTATATGTTGTTATGCATGCATTTTCAAGGTTATGGTTATATAAGTATGGTAAGTCAGACATGCATTGTGAGGTCATTATATGCAATTAGGTCATGATGATGCTATTGGTATGCTATGATGCTAATGTGTTGAATGAGGTAAAGCAGGAGATGCAAATCATTAAAGTAAGGTTGCAACATTTGGCATGCAGGTATGTTAGTAATGGATTGTTATATGCATTAGAGTTATATACATTAATTTTATGTACATTTCTGTGATGTTATGGTTACTTGCATGATAGATGCTAGTTGATTAGTATAGTCATATGCACATGTGTCAGATAGTCATGAATGATAGTAACTTGTGGTTGTATGCATTGCTATTGTTGTTTTATTTTAGATAACTTGAGGATTATGTTATATGTTGTTGATGAGTATGTTATAGGTTAACTTGTTATGATTATGTTAGATGTTGTTGTTGAATATGTTATATGTTAAATTTTAGTTAGCTTGATGATTACACTATATGTTGTTGATGAGCATGATATATAACTTATTGTTGTTATATGATAGTAACTTGATGATTAGGGTTATTACATTAATATCTTGATGTTATATATATCCTACTAAGTTGGATTGGTCTATGAAAATGGTTAGGGTTATGACATTAAAGTATGAGTCAACTTATTTGTGACATCATGTTGTATTAATCTAGACTGATCGTACATACTTGATTGTTATGCATGAACGACAATTGTTTATGAGCTTATGATGTGAACATGTTAGCTAGTGACTATTATGGATATCATGAACGTATGTTTGAGTTTATATGTTGTGAAGTTATGTCATGCTAACTAGATTAATTGTGCAGACAAGATAGACTCCCCTGAGATACATCAAGGTATGATGTTACTTATGTCTTATACTTGGTGCTTGATTGTTTGATTGTGTTGTCTATTCGGTGTTTGAGTGTTTGGTGTCTATTATGTTGTCTAGTTGATTTATTTAACATGGTATGTTTGCAAGTTGGTTGAATGTTTGATCAATTGCATAATATGAGTATGTGTTTAAATGATCTTGTTTTAAGATGATTGTACTAACACGTATTTGCTGCGATAGTTGACAAGTACTTGAGTGTAATAGGTGACAGTTGTAGAATTATGTCTAATGACGATGAGTTGACTATGGATTATGACATGATTGTTAGTCTCGGTAAAGGCTGATTTCAACTTGATAGATATGATTTTATTGATAGTTGGAACATTTGGTTGACATGTGTGAAGAGTTTCAAGAAACATGCTTGGTATTAGCATGAAAAGATAATAGTTTATGTGTTTATATAATCAACAATGGGATGATGTGACAATACATAGTAAGCCTTGATTACAACAAGGTAACAAGGTAAAAGAAAGGAATTGGGCAATAATTCATTTGGCTATGTTTGGAAACCCCAATTCCAAACGAATGAATTCTTTGCATATAGGAAGTCTTCTTAACCTTAATATTGTTTGACATTATGTGGATATGTGCTAGATTCATGAACAAGTACTAGACAAGTATATTAGCTAGTCTCTAGTTACAAGTGGATCTATCAAAGGAATTGGAATCCCTTGAGAGATGGCGCATATGTGTTCAGTTACAAGCAACATGCTTGGCACATCAAGGTAAGGTAACCAATATATTGTTATGTTTATTTATGCATTGACAATTAAGTGTTGATGGCAGTATGATGCAAGGGATTGTATGGAAAAGAGGTTGCAATGAAATCTCGAAGAAGGATCAGGTTGAGTTTTCCCTTAGAAGCACTGGGAACCATGGGGATTGAGTCATGGCATTTGCTGTTAGTATTGTACTTTTGGGCTTTTGGTGATTTGTTGTGCTTGATTTGTGGTTTTGTTTATGTCTGGTGCAAGGCCTTACCACTTTGTTGTGGTGTTGTGTTGTTATTGGTTTTCATGGTTTTCATCTTGTTTGTTTCTTCTCTTTTCTTTTATGATTTGAGTCTTGGGAATTGGTTTGGAAAAAAGGAAATTAATGGATTTCGAGGAGATTTGTATGGTACCCATCAGGTGATGTAAGACTTGGTTGAAGATTAGTGCATGTATAAGGGCAGTTGAAGGAAAGAGTATGACAACCAGTTGGATTGGTTGGGTCCATTGAGGTAAATGGACAATCATGAAAGTATAATCATGAGAAAGGTAATAGGAAAGGTGAATTAAATGGATCTGAGGCATCATATTCCTTGGCTATGTTGGGAATGATTGTTCTCAATGTTGTGCATGGTGTGCATAGATAAAGGGAGTTCTCTTAACCTTGACCTTATGATATCTAGTAATTATGTTGTGATCATGATTGTGCTTATGTCTATATATGTATACATGTATGTATGTGTGTATTTCATGTCTAGCAGGGTCATCATGGATCATGATTATTTTGTGCTAATGTTTACATGTACATATGTATGTATGTATGTCGTTGACTGACTAGATCATTATTATTTTATGTTGATGTTTATATGTATGTATGTGTATGTATGTATATCATTGTCAGACAGGATCATGACTGTTTATGCTAATGTTTATTTATATGTATGTATGTATCCATGTATCTATGTCACTATCCGACAGGGTCATCAGGGATCATTCTTGTGGAGGAATGATTTCTTATGCAGGTGAATGACATGAAGAGGTTCCTAGTTTATAAGGAATCAAGTGGGAAGAGTAGTCTTGACAAATATACGAGGTCAGTATCATGTGGACATGAATTGATATTGTGTGCTTGTATTATGCTCATGTTTATGTTATGATAGGTAATGTTGAAGGATACATCATCGGAATGAAAACAATGTGCTTTACAACATGCTACGATAAGCATGGATGGCAGAGGGACACTAGAAGCAAGGTTACTTGATAGGGGCAGTGTGGTTTGGATGTGTTGTACTACTGTTGTGCATATGTCGTATATGTCGTACATGTTTCATCTATGATGTTGTGTGCATGAATTGTTGTGTATATATAGTGTGTGTACATGTTGTTTATGTAATGATTATGTACAAGGTGGTATGGATAGTTTATGTGAATGTTTCATATGCAGTGTTGGGTATAGATGGTACCATGTACATGTTGGATATGCGGTGCTATGTACATATTGTACTGTGTGCATGATGGATATGCGATATTGTGTGCATATGGTGTTGTGCACATGTTGGATATGCAATGTTGTGTACATAAGGTGCCATGTATAGGTTGTATACGCAGTGTTGTGTACATATGTTGTTGTGTGCATGTTGAACATATAGTTTTATGTACATATGGTGTTGTGTGCATCATTGTACAAGTGGTGTTGTGAGCAGGTGGTGTTGTGTACATGTTGTACATATGGTGTTGTGTGCAGGTGGTGTTGTGTACATGTTGTGCATATGGTGTTGTGTACATGTGGTGTCATGTACATGTTGTGCATGTGGTGATGTGTACGTCTGGCATTGTTTACACATTGTACAAGTGGTATGATGTAAATGTGGCATTGTGTACACATTGTGCAGGTGGTTCCATGTACATGTGATGTGGTGCACACGTTATACAGGTGTTGTTTTGTCTAGGTGGTACTATGTACATGTGGTAATGGTGTACATGTGCTATTATGTTCATGTCATACATGTTGTGTTGCGAGCATGCGATACTATGTATGTGCATTGTGTAGTCATGGTATCATGACATGTGTATTATTTATGTTGTACTCTGTGTACATATATGTATTGTGTGATGGTATACATAGGGTGTAGGTGCATGTATTGTGTTGTGTTGTACACTGGGTGTAGGTGTATGTGTGGTATTTCGAGTGTAGGTGCATGTATTGCATGGTTTTGTATGTCGTGTTTTGTTGTGTGTCTGTGATGGGAATTATGTGTATGTGCACATGGTTGAGGAGAAGGAACTAAGTGTTTGTCGAGTATGCCAACCGATCTAGTGTGCGTATATAACAAGGACAAAGGTAGAAGCTAAGGATTGATTAAAGGCTAAGTATCAATATTTAATTTCAGTTTTATTATGCATGTGATTTATGATTCTATTTTATGATGATTAGATGTGATCTATGATTATGGTTTATGATGGTTACATGGGATTTATGGTTTTGATCTTTGATGGTTGTGTTCTGAGCTAACCTGATGTGATATGTTTATACATGATGATTTTGTCAAAGATGCTAGTTTGACTTGTTGTGACACGAAGCGAACAAGATTGAAAGTATACCTTATTGATGGTCCATTAATGAGGTATGATTTGAAGTTATTTCAATTTATTTTGAATCTAGAGGAAATTGTGTGCCTAGTACAGGAAAGCATGAAATGCCTGGTTGGGTGGTTGAAATTGGCTGCAAGAATTAATAACAATGGTAAAAGGAATTAGAACATGCAATAGTATGTTGGTAAAGCACTTTAGGAGCAGGGCCATTGTGGGACATTGGTACCCAATAGTATCCATTGATTTCCATGAGAATTTTATGACCGATATGATGGTTGAGGCAGGTATATGTCTTTTTTTTGTTATATTCCTATGTGAGGAAGCCTTGCCAAGGGATGGACTACCTAGAATGGGGCTACTAGCGAAACTTGAAAGGTATGTGACTGCACGTAAGGGGGTGACCGGATTGTCTGAGGGACTGTGTAGCAAAGAAGGAAAGGTCAGGGAAATATTTTTTTTTGATCATTAGCATTGCTAGATGGAATCAGATGCACATTGGGAGTGTGCCCTATAAAAATGAGCTGGTAAATTTTCATTGAGAGGACAAGTGGTGCTAGATTATAGCACAAGAAATTTGATGTAGATTTGACTTTGTAGTGGATTTTTCCTTCCTAGGAAGGAGGTGAATCCTAGTATTACTTTGAGGGTGGAGGGGTGAGCCTATGGATTCCCTTTTTGGGGAGTGAGAAAATGTGCATATGTGTATATGTGTGTATTATTGTAACTACTAAATCGAGCTGGATTTATAAAGCTCCATAGACAGTTTTATTATTTTCTAGTTGAAGAAAATGTGTATGTGTGTATATGTGGTTATTAGTGTAAACATCATAATGGATTGTGTTATAAAGCTCTAGTAAATGATATGCTTGTCATGTTTTAGTAGATGGTCATTGTAAATACTAGAACGAGCTATGTTATAAAGCTCCATGGGAAGTATGTCTTTTTTTTTCCAGTAGTCTTATTGGTTATAGGTGTCATTGAACAACGAGGATGGTGTTCCCCAAGGGGGAGGGTTCTATAACAACCATGGTTAAAAAATTCATGTAAGGTCGTGGTGATGGGACATGTATTCCAAGATGAATGGTGGGAAAACCATCCTAGTGGGTGTTCATTTCAATTATTATAGCTAAATAAAATTTCCAAAGTAAATGGCAAAGGCATTGGTAAGGTATGAGGCATTTATTGGCATTTTATTTATGAAAATAAAGGAAATTAGGAGAAAGAAAGGTGAAAGGTCACAGGTTGCATGTGAGGAGGAAAATGAAGGAAATTAATGGTAATTGAAGAAAATAGAGGCCTCATTGATAAAAAGGCTTATGAGGATTAGTTGGTAAGATTTTGACAGGTTTTGGTGGAGCTCTCTCATTATTCTCTCTCTCTCTCTCTCATATTCTTGGATATTTTGAGTTTTCTTGGAGCACTCTTGTGTTGAAGAATCTACGGAAATCAGGTGTAGTGTGATTCTTCGTGACTTGATAACAATTTGTGAATCACTTTTACAATTATCTTAGCTTGATATTATTATTAGTGTGTATGTTTCATCAAACTGCTACCAAAAACATAAAGACAAGAACACAAATGTTGGCTCTTTGCCAGGGCCAAAACCTCTCTCTCTTAGAGAGGAAAACCCATTGGTAAGCTTCTCTTATTGAAGATTCTTAAGGATCAATACCAAACCCTAGACCCTTGAATAGGATGTCCTCCAAGCACAAGTCAATTCCTTCTTCTATTCTGCACTTTGCTCCCAGCACATAGACTTCCTCCTTCCAACACTTTGCTTCCCAACACTTCATCCTCCTTCGATCTTTGTCTAGAGATGAACCTTTTTTATGTCAGCTTCTTGATGAGATATGTTTCTTGTTTCCTTAGAGATGATATTCACTTATGAATCCACCCTTCCCTTGATCCAACAAGGCTTTTCTTGATATAGGTCTCCAAACTAATGTAACTGAACAACAACCCTAGTTTTGCCAGGTGTGGTAGGAACCCTAGAGAATTAGGGTTCTTTTCCTTCTCTAGAGAGAGAGACGCATTCACTAGGCTTGGGAGGCCTTGTAGATCTAATTTCGCACCCAAACAATGACAATTCATGGAATGATCTCTAGCTTCTATTATGCCACAAACTTTCCCTCCTTCTCTTCGCATGTGTGACTATTTCTAGCGCTAGAAATAGTCCTCTTCACTTCGGTCTTCTTCCTCCTTTCTTTGCTGTTATTGGAAACCCTTAAAATTTCCTTTTCTTTCACTTGCCTAGGCTTCTAACTTCGGTGATTTCAGATATTTCTTGGTTGACATTGTAATGGAGTGGACAACCTCTATATATACAGGGTTGTCACTCCTTTTAGGCCGTCCAGAAGGCTGTAGGTCGACATGAATTTATTCCATTGTTTTTTATTCTTTTGGAGGATGTTGCTGCATCAAGAGGACTTGGAATTTGCTTGGAGGTATTCCTTTGAAATTTATACTATTTTATACATAGTGTAACATTCCCTCAAAGGGTCTTAAATAAATACATTGACTCTTTGACTTCCTAGAAGAACTTAAACATGTGTTTGACCTATTTCAATGAGCAAGAAATTCATTGACAAATATCATAAAAATAATTTCTCTTTTCTTGAATAAATACAAATATCAAAGATATATTTATGAAGACCAAACCTAGTTACACTTTCTTCAACACTCCCTCTTAACTAGGGAAGTATTCATACAACATTTACAAGGTGTTTTGCTATGTTTCAATATTGAAGAATTCACATAAGAGAAACTATATTTGCAATCCATTTGTTATAGCATCATAATAACCAACATTGTTTCGATAGTAAGGCCTCGAATGACATCTATATTTTGCAATAGATCAGAGGAAAATGTTGATGACACCAATGAATTATAGATAGCTTAGTCATTGTATCTCAAGGTACATACCCACCCAGGTGTTCACTGAGTATGACCTTCTAGCACTATTCTTTTCTTGGGTTCCTAGCCCTCAAAGAATATCAACCCTCTTTCTTACTCTTGTCTTGGATGCCCTACACATCCCCAAAGAGTATCAGATGCCAGATGATTACCCAATCCTCCCATTGTTTCTTCCCAAGTGAAGAAAATAATGTTTTGTTTATCACTTCCTTGTAATTGAGGAAGACGTGCCCAAGTATCGTCTGACAAGGTACTTGTCCAAGTTACTTTGTAATTAGGAACTTGTTATAACTCCCTCTTAGCTAGGGACTTGTCAATTCATCAGAAACATCTTCTTCGTGGCTCCTTCAACTACTTGATATTCTTCTTTCCTTTGATGTCATGAAGTCTGAGTTTGAACTTCCTTTTGGTAGGGCACCATCCATAGATCACTTTCCTTCCTGGTTTTTCATGTCATTGCTTCCTTAGTGTAAAGTTGTCTTCCCATGGAAAGTGGTCTTCTTGTCATATATCATGATCTCTTTTCATCTTGGTTACTCCTTTGTCATATTGTTGATGCTTCAGAATACTCTTCTCATAGATGCTTCATTCACTTCAATACTCTTCTCATAGATGCTTTGTTCACTTGTTCTCATGCTTCGGTCAAGTATCCCTTCATGACTTCATCCTGTTATTGTTTCAACATTAAGTTTCACTGGATGGCTTCTTAATCATGACATCTTCGTAGAGTAGAATCAGTTATCTGCACCTTTCATATCTCCAAGGCCTTCATAGGTGTCAAGCGTCCTTTGATCTTTTTCTCCCTTTGTTAGAGTTGTCATGCCTTCCTTCAGGAGATGTCTTCAAAGTATCTTGCCAGATAGTGATTCTTGGTGATCATGGTGTTCTTCAAATGCTTGATCTCTTCCTTCATTTTATTCTTCTTGGATAGATTGGTCAACCACTTTCTACTCCTTGTGAGAACACTTCTTCATTTCTTTCTTCTTAGTCAATAATCTTATACTCCTTATGAGAGTATTTTATTCTGTTGACCTTTATTGCATTGTAGTACATGCCTTTGAGCATGTCATTTATGAAGGATATTCTTTCCAAATTTATCATGTTATAAAAATATTCCCATGACTCAATAATATAAAAATGATAACATGACTAAAATTTGATGCATACATACCTCATCTTGATTCTCCTTTGATCATCTTAGCTTCATTTTGTTGTCCTTGGTGTGGTATTTCATGCTTCATCTTAGCTTGCCTGCATATCATACTTTTCTTGAATCCCATGAATGGTATTCCCAATGAGACATATGCTTTTGTTTATGGATCTTCTTTTGAAGATTCCATCATAGGATCTTGAATACCATTACCCTGCAAATGTTTCTTTCCTTTTGATGATGGAGGTCTTGCAAGATTCTTAATCATGATCAATTTTCTTTCATAGTGGATGAGGTCCTATTCTAGGTATTCTTATTCTACATTAATATCTTGAGTTATATCTACCATGCTCCTATATTATTAGAATACATTTCTAACCATGCATTTTTGTTCTCATTTATCAATGATATCTCTACATGAGTATATAGAAGTCTATGTACTTCATGATTCTAGATTCTAGAAGATGTTTCTAGCCATGCAATTTTATTTTATTCCTACATGCTCCTATTCTACTCAAAACTTTGAAAGAAGACTTTAAGTAAAGAGTTTGACTTAGTCATAGTAGAGACCCGAAGGATCTTCCTTCTTTTGCTTCTTTTTTATTCTTTCACCTCTTGAGTCATGTGAGATTCTTCCCTCTTTATTTTTTTGTTGTTGTCCTTCTTAAGCTTAGGAAAATTCCTTTTGTTGTGTCCCTATTCTTGGCATCATAGAATTGGATTTTGGACATATCTTTGTCGTTTGTTATTCATAAACCAAATTTTCCAAATTTTCACTTTCTCTTGGCCATGGTAGAAAATGCTTGCTCCTTTGATCTCGTATCTTCCTTGGTTTGAGTCTAGTTTCCTTTGTTTTGCATAGAGACCAGATTTTCATTAGTGTGGTAGCTTCCTTCTTGGCATAGATGCTTGGTGTGAAGTTGCCCCAATCCCCAGGTAGAGCACTGAGTACTACAATTGTCATTTTTTTGTCTGACATGACTTCCCCTGGCTCTTGAAGTTGATATTTCATCTCAGAGATCTTCATGAAGTAGGGAGTTATTCCTTCCTTTTATATCTTCATCTTGTACAATTCCTTTATTAGAGATATCACTTCCCCAGTTGTGGTTACCAAGAATAGATCTACTAGTTTATCATAGATTCCTTTTTATGTTTCAAATTTGGAGACATAAGGAATGAGAGAGTCCTTGATAGATTCTATTAGAATCCTTTGAGATCTTGGCTCATCCTTATTGTACTTGGCTAAGGCTTGGGTTTGTTCCTTAGCAGGGATAGTGATATTCCCTTTGACATGTTCTAGAAATTCATTCTCCTTGAGAACTAAATCAATCCTCTTCTTCCATGCAAGAAAGTTATTGGTACCTACCAATTTGTTTCTTTCCTTGCAAAAATACATTGATGTATATTCAGAAGGGGACATATACTTACTTGATATATTTTGAGATTTAGTTGACTTATTTTCTCCTTGAAGTCTTGATGGCTTTCTTTCCTTGAATCTTGATGTTCCTCAAGATGTTTTCCCTAAGTGGGCTTGCTTGATTATGAGACTTGAATTTATGAATTGTGGCTTGATGTAGGTCCCTCTTTGACTTGCTCTTCTTTGTAAGTGCCTTTATATAAGGCTATTCTTCTAGCTTTGTAGTCTCCCCTTATGAATGATAGATGATAAACATTCTTGTCCTTGATGTGATAGAGACTTCTTGGCTTGATGCTTCAACTTTGTAAATGTCCTTCCTTGATGAGTGTTCTTGAGATTACATTTCCTTGATGTGTAACCTTAGCTCCGATACCATGTTGAAGAATCTAGGGAAATCGAGCGTAGTTTGATTCTTCTTGACTTGATAAAAATTTGTGAAGAAATTTTACAATTATCTTAGCTTGATCTTCTTCTTATTATTAGTGTGTGTGTTTCATCAAACTGCTACCAAAAACATAAAGACAAGAACATAGATGTTGGCTCTCTGCCGAGGCCAAAACCTCTCTCTCTTAGAGAGGAAAACCCTTTGGTAAGTTTATCTGATTAAAGATTCATATTGATGAATGCTAAACCCTATACCCTTGACTAGGATGTCCTCCAAGCACAAGTCAAGTCCTTCTTCTATTTTTCACTTTGTTCTTGGCACTAGACTTCCTCCTTCTGACACTTTGGCTCCCAACACTTCATCCTCCTTCTTCGAACTTTGTATAGAGATAGACCTTGTTTATGTGATATTCTTGATGAGATGTGCTTATTATTTCCTTAGATATGATATTCACTTATGAAGCCACCCTTCCCTTGATCCAACGAGGTTCTTCTTGAGATAGGTTTGCAAACTGATGTAACTGAACAACAACCCTAGTTTTTCCATGTGTGGTAGGAACGCTAGATAATTAGGGTTATTTTCCTTCACTAGAGAGAGAGACTCCTTCTCTAGGCTTGGGAGGCCTTGTAAACATAATTTATCACCCAAAAAATGATAATTCATGGACTAATCTATAGCTTCCTTTTGCCACCGACTTTCCCTCCTTCTCTTCACACATGTGACTATTTCTAGCCCTAGAAACAATCCTCTTCTCTTTAGTCTTCTTCCTCATTTATTCGCTTGTCTTGGAGACCCTTATACATGTTGTTTCCTTCACTTATCTCAACTTCTACCTTCTCTTATTTTAGAGCTTTCTTGGTTGATGTTGTAATGGAGTGGACAACCTCTATATATAGAGGATTGTCCCTCCTTTTAGGCCGACTTGAAGGCCGACTAGAAGACTGTAGGCTGACATGAATTATTCCATTATTTTTTCTTATTTTGGAGGATGTTGCTACATGGAGAGGACTTGGAATTTGGTTGGAGGTATTACTTTGACCTTTATACTAATTTATACATAGTGTAACATGCTCTCAAAGGGTCTTACATAAATACTTTGACTCTTTGGCTTCCTAGAAGCACTTAAACATGTGTTTGACCTAATTCAATGAGAAAGAAAGTCATTAACAAATATCATAAAAATAATTTCTCTTTTCTTGAATAAATAAAAATATCAAAGATACATTTATGAAGACCGAACCTAGTTACACTTTCTTCAACACTCCCTCTTAATTAGGGAGGTATTCATACAATATTACAAGGTGTTTGGCAATGTTTCAATCTTGAAGAATTCACATAAGAGAAACCGAATTTGCAACCCATCTCTATAGAATCATAATAACCAACATTCTTTCCACAACAAGGCCTTCACTAACAACTCTATCTCTCAATAGATTAGAGCATAATGTTGGCGAGAACAATGACTTATAGACACCTTAGTTACTGTCTCTCAAGGTACATACCCACCTGGGTGTTCACTAAGTATGACCTTCTAGGACTATTATTGCCTTGGGTTCCCAACACTAAAATAATATCAGTCCTCTTGCCTACTATTGTCTTCGATGCCCTATACATTTTCAAAGAGTATTAGATGCCAAATGATTACCCAATCCTCCCATTCTTTCTTCCCGAGTGAAGACAATAATGTTGTGTCTATCACTTCCTCTCAATTGAGGAAGATATGTCAAGGGATCCTCTGACAAGGTACTTGTCTAATTTCCTTTGTAATTGGGAACTTGTTATAACTCCATATTATCTAGGGACTTGTCCTTTCATCAACAACTTCTTCCTTGTGGGTCCTTCAACGACTTTATCATATTCTTTCCTTTGATGTCATAAAGTCTTGGTTCAAACTTCCTTTTCATAGGGCACCATCTATCAATCATTTTCCTTCCTAGTTTTTCATGTCATTGATTCCTTTGTGGAAAGTGGTCTTCTTGTCTTATATCAAGATCTCTTGTCATATTGGCTTCTCCTTTGTCATCTTGTTCATGCTTCAAAATACTCTTCTCATTGATGCTTCATTTTCTTGTTCTCACAATTCAGTTGATCAACCCTTCATGACTTCATCCTATTATTCTTTCAACATTAAGTTTTGCTAGATGGATTCTTAATCATGACATCTTCATAGAGTAGAATCAGTTATCTACACCTTTCATATCTCCAAGGCCTTCATAGGTGTCAAGGGTCCTTTGATCTTTTTCTTATTTTTTCATTGTTGTCATGCCTTCTTTCGGGAGATGTCTTCAAAGTATCTTGTCAGATAGTTATTCTTGGTGATCATGGTGTTCTTCACATGCTTGATCTCTTTCTTCATTTTCTTCTTCTTGGATAGATTGGTCAACCACTTTCTGCTCCTTGTGAGATCACTTCTTCATTGCTTACTTCTTAGTCAACAACCTTATACTCCTTATGTGAGTATTTTATTTATTGACCTTCATTGCATTGTAGTACATGCCTTCGAGCATGTCATTCATGAAAGAGATTATTTCCTACTTGATCATGTTATAGAGTTATTCCCATGACTCAATAATATACAAATGATAACATGACTAAACTTTGATGCATACATACCTCATCTTGATTCTCCTTTTATCATCTTACCTTCATTTGGTTGTCCTTGGTGTGGACCTTCTTGCTTCATCTTACCTTTCCTGCATATCATCCTTTTCTTGAATCCCATTAGTGGGATTCCCAATCAGACATCTGCTTTTGTTTATGGATCTTCTTTTGGAGACTCCATCATAGGATCTTGAAGACCCTTACCCTGCAAATGTTTCTTTCCCTTTTGATGATTGAGATCTTCTAAGATTCTTAATCATGATCAATTTTATTTCATAGTGGATGAGGTCCTATTCTAGGTATGCTTCTTCTACATGAATATCTTGAGATATATCTACCATTCTCCTATATTCTTACAAGATATTTCTAAACATGCATTTCTATTCTCATTTATAAATTCTCTTTATACATGAGTAACTACAACTCTATGTACTTCTTGCTTATAGATTCAAAAGATGTTTCTATCCATGCAATTTTATTTTATTCCTACATGTTCCTATTCTACTCAAAAATTTGAAAGAATACTTTAAGTAAAGAGTTTGACTTAGTCATAGTAGAGATCCAGAAGATCTTCCTTCTTTTTATTCTTTTCTTCTTCTTTCAACTCTTGAGTCATGTGAGTTTCTTCCCTCTTTATTTTGTTGTTGTTGTCCTTATCAAGCTTAGGACAATTCGTTTTGTAGTTTCCATATTCTTGGCATCCACAACATTGGATTTTGGATATATCTTTGTTGTTTGTTCTTCGTAGACCAAAATTTCCAAAATTTCCCTTTCTCTTGGCCATGGTAGCAAATGCTTTCTCCTTTGATCCCACATCTTCCTTGGCTTTGAGTCTAGTTTGATTTTTTCTACATAGATACCACATTTCACTTAGTGTGGTAGCTTCCTTCTCAGCATAGATGCTTGATGTGAAGTTTCCCCAATCCTTAGGTAGAGAATTGAGTACTACAATTGTCATTTTTTCTCTGACATGACTTCCCCCAGCTCTTGAAGTTGATCTTTCATCTCAGAGATATTTATTAATTAGGGAGATATTCCTTCCTTTGATATCTTCATCTTCTATAATTCATTTCTTAGCGATATCACTTCACCAGCTGTCGTTACCAAGAATAGCTCTACTAGTTTATCATAGATTCCTTTCGATGTTTCAAATTTGGAGACATAAGGAATGAGAGAGTCCTTGATAGATTCTATTAGAATACTTTGAGCTCTTGTCTCATCCTTATTGTACTTGGCTAAGGCTTGGGTTTTTTCCTTAGTAGGGATAGTGATATTCCCTTTCACATGTTCTAGAATTTCATTCTCATTAAAAAGTAAATTAGTCATTTTCTTCCATGCAAGAGAGTTATTGGTGCCTACAAATTTGTTGCTTTCCTTGAAAAAATACCTTGATGTATATTCAGAAGGGGACATATACTTGAAAGATTTTGAATTGTAGTTGACTTCTTTTCTCCTTGAAGTCTTGATGGCTTGCTTTCCTTGAATCTTGATGTTCCTCAATATGTTTTCTCTAAGTGGGCTTGCTTGATGATGAGACTTAACTTTATGAATTGTGGATTGATGTAGGTCCCTCTTTGATCTGCTCTTCTTTGTAGGTGCCTTTATATAAGGCTATTCTTCTAGCTTTGTAGTCTCCCCTAATGAATGATAGATGGTAGACCTTCTTTTCCTTGATGTGATAGAGACTTCTTGGCTTGATGCTTCAACTTTTGTAGATGTCCTTCCTTGATGAGTGTTCTTGAGATGCCCTTTCCTTGGTGTTTCACCTTAGCTCCGATAACATGTTGAAGAATCAAGGGCAATTAGGTGTAGTGTGATTCTTCTTGACTTGATAACAATTTGTGAAGAACTTTTACAATTATCTTAACTTGATCATCTTCTTATTATTAGTGTGTGTGTTTCATCAAACTGCTACCAAAAACATAAAGACAAGAACACAAATGTTGGCTCTCTTCTAGGGCCAAAACATTTCCCTCTTTGAGGGGAAAACCCTTTGGTAAGTTTCTCTTATTGAAGCTTATTATTGATCAATGGAAAACCCTAGATCCTTGACTAGGATTTCCTCCAAGCACAATTCAAGTCCTTCTTCTATTCTGCACATTGTTCCTGGCACATAGACTTCCTCCTTCCGGTACTTTTCTTCCCAACACTTCATCCTCCTTCTTCGATCTTTTTCTAGAGATAGAACTTTTTTATGTGAGATTCTTAATGAAATATGATTATTCTTTCCTTAGAGATGATCTTCACTTATGAATCCACCCTTCCCTTGATCCAATGAGGTTCTTCTTGAGATATGTTTGCAAACTGATGTAACTGAATATCAGCCCTAGTTTTTCCACGCATGGTAGGAACCCTAGAGAATTAGGGTTATTTTCCTTTGCGAGAGAGAGACTCCTTCACTAGGATTGGGAGGCCTTGTAGACTTAATTTATCACCCAAATAATGATAATTCATGTACTGATATTTAGCTCCTGTTATGCTTCAGAATTGCCCTCCTTCTCTTCGCACGTGTGATTGTTTCTAGCCCTACAAATAATCCTCTTCACTTTGGTCTTCTTTCTCCTTTCTTTTCTTGTCTTAGAGACCCTTAAAATCTCCTTTTCCTTCACTTACCTCGGCTTCTACCTTCGTTGATTTCAGAGCTTGCTTGGTTGACATTGTAATGGAGTGGACAACCTATCTATATATATATATATATATATATATATATATATATATATATATATATATATATATATATATAGAGAGAGAGAGAGAGAGAGAGAGAGAGAGAGAGGAATGTCCCTCCTTTTAGGCCGACTAGAAGACTACAGGCCGACATGAATTTATTCCATCCTTTTTTCTTATTTTGGAGGACATTGCTGCATAGAGAGGACTTGGACTTTGGTTGGAGGTATTTCTTTGACATTTATACTATTTTATACATAGTGTAACATGCCATCAAAGGGTCTTACATAAATACATTGACTCTTTGACTTCCTAGAATCACTTAAACATGTGCTTGACCTAATTAAATGAGCAAGAAACTCATTGAAAAATATCATAAAAAAAGTTTCTCTTTTCTTGAATAAATACAAATATCAAAGATACATTTGTGAAGACCGAACGTAGTTACGCATTCTTCAACATCTTGGAGGGTGTGGCATACTTGGATTCTTAAAGAAAGAATGAAAAGGAAGAGCACGAAAGTGCAAGAGAACATCAGGATCAACAACTACATCAGATTTTTCTTGCACATACTGAGTTGGATTTATGTTTTCCTCACTATATTTGGCATGCATGGCACATGCATGTGGTTTATTGGTCATGATCTGTCAATTGCATGGAGGATGTCCAAGATTGACATTAGATTTTCGTAGCCTTTCCATTTACTAGATAGCCATGGAGATTGTGGGTTTATTTTCATTGTTTTTTGTTGGTTCTCATGTTTTCTAAGCTTAGGTTGAGTTATTAGTCTTGGAGCATTGGTTGGAAAAATAGTCTAGAACCCTGCAAAAACTTGGGTTGACTTACTAGACCTATATCCTTGGTTGAACAAATCATTTTGAGCCCTTGGTGGATTGAGTTACTAGTCCTAGGGCCTTGGTTGGAAAAATTCTCTGGAGCCTGGTAAAATTTGTGGGTTGAGTTACTAGTCCTGGAGCCTTGGTTGGAAAAATGCTCTGGAGCCTGGTAAAAGTTGTGAGTTGAGTTACTAGTCCTAGAGCCTTGGTTGGAAAAACACTTTGGAGCACTGAAAGGCTTGGATAGAGACTGATCCGATGATGGTTTTGTGATTTCCTACCATGATGTGGAATCACAGTTTGATGGGTTGAGGTGGATGGCCTCTTGAATCCCTGGATGGTTTTTTTATTGATGTGTTCTATGAGATCTGACATCCATGCTTGGAATAGGGCATGGGGGTGAATGGTTGAAGAGATATTTGGCTCAACCATTCTAGAGCCGAGTGTAATGTGGAATTCCCATCCCGGGTTTGGATTTTGCTTCATTAGTATGAGGTTATTTGTCCTTGTATTTCTATGAGTATTATACTGGTTTATATGTGGGTCATATGGTTGTGATTTCATTAGTATTTTTGTTGCTATTATGATGGTTATATATATATATATATATATATATATATATATATATATATATATATATATATATATATATATATATATATATATATGTTTCGTTACAGTATCTATGTATGCCTCTCATCATGTTTTTACTTGTAAATGAATGGACAATGTGTTTATGACCTAATGGATGAAATGTTAGTCAATTTGTTGAGGCATCAATGCCTCATAGCGAATCTCAGATAAGTATCATACCACTATGCTTATATTTGTTATTTATACCTACAGATTACATATTCGTGATATGTTTGATGAAATTCCTATTATGGCTAGTTGGGGTTGAGTCAAGGTCTCATTCAAGTGATTGAATTTATACTATCATTTTCTTGTTATTTTATTGTTTTGAAGATATGATTCAATTCTAGGAAGTGACCTAGGCTTTGGGCTTGAAAAGATGGCTCAAATCAAGGGAAATTGGCACAACACTAACAAGAAGAGTCCCTGGACACTAGCTTGCAGGCCTGTAAGAGTTTCCAGAAGTCCTTCGACCCTGGCATGCCCATAGCATGAGAGAATCCAGAGGTCATGTTGTCCAAAAGCTCAGTGGGACCCAAGGGATGGTTGGCAGAAAGGTTGGATTGGTTCCTGAGGATCCTAATACTGATATTGAATGTTTTATGGTGTGTTTATGTTGGTTCCACTTCCTTAACGTGACTTAGGAGATCAAATCATACAATAATGGCCTCTCATCACATGTTTACCCTGGCTATCCGATTGCTTAGGTAGATGTGGGAGGAGGGTGTTACACAAGCTACTACTTGAAAGGAGATAAGAATCCCTTGATACATGAAAGATTCAATGTGTTGGTTTACTTGGTCTCTAATTTTTCATACTTTTGTTTTGTCTTTGCCTTCTCTTCCTCAAATTGGCTTCACATCTACTCTTCTTCTTTCTCTCTTTCCTAGGCAATGCACAAACAAGGTATCACAATAACTCTTTCAAATCACAACATAACCAACCAAATTTACCTTCCAAAAGAACATATTTTTATAAATAAACTTTGTTGACTGTTAATATTCCATAAAGAAATATTCAAAAAAAATATATCATAAGCCAACATCCATTATTACAAAAACGAAAGCTCAAAGTTCTTTTTATCCACTCTACATTGGTAACCTAATGCAAATCTAGGTTTTGGACGCTAACTATCAACTGCTAATTTATGTTTTATATGTTGGTAGTAATGCTCTAATCTGCGCCTGTCCCTTGAATTAGGCAAACATTAAAATTCTTAACTTAGTTCTGTAACCTCTTGCATCACAACTTCTTAAGGCACCTCTGCAACACTTATGCTACATAAAACCTCAACCAAACACTCCAATCAACAAGTATCTCTAAGACCATACCTCTATTTTTCATCTAGGGAAAACTAAATTGATCTCTATGGTTGCTCGCAAACAACTGTTGAAAATGAAATAAGAAAGTCGTAATTTAATTTTGTTCTTGAGTTAAATTAGGAATAAAATTGTAATTCCACATCTCGTAACAACATGTAATAGTTAACTAAGTTAATTTGACTTAGCTGGCTCAATTAATTCGAGTTGAGGGTCTAACTTGAGTCATGTAGAGTGTCTCCTACTTTATAGGATCCCTCGTTGAGTTTATTTTGAGTTGTAATTATTTAATTAAGTCTAACTGAGTTAAAGTTAGTTAAACTAGTTCCAACTGATGGAGGAATTAGTGGGAGATCTTGTAGTGGGGTGTAACCTACATTGATCAACTAGTAAATTGAAGATTCACTTATAATTAAATCATGCATGTCAGATCAAAGAAAGACCCAATTGAGATTGGGGTTCAAAGACAGTGTACTATAAGTTGTATAATCATCTAAATTGTACAGGTGGTGCATGAAATCAGAGGAAGTCCTATGAGGATTGCAAAATTCATATTTATGGAATTTCCCAATTAAATATGGGCTAATTCCCAAGGAAAATGTACAAGGAAATAGGAGATTGGAAGGCAACAAAATTGGCTAAGTATTGGCTAGAGCTTGTCTAGGAAGCAGTGAGATAGATTGAGATAGTACAGAGGTTACTCAGGCTTGAGCAAAGCATTGTAATCTTCTCATATTTTCTTATTAATTCAATATATAGATAGTAGCGGTTTTTAGCTATGGATTTCCCTGGAAAATGATTTTTTTATGTGTGATTGAATTCTTTCTCTTTTATGCTTTGTGATTTCATCGATCATTGATTGTTTCCATTGATGAGTAGAGTAGATTCAAGTCAAATGTTTTAGCATATTACAATCTACAATTTGAATCTACAAGGAATTCTACATGGTATCAGAATAGAGATCACTATAGAAGAGGAGAATACGTGTCTTTCTTTTGCAGGAGAAACTGAATTTGCAATATCATACTTCAAAGCCAGCAGGATGTTGTTCTACGGATTGAGACTTGAGTATTCCCTTGAGGGTAGTTTGAACTATATTTCTTGGAAGGGTAGGATGGAGGTAGTGTTGAAAGATAATGGGCTTAAGTAATTCACTGAGAAATATATTCCTAAGCTAGCTGATAGTCAAGATATGGCAGAGTGGAGAAAATGTGTGGCAAAGGTGAGAAGGATTATCCTAGAAGGAGTTCAATATCATATTGTCTCGAACATCTATGATAAGGAAACTCCATTTTCAATGTGGAATGCCTTGAAAAAATTGTTTCAAAACAAAAGTGATCACAGGAAGCTAGCACTGAAGGAAAAGCTTAGAAAAATCAAGATGGAGAATGGTGACACAATACCAAAGTACTTGACCAAGTTCACCCAATGTCAGAATGAGCTTCAAAGTGTCTGTGTTATAGTTGCTAAAGACGACCTGGTGAGCCTAGCACTTCTAGGCCTTCCCAAGAGCTAGAACAACTACTAGGACTTAGTTAATGGGAGAGAGAAGCTACTATAGTGGGAGAAATTGTGTTTCAATTTGGTACAAGAAGAGATTCAACGAAACACCAGAGATGGATCCTCATCCAAGCATGATGATGAGGAGAATTGTGCCTTAGCTAGAAAGGTGAAGAAAGGGAAGGGGGATTCATCCCATTCCAAATTAGATTCTAGTTAGGGAGGAAATAAGAAGGACATTTCGAACATCAAGTGTTTTCACTGTCACAAGTTTGTACACTATGCCACGAAATGCCAACAGAAGAAAGAAATCAAGAAAAAGCTTGCACTAGTAGCAGTAGGTGAAGCTCTAGCTTCACAATTCAAACTTGATTTCACCCTCATTGCATGCATGACAAGCACTCTAATGGGAATCATGTGGTATCTCGACAATGGTGCCTTATTCCATATGACAGGGAATAGAGATCTCTTCAGTGACTTGGAGGAGAAATACCTCAAGTGGAATATAGAGTTTGGAGATGATGGGAGGGATAGCGCCATCGACATTAGTACTATTAATTTTCATAGGGAGTCTGGCTCCCCTCTCAGACTCACAGATGTGATGTATTTTCCAAGATTAAATAAGAATCTTGTTTCCATTTTGGTATTGTAAGACCATGGCTATAATGTGATATTTAGCAAAGGAAAGGTTTTCCTTAGAAACATCGCCACAAGATAGGTGAAACAGATCAGTGTGCAAGTCAAGAATATGTATGCAATTGAGGGACAAGATGCATGCAAAGCCTTGAGGAGCAAGGCAAAGGTTAGAAACTTGGTGGTTGATAGGGAGCATGAATTTCCTCTCAACATGCTGCCTTAGAAACAACCTCAGCAAGTTGTGGGGCAGCCACAATTGGAGAACCAGAGAGGAGACTAAGTGGAGGCATGCACTCAAGCAGAGACCTGTAGGAGGGGAAAATTTCGAGCCAAGTGGATAAAAGGAGCACATGCAAGCATACCTCCAGGTGTGAGGTGGGGTGATATGAAACCTTAGTCCAAGATTTTCAGAAATTAGGCAGGATCCATTAAGGTTTCTTTTGCCTCATGGATCATTACCTTGCTACGGGAGGCCACAATATTTAGTAGTAGGAGGATAAGTGTTAGTCGGATACTGAGGTGTGCAGAACAGTGTTGATGGTAGAGCAAGAGGCTCAATAGTAGAGTCAGCATGCAACAAAATTTTTCCTAGTAGAAATTTGCAGACACAATTTATTCAGTTTATTTTGTTTGTAAGTTTTTTTTAGTTACAGATGTTGTAGTAGAAACAAAGACAATGAAAATTGTTGCATGCAGAACATTCCAAAGGTACCATATCAGGATAGATTTGAATTCCTTTCTTGTTGAGAGGAAGTGTTGAAAATGCAACAAAAAAATCCTAATTGAATTTTTTCCTTGAATTAAATTAGGAGTTAAATTGTAATTCCACATATCATGACAATTGTAATAATTAACTAAGTTAATCTGACTTAGTTGGCTCAATTAATTCAATCTAAGGGTCTACTTTGAGTCATGTAGAGTGTCTCCTACTTTATAGGATCCTTGGTTGAGTTTATTTTGAGTTGTAATTATTTAATTTATTCTAACTAAGTTAAAGTCAGCTAAACTAGTTCCAACTGATGGAGGAATTACTTGGAGATCTAGTAGTGGGGTGTAACCTACATTGATCAACCAGTAAACTAAAGATTCACTTATAATTAACTAATGCATGTCAGATCAGAGAAATACCTAGTTGATATTGGAGTTCAGGGACAATGTAATATCAGTTGTATAATCATCCAAATTGTACAGGTGGTGCATTCAATCAGAGGAAGGCATATGAGGATTGCAAAATTCATATTTGTGGAATTTCCTAGTTAATTGGTTAATTCCCAAGGAAACTGTGCAAAGAAATATGATTTTGGCAGGAAAAAGAATTGGCTTAGTATTGGCTTGAGCTTGTCTGGGAAGCAATGAGCTAGAGTGAGATAATGTAGAGGTTGCTCGGGCTTGAGAAAAGCATTTTAATATTCTCATATTTTCTGATTAATTCAATATACATAAAACATGGGTTTTTAGCTATGGATTTCCCTAGAAAATTATTGTGTTATGTGTGATTGAATTCTTTCTCTTTTATGCTTCATGATTTCATCAATCATTTATTGTTTTTGATGATGAGTAGAGTAGATTCAATTCAATTGTTTTAGCATATTACAATCTATAATTTGAATCTACAAGGAATTTCTACAACAACTAGGATGACATAAGAAACCTTCAAATCCACAAAATATGCAAGCATTCCATCACAACATCTGACTAAGGATTCACATCAAAACATACCTATGAAAATAAACGCACACTCATAAAAATAGGAGCACCAATCGAGCACTAGTAGTAATACAAAGTCATCATCAAACCATATACAACCATGGCTTATATCATTATAGGAAACCTTCAACAAACATACCTTCAATACCATTTTACATCAACGAAAACTTCACCAACAATCTCCCCCTTTGGAATTGATGGAAACACATTGGTCCTCCCACATTTTTCCTGAGAAACATTTTTCCTTAATGCTCCAAAACTGTGCTTACCTCCCCGTTTGACATCAATGGAAAGGGTGTTCGGTTTGTAATGAAATTCAAGAAGGGGATATCCATCTAGTGATTGCAAAAATTCCAAATGCATGAAAGAAAAATTTCAATATAATAGTGCTTTAGTATTGATGCAATTAAAAAAAAACTATTAGATTCACTGAGGTTCTCATGCATTGTCAAAGGAACAAATAACCATCAACTTCATCATACCAAGTTCATGATCAAGTTTACAAAAGACCATTTTCAAATTCATGGTTCAGATTTTAGATGTTACACAGTTATTGAAAAAGTTAAATTATATCCCCGTCTTGAAAATGTAAAAATATTCATGGTTCACAATCAACACCAAACTGCTCAACATTTAGCATCACATCTCTATTATGCTCGGACCCATCAATATGGCATAACTGGATGACTCTTTGAACAAGTGTGAATTCTCTTCATATAAATCACTGGGTATTTCATGTGTTGCTTTGGACTTGGTTATTTTTGGAATATTCATCAATACCACTTTTCGACCCCTTTGAAGGGGCAAAGAACTTTGGTTCTATGCCAATATCCTCAACATGATCAACTATGAATCTTCCTTGACAGGGATACTCCTCCAAAACATAACCCTAGCATGGTATTTTATGTTCCAAACAAGAACCTCAGACTTTATAATTTCCATTTAAAAACACATCCTATAAACCATCTCCAAACTTATAAATATCTATTCCTGGAAGTTGATCGACATGATAGAATTCATATTTATTGGCTTTTGTAGAGCCTTTCAAGCCTTTTTTAATTGTTCCCTTTTCAGGATTAATCCATGCACTACATATTTTGTGTTCACCCTCTCGTAAAATGAATTTAGAGTGACCTAAAGCCAATTTCATAGGAATTGAGAACCATAATTTTCAATACATTGTTTCCAGCTTGAAATATTCAATGATATTCTAATTATCAAACCTAGATATCCAAATATCTATTTTTTCATAATAAAATGGTCACCATGCATGTGAGTAATAAATACCTTTTCAAACCTACATTGTCGAAAAGGAGTTTGGAAGAAATATTTTTGAGAACCTTCACCGCAATTGAAAAGGTATATTGTCCCTACTAATCTTGTAGCAACACATGAAGTGTTTCTATTTTTGGTGGGAAGTTTTGAGGAGTTTCCCAAGAAAACTAGTTTCATTCCTCAGTGATCTTGAAAATAAGAACTTGTGTAGTGATGATTAGTAAATCGATGTCACTTCTCAAGAGTTGAAACATAAGGCAAAGAGTATTCTAACAAACACTAGTTATGTTGACACTAGTGGACTCCTCTGACTCCTTCACCTTCTGATATACACAACTATATACCTGAGCATTACTTTCATTTCACTATAGTTCTAGGCACACAATTCATTCTCTACAATTTTTTGATAATGTTTGTCATCCTTTGACACTCGCAGTGAAATCATCTCTATTTTGGCCTCCTATGACATCTAACTCTGACACTGCAACAACTAAGGCATTCATAGGTTTGGCATATGCCCTGCCTTTTGGTCCAAGCATACATAGAAGCTTTGTTTTCCCTCATAATGTAGTTGTTTTCTAGTATGTCTCATATATGGAAGGTCAATCATAGCCTTTCAATTGTATTTTTACGAGTTTTGTAATGCATAATATAATTACACTGTCTTAATCGATCCATTGAGTATGTAAGTAAGTATTCTCTAACTATTGGCATTAGTGTAGCACATCCATGTAATGCCTTACTGGTTTGGTATAAGATATTACTTGTCCACATATGGTAATTGTAATGTATTCATGTAACCATTTAATATTCCTCCACTTGAGTTGCTAGCACCTAAATCTGCCTTAGGCTGAAGGAAGGAAAAAATTAGGGTAACCAAAAACCACGCTCAGTTTGGTAGCTAGCCCTACCAGAGCAGGAGAGGGCTCTCTCCGAGTCACGCTCAGTGAATAGATAATCGAAAATGGTTTGAGATGACTTACAATGAAATATTTACCTTAGGCTAGTAAGTGAATAGGGATTTGGGAAACAATTTTCATGAATGACCGAGCTTCTGGGATGTTATGGCACCAGCGCTCAGCAAAGAACAAAGAATTTAATACAAAGGCACAGATTATTCCGTGAGGCAAGGTAGGTGGAAAATGTAACAATTTAGTTTGAAGTACCGTGACATGAATAGATTGCTAAACAAAGTGAAAAGGGCATAGTGACATGAATCCTTTTCAACAGAAGAATAACAATGAACATGAAATTTTTCCACAGGCAGAGCAATAAAATTGAATTCTACCTAATCTCACTCAGAAAATTTCACTAGAAATGAACATGAATTGAATTATGAAACATAACTAAATACATATGAAAACATAAGAGACACATTTTCTACACTCACAACCACAAGAATCTCATGAAACAGAGTTGCTGCCTTCCATTATTTCTCTGTCAAAAATACACAGTGAAGAAACAAAGTTTCTTTCCCACAGTCTCCCAGAAGTTACAAGCCAACCAACCCTTTGCAAATAACTTGCATACAATATATAGAATGTGTGAGGAAGAGATAGAACGCCCAAGGGTTGGGGAGTTACTCGAATCATTACAAAATGGAGCTGGAGAGCCAACCATCAGCTACAGGTGCAGCGCTGCAGACATGACATTTGGCTTGGGGTGACCGTTTGCCTTCCTTCGCCACTTGGATAGAAGCCAATTTGGAGAAAAAAATCTTTAAATGCTGCCTTTGGTGCCAAAAAAACAAAGTGTAGATGAGCAGGCCCACTTGGAGAAGTCGCGACCCGAAATTTCGCGAAACGGAAGCAAATTGGCAATTTTTTCCTTTGTGCGCCGCGCCATTTTTTCTGTGCGTCGCACTAATTTGGGACCTATTTTGGGGCACTTGCAACTGTCCAAAATGTGCCCAAGTGGGCTTGCTAGAAATCCTCTCCTGTCTACTTTCTAACCCAACTGGAATTTTCAAATTTGGTGCTCATTTGCCCCTCCAAATATCCATTCTCCCAAGACTGCTTTCTGTGTGTCAAAAAAGTGGCAGAGAGACCATTTTTGGGTGTTTTTTTACCTTTAGGAGACCCAGATCTTGCCCAAATCTCTTTCCCGGACACCAGTAGTCGTAATTTTCCATGCTGAATCCAAATCTACAAGCCATTTCTCAATTGGAGCCCTAGAATTTTAGCGTCGCGCCAGTGGCGCGGCGCACAGGGAGAAAATCCCTATTTTTTACCCAAAAAATTATCAAGTGACCAAAACTTCCACAACCTTTTTTGAAATTTTGGGCTAGAGGATCTCTATGGGGTGCTATGATGGGCCAAGGAAGCCTCAGCCAAGATTCGAAGCCGATCTTGCTCTTTTTCCCTCTTTGCCCTTCTTGTTGTGTTCCTCAATTTTGCCTTCAAGTTCCTTATCCGGGCCTGTGCACTCATGTTTCGCACCCTGTAAAGGAAAGCCATATGTCTTAATAGAGAAAGGTCCTGGTTGGCTTTGTCCAGCAGCCTCTCCAAATGCATGTTAACCCTCTCAAGGTTGGCCTCCCGATCCTCATTTATTGCTTGCTCCAAAGATGTGAGCGCAACCCTTCTTCTTTGAGCAGCTTGGCGATGCTCGCGGATGTTTTGCAGCTCCATGATCGTCTGTTGGTCCTCAAGCTGTTTGTTTCTCCACTCCAGGTAATTCATGTTCCATTTGGCCCTCTCCAAGTCAAGGGATAAGGACTCAATCATTGACTGCTACTCCTAGATGATCTCTGTAAGCTCCTCATTGGTTGGTTCTGCATCTGTCTCATCGTCCTAGAGGAGAAAAAACTCGGTCTCTCACTCACTTGATGGCCCTTCCTCTTGCACTGGCTCCTTGCCCTTACCCTGCTCCTGTGATGCTGATGTCGAAAGCGAGGCCCCTTCCACCCCGGGTGGAGATAACACTCGCTTTGCTGCTGCAAATACGGGTCTACTGCCTTTCTGATAGGTGATGTATACTGCCATAGTGGCAGTCTCATGTCACTCATACTAATGATATGGGCCCCCTACCTCATGCTCTGCCTCTGAAACCACCTGTGGAGCGCTGAAGAAGTCACGGGAGATGAAGTCCTCCCAAGCAATACCCTGCAATCCCAACTGATGGTCTACCAAAATCCGGATAAGGGAAAAGTGATACACACTGTTGAGCTGCTGTTGAGGGGTCTTGTGCTACATGAAATTTCTCATCCTCTCTATGTTCCTACAGATGAAAAATGCGAGGTTCATCATCCGCACCCTGGTAAAGTGCATGAGCAACCTGATGTGATAAGCATAAAGGAGAGAAAACCTCCCCTCACAACTGAAGTACTTCATGATCAATTTCATGAGCGGGGCATACTCATCTTTCAGAAATCTGAATGGAAAAACTCTCATGAGGTGGCTCAAACAATTGTCTTTGATGTAAGGCTCATAATGATGCCTCTCTACCTTCATTTTCTTATGCCACTACTCTCCAACGTTTAGTATGCTTGTTGCCACTGATATGGTCTCAAGTGTCAATGTGAAAGTTACCCCAGCCAAGATAGACTCTCCTCCATGTAGGTGAAGTGCAAAAAGACGGGCCAACTCATGATGAAATCTGACATTTGCCACCCTTTGACAAAATTTGAAACATGCAAAGTACTGGAAACAAGACATAGCAAGAGGGCATGCTTGCAACTCAGTGAGGGTGTTTGGCTCATCTCTAAGATGTCTGCCACTCTGGTGATGTCTCCTTTCGGCCCTTTCTCCCGAAGCTGTGTCACTGTGGGTCTCGTCCTCATACTCTGATGAAACTTCAGATGCCATTACTACTGTTTTTACCTTGAGTTTTATGCTGCCCTTGAATTCCAATGAAGCTGGTAGTTACTCTAAAAATCTCTCAATTTGATAGCCTTCACCAAAGTTTGAAGTGGTTTGGCACTGTTTCTTGGCTACTGGACTGTGTGCGCCGCGCCTTTGTAATCTTTCAACGGCGGGCTGGCTGCGTGTGCGTCTCGCCTGGTGAGTGCGCCGTGCCCTCCAAAACCTGCTCCCACTCACTCAAACTCTCCAATCTCACCCTCACGCCTTTGCAAATGTCTTCTCCAAGTCTTGTAGCTACACAATGCCTTTGCTTTGGGTCAAAACATGTATTTATAGCCTTGGAGGAGATGGGTTTGATTTTTGCCTCCTTGAAAACTGTTAAGTTATGGTATGTTCTATGCTTATAACAGTTTACTTCTTTTTCTTATTATATTCCACCGATTAGCAATCACATGTACATAAAGTAAAGTGCAGATAGAACATTAAACGATCGACAGAAAACAAGCCAAGACAAGAGACACAAGATGTGGCGGCTAGCCAGGGACAAACCCCACAATGTGTGGGGAAACCCTTTGATCAAATCTTCTTTTATCTTCAATAATTCAACAGAGAGAAATAGTACAATAAATCTGATTCATATCAGCAGTAGAAAACTCTAGATCAGTAGCATTAGCATTAGCATTAGCGGCTTCATTGTCAAACTAGGGTAGACCATATCTCACAAACCGACAGTCGGATTGACTTCATTTCACCACCAAACTTTTCGGCTTCCAGAGGAGGTTCAGATGAACCTATAGTGCAGTTCAGATGAGGAGATCTTCTAGGCCACGCAAGTCAATCTTTATTTCTGCAGTTGCAGCTTCAGTTTCAGCAGTTTCCAGCTTCAAACTAGGGTAGTCGATATCTTGCAAACCGTTCATCAGATTGACTTCATTCCACCACCAAAAGTTGTGGCTTTCAAAGGAGGTTCAAATGAACCTACAACGTAGTTCCAAAGAGGAGATCTTCTAGGCCACGCAAGTCAATCTTTACTTCTGCAGTTGCAGCTTCAAATTCAACAGCTTTCGGCTTCACATGTGTGAGAGAGAGAGACCCATTTCAGCGCAGTAGAGAAGAGACTCATATCTGCGCAGTAGAGAGAGAGAGAGATGTGATGAGATGAGTGAGTCCAAATGAGGAAAAGTCCTCTTATATTTATACACAACGTTGGTGGATGCGACTGTTGGGCTTCTGAGCCTACATGAGTTGTAGGTCGGCTTGATAATAATTCCATAATCAAAATAAATTTATATCTCCATGAATACTTATCGGAATTGGATGATCTTTATATCAATCCTACACCTCTCGACGAGAGGAATCTAATAAAAATATTATTATCCATGAATAAGATGACCCACATGAAGTTTTTCCCTGGTTTCCAATTTTAACACTCCCTCTCAACCATGGAGAACTTCATCTACAATCTGTCTATCGGTTGTTACTATTCATCCATCAAATGCACTGCCTTGTACAGCCTAACCCTTGCCCAGCTCTGCTCTATTTTGCCTATTCTACTTTGTCTTGTTCTGCCCTGCACTGATTTGTACTGTTTTCTTCTGTTCTGCTCTGCTCTTGCATTGTTCTGTTCTACTCTGCTTTTGTCCGAATTATGAAGAAGAATAAATGATTGAGGATGTATCATACTGACTCAAAGTCAGTCTCAAAGTATGTACCACTGGTCCCAGACCAGTCTCAACCAACCCAAAGTCAGCGTCATAGTGAGTACAACTCCAATGGTCCCAGACCAATATCATCCTCTACTGACTCAAAGTCAGCCTCAGAGTATGTACCACTGGTCCCAGACCAGTCTCAACCGACCCAAAGCCAGCGTCATAGTATGGTACAACTCCTACCACTGGTCCCAGACCAGTATCATTGATCCCAGATCAATGGATGTCATCCTAGCGTAGGGAGTACGGTAGTTACAACGATGCGTCCATCGGTACTACTATGGTCCCTAACTTCATTTCCCTGCTCATTGATCAGATGAGAGGTACTTCCCATGAGTCCCAGACTGCATGGGTAGGATGCCTCAACAGGAGAACTAATCAATCCTGTCCTCATAGGAGAACACATCAATCCTGCTACAATTTCCATGGAGAACACATCAATCCAGGCCTCATAGGAGAACACATCAATCCTGCTACAATTGCCATGGAGAACACATCAATCCAGGCTGCCATGGAGAACACATCAATCCAGGCCTCATAGGAGAACTAATCATCCTGCTACACAGGAGAGCAAATCATCCTGTTCCACATGAGAGCGAATCATCTTGTCCCACAAGAGAGCGAATCATCTTGTTCCAGTGTGCACCACCAGGGGAGGGTGAGTCACCCTGTGGTCATATGTTGCTCCAGTAGGAATCGCAAGCCCTCAGAGCTCCCAGAGCTCAATGTATGCAACATGTAGGACCCTTGTACAAGGGTTTCTTTCCGACTCCAAGTCGTTTGGGAAAATCACAGATTAGATCTTTCCTCAGGGCTTTGAAAAGGTGTATGAACTTGTACATCATCTTAATGTGATGGAGTTTCCTTGCTCACCGACTTACCATATCCCAGATGATGTTTATCTGCTGGACCAATCGACGAATACGGGATTCCTCAATAATCGAATCCCACCTCTGGTTGTTACAGAGAATCACAGTGGTATCCAATGTAAATCCAAATAGCTCACTGAAGATATTTCACAACCAGACTGCCTCACATGAGGTCATGCTAGCAGCAATATATTCTGCTTCGGCGGTGCTCAAAGCCACCGACTTCTGCTTCCTACTCATCCAGGATATCGAAGCAGATCCCAAGGTGAAATAGCACCCGGAAGTGCTCTTACGGTCCACCACACTGCCTGCCCAATCAACATCAGTATATCCAAGTAGTCTTATATCTCCGGCAGTGTATCTTAACCCATTGTACCACAAAGATATCTCAGAATATTCTTGGCATCAATCCAGTGAGGCTCAACCAAATATGAGCTCACAATGCTAACTACAAAACATATGTTCAGATGGAGGTTCACCAAGAACATCAATGTGAATGAGTTTATGAAACTCAGAGGCATTTCCCAAATCTGGTCTGACATCACTACCATATAACTTCTAAAAGTTAAGATCCTCGAGGTAGTCACAGGCTTGAAGTCCATCATACCGGATCTTTCCAATATCTTTACCACATATTTTCCTTGAGATAGGAAAATTTCCCTTGGCTTCTGCCACACTTTAAGTCCTTGGTCCTTCATTTCAAATTCAGAAGCCATCTCCCTCTTACATTTGTGAATGAGAGGGTTTGCACCTGTTAGAAAGAGGTCATCCACATACAACACCAGTATGAGAGGCTTGTCATCTTCAACCTTAATGTAAAGGTTAGGATCAGCTTCACTCCTAGTCAATCCCAACTTCATCAAGTAGCTATCGATCCTCTCATACCATGCTCGGGGTGCTTGCTTCAGCCCATAAAGAGCCTTCTTCAACCTGCATACATGAGATTTTCAATCATAAATCTCAAATCCTTCAGGTTGTTCCACATAGACCTCTTCATTGATAGAACCATGCAAGAACGTGGTCTTAACATCCATCTGATGTAGGTTCCATCCTTGTGAAGCCACAAGGGCTATGATCAAGCGGATGGTCGTATATCTGGAAACAGGTTCAAATATCATAGTCTATACCTCCCTTCTGGGATAAACCACGAGCAACAAAATGAACCTTATACTTTTCCATACTTCCATTTGCTGCATGCTTTATCTTGTAAAGCGATTTTGAAGTAACAATTGTCTTGTCTAGGAACTACTTCCCAGACATCATTCTCCATAATAGACTCATATTCTATGGTCATAGCATCCTTCCATAGTTAATGCTTGATGACATATGAGAATGATGAAGGTTCATTTTGTATGATCGTGCTCATGATGGTCAGGTATCCCTGATACCTGTTAAGTTTCTTACTTTGATGGAAGGTTCCTCGGGGTGCAGCATGTCCTTCAGCATCATCAAGTATCCCTCTAAGCCATGAAGGCCTCTTCCTAGAAGAGGAAGGCTCATGTGGAGGAGGATTAATCAGATCCATGGGTTCTTCTACATCAAGCATTGATTCATCGTCCTTTTCTTTCGGTTCCCTGGTGTGGGCTTCTTGAGAGCTACTCAAAGTCAGCAGATTGTCCACCTTGCTGAGAGCCATATCTTTGTCAAAGGTGACATCATGACTAATAACGACTTCCCTTTGACCGGTGGTGAACATTTCTTCAGGAGTTTAGGAACCCAATGCTTGATGAGGGCATCGATTTTGTACATATACGGCAGTGTTTGCAGCTTCATCCCATAGAAACTTCAGAAGTCTTTGATCATGTAGCATGGCCCATATAGCTTCCATCATCGTGTGGTTCTTCCTTCCCACCACACCATTCTGCTCAGGAGTATGTGGTGTAGAAGTCTCCCTCTTAATGCCAACCTCAGGTATGCCTGAGTAAACCAATTGTAATATATCGGAGGTCTTTCTTTGGCTTGAGGGGAATGGTCCCCTTTTGAGCTTTCCTTCGGCACATCCTAGACATACACCTTCTTTCTCTACTTGGAATTCAGGCATCCCTGTTACCATCTGTCTTACATCAGGTAGAGATTTGTAATGAAGGTGGGCAAACCTCCAATGCCAAAGTTTGGACTGAAGAGATGTATCATCATATATGACACCCATCGACCTGATATAATGAATCAACATGAAACCCAAGAGTAAAGGCATCTTTAACATTATTTTTCCATATACGTACCTTGCCATTGCTGAAGGTTACCTTGTAGCCTTTGTCTTCCATTGCCGAGATGGATACCAGGTTCTTTCTGAGATCAGGTACATATAATACATCTTGTAAGTGAATCGTATTACTTTGATTCAGTTTAAGAGAAACATTGCCTACACCTTTCACTGGGTATTTCATGTCATCTCCAAGGACAATTTCCAGGTTAGTTTCTTTCTCTACCAGATTATAGAGTACTTCTTTGTAACTAGTGAAGTGTCTTGAGGCACCACTATCAATGAGCCAAATTCCCATTGAGTCCGAAGGAGCGGAGGTAGATAGAGCAGCTGGTAGATAATATTCAGCCTGCTTATCATCAACAGTGTTAGATTCATACCTGGAATTTCTAGCCTTCTTGAATGGTTGCCCTCTTCCTTGATTTTCCGCATTCCTTTTTTCTTTGTTGTCGAATTTTCCATTCCTTCGATTACCTTGAGAGGGATTTTGATCATCGTCACGGTGAGAGTCCTTTCTATCAGGGCATTCCCTTGCATAGTGACCTGCTTTATTGCAAATGAAACATCGTCCTTTTCTTCCACCCTTAAATCCAGCCTTTCTTTTCGATTTAGACCTAGAATTATTTCTTTTCTTAGCATGAGAAGAAAAAGCAGCAGGAGGACCTTTAGGCAAGGGAATTTCCTGCTCTTCTACCCTTATTTGTTCTTGAATGCATCTAGCCATTAATTCCTCGAAACTAGGAATTACATTATTGTTCAGAAGAGTAGTCCTGAACACATACCATTCATATGGTAATCCTCCGAGAGTTGTGAGTGCCATTTCTCTGTTAGTAATGGTTTCCCCAATATATAGGAGATCGTTCTTTATCTCGGTGATTCTTAAGAAGTATGCTTGCATACTTTCATCTTTACCCTTCTTGATTTCCCTCAACTTATTTCTAAGAAACAAAACTTGATTTGCATCATTAACTTTAAATAAACTCACCAGTCTGTCGTAGATTTCCTTGGAGGTGTCTAGATCAGAGATGTAGGCCACCAAGCGCTTGTCGATAGAGTCCCGGATAATCTTCTTTGTTTTGACTTCTCCATTTTTCCATTTGTTTCAGGCAGCAGCAGATGCATTTGATGAAGGCTCAACAATATTGCCTCTTACATGGTCCAGCACTCCTTGATCTTCAAGGGTTAGATCGATAGACATCTTCCATCCGTGATAGTCAGCTTTCTCATGGAGCTTGTCTTCGGCAGGAAAGAGTGTTGAGGACCCCATAGTTCTTTTAGGATAGCCTTGCTAATCTTCTCTTCAATGATTGCTCTTGCTCTTTCTCGGGCTTTGTCTTCACCTCTGCTCTGATACCATGTTAAGTTATGGTATGTTCTATGCTTATAATAGTTTACTTCTTTTTCTTATTATATTCCACCAATTAGCAATCACATGTACATAAAGTAAAGTGTAGATAGAACATTAAACGATCGACAGAAAACAAGCCAAGACAAGAGACACAAGATGTGGCAGCTAGCCAGGGACAAACCCCACAATGTGTGGGGAAACCCTTTGATCAAATCTTCTTTTATCTTCAATAATTCAACAGAAAGAAATAGTACAATAAATCTGATTTATATCAGTAGTAGCAAACCCTAGATCAGTAGCATCAGCATTAGCGGCTTCATTATCAAACTAGGGCAGACCATATCTCACAAACCGACAGTCGGATTGACTTCATTTCACCACAAAAAGTTTTAGCTTCCAGAGGAGGTTCAGATGAACCTACAGCGCAGTTCAGATGAGGAGATCTTCTAGGCCACGCAAGTCAATCTTTATTTCTGCAGTTGCAGCTTCAGTTTCAGCAGTTTCCGGCTTCAAACTAGGGCAGTCGATATCTTGCAAACCGTTCGTCGGATTGACTTCATTCCACCACCAAAAGTTGTGGATTTTAAAGGAGGTTCAAATGAACCTATAGCATAGTTCCAAAGAGGAGATCTTCTAGGCCACGCAAGTCAATCTTTACTTCTGCAGTTGCAGCTTCAAATTCAACAGCTTCCGGCTTCACATGTGTGAGAGAGAGAGACCAATTTCAGCGCAGTAGAGAAGAGACTCATATCTGCGCATTAGAGAGAGAGAGATGTGATGAGATGAGTGAGTCCAAATGAGGAAAGGTCCTCTTATATTTATACACAACGTTGGTGGGTGAATAGATGCGACTGTTGGGCTTCTAAGCCTACATGAGTTGTAGGTCGGCTTGATAATAATTCCATAATCAAAATAAATTCATATCTCCATGAATACTTATCGGAATTGGATGATCTTTATATCAATCCTACACCTCTCGACGAGAGGAATCTAATAAAAATATTATTAGCCATGAATAAGATGACCCACATGAAGTTTTTCCCTGGTTGCCAATTTTAACAAAAACCCATTTTTCTAATGTTGTGTTTTGCACTTTTTCACTGACTTTTAAACACACTGATTTTCACTTTTCCTTTGACATTTTGGCTAAAATGATGAAATTTTCAGCACATCTTTGAAAGGACTGTATGACAGAGCATTTGGCCATGTAAATCATAACTACATTTGAAAAGTCAACTGGTGATATTTTGGAAAATTTTGTCATAAATGACCTTGTTTGACTTTTCTTCAAAACAGAGTTTTGAAGAAGAGTCGAAGTCTATCCACGTGACGATGAAGCTCTCTAAACCATAGCTATGTAAGGGCCTCCCTATAGCCTGCATGGCTTTTTTGGACATGTTTCAAAGACCAAATTGATGAATTCCTAGACCCAAAAATAGAAAGTGACTCTGTCCTGTAAAGGACTAGACCTTGATTGTCATGGAATTTGGTGATTTTTGACAGAAGACTTGAGCCAGCATGAGCTAGAAATGAGGGAAAATGATTAGCATGACTTTCTCCACCAGATCATGCCATGCCCCTAGCGAAATGTAGCTGAGTGAATGGAGCGGGACACCTAAAATTGAAATGCACAAAGAGTTTTGATCTCTGACGGAGGGCTGACCAGATCGACTCTAACATTGGCTCCAATATGGGATGGTAGCTCCTTGGAGGTGCGAAGAACAAAAGATCTCTGGAGGAGCTAGATAGTGTCTTTTGTCCATTGGGCTATGGAGTCATCATTTCGACAAACAACACAGGACTCTGACTTATTTATGAAACTGAAATGACCAAGAAATTGGATATACTTGACATTGAAATAACTCAAAAACTAGCTTTACAGACTGAAACCAAACTGAAATAAAAATGGTATTTACAATGACAGTGGAAGTAGCGTTAAAAGATCAGCAGTGATACCGCTTGAGCAGCCGACCATTGATCGGCCCTCCAGGACAATCTTCCCCGTTCATTTCCTTCAGAAGAAAGGCATTCTGACCCCTATATGTTGCAATCTTGAAAGGATCTTTCCACAGATTTTCGAACTTTCCGTGCTTGCCTTTCTCTTCATTCCTTGCATCCCACTTCAGCACCACATCATCCAACTGAAATTTATCTGCTTTTTCTTTTGTCATAGATTTTCTTTATCTTTTCCTGCAACTTGGATGTGTTCTTGAAAACTTATTCTCTTGTTTGCTGCAAGCGGATCATTTGATTCAACCTTCTCTGCATGGGATCTTCTTCACTGTCGGCCTCCTAAAGAAGTCTAACCACCGGGGTAGCAAGAGAGGCGGAGAATACTGTGTCAACTCCATAAACAGGCTCAAATGGCGACATACCAATAGACTTTTTTTTACTGATCTGATCTGCCCAAAGTGCATGGACCAACCTCTTATTCCAGCTCTTTTTATTTATTTCCAGTAGCTTCTTGGTGATGTTGACCAACGATTTATTTGAAGATTCCACCAATCCATTTCCTTGCGGATGATAGGCAGTTGAATGACCCAAAATTATGTAATATTTATGACAAAATTATACCATCCTTTTTTATTTGAAAGCTGCTGCATTATCAATGATTAATTTGTTTGGACAACCAAAGCGAGACAAGATGTTATTTTCGAGAAATGAAATGATTACCGTGTCTGTGGCTTGTCTGGTGGGAGCTGCCTCAATCCATTTTGTGAAATAGTCTATCGCTGCAAGGATCCATCTATGCTGTCCGGAAGAGGCGGGATGAATTTCTCCAATGAAATCCAACCCCCACTTCTGGAAGGGAGCGCTCACCTCAATAGGCTTAAGTGGAAAAGGTTGTAATTTCTATTTTCCTTTGAAAATGTGACATTTATGACAGCGCTTGACCATCTTATACTCATCAGCAAATAAGGTAGGCCAGTAGTACCCTGCTCTCAAAATTTTGTTCGTTGTTGACGTCCAAAAAAGGTGACCACCACACTCTCCTTCGTGGAAATCCTCCATGACTTTCTTTGCCTCCTCTTCCACCAAACAATTCAACAAAATGCCACCAGGATCTTTCCAATGCAGTGCAGAATTCAAGATACAAAACTTGGCAGCCTTCAACTTGAGTGTTCTCGCTTTGTTTCTAGTCATGCCGGGCAGTGGTGATAGATTTTTTAGCACATATATTATATCTGAATACCATGGGGACAAAGAAAACATTTCAAATACCTAAATTGACATTCCTTCCTCATTCTCATCGAACATGGCAGCAATCAGATTATGTCCAAGACATGCAAGTTTGATTCGGCCATTAGTTTCGCCAACCACTGTCCTTTGACAAGCTTTGTAGGCTTTATTTCCACTTCATATTCCAGCAAGGCTGCAATACATTTGCCTCTTCTCCCTTCTGGATCGGTCTGCACTAAAACATCCTTTACAACAATATTAGGAACATAGGCCAAAATGTGAGAATGTAGGATATATACCCGGAAATCCTTCAATGCCTTCACCAATGCCAGGGCTTGCTTCTCAATGATGTTGTACTTTAAATCTGCATCCCTTATAGCCCTACTGAAGAAAGAAATGGGTCTTTCATGATCATCTCTCTTCTGTAATAATACGGCTGCCATAGTGTGCTCAGAAGAAAATGAAAACAATATGAAATCCTGAGTGTAGTCCGGATTGACTAGAACTGGAGCTGAAGAAAGGGCCAATTTGACCAAGTTGAAAGATTTTACAGCCTCCTCTGTCCATTTCACCTGGCTATCCTTTTTATGCATGTTGGTCATTTCTCTTAAGTGTTCTGCAAGATTAGGCACAAAGCGATGCAAAAAATTCATCTTACCATTGAATGATTGTATCTCTTTTTTGTTCCTGGGCAGATCGATTTGCTGAATTGCTTGCACACGCGCTGGGTCTATACGAATGCCATCCTTTGAAATGATGTGCCCAATTAATTTGCCTTCCTCCATGGCGAACAAGCTCTTCTTAGGATTCAACGATATACCATATTTCATGCACTTTTGAAAGACAATTTTTAGGTGATGCATGTGCTCTTCATCAGATTTGGAAAACATCGTCAAATCATCCAAGTACACCACCAAAAACACATCCTTCTCATTTGCAAAAGCCAAGTCCATTGCCCGCTGAAATGTGGCACCTGTATTCTTTAAACCGAAGGGCATTTTGGCATAGTGAAAGGTTCCCCATGGAGTGGTGAATGTTGTCTTGTCTCTATCATCTTCATGGACGGAAATTTGGTTATATCCGGAATAACCATCAAGCAGTGACATACGAGATGCCCCAACTACTCACTGAAGTATATGGTCCATGTTGGGTAGTGGATAGTTGTCCTTTAATGAAACTTTATTTAGATTTCTGAAATCAATGCATAGGCAGATCTCACCGGTCTTCTTGTGTACAGGCACTAAGTTAGATATCCAATCTGAAAATCCGATGGGCACACTGATACTTGACTTGTACAACCAGTTTACCTCCTTTTCGATAGATGGTAGCAACTTTGGATTTATCCTTCTCAGCTTCTGTCTAAATGGTTTTTGATTGGGCTTGATGGGTATTATGTGCTGAATAATATTTTTATCATAGGTCTTTAAATCAGAATAATCCCAAGCAAACACATCTACAAATGAAGCCATCAAACTGATGTATTTGTCCTTGATCTTTGGCGGTAATGCTTTGGACAACTTTACCAACTTTGGATTCGCTGTTGTACCGAAATTTTCTTCTTCCACACCTTTCTCTGTCGGCTGCAATGTGGGCTTGCGGGCTACATCATCCTGATCAAAAAGTTCCTCTAGAGGTATAAAGCCTTTAGGAATGATGTTATTCTTCAACTGCAATACATCCATTTGATTGATCTAAACTTCATATGTACCATTCCCTTTGCCTTCATCATTTTCTACATCAATTGAGGTTTCTTGGAACTTGCCTTTTTTTAGCAGAAAATCCTTAATTTCCTCATCATCTTGAAACACTTTCCAATATCGTTGATTGTCTGGAATGGTTGGACAATGCTTGAAATGGATTTCAAATTTATTGCTGGAGTTCATGGGGATCTTAAAACTACTCGCTGCCTTGGCAAGAGCATCAACAATACTATTTTTTATACGAGGCACACATGTCAAGGTGTATTCTGAAAATAACTTCAAGATGTCTAAAACTGCATTACGATAGGCTCGCATCCTAGGATGTTTTGCTTGATACTCACCTCTAACCTGTTTTATTACCAACTCGGAGTCACCATATATCGAAATCCTTTTTGCATTCAGCTTTCTAAGAATCTTTAGGCCAGCAATTAGAGCTTCATACTCAGCTTCATTGTTTGAACACTCAAAGGCAAACTTGTAAGAGCAAACCCTCACGCTGCTAGGCACTTTGTTTGGGGTGGAGAAAGGACTGCATACCCAAATTCCAATTCTAGCGCCATCATTTCTGACTGCTCCATTGAAATCCATGGTCCACAAGCCTTCTTCCTCCTCTTGTAAGTGTTGGAAATTTGTTTGTCGTGCCTTGTCTGCTTGCTGCACATTACTTTCAGCTGATTGCCCAACATTTTCCTGCTTTTCATGTCTTTCTTTCTTCAAAATTTCTCTAAATTTTTTTGTTATTTCCAGAATGTCATCTGCTTCTACTATCTAACTATCTATCTCATTTAAACTATCTGAAAACAAAACAAAAGACTCTAAATCTGTATGTACATAGTTAATAGGATTATTTATAGGTTTCTCCTTGCTTGTGATCATATATTTCATTTTTTGTTCCCGATATAACTTCCTCATTTTTCCAAACACCGGGATGTTTGCATAGGAGAAATCTAGCTGTAGTGTCCCTTTCAATTTCACTACCCAAGACCTGGAAAGAAGCATGCCAAACCTTGGAGGAATATCTGCTACCACCACATCCATCAAAACATTTTTCATAGGAAGCTGATCCAAACTCACAACTAAATCTTTGATGAGTCCTATACACCTTACTCTGCTGGAATCGAATGAATAGAGATCATGATATTTCCGGGTGATGTCCAGACCAAGATTATCCATGATAGCCTTGGGCATGAGATTGTGAGAAGCTCCGGAATCGAACATGGCATTGTGTAACACAAAATCATGCAATCGTAAACTTATATAGAAGGGTGGCACATTGCTATCAGGAGACTCACCATTCAATGCTGGTCCAAAAATCATTTCAGGTTGATCATCTTCTACATTTACTATGTTAGACATTGGGTCCAAATTCAACATTTTAGAAATCTGTCCTCTATAACTGCTATTCTTCATTATTTTAGTCAAGGGGATAGATACCTTTAACTTAGAAATCTTGTTCTCTAAGCTAAAAGTAGGAGTTTTTTCTACCTCTTTGACTCGGATCTCTTTCCTTTCCTTTTCTTTTGATGTGTCTGGTTGCTGTGATTGTTCTGCTGATTTTGATTTGCTTCTCTCCGGACCAACCGCCTCCTTTCCTTTTCTTTGTGTAGCTGATGAATCATTTTTTGTTGTTTCACCCTCCTTCTTTTTCTGAATTGGTTTGGCCGGCACATCTCTGTTTCTAAGTGAATATTGCTGCTGTTGTGAAGACAGAGCATTCATATACCCCCTTTGATATTCTTCTGATTCTTCTTCCAACACTGTGTTTCTAGCTAGAATAAAATCAATGTCTTGGTGTGCAACTAAATTCACTGCAAATTCTTCCTCTTCGGTAATGTAAGTAGGCAGCTCATCTGGAGTAAAGAGGTGGTTTTTTTCACCTATTACATTCCCGTCCTCATCTGACTTCGGTCCATGAACAAAATTCTGCTGCAAAGGTGTTTGTACCGGCTGTTGTGTTGTCTGCTCTTGAGTTCGCTGATCTCTCTGTCTTATTCTATATTGTGGCTGCTGCTAACCACGAAAGTTAGGATTCCTAACTTATGGCTCTGGCTTGTCAAGTTTTACCCTTTCAATCATCTGCTCCACCTTTTTGAGAAGTTGATCCATTGAAGAAGATTCTTCTTTCACCGTGGTTTTCTTCTCTGCTTTCACTCTAGCTCTTTTGGACAGTAGATTTGCCTCAATGCTAACCGCAATTTTCTGCATGTCTTCCATTGTGGTCGGTTCTCTTTCTCTTAATTGGTACGCCATGTCAGCATCAAAACCATTTGGAAACTTCATCATTGCTAGTCCCACAGGTGGCTTTAGATGATCTGGAATTTCGTTATAAAATGCATTAAATCTAACACAATGGTCTTGGACCAACTCACCAGTGTTTCGTTTGATTTGTTCATATTCGGCCAGAATTTGAAGGGGATTCTTTTTCACTTCCCACCAGTTCAAAAATTGTCTTTGTAGTTCAGCCAAGGTAGTGATACTTGCTTCCTGCAAACCTCTAAACCATTTCCTCACATCACCTGCAAATGTTTGTACAAAGAGCCTCATTTCCACGTTCTCCGCATCGATCTCATGAAGTTCATAGAAGTCTGCCATTTTGTCTACATGTTGCTGAGCGGTAATGCTGTTAGGAGTGCCATCAAAAAATGGGATTTTATTTTGATAATCCATTGGCATATCATCTAGAACTTGGGGTAGAACAAGGGGTGAAAAACAAGCAGCCATCATTCTTGGTGGATTTGGCCTTGGAGGTGTTGGAGGAGTGCGCACAGTTTGCAAGGGGCTTGCAATTGGAGTTTGGGGCTACATTGCAATGTAATTATCAATTAATCTATTAACTCTTTCTATTTTGAGGTCTACAAGAAATTTCGGATTGGGAACAGTATAATCAACAACCCTTTTGGATTTAGACTCAAACAATGATATCTCAAACCGTTCGTCAAACTCAATCTCTTCAAGGTACTCAAAAATGTCGAGACATGAATGGGATTTGAACACGGGAGTTATGGTGCTTTCCTGACGAAGGAGCCTTGGGATCAAATTGGGGTTTTCGTATATATGAGGAGGATTCTGGTCTGGATTGGCTCTAGTATATTGTCTCGAAGCCAGCGTGCTATTGAGAAAAATCACAGGACACAACCAACTTACTCAGCCTTTCCAATCCTAAGCTCATCATCCGGAAGCTTAGAATTATTATGAAACAAGGGGATTTGATTTCAACTCAGAGTCCCCAGTGGAGTCGCCACTATGTTAGCACCTAAATCTGCCTTAGGCTGAAGAAAGGAAAAAATTAGGGTAACCACAAACCACGCTCAGTCTGGTAGCTAGCCCTACCAGAGCAGGAGAGGGCTCTCTCCGAGTCACGCTCGGTGAATAGATAATCGAAAACGGTCTGAGATGACTTACAATGAAATATTTACCTTAGGCTAGTAAGTGAATAGGGATTCGAGAAACAATTTTCATGAATGACCGAGCTTCTGGGATGTTATGGGACCAGTGCTCAGCAAAGAACGAAGAATTTAATGCAAACGCACAGATTATTCCGTGAGGCAAGGTAGGCGGAAAATGTAACAATTTAGTTTGAGATACCGCGGCATGAATAGATTGCTAAAGAAAGTGAAAAGGGCATAGTGACATGAATTCTTTTCAATAGAAGAATAACACTGAACATGAAATTTTCCCACGGGTAGAGCAATAAAATTAAATTCTACCTAATCTCACTTAGAAAATTTCACTGGAAATGAACATGAATTGAATTATGAAACATAACAAAATACATATGAAAACATAAGAGACACATTTGCTACACTCACAACCACAAGAATCTCATGAAACAGAGCCGCTGCCTTCCATTAATTCTCTGTCAAAAATACACAATGAAGAAACAAAGTTTCTTTCCCACAGTCTCCCAGAAGTTACAAGCCAACCAACCCTTCGAAAATAACTTTCATACAATATATAGAATGTGTGAGGAAGAGATAGAATGCCCAAGGGTTTGGGAGTTACTCGAATCATTACAAGATGGAGATGGAGAGCCAACCATCAGCTACAGGTGCAGTGCTGCAAACATGACATTTGGCTTGGGGTGACTGTTTGCCTTCCTTCACCACTTGGATAGAAGCCAATTTGGAGAAAAAACTCTTTAAATTCCGCCTTTGGTGCCAAAAAACCGAAGTGTAGATGAGCAGGTCCACTTGGAGAAGTCGCGAACCGAAATTTTGCGAAACAGAAGAAAATTGGCAATTTTTTCCTCTATGCGCCATGCCATTTTTTCTGTGCGTCGCGCTACTTTGGGACCTATTTTGGGGCACTTGCAGGTGTCCAAAATGTGCCCAAGTGGGATTGTTGGAAAGCCTGTCCTGTCTAATTTCTAACCCAACTAGAATTTTCAAACTTGGTGATCATTTGCCCCTCCAAATATCCATTCTCCCAAGACTGCTTTCTGTGTGTCAAAAAAGTGGCAGAGAGGCCATTTTTTGGTGTTTTTTGACCTTTAGGAGACCCAGATCTTGCCCAAATCTCTTGCTCGGACACCAGTAGCCATAATTTTCCATGTTGAATCCAAATCTGCAAGCCATTTCTCAATTGGAGCCCTAGAATTTTAGCGTCGCGCCAGTGGCGCGACGCACATGGAGAAAATCCCTGGTTTTTACCCAAAAAATTATCAAGTGACCAACATTTCCCAAATTTTTTTGAAATCTGGGCTGGAGGATCTCTATGGGGTGCTATGATGGGCCAAGGAAGCCTCAACCAAGATTAAAAGCTGGTCTTTCTCTTTTCCCTCTTTGCCCTTCTTGTTGCTTTCCTCAATTTTGCCTTCAAGTTCCTTATCTGGGCCTGTGCACTCATGTTTCGCGCCCTGTATTGGAAAGCCATATGTCTCAATAGAGTAAGGTCCTAGTCAGCTTTGTCCAACAACCTATCCAAATGCATGTTGACCCTCTCAAGGTTGGCCTCCTGATCCTCATTTATTGCTTGCTCCAAAGATGTGAGCGCAACCCTTCTTCTTTGAGCAGCTTGGCGATGCTCGCGGATGTTTTGTAGCCCCATGATCGTCTGTTGGTCCTCAAGCTATTTGTCTCTCTACTCCAGGTAATTCATGTTCCATCTGGCCCTCTCCAATTCAAGGGACAAGGACTCAATCACTGACTGCTGCTCTTGGATGATCTCTGTAAGCTCCTCATTGGTTGGTTCTGCATCTGTCTCATCGTCCTGGAGGAGAACAAACTCAGTCTCTCGCTCACCTGATGGCCCTTCCTCCTGCACTAGCTCCTTGCCATTACCCTACTCCTGTGATGATGACGTCGAAAGCGAGGCCCCTTCCACCTCGGGTGGAGATAACACTCGCTTTGCTGCTGCAAATAAGGGTCTACTTCCTTTCTGATAGGTGATGTATACTGGTATAGTGGAAGTGTCATGTCGCTCATACTGATGAGATGGGCCCCCTACCTCATGCTCTGCCTCTGAAACCACCTGTGGGGCGCTGAAGAATCACGGGAGATGAAGTCCTCCCAAGAAATACCCTGCAATCCCAACTGATGGTCTACCAAAATATGAATAAGGGCAAAATGATACACACTGTTGAGCTGCTGTCGAGGGTTCTTGTGCTGCATGAAATTTCTCATCCTCTCTATGTTCCCACAGATGAAAAGTGAGAGGTTCATCATCTGCACCTTGGTAAAGTGCATGAGCAACCTGATGTAATAGGCATAAAGGCGAGAAAACCTCCCCTCACAACTGAAGTACTTCATGATCAATTTCATGAGCGAGGCATACTCATCTTTCAGAAATCTGAATGGAAAAACTCTTGTGAGGTGGCTCAAACAGTTTTCTTTGACGTAGGGCTCATAATGATGCCTCTCTATCTTCTTTTTCTTATGCCACTGCTCTCCAATGTTTGGTATGCATGTTGCCACTGACATGGTCTCAGGTGTCAATGTGAAAGTGACCCCAGCCAAGATAGACTCTCCTCCATGTAGGTGAAGTGCAAAAAGACGGGCCAACTCATGATGAACTCTGACATTTGCCACCCTCTGACAAAAGTCAAAACATGCTAAGTGCTGGAAATAAGACATAGCAAGAGGGCATGCCTGCAACTCGGTGAGGGTGTTTGGCTCATCTCTAAGATGTCTGCCACTCTGGTGATGTCTCCTTTGGGCCCTTTCTCCTAAAGCTGTGTCACTGTGGGTCTCCTCCTCATACTCTGATGAAACTTCGGATGCCATTACTGCTATTTGTACCCTGAGTTTTATGCTGCCGTTGAATTCCAATGAAGCTGGTAGTTGCTCTGAAAATCTTTCAATTTGATAGCCTTCACCAAAGTTTGAAGTGGTTTGGCATTGTTTCTCGACTGATGGATTGTGTGTGCTGTGCGAATTCCCAGTGCACCGCGCGCTTTGTATGCGCCACGCCTTTGTAATCTTTCAACAGCGGGCTGGTTGCGTGTGCGTCGCACCTGGTGAGTGCACCGTGCCCTTGAGCATGTGCGCGCGCCCTGCAAAACCTGCTCCCACTCACTCAAACTCTCCAATCTCACCCTCACGCCTTTGAAAATGTCTTCTCCAAGTCTTGTAGCTGCACAATGCCTTTGCTTTGGGTCAAAACATGTATTTATAGCCTTGGAGGAGATGGGTTTGATTTTTGCCTCCTTGAAAACCCATTTTTCTAATGTTGTGTTTTGTACTTTTTCACTGACTTTTAAACACATTGATTTTCACTTTTCCCTTGACATTTTGGCTCAAATGATGAAATTTTCATCACATCTTTGTAGGGACTGTATGACAGAGCATTTGGCCATGTAAATCATAACTGCATCTGAAAAGTCAACTGGTGATTTTTTGGAAAATTTTGTCATAAATGACCTTGTTTGACTTTTCTTCAAAACAAAGTTTTGAAGAAGAGTCGAAGTCTATCCACGTGACGATGAAGCTCTCTGAACCATAGTTGTGTAAGGGCCTCCCTCTGGCCTGCATGGCTTTTTTGGACATGTTTCAAAGACCAAATTGATGAATTCCTAGACCTAAACATAGAAAGTGACTCTGTCCTGTAAAGGACCAGACCTTGACTATCATGGACTTTGGTGATTGTTGACAGAAGACCTAAGCCAGCATGAGCCAGACATGAGGGAAAATGATTAGCATGACTTTCTCCGCCAGATCATGGCATGCCCCTAGTGAAATGCAGCTGAGTGAATGGAGCGGGACACCTAAAATTGAAATGCACAAAGCGTTTTGATCTCTGATGGAGGGCTTACCAGACCGACTCTAACATGAGTAACAGATGTATGATTCCCTTGACTAGTATACAGACATACCTCTACATTGTTGGTAAAAAATTATGTCTTCTATCCAACTAGCCACACGATTTTTACACTTTAGGTTCTCTCTAGTCTGCTCCATGTCACCTGGGTCTCGATCCAATTCAAATATTCATCTTCCTAGTCGTTGAAGTCTCTTTAGGTCATTGATTTCTTGATAGAACACTACCATTACTAATATTCTCCCAATCGAGTGCTTGTCTTCATGTTGATTATTCATTTTCAAATTGAATGTGTCTTTATTGGTATTGGAATCAAATGTTGCTTGCTATTTTCTTTGGCCCTGTCACTGAGAGGTTGGTTGCCCATGTCATAGTAATTCTTGACATAATCTATGCATTGGAATTATCCTTTTATTTTTACATGAGTTAGAGACTTAGCTCCATATCCCCTTCTGATAAACATAGATGGTTCTATGTATTCTTTTATAGAGAGTTTGAAATATATCATTTTGTCTAGTTGTGCATCATTTTTGTATTGGTACCATCGTAAAGCAACATCATTTATTTTACATGTCCTCAACCATTTTCTTATATATATTTTTTGATACCTCTTGTACCTTAATCACATAATAGATTTGCTACATAGGACACAATTCCAGTTAATTTATTAAGATTTTCCAACAAATTCTACATCAAACAAAGGCATAGAATTTAGAGGGATGACACATGAACCTCCTTTGTATCCTACCCCTCTTACACCATAGCCAAGCTATGAAGGAATATTGAATGTTCGTCTTCTACCAAACATGATTGGAGGAATTCCTTCCCCTCCTAGTAGACCTCAATCACATCGTTTGATGACCTCTCCAACACCTACCTAGAATATTAGGGGCATGCCTTGACCATAGTTATTGTCCAGTGTGCACCATTTCCTAACTTCCTCATGTAATGAGCCATAATAATTTTCCCTTGAGATACTCCAATGTTGATTCTTATAAGAGTGTCACAGTATCCCAGTCCAAAGGGAACAAGTGCACGTTTGCAAGAACCATATTGAAGTCTAGTCATGAATGTTTTTCTATTAGCATTAGAAGGCCAATTCCCACCAAACAACCCAATCCTAAAACATGTTTTCTTCTTAATTCTCTAGTTACATCTACATCATACTTTTTACATTTTTGTTTCATCGGTTTGCTTGCATTTTATTTAAATTTCATTGTTTCTCTGAATTTTATCATAAATTTAGAATCATCATGCTAAGGTTTTCCACTCCTGATAACTTGATTATTAACAATGAAGTTTGGTGCAAATGTCAAGAAAGTTGAAGCAACCATTTCTCCAATATTAAAACTATTTCCATTTTTGAAGTTGCTTCTTGGATAAAGTTATATAGTTAGGTCCTTTTTGAAGTAACGCAAACCCATAATTTATCACCTCCAATTTCTCATAGTGTGACATTTTTGAATGCCTTTAATACATATGCATGCACCATTATTTTCATATTCATTTTCCATTGTAGAAGGGATATTCTATTTTCTTCTCTTCCTCAAGATGAGCCAAACACTTATTCAATAGAGTAATGGCATGGTCAAGGAGGAAAAATTGAGTCATTTCCATCTTGGCTTGCAAAATAATTTCATTGCATATTCAAGACTTCAATTTGCAAGGTATCCTTAAAGTTTTTTGTAACCATTACTAAAACTCAAAAAACTATATTTTCATAGTCTCCAAGGAACACTATTTGGGTTGCTCTCCCCGTGCTCTCCCCATGAGGTGTTGTTGCTCTAAAACTTATCAGATTCTTTTTGCCTGTGGTTACTTTCATTTCCTTGAGAAGCTACCCCTAAGGCCATGTTGGCTTCAATTTTTCATTGAATTCACATGTTTCTCTTTCTTCCTTTTCCAAACTTTTATGGGTTTCCTTCTACTCTATGCATTTCCTTATGACTTATTGTTCAAAATTCTTTCCTTGACCTCCTTCTCTAGTCTATTTTTCTTTAAGGTACAAGGAAGCTTGCAATATTTGGCCATGTGACCAAGGTTGTCACATACATAATATATCATGTGGCAAAGAAATGGAGGAAAGTGCTTGTGTCTTCTTGTGCCATTTCTACTCTTCTATACATAGTGTTTGCAATCAACACTTTTATGTCCAAAATCATTGCATGATTAACAATATCCATATAAATAATTTGTGTACCTTGTGGCTGATTTTCTTATAGAGAATGATCTTTGTTGATTGCTTTCTTGAGGGAACTTCATTGTCTATCACATCTTTGATTGATGAACCTTGATTTACTTACTCCTATAATCAAATCTACAATCCCAAGTTTATGCCAATCGACACACCGGGCATTTTCCAATAGGGGAGAAAAGGGGTTGTTATTCCTCTTTCGAAATCTTGTAGGTTTCCTAAACTCAAATCTAGAAACAAATTTAATTTACAAAATACACTTTCTTTGAATCATTCCTTTGTTTATGGTTTTGTTGCTTGTTCTACTTTTCTTCTTTTCTAATCATGTTGCTAGCACCATCTCCTACAAGCCTTTTCAGAGCTGCTTTATTATCTTTTGTGGTTGTCTTTGAGCTACTTCTCTTTTTTCTGACTTATTTTTCATGGAGACAACCTCCTCTTTCATGTTCTTTTTGTCTAGCTTATTTATTGCTTTAAAAACCTCAACTTATAATCTTCCACAATGTTCCTCTCTTTCCTTTAGCTGGTTGTTGATCACCTCTTCAAATCTCCCCGTTTCTTCCAACTATGTCCTCAGGCTAATGATTTTTTCCTTGTACTCATGCTTTTTCTCATCACGTATCTATAACAATTTCTTTTTATCCTTGTTTTTAATTGTAACTTTCTATTTCAGTCAGGACATGATCAAGCTTAGTTTAGTTTTCATCTTTTATTTTTTCATGATAAGAAGGTACTTTCATACTAACAAAACATGTCTCATTTGACTAAACAATTTCTTCATGAGAGGCCTTTTTCTTCTCTTTTTCTCCATCACTGCTATTGGAATCTCCTTCATGCATAACCTAAAACCTAACCCATATTTCTTTTTCATATTTGAGATTTATTACCATCTCAAGATCCATATTGTTAATATTGTTGTAAATTTCATATTTAGCCTAAGCATTCCATTGTTGTTATTTTGTTGAGGGGGAGTATTTAATATATCCATCGCATATCAACTTCCCAACATCACCACGGATGCGGGTGTTAGATAGGATGGGACAGGCGTGGACGGATGACCACATGCCGGCCACAGGCCATCACGTGGTAGACGCAGAAGACACAGGTAAGGCTAGCAAATGGTATAAGGTGACGCTGCAGAGAATAGTTAATGCCCTGCACGGCAATTCGGCTCAAGCAGAGGTTGCAGTTATGGCGGGTGAGCTCCAAGGCAAAGCAGGTAAGGTTATAAACGATGTTGCAGGGTATGGCCAGAGAATGTTGGTGGCTCCTCCTTCAATCAGGTATTTGCAACTCCGGTTGCCCTGCCTCTCCGTCTACGCCGGGTTATCCTCTCTGTTTGTCTGGCTCATTCCGCAGTCAGTTCCGGCAGCTGGTTGTGCAAATTATCCCGTGGTCTATTGGAATTTCCTCCCCTTGACCCCTGTGATAATGGTGAGACCTCGACAGCATCTTCTTAGTCATCGAGGCACTTCCAGAGGAGGGACCTCTCGCTGTCACGAGGCGGATAATGTTGTCCATTGCTGTCATTGCAATATCGCTCGCTCCACTGGAGCTAATCCCCTCCACTCCAGTCAATTCATGGACGTGGGGGCATCGAGCTCAGCTGCCTTGCCTGCGTTTGGCTCTGCTATCTTCAATTTTAGCAGTTCCATGAATAACCCGCAGATTAGTGCGCATGTCTCGGTCCTGTTCTTTGAAAACTCCCAGGAAGACAATGATTCCCTGGATGAGCATGGGTAGAGGGAGACTGATAACAAGATGCACGAAGCAAAGGTTCCTGAAGCTAATCAGGAGAAGGAGGTTAAAGATCCTGCCTCAGACCTGGAAAATGCATCGAAAAGTAGGCTCGATAAGAGGGAGGGGACCGGCGAAGCGGAAGACACTTTTCCCACTACTGTTGAAAGGGAAGCTTATGGTTGGTGTCGGGTAGAGGAGGTACAGATGGACGATTAATGACGCCCGAGCATAAGGTTCTTTTAGCTCTTTTGCCTGGTCTTCTGGTCTCTTTTGTTGTCTGTTTTGGCTTAGTTCTAGCATCAATTCTCTGTGTTTATGTTTCTGAATCTTCGTTAATGGGATGGGTACTGTTAGTCTCCCATGCGTGGGATAATGCAGATTTCTAGTTGATGCCCCTGCATGGGCTAGCTCTTTTGGATGGTCTCGCTTCTATGTTTGGTGCCCCTGCATGGGCTAGATCCTTTGGATGGTCTCGCTTCTATGTTTGGCGCCCCTGCATGGGCTAGTTTTCTTATTGGCCTCAACTGCTCTTGGGTGACATTCCCAGAGCCTGGTTCTCTCTGTTTTATCATGTTGTAATTTTTGCCTCCTGTACATAATATATTAGTATAGTTTTTTACCGAGAAAAAAAAAAACTTCCCAACATCAGGTCCATAATATATCGATTCATATTTTACCTTTTTTCCTCATTCCTAAAATTTTGCAGTACTAAGTACAAGTACACTTTAATAATCCATGATTTAACTAGGTCTATCTTCTAGCTACTAGTTTGATACAAAAGGAAATTTCTCTAATACCAATTGTTGGAACTTGACTATACTAAGACGGGGGGTGAATCAATATACTACATTCATGGACATCAAATTTTGTTTCTTCACTTTTCCTTTTAATATTTATCTAAACTATTAAATGACTAGAAGAACGTCATATGAGTAGTAGATTTAATATTTAAACACAATTTGTATCAAAGCATAAGAGACATGCATTAAAAAACACATGTAGACACTGAATTTAAGTGGAAAAAATATGACTTTTTTGTGGTTGTGATGCAAAGGCAAGCTCCCGCTTCCTCTAATACATTAGTTTCTGGAGGCTCTAACCTCTCTTCTATTTTGCAAGATACAAATTGCTGGAAAGTTCGCACTCCCTCTTTTACATTAATTTTCTAGAGGCTTTTACCTACATGAGGCTCCTACCTCCATTTATTTATGCAAGCTATTACTTTCTAGGAAGATCCTACTTCCACCTACAAGCTCCAACCTATTCCTTTTCAGGATACTACTTGAAAGGGGACAAAAATACCATGATACATAAAATATTCAACGGGTTGGTTTACCTAGCCTTTAATTATGCATACCTCCATCTCTTGGTCTCCACCTTCTCTTCCTCAAATCAGCTTCACATCTTCTCTTCTTCTTTATCTCTTTACTAGGAAATGCATGAACATGGTCCCACAACTCTTTCAAATCACATCATAACCAACCAACTTTGACTTCCAAAAGCACATATTTTTATAAACAAACTTTGCTCATTGTTAGTATTCCATATAGGAATATGAATTGAAAACCTCTTTACATTCCACCTATTCGTAAATTCTTCCAACTTTTGAATATTAAAACACATCAAATGAATTTCAAATTATTAAAACAACATATATCATAGGCCAACATCAATTATTACAAAACCAAAGCTTAAGGTTTTCTTTATACATGCTATAGAACATGGAAGTTACACACTGTAAATTTGGGTTGTAGATGTTGATAATGCACTATTAATCTAGGTTCTGGATGCTAGTAGCGAGACTCTAATATGTGTTTGTCCCCTAAATTACGGAAAAATCAAAATTCTTCACTTATTTTTATAGCCTCTTTCATCACAACTTCTTAAGGCACCTCTGCAGCACCTATGTTCTATAACACCTCGAACAAACACTCCAATTACCAAGCTTCACTAAGGCCATACCTCTATTATGCATCTAGGGAAAACTAAACTGATCTCAGTGGCTACTCTAAAATAGCTATGCTAACACAAGAAACCTTCAATTTCACAAAATATGCAAGAATTCACATCACAACATATCTATGACAAGCAACACATACTCAACAACATAGGATCACTAATTGAGCACTAGTAGCAATACGAACTCACATCATACCATATTCATTTGTGGCTTATATCATCATAGGAAATCTTCAACAAACATACCTTCAATACCCTTTTCCATCAATGGAAACTTAGACAATAGAGAATGGTTTATGGGAGTTTGCTAAAACCAAACTCACTCCACATGTAGATCTTGCAAAGTAGGAGGATAATCTTGGATGCAGTGAAGGATCATGTGATTCCTCATATATATGAGAAAAATATAACAAGGGAGATGTGGGAGGCTCTAGTGAAGATTTATTAGAGTGATAATAGAAATAGGAAGATGATGTTGAGGGAGAAACTCAAGAACACCGAGATGACCAAATTAGATACCACGACCAATTATCTCACCAAGATCACTAAGGTATATGATGAGTTGGTAGAAATTGGGGAGAATGCAATAGATGAGGAGATGTTAAGGATGGCCCTCAATGGCTTCACAAAGCCATTGACTCATTTCTTCAAGGGTATTGTTGCATGAGAGCATCTTTTTTATTAGGATAGGATAGGGAATGGTTTTGTCTAGGAGGAGATTTAGGAGGAATTTCTAGGAGTCCAAAAAATGGATGATGATGAGGACCTTTCCCTTGATAACTTAGAAGGAAAGGGAAAGGTGAAGACCAAGAAGGATATAAGTGGAGAGGCTACTTCACAAGCTAGAAAGAAGAAGGATCTAAGAAAAGTGAAATGCTTTGCATGCCATAAGAGTAGGCATTATGCTTCACAATGTTCAAATAAGAAGAAGGGTAAGGGTAAGTCACAGAAGTACTCAAGTCATTCAGTTTGTTGCATAGTTCGAGAGGGAGTTCTCAATGGTATCTTACCTTTCTAACACTGATTCAAAGGGTGCATGGTTTGTGAATAATGGTGCTTCTTGTTACATGACAAGATCACAAGAGGTATTCATCAACTTGTCAAAAGACTTACATTTGCATGTGGAGCTTGGAAATTATGCTTATGGTAAAAAGGAAGTTGAGACTATTTTGTTCTAGCTAGATTTAGGAGGTTCTCTAGAGGTGAAGGATGTGTTGTTTGTTCAGGGGATAATGAAAAATTTGTTGGAGGAATTTGTCATTAATGTCAAAGGGTGAATGAGCTCCCACTTTTTTTTGATAAATTGTGTGCATAGGTTAATAATTCTAGATACATACCTCCTAGAGTGATAACCCTTGTCGTGTAATTTTTTTTGATAGGTTGCACATTTTGTGGATCCTCCTAGTTGGAGAGATATCAATATTTTAATACTGATGCCCTAGATGAATGGGTTTTTCACTAGATCTTGCCCCATTAATTTATTGCTTTAATATCTCATTGTAACCCCTTCAAAAAAGTCAAAATTATTAACCAAAATCCATGTGTTCTAATCAACTTGAAAGAATATGATGCGGATGTAAAAAATTGTTTTTTTTTTAGAATCATAAACCTCACTTAAACGGGTCAATTCATCTCCATAAGTTCAACTTCAAATATAGTCATTTATTTTCATAAAAAATATCATGTTGGCTCCAACTAAAGTCACAACTTTTCATCGGTCAAGTCAGCCCCATTATAGGCCACTTCAATCACTATAAATTAACCATCTTGTGGGAAATTGAGGCAAACAAAATCATGGATTTCAGGAAGAAAAATGGAGGAGTTTGAGGGTTGAGCCTCTTTTAAGATCTGAATAAGACTAAGTAAACTTAGAGATTGATTATATAATCTTGTTGTATAATATTTGATTCTAGTTCAAATAAGTTTGGTAAGGTTTTTTTCCCTCTATCTAAAGCTTACTAAACAAATTTTATTTTTCTTCTTGGAGACAAAATGTACACAATATAAATCTCTACTCCATGTTCATCATGAGTCATAATTTGTGATTTTTCGGAGGCACCTGTGAACTATTTGAGGGTAATTTATGGTCTATTCTGAGGCCAGATTCAACATTGTTGAGGCCTCTTTTGTAACCACCTTGTAGGTGAAATTTTGATCGCCCTTTTTAGGATATATATTTCTTCGAGGTTTATATTCTAAGTCTACTTTTAAACATATATTTCCATGAGTATCTCTAGGTTTTTTGAGGTATATTTGATGTATATTTAAGGAAGAGGAAGGTGGTTTGTAGGGTCTCTTTTATAAGGTGTTCAATGGCATATTTCTAAGGTATAAAAAAGTTGTTTTTTGCAAAGAGAAGACATGTGGGAGGACTATAATGATCTGAAATGAATCTTGGAATGAGAATTGTAGCAGTCCTCATTTGTAGCATCCCTAATTCAAGACTAGTCTGAAATTTTCTAAGGAAGAGATTTCTATGACAAGGCTCCTTGTTTGAGAGTGAAAGGCAAGTTAATGCAAGTTTGAAGAAGGTGCATACGAATACCTTTTTAGCAAAACTCTTGTACTTGTTAATTTTAGACCTATAGAAGGCTTTGATAGTTCTAGAACAGTACTTAAAGAGTACTTGAAGTTGTCTTAGTAGGAAGGCTTAAGATTTGTAGCAGATGTTGGAGTAGACCTATACCAAGACTTTCTTGAGCACACCTTGAGAGAAAATATTGAATTTGTTGAATACCTCTTTTGGAGGTAAACTTTGATATTGATCTTGAAGCAAGCTAGAGTAAGATCACTTGTGGGTTTGATGATTTAAAGTTATTAACTTCTTAGTTGAACTACTGATATGAAAAGGGGCATAATTGAATTTTTTTGAGTGTTGTATTAATTGGGCCATTTTCCCTAGTATGGGAGTCCAAGAAGATCTTATTTTATAATTTGTTATATAGGGTGGCAGGGTGGTGCTAGGCAAGGAAGTTGTAGCTTCCTTTGCAATATAAAAATATTTCACACACACACACACACACACATAAATATTGTTTTCACTTGATGTGATGTTGTTGGTTAATCATTTTGATACTTAAATTGTTGAAATTTACTTATTGATTCACCACCGCTCCACCCCCCCCCCCCCCCCCAACATTTCTGACAATTGGTGTCAGAGAAGGTTACCTTCTAATAGTCTAATCATTGGGGGGAAGATCATAAGTAGATATGGAAATGGAAGGCATCTCTTCAAGAATAATTATGATGTTTTATGGAAATTATTATCCACTATGGATAAGTTGCATGGAAAGCTACTTGAATGCTTTAGGATTGGATGTTTGTCTCTTCATCGAAAATGGCTACAAAGTTCCTAAAACTCCTCCAATTGATCTTCATGAAAATAATTTGTTTTGCTGAAATTAAAAATGTCTTCATGCCATTATGGGTGATTTTTCAAGAACCATTAACTCCAAGGGGATGCCTACACCAAAACCAAAGAAGTCTGGGATAAACTTAAAAATATGTATGAAGGTGATGAAAAGGTCAAGGAGGTCAAACTTCAAAATTATAGAGCTCAGTTTGAAAATCTGAAAATGGATGAAAAAAAGATATTGCAACTTTATTACTCAGAGTAAATGGAGTTGTCAACTCCATTAGATGACTGGGATAAAATCTTGAATATCCTTTGATTATACAAAAGGTCTTGAGATCACTTCCCTTAAAATAGGATGCCAACTATATGCCATATAAGAAACCAAGGACTTAACCAAGATGATAATGGAAGAATTATATAGCACTCATAATGTAGGAGATAAGAATAGATATTGAAGACATACCATCAACCATAGAAGCATATTTTAAATCCATAAGGAAGACAAGAAACAAAGAATTCAAGGTTGAAGGAACTCTAGACAATGATTCAAATGTAGAAGAAGAAATTTTCATCAAGAAGCCAAAAAGGGGAACTAGAAAACAAAAAGGTAAGTTACCTTTCAAATGTTTCAAGTGTGGAAGAATAGGTCATTATTATAAGAGATATCCTTTTAAGTAAAAAAGAAAATATTTCACAAGAAAAATCTTTATTCTAAGAGGAAAACAACTCTTCAGAAGAGAGTGATACAAAAGAACCTGATGCAGAGAAGTTCTCTTCATAAACCAAGAAAATAAAAATAATGATCATGATGATGAAGAGGTCAATGATTTAGACGATGAAGAACAAAATATGACAATAGGTTCTTTCTAGGGACTCATAAAAAATTTAGAGACCGAATAGGAAGATGAATATCTTCAAGAAAATTTGAAGAATAGTGAAAAGGAAAATGTCGTGCTTAGAAATAAAAAAAGAGAATTGTAGAAACTTCATTAAAACGTGTGATGAAGAAATTATCTCTTTAAAAATTTACCTTCAAGAAGAAAAAAGTAATGAGGAAATGATGAAGATGTAGTTGAAGAAGAATGAAGAAGAGTGTAAGAGGCTATAAGAGGAATTTGTAACATTTAAAGATGATCAGTAGTAAAGGGCAATGAAGAATCCTTTACTATGGACCAAAGGGGGGGTAAAATACGGAAGTAAGGGAGCAATTAAGAATTCCCAGACCAAGGCAGTTTAGTAGAAAACATAAAGAAAGCAAATTGTTAAAACAAAGAGCACTTAAGCTAATTCTGATGATATCATTCCTTGTCTGCTTTTACAGATTTAATAAGAAACACATATGAATATTTCATAACATAAAGAGAAAAAATTATTTAAACACGAGAATATGATACTTATTTGTTCCAACTGTGCACAAGAATCCAGTGAAATGTCCTTAGCTTTATTTCATTTCCAGCAAAACCAGTCCATTCTTGAGTACAATAGCTCCTTGGCTCAAAATAAAATGTCTATAAAAATATATTTTAATCCACCCTAATTACTTCAATTTGTGAAGTATTTATACAAAAATTGATATAAAATATCTCATAACCATATGAGAATTATTCTAGGAAACAAAAAATATATTCAACATGAATATAGAGACAGATGGAGAACTGTTTTCTTGTTGTCCCTTTTATTGTGACTGTGCTGGCTGTTGTAACTCAGAATAGGCTCTTGCAGTTTCTTTGTAGTTATGTGTTAGAATCTGTTACACTAAAAAATGTCACCATGACCACTTACAGTTAGTATGGCTCAAATCAACAGTCATGCTACCCTCTTAGGCAAGTCTTATGCCTCTGCTATCCATCTCAAACTCAAAGAAGAGAGAAAGTCTTGTAAAAAATGTGTTTATCTCTGGGGTCGCAGGTTCTCTCTAGCCTTACCTGCGGGGACACTTACCATGTTCACAAAAGCTGCGTCCATGGACGCTCTGTATGTTAAGGGACAGGTGCGTCCTTCTGTAAAAGGCAAAATGCGCGAGTTTCATCTTAAAAAAGTTACTTGTGGTTACTTCTAGAACCTTCTAGAGGTCGGTTTGATGAAATGGATGCGCCTCCAGTTGGTTCATGTATCTCTATTAAGGGGGAACTTATCCCATCAATAAGGGAGCTATCCCACCCAAAGAGGGGGATTATCCCATTGATAGTGGACCTAAATAACCTCTTTACAGCACTATAAATAAAGACATTGAGCCAGAGGGAGGAGAGGTTAGAACTATACATTTTCTTTGGGTAAACGCTGCAGGAATTAGGACTCCCATTTAGAGCCTTGTGAGGAGAGATTGTCTTTGCTTGATTCTACTTGGAAGTGGGTGAGATTTGTCAAAGTAGAGGAAAACCCTTGATGGACCCTCGGAGGAACTTGCACAACACCAAGGCCAGGTTGTAAGAGTTTCTTTGTTTCGTTATTAATACAAACTGGTTTATTTTTCTCAATAGCTTGTGTTAATGAGTTATTTCATGTGTTCCTTGGTCTGCATGTTGAATATATGTTTTATTATATGAAATACAAGTGCTTGGTAATTGTTTGATTGTTTGTGGTTGCAGGAATTGACATGAAGGAGGAGCTCATCCGGATCGGCAAGGACGGACTACAACAACAGCGTTTTGGAATAAGGTAAGCCTAAACACTCGTAGTTTTCATGTTATAAAAGGTATATTTAGAGAAAGATCACTCCATTTTGTCTTGTTTGTCGCTAGAGAGTTTAGACTCCTAGGGAGGTCAGTTGTGTCCGCACAAACGACTTTTTCCGCCACGACAAATTGGCGACTCCGCTGGGGAATCCATTAATGAGAGAGTCTTTTCCTTTATGTGAACTTTACTCTGAGAAAATCATTTTTATTTTCTGGTTTTTGACTGTGAGAATTAGTATTTGGGTGGCTTAGCTTTAGATTTAGTTAGATTTGGTTTTTCTTCATTTTTCCAGAAGGACGCACCCTCTGAGTACTGCACAGTGCGTCTTTGGACGCGCTGTTGCCGTTTGCACAGAGCGGGCCCGCACCTGTTATCACGGGTTGCCTGCGTCTTCCTGTAAAATTTAGGAAAATTCCATTTTTGCTTTAATTGCTTTTAGATTTTGATTTTTCTTAGTGTTTTCTGCCCAGATCCTTTAGTACCCTGTCAAAAATTTTCACCTGAACTTGTTTTGTGAGCTTTGAGTGTTTTAGTGGACTTCAACGAAGTTTAGACCTAGGGTTTGATTTTTGGATAGGTTCTGTAGTGACTTTGATAGTAGAAAGTTGTCCAGCCTTGGATCTCCCTGGTTAGTCAGCCTTCTTAGAAGTCGGGCCTGTCGTAAAGTCTCCTTGTGTGAGCAACTTGCCATTTAAGTTGTTTTGGGTCAAATTTCGAATTACTTGTTTATAAAGTGTTGATTTCCATTTTACAAAAAGAAAAAAAAGATTAGAGTTTTGTTTTGGCTAGTTTTTGGTTCTGCAATAAGCTAGTCCTTGATTTGATTGTGATCAAGTAAAACACCTTAGAATAATCATTGTTAGTTTTGACCTCGTTAAGTTTGCTTAGAATAAATTTGCCTTTTAGTTTGCTTATGAGTGGATTTTCGTAGATTTTAAATAGTCGTTAAGATTGATTTTTGGTTATATTAGATTTATTTGCTTTATTAAAAGAAAAATACAAAAACATCTTCTTTAAAAGTCTTGTTTCAAGTAGCTTTTTTGTTTTCGAAAGAGGAAAAGAGTTTTTTCGTGCATGTAAAGAGCGGTCATGTTTTTATGCTTTGAAAAGACAAACGAATTGTTTCTTTGATTGTCTTCAATTAAGAAGTTGCTTTTATAAAAATTGAATTCTCTCAACTTTTTAGTTAAAGCAATTCATCGAAAAAGTAAAGTAGTGGGTAAATCATCCTAAGTGCATTTTGTAGTGGTTTCGAGTCGAGTCAACACACCACTGGTTTCACTTCCATCACCTTTTTACTTAAGAAACAACCTTAAAAGTAACGCTTAAATTAAAATCAATCTAGTAATTTTTATTTTCTAGGGCTCTAAAGCACCAACATAGCTTAGGCTAGTGTCTTGGAATAGGTGAGTACTTAACTCTCCAAGGCAGTAAAACAAACAAGTAGTCGATCTTGTGATAGAATCAAATCCAATTGTTACATTTACACTCTGGGAAAGCTCCTCTTAAAGGAGAAGCACGAGCTCGTGTCCGAACCAGTGAGGGGATCATTCCTCCCTCGTTGGGAACGACGCCAGACAGTACGTATTACAAACGGTAAACCTCGGATTAACCATTGTCGAGGAGCCAGGGGTCACTTATCGGTAAACCTTGGATTACTGTCAAGGAGCCGGTAAGGGGATTGAGCTTGTTACTCTGCCCTTGCGTGCTGTCGGAGTTTAGACTGTTCCCCCAGGTGTACTTGTGGCCATTGGTAACATTAGTGACCATAATCTCTAGGATTCTACCCAAGGTGACGGTGGAGGGAAGGTCCCACTGTACCTGGAGCAGACGTCAGCTATACTCACTTGGATTTTCTGGGGGGTTCGCTTCACTTCGAGACGGTTAAAGTGGAGGAACTTGGTCCAGTCTATTCATTAAGCAGGTTGTCGGCGTAACTGTTCCACCCACCATTTCTGTACTGAATCCTGCGAGGTTGGACCTAATCACCAACTAGCGCTTTTGGTCCGGAAGATACTGTTTGTGTTTGGTTTGATGCTCTAGATTCTTTAGGCGTGTGCTTCAAATTTGTTTGTTTCTTTAGAAGACTTTAGGTGGTTTGATTTGAAAGTTTTACTTTGTTTTCGTGTGTTGTAGTTAAAAATCATTAATTGTGGCAGAATTACCGAGACAGTCCCGTCGACTTCGGGGCAAGTCTCCTGAGATTGTTACTGGAATAGATTTGTTAAGAAAACTCCGTAAATCGCGGGGTGAATCTCCTGAAGACATTCCGGGTCAGTACGAAGGGTTAAAGGTCCTTGTAACTCCTCCTAGTGACAGTAGAGTAGGTTCACCTGAAGAAGGAGAATCTTCCTTGGTAGTCCATCCAGATTACCAAAGTTTAGAAACAGGTTACAATCCTGAAACTGTTACAGTTTCCGAGCTTGCTGGTAGTTTTTCATCTGCCAGTGAAACAGGCAAAGAACCTGAAATTTCCGAACCTGTTACTCCAACTCCTAGTGTTCCTGATTCACCAAGAATAGAAAGAATTATCACCGAAAATCTTCCTGTTGGTTTAGTTGCTATAGAAGAACTTGTTCCAGAGGAAGAAATAGGCGTCTTTAATCCTGAAGATCAAATTACCCTTGATCTAAGGGAGCGTGAATCCATCTTTTACAGTCCTCCTAGAAGTGAATCTTGGTACCTTGCGTTAACCAATTTTTTAGACAACTCAATAGGTTTTTCTACACCTCGTACTCCTTTTCCACCTAGAGGAATTCATACTCTTGTAAATATGTCTGGTCAGTCATCTGTGTTTACGCAAAGTCCTGAATCTTTTTTACATGGCGGTCCTTCTGTTCCTACTGGGTATCAATCTCTTTCTGGTACCTTTGCGGGAGCATCTCCTCAACCCGTTGATCATAGGTTATTAGCTGGAAACAGTGGTAATGTACCATTGAGTATAGGTGACATTTACATGATGTCAGGTTCAGTTCCCGTTACCCAACCTCAAGGTGGCCAATTACCGCCTGGGGGGCAACCTTCGTTAATGCCTGGGGGGCAACCTCAAGGTACTCCATTCGTGTCTGGGGGGCAACCTCAAGGTCAGTACGCTCCTATGGGGCAATACATACCTCAAGGTCAACCCCAGCCTCAATATGTACCCCAAAGTCAACCTCAGTATCAATGGCAACCTCAAGGATGGCAACCTCAAGGATGGCAACCCCAAGGGTATCAACCCCAAGGGTATCAACCTCAAGGATACCAACCTCAAGGTCAAGGTCAACCCCAGTACCCGTATTTACCTCAAGGTTATCAACCTACGGGTCAATACTCTGGTCAAAGTTATCAACCACCTCAAGGGCAATCATATGGGACTGCACCTTACAATTATCAACCCTATCCTCAATCCGGCTATGGATCTCAGTATCCTCAACCTGTTACGGGTCAGTACCCTGGAATGTTAGTGTGGGATCCGTCACAGGGTCAACAGATGTCGCAACCAAGTATACAGTCGGTACCTCAAGCAGGACAACCTGTAGTTCCTGGTCCACCCCAGCAACCGCAACCTGTCCAGTCAAGTGTTCAGACCCCTGTAACTTCGGTAGTTACTCAGCTGCCAGTTGCACCTGGTACTCCACCTCACACGGCTGCTGCAACTACCGCCACATCTACCATACTTACTTCTGGAGTATCGACAGCTCCGGTTTCTACTGTCCCTGTAACCACTCCTCAGACATCTGTACCGTTGTCTGGATCTACGATTCAAACCACAGTCCAGATGCCTGTAGGCCAACCTGGTACAAGTACGGTTGTTACTACTCAACCTCAATTTGTTCAACCTCCGTACCCGGGACAGTATCAACCTGGGCAAGCTTCCCAACAACCGGTTTACCAGTATCAACCGTATCCTGGGTACACTTATCAACAACCTCAGCAACCCCAGTACGGTCCGGTTAATCCTGGTTTTCCAGGAGGATATAATATCCCAAATGCGACTCCTGTTCCTAGTTATCCTGTATATCCTCCTCCTGGGGCTGGTATTGTGACCCAGAATTTTAGAGATCCTAACCGGCAGTTACCGTTTATCGCGACTTTGGATTTACCAGACTTGACGCGCCTAACGAACGATCCAATTCAATATCTTCCGTTCTGGCCGTCAATGCCAAATAAGTTGCCCAGCGATATACCCAAGTTCGAAGGTAAGTCTGGAGAGGATCCGTCCAATCACGTGATGACTTACCACCTCTGGTGTGCTTCAAATTCCATCTCGGATGATTCGATCCGTTTACGTCTTTTTCAGCGTACGCTCATTGGTCTCGCGGCCAAGTGGTACATTGAGTTACCACGGGCCTCTTTTTACGATTTTAGCCAGTTAGCTACCTCGTTCTTAACTCATTTTCAGTTACCAGTCAGATATGATAACGGTACAGAGTTATTAACTTCACTAAAACAATCGACCTCCACGTATATTTCAGATCACATTCATGAGTGGAGACGTCGAAGGAGACTAGTGAAAGTTTTTATCCCGGACCAAATCTTAGCTGAATGGTTTGTTAAATCACTCTTACCAAGAATTACTGAAGATGTAGCTAAGGCCGGAGTAGTTACTGAGGAGCAAGTCATTGCTCAGGCACAATACCTTGACTTAGTTTACATGCAGTCAGGTACATTACACGAGAAGATTCCGGATCTTCCAAAGTCGAACCAAATCGCTGCTGCTCCTTCGGGATCTCATGCCGCTGATGGTATGATTGGTATCGTGACTACAAAGAGCAAGAAGAAGTCTTCCAAGGCTTCAACTACTCCTATTATCACTTTGCCCGATTCCCCGACAGGAGAGTCTTCTCCTGAACTTACCGCCGATATTCACGCTGTAGAGTCATCTACGGCCAAATCAAAAAACGGTGGAAAGAAGAAAGGAAAGAAGAAGGCTAAAGCAGACAAGGCTCCAAAGGAGAAAAATGAAAAGTCGGAAACCAATGACGAAAAACGCAAACCTCGATATCCTTGTCTCATTTGTGAAGAGGATCATTTTACGAGAGACTGCCCTCATCGGGCCGAGGTAGTGAAAATAGTCAAAGGTTCTCCCACTCCTGCTGTGTTGAAGAATCCATTTCCAGAGCAGGAGAATAAGATGATAGGTTCTTCTTCGAATGTCAGTGAAGAACCCATTTTGATGATGTCTCATGTGAGGATTGCGACTCGATCGCAAGATTATGGTAGTAAGGCTCTTGTTGATGGCAAGGAAGCAGAATCTTCTCACTCTAACCCATCAACCTCAGCTCCTGGTTCCGATCCACTACAGATCGAAAAACCTAACCCAGACTTAGTGATTAAGCCGCCCGCCAAGGGTGTACTTCGAAGGTCTGCTTTCAATCCACATGCGAGGGCAGCCCAGAATTACAACATTGTTGAGGACTTAGCTGTTTCACCTTCAGCAATGTCGGCGCTCGAAGTGCTGCAATCATGTCCAGCACAACGAAAATTACTTTTGTCGGCTATCGGAGCTGTCGATATTCAGGACCCGAACCTAATGGTATTTGATCTAGAAAATAGTACGCCACGTCTCCCCCATCAAATGGCTTTCCAAATTCCAGTGATAGTCAAAAACAGGCCTATTCATCGGACTGTGATTGATGAGGGAGCTTCTACGTGTATTATGTCAATTCAATGTTGGAGATCGCTTGGTTCTCCTTCGTTGAACCAATCCCCCACCATCCTTAAGGCCTTTGATGGCCGTGGGTTCCGTCCGTTTGGTATTCTACAAGAATTGCCTATAGGGGTTGAAGGTAAAACCGTTAGTCTGGATGTGGAAGTGGTTGATGCCCCTCTAGACTACAACCTTCTTTTGGGTCGAAGTTGGTCATATGCTATGACAGCGGTCGTTTCATCGGTCTTCAGAGTAATTAAGTTTCCACATAACGGTAAGATCGTGACTATTGATCAGCTGACATACTTTTCATCCGACCCAGCCTCTTCAGAGAGTATCCAACATGTTGGTAAGACGACAATCCCTTATAAGGACGTTGGTGTAGGTTTAGTTAAGGATTCCGGTTTACTGGGAACTTTTCCTCTCCCTCCGCTCAGCGTAGAACCTTCGTTTGCAACAATTCATATGATCACGTCAGAAAACATTATTTATGATGATCCTTGGTATGTTCCATCTGACTCTGAGATAGACTCATTCGGTGATGTTATGATGTTGAGTCCGTATGAAATTGCTTATGAAGCTCTTATGTCTTTTACCGACTTTCATTCAACCGAAGTCGATCAAATGAATGTGGTCAGTGAAGAATCCCTTTTCACCTCACCCTTAGAACGGATAGCGTTTCCCGAAGTCGTGTCATCTGACGAACAGCTTCGCGAAATCCTAAGTGTAGACAATCTACCATGGGAGGATCTCCATCACAGATCTTCGTTTTTACCTAAGGATGATGCATTTGAAAATGATTTTTCATCTATCTTTACCGCGGAATATGTCAAAGACGCTCAGGATCCAACGAAACATTTTGATTCGGAGTTGAATTTAGGGAATATTTCTCGTACTATTCCCATTGATATTTCAGTGAAGCCCGGAATCAAGGAAAACATTCATATAGGTGCCTCATGTACAGAAGAAGAAATCAAAACTTACAAGGCCCTATTCCAAGAATTCCGCGACGTGTTTGCCTGGTCTTACGAGGAAATGCCAGGAATCGATCCTGCCATTGTTGTTCATGAAATCAAAACCTACCCGAATGCTAAACCCATTCGGCAACGGTTGCATCAGATTCACCCTCGAAAAGCGGCTGCGATTAAAGCAGAAGTCGAAAAGCTGTTGAAAGTAGGTTTCATTTATCCGATCCCGTTAACGGATTGGGTATCGAATATTGTTCCCATCAATAAAAAACAAGGAACAATAAGAATCTGTATCGACTATAGGGATATCAATCGAGCTTGTCCAAAAGACAACTATCCTACGCCTTATATCGATCAAATTATTGATGATTGTGCCGGAAGTGAAATGTTCTCCTTCATGGATGGTTTCTCGGGCTATAATCAAATCAATATTCTACCTGCCGACCAACCAAAAACGGCATTCATTTGTCCATGGGGAACGTTTGCTTATTGCAAATTACCTTTTGGACTCAAGAATGCCGGGGCCACTTTTCAACGGGCGATGTCTTATGCATTTCATGACATCAAGCACATTGTGCAACCCTATCTCGATGATTTGCCTGCTCATTATTTACATCGAGCTGATCACCTTGTCCACCTACGAGCAATATTTATGAGGTGTAGGCATTATCGAATTCGGTTGAATCCCCACAAGTGTGTTTTCTGTATAGAAACAGGTCGATTGCTAGGATTTGTTGTTTCAAAAGCCGGCATTCGCGTCGATCCCTCGAAAGTCGAGGCTATCATCAAATTGCCTCCTCCTTCGAGTTTGCGCCAACTCCAAAGTTTGCAAGGGAAAGCAAACTTTTTACGCCGATTCATCCCAAACTACGCCGAGGTCACTAAAGGTTTTACACGGTTGTTGAAACAGAACACACAATTCTTTTGGGACGAGATTGCCCAACAATCTTTTGATGCACTTAAACATGCGTTGACCCATGCACCGTTATTGCATCCTCCCAACTACAACCAGGACTACTTCTTATACCTCGCGGCTTCGCATTCCACCATTGGAATGGTGTTAGTTCAAGAAGATGAATTCGGAGTGGAGCATGTGATATATTATCTTAGTAGGACCTTGAATCCCACTGAGCTAAAATATTCGCATGTGGAGAAATTGGCCCTGGCAGCCGTTCAAGCTGTCCAGCGTTTCTGTCACTACATTCTTCTCCGTAAGACTACGGTTATTTCGGATTGCAACCCTATGATTTATATTTTGACAAAACAACTGCTAGGGGGAAAGTACTCTAAATGGATTGTCATCCTGCAAGAGTTCGACTTGGAGTTCGAGAAGTCCAAGTCTAAGAAATCCTTAGTCTTTGCGGAATTGATGTGTGATTTCCCGAGTGCTGACACAGAGACTGTGGCAGAAGAATCCATTGCGGATGAATCTTTGTTTCTCATCAGTACTGTAGATCCGTGGTACGGGGATATAATCATTTATCTCCAAACCCAAACCTTTCGGCCTGAAGCTTCCAAAGCAGAACGTCGAAAAATTCGGTTTCAATCCCAGCCATACAAAATTATTGGAGATACACTTTATCGCCGGGGGGCAGACTTAGTTTTTCGACGTTGTTTAACTCACGAAGAGGCTGAGAGGGTTTTGAATGATTGTCACTCTGGAGCATGTGGCGGTCATATGTCTGGGTATGCCACAGCTCAGAAGGTGTTGCGCGCTGGCTATTTCTGGCCGTCTATGTTTAAGGATTGTATCATTGCAGTCAGGAAGTGCCACAACTGTCAAGTGTTTGATCGCAAGATGCGCGCTCCACCTGCTCCTCTCCACCCTATAATTGTCGTTGGTCCATTCGCCAAATGGGGTATCGACTTTATTACTTGTAACCCTCACTCGGCCGGGGGGCATGCGTATATCATCCTTGTGGTTGATTATTTTACCAAGTGGGCCGAGGCGATGCCTACATTCGACGCAAGCGGCAAAACAGCTGCAGTTTTCGTATTCAATCATATCATAACTAGGTTTGGTGTCCCACAAGCAATCATTACTGATCATGGGAGCCATTTTCGAAACGTCATGATGACTGAGCTTACAAGCCAGCTTGGTTTGCGCCACGATAGCTCTACTCCTTATTATCCGCAAGCCAACGGTTTGGTTGAGTCTATCAACAAAGTTCTAGTTATCATGATCCGACGAACCATTGGTGTTCATCGGTCGAATTGGCACAACATGTTATTTTCAGCGCTATGGGCATACCGAACCTCAGTGAAAAATTCAACAGGGTTCACTCCTTTCCAGCTAGTTTATGGCTTAGAAGCTGTGTTACCCATTGAATGCGAAATCCCATCACTTCAAATGGCTGTCGAATTACTTCCAGCTACTTCCGAAGAGGAGAAACGTTTATTATACTTGGCTAAATTAGATGAGACTCGACGTGACGCTACATTGGCAATCGAGACTCACGCGAAACGAATGAAAGCTCAGTATGATAGAAATGTAACCCCTCGAAGTTTTTCAGAAGGAGACCTAGTACTATTATATGATCAAGCCAACGATAAGCTAGGTGCCGGAAAGTTCGTTCCCATGTGGCATGGGCCCTACATTGTAAAGCGAAAGCTAGCAAAAGGGGCTTATGAGCTAGTTGATTTTGATGGGGACTCTTTGGGTAAACCCAGAAATGGACTTTACCTAAAGAGGTATTATGCTTAAAATGATGGGTATGGAGAAATTTTTAGATAGGTTAGATTTTCTTTCTAGCTAGCAAGTGTGTTAGTTTAGTCAGTGTGCTTAGCTTAGAGAGTGTGGTTTTTCGTCGTTATTCTGGCTTATCTTGGTTTTACTCTTGATATTGTAGATGTCGACCCCTCTCCAAACATACATTGGATTTGCTGATGGTGCTTGTCGTAGTACACGGAATATCTCTTCCGCAGCTTGGGTTATCTATTCGCCCTCTGACGAGTTAGTTTCTATGCATGGGGTAAGCCTCGGTCAAACAACGAATAACATTGCAGAATACAGTGCAGTGGTTGAATTATTATCCGAATCTATTTCGTTTGGAATTCGACGTTTGATAGTGAGGTTAGATTCTAAACTTGTTGTATTACAGCTTAATAGAGTTTATGCCATTAGAAATCCTGTGTTATTAAGGTTGTTTTTGAGAGTGCGTCTCTTGGAACGTGAATTTGATTACATTGAATATCAGCATATTCCAAGGTCCTTGAATACATTAGCAGATGCAATTGCTTCTCGAGTGTTGGACAGACATTTACAATAATCATGCAAGTAAATTTAAAAACATTTCATCATACATGTTAAACAGGATAAGCCGGTAATAATGATATATATAGATAGAAGTGTGTCAAAAAATATATACATCGTCTTCAATCATAGGTTGAAAACACCTTATGATCGGCAAAATGATAGTACAAAAAGTCAAAAATGTCACATGTGACTACAAAAGTGACTAGTCAATCACTAGTGGTGCTCTCTGTATGACACCACTGCGCGGGCTACCTTACGCAAAAATCTCCTAAACGGTCCAGGGACCGCGACTACGAAACGCTGAAGCCTGATAGGAATGTCATCCATAGTAGTCTCAGGTATATCTGCCGTGAGACGCTCTAGATCATGCTCCAACTCAGCTAGTACTTCTCCTGCCGCGTCCTGTGGGGCCGGTACCGGTGCAGCTGGATGTAGTCTATCAAAAGGCCGGAGGTTGGCTGGACGCTGTGGACCAACATCTGCATTTTGAAAAGTTTACTGTTAGTTTTGAGACGATATATATGAAAAATAAAAAAATACATAATTAGAAAACTTGTGAAAATAAAAGTACCTCTGTCGTCCCATTGTTCTCCCTGTGGAAGAACCATGTCCGGATCACCTCTGAAATCCATTCCGGCATACGGAAAGTCCTGTATCGCAAAAACCTGGTCCTCTAACCAGTGAAAGTAACTATCTGAGAATCGAACCACTGCCGCACCCTCGTCAGGATGCCGGGCCATCACCGCAACCCATCGTATCAGCTTTGGCTCCCGAGGACCCGAGATATCAACAGTGAGTTGCTGAGGGATCAGCATTGGAACTCTCTCCAAGGCAAAGCTCATGACTATAGGCCCATATCCAAAAGTCTTTAGTCATCCGTTCTTTGCCTTGGTCAGTTGGCTCTTCATATGAGCCGACACAGCTTCACACCAGTTGAAAATGGTGCCTTGGTAACAGTCAATTGCCATCCGCATTTGGGATCCGGAAGCAATGTGTAAAGCGGCCGTGCCGCAAATCCTGGTAACCGTGAACGCTATGACTTTGAGTTCAGGCAGAGTGATGTGTTTTATCTCTATGCCTTTTGAATGGTGAGCCCCACGTGTGCACCAATCCTCGCGGAGACTATCAAGGGGTTGGCCACCCGGCCTAGTCCCCGCAAGATTGAGTTGCTCGCCTCTGTTTGGCAAGCCAGTGAGAAAGTATACATCTGAGGGCTCTATCTCGAGCTGGTGCCCTCCTATGTAAAAGCATTGTTCTTGAACGTTCCATCGCTCAACCAGCCATTCCAAGAATCTTACCTGGCCCCTCATGCCCGGTATGGTCCAATATTTGTATAATCCGCATGCTCTTAGGGCATCCAGGGAAGGTTGATGATTTATTGCAGCTTCATCTTCCTCTGCATGCTCTCTTTCTCTCCAGTCTAACATGATTAATGCCCTGCATATCAAAAATAGCAATTAGAAATTGATTTGAGGATTTTTGGTAGGTTTTTGAGGGAGTTGGGGTTTTGAAATGCGCACTTCTCGGAAGACGCACCCTGGCTTTGTAGCACAGGGCGCCCGGACGCGGCTGGCCTGAAGGCGGGCCGCGTCTTCCGACCGTTTCCCCGTATGAGAAAAAGTCGGGGGACGCAGGTCACCCGAAGGGCACCTGCGTCCGCCGAGAGGCGCATTCCAAAACCAAAACCCCCCCAAAAAATGAAACTAAGACCTAAAAATTAATTCTAAACGGATAGAAATGCAGAGTAGGATGTGTAAAATACCTGGATGAAACGGCGTTCGATTCCGACGGTCAGATTTTCCGCAGCGACCAAGGGAAGTTTCTTGTCAAAAGCTCCTTTTTCAACCTCCAAAGTCAAACGGTAAAAATGACATGGTAAAAGGTCTTTTTATAGGTTTTTTGGATGAATTAGTTCATTTTTTACCATGAAAAGATGTTTTTCGACGTATTCTTGCCTATTTTAAACAGGTATGAGTAATGTGTTGCTTTTGTGCAGGACAAAGGGATTTCGAGGGAAATTGTCATTTTTCACAAATAAAAATATCAGAGTCATCTTTTAAGCCCTTTTCTGACTCCTAAAACATGAAAAGATCGCCGAGCGTTTCTTTTACACTCGTTAAAACGGAATTAAAAGACGGTCTCCTTTTAGCTCTTTTCTGACCGTAAAATCAGGAAAAGATTGCCGGGTTTTTGTCGTTTCAAACTCGATAAGGAAATAAAACGACGTGTCCTTGATCGCTTTTTACTTTTCAGGTCGACGACACTATTATGAAAGTACTCCTTGATCGCAAGATCAAGCGGTTCCCCCAGGTATTATTTTATACTTTTTCGGGCTTGAGGGACACAAATTTACGAAAAAGTTCAACGTGGAGTTTCCTTAAGTTTTTCAGACTCTCTAAAATTGAAAAACGCCGAGTTTCTCCTATACTGGGCTCGTTAAACTTTTACAGTAAAGGACTTGTTCAATTACAAACAGGAACGAACCACTCCTTCCTAGGGTTCGAATTTAAACTAGGTTGGACTCGTCCGAAGGATGAGCTTATAATCAAGCATATGTTATCCTCCTCAAGCTTGTTAAAAATAAAGAGGTACTTGCCAGAAACGGTGGGGGAAAAGAGAGAAGAATGAGCCTATTTGTTACCTTTTGTCTCAAAAGAAACTTTATTACCGCTCTTGAACACGACACTTTTCATTCACCTGGGTTGGGAAATCTTTTACCTCACAGTTGACCAAACCACTTTGAAAGTCTTTAACCGGGTTTCGGGGATTAACTTTGAGTTATTCGTCACCAAGCCATCTGTCGTGTCGTTATGTGTTCAAGAGGTCTGCAAGCAAAACTTTCATCTGCAAAATACTTGTCATCCATTTGACCATCCTTGAGTCAGTCCTTACAGCAACATTTCTTCAACTTGAACAATGATTTCGTGTTGCAGGCTTGCCTGCAACGAGTCGCTTTCTATCGACATCGACACATTATCTAGAAAGATGACTTAGGAATCGACAGTACCTTGAAGTCTGCATGCATCAATGGCAGGTTTCTCGCCTTTGACGTCAGTTTACATCATTGACTTTCGATCAAAGGATTCCGTGAAGTGTTCGACATCAAAACATCTATTCACATTTCACGGGTTGTGCTTGGTACTTTGAGAACCATTGACATTACTGGTGGTCTCTCTCACGCTTGTTAACAGTTTACATCATCGACTGGTAATCAAGTGGTTTCTAACATGTTCGACATCAAATCATTTAATCACATGGTTAGAATCGTACCAATTCGGGAAGTAGAAGTAAAGACCCTGGATCTAGTTTCTACCATCCAGGCTGCGAGTAGTTTTGTATTCATTGTCTATTTAGACTAATCATAAACAGATGGCTGCGTCCATACTGTGTCTACGAAAGTCTATAAAAAATGATGTATTGCAAGATCATTCCTGTATCAGAATAGTTAGTCCATTAGTTAAAGTTTTGAATCTGAGTATGGGAATGCCTACCTCAGTGATGATATAATCTTATACATGTATTTTGTGTTGAAAATTGCAGGTTCCAACCAGGTCATCCACAAGACAATCCTTGAAATGATAAAGCGCTTCACCCTTCCTAGAATTACAAAACCCTAATCTATTCCAGGCTTCGCACTTTAGGGGGCAATCTGTTACACTAAAAAATGTCACCATGACCACTTACAGTTAGTATGGCTCAAATCAACAGTCATGCTACCCTCTTAGGCAAGTCTTATGCCTCTGCTATCCATCTCAAACTCAAAGAAGAGAGAAAGTCTTGTAAAAAATGTGTTTATCTCTGGGGTCGCAGTTTCTCTCTAGCCTTACCTGCGGGGACGCTTACCATGTTCACAAAAGCTGCGTCCATGGACGCTCTGTATGTTAAGGGACAGGTGCGTCCTTCTGTAAAAGGCAAAATGCGCGAGTTTCATCTTAAAAAAGTTACTTGTGGTTACTTCTAGAACCTTCTAGAGGTCGGTTTGATGAAATGGATGCACCTCCAGTTGGTTCATGTATCTCTATTAAGGGGGAACTTATCCCATCAATAAGGGAGCTATCCCACCCAAAGAGGGGGATTATCCCATTGATAGTGGACCTGAATAACCTCTTTACAGCACTATAAATAAAGACATTGAGCCAGAGGGAGGAGAGGTTAGAACTATACATTTTCTTTGGGTAAACGCTGCAGGAATTAGGACTCCCATTTAGAGCCTTGTGAGGAGAGATTGTCTTTGCTTGATTCTACTTGGAAGTGGGTGAGCTTTGTCAAAGTAGAGGAAAACCCTTGATGGACCCTGGGAGGAACTTGCACAACACCAAGGCCAGGTTGTAAGAGTTTCTTTGTTTCGTTATTAATACAAACTGGTTTATTTTTCTCAATAGCTTGTGTTAATGAGTTATTTCATGTGTTCCTTGGTCTGCATGTTGAATATATGTTTTATTATATGAAATACAAGTGCTTGGTAATTGTTTGATTGTTTGTGGTTGCAGGAATTGACATGAAGGAGGAGCTCATCCGGATCGGCAAGGACGGACTACAACAACAGCGTTTTGGAATAAGGTAAGCCTAAACACTCGTAGTTTTCATGTTATAAAAGGTATATTTAGAGAAAGATCACTCCATTTTGTCTTGTTTGTCGCTAGAGAGTTTAGACTCCTAGGGAGGTCAGCTGTGTCCGCACAAACGACTTTTTCCGCCACGATAGAATCACTTTTTATCTTTTACCTACTGACACCCTTTACCTATTCTCCTTTGATCCTGTTTTACCTGACAGCCATGTTTTACCATATAGATTTACTACAGTAACTTATAGTAAATCAGTCAAGTTTGTCCACCATTCACTGTCAGGTAATTTCATCCTTATCATTTTTCTGTAAACTTCATCAGCTTCTGTGTACTTGGAAAAATTCAGTTTTCTTGTGAACAAGTGCTTAACTTCATGTTCTATGTAGAACAGATTCTCAAGGCCATCATAAAGCACCTTTCCAGTGGGCAAAGATTTCACCCCTGAAGTACTAGCTTGGCTTTTGGCCAGCTTGTTTAACTTTTCAATGTAATCTTCCTAGGTCATCAGTTTTTCATTTATTACCATAGGACTGGGAAGTCCTTTTTCTCTTAAGATGCCATATTTCAGCATGAAGCTATCAATGTCTGCTTGGATGCTCTGACATCTTTTCTCCAGATTTAGCATTAAGTTCCTTTTAGTGAGAACCTTTTTGATTTCTATGATTGTTTTCGTTCTGTCCTCTATTTCCAATTCATCAAGCTGATATCTATTTTTTCTATTCAAAAAGGTGATCAACTAATTGGATTCTTCAAGTTTATTTCCCAATTCTTCCATTGTCTTGTGGATTGCCTCTGTAGCCATTTTGACTAATTCTGTTTGCTCAAAAATAATCTGAATAGAAGGCCAAACATCATTGATGGAATCAATGATGTTGGCCCAAAGAATTTCTTTCATATCTCCTAATGGCTCTTGTAGTGTTAAGTCCTTCTCAAGGGTTTTTATCCTTTCAACCATCCTTTGGTTCTTCTGAGCTTCTTCCTTTTATTGTATTTGTGTAAGTTTACAATTGGTCTCTAAACTTGTCACTTTATCTCTGATTTTCTTGAGCTCAGTGGCCTGGATACTCATTTCTTCCATGGCCTTGATCAATTCTGCAGTTTTCTTTGTTGGTGTCTCTGTGCTTGTCAATGTACCTATACCTACTGAAGTACCTGTTACTGGAAAAGTAGTTGCTGGTGGAATTGTTGGTGCTAATGCAACAGCCAAGGTGGAGGGCACTGCTGTGCAAATTGTAGGTATTATAGTCTGAGGAGTGGTGGCCAATGCTATGCTTTGACTGTATCACATTATCCAAATCTTTTTCAGTTTCCTTCAATTGGTCATTTAACTTAAGGACTAGGTCCATAAGCTCTTCCTCCTTCTATGTTTCCAAAACTTCAGCTGTTTGAGGATGATGAAGAGGAGGAATCTTAAGTTGCTTCTTTAGTGCAACTATGTCATCGTTTTTCTTCTTTATAAGCTTCTCTGCTGCTTTCACATCCTTGGGATCATGTCCCAGCTCTATGGCCAAGTCCTCTAAGGACTTTATTCTGGTGTCTTTGGCCTGTGAAGAGGCCTTTTCTAGCTGGGACTGTGTTGAGATGTTATTCAGTGAATTCTAAAGTTAGTGGGATGCTATTGCCTTGCTGGTCAAGGTGGAATAAACCATTTGGCAAGTTTTCTTATGTAACTCTATTTGGTCAATGGGATGGATATCCTTTTCCAATACTTCAAAATTTGTTTTTAGGTAATCTGCCATTGATTTGGGTTGCTGTATGGTTGGCTTTAGAAAACTCATCTACATCTTACCTTATTTTATATCAAAGGCTGACATTAGATTTGTTTGGTTTATTGGAGCCATCTTCAGATAATGTGCATAGCTTTGCACCTTTAGCCTTTCATTCCTTGCTTTGATTTCCTTTTATTTTTCCTTGATATCTAGGCTCTGTCCAGCAGGAGCCCTGAAGGAGGATACTTCCACACTCTGTTGCCTTTCCAAAATTTGAGCATGTGAGGTGGAAGGTTCTTGTGTCCCTCCTGAAGGAGTGGTATGCTTGCATTCTGTCCTCTCTGCTCCTGAAGTTCTTGCTGTCTCTTCAGTGTATTCCTACTCTGAATATGGATTTAACCTTTGCCTCTTAGCATAGGTTTGGGCAACAGGCCTGCTAGAAGGAGTGGCCTCATCTTTATCCCTTTTGAGGTTACTCTCCACATTTAGAGGAGTCTGCAAAACAGGAGGATTACTCATGATTTGTTCAGGTTGAACAAGTTCCTCTGAAATTTCAGGTTGTTTAGATTCTTCTGGATGTTTTGAAGGTTTTGGTTGCTTTGATGGCCCTGCTTGATCTGAAGACTTGGGTTGCCCTGATGGTCCTGCCTATGTTGTCTGCCCACTGTGTCCCTGGGATTTCCTTTGAGATTTAGACTCTCCTGGCACCTGGACAAAGGAATTTTCATTAAGTCTTATGTCTAAATCTATCAATACATCGTCAACAGCAACCTCTGTGCTATCTCGATCTATCAAATTTCCTTCCACCCATTCATATTGATTAGCATATTGTTCAATTTTAGGGATTCTATGGTGGATGTGTGGAGATAATTTATTCTTTTGTCTCCTATTACAAATGAAGTCTAAGGGATCATAATTCCATACAAAACTCTGTTTTAGTTTCAAACTTTTGAGGATTTCATCTGCCTCCTTTCCTGCTTCCCTACTGTTACAAATGAATGGGCCCAGTTGATCTTTTATTCTAAGTTGGGCTTTCTTCTTGGCTTTCACAAAGTGCACCTCATCTAAATTGATCATTTTTCTGTAGTACTCCAGAGAAAATAATCTCATGGGGAGGTACTTTGGCAATTTGTAAGGTGGCAATTCACATCCATAAATTTTGATTTTAGTGTGGTTTTGGTACTGGTACCAATCCCCCACTTTATATTACTTTGACAACTGTAGCACCCTCCTAATGTCTGCATTGATTCTGGGGGGAGGGCTTCCTAGCAGCATAGTTGTCACAGGGTACACAAAGAGGTCTATGAAATCTGTATAAGAGTATTGAGAATCAAATTGATGGATTAATGAAGTCCAAAAGATCACTGATCTGGGGTTACCTCTAGTATCAAGCTTTTGGACGGAAACTAGAATCTATCAGCTTGGCAATACAAGAATAAATGGTACAAAACTAAGGAATACTTAAACACTCTTTCATTTTCTAATCTCATGAATTGATCATGCATTTTGTCAACAATAAATTTAGCATAGTCAAACATGATGGCTGGTGGTTGGCCAGGAGAGTAGATGGACATGAAGGATATTATGATTTCATCAACAAATTCACTTGTGGTGTAGCCTAGCACACCGGATATCATATCTATGATGTCTCGGCCAAGGTTGGAGAATATAGTCCATAGATAAGGGGGGGGGGGGGGGGGTCCTTTGGGGTGTACTATTCTTCTCTGATGAAGGTCTGGTACAACCGAGAAAGTCTGATTGAAGAAAGGGTAGGGTATCTATTCAGCATATCTCCAATGGAAAGAGGAGTCAGACTTTGGCTTGGTTGTAATTGTAGCATTTGGTTAATGGATTCAGTAGTGATAGTAAACAGAACAGACTGGTCAGGGGTTCTCACTGCCCTTTGGATAGGATCATAGTTCATGTGGCAGTAATGTACAATCTCTAGGAATATATGCACTCTGGGGAACTGGTACTTTGGTAAACCTGATTCCCAAAGTCCAATGGAGTCTGCTTGGTTTAAGTACTGGTCTCTGTACTTGCAGAAAAATTTCAAAGGGGATTTTGAGACTGAGGTATCTTTAATCTAGAAATATTTGTCTGCAAGTGGGAGATGGTCTAAATCTCTGTGGGGAGTCATAATTGGCATGATATTTAGTGTAATTGGGGCATCCATCCTTGGTTCTTGTGGATTCAAGGACAGGGGCAAAGGGTTTTAGGGAAATAGGGAAAATTTGATCTATTACAGAGTATTTCAGGATCACCAAGCAATTTAAAGCAATTTAGTTCAGGTTCAGCAAGAAAATAGGGTTTCTCATTGGAAATGGGGTAAATACCTGGTTTCGGCTATTTGAACAAAGAAATGGTGGTGTGCACTATTTGCAGGAAGCGCACGGGTCTGCAAGGTAGTATCGAGTTTAGTGGCTTTGGAAATTTGACAGTTGGTAATAGGTTGACAGTTGAATGTACTCTACGCTTTGCATGGAAGTCAAAATGTTATTTTCACGATAAAAATGAAAAACTATAATTTTTTCGGTTTTATGCGTAAAGTCAATGATTTTGGTGGGTAGATTGGGAAAGGACAATTGGCACCAATCGGGGGATGTGACATTTTGGCATTTAGCAGAGGTGGTAAGTGGAATCCATTGCATCACTTTTTGGGATGAGTGGTTTTGGTGGCAGGCCGCCCGATGCCATTCATCAAGCACCATGTAGCGGCTGGGTGAACAGTGAAACTGCTCACATCGGGTGGGTAAAGTTCGACTTTCGGAGGTCGCCCGATATGAGCGTCGACCGTTGGATCTGAATGGGTCAAATTGCACGATGATCGGGGAAATGATTTGATCAAGGAGTTAATGGAGGGGCCTGACAAGATATTAACTGCAGATCAGGGAGGCTTAATGACATTGGGGGTGATTTGCTTGGCAGGGACAAATTTAATTAATCACTGATTGACTAATTACTCTCTTTATTTCGGTGAATGGTTATGGTTCTTATTTAGTCGCTGATCAAATAATTAATCCATTTAATTAATTTACTAATAAGATTTATATTTCAAACCTCGGGGTGGGATATTAACATATGGGATTTAAATAAAACATATGGGAAGGGGTTTTCTTTAGGAGTTAATTAACAAAATTAAAGTTTAATATGAAGTGAAATTAGGAAAGTGATTTTTTATCTAAGAATAATGCGTTTGACATTTATTTACATATTCGCATTTACACATTATAACTTAGGCTAAATGCATTTTGTGGGTGTTATGTGGAAAAACGAGTATTTTATGGGGGTAATTACTTTCCCTAGGCAAATGGTGATTTCACCTTAGGAAAAGGGATTTTTAGATTAAATTAATGTATTATGGAGGGAGTGAATGTTGGTAAGGGGGTTTTTGGTACTTAGATCCTATAAGTTATTGGGCCAAGGATCTGGTCCCTCCAGAAGTCAGAGAAATGCTCTGAGCCCCTTTAACTTAAGGTTTTAGGTACTTTTGCCTTTACTTATGGGAAATTAGTGAAATTAAAGGTAAGATGAATGGGGAAATTAATCACTTGACTTTGTAAATGTTCCATTATCATCCATACTTCTAGAAACTTGATGATGAAAGTAAATGACATGATTTTATCCAATCAATCACCATAATTCTGCAACCATACAACTACTTACCCACCTACTCATCCTACCATTTTTTCTACTCTTTATTAGGGTGCACTTAAGCTGGCAAACCCTTATCAAAACATTTTTCTTTTCTTTTACAATAGAAATCTATCTAAGTCTATCCTTATTACATCCAAGGGCTCATATTAAACTATTGAGCTCCTTTTATTTCCTCTACCTATCTACTTATCTACCAAGATTGAACAGTTTGGTCAGATTTTATTCTCTATCTCTAAACATGAAATAGCCAATCTTGAATTGTTTGACCATCCATGGATTGTGGCAAAGGTAACAAGTTGCACACAATCTTTTTATTCTGCATCAAAGTAAACTATTAGTGGCATTTGGATTTGCACACTTTCATGGTATTTTTCTTTTTTGGGGTTCATTTTTCACAATTTTTGAGATTTTTTCATTCTTTTTGTCCCTTGATTTTTCTTTCAGGACATACCCTCTTTACATTTTTTTATTTTTTTTGATTTCTTGAATATGGAAAACATTTTCAGAAGGCAAAGGTATGTACATATTACAGATTTAACCTCAGATAGTAAAAAATTATGACACCTATTAGTATAGGAGCATAACAGTGGCTCCACTTGGGGATGGCATTTCCTGGTGAAATGTCAAGAACTAGTAGATCAATGGCCTTCTAAATTTCTGTGATTTTACTCTGCAAATTTCCATTTTTTTTTGCTACTTTATTGATATTATTGATAGTGAAACCTTTGAAGCTTAGGGCCTTCTCTTCAGGCTTCAACTCCAAAATTTACCATCCAATCCAAACTAAACTTTGTGAAGGATATAATATGTACAAGTGATTAGTAAAATCAGTGACTGGGATCTATATAGTGCTTAAGCATTCGACCATTGACTGGTCCTCCTTCTACTTCTGCACCATCCAATTCTTTGAGAAAATAAGCATTATTACCTATGAAAGCATAAATAATGTAAGGACCTTTCCATAGGGAGTTGAACTTCCCATGTTTCCCTTTATCTTCCCTTCTTGAGTCCCATTTCAAGACTTTATCCCCTAGATGGAAATCTTCTGCCTTGGTTCTCTTGTCAAATGCTTTCTTGATTCTCTCTTGCACAACTTGGGACCTAATGTAGACTTCCTCCCTGGTTTGCTGCAAATGAATTGTTTGGTTGATCCTTCTCTGAATATCATTTGGCTCAACCTGTGCTTCTTGGAGTAATTTCATCCCTAGAGTTCCTAAAGGAGATGGAAAAACAACCTCCATTCCATAGACTAACTAATAGGGACTGGTAGCAGTAGATTTCTTTGTGGTCAGCTTGTCTACCCACAAGGCATTCACTAGTTTCTTATTCCAGGTCTTCTTATTATCTTCCAACAATTTTCTAATAATATTCATTAAGCTCTTATTGGAAGACTCTGCAAGTCCATTTCCCTAGGGATAGTAGGTTGTGGAATGGCCAAGGTTTATGTGATATTTGTTGCAAAAATCAATCATCCTTTTTTATTTAAAGGCCGTTGCATTGTCTGTGATGATTGTGGTGGGGCAACCGAATCTGGACAGAATGTTGGCATCAAGAAAACCTATTATGACAGTATTAGTGGATTGTCTTGAGGGTATGGCTCCTATCCACTTTGTAAAATAATATGTGGCATTTAAGATCCATTTATGTTGGGCAAGGAAAGGGGATGAATTTCACCAATGAAGTCCACACCCCACTGTTGAAATGGTGTTTCAGTAGATATAGGTTTCAAAGGTAATGGAAGTAGTTTTCTTTTCCCTTCAAAAATATGACATTTTTGGCATGAGGTTACAAACTTCTTAACATCAACAGAGTGGGCCAGTAAAAACCAGCCCTCAAAATATTATCAGCTGTTGTCTTCCAATAGAGATGTCCCCCACAGTCACCTGCATGAAGCTCTTGCAAAATTTTATCAGATTCTTCCTTTAACAAACAATTTAGAAATATGCCTTCATGATTTTTCCAAAATAAATCATTACCAATTATACAAAACTTCAAAGAATTCATCTTTTAGAACCTACTTTTAGTCCTGGATAGCTTTGGAGGAGCTTGAAGGTTTTCTAGAATGTATATTATGTCATCATACCATGGTGAATTTGTAAAGGCTTGGTTGAACTGTGGAGTTTCCATCTCCTCTTCGTTATCCAGTTCTGCAATGAAGTTTATGTCTAGGGCCTGGTAGTTTGATTCAGCCATGAGCTTAGCCAAACCTTGGCCTTTGATCAATTTTGTAGGTTTAATTTCTAAGTAATACTCTAATATTGTATCTATCCACTTCCCTCTCTTTCCATCAAGTCCATCCTATGTTAGAATGTCTTTAATTACAGCAATGGGGACATAAGCTACTATATGGGAGTACAGTATATAAACTCTTAAATCTTTAATAGCTTTAACCAAAGCAAAAGCCTGCTTTTCCATTATATTGTACTTTAAAGGTGCATCTCTGAGAGCTTTACTAAAGAAAGCTATTGGTTGTTCAAATCCCTGATCATTTTTCTCCAAGAGGACTGCATCAATTGTGTGTTCTGAAGGAAAAGAAAATATGATGAATTCCCTATCAAACATTGGACTAATGAGAGTTGGTGTTTGTGTCAAGGCTAACTTTATATCTTCAAATGAATTTTGGTCTCTAAAGTCCATTTAATAGTCGAATATTTTTTTAACATGTTGTTTAGTAATCTAATTAACTCAACTAAATTAGAGATAAATCTCAAAAAGTTTATTTTGCCTAAAAATGCTTGAAGTTCTTTGATGTTCCTGGGATGTGGTATCTACAAAATAGCTTCAAATCGTATTGGGTCAATCCTGATACCATATTTGCAGATAATGTGGCCTAGTAATTTCCCTTCTTCCAAACCAAATAAAGACTTTTTAGGATTCAGAGAAATTCCACATTTCCTACATTTGGTAAAGACCTGCATACGATGATCCAGGTGTTGCTGATCTGATTTAGAGAATACTGTGATATCATCGAGTTATTATACCAGAAAGTCATGGATTTCCTTAGAAAAGGCTATGTCCATTTCTCTTTGAAAGGTGGCCCCCGCATTTTTTAACCAAAATGGCATTTTCACATGCATTAAAGTGCCCCATGCGGTAGTGAATGCAGTCTTTGCCTAATCATCTGGTGGACTAGGATTTTATTATAACCAGAGAACCCATCTAGTAGCGAGATTCTTGTGGAACCTACTGCCCTCTGTAATATGTGATCCATTTTTGGAAGAGGATAGTTATCCTTAAGTCAAAATTTATTTAAATTCCTAAGGTCAACACATAAACTAATTTCGCCAATTTTATTTCTTGTGGGTACCAAATTGGAAACCGAGTCTGAGAACCTGATTGGTGTAATGATCTTAGCTTCATACATTCGTTTGATCTCCTTTTCAATAGAAGGCAGTAGAACTGGGTTAATTCTCTTGATCTTTTGTCTAAAATGCTTTCGATTTTCTTTTAAGGGAATGGTGTGTTGCATTATGATGGTATCATAGGACTTTAGGTCCTCATAATTCCAGGCAAAAACATCTTGGAATTCTGTTAGCAGTTCCATATATTTCACTTTTTCATTGGGAGGTATTGACTTTGAAATTTTTATCAGTTTGGGATCTTCTTCAGAGCCTATATTACATTCCTCAATGTCTGATTTCAAGGGTTCCATTTTAGGCTTTTTAGGAATATCGTTTGAATCAAATAAGTCCTCCAAAGGAGTTAATCCTTTGGGTAAAAAATTGTCTTTAAGGTTAATGACTTCAGTTTCTTCATCAATTGCTTCATCAATTTCCATTTGTTTTAGGTTTCGAATATCTACTTTTGTAAACTTTGTAGGATGAAATATATCTATCTGATCATCTTCTAGTTTGTTAATTTCTACTTTATCTGAGCAATCAAAATCTAATGCTATATCTGTGTCTATGTTGCTATTTACAAATTCATTATCTAAAGTCAAAAAATTGTTAATTTGTTGATCATTCTCGAATACTTTCCAGTTCTTCAAGTTGTCAGGAATGGAAGGCCTGTGCCTAACCTCAGTAGTGTACTGATGGTTGGGCTAAAATGGCAGCTTGCAAGTACTAGCAAACATGGCTAAGCTGTGAGCTTGCATGTTGTGTTTTCTTGGAATGACAGCAAGTTTGGTTTCTAAAAAAGTATTTAGTATTTCTATCATTGTTCCTCTATAAAATCATAGCCTAGGATCCCTAGTCATATAAACAACATTAATTTGTTTGATTACCAACTCAGAATCTCCCATAATAGAGACTCTTATGGCTCCTAACCTCTTGACTAGTTTCAGACCTAACAAAAGTGCTTCATATTCGGCCATGTTGTTTGTACATTTGAAGTTCAATCGGTAGGCATGACCCTCTGAATGATCATTTTCTAAGTTGTAAATCCATACACCTGCTCCTGCACCTAGTTTGTTGACTGACCCATCAAATTCAAGATGCCATAGGATTTCATGCTCATAATTTTTACTGTCTGGGGGAATGAAATCTTTCTTGACTAAGGTATCTAGGTCATCCTTTTTATCTGAAATCTCATGAATTTGGACATTGTGATTTTCTTTTAATAATGCAATTTCTTTTGGTTCTGTTGTTATGCTGCTTGAAGTGTCTTCTTGATTAGTTTCAACATTGTAAAGTATGAAAGAATCAATATCAGAATGTACTAAATATATAGGAAATTTCTAAGGTCTCTCCTGGGTACTCACCACATACTTCATCAGAGTCTCTCTATATAGTTTCTTGGGATGTCCAAAGACTGATATGGTAGCATATGACATGTCTAGTTGTAAAGATCCCTAGAGTTTGGCACCCCAAGATCTAGACAACAACATACCATACTTAGGTGGTATATCAGCAACAACTATGTCCATAAGTATGGTCTTAGCAGGGTACTGCACTAGGGAAACACATAAATCTTTTATAAGCCCTAAACACTTAACTTGGCTTGAATCAAAGGAAAACAGATCCTTGTAAGGCCTGGTGATATCCAAGTTAAGTTTTTCCATTACAGACTTAGGCATAAGATTATGTGAAGCCCTAGAGTCTAGAATGGCATTATGTAGGATTTTATCATGGATGTTAAGTCTAATGTAGAAGGGTGGTATCCCTCCATCAACTGGGTTTCCATTAACATATTTTCCGAAAATTAACTCAGGTTGGTCGTCAAATAGATTCACAGAGTCTTCATTTTCAACAAAGTTTAGAGATTTACTAATTTGAGATTTGTAAGTTTCATGTTTAACCAATTCTGTCAGAGGCACTGAGATTTTGAGTTTAGCCACCTCTGCTCCCAAATTGAAAGGTAGAGGGGATTTGTCTGTTTGAACATTTGAAATCTTAGCACTAGGGTTCTAAGTAGTCTTTTCTTCTTTTTCAATGTTTAGAGTGTCTTTATTTGGATTTTCTAAGATGATTTCTGGAGGTTGTTCCACTATTCCCTTGAGGGGGGCTGAAGTGGAAGGTTGTTCATTAGAAGGTTGGTGATCAGTTACATCTTCAATGGTGGGACTGGGAGGGTTTTGATGTGGTCTAGAAAGGATTTGTAAGGTTTTTGTAACTTGAGGATTCTGATTGGCAGTTTTTACTTTCTTAGGCTAGTTGGGTATTGCTTTTTATTCTGATCAGGAACATCGGTGTTCTTTTTGCTTCTCAAATTGTACTGTTTATGCACTTCAAAAATAGTAGAGTCATACCCTTGCTTATAGTCGAAAGATTCTCCAGTTTGAGTCTGTAACTGTTGAAGCATATATAGTTCTTGATCATCCTGGGTTAGAAAAACAGTTTCTTCATCATCTAAGACCATAAGGTTGATTTGGGTGTCTATCTCGAGGCCTTCTTGGTGGGAAGTTTTAGCATAATTTTCTTGGAAAGGTGGTCTAATGTTCTGATCAGGCACATTTTTACTAGTGTTTTGGTTCTGGTTTTTCCTAAAGTTTGGATTCGTCACTGGGTTAGCCTATTGGTTATCCCAGTGAGGTTTCCTTTCAATGACTTCTATTCTTTCCATCAACCTTTCCATTCCTTTAACCAAAGCATCCATTTTCTGATCAAAGGGTGAAGTTTCATCTTTCATAGGTGTTCTTCTCTCATTTCTAACCATATCCCTTTTGCATAGTAGATTAGCTTCTACACTAATTGCTACACTTTGCATATCTTCAAGTGTAGGGGGATTCCTTTCTCTAAGTTGAAAAGCAATATCCGTGTCAATCCGTCTGGAAACTTAATCAGGGCTAAGCCAGGTGGAGGCCTTAGGTCAAGTGGGATGGCATTATATACATTGTTAAACCTGGTGCAATAATCCTGAACAGTTTTGTTTGGTCCCTTTTTAAGGTTTTCATATTCAGATAGAATTTGAAGGGGGTTCTTTTTCTTCTCCCACCTATTTAATAATTGTTGGTAAAGAACATCTAAAATATCTATGCTCTGAGGGGGAAAATATCTAAACCCTATTCTCACTTCTCGAGCTAGAGTTTGAACAAAGATTCTCTTTTGGACATCTCATATGTAAATCTCATGTAGTTCAAAATAATCTGTCATTTTCTTAGTGTGTTGTTGTGTTGTGTAGGTTCCAGTGCCATCGAATAAGGTAATTTTACTCTGATAATATACTGGTAAAGCACCTTGAGGAGCAGGCATCACAAGGGGAGCATATCTGAGTGCCATAGCTCTAAGTTGGACAGGATTGAGAACAGGAGTTGGGGTAATTGGAGGATTTGGGACAACAAGGGGAGTTGGGGTAATAGGGGTAATGGGTGTTTGAAGGGTAGTGATGGGCTGATGGGGAAGGGAAGGTATGAATGGAGATGAGGAGTGATCTTCAGAGGTGTGGGGAAATGATGGTGAGCTAAAAGATGTTGAAGCTGTTTCAGAAAGTTCAGGGAGTCTATTAGTGGTAAGGGATGACTGAGGGGAGTTTAGAAGGTACTGATTAATTGGAAAATTGGCTCATTGGACTTCAAGTTCTCTTGTGAATTTTGGATCTAGAACTGTTTTCACAAGTTCAGTCTCAAACTTAGTTCTAAACAGAGAGAGGTCAAAATACTCGTCAAAAGGGATGTCTTCAACGAATAACCACTCAACAGGGCATGAATAGGATCTAAAAATAGGTCTAGGGTTTACTGAACTTTCCTTTCTTCTGATTATTCTCGAAATAAGGTTGGGATATTCAAATATAGGGGGAGGATTTGGATCAGGGTTGGACCTAGTATAGTGAGTTCTCCCTCAAGCCAGATTTCGAGATTTTATGATTATTTTACTTTTTTATGGAAATTTTCAAAATAACTTCTAATAACCCTTTAAGATGCTTAAAAATAAAAATTTGAATTTATTAAGGTTTATTAAGGCTGAGGGTTTTGAATCCCTAGTGGAGTCGCCATTATGTTATCACTCAGATTTTTTCCTTAGAAGTTATCAAAGAAGGAATAGTCCGAGGTAACCACAAACCTAATCTTTTAGACTCAGGTTCTAGCCAACCTAAGTCCAGAGAGGGATCTCTCTTTATAATTTAACTTTGTTTGAATAAGATATCAGGCTATTTCTTAGTGTTCATGATTGTTTTGTTTTGACTATGTGGTGGAATTAAGAAGACAGATGGGTATAGCAAGTATTTAGGCCATTGAGCTATGGAGTCAATCAAGAAAGGATTAACTGGATTTGACCTATCACTAAGGTAATAAACCACATAACAGGCTAGCACATCAAAAGAAAATCTATAGGTTTAAATGGATGGAGTAGTCCTAACCAGGGCCAAGGGCAATGAAGAATCCTTAACCAGGATTAAGATGAAGAAAGGAAGGATGATCAGTAGTAAAGGGAAATGAAGAATCCTTTACTATGGACCAAAGGAGGGGTAAAATACGGAAGTAAGGGAGCAATTAAGAATTCCCAGACCAAGGCAGTTTAATAGAAAACATAAAGAAATCAAACAGTTAAAACAGAGAGCACTTAAGCTAATTCTGATGATATCATTCCTTGTTTTCTTTTACAGATTTAATAAGAAACACATATGAATATTTCATAACATAAAGAGAAAACAATATTTAAACACGAGAAGATGATACTTATTTGTTCCAACTGTGCACAAGAATCCAGTGAAATGTCCTTAGCTTTATTTCATTTCCAGCAAAACCATTCCAGTCTTGAGTACAATATCTCCTTGGCTCAAAAATAAAATGTCTACATAAATGTATTTTAATCCACCCTAATTACTTCAATTTGTGAAGTATTTATACAAAAATTGATACAAAATATCTCATAACCATATGAGAATTATTCTAGAAAACAAAAATATCTTCTACACGAAGATAGAGACAAACGGAGAACTGTTTTCTTGTTGTCCCTTTTATTGTGACTATGCTGGCTGTTGTAACTCAGATTAGGCTCTTGCAGTTTCTTTGTAGTTATGTGTTGGAATCACTTTTTATCTTTTACCTACTGATACTCTTTACCTGTTCTGCTTTGATCCTGTTTTACCTGTTTTACCTGACAGCCATGTTTTACCATATAGATTTACTACAATAACTTATAGTAAATCAGTCAAGTTTGTCCACCATTCACTGTCAGGTAATTTCATCCTTATCATTTTTCTATAAACTTCATCAGCTTCTATGTACTTGGAAAAATTCGGTTTTCTTGTGAACAAGTGCTTAACTTCATGTTCTATGTAGAACAGATTCTCAAGGCCATCATAAAGCACCTTTCCAGTGGGCAAAGATTTCACCCCTGAAGTACTAGCTTGGCTTTTGGCCAGCTTGTTTAAATTTTCAATGTAATATTCCTGGGTCATCAGTTTGTCATTTATTACCATAGGACTGGGAAGTCATTTTTCTCTTAAGATGCCATATTTCAGCATGAAGCTGTCAATGTCTGCTTGAATGCTCTGACATCTTTTCTCCAGATTTAACATTAAGCTCCTTTTAGTGAGAACCTTTTTTTATTTCAATGATCGTTGTCATTCTATCCTCTATTTCCAATTCATCAAGCTGATATCTGTTCTTGCTGTTCAAAAAGGTGATCAACTAATTGGATTCTTCAGGTTTATTTCCCAATTCTTCCATTGTCGTGTGGATTGCCTCTGTAGCCATTTCGACTAATTCTGTTTTCTCAAAAATAATCTGAATAGGAGGCCAAACATCATTGATGGAATCAATGATGTTGGCCTAAGAATTTCTTTCATATATCATAATGGCCCTTGTAGTGTTAAGTCCTTCTCAAGGGTTTTTATCCTTTCAACCATCCTCTGGCTCTTCTGAGCCTCTAACTTCTATTGTATTTGTGTAAGTTTACAATTGGTCTCTAAACTTGTCACTTTCTCTCTGATTTTCTTGAGCTCAGTGGCCTGGATACTCAGTTCCTCCATGACCTTGATCAATTCTCTAGTTTTCTCTATTGGTGACTTTGTGCTTGTTGATTTACCTATACCTGCTGAAGTACCTGTTACTGGCAAAGCAGTTGCTGGTGGAATTTTTGGTGCTAATGCAATAGCCAAGGTGGAGGGCACTATTGTGGAAACTGTAGGTATTATAGTCTAAGGAGTGGTGGCCAACTCACTCTGCTTTGACTGTATCAAATTATCCAATTCTTTTTTAGTTTCCTTCAATTGGTCATTCAACTTAAGGACTAGGTCCATAAGCTCTTCCTCCTTCTATGTTTCCAACACTTCAGCTATTTGAGGATGATGAAGAGGAGGAATCTTAAGCTGCTTCTTTAGTGCAGCTATGTCATCGTTTTTCTTCTTTATAAGCTTATTTGTTGCTTTCACATCCTTGGGATCATGTCCGAGCTCTATGACCAAGTCCTCTAAGGACTTTATTCTGGTGTCTTTGGCCTATGAAGAGGCCTTTTCCAACTGGAATTGTGCTGAGATGTTATTCAGTGAATTCTGAAGTTGGTGGGCTACTATTGCCTTGCTAGTCAAGGTGGAATAAACCATTTCACTAGTTTTCTTATGTAACTCTATTTGGTCAATAGGATGGATATCCTTTGCCAATACTTCAAAATCTATTTTTAGGTAATCTGCCATTGATTTAGGTTGTTGTATGGTTGGCTTCAGAAAACTCATCTGCATCTTACCTTCTTTTATATCAAAGGCTGACATTAGCCTTGTTTGGTTTGTTGGAGCCATCTTCAGATAATGTGCATAGCTTTGCACCTTTAACCTTTCATTCCTTGCTTTGATTTCCTTGTATTTTTCCTTGATATCTAGGCTCTATCTAGTAGGAGCCCTGAAGGAGGATACTTCCACACTCTGTTGCCTTTCCAACATTTGAGCATGTGAGGTGGAAGGTTCTTGTGTCCCTCCTGAAGGAGTGGTATGCATGCTTTCTATCCTCTCTGCTCCTGAAGTTCCTGCTATCTCTTCAGTGTATTCCTGCTCTGAATATGGATTTAACCTTTTCCTCTTAGCATAGGTTTGGGAAACAGGCCTACTAGAAGGAGTGGCCTCATCTCTGTCCCTTTTGAGGTTCCTCTCCTCATTTAGAGGAGTCTGCAAAATAGGAGGATTTCTCATGATTTGTTCAGGTTGAGCAAGTTCCTCTGAAATTTCAGGTTGTTCAGATTCTTCTGGCTGTTCTGAAAGTTCTGTTTGCTTTGATGGCCCTAATTGATCTGAAGACTCTAGTTGCCCTGATGATCCTGCCTCTCTTGTCTTCCCAATGTGTCCCTAGGATTGCTTCTGAGATTGAGACTCTCCTGGCACCTGTACAAAGGAATTTTCATCAAGTCTTCTGTCTAAATCTATCAATACATTGTCAATAACAACCTCTGTGCTATCTCGATCTATCAAAGTGCCTTCCACCCATTCAGATTGATTAGCATATTGTTCAATTTCAGGGATTCTATGGTGGATGTATGGAGATAATTTATTCTTTTGTCTCCTATTACAAATGAAGTCTAAGGGATCATAATTCCATACAAAACTCTGTTTCAATTTCAACCTTTGGAGGATTTCATCTACCTCCTTTCCTGCTTCCCTACTGTTATAAATGAATGGGCCTAGTTGATCTTTTATTCTAAGTTGGGATTTCTTCTTGGCTTTCACAAAGTGCACCTCATCTAAATTGATCATTTGTCTGTAGTACTCCAAAGCAAATAATCTCATGGGGAGGTACTTTGGAAATTTGTAAGGTGGCAATTCACATCCATAAATTCTGATTTCAGTGTGGTTTTGGTACAAGTACCAATCCCCCACTTTATATTTCTTTGAAAACTATAGGACCCTCCTGATGTCTACACTAATTCTGGGGGAGGGCTTCCTAGTAGCATAGTTGTCACAAGGTACAAAAAGAGGTTTATGAAATCTGTATAAGAGTATTGAGAATCAAATTGATGGATTAATGAAGTCCAAAAGATCACTGATCTGGGGTTACCTCTGGTATCAAGAATTTTGAGGGAAACTCGAAATATATTAGCTTGGAAATACAAGAATAAATGGTACAAAACTAAGGAATACTTAAACACTATTTCATTTTCTAATCTCATGAATTGATCATGCATTTTGTCGGCAATAAATTTAGCATAGTCAAACATGATGGCTGGTGGTTGGCCATGAGAGTAGATGGACATGAAGGATATTATGATTTCATCAACAAATTCACTTGTGGTGTAGCCTAGCAGACCGGATATCATGTCTATGATGTCTCGACCAAGGTTGGAGTATATATTCCACAAATTAGGGGGGGTATCCTTTGGGGTGTATTTTTCTTCTCTAATGAAGGTCTAGTACAACCCAACAAGTCTGATTGAAGAAAGGGTAGGGTATTTTTTCAACATATCTCCAATGGAAAGAGGAGTTAGAATTTGGGTTGGTTGTAATTGTAGCATTTGGTTAATGGATTCAGAAGTGATAGTAAACAGAACAAACTGGTCAGGGGTTCTCACTACCCTTTGGATAGGATCATAGTTCATGTGGCAGTAATGTACAATCTCTGGGAATATATGCACTCTCGGGAACTGGTACTTTGGTAATCCTGATTCCCAAAGTCCAATGCAGTCTACTTGGTTTAAGTATTGGTCTCTCTACTTGCAGAAAATTTTCAAAGGGGATTTTGACACTGAGGTATCTTTAATCTGGAAATCTTTGTCTGTAAGTGGGAGATGGTCTAAATCTCTATGGGGAGTTGTAATTGGCATGATATTTAGTGCAATTGGGGCATCCATCCTTGGTTCTTGTGGATTCAACGACGAGGGCAAAGGGTTTTAGGGAAATAGCGAAAATTTGATCTATTACGGACAATTTCAAGATCACGAGGTAGATTAATTTACTAAATTACTTAGTTTTTAAAGAAATTTAGTTTAGGTTTGGCAAGAAAACAAGGTTTCTCAGTAGAAATGGGGTAAATACTTGGTTTTGGCTGTTTGAACAGAGTAATGGTGCTGTGCACTGTTTGCAAGAAGTGCACGGGTCTGCAAGGTAGTCTGGAGTTTAGCAGCTTTGGAAAGTTGACGGTTGGTAACAGATTGATAGTTGAACGTACTCTGCGCTTTGAATGGAATTCAGAATGTTCTTTTCACGATAAAAACAAAAACCATAAGTTTTTTTGGTTTTATGCGTAAAGTCAATGATATTGGCGGGTAGATTGGGAAAGGACAGTTGGTGCCAATTGGGGGATATGACATTTTGGTGTTTAGCAAAGGTGGTAAGCAGAATCCATCGCACTACTTTTCGAGATGAGTGGTTTTGGGGGGAGGCCACCCGATGCCATTCATTAGGCACCACGTAGTGGCAGGGTGAATAGTGAAATCGCTCACATCGGGCGAGTAAAGGTCGGCTTTCAGAGGCCACCCAATATGAGTGTCAACCATTGGATCTGAAGGGGTTAGATCGCACGGTGATCGGGGAAATTATTTGATCAGGGAGTTAATGGAGGGTCCTGATGGGATATTAACTACGGATCAGGGAGGCTTAATGACATCGGGGTGATTTGATTGGCTGGGACAAATTTAATTAATCACTGATTGACTAATTAGTCTCTTTATTTCGGCGGAGGGTTATGGTTCTTAATTAGTCGCTAACCAACTAATTAATCCATTTAATTAATTTACTAATAAGGTTTATATTTCAAACCTTGGGGTGGGATATTAACATATGGGATTTTAATAAAACATATGGGAAGGGGTTTTCTTTGGGAGTTAATTAATAAAATTAAAGGTTAATATGAAATGAAATCGGGAAAGTGATTTTTGCGCTAAGAATAATGCGTTTGACATTTATTTACATATTCGCATTTACACATTATAACTTAGGCTAAATGCATTTTGTGGGTGTTATGTGGAAAAACGGGTATTTTATGGGGGTAATTACATTCCCTAGGCAAATGGTGATTTCACCTTAGGAAAAGGGATTTTTAGATGAAATGAATGTATTATGGAGGGAGTGAATGTTGGTAAGGGGATTTTTAATACTTAGACCCTATAAGTTATTGGGCCAAGGGTCCGATCCCTCCAAAAATCAGAGAAATGCTCTGATCCCCTTTAACTTAAGGTTTTAGGTACTTTTGCCTTTACTTATGGGAAATTAGTGAAATTAAAGGTAAGATGAATGGGGAAATTAATCACTTGATTTTGTAAATGTTCCATTATCATCCATACTTTTAGCAACTTGATGATGAAAGTAAATGACATGATTTTATCCAATCAATCACCATAATTCTGCAACCATACAACTACTTACCCACCTACTCATCTTACCATTTTTTCTACTCTTTATTAGGGTGCACTTAAACTGGCAAACCCTTATCAAAACATTTTTCTTTTCTTTTACAATAGAAATCCATCTAAGTCTATCCTTATTACATCCAAGGGCTCAGATTAAATTGTTGAGCTCCTTTTATTTCCTCTACCTATCTACTTATCTGTCAATATTGAACAGTTTGGTCAGATTGTATTCTCTATCTACAAACATGAAATTCAAAACATGAAATAGCCAATTTTAAACTGTTTGACCATCCTTTGTGGCAAAGGTAACAAGCTACACCCAATCTTTTCATTTTGCATCAAATTAAACCAGCATTGGCATTTGGACTTGCACACGTTCATGGTATTTTTCTTTTTTGGGGTTCATTTTTCATCTTTTTTGACCTTTTTTCATTCTTTTGTCCTTGATTTTTATTTTAGGACATACCCTCTTTACATTTTTTTAATTTTTTTGATTTTTTGAATATGGAAAACATTTGTAGAAGGCAAAGGTATGTACATATTATAGATTTAACCACAGATATTCAAAAATTATGACACCTATTGGTATAGGAACATAACAGTGTGATCAAGGATATAATATCTTGTTTGACTCTTGGAAGTGTGAAATCATAGAGGAATACTTAGGAAGATTGGTTGAAATAACCACAAGAAGACAAAATAACATATACGTTTTAGAACAAGCAAAGTGGAAGATAATTGAAGCCAAGAAAAATAATTGTAAGGATACCAATGAAGAGAATGATAAGAAATGAAAGTCATGCTGAGTGCCATATATTCAGGAGGATCCACCCCAATGACATGAGTCACCCTTTTCTGTTTATGTCAAAGGGGGAGATAAAAGGAAGTTTAGTATGTAGATTTTCTTGCAAATTCTCTACAAATCTACCTCTGAGGTCTATGTAGAAAATCTGATTGTAGATTAACTCAATAATGCAATATACCAAAGCAAAATACTATAATCTACTTCTACTATCAAACTTGCGGAAGCTTAAGGAACGAGCTGAATCAAAGTTGAACACATATAACCATAAGAAGAAGAATCAATGCACATGAAACATAGAAAATACTCAGGGGAAAGCCTTATCTAAAAACCCCACTATATGTATTATCATACAAGGTGGAAATACATCAAGATTACACAAAGATTTAGCTCTCGCAGCTAGCCAACTCTCAGTACAATCCTCTTGGATGCTCATAGGAAAATAAGGCTTCTCACAAACCTTCTCCTCTACCTTCCAAGCCTCCTATTTCCTTGCGTTGTTTCTCTTAGGTGATCCTACTATTACCAAGTGTAACACTGATCTTACACCCTATAAAATTGTGCAATCCTCAAGGAACCTTGTTCCTTCTGCATGGATGAGTTTCCTTTATAGGAAAATTCCTCCAACTGATAGTACAATGTCCTTGTCTTTAATCTCAACTGGACCTTTGTCTGAACTCACATGCATGAGTTATTTATGAGAGAATCCTCAGTTATCTGGAGTACACTAGTTCCATGCATGCATGCATTAACTGACTGAACTCACAATCAGTTCCACAAACTATTTGGGATTAATCTAACTAGACTTAACTCAGTTAAGTGAGCTAACTAATTACAACTCATATACAACTTATCCTTATCTCCTTAATTAATGGATAACTTCCTCAATCAAAGGGATAACTGTTGCATGACTTCACAAAGACTTCTAGCTTGAATTTCTCCAACTAATTAATCCATAATGAGTTAATTAATTATTTTTGAAGCAGTTGGTGAGACTAAATTCGAATTTTAATTCACAATTCTAATTCAAGGAAAAACTAAAATTGGAATATTATGAATGCTATTTTTAGCATTTCTTGTTGCTATTCTCAACATAGTATGGAGACAATGGAAGTGAAGCATGATGACAAGGGGAGTATGGGTGTTGACATCAATGACAAAGGGGGAGATTGTTGGAAGAATTTGTCATTGATGTCAAAGCATGAATGAGCTCACACTTATTTCAGTAAATTGCATGCATAGGTTAATAATTTTGGATATAAGGACCTCGTAGAGTAATATTCCTTATCATGTCATTTCATTTGATAGGTGGCACAATTTTTGGGTCCTCCTAGTTGGAGAGATAATGATTTTTAAATATTGATGTCCAAGATGAATGGGTTTTGCACAAGATCATGCCCCATTAATTTATGGCTTTAATATCTCATTGAAACCCCTTCAAGAAAGTAAAAATTATTTACCAAAATCCATGTGTCCTAATCAACTTGAAAGAAGATGATGTGAAGGTCAAAATTTTATTTTTTTAAGTATCCTAAACCTCCCCTAAACATGTTGGTTCATATCCATCAAGTTAGATTCAAATATAGTCATGTATTTTCATAAAAAATATCATGTTGGCTCCAACAAAAGTCACAAATTTTCATGGGTCAAATTGGCCCATTATAGGTTGCCTCAATCGCTATAAATTCACCCATCTCATGGGAAATTGAGGCAAGACAAATTTGTGGATCTAAGGAAGAAAAACGAAAAAGAGTCCAAGGCCTGATCCTTTTTGAATATCTAAAGAAGGCCGAGCAAGGTTCAAGATTGATTATCTGATCTTATTATGGAATATTTAATTTTGTTTCAAAGAAGTTTGGTAAGGTGGTTTTCCCTCTCTCTCAAGTTTACTAAATATATTTTCTTTCTTTTCTTGGAGACAAATTGTACATGATCTAAAGATCTAATCTGAGATTATCCTCAGGCCATAATTAAATCTTTTTTCCTAAGGCATCTGTGAACTGTTTGAGGATAATTTATGATCTATCCTTGGGCTAGTTTCGGCCCTCTTGAGGCCTCTTCTGCCACTGCCTCAGAGGTTGGATTTTGACCACCCTTTTTAGAATATACATTTGTTCAAGGTTCATATTTTAAGTCTACTTTTTAGCCTATATTTCTATGAGTCTCTTTGTTTTTTTAGGCATATTTGATGTATGTTTAATGCAAAGGAAGGTTGTCTATGGGCCTTTTTCTAAGGAATTATGTGGCATATTTATAAGGTAGAAACAATTTGTTTTGTACACAGAGAAAACTTGTGGGAGACCTATAACGATTTGAAGAAAATCTTGGAATGATATTTGTAGTAGAACTCATTTGTAGCAATCCTAATTTAGTAACTAGTCTAAAATTTACTAAGGCAAAGATTTAGGTCAAAAGTTTCCTATATGAGGGTCAAATGCAAGTTAATGCAAGTCTAAAGAAGGTGTTTGAATTCTCTGAAGAAGAATTATGTAGCAAAATTTTTGTACTTATTAATTTCAGACCTATAAAAGGCTTTAACATCTCTGGAGCAATCCTTGAACAGTACTTGAAGTTGTCTTAATAGGTGAGCCTTGAAGCTTTGTAGCAGATGTTGGAGCAACCCTGGACCAAGCCTTTCTTGAGAAAATCTTGAGAGCAAATCTTGAATTTTTTGAAGATAGCTTTTGGAAGAAGACTTTGATATTGATTTGGAAGAAATTTTGGGTAAGATCACTTGTGGGTTGATGATCTAAGGTATGCACTTCTTAATTGAACTATTGATATGACAAGGGGAATAACTGAAGTTGTTTGAGTGTTGTTGTAATTGGCCATTGTCCGTAGTATGGGAGCCCAACATGATCTTATTTTAGCTTTTATTCTATAGGGTGGTATGGTGGTGCTAAGGAAGGAAGTTGTAGCTTCCTTTAGGAGGTTGTCACCTCCTTCCAGTGGGAGTTGGTAAATCTTGGGGTTTTAGCCCCTTTTGTTATGGCTGATAAATTAGAATTTGTAGTTTCCTTTATAATATAAACATATTGTACACACACACACACACAAATCTCTCTCTCTCTCTCTCTCTCTCTCTCTCTCTCTCTCTCTCTCTCTCTCTCTATATATATATATATATATATATATATATATATATCTTGTTTTCATTTGATGTGATGTCATTGTTAATTGTTTTTATACTTAAATTGTTGAAATTTGTGAAATATTGATTCATCCCCCACCCCACCAATATTTCGAACATAATTTAATTTCAAACTATGCCATGGAAGATAGGGGTTATGTCATCTATTTCTAGGATGTATAGGTTCTCATTTGGTTGATAAATTCAATCCTTGAGTCAAGACGAGTCATTGGAGGTAGAGTGGGTAATATGTAGATGTTGAAGGCTCAACCTGTATGAACCCTAGTTCTTCACAATGACAACTTGTGTGAGCTTTGGTATAGAAGGATAGGTCACTTGCATCCTAGAGTGTTTCCCATACTAAGGGAGATTTTCATTCGTCTTCTAGAGGTCAACGATAGAGCAATGGGGAGTGTGCAAGGGATGCATTATGGGAAATTATGCCAAGGAAAATTTTCCAAGCAGGGAGAGTAGGTCCAACGAGATCTTGGATTTAATATATATAGATGTGTAGGGTCCGATGTCAGTATCATCTTTGAAGGGTTCCAATTAATCTATGAAATTCATCAATGATTTCTTTAGGACGACATGGATTTTCTCCATGATGACCAAGGATGAAGTCTTCAATCGATTATGGGAGTTTAAGGCTCCCATGGAGAACTAGCCAAGAAAGAAGATCAAAGAATCGAGGATGGATAATGGGGGTGAGAATACCTCTAATGCATTCAAATATTTTTGCAAGGAGGAAAAGATAAAGAGAGAGTTGACAGTGTCGTACAACCATAATAGAACATAGTTTTTGAAAAGAATAATTAGGCCATAGTTGGAGTTGCCAAGGTGATTTATCTACCCATGTTACTTTTGGCGAATGCATGCCATACAATAATGGATGTACCAAACTAGAGTCCTTATAAGGTCTTGGGGGAAAAGAATCCAGAAGAAGAATTCTTTGGAGTGAAGTAGGATATTGGTCACTTTCACATTTTTTATTGTCTAGTATATGTCCATATAATGATGGAGAAGAGGACAAAGTTGGAGCCTTCATCAATGAAGGGAGTTTTTGTGGGATGTAACATGACTTCAAAGGCATATAGGGTTTGCATTACAGGGCTGAGGAAGACCATAGTAAACCGAGTATCAAGTTTTAGGAGGGACAAGCATCAATAAGTCACGTGAGCCCATTCTAGTAGAGACAAAGAACATGGAGTAATAGGATTTGAATATTGAGATTCATCACCACACATAGCCATGACTCAGTATTTGAGTCAAGACGAGGAGTTGGAGGCTCTTTCCAATTCTTTCTAGAGGAGGCCTCGATGGCTAGAGTAGACATTGAGGAATTCTTAGGAGCATGTGGAGGGTCCTAGGATCACATTCAAGGAGAGTAGAATGTCAAGACAATTTCCCACTTACGTGGCTTTCATGAGTAGCATCATGGATTCCGAGCCTACAAATTTTAAGGAGGCAACAAAACATAAGGTTTGGGTGGATGCCATGAAGGAGCAATATCACTTCATTATGAAGAATGATGTGTGGGACATAGTTCCAAGACCCAAGGGAAAATTACTGGTGATATCTAGGTACATATTTAATATCAAGCATGTTACAGATGGCAACATCGAGAAGTAAAGAACAAGGTTTGTGATGAAAGGGTTCTCCCAGAAAGAGGGAGTGGACTATGAGGATAATTTTGGTCCAGTCACCAAGTATACTTACATTTGGGTTGTAATATATATTGCCTCATACATGGAGTGGAAGATACATCATATGGATGTGAAGATGACATTCCAAAATGGAGTTATCAAGGAGGAGGTGCACATTAAGCATCCTTAGGGTTTTGAGACTCATGGGAGGGATCCTCACATATGAAAATCTAGCAAATCCTTGTACAGACTCAACTAGACATCTATGGCATGGAAATTGAGGATTGATGGGTACTTGTTGAGTATGAGCTTCACTAAGAGTGAGGCAAACCCCAACTTATACTTTGTACCTATTGAAGATGAAGGATATTGACTTGATGCATTGGTTATTGAGTTTGGACATGTGGTAGCAACCGGGAAAGATCTTCCATAAACAAGGGAAGTATGCAGATGATATTCTAAGGACATTCGAGATGTTGGATTGTAGGCATATGACTACACACATGATCACCAATCTTAAGAAATTGAGTGCTTCAAATTCAAAGTTGGCAGATCCTGCCTTGTAAAGGCAATTGATTGCTTCCTTGATATATCTGGTCAACACTATACGATATATCTTCTTTGCTATAAACACTCCAAGCTAGTTCATGGTAAAACTGAGGCAGATGCATTGGATTGTAGTGAATCATGTGCTCAAGTATTTGCATAGTACATTGGAGTAAGGACTAAGATATGTTATGAGTGATGGATAAAGTTGCGGGGGTATACTAACTCAAATTTGGCAGGGAGTGCAATGGATAGAAAAAGCAACTCAAGGTGTTGTTTCAAATTGGTATCAACAATGATTTCATGGTTCAATGGGAAGGAAGCTTTTGTGGAACTTAATTTAGCATAGGAAGAGTATATGGAAATGAGTTTGGCAAGTTGTGAGGCTATTTGGATTCACAAGTTGCTCATAAGTTTATTTGGTCAAGAGTTGGAACCCACATCCATACATTATGATAATCAAAGCTGCATAAAACTCTAAAATAATCTAGTATTCCATGAGAGGTTCAAACGCATTGAGATATGATATTACTTCATCAGAGATAGGTCTATAGAGGAGTAGTGAAGCTTCAATATATCTCTACAAATGAGCAGGTTGCGGATATTTTGACTAAGAACTTTGTGAAAGGGGAGTTTGTCTTCTATAGATATAAGCTAAGAGTGGTGCAAATTACCTTCCTTGTTAAGAGAGAATGTATGTGTGTGCTAATGAACACATATTTCTACATATTTCTACGTTGGCTAGGTGTCAAGCATGCAGAAATCGTCCAAAACCTCCTTAGAAAACTTGCTCAATTTATGAAGTTGTCTTTACGATTTTTCCCAAGTCCACAAGAATATTGATGGGATTATTTGTGGGAAGTCTATGCATGGATTCTCACCATCATTTTCAAGCACCATTGGACGATGCATATAAGAGACATTTTTCACATTGTTTTCCCGATCAGTGGCCATTGCATCCACTAGCAGTCCTCCCGCTTCAATAGCTTTACGTAAAATGTGGAAATGCTTTTCTGCTTCAACTACAATATTTGGAAGTTCACTTGTAGTCACATTATTGAGAGCGGGGAGACCATCTGCAACATGGACTATCTTTATCTCACGATGAAGAAGTTGAACAATACCAACACCGGAGTTGTCTACAAATAGAAATGCTCATTTATGTGGTCTGGGACGTTACATCTTTTGTGATTCATGCTATAGATTTCAAGAATTGTACTTTTATGGTACAGATTGACACAAGCACGTGAACCCCAATCAAGGATGTTAGAAGCAAAGACACTTTCAAATGCAAGCTCTTCTTCTCATCCATGCTATCGAGTTCTGTAAAAAAAATAATTGGTTCACGTGTTAGAGGCAACATCCCAAGAACAATACCAACACCGGAGTTGTCTACAAATAGAAATGCTCATTTATGTGGTTTGGGACGTTACATCTTTTGTGATTCATGCTATAGATTTCAAGAATTGTACTTTTATGGTACAGATTGACACAAGCACGTAAACCCCAATCAAGGATGTTAGAAGCAAAGACACTTTCAATAAGAGCTAGCAAGCTTTTCTTCTCATCCATGCTATCGAGTTCTGTAAAAAAATAATTGGTAAAAAAGAACAAGTGATGCTTCATTTTTCCTTGATGAAGCAAAATATTAATTCACTGCATTTTTAAATCATCTCCCAAAGTAGTTTTCATCGGTGGTTAATGAAATAATAGCAATCTCTGTTTCGTGACCACGGTCATGAGGAGTTCTACGACCACTACCGTGACCTCGCCCTTTATTTTTGCTTGGAAGTGTTGTTTTTAAAACATGCAATTCATCGCTGCTCAACTTTCCTCTAGTCCTTGACTTCAATCGTAGTGGAAATGGAGGAATAAGACAATAAATTTTCCAGTGTTTAGAATAGGCTATATGCGCATTATTTTCAAGCTGCTATCATGACTCTATGCAGAAGAATCTCATCAATACGACATCAAATGCTGAACTATGAGCATGATTACAAATCACGTGTTGAAGGTCTGTGCTTTCAACATCCCACACTCATACAATATCGATTGTTCCTTTCAACATCCGACGCTCATACAATACACCACTTCACACTAAATATGGATTGTTCCCTCATGTATCATTTGATGAGATAATTTCAACAATAATGCCTCAACCATACTTTAATATGATATAAAATGTTATTCCATAGATAACATCCATAAAACTAACTCTTGTTTTACGAAGTTTCACTCAATGCACAGTGCAATGCAGTACACCAGATCTCAATCCTGTCGCCACTTCAACTGGATTTGATTATTCTAACACTTGTAGAAAGTCGACATTGATTCATCAACTTATATATCTTAATTTGCATGAGAATTGCATTTAAGGCATGTTGCTTCTATACGGTCAACCTTTTTCTATGCCTTCTCTACACCAAGGACGTAATTGTTTCCGTTGAAGTTTTTTGCTAATCTTGCATTCAATAGGGAATATATACAGGTTAGTTGGACAGAAAAAAGCATGCTTTTGTTTGAATGTGAAAAAGTCTAAAGAGACTTTATTTTACAGCCAGAGTATGATGTGTAATATCTAATGTGTAATTAGAGACTTTATTTTACAGGCAGAGTATGATGTGTAATATCTAATGTGTAATTTTGTTGGTTTTTTATTAAAATTGTTGGTCTTTTGTTAAAATTGAATTGATTTTTTATTTTTATTTTTATATTAGTTAAAAAAAAATTTAAAAAAAAAAAATAACTCTATAAAATATTTAAATAATATCAGATCTTTTTTGACTCATGTTAGATAAATATTTAAAATAGATCTATACTAATATTATAAAAAACCAAACATATGTGAAATACAAAGTAACCCTAAATATAAAACCACACATTTTGATATATATCATAATTTAATAATAATAATTTTTTTTTAAGAAACCATAATGGTGAACTCCAAAACTATAGTTGTGTAGATCAACTACCTCAATTTGGCAACTGAGATGCAAGGCCAAAATAACTTATCCTTCTTGAACATAACTCACAATTGCAAGCTCTATTTTGACCAAAATTTGCAGGAACACATTGGAAATTTTTCCAGGTTTTATTTTGTTATAAATTTTCTATAATTGCTCTAGGGGCCTATTTTCTAGTAAGGGAGCCTCGAATGTTATGAAAATAAAAAGTCAAAATCAGTCCGATGGAATTTTTTGTATGTTTGATTTCTTTGTTTGGTTTTATTATTTAATTTTTTGAATTAAAATTTACCGTTTGTTTGTTTAATTCAGTAGAAATAACTTTTTGGGGTTATAAAAATTACTAGAAATTAAAATTAGATATAGAATTTAGAAATTAATAATTTGTTGTTGGTTTTTCTTTTAAAAAATTATAAATCAATATATTTTTGTTTCAAACTACTTTTATTTGTTATTTTTATTGCAATGTAACAATAGTATATCTTACTTCATATTGTTTAATTTTTATTTAGAAAAATCTTATAAGAGAACTTTAAAGACTATCTTAGAGGATTGTAGTGTTGAATTGCTCTTTAATTTTACATTCAACATTTTCAAGTTTGTTTATAAGTTTAAACTCTCTTCACCTTATTGGCATGTTCCAACAATCTCTTTTTTAAGTGCAACTTCAATCAAAGAAAGTTTGTGATCTAATTAGTCAACTTTGTTGTCATACTCTCCATTTCATGTGCAACCTCAGGCTTGTCATAAATATATAATATATATTTTGTAGTCTCTGCTACTTTGAGCTATAGTTGAATCCTCAAGATTTAGTACAATATTTTCATGGTCTTTTTCATCTTTACTCACCCACTTCTATATGACATCTCATAACTATGCAAGCTTGTGGTCAATGTCACTTAGTGTTTAACTTTTGACTTCAGATTTAATTTATTCTTCTCACAATTATTTTATTCCCATAAACTCTAATTGTTTATGCTTGAATTCATTCTAAAAAATTGTTGAAATAAAAACATTGGTGTTCTCAACTTCGAAATTAAAATATGCAACGGAAAAATAAATGGGGAATCATCACAAGACAACAGAGATTCTACCCAACAAGTCTCCCTTCACTTTATATTAAATTTATAAAATTTAGGGCCTGAACCTATAGATAAATTAAAAAGGAAAATACAGTCAAGTTAGAACCTAGAAATGATGCTCTAGTATTTTAGCCTAAGGAAAACTTTAGCCCTAAAAATAATTACTCTAGAAGATGAAATTTCCCTTACAATTCTTGGCATAAACTCAACCTCCAAGTCTTGGCCCAATAATTGGAAATCTCAGCCCTCACTCAAAGTTTTGACTTGCCCAAGATTTTTTCCCTCTCTCCTCCAAATCTCAACAACTCTTCTTAGATTCTCAATCTATCCAATTTCTCCTTCCAAAATACCTACTTCGCACTTTTTCCCTTCCTCTTCAGTCACTCAAGCCTCTCACTCATGAGAAAACCACTTCCTCAAAATGTAATGTGTGTCTTTATCCTCTCCCTTAGGTTCTCTTTATAATTTCTTATTGAGCCAAATCCCTAATCTCCAAAGTGACAGAGGGTAAATATTAACCCACTTAGATCAACAATGGAGATTAGATCTAAGTCACTTAAATAATTAGATTATTTATCCTTAAAAAAATTTGCCCAAGAGACATCATTAATTAATAAATTACTTAATGTGTTTTTCTCAAGTTAAAACTTCAGAAAGAAATAATAATACTTGCTCCTCTTGAACAAGCACCTAAAGAGGACTCCCTCCTGCATGTTAGACAAGTAGCCTATGCATAATACCTTCCTAATTTACAAACACCAACACTTGAACACACTATTGTAGTTTGTTGACAATTCCTAGCTAGAGAACTATGTCAAAACATCTATGTGAAGGATTTATTTTAAAGATGATTGGTTCAAGGATAAAGAACCTTGTTTTAAGTATATAAACCTTAATCTTTTAAAGTCTAACCAAAGTGTTGATTTTTAACAATAAAAACAAAGAATTCTATAAAGATATTGACATAAGACTAAAGAAGACATTAGACAATCCATATATTCATTATTATTTCATTATCCAAAGATCAAAAAGCTTGTAGAAGAATGTTCCATAGCTAAACATTAACACAAATAGGCATTGTACATAAGGAAACAATATATAAATTGCAAAGTAACTAAAACAAATACACTATTTGCTTAATTAAACCAATACTAATGAATATAACTTTTCCGAGATTCTAAGGAAGCTAATCCTAATCCAAGCATTTCCCATTATCTATACAATCTTAAATATATTGAATAAAAAGATAATGAAAAACTAGATGCACTCACATATGAAACAATACTGTTATAAGATGAAACCAATACTCCTTGATTAACTTTAAAATACTCAGGTATTACAAAAACATAAATCTCTTGATCCAAGAATCAACCCTTTCCATATCAAAGTTTACAATATAATATATATATATATATATATATATATATATATATATATATATATATATATATATATATATAGTTTCAAAAGAACTCGATAACTGATAATTACAAGGAAATAGATTTCTATCCAAAACTAATGATTCAAACTATAATGACATATTTTAGGTTGAAATCTTGGAACATCCCATCAATCTTTTAGGCTCCTCATAATTTATATTTCCATGATTTTTCTATTGAATATAATATTTCTGGAAGTATCCTAAGATAGGATTCCAACGAACTTATCCCAATTTTCTTCACTTGGATAAGTGAAAGAAATTAACTTTCTACATTGCTCATCTTACTAGATATATTTTTGATAAGTTGTTTTTATCACAAAAAGATTTTTAATCTCATAGTTAATGGATAAGTGAAAGAAATTAACTTTCTACATTGCTCATCTTACTAGATATATTTTTGATAAGTTGTTTTTATCACAAAAAGATGTTTAATCTCATAGTTAATGAATAAATCATCAATAAAATTTTGAAGAAAAGTTTAACCACTTAGGGCTCTTGTGAAACCAACAAAATTCAATTTATCACTTGCACATTCATTTAGTAATCTTTGATGCTAATTTCATGAAATAAGCATGCCCTGAAAATCTTTAAATGATGTAAACCATTTTCTTGAAGAAGATCAAATTTCCTGTAGAACTCATCAATCTGAGTCTACATGAATCTTTGTAAATCATTTAGTTTCCCTGCAAAAATATTTTTAGTTAACACTCCCTTGATATCCATGATGACATCCCTATCAAGAATACCGATTTGGTGTTTAAGATTCTGATAAGCTTACCAACTTGGACTAGTTTAGTCCCCATTTTTCTTTGAATTTCAATCACGGATTGTTTAGTCTATTCTAACAATTTTTCTTCTTGGGCAATGATTTCAATGAAAGGCTATATATCATACTGAAGACATAATATCCTCCCATAAATTAGTTTTAGCCTGAATTAAACATTGGGATGGATTGGTTTGACTTATATACCATTCTATTTGATTCTGCGACCTGCACTTTTTCGGACTTCAGAAACTATGAAAATATCCTTTTAAATATTTTCATTATGAACTTTCTCTAAAGCTTGCTTCAATTCATCAATTTCTTTATTTTTAAGGGTTAAAGATGATAATGCCTTGAAATTTCTCTAAAGCTTGCTTCAATTCATCAATTTCTTTATTTTTAAGGATTAAAGATGATAATGCCTTAGTTAAATCCTTTTATACATCTTTTTCTACTAAGCTTACTTGGTATGAAGAAGCAATTGTATCTTTTGCTTGCTCTCTTTCCTTTAATAACTGTTGAACTTGTGATTCCAAGTTACTCGTATGCTTGTTTTGTTATCATTACTAATAGGAGAAATTATTTTTCTTTCTCCATTTCTCCTATTTCTTGTATTTGTGGATGCTCAATAGTTGGAAGCTTTAACCTTTTGCGAAGAGATTGAATGTTTGCATTTATGTTCTTTATTATTTCCTAGAAAACATTAGTATCCTTAGGATATGATCCCAATCTGATAACTATGTCCAAATATGTCCTCCAAATATTTGATCCTGATATCTTTAGCAAAAGAAGACATTCTCTCCATCTATATTCAAAATTGTTTTATTCAATGTATTTTGCAAATTAGACAAATTAATTGTTGAACTAGTTAAAGTGGAGTAAGCCATCTCCCCTGTTTGTATATGAAGATCAATCTGGTCAATTGGATGGATCTCTTTTGTATTGAAAAAATGTATAGAAGCCTTATAATCTCCTGCTAACTTGGAAGTTTGGAATTTAGGTTCTAAGGATATCAACTTAAATTTCCCCTTCTCAGGATCTAAAGTTGAGAGTAATATATTATTTTTTGAAGAACTTTTCTTCCAAAATTGGTTGTAATCTACTAACTTCAAAGCTTCATTTTTCCTTTTAATATCCATAAATTGAGAAAAGATACTCTAAATGGAATAGGAGGATGAAGAGGATTGTTTGGCCGTTATTAAATAACACTGCTATAAGTTGAAACCAATACTCCTTGATTAACTTTGAAATACTCATGTACTACAAAAACATAAATCTCTTGGTCCAAGAACCAACCCTTTCCATATCAAAGTTTACAATATATATAGAGTTTCAAAAGAACTCAATTACTACTAATTACAATGAAATTAATTTCTATCCAAAACTAATTATTCAAACTATAAATAAAATATTTTAGGATGAAATATTCAAACAGACCATCATCTGCTCGTCATAATATAGATTTCCCTGATTTTGTTGTTGAATATAATGTCTGGAAGTATCCTAATATAGGTTGTCAACAAACTTATCCCAGTCTACTCCACTTGGATAAGTGAAAAAAATAATTTTCTACATTGATCATCTTACTTAATATATTTTTGATAAGTTGGTTTTACCACAAAAATATGTTTAATCTCATAGTGAATGAATAAATCATCAGATAACTTGTCAAGAAAAGTTTCACCACTTAGGGATCCTATGAAATCAACAAAATTTGTCTTATCACTTGCACATTCATTCAATAATATTTGATAATAATTTCCTGTCATAAGCTTACCCTAAGAATATTTAAGTGATGGTAAACCATTTTTCTTGAAGAAGATCAATTTTCTTGTAAAACTTATCAATTTCAATTTGCATGAATCTTTGTGAATCCTTTAGTTGTATTGCCAAATTATTTTTAGTTAACACTCTCTTGATCTCCATGATGACATCATTCCTACCAAGAATACCTATTTCTTCTAACTCCAACTTTGATTTGGTGTTTAGGATTCTGATAAGCTTACCAACTTGGACTAGTTTACTCCCCAATTCTCTTTGAATTTCAATCACAGATTTTTTAGCTTGTTCTAACAATTATTCTTCTTGGGCAATGATTTCAATGAAAGGCAATAACTTAGATATTGAAGAAATAATATCCTCCCACAAATTAGTTTTAGCCTCAATTAAACATTGGCATGGATTGGTTTGAATTATATACCATTCTACATGCTGTTGCAACCTTATACTTTTTTGGAGTTCAGAAACTATGAAAATATCCTTTTTAAGATTTCATTATGAGGTTTCTCTAAATCTTGCTTCAATTCATAAATCTATTTATTTTTAAGGGTTAATAATGATAATGCCTTAGTTAAATCCTTCGATACATATTCTTTTACTGAGCTTAATTGGGATGAAGAAGAAATTGTATCTTTTGATTGCTCTCTTTCCTTCAGTAACTGCTCAACTTGTGATTCCAAGCTACTCATCTACTTGTTCTATTCAATCATTACTGATAGGAACTATTATTTTTTCTTTCTTAGTTTCCCCAATTTCTTGTGTTTGTGGATGCTCAATAATTGGAAGCTTTAACTTTTTGTAAATCAACAGAGTATATGAATTTATGTTATTTATTATTTCATGGAAAATATTAACATTGTTGGGATCTGATCCTACAAAGCTTTGATCCTAATATCCTGAGAAAAATAAGACACCCTCTCCATCTTTAATTCAGAAATTGTTTTATTCAATGTATTTTGCAAATTAGACAAATTAATTATTGAACTAGTTAAAGTGGAGTAAATCATCTCCCCTATATGTCTATCAATATCAATCTAGTTAATTGGATGGATCTTCTTTGTATTGAAAAAAATATAGAATTTTTATAATCTCCTGCTAACTTGACACCTTGGAATTTAGGTTCTAAGAATGCAAACTGAAATTTCCCCTTCTCAACATATTGAAAAAAATATAGAATCTTTATAATCTCCTGCTAACTTGACACCTTGGAATTTAGGTTCTAAGAATGCAAACTGAAATTGCCCCTTCTCAACATCTAATGCTAAGAGTAATCTATTATTTTTTCATGAAATTTGTTTCCAAAATTGACCGTAAGTGTTTGACTTCAAAGCTTCATTTTTCCTTTTAATTTCCATAAATTGAGAAAAGATACTCTGATTGGTAGAAGAGGATGAATAGGATTGTCTTTCTAGTATTTCCATTAGTTGTAGATTGTACATAGGTTTTCTTAACAAAATAACTGTTGAAGGTGTAGATACATCTAGTGACATAATATTAGACACATCTTCTTCTATTTCTCTTACCTTTTGTCATTTGTACACTCTAAATGCTCCTACCTTTGAATTTGAAGTTTGATGTGGAATATATTCAATAACTCTTTTGAGCTCTATCTCTTTCTGTTGAGGAGTAGCTAAAACATTAAGTTTTATAGGTTTCTCTATTTCCTTTTACCCTGGTCAATTCTAATAGGTACCCTCTTACCATGCATCTCTATTGGCATATCTTTCAATGTTGGGTTTTAATGAATCAACATATGGGATAGAACCCTATTGAATTCTTACATATGAAATATTTGCAATTGGATCATAATAACAACTCTGTACATTTGTAAATTTCGTTTGTTTCAACAAAAATTCAACTTCCTTATTTGCAGCCCTAGTGTTTCCAACAAAAGGTCCTACTTCTTCCTTGAGCTTGAAAATAGCCTCTTTCTTTCTTGGAAGAAAATGCATTTGGCCAATATTCAAACATTGTCTTATGAATTCAAGAGAAAAAATTCTCATTAGAAGAAAGTTTGGTAAATAATAAGGAGGAAGTTCATATCCTATTGATGGCCATAATTGCACACATCGACTTTTAGGAGCCCCAAATTAAACTCTTTTCTATTTGGGATGGTGGTTCCAACTGGTTATGGATTGGGCCTAGTTACTCGTACAAAGGTGGCTCCAACAGATGGATACGTAGGAAAGGTGAAAGGTATTTGATAAAATAGTAGATAGAAACATAAACAAAACTATAATATAAGCTAATTCCTACTTGATAACCTAGGTATCAATATATTGTTATGAATAGAATGATAACAAATAACATGAAAATGTATACCTGCAAATTATATTGTTGATTATAACATTTTAAAGATAATTAATCCAATTATATAGTTAATTAAATTAATTTATAATCACCTTGACATACAATTTTTGTAAAATTTATATTCGTGATCAACAAAGGAAATACATCAAAAGCAATAACGTTTTGTTCAACTAACTGTGAGCACAAGTAATAAAACATAAAGTCATATTCCAAAGATAAATAAAAAGAAAACAACTAATATAAGTACCACTTCTTCTTTTCTCTTCATAAATCTTGGAATCAATAGATGGTTCAACTTATATTAAAGAAAAAGTTGTGTACAAAAGTGTAACAGAGCAATTCTTGCAAAAATTTGGAACCCTCAAAATTGAGCTAGAGAGGCTCTTCAATTTATTTTCAAAATAATAGAAAGAATAATTAGGTCTCCACTATTCTCTCAACCAGAGTGAAACAACCTAGAAAAAATAGTTCTTAGTTACGAATTAAAAATGAAATGATTAATTCGTGTGACTTGTTGTAGATGTGGAGTTGGTAGGTGTTTTCCATTGTCGATGAACTTCTAGAAGTGGTGCCAACTCAGGAGGAGAATGAGGCGTGGTGTTCGTTTGAAAACCAAAGACATGAGCTTGTAAAGGTGGAAACAACTAAGTTACTTGTTCCATAACAACCTTGGTTACTTGCAAATAACCATGAGGTTTAATAAAAAAATTCCCAATTCAACTTGAAATCTACTTTTAACAATTTTTTGATTATTTTAATGCATTCAACCCTGTTACTCAACCACATTTTTTGTAATACATCTGCCTTTGGAAAATCCTCATCGCCATGATTTGATAATAGACTGGCTTCCATAAGTGACCAGGTGATAGATTGAACAATTGAACTTGAAAGATCTCGAGCATCATTAACATATTTTCTAACAAAAGGTATCTTATTTTTCCATGTGTGGAGAGTTGTAGAATTTTGCATTTCACTGATCTTTGGCAAGTTATGATGGAATCTATTAGAATATTCTTTCCACTCCAAGAGTTATTTAAGATTTCATTTCGAATCATCATATTGACTTTTAATATCAACAATTTCATCAAGTAAAGCATCAACAAGCTTGTTTTGAGCACGTATCAGACTTAGCTTGCTGTAGAGAAGATGTGGTTGATGTTGAAGTCGTAGGTTTAGCTCATTTGCTTCATGCTTGAATTTAGGAAGGTCAAAAGAACTTGATTTTTATTGTTTTATCTTTTGTCACAACTCATTTATCCTATCATCCCTATGTTTGATCTCAAAGTCATGTTGGCTTGTAGCGAAGGAAACCCATGCTAGCAATAGTGCTTGAAACTGTGAGGCCTTCTATTCTAGCTAATGAATTATTTCCTCTTTCTCTTTGAACAACTCTTTAAATCTAGGTGCATTATCAATACTGGAAGTAGCATAAGCTCCTACATATTGGGTCGATTCCTCATGTTCCTCATGAGGGACCATTGATGCATCTTTCCAAATCATTTCCAATGAAGAAGACTACAAAAGAGTTATTTTTGTTGAGACTAATATATCAACAACTTTCCTCTTCTTCCTACTTTTCTTTAAAATAACTTTATTTTAATCACTATAGAATACTTCAACTAGAGGGAATTCCTCAACATTTGATTGGATTTCCATGGTTGGATGTGATGGAATTGTTTCCACGTTAAGCCAAGTATTGATAGGTGTTTTTTAATGACACCATACTCTGCAAGAGAAGACTTAGTAGAATCAAGAGAAACATTCATTGGTTGATGTGCAATATTGTCAATGGTGTTTGCTTCGAGCATTGTTTTCTATTTTCCTAATTCGATTGGTGCTAAAATAATATCCAAAAATTATTTCCAGTCTTTGGCAATTTCATTATCCAATGGATTAACTGATGAGGTCCGATCTCGTGATTTTATAAAATAAATATGAACTGGAGTGGTATCTTGAGATGTAACCTGCGTGGAAGAGTTGGAAACTTTTTCTGTGACAACATCAGGTTAGGTAACTTGAGAAAATGAAGTGGTAGGGTGGACCTTCAGGTGTCTCTAAAAACAAGAAATTATAATTGTCTGGGTGCAACTGCTTTTCTTTATTACAAACTACAATATAAGAAGGAGCTCCATGAAACAAATCATCATATTGATGGGTCTCATGGAGATAACTTTTGATATGTGCTTCATTGGTTGAATTCTTAGATATTTTGGAAGGGTTGTGAGGCTTGGTAGGAATGGCAGCAAGCTTTAATTTATGTAGAGCTTGGATTTCATTTTCAACATGTTGATAATTTTGGAGAGTAAACAAACAAATATGTAAAGGGAAGCATGAAAAAAGATTTTTGGAGGCTTTCTTAAGCTAAAGGGTTATACTGGTCCAAATATTTTGATAAGCAATTTCTAGATAATAGCTTGTTTGGACATAAAGGGGCAAAACATGTGGATAACCATTGCTTCCACAAACCCTAATGTAAGTAAAAATCTCTTCAACATAGTAATCCCTAATTATTGTCAAACAATCCATGGTAGTGATAGACATCTAGGAAGATTAGAACTGAAAATGGTTTTGGTACAAAGGAATCATTACAAGATGAAAAATGTGGTAGAAATGATAAAAATAATTTTCTTCCCAAATTACATTATGGTAAACATGGATGGGAAGAAGGTTGGAAAAAGTCCATTTCCAGCCCATGCATGTGAAATCCAAATAAAAACAAATGGCATTCATCGCATAAGCAGACATGTAAAATGGCAGGTTATGAGTGGTGGTTTGTTTAGAACGAAAATTAAGGATGTGCATGGCAATGTTATCAAACATGATTTGGGACAAATTAAGAATAAAACCATCAGAATCGTTTTTAATCAGAGGGAAACAATCTATAGGGATTTGTGAGACATTTTGTAAACTGAACAATCGACAAAGCATGGAAGCAATGAAACAATAAGGAGAGGCTAAGGGTTGGATAAAGAACATGCTAGAGGACTCTTATTTAAACTTTTTTTGGTCTCTTCTCCATTCCCTTATCAATTTTGGGAGTTCTTTTCATTTACCCTCACATTCCTTTTTAACAAAACTATCCACAAACCAAAAATTATATACTATTTTTGGCTCAAGAAAATGATACATACCTTGAATGTGCTTTGGCCTAGAAGAACCAATAGTTGTTCCCCATGGGTTATGAATTTCCTTTCACTGATATCAAGGTTCTCCACCACCCAACGTGTAATGTCTATGTAAGGAAGAAGCCTTGGTCGTGTGACAATTCCGTGTAGGCAAGATTTGGAAGTGTCCCTAACTACTTCTTCAGAGGATTTATTGCCACCCTGATATGTAGTTGTTATTGTTGGTATATTGCCATATTCCTCCAACAATTCCTCCTCCAACATCTTGTAAATGGCATTTGAAGATGAATGGTCAGAGTCTCTCATATATAGGATATCATAGAAGAGAAAAGTATCAAGCAACTTTTCCTCAACTATTTCTTTGAATGGCCAGGTTGTTTACTGTGGAGGAGTTTTATTCTTTCCTTTCGTAATTCTAGAAGTTTGAGCAATGCTCTCGACAATAGTTTGTTGTTACAGGAAAAAAAGGATTAGAGGTTTTTATCATATAACCGTAAATAAATAATGAAAAAAAATTCATACAATTATAAGCTAGATCATTCACAAGAGGCATAAAGATCTATCAATGCAACACTAAATCAAATTAAGCATATGGTACGTATAAAATTTAATTCGAGCTCGACTTTCAATTATTCGTAGCATGGTGATGACAAAGATAGTTAGCATGGATTTATCGATTGAAAATATGAGTTGAAAGGTGATGTGGGGGATTATTTCATCCCACAGGGTTATATACCCGAAGGAATAAAGGAAGCATTGTTTGGGAAAGCCCTGGATGACTAGGCTATGAGATGATGTGTAATGGGAACCACCGTGCTCCAATAAGAAATCATTTGAGTGATGAATGAATATACCAAGTCATCCTAGGAGGAAAATCTCAGACGAAAAATGTTACATAATATATAAAAGAGCGAGCTACTTGAGAGCAGGAAAACATGGATAAGAAATGTTCCTCGTCCAATGATAAAGAGGGCATAAATGAAAAGGTGGGGTAAATAGTCATGTGTTGTCTTGTCACTTCCTTATCTTGATAGTTTCAAAAGAGTGTTTAACATGTATCTCTTGGGAAAGAAGGGTCGAGATGATGTGTAACAGAAACAATGCAGAAGACCAATGAAAAGGCCGACAAGTGTTGGATATAGCAAATGAATGTGCATGTAATATTCCATGTCAACCTGACCAATCTATCTTGGATGTATTCAAAATGTGAAAATTGGGAACAACCCAGGGAAAGACCTTTGGGCTACATGTCAAGAAGAAAGAAAAAGTTCGCTAAGGTATTAATATAAAGTGTTATCAAAATAAAATGTCCTGATACTTAGGTTTATTTGATTAAAGCTTGACCACAGTGGTTATTGGCACTAGAGCATTGTTGTAGCGACTACAACCGCCCTCCAAAATTTTGGCTAACATGAAAATTTCAAAGCCTACCTTGGATCCTGCAATCAATCATCCTTCGTCACTTGTTGGTAAGCTGATGATTTCAAGCTCCCCTTCTTGATCTTAAGAATTTTCCATGTTCTCAACTTTATGCAGCATGTGTCATCTTTGGGCATAGGGGTTGTTGTTTGTCATGCAAAAGGAATGTTGTTTTGATTCAAGGGAATTGTGTGCGTATGAGTGGTTGTCACCACATAGACATGTTTCACACTCACTTCACGCACTCTTGTCACGAAGGTTGTTACATCAAGAAAATTATATCCTATGCATTCTGAATGGTGTCTGTTGTGTCACTAATTGTCTGTGTGAGACCACAGTTGAGTCCTATCAATGTTTACATCTATGTCTCACACTTAGCCATTTCCCAAGAAACCTAGCATCATTTGGCTTCCCAAAACTTTGCACTTTTATTTTGCAACCATTAAGCTTCCTCCCTTGCATGCTGAAACCTCGTAGCCCGCAGAGACCCCAACTAGTACTTCTCTCTAGAAATATGCAGAGCAGTGAGGCAGCCAACACTGCTCTTCATAAATGTGCAGAGCAGTCAAGCTGCCAACACTAGTCTCCAGAAATGCACAGAGCAGTCAGGACCCCAATATTGCTCTCCACAAATGTGCAGAGCAATTAGGTTTCCTTGCATTCATAAATTGTGCAGAGGTATCCTCCTATGGGCCCCATCCCGTAGCAGTGTCCTGTGCCTAAAAAATGAGCAGTTTTTTCAAAGTTTTCATGATTGTCTTGCATACAGAAACTACACAGAAAGGCCTCCCATGGTCTCATCTTGACAGCAGTCACTTCCTACTAAAACTACATTGATCCATTGCCCAGTGACTACAGGAAAAGGTGACTTGCTAATATCAACTCCAAGGAGTCAAGGAGAAGGACCAAGAAACTAAGTGAAAGTAAAGGTCATGACCACATGAAAACTCCGTCAGATGCATGATCATCTTGAGGGTAAGTATGGTAATCAAAGAAAACCTTTCTAAGTACATCTCTTAGTTGAATTTGAAAGACTGCTTGTGATTGTCATAGCTTCATGTCTTTAGTAGCATGCTTGTGCACAAACACAAAAAGTCATTTCACACATTTCCTCTACATGTCTTGCTTCCTCTTCTCTTGTTTGGCCAACTGTCATCTTCAGCATGTTGATTGTTATGTCATTCTTGTGACCTCATTCCGATGATGTTGAAGGTTTGTGTTTGAATTTGTTCGCTATGTAAAAATCTATCGCACTCACACACAATGTTGTAAGAAAGTTTGCGCAAGTATCGCCATGGTCGTCTGAAGGTCTTTCCAAAGTGTCACACTTGTCACTTTCATCATTAGATAGTCTCGTAGTCAGTCACAATGAGCATATGTTGTCTTAGGTTCGATATGTCTTGTCATCAAGACACGTTGAGTGTGTGTTCACAAGGTCATGTATACACAAGCTCACTCGCTCACACACTTAACCATTTTGCTAAAGATCTTTCAATTGGACCACCATCCATTATATGGATATCCAGTAAGCTGCATTACACAACCCTCAATGACCAAGTACTGATGCCCAGAATTGTGCAGAGCTTGAGGCTTCCTCCCAAGAAGTGTGCACTGCGCAATCCTAGAATCGACATGGCTGACTTTCACCCAGAACAATGCAAAAGTTTCTAAATAAGCCAATCCAGCAAGCCTCTCGCTAGTCAACCAGAGAGTTTGACCAGGGAGTGACCCCGGACTTCACTCCAAAAAATTGTGCAGAAGCTTTCAGCGTGCCTGCATCTATTCACTGAATAAATTGTGTAGAAATGAGGGACAAGCATCTGCTGCCTGTCACTTTACTGTCTCTTAAAATTGCTTAGTTCTGTTAGTGACTCCCCTTGCTAGCCACCCTGTGGATCCTCTTGAAAATTGTGCAGTTTTCTTGGATTTTCCACCAGCTTTTCGACATCCTGCTTAGCCCAAAAATTGCGCAGACATGTCCTGCATGACTGTCTCCTAGTTTTGTGCAATTTTGGCCAGCAAACTCCCACAACCCGCTCCCAGCCTCCCTTAAAAATCTACGTAGTTTTCACTACCAGTGTCCTTTGCTACCTGCACTGCCTTCCCAAAACAAATTGTGCATTTCTACCTCCCAGCGTAGCCAGATCCTACAGAATGTCACTGTTATTCTGGGCTACTCATCCCAATGCCCTAGTGGCCTCCACACATTTTTTCTTGAGAGTGCTCCGGAGCCTCACATCACGGCCTCACATGTGCTCTGTGCTGTTTTAGAGCTTTGTCATCTCTCCTGGTCACCTACACCTGGAAACGAAAGATAATGCATCATGGTAGACTAGGGGATTTTTGGATTTGATGTTGTCTCGTCATGAGTGATTGCAGAAACAGGTATATGGATGAGACATGGTGAGATGATGAACGGGATAAATAAGGAGCACATGCTAGAAGATTTGATCACAGTTGGATGAACACATGAAGCATACCAAGTAGCAAGAGAAGGAGACACATGCACATGCATGAACTATCAAGTGAACACCAAGACCATTAAAGATTTTGTGCACTCTGCCATATGCAAGTTAAGATATGGTACACCATGGGCACACTCATTACCCAGCGACACAACAACTCGACATGAAAAGAAAAAGAAAAATGTGCATACCAGCAGTGTCATGCCGAGTTGTGTCATGAGTCGCCTCAGCCACATCACTACTTTGGGTTATAAACGTGTAATCAATGTAATGTAACGTGGAAGTCCAAGGTACCCACAGATGAAATCAAAGAGTCATGTATGTCGAAGATTCATGTTGTTGAAAATGGCAACAAGAAATGCTAAAAATAGCAGTTTGAGTACCAGTGCTGGATTGAGCAATAGGGAATGAAAAATGGAAGTGCTAAAAATAGCATTCTATTTTTAGTACTTCAGGATGGATTCCTATTTTAGTCAGTCCCTGGACTAAAAATAGGAAGTAAAATTCGGATTTTAACTTAATAGTTGTTTGAAAATGAATTAATTAATTCTCTATGAGTTAATTAGTTGTGAAAACTCAAACATGAAGTCTATGTGAGGACATGCAACAGTTTATCTATTAATTGAGGAATTTATCCATCAGTTAAAGAGATAAGGATGAGTTCTAATTTGAGTAGTAATTAGTTGGCTTAGTTAACTGATTCAAGTCCAGTTATAATTGATTTAAACAGTTTGTTTAAATTAAGTTCAGTTAGTTAATGCATGCTTGCATATAACTGCTACACTTCAGATAACTAAGGATTATCTCATGAATAACTCATGCATGTCAGTTCAGACAGAGACCCAGTTGAGATTAGAGAAGGGATAGTGTACTATCCATTGGATGAATATTTTTCCTATAAAGGAAGCTCATCCATGATGAGGATTTATCTCCTTCAGGACTGCGTAGTTGGATCAGAGGTTAGTGAGTGTGTGAAGAGGCCAATTCACACAAGTGGCTGCACTAGACCCCAATCAAAATTTCTCAAAGAAATAGGAGGCTTGGAGGGCAAACCAGAGGTTAGATAGAGGCCTTTAACTGTCTATGAGTAGCAAAGGTATTACAGAGAGAGCAGGATAGCTTTTGAGCTAATTCTTTTTGTAATACTGGCTATATTTCCACTTGTACAATAATACAAAGTTGGGGTTTTAGGCTTAGGCTTTCCCTGAGTTATATCTTCTGTGTTATGTGTGATTGATTCCTTCTTATTAGTTATATGTGTTCTTATTGATGTTGCTCATGTTAGATTAAGCTTCTGATAAATTATTTGTAGAAGTAGATCAAGTGTTTTTCTTTAGTATATTTCATTACCAGGTGATCTACAGGTGGGAATTTCTACATGGTATCAGAGCACAGGTGATCAAGTAAGAATAGTATACAAGAAGGGAGAAGTTGAAGTTTGTGATTCCTAGGTATAGAAATCGAGTTCTTATCACATATCTATTTCACCTATGGCGTTCTATGGTTTAAGACTCGAATATGCCCTTGACGGCAATTCGAATTATATGGCCTAGAAGGATTGCATGGAAGCAGTACTAGAGGATAACGGTCTAAAGGACTTCATTGATCAAGAAGTCCTCAAGCCAACTAGTGTTACTAAATTGGATGAATGGAAGAAATGTGTGGCTAGAGCAAGGAGAATCCTTCTGAAGGGAGTTCGAGATCACATAGTCTCGAGTCTGAAGGAGACACTGTTTTCAATGTGGAAAACATTGAAAGATCTATATCAAAATAGTAGTGATCAAAGGAAGTTGGCGCTGAAAGACAAGCTTCGAAAGATCAAGTGTGAAAAGGGTGACACGATCTCTACATATTTGAACAAGCTCACCACATGCAGGGATGAGCTTGGAAGTGTAGGGATCATGACAGCTGATGATGACATGGTGAGTCTTGCAGTCCTCGGCCTTCCTAAGAGCTATCATAGCTACGGGGACTTGGTTAATGGAAGAGAGAAACTGCCAGATTGGGAATGACTTTGGTCTGATTTAATGTAGGAGGAGATAAGAAGAAGCACTAGAGATGGTTCTTCATCCATGGAGGATGAAGAAAATTGTGCCTTCGCGAGTAAGTAGAAGAAGGGGAAGGAGAAGGTTTCTCATTCTGAATCCAGTTCTTCCCATGGTGGGAAGAAGTTTGACAAATCAAAAGTGTGATGCTTTCGTTGTCATGAGGTGGACCATTTTGCTAAAAATTGTCCACTGAGGAAATCCAAGAAGGGATCCATGGAAGGATCAGAAGGTGAGGCACTGGCCTCATAGTTCGAGTTGGATTTCACACTCTCCACATGCATGGTTTCATCCATGGTGGGAAGTGGTTGGTTTCTTGACAATGGAGCTTATTTCCACATGACTGGCGACAAGAGTTTGTTCAGTACTTTGGAGGAGAAAGATCTCCTGATACTCATAGTGATGGGTAATGATGAAAAGTACAGTGTCTTAGGTGTAGGCATGGCTATTTTTGAAAGGGAGCATGGAGCTTGCCTTACCTTGACCAATGTCGAGTATGTACTAGGATTGAAGAGAAACTTGGTGTCGATCATGATGCTGGAAGACAGAGGCTATGATGTAGTCTTTAGTAAGGGAAAGGTTTTCCTTAGACACATAATCACTAGATAGGTGAAGCAGATTGGTTCATGGGTCAAGAACCTGTATGCTCTTGAGTTTTAAGATGCATGCAAAGCCTTGAGGAGCAAGGCAACAGCTGGAGACTTGGTGGTTGAGAGGGAGAGTACATTACCTCTCAACATGCAGCACCAAAAGAAGTCTCAGACGATTGTGGAGGAGCCACAATTGGTGAAGCAGCTTCAGGAGGTTGTGGAGCAGCCGCAACTAGAAAAGTTGAGAGGAGATCAAGTAGAGACATCTACTCATGTTGAACCTCCAGTAGGGGGAAACTTCAAGCTAGGTGGGAAAAGGGATCACATGCAGCCATACCTCCAGGTAGGAGGTGGGGCGATGTGGAGTGATCGTCCCAAGGAGGAGGGGTAGGATCCTTCAGGTACCCAACCTCTTTGATTCGACTTTGCAACAGGAGCCCCGATGAGGAGTAACAGGACTGACTGATTGGGTAGAGATAGATGCGAATGGAGTGGTAGAGAGAGCTACAGTGCAGGAGTCCCAGGACTATGTAGAGCTAGCAGGTTGCAACAATGTGAGAGGCACAGGAGTGTTGCACCAGTGCAGGATGGCACAGAGAGGTGTGAAACAGTTTGAGATGCATGGAGTGTTGCAGCAACTCAGAGGTCAGAGAGGGAGCACTTGTTAGTAGTAGGTAGAGCTTCAGCATCAGAGTATGTTTCTAGCATAACAGAGAGGTCAGTGGGAGTTTTTTTTATTCTTAGAGTTGCTGGAGCAACCACACTTGGTAGAAGTGTTGCATGCATAACATTCCAGAGTTACAGGATCGGGTTCGAGTTGAATGCCTTTCTTGTTGATAGGGAGTGTTGAAAATGGCAACAAGAAATGCTAAAAATAGTAGTTTGGGTACTAGTGTTGGATTAAATTAGCAAAAGGGAATGAAAAATGGAAGTGCTAAAAATAGCATTCTATTTTTAGCAGTTCAGGATGGATTCCTATTTTATTTAGTCCATGGACTAAAAATAGGAAGTAAAATTCAAATTTTAACTTAACAACTATTTGGAAATAATTAATTAATTCTCAATGAGTTAATTAGTTGTGAAAAATCAAACATGAAGTCTATGTGAGGACATGCAATAGTTTATCTATTAATTGAGGAATTTATCCATCAGTTAAAGAGATAAGGATGAGTTCTAATTTGAGTAGTAATTAGTTGGCTCAGTTAACTGAGTCAAGTCCAGTTATAATTGATTTAAATAGTTTGTTTAAATTAAGTAAGTTCAGTTAGTTAATGCAAGTTTGCATATAACTGTTGCACTTCAGATCACTGAGGATTCTCTCATGAATAACTCATGCATGTCAGTTTAGATAGAGACCCAGTTGAGATCAGAGAAGGGACAGTGTACTATCAGTTGGATGAATATTTTTCCTATAAAGGAAGCTCATCCATGATGATGATTTATCTCCTTCAGGACTGTGTAGTTGGATCAAAGGTTAGTGAGTGTGTGAAGAGGCCAATTCACACAAGTGGCTGCACTGGACCCCAATCAAAATTGTGCAAAGAAATGGGAGGCTTGGAAGGCAGCCCAGAGATTAGATAGAGGCCTTTGACTATCTATGAGTAGCAGAGGGATTGCAGAGAGAGCATGATAGCTTTTAAGCTAATTCTTTTTGTAATACTAGCTATATTTCCACTTGTATGATAATACAGAGTTGGTGTTTTAGGCTGAGACTTTCCCTGGGTTATATCTTTTGTGTTATGTGTGATTGATTCCTTCTTATCAGTTATATGTGTTCTTATTGATGTTGCTCATGTTCGATTAAGCTTCTGCTAAATTGTTTGTAGAAGTTGATCAAGTGTTTTGCTTTAGTATATTGCATTACCAGGTGATCTACAAGTGGGAATTTCTACACATGTAAGTCAAACAGTCATGAGAGAAGTCAAACAATCACAAGGGTCAGTTTCACCCTTAGCTATATATATCCCTCATTTGTACAGGTAAAGGAATTTTCACCTTCGCTCCTCCCACCTTACTCTAGTGGGATCCTGACTTATTGAGAGTAGAAGAAGTTGTCCCTTCATAGAAGTTCTACTCTCAATAAGTCAGGATCCCTCTTCCTCCTCTGAAATAAATAAGTGCTTATGCACAGTTCTTTGAAAAATGAAAAATGAATAAGGCAAAAGAAGAAAAAGGCTTCCTGCGCAGAGAGGTGATGCAAGTAACTCCGTTGGGGTACTGACCAGGCTTTTTGGCAGCATAGCGATGCTTGTGTTGTTGCATGACTCTGTCGGGGTACTGTCCAGGCCTGCTGGCAGTGGAGCAATATCATAGATGAAACTTGAAACCTTATAGTTTTATTACTTGTGAATCAATATACCCCTCATCCCTAATCGAAACAATTAGGTTGAATTGGCTTGGAATGTGTGTTGACCGATCAAGACAATGGTAGGGACTACATCATTCACATAAGCTAGTGCAGAAGTCATCACGATCAAGGAATCGAATAATACTTCCAGAAAGGTTAGACTCACTTTTCACGAAACAAGGTCCATACAAAGAGCTGGATTTCTACCAATGTGTCACCAATGTTGTAGCGGCTACAACCACCCTCCAAAATTTTTTCTCGCATGCAAATTTTAGAGCCTACCTTAGATCCTACAATCGATCATCCTTGGTCAATTTGTAAGCTGATGATTTCAAGACCCCCTTCTTGATCTTAAGATTATTCCATGTTCTGATCTTTATCCAATATGCATTATCTTTGGGCATAGAGGTTGTTATTTGTCATGCAAAGGGAATGTTGTTTTGCTTTAAGGGAATTGTGTGCGTATGAGTGGTTATCATCACATAGACATGCTTCACACTCACTTCATGCACTCTTGTCACGAAAGTTGTTACATAAAGAAAAGTGTGTCTTATTCATTCTGGTTGGTCTACGTTGTGTCACTAAGTGTCCATGTGCGATCATAGTCGAGTCCTATCACTGTTTACATCTATGTCACTGATCTCACACTTAGTCATTTCCCAAGAAACCTAGCCTCATTAAGCTTCCCGAAACTTTGCAATTTTCTTCTACATCCATCAAGCTTCCTCCCATTCCTGCTGAAACCTGATAGCTCACAGAGACCCTAACCAACACTACTCTCCAAAAATGCGCAGAGTAGTCAAGAAGCTAGGACTGCTCTCCAGAAATACACATAGTAGCCAAGCAACGAACACTACTCTCCATAAATGCACAAAGAAGTTAGGTTTCCTTGCATTGAGAAATTGAGCATAGGTGTCATCCTAGGGCCCCATCCTGGTGCAGTGTCCTGTGCCTCAAAACTACGTAGTGTTGTCGAAGTTGTCCCGTCAGTCTTGCATGTTGAAACTGCACAAATGGGCCTCCCAAGGCCTCATGTTGGTAGCAGTCACTTCCTGGTGAAACCACACTGATCCATCGCCCAATGACTACAGGAAAAGATGACATGCTAAGATCAACCCTAAGGAGTCGAGGAGAATGACCAAGAGACTAAGTGATGGTAAAGGTCAAGAACACATGCCAACTCCATCGGTTGCATGATCATCTTGAGGGTAAGTATTGTAAGTAAAGAAAACCTTTCTAAGTACATCTCTTAGTTGAATTTGCAAGTCTACTTGTCATTTTCATATCATCATGTGTTTAGTAGCATGCTTGTGCGCAAACAAAAAAAGTCATTTCATGTGTTTCCTCTACATGTCTTGATTCCTTTTCACTTGTTTGGCTAACTTTCATCTTCGACATGTTGGTTGTTATGTCATTCCTGTGAACTCGTTCTGGTGATGTTCAAGGTTTGTGTTTGAGTTGTCTTCACTATGTAAAGATCTATCGCATTCACACACAATGTTTTAAGAATTGTCGCACAAGTGTCATCATGGTCGTCTGAAGGTCCATTCGAAGTGTCGCACTTGTCACTTTCATTATTAGACAGTCCTACAATCAGTCACACTAATCATATGTTGTCTTATTGGTTCAAGATGTCTTATCGTCAATTCATGTTGAGTGTGTGTTCACAAGGTCATGTATACACAAGTTCACTCGCTCACACACAACCATTTTTCCAAATATTTGTCGACTGAACCACCCTCCATCAGCAAGACCTCCACTAAGATGCACTAAGCTATCTTAGCCCTCAGTGACCAAGTACTAATACCCATAATTGCACAGAGCTTGAGGCTTCCTCCTAGGCTTTCTGCACTACACAATCTTGGAATAGACATGGATGACTGTCACCTAGAACAACATAGAAGTTCCCAAGAATCCATCTCAATTTGCGCTACTCACAAGCCAATCCATTAAGCCTCCCATTGGTCAACCAGAGAGTTTGATTAGGCATTGACCCCAAGCTTCACTCCTCCACAAACTTGATCAAAAGATGTCAGCATGCCCACCTCTGCTAACTAAATAAATTGGGCAGACATGAGGGACAGGCACCCATTGCCTGTCACTACATTGTCTCTGAAAATTGTGAAGTTCTGTCAGTCAGTCCCCCTCCCAGTTGGCCTGCTTCTCCTCTGAAAATTGCACAGTTTTCTTGGACTGTCCACTAGCTTCTCTACATCCCACTCAACCCATAAACTACATAGATATGTCCTTCATGATTGGCTCCTAGTTATGCGTAGTTTTGGTTAGCGGGCTCCCATAACCCACTCCCATCCTCCCCTGAAATTCTACTCAGTTTTCACTGCGAGTGTCCTCTGCTACCCACACTGCCTTCTCGAAAAAAACTATGTAGTTTTACCTCCCAACTGAGCCAAATACTGTAGAATTTCACTATTGTTCCGGACTTCTCATCCTAGCCTCCCAATGATCTCTGTGTAATTTTTCTTAACAGTGACCTAGAGCATCACATCCCAGCCTGACATGTGCTCTACACTATTTCAGAGCTTTGTCCTCTCTCTCAGCCACCTCCACGGGAAATGAAAGACAATGCATCATGGTAGACTAGGGGATTTATGGATTTGATTTTGTCTCATCATGAGTGATTGTAGAAATAGGTACATGGATGAGACATGGCACGATGACGAACGAGACGAACAAGGAAAACATGCTAGAAGACTTTCTCGTGGTTGGATGAACACACAAATAATACCAAGCAGCAAGCGAAGCAGACACATGCATATGCATGAACTATCAAGAGAACACCAAGACCATTAAAGACTCTGTGCACTCTTTCATATGGAGGTGAAGCTGTGGTACACCATGGGCACACTCATCACTCAGTAGAATAGTAGCTCAACACGAACAACACTGCTAGCATGTGCATACCAACAATGTCATTTCGTGTTGTGTCATAGGTCGCCTCGGCCACATCACTACTTTAGGTCATAACCCTGTATCAATGTAATGTAATGTGGAAGTCCAAGAGACCCATGGATGAAGTCAAAGAGACATGTAAGTCAAAGAGTCATGTAAATCAAAGAGTCATGTAAGTCGAACAGTCATGAGGGAAGTTGAATAGTCACAAGGGTCAATTTCACCCTTGGCTATATATACCCCTCATTTGTACATGCAAAGGAATTTTCACCTTGGCTCCTCCCACATAGCCTTGAGACTCTGTAGTATTTTCTTTGAGGAGCAAGCAGTGGCTCCAATGCCCCACTATCGGGGTTAGGGATGTAATGGTGTACGGATGTGTCTTGGAACTTTCACTTAATTTAGAACCCTATTACTAGGCCAACATGTTTTCACACATGTATTATATTTGTTTGTAAGACTATTCTTTGAGGGCTTGTAATGCATGTTTTTTTAACCTGTATTAAGACAATTGAACTATTTCGATTGTTTTATTACATATGCTTTTGGAAATGTGTTGTATCAATTTTTAATGATGTCTTGCCCATGTGGACTATTCCATTGAACAATTGACAGATTCATTCTCGTAAACTTGTTATAACGACCGTCACCTCGTGTGGACTATTCCATTGGGTGTTATATGTTCTATTTGTTCACTTTATGTTTGTGACTACTACATCCATGTGGACTACTCTGCCTGAAGCTGTGTATGTCCTGTTGTGTTGTGTGTCTCTTACATATTTGGGACTATTCCCTTTCGACTTGAGACCCTCTCTCGCCCTCCCCATATGTAGTGAAAGAACTTTGACACAAGAAACACTAAACAGTCACTAGGCACACAAACCTCGGTGTTTGAAAACTAAGTATACCACTGTCATGTCCTGACAAGAAAGATCTAAGTCATATATTTAAGATAATGGTAACCGGGCCATCATACTAGATGGGTCTCCTACACCAAATAGTGTGAGGTCTAGTTGGGACTTCATACCGAGGAGATCCCTTAAATGTTGGAGGGTCTAGCACCGTCAAAAAGCGTCATTATTTATTTTATTAATTAAAACATCCACTTAAATTTGAGACTAATAATACATAAAAGTATAAAATGAAAATGGTTTTTTTTGCGAATTTTTGAAGGAGATTTTAAAGTAAATTCAAAATTTTTAAAGGGTCCCCATTTTTATTATGATACTAATATAAAATGGGGGTTGTTTTCGACAACAAGTAACAACATATTGGGCAAACCAATTATCTCTTTTTATATTAAGGAAAGGAATAATTAATAATATTGCATAAAGGATAGAATTGATAACTTAATAAAAAATTCATGAATAATATTTTATGATCATTTGATCTGAACTTAAACAAGAACACAACAACTTACATATATAATCATAAACACAAAGATGTAGCTAAAAACACTTCATTTCATTAATAGAAAAATATTGAACTGTGCTTACAAACAGAATGGAAATAAGATAGCTCAGGCGATGCTAGCTTATCTCTAAGAAGAGATGTGGTGTCTACATATCTCTTAATTGTGTTACAATGAGACTAAAGGGCCTATTTATTATTGGAAAACATGAGAAAATCCCAAACAACCAAAATGATAACCCAGGAGATGAAACATCAAGAGTTTGTGGGCCCCATTGGGGTTAGTTGGGTAGCCAAATTCCCAGGGTCGTAACTTGGTCATATTATCTCTATTTGGTGCATATGATACCTTGTTGGAAAGGTCCCGCCGAGAACTACAGGTTTTTCCACATGCCCCTAACTATGGTTTTGGGCCTACTGCAAACCCCAAAAAACGTCGTTTAGGGCATCAAAACTACTCTGAAAGTTCAGGACTCGAAAAACTGCTAAAAAAAGTAAATGTTGAAATGAACAAGGAAATATATGAAACTGACTAGGGGGTCTAGGTGGAATAGGTAGGTGGCCACCAATATCCACCTGGATCATTCCTCCCTCCTTAGGAAGTAATGGTCCCCATTGCATGCAGAGCCTCCATGAGGTGAGGAAATTTCTATTGAACTTGGTCCCTGGTGAACCACTTGCCCTGGTGAAGGAGTTGGCCTGCATTGATAACTTGATATAACTGTATCCTTTATTAATGAGTGTTCTTGATCTGTGTTTCCATGATCTAATCAATTATGGCCTTTTTCATGTAGTCCGGGTTGAGCTCTGTTGGTGTGAGCTATTATGAAATGTTAGATGTGTCCAACAATGGTGGAAAGTATGGCCGAATGCAATGTACATTGAACACTGGGTGCAAACTAAGGGACAATAGGATGTTGAGCTTGAAGGCATTGTCACCGATGACCTTGGTGATGGTGTATGGCCCATATCGAAGCAGGCGAAGCTTGCGGTGGGGTCTAGCAAGGCACTCCTTCTGCAAATGTAGCCAAACTTTGTCTCCCACCTGGAATTTGTGTGGCACTTGATGTTGATCATGGTGCTCCTTGTACTTAGAATTGGTTCTATCCAATCTATCGTGGACATGTTGGTAGATGTCTTGAATGTTCTCAATGAATTTGTTATCCCTTTTAGCTTCAGACTGAACATGAGCCGAATCTACCTGAGTGGCTGCAAATGGTATAACCATAGCAATGGGGCATAATGGCATAAATCCCAGCCCTACCTGAAAGAGGTTGTGGCCTATTGAGCTATGGAGAGCTCTGTTGTAGCTATGTTGGACATAGGGGAGAATTTCATCCCATGTGTGTGAATTCTTTGAGTTGTACATGTGCATAATATGTACGATCATCCTGTTGACAACCTCTATTTGGCCATCAGTTTGGGGATGGAAAGCCATGGAATTAGTAAGTTTTGTATCTAGAATCAACCAAAGACTTGACCAAAATGAACTCAAGAATCTGCTATCCTGATCTGAGACAATGGACTGAGGGATCCCAAAGTGTACCACACTCGCTCAAAGAATAGCTTAGAAGTGGCATATGCTATGATACTCTTCTTGCAGGCCGTCGTGATGGCCATCTTAGAGAATATGTCCATGACCACGAAAACAAAATCATTGTCATGCTTAGTAGAAGGAAGGTCCAACATGTCATTCATGGAGACAGATTCCCAAGGTCGTCTAGGAGTAAGTAGAGGAGTACACAAGCCTTACTTCTTGATGGTCGGTTTGAAAATATCGCAGGCAGTGGAGGATCTAATGTACCTCCCAACTTCCTGACGAAGTTTTGACCAATAAAAATAATTCTGCAATAACACCATTGTTTCCTCTACTCCAAAATTTCCAGCAACCTAATTGTAGTGCACCTCCCAAATAATTTTGGCACACTCACTTGAAGGAACACAAATGTGTCCCAGGGTAGCATAACAGTGCATCCTGAAGGTGAAAATTTGGAACTTGCTTCCCTCTAGGAGTGTCTGGTATATGATGCTAAATTCTGGATCAGTCTTGTAAAGATGTGGCCACCCCGATATCTCGTTCCCACAGGAGTTGAGAACAGTGATCAATGTCATGACCAGTGGTCGGCTAAGGCAATCAATGACATTATTGGTGCTACCCTTCTTATACTTAATGTTCAAATGGAATTGTTACAGATAGGTGGACCATTTCTGATGGAAATCATTCTGCAACTTCCCTTGTGTCTATATCAACTGTAGAGGTCAGTGGTATGTGTGGATGATTGTTTCCTTCCCCAAAATGTAATGCTTCCATTGAAGACGACACTACAGAATGGAATAAATTTCTTTTTCGTAAGTGGGGTACTTTTGGACTGTGTCTAAAAGCATCTCACTATGGTAAGCCACTAGATTCCCATGCTGAGTGAGAACCACACCAATAGCATATTCAGAGGCATATGTCTCAATCTCAAATGGTTTTTGCAGTTCTGGTAATGTGAGCACTGGTGCAGAACAAAGGTGATTCTTCAACTCAGAGAACGATTTTTGTTGGGTTTTCGACCAAAAAAACTTTTCTTTCACTCCACCCTTAGTGACTTGAATTGAATTCCAAGTGATATGAGAGAACACCAACACGAACCTACGGTAGAAATTGGTAAGACCAAAAAAGTTGTGGATCTCTATTAGATTGGTTGGGGTTGGCCAATCCTGAATGACTTGTATCTTGGATAGGCCACATGTACACCCTACTCATCAATGATTTATCCCAGATATTGAACCTAGGTCAGGCCAAAGGTGCATTTCTCCAAGTTAGCACACATCTTGTGTTGTTATAGGGTTTGAAGGACCTATCGAATATGGTCGAGGTTCTCTTCCCAACTCCGGCTGAAGATCAAGATTTCATCTAAATACACCACCACGAATGCATTGGTGAAGGGTCGCAAGATTTCATTTATCGGTCTCATGAAGGTTAAAGGGGTGTTCATCAATTCAAACGACATGACCAACCTTTAGAAAATGCCCTCCTTGGATTTGAAGGCAGTCATCAACACATCGGAGGGTTCGATAGGAACCTGGTGATAACCTGACTTTAGGTCAATATTGTTGAAATATTTGGCCCCTTTGAGCTGGTCCAGAAGGTCATCAATCCGTAGGATTGGGTACCTATTCCAAAAAGTGATCTTGTTCAATGCCTGATAGTCAATACAAAGCCTCCAAGTCCATTCTTCTTTTGTAACAATACAATCAGGCTCCCACAAGGTGATGATATTGGCATAATGTGCCCTTTCTACAATAGTTCTTGAATTTTCCTCTTGATTTCATCGTTCTCCATAACAGAGCATCGATAGATCGATCCATTAGGCAGCAGCACACCCAAGGTGAAATCGATGGCATGCTTAACATGACAGTGTAGAGGTACCCCTATGGGTGAGGCAAAAATATCCTTGTGCTCCTCCACGACCTAGTCCATCTATTGTTGTTGTGTAGAGGAGCCCTACCTAGAAGTCATGGCCACAAACTTCTTCTTGCCCTGGGGGCGACTCATAAGGAAAACAAAATTCCTGGTCTGGGAAATGATTTTAATGCATTTCTTCAGAGTGATCAAAGAGATGGTGGTAGGCGAGGCTAGCTCTGGTATCCTGTACAACTTATTAGCCAAAGTAATAATCACATAACGAGGTCTAGACTCATATATAGCATGTCATTTCCATAAGTATGATTTTCCCAAAAATACATTACAAAATTCAAGAGGAGAAATGTTACACAGTACCTCATCAATGAAGGGCTTGATGTTGTGGGGAAGGCGACATTGTTGGCTGACGTGAAGATATTGTACTTGGTGAAGCCACTCAATGGTGTATGATTGTGGATCTGTTGTAGCCTTTAGGCCAAGACACTTCACAACCTATGCTGAAATGAGGTTCTTTTAGCTCCTACTGTCGACAATGAACTTCCACGGAGAACCCTTCACCCACATTTGTGAGTGGAAGAGGCATTCCCCATCCTCTAGATCTTTAGGCTAAATCTTCCGGATCTTGGTGGTGGCCACTGTGGCACTGGGTTGCGCCTCAATTATCTCCTTCCCTTTGTTAGTTCACTTATTGGGTTCTGATTGATAGTTGGAACTTGACTCTGATTCAAAAGCCTTCAGCTCAGCCACCAGTGACTGCTTGGCCTGACACTCACTTGTATTGTGAGTGGATCTCTTATGGAACTCAGACCATTTTACCGTGTCCTTCTTCGTCTTTGTGGTTTTTTTATTTGCTTGCAGCTTCAGCGGGCTATCCTGGGTAGCCCTGACTTGGCTTGGTCCTTATTTCTATGGTTTGGGGTGCCTTTTCCTTACTTTAGATTTGCAGATCCAATCTCCCTCTTCTTCTGTTTAAACTTATGCTCAATCTTGAGAGCATACTAATACATCGTGCCAAGAGAGGAAATGTCCAGGAACTCCATCTAGTCCTGGATGTACTTGTGTAGACAGCTACGGTACTTGAGCACGAAATGATTCTCAGTATCCTTGATACCTACCTTTGTGCAAAGGGTATGCAAAATATTTGTGAACTCTAGCACATCTTGGTCCCTTCCCTGCCGTAGCATGGTCCACTTTATGTATTTGTCTTCAGAGCTCATGAAATGGTAATATTGTTCCTTGATGGTGTCTCGAAAAGAATTCCAAGTGGGTACAACTAAAAACAGTGAGGGTTCACTCTCGTCCTTTTGTTCACAGTAGGTTTCCCACCAGTCCTTGATGTGTGGGGAGGCTTTGAGAAGTGCCAAAGTAAACTTTTCCCGATTAGAAAAGTCACGAATTGAAAAATATGCTTCCAACATATTTAACCATTTATCTGTGATGTCTACATCTATCAGGCCTTATAATATGGGAATATCAAAGCTAACTTGTACCTTAAAAGGAGTGGCTCCTCCAAAGTGGCTTCTGGATTAATATGCATTTCCTGTGGGTAGTCGTCAAAGGATCTGGGCAAATTTATCCATCATCGCGTCCCTCTGTCGGTTGAGGGCTTCCTCAAGCATCATTTTGAAAGGATCTCCTACCCCCTCATCTTTCTTTTCTTCCACCATGGGAGGTCATCGGAATTTTGGGAGGCTAATCTTGCAATGGTTTGACCAGATTAAGCCCTAACTCCTTATACCCTGACCTCCTTGGGGACATGCAAAGAAAAACAAAGAAAGAGCAGACCGCTCTGATACCACTGATCCAAACTTAAACAGGAATTCAACAACTTATAGATATAATCATGAAGACAAAGATGTAGCAGAAAAACACTTCATTTCATTAATAGAAAAACATTAAACTGTGCTTACAAACAGAATGGAAATAAGATAGGTCGGGCAGTGCTAGCTTATCTCTGAGAAGACATGTGGTGGCTACATGCCTCTAAATTGTGTTACAATTAGGCTCAAGGGCCTATTTATTATTGGAAAACATGGAAAACCCTTAAACAACCAAAACGATAATCGCAGGAGATGTAACAACAAGAGTTTGTGGGCCCTGTTGGGGTTAGTTGGGTAGCCAAATTCCCGGGGTCGTAACTTGGTCATATTGTCTTTGTTTGGTGCATACAATACCTGATTGAAAAGGTCTCACTTAATACTATAGGTTTCGCCACATGCCCTTTCCCATAGCTATGGGCCTACTATGAACCCCTGTCTATGACTATGTGCTTGTTACGGGCCCCAAAAAAACATTGTTTAGGGGGTCAAAACTGCTCCAGAAGTTTAGGACCCGAAAAACTGCTAAAAATAGTAAATTTTGAAATGAACAAGGAAACATATGAAACTGACTAGGGGGTCTAGGTGGAATAGGTAGGTGGCCACCAATATCCACCTGGATCATCATTAAAAGAAAAGAAAGGGAAATTTGTACTCGTACCTTTTTTTATATGACCTTTTGTCCAAAAGGGAAGGGGTATTTAAGTTTATTTATTGGCATAATAATTTTGGCTTATGATTTGATTTTTTTTTGGTTTGGCTGGTGAGACATGTCTAAGGGGATTGAGCTTCCAATCACTTGGATACATAAGAGATTTCCAACATGTTTTTTTCCAATTGTGCTACCACCCGTAGACAACTTACAATTTTATTACTAAGAACAACTTAGTACCATTTCATGCATGCTTGTTGATTTAAAATTTCTATACCTGACATCACTTCACTGTTAGGAGGATTTTTTAATACCTCAACAAAGTTACCTTCACATCATGCATGAATTTACCCACTACTAGTGATCCTGTTCAGTACCCCGACATGTTTACATACATTTCCCGTGACTTCTAATGTTTTCTTTGTTCTTCGCCTTTATATTACATAATTTATGATTGCATATTTAGCAATGGCATGTTAAGAAGTCGGGTGATAAAGAAAATTATTGAAAAAAGCAATGCATATTATGGCATTCAGTTAGATTTTCATCTTTTAAAATTCTATTGTTATTATATTAAAAGTGCATGGAGGGAATTTAATACTTCTAGAAAAGATATATTTTAAAGTATTTTCCAAAGAACGATTTCTTAATTAGGATGAATTAATCATAATATTTAATCATTATAATGGATAAAATATAAGTCTCTCACTTTTAGAAAGCTTTTAAGTGATAGTTCTATATCATTAAAGATATATAAACATGATATAAAAACACAACGCTAACAATTATTATTGACAAATTACAGAAAAATTGGATTTACAAATGATTATTTACATATTTACAGAAAACATGAATTTTCAAGAAAAATATTTCTTTAAAATCTAGCCATTGACTGGAAGATTTTCCTCAACCCCTTCAATGATTTGTATAATAAATGTAGATGGACCAATTTTCTTAGAAATTTGAAATGGGCCAAGCTAGGGTTTCTGAACTTTTCTATGCTTTCCTTTATCCTCATGTACTTTGTCCCATTTCAATACTAACTCACCAACGTCAAAATTCTTATCATCTAATGAGATGTTATCAAACAAATTTTTGATAAAAAAATTTATGGTTATTATAGGTGTGTGGCTTTGTCCTTGCTTCATCCATGTAACAACCCCTGGTTGATTTTCCCTGTAAATAAAATAAGACCAAGGTTGTGAGACACATATTCCAAGCTAAATGGTGGGAAAAAAATTATAGTGGGCATCACTTTTGGATTATTTTTGGTTATGGAGATTGGCAAAGGCATTGACAAAGGAAAAGAGGAAATAATTCACATTTAATTATGAAAATAAAGGAAAATAGGAGAAAAGGAAAGTGAAGAGACACAAATTTGCATGTAAGGGAAATTTGATGGAAAATGAAGAAAATAGATGCATCAATGATAAAAAGGATTCAGAGAAACAATTTATATCTTTTGGTAGTTCAATTTTTGGCTCTCTCATTCATTCTCTCACTCTCTCATACTCTTGCACACTTACAACATTCTTGGAGAATTCTTGGAGCACTTTAGAATTCACTTGGACTTGGAGAAAGAAAGCAAAGGAAAGAAAGCAAGCACAAGGAGATTGTTGGATCAAGGACTACAACAGGATTGCTTTCCAGGCAACAAATTGCATGTGTGATTTGCTTTCTGATTTTTGGATGCATGGTATATGCATGTGATTCATCGATTATGTGTTGTCATTGGGATGGATATTTTCTTGGATTGACAATGGTTTCAACCTTGCCTTTCCATTTCCTAGATATCCATGGTGTTGTTGGGTTCCCACTTGTTTTTTGATTGGTGCTTAGGTTCCCTATGACTGTAGGTTGGAACAAACACTCTGGAATCCTTGCAATAGCTTGGGTTGAGGTACTAGTTCTTAGAGTTGTAGGTTGGGACAAATGCTTTGGAGCACTTGGTGGGTTGAGTTACTAGTCCCTAAAGTAGTGGTTCAAACAAATTCTCTAGAGCCCTTGAGGGTTGTGGGTTGAGCTACTAGTTCCTAGAGCCTTGGATAGCTTGGGTAGGGATAGATCTGGCTGATGTTAGTGATTTCCATACCATAGAGGTGGAATCATTGTGGTTGAGGTGGGTTGGAATCTAGAAGCCCTAGTTGGTTTTATCTTGGTTTATCCCATGAAATCCCACATTCATGCATGGAATATGTAGCAGGGGTGATTGGATGAAAGAGATATTTGATCAATCCAATCTATGGAGGGGTTGTACATAAAAGTCCTTCACTTGGTTGCAACTTTCATATGTTAATAAGAGCTACTTTCCTATTGTGATATATGAGCACTTGTATTGGTTATCATGTTGACATTAGGATTGATTTTCCATGGTTTTTATTTTTGATATTTGATGTTATATGATGTATTCTATCTATGGATTTTGGCATGTTTTGATCAGTTATTGAATGGTTGGTGAATGCATGGGCTAACAAGCAATATTAAAACTTTCTAGAGAGGGCCTAGAGCCTTCTTCGTGATTCTTAAATCAAAATTTGAAGTTTATGATCAAATATGCATTCATGACATGTAGCTTACATGTTTTTCATAAATTTGACAAAATGTCTGATGTGGATTAGGCATGTATAGGTTAAGTTCTTACTTGATTTTGGATGGTTAACATTATTATAATCTCTTTTATGATTCTAGAAAGTTATAGGAAGTTCTAGGAAGTGGTATGGAGGCTAGCCTAAAAAGGTGGCTCAGATCTCAAGACCGCTTGCACTAAACTAGAGGATTTAGGTCATAACAACATGGAAGCCTTGTTATTCATGTGGTTGGATTCTCATAGCCATACTCTTTCCTTATTTTACGTGCAACTAGGGTTTTAGGTTAGTGAAAAATGGTTCCAACTCAGGGATTGATCACCTGGGGTGGTTGTTTAGCTCCTAAGTGATTTGTAGTCCCTGTAGGATGTTAATAAGTGTTTAGTTTGTAGGCCCCACCTCCTAAACTAGAACTTGGAGGTCAGGTCATCTCATAGACACTCGTCTCATGTTTATCTTAGCGAGCTTTTAAATTTGGGTAAATGTGGGAGGAGGTGTTATAGGGTGGTATCTGTTGAGAAATGACAGCAAGAAATTCTAGTTTAATTTGTCATTGAATTTAATTGAGAATTAAAATTGAATTCTATTCTCATATCAACCTGTAAATAGTTAATTAATTTTAATTAAGTTAATTAACTTAGTAATTTCGAGTTGGAAGTCTTTCTGTAGTCATGTGTATTTTCTCCCTAAGTTTTAGGAGTCCAGTATGAGTTTAAATTGAGTTGGAAATTAAATCACTCAATTTACTGAGTTAAATTCAGTTAAATTAGTTTTAAATTATTTTTGGAACCAACAGAGAGTTAATAGTCAGTTGGTGCACTAGTGCATCCACACATGTCACTCTAGTTAACTGAAGATTCCATCATAAGAAACTCATGTGCGTCAATTCAGAGAAATACCTAGTTGAGACTAGAGTGCAGGGAAAATGTATTATCAGTTGTATTATTTATTGGAGTGTAAATATCATGTGTGAAATCAGAGAAAGACCTATGCTTGGATTGTGTAGTTTTGGAAGCATGAATTCCATTTAAATATAGGTTATTCATCAAAGGAATTATGCAAGAGATTAGGGGCTTGAAGAGCTGCATAATTGGCTAAGTGTTGGCCTAGAGTTAGTTTGTGAGCTGGGACAATTGAGCATACTTGTGCGGAATTGTTCTAGTGAGAACAAGATTTGTATCTTCACTCATATTTCAGATATATGCAACACAGATAGTGGGGTTTTGAGCAGTGGATTTCCCCAAATACATCATGTGTTATGTGCCAATGATTTATCTTCTTCTTGTTCATATTGTTTCCATCGATCTATTGGATTCTGCTGGTTGAAAGTAGAAGTATATTCTTGTCTTTTTCTTTAGTACATTTCATGCGCTTGTGAATCTACCAGACTTTCTACATGGCATTGGAGCTGAGAACAATATACTAAAAGATATTTCGAACTTTTGAGTTTTTGGTTACATGTGAAATTCAAATTTGCATTACATACTTCAGGATCACCAGATGGCGTTCTACAGTTCACGGCTTGATTATGCCTTGGAAGGTAGCTCTAATTTTATATCCTGGAGGGACAAAATGGATTTTGTGCTAGAGGATAATGGCTTGAAGGAATCTATTTATCAAGAAATTCTTAATTCAGCAACATCAGATGCACAGAATTTGGCCGAATGGAAGAAGTGTGTGGCGAAGGCGAGGTGGATAATCCTTGAGGGAGTTCGAGACCACATTGTCTCGAGTCTCCATGGAAAGGAAACTTTGTATGTTATGTGGAAAACATTGGTGGAATTGTATCAGAACATCAGTGACCAAAGGAAATTGGCATTGAAGGACAAACTTCGAAAATCAAAATGGAGAAAGGCGAGACAATTCCAAAATACTTGACCAAGTTCACTCAATGTTGTGATGAACTTGGAAGTGTTCGGAATCACAGTTTCTGAGGATGATATGGTGATTCTTGCTCTTATAAGACTCCCAAAGAGTTGGCATAGTTATCAGGACTCTGCCAGTGGTTGGGGGAAGCTGCCAGATTGGGAATGACTATGGTTGTATTTAATGCAGGAGGAGATCAGGAGGAACACCAGGGATGGCTCTTCATCAAAGACTGAGGATGAAGAGAATTGTGCCTTAGCGATCAAGGTGAAGAAGGGGAAAGGGAAAGATTCCCATTCCAAACTGTGTTCTTATCATGGACGTAAGAAGAAAGACATGACAAAAGTTAAGTTCTTTCATTGTCATGAGCTGGGACATTTTGCTACAAATTTTCCACTCAAGAAGTCCAAGAAGAAGTCCTCAGGAGGAGCGATGGGTGAGGCTTTGGCCTCTCAATTCAAAATGGAATTTTCCCTCATTTCATGCATGGTGTCATCAATGATGGGAAGCGTATGGTACTTAGATAGTGGAGCTTCACTCCACATTACTGGCGACAAAGATCTATTCAGTGACCTAGAGATGAAATATCTCCATATGCATATCGAGATGGGTGACGAAGGGAAGTATAGTGTTACTGGATTGGGCATGATTAATTTTCAGAGGGATCATGGGGCTCCACTCACCTTGAAAAATGTTATGTACATTCCTGGACTAAAGAAGAAATTGGTATCCATTGCCATGCTTGAGGATAGAGGCTATGATGTGATCTTGTCGAAACGAAAGGCGTTCCTTCGACACATAGCCACGGGTCAAGTAAAGAAGATAGGGATTCAGGTGAAGAATCTCTATAAGTTGGAGGTAGAGGAGTGTATTGCTGTGAGCACAAAAGTATAAGGGTGCAGAGATGAGACGTTAGCAAGTTTTGGCACAGGAAATTGGGCCAGTTGCATCATAGGGCTTTGAAGATATTACAGTAGATCTCTATTGGTCTTCCCAAAGGTACGCTTGAGCAAGTTGATACATGAAAGAGGTCTACTTTGGGAAAATACACCAAGTCTTCCTTTCATGATCGATATAGTTGAGAAAAGGCTATTCTAGATCGATTCTATTTGATGTGTGCGGATCATTATCAACAAAATCCATGGTGAAACACATGTGTTATGTTATATTTGTTGATTACTATTCTCGTAAATGTTGGATATCTTTCATGCAGAAAAAGGATCAAACTTTCAAAAAGTTTTGTGAATTTAAAGCATTTGTGGAGAAAGAGTCGGGTAAGAAGGTTAAAGCTCTACAGATTGGTAACAGTGGTGAGTATGTCCCAAACAAGATTAAGAACTTATGTGCAACAGTAGGAGCAATGAGAGAGATGTTACATGATTAGGGCCTACCACTACACTTGTGGGCTAAGGCATGCAACTGAACAGTTTATGTTCAGAACCGTAGCCTACATCGGATACTTGAGATGAAGACACCAAAGGAGGCTTATTCAAGTAAGAGGCTAGATGTTGGTCACTTCATAATTATTGGGTCATCGTTATATTTCCATATGACCAAAGATGCATGGAAGAAGCTTGAGCCAACAACAGAGTTGGGGATATTTGTGGGGTACACTGATACACCTCACAACTATCGAGTGTACTTGCCAACCAATAGGATGACAGTGGTTCCCAAGGATGCCAGATTCGATGAGGTGAAGGCCATGCGAGTTTCACTTGAGAGGGAGCTTGAGCTACATGTGGATGAGGAGATTTTAGCTCCTAAGATTGAGGAGACTTAGATTTATGTGGAGTAGCCACATGCAGAGGATCCAGGAGTGGAGACATCCACTCAGATAAAGTCTTCCAGAGAGGGAAGAAAGCGCACCAGAGAGGCTCACAAAATTTTTGATGATGCACGGGAGAATGTGGGAGCACCCACTTCTCAGTGAAAGTAGAGGAGGTCACTAGAGAGGTACACTGGATACATGGCACTTATGGGAAAATATGTTGTGACAGAGTCATCTTCCTTTAAGGAAGTAGTGAAACAACTGGTTTGGGTTGATGCCATGTTGGAGTAGTATGACTCCATAGTTCATAACAGTGTTTGGGATGTTGTCCCGAGAGTGGAGGACAAGTCAGTGGTGAGCTCCTATTGGGTTTATAAGGTAAAGAAAGCTGCAGATGGTAGTGTTGAGAAGCATAAGGCTATTTTTTTGGCCCATGGCTTTTCATAGGTAGAGGGGATTGATTATGATGCGTCCTTTGCTCCTATTGCAAGGTACTCATTAATCATAACTATATTGGTAATATGAGCACAGATGGGTTGGAATATACATCAGATGGATGTGAAGACAACCTTCCTTAATGGCATGATTGAGGAAGAGGTGTACATAAAGTAGCCTGAAGGTTTTGATACCTTGGACCATGAGACGCATGTGTGCTAGCTCAAGAGAGCATCATATGGGTTGAAGCAAGCACCCCGTGCTTTATACACTAAGATATATAGCTACCTCACTTGGTTGGGCTTCACGAAGAGTGATGTGGATGCAAACCTGTACCACATAGTGGTGGAAGGTAAACTATTGATAATTGTACTTTATGTTGATGATCTCATACTGATAGGTGATCAATTGATCAAGTCTTGCAAGGAGGACCTTGAAAGAGTGTTTAAGATGAAGAACATGGGGCTCATGCATTACTTTCTTGGCATGGACATATGGTAGGGAGATGGGAGTTGTTTGTGACTCGGGGAAAGTATGCCAATGAGATACTCAAGAGATTCTGCATGGAGAGCAACAAACGCATGGAGAGTCCTCTAGTAGGTAAATGGAGGAAGGAGGATGCTACTTAAAGGAAAGTAATGGAAGATACTATTTACATGCATCTTGTGGGTTCACTCATTTACTTGGTGAACACATGATCAAATATGTGCTATGCATTTAACCAGCTTAGTCAAGAGATGATTAGGCCTACCAAGTTGTATTGTAAAGCGACAAAGCATGTGTTGAGATACCTCAGGGGTACTTCTCAATATGGATTATGATACAAACAGATGGAGGGAGTGAAGCTTCAAGGCTTTACCGATGCAGATTGGTCAAGGATTCCATATGACAAGAAGAGCACATCAGGAGGGATCTTTAGTATTTGTTGAATGATAGTTTCTTGGCAGAGCAGGAAACAGAGATCATTTGCACTCAGTTCGGTAGAGGCACAGTACATGGTTGCGAGTCAGGCAACATGTGAGGCCATTTGGATGAGGAAGATCCTGGTTTGTTTGTTTGGTTAGCAGATGGATCCAACTGTGATTTACTGCAATAATCATAGTTGTATCAAACTCTCTGAAAATCCAATTTTTCATCATCAGTCCAAGCATATTGATATCCAATATCATCATCTTAGAGATTGTGTATTGAGGCGGATTATGTTGTTAGAGTACATTCCCACAGAGGAGCAAGACGCAGACATTTTGACAAAGGCATTTTCAAGATGTAAATTTGAGTTTGACAGAAATAGGATTAGGGTAGTTGATAATCCCTTTCTTGTTGAGAGGGAGTGTTGAGAAATGGCAACAAGAAATTCCAGTTTAATTTTTCCTTCAATTAAACTGACAATTAAAATTGAATTCTATTCTCATAGAAACTTGTAAATAGTTAATTAAGTTTAATTAACTTAATTAACTTAGGAATTTCGAGTTTGAAGTCTTTTTGTAGTCATGTATAATATGTTCTTCCTAAGTTTTAGGAGTCTAGTATGAGTTTAAATTGAGTTGGACATTAGATCACTCAGTTTACTGAGTTAAGTTAAGTTAATTTAGTTCCAAATTGTTTGTGGAACTAACAGAAAGTTAACAGTCATTTGGTGCACTGGTGCATCCACAAGTGTCCCTCTAGTTAACTGAAGATTCCCTCGTAAGAAACTCATGCATGTCAGTTCAGAGAAAGACCCAGTTGAGACTAGAGTGCAGGGACAATGTACTATCAATTGTATTATTTACTGGAGTGTAAATATCATGCATGCAATAAGAGAAAGACCTATGTTTGGATTGGGCATTTTTAGAAGCATGAATTCCCTTTAAATACGGGCTATTCGTCCTAGGAATTACACAAGATATTAGGGGCTTGGAGAGTTGCAGAATTTTCTAAGTGTTGGCCAAGAGCTAGCTTGTGAGCTGCGAGAGTTGAGCATACTTGTGCATAATTGTTCTAGTGAGAACAAGCTTTGAATCTTCGCTCATATTTCTAATATATGCAGTATAGATAGCGGGGTTTTGAGTAGTGATTTTCCACAAATAAATCTTGTGTTATATGCCATTGATTTATCTTCTTCTTGTTCATATTGTTTTCATCGATCTATTGGATTCCGCTGGTTGAAAGTAGAAGTAGATTCCTATCTCGTGCTTTAGTACATTGCATGAGCTTGTGAATCTATAATATTTTCTACAGTATCAGAGCTCCCAAGTTAAAGCACTTGGACTAGATGGGCTAGGTGTGATTTCTATGCATGCATGTTAGTTGTCGATATGTTTGTTGTGCATGCATTGCAATGTTTATGGTTTTCATGTATGTAGTCGGTGTTAGAGTTTGTGTTATCATGCATGATATTGATATGTTGATATGTTGATGTCATTACATATATACATGTATATCTTTCTAATCTGGACTAATTTGTGCAAACACGATAGCCTCCCCTGAGATACACTGAGGTATGATTTGATTATGACTATGTTTGGTTTATCTAACATGGTATGTTTGCAGGAAATAGAAGGTTAGAGACGACGAGAAGAATGGTGGATTACAGTTCACACAACTCTCCTTATATATAAACTAAGAAGAAAGGAGATGAATATCCTCTTGATTTAGTATATACACTGAGAAGTTTGAAGGAAGAAATCATAATTTTCAAGGAAAATAATGATAGGATAATTGAGTTAAAGGAAATACATTTCAGAGCTCAGGGAAAGTAAGTAGAGGTCAATCGAGTGATCCTTCAGAGCTTATAATATTTTCAGAGATAAGTACAGCCATAAATTAGGTATCTCCATGAGGAAAGGACTAATGGAGCATATAGCAGTAGGCCTCAATCATTATACAAGATGGATAGGGATGACATTGGGAGGTGGTAGATGGTTAGATACGCCTAACAGGAGTGGTAGTGCTTATGGATTTTATTCTAGTCCTAGTTCAAAGAGACATCATAGTCATCACTGCCATCATCCTTATAGGAGGAGTGAGAATCAATGATTTCTAGATGAGTTCAAGAAATCCAAGACTTACTTTTGATGGCGATGTGAAGAAACCAGAAAAAAAAGAAGCATGGCTACTTGGGATGAAGAAGTTCTTCAAATTGCATGATTATTCATAGAATATGAAAGCCATGATATCTATTTTTAATATTAATGGAAGATAAGAAATTTGGTGGGAATATGTAAAGCATGTTATAGGTATCAAGACATAGGAGTTGATTTGGCATGAGTTTAGAAGACTCTTCCAAAAGAAGTATTTGTCTGAGAGGTATTATGATGGAAAGGCCAAGGATTTCTATGAGTTCAAGATGGGTTCTATGATAGATGGAGAGTATATGGCTGAGTTTCTGGAGCTATTGACGCATGTGCCATATCTTAAGGACGAGAAGACAAAGGTCCAAAGTTTCACCAGTGTATTTCCCTTGGAATTTAAAGATTTGATTTAGTGTGTTGAACCTTGTTCATTTGAGGAATTCATTGGGAAGTTGAAGCATTGTTATGAATAGTCAAAGCATAAGTCTAAGCCTAAGTGGGATTTGAAAGGTAATGAGAAGACTAAAGGAAATTGGGTTAATAAATGAGGAAGACCTTAGGATGTAGATGATAAGGGGAATGTAGAATCTTATAAGAAGTTCAATGAAGTTGATATTGTCGTTACTTGAAATTATGTCTCTACATTGCTTTCTTTTTAAGCCTTTTCCATGGTCTGCCTCTTCATGTGGTCCTGATGATGAACCACACTTGTTGGTTCGAAATGTGTCGGCCAAAAAATTATCTCATGTGATTTATACCGAAAGACTTTGTTTAAGTTTAAACTTGTCAAAAGGTCGCGCGAGTATTCAATTACTAGCATTACTAACCCCGCGGTTAAGATTGCCATGTAGATTCTGGATGGAAAAGTTATGCAAAAGTGCCATGCGGATGAGGTGTCGACACCAGTGGTTGCATTGGCAGCTCAGTGCGCAGAGGGCATACAGTTCAACTGGTCATGCTACCTATGTAGTGAGTTCCTCGCAAACTGCAAGGAGGCACAAAACAATAGTAGGACCTTTCACTATTCGTGGTTGTTGCTCTCAATTGTGCTGGTCAAGTTGGATTTGCCAAAGGATAGCTAGTTTCCTCCTGTGGAGAAGGATTTACTAAAAGTGGCAAAATTTGCATCTCTCTGGGCCACAAAATATGTTGTGCGGGTCACAGAGAGAAAAGTCTTTTAGGTACTAATGGAGGTGAGAATTCGCATGGCCATCAACTAGAAGCCACGGTTGTCACCAACTGTGTTTGAGAAACTTTTAGGGTACATTGATTTCAAAGCGGACTTCCATCATGTTTACATCCGGGCACGCAAGGACCCCGAGCATAAATGGTTCAACTTACCCTACCTCACTATAGATGATGTTATTGTAGAGGTCATCAAGTGTTGGCTAACAGAGTGCCATTCTACATCTAATGTGGTCGTCGGGACTAGAGAGTCTGTGAAGAAATAGAAAAGGGAAGCGGCCAAGCAAAAGGTTCAACAGTTGGCAAAGGAACATGCAGAGTAGGAAGAGAACGGCTCCGAAAGAAGCTAGAAGTCTCCTTCAGCCCAAATGAAGGAAGAAGAGCGGTTAGAGAAAGGTGGCGGAGACTAGTAGGAGAGCACTCCCTTTTGAGTGAAGCGGTACAGGGAGTAGGAAAAGGAAGGACAATGAAAGAAGACAAAAGCCACTAGATCTAATTAACTTGATGGAGGGCGACCTAGATGATATTGGAGATAGGGTGCAAGATACTACCACAGAACTGTTGCAAGCAGTTTGAGAAGCAGCAGGGAGTAGGAAAAGGAAGGACAATGAAAGAAGACAAAAGCCACTAGATCTAATTAACTTGATGGAGGGCGACCTAGATGATATTGGAGATAGGGTGCAAGATACTACCACAGAACTGTTGCAAGCAGTTTGAGAAGCAGCAAAAGCAGACATTGAGCACCATACAGAAGGATCTGTGTGAGCTATAGATCCAAACATCCAAAATCTAGGCATGTGCAGGACAGAGCAATGTTGCACCAACCGGTTTGGCACCGGGGACCACTCAAGCAGCAAAGGTGGTCTAGTCAATGGATGTTTAGGCAGTCACTTTGCCTAATGGAGCCTTGAGTGGGGAGGCAGCTGCTGATAATGCTATTGTCAACTCCTTCAAGAATATTGGCCTCAACCTTGCCACGCTCCATAGTGTGTTCCTTCATACACTGCAAGCAGGTGTGATAGCAGAGGTTAAGGCCTGGGAGAAGCGCACGCTTAGCATGATTAGCAAGTACAAGTTCAACAATGAATAGATGTGCATGGAGAAAACAGTAGCGCTGGAAGCATGGAAGAAATTTCAAGTGCAAAATGAATACACTATAGCCATGGTGGCCGAGGCATGCAGAACATTCCCTAAATTGCATATCCCAGAGGAAGTGCCGGTGGACGCGAAGATTAGGAAGTTGACTACAAGTGTACGTGACACGAAGACGGAAGTGGCCAAGGTTTAATTTGAACTGAACCTAAAAATTACAAAGCTAGAGTTGAAGTCACAGCCTTAAACTCTGTCAGAGGTTGGAGAACAGCACGAAGCTGTTGTAAAGGATGGCGTTGCAGCAGTGGATGCCATGGTGATGGATTGCATCATGCTTTTCAAGCAATCCATGGAGGTATTCATGGCACTGCAAGAAGATCCTAACTAGAAAAGGTTAAACACAGAAGCCCGTGAATTGCAGCAGTGGTATGATGAAGCGAGAGTGACAATGCACACAATTGATATAACACAACGATTGGCCAAGCTACATGAGGAAAAACAGTTGCTTGAATAGGTGGAAGCAACGCAGAGGAAAGCGCTGATCCTCAAGGCCAGATTGGGGCCTTAGCTAGACGAGGCCTATGTTATCTCCGCCAACATTGAGGACAAGTTGGAAAGCCTATAGATACCACAATAGAAGATCAAGGAATATAGTGCAAGACTAGAAACAAAGTAGCTAGTGGAGAAGATCAAACAGGTAGCCACGCAGAGTGTTGCTGAGGTAGTCGTAGCACAAGTAGAGTTGGGAGGTCTTTGCAGTAAGATCTCCGTGCCAGCAGAGTGACTCGACGGTGAGTCACAATATTTTGTTAGGACCTGTTGGGACAAGGTCCCCTATAGTCAATTTTGGGGAAAAGCCCAAGTTTTGGGGCAAAAATCCCAAGTTTTGTTGTAAGGAATGTAAAGTCTCCGCAAGTTGTGGTCGCGGAGCATGTAGATAGTAAAGTGTCATAAATGGTTTTACCCTTATTTAATGTAAGTTTTTCAGCTTGTATAGACCTACCCATGGTCCGCGGGCCATGGGATTGTATAAGTAAGAGAGTCTTAGAGAGTCTAAGGCAAAATAAGTAGTGATGATGAAGACGAATGTAATGGGTCAGTAGAAGAAAGAGAGAAGAAGTCTTAGAGTATAAGAAAGGCTCTGTAGCTATGTGCACATAGGCCTAGAGTAAAGTCCGCAGCTGAGTGCACGGACCCCTACAGCTATGTGCACAAGGAAGTCTTGAATCTATAATAAGAACTAAAGTATTAATAAAGAGATTATTTCAAAAATTCATGTGTTTATCTATTTCCTTCTATTATGAATGAATGCACTATTATATTATGATGAATGATGGGTTTATTAATCAACACCGTATTGGTGCATGACTTTACATGATTTATATTGTTATATGAATGCAAGTAATAGTAACTGTTTACACGAAGAATATCTGGTTGCATGTTAAATTTATCGAACACTTCCGATCTAGGTAAATCTGGAATTAGGAGTAATCACATAAGCACGTAAGTGGTTGATTCCCCTGTTTAGGGTCCATGAAAGATAGTCACAGACTTTCACAAAGGTCTAGAGGTTGGTTAAAGGAAGTTATATCGATAAGCCTTAAAGGCTTATTGACCTGCATGAAGGTAGTTTTAGGGCATAAAATGACATCACGCTCATCTTTCAGTGTAGAAACTTGGTTCCAGCATCCCCCCATACTGCATCGGGTGAGACTTCAGTCCAAAATCCATGGGTTGATGCCAAAAGGGCCAGTAGTGTAGGGATTTGTTTGGCAAACTTAACTCTGAACCTAGGTCAAGACCCACTAAGCCAACAATTATAGACTCGGACTGGTATCTGAAAAGCAACGGATGAAGATAATGGGGGATGTTCTAATGTATCAACTAGGAAGACAATCAAACAATCGTCAGAAGGATCTACTATGCCCAAAGTAGTTAGTAAAGATTTCTTTTGATATGGGCACGACTAGAGTACTTCCAACGTCGACATGGTGGCAGGTGATTGCGCCAAATTGTATACTATATTGTATGTATGGGCAGCTCGGTTAGAAGCCACATTATGGTGCAATGGTCCCTTTGGGATCTTGGAAATGGCCTCAACTTTAGGTTGAGGGATCTATAATGGACCATTTGGTGTCATAAGAGGCTCAGCAGATGCTTTGGTTTTGGACTCAGTGGCGGACGAAGTTGATGGCTTATCATATTGACGCGACTGATTTTGCAGGATGATATTAGAGGGATTAACCTCATTAGAATTCATCATAAGGATCTGGTAGTCACCGGAACCAGAAAGTTGGGGGGTGGAATGCTTGACCTAGTTGAGGTTGAGCAGCAACAAATCCTTACTGAGGGAAAGGATTTGTGAGCATTGTCGGTTGATATGGCACATGATTCTGAGGCAATTGTTGACCTCTAGAGGCTACTTGAGATTCCCACATTTGGCACATCTGGGGTAAGAGAGGACACTCATGTGTATAATTTCCATGTACACCACAACATGCACAAGGCTTGTTCATACGAATAGCCTTTTTCTGCTTGGGCTATCTTCCCTATTTCTGGTTGTTGGTGTTAGGCTGGTTCCCATGGGGTTCACTATGTTGATTACCTTGATTACCCTCGTTACCCTTGTTACCCTTCCCCTTGTTATTTTTCTTCGAATTTTGGGGATTGGTCGCACTCTGTTGCGCAAACACTTGACCCTGAGGGGACAATGGCTGCTGGGGTTGAGGATGCATGGGAGGCTATGGCGCTAATGCTTGAAGGGCTAGAGTGCTCGGCTGTTCATAAGGAGAAGCAACAGTTTGGTAGACAGGTTGGAGTCCTAAAAATATGTTACTAGTAGGAGGGGCATAAGTGTTGGAGGAACTGGTGCCCCCTATGGATAGCCATAAATTTGCTAAGTATATGGAGAAGGGTGTGAAAGGGATCCAACGATACCGTCATCTTCATGAGATACACTTGGTGCATTGGTACTTCTAGGATGAGGGATGTCTAGAATGAAGGTATAGACATAACCGGATTGCGCATAAATCAAGTCATATCTCAGAGCAGTTTGGAGAGCTTCTTCCTCAATCTAAGGAAAATGGGACACAACATCTTTTCCAATGGGAGATAAAAGGCTCCTAAGAAACCAATCTAGATAGACATGGTCTTTGAAGGGTGGGACCCAGCATGTGCTCCTCCTTCGACGCCACTCTTGAACATGGTCAGAAAGGCAAGTGGCGGAGGATTAACGGAATGAGGTTAATAGCTATGTACCATGTCGTACTGAAGAGCTAACTGGAAATATGAAAGGAACGCTTTAGCAAGTGTCGCAAAAACGGAATGATATTTGGCGGGCTGGTCTACATACCATTTTGCAGTGTCTATAGTGAGCGTGTGTTGGAATAGTCAAAGACGAATGGAGTCATCAGTAATGGAGTTGAACGAACACCACATGTGGAAGGATCAGACATGGTTGGTAGGATCCTCTCCAGCATTACCCTCAAACTTTGGGATGTCTGAGGGAAGCTTAGTCGACATAGAAGGCCAACTAGCATCGTGGTGTATGGGGTTGTTCATCAACTGGTTAAAACCTGGTAGATTTAACCCAACCATAAAGGGAAGCATGGGGGCTCTCAGAACGGTTCCTCAGATTGTTCCACTTGATGTGACCACTTGGACAGAACCGGAGCCAACACCAGGTTAGGTTCCTACACTAGCTATGGGTCCAGACATGGTGATGATATGCGGTGAATGAGGTTCAGACTCATATGAGAAATCAGGTGAACAAGTAGAAGAGTGGGTGTGGGGACTTAGAGGGATATGAACTCGAAACCAATGGGGGGTGGGGGAATATGCCCAAGCGGAAACTGGGGGTGAAATACTAATAGTCTCTGCAACAAATGCCTTGGTGGCGAAATGGTGGTAAGACACACATGACATGGAAATGGTGAAGGGAGATCAACAATATGCCTTTGTCTCTATGAGAGGAGATAAATTTATTATGTTAAGTCTTGGCTTGGCAGTGCAAACCAAGCATCCTTCACTTAAGGTGTGCTTATGTGTGCAAGAGTATTTATTGATTAAGCCTAGATCATGTTTGTAAAAAAGAAAAAATCATTCTAAAAATAAACTGAAATTAGCAACACAAAATGAACAGCAAAGTAATTAGCTAAACCCACCCAAACTGGGTTTACAAACACTGCGCTGGTTGGTGGCTAAATCAACGGAAAATACACTAAAATGGATAAGAGATCTAGATGTCGTTGTGACTGGGACCAAGTGACATTAAGCTACTGGAAAGTGGTGCAGCAACAACAAAAAACCAAAGGGGAAGATTGCTGCAAAAAGATAGGGAGATGGGTGAAACACCTAGGGCAACCGATGGGACCCTAAGGCCAGTGACCAAACAAGATTAAATGCGAAACTATGGATGGTGACAACCTATATTTACATATTTGAGATAGAAGGGTACATATATGGAAAATGTGGCTAAAACCGCTGCAAAAACTCAGACTACTCACTTAACTAAACTCATCCTATAAAGGTGAAAGTGTACTAGAAGCCCTAGGGGGGCTAAATTCGAATTTGACAAGTAAATCAAATTATATCAAGGCCTCATTGGGATGAGATAGAGGTCAGACAACCTAGTAGAGAGCTCTTTGCAAAACCTAGAAACATATCCGAGAAAAACCCTAAAACCCAGAAATCATAGGTACTGACTTGTTTTCCAGTTGGGATCACACCTTTTGAGCTACTAAGTGTGGTTTGGCCTCCAGATTGCACTTTTTGGGCCAAAAAGTGCAATTTTTTCTTTGTGGATCCCGATCGGCAAATCTCAGAAAAAAATTGTCGCCACTTGTTCCTGTGACCTGTGGAAAAGACCAGATAGCTTGTGGAATTTAGAAATTTAATAGATCTAGGGTTAAGAAACTAGGAAACATTAAGAGAAGTGAAAAAGAATAAACCCTAAGCTGAAAACTGAAGGTCACCCAAGTTTCTAGATATGAAATATAAAATCCATTGGAGTCACAAATTTTGTTGTAGTGTTTTCTTCTCAAAGATGTACAAAAAGAACCCACTTAATATTGTGGATGACAAACAATCTAAGCAATATAAACATTGTAGATCTGCAGCAAATGATAGAAACAAAACCTACCAAAGTCTTGATATATATCACAATCATAATTAAACAACAAAAAGAAAGAGTAATAAATCCAATCATCCAATGGAAACCAGATATACAAAGAATAGTTTTACTATAACACCTGTGAAGGGAAAAAATAAATGTTACTAATCCCCCTCTATGGGATGGATTCTTGGCTATCCTCAATCATCTTCAGCTTGTGTAGAGTCTCTCTCCTCTATAATGTGTAAACCTAGAAAATAATGGTGTGTGACAATGAAAATAATCAGAGTTACAATAGTGAGTGCAACAATGAAAATAATCAAAAGTGAATAACGAATGGAAAACCCTTATAATTATAACAAAATATTGAGTTATCCTTGAATAATGAGCAATAATAAAATATTATTGATCCCATTCTTGGAATAACCACTTGGAATATTTTATTATATTTGGTTAGGAGGGAAAAAGTATTTAAACCTTTATTTAAATACACACATGACATGGAAATGGTGAAGGGAGATCAACAATACGCCTTTGTCTCGATGAGGGGAGATAAATTTATTATGTTAAGTCTTGGCTTGGCATTGTAAACCAAGCATACTTCACTTAAGGTGTGCTTATGTGTGCAAGAGTATTTATTGATTAAGCCTAGATCGTGTTTGTAAAAAAGAAAGATCTTTTTAAAAATAAACTGAAATTAGCAACACAAAATGAACAGCAAAGCAATTAGCTAAACCCACCAAAACTAGGTTTGCAAACACTGTGTTGGCTGGTGGCTAAATCGACAGAAAATACACTAAAACGGATAAGAGATCTATATGTCGTTGTTACTGGGATCAAGTGACACTAAGCTACTAGAAAGTGTTGCAGCAACAGCAAAAAACCAGAGGGGAAGATTGCTGCAAAAAGATAGGTAGATGGGTGGAACACCTAGGGCAACCGATGGGACCCTAAGGCCAATGACCAGACAAGTTTAAATGTGAAACTATGGATGGTGACAACCTATCTTTACATATTTGAAATAGAAGGGTACATATCTAGAAAATGTGGCTAAAACCACTGCAGAAACTCAGACTACTCACTCAACTAAACTCATCCTATAAAGGTGAAAGTGTATTAGAAGCCCTAGGGGGGCTAAATTCGAATTCGACAAGTAAATAAAAGTAGATCAAGCCCTCATTGGGATGAGATAGAGGTCAGACAACCCAGTAGAGAGCTCTCTGCAAAACCTGAAACATATCCGAGAAAAACCCTAAAACCAAAAAATCGCAGGTACTAACTTGTTTTTCAGTTGGGATCACACTTTTTGAGCTGATAAGTGTGCTCTGGCCTCCAGATCACACTTTTTGGGCAAAAAAGTGTAATTTCTGCTCTGTGGATCCCAGTCGGAAAATCTCGGAAAAAATTGTCACCTTTGTCACCGCTGGTTCCTGTGACCTGTGGAAAAGACCAGAAAGCTTGTGGAATTCAGAAATTTAATAGATCTAGGGTTAAAAAACTAGGAAACATTAAGAGAATTGAAAAAAGAAGAAACCCTAAGCTGAAAACCGAAGGTCGCCCAAGTTTCTAGATCTGAAGTATAAAATCCAATGGAGTCACAAATTTTGTTGTAGTGTTTTCTTCTCAAAGATGTACAAAAAGAACCCACTTAATATTGTGGATGACAAACAATCTAAGCAATATAAATGGCTGCTAAACATTGTAGATCTTCAGCAAATGATAGAAACAAAACCTACCAAAGTCCTGATCTATGCCACAATCATAATTAAACAACAAAAAGAAAGAGTAATAACTCAATCATCCAATGGAAACCAAATATACAAAGAATAGTTTTATTCTAACACCTGTGAAGGGAACAGATAAATGTTACTAGTCCCCCTCTAATAATAGTGGTGTGCGACAATGAAAATAATCAAAGTTACAACAGTGAGTGCAACAATGAAAATAATCAAAAGTGAATAATGAATGGAAAGCCCTTCTATTTATAACAAAATATTGAGTTATCCTTGAATAATGAGCAATAATAAAATATTATTGATCCCATTCTTGGAATAACCACTTGGAATATTTTATTATATTTGGTTAGGAGGGAAAAAGTATTTAAACTTTTATTTAGAAATAATAAATAAATAAATGATTTATTTATCTAAAGGAATTAGTTAAGTAATAATAAACAAATAAGAATTTATTTAATTATTCCTAAGGGATTTAGTCAAATTTGATAAATAATAATAATAATTAATTAGTGATTAATACATTATTCTTAGAGAAAAATAAGATAATTAATGATTTATCTGTTGATTTTTCATAATTGGGTCAAATATGACAAGGAATAATAATTGAACAATGGTTTAATTAATTATTCCTAGAATAAAATCAAATAAATAGTGATTTATTTAATTATTCTTCATGGGTTTAACTATAAATTAATGAACAAAGGTGGTTTATTACGTAATTTCTCACAGTGAAAGCAATTTTACTATCGCAAAATTGGCTTTACATGGTGTACTTCAATCCATCTAGTAAATTAGGCTAGATGATCATTTTTTTGGTGATATCAATTTGTTGAAGGGATTTCCACGATAACATATCCTATTACTTAATTAATGTAAACAAGGGTGTAAAATTCAAATGGTCACCTAATTTTGAAGAAGCCTTTCAACATTTGAAGGTTTTACTGACCAAAGCTCCGATATTAAAAATTTCATATCCAAATAAGGATTTCTTCACATGCACAAATCCATGTAAGGACTAGGACAAGTGCTAATGTAGAATGGGAATGTAATATATCATAAGTCTACAAAATTAAAAGAGAACGAAAATAATTATCCTTCTCGTGACTTGGAGTTCGTGGTTATAACCCATGCTCTTAAAATGTAGAGGCATTACCTCATGGGTTGAAATTTTGAATTGTAGACTCATCGTTATGGGAGTTGACATTTTTTTGAACAAACAAATTTAAATGCCTAGAAAATTAGATGGTTGGAATTGTTGGATGAGTATGACTTTGAAATTAAGCATATTAGGGGAAAAGAGAATAGGGTATTTGATGCACTCAATCAAAGAGTTCACCTAATGCATGCTTCAATAGTAAGTTTGTGCAAGGTAGATATAGTAACCAAAGTTACATAAGTTGGGAATTTAGATCAACAGTATTTGGCCATCAAGAAGAGTTTATAGCAGGAAGTAAAGAAGCCAAAGTATATGGATTATGATCTTAGGGAAGATGGAGTTCTTCTCTATAGAGTTTGTGTATATGTGTTAGATGTGTAGGATTTGAAACAGTTAATTATGAATAAATGCATAGGGTACCTTATACAAGACATCCAAGATATCATAGAACCCTTACAATTGTCAAAATTTAGTAGTTTTGTCCTGGATTGAAGAACGATGAAAAAAATTACATAGCATGATATTTAGAGTGTCAGAGAGTTAAGGTTGAGCAAAAGCACCCAACAGGATTGTTTCAATCCATACCCATTCTCGAGTGGAAATGGGACGTTGTTTTGATTGATTTCATTACTAATTTTCCTAGGACAACAAAAGGGAATGATGCAATTATGGTGGTGATTGATAAACTAACCAAAGATGCCAATTTCATTTAAGTGAAATCATTGTATAAAGTAGCTAATAAAACTAATATTTATATAAGAGAATTTTCCAGGTTACATAATGTTCCTAGGGAAATTATTTGGGACAAAAATGTGAAGTTCACATCTAATTTTTGGATGGGATTATTTAAGGGGTTAGGTACGAATTTTAATTTTAGCACAACATATCACCTGCATTCTGATGGACAAACATAATAGGTTAATTAGATAATTGAGGATATGTTATGAATGTACATGATGGATAAAGCATCCAGATGTGAGGAATACCTGCATTTGGTAGAGTTCATGTATAAAAACATGTATCAGGCATATTTGAAAATGAGCTCGTTTCAAGCCTTTACTCCTCACTCCAAACACTTATAACTAGACAGGACAACATTTTTTCTTGTCTCCTAAGGGAACAAAGTCTCTAGAGAATTTTACTGACAAGATCACTAAAATATACATAGTAGATATATGATAGCTTAGGGATTGTATAAACTTACTCTATAATTATAGAGTGTCCCAAATAGGGAATTTTTCACACCCTTCTAATTTCATCTTCTCACTTCCAATCAAAAATACAAAACAATTGTTCAATCCCACAATTGACCTAGTAAAGTCCAAGCACATAAAAAAATAATCAAGAACCTTAGAGCTCAATTCAACTTATATATTCTACTTCACAATACCGTACATCTATCATAGGTAACATACTTCAAAGGATACTTCTATATATAAAAATTATTCATATGGGAAATAATGACTAGTAACCAAGCACAATCAAACATTGTCCTATCTCATCATTATAAATATACTTAGTAGCACAACATAGCAATATTCATGAAAGCACTACAATAATTTCATTTCATTAAAAAAGAAGTAATTACACTTACCTTAATCATTGAATCATTACTAGAAAATAGAAGAGAGAGATCCACTCTCCATCCAACCATAGTCTCGTCCACATTACAATTTTCTTAAATGATGTAGGTTTTAACCCTATACAGAAATTACCTGCATACGAATTCTAAAACACAGAAAATAAACAATGCGAGATCATAACACATAAAACACATATACACAGATATTTTCCCCTGGATCCCAAAACCGGGACTACCAGCTTAATTTTTCATCATTATGTTCCTTTCAATGTTACAATACATATTTATACATGCCGAAGCATCCAATACCATGGACCGAAAACCATCACGTCCAAAACCATGGACCGAAAGCCATCGTGTCCAATACCATGGACCAAAAACCATCCCGTCAAAAAACATGTGCAAAAATCATGCACAAAACCATAGGTGGGTCCACACAACCTAACATAGGGTCCAAAACCAAACTTTTCCGGGGCACTGTCTCGGACCCCATAAAGTGGGGTTACGGGTGCCCTTCAAACCCCATGTTAACTACATGGAAAGAATATAACACAACCCAACATTCTCCCACTTATTGTTTTATTTCCGCAGGGGGCCACAAGATAGCTTAGTCATTTTTCCAGCCCTGAAATGCCCATTGTCTCTCTACACCAAGAGAAATTCTCAGAGCTCACAGATTTTGTCAATGCATCTGCAATATTCTTCAAAGTGTCCACCTTTACCCACAACACCTTTTTTTCTTCTATCATATCCCTCACAAAGTGATACTGAACATCAATGTGCTTTTTATTTGAATGATATGCAGGGTTCTTTGCCAAGAAAATTGCACTTTGGCTGTCATAGTCTATCCTTATAGCTCCCCGTACTAACCCCATACTTGATCACAATCTCTTCAACCAAACTACTTCCTTGCTTGCATGAGTGGTTGCCATTTATTCTGCCTCTGTAGTTGATAGTGCCACTACAGATTGTTTCTTACTCATCCAACTGACTGCACCTCCAAATAGTTTAAACACATACCCACTTGTAGATCTTCTCTGATCCAGATCTCCAGCCCAGACTGCATCAACAAAGCCACGAATATCCAACACTCTGTCCAATCCTGGTCTTCCTTGGTAGCACAAACCATAATCACTAGTGCCAAGCAAATACCTGAAAAACTGCTTCACTGCTGTCCAATGCTCCTTTCCTAGTTTTGACATAAACCTGCTCAATACTCCCACTACATGTGCAATGTCTGGTCTAGTACAGAACATTGCATACATCAAGCTACCGACTGCACTTGCATATGGAACACGGGACATGTCCTCTTCCTCTTCTTGTGTCCTGGGGCACTGTTCAGCAATAACCTCACACCTACAGGAATAGGAGCCTTCACCAGTTTACTATCCTACATATTAAACCTCTATAGTATTGTCTCGACATACTTCCTCTGGTTTAACTAGAGCTTTCTCTTTGCCTGATCTCTTTTAATTTCCATGCCCAAAATATAGTTTGCAGCACCAAGATCTTTCATGTCGAATTTGGAGGACAATTGGGTCTTCAAATCCTGGATAATTTCTTTGTCATTTCCAACCAACAATGTACCATCCACATACAAGACCAGATAAATAACACGGTCACCAATTAATTTAAAATACACATAGTGATCTTATTTGCTTCTAGTGAAGCCAAGTCGCCATATAAACGTATCAAATTTCTGATACCACATCCTTGGTGACTGTTTTAACCCATACAGAGACTTCTTTATCTTGCATACCAGTTCTTTCTTACCCTTCACTACAAAGCCTTCAGGTTGCTTCATGTAGATTTCCTCTTCCAGATCCCCATGAAGAAATGTTGTCTTCACATCCATCTGTTCTACCTCAAAATCAAAAGCAGCGGCAATAGATAAAAGTAATCTAATAGAAGTTACCTTGGCAACAGGGGAAAAAATATCACCAAAATCAATTCCCAAAACCTGGGAATAACCTTTTTCTACCAACCGAGCTTTGTATTTCTCCACTTTTCCTTCTGCATTTGTCTTCTTTTTGAACACCCATTTGTTGCCAATGGGTTTCCTTCCAACCAGCAACTCCACCAGATCCCAAGCCTCATTTTTATGCAAAGATGCCATTTCATCAACCATGCCCTCTTTCTAGCATTTTCCATCCTCTGAATCTACTACTTCCTTCATAGTTCTGGGATCATCGTCAGTAATAGATAAAGCAAAATTTGAACAGAAAGCAGATGGACTATACCTTTTAGGCTGCCTTCTTTCTCGAACTGATCTTCTCACAACCGGAGTTTGTGGCTCTTCATCTTTTGATTCCTCCTCTGCTATAGAGTCTGATTCTTCCTCCTTTAGCTCAAACTCTATCTTCTCAGGTTCCTTTCGTTGGTCTTCTTGCTTAATAACATATTTCACCTCTCTGAACACCACATCTCAGTTGTACACAACCTTTCGTGTTACTGGGTTCCAAAGCTTATAACCCTTTAAACCATCCTTATACCCAATAAAGATGCACTTTTCAGATTTACTATCCAACTTGTTTCGTTTCTCCTTTGGAACATGTACATATGCATCACATCCAAATACCCTCAGATGTGAAAGAGAGGGTTTCTTACCAGTCCATACCTCTTGTGGAGTCTTATCCTCCAACACTGATGAAGGTGACCTATTGACCAGGTAACATGCAGTATCCACCGCCTCTGCCTAGAATTATTGTCCTAACCCGGCACCACTGAGCATGCTTCTTGCCCTTTCCATCAACGTCTTGTTCATTCTTTCTACAACTCCATTTTGTTGAGGTGTATATGGAGTAGTTTTCTGTTGTGATATACCACTCTTCTTACAGAATTCTTCAAATTCCTTGCTGCAAAACTTTCCACCATTATCTGTCCTCAGCACCTTTATCTTCTTCTCTGTCTGATTTTCCACGAGAACCTTAAATTCTTTAGACCTATCAAAGACTTCATATTTATTCTTAAGGAAATATATCCATGTATTCCTTGAGAAGTCATCTATAAATGATACATAGTACACAGACTTACCCAGTGATGGAACCTTCACAGGTCCACACACATCATTGTGCACAAGCTCTAATATCTATTTCGCCCTCTTACTACCAGAGGGGAAACTCACCTGATTCTGCTTCCCATATACACAATTTTCAAAAAAATCAAAATCCAAAGAGATATTACTCATACCTTCTACCATACCTTTACCATGAAGTATTCGAAGGCCCTTCTCTCCAATATGTCCAAGCCTTTGATGCCACAGCATGGTCTTCTCTCCAGAGACCACTAGATTTTCTACTCCACTTTCAGGAACCAGAGAACTATTGCACCGATCAATAACAGTGATACCTTGCATCGTGTACAGAGTTCCAATCCGAACTCCCCACATCAATACTAGTGCTCCCCGAACCATCTTGCAGGTATCCTTATCGAACATTGTTTTCACACCTGCATCATCTAGCTTGCTAACAAAAATCAGATTTCTAGCTAATGCAGGAATATGTAAAACACCTAGAATCTTTCTAACCCTTCCACCTTGCAATTTCAACTTTACTTTTCCGTGACCACCGATTCTAGCCTTCCTGTCATCCCCCAAGAAGACATCACCACCATCATATTTCTCATACTCACATAACGACTCTCTATGGGGAGTGAAGTGAATGTATGCACCTGAGTCAGTCAACCATGCCTCGTGATATACATGTGTACTTGAAGAAGCCAAGTACACATCCCAACCTTCATCTGAGGTGGTTTTCACCTCTACAGAAGGAGCCATTAGATCCCTTTCCTTTGTAAGGAGCTTTAGATTTACAGTCCCTTTTGTAGTGTCCTTCCTTTCCACATTTCCAACACACCACCTTTACAGGTTTTCCTGGAGATTTAGATCTCCCTTTAGATTTAGATCTCCCACTCGATGACTTATTTTTGTTTCTGTTATGGGTCTGCCCTCATACAGACAAGGCATCACCATTTTGGCTCTCCATATTTTTCCGTCTCATCTCCTCCGTCAGCAAGGATGAGACTATTTCATCAAAATTCAAGGCAGTTACATTGCTACCTATTGCAATAACCAGACTATCCCATGAATCTGGTAGAGAACACAACAAACTAATGCACTTATCTTCATCTGAAATTTTAATATCAACAGATGCTAACTGACTTACCACAGTATTAAATGCATTCAGATGCTCTGTCACCGAGTCTCCATCTTTCATCCTCAGGTTATATATCTTTTTCCATAGGAACATTTTATTCACCAGAGACTTAGATTAGTACAAAGTCCCTAACTTGTCCCACAAAGCCTTCGTTGTAGCTTCCCCTTATACATTCAGCAATACTAAATTTGAAACACATAATCGTATTATGCTCTTTGCCATCCGATCCAACTTCTTCCATTCTACATCAGACACTCATGTTGGTTTAGTACCCGGATCTACCGCGATCCACTGATCTTTATCCACCAACAGATCCTCCATCTTGAGTTTCCACAACTCAAAACTCTGACCATTAAATTTATCAATCTCTATCTTTCCACTGTTCTCCATCTTCTTTCACCACCAGAATCGATCTCGCAAATCTCCCACTAAACAAGGTCTACCACAGGCCCCAGCGAAACCCCTCAGCAACAAAGGCATCCCCTTGAAGCCAAAACAAATCTAATACCAAATGTAGGTTTTAACCCTGTATTGAAATTACTTGCATACGAATTCTAAAACATAGAAAATAAACAATGTGAGATCATAACACATAAAACACATATACACAGAGATTTTCCCCTGGATCCCAAAACTGGGACTACCAGCTTGATTTTTCATCATTATTGTTACAGGGAAAAGTGTCTATGCAGAACTGCTAATCCCACTAAGGCGGGTAGCTGCCTTAGAAACAAACAAAGTAAAACTACTTTCATTTTCCTTTATGAAAGATAGATGAGAGAAGAATAAAGGAGACCAACCTCTGTCTTGCGCTTGGTTCCTTGTTTGATTCCTCTCTCTTCTGATAGTCCTTTGCTACTTGCTTTCTTGTATAGCCAACTTCACAGAGTACCTGTAGAATCAAAGTAGCATAGCAATATACGAAAACATGGATCTATTATCATAAACAATCTAGGATCAGATGTAAATTGACCATACAAATGCATGAAACATAAATGACACAAGAGTATGGAGGAAAACTTGAATAGCTTTATTGATAATCAAGAAAGATCCAAGAGAGTTACAACCAGTTGTTCTAACCCAACATCATCCTCTCAGCAAGTAAGCCCTTCTTCACCTCATGCAAAGCTTAGATCACCCAACACTATGATGTTGCCTCAGGAAACCAACAACAATTCCTTACAAGATGCAAAATTCCAGCCTCTGGATCTCTGGGATGAGGGATCCATATATAGATGTCTGTAAGGGAGATGAGTCAGCTTGTGATTTGATTAGTGTCTTCCCTATGATAGTTCTTGCTTCCACTTGGAGATTGATGATCTCTTACTCATCCTCGGTCGAATTCAGAGAGGCAAGTGTCAGAGGAGAAGTTTCTAGAAGATTCCATGCTTCTCCACCTCGCGGATTGACATTGCCATTTGTCTCTTCTCGCCCATCGCACCCCATAGAAGGGATTTTTGAAATGAAACGCACCCATTGAGTGTACTTAGGTGAGATGCAATGCACTTTGCCTATGGAGCGGGTGAAATGATCCTCTTTTGACCAATTCTGAGTATTTTTTCATGGAGAACTTCTGGGAGAAGCTGTAATCAGTTGACCTTGCTCCTTTAGGGGTTGGAACAACACTTTTAGGGACTTAGGCCCTTGGTTTATGGACATTTTATGCTTGGGGTTGCAGTGCCCAAAAATGTCTATAACAATTATGTTCCTTTCAATGTTACAATACATATTTATACATGCCGAAGCATCCAATACCATGGACCGAAAACCATCACGTCCAATACCATGGACCGAAAACCATCGCGTCCAATACCATGGACCGAAAACCATCGCGTCAAAAAACATGTGCAAAAATCATGCACAAAACCATAGGTGGGTCTGCCCAACCTAACATAGGGTCCAAAACCAAAATTTTCCAGGGTGCTACCCTGGACCCCATAAAGTGGGGTTACGGGTGCCCTTCAAACCCCCTGTTAACTACGTGGAAAGAATATAACACAACCCAACACATGATTCAATAAAAGGCATAGAACACGAAGAAAACTCTCCTTCATACATATAAATAAGTATGTTACCTTTCAACCATTGAGCCAAGGCCTGTAATCATTCATAGTCTTGTCATACTGGCATTGCACAAAAGCAAGTCCTTCTATGATCCAGTAGTTCCTTGGTACTTCTCCTTTCTAAGAAAATTTCATGTTCATCTCTAAGAATTCATTCAACAATTTCCTAGACCTCTAGCTTAAACTAACGACTTCAACAATAAATTCCTTACCACAACATGTAAAACATAGTTCCACATTAGTTGTTATGATGCAAAATATTTTTCTATCTCCTTATTTTTAAGAGCCAAGACCTTAGCACTCATGTGTGTCTATGTTTCTCATTCCACGAGTTGTCTTTGGATCACCTAAACTCTCTACTCTCTACTCTTTATTCCCGACCACATAGTAACACACTTTACAAAAAATATCTCCTTCATTCTTTATTATCTCTACTCCTCTTCATCTATCCAACTACACTTTACCTACATACGAATTCGAGGTCCTTGTCTTAAAAAATGTGGCCAATTCTGTACCTCTCCCATTATTTCTCATAATTGTTGACAGTTGGGTAGTTCAACAACCAATTAGAATTCTGGGAAATATGGAAAATTGGACATTAAATTTAGGATAAATAAGAAACTTCCCAAGTCCCCTCACAAATTCCTCTTGGGAATTGGGATCCATCTAGGCTACTTTCTTCTTTAGTTTCTAGCTATATATGAAAATAAAATGCATATTATAGCAAATAAGGTTTATAAAATATATGTGTTGGTCATTTCCAACATTATAAGCCTTAATTATAATTACAAAATTGGGGTTTAAAAAGGGGCGCACTTTTAGGGTCAGGGGAGTAGTATATGGACAACATGACACTGTCTTAATTGATGGTGGGCCAACCTGCAACTTCATTTATGCAACTCTGGTGGTTAGGAGATGCATTCCAATAGAATACTTTGAGGGATTTGATGTTGTGGTAGTTGATAGGTATGGTTAATGCACAAAAAGGGTTCCGCAGTTGGAATTGACGATGGGTAACTACACCATGAAAAATGACTTCTATGTGTTTGAAATAGCAGACACTAATGTCATATTTGGTGTTCAATGGCTTTATTCTATAGGGAAACACTGGAAGAACCACTAAACAATGGAGATAGAATTGACTATAGTAGATGGTAAGGGGGTAGTTATGAGGGACATGCCTAATGGTGGCCCTAATATTGTTGTAGCCAAGCGAATGGAAAGCATATTCAGGTATGGTGTATTTTAGGTAGTAGAGTGTCCGATTAGAGAACATAAACCTTTAGATAGAAACCAACATTATCATGTAGACATTTAGTCGTTGTTGAGAAAACATGACCAGTTTTTTAGGGAGTTCCCTCTAGGGAGGCCTCCTGAAAGAGGCTTCCAACACACCATTGAGTTAGAAAAAGGGGCCAAACTCATAATAACTACTCCATATAAGCACTTTAATGAGTTCAAAGATGAGATAGACAAGGCCATCAAGGAGTAGTTAGAGATGGGACGTATTAGACCCAACTCCAATCCATTCGCTTCTTTAGTAGACTTGGTTAAGAAGAAGGATGGAACTATGAGGATGTGAATTGACTATATGACACTAAATAAGAAAACAATGAAAAAAAGGTATCATGTTCCTAGGATCAATGACCTATTGGAAACGTTACATGGGGCAATATAATTCTCGAAGATTGATCTTCAATCTAGATTTGACCAAATCAAGGTCAAGGAACAACATTACATGGGGCAATATAATTGTCAAAGATTGATCTTCAATCTAGATTTGACCAAATCAAGGTCAAGGAACATGATGTTCACAAGACTTCCTTCATGTGTCATTATGAGCACTATGAGTTCTTGGTCATGCCATTTGGGTTGAAAACTTGAACAATTCACCTGTCACTTTCTAGTCTTGCAAAAACCACATATTCAACTAGCAATTATGGAAGTTTTTGTTGGTGTTCTTTGATGATATATTTGTATACAACAGGACATGGGAGGATTACTTGAGGCATTTAAATGAGATATTAAATACTATGGGGACTAGTCGTATGCCAAGGCATCAAAATCTAAATTCTATTCGATATATATTCTATATTTAGGCCATTCGATCAATGTGTAGGGGTGTAGGTACATTAGGAGAATCTCCAAACCATATTGGATTGCCCACTACCTAGGACCCTTGCAAAATTTTGGGGATTCTTTGGATTATGCAACTATTAAAGACACTTGGGTGAACCCTTAATAATTATTATGAAGAAAAGGGAATTTAGGTGGACAAAGGAAGCTTAGTATAATTCAACAAGCTTAAGGAGGTGTTGAGCACTTATCCAGTATTGGTACTTCTCGATTTCACTCAGCGCTTTGTGCTTGAGTGTGATACTTCAGGAGAGGGTATATGAGTTGGCTTGATGTAGAACAAACATCTGATAGTATTTGAGAGTTGGAAGCTCAATGAACTAGACAGACACTATTCCATCTCCAATAAGAATATCCTTGCCATTATGCATGCTTTGGTGAAGTTCAGATAATATTTGGTCAATGGCAGATTCGTGATTAGGATTGATCACAACAATTTGTGGTACTTACTAGAATAGAAGGACTTGAATGAGAGGAAGAAAAAATGAGTGAGTTAGATAAAAACTTTTTTTTTGGCATTGATTATATGAAGCAAAAGAAAAATATTGTGTAGAAATTCCTTGTAGATTCAAACTACAGATTGTAATATGCTAAAAAAATTGACTTGAATCTACTCTACTCATCAGTGGAAACAATAAATGATCCATGAAATCATGAAGAATATAAGAGAACTAATTCAATCACACATAACACAATAATTTTCTGGGGAAATCCACAGCTAAAAACCCATGCTATCTATATATTACATTAATATGAAAATATGATAAGATTAAAATGCGTTTCTCAAACCTTAGCAACCTCTCCATTATCTTAATTTATCTCACTGCTTCACAAACAGGCTCCAAACAATACTTAGCCAAATCTGCTACCTACCAAGCTCATATTTCCTTGCACGATTTCCTAGGAAATTAGCTCATATTTAATTGGGAAATTCCTCATCCATAATTGTGAAATCCATCATAGCCATTCCTCTGATTGCATGAACCACCTGTACAATTCGGATGATTATACAATTGATAGTACATTGTCTTTGAACTCCAATCTCGACTAGGTCTTTCTCTGATCTGACATGCATGAGTTAATTATGAGTCAATCTTCAATGTACTAGTTGAGCAGTGTTGGTTACACCCCACTATTGCAGGTTACACCCCATTATTGGATCTCCCACTAATTCCTCCATCATTTGGAACTACTTTAATTGAATTTAACTTAGTTAAACTGAATTAAATAATTACAAATCAAAAGAACTCAACCTGGACCCCTAAACTTTAGTAACCACTCTACATGACTCTAAATAGACTCGCAACTTGAATTAAATGAGCCAACTAAGTCAAATTAACTTAGTTAACTATTACAAGTTTCTATGAGAATTAGAATTACAATTAAATTCCTAATTTAATTCAAGGACAAAATTAAATTAGGGTTTTCTTGTTGTATTTTTCAACACTCCCTCTCAACAAGAAAGGGGTTATCTTCTACCCCATTCCTACCTCTGTGAAACTCGAATTTTCATTTTGACAATGCCTTTGTTAAAATATCTACATCTTGCTCCTCTATAGGAATGTACTCTAGCAACATGATTCTCCTTTCTACACAATCTCGTACATGGTGATACCAGATGTTGATATGCTTGGACCGATCATGCAAAATTGGATTCTGAGAGAGTTTGATACAACTTTGATTGTCACAGTAAATCATTGTAGGATCCATCTACTAACCAAATAACCCAACAAGGACATTCCTCATCCAGATAGCCTCACAATTTTCTTGACTAGCATCCATGTACTTTGCTTCTACTCAACTGAGTGCAACTAATATTTTCTTCCTGTTGTACCAAGAAATTGTCGCTGACCCAATAATGAATATTCCCCCTGATGTGCTCTTCCTGTCATATGGACTTGAAATTTCCCCCTACTATATGTCTCTACTTGAGTGGATGTCTCCACTATGTTTCCTCTTTGCTTCTCCAATTGTAGCTGCTCCACAACTTGCTGAGGCTGCTTTTGAGGCTACATACTAAGAGGAAATTCATGCTCCCTCTCAACCACCAACTCTCTAACCTTTTCCTTGCTCCTAAAGGCTTGGCATGCATCTTGTGCCTCAAGTGCATACAGGTTCTTGACTCGCACACCAATCAATTTCACATGTCCCATGGCGATGTGTCTAAGGAAAATATTTCCTTTGCTAAAAATCACAGCATAGCCACAGTCTTCCAATACTGCGTCGGAAACAAGATTCATCTTTAGTCCTGGAACATACATCACATCTCTGAGTTTGGGAGGGGAGCTAAACTCTCTCTAAAAAGTAACAGCATTGATCTCAATCACGCTATACCTCCCATCATCTCCAAACTCTAATTTCTTCTTGAGGTCTTTCTCCTCCAAGTCACTAAAGAGATCTCTATTCCCCGTCATATAGAATGAGGAACCATTGTCGAGATACCACATGCTTCCCATTATAGTGCTTTCCATGCATGAAATGAGAGTAAAATCAAGTTCGAATTGTGAAGCTAGAGCTTCACCTATAGTTGCTACTGTAGATTCCTTCTTTCTTTCTTTCTTTTGTGGGAATTTCATGGCAAGTGCATGAACTCGTGACAATGAAAACACTTAATGTTCGACAAGTCCTTTTTCCTTCTACCCTCCTTTCCTTGGGACTTCTTTCCCTTGACTTTATTTTCTTTGCTAACTAATGCAATGTCCTCTTACGCTTCTTTGGATGAGGTCCCATCTCTGGTGTTCCGCTGAATCTCTTCTTGTACCAAGTCAGACCACAATCATGCCCACTTTGGTAGCTTCTTCCTCCCATTAAATGAGCCTTGGTAGCTATCCCAACTCTTTGGAAGTCCTAAAATTGCTAAGCTCACTAGATATTCTTTAGTAACGATAACACTGACACTTCCAAGATCATCCCAACATTGGGTGAACTTGGTCAAGTACTTCAGTATTGAGTTTCCCTTCAGTGCTAACTTCCTGTGTCACTACTATTTTGAAATAGGCTTTCCAAGGCCTTCCACATTACAAATGGAGTTTCCTTACCATGGAGGTTCAAGACAATATGATCTTGAACTCCTTCTAGGATAATCCTTCTCGCCTTTGCCACACACTTTCTCCACTCTACCAAATCTTGAGCACTAGTTAGCTTAGGAATATCTTTGTTTATGAATTCCTTAAGCCTGTTGTCTTCCAACACTGCCTCCATCCTATCCTTCCAAGCAATATAGTTCTATCTAACCTCAAGGGCATATTCAAGTCTCAATCCGTAGAACGACATCATGTTGACTCTAAAGTAATATAATGCAAATTCGATTTCTCCTACAAAAGACAAACTCGTATTCTCATCTTCTATAGCATTTAATCTCCAATACCATGAAGAAATTCCTTGTAGATTCAAACTGCAGATTGTAATATGTTTAAACAATTGTCTTGAATCTACTCTACTCATTAGCGGAAACAATAAACGATCGATGAAATAACGAAACATATAAGAGAAATACTTCAATCACACATAACACAATAATTTTCTGGGGAAAGCCACTACTAAAAACCCCTGCTATTTGTATATTGCATTAATCAGAAAATATGAGAAGATTACAATGTTTTTCTCAAACTTGAGAAACCTCTGCACTATCTCAATCTATCTCACTACTTCACAAACAAGCTCCAGCCAATACTTAGCCAAATTTGTTGCATGCCAAGCTCCTATTTCCTTGCGCAGCTTCCTAGGTATTTAGCCCATATTTAATTAGGAAATTCCTCATCCATAATTGTGCAATCAATCATAGGCCTTCCTCTGATTTCATGCACCACATGTACAATTCAGATGATTATACAACTAATAGTACATTGTCCCTGAACTCCAATATCAACTGGGTCTTTCTCTGATCTGAAATGTTGAGTTAATTATGAGTGAATCTTCAATTTAATGGTTGAGCAATGTTGGTTACATCCCACTATTGCAAGTTACACCACACTACTGGATCTCCCATTAATTCCCCCATTAGTTGGAACTAATTTAGTTAAATTTAACTCAATTAGACTGAATTAAATAATTACAACTCAAAAGAACTCAACCTGGACCCCTAAATTTTAGGAACCACTCTACATGACTCTATATAGTCTCCCATCTCAAATTAACTAAGCCAACTAAGTCAAATTAACTTAGTTAACTATTACAAGTTTCTATGAGAATTAGAATTTCAATTTAATACAAGAAAAAAATTAACTTAGGATTTTCTTATTGCATTTTTCAACATATTGTTGCTAATTCCCTTTCTAGGAAATTGACAACATGTTCCCTTATGGAGATTTCTGCTGATTGTAAATCACACATGTTGGTGGAATATTCCAAGAATAAGTTTTCTTGTGAATTGACGGATGGTCATATTTAGGATAAGACGTACAAAGTGGTGGATGACATTATCTTCTACAATGATATAATCTATTTAGTCTCTGGGCCCACACTTAAGGAGAATGTTATAAGGGCTACTCAAGATACACCTTTGGTAGGAACTCTAGATACTTCAAAATTTACATGCATATTAGAGATAGGTTCTCATGGAAGGGCCTCATGGACGATGTGTTGCAAAATGTGAGAGAGTGTATGAATTGTCAACAAAAAAAATCATAACATACTCATCTCACAGGTCTATTTCAACCCTTTCCCATTCCAGAACAAAAGTGGGAGAGTGTGTCGATGGATTTCATCATAGATCGATCGAAGGTGCACAGTCGAGCTTGAATTTATGTAGTTGTTGATCATTTGACCAAATTCACACATTTATTCATGATTTCATCAAAGTATAAGGCAACACAAGTGGTGTAGCATTTTTTTAGGGAGGTCTTTTGTTTCCATGGGATAATCAAGTACATTGTCAATGATTAGGAAAATAGGTATCTTAGTGAATTTTGGTAGGAGTTGTTAAGATTAGTTGGCATCGAGTTGGTTCCTAGTACCATTTATCACCCTCATATGGATGGCTAGATGGACATTTTGAACAAGTGGGTTAAGAGGTATCTACATAACCATGTGTCAAGACAAAATAAGGTTTGGATTAAGTGGTTTCATTTAGGATAATATTTCTACAACACCACTAATCACATATCCATTAGTATGGACTTGTTCCAAGCGTTGTATAGCTTTTATTCTCATTCATTTGTTGATTTGGTGTTTGGGGATAGCAAGGCTATTAAAACCAATTATTGGATATAGGAAAGCCAAGATATCCTTAAGATTCTTAAGGTAAACTTGCAGGTTTCACAAAACCAAAATAAGGTGTATGTAGATACACATAAGGTTGAACATAGGTTTGAGGTAGGAAACTTGGTTTTCTTGAGTTTTCATCCATACAGACAATTGTCTATGAAAAGTAGTATAGAAAAATGAAATCACATTTTTATGGCCCTTATATAGTAATTAGAAGAGTTGAGGAAGTAGCTTACGAGCTTGACTTGCTAGAGGGGAGTGAGATTCATAATATTTTTCATGTATCATGCCTTTAGAAGGAATTGGGACAAGAAGTTATTACTTTAGTAGAGTTACTCCCATTGGATGAGGAGGGGTTGTTGGTATTGATCCATAAGAAGATTTTAGAAGTCAGGAAAATGAAATTGAGGAACTGAGTGATCAAAGAGTATCTTATAAGGTGGAGAGACTTGTCAGTATATGATGATACATGGAAAGAATAGCATATTTTGCAACATCCTAGTTTTTAGTTTCTTGACGGCAAGCAATATTGGGAATAGAGGACTATAATTTCCCTCTTTGAATGATTACTCCAAGAGAAAAAAAGAATTTATAAAAGAGAGACCCATGGTATTATGATGATAAAAGAGAGGTTGGAGCTCGCTTTCTCAACATGCATAATCCTTTCCTCATATTGATTTGGAGAGATCATGTGGCTTTGGAGTGTTAATTGTGAAACCCTTGAGAGAATTGATTGTAGAAATTATGGTGTAGAATTGCAATTGCTCATTGTTGAAATTTGATGACTAAAATGTTTCTTGCAATCCCAACCCGGTTTTCATTTCACCTTATCACTCCCATTCAATTAAATTCCCTTTCGCATAAACATACATTCAACATATAGAATTATGGAAATGAAATTTTCAGATTAAAACACATGGGACTGTCAACACATGCTGAAAATAAATATGGACATAAATAGACCAGCAACACACATAAAAATACACACAGATTTTTGGTCAACTTAGACCTAGGGAAAACCCCTTCAATCTTCTCTGGGGAAAACCTATTAGAGAGCTCTTCAAATTTATTTATCTTTCAAGGTCAGGAAAAAAAATTGCAGACAAACAAAACAACAAAACAACAAAATACAACTTATCTCTTTAGACCAAAACTCCTTGAAAATTTTACCCACTTTCCCTCGATATTTGTACCCACTTGAAGCTGAAATTATGTATTGTACAGATATGAATGTACGAACTATACTGTACGGATTATGTACAGACTATATGGAATTAAAAAAAAAAAAACTTCTCTTGAACGGCATGCAGTTCACGGCATTAAATGTTGTTCATATTGTACCTTCTATTGTATTCTATACCTCGATTTTAATGCCCAACTTTGCCCATAAATCAATCCTTCAACTTGCTGCAACAAATTTCTCCTTCAAACTTTTCTCCAGCTCTCAGCTTCCTTCCTCCAATTTGCTCATGAAGAATGAATGCAGTCTCTCTTTTCTTTTCCCCCTTTTGTTTCCCTAAATGACTTTTGGGCAACCCTAAGATCTAATGGCTTAGATTCATTTAGATCAACAGATGAGAATAAATGTGCAGTTAATTCTAACTTTCTATTTTTTAACTCACCCATTAAATAAAGTACCCACATTTTACTTTATGTCTAAAGTCACTTTTCACTTTATAATTTAACATTGACTTCACCACTTATAAATTCACTTTCACTTTATAAAGTCACATTTAGGAAAAGAATTATTTTGGACACTTTTCCCTAGGTAGAGACTAACCCATGGGAAACAACTTGTCCAAGGTAATTTAAAAATAAACACTCCCTTTTACCAAGGAAAGTGTTTCTCACCACACCCATCTTGTCCCTAAAATGGACATGTTTGCCTCTTGGCAAGGACTTTGTGAGAACATTGGCCACCTGCTTATCTATTGATATATACTCCAGCTTCACGACCCCTTTCTGAACATAGTCCCTGATGAAATGATATCTGATGTTAATGTGTTTTGACCTGTCATGAAACATTGGATTCTCCGTGAGTTTAATGCAACTCTTATTATCATAGTGAATAATTATTAATCTCAACTTCTAATCAAATACGTCATACAACAACTTGCGAAGCCAAATTTCCTCACAACTAGCATGTCTATCATCCATATACTCAGCCTCAGAATATCTCAAAGAAAGTGACTTTTTCTTTCGACTCAACCACGACACAACTTTCGAACCCAATCTGAAGCAACACCCTGAAGTGCTTTTCATGTCAGAAGCACAACCTACCCAATCTGAATCTGTGTAACCTTCCAACCTCACTCCATCTCCCCACCTATAGTCTAGAACATAATCAATATCCCCCTGCACATAACAAAGAATGTGCTTTGTAGCTACCCAGTGCACCCTCTTGGGCTCAACCATGAACTCTCTAAGAGTGTTCAATGTAAATCATATATCTGGCCTAGTGTTGACTAGATACATAAAGGACCCAATAAGTTTCCTATACAATGTGGGATCCACCAAACTAGAATCTGAAGCATGAAGCTTCTTTCAGTTGGTGATCATAGGTGTAGACATGGGTCTACAGTCTGCCATGTGAAATATGCTCAACACATCCACAACATACTGCCCCTGCCCCAGAAAGATATGCCCCTCCTCCTGCCACACCTCAAGCCCCAAAAAGTAATGCATCAACCCAATCTCCTTCATCTCGAACTCCATAGCAATGTCCTACTTGAAACCACTAATCAGTCTCTCTACCCCAGTAATGAACAAGTTGGATCTACATCACTCTTCGTGAAACCCATCTGCTGCAAGTAAGTATCAATACTCGAATACCAAGCTCTCGGAGCTTTCTTAAGTCCGTAGAGTTCTCACCTCAACTGGCATACATGGGTCTCCCACCCAAGTACCTCAAAGCCATATGGCTACTCACATGCACCTCCTCCTCTATAACATTTTTCACAAATGCAGCCTTGACATCCATCTGATGGATCTGCCAACTCATTTCTACAACAATAGAAATAAGGGATTGGATAGAATTATACCGAGCTACAGGAGTGAAGGTCTCATCATAGTCAACTCCCTCTATATGTGAGAACCCTCTAGCCACAAACCTCACCTTGAACTTCTCAATTCTGCCATCCCCAACATGCTTGATCTTGTAGAGCCACATAGAAGTCACAATTGACTTGCCCTCAGGCCTAGGCATCACTTCCCAAACATTTTTCTTAATGATAGAGGCATACTCCTCCACCATAACCTCTCTCCATACCTCCTGGATGGAAGCCTCCTCATAGCTAGTAGGCTCAAAGTCACAAATGTTGGTAGCCTTGGCTACATAACTACAAAACCGCTCAGGTGGCACACTCTCCATGTTCACCCTCTTTAGGAGACCAACGAACTTTGCTTCCTTCAAGGTGTCTTGAAGTCACTTGGGCCTCCTCTTCCTTGAAGAAGCCTCCCCATAGGGAACCTTATCCTTTGCCCCTAGTCTGGTGAACCTAAAGGTCTACCAGTTGACCTTGGTGTGCCTATTCCAGCACCTGTCCTTGAAGAACCTGTACTGGCACTTGTGAATGTGTCAGTTGAAGTGCCATGTGAACTCTGTACTAGTCGACTCCCTAAAGAAGTGCTCGTTGAAATTTCCACTCATGCCCTAGATGCCACTGACACTAAAGTACCTCCTATACTAGTAGATCTAGAACCCTAAGGTCCCGCTCCCTGTGCTTGACCTCCCTGCTGAGGAGAAGTTTATGACTCTCTCTCATCATACTCCCGTGATCTCCGTTAGGCCCTCTCCTCCTCAAACTTCACATCCCTCCTAATCACCACACTCCATTTAGAAGGAATGAAGATCCGATAGGCCTTCGAAGTCTCGATGTAACCCATAAAGATACCCTTCTCTTCCATGGGTTCCATCTTTGCCCTCTGCTCCTTGGGGATATAAGAATATGTGATACATATAAAGATACGGAGATGTCCCACATGAGGCTTCTCTCCAATGAAATCCTCCTCCGGAGTCATATTCCCCAATACTCTATGAGGACTCATGTTATGAAGATAAACAACAATATTGCAGGCCTCAGCCCACAAAAACAAAGGCAACCCATGATCATGAATCATCGCTATAGCAGCCCCAATAATATCTTTGTTCTTCCTTTTAGACACCTCATTCTGCTGGGGGTTGTAAGGAACCATGAACTCTCTCCTAATGCCATCCTTTGCACAGAAGTCAGAAAAGCCACTGTCAGTGTACTCACCACCATTTTCTAACCTCAAGACCTGAATCTTCCTACTTTTATTCTTTTCTACAAGGGCTTTGAATTCTTTAAAATGACTGAAGACCTCACCCTTGGTCTTTAGGAAATATATCCAAGTCCTCCTAGAGTAGTCATCAATGAATATAACATAATACTCATAACCAACCAAAGACACATGAGACATACGGACACTAACATTAGTATGAATCAAGTCTAGTATACTTGTAGATTTGTTGTCGCTCGCTAGGAATAGTAACTTGGTATACTTGCCCAAAGCACACCCTTTACAGACCTCATAGTGCTCGACAATGAAATCAGGAACTCTAGTAGTGATCTCCCTTAGTACTCTCAAAGCTCCACGATGCATATGTGCCATCCTCCAGTGCCATAACTCGCACAGTCACTATTGTTGGTGCTACTAGTGTGAGTGCTACCAAATGTGCTACTCGCCAATGCTCCTTTCGACTCAAACTGAACCTGTATAGTTTCCCAGAGCGGACAATTACTTTGGCCAAAGTTATGGAAGCTCCCCTGGGATGCATCAATACCTTCCCTCCTGATAAAGTGTCGTCAAACCCCTTCTCCTCCATAGCAGACACTGAAATAAAGTTCTTCTTCATCCCTAGAACATACAAAACATCCATGACCTTCAAAGGAGGCAAAGAATCCCTCTCAAAGGTTAGAGTCCCCACACCAATAGCTCTCACAGTGCGGTCATCTCCTAGTACAATCTCAATATCAAGTACCGTCTCTACAAGCTTTGAAAAGAACTCCCATGCACTTGTCATATGGAGGGAAGCCCCACTATCGTACCACACATTAGATGATGTATTCCTACTAGATGTAGAAGTAATAAATGCAAAATCTTGGTCAAACTGTGAAGCAAATTTCTCCACCTCTATTGAAGTTGTAGTACCCTTCCTTCCCTTGTTCTTCCTCTCAAGACACATAGCAGCATAGTGTCTCATCTTTTGACATACCCAACATTTGACTTTGGGCATATCCATATATTTCTTCTTCTTCTTCTCCTTTTCCTTAGCCCCATCTGAGGAGGCCCCTTTCTTAGCCTTCCTTTGTTCTTCCCCCTGGCTATCAAGGCTACATCCTCCTCATCTACTATCTTCACCCCACCACTATCAGCCTTCTGTATCTCATGCTACACACAATCATCCCAAAATCTATCCCAATTGGGAAGATTCTCCCTAGAGGTAACAACATCTCCAAATACCTCCCAAGACTTAGGAAGTCTCGCTACATCTCCGACTAATGTTGTGCTGTTGAGTTTTGGCAGCGTCAGATGTGATATAGCCATGAAAATTCATGGAGAGGCCAAATCACATGAGATCTCCATGACCCAGAAATGGTTTGGAGAAATTCCATCCAGATAGAGAGACATTAAAATAATTAATATTTTTAATGGAGTTCGTACGTCTAAAATTAGGAAAATTAAAATATTAATGGGTATTAATATAAAACTAGGTGAGAATGTTCTAAATGACATGGATCAAGCCAAATATGATATTAATTGTTGATTAGAGACTTAATCTTGGTCGTTGAAGACTCAACAGAAAAAGTATAAGAGGAGGCTTGAGGGTCAGTTGAAGATACATGAAGATTGATCAGTCAGTTCGATTTTCTGAAGCGGGGTTTGCTGAGAAAATTCGAACAAGTGATCTGTTGCAGCAAGGGGCAATGAGTACATAATAGAGAGGTAGAGATAGTGCTTGAGGGTCAGTGCAGTAACTAAGGATGCTGACGCAGAGGCAACAGGAGCCACACAAAGGTAGCTAGAGACTACGCAGAGGTTGAGGGGCCTGCATGGGTGACGCAGAAGGTCAGAAAGCTCACGTAGAGAGCTAGAAGGCTGACATAGAGGCTTCAAGATCTACGTTGAGGCTAGCAGGGCTAACGCAGAGCCTTGGAGAAGTGCCGGAAGGATTTTCATGGGGAATACTAGTGCTAAGAAGCTGAATATCTATCTCCGAGAAGAGGTATTACTGCTGTGTAAAAATCTCTGTTGGGTGATCCAGTTCGACACACTAGTTGTACTCAAGAAATATGCATAATAATAAAACCCTCATAACTGTTGCACCGATTTTCCAGCATTGTGTTTTTCCGGGGACGATTATCCAAAAATAACGGTGTCCCTTGTGTGCTTGTCTAGTATTTCAGTTGTTGATCTATATATGAGTTAAGGCTGAATTTGTGCTTATTTTCAATATTTATATGTATAAATAACTTGCTAATGGAATAAACAAGTAGGTGAAATAAACCAGATAATGCAGTAGGAATTTCTGACGTGTCAAACTTAGAAATTTCAACATGTGGGTGCAACTGTCTCACCAATAGCATTCAAATCATCACTTACATGTTTGACCCTGCCAAGATAATGAACTACACTTTCAGCCTTTCTCATCCTAATTTTCTTCAATTGTTCTTTGAGTACCATCTTCCTTCTCTCATTGGTACTCTGATAGAGATTTGTTAGAGTTTTCCACATCTGATATGCATATGGGTTTCCTCTCACCTAAGGAACCACATGATCCTTCAGACTATCCATAAAAATCCTTTTTTTCCTTTACATTATTTTTTCTAAATTCAGCAACTTCATCTATAGAAATAGGAGGTACAACCACTTGCCGCACTATGTCCCAAATTTTTGCCTCCTCAAACACTGTCTGAATTTTGTCCTTCCAAATGGCATAGTTGGATATCCCATCCAGTCTATCCTCTATCCTTAAGAACATGGCCATGGCTACTGTCCAAAATTTACAAAACCAAGAAAACAGAGAAATGAACTTTCCAACACACCTTGTTGTCCCAAAAGTTCAGTCTCTGTGAAATTTTACCTTGTTGTCCCAAAATATCAGTTTGTTGTCCAAACCACTTTTGATGTCCCAAACTATTGTCTGCTATTCAAACTACAATTTTCAGCTTATAGCTCTGATACCATGTTGAAATTTGATGACTAAAATGTTTCCTGCAATCCTAACCCAGTTTTAATTTCACCTTATCACTCCCATTCAATTAAATTCCCTTTCCCATAAACATACATTCAACATATAGAATTCTGGAAATGAAATTTTCATATTAAAACACATGGGACTGTCAACACATGTTGAAAATAAATATGGATATAAACATACCAGCAACACACATAAATACACATAGATTTTTGGTCAACTTATACCAAGGCAAAATCCCTTCAATCTTCACCGGGGAAAACCTATTAGAGATCAATTCAAATTTATTTATCTTTCAAGTTCAGGAAAAATACACTTATAGACAAATAAAACAACAAAATACAACTTATCTCTTCAACCCAAAACTCCTTGAAAATCGTGCCCACTTTGCCTCGATTTCCATGCCAAATTGAAGATGAATATGTGTATTGTACGGATACGACTGTACAAACTGTATTGTACGGATTTCGTATGGTTTATATCGAATGTAAGAATTTTTTTCAAAAAAAAAGAATAAAAAAAACTTCTCTCAAATGGCGTGCATCTCACAGCATTAAATGTTGTTTGTATTATACCTTTTGTTGTCTTCTATGCCTGAATTTCCATGCCTAGCTTTGCCCAAAAATCACTTCTTCATCTTGCTACAACAAATTTCTCCTTCAGAACTTTTCTCCAGATCTAAGTCTCATTTCTCCAATCTGCTCATGAAGAATGAATGCAGTGTCATTTTTATTTTCCCACTTTTGTTTCCCTAAATGATTTTTGGGCAACCCTAAGATCTAATGGCTCATATTCATTTAGATCAAGGGATGAGAATAAATGTGCATTTAATTCTCACTTTCTATTTTTTAACTCACCCATTAAATAAAGTACCCACATTGTGCTTTATGTCTAAAGTCACTTTTCACTTTATAATTTGACATTGGCTTCACCACTTATAAAGTCACTTTCACTTTATAAAGTCACACTTAGGAAAATAATTATTTTGGACACTTTTCCCTAGGTAGAGACTAACCCATGGGAAACCACTTGTCCAAGGTACTTTAAAAATCAACACTCATGAAATTTTAATCAAAATCACAAGACACAATCCTACTCTATTTCTCTGTGGAATTCAATTCACAATTTAAAACATCAATCACAAACATGCAATGAGAAATAACACACATGCACACAGTATTTTTCTAGCGGAAAAAACTCTTCTAAAAACCCTTTTGTCTTCTTACATTAATTTGATGAATAGAGATGTATTACAGTTGCTATCTCAATTTGAGCTCAACCTGCAAGTGAATAACCTATCTCTCTGCTCACTAAGAAGCTCTAACCTAGACTTAGTCATTTTTTTCCTCTGCTTGAGCCCCTATTTCCTTGCATAATTCCAAAGGAAATTAGGCCCCTATTATTTATTAATTTCCTCCAAAATTCTTGTGCAATTTCCAAGGTTGATCATATGACTACATGCAACACATGTACACTCACACTACCTTGGAATCTCCACCATAGCTAGGGAACATGCACTAGATATTTTGGGCTAATTGAACAATTAACTAGATGATCACTGAGTTAGACTAAAGTCCCACAACACAACTGACCTTCCACTAGTTCCTCGAACAATTAGAACTAGTTTAACTAGAAAAAATTGAAATAACTAACCTTGATTGCTACAAATTAGCAATCGCATATGCTTAATTGAACTCTAACTCCTCTAACTCAAATTTATTGAGTTAATTGAGTGAAAAAAGCCATGTCGCACAAGTTAAGTGCATCCAAGTTGTTTGTTGATGTGGAAATTTGGATTTTCTCAATTTAACCAAGGAAAAATCAAATTAACACCTTCTTGTTGCATTTTTCACCACTCCCTCTTAGCAAGAAAGGGATTTTAAACCACCCCTATCATGCACCTATGGAACTCGAACTTCCCTCTTGACAAAGCCTTTGTCAAAATGTCAACATCTTATTCCTCTATTGAAATCTATTGTAGCAACATTATCCGCCTCTTCACATAGTCCCATAAATGTTGATATCAAATATCTATATGCTTGGATCGATCATGAAATACAAGATTCTCATATAGCTTGATGCAACTTTGATTATCACAATAGATCACAGTTGGATCCATCATCTGACCAAATAGTCCCACAATTATCTTTCTCATCCATATCGCCTCACATGCTGCTTGACTTGCAGCCATGTATTCTTCTTTTATCGAGTTGAGTGCCACATGTATTTTCTTTCTACTATACCAAGAAACAACTGCAGACCCAACACTAAAAATTCCACCTGATGTACTCTTTCATTCAGATGGACTCCCTGCGCAATCTACATATGTGAAGCCGCACAACTTCACTCCCTTTGTTCGTTTGTACCATAGTCCAAACTGGGTAGTGCCTTTGAGGTACGGTACATGCTTAGCTTCCTTCCAAAATAATTTGGTCGGCCTAACCCTGTTTTGGCTCAACTGGTTGACCGCATAGTGCATATATGGTCATGTGTTCACAAGATACATTAGTGAACCCACTAGTTGTTGATAAATGGTAGCATCCAATTCTTCACCTGAAGTGGAATCCTCCTTCCTCTAGTTGGTCACTAGAGTTGTAAAATGGGTTTACAACTCTCCATGTAGAATTTATGTATTATCTCATTTGCATACTTTCCTTGAGACATAAGCAATTCCCTATCGCCTTGCCATACTTCCAACCCGATGAAGTAGTGCATGAGACTCATGTCCTTCATTTCAAATTTCCTTGCAAGTTCCTTCTTGCAAGATTTGATCAGCTGCCCATCACCAATTAAAATCAAATCATCGACATATAAGACAATAATAAGCAATTTACCTTCTACCAAGATGTGATAGAGTTTTGCATCTGCTTCACTTTTGGAGAAGCCCAAATAAGTGAGATAACAGTTGATCCTAATGTACCAAGCATGGGGTGATTTTTTGAGATCATACAGTGCTCACTTGAGTCTGCACACATGAGACTCCTGATCAAATGTCTCAAATCCTTTTTTTTCTCGATGTACACCTCCTCCTCAATAACCCCATTGAGAAATGTTGTTTTAACATCCATCTAGTGGATCTTCCACCCCATCTGCATAGCCAAAGCAAAAATTTCTCTAATGGATGAATAGCTTGCCACAAGAGCAAAGGTCTCCTCATAAACAATTCCCTAAACTTGAGAGAATCATTTATCCACAAATACGGCCTTATACTTCTCTATGGTTCCATATGTTGTATGCTTTATCTTGAAGATCCATCTCGAACCCTCAACGGATTTATCTATTGGTCTTGGGACCACTTCCAAAACATTGTTCTTTATAATGGATTCATACTCCTCCACCATTGCATCAACCCATACAATTTTATCTACCGCTTCCTAGAAAGAGGTTGGATTAGTATCTACAAGCTTGATCATTAGAGCCATGTGGCCGATGTACCTCTCAGATGACCTCCTTTTCTTGCAAAAATTTGAAGGTGCTTCCACATTCTCCCTCGCATCCTACACAAGACTATCAACTTCCTTGGTTCTTTTTTTCCTTCTTTGGATGGTTCTTCTTGAGTGGATGTCTCTAGTCTTTTCTCCTCAATTTTTGGTTACTCTAAAACTTCATGAGGCTCCTCCTTTGGAGCTAAAAGATCCTCTTCCAGTGGGATCTAAAGCTCCCTCTCAAGATAGCACTGCATTTCTTTCTCCTAATCAAACTTTACATCCCATCGCACAACTAGAATTATGAGGGAAGGTAAGTACACACAGTAGTTTTGATGAGTTTCTGTGTAATCCACAAATACCCCCAACTTTGTTTTCGGATCAAGCTTCTTCCTTGATTCTTTGGAGGCATGGCAGTAAAAAAAGGCTCCAAAAATCCTGAAGTGTGACACATCTGTCTTTCTCCCCGAGAAGGCCTCCTCCAATGTAATCATATTAAGAATCCAACGAGGACTCTGGTTCTACAAATAGACTTCTATAGTGCATGCCTCCACCCACAAATGTAGTGGTAGGCCTTGGTCATGTAACATAACTCTCGCTGCTCCTGCAATGCTACAGTTCTTTCTCTCAGCCACCCCATTTTATTGTGGGTTGTGGGATGTTGTCAACTCTCTTTGAACGCCTTCTTTCACATAGGAAATTTTTAATTCATTTGAAACATACTCACCTCCATTATCACTCCTTAGAGCCTTCACCTTCTTGTCAGTTTCTTTTTCAACTAGTGTCTTGAATTCTACAAACTTGGAGAATGTCTCATCTTTCTTCCACATCAAGAAGATCCAGCACTTCCTTGAGAAGTCATAAATAAAAATGACAAAATAGTTGTGTCTAGTGGTGGAGATTATTGAGAAAGGTCCACAAACATCAGAGTGGATCCTTTCCATGACTGCATGTGCTTTGATGTCCCAATCATGGAATGTGGATTTTTCTTACTTCCCTAAGGTACATCATTTTCAAACATCCTGGTGCTCAAGTGCTCCTTAGGGAGGCCAGTGGTTATTTGTTGCATAATATTCAAGGCGCCATGATGAAAATCTCCAAGTCTTATGTGCCAAAGTTCACCGACATTACAACTATGCACTTTCTCCGCCTTATTCCTTATTGTAGCACAATCTTCCACATCTACCTTATACAAGTTCTTCACATGAACCTCAGTCTGCTTCACATTTCCTGTGGCTATGTGTCCCAAGAATTCTTTCCCTTTTTTAAGATCACATCATAACCACGGTTTTCCAAAACTGCAACAGAGATGATATTTTTCTTTAGGCCTGGAACAAACATGACATCCTTGAGTTTGAGAGGGGATATTAACTCCCTCTGAAAGGTGGTTGTACCAATCCCAGTCGTTTTGTACTTTCTGTTATCCCCCAACTCAATGTGAATATGGAGATCTTTCTCCTCCACGTCACTAAAAAATTTTCTACACCTTGTCATGTGGAATGATGCACCTGAGTCCAAGTACCACACTCTCCCCATCATTGTGCTAGCCATGCATGCAATAAGGGTGAAGTCAAGATCAACTGTGAATCCAAAGCTTCACCTACTGCTCCTCCTAAGGTCTTCTTTCTAGACTTTTTGTGTGGACACTTTGTAAAATAGTGCCCAGATTCATGACAATTGAATCATTTGATTTTGGACAAGTCTTTATTCTTGCCCCTTAGCTAGATTTTGGTTTTGTTTGAGATTTATTCACTTTTCCCTTCTTTCCCTTTCCAACCAATGCAAAATTTTCTTCATCCTTGCCCTTGGATGAGGTTCCATCTCTATTATTCCACCTATCTCTTCTTGTACCAAATCAGACCACAAGCATTCTCAATTCAGTAATTTATCCCTCCCATTCACCAAGTCTTGGTATCTATGCCAAACTTTTGTGAAGGCCTAAAAGAGCTAGGCTCATCAAGTCAAATTCTATAACATTTACACCAACCCCTCCAAGCTCATCACAAACTTGTGTAAATCTATTGAGGTAATGTGGAATAGTGTCATTCTTCTACATCTTGATATTTCGAAGTTTGTCTTTGTGGTTACTGTTATTCTCGAACAGCTCTATCAATGCCTTCCACATTGTGAAAGTAGTTTCTTTCCCATGGATATTTGAGGCAATGTGGTCTCACACTCCCTCCAATATTATTCTCCTCGTCTTGGCTACATATTTATTCCATTGGGCTAGGTTTTTGCATCATATTCTTGCGGTTTCGTAATATTTGTCTTGACATATTCTAGCAATCCATTTTCATCCAACATCGCCTCCATGTGATCCTTCCATGCAATGGAATTTGAGTTGCCTTACAAGGCATACTCTAATCTCAGCTCGTTGAAGGTCATTTTCCCACCTCTTAAGAGATCCTGCTACACTAAAGCTGCAAATTTGAACCTCATGGGAAAAAAATTTGAAATTCCTGTTCTAATGTGAATTCTTCTCTAATACCATGTAGAAATTATGGTGTAGAATTGCAGCTTTTCATGAAACTTTAATCGAAACCACAAGACACATTCCTACTATATTTCTCTGCGGAATTCAATTCACAATTTAGAACATCAATCACAAACATGCAATGAGTAATTACACACAAACACAAAATATTTTTCTATGGGAAAGCATTATGATAAAAGCCCCTTAGTTTGCTTGCATTAACTTGATGAACAGAGATGTATTACAATTGCTATTTGAATCTGAGCTCAACCTCCAAGTGAATAACTTATCTCTCTGATAACTGAGAAGCTCTAACCCAAACTTAGTCGATTTCTTCCTCTGATTGAGCCCCTATTTCCTAGCACAATTCCTGAGGAAATTAGGCCCCTATTATTTAGGAATTTCCTCCAAAATGCTTGCTCAATTCCCAAGGTTGATCATCTGACTGCATGCAACACATGTACACTCAAGACTAGCCTACAACTAATGTTACAATGCCTTGTAATATCCACCAAAACTGGGAAACCAAAATTCTTTGCATGCACTAGCTATTTTGGGTTGATTGATCAGTTAACTGGATGATCCCTAAGTTAGATTGAAGTCCCACTACACAACTGACCTTCCACTAGTTCCTCCAACAGTTAGAACCGGTTTAACTAAAAACAACTTGAAATAATTGACCTTGATTGCTAAAAATTAGTAATCACGCATGCTTAACTAAACTCTAACTCCTCTAACTCAAATTTACTAAGTTAATTGAGTGACAAGAGCTATGTCACACAATTTAACTACATCCAAGTTGTCTGCTGATGTGGAAATTCAAATTTTCTCAATTTGACCAAGAAAAAATCAAATTGAGACTTTCGTGTTTCATTTTTCAACACTGGTTTCAATGGCGAAACAAATCCACCCTAGTTGATCAAAAGGAAATATCACTTAGATCTTTGACAGATATTTATCATTGAAGATCATCTCATTTCTAGGTTGTGGGTGCGACCAAAGATTGTGGGATTTTTGGAGGTCACATTATCCATCTGTAGTTCATGTGAGAAAAGGGGGTTGATTCACTCATATCTAGACCATGGGATCACTTGAGGAGGTCGTAACAATTATTATCAACAAGTTGAGGTTTTTTTTGGTAGTTTAAGCCCAAATTATTATTTCCCCTATCCAATGCCATTTTTTTGTCAACAATTTGAGCCATCATTTTTTGGGGTGTGTCATCAAAAGCGAGTGTCAAAGAAGCCATCAAATCTACTCTATGATGGTAATTTACATCGGTGTAAGGGGATGTTTCCATGTTGTCATCATCTCCTATTTAGCTAGCAAATTATGCCATTAGCCACAACTACTTATGGGCTTTTAGAAATCTATTTTTCAACTAAAAAGTTTATTGTAGCAGGTAATTCTACGTCAAATTAATAAAACAGATCTGAATATATTGGTTGAGTTGTTTGCTATGGTACTTTTTCTTGTAGTATGATGGTTGAGTTATTTGTTTAATAATAAGGAATTTTATAGTGGTATTAAAAAACATATTTGTTATATTAGTTGAATTTATTTGTTGTGATATTTTGTTTTGGGTATATTGGTTGAGTTGTTTGTCTAGAAAGAGGGGATTTTACAACAAAAGAATTGTGCATTAGAAGCATTAATTTCTCCTTGTTATTAATGAATTCACGAGCTGTGTTCCTAATGATGTAAATAGAACCAATGCACATAGAGTAGTATAATTAGAATAATGAATTAGTTTCTCATGAGGAATATGAATCATAATTAATTGATTGGTGTTATGGGAAATAATATTTTATGCATTTAAATATCTAAATACATGGTATGTATTCATTAAGTTTGTTGGTTGGCATGGCCATAATAAATGAATTTTTAGAGATTGTATTTAATCTTGATGTGTCATCTAGATCAATTATTTAGCATGAGATTGAATAGTTTTACCCTTTTGTAATTTATTACATAAGACTTTGAGGGTGAGGTTGTTAGCCTGGTAGGTAGTGAGATCCAATTACTTCCCAAGACGCCTTGGGTAAAGAGCTAAATATGATCCCATGTGTCATATTTGGGAGGGTTGTAGATATTTGAGTCATGTGGGAAATTGAAGAAGCTTAGAGGGATGTGTAGAAGAAAGTGACAACTAGGGAAAGAAACAAGTATTACAGGCCAGAAATACTCTTCATTGTTGTTTTCTTGATAGTTGGGAAAATCGTTGCTTATTGGGTATTTTATTAAAGAAGGAAACTATGACATTCTATTGGAGTGGCCAATTTGTGGAGTGATAACCTTGGATCCATCTAAGGAACAAAGTGTTGGGAAACTTAAGTCATCTTCTAGAGCTAGGAGGTTGAATGTGGATTATTACTCACAGTATGGGCAAGTGGCAAACAAAGATTTATAAGTATTTTTTTATCGGTTGATATGATACGATGAGTACATATAAAATTGTGAAAATAGGTGGTTTCTTAATTATTTAATATGTTGCTTGCTTAAATCACATAAGAGGTATGTTGTTTAGTATTCTTAGATAAGTTTCGAATTAAAATTATGAAGATTTAATCACTAAACTACAAAAAAAACTACTATTGATATGCATATTTAAAGAAAAGTAAACTTTCCAAAACGAAGTTGTTATAGCTAGTTAAAGAACCTAGATTCACCTTTAAAGTAAAATAATAGAAATTAAATATAACCTCAATATTAGAAATCTTCTCATCGTTATTAAATTAGATAGGGGTGTATAATAGGTAAATGAGAATAAAATCATCATTATTTTCATATTATTTTAAACATGTAAAGATGTTATTATGAAAATATAATCATATTTATACTTTAAAAAATCACAAAACATTATTATTTTATTATTATTATTGTGAAGTGAATCTATTAATTTCCAAAATAGCCAAGATTTACATCAAAGAGTACAAAATCAAGTCGGTCTCTCACTAGGGAGACCAATTTATATCCAAAATTAAACTATTATTAAAGAGGAGAGTGCCATATAAGAACTAATAGACATAATAGAGGAAATACTATAACTACCATACTAGCCTAAGTGACCAGGACCACAGAAAACTGACAAAAAATATTTGAAAACATAATCAAAACACTATCAGGCCGATGGATTAGAGTTAAATCCTATAAATGGAATTAGCACAATTGGATCCACCAATGCTCCACCTATAGTTGGGTGAACCCCAAGATTTTTCTCAATCCTCTTCTTCCTCTCATCTAGGTCCCATAGGTTTTTGTGCATTTGATCAATGGAGTGCATAATATCCATGCACATTTCATGAATGTATAGAATAGTCTGTCCCAAGAGAAACTTCATCGACCAGTATAAATCCACCATCTACATATATTGATTAAACCCGCCCCTCATATGGTCAATGTTTGGGATCTAATATGCCCACTCATGCATAACCTCCATGTATGAGAGGTGGTTCCTATGGGAAGAAGCTTCTCTCTCTTCCCACAATATTTCAACGTAAATGTGGCCAAAAGCTCCTTGTAGTCAAAAGAAAAATCCTTTATGTAGTGGTGCATGCGAGTATGCCCCCCCCATTGGGCACACTCCTAGTAGTAGGAAACACCCCTCCTCACGCAAGCTTGTTGACTTGGCATGATTAACCCAATCAAAAAATATTCAAATTGAGGATACGAACCAGTCCAATCAGTTATCGAGAAGTGGACACTAGGCCACCACTTACTACTAGAAATCAAAGCCCCCAAAACCCAATCCCTGAGACCGGTCAATAGGAGATCTACAACAACCACACAACATAACTGGCTTCCATAAAAATCCCCAACTTTCCATCACCTTTTCTCTATCTAACCTCCTTATTATAGTAAGCTTGGACCACTCTCCAGGTTAACAACAACAACCAATCATATTGAGGGTCAACCACTTGAGAAGTGAAGAGAAAGAGAGAAGCATGACCTAGAGAAACATAACATTCCCCCCACCCCTAAAATCCAATGCACCACTAAGCTCCCGAGAAATATACCACCCCACAACAAAAACATATAGGCATAAAACCATAAAACAACATAAAAGAGAGACTTGATGATAAGGGTAGTGAGGATAGAGCATCCAAGATACTAGAGTCAAGAGCCCACAACCACCATGGCCTTGCTCCCCCTATGACAACAAAAAAAAGAAAAAATAAAAAATAAAATAAAAATAAAAAAATATTGTTTATGTCACCACCAAGGTTCAAATCCTCCTTGGGTTAACTTAAAAAACATGGGTCTGCAAAATTATCACCGCAAAAACCACCTACAAAAGATGTCAAATCCCGGGACAAGAAACACCATTCTCTCTGCCAAGGATAAAGGCATAGCTAACAAACACCCTCAAGAATATATTAAAGCAATTCTAAACACCAAAACAACCCCAATTCCCCACCACTATTATCAACAATGATAAAAAGCAAATCCTAGAAATGAACTGACATGACAACACACGATAAAAAGAGGAAAACTTGATGAGAGAACCCAAAGTGGAATAGAAACAACTCTACACTCCTGTTTAGAGTGAAATCCCTGCCAGATCCTATATAATGTGACCAATGTAAATAGAATATGCTAGAATTGAAATTGGAATAAGGATTACCTTTCCCTGGAGGTGGCCATGCAGACTAAAAGTTTAATTTACTTCACCACAGTATATTGTTAGTGAGATAAAATGAGCTTTTGTATCTCTCGGACATTCATGATAACTCTCACCCTTCAAACATTCTCTTGTTGATTCTGTACTTCCTTCCCACTGCGCTATCAAGAATTATCTGTTGCCTCCAATAACCACCATCTCTTCATATACCCATATGAATGTCAACATACATTTGTTCAAATCCCGCTTACATACCATACACTGTGAACCAACTTATCCACCCTCTATTCTATCTAACATCATATTGCCATCACTACAGATTAATGAAGATGTTAAGCTCACACCAAGTGTATTAAACTTCACTCGGGGTGAGTTACCACATCCTTCAACATATTTTCCAGGTGGGATGGTGGCAACCCACTCCCCTCCTCTCTCAAGAAAAAACACCCCATCCAGAGAATTATATTAATAGTTTTAATTTAATTAAATAATATCACTTTAAAGTGTTTTATTTTAGTTATATAAATTTAATAAAATAGTTTTTTATTCAAATTAATTTAATTTCCTCATTAGTTTGTGAAAAAAAAAATTCAATATATTATAATAAAAATATGTGTGGACATTTTTTAATCAAAGAAATAAATTCTTTAAAAGATAATATTTAATGTGTGTAGTGTTGATTTACTTCAAACCATTTTTATCAAATATATGAAAAAAATATTTATATGGTACATTATGATGGTTGAGATTATAGATATATTAAAAAAAATACAATTTTTTTATAGGTCATATAGAACATTAATTCTACAAACAATATGCATATAAGATTAAAAACAAAAATATTAACATTTCATATTAAAGTCAAATTAAATTATATAACTAAAATTACAAAAAGAGATCTTGCATTTGTAAATTTAAAAGAGAGATTATGTAACTAGAGGAGTTAATGAATATAATGTGGTGATACTAATTAAATAAGTTTCACTAAATAGGTGGTGTATGAACTCATTTAATAACATATTATGATCATATTTATTAAATAAGGTCCATAAGATAGTTTGCAGGTATTAATTTATGGAGTGCAATAATGTGGGGTAGTTGGCATAGGCCTCTTAGTATAAGCATGAGAGAGTATCTATACACATGCATAATGATTGTTTTGAACTTACTCGATTGGTATTGTAACAAGCTATAATTGTTTCTCCCTCAAGGAGTGATTGTTGGTGTTACCCTACTTTAAGGGTGTTTTTCTATATTCTTCCATTAATTTCTTATGTGGGTTCATTTTGCATATTAAGAATCTTGCAAGTGGTATAAGAATATTGATTTTGATGGGTGAGGGAATCTTTTTTTGTTTTTTGTTTTCAAAGTTTGAGATATATTTTTTCTAAAGTGACTTTATAAGGATGCTTTATTGGAGCAACCATTTGCATCCAAACAGGATCATGGTCTCAAAGCCTTAAGAAAACCAAACTACAATGGAACATATTCACCTTGGTGCATTTGATTATCCTTAGATCAATGTCATCAAAAGAGATATTTGATGTCATTTTTGAATTTGGGTCATGATAGTGATTCTAAGCAATTTTGACAAAGTTATGATGATTTTAAGTCATATACTCAACACACTAGAAGAAACTTATTATTGTTGGAACAATTTTTTGTCAATGTAGTGTATTTGTTTCAAATCTATTCCATTACTATCAAGCTCTAATGTCATTTTTACTTTCAAGTTATAAAGCAATTCTAAGTAGTCTTAAAGTTGTTACTGCCATTTTGATGTTGCAACTTCAAAACCCTTAGCTAATCAAAGGAGCTTCATTAAAAAGTAGGTTATTTCTTTAAAAAAAATAGTTCAATTTTGGTGTATTCACTAGCAAGATGTATTTCAAGAGATAATTTGATTTTCCTTGTATTAAAGAGTAATAAATGATAGAAGCCAAAATATCTAACTCGCTAGAAACACATTATCTACTTTAATATAATGGTTGATGCTACTATATGGTTGAAGTTTCTTTGCACCTAATAGAAATTAAAATTTATTTTTAAACAAGTGGTCTCATGTGATGAAAAGGATAAAGAGAACCACATGAGTTTATTTTCATATGATAATTTATGACTACATGTTCATGGATTCCTTCAATAAAAGGTGGTTTTTGTTTCCATAAATATTAGTAACATGCATTAATTTTATTAATGTTGGCTTGGCTAATTTCAAGATTGTTGATTTATGCGAAGCATATTCAAAGCACAAAGATTGAGAATAAGAATGTTCAAATTTTTGGAGATGTGAATATTACTATGGATTAATATGTTGTATCAAACTTTATGTTATTGATATGGGTCGTGTAGATAGTATTCTTCAATGGCCTTTGTGGTTACAATTACTATTGATGTACCAAAAATATTTTTGAAACTTTAGAATAATAAAAATAAAACTATATTCCCCCCTATCGGGATGAGAGAAGGCGCAACAATCTGCTTTGGGATCTATGCAAAGGGAGTAACGTTAGGAGATAAGGTTGGGAGGCAGACAACTGTCAGTCCATGCATGAAAGAACGGTGTGGAGTTAAGACGAAGGTCACGCGGTGTGTGATCAGAAAGGTCCCACGAGGGAAGCGATATCCTGCCTAGTTGTTTTGGTGGAAAACACCTCAATCGTTGGGCATTTCTCCCTTGGGCAGATTCAGTTGGATTGTTCTGTGGTGCTGGTGTTCTGCACTGGTGAGTTTGTGGTGGAGGTGTTGCTCACCAGAACTGTCATTGAAACTAGAAAGAAGGGAAAGTGATACTGTGTATGTTTTTTCTCTTACCTCCCCTCTCGTCCACAAGAATGTGTGTCGTAGTCGCCAAAATGTCAGGTTTATGGGATCGTCTGGTCTAGTTTGATATGGTAGTTGTTTGTATGGGGTGTCATGGCGTGAATTTATATATATCAAGTACGTTGTTTCTATCATTGTCTCAGTTATTTTCATAATTATTTTCTCCTACATGGACATGTTTCTCTCTGTTCGGGGGTGTCGAGATAGGTCAGGTTCCATGCGGCCTGAAAAAGGTAGTAGGTTTTTCAAGCGGTGGGTTTCACTACAAATTTGGTTGGGCAAGGGTCTGTTATGGTTGTCTATGTCTTCTGACATGGTTTGGTTAAGGCCTCAGTCTGACAAGGAAATCCTCAGTGGTGATAATGTTCAAGGTTGATGTTGTATGCGCAGAGGATGTTTCTATGGCCTTTTGGTTTACTGGGTGTTTCACTGAGTTGATATACGATGGAGCAACCCACATGAGATGAATTAGACTCTGTTTTGGTGGCATAACGTGGAACCTGACTGACTTGTGATCCTCTATAATGATTATACAGTAAGTCTCTATAATATTAGTTTCTTATGCGATTGCGTGAATATTTCTTTGCTCAGGCTAGTGGTGGGGCTTATGGACTGACCCCACTACACTCAACGTGACAGTGTTCGATATAGGATGGTTCGACGTACAAAAATGAAGGGGTTTGGAGGACATGGAAATGGTAGCAGGTACAAGAAGACGAGGGAGGACGCATCTCCCTCAATCATAATGCCGAGAAGGAGCGGTCAACGCACCGATACTCAGAGACTTCAGGAGGCGATGCATGCCTATGATTCAGGCATGCCTGCGGATGTCAAGCATTTGATTAAAACCTGGGAAACTGATCTTAACCGTCGTGTAGCCCTGAAAGTAAGGGTGGAGGAATGGGGTGATATTTTCCCGAACCCGGGAAACACCCGTGGTCATCTCACACAGTACAAGCACATGGTGCACCTTTACTGGATTATGAAGATCGTGGTGGCCATAGCCATAATGACCCCTCAGGGGCATGCCAGGGAACCAGACCTGGGACTGCAAGAAATTCAAAGAGACCTAGAGTTGATCCAGGTTCATATTCAGCATCAGAACAAGTGCCTAGGCCACATTGAGGAGCACACTCAATGCCTCCCTCAGACAACATTGTCGGATTCAAGTGCATGAGACCCAGCTCTAGTGGAGTCTTCTAATTAGTTGATGTTTTTATGTTTAGTTGTGGTGGAATTTTGCTAGTTTTTAACAGTTATATATGTTGGCTACTATAGAATTTTGTAGATATATTAGTAAAAATTGTTGATGAGACTTACAGGCATACAAAGCCTTGATGGACATACATAAAACTTTCATATTTTGGATGGCATATAATTTGTTTCAGTGACCAACATACCTAGTTTTCATAGGGAAGGTTGAGGCCACTGCACATCTTTTACATGTTTGTAACTTGCTTTTACTTTAATGAATGAAGGACTTACCCAGCGTAATATATATATATATATATCTATATCTATATATATATATATATATATATATATATATATATATATATATATATATATATATATATATATATATATATATTCATTCTTTTAAAAGGCATTGTCTTAAGGTGAAACATGAAGAATTCACTTCAAGGAAATTATTTGCAGAACCTATAAACAAATAATAAGAAGAGCAAACATAACCACTAGAAAAATCTATGGTGCACCCTACATCAAAGGAACATTAGGTTGAAGAGTCAAAGAAAGAAAGGTAAATAATCAAGGTTGTTGCATATCACCACCTAGAATGCCATGCAAAATAACATTCGTCAAGGAAATATCATGAGCATCATCAACCCCACTATGGACTTAAGATAAAAAATAACCTAGTACAACATTACATGGAAGAACACTACAAAAGCACAATGACATCTAGGAAAAAAAGGAGCAATGATAGTCAATATTGAGGTAAGATAACGCAAAATAGAGTGTTATTGACAAGATTCATTAGAATGGATGGATAATCATAAACAACATCAATTAATTACATTTTTAAATATCATATTATATGGTTTACAAGCATGTTTCAAGGGCTAAACACGTGAAATAGGGTGGAATCGTAGGTACCTAGGGATGAACTACTTAATATAATATGGTCATACTCTTCAAATAATACCTTGGTATGGATGTTTCAGATATAATTTTGCTAGCCCATTGAATTTTAGGAGAGCAGTGCATCTATAAATGTTGAAAATGTATGTCCCACCATATTAGGGAGAGGGGGTGCTTGGGCACTTGGTTAGCTTATCCTTATATCCATATTTCTTAATCATGGGGGACTCTAACTCAATGCACACATTTTTGCCTCTAATGGAAACAACTTAGCTTGTGAGCCGATTCGACGTATGGTTCCTTGAATTTTTAACATTTATAAACTTATAATATTACATCACTTTTTTGTTTTTTACACCATTTAACATGGTTACTCACTTCATAAGAATTTACAAATTTATTAAAGATATTTATTATTATTTTTAAGTCATTTTCCAAAATAATTGTCTTAAATATAAGATTAAAAGTTTTTCAAGAATTTCATTACATTTTTTTCCCTTTTTGAAATAGTTGTTAAGATCTCTGAAAGAGTTGGTAAAATCTCTTTGGGATAAGCTAAGGATGATTTATAAGTTATGTGTAAATCATTCTTACATGCATCGTCAAAATTTATTTTTATTCATTTTATTTCACATTAAACTAACTCTCATATTATTCATTTTATTTCACATTAAACTAACTCTCATATTGATATGTTAAAAATTAGTCATATTTCACATTAAACTAACTCTCATATTGATATGTTAAAAATTAGTGTGACTTTTATAATGATGATAATACATACCATCTTCTAAAACTAATTCAAAAAGGGAATAAAATATAATTATAAATATCATTGCCAAGTCATTATGTTTTAATAAGTTAGGACAGTGGGAATTAACTATTAAGTTATAAAACTTCGTAAAATTTGTATTATAATAATAATAATAATCAAATTTTAAGGTCATCATTAAGATTAACTATCAAGTTATAAAATTTGGTAAAACTTGTATTATAATAATAATAATAATAATCCAATTTTAAGGTCACCATTAAGCCAGACACCAAATTGGGATATGATACCCCTTATTTATGGGACAAGGGACCCACCTCCACACGATGATAAAATATTAAAATCTATAAAGACATACATACTCTACAACCTACTAGTTTCAAATCTGTGAGAGATGTGTGTTCTTAACCATTAGACCCACTCAAGTTATATTATTAAAAGCAAGATTGTTAAAATAAACTTATTCTCAAACTCCTTTATATTACAAATTTATAAATAAGCTAATCCAAATATTTTTAATTACAATGATCTTAATCTTATTAATAATCATTTTGGTTTTTAAAATCATAATATTGGAAAACTAATTCTGCTTATAAAATTTTAACTTTATTTCATAATAATTTTATTATCATTTGAGTACTTAACTTTAAATTTTCATGAATATAAGATTTAATTTTAAATTTTCGTGAATATAATATTATATATAGCTATATGTCCAAATGGGGTAGCCCTTCCACGGCAAGGGCCGTGCAAATGAAGTCTCACCGAACCGGAAGTCTTGGGTTCAAAACTTGGGCTACCCTTGGGCTACCCTTCCCCCGTAGAGGGGTACATAATGGACATGTAAATCGGAGAGTCTCACCCCAGCTTACAAAAAAAAAATATTATATATAGCTATATGTTAATTTAATTATCTTGTTTCATGTTTTACTTAACCCAATCATAACAAGTGCACCCTACTTCAAAGCCGTGAATGGGGAATCAATTTTAAGTGATTTTAAAATGGTAGGTAATATTTTTTTTTTTTTTTTAATTTAGTGTATTTTATTTTATTTTGTAATAAAGATGATATAAAGTGAGAATAATTAAGATATAATCAAATTACAAATAATGTGATTTATTATTATTTATTAGTATAATTATATTTAAAATATAATATAGCTAAAAATTTTATAAATATAATAAAAAAATATTGTAATAAGAAGAATATTTTATCAATGCATACATTTAATTGATTAACCATGTATAAAAAAGTTATGAGTCAATTTTAATTTGAGAAAAAAATGAATTACACATATTATCGTAAAATGGATTATTTTGCTAAATAAAATTTGAGTATATACAAATTAATGTTATAAACAATAATGAGGAACCTATTAGACTTGGAATAATCTCAAATTGGTGAGTGAGGAGCCACTTGGCACGAATCTAATTTTTTTAATTTATTAAAAGTAATGGACTATTTTGCTAAAAAAAATTGCTTATATATAAATGAATATGAATGTTATAAATAATAATAAGGAAGTCACTTGGCACGAATGTAATTTTTTAAATTTATTTAATATTTTTTATATAATTATTTTATTTCAATTTTACTTATTGCCAAGGCTTCTTATTTCAACTTAAGATGGATGAGGATCTGTTGACTTTTATTTTCATTTTTTTAATAGAGGCCTAGATTGACTCTCAAGGGAATATGCTTAGTGTATGCTAGTCTTAATGCTTATTAACAATTGTAGGGTGTTAATTAATTTATTAGGTTGCATTGACTTTTAATAAATTTAAAAAATTAGGTGTCTCCCTGCCCATTAATTTCCTAGGGATTTGAGATTATTCCAATTCTAATAAGTTTATACTGTAATTAGATGGGGAAATTAATATATAAGAAAAATTATTTAGCAAAATGGTCCATTTTATAATAAGATGTGTAATTCCTTTTTTTTCTCAAATAAAATTAGATTAGTGCCACATGGTTCCCGGCCCACCAATTTTCTTCTAGAGATTTGAGATTATTCCAATTCTAATAAGTTCATATTCTAATTAGATGTGAAATTAATATATAAGCAAATTTTATTTAGCAAAATGGCACATTTTACATTAAGATGTGTAATTCCTTTTTTTTCTCAAGTTAAAGGAAGGCCCATAACCTTTTTATACATAGTGAATTGCGTAAATGAGTACATTGGTAAGACATTCTTTGTGTTTTTGTGTTATATTTATAAAGTCTTCGGCTATATCAACCATATTAATATTTTTAATAATAATAATAATAATAATAATATCTATTTTTAATGTCACATCCAAGGCAGAGACCAAATTGGTGTATGAGACCCCCTTGTTTGTGGGACAAGGGACCCACCTCCACGCAGGTTTTTGTTATATTTATAAAGTCTTCGGCTATATCAACCATATTACTATTTTTAATAATAATAATAATAATATCCATTTTTAAGGTCACATCCAAGGTAGATACCAAATTGGTGTATGAGACCCCCTTGTTTGTGGGACAAGGGACCCACCTCCACGCAGGTATTTGACTACTAAATCTACAAAGGGATACATACTCTACCCCCCTCTGGTTTTGAACTTGTGACCTCTTAGAAGGAAACACATGTTCTTAACCATTAGACTCACTCAAACTAATGTCGTTGTACTAGTTTTATGAAAAGAAAAGAAACATGGTATTTTATTTTATGTAATTTTTAGTTTAAATTTTATAGAATTCATGAGAGGAAAATGTTTTCTTTCCTAATATTTAAAGTTATTTTCCTTTTTCTTTTCCATGAAAAACATTTTCTCAATTTCCAAAATTTAAATTGAAAGATATAGTTCAATTTTTATGGCTAATGTTAATGGAAAGACATAATCTAGGCTACCAATATATGAAATATATGTTGATGTAACTTAGAAGTTTTTTTTAACACACTTTATGATTAACATGACATTTCTAAATATATGAAATATATGTTGACGTAGCTTAGAAGTTTTTTTTAACACACTTTATGATTAACATGACATTTCTAAGTAATAAATACAAAAAGAACAAAGTATATGAAAATAAAATTGCAATTGAGTTTATGAATTAGAACAATTTCTCACTAATTATGAAATATGATCCATTCCGAAAATTTATATAAAATGCTTTTTTTTGTGATTTTAAATCAAATTTATAAAGATGGAATGAGAATTTTAAATGATAAAAAATTCAAAATATGATAAAATCATGAATAAAATCTTATTAAAAAAATATCATTTTAATATAATAAAGTAATTAAAAAAACCTAAAAAAACACACAAAACCAAAAAAAACTTAACAGGTTTTAAATAAAATTATTATTATTAAATAAATTTATTATTATAAAAAGAAGGTATCTAATAAACCACCTATAATAAATAAAATTTGTGAACAGATCCATATTATACTACTAGAAAACCATCAACACCTTATAAAAGGTTGGGAGAGATGTACGTCTCAAAGTTCACATAGATGAAACTCAATTTCACATGTGTCTTATTTAACCTTTATTGTATCAAAATATAGTCGTGTAAAATTCAAATCCTATTTTTACTGTAAGAATAAGATAGTCATAGTAGAAGGAGAAAAAAGGTGGTGGAGGCCATGGACCATTGCACACTGCTTAAAAATAATCGTAGGATGGGATGGAATCAAAAAACATCTTGTCGAGATGTTTTGACTATAACCCACGAGAGCTTAAAAATAATCGTAAGATGGGATGGAATCAAAAAACATCTTGTCGAGATGTTTTGACTATAACCCACGAGAGCCTATGGTTGAAGTTTTTTTATATAGAGAGAGTGGGAGATCTATTCTAAATATTTCTTCACAGTATTGAATTCACTTTTATAAAATATTTTGTAAATATAAAATCTTCACCCGCAAGAAACCAAAAATAATTACAAACGGGAATATGTTGAATATATATATGGAATTATTTTAAATGTGTCTTCATATTGAATTAACTTTTATAAAATATTTCACCTCCATTAACAAAAAGGGTCAAAATCACTTAAAGTTAAAAAATGATTGAAACGTACCCTCATAAAAAGTCATAATACCATCCATCCATCCAGCATCAAAGAAAATGATGAAAGTTTGGTATCCAAGCAAAGATTCCAACCAATTAAGTGAAAGTTTGGCACCCAAGCAAATGGAAATATAATAGACTAGTGAATGAACCACGTGCATGTGATGGGCATTTTTGAAATAGGGAATTGTTTATCCACTGGCTGGATATTCATTGTTTACCAATAAGCTGTAGTGTTCATGATTCGATGGGTAACTCTGACTTTGGGTTGACTGTTAGGTTAGATGGGATGTTTGGTGGCAGGTTGTATGGGATGACTTTGGGTTGACTGTTAGGTTAGATGGGATGTTTGGTGTATGTGTCTCTGTATTCCAGTAAACGTAGAAGAATTTTTGAACTGCAAATACTCAACTCAACTCACTCAAGGACGCAGCGCCAAACAATCAGAGTTGTCTTCAACCTAAAGGTCGCCCTCAGCATGAACCAACCAAGCACACAGATTTAGTATGAAGAGCATAAATTTTCTGATGTAGACCTATTATTATTATTATTATATGGTTTGGTTTGATTATTATTGTTTGGTTTGGTTTGGTTAGGTTAGGTTAGATTATTATTATTGTTTTTCATCCCACAAAAATGAAAACTCATAATAATTAAATGATCAATCATCCATTGGATATATATATAAAACAAACATGGTTCTGTTGTTCCAGAGGGCGTGCCCTGCTTTCTTGTTTTTCATAAATGGAACGTTGGACAGTGACCGTGTTTGGTGCGAGGTATTAAATTGTGTATTAACCGTTGGAATATAGTGAAGGAAGTATTTTTCAATTGATGAATTTAAATATTTAAGTAAATTTGAATTATAAAAATGGATTTATAATCACAATCAATCTGAATCGTGCGATTCGATTTTTTTTTTGTTAAAATAAAGACTCTGCCTTCTTTTTCCAATAATTTTCTTAACAAAAATACATGATGTGCCGTTAAAATAACTTTTGATAATTAGTTATACATTGAACATATATCACTTGTCATCTCGCTCATGAAATAATTTTAATAATTGATTATAATATTGTAGTAACTTAGTTTGTATTGTTTTTATCACATGCTTAATATACAAGGGACTGCTAACTTTGATTTAAAGTGTTATATTAATTTATTTTCCCTTTTTAAAATTTAACATGTAATTAATAAAGCAATACGCTAGTAAATGTATAAATTTAATGTCTTTAGAATTTTTAAGTTTAGTATTTATTTTATAGTTAATGAAAAAATTCTTAGCATTTTTTAAATAAATATTAAATATTTCTAAACTTTCACAAAAGGAATAATTTAAATTTTTTATTTAATTAAAAATAGTGAAAAAAATATTTTTATTATTTAAAATTATTTTAAAATTATTATAGTTTTGCTAACTTAAAAAGTTAAGAAGGTTGGTAGTGTGACAAAGACCTTGAAATTTAGATTTAATGTGAGTATAAGTTAGACAATTTAAGAGAAAGTCATTTTCATCTTTAATTCTCTTAGTGTCCTAAGAGTGACAAACTCTTGCATTCTATGGTGTCTTGGGAATTGGCCAATGTCCACTTTCACTATGAACCTCATGAGAATTTGTTTTTATTTTAGCAATGTTTATTTTATTCTTTATGCTAGTCAACATAGAGAGATATTTTGTTGTTGTCAAGATTTGGGTGATCACCTGTTTATAATACTTTAGTTTTCTTTTTCCCTCAAACTCTTTATCACCCCACAATTTCTCCTCAAATTTTGATGTAATGGTATCTTTAATTCATCCATAGGCATATATATATGAAGTTTAGATGGAAGGAGGTTTGTTGACTTTTTGTTTTAATTGAGGGCCTAGATCGATTCCCAATGGAATATGATCAGCGTATGCCTCTTCTTAATGTTTATCAACCATTGTAGTGTATTACAGATTTTGTTAGGTTGCATTGGCTTTTAATAAATTTAAAAATTATATTTGTGCCATGTGGCTCCTCACCCACCAATTTTTTATGGATTTGAGATTATTCCAATTCTAATAAGTTCCTCCATGTTGAGATTATTCCAATTCTAATAAGTTCATCATTATTATTTATAACATTCATTTATATATAAGCAAATTTTATTTATCAAAATGGTCCATTACTTCTAATAAATATAAAAAATCATATTTGTGCCACATGGCTCCCCACTCACCAATTTCCTAGGGATTTGAGATTATACCAATTCTAATAAGTTCCTCAATATTATTTATAACATTCATTTATATATAAGCAAATTTTATTTAGTAAAATGGTCCATTACTTTTAATAAATTTAAAAAATTAGATTGTGGCTCCCCACCCACAAATTTCCTAGGGATTTGAGATTATTCCAATTCTAATAAGTTCCTTCATGTTGAGATTATACCAATTATAATAAGTTCCTCATTATTATTTATAACATTCCTTTATATATAAGAAAAAATTATTTAGCAAAATGGTACATTACTTTTAATAAATTTAAAAATATATATTTGTGCCACGTGACTCCCCACCCGCCAATTTTCTGGGGATTTGAGATTATTCCAATTCTAATAAGTTCCTCCATGATAATTTCTACATTATTATTTATAACATTCATTTATATATAAGCAAATACATAACAAGGTATTTTCCTATGTCTTCACTATGGTGCAAATAAATTCTCTCCATTCTGACGTTAAGATGTCCCTCAACGTGTTTGAAGATCATGTTGTTTACACCAATCTTCTGCTCACACTAGAAGAATGTGGGCTACAAGTTGTGAATGCTATGTCTTCTTTGATTAATAACAAAGTTTTCCATACCATATATAACAAGGTATTTTCCTATAATCGTGGAAACAACTTACTTCCCTATCTGCTTTACCAGTATCTGAACATACATATATTTGTACATTGTTAGAGGTGTCTGATAGTGAAAAATTTAATGTGGACAACCCCTATGAAAAGTTTGGGCATGTGATATTGGATCACAAGGCCGACTTATGAGACCTTGACTCTCGAGAGGAATATGTGTCACCACACAAATGAGGAGTACAAGGTTTGACCAACTTATGCCACGAATCTCCATGAGATCAATTATGTGTCCGCTATAAATTTAGTAACTAAGTGTGGTTTAGATGTTAATGATTTGGAGTGTTCTATGGAAGATTGTTTTACTTTTCAAATACAAATGTATTAAATTATCTCAGCTATGAATTTGGGTTGTCCTAGGTTTTCAGTGTAGGATTAGTGTAGAATTAGATAAAGTAGTATGAATTAATTTGTGCTCTAAAATTAATTAGCAACCATTCAATGACAAATTTTGAAATTACAATCTGATCTTATTAGTTTTTTCTTTAAAAATCAGTATTGATCTATTTTAATCACAATTCTAAGTGTTTAGAGTGATATAATTTCTTCTTGTGTAATTTTTTTTTAAATGCAAAATTTGAAAAAAAAATATTTGCATTTCAAAGATAAAATTGACAAAAAAATATTGCCCAAACATAAAATAATAACATTACTTGAAACGCTTAAAAATATTTTAACCATGAAAAATTATTTCTTTTCATTATACATATTAGTTGACATTGAAATATTTTACTTAATATGACATTGAAATATTTTACTTATGAAGTACATTGTTTATATTAATAAGTACCATGATAAGTTCCTCTATGATTAATAAATTTAGAAATTTAGAAATTATGGTTGATGTATTGAATGTATTTTTATTTTTGAAATTTGAAATTCATTATATTGTAAATTGATTATAAGTAAAATAGATGAAGTAAAAATATAAAATTGGATTATTTTTTTTAATTATCATTTTTTAAAATATATCATACATTAAAAAATTGTAAATTTATAGATTTAAAATTCCATCAATAGTGTTTCACATGATATATTTTTTAAAAATTTAATAGATTCAAATGAGATGATAGTAAATGAATTTATGAATTTACAATTGCTTATTTCGTTTCATTTTATTTTATATGAATTTATTTTTGAAAAAATCATTATCTATTATTCATTTGTTTTTAAGATTTTGCACTATATTTTGATTTTTTTCATTAAAAAAGCTTATAAACTAATAATTTATAAGGTTTCATATTCCTAGGCTATAATATTATTCATAGGGTTTATAATATTAATCTTTAGGTTTAATGTAAATCCATTGGGTTTATAATCATGGTCAACCATGGTCCAATGTCACATTGTCACAACCATGGTCAACCATAGTCCAACATTGCATTGTGACATAGATTGTCTCAACATGGAGATCAACCATGGTCAACGATGGTTAGCCATTATCCAACATTGCATTGCGACAAACATTGTCTTGATATGAAAATCAATCATGGTCAACTATATTCCAATGTCTCATTGTAACAAATATTTTCCTTAGGGTTTATATTCCTTTGGTTTATAATATTTATCCCTTGGGTTTGATATTATTCCCTTGGGTTTATAATCCCTTGGGTTTATTATTCCCTTGGGTTTATAATATTTATCTTAGGGTTTATATACCTTGGGTTTATATTATTAATCTCTTAGATTTAATATTATTCCCTTAGATTTGTATTATCAATCTGTTGGGTTTTTAGTATTAATCTGTTGGGTTTATAATATCAATCCCTTTAGGGTTTACATACTTTGCATTTATAATATTAATCTCTTGGGCTTAATATTATTCTCTTAGGTTTATATTATCTTTGGGTTCAATCATGACCAACAATGGTCAATAACCATGGTTAACCATGGTCACATTGTGACAAAGACAATTTCTTGGTCCAACGTCACATTGTCACAACCATGGTCCAGCATCGCATTGTGACAAAGATTGTCTCAATATGGAGATCAACCATGGTCAACGATGGTCAATCGTTATCCAATGTCGCATTGTGACAAACATTGTATCAATATGAAAATCAATCATGGTCAACCATATTCCAACATCATATTGTGATAAATATTTATCTTAAGGTTTATAATATTTATCTTAGGGTTTATATTCCTTATGTTTATAATATTTATCCATTGGGTTTATTATTACCTTGGGTCTATAATATTTATATTAGGGTTTATATACCTTGGGTTTATAATATTAATCTCTTGGGTTTAATATTATTTCGTTTTGTTTATACGATCAATTCGTTGGGTTTTTAATCCCTTAGGTTTTTAGTATTAATCTCATGGGTTTGTTAGTCTATTGGGTTTATAATATCAGTCCCTTCATGGTTTATATACCTTGCATTTATAATATTAATCCCTTGGGTTTAATATTATTCCCTTGGGTATATATTAACTTTGTGTTTTAGAATTAATCCCTTGGGTTTATTATTCCCTTCAGTTTATAATATCAATCCCTTGGGTTTATTATTCCCAACGTTTTATAATATCAATCCCTTGGGTTTATTTGGTTCATATTCCTAGGGTATAATATTATTCATAGGGTTTATAATATTAATCCTAGGGTTTAATATAAATACCATGGGTTTACAATCATGGTCATCCATAGTCAACAATGGTCCAATGTCACAATGTGTCAAATATTGTCTCAATATGAAAATCAACCATGGTCCAGCGTAAGATTGTGGAAAACATCGTCTCAGTGTGAAAAATCATGGTAAACCATGTTTATTTCAGGGTTTATTTGTCTCAATATGAAAATCAATCATGGTCAACCATATTCCAACTTCGCATTGTGACAAATATTTATCTTAGGGTTTATAATATTTATCTTAAGGTTTATATTCCTTGGGTTTAATATTATTCCCTTGGGTTAATAATATTTATCTTATGGTTTATATACCTTGGGTTTTAATGTTAATCCCTTGGGTTTAATATTATTCACTTGGGTTTATATTATCAGTTCGTTGGGTTTTTAGTATTAATCCCTTGGATTTATTATTCCATTGGGTTTATAATATCAATCCCTTTAGGGTTTATATACCTTTCATTTATAATATTAATCCCTTGGGTTTAATATTATTCCATCGGGTTTATTATTCCCTTCGGTTTACAATATCAATCCCTTGGGTTTATTTTGTTCATATTCCTAAGTTATATTGTTATTCATAGGGTTTATAATATAAATCGTTTGGGTTTACAATCCTGGTCAATGATGGTCCAATGTCACAATATTGCAAAGATTGTCTCAATATGAAAATCAACCATGGTACAACATCACAATGTGACAAACATCGTCTCGGTATGAAAATCAGTGATGGTAAATCATGGTCAAGCATGCTTATTTTAGGGTTTATAATATTTATCTTAGTATTTTTATACCTTGGGTTTATAATATTTATCCATTGGGTTTAATAGTATTCCCTTGCAATGAGCCACTATAGGTATTGGAGATAGAGAGAGGTAGGGTCTAACATTTACATCTATATCGAGTGAAATCAATAGATGGTTTGCATATTTCAACGTTATGTAAAAATGCAAGACAATGCGAGAAGGGATTGGTTGGAAAGTGTGAATGGTCATGATCATTATCATGTTGATTTGAATTGGTGCAACTTTTGTCATTGGTCTCGGTGTGTTTTGGAAGAGACTAGCATTTAATAACTGTGTTTTGGTGGAGTGTTTAAAGTTGAATTTCCTATCAACCACATTTAAATTGTTGTTTGATTTTTATTAAATGTTTATTTCATAATTACTTCATTATTATTTATTAAATGATTATTAATATAATTGTTGTTATTATCTTTATTTATTTATTATTATTATTATTATTATTTTTAATTATTATTATTTAATATAATAGTAATAATATAATATTAATTATTATTAATATGGTTCTTATATTTATATTAATATTATTGATAATAACATTAATAATATTAATTCTTGATATTATTGATAATTGATATATGTGCTTGATATGGGCCTATTGGCATTTATCAACCACATTTATTAATGTGGTGTGCTAGTATTATCCTTATTCTACAAAATGATTTTCTCTTTTGTCTTCCAATGGTCTAGCCAAGACTAGTCATCCTTACGCCATCCCCACTTTAGATAGAGGTGGTGGTTTTGGCTAAAGTTAGAAGAAATTTGAGGAAACTTTTTCCATTCCATGTTGTTTAACTTCTTTTTATACTTAAGATACTTAGTCATAACCATGCTTTCAATGGGAATAGGATTGTTTCAACGACGAGGATATGATAGGGTATATTTCCTTTAATCTTGGGATTGTCAATTATAAACTGCTTTTGGGTCTATTTTATATTCCTTCACAACCCTTTGGATATAATGCAAACCCAAACCTCACATCCATATAGAATAATAGGAGTGACGAGAGTCTCAAAGAGGAGGAATTTTTTTTTTTATCTTGTATGCAAAGATTGTAGAAATTCCTTGTAGATTAAAAATGCTAATTGTAATTTACTAAAACAATAGACTTGAATCTACTCTACTCATCAGTGGAAACAATTAGACGATCACAAAATCACTAAACATACAAGAGAAAGAATTCAATCAATGCATTACACAATGATTTCTTGGGGAAAGCCACAACTAAAAACCCCTTCCATCTTTGTATTGCATTAGTCAAAAAATATGAGAAGATTACAATCCTTTTCTCAAGCCCGAGAAACCCCTACACTATCTCTATCTGTCTCACAGCTTCATAGACAGACCTAGGCCAATACTTAACCAATTTTTTGTTTTCCCAAGTCCCTATTTCCTTGTGTTGTTTCCTTGGGAACTAGCCCCTATTAGTTAGGGAAATTCCTCAATTGGAATTGTGCAATCCATCATAGGCCTTCCTCTAACTACATGCACCACCTGTATAATTTAGATGATTATACAACTGATAGTAAATTATCCATGAACTCCAATCTCAACTAGGTAACTCTCAGATATGGCATGCATGAGTTATTTATGAGTGAATCATCAATTAACTTGTTGAACACATGAAGCAGCACCCCATTGTTTGAACTCCCACTTGTTCCTCCATCAGTTGGAACCAGCTTAACTGACTTGAACTCAGTTAAACTGAATTAATTAATTACAACTCAAAATAAACTCAACCAGGGCTCCTATAATGTGGGAGACACTCTACATGAATCAATTTAGACCCTCAACTCGAATTAACTAAACAAACTAAGTTAAATTAAATTAGTTAACTCGCACAAGTTGTCTTGTGATGTGGAATTACAATTTTATTCCTAATTTAAATCAAGGAAAAAATTAAATAAGGATTTTCATGTTGCATTTTCAACAATCCCTCTCAACAAGAAAGGGATTATTTACTACCCCGATCTTGACACTATGGAACTCAAATTTTCCTCTTGACAGTGCCTTAGTCAATATGTTTGCATCATGTTCCTCTATAGGAATGTACTCTAGCAACATGATTCTCCTCTGCACATAATCTCATAGATGGTGATACCGGATGTCGATATGCTTGGACCGATCATGAAAAACTAGATTCTCAGAGAGTTTGATACAAATCTGATTGGCACAGTAAAGCACTGTAAGATCCATCTGCTGACCAAATAACCCAACAAGGATCTTCCTCATCCAAATAGATTCACAAGTTGCTTCATTAACAACCATGTACTATGCTTCTGTCGAACTGAGTGCAACTGATCTCTGCTTCCTGTTGGACCAAGAAGCTGTTGCTAACCCAATACTGAAGATTCCCCCTCATGTGCTCTTCTTGTTGGATGGACTCCCTACCCAATCTACATTTGTGAAGCCTTTCTACTTCGCTCCCTCTGTTTGTTTGTACCAAAGACCAAACTAAGTGGTGCATATGAGGCATCTCAACACATGTTTAGTTTCCTTCCAATAGAATTTAGTTGGCTTAACCATTGCTTGACTAAGTTGGTTAACTACAAAACATATATTCAATAGTGTGTTCACCAAATACATAAGTGAACCCTATTGGGTAGGGTCCCCCTAGGTCAAAGTTTTGTAAAGAGCCCGCATTTTGAGGAGTAGAATGCGCTTCACGCAATGTTTTAGGAGTCATAGGGGCTTTAAGTCGGTTCAAAGCCCCTTATTTTGTAAAAGGATGGGATCAATTTGTATGTTTTGACCTCTGCCCATGGTTTGCAGATGTTGGTATTATAATAGAAAAAGATATAAAAAGGGTTGTCTTAGTAAGTCAAAGGCATGGATATGTTTTGATGTTTTTGAGTCTGTAATTGTCATATACTTTTGTGTTAGAGTGAAGGGGAAGGCTCCTATAGCTATGTGCGCAGATACCTTGGTAAGTCTGCAGCTGTGTGCATGGCTCTTGTAGCTGTGTGTGTAGGGTAAGAAGGATTGTATTTGTGAAGATCTAAAGATAATTAAAAATATTTTGAAGGCAAACTTGTGTACTTATATTTTGTACTTTACTTTATGAAATTATTGTTTACTTTTGTGTTGCGCAGTAAAAGATAAGATCATAATTAATATGTGAATGTTGTGACAATTAATTACAGTTAAGGTCCATTGATTTATGCAGAGTAAATAGAGTTTTAGATCTGTAAAGTAGTCTTTTTGTATGAATATATCAGATTCAGTATAATACAAAGTAAGATCGTGTAACGCAGTAATAGATCTATAGGTGAGTCAGACTAAGTCAAGATCCACACTCCATAATCCTTCTGGATGTAGAAACTTGGTTCTAGCATCCCCCAATATCACCTCGAGTGAGATTACGGTCTGCACGTGCAAATCTGATCTGAAAATGGGGCCTAAAGGCTTCTTGTCTAGCTTACAAGAACCTTTTCCACCTCCAAAGCTTAAATATTCTAAGACCTTATGATTAACTAATTACAGAATTAAAAAGTGCTTGAAAATAGGTGTATGCTTGTGTTTGGTTTTAAATTGTTTACGTGTTTTAATTTTATTTGCTTGAATTTATATAAAACATATAACAACAAATAAAGAAGTAAATACAATTTAGCAATAAGCAATCACACATAACAACAATATAATATGGAGTTCACCCAAAACTCTTGGGCTACGTCTCCTTGAGCTCTAGTCAACTCAACTATGCTCTTGGGGATTATGGCATAAATTATTTTTACAAGCTCCATGCTAAACTCCATAGGTTTAAAAACATGACTCTAGGGGTTTAGAATGCCATCTTATCCCGCTGACTGTCCTCACTCTGCAGACAGATCTAGGCTTCTCTAGACTTGACTCCTTCAATCAGCGCTCTAAGCAATCTTGCTCTGGCTTGCACCAACTCCCTCAGAATTCCTTCATTGTCTCTAGAAAGCCTTCTTTTTTCTTCATCCCACTCCGGACACCAGCAACAACTTGATCATTTCGACCCTTTGTTGTTCTGCAGCTTCACTATGGCATCACGGCTCTTAGAAATCTACTTTGAGCTTGGTGGCTCTGAGGTTCTGCCTCCAACCTCTGGTGGCTATGCCTCTATCAAGCACTCTAGCTCTGTGGCTCTGGTGCTCTCGCTCTCGTCTCTGGCTCTTGGCTCTGGCTCTGGCTCTCACAAGCTTCTCTCGGCCTCTGCGTGCATCAATGGATCGCTCGACCTCCAAGTGTCCCTTAGCAACCTTCAGCAATCTCTGTACTATTGTCAATTGAGCTCTCTGGTTCACTCGACCTCCAAGTGACTCTTAGCATTCTCTGTGCCCTCTCGGCATACACTGAGCTTTCCCTTTGGATTCCTCAGCATTCAAACAACTTTGGGCTTCTCCAAGCTTCCTCTGTGCATTGCTCTCGGCCTCTATGCACATAACTTCAGCTCTTTGTCGACCGCCCACTGTTAATCATGCTCTCTATGTTTTTGTGAGGAATTCTCTGACTCTGTGGCTCCCCCAGCCATTCCTCTGTCCCTCATGATGACGAATCATTCCCTTGTGGCCCTTCAGCTCTTCGACTGGTGCTCTAACTCACCGGCTCTGTGGCTATGCGTCTGGCCCTCTGGTGCTCTGGCTCTGTGGCTCTGTGGCTCTCTGCATGTAACGCATTCCTACATCATTGTTACAAACACCTGCTTACAACGTGGCAAGGAGAATGGGACAGTTAAAAAGGAAATACACAGGCGGCCTCTTCCTAAATGAAATCCACAAAAACATGCATTTCTGGCTCGTAACAGAAATACACAGGAAAAACTCTGTCGGGCACAAAAACCGGATTTCAAAATCTATGAAATATCCCCCATGAACCCTATCGGGTCTGCCTTTCATCGTCATATTGCAATCGCATAGGCGGGAGGTCTAAAAACCTCAATACACGGGAATACACAGAAATCCCAAATTCTCGGATTTCAAAATTTATGAAATCGAGCTCATAATTCCCATCGTGTCCGGCCCTTATCAGCTTATCGCAAGTCACGTGCCCAATGGCCCTTTGTATCGGGGATTACAGATCACCCGATCTCCGATCACCTCGATTGAATCCTGACCGTTGATCTACGCACTCGATCCAACGGTCCACGCACAATCGCACATCAACCCATCGCTTGATCGCATGTCACAATATCGTTGTCGCAACGGCCCAGGGATCTACCCTTTGGTTATGCTGACTGTCGATCCGCCGATCCGCTGACCGCTGATATCGCACCTCACATATCGCATCAGCAGGGTCTATGGCTCTGCTCCTCTGATCGCCAATCACCGGAATCGCTCATCGCAATCGCATTGTCGCATATCACCTAGTCGCATGTCACTATGCTTGGGGTCCTGATATCGGGCGAAGGCCTACCTCCGATGCGATAAGTCAAAGGTCACAATCAAGGGTTCCTTCCACCCTTTCCTTAAGTCCTCTGCTTAATCCTTCCGATGCGATTTTCCTTTATAAGGCCTTTAGCCCATTTTTAGAAGAAATGCCTCCTTTTTCAAAGGACAAAGGCAACCTTCTTTCTGCAATAACTTTATCATCTAAAGTCCATTTTACCTCATTTAAGTTGCAGTAGATTCAGAATGAGAAGATATATGCAATGGGACTATTTCCAAGAGCATCCTTAGACTTTCATTTTCCTTTGTGAGGAACACTTCAGACTTAGAAGTCTATCCAAGATCCATTTTGGATCAAGATCGTTGCAGAAAGGGTCAGTGATAAAGGGTTTGTTGGTTAGTGCAGCTAACTCTGAACCTGGGTCTAAGACCCTCAAGCCAATAAATGGTTCAGGAGGAACATGCCACCGAAGGTGGCGATCAGGGTGGTCAAGACCCTTTTGTTGGCACTGAGGAGGTAGATTCCCCATTCATAGTTAAAAAGTAGAAACCAAGTGCTAGAGCCACACAAAAGAAGCAGAAGTTGGACAAATCCACTAGCACAGAATCGATGGTCCTCACTAAGGGGGCCATCAACGAGATTCGAGACATCATCCGAGCTATGACGGAGGACATATGGGGGAACATTGAAGACCAATATAAAGCAATTTTGACAGAGGTCCAACAGGGCCTCAAGGAGCTACAGGTTCAGGCAAGCGTGGTTCAAGCAAGAGTGGCTCACGTGAGCACCACACCATCACGCACAACTGTAGGCAAAGGTAAAAGAATCAAAGGAGGAAGCTGATAAAGTAAAATTCAAGCTAGAAATGCAAATCGCGAAGTTGTGGATGAGGTTGCAACCAGAAAATCCACCAGAGGTTTGCGAGGAGCACGAAGCAGATATCAAGGCTGCTATGGAGAATATAGCTACTACAGTCAAGGAATATACCCGGATCTTCGAAGACACTATGGAGATATGGGCCTCGTTGCAGGAGGACCCACATGTACAGAAGATAGAGGCATAGATCTGCGACAAGCAGCAACAGTTTGATGAAATCAAAGTGGCGACGTAGAACCTAGCATATGCGCAACGGTTTGCCCATCTCCAGGAGGGAATTTTTTTGCAGGGATAGATCGATGAGTTGCGGCGAAAGGAGCAGATCATTTCAACGCACATGCAACCATGGGCCGTTGAAGCCATTCAACTCTCACAGATAGTGGATATCAAGCTAAAGATCATAAGGCAGATGCAAAGAACCATTAGTCTGGCGACAGTAGGGCCGACAAAAACGAAGCTAGAAGAGGTTGTCACCAAATCTTGCAACGAGATACCAGAGTTCTAGATCTAGACATAGGCAACACCTAAAGAGAAGCTTCAGAAGCTTGTGACAGTAGTAAAATAATAGAGGGTGGAAGTTGACAAAGTAAAATTCGATCTAGAAATGCAAATCACAGAGTTGCAGGTGAGGATGAAGCCAGAATATTTACCAGAGGTTCATGAGTAACACGAAGTGGATATCAAGGCTTCTATGGAGAATATAGCTACTAGAGTCAAGGAATATATTTAGATCTTCAAAGACACTATGGACATATGGGCCTCGCTACAAGAGGACCCACATGTACAAAAGATAGAGGCAGAGATCCATGACAAGTAGCAACAGTTTGATGTAATCAAAGTGACGGTGCAGACCCTAGCACCTGCACAATTATTTTCCCATCTCTAGGAGAGAAATTTTTTGTAGGTACATATCGATGAGCTACAATGAAAGGAGAATATCATTTCAATGCAGACGAAAACATGGGACAATGGATCCATTCAACTCTCATAGACAGTGGAGAGAAAGCTGAAGATCATAAGGCAGACGCAAAGAACCACCGGTCTGGCGACAACAGGGTCGACGACAGAGAAGCTAGTAGAGGAATTATGAAAGGCCACCAGACACTGCACAGAGACACTTCAACCTTTGAAGGATGCATACAATGGTCTGAAAGTGAATATTCAGAACATATCAGCTGAGTGAATTGGGACAAGTCACATCTTTGTGTTGGGAGCCTATTGGGTAGGGTCCCCTAGGTCAAAGCTTTGTAAAGAGCCCACATTTTGAGGAGCTTAGGGTGGGTCAAAGCCCCTTATTTTGTAAAAGGATGGGATCAATTTGTATGTTTTGAGCTCCGCCCATGGTTTGTGGACCATGGTATTGTAAGAGAAAAATATATATAAAGGGTTGTCTTAGTAAGTCAAAGGCATGGATATGTTTTGATGTTTTTGAGTCTATAATTGTCATATATTTCTATGTTAGAGCGAAGGGGAAGGTTCCTGCAACTGTGTGCATGGAGACCTTGGTAAGTCTACAGCTGTGTGTGTAGGGTAAGAAGGATTGTAATTGTGAAGATTTGAAGATAATAAAGAAGATTTTGAAGGCAGACCTATGTACTTACATTTTGTACTTTACTTTATGAAATTACTATTTACTTTTGTGCTACGAGGTAAAAGATAAGATCAAAATTAATATATGAATGTTGTTACAGTTAATTACAGTTAAGATCCATTGATTCATGCACAATAGATTTCGTTTTAGATATGTGAAGTAGTCCTTTTGTATGAATAGATTAGATTTGGTATAATATTAAGTAAGATCGTGTAGCGCGGTAATATATCTTTACGTGAGTCAAACTAAGTCAAGATCCACCCTCCATAATCCTTTTGGATGTGGAAACCTGGTTCCAGCATCCTCCAATATCGCCTCAAGTGAGAGTGTAGTCTACGCAAGCAGATCGTTATCAAAAGTGTCTGTGATGAAGGGTTTTGTTGGTTAGCACATCTAACTTTGAACCCGACTCTAAGCCCCTCAAGCCAAAAAAGCCACAAGTTGCTTGTAAATAGTAGCCTCCACTACTTCACCTGAAGTAGCATCTTCCAGTTCCTTCCTCTAATTCCCTACTAGAGGAGCTTCCATGGGTTTTATGCTCTCCATGTGGAACTTATTTAGTATTGAGTTGGCATACTTACCCTAAGAGATAAACAGTTTCTCATCTCCTTGCTATACTTCCATACCAAGGAAATAATGCATGAGCTCTAGGTCCTTCATTTCGCATTCTCTTGCAAGATCATCTTTGCAAGATTTTACCAACTTCTCATCACCTATTAGAATTTAATCATCAAAATATAATACTATAATCAACAATTTACCTTCAACCACAATATGGTAAAGGTTTGCATCTGCTTCACTTTTGGTGAAGCCCAACCTAGTGAAATAGTTTTTGATCCCAGTGTACCAAGCACGTGGTGCTTGTTTCAATCCATACAACACTCGCTTGAGTCTATACACACACGGATATTTGTTGAAGGTCTCAAATATTTATGGATGCTCAATGTACACCTCTTCCTCAATCACTCGATTGAGAAATGATGTCTTCACATCCATCTAATTTATCTTCCATCCCATCTGTGCTTAAAGTGCTAGAATAGATCTAATTGAAGAGTACCTTGCTACTAGAGAAAATGTATCCTCGCAATCAATTCCCTCCACCTGAGAGAACCCTCTAGCCACAAATATGGACTTGTGTTTCTCCACACTCCCATCGTTTGCTTTCTTTACCTTGTAAATCCATACATAACTCACCACTGACCTGTTAGCTAGTCTTCATACCACTTCCCAAATATTGTTTCTGATAATGGAGTCATACTCATCCACCATGGGATCAACCTATAATGTTTTCTACACTACCTCCTTGAATGAGGATGCCTTAATCTCTACACTCTCGCTTATTATATCCATGTACTGATATGGTGACCTCCTCTGCTTGCACTATGATGTGGGTGCTCCCACATTCTCTCTAGAATTATGCATCAATCTATTAGCCTCTTTGGTGTGCTTCCTTCCATCTCTAGAAGTCTCTCCATGAGTGGGTGCTTCCACTCTTTACTCCTTTGCACGTGGCTGCTCCACATCATCCTGAGGTTCTTATTTTGGAGCTAAAATCTCCTAATGTGCATGTAACTAAAGTTCCCTCTCGAGGGAACATCTCATGGCCTTCTCTTCATTAAACTTCACATCTCTACGAACCACTGTCATCTTGTGAGATGGCAGGTACACCCAATAATTGTGAGGTGTATCAGTGTACCCCACAAATATGCCCAACTCAGCTGTTGACTCTAACTTTTTCTTTGTATCCTTCGTAACATGACAATAAACCGATGAACCAAAGATCTTGCAGTGTGCCACATCTATTTTCTTACCTAAAAAAGCTTCTTTTGGTGTACTTATCCCAAGAATCTGATGAGGACTCCTGTTTTGAACATATACAGTTGTGTTGCATGCTTCAACCCACAAGTGCAACGGTAGGCCCTGATCATGTAACATTGCCCGTTCACTTCCCACAATACTTCTATTCTTCCTTTTAGCCACCCCATTTTGTTGTGGGTTATGGGGTTTTATTAACTCTTATCGAATTCCTTTTGATGCAAAAAAAATCTTTAATTCATTCGACACTTATTCTCCACCATTATCGCTCTTGAGCATTCACTTTCTTGCCAATGTCTTTCTCAAAAAGTGCTTTAAATTCACAAAATTTAGAGAACGTCTGATTTTTCTTCTACATGAAGAAAATCCGACACTCAGGTGAGATTGTTATGAAACCAGCTCACAAAAAGATAGAAAAGAGAGATCCACGCCTTAGAATTCAGCCTCTTCGAGGGGCAACCTCCTTTACATTACATAAATGAACAATTCTTGGATGATACAAATGACAAAACCTCCTTTCTATATATAGGAGTCTAAGGAGTCACAATATAATCCAGCCGACCTAACAATAATAATATAAAGCCACAAAAATAACAATAGAGGGATTCTATGGGGCACAGAAATAACAATATGGGGGTAATAGGGGCACAACAATATAAATAAGGGGTATAACTACAATAGTAATGGGGTAATCACTAGTATTATAGGGACCCAACATGCCCCTCTCCTTCAAAAAAGTGTTGTCCTCAACGCTTGAGTAGTTATGGATACTTCTGCATAAAATTCTCATCCTCCCATGTGGAATCTTCAGCGGATAAGTTCTTCCACTTGATAAGATACTCTGAAATTGATCGATTTCGTAGCTGTCGAGTTCTTATTTCTGTGACTGCTTCCGGTTCCAATATAATTTTTCCTTCTCGTCAAGTTCTGGCAATATTGTTTGAACTGGGAGCTTGTCGCCTATAACCTTCTTTAAACATGAAACATGGAAAACTGGGTGCAATCGAGAAGCTGCAGGAAGCTCCAATTTGTATGCCATAGTACCAATCTTTTGCAACACCTTGTACGGACCATAATACTTTGGTGATAATTTATTATCCTTCTTATCTTGCTTTAGGGACATTTTCTTATATGGTTGTAGTCGTAGGAATACCCAATCACCTACATCAAAACTTCTTTCACTGCGATGTTGATCTGCTTGTTGTTTCATTCTATTTTGTGCCAACACGAGGTTATCCTTTAAGAGTTGGAGGACTTGTTGTTGATGTTCGATGTGATGTTCCACTGCCTGAACCTTAGAATTTTCTCTTAAATATGATGTGATGGATGGTGGTTGATACCCATAAAGTGCCATAAATGGGGTCATTTTTGTTGTTGTATGGAAGGAAGTGTTATACCACCATTCAGCCAGAGGTAACCATTTGACCCATTGTGTCTGTTTATCAGATACAAAGCAACGAAGATATCCTTCCAAACATTTGTTTACTATCTCAGTTTGCCCATCAGATTGAGGATGATAAGATGAGCTGTGAGCTAACTGAGTACCAAGACAAGAAAATAAATCTGTCCAAAAATTTCCCGTGAAAATGGGATCTCTATCACTTACAATAATCTTTGGGTTTCCATGTAGCTTTTGAACTGTTTCCATAAATACAGTAGAAACTGTACTAGCTTTAAATGGATGTGATAATGCACAAAAGTGTGCATACTTGGTAAGTCTGTCAACTACCACCATGATGACACTCTTTCCCTCAGACTTGGGTAAACCTGTGATAAAATCCATTGAAACCTCCTCCCAACGTTGGCTTGGAATGGATAAAGGTTGTAATAGACCTGGTGTCTTAATTGTTTCAACTTTATTTTGTTGGCAAACCAAACATTCCGCCACAAACTTTTGAATATCTGATTTAAGGCCATCCCAAAAAAATTCCTTCTTAACCCTGTGGTAAGTTTTTAAAAATCCTGAGTGCCCTCCTAAGGGAGAAGTGTGCAATTCCATAAGAACCTTTTGTTTTAACTGGGAATTCTTACAGAGGTATAAGCGATCTTTGTACCATAACGAATCATTTTGCCAGCTAAATGTATCAGAAGTACTGGAATCTTGTTGTAGCTTTCGAATAAGTGCCCACACTTCTTCGTCATTCTTCCATTCCTCCCTTGCTTCGTTTATCCAATCTGGTTGGATAATAGAAATGGCACACAACAATGCTTCGACATCCTCATCCTTTCTTGAGAGTGCATCTGCCACCACATTTTGCTTACCTTTTTTGTAGATGATTTCAAAGTCATAACCCAACATCTTTGTGACCCACTTTTGTTGCTCTTCAGAGGATAATCTTTGTTCTAAAAAGTATTTAAGGCTATCATGATCCGTTTTTACCTTGAAGTGTCTTCCCATTAGGTAGGGTCACCATTTCTTAAGTGCATGGAGTATTGCCAACATTTCCTTCTCATAAATAGCTTTGCTTAAAAACTTTCCCTTGATTGGACGACTTTCAAAAGCAATGGGTCTTTCATCTTGCATTAGAACAACTCCAATTCCATTTCCTGAAGCATCACATTCCACAATAAAGGTTTTTGTGAAGTCCGGTGTAGCTAAGACTGGTGCTTGGCACATTGCCTCTTTAAGATGTTCAAAGGCCTTTGTTGCTTCCGGAGTCCATGAAAATGAATCTTTCTTCAATAATGTTGTTAGAGGTGCTACTATTCTCCCATAATTCTTAACGAACTTGCGATAATACCCTGTCAACCCAAGAAATCCTCGCAGCTAATTTATGGATGTGGGGATTTTCCATTCCTTAATGGCTTTAATTTTGCTAGGGTCTACCTTAACTCCTTCATGAGATACAATATGACCCAAATATTCCACCTCCTGGACTCCAAAGAAACATTTGGATCTTTTTGCATATAATTGTTTCTCCTCCAATAGTTGTAGCACCCTGTCAACATGTTCAACATGATCCTTCCAAGACTTGTTGTAGATTAGTATATCATCAAAAAATACTAACACAAATTTTCTAAGGAATGGTTTGAAAATTGAATTCATCAAACCTTGAAATGTTGAAGGTGCATTGGTAAGGCCAAAAGGCATGACCAAAAATTCATAATGACCCTCATGAGTTCTAAATGCCGTTTTCGGAATGTCTTCAACCTTCATTCTGATTTTATGATATCCCGAACGAAGATCCAACTTGGTGAAGTAAATTGATCCATGCAATTCATCCAGTAATTCATCAATGACAGGAATGGGGAACTTATCTTTAATAGTGAGCTTGTTGAGCTCCCTATAATCTGGACACATGCACCATGATCCATCCTTCTTGTGCACCAATACTACTGGAGCTGAGAAAGAACTTTGACTCGATTGAATTATACCAGCCTCTAGCATTTCTGCAACCATACGTTCAATTTCACTTTTTTGGACATAGGGATATCTGTATGGCCTGATGTTTGGAGGAACACTTCCTGGAATCAGATGAATAGCATGATCATGATCACGCATAGGTGGGAGACCTTTGGGAGTCTCAAATACCTTGGAATGATTGTCCAGGACTTTTTGGAGATCTGGAGAAATAGATGATTCCAATGTGGAAACATCTAGTGAACATAATTGTGCAATTACACCTCTTTGCTCCTTTTTTAGAAGCTTTGTCATGCCATTAGAGCTTATTATCTTTCCTGGTTTCCCTGCAATACCCCTTAATTCAACTTCCTTTCCTTCCACAGAAAATTTCATGAAAAGTTCTTGAAAATTAAAAGCTATTGTACCCAAGGGTTGTAGCCATTGGACTCCTAGTACAACATCAGCACCTCCCATTGGAATGGAAAGCATTGGGCTAGTCAATACATATTCTCCCATGGATAGCTTGATATTATGGCACTTTCCAGAGCAATTTATTGTTCCTCCATTTGCAATCATCACTTGACACTCTGGTGCTGGATATAGGAAGTAATTCAATTCTTTTGCTACCCTACAATGAATAAAATTGTGGGTGCTTCCTGAATCAATCAACAGTATTACCTTTTTCTTCTTGATTTGTCCTTCTATCTTGATGGTTTGAGGAGTGGTAATTCCCGCCAATGCATTACAAGATATGGTCGGATTTATTTGTTCTTCATCTAGGCTTTGTTCCTGGAGTATATCCTCTTCTTTTGACCTTTCTTGCTCCTTTTCTTCTTCCTCTTCACAATCTATGTAGAATAATTTCTTCTCAGCACACTTATGACCTTTTGTGTATTTGCTATCACAATTGTAACAAAGCCCTTTTGCTCTTTTTTCTTCCAATTGTTGTGGTGTCAACCTTGTAGGTTGTGGAAGACTATGGGAAACAACACTTCCGTCTTTATAGTTGTGAATGGTATGCTTCCTAGTTACCATAATTTTGCTTTCCATTTTTCTTGCTAACCTGAATGCCTTCTCTAATGAATCAGGTTCCCAAAGGCGAACATCATGTTGGATATTGTCCTTTAAAGACCCTATGAACACATCAATCCTATGCTCCTCTGGAATATCTTTTACCCTTATGTTCAATTTTTGGAACTCCTCAATGTGCTCCATTACTGAACCCTTTTGTTTGAGACTTATCAATTGGCTAAAACAAGTGTTGCTTTTTGTATCTTCATAATGTGCTATCAATTCTTCCGTAAAAATTGCCCAAGTGATAAATATTTTACGAGAGCAAAGCCATTGATACCATACAAACTGATTTGGTTCCAAATATACAGTTGTCATACGTACCTTTTGTGTGTTTTGCACATTATTGAGATCGAATAACTACTCCATCTGTAATATCCATGTGGCGGGATCCTTGCCATCAAACTTCCTCATATCGATTTTTGGAATATGGTGGGTCTTCGATCCAACATTAGCGTCTATGGAATCATGATTAACATTACTTTTGTTCACATCATGAGTTTCCTTTACAACCTTTTCACCATTAGTAAGTATTTCTTGTAGAAAAATTTTCAAATCTGTCTTCAAACCTGCCATGTCTGTCTTCAAATCTACCATGTCTCTCTTCAAATCTATCTTCGAATCATCCATCTTAGCTTCCATGCCCTTTATCTTAGATTCCACGCCACTTATCTTAGCTTCTGTTAGCTTTTGTGAGCGTGACATTTGTTGCACTTGTTCTTGTAATTTTGATATATCATGTAGCATTTCTTCTTCTTCTTCATGAGTCATGCTAGAGCTTTCAGGTTCCTTACTAGGCGTTTGCATTTTCTTTCCTCAGGGCATCAGTTACCGATAATAATGCTTTACTATGCCCTTTGAATTCCGTTAAACCAAGCTTACACAAAAATTTAAAAAAAAACTACACACCTTTTTTCACTTTATAGAAGCCTGATATTGAATCTGATGTATCTCTGTAATTTCGGATCATCCAGTTCTGAACTTGCTACCTGTAGTAGCCTTCTACGTCCTCTTTCCAATGCCACAAGTCTGAGCCAAATTGGATTCTCCAAGGAAGTGTTATGTGAAATCTCCCACAGTGACTTGCTTTTAGACTGGTTCAGTAGAGCGAACTTGTATGACGTGCCACGAGTCACTGTTTTAACCTTTGAATCTGAAATCCGATCCTCATAGAGAGAGTTATGACGATTTTCCCCAGGTCACCTGTTTTTAATGTAATTCAGGAGTCTGCAAAAAGGCCAACTTCCTCAGATCATAGCTCCGAAAATATCGCACGAAAAGCTCTAAAATTCAGACCCAAGGTTCAACGCCAATTCTTCTCAAATGGGTTTTTTTTGCAACTTCTGAAACGTCATAGAAACAAAGTTATAGCGAAAATGCCACGATGACCTGTTTGGAGCAGCGAAACCCTAGAATCCAAAGCTCTGATACCAAATGTTATGAAACCAGCTCACAAAAAGATAGAAAATAGAGATCCACGCCTTAGAATTCAGCCTCTTCGAGGGGGCAACCTCCTTTACATTACATAAATGAACAATTCTTGGATGATACAAATGACAAAACCTCCTTTCTATATATAGGAGTCTAAGGAGTCACAATATAATCCAGCCGACCTAACAATAATAATATAAAGCCACAAAAATAACAATAGAGGGATTCTATGGGGCACAGAAATAACAATATGGGGGTAATAGGGGCACAACAATATAAATAAGAGGTATAACTACAATAGTAATGGGGTAATCACTAGTATTATAGGGACCCAACAGAGATATTATCTACAAATATTACAAATACATGTGCTTGGTCATGGAGGCTGTCAAGAATGGTCCACACATATCTAAGTGAAATCTTTCAAGGATCGCTTGCGCTCAATTGTCCTTATCATGAAAGGTGGATTTGGTATACTTCCCCAATGTACACCCTTTGCATATATCTCTTTGCTCTAGTGTACCCTTGGGAAGTCCTACATAAATTTGTTGCATGATCTTCAAAGCTCTGTGGTGCAAGTGACCCAATCTTCTATGCCACAACTCACCGACGTCTTGACTCTGCACCTTCTCTTCTTTTTGCTCAAAGCAACACGATATTATACATCCAATTTGTAGAGGTTCTTAACCCGAACCATGATTTGCTTCACTTGTCCTGAGGCTGTGTGACGAAGGAAATCCTTTCCTTTGCTAAATATCACATCCTAGCCACAATCCTCCAACATACCAACTGAAACCAAATTCTTCCTCAAACTCATAACATACATGAAATCTTTTAATGTGAAATCAGAACCAAACTCCCTTTGAAAATTAACAGTACTGATGTCGATCGCACTATACCTTCCATCATCTCCCATTTCAATGTGCATCTGGAGGTCATCCTCCAATACATTGAAGAATTATTTGTTTCCAGTCATATGGAATGAGGCTCAACTATCCAGAAACTACACACTACCCATCACCATTGTCATCATGCAAGCGGTGAGGGTGAAATCCAACTCGAGTTGTGAAGCAAGAGCTTCATCTGTCACTCCTCTTGAGGGCTTCTTGTCAGCCTTCTTATGTGAACACTTTGTGGCATAATGTCCCAGCTCATTATAGTGAAAACATGTAATCTTCGACAAGTCCTTCTTATTTCTTCCCTGACTGGAATCTAATTTGGAATGGGATGAATTCCCTTTCTTCTCCTTTCCAGCGAAGGCACAATTCTCCTCATCATTGTGCTTGGATGAGGATCCATCTCTGGTGTTCCACCGAATCTCTTCTTGCATCAAGTCGGACCATAAATGCTCCCACTTTGGTAGCTTCTCCCTCCCATTTACTGAGTACTGATAGCTGTGCCAGCTCTTGGGAAGGCCTAAAAGTGCTAGGCTAATCAGATCAACAACTGTAACACCAACACTTCCAAGCTCATCCCGAAATTGGGTGAACTTGGTCAAGTACTTTGGTATTGTGTCACCCTTCTCCATCTTGATTTTTCTAAGCTTGTCCTTTAGTGCCAGATTCCTATGGTCACTGTTGTTTTGAAACAAGTCTTTCAAGGCCTTCCACATTGCATATGGAGTCTCCTTACAGTGGAGGTTCGAGACAATATGATCTCGAACTCCTTCTAAGATGATCCTTCTCGCCTTTGCAACACATTTTCTCCACTCTGCCAGATCTTGAGCATCAATTGATAGAGGCTTAGGAACATCTTTGTCTATGAATTCCTTAAGCCCATTATCTTCCAACACTGCCTCCGTCCTATCCTTCCAAGCAATATAGTTCGAACTACCCTCAAGGGAATATTCAAGTCTCAATCCGTAGAACAAAATTCTACTGGATTTGAAGAATGATACTGCAAATCCGATTTCACTTGCAAGACACAAACTTGTATTCTCCTCTTCTAGAGTGATTTCTACTCTGATACCATGTAAAAATTCCTTGTAGATTGAAACTGCTAATTGTAATTTAGTAACACAATAGACTTTAATCTACTCTACTCATCGGTGGAAACAATTAAACAATTGCAAAATCATGAAGCATACAAGAGAAAGAATTCAATCAACACATTACACAATGATTTCTTGGGTAACGCCGCAGCTAAAAAACCCTGTTATCTGTATATTGTATTAGTCAAAAAATATGAAAATATTACAATGATTTTCTCAAGCCCGAGCAACCTCTGTACTATCTTTATCTGTCTCACAGCTTCCTAGACAAGCCTTGGCCAATACTTAACCAATTTTCTTCTTGCCCAAGTCCCTATTTCCTTGCGTTGTTTCCTTGGGAATTAACCCCTATTAATTAGGGAAATTCCTCAATTGGAATTGTGAAATCCATCACAGGTCTTCCTCTGACTGCATGTACCACTTGTACAATTCAGATGATTATACAATTGATAGTACATTGTCCCTGAACTCCAATCTCAACTAGGTAACTCTCATATCTGACATGCATGAGTTATTTATGAGTAAATCATCAGTTAACTAGTTGAACACATGAAGAAACACCCCACTTTCTGACCTCCTAGTAGTTCCTCCATCAGTTGGAACTAGTTTAACATAGTTAAATTGAATTAATTAATTACAAATCAAAATAAACTCAACCAGGGCTCCTATACTGTAGGAGACCCTCTACATGACTCAAGTTAGACCCATAACTCGAATTAACTGAACCAACTAAGTCAAATTAACTTAGTTAACTCGTACAAGTTGTCTTGTGATGTGAAATTACAATTTGATTCCTAATTTAATTCAAGGACAAAATTAAATTAGGATTTTCTTGTTGCATTTTCAATAAAGATCTGCCAACTTACAATTGTGTTCAGGTCCATAACAAGCTTTCCATATTACCTTTATCCTTTTCTCAATCTTATAATTTCTAATTGAGCTTGAGATGGATATTGATTCTAGCATATTTGTATAGAGGAACTTCCTCCAAATTGTTTTTATCATACATGAAACTGTCATATGTGATCTTTTTAGATTTAATTATCATGACTTAAATGTTTGACCAGTATTAATCGTCATACCCATCTTGGAACAAAAATCTAGGAGGATTCTTAGTTTCTTAACAATATTGTAAGTATTCATTGCCAAAAGAACAATATCCTTGGCATAAAGGAAAATGGTTATGACTATAAAATTGAATTTGGGGACAACAAAACCTCCATATTCCAAATACTCTTTTATTTTATCAATGTATATACCAAAAGAAGAGGGGACAAGGGACACCACTGCTCGACTCTGATATTGCAACAAATTTCTTTCGACCAACCCTGAGTGGTCCTAAACTTGGAAATAACATTCCCATACAACCTTGTCATAACAACCCTCAATTTGAGAGGAACCATTATCTCTTCCAACCTCTTCCAAAGGTTTTTCTTGGAAATAATGTCAAAATATTTTCTAAAGCCCACGAAAAAACAGAAGAGATCAATTTTATTATTGTGACACTCATCTGCAATGAACATGAGAGTAATAATATGGCCCAAGGTTGAATGATATCTCCTAAACCAAACTTGGTCTTTAACTCTTTTATCATGGTTTTCTAGCCATAGGCTAATCTTATTTTCCAAAATAAATTCGTACAACCTGGTTAAAATGTGGCTAATCATCTATAAATAGAAAGCATGCTTTTATCCCTGCTTTTGAAGATAGGTACAAGTGGCTTTATGTCCAAGGCTTAAGGAAGCCTTGATTCAATGCCAAATTGAAGAGCTTATGTATATGAGGGATGAGGATAAGGCCCCCTATTTTAAAAATTTCAACTAGCTAGCTTTCAATGTCCTTAACTTTCCTAGTTGCGAGCTATTTAATGGAAAACTCAATGTGTTCCAAAGAAAAGAGTTCATCCTCTATAAGGACATTCAAAATGGTGTCCATGACATTAGGGGATCCATAAAGCTTTTTAAGATAGGAATTTATGTTTTAAATGACAATATCTATACACACACACACACACATATATATGAAAACGATTAATTTTATCAACTTTATTAAGTCACCTTATTAATAAACATTAATCAACTATATTATATCAATACGTATAATTTTATTAAATTACTAGCCTAGATCCATCTTAACTCTGGATCTACCAAGCGCCGAGAGGGATCGAATCTCTTTTCACTCTAAAAGAGATTTGCATACCAATATATTTGATCCCTTTAAACGCTTGATAGATTCGAAGTTAAGATGGATCTAAGTTGGTTTAATCCCACCCTTTAAATAGCCTATATTCCACATGAATACCATGGGCCAATAACATGGGGCATTTTTATTTTTATTTTTATTTTTATTTATAGGGTTATTTTTGTTTTGTTATTTTTATTTTTATTTTTTTGTTTTATTTTGACCAAGTTAAACTGTTTACATCAAATTACATTAATATTTTTATTTTATTTTTTTATTTAATTTAATTGCTATTTTTATTTTTATGTAATTTGACTTAGTCAAAATGTTAAACATTACATTACAGCATCTCTACCATAATAGGTTGGAGAGCACCTTTCGATGCAATTATTATATATCATAGAAAAGGAGCATCTACCAAGGGTGGGAAGGCTTCTCTTTAAACCAAGAGGAAACATTGTGTTAACATTTTCACGGACTTTAGGTCTCGCCTCTAACAATCAAGCTAAAGCCTATGCTCTATATCAAGAGTTAAGATAGCCTCTTCCTTAGCCATCCAAAATCTAATCATTGTAGGAGATTCTAAAAATATGATTCAACACCTACACTTAGGCACAATTCCTCCAGATGCCAAGTTGAGTTTGATTTTCTATCAAATCCAATCAACCCTTCATTTGACTCAAGAAGTAGATTTCTTTTGTGTCCTCTACATAAATAGCTTCCAAGCTTATTTTTAGGAAAACAAGGATCTCCAAGAAAAGTTTGGGGACATTTTAATCAATGATCATCACTCCTCTCAGAGGATACCTTAGTGACTCCCTTCACAATTAATGATTACTCATACGAACTCCACTTGGTATTCCTCTTCCAACCTTGCATCATGCAATCAACACAAACCTCATCACTTTAGTGATATCAACACGCCCATCCCTCTCTTTCAAATTGTCCCTATGAATTCGAGTTAGAACATTATGGAATCTTCCCACTATCTTCCATGCAATGAAGGATTTACCTATCGATATGTGTCATCATAGTCAAAAGAATGTTTTCTCCCCAATGGAAATTTAATTATGGGTTGTATGGATAGAAGGTAATTCATCATTGATATGTGATATCCTATCATTTTTCCTTAGTCCCCCTCCTGCTCTCTTTGCTCCCCCGCAATTGCAAGCTTTCCTTCACTACTAATTCAAAACTGTATTTTTGGAATTAACCTCATGGCCTGTTGCAAAATGAATTACCTCGAGAGAGCCCTACACTAGAAATCTAGTAAATTTGAAGAGATTAATTCTTCCCTTCACCTCCTCCAAATTTTATCATCAAATCTAAAATCACAAGTGGAGACAACACTAGACATCCTTGTTCATCATAGCCACTTCATTCACCAAGTACAGGATGAATTTAGAGTGCTTTGTTCTTAGCTTGGGGATCTCCAAGAAGCATATCCATATGTAATTCAAACTTTTTCCATAACATCATGTTCAAGAATGATCTCTTCAACTCATGCAACCCACTTGTTCCTTATTTAAATGCTCTATCTTCGTGGAAATTTGATGAAAATGAAGCAAACTGATAGTACAATATTCTCAAACTCTTATATCCCCTTTAATGAAGTATTTTGTTCTCTTAATCCTTGGAATTTACTATTGAGACTACTTTGTAAATTTCCTATTTAATTATCTATACCTTTCTACTATATTAAGGTCTGGTAATATCTATAAGCCCAATGCTTCAGACTAGTATGAACTCCAGATGATCTGCATGTATTTCATAACTTGGTTACATTCTCTGAACATGGATTTTGCTATACAAATATCTTCTCGTTCTTGTAAAAAAAATAAAAAAAGAGGAGCATCATAATAATAAAACCAATTCCTTACATTGTTTTGTTGACTTTACAAAAGCATTTTCCATAATACCCTAGTCTAACCTTTGGAATACATTAGAAGATTTGTTCAATTCATTTTGAGTTGAGAGTTATTGCAATAAAGTTGTACAAGAGTGTTATTATCCTGTTTCGGAACACTAAGGGGTGGTTGGAAGAAATTAATTGTAATATAATTTAAGCAAAGTTGTTCCCTATTCCCTACCCTTTTTGGCATATGCATTGTAGGGCAATTTAATGATATGCTAAATCCCTTGTCATTTTAATATTTCAACCCAGGGGTTTCGTAAACTTAGAAGAAAACCAAAATATATGGGAACTCAGATGAAACTGTTGTAGAAATTTTGTTTAGGATGGAAAGAGAGAAAGGAAATGCATATTACAAATATAACTAAAGAAAACTGCAAAAGAAATCTCATGCAAGAAAACTAGATTAAATTCTAAAGCTGGAATGAATGAATTAACATCATGGCCTTTCTAAACTATTAAAAAGAAAACTAATATATGAACAACTATAAGAAGCAAAATATGATAATCTAGAAAGCAGTAAATTAATCCAGAAAGTAGTAAATAGCAACTAGTGATTTAGTTGTCAAGCAAGCAAACTAAGATAGCTAGTAAGCAAGCAATTTAATGACAATCAAATCAAATGTAAGAAAGTAAATCAAACTTTTAGAAAGAAAATCACACTTATAGAAAGTAAAGCACACTTGCATGAAAGAAAATAACATAAATCAAACTATGTTATTGTTGTATGAAGATTGTGGTTGATGGGGATCCTTCCATTCCTCAATGAGCACACAAGAATAACTATCACATCTTAAGAATCAAACAACACTCATAACTCATGATTTGGAGAAAATGATATTATTCATGTTGAATGAACAATCATAAATCTGATGCTAATGAATAAAATGACAACTATTAGCCTCCTTTGAAGGATGCTCCTCCTATTTATACATGAATTAGGGATATCTACTCAATAAATTTAGATCCCTTAAATATATACTAGATCCATACTTGTCTCAACTTATCCCTAAATACTAGATACAAATCCCATGACTCATAAAGATCTCCATGATATTTCTCCTTGGAATATGGTCCACCTCTTGAGTTGAAATTTGAATTTGATCTTGGGAGGCCACATAAGGGTGCATTCGAAGCTTCCAAATGATCTACACATGTCACAAAACTCATAACACACACACACACACACACATATATATATATATATGAAAACATGTTAATTTCCTAGTTTTTAATTATGAATTCACTTTAAATACATAAAATAAATAACTTTGGAAAACAAGGATCCTAACCCATATAATCATGAAGATGGTTACTTGATGTACGGTTTTAGGCTAGATAGTTATGAAATGAGGGCTAAATGGTTTATGAAGGGATGAAAATATGGATGAATAAGGAAAACAATTTTGAGACTCAACAAGGACTATGAATGAAAAAGTTTTGCAGTGGATCAAGGTTTATTTTAAAAATGGAAAGAAAATGTAATTAATCATCTTTGTAGAGGATATAAATGTTTTATTGCTGCGTTACAAGGCTACTGAATGCGAGGCAGAAAAATGACTGTGAAGGAAAATGAGATGAAGATTTTATTGATTGAATAAGTAGGAATGCAATGGTAAGACTGGTATCTGAAAGGCTTCCAAACGGTGTGATGGATCTGATTCAACGTTCTTTATCCAAAATCATGTGCTAATGCTTGGATATTTCATCTTTGATGTTGGTCTGATCATGTTCTTTTTGAAAGAAATGTGGTTTTTGAGAGACATTGTTTGTTTGTGTCCATCTGTTTATCTTCCTAGAACCTGCAAAAACTTAGTACTTTTTCTGCAATGAAATGTAAGATTATCAAAAGAGAGAGGTGATTAATTTCTCTATTTATGGAATTTACACAAAAAACCGAGAATTGGTACTAATAAAACAAAATCACAAAAGAAAATCAAATGAATTTTTACCTGTTTCGAAACTAGTGCCTCAAGTTACCTATGATGTCTTGTCAGAAATTTCTTCATTCTTTCACTGTTTCAAATTCTGCTAAAAGATTTCTCATTGTGTAGATCTCATTGAAATATTTCCAATGACACTTGAATCGTTGAAATCTGATGTCGTATGAGAAAGTTAGGATGATTTGAAATTTGGGTGAAATAGTGAAAATTGTCATGCTTAAGTGTGGCATGGGAACATGATGCTGATGTGAAGGATGAAGTAGGCAAATTAGATGGCATGCTGCTCATGAATTTTGATTAGAATGCATTGTCACAAAATAAATCATTGAATTAAATATAGAGCTGCAAAATTGTTGTTCAGCTGCAGAATTGTGCAGTTTCTGTAGCTAAAATCCTGTAAAACCTTCAATGGCTGAACAATGGCAAAGAGATTTGTTTGTTGTTCCATTGCTTCATGTATAATTTCTCTATCAGGTCCTCTTATACTGGATCACCCACTAACAATGAGCGAATCTATGTTGAATGATAAGATCTAAAATTAAAATAACAAACTAAAAATAAAACTAATTAAAACTAGAAAATAAAATAAATATGATGAGACCGTGAATTAAATTGAAAGCAGAGATTCAATAGAAAATGTTAAAAAAAATTATCTGGTATGCATCGAAGACTGTGAATAATTGGAAAACTTATCCTCTGTTGTGTGAGATATATTTGTGCATCCCTTTCTCAACTGCAACATACTTGCAATCCAACAAATTCAAATTTCAACCAAGGCTGAATAAAATCTACGCACAGAAAAATAAGCTTACGTGGCCATAAATGAGCAGTTGACACATCGAAGTTGTAATAAACGTGGCAAGTACTCTAGTCGTTGAACTATATGATTCGTTTAAGAAATTTAGGTCATCCTTGCTCCTTTTGGGACAGCGTCCGCTTAAGCTGAATCTCCTTGTGGCATCGCTATGGAGCAGTACTTTTTGCAGCTAAAAATCCTACATGGACAAAAGTGAGGTTGTGTTAAAACTAAGAAAAGAGGCTCAACTAACACTACAACTAGCTGATACGATGCCAAGAAGAGAGGGAAATATGATGCCAAGGACTAGTGCAGAGAGAGCTACGCCTTTACACTTATATCAATATGGATTGAATACAAATGGGCGAAGAAAGTCCTATATTTGATCATGCTGGAGAATATCTTGGCATGATTTCTTCCTCCTGAAGATCAAGAAAATCGGATCATCTCCTTCCATCATGGCCGGAATTGTATGTCCATTAAATTCTAAATCCATTTTTCTCACGTAATTTGGCAAATAAGGCTCCAGAGAACCTTGGAAATCTCTCAAACGGTTGCGAATTTTGAGGAAAATGCTCACTTTAAACATAATTCACCCCGTTCTGAGAAAAACTCATGTTTTATAATTTTGAGATTCGTTTTAATTTGGTCACAAAATGCGTTTTAAAAATGTCGTTTTTAACCTCTGCATATTTGGCGAGGTAAGTGCTGGGTGAAATTTGTTTTGTTTATTGTCTTCAGCCCACATTTGAGTTGTTGGAGAAAAATTCATAATTAGACAGTTCATGAGTTCTGCAATCCTTGCACAAAATACAGTCTTGCTAAAATCACCTCTCACATGTAGTAACTCCAGCGAAACATAAATAACTTGGAGGAGGAGAACAGGAATAGGCTGCCCTGCTCAATTCTCGATCACAAAGATTAGCACAAATATCTTTCGTTTTTTCAAAATCATGAGAGTGCACATCTATCTTTCATTTTTCAAAATCGCACATAACATTTGCAGCAATTCATTTCTTTGGCTTCCATGAAATTGTTTTATTTATTTGTTTAAATTTGCTTTATTCTCATTTTCATTATTATGTTTTTATTTATTTATTTTTATATGAGCTATTTATTTTATTTTTTTAATTTTGTTTTATGATTTGTATTTTTAATTAATATTTTTATTTCAAATTTGTTTAAATAAGCAAACCTCTTTGTTAAAAAAAACTATATATATTTTTTAATATGTTTAAATAAACAAATCTAATTTTTTTTACATGTTCTACTTTCTTTTAAATATATACATATATAAATTTAAAAAGAAACACTTCATTGATTTTATTATTATTATTATATATATGTGTTTCAAATTATTAAAATGCAAGAAAATAAATATAATCTAAAAAATTAAAATTCTAAAAATAATGCAATCAAGCTTGATTTTATTTTTCTTAATTTATCTACTTGAATTTTTTACTTTTTAAGTATATGAATGTTTCCAATGGAGCCATGTGTGTAAAAAAATGATAGATATACTCATATGCAGGTTTGAAATATATTCTTTGATACATACCGGTATATGAGAGACCAACTGCCTTGGTTTGAATAATGTCAAAAGATACTAAAGAATGGAATCTTGAGATCTGATAACTGTCTTAAACCAAGATTCAATGTAATCTTGTCTTCCTTGGTTTTCTGATATCATGCCATGCAAGTCTTCAGAGATGTGATCTTCATTCATAGAATCGGGTGATAGACCTGCATGACACTCAGGTTTCAACAACTTCTCTTCTTTAACATGCATCCATGATTCTTGGAAGTTGACTATTTTTCCTCTTCTGATTGTTGTTCTTCAATGGCAATTGGTGCTTTATTTTGCAGTACCTAAACATTATGAGTGGATTGAGGTGTTTTATTGTTGGGGATTCCAAATGGTTGTGCAGGTAGTGGAGTGGAAATGGATCTTTGGGGTACTTGTGCGGATGGTAATGGTTGAATTGAGGTCAGTTGAGTGTAAAATGGATGTTGTGGTGGAGGTGAATAGTATGAATAGCATTGATCTTGGCATTGACCTTGGCATTGAGGATAGTGAGGAAAAGATTGAGGATATGGTGGATTTCTTTTGTAAGGCCCTTGCCAACTTTGTTTCCAAGATTGGTTTTGAGGTTGGGATTGAGATGGCCAAGGTTGCCAAGGCAAGGTTGTTTTCCAATTACTTTGAGATTGTTGTGCATAACTTTGAAATTGAGAAGTAAGATCTTGCATCATACCAGGTTGATGAGGTTGTCATGATCTTTTTGGAGCTTCATAACAAAACTGTTCCAATGTTTGATTTTCTCCTTGGTAAACTGCCTTTAACCTTGGTAATGATGGACAATCTTTAGTAGTATGTGATCCTGTACAAATTTCATACATTTTAATTTTATCAAGTGGACATTCATGAAAAGCATGTTTCTTTTTGCATTTAAGGAAAAACATAAATGAAGCAACATTCTCAACTATTTGCTTGTTTTTCATTCTTAGAATATCAATTTGTCATTTTAAATTACCAAAAATGTCTAGCAAATTGTTAAGTTCAATTTGACTTACCAATACTGATGTCAACCTACCTACTCTTTCCATAACAGGATCCTGAGGGGATCTTGCATACTTTGCTTTTCCTCTTGATATGTTCTTACACAATTCACAAATCTCTTGAAATGACAATTGTGAAACATATCTTTTTCCTACCAGGTTAAGAAGATCAATCCATTCATCCCTTATAGCATTTAGTAGGAGAGTTTTTAATGTGTCTGATCCTAAATTATGCATTTTAATTCTTTTGACATGATATGTAAATCTCTCCACTAAATCTTCTAAGCTTTCATCCTCTTTTTGGTTCACCTTAAAGACTTGATTTCTAAGGTCATGGTTTTTACAAAAATCTTTGTATTTTTCCAAAAATACTCTTTTCATATCATCCCATGTTGTTGTTGGGAAAAGTATCCAATACAGAATGACCCTATCCCACTCTAAGGGTGATAGTACCTCAACAACAATCAAAGCAAAGCTATCTAATATTTCTTCTTTATGAAAGTAAAATAGGAGAGAAAGAGATCCACTAACCGATGTCTTTCGCTAATGGTTGATCCAATCTTCTCTCCTTGCTGCTTGCTCCTAGCTCCTTGCTCTTTCACTGGCCCAGCTACACCAAGATCCTGCAAAATGGCAAGAGAGGGAAACTACAAGAAGCATACATTCATAATTGATTCAAGGATTAGAATAAATCAAATACACAAGTATAACAATACATCATTGAGACACATGTATATAGAAGAACCTCAAATGCTTTATTAATGGAAGAAGTAAAGTTCAGGAAGTGATACAACCATAAGAGGCCCAATCCAGCATCACCTTCCCAGCAGAAAGAAATCTCCTCTTCACCTCCTTCAAAGAAAATCACCCAATAGTTCTAAACTCAAACCAACAGCAATTCTTTACATTCACCAGATTCCAGCCTCCCTAGACCTCATGAGAGAGATCTATATATAGGATTTTTGGAGAAAGGATCAGTCAGCTTAAGGCTAGCATGAAGCTGACTAGTGTCCTCTCTCACTTCAGTTATTCTTCAGTTCTTGAGTCCACTTGGAGATCTAGACCCTCTTACTCATCACCAGTCGAATTCCCTGATCCAAGTGTCATTTTGGAAGCTTCCTGGGCATTGACACCTTGAGGAATGACTATGTCACGTGTCCAAACTCGCCCAGCGCAGGTAGCCTTCTTTGCAGTTGACATTCAGCGCAGGTAGACAGTGGAGCACTTGACATTCAGCGCAGATGCTCAGTGGAGCAGTTGACATGATCCAGAATTGCCTTGTTTTTTAGTGTTTTCATGTGGAGAACTTTTATTCAGTGCTGTGGTTTGCTGACCTTGTTCCTCTAGGGGTAGGAACAACATGTTTAGGGACTTTGGATCCCTTAGATTATGGACATTTCATGCTTCATGCTGTAAGGCACAAAAATGTCTATAACAGTTGCCCCCTAAAGTATGAGGTCGTTTATCGGGTGAAATGCTTTATCAGGAGGATCCGAAGTTCATTCAATCGCTGAGAGGTGACCTGTAATAAAATACAATACAATACATTATTTTTCATTCTGCTTTCATGATCTAGCTGAGGCGGGCATTCCCATGCTCAGCTTTATAAATTCATTTTGGTACATAGAACAGACGATCGTCTGATGGTAGACTGATAATTCTCTGCTGAAATTATCATCCTTTGAGTAGGATGATCATCTGCTGAAATGATGTACATGTCAAATGTCTTTATATTTCCTGAATATTTATCGCAGCCCGGATGGATGAAACTAGATCCGGGGTCTTCAAACTCGTTCGATCTTCACTCTAAGTACAAGTCGATCCATGTGAGAATTGCGCTGAAGTCGAACATGGAAAGACATCGCTTGATTACTGGTCAATGATGTAAACCGTTAACAAGCGCGAGAGGAATCACCGATAATGATAATGACCCTCAAGGTACTGCAGTACAATTCACGTGGTGTGAATATAGGACTTGGCGTCGAACACCATGCAAAATCTTCTGGTCGAAGGTCATTGATGTATACCTGTCGTCGGAAGTGAGAAACTTGCCATTGAGGCATGCAAGCTTCAAAGTACTGGGGGGGTTGTTCCTAGATCAACTTCTTGGATAATGAGCTGAAGTCGACAAGAAGCGATCTTTCAAAGGAGGGCCTTAATGAATCCCACATCAATGACACGGAACGGATCTAATGATTTTAATGGAGGTGAAAACAATCTGTGACATATGATTCAGGGTGGCGATCATGGATGGATGAAGGATAATGTATGGCAGTGGATGGGACACGGTTGACTCTTTCTAAACAACATCTCTTGAACATATAACGACACTGATGCGATGGATCGGTAGCATTACCCCAAATGTGGATGGTTTGGCGAGACCATGGTGATGAGACCGGTGAATGAAATAACCCAACCCGATGTGATACGGAGGAAAAGTGTCATGTTCAAGAGCGACTTGCTACCATTACAGCTTTGAGGTTCTCCCAATTTTTCCCCAGTCATTTCTGACCAGTACCTCTTTATTTTTGTCAAGCTTGAGGAGGATAACATATTCTTGTTCTATAACCTGCCCTTCAGGCAAGCCCATCGCTATGTTTTAACGAGCCTAGCGATAGGGAGACTCGTTCTCGTCTAAAGACAAGTTTGTCGCTATTTAATCATTTTAACGAGTCTAACGACAAGGAAAACTTGGTCCTTTTCATTTTTAGAGAGTCTGAAAAGGTACATAAAGTTAACTCCAAAATTCCTTTTTCGTCATCTAATCCCTTAAGTCCGAAAAAGTATAAAACAATACAGAAGGGATGAGTTTTCGATAACTTTAACGAGCCGAATAAAACAAGCGCTCGACCTTTTTGTGCAATAATCCCTCAAGTCCAAAAAGATTAAAATCTAGAGGAGGGATAGCTCTTCCGGTCCTTTTAACGAGCTGGAAGGCCAAAACTCGGCAATCTTTTCATATTTTACGAGTCAGTTGAAAAGAGCTCAAAGAAGACTCGTCTTTTGAGGAACGAGTGATAAACAGGGATAGCAGCAGATTCCAGGTACAGGTTGGAATTTTCCAATCACGGCAGTGTCACAAGGATGGCTAGGTGAAATCACTCTTTGCAGCTGTTCCTCAAAATGGGTAAACAATCATATGGAGGTGAACGATCGGCCAAATGAAAGTGGAGGTGGTAGGTGCACATACGACCAAGGCTTTTATGGCTGATAAATTTACGATCACAGTGGTTATTTACCGGGATAGGTTCATTTTTTATTTAAAAATGAGCTTAAACTTTGGAGGAAACATTGCTCACTGCTTTTATTTATTTTTTAACGAGCATGAAGACCGCGTTAAAACTGCTCGGATCTTGCGTTTATTTTTTAACGAGCATGAACTTTATGCTAAATTGCTCGATTATACCAGTCATAAGATAAGAATGTCTCCTGAAAGATCCCATTTTTTATAGAGCTTGCGCCTTACCAAAGCTATGCTCCCTCTCATCCTTTCTTTATGCAAGTTCGGAAACGGCTAATCCTACGAGTTTAAAGGGTTATACCTACAGGTTTAAAGGGAGGACCTAAAAATTTTAAAAATAAATAGTCGCCCCTTGCTTGCACTCCGAAAGGTTGCATGCCCCCAGGTATAAAACAGCATTTCAAGGTTACCTCTACTTTTCTGCCATCAAAACTTTCGTTTCACCGGGAGAGGTACCTCTTTCAGGTTACCCAAAGATCGTCTCGTTAATCTTTCAACAAAACACATCCTCGGCAATGTCTACCGAAATAGACAAGGGTGAATGACTGGTGCCAAACACGTAACTTTGACAAAAGAATCTTATTCTAGAACAACCCCTCTTCCAACCACGGACGGGGTACGGACTAGTAATATTCTCTCGCAGAAATTCTACCTTATACCCAAAGTTCTCTCTGCCCAACGCAGACCAGGATGCATGCTCCCTGGGTTCCAGTCCCATCTTTCTGAATCACTCGCACTCATCGGGAAGAAGGACTGGGGGTGGAGACATTTCTTGATTGAATAGACCATTCAGGGTTGGTATGTGACTATTTGCGATGCGTGACCCCGGAAATGAAAGTTGGTCTACGAGCTTGACCATCCTTCATTCGTGTGGAAAACACATTACTCTAAAGAGTGAGGAGACTACAGCTCCCATGCAATATATATAGTCTCGTCCAAGGAGTAAGTTATAATCCAAGGGTCCTTGAACGACCATCACGTTCATTTGAACGGTCTTCCCTTTCAATGTAACAGGCACATTGGGGAGGATCCCTAATGGTCGACTGGTTCCTTTATCGAAACCCGAGAGATTTCTTATCTCAGGCAAAAGCGCCGAGGAACCCAGTGCTTTCCAAGCAACAGAGGAAAGGATACTCACAGATGCCCCTTCATCAATGATAGTGCCAGCCATTACCATTCTGTATATTTGGACCATGATTCTGAATGGTATACTGGCTGGCAACCGGGGTCTGCCTAGTTGGTTCCAATCAAAGGACACAACCAGGTTGCTTGGTGGTGGGACCGAATACATGGCCGGATATGACCCTGACGATGTTCCTTCCTGCGATAAAGGAATGGGCGCATTGCCCTGATGCTCGTCAGAGTCTGTGTTTATGAAAAGAATCTGGATGGTATCATCCTTATTCTCTTCAGTGAGGGTGTCATTTGAAGATGAATCTTCAGTGACGGTGTCATTTGACGATGAAACTTCTGAAGGAAGAACCGGGTCAACTGTCGTTTCGACCTTTGGACTTTCGTCCGATCTGGATTCAGTAGGTTCATTTTCAATGACTGACGCTTCAGCTGACCACTTGAGCGGGCCAGCTGTATTCTCAACCAACGAAGGACTTGGCACGAGTTTTTTGTATCCAGGAGGAAGTCTCAACGGTGAAACCGGACGATCTTCCAAAACTCTTTTCGCTTTGTCTAAGAAGGGACAACAGTGGATGGCGTGATCGCCTTCACACAGTCTGCAGGGGGATCTTGCTCCCCCTCTTTGTCTTGAACCTTTACTTTCGCTGGTTGACGGTAAGCATTCAACATGGCTATCAGAGGTTGATGCTCCCGAATTGTGCAAACGAGGGGACCAGTCCCTTAGTATCCGGGGAATACAAGGACAATCTCTATGGAAGTGGTCTCCTCTACATATGACACATGGCGATTTAGGCCCGGTCTGTGCTGCGTGTGGATTTTGGATCCCTTAGATTATGGACATTTCATGCTTCATGCTGTAAGGCACAAAAATGTCTATAACACATGTCCTTATAGAATTTGTTCCTAAAGTCATGAACCATTTAAGAGCTCTATCCTTCAATGTTTCTAGAAACAAATTCAACTTTTGAATGTGTAAGAAGTAACCATAAGATCTACAAATTATTTCAAATTCAAATAGAAAAGTTTATGGGTTTTCTCATCTCATACTATTGAAGATAGGAAGTACAGATGGAGAGATGTTCTTCATATGAACATTGATATTAGTTTCTTGAATGGAAAATCCAAAATGATCTTCCTTGTCTTCACCATCTCCATCCATTTCTTCTACTTGCAAAACTAGGAATTCATGATATGGATGGTTTTTTATGTTTTTTTTTAGTGGATAGGGGTTTTGTTTTATGAATGTTTTATCTTTTCTAATTTCTATTTAAATGCAAATAACCCTAATGAAAATGCTTTCTAAATAATCTTCCTAACTAGTTACATCTAAGTATGCTTCCCCGGCAATGACGCCAAAAAAGTAGGCGATTTAATGGTATGTTAAATCCCTTGTCATTTTAATATGTCAACCCAAGGGTTTCGTAAACTTAGAAGCAAACCAAAATATATGGGACCTCAGATGAAACTGTTGTAGAAAGTTTGTTTAGGATGGAAAGAGAGAAAGGAAATGCATATTACAAATATAACTAAAGAAAACTGCAAAAGAAATCTCATGCAAGAAAACTAGATTAAATTCTAAAGTTGTAATGAATGAATTAACGCCATGGCATTTCTAAACTATTCAAAAGAAAACTAATCTATGAACAACTATAAGAAGCAAACTATGATAATCTAGAAAGCAGTAAATTAATCTATAAAGAAGTAAATAGCAACTAGTGATCTAGTTGTCAAGCAAGCAAACTAAGATAGCTAGTAAGAAAGCAATTTAATGACAATCAAATCAAATGTAAGAAAGTAAATTAAACTTGCAAAAAGCAAATCACACTTATAGAAAGTAAAGCACACTTGCATGAAAAAAAATAACATAAATCAAACTATGTTACAGTTGTATGCAAATTGTGGTTGATGGGGATCCTTCCATTCCTCAATGAGCACACAAGAACAACTATCACATCTTAAGAAACAAACAACACCCATAACTCATGATTTGGAGAAAATGATATTATTCATGCTGAATGAACAATCATAAATCTGATCCTAATGAATAAAATGACAACTATTAGCCTCGTTTGAAGGATGGTCCTTCTATTTATACATGAATTAGGGATATCTACTCAATAAATGTAGACCCCTTAAATATCTACTAGATCCATACTTGTCTCAACTTATCCCTAAATACTAAATACAAATCACATGACTCATAAAGATCTCCATGATATTTCTCCTTGTAATATGGTCCACCGCTTGAGTTGAAATTCGAATTTGATCTTGGGAGGCCACATAAGGGTGCCTTGGAAGCTTCCAAATGATCTACACATGTCGCAAAACTCATAACACACACACACACACACACATATATATGAAAACATGTTAATTTCCTAGTTTTTAATCATGAATTCACTTTAAATACATAAAATAAATAACTTTGGAAAACAATGATCCTATCCCATATAATCATGAAGATGGTTACTTGATGTAGGGTTTTAGGTTAGATAGTTATGAAATGAGGGCTAAATGGTTTATGAAAGGATGGAAATATGGATGAATATGGAAGACAATTTTGAGACTCATCATGCATCAATAAGTTAGAAGGTCATTAGGAAGACGCAGATTGTGTTGACCTACATTGATGATATTGTTCTTATAGTGAGAAGTACCTATGATCTCAACAAGCAACTAAAAAAAAAAAAAAGTAAATAAATAAATTAAAAAAAAAAAAAAAAACTCTAGTACAAGATGACTATTAAGACTAACAAAACGAAGGTAATGATAATTAAATCCAAAAAAATCACTTATGTTAATTTCATGTATGATAATGACAACTTGAAGGAAGTGAATATAGAAATATTTTGAAATTGATATTCATCGAAACCTTAGCTTGAACTATATAATTCTTAGAAGGATAAATTGAGAGTAAAAAGTTTATTTTGCACTTGAAGACAATGCACTTTGGCTCTGGGATAAGAAGGAACTCCTTTTTGAGACTCTCGTCGCTCCTATTATCTATATGCTTGTGAATTTTGGTCCTACAACATCTCTAGATAATCATGGATAAAGATAGAGAAAATTCAACATGTCAAAATTAAAGGAAATAAACCATATTATATTCTCCTTATAGAAGTGAATCATCCCCCCATTTAGAGCAATATTATAACAAAATACCTAATGTTCAAGATCAAGATAAATAACATGAAAGATAAGAGGCTTCTTAAGATTGTTCCAAACTTGAACATAAACCACTTGCAACTCAAGCGGGTTTGACATAAATATGCCAAGTATTGGTTAAATCATTGGGAAATTGAGGAAGATGTCACTTTCAAGAGTAACAATAAGATTAAGAATATTATTCATCTAAATTTAAGGAGAAAGTGTGGTGTGATAAAGAACTGGAAAATAAAAGAAAATTTAGATATTATTACGAGGTGTTCAACTCTAATTTGAAAGACCAAAAGAATAAAATCAACATTGCTAAAATATAAAAACAAATTCTCACTAAAACCATGGTGAATGAGTATTTTGGGTAATTCACAACATTGTGGGTCAAAATAAATTATCATATTTAATATACCAAGAGGAATGAAGATGAAAATAAATCTCTTAAAATGTGGTGCGTAATTAAATCACAATTTCAAAATATATACCAATATAGATCTATCTTAACCATGGATCTAGCAAGCGTCAAGAGGAATCAACTCTATTGAGGTGCAAACTTCTTTTAGAGTTCAAAACTTGAAACAAAAAATTGCACCTCAAGAGAATTGATTTCTCTCAGCTCTTGATAGACCCATGGTTTACTGATCCGGATTTAAACAGGAACGCAAAAAATTACAGAGATAACCATATACACAAAGATGCAGCGGAAATAATACTTCATTTCATTAATGGAAAATACTGAAATATGCTTACAGATAGAAATGGAAATAAACTAGCTAGGGCGATGGTAGCTTATCTCTGAGAAGAGATGTGATGGCTACATGCCTCTGAACTCTGTTACAATGAGGCTCGAAGGCCTATTTATTGTTGAGAAACAATGGAAAAACCCTTAACATTCCAAAACCTAACCCTAGGAGATGAAACGCCAAACTGTGGGCCCCGTTTGGGGGTAAGTTGGTATATCAACTTCCCGGGGTCGTAACTTTGGCATATGATCTCCGTTTGACGCGTACAATAGCCCATTAGAAAGATCTATCCGAGCACTATCATTGTTGGAACGGGCAACACCAGTCCATTCCATGGACTCGTGTTGCCCCTGGATTCCCCAAAAAACGTCGTTTAGGGCCTCAAAACGGCTCCGGAAGTTCAGGAACCGAAAAACTGCTAAAAATAGTAAGTTGTGCTACAATTAAGGAAACTGAAAATGCTGAGAAAGACAATGGTGGGGGTCCAGGTGGACTTGGCAGGTGGCCACCAGTATCCACCTGGATCATTTACACACACACACCCACCCCCCTCTCTCCCCCCGCCCCCCCATGTGCAATTTTTAATTATTTAAATTACATTTTTGAATGCATAAATGGATACAATGCTTTAATATCCTTGGACACTTGAATCATGTATAGTACATAAGCTTAAACTTGCTGGATTTCAAAAGAAATTGATTGGAAAATATGACAAAATGCAAAATAGTAAGACTATTTGAAATGTTTTAACCATATTATCCTTCTTCCAATTAATTTAAATAATGTATTCATAGTTTTTAGGGGTGGCGGGAGGGGGAGGGATATTACTCAATCCTAGTGGATTAATTGAAACTAAGTATGCTTGGGACCTAGGAAGAAAAACCAATAATTAGGCTGATATGTATGGTCTTCTTCAAGGACTTCACATTTCTATTTACAAAGGCATACAATAAATTATTGTTCTTGGAGACTCGTTGGTCACAATCCAATATCGCATCAAGGAAGGAAACCCTAAGGACAGTTCCCTAGCTCTGATACTTCATGGAATAGGATAGATGATCACATCATTCCATTCTAAGAGGCTTTTTCACATTCTTATAATCCACAACATGGACATTGACTCTCAAGCAAATAGAGCTTACTCTAGGTAAGAGACAAATCTTGAAATTAATGATTTGAATTTTTCCTGCCCAGTCCCCTAACAGGATATGACTGTGATTTTATGGTTTATCCCTAAGATCTTCTATAGGAATTTTTGTACCCTAGTTCTAACCCTATCTTCCCTCTCCTATAGACCTCTGCCCTTCCCTCCTCCTATTCCCCTTCTCATCCATTGTGTCATTGTTCATCTTCCTAATAAATCTCATGAAGACATTGTTTTTTATTTATATGAATGTACAATTGACTTCTTTGAAGTGACATCTCATGCACCCCACTACCATCTAGTAGAAGATCCCTCCTCTTCACATGCTTTCAATTATAGTTCCCATTTACCAAGGCCTAGGAATTAACCTACATATAGAACCATGATGAATCTCTTTGGTAGTTGCACAAGTGAAATTAATGGAAGAATAGTTAGATCATGTGGAAAAATAGCCAAATGGGTGTTAAAGTCGCATCAAGTAAGGATCTATCATCATTCTCTCACGAAGTTGTTTTCTGTATTACTTTGTAACCTTTGTGGCACGTGTATTTAGTGAATGACCTACCTTTGAAATTCATCGTGGCGTCCAAGCGTGCATTATGTGGGAATTTTAGTGAAGAGACTTGTTTTTGGTACCAAGATCTCATTCTCAAGATAGTGAAGTTTTGGGCTCGACATTCAAGTTTGTGGGAAGTTTGGCACAAAGGTCTCTCTAGTTCTCAAGCAATCTTGGTAGTGTTTGACATCAACAGTCTCAGAAGGTTGAGGGCTCCAAGGTATCTCTAGTTCTCAAGCAATCTTGGTAGTGTTTGACATCAACAATCTCAGAAGGTTGAGGGCTCCATGCTATGAAGGTAAAGCTAAGATTCTTGGCTTTTATCTGGTAATTTGCATAAGGCAGGGCCTAGTTGGAAACCCCTACAAAATAAGCTTTTGTTACGACATTCCAAACCTTAACTTACATTCTATAGCATCTATAAAGTCTTTGGTGGAATTTGGTTACAATTCTTCACTTCTAGAAAGTTTTTGGACGTCTATTGTTCGTAAAAATCCTATGAATTCTGGGTATCTTGACTACCAATCTTCGCTTCTATGAACTAAGGACCAGAGAAAAGGCTTTGTTGATTGGTATGGTTCTTTACATAATTGGTCCTTTTATGTTGTGTTTCATCAATTCAACCCCCTCCTCCTTATTCCAGGAATTGTCTTCTTGTATCTTTAGGGCGGTCAGGCTCCCTCATTTATGAAACTTGTTGCATGCAATCTCCTAGCCCATTCACTAGTATGAACTCTGATTCTGACTCTACTTTTGTCAATAATCCATGTTCCCATTTCCTTTCCGCACATGACGCTCTACAAAAAATAGATTACAACTTGTGGGTCAAATTTTGCCATATGTATCATGCACAGATTGAGCACATTGACAAAATTTTGACTCTCCAACATCAAAATTTCAAGATTAGAAGACAAGGTGGTGTTAGAAAATTATATATTATAGAGAAATGGAACACATAAAATATTATAGAAACACAAACATAGAAAACACATAAAACAAGAGAGACACAGATATACATGGTTCACCCAATTTGGGATACGTCCACAGAGAAATAACTAGTCCTTCCTTTATATTATCTAGCAAAATGAAGAGATACAACCTACATCAGATCCATTGTAATTTCCTCTTCGCTCTCACACAGTCTCCTCTCTCTTACTCGCTCAGAATACACATATTCATAGTTTCAATACAATTCCCTCATATAAATCGAGGGGTTACCTTCCATGGAAACACACCCTACATTAAACATAACTTATATGTCAGATAATACACCTAATGAACGGCTTAGATTGACTACAAAATCACAATATTTTACAAGTCAAATTTTCATCTATTTTTAGCTTCGGAGGCGCTACCCCTGAACCCCCACAAGGGGGGGGGGGGGGGGGGCTCATAAAATCATCGGCGCTCCCCCATGGACCCCCCTGACGGTGATTAAATGAGCGATGTTTATACCACGTTAGAACTGGTGTCCAATGCAATGATACCTTTGAATAAAGAAGATAAGCAAGCTCCACACCCAACAATCTCCCACTTAGAGACTATTATGGCAACTCCATCGCTGCTTCATTTTCTAGACAATGACTCCACTTTGGACCTAGTTGTTTCTCATCTTCATCATCATACTTGAAGACCAATTGAAACTAAGAAGAATCTTGGTTTCTTCCCGGATACAACTTTTGTTAACATATCTGTAGGATTACTTTTCCAGCTTCAATTGTCCATCTTCCAACAATGACCTTATGAAATGGTACTTGAGTTGTATATGTTTAGTCTTGGAATGAAATGTTGAGTTCTTTGCAAGATGAATGACACTCTGGATATCACAATATAACCTTCCCATCTTCTTCTTCTTACCCAAAACATCCATAAACCTTTCCAACCAAACCATTTATTTACTAGCCTCTGTAGCATCAACATACTCTGCTTTCATTGTTTAAAGTGAAACAACATTCAACATTTTTGAAACCCAACTAACATCGGTTCCACCTACAATAAACACATACCCTGTGGTGCTCCTCCTATTATCTCTATCACCTGCCATATCTGCATCAACATATCCCTGTAAAACAATGTTTAAACTACCAAATCATAATGCTTGATTTGTGGTACCTCTCAAATACCTGAGAATCCACTTCACTTCCATCCAATGTTCTTTTCATGGATTGTTCATATACTTGCTTACAACTCCCACTGCATGTGCAATATCAAGCCTTGTGTAGACCATTGCATACATTAAGCTTCCAACTGCTGATGCATATGGAACTTTAGACAAATATTCCATCTCTTCTTGACTCTTGGAACACATCTCCTTACTTAGCTTGAAATGGCTAGCCAAAGGTGTACTAACTAGTTTTGCATTCTGCATATTAAATCTTTCGAACAACTTTTGTATGTACTCACTCTGAGACAATGTTAATTTGTGATTTTTCTTGTCTCTAGCTATTCTCATACCAAGAATTTGTTTTGCAGCACCCAAATCCTTCATTGCAAATGAATTTGCCAATTTCTCCTGGAGAACATTTATTTCCTGCATGTTAGACCCCGCAACAAGCATGGCATCTACATACAATAGCAATATAATATAGCTTCCATCATTTTTCCTTTTGACATGAAAACAATGATCAGAGTGACATCTAGTATAACCTTGTTTGGACATAAACCTTTCAAATTTTAGATACCAATTCCTTGGAGCTTCTCTTAGGCCATACAAGATGTTCTTCAACCCACACACTAATTTCTCCTTCCCTTTGACCCCATACCCTTGCGGTTGTTGCATATAGGTCTCTTCCTCGAAATCCCCATTTAGAAAGGTCATCTTTACATCTAACTACTCAAGATGCAAATCTTCTACTACCACTAAACTTAAAATAGTTCTAATTGAAGTCATTTTAACAACAAGACAAAATATTTCATCAAAGTCTATACCTATCTTCTGTGCAAACCCCTTCACCACAAGTCTAGCTTTATACCTTTTTCTACCTCCATCTTCTTCCTTCAACCTATAAACCCATTTATTCTGCAATGTTGTTTTACTTGCGGGCGACTTGACTAAGTCCCAAGTCTAGTTATGTACCAAGGAGTCCATCTCTTCTTTCATGGATAGCTCCCACTTCTTCCTTATTTCTACATGCATTGCTTCTTCATAACGCTCTGGTTCACCAGAGTCAGTCAAAAATACATTATGTAATGCAGGAGAGTATCGTTCAAGGGATATACTTATCCTGGTAGATCTTCTAACACCACTTTCAGGTGTTTTAGGTGCATGTTGTTGTTGTTGTGGTTGTTGATCATTATGATTTTCAGACACCTTTACTTTTTTTGTGATCTCATCAAGCACTGTATATTCTTTATTTTCATTTTCCTGTTTCTTTTCCTGCATTTGATCCTTATAAAAGACCATTTCATTGAATATGACATCTCTACTCCTAATGATTTTGTTATTTTCATAATCATATAAGTGATAACCAAAATCATTAACACCATATCCAATAAATGTACATTTCTTTGATTTTTCCTCAAGCTTTGTTCTATTTTCTTTATTAATGTGGACAAAGGCTTCACAACCGAAAGTATTTAAAAATGAATAGTTTACCTTTTTATTTGTCCATGTCTCCTCTGGAATACCACCATCCAAGGAACTTGAAGGCCCTCTGTTTATTAGATAAACAACCGTATCTACACCATTTGCCCAAAATTGTAAAGGCAATCCTACATGCAATCTCATGCATCTTGCACGCTCCATGATTGTCATGTTCATCCTTTTTGACACATCATTTTCTTGTTGTGTTTGTTGGGCATGGAACCCCCCACAGTAGGTTTTGGGGTTCAAAGCCCAAGTTTTGGTCAAAGATGTTGTAAAACTCCGCGAATTGCGAGCGCGGAGCGTGAAGTGTACAATTGGGTCATATGGTTGTCTTCCGTAAGAATTTTATTGTAATTTAGTGTAAAGTCGACCTACCCATGGTTCGCGGACCATGCGATTGTATAAATAGAGCAAGGCTCTAAGATGTACAGATAGTTAAGGAATGATGGATAGATGAATAGCGAAGGAATGGTTCAAGCTTAGAATAGAGTTCTAAGTGTCTTTGGTTGTAGTAGTAGGAAGAGGCTCTACAGCTGAGTGCGCAGAGGCCTAGTAGAGTCTGCAACTGAGTGCGCAGACCCCTACAGCTGAGTGCGCAAGATGGTGTCGCGTTTGAAGCAAGATTGAAGATTAATAAAAGAGAAGTTGATTCATATTCCTGTGTATTTGTTGTGCATTATCTCTTTATGGTTGTAATCATTTATGTATTACGCGCACTCTTATGATTGATGAATATGTTGTAATAACCATAAATCTTACACACACAAGTTAAGTAATTGGTTAAATAACCAGGATATTGGGTATTATATGGGTCACACCCTGAGTAGGGTTGCGCGAAAGTCACACTGCAGATCGCGAAGGGATCACAAGTGTGCATAGCGACAAGTCAGATCGCAGACCTCCAGAAGCCCATCAGACATCCCTAGGGTGTGGAAACCTGGTTCTAGCACCCTCCCATAATACTTTGGGTGAGACCTCAGTCCGCGCTCAACGGACTGTTTCCGAAAGGGCCAGTAGTACCAGGATTTGCTTGGCTAAATCACCTCTGAACCTGGGTCAGGGCCCACAAAGCCAAAAAATGGTTCCATTGTCGAGACCAGGATCTGCATAAAGGATGTCTAATTTTGTGCCACTGGAACCCTACAAAGAAATAAATTGAAGAGTGGTTGGACAATAACATTCACGAGTTCGCGGTGCAGGAAAACAGAAATCCACGAGTATCTAAGGAGCAATGGATGGATCGTTAGTTGTACACTGAAATCCATGAAATTTTCTTTGCATCTTTTGCATCTAAGTTGTATGAGTGGATCACAAAGCTTGCAGACAGCTAAGGAAGGTGTAGGCTCGACAAACCAATAGTGTGGACTCTGGAACTATTGCACGGGCTAGAAGCCTCAGAAGATAAGATAGTGCGAGTTGTGGACCACTGGCTCGACCGAATAATAGGAGGATTTATCACCGAGTTCATGGTAGACACGATCGTCAACTACAGCGAGGCAGAGAAATGTTTTCTCAAGGGACCACGAGATCTACAGAAGCGGAAGCAGTGAAGAATTAGAAAACCATCCCTTAATTTCACCCTCGCGGGAGAGCAAGGACGAGCTTGCGAAGGTTTCTCTGAGAAGCGCGGTCAGTTTGACAAGGTAGTGAATTCTGCGTTTACCACCTCCTCCTACACTGCCACCCACTTCACCTGCCTCACCTCCATCTGCACCCACTCCACCCTCGCCACCTTCGCAGTTCAGTATGGCAAGTGCGATCAAACTGCCGGTGTTCAGAGGAGTAGGAAATGAAGACCTGGACCAATTCTGGTTCGTGGTAAGAGCAGTATGGGAAGCACAGGGCATTGTGGATGATAATATTAAAAAGGCTACGTTGGTGAGCGCATTGTAGGATCGTGCATCAACGTGGTATATCAAGCATTCTAATTACTACCTGAATTCAGGAATTGCAGAGGTCCAGACCACGTTGAACAGGGAGTTTAGCAGGCCAAAGTCAGAGATGCAATCAATCACCGCATTTAAAGAGAACGCAATGCTCCTAGGCAAGACCCCCCTGGGATCTGGACCAAAGGCTGAAAAGTATGATCCGCAAAGCCAATATGACGTTAACTGATGCACAGCATTGCGCATGGTTTGTGGCCTCACTTACGCCACACTTAAGGAGGGCGCTATCACAGCAAAACTTTCCACCTAGGCCGAAGCATTGGAGATGGCAATGAGGTTGCATGAGACCCCTATATAAGACCTGAGATTGGGATTCCAACAGATCCACGTGCAGCTACAAAATCTATGTCTGGAAATGCAGAGTTTGAAACTGGATAGGGCACCTCGGCCAGAGGCGCGCAAGGAAGTATAGTGCATAAAATGCAAAGGCCAGGGCCACGACAAAGATCACTGTCCATTGTTCACGAACTACTTGGTAGGAGGAGGGCCAATACCATTAAGACTGGAGGCACAGGCGGGGCCGAGCATGGCGTCTGCGTTATGGTGCGTGATCTGCCAGATAGGAGGAAAACTTACCACAGATAATTGTCATATGTTGCAGAAGTATATGCAGATGTCCCAGTAGTTGTTTTGTAATTTGTGTAGGTCAGTAGGCCATGACGAACACACCTGCCGAAGCTATGAACTAATGATGGATCGTACTCCTGCCTATAGGGTGCATGCCCCAAATGCAGGGATGGTGCATTCTGGGTTTCAGGGGTGCGGTCGGGGTCGAGGTGGAATGGGGCCAGGAAGGGGTTGTGGACAACTAATCTGTTACAATTGCGGCGGGCCGGGGCATTATGCCCGCGATTGTATGAACTCGACTAGGATATCATGTTGGTATTACAATCATTTTGATCATGAGGTAGAAGATTTCCCTTCGCTGATAGTGAAGATGCACGAAAAGGGGGTACTCTAGCCCTCTCCAACCTAGAATTTACAAATGATGAGGTCTGAACCGTGCGAAGAAGACCCAAAGGTAAACATGATGCTAAGGAGCGGTATGACAATGGGATATGATAAAGGGAAGTAGCTAGAAGAAAGCGCATGAGTTCACAAGGCTTCTACAAAGGAACCTGAGTTTGATTTAGAACGCGCGAAGGAGACATCCATGGAAGCTAAGAAGAGCTTCACGGAGGCCTCCACTTCAGGTAGTAAGAATCAACTAGAACCGGGGATGGATCCTTCAATGCTCACTACCTTTCTGGAGACATGCATGAAATTGTTGCGCGACAACAAGGTAGTCAAAGGGCTATAGGAACTTATCACTAGGTGCACTAGGTCAGGAGAACGGCACATGGTCCGAAAACTGGGAAAGCATGCATTGCGCACAGGAAGGGAGAGGAGGTTGACTGCGTAAATAGGCGAGTACGAAATGGATCAGGTAAACCTGGACCTGGGTTCAGACGTGAATGTACTACTAAAGAAAATGTGGGAATGCATGGACAAACCCATGTTGCAATGGTCCCCTATTCAGTTATGGATGGTGAACCAACAAAAGATTTTGCCCATGGGAGGATTGCAAGGAGTGACAGTTGATATTGAAGGTGCAAGCGCGCAGGCAGATTTTGAAGTGATAGAGATTTTCGATGACAACAATCCCTATCCCACGCTACTAGGGATAGACTGGGATACCGATATGAATGGAGTCATAAATCTAAAGAAGCACAAAATGATCTTTGAGAAAAAGTCGCTACGCGTAAAAGTACCACTGGATCTAGCCGAAGGAGTGCGACACACTGAACCGGTGCGCGATGACGATAGTGATGACGATCTCGACTGTATCTACAAGATAACTGCACAAGGAGAGAATTGGGTGAATCCAACTGCAGATGGAAGGATTTCGTGGGAGTGTGAAATCTCCTGCACTTCGAATTCAGAGGAAGAGATAGAGCGATGGAAGAATTAGCTACACGAAGTAACAACACTGAATTGCAACATGATGGTCAGATCATTGCGTTGCGTAAAGAAAAAAGGCAAGGGAGTTGCTGACATATGATGGATTGTCAGTAGTGGATGAATTTTTGAGCAAATTCGAAAGTGCAGTACTAGAGCAACAGTGGTTCAATGCGCTGAAGTGGGCACTACGTGTAACACCTGCATGATGGTGGGGTACGCGTCAAGGAACTTTTGAACACTGGCGTGGATGCAGAAGGATGATGCGCCTACATTTTGGAAAACCCTTGCTTCAAATGAAAACCAACCAGATGGAGTGGAACAACTTGCCCGCCCATCGAGTACAGACATATGTTGTACAACCAGCACAAGCGCACAGCATAGAGAATTGGAAAAAACCACAACAGTAAGAAGGGTGGCACGCGTTACCAATTCTCCATGACAAGGCATTTGATAGGGTGCGCGGAGTACTGAACAAGGTTTACCAGATGAAACAAACTGATTCGGACCTGCGCGTGCCATCAGTTCGATGGGCCTATAGAACAATGTGCAAAAACCTGAGTGCGTAAATGATTCCAAAGGTGAGAAACAGAGTAGAACCCGAGATTTCTGGAGGGAATACCAAAAGGAATCCACAAGTAGTAGCCCCCGTAGTTAAGATAGCTCGGGAAGACCAGGACAAAGAAATCACACAGCTACGTGAGGACGAACATATAAGTATTCGATAAGCCATTCAATGAGGGAACCTTAGACTTCGTGAACTCGAAGAAGATCAGGTACAATTGAGGAAGAAAAGAATGTGGATGGACGTTGAGCTAAGAATACTGGAAAACGAGGTCACGCAAGCTTGTCTCGTTCATAAACCAAGGATGACAAGGCGAGATACGGATGATCATACCACTGCGTTAGACGATTGTCACCGAGAATTTATGACTCTGCTACCATGGCTGAGACCGCACCTTACCAAACACAGTAACAAGGGGAGCACACCAAATAAGGTAGAATGCGTTGCGCCAACGGCCGCGAGGGAAATCAAGGAGTGTCCACAAACTAGACTGGAAGGCAAATTAGAGTCTCGCACAGATGGTGCGACCACCTGACTGGTCGTAGGGAGCATAGTCTCAGCGCTCCAGACAGTTGAAAGAGAGCACGAGACCCTAAATGAGTCTGTTTGGGAACTGCGTGGTGAGGGAAGTGCGTGCAGAATCTGCATGGTACAAGGTTCACGCTTGCACACGAGGGGCTACACTACCACACGGGTCAACTAGGAAGTAACCGTTGACGTCACTGTTCATGACAAGATGTCCAATTTAAGGCAAAAGGGAGCGAGCGGCGAGTAATTAAGACACGAATTAAGAGCTAGATTTGGGACGATCTACCGATAAGAATGCATTAATGACTTAGAAGTGGGTGGAACGGTCAAATTAAAATTCAAAAGACGCTATAAAACTCCAAGGACTAACTACAAGACAACACTTGGTTATTTTGGATTTGAGCAGTTGCAGATTATTGAGCGCCAAGCACTCTTACTATCTTTGAGTACGTGATAGAACATATCTTGTGCAACCACGATGACTGCTACCAAGCCAGGTGTGAAATTTGCCGAAGATATTGTTGAGGAGCACGAAGATGCGGAGGTTGCACCAGAAGTTCCAAAATCACCATGGATGTCGCGGCCAAAGAAAGATAAACAGACTATGGGACTAGTCCGCGTGTCCCCAAGAAACCTGTGGTTCGGCAAGATATCAATGGAAGAAAAAGGCAAGGCCGTCACCATTGAATCGAACGAAGAGGAGGAGGATTTACAAGCTCTAATTGATCAAATTGAGGTGCAAGATGACTTGGAGGATGACATCCCACCAATGCCTTCTGTAATGAAGTTACCCACGTACGTCCCTCCGTGGAAAGGGAAAGTTAGGGTGCCCAAAGATCTGGAGGCCACGAAGAGTGCGCTCCAAACCCCGCTCCTCCCCGATGGAATTAATTTTGAAGGTCCACTCCTAGGCCGAGTGCCTACCTTGAAATTCGAAAATTGGGACCTCACAGATAGTGAGAATTTCCCACACCTAGCAACGGAGAGCTTGATGAAGAAAAATTCGAAGGGGCTAGTAATCACGCTGGAGCCGTGAAACTGGTTGCACGGTATGGAGAGACCGAGTTCCTTCATCTACGATGGATATCCCACTTTCACCGCCCGCCCATCACCATTTTCTTCATCAGGCAGTTGTTGTGCTTGGTGCGTGATGGGCATTTATGGCTAGAGGAGCCTATTCCCATCACGGCAAAGCTTATTCACCAGATTTCTTGACTTCCCTGTAAGGGAATGGACCCCGCGATAGTGGTGGGAAAAAGTAGCGATTTGGCTCTAGCAGAAGCAATGAAAGAAGAAGCAAGGCTATGCAATTGCAAGTTTCAAGGACAAAGACGTGCATGTAGCCACCCAGCTCCTGGCCTGCAAATTAATGCGGAAGTATCGCATCGATGAAGTAGCAGCACTTGTGGTGTTGTTGGACGAACAGTGCGTTGAGGGGGTTCAATTCAACTGGGTGAAGTTCCTCTGTGAGGAATTTTTTACAAACTGCAAGGAGGCCCTAGAGCAGGGTAAGACCTTCCACTATGTGTGGTTGCTCTTATCCATCTTGTTGATAGCGGGTGAACTATCGGAAGATAGCCAGTTCCCGGATATCGACCAGGACATACCTGAGGCTGCGAAGTATGCTTCACTCTGGGCCACTAAGGATGCAAAGTGGATTCGTGCCACCAAGGTTTTTTGGGTGCTGATGGAGGTGAGCATCTGAATGTGGATCAATAGAAGAACATGGTTGTCTCCCACAATGTATGCCACTCTGCAAAGCTTTGCAGAGTTTAAAGCAGACATGCACAACATTTATGTCTGGGTGCGGAAGGATCCAGTAAAGGCATGGACGAAGCTCCCATTCATTGCTACTGATGATGCCATCTTCACAGCGTTGGAAACATGGCCTCCAAAGTGGCGCACCTCGGACTTGGCAGGAATGGAAAGGGCCACAGCTCAGCAAAGGAAGGACACAGTTGGCCGAAAAGAGGCGCTAAGAAAAAGTAGTAGCAGAGGTAGCTGCACAGAAGAAGCCGACCGATGAAGCAGCAGCAGCACAGACAGCAGAAACAACAACAGTGCCAACAAAAGATGCCGAGGAGGGCCATGAAAGGTCCACAAGGCAGGGGGCTGAGGACATAGACCTGGCCGAAGAGTGCGCGAACCCAGCAACCACCTTGCAACAGTTGAAACTATCGCGCATACCTGAGAAACCGGTCCACAAAAAGAAGGTTAAGCCATCGAAGATGGCTATTGACCCAATCACGCTTACAGAAGGTGATCTTTTTAACATCAGCAAAATGGTTCGCGATGTCACTAAGGATGCGCTCCAAGAGGTGATGATGAAGCAGAAAACTGTGTTGGGGGTGATAAGCGCGCAACTACAGGGACTACAGGTGAAAACCCCACAAACAGGAATGATGGCCCCATATGTCGCAATAGGTACATTAGAGGCGAAACAGATGTTGTGCACCTGAGTGACAAACACTTTTTTTTCCCTGAGGGTGTGTTAGCAGCATCGATCGAGGTTGACCGAGTTGTGATGGGTAGGATGAAGGGACTGGGCTTAAGCTTAGCTTCCCTTCCGCGAGAAACCCTGTACCAGTTACAGGATGGGACCACAGCCAAGCTCCACGCTAGAGAAGGTCGCATGCTATAGGTATTGAGTGAACAAAATATCAATATGGAACAGCTCAGCCAGCAGCGTGATGAATTGGTTGCACAGACTCAAGGACTAGAGCAGGCAATATACAATGCTTATAGAAACGTCTCAGAATCGGTCGTCTCGGCAGATCTACCAGTAGCGGAGCGGATCCACCGATTGGCGATTGGATTCTACGAGGCTAAGGAGGAAGCAGCGAGGGTACAGCTGGACCTCAACCTTCAAATTTCTGAGCTGTGATTAAAGGTGCAGTCCTCTACGCCCCCGGAAGTTAGGGAACAATGCACTGGTGTTATTCAAAAAGGGCTGGAAGAAATAGGATAGGAAGTACATAACTGCACCGCTATGTTGCAGGAATCCTCCGTGGTCCTTACTTCATTACAGGAGGACCCTAACATACAACGCTTGGAAACAGAGGCGCGGGAGCTTCAGGTGTAGTATGACAGTGTGTGCGATATGATGCCGACAATTGTCTTGCCCAACGGTTTGCGAAGCTACAGTAGGCAAAGGCGTTGAAGGAACAGGTGGATGCTGCGTGGCAGAAAGAGGTGGTCCTTAAAGCGCACATCCAGACTTGGATTGATAAGGCCTTCCTCATCACTACAGACATCAAAGTAAAGCTTGCACAGATGAAGGTGATGCATGCCTTAAGACAGGCATTTTCCCTTGACAGTGAGACTTCGGCTGAGAGGGTGGAGAAGATCCAGTAGACTACCGATCAGTGCGTTGCGGACCTCTGGGAAGCGAAGGAACAGTTGGAGGGGCTCCGTGCCAAGATCGTCACACCAGTAGAGTGACTCGGGACGAGTCATGATGATTGCGTTGGGGGCCTGTTGGGCATGGAACCCCCCCATAGCAGGTTTTGGGGCTCAAAGCCCAAGTTTTGGTCAAAGATGTTGTAAAACTCCACGAATTGCAGGCGCGAAGTGCGAAGTGTAAAATTGAGTCATCAGGTTGTCTGTCATAAGCATTGTATTTTAATTTATTATAAAGTTGGCCTACCCATGGTTCGCAACCCATGGGATTATATAGATAGAGCGAGGCTCTAAGCTGTAAAGATAGTTAAGGAATGATGGATAGATGAATAGCGAAGGAATGGTTTGAGCTTAGAGTAGAGTTCTAAGTGTCTTGGGTTGTAGTAGTAGGAAGAGGCTCTACAGCTGAGTGCTCGGACCCCTACAGCTGAGTGCGCACGGTGGTGTCGAGTTTGTAAGCAATATTGAAGATTAATAAAAGAGAAGTTGATTCATATTCATGTGTATTTTTTGTGCACTATCTCTTTATGGTTGTAATCGTTTATGTATTGCGCGCATTGTTATGATTGATGAATATGTTGTAATAACCATAAATCTTACACACACAAGTTAAGTAATCAGTTAAATAACCAGGATATTGGGTATTATACGGGTCGTGCCCTGAGTAGGGTTGCGCGGAAGCTACACCACAGGTCGTGAAGGGATCACAAGTGCGCGTAGCGACAGGTCAGATCGCAGAACTCCAGAAGCCCGGCAGACATCCCTAGGGTGCGCAAACCTGGTTCTAGCACCCTCCCAAACTACTTCGAGTGAGACCTCAGTCCGCCCTCCGCGGACTATTGCTGAAAGCGCCAATAGTACCGAGATTTGCTTGGCTAAATCACCTCCGAACTTGGGTCAGGCCCCACTAAACCAACAGTGTTCCTAGAACTGTCTTCTCACTGTGAATTCGATGCTCTGAACAACAATTATCAAACTCTTTGCTGCAATATTATCCTCTATTGTTTGATCTAAGATACTTCAACTTATTTCTTGTCTTATTCTCAACTGAAGCTTTCCATTTCTTGAAAGTATCAAATACATCATATTTATTTCGAATACAATTAGTCCAGTTTTTCTCTGGTTGCATCATCAATAAAAGTAACATGACAACGAGAGCCACCGAGAGATTATACCTTAGTAGGTCCCCATACATCTGTATGCACAAGCTCTAATATTTCGCTCTTCTTTTCTTTCCCAACTCTGAGGAATTTTACTCTCTTATGTCTTCCATAAACACAATTCTCCCAAAATTCCAAATCAACATGCTTCAAACCTCGCAACAAATTTCTTGAGTGAAGAATCTGCATCACCTTCTCACTCATGTTCCCCAGCCTATGATGCCACATTGTTGTATCTTCTCCTATGGAGGTTAGAACATTAACAGAATTAGAAATACCTTTGCATAAATGCAATGTACCAACCTTTTATCCTTTTGCTATTACTAGGGATCCTTTAGTGACCTTCCAGGTTTTATCTATAAAAGTAGTTACACAACCTTCACCTCCCAACTGCCCTGTTGAAATTAGATTTTTCTTCAGATATGGAACATGCCCTATCTCCTTCAATAGCCATTGGTTTCCATTATATTTTGTTATGAAAACTTTACCCATTCCAATGATTTTACAGGGTTTATCATCACCCAAACGAACCTATTCAAAATGTCTTTGAACATAATGTTACAGATCCATTTGGGCACCTCAACCCCAACTTGTAGATCGATACTATTAGGGCCCATCAACCCCTAGTGCAGTTGTTACATGCCCTAAAGAAGTTAGTCATCAGAATGCCTCACTTCCAAAGAAGTTCCATCACTGAAAACATCCAAAAACTATCTCTAAGAAGATCAGTGCATGTAGGCCTTCATTAGGGTGCACTGCAATGCAAGCCATACACTAACAAGGTGCTATGCAGCGCACTTGGTCCCTCTTTGACCCGCGCTGGGTGAATTTGAGTGAACTTCCGTGAGGGTTTGAAGATTCTTTATCCATTGGAAGCCTCTAGAAGTTTCTCAATGCCACCTACTCCTTTGAGTTCACATTTGGATGAGGAAGGGAATTAGGAAACATCAATCCCCTATCCCTTCTTCCATGGAACTGATTTCTAAATTTAGAAAGGCATTCATTATCACCATTGATGGCATAACCTCCTTCACTCATCTATATAAATCACTCATCTAAGAGATCAGGGGCTGGAAAATATTTAGTTGTAAGGAGATGCTAGTGATATGAGATTAGAATTGATTGCAAGTATTGTAATAGTGTTGAAGTGTCTTACTTGTCATGAGGTGAAGAGGGATTGAATTGGAAGAATGCCACTGGATCGAGCACATATGGATTGTAATCCTTCCTCTTATCAATAAAGTTTTCAAAACTTTTTCCTTATGCTTGTGTTATATGTAATGCTTTCATATGTATATCATGTTCTTGATTCCATGTTATTTATAAGCAATAGATCATTATCATTTGCCTTGATGGGTTTTTGTTTCTGTGTTTGTGCAGGTACTTTCCAAGCAGCTTAAGTACGGAAAGGAGAAGTAAGATCGGTCAAGGGAGACAAGGAGCTAGCGAAAGCTACAAGTAGGTTTCTCTTCTCTCTTATTTTATCTATTGATTATAGAAAAGGTAGAGATTACTTTGTCTGTTGTTTCTAAACTTGCTACTAGATCTAGAGGGTTAGGCGTTTGTCCAAGAACATTAAATATTCCCGAAACAAATTGGCGACTCCGCTGGGGATAATTCATCCATCTTAGTAGCTTATTAACCTCTTAAGACATTTCTACATATTGTACTAGTGGTCGTTGATTGAATTTCAGTCTTCTTTCATTGAAAATTGAGTCGAAATTGTGTCAAAATTGCCTTCAGAATGGCTTACTATCATCAGCGCAGTCCAATGAAGGACACAGTGCACTGCAGTGCACTTCCTGCATAGATCCAGCGTTATTCAACACACTATCTCTAACTGCTGCCTGCGCTGATCCGTTGAGGGTCAGTTTCCCATCTAGGAACTGAAAGTTTTTGCCAATTTTCTCTTGTTTGAATGAATTGTTGAATGTCAATGATGTTTTGTTCCTGAAAATAGTCTTTTCATCTCCTTAGCCAACCCTACTTTGATTGGATTGATTAATGTTTCTTTAATGTTTTCTTTATCATTATCAGTCTATAGTCAAAGTTAGTTTTTGGTCGATTGATCTTTATTCAAAAGAAGGTGTCGTAAAGTCGTCTTTTCCTTCAAATATTGAATTGTCATAAAGTCTTCATTCATAAAAGATCGATTGATTTGTATGTTCATATGGTTTGTCTTTTCGTTGAAAGTGTCGTAATTCTTCATTTCTTTGAAATCAAAAGTGTCACAAATTCTTCCTTTCCCTGAAAAGAAATTGTCGCAAAATCGTCATTTTTATGAAAATAGACATTTGATCTATTATGCATATTTCCTTTTTGTTCATCATAACATTAAGGGATTTGAAAAGAAAAACATGCATTGTGCATATTAAAGTTTTTGAATGCTTGAAAGGAATAGTTTAGGGAATTGCATCTAGTTTGTGCTCTTTGTTGATTGATCAAAAAGTACTTGTTTGCTCTATCCCTAGTAGCTAGGAATTTCATTGTTAAATTGAATGGAAAGAATGCTTATCATATTAGTTGCATTTTAGGAATTTCAAACATAAATCATGTGGTGAACCTTGAAAGGGAAATTCTAAAGAAGATCAACTTAAAATTTATCTGAATTTACCTAATGGAGCATTGTCACCTAACGAAAAAAATTTAGAGGTCTAGGCTAGAAACGTGTTCCGGTGTCATAAAACAAAGCAGTTGTCACTAACTTGTCTACAATACATCACGAATGCGATACCTCATTCCATGTATGTGAGTATATCGTAGCTCATCCACGTACCTTTGGGTATATAGGGTGGTGTTAGAGTACGTAAAGTATATGGGAATGCTCTCACTTTTGCGGTTTTGCATTAGACAACACTTATACAGACTGGGCCTCCACGTACCTTCGGGTATATATGGGAGGACAACTCTATGTTTTTATCCATCCTTAGGTAACTAAGTCGGCTGCCTTGTAAACTATGATACACCGAACACAACATTTGAGGAGATTACATGCCCGTACTTCTTGGTTCGCTAGGAGGTATTCTGCAGTTCACAGTTGCTTGGTAAACCTTTTGCCTAGATCATCCCTCTTTTGTTTTGTTATGTTACTTTGATTAAAATAAAATTAATTGACCACGGATAACATCCTCCTCACTCGCTCCTTAGTTGATCTTAGGTTGAAACATATGGCGACAAATCCAGAGTCCACCAATCAAGGAATTCCTTTTGATGGGAATCCTAGTCCTTTTCATCCTTTTAGAAATATTGGTGCTCCTTATATGGCTACATTGTCCTTTTTGAGATTTACCATTGGCGTGCTAGTATGGTTGTTTTCAACCTCCTTGGTTGAAAATGTCGTGATTTCTCCACAATCGAGTACACCTCCAACTGGAAAAAATCAACCTCCATTTGATCCTAAAGTTTACCCTTTGCCTTCTTTCTCGTTTGTTTCTTCCTCCCCTTCTTCCTCTTCACCTGGTGAAAGTATTGGTACTAGTAACCAGGTGGCTAAGAAGAAGAAGAAAGGGAAGAAGAAGAAGAAGAAGCAAATTCAGCAGAGGGGAAACCAAACAACCATTGTTTTGAATGCAACATCTGATGAGAAACCATCCATCAAGCCTCACAAAGTTCGATATCCATGAAAACTTTGTGCGGGAGACCATCTTCTTCGAAATTGTCCTGATATTCCTCGGATATTAGAAGAATGGTCTTCTCGTTCACATCATCCTGTGTCATCAAATTTTAGAGATCATGTTGGTGACACACCATCAACTCGTGGCAGTAAAGTTCATGGAAACAAGGGTAAAGTTAAGTTTCCCTGTAGGTTATGTGAAGGGAATCACCCCATTCACCTTTGTCCCTATCTAGATGAAGCCAAAAAAGTGTTGGATAACCGTCCTACTTCACCACAGCAACTTCCATCTGGTTACAGGAAACTATCCCTAAATCCTTTATTAGTTGATGAATTAACTGACCAAAATCAACCATCGGTCGAAACCACTCTCTCTAAAAGTGAATCCTATGAGTCTATACCCGACCCAAATCAACAGGTCAAGGTAACAGTTGACTCGATTTCACCTTCAGTAAATCGTACCCTTCCCGAAGAGAGTGAATACGATACCACTCAAGTTCTTTTTGTTTCTTCAAATTCAAATGAGCTTGGGGGTAATCCGCTTGTTCCATCAAGACAGGAGGAAAATCATCCCACTCTTGTAACTCCAGGGGTTAATTCTCCCATTTCTACGATACCCCCTCCAAGTAGTCTGGTCACTTCTTTTGATTGGAATCAACTGGCTAGATTCTTTCTTCCTTCTTATGTGCCTTTCCATATCATAATACAAGTTTGTAATATGATTGTATCTGGCACTATTATAGATGAAGGTGCATCAGTGACTATCCTTTCCTCAACTTCTTGGCATGTGCTTGGTTCACCACCGATTGTGCCTGTTACATAGAATCTGTTGGGTTTTAACATAGGAACTAGTCAACCATTAGGGATGCTCCCTCAATTACCTATTACTTTGGGAGGAAAAATCGTTTATCTAAACATGATGGTAGTCCCAAACCCTTTAGATTTCGATTTACTTCTTGGGCGCAGCTATGTTTATGGCATGGGAGCTATTGTTTCCACACTCTTTCAAGTGATGTTTGTTTCCGCATGAAGGCAGAATTGTCACCGTTGACCAACTTTCATTTCCTTGTCCAAATATGGCTTCCAGTCAACCATATTCCCTAATTGGTCCTTTTGTACCAATGGTATCATCCTCGCCATAGATTAATTATGTGGCAGCCTGTTCCATACCTACATCAACTAATGATCAACTCAGTGATGTTGTACATCATGTAATGAGGGAATTGGAACCAGATCTCTCCTTCATGACCTCTTATGAGTTGTGAAACAAGGAATATGAGGATAGTTCCTTGTCTTGTGTCAACCTCGTTAAAAAGTGAAACAAGGAGTATGAGGATAGTTGTTTTACTGTGTCAACCTCGTTAAAAAATGAAACAGGTCCATGAGGATAGTTCCTAGTCTTGTGTTGACCTCGTTAAAAAATGAAACAAGGGTCTTGAGGATAGTTCTTTGTCTTGTGTCAACCTCATTAAAAATTGAAACAAGGAGTATGAGGATAGTTCTTTTACTGTGTCAACCTCGTTAAAAAATGAAACAGGTTCATGAGGATAGTTCCTTGTCTTGTGTTAACCTTGTTAAAAAATGAAACCAAGGAATATGAGCATAGTTTCTTGTCTTGTGTCAAGCTCATTAAAAAATGAAACAAGGAATCTGAGCAGCATTCCTTGTCTTGTGTCAAGCTCATTAAAAAATGAAACAAGGCCCCAAGTTCCAAGTCGAGTCTTTGATTAGATATTGTAAAATCCCAATTGAGTCTTTCACTTGATCTCGTAAAAGAAACTTCATTCCATCCACCTGATAGCCATGAGTAGTCTACTTAGGTGAATGTAATGAAGCTTGGGGGGCATGCACCTAATGGTAAATTTAAGTTTCCTTGTAGGTTATGTGAAGGGAATCACCCCATTCACCTTTGTATCTATCTAGACGAAGCCAAAGAGGTGTTGGATAACTTTCCTATTTCATTGCAACGACTTCCATCTGGTTACAGGAGACTCTCCTTTTCATCATGTTGGGGGCATGTCAACCAATTTCAAGCATAGTTTTTCATTTCGAGCTTGTCTAAAAATGAAACTAAATTCAAGCATAGTTTTTCGTTTTAAGCTTGTGTAAAAATGAAATTGAATTCAAACCATAGCTTTTTTTTCAAGCTTGTGTAAACATGAAACTAAACCCAAGCATAGTTCCCTATGGTTCAATCTTGTGTAAAAATGAACCCATTTCCATTTTCTAACCATCGTGATTTCCATTTTATCAACCATTTTCATCCGATGAGCCTTAGTTGTTTTCATCCCATCGCCACCATCCCTTTGGTCGATCATACACTTTCACTTGGTTGTTTTACCCTTTTTGAGGAACAGCTGCAATGTGTGCTCTTATTAGCCAACCTCTTCACATAAATCAACATTTTTTGAGAAGTTCCAGCATCACCGGAACCTGTTGCTATCCTAGACACCACTCGTTCCTCAAAATATAGTCCTCTTTAATCTCTTTTCAGAGTCTCTAAATATGAAATGATTGTCGATAACTTGTCTATTCCAACTCATTAAAGGATTGGAAATGATATCTCTCTTGTATTATTTTACGCTTTTTTGGACTTGAGAGATTATTTTACGAAAAATAACTTATGGAGTTTCCTTTTTGTCCCTTTTCAAATTCTCTAAACATGAAAAGGACCGAGTTGTCTTTGCCGTTAAACTCGTTAAAAACATCAAATAGCGACAAACTTGTCCATCTAGACAAGGTCGAGTTTCACCTTCGCTAAACTCGTTAAAGCATCAAATAGCGATGGATTCGCTCGAAGTGTGAAATTATACAACAAGAATATGTTATCCTCCTCAAGCTTGATAAAAATAAAGAGGTACTGGTGAGAAATGACTGGGGAAAATGGAAAAAGCTGAGAAAACTTTATGGTAGCAAGTCGCTCTTGAACATGACACTTTCACTTCATCTCCATGACTATTTGGGTTGGGTTATCTGCTTGACAGTTATCATACTCATGGTCTATCACACCATCCATCACTTTTGTTTTGGGTCAATGCTGCCAATTCATTCAAACTATTTGGGTTGGGTTATTTGCTTGATGGTTATCATACCTATGGTCTATCACACCATCTATTACTTTGATTTTGGGTCAATGCTACCAATTCATTCAGTGTTGCCAATATGTTTAAGAGAAGTCATTCAGTTCAGACTTCATCCTTTGCAATACCGTAAACCTTCATTTTCATGACCACCATTCCTGAACTTTGTGTCGTTAGTCGATTTTTTATCTCCAAAATCATTTATCTCGTTTTGTCTCGTAGATGTGGGATACATCAAGGCCCTCCTACAATGAGTTTCCTCTTGTCAACATCAGCACATCATCCAAGAAGTTGACTTAGAAACACCCCTTTAGTACCGTGAAGCTTGCGTACATCAATGGCAGGTTTTTCACTTTCGGCGACAGGTTGACATCACTGGCCTTCAACCGAAAGACTTTATATGGTGGTGTTCGACATCAAATCATTTATTCACACCATGCGAAATGTATTGTATTACCTTGAGGGTCATTATCATTATCGGTGATTCCTCTCGCGTCTATTAATGGCTTACATCATTGGCTGGTAATCAGACAATGTCTTCCCATGTTCGACTTCAAAACATCTTTTCACATGGTTAGACTTGTACTTAAGCAAAAAGATTGAAAGAGATTCAAGACCCCAGATCTAGTTTCATCCATCCAGGCTGCGATATTTTCAGGAGTACTAAATCAAATGTACAATGGCCTTACATTCTGTTAACACCCAGGTCGTTCCCTATGACTCCCAAGGGAATACGGCCGGGGTAACCACTAACCAATCTTTGGGTTACAGTTCCTAGCCTAACTGCAACCAGAGAGGGCTCTCTCTTTGTGATTTGTCTCTGTTATGATAGTGTTTTAGGCTAGCTATGCTGTTCAGGTTTTGTTTATGTTTTTTGGTTGAAGGATTTCTTTCAGGTCTTATGATGTGGTGTTTAGATAGTGGGATACCATTGGGCAATAGAGTCTGGATGCTGTGAAATGATCTTATACGTTGGGTGGTGCTCTAAATGCAAGGCCTATTGTGTATTTAAACAGACACAATTAAACTTGAATGGTGATGTATGTCAACCAACAGAAAGTAATTGAGAATTTTCTATTAAGTTGGTGAGTTGAAAGTGGACGCACTGCACAGGAGCAAAGCTTGAATTCCCGTGACAAAGGCCACTGTGAAAGGTGTATTCTGAAAGTGCAGCAGTTAAGAATCACACTTTATATAGATTACATCTGAAGAAAACATTTATAAACAACACAGACTGAACTCAGGGTACTCAGTGAGTAAATCCTGGAAGTTATTCTTTTTCTTTGTTGCTTAGTATTGGAAATCAGATAACGTATATGGAATTTTAACAAAAACAAGTAAATAATGGAGAGAGTTACAGAGACTTATTATATGGTGAAATACACAGGAATCCAGCAGTCATCAACAGGCAACAGAACGTATTCAACACTTCAGACATCCGAGAAATTCCATCGCTTTCTTTATTAACTTCAGAAAGGATTACAGCATAAGAACTTCTTCAGAAGAAATCAACAACAACCCTTGCAATCTCATGCGAAGGGGACTTTATAGGAATGTGTATACAAAATATCTCAGGCATTGAGTCATCTGAGAGAGAAAAATATCTTCATTACTACGTTCAGAAAGTAGACAAGAAGTTATTACAACTTTGAATGCAGCGTAAATGCTCTTTATGTCTGTCAGAGGATTGTCTTGACTTTTGAGAGTCACTGAGTCGGTTGCATCACTCTGTTTTAATTCTGGAAATACGGATTTACTTTTGGCTGCGCAGTGCATTCTCGGCTTTGCCAGATGTGGTCTTCTATCCCTGCTTTGTTGGCCACTACATCCGCTGAGTTGGCTCAGCTTTGATCTACGTTGTATGCTGACTTTGTTGAACTGTGCTTTTTATAAAAATTTGTAAAAAACAGAAATTGGTGAATGCCTCACTGTTTATAAAATTCTCTGTATTGCATCTGTCCACCAATCCTATGTAGGGAGCTGAGGCCTGAGGATGGCCTCCATTGTCTCTTCTGCTTCTGTATATTTGAAAAAATTTGGGGCCACATCAAACAAGTGATTAATTTCATTCATTATAAAAAATAGATTTTCTATCTTACTATAGAAAACCTGCCCTGTAATAGGCCCTGTGTCTTCTGAAGTGCTGGTCTTCTCATTGATCTTTGCTGAGGCAAAAACATTTACTCTTTTAGCATACTGTTCATGGGTGAATAATTTCCCTCCGCTGTTCAGTAAGCTAGGGAGTCCTCTACTCTGCAATACCTGAAATTTCTCCATGAACCTGTTCACCTCTGTCTGCATATCCTGGGTTCTTCTGTCCAATGTCTGTACCAGATTTCTAAGAGTAAGAACCCTCTTGATCAGTTGAATAGTCTCAGTTCTATTTGTGATTCCAATGGTGGCTAACTGAGAACTTGTTTTGTGGTTAAGCACATTGATCATTCTTGTACCAACTTCAGGCATATTTCCTAATAAGGCTCTTGATGCTCGGACTTCCTTCTGTGCCTTTGGGATGAGCTCTAGTTGCTCATGGATTGTCTCAATATATGGCCATTGGTTGGTGATGGATTGGCCAATATTGGACCATATCATTGCTCTGATCTCAGATATGATTTTATCTAGCTTGAGCTCATTCTCAAGTTCCTTGATCCTATCTTTAAGGGCTTTGATTTCCTTGGCCTTTTCTCCCACCTCTCTTTTTGTCTTATCATGCCTTTCATTGACCTTGGCCAGCTTATCTCTAGTTTCATGCAGCTCTGTCATCTGAGCTTCCAAGATTTGTATTTCATTCTTTAATTTCTGCATGTCTAGAGTGTGTGCCTGTTCGGTACTTGTAGGTGCTGCTGAAGTGGATGTAGCTGTTTGTTCAGGTTGTTGAGGTGGAGGCACAGTGGTAGGAGCAGCATCCTCAAGATTGATGACTTGAGGAGGAGGCTGAGAAGTCTGACCCTCTTGTCTTTTCTTTAGTGCTGCTTGTAAGGCCGCTTGAGTAGCCTCAGACTCTCCTAATTTCTCTTGTGTCTGCAGGAGCTGCTTATATATAGCTATTAGCAGATCTGTGGCATCCTTTTCCATCCTTTGTTGGGCTACCTCATCTGTTTGGGGGTGAATGGTAGCTGGGAGCTTGACTTTCTTCCTTAATGCAGCCATGTCAGCATCCCTTAGTTTCAAGATCTCATGTATCCCTTTGATGTCATTTGGGTTATGCCCAATTTCCACGATGATGTCCTCTAGGGATCTTATCCTGTTGTCTTTGGCTTGAGATGAAGCCCTCTCCAATTCTAGTTGAGAGGCTATAGCATTGAGGCTGCTTGTTAATTTGTAATTCTCCAACGTTTTGTCTGCCAAGGCGGCATACACCATTTCACCAGTTTGCTTGTGCAGCTCTATTTTATCCATTGGGTGGATGTCCTTGGCCAGGACCTCTAGATTAGTCCTGAGATAATCTGCAGTAGATTGTGGCTGGAGCGCTGTGGGTATGAAGTGACTCATAGTCAACTTGCCTTCGTCCACATCAAAGGCAGACATTAATCTTTGTTGGTTGGAGGGAGCCAATTTCAACAAATGGTTATATAACTTGACCTTCATGGGCTCACTCCTTCTTTTAATGTCTATGAACTACTGTTTGATGCCTACCTCTGCTTCCCTCTGCTGGCTGGAGGAAGTGACCTCCCCTCCTATGGTTCTGTCTTGTTCTTGGTGGAAGGAACTGACCGAGGCTTCCCTGCTGGGTGGGCCCATACCCATTGCTTGTCTAATTGCCGCATCATCCTCTGAGAAGTCATTTAATCTCTGTCTCTTCTCCCCTTGGTTGATGGATGAAGTCATGGGTGTTTCTCTGTCTCTTTTTCTACTTAGGTCCTCCTTCTGTGGAGTTTGAAGGACCGAGGCATCAGTAATGTTTTCAGGCCTCGAGTGTTCTACATTTTGGGCCTGCTGCTCGGTGGTAGGTGGGGTATCTACCACTTTTTCTTGCTGTAAGGGCTGCTGTGTTTCAGGTTGCCCTCCTCCTTGCTGCTGTTGCTGTTTTTGTTGTTGTTGCTGCTGCTGCTCCTGCTCTGCCTCCATCTCCTGTTCTTTTCCCTTCTCTGATATCTTTCCAGCAACTCTTGTAGCTTGCTGTTGGGCGGTTGAAGAGGATGCTGCTGCTCCAATTTGTATGCTCGGCAGTGAACTGACCTGTGAATAAAACTCAAGGTCAGCCATTTTCTTTATGTTTCTTAGAGCTCTTTGATTAAGCTCTTCTTGAGTAACAGCTTCTTCTAAAGTGCCTCTCCTCCATTTGCTTTGATTGGCATGTTTTTCTATGTGAGGAAGGCTGCAATGATCATAAGCAAACAATTTGTATTTAAGCCTCCTCATGGTAATGAAGTTGTTAGGGTCATAAGGTTTCCACAGGAAGCTGTATTTGAGACCAAAGCCCCCAAGTATTCTATCTGCTTCCTTCCACCCTTCCTCCCTTTCGTTATAGAGGAAATGGCCAAGTTGACTTTTGACCTTTAGCTGTGCCTTCTTACCTTTGCCTGAAAAGTGGAACATATCCACAAAGCCAAACTGCCTGAAGTATTCTAAGGCAAATAGCCTCATAGGCACAAATATGGGTAGTCTAAATGGGGGCAACTCACACCCATATATTCTGAGGACGGTGTGGTGTTGGTAGAAGTACCAATCCCCAATACTGTATGCTTTTGATAAATGCAGGAGTCTTTGCATCTCATCTGTCAATCTGGGAGGAGGTGAGCCCAAAAGTAGAGTCATGGCTGGATGAATGAAGTGATCAATGAACTCACAGTAGGTGTATGGAGAATAGCAAGTGAGGTGGAAGACAGAGGTCCAGTACACCACAGATCTCAGATTTCCCTGTGCATCTTCTCTCTTCATTGGGAAGGAGAACTTCTCATGCTGGAAGTATAGAAGCAAATGATATATGTAGGAAGTGTATTTAAATACCCTATCTCTTGATAGGTTCATCAACTGATCATGCATCTTGTCTGAGATGTATGTAGCATAGTCATAGCAGACTGGTTTTCTACCTGGAGCAAACATGAGCATTATGTGCATGACCATTTCATCCACATGTTCCACTGAATCATATTCCAGGATGGGACTGATCATGTCAACAAGGTCCAGGCCCAATTGGTTGAGGTAGACAGAGTTGATGGGAGGAGTTTGTACAGTGTCAGCTTTGATGAATAACTGGTTAAGCTTTGTAATCTGGGCCTCTGTCATTCTGGCTCCCTCCATTATCAAATCAGCTAATGATAGAGGGACCAACTTCTTATCTGTTTTGAACTGAAGCATTTCCCTGATGGCTTCAGGGGTAATGAGAAACAGAATTGCACCTGAAGAATCAAGCACCACCCTCTGGGATGCATCATAATACTCAGCACATAGGTGGATGAGTTCTGGGAATTGGTTGACCTGAGGTCGCTTGAAGATTGGGAGAGAGGAATCCCAAATTCCCAAGATGTCTGTCCCATTCTGATGTTTGATTTTAATTTCATTTAGTATTTGGAGATGAAACCTGCTCCTGCTTAGCATTTCTTCTGATATGTTATAGTCTAAGTCAGCTAATGCTTTCCAGCCCAATGCTTTGTGAGGGGCATTCAGAGGAGCTACATTGAGGGCTATAGGAGCCACAGGGGGATCCATGTTTCTTCTTAGGATTCTGTTTTTCAAGGACTGGTGTTATTATGCAGAGTAACACAAACAGCGTTTTTTCTGAGGAAAATGAGAATTTCTGAGGACAAAGAGTGATTGTAGCGATTGAAATGATGCTTTTGAACCAGTGGGTGAGTAGCAGAGTTGAACAATGTATGTGTTATGATAAATTTGGTTTTTGCAGGCAACTGGTTCACGATTGCGCGAACCAGTGAGAAAATTGCGTTCAGTTTGCCCAATGTGGCCTTGTAAACATGTAATGGCAGCACTGGTGTGGTATTAGTGTTGGTTCAGTGGAGTTTAATGGTGATTTTAGCACTTCAAGGTCTGTTCATAGGCTTATAAGCGGAATTCAGCAAAAATGGACTTGCAAAGTGAAAATGAGTAATACCTCTGGAATCTGGTCGGTTAAAACTCGCTAATGCTTGAAGGGTGGACACTCTGGCGGTCTGGAAGCCTTTTCAACGGGCTGGTGCAGGCTTGAACGTGAAATTACATGCAGAGCAACAATGCGGCTTTCTCCGAAAAAATAGCAAAAACGCGACTTTTTGGCTCAAATATAGATTTTGGTGATTTTGGCGCGCTTTTGTGCTGACGTCAGCATGACGTCATAGGTGGGGTCAGGGTCGGATGACGTCAGCAGGACGTCATCCAGCCAGGTGGCGGGTTCTGGTTGGTCCACGGGGATGGTGAGGTGGCAGGACAGGTCGGCCAACGGATGAGCGGAGGGATGACGCGACGGCATGACTGGCGGTGAAGGGGCGATGACGTGGGGATGATGTAATGCAGGCGGGAAGGAAAAACCGGAAACCGCGGCGGTTTCATATCGCACCGCCTATGGTACGGTGGCGGTAAATGTCAGTAGTACCTCCGATGAGCCATGGAGGGGACGCGTGGCTGCCGCATGACGTAGCCAAAATACGGCCATCGGACGATATCCTTCGTACAGCAGATGCGCTCCGATGCCGCGATGGCCGTAGGATCTGGAGGAGCATGATCTAACGGCTGTCGGAACTTTGATGCGATTGGGGGATAGGACAGATAAGGATCGGACGTCGGAAAGGGTCCGATGTGACCAGATCCGTCGGATCCAGATTCGTTTGATCGGACGGTCATCAGGAAGGTTAAGTGATAGATGGGTACGGGGAGCGGCGGAGTTTATTTAATAATATTTTTGGGGATCTGTGCACGGGCGGGGAACTTCGGTAAAGTGTGTTTTTTGCGAATTTTAGTGAAATGAACCCGCCATTTAGACTTAGGATAAAAAGGAAAAGGTTGGTTTTTCATGATTTTTACCCATTTTGAAGCGGGTAAGGGTAGAAACTAGGCTTTTAGGGGGGTTTTTCATGTGCAAATGGGGGGTCAAAAAATGAGGGAATGAATTTGTAGAGGAAAAGGGAGATTTAGCTTAGGTTTATCAAGATGACCAGGTGCCATCTGATCCCTGACATGGGACTATATGGCTATAATTCCAAGGGGGAGGGATATTTATACAAAATTTGGGGTTTATACACCATGGTGTTAGTAATATTAGGGAAAAGGTGATATAAGGGATCTATATAATAGAGTTAGTGTTAGCATGGATGATGGAAGTGAATGGGGGGACAAACACTAAGTTCATTTAAAACTTACTTAGTTTAGGGAGTAGATCAAAATGAAAAGATTTTTAGACAAGAAATGTGGCTTTGGATGAACAAGAATCATTATGAAACCATGATCTTCCTCCCTGAATCTCAGCTCATAGAGGGATGTTAGCAAATGAAAAAGAAAGGGGGAAGGAGGGAGGTTAGTTATGGTCCTTGCTGTAACTTGATGAATATGCACACCTTGTCACTTGATAGACTTTGCCTTGGTAATCATAGTCACCATACCTGCAATGGTAAAGATAGCCTTTTTCTGCAACCACCACTACTTACCCAGCTATTTGCCTAGCATTTTTTATTTCTTCTTGGAGGGTGCACTTGGACTTGCAGACCCTTACTTGCCTTTTCTTTTCTTTGGCTTTTTCTTTTATTTTTCTATCTACTTCTAACCTTATTGCTTCCAAGGTCCCAGATTAAGCAGTTGGGAGCCTTATTTTCTCTACCTATGCTATTTGTCTGCCAAGATTAAACAGTTTGGACAGACTTCTTTCTCTAGTCTACAACTGGAAATTGAAAGCAAGGCATGATCCAGATTAGACTGTTGGATCATCCATCCAAAATGGAAACAAGGCCATCAAAATTGAAACAAGGAGAAACTCTTTACATGCCTTGTGTTTCTAGGAAATATGGGATCTTTGCATAATCAAAGCAGAGCATATTTGGACTTTCCCTAGCCCATCATGAAATATGAAACCTATTGGTATAGGTATCCAACAGTGGCTCCACATGGGGATGGTTTTTCACTTGAAAGACCAAGAACAGCAGGTCAGAGTGCCTTGCTCCATTGCTGCCCATATCATCCTTAAAGTTTGCTGCTTTGAAGTACTAAATTTCGTGCTTCCCTTCTTGGTAGACTTCTGATTCTATTTACCTTTTGCTGGTTGGTGAATAACTTGGAAAACTGCATTTTTACAATCTAAACAGAAAATAATATGTACATCTGCATATATACAAGGGAACCTCAGGTTGCACTCATGGGAAATAGTCAAAATAATGCTTCAGCATCCTGCCATTGACAGGACCTTCATCCAAGTCAGTTTCAGTTAGACTTTTAAGGAAGTAAGTGTTATTACCTTGTACTGCTTGGACAGCAAATGGTCCTCTCCATAAGGAATCAAATTTTCCATGTTTTCCTTTCTCTTCTCTTCTTGCATCCCACTTGAGGACTTTATCACCAATATTGAAATTTTCTGCTTTGGTTCTCCTGTCAAAGGCCTTCTTTAATTTTTCTTGTAACCCTTGAACTCTGCTGAAAACCTGATCTCTAGTTTGCTGCAGACATATTGTCGTGGCGGAAAAAGTCATTTGGGCTGACACAACTGACCTCCCTAGGAGTCTAAACACGCTAGCGACAAACAAGACAAAATGGAGTGATCTTTCTCTAAATATACCTTTTACAACATGAAAAGTACAAGTGTTTAGGCTTACCTTATTCCAAAACGCTGTTGTTGTAGTTCGTCCTTGCCAATCCGGATGAGCTCTTCCTTCAAGTCAATTCCTGCAACCACAAACAATCAAACAATTACCGAGCACTTGTATTTCATATAATAAAACATGCATTCAACATGCAGACCAAGGAACACATGAAATAACTCATTAACACAAGCTATTGAGAAAAATAAACCAGTTTGTATTAATAACGAAACAAAGAAACTCTTACAACCTGGCCTTGGTGTTGTGCAAGTTCCTCCCAGGGTCCATCAAGTGTTTTCCTCTACTTTGACAAAGCTCACCCACTTCCAAGTAGAATCATGTAAAGACAATCTCTCCTCACAAAGGTTCTAATGGAAGACCTAAATCCTGCAGCATTTACCCAAAGAAAATGTATAGCTCCAACCTCTTCTCCTTCTGGCTCAATGCCTTTATTTATAGTGCTGTAAAGAGGTTATTCAGGTCCACTATCAATGGGATCATCCCCCTCTATGGGTGGGATAGCTCCCTTATTGATGGGATAAGCTCCCTCTTAATAGAGATACATGAACCAACTGGAGGCGCATCCATTTCATCAAACCGACCTCTAGAATGTTCTAGAAGTAACCACAAGTAACTTTTTCAAGATAAAACTTGCGCATTTTGCCTTTTACAGAAGGACGCACCTGTCCTTTAACATACAGAGCGTTCATGGACGCAGTTTTTGTGAACATGGCCTGCGTCCCCGCAGGTAAGGCTAGAGAGAACCTGCGACCCCAGAGATAAACATAGTTTTTACAAGACTTTCTCTCTTCTTTGAGTTTGAGATGGATAACAGAGGCATAAGACTTGCCTAAGAGGGTAGCATGACTGTTGATTTGAGCCATACTAACTGTAAGTAGTCAAGGTGACATTTTTTAGTGTAACAGATTGCCCCCTAAAGTGCGAAGCCTGGAATAGATTGGTGTTTTGTAATTCTAGGAAGGGTGAAGCGCTTTATCATTTCAAGGATTGACTTGTGGATGACCTGGTTGGAACCTGCAATTTTCAACACAAAATACATGTATAAGATTATATCATCACTGAGGTAGGCATTCCCATACTCAGATTCAAAACTTTAACTAATGGACTAACTATTCTGATACAGGAATGATCTTGCAGTACATCATTTTAATAGACTTTTGTAGACACAGTATGGACGCAGCCATCTGTTTATGATTAGTCTACATAGACAATGAATACAAAACTCCTCGCAGCCTGGATGGTAGAAACTAGATCCAGGGTCTTCACTTCTACTTCCCGAATTGGTACGATTCTAAGCATGTGATTAAATGATTTGATGTCGAACATGTTAGAAACCACTTGATTACCAGTCGATGATGTGAACTGTTAACAAGCGTGAGAGAGACCACCAGTAATGTCAATGGTTCTCAAAGTACCAAGCACAACCCGTGAAATGTGAATAGATGTTTTGATGTCGAACACTTCACGGAATCCTTTGATCGAAAGTCAATGATGTAAACTGACGTCAAAGGCGAGAAACCTGCCATTGATGCATGCAGACTTCAAGGTACTGTCGATTCCTAAGTCATCTTTCTAGATAATGTGTTGGTGTCGATAGAAAGCGACTCGTTGCAGGCAAGCCTGCAACACGAAATCATTGTTCAAGTTGAAGAAATGTTGCTGTAAGGACTGACTCAGGGATGGTCAAATGGATGACAAGTATTTTGCAGATGAAAGTTTTGCTTGCAGACCTCTTGAACACATAACGACACGACAGATGGCTTGGTAACAAATAACTCAAAGTTAATTCCCGGAACCCGGTTAAAGACTTTCAAAGTGATTTGGTCAACTGTGAGGTAAAAGATTTCCCAACCCAGGTGAATGAAAAAGTGTCATGTTCAAGAGTGGTAATAAAGTTTCTTTTGAAATAAAGGTAACAAATAGGCTCATTCTTCTCTCTTTTCCCCCACCATTTCTGGTAAGTACCTCTTTATTTTTAACAAGCTTGAGGAGGATAACATATGCTTGATTATAAGCTCATCCTTCGGACGAGTCCAACCTAGTTTAAATTCGAACCCTAGGAAGGAGTGGTTCGTTCCTGTTTGTAATTGAACAGGTCCTTTACTGTAAAAGTTTAACGAGCCCAGTATAGGAACAACTCGGCGTTTTTCAATTTTAGAGAGTCTGAAAAACTTAAGGAAACTCCACGTTGAACTTTTTCGTAAATTTATGTCCCTCAAGCCCGAAAAAGTATAAAATAATACCTGGGGGAACCGCTTGATCTTGCGACCAAGGAGTGCTTTCATGATAGTGTCGTCGACCTGAAAAGTAAAAAGCGATCAAGGACACGTCGTTTTATTTCCTTATCGAGTTTGAAACGACAAAAACCCGGCAATCTTTTCCTGATTTTACGGTCAGAAAAGAGCTAAAAGGGGACCGTCTTTTAATTCCGTTTTAACGAGTGTAAAAGAAACACTCGGCGATCTTTTCATGTTTTAGGAGTCAGAAAAGGGCTTAAAAGATGACTCTGATATTTTTATTTGTGAAAATTACAATTTCCCTCGAAATCCCTTTGTCCTGCACAAAAGCGACACATTACTCATACCTGTTTAAAATAGGCAAAAATACATCGAAAAACATCTTTTCATGGTAAAAAATGAACTCATTCACCCAAAAAACCTATAAAAAGACCTTTTACCATGTCATTTTTACCGTTTGACTTTGGAGGTTGAAAAAGGAACTTTTGACAAGAAACTTCCCGTGGTCGCTGCGGAAAATCTGACCGTCGGAATCGAATGCCGCTTCATCCAGGTATTTTACACATCCTGCTCTGCATTTCTATCCGTTTAGAATTAAGTTTTAGGTCTTAGTTTCATTTTTTGGGGGGGTTTTGGGTTTATAATGCGCCTCTCGGCGGACGCAGGTGCCCTTCGGGTGACCTGCGTCCCCCGACTTTTTCTCACACGGGAAAATGGTCGGGGGACGCAGCCCGCCTTCAGGCCAGCTGCGTCCGGACGCCCTGTGCTACAAAGCTGGGGTGCGTCCTCCGAGAAGTGCGCATTTGAAAACCCCAACTCCCTCAAAAAACCACCAAAATTCTTCAAATCAATTTCTAATTGTCTTTTTTGATATGCAGGGCATTAATCATGTTAGACTGGAGAGAGAGAGAGCACATAGAGGAAGATGAAGCTGCAATAAACCACCAACCCTCTCTGGATGCCCTAAGAACATGCGGGTTATACAAATATTGGACCATACCGGGCATGAGGGGCCAGGTAAGATTCTTGGAATGGCTGGTTGAGCGATGGAACGTTCAAGATCAATGCTTTTACATAGGAGGGCATCAGCTCGAGATAGAGCCCTCGGATGTATACTTTCTTACTGGCTTGCCAAACAGAGGTGAGCAACTCAATCTTGCGGGGACCAGGCCGGGTGGCCAATCCCTTGATGATCTCCGCGAGGAGTGGTGCAGACCTGGGACTCGCCATAAAAAAGGCGTAGAGATAAAACACATCACTCTGCCGGAACTCAAGGTCATTGCGTTCACGGTCACCAGAATTTGCGGCGCGGCCGCTTTACACATTGCTTCCGGATCCCAAATGCGGATGGCAGTTGACTGTTACCAAGGCACCATCTTCAACTGGTGTGAAGCTGTGTCGGCTCATATGAAGAGCCAACTGACCAAGGCAAAGAACGGGCGACTAAAGACTTTTGGATATGGGCCTATAGTCGTGAGCTTTGCCTTGGAGAGAGTTCCAATGCTGATCCCTCAGCAACTCACTGTTGATGACTTGGGTCCTCGGGAGCCAAAGCTTATACGATGGGTTACGGTGATGGCCCGGCATCCTGACGAGGGCGCGGCAGTGGTTCGATTCTCAGACAGTTACTTTGACTGGTTAGAGGGCCAGCTTTTTGTGATACAAGACTTTCCATATGCCGGAATGGATTTCAGAGATGATCCGGACATGGTTCTTCCACAGGGAGAACAATGGGACGACAGAGGTACTTTTATTTTCACAAGTTTTCTAGTTATGTATTTTTTATTTTTCATATATATCGTCTCAAACTAACAGTAAAATTTTCAAAATGCAGATGTTGGCCCACAGCGTCCAGCCAATCTCCGGCCTTATGATAGACGACATCCAGCTGCACCGGCACTGGCCCCACAGGACGCGGCTGCAGACGTACTAGCTGAGTTGGAGCATGACCTAGATCGTCTCACGGTAGACATACCTGAGACTACTATGGACGACATTCCTATCAGGCTTCAGCGTTTTGTAGTCGCGGTCCCTGGACCGTTTAGGAGATTTCTGCGTAAGGTAGCCCGCGCAGTGATGTCGTACAGAGAGCACCACCAGTGATTGACTAGTCACTTTTTGTAGTCACATGTGACATTTTTGACTTTTTGTACTATCATTTTGCCGATCATAAGGTGTTTTCAACCTATGATCGAAGACGATGTATATATTTTTTGACACACTTCTATCTATATATATCACTATTACCGGCTTATCTTGTTTAACATGTATGATGAAATGTCTTTAAATTTACTTGCATGATTATTATAAATGTCTGTCCAACACTCGAGAAGCAATTGCATCTGCTAATGTATTCAGGGACCTTGGAATATGTTGATATTCAATGTAATCAAATTCACGTTCCAAGAGACGCACTCTCAAAAACAACCTTAACAACACGGGATTTCTAATGGCATAAACTCTATTAAGCTATAATACAACAAGTTCAAAATCTAACCTCACAATCAAACGTCGAATTCCAAATGAAATAGATTCGGATAATAATTCAACCACTGCACTGTATTCTGCAATGTTATTCGTTGTTTGACCGAGGCTTACCCCATGCAGAGAAACTAACTCGTCAGAGGGTGAATAGATAACCCAAGCTGCGGAAGAGATATTCCGTGTACTACGACAAGCACCATCAGCAAATCCAATGTATGTTTGGAGAGGCGTCGACATCTACAATATCAAGAGTAAAACCAAGATAAGCCAGAATAATGACGAAAACCACACTCGCTAAACTAAGCACACTGACTAAACTAACACACTTGCTAGCTAGAAAGAAAATCTAACCTATCTAAAAATTTCTCCATACCCATCATTTTAAGCATAATACCTCTTTAGGTAAAGTCCATTTCTGGGTTTGCCCAAAGAGTCCCCATCAAAATCAACTAGCTCATAAGCCCCTTTTGCTAGCTTTCGCTTTACAATGTAGGGCCCATGCCACATGGGAACGAATTTTCCGGCACCTAGCTTATCGTTAGCTTGATCATATAATAGTACTAGGTCTCCTTCTGAAAAAATTCGAGGAGTTACATTTTTATCGTACTGGGCTTTCATTCGTTTTGCGTGAGTCTCGATAGCTAAAGTAGCGTCACGTCGAGTCTCATCTAATTTAGCCAAGTATAACAACCGTTTCTCCTCTTCGGAAGTAGCTGGAAGTAATTCGACAGCCATTTGAAGTGATGGGATTTCGCATTCAATAGGTAACACAGCTTCTAAGCCATAAACTAGCTGGAAAGGGGTGAAACCTGTTGAATTTTTCACTGAAGTTCGATATGCCCATAGCGCCGAAAATAACATGTTATGCCAATTCGTTTGATGGATACCAATGATCCGTCGAATCATGATGACTAGAACTTTGTTGATTGACTCAACCAAACCGTTGGCTTGCAGATAATAAGGTGTAGAGCTATCGTGGCGCAAACCAAGCTGGCTTGTAAGCTCAGTCATCATGACATTTCGAAAATGGCTCCCATGGTCAGTAATGATTGCTTGTGGGACACCAAACCTAGTTATGATATGATTGAATACGAAAACTGCAGTTGTCTTGCCGCTTGCGTCGAATGTAGGCATCGCCTCGGCCCATTTAGTAAAATAATCAACCGCGAGGATGATATACGCATGCCCCCCGGCCGAGTGAGGGTTACAAGTAATAAAGTCGATACCCCATTTAGCGAATGGACCAGCGGCAATTATAGGGTGGAGAGGAGCAGGTGGAGCGCGCATCTTTCGATCAAACACTTGACAGTTGTGGCATTTTCTGACGGCAAGGATACAATCTTTAAACATAGACGGCCAGAAATAGCCAGCGCGCAACACCTTCTGAGCTGTGGCATACCCAGACATATGACCGCCACATGCTCCAGAGTGACAATCATTCAAAACTCTCTCAGCCTCGTCGTGAGTTAAACAACGTCGAAAAACTAAGTCTGCCCCCAGGCGATAAAGTGTATCTCCAATAATTCTGTATTGCTGGGATTGAAACCGAATTTTTCGACGGTCTTCCTTGGAAGCTTCAGGCCGAAAGGTTTGGGTTTGGAGATAGATGATTATATCCCCATACCACGGATCTACAGTGCTAATAAGAAACAAAGATTCGTCCGCAATGGACTCCTCTGCCACAGTCTCTGTGTCAGCACTTGGGAAATCACACATCAATTCTGCGAAGACTAAAGATTTCTTAGACTTGGATTTCTCAAACTCCAAGTCGAACTCTTGCAGGATGACGATCCATTTAGAGTACTTGCCCCCTAGCAGTTGTTTTGTTAAGATATAAATCATAGGGTTGCAATCCGAAATAACAGTAGTTTTGCGGAGAAGAATGTAGTGACGGAAACGCTGGACAGCTTGAACGGCTGCCAGGGCCAATTTCTCCACATGTGAATATTTTAACTCAGTTGGATTTAAGGTTCTGCTAAGATAATATATCACATGCTCTGCCTTGAATTCATCTTCTTGAACTAACACCATTCCAATGGTGGAATGCGAAGCTGCGAGGTATAAGAAGTAGTCCTGGTTGTAGTTGGGAGGATGCAATAACGGTGCATGGGTCAACGCGTGTTTTAGTGCATCAAAAGATTGTTGGGAAATCTCGTCCCAAAAGAATTGTACGTTCTGTTTCAACAACCGTGTAAAACCTTTAGTGACCTCGGCGTAGTTAGGGATGAATCGGCGTAAAAAGTTCGCTTTCCCTTGCAAACTTTGGAGTTGGCGCAAACTCGAAGGAGGAGGCAATTGGATGATAGCCTCGACTTTCGAGGGATCGACGCGAATGCCGGCTTTGGAAACAACAAATCCCAGCAATCGACCTGTTTCTATACAGAAACACACTTGTGGGGATTCAACCGAATTCGATAATGCCTACACCTCATAAAGATTGCTCGTAAATGGACAAGGTGATCAGCTCGGTGTAAAGAATGAGCAGGCAAATCATCGAGATAGGGTTGCACAATGTGCTTGATGTCATGAAATGCATAAGACATGGCCCGTTGAAAAGTAGCGCCGGCATTCTTAAGCCCAAAAGGTAATTTGCAATAAGCAAATGTCCCCCATGGACAAATGAATGCCGTTTTTGGTTGGTCGGCAGGTAGAATATTGATTTGATTATAGCCTGAGAAACCATCCATAAAGGAAAACATCTCACTTCCGGCACAATCATCAATTATTTGATCGATATAAGGCGTAGGATAGTTGTCTTTTGGACAAGCTCGATTGATATCCCTATAGTCGATACAGATTCTTATTGTTCCTTGTTTTTTATTGACGGGAACAATATTCGATACCCAATCCGTTAACGGGATCGGATAAATGAAACCTGCTTTCAACAGCTTTTCGACTTCTGCTTTAATTGCAGCTGCTTTTCGAGGGTGAATCTGACGCAACCGTTGCCGAATGGGTTTAGCATCCGGGTAGGTTTTGATTTCATGAACAACAATGGCAGGATCGATTCCTGGCATTTCCTCGTAGGACCAGGCAAACACGTCGCGGAATTCTTGGAATAGGGCCTTGTAAGTTTCGATTTCTTCTTCAGTACATGCGGCACCTATATGAATGTTCTCCTCAATTCCGGGCTTCACTGATATATCAATGGGAACAGTACGAGAAATATTCCCTAAGTTCAGCTCTGAATCAGAATGTTTCGTTGGATCCCGAGCGTCTTTGACATATTCAGCGGTAAAGATAGATGAAAAATCATTTTCAAATGCATCGCCCTTAGGTAAAAACGAAGATCTGTGATGGAGATCTTCCCATGGTAGATCATCTACACTTAGGATTTCGCGAAGTCGTTCGTCAGATGACACGTCTTCGGGAAACGTTATCCGTTCTAAAGGTGAGGTGAAAAGTGACTCTTCACTGACCACATTCATTTGGTCGGGCTCGGTTGAATGAAAATCGGTAAAAGACATAAGAGCTTCATAAGCAATTTCATACGGACTCAACGGCATAACATCACCGAGTGAATCTAGCTCAGAGTCAGTGGGAACATACCAAGGATCATCATGAATAATGTTTTCTGACGTGATCATATGAATCGTTGCAAATGAAGGATCTACATTGAGTGGAGGGAGAGGAAAAGTTCCCAGTAAACCGGAATCCTTAACTAAACCTACACCAATGTCCTTATAAGGGATTGTCGTTTTACCAACATGTTGTATAGTTTCTGAAGAGGATGGGTCGGATGAAAAGTATGTCAGCTGATCAATAGTCATGATCTTACCGTTATGTGGAAACTTAATGACTCTGAAGACCGATGAAACGACCGCTGTCATAGCATATGACCAACTTCGACCCAAAAGAAGGTTGTAGTCTAGAGGGGCATCAACCACTTCCACATCCAGACTAACGGTTTTACCTTCGACCCCTATAGGCAATTCTTGTAGAATACCAAACGGACGGAACCCACGGCCATCAAAGGCCTTAAGGATGGTGGGGGATTGGTTCAACGAAGGAGAACCAAGCGATCTCCAACATTGAATCGACATAATACACGTGGAAGCTCCCTCATCAATCACAGTCCGATGAATAGGCCTGTTTTTGACTATCACTGGGATTTGGAAAGCCATTTGATGGGGGAGACGTGGTGTACTATTTTCTAGATCAAAGATCATTAGGTTCGGGTCCTGAACATCGACAGCTCCAATAGCCGACAAAAGCAATTTTCGTTGCGCTGGACATGATTGCAGCACTTCGAGTGCCGACATTGCTGAAGGTGAAACAGCTAAGTCTTCAACAATGTTGTAATTCTGGGCTACTCTCGCATGTGGGTTGAAAGCAGACCTTCGAAGTACACCCTTGGCGGGCGGCTTAATTACTAAGTCTGGGTTAGGTTTTTCGATCTGTAGTGGATCGGAACCAGGAGCTGAGGTTGATGGGTTAGAGTGAGAAGATTCTGCTTCTTTACCATCAACAGGAGCCTTATTACCATAATCTTGCGATCGAGTCGCAATCCTGACATGAGACATCATCAAAATGGGTTCTTCACTGGCATTCGAAGAAGAACCTATCATCTTATTCTCCTGCTCTGGAAATGGATTCTTTAACACAGCAGGAGTGGGAGAACCTTTGACTATTTTCACTACCTCGGCCCGATGAGGGAAGTCTCTCGTAAAATGATCTTCTTCACAAATGAGACAAGGATAACGAGGTTTGCGCTTTTCGTCATTGGTTTCCGATTTTTCTGTTTTCTCCTTTTGAGCCTTGTCTGCTTTGGCCTTCTTCTTTCCTTTCTTCTTTCCACCGTTTTTTGGTTTGGCCGTAGATGACTCTACGGCGTGAATGTCGGCGGTGAGTTCAGGAGAAGACTCTCCTGTCGGAGAATCAGGCAAAGTGATAATTGGAGTAGTTGAAGCCTTGGAAGACTTCTTCTTACTCTTCGTAGTCACGATACCAATCATACCATCAGCGGCATGAGATCCCGAAGGAGCAGCAGCGATTTGGTTTGACTTGGGAAGATCCGGAATTTTCTCGTGTAACGTACCCGACTGAGTATAAACTAAGTCAAGGTACTGTGCTTGAGCAATGACTTGCTCCTCAGTAACTACTCCGGCCTTAGCTACATCTTCAGTAATTCGTGGTAATAATGATTTGACAAACCATTCAGCTAAGATTTGGTCCGGGATAAAAACTTTCACTAATCTCCTTCGACGTCTCCACTCATGGATGTGATCAGAAATGTACGTGGATGTCGATTGTTTTAGCGAAGTTAATAATTCTGTACCATTATCGTATCTGACTGGTAACTGAAAATGAGTTAAGAATGAGGTAGCTAACTGGCTAAAGTTGTAAAAAGAGGCCCGTGGCAACTCAATGTACCACTTGGCCGCGAGACCAATGAGTGTACGCTGGAAAAGACGTAAGCGGATGGAATCATCTGAGATGGAATTTGATGCACACCAGAGGTGGTAAGTCATCACGTGATTGGATGGATCCTCTCCAGACTTTCCTTCGAACTTGGGTATATCGCTGGGCAACTTATTTGGCATTGGCGGCCAGAACTGTTGATATTGAATTGGATCGTTCGTTAGGCGCGTCAAGTCAGGTAAATCTAAAGTTGCAATAAAAGGTAACTGCCGGTTAGGATCTCTAAAATTCTGAGTCACAATACCAGCCCCAGGAGGAGGATATCCAGGATAACTAGGAACAGGAATCGCATTGGGGATATTATATCCTCCTAGAAAACCAGGATTAACCGGACCGTATTGGGGTTGCTGAGGTTGTTGATAAGTGTACCCAGGATACGGTTGATACTGGTAAGCCGGTTGTTGGGCAACTTGCGCAGGTTGATACGGTCCCTGGTACGGAGGTTGAACAAATTGAGGTTGAGTAGTAACAACCGTACTTGTACCAGGTGGGCCTACAGGCATCTGGACTGTGGTTTGGACCGTAGATCCAGACAACGGTACAGATGTCTGAGGAGTGGTTACAGGGACTGTAGAAACCGGAGCTGCCGATACTCCAGAAGTAAGCATGGTAGATGTAGCGGTAGTTGCTGCAGCCGTGTGAGGTGGAGTACCAGGTGCAATTGGCGGCTGAGTAACTACCGAAGTTACAGGGGTCTGAACACTTGACTGGACAGGTTGTGGTTGCTGGGGTGGACCAGGAACTACAGGTTGTCCTACTTGAGGTGCCGACTGTATACTTGGCTGCAACATCTGTTGACCCTGTGACGGATCCCATGTTAACAATCCAGGGTACTGACTCGTAACAGGTTGAGGATACTGAGATCCATAGCCGTATTGAGGATAGGGTTGATAACTGTAAGGTGCAGTCCCATATGATTGCCCTTGAGGTGGTTGATAACTTTGACCAGGGTATTGACCCGTAGGTTGATAACCTTGAGGTAAATACGAGTACTGGGGTTGACCTTGACCTTGAGGTTGGTATCCTTGAGGTTGATACTCTTGGGGTACGTACCCTTGGGGTTGATACCCTTGGGGTTGATACCCTTGAGGTTGCCATCCTTGAGGTTGCCATCCTTGAGGTTGATATTGATACTGAGGTTGACTTTGGGGTACATATTGAGGCTGGGGTTGATACCCTTGGGGTTGATACCCTTGAGGTTGCCCCCCAGACACGAATGAAGTACCTTGAGGTTGCCCCCCAGGCATTAACGAAGGTTGCCCCCCAGGCAGTAATTGGCCACCTTGAGGTTGGTTAACGGGAGTTGAACCTGACATCATATAAACATCACCTATACTCAATGGTACATTACCACTGTTTCCAACTAATAACCCATGATCAATGGGTCGAGGAGATGCTCCCGCAAAGGTACCAGAAAGTGATTGATACCCAGTAGGAACAGAAGGACCACCATGTAAAAATGATTCAGGACTTTGCGTAAACACAGATGACTGACCAGACATATTTACAGGAGTATGAATTCCTCCGGGTGGAAAAGGAGTACGAGGTGTAGAAAAACCTACTGAGTTGTCTAAGAAATTGGTTAATGCAAGGTACCAAGGTTCACTCCTAGGAGGACTGTAAAAGATGGACTCACGCTCCCTTAGATCAAGGGTAATTATATCTTCAGAATCAGAAACGCCTATTTCTTCCTCTGGAACAAGTTCTTCTATAGCAATTAACCCAACAGGAAGATTTTCGGTGATAATTCTTTCTATTCTTGGTGAATCAGGAACACTAGGAGTTGGAGTAACAGGTTCGGAAATTTCAGGTTCTTCGCCTGTTTCACTGGCAGATGAAAAACTACCAGCAAGCTCGGAAACTGTGACAGCTTCGGGATTGTAACCTGTTTCTAAACTTTGGTAATCTGGATGGACTACCAAGGAAGATTCTCCTTCTTCAGGTGAACCTACTCTACTGTCTCTAGGTGAACCTACAAGGACCTTTAAACCTTCTAAATTACTGGGGTCGTCTCGAGGAGGTGAACCCCTGAGTTCACGGGATCTTCTCAACAATTCGGCCACAGAAACAACTTCAGGAGATTGGCCCGCAATTCGACGGGACCGTCTCGGTAATTCCGCCACAATTAATGATTTTTAACTACAACACACGAAAACAAAGTAAAAAATTTCAAAACAAACCACCTAAGTCTTCTAAAGAACCAAACAAATTTGAAGCACACGCCTAAATAATCTAGAGTGTCAAAGCACACACAAACAGTATCTTCCGGACCAAAAGCGCTAGTTGGTGATTAGGTCCAACCTCGCAGGATTCAGTACAGAAATGGCGGGTGGAACAGTTACGCCGACAACCTGCTTAATGAATAGACTGGACCAAGTACCTCCACTTTAACCGTCTCGAAGTGAAGCGTACCCCCCAGAAAATCCAAGTGAGTATAGCCGACGTCTGCTCCAGGTACAGTGGGACCTTCCCTCCACCGTCACCTTGGGTAGAATCCTAGATATTATGGCCACTAAGGTTACCAATCACAACAATTACACCTGGGGGAACAGTCTAAACTCCGACAGCACGCAAGGGCAGAGTAACAAGCTCAATCCCCTTACCGGCTCCTTGACAGTAATCCAAGGTTTACCGATAAGTGACCCCTGGCTCCTCGACAATGGTTAATCCGAGGTTTACCGTTTTTAATACGTACTGTCTGGCGTCGTTCCCAACGAGGGAGGAATGATCCCCTCACTGGTTCGGACACGAGCTCGTGCTTCTCCTTTAAGAGGAGCTTTCCCAGAATGTAACTGAAACAATTGGATTTATTCTACTCAAGATAGACTAACTGTTTGGTTTTATAATCTTGGAGAGTTAAGTACTCACCTACTCCAAGACCCTAGCCTAAGCTATGTTGGTGCTTCAGAACCCTAGAAAATAAAAGTTACTAGTTCAATTTTAATTTAAGCGTTACTTTTAAGGTTGTTCTTTAAGTCAAAAGGTGATGGAAGTGAAACTAGTGGTGTGTTGACTCGACTCAAAACCACTACAAAATGCACCTAGGATGATTTATCCACTACTTTGCTTTTTCGATGAATTGTTTTAACTAAAAAGTTGAGAGAATGCAATCTTTATAAACGCAACTTCTTAATTGAAGACAATCAAAGAAACAATACGATTTTCTTTTCCAAGCATAAAAACATAACTTCTCTTTACATGCACGAAAAAAACTCTTTTCTTCTTTGAAAAACAAAAAGCTACTTGAAACAAGACTTTTTAAAGAAGATGTTTTTGTATTTTTCTTTTAATAAAGCAAATAAAACTAATATAACAAAAAGCAATCTTTAACAACTATCAAAATCTATGAAAATCCACTCATAAGCAAACTAAAGGCAAATTTATTCTAAGCAATTCTAACAAGGCCAAAACTAACAATGATTATTCTAAGGTGTTTTACTTGATTACAATCAAATCAAGGACTAGCTTATTGCAGAACCAAAAACTAGCCAAAACAAAACTCTAATCTTTTTGTTCTTTTTGTAAAATGGAAATCAACACTTTATAAACAAGCAATTCGAAATCTGACCCAAAACAACTTAAAAGGCAAGCTGCTCAAACAAGGAGACTTTACGACAGGCCCGACTTCTAAGAAGGTTGACTAACCAGAGAGATCTAAGGCTGGACAACTTTCTACTATCAAAGTCACTACAGAACCTATCGAAAAATCAAACCCTAGGTCTAAACTTCGTTGAAATCCACTAAAACACTCAAAGCTCACAAAACAAGTTCAGGTGAGAATTCTTGACAGGGTACTAAAGGATCTGGGCAGAAAACACTAAGTAAAATCAAAATCTAAAAGCAATTTAAAGCAAAAATGGAATTTTCTTAACTTTTACAGGAAGACGCAGGCCACCCGTTGTCACAGGTGCGGGCCCGCTCTGTGCAGACAGCAACAGCGCGTCCAAGGACGCACTGTGCAGTACTCAGAGGGTGCGTCCTTCTGGAAAAAGGAAGAAAAACCAAATCTAACTAAATCTAAAGCTAAGCCACCCAAATACTACTTCTCACAGTCAAAAACCAGAAAATAAAAATGATTTTCTCAAAGCAAAGTTCATATAAAGGAAAAGACTCTCTCATTAATGGATTCCCCAGTGGAGTCGCCAATTTGTCGTGGCGGAAAAAGTCATTTGGGCTGACACAACTGACCTCCCTAGGAGTCTAAACTCGCTAGCGACAAACAAGACAAAATGGAGTGATCTTTCTCTAAATATACCTTTTACAACATGAAAAGTACAAGTGTTTAGGCTTACCTTATTCCAAAACGCTGTTGTTGTAGTTCGTCCTTGCCAATCCGGATGAGCTCTTCCTTCAAGTCAATTCCTGCAACCACAAACAATCAAACAATTACCGAGCACTTGTATTTCATATAATAAAACATACATTCAACATGCAGACCAAGGAACACATGAAATAACTCATTAACACAAGCTATTGAGAAAAATAAGCCAGTTTGTATTAATAACGAAACAAAGAAACTCTTACAACCTGGCCTTGGTGTTGTGCAAGTTCCTCCCAGGGTCCATCAAGTGTTTTCCTCTACTTTGACAAAGCTCACCCACTTCCAAGTAGAATCATGTAAAGACAATCTCTCCTCACAAAGGTTCTAATGGAAGACCTAAATCCTGCAGCATTTACCCAAAGAAAATGTATAGCTCCAACCTCTTCTCCTTCTGGCTCAATGCCTTTATTTATAGTGCTGTAAAGAGGTTATTCAGGTCCACTATCAATGGGATCATCCCCCTCTATGGGTGGGATAGCTCCCTTATTGATGGGATAAGCTCCCTCTTAATAGAGATACATGAACCAACTGGAGGCGCATCCATTTCATCAAACCGACCTCTAGAATGTTCTAGAAGTAACCACAAGTAACTTTTTCAAGATAAAACTTGCGCATTTTGCCTTTTACAGAAGGACGCACCTGTCCTTTAACATACAGAGCGTTCATGGACGCAGTTTTTGTGAACATGGCCTGCGTCCCCGCAGGTAAGGCTAGAGAGAACCTGCGACCCCAGAGATAAACATAGTTTTTACAAGACTTTCTCTCTTCTTTGAGTTTGAGATGGATAACAGAGGCATAAGACTTGCCTAAGAGGGTAGCATGACTGTTGATTTGAGCCATACTAACTGTAAGTAGTCAAGGTGACATTTTTTAGTGTAACACATATGATTTGATTTATCCTTCTTTGCATATCATTTGGTTCGGCTTGGTTTTCTTGAAGAAGCTTCATAACAGGCACTCCTATTGATGAGGGAAATTTGGCTTCTAGTCCATAAACCAACTCATATGGGCTGGTCCCAATTGATCTTTTGGTTGTTAGTCTATCTGCCCATAAGGCATTGACTAGTTTCTTGTGCCAATTCTTTTTGTTTTCTTCCAGCACCTTTTTTATGATGTTCACCAGGCTCTTGTTAGATGATTCAGCTAGGCCATTTCCCTGGGGATAGTATGCAGTAGAGTGACCCAAAGTAATATGATATTTGTGGCAGAAGTTTACCATTTTCTTGGATCTGAAAGCAGCAGCATTGTCTGTTATTATCTTGTCAGGACAGCCAAACCTAGCCAGTATGTTGTTTTCTAAAAACTGAATGATTACTGAGTCATTTGCTTGTCTGCATGGGGCAGCTTCAATCCATTTGGTGAAGTAGTCTGTGGCTGTCAAAATCCATCTATGTTGGCCTGAAGATGAGGGATGAATTTCCCCAATGAAGTCCAAGCCCCATTGTTGAAAAGGTCTCTCTGTTGCAATGGGTCTTAGGGGGAGTGGCAGCAACTGTCTTTTGCCCTCAAACACTTGGCATTTGTGGCATGAGGTTGTGAATTTCTTGACATCAGAGAACATGGTGGGCCAGTAATAACCAGCCCTCAGTATTTTGTCCACAGTGGACTTCCAGTACAAATGTCCACCACAGTCTCCTGCATGAAAATCTTGCATGATATTGTTAGTTTCATTCTCCATTAAACAGTGCAGCAATATACCTTCATGGTTTTTCCAAAGTAAATTTCCATCCATCACACAAAATCTAGATGTTTTCATTTTTAGGAACCTACACTTAGTTCTGGACAGTTCTGGGGGAGTACACAGGTTTTGTAACACATAACAAATGTCAGAGTACCAAGTGGATTGTTCAAAGGCTACATTGATCTTTGGAGTCGCCAGCTCTGTTTCACTGTCCAGCTGATTGATATCTAGGGCTTGGAAATTTGCTTCTGTCATTAACTTGGCCAAACCTTGCCCTTTTATTATCTTTGTAGGTTTTATTTCGATGTCAAATTCTAGTATGTTTGCAATCCATTTTCCTCTTCTGCCCTCTAGGTTTTCTTGAGTGAGTACGTCTTTTACAATAGGACTTGGCACATATGCTATGACATGGGAATAAAGGATATAAATCCTAAAATCCTTAATTGCTTTGACCAAAGCATAAGCTTGCTTTTCCATGATTTGGTATTTCAGAGGTGCGTCTCTAAGGGCTTTACTGAAGAAAGCAATTGGTTTCTCATTTTCTTGGTCATCTTTTTGCAGCAAAACAGCAGCAATAGTGTGCTGGGAGGCGAAAGAGAAAATGATAAAGTCTCTGTCAAACTAAGGATTGGTTAACACTGGGGTTTGAGTCAAGGCCAATTTTATACCTTCAAAGGCTTGATTTGCTTCAACAGTCCATTTTACTTTTGAATCCTTTTTTAACATGTTGTTTAATAATCTGATTAGTTCTGCTAAGTTTGGGATAAACCTTCTTAAAAAATTGATTTTTCCTAAGAATCCCTGCAACTCCTTGACATTCCTTGGGTGGGGCATTTGTAGGATAGCTTGTATCCTATCTGGATCAATTCTTATGCCATCTTTTGAAATAATGTGTCCTAAGAGTTTACCTTCTTCCAAGCCAAATAATGACTTCTTGGGATTTAAGGAAATGCCGTATTTCCTGCATGTTAGGAAAATCTGTCTCAAATGTTTCAGATGTTCTTGGTCAGATTTTGAAAAGGGTGTAAGATCATCTAAGTAAATGACTAGGAAGTCATGAATCTCTTTTGCAAAATCAATATCCATTTCTCTTTGAAATGTTTCCCCTGCATTTTTCAAACCAAAGGGCATTTTTACATATTTGAAAGTTCCCCATGGGGTTGTAAATGCAGTTTTATCTTGGTCATCAGCGTGTACCAAGATTTGATTAAAGCCTGAGAATCCATCAAGCAATGACATCCTTGAAGCCCCCACCACTCTTTGGAGAATGTGATCCATTTTGGGTAAAGGATAGTTATCTTTGAGTGATACTTGATTTAGATTCCTTAAGTCTACACAAAGTCTAATCTCACCAGTTTTCTTTCTTGTAGGGACTAAATTTGAAATCCACTCAGAGAACCTGATTGGTGCTATGATACCAGCTTTGAACATTTTTTGCAATTCTTTTTCAATGGAAGGAAGGAGTATAGGATTGATCCTTCTCAACTTCTGTTTGAATGGTTTTTGATTAGGCTTGAGGGGAATGGTATGCTGGATGACAGAAGTATCATAGGACTTTAGATCCTCATAACCCCATGCAAAAACATCTTGAAACTCTTTAAAGAGGTCAATGTATTTGGGTTTTTGATCAGGGGGCAAAGAAGCAGACAACTTTATTATTTTAGGCTTGTCAATGGTACCAATATTGCATTCTTCAACGGCTGCATCTAATGGCTACATTTTTGGCTTCCTAGGGACGTCATTTGAATCAAAGATGTCCTCTAGCGGGGTAAGGCCTGTTGGAAGGAAATTGTCTTTGAGTTTTATGATTTCAGCTTCAGCGCTGGTCACCTCTTCACAGTCAATTTGGTGAATTTGTTGAATGTTTTTGTTGTTGAAAATGGTTGGATTCAGTAATTGTTTTGCTGTTCTAGGTGATATTGGCTGAGCAGTCTGTTGAAACTGTATTTGTGATGGACTTGCTCCATCAAGTTTTTGTGATAGTATTTGTGATTGACTTGCTGACTCAAGTATTTGTGATTGACTTGCTGACTCAGTGTCAATATTTAATCCTGTAAACTCTTGTTGTAAGGTTAAAAAATTGTTTATTTGCATATCATCCTCAAATACTTGCCATTCTTTGACATTGTTTGGAATGGAGGGTCTGTATTTGACCTCGGCTGTGAAGCAGTTGTTGGGTTCCAGTGGAAATTTGAAGGTGCTGGCAAATGTTGCCAAACTGTGTGCATGGAGATTGTGGCTCCTTGAAATTTTTGTGATAAGGAACTCAGAGAAAGTGTCCAATAGTTCAATTACAGCAGATCTGTAAGACCTCAACCTTTTGTCATTGGTGACAAAATTTCCTTTTACTTGTTGAATCACTAGATCAGAATCTCCCATGATCGAGACCCTAGGAGCTTGTAATGACTTTGCTAGTTTGAGACCTAGTAACAGAGCTTCATACTCTGCCATGTTATTAGTGCATCTAAAGTTTAATCTATAAGCTCTGCCTTCCGCATGGTTTCTCCCTTTGTTATGTATCCAAACTCCAGCTCCTGCCCCTAACTTGTTGACTGAGCCATCAAATTCTAGGACCCACAGAATATCTTGCTGGAAAGGAGATTTAAAGATCTGTTCATGGGATGGCAATGTAAGCAGGAGTTGGGGTTTCTTCTCTAGCTTGTCTTCTAGGACAGTTTCATCACTTGTTTGAAAATCTTTGATAACTAGAGGAGGGGCAGTGTCTAGTGCTTGACTGATTGATGTTTTATGGGTGGTACTTCCTTGATTAATGTTTTGTTCTTGCATGAGTTTTTTAGTCCCAATATCATTTTTTGAGAGGCTTGCGTTGTCATTGAAGAGAATGAATGAGTCTATGTCTGAATGGATAGCATATATTGGAAAATTTTGAGGCTTTTCTTCACTGCTGACCATGTACTTCATGAGTGTTTCTCTGTAGAGTCTTTTTGGTTGCCCAAAGACAGAGATGGTGGCATATGACATGTCTAATTGCAGGGAGCCTTGGAGTTTAGCTCCCCATGATCTGGATAGCAGCATCCCATATTTAGGTGGGATATCAGCGACTACAACATCCATTAGAATGGTTTTGTTAGGGTACTGAACCAGAGACACACATAAATCTTTTATTAGACCTAAACATTTGACTTGGCTAGAGTCAAAGGAAAACAGGTCCTTGTATGGTCTTGTTATATCCAAGTTCAATCTTTCCATGACTGCTTTTGGCATGAGGTTATGAGAGGCACCTGAGTCGAACATTGCATTATGCAGTATTTTGTCATGAATATGCAAGCTGACATAAAAAGGTAATATCCCTGTGACTACTGTTTTTCCATCTACCTCTGGGCCAAACAGTAATTCTGGAGTGTCATCTAGCACATTTACATCATCTTTGCTATTAGTGAGTTGAAGGGATTTCTTGATCTGTTGCTTATAGATGTCATGCTTGGCTAGCTCTGAGAGGGGAATTGCTATCTTTAGCTTGCCAATCTCTGTGCCTAGGTCAAAAGGTTTGTCAGCTTGGGTTTTGGAGTTACGGATAGCAGCCCTTTCTTTGTTCATTAAATCTTCTTGTTGGTTTTCATCTTGACTTCGAGACCTGCCCCTTTTACTCATGTCTTGAGGGGTAATATTTAAATCAGGGTGAGAGGACGAAGTTGCCATAGGCTGATGTAGTGGTGACAATAGTTCGGTAACCTCTTCAACCACTACTTCTTCTGCAGGCAAGTTTGTTTTGTCATTAGGTTCTGTGACTATGGTTTCTTTAGACCTCTGTTTATCCTTTATCTTGTCAGGCTGATTTACATTCACGGTCCTACTCCTTAGCTTGTACTGTTTATGGACTTCATAGACAGCAGTATCATATCCTTGTTTAAAATCGAAGGATTCTCCTGATTTAGTTTGGAATGTTTTGATTTCATCATCCTCATGATCCTCTTGTGTTAAGAAAACTTGGCTTTTACCATCTAGACCCATTAGGTTAATCTCAGGATCTTCATTGAGCTCATTAGATGTGGAAGTTTCTGCATAATTTTCTTGAAAAGGGGGTCTAATGTCTTGGTCAGCACTTGTCTTACCTATGTTTGGGTTCTGAGTTCTCCTAAAATTCGGATTTCTAGGAGGGTTGTTTTGTGGTGCTTCCCATGATGACTTTCTTTCAACCGATTCCACTCTTTCACCCAATCTCTTCATGCTATTTAGTATTGCATCCAGCTTTTGATCAAAGCCCGAGGGTTCTTCTTTGAAGGCAGTCCTTTTTTCCAACTTTGCCCTGTTTCTTTTGGCAATTAGGTTAGCTTCCACTGTGACAGCAACCCTTTGAGCTTCTGCGAGGGTTGGAGGGTCTCTTTCCTTCAACTGATAGGCCATATCAGGGTCAAAACCGTCAGGGAATTTATATAGGGCTAAATCAGGAGGGGGCCTTAAGTTCTGTGGGATAGCATTATATACATTGTTAAACCTAGCACAATATTCCAAAACTGTCTCTTGGGGACCTCTCTTAATAGTGTCATATTCGCCAAGTATGTGGAGAGGATCTTTCTTCTTCTCCCATCTGTTGGTAAAAGCTTGGTAAAGCTCATCAGGAGTTGTAATGGAGTTTGCATTCAGGGATCTAAACCAAGTTCTAACATCCCCAGTTAAGCTTTGAACAAAAATTCTCATTCTGACACTGTCATCATCTATTTCATAGGTCTCAAAGTGGTCTTGCATCTTCTTAGCATGCTGAACAGCTGTCAGAGGGCCGTTGGAGTCAAAAAATGAGATTTTGGTTTGGTAGTCTTGGGGTAAAGCTGCAGCATTAGCTGGTATCTGCAGAGGTGCATACCTGTTAGCCATATTTATGGGATTTAGAGGGTTGATAGGAACAAACGGGACAACAGGGATCACTGGTATAACAGGGTTAATGGGATGAGTGGCTAGTGGGAAACTGGTTAAAGGAGTATGTGCAGTGGATGAAGGTGAAAGAGGAGGACTTTGAGATGTTGATGGTGAACTAGGAGAACCTGGGACAGACCTAAAGAGGACTTTAAGTGGAGTAGAAAGGTTGGGAAAATCTTCAACTGAGGTCAAAATAGCAAGCTGGTCCTGCTTTTGTTGCTTCCTGATGTTTTTTCGGATGGTATTTGGATTATCAACAACGATGGGTGGATTAGGGTCAGGATTTTCCCTAGTGTACCTTGGGTTTTTCTTGGGAGCCAGTTTCTAACTGTTTTTCAGTACTCTTATAGGAAGTTTTTATATATGCACGGACTGGATGAAGATTTTGGAATGGCTATATATGTTTCAAAGCTAAGATGAAGATTCCCTAATTAGCTCTTCCCTAAAGCTGTCACTGTGGTACAGAAACAGTTCTAAGGCCTCTTGGCTGGTTTCAGGCTTGATGGTAGCTTTGGAAGACAGATAGTAATTGAAAAATCCTAAGAAGTCCCCAGTGGAGTCGCCAATTATGTTAACACCCAGGTTGTTCCCTATGACTCCCAAGGGAATACGGCCGGGGTAACCACTAACCAATCTTTGGGTTACAGTTCCTAGCCTAACTGCAACCAGAGAGGGCTCTCTCTTTGTGATTTGTCTCTGTTATGATAGTGTTTTAGGCTAGCTATGCTGTTCAGGTTTTGTTTATGTTTTTTGGTTGAAGGATTTCTTTCAGGTCTTATGATGTAGTGTTTAGATAGTGGGATACCATTGGGCAATGGAGTCTGGATGCTGTGAAATGATCTTATACGTTGGGTGGTGCTCTAACTGCAAGGCCTATTGTGTATTTAGACAGACAAAATTAAACTTGAATGGTGATGTATGTCAACCAACAGAAAGTAATTGAGAATTTTCTATTAAGTTGGTGAGGTGAAAGTGGACGCACTGCACAGGAGCAAAGCTTGAATTCCTGTGACAAAGGCCACTGTGAAAGGTGTATTCTGAAAGTGCAGCAGTTAAGAATCACACTTTATATAGATTACAGCTGAAGAAAACATTTATAAACAACACAGACTGAACTCAGGGTACTCAGTGAGTAAATCCTGGAAGTTATTCTTTTTCTTTGTTGCTTAGTATTGGAAATCAGATAACGTATATGGATTTTTAACAAAAACAAGTAAATAATAGAGAGAGTTACAGAGACTTATTGTATGGTGAAATACACAGGAATCCAGCAGTCATCAACAGGCAACAGAATGTATTCAACACTTCAGACATCCGAGAAATTCCATCGCTTTCTTTATTAACTTCAGAAAGGATTACAGCATAAGAACTTCTTCAGAAGAAATCAACAACAACCCTTGCAATCTCATGCGAAGGGGACTTTATAGGAATGTGTATACAAAATATCTCAGGCATTGAGTCATCTGAGAGAGAAAAATATCTTCATTACTACGTTCAGAAAGTAGACAAGAAGTTATTACAACTTTGAATGCAGCGTAAATGCTCTTTATGTCTGTCAGAGGATTGTCTTGACTTTTGAGAGTCACTGAGTCGGTTGCATCACTCTGTTTTAATTCTGGAAATACGCATTTACTTTTGGCTGCGCAGTGCATTCTCGGCTTTGCCAGCTGTGGTCTTCTATCCCTGCTTTGTTGGCTGCTACATCCGCTGAGTTGGCTCAGCTTTGATCTACGTTGTATGCTGACTTTGTTGAACTGTGCTTTTTATAAAAATTTGTAAAAAACAGAAATTGGTGAATGCCTCACTATTTATAAAATTCTCTGTATTGCATCTGTCCACCAATCCTGTGTAGGGAGCTGATGCCTGAGGATGGCCTCCATTGTCTCTTCTGCTTCTGTATATTTGAAAAAATTTGGGGCCACATCAAACAAGTGATTAATTTCATTCATTATAAAAAATAGATTTTCTATCTTACTATAGAAAACCTGCCCTGTAATAGGCCCTGTGTCTTCTGAAGTGCTGGCCTTCTCATTGATCTGTGCTGAGGCAAAAACATTTACTCTTTTAGCATACTGTTCATGGGTGAATAATTTCCCTCCGCTGTTCAGTAAGCTAGGGAGTCCTCTACTCTGCAATACCTGAAATTTCTCCATGAACCTGTTCACCTCTGTCTGCATATCCTGGGTTCTTCTGTCCAATGTCTGTACCAGATTTCTAAGAGTAAGAACCCTCTTGATCAGTTGAATAGTCTCAGTTCTATTTGTGATTCCAATGGTGGCTAACTGAGAACTTGTTTTGTGGTTAAGCACATTGATCATTCTTGTAGCAACTTCAGGCATATTTCCTAATAAGGCTCTTGATGCTCGGACTTCCTTCTGTGCCTTTGGGATGAGCTCTAGTTGCTCATGGATTGTCTCAATATATGGCCATTGGTTGGTGATGGATTGGCCAATATTGGACCATATCATTGCTCTGATCTCAGATATGATTTTATCTAGCTTGAGCTCATTCTCAAGTTCCTTGATCCTATCTTTAAGGGCTTTGATTTCCTTGGCCTTTTCTCCCACCTCTCTTTTTGTCTTATCATGCCTTTCATTGACCTTGGCCAGCTTATCTCTGGTTTCATGCAGCTCTGTCATCTAAGCTTCCAAGATTTGTATTTCATTCTTCAATTTCTGCATGTCTAGAGTGTGTGCCTGTTCAGTACTTGTAGGTGCTGCTGAAGTGGATGTAGCTGTTTGTTCAGGTTGTTGAGGTGGAGGCACAGTGGTAGGAGCAGCATCCTCAAGATTGATGACTTGAGGAGGAGGCTGAGAAGTCTGACCCTCTTGTCTTTTCTTTAGTGCTGCTTGTAAGGCCGCTTGAGTAGCCTCAGACTCTCCTAATTTCTCTTGTGTTTGCAGGAGCTGCTTATATATAGCTATTAGCAGATCTGTGGCATCCTTTTCCATCCTTTGTTGGGCTACCTCATCTGTTTGGGGGTGAATGGTAGCTGGGAGCTTGACTTTCTTCCTTAATGCAGCCATGTCAGCATCCCTTAGTTTCAAGATCTCTTGTATCCCTTTGATGTCATTTGGGTTATGCCCAATTTCCACGATGATGTCCTCTAGGGATCTTATCCTGTTGTCTTTGGCTTGAGATGAAGCCCTCTCCAATTCTAGTTGAGAGGCTGTAGCATTGAGGCTGCTTGTTAATTTGTAATTCTCCAACGTTTTGTCTGCCAAGGCGGCATACACCATTTCACCAGTTTTCTTGTGCAGCTCTATTTTATCCATTGGGTGGATGTCCTTGGCCAGGACCTCTAGATTAGTCCTGAGATAATCTGCAGTAGATTGTGGCTGGAGCGCTGTGGGTATGAAGTGACTCATAGTCAACTTGCCTTCGTCCACATCAAAGGCAGACATTAATCTTTGTTGGTTGGAGGGAGCCAATTTCAACAAATGGTTATATAACTTGACCTTCATGGGATCACTCCTTCTTTTAATGTCTATGAACTGTTGTTTGATGCCTACCTCTGCTTCCCTCTGCTGGCTGGAGGAAGTGACCTCCCCTCCTATGGTTCTGTCTTGTTCTTGGTGGAAGGAACTGACCGAGGCTTCCCTGCTGGGTGGGCCCATACCCAATGCTTGTCTAATTGCCGCATCATCCTCTGAGAAGTCATTTAATCTCTGTCTCTTCTCCCCTTGGTTGATGGATGAAGTCATGGGTGTTTCTCTGTCTCTTTTTCTACTTAGGTCCTCCTTCTGTGGAGTTTGAAGGACCGAGGCATCAGTAATGTTTTCAGGCCTCAAGTGTTCTACATTTTGGGCCTGCTGCTCGGTGGTAGGTGGGGTATCTACCACTTTTTCTTGCTGTAAGGGCTGCTGTGTTCATCCACATGTTCCACTGAATCATATCCCAGGATGGGACTGATCATGTCAACAAGGTCCAGGCCCAATTGGTTGAGGTAGACAGAGTTGATGGGAGGAGTTTGTACAGTGTCAGCTTTGATGAATAACTGGTTAAGCTTTGTAATCTGGGCCTCTGTCATTCTGGCTCCCTCCATTATCAAATCAGCTAATGATAGAGGGACCAACTTCTTATCTGTTTTGAACTGCAGCATTTCCCTGATGGCTTCAGGGGTAATGAGAAACAGAATTGCACCTGAAGAATCAAGCACCACCCTCTGGGATGCATCATAATACTCAGCACATAGGTGGATGAGTTCTGGGAATTGGTTGACCTGAGGTAGCTTGAAGATTGGGAGAGAGGAATCCCAAATTCCCAAGATGTCTGTCCCATTCTGATGTTTGATTTTAATTTCATTTAGTATTTGGAGATGAAACCTGCTCCTGCTTAGCATTTCTTCTGATATGTTATAGTCTAAGTCAGCTAATGCTTTCCAGCCCAATGCTTTGTGAGGGGCATTCAGAGGAGCTACATTGAGGGCTATAGGAGCCACAGGGGGATCCATGTTTCTTCTTAGGATTCTGTTTTTCAAGGACTGGTGTTATTATGCAGAGTAACACAAACAACGTTTTTTCTGAGGAAAATGAGAATTTCTGAGGACAAAGAGTGATTGTAGCGATTGAAATGATGTTTTTGAACCAGTGGGTGAGTAGCAGAGTTGAACAATGTATGTGTTATGATAAATTTGGTTTTTGCAGGCAACTGGTTCACGATTGCGCGAACCAGTGAGAAAATTGCGTTCAGTTTGCCCAATGTGGCCTTGTAAACATGTAATGGCAGCACTGGTGTGGTATTAGTGTTGGTTCAGTGGAGTTTAATGGTGATTTTAGCACTTCAAGGTCTGTTCATAGGCTTATAAGCGGAATTCAGCGAAAATGGACTTGCAGAGTGAAAATGAGTAATACCTGTGGAATCTGGTCGGTTAAAACTCGCTAATGCTTGAAGGGTGCACACTCTGGCTGTCTGGAAGCCTTTTCAACGGGCTGGTGCAGGCTTGAACGTGAAATTACATGCAAAGCAACAATGCGGCTTTCTCCGAAAAAATAGCAAAAACGCGAATTTTTGGCTCAAATATAGATTTTGGTGATTTTGGCGCGCTTTTGTGCTGACGTCAGCATGACGTCATAGGTGGGGTCAGGGTCGGATGACGTCAGCAGGACGTCATCCGACCAGGTGGCGGGTTCTGGTTGGTCCACGAGGATGGTGAGGTGGCAGGATAGGTCGGCCAACGGATGAGCGGAGGGATGACGTGACGGCATGACTGGCGGTGAAGGGGCGATGACGTGGGGATGATGTAATGCAGGCGGGAAGGAAAAATCGGAAACCGCGGCGGTTTCATATCGCACCGCCTATGGTACGGTGGCGGTAAATGTCAGTAGTACCTCCGATGAGCCGTGGAGGGGACGCGTGGCTGCCGCATGACGTAGCCAAAATACGGCCATCGGACGATATCCTTCGTACAGCAGATGCGCTCCGATGCCGCGATGGCCGTCGGATCTGGAGGAGCGTGATCTAACGGCTGTCGGAACTTTGATGTGATTGGGGGATAGGACAGATAAGGATCGGACGTCGGAAAGGGTCCGATGTGACCAGAGCCGTCGGATCCAGAGTCGTTTGATCGAACGGTCATCAGGAAGGTTAAGTGATAGATGGGTACGGGGAGCGGCGGAGTTTATTTAATAATGTTTCTGGGGATCTGTGCACGGGCGGGGAACTTCGGTAAAGTGGGTTTTTTGCGAATTTTAGTGAAATGAACCCGCCATTTAGACTTAGGATAAAAAGGAAAAGGTTGGTTTTTCATGATTTTTACCCATTTTGAAGCGGGTAAGGGTAGAAACTAGGCTTTTAGGGGGGTTTTTCATGTGCAAATGGGGGGTCAAAAAATGAGGGAATGAATTTGCAGAGGAAAAGGGAGATTTAGCTTAGGTTTATCAAGATGACCAGGTGCCATCTGATCCCTGACATGGGACTATATGGCTATAATGCCAAGGGGGAGGGATATTTATACAAAATTTGGGGTTTATACACCATGGTGTTAGTAATATTAGGGAAAAGGTGATATAAGGGATCTATATAATAGAGTTAGTGTTAGCATGGATGATGGAAGTGAATGGGGGGACAAACACTAAGTTCATTTAAAACTTACTTAGTTTAGGGAGTAGATCAAAATGAAAAGATTTTTAGACAAGAAATGTGGCTTTGGATGAACAAGAATCATTATGAAACCATGATCTTCCTCCCTGAATCTCAGCTCATAGAGGGATGTTAGCAAATGAAAAAGAAAGGGGGAAGGAGGGAGGTTAGTTATGGTCCTTGCTGTAACTTGATGAATATGCACACCTTGTCACTTGATAGACTTTGCCTTGGTAATCATAGTCACCATACCTGCAATGGTAAAGATAGCCTTCTTCTGCAACCACCACTACTTACCCAGCTATTTGCCTAGCCTTTTTTTATTTCTTCTTGGAGGGTGCACTTGGACTTGCAGACCCTTACTTGCCTTTTCTTTTCTTTGGCTTTTTCTTTTATTTTTCTATCTACTTCTAACCTTATTGCTTCCAAGGTCCCAGATTAAGCAGTTGGGAGCCTTATTTTCTCTACCTATGCTATTTGTCTGCCAAGATTAAACAGTTTGGACAGACTTCTTTCTCTAGTCTACAACTGGAAATTGAAAGCAAGGCATGATCCAGATTAGACTGTTGGATCATCCATCCAAAATGGAAACAAGGCCATCAAAATTGAAACAAGGAGAAACTCTTTACATGCCTTGTGTTTCTAGGAAATATGGGATCTTTGCATAATCAAAGCAGAGCATATTTGGACTTTCCCTAGCCCATCATGAAATATGAAACCTATTGGTATAGGTATCCAACACATTCATGGTCAACTATTCATGGGTCTATATCTGTAGATGACTATATTTTTTACATGTAATGAAAGTCTATAAGCTGAACATGGGTATGCCTTCCCTTAGCTAGTTCATGAGAAAGATTAAATTATCATGATATATGTATTGTAATTGATTCAGGTCACTTTCCGTTTCGAAACCTCCTCTCCTCGTGATAAATCATTTCACCCGACATATATATTTACGACTTCATGCTTTAGGGGGCAACTGTTACAGATCCATTTGGGCACATCAACCCTAACTTGCAGATCAATGCTATTAGGGCCCATCAACCCCTAGTGCAGTTGTTACATGCCCTCAAGAAGTTAGTCATCAGAATGCCTCACTTCCAAAGAAGTTCCATCACTGAAAACATCCAAAAACTACCTCTAAGAAGATCAACACAGGTAGGCCTTCATTAGGGTGCGTTGCAATGCAAACCATATGTTATCACCAGAAACTATAGTCCATGTATATGATAATTGTCCATAAATTTTGAAGAGTCTTGTGGTCTTGTAAATAGCTTTGTTAACTTGTGTCAATTTCAAATTTTGAAAATGCAAGAGTTATGAATGAAATTCGTGTAAAGGCAAGGGCATTGGTCATCTTTCATCATAGTTAGTTATGTCATGTCTTGTCAAAAGTACTTGCGCAGTTTCGCAGCGCGGGTGTCATGTCTTAGGTACTTGCGCAGTTTCGCAGCGCGGGTATGATTGGTCAAGTCTGTTGCTCAAATCTGTTTGCGCGTTTTCGTAGCGGCTTGTTTGGCAGCGATTTCGTAGCGCATTCCCTTAAATTTGAACTGCCCGCGCTACGAAATCGGGGTTTCGGGTTTTTATGCAGCGTTTTTCCTTAACTGTCTAATCCGAGAGGTGATGAGTCACGTGTCCGGTCATGATTGTTTCCTCACACCATTTGTCTGTCATGATTAGCCATTACTTTGCCATCAGGTTTGATCTCATTGAGTTAGGTGTCAGTTTGGGGGACGTTATAGAAAGTGGTCGTGTCATAATATGTTTTTCATAACAAATGAATGTCCTCTGCTTGATGAAAGCTTGAGCTTTATCCTAAATAGACTTCTGCAAGCGAGCCTGATTTCTACAGCGTAAAATCTGTTATTGTGCTGCAAACCATTGTCATTCCCTCGTGAAGAATTGTGCTAAGAAATATGGAGAAAAAAGAGCATCGTTCAGGGAGATGTGTGAGAACAGAACCGGAGGGATTAGATGTAACCCTCAGGGATGAGGAAATAGCAAAGGCATTCAGAGCTACTGGTTGTTGGCGGTTTTGTGAAAAGCTCAAAGGTGGACATGCAGAAGTTACCAAGGCATTTGCAGTGAATTTTACGGGATTAAATTCAAAAGTGGCCATGCTGGAGTTCCCGGTTTCACCTGAAGTTATTTCTAAAGTCACAGAAATCCCAAGAGGTGGTCAAGAGTGGTTCAAGAATTTCAAGTTTGATATGGGTCCGTGTAAGGAGTTCTTAAAGGCACCATATGTGAATGAAGATCTCTCCAGAGCTGTCCCAAGGAGTTATCTTAAGGAGAATTATGCTACATTATTGTCATGCATTCAGAAGTATTTGACGTGTGAAGGCCGATACAACAAAGTTTACTCATATCATTTCAAGCTGTTGCTACACTTTACTGGTAAGAGCTCCATAGACATACCCTTTTACTTATTTAGGAGTATTTCTAAGATGTGTGATAAAATTCAGTTGAAGAAGGAAGCCTATGAAACTTCTCTTTTCCATCATGGTCTGGTTAAATTACTGGTGTTGGATAGCCTACATAAAATTGGTAAGGACTGGGACTCGTTTGTATTCATGGCCGGTTTCCCTAGTAAAACGGGCCTAACTCCTTTACCTGTAAGAGAAAAAGAAGATAGGAGTGAGGGTACTACTTTGGCTGAGTTAAGAAAAGAAATAACAGACCATAGCAAGTCCAAAGCTAAAACAAAGAAGCCAGAGAGGTCTGCAACAGTCAAAGACACACCTGAAGCTAAAACAAAGAAGACTCCTAAGTTAGCAGTTGAAAAAGCTCCTGAAGCATCAATAATCAAAACTTCAAAGTCATCCAAAGTATCTGAAAAGGAAGCTTCTAAGTTATCTCTTAAAGAAACACCAGAATCATCTAAACAGAAGACTCACAAAGGAAAAGATGAATTTGAGTCTAGTAAAGTGGAAAGGGTTTCAAGAGTAAGAACTAGAGGACAGCTAAATAAAGAAAAGGGAAAGTTAGCTCCTGTGGAAGAAAGTCCTGTGTCTAGGGGTAGTTTAAATGATTTGTTGGAAGCTATTGAATTAGAACAAGAGCACCCAATTCAAGTTGAACCCCTTGAAATTGAACAAGATCAATTGGTATCGCCAATGCATATTGATTTAACACTGTCTTCTCCTGAAAGTTCAAAGAAGTCAAAGGCTTCTAAAAAATTAAAGTTTGAAGAACCAGGGGTAGAGTATGCTTTTAAACCCCGTAGACCAATGACTAGGAGGCAAATGAAGGAAGCAGAAAAGGTTCAAAAAGAGAAAGTCTCTTCAGACTTGCCTAGGACAGAGGCACTTGAAATTTTCTCTGAAATGGTCCAAGCAGCTAAAAACAAGAGTAAGGACAAAAAGGTGGTTATAAGTCAAAGTGGCAATGTGATTGCCATCAAAAAACAAGCTGGAGTAAGTAAGGAGATACCTCAGGTCTCAAATGTTTTTAAAGAGAAGGCAGTAAGGTATACCAATTATAGGAAAGCTGTGATGAAAGGTAAAGCAAGAATGATCAGTCAAGCTAGTTCGGTGTCTGATGCCTATGTATGGACAGTACCAGCTTTAAAACAAGCAAAAACTATGAAACAAGTGAATATAAGTCTGAAAGCAGAGAATAAGAAGTTGAAGAAGGAGGTCATCAGTCTGAGAGAAAAGCTAGACAGGCTAGCTAAATGATTCAAGAAGGATTGTGTATTCTCAAATTTTGATATATTTTGGGTCATTATCTTGTCAAAAGTTTTTGAGACTTTTTGTGTCTTTTTGCTTGTATGGAATGACTGAAGAATTATAAATTTGAAGTGATACTGTTTTGAGGTTCATAAAATTGATTTTAATGACCTACAGCAGTTTCGTAGCGCGCTACGAAACTGCTGTAGATGACTGGTTATGATTAAAGCTTGAAATGGAATGCTGAGGTCAGCATATATTTTAACAAATGGTCAAATACTAAGCCTGGGGAGTATAGAAGATCAGTCAGATATTTTGTTAAAGAGGCCAAGGGTAAATATTAAAAAAAAGGGCGAAGTTTTGTTTTTTGCTAAAAAGTCACTTTATCTCCGAGAATTTAGGGTTTGGATAGAGCTGCTGAGGTGTAAGATAATACACTTGTCTAGCTCTGGGATGGCTGGTTCATGAATTCTTTTCAATCAGACGAGGTTATCCAAGGTGTAAGAGGCTCAAATATGGATCATTAATATGTGGACACCGAGGGGGGCAACAACCAAGAATATAGGCTTCATTTTCTTTTCGGTTGTTTGAATCATCTCTGCATCAAGAATCCGAAGCTGTATATACATTGAACATGCTTCTAGTTTGGATATGGTTGTTATGGCAATGATACAGGTGGTGAGCTTTGAAGAACATAGCAGGGTATACAAGGAAGGAGACTTAAAGGGCCAGTATGATGGAATCCCCTGTTTTCGTACCATCATAACTTTTGTAATTAATCAGTTGGTTTATGTCATAGTTAAGGTCATTTATGTAAAAAACACGAGCTCCCTTCATGCTCGTTGAGGAGCCTCGTACAGTAGTTTTTGATAGGCTATATATAGGAAGAATTGATATGTAAAAAAGGTTGGATACTTAATAGAAAAAGTGTGTTGTTTTGGGCCACTGTAAGACCTTTTTTGACAGTAATAGTAAAAACAGAGTTATACTCTTCTCAAGATTCTCGAAGTGTTATCATGGTCAAATGAAGTAATGATGGTTTATGTTTTATGTTATTTTATGGTTTTGTTGTATGCAATCACTCAGAACTCATGATTATATGCTCTGATTTCCTGTGTATACAGCCGACTATATGTGGTGGAATTTGTTTGACTTGTGATGTTTAGAGCCTTGATTTCTATGAGATCACTGTGTTTTTTCTTGTTCACTGGATATTGTAGACTCCATAGCCCAATGGGATTCATTTTGGTGTGTTTCCAACCATTTATGTTTTCATAAAAAGACAAAGAGTTAACCCTCTAGTGTGTGAAGAATTTCATTAAGAGTTTTGAGAGAGCCCTCTCTGATCAAAGAGGCTGATCTTTGGTCTAAAGATAGGTTGAAATAGTTACATGAGATCATGCTTAGTTGCAACCCTCTGTGATGGTTTTGTGATAACACCATACACTGACAGGGTGTTATGCAATGCGCTTGGTCCCTCTTTGGCTTGCGCTAGGTGAATTTGAGCGAACTTCCGTGAGGGTTTGAAGATTCCTTATCCATTGGAAGCCTATAGAAGTTTCTTAATGCCACCTACTCCTTTGAGTTCGCATTTGGATGAGGAATGGAAATAGGAAACATCAATCCCCTATCCCTTCTTCCATGGAACTGATTTCTAAATTTAGAAAGGCATTCATTATCACCATTGATGGCATAACCTCCTTCACTCACCTATATTTTTGAAACCCAACTAACATCGGTTCCACCTACAATAAACACATACCCTGTGCTGCTCCTCCTATTATCTCTATCACCTGCCATATCTGCATCAACATATCCCTATAAAACAATGTTTAAACTACCAAAGCATAATGCCTGATTTGTGGTACCTCTCAAATACCTGAGAATCCACTTCTCTTCCATCCAATGTTCTTTTCATGGATTGTTCATATACTTGCTTACAACTCCCACTGCATGTGCAATATCAAGCCTTGTGTAGACCATTGCATACATTAAGCTTCCAATTGCTGATGCATATGGAACTTTAGACAAATATTCCATCTCTTCTTGACTCTTGGAACACATCTCCTTACTTAGCTTGAAATGGATAGCCAAAGGTGTACTAACTAGTTTTGCATTCTGCATATTAAATATTTCGAACAACTTTTGTATGTACTCACTCTGAGACAATGTTAATTTGTGATTTTTCTTGTCTCTAGTTATTCTCATACCAAGAATTTGTTTTGCAACACCCAAATCCTTCATTGCAAATGAATTTGCCAATTTCTCCTGGAGAACATTTATTTCCTGCATGTTAGACCCCGCAACAAGCATGGCATCTACATACAATAGCAATATAATATAGCTGCCATCATTTTTCCTTTTGACATGAAAACAATGATCAGAGTGACATCTAGTATAACCTTGTTTGGACATAAACCTTTCAAATTTTAGATACCAATTCCTTGGAGCTTGTCTTAGGCCATACAAGATGTTCTTCAACCCACACACTAATTTCTCCTTCCCTTTGACCCCATACCCTTGCGGTTGTTGCATATAGGTCTCTTCCTCGAAATCCCCATTTAGAAAGGTCATCTTTACATCTAACTACTCAAGATGCAAATCTTCTACTACCACTAAACTTAAAATAGTTCTAATAGAAGTCATTTTAACAACAAGACAAAATATTTCATCAAAGTCTATACCTATCTTCTGTGCAAACCCCTTCACCACAAGTCTAGCTTTATACCTTTTTCTACCTCCATCTTCTTCCTTCAACCTATAAACCCATTTATTCTGCAATGTTGTTTTACTTGCGGGCGACTTGACTAAGTCCCAAGTCTAGTTATGTACCAAGGAGTCCATCTCTTCTTTCATGGATAGCTCCCACTTCTTCCTTATTTCTACATGCATTGCTTCTTCATAACGCTCTGGTTCACCAGAGTCAGTCAAAAATACATTATGTAATGCAGGAGAGTATCGTTCAAGGGATATACTTATCCTGGTAGATCTTCTAACACCACTTTCAGGTGTTTTAGGTGCATGTTGTTGTTGTTGTGGTTGTTGATCATTATGATTTTCAGACACCTTTACTTTTTCTGTGATCTCATCAAGCACTGTATATTCTTTGTTTTCATTTTCCTATTTCTTTTCCTGCATTTGATCCTTATAAAAGACCCTTTCATTGAATATGACATCTCTACTCCTAATGATTTTGTTATTTTCATAATCATATAAGTGATAACCAAAATCATTAACACCATATCCAATAAATGTACATTTCTTTGATTTTTCCTCAAGCTTTGTTCTATTTTCTTTATTAATGTGGACAAAGGCTTCACAACCGAAAGTATTTAAAAATGAATAGTTTACCTTTTTATTTGTCCATGTCTCCTCTGGAATACCACCATCCAAGGAACTTGAAGGCCCTCTGTTTATTAGATAAACAACCGTATCTACACCATTTGCCCAAAATTGTAAAGGCAATCCTACATGCAATCTCATGCATCTTGCACGCTCCATGATTGTCATGTTCATCCTTTTTGACACATCATTTTCTTGTTGTGTTTGTTGGGCATGGAACCCCCCACAGTAGGTTTTGGGGTTCAAAGCCCAAGTTTTGGTCAAAGATGTTGTAAAACTCCGCGAATTGCGAGCGCGGAGCGTGAAGTGTACAATTGGGTCATATGGTTGTCTTCCGTAAGAATTTTATTGTAATTTAGTGTAAAGTCGACCTACCCATGGTTCGCGGACCATGCGATTGTATAAATAGAGCAAGGCTCTAAGATGTACAGATAGTTAAGGAATGATGGATAGATGAATAGCGAAGGAATGGTTCAAGCTTAGAATAGAGTTCTAAGTGTCTTTGGTTGTAGTAGTAGGAAGAGGCTCTACAGTTGAGTGCGCAGAGGCCTAGTAGAGTCTGCAACTGAGTGCGCAGACCCCTACAGCTGAGTGCGCAAGATGGTGTCACATTTGAAGCAAGATTGAAGATTAATAAAAGAGAAGTTGATTCATATTCCTTTGTATTTGTTGTGCATTATCTCTTTATGGTTGTAATCATTTATGTATTACGCGCACTCTTATGATTGATGAATATGTTGTAATAACCATAAATCTTACACACACAAGTTAAGTAATTGGTTAAATAACCAGGATATTGGGTATTATATGGGTCACACCCTGAGTAGGGTTGCGCGAAAGTCACACTGCAGATCGCGAAGGGATCACAAGTGTGCATAGCGACAAGTCAGATCGCAGACCTCCAGAAGCCCATCAGACATCCCTAGGGTGTGGAAACCTGGTTCTAGCACCCTCCCATAATACTTTGGGTGAGACCTCAGTCCGCGCTCAGCGGACTGTTTCCGAAAGGGCCAGTAGTACCAGGATTTGCTTGGCTAAATCACCTCTGAACCTGGGTCAGGGCCCACAAAGCCAAAAAATGGTTCCATTGTCGAGACCAGGATCTGCATAAAGGATGTCTAATTTCGTGCCACTGGAACCCTACAAAGAAATAAATTGAAGAGTGGTTGGACAATAACATTCACGAGTTCGCGGTGCAGGAAAACAGAAATCCACGAGTATCTAAGGAGCAATGGATGGATCGTTAGTTGTACACTGAAATCCATGAAATTTTCTTTGCATCTTTTGCATCTAAGTTGTATGAGTGGATCACAAAGCTTGCAGACAGCTAAGGAAGGTGTAGGCTCGACAAACCAATAGTGTGGACTCTGGAACTATTGCACGGGCTAGAAGCCTCAGAAGATAAGATAGTGCGAGTTGTGGACCACTGGCTCGACCGAATAATAGGAGGATTTATCACTGAGTTCACGGTAGACACGATCGTCAACTACAGCGAGGCAGAGAAATGTTTTCTCAAGGGACCACGAGATCTACAGAAGCGGAAGCAGTGAAGAATTAGAAAACCATCCCTTAATTTCACCCTCGCGGGAGAGCAAGGACGAGCTTGCGAAGGTTTCTCTGAGAAGCGCGGTCAGTTTGACAAGGTAGTGAATTCTGCGTTTACCACCTCCTCCTACACTGCCACCCACTTCACCTGCCTCACCTCCATCTGCACCCACTCCACCTTCGCCACCTTCGCAGTTCAGTATGGCAAGTGCGATCAAACTGCCGGTGTTCAGAGGAGTAGGAAATGAAGACCTGGACCAATTCTGGTTCGTGGTAAGAGCAGTATGGGAAGCACAGGGCATTGTGGATGATAATATTAAAAAGGCTACGTTGGTGAGCGCATTGTAGGATCGTGCATTAACGTGGTATATCAAGCATTCTAATTACTACCTGAATTCAGGAATTGCAGAGGTCCAGACCGCGTTGAACAGGGAGTTTAGCAGGCCAAAGTCAGAGATGCAATCAATCGCCGCGTTTAAAGAGAACACAATGCTCCTAGGCAAGACCCCCTTGGGATCTGGACCAAAGGCTGAAAAGTATGATCCGCAAAGCCAATATGACGTTAACTGATGCACAGCATTGCGCATGGTTTGTGGCCTCACTTACGCCACACTTAAGGAGGGCGCTATCACAGCAAAACTTTCCACCTAGGCCGAAGCATTGGAGATGGCAATGAGGTTGCATGAGACCCCTATATAAGACCTGAGATTGGGATTCCAACAGATCCACGTGCAGCTACAAAATCTATGTCTGGAAATGCAGAGTTTGAAACTGGATAGGGCACCTCGGCCAGAGGCGCGCAAGGAAGTATAGTGCATAAAATGCAAAGGCCAGGGCCACGACAAAGATCACTGTCCATTGTTCACGAACTACTTGGTAGGAGGAAGGCAAATACCATTAAGACTGGAGGCACAGGCGGGGCCGAGCATGGCGTCTGCGTTATGGTGCGTGATGTGCCAGATAGGAGGAAAACTTACCACAGATAATTGTCATATGTTGCAGAAGTATATGCAGATGTCCCAGTAGTTGTTTTGTAATTTGTGTAGGTCAGTAGGCCATGACGAACGCACCTGCCGAAGCTATGAACTAATGATGGATCGTACTCCTGCCTATAGGGTGCATGCCCCAAATGCAGGGATGGTGCATTATGGGTTTCAGGGGTGCGGTCGGGGTCGAGGTGGAATGGGGCCAGGAAGGGGTTGTGGACAACTAATCTGTTACAATTGCGGCGGGCCGGGGCATTATGCCCGCGATTGTATGAACTCGACTAGGATATCATGTTGGTATTACAATCATTTTGATCATGAGGTAGAAGATTTCCCTTCGCTGATAGTGAAGATGCACGAAAAGGGGGTACTCTAGCCCTCTCCAACCTAGAATTTACAAATGATGAGGTCTGAACCGTGCGAAGAAGACCCAAAGGTAAACATGATGCTCAGGAGCGGTATGACAATGGGATATGATAAAGGGAAGTAGCTAGAAGAAAGCGCATGAGTTCACAAGGCTTCTACAAAGGAACCTGAGTTTGATTTAGAACACGCGAAGGAGACATCCATGGAAGCTAAGAAGAGCTTCACGGAGGCCTCCACTTCAGGTAGTAAGAATCAACTAGAACCGGGGATGGATCCTTCAATGCTCACTACCTTTCTGGAGACATGCATGAAATTTTTGCACGACAACAAGGTAGTCAAAAGGCTATAGGAACTTATCACTAGGTGCACTGGGTCAGGAGAACTGCACGTGCTCCGAAAACTGGGAAAGCATGCATTGCGCACAGGAAGGGAGAGGAGGTTGACTGCGTAAATAGGCGAGTACGAAATGGATCAGGTAAACCTGGACCTGGGTTCGGACGTGAATGTACTACTAAAGAAAATGTGGGAATGCATGGACAGACCCATGTTGCAATGGTCCCCTATTCAGTTATGGATGGTGAACCAACAAAAGATTTTGCCCATGGGAGGATTGCAAGGAGTGACAGTTGATATTGAAAGTGCAAGCGCGCAGGCAGATTTTGAAGTGATAGAGATTTTCGATGACAACAATCCCTATCCCACGCTACTAGGGATAGACTGGGATACCGATATGAATGGAGTCATAAATCTAAAGAAGCACAAAATGATCTTTGAGAAAAAGTCGCTACGCGTAAAAGTACCACTGGATCTATCCGAAGGAGTGCGACACACTGAACCGGTGCACGATGACGATAGTGATGACGATCTCGACTGTATCTACAAGATAACTGCACAAGGAGAGCATTGGGTGAATCCAACTGCAGATGGAAGGATTTCGTGGGAGTGTGAAATCTCCTGCACTTCGAATTCAGAGGAATAGATAGAGCGATGGAAGAATTAGCTGCACGAAGTAACAACACTGAATTGCAACATGATGGTTAGATCATTGCGTTGCGTAAAGAAAAAAGGCAAGGGAGTTGCTGACATATGATGGATTGTCAGTAGTGGATGAATTTTTGAGCAAATTCGAAAGTGCAGTACTAGAGCAACAGTGGTTCAATGCGCTGAAGTGGGCACTACGTGTAACACCTGCATGATGGTGGGGTACGCGTCAAGGAACTTTTGAACACTGGCGTGGATGCAGAAGGATGATGCGCCTACATTTTGGAAAACCCTTGCTTCGAATGAAAACCAACCAGATGGAGTGGAACAACTTGCCCGCCCATCGAGTACAGACATATGTTGTACAACCAGCACAAGCGCACAGCATAGAGAATTGGAAAAAACCACAACAGTAAGAAGGGTGGCACGCGTTACCAATTCTCCATGACAAGGCATTTAATAGGGTGCGCGGAGTACTGAACAAGGTTTACCAGATGAAACAAACTGATTCGGACCTGCGCGTGCCATCAGTTCGATGGGCCTATAGAACAATGTGCAAAAACCTGAGTGCGTAAATGATTCCAAAGGTGAGAAACAGAGTAGAACCCGAGATTTCTGGAGGGAATACCAAAAGGAATCCACAAGTAGTAGCCCCCGTAGTTAAGATAGCTCGGGAAGACCAGGACAAAGAAATCACACAGCTACGTGAGGACGAACATATAAGGATTCGATAAGCCATTCAATGAGGGAACCTTAGACTTCGTGAACTCGAAGAAGATCAGGTACAATTGAGGAAGAAAAGAATGTGGATGGACGTTGAGCTAAGAATACTGGAAAACGAGGTCACGCAAGCTTGTCTCGTTCATAAACCAAGGATGACAAGGCGAGATACGGATGATCATACCACTGCGTTAGACGATTGTCACTGAGAATTTATGACTCTGCTACCATGGCTGAGACCGCACCTTACCAAACACAGTAACAAGGGGAGCACACCAAATAAGGTAGAATGCGTTGCGCCAACGGCCGCGAGGGAAATCAAGGAGTGTCCACAAACTAGACTGGAAGGCAAATTAGAGTCTCGCACAGATGGTGCGACCACCTGACTGGTCGTAGGGAGCATAGTCTCAGCGCTCCAGACAGTTGAAAGAGAGCACGAGACTCTAAATGAGTCTGTTTGGGAACTGCGTGGTGAGGGAAGTGCGTGCAGAATCTGCATGGTACAAGGTTCACGCCTGCACACGAGGGGCTACACTACCACACGGGTCAACTAGGAAGTAACCGTTGACGTCACTGTTCATGACAAGATGTCCAATTTAAGGCAAAAGGGAGCGAGCGGCGGGTAATTAAGACACGAATTAAGAGCTAGATTTGGGACGATCTATCGATAAGAATGCATTAATGACTTAGAAGTGGGTGGAACGGTCAAATTCAAATTCAAAAGACGCTATAAAACTCCAAGGACTAACTACAAGACAACACTTGGTTATTTGGGATTTGAGTAGTTGCAGATTATTGAGCGCCAAGCACTCTTACTATCTTCGAGTACGTGATAGAACATATCTCGTGCAACCACGATGACTGCTACCAAGCCAGGTGTGAAATTTGCCGAAGATATTGTTGAGGAGCACGGAGATGCGGATGTTGCACCAGAAGTTCCAAAATCACCATGGATGCCGCGGCCAAAGAAAGATAAACAGACTATGGGACTAGTCCGCGTGTCCCCAAGAAACCTGTGGTTCGGCAAGATATCAATGGAAGAAAAAGGCAAGGCCATCACCATTGAATCGAACGAAGAGGAGGAGGATTTACAAGCTCTAATTGATCAAATAGAGGTGCAAGATGACGTGGAGGAGGACATCCCACCAATGCCTTCTGCAATGAAGTTACCCACGTACGTCCCTCCGTGGAAAGGGAAAGTTAGGGTGCCCAAAGACCTGGAGGCCACGAAGAGTGCGCTCCAGACCCCGCTCCTCCCCGATGGAATTACTTTTGAAGGTCCACTCCTAGGCCGAGTGCCTACCCTGAAATTCGAAGATTGGGACCTCACAGATAGTGAGAAGTTCCCGCACCTAGCAACGGAGAGCTTGATGAAGAAAAATTCGAAGGGGCTAGTAATCACGCTGGAGCCGTGAAACTGGTTGCACGGTATGGAGAAGACCGAGTTCCTTCATCTACGATGGATATCCCACTTTCACCGCCCGCCCATCACCATTTTCTTCATCAGGCAGTTGTTGTGCTTGGTGCGTGATGGGCATTTATGGCTAGAGGAGCCTATTCCCATCACGGCAAAGCTTATTCACCAGATTTCTTGACTTCCCTGTAAGGGAATGGACCCCGCGATAGTGGTGGGAAAAAGTAGCGATTTGGCTCTAGCAGAAGCAATGAAAGAAGAAGCAAGGCTATGCAATTGCAAGTTTCAAGGACAAAGACGTGCATGTAGCCACCCAGCTCCTGGCCTGCAAATTAATGCGGAAGTATCGCGTCGATGAAGTAGCAGCACTTGTGGTGTTGCTGGACGAACAGTGCGTTGAGGGGGTTCAATTCAACTGGGTGAAGTTCCTTTGTGAGGAATTTTTTACAAACTGCAAGGAGGCCCTAGAGCAGGGTAAGACCTTCCACTATGTGTGGTTGCTCTTATCCATCCTGTTGATAGCGGGTGAACTATCGGAAGATAGCCAGTTCCCGGATATCGACCAGGACATACCTGAGGCTGCCAAGTATGCTTCTCTCTGGGCCACTAAGGATGCAAAGTGGATTCGTGCCACCAAGGTTTTTTGGGTGCTGATGGAGGTGAGCATCCGAATGTGGATCAATAGAAGAACATGGTTGTCTCCCACAATGTATTCCACTCTGCAAAGCTTTGCAGAGTTTAAAGCAGACATGCACAACATTTATGTCTGGTTGCGGAAGGATCCGGTAAAGGCAGGAACGAAGCTCCCATTCATTGCTACTGATGATGCCATCTTCACAGCGTTGGAAACATGGCCTCCAAAGTGGCGCACCTCGAACTTGGCAGGAATGGAAAGGGCCACAGCTTAGCAAAGGAAGGACGCAGTTGGCCGAAAAGAGGCGCTAAGAAAAAGTAGTAGCAGAGGTAGCTGCACAGAAGAAGCCGACCGATGAAGCAGCAGCAGCACAGACAGCAGAAACAACAACAGTGCCAACAAAAGATGCCGAGGAGGGCCATGAAAGGTCCACAAGGCAGGGGGCTGAGGACATAGACCTGGCCGAAGAGTGCGCGAACCCAGTAACCACCTTGCAACAGTTGAAACTATCGCGCATCCCTGAGAAACCGGTCCACAAAAAGAAGGTTAAGCCATCGAAGATGGCTATTGACCCAATCACGCTTACAGAAGGTGATCTTTTTAACATCAGCAAAATGGTTCGCGATGTCACTAAGGATGCGCTCCAAGAGGTGATGATGAAGCAGAAAACTGTGTTGGGGGTGCTAAGCGCGCAACTACAGGGACTACAGGTGAAAACCCCACAAACAGGAATGATGGCCCCATATGTCGCAATAGGTACATTAGAGGCGGAACAGATGTTGTGCACCTGACTGACAAACAATTTTTTTTCCCTGAGGGTGTGTTAGCAGCATCGATCGAGGTTGACCGAGTTGTGATGGGTAGGATGAAGGGACTGGGCTTAAACTTGGCTTCCCTTCCGCGAGAAACCCTGTACCAGTTACAGGATGGGATCACAGCCAAGCTCCACGCTAGAGAAGGTCGCGCGCTACAGGTATTGAGCGAACAAAAGATCAATATGGAACAGCTCAGCCAGCAGCGTGATGAATTGGTTGCACAGACTCAAGGACTAGAGCAGGCAGTATACAATGCTTATAGAAACGTCTCAGAATCGGTCGTCTCGGCAGATCTACCAGTAGCGGAGCGGATCCACCGATTGGCGATTGGATTCTACGAGGCTAAGGAGGAAGCAGCGAGGGTACAGCTGGACCTCAACCTTCAAATTTTTGAGCTATGATTAAAGGTGCAGTCCTCTACACCCCCGGAAGTTAGGGAACAATGCACTGGTGTTATTCAAAAAGGGCTGGAAGAAATAGGATAGGAAGTACATAACTGCACCGCTATGTTGGAGGAATCCTCCGTGGTCCTTACTTCATTACAGGAGGACCCTAACATACAACGCTTGGAAACAGAGGCGCGGGAGCTTCAGGTGTAGTATGACAGTGTGTACGATATGATGCCGATAATTGTCTTGCCCAGCAGCTTGCGAAGCTACAGTAGGCAAAGGCGTTGAAGGAACAGGTGGATGCTGCGTGGCAGAAAGAGGTGGTCCTTAAAGCGCACATCCAGCCTTGGATTGATGAGGCCTTCCTCATCACTACAGACATCGAAGTAAAGCTTGCACAGATGAAGGTGATGCATGCCTTAAGACAGGCATTTTCCCTTGACAGTGAGACTTCGGCTGAGAGGGTGGAGAAGATCCAGTAGACTACCGATCAGTGCGTTGCGGACCTCTGGGAAGCGAAGGAACAGTTGGAGGGGCTCCGTGCCAAGATCGTCACACCAGTAGAGTGACTCGAGACGAGTCATGATGATTGTGTTGGGGGCCTGTTGGGCATGGAACCCCCCCATAGCAGGTTTTGGGGCTCAAAGCCCAAGTTTTGGTCAAAGATGTTGTAAAACTCCACGAATTGCAGGCGCGAAGTGCGAAGTGTAAAATTGAGTCATCGGGTTGTCTGTCGTAAGCATTGTATTGTAATTTATTATAAAGTTGGCCTACCCATGGTTCGCAAACCATGGGATTATATAGATAGAGCGAGGCTCTAAGCTGTAAAGATAGTTAAGGAATGATGGATAGATGAATAGCTAAGGAATGGTTTGAGCTTAGAGTAGAGTTCTAAGTGTCTTGGGTTGTAGTAGTAGGAAGAGGCTCTACAGCTGAGTGCTCGGACCCCTACAGCTAAGTGCGCACGGTGGTGTCGAGTTTGTAAGCAATATTGAAGATTAATAAAAGAGAAGTTGATTCATATTCATGTGTATTTTTTGTGCACTATCTCTTTATGGTTGTAATCGTTTATGTATTGCGCGCATTGTTATGATTGATGAATATGTTGTAATAACCATAAATCTTACACACACAAGTTAAGTAATCGGTTAAATAACCAGGATATTGGGTATTATACGGGTCGCGCCCTGAGTAGGGTTGCGCAGAAGCTACACCACAGGTCGTGAAGGGATCACAAGTGCGCGTAGCGACAGGTCAGATCGCAGAACTCCAAAAGCCCATCAGACATCCCTAGGGTGCGGAAACCTGGTTCTAGCACCCTCCCAAACTACTTCGAGTGAGACCTCAGTCCGCCCTCCGCGGACTATTGCTGAAAGCACCAATAGTACCGAGATTTGCTTGGCTAAATCACCTCTGAACTTGGGTCAGGCCCCACTAAACCAACAGTGTTCCTAGAACTGTCTTCTCACTGTGAATTCCATGCTCTGAACAACAATTATCAAACTCTTTGCTGCAATATTATCCTCTATTGTTTGATCTAAGATACTTCAACTTATTTCTTGTCTTATTCTCAACTGAAGCTTTCCATTTCTTGAAAGTATCAAATACATCATATTTATTTCGAATACAATTAGTCCAGTTTTTCTCTGGTTGCATCATCAATAAAAGTAACATGACAATGAGAGCCACTGAGAGATTATACCTTAGTAGGTCCCCATACATCTGTATGCACAAGCTCTAATATTTTGCTCTTCTTTTCTTTCCCAACTCTGAGGAATTTTACTCTCTTATGTCTTCCATAAACACAATTCTCCCAAAATTCCAAATCAACATGCTTCAAACCTCGCAACAAATTTCTTGAGTGAAGAATCTGCATCACCTTCTCACTCATGTTCCCCAGCCTATGATGCCACATTGTTGTATCTTCTCCTATGGAGGTTAAAACATTAACAGAATTAGAAATACCATTGCATAAATGCAATGTACCAACCTTTTATCCTTTTGCTATTACTAGGGCTCCTTTAGTGACCTTCCAGGTTTTATCTATAAAAGTAGTTACACAACCTTCACCTCCCAACTGCCCTGTTGAAATTAGATTTTTCTTCAGATATGGAACATGCCCTATCTCCTTCAATAGCCATTGGTTTCCATTATAGTGTTATGAAAACTTTACCCATTCCAATGATTTTACAGGGTTTATCATCACCCAGACGAACCTATTCAAAATGTCTTTGAACATAATGTTACAGATCCATTTGGGCACCTCAACCCCAACTTGTAGATCGATACTATTAGGGCCCATCAACCCCTAGTGCAGTTGTTACATGCCCTAAAGAAGTTAGTCATCAGAATGCCTCACTTCCAAAGAAGTTCCATCACTGAAAACATCCAAAAACTATCTCTAAGAAGATCAGTGCATGTAGGCCTTCATTAGGGTGCACTGCAATGCAAGCCATACACTAACAAGGTGCTATGCAGTGCACTTGGTCCCTCTTTGACCCGCGCTGGGTGAATTTGAGTGAACTTCCGTGAGGGTTTGAAGATTCTTTATCCATTGGAAGCCTCTAGAAGTTTCTCAATGCCACCTACTCCTTTGAGTTCACATTTGGATGAGGAAGGGAATTAGGAAACATCAATCCCCTATCCCTTCTTCCATGGAACTGATTTCTAAATTTAGAAAGGCATTCATTATCACCATTGATGGCATAACCTCCTTCACTCATCTATATAAATCACTCATCTAAGAGATCAGGGGCTGGAAAATATTTAGTTGTAAGGAGATGCTAGTGATATGAGATTAGAATTGATTGCAAGTATTGTAATAGTGTTGAAGTGTCTTACTTGTCATGAGGTGAAGAGGGATTGAATTGGAAGAATGCCACTGGATCGAGCACATATGGATTGTAATCCTTCCTCTTATCAATAAAGTTTTCAAAACTTTTTCCTTATGCTTGTGTTATATGTAATGCTTTCATATGTATATCATGTTCTTGATTCCATGTTATTTATAAGCAATAGATCATTATCATTTGCCTTGATGGGTTTTTGTTTCTGTGTTTGTGCAGGTACTTTCCAAGCAGCTTAAGTACGGAAAGGAGAAGTAAGATCGGTCAAGGGAGACAAGGAGCTAGCGAAAGCTACAAGTAGGTTTCTCTTCTCTCTTATTTTATCTATTGATTATAGAAAAGGTAGAGATTACTTTGTCTGTTGTTTCTAAACTTGCTACTAGATCTAGAGGGTTAGGCGTTTGTCCAAGAACATTAAATATTCCCGAAACAAATTGGCGACTCCGCTGGGGATAATTCATCCATCTTAATAGCTTATTAACCTCTTAAGACATTTCTACATATTGTACTTGTGGTCGTTGATTGAATTTCAGTCTTCTTTCATTGAAAATTGAGTCGAAATTGTGTCAAAATTGCCTTCAGAATGGCTTACTATCATCAGCGCAGTCCAATGAAGGACACAGTGCACTGCAGTGCACTTCCTGCATAGATCCAGCGTTATTCAACACACTATCTCTAACTGCTGCCTGTGCTGATCCGTTGAGGGTCAGTTTCCCATCTAGGAACTGAAAGTTTTTTCCAATTTTCTCTCGTTTGAATGAATTGTTGAATGTCAATGATGTTTTGTCCCTGAAAATAGTCTTTTCATCTCCTTAGCCAACCCTACTTTGATTGGATTGATTAATGTTTCTTTAATGTTTTCTTTATCATTATCAGTCTATAGTCAAAGTTAGTTTTTGGTCGATTGATCTTTATTCAAAAGAAGGTGTCGTAAAGTCGTCTTTTCCTTCAAATATTGAATTGTCATAAAGTCTTCATTCATAAAAGATCGATTGATTTGTATGTGCATATGGTTTGTCTTTTCGTTGAAAGTGTCGTAATTCTTCATTTCTTTGAAATCAAAAGTGTCACAAATTCTTCCTTTCCCTGAAAAGAAATTGTCGCAAAATCGTCATTTTTATGAAAATAGACATTTGATCTATTATGCATATTTCCTTTTTGTTCATCATAACATTAAGGGATTTGAAAAGAAAAACATGCATTGTGGATATTAAAGTTTTTGAATGCTTGAAAGGAATAGTTTAGGGAATTGCATCTAGTTTGTGCTCTTTGTTGATTGATCAAAAAGTACTTGTTTGCTCTATCCCTAGTAGCTAGGAATTTCATTGTTAAATTGAATGGAAAGAATGCTTATCATATTAGTTTCATTTTAGGAATTGCAAACATAAATCATGTGGTGAACCTTGAAAGGGAAATTCTAAAGAAGATCAACTTAAAATTTATCTGAATTTACCTAATGGAGCATTGTCACCTAACGAAAAACATTTAGAGGTCTAGGCTAGAAACGTGTTCCGGTGTCATAAAACAAAGCAGTTGTCACTAACTTGTCTACAATACATCACGAGTGCGATACCTCATTCCATGTATGTGAGTATATCGTAGCTCGTCCACGTACCTTTGGGTATATAGGGTGGTGTTAGAGTACGTAAAGTATATGGGAATGCTCTCACTTTTGCGGTTTTGCATTAGACAACACTTATACAGACTGGGCCTCCACGTACCTTCGGGTATATATGGGAGGAAAACTCTATGTTTTTATCGATCCTTAGGTAACTAAGTCGGCTGCCTTGTAAACTATGATACACTGAACACAGCATTTGAGGAGATTACATGCCCGTACTTCTTGGTTCGCTAGGAGGTATTCTGCAGTTCACAGTTGCTTGGTAAACCTTTTGCCTAGATCATCCCTCTTTTGTTTTGTTATGTTACTTTGATTAAAATAAAATTAATTGACCACGGATAACATCCTCCTCACTCGCTCCTTAGTTGATCTTAGGTTGAAACATATGGCGACAAATCCAGAGTCCACCAATCAAGGAATTCCTTTTGATGGGAATCCTAGTCCTTTTCATCCTTTCAGAAATATTGGTGCTCCTTATATGGCTACATTGTCCTTTCTGAGATTTACCATTGGTGTGCTAGTATGGTTGTTTTCAACCTCCTTGGTTTAAAATGTCGTGATTTCTCCACAATCGAGTACACCTCCAACTGGAAAAAATCAACCTCCAGTTGATCCTAAAGTTGACCCTTTGCCTTCTTTCTCGTTTGTTTCTTCCTCCCCTTCTTCCTCTTCACCTGGTGAAAGTATTGGTACTAGTAACCAGGTGGCTAAGAAGAAGAAGAAAGGGAAGAAGAAGAAGAAGAAGCAAATTCAGCAGAGGGGAAACCAAACAACCATTGTTTTGAATGCAACATCTGATGAGAAACCATCCATCAAGCCTCACAAAGTTCGATATCCATGAAAACTTTGTGCGGGAGACCATATTCTTCGAAATTGTCCTGATATTCCTCAGATATTAGAAGAATGGTCTTCTCGTTCGCATCATCCTGTGTCATCAAATTTTAGAGATCATGTTGGTGACACACCATCAACTCGTGGCAGTAAAGTTCATGGAAACAAGGGTAAAGTTAAGTTTCCCTGTAGGTTATGTGAAGGGAATCACCCCATTCACCTTTGTCCCTATCTAGATGAAGCCAAAAAAGTGTTGGATAACCGTCCTACTTCACCACAGCGACTTCCATCTGGCTACAGGAAACTATCCCTAAATCCTTTACTAGTTGATGAATTAACTGACCAAAATCAACCATCGGTCGAAACCACTCTCTCTAAAAGTGAATCCTATGAGTCTATACCCGACCCAAATCAACAGGTCAAGGTAACAGTTGACTCGATTTCACCTTCAGTAAATCGTACCCTTCCCGAAGAGAGTGAATACGATACCACTCAAGTTCTTTTTGTTTCTTCAAATTCAAATGAGCTTGGGGGTAATCCGCCTGTTCCATCAAGACAGGAGGAAAATCATCCCACTCTTGTAACTCCAGGGGTTAATTCTCCCATTTCTACGATACCCCCTCCAAGTAGTCTGGTCACTTCTTTTGATTGGAATCGACTGGCTAGATTCTTTCTTCCTTCTTATGTGCCTTTCCATATCATAGTACAAGTTTGTAATATGATTGTATCTGGCACTATTATAGATGAAGGTGCATCAGTGACTATCCTTTCCTCAACTTCTTGGCATGTGCTTGGTTCACCACCGATTGTGCCTGTTACATAGAATCTGTTGGGTTTTAACATAGGAACTAATCAACCATTAGGGATGCTCCCTCAATTACCTATTACTTTGGGAGGAAAAATCGTTTATTTAAACATGATGGTAGTCCCAAGCCCTTTAGATTTCGATTTACTTCTTGGGCGCGACTATGTTTATGGCATGGGAGCTATTGTTTCCACACTCTTTCAAGTGATGTTTGTTTCCGCATGAAGGCAGAATTGTCACCGTTGACCAACTTTCATTTCCTTGTCCAAATATGGCTTCCAGTCAACCATATTCCCTAATTGGTCCTTTTGTACCAATGGTATCATCCTCGCCACAGATTAATTATGTGGCAGCCTGTTCCATACCTACATCAACTAATGATCAACTCAGTGATGTTGTACATCATGTAATGAGGGAATTGGAACCAGATCTCTCCTTCATGACCTCTTATGAGTTGTGAAACAAGGAATATGAGGATAGTTCCTTGTCTTGTGTCAACCTCGTTAAAAAGTGAAACAAGGAGTATGAGGATAGTTGTTTTACTGTGTCAACCTCGTTAAAAAATGAAACAGGTCCATGAGGATAGTTCCTGGTCTTGTGTTGACCTCGTTAAAAAATGAAACAAGGGTCTTGAGGATAGTTCTTTGTCTTGTGTCAACCTCATTAAAAATTGAAACAAGGAGTATGAGGATAGTTCTTTTACTGTGTCAACCTCGTTAAAAAATGAAACAGGTTCATGAGGATAGTTCCTTGTCTTGTGTTAACCTTGTTAAAAAATGAAACCAAGGAATATGAGCATAGTTCCTTGTCTTGTGTCAAGCTCATTAAAAAATGAAACAAGGAATCTGAGCAGCATTCCTTGTCTTGTGTCAAGCTCATTAAAAAATGAAACAAGGCCCCAAGTTCCAAGTCGAGTCTTTGATTAGATATTGTAAAATCCCAATTGAGTCTTTCACTTGATCTCGTAAAAGAACCTTCATTCCATCCACCTGATAGCCATGAGTAGTCTACTTAGGTGAATGTAATGAAGCTTGGGGGGCATGCACCTAATGGTAAATTTAAGTTTCCTTGTAGGTTATGTGAAGGGAATCACCCCATTCACCTTTGTATCTATCTAGACGAAGCCAAAGAGGTGTTGGATAACTTTCCTATTTCATTGCAACGACTTCCATCTGGTTACAGGAGACTCTCCTTTTCATCATGTTGGGGGCATGTCAACCAATTTCAAGCATAGTTTTTCGTTTCGAGCTTGTCTAAAAATGAAACTAAATTCAAGCATAGTTTTTCGTTTTAAGCTTGTGTAAAAATGAAATTGAATTCAAACCATAGCTTTTTTTTCTAGCTTGTGTAAACATGAAACTGAACCCAAGCATAGTTCCCTATGGTTCAATCTTGTGTAAAAATGAACCCATTTCCATTTTCTAACCGTCGTGATTGCCATTTTATCAACCATTTTCATCCGATGAGCCTTAGTTGTTTTCATCCCATCGCCACCATCCCTTTGGTCGATCATACGCTTTCACTTGGTTGTTTTACCCTTTTTGAGGAACAGCTGCAATGTGTGCTCTTATTAGCCAACCTCTTCACATAAATCAACATTTTTTGAGAAGTTCCAGCATCACCGGAACCTGTTGCTATCCTAGACACCACTCGTTCCTCAAAATATAGTCCTCTTTAATCTCTTTTCAGAGTCTCTAAATATGAAATGATTGTCGATAACTTGTCTATTCCAACTCATTAAAGGATTGGAAATGATATCTCTCTTGTATTATTTTATGCTTTTTTGGACTTGAGAGATTATTTTACGAAAAATAACTTATGGAGTTTCCTTTTCGTCCCTTTTCAAATTCTCTAAACATGAAAAGGACCGAGTTGTCTTTGCCGTTAAACTCGTTAAAAACATCAAATAGCGACAAACTTGTCCATCTAGACAAGGTCGAGTTTCACCTTCGCTAAACTCGTTAAAGCATCAAATAGCGATGGATTCACTCGAAGTGTGAAATTATACAACAAGAATATGTTATCCTCCTCAAGCTTGATAAAAATAAAGAGGTATTGGTGAGAAATGACTGGGGAAAATGGAAAAAGCTGAGAAAACTTTATGGTAGCAAGTCGCTCTTGAACATGACACTTTCACTTCATCTCCATGACTATTTGGGTTGGGTTATCTGCTTGACAGTTATCATACTCATGGTCTATCACACCATCCATCACTTTTGTTTTGGGTCAATGCTGCCAATTCATTCAAACTATTTGGGTTGGGTTATTTGCTTGATGGTTATCATACCTATGGTCTATCACACCATCTATTACTTTGATTTTGGGTCAATGCTACCAATTCATTCAGTGTTGCCAATATGTTTAAGAGAAGTCATTTAGTTCAGACTTCATCCTTTGCAATACCGTAAACCTTCATTTTCATGACCACCATTCCTGAACTTTGTGTCGTTAGTCGATTTTTCATCTCCAAAATCATTTATCTCGTTTTGTCTCGTAGATGTGGGATACATCAAGGCCCTCCTACAATGAGTTTCATCTTGTCAACATCAGCACATCATCCAAGAAGTTGACTTAGAAACACCCCTTTAGTACCGTGAAGCTTGCGTACATCAATGGCAGGTTTTTCACTTTCGGCGACAGGTTGACATCACTGGCCTTCAACCGAAAGACTTTATATGGTGTTCGACATCAAATCATTTATTCACACCATGCGAAATGTATTGTATTACCTTGAGGGTCATTATCATTATCGGTGATTCCTCTCGCGTCTATTAACGGCTTACATCATTGGCTGGTAATCAGACAATGTCTTCCCATGTTCGACTTCAAAACATCTTTTCACATGGTTAGACTTGTACTTAAGCAAAAAGATTGAACGAGATTCAAGACCCCAGATCTAGTTTCATCCATCCAGGCTGCGATATTTTCAGGAGTACTAAATCAAATGTACAATGGCCTTACATTCATGGTCAACTATTCATGGGTCTATATCTGTAGATGACTATATTTTTTACATGTAATGAAAGTCTATAAGCTGAACATGGGTATGCCTTCCCTTAGCTAGTTCATGAGAAAGATTAAATTATCATGATATATGTATTGTAATTGATTCAGGTCACTTTCCGTTTCGAAACCTCCTCTCCTCGTGATAAATCGTTTCACCCGACATATATATTTACGACTTCATGCTTTAGGGGGCAACTGTTACAGATTCATTTGGGCACATCAACCCTAACTTGCAGATCAATGCTATTAGGGCCCATCAACCCCTAGTGCAGTTGTTACATGCCCTCAAGAAGTTAGTCATCAGAATGCCTCACTTCCAAAGAAGTTCCATCACTGAAAACATCCAAAAACTACCTCTAAGAAGATCAGCACAGGTAGGCCTTCATTAGGGTGCGTTGCAATGCAAACCATACACTGACAGGGTGTTATGTAGTGCACTTGGTCCCTCTTTGGCTTGCGCTAGGTGAATTTGAGCGAACTTCCGTGAGGGTTTGAAGATTCCTTATCCATTGGAAGCCTATAGAAGTTTCTTAATGCCACCTACTCCTTTGAGTTCGCATTTGGATGAGGAAGGGAAATAGGAAACATCAATCCCCTATCCCTTCTTCCATGGATCTGATTTCTAAATTTAGAAAGGCATTCATTATCACCATTGATGGCATAACCTCCTTCACTCACCTATATAAAGATCACTCATCTAAGAGATCAAGGGCTGGAAAATATTGAGTTGTAAGGAGATGTTGGTGATATGAGATTAGAATTGATTTCAAGTATTGTAATAGTGTTGAAGTGTCTTGTTTGTCATTATGTGAAGAGGGATTGAATTGGAATAGTGCCACTAGATTGAGCACATATGGGTTGTAATCCTTCCTCTTATCAATAAAGTTCTCAAAAAAATTTCCTTATGCTTGTGTTATATGTTAATGCTTTCATATATATATCATGTTCTCGATTCCATGTTATTTATAAGCAATAGATCATTATCATTTGCCTTGATGGGTTTTTGTTTCTATGTTTGTGCAGGTACTTTCCAAGCGACTTAAGTACGGAAAGGAGCAGCAAGATCGGTCAAGGAAGACAAGGAGCTAGCAAAAACTACAAGTAGGTTTCTCTTCTCTCTTGTTTTATCTATTGATAATAGAAAATGTAGAGATTACTTTGTCTGTTGTTTCTAGACCTGATACTAGATCTAGAGGGTTAGGTGTTTGTCCAAGAAAACTAAATATTCCCAAAACACATAATCATGAAAATGTTTCCTATCAGATGTGGCATGGAATGAGGCCCCTGAATCTACCACTCAAGGAACAATAATATTTTCTAAATAAATAATCAAACCATCTTGCAACACATCACCTGTGAAATTTGCTTCAGGATTATTTTCTTGTTGTGTGTATCCTTCTTTTCCCTTCTGAGACTTACAATGTTTCTTCAGGTATCCTTTCTTCCCACATTTCTAACATATTGTCCCCGATCTAGACTTGTATCTACCTTTCCTTGACTTACTGTGATATCCTGGGCTCTTTCCTCTTTCCATTTTTCTTCCCCTAGTCTCTGTAGTCAAAGCATTATCTGATGTCTCGCCAGAGATTTTATGTCACATTTTCTCGCTAAGGATGGCACTGATAACATCATCAAACTTTAAAGTACTAGATCCAAATACAGAGTTACTAATGGCCATAACTAAACCATTCCAACTTTCTAGCAATGAGCACAGAAATAACACATCCCTAACTTCATCATCAAAATTTACCCCTATACAACTTAACTGACTGGTAACCATATTAAATTCATTTAAATGATCAGCAACAGATCCACCTTCTGACATCTTCATATTAAATAAATGCTTCATAAGAAATATCTTATTTGAGGCCGAGGGTTTTTCATGTAGTTTAGCCAATGCCAACATTAAGCCCTATGTTGTTGTTTCCTTTGAAATATTAAAGGCTATCGATGTCGCCAGACACAATCGTATTGTTCCAAGTGCCTTTCTGTCGAGAATCTCCCATTCTATGTATGTCATACTCGCTGTGTTCTTCGTTTTTCCGCTCAATGGTAGGTATAGATCTTTTTTATACAAATAATCTTCCATCTACATCTTCCACAACTAACAATTTTGGCCATTAAATTTTTCAAACTTATACCTACCATTATCCGCCATTACTCCCACTCGAACCAGGAACCCTTCTCTTCTACGAGTTTAACAACCAAATAGACCTTCGACTTTGATACCCGTTGTTAGAAAATTATATATTATAGGTCAATGGAACATATAAAATATTGCATAAACACAAACATAAAAAATGCATAAAACAAGAGAGACACATATATATGTGGTTCACCCAATTTGGGCTACGTCCACAGAGAAACAATCAGTCATTTCTTTATATCATGGAAAATTTTAGGGGCGACTTTTCGCCCTTGGGCTAAATTAAGGGGTTTTATATTTTTATTGGGCGAATATTTTGTATCATAGTACATTGTTACAAATCGCCTTAAATTTATTTTATAAAAAAAATAGGTATGGAGGTTAGCCCACCTTATTTTAAGGGAGAGGGTAAAAAAGGTAAATTCAGCCCTTGAAATTAGGAGTTACAATCTTCCGTTCGCCATCATTTTCAAGAAATGTATTTATGATAGTTATAAATAAAAATATAAATACAGTGGAGGTATGGTAAATAAATAAAAGCCCTTTTTATACTTACTCCAAAGGTATGGTAAATAAATAAAACCTCTTTTTATATTTAGTCCATATTCGTCTTTCTATTTAAGAATGCTCAAAAACGAAGTTTCATTTAAGTGAATCCTATGGGCCAAATACCATATTTATAAAAGAGGTATGGTAAATTAATAAAAATATAAATAAACGAGAGGTATGGTCAATAAGTAAAACGTTTTTTTATATTTACTCCATATGTCACCTTATATTTATGAACACACAAGTGTGTAAATAAATAAAAATATAAATAAAGTGGAGGTATGGTAAATAAATAAAACCTCTTTTTATACTTCAAAGGTATGGTAAATAAATAAAAATATAAATAAACTATAGGCATGGTAAATAAATAAAACCTCTTTCTATATTTAGTCCATAACCCTCTTTCTATTTAAGAAGGCTCAAAAAAGAGTCTTTATTTAATGGAATCCTATGGGCCAAATACCATAACCCTCTTTCTATTTAAGAAGGCTCAAAAAAGAGTCTTTATTTAATGGAATCCTATGGGCCAAATACCATATTTATAAAAGAGGTATGGTAAATTAATAAAAATATAAATAAACGAGAGGTATGGTAAATAAATAAAACATTTTTTTATATTTACTCCATAAGCCACCTTATATTTACGAACACTAAAAAAAATGTGTTATATTTAGGTGAAGCCTATGGGCCAAATTATTATTAATACCATGCAAAAAAACATTATTAACCCTAATATTAGTATTAATAAAAATAAAGATGGCACATGGTATTGACCCATGGTATTCACATGGAATGCAGCCTATTTAAAGAGAGGAATTAAATTAGCATATATCCATCTTTACTCAAGGAGGAATTAAATTAGCATATATCCATCTTTACTCTGGATCAAATATCATGATATGCAAACTAACATAGAGTGAAAAAATATTTAATTCCTCTCGGGGCTTGGTAGATCAAGAGGAAAAATGGATCTTGTAATTTAATGTCACTTAAACATTTTAACTTGGTTAGAATAAAAAAAAAAAAAAAAAACAATTATTAATTTTATTAATTTTTATAAATTATTAATAGTAGTTTTTAAGCTCCAGGTTTATGATAACCCATGGTAATACCATGGTATTCATGTGAGCATAGACTATTTAAAGGGGAAATTCTTTCAGCTTAGATCCATCTTAATTCCGGGTCTACCAAGTGCTGGGAGGGATAAATAAATTTAACCCCTCTAAGAGTGGTAGATGTGGAGTTAAGATGGATATAGGTTGGTTTTATGATAATGAAGATATTAAATAGACTTAGGAAATTATATTGTGGTAGATGTGGAGTTAAGATGGATATAGGTTGGTTTTATGATAATGAAGATACTAAATAGACTTAGGAAATTATATTGTAAAAAAAATCTTAAGGTGAATGGTTAAAGCTACATTTAGTCACTTCACAAAATTTAGTAAAAAATATCGATATCTGCATTAATATTGGTTTTTCTGATTTAACAAAAAAAATTCAAAACAATGAAATCTTAACTCTTTCCGCATCACCCTCACAGAAGAGAGATAGTAGTTTCCCAGATTTCCCATCATTTTTCAAACATTCTCAATATGATATCTTCATGCAAAGGTTAAGGTATTGATCTTGGATTAGTTGTTTAAAAAATATGTTGGTTTGTACAACCTTTCATCTTCTCTGCTATTCTTGGTTTGTCGTAATGATCTGTAGGGGTTGGGTCAGTGCAGCATATTGTCCTAAAAGACAGAGATTGTGCACCAAAAAGGAAATTAATCCACATGTTACAACGATGTTAAAAATGGTATGAAGGTAGTGAATTATGGTAATAAGAAATTTAGATTGGGAGAGACGTAATTAAATTTTATTATTTAATTAAATATTTCCACTTAAAATAATAATAAATCTACATTTATATATTTATATATTGATTGGAAGGCTTCTGACAATAATCACTTCTTTCCATTAGATCTCCTTCAGGCCTTTGGGATACCTACTACTTCATTATATTATATAGTTGGGGCTTGCTACTTGTTGGCTTGTTGGGGTAAACAAACTTGATGTGTTTTTTTTATATCGCAGCTCGAGTCTATGGAATAAGAAAAAAATTTGATAGCTTGGCAAAAGTGGTAGAGAAAACATTAATCTCTCCTACCATGACAAACATGGCCACTAAAACTTGCAACATTATTTGTAGGAAGTGAAAATTATGTTTCTTTTTTCCAAACATGTATGTTAGTATATTGCAGTTTAATGAATATATTTTATTATTATCATATATGGTTTCATACTTTAACAAAACAGTCACCAAGACTTCACAATGTTTTATTATTAAATGAAAGATTTTCCAAGATCTTACAAGATTTTGTAATTCAATGAAAGATTCGCCATGACTTTACAAGATAATGTAATCTGGTGAGAAATTCGCCAATATATATATATATATATATATATATATATATATATATATAGTGATAAAATCTCCTCCCATTTTTCTTATGTATCATGGAGATTTGCCCATTTATTATACATATAAATTTAGGGTGGTTCTTAAAATTTTCCTTGCTTTATATTATCTAGAAAAATGAAGAGATACAACCTACAACAGCTCTGTTGTAATTTCCTCTTCGCTCTCACACAGCCTCCTCTCTCTTTCTCGCTTATAATACACATATAAATAACTGCAATATAATTCCCTTATATAAATCGAGGGGTTGTCTTCTAGGGAACAAACCCTAAATTAAACATAACTTCTAGTGTCACATCATCCACCTAATGAACGACTTAGATTGACTAATAAATTACAATATTTTACAAGGAAACTTTTCATTTTGAGGGCGTTGCCCTCGAACCCCCGCCACGAGGGACTCATAAAATCGTCGTGGCCCCCCTAGACCCAATGCGGCGATACCTCTAAATAAAGAAGACAATCATGCTCCACACCCAACAAGTGGATGCTCTTAGGGTTATTATCACAGAACTCAAGCTCTTTAAGGATGTTGCTCCAGATCAAGATCGAATCTTAAAATATTTTGTTATGAAACCAACTCACAAAAAGATAGAAAAGATAGATCAACGACTTCAAAGTCAGCCTCTTCGAGGGGGAAACCTCTTTTACATTACACAAATGAACGATTCTTGGATGATACAAATGATAAGGCCTCCTTTCTATATATAGGAGTCTAAGGGGTCATAATATAATCAAAGCCGACATAACAATAATAATATAAGGGCACAAAAATAACAATAGTGGGCTTCTATGGGGCACAGTAAATAACAATATGGGGACTACATGGGCACAACAATATAATAAGGGGGTTGCACTAATAAAAATAAGGGGTTACACTAGTATTATAGGGACCTAACATGCCCCTCTCCTTTAAAAAGTGTTGTCCTGAATGCTTGAGTAGTTTTGGATGCTTCTGTATAAAATTCTTGTCCTACCATGTGGAATCTTCAGCGGGTAAGTTCTTACACTTGATGAGATACTCTGAAATTGATCGATTTCATAGCTGTCGGGTTCTTGTTTCCGTGATTGCATCAAGTTCCAATATGATTTTTCCTTCCTTGTCAAGTTCTAACAATATTGTTTGAACTGGGAGCTTGTCACCTATAACCTTCCTTAAGCATGAAACATGGAAAATTGAGGGCACTTGGGAAGATGCAGGAAGCTCCAATTTGTATGCCATAGTACCAATCTTTTGCAACACCTTGTAAGGACTGTAGAATTTTGGTGATAATTTATTATCCTTCTTAGCTTGCTTGAGGGACATTTGTTTGTATGGTTGTATTCAGAAAAATACCTAGTCACCTATATCAAAACTTCTTTCACTGCGATGTTGTTCTACCTGTTGTTTCATTCGATTCTGCGTGAAAGTGAGGTTATCATTTTTCTTCTTGATATGTCATTCTATCTTGAGAGTTTTAGGAGTGGTAATTCTTGCCAATGCATTACAAGATATGTCAGATTCATTTCTTCTTTCTCTGGGGTTGGTTCCTAGTGCATATCCTCTTCTTTTAACGTTTCTTGATCCTTTTCTTCCTCCTCTTCACAATTAATGTAAAATAATTTCTTCTCAACACACTTATGATGTTTAGTGTATTTGCTATCACAACTGTAACAAAAGTCAGTTTCTCCTTTTTCTTCCAATTTTTGTGGTGTCAACCTTGTAGGTTGTGGAAGGCTAGGAGCAACAACACTTCCATCTTTATAATTGTGAGTGATAAGATTTTTTGTTGCCATAATTTTTCTTTCAATTTTTCTTGCCAACCTGAATGCCTTCTTCAATGAATTAGGTTCTCAAAGACGAACCTCATGTTGAATTTTATCCTTGAAAGTCCCTATGAAGACATCAATCCTCTGCTTCTATGGAATATCATTTACCCTTATATTCAATTTTTGGAAGTCCTCAATATGCTCTGCCATTGAACCCTTTTGTTTGAGATTTATCAATTGGCTAAAGAAGGTGTTGCTCTGTGTATCCTCATAATGTGCTATTATTTCCCCCGTGAAAATTGACCAGGTGACAAGTCGTTTATGAGAAAAAAGTCCTTCATACCGTAAAATTTGATTCAATTCTAAATATAAAGATGCAATACGTACCTTTTGTAACAGTTGCACATCATGTAGATCAAAGTATTTCTCCATCTGTAGAATTCATGTTATGGGATCCTTGCCATAAAACTTCCTCATATTGATCTTTGGAATATGGTGGGTCTTCAATCGAATGTTAGATTCTATGAAATCATGATTAACATTCATTTTTTTCTCATCATGAGTTTCCTCTACTACCTTTTCGTCATTAGGAGGCCTTTCTTGTAGCAGCTTTGTCCCACCTTCCTTCAAACCTTCCATGTCTTTCTTCAAATCTTCCATGCATTTCTTAAAATATGCTTCCCTACCATCAATATTAGCTTCCATGGCACATATAAAGCTATTTATCTCAGCTTTGATCTCATTCCTCAAATCATCCATCCAATTTTGCTTACTAGGTGATTCAATTTTCTTGATTCGAGTCATTCTTTTTATTGCTTTTAGAATCTCGATCTTGAATCTGTTGTATCTCTAAAATTTTGGATCTCCAAGATTTGAAATTGCAACCTGAAATAGCCCTCTGTGTCCTCTTTCTAAATCCACCAGTCTGATCGAAATTGGATTCTCCAAGAAAGAGTTATGCCCAATCTCCCAAGATGACCTAATTATATACTTTTTTAGTAGAACTAACTTGTATGAAGTACAATGTGTCACTGTTTCGACCTTAGGACCTGAAACCGATACACAGAAAACTACAGGCTATTCTCTTTTTTTAATTTTTTATGAAATTTTAATTTGATGCTCAGAGAGAAAGTTATGACGATTTTCCCCAAGTCACCTGTTTGGGATGTAATCCGGGAGCCTTCAAAAACCCTAAATGTCTTCGACCATATATTCGAACATATAGCTACACAAGATCTGAAATTTGGGCCCGCAATTCACCAATATTTCGGCTCAAATGAGTTTTAATTTTAGAGTCTGAACCTTCATAGAAAAAAATTATAGTGAAACAACCACGATGACCTGTTTGAGATGGAATTCTGGAGCTTGCAAAAAACCTAACTTCCTCAGATCATATCTCTGAAAATATAGCAAGACAAGATCTGAAATTTAGACTCGAGATTCAGAAAGATTTTGGTTCAAGCGAGTTTTTTTTAGCTTCTGAAACTTCGTAGAAAAAAGGTTATAGCGAAAATGCCACGATGACCTGTTTGGAGCAGTGAAACCCTAGAATCCAAAGCTCTGATACCAAATGTTATGAAACTAGCTCACAAAAAGATAGAAAAGATAGATCAATGACTTCAAAGTCAGCCTCTTTGAGGGGGCAACCTCCTTTACATTACACAAATGAAAAATTATTGGATGATACAAATGACAAGACCTCCTTTCTATATATAGGAGTCTAAGGGGTCATAATATAATCAGAGCCGACATAACAATAATAATGTAAGGGCACAACAATAACAATAGTGGGCTTCTATGGGGTACAATAATAACAATATGGGGACTACATGGGCACAACAATATAATAAGGGGGTTGCACTAATAGCAATAAGGGGTTACACTAGTAGTATAAGGAAACAATCAGTCATTCCTTTATATTATCTAGCAAAATGAAGAGATACAACCTATAGCAGGTCTACTGTAATTTCCTCTTTGCTCTCACACAATCTCCTCTCTCTTTCTCGCTCAAAATACACATATACATAGTTGCAATATAATTCCCTTATATAAATTGAGGGGTTGTCTTCTAGGGAAACAAACCTTAAATTAAACATAACTTCTACTGTCACATCATCCACCTACTGAACAATTTAGGTTGACTACGAAATTACAATATTTTACAAGGAATTTATTTTCATTTTCTTTTAGCTTCAAGGGCGCTGCCCCTGAACCCCTGCCAGGGGGGCTCATAAAATTATCGTTTCCCCCCTGGACCCAATGCGGCAATACCTCTAAATAAAGAAGATAATCAGGCTCCACACACAACAGGTGGATGCTCTTAGGATTATTATCACAGACCTCAATCTCAATAAGGATGTTGCTCTAGATCAAGATCAACTCTTGGAAGATTCTAACAAGTGTGATATTGGCCTCAATATGCCAACAATCAAAAGTGATTAATTGGCATGCTAATGCTTGCTACTGGTGTCTTTTCTACTTTTTTTCTATTCATGTCATCCCTCTGAATCAATTTACTGTCCCTGTGTTTATGTGTTGGTTTCGAAACTGTAATGGGTCTCTAGCCTGGTATTAATCTATAGTATGTAAAGGGTCTTTGGTCAAATTGTCCATCAAACAGCTATAGAAAATGAAAATGTAATCACTCATGTATTTGTTGTGACCAGGCACAAATTTAATATATATATATATATATATATATATAGATATATATGACATAGTTAACATTGAAATATTTTGCTTAATAGTGGCATTGGAATATTTTATTTATGGACCACATTGATATATGAAAATATTGTTTTGTTATCAATATATTTATACATTTAAATCAATATTACTCAACTTTGCATATTGAAATATTTTCTTTATGACTCATTATTTTTTTTAATATTATTAATATTTTTAAATGTCATATATCAATTTTATATTAAAAATTGAATTAATTACACATTCAGAATTGAATTCTGAATTAATTGGCGTTTATGATGATAACATGTGACTAAGACCAATATGGTTTATTGTAATATCCTTAATTTTGATTTTTCATTTGCGGGGATTGATGGATCTTATTGGGGAGGTGTTAAGCATAACACAATTTTTTTATTTGGGCATTCAAGACATTTTTGGCGCATGGGACTTAGGAGAAATGGAAAATTATAGCTTTAGTGGAATGTGAGGGGCACAAGAGAAGGAAATTCGACCCAATGGAGCAATTCATACTAGTGAGAAGAGAGAAGAAAGGAAGGGATGCAAATTAATGGAAGGTGGGGACCACCAAGGGAGAGAGAGCCAACAATTATAAATAGAGCTTGGAGGCCTCCATTTGGTATCTCTGATCATTTGACAATTCAACATTAGTCCTCTTGAATTGATTAGCCAAGACAATCGTGTTGTTCAACACAAGAAATTTCCGAGTTGGAATTCCACCCTCATTTCGAAGAACTTCCAGTGTCTCCCTAATGAGGAAATTTGGGGAGCTCTATTCAAAGTTTCCATTCAATGTATTTGCAAGTTATTTTAGCTGGTACATTTTTCTTCCAGGGCGCAAAAGTGGTTCAAATTGCTTGTGGGGAGATCAATTACAGAGGAGCAGAACCGAAGGATTTGAAGGGGGTTTTCCCCCAATTTAGACATAGATTTTGTGGTGATTAGCAGGGATGAGTTGAGAGAATTCTTGGGGCCGAAATTCTACCTTTTTGGAAGTGCATAGGAGCTGGAGGAATAGAGGTTGAGGAGATATAACGTCAGAGATTGAAGGTATTCCTCAAGGGAGAATTTAGCAAAAGTTGGGAGAGATTTCCATTGATGGATTTTAGATTAGTTTAGGAGTATTAGTTTTGTGGGGCATTTTCTGGCCAAATTGGGCAATTTGCACTTGTTGGGGGTCACCGGGGATCAGCGGATTCAACCCAAACGCTTTTTGGGTTTTTGTGGGTTTATTGAGAGGAGTCTCCGACTAATTTTACAGAATTTTTTGGGCGATATTCGAGCCTGAAATTATAATTCTTATATCATGGCGAATTGCTAGTTAGCTGAGGAATTTGCACCATTTTGTGGGTTCGACTTTGGCTTGGAGATAGGCCAAACCTTTTCTGGGTATTTTCGAGTTTGAGGAGAGGAGCTTGTGGCTGCAATTTCAGAGCATTCCAAGAATTATTTTGAGCAGGATGACCAGTTCCATTCAACATTCTACAATGGAGTTTTTGGGCAAGTTCAAGCTATAGATTTGGGCCAAGCCAATTCCAGCACTTGATCCTACACATTTTAACCTAGGGTTTGCGTTGCTTTTTGTAGCAAGCCCATGTTTTATGGATTTCAACCTCTTGTACTTGATTTTCCATGCATAATTAATAAAATGGTTCAAGACTGTTGCCCAAGTTCTAGGGTTTTCTGATTTGTGCTCTTGTTCATATTTTTATTGTTGAGTTAACAAGTCAAGAAAATTGGTAGTTTGACAAATATTTTGAAAATTAGAACACGTGTGAGTAAGAGTCGACCAATCCAAGAAAAAATGTTTTTCATCTTCAACCCCCTTAGTGTCGCAAATGTGACAAACTCTTTCGTCCTAAGGTGTTTTGAGAATAGAACAACGCAGCTCATTTTATTAGAAATAAGAAGTAAATGAAATTTTTTCATTTTTAATTATTCTTCTCTTTAGCCATTGAACTTTTATCTCTCTCTCTCTCTCTCTCTCTCTCTCTCTCTCGCTATATATATATATATATATATATATATATATATATATATATCATTTATTTATGTTTTATATTGAAATATTTTTTAAAAGTTTTAGAATTATACTTCTTCCTCAATGAGTATATATATACACTCCTAATCACTTTACTTTTTTGAAGTTGATATAATATTATGTTACTCAATATAGACATCAAAATATTTTATTGCTCTAAGCTCTACAACTTAGTAAGGTGGAGATGTAGTGTGCCTAGATGAATGTAAACATTTGAATGTAAAAATAATAAAATTCAATTTGTGATATTGTAATTTTGTTTTTATTAATTAAATTACCATTAGTTTATATATATATATATATAGCCTTTAAGTGTGACTTTTTGGAGTTTTTTGCGGATTTCTAGCCAAAAATTAGATGAAAAGAATTGTGGCCAAATTTTGATTTGTGTTACTTAAACTGGTTTTTTGATTGTATATGTGGATTCAACAGCCTCAAAAACCATTAGGGCACTTTGATTTTAAAGATTTCACCTGTCAAACTTGTGATTTCAATGAATCCATGTCAAGTTCTAGACAAATTATATCGGAAAATAAACTGGAAGAGCATAACCATATTTAAATTTAATTAACCAGTGTAGATCATCTTAACTCCAAATCTATCAAGAGCCAAGAGGGATAAAATCTCTTTTAGCTCTAAAAGAGGTTTGCACCTCAAGAGAATTGATCACTCTCGATACTTAGTGGCACTTGGTAGATTTGGAGTTAGATATATTTAGGTTGATTTAATTATTAGTTATAATTAATTTTAATTATGATGATAATTATTAACTTTTTTATTTTACTTTTATTTTTATGCAATTTGTCAAAATATTTACATAACATAATAGGAAAAAACATTACAACATCTGGTAGATTTGGAGTTAGATATATTTAGGTTGATTTAATTAGTAGTTATAATTAATTATAATAATGATGATAATTATTAATTTATTTATTTTACCTTAATTTTTATGTAATCGGTCAAAATCTTTACATAATGTAATAGGACAAAACATTGCAACATTCCAGTTGGCTATCACCTATTAAATCCATCTTAACCCCAGATTTACCAAGCACGTAGAGGGATCAAATCTATTTTCACTCTGAAAGAGATTTGCATACCAAAAGATTTCTACATGAATATCATGGGTTCTCGATAGGATGGGTCATTTTTATTTTAATTTTGTTATTTTAATTTTACTTTCATCTTTTTGTTTTATTTTGACCAAGTTAAAATGTTTACATCACATTACATTAATATTTTTATTTAATTTAATTAATATTTTTGTTTTTATGTAATTTGACTTAGTCAAAACATTAAACATTGCATTACAACATCTTTACCATACTAGGCTCGAAAGCCCCTTCACGGCAATTAGACGTTGTTATAATCATAATTCATTTCACAATCAAAATATTTTATAAATATTCTATTTTAATTTAATTTAATAACATTATTTTAATTAAATCTAAAAGTAATGTTAAAATTACTTTTGAGATATATCTAAACCTTATATATTTAATACTAGAATTGTTTCTATGGATATTCCATAGAGATTAAATCAAGGTTTTAATAAAATTAAAAACGAGAATACTTTTTTATATAGATACGTGAAATTTATATAATAGAAATAATATTATTAAGAACTAGCATAGATCTAGCTTAATTAAGGATCTACCAAGCTATGAGAGGAGAGGAATCAAATCATCAAATCTCTAGGTGCAAATCTTTACTCAAGTTTTGCATTAAAAGAAAAAAATTGCATCTTGAGATATTTGATCTTCTCCATGTTTGGTAGAGCTAGAGTTAAAATGGATCTATGCTAGTTTCTAGGTGAGAGTCACCACATATCCTTTATACGGATGCAATATCAATAATAAACTTAGCACATTAAAAGCTAAGTTGTGTGAGTGGTGAGAGAGATCAAATCTTTGCACCACTTGGTAGATCTGGAGTTAAGATGGATATAGTCTTATTTAATTATTAGTTATAATTATGATGAAGATCATTAGTTTTGTTATTTTATTATTATGTAATTTGACTTAGTCAAAATCTGTACATAACATAATAAGATAGGACATCACAACATCCCATCCATGCTAGGTGCCTCTAGGTGCAATAAACACATAAAAAAATTAAAATACTTACAATATAAGGTATTCACCCCACTTTACCATAGATATCATTCACTTATAGTTAGACTTTGTTAAAATACTATGGGTCAATATCATGGATTATCAATACCACATGCCCCAAGATAGTAACTAATTTAACAATCAAAATATTTTATAAATATTTTATTTTAATTTAATTTATTAACACTCTTTTAATTAAATCTAAAAGCAAAAAAATTATAATTACTTTTGAGATATATCTAAGCCTTATATCTTCAGTACTCAAAATATATTGTGCATATTCCATAAAGATTAAATCAAGGTTTTAATAAAATAAAAAATGAATATATATATATATATATATATATATATATATATATATATATATATATATATATATATATATATATATATATATAATTTTTTTTCCTTGAAGAAAAAAATGACTTTATTCAACTTGAAAACCAAGTAATAAAATTACATTATGTAGATGCCCAAAAGCATTTTCATCATATTAGCCTTTCGATCACTCCCATTTTCATGTATTAGCCTTGCAGCTGATGCACAAAAGCAACAAAAGGAATTACAAAGATTTTACAAGATTATGTGCGATAAAAATTACTTAATTTTCTTTTTATTCCTTTCCCATTTCGCTGATGCACAAAAGCAACAAAAGAAATTACAAAGATTTTACAAGATTATGTGTGATAAAAATTACTTCAACACCTTCCATCATAATCCTTGATTTGGAGCAGTTGCTACTATTGCTAGTTTTGATTTTGACAGCATAAATGCCATGGATCTCACTTTCTCAATCCAAAAATTAAGTGTGTAATCATCTCAAGACTCACACAACTTAGTAAACTTTTTTTTTAATTAAAAGCATTATAAAACACCAATAAATCCACTTTTACTGTGCTAAAGTTTATTGTTAATATTGCAACTTATCTAAAAGGAGATGTGGTGAAATATTTCACTCACTCTTAGCCAAAACCAACATAGATCCATCTTAACGAAGGATCTACCAAGCCATGAGAGTAGAGGAATCAAATCTCTAGATGCAAAACTTTACTCAAGCTTTGCACTCAAAAATAAGTTTACGTCTTGAGAGATTTGATCCCTCTAAGTGCTTGGTAGATCTAGAGTTAAGATGGATCTATGTTGATTTCTGGCTAAGAGTGAGAGTGAAATATTTCACCACATCTCCTTTAGAGAAGTTGCAATATCAAGAATAAACTTTAGCACAGTAAAAGTGGAATTATTGGTGTTTTATAATGCTTTTAATTAAAAGAAAGTGTCAGCTAAGTTGTGTGAATCCTGAGAACACGACACACTTTAACTTAACCTTTGTGTTGAGAAACCACGACCACTACACGCTTAATGTCACGCGCCTACACCTGCGGTAGTCTTTCAACTGCTTATAGCGAGGTGCGGCACTACCAATCGTTTTCTTTTCACCAATACTTGCGATTGTAGACTACGCCTAACATTCCATACTTAGTTTTATTTTTGTTACCTATTATTAATGTGTTCCTTTATACAAGTGAAAGCCCATAACATAATTTCACATAAACAACATTATACAAGAGAAATGCACAACAATATAAAGGGAGGGGCAACTCCCTACAATATGAGTATGCCCGAAACAATATATTATACAATCTTCAATGTTACAAAGCTTTACAAGTTAAATCTTGGGAAACCCCAAATTTACACTTAGCCAATTTTCAACTTCGGCAAACTCGGTTTCCCAGCTCGTCGGCGCCTCCGCACGGTTGCCGCACGACTCACCAACCCTTCGTTCACCTCGTCGCACGATCGTGTTGTTTGCCCAACTTGGGTGCGCCTCCAAGTCGCCACAAACGGGCGCCTCTGCACAAGTCACACCTCCATTCACAATCTCAACACTTCGCCAAAAGTTACATCGTGCACACTTGCACAATGGGTGGGCACTCACCTGAGTCACCCAAGAACCCATGCCAAGTCGTCGCACAAACCGGGCGCCACACCCGTGCACGCCTTTCTCCAATCGGCGGGCGACCCTGCCCGCGCCCTTCACCCAAAACCAAGAAACGCGACTTAGCTTCGTGCGGCCTCGCCCAAGAACAGGCACATCACCAAATTGCGCCTTCCTTCTTGCATCCATGCACTTAGACCTGCGCCTTTCTCCTTTTCATGAGCGAAGATGCTTGATCGATGAGCGATGGTGAAATGACTCCATTGCAAGACTTGTTTATATGGGTGGCAGGGCGGGTTAGCCTACCCAGCCGACTCGTCCTCCACGCCTCAACGCACCCCTACTCCATCGCAATACCATGTCGGCTTGTCTTCAAGTATGGGTCGGCCTCCATAAGTCTTAAAGCATGCCTCCACGCATATATAGCCAGCTCGCCCTCCTCTCTATACACACGCATTATAACATAATGCCATCACATAAGTCTAAGATCTCTCCTCGTTCAAACCGTGCTGTTTGTTCAACCCCCCAACTGCGCGCCCTTCGCGGTTTCACTTCGGGCGGAACGCGTTCAAGACTGTAGGTCCTTACATCCTCCTCCACCTAAAGTCGTTGTCGTCCTCGACAACATGCCATCCTGGTAGCCATCCACCAAGATCATCAATATCTGTCTCATCCATGATGTCAACTCCTCCACATACTGCAAACATCCCTGCAAAATATGTAAAACCACTGTCTCCATCATGTCTCGTCCCAGCGACCATCTGTCACCAAGATCACCATACCAAGGTATACACCCCACTGGTATGTCATACATCGGAAATCATCTCAATCCATGATCATCGATCACCCTGTCACAATCTCCACAAGTTGCTCCCCATCATGGAAGGTTGGTCCTTCCATCCAAGCTACATGCTTCCTGCAACCTGTCGTGTCGACCTCATCATGTGTCGTCCTCATGTGAACTACTGCCATGATACTCCAACAAATGCTAACACATCTCTGTACATGCCGGCCCCCATGTCTGAACTGGTCGGGTGATCAGTCCAACTATCACGCTCAAACCATGAGTATGCACTTCCTCATGCCACCATCAGTTGTTTGTTAGAACATCCCGTCACATCCTCAACTCGATCAAGAATCCATCTCCATATAAGTGTAAGCCATGCTCAGGTCCATGAAGTAGTCCTCATCTCATCTGCAACATGTTGTCCATGATGTTTGGTACCAATGTGCTACCTGAAATCAACCACATCTGTCCCAACATCATCATCCATATGTGTATCTCCTTAATATGAAGAGACCATCTCATCAAATTCCGACTTGATGTGCCACATCCAGGTCCATGAAGCAACCTCCATCATATCTATATGTGCCATGCCTCAAGTCTGTTATAGAAACAAGTATACACCTGTCTCATCTAACCATGTGCTGTCCATGATCATAGATCAATCAGCTCCCGTGTGTCAAAATTGGTTAAGTCTCGGCTCAACCCATGCCAAAGTGTTGCCACTAAGGCATCATCATCATTGTAACTCCATCACTCCAAAGTGTCTCGTACCGATCATCCACATAAAGTCACTGTTTCAAGCCACACCCATACATGTACTTGAAAGTATGCACCCCATCTTGCATCAAAGTCTCTGACCTCAGCTCCTCAATGCATCAGATCCTATAAGTCCACCATATATGAAGTCCCTAAAAGTCACAACCTCATGTCATCATGAGCTCCAGGAGTCATCTCCAACCAACACTCTAGCAAGCATACAAGTCTCAGCCCAAAGGTCTCTGCAAGATGCCTCAGCTCTTCATGTAGTAGGAATGCTCCATACTCTGCTCACAACTCCATCCAAGTCCATGGCCTTGTTGTACAACAGTGCACAACCTCTCCATTGGCTCATAAATAATAAGTCTCCATGTCACACCAGCAAATCTACCTGCACAACTTCCTTGCCTTGGCACTCCTCATTGGATGCCCATAAGTGACACCTCTACAAGTGCTGCTGCATAATGTCCTTGCATAAGACTATCATGCTCCATGTCTCCAACCTGATGTCCATGGCTAAGTTGCCCATGTAGTCCAACTAAGTAGACCCATCACAACAATCGGTCATCTTCATCCAAGTCTGCAATCTTCGATCTAGTGAACTCAGTCACCCAACCATATTGTCATCACGAGTCCCTTCCATCATAGCTCCCCACTAAAGGTTCCACCAAGACTTGCTCTTGGTCTCGGCCATGAGAAGTCCATCCAAGTATACTCAAGAGTGTGCCCTCCAATCTGTCTATGAGTCATGCCGGGCACTTAGCCAATTCTCCATGTGGCTAAAGCATGACCCAATCCTCCACAACGATCATCATGTTCCTCCCTTGTCACGGGCCTTTGTACCTTCTACCATAAGGTCACAATCAACCTCAACAAGTCCCGCAACAATCAACAATCCTTGCTTCTCCATACAAGGTCTCATCATAGACATCCATGGTAAGATGCTCCCTTACATCGGCAAACTACTTTTGCCCTTCCCTGCATATGGTTCATCTACCAAATGCTCAAGTGAAACACAAGTATTAATAGTACTTACATCATCATCATGAGGTTCCTCCATAGGAGTGTCCTCATCCATCCATGTCTACAAACCGCACGATCCTGGTTCAACTTGATCAATCTCAAGTTCATCCTCCATCATGGTCACATCTGCAACATCCTCAAACATCACGACTTCCTCTTCCTTGTCAGCACAATCTGCAACTTCATCTTGCTCCATTGTCCAACCAAGTTGAAGAAGTTCGTCTTCGACATTCCTTTCCAAGACTTCAAGTTCCTTTCAAATCCAGGGGTTCTCTTCTTTCAACTGCTTCAACCTGTATAAGGTAAGCAAGAGCTTCCCTTTGCATTCTTCTAAACCTGACATGCCTTTTCGTTCAACTTGGTCCAAGAACTAAGCTTCACCTCTGCTAAACCTATTTCACCATTCACCTGAATCACCCTGATATTCCACCTGTCACCTGCAAAACTTGAACTCCCTTTCAAGTCTTCGGTCTTCATAGAATCAACTCCTTAATTCAGTTCACCAAGTTTCCTGCAAAACTTGGACCAGCTCCAACCGAGCTCTGATATCACTTGTCACGAAGTGCAGGTGTATATCAGCTTCAACGCTTCAACACCAGCACTAGATCTGATACCAACTGTCACACCCCTACACCTGCGGTAGTCTTTCAACCGCTTATAGCGAGGTGTGGCACTACCAATCGTTTTCTTTTCACCAATACTTACGATTGTAGACTACGCCTAACATTCCATACTTAGTTTTATTTTCATTACCAAGTATTATTAATGTGTTCCTTTATACAAGTGAAAGCCCATAACATTCACATAAACAACATTATACAAGAGAAATGCACAACAGTATAAAGGGAGGGGCAACTCCCTACAATATGAGTCTACCCAAATCAATATATTATACAATCTTCAATGTTACAAAGCTTTACAAGTTAAATCTTGGGAAACCCCAAATTTACACTTAGCTAATTTTCAACTTTGGCAAACTCGGTTGCCCAGCTTGTCGGCGCCTTTGCACGGTCGCTGCACGACTCACCAACCCTTCGTTCACCTCGTCGCACGATCGTGTTGTTTGCCCAACTTGGGCGCACCTCCAAGTCGCCACACACGGGCGCCTCTACACGAGTCGCACCTCCATTCACAATCTCAACACTTCACCAAAAGTTACACCGTGCACACTTGCACGACGGGCGGGCGCTCACCCGAGTCACCCAAGAACCTATGCCAAGTCGTCGCACAAACCGGGCGCCACACCCGTGCACGCCTTTCTCCAATTAGTGGGCGACCCTGCCCGCGCCCTTCACCCAAAACCAAGAAACACAACTTAACTTCGTGCAGCCTTGCCCAAGAACGGGCGCATCACCAAACTGTGCCTTTCTTCTTGCGTCCACGCACTTAGACCTGCGCCTTTCTCCTTTTCATGAGCGAAGATGCTTGATCGATGAGCGATGGTGAAATGACTCCATCGCAAAACTTGTTTATATGGGTGGCAGGGCAGGTTAGCCTACCCAGCCGACTCGTCCTCCATGCCTCAACGCACCCCTACTCCGTCGCAATACCATGTCGGCTTGTCTTCAAGTATGGGTCGGCCTCCATAAGTCTTAAATCATGCCTCCACGCATATATAACCAACTCACCCTCCTCTCTATGCACACGCATTATAACATAATGCCATCGCATAAGTCTGAGCTCGCTCCTCGTTCAGACCGTGCTGTTCGTTCAACCCCCCAACCGCGCACCCTTCGCGATTGCACTTCGGGCAAAACGCGTTCAGGACTACAGGTCCTTACACTTAACCTCGACCTAGGGCATCTAAGCCCCTTTAGCTTGAGAAACCATGACTTAGGGCATCTAAGCCTTGATCACACCAAGCTGGTGCCACACCAACCCTTAACATTAGTGGATTTGTGCCCAGTGAGTTTGAACATGTGACTTTCACATCAGGGAGGGTCCACACCCTGTAGGAAATGGTTTTAATTAAAATTAACCAATTATGCATATACATTATTTTTTTATTATAACTGACATTATTTTTTATTTACAAAGTATTTTATTTCAGGCTTTTGTGATCCATATTATGAATGTTGAGAGATTTTTTTAGTAAAAATCACATAAAAAAAAAAAAACTTTATTTTTTATTTACAAAATATTTTATTTCTGAATTCAGTTTTTTGTTTTCCATATTATGAATGTTGAGAGATCTTTCCCTAAATATCACATAAAGAATTATCGTTAATTAATAAACATTTTTTAATTAAAATGAAGCAATATATGGAAATTAGTTGTAAATAAAGAATTCAATTAATTTTATTATTATTATTTTAATCAAAATGAAGGTCAGTAATAATAAAGTCAAATTTAGTAATTCTAAACAATAAAATTGAAAAATAGTAATAAGAAAATGAAAAAAATAAAATAAAAAATAAATAAATTAAAAACAAAATAACAATAATAAAGTCAAATTTAATTATTCTAAACAATAAAACTAAAAATAGCAATAAAAAAATGGAAAAACAAAATAAATAAAATATAAATCAAAATAATAGATTAACTCAATTTTATTATTTAAATCCAAAAAATAAAATAATATGGTTAAAAAATAAAAAATAAAAAAATACCAACAATGCCATTAAAATAAATAAATAAATAATATAAAAACTTATGAACAAGTACAATATATCTTAATATTTCAACTCATCTTGATATTATAATAATTCAAAAAAAATCTATTTTTTTTAAACAAATAATAAAATTGTAAATAAATAATTTAGAAATATTTAACCATAAAATTTAAAATATTTTTAAAATCCAATAAACCAAGTTTGCTTTTCATTATTAACCATATAACATTATATTTTATTTAAAAAAATATTAAATTCAAAATATTACGTTGTTTACAATATATTTTAAAATATATATTAATTACAATATATTTTAATATATATATTATTTTGCGCAGGGGGCATTTTAGTGACAGTAAATGAATGCATTGTTAAAACACTCTTTGCGATAAATCACTAGTTCAAATCCCATAAGTGGTTACTTACTCTCTATATATATATTATTTTAATAAAATAATAAATATATATATTATTGAGTATATCTCAAAATACATTAGATTAATAATATTACCTAAAATATTTACATTTAATATTACCATATAAATGTCTATATTATTGGGTATATCTCAAAATATATTAAATTAAATAATATTACCTAAAATATTTAGATTTAATAATACCATTGGGCTGTTAAGATTGTTGACTGCAAATAAAATTAGCGGCAACAATTCAATGTATTTACTGTTATTAGAGATCATTGAATTCCAAGCAATCATTTCACTCGGTCATAGAAAACAGGCTCTTTGCGTTGATACTGCTGAAGTGGAATGTCCTGGGCTTTGTGCGATTCCAGTGAAATAACCTCACCTGGTACCATGAAACTTCCCCAATACGTACTTTGATCTTTCTTCCTGGCCGTGGACGAGTTTTTTTGACCAACTTATAGTACTTTGAAGATTTGGTGATGGTTAGATTTCCAAAATGCCAGCTATCTGAGAAGGTTGGAAAATAGAATCTTTCACTTCAGTCCGATTTTCTTCCATTTTATAATGGAAAAAGAGGTCAAACGAGGCGTTTTCACAATTTTAAAATAAGATATGGTTGAGGTAGAATTTCATCTGCAAACGCAACTCAGATTTGGAAAATCCAAACAATCAGAGAAAGTCCAAACAGAAGCATCTAAGGAGAAGGGGACCCCAAAAAGAACACAAATACTTCACTGGTGAAGAGGATCACTTCAAATGCTCTGAATCCATAATACAGAGAGAGCTTTTCATGTGATGTATAAGCTGAGCATGCATTGAATATTCTAATACTTAAATAAATGAAAGATTAAGTCACAATATATTAAAATGATTTGAGTTTGCAGTACGTCACGGCTTACGACTGGAGAACTGCCTTGCACTCTTGAAATTATTTGGTGGGGTTTAACATGGAGAAACGTCATCATGCTTGGTCAGACCGGTTGGCTTATTGTGGGAGTCTACTGATTCTCTAGCTTTGGTCACATATGCTTTTCATAATGATTGATACTAATATATAGAGCAAGACATGAGAGGCTTGAAATATGGAAAATTTGTAGGAAAATCAATAAAATGCATTTTTATTTTATTTTACTTGGTAGCCAAGGCCAAATCATGAATTCGGACTTCAAGCAATTTAGGGTCCAACCTACCTTTCATTCGTTGTACGTATTTGACGGTGATAAAGGAGCACATGTATAGAAATTTGGTTTCGCTAACATGTGACTAATCACGACGGCAAAAGTCAACTTTCCTATGAAAATATATATTGGTCTCTATATGATTTTAATGCGCGTGTGCACTCATTAATACTAATAATTTTTCATTAGTTTTCAGGTTAAACATTTTCGATTTGTTTTTTTGCAACAATCGTATCCTTCATGTACCAATAAGTTTCCAAGATATCCATTGGAAGTTTCCAAGATACCCATTTGGCCAATGGATTGGTGCTGAAGAATACGCCTTGAAACCCCTCCATATTCTTACCGAGAAGAGAAGGACAAAGAGAAGTGTGGTAAGAAGCTGCAATTGAAAGTGAAAGTAAGTGGAATCGGAAAGAGCAGGCCACCTTCATAAAATATGCCATTTGAAATCTAACACCTGTCACGTCTTGTTTTCAGTGTTGTTTGGAATATAATAAATATATGCTCTATACTCCATTCCTCAGTCACTCTGCCATACAGAAGCTTACAGAACTTAATTTGGTCTCAATTTAGTCTCAAGCTTCAAAGATAACTACTGCTGTTGAAAGGTTGTACCTGCCTATGAAATCACACCCACAGTTCATAGATTTATGAATTATATTTCTGCACAGTGCAAGGTAGCTTGGTCAAATCCAACACCCCATAGCCCATTTTATGTGATAAAATTTCCTCAGAGTTTGTTCTTTCTTCTCTTAATATATTTTCGCGTACTTCTCCTCATCTCCTCTGTTTTTGTTTTGGATTTGATGAGGTTTGTTTAACACTAGAAAGAATGAAGACTAATGCATAAGAATACTTGTAACATATTTTTTTCGACTTGCTCCAAAGGCCAAGCTACCGACAGTGCTTTCAAGGAACTTTGAAAAATAAGTAATCTTTCCAAGGCATTGGTTCTCTTTTATAAATGTGATCTAAAATAATGCAACAGTCGTAAATTTTGATGCATTCTTCTCGGCAATGTTTCCTTTGTCCATGGTTTGTGATAAAAGCGAATAATTGTTAGTAAGAACAATTCCACATAGTTTGTTATGTGGGATCCCATTTTTGGGTACTACCTGCATTAATATCGTTCCATTTTGGGTGAACGGTTTTCCACTTTGTTTTGAGTTTCTTTATTGCATTTCATTGGAGATACATTAAGTGCATCTCTTCAATATTCGTTTTCATTGATGGCACCTCTTTACAGTTTTTAGTCACCCATTTAGGTTTTTTGGTCACATTTCTGAACATTAACATAATTTCTTTCGCATTATTTGGGAAAACCCAATTCTGTGAAGGGCTGTGTAAGATTTTCATTGTATTATAGGCTATTAAATTTCTTTATTTCCATATTCCCAATGTTTAACCATGAGATGTGAAGTATTTTGCTGTTCTGATACAATGAGTAAAAGTATGTATCTTCAAACTGTTTCTTTATTTTGACAACCATCCACTGTCAGAAGCCGAATGTCCTCTGGATTTAAAAATTTAAATCTCTACATAGGGAAAATTAATATGAGTGCTGGTCCGAATAGGCGTATGTGTAGCCATCCACTTATATGATCAATTCCACTTCAATCTTTTTGCTTTCCCAGTTATTGTAATTTCTCATGCTGAAATGTCAGCGAAAGATGATGGCCTTGCTAAATTTAAAAATGGCGTATCAGAAAGTTTTGTCTTAGCATGGCCCAAGCCACTGCCACTGGTCTGAGGCGTTTTGAAATATTCTTTACTTACAAGAAAATATCCTGCTTACTCTGTTTTGTTTTCTTTATGCCGCTGCAAGCACTTGTCAGATCAGAACTTCAAGACAAAACTCTCCTTGAACATCACAGATTTGCTGGTAGTAATTATGTTTCAGACAGATTGATTATTGACTAATACCAAGCACGCTTTTGTTGATGTGAATTTGCAGATATAGTCATTAATTAAACGCATACGTGATTCCACAGACATCTATTATAACGTGGAGTCTGCACTAACTTATGCAGAGCAACGAGTTACAAGAGGTGCATAGCCTCCTTCCTCTGAAATATTCCTCGCTTTAAATAATAAATATAAGTTCTTTTCAGTTTTATTGTTGTTCGTTTAGAAAATGCATCACCCCCTTTATGCTAATCCGAAAGGCCAGAAGGATTCATATCAGCGCCATCAGTTACAGTACTGCAGTACACCATGGTCTCCACATGCATGCCAACAAACAAAAATATCTCTGGCTAAACACAAGACTTTTGCTGCAGGGAAATGACCAGATCAGAAAGCTTCTTTTCATCAGCCTCAATGGTATGGATCAGCTCAGATTCTTGTGGTGGTTATCAAAAATCACCGGGCAACGAGTATTTTCTTTCCAAATTTTTTGGGTGGCTCAGATATGTGCTGCTGGCTCCATGTCCCCAACGTGAAATTGTCATCCTCGTCAACATTGGTTTCTTATTGCTTTATCTGGCATTCTTAGTGAAGAAATTACTGTGTTCACGAAAGATATCATCAGAGGAAAAATCACTCCCTAAAAACACCAATCTCCAGGGCCAGAGCCAGAGCCTCAAAGTTAGTCTCAAATTCAGAGCAACTTTAGTTGTCACAGGAATTGTAAGTTTATTGCATGTTGGTCTCTGCATTTGGAGATTTGGAAGACTAGGCCTTAGAACAAAATGGGCTATGCTTGAGGTAATATACACACTAGTCCAAGCACTTTCATGGATTGTATTTGGGGCAATAGTTGGACATGAGAAGAAATTCAAAGCTACAGCACATCCAAAGTCTCTATGTCTCTGGTGGCTTATCAATTTCATTCTGAATACGCTATTCTTGATCTCTGCAATCATCAGGTTCACGTCCACAACTCCTAATCCAGATAGTATTCTCCCTCTTGATGATCTTTTTGCATTGATAACGTTCCCTGCCAGTGGATTTCTGCTGGCATTAGCCCTCAAAGGGACTACAGGCATCACCATTGTTGAAGAAACAGAAGAAAAATTACGCGAACCTCTTCTGGATGGTAGCACTCTGAATCCTGGCACTGAGAAACAATTAATAACCCCTTATGCTACAGCAGGTATTCTGTCAAGGGCTACATGGTTATGGCTGAATCCTGTATTGAACAAAGGTTACAGAAATGCTTTGCAATTGACAGATGTTCCTGCACTGGCACCTGGTGATAGCGCTGAAAATATGTTTGAACTTTTTAAATCAAACTGGTCTAATGACATAGTGGAACACCAACACCCTGTACACCTTACATTGCTTCGATGCTTTTGGCCAAATCTTGCACTTACTGCATCCCTGGCCATTGCAAAACTGTGTGTGATGTATATTGGCCCAGTTTTGATACAAAAATTTGTTGATTTTACATCTGGAGATCAGAGCTTTCCTTATGAAGGCTATGTGCTTGTATTGATACTATTTTCAGCAAAATCCATTGAGGTTCTTTGTTCCCATCAGTATAACTTTCAATGTCAGAAGTTGGGGATGCTGATAAGGTCTACTCTGATCACAACTTTATACAGAAAGGGTTTAAGATTGTCAAGCTCCGCTAGGCAAGCTCATGGTGTTGGACAGATTGTAAATTACATGGTTGTGGATGCTCAACAGCTTTCGGATATGATGTTGCAGCTTCATTACATCTGGATGATGCCTCTACAAGTTGGGGTTGCTTTATCAATCCTGTTTGGAGTTTTGGGCATTTCTATGTTGTCTGGTTTTGTTTGCATGGCACTGATAATGGGCATTGTAGCTTGGGTATCCAAGAGAAATAGGAGATATCAGTTCCAATTAATGAAAATGCGTGATCTTCGTATGAAGGCAACTGATGAATTTTTGAATTATATGAGGGTTATCAAACTTCAGGCATGGGAAGACCATTTCCAAACACGTGTAGAGTCTTTTAGGAATTCCGAATATGAATGGCTCTGCAAATTTATGTATTCTGTTTCAGTGAATATAATTACTCTATGGAGCACGCCTTCACTTGTTTCAGTAGTGACATTCACTACATGCATTTTTGTAGGAGAAAAACTTACAGCAGGGAAGGTGTTCACTGCAACATCTATTTTCAAAATTCTTCAAGAACCCATTAGGAACTTTCCTCAAGCCTTAATAGCTATCTCACAGGCAATGGTGTCCTTGGATAGGCTTGACAGGTATATGACCAGCAAGGAGCTTGATCCTGAGGCAGTTGAAAGGTTACCGCCAGGCAAGGAGATTGCTGTTGCAGTGGAAAATGGTACTTTCTTTTGGGATGAAGAGGAATCCAAATCCACTCTTCAGAATATCAACCTTGAGGTTCAAAGTGGATCTTTGGTGGCAATTGTTGGCACAGTCGGATCCGGGAAGTCCTCTTTACTGTCATCCATTCTTGGGGAGATGCCAAAACTCTCTGGCGAGGTATAACTACTATTCCTACTATAATATTTACTTGCATCTCCATCTTCCTCTTTAGTCTCCACTACATTAAAAATATGTATTTATAACTTGATAACACTATCAAGATAATTGTTACAGAATTTGTTAGAGTTTCGTAGTCAAACTCAGGCCAGCAGAGAAAACAAGCCAAACTGACTTGCTGGCAAGTCAAACTTGCTTCTTGGCGAGTACAAAATTGCCATTCTTATGAGAAAAAATTAGCCTAGTTTGCCTGAGTTTTTCCTGTGTTTGAGCTGATCACTTACTCTCCAGCCTCACCCAAGTTTTCATGGAGCCAAGTTTTGTAACTATAAGAACCAAAACATGGGAAGGCTCCTCCTGCCAGAGAAATGTGGGATTGCAATAGGTACAAATCAAGGACAAATGGATATTGAAAAGAAGAAACTTGTACCCATCAGAAGTTTTGATTTCGAAGGACTCATATGACCAGTTGTTCTTAGTACAGTAAACTTAATTCATTGCAAGATAACCGGATGAAAGAAACAGTAGTCAAAAGTAACAGAACAGTAGCTGACTCGAAAACTGTCCCTTCAGAGGTATAACAGACTTTTTTTCTGTTAATTAATGATTCATTGATTCATCAAACATTATTTGTTCTCTTAGATTTCTTTCCCCCATTCAGACTAAATAGGTCTATTAGATTGAACAATAGTTCTCACCAATTTTGTCAGAAATCACTTAAATCTGGGATCTCTGTCTCTTCAACAGAAACACAATAAGGCTCCACATGGTAGTATAGTGTGAAATCAATATATGTAAGTGGCCTTGTTAAAGAAGGTCCAGTAGTTAGTGGTTGAGGCCTCATTAATGGAAGTCCATTAGGTGGTTAGGGTTTTCGTCAATTAGAAACTATATATATATCAGTGTTGAAAATATCGGTATCGGCAAAATATCGGCAAGGGTCCAGAAAATATCTTATCGGCAATATCGGCAAAAATATCGGCAAAATATCGGCAAATATCGGCAAGCATAAAAAATATTTTTTTCAAATTTTTAAATATAGCCGATATTTTGCCGATATTTTCAAAATATCGCGATATTTTGCCGATATTTTCCGATATTTGCCGATATTTTGAAAATATCGCGATATTTTCAAAATAGAAAATATCGCGATATTTTCTCGGCGATATATCGTTTTGCCGAAAATATCGCGATATTTTCGAATATCGCCGATATATCGCCGATATTATCAACAGTGATATATATATATATATATATATAGTAGTAGAAGCTATGTAATGGGTTATCAAGTGAATACTGTAGTATTTGGAGCTCTTCTCATGTTGGAGATTGCCTCCTAGAAAAGGCAAGTGAACATTGCATCTAGTTGGGAATATCAATAAAGGATTTCTTATAGTGTTATTTTCCAATTTTAGTTCTATTATTTGCTTTGCACAGCTGTATTCCATCTATCTTATTTAATTGCTTCCTGCATTTATATTATGCCTGTTTTGCTCTAAATATTCTATATCAACTAACAAGAAACACCACAAGTGGTCTTAGAGCACTTTCTCATGACAACACATGCTCCAGCTTTAGAAAAACATTATCTAGGTTAGAGATGTGTTTCAACATCTTTAAATAACACAAATATCTATCATTCAATGGGAAAACCTATAGTTGGGGAAGAATACATGTAGAAAATAATAGAGGCATCACCTTGTTGAACACCTTTGTAACATCTGTTGGCACCCCTTTGAGTAGCACTGCATCAAATAACATCTGTATATGGAATTATTTTCCATGTTCCTTCAGGTATATCAAAATTCCCCTATGTACACTTGAAACCAACCTTACATAACCCTATTAGTCATCCTATTGCCATAGTACATGGAGAATAACACTTGTGGAGATCACTCTCACATACTAGGGAATTGGGTAGTATGACTAAGGGTATAATCTATCCTCGTTAGTTGGTGCCATGAAAGGTTCTGTTGAGCACTATTGATGGAAAACCTAGGTATATTAAGAGCTATAGAACTTGACACTCCTCTATCTTAGGACCCTACAAATCCTAGCCTCTTTCTACAAACCATAGCTTTTGCAACACATGTAACAAAGTCCCTATACATTTCTTAGTATCAAGAGTTTTGAAATTTCATCAATGCAGTAATACTCCCCTCAAATTGAAAAAATGTCTAGGGCCTGCCAATACCATTACAGGAGACCTAGCTCAACAAAATCCTTGTCCAACATCGATTGCTGTGGTGTCTCTTTACAGTAACTAATTTTTCCTTTCTTGTGGACCCACTCAACCATTAGTTGTGGACCCTCTTAACAAATTTCTTTTGGTACGCTGATTATATTGGGCTAAGATTTGGCTAACCTCTTTGATGGACCCAATGGTCCCATGACAAACACCCGTAGCATGTCAGCCATGAGGAAGTACAGAAAATAGTTGAGTCTTTCACCTAGTCAATTAGCAAAATGGAAACCAATGTCTTCCCTCACATTTCACATATCCCTCATTTTCAAGCCAATGACCCCTTTTCAAAAGCTTTTCCATACAATGGTAGTTGATTATTTCTGTAGTGGTTGCTTTGATATCTTTGAGCATGTAGGAATTGCCATTCTCTTGGAAACTCATGTATAATTCCAGGAAATCCATGGTGATAGGGCCTAGTGTTCTTACCCATTCATCACCCAAAAAAAAATCACAGCCACCCATTTCAATGGCAAGCATGTGGCATCCTTGTGAGGGAAGACATACTGGTTTCCGAACAATTCCTTGTAATCAAGGAGGAAGAGGTGAGAATAATACTAGGTGACAAGTGGCAAGTGGAAATATATCATAGTGTATTTGTAAAGTTCTAATTGTAACTCCCGTGTTTAAGAGACAAACAACCACCAATGACCCCATTGATTTCTCCTTCAATTACTCCATTGATTGACTTCATTATATTTTGGATTTTATAGAATACAATATATCTACATTTGTGGCATTCCTCTCTTGTAGTCTGCCTCCTGTTTTTTAAATGCCACTTATAATACTTCAAGGAAAAGGCACAATTAGTTACATGTGTTATAATCATCTTATTTTCGTAAGTCTTCTCATCTTTGTTTGTAAGAACATGTAAGATATTGGGCCAAATCTTGCCATCTTCTAGCAACATTTTGATCGATTGTCAAATGATTAGCACAACCTAATGTGCATCTTTGACCCATCTAAGCTAATGTGAGTTGGGATGAGTTGAGGTTGGGAACTTAAGTTCCTTTTCCAATCGAAGCAAGAGAAGGTCATTTTCGTTGCGATTATCAATGACCATATATGCTAGTTTGTGCTTGATTTGACAGTTCTATGTGAAAAGAGCTTCCTTGTTGCTGGCAAGGCTATCTCTGGGCATTAGCATTAAGTGTGGAATGTAGTTGGGATTGTTAACATCAACATCTAAGTCTCCAACCTCTCAATAATGCTTAGAAAGGAAGTATTTTTCCTTTTGGAGCTCTTTGGCCAAAATGTTTGACATTCCTCATTGGAATGGATTATGGGCAAGCTTTCTATTATAGGTGCCATATTTCTTCTTCCCACAGTGGGTAGAGGATACGGAATTGGTTTCTCCTTTGTTCTACCCAATATTGTTGGGCTGAGTAATTAGTAGAAAGAAAATGAGGACGAAATTCCCTTCATCTAAAAGAATTGAATGGTCTTATGTAACTTGGCTTCAATCTTGGATCCAATTTTGTAATGTTCCTAAACAGGAATATAAGTGATATATAAAGCATGCAAACAATCCAATGATCAGAAAAACGAAATAGACACACCCATGGAAACACTAGAAATAGAGAACTACTGAGCCATTTTATTACTTCTTCGAGAGAAAAATACAATAGTAAATAGAATGGTGCACCTAGGCTTGTCTCAATGCACAAGCATGACAAAACCTAGGTGAGAAAATGTTGAACTGAAGGCTGCTCCAACTGCTGCACCAAACTGAACTGCGCTGCCCAAAAAACTGCTCTGTCTGTTGACTTCGAAGGGCTGGAATCCCTGCTTCCCGTGCTCAAAAAATTATGATATTTCAACTCCTTACTCCATGGCCTAAACCAAGAAAAACCCACGAAGGAATTGAGCTAGTTTAGACTTCTGAAATTCGACCCCCAAGGAGCCCAACCTCAGCTGCAACTGCAAAACTCGGCCTGCTGGATTGAGGCTGTAAAACCTCCTGGAAAGTGCCCCAAAACTCTGAGATGATCCCTCCTACAAATATCATGACTTCCCGGATGAGCTTCTGGGTTGTAGCTCTTGCCCTCAAGATCCATGAAATTTCTGAACTAGCCCTTTGCACTGTCTCCCAGGCCTGGAATTCGAACTGCTGGGTTGCTGGCTTCTCTGGCTCCAAAACTCACACTGAATGTTGGCCCAATACTGTCCTTCAGGTTCCTTGGCTCCTCCAGCAATTGGTTGATCCAAGGTGGCTCTATCTCCCTCTGCGTTGTTCTCATTGTGACCCAGAAATACGCACTTCTTGAATGTAGCTGAGTGACCGTGCTGTGGATACTCCCCGGAACTCCTGAAAATGCTTGTGGAACTGCCTTCCTAGGGTGGCACTCAAAGTCCCTTAAAGGTAATGTTGAATCTTCGGCTTGAGAGATTCGTGGCTGAACAGCCAATTGACTCGGCTAAGCAACTCGAGCAAACAATAAAGTAAATTCAATATACAAGGATGAATGAATGAACCAAATGAGAGCCTCCTCCTCCTTATGACTTTGTGGGCCTTCCTTGCCTCATGTGGGCCCTTCCAATCAGCTATTTGAATTCCCTCCAAGCCATTCGAATGGCCTAGTTCGAATTCCCACGTGGGTGGCCCCCACCTTCCACTAGCAATCTAATTTAGCCACAATCTATCCTAAGTCCCTAAGTCGAAATTGCTGGGTCCTTTTCCTTGGCCAAAAATGTGCAAAATTGTGTAGATATGAACCTGTTACAAATGTATTTGGGAAGGGACATGACAAATTTGCATAATATGCTCCGAGGAGGAAATAGAAGAAACTCTAACTTATTTCTAATACTAGGGAACAACTCACAAAAGAATTTGATGTAGAGGGTATATTTTGGGCCCTTTGAGGCTCTACCTTGAGTTGGGAAAGAGATCCATATCTGGCTCTCCATTCCTATAAAGATCTGGCCTCCTTGGGTTATTTTGGTCAAAGGAAATATTGAGACTTTGAGGCCACATTTTTTCTTCATTTTTCCATTATCTCCATTAATTGACTCCCTCCTTTATAGTTACCCTTGAATGCTCCCCCCCACCTCTCCCCCAAGGAGAGGAATAATGAATCAATCAACGAGGGCATTTAATGGCAGTACATTCTAATCACTTGGTTTTCTCCCTCACAATGTCTTAGATCTAAGCTAGCATTTTATGCTAAGCATTTTTTGCAATTTAACAATCTGATTGTTTGTCCAACTACATATGAAGGCACTAGTCCCATGGACTCAAGATTCCCCTCATCAACTAAGACCGTGCTCCCACCATTTACGTGTCAAGATATGTATCATTAGATTCCCTGAGAGGACAAGATTTGTTGACACTCCTTCTAGGAGGTGGAGACTAAAGAGCACTTCATGTTTCAAGTGCCCCATCTACTAAGAGATTCGAGGGATATTGCATTGCTTCTATGGCGACTCTAGCAAGTCCCTTGCAACCTTTCTTTAAAACCCAAAACATAGATGCTTATCCTGATAATGCAAGATGTAGTTAGTAGTTACTAATAGACAAGTTTCCCTACAAGGACCTTCAAGGCCTACTTGGTTGACAACTCCACCTCTCAACCATCAAAGGCATGAAGAGACTGGATACAGGTTGTCGCTAGCATGGACAACAATAGATTATTGAAACGGAGACCATCAACATGAGATATCATGAGACCACTTCATCCCACTGCTCTCCACAGTCTTGGTTGATTTCTAGAGGACTTGTCATGGTGCAGTGCTATCATTGGGTTGTTTTAACTTTTCTTCTCCTAGAGAATTATCTATTTCACTTTGTAAGATTACCCTTTAGGTTCCCTCCATGTTTCTATTTTAGATTTCTGTCTACTCTTTCTCGTGCTTTTCTTTTTTTCCATAAACTCAGATTTTAGAAATGCTTAGGGGATGCTCTACTTCTGTTCCAAATGTTGTTATTCCTAGTCTTATTGACCTATTTTGGTTATTAATCAACATTAATATAATTTCATTTCATTTTGAGTTCATTTGTTTTTTTGATGTCCACTCATTAAACAGGTCTATTGGTTTGGACTGTAGTTCTCAGTTTTCTGTAATACTTTTCTTCAACCTATTATCTCTGTTGTTGAGTTTGCTGTTTCATAAATTTTGTCTATTGCACAATGCATATAACTCTTCAAAAGTGTCAACTGTCATCCAACTTATATTCACCTAAATCACATAACAGTGGATTCTTTTCTTATTCACAGTGAATAATTTCTTGCTTTGTTCAGGTTCTTCTCAAACTTATGTTTCAATCAATTTGCTCAGATGTTGTCATCTAATATTTGTTTGAACATTTCTTTTCATTACTTGTCATACAGGTAAAGGTGAGTGGTAGCACGGGGTATGTGGCGCAAACATCATGGATACAGAATGGGACAATAGAAGAAAACATTCTATTTGGATTGCCCATGGACTATTGCAAGTACCAGAATGCAATTCGAGTGTGTGCACTGCAAAAGGATTTAGAAATGATGGAATTTGGAGACCAGACTGAAATTGGGGAGCGAGGGATCAACCTTAGTGGTGGACAGAAACAGCAAATTCAACTGGCATGAGCTGTTTACCAGGATACAGATATTTATCTTCTTGATGACATTTTTAGTGCTGTGGATGCCCATACTGGTTCTGAAATTTATAAGGTAAGAACAATTAGATTGTCATGTATTACTGTCTATTTACCTGCCAGGTTGATTTACCATATAGAAGAATTCATTGGGAATATTGGAGATTCAATCTTTCTAATTATTCATTTCGCAGGAATGCATACGAGGTGCTCTAAGTGAAAAAACAATTTTACTGGTTACTCATCAAGTAGACTTCTTGCATGGGGTAGACCTAATTTTGGTAAGATTCAATGCTACCTTCTCTTATCCTGTAACTAATAAAACCACATGCAAATCTTCTATTATTTTACTGTTCAGTAGACATATATTATCTCAGAAAATTTGTTTGCTTCTCTGATTTTTAATTCTGATTATAACAAAGAATTCCCGAGAGCAATAGCTGTATACATCAGATTAGCATGACTGGCAGTCTGGCATTGGTGGATACACAACTGTTGCTAAATTGAGTAGTTTAACATGATGTAGCCAACCTCTCGAAGCTCAGCATGATCTGTTTCATTTATTCCTGATTTACAAACAGGTTATGCGAGATGGCATGATAGTGCAAAAAGGAAAGTATGATGAACTTTTGGAGTTGGGCACAGATTTTGGGTTACTAGTTGCAGCTCATGAGGATGCCATGGGATTAGTTGAAACAGGAAATGTATCTACAACTCATACTGCTGAAAAAGAGCTGGAAACCATTCCAGAAGGGCAAATCAACGAGCACAGAACTAAATCCAGAGACCTTGTCCAAACTGTGCCCAATCAATCACATACTCCTGTCTCAAACATCAAAAAAGGAACAGCAAAGCTTGTGGAAGAAGAAAAAAGAGAGACAGGGCATGTCAGCTGGAAGGTTTACTGGTTGTATACAACCAAAGCATACGGCTGGTACATTATTTTAGCATTGTTTACAGTTCACATGGTATGGCAAGCTATTCAAGTGGCCAGTGATTATTGGCTAGCACATGAAACGTCGGATGCAAACAGTAAATATTACCAACCAAAATTATTGATAGAAATATATGCCCCGCTTTCAGCAGGAATATGGTTCTGTATATTTTTGCGAACCATTTTAGTTACGAGATTTGGACTCAAAACCACACAAATATTTTATAAACAAATGCTCGGCAGCATTTTCCATGCACCCATGTCTTTTTTTGATACAACACCATCGGGAAGAATTCTCAGCCGGGTAAGCGTTTATCATGTGTTGATGATTTTGATTCATTCAAGTAGTTCGGGACTAGGAAAAATGTCCCAACTTCAGATTCAGCAATTAAAAATCAGAGATTTATCTAGTATCCAACCTGTCTCATTTTCTGTTTTGTTTTGTTGTTGCAGTCATCTACAGATCAAACTTCTCTTGATCTTTTCCTTCCTTTCTTTTTCGGGACATGCTTCTCAGCATACTTTACTACGATTACCATTATTGGTGTTACATGCCAAGTCGCTTGGCCAACTATTTTTGCGATAGTGCCACTGGCTTGGATAAATGTTTGGTACCAGGTAAGCACTGTATATTGTAACCGATTTAATTCTTCATAGAGGCTGCTTTAGTTTTTCACGCAGCAAGCCAAATTTTGGACTTGCATATTCTATATGCTGTTAATGGTGGCCGCAAAAGCAAGCTTACACCTCAAAGGAAAATTTTTATGGCTAATATTTGCTATGCAACTATTCCATTTCACACTATTCTAGAAACAAAGTTGCCAATTGAACATGATAAAATATTTGCCTCAGCTTCTAAAGAAAGGTTTGAACTTGTCAAAGATTTTGTAAATGACATCAACAGTTTGAAAACTTGCTATTAAACTCCAAATCATCAACCCTCATATTTGGAGAACAGTCAAAATTCATCATGATTTCTGTATTTAATAGAAAATAGGGTAACCAGTTCGTCGAACAAATTCTGACAATGAGCATAATAACGAAAGTATAATCAGACTATCCTAAAAACAAAGCTGCCAATTGAACACGATAACATTCGCTTCAGCTTCTAGAAACAGTTTGAAAATTTGTCAAAACAGTTTGAAAATTATTATTAAACTCCAAATCATCAAACTTAATATCTGCAGAGCAGTCAACATTCATCACGATTTCTATATTTAATGAAAAAAAAGGTTAACGTTTCGTCAAACAAATCCTAACAATGACGATAACAAAAAAATATAATCGGAGTGAAGAACTGCTAATCTTTGAGGAAATCAAATACCCAATGCAGAAATGCAACTCTGGTTGTGATCTTGTATTTTGATGAATGTAGTGCTATATGCACTTTTTGAGATCTTATTCTCTTGTTCATTCATGCATACTACTTCTTGGCTATGCTTCTTGGCTGTGACTGCTATCTTGGGTGTTTAAACAAAGCCATTCAATAAAGGACTTCCCCACAGTACCTAGTTCTCCAGAATATAAAAATAACCGTCCAGATAGTGGAAGCTTGTGGTTCCCGTAAATAATAGTTTATTTACTAAATCAATGTGCTCATTTATTTAGTAAGATCTCCGAGATGAATACATCAAACCCAAAATGGTGTAGAAGCCCTTCAATTCATTTTGAAAGGACTAGAGTTATATTATCAAATGTGATAAATAGGGACTTTAAACTCATTTTGAAATGACTCAAGGTATATTATCAAACGACAGAAATGGATCATTACAAAATGACATTAGTATTACCAACCTTATCCATTTGGTCTAGTTTGCATTTATTCCATAAGACAATTGGCATGGTTATATGCAATTTCCGTACTTTGCTTTTATTGCCGGTATTTTTCTCTGACTTTTTACTTTTCTGTTTTTTTAATAACTATTGAACATACGTATTTTCCTGTTTGTATTCTGTGACTATGATTTATACCAATAGATGATTCGTGGCCATTTATCTACCTTAATCAAATGATGTCCACTTTGCAGAGATTTTATATCGCCTCCTCTCGAGAGCTGACTCGCCTTGACCAGATCACTAAGGCTCCAGTGATTCACCATTTCAAGGAGTCCATTGCAGGAGTTGTTACGATCCGATCTTTTAAAAAGCAAGAAATCTTCTCACAAGTGAATATTGACCGTGTAAATGCTAACCTACGAATGGATTTCCATAACAATGCATCAAATGAGTGGCTTGGCTATCGCTTGGAGATGATTGGAACCACTGTTCTATGTGCATCTGCGTTGCTTTTGGTTTCTCTACCAAGTAAAATTATCAAACCAGGTAATGCTAAATATTTTCATTTAGTTATTTTGGTATGCAAACTACTTAAGCTCACTCTGATTTGCAGATTGATCATGCTTGTAATGACCCACCTACAACTATAAATAAAATACGAATATTAGCATACATATGAGACCTCCATACAATAGCTACGAATGCATGGACCCGCATGTATCACACTATATATAGGCTGGTTACTACAAGAAGAGATACAACTTAAGGCAATGAATTAATACCTCACCAGAATATCATATATATCAAATTAGGTAGGTAATACGTATACCACCTTAAATACACACACATATATATATATGATAAATCCTTAAACTAAAAGATGTTAATTTTAATTTACAAATTTAAATTTAAAAATTAAAATTAATAAAATAATAATATTAATTAATTAAAATTATAAATTAAATAAAACAAATTAATTTATTAAAATAATAATAATCTTTAATCAAATGAAATCTACGTATCCAAATAAAATCAACAAAATCAAATGAGATTTGATTTTATAAAAGTTTCACATAACAAAACAATGACACGGAGATGGGAGGAAGGCGGTGGACGAGGAATTAAAAGGAGGAAGGAAATCTTGAGGAAGGGGGAGGAAAACCATTTTTAACATAGAGGTACAGACATGAGAACAATTTTTAACACAGAGGTACAGCCATGAAGGAGTCTTGGGTCTTGATTGTACTGAATTTTTTGGGCACGGGGATCAGATTGCTTCGATTGGAAAGCATTCTGAAACTGAGTACCTAGGTTGTACCCAGTTTGGCAGGGAGGTTTTGGCCGTTTTGGTAACGCAACCAGACAAGAATTGCAGCAGAGCAGACAAGTTGGTTTTCATTAGATTAATTATTTAAATTCGGTATTTAAATTTCATATTCTGGTATTTTGAAATTAGGGCTCTTACAATGTTGTTCTCTGTCCTTGAACAGTCTATAAAGTGCCGCATTGCAAAGCAGGCAAAGTTTTATGTGCATTTATAACCTTTTAAGCATTTTTTTTTAAATAATTTTTTCCCATCACCAAAGTTTCTAGTTTTTTTTACCTTGTTCTTTTTCTATTTAAGAAATTTTATGCTTATCATATTGGAAGGTGTGTGAATTCGATCCTTTCTATCATGTCTCTTCCTAAATTAATTTGGAACAAGACTAATTACTACATTTTGGGGCTAATTTTGGAAATAGTGGGGCCCATTCGATTTTATTAGGAGATTAGACTAGGCAAAATTTATTTTTGTTGTGGTTAAATTACACATGGGGGCTACCCACACTAGGAAATATGCACTCCCTAGTTCAATTTGCATGGAGGTTGTTAAGTGAGGGCCCACGATGGAGATAAAATTCGAGGGAAAAGTGCTCCACGAAATCTATATAAGAAAGGCAACTCTCATCATTTCATTCATCTTTTGGCATATCAATTTCTCTTTGGTTGCTCAACCTACTTAGTCGAGTCACTTGTTGTTCAGCACGAGTTCGTCCAGTGAAGAGCTCACCCTTTCTTCGGGGGACTTCAAGTGCCACCCTAGGAAGGTTTTTCTTCATTCTTCCAAATGAAGGATTTCGTTGTGGTTTCTAGCAGTTGTATTCATCTTCTGGTGGTGCATATTACTGGAGGACGCAATGAAGAGTAGGCTGAGTTTGCTTGTGGTGGCTTGCCGTGGAGTTTGGCTAGAGATTTTCCAATGAGGAGGCCTAGGAGATTCGCTGTCATCTTGGAGGGTTTGGGAGCTGGAGGAGAGTGCTTCTTTGTAGTGTGATTTTCGCACTTCCTAGGCCAGTGCAAAGGCAGCACTTGGTGCACACGTGGGAGGTAGAGTATCAGCGTTTGAGGCTGAACTTTGTCGAGGAAGTTAAGGGAAGAATTTGTGGAGGCGATTGCTTCATTTTTAGATCTTGGGAGGAGGATTTCGTTGGTGTCCCTTGCAGGCCGTATTCTTAAGCAGTTTGGACTCTGGAGGGTGTGGGGCATATTGTAGGTTGATTTTGGAAGGTCAAAATCCAACCAAACCATTTCTGGGTTTTTTGGGTTTTGTGAGAGGAGTCTGTGGTTAAAATTTCAGAATTTTTCGGGTGATATTCAGGTATAAAATTCTCATTCTTATAACAGGGCGAATTGCTAGTCACTAGGGAATTTTGCACCATTTTATGGGTTCGACTTTGGCTTGGAGATATGCCAAAACCTTTTTGGGTTTTTCACAAGAACCTCATAAATAAATTTGCAGAATTTTCTGAACACTGGTGGTGGGGTTTTCTGCCATATCTTTGCAGTAGACAATGCATTTGTTGGGGCAACGCGGAGCAGCAGTTGGACAGTTTCTGGGTTATCATTGCTTCACCTGGGCATTTCTCTGCTTACCAAAAAAGGCAAGCCCAGGTGTATACCTTCCATATATTTGTACTCTTCCACTAGTTATAATAAAATTAATGGCAGAAGTGTCCTCAGACACGTAATTTTATTAATCAGAAAAAACAATTACATAATTGATTTGCAAGAGCTTACACCCGAACAACCAAACACTCTTGCAATGAGCTATTTATAAGCTCCATGTCCTAACTACCTCTAATTATGGATCACTTATTAAATAACAAGTGTCCATTTACAATAAATGCTATTCAAACCAACTAGCTAACTAATCTCCTAAAATAGAGCCTAAGATACGACACATTTGGAGAGTCATATCTAGTTACAACAATATGCTAATTCTAAAAGTCTCCATTAAATAATTAAACATTCTAGAATAATAATTATTAATTTAATATCTTAAATTAATAATTATTTTATTCTAATTTTATAACCTATGATAAAATTTGTATTTTTGGATCATCTAACATTCCCCCTATGATCCAAAGATACATTACAACAGATACCAAGTTCATCCCTGAACTTAGTAAATTTTATTCTGCCAAGCGGTTTCGTGAAAATGTCGGAGATCTGATCTTCGGAAGGACAATAAACTGGTTTGAGGACATCTTTGGCAATGAGAGACCTGATATGATGATACTTGGTGTCCACATGCTTTGTCTTTGAATGAAAAACTGGGTTCTTGGCAAGTTTGATGGATGACTGGCTGTCAATGAACAATGAGGTAGCTTCTCCCTGAGAAATGCCCAAGTCCTGCAAAATTCGGCGCAACCAAACAATTTCACATGCTGCTTCCCATGCTGAAATGTACTTTGCTTCTACTGAAGAAGTGGCCACTGTAGCTTGTTTTTTACAACTCCAAGATACTGCTGCTGACCCCATATTCATTAAATAACCTGATGTTGATGCTCGATCATCAATACTCCCAGCAAAGTCGGCATCAGAATATCCACCAAGTATAAAATTTTTAGTCTTTGTGTAAAGAAGACCAAAATCTTTTGTTGCTTGGATATATCGAAGAACTCTTTTGGCTGCATTCTAGTGGTTGTCTCGTGGTTCCTGCATAAAACGTGAAAGAATATTGACTGCATAAGATAGATCAGGACGAGTATTTGTCAAATAAATCAAGCTGCCAATCAACTGTCTATAAGTTGTACTGTCCACCATTTCCCCCCCTTCAAATTTTGAAAGTTTCAAGTTTTGCTCCAATGCAAGTGTTAATCGGATGGTGTTCCATTTAGCTGTTGGAGCAAAATTTTCTTCATAATCAATGCCTTCCTGCTGCACAAACCCCTTTGCGACAAGTCGTGCTTTATACTTTTCAAGTTCACCCTTTTGATTATACTTAATTCTGTAAACCCATTTGCATCCTATGGGTTTAACATTTGCTGGACAATCAACAAGTTTCCAAGTGTTGTTATCAATTACTGCTTGATATTCTTCAACCATAGCTTGTTGCCATTCTTTATGTTTTACTGCCTCTTTGTATGTGGAAGGTTCAGTAAAATCATTTGCGTTCAAGGCAAAATTGCCTTCACTTCTATGTGCCCTTCTGGTGCCAGTTTGATTTTGTTCATCAGGCTTTACATCTTTTAAAAGTTGAACTGCCCATTTCGGAAGTTGGTGCTCACTTGTTTGCGCTTCTGTAAAGTCCCCATCATTGTAAAGAGGATTAATATAAACTGATGTTCGTCGTTCAGGTGAAGAATGTGGAGACTCACTGTCTGAAGAACTGCTGCTGCTTGGAGATGCGGATGAACTGCTAGAAGACCCAGATGATGTTTTTGGATCATCTAACAAATAAAATGGCTCAGATGCTTCCATATTTCTGATTGTTCTGGGTGTTTACTAAATTGTTTAAAAAAAATTGTGTAAATTTGCTATTTGCTTGCATATCATTGTTTTTCCTGTATCAAAGCATGATCCTAGCCTAGCTGTGGGTAACCAGTAATATCATGGGAGATTTGGGCATGTATGCACATTGACGGGTTACACCATACACCACCCATGGCTCAAGGGAGATTCAGTATGCAGGAATTCTGGGGTGGAATCCACTGGAATGACGAGAGGTTGGCTCAATTGAGGAAGGTGTCAGACCAGATCCATCCTTGTCTTTACTGCAGAGACAGTAGAGGTGCACAAGCCGTGGGAGTATAGCCACCTACACCATGTGGGGAAATTCGACAGAATCTGGGCACTAGATCTCCTAAAAAGGAGCACACAGGACAGGGACAGTTAGAGGGTGAGACCAGGGGGCACTTTTGCTGGTGGAGACCTGAATTTAGATATTAGGAGCCTGAGGAGAAGGTTGAGCATGATGCTTAGAGCCCACATGATAGGGAAGAGCATATCGATCTACCTAGTGTGTTGCAGGAGTCACCATTATTTGAGACCTCTTTGATAGCCCCAATTGACACCTTGGTGGAGAGGATAGAGCCTACCCACACAGAGCCATCTGTTGAGGAGGAGCCACCCATGGATGAGATGTCGATAGTTGTTGAGGTATCAAGAGCTATGACTGAGTCTGCAGGTGATAGATACCCATGGCAGTTTCATCAGTTCCAGGCCAGCCTTCTAGCATTGAGAGAGAAGGTCACCACAATACGAGACGCCATTCTACAACAAAACAAGGAGCTGGAGGGCATGAGAGTGGATTTTGCCGAGTCAACGACCAAATTGACTTGTGTTGGGGAACAGTTGGATTCCCTAATGGTACCACTAGAGTGCAATTTAAAGCATCAGAGCAGCCCTCTTCAGACATACATAGATGGGTCTTGTAGCATCAGTAGTTTGCCTCTGCACATTGGAGAGAGAGAGGCAGAGCCACTTCGACATATTTTATGTGTTGACCAGGCCGATGAGATGAGGCGACATGAGTGGTGCAGGGTGCAGCATTCGTCGGATGGAGGTCTTGTCCTACATATGAGAGTTCGTACATTCAATCCCTCTCTTGGGGTTGTGTGGCAAGAGATCCTGAGTTGGTACCCAGTGCATTGGGCTATGGAGATGGTAGTGGACCGACATGAAGCTCAACAGGAGCTTTCATGCATTGGGGATACCGAAAGCCCAGACTGGCATTGGGATCTAGGTGGGACTACCTATCATTCCCCGGATATACCGGTTGACTGCAACCGTGGTGGTGTAGTTGGCCTAGTGGTTGAGCACACACATTTGCTAGGGGAGTTTTGGCCAGTACTAGCGGCCAACCAGTTTGTGGGTAGACTCCTTGGGTTGTCTTGGTATGATAGTTATGCATGGGATCACACGACGATCATCATACTCTGGTGTGAGTTTGTCGGAGGAGGTGGCATCGATAGGCCACCAAATAGTGCCTTGTATGGAGCTGGGGATTCTTCACATTTGTGTGGGGCACGGAGGACATGGAGGAGCAGAGCAGTGGTGGCATCGTCACTGGTACCTAGGGAGATTCACTTCTTGGGTCTCTCGGGGAGGATTTGGAGGGGAGATCCACTCATTGGAGACTATGGTGATACGACAGTGGAGGTGATGATACAAGTCAGGGGCAAGCCGACGCATATGGACACAACTTTAGGCCATCACATCCAGGAATGGGTAGGAGCATCTAGCGTGGAGCAGTGGTCTGCAGATGGGCATGGAGACGCATGGGGGTGTGTCATAGTATGTTGGACTACATTGTGGAGTAGGAGTGCCTCACATCGCATTGAGTACATGTGTGGAGTGACAGGTGCAGTGACATAGGTGGGACACAGGATGGTATAGTTGTAGCCGGGGGTATCTAGTGGTGTACCAGGACAGGTTGCGACGTATAGTGGCATGTCGAGGAGTGCGGCCATACTAGGTGGTATGCAATGGCAAATGATGTGGTGCAGCGGGTGCGTGGAGCGTTGCCTCCTAGGAGACTTATGGATAGGGGCACTACATGTACCATTGGATGCAGCCCACCAAGGATCGATGAGGACACTGTTCAGCATTTGGGGACACCATGTTTAGTGGAGTCAGGACTTTGAGGGGGTTATCAGCAAATCCGAGACAGAGACGCGGTCGTCAGTAGGATCACTCTCGAGCATTCTAACTGACTCTTGATCATACCCATCCTCCTCCGATGTTGTTTATAGTTGCAGAGTGTTTGTTTGTTTCCCTTTGACACTCTCCATTCAGGAAACAGGGCTTGGGAGGCTCACCCTAGGCAGTTGGATGAGACACCTCGTGTCATGAGTGAGGAGGAGACTCTCCAATTGAGACACTCGATAGGTGCACGAGTTGACAAATATAGGCTTAGGGATGGCATGGTTGATTGTCGAGGTAGCATATGTTCCACCCCTAGGCTCATACTTGGGGAGGTGACCGAGAGGGAGTTACATGGTGCTTTTTTAGTTGGACAGCTCGAGGCGTCAGGTGAGCATGAGGTGCGGAGGACGACAGTCCTTGTTGGCAAGATGAGGCCTAGGCTTCTTGCGGTACCCAGGCACATGATCAGGAGCTGGGATAGCAGATCTTGCTTTGTGATTTGGCAGGCACAGAGCAGCTGGATATTTGTGGCACAATTTCTTGATGCTCGGTGTCTACCTATTGGATACCTATAGGAGACATAGACGGGCCACATAGGGGTCCCAACAGCTAGCAGCATAACACAGCAACAGGCAGAGAGGATTTGGGGTTGTGGACCTCTAATATGGTTATGGGATCCAGGGATCTAGTGGATTGGTGGGATACTCCACTCCTTAGTGAGCCTGGTCAGAATAACAAGAAAACTAATTCATTCATAGGAAAACACATGGAGAGTCACCAAAGCCCTCACCATAGGGCGAGATAGATTGTTGCTCAAGATTGAGGCCAACCATGGGGCAATAGGTGCTGGCACTATTGAGGTGCTTTGGTAGGTTGGGCCTAACCTCGATCATCGCATAGATTGTGGTCGAGAGTTATGCAAGAGGAGGTTATGGTACGAGCATGCTAGATAATTAGTGATGACCAAGGTGTCACGGGGTCAACAGGATAGTTTCTTACTACGTTGGGCAGGGGGGCCTAGCATCACAATACTTAGCGGTTCAGCTACCCATAGGGGTGAGCTGGTCTCTACAAGAGAGGGTCATCCAAAATTTCCATCGGGTTTCTATGATTCACTGATGGCATGGGAGGCTTCATCAACATGGCAGGATGGCGAACAAGACGATTTCAGGAGGAGCTCATGCAGGAGAGGCTTCAATGCATGGGAATTGAATTGTATCTTCAGGGGCCCACAATCAGAGTGCATGGGGTGAACTATTTGGTAGGGTAGCTTCATGAGGATTTGGATGAAGTTTTACATCTTCAAGATGCTCTACTTATTGGCAGTAGACAGAGGGGTTCTAACGCCCCTATCTGGCACGATAGTGAGTGGAGCAAGGGGTGCTCCACGTTGATCAGGCTGGCTTGGGATCTTGGTATCGAGAGACTCCTTCTCTATAGGATAGTACAACGATTAGGGACAATCCAATGGCATATTTGGGACCTTGGTGAAGTTTGTAGCGACAGTGGGGATCCATAGCCAGAGAGGGTGCTTGTTCAGGCACTGCTTGAGGAAAAACAATTTTTGGTGCATTGGAGGAGCTTGCCAGATGAGGATGCTACTTGGGAGGGTGAGCACATACTTGAGCATCCAGCATTGAAGTTTCTTGGGGACAAGCAACATTTAGGAGGGGAGGACTGTCATGTCCCTTCCTAAATTAATTTGGAACAAGACTAACTATTGCATTTTGGGGCCAATTTTGGAGATAGTGGGGCCCATTCGATTTTATTAGGAGATTAGACTAGGGAAAAGTTATTTTTGTTGTGGTTAAATTACACATGGGGGCTACCCACACTAGGGAAATACACACTCCCTAGTTCGATTTGCATGGAGGTGGTTAAGTTTTGCATGGAGGTGGTTAAGTGAGGGCCCACGATGGAGGTAAAATTGGAGGGAAAAGTGCTCCACAAAATCTATATAAGGAAGGAAACTCTCCTCATTTCATTCATCTTTTGGCATATCGATTTCTGTTTGGTTGCTCGAGCTTCTTAGCCGAGTCACTTGTTGTTCAGCACGAGTTCTTCAAGCGAAGAGCTCACCATTTCTTCCGGGCACTTCGAGTGCCAACCTAGGAAGGTTTTTCTTCATTCTTCCAGAGGAGGGATTTCGTTGTGATTTCCAGCAATTGCATTCATCTTCTGGTGGTGTGTATTACTGGAGGATGTAGTGAAGAGGAGGTCGAGTTTGCTTGTGGTGGCTTGTCGTGGAGTTTGGTTGGGAGATTTTCCGGAGCGAAGGCCTAAAAGATTTTCTGTCATCTTGGAGAGCTTGGTAGTTGGAGGAGAGCGCTTCTTTGCAGTGTGAATTTCGCACTTCCCGGGCCAGCGCAGAGGCAGCACTTGGTGCACACGTGGGAGGTAGAGTATCAGTCTTTGAGGCTAAACTTTGCTGAGGAAGTTAAGGGAAGCATTTGTGGAGAAGATTGCTTCATTTTCATAGCTTGGGAGGAGGATTTTGTTGGTGTCCCTTGCAGGCCGTATTCTTGAGCAGTTTGGAGGGCGTGGGGCATATTGGAGGTCGATTTTGGAAGGTCAAAATACGGCCAAACCATTTCTGGGTTTTTCTGGGTTTTGTGAAAGGAGACTATGATTAAAATTTCAGAATTTTCCGGATGATATTCAGGTACGAAATCCCCAATTTTTATGACAGAGCGAATTGCTAGTAGTTGGGGAATTTGCACCATTTTATGGGTTCGACTTTGGCTTGGAGATAGGCCAAACCATTTCTGGGCTTTTTTGGGTTTTTGACAAAGACCTTAGAAATAAATTTGCAGAATTTTCTAAGCATCGGTGTTGGGGTTTTCAGCCTTATCTTTGCAGCAGACAATGCATTTGCTGGGGCAGCGCGGAGCAACAGTTGGACAGTTTCTAGGTTATCATTGCTTTACCTGGGCATTGCCCCCCTTGCCAAAAAAGGCAAGCCCAAGTGTATTCCTTCCATATATTTGTACACTTCCACCAGTTATAATAAAATGGCTCAACAACCTCAACTGCTTCCATATTTCTGATTTGTCTGGGTGCTTACTAAATAGTTTAAAATTTTCTGTGGTGTAAATTTGCGATTTGCTTGCATATCATTGTTTTTCCTATTTGGAACATTAGACTTTCAAGGAATATAAAAGATGATATCATTATCTAAGATTAGCTTTTCTGTTGCCTATTGTATCATAGTTTTAAAACTTGGTCAAACTGGCCAAATTAATAGGCCACCAAGTCAACTTGGCCTTCAACTCAGCTCATGGGTAACTTGATACCAAACCAGCCCAAACGATTCGAGTCAATCCTAGTTGAAAATTGAGTCATTGAATCCGAGTTAATAGGTCGCTGAATCAAACTCCAAGTCCGAGTTTCAAAACTATGATTGATATAAGTAGATAAGATAATTGTATTATTGTCCAACAAATGCCGACAAAAATAGAAAAACTACTATGATTTGGAACCTATATATAGCGTACAACAATCTTTTTTTATGGCACATATTCTAATTGAACTCTAGAGATTATTCCATGCAATTCATATATCCTTTCTCAATGAAAATCTTTAAAGATCCTAGAACAACCTTTTTCCTACGAGAAGTGAATAGTGTCCAATTTGATTTCTTTCGCTCCACATAGATTTATGACTTTAGAAGGGATCTCAAAAGTATTTTAATTGGGACCAAATATATATCTTCTTCACAAAATTTATTATTTGAAAATGCATGTATATATTTTGTTTCCCAGAAAATTTATTCTCAGCTTAAAAAGCATCACTTCCTCTTGTAGATAGTTGTGTATACCCCCCGAAAACTTGAGAAGTCCATTTAGGCTCTTGGGAGAGACACACAACATGATGTTTGTCTTCCTGAACTCAATGGTGTATTCTTATACACTCTACCCTTGCCTCTACTAGAAGCAATGCCATTGGATCCATTGGTCCTCTATATACTTGATAGGGTAAAATTGGGACTTAATGAAAATTTTGAAGTCTTTACCCTTAGTGCTAGAAGATCACACTCTAGCCTAAGTGTTTCCATATGGATTTCCCACTAAGTCAAAGCATATCACTCTAACTTGAGTGTAGCAAATGATAATTTCCACTCTTCACCTATATAGTGAACACTAAAATAAACTTCTGATTACTACAACCAGTGATTCAATTTTAATGCATTGATCTCACCTTGGTATGGCTTTATGTCCACCTTCGCGTCCATCTTGAATAGGAACAATTATCAATCAAATTAGCAATGTTGCTAAGGTAATGGCAACTTGCTAGTTGGGCACACGCAAGGCAGGGACCCATTGTCACCTTGGTCCAAGTCCCCGCTATTTAAACCTAACATCTCCTAAACAACTAAGGGAGGAGTCCCTAAATTATCCCCAAATATTCCGGTATAAGACCAGTGCCTTGTGTGGAGTCAAATGGGGTGGAGGTGTTCACTTTGTACTCGCTGCCTAGCTATAAAATCGTCATTGTAGTAGCAGAATTCTAAACAAAAAATTATTAGTTGTCAAAACTCAATAAACATATAGCATGCAACCTTTGTATTTTGGTCTACTCCTAAGTTGCATGAAACTAGAAACATTTGGAAGTTTCCGAAACAAGGATAACTTGAAATGTGAGACCCCCAAAATGGAAACATCAGGAAAAACATCATATATATGTATAGACTTATGTATGTACGTACACAATTTTTCTTACAAATAAGTTAATAACCAAATAGCCAACTAGAGGTAAGATTTGAATCCTTCAACCCTCGACTAGAGTTACAAGTTTGAACCTTCTAGAATCTTCTTCAAAGTCCACACATGGCTGTCCCCATATGCATGAGCAATAACGGTTGACATGGCATCTGCTCATACCATGATAGTCAACATGGTAGGTCAACTCGATCAATCGCATCACAATATCGCGTCGGCATATTTCAATGGAGCGGGGCCGATAAAACAACGACAGTGATAGTTGAACCCGATAAGATTATAGGCAATATTCTATATATTTTGAAATCCAGAAAGCGGCAATTTCCTTTGTATTTCGCATTTCCGCCAAATGAATGGATTACAAAGGAAATTCCTCCGATGCGATATCACAGACCCGATGGAACTTATAGATGCGGCATTATAATATTTGAAGTCTGTCCAAAGCCATTTTTCGGGGATTTTTCAATGTTTAATGTATTTTTAAATATAAAAGCAAACTATGAAAACCAACGGGATTTCGGGAGAGCCAAAGACGGTAAATGGTTTGGGCCGGGCTCCGCACAATCCCATACAATGGCTGCCACGTGTCTAGGCTGAGGAGAGAGAAAACCACCCTCATTGGGCGGTTAACCCCCATACAAAAGGGCCACCCAAAATGAACCACAGTCGTTGGATCTGGATCCCCCAGATCAACGGTGGAGATGCAATGTCGGTATACAGGCGGACCCGATAGGAGTATAAGGCAGATTGATGGATATTTGAAGTCCGATAAACAGTGTTTGGCGGACTTTTCCTGTGTTTGAACGTATTTCTCTGTGTAAATAGAGAACGACGATTTCAAAGGATTTCAAAGGCCCGATGACCCATTCTGTTATAGTACAGGTGGCCACCATCCCTAAAAGCGTTTAGCAATGATTTCTAATGCTCAAAGGGGGATCTGAGCGGACAGAGGTCGGGAAGCTAGAGAGCCCGAGAAGAGGAAACGAATCGGCAATGCCGAATAGCTTTAAAGCCACAGATTGATAGAAAACAGACAGGCAGTGCTGAGACAGAGAAAAGACAGAGACAAAGAGTGATAGAGAGAGTCTTTGTACTTAGAGAAGCTTGAGGGGTTCAAACAAAACTCTTGTTGTTGTATCTGTTGTGTGTTGATACTAAAATTGAGCTCATACTTATGTAAAACGTTGTTTTTGAAGACATTATAGAGAGGTCACCACTGAAGGCTGGACCAGGAGACTTAGCCTAGGAGTGTTGGGTGAACTCCTTATTAAACTTGTTGTGTTTATGTGTGTTGTCTATTATGTTCTTTAACTGCTTCATTGTCTATGTATTTCGCAATCTTATCGATCCATTGCACAAAGTAACATAGGCAAATCCATGCACATGAGTCTGTAATACCTTAATAATTGTCTAAGATCTCACAATCAGATCAAGTGGTATCAAAGCTTTAGGTTTGCTAAGGTTAGAAAAGCTTGTGCTGGATTGTTGAATGCTAACTAGATCAAAGCTCAAATTAGGAGAAGGAGAACTGGTTGAGACTAACCCAGAAATAGGAAGAATCTATCCTAGGAGGAAAATGGCAGAAGAAATTCCCTTGGAATCAGACTCTCATTTCATGGACAGTTTCATGACCATGAGAGCCATGGTAGAAGATGTATCGAGAATTTAAGAAAGGTCGAAACGAAGATACTTCAACCTCCAAACAAGACAAAGGAACAGAGGAACCTCTTCTAGATGGCCATTCAGAAGGAAAAGGGAAGGGAAAAGAGCCTCCTCTATCAACACCTCCTTCTAGCCCTTTGATTAAATTAGATGTAAAATTTGATTTGCCAATATATGATGGAGAGTTAAATGCAGAAAAGCTAGATAACTGGATTAGACAGATTGATGTATATTGCAGGGTGCAAAACATTGATTCAGAAAGGAGAAAGATTCAACTGGCCAACCTTCGCCTTCGAGGAACTGCCCTAGTGTGGTGGGAAGGCAGGACACAAGCTAACTTGAAGAAGCATGGTAAAAAAATTTCTACCTGAAATGAATTTGTTTCTGCCATTCAAAAACAATTCTATCCACTAGCTTATATGCAACAAGCAATGATGAGTTGGAAAACTCTTCGCCAATTAAAGGGGCAAAGTGTACAAAGCTATACCCAGGAATTTAGAAAAAGAGCTTTAATTCTAGGCATTTCTCTAGACTCACTTGAAGCTTTGTTGAAGTATATAGGTGGTATACATAGCTATTTGAGGCACACCATTCTCATGTTTAACCCTACTAGCATAGATGAGGTATCAGTTCAGGCTACACGTCTGGAGGCTAGAGGCAAGAATGTGAACCCAGAGATTGAGGGATCATCAAAACCCACTACAAACAAGAACAAGGAAAAGAGGAAGCATAAATGGAAAGAGAGGAAGGAAAACACTGTACAAAAAGACAAACCTTCATGCACTCACTGCAAGAAGGATGGACATGATGATGAACATTGCTAGTCTTTGCATTCGGAGCTGAAACCCAAGAAGTTCGATGGCAAGAAGAAGAAGGCTACTGCTACTTTTCAGAAAGATTTGGGTTCAGACTCAGGTGACAAAACAACAGTCACAACCACAGGTATAAAAGGTAAAAATTCTGAAGCATCTACTAGTAATTCTACACAATCTATTGATAATGAAGAAAATGAGAGGAAAATACATGAGCTTTTTCATATTAGAGTTATTTCCAAGCATCAAAAGATTGACACTTTATTTGATAGTGGTTCACAAGTAAACTTGATTTCTGAAGCAATTGTAAAAAAGTTGGGACTACTAACCGCACCTCACAAGAAGCCATATCCATTAGGTTGGATATGTGATAAAGCAAAGCTACAAGTGACTAGATAATGTAAACTTAAGTTTGCTTTTGGGTCAACTTTTGTAGATGAGGTCGAGTTAGATATAGTTCCCTTGGATATATGTGGTATTGTTTTAGGAAGTGCTTACTTGTATGATAGAAAAGCCATTCTCTATAGAACTGAAAATAAATATCAACTCACAAAAGATGGAATAGAATATATTGTAAGAGTTCATCAACTCAAAAATAACTACACTCTCATTAGCTCAAGGCAGATGAAAAGAATTGTAAATTCATGAAAGCAATTTTTACTAATGGTTGTAAAGGAAAAGACCCTTGATAAAACCAATGCATTTGAAGGCTGTGATGCTAAACAGAAAGTTGATTTAGAAAAAGTTGTTTCAGAATATGATATCCTATTTCAAGAATCTAAAGGTCTGCCACCCAAAAGGGAAAGTGTACATGATATTCATTTGCAGCAAGATGCTCCATTGCCTAACATCAGAATGTACAGGTTATCCGCTTTAGAGAATGTAGAGATCAAGAAGCAGGTACAGGAGCTGCTCGAAAAAGGGTTCATAAGGCCAAGCACCTCACCATGTGGATCTCCAATTGTCCTGGTGAGAAAGAAAGATGGCTGGTGGAGGATGTGCATTGATTACAGAGCACTGAATAAAATAACGATCAAGAATCGTTATCCTCTTCCTCGCATAGATGATCTATTAGATCATCTGAAAGAAGTTGTTTACTTTTCCAAGTTAGACTTGCGTAGTGGCTACCATCAGGTCAGATTTGCAGAACAAGATGCATGGAAGACTGCTTTCAAAACAAAGCAAGGGCTGTATGAATGGCTAGTTATGCCTTTTGGCTTAACTAATGCTCTTGCCATTTCATGAGAGTTATGAATGATGTACTCGGGCCTTTTATTGATGATTTTGTAATTGTATATTTAGATGACACTCTTATTTTCAGTAAAACATGGGAAGAACATTTAAAGCACGTAAAGCAGACTCTAGATGTTTTGAAAAAAGAAAATCTCTATGTTAAGTTATCAAAATGTGAATTTGGAAAAACATCTTTGAATTATTTGGGTCATATTGTGGGGGGTGGTGAATTGAAGATAGATCCCTCTAAGGTTGAAGTCATTGTGAACTGGCCTAAACCCAAATCTACTACAAAAGTTAGGAGCTTCCTAGGAGCAACACAATATTGGAGAAATTTTATTGCTAACTTATCCTTGATTGCAACTCCGTTACATGCTTTAACAGGATTGAACAAGGTGTTTCAGGGGGGAGGCAAACAACAAAAAACCTTCGACACCTTGAAAGAAAAGATTAGTACAACACTAGTACTAGCATTACCAGATCTTCAAAGACCATTTGAGATTGAAACAGATGCCAGTGACTATGCCATGGGAGCAGTGTTGATGCAACATGGTAAACCCATATGTTATCATTCTGAGACATTTAATTCTGCAGTAGTTAATTATCCCACATATGATAAAGAATTGTATGCATTAGTACAAAGTGTGAAAAAGTGGAAACATTACCTAATGGGCAAAGAAACAGTTATACATACTGATCATTAACCACTTCAATATTTACACTCACAAACTAAATTGCAGCAATCATGACACTATAGGTGGATGGGCTTTCTACAACAGTTTCATCTTGTCATCAGATATAAGAAAGGCATACACAATAAGGTTGCAGATATGTTATCCAGACCAATTTTAAATTCATCTACCATACCTAAGCATAACTCAGTTTTGCATGCAAGCTACATTGAACAATATGCTCAAGATGTAGATTTTAAAGATGTATATGCAACTTTAAGTCATGGAAAACAAGTAGAAGAATTGGATTATCATGTTAAGGACCAACTCTTGTATCATTTGGGAAAGTTATGCATTCCTCAAACTGAAAGAGTTAACATAATCCGAGAAGCACATACTTCTCTAATATCAGGTCATTTTGGTGTAAGTAAAACAGTTGCACAGCTACAAAGGTTTTGTTATTGGCCAAAAATGCATGAAACAATTTCTAGATATATTAAAGGGTGTACCATGTGTGCTAAAAGCAAGCCTAGCAATAGAAAACTAGGCTTGTACACTCCACTTCCAGTTCCTTCTCATCCTTGGGAAAGTGTTTCCATGGACTTTGTTGGGGGACTGCCAAAATCTAGAAAAGGTCATGACTATTTATATGTTATTATGGATAGGTTCAGCAAAATGTGTATTTTAATACCTTGTAATAAGCAGATTACAACTGAACAAATAGCAAAGTTGTTCTTTCAGCATGTATGGGTTCATTTTGGGTTACCCACTTCTATTGTCTCTGATCGAGATTCCCGATTTGTTGGGAAGTTTTGGTCAAGTCTATGGGAGTTAATGGACACCAGATTGAAGAAGAGCACAACATTTCATCCACAAACAGATGGCCAAACAGAGGTGGTCAACAAGACAGTGATCCAGTTGCTCAGGGGCTATTGCAGCAAGCATCCCAAGCTTTGGGATGAACATTTATGTTATGTGCAACATGCTTACAACCGTGCTAAACATTCTTCTACACAAAGATCTCCTTTTGAGACTTGTTTTGGTTTTATACCAAGGTCTCCCTTGGATTTTGTCTTTAGTAAAGACATAGCAATTGATGGACACAGTGATGTGGACAAAGCAACCAAGTTCATTGAACAGATCCAAGAAATTCACCAGGTAGTGCAGGAACAGCTGGAAAAGAGCCAAGCCAAGTACAAGGCAAGGCATGATAAGCATCGAATTGAGCATAGCTTCCAAGTTGGTGATCAAGTCTGGCTATACATCAGCAAAGATAGAATGCAAGGTGAAGGTAAGAAGCTGAAGCCAATAAGGTATGGGCCTTTCAAGATACTTGAGAAAATTGGTGAGAATGCTTTTCGCCTTGATTTGCCAACTTACATGCACATCTATTCAGTAGTTAATGCAAAGAACTTGAGACTATATGAACCTTCATTGATTGAAGATCCCGAAGAGCAAAGTCAGTTGCAACTTGTCTTCTATTGACGATCTGTTGCCTGAATATCTCAATGAGTTGCAGGAAGATACAGTTCTGGATAGGAAGGTGAAAACTACGCGCAGAGGGATGTTGAGTACCTCAGAATCGGACTCAAAGGTTCAAAACCAAGCAGTGCAAGATGGATAGAGATTAGGAAAGTGAGGAAGCTGTATCCTTACTTGATTGATGCTTAAAAACCAACTTTTGGTGGTCCAAAAACCTTTCTCAGTGGAAAGACGTGATCCAAATGGATCCTAAAAACCTCTAAGGCTTCAAACATTCAAACTATCGCATAAGAAGAACCTGTTAAAAAGTCGGATAACACTATCGGGAGGCAAAAACATAGAGAAAACATTGAAAAACAGGCTTATCGACGATCAAAGCAACTTTGAATCAAAGCTATCGGATCTGGCTGATCAACGGTCCAAATCCGATCGGTGAATCGCAATCGGCAGTGGCAAAGGGAGGCTATTGGTGGAGACCACAAGGAATACGCGACAGGGATCGGTGGGGTCAATGAGGACCGTTGATCAAGCATGCAGATCGACGGCCCAAGTTGCATCGCAGTATCGCTATCGACAAATACAAAGAAACGCTTACAACGATCGAGGTATGTGCGATATGTGATTGCGATCAATCGCATCGCAATATCATGTCGGCACATTTCAATGGAGCGGGGCCGATAATAACGATGAAAGCGACAGCCAGACCCGATAAGATTATAGGCGATATTCTATATATTTTGAAATCGAAAAGCGGCAATTTCCTTTGTATTTCACATTTCCACCAAATGAATGGATTACAAAGGAAATGCGCCTAATGCGATATTACGGACCCGATGGAACTTATAGATGCGGCATTATAATATTTCAAGTCTGTCCAAAGCCATTTTTCGGGGTTTTTCAGTGTTTAATGTATTTTTAAATATAAAAGGAAACCATGAAAACCAGTGGGATTTTGGGAGAGCCAAAGGTGGTAAATGGTTTGGGCCAAGCTCCGCCCAATCCCATACAATGGTTGCCACGTGTCCAGGCTGAGGAGAGAGAAAACCACCCTCATCAAGCGGTTAACCCCCGTACGAAAGGGCCACCCGAAATGAACCACAGTTGTTGGATCTGGATCCCCCAGATCAACGATGAAGATGCGATGTCAGTATACAAGCGGACCCGATAGGAGTATAAGGCGGATTTATGGATATTTGAAGTCCGATAAACAGTGTTTGGCGGACATTTCCTGTGTTTGAACATATTTCTCTATGTAAACAGAGAACAACGATTTCGAAGGATTTCAAAGGCCTGATGACCCATTCCATTACAGTACAGGTGGCCACCATCCTTGAAAGCATTTAGCAATTATTGCTAACGCTCTGAGGGGTATCTGAGCGGAAAAAGGTTGGGAAGCCAGAGAGCTCGAGAAGAAGAAACGAACAGGCAGCGCCAATTGGCTTTAAAGCCACAGATTGACAGAAAACAGACAGGTAGTGCTGAGACAGAGCAAAGACAGAGACAGAGAGTGATAGAGAAAGTCTGTGTACTCAGAGAGGCTTGAGGGGTTCAAGCAAAACTCTTGTTGTTGTATCTGTTGTGCGTTGAGACTCAAATTGAGCTTATACTTATGTAAAAATCTGTTTTTGAAGACATAATAAAGAGGTCACCACTGAAGGCTGGACCAGGAGACGTAGCCCAGGAGTGTTGGGTGAACTCCTCATTAAACTTGTTGTGTTTATGTGTGTTGTCTATTATGTTCTTTAACTGCTTCATTGTCTATGTATTTCACAATCTTATTGATCCATTGCACAAAGTAACATAGGCAAATCCATGCACATGAGTCTGTAATACCTTAATAATTGTCTAAGATCTCACAATCAGATTAGTTAGGGCTTGTAGAGATTGCGTCAAGGGCTTCATACTAGGGCTCCTTTACCTTCTGCATTTTAGGGCTTCCTCTCTTAGATTTCTCTTCCACTAAAACCCAAAACAATTGGAGAGAAATCAAGAGTGAAGTGTGTGTAAAATGACTCTCAAGTCATCTCCTTTTATACTAAAACATTGAGCACATGTGGGGTTTATTTATTTGTTGTCCGACCTTGACGAATTGTCTTGTAACACAAATAAATTTATAACTCCATGAATACTTATCGGAATCGGATGATCTTTAGACCATTCCTACACCTCTCGATGAGAGGGATCCAAGAAAAATATCAGCTACCATAAATAAGATGACCCACATGGAGTTTGGCCCTAGTTTCCAATTTTAACAGGGGATGTAGGGTACGTGGGTTTTTTTTAGGGGGGATGGGTTCCCGTGCAAAATAATTCAATACTAATTCCATACCCTCGTAAATGAACAAAATCCAATGGAATCATTGCAATCCTCCCAATCTTGAAATACTGAAAAAAAATCAAGTCTATTGGGTTTTGAGTGAGATCTAAACATCTACTTTCTCCATATAAAATTCAATGAGGTTAGAACCACTCTCAAACATTCTGAGTCATTTCATGGTAGTGTTAAAAATTTAAGTAAAATGATGAAAATGAAAGATAAAGGAGAATGTCATTTTCATTTTAAGAATTTAACATTACCATGAATTGCATAGCAATACTAAGGCAATGGTCTTGAATATTAGGTTGCCCTACTCAAGAATTCTTGTTTAAAAAAAAAGAAATTTCATTAGGAACATCTTTGGTCAAGTTGTATAGAACCGGGCGATTTGGTACAAAACTAGCCAGCTTAGTGAAAAAAGTCTGGTTGGCTCGGTTTCATTAAGGAACCGGCTGGTACAGGTACCAACCAACCATTTCCCATTGCATACCTCAAAACAGACTGGTTTGACCACCAAATCAGTTGGACTGGCCAGTTCCACCGGTTCCGATAACACTGGATAGGAGTTAATTTGATAACAAAATTTGATCCAATAAAAGATATAACAACAAAACTATATTGAGGACTAGCAAAGAAAATACTCAATAGATCAAGGAGATAAGCTTGAAAGTGCCACAAATTGAGAATATAATCTTCTTACCACAATAGGAAATAAATTAGAAGTGTTATACATGTTCTATGTGGATGTAAGGAGGTAAACTTATTGTTCAAACCTATAAATTTTGTAACTCTGAATATTGCACCAGGACAGTGAGCAAAAGGCCACATTAGGGGACTGGAACTAGCTCTTGATGGGCCTGAAACTCAAGAAACTTGGTTGGAAGTGTTATTATTATGAAAATCAGGTATTATTATGTGTTTTAGGGTGATTATTTTGTTATTTCTTGGATTTTTCTCTAAACTCATTTCTTTGGGGAAAGTGGAAATGTTGATTCTGTTGGTTCTATTGATTATTCTTTTGTTGGAGAATCTTTTCTTGCAATGATGCCTGACTCTTAGTGACGTTGAGTTCTGATTCTTTGAATTTATTGACTAGGAATGAATTGGGTCGTTCGATGATCCTGGTTCTTCCTTCTAGGGCTTGTGTTTGGCTTCAACCTTTCTTATTAGTCCCAAAAGATTGGTCCTTCTTGCTATCATTCAACTTTCGTCCATACTTTTTGCTTTGGCCTTCGCTTGATCAAGTGTGTTAAGCTTTGATTCACTGGGAAGAAGTTGAAATAACCATTGAAAGCATAAAAATAATAGGTAACTATGGTATCTAGAGTAGGATGATGTGATGTTGGAATCTCGTTTAGTGTCCTATCAAATCTCTTATTAAATTCTTCAACAGTTTCATTGTTGAGACGTTACATGTTAGTAAGAGCATTTAAAAGTAAATGAACATTTTCTTTTCAACTCGTTTTTCAAAGATTTTTTTCTGACAAGATTCTAAAGAGTTAAAACAATTATCGTGCAAACTCATAAACCATTCTTATGCAACTTGTGTAGTGATCTAGGGCAATGTTTCTTTTGGGTTACTTAAGGAATTATGGCTTCCATCAGAATTCTTTCCGTTATTCAACCATGAAATAGGTAATAACAATGCAATTGAGCTAAATTATAGTTCTAATAATCTTGACTAATCACTCACCAATAAGAAATATAGTATAATATACCTTATCCAGGATATTCAATACCTTATCTAGGGTTTCCACTGAAATTTCTTTGTTCATTCAATGATAGAACCAACAATTCATTTAATAACACAATATTAGAGGAATTCTCATTCATCAACCACCGTAACACTGTTCATTCATCTACAATGTCATTTTTCTAGAGGAGACAATGAATTCACAGGAAACAACCAATAATTAGTTACACATCCATATATCAATGACTTGATCTCGTCTAATAGACTGAATGAAATACCCTCAACTTTGAAGTTGTCGCAGGGGGGAGCTAATGCCAACTTGTGAATTCCTTCTATAACCACTCCCGCACTTGCCTCAAGAATTTGGCCGAACCAATTCAGGACAGATCGTAGGTATTGGAGGGCTTCAATTATGTTTCAAAGGCTTCAGACTATTCAGATCCATAAGTATCTTCGCATCCCATAAATCTCATACCAGAGAGCGATTTGGTAGTCTTCCTCAGAGCCTGCACTTTTGTTACAATGCTCACGCTTAGTTACCAAACATTGGAACACGAGAATAACAAGTAATTGTATGCTTCCGTATGCTCGGTTAACTAGCAATGCCAAGAGTCCCACTCTACTTTAGAATGAATACGGATCACAGCCTTAATGATTCAAAGCTTGCCACAAATATAAACCTTAGATTCCTAGTGTGCTCTGCTCCTGCGGGAGGGTTTCAGCTTGCTGAGAGAGCTCTGTTCTTGCACAAATTCGGCCTTAAGAAATGTCACCGCCCAATAGGATTGATCCACAAGAAATTTGTTCTTCTCATGATTCTCGCTCTTCCCAAACTCAGAAAATTCGGTCAGTTTCAACGATTTTTTACTGAGATTAGGCCACTAGAGATCTATCCAGAAATTATCCTTTGAGGAATTTGTTCGACCTTCAACTTCCCTTGAGATACATTGCCAGACTAGGTTAATAATTTTTTCCTATGCCAGAAAAAGTAGAGAAATAGGAAAATAAACAAAAAAAAATAGCATTATCAGCTAGGGTGGAATCTTTCACCACCAAAATTGATAGAAGAAAAGGGGTCTTAAAACCCTCGAAGCGTCAGGCTAAAAAAAAACCAAAGATAGTGATTCAATACAATGATGATCCAAATGAATTCAACCCTTTTGTATTTATAGATTTCCTAGAGGGGATTCTCGCTTTAATTGATTGAGTAAAATTCACAACAAACCCCAACTTTGGGTTTCTTTTCCCAAGTACCCCAAAAATTTCCCAAACATTGGGTATTTTGGGGTCTTCCCCTTTATCAAGGACTGTAGCCTATAGGGATCAATAGGCTATTTCTAGCCTTAAGCGATTAATTTCTCAGGAACATTACAGTGCCCCTTCCCAACATTTCTTGTCCTCAAGCAATTACAAATTCTATTGTTGTGTTTCTAAAACAGGAATCTAGCCTACTTTACTCTCCAAATCCTCTAACTTGGTCTCGAGTATAACCTCCTTTTCATTTGATTTTTTCAATGAAATTTCATTTTCCTGCAAATTTACAATAGTCATATGTAATTTTTGCTCATGTTCTTCATCCTGTGTTTCTATAGCAGTAGATTGATCCAGTTTACCCTTAAGATTATTCAAGTCAATAGTGAGTATTTCCACCCATTCTGATTCTTTCTTCCAGCCACTTTCTTTCTATGATATTGGAACATAAAGCTCATTTTTCATGCTTGAATACTTTCCTGTCAAACTGTTATTTTCTTCCATCACAAAGGAAATTTTTGATTGATGTAGTTGTCTTTCCTCAGAGAGTTGTTCAGTCACATCATCTACACCTTTTAAAGAAGAAGCAACTTGTTCCGAAAGTGACTATTTCTCATTCTGGACTTGATGGAAAGTTTCTGTAAATCATCTATCTGGCTCATGAGGCTACCAAATTCTTCATTTAACTTTGAATTTTTCTCAGCCAAGATTGCACATTCTGCTTATGATTTTTGCACCTTCTCTTCTGTAGTCAACAGTTGCGCTTGAAGGTCTCGTAATCTTGCCTCCATCAACGACAACTTGGCAGTCAATTCTTGCAGCTCAACCGCACTCACTAAAGCTAATGCAAATGCTTGTGCAGCTTGGTCTCAGGGGTTTTTTCGTCTAGACTTCAAGAGTATTCAATTTCTCACGAAATCTCTTGGCTTCCAAATATGCACGCATATAGTTTTCCTGTGCTTCTTGCAACTTCACTTGTATTTCCTTGCCCTGAGATTCCAATAATTGTTCAAGATCCAAGCTCCTAGTTAATGCTAACCTTATATTACTTTCCATGTATGCCAATTGCTCCTCAACTTCCTTCATCTTGGCTTGAAGCTCAACTTCTCTCAAGTTAGCACTCTTTAGATTCAGTTCAAGTGCAACAAATTTATCCTATACTTCCTTAAAATTGACTTGCAAATCCTCAACTAAGTCCTCGACCTCGAGTAGCCTTTTAGATGAGCTAGTAGCTTTTTCCTTTTCTAAGTTCAAGGTTTCCTCTAGCTCTCGTTCCTTCTCTCTGGATGTAACTTCTATCGCTTCAAGCTCCCTCACTCTTGATAATGTGTCCTCCAACTTCACTCTGATTTCAGATCCCTGCTCAGGGAGTTGTTTTGCTTCAGTTTCAATTTCAATACACCTTGTTTTTGCCAAACTTAGTTGTTCTTTGAGCTCACGGGTCCTTTGCTCTTCCATTTCCAAATGTTTCATCTCTACCAGTGATTCTCTTCCAATTTCCAAGTAAACTAGATTACTCCCATCAAGGTAGGGAGTTACCACCTACCAGGGGGCAGTTAGCAATGCCACAAAGGCAGAAATACCATGGAATAAACAAAATCAAGAGTAGCCATGGTCGTTCACACCAAGGATCCAAGAGTCACTTTCAGAAATTAACACACACCCACATGGCTTTACAGGTCTATAAGGCATATCCTATGGGCTTATGCAGCGTGGCCAAAACGTTCTGAGTACCCTTGCTAAAAGAGGGGTATCATCTAGCTCTAATTGTGGGACGAGTGCTCTTCTGGGAGCGCTTGAGAACCTCAGAATCTCTAATCCATCACTCAAAGACTTGCATCCATGACACCAAAAAAAGTATCAAATTCTACGAAAACAAATAAACAAAAATAAAACAAAACAAACTAATCTAGCATGTAATGCAATAACATCAATGACTCAAACCACACAAGTATGCAAAGAGATAAAAACACCTACTCTACCAGAGGATGCCCCGAAGGCATCAAATATTACCTAAAAAGAATAGTTTTAAGGGTTGCCCATTTACAGGAAAGGATAGCTTCTCACGGTCCAGATGGCACAGATGGAAAGAGTTAGTACCTATAATCTCATTAATCATATAAGGTCCTAACCATAAGCTTTCAAACTTACCATGATTACCTAGTTTTTCACCTCTTTTGTTCCACAAGAGGACTAATTTCCCTTTTCGAAAGTTTCACTGCTGAGCCATCTTGTCGAATTTTTTTAGTGTTTATTTGACAATGCCATAGGAATTTGTAGAATTTCTTGAAACTCTACAACTACTTAGATGAATCTACTGAAAATAAAATCACTAGTATGGTAATATACAATGCCCCTAGACATTAGGACTCACCCAAGGCCTCACCATCAAGCCGCACTCTAGCTTTGGGGTTATGCTTGGAGCAAAAAACTCAATTAGTTATTAAGTCCTCATAAGGATATGATAATTAACCAAGTGAAAAAAACCTCCCAAAGTAAACTCACTTGATGACAACGTCCCAAGTTACCTAGGCCTGTTACATGACTTAACTCCTCATACTCGTATCACCTTTACATTGTCCCCGCAGGGCTTGTGGAATTTGAGTACAATAGAAAAAGATGAGAAGAAGAATTAGAGTTGAAAAACTCTAGTGATATGATGATCTATGATGGTACATGAAGTCTCTAATACATCCTTGGGCATGGAGTCTTCAAAAAATCTTCAAGTGCTACTCCTATGGTCAACAAGACCCAAACAAGGTCAAGGGTTTGGGATGAAACTTCAAACAAAGGAGCTTGACCAAGTGAGGGAGAAGAAGGGGTCAAGGCGATAAAATTTGACTTTAATGTTTAATGCAATGATCCTTGATGAAGCCACTAACCAAAGGCAAGCTAGCGAAATGGTTTTCAAGCTAGGGCTTGGGATCTCTCGAGATTCCATCGTCGAAATGACCTCAAATTTGGAGGACCTCTTGAGGACTCACCAACATAGCTCTCTACAAAGTTTCATCAACTTTTGATGGCTAAAAAATGTTTTGTTTGATGCCCTAGTTGACCTACTAGGGTTAGGGCATAGAAAGAGAAGAAAGGAGGTGAGAATGATTTTCATTTTATGATCACCTAGGACTAGACCAGTGCCTAGCCTATTGGGAGAACGGAGTGAATGAGATTCAATGTTTAGATATCATTATACCCAATCAAGGAGTTCCCCAACAACTTCGCATGGCCCTAGAGGCAACAACTAGGTCACTAGGAAAATTTACACTTCTTCGATGCTGCAATTGATGACTTATCAAGGTAACTATGAACATTCATATACCCCTAGGATATTTATTCACTATACTTTGCATGAAACATATGAAAAAGTCCTCACAAAGACAAGATTAACAAATTCACATTTCATTAAGGTAGCTTCACCAATTTCATGAGTGAAAATTTTCATACATTACATAAGTGACAAAACATGAGACATAAACCATGAAAATACACTTACAAGTATAGCGAAAATCTTCCAATCATCAATAGACAAGAAAATCAAAGCTCCAAGATCAAACACAAGCTCTTCCAAACATTGAAATGCATCAAGATCCAAATTTGTCCATCAATAAGGCTAGCAAAATTCTCAACAAGAGATACAAGTCGAAACCCAAGTGATGATCAAATGAAATGATCATCACATCAATATATATCCTCCCTAAGGGGTTCGATTTGCCTAATAAGGCCTCATAATGCCCCAACTAATAAAATAATGTGCAAAATGCAAAAATAACAATCCTTAGCGACAAGCCCACCAAGATATCTCCATAATACAAAAATAAGCCTCCCAAAAGGGAAATAAATAAGTACAATTGGTCAAAGGGCCATTGAAGAGGCCTAATGGAGTCTAATGTGTGCCAAAGTGGAAGGATGGGCTCCAAACATAGTGATCAAGGGGTTGGCCCCTTGATAGGCAAGCAAATGACCTGTTGTGCCCCCAAATGGTTGTGGGGGCATAATAACATCCTCATGGGCCGCCAAATGAATCAAACAAGCATGTATCCCATCTGTACGGGCTGGAAGAACGATGCAAGCCCTCCCATTGTCTCCCATGATGAGACACATCCTCATCTGGGCCTTGGATCAATAGTCAAGCGTGTAGTGCAGGATTGGAGCCGTTTGGGTAAGGTGGTCTAGGTACATCATCATCGTCCAATAGGTGGAACACGAGCAAGTCATGAGTGACGCTGAAGGATCCCATGGAGTCGCAATCTGCTCTTTGCTATGGTGGAGACCCGTGGCTCTCAACACTCATCCTACAAATGCCAATATGGCCCACTAGAAGGCTTGAACCCCGTATAGGGAGACCAAAACCCAGATGAAGACCCACCTACAATCCTGTATAAGATCCAATGTGTCCCCTCACCTTCCAGTACAACCAATCATTAATGCAATTGAGTAAATGAGCTTACAAATCATGGAACTAAGTGGACACTTCATAGTGGCATGCCCTTCCATAATGGGCTTCAAAACGAGGAAGTGTCTCCAAGTTCAAGAAGAAGGTTAACCAAAGATCCTATTAGGTGGTTTCAGCCCTTTAGGGGGTGGCATGTCCATGGTACATCCGTCAAATGGCAAGTGGTATGTGAAATAATGATGGAATGGAGTGGGGCATTAGGGGAAGGCTCCAAGCCACATGCCACAGTAAAAGGGTAGCTAAATAAGTGAAGCCCACCCTTGGGTATATGAATGTAGGAGGGACCAATCGTGGTATATGAGTTACCCCGACCATTGTTTTTCCACCCTTCTACATATGCCTTTTTCCTTTCATAATTTTTTCTTTTGTAACTACTCGAGGCTCTAAGGAATGGGAGCATGATACGTAAGATATAGCAATAAATACCCCCTTTAAGGTGGGGCAGTTCATCGCCCACCAAGGGTTGGATCTATGTTGCAAGAAACGTAGGGCAAGGGGGCGTTTCTGTACGGAAACGAGTACGAGACGCTGAAACGCGTGTGGTACGGCCCTGAAACGCGTTTCAGGCCGTACTGCCATGTTTCACGAAACTGAAACGTGGCCAGTATGGCCTGAAACGCTTTTCAGGGCCATACGACTCACTTTTCAACTTTTTACTTGTGTTTTTTTTTTTTATTTAATTTGTTTTCTAATTTATTTTTAGGTTATCCTAGTGACTTCTAGTTGCTTCTAGATGCTTGTCTAAAGTTATGAAAGTGAACTTTTGCCCTAGTGTTGATATGCAGTTCATCAGGAAGTTTGAGGCATATGCAGTTCATGGTAATGTTAATGAAAAATAAAGGAGAATATCACTTTTACTTAAATTTTTAACATTACCATGAAATGACTCAGGATGTTTGAGAGTGGTTTCGCCCTCATTGATTTCATATGGAGAAAGTAGAATTTTAGATCTCACTCAAAATCCAGCAGACTTATCCGTTTTTTAGGATTTCAGGATTGGGGGGATTGCAATGTTTCCATTGGATTTTATCATGTACCACGGTATGGAACTTGTATTTAATCAAGAGAACCAAGCTCTCTATGCAGGTGAGACTCCCAATAATCAAGAGCATGTAGGGTACTAGGGTATGAAACTTATATTTAATCAAGAGCACTAAGGTCATTCGACTATGTAGGAGGAGACTCCCAATCAAGCACGAGACAAGAAATTAGAAATTTCTCGTGGCTGATTTTGGATATTTCTATTTTCATTATGTGATCATTCATGAGTAAATGTGATGTAAATTTAGAGACTTATAGTTTATGCATTGACAATTGACAATTTTATCATAATGTAATAAATTAGAATGTATCATATATGCTTTATGATTGCACATATTTCTTAAATGTCCTAATATATATATATATATATATATATATATATTCGCATTTCCCCGTTTCCAAAATTTGGGAAGGTCACGTTTCGTATCAGTTCCCATTTCGGAAACTCGTACCCATTTCCCCGTTTTGTGCAACCTAGGTTGGGATAATCATGGGTTCCCTAATGATGTAAGGGGCCAATATGAGGGGCCCTAGGAACCAGGGTGATGGCCATAATTGCGCCGAGAGGCACTCTACAGCCCAGTATAGGGTAGATGTGTAGGCGTAATGTCAACATTTTTACATGTCAGCTCAATATGTTGAATTTATAAAAGGTAAAATATTTGTAAACATTGCTCAATTAAATAATGATAAAATGTTAAAACTAATATAGAACCCAGTGTGGGCTAGATATTGCAGTGTCCGTAAAATGTTAAGAGTAATAAAAATAATAAAATTCAACTTTTTTATGTTGTAATTTTGTTTTTATTCATAAAATTATGAATAGCTTTTTGGATAAAAAAAAATCATAATATACATATCACATTAAAATATATAACATATAAATAGTAGCTATAAGTTAAGATCCATTTACCTTATAAATTAAAATAATAATTATCTAACCATAGGTAAATCTAATTAATAAGCATATAAAAACATTAATACTTACAATAAACTTCCAATATAATAATACTTTTAACCATGGATATTCATCCCTGCTTTACCATAGATATTATGAACTTGTAAATAGGCTTTTTTACAATACCATGGGCCAATACCATATCTCACCAATACCACATGCCCAAAAATCATCTCTCATTTGACAATCAAGATATTTTATAATTATTTTCGAGATATATCTAAACCTTCTATCACATTAAATTATATAAAATATAAATAATAGCTATAAATTAAGATCCATTTCACCATATAAATTAAAATAATAATTTTCTAACCATATTCGACTTTCATTAATAAGCACATAAAATCTTAATACTTACAATATAATAAGATTTTTAATCATGGATATTCACACTCATTTTCCTATGGATTTTATTAACTTGTAAATAGGATTTGTTATAATATTGTAGGCTAATACCGTGGCTCATCAATACCATATGCCCAAAAACCATCTCTCATTTCCCAATCAAAATATATTATATATATATATAATTTAATTTTATTACATTTTTGCATGAAGAGGCACTCTCCAACCCAGTTTGGAAGAGATGTTGTAATGTCCTGTTATGTTATGTTATCAAAACATTTTGACTTGGTTAAATTACATAAGAATAAAAATAAAAGTAAAAAAATAAAATTATTAATTAAAACATTTTGGCTAAGCGAAATTACACAAAAATAAAAATTAAATTAAAATAAATAAATAAACTAATAAAATGATTAATTATAGTTTTTAATTATTAATAGTTAAACGAGCTTAAATCCATCTTAACTATGGATCTATCAAGCTCTAAGAGGGACCAAATTCTTGAGGTGCAAACCTTCCTCAAGTTTTACACTCAAAAAGAGGTTTGCACCTTGGGAGATTTGATCCCTCTCGGCGCTTGATAGGGCCAAAGTTAAGATAGATCTAGGTTGTTGATAGGGATAGAGCTCATGTTTGGTTTTTGCCCACATGCTGAATTTGCATGTCCTAGCCATCTTTTGCATTTTATGGTTCATTTCCTATTGAGAGTAGCCAAATTATGCTTTTTCTTTTCTTTTAGCTGCATCAACCTTTGGGGCATTGTTCCAGGCCCGACCCAAGGTATGGACAAGGAGAGGGGGAGGCTAACTCCTTGTGGACCCAATGGACAAATGTGGACCTCGATGAGAAATATGGTGAATAGCGTTATAATGACCCAAGGGGAGTGATGTATATGGTGTTGGGAAGAGCGACCACGCAACCAAAATTGGGGTTTCTCATGTCGTGCCACCCCTAAAGCTAGTAGCCAATAAAGGAGATCCCACAAGACTAGGATACAAGGTTAACCATCAAATCAGACAAAGAAGACAAGAGTACAAACCAAGCCCACTCTTTCCGCCAAATACGCCCACTAATTGTTGAGATTTGCAACAATAAATGCTAAAAATAGCACTGCTATAAATAGCCAGGCTATAAATAGCAATTCAGCCATTGGAGATCTTAGCAACAATGGGTGAAAAGTGAAAGTGCTAAAAATAGCTTTTCTAAAAATAGCATTTCAGGATCCCTTCTTATTTTAGTCAGTCCTTGGACTAAACATAGGAAGTAAAATTCGAATTTGATATCAACAGCAGTTTGGAAATTAATTAATTAATTCATCTTGAGTTAATTAGTTAAAAAAAATCAAACTTGAAGTCTATGTGAGGACATGCAACAGTTTCTCCTTTGATTGAGGAATTTAACCTTCAATTAAAGAGATAAGGATGAGTTGTAATATTGAGTTGTAATTAGTTGACTTAGTTTAACTTAGTCAAGTCCAATTAGATTAATTTAACAGTTTGTTAAATTAATGAGAGTTCAGTTAGTTAATGCTTGCATACATGTAACTATTGTAATTCAGATAAATGAAGATTCACTCATGGATAACTCATGCATGTCAGTGCAGTCAGAGACCCAGTTGAGATCAGATGGAGGGATAGTGTACTATCAGTTGCTAGGATATTCCTTGGTGAATATTCCTTGCATGCAGAAGGAATATTATTCCTTATGGATTGTGCAGTTGGACCTGAGGTTACAGTGAGTGTGATGAGGCCAATTCACACATGTGATATCATTGGATCCCAATCAAAACTGCGCAAGGAAATAGGAGGCTTGGAGGGCTTGAGGAAGATATATTATATGTCTATTGAGTCTGTGAGCTGTATTGTTTGAGTGCAGAGAGATCAGGATAGCTTGAGAGCTAATTCTTTTTGTAACTTGAACAAGATTTCCACTTGTATGATAATACAGAGTTGAGGTTTTAGGTTGGTGCTTTCCCTAGTGATATAGCTTCTGTGTTATGGTTGATTACTTCTCATTCTCAATTATATCTGTTCATTCTTGATGATGCTCATGTTCGATTAAGCTTCCGCTAAATTGTTTGTAGAAGTAGATCAAGTGTTTTGCTTTAGTACATTGCATTACCAAGTGATCTATAGTGGTAAATTCTACATGGTATCAGAGCTAGTTGATTTGTAGAAAAATTCTACATGGTATCGGAGCAAAGGTGATCAAGTCAGAACAGTATACAAGCAGGAGAAGTACGAAGTTTGGTTTCTGAATATTAAATTGAGTTCTTATCACATCTATTTCACCGATGGCGTTCAGTGGCTTAAGACTCGAATATGCCCTTGATGGCAGTTCGAATTATATAGCCTGGAAGGATCGCATGGAGGCAGTATTAGAAGATAACGGCCTAAAGGACTTCATTGATCAAGAAGTCCAAAAGCCGACTGATGCTACTCAATTGGCGGAATGGAAAAAGTGTGTGGCTAGAGCAAGGAGAATCCTCCTAGAGGGAGTTCGAGATCACATTGTCTCGAGCCTCCATGGGAAGGAGACTCCATTTTCGATGTGGAAAACATTGAAAGATCTTTATCAGAATAGCAACGATCAGAGGAAGCTGGCGCTGAAGGACAAACTTTGCAAGATCAAGTGCGAAAAGGGCGACACAATCTCTACGTTCTTGAACAAGCTCACCACCTGCAGGGATGAGCTTGCAAGTGTAGGGGTCGTGACTACTGATGACGACATGGTGAGTCTAGCACTCCTCGGTCTTCCTAAGAGCTGGCATAGCTACCAGGACTCGGTTAATGGAAGAGAGAAACTGCCAGATTGGGAACGACTTTGGTCGGACCTAATGCAGGAGGAGATAAGGTGGAGCACCAGGGATGGATCTTCATCAAAACAAGATGATGAAGAAAATCTAGCTTTAGCGAGTAAAGCTAAGAAAGGGAAAGGGAAGGCATCCCAATCCAAATCTTCTCATGGTGGGAAGAAGGTTGACAAGTCGAAGGTGCGATGCTTTCATTGTCATGAAGTGGGCCATTATGCTATGAATTGTCCACAGAAGAAATCCAAGAAGGGTTCCTCAAAGGGATCTGATGGTGATGCACTAGCTTCACAATTTGAGCTGGATTTCTCGCTTATCACATGCATGGTTTCATCCATGGTGGGATGTGTTTGGTACCTGGACAGTGGAGCTTCTTTCCACATGTCGGGTGACAAGAATATTTTCAGTACATTGGAGGAGAAGGATCTCCAGATGCGGATCGAGATGGGCGATGATGGAAAATACTATGTCTCCGGTGAAGGTACAGTTGTGTTTCATAGGGAGCATGGTGCTCCTCTCACCCTATCTGCTGTTAAATATGTACCAGGTTTGAAAAAGAATCTTGTGTTTGTTGCTATGCTAGAAGATAAAGGCTATGATGTAGTCTTTAGTAAAGGAAAAGTGTTCCTGAGGCATATCGGCACCAGACAGACCAAGCGAATAGGGATTCGAGTAAAGAATCTCTACAAGCTGGAGGTAGATGACTATGCTGCACTGAGTTCCAAAGCAGAGGTGGTGCAAAGCCAAGATGTTGGCGAGCTATGGCATAGGAGACTGGGCCACTTGCATCACGGGGCCTTGAAGATCATGCAACAAATTTCTACCGGCTTACCCAAGGGAAAAATGGAGCAAACAAACACATGCAAAGGATGCACCCTGGGAAAGTATGCGAAAGCTTCCTTTCAGGATCGAGATAGTAGAGTTGGAGCAATCCTGGAGCAAGTTCACTCAAATGTATGTGGACCATTCTCTATAGCCTCCACCGCTAAACAAAGGTACTATGTTATTTTTATTGATGATTTTTCTCGTAGATGTTGGATCTACTTTATGCAGAAGAAGGATCAGACCTTGAAGTTTTGTGAGTTTAAATCCTCGGCAGAGAAAGAATCTGGGAAGAAAGTAAAAGCCCTGCGTAGCGACAATGGTGGAGAGTATATGTCCCAGCAATTTAAAGACTTCTATGCAGTAGAAGGAATTAAAAGGAAACTGACGGCACCCCATAACCCACAACAGAATGGGGTGGCCGAAAGGAAGAACAGATCTATTATGGGAGCAACTCGAGCGATGTTGCATGACCAAGGCTTACCACTTCATCTGTGGGCGGAGGCATGCAATACAACAGTGTTCCTTCAGAACAAAAGTCCTCATCATGTTAAGGGAATGAAGACACCCATGGAAGCTTTTTCAAGGAAGCGACCAGATATGAGTCACTTCCGCATCTTTGGATCACCAATTTTCTGTCATGTGACCAAAGATGCTCAGAAGAAGCTAGACCCAATAGCTGAGTTGGGGATACTTGTGGGGTACACAAATACACCCCACAACTGTCGTGTGTTTCTGCCTGCCAGTCAGAGGGCCGTAGTGCGGAGGGATCTGAAGTTTGACGAGTAGAGAGCGATGCGAGTGTCACTTGAGAGGAAGCTCAAGTTGCATGGCGATGAGGAACTTTTGGTTCCAAAGAAGGAGGAGCCTCCTGATGATGTGGATCAGCCACATGCAGAGGATCCAATAGTGGAGACCACCACTCCTGGAGAGTCTTCCAGAGACGGGCGGAAAAGCTCACGGGAAGCTGACAAATTGATGTAGGATGCAAGAGAGAATGTGGGGCAGCCATCCTCTCATCACAGACAGAGGAGATCTCCCGAGAGATACACTGGCTACATGGCCCTGGTTGGGGAGTGTGTAGCAACCAAACCTTCTTCTTTTCAGGAGGCAGTGCAACAACCAGTCTGGGTTGATGCAATGGTAGAAGAGTATGATTCTATCATGCAGAACAGTGTGTGGGATGTTGTCCCTAGACCTGCGAACAAATCAATGGTTAGTTCCCGATGGCTTTACAAGGTAAAGCAGGCAGCTGATGGCAGTGTTGAGAAACACAAGGCAAGGTTTGTTGCCCGAGGTTTCTCACAGGTTGAGGGGATCGACTACGATGAGACCTTTGCTCCTATAGCAAGGTACTCATCTATCAGATCGATGCTAGCTCTATCAGCTCAGATGGGTTGGAAGATCCATCAGATGGATGTGAAGACGACGTTCCTCAATGGGAAGATTGAGGAAGAGGTATACATTGAGCAACCCAAAGGATTTGAGACCTTCGATCGCGAGTTGCATGTCTGTCGACTCAAGCGAGCAATGTATGGCTAAAGCAAGCACCCCGTGCTTGGCATACCAGGACCGACAGCTATTTCACCGGGTTGGGTTTCACCAAGAGTGAAGCAGAGGCGAACCTATACCACATCATGGTAGATGGTAAGCCCTTGATTATTTTACTTTATGTCGATGATCTGATTTTGACAGGTGATGAGCAGCTGATACAGTCTTGCAAGGAGGACCTTGCAAGAGAGTTTGAGATGAAGGACATGGGCCTCATGCACTACTTTCTAGGCATGGAAGTGTGGCAGAAAAATGGAGAAGTATTTGTGTCTCAAGGCAAGTATGCCAATGAGATACTCAAGCGCTTTCACATGAAGAAGTGCAAACCCATGTAGACTCCTCTAGCTGGGAACTGGAGGAAGGAGGATGCTACTTCAGGTGAGGTAGTAGCTGCTACTATTTATTGGCAGCTGGTGAGTTCACTCATGTATTTGGTGAACACACGACCCGACTTATGCTTTGCGGTGAACCAGCTAAGTCAAGCTATGGTTCAGCCTACCAAGCTGTTTTGGAAGGCAACAAAGCATGTGCTGAGATATCTCAGAGGCACTACATAGTATGGATTATGGTACAGATGGACAGAGGGAGTGACACTGCAAGGCTTCACAGATGCAGATTGGGCAGGTAGTCCATCAGACCAAAAGAGCACTTCTGGAGGAATCTTTAACCTTGGTTCAGCTGCAGTTTCTTGGTATAGCAGGAAATAGAGATCAGTTGCACTTAGCTCAGCAGAGGCTGAATACATGGATACCAGTCAGGGAACATGCGAGGCCATTTGGATGTGGAAGATTCTAGTGGGATTATTTGGTCAGATGATGGATCCTACGGTGATATACTGTGATAATCAGAGTTGCATAAAACTCTCTGAGAATCCAATGTTCATGACAGGTCCAAGCATATAGATATCCGTTACCATCATCTATGGGACTGTGTGGTCAAGAGGATCGTGATGTTGTAGTATGTTTCGACCGAGGAGCAGGATGCAGATATTTTGACAAAGGCATTGTCAAAATGCAAGTTCGAGTTCCACAGAGACAGGATCGGGGTTGCTGATAATCCCTTTCTTGTTGAAAGGTAGTGTTGAGATTTGCAACAATAAATGCTAAAAATAGCACTGCTATAAATAGCAGTTCAGCCATTGGAGATCTTAGCAACAATGGGTGAAAAGTGAAAGTGCTAAAAATAGCTTTTCTAAAAATAGCATTTCGGGATCCCTTCTTATTTTAGTCAGTCCCTGGACTAAACATAGGAAGTAAAATTCGAATTTGATATCAACAGCAGTTTGGAAATTAATTAATTAATTCATCTTGAGTTAATTAGTTAAGAAAAATCAAACTTGAAGTCTATGTGAGGACATGCAATAGTTTCTCCTTTGATTGAGGAATTTAACCTTCAGTTAAAGAGATAAGGATGAGTTGTAATATTGAGTTGTAATTAGTTGACTTAGTTTAACTTAGTCAAGTCCAATTAGATTAATTTAACAATTTGTTAAATTAATGAGAGTTTAGTTAGTTAATGCTTGCATGCAACTACTGTAATTCAGATAACTGAAGGTTCACTCATGGATAACTCATGCATGTCAGTTCAGTCAAAGACCCAGTTGAGATCAGATGGAGGGACAGTGTACTATCAGTTGCTAGGATATTCCTTGCATGCAGAAGGAATATTATTCCTTATGGATTGTGCAGTTGGACCTAAGGTTACAGTGAGTGTGATGAGGCCAATTCACACATGTGATATCATTGGACCCCAATCAAAACTGCACAAGGAAATAGGAAGCTTGGAGGGCTTGAGCAAGATATATTCTATGTCTATTGAGTCTGTGAGCTGTATTGTTTGAGTGCAGAGAGATCAGGATAGCTTGAGAGCTAATTCTTTTTGTAACTTGAACAAGATTTCCACTTGTATGATAATATAGAGTTGGGGTTTCAGGCTGGTGCTTTCCCCAGTGATATATCTTTTGTGTTATGGTTGATTACTTCTCATTCTCAATTATATCTGTTCATGCTTGATGATGCTCATGTTCGATTAAGATTCCGCTAAATTGTTTGTAGAAGTAGATCAAGTGTTTTACTTTAGTACATTGCATTACCAGGTGATCTACAGTGGGAAATTCTACACTAATCCATGCCCAAAAGTGTCCATGATAAGTAAACAAAAATACCCAACTACACAATGAAAAGCCATACCTTCGGGGTTGGAAGGCTCACCTTCAAACATACGATCATAATAGATGGGCGAGGGAGCATATGGCTGGCTCAGGTGGTGGAGATAGTGGCACATCGAGTTATCTAGTGGCTACAAAGGTTTGTTGGCTTGTCGGCTGAGGACCATCTAGGAGAAAACATTTCTCCTATGGATACTACCCATGGGTGGTGGGTAACAATCTCCATCCATTATCCTCAAGACTTTCACAAGGGGTTGGGTTAAGCAAAGAATCTTAGGGACTTTCTCCCACAAATCCTATTTGAAGAGAGACACATTCACAGCCACGACATTTGGTTTTGTGCTATCTTTCCAAAATAGCCATTGTTGGCTACAGAACATCTGTCTCAAAGCTTGGTACTCATTCAAAAGGCTTTGGAGGGAAAGGAAATTAGTGATAAACCATGTGACAACAGACCAACTGAGCTCACTATCTATGAATTCTCTCATAAGACTCAACACCCAAGAATGGTTATAAATGCACTTGGTTATTTGTTTGCACTATGCAACAACATCTTGCACCCATGACAACTTCCCGAAGTCTTTCAAAATCAATTCTATGCAATGGGAAACACATGAGCTCCAAAGATGGTAGGATATTTTTTTGTTAGAATTCTTCCAGTTGTCACATAATTTGCAACATTGTCCGTGCTTACTTGGACAACAATTTTTTAGCCCAACTTCCTCTAGAACCTTTGACAACATTGAAAAATCAGATTTGCATCCTTTACATGTGAAGATGCATCAATGGACTTTAGGAACATGGTTCCTTTAGAGCAAGCAACAATAAAGTTGATGATTGTTCTACCCCTTTGATTTGTCCACCCATCTGACATAATTGTGCACCCAGTGGTCTTCCATGAGTTTTTAATGCTCTCCAACTATGCCTTGACACATTCAAACTCCTTATTAAATTTTTTCTCCCTAAGTGAATTATGAGAAGGTGTTTTGTTGCTAGGGCTAGCACATGCAATTGCATCTACCATGGGCTGAAAGAAATATGACTTTGCATAGTTAAATGGGAGGCTATCATGATACCAAAACCTCCTCATTGCCATATTTTCCTACTCCTCTCTTTTTTCATTGAAATTTTCCAACCTTGGTTAAGATCCAGACCTGTGCGAGGAAGGAAGAAAGGAGAGGTTATATGAAATGCATTTCTTAAAAAATTTGATGAGCCAATACCTATAGAAACATTTGTGTTTGAGATCCACCCTTGCTATAGTGTCACCCTTCATTCTTGCTCTCTTAGCATTATTTTCTTGAACGACATCCAAATTAGCTTGCATTTTGGCTGTGACTTTTGGAGGATAGTGATCACAAACTACCACATCTTTACACACTATTCTATCCAAGTGGTATTTCAATTTATCCATGCCCCCAAACACCACAGTTGGACAAAAATTGCATTTGAGTCTCGCGTCAAAACTGGGAAATTCATAGGAACCATATTCCCAAGCTTCATCAAGAGGCCTTCTAGACTTGGATTTAGGAGCCATGGAATTTATGGATCAAGATGACAATCTGATTTTCGAAAGAAAAATTATATTAAAATAAAATATAATTTTTTTAAACCGTTGAGGCCTACAACAAGAAATGCGAATTACAACAAAAAAAGTCCCCATAGAGGCCTATAACAGCCATAGTGTAGTTGCAGCAGCCAGACTACGGTTGTTGCAAGTCTCTGTGGGCCTGCGTCAGGGCCATAGAGGCCTGCAACAGGTCCTTTGCCTAGACGGGGAGATTGTTGCAGGCCTTTGCGGCCCTAAGACAAGCCCACGGGGGCCTGTCTCAGGCTTGTAGAAGCCTGTAATAGGCTTCTGCAGGGGCCTCCATTAACAAATTTAAAAAAAAATGCAAAATCAAATGAAGTACTATCAATTGATGCTTACCTAAAGGATCGATGCTGGATTGTGAAGGTTGGATGCTGCAGGAGAGCTTGATTCTAAGTGAAGTGAGTGTGAATAAGTAGAGAAGAGGTTGGCTTTAACAAGAAAAAAATACAGGAAGGAAAAAATTGGTATTGGGGACAGGGTCGAGTACCAGTCGAGTGTCCACGAGTTTCACCCAATGTTTTAAAAATCCGACTCCGACTCCGAATCGGCTGAGGGTCGACTCCAACTCCGACTCCGACTCGGTATCGACTCGGTCGGCTCGATTTCAATGACTAGGACGTCGTAAAAATTACATTAAATATTGTTTTTTTTATAAAAAAAACATAATCTTAAAGATTTTCATTCATGTTTCCAAACACACAACATTATAATATAGATAGAAGACGACATATGATCAAAGTAGGCTCATGAATATATCCATTATATCAAAATAGCACCCAGTGCACTGTCCAATACATACATGATGATGATATAGAGATCAAAACAAAAACACATAACCAAGGAGGCTAGAAATGGCATTATCCTCCAAAATAGATTGTAAGTCATCAAGGAACTAATACAAGGGTCCAAGAGTGTTCCTCACTCCAAGAAAGTCCCAAAGTGCATGTGTACATCTTCAAAAGGTGCATCCTCCACCATGATGTCATCTAGGAGAGACCCTATGTCACCCTTTTCAAGCATGTGAGTGACATGGCACCCCTAAGGGTAAGCATTCGCATTAAAGAGGGATGTGCTAGCCCTCCTAAGTCATCTCAATGATAACCATCCTCATCTGTGCTTTGGAAGAAGGCACCATCCACCAAAACAAGGTCAAGGCCAACCAGGGCGCATCTTTAGTCCATTTGGGCATATCATCAAATAGTCCAACGTCCAAGCTTTTAAGTTTAGTGTTTTAGCATTTGGAGGCTCATCAAGGGGTGTAGCGTCACGTGGAATCAACTCAAGGCTCGATGCTCATCTTTGGAGGGCCAAGGTTGGGGCCACAAAGCTAGGTTTGCTTTAAGAAAGGGGCAAAGAACCTATTGGAAGGTTTTGAAGAAGAATGAAGCTATCCCTTAAGGAATCTCTACTACATATGTGATACCACCTAAACAAACCTCTCAAGATAAAGCAAGATAAACTTATTTAGGGACAAAAAACCATTAAAGTATCATAGTGAAAACTTTGGAGTCCCCCAAAAGCAAAAAAATAAAAAAAAATCGTTGTTTTTTAGTTCATAGGTCGCTATCATCCAACTCGGCCGAGCCGGCTAGGTTAGTTATTACCGAGCTGGCCAAGTTGTTAGACAACTTGGCCTGCTCGGTAATAACCTGGTCGGCCGAACTAGTTCATTGGCCGAGTTGACCCGGTGAGGCCTTGACTCGGACCAACTCGGCCGAGTCGGTTCCGAGCCGGCTGAATCTTAAAACACTAGTTTCACCAAGTCTAGCAAGTATTGGTGAGTGGCAAGTATGTGGGCCACGTATGGCTGAGTCACTTGCTTTGTAGCATACTCAGCCATACTAGGCCCACTCAGCAAGTACTCGCCAAGTCATGCTACACTGGTATATACTACAGACTACTATGCTTACAAGCAGCTACAAATGTCCATGGTGAATTCTGAATTTTGCGAGATATATATATATATATATATATATATATATATATATATATATATAGTTTGTCCTCAACCTGCTGTCCCTTGAAAAATTTTGGAGTGTGCTCTAGTTGTCCCCACCATTTTCCCATCCCAAAAACCGATGTAGCATATGTGCTCATTGATCCTGAGGTATAGCTTTTGTTACAAGGCTACAATTCTTAAGGTTTTTGTATCTAGTCCCACCATGGTGCATGTTTTCTTCGTATTTGGAAACTACTCTATATTAAAAGGAAATACTCTACCACGTTGTAAATTCAAATTTGGTAGCAAGCTTGTTGTCTAACTTTCTCATCAGTTTGAGCTGTGACAAAAGAGTTTGCAAAAAGCTGTTTGCTGCTCCAGCATTTACTTTATTTAATCCTGTTTTTTTAAACAACTGAAGTTAATGGTTTTGATGTTTGACATTGCAGAACTTGTGGGATTATCATTGTCATATGGCCTGTCCCTCAATTCAGTGTTATTCTTTGTAGTCTGGCTCTCTTGCCTAGTGGAGAATAAGATGGTTTCCGTTGAGAGAATCAGACAATTTACAACTATCCCATCTGAAGCAGCGTGGACAATTCCAGACTGTGTGCCATCTCCTAACTGGCCCCATAATGGGAATATTGAGTTGAGAGAGTTACAGGTAAGTGGGGAACTATGGTCATGTACTTCAAAATTCATGCCTTATTTCTTGCACAGCACTCATGTCACATGAAACAAGCACAATTGAAAAATAGATTTAAGAATGTGAAAAGACAACCTGAGAGGAGAGAAAGAAATGACAAAGACATTGCATGAAACAAGGCTAATCAGTTTTGGCTGTGGATAGGTTCGTTACCGTTCAAACACTCCTCTTGTTCTGAAGGGCATCAGTCTGAATATTAAAGCTGGGGAGAAGATTGGTGTAGTAGGTCGTACTGGAAGTGGGAAATCAACCCTGATTCAAGCTTTGTTTCGGCTTGTTGAGCCTGCTGGAGGCAAAATAATCATCGATGAAGTTGATATAACCAACTTGGGCCTTCATGATCTGCGATCTCGTTTTGGCATCATACCACAAGAACCTGTTCTTTTCGAGGGAACTGTTAGAAGTAACATCGATCCTCTTGGGCATTACACTGATGATGAAATTTGGAAGGTAAAGCAATCAATACCGAGTTCCATCTTTCCCTGTTGATCATATGCCATGTACCTCTCTCACAGTTAAAGCATACATATTTGGAAATGGATAATAGAAAGCAAATCTGTATCAAACATGTTTAGTTAGTCCTAATGCTCTTGAATTATTTCTGCAATTTGATAATAGACTAACATGAACTCCATTGAAGAGCTTTGATCCCTCCAATATCATATTTGGGAATTTTCAACATGTGGAGTAAAAAGGATATGCTTTTCCCAGAGCTAAATGGGGTGGTACAGCTACTTGTCTAATATACAAACACACATTGCCCTAATTTCAATTTGCACAACTTATTATGAATTTTCTTTCATTTTGACATAGACTATTCATGACAAAGCGATGCATTTGCGTCTTACAGAGCCTTGAAAGATGCCAGCTCAGCAATGTTGTTGCGTCAAAAAATGAAAAATTGGACTCTCTGGGTATGTTGCAACCAGAAAACAAGAAACTTTACTTGAAATTTGTTAATAATAATAATTGCATCTAGGATCTGTTTTTGTGATTTTTGGATGACTTTTAAGGCTATTGTTTGGGCTTTCCTTTCTGCAGTGGTCGACAGTGGAGACAATTGGAGTGTTGGGCAAAGGCAGCTTCTTTGTTTGGGCAGGATTATGCTGAAACGCAGCCGCATCCTCTTTCTAGATGAAGCAACAGCATCAGTAGATGCACAAACAGATGGTGTGATCCAGAAGATCATACGTGAGGACTTTACTGCTTGCACCATAATCAGCATTGCTCACAGAATACCCACAGTCATGGACTGTGATAAAGTTTTGGTTGTTGATGCAGGTGAGGCATCAATTCCGTAAGTGTACCCACTTCAACATCAAAATCAAGGGATCTGTGATTGACATGTTTTACATTTCTTTCATTGAACAGGAATTGCTAAGGAGTTTGACAAACCATCTAAGCTACTAGAACAACCATCATTATTCGGAGCATTAGTCCAGGAATATGCTACTCGATCATCAGATACATGAAACTTGAAAAATCAAATCAAGAATTCTTGTCCCTCAGAAGACTGGAGTTGTTATTTGAACAAGGCAATATAGATTAGATGACAGCTTGGAAAATCATAATCTTAAAGTTAGCTCACCATATTTCACTTTCTGGAATCATATTCCGCATATTCTGCTATTGGTGCTCACTGCTCAGCCTATATGAATCCAGTGGCCCTGGCGTTGATAGCTGTCAAAAATTGAATCAGATTTTAATGACTTGCATAATGCAATGTGTGCCTTGTTGTTTGGACCTTGAATAGCTATTGGGTGGCAGAGAAGCTGCCCAATGTGCTTTGACATTCATGTTGCTATTATTGAGCTAGAATCGAGTTAGTGATACATCATGTAATCAGCTCACATCAGGAAAGATGGCTATCTGTTAGTCATATATAGTTGGAAAGGCAAAATCCAACGTAAGGAAATATGCCTAGTTTCATAAAGAATATCTATTCTCGATATTGCATTATGCTAAAACAATAGTTTAATGATATTAAAGATGAAAAACAGATATCCGAACACCAGGAGCAGAATTGCTTTATTGATGGATAAAAAGATAGCTTGTACAACTGTTTGGTACATGAATTTTGAATATATCATTGACTGTATAACAGTGTTAATGATTCCTCAGTCTTCTTGTTCATATTATCTTTCCTTTTCCTATTTTCTTGTTCAGTATAATTTCAGATATAATATGCATAAATTTAAAAAAGAAAAAAAGAAAGGAGAGAAACCTGTATGGCCTTGTTTCATTATAGAAATATAGTGAAATCCTTAAAGATGGTTATCTTAGTGGATACGATAGCTTGCAATCATACTTAGGATGGGGAATATCACCTCCTAAACTTGGAATTAGGTGGCAAAAGCCCAATCCACATATACAAAATTGAGATAACTATTATTAAAAGTTGTATCACTGTCAGCTAAATACAACCTCCTTTTCACTTATGACCAGCTCTACAAAGGCCAAGGGGTTATCTCTAAACTATCTAATGATTATGAGATCCCAAGAAAGAAAATATTAAGATGATTAACCACAAATACAAAGATTCACTCTAATAATAAAAAAATTAACCTTGTTGCCGCCTCGCTTACACACCTAAGATAATGTAGGAAAAATCCTCAACCCCACTAAGTGTGACTATGGTGGCAAAGCTCTGAAAAGCGGCTGTCACCTAATCCCAACTCTCTGTATCTAAGCTCTCTCCTAGCTAAAGCCAAGGGGTGTGGACCTTAGGGGAGGTTTCCAAAGAAAGCTTGTTAAACTAACAAGTCTAGGAGATAATTTGTAAATGAGTTAGATCATCAACCATTCAATAACATGACATATGTAACTTGAACCAGTGAGCAAAGAATTTAGAAAGTATGCAATCATGAGCATGTAATCAAGATCAAATGTAAATTAACCAATATGACTCAATGATATATCTTGCAAGGCAAAATGTGAGTAGATCAGTGCCAAATATAATCTTGTAAGAAATGTAATGTATGCTCAAATAAACAAAATACTCGCATATATGAAAATGTCTTCAAGCTACAACAAGATCAAATGGAAAGAAAGCTGCAAAGAAAACGTTAGTGAATCAAACCAAAACTATAAAACAATGATACGATTTTGAAAGGAAAACACTTAAATAAAATTGGGAGCTTGCAAATAAAGATTACATGTACTTGAAAAAATAAAACGTGCTCACACACAACAATGATATAAATCCTTAAATTTTATCCAAACGAGCATAAATGAAGTACAAGAGTAAAATTTCAAGTAAATGAGACGTAAGTGCTTTCTAAGTCTATTGTGTGTATTTGAGAATGAAGTGTTTCAATGAGATCCCAAAGTAGAACAATTCAAGATTGTAAAGTGCTTGTGTGCTAAGGTGTTCTTGGTTGATTTTAGTTAATTCCTATTATACGGTTCAACATCCCTTCAATTCCTCAAAACTTGGTAAAGAGTGAGGTGAATCGTAATAAGGCTAGGATGAGGAGGCACTTGTCCTTCTTTAACGATAACCACCTAGACTTAAAGCAACCCACATGCCTTCGTTGCTACAAAGAGACTAAGCCACACAAGATAATTGCGAGGGGTCATGCGCTTTACCTTTGTTCAAGACTCAAGTTTATTGAATTGAATGACATTTAGGGAAGGTTTTCCTAAATTTCTATCAACCAAACTTATGGTTGGAGGTTAATTTTAGAAGTGCAAATGGTGATGCAAAGATGTGTCTTGCAAGTAAAAATAATGTCTCAAGTGTGAAATCCTTCCAAATGTTTGAAGTGAATATGTTCATTCACAATTAGGACAATAAAATACTTGCATAAACAATGGAAATGAAACCCAAATGATGTCAAAAGATAGCTGCAAATTAGATGTTAAAATCAGTGTTGTGAAAATCGCGATATTATTGTTTTATCGCAATTTTTTCCTGAAGCCGATATTATCGCGAGTAATAATCGCAGATTTTTTTATACCCGATAATTTCGAAAAAATCGCGATAATTTGTAAAAATCGCAATTTTTTCCCAATTTATCGCCGAGGGTCAGGGCAGCGCGGTTTTATAAGGGATGCTAAATGTTCGAAACGCAATTTTTTTTGAAAGAAACAAATAATTTTTGAGTGGGGTAGCTTAATGATCAATTCTAGGCCCTAGTATTTAAATGCTACTCAGGATGTTTGAGAGTGGTTCCGGCCTCATTGGATTTCATATGGAGAAAGTAGAATTTTAGATTTCATTCAAAATCCAGTAGACTTATTAGTTTTTCAGGATTTCAGGATTGGGAGATTGTAATGTTTCCAAGTGACACCACCTGCCTAGGCTACCCCTACCACCAGTAGAGGACGTGGTCTACCTCCTATGGCTCCTACTTCTAGTTCTTTAGCTTCTAGAGCACAACAGACTCCACTGCGAACTCCACCAACACCAGCATTTACATCTAGAGGGAAAGGGAAAGCTGTGGCATTTTCTCGCAAGAGGGGCAGAGGAAATCAATAGGATTAGACTTTAGTTATTTTCTTCATTTTATTGTATATGACATTATGACATGATGAGATACATTATTATATTTTTTGTTGATATTTTGAGGCTGAGTTGGGACTCAAGAGTCAGGACTTACTATTCAGGACATGATTCAATGTTATGTGTGATTTTAGCACTAGAAATGATATTAAACATCTTATATATTAGTTCTTTTATCATATTTATGTGTCAATGTATTTATTTTATGTTGTAGATGGTTTAGATATTAAAAAAATTGAAAAAAAATGAATATTTTTGTACCAAACGATTTTTCCCTGATTATTTCCCGATAATTACAATTTTTTTTCTGATTTTTTCCTCGCGCCGATATTATCTCGATAACGATTAATGCAACATTGGTTAAAATCATCAAATTAACATGAATATAGAGCAATGTTAGCATGTGAAAATGATAATGAATGAAAACTATGAAATAGGTGCATGAGAGGACATATATATCAGCAACTAAATAAATTATATCAGCTGCAAAAATCAGATCTAAAATGCTCAAATGAACAATGTAAAGAGAGAAGAAAAATCACTAAATTAGGCCAAGTAAGAGTGTTAATTGCTAGATCTATAGCATGCAAAAAAATGAGAATAGAAATGCTAGAAATTAAGCAAATTAAATCTACTTTAAGGAAAGAAACAAAACTCAAACAACAAGCATGCAAAGGATCATCTCCCAAAAAGAGGGGTGCGGTGCCAAGAGGATAATCCTCAAGACCCCTCAAAGAAAATTTATTTTTATTATTTAAAATGAAGCCATCTAATGGGAATGAGGGACTTAGGCTTTGAGAGGAGCTTACAAAGAGCTCAAAGAGAAAACACTACTCAAATAAACTTAACGAAAATAGAAGAAATACAAAGCCTATAGCAAAATACAACAAGAATGCCTCCAAGAGGCAACTTGCTTTTCCAAAAGAAATTTACTTGATGATTCCAATTTCCAATCTCAAGGAGAAATCCTTGCGCAAATGAGAAGAGGCAAGCATAGAAAAAGGAGGTTTGAAAGATGGAGAAGCTTCAATGATGTATCTTTACTCCTCAAGTCTTCCACATACAAATCCTTCAAGTGATCTTTCCCAAACAAGCCTTCAATCCTTCACTTGAATTGTGGAAGGCATGGAGCACAAGAGATTAGTTAATAGAAGAATATAATTCAAAAGAGACTAGTATACAATAAAACACACTTGCATGCAACAAAAGGAAATCGAATTTCTCCCTTTGCACAAGCAAGAGGTAATGAATCCGTCACAAGATCTCAAAGCTAGATTAAGCAAATATAGTGCATAAAATAGATCAAGAGTTGAATTTGAATTTATGATCTTAGCAAGCCACGGTAAAGAAAACCCCCTTCTTCAAATTCTTTTGATTAGATCCTTGAGAGTAGCTTGGTATGGGTCCTTCCACCTTTGTCTTTGAGAGTGGGTTAGTCTAGCCAAAGAGTTACCCCACGCTCAAGCTCCTTCAACAAATCGTTAGATTTCTACACACTTTAAAGGATGTTAGCACTCACAAGGGATTAAATTGTACAATGGAGGAGAAGGCTAGAGATTCAACCGAAAATCTTCTAGTGCTCCTCTTCCTAGAGTATTTCTTTAATCCAAAAATTATGCAAGGTAACTTACATACATTAATCCAAATAATGGCAATGTGAAAGCTAACACAATCTAGAATCCATGTAGAAAATAAAGCATAGAGAGTTGAAGTAATATCACCTTACAATCATAGAAGGAGAACACCAACACAAGATTGAACCCCCAAAGTCTTTTATATTAGCATGAAAGAAGTGATTACAAATTTCAAAAGAGTCTCCCCAAGCAAAATAGCTCGTTCCAGGATGTAATGTTCCAAAATAGGAAAAACAGTGATATGCAAGCAAATAACATTTTTTCTCCACAGAAATTTCAAAACAATTAGAACACACCCATAGCAATTAGAAATATGGAAGCAGTTGAGCCATTTTATTATAAACTGGTGCAAGAGTACAAAATATGGAAGGAATTAACCTGGACTTGCCTCAAAGGCAAGTGGAGCAAAGCCTAGATGAAGTAATGACAATCTGGAGCTATAATCAATTGATCAACTACTGCACTGCGCAGTCCCCAACAATTCTACACTGTCTGTTGCAAAGATATGGCTGAAAACCCCACCTCTGGTGCTCAGAAAATTTTGCAAAATTATTTCTAAGCTCATTGGGCAAAACCCACAAAAAACCAGAAATGGCTTGGCCCTGTTTTGACATTCCAAAATCGACCCCCAAAAGGCCTTACACCCTCAAAAACTGCTAAAACACATTGTCTATAAATACAACAACAAAATCCTCCCCAAACACTTCGGAAAGGTAGAAATCACCTCCACTAACACTTCCCTTATTTCTCCTAGCAAGGAATAACTCCAATGGCTGAGTCTCCACTACCCACGTGTGCCCAATCTCTTCCTTCTGCGTTGGGCCCATGAACTGTGAAATCCCCACTGAAGAAAGCTATTTCCTCCAGCCCAAAAACTCACCCAAATGGCAGCGAATCACCAGAGCTTCTCTCCCGAAATTTCTCCAAACAATAGCTTCTCTGAGGAATGCAAAATATCTCTACTCTATTTCTCCCACTGCGTCCTCCAGAAATACGCACCACCTGAAGACACTTAATAAAAACGCTTGAAAACACACTAAAAATCACCTACGGAAGTTTATGGATGAACCTCTCTAGGGTGGCACTCGAAGTTCCCTGAGGAAAGGGTGAATTCTGCACTTGGAAAACTCGTGCTAAACAGCAAGTGACTCAGTAAGTAGTGTGAGCAACTAAGAAGAAATTTGCTATGCCAAAGATGATCAAATGAAGAGTAGTGCCTTCCTTTTATAGATTTTGTGGAGCCTTTTTCCCTCCTTTTTGGGTCGCTCACTAAGCCTTTGATTTACCCTCTCATGCATTTCGAACCATTGGCTTAGGGAGTGCATATTTCCTTGTGTGGGTGGCCCTCACATGTTACTAACAAAACCCAAAATAACTGACTTCTAACTCCTAAGTCTTCTAATAAAAATCAAATGTGTCCCATCTCCTCCAAAATTGACCCCAAAATGTAGAAAGTAATCCCGTTCCAAAATAATTTAGGAAGGTACATTACAGTCCTTCCTTCCCAAATGTTGTTTGTCCCCAAGCAACTCCAATGTTGTATGCTCAAGTATGTGCTCACCCTCCCAAGTAGCATCCTCATCCGGAAAGCTCTTCCAATGCACCAAGTATTCTCTGATTATCTTGCTTTTGAGCTTCCTTTCCTTGGTCTCCAAGATGGCTTCTGGTTCCAAAACCAGATGCCCCTCATCATCAAGTGGAGGCAACTCCACAATTGTTGTAACTTGTTGCCCCAACACTCTCTTGAGGCATGAAACATGGAAAATATTGTGGATCTTGCTCCCTGGCAGTAGCTCCAACTCATAAGCTACCTCTCCAACCCTCCTGATCACCTTATAGGGCCCATATAATCGTGGTTGCACCTTTTCGACCCCCTTCTGTTTCATAGTGGACAGTCGGTACGGCTGCAATCGAAGGTACACCAAGCCCCCCTCCTCGAAATGCCTCTCAACCTGATGCCTGTCAGCATATATCTTTTGATGATTCTGAGTTGTCTGCAAATTATCCTTAAGAGCCTTGAGGACATTTTGGCTCTCCAGGATCCAATCTTTGGCCTTTGGGGCCCGAATGTCTCTGTTACACAGTAATTTGTGACTGTCTCCCTGTCAGTCTTCTTACTGTGTCATAAGTCCAATTCATCCATGCTCATGCTCTCTAATGTTTCCAAATGACCCACTTTGCCAAATTTTTTGCTATCATCGCGACTGTTGTCAAGATAAACGCGCTGACGGGTGCTCCATAACAGACGGAATGCGCTGCCAGTGTGGAAGCACACGGGTTTCCCGCGCTGGTCGAATTTCATGTGCCAACGCGTCTGTTATTCATACCTGATCATGCTGACATGACTTTATTTGTTATTCAGCTGCGATGTCAGCGCTCCAGTGCAGTTATGGACCCGCGCTGATCCAGTTTGGGCGAGTTTGTTCTAACAACCGCCCTTCCAGATGACTCCAGACCTGGTTGTTGGCCTTGTAAATGTCGCCCTCCCTTCTCTGGCATGTCTGTTTCGTCATTTGAGCCACCTTCCTTGGAGATAAGCTCATCCTCCCATCATTTGTGGAGACTCCTTCTCCTACTTAAGCCTCTACCATTGCCATGAGTAGCTAGTTTTGGAATTGATAGTGCTTAGAGTGTTGCTGCTAGTGTGTGAACTTGATAGGTAGTTGGTGTGACAAGTGTGGGATTGCTAGAGAGCTTAAGGAAGGTTGTGAAGTGTTTCTTTCTTGTGTAAACTTGTGTGAGAGAGAGTTTTTGTCTTGGGAGATCTACCTCCAAGGGTGAATGCTTGAGAGACTTGCTGGCTGGACCCTCTTGAGAAGGATTCGACGTCAGAACTTTGGTTGTACTCTTCTCTGTTATTTATTAATAATAGATGACTATCATTATGGTTCCACTCTCATTGTTTCATGTTTGATGTCGAGTTATATCTTTTCTGACTGATATATAATTGCATCTACTAGATTTTACGCTTGTTTTCATGTTGTTCTTTGCATGTGCAGGTATCTAATCACGAAGATCATGTGGATTGTGACCGGCCAAAGCAAAGGAACGAAGGCGACATCTCTTCGACGGACACTATCATTGGAATCCAAGTAGGTTCTCACCATCTACTTTTCATTTGCAATTAGGAACTTGCGTGATAGCATTGTGTGATTGTTGCTAGACCCGGTCCGGGCTAGTAGGGATTGTCTCTATCCGCAGAGAGGATTTACCTCCACAACAATTTGGCGACCATACTGGGGAATTTCTTTACCTTGTTGTTTGATTTGTAAACTTTGGACGGAGCCTGAAGCACGGCTAGGTAGCCTTCAAAACGCTATTGCTCCGCATTAGCGAAGTAGATCAAAGCCACTTCAGTCCATCTCCGGTTTGGTTTACAAACTGAACAGCTTGGAGCTAGCTTTTGTCTTTTTGTGTTCATGTTTTGTCCTTGAGTTTGATTTTTGCTCTCTTTTCAAAGATTGGGGATTAGTTCTCTGTTTTTGGATTTCCTGGTTTAGTCTGGGAGGTGCCTTGAATGTTTAAAGAGTGATTGCCTTGGTTTGGGAGCTTTTGGCTTGATTGTGCCTATTTTTTAGCTTCAGCGCAGTTTTTAATAAAACAGTCACGCTGCCATCGCATAGCTGTTTCTTTGATTTCGTGATCATCACGTTTATACACTGAACAGTCGCAACGGTTCTGAAAATCGGACCAGCGCGGTTAAGCCGTGTACTTCCGCGCTGACAGCGCTTTGTTGCTACGCGTGGTTTCTGATCAGCGCTTTGTTGTTGTGTATCACCCGCGCTGACACCTGTAGAATTGAATTTCTTCAATTCTTCCTCCTGAGCCTGTCGGTTTTGCTATCCCCTGCTCTTTTCACTTGGTTTATGACTTGATTTCTATTGTCTGAAGATTGAAGCACTTTCTTGAGAAGTCTTGTTGAGTGGATCTTGATTTTTGTGTCTTGTGACCTAGTTTTAATTCCAATTTCGTTGGATCAGCTTTGCTTGGTTACTCGCTCACAAAGGTCCGTTTACTGCTTGCTTTTGGTTTTGCAAAACCTTCCTCTTTGCTTGCTTTTGCTTGGTTGTTTAGGTGATTGTTATTGCACCAGTCTTGTATTGTTTCGATTACTTCTCACTACCCGGACACGGATCACAGTTGTTTGGTGTCAACCGGTTCTTTTCACATTTGTTTGTGGTTATTTCTCAAAAGTTTGTTTAGTGCACTTTGCCATTGAAAAGAAAACGAACAATCTCTTTTGCGTTGAATTAGTTAATTGAGATTAGAAGCTTTTCATTGATTAAGCAATTTAAAACAAAGAAAAGTTTCGTTTATTTGTCATTAGCTGCATTAGAGTAGCTCTTGTTTGTTTGTGGTCATTTTGTTTGAAAAATCCTTAACTCTCTCGTAGTTAGTATTCATCGAACGAAATGATATTCTTTGGCATATAGTTTGCATTCAGGAAATTGTGAGAGATTACATACGGTAGGACCTAGAAATTGAAACTTAATCGAAGATCAACCATAAAATGAACTGAATGAACTTAAAAACGCATTGGAACATAACGCTCACTGATTAGAGGTCTAGGCTAGAGACGTGCTCCGGCGTCGTTAAACCTAGTCACTATTGTTTCACACTACGGTTGGGTGATTCCTCCTTTTTTGACTCGATAGTGGTCTAGCACGGACTTGAGCTCCCACGTACCGTCGTTTATATAGGGGAGACCCCACTAGGTTATCATCCTTTATCCACAGGAAGTCGTGTCTGCCGCCTTACAAGTCGTAACGCACCGAACACAACATTCAGGAAGATTGACTGCCGTACGGGAAGTCCTTGGTTTTCATATGATTTCCAAGGTGTATATGTAGTTTTACGGATTTGTTTGGTAAACCCTTTGCCTAGTCTCTCCAGAGTAGTCACTTTTGATCCTTTTCGGACTCCTTAAAAGAAAAGGCTCACTTGAGCAGTTTGTCACTTCGGGCTCACAAAACATTCGAAGGTGACTAGAGTCACCATTTTGTCCTTTTCTCGACTCTTAAAACATGAAAAGGTCAAGTTGTGTCCTTGCGTCTTAAAATTCATTTGGCCACGATAAACATTACCTGGTTAGATCTTGTGTGCGTTAGTTTGAGCAGGGTCCTTTATCGTTAGATTCCCTTAGGTTTTGTTCGAAGTCTGTCATCCCGGCTGAACCGTCGACTCCCATTCCAAGTGAGCAAGGGTCTCCGTCCTCCACTGCTCCTGAGGTACCGGTTGTAAGTGATACTCTTCCTGTTATCCCGAGTATCCAACTGATCAACTCTCGCGCTCTGAACGACGAAGGTTACAAAATTCATTGGAACCCCATTTGGGAGCCTGATGAGGACGATATTCCTTTTACCCCCCCTGGTGTTTCGTCTCCAATGTCTACCTCTCACATGGATGAGACATCTCCTAGAGTGAGTGAGACACCTGTGTTGTCGAATATCGACACTCCTATCCCAGCTACTTCTCCGCTCCCCCCACGCTATCAGTCGTTGAGGGATAGGGTAAGTTCCAGGACCCCCGCTTCGACCATGTGGGATCCTCATATCACTCCCACCACGGGATCTTTTGTTTCACAAGTCCACACTACACCTGTCACTTCAGTTCCAACGAATCCAACTATTTGTGTAGCGCATTCAACTCCGGTTGTTAGTGCCGTAACAACGTCTTCAGCCTTGAACACTGGTGCTGGTCCCCCTCACGGTCAAGTCAGTAATGGCCAGCCGGCACTCTCGCCTAGAGTTGTCCACCCTGCACAAATTGCTCCACCCTCTTCTGGTCCCGTTCCAGGAGGGGGGCCATATGATTCCTATGGACAAGCTGTTCAAGATCCGAATGCGCAAGGTCCATTCTTTTATTACGATTCTACTGGTCAATACCTTCAACTTTCTCAACCCTTGACTACTCAACCTTTTGTTGAGGTTTCGGTACCATTATCCGTTGCTTGGAACGCCACCTCTTTCCATGGAGGCCAAGCAATGCATGCACAGCTCCAAGGACCGCCTAACCAAGGCCAGCCATCTTATGTGCAAACCCCCCAAGGGCAACAATATTATGACCAGTCTTACCCAGGACAATCAGGGGGCCCACAAGGACAACCCTATCAGGGACAACCTTCGGCCGCTGGTGGTCCATCTTTTACTTATCTGAATCAACCTTTTGGTTATCTGGGGCAACCTAGTACCTAGCAAGGTTACTCGTCTGGACAACCAGGACAACCTTACATCCAACAAGGCCAACCTGGTATCCAGCAGGGTTATCCCTCTGGACAAGCTGGACAAACTTATATTCCACAAGGTCAACTGGCAGTCCAACAGGGGTATCCTTCTGGGCAAGGGGGGCAGCCTCACATACAACAGGGCCAACCCACTGCTCAGCCTAGTCATCCTTCTGGGCAAGCGAGTCAGCTTTCTGCACAGCAAGGCCAACCCACTGCCCAGCTTAGTCATCCTTCTGGACAGGCTGGCCAACCTCAAGGTCAACCAGCCGTCCAGCCCACTCAACCATTTGTTCCGCAAGGACAACCCTTGGTTGCTCAAGGACAACCTGGTACCCAGCAAGCACATCCTTCTGGGCAAACAGGTCCGTCCCAAACCCAACCAGGCCAACCTTCCGGCCAGATGGTCCAAGCTCAACCTGTTCAAGGACATACTTCTGGGCCCCAGACTCAAATTGGTTATCAAATGCAAGGTGGGCCACGACCCCAACCTTCTTACCAAGCACAACCTTCTTATCAGGCTCAGTATGGAGCTCAACAAACGTATGGCTACCAGCAACCCCAGGGGCAAACTCAGTTTACCCCTTATCAAAATTATCAACAGATGCAAGTCACTCCTTACCAGAATTATTAGCAGCAGTACGTTGCACCTGCAGGTCAAGTTGCTAATCCATGGGGTGCTGGGGGGCAGACCCAGGGTCAACTGTCTGCATATGGACAGAATCCTTATAGACAAAATCCATATGGACAGAACCCCTATGGAAAAAATCCTTATGGGCAGAACCCTTATGGGCCAGGCCCGTCCGGACAAAGTCCTTGGGGGCAACCACCACCTGGTTGGAACCCTGCTACTACCTCTCTTCCACAGCCACAAATGTCCTTTAATCCTCAGTTGCCTTTCTTAGCGACGTTGGAACTTCCAGATGTGTCCAAGTTGACGAATGACCCCATTCTTCATAATCCATATTGGCCACCAATTCCAACTAAGATACCTGGTGATTGCTCGAAATTCGATGGCAAAGCTGGTGAGGATCCTCAAGCCCATGTCATGACCTATCACCTTTGGTGCTCATCCAACTCATGGCTTGATGACTCCATCCGGCTCCGCCTCTTCCAAAGGACTCTCACCGGCTCGGTCGCTGGCTATGGCATTCCTAACTCATTTTCAGTTACCCATTCGGTATGAGACAGGGACACATCTCCTTACATCTCTCAAACAGGACACGACCACGCATATATCCGATCATATACATGAATGGAGACGGCATCGTCGCTTGATCAAATTTTGGATTCCTGATCAGCTCCTGACTGATTGGTTCACGACTTCCTTTGTCCCTGCAATTGCACGAGACATCGCCATGGGAGCTTGTGTAACTGAAGAGCAAGCTATCACGCGTGCTCAGTACCTTGACTTAGTATACTCTCAGTCAGGTACTTTATATGATTATTTGCCAGACGCCCTGAGACCCGGAACATCCAAAGCTCCGCCAAAACCATCTGTTGACGGTGTTATTGGGAAGCAAAAACAAAATGCTTCTAATGGAAACACTTCTCAGGGTCAATCTAATTATGGAAGTACCTCTGAGGTAAACGCCGTTCAGTCCACCACGGCGGATAAATCCTCAAAAGGGAAAAAGAAAGGGAAAGCCAAGAATAAATCCAAACAACCCAAACAGGACTACCCTAAACCTCCACCCGAGGAAGGAGCCAAACGTAAACCTAAGTATCCTTGTCTTATCTGTGATGAGGATCACTATACTAAAGATTTCCCCAGGTGGTCCGAAGTTAGTCGATTATTGAAAGGTGCTCCTGGGACTCCTGCTATGCTTAAAGAACCTTTCCCTTCACAGTAAACTCAAATGGTGGCAGACCCATCGCAACCCTCTTCTTCATTCAGCTCTCAAGTCTTCATGGCTGGGATGATTTCCATCCATGTCACTACTCGAGCAAAAGAATATCCATCTCATGCCGGGAAAGAGCCGGAGGTCCCCTCCAACACTCCTCCGTCCAGTTCTAGTCCTCTCCACATCGAAAGACCTAGCACTGAGACGACGATCCGACCCCCTCCAAAAGGTGTACTCCAGAAGTCTTCTTACAACCCGAATGCTCGTGCTGCTCAGCACTACAACATTGTTGAGGACTTAGCCCAGGCTCCGTCTGCTATGTCCGCTCTAGAAGTCCTCCAGAGCTGCCCCTCCCAGAGGAAGTCCTTGCTATCGGCCATCGGTGGCATAGACCCGGCTGACTCGGATCTGATTTCTTTTAATCTCGAGGGCTATACGCTGAGACTGCCTCACCAAATCGCTTTCCTTATACAGGTCATCATCAATGGTAAAACGATTCATCGTACAGTCATTGATGAAGGTGCCTCAACTTGCATCATGTCTCTTGCTTGCTGGAAAGCTATTGGTTCTCCAACATTGAGCCAGTCTCCTACGACGTTAGAAGCCTTTGATGGAAGAGAGTCCCGTCCTTACGGTATCCTCCAATGCTTGCCCATCTCCTTGGAAGGGAAGACGGTAGAAGTGGAGGTCGAAGTTGTCAACGCTAATATTACCTACAACGTCCTCCTCAGACGTAGCTGGACATACGCCATGCAAGCCGTGGCTTCCTCCCTCTTCCGTGTAATTCGTTTCCCTCATCAAGGGAAGATTGTCACGGTGGACCAGCTCTCCTTCTTCGCCTCTTCTTCCGAAGGTAATGTGCCATTCGTGGAGCATACCTCCAAATCATTCGAGAATGTGGGAGCTGGGCTCTTTAAGGATCTCGCCCTAATGGGTGTCTTTCCACTCCCACCTCCGAATCTCGCCCCTATTAACATGATTTCCGTACGTTTTGATCTATGGGTCCTTCCTCCCGCTAATCAGATAGAATCCTAGGGTGAAATGATGCCATTGAGTCCTGCCGAGCTCAACTACATCAAAATCGTTGCTGCATCGGCTCCCCCTCCCAAACCTGCTCTTCCGAGTGGTGTTCCTGATTCATATGTTCATTTCCCTTGGCTTGGAGATGATGCTACTCCGGATCCATTAAAGGAAATATTTCCTTCCGATGAAGCCATCATAAAGACCATGTCTCTTGAGGAGCCCCCTTGGTCCGATCATCACCACCGTTCCTCGTTTCTCCCTGCCCATCAGGAAATGATCGCATGTCTCGAACGGTTTGTTGTTGGGAAAAGTATCTATTCAGAACGCCCCTATCCCACTCTAAGGTGTGACAATGCCTTAGCAACAAACAAGGAAAACTACTTTAGTATTCTTCTTTATGAAATGTAAACGAAGAGGAAGGATAAACTAACCTGTGTCTTGCGCTAGTTTGTTGATCCAATCGCTCCTCTCTTCAATAGCTTCCAGCTCCCTGCTCCCTTACCGGCCCAGCTTCACCAAATTCCTACAAGATCACAGAGGAGAGAAACTACACGAAGATATAGATTTACATTCATAAAAAGCTTAGGATCAGATTAAGCTAAACATGCAAATATAACAAAACATCATTGATACACAGCATGTAGGAGAAACTCAAATAGTTTTATTGATATGATAAGAAAGTCCAAGAGGAGATACAACCAAGTGAGTCCCGATCCAGCATCTACCTCCCAGCAAAGGAATCCCTTCCTCACCTCCAACAAAGCATAAATCACCCAATGTACTAATCCCAATCTCAAACCAACAACAATTCTCTGCAAAGTACAAAATTCTAGCCTCTGGATCTCTGGGATGAGGGATCCATATATAGATGTAAGCAGAGAGGATGAGTCAGCTTATGTTTTGACTTGTGGCCTCTCTCTGTCAGTCCTTACTTCCACTTGGAGACTGAGAGCCTCTTACTCATCACTGGTCGAATTCAGTGAGGCAAGTGTCATTAGAGAAGATTCTGGAAGCTTCCATTGTCTGTCCACCTCGTTGAATGACTCTGCCACTTGTCATTTCCCGCTCAACGCACCTGGGTAGTGCATTCAAGTGCGTTGCGACGCACCTAGCCAGTGCATTTGGGTGCTTTGCAACGCAGGCAGCTAGTGGAGCTTCTGAATTGATCCTGATTTGACTAGTTTTGAGCAGTTTCTGGTGGAGAACTTCTGGGAGAAGATGTCATTGGTTGACCTTGTTCCTTTAGGGGCAGGAACAACACTTTTAGGGACTTTGGATCCCTTGGATTATTGACATTTCATGCTTATAGCTGTAAGGCACAAAAATGTCTATAACAGTTGCCCCCTAAAGTATGAGGCCGTTTATCGGGTGAAATGCTTTATTAGGAGGATCCGAAGTTCTTTCAATGCTGGGAGGAGACCTGTAATAAGATACAATACAATACATTATTTTCATACTGTTTTCATGATCTAGCTGAGGCGGGAATTCCCATGCTCAGCTTTATAAATTCATTTTTATGTACATAGGACAGACAATTGTCTGATGGTAGACTAATGATTCTGATGAAATCATCATCTTTTTGGTAGGATGATTATCTGTTCTGCAATGCTGTACATGTCAATGTATTTATTTTTCTTGAATATATATCGCAGCCCGGATGGATGAAACTAGATCCGGGGTCTTCAATCTTGTCCGATCTTCACTCTGAGTACAAGTCGATCCATGTGAGAAATGTTTTGAAGTCGAACATGGAAAGACATCGCTTGATTACCAATCGATGATGTAAACTGTTAACAAGCACAAGAGGAATCACCGATAAGGATGATGACCCTCAAGGTACTGCAGTGCAATTCACGTGGTGTGAATAAAGGACTTGGCGTCGAACACCACGCAAAATATTTCGGTCAAAGGTCATTGATGTAAACCTGTCGCCGGAAGTGAGAAACTTGCCATTGAGGCATGCAAGCTTCAAAGTACTGAAGGGGGTGTTCCTAGATCAACTTCTTGGATAATGAGCTGATGTCGAAAAGCAGCGATCCGTCAAAGGAGGGCCTTGATGTATCCCACATCAATGAAACGGAACAGAGTAAATGATTTTGATGGAGGTGAAAACGATCTGATGATATATGGTTCAGGGTGGCGGTCATGAAAGAATGAAGTATAATGTATGGTAGTGGATGGGACACGGGTGACTTCTCTGGATGACTTCTCTTAAACATGTCGGCGACACTTATGTGATGGATCGGTAGCATTTACCCCAAAGGTGGATGGTATGGCGAGACCATGGTGATGTGACCGGTGAATGAAACAACCCAACCCGACTCAGGCACGGAGAGGAAGTGTCATGTTCAAGAGCGACTTGCTACCAATAAAGGTTCTTTGAGTTTCTTCCCAATTTTCCCCAGTCATTGCTGACCAGTACCTCTTTATTTTTGTCAAGCTTGAGGAGGATAACATATGCTTGTTCTATAATTTTCCCTTCGGGCAAACCCATCGCTATGTTTTAACGAGCCTAGCGATAGTGAAACTCGTTCTCGTCTAAAGACAAGTTTGTCGCTATTAATGTTTTTAACGAGTTTAAAGACAAAGATAACTCGGTCCTTTTCCTTTTTAGGGAGTCTGAAAAGGAACGTAAAGGTAACTCCAGAAGTCCTTTTTCATCATCTAATCCCTTAAGTCCGAAAAAGTATAAAACAATACAGAAGGGATGAAATTTCGATAGTTTTAACGAGCTGAACAAAACAAGCGCTCGATCTTTTTGTGCAATAATCCCTCAGGTCCAAAAAATATTAAAATCTAGAGGAGGGATAGCACTTCCGGTCGCTTTAACGAGCTGGAAGGCCAAAACTCGGCAATCTTTTCATATTTTACGAGTCAGATGAAAAGATCTTAAAGAAGACTCGTCTTTTGAGGAACGAGTGATAAAACGAGTAGCAGCTGATTCTAGGTAAGGGTTGGAATTTTCCAATCACGGCAGTGTCACAAGGATGGCTAGTGAAATCACCCTTCGCAGCTGTTCCTCAAAATGGGTAAACAATCATATGGAGGTGAAGGATCGGCCAATGGAAAAGTGGAGGTGACGGTGCAAACAAGACCAAGGCTTTAATGGCTGATAATGTTATATTCACGGTGGTTATTTAACGGAGGATAGTTCATTTTTTAACGAGCTTAAACGCGGATTGAAACACTTGCTTGGTCTTATGTTTATTTTTTAACGAGCATGAACTATGTGCTAAAATTGCTCGATGATAAGTTTGTATGCCCCCAGCATAATAATGCAAAACGAGGTGCATGCCCCCCAAGCTTCATTGCATTCAACTCGGTGGTTGGAATGAAGGTTTACCTTTGAGATTTGAAAAGGGGATTTGTTTCATTTTTTAATGAGGTTGACACAGTAAAAGAACTATCCTCATGACTCCTTGTTTCATTTTTTAACGAGGTTGACACGAGATAAGAACCGTCCTCGGAGTCCAAATCCATTAGATATAGAAGGTTTCATATTCCACTGAGGCCACTTCCGCCAGATTACTCGGAGGCAGTAGGGAAAAAGTACCCATTAAGGCAAGGTCTTTTAGGAGACCTACTCCGATGTTTTGGAGCGAATGATTGCTTCCATGGATCATTGGAATGCTTCCAGTAACTTGAGAACCATTGGGGAGGAAATTTTGTTGGTCGAAGATTGTGATCCCTCCTTGAAAGGGAAATGCAATCTTTCTAAAATAGGTCGACACAACAGCTGCCATGGCATATATCCATGGTCTTCCTAGTAGGATGTTGTAATCAAGATTCCCATCGATGACTTCAACATCTATTTCTACTGTTTTCCCCCCTAGTTCAACTTTCAAGTTATTTAGGATACCATATGGGGTATATGTCCTACCATCGAATGCTTTTAATGTTGTCGAGGATCGCGACAAGGTTGGAGATCCTAAAGTTTTCCAGCAACTCATCGACATAATACATGTAGATGCCTCCTCATCAATAATTGTTCGATGAACAGTTTTGTTGAGGGATTTTACTTGGACAAGGAAAGCTAGTTGAGCTGGTAACTGAGGATCGTATCCTTTGTGGTCGAAGGATACAAGATTTGAATCCTTAGGATCAACCCCACCAATGGCTGATAACAAAGCCTGCCTTTGGGATGGGCAATTTTGTAGTACTTCAAGAGTCGACATAGCGGATGGCGATTGGGCCAAATCTTCCACTATGTTATAATGCTGCGCCGCTCTAGCGCTAGGATTAAATGTTGACTTGTGTACTACTCCCTTTGGCGGTTTTATTGTTAATTCAGGAATGATGGGTGGTACAACTTCTGTCGAAGTTGTTGTCGAACTACTTGGTTGATCTTTATCCTTGTTGTTTGACAGCTGCAGATTCCCATAATCTTTGTTCCTTGTCGAAATCAAAGCATCATTCTGCTGTTTTGAAATCGACAACATTAGTACTTGAGACGGGGAAGCATTTCCACTCTCAACCAGATTTGCTCCTAGATTTGGAAACGGATCTGTTAACACTGCTGAGGTTTTCGAATTCTTAAAGAATTTTCTAAGCTCAGCTCTGTGTGGACAATCTAAAGTCCGATGATCCTCATCGCATATCATGCATGGATATTTTTGTTTCCTATTTCCAGGAGGGTTTGAATAAGACTTTTCAGGTGATGATTCATCCTGTTTCTTCTTCTTCCCTTTGCTCTTCTTCTTTCTTCCTGGTTGTTTGGTTTCTTTGCCCTTATCTGTCGATACGGCATTTACTTCCGAAGCAAGAAGTTCGTCTTTTTCATTTTGATCTGAAATCTTACGGGCCTTCTTAGATGTAGCCTTTGTCGATTTCGTGTCTGTTTTGCCAATCACGCCATCGCCAGCGTGAGAGTCATTGTTCGATTTAGTAGGAGGAGGAACTGAGAATTCTGGTCTAGGGGCATCAGGTGTTTTGTTGTAGAGCGTGCTGGACTGAGTATAGACCAAGTCCAGATATTGCGCACGAAAGATAACTTGATCTTCTGTTACGACCCCCCCCCTTTTCCACATCTTCCGTGATGGTAGGAAGTAAAGACTTGATAAACCATTCAGCTAATAGCTGATCGGGAACGTACGTTTTTACCATCCTGCGACGACGTCGCCACTCATGTATATGATCAGATATGTGAGTGGCCGTTGTCTGTTTGAAGTTGGTAAGGAGTTCTGTTCCTGTTTCATACCTTATCGGTAATTGAAAATGGGTTAAGAAGGTTGTGGCTAAGGTACTGAAGTTGTCGAACGAAGCTCTAGGAAATTCAATATACCATTTTGCCGCTGGACCCGTTAACGTCCTCTGAAAGAGGCGAAGCCTTATCGAATCATCATTCAGTGTGTTTGATGAACACCATAGATGAAATGTCATCACGTGATTCGATGGATCTTCACCCGGATTTCCATTAAATTTAGGAATATCTGATGGAAGTTTGTGTGGAATTGCTGGCCACCAAGGGGCGTAAGCAATTGGATCGTTTGTTAACCGGTGTAAATCAGGTAACTCTAAGGTTGCCACGAATGGTAATTGTTGATTCAGGTTAGGTGAAGCATACCCAGGATATGATGGAATCGCCTGAGCAGTCAACCTTTGCATACCAGCATAATGCAGTTGATGCTGGTATGACTGATACGGTTGGTGGGCATGACCATTGTAAAATGGTTGATTTTGATCGTTTTGAATGTACGGCTATCCACTGTTCGCAAAGATCTCCTGCTCAGAACCTTGGTATACTTGTTGGAATTGTGGTTGTTGGTATTGCACCAGCCACGGTTGTGAAGCCATGTTCTGTTGCGCTATACTAACCGTTGGACCAAGGTGTGGGGTAATTGTACCCGTCTGGACCTGTGTCGCCCCACTAGTTGGCGATTGTGGTTGAGTCACAGGGTCAAGGGGCTGTTGCATTACAACCTGAGAAATCTGAGGTTGGCATACAACAGGTGTTGTGGGGAAAAGTATCCGACTCGGATGACCCTATCCCTACTCTAAGGGTGACAGTCCTTAGCAACAACTGAAAGCAAAGCTTTGATTATTTTCCTTTATGAAAGTACAGAGAAGGAAGAAAAGATTGACCAACCGTTGTCTTTCGCTTTTGTCGATCCTATCCTCTTCTCTTTGTCTCTTGTTCCCAGCTCCCTGCTTCCTTTGCCGGTCCAGCTACACACAGATCCTGCACAAACACAAGAGAGAAACTACAAGAAACATGTACTCATAACTGATGCATGGATTAGAGTGAATCAGATATACAAGTAAATACAATACATCAATGCAATACAAGTATATAGGAGAACATTCAAAGCTTTATTGATAGAAGTAAAAGGGTTCTGAGAAGGTTACAACCATCAATGGCTCCAATCCAGCAGCACCTCCCCAGCAGTAAGAAATCTCCTCTTCACCTCTAGAAAGCAATCACCCAATAGCTCTAACTGTAAACCAACAGCACCTCCTTGCTTTACACAAAATTCCAGCCTCCTTAGACCTCATAGAAGAGCTCTATATATAGGAGAGAAGAAGAGAGGATGAGTCAGCTTGAGACTGACATGAAGCTGCCTTGTGTCCTCTCCCTCTTCAGTTAATCTTCAGTTCTTAAGTCCACTTGGAGATCCTTGCTTACACATGGAGATCAAGTACCTCTTACTCATCACAGGGCGAATCTCATGAACCAAGTGTCAGTTTGGAAGCTTCCTGGGCAGTTGACACCTTGCAGAATGACTGTGCCACTTGGCCAATCTCGCCCAGCGCAGGTAGCCTTCATTAGATTTGACTCTCAGCGCAGGTACAAGGAGGAGCAGTTGCATTCCAGCGCAGATGCTCAGTGGAGCAGCTGACATGATCCAAAATTAGCCTGTTTTGAAGTGTTTTCAGGTGGAGAACTGATTGGAAGTGCTGTGGTTTGCTGACCTTGTTCTTCTAGGGGTAAGAACAACATGTTTAGGGACTGAGGATCCCTGTAATTATCGACATTTCATGCTCCATGCTGCGAGTTACAAAAATGTCTATAACAGTTGCCCCCTAAAGTATGAGGCCGTTTATCGGGTGAAATTCTTTATCTAGAGGGTCCGAAGTTCATTCCAGTGCTGAGGGGGCGCCCTGTAATACAATACAATACAATACATTATTTTTCATTTTGTTTTCATGATCTAGCTGAGGCGGGCATTCCCATGCTCAGCTTTATAAATACATTCTGGTACATAGAACAGACGATCGTCTGATAGTAGACTGACAATTTTCTGCTGAAATTATCATCCTTTGAATAGGATGATCATCTGCTGCAATGATGTACATGACAAATGCCTTTATATTTCCTGAATATATATCGCAGCCCGGATGGATGAAACTAGATCCGGGGTCTTCAAACTCGTTCGATCTTCACTCTAAGTACAGGTCGATCCATGTGAGAATTGCGCTGAAGTCGAACATGGAAAGACATCGCTTGATTACCGGCCAATAATGAAAACCGTTAACAAGCGCGAGAGGAATCACCGATAATGATAATGACCCTCAAGGTACTGTAGTACAATTCACGTGGCGTGAATAAAGGACTTGGCGTCGAACGCCACGCAAAATCTTCTGGTCGAAGGTCATTGATGTATACCTATCGCCGGAAGTGAGAAACTTGCCATTGAGGCATGCAAGCTTCAAAGTACTGATGGGGTTGTTCCTAGATCAACTTCTTGGATAATGAGCTGAAGTCGACAAGAAGCGATCCGTCAAAGGAGGGCCTTAATGAATCCCACATCAATGACACGGAACGGAGCTAATGATTTTAGTGGAGGCGAAAACAAACTGTGACATATGATTCAGGGTGGCGATCATGAATGGATGAAGGATAATGTATGGCAGTGGATGGGACACGGTTGACATTTTCAGAATGACCTCTCTTGAACATATAACGACACTGATGCGATGGATCGGTAGCATTACCCCAAATGTGGATGGTTTGGCGAGGACCATGGTGATGAGACCGGTGAATGAAACAACCCAACCCGATGTGGTACGGAGGAAAAGTGTCATGTTCAAGAGCGACTTGCTACCATTAAACTTTGATGTTCTCCCAATTTTTCCCCAGTCATTTCTGACCAGTAGCTCTTTATTTTTGTCAAGCTTGAGGAGGATAACATATGCTTGTTCTATAACCTGCCCTTCGGGCAAGCCCATCGCTATGATTTAACGAGCCTAGCGATAGGGAAACTCGTTCTCGTCTAAAGACAAGTTTGTCGCTATTTAATCATTTTAACGAGTCTAACGACAAGGAAAACTCGGTCCTTTTCATTTTTAGAAAGTCTGAAAAGGTACAGAAAGTTAACTCCATAATTCCTTTTTCGTCAGCTAATCCCTTAAGTCCGAAAAAGTATAAAACAATACAGAAGGGATGAATTTTCGATTACTTTAACGAGCCGAACAAAACAAGCGCTCGATCTTTTTGTGCAATAATCCCTCAGGTCCAAAAAAGATTAAAATCTAGAGGAGGGATAGCTCTTCCGGTCATTTAACGAGCTGGAAGGCCAAAACTCGGCAAACTTTTCATATTTTACGAGTCAGTGAAAAGAGCTCAAAGAAGACTCGTCTTTTGAGGAACGAGTGATAAACAGGGATAGCAGCAGATTCCAGGTACAGGTTGGAATTTTCCAATCACGGCAGTGTCACAAGGATGGCTAGGTGAAATCACTCTTCGCAGCTGTTCCTCAAAATGGGTAAACACACATATGGGGGTGAACGACCGGCCAAATGAAATGGAGGTGATGGATGAAAACACGACCAAGGCTTTTAAGGCTGATAAATTTACGATCGCAATGGTTATTTACCGAGATAGGTTCATTTTTTAATGAGCTTGAACTCTGGTGGAAACTTTTGCTCACACTTTTCTATTTTTTAACGAGCATAAATTCCGTGGTAAAACTGCTCGATCTTGCGTTTTTTTTTTTTTTTTTTTTAACGAGCATGAACTATGTGCTAAAACTGCTCGATGATAAGTTTGCATGCCCCCAGCATAATAGTACAAAACGAGGTGCATGCCCCCCAAGCTTCATTGCATTCAACTTTGTTGTTTGGAATGAAGGTTTACCATTGAGATCTGGACAGGGGATTGTTTCATTTTTTAATGAGGTTGACATAGTAAAAGAACTATCCTCATTTACTCCCTATTTCATTTTTTAAACGAGGTTGACTTGAGAAAGGAACTATCCTCGATCTTTCAGATCCGCTAGAAACAGAAGGTTTCATATTCCATTGTGGTCATTTCCGCCAGATTATTTGAAGGCGGCAATGCGGAAGTACCCATTAAAGTAGGGTCTTTTAGGAAAATGACTCCGATATTTTGGAGAGAGTGATTCTTTCCCTGGATCATAGGAATGCTTCCCGTAGTAAATGGTGGCACAACTTTTGTCGAAGTTGTCGTCGAACTGCTTGGTTGATCATTTCCTTTACTGTTCGACGACTGCGGATTCCCGCAGTTTTTGCACTTTGTCGAAATCAAAGCATCATTTTGCTGTTCAGAGGTCGACACCATTAGTACCTGGCACCGGGAAGTATCTCCATTATCAACCAGATTTTGACTTGGATTGGGAAACGGATCAGTCAATACAGCCGGGGTTTGTGAATTCTTTAAGAATCTTTTAAACTCGGCTTTATATGGACAATCTTTTGTCCAATGATCCTCTTCACATATCTGACACCTAGAAGGTGGTTTCCCTTTCCCGGGAGAGTTTGAAGAATTTTTCTTAGGGGATGATCCACCTTGTTTATTCTTCCTCCCTTTGTCTTGATTCTTCTTGCTTCCTGGTTGATTGGAGTTTTTGCCTTTATCCGTAGATACAGCATTTACCTCCGAAGCAAGAATCTCTTGATTTGCTTTTTGATTCGAAGTCTTACGGGCTTTCTTATTTGAATCCCTTGTCGACTTAGCGTTTGCAGTTCCAATCACGCCATCACCGGCGTGAGAGTCACTATTCGATCCGGGAGGAGGAGGGATTGAAAATTCCGGTCTGGGGGCGTCAGGTATCTTATCATAGAGCGTGCCTGACTGAGTATATACTAAGTCCAAATATTGAGCACGAGCAATAACCTGCTCCTCTGTTACGACGCCTCCCTTGGCCACATCTTCTGTTATAGCAGGAAGAAGCGACTTTATAAACCACTCAGCTAATAGCTGATCTGGAACGTAGGTCTTTACCATTCTGCGACGACGACGCCACTCATGTATATGATCTGATATATGTGTGGCCGTTGTCTGCTTGAAATTGGTCAAGATCTCTGTTCCAGTTTCGTACCTTATAGGTAACTGAAAGTGTGTTAAGAAAGTCGTGGCTAGGGAACTAAAATTGTCGAAGGAGGCTCTAGGTAATTCAATATACCATTTAGCCGCCGGACCAGTCAATGTCCTCTGGAAAAGGCGAAGCCTTATCGAATCATCATTCAAGGTATTCGACGAACACCACAGATGGAATGTCATCACATGATTCGACGGGTCTTCGCCAGGATTTCCATTGAATTTAGGAATGTCCGAAGGAAGTTTGTGAGGAATCGCTGGCCACCAATGGGCATAGGCGATTAGATCGTTTGTTAATCGATGTAAATCTGGTAATTCTAGGGTCGCCACGAATGGCAACTGCTGATTCAGGTTTGGCGAGGCATACCCAGGATACGATGGAATCGCCTGAGCAGTAGGCCTTTGCATACCAGCATAATGCAACTGATGTTGATATGACTGATACGGCTGGTGGGCTTGGCCACTGTAAAGTGGTTGATTTAACCCGTTCTGAATATAGGGTTGCCCACTATTCGCAAAGATCTGTTGCTCAGACCCCTGGTGCACCTGTTGAAACTGAGGTTGTTGGTATTGCACCATCCATGGTTGTGAAGCCATGTTTTGCTGTGCGACACTAACCGACGGACCAAGTTGCGGGGTTATGGTTCCCGTTTGTATCTGTGTCGTCCCGGCAGTTGGCGATTGTGGTTGTGTTGCAGGGTCAATGGGCTGTTGCATTATAACTTGGGGTTGACATACAACAGGCATCGATTGAACTTGCGACACGGTTACAATTGCTGGCGTCGTCGGGATACTAGACATAGGTACACACTGTTGCATGGAATATACAACTCTTGGTTGTTGGGGTAACATAGGTACCCAACCACTCGTCATTACTTCAGTCAAACCTGAATGTTGTTGAAAATTGCCGTATGGGTATCCCCCCGGAAGGGGAAGTGAAAGGGCATATTGCCCCCCATACGGTAACAATCCGGAGCTCAAGGGTATAGATTGCCTTTGAGGACTGGATGGCCCAAACTGATTTCCAAAGGGATCAATTTGTCTAGTTTCAACATAAGAATTACCGGGTATTATACCGGAAGAACAAACTGGAACAGACCAAGTTGTCATAATAGTCCCTGGGTGGACTCCTTCTAGCTGATGAGAGCTAGTTGGGACAGCTGGTATGCCAGCAAACATCGTTGGGTTGACGGCAGGAACTTCTGCTGTCGCTGTGTCATTTGGCACAGTCCTAGATGTCGACGGTTGTTCAGACATTTTAAGTCTATCCAATAAACTGCCTAACGATTCTACAGGAACTTCCTGTGGCGATGGACAAACTTCTGATGCAGAAAGAAAAAGAGTGGTGCCTACTCCAAAATGAGTTGGAGTATTTGCTTGCTGGTCCTCTACGATTTCCTCTATTGCAATCAAACCAGGAGGAAGAGGAAGACCGTCAGGTCCGTAAAAGATTTCTGATGCCGAAGAAGGGGTTGCTTCGACAGCGACAGTTGTTTGAACAACAAGACTCTGTGGACCGGTTTCAAATGGAACTGGTTCAGTTATGCAAGCACTTGTCTTCAGACTAGGATCAGTACAACTGTCCCTCTGTTGCTGTTGAACTTCTTCACTAGAGGCAGGGATTCCAGAAATATCAGGAGTGACCAGAATCTCAGATGTCGTCGGAACTGTTGTTCTAACTTTAATGGGAGATTTTGACCCGGTCAAGCGAGTTCTCTTTGTCCGTACTACTCTCGATTCCGGAGACAAAGACGGTTGACTCGCGAGTCTCCTCGAACGACGGAGTTTTAATTGTCTTTCCTCCACGGTTGCGGATTACTTGATCAACTAAAATACAAAAAGGGGAATTATGTTTCCGTATTGAATGAATTTTATTAGACGCTTTTAGACACAACTTTGCTTTTTCATGTTTTAAGAGTCGAGAAAAAGCTAAAGATGACTCTAGTCGCCTTCGATGTATTAACGAGCCTGAAGTGACAAATGCTCGGTTGGACCTTTTCAGTTATAGAGTTTGAAAAGGGCCAAAAGAAACTGCTCTGGAGATCTAGGCAGAGGGTGTGCCAAACCTTTCGCGAAACCACAGAATACGTTTTACGGTACGGGTGGTCGATCTTCGTGAATGCTGTGTTCACTGCATCGCGATCAGTAGGGCGGCCGACACGGCTTCCTAAGGATAAAGGATAAATGCCTATAGGGGTCTCCCAATATACGCGACGGTACGCGGGAGCACAAGTCCGTATTAGTGCTATCGTCCCTCAGGAGGAATCACCCACCTTCGTAGAGATCGACAGTCACTACGTTTAACGACGCCGGAACACGTCTCTACCTAGACCTCTATTGTGAGCGTTATGTTACAATGCGTTTTTAGATTCATTCAATATATTTTAAGTTGATCTTGTTTAGCAGTTTGTCTTTCAGGATCACCACGAGATGTATTGGTACAAATTCCTAAATGCAGCTAAAATGATAAGCAAGCTTTACAATCTTTTTAGCTTTGAAAATCCTAACTACTGAGGGGAGAGAAAAACACTATCTTTCCACACAGAGCACAAAGCACAAACTAATGCACTTTCTCCTAGATCAATCACGCAAACTTATCAAAAATGCAAATGCAAGATGCATGTATTTCTTTTCTTTTCCCTTAATGTTGATGTAGACAAAAGGAAACTGTTGTATAATTTTTGAATTCAATTTGAAGCGTAAACAAACAAGTTTTGTCTAAAATGAAAAGACACCTTACAGGTACTTGTTTCAACACTAAAAATGTATTAATTCAAACCATAAAATGAAAAACAAACAAACTCAAACAGCCATGAACAGTAATAAAACTAGCTCTTAAGATCACAAAGACACTTTTACAGTTCAGGATCTAAGAGGCCACAGCTATACTGGTTTGATTTTCACAATGGGAGACTGTAACTGAAACAAGAAATACTGAAAGAACAATCACAGTTTCATCACACAACTGAGGCGGAATAATGTCAAGGAAAGTTGGTTTACAGCAAGTACAATGACCAGCAATCAGCAGCAAAAAATCAGTGAAAACAGGGCTAAGACACAGTGGAAAACCTCTGGAAGACACTGGCTAACAGGTCCAGCGCAGGCTCTGGTCTGTCAAATTGACTTCCAGCGCAGTTCCCGAAGGGAGTACCTGCGCTGTAATGCAGACTGCCTGTGGACAACCTGCTCTGGGACACGAGAGTTGCGTTTACAAGGATTTCCGGGTCATAAAAAGCTCAAAAATGCACTGTTTTTGCTGAAATAAAAAGCTATAGGTCAAGTACAAGCTAAGGGATGATCAAGAGGATGAAAAGCTATCACAAAGAGTACAAGAGTCTTTTGTAGATCAGCTCTTCAAATCATGAATCTGCTAAAAAATGAGCAAGAGTAGCAGCCCCTCTACTTCGCTTTTGATATAGTCAAAAGCTTTTCGATTCGGTACTCTTTGGTTCAGGAAATGAATAGCAAAGATACTACAAACACCAACAAGATACTAGGCTCCCCAGTGGAGTCGCCAGTTTGTTGTGGGGAAAAGTATCCGACTCGGATGACCCTATCCCTACTCTAAGGGTGACAGTCCTTAGCAACAACTGAAAGCAAAGCTTTGATTATTTTCCTTTATGAAAGTACAGAGAAGGAAGAAAAGATTGACCAACCGTTGTCTTTCGCTTTTGTCGATCCTATCCTCTTCTCTTTGTCTCTTGTTCCCAGCTCCCTGCTTCCTTTTCCGGTCCAGCTACACACAGATCCTGCACAAACACAAGAGAGAAACTACAAGAAACATGTACTCATAACTGATGCATGGATTAGAGTGAATCAGATATACAAGTAAATACAATACATCAATGCAATACAAGTATATAGGAGAACATTCAAAGCTTTATTGATAGAAGTAAAAGGGTTCTGAGAAGGTTACAACCATCAATGGCTCCAATCCAGCAGCACCTCCCCAGCAGCAAGAAATCTCCTCTTCACCTCTAGAAAGCAATCACCCAATAGCTCTAATTGTAAACCAACAGCACCTCCTTGCTTTACACAAAATTCCAGCCTCCTTAGACCTCATAGAAGAGCTCTATATATAGGAGAGAAGAGGAGAGGATGAGTCAGCTTGAGACTGACATGAAGCTGCCTTGTGTCCTCTCCCTCTTCAGTTAATCTTCAGTTCTTGAGTCCACTTGGAGATCCTTGCTTACACATGGAGATCAAGTACCTCTTACTCATCACAGGGCGAATCTCATGAACCAAGTGTCAGTTTGGAAGCTTCCTGGGCAGTTGACACCTTGCAGAATGACTGTGCCACTTGGCCAATCTCGCCCAGCGCAGGTAGCCTTCATTAGATTTGACTCTCAGCGCAGGTACAAGGAGGAGCAGTTGCATTCCAGCGTAGATGCTCAGTGGAGCAGCTGACATGATCCAAAATTAGCCTGTTTTGAAGTGTTTTCAGGTGGAGAACTGATTGGAAGTGCTGTGGTTTGCTGACCTTGTTCTTCTAGGGGTAAGAACAACATGTTTAGGGACTGAGGATCCCTGTAATTATCGACATTTCATGCTCCATGCTGCGAGGCACAAAAATGTCTATAACAACAGGCAGCGTTTGAACTTGTGACACCGTCACAATAGCTGGTGTAGTCGGGATGTTCGACATAGGTACACATTGTTGCATTGAATATACAACTCTTGGTTGTTGAGGTAGCATAGGTACCCAACCACTTGAGGTTATTCCAGTATAACCTGAATATTGTTGTGAACTACCGTATGGATATCCTCCCGGAGGGGGTAATGAAAGGGCATACCGCCCCCCATACGGTGGTAATCCAGAACTCAAGGGGATTGTCTGCCCTTGGGGACTGGATTGCCCAAATTGACCTCCAAATGGATCAATTTGGCGAGTCTCATCATAAGAGTTGCCGGATATTATTCCGGAGGAACAAACAGGAACGGACCATACTGTCGAAATAGCCCCTGGATGGACTCCTTCTAGCGGTTGTGAGCTAGTCGGGACAGATGGTACGCCGGCAAACATTGTCGGAGTGACGGCAGGGAGTTCTGCTGTCGCTGTGTCAGTCGACACAATACTAGATGTTGACGGTTGTTCAGACATTTTGAGTCTATCCAAAAGATTACCTAGCGATTCTACAGGAACTTCCACTTGTGGTAGACTAACTTCTGATGTCGAAGGAAATAGAGTGACCCCGACTCCAAAATGTGTTGGAGTACTTGCTTGCGGATCTTCTACAATTTCTTCTATCGCAATCAAACCAGGTGGAAGGGGAAGACCATCAGGTCCGTAAAATATTTCTGGTGCCGAAGAAGGGGTTGAATCGACAGCGACAAATGTTTGAGGAGCAAGACTCTCCGAACCGGTTGCAGATGGAATTGGTTTAGTAACACAAGTGTTTGCTCTCAGACTAGGATCAGTATCACTATCCCTCTGTGGCTGTTGAACTTCTTCTGTAGTGGCAGGGTTTCTAGAAATGTTTGGAGTAACCGGAATCTCGGATGTTGTTGGAACACTTGTTCTAACTTTAATAGGAGATTTCGAGCCGGTTAAACGAGTTCGCTTTGTCCGTACTGTTTTCGATTCTGGAGACAAAGACGGTTGACTCGTAAGCCTTCGCGAACGACGGGGTGTCAATTGACTTTCTTCCACGATTGCGGATTACTCGATCAACTAAAATACAAAAGGGGAAATATGTTTCCGAATTAAATTAATTTTAGACGCTTTAGACACAACTTGTTTTTTCAGTTTTTAAGAGTCGAGAAAAAACAAAAGATGGCTCTAGTCTCCTTCGATTTTTAATGAGCCTGAAGTGACAAGTGCTCAGATGGACCTTTTCCGTTAAGGAGTCTGAAAAGGAACGAAAGGGACTGCTCTGGAGATCTAGGTAGAGGGTGTGCCAAACCAATCGCAAAACCGCATAATACTTTTTAGGGTACGGGCGGTCAATCTTCCCGAATGCTGTGTTCAGTGCATTGCGATCAGTAGGGCGGCTGACACGGCTTCCTATGGATAAAGGTTTTATGCCTATAGGGGTCTCCCAATATATACTCGACAATACGTGGGAGCACAATCCGTACTGGCACTTATCGTCTCTCAGGGGGAATCACCCAACCATCAGTGAGGCCGACAGTCACCAAGTTTTACGACGCCGGAACACGTCTCTAGCCTAAACCTCTATGTTGTGCGTTAAGTTACAAAGCGTTGTTAAGTTCATTCAATTTATTTTAGGTTGATCTTTCTTAGAAGTTTGCCTTTTTGGATCACCACGAGATGTAGATATAATTCCTAAATGCAGTCTAAAGATGATAAGCAAGCTTTTATCTCTTTTCAACAATGAAAATCCTAGCTACAAGGGGAAAAGAAAGACACAATATTTTCTCAAAGAGCATAGAGCACACTGTAAATGCACTTTCCCTAAATCAAACCATACAAACTGTCAAAATGCAAATGCACTTGTGCATGTATTTGTTTTCACTTTCTTAATATTGATGCCTAAAAAGAAAGTTGTTGTACAAATTTGAATTCGATTTCAAGTGAAAAACACAAACAAGCTTCTTTTCAAAATCAAAAAGACGATTACGACACTTTATGATTTTGAAGTAAACACTTGTTTCGACACTAGAAATTCACAAATTCAATCCAAAAGACAAAAGTAAAAGCGCAATCAACTGTCAACAGCAAACACACTTACTCCTAAGATAAAAACAACACTTACGACAGGTCTAGATCTAAGGGCGACAGTATGACTAGTTTACTTTTGTAATGGGAAACTGCAAATGATGTAACAAATACACAAAAAAAAAATGCAGTTTCTTTTATACAACTGAGGCGGAATTAAGGCAAATAAAAGGGGTTTTTAGATAGGTACACACACTGATAACAGGCTGCAAAAATCAGAGATAAAACTGAACAAAAAGAAGCAAAGAACCTCAGCTGCACAGGGCAAGGGCTGATCAGCGCACCTGTTGTACAGAGAAACTGAATTGCAGCGCAGGTAGCCCTCTTGGGACCTGCATTGAAATGTAGAACCTCTTCATAGAGCCTGTGCTGAAGTAGAAACGAGAATTTTCTCTGGGTTCTGGGTCACGGTTTGTAGTTTAATCTATGGTTTTTGGCCGGATAAAAGCTATCAGTAAGGTACAATTAGAGGGATGATTTAAAGGAGGACTAAGAGCTATCAAAAAGGGCAATTAGAGCATTTGTGGATCAGCTGTTCAGATCATAAACAGGCCCAGTGAATGGACTAGAGTAGCAGATCTCTACTTTGCATTTGTAAATGGCAAATGCAGTTCGATTCGCCACTCCTAAGTTTATGAGAAGAACAACAACAGAAACACAAATAAACTAACTAGATACGATCCCCAGTGGAGTCGCCAATTTGTTGTTGGGAAAAGTATCTATTCATAACGCCCCTATCCCACTCTAAGGTGTGACAGTGCCTTAGCAACAAACAAGGAAAACTACTTGAGTATTCTTCTTTATGAAATGTAAACGAAGAGGAAGGATAAACTAACCTGTGTCTTGCGCTAGTTTGTTGATCCAATCGCTCCTCTCTTCAATAGCTTCCAGCTCCCTGCTCCCTTACCGGCCCAGCTTCACCAAATTCTTGCAAGATCACAGAGGAGAGAAACTAAACGAAGATATAGATTTACATTCATAAAAAGCTTAGGATCAGATTAAGCTAAACATGCAAATATAACAAAACATCATTGATACACAACATGTAGGAGAAACTCAAATAGTTTTATTGATATGATAAGAAAGTCCAAGAGGAGATACAACCAAGTGAGTCCCGATCCAACATCTACCTCCTAGCAAAGGAATCCCTTCCTCACCTCCAACAAAGCATAAATCACCCAATGTACTAATCCCAATCTCAAACCAACAGCAATTCTTTGCAGAGTACAAAATTCTAGCCTCTGGATCTCTGGGATGAGGGATCCATATATAGATGTAAGCAGAGAGGATGAGTCAGCTTATGTTTTGACTTGTGGCCTCTCTCTGTCAGTTCTTGCTTCCACTTGGAGACTGAGAGCCTCTTACTCATCACTGGTCGAATTCAGTGAGGCAAGCGTCGTTGGAGAAGATTCTGGAAGCTTCCATTGTCTCTCCACCTCATTGAATGACTCTGCCACTTGTCATTTCCCACTCAACGCACTTGGGTAGTGCATTCTAGTGCGTTGCAACGCACCTAGCCAGTGCATTTGGTTGCTTTGCAACGCAGGCAGCTAGTGGAGCTTCTGAATTGATCCTGATTTGACTAGTTTTGAGCAGTTTCTGGTGGAGAACTTCTGGGAGAAGCTGTCATTGGTTGACCTTGTTCCTTTAGGGGCAGGAACAACACTTTTAGGGACTTTGGATCCCTTGGATTATGGACATTTCATGCTTATAGCTGTAAGGCACAAAAATGTCTATAACACGGTTTGCTCCGTGTATCCCATTCCAGCCTCTTCAAACACCTATCCAAATTTACCAAGTGTCTTCTGAGGGCAATATGGGAAACATTACACAAACCCAACCCATCGACATCTCTGTGAAACCAGGGATTGTTGAGCACATTCATGTTGGAGTCACTTGCACTCCAGAGGAAGTTCAACTCTACATTGACCTATTTCGCGAATTTCGTGATGTCTTTGCTTGGTCCTACGAAGAGATGCCCGACATCGACCCTCGTATAGTGGTGCACGAGATACCTACGTATCCAGGTGCTAAGCCTGTTTTTCAGCGCCTACGCCCTGTGCACCCCCGAAAGGCCACAGCCATCAAAGCAGAAGTCGAAAGGCTTCTCAAGGCTGGTTTCATTTACCCCATTCCACTGACGGATTGGGTTTCTAATATAGTCCCTGTGAACAAAAAGCAGGGCACTATTCGAGTCTGTGTTGATTACCGTGATATCAATCGTGCCTGTCCTAAGGATAACTTCCCCACACCTTTCATCGATCAGCTTATTGATGAGTGTGCAGGAAGCGAAATCTACTCGTTTATGGACAGTTTTTCTGGATATAACCAGATCAACATTGCGCCCGCTGATCAACATAAGACAGCTTTTATCTGTCCTTGGGGCACTTTTTCCTATAATAAGCTCCCTTTTGGTTTAAAGAATGCCAGCGCTACCTTCCAACGTGCAATGTCCTATGCCTTTCATGACATTCGTCACATTGTACAGCTGTACCTGGATGATCTTCCAGCTCATTCAGTCAAGCGTCAGGACCATCCTTCCCATCTTCGCGAAATCTTTCTCTGCTGTCGACACTACCGCATTCGGCTCAATCGTCATAAATGTGTCTTCTGCGTTGAATCAGGCCGACTACTCGGGTTTGTCGTCTCCCGAGAAGGCATCCGTCTGGATCCCCTCAAAGTCGAGGCCATTCTGAATCTTCCTCCCCCTGCTTCTTTGCAGCAGTTGCAGAGCTTGCAGGGCAAAGAAAATTTCCTCAGACGATTCATTCCGAATTATGCCGAGGTAGCTAAGGGTTTTACACGATTACTAAAGCGAGACACACCCTTTCATTGGGATGCTACTGCCCAGGAGTCTTTCGAGCGTCTCAAGGGTCTCCTTGTTTCCGCTCCATTATTGAGACCTCCGAACTACCATCGTGATTATACTCTCTATCTGGCCGCCACAGATACCACTATCGGCATGGTTCTAGTGTAGGATGATGATGACGGCAATGAGCACATTATCTATTACCTCAGTTGCAACCTCCCGGATACGGAAACTCGCTACGCTTACATTGAGGAGTTGGCATTGGCCGCTGTGTGCGCCGTCCAACGTTTCCGGCATTATATCCTGTTGTGCACCACGACTGTGATTTCTGACTGCAACCCGATGACGTACATTTTGTCACGTCAGTTGCTGGGGGGCAAATACTCAAAATGGATCGTAATCCTCCAAGAGTTTGACTTGGAATTTACTGCTGCCAAGTCTAAGAAGTCTCTGGTCTTTGCTGAATTGCTCTGTTCTTTGCCATCTCCTTCTGCACCCTCTCTTTCAGAGGATCATATCCCAGACGAAACTCTTTTTCTGATCAGCACCCTCGATCCCTGGTACGGGGATATTATTGTTTATTTACAAACGTCCTCTTTCCGCCCCGCTGTATCCAAAGATTCTCAGCGGCGGATCCGCCATCAATCTCAACCATATCGGATCATAGGGGACACCCTGTACCGTCTCGGCGTTGACTCTGTTCTCCGCCGATGTCTTACCCTCGAGGAGGCTGAGAGAGTCCCGAATGACTGCTACTCTGGCGCCTGTGGTGGCCACATGTCAGGATATGCCACAGCTCAAAAAATCCTTCGCGCTGGTTATTTATGGCCCTCCATTTTTAAGGATTGCATTCTTGCTGTCCGCTCATGTCATGCATGCCAGATATACCAGAGGAAGATGCGTGCGCCACCGGCCCCGCTGCACCCTGTAGTGACCGTAAGCCCTTTTGCAAAATGGGGCATTGATTATACAACCTGTAAGCCTCGCTCGGCTGGGGGGCATGGGTTTATTATCGTTGCCGTTGATTACTTTACAAAATGGGCTGAGGCGATGCCCACATTAACTGAAGACGGTCATACAGCGGCGCAGTTTTTGTTCAATCATGTTATTACACGGTTCGAAGTTCCACAGGCCATCGTCACGGATCACGGAAAGCATTTTTGTAATCACATGATGACTGAACTGACAACCTAACTAGGCTTACGGCATGATAGTTGGACCCCGTACTATCCTCAGTCTAACGGCCAGGTTGAAGCCGTTAACAAGATTTTGGTTACGATGCTTCAACGTACTGTTGACATGCATAAGTCTAATTGGCATCTGATGTTGTTTTCCGACTTGTGGGCCTACCGAACCTCTGTGAAGGATGCCACCGATTTCACTCCATTCCAACTAGTTTACGGACTGGAGGCTATCCTTCCTATGGAATGCGAAATTCCTTCGTTGAAAATAGTCGTCAAGTTGCTTCCCAACACTACTACGCTAGAGGAACGGCTTCTTTATCTAGAACAGTTAGACGAGACCCGTCGCTTAGCCTCTCTAGCCATCGAAGCTCAAAAGAAGAGAGTCAAAACTCATTTTGACCATACCATTCATCCTCGTTCCTTTGTTGAGGGAGACCTTGTCCTGCTATACGACCAAGCCAATGACAAGCTGGGGGCAGGCAAACTCGAGCCCATGTGGCTAGGCCCCTATATTGTAAAAAGAGTATTGCAAAAAGGGGCGTACGAGCTAGTTGACTACGAAGTTATTCCTCTTGATAAGCCCCGCAATGGGCTGTACTTGAAAAAGTACTATGCATGATTCATGCACTTCGATTTATACATGCGTGTGTCTTAACAAGTGTGTGTGTATGTGTATGTTCGCATGTTTTTTGGCTTGGTGTGAAAAGCGTGATTGCTCCTTATTGTGTTTTTTCTTCTTGTGCAGATGTCAAGTGCACCCTATATTGGTTTCGCTGATGGTGCTTGCCGCAACACTCGCAATTTGTCCTCTGCGGCGTGGGTGATCTACGATCCTCACGGTGAGTTGATAGATCTTCAAGGTGTGTGTTTAGGTTGTACTACAAACAATGTCACTGAATATAGTGTTGTTATTGAATTATTAGCTGAGGCGATTAATCTCAATATTCGTACATTGGTTGTTAACCTAGACTCTCAACTTGTCGTCCATCAGCTCAATGGGCGATATTTCGTCAGAGACCGTCACATTTTAAGGTTGTACTTACGTGTTAAATTGTTAGAAAGGAATTTTGATTTTATCACATATCAGCATATTCCACGACAATTAAACACATTATCTGATGCATTGGCTAATCATGTATTAGATAGACATTTGCGTAATTTATAATCAAAACATCATACAAGCGAGCACATAAAAGCACAATAATGAAACCATAGGAATATGTATATATATATATCATGTGGCGCACCAAGGCGCTCAAAAAATAAGTGTATATGTCTAGATAAGGCCTGTGTTCTCGGTACATCTGAGACACATGTCTCTCAAAAAACCATCAGTAGGAAATAAAGTCCTAGATGTCTACTGTGGTGGGTTATGCTCTCTATAGTCTGCAGCTGCTCGCACCACCCACCTCAAAAGGCGGTGCATCCTGGGTTCTACCCCCACTGTATGGATCTGAGATGCTATGGGGACCTCCTCTATCCCCTGGTAATCTGGAATCCCTGCTAGTAAGCCCTCAAGGTTCCGTATCACAGTCTCCATCTTATCGACTCCTGGAGGAGCCAGGGCCAGAGCTCCGATGCCCTATGCATCCCTCCGCGCCTCTGGGGCCAAACCAAGGGGTCTTGCCGGTCCTACATCTGCATACCATAACATTCATCGTTAAGACATGTACATGAAAAATCAAAAACATTAACAAAAATAAAAAATCAAAAAGAGATCAAGTGGCTTACCACCATCGTCCCACTGCTCTCCAGCAGGCAGCGGCATGTCTGGGTCTCCACGGAAGTCTATGCCAGCATATGGCCAGTCCTCCACAAAAATAGTCTGCCGATCCAGTCACTCTCGGAAGTATACTCCCCATGCCATTGGTCGACCACCACCTCCTCGTGGCATGACATGGCCCCATCGACTGGCCCTCGTCTCTCGGGGGCCTCTGGGTGGATCCACAACCATGTCCTGTAGCTGTAATGCCGGTACCCGCTCCAGCATGAGCGGGACTAAAATCGACCCATAGCCAAACTGCTTCGACTCACCACGCCGACAGTTGGTCAGCTGTCTCTTCATACTGGTTGTTACCGCTACTGCCCAGTTGAATATAGTGGGATTTAAACATTCGAGAGCCAATAGAAGATGGGTCTTCGAAGCCTCGTGATTGGCCAAGGAGCCCGCTGCCCAAGTCACCATTAAGAGTATGGTTCGAAGGACGATGTCGTCCACCGTAGGAATAGCTACTTTCCCACTCCGCGTCTTGCGTGCCTGTGGGCACACCCGGGCCATCAGCATATCCAGAGTTTCACCACTAGGTCGCTGCCCCTCCAGAATGGGCATCTCACCTCGACGTGATAACCCGGTCAAAAAATAGATATCTGTATAGTCGAACTCAATGTCTCGGCCTCGAATCACAAATTTCCCATCAGTGGGATTCCAGGCTCTGATCAGGAACTCGAGAAGGTCAGGCTGTTCTCGCAGGCGCAGAGTTAGGAAGTATTTGAGCAACCCGCATGCCCGCATTGCATTACGGCACCCAACATCGGCAAATTCCGCTATATCATCATTATCATGAGCCCGCTCCTGCCAAACGAATGCCATTTTACCCTGCACGATCACAAAAATTCATTAGGGCCATGTCCATAAAGTTTTATACGTTTAATTTGTTAAAAAGCTTGTTTCGCGGCGTTAGCGTGACTGTTTTTAAAACAGTCGCCCTGATCATGCCCTTTGATATTTTTCCTAGGTCAGCGCGGATGTACATCACTCTTCTGCGCTGATCCGGGGGTGGTCTGTGTAAATGTTTTTCGATCAGCGCGGACCCGATAAGGAAATCCGTGCTGACCGAGAGCGAATTGAAGTTCAAAAAATTCACCCAAACTAGCACTTCCCACCGTTAGAATGCAGCTAAAATACTTCTAAATGGAGCGCAGAGGAGGGTGAACCTACCTGGAACAGACTTCAGGATGGTTGATGTGTGCACGGGATGGAATTTGGTTCGTCAACCTCGCAGCTCCACCACGTCCTCCACAGCTCCAAATGGTAACAATGGTAAAAAACTTTTTTTACCCCCCTATTTATGGTAAAATTTCATAATTAAGTATTATTTTTCATAAATGTGGGTTTTTTGTGATGATTTTTACCATGTGCTTGGTGCCAATATAGTTTTACTATGTTTTTATGCGTGTGGTCCTTATTATCTCGAACAGGTTTACACGTGCGGTGTTTCTTGTGCAGATTCTCATGCCGGTGGAATTACAATGGTTCTATACACACTTGGTCCCGGAACATCGTCTTTAAGCTCTTTTTCGATGTGAAATAAGAAAAGATGGCCGAGCCCCCCTCTCGGCTCGTTAAAAAGAATGAGAGGCGGTCGCCTTTAAAGCTCTTTTTTCGACCATTTAAACTAAAAAATATTGCCGGGTTTTTGTCGTTTCGAACCCATTGTTGGCTCCAAAACGACGTACATCTGACCAATTTTCTACTTTTTTGGGTCGAAGTCACTGCTTACGAAAAGTACTCCTCGATCATACTGGTCGGGCGGTTCTTTCGAGCATTGTTTTATACTTTTTCGGGCTTGAGAGACACAACTTTATGAAAAAGGACCCCCCTGGAGTTTGCTTTTCTGCTGTCTTTTCAGACTCTCTAAATAGGAAAAGACGCCGAGTTCTTCCTTTGTCAGACTCGTTAAAACTTAATGACATCGGATTCCGTCAAAATGATGCCTTCCAAGCATATCCTATCCCCGTCAAGCTTGTCATCAAAAAATAATCGGGGTACTCGCCAGAAATGGTGGGGAAAATGGATCCATAATTATTGTCGTGTCGGCAGTATGTCGCTCTTGAACATGGCACTTGTCTGCATTCGTGTCCGGGTGGGGACATCTCATCTTGTTTTACACTAGCCTCCGTGGGTTTGGGTTATCCTATTTGACCTCTCATCTGCTCATTGCCTTGTCACCATGACCTCTGCTCATTTGATGTCAGATACTGCCAAGTCCACTGTCGTGCCGCCGATATGTTCAAGAGAAGTTGACCTCTGCATAATTACAACCTCCCTCTGGTACCTCACATAATTCTGAATCACCACAACATTCTTCCTCTGTCTCGTGTCAATGATGTGGGAAACACTATGGCCCACCTTTGATCAAGGTCACTTCCTGTCGACTTCAGCTCATTATCCAGGAAGCTAATCTAGAGACTCCCTTTGGTGCCTTAGAGCCTGCATGCCTCAATGGCAGGTTCTTCGTGTTCAACGCGAGGTTTTCATCATTGGCCTCCGATCGAATGATTCTGCGGGTGTTCGACGCCAGCTCATTGATTCGCATGCCGTGGATTGTACCTATAGTACCTTGAGGACCATTGTCATTATTGGTGGTCCCTCTCGCGTCTGTTAACAGTTTTCATCATTGACTGGTAATCAGACGATGTTCTTGCATGTTCGACTTCAACTCCCATATTCACATGCTTGGACTTGTACTTTGTTTGGGTCGAGATGGAGCGCAAGACCCTGGATTTTGTCTATTGCAATCCAGGTTGCAATTTTGTGGAATATTATGATCATTACATGACTCATTGATGGATGGCTGCACCCATACCTGAGTCTTCATGGATGGCTGCGACCATACCTTTATTATCATCATGGTCTCTTTAGCTGGGTGGCTGCGTCCATACCACAGACCTCCTTCGTATGTCTTTTGGATAGCTGCGCCCATGCCTGGACTACATGTAATCGATTATCAGAGCTATCAGATGTACCTACGTGCAGGTTCTTCCTGGTGGTGTGCTAGTTCAGCAATTTTCATAAAGCATTTCACCCCTCCCACTCTCTCGGGCTTCATGCTTTAGGGGGCATCTGTTACACAGTAATTTGTCACTGTCTCCCTGTCAGTCTTCCTACTGTGTCATGAGTCCAATTCATCCATGCTCATGCTCTCTAATGTTTCCAAATGACCCACTTTGCCAAAGTTTTTGCTATCATCGCGACTGTTGTCAAGATAAACGCGCTGACGGGCGCTCCATAACAGACGGAATGCGCTGCCAGCGCGGAAGCACACGGGTTTCCCGCGCTGGTCGAATTTCATGTGCCAGCGCGTCTGTTATTCGTACCTGATCGTGCTGACATGACTTTCTTTGTTATTCAGTTGCGATGTCAGCGCTCCAGTGCAGTTATGGACCCGTGCTGATCCAGTTTGGGCGAGTTTGTTCTAACAGCCGGCCTTCCAGATGACTCCAGACCTGGTTTTTGGCCTTGTAAATGTCGCCCTCCCTTCTCTGGCATGTCTGTTTCGTCATTTGAGCCACCTTCCTTGGAGATAAGCTCATACTCCCATCATTTGTGGAGACTCCTTCTCCTATTTAAGCCTCTACCATTGCCATGAGCAGCTAGTTTTGGAATTGATAGTGCTTAGAGTGTTGCTGCTAGTGTGTGAACTTGATAGGTAGTTGGTGTGACAAGTGTGGGATTGCTAGAGAGCTTAAGGAAGGTTGTGAAGTGTTTCTTTCTTGTGTAAACTTGTGTGAGAGAGAGTTTTTGTCTTGGGAGATCTACCTCCAAGGGTGAATGCTTGAGAGACTTGCTGGCTGGACCCTCTTGAGAAGGATTCGACGTCAGAACTTTGGTTGTACTCTTCTCTGTTATTTATTAATAATAGATGACTATCATTATGGTTCCACTCTCATTGTTTCATGTTTGATGTTGAGTTATATCTTTTCTGACTGATATATAATTGCATCTACTAGATTTTACGCTTGTTTTCGTGTTGTTCTTTGCATGTGCAGGTATCTAATCATGGAGATCGTGTGGATCGTGACCGGCCAAAGCAAAGGAACGAAGGCGACATCTCTTCGACTGACACTAGCGTTGGAATCCAAGTAGGTTCTCACCATCTACTTTTCATTTGCAATTAGGAACTTGCGTGATTGTTGCTAGACCCGGTCTGGGCTAGTAGGGATCGTCTCTGTCCGCAGAGAGGATTTACCTCCACAACAGTCTCTAAAAACGATGTCAATGAAAGATAAAGCATCATAACCATATAAAGCATGGAAAGGAGTCATACCAATGGACATATGATGTGTGGTGTTGTAGCAATATTCTCCCAAGTGCAGCCATCGAATCCATGCCCTTTGCTGCCCTGTCACATAGTTCCTGATATAACCCGCTAGCCACTTGTTTACCCTCTGTCTGGTCATTGGTCTATGGATGGTAACTAGTGCTCAGGGTGAGATTTGTGCTCACTAACCTGAAAAGCTCCTTCCAGAATCCCCCCAGAAATTGGCTGTCTCGGTCACTGACTATAGTCTTAGGGAGTCCATGCAGGCGGAAGACCTCCCTAAAGAATAACATTGTCACCTGAGAAGTTGAATATCATGTCGGAATGGCAAAGAAATGTGCCAACTTGGTCAGTTGATCGACCACCATAAAAATGCAATCCTCCCCCTGCACCGAGGGAAGCCTCGCGATGAATTCCATAGAGATACTCTCCCATTTCCCCTCAGGAATGGGGAGAGACTGTAACATTCCTACTGGATGGGTCAACTCCCCCTTGTTCCTCTGAAAAGGCTCACACTCTTGTACATATCTCAATACGTCCCCCTTGAGGCCCTTCCAGGTGAAGCAGTCTCTTACTGCCATGTAGGTCTTTCTGAATCCCTGGTGCCCTGACAAAGGGGAACCATGAGCTGCATTAAGGATACGCTCTCTTAACTGTGATCCAGGAACCAAAAATATGCCCCCCTTATAGTATATAACCTTGTCCATCACCCTGTAGCGCTCATCTGTATAACTGCCCTCCAAGATCTCGCATGGCCGAAGATCCTTGGAGTACTCCATTAATAGTTGTGCCTTCCAGTCATGGCAAATGCTCATGAGTGAAAGTCATGCGGGTCTCCTGGATAGTGCATTGGCTACCACATTGTGCTACCCCCACACATACTCAATATCAAAATCATAGGCCTACACCTTACTGACCCATCTCTATTGTTATGCTCTTAGCCTGCAAAATAATACCCAGATACAGAATATGCGAAGAAAAGATACCCAGAACATAGAATATGCGAAGAAAAGATACCCAGAACACAGAATAGCAATGATTTTATTATTCAAAGAGCAATGTTCACATGCCTCTTCGAGGGGGCAACCTCCAATAGAGCAGAGCTCGATTACAAAATAAGACACGATGCTCCTCGCAGGGAGTCTCTATCCTTTATATATGACTCATACATGCAATACCACGGGTCAATACCGTGAGTTTTATTAATACCATCTATCTAATACTATGGCTACGGCCCATTTGCAACTAACTGTGGTCCCGTCATTAATTTTGGGTTAACCACTTACAAAATATATGGGCTTTATTGACTCTTTGACTATGACGTGATCCCAAGACATAAGTAAGGGGGTTAGGGTGGGACCCTAACATGCCCTCCCCCTTAAGACTAGCCTTGTCCTCAAGGCTGAAGCTGCGGAAACTGCTGAAGAATAGTAGATGGTTCCCAAGTTGCATCTTTCAGAGAGGTGTCTTTCCATTTGACGAGGACTTCCTTAATCATGCGGCCACGCAGGTGGTTGTCTCTTGTGGCGAGGACCTGTTCGGGTTGAAGCTAGATTGACCCTTCGTCGTCCAGTTCAGGTAGACTGGTTTGAACTCGGCAATTGTTCCCAATTACTTTCTTGAGGCATGATACATGGAAAACTGGATGGATTTTTGTAGTAGGTGGCAAAGCCAACTTGTAAGCCACTTCTCCAATGCGCTGAAGTACTTGGTAGGGTCCGTAGAATTTTGGAGATAGCTTCTGACACCCCTTGTCTTTGAGTGATATTTGCTTATATGGTTGCAGCTTCAAAAAGACTTGGTCCCCTTCTTGAAACTAGCGCTCTGAGCGATGCTGGTCGACCTGTTGCTTCATGCGGTTCTAAGCTTGATGAAGATTCTCTCTTAGATGGGCGAGCATGGTGGCGTGGTGTTGTAGGAGTTGATCCACTGCTTGTACTTTGGAGCATCCCTGGAGATAAGAAATAGGGGAAGGCCTAAGTTGACCATATACTGCTTCATAAGGAGTCATTTTAGTAGAGGCATGATAGTTGGTGTTATACCACCATTCCGCCAGAGGTAACCACTGTACCCAAAGGTGTTGCTTTTCTGAAGTGAAACACCTGAGGTAGGTTTCTAGACATTTGTTGACTGCTTCGGTTTGACCATCCATTTGCGGATGATAAGAAGTGCTGAGTTTTAGTTGAGTGCCCTGTAGCCTGAAGAGTTCTTGCCAAAAATTACTGGTGAATATCGGGTCGCGATCAGACACAATAGAAGTGGGCATGCCATGTAGTTTGAATATCTGATCCATGAAATTTTGCGCAACCAAAGTTGGTGTAAACGGGTGGGGTAGGGCACAAAAATGATCATACTTTGACAAGCAGTCCACCACCACCATGATGACTGACTTGTTCCCTGATTTTGGAAGACCTGTAATGAAATCCATGGAAACCTCCGTCCAAATTGATGTCGGAATGGGCAATGGTTGTAATGTGCCTGGTGTGTTGACGGTTTCTCCTTTGTGGCGTTGACAGACATGACATTCTGCGACAAAAGTAAGGATGTCCTTTTTCATGCCGGTCCAAAAAAATGATCTTCTAGTGCGAGCATAAGTTTTCTGAAAGCCGAATGTCCTGCAATGGGGGATGAGTGCAATTTGGCCAATATGCGACTTTTGAGGGTTGATGTTGGTGATATTACTACTCTGTCCCTGTAGCGAAGAATGTCATCCTGCCAGGGGTAGCCCTTGATGGAATTTGGATCGACCTACAATTGAGAAATGAGTTGGGATAGCCCTAGGTGTGAAAACCATTCTCTGCGAGCTTCTTCAATCCATTCTGGAATGGGGAGGGAAATTGCTAGTAGAGTACTTTCCTCCTCAAATTGGCGAGATAATGCATCTGCTACCCTATTGTCTTTCCCTTTCTTGTAAATGATCTCATAATCATATCCCAGCATTTTAGCTAGCAATTTATTTTGTTGTGGGGAAGATAGGCATTGCTCCAGAAAATATTTAAGACTGTGATGATCTGTGCGGATTTAGAAACGTCGCCCCAATAAGTAAGGGCGCCAGGTGTCGACTTCATGTAAGATGGCCATCATTTCTTTTTCATAGGTATATTGGCCCAGATTCTTCCCACTTAGTTGTTGGCTTGTGAAGGCTAAGGGTCGCCCTTCCTGTATTAAGACTGCCCCAATACCTGTCCCTGAAGCATCAAATTCAATGACAAAAGATTTGTTGAAGTCAGGTAGTGCTAAGACTGGAGCGGAACACATGGCATTTTTTAGGGCTGTAAATGTCTGTTGGGCTTCCTCATTCCAGAAGAAGGAATTTTTCTTTAGGAGTTGAGTGAGGGGCTTTGCTATGCAGCCATAGTTGCGGACAAATTTGCGATAATACCGCCCAAAAATCCTCTCAAGCTCTTCAAGGTCTTATGTTGAGGCCATTATTGCATTGCCTGGTTCTTTTTGGGGTCCACCTTGACACCTTCCCGCCCCACAATGTGGCCCAAATACTCAACTTCTTCCATGCCAAACGAACACTTGGACAATTGGACAAATAATTTATGTTGGTGGAGCAGTTGCAAGAGTAGATCTACATGGTGAAGATGTGCAGCCCAAGTGCCACTATAGATGAGGATGTCATCGAAGAAGACCAGGAAAAATTTCCTGAGATATGGTTTAAGAAGGTGATTCATAAGGCTCTGAAAAGTAGAAGGGGCATTACAAAGACCAAATGGCATGACCAGGAACTCATAATGGCCTTCATGAGTTCGGAACGCCGTCTTGGGAATGTCGACTTCCTTCATGCGAATTTGGTGGTAGCCTGAGCGAAGATCCAACTTAGTGAAGAATTGAGCCCCATTGAGTTCGTCCAGCAAATCGTCAACCACCGGGATGGGAAATTTATCTTTGACTGTCAACTTATTGAGGGCCCTGAAGTCTGGACACATCCGCCACTCTCCATCTTTCTTGAGCACCATGACCACTGGGGATGAATAAGGACTAATGCGGGACGGATGACACCTGCTTCCAGAAGTTCCTTGATTATCTTTTCTATTTCATTCTTTTGGGTGAATGGATATCTGTATGGCCGCACATTTGGGGGTTGGGTCCCTGGAACCAATGTGATGCTATGATCATGTTCCCCTCGTGATGGCGGAAGCTCCTTAGGCTTGTCAAAGACCTGCCTATGTTTATTTAAAATTTGTTGCATCTCAGGATGAATTTGCGGGGATTGGGTTTCAACGACCTGGATGGCATTAAATTGAGCTACCACTCCATGATTGCCCTTTTTTAACAATTTTTCCATCCTATGCGAGCTGATGATCGAGGGGGGTCCCGCCTGGAGTCCCCGGAGGGTATGTGTGAAGTTGTTTTGCTTAAAACTCATATATAACTCCTGGAAATCCATTGTGATTGGCCCAAGAGTGCGGAGCCATTCAGCGCCGAGGACAATGTCGCATCCCCCCATATGGATGACAAACATGTGTGTTTTCAACTGATAATCCCCCATTTGAAGTTTGACATTTTCACAGCGGCCTTCACATTTCATTGTGCCCCCATCCGCGATTTGGACTTGGAAGTTAGAAACTGCGTGTACAAAACAATGCACTGCGTCGGCGACTTTTTGATGGATGAAATTATGGGTACTTCCACTATCAATCAAGACTACTACTGGGCAATGTTTAATAAAACCCCGGATTTTGAGAGTTTGAGGGGAAGAAATTCCGACCAATGCATTTAGCGAAATAACTGGTTCGTCAGATACAATCTCTTTTTGGTTGTCTTCTTCTATCGCCTCAGGTTCCTCGAGTGGTGGATCTTCCTCTGTTGAGCTGTAGTTAGTGGCGTCTATTTGAAAAAACTTGGGCTCCTTGCATTTATGACTAGGGGAATATTTTTCATCACAGTAGTAACATAGTCCTTTCTTCCTTCTTTCGGCCATTTCCGTAGGTGAAACCTTTTGGATCTTAAGTGTCTGAGTCGTATTGTGAGCTTGTGGGGGACGACCTTTAGTGGGGAAACTGGGGCGGCTGTATTGGGTTGCTAATGGACGTTCCACCTTACGAGCTACCTGGCAAGCTTCCGTCCACGTGGGAGGGTGGTGGAGTAGAACTTGAGCTTTGATGGCTTCTTTAAGACCGTTGATAAAACATTCCGTGTAGAACTCATCTGTGAGACTTTTAGTGCGGAAGGCTAAGGCTTCAAAAGCGGTAATATATTCATCCACTGTACCCATTTGTCTAAGCTTAGTGAGACGCCCCAAAAAAGAGTCTTCCTGTTCAAAGCGAGCTCGAAGAGCTTTGGTAAATTGGGCCCAAGTCGGAAAAGGTCCATTGCAACGCTGATGCCATTCCACCCATTGCCATCGTTCATTGTCCAAGTACATGGTCCCTACCATAAGCTTAGTCCAATCATCATGGATATGATTCAGTCTGAAATACTGCTCCATTTGTGCTAGCCATGCGGACGTGTGAGAACCGTCAAATTTATGCATATCCAACTTGGGAGGTCGCTGACTGGGTGGTGGATTGGTGTGCCAGACATGAGGAGAGTGGCTAGAATCACCCTCATGGTGTTCATGGCCATCATACGCTTCCTCGTGGGCTGGCGCCTTGCCCTTATCGAGTACTTCCTGTACCTGGGTAGTTAGGCCTTCAATCATACGTTGGAGGGTGTTCAGATTTGCTTCAATTTTGTCTATCCTTTCATTGGCCATTGCTTGAGCTCTAGTTTCTACCATACACCAACTAGATGAAAAATTGGGACCGCCAAAAAAATTTGTACTAATAAATTGAATGGTACCACCATGCTTAGCTCGTCGTCCTGATGCTGATGGGCTAGATCACAAATAAGCGCTCCGGAAGATCTCAGATTTTTTTTTTTTTGGAAAACTCCTAATGGAGTTTTACTCCTTCTTCATCAATACTGCAGTCGCCAAATCCTCAAAATGTCAATGCTGCCAAAAGTCCTGCGAAAAGTATACCTCGGTACAGGAACCCTTCAAAACAACTCCGATCTGGTGGATCTGATAGATCTGGATGGTGGAACAATTGCTGCTGCGGATCTGATGTCTGCTGCTGCGGATCTGAATGGTGGAACAACTGCTGCTGCAGATCTGATGTGTGATCCCCGATAGAAAAAGGAACTATGGTCTAGAGGAGTGTCAGGTGCTATAGATCGCAATATACATAAGGGTCTGACAGTAGTACTCGGCCCAATGTTTCAGGGCTCTAACTAAGGAGGATCGACCGTACCCTTAGCCGTACAACCCGACTACCCTATCGTACGGGCGAGTAATCTCTCCGAGTGCTGTTCTCGGTGTACTGTAGCCACAAGATGGCCGAAGGTTTATCTATGGCAAGGTTTCAAGGGAGCCTAGGGGGCTTCCTATATACCCAGAGGGTACGTGGAAGACAGTCCGTGCGCGGTTCTGTCTAATGCGCTACTACTCGAAGGGGTACCCACAGGGGTTACAAGGGAGTCCAACAGACGTGACCACCTCTTGTATTTCCTGCGTGCATGCCTCCCCAAATCCACAGGTTTATGCGCTTAACGACAGATCCCGTGGTTTAAAGACGCTGGAACACGTCTCTAGCCAATTTTTTTTTTGGCTAAAAATTGGAGATCCCACCGAGCCCTGGAAAGTGCTCCGATACCACTTGTTATGCTCTTAACCTGCAAAATAATACCCAGATATAGAATATGCGAAGAAAAGATACCCAGAACACATAATATGCGAAGAAAAGATACCTAGAACACAGAATAGCAATGATTTTATTATTCAAAGAGCAATGTTCACATGCCTCTTCGAGGGGGAAACCTCCAATAGAGCAGAGCTCGATTACAAAATAAGACACGATGCTCCTCGCAGGGAGTCTCTATCCTTTATATATGACTCATACATGCAATACCACGGGTCAATACCGTGAGTTTTATTAATACCATCTATCTAATACTACGACTATGGCCCATTTGCAACTAACTGTGGTCTCGTCATTAATTTCGGGTTAACCACTTACAAAATATATGGGCTTTATTGACTCTTTGACTATGACGTGATCCCAAGACATAAGTAAGGGGGTTAGGGTGGGACCCTAACATCTGTTGTCTATCGTTGAGGCCCTATTGCCCCATGAAGTGGCGAAGACTATTGTGATCTATCTTCACCTGAAACCAATTACCCACCAAGCACTGTCGAAACTTGGCCAATGCATGCATTATGGCCAACATCTCCTTGTCATATATGGAATGGGGTGCCCACCTTTGGACAACACTGCTCCAATCCCCTCACTTGATGCATCACACTCCAATGTGAAGGGTTGTGTGAAGTCCAGGAGTGCTAATACTGAGCAATAACTCATCACCTCCTTGACGCAATCAAATGTTGTTTGAGCTCCATATGTCCATGCAAAAGCCTCCTTTGTTAGATCAGTGAGGGGTGCTACCAACTGTGAGAAGCCCTTAATGAACTTTTGGTAATAAGTGCAAATGCCCATGAACCCTCTTAGTGTTGTCACATCTCTAGAGACCGGTCAATCCCGAATGGCCCTGATCTTCTCTTCATGCACCTTGACCCCATCTACGCCGATGATGTGTCCCCAGTAGAGCATCTCCATCAGCCCGAATTTGCACTTGGACATCTTGGCATAGAACTACTACTCCTCCAAGATATGTAACACCACCTCCAGGTGTTGCAAGTGCTCCTCCCATGTCCTGTTGTAGATCAAGATATCATCAAAGAATGCGAGAAGAAATCTCCTTAGTTGACCTTTGAACACATAATTCATGCATGACTGAAAGGTAGCAGGTGTATTGGTCAACCCAAAGGGCATGACCAAAAACTCAAAATTCCCATAATGACATATGAAAGTTGTCTTCGGGATATCCTAATCCCTCACTCAAATCTGATGATACCCAGACTGCAAATCTATCTTAGAGAAGTACTTGGCTCCTCTAAGCTCATCCATCAACTAATCAATATGCGGAATGGGATACTAGTTCTTCAATCTCTTCATGTTTAGGGCCCTGTAGTCAATGCACATGCGTAGCGTTCCATCCTTCTTCTTCACCAGCATGACTGAAGAAGCAAATGGGTTGGAACTCGATCTGATGTGGCCCAACACCAATAGCTCCCTGATGGCCCTCTCAATCTCATCTTTATAGGTTTTGGGATGCCTATAGGGTGTAGTAGTGACTACATCCACACCAGGATCCAACTCTATAGTGTGTTCAAACCCCCTGTGAGGTGGCTGCCCTGGTGGTATATCTCCAAAAACTACCGGATATCTGTCCAGTATAGCCTGTATGTCTAGATGTGGTGGCTTGGCCCATCCCCTAGCCTCTGAAATCCTTAGCTCTACTGCCCATGCTATGTCCCCATGCCTCAAATCAGCTTCAATTTGTGGGTCGAAACCATCTATGGAGGATATGAATGCATGCCTCGAAGAACTACTAGTTTACCATCTGACCCGGTAAACTCCATCTCTAGTTTCCTCCAATCGGTGGTAACTCGGCCAAGGGAATACAACCATTGGACACCCATCACCACATTGGTGTCTGATATGTACACCACGAAGAAATGGTCTGTCATCAAATAGTTCCCCATGGTCATTGTCAAAGCAGGGACATATCGAGTGCACTGCATAGTTTTGTTTCCTGGTAACATAACTGAAAACTCCTCAAACTCTGCAATGGTGATGCTTCTCCTCTGGACCATCTGAGCATCAATAAAATTTTGGGTGGCCCCATTGTCTACTAAGACTGAGACACGCTGCCCCTGCACTGTGCCTTTGATCCTCACGGTAAAAAATTTGGGAACCCCACACAAAGAGGCTAGGACTCCCCCGAATGGTGCAAAAGATGCTCCCCCATGTGGTGGTGGTGGTGGTGGTCCCCTCTTTGTCGGATCTTCACTGTCTCCCCCACCAAACTCCAACTCCACCTCATCCTTTTGATCGCTGTCTGAGAAGGCCTCGATATAATGGGCCCTGCCCGCTGTGCACCAATGGCTTGGTGCCCATGGCTCCCGACATGCAAAACACAATTCCTCCTCCTAAGGTTTATCTTGGTCTCATCATCCAGTTTCCCTCGCCCTTGGGTTTCTCTTTGCGTTGGGAGTGCTCTAGTGTCACTCCCCTTCTGAGGGTAGGGAGTGCATGGTGGAAAGGGTGCTTGGGTCTTTGGGATACCCCCCTGCAAGTCTCTCGTACAAGTTACAACCTCTAGTAGAGTAGATGGCCTGTGTGAATTCACCAGTGCAAGAAGTAGCTCTGCCAACCCCTCTACGGATGTGTATACTCGCCTAGCATCCGACAAATCCAGTACCATGACCAAGACCCATAGAAACTTTGAGATATAATGCTTTGGATGTCCTGTCTACCTAAGCTGGGTCAACTCCCAGAAGTGAGCCTCTAGATCCCTCCGATCAGAACGCTCCACTACTCTTCATGTGAAATCCTCATAGGAGGCCACACTGGCATGCCCAAGAGTGGACAAGCCATGAAACCACCAGTCGTGTGCTTCCCCCTCCAAATGCAAAGTGGCCATTTTAATGGCCTCTACCTCTGTCATCCCTTTGTGCTAGAAATAGGTGTCCAGCATCTCCACCTAACCATGAGCTGTGCACTTGGTAGTGCCATGGTAAGTGGGGAAGTACATCTTCCCAATTGCGCGTTGCAACTCATAGTCTGCATGCCATGGCCTTCATATCTTCTCCCCTTCTCATTCTTCTTGAGCTGGAAAAAATCTCTGAAATATAGTGCTTTTCTGAAGTCTACTCCCATGCACTGCCACTCCCTGAAATTCTCCCCCATAGGCGATTGATCATCAACTCCCCCTGGTTCACTTGGTGCCAAAGGTAGGAAAGAAGGTAGCATGGCTCTAGTTGGTCCACTAGAGGTTGGTGGCTGCGTAGTAGGTGAAGGGTGGTCAAACTGTTGAGGGGCTCCTGAAGTCTTTCCAAATAGAAAATCCTGATGAGTTCTTCACTCTCAGTTTTGCATTTTGATCTCATCTAACATCTCCTTCTGCCCCTTTTCCAAATCACTCAGGGCCTTAAAGGGACTATAAAAGACAACTTCCTCTCTGCTCTTGGGCTCCCCCATGTCTTCTGCTACCACTTCCTTCCCACGGTCCTCCGTGTCTGGAGTGATCTCTAATTCCCTCTCTCTGCTCCAGTACCTTTGCCTCCTGTAGGTAATATTCTGCCTGTCCTCCTCACTCATAGGAAAGTTCGCCACAACTAAGCCAAGATCTGAGCTATGATACCACTGTAATGTTCCAAAATAGGAAAAACAGTGATATGCAACCAAATAACAATTTTTCACCATAGAAATTTCAAAACAATTAGAACACACCATAACAATAAGAAATATGGAAGTCGTCAAGCCATTTTATTATAAACTAGTGCAACAGTACAAAATATGGAAGGAATGCACCTGGGCTTGCCTCAAAGGCAAGCAGAGCAAAGCCCAAGTGAAGCAATGACAATCCAGAGCTACAATCAACTGACCAATTGTTGCACTACACAGTCCCCAACAATTTTGCACTGTCTACTGCAAAGATATGGCTGAAAACCCCACCTCCAGTGCTCAGAAAATTCTGTAAAATTATTTCTAGGCTCCTTAGGCAAAACTCACAAAAACCCAGAAATGGTTTGGCCTAGTTTTGACCTTCCAAAATCAACCCCCAAAAGGCCCTATGCCCTCCAAAACTGTTGAAGCACACTATCTGTCAATACATCGGCAAAATCCTCCTCAAACACTCCGAAAAGGTAGCAATCACCTCCACTAACACTTATGTTGTTTCTCCTGGCAAGGAATAACTCCAATGGTTGAGTCTCCACTACCCACACGTGCCCAATCTCTTCTTTCTGCGCTCGCCCCAGGAACTGCGAAATCCCCACTAAAGAAAGTTATTTTCTCCAGCCCAAAAACTCACTAAAATGGCAGCAAATCACCAGAGCTTCTCTCCCAGAATTCCTCTCGACAATAGCTCCTCTGAGGAATGCAAAAGATCTCTAGTCGGTTTCTCCCATTGCGTCCTCTAGAAGTACGCACCACCTGGAGGCACTAAATACAAATTTTGGAAACCACACTGAAAATTACCTCTAGAAGATTATGGATGAATCTCTCTAGGGTGGCACTTGAAGTCCCCCAAAAAAAGGGTGAGTTCTCCGCTTGAAAAACTTGTGCTAAACAACGAGTGACTCGGCTAAGTAGCTCAAGCAACTAAGAAGAAATTCAATATGCCAAAGATGATCAAATGAAGAGTGTTGCCTCCATTTTATAGATTTCATGGAGCCTTTTCCCTCCTTTTTCCCTCCTTCATGGGTCCCTCACTAAGCCTTCGATTTTCCCTCTCATGCATTTCAAACCATTGGCTTAGGGAGTGTGTATTTCCTTGTGTGGGTGGCCCCCACATGTTACTAACAAAAACCAAAATAACTTACTTCTAACTCCTAAGTCTTCTAATAAAAATCGAATGGGCCCCATATCCTCCAAAATTGGCCCTAAAATGTAGAAAATAATCATGTTCCAAAATAATTTAGGAAGGGACATTACACAAGATGATACAATAAAAGCCAAAGGCTCATTTAAATAGAAAAATAGGAGCAAATCCCAATGTAGAACCTCAATGACTAGTGGAGAGGGAGGAAATCCCAATGCAAAAATGAATTTGTCCAAATGGCACAAGAACTATCCAAGTGTAGAAAGTGCTGGAGATATTGTTGTAGATTGTTGTGTCCAACAATTTTCACTAGCAGTGTATTATCTTCTAGCAGACCAACGTATAGGATAGGGCAGGCAAGTGTAGAAAGGGACTATAATAAAGGGGAGGCACACCCCCTTAAATCTACACTGATTACTCAACTAGGTGCCACTTCGAATCTGAACTTTGAATGTTTCTTAACATCACTAACCTGGGCCTACGTATTGGTCTCCAAGAGCTGTCAATGTATAGTTGTAGTGCACTGGAGCATATCCTCCCTGTAATTGGTTGTCTAATAGGTAGAGGACAAGTTGAGTTTTAAGGTGAGTTAACACTCCACTTCAACCATAATCAAACAACCCTTAACTGCGGTCAAGCTCGTGAGCATCTAGGAGAGGAAACTCGTCTTGTTGATGTGGAAAATCGAGCCCTCCTAAACTGATAGTCAACTGCCGACCCAAATCTGCACTGATCCCATTGGATGTTAGTGGAATATGGGGAGACAAGCACAAGTTAGTGGGGTACAAGAACTGTCCCATCCCCACTCATCCTTTAACAATTCCGTGAAACATCTCAACACTGATTTTCACCCTTTCAGTGGGTAATTCAGGCCCCTTTTGACTTATTGTTGACTTGGCCCACTAGCTCCTAGTGATAAAGTGGTTGCTATGTCACTCACCTAGTCCCCCTAAAAGTCCATGCAGTCCATTTGAACTTTTGACTTTAACACATAATTTTTTAATCTCTCATATTATTTATTTCTTTGAATTTATTTGTCTCTTTTGCCACTTTTATCATATAAAGTGGATTTTCTTTGGGAATACTCATTTTTCGACACAAAAGTGGGTCCTAGGATAATGTTGGGGCTTTTAGGATGAATTTTGAGTAGTCACATGCCCCAAGCATTTCTTAGGACTACTTATTTACATATTTACATAGGAATTAATTAAAATATCTCGTTTTGCGGGAATTTTTTAATAATTATAAAATCCTACCTAGACCTAGTCAAAATCCGTGAAATTTCTGAGATGACCTAGCATGGTAATATACATTGAATCTAGACATGAAGATGGACTAGGGGCTCAACCTTCAAGCCGTCACCCCGACTTTGGGGCATGCAGTGAGTGAAAAAAACCTAGAAAATTATTCGCAGCTAACAAGTGAGAATAATTAACCAAGTAAAAAAAACACTCCAAGGTGTACTCGCTTGTTGATCAAGTCTCAACATCCTAGGTCTGTTACATAGATTTATTCATCATGCTAGTGACATTTCTATAATATCCCCACAGAGTTGTGAAATTGAAGAATTGAAGAAGCAAGGAGGAGAAAGGGGCTTAAAATCCCTGATGAAATCTAGAACTCTGAATGATCTAATAGTGCAAGAGTGACCTGAGATGTACTTTGGGCATGGAGTCTTCAAAAAATTTCAAATGCATCTTTAGCGTTCAACATTTGGTTCCACATGTGGATGTGTACTTTCATGAAAGCATGTGAAGACCTGGAATCTGCATCCAACCAAATTCTATCTATAACATCCACTCTAGAAATCATCATATAAAATTAAATACTAAAATGAAAACACTAATCTAACATGCTGAAATAAAAACTACTCTTATAACATGAAATAGAAACTAATCTAATAGCAGAAAATGAATTCTAATCTAAGAACAAAAATGACAAGGAGTAGGTTTAGAAATACAATACAGTGGATGCACCATGGTATCAGATGTTCTTGGTGAAGTTCATTTTGAGAACTTGGTGACTCACAGGAAGATCCATGGGTTGTTTCTCCAATGTGCCTTGTCCAATATTGAATATTTGGGACATTGACTCATCCCAATGCTAAGTTGTATATGGCCATCAGAATTATCAAGCTTCGTCCTCTTTCTTTTTCGATTTCCGCCTTGCTAAGGCTTGAACCTACTTTTTCACTAATGACTTATCTTTTATATTCTTTTTCCTTTTCCTCTTTTTTGTTTTCTTCCTGGTAGGTTGTGGTGTTGATGATGATGTGACCAATGTAGAACTCTTTGCCTTGTCTTGAGAATGTTTTGATGGAAGATTTGAAGTACTCAAGTGTTTTGTGATACTTATATCCTCTTTAGTCTGGATTTTTTTCATTTAAGTGAGGTAGAAAATTTGTCAACACTGCATCAATCTCACAATATTAAGACTTTGATCGATCTCTTGATTTCTCCCAATAGTCACAACTTGATTTTCCTCAGTTTCCTTTCTAGCCATGCCACTTTCAATTAACCTTGGACAAGTGACCTCCACATGAAATTCATCACAAGGTTTACAATAAGGTGAAACTTGCTTCACCATATTGGTATTCCCCAATGGGTTGGGAGGTTTAGGATCTTTTAAAGGCTCATCATTATTCGGTCATTTATCATCTGGCCTAGGCTGGAATTTTTGTACCTATGATCTTTCCATTTCAACCAAACATTTCTACATGGCGATTATTTCCTTGGCATGATTTGCTTCCATGGTCTTTATCATTTATGTGAGCTCCTTGATGGGATCACTCTTAGTTTCTTTAACTTCTCTTTCATCTCCATATTTCTCATCAAAGGAATTAATAAGTGATCTTAAAGAATCGAAAGTGTTAACAAGTAACTTTGTGAACCAAACCAGAGCATCCTCATCTAAGGAGAGGATGAAAAGTCTCATCTTAACGTCCTCATGGTTAGCATTATGGCACCACTTGCTCACACAAAGGTTGAAGTTCCTAAGGTGAGTTTTGGCACTAACGAAATTGTTACCTAGAAAAGAAGGCAACTCTTTGATGAATTCATCCAGAATAGTATTCGGAATACCATTAATGTTAGTGAAATTACAAGAGGCGAATAAGTCATCCATAATGTCTTGCCCAACTTGACCTCAGAAAGGAAAATGGATATCATGTTGATTTGGGGTAGCATCGGATGTGCTCTAGCCATGAAAATTGGTGGACAGGCTAAAGCACATGAGATCTCCAAGACCCAGAAATGGTTTGGAAAGATTGTACCCGATTTGGGAGATATTAAAATAATTAATATTTTTAATGGAGTTCCTAAGTCTAAATTTATGAAAAATAAAATATTAATGGGTATTAATATAAAATCAGGTTAGAAGGTTCCAAAAGTCATGGATCAAGCCAAATCTAATCTTAGTTCTTGATTTGATATTTAATCTCAGCCGTTGAAGGACCAACGATAAAATTATAAGAAGAGGCTTGGGGGTCAGTTGGAGAACACACCAGAGTGACCAGTCATTCATTTTGCTAGAGCGGGATTGCCAAGCAAAGTTGAATCAGTGATCAACAATGAGGGGTAGTGAGTATGAGGTAGAGAGGCAGGAACAATACTGGGAGACCAGCGCAGAAGCAGAGAGAGCAAGAGCAGTAGTCAGTCCAGGCTATGCATAGCCCAGAGAGACTGCGTCATCCCCGCAGAGGACAGAGGGAGTGACGCAGAGGCTCCCAGAGGCTGCGCAGTGCCTTGGAGGGCTGACGCAGAGGCTAGAAGGGCTAACGCTGAGCTTCAGTTGTGCCAGAGAGGGTTTCATGGGACAGTTTTTCTGAATACCTGTTTCCAGATATAGAGGTATTGTTGTCGTGTATTTTTCTCTATCGGGCGAGCCGGATTAGGCACCCTATTGTACTCAGATAGACTGCATAATAATATAATTCTCAGAATATCTGCATCGATTTTCCCGCATTGGGTTTTTCTGGGGACATCTGTCCAAAAATAACGATGTCACTTGTGTGCTTGTTTTCTTTCAGTTGATGATCTGTAGATGTTGTGTCTGTATTGTGTTTATTTTGATATTTAAATGCATTAAATAACTTGTTCGAATTTAAACAAGTAGAAGAAATAAACCAACAGAATACAGATTAATTTTCTAACGGATAGACTTAGAAAATTCAACATGGTATCAAAGCGTGGTTGCAGATCACAGGAAAACTGAAGGCATCAGCCGAGTAGAGCATTTGCAGAAAATTCAGCTGTCCCGAGTGACAGTTGATCCTTGCAGAAGGTCACAAAGGAAGGAGTGACGCAAAAGAACTGTGTCATCAATCTGGGTCAGAGAGAGGCCAACGCAGAGGCTGATAGATGCAGAATCAGGCTCACATAAAGGCTAGAAGGGATGACGCAGTTGACTGAGAGAGCTGATTTGCCGGTGCCAGGATTGCGCAGAGCCAAGTGGCTCAATCCTTCAGTTGCTGGGGCATAGGAGGCTATAGGTAGTTTGCAAGAGCGAAGCTGGTGGGGTACTGTGGTTAGAACAATACCTAATAGGGCAAGACCAAGGTAGTGGGAGTTGCTGCCGAGGCGAATTTCTTGCCAAGGAATCCGGATCAGTGTTGTTATTTCATGGATGATTAGAGAGGAGCAACTTGATGTTGGCAGAAGGACTCAGAGGGAATCTAGAAGAGAACTTCCAGACAAGAAGTAGAAAGACTCAGTAGGAGTCGAACAGAGGACTTCCAGGAGGGAAGTAGAGAGACTCGGAGGAGTCAACAGAAGAGCAGCGAGATGGTCGTGAATGGGATGAGATGTCAGGACAGGCTGGATGGAGCGTCCAAATTTATGGTCTGGAAGGCCAAGATCTTCTCCATTCTAGATAGACAGGGGATGCAGTAGCACGATGCAGCATGATGACAGGGGATGCAGTGCAGACGCAGTGTTGGGAGGATAGACCAACAGCAACACGGATGCAGTAGTGGTAGTGGCAGGGCCATGGGTAACAGTACAGGATGCAGCAGTGTAGAGGATGTTGGGCGGGGAGGCCTAGCATCAACACAGGGACCGATGCCGGATAATCAGTGTGATACTTAGTGAGGAGTATTACTAGAGCACAATCCTCGCTAAGAGGGAGTGTTGATTTGGGATAGCATCGGATGTGATCTAGCCATGAAAATTGGTGGAGAGACTAAAGCACATGAGATCTCTAAGACCCAGAAATGGTTTGGACAGATTGTACCCAATTTGGGAGATATTAAAATAATTAATATTTTTAATAGAGTTCCTAAGTCTAAACTTAGGAAAAATAAAATATTAATGGGTATTAATATAAAACTAGGTTAGAAGGTTCCAAAAGTCATGGATCAAGCCAAATCTAATCTTAGCTATTGATTAGAGATTTAATCTCGACCATTGAAGGACCAACGAGAAAAGTATAAGAAGAGGCTTCAGGGTCAGTTGGAGAACACACTAGAGTGATTAGTCATTCATTTTGCTAGAGCAGGGTTGCTAAGCAAAGATGAATCAATGATCAACAGCGACGGGCAGTGAGTACGAGGCAGAGAGGTAGGGACAATACTGGGAGACAATAGAGAGAGTGAGAGCAACAGTCAGTCAAGGCTACGTAGAGCCCAGAGAGACTGCGTCATCCATGCAGAGGGCAGACAGAGTGATGCAGAGGCTCCCAGAGGCTACGTAGTGCCTCGAAGGGATGACGCAGAGGGTCCTGGGGCTGACGCAGGTCAGCAGGAGGCTGACACAGAGGCTAGAAGGGCAAGCGCTTAGCTTTAGTTGTGCCGAAGAGGGTTTCGTGGGACAGGTTTTCTGAATACCTGTTTCCGGATATAGAGGTGTTGCTGCTGTGTATTTTTCTTTGTCGGGTGAGCCGAATTAGGCACCTTGTTGTACTCATATAGACTGCATAATAATATAACCCTTAGAATAGTTGCACTGATTTTCCTGCATTGGGTTTTTCCGGGGACATTTGTCCAAAAATAACGATGTCACTTGTGTGCTTTTTTTCTTTCAGTTGATGATCTGTAGATGTTGTGATTGTATTGTGTTTATTTCGATATTTAAATGCATTAAATAACTTGTTCGAATTTAAACAAGTAGAAGAAATAAACCAGCAGAATACAAATTAATTTTCTAATGGATAGACTTAGAAAATTCAACATATCATAGATAACCTCCTGTCCAAGATTAGTAAGAAGTCCTTCTAGAAGAAATTCTTACAGGAAATGAACCAAGTGGAGTTGCAAATTGAACATGAATCTAACTCTAAAAATCCAAAATACAAGAACCAAAAGTTAGCCGTGTTATAGGAACGAGAGGACTTGTCCCTAGCAACGACACCAAAAGATGTTTCCACCTCGTGTACACACCTAAGTTAATGTAGGAAAAATCCTCAACCCCAGTAGGTGTGGCCTTGGAGGTGTTGAAGAATGTAACTAGTTTTAGTCTTCATAATTTCTATTTGAGTCAAGAAAAAGGAAAATTATTTATAAAAGAAAATTTATAATGACTTAGTAAAGCATGGATTTCATGCTTGGGTCAATGGTCAATAGGTCAAGCCTCCATTGAATGCCTTTAGGATCTCTGTCGAGGCAAAGTCAAATTCATTATGTAAGAAACCCTTCTTGGGTTCATAAGTGTCAAAGAAAGAAATGATTTTGTCTTGTCAAAACCTCCTCCATCAAGTCACCTAGCAATTCGCCCTCAAACTCTTCAAAATTAGCTCCAACTTCATCTTCTACAAGTGAGCTCCTACAATTATTCATGTCGGCTCAAATTACAGGCATAAACTACTATATATACCCTAGTAAACACGATCCAGTGAGTAAGTAGAGAAGTTCAAATAAGGATTATAGAAACGAAGTATTACTACATGTGTTCTTGGTCTAAGTGTCAGAGGTCTTGTTCTATCTCATGGGTATTTACTAGTGAAGAGTTTGGACCGGTCTTTCCCCTAGAGAGGGGTTTTTCCCTGGTTGTGTGCCTATATCTTGTGTTCCCTTTTTGTTTGTGATCTTCATGGATTGGCATTAGTAAGTAAGACATAAGAAGATAATGTCATAATAGAAGAAAAATCAAGTTAAATACATGATGCCTGTAATATTGTCAATGGAAAATTTACAGTGATAACACGCAATTACAACACATGCACAAATAAAATTTAAACATATAAGTAAACACCCAGAATTTCTACAAAAATTGCACCCAACTAAGCCATTTTATTATAATGCAATAGAAGTACAATGAGAGTATGGTGTTGGTGCACCTGGGCTTGCCAAAGGCAAGCTAAACAAGTCACGGGTGATCAAATGAGATACCCAAATGTTGGAATGTGCTCTCTCTGTTATGACCTGCACTATCCTGGAAAAATCGCACTGCCTGCTAGAAGGAAACTGTTGTTTCACCCTCTTCCCATGCTCAGACAATTTCAAGAAATTAATCTTAGACTCCCCTCAAATAACCCACCAAAAATCAGAAAGTGTTTGGCATTGTTCTAACCCCTGAATTTGACCCCAATTTCTACATGCTACTCCATTGACTGGGTATGTCGGCCCTCCTAGAAATGGCACTATTCTGACCCTCCAAAATGATGCTAAATATTGGTGAGTTTCCCCTCCAGATGAATCCCCAAATTCCCAACTCAATCATGCCCCAAATGGCCACTCCCTTAGCTCCCATGCACAACCCAGAAGTACCTCCTACCCAAGCCCACATAGTCCTTACAATGTTCTCTCTTCTACAACAAGGGCTCCACAAAATTGGCTATCCAATCACCCTGAATCTTGGGCAATATGAGGCCCAATACTTCCCTGGTAGACTTAATAATTTTGTTGCTCCCCAACTAGCTTCCCTAAGAAATGTGTTCCTCTCCCACGCCAAGATTGCTGAAGAAAGCTCCATGAAGTGCCTAATACAACGCTAGAATTGGCTGACAAATTGTATTGATTTGCCTCCTTGGGCTGGCACTCGAAGTCCACCGAAGAAAGGGGTGAGAAACTAGCTTGAGAACCTCGTGTGCTGAACAACACTCGTAGACTTGCCTCAACAACTCAAGCATGCTTGGTAAGTGAGTTTGTCAAAGTGTCAAAAGGTCCAAAAAGATGTGTGCTTCCTCTATTTATCCTTGGGTTGCCTCCTCCTCATGTGGGACCCATTGTAGAGTCTCATGACTATTTTGTTTTTGACACCATTTCCATCCATTTTTCCTCTTTCATCGTTGCTATCAACTCAAATAAACAATAAAACTATAGATTTTGACATGGTAAGGTACTCAGATGCCTTATTTTTCATATTTATTAATGTGTCTTATCATTAAGTTAAAGATTGTAATAACTAGGGAATTAACACGATTCTGTAGTTGTTTCATGATTTCGCAGCTATCTTCATGGTTTGCCGGATTCCAGTAAGGCAGCCAAGCAAAGAAGCACATGGGCAGATGGGGATTGATCTCCTCCTATTTGCCCAAGCCAAATCATCAAGGAAATCGCTCAATGGCACAGTCAAAGAAGCATGTCAACACATGGATAAACAGAGCATCGAGAGTTCAAATAAATCATGACTCTTCGATTTGCTTTCCAAATAGAAAATAGTCAAGAAAAGTTAAATTCTTCATTATAAGATTAGGATTATTTTAAGTTTTTAAGGCATGAAAGTCTCAATCTGTTGAGCACGAATGCTATATATATAACTCTGTAAACAGAAAGAAACGCGCAGACATATATGTAATCTTTAATTGACAGTTTGAAGTTTCATAACTCTATTCCTTTTTAATTGAAGAAGCATTCTCATCGATGTCATGCGCTGTTAGCTATTGAATTAAAATTGTAAAACCTACTGTTTTGTGGAGGACCCCTGCAGACAGTCGAGGTTCACTCTTTTATTATTCAGTTCAGTTCATTTCATTTTTGTTATTTCCAGAATTGCATTATCGTAGTTTCAATTTCTTTGTAATTACTTGTTTCCAGTCTTTCATTTGTTGTCTGTCGATTTCGAATCATTTGTATGCTTTCTAAAATAGGGCTATGTATATACTCCTCTTCTTTTCATAAGCAAATATGTTTGTTTAGATCCCATTTTTTCTGCTTTTGTTTTTATTATTTCAACTAAGATTGTTAATTGCGGTGCGTAGATCTTAACATAGATTTCTTTATAAATTTTATTCTTGAATAGAAGTGATTCTTTGTAGAGTAGAAATAATTGTCTTTCTAGAACATAAATGGTTTAGGTAGTTCTGTTTTTATCACCTTGCGTAGTAATTCTTTTGAAACTAACAATAGTCAGTTAAAGAGAATCATGATAGCTTGTCTTACTTTCCTTTTCAAGAGTTGATTGTAGGAATTTAATTGTAAATCTTCAGTTTTAATTAGGAACATAGGAATAAAGAAATTCCTTAAAACAACCACAATCATTATCTTAATAAACTCAAAAAGGCTTCTAGCATATATAGTGCAGTTGTATTTCACAAGTTTACCAACTCCGACCGACAATTTATGTAAGCAATTTAAGAACATTGAATTGACTAAACATTTTGGCGTCATTGCCAGGGAAGTGTAAATATAAGTCTTGATTTCTTTTAAAATAAAATTAAAAAACATGATATGCATAGGGCAAAAGACTCTAGGGGTAGATTTGTAGGTAAAGGAAAGAGCTTAATTCCAACAACATCACTTAATCCACCACGACCTCGTAGTGCCACACCACCATACAAACTCAAATTCCATCCATAGCAGATCAACATAGACTTCCTAAGGTATTAATATCCAAAATACATCCTAGAGATTCACCAACTTCATTAACCAAAGCCATAATTGAAGAAGATCCCATATCCCCAAAAACAGGGATAATTTTCGTATCTTTAATTGGATAACAACTTCTAGCTCAAGAGTTGAAGTTCCTACTGAAGAAGAGGAAGAAGAAACCTACTTCAAACCATTGATAGAAGAACCAAAGGACCTAGAGGAGATTGAAAACCCCAATTTTAGAACCAGAACCAGAACCATATATTAGTTCTGAAGTGTCTACAGTGGTTGGAGAAGGGGAATGAGAGGTACATAATTTGAATGGTGAACAACCTAGAGTTGGAGGAGGAAGATGAGGTGGAATAGATGGAGGAAGAGGAAGAGGAGAGAATATAAATCCAAAACCTTTTGGATTTCCAATTCTCGATGCAGATACAATTGTAACAATGAAAAATATCTCACCCTCTATCCTTCCAAACTTTCATGGATTAAGAAGTGAAGATCCTAAGACATTTCTCTTTGAATTTGAAGTCTTGTGTAGATCATATGATTATCCACATGATTCTCAAAAGTTGAAATTATTCCTTGCAACCCTTAAAGATGCAGCATTAAAATGGTTTATGGGTTTAGGAATAAACCCCATAAGAACATGGGAACAAATGAAATCTACATTCTTAGAGAAATATAAGGATTACTGTATGCCCCATAACATTAAATATGAAGTCTTTAAAATGACACAAAAAATATGAAAATCCTGAAGATTTCGTTGAAATATTTGCTTACAATGTAAAAAGGGAAAAAATGAATAATCTAGATGAGGAAACTTTTAAAGCTCTCTTATTGAAATCAATTAGAGATGAGTAGATTGATCTTCTCAATCTAATGGGTAAGGGAGATATTTCTCAGTTATCACTAGGAGAAATTTGTGAGTTGTGAATACATATTTCAAGAGGCAAAGAAAGAACGGGAAAAATCCAAGAGATCCTCTTCTATCAAAGATTAATAAATTTGCAACTGGGACAGTAAGTAGAGCAGAATTAGGAAATTTGCTTGATAACTTTAAAAAAAATATTTTAGGGAGTCTTAGTGAACAAATTGACATTCTTAAAATACAAAACAAGAAAAAAGCTGAAAATGTTGCATTGCCCATTTTTTGTTCTAAGTGCAGAAAGAAACATGCCTTGAGAGAATTTCCTCTTGATTTAAAGAGTATAGAAACTTGTGTTATTTGTGCGGAAAATCATGATACAAAAGAATGTCCCTCAATACCAGGTCTTAAAGTTGTTTATCAAGGAGTACCAAATCAGGTAGACCCTCTCTGTTTTATTGCTAAAAGACCTTGGCAGAATCCATAGCCAAATATAGCTCAAGGTTTTAATCCTCAACCATTTGCACAATCTCCGAAAAGTAATTGGACTGCCCCAATGCCTTGGCAATCTTGGCCACAACCTTGGTCACAAGGATGGAAAAATCCTTATGGAAAATTCCCTCAATATCCTCAATTTCCACAATTTCAACAATCATATCCTACTTTTCCTCCACAATATTATCCTCGGCCTGTTCAACAAACTCAACCTCACAATGTGAATCCCCAACTTTCATTACCATTTCCTCAAAGACCAAATCAATTTCTTGCCCAACCACTTCCAAATCCAAATAATAATAAAAATTCACAACCTGTTTACAAACCTACTTGATAACTCCTGTAATATTCCTAATTAGCCATAGCTAATTAGAATATTTGATTTTGCTCAATTTTGCATTCTATAGTTATTTGTAAATAAAAAGGTGAGGAAAAGGGGACATAACTTACTTTTAGAATAAAAGTCACTTCCTAGTAGCACAACGTTGTGACTTAAAGGGGAGCCAAGGGGGGCCAAAGGACCACACAAAGATGGAGCCCACGTAGACACTTGGAGGGACTGCGCAGATGGAAAGGGAACACATGGAAAGAGGGGATTACATTGGAGGAGGTGAGCCTTGGGATTAGGAGAGGCCAATACTATAAAGGAGAGAGGAGCCCCCTCATTTGGTCATGGGATTATGAGAATTTGAGCTAGTCACTTCGACTTGGAGCACGCTGGCTGTTTAGCCTGTCCGCAGCACTGTTTAGTGCACTGAGTGTCTCCGTTCAGAGATCTCACCGTTAGCCCCGGGGGACTTCGAGTGCCTACTCAAGCAAGGTATTTTCAGCAGTATTTTTGCAATAGTTTTGATCTTTGGCATTGAGGTGGATTTGAGCTTTGGAAGACTGGGCAGTCTTGAGAGAGAGGGACGCAGTTCTTCTGGGAGCAGTTTCGGATTGAGGATTTGTGGAGGAGTTGAGCTGGTATATTGAGTAAGGGATCAACGCTTGCATATTGGAGTGGTTTGGCAGAGTTTCAGGCAGTATTTTGGAGGATTCTACTCAATGGCAGCGCAGGGCCTTGAGGGATTGCGTGATTCCCCAAGGGGGCGATTTTCAGGGGTTAGCCATTTCAGAAAAGCTTTCTGTGTTTTTCTGGGTTTTCTAAGTAGGGGCGGATTCTAGAGTTTCAACATTTTTTGAGGAGAGGAACAACCCAAATCCACATTTGATTTCCAGCAGTAGCAGCAGCATGACAGTTTTCCAGCAACATCCACGCAGAGGCCATTCCTTTGTTATTCTGAGTGTATTTCTTCACTTGCCTGGTGCAAGTCGAGGTGCCATTCTTCTGATCACCTCTTGTACTCATTCCATTACTCAGTATAATAAAATGGCTTAGCATTTCTCTCTGCATTTCTCGAGTATCTGCTTATATTTCATGCTTATATTATTACATGTTACACCACTGTTATTTTTATCATTTTGAGTTTCCTGGTTATTATATTATTTGTGCGTATTTGGTTGGAGTTTACTGGCGTTTTGGGGGAAATCTCTGAAACGGGATATTACAGTGGTATCAGAGCATAGATCTGGCTCAGCCTATGGAGCTAGCAATCTATGACACTGGGGGAAAAGCCCTACATCTGTTACAGAGATAGGAGATACAAAGACACTGGGCGTAGGTTGGAGAACACCTATGGAGAGGGAGACTGTGTTTCAGTAGTGGATGCAGAACAAGAGGAGCCTGTGGTGGACGCAGGATAGGAGGAGCCTATGGTGGACGCAGGACAGGAGCCTATGGTGGACGCAGAGCAGGAGGATCCAATGGCAGATGATGACAGGAAGAAATTTGCGGACATGCTCCTCAAATCAGTGCAGGATCTGTTAAGGCAGATCGAGGTGATGGGGCAGATATTCACGATAGTGGAGGCTAGACAACGTGAGAGCCCACGAGTTTTCCAGGTCGGAGAGGGATTAGGTGCATCTCACCATTTGCCAGAGCAGGGTGCCACTCAGCGTGATACTACTCAGCAGGAGGCCTCACATGCCCCTATACGCTCTACCATGCCCACTTTCCTAGGAGTAGATACAGGGGCCGGAGCACAGCAGGAGGCAGAGCCCGGTCATATGAACGATTATTTTGTGGAATACTAGGCCTATGGGCAGGCGTTCAAGGATGCTCTCTCATTCAGAGACTTTTTTCAGCTCCAGTGGGATAGTAGACCTCGCGACCATCACAGAGGATACTGGCATTATCATGATGGAGACACCCACCGCATTGCTAGTAGATTTCACTTGCTTACGTTTGATGGCTCATCAAACAATTCGGAAAGGTTTTGGGTGGAGAAGCTAGACATCTATTTCCAGCTGTGGAGTACTAAAAAAGGTATGTTTTTGATGATCATTTCAGTATCTTTTCAGTAGAACTTATGAAACTTTTTGCATCATGAACTCAGAGAATGATAAAGAATTATAACAAAACATGTGAGATTAATATGCAAAACTAAAACGCTGACAATTGTCATTTCCTTATGCAGGAAGGAGTGAAAATGAGAAGTTGCCATTCCAAAGGAAAGGACAAGGACAGGTTAACCACTGTCCCTTTGACGGGAGACCAAATGCAAACAAGGCAAAGCAAATCAAAGCAAATCAGCCCAGAAAAGGAGGTGGAGATATCGGCTCAACGCAGGAGAGAGAAGAAATGATTAAGGATTAACGATTCGGCGAATCCCTCAGGATCTTAGATCCTAAGGGATCGCTGTTTTTTCTATTTTTGTACTTAGACATCTCCGCCGTCACCCTTATAAAAGGGGACAAGACTATTAGCTCGAGGGGGGTTAGACATGATTATGTTTTTATGTAATTTCTGTTAAGATCAGAAATTTGATCATCGAGTCTCGACAAGAACTGGTTTATCGTAATCTTGCTTTATGCATTAAGACAAACTTGGTGATTACTTCATCCCTGAGTCTGGATTAACTTCAAGCGGTGTACCCCTGGAGGCTAAGGGCCCGGCCCTGGAGGACACTTGCTCCTGTATTATTACGATTGGTTTCTGCGTGATTTTCTTATCATCGTTATTTGGTAATCTGATGTGTTTTATAAGTTTACATCACATGCTCTGTTATGTTTAATTCTTTAAGGTTTCCACAGACAGAACTCTCGTATTGACTCTGCATCATATTGCTGTTCTTTTCTGAGTTGATCTAATATTACTAGTCTTAACGAAATACTGTTGCTATTCTATTACAGAGCTTTTGTGATATACATTCACGTTACGGAATTCATCTTGGGAGTTATGTTCTTTACGATTGTTGTATTTTTAAACAATGCTGTTCTATTTTGAAATGCAGTCGTATTCCGTCTAACTGAGATTGATACTTGGATCAGATTACTATTTAAGCGTGCAGTGTGTGTATATGGTTCTCAAGCGCTGTTCCATAATTTATCAGTAATTAGTGCTGTTCCATTAATGTTTGATGTTCAATTTACCCTTAAGATTGAAAGATTGCCATTTGACTGCAATTAGTGCATTTGACTTGATAGATTAAGTTTGTTACTGCTTGCGAGACTTAGTTGCTGTTCTATTTCCTAGTTGTTGTTCTGTTTTAAGAATTGTTGTTCCATTACAGATTTGATGTTCGATTTCTTATTTGCTGTTCCATTTTTCTATCTGTCGTTCCATTTACTGGCATTTGTTATTTTGGTGTGGGAAACGATCTAAGGCTGTAGTGAGCCTTGGCATCTACTGTCTGGCTCCCAGATCCACGATCTGTTCTCTGATTTCCTTTTCCATCAGTTTCCAAAGGGATGCGTTATTTCTACTGAACCCTTGACTGATAAGTTACTTAGTCTTTTGAGTGTGTGGTTTACTCCTTTAAAGTAGTCAAGCTGTAGATAAGCATCCGTTTACTCTTGTATTTCTGAACACTGTACTACTAGCATTACTCTGACAAATGATAGCCTCAGACTGAGACACTCTTTGAAATAACAAAACGCTCCCGGATTGACATATTAATGTGAGGTAATTAGAGGTGAAAGAGACCCTTTTTATAGCTCTACATTTTGGCGTCGTTGCCGGGGAAAGAGTGTAGCCATTTGTCCTTTTTTTCAGAGTAGTGTACGAACCTGCTAGGGAAGAGTTGGATTTTAAAAACGGAAGGTAAGAACCTACGTACGGAGCATGTAAAATCCCTGCTCCTCTGTTCGCTTTCCTAACAGATTTGTTGTTGCTTTGTTTGAATAGAACTTAGTAGTTAATTTGAGTGCATGACTAAGTAGAAAAAACTAGAAAAAAATACCAAACCTCTACCCAAGCCAGAAAAAGCTAAGGGGCTGGTGACCCTTGGCCGAACGACCTTCATAGATGAAATCTACAAGAAAGCAGAATCTCAGCCATCAGTAGGACCCAGGAAAACCATTTCTAAATAGCCTACTAGTTCCCTTCAGGCCACAGGATCACCATCTGTAGCCTTTGCTGAGGTGCATAGTCAAACTGAAGAGCAGGACTTTCAAGAAATTGAAAATTCTGCTCCAGAACTATTGCAGGAAGGGAATTTCAGCAATCTTTGTGAAGGAGAAGGAGAGACAGGGGAAATTGAGGAACCAAGATCTCCTATTGGAACAACTCAGCCATTAAACAGCCCTGACAAGGGAAGTGCTGCAAAAATCATTGTTGAAGAAACCCAATCTCCTTAGACATTAGGCATTCTCATTATCCCAGATAGAGGAAGTGCTATTAAAACTATTCCTGTCAAAGCCATTCCCTCTCAACCTAGGAATACTCTCCTAGATATCCCTGAAAGTTATTGGCATATATTTGACCCTATGGCCCAAAATCAGCCAAATACTCAAACCTCTACATTACAATACCCTATAGTGGATTCTGTAGCAAATGTGCCTATGAAAGCAATCCCTCTTCAACATATCCCTACATTTCATGGCCTTACATCAGAAGATCCGGATGCATTTTTATTTGAATTTGATGTGTTATGCAGGGGATATGATTACACCACTGACCCCCAGAAACTAAAATTATTTCCCTCTACATTAAAAGGGGCCGCTTCAAGATGGTTTATGGGATTAGGTGGCGGGGTTATAAATAACTGGGATCAAATGAAAGAATCTTTTCTAAAAAAATATCAGGATTATTGCAGGTCTAGAGAACTGAAGGACGAAATATTCCAGATGACAGCTAGACTGAATGAAACATTAGAGGAGTATGTGGAACGTTTCCAGTATAATCTACAAAGATCTCCTTATGCATCACTACCTTTACCTAATAATGTGTTAAAAACAACATTGATAAGGGGCATGAAGGAACAATGGATCGAAACATTAAACATTATGGGAAAAGGGGATATTTATCAAGAAAATTTTACTGACATTATTGATTTATGTATCAGGAGCTCGAGAGGTAGCACAAGAGTAAAACCGGCAGAACATGATCAGTTTGTAAGAGATAATAAAATTTCAACAGAAGGAGTAACACGTGTAGAAATTGGAAATTTATTGGAAATTTTTAAAACTGATATTCTAGGGACACTAACTACACAACTTGATATTATGTAGGCCATACAGAAGCAGATGGAGGCAGAACAGAATTTGGCGATCTTCTGTCCTCGATGCAGGAAAAAGCATAGTCACAAGGAGTGTCCACTGGATACAGTCCAAACATGCACCATCTGTACAAAAGATCACCTTACGGAGAGCTGCCCCTCACTTCCTGGGTTGAAAGCAGTATATAAGGAAGTGGAAGAAGAACCAGAACCGGTGTATTTTCTCAACTAGCACCGTCAGTGGAAGCCGAGACAATCTGGTATGTTTCCAGACCCAGCTTCTTCTTTTCAGCCTCCACAGTATAATGCTCAACAATATAATACGTGGAAAAGCCAATCCCAATCCCCGTTTCCAAACTGGTCACCACAGTCGTTTCCTTCTTCAAACTCGTGGCTGAATCAGGAAAACCAATCTGGTTGGCCGAATTTTCCTTATACTCCACCATATTGGCAAGGTAACTCATATCCTCCACAATGGACTCCCCCTACTTCACAAAGTTTAGCCTGGCAGACAAACTGGCAGAGACCGATGCATCAGCCAGTAGGAACTATTCCGCTCCCTCAACCTACACTGCCAGCCTTGCAACAAAATCCCCAGTCTAATCTGAGACCGCAACTCCCAGCCAAACCCAACCCCAATCCAAATAACATGCCGGTCCAATCTCTCCAAATTATAGAAACACTAGAAATAGGAGCCGACCTGAGGGAATGTAATGATCTTCAGTTAAGATCTGGGCGTATTATTGAAACCGAGGGAGATAAAACAGTTCAAATTGAAGATCAGTTACCCAGAGAACATCTGTCACAACAAGAGGATGTGAATAAACAACAAACTCATAATCAAGCAACCACATCCTCTCCTCCCTTCCTAGAATGATTAGTCATACCTCGACCTATACATTATCCTGATTTTGACATTCTGGGAGAATTACAAAATTTTTACATAAAAATTCCATTCCTCCAAGCCATTCAAGACATCCCGATATACGCAAAAACTATCAAAGAATTGTGCATAAAGAAACCAAGGATGAACATAACAAACAACCAAGAGTCCACGTAGTCGGCACTTTATCTGACTTACTATTAGGGAAAGAAACACCCATTAAATATGAAGATCCAGGAAATCCAATTGTAACTGTCCAAATTTATGGTCAGACCCTGTCTAATGCCTTGGTTGATCTAGGAGCTGCAATTAATATCTTGACAACCACTACTTGCCAAAATCTAGGCATTACATCTGTAGAGCCCACTTCTACCTTGCTAGAATTGGCCGAACGATCTGTGGTTAGGCCAGAGTGTACTCTACATGATGTCATGGTATCTGTCGATTCCTGGGAATATCCAACCGATTTCCTGATAATAAACCCCAAAACCCGACTTGATGGACACCCGCTGATTTTAGGAAGGCCTTGGCTTGCCACTGCCGATGCTTATATTGGCTGCCAACAAGGAGATATGACCATAACCAAAGGACCAAATATCAAGAATTTAGCTCTATATCCTCCAGCGCAGCCAAGTGTCACAATAATCAAAACTAATAAGCACCCTGTATCATACCTTACTGATAACATTAGATCTCCATTAACAATCCAAGAGGCACTTGATTTTAAAGACCAAAAAGAAGATGATGCCATTAGTAATTTCATTAGTCAAACTGAATCTAGATCCTGCACACAGTGTCACATGATAGAAGCATCATTTGATAATGACTTAGAAGAAGATCCTCTGAAAGATACACATGATCAAACAATACCTGTTACTTCTGTTGCAAATAGTAAAATTGTGGAAATTGAACCGGGAAAAACCTTAAATATTAATGCCAACCTCACACCTGAACAAGAAACGAAGCTCATCCATTTGTTAAGGAAATATAAAGAAGCATTTGCATGGGACTATCCTGATATGAAAGGAATTGACCCCCAATTATGTACACACCACATTTATATAGAAAAGGATGCCAGACCTGTTCGTCAACCTCAAAGGAGACTTAATCCTCATCTAAAAGATGTGGTAAAAGCTGAACTTCAAAAACTTTTAGATGTCAATTTCATCTATCCTATCTCTGATAGCAAATGGGTCTCTCCGCTTGTGGTGGTACCAAAAAAGAATGGGAAATGGAGAATCTGTGTGGACTACAGGGAGCTAAATAAAGCAACACAAAAAGACCACTTTCCTCTCCCATTCATCGACCAAGTATTAGACACTTTAGCAGGAAAGAAATTCTTTTCTTTCCTGGATGGCTTCAGTGGATACAATCAAATTTAGATTGCCCCTAAAGACCAAGATAAAACTACTTTTACTTGTCCGTGGGGAACATTTGCCTACCGAGTTCTACCTTTTGGCTTATGCAATTCTCCTGCCACATTCCAAAGGGCTATCCTTAGCATTTTTGCAGATTTAATAAATGACGGATTTGAGGTATACATGGATGACTTTACACCATATGGAGATGATTTCGATCCAGCATTGGATACCCTGGAAAAAGTCCTACAACGCTGCATTGCTACCAGGCTTTGTTTAAGCCACGAAAATTGTTATATGATGATGACTGAAGGACTTATCCTAGGACACTACGTTTTAGCAGCTGGCATTCAGGTAGACCCAACCAAAATCCAAATACTTTTGCTTATTCCCACTCCTACCACTCAAACAGAGGTACGCAGTTTCCTTGGATTTTCTGGTTAATACAAGTGATTTATAGAACATTATTTGCACATTGTTGCACCTCTATATGCACTAACTGGTAACGTTGATATTATTTGGACAGAAAAATGTGAACGTGCTTTCGAGGATCTGAAGAAGCTCGTATCCACAACCCCAGTCCTTTGAGGACCAAATTGGGATTTGCCATTCCAGATATCATCTGATGCCTCAGATACAGCCATTGGAGCGGTCCTTGGGCAGGAAGAGGATAAAAAACCATATGCTATTTATTACATCAGCAAAAATTTATCCCCTGCTGAATTAAATTACACTGTTACTGAAAAGGAATTCCTAGTTGTAATACATGTTGTCAATAAGTTTAGACATTACATTACTGGATATCCTGTTATCTTGTATACAGATCATTCTGCTATAAAATATTTAGCAAATAAACCTGTCACAAATGGCAGAATAACTAGATGGCTGATTTTATTGCAGGAATTCGATATTACAATCAAGGATCGTCCGGGCAAGGAAAATCCTGTAGCAAATTTTCTCTCAAGAATGCCAAAGCCAATCGATGCAGCATCAGTTGAGGATCAATTCCCGGACGAGCATCTATTTGCTGTTGCTGTTCAAACACCCTGGTATGCTGATGTTGCCAATTACCTAGCAGTAGGTAAACTACCAAAACATCTATCCCCTAATGAGCGGAAACAGATTGTTCAGAAGAGTGCTCGCTTCTCGTGGATTTGGGGCTATTTGTTTCACACAGGAGCAGACATGCATATCAGGAGATGCGTCCGAGAAGATGAAATCTTTGACATTTTAAAATCCTGTCATGATGGTCCATGTGGTGGACATTTCGCTGAGCGCAGAACTGAACATAAAGTGATGTAGACAGGGTATTATTGGCCCACGATTTTCAAAGATGCAAAGAAATTTGTCCAAGCCTGTGACAGTTGCCAGAGAGCAAGACGCCCTAGCCAATCTGAGGAGATGCCTCTGAAACCACAGTTAGTCATTGAACCATTCGAGCGATGGGCTCTTGATTTTGTTGGACCGATTAACCCATCATCAAACCAGAAAAAATATATTTTGGTGGCAACAGAATATGTCACCAAGTGGGTCGAAGCAGAGGCATTGCCAAGAGCTACAGAGGACTCTGTCATACAGTTCCTGTTCCATCTATTTGTATGATATGGCCTTCCAAGAGAAATAATTACAGACGGTGGACCACAGTTTGCTGGGAATAGAATAGCTGCAACACTCAACAACTATCACGTCCAGCATAAAATCACTACTCCATACCACCCACAGGCAAATGGGCAGGTGGAAAGCAGCAATAAGATAATAGAATCAATCCTAACGAAAACCATTGCATCACACAGACGTGATTGGGCTGGCAGACTACCTGAAGCACTATGGGCTTACAGAACAACATGGAGAAGCACCACTTGTTACTCACCTTATCAATTAGTGTTTGGAAAACAACCAATTTTCCCCATAGAATTTGAAATCCAAACATTACGGACAACACAGGAAGTTGGCTTAGATCTAACTGAGGCGAAAATTAATCGATTGCAGCAGATCAATGAGTTAGACAAAATTAGGCTCTCTGCACTTCAAAACACTGCCCTGATTCAACAGCAGTGAGCTAAATGGCATGATGCTCTCATTAAAAATAAAGTCTTCCATGAGGGAGACTGGGCTCTTTTGTATGACTCCAGCTTTCAGGACTTCCATGGGAAACTCCAGACTCGTTGGTTGGGACCATACGAAATCCAGAAGGTACATGAAAATGGAACCCTTACTCTAATCACTATTGACGGTTCTGGATATGCCTTTAAAGCAAATGGCCATTGAGTTCGTCTCTATCACAAACCACTCACTCGGGAGTCCTTCTGCCAGCAGCTACGCCGAGACTTTGATATGGAGATTTTGGGAGAGGAAGAGAAGTCTTCCTCACCTGTAATTCATTAAGGAATTCATTTCTTTTCACAGTTTGTACATAAGTTCTTTTTCTTTGAATCATTTTTGTACATATTTTTGAATTAATGTTTTGTAGTCATTTTTGCTGTTCCTTTTTCAAAAGAACAACATTTTTCCCCCGGCTGTTCCTTTTTCAAAAGAGCCAATTCCGTTGGATCAGCCATCATCTCGTTGTAATTTGGATCTTTTCTTTATTTTTGTGTGTTCTGCTGTTCCTTTTCCAAAGGAACGGCATTTGCTTGTTCTGATGTTCCTTTTCTAAAGGAACAACATTTTGATTTTTGCCGTCCCTTTTCCAAAGGAATGGCATTTGTGTGTTTCTGTTGTTCCTTTTACAAAGGAACAACATTCTTGATTTCTGTTGTTCCTTTTCCAAAGGAATAGTATTCTTGATTTCTGCTGTTCCTTTTCCAAAGAACCAACATTCTTGATTTTTGTTGTTCCTTTTCCAAAGGAATGACATTTGCTTGTTCTGCTGTTCTTTTTCTAAAGGGACAACGTTTCGATTTCTGCTGTTCCTTTTTCAAAGGAACGACATATCTGCGTGTTTTGCTGTTCCTTTTCCAAAGGAACAGCATTTGCGATTTCCGCTGTTCCTTTTCCAAAGGAATGACATTTTTTCATGTTTTGTTGTTCCTTTTCCAAAGGAACAACATTTTTGATCTCTACTGTTCCTTTTCCAAAGGAACGACATTTTTGCGTCTTTTGCTTCTGCTGTTCCTTTTTCAAAGAAACGACATTTGAGTGTTCTGCTGTTCCTTTTTCAAAGGAACGACATTTTCTGCTATTTGTGGTCTTTTGTTGTTCCTTTTTCCAAAAGGGACACCACTTGCATGCTTTTTCTCTCCTTGTGAAACAGTTTGTTCTTTTGGCTGATTTAAATTGAGGATGCTTATTGCTCCCGTTCTTTCAAGTCTTTTGGAAGACAACTATGCACTTATGTAATGGATACAAAATCACAACACATTGAAATTAGCAAATCATAAATCGCTATCTTTATAAGGCTCTGTATTGGTAAGAGGACAAAAGGAAGGACACACTTACTTATCATCTTTTGCTCTCATTGTTCTACTAATATTGCTCTGATTGGTTATCCTTATCATGTTGATCCCTTTTTAATCCTCTCTGATTATTATTTAGGAATAAGAGCAAAGGGTTTATATCTTCCTATTGAGATGTTAAGACTTCTTCCACCATTCCTACTCTTAAGGAGTGTTGAACCACCCTTTGTGTATAAATAAGGGAAAGTACTTTATGAAAAAGAAAGAAAAAAGAGTAAACATGATTTATAAATTGTCAAATGTAGGATAGGGGGTCTCATCAAGAGCCAGCCTACCATGATCATGAGGATGAAAAGCGAAGTGGCATTCCCACTATGGCCACCACACCAGGGATATGGTCCAAAAGGTATATCAAGTAAACAACCCTTGGAACAGGAGGTCTCATCACGAGCTGGCCTGCCCACTTTTCGCTCCTTCCTCGTGAATGGCATTATGATTAACTGGTCACCAAGCCAGCATAATGGCCTACATTTTGACACTATACAACATTCCCTAAGTATACACAGCGGATCATGGTTCCAAGGGTGAAATAAACAACTCTACCAAGGTTATGGACACCTGTTGGCAGCAGAGCACTGTTAATGGTATTGAAGTCACATTATTGACACCAATAGGTGAGTTATTAACACCCTTCTGTTTCTTATACCTTAGTAGTTAATCATATATCATTTCCCGAATTATATAATGCATGTAAATTTATTATCACCAATCATGGCAAAGTAGTTGACAATGACCGCATGAGACTTGGAATGTACGGCAGCTGTCCTATCCTCCCAGCCTCGCATCATATCACAGCAGCCTTACGTAATAAGCGATCCAACGTTATCCCTCGATTTCAGTAATTTGCTATTTTTTTGTAAACATGGTATATTGCCATACACTGTTCCTTTATGACTCTGATTCAGAGCGGGCGTTGCTCCTTTATTTGACGGCTGGGACAACATATCACATTGCGGGGGGGAGGTTAACCTCATCATTCCCTGGATGACGTGTCAGCTCGCTATTCGGGAAAGTTGTGTACTAGCGTATGGCATGGCTTAACGGTATACTATTTTTATTTCTTCTGCACGAATTGCTGTTCATAAGCCATTTCTATGGTATGCTCTATTTTTTTGAACAAATTCTTGCATCTGTTAGCCTTTTTGTGTTTTAACAACACGATCAACTACCGTTCCATTGAGAGTTTACAGTGAAACCATGGGAGGAAGATCGATCCGAAGGGAACCGCAGGTGTTGATAGTCTCTGCGGCTGCCTGGGAAATCCTGGCAAGAGCAGGGTGGCTGACCTATCTCAACCGCTTGCAGGAGTCTAACGAGATGGTGGCAATTCAATTCCTGCAGAATTTGCAAGAGGATCACTCTACAGTGAGGGGGAGACATATAGCAGTTACCGATGACATAATCGTAGAAGTCTCGGGACTATCAGCCACCGGACCTGTATGGACGTTAAAAAAGGAGAGATTGCAGAAGATTCTAGAAATCTTCCAGGACGAAGGCCAGAGCCTGGCAATTAAAGGAAAGGGAGTTCTGCCAGCAACGCTAGGAGAGCCCTGGGCAGAATAGGCAAGGATAGTTCAAAGCTACATCACCTGTGAAGGAAGAAAAGACGTGGTAAGACCACGACATCTTAAACTCTTAGCTGTTCTAAAGCAGAAATTCTCTGTAAATTTACCTGCATTATTGAATTCGTTACTTCATGACGTTGCACGGAGCATAAGAAAGGCACAGCATGTAGAGTCAGTTGTTAGTCATCATGGGTTGATTCGATTGATTGTCAGTCATAGCCTCACCCAGCAGTAGAGCAGCTGGGAAGAGCTAATTGCAATGATAGATTGGGGGTTGACAGCACCATCTCCAAAACGTAAGCATGCCACCAGTACACCAGAGCGTCCAGAAAAACGCAGAGAATTAGCAAAACAGAAGCATGCCACCAGTACATCCGAGCGTCCAGAAAAACACAAGGAATTGGCAAAGCGTAAGCATGCCACCGGTACACCCGAATAGCCAGAAAAACGCAAGGAATTGGCAAAGCATAAGCATGCCACCGGTACACCCGAACAGCCAGAAAAACGTAGGAAGTCGGTCCGGTTAGCATGAATACGAGGGAGGTTGGAGAAGCTTCAGGAAAAAACTAGCCAACCAGTAGAAATTGAAGATGAGCAACCCTCACGGCCAGAAGAAGAGGCCAAGCAATCTGAAGGAGGAGATAAAGAGGAGGCCGAGCAATCCAAAGAAGAAAATGAAGAAGGAGCCGAACATTCTGAAACAGAACTAGAGCAATCTGAGCAGGAGGAGGAAATGGAACAGTCGGAAGGTAGCCTATTGTAGGACCCAGTGGGAGAAGTTGAATTGGCCGAAGTCTTGGCCAATATGGGCGAATATGGCCAACCTTCCAGCCCATCAGACCTCCATGACGAAAAGAAACCCCATGAGGAAAATGCACCTGAAGAACCACATGCAAAGGAGGCAGAAAAAGAGAATTTGCCTGTTCATGATAAAGAAACGACAGAAGATACTGAACAGGAACAAGCTGTTCCTAACCAGAAGATACCGGAAGAAATTCCGGAGGAAGCAGGGGCAGGAAGAGAAGTCGCCCAAGAAATGACAGAACCAGTTAGGGTTCCTGCCCCAGAACAACCAGAGTAGAACAATGAAGAAACACCCCAGAAGGAAGATCCGGGGACTAGTCACAGTCCAGGCCACAGTGAACAGCCTGCTATTCCTTCTAAGGAAATTTTGGAAATCAAAGAGCTGCGAAAGGAACAGTAGAGATTATTGAACATAATAGTTCAGCTCCACCAGCATATTAGGATCCGGAAAGCAAGGCAAAGGGTCAAAACAACTTCAGGAAGGAAAAAGTGACCACTCCAACAAAACCCCGCAAGGCAAAGGGGCAGAGGATCAGAATTCGTCCTGCTGTTCAAAACCCTGTCGAAATTCAAGCTGCTGTTCCAAATGATGCTGAGGAACAGACTGTTGTTCCAATTGAAAAGGAACAACAACAGACTGATATTCACATTAAAATAGAAATGGATGACAGGATGACCTGTGATAAGGAAATCCAGACGGAGGCACCACTTTCAGGAGTAATAAGGGTTCTGAACTCAAAGCAATGCAATAAGAAAGTTCAGGTAAAACTCCCGGCCTCCACTGCTGCATGGAGAAGGGATCCAAAAATAGTAATCCTGCAAAAGGGGTTGAAGCAAGCTCAGCAAGAAGCAGAAAAGCTTAGAGAGCAAACGATCCCTCGCGAAAAGTATGAAGAGCTACAGCAGCAGCTTAGGAACGTCAATCAATCCGAGAGCCAGGATTTTGAAGGTTGGCAGAAGGAACAAGAGAAAGTCGCAAAGGTAACTCGTAGGCTAGATATTATTATCAAGCAGATGGATACCTTGTGTTCTTTATACAATGACGTCTTAGCATGTAGAGCCCCTGCCAAGAATTATGCCCTCTTTCAACTGGAACGGTATTTGCAATTAAAAATAAAGGCTGTTAAAGCAGGTGCTCCCATACAAATTAACACTATTAATGATTTTATAGACTGTTGTAAGCACTACGGGGTAAAAGTACAGAGACTACTGTGTGAGTTCTATTTACATAACCTTGTACTAGACCAGGAGACCAAGCTGAACCCTGGCCCTTTTGTTGGAGACATCCAATTGCAAGAATTCATCTCATTCGGGGTTAATCAGATTAAATGGCTTAAAGCCTATAATACTTTCCAGAGGCAAGAAAACAACTTAGATTTATGGGTAAGGGCTAAGCCTAGGGACCCAGTACAGTTATGGAGAACACATAGAAACCTCATGAAGACTCCGGGTGTAATTGAAGCATTAGGACCTATGCATGAGGCACTCATTCGGCAGGGATTAGATTACTTTTCCTCTATTAAGGACCTTGCCATTGATGCAGCTAAATTTCGGTATCAAACCTTTAATCCGAATATCCAGCTCAGGGAACCGTTTAAGTATGAGAATTTTAAATTAGCTGCCAACCGCTTGCACCTCTATTTTGAGGGCAGGGCCATCCTGGTTAGGATATAGGTTCCGGAGCCCAATCATTTGGCATCCTGCACCCGGATACCAAGCCCTGTATGAAATGCCCGAGGGTCAGACATGCCATTTCTTTGACCACCTAGTTACTCATCATGGATGTAGGCCTCCACGTGAGATTCCATCTCCAGCCTATTTTCTCACTGCCTTACATGTCAACTACAACGTTTTCATGAGGGCATGAAACAGGGTAAGCAGGGGGGTGTGTGGAGTACTAAAAAAGGTATGTTTTTGATGATCATTTCAGTATCTTTTCAGTAGAACTTACGAAACTTTTTGCATCATGAACTCAGAGAATGATAAAGAATTATAACAAAACATGGGAGATTAATATGCAAAACTAAAACGCTGACAATTGTCATTTCCTTATGCAGGAAGGAGTGAAAACGAGAAGTTGCCGTTCCAAAGGAAAGGACAAGGATGGGTTAACCACTGTCCCTTTGACGGGAGACCAAATGCAAACAAGGCAAAGCAAATCAAAGAAAATCGGTCCAGAAAAGGAGGTGGAGATATCGGCTCGGCGCAGGAGAGAGAAGAAATGATTAAGGATTAACGATTCGGCGAATCCCTCAGGATCTTAGATCCTGAGGGATCTCTGTTTTATCTATTTTTTGTACTTAGACATCTCCGCTGTCACCCTTATAAAAGTGACAGCACTATTAGCTCGAGGGGGGTTAGACATGATTATGTTTTTATGTAATTTCTGTTAAGATCAGAACTTTGATCATCGAGTCTCGATAAGAACTGGTTTATTGTAATCTTGCTTTATGCATTAATACAAACTTGGTGATTACTTCATCCCTGAGTCTGGATTAACTTCAAGCGGTGTACCCCTGGAGGCTAAGGGCCCAGCCCTGGAGGACACTTGCTCCTGTATTATTACGATTGGTTTCTGCGTGATTTTCTTATCATCGTTATTTGTTAATTTGATGTGTTTTATAAGTTTACAACACATGCTCTGTTATGTTTAATTCTTTAAGGTTTCCACAGACAGAACTCTCATATTGACTCTGCATCATATTACTGTTCTTTTCTGAGTTGATCTAATATTACTAGTCTTAACGGAATACTGTTACTATTCTATTACAGAGCTTTTGTGCTATACATTCATGTTACAGAATTCATCTTGGGAGTTATGTTCTTTACGGTTGTTGTATTTGTAAACAATGTTGTTCTATTTTGAAATGCAGTCGTATTCCGTCTAACTGAGATTGATACTTGGATCAGATTACTATTTAAGCGTGCTGTGTGTGTATATGGTTCTCAAGCGCTGTTCCATAATTTATCAGTAACCAGTGTTGTTCCATTAATGTGTGCTGTTCAATTTACCCTTAAGAGTGAAAGATTGTCGTTTGACTGCAATTAGTGCATTTGACTTGATAGATTAAGTTTGTTACTGCTTGCGAGACTTAGTTGCTGTTCTATTTCCTAGTTGTTGTTCTGTTTTAAGAATTGCTATTCCATTACAGATTTTCTATTCGATTTCTTATTTGCTGTTCCATTTTTCTATCTGCCGTTCCATTTACTGGCATTTGTTATTTTGGTGTGGGAAACGATCTAAGGCTGTAGTGAGCCTTGGCATCTACTGTCCGGCTCCGAGATCCACGATCTGTTCTCTGATTTCCTTTTCCATCAGTTTCCAAAGGGATGGGTTATTGCTACTGAACCCTTGACTGATAAGTTACTTAGTCTTTTGAGTGTGTGGTTTACTCCTTTAAAGTAGTCAAGCTGTAGATAAGCATCTGTTTACTCTTGTATTTCTGAACACTGTACTACTAGCATTACTCTGACAAATGATAGCCTCAGACTGAGACACTCTTTGAAATAACAAAACGCTCCCGGATTGACATATTAATGTGAGGTAATTAGAGGTGAAAGAGACCCTTTTTATAGCTCTACACCAGCTTAACCAGATGTCAAAAACAAAGGCCATCAAGGTGGCGACATTACATTTGGATGGTGAGGCCTAGGATTGGTGGTTCCATGGGATGGTTACACTCAGGCATTCCACAGTGACGACGTATGCCGAGTTCACCAGGAGATTGATGGACAGGTTTGACCGAAGGGATCCAGAACAACACTTTGTTGAGCTGACAAGGCTCAAACAGACAGGGAGCCCAAAGACCTACATTGCGGACTTTTTGATGGTTTCAATGATGGTGCCAGATCTATCCACGACACCGAGGATCTACATGTATGTTGAGGGGTTAGCAGAGGCACTTCAGGGTCTAGTCAGATCCACTAGACCAACCACCCTTCAGGATGCTATTAGCAGGACCCGGGACTTACAAGATGTCTTACCTAGGACCTGGAAACCTTACCCCTAGCGACAGGCTTTTCAGCCTAAGGGGAAGGATGTGAGGATTCTCCCTCCGAAGGGGAATCCAGGATGAGTACAGATTGATGATGATGCCAGGAGGGAGTTGAAGAAGAAGTGGTTGTGCTTCACTTGTCAGGAGCCGTGGGCACCAGGACATAGATGTGCTGCTGGCAAAACAAATTTTATTGAGGTCTTCTCCGAGAGCAGCGGGGAAGAGGATGAGGAGGATGATGTGTAGGTAGGAGATAGTCATGCCATGCAGGGTCCCTTTCCGCCTCCACCAGCAGCAGCAAGTGGTGCAGATTTTGCACCTACCGGAGGAGCCCTTGCAGCATTGCGAGGAGTTCCCAAGTATTTGACGCTGTGCATACAGGGGATAGTACATGGCCAGCAAGTATCAATTTTGGTTGACAATGGGGCCACCCACAACTTCATCGATGCAGAAATGGTTGAGCAGAGAGGTACACCGACAGAGAGCTTCGATGGATTTTCACTTTTGGTCTCAGGAGATCAGACCATGGTGTGTGCTCATTATGTTCCAGAGTTATCAGTGACGATGGGCACCTACACACTGATTGACCACTTCTTCGTGGTCAATATTCCAGACACCAACATAGTACTGGGTGTTCAGTGGCTCATCACTCTAGGGAAGGTCACTACAGATTGGAAGGCCCTAGAGATGGAGTGGGATGATGAGAAGACATGGAGGCATGAGAAGATAAGGGGACAACACACATACCCAGCTCAGACTGTTTCAGCTCATCAGATGGAGGCAGTGTTCTGGAAGGGAGACATAGAGTAGGTAGTGGAGCTCCGTGCATCAGAGATAGGGACTACAGGGTAGACGGTGCACCCAGATATACATGCCATCCTTGACCAGTATGCCACAGTGTTTGGGGAGATTCCACTGGGACAGCCACCGGACTGGGGGTTTGAGCACACCATTGAGCTTGAGTAGGGCATACAAGTAGTGATTACTACCCCCTATAGGCATCCCAAGGCCTATCGCAATGAGATTGAGTGGTCCATTCAGGGGTTGTTGGCTCTTGGGCACATTCGGTCGAGCACGAGTCCTTTTGCTTCTTCTGTGGTGTTGGTGAAGAAGAAGGACGACACATTGAGGATGTGCATTGACTACAGGGCTCTAAATAAGAAGACCCTGAAGAACAGATACCCCATACCCAGGATCGATGAGTTGATGGATGAGTTGAGAGGAGCACGATTCTTCTCAAAGATTGATTTGAGATCTGGGTACCATCAGATTTGCGTGAGGGAGCAGGACATTCCCAAGACTGCCTTCAGGTGTCATTATGGGCACTTTGAGTTTTTGGTGATGCCCTTCGAGCTAACCAATGCCCCAGCTACATTTCAGTCTTGCATGAATAACATCTTCCACAGTCACTTAAGGAAATTTGTGTTGGTGTTCTTTGATGATATCCTCATTTACAACAGGACTTTGGAGGAGCATCTCCAGCACATTGAGACAATATTGCGCATCTTGGAGGAGTAGCAGTTCTATGCCAAGCTCTCCAAATGTGAGTTCGGGTTGACGGAGTTGTTATACTTGGGACACAGCATAGGAGTGGACAGAGTGAGTGTCCACGAGGAGAAGATCAGGGCCATCAGAGATTGGCCGGAGCCGAGAAATATGATGGAACTTCGAGGATTCATTGGAATTTGTACTCACTTCTAGAAGTTCGTCAAGGGTTTCTCACAGCTTGCTGCACCCCTAATAGATTTGACGAGGAAGGGGGCATTCAGTTGGTTGGATACAACGCAATGAGCCTTTGACAGGCTCAAGGAGGTTGTGAGCAGCTGCCTAGTGCTTACGTTGCCAGATTTTACGTAGCCATTTGTTTTGGAGTGTGATGCATTGGGAGAGGGGATCGGCGCAGTGTTGATGCAGGGAGGTCACCCTATAGCCTTTGAGAGTCGAAAGCTCTTTCCGCACGAGAGGTTGTATTCTATATATGACAAGGAGATGCTGGCCATCATACATGCATTAGCTAAGTACCAGCAGTATTTGGTGGGTAACAGGTTCAGGATGAGGACTGATCACAATAGCCTCAAGTTCTTTTTGGAGAAGAAGCAGCTACAGGAGAGGCAGCAAAAGTGGATTAGCAAGATCCAAGCATATGAATTTGACATTGAGTATGTCAAGGGTAAGAACAACGTGGTAGCAGATGCCCTTTCACGTAGGCCAGCCACTTTGTCTCTTATGAGCTTGGACACAGACTGGAGGGCTCGACTCTTAGTAGAGTACTCCAAGGACAGATTTGCATGTGAGGTTCTGGATGGGCAGGTGGCGAATGACAGGTACAGGGTGGTCGATGAGATCATCTACTACAAGGACCGGATCTTCTTGACTGAGGCGTCTTAGCTCAAGAATAAGATACTTCAAGCATCACATGATTCACCATTGGCAGGTCATCAGGGGTTTACCGAAACCTACAGGGCCATTAGAGAGAGGTTCTCATGGAAGGGCCTCAAAGAGGACGCACTCCAGCATGTCCGGGAGTGCGATGTTTGCCAGAGGAACAAGGGGGATATGAACCATCCAGCAGGACTATTGCAGCGTCTTCCCATTCCGGAGGGGAAATGGGAGTGTATTTTGATGGACTTCATCACAGGGTTGCCCATGGTATAGGGCAAGGATTGCATCTTTGTCGTCGTTGATCAGCTGACAAAGTACTCACACTTTTTCACCATATACACACACTACACAACAACATAGATGGCCGAGTTTTTCTTCAGAGAGATATTGGCAGGAGCTTTTCTGGTTGGTGGGGACAGAGTTGACACCGAGTACCAGTTATCACCCACAGACGGACGGGCAGATAGAGATAGTTAAAAAGTGGTTGGAGGGCTACTTGCGTAACTATGTCAGTGGATAGCAGCGAGCATGGCTGAAGTGGCTGCATCTAGGGGAGTACTGCTACAACACTACACAGCACATGTCCATCTGTATGTCACCATTCTATGCTTTGTATGGATATCATCCTTTGTCTTTTGCTGACGTGATGTTTGGTGCTAGCAAGGCTCCAAGAGCTAAGATTTGGATCCAAGAGAGTCAAGATATTCTCCGAGCTCTCAAGGATAACATGGCTACAACGCAGAACTAGCAAAAGCTATATGCTGATAGGGGTCAGGTGGAGAGACAGTTTGAGGTAGGAGACTTGGTCTACCTACGATTACAGCCATACTGATAGTCATTACTGAAGCAGAAGGGGTCTGAAAAGCTCAAGCCCTGCTTTTATGGGCCATACAGGGTGATACGCAGGATTGGACAGGTAGCATACGAGTTGGAGCTTCCCTAAGGCAACAAGATTCATACGTTTCTCACGTATCATGCCTGAAGAAGGCATTGGGACAGCATGTGATAGTGACAGATGAGCTATCACCCACGGATGATGAGGGGCATTTGGTGTTGTAGCAAGAGGCTATTATTGATACCAGGGAGAGGCAGCTACAGAGCAGGACGGTCCAGGAATTCTTGGTGAGATGGAAGAATTTACCGGATGAGGATGCCACTTGGGAGAGTGAGAAAATTTTGTATCATCCATCACTTCAGTTGCTTGAGGACAAGCAACATTTTGCCGGGGGAGACTGTAATATTCCTAATTAGCCATGGTTAATTAGAATATTCGATTTTGCTCAATTTTTCCTTCTATAGTTATTTGTAAATAAAAAGGTGAGGAAAAGGGGAGATAACTCACTTTAAGAATAAAAGTCACTTCCTAGTAGCACAACGTTGTGACTTAAAGGGGAGGCAAGGGGGCCAAAGGACCACGCAGAGATGGGGCCCAGGCAGACACTTGGAGGGATTGTGCAGATGGAAAGGGAACACGTGGCAAGAGGGGATTATGTTGGAGGAGGTGAGCCTTGGGATTGGGAGAGGCCAATGCTATAAAGGAGAGAGGAGACCCCTCATTTTGTCATGGGATTATGAGCATTTGAGCTAGTCACTTCGACTTGGAGCACGTTGGCTGTTTAGCTTGTCTGCAACACTGTTTAGTGCACTGAGTGTTTCCGTTCAAAGATCTCACCCTTAGCCCCAAGGGACTTTGAGTGCCTACTCGGGCAAGGTATTTTTAGCAGTCTTTTTGCAGTAGTTTGATATTTGGCATTGAGGTGGAGCTGAGCATTGGAAAACTACGTAGTCTTGAGAGAGGGACGTAGTTCTTCTGGGAGCAGTTCTGGATTGAGGATTTGTGGAGGAGTTGAGCTAGGATATTGAGCAAGGGATCAACTCTTGCATATTGGAGTGGTTTGGAAGAGTTTCAGGCAGTATTTTGGAGGATTCTACTCAATGGCAGTGCAGGGCCTTGAGGGATTGCATGATTCCCCACGGGGGCGATTTTTAGGGGTCGGCCATTTCAGAAAAGATTTCTGGGTTTTTTTAGGTATTCTGAGTAGGGGCAGATTCCAGAGTTTTAGCATTTTCTGAGGAGGGGAACAACCCAAATCCACATTTGATTTCCAGCAGTAACAACAACACGACAGTTTTCCAACAACATCCACGCAGAGGCCATTCCTTTGTTATTCTGAGTGTATTTCTTCATTTGCCTGGTGCAAGTCGAGGTGTCATCCTTCTGATCACCTCCTGTACTCATTCCATTACTCAGTGTAATAAAATGGCTTAGCATTTCTCTCTGCATTTCTCGAGTATCTGCTTATATTTCATGCTTATATTATTACATGTTACACCACTGTTATTTTTATCATTTTGAGTTTCCCGGTTATTATTTTATTTGTGCGTATTTGGTTGGAGTTTACTGGCGTTTTGGGGAAAATCTCTGAAACGGGATATTACAACTCCACTAGATCTAAATAATGTTCAACTTAGATTTGGTAGAATATTAGAAAAGAAGTCCCCCTCAATTGTTATTCGAGAAAGTGAAAAATAAGAGATCCCTAAAGAAGAAAAGTCTCTTAATAATAAAAAAGAAGAAACTCAAAAACGAGTTACTCCAACACATTCAAATAACTCAACTCCTATTATGGAACAAGCTTCAATATCTATTTCAAAATCACCCTTCCCTAAAGGATTGAAAATTGATGAAGGGGTAGAGAAACACATTTTATTGCTTGATTACGACATGTTAGATGAACTGAAGAATGTTTGTATAAAGATTCCTTTGCTTCAAGCAATTAAGGAAATACCAATTTTTGCAAAAACAATTAGGGACTTGAGCATAAAAGGACCTGGAAGAAAGAGAAAAGAAATCAAAAGAATCCAACTTGTTGGAAAAATTGCAGATATCATGATGGGTAAAACAACAATTCAAAAATATCTTGATCCTGGAAGTTCCATTGTGAAAACACACATCAATGGTGTAGAGATCCCAAATACATTGATTGGTCTAGGAGTAGCCATAAATATCATGAGCAAACAAACTATGAATCAATTAAAACTTTCTAATCTTCAATATACACCTACACTATTACAATTGGCAAATAGATCTGTAATCAAACCTGATGGTGTATTAGAAGACATATATGTATCCTTAGATTCTTGGGAATACCTTGTTGATTTTATGATTTTAACACCCAAGAATAACTTAGGAGGACATCCATTGATTCTAGGAAGACCATGGCTAGCTACAGCCGATGCTTTCATAAGTTGTAGATCTGGTGATATGTTCATTTCTGATGGGAGTACAACAAAGAAATTCACACTGTATCCACCAGCAAAAACAACAGTAGAGGTTGAAAATTAAGAATGGATAGATAATGGCTTCGATATAAGACCAATATTTGCTACTTCACAATTGGATGAAGAAAATCAAATTTTAAATTTAATGGAAAATAATGTATCTTCATCATATTGTGAATCTAGTCAGAGTTTTCAAGAGCAATGCAATATTTAATATTTATCATTTCGTCAACTATCCTTGCACTCTATGGAAAAATTTGGCAATTCTACAATTGAAATATTTTCAGGAAAAACTTTGAATATCAACAATAATTTGGAAGAATTTCAAAAGAAAGAATTAATCAAGATGTTACAAGAACATTCATCTGCTTATGCATGGGAATATACTGACATGAAAGGAATTGATCCTAATACTTGTAAACATCATATCTACATTGAAGAAAATGCCAAACTAGTTCGATAACCTCAAAGAAGAATGAATCCAAATTTAAGGGAAATTGTTAAGGAAGAGCTACAAAAACTATTGAATGTCAATTTTATCTATCCTATATCAGACAGTCAGTGGGTTTCACCCTTAGTAATTGTCCCTAAAAAGAATGGAAAATGGAGAGTGTGTATTGACTATAGGGAATTGAATAAAGCCACTTTAAAATATCACTTTCCACTTCCTTTCATAGATCAAATTTTAGATACATTGGCAGAAAGAAATATTTTTCATTTTTAGATGGTTTAGTGGATATAGCCAAATCCAAGTAGCCCCAGACGACCAAGATAAAACCACCTTTACGTGCCCATGGTGAACTTATGCTTACCGAGAACTTCCCTTTGGATTATGTAATGCTCTTGCAACATCCCAAAGAGAAGTATTAGGCATTTTTTCTGATCTAACTCATGATTGCGTGGAAGTATATATGGACGATTTTACAATTTATGGAAATTCTTTTGAAGAAGCTCTTAAAAATTTGGAAAAAGTTCTCATTAGATGTGTTAGCGCTTGAAATTTCACCTCAGGCTGAGAAAGGCAAACTCCAAGGCAACATCAAACCACTTAGCCTCGTAGCTAGCCCTACGGGGCAGGAGAGGGCTCTCTCCGGTATATCTCGGCAAAGATCTTCAAAGGGCGGAGATAACCAATAAAGAACACTGATTTTAGGCTAGTAAACTGATAAAAGGTTTGATTTGAGATTTTTAGGGTTTCGGTGGAAAGTTGGGGAAAGGCAATTTTGGGTGCGGGGATTGGACACAGTTTTTGCAGGGGGTTCTTTGGGGCAAGGTAGGAGACTGTATTGATGCCTTTGAAAGAGTCAGATGGGAAAGAATGACTGGTGAGGAGCTAAGGAGAGCAAGTAAACACCTTGAGTTCTCCTTAAACAGATGAAAACATTGATATTAAGCAAACTTAAAAGCAGAGCATGGCAATCATGAATTCTACTTTAACACTTCATTTGCCTAATTTGCAGAAGGAAAAGTAAGAAGATGATTCACATAACAAACTTACAAGTACAAAGAGAAACACACCATCAATACATGTAACCACAGGAATACCAAAAAGGACTGCAAAACCCTGGTCTTTCTTCCTTTGCCAAAATTGCAGAGATACAATGAGTAATACAATAGAGCTTTCTCCCTCAAGAGTCCAACCATGAAAATGACCAAGAAAGTACATAATATAGGCAATCTAACATCTTTCCTTGCCTCTAGGGATCGAGCTCACTATCCTAGGATCTGTTTCAACCAATTCTAAACTGAGCACTGAAAACTAGGCAGTCAAAACAACTTGCCTCTATAAGCTAGGAAACCAATTCATTCATTAAATTTTTGCCTATCTCATGAATGAATCTTCTAGAAGAGATAAATAAGTGTCAAAATATCATAAAATTACATCATTTACAACAAGGAAGATCAAAATCTACTCCAAAAATTCAAATCCAGTCAAAACTACGTTTTGCTGAGCTGTAGGTGAATTTCTGTGAAAACTGCCCAACACGTCGCGCCCTGATCCGGAACGCATCCCACGCCTTTGGAGCTGCTTTTGAGGCACTTCCAGGTGTCCAAATGAGGCAAACGTGGGATTTTTGGAAAGGTCTCGACGTATACTATCCAACCCAAGTGGAATTTCTGAATTTGGTGTCCATTTGCCCCTCCAAAATTGCAATCTCCCAAGACTGCTTTCTGTGTGTCAAAAAGGTGGCAGAAAGTCATTTTTTGCTTGTTTTTTGACTTTCTGGAGGCGCAAAACTTGGTGAAATTTCTTGGCAACTGCTGAGCAAGTGTATCTTTGCATGAAAAATCCAAAAATGTTGAGTTTTCCTAAAAGCAGTTGCCCATCGAAAGGGTCGCGCGTGGCGCGCGACGTGTTGGTGGAGAAAACCTGTTTTTTGCCCAAAAATTCACAAGTGACCAAAAATGCTCAAAAGTTTTTGAAATTTGTGCTGGAGTTAAGTCATTTAGCATCATGCTCCTTCAAGGAAGCCTCAGCCAAGATGTGGAGGGGATCGGGCCTTTTCCGTCGTTTTAGTGCCTTGGCCAACCTCCTTGGATCTGGCGATTGTATTTTTAACATTTCTTTAAAACCATGACACTTGTGCAAAAAGTGAAGGAGGTTTTTATTCCTTGGCCTTTTGTGGACAAATAAATCTCTCAGTTTTCCCAAATGCATCTTTGATTGCTCTGAAACATCTTTTGAGTGAAACTGATCCCGATGTGTGAAACAAGGAATTTCGTGGAAATGAAGCGAAATGAAGGGGATAGGGGGCTTCTAAATTCTTGGGGAAATTTTTGGGAGTGGGGAGGGATGTTAGGGAGCAGGGGAAAGTGGAATCTCAGAGATTGAGCGAGGGGAAGGGGTCCAAAAGGGAAAAACACAGGCCAAACCTAGAAAATTGCCAGGTTGTAGCTAGAAACTAGGGTTTGTGCAAAAATGAGGAATTTGGGGGATCTCAGTGATGGAAAGTGTTTGATAAGGTACATGAAGGATAGGGGAAGGTGTATGAAATCTGGATACAAGTTTTGCTAATGATTTGACCATTCAAGAGAAATTAGCTTTCAAAACCCTAGGAGAGGGGAATGACCTTGCCTAGGTGCAACTGAAGCATGAACAAGGTGTAAAATGACTCATTAGACACTGACATGATAATGAAAACCCTATGAATGATGATAAACTCAGCTGAATGGTGACATGGACCAACATTTGGACAACTTTAGAAGGAATGAAAGCAAACCCTAGACCTAATGCCTAGTGACCAAATTTTGCTTGAAGACTCACTGAAATGACAAAATTTAACCTTGACACTTCAAAATCACTTTGTAAGAGCACGTTTGATCACTGGAGGAAGGCTGGAAAGACTGACACTAACAAGATGTAAAGAAGAAAATCTCTCATTAAGCCATGAAAAACGTTTTATGATGTTTACTGGGGGAATTGTTCTAGGACACCATATTTTAGGAAATGGAATTAGAGTGGACACATCTAAAGTAGAAGTTATTTCCAAATTATCGATTCCAACTTGTCAACAAGATGTTAGAAGTTTTCTTGGATTCACTAGTTATTATAGAATATTTATAGAAAACTTTACAAAAATTGCATCTCCACTCTTCAAGCTACTCACAAAAGACTATGAATTCAATTGGAATTCTGATTGCCAAAATTCCTTTGAGTCATTAAAAGAGAAAATCTCTGAAGCACCCATTCTTAGAGAACCAAATTGGAAATTACCTTTTCATATTTCGATTGATGCTTCAGATACAACTTTAGGAGTTGTACTAGGACAAAAATATTTAACTCCATATGCCATTTATTACACCAGTAAATATTTGACTCCCGCAGAGTTAAATTATACTGTCACAGAAAATGAGTTTTTAGTTGTTGTTCATGCCATCAATAAATTCAAACATTATATTACTCGCTATGAAACTTTCGTACGTACTGATCATTCTGCAATTACATACTTAATATAAACCAATCACTAATGGCAGAATCACTAGATGGTTATTGTTGCTACAAGAGTTTAACATTACTATTTTGGATCGACCTAGAAGACAAAACACAGTTGCTGACTTTTTATCAAGAATTAAAAATGATAACAATGACATGTATGTAGAAGAAAATTTTCCTGAAGAATACCTTTTTGCAGTATCTACTAAATCTCCATGGTTTTCATATATTGCTAACTATTTGGGTACAGGAAAATTACCATCATACTTGTCTTCTCGAGAAAAAATGAAGATAATTCAAATTAGTGCATCTTATTCATGGATAAATAAAGAATTGTATAAAATAGGTCCAGATCTGATCATCTGAAGGTGTGTAAGAGAAGATGAAGTACCAGAGATATTGAAAGCTTGTCACGATGAGCCATGTGGAGGACACTTCACTGACAAAAGAACTTCTTACAAAGTTCTTCTCTTAGGATACTATTGGCCTTCCCTTTTTAAGGATTCCAAAAGGTATGTTAAGAGATGTGATAGTTTTCAAAGGATGGGGAAACATGTTCCTTCTGACGAGATGCCTCTACAGCCTCAGGTACATATTGAACCTTTTAAAAAATGGGCTTTGGATTTTGTTGGTCCAATCAATCCACCTTTGAAACAAAAAAGGTACATTCTTGTTTGCATTGATTATGTTACAAAATGGGTAGAAGCTAAAGCACTTCTTTCTACTACTGAAAATGTTGTAGTTTCATTTCTTTTTGAGGATATCTTTACTCGTTTTGGTGTTCCAAGAGAAATTTTAACATATCAAGGTACTCAATTTACATCCAAGTTGGTACAGAAAATAATGGAGGATGTAAAATCAAACATCAAAAGTCTACTCCATATCATCCTCAAGAAAATGGACAGGTGGAGTCCACCAATAAAGTCATTGAAGCAATTCTCACCAAAACTGTGCATCTGCATAGAAGAGATTGGGCAGAAAAGCTTCCAGAAGCTTTATGGGCATATCGTACCACATGGAGAAACACTACAGGACATACTCCTTATGATCTTGTCTATGGAAAACAAGTCTTGTTTCCTATTGAGTTTCAAGTTAAAACTTTCAAGACAACAATCAAATTGGGTCTTGATCTTTCAGAAGCACAAAAACAAAGAATGGAGCAACTAAATGAACTTGATGAGATAAGACAAGATGCAATCCAAAGAACCAATCTAGTTCAACAACAGAGATCCAGATGGCATGACAAATATATCAAAGAGAGAAAATTCCAACCAAGAGATTGGGAATTACTATTTGATTCAAACTTCAAAGATTTCCAAGAGAAATTTCAAACTCATTGGCTTGGGCCTTATGATATTGAAACAGTGTTTGACAATGGTGCAGTCAAGATCAGAACTATTGATGAAGAAAGGATCACTTTTCTTATGATTGACTGAGAATCTTTCATAAGCCATTGACCAAGGAAGAATTTATCAAATACTTGCAAGAAAATACTGATTTAAAATTGGTGAAGAAGGATTTTCCTTCTTCTCCAACTTGATCTCCAAAAATCTTTTTCTTTCTGAAAATAAAATAAAAATAAAATAAAAAAATAATATATATATATAATAAAAATGTATAAACTTGAAAACCAACAATGGTTGTGATGTTTATACAGAAAATCTAAGGTGAAAATCAATTTTTGACACCTTAAATTTTCTTCACGTCTATTCTAAACCCATTTTCTTTATGTCCCACTCTTTTCTTTTTCAAAATAAAATAGCTACAAAATTATTGAGTTTCTGCAGCTTATATAAACAGTAAAACTATATATTTTGACATGGTAAGGTACTCAGATGTCTTATTTTTCATATTTGTTAATGTGTCTTATTATTAAGTTAAAGATTGTAATAGCTACGGAATTAACACGATTCTGTAGTTGTTTCATGATTCCACAACTATCTTCATCGTTTACTGGATCCCAATATGCCAGCCAAGCAAAGAAGCACATGGGAAAATGGGGATTGATATCTTCATGGATATCCTCCTATTCGCCCGAGCCAAATCATCAAGGAAATTGCCCAGTGGCGCAGTCAAAGAAGCAGGTCAACATGTGGATAAACAGAGCAGCGAGAGTTCAAATAAATCACAACTCTCTAATTTGCTTTCCAAATAGAAAATCGTTGAGAAACGTTAAATTCTCCATTATAAGATTAACATTTAGATTAGGATTGTTTTAAGTTTTTAAGGCATGAAAGTCTCAATTTGTTGAGCACGAATGCTATATATATAACTCTGTAAACAGAAAGCAACGCGCAGACATATATGTAATTTTTAATTGACAGTTTGAAGTTTCATAACTCTATTTCGTTTTAATTGAAGAAGCATTGCCATCGATATCATGCATAGTTAGCCGTTGAATTAAAATCGTAAAATTTGTTGTTTCGTGGAGGGCCCCTTCAGACAGTCGAGGTTCACTCTTTTATTATTCAGTTCAGTTCATTTCGTTTTTGTTATTTCCAGAATTGAATTATCGTAGTTTCAATTTCTTTGTAATTACTTTTTTACAGTCTTTCATTTGTTGTCTATTGATTTCAAATCATTTGTATGCTTTCTAAAATAGGACTATGTACATAATCCTCTTCTTTTCATAAGAAAATATGTTTGTTTAGATCGCATTCTTTCTGCTTTTGTTTTTATTATTTCAAGTAAGATTGTTAATTGCAGTGCGTAGATCTTAACATAGATTGCTTTATAAATTTTATTCTTGAATAGAAGTGATTCTTTGTAGAGAAGAAATAATTGTCTTTCTAGAACATAAGTAGTTTAGGTAGTTCTGTTTTTATCACCTTGCATAGTAATTCTTTTGAAACTAACAATAGTCAGTTAAAGAGGATCATGATAACTTGTCTTACCTTCCTTTTCAAGAGTTGATTGTAGGAATTTAATTGTAAATATTCAGTTTTCATTAGGAACATAGGAATAAATAAAATCCTTAAAACAACCACAATCATTATCTTAATAAACTCAAAAAGGCTTCTAGCATATATAGTGCACTTGCACTTCACAAGTTTACCAACCCTGGCCGATAATTTATGTAAGCAATTTAAGAACATTGAATTGACTAAACACCCATACATGGAATTCCTTCATCCCAAAAAGCATGAATTTCCCAAGGGGTGCGTATTTCCCTCTTGGGTGGCCCCCACAACCCACTAAGTGTTCAATTTGCCTTTTTCTCCCTATGTGAGTGCCTTCCTTTGCCAAAAATTGGAAGTGTGATCCTCCAACCCACTTCTCCTAAGTTGGAAATCAAAATTATCAAAATTGAGGAAAATTATATTCTCACCTACCAATAATTGCTAAGCGGGAATATCACAGTTCTCCCCTCCCAATTGTTGCTTGTACCCAAGCAACTGCAGTGTAAGATATTGTAAGATGTGCTCACCCACCCATGCGGCATCCACCTCTGGAAAATTCTTCCACTATACCAAATATTCTCTGATAATCCTACTCCTCAACCTTCTCTCCCTCATCTCCAGAATGGCCTCGAACTCAAGTACTAAATGTCCCTCATCATCCAGTGGGGGTAGCTCATTGGTTGTTGTCAGATGATATCCCAATACCTTCTTGAGGCATGAGACATGAGACATGAGACATGAAAAACATTATGAACCTTGCTCCCAGGTGGGAGCTCCAACTCATATGCCACCTCTCCAATATGCCTGACCACCTTGTAGGGCCCATAAAAATGTGGTTGTAGCTTCTTGAACCCCTTTTGCTTCAGCGTAGACTGTCTATATGGCTAAATATGAAAGAACACCAAGTCTCCCACATAAAAGTGCCTCTCGACCCCGTGTCTGTCTGCGTACATCTTTTGCTGGTTCCAAGCGGTCTTTGAGACCTTGTAATGTTCCTAATGGAAAATTAACAATGACAAACAAGCAAATGCAACAAATTCAATACAATAAAAATGTACACAAATCAGAGAACCATAAACGATCTAGAAACATGCCAAAATGGGCCAATTTTATTATATCACTGGAGTACAAAATAGATTGGATTGAGTGCGCCTGGTCTTGCTTAGCAAGCTACAGGCCCCAGGTGGATGAATATCAGCTACCCAAACAAAGTAGGAAGCTCCCCAACAAATGACTGTGCTGGCCCTTGAAGAAGTGCATTGCTCAGGTGAGTTAGGACCCATGTTTGACCCCTCAAATTTTCCTAGAAAATTCTGCCAGATTATTACTGAGATCCTTGTCAAAAACCCAGAAAGGGTTTTGGCAAATTCTGTCGACCATCAAGGATCCAAAATTTTATCTCTCTCCTCCCCACTAGCTACCCAAATAATTATGTTGTTTGGAGCACCAAAACTTCCCAAAAAATTCTGAAAAATTAGGAGCCAACTCCTTGACCCCTGGCTGACAAAACCCAGAATTTTTTTGGGCTAATTCTGACCTCCTATAAATTACCCAAAATTGGTATTACGTCCTCCTCAGTAGAGACTATATTGCCAGTGGCTTTATCTGCTGCAAACTCTCCTTATTTCTCCTCAATCTATAATAGGAATGGTATAGGAATTCCCCCAGATGTAGGGGAGAGGTTTTACATCAAATCCTCACACAAGATAGTTGAATCCAACTCCACAAACATCTTGTCCCGTGACCCCCTGTGTAGGCCCTAGGAAGATAAATTTGTTCCACTCAATGGTTGTCACCTCTAGCTCCAAAACTTTCCACAAAGGCTGAGCTCTCCCTCAAGAAACTCCACTGATTTTCTCCTGGAAAAATACCCTCGGAAGCTAGCTAAAATGAGTGGTACGATTTCTCTACTGTGTCCTCCATGGAGTATGAATTGGCTGAAGGAATCTGCTGACATACTCTACAATGATCCACAACCCTCTCACCAAAATAGCAATAGCTTTCCTTCCTGGGGTGGTACTCAAAGTCCACCAAAAGAAGGGTAAATACTCCCCTTGGAGAGCTTTGTGCTAAGCAGCACTAGTGACCCAACTAAATAGCTTGAGCAACAAAGAAAATAGATGAGTGAACAAAAGACCCCATAGCTTCTATGCTCCTATTTATAATTTCTTCTTGCCTCCTCATGTGGGTCCCTCCATCCAATATTTTGACCTCATTCCCGTAGCTATTCAATATTCCTAAGGGGTTCGAATTCCCCTTTTTGGGTGGCCCCCACATCCCACTACCAATTTAATCTTTCCTTTTTTCTAACGTTGGTGGCCTCCATCTTCCATATATTAAGTGGGGACTCCCTCCATCCACTTTTCGTAAGTTTACATGCCAAAATATTTCCCAACACCCAATTGAAAAAATAGAAATTCATTTTAGCAAAATTAATTTAATTGGGGAAATTACAGTCCTCCCCACCAAAACTTGCTTGTCATCAAGCAATCCCTGAACAAGCACCCTCTTGATCAACTAACCTCAACAGTCCCTACACATAATACCGGGGTCCCAAATGTACCACCGAGTCATCTTTGATATCTACCCTATCTTGCCAGGGTCCCAAGCCATCTTCATCGACGTGAAGCCTCCCCCAGTCCACTCATTATCTAGCTCATCATAGGCTCTCGATGCGCTCTGCATGTCGCCACTAAGTAGAGCATCATGGTAGTATATGATCCTGATCATCTCCTCATGAATCTGCTCTATCAAATAGTCCCTCTCGTGCACTTCAGGGGCGGACTCCTCAAGATGTAATCCAATCCTGGTGGGATTGAACCCTTGTCTACTTGAGCTTCCCCTAATCTCCAGTCAATCACACTGCCACACCATTAAAGTTCTCCACACGATCAATGAGTCACTAAAACCAAAAGGAAGATCTAGATGTACTTCCACATGTAGAAACCAGCTCACCTCTACGGGTAGTTGGACTGCTCAACCCTACTATGGCAAAATCCCTTGCCTATCACACAAGGAACCTATCCTGCTACCATCGTGACACCCTGGTCACGTTCGATTACTCAACATGCTCGTACTGGATCCTCCTCACCGATAACGCTCAGCCACTATATCCGTCACGATCAGCGCTATGAACAACTTGCTACGACAACTCTGCAATGCTCGAGTCCACCACTCAACGACTAGCCTCGATCCTAAGTGGTAATCTACCTCGCCATGTGACGAAGGTCTCAGTGACTCCACATGTGTCAGCCTGGGAACAAGTTGGATCACCCTCCATCATAACCCTACCCATCGATAAGTGGAGTGATCCTCTCACCAACCGGATCCCTGGATCCCCTAACCATATTGGGAGATCACAACTCCCACTCCCCATGGGTTGCTACTGCATAACACTGTTACCCGCTAGAACCCATCCAGCCCTCATGTCTGACCCCTGTATGTCCCCCATAAGTGGACCCCAGGTGCTAAGAACTTGATCCTAGCATGCCAATATGCCATGCTCCTACCAAACCATACTGTGAAATACGTTATCCCAATTCCTGAGAATACGCCTGGACATGGCACAGAGTCTGGGCACCCTCCTATAGACGAAGTCTACCATCCATTGTCCCTCAGGCTCCAGTAGCACCTCATACTGTCTCGCCAAAAGTGCATCATGTAGCTCCCTTGCAATCACCTCCCTAAGCGTGAGCTCAAGGGTGGAGCATATGCTACCTCTGAAATCAACCATCTGATCCCTAAACCTGTATCCATCAGCTCGTGCATACATCAAATATCTCAACTCGAGAGTCTCCTCTTAGCCCATGACCCACAGCGTCTCACCTAACTACCTAGGGTGGGCCTCCCATGTCCTGCCTCCTAAACGAAGAGCATAATGGGGCAACAACAAAACGCCTTGCAAATGTAAGCAACATTGGAGGATGATAATTGGGTAGGTCCCCAGGGGTATGATCGAGAGTTCGCAAGGATATGGGAGAGTAACCCTATGAATGACCTTCTCTCTGCCTTAGATCTACTGACAACCCCCTCGAAGCCATGTCTCAGCTAAACATGGTGTTCCCAAATGCTCAACCATGTCCTCATCGATCCTAGGTGAGTGGCATCTAATGGTACACCTACTATCCCTGTCCATAAGTCTCCTTGGAGGCAACGCTCCAAGAGCCCGTTGCACCGCATAATCTGCCACTGCATACCACCCAGTATCATTGCACTCCTCAACATGCCACTGTACACCACAACCAATCCCTGTACACCACTGGATACCCCCGACTACGGCTATACCATCCTGTATCGTTCCGTGTCCCACCTGTGTCACTGCACCTATCACTTCCCACGTGTACTCAATGTGATGTGAGGCACTCCTACTCCACCATACACTCCAACATACTACGACACACCCCCATGCATCTCCATGCCCATCTGCAAACCACTTCTTAACGCTAGATGCTCCTACACATCTCTGGATGTGATGGCCTAAAGTCGTGTCCATATGCGTTGGCCGCCATCTAACCGGTATCATCATCTCTACTATCGCATCACTATAATCTCCGATGAGTGGATCTCCCCTCCACATCCTCCCTGAGGGAACTAAGAATTGAATCTCCCTAGGTATCAGTAGCGATGCCACCATTGCTCTGCTCCTCTCTGTCGCCTGTGCCCTGTTGACTCTGCCACCTACACCCACCTACAAGTCAGTGAGTAAAGCCTTCAAAGTTCAACCCCACAAAGTGTGGTTGGTGGCAGGGAACTCAAAGAAGGGGCTATCAAAGTAATCCCGACTCTCTCCATTTAAGTTATCTCCTAGGTTAGCTAAGGGGGGTGGTCCCTAATGAAAAGTTAAGTAAAAAAAAGATGTGAATTTGCAGGAGAATTGTTAGAGTTAAATAGATTATTTCTTTAAGATTTATAAGCAAAAATGATATGAGCAATAACCATTAATACATAAGATAAGCATGAAATACATAAACAACCAGTGCCTTCAAAGTATTTCTCTTTAAGAAATGAAATTGTATTTGCTTAAAATGAAGTGAAATGCTTTCAAATGGAAAGCCCAAATAATCCTAAAAAGCAGTGAATACAATATTGCCGAAATATCACTGATATTCGCAAATATCGTGATATTTTCAGGGAGACGAAATATCATCGAGGACATATCGTGATTTTTTTTTCCCCGAAAATATCGCGATATTTCCGAAATACCGACGATATTTCGAGAAAATATCGCGCTACAACCTATTATATCGTCGGGTGGGCGAAAAAATGCAATGTCGCGGCTAGAAAAGGCCAAATTCGTTTTTTTCCTCATTCTTGTTTTCTGATTGTTGGAGAAGGAAGGGGAGAACATTGTGCTTGCTGTTAAGGAGGAATCGAGGGTTGAATATCCATTATCGCCACCAACAACGAATATTTTGTTGATCAAAGATTGAAGAACAGTGAGACAATCTTCATTTCTTCCATTAACAGGTATGTTCAAAAAAACCCCTATGTTAATGATTTTTTTGATAGACTTAGGCTTATTCTTGCTTGCCTCTTTGCCTACAATCATTTTTCTTGTATTTTCTTTCCATTTGCTATGATTTTCATGCCCATGAGCAAATGCAAGGGTTTTCTCCATATTTGGACATCAAACTCCATTTTTTTTTAACTTTCAAATGCACCCTCTTATTGTCATTTATGATTTTTCATTGAATTCACATTGCAAATAATGTAGAAAAAAAATTATTTTGTAAAATGAGGTGGTTGTTACTTATTAATTCCAATTTTTTTTTGGTGCCCTAGGTTTGAGTTAGCTCTCTACAAAATTCAAATATGCCAAAAGCCTTGGACCCATTTTGGGAGTATGGGGAGCCTGATGGTGGGACAAATCGGCCATATCTATCATGCAAATTGTGTAGGACCAAGATGATAGGAGGGGTTACGTGATTGAAATACCATCTGGCTAGCCTCACTAGACATGATGTTGGGATTTGTACATTTTCTAGTCTGGAGCTTATACAAAAATCCGTTGAAGTAATTGATGAAAAAGACAAAAAGAAGGAAGAGGCAGAAAGAAACAAGGCTGAACGTGTAGGTAGATCTTTCGGGATATCTTCTTATGATTTTGATGTTGAGGGTAGTGGGAGAGGCTCCACAGCATCACCTACTACTACTAGTGCGAAGTCATCATTTTTTGTTCCACGAACAGGACATGGAGCACAACCTGGCATAAAATCAATTGTTAAAAATGGAGAAGCAAGAAGCAGATAGAGTCATGGGGAGGTGTCTTTTCTGGAGCGACTTACCTCTCAACATCACCAAAACCAGTCCATTTTGGCAGCCAATATGTGATGATATTGTTTTTGTGGGCCCAGGGTACAAAAGTGTTACATATGAGGAGTTGTGGGGGCCAATTCTTTAAGCAGAAAAGTAGGACATCAACTCTAGATTGGTGAAGTTGAAAAAAACATGGGAAGTTTCTGGATGCATAGTGATGTTTGATGGTTGGACAGATAGGAAGGGTACGACCCTTCTAAATTTCTTGATACATTGTCCTAAAGGTACCATGTTTATTAAATCAGTGGATGCATCAGCACATATCAAAGATGTAGCAATGATATTTGAGTTGTTAGATGGGTTCATTCAGGAGTTTGGTGTGCAAAATGTGATGCACGTCATAACAGACAATGCAGCTAATTATGTGTCTGCCGGCAAGATGCTTATGGAGAGGCATCGCACAATGTTCTGGACTCCGTGTGCAACACATTGTATCGATTTGTTGCTTGAGGATATGGGGAAACTCTCCTTCATCAAGGAGGTGGTTGATATGGCTAGGAGCATCCCCAAGTTTATTTATAACCATGCTTTTGTTCTTAGCCTCATGAGGAGGTACACTAGAAACAAGGAGTTGCGGTGTCCTGCAATCACATGTTTTGCCACAAACTTTATTACTCTTCAGTCTTTGCTTCGATGCCAGTTCGAGTTGAAGCAAATGTTTGTTTCTGATGAGTGGCGTGATTGTAGATACAACAGGAGACAGAACGGGAGAGCCATTTCAAAAATGGTGTACTCTGACATGTTTTGGCAGGGAGTAGAAGAAGCATGCTTAGTTAGTGAACCTATAGTAAAGGTTCTGAGATTGGTAGATGGGGAGAAGCCTGCAATGGATTATTTGTATGAGGTCATGGATAGGGCCAAGGGGGCCATTCGTTCTTATTATGCAGACAAGGGTTCTGCTAGGCTTGATAGGTATATGATGTTATGGGATGTGATTAATATTTGGTGGACATGGATGCTTCATCGACCCATTCATGTAGCAACACTCTTCCTCAACCCCGCATTTTCATATAAATGCAGCTTTGATTTTGATGGCAAGGTGATGGAAGGGCTTCATTGTTGTATTATAGGATGGTACCTAATCCTGAGCTTCGTAGAAAAATCAATCGCGAGATACAGTTTTATCGGGATTGTGTGTGGCCTATTTGGCTTTGATAATGCTATTTGGGAAAGGATCCTCTTCATGCCACGTAAGTGACAAGTCATCACTCATTAGAAATTAGAATTTTCAATTTAGAGTTTCCTTACTTATAATTCTAGATTTTTAGAATTCAATTATGTAACTTTTATTCGAAAGTTTAATTATGTTTTAAGTTTTTGAATTTTGTATTTCTTTATTTTGTTGTAGATATTTGGTGGCGAAGCTATGGTGCAAGGGCACCAAATTTGCAAAAATTGGCCATAAGAATCTTGAGTCAAATATGTAGTTCTTTAGGGTGTGAGCGCAATTGGAGTGTATTTGAGAAAATACACGTAAAAAAGCGCAACAGGTATAACTTTGAGCTCCAACTTTCAGTTGAGCAATTACACTTATTGTAATTTTTAAATTTTAATTTATGACCTTCAAGTGTCAAGACTCAAGACTCAAGACTCATTAGTTTTTTGACACTCTTACGGGTTGGAGTTCACACGCATCAATGATTTAGTGTATGTGCATTACAATATCTGACTTCGAGTGAAGCAAATAGAAGCACCAATGGATCTAGATGCCATTTCCTTAGACAATATTGATGTATTGTCTTAGTGAAGGGTGGAATCTGAGGAGCCCATCTTGGAGGAGTCACCTTCATGGTTAGAGCCAGATGATCCATTAGAACAGGGTCAACAAGAGGAGGAGGAATCGAAGGAGGAGCAACACGAGTAGGAGGAGCAAGAGTCAGAGGAGGAGGAGGAGACTGTGGGAGCATCAACATCAACACCATCTGCTATAGATATAGGATAGCACCATAGAAAATTTTAGGGGCGAATGTTCGCCCTTTGGCGAAATTAAGGGGTTTTAAATTTTCAGTGGACGAATATTTTGTATCATAGTACATTTTTACAAATCACCTCAAATAGCCCACCTTATTTTAAGGGAGAGGGTAAAAAAGGTAAATTTAGCCCTTGAAATTAGGAGTTACAACCTTTCATTCGCCCATTTTCAAGAATAGGTTTTATTTAAGTGAATCCATTCGCCCTTTTTCAAGAATTGGTTTTATTTAAGTGAATCCTATGGGCCAAAGGCCCAAATACCATCTTTAGAAAAGAGGTATGATAAATTAATAAAAATATAAATAAATGAGAGGTATGGTAAATAAATAAAACATTTTTTATATTTACTCCATAAGTCACCTTATATACATGCAAGGGTGTAAACAAATAAAAATATAAGTAAAGTGTAGGTATGGTAAATAAATAAAATGTCTTTTTATACTTACTCAAAAGGTATGGTAAATAAATAAAAATATAAATAAACTTGACGCATGGTAAATAAATAAAACCTCTTTTTATATTTAGTCCATAACCCTCGTTCTATTTATGAAGGCTCAAGAAAGAGGTCTTATTTAAGTGAATCCTATGGGCCAAATACCATATTTGTAAAAGAGGTATGGTAAATTAATAAAAATATAAATAAACGAGAGGTATGGTAAACAAATAAAATATTTTTTTATATTTACTCCATAAGTCACCTTATATTTATGAACACTAAAAAAATGCGTTATATTTAGGTGAAACCTATGGGAAAAATACTATGGGACAAATACCATGGACTATATTGTTATTAATACCATGCAAACAAACATTATTAACCCTAATATTAGTATTAATAAAAATAAAAATGGCACATGGTATTGACCCATGGTATTCACCAAAATGGAACATGGTATTGACCCATGGTATTCACCTGGAATGTAGCCTATTTAAATGGGGGAATTAAAGCAACATAGATCCATCTTTACTCTGGATCTACTAACCCCCGAGAGGTATCAAATATTGTGATATGCAAACTAGCATAGAGTGAAAAAATATTTGATCCGATCAAGAGTAAAAATGGATGTTGTAATTTAATGTATGTTAAACATTTTAGCTTGGTTAAAATAAAAAATAAAATAAAAATCAACTATTAATTTTATTAATTTTTATAAATTATTAATAGTAATTTTTAAGCTCCATGTTTTATGATAACCCATAGTATTGACCCATGGTAATACCATGGTATTCATGTGAGCATAGACTATTTAAAGGGGAAATTCTGTCATAATAGATCCATCTTAATTCTGGCTCTACCAAGTGCTTAGAGGGATAAATAGATTTCATCCCCCTAAGAGTGGTAGATGTGGAGTTAAGATGGATATAGGTTGGTTTTTATGACAATGAATATTAAATAGACTTAAGAAATTATATTGTAAAAACATCTTAAGGTGAATGGTTAAAGCATAGACATTGGACAAGTATATTTGTATACTTTTGTTTTAAACTGAAACAAATCCAGGGCTAAAAGGAATGGATTGATTGCACTAGTCATCCTTCTATAACTTTCCAACATATGCTGGAGTAAATAGATTGTAATTTGGGTAATTTTTCTAATTGCAAACAGGAACATACTTGTGTATTGGCAGGGTGGTTACGAGGTCCCTAGAAGTGATGAATTTGAATTTTTCTTGGTTTTATATATAGTATTAGGTTTTTTCTCATGCTTTCTGTGAATGGCATGGGTGAATTTTATCCTACACCCACTAGGTTATCAATATGTAATTTCGGTAATTTTGATTTCAAAAGATATTTTAAAGAAATGCAATGATTTCATTTGTGTATTCAATAAACACAAGATTTTATAATTGAGTAAAATATTTGCCATGCCTGGTGAGAGATTCGCCAAAAAATTATATATGCATATCCTATTATTGATAAAATCGCCTTCCATTTTTCCTATATACCATGGAGATTCACCCATTTATTATACATGTAAATTTAGGGGGGTTTCTTAAAATTTTCCCTAGAGAGCACAGGTCCATACCTAGCACTCATTATTTGGCATTAGGAGCAGGCGCAGGACGAGGGCCTTCTATTACTAGGGGCAGGCCTGGGAAATAGCCTATCATGTTTTTCTGTAAAAGGGGGAGAGGGCATTGATTTCAGATAGATGGCTGCTAGTTTTATTTGTTTTGCTACATATAACTCATGATGATGAGATACTTTTATATATGTGATGTTATTTTGTATTGGTTCTCCACACTTGAGTCCTTGATTGGACAATTATCAGGGATCAACAGGATTTGGTATCGCCTTTGATGTATAATTTCTATTTGACATCATATATAACAGTGCTTTCTTCATATTTATGTGCCAATGTGTTTATTTCATGTTGTTATTGCTTTATATGTTTAAAAATCTGAAGAAAAAAAAAATGAATATATTATGCATTTTTTATGCTTGCCGATATTTTGCCAATATTTTCACCGATATTACCGATAAGATGTTTTCTGGACCCTTGCCGATATTTTGCCGATACCGATATTACCAACACTACTGAAAAGTGAAACATTAAATTGTTAGCACAAGATATTATAAATTCTTTTAAGATGAATAAGTCTACAAATCAAAGCATGGAAACTATCTTGCTCAAAAAGATACCATTAGAAATCTACTTGTGAGAATGAGATAATAAAAAGAACTCAAATGTTAGACCAAGCTGAAAACATGCAATTAAGTTTACAACCCAAAAATAATAGTACTTGAAAGTGAAATCAACCATTCATGACAATATGCAATTAAACCAAATGATAAGCTAATTTCACAGTACAAGAAAATTAAAACTTATAACAAAATTAAAAGGGACTACAATGCTTGCATCCAAAGTGCCTCTTGAAATAAGATTTGAATTTGAGACTTTAAACCATCAAGATAGCAAGAAATTTAAGAACTTTGCAAACAAAGAAAATGTGATGGAATGTTGTTCTTGGTTTATTTTATTAATTAGTGCTAAGGCAAAGTTACAATTGAACTCTAGAACTCAGACCTCATCCCCACCCAAAAATGTGGATCTCACAATGAGGAGTCAATAGAGGTAGAGGGTCCCTAAAAGTCTATTCAACCAACTTAAGTTGGAGGTAAGTTTTAGTGAGGCTTGGGGCCTTCCTATACTAAAATGCTTAGATAAAGTGCAAATTGTGTTAATTCCCCAAATTAGACTAATGCTTCAAAGAGAAATAGTTTTCAAAACTTGAGAGGCTAAAATGTAAATAAACTCATATGTGTTTGCACCATTGAATGGAAAATAAGCAAGTAAAATGGAATAGATTTCTTTAAGCTACAATTGTTTCGTATAAATGATAGTGCTCCAATAGTTTTCATGACATATAACATAAATTGACCAAGTAGTGAAGCATATACTTGAAGAAATTATGAAACAATTAAAAGTTGGAAAAATATGAAGTGTTTACACATAAGATGAGATGTTCTCAAGTTTACAATTTGGAAGTGTATGCATCTGAGAATTTAAATACAATATTAGTAAAAATTTGCATGGGAGTGAAATGTGTTGATTTAAGCATGCACAATATGAAATTAAAAGCTAGAAAGCTAAGAAAAACTAGAAGCAAGAATAGGCCACCCACAAGAATCCCTCCTCTAAATGAGGAAGGGGGATTCCATGGGAAAATCCCAAGCTCCCTCCAACAATTTCTTTTATCTTTTATTAGCACTTAAAGCAGGTAAAAATACCTCTAAGAGGGCAGCCCACAATACGTGAGAGATCTTTACAAAGATTCCCCAAAAAATATAACAACAAACTTGAAGATGGAAAAAAAAATGTCCAAAAGAGATTCACAAGGCTCAAAAGGCCCATAGCCTAGATGAGTTTGTAACTCTTTCCCAAGTGCTTATGGCCTCCCTAGAAATCAATCTTTGGATAGAGTGAGGGGGTTCTGCATACACACGAGTGAGTAGCTTTCCAAGCTTCTCCTCAAGCTTTTTGCTGCCCAATGCTCAAGCCTATGGGCTGCAAAACACAAAAAAAAAACCAATTGTTAGTGTGAAATTAGGAAAAAAACCAAAAATAAATTTAGAATTTAATTTACAAAGTATTGGCTCAAATAATGAGAGTGAACCCCCATACTTGCCTAACTTTGGAAATGACTTTTGAGAAGGAGATATAACTTTGAAAGAACTAGAATCAATGAAGTATTTTTAATTTAAATGGATGATAAAGTAGCTATAGAGTAAGAAAACTCCCTTTTGCCCTTCGTTGGATGGAAAAATTGGAGCGAAAGAATGGTTGAGTCTTGGATCGTTGTGACTCTAGGAGTGAGTTGATCTAATTGAGATTTCTCCCAGTTCCAGGATTCCTGCACACAATACAAATGATTTTTCCTACACACTTGAACACGTATTAGTTTTCACAAGATGAGAGCAAAATAATGAATAAGATAAACCCAACATTCTTCCTAAAATGAATTGGCAAGCTTATCCCTAGAATACTACTCTAAATCAATGATATGTACAAGATAGTTTGCACACATCAATCCAAGCAAGATGGCAAGTATAAACTAATATTAATTGAATATACTAAAGAAATTAAACACAATAGCAGTAGCATGAAAGGACATCACCTCATAACACCAAGAGAACACCAACAAGATAGCCCCAAAGTCTTGATTGTATTAAGTGTTGATTTGTGGTAGCATCGGATGTGATATAGCCATGAAAATTGGTGGAGAGGCTAAGGCACATGAGATCTCCAAGACCCAGAAATAGTTTTGGGAAATTCCATTCGGATGAGGAGTTATTAAAATAATTAATATTTTTAATGGGTTCCTAAGTCTAAACTTAGGAAAATAAAAATATTAGTGGATATTAATAAAGATAAGGATGAGAAGCTTCTAAGAGATGAGGATCAAGTCTATTTTAATCTTAGCCATTGATTAGGGACTTATTCTCGGCCACTGATTCATCAACAGGAAAAGTATAAGAGAAGACTTGAGAGTCATTTGGAGATACACCAGCAGATACTTAATATCTCAAGGAAAATCAATTCTCAAAGATAAGGAGATCGATTTTCAGAGGGAGAGTTGCAGGGTGGAGGAAGAGGGGGGGTTAGCAGCAGTTAGGGGAGCTCAAAATAAGTGATGCTGGGACTCTAAGAGACTTTGAAGAGGGAGACGAAGATCAGAGAGACTTAGAGATAATGCAGAGAGGGAACAGAGTTACATAGAGCCACACAGAATGACGCAGGGCTAATGCAGTAGAGAAAGGAAGCTCCCGAGGGTGTCAGAAAGTCTCGGAGAAAAGTCTCAGGTGTTTTCTCCCAGTGTCTATGTAAATTTTTTCTGTAAAATTGATTGCTACTGAAGATTAATAAAACCCTCCTCTGCTGCACCGGTTTTCCCGCATTGGGTTTTTCAGGGGAAAATTGTCCAAAAATCACTGTGTTGATACGATTGATTCTAGTGCATATATTTATTTTTGTATAATGGTGTGATATCTGTAGTAGAATTTATTTTAATATTTGTTGAAGGGATTTCATAAATAACTTATTGGGAATAATAAGTAGGTGAAATAAATCATTTACTGTAGTAATAGAATTTCTGTTTAGAAATTTTCACATGGTATTAGAGCAAAGATTCGGCGACAGAAAGGGAAAATATATTATGCGTCAAGAGCATGATGCAGAGGCATCCACTCAAGGAGACTCGCACAGACTTTCAGAAGAATGCACAAGAGACAGAAATTACGATTATTCTACGTTGGCATCCAGATTGGAAGAAGAAAGAAAGAATGACAGGAATCATCTGCCTCCTCGGGGGTTTGGTATATAGATAGTGGAGCTTCCTAGCATATGACAGAAATTCGAGAATGTTTTTCAAATTATCAGGAAGAAAGAATGAATTTTCAGATCACCATGGGGAATAAGGCACAATGTACTCTAGTAAGGAAAGGTACTATAGTTTTTCAAACAGAAACAAGAGAGTCGTTTCGAGCTACCAATGTGCTGCATGTGCTAGGACTGGGGATGAACTTACAACTTCAAAGCAAGAGCTATGACGTTTTCTTCATTAGGGAGAAAGTATACGTCAAACACCTGAGTTGGAAAAAGAAGGTCCAAATCGGAATCAAAAGTAACAGGTTGTACAAGTTGTAGCTAGAATGAGCAATGGCACTAATAGGAAATAATGGAGACAAGGATTTGAATGAAATATGACATAGAAGGATGGGACATTTGCACCATGGGGCTCTGAGAATTCTCAGAAAAACTGTAACAGGAGTTCCAGATCTTAGTACTGAACGAGATGATGTATGCAGAGGGTGTGCTCTAGGCAAGTATGCCAAAGCAACGTTTCCAAGAAGTAACAATAGGGCCAAGAGTGTACCGGGATTGATACACTCAAACATCTGCAGACCAATGTCCACAAAAGCTCTTAGTGGTGCCAAATACTTCGTCACCTTCATTGACGACCATTCCAAGAAGACTTGGATCTACTTTCTAAAAACCAAAGATGAGATTTTTGGTCAACTCAAATAGTTCAAGGCTCTAGTGGAGAATCTGACAGGAAAGAAGATAAAAGTGTTGCACTCAGACAATGGTGGAGAGTATGTTGACAACGACTTCACTGATTTTTGCACTAGGGAGGGCATCAAAAGAGAGTGGACAACTCCCTACAATCCGGAGTAGAATGGAGTAGCAGAAAGGAAGAAAAGGACTATTGTGGAAGCAGTTAGGGCAATGATGTATGATCAGGACATGCCAAAATTCTTGTGGACAGAAGCATGTAGAATGGCAGTCTATGTCCAGAATAGAACTCCTCATAGGGAATTGGGAAAGATTACTCCAGAGCAGGTCTTCACCAGGAAGACACTTGAAGTTAGTCATTTCAGGATATTTGGGAGTTTATCATATTGTCGTATACCCCAGGAGAAGAGGAAGAAGTTAGATCAAACTGCAGAGAAAGGATACCTTGTGGGCGATAGTGAGAAATGTTGGAATTTCTAAGTCTAACTGTTAGAAATCCTTCTTGTACTTTTTGATTTATTTCTTCCTACTTGTTCTGTTAATTAACAAGTTATTTACCATGTAAATACTGAAAATAAATACAAATACAGTCTCAACACATACAGATCATCAACTGAAGGTGTTATCACTCAGGTTTTCCCAAAAGTTGTAAGAAAAGGAAGGATGCCGAGGTAACCACAGACCAATCTTTTAGACACAGAATCTAGCCAATCTGTATCTAGAGAGGGCTCTTTTTTTATGATTTAGCTTTGTTTTTTAAAGGTATTAGGCTAGTTATGGGGTTCAAGGGTTTTGTTTGAGTTTGGGTGGTGAGATTCAATAGAATAGTGAGGTAAAACAGAGCAATTCAGTCCATTGGGCTAATGGAGTAAAAGAAGATGGCTTTTTGGATTTGGTTTCTTAACAGAGGATGGCTTCACAGAGCAAGGTAGTCAAACAGGGAGAAAATGGAGACTATAAACAGATGAAATGGGCTCAAATGGGTGAAGGGCAGTTAAGAATCCTTCAACCTATTGAAAGAGGTAAAATGGATGATTACTGATAAGGAGCAGTTAAGTATTATTTACCAAATAATCAACATGAAATAATCAGGAAACATGAGCAATTAAGGGTTCACTGCTTATACTAATTCTGAAGAAAACAAAGAGAATAACAAAGACTGAGAACAGAGTGCAATCAAGCATATTCTGAAATTAACCTTTTCTTTATCATTCAGACTTATGAAACACAGATGATATCATAAACTAAGGAAACTGTAAAACACAAGATATAGAGGACTTATTGATCCAGTGGTTGATTCAAGAAATTTGTGACAAGTCCTCTACTTCATTTCTTCATCCAGTGGGCCATACAATAGTTGATTCGAAACAGCTCTTTATTCCAGAAGTTCAGTATTACAGCAGAGTCTAGGAATCCACACACCACCCAATACTCTAATGGAGGAGGTATTTATACAACAAAATATGTACAAAAAATATCTCATAACAACTGTGAGATAATATCTAGGTTTAACCTAAATTACAAGTGAAAATAGAAACAGCTAGGAAAAGATAACTGATGTTTGTGCTGGAGGTAGGCCTTTAGGGTTTGGCTTGCAGCTATCCTCTGCAATAACTCTGGGCCAACTGCCTGTCTTAACTGTGCTCTTTAATTTTGCTCTGACATCTTTATCGTTGATTTGATACACTTCAATGCTGAACTGATACTCTTTAACTGTGCTTTGACTCTTGCTCACTACTGCCCATCGTGTTCTGATAAAACAAAAAATAGCTAACGTGTCTTTTGATCATCTTTCCTCTGGCAATTCATGTCTTTGAAGGTCCACTGGTTAGGGTAGCAAGTATCCTTGTATATCTTTTTATTTCTATCTTCTGCAAGCTCGGAAATCCCTCTGTTTGGTTTAAACTATACTTAAAAGAGGAAGACACTGTAAAATGGCAATTTGGTTGAGGCCACGAGCTCGTCAATGTAGCCTTTCTGGTCGGAAACTGGAGATGTGGCCTCAGTCAATTTTATGCCTGGAGCGCGTGGGGCACTGTATGCAGAGAAACATAGCAAAAATGAATTTTTTCTCTTTCATTTGACAAAATGAAGTTTTGGAGGGATTTTTTCTTTGAAGGGCGGATGACGTGGCAGTACGAGTGGTGATGTGGTGGGTGACATCAATAAGAGACAACTTACATCAGCGGAGGGCGGTGGTAAGCGGTTTTTCTCGCACCACTTTTGGGGTCAAGTCATTTTGGGAGGAGGGCAAGCGATCATGCTGGGAGCGTGGCGCATGGCAAAGTACGAGCGCCAAAATCATCGGTTCCCCGCGAGTTAAACAACGGCGATGAAGGGTGGCACGATATTGATTATCGACCGTCATATGGATGGGCAGAGATCTGACGGCGGGCGATCATGGAATATGGCGGGAGGTTTAAGCAACGAGCCCGGTTTATAATAAACTGTGTTTTAATATATCGAGACTGTTTTGATTGGGTGGGGGGGATTTCGTTATTAATTAACCGGGGGTTAATTAATCCCTTTATGCGCGTGAGGAGGCTATTAACAAGTTCTAGATAAACTTATTAACCCCTGTTTATACAATGATATGGTCGTAATCCACCAGGGTGGGGATATTAATTATTTTGGGGGTTTTTATGTATTTACACATAATACGGGGAAGGGTTTGAAATGTTCGGGATTTATATAATAAATGTTAAAAAATTAATATGAAAAGATGCAAATGGAAGTGCCAAGTTTTGAACTTAGGCTTAGGATAAAAAAGGGGTTTATATGATATTTGAGCAATTTCCTAAGTAAAATGGGGTTTTTACTTAGGCAATCATTACGAAATGGGATGAGTGATTTTAGTGATATTAAGGACAGATTAGGGGGAAAATTAGTAAATGATTAGGGAAAAATATGAAGGGAAGTTAGTTACTTCAACCTTGCCTCGCTTGAGCTGCATCAAGTAAAATGTCTGCCATGGAACTTGTGATAAAAGTAAAAGTTAACACATTGAGAGACATGATCCATCACAAGTATCATTCTGCAACACCAATCCACCTACCCTGCCTACTTTGCCTAGCATCATTTTTTCTTTCTTGGGTGCATTTAGACTAGCAAACCCTCATAATTTTTTCTTTTCTTTGCATGACAAGCCTACCTAAGTCTGTGCTTATCATAGCCAAGGGCTCATATTTAACTGTTGAGCTCCTTTGTTTCTCTACCTATCTACTTATCTGCCAAGATTAAACAGTTTGGTCAGATTTTTATTCTCTATCTCTAAAACAGGAAATTCAAACATGAACTAGCCAAGATTAAGCTGTTTGGCCATTCATCAATTGTGGCATAATTTAACAAGCTGCACACAATACTTTATTTACAGAAAATGGAAAAGTAGTGGCATTTTGGACTTGAATAGTTTCCTGGTATTTCTTTGTTTGGGGTTCATTTCTTTCACTTTTTTGACCATTTTATTCTTTTTACCCTTTGATTTTTCTTTTAGGGCATACCCTCTTTACATTTTTTGATTTTTTCATAATATGGAAACCTTTGCAACAAGGAAAGGGATGAACATATTACAGAGCTCAACAAGTCAATCATGAAATATGAGACCTATTGGTATAGGAGTATAACAGTGGCTCCACTTGGGGATGGCTTTCCATGGTGGAAAGCCAAGAACAGCAGGTCAGATGGCCTTTTGAATAACTTTTACTGTGCTCTGAAATCTTCTTTTGCTGGTTGCTTTATTATATATATGACAACATACTTATGAAGCTTAGGGTCTTCTCTTCGGGCTTCAACTGCAGAAAGTTACTATCCAATCCAAACTGTGACATTATTAAGGATATAGTATGTACATGTTAGAGTCAGAATACATTAAAAATCTAGATCAAAGTAATGTTCCAGCATTCGACCATTCACCGGTCCTTCTTCTGTTTCTGTACCATCCAGGCTTTTCAGAAAGTAAGTATTGTTCCCTTGCAATGCATGGAAGATAAATGGCCCTTTCCATAGGAAGTCAAACTTCCCATGTTTTCCTTTGTCTTCTCTCCTGGAATCCCACCTTAGAACTTTGTCTCCAAGTTAGAAGTCTTCTGCTTTGGTCCTTTTATCAAATATTTTCTTAAGTTTTTCTTGTAATACTTGGGATCTTCGGTGTACTTCTTCTTTGGTATACTGCAAATGGATGGTCTGATTTATTCTCCTTTGAATGTCATTGGGTTCCACCTGAGCTTCTTGCAGTAATTTCATTACGGGAACTCCTAAAGATGAAGGAAATACAACCTCCATGCCATCAACTAACTCATAAGGGCTAGTTCCAATAGATCTATTTGTAGTAAGTCTGTCTGCCCATAGTGCATTTGTAAGTTTCTTGTGCTAGTTTTTCTTGTTCTCTTCCAAGAATTTCTTAATAATATTGATCAAGATTTTATTGGAGGACTTAGCTAGACCATTACCTTGAGGGTAATAGGTTGTGGAATGGCCTAAAGTGATATGGTATTTGTTACAAAAATTTATCATTTTCTTGGACTTGAAGGCAGCAGCATTGTCGATTATGATCTTTTTAGGACAGCCAAATCTAGACAAGATGTTGGTTTCTAAGAATCCTATAATCACTGTGTCATTGGCTTGTCTAGAAGGAATGGCTTCTATCCATTTGGTGAAATAGTCTGTGGCAGTAAGAATCCATTTATGTTGGCCAGAAGAGGGAGGGTGTATTTCTCCAATGAAGTCCAAACCCCATTGTTGAAAGGGCTTTTCAGTGGAAATTGGTCTCAAGGGTAAGGGTAACAGTTTCCTTTTGCCTTCAAAAATTTGGCATTTGTGGCAAGTAGTGACAAACTTCTTTACATCAGCGAACAAGGTTGGCCAGTAAAATCCAGCCCTTAGGATTTTGTCTGCAGTTGATTTCCAGTAAAGGTGTCCACCGCAGTCCCCTGCATGAAATTCTTTGAGAACTTTGTCAGCTTCTTCTTTTATTAAACAATTCAATAGAATACCTTCATGATTTTTCCAAAAAAGACATTATCTAAAATGCAGAATTTTGAAGCTTTCATCTTTAAAAACCTTTTCTTTGTTCTGGATAACCCTACAGGAGCCTGCAGGTTTAATAATACATGAGTTATATCAACATACCAAGGTGATTCTAAGAAGGCTTGGCTGATTTGTGGAGTCACCATCTCCTGTTCATTAATATCCAGGGCTTGAAAGTTTGTTTCAGTCATGAGTTTAGCCAATCCCTGTCCTTTTATAAGATTTGCAGGTTTTATTTAAATATCATACTCCAATATATTAGCTATCCATTTACCTCGTTTGCCTTCAATTCCATCCTGAGTCAGGATATCTTTGACAACAACATTTGGTACATAAGCTACTACATGGAACTACAATATATAGACTCTGAAGTCTTGAATAGATTTTACAAGTGCAAAAGCCTGTTTTTCCATGATTTTGTAATTTAGAGGTGCATCTTTAAGTGTTTTACTAAAGAAGGCTATGGGTTTTTCACATCCTTGATCATCTTTCTGCAGTAAAACAACTGCTATAGTGTGTTGATGCAAATGAGAAAATTATGAAGTCTCTATCGAACTTTGGACTTGTGAGGACTGGTGTTCTGGTCAAAGCCATTTTAATTTCTTCAAATGCTTGTTTGGCTTCTACTGTCCATTTAACCTTAGAATCTTTTTTTAACATATTGTTCAACAATCTAATTAATTTAGCTAGATTAGATATGAATCTTCTCAAAAAGTTAATCTTTCCTAGGAAAGCTTGAAGTTCTTTGACATTTCTGGGGTGGGGTATTTGTAGGATAGCTTCTATTCTAGCAGGATCAATTCTGATGCCATCTTTGGAGATGATATGGCCTAACAGCTTGCCTTCTTCTAGACCAAACAAAGACTTTTTAGGATTTAATGAAATACCATACTTTCTGCATTTTATAAACACTTGTCTCAAATGATCTAAATGTCGCTGATCTGATCTAGAAAACACAGTGAGGTCGTCTAGATATACAGCCAGAAAATCGTGATGTTCTTTTGCAAAATCCATGTCCATTGCTCGTTGAAAGGTTTCCCCTGCATTCTTAAGTCCGAATGGCATTTTAACATATTTGAGTGTACCCCATGGTGTTGTAAACGCAGTCTTGTCTTGGTCATCAGGCTGAACCAAAATCTGATTAAAACCTGAAAACCCATCCAAAAGTGAAATCCTAGAAGCACCTACTACTCTTTGTAAAATATGATCCATCTTAGGTAAAGGGTAATTGTCCTTTAAGCAACCTTGTTTACATTTCTTAAGTCAACACATAATCTGATTTCTCCTGTTTTCTTCCTGGTAGGCACTAAATTAGATATCCACTCTGAAAATCTGATTGGAGCAATTATCCCTGCATCATGCATTTGTTTGATTTCTTTTTCAATTAAAGGAAGCAGTACAAGGTTGAACCTTCTGAGCTTTTGTTTGAATGGTTTTTGATTTTCCTTGAGGGGTATTGTATGTTGAATTACAGAGGTGTCATAAGATTTCAAGTCTTCATAGCTCCAAGCAAAAACATCCTGGAATTCCTTGATCAATTCAACATACTTAAGTTTTTTATCAGGAGGCAAAGATTTGAACAATTTTACCATTTTTGGATTCTCTTTAGTTCCTAGGTTGTAGTCTTCAATGTCTGCTTTTGGAGGTTCCATCTGGGGTTTCTTTGGAATATCGTTAAAATCCAAGAGATCTTCCAAAAGAGTTAATCCTTTGGGCAAAGGATTCTCTTTCAAATTGATAATTTCAGATTCTCCTTCAATAATCTCATCAACATCTGTTTCTTTAAGATCTTGTATTTCTTTTTTGGTAAATTTCGTTGGATGAAGCATTTGAGTTGCATTTTCTGCTGAAATGTTTGTTTCTATCTGATTTGTTGGATCAAACTCACTAACTGTATCTCCATCTACGTTAGTGCTAGAAAATTCTTCTTCTAGGGTTAAAAAATTGTTGATCTGATTATCACTGTCAAACACCTGCCAGTTCTTTACATTATCAGGTATGGTTGGCCTGTGTCTAATTTCAGCTGTGAATTGATGATTTGGTTCAAATGGTAATTTAAAGGTGCTGGAAAAAATTGCTAGGCTATGAGCTTGCAAGTTGTGTTTTCTCGAGATTTTGGCAAGCTGAGTTTCTAGAAATGTAATGAGGATCTCTAGAGTTCTTCCTCTATACTCTCTTAATCTGGGATCATTTGTTAAGAACTTCCCTTTTATCTGTTGAATGATTAAATCAGAATCTCCTAGGACTGACACTCTAGTTGCTCCCAATTTTTTGACCAGTCTAAGACCTAGCAATAGAGCTTCACATTCAGCCATATTATTTGTGCATCTAAAATTTAATCTGTAGGCATGGCCTTCAGCATGATTTTTTGAAGATTGTGCACCCAGACTCCTGTTTCTACTCCTAATTTGTTCACAGAACCATCAAATTCTAAGTACCAAAGGATTTTATGTTCATAATTAGTATCTAGAGTTTCTGGGATCTGTTCAATAGGGAGATCTGGTTTTTGAGTTTCTTCTGGCTTATTTGATGTTTCATGATTTTCAGAAATTTCTTGGATTCGGACACTAGACCTCTCAGTTGCAATTTTTTCTGTTTCATCTACTAGAATTTTTATTTCATGTGGGGGATTAATTTCAGCATTGTAAAGGATAAAAGAATCCATATCTGAATGTACTGAGTAGATAGGCAAATTTTGAGGTTTCTCTTGACTACTTACTACATACTTCATTAAGATTTCTCTATATAGTCTCTTGGGTTGACCAAACACTGAAATAGTAGCGTAAGACATGTCTAACTGTAGAGATCCTTGAAGTTTTTCACCCCAAAATCTAGACAATAACATGCCATACTTTGGTGGAATATCAGCTACTATTATGTCCATTAAGATGGTTTTGGCAGGATATTGGACTAGTGATACACATAAGTCTTTGATTACACCCAAACATTTGACCTGACTTGAATCAAAAGAGAAAAAGGTCCTTATATGGTCTAGTGATGTCAAGGTCTAGTCTCTCCGTTACAGATTTAGGCATTAAGTTATGAGAAGCACCAGAATCAAACATGGCATTATGAAGTATTTTATCATGTATGTTTAAACCTACATAGAAAGGATGAACTTCTCCCTCTGCTGTTTTTCCATTTACTTCAGGGCCAAATATCAATTTAGGCTGGTCATCAAAAACATTTACTGAATCTTCGTTCACAGAAATTTTGAGTGATCCGCTGATTTGAATTCTATAGACATCATGTTTAGCTAATTCTGATAATGGAACAACTATCTTTAGTTTGCCTACTTCTATCTCAAGATTGAAAGATTTTTTGGTCTGAGTTCTTGTATTTTGGACAGCTGAATTTTCTGCATTTCTCTCCTCTTCAGGAGTGGGATTATGGGCTGAAGTTGTTTCCAAATCAATTTCTAGAGGCTCTCCTACATTTCCTTTAGAAGGAATAGAAGTGGAAGGTTGTCTGTTAGGTGGCTGATTATCTGCTACATGTTCAACAATTGGGTTATTTGGGTTAGGATCTGTTCTAGCAAGAATATGTACAAGGGGGGCACTGATCTTACCTTTGTTAGGCTGCTTGGTATCTCTCTGTTTACTGGTTTCAGGGACATCTATTCTTCTGCTCCTCAGATTGTATTGTTTGTGGACTTCATAAATGGCTGTATCATATCCCTCCCTAAAGTCAAATGTTTCACCTGACTGAGTTTGGAATTGTTTAAGGATGTGAGCTTCTTGATCCTCTTGGGTCAAGAAAACTTGTTGTTCATTGTTGAGTCCCATCAGATTAATTTGAGTGTCTTTTGTTGGTTCATCAGAAGTTGAGGCTTCAGCATAATGTTCTTGAAATGGGGGCCTAATATTTTGGTTAGGCCCTATCTTTCCAGTGTTAGGATTTTGGTTCTTCCTGAAATTTGGGTTTTTCCTAGTATTGCTTGGTTAACCATCTCAAGGGGATTTTCTCTCAATTGTTTCTACACTATCTCCAAGTCTATCCATTCCTTTAATAATAGCATCTAATTTCTATTCAAAGGCAGAAGGTTCTTCTTTGAAAGGTGTCCTCTTTTCAACTCTAGCTCTAGATCGTTTAGATATCAGGTTAGCCTCAACACTGACAACTATACTCTGCATCTCTTCTAAGTTTCGAGGGGCTCTTTCCCTAAGTTGGTATGCCATATCAGAATCAAATGCATCAGGGAATTTTATCAAGGCCAAATCTGGAGGAGGTCTGAGATTTCGAGGAATAACATTGTAAACATTATTGAATCTGGTACAGTAATCTTAGACAGCTTCTTGTGTGCCTCTTCTTAGGTTTTCATATTCTGATAAAATGTGGAGAGGATCTTTCTTCTTTTCCCATCTGTTCAAGAATGTCTGATAAAGAGCTTGTGGGTCATTGATACTGTTTGCAGGGAGGGCTCTAAACCAGGTTCTAACTTCTCTAGTTAAACTTTGAACAAATACTTTCATTCTAACATCATCAACATCTATCTCATAACTTTCAAAATAGTCGATCATTTTATTGGTATGTTGTTGAGCTGTGTAAGTGCCAGTACCTTCAAAAGAAGGGATTTTACTTTGATAGTCTTGGGGCAGAGCCTCTGGATTGGCAGGTAAGTTTAGGGGAGTATATCGGTTTGCCATAGTTGCAGAAATAGATGTGACAACTAGAAGAGTAGGGATAACAATGGGAATGTGTGTTGTGGATAAAGGAGTGGAAAGGGTGGCTTGAGGTGCTGATGGTGAACATGGAGAAGCTGTAGTAATCACAGAAAGGTTTGGTGTTCTTTCAGAAGTAAGCTCAGATTGACTGGAGTTCTACAAATGTCTGTCAAAGTGTGAAGTAACAACTTCAATCTGCAAATTTTCAATGAATATTGGATTTTGAATTGTGTGGGTTAACTCAGATTCTGAAAAGGTCTCAAATGAAGATTTTTCAACATATTTATCAACATGTTTTTCTTGAGGGTAGATCCATCTCACAGGACAGGATCTTGATCTGTATAGAGGCCAAGAACTAGCAGAATTTTCTTGGCTCTCTTGTCTTCTAAGAATCCTAGGAATCAGATTAGGATTTTCAAACACAGGTGGGGGATTAGGATCAGGATTTGATCTAGTGTAATGAATCTTTTCTGAAGCCAGTTTCTAGGTGTGTTTTTGGTTTTTTCTTGGAATAGTTTTGACAATACAACTTTAACAGTCTCTTCTAGGAGGTTTTAGATGTGGGAGTTTTGAACTTTCCTAAATACTTTTTGAAAAGAGGAACTAATCAAGTATTTGAAACCAACTGTCCAATCTATAAGCTAGACCGGAGATAGACTGAAGTAGCATTCATTTACTTCTGCAATTGCAAAGCAAAAGCATTTCAAAGGCTACCTGGCTAACTTCAGGCTCCGTCTGTAGCTTATGAAATAAACAATAGTAACAAACAATTATTCAGGTCCCCAATGGAGTCGCCAATGATGTTATCACTCAGGTTTTCCCAAAACTTGTAAGAAGGGAAGGATGTCGAGGTAACCACAGACCAATCTTTTAGACACAGAATCTAGCCAATCTGTATTCAGAGAGGGCTCTCTCTTTATGATTTAGCTTTATTTTTTAAAGGTATTAGGCTAGTTATGAGGTTCAAGGGTTTTGTTTGAGTTTGGGTGGTGAGATTCAATAGAACAGTGAGGTTAAACAGAGCAGTTTAGTCCATTGGGCTAATGGAGTCAAAGAAGATGGCTTTTTGGATTTGGTTTCTTAACAGAGGATGGCTTCATAGAGCAAGGTAGTGAAACAGGGAGCAAATGGAGACTGGAAATAGATGGAATGGGCTCAAATGGGTGAAGGGTAGTTAAGAATACTTCAACCTATTGAAAGAGGGAAAATGGATGATTACTGATAAGGATCCGTTAAGTATTCTTTATCAAATAATCAACATGAAAGAATCAGGAAACATGAGCAATTAAGGGTTCACTGCTTATACTAATTCTGAAAAAAACACAGAGAATAACAAAGACTGAAAATAGAGTGCAATAAAGCATATTCTGAAATTAACCTTTTCTTTATCATTCAGACTTATGAAACACAGATGATATAATAAACTAAGGAAACTGTAAAACACAAGATATAGAGGACTTATTGATCCAGTGGTTGATTCAAGAAATCTGTGACAAGTCCTCTGCTTCAATTCTTCATCTAGTAGGCCATACAAAAGTTGATTCCAAACAGCTCTTTATTCCAGAAGTTCAGTATTACAGCAGAGTCTAGGAATCCACACACCACCCAATACTCTAATGGATGGGGTATTTATACAACAAAATATGTACAAAAAATATCTCATAACAGCTTTGAGATAATATCTAGGTTTAACCTAAAATAGTTTACAAGTGAAAATAGAAACAGCTAGGAAAAGATATCTGATGTTTGTGCTGGAGGCAGGCCTTTAGGGTTCGGCTTGCAGCTATCCTCTGCAATAAATTTGCACCGACTTCTTGTCTTAACTGTGCTCTTTATTTATGATTTGCTTTCTTTAATTCTGCTCTGACATCTTTATCGTTGATTTGATACACTTTAATGTTGAACTGATACTCTTTAACTGTGCTTTGACTCCTGCTCACCGTTGTCCATCGTGTTCTGATAAAACAAAAAACAACTAACGTGTCTTCTGATCATCTTTCCTCTGGCAATTCATGTCTCTGAAGGTCCACTGGTTAGGGTAGCAAGTATCCCTGTATATCTTTTTATTTCTCTCTTCTGCAAGCTTGGAAATCCCTCTGTTTGGTTTAAACTGTACTTAAAAGAGGAAGACACTGTAAAATGGCAATTTGGTTAAGGCCATGAGCTCGTCGATGTAGCCTTTCTGGTCGGAAACTGGAGATGTGACCTCAGTCGATTTTATGCCTGGAGTGCGCGGGGCGCTGTATGCTGAAAAACATAGCAAAAAGGACTTTTTTCCCTTTCATTTGACAAAATGAAGTTTTGGCGGGATTTTTGCTTTGAAGGGCAGATGACGTGGTAGTATGGGTGGTGATGTGGCGGGTGACATCGGCAAAGGATAGCTGATGTCAGCAGAGGGTGGTGGTAAACGGTTTTGCCTGCACCGCTTTTGGGGTCAAGTGGTTTCGGGCGGAGGGCAAGCGATCATGCTGGGAGTGCGATGTGTGGCAAAGTACGAGCGCCAAAACCGCCGGTTCCCCATGAGTTAAACAACGGCGATGAAGGGTGGCGCGATATTGATTATCAACCGTCGGATGGATGGGCAGAGATCTGACGGCGGGCGCTCATTTAATATGGCGGGAGGTTTAAGCAGCGGACCTGGTTTATAATAAACTGTGTTTTAATATATCGAGACTGTTTTGATTAGGCGGGGGGGATTTGGTTATTAATTAATCGGGGGTTAATTAATCCCTTTATGCGTGCGGGGAGGCTATTAACAAGTTCCAGATAAACTTATTAATCCATGTTTATACAGTGATATGGTCGTAATCCACCGGGGTGGGGATATTAATTATTTTGGGGTTTTTTATGTATTTACACATAATACGAGGAAGGGTTTGAAATGTTCGGGATTTATATAAGAAATGTTAAAAAATTAATATGAAAAGATGCAAGTGAAAGCACCAAGTTTTGAACTTAGGCTTAGGATAAAAATGGGGTTTATATGATATTTGAGCAATTTCCTAAGTAAAATGGGGTTTTTACTTAGGCAATCATTACGAAATGGGATGAGTGATTTTAGTGATATTAAGGACAGATTAGGGGGGAAATTAGTAAATGATTAGGGAAAAATATGAAGGGAAGTTAGTTACTTCAACCTTGCCTCGCTTGAGCTGCATCAAGTAAAATGTTTGCCATGGCACTTGTGATAAAAGTAAAAGTTAACACATTGAGAGACATGATCCATCACAAGTATCATTCTGCAACACCAATCTACCTACCCTGCCTACTTTGCCTAGCATATTCTTTCTTTCTTGGGTGCATTTAGACTAGCAAACCCTCATAAAATTTTCTTTTCTTTGCATGACAAGCCTACCTAAGTCTGCGCTTATCACATCCAAGGGCTCAGATTTAACTGTTGAGCTCCTTTGTTTATCTACCTAGCTACTTATCTGCCAAGATTAAACAGTTTGGTCAGATTTTTATTCTCTATCTCTAAAACAAGAAATTCAAACATGAACTAGCTAAGATTAAGCGGTTTGGCCATTCATCAATTGTGGCATAATTCAACAAGCTGCACACAATACTTTATTTACAGAAAATGGAAAAGTAGTGGCATTTTGGGCTTGCACAGTTTCCTGGTATTTCTTTGTTTGGGGTTCATTTCTTTCACTTTTTTGACCATTTTATTCTTTTTACCCTTTGATTTTTCTTTTAGGGCATACCCTCTTTACATTTTTTACATTTTTTTATTTTTTCACAATATGGAAACCTTTGCAACAAGGAAAGGGATAAACATATTACATAGCTCAACAAGTCAATCATGAAATATGACACCTATTGGTATAGGAGTATAACAGAAGGAAAAACAAGCACACACGTGACACTGTTATTTTTGGACTAATGTCCCTGGAAAAACCCAATGCGGGAAAACCGATGCAGTTATCTAAGTGTTTTATTGTTAAGCAGTTTCAGAATACAGTCTGGGTGCAAGAAATGGATCACCCAACAGAGGATGCCCTCAACAGTCGTACCTCACAGTCGAAGATAGATATCAGCCCCAATCTGCCCCACGAAATCTCCTAGCGTCAACCTCTAGGGTCTATGTCAGCCTCTCTGGCCCAGCGTCAACCTCTCTGGGCTCTGCATCAGCCTCTAGAGCCTCTGCGTCTCCCACGCTAGCCCTCCTCAGGCTCTGCATAGCTCTTGGCTGCCTCTGCGTGGCCTCTGGTTGATTTTGCTTAGCCTATAGCTGGATCTGCGTCAACCCTCTCTCAGCTTCTGCACTGATGCTCCCAGTACTATCTTTACTACTACATTCACTGGTCCTCAGTTGCAACTCTGATCACTCCTTTGATTTCCTTAGCAAGCCCTGCCCCAAAAAATCGAATTCTTGATCAACTCGATGTGTTCTCCATGTGACCCTCAAGCCTCCTCTTATGCTTTTCTTGTTGACAATTCAACAGCTGACATTAAGTCCCTAATCAATGGCTAAGATTAGATCTAGCTTGATGCATGACTTTTGGACCATTCTAACTCAGTTTTATATTAATTCACATTAATATCTTATTTTCCCTAAGTTTAGACTTAGGGACTTCATTAAAAATATTAATTATTTTAATATCTCCCAAACTGGTTTGATTCTTCCCAAACCATTTCTAGGTATTGGAGATCTCATGTGCTTTAGCCCCTCCACCAATTTTCATGGCTAGAGCACATCCGATGCTACCCCAAATCAACACTACCTCTTAGCGAGGACTGTGCTCTAGTAATACTCCTCACTGAGCATCACCATGATCATCCGGCATCGGTCCCTGTGTTGATGATAGGCCTTCTGCCCAACATCGTCTGCACTGCTACATCATGTACTGCTACCCATTTCCCTGCCACTGCCACTGCTACATATGTACAACAACTCCCTCTGCATCCGTGTTGCTGCCCATGGCCTTACTACTGCCACTGCTGCATCTACACTACAACCCCTCTCATCATGCTGCATCGTGCTGCCCATAGCACTGCCACTGCTAACTGCTGCACTGCAACTCAGTTACTGAGAAGTAAGTAACTAATCTCCCAACTCTGACATCTCCGTCAGGCTAGAAACACTCCCGATGTTGAAGCTCCCTCTGTCACTGACAAGTGCTCCCTCTTTGACCTTTGCGCTGTCGCAACAACTCTGTTCATCTTGCACTGCTACCTTACGTTGTCCTAGAACTCCTGCACTGTACCTCCCTCTGTCGCTCCATCCGCATCTGTCTCTACCAACATCCACCAGTCCTTCTACTCCACTCCAGTAGCAAGGCATAATTCCAAGAGGTTGGGTACCTTGAGGATCCTGCCCCTCATTGCCTGTAGTCTGTCTGACTACAGCCCGATGTCTCCTAACTTCCTCTCAAGTGGCACATGAGCACTCATGGCACAATCATGATCTGTCTCCACTTCTTTCTCTTCCCTTTCTGGTGCAGCCTTGGTCTCAGAAGCCTCTCCCTTGCACTTCTTCCTCAGACACTGGCTCGCATAGTGACCCAATTCCCCAAGTGGAAGAATTTGACCTTGGAGAGGTCCTTCTTCCATTTCTCCTCCTTTCCCTCAGATGCTAGGGTAGCATCATCCTCTTCCTCCTTGATTCTAACTCCCTTGCCACTACTTCCCACCTTGGTTAGCCTTCTAATCTCTTCTTGACGAAGAGTCGCCCACAATTCCTCCCAATCTGGAAGGGTCGACCTACCCAGTATGCTCTGGACAAATACCTCCCAATCCTTTGAGACTGCATTCAATGCGTTCCTCACCAACATCTTCTCATCAGCATGGCCCCTATGGAAGTTAGCCGATCCCGGATCTCCTTCAATCGACCGAGGAAGGTGTCTATCTGTTCTCCCTTCTGCATCTGGTATGACCGCAGCTGATTTTCTAGTAGCATCTTCCTCTACACGGAAGTGTGCTGATACAATTTCATCAAGGCCTCCCACATCGCATTTGTTGTATTCTTTTTGGAAATATGTGGTACTACATGGTCTTTGAGCCCATCAAGGATGATGCTCTTGGCCCTCACCATTGCCTCCTCGTACTTTTCTTTCTTAGCCAGGTCAACTGGGATCGCTATCATGTTCAAGGCGAAGTGCTTGAGACAATTCCTGTCTAGAACGGACAAGATCCTCTCTAAGCGTCGATTTCCCTCCTGGAAACCCCTCTGCCAATGTCGAGATGTCCCCACTCCGATCATTAGTGAAGCTACACCATTGATCCAGAGTTCTTGGCTAGAAATCCTCGGCAGCAACTCCCTCCTCCTTGGTCCCTCCCTGTTAAGTACTGTTTTGACCACAGTACGCCACCAGCTTCACTCCGCAACTTGCCCACAGCCTCCTATGCCCCAACAAACAAAAGGTTAGAGCCTCTAGGCTATACGCAATCCCGGCACCAGCAAAATCCGCACCTCCTAGCCACGAGCGTCAATCCTTCCTAACTGCGAAAGATGACCAGGCACTGCGTAGGTCAGGTCTGCTCCTCTCTGCCACTGCGCTAATCCTCTACCTGGCTCGAACTAATGACACACGCACTGCGTCACCCCTTCCTTGCTACTTTTCCGCTAGGAACAACTTCTGTCACTCGGGACAGTTGTTTCTGCTACTGCTACAATGCTTGGCTGATGCCCTCATTTATCCTATGATTTGCAACCACGCTTTGATACCATGTTGGAATTTCTAAGTCTAACTATTAGAAATCCTTCCTATACTTTCTGATTTTTTTCTTCCTACTTGTTCTATTAATTAACAAGTTATTTACCATGTAAATACTGAAAATAAATACATGTATAGTCTCAACACATATAGATCATCAACTGAAGGAAAAACAAGCACACAAGTGACACCATTATTTTTGGACTAATATCCCCGGAAAAACCCAATTCGGAAAAACCGGTGCAGCTATCTGAGGGTTTTATTATTAAGTAGTTTCAGAATACAATCTCGGTGCCAAAAATGGCTCACCCAACAGAGAATGCCCTCAGCAGTAGTACCTCTCAGTTGGAGACAAATATCAGCCCCAATCTGCCCCAATCTCCTAGCGTCAACCTCTAGGGTCTGCGTTAGCCTCTCTGGCCCAACGTCTGCCTAGCATCAGCCTCTCTAGCCCAGTGTCAGCCTCTCTGGGCTCTGCGTCAACCTCCCTGGGCTTTGCGTCAACCTCTGGAGCCTCTGTGTCTCCCACACTGGCCCTCCTTATGCTCTCCACAACTCTTGGCTACCTCTGCGTGGCCTCTGGCTACTTCTGCGTGGCCTCTGGCTACTTTTGCATGGCCTCTAGCTGGTTCTGTGTCAACTCTCTCCCGAATTCTGCGCTGATGCTCTCGGTACTATCTCTGCCTCTCTTCTACTGCATTGACCCTCAGCTGCAACTCTGATCACTCCTTCGATTTCCTTAGCATGCCTTGCGCCAGAAAATCGAATTCTTGATCAACTCGGTGTGTTCTCCAAGTGACCCTCAAGCCTTCTCTTATACTTTTCTTGTTGACAATTCAACGACCGAGATTAAGTTCCTAATCAATAGCTAAGATTAGATATGGCTTGATCCATGACTTTTGGACCATTCTAACCCAGTTTTATATTAATTTACATTAATATTTTATTTTACCTAAGTTTATACTTAGGGACTTCATTAAAAATATTAATTATTTTAATATCTCCCAAACTGGTTTGATTCGGTCCAAACCATTTATGGGTATTGGAGATCTCATGTGCTTTAGCCTCTCCACCAATTTTCGTGGCTAGAGCACATCCGATGCTACCCCAAATCAACAAGAATGCTAAGGAATATAAAGTCTATCTTCCGGGCAGCAGGAAGGTAGTAGTTTGGCGAGATGTAAATTTCATTGAGGATAGAGCTTTTAGAAAATCTCGAGAAATGCCTTCTGAGGAGCAATCAAAAGATGAGTCGTTGGTCAAACCACTTCAACTAGCAGAAGCTAGTACCATAAATTCACCTTCATAACAAGAGGAATCACAAGAAGAGGAAGAGCTGACAGATGCGCCTACTACTAGAGGAAGAACAAGCTGGGAACTCTGATAGATTCTATGAGATGCATAAGAATTCATTGGTGCACTTAGGAACAATAAAAGGGAGCGAAGACAGCCAAACAGATACCAGGCCTTAGTAGCTCAGGTTGGGGAACCCTCCAGTTTTCAGGAGGCCATTCAGCATCTAGTATGGGTGGATGCGATGGTAGAGGAATATAGCTCTATAATGGTGAATGATGTCTGGGAAGTGGTGCTTAGGCCTCAGGATAGATCAGTGGTAGGTTCGAGATGGATCTACAAGATCAAATATGCTGCAGACGATAGTGTGGAAAAATACAAAGCCAAGTTTGTGGCTAAGGGGTATGCTCAGAAGGAAGGAAGAGACCTTTGCCCCATTAGCTAGGTATACATCTATTAGAATTGTGATATCTCTTGCAGCACAGATGGGATGGAAGATTCATCAGATGGATGTCAAGACGGCATTCTTGAATGGAGTAATAGAAGAGGAAGTATACATTGAATAGCCAGAAGGCTTCAAGACACATGAGAAGAAATCTCATGTATGCAGATTAAAGAAAGCCTTGTATGGGCTTAAACAAGCACCTAGAGCATGGTATTCGAATTGATGGCTACTTGCAAAAGATGGGGTTCATCAAGAGTGATGCAGATCCTAATCTCTACTATCTGGTTGTAGAGAATGAGCCTCTTGTCCTAGTATTATATGTGGATGATCTCTTCCTAACAGGATCATCTAGGCTCATCGAGAACTGCAAGAAGAATCTAGCCACAGAATTCGACATGAAGGATTTGGGACAGATGCATTATTTCTTGGGGTTGGAAGTTTTGCAACAGAAGGGTGAGATCTTCCTTTTACAAGGGAGATATGCTACAAAAATCATGAAGAGATTTAGGATGCAGGACTGTAGGCCTATGGCTACTCCAATGATCATCAACTAGAAGAAAATTGATGCATCATAAGACAAAGATGTTGATCCCACCTTGTACAGGCAGCTCATAGGATCCCTGATGTATCTAGTCAATACCAAGCTAGACATTTGTTACGTTGTCAACACCCTCAATCAGTTCATGGTGGAACCTAAGAGGGTGCACTGGGGAGCAACCAAACATGTTCTTAGGTATATACAAGGAACAATCGAGCATGGACTATTATACACCAAAGGTAATGACATTAGTCTGAGTGGGTAGGCTGAGTGGGTTCAGTGATGCAGATTGGACTGGAAGTTCAGTAGATCAGAAAAGTACCATTGGGTACTGTTTCAGCAATGGATCGGGGATGACTTCCTGGTGCAATAGGAAACAAAGATCCATAGCTCTGAGCTCAGCTGAAGCGGAATATATGGCCGCTAGTACAGCTTCGTGCGAAGCCATATGGCTTAGAAAATTGCTTGTGAACCTATTCCATAGAAGGATGGATGCGACCATGATCATGTGTGATAATCAAAGTTGCATCAAGCTCTTTGAGAATCCAGTATTTCATGATCAGTCGAAACACATTGATATCAAGTGCCACTTTGTGAGAGACTATGTCCAACTAGGAGATGTACAGTTGAGCTACACTCCTATAGGAGAACAGGTGATGGACATCCTCACCAAGGCCATAGGAAGAACAAATTTTGTTTATTTCAAGGAAAAGATGGGATGGTAAAGAATCCATTTCAGTGGAAGAAATGGATAAGTGTCAGGGGTTGCAGTGTAGCAATTAGCAATGTTATGGGAAGCATGGACAACATATTGAAAGGGAGTTGCAGTACAGATGTAGCAGTGCAAGTGGTAGTGTCATCGGCAGCAGTACAGGAAGCAGCAGTGAAGATGATGTGAGGCAGCGGGCCAAGCATCAACACAAGTACTGGTGAGCACATTCCTCGCTAAGAGGGAGTGTTGATTTGTGGTAGCATCAGATGTACTCTAGCCATGAAAATTGGTGGAGAGGCTAAGGCACATGAGATCTCCAAGACCCAGAAATCATTTTTAGAAATTCCATCTGGATGAGGAGTTATTAAAATAATTAATATTTTTAATGGGTTCCTAAATCTAAACTTAGGAAAATAAAAATATTAATGGGTATTAATAAAGATAAGAATGAGAAGCTTCTAAGAGACAAGGATCAAGTCTATTTTAATCTTAGTCGTTGATTAGGGACTTAATCTCGGTCGTTGATTCATCAACAGGAAAAGTATAAGAGAAGACTTGAGGGTTATTTGGAGACACACACTAGTAGATACTCAATATCTCAAGGAAAATTGATTCTCAAAGAGAAGGAGATCAACTTTTAGAGGGAGAGTTGCAGGGTGGAGGAAGAGGGGGGTCAACAGCAGTCAGAGGAGCTCAGAAGAAGTGATGCTGGGACTCTGAGAGACAGTGCAGAGGGAGACGGAGATTAGAGAGACTCAGGGATGACGCAGAGAGGAACCAGAGATGCGCAGAGCCACGTAGAATGATGCAGGGCTAAGACAGTAGAGAAAGGAAGCTCTCCAGGGTGTCATAAAGTCTCAGAGAAAAGTCCCAAGTGTTTTCTCCGAGTGTCTATGTAAATTTTTCTATAAAATAGATGCTACAGAAGATTAATAAAACCATCCTCTGTTGCACCGGTTTTCCCACATTGGGTTTCTTCGGGGACAATTGTCCAAAAATAACTGTGTTGATGTAATTGATTCTTGTGCATATATTTATTTCTGTATAATGCTGTGATATCTGCAATAGAATTTATTTTAATATTTACTGAAGGGATTTCATAAATAACTTATTGAGAATATTAAGTAGGTGAAATAAATTAGTTACTGCATTAATAGAATTTATGTTTAGAAATTTTCACATTAAGAAAGTATGCAAGTACAAAATGTCAGAGTTTCCTCAAGCCCAATAACTCATTACATGATACAATATGATAGCATATAGCCTTATTATATAGAGAGTTGGGAGAAAATCCCAAGGAAGAATGTATGTGAGAACTGAACTTGGAGCAAATCCCAAGGAAAGATAAGTCAAGTTCGATGTGGAGAAGATAGAGACATCAAAGCAAAATCGAATTCCATATGTGCACATCAAGGGAAATCGAATTCCATATATGGCATAGTAAACTCATCCATGAGTGAATCCAAGTACCGTGATAACTCCAGTCAACAAATGCAAACTCGAACTAAGTGATGCCACAGATGTATATGATCCCCAGATAGCTCTACGTTGCTCCCCAGGAACTGTGTGATTCCTCCATGTGCAACTCGTAGTCTGGCCAAGTGAAACTCATAATCCTCAAGAGTGGAGTGCTAAGAGTAGAAGAACCTGAGATAACTGTGAGATGAGGCCCCACCTAATCTTCAGTCCAAATATACCATAGAATATTCCTTCAGTACATGAGTTCCTCTAATAAATTCGATTTTCCACATGTACAATTGTTGCTTTATCTCTAGGAAATTCGATTTTATGAAATAATGGTGTATCTATGATGCAGTGTGCTCAGTCATCTTCCAAATGTCCGTTGACTCCAACTCTTTGACTTAGGATAATTTCCAAGTCATTTCCACGTAATTCTGTCACATGGAATAATTTATTTCTTTCTATTTGATTTAATTCTAGCCTAATTAAATGCCACAATTTCCACTAAACTTAGGAAATATTGGTTTTGAGGGTCCAAAACACATTATTGACCCCTCAAAGTGTGTCATAATAGAAAGTTGAGGGTGAGAGGTGTAATTTTTATTACTCATACTCTATAGAACTTCTCTAGACTACACTTATTACAATTTAAATACAGTTTTATTTGCAATTTTTGACCTGCGGGAAATCTAAAAAATTAAAAAATGACTACCTAGACCTAACCAAATTCCACGAAATTTTTTGTGTGATCTAATATGGTAATATACATTGAATCTAGACACTAAGATGTGTTAGGGGCTCAACCTTCAAACCATCACCCCAGCTTTGGAGTAAAAGGTGAGTGAAAAACCCTAGAAAATTATCCGCCTCTAAAAAAGGAGGGATAATTAACCAAATAAAAAAAAAACACTCCAAGGTGTACTCGTTTGTTGATCAAGTCCCAACATCCTAGGCCTGTTACGGACTCAAAACTCAAGCTAACTACAAAGTATGTTACAAAAATAATCTACAAGAGGCTAGGCCAAAGAGTATGAGCAAGCTCTCTTGTTTGACTAGCCATGACTTAGCTCTTTGCAATAGCCAGATATTGATAAATGAAGTACAATATGTAAAAATATATTTTCCCAAGTTTGATATTTTGATGCAATAAATAAAAGATTTAAGAAACTTGAAAGAATCCCTGCAACACATGCGGGTTCTCCTTGAATATTTTCAAGAATGGGTTGATTCCTCCGAGAATTTTCCCTCACGCTTGAAAAGCTTGACCAAATAATGATTCATCTACAAAACTTCACCAAAAATCATTAAATCGACATGAAATTAAATAAATGCAATGGAAAGAATTCCTAGAGATACATCTATTATCCACTAGAAGATTTCTTTTCCTAAAGCAAATAATTAATTCTTATGCTAATATGAGATCGCTGCATACTAACGTAACTTGAAACAAGCATGAAATAAACAATGACATGAGGAAATAAATAGAATCATAACAAGAAGTCAAGAATTTACCACACATGCAAGGACAAGAACACCATCACAATTTACCCCAAAGACTGTTGCATTATATTGCAAGTAGTGAATACAATCTCGTAGAGTCTCCTCAAGCACAATAGCTCATATTACATGATACAATATGAGAGGACATGGCCTCATTATATAGCTATGTTGCACGAAACTTCAAGGAACCTGACGTTTAGAGGACGTACCTGTACTCGAAACTCTGAAACTCGGTCGAAACTCGACTATCATGTAATCATCTATGAGAGCTAATATAGACTTGGTTTTCCTTCTAAATTGCCATCTATGGGTCTTATTCCCTTTTTTCTTCCAAGATAATGTGTTTTTCACTTATTCATAATTATATATATATATATCGGGGCTTTGGATTGACGGTGAATGGGTGCGCTGTTAAGGCACTCCTTGCGATAGGTCACCGGTTCAAATCCCCGTGGGTGCGTAGGTTAGTCTTAACAAGAAAAAAAAAATTATATATATATATATATTATATATATATATATATATATATATGACGTTTCAGTCGACATTTCAGCTAACGTTTCCATTTTTGGGAGGTGACATTTCTACACGTGCCCGTTTCGGAAACTCAGAAATGTTTCGGTGCTTCGTGCAACTTAGTTATATAGAGAATTGGGAGCAAATACCAAGGAAGAATGCATGTGAGAACTGAATTTGGAGCAAATCCCAAGGAAAGAAAAGTCAAGTTTGATGTGGAGAAGATAAAGACATCAGAGTAAAATCGGATTCCATATGTGCACCTCAAGGGAAATCGAATTCCATATATGGCATAGTAAACATATCCATGAGTGAAACTGTGAACCAAAGCAATGCGATAAATTCATTCAAACCAAATCAAACTTGAACCAAGTGCCACCACTTTAGATGATGATCGATGCTCTACGCAGATCCCTAGGAACTGCGTGATTTCCTCAAGTGAACTCGTAATCCTCCATGTGAAGTGCTAGGTGTAGAAGAAACTCAAGCTAACAGTGAGAGAAGGCCCCACAAAATCCTTAGCCTAAATATTCCATAGAATATTCCTTCAGTGCATGAGTTCCTCTAATAAATTTGATTCTCCACATGTGTAACTGTTGCTTTATCTCTGGGAAATTCGATTTTATGAAATAATGGTATATTTATGATGTAGTGTACTTAGTAATCTTCCACATGTCCGTTAACCCAACTCTTCGACTTAAGATAATTTCCAATTCATTTCCACATCATTCTGTCACATGGAATAATTTATTTCTCTCTATTTTATTTAATTCTAGCTTAATTAAAAACCACAATTTCCACTAAACTTAAGAAATATGGGTTTTGAGGGTCCAAAACACATTATTAACCCCTCAAAGTGTGCCATAGTAAAAAGTTGAGGGTAAGAGGTGTAATTTTAATTACTCATACCCCATACAACTTCTCTAGACTACACTTATTACAATTTAAATACAATTTTATTTGCAATTTTTGACCTACGGGAAATCTTAAAATTTAAAAAAAATGACTACCTAGACCTAACCAAATTCCATGAAATTTTTTGCGTGATCTAGTATGGTAATATACATCGACACTAGACACTAAGATGTGTTAGGGGCTCAACCTTCAAACCTTTATCCCGACTTTGGGGTAAAAAGTGAGTGAAAAAACCCAGAAAATTATCTACCTCTAAAAAAGAAGGGATAATTAACCAGATCAAGAAAACACTCCAAGGTGTACTTGTTTGTTGATCGAGTCCCAACATCCTAGGTCTGTTATAGAATCAAAACTCATCATTACTAGTATCATTTATTACAATTCTCCGTAGGGTGTGGAATCCGGGTACAAGAAAGATGATGAGAAAATAGAAGTAGAGTTAAAAAACTCTGTTGAATGATGATATCTGATGGTACAAGTGTACTCTGGAGCATCCCTGGGCATGGAGTCTTTCATATAGTCATCAGGTGTCATCCTAGTGGTCAACATGCCCCACACAAACGTAAAGAATCCCAAGCTCCATACAAGGAACTATCTGGTGGCCTACCAATGCCACCTCCTCTGACAAACTCCTACTAGAGTATGTTGATCATCCTGTGATCCCATGTACAACTGTCATACCAAGACAACCCAAGGGGTCTGCCCATAAATTGATTGGCCATGGCTGCTGACCGAAACTCCCCTAGCAAATGTGTGCGCTCAACTGCTAGGTTAGCTATACCGCCAAGGTCGTAGTCAACCAGCATATCTCGGAAGTAATGGTAGTCCCACCCGAATCCAATGCTCGTCCAGGCCTCTAGTATCCCTAGTGCCTAGTAGCTCCCACTGAGCTTCACCAGGGTCCACTGCCATCTCCATAGTCCACTCCATCGGGTACCAACTTAGAATTTGTGGCCATCCAACCCTAAGAGAGAGATCGAATGTACGAACTCCCATACATAGAACAAGCCCCCCATCCTGTGGATGTTGTACCTTGCGCAGCTCATGTCACCCCATCTCATCATCGTCAGCACATAAAATATGTTGAGGTGACTTTGCCTCTCCCTTTCCAAAGCGCAGAGGCAACTTGCTAGTGCTACCAACCCCATCTATGTATGTTTGAAGAGAATTATTTCGATGCTCTAGTATGCACGCTAGATGGACCATTAGGAAATCCAACTATTCCCCAATGTGATTCAATTTCGCCGATGGCTTGGTACAAACCGCTCTCATGCCCTCCAACCCCTCATTACGCTTTAGAATGGCCTCTCATATTGTCATGGCCTTCTCTCTCAATGCTAGAAGGTCGGCCTAAAATTGATGAAACTGCCATGCGCATCTATCACCCGTAGAGTTGGTACAACTCTAGATACCTCAGCAACTGTCAGAATATCATCCATGGGTGACACCTCTTCAACAGATGACTCTATGGGTGTAGGCTCTATCCTCTCCACTAAGGTGTCAACTGGGGCTATCAAAGAGGTATATAATAATTGTGACTCTTGCACCACAAAGGGTATATTGATGTGCTCCTCACCATCCTATCGGCTCTCAACATCATGCTCAACCTCCTCCTTAGACTCCTGATGTCTAAAGCCAAGCCTCCACCAGCAAAAGCGCCCCTTGGTCTAACCCTCTAAATGTCCCTGATTCTGTCGACTTTCCCCACATGATGTAGATGGTTGTACCCCCATGTACTGTGCACTTCTAGTGTCTCTGCTGTAAGGGTGAGGATGGGTCTGGTCTGTCACCCTCCTCAACTAGGCCAACCTCTCATCATCCCAATGGATTCCACCCCAGAATTTCTGCATAGTGAATTTCCCTTGAGCCATGGGTTTGTCTACGGTTTCACCAGTCATTGTGCCTACATACCCAAATCTTCAATGATCTTACTGGTTACTCACAGTTGGGCCAAGATCATGCTCTGATACCATTGTAATGTTCATAATGGAAAATTAACAATGATAATCAAGCAAATGCAACAAATTCAATACAATAAAAATGTACACAAAGCAGAGAACGAGAAATGAGCCAGAAACATGCTAAAATGGGCCAAATTTATTATATAGTTGAAGGAGTACAAAATAGATTGGAGTGAGTGCACATAGGCTTGCTTAGAGCAAGCTACAAGCCCCAAGTGGATGAATATCATCTGCCCAAACGATGCAGGAAGCTCCCCAACAAATAATTGCGTTGGCCTTTGAAGAAATGCACTCTTGGTTGAGTTGGGACCCCTGTTTGACCCCTCAAATCTGTCCAGTAAATTCTACCAAATTATTTCGGATATCCTTCTCAAAAACCTAGAAGAACAAGAAAGGGTCTTGGAAAATTCTACCGACCATCTGAAACCCAAAATTTCAGGTCTCTCCTCCCCACTTTCTACCCAAATAATTTTGATGTTTGGAGCACCAAAACTTCCCAAAAAATTCTGCAAAAGTAGGAGCCAACCCCTTGACCCATGACCAACAAAACCCATAAATATTTTGGGCTAGCTCTGACCTCCTGGAACTTACCCAAAATTGTTACTATGCCCTCCTCAGTAGAGACTATGTCCCCAGTGGCTCTATCTGCTACGAACCCTCCTTATTTCTCCTCAATTTGCAATAGGAATGGTATAGGAAATTCCCCCAGATGTAGGGGAGAGTTCTTACATCAAATCCCAACACAAGATAGCTGAACCCAGCTCCAAAAACACATTGTCCAGTGACCCCCTACACAGGCCCTAGGAAGATAAATTTGTTCCCATCAATAATGGTCACCTCTAGCTCCAAAAATTTCCATAAAGACTGAGCTCTCCCTCAAGCAACTCCACTGATTTTTTCTTGGAAAAATACCCTCAGAAGCTAGTTGAAATCAGTGGTACGGTTTCTCTATTGCGTCCTCCCTGGAGTAGGAATTGGCTGAAGGAATCTGCTGAAATATGTTGCAATACTCCATATCCCTCTCACCAAAATAGCAATAGCTTGCCTTCCTAGGGTGGCACTTGAAGTCCACCAAAATAAGGGTGAATTTTCCCCTTGGAGAACTCTGTGCTAAGCAGCACTAGTGACCCAACTAAACAGCTTGAGGAACAAAGAAAATAAATGAGGGAACAAAAGACCCCAATAGCTTCTATGCTCCTATTTATAATTTCTTCTTACCTCCTCATGTGTGTCCCTCCATCCAATATTTCAACCTCCTTCTCTTAGCTATTCGATTTTCCTAAGGGGTTTGAATTCCCCTTTTTGGGTAGCCCCCACATCCCACTACCAATTTAATATTTCCTTTTCCCTAATGTTAGTGGCCTCCATCTTCGAAAAATTAAGTGGGAACTCCCTCCACCCACTTTTTCTAATTTTACATTCCAAAATATTTCCCAACACCCAATTAGAAATTCATTTTAACAAAATTAATCTAATTGGGGACATTACAGAGCCTTAAGTATATCTTGGCTCTCCTAAATCCAGTCCTCGGCCTTCGGGGCCTGGCTGTCTCGAAAAACAAGGTTAGCAAAAGACAAAGCATCATACCCATATGAAACATAAAAAGGGGGCAGACCAATGGACATATGATAGGTCGTGTTGTATCAATACTCCCCCAAGTGCAACCATCTCATCCAAGCTTGCTCCACCCTATCACATAGTTCCTCAAATACCCCTCCACCCACTTGTTGTCTATCTCGGTCTACCCATTCGTCTGAGGGTGGTAGCTAGTATTGGGAGTGAGCTTAGTGCCCACCAATCTGAAGAGCTCTTGCCAAAATGCCCCCATAAAACAACTATCCCAGTCGTTGACTATGGTCTTGGGAAGACCACGCAAACGGAAAACCTTCCTGAAAAGTAGCTCTGCAACTTGTGAAATAGAGTACCTTGACGGGTTAGCGAAGAAATGGGCATAATTCGCCAATCTGTCCACCACCACACATATGTAGTCATGACCCTGTACCATGGGCAGTCCTGTTATGAAGTCCATCGAGATGCTCTCCCATTAACCCTTAGGAATGGGGAGCGACTACAGTATTCAGGTAGGATGGGTCAAGTCCCCCTTGTTCCTCTCGCAGACCTCACACTGTTTCACATGACTCAACACATCCCCCTTGAGGCCCTTCCATGTGAAACGCTCTCCGATTGTCCTGTAAGTCTTTGGGAACCCCTGGTGTCTTGACAGTGGTGAATCATGTGCTGCATGGAAAATTCCCTCCCTCAACTGCGATTAGGGTACTAAGAATATGTGACCCTCGTAATAAATGACATAAGTGATCACCCTGTAATGCTCATCTCCATGGATACCCTCCAGGATCTCACACGACCGTTAATCCTTGCAGTACTCTACCAATAGCTATGCCTTCCAATCCTGGCAGATGCTTATGAGTGAAAATGTCATTGGGCTCTTGGATAGGGCATCTGCCACCACATTATTCTTTCCCTTGACACACTCTATGTCAAATTCGTAGGATTGGATTGTTGGGTGTGTGTTATATTCTTTCCATGACTAGCATCACATGTGAAGTGAGAGACTCTCCTTCGTCGCGCCAGGCGTAGCAGGGGGTTCACAGGGAGGGCGGCAGCCCCCGTTGTCAGGGGGTTTGAGGGGGCGGTAGCTGCCCTCTACATGGTTCGGGGCAGCACCCCGGGAATTCTTTTTTTGGATCCTATATTAGGTGGGCAGACCTACCTATTGTTTTGTGCATGGGTTTTGCACATGGTTTTGGGCATGATGGTTTTCTGCCCATGGTATCTTGTAGATATGGTCAAGGGAACTACGGTTATGTCCTAGTCTAGGGTTAATGGATTGAGGATTATGAATGCTTCATCATGTATATATATGTGTTGTAACATTGAAAGGAATAATAATGAAAAATCAATCTAGTAGTCTTTATTTTGGGATCGAGGGAGAAAATCTCTGTGTATTTGTTTTGTGTTTATCACCATTGTATATTTTTTGTTTTTAAGAATTTGTTTGCAAGTAATTTCTATATAGTGTTAAAACCTACATGGATCTTGTTGACCCACTTATACTACCTATCATTAAGGCCCTTCTGCCCCAGAAAGTGACGAAGACTATTGTGATCAGTCTTCACTCTGAACATGTTTCCCACCAAGTACTATCGTAATTCGGCCAATGCATGCATGATGGCCAACATCTCCTTGTCATACATCGAGTATAGCCTCACATGACTAAGGAGCTTTTGAATCTTGAAAGCTATCGGATGGCCTCCCTCTGACAAAATAGCGCCAATTCCTTCACCTGATGCATCACAATCCAAGGTGAAAGGTTGTGTAAAATTAGGTAGTGCCAATATCGAACAACTGCTCGTCACCTCCTTGAGGTGCTCAAATGTTACCTGTGCCCTGTTTGTCCATGCAAATGCCCCCTTCTTGGTCAAATCTGTGAGAGGGGCTGCTAGCTGTGAGAAGCCCTTAATGAACTTCTTGTAATATGTGTAGATGCCCACAAATCCCCTCAGCTTAGTCACATTTCGTGGGACTGGCCAATCCCGGATGGCCTTGATCTTCTCCTCATGCACCTGCACTCCATCCTCTCCAATAATATGCCCCAAGTAGAGCATCTTTGTCAACCCAAACTCGCACTTAGACAGCTTCACATAGAACTGTTGCCCCTCCAAAATACTAAGCACCTCCTCTAGGTGTTGCAGGTGCTCCTCCCATGTCCTGTTGTAGATCAAGATATCATCGAAGAATACCAACACAAATCTGCACAACTTCTTGTGGAACATGTGGTTCATGCAAGACTAGAAGGTGACAAGAGCATTGGTCAGCCCAAAGGGCATAACCAAGAACTCAAAGTGGCCTTAGTGACATTTGAATGTTGTCTTGGGGATATCCTGATCCCTCACCCGAATTTGGTGGTACCCCAAACATAGATCTATCTTAGAGAAGTACTTTGATTCTCTAAGCTCGTCCATCAGCTCATCTATTTAGGGAATGGGTTACCAGTTTTTCAAGGTCTTCTTATTGAGGACCCTATAATCAATGCACATCATCAGCGTACCATCCTTCTTCTTCACTAGGACAACTGACGAAGCTAACAAGCTAGAACTAGGCCTGATGTACCAATGTAAACAACTCTTGAATGGCTCACCCAATCTCATCCGAGTAGACCTTGAGGTGTCTGTAAGGTGTTGTGATGGCTACTTGTACCCCTGGCTCTAGCTCAATGGTGTGCTCAAACCCACTATCAGGTGGCATCCCAGTGGGATGTCCCCAAACACTATAGGGTACCTGTCTAAAATGGCTAGAATATCTGGATGGGGTGGTTTGGGTTGGTGCCCAACCTTTGAAATCCTTGACTCCACTACCCACTCAATGTCCCCATGCCTCAAGCCGGCCTCCATCTAGTGTGCCGATACTATCTACGGTGGGTAGGAGTGCATGCCTCTCAAGACAACTAACTTCCCATTTGACCCCATGAATTCCGTCTCCAGCTTCCACCAATCAATAGTCACTCGCCCTAGAGAATAGATCCATTGGACTCCCATCACCACATTGGTGTCTGACACTTCCACCACGAAAAAGTGATCGGTCACTGAGTAATTCCCCCTGCTCACTGTCAAAGAGGGGACATATTGGGTACACTGCATCGTCCTACCCTCTAGCACAAGAATAGAAAAACCCTCAAACTCCTCTGGAGTAATGCCCCTACCCCTGCATGGTGCCTTGGATCCTTAGGGTCAAAAAATTGGGAACCCCACACAATGAAGCAAGCACTCCCCTAGTAGGTGCGAAAGGTGCTCCCCTAGGTGGTGTTGGTGGAGGTGGCACCCTTGCTACATGTGGCTCGTTGTCACCCCCGTCTACCTCCTACTCTATGTCATCTTCCTGGTCATTATCAGAGAAGACCTCAATGTAATGGGCCTTGCCCATAGTGCATCTGTGGCTTGGTTCCCAAGGCACTTGGCAGGTGAAGCACAACTTTCTCCTTCAGGGATCTCTCCTAGTCCACTCATCCAACTTTCCATGCCCCTGGTTAGCCCTCGGCAGTGGGGTCCTAGTACCATGACCCTTGGGAGGAAAAGGAGCTTGTGGTGGAATCAGTGCCCTAGTCTTGGGAATTGTGTCCTACAGATCCCAGGTACGAGTCACGACCTCCAGCAACGTGGTTGGTCTACCAGATCTCACTAGCCCACATAAGGGCTCAAGCAAACCCTCTACAAAAGTGTAGACCCTCCTAGCCTCAGGCAGGTCCGGCACCATCACGGATACCCTTCATAACTCTGATATGAAATGCTTGGGGTTGACAGTCTATTTGAGTTGTGTGAGCTCTCTAAAGTGGGCCTCTGGGTCCCTCCTGTCAAAACACTCCACTGCCCTCCGTGTGAAATCCTCGTAAGAAGTTACGCTTTCATGTCCAAGTGTAGTCAGCCTGTGTAACCACCAATCATGGGCTTCACCCTCCAAGTGTAATGGCTACTACCTCTATCATCTAGCTGAGATGGAAATATGTGTCCAGCTTCTCCACCCAAGCCCTAGCTATGCACTTGGAAGAGCCATCAAATGTGGGGAGGTACATCCTCCCTATGGTGCATTGTAGCTCTGTGTTCTATGCATTGGAACCCCCTGTGCCCCTACCTTTCTCATTTTGCTTGAGCTGGCAAACATCTCTTAAGGAGAGTACAACTCGAAAATCATTCCCCATAGACTGCCACCTCTAGAAATAGTCTCCCATGGGCATCTCATCCTGCCCACCCTGCTCACCTGGTCTTGAGGGAAAAATGTGGGCAAAGTGGTCCTGGTTGGTCCATTAAAAGCATGTGGGTGAGTCACTGGAGAATGGTGGTCGTACTGGTAGGAAGCCCCTGAAGTTTCCCCAAATAGAAATTCTCGATGCATGCCCTTGTCTCGATTCTGCTAATTGAGTTCTTCTAACATCTTCTGCCCTTTGGCCAAGTCATTTAGGGCTTTCAAGGGGCTATCAAACACTACCTCCTCTTTTCTCTTAAGCTCCCCCATATTTACCTCCTCCATTGCCTGCTCTGGGATTTTAACATCAGGGGTGATTTCCAACTCTCTTTCCGTACTTTGATATCGCTGCCTTCGGTAGGTCACATTCTGATTGTCCAAATAATCCCACAGCTAAGCCAAGATCAGAGCTCTGATACAACTGTAATATTCTCAATGGAAAATTTACAGTGATAACAAGCAACTACAGCACATGCACACATAAAATTTAAACACATAAGTAAACACCCAAAATTTCTCCAAAAATTGCACCCAGTTGAGCCATTTTATTATAATGCAACGGAAGTACAATGAGAGTATGGTGTGAGTGCACCTGGGCTTGCCAAAGGCAAGCTAAACAAGTCCCAAGTGATAAAATGAGATGCTCAGATGCTAGAATGTGCTCTCTATTCTATGCCCTGCATTGTCGTAGAAAAACTACACTGCTTGCTAGAATGAAATTGTTGTTTGACCCTTTTCCAGTGCTCAGAAAATTCCAAGAAGTTAATCTCAAACTCCCCTCAAATAACCCACCAAAAACCAGAAAGGATTTGGCCTAGTTCTGAACCCCCAAATTGACCCCAATTTCTACGTGCTCCTCCAGTAGCTGGGTAGTTCGGCCCTCTTGGAAATGGGACTGTTCTGACCCTCCAAATGATGCAAAATGATGGTGAATTTCCCCTCCAGATAGCTGCCCAAATTCCCATCTCAATCCAGCATCAAATGGCCACTCTCTCAGCTCCCATGTGTAGCCCAGAAGTACCTCCTGTGCAGGCCCACACAGTCCCTAGAATGGTCCCCCTGCTACAACAAGGGATCCACAAAATTTGGCTGTCCTATCACCCTGAATCTTCAGCAATAAGAGGCCCAATGCTTCCCCGGTAGACTCAATAAGTTTGTTGCTCCCCCACTAGCTTCCCCAAGAAATGTGTGTTCCTCTCCCATGCCCAGATTGTTGAAGAAAGCCCCACGAAATGCCTGATGCAATGCTAGAATTGGCTCACAAATGATATTGATTTCCCTCCTTGGGCTCGCACTCGGAGTCCACCGAAGCAAAGGGTGAGGAACTCGCTTGAGAATCTTGTGCTGAACAACACTCGCAGACTAATAGCTCAAGCGTGCTTGGTAAGTGAGTTTGTCAAAGTGTCAAAAGGTCCAACATGATGTGTGATTCCTCAATTTATCCTTGGGATGTGTTCCCCTCATGTGGGAACCATACATCGAATTCCTTCATCCCAAAAAGAAATGAATTGCCCAAGGGGTGCGTATTTCCCTCTTGGGTGGCCCCCACAACCCACTAAGTGTTTGATTTGCCTTTTTCTCCCTATGTGAGTGCCTTCCTTAGCCAAAAATTGGAAGTGGGGTCCTCCAACCCACTTCTCCTAAGTTGGAAATCAAAATTATCAAAATTGAGCAAAATTGTATTCTCACCTAGCAATAATTGCTAAGTGGGAATATCATAATGCCCTAGATTTCTCAATATTGTATTAGAGTTTGGTTATTTTAAATAAGGGCAGAAAGAAGGTCACATTGGCTTAAGATCAAGAAAAAAAGGATATCTACCTAGGACCGAATTACTAAGGGCAAGGAGGACTAAAATTTGGGCACATATACTAGCTCTCTCCATAGTAACTATACCGCAGATCTGAGCATAAATATCAAAGGCAGAGTGTCTTAAAGCAAAGGTCTGGATTCTCCATTAGAAGATCTGAATTTGTGGTGTCATCTCAGAGCTTTAAAGTCTAGGAGTGTATGCACTTGTGGAGGGACCAAATTTATGTTTTGAGTATCACATAAAGGGAAAATATCAGTGCGAGTTTGGGATTATAAGCATATCTTGCAACCTCTGTCACCCTGGAAAGGAGCTGAGCCTCCCTCAAAGTTTTGAAGCATAAGTATACATTGGTAAGGCTAAATATAAGCCAAAGATCTGAGCACATAATGAACTCAAGGCCAATCAAAATTGAGTCCAATCATCAATCAAATTTGTATCAAAGGTATTGCAAGAGACTGAACCAAAGGGCATTGTAAGCCTGTTATAAAGTTACAATCACCATAGAATTCGAGGAATAGAAAAGGACCAAATTAGGTTATGTTATAGTCACTATATTTGAAGAAGAGATCACAATATAAAAAGGCAAGTTACATCAAAGAAAGCCAACTATGGACCAAAATTTAAAGAATATTTTATGGAAGAAAAGTAAGGTTGACCACCAAGGATTTGGATTGGTGCCTTGTCCTTTGGGCATATGGAGTCTTATGAGGCTCAAGATGAGCTAAATCATCTCTAAGGAAGCCTAAAAATTGATACCCTAGGTACTAATTCCCAACATTTACCCACTTCAAAAGATAATGGAGTTTGATGGAGAATTTAAGAATTCCTCCACTAGGAACATTCATTACATGTCATACAATGAATAACGTATTCAATACTCAACTAGAGAGCTTTTCAAAAATTGATTTTTAACAATTAGGGTACAATTTAGCATATTCTAGAAGCAGAAATTTCATACATTAGACAATTTCAAGAGAAATTCATCAACATTAAGCACTTACAAGACAACATGCAATATATCTATCCATCATCCAAGAAGTAGCTCCAAAGACAAGATCAAATTAGCTTCCAAACATTGAAATGCATCTAAAATATCTCCAATAGCCAAGAAGGAACAAGTGTGAAATTCTTCTAAGAGGTCAAATTCAAAGTGTGATAATGATGAAAGAGTGAAATGACCTCTCTCTTATTTATACATGTCTAATGATCTCTAGTTTTAGGCTAAAGCCCGTCAATTCATAAAATAATGGGCTAATACTAGGTGAGGTTACAATCCAACCTCATAGCCAATGCAAAACATAAAAATTAACCCATAAAAGAGATTGAAATGTTGATGTCATGCATGCATAGGCCCTTTTAGGGCATGTATTGGGCTCCTCCGGTGCCAAGTCGAGTGTAGAGGATTCCATAAATAATGATCTAGGGGTTGGCCCCTAAATCTCCATGCAAATCATCCTATGGGCCTTAGTTTTGAGTTTGGGGCACAAAACGGGTCTCATGGGTCTCCTGGTGATAGAATGGTCTATTTCTACTCCAACGTTGAGGGTTGTGAGGATGATGTTAGCCCTCCCATATCTCAAGGGGTAAGACAAACCTCATCTCGACCTTGGATCTGCTGCCAAACCATGTGTACACTGCTAAGCCGGCTGGGACATGCTGGTCCAAGTGCATCATCTCATGAATAATGTGGGGCAAAGAGCACACTATTGGGGGTGTTGTAGGTGCCCATGGAGTAGAATGATGCTCTGCTAGTAGCAGGAATCCCATGGCTCTCAACACTTCATCTATAGGGTGTCATATGCTCCTCTAGTGGACTTGGGCCCCAGTTAAGTTTCCAAGCCCATGATGAAAACCACCTACCAATCACACACAATGTTTAGTGTTGAATATCCATTAGGTATAATTATCATTAGTGCATCTAAGTGAACCAAGCCTGTTAGTCATGGACAAATTGACACTTCATACGGGGCTTCCCTTCCAAATTTGGGGCTTTGATCTCGCAATAGTGTTACCTCCCTAGGTAGGAGGAGCTAATAGACAGTCCTATTAGGTGTTTCCAACCCGTAATGGAAAGACAGGTCCCTAGTACATCCTTCAATCAATACGTGGCATGTGGATAATAATGGAATGAAATGGGGATAAAGGGGGCTCAGGGCCAAATTTCGTGATCAAACGGGTAGCAATAATGAGAAAGTCCATATTCTAGGCATACAGATGTGAGGAGGGAGAAATTGTGGATGCATGAATTACCTTGGCCTTTGTTTTTCGACCCCTCTTATTGCCTCTTTCCTTTCTTGATTTTTCTTTGTATTACAGCTCGAAGCTCTAGGAAAGGAGAGCATGTTATGTATGATGTATGGTTGTGGTTACCCCCTTAAAGGTGGGGAAGTTCATCACCCACTAAGGGTTTAGACATGCAAGGATTCCTTTTAATGATGTAATAGGCAATATTCACCCCAGGAACCGGGTGATGGCCATAATGATAATGGGTAGGGCTCATGCTTGGCTTTTGCCCACTCATGATGGTTGGGACAAAATTCTCCTAGTGGTACCAACTTCAGGTGGGTAACAAGTACAAGAATAGAAAGTATGAAAACTCAACAAATCCTTGTATGGCCTAAACAAGCATCGCGATCCTGGTATGAAAAAATGACTAAGCATATTCTGAAATTAAATTTCAAACACTTTAATCTTGATGATGCATTTTTATTTGTTAAGAAAGTTGAGGAAATTGTTGTCTATCTTGTGGAATATGTAGATGATCTATTGATAATATGTAATGTCCCTTCCTAAATTATTTTGGAACAGGATTTATTTCTACATTTTGGGCCAATTTTGGAGGAGATGGGGCCCATTCAATTTTATTAGGAGACTTAGGAGTTAGAAGTAAGTTATTTTGGTTTTGTTCACACAAGGAAAATAAGCACTTCCTAAGCCAATAGTTCGAATTGCGCGAGGGAAAATCGATGGCTTAGGGAGGGACCCACAAAGGAGGGAAAATGGAGGCAAAAAGGCTCCATTAAATCTATAAAAGGAAGACAACACTCCTCATTTCATCATTCTTGGCTTATTGAATTTGATTATGTTGCTCGAGCAGTTTAGCCAGGTCACTTGCTGTTTAGCAAGCGTTTTCCAAGCGGAGAACTCACCCTTTCTTCGGAGGAATTCGATTGCCACCCTAGAGAGGTTCATCCATTGTCATCTAGAGGATATTTGTAGAGATATTTCTAGCATTTGTATTCAATTCGCCCCAATAGTGCATATTTATGGAGAACGCAGTAGTGTATCTAGTGTGGCCATTGCAACATTCTTCTGGAGGGCTATTGTTTGTCGAGAGAAACAAAGGAAGTATTGGTGGAGTTGATTTCTACCTTTCCAGAGTGAGAAGGATTTTGTTGGTGTATTGGTAGGCAGTGCGCTTCAACAAATTTGGAGGGCGTAGGGCCTTTTGTGGGTCGATTTTGGAAGGTCAAAACTAGGGTAAACTATTTTTGGGTTTTTCTGGGTTTTTGACAAGGATCCTAGATATAGAGTTTTAGCATTTTTGGAGCACAAGATACGAGGTTTCTTACAATTCATTTCTAGCCAATAGTATAGTTTCAGGGGACAACACAGAGCATTAGAGGAGTAGCCATTTCCATCTTCGAGATTATTGTTTTATGTTAAAATTGGCAACTAGGGCCAAACTCCATGTGGGTCATCTTATTTATGGCAGTTGATATTTTTCTTAAATCCCTCTCATCGAGAGGTGTAGGATTGATCTAAAGATCATCCGATTTCAATAAGTATTCATGAAGTTATGAATTTATTTGTGTTATAAGACAATTCGTCAAGGTCGGCTAGCAACCAAATAAACCGTGCACATGTGCTCAACGTTCTCGTATAAATAGAGGTGGCCTTCAAGTCATTTTAACACACTTGGGATCTCTTCCTCTCTCTACTTGTCTTTGGGTTTTAGTAGGAGGAGAGATCCTAAGGAATAATGTTGCCCTGATCCAGAGGGTAGAAAAGCCGGAACTGCCAGAAAAGCCAAAACTGCCAGAAATTCGAAACTGCCAGAAAAGCCGAAAATGCCAGAACTGCCAAAAAAGCCGAAATGTTAGGAAACCTGCTCACAAAAAGATAAAAAGATAGAAAAGCCGGAACTACCGGAAAAGATGGAAAAATCCGAAAAAGTCGGAAAAGCTGAAATTGCAGGAAAAGCCGGAATTGCCGGAAAAGTCAGAATTGCCGGAAAATTCGGAGATGCTGGAAATGCCGAAACTGCTGGAAAAGTTGGAACTACCGGAAAAGCCGCAACTGCCGGGATTGCCGGGAACAACTGGAACTTCCGGGAACAGCCGGAATTGTCGGAACTACCGGGAACAGGTGAAAAAGCTGAAGCATCTGTCTCCGAAGGAGAGCAACATGCAAGGGATAGCTAACTAACATTGGGACAGTTGTATGGTACTTAGCAGCAAATACACCAAGCATGCAGTGTTACAGCTAACATGCAAGGGACAACTAGCACGCAACAACAAGCATGCTAAGGACAACAAGCATGCTAGGGACAACAAGCAAGCAAGCTGCAGCCAACACATAGGTCAGGATGGCAACATGGTGCAGGAATGGCACATAATGCAGTACAGTGATGGGTACAGTCATGATTAATGAAGCGTGATGAGATGTGGCATAGTGATGATGGGTGCAACATGGTGCAGTGCGATGAGGTGCAACATGATGATGAAATGCAGCACAACGATAGGTGAAGGAGTCACCTTGGAGAATTAGTTGAAGCAGCATGTCTTCAACTAATCTCATGTATCATCTTCTTAGAGATGATCTATGCTCTTATCTAGATAAGTCAAAGTGTTGACTTCTATTGTAAACGTACTATCTCTCTCTCTCTCTGCTAAACTATTGAAGAACATATAAAAAGAATTGATCAAGGGTTTACCCACATTGGGGTTTGTCCCTGGCTAGTGCCACATCTTATGTCCTCTTGTCTTGGCTTGTCTTCTACGATTTATGTTTATGTTCTATCTGCAATTTACTTTAATGCTGATGTGATTGCTAATCTAGAAAAGATATAGAGCTAATTGTGAAAATTGAAATAAATTGCTCTAAGCATAGAACATACCTAAAATTAACATGGTATCAGAGCTGAGGTGAAGACAACACCCAAGCAAGAGTGAAAGAGAAATCACCGAAGACAGTTGGGAAAGGACAAAAGGATCAGTGGATTCCTCATCCCTCTTCAAATTCACCAAGGGTGAAGTCAAAACAAAGAATATTATCAGAATAATGCAGCGGAATATGGCCTACCTAAAGATCACTTCATTGGAAGACCGGATCTCAGGGTGGAAGGAAAGGCAGATTACTAGTTCAGCCATTATGCGAAGGAGTGTCTGAATGGCAGGGACACATCACTTGATGATGATAACAATCATTCCAGGGACATCTTCAATGATCAAAGGAATGACAGGTAATTTAGGTCATCAAGGAAATGGCCGACTCTTCATAGAAAGCAAGGAACCCCAGGTATGAAGAATCAAATGTTGTTTCTGATAAGATAAAGAAGCGTTATCTTGTATTGGCCCTCTCCTTCAGATTCTTTGGGAATCTGACTTATAGATTATAGTGCTTCAAGGCATTTCATCGGATAGATGGGTGCACTCTCTAATTTGGTAGAGATGGAAACAATAGTGGGATTATACTTGGAGCGGATGCCACCTATCCTGGAAAGGGTGTAGGGAATGTTAACTCCCAATTGAAAAAGGGTAACTCGATTCATTTACAGAATCTCTTTTATGTACCTGATCACAAGAAGAACATGGTGTCCATCTTGGAAATGGAAGTCAAAGGTTTCAGGGTGGCATTCATCGATGGAAAGGTACATGTTAAAAAAATATAATTTTCAAAGATGCTTTTTCTCATGGGTTCAAGGTTGGAAATTTGTATCAAGTTGTAGGATGGTCCATTGGGGATCATGTCAATTGACATATCACATCTATAACACTGGAGGTCTACCTATGGGGCCCTATATGATATGAGTCAAATGGTGATAGGGATGTTTGAATTCAAGTAGAGCGTGAAGGTACATGTCTGAGATGTACTGAAGGAAAATCTTATAAGGGGACCATTCCCCTCATGCAGCAGATCCACATGTTTGGAACAACCCAAGGAGTTTGATGATCAAGAATCTCATGTATACAGGTGGAAGAAATCCCTCTATGGCTTGAAGCAAAACACCCCGGGCGTAGTATGAGAGGATTGATAGTTTTCTGATGAAGCTGAGATTCACTAGGAGTGAAACCGATCCAAACCATTACCTGAAGGTTGTGGATGATAGACCTCTCATACCGGCACCTTATGAGGACGACCTATTCCTGATAGGTGCAGACCCTCTCATTTGCAGAAGTAAGAGGGAGATGGATTCCGGATGTGGAATGATAAACTGCAAGCTTGTGACTACCTCGAGGATCTTAAATTTAAGAAGTTATATGGTAGTGATGTCAGACCATATTTGGGAAATGCCTCTGAGTTTCATAAACTCATTCGTGTTGATGTTCTTGGTGAACTTACGTTTAGACATATGTTTTGCAGTTAGCATGGCGAGCTCATATTTGGTTGAGCCTCACTGGATTGGTGCCAAGAATCTTCTGAGATATCTTCGGGGCACAATCTCTCATGGATTGAGATACACTGCTGGAAATATGAAACTGCATGATTATTTGACTGTTGACTGGGCAGGTAGTGTGGAGGATCACTAGAGCACTTCTTAGTGTTGGTTCTCTTCGTATTTTGCTTCGATATCATGGATGAGCAGGAAGCAGAAGTTGGTTGCTATAAGCACCGCCGAGACCAAATACATAGCTACGAGTATGATCTCGTGTGAAGCTGCATGGTTGTAGAAGCTCTTAAGTGAGTTGTTTGTACACATGATGAATACCACTGTGATTCTTTGTGACAACCAAAGGGGGATTCTATTATTGAGGAATCCCATATTCGATGATAGCTCCAGCAGATAGACATTAGATATTGCCTTATCTGCGATATGGTAAGTCGATGAGCGAGGAGGTTCCATTGCATTGAGACTGATGTACAGGTCGCAGACATTTTGTCAAATCCCCAGGGAAAGGTCAAATCTGTGACATTCCCGAACGACTTGGAGTCGTTGAGAGACCTTCTTATAAGGGTCCTGCATGTTGCATGCATTAAGCTCCGGGAGCTCTAGGGGGCTTGGGGTACTTACTGGAGCAACATACGACCACAGGGCGACTCACCCTCCCCTATTGGTGTGCTATGAACAGGATGATTAGTTCTTCTGTAGGCCGGGATGATTAGTTCTCCCGTCGCAACTGTGGAACACGATGATTAGTTCTCCTGTGGGCCGGGATGATTAGTTCTCCCGTGGAAACTGTGAAACAGGATGATTAGTTCTCCTGTGGGCCAGGATGATTTGTTCTCCGTGGCGACTATGGAACAAGATGATTAGTTCTCCTGTGGGCCAGGATGATTTGTTCTCTTTGGTGACTGTGAAATAGGATGATTAGTAATTTAGTTCTCCTGTGGGCCAAGATGATTAGTTCTCTGTGGCAACCACTGACAAGATGATTTGTTCTCCTGTGGACAAGATGATGAGTTCTCCTGTCGAGGCATCCTACCCATGCAGTCTGGGACTCATGGGAAGTACCTCCCATCTGATCAATGAGCAGGTAAATGAGGATAGGGACCATAGTAGTACTATTGATGGACACATCGTTGTATCTACCGTACTCCCTATGCTAGGATGACCTCCATTGATCTGGGATCAATGAAACTGATCTAGGATCAGTATGAGTGGTTTGAGACACTCTCTTGTGACATTGATCTGGGATCAATGAAACTAATCTAGGATCAATATGAGTGGTTTGAGACACTCACTTGTGATATTGATCTGGGATCAATAAAACTGACTTCGGGTCAGTAAGAGTGAAGTGACACACTATCTTCAGATGAAACTGACTTCGGGTCAGTAGAGAATGGTATGAGACATTCTCGATCAATTCTTCTTCTTCATGGTTAAGCAGAGCAGAGTAGAGCTCAGCAGATCAAAGCAGAGCAGAGCTCAGTAGATCAAAGCAGAGCAGAGCAGTGCAGGGCACTGATGGCAGAGATAGTACAGTCAGACATATGGATCAACGGATGTATTTTTCCGTAGTTGAGAGGGAGTGTTAAAATTGGCAGCTAGGGCCAAACTCCATGTGGGTCATCTTATTTATGGCAGTTGATTATTTTTCATGGATCCCTCTCATCGAGAGGTGTAGGATTGATCTAAAGATCATCCGATTCCGATAAGTATTCATGGAGTTATGAATTTATTTGCGTTATAAGACAATTCATCAAGGTTGGCCAACAACCAAATAAACCCCACATGTGCTCAATGTTTTAGTATAAATGGAGGTGGCCTTCAAGTCATTTCAACACACTTGGGATTTCTTCCTCTCTCTACTTGTCTTTGGGTTTTAGTAAGAGGAGAGATCTTAAGAAATAACATTGCCCTGATCCAGAGGGCAAAAAGGCCGGAACTGCCGAAAAAGCCATAACTACCGGAAAAGCCAGAAAAGCCGGAACTACTAAAAAAGCCGAAAAAGCTGGAACTGTCGGAAAATCCGGAAATGCCAGAAAAACCGGAACTGCTGGTAAAGCCGGAAAAGCCAGAAAAGCCGGAACTGTCGGAAAATATGGAACTACTGGAAAAGACGGAACTGTTGAAAAAGCCAGAAAAGTCGGAACTACTGGAAAAGTCGGAAATGCCAGAAAATCCGGAATTGCCAGAATTGCAGGAAAAGACGGAACAGCCAGAAAAGCTGAAAATGCCAAAACTGTCAGAACTGCAGGAAAAGCTGGAACTGTCAGAAAATACAGAACTGCTGGGACTACCGGAACTGCCGGGAACAACTGGAACTGCGGGAATTGCCGGGAACAGCCAGAACTGCCGGGAACTACCGAAACAACCGAAGCATCTGTCTCCGAAGGAGAGCAGCATGCAAGGGACAACTAACTAACATTGGGATAGTTGTATGGTACTTAGCACAAATACACCAAGCATGCAGTGTTACAGCTAGCATGCAAGGGACAACTAGCATGCAACAACAAGCATGCTAAGGACAACAAGCAAGCAAGGGACAACAAGCAAGTAAGGTGCAGCCAACACATAGGTCGGGATGGCAACATGGTGCAGCAATGGCACATAATGTAGTACAGTGATGGGTAAAATCATGATTAATGAAGCGTGATGAGATGCAACATAGTGATGACGGGTGCAGCATGGTGCAGCGTGGTGAGATGCATCATAATGATGAAATGCAACATAACGATAGGTGAAAGAGTCACCTTGGAGAATTAGTTGAAGTAGCATGTCTTCAACTGATCTCATGTATCATCTTCTTAGAGATGATCTATGCCCTTATCTAGATAAGTCAAAGTGTTGACTTCTGTTGTAAACATACTCTCTCTCTCTCTCTCTCTCTCTCTGTTGAACTATTGAAGAACATATAAGAATAATTGATCAAGGGTTTCCCCACATTGGGGTTTGTCCCTGGCTAGTGCCACATCTTGTGTCCTCTTGTCTTGGCTTGTCTTCTGCGATTTATGTTTATGTTCTATATGCAGTTTATTTTAATGCTGATGTGATTGCTAATCTGCAAAAGATATGGAGCTAACTGTGAAAATTGAAATAAATTTCTCTAAGCATAGAACATACCTAAAATTAACATTTTATCACCTGGGTCCTGTCAAGCTTGCCCTTGAGGCAAGCCGAGGGGAATTTATCCATATTATTGTACTTGCTCCATTTCATTAGTAAAATGGCTCAGTTGGTTCTCATTTCTGGAGTTTTAATAAGCATTTGTTGATTGTTTTATTTCCTGTGTCACAAATCGATTTTGTTTTACATATCATTATTTATTTAAGTTTGGAACATTGCAGTGGTATCAGAGCATCAATCTCGGCTCAGCCTATGGGTTTTCAATTTTCAGTTGCAGCTATTATGATTTTGAGGGTTTTTCATTGATTCGTCAAATTTATTAAAGGCCAAATATTTAATTATTTGTGCAAATTATTAAAAGGGACATTATTGTGGTATTAGAGCATGATCATGGCCCAACTGTGGGAAACTAACCAGTAATAGCATGGAAAATTTCGGGTATGTAGGCACAATAACACGTGAAACCATAGACAAACCCATGGCTCAAGAGAAATTCATTGTGCAGAAATTTTGGGGTGGAATCCACTGGAACAATGAGACGTTGGCCCAATTAAGGAGGGTGATAGACCAAACCCATCCTCATCCTTACAATAAAGGAACTAGAGGTACACAGATCGTGGAGGTGCAAGAATCTACACCATGTGGGGTAAATCAAAAAACTCGAGACACCAGATCTCCTTGAAAGGAGCAGACAGGACAGGAACGTTTAGAGGGTGAGACTAGGAGACACTTCTGTTGGTGGAGACCTGGATTTAGATATGAGGGGCCTAAGGAGGAGATTGAGCATGAGGCGGAGGACATGCGGGAGTGTGAGGATCACATTGGTATACCCAGTGTGGCACAGGAGTCACCATTGTTGGAGGCCTCTTTGATAGCACTAGTTGACACCTTAGGGGAGAGAGTAGAGCATACACCCATAGGGCCATCCATTGACGAGGTGCCAGGAGAAACAAACATGTCCACCATTGAGGAGGTAACATCCATTGTTGAGGTATCCATTGATGAGGTATTCAGGGTCGTGACCAAGTTTTCAGGTGATAGCAGCGCACAACAGGATGATGAAGTGCCAAGAGACATCATCACCCTTGATGAGGCGACGATAGGTACAGAGGCACCCAGATCTACGATAGAGTTGAGGAATGATAGTCACCTACAACATGGAGAACACATAGAGGGGTGTGAGCTAGTCATGGAGGGGTAGTTTGTGACTCATGTTGAGCCCATGGTGGAGGAGGATGAGTAGTCTTCTTTGGGGCCAACCATTGACTTAGAGCATATAGATGCACAAACCATCAATAGAGTTGCAGTACTTCCAGATAGTAGCTCTCTCTGGGCATATATAGATGGGGCTTACAACATTGCTAGACTACCTTTGCACCACACAAATAGAGATGCAGAGACCCCCTGACAAATTTTATGTGTTGACTAGGATGGTGAGTTGAGGCAACATGAGCTGCGCAGGGTGCAACACTCCTAAGATGGAGGGTTTGTTCTATGTGCTGGAGTTTGTGCGTTCGATCCCTCTCTTGGGGTTGGATGGTGAGAGATAATGGGTTGGTACCTGGTGGAGTGGGTTAGACTCATGGAGATGGTCGTAGTCCAGTGTGAAGCTTAGTGGGAGCTCTCAGACATCGAGGGCACTGAAGGCCCAGGTTGACATTGGGATCTAGGCGGGGCTTCCTATCTGATATCAGACATGCAGGATGGATATGGCACTGGTGAGGTAGTCAACCCAGTGTCTGAATGCATGCATTCCTTAGGGGAGTTCCAGTCGGTGCTAGTCGCTAAGTGGTTTGTGATCAGACCCCATTTGTTATTTTGGCATATTGGTTGCGCATGGGGGCACATGATGATTGCATTCTCTGGCAGGACGAGGTGCCAGGGGTAGAGTTAGGGTGATCAGGTCTACCAATATTGACGAGAGGACATGACGTGTGTCATGGTGGGGTCACTAACAAAGTGGTTGACACTTTGGCACATGCGATATACCATATGTTACAGGGTGGTATGGCAGTAGGCAGTGGTACCCAAGACTGCACAGAGTTGGGTCGTATTGTCCAGTGTTATATAGAGGGATGTGGCCTAATGCATACATACCCAATTTTAGGCCATAGCACCTAGTGGTGTGCAGGGCTATGCAGCGAGGAGCATTGGCTCGCAGAGGATCATGCAGATACATGGTGGTATACCATAGCATGTCGGTTTACACTATGGGGTAGGAGGAGTGACTTGCATCGCATTGAGGATGTGTAAGGAGTGACAAGTGCAGTGACACAGGCAGGACACAAGATGGTACATGATAGTATAGTCGTAGTCGGGGGTATCCAGTGGTGTACAGGGATAGGTTTCCGCATAGAGTGGCATGTCGAGGAGTGCGGTGGTACTTGGTGGTATGCAGTGACACATGATGCGGCGGAACGGGCTCTTGGAGTGTTGCCTCCAGGGAGACTTATGGACAGGGACAGTAGGTGTACCATTGGATGCAATTCACCTAGGATCGATGAGGACATTGTTGAGCATCTGGGGATGCCATGTTTAGTGGAGATAGGGCCTCGAGGGAGTTACCAGCATACCTGAGGTGAAGAGAGGGTCATCCATACGATTACTCTTGAGCATTCTAGCAGAGTCTTGATCATACTCTTTGGGACATACCCACCCATCATCCTCCAGTGGTGCTTATAGTTGCAAAGAGTTTGGTTGTTGCCCTTTGACACTCTCCATTTAGGCAGCAGGGCATGGGAGACTCACCCTAGGCAGTTGGATGAGACACCACGTGTCATGGGCCGAGAGAAGACTCTCCACTTGAGACACTTGGTAGGTGCACGAGTTGATAGTTACAAGCTTAGGGATGGCATGGTTGATTGTCGAGGTAGCATATGTTTCACCCCTAGGTTCACACTTGGGGATGTGACCGAGAGGGAGTTACATAGTGCTTTTTCAGCTGGACAACTTGAGGCGTTAGGTGAGCATGAGGTGCAGAGGATGGTAGTCCTTGTTGGCAAGATGATGCGGAGGCTTCTGGCAGTACCTTGGCACATCATCAAGAGTTGGGATAGAAAATCTCGCTGTGTGATTTGGTAGGCATAGAGCTGCTGGATATTTTCAGCACAACTTCTTGCTGCTTGTTTCCTACCTATTGGATACCTACATGAGGCAGAGACGAGGCACAGAGGGGTCCCAACATCTAGCAACATATCACAATGGCAAACAGAGAGGATTGGGGGTTGTGGACCTCCAGTATGGTTATGGGATCTAGGAATCCAATGGATTGGTGGGATACTCTACTCCTCAATGAGCATGGTCAAGATAACAAGCAGACTGATTCATTCACAGGAGGACACATGGGGGATAAACGAAGTCCTCACCATAGGACAAGACCGATTTTTGCTCAATATTTGGGCTAGCCATGGAGTGATAGGCGCTGGCACTTTTGAGTCACTTTGGCAAGATTGGCCTTACCTCGATCATCGCATAGATTATGGACGAGAGTAATGGGAGAGGAAGCTCTGGTACAAGCATGCTAGGTAGTCATTCATGACCAGAGTGTCACGATGTCAGTAGGATAGGTTCCTTCTAAGACAAGCAGGGGATTCTGGCATAACAGGGTTGAGCAGTTCAACCACCCATAGAGGTGAGTTGGCTTCTGTTAAAATTGGCAACTAGGGCCAAACTCCATGTGGGTCATATTATTCATGGATGATAATATTTTTATTAGATTCCTCTTATCGAGAGGTGTAGGATTGATCTAAAGATCAACTGATTCTGATAAGTATTTATGGAGATATTAATTTATTTTGATTATGGAATAATTATCAAGCCGACCAGCAACTGATGTAGGCTTAGAAGCCCAACAGTCACATCTATTCAATCGTCAACATTTGTGTATAAATACAGGAGGAATTTTACTCATTTGCACTCACTCATCTCATCACATCTCTCTCTCTCTCCTGTGGAAAAAAGAGGTTCTTCTCCTACTACACAGAAAGAGATTCTTCTCTCACACGTGTGGAAGGAAGACGCAAAATTTAGGCCTGCAACTGCAGATCCAAAGTTTGACTAGCATTGACTAGTTGTCTCCCTCTCAGAAATGCGTTGTAGGTGCTCTTGACTCTCTGTGGAAGGCCACATTTTTTGGTGAAGGAATCAAGCCGATTAGACGGTCGGTTTGCGAGATATTGTTTGCCCTAGTTTGGCTGATCTAGGGTTTGCTGCTACTGATGTAAATCAGAGTTATGTACTATCTCTCTGCTGAATTATTGAAGATAAAGGAAGATTTGATCAAAGGGTTTCCCCATATTGGGGTTTGTCCCTGGCTAGCTGCCACATCTTGTGTCTCTTTTCTTGGCTTGTTTTCTGTTGATTGTTTAATGTTCTATCTTCACTTTACTTTATGTACATGTGATTGCTAATCTGTGGATAATAATAAGAAAGATAAGTAAATTTCTCTAAGCATAGAACATACCATAAATTAACATGGTATCAGAGGTGAAGTGAAGACAATGCCCGAGCAAGAGCAAGAGCAATCACCGAAGAGAATATTGGCAAGGCTATCCTAAAAGAACTATGGGGTCCTCAACACTCTTCCCTGCCGAAGACAAGATTTGTCAGAAAGCTGACTATCACGGATGAAAGATGTCTCTCAATCTAACCTTAGAAGATCAAGGAGTGTTGGACCATGTGAGAGGCAATATTGTTGAGCCCCCATCAAATGCACTCGCTGCTGCCAAGAAAAAATGGAAAAACGGTGAATTCAAAACAAAGAAGATCATTCGGGACTCTATCAACAAGCGCTTGGTGGCCTACATCTCTGACCTGAACACCGCCAAGGAAATCTACGATAGACTGGTGAGTTTATTTAAAGTTAATGATGCAAATCAAGTTTTGTTTCTTAGAAATAAGCTGAAGAACATCAAGAAGGGTAAAGATGAGAGCATGCAAGCATATTTCTTAAGAATCACCAAGATCAAGAACGATCTCCTATCTATTGGAGAAATTATTATAGATAGGGAAATGGCACTCTCAACCCTTGGAGGATTACCATCCGAATGGTACGTGTTCAGGACTACTCTTCTGAACAATAATGTAATTCCTAGTTTCGAGGAATTAATGGCTAGATGCATTCAAGATGAAACAAGGGTAGAAGAGCAAGAAATGCCCATGCCTAAAGGTCCTCCTGCTACCTTTTCTTCTCATGCTAAGAAAAGAAATAATTCCGGGACTAAATCAAAAAGAAACGCTGGACCTAAGGGTGGAAGAAAAAGATGATGCTACATTTGCGATAAAGCATGTCACTATGCAAGGGAGTGCCCTGACAGAAGGGACTCACACTAGGACGATGATCAAAATCCATCTCATGGCAATCAAAGTAATAGCAAATCTAATCGCAAAGGGAAAAGGAGTGTTGGAAATCAAGAAATAAGACAACCATTCAAGAAGGCTAGAAATTCTAGGTATGAATCCAACACTGTTGATAATAAGCAGGATGAATATTATCTACCAGCTGCTCTATCTACCTCTGCTCCTTCGGACTCAATGGGAATTTGGCTCATTGATAGTGGTGCCTCAAGGCACTTCACTGGTTACAAAGAAGTTCTCCATAATCTGATAGAGAAAGAAACTAACCTGGAAATTGTCCTTGGAGATAATATGAAATATCCCGTGAAAGGTTTAGGCAATGTCTCTCTTAAATTGAATCAAGGTAATACGATCCACTTACAGGATGTATTATATGTACCTGATCTCAAACAGAACCTGGTGTCTATCTCGGCAATGGAAGACAAAGGCTACAAGGTGGCTTTCATCGATGGCAAGGTACGTGCATGGAAAAACAATATTAAAGATGCCTTCACTCTTGGTTTTGAGTTGATTCATTACATCAAGTCGAAGGAAGTTCGCTAGGTGTCATGTCTTGTGACACATTTGAAGCCTTGATTGAGAAAATGGAAAAGAAGATCAAGATCTTAAGAACTGATAATGGGACTGAATATGAATCTAACGAGTTTCATGACTTTTGTAAAGAGGCTGGCATTAAGAGGGAGACTACGACACCATATACTCCTAAACAGAATGGTGTGGCGGAAAGGAAGAACAGTACGATTGTGGAAGCTGTCCGTGCCATGTTCCATGATCAAAGACTTCTGAAGTTTCTATGGGCCGAAGCTGCAAGCACCGTCGTATATGTACAAAACCAATGCCCTCATCAAGCATTGGGTTCCAAGACTCCTGAAGAAATGTTTATCGGTAAGAAACCTGACATATCTCATTTTAGAATTTTTGGAAGCCCTGTATATTTTCATGTGCCGAAAGAGAAAAGGAATAAATTGGGTGCATCTGGAAAGAAAGGAATATTTGTGGGCTATGGTGAAAATAATAAGGGCTATATAATCTATGTAGCCGGTCAAAGGGAAGTCGTGATTAGTCATGATGTCACGAAGATATGGCTCTCAGCAAGGTGGACAATCTTCCGACTTTGAGGAGCTCTCAAGAAGCCGACACCAGGGAACCGAAAGAAAAGGATGATGAAACAATGCCTGATGTGGAAGAACCCATGGATCCTATTGATCAACCCGAGCCTTCCTCTTCTAAGAAGAGGCCCTCTTGGCTTGGGGGGCTACTCGATGATGCTGAAGGACACACTGCCGAGGAACCTTCCGTCAAAGCAAGAAACTCAACAGGTATCTGGGATGCCTGACCATCATGAGCATGATCATACAAATGAGCCTTCATCATTCTCAGATGCCGTCAAGCATCAAGTATGGAAGATTTTATGACCGAAGAATATGAGTCTATTATGAAGAATGATGTCTGGGAAGTAGTTCCCAGACCCCAAGACAAGACAGTTGTCACTTCTAAATGGAATTACGGAAAAGTATAAGGCTCGTTTTGTCGCTCGTGGCTTCTCCTATAAGGAAGGTATAGACTATGACGAGATATTTGCACCTGTTGCCAGATATACTACCATCCACTCGATCATAGCCCTTGTGGCTTCACAAGGATGGAACCTACATCAGATGGATGTCAAGACTGTGTTCTTGCATGGTTCGATCAAAGAAGAGGTCTACGTAGAGAAACCCGAAGGATTGAGATGTATGATTGAAAATCTCATGTATGCAGGTTGAAGAAGGCTCACTATGGGCTGAAGCAAGCACCGCGAGCATGGTATGAGAGGATTGATAGCTACTTGATGAAGCTGGTATTCACTAGGAGTGAAGCTGATCCTAACCTTTACTTTAAGGTTGAAGATGACAAGCCTCTCACACTGGTGCTGTATGTGGATGACCTCTTTCTAGCAGGTGCAGACCCTCTCATTCACAAATGAAAGAGGGAGTTGGCTTTTGAATTTGAAATGAATGACCTAGGACCGATGAACTATTTCCTAGGACTTGAAGTGTGGCAGAAGCTAGGGGAAATTTTCCTATCCCAAGGAAAATATGTGGTGAAGATATTGGAAAGATTCGGTATGGTTGACTGCAAGCTTGTTACTACCCCGATGGAGCTTGACTTTAAGAAGTTAAGAGGTAGCGCTGTTGGACCTATTTTACGAAATGCTACCGAGTATCGGCAACTCATCAGAGCATTAATGTTCTTAGTGAACTCCCGTCCAAATATATGCTTTTCAGTCAACACATTAAGTCAACATATGGTTGAACCTCACCACATACATTGGATTGGTGCCAAGAATCTGTTAAGATATCTTTGTGGCACAATTACATATGGGTTAAGATACACTGCCGAAGATGTGAGACTACTTGGATACACTGATGCTGATTGGGCAGGCAGTGTGGTGGATCGTAAGAGAACTTCCAGGTGTTGTTTCTGCTTGGGATCTACTTCGATATCCTGGATGAGCAGGAAGCAGAAGTCAGTGGCTCTGAGCACCGCCGAGGCAGAGTATATTGCTGCTAGCATGGCCTCCTATGAGGTAGTCTGGTTGCGAAATCTCTTCAGCGAGCTGTTTGGATTTACATTGGATACCACCGTGATCCTATGTGACAACCAAAGTGGAATTTGTTTGTCAGAGAATCCCGTATTTCATGATCGCTCCAAGAATATCGATATCAGGTATCACTATATTCGAGATATGGTGCAGCGGGGAGCTATAAGGCTCCAACATATCGGTACAGATGAATAGGTCACCGACATTCTGACAAAGCCCCTAGGAAAGGTCAAATTTTTGAATTTCCGAGAATGACTTGGTGTTATTCAAAAACCCTTTGATGAGGGTCCTGTATGGTGTATTGAGCTCTGGGAGCTCCGGGGGGGTGCGGGGTACTTCTTGGAGCGACATATGACGAACATGGTAAAAGAATCAAAACTTTCCTTGTGACACCCCGTGGCGAGTATGTAGCAGGATGATTAGTTCTCCTGTGAGGTCTGGATGATGTGTTCTCCATGACGATTGTGTAGCAGGATGATTAGTTCTCCTGTGAGGTCTGGATGATGTGTTCTCCATGATGATTGTGCAGCAGGATGATTAGTTCTCCTGTGAGGTCTAGATGATGTGTTCTCCATGACGATTGTGCAGCAGGATGATTAGTTCTCCTGTGAGGTCTGGATGATGTGTTCTCCATGACGATTGTGTAGCAGGATGATTAGTTCTCCTGTGAGGACAGGATTGATTAGTTCTCCTCTCGAGGCATCCTATCCATGCAGTCTGGGACTCATGGGAAGTACCTCTCATATGATCAATGAGTAGGGAAATGAGGATAGGGACTTGTTGACCACTACGTGTCAACTTCCCATAGCAGTACACCCCCTTTTTCGCAAAAGGGATAACGCTTAATCGACATTTCCGTACCATTTGACAATCATCATCGACTTGATCATGTTATGTTGTAAACCCAGTCTACATGTGTGAATTGTAAATAATATTAGCAAAGTTGAGTCATGTATGTAAATTGCCTAGGTGGACCTAATTTTCTAGTGATAATCTACGTTCCGGAAGGTTTTTTGTCTCACCGATCCATGATCGGCGGAGTTTTCCTTCAGCCTAACCCCAAAGTCGGAATGAATTTTGTCATTAGAATCTTAGGGGAATCCTAGTGTGTTGATTTGCTAGATTATATTTGGTCGCAGAACTGGGTGGTTCATGAGGGTTTATGTCAAATGGGTTTTTCCCCTTGAGATGTAAAATTGTAAAAGTCATGATGTAAAGTGTCTTGAGGGTTAGAAAATGTTTTAATCCCCTCATAAGTCCTAAGTCTTAGGTCCTAGGTAATTTTTCGAAAGGTTAAGTTTGAGGATCCAAAAAATAGAAATTAAAGAAATTAAAAAATAAATAAAATAATAATAAAATTTGAAAATTTGAAAAATAATTAAAAAAGTAAATAAATAAATAAATAATAAAATAATAATAAGTCAAATTTTTGAGTAAATAAATGCAGAATTTTATTGTTTAATATATTAAAATGCATTTAAAAATTCGACGGATGATATTAAAAGAAATCTTGATCCTCATCGACGGTCGAGATTAGTTTGACATGGATCACTCGAACTAGCCGTTGGAAATTTTTCCTTTAAATAGGGTGCTAGGGGTCATTTGAGATGAGATTGGATCGGAGAGTCTGGTGCTAAAGAAAGCTCTCTTGTAGTCATTTTTTGTGCAATAAAAAAAGACTTTGGGGTTGAAAAATTTGTTAGTGTTACTCTTCTGGAAATGCTGTAAGATTGTTTTATTTTTAGCCATTGATGATAGCTTAATGAAGATTGATCTAAGCACAGGTATCTTGTCTAATCTCTGGGGTTTGAATGATAGTTTAGATTCTGAAATATAATGGCAGGTATCTCCATTTGATCTAGATTTCACTATTGTTTTCTCCCTTTATGTTAATTGTTGATTTTAAGTTGTGCAGGAAATCTTAGTTTTGAGTTTACCGGGCGTTAGGGGAAGTTCTCGGCTGAACCAACCAACTCCTAAATTGTGTTTTCTGAAAGAGCCTAGCCAGTTTTGATCCCATGCTTATCACCTAAAATTTTATTATGAATGCATGCAGGGTTTTCTAAAGTATCTCACATTAAATTTAAATTCTGAAAATATTATTGTGGCATAATAACAAATTTAGCTATTTAGAGCCTTCAATCTATAATTACTGTAATTATTTCGCTGGTCTTAGGGTTTTTAGGGTTTCATTTTTTTTTTTTACATTTTCAGGTTCTGGCTGTTTGTTCTCATTGTTTTCAGGTAGCATGTACAGGTTTTGAAAATTTTGCAGGGATAATATTCAACAGGTTTTCAAATTTTTCTGAAGAGGGTCAACGATCTGCTTGTTGGGGTTTCATTTTTTGCAAGAAAACTTTTCGATTTTTTTTTAAGCAAGCTAGGTAAAGCTCCTCACACTACCATGTTTTTCAATGCTAAACCGTGGCTCTCATCTGCTCTCCATGCCCCCAAATCCACTGCTTATCCACCTGCATATTTTTCTCTACCACCCAACCCTCATTCGCAGCAAGTTTTCCTACGCTGCTCCTTCAGTCGCCGTCGAGCCTACCTTATTGCCCATGACTTCACCTACAAATCACATCGAAACCCTCGCCGTTGTGGCTATCTCAGCCTCATACGCATCCATCATCTGCGTAGTCTTTCTTTTTTTTTTTTTCTGCTACCATCTCTCATCAACCACGCAGTCCCTATCCTTTCTCTTTCCAGTCTGTTCTTCATCGCTATCCAAATCTGCACGTATATTCTCCCTCAGGTTGCTACGCTTCCTCTGCTACCCTTCACGTGCATTTCTCCATCTTGCTCTCAAACCTGCAACTGCACCCAACGGCTTCATCTACACTTTAAACCTGCGTTTAGCTCCCTTGAATCTCCACAAATCTCCTTCTGCCATTACCATTCCTCGGTGGCTTCCCTTCCAGCGTATTTCCTTTGCCACGCTGCCAGCATCTCATCCCTCAGCCACCTGCAAAACAAAAAAAAAAACAAAACAAAAAATCACTCATGCTGCCTTGTTCATCATCATCCAGCTTCACGCAGTGATATTTCTGCCATACGCCTGATCCACACCTGCGTATATTTCTCTGCTGTCCTGTTCCTCCATCTTCTGCCATCACAAACAACATATTACAACAGCTAAAACAAAAATTCGATGTGTGAGTTTTTCATTGTTCTTTTTTTTTCATATGCGTTGGTTAGTTTTAGCTTAGATTTTTTTTAATTTAGATTTGAGTTTTGTTTATTTAAAATTTAGATTTTATAAATTTCACCTTTTTTATATATATACATACAGAATTGGCATTTTAATTTTCGTATAGTTTAGATTTTTAGATTTAAATTTCTTTTATTTAGACTTTTAAAATTAAATTTTAAGTTTTAGATTTTAATTTCAATTAGATTTCATTTTACTTTTTTATATAGTTTAAAATTTATAGTTTAGGATTTTATAATTTTTGTTAAAGTTCCGTTTCATTTAAATCAAAATTAGATTAGACTTTGATTTTATTAAGTTAGATTTTAGCTTTTAAATTTAGAATTTTAAAATCATAAAAAAAAATGATAAAATTATAAAAAGGTTTCTTTTTTAGATTTTAGATTTAACTTTGGTTTAGATTTAGATTAGATTAATATTTAGGATTTTGAATTATTTTGTTTATTTTTTCATTTAATTAAAAAAATATAAAAAAATCATAAATGGTTAAGAAATAAAAATGTTCTTTTTTTTTTTTTTTGGATCTTAGTTTAGAATAGATTTTAGCTTTATTATGATTTTTTTATTTTAGAATTTAAAAAATAAAAAAGTTCTTTTAGGATTTAGTTTTAAATTTCATTTAGTGTAGTTTAGTTTTGTTTTATTTATATAAAATTAAAAATTAAAAAATATTTTGAAAAAGTTTAACAAAAAAAATTGAAAATTTCATTTTTGGTGTTTTTTCTGGTTCCACTTTTCTATAGTTAAATGCACTTAAATGTTTATGTACAAGTTAGATATATGAAAGTGGTAATTGGTTAGCATCTAAATTGTATGGTTGTTTAAAGAATTCAATCTTTATAAATTTAATTTCTGGATCATTGTTAAAGCATTGTGTGTTTATCGAATATCTTGCATTGCTTGAGTTATTTGATGATAAATGATTGTTAATGGTGGAATTACAAAGTTCATATTTCTGCAACATTTGATAAACAATTATTTAATCATTAAATCCATAAGGCACTAGTACATTAATTCCTAAAATCAATCAAGTGCTAAATTGCCTTACTGTGTCTCCCAACCCAACTGGTCCATAGTTGGTATTCCTTCGTCCCATAGTGTAAGGATCTATGGTTCAAATGCATCACCGCCGCGAAGTGCAACTCGTTTGGGTGAACAAGCAAAGTATAAAACATAACCATGCAAAGCTCACGACCAAAATATGTGAGGTAACATAGTTATAATGCCTGTGCGAAGTGTTGATTGGTCATACATTTACAGTGGACGAGTTGAGCGTTCACTACACGAAGCCGACGATGGATGATTGTCATTCGGGAGAGGGTTGGGAGAGGCCAACCAAACGAATGGGCAAACGAAGGCGTCAGCCGAGCAACAAAGTTCAGGTCGGCGAAGGGTGGCACGACCATGCGTGAAACATATATATACAACAATGCGTGGAGGCATTGGGGATTCATTCAAACATCACTCACTTGTGGATACAAGGAGAAGAGAAAGCTATAGCAAGTCGCAAGAGGCGCAACTCTTATGCACCCGTTCTTGGGCGAGGTTGCATGGTAAACTCGCACGGAGGTTGTATCGGGTGAGGACGCAGGCGCCAGTGTTCATGCAAAAGAAAACGGTGCGGTAGAACTCGGGTGAAGACGCCGGTTGTTGGGCGTGGGTGGCGACTCGTGTGAGGGCACACCCGCCCATCGTTCAAAGGCATTCTTGGGTGAGGTCGCCCGCTAGTTGTTCAAAGGCGTGCACGGGTTCTTGGGTGACTTGGGTGAGCGCTCGCCCGTCATGCAAAGACAAACGCGGAGGTGGAGAAGGGGACTTGGGTGAGGTCGCCCGCCCACCATGCGGAGGTAAATGAAGGGTGACTCGGGTGAGTTCACTCGCCCATCGTACACAAGGTTCGGTTGTGAAGTGCGAAAGGCAGCTCGTGTGAGGGCGCACCCGGTCGACTTGGGCAAAGGATCTTGGATATCACACGGAGGTGTGATGAAGTTGTAAAATTGGCTAAGTATGAAACTTGGTGTTTCCAAGTATACTTGTAAAGCATTGTAACTTTTTAAAGTTGTATATATTATTTGGGCAAACTCATTATTCAGGGAGTTGCCCCTCCCTTTATACTGTGCAATTGTGTTCTCATGTATAATTGTTGTTGATAATGAATCGGTATGGGTGTTCATTGGTATAAAGGAAACATAATAATTACTTGGTTGAGAAACACAAACTAAGTAGACTAATGGTTAGGCGTAGTTCATGAACATAAGTATTGGAGAAAAGAAAGTGTTCGGTGGTGCCGCACCTCGCCAAGAGCAGTTGAAGGATTACCACCGGCCTGGGGGTGTGACAGTTGGTATCAGAGCAAGGTTGCTCGTGACGAAGTGCAGGTGTGGATGCACTTGACAATTGATGACAGTGGAAGTAGGTACTTGCAGGTGAAGGAAGCTGGTTTCACATACAAGTGGAACAAGAGCTGGTTCATGGTTGCAGGGAACTTGGTGATGCTGGTGAATGGTGAAACATGCTTAGCAGAGGAGAAGCTTAGTGCTTGGGCCAAGCTAAACGACAAGGCATGGCAAGTTTGGAAGAATGCAAAGGGAAGCTCTTGCTTACCTTATACAGGTTGAAGCGGATGAAAGAAGAGAATCCCCGAATTCGAGATAAGCTTGAAGTCTTGGAAAAGAATGTTGAAGACAAACTTCTTCAACTTGGTTGGGCAATAGAGCAGGATGAAGTTGCAGATTGTGCTAACAAATAAGAGGAAGTCGTGATGATTGAGGATGTTGCAAATGTGACAACGATGGAGGATGAACTTGAGGTTGATCAAGTTGGACCAAGATCATGCAGTTTGTAGACATGGATGGATGAGGATACTCACATGGAGGAGCCTCATGATGATGATGTAAGTATTGTTGATACTTGTGTTTCACTTGAGCATTTAGTAGATGAACCGTATGTAAGAAAGAGCAAAGTCAGTTTGCCGATGCAAGGGAACATCTTACCATGGATGTCTATGATGAAACCTTGTATGGAGGAGTAAGGATTGTTGACTGTTGCGGGACTTGTTGGGGTTGTTTGTGATCTTATGGTAGAAGGTGCAAATGCTCGTGACAAGGGAGGAACATGACCATCGTTACGGATGATTGGGTCATGCTTTAGCGACATGAATAATTGGCTAAGTGCCTGGCATGACTCATGGACAGATTGGAGGAGGGCACACACTTAGGTTTGATGATACTTGGGTGGAATTCTCATGGCCGGGACCAAGAGCAAGTCTTGGTGGAACCTTTAGTGGGGGAGCTACGATGGAAGGGACGCGTGATGATGATGATATGGTTGGGTGATCGAGTTCACTAGACCGAAGATTGTAGACTTGGATGAGGATGACCGCTTGTTGTGATGGGTCTACTTGGTTGGACTACATGGACAACTTAGTCATGGACATCAGGTTGGAGACATGGAGCATGGCAGTCTTATGCAGTGACATTATGTGGGAGCACTTGTAGAGGTGTCACTTATGGGCATCTAATGAGGAGAGCCAAGGCAGGGATGTTGTGTAAGTGGATTTGCTGGTGTGACATGGAGATGTTTTGGTTATGAGCCGATGGAGAGGTTGTGCACTCTTGTACAACAAGGCCATGGACTTGGATGGAGTTGTGAGCAGACTATGGAGCATTCCTACTACATGGAGAGCTGAGGCATCTTGCAGAGACCTTTAGGCTGAGAATTGTATGCTTGCTAGAGTGTTGGTTGGAGGTGACTCATGGAGCTCATGATGACATGAGATTGTTGTGACTTTTGAGGACTTCATATATGGTGGACTTGGAGGATCTGATGCATTGAGGAGATGAGGTCAGAGACTTTGATGCAGGATGGGGTGCATACTTCCGAGTACATGTATGGGTGTGGCTTGGAAGAGTGACTTGATGTGGAGGATCGATATGAGACACTTTGGAGTAATGGAGTTAGGACGATGATGATGCTTTGGTGGCAACATTTGGGCATGGGTTGAGCCGAGACTTGACCACTTTTGACACATGGGAGCTGATTGATCTATGATCATGGGCAGCACATGGATAGATGAGACAGGTGTATACTTGTTTCTATGGTAGACTTGAGGGATGGCACATACAGATATGATGGAGGTTGTTTCATGGACCTGGACGTGGCACATCGAAGTTGAAGTTTGATGAAATGGTCTCTTCATATTAAGGAGATGGATGTTTTGCGGATGGATGATGATGTTGGGGTAGATGTGGCTGATTTCATGCAGCACATTAGTACCAAACATCATGGAAAACATGTTGCAGATGGGATGGAGACTACTTCATGGACCCGAGCATGGCTTACACTTGTATGGAGATGGATTCTTCATCGAGTCGAGGATGTGATGAGATGTTCTAAGAAACAATTGATGATGGCATGAGGAAATCACTCTCATGGTTTGAGCATGACAGTTGGATTAGCTACCCAACTAGTTCAGACATGGGGTCGCGAAGTGTGCAGAGATATGTTAGCATTGTGTTGGAGTATCATGGCAGCAGTTCACATGATGACGATACATGATGAGGTCGACACGAGATGTTGCAGGAAGCATGTAGCTTGAGATGGAGGGACCAACCTTCCACGATGGAGAGCAGCATGTGGAGATTGCGACGAGATGGTTGATGGTCATGGATTGAGATGATTTCTGATATATGACATACCGATGGTGTGTATACCTTGGTATGGTGATCTTGGTGACAGATGGTTTCCGGGATGAGATATTGTCGAGGACGACAATGATTTCAAGTGGGGGAGGATGTAAGGACCTGTGGTCCAAATGCATCACTGCCGCGAAGTGCAACTCGTTTGGGTGAACGAGCAAAGTAGAAAACATAACCATGTGAATCTCACGACCAAAATATGCGAAGTAACATAGTTATAATGCGTGTGCGAAGTGTTGAGTGGTCATACATTTACAGTGGACGAGTTGAGCGTTCACTACATGAAGCCGACGATGGATGATTGTCATTCGGGCGAGGGTTGGGAGAGGCCAACCAAACGAATGGGCAAACGAAGGCGTCGGCCGAGCAACAAAGTGCAGGTCGGCCAAGGGTGGCACGACCATGCGTGAAGCATATATAAAAAACAATGCATGGAGGCATTGGGGATTCATTCGAACATCACTCACTCGTGGATACAAGGAGAAGAGCAAGCTGCAGCAAGTCGCAAGAGGTGCAGCTCTTATGCGCTCATTCTTGGGCAAGGCTGCACGGTAAACTCGCACGGAGGTTGTATCGGGTGAGGACGCAGGCGTCAGTGTTCGTGCAAAAGTAAATGGTGCGGTAGAACTCGGGTGAAGACACCGGTTGTTGGGCATGGGTGGCAACTCGTGTGAGGGCACACTTGCCCATCGTTCAAAGGCGTTCTTGGGTGAGGTCGCCCACCGGTTGTTCAAAGGCATGCATGGGTTCTTGGGTGACTAGAGTGAGCACCCGCCTGTCGTGCAAAGACAAACGCAGAGGTGGAGAAGGGGACTTGGGTGAGGTCGCCCGCCCACCGTGCGAAGGTAAACGAAGGGTGACTCGGGTGAGGTCACCCGCCCATCATACACAAGGTTCGGTTGTGAAGTGCAGAAGGCAGCTCGTGTGAGGGCGCGCCCACCCGACTTGGGAAAAGGATCTTGGTTATCACACGGAGGTGTGATGAAGTTGTAAAATTGCCTAAGTATGAAACTTGGTGTTTCCAAATATACTTGTAAAGCATTGTAACTTTGTAAAGTTGTATATATTATTCAGGCAAAATCTTTGTTCAGGGAGTTGCCCCTCCCTTTATACTATGCAATTGTGTTCTCATGTATAATTGCTGTTGATAATGAATGGGTATGGGTGTTCATTGGTATAAAGGAAACATAATAATTACTTGGCTGAGAAACACAAACTAAGTAGACTAATGGTTAGGCATAGTTCATGAACATAAGTATTGGTGAAAAGAAAGTGTTCGGTGGTGCCGCACCTCGCCAAGAGCGGTTGAAGGACTACCGCCAGCCTGGGGGCATGACACATAGGGTCTACCCCCCTTAGCCACGGGAGACGGTTTAAACGGAGAGATCGGGGATTAGGGTGACAACCCCCGGTCTGAGCGTTGTCGTGACAATCTGTGCGACAACAGGACCATAGTAGTGCTGATGGACGCATCGTTGTATCTACCGTACTCCCTATCCTAAGATGACCTTCATTGATCTAAGATCAATGATACTGGTCTGGGACCAATGGTAGGAGTTGTACCCACTATGACACTGACTTCAGGTCGGTTGAGGACTGGTCTGGGACCAGTGGTACACACTCTGAGACTGACTTTGAGTCAGTGGAGGATGGTGATACATCCTCGATCATTTCTTCCTCTTCATAATTCGGACAAAGTAGAACAGAGCAGATGAGAATAGGGCAGAACAGAACAGAGCAGAGCAGGCAGAATATAGCAAAGCAGAGCAAGGGTCAAGTTGTATAGGGCAGTGCATTTGATGGATGAATAGTAGCGACTGATAGACGAATTGCAGATGGAGTTCTCCCTAGTTGAGAGGGAGTGTTAAAAGTGGCAACTATGACTAAACTCCATGTGGGTCATCTTATTCATGGCTGATAATATTTTTATTAGATTCCTCTCATCAAGAGGTGTAGGATTGATCTAAAGATCATCTGATTCCAATAAGTATTTATGGAGATATGAATTTATTTTGATTATGGAATAATTATCAAGTCGACCAGCAACTCATGTAGGCTCAGAAGCCCAACAGTCGCATCTATTCAATCATCAGCATTTGTGTATAAATACAGGAGGACTTTTCCTCATTTGCACTCACTCATCTCATCACATCTCTCTCTCTCTCTCGTGCAAAAAAGAGGCTCTTCTCCTACGGCACAGAAAGAGACTCTTCTCTCACACGTGTGGAAGGAAGATGCAGAATTTAGGGCTGCAACTGCAGATCCAAAGTTTGACCAGTTTTGACCAGCTGTCTCCCTCTCGGAATTGTGTTGTAGGTGCTCCTGACTCTCTATGGAAGGCCACATTTTTTGGTGAAGGAATCAAGCCGATCCGACGATCGGTTTGCAAGATATTGTCTGCCCTAGTTTGGCTTATCTAGAGTTTGTTGCTGCTGATGTAAATCAGATTTATGTACTATTTCTCTCTGCTGAATTATTGAAGATAAAGGAATATTTGATCAAAGGGTTTCCCCATATTGGGGTTTGTCCCTAGCTAGCCGCCACATCTTGTGTCTCTTGTCTTGGCTTGTTTTTTGTCGATCGTTTAATGTTCTATCTGCACTTTACTTTATGTACATGTGATTGTTAATCTGTGGATAATAATAAGAAAGACAAGTAAATTTCTCTAAGCATAGAACATACCATAAATTAACAGTTTCTATAGGGGAGGGTCATGCAAATCTTCTATTTGGTTTTAGTGATTCATTGATGGTGTGGGGAACTTCACTGATGTGGCAAGGTGATCGACAAGAGGAGATCAGGGGAGGCCCGGGTAGACAAGGGTTCAATTTCACCAGGATTGGATTGCATCTTCAAGAGTTTACTCTTGTAGTGCATGAGATGGACTACTCAGTAAGGAAATTTCATGGGGAGTTGGGCAGAGTCCTACATTATCATGATGGTCTACTTATTTCTAGTATGCATAGGGCTTCTAGTACCTGTATTTGGTTGGATAGTCAGTGGAGCAAGGTGTGCTTCACATTGATTAGGATGGATTGGGACCCTAATATCAAGGGATTCCTTCATGTTGGGACAGTGCTGAGATTGGGGATGACTCAATGGCACATTTGGGACCCTGGTATTATTGGTGGTTACAGTGGTGATCAACAGTCGGAGAGGGCAATTGTTCAGGCATTGCTTGAGGACAAGCAATTTTGGAGGGGAGGAGTGTAATGTCCCTTACTAAATTATTTTGGAACATGAATTATTTCTACATTTTGGGGCCAATTTTGGAGGATATGGGGTCCATTCAATTTTATTAGGAGACTTAGGAGTTAGAAGTAAGTTATTTTGGTTTTGTTCACACAAGGAAAATAAGCACTTCCTAAGCCAATATTTCGAATTGCATGAGAGGGAAAATCGATGGCTTAGTGAGGTACCCACAAAGGAGGGAAAATGGAGGGGGAAAGGCTCCATGAAATCTATAAAAGGAAGACAACAATCCTCATTTCATCATTCTCGGATTATTGAATTTGATTCTGTTGCTTGAGCGGTTTAGCCGAGTCACTCGCTGTTTAGCAAGAGCTTTCCAAGAGGACAACTCACCCTTTCTTCGGAGGACTTCGATTGCCACCCTAGAGAGGTTCATCCATTGTCATCCAAAGGAAATTTGTAGAGAGATTTATAGCATTTGTATTCAATTCACCCCAACAATGTGTATTTATGGAGGACACAGTAGTGTATCTAGTGTACTATGTGGCCATTGCAACATTCTTCCAGAGGGCTATTGTTTGCCGGGTGAAATAAGGGAAGCATTGGTGGAGTTGATTTATACCTTTCCGGAGTGTTTGAGAAGGATTTTGCTGGTGTATTGGTAGGCAGTGCGCTTCAACAAATTTGGAGGGTGTGGGGCCTTTTGGGGGTCTATTTTGGAAGGTCAAAACCAGGCCAAACCATTTCTGGGTTTTTCTGGGTTTTCGACAAGGATCCTAAATATAAAGCTTTAGCGTTTTTTGAGCACTAGAGATGAGGTTTCTTTCAATTCCTTTCCAGCTAACTGTGTAGTTTTTGGGGACAACGCAGAGCATTAGAGGAGCAGTCATGTCCGTCTTCGAGATTACTGTTTTATCGCCTAGGTCCTATCAAAATTGCCCTTGAGGCAAGCCCAGGTGCATTTCTCCATATTATTGTACTTGCTCCATTTCATTAATAAAATGGCTCAATTGGTTCTCACTTCTGAAGTTTTAAGAAGCATTTGTTGATTGTTTTATTTCCTATGTCACAAATCGATTTTGTTTTGCATATCATTGTTTATTTAAGTTTGGAAAATTACAGTGGTATCAGAGCATCGATCTCGGCTCAGCCTATGGGTTTTCAATTTTTAGTTGCAGCGATTATGATTTGAGGGTTTTTCATTGAGCCGTCAAATTTATTAGAAGCCAAATCTTTTATTATTTTTGCAAATTATTAAAAGGGACATTACATAATAGGGAATAAGGAAAACTGTATTGCATCCATAAAGAAAGAATTTAAGAAAGAATTTGAGATGATAGATTTGGGGTACCTTCATTACTACTTAGGCATTAAAGTGACCAAACATCCAAGGTATATATTCCTCTCTCAAAAGAAGTACATTGGAGAATTGTTGAACAAGTTTCGCATGGTTTAATGCAATCCTTGTCCACTCGAATGGAACAAAATCTGAAGCTCATATCTAAAGAAATTTGAGGATGCAACTAAGTACAGATAGCATGTGGGAAGTCTTACCTACCTCACTAGTACCAGACCGGATATTTCTTTTGTTGTTGGAATCCTTTCCAGGTTTATGCAAAAGCCTTGTGAAGGACATTGGTCTGCTATAAAACAGAGTTCTTCAGTACTTGAAAGGAACTCAAGACTTTAGACTCAAATATTCACAAGTGGATGACTTCAACTCAATTGGATATTCTAATTCAGACTTTGATGGAGATAAGGAAAATGGAGTGTCTACTTTAGGCTGCTTTGACCCTTGGATCAGGAGTTGTCTCCTGGAAGTCATGCAAATAGTCAGTTTCAGCAAATTCCACAACATAGGCAAAAAATGTGACAACTGTAGAAGCAACCAAGAAAATTCTTGAAAATTTGCAAGAAAAACAAGTGAAATCTACTCCTCTTCTGATTGACAATACCCAAATTCCATGATTGAAACAAACATATCAACACAAATTATCATTTGATTCGACATCATGTAGAGGCAAAGACTATTCACCTATGGCATTGTTCCATAAATGAGCAAATTGCAGACATCTTCACCAAAGAACTTGGAAGACAAAAGTTTGAAAGATTCAGAATGATGCTTTGACTCACAAACACCCCTTCAAATTAAGGGGGAGGTTGGGGGGGGGGGGTGCGGGTGGGGAATGTTAGACACCTAATCATCAGGGATTGGGAGAAAATGTGTAAAAATGTAAGTAGTGAAATTTGAATAGTTAGAATTGGAAGAGATCTTGAAATCTAAATCCTAAACATGGCCCCTCTTCATGTACATAATGATGCTCACATTAATGCAAATTACAACTTGGGTAATTAAACATCCTAGCATGACATTTTGATATTTCCATAGTAATTTTCCCTTAGACTCCATCACCCACGCAGTTAGTAGGCACTAGCATCCACATAGGTCGTCAAAACTATAAAAAAATATTCTTCTCTCTCCTCACCTAATTCGACCCTTCAAGGCAAGTTGATAGGGCTAGGACATAGGGTCGAATTTAACTAGGGTTGATGCATTGGCTTGTTTTGAGGTTGTTCTTGCTGATTAGACCTTATCACATTCAAATCTTACATTTTACATGGTTGGAATAGCCTCCTTAGGGCTAACATCACAAACACTAGTTAATTCTAACCTATAAAAAAATTGATTTGCATTAAGGCTTGAACTTAGGGCTTGTTTAAGGCTTGTGGCTCCCTCTTGTTGATCATATATTTCTTGCAATCCTTTTGTTGGTCTTATATACCTAAGTGTGCCATTTTTGTATCATATCATCCAAAACCTAAGCTATAAGCCCTTCTTGTAGGTTCTTTCAAGGGTACGCTATTCCTTATCACATTGGATTGAGCCTTGTTCTTAGTCTGAGTGCCCTATTTAAGCCTATTAAAATTGTCACCTTTGAGCTATTGAGTTAGAATATCTATTAGGTAACTTATATCGAAAATCCTTTGTTGTGGTGAAATTACACTAAAGAGCAGGCAGTGGAGTGCTAAGGTGACAGTGGCCTCTACCCCATTTTTGTATTTTGGTCTAGCCCTTGTCTTGTGAGGCCTCTTACAAGACCTACTAGATTTTGAGGGAACAGGATGCCACCTAGAAAACTACTAGCAAATCTCTGATAAACAAAAGTGTATGATCAATGATGGGCATGCTCCAAAATATGCTCATATATATTCATCTTATATTGTAAAGTGACCATGGAATCCTGTTGCACAAATCCCCATGCAATATATGTGGTAACAAATCGTTATAATGACTCCTAAAATGTATGGAAACCTCAACATGTGTGCCAATATGATGTGGGACACTCCTCAAATCATGCTAACCAATTTCACATAATATGGATCTACATAGATATAAGTGTAAAGTGGGCAATGGTTGTTAAAACAATGCCTAAGAACAAGGATGCCCTCAAAGAATGTGCATGAAAACTCAATATATATGCCTTATGACCAAATCAAATTCCTCATTGAGTGTGCTAAGGTATAGATCCATGTGCAAACAACTAACCCTCCTCAATCTAACTGTAATGCCCCACTTAATCTTATCATGCAAATTTTATTAATGTTTAGATTACCTGAAAATATTGACTTATAATTATCAAAAAATATTGGTAAATACCTTCATTTGGGAAACTGTAAATTTTATTTACTGATATAAAATTTATTATTGTTATTATTCAATTCCCAACTTGTCTTCTCAAATTTAATCTTGGATAGGATATGGTCTCCTTCCATTATTCCAATTTAAATATCCACATCCCTAAAATGTCCTCTCATATTTACTTGGGAGAAGATATGGTCCTCCCCAATTAATTACCAATTTTATATTCATATCACATCCCCAAAATGTCCTCTCATATTTACTTGTGAGAAGACATGGTCCTCTCCAATTAATTACCAATTTATATATATTCATATCACATCCCCAAAATGTCCTCTCATATTTACTTGGGAGAAGACATGGTCCTCTCCAATTAATTACCCAATTTTATATTCATATCACATCCCCAAATGTCCTCTCATGTTTACTTGGGAGAAGAGAAGTCAAATGTAAGGATGAGGGAGTAGTTATGTCATTAATGAGAGGTGGTTGAGGTGGAGAGGAGAAGGGGGATCATAAAAGGGGAAGGATGAGGGAACGGAGGGGGGCATCCTTGCATTGATTTTGGTATTGGTTTGGTTGTAGTTTGGAGGATTTGTTTTGAGAGTAAGGTAGGGAAGAGAGAAGGGAGAGAAGGAGAGTATTGTTTATCTTGGACACACTGCATCTGGTTGGACTTGGGATCGGAGGGCTAGGGAACTTGTGGAGGTTTCCTGGGCTAAGAATACTTCCTAGTTGGCTGGGAGGTAAATCCAGTCGGTAGTCAAGAGGAGCATTCCAACAGGATTAGCAGCTCAAGGGCATCTCCACCGTGCTATCGATACAAGTATTCCTCTATGCGTAGATTACTCATGTAAATGATTGAAATGAAGTGTTCACTATTTAAATTGTAGGAAATAGATTTTAAATGGTAAATTATCATCGTATAAATGTCTTGTCAGAAAATAAATTATTTCCCTTTTATTGCATTTTTAATTAGAGAATATAGATCTGGTAGAGGACACTAAGTGGGGACCTTACACGTGGTATCAGAGCCAGGTTCAACTCTTCGAGAATTTATAGACCCTATGCACTTGCTTCAACATACTAAAATTCTTTGCTAATAGAAAGCTAATAACCAACTCATGAGTAAATGCTTGTATAATGTATCTATGTATCCAATATGTACGGATCAAGTTTGAATAATTTAACACACATATACAGGCATTTTCCACTTACGCTAATATGTATTGATCACTTGGTAGCACATAGTGTGGAAAGTTACATTGTACACTTTCAGAGTATAGAGAATTGTTGCTTTGACACTTCAAACCTTTTCATCTTATAACACATCCTAGGAAATCATGGAAGTAGCTTGGAGAAAATCCTGCTTGCAAAGTTGCTAATGATGATTAATAATTAGAGACCCTATTTACATTGAAGCACTGGCCTGCTCATCAAATTTGATCACAGTACCTCTGGTTCTCGGCCTAATGGGAAATTCTATATTTCAAACCCATTGAAAAACTATTAAGCATTGAATTCCATTCTTCCTTTTCATATAAGAATGTGCTCTACCCTAAAACATTATAGCCAAAAAAAAAAAAAAAAACTACAGTCAATCCCCTTGAAGATATTTTTCTCCTTATCCTGCTTAACCAGGCTGAATCCATTCTGGAAGCGGTCAAAAACTACTTCTGTCTCTTTGTCCAAATGGAAGTCCTTCTTGTTGAAGATTGTTAAATTGCTTATGGCTGCATTAAGAACAGATAGTAGCATATCTTCTTGTTCTGTCCGCTCAAAACTACCCAGACCTTCAAAGTCCAGCATGACATAAATGCGTTTCTCTGCTGCTCTCACAGTCATCCACACTCCATAAGTACACCTTCCACCTGCCACATCCAAAAGAGACCCTGACAAGTGGTTTAACAAATAAGATTTCCCGCTGCTTTGTTTACCCATGGATGATATGACCATAATCTCGCCCTCCCAGTTACTAAGAACTGTTTCATAAATGCCAAAAGTTATCAAATTTGTCAGAGATAAACTGTCTGTATAACTCAGTTCCGGTGGCATCTGAAACCCATCCTTGAGAGCAAGCAGTCCATTGTTTTCTGCTCGGGCTATTTGGATAGGAACAAGGCACGCAAGCCTGCGAATCCATGTTCCCATAGCCTTGGTTACCAAGCCCGTTAGATGAACTGAATCCCCAGATATCCATGGTTCAAATCTTTTCACATCAATTCGAATCTCTGTATTTGAGAAATATTTACCTTTTTCCTTCTCCAGTTTTTGAAGAAGAGTTCTCAAGGCATTCTTACAGGCATCCTCATTACTTTTTGTATCAATGCCTTTGGTGCTTAATATTACATTGATAAAAACAATCTTCTTATCTTCAGAGAAGAGTGTGGGACTGGTTGCAAACTTATCAAAAATATGGTATATATACTCTAATTGGGGACAAGATCCAGAAATTCTTCTTTCTTCGGGCACTTGAACTACCTTGTTTTCTGTACTTTCTATTGCTTGCAATTGGACAACTTCCTTTGCTGAAATAGTTTTCAATATGTGGGAAGAAATGCTATGAGGAACTGATGCACTGAAGAAAACAAGATGACTCTGTGATCCAAAATTTACAATCTTCACTTGAAGCTCTCCCAAATCTCTGACTCTTTTGTTTAGGGGAATGGTCCTCAAGTAGCTCATGACATCAGCCAAGACATATATCTCCACCACGACAGAAAATTCAATAGCTTCTACTACTTCCTCATTGTTGTCTGACTTGCCAAAGACAAATAAAAATGATCCATCCACAGAAACAAGAGCTACTGAAACAGGTGAAGGAAGAATTAGTAGCCTAGGTTTCATCATCAGTTGTTGATGGAGTTCCACCACCCTAACCCTGTTTGTATCATCAATCAAGATCAATTCCCTTTTACCCAGTATCAGATGCATCCAGGTTACGGTTCCCATGCCAAAAATTTATGGAGATCCACATCTACCCCTGTCCAATCTAATTTGCAGAAAGAATCATCAAACTTGTGTACTGCAACCTTAGAGGTTAGCTTATCATATAGGGCTACAAATCGAGTACCTTCCTCAAAAGAAAATAAATCGTAACCCCTCCTGAATCTTCGAATAGGATTTATGCCATCTAACCTTGAACCCATGCGCGAGCAGCTATAAACATACAGGCATGGATCAGCCAAATTCTGAATGAATGCCAACAAGTGCCCAGACTTGAGGGCCACCAATTACAGTATTCGTTCTATCTCAGGGTCAAGGGTAACTAACTCAAATTGATTAGTGCACGTAGGAGTGATTCGATACTCGGCATTTCGGCTTAACTCCTCCAAATCATTTTTCCTTGGCATCAGCTCAGAAATCTTCCATGCAATGCTCGGTTTCTCAAGTCTTTCAATTGAAACCTTCAGAACAACCTGTTCATAGTAAGTATACCAAATACTCTGAACTTCACAAGCCTCGATGGACCTGCAAACAGGTTTTCCTGTGATCACCGACATGTCCCGCTTCATTTCTGAAAGGAATGCGTCTTCCTCTCTATGCAAGTTTTCCTGTAGCAGATTTACAGTTTCTTTGCCTTCAGATTCAAACTTCTTTTGAAGAGTACTCCGCAACTCTTTCCAAACCATGGCTTCAATGTTTTTTTTTACGAATTCTTCTCTAGATGTCTTATAAAGATGTGAAATTAGTGTTCCAACCTGTTTATGAGATATGAGTGTGACCCACATCGCTTGATCAAGAAGAGCTCCAACTGTTGACTCAAATTCTTTGAAAAGCTTGCAAATACCATTTGGTAGTTCGTGCTCAACACTCTTTAAGTTCTTTGTTGGAAAAATCTTTTCAATGAGAAACTTTTCAAATGAAGGCATATGATTGTCACTAGCTTCTTTGGTAACCAAGAATGCTACAAAACCGATGCTTCTACCCAAACACTGCAATTTCTTAGGAATCAGAGACTCCACCCAATGCAAACCAAGGACCATATTCATATGAGATAGGACTAGATGGCAAGGGAATCCCCATTTGACCTAGCATACAACTTGATGGGTGGTCAGTCCTCTTTGGATGATGATATTTGCAAGCTGCACCAAATTCACACTCTCCTGTTCTCAAATAATGTTGACACTCTGGCTGGCTGGGTCGTTTAGGGAACACATCTCTCTTTGTGACAGCTTGCAGACCAGTTAGATCTTCAGTTTGTGTATTCATGAAACTCACTCCAATGGGAAGTTTTCCTTCTGAAGATGACAAGGTATTTGCAGAACCATGGTTGTCCATGTTCCACCCTCGCATTGGTGGCATGCCTTGAGGAGGAGATAGATTCATAGCATGCATGTTAACTGTATGTTCCTGCAAGTGAGCACCCAGAACATGGGGAGTTCTCAGTGAAGGCCGTGACAGATGCACTGGTGAATATGGCATCTCAAATGATGATGCCGAAGAAGATCTTGTAGTTGCATCTATTGGAAAACTTGATACAGGGGAAGCCATTCCTTCCTCTGTAGGCTCTAGATGATTGAATTTGCATGCAACCCCATATTTGCAAGAACCTATATGCATATAAAATGGACACTCTTTCTCCCTTGATGAATGGGAAGGCCCAAAAAGTTAAATTGTGCCTGTCCTGCAGATCCCGCTTTATCATTGTAATGTTTGAATTTGCATGATGTCCCAAACTTACAGGTTCCTTTCAAGTAAAACTGGCATTCAAGCTGTCCAACCTTCTCAGGTGGATCACAGGTTTGAGGAACCTATTTTCGATTGGGAGGATGGTTGAAGTGGAAATTCAAACCAAATGCATAGCTATTTGTACTGTTATAAAATGCACAGTTAGCAACACCTGGCCACTCTAGATAAGGCCCTGAAAAGGCTTCCGACAAATTAGAAGAATCTCTTGCTTGCAATGGCATCTGCATTGCTTCATTGAAGTTCTGGGTTGCAGATGTTACTATAGGTTGAAACGACCAATTCGGATCAAAGGATGGTATGTCTGAAACCTTTGAGCCCATTCTATCGGCTTTGTTGCTAGGGGTCCTCAGATACAATCCCAACTGCAATGGATTTAGGGTAGTAAATCGCTACGTATAGATTATTCATATTGTAAGGTACCCTAACACTTGTACAATCAGAATTGACACCTAGCCATAAACTTGTATGTTTCATGACCCTCTAACTGTTGTTGGGAAAAGTATCCAATACGGAATGACCCTATCCCACTCTAAGGGTGATAGTATCTCAGCAACAATCAAAGCAAAGCTATTCGAGATTACTTCTTTATGAGATGTAAAAGAGGGGAGAAAGAGATCCACTAACCAATGTCTTTCGCTAATGATTGATCCAATCTTCTCTCTTTGCTGCTTGCTCCCGGCTCCTTGCTCTTTCACTGGCCCAGCTACACCAAGATCCTGCAAAATGGCAAGAGAGGGAAACTACAAGAAGCATACATTCATAATTGATTCAAGGATTAGAATAAATCAAATACACAAGTATAAAAATACACCATTGAGACACATGCATATAGAAGAACCTCAAATGCTTTATTAATGGAAGAAGTAAAGTTCAGGAAGTGATACAACCATAAAAGGCCCAATCCAACATCACCTCCCAGTAGAAAGAAATCTCCTCTTCACCTCCTTCAAGCAAATCACCCAATAGTTCTATACTCAAACCAACAACAATTCCTTACATTCACAAGATTCCAGCCTCCTTAGACCTCATGAGAGAGCTCTATATATAGGAGTTTTGGAGAAAGGATGAGTCAGCTTGAGGCTGGCATGAAGCTGACTAGTGTCCTCTCCCACTTCAGTTATTCTTCAGTTCTTGAGTCCACTTGGAGGTTCTTGCTTCCACTTGGAGATCTAGACACTCTTACTCATCACCAGTCGAATTCCTTGATCCAAGTGTCATTTTGGAATCTTCCTGGGCATTGACACCTTGAGGAATGACTGTGCCACATGTCCCAACTCGCCCAGCGCAGGTAGCCTTCTTTGCAGTTGACATTCAGCGCAGGTAGACAGTGGAGCAGTTGACATTCAGCGTAGATGCTCAGTGGAGCAGTTGACATGATCCAGAATTGCCTTGTTTTTGAGCGTTTTTAGGTGGAGAACTGTTATTCAGTGCTGTGGTTTGCTGACCTTGTTCCTCTAGGGGTAGGAACAACATGTTTAGGGACTTTGGATCCCTTAGATTATGGACATTTCATGCTCCATGTTGTAAGGCACAAAAATGTCTATAACAGTTGCCCCCTAAAGTATGAGGTCGTTCATCGGGTGAAATGCTTTATCAGGAGGATCCGAAGTTCATTCAATCGCTGAGAGGTGACCTATAATAAAATAGAATACAATACATTATTTTTCATTCTGCTTTCATGATCTAGCTGAGGCGGGCATTCCCATGCTCAGCTTTATAAATTCATTTTGGTACATAGAACAGACGATCGTCTGATGATAGACTGATAATTCTCTGCTGAAATTATCATCCTTTGAATAGGATGATCATCTACTACAATGATGTACATGTCAAATGTCTTTATATTTCCTGAATATATATCGCAGCCCGGATGGATGAAATTAGATCTGGGGTCTTCAAACTCGTTCGATCTTCACTCTAAGTACAAGTCGATCCATGTGAGAATTGCGCTGAAGTCGAACATGGAAAGACATCGCTTGATTACCGGTCAATGATGTAAACCGTTAACAAGCGCGAGAGGAATCATCGATAATGATAATGACCCTCAAGGTACTGCAGTACAATTCACGTGGTGTGAATAAAGGACTTGGCATCGAACACCACGCAAAATCTTCTGGTCGAAGGTCATTGATGTATACCTGTCACCAGAAGTGAGAAACTTGCCATTGAGGCATGCAAGCTTCAAAGTACTGGGGGGGTGTTCCTAGATCAACTTCTTGGATAATGAGCTGAAGTCGAAAAGAAGCGATCCGTCAAAGGAGGGCCTTAATGAATCCCACATCAGTGACACGGAATGGAGCTAATGATTTTAATGGAGGTGGAAACAATCTGTGACATATGATTCAGGGTGGCGATCATGGATGGATGAAGGATAATGTATGGTAGTGGATGGGACACGGTTGACTCTTTCTGAACAACATCTCTTGAACATATAACGACACTGATGTGATGGATCAGTAGCATTACCCCAAATGTGGATGGTTTGGCGAGACCATGGTGATGAGACCGGTGAATGAAACAACCCAACCCGATGTGATACAGAGGAAAAGTGTCATGTTCAAGAGCGACTTGCTACCATTAAAGCTTTGAGGTTCTCCCAATTTTTCCCCAGACATTTCTGACCAGTACCTCTTTATTTTTGTCAAGCTTGAGGAGGATAACATATGCTTGTTCTATAACCTGCCCTTTGGGCAAGCCCATCGCTATGTTTTAACGAACCTAGCGATAGGGAAACTCATTCTCGTCTAAAGACAAGTTTGTCACTATTTAATCATTTTAACGAGTCTAACGACAAGGAAAACTCGGTCCTTTTCATTTTTAGAGAGTCTGAAAAGGTACAGAAAGTTAACTCCACAATTCCTTTTTCGTCATCTAATCCCTTAAGTCCGAAAAAGTATAAAACAATACAGAAGGGATGAATTTTCGATAACTTTAACGAGCCGAATAAAACAAGCGCTCGACCTTTTTGTGCAATAATCCCTCAGGTCCAAAAAGATTAAAATCTAGAGGAGGGATAGCTCTTCCGGTCACTTTAACGAGATGGAAGGCCAAAACTCGGCAAACTTTTCATATTTTACGAGTCAGATGAAAAGAGCTCAAAGAAGACTCGTCTTTTGAGGAACGAGTGATAAACAAGGATAGCAACTGATTCCAGGTACAGGTTGGAATTTTCCAATCACGGCAGTGTCACAAGGATGGCTAGGTGAAATCACTCTTCACAGCTGTTCCTCAAAATGGGTAAACAATCATATGGAGGTGAACGATCGGCCAAATGACGGTGGAGGTGGCAGGTGCAAACACGACCAAGGCTTTTTATGGCTGATAAATTTACGATCACAAATGGTTATTTACCAGTACTGGGTTCATTTTTTAAAGAGCTTGAATGCGCCAAAACACTGCTCAATCTTATGTTTATTTTTTAACGAGCATGAACTATGCGTTAAAACTGCTCGGATCTCGCTTTTCTATTTTTTAACGAGCATAAATTCCGCGGTAAAACTACTCGATTATACCAGTCATAAGATAAGAAATGTCTCTTGTGAGATCTCTATTTTTTATAGAGCTTCATCTTCACTAAGCTTTGCTCCCTCTCATCCTTTCTTTATGCAAGTTCGGAAACGGCTAATCCAAAAAACAGATAAATAACTGCTCTGTGCTTGCACTCCAAAAGGCCTGCATGCCCCCAGGTATGAAATACAATTTCAAGGCTGCCCCTACTTATCCGTCAAAACATTTGTTTTAAAGGGTGAGGCTTGCCTCTTTCTGGTTACCCAAAGATTGTATCGTTAATCTTTCAAACAAAACATTTCCTCGGCACCGTCTACCGAAATAGACAAGGGTGAATGACTCTTTGTCAGACACGTAACCTTGACAAAAGAATCCTATTCCAGAACAACCCCTCTTCCATCCACGAACGAGGTACGGACTAGTCATATTCTTTCGCGGAAATTCTATCTCATACCCAAGGTTTTCTCTGCCCGAAGCAGACCAGGATGCATGCCCCCTGGGTTCCAGTCCCATCTTTCCGAATCACTCGTACTCATCGGGAAGAAGGACTGGGGGTGGAGACATTTCTTGATTGAACAAACCATTTAAGGTTGGTATGTGACTATTTTCAATGCGTGATCCTGGAAATGAAAGTTGGTCTACGAGCTTGACCATTCTTCCTTCGTGTGGAAAACACATTACTCTAAAGAGTGAGGAGACTATTGCTCCCATGCAATATATATAGTCTCGTCCAAGGAGTAGGTTATAATCCAAGGTTCCTTGAACGACCATCACGTTCATTTGAACGGTCTTCCCTTTCAATGTAACAGGCACATTGGGGAGGATCCCTAATGGTCGACTGGTTCCTTTATCGAAACCTGAGAGATTTCTTATCTCAGGCAAAAGCGCCGGGGAACCTAGTGCTTTCCAAGCAATAGAGGAAACGATACTCACAGATGCCCCTTCATCAAGGATAGTTCCAGCCATTACCATTCTGTATATTTGGACGATGATTCTGAATGGTATACTGGCTGGCAACCGGGGTATGCCTAGTTGATTCCAATCAAAGGATACAACCAGGTTGCTTGGTGGTGGGACCGAATATACGGCCGGATATGACCCTGACGATGTTCCTTCCTGCGATAAAGGAATGGGCGCATTGCCCTGATGCTCATCAGAGTCTGTGTTGATGAAAAGAATCTGGATGGTGTCCTCCTTATTCTCTTCAGTGAGGGTGTCATTTGAAGATGAATCTTCAGTGACGGTGTCATTTGAAGATGAAACCTCTGAAGGCGGAACCGGGTCAACTGCCGTTTCGACCTTTGGACTTTCGTCCGGTCTAGATTCAGTAGGTTCATTTTCAATTACTGACGCTTCAGCTGACCACTTGAGCGGGCCAGCTGTATTCTCAACCAACGAAGGACTTGGCATGAGTTTTTTGTATCCAGGAGGAAGTCTCAACGGTGAAACTAGACGATCTTCCAAAACTCTTTTCGCTTCGTCTAAGAAGGGACAACGGTGGATGGCGTGATCGCCTTCACACAGTCTGCAGGGGGATCTTGCTCCCCCTCTTTGTCTTGAACCTTCACTTTCGCTGGTTGACGGTAAGCATTCAACATGGCTATCAGAGGTTGATGCTCCCGAATTGTGCAAACGAGGGGACCAGTCCCTTAGTATCTGGGGAATACAGGGACAATCTCTATGGAAGTGGTCTCCTCTACATATGACACATGGCGATTTAGGCTCGGTCTGTGCTGTGTGTGGATTTTTGTCAGATGTCTTTTGCTTGCCCCCAGTCGCCTTAGGCTCCTTCTTCTTCTTCTCTCTCTTCTTCTTCTCCTTCTTCTCCATGGGAGCTTGGCTTTTGCCGACTCTACCTTGCGAAGATGAAGGATTGGAGGAAGAGTTATAGGAAGTAGAAGGCTGGTGGGCAGCTCTAGACTGATCTAACTGTTGACTCGACTGTTCAGGAACCATGGTGTTCTGAACTACATTGGTTGAGAATAGCCAAATTGGCAGGCCAATTGTCAGTCCTGGAAGCGACAATGTGGCCATGTGGGGTGCACCAACTTCTCCCCAAGAGGAGAAAGGACTAGGATTTCCATCATGTGGAATTCCTTGGTTGGGGCGTTCCATGTTCTCAACCTAAAGATCAACGCAGGAATAGGAGGTGATTATGTTCCGTTTAAAATAAATTTTATAACGACGCTTTAGACACAACTTTCTTTTTCACTTTTTAAGAGTCGAGAAAAAGCTAAAGATGACTCTAGTCTCCTTCGATGTTTTAACGAGCCCGAAGTGACAAATGCTCAGATGGACTTTTTCAGTTATAGAGTTTGAAAAAGGCCAAAAGAAACTACTCTGGAGTTCTAGGCAGAGGGTGTGCCAAACTTTTCGCAAAACCACAGAATACGTTTTACGGTACGAGTGGTCGATCTTCGTGAATGCTGTGTTCACTGCATTGCGATCAGTAGGGCGGCCGACACGGCTTCCTATGGATAAAGGCTTTATTCCTATAGGGGTCTCCCAATATATACGCCACGGTACGTGGGAGCACAAGTCTGTATTGATACTTATCGCTTCACCGTGGAGGAATCACCCAACCACTCAACGCTAAGATACCACGTTTGACGACGCCGGAACACGTCTCTAGCTTAGACCTCTATGTGTTTGCGTTATGTTTCAATGCGTTGTTATGTAAATTCAATTTATTTTAAGGTTGATCTTGTTTAGCAGTTTGCCTTTATGGATCACCACGAGATGTATGGTACAACTCCTAAATGCAGTCTAAGATGATAAGCAAGCTTTTCAATCTTTCAACTTTGAAAATCTTAACTACTGAGGGAAAAGAAAGACATCATCTTTTCACACAGATCATAGAGCACACACTAATGCACTTTTTCCTAAATCAACAAACAAATTGTCAAAATGCACATGCACAATGCAGGTATTTCTTTTCTCTTTCTTAATGTTGATGTGGTACAAAAAGAAAGCTGTTGTATAATTTTGAATTCAATTTCAAGTGAAAGCAAACAAGCTTTATCCAAAATCAAAAGACACCTTAAGATTTGCTTGTTTCAACACTAGAAATACATAAATTCAAACCATATGACGAAAGCAAAAGCTCAATCAGCTATGAACAACAAACAAACTAACTCTTAAGATCAAAACGACACTTATCACAGGTCTAGATCTAAGAGGCCACAGCAAGACTAGTTCAATTTCGTTATGGGAAACTGCAAATGATATAAGAAATACACAAAGAACAAATACATTTTCTTTATACAACCGGGGCGGAATAGTGGCAAAGAAAGGTGGTTTCAGATAGGTACATTGACTGATAACGGGCTGCAAAAACAAGGATGAAAACAGGGCAATAAACAGCAGGGAACCCCAGTTGCACAAGGAAAAACGGGTTCAACGCAGGTAGTACACTTTCAGTTTGACATTCAGCGCAGGTAGCCCCTTCGGGACCTGCGATGAAATGCAGACTGCCTTCACAGTGCCTGCAATGAAGAGATAAACTTTCGTTTTTCTCAGTTTCCGGGTTACAGATTGCTCAAAAATTCACAGTTTTTGGCCAAATCAGAAGCTATCAATCAAGTACACACTAAAGGGTAATTAGGAGGATGAAAAGCTATCACTAAGAGCTGTTCAGAGTCCTTGTGGATCAGCTCTTCAAATCATAAACATGCCCAGAAACTGAGCTAGAGTAGCTGCCCTCTACTTAGCATTTGAAAGATCCAACTGCAGTTCGATTCGGTACTCTCTGTGTTTATGAAATGAATAGAAAAAACACAAACAACCAACAAGATACGCTCCCCAACGGAGTCGCCAATTTGTTGTTGGGAAAAGTATCCAATACGGAATGACCCTATCCCACTCTAAGGGTGATAGTACCTCAGCAACAATCAAAGCAAAGCTATTCGAGATTACTTCTTTATGAGATTTAAAAGAGGGGAGAAAGAGATCCACTAACCGATGTCTTTCGCTAATGATTGATCCAATCTTCTCTCTTTGTTGCTTGCTCCTGGCTCCTTGCTCTTTCACTGGCCCAGCTACACCAAGATCCTGCAAAATGGCAAGAGAGGGAAACTACAAGAAGCATACATTCATAATTGATTCAAGGATTAGAATAAATCAAATACACAAGTATAACAATACACCATTGAGACACATGCATATAGAAGAACCTCAAATGCTTTATTAATGGAAGAATTAAAGTTCAGGAAGTGATACAACCACAAAAGGCCCAATCCAGCATCACCTCCCAGCAGAAAGAAATCTCCTCTTCACCTCCTTCAAGCAAATCACCCAATAGTTCTATACTCAAACCAACAACACTTCCTTACATTCACAAGATTCCAGCCTCCTTAGACCTCATGAGAGAGCTCTATATATAGGAGTTTTGGAGAAAGGATGAGTTAGCTTGAGGCTGGCATGAAGTTGACTAGTGTCCTCTCCCACTTCAGTTATTCTTCAGTTCTTGAGTCCACTTGGAGGTTCTTGCTTCCACTTGGAGATCTAGACCCTCTTACTCATCACCAGTCGAATTCCTTGATCCAAGTGTCATTTGGAAGCTTCCTGGGCATTGGCACCTTGAGGAATGACTATGCCACATGTCCCAACTCGCCCAGCGCAGGTAGCCTTCTTTGCAGTTGACATTCAGCGCAAGTAGACAGTGGAGCAGTTGACATTCAGCGCAGATGCTCAGTGGAGCAGTTGACATGATCCAGAATTGCCTTGTTTTTGAGTGTTTTCAGGTGGAGAACTGTTATTCAGTGCTGTGGTTTGCTGACATTGTTCCTCTAGGGGTAGGAACAACATGTTTAGGGACTTTGGATCCCTTATATTATGGACATTTCATGCTCCATGCTGTAAGGCACAAAAATGTCTATAACACTAACTCACACGATTGTGTCAATTTTCCTTATGTATACTTTCCTCCTCACTTTTGTTTTTCCTTTATTCATATATCTCTTTTCACATTAACTTTGAATATGCCTAAACATAAACACAAAGATATAGACCTTTTGTGTACTTTTCTTCTTAATATAGAAAGTTTATTGGCAGCAGTACATTCAATAAGACTGTGAGAGCAACTACTGAATCTAGGAGCCAACAATTATGAGTTGAGTAACAAAAAATGTAAAATGGAGGATAAATCAGCCCTATATATATATAATTGGAGACAAGAGTATTAATGATGATGTATAGACTACAACTTGGAATGTAATTATTGCGATAAGAAAAGACAAACCCAACATGGAACAAGAAAAGACACTACTTCTAATATAAACTTGCCTTATCTGAAAAATATCAAAAGGCATTCAAACAAGAAAAAAAAAATTTCCTCCCTAAAATAAGGGTGGTATACTTAAGTTGATATGTCTTTTTCTCATTGTGAAATTGGAAGGTGTTTTGGTATGCACCATAGTTATCTCTGCAATCATGCTACTAGGTTGGCCAAGTAAGAGGCCAGTAGAGTCTATAGGAATCACGTCACGTTGTCACAATCTACAATGTCGTAAAATATTCCATGGGAAAAGTTACATTGCAAACTATATCTACCCTAGTTGGTTGATCCATTCATCATCCTAAACCATCCAAGGTTATTGTAACATACCTGGATGCTTTCCTTGGCTAGCAGGACACCCACTCTTAAAGTATTTTCTTTATAAATGTTGTAGCTATGTCCAGAGCTTCTAACAACTACCCTCAGAGTTTATATGCAAAAACTAAATGTGGAATAATTAGGCATATACAGTTCCTGTGATGAACAACTCAATTGGTTTAGCCATATCATTTCGTATGCAACAGAGTCCGCATAATAGCATAGACATTCATATAGCATAAATCCATTTACTCAAGAAAAATACCCAAGTTCCCTACAAAAGTAGCATGTTAGTGATTTTCTTTTAGCTGTACCAATAATTTGTGTCTTACTTAGGGATAGCCAATTTTCCTGTGTCACATATGTGTTTAGCTGGAGAAAAGAAGACATACATTTCTTGTCTTTTCCCTCGTTCTTCTACTTTCTACTCTACCCCTTCTTATGGGATTTTGTTGTGAGCTTCATCATACCTGGCTTTCAGTATAGGCCACAGCCTTCCCTGAAGCTCTAGGTGGTTTGGCCGTGTGGAGTACTGTATGCTATTTTCCTTGTGATGTTATTTTCTTCCATGGCTATCCCAGGGGATTGAGGACTGATTACAGATTCATCAGATGCATATCACTTGCTCATCAAAGATTCCAATGGTGTTGAATGATGTGTCACCAGGAGGTGATCTTTTCAGTTCATGGGATTTTCAATGAGAATCTCTTCTATAATACCTCTGACTCCTATCCTCATGATTGGAATCATACCTCTTCTGTAACTGTTTTTGCATATTTGTCAAAATGTGGAGTGTCAGGGTTGTGGTTCTGTTATGTTCTTCCTGAGCTTTTATAGCTTCTCAATAAGCCAGCCTACAGAGTCACCGACTGTACATGTCTTGCCAATAACAATAAGCATCCATTTCCTCTTTTACTAGTTGTTTCAGTTGTTTTTAAAAGACCAAAAAAAATAAAAGAAAAAAAAAATAAGCTAGAAACATGCCTTTCCCCATTACTGCCCAACTAAGAGTCCTCAACCCATCTATGAAAACGGATGGCCCTCTTATCACCGTGAATATGAGAAGCCATATCATAATCACCAAGGTTGCTATGTGCTGTGATTCTCTGCTTCTTCTTATTCCTATGAAATAAGAAGTCTTTTGTGTCTAAAACATAAGAAACCTTAGATGTATTGCATGTTATCTTATACTCCAATCCATTAACCACTCGAACACCCTTCATTGACTTGCAGGTTGATGTGTACTCATCATCACATGCATATTTGTGCTTGTTCTTGCAAGGAAAACATTATGGATTTCCTTGGTATCAATTGGCAACTATCAATTGAGCTAGCCCCTTCAATGTTTAAAAAGAAAAAAAAAAAAAAAACTCTTCATGAGTTCTATAAGTCACACTTGATGAAGGATTTATATATAAAAAGGATATAAAGCTTGTGAATGGCATTCATCTCCCTAGCCTTTTGGCATCATGTTATTACATTAGTTGCTTTATTAGTCTAATCCATATCATTTTTTTCACAATATTGAATAAAGAGTTATTCCTTTTTAAATCAAGGTTGAGTGCTAGATGGTGTTTGTTAACCCTAACCAAGCATGTTGCACATGGAGTATTGATTTTTTTTGCATATCTTGTTACCCAAGGCGCTTATATAAGTGACTATCAATTAACATCTTCTTTATACTAAGCTTGCAATTGAAGGATTATTAGATGGAGCTTAATGATTTTATTGAGGGAAGTCATGGTTTGTGCTTACATTCTCCTTGACACTTCCCTCATGACATTGTTGATCACCTCGGGTGAGTGTTGAGGTGTCTTAAGGAAAGTTGTTCTTATGCGCACTTACCCAGTGTCGTTGCCCTCAAAATCACATAACCATGGGGGTTTGTTACTATGACTTATTATGGATATCCCATGTTAGATAATGCACATTATGTCCGTGGTTGGCATCATCATTTCTTGTTTGGAGGCTTGCATCTAGCACATATGGTGTTTGAAATGTGATTGAGGGCCTTGCATAACATTGCTCAACATTTATTTACCCTTAGCACAATTATGATGAGGGATACCCATCATCTAAGAGTTTCCTTAAATATTGTTGGTTAGTTATTGCTCCTTGACATAGGGAATTAGTTTTTGGGTATGTTTGCAAGTGTTCATAGGGTTTCACTTGGATTATTGTTTCATGATTTTGATTGCTGAACCTTGAAGTAGTGTGCCCCCCTTTGTTACATAATTGATGTCCGTTTTGGTGGATGTCTTGATGACATTGAAAAGTGGTTGTGGTTTGTTAGAAGAATGCTGATGGATATTTATAGTTTCGCTATGATGTGACATGTTGTGAGTAGTTATTTTCTTGACAGAGGAAATCACTCCCCTTATTTGGCATCTTCTCATGCATTTGGAGGCATTCAGACCTTGCTTGGGTTGTCTTCTACATTGACACCCATGGTTTTGGTCACTTGGTATGTTATTTCACATTATATCATATAGTTTCTCTTGGTTTGGGAAGATCCTTTATTACTATATTAGAGAAGCGTCCTAGCCTCATTACACAATCTCTTAGGGTGAACTATTTATCATATTCCTTGGAGGAGAGGTATTGGTACATGTACATTTAACCACTTTGGCACATTGATTGAGGACTCCCCCCCCCCCCAACTTCATTGAGGAGGTTATAACAACTTAATGGACAACTGTGGCACATGTTCTATGAGATTACTATTTATGGCCAATTTCGTTGATCCTGAGAGATAATTCCCTAACATCTTTATACTATTTCCATTTGGATGAGTTACGTTGTTGTCTACAAGACTCTAATTACCTTGGCATATTCTTTGAAGTCACTCCACTTGTAAAGGTGGTCATGACCATTAATTGCAAAAATATTCTTTTTGGATTACTCTTGAAAGATGAGTTGCTCTCTTCTTGGAGAAACAACCTTAACATATTCTATTTTGGCCCTGTATTTGGTATCTCTAGGTGGCTAACTACCTTGTCTAAGAGATTTTTCCCATTTTGGCTTGAGTATTTATAGGTGAAGTTATCTAGCTACATGGGTTACCCACAAAGATCATTTGGATAGGGACTCTCACTTTACATATACATTCTAGACAAGTTTGCAGTTAGTGTTGGGGACTTAATTAAACCTTAGCACTGCATATCGTCTATAAATCATTAGATGGATTAGGTAGTGATGATGGAAATGTTTGATGTATTCCCTGATGTATAACTTACATGGTGATGATTTATCTAGTGCATGACTTATCAGAGCTATTGTTGTTTCATGTATGGTTTAAGTGGATATGATTTATCTAATGAATGACTTAGGGAAATTATGATTTATTTCCAGTATGAACTACAAAATTGACGCGTGGATACTAGACTTAATAGCATGATGTTTAAGATCACTCATCTATATATATTTTGTTGTTATTGGTGAGACTCATAAATGGGTAATTATATGGGCTCATTTTACCTCCTAACCTAGTCAAATCAACCATTCTCTTAGCTTATTGTATGATTTTCTGATTATATTTATGCTTATGGAGTGAGTTGAGTTAGTTATGATGCCATGTGGTCTAACATGTGTTTAATGCAAATTATTGATGAATTTCGAGGTCAAAGTCAAGGATCCAGTGGACAAATCGCAACAATAACTCTAAGTGGACAAAGGAGAGGACTTACAGGAGGGAATCCTCCTCATTTATTACTCCTCCCTTCGAATTCCACTTCATTCAGCTCGGAGTACAAGCAGCCAAATCATGCACTAGAAGGCAGCCGAGCAAGTGGAGGATGACTGATGATTATCTCGAGTTTGGGAGCCAAGCCTCCCTGATTTTAAGGAAGTTGTTGGTAGCTTCATTTGTATAAGTAGAGAGGCCTAGGGCCTCACCAGGGTCAAAATTTTGTTGGATTTTTTCTTATGTAAACTCTGCTCAAACTTCAAGCTTATTTTTGTGACAGTTTCATGTAATCTTGTTATTGTTTTGATAATAAAGATGGAATCCTTTTTGAACTAGCACTGAGTGACCTCAGAGGGCTGAAGCTCTTGGGTTAGGGCCCAATCCAAGCGGCCAAGCTCCTATTTCCTTGTATTTGTATGTTTTACTTCAGTTATAGATTAGTTTGTTGTTAGATGTATTTCTCTTATGGTTAAGAATAGGTTGCTTTTGATGATTTAGTAGTTTGCTTCCATTTGTGCTTTCTATAGCAGGTTAAACAGTGATCAACAAAGACTCAAAAGGCTAGCAACAGTGTCTTGGCATCTCTTCCTCCCTTTGGGACCATGATTTGAGGCAAAGACCCTCTTGCTACCCCAAAAACACATATTTTCCTCATTCATAGGACTTCTAGTGTTTACAGCTTTTTAGTAGGTTAATAGTCCAGTTTTGCTTTGCTTCAGATCTTCTTCATCATGCTCACTTCCTGATTTGCAATAGTCTTCTTTCATGCTTTCCTTTCTTGCAGCATTTCTCAGCATTTCCTTTCATAGATCATAGTTTAGACTATTTTGATGCAAAACTCTGTTTTTCTAGATGCACTCATTTCATTTCTTGCTTGATCTTATTGGTTGACTTCCAGTTCCTTTGCAGCAGATCTCTTCTAGCAGTAGTTCAGCTTATCAGCCATCACATCCTCCATCTGATCCATGCCCTATAGGTCACCCAAACCTCACCTCAATTCTGCCTTAGTTTCCAGCATTTTCCATAGAACTTCTTCCTCTCTCCTTGAGCAAACCCAATCATCTTTCTCTCTACCGGTGATTCATGGTAGACCTTAGGTGCCCTAACACCTCATTCCAACCTTCATCCACCTTTTCCATCCACTCTTACACCCTCAAAACAATGAAAACTGCTCTTCGCCTCCTCCTGTAGGCCTCCTGTAGTGGCCCTGTTTTCCTCTTGTAGATTTCCTGTGTCCTCTTGTAGATTTTCTTATAGGATTTCTTTTGAAGGCCGAGTGTGGAAAAACCCTCCAGAAGGCCACCTGAGACCTCCTAGGACCCATCCACACCATCCTACATCCTCTCAATTCCCAAAGCCACCCTCCAACACCACCTATTCGCTGCCACATTCACCCACAATAAATTACATGCATGTCAAATTCACATAAAAATACATAACAATCCAAAAAAACATTTTTTGCTTATTTACTTCCAGAAATAGCTTAGTTAGATGTTGTTTATTTCTTTGAGTAGGTAATGGCATTCCTTTCATGGTTTTCATAGTGCTTTCTGCAAAAGTAGGATTAGTTGGTTAGTTAGGGTTTACTAGGTTTGCTTTACATTTCAGTCTTTCTCCTTTCTGCAGTTAGAGTAGCATCTATAGAAGTAATCTTTCTCTCCTTTCATCACATATAGAGCTTCTTCTGGAATCCATAGAAGTTGGCTTGAGCTCTTAGTGATCTTGCGCTGGCCGACCAAGTGACAACCTGCAGTGAAAACTAGTACTTGTGCATACAACACCAACGCTTCCAAGTTTGCTATGAACTGCCGGGTTGATAAGAGTAAAGTAGGCAGCCCAGGAGTTGCAGCATTATTGCTGCAATACTGGTGCTCACCAGTTATATATATGAATGGATGAGAACTAACCTGCAAATTGGACAAAACCATATGATAACCAAGTTCTACTCTTCCATTAGGGAAGGTCGAGACATCTAATGAGGAAAGGTATGATGTACACTGTTCTAATTACATTTGGTATCTACTTGATATTCACTCTTATGACATGGGCAAAATATAAATGACAGGTGGCAAGACTACCTGACTGGATTATTCGATGACAAGTCCAAACAGTGCTATAGTGTGGTCCATATTAGGGTGTTAACCCTAGTCGTAAGGAGGGGTGGAGGTATTTCCCACTATGTAAGCTCCAAACCTGGAATCATGGGAGGGAAATGATGGACACGCTCCCCTAAATGTGTGATGATGATTTCCAGTTGCCTGCTGGGGAAGTTAGGTCGATATAGTCGACACTTCCACCATATTGGTTTTATCAGTGGTTAGATTGGTATAGCCGATGCTATAGTATATAACAACAGAGGATGGATAGGGTGGGAATGGAAGTAGGTTAGGAAGGATAGGAGGATATAGATTAGTTGGAGACTCTTGATGGGAAGTGGTATCATTGTTTGACTTGTTAAATTTTACTACTATAACTCTTTCTCTATTTTGTTATGCCTTCGAACTCCTTGTATCTTTTACTCTACCTTCGGGACGAAGTTTTCTGAAGGAGAGGTGTATGTAATGCCCCACTTAATCTTATCATGCAAATTTTATTAATGTTTAAATTACCTGAAAATATTGAGTTATAATTATCAAGAAATATTGGTAAATACCTTCATTTGGAAAACTGTAAATTTTATTTACTGATATAAAATTTATTATTGTTATTATTCAATTCCCAACTTGTCTTCTCAAATTTAATCTTGGATAGAATATGGTCTCCTTCCATTATTCCAATTTAAATATCCACATCCCCAAAATGTCCTTTCATATTTACTTGGGAGAAAATATGGTCCTCCCCAATTAATTACCAATTTTATATTCATATCACATCCCCAAAATGTCCTCTCATATTTACTTGGGAGAAGACATGGTCCTCTCCAATTAATTACCAATTTATATATTCACCTCTCATCTCCAAAATATTTACTTTGAAGAAGACATGGTCCTCTTCAATTAATTACCCAATTTTATATTCATATCGCATCCCCAAATGTCCTCTCATGTTTACTTGAGAGAATAGAAGTCAAATATAAGGATGAGGGAGTAGTTATGACATTAATGAGAGGTGGTTGAGGTGGAGAGGAGAAGGGGAGTATAAAAGGGGAAGGATGAGGGAAGGAGGGAGGGATCCTTGGCTTGTTTTGGTATTTGTTTGGTTGTGGTTTGGAGGATTTGTTTTGAGAGTAAGGTGGGGAAGAGAGAAGGAGAGTATTGTTTATCGTGGATACGCTGCATCTGGTTGGACTTGGGCTCAGAGGGCTAGGGAACCTGTGGAGGTTTCTTGGGCTAGAAATACTTCCTAGTTGGCTGGGAGGTAAATCCAGTCGGTAGTCAAGAGGAGCGTTCCAACAGTATCAGTAGTTCAAAGGTATCTCCACCGGGCTATCGGTATAGGTATTCCTCTATGCGTAAATTACTCATGTAAGTGATTGAAATGAAATGTTCACTATTTAAATTGTAGGAATTAGATTTTAAATGGTAAATTATCATCGTATAAATGTCTTGTCAGAAAATAAATTATTGCCCTTTTATTGCATTTTTAATTAGAGAATATAGATCCGATAGAAAACCCTAGGTGTGGACCTTACACTAACAACCCAAAAGAGTGGATGACCTAGGAGAATATGCATGAAGGGTAGCACACTCTCCAAAAATAAGTATAAAATAACTAAAACAATGTGCAATCCTGTGAAACCACATACCAGTACCATCAACACCTCCAAAACCAAGGGAAAAAGGAAGAGTGTTCTCTAGAAGAATATGCATAAGTGGAGCGCTCCTCAAGCAAGCATTAAATCATCTCCAACCAACCATAATAGATCACAAGGCAAGCACTCTAGACTGGAGTGGTCCTCGAGCAAATATGCATTATAAAATATCAATCAATATGAATGTGTGAGGCTGCTCAAGTAAAGCACCTACAAAGCATATCTCAACCCTCCAATTACACCAACAAACATCCCAAAGTAAGTGATATAGAAAAGAGAGCCAAAGGGTGTAGCAACTCAGATAATCATACTCAAAACTTGAACCCCTAAGTTGATGGGTCTTTCTCTACATAGTGCACGAAGACCAATATGAATGCCAACATGCCAAGCAAACCAATGCATCACCTAGATGAACAACCAACTCACATAATAAGCCAAACTACTGAGGGAAAGCCCTTAGTTGATGGGTTTCCCTCTCAATGCATGCAACACAGGTCAAGACTCAATAGATGAGTAAACAAGAATGCAAGACGCTCATCAAGGCTAGTGCTCCATCAAGATAAAAAAATACAAAATTCCAACATAGAAAGATGATGGCACCAAGGTGATAATTCATACACTAAAATGCGTCTAAGTACCAACCAAAACCAAAATTCTCCAAATGCAACCTACGTGAGCAGGGTCTTCAAACTGGTACAATGCTAATGTTATACGAGGGGTAATAGGATCTTCATGAAAAACTTCAAAAAATCTTACCCCTAGACTTCCAAGTTGGAATAGTCAAATTCCACGTTGTTAATCTTCAATTCCATGACACAATTTTTTTTCCTGAGTTGCCAAAATTGCATCAATGGAGTCAATGGTTTAGAAACTCTGGGTTTTTTTCTTACAGTAATCACATATTGTTCAGTCAAATCGGTGCTTTATCCGAGAGCACGAGCTTCCTTAGACACCTTGGTGTTCAAGACATCAATGATTTCAACGTATTGTGCTAATAGGCAATGGGAATTTCTCTTTTTATAGGATTTATAGTACATTTAATGTGCCCCCTACTTTCTCCATTGTTTTAACTTTTAATCATACATTTTGTGGTTATAGGATGAAATTCAAGGCACGACTTTCCACCTCAAGAATTTTTTTGTGTCACTATCTAAAATCAAGCATTGTCTTTCATTAGATATTTAAATTTGAATGGTAATATCAAAATGAAGGTTTGAAAAAAATTCAGAATGAAAGGAAAAGTTCATAACTGCATGTGCAAGCTTTTCAATTTATGACGCTGCAACTGATCAAACCAAAACAAGAAAAATTGGTAATAGATTTCACCAACCTGCATGCTTGCAGGTAGAACCGAGAGAATCATAAAGGCAAAATCGATCACCAACATACCCTTTCTTGTCCACTAACTCATATCCAAACTGACTTTTTCCAAAATAAGCAACTTTGAAGAACTGTTGCAAACTCTCGTTGAAGAAATTATAGACATTAAAACATTCTTGCCCGAGAGGACCGTGAGTGAGTAAAAGAAAAGCTCAAGAGTGCCTAATGCCAGTAAGCGTGCACTAAGTTGATACAACAACGCAAACAACAATATTCGAATCACACCAATCTAAAAAAATACAACAACCAGAGAAGTTGGATTGTGCAAATAGTAATGAAATCAAATAGAAAGGACAAAATACCTGGTTAAATAGAACTACGAGCCTCCGAGATACAGGTTCTGAACTTTCAAATCCACATCTCAAACTGCACCAACCTTTGCATCTAAACAACCTAACACCAAATTATTGATCGTGCCAAGGTTCGTTTCCACGAAAGTTGATTCATAAGATATTTTAAAGGTTGATATTCAGTGTAGAAACACGACCTGCTAAACACAGTTAATGCACTTTTGTGAAAAGAAGGATGTCGCATCAAGAGACTTGAACAATGTTTATTTTCTGGCAATTGAGTGAGCAGAGAAGCTTTAACAAAATTCTTTGATGTTTTATATTTAGTTGCAGTGAGATGTGTTATGAAAAAAACATTTTAGGGGAATAAATGTAATTTTTCTGTTGCTGTTTTTATAATTTTGTTTTTTAAAGGCGGTAGTGTTGAATGTTTTTTTTTACTTTCCTTTCTTCTTCTTCCTCTTTCTTTTTTTTTAAGTTTTTGTTAAATGATCATCTTAGTGGCCATTGATTAATATAGATGGACATGGTGAAAGATTGACAACGCTTTGGGAAACCATGGTGAAAGAGGCGCTTTGGGGAACCTTGCATGATGACAAGATGAGCCATGGACATGTTGGGCACCTTGCTTAGACTGGGTGCACCATAAGCTTTGGCAGCTAACACTAGTTAGATGCACCAAGAGAAGTTTTGAAGGGAACTTAGCAAGGGAAGGCAAAATGGGGGTTAAGATAAACTAGCATAGAAAGTTTTACTAGCTTGGGTGCTTAGACTACATGTCAAGCTAAGGAGTTGGACAACCCATGCTTGGGGGGTTACAATGGACAATAGAGATGCCTTCAAGTACAAGCATATGTGGAGCACAATCACGGGATGCACTTGTTGGGTGCACATCCATCAAGAACACTTTGATGGACTTTGGCATAGTTGGAAAAACTTGGGAGAACTTGGGCACACTGTCTAGTGCACTTGTTTGATGCAGATGATTGGAAAAACAAGTCACTAAAGGGAGCAAGTTGAAAAATGAAACTTGAGTCCACCTTAGAGTGAAAGGGGGTTGCAAGTGCAAGGAAATTCCCATATAAAAGGAGAACACCTCAAAAATTCTAAGGCAATAAGTGATTGGTCATTTGGGAGTGAAAAGAAGCTCTGTGATTTTTGCTAAATTCAAGGTTAGGCACGGTGGTGCAAATTACATTGGATGAGTGGGAAGAAGAAGAAGATAAGACCTATAATAGGGAGGCTTATAGTTGCTTCAAGGGTTGGATTGTGCAAGTCTATTGGGCAAGATGCAAAAGGAAATATTGCCTTAGATTCCTTGCAAGTAGGTGGTTACAACTCCCTTGTTGTATATACATGAAATTCTTCATATAATAAAGTTAAAAACCTACCTTGTGTACCGCCTATACATGTGTGTGTCATGGACTGTTTATGACTATTTTTTGTTATTATTCCTTACTTTGCTTTATGTTGGCTATGAGTAAATTATTGTTGGAATGTTTTAAAGGTCTAGTAGGACATGTGCCTATTGTTGAATGAACTTAGCTGGGTATGAATCATATGCATTTGATTGATTGGAACATAAGGTGAAGTTATAATCTGAATCTTAGGGGGTGTTATAATCTAAGTTCAGATGTATAAGTCATAAAGTCGTATCTTTATGTAAAAGTGATTTGATCCGAGGTAAGCCTCTGATACAAACATGTTCTGGATTTGGCTCGCTTAAAAGGATTAGATTTATAGGACTGTTTTAATTGAACTTGATTGCATTTGAAGGATTGAATCCAATTTGAATTAAACATCATTTAACTATGTATTTTCTCTCTTTATCATCATTTAATGCATCTCAACATAATTGCATGAAGTAGAAAGACATGCACAAGAAACATGAGACAATATATCAAATACATAAGGGAATATATCATCAAGTTGGTAATGGAGTTCATCTGATGTGGGCTACCTCTCCGAGCTCATGAATCCATGAACCACTTCATTCTCTTCTTCAAAGATAATCTCCTTTACAAAGGGCAAAATTCTCACATCCTCAAATGGAAATAGAATTCCCACAATAGTGGTAGCATTGAAAAGATGCTCCCATACACAATATGGAGAGTTGATTCTCACAAGCATGTGGCCATGTCTCTCTTACAAAGAGATGATCTCCTAGGAATGGGTTGATCTCTCACAAGCATGTGGCATAAACTAGACTCTCATACATAAAGTAGCAACAAGTCCTCTTAAATATGTCGTTCATATTCAAATCATATCCATCATCATCATACTAGTCTCGCAATTCTGAGACCAATCACTGTAAACATGACTAGTTTTTGATGAAGTGGAAAAGTGGCCTTTTCTCAACACCACACTGTCTTGGTTTGTGTATAAGGTTCAAATGATAATTTTTTTGGGATGATTCTAATCTTGCTTCCTTGTTGCAGCATACAAAGATCACCAAATCTTGCAACATACATTCATGTCTTCACAATATCCAAAAAGAGACAAACCATAAATACATAAAGTTATTTTGGTTCTCGTGTCAAGGAAATCATAGTGTTGTTCATAACATGTTTAACACATCACCAACACGTTCTTCTCATCATTTTATGAATTTTTATAGTAGACTCAACCACCTTCTGGAATATGCATCCCTGTTTCGAACCTTGTGCCAAACATTAATGGCAAACATGGGTTTTTTCCATGATTCTGTTAGGCCCCTATACTACTACTGTAACCCCTTATTGTTATTAGTACAACCCACTTATTATATTGATGTACCTATGTAGTGCCCATATTGTTACTATTGTGCCCCATAAAAGCCCACTATTGTTATAATTGTGCCCTTACATTATTATTGTTATGTCGGCTCTCATCATGTTATGACCCCTTAGACTCCTATATATAGAAAGGAGGTCTTTTCATTTGTATCATCCAAGACTTGTTCATTTATGTAATGTAAAGGAGGTTGCCCCCTCGAAGAGGCTGAATTATAAGGTGATCCAGGTGGGTATTGGTGGCCACCCACCTATCCCATTTGGGCCCCCACAACTGTCTCTTTCAGTTTTTCACTTTCCTTAATTATAGTGCACTTTACTATTTTTAGCAGTTTTTCGGGTCCTAAACTTCGGAGCCGTTTTGAGGCCCTAAACGACGTTTTTTGGGAAATCCACCCTAGCGATTTTTTTGATAAAAATCGTCTTTTCTGTCGTAGTCCTCGGAGAGATCTTTCCAATGGGCTATCATGCGCGTCAAACGGAGATAAGACGACCAATTCGCGACCCCGGGAGGTTGGCTGTCCAACTCACCCCAAAACGGGGCCCACAATTTGGCGTTTCATCTTCTAGGGTTAGGTTTTGGAATGTGAAGGGTTTTCCATTGTTTCTCAATAATAAATAGGCCTTCGAGCCTCATTGTAAAGACAGTTCGAAACAGTTCAGAGGCATGTAGCCGACACATCTCTTCTCAGAGATAAGCTACCATCGCCCTAGCTGGGTTATTTCTATTTGTAAGCATATTTCAGTATTCTCCATTAATGAAATGAAGTATTATTTCTGCTGCATCTCTGTTTTTATGGTTATCGTATCTCTGTATTTATGGTTATCTCTGTAATCTATTGCGTTCCTGCTTAAATCCGGATCAGTGGTATCAGAGCGATCTGCTTTTTCTTTGTTTTTCTTTGCATGTCCCCAACGAGGTCGGGATATAAGGAGTTAGGGCTTGAATTGGTCGAACCTTTGCAAGACCAGCCTCGCAAATCTCGACGACCTCCCATGGCGGATGAGAAGAAAGACGAGGGGGCAGGAGATCCTATCAGAATCTTGCTCGAAGAAGCCCTCGAGCGGCAAAGGAACGCGATGATGGATAGCTTTGCGCAGATCCTTCAACGGCTACCCAGAGGCGACGCATCGGCTTCCAACAGCTACTCTGGAAACGCCACACCGTTTAAGGTACAAGTTAATTTTGAAATCCCCATCTTCGAGGGTCAAATAGACGCAGATGCCGTAGATAAATGGTTAAATCTGCTAGATGGGTATTTTTCTGTTCATGAATTTTCAAGTCGGGAAAAGATTGTTTTCGCTCTTCTCAAAGCAGCCCCCCACGTCAAGGACTGGTGGGAAACATACTGCGAGCAGAAGGATGAAAGTACAGGCTCACTGTTTTCAGCCACCCCCACTTGGAATGACTTCCGGGATGCCATCAAGGAGCAGTACTACCCTGTCAAAAGCTATGAGGACAAATACATCAAATGGACCACACTGCGGCAGGGACGAGACCAAGATGTGCCAGAGTTCACAAATATTTTTCATACCCTTCGCACACAGTTGGGTATCAAAGATTCTGAGCTGCATCTAGTACTCAAATACCGCGGCTGCCTACACAGATACATCCAGGAAGAGATGGAGTTCTTGAACATCTCCTCACTCGGCACAGCATACCGATACACTGTCAAAATCGAGCAAAAGTTCAAACAGAAGAAGAGAGACTTTGGATCTACAAATCCGAAGCCTAAAGGACAAAGCCAAGGCGGGGTGACCCAAGACAACCCCTCAAAGCCGCAAGAAAAGAACACCACCACGAAGCCGAATAAGGACACAGGAAAGTGGTGTGAGTTCCACAAGAGTCCCACTCATAACACAAGTGAGTGTCGGACCAAGCAGTCGCTGGTGGCCGAGTTGAAGGCTTCCGAATCAGATGCATGTTCCGACTCTGAGCCAGAACCCGACAAGGGGAATGGCAAAGGGAAGCAGATCATTGATGCGGATCCTAGTGCCACTGTCGCCACTGCCAAGATCCAGAAGAAAGAGCCCAAAGAGCCAGAGGAGGGGGAACGTCTTTTCCACTCACAAATGTGGGTGAAGGGTTCGCCACTGCAATTCATTGTCGACAGTGGCAGCCAAAAGAACCTCATTTCAGCATAGGTTGTGAAGCGGTTGGGCCTACCGACTACACCACACCAGCAGCTGTACAGTATCGGGTGGCTTCGCGAAGGACGAGATCTCAAAGTTCGCCAGCAGTGTCGCCTTCCCTACAGCATCAAGCCCTTCACAGACGAGGTATTATGTGATGTTACACCTCTGGATGTTTGTGATGTACTATTAGGCCAGCCATACTTGTGGAGGCGACATGCTGTGTATGAGTCAAGGCCTCGCGCTGTCATTATTTCTTTGGATAATTCATTATACAGGATACCGGAGGTAGCCCCACCTACTACCACCTCTTTGATCACTGCTAAGAAAGGCAGCAAGCTCATCTCACAGACTAGGAAATTTATTTTCTGTCTAGTTCGCTCCCAAAGTAAGGGGAAGATCGTTGCTACATCCATGACCCCGACGAAGGGTTCCTCCACGCAGCAGCAGCAACAAAGGGATACAATCAGAATAGAACACAGGAACAACTTCTTCTCACCCACGGGGGTACCACACAAGTTTCAGGTGGGGAACAAAGTTTGGTTGCATCGACAGAAAGAACGCCTTACCAAAACCCATCAGAAGCTCAGGCCACTCCGACATGGTCCTTACACCAGTACCAAGGCTACGGGCAACAATGATTTGAAGCAAAGCATTCCTCCATTCCTTCGCTTGCACCGAGTGTTCAATGTGGACCGTCGTCGACCATGCTTCCCACCATTTCTGGACACATTAGAGATTGCAGAACAGCTCACCAGAGACCCAGCTTAGCAGAAGCTTCCTCATCTCAGGGAGGAACTCAACGCAATGGGGACCATTGCTTCCTAAGGGGGGAGGAATAATCCAGGTGGGTATTGGTGGCCACCCACCTATCCCATTTGGACCCCCACAACTGTCTCTTTCAGTTTTTCACTTTCCTTAATTATAGTGCAGTTTACTATTTTTAGCAGTTTTTCGGGTCCTAAACTTCCGGAGCCGTTTTGAGGCCCTAAACGACGTTTTTTGGGAAATCCACCGCCAGCAATTTTTTTGATAAAAATTGTCTTTTTCGTCGTAGTCCTCGGAGAGATCTTTCCAACGGGCTATCATGCGCGTCAAACGGAGATAAGACGACCAATTCGCGACCCCGGGAAGTTGGCTGTCCAACTCACCCCAAAACGGGGCCCACAATTTGGCGTTTCATCTTCTAGGGTTAGGTTTTGGAATGTGAAGGGTTTTCCATTGTTTCTCAATAATAAATAGGCCTTCGAGCCTCATTGTAAAGACAGTTCAGAGGCATGTAGCCGACACATCTCTTCTCAGAGATAAGCTACCATCGCCCTAGCTGGGTTATTTCTATTTGTAAGCATATTTCAGTATTCTCCATTAATGAAATGAAGTATTATTTCCATTGCATCTCTGTTTTTATGGTTATCACATCTCTGTATTTATGGTTATCTCTGTAATCTATTGCGTTCCTGCTTAAATCCGGATCATAAGGCGTGGATTTATCTTTTCTATCTTTTCTTGAGCTGGTTTCATAACATTTGGTATCAGAGCTTTGGATTTTAGGGTTTCGCTGCTCCAAACAGGTCATCGTGGCATTTTGGCTATAATTTTTTTTCTGCGATGTTTCAGAAGCTAAAAAAAAAACCCATTTAAGAAGAAATCACGCTGAATCTCGGGTCCGAATTTCAAAGATTTTCGCGCTATATTTGCGGAGATATGATCTGAGAAAGTTGGTCTTTTTGCAGACTCCTGAATTACATTCCAAACAGGTGACCTGGGGAAAATCGTCATAACTTTCTCTCTGAGCATCAGATTGAAATTTCGTAAGAAGGTACAGAAATAGGACGGATCGTGGTTTCTTTAATATATTTTTCAGATCCAAAGGTCAAAACAGTGACTTGTGGCACGTCGTACAAGTTCGCTCTACTGAACTAGTCTATAATCAGGTCATCTTGGGAGAACATAACTCTCCCTTGGAGAATCCAATTTGGATCAGACTACTGGCATCGGAAAGAGGACACAGAGGGCTACTACAGGTCGCAATTTCAGAACTTAAGATCTGAAAGTACAGAGTTACAGTCGTTTCAAGATCGAGCTCCTGAAATCAAGAAAAAACAAGATGAGGAAGTTTGATGGCAAGGATCCGCTAAATTGGATACTTCAAATGGAGCAATATTTTGATCTACATGGTGTACCACTGTTACAAAAGGTATGTATTGCATCTTCATATTTAGAACCGGATCAATTTTTATGGTATGAAGGGCTTTGTTCTCGTAAACAACTTGTTACGTGGTCAATTTTCACGGAGGAAATGATAGCACATTATGAGGATACAAAGAGCAACACCTTCTTTAAAGCAACACCACAACAATTGGAAAGAGTAAAAGGGCTTTGTGACATAGTGGAAAGAAAAATTATGGAAACTAGGAAGCATACCCCTCACAACTATAAAGATGGAAGTGTTGTTTCTCTTAGCCTTCCACAACCTACAAGGGTTACACCACAACAATTGGAAGAAAAAAGAGAAAAGGGGCTTTGTTACAATTGTGATAGCAAATGCACTAAAGGTCATAAGTGTGCTGAGAAGAAATTATTTTACATAGAATATGAAGAGGAGGAAGAAAAGGATCAAGAAACATCAAAAGAAGAAGATATACGCCAGGACCCCACCCTAGAGAAAGAAGAAATGAATCAGACCATATCTTGTAAAGCATTGGCAAGAATTACCACTCCTCAAACTCTCAAGATAGAAGGACATATCAAGAAAAAAAAGGTGCAAGAAGTGAAAGATCACATCGAGAAAGAAGAAATGAATCCAACCATATCTTGTAATTCATTGGTCGAAATTACCACTCCTCAAACTAGCAAGATAGAAGGACATATCAAGAAGAAAAATGTTCAAGAAGTGAAAGATCACATCGAGCATCAATAAATGAATCTGACCATATCTTGTAAAGGATTGGAAGAAATTACCACTCCTCAAACTCTAGATATAGAAGGACATATCAAGAAGAAAAAGGTTCAAGCAGTGAAAGATCACATCGAGCATCAACAAGAAGTTCTCCAAATTTTAAAGGATAACGCCACTTTGGTGAAAAATCAAACAAAACAACAGGTAGATCAACATCGTAGTGAAAAATGTTTTGATGTAGGTGATTGGGTATTTTTAGTGCTACATCTCTAGCAAGCTATTTATGAGAAGGAAATGTTGGCAATACTACATGCACTTAAAAAAATGGCGACCTTACCGAATGGGAAGACTCTTCAAGGACGAGGATGTGGAAGCATTGTTTTGTGCTATTTCTATTATCCAACTAGATTGGATAAACGAAGCAAGGGATGAATAGAAGAAGGACGAAGAAGTATGGCCACTTATTCAAAAGTTGCAAAAGATCCCAATTCAAACAATATTGCCAGAAATTGAAGAGGAAGGAAAAATCATATTGGAACCTGGAGCAGTCACAGAAACAAGAACCCGACAGCTATGAAATCGATCAATTTCAGAGTATCTCATCAAGTGGAAGAACTTACCTGCTGAAGATTCCACATGGGAGGATAAGAATTTTATACAGAAGCATCAAGAACTACTCAAGCGTTGAGGACAACGCTTTTTGAAGGAGAGGGGCATGTTAGGCCCCTATACTACTACTGTAACCCCTTATTGTTATTAGTACAACCCACTTATTATATTGATGTACCTATGTAGTGCCCATATTGTTACTATTGTGCCCCATAAAAGCCCACTATTGTTATTATTGTGCCCTTACATTATTATTGTTATGTCGGCTCTGATCATGTTATGACCCCTTAGACTCCTATATATAGAAAGGAGGTCTTTTCATTTGTATCATCCAAGAATTGTTCATTTATGTAATGTAAAGGAGGTTTCCCCCTCGAAGAGGCTGAATTATAAGGCGTGGATTTATCTTTTCTATCTTTTCTTGAGCTGGTTTCATAACAGATTCCTCAGATCTGCTACTCAAATATCCATTCTGAATGTGTCATTGAATTCCTTGTAAAATTTTAATTAAAATGAGTATAAGTTCAATCAGGTTTTGACATTGTCAATTATGGACCTCTTGAGAATCTATAAGGTTCCACAAAATATAGAATTTACTAAGAATATTCCCTAGGAATATTCCTACCTCGATATTTGTTCCTAGGCAGGGTTTCACGGGTTTGTTTCTGCCCGCACATTATTGCGCCATCTATCTTGGTTTTATGCCTCCCCGTTGTTTTGTGGTTCCCTGACTCCATGCATTCAAAGGGCTTAAATAACATGGGGTCAACGGAGTTTACAAAGCACCCAGTTGGTCACACCAGTTGTTATATAGTGTATATGGCGTTGGCATTTGGGAGGTCCCAGGGTCGAGCCCATGGGCCTCCCATTTCGGTATTATGTTATAAAAAATACAACTTGGTAGCAGAAGTTAGCGAAACCATCAACTTTGGTGACTCACCAACCATATTTAACCACAACTAAAACCATTGCCAAATTTATCTATGCAATGCTAAATTTAACCACTAGTTTGGTTGGTTCCCCAAATTATCCATCACTCCATTTAGAGCTAAGCCATTTTTTGTCTTTTCCCAAGTTCGATTGACTAATCCCAAGGTGCCATGTGTCAGATGAGGATTGGTCAACTTAGCATCCAACCATGTCCGCCACCTCACCATGTTAATGTCAACAATATAGAGTGCCCAATCAACCTTTGACTTTTTTCTCCATAGTTTGACCAAAATTTTGACCGACAATAAATTTATCATATGAACTCAGATTGAGGTGGTGTTCACGTCATTGGAATCATCTTTATGATATCTACCATTTGGTCCTGGTTTCATTGAGATTTGATGACTTCAAATTTTGGGCCTTTTTGGATCCTCTTAGATCATTCGTCCCCACTGAAGGACTTTTGGACCCCAAAAGTTTTCATTTGATATCAGACTTGTTTCTCTAATTTACAACAGAACCCATATCCTTTGTTATCCACTAAAGCCCAAAAATATCACTATGTTGCATATACAAGTGATGTTATTCACTTCATCATCTTTGCGAGTTTTTTGCCACCTATGGAGTCTTTAAAAAGTAACATTTGATTTACAATTATGGCCACTTATCAAATAACTCTACAAGATGATTCACCATTTCAGTGATCAAGGTAAACATTATCTCCTTTTCAAGTTGTTTATGTTGCTAGCCTTCTTCCTGTAGTTGACATGCTTCATGAGTTGCTTCACTAGTTGGTTCCTTCACAACCCTCTTATCCTACTTGGGACACAATGCTGGATGGAGTGTTCAACATGTGGTTCCCTGATGTCCACCCTTATTGCAATAATTGCAATAGCCTTTCTTCCTCCAGGTTTTCAGCCCTTCCTTTTCTTCTAATATAGAGAAGGGTCTTCATGACTTGGCTTCTTCCTTGTTGCCATAACAGGAACCATGATTGATATGCCTATCATGGCCACCAGTTTTCCTGATCTAGGAAGAAATTTTTTCCTCCTCTGTAGTGAAACATTCTCCAACTTGTTCATCCACAAATTTCTTCAACATGAGTCTCAACTTATGCTTCCCATCCTATGCTTCTCGCAACATCCTCTTCAATTAAAATTCTCTGCTAGAATGCATTGGTTGATCAATTCAAGCTCTTGAAGCCTTGCTTGTTTCAATCCTTTGCCCATCTTTGATTCAACACCTACAATATTTTCTCAATCCCGCTCTAATACCAAACTTGATCTGATCCTAGGTGAGCCTCTGATATGAACTTGATCTAGATTTAGCTCACTTAAAAGGATTAGATTTATAGGACCGTTTTAATTGAACTTGATTGCATTTGAAGGCTTGAATCCAATTTGAATTAAAACATCATTTAATTGTGCTTTTTCTCTCTTTATCATCACTTAATGCATCTCAACATAATTGTGGAAAGTAGAAATACATGCATAAGAAACATGAGAAAATATATCAAATACATAAGGGGAGATATCATCGAGTTGGTAACAAAGTTCACTCGGTGTGGGCTATGTCTCCGAGTTCACGAATCCATGAAACACTTCATTCTCTTTTTCAAAAATACTCTCCTTTACAAACGATCGAATTTCTATACCCTTAAGTGGCAATATAATTCCCACAATAGTGGCAGTATCAAAGATATGCTCTCATACACAATACCAAGAGTTAATTCTCACAAGCATGTGGCCATGTCTCTCTTACAAAGAGACGATCTCCTTTGAATGTGTTTATCTCTCACAAGCATGTGGCATAAACTAGACTCTCTCACATAAAGTGAAAATAGGTCCTCTTGAATCTATTGTTAAACTAAAATCATACTCATCATCATCATACTAGTCTCATAAATTTGAGACCAGTGACTATAAACATGACTACTTTATGACAAGGTGTCAAAGTAGCCTTTTCTCAGCACCCCACTGTCTTGGTTTGTGCAAGGCTCAAATGAGAATTTCTCTGCAATGATTTTGATCTTGTTGTAGCATACAAAGATTACTAAATATTGCAACATGCATTCATCTCTTCACAATATCCAAAAAAAGACAAAAACCATAAATACATAAAGCTTACTTTGGTTCTCATGCCAAGGCGATCACAATGTTGCTCATAACATGGCTAACACTTCACCAACACTTTATTCTCACCATTATGTGATTTTTTACACTAGACTCGACCCCCTTTTGGAAAGTGCATCGCTGCCCCAAAAATTGTTCCAAACATTAATGGAAAATATGGGATTTTTCCATGAGCCCTCATATCTGCTGCTCAAATCTCCATTCTGACTGCATTGTTGAATTCCTTGCAAAATTTTGAGTAAAATGAGTATAAACTCAACTAATTCTGACACTCTCAATTATGGACCTCCTGAGAATTTCCAAGATTCCACAACAAATAGAATACATTGAGAATATTCCTTGAAATATACAACAGAATATCCTGCAAAATATTCCTGCCTCCATATCTATGCCTGGTTGGGCTTCTGCAAGTCCGGTTCCACCCACACACTGTTTGATGGTCTCTCCTAGTTTCGTGCCTCCTCGTTGTGTCGTGGTTTCCCGACTTCATGCATTCAAAGGTATTAAATAACACGAGGTCGACAAGGTTTACAAAGCGCCAAGTAGGGCACATCATTTGTCATGTCATGTATAGGGCATTGGCGATTGGGAGGTCCTGGGGTTGAGCCCACAGACCTCCCATTTTGGTATTACGTTATTACAAATACAACTTGGAAGCAAAGTTTGGTGGAATGACCAAATTTGGTGGCCCGCCGACTATATTTAACCACAACTAAAATCATTGTCAAATGTATCCGTGCATCACTAAATTTAACCACCAGTTTGGCCTGTTTGCTAACTTTATCCATCACTAGCTCTGTCTAGAGCTTAACCATTTTTTGTCTTTATGCAAGTTCGATTGTCCAATACCAAGGTGACATGTGTCAAATGAGGAATGATCCACTTGGCATCCAATCATTTCCACCAACTCACCATGCTGATGTCAACAACATAGTGCCTAGTTAACCTTTGACTTTTTTCTCCATAGTTTAACCAAAACTTTGACTAATGATAACTTTGTCATGTGAACTCAGATTGAGGTGTTGTTTTCTCCATTGGAATCATCTTGAAGATATCTAACACTTGGTCCTATTTTTGCTAAGATTTGAGGACTTCTAATTTTGGGCCTTTTTAGATCCCCCTAGATCAAAAAGGGAACTTGACAGATATGAAACTAATAGAGTAAACCCTAGTTAAATTTGACTCCATGAAAAAAGAAACCTTATAATAATCCAATAGGGAGAGGTCCAAAAATTGGCCTCATTGCATGTAATGGTTCTTCTTAATAGAATTCTTCTTCTTCCTCATCTCTCTCTCTCTCTCTCTCCATATTTTTGTAATGTATTTAGTTCTTGCATTTTATCAATGTTCTTGTGATAAATTTTATTGGAATATCTGTATGTTTTCTCTCCTCCTCTCTTGGCATTTAGGCCTCTTGAATCTTAGCCCCCAAGACTTGGATCAATGGTTTAAAAGCAAGTTATGACTCCATGGGAATGAGGGTCTGAAGCATATTTTAGTTTCAAAATTTTGCAACAATTTCCAACGTCCTTTTGGCTCTTTTGGAGTCCATTTGCTTGGCCATACAATGTAAGTATCACAGTCGGTTCACAAGCATTATAGGGTTTTCTACCCTCGTTTCTTCATTCACCATTGCAAGAGCATTCTTACATGGATTTACTACATCCATTGGTTTGCAACACAGAGATTCCATGACCTTAAAGCAACCCATGTTGCTCTACAAACCCTTGGCATCATTTTTGGCCTTATGCACTCGGTATTCTCACATTCAATGCTATTGTATATTTATACAAACATGCCATAGCTTGAAAAATTTGTATGCAACACATAGAAGCTTGGATGATCTCATTGCATCCATTTCTCAACTTGTCCATGACAATATGGCCACCATAGAAGCACAATAATGGATGGAATACAGGGAAACAATCTTCAACGAACTTCATGTAGGTGCCACAACCTCTATAGAGAGCTTTATAGGGTGCATAATAGCTCATTTTAAATTATTTTACATTAGGTCAAATAATTTTTTTATGGAATTTGATTTGGCTTCCCATTTTGAGAGATATCATTGATTCAAGTCACACATGTCTATAAAGCAGTATGGTCATGTGTACCTTGAGTTTCAAAAATGATTTTCTCACTCCACATATCATTACTCAAGTATCATATATCAATGGGAAGGTATCTTCAATAACTTAAATGGGTTTTTTGACAAAATATGATTTAATCACTTATAGTAAAAGTTATTAGCAAAGTTGCAGCAAGAGGTCCAATGCTAGAAAAATTTTAAAAAAAGGTTGTGGTTTTGGTTCATCCACAAACCCACAGTAATGAGTAAACCACACAAAAACCTTCTCCAAGCTTGTCAATGCCAATTTAGTTATGGGTTATCCATAAACCCATGGTTATGGATTAACCACACAAAACCCTTCTCTTCGTCGACACTTGGCACATTATAATCATGATGTTTATGGGTCATCCACAAACCCAATATTATGAGTTAACCACACAAAATCCTTCTTTTCATTGGCTCATGGCATATTATAATCATTATGGTACATTAAACATAATGTGTTCCCTCTTTTTTTAGCATTTTGAATGACGGGGACCATCATTTTCTATGGGGGAAGGATTGATCTAAATCTTCGAGGGGTTATAGTCTAAGTTAGGATGTATAAGTCGTAAAGTCATATTTTTTTATGTAAAAGGGAACTTGGTAGATATGTAACTGACAAAGTAAATCCTTGTTAAAGTTGACTCTATCAAAAAAGATACCTTATAAGAAGGAAATAGGAAAAGAGTGAAGGTCGAGAATGAGATATTCCAAGATTGGCCTCATTGCATGTAATGGTTTTTCTTAATGGTACTATTCTTCTTCTTTAATTATCACTCTCTTTCTCTCTTCATATTTTTGCGAAGTATTTGGTTCTTGAATTTTTATAAATGTTCTTGTGATCAGTTTTATGGCAGATCAATATGTTTTCTCTCCTCCTCTCATGACATTCAAGCCTCTTGGATTTTAGCCCCAAATATCTAGATCAAGTTATAGGCATACCTTAAGTCAAGAGGCATAGTCTGATCATAGTAGGCGAGAACTGGCCAAGTCAATATGAGTAACACAATGCAGTGCCACATGATGTTAGATGGAAAAACAAACTTTAAAGGAACTCAAGTTTGCAAAGCAAACTTCAAACAAATTATAGGTCCATAATAGATGTGCTATGTCTTTCCTCCTATGGTCTTTACATTTTGTATTTTTCACAGTCCCATGAACCAACTCTAATTTTTAATGGACATTATATTTAAATTAAATTAAGGCGGGCAACAAAGTTTGAGAAGGAATTTAGGTTCTTTTCTATGAAGTTCATATTTATAAGCTATAGAGTTTAAATAATGTTTAAAATAATATCTTATATGAACTATAATTGACCCACATGGGGCTTCACTAGGAGAGAAATACCATACCATGTGCGTTCATATTGGGGGATATATATTGAGGAAAAAATGACAGAATATATTGAGCATATAAAGGGGTAAAGGATTTTTATATTGGAAGGTGTAAAAAATAGAGCTCAAAATTAATGAAAAATATAAAGGGGTATTAAAAATGTTAATGAAAAAATGGATACCTACAATATCTATTGAAATTAAGGGTTTTTTAAATTGGGATAATGTATTGGGTTCATATTGGTAGGGGGTTAAATAATGTGATTTTTAGAGGTATTTTCCAATATATAGTCAAATTAATGGTATTGTTTAGTATGTCATGAACACGTGTGATATGTCAGAGGTTCATTGAGTGAAGCCCCATAAATTGACTTAACCTAAAAAGGATTACGTGGAGACTAAAAGTCTATCATATCTTTAATAATTTAACCAAATCAACTTTGAACCCTTCTTTACATACAACACAATCCATACTAATTATTAGATATAAATTCCATGATATTAAAGACATTCAATTTTCAAAAATTAAGAAAAGTTATTTTTTTAACTAATCGTTATAACTATTTCATCTAATTATTTGTAGAAGCTTATTAATCACTGAGCTCAAATGTTAATGGCACTATATAATACTTCAGTTTCACCAACTCACTTATCTTCTTGTGACCAGAGATATTTCGATGTATTTAATTATTTTTAATATTTTCTTTGTTATTGAAACTATAATAATTATTATATAAAAAAACTTTTAAGTCAACGCTTTTAGAGTGAAGCCATCGAGTAAAGTCATCACCACAGTGAGACTCTCAATAGAATATAAAATAAAATAACAACGCTGCCAATAATAACAATATTGCAAATAATAATTATATATATATATATAAAATTTAAAAATCCCTGTGCAAATAATAACACTATTTCAAATTATACATATATATATAAATTAAAGGTACTTTCCCTTTTCCTTTATTTGAATCACTAAATCTTTTATACTTGTTATATGTAGTCCTTCCATTATAATAATGTTTTCTCACACGTTAATCATAGCCATGTTGATGAAACGTAAAGAAAATTTTGTATGTAAATCAAAGAATTCAAGAGTACTATATACTTTTTAGTCTAATATCAATATCAAGTGTTGTAAACAGTAAACAATGAGTTTTTATAGGAACGCTCGGACAGGTTTAATTAAAATTTTGAAGAAACCATTGATTCCAAAAACATCATTTTGTAAGCAAAATATTCTCCTTTTATTGCAAAAGTAGTTTTAGCTTTATCATAGTAACCTTATTAGAAAATTCAAATAGCTTAATCATAATAACATTATTTGAGAATTCAAAATTTCACATATATCCTTTTTGTAAGGGTCTTTTTCAATTACATCATAATTTGATGTTATTTGAGAATTCAAAATTTCACATACATCTATTTTGGAGGGGTTTTTGGGTTTTCTTCAATTACATGATAATTTGATGTAATTGGACAGGTCCATTCAAATTGGTCATAATTCATGTGGTTAATATCTTTATATTTTTTTATTTTGTTTTAGTCCTATATTAAAGACTATAGTATTTTTTTTGTTATAATGTGTATTCACAAGTTTTACCATACATCTTTATAGGTTTTGAATAGTTAAAATTTTAATATGTGTTTTACTACTTTTATAAATTTTATATACATTATATTTTTTAACATTTGTACTTTCTAATTTCACATAATTTTAGTTGTGATTTCATCATGGTCAAATATTCAATTAAATAATGATAAAGTTTGGGTAATATTTAGTTTATTTAAATATTTTATTATTAATAAAAATTATCATTTTTTAAGCATTATCATATAAAGAAAGTTATTCTTGTTAATTAGTTATATTATTTTTATTAAATGATTATTATTCTATTAATACCCATTCAAACAAATTTGGTTTTTCAAAAATTTATTAAGTTCATTTGATCACAAAGAGAAACCAACTCTAGGAGGTTAGACATGTTCCCTCATACATACACATGTTTAACCTCTATCCCAATTCAAATTTGAACTTTTGTTGTTCCTATGACACTACCTCATCCAAACTACAAAGACTTATATTTATCTTTAATATATGATTTTTTCACAATTTTACATTATAGTATTATCTTGAATAATATAAACACAAATGATTTAGTACAATCTCTCCTTTGCAACATCCTTCCCTTATGTCTTCATAGATACTCATTATTATAGTGTTATTTCCACTATTTTCTTAACCTTTTTTAAAACCACCTTCCTAACTATGTTCATCACCACTTTAATTACTTTCATACTTGATCATTATGTTAACTATGATTCTATAACTGCTACATGTTTTCCTAATTCTTTTTAGGAAGACAAATCACAAAAACAAATATTTAGATATATTTAAGTGAAAATTTTATGAACAACACCATCATGAATGAGAGATTTTCGTATTAAAATGATAGGAACCCGATATTAACTGGGAGGAGGATGGAGTCAACGAACTGTTCTAGGGTTTTGTATCTTTCTGTTCTTTATCTGGACATCATAGCTAATCAAAATACTACAAAATGGGTCATGGGAAAGAGGATTAAACAATTCCTTACTTTTAATGGGAGATCGATCGATGTGTTGGTGCAATTATTTGCATGCACTAATATGATAAGCAAAGGGTTCATATGAACCATCTATGCAATAGATTGCACCAGTTATGTGAGGATGGATGGCTAGATTTTTCTGACCGGCATCGACTCAATCCCGAAGGTGAAGACAAATCGATGAAAAACGAATATAAAATCTTCGGCGGTGTATTTCCTCAAGGGCGACATGTATGGGATAACCTTTCGACATTATCTCATCTTTTCATGTATGCGCCAGATCGAGGCTCCCTTGCCTGCACTTTTTTGGGATTGGATTCTTATCATGGCAAGATGACCCCCTTGGAGCACAGGGTTTGAGCCACAACCTTTTTGCATGTGTTGACGAATATTAGGTCATCATAGATGGCTATCACGATCCTTTTTTCCTTAGATTGAAGGATTGCAAAAGGAAAACCCATATTTGAAGGATTTGACCATGCAGTGGATGTAAAACAACAGATAGAGAAATGAACTAGTATACCTCTGTCGATGCAGCGTCTACTACATGAAGAGAAGTAGCTATTATATTTCTTTATGCTCCATGGATATGACATCTCAAAAAATTCCATGATCATCATGCTTGTGAGGCTTTGTGGTAGAGCTATATGCATCAGGAAACCATAAGGCTTAGGATCTTACGAGGAAGATGTTGCCTCTGAAAACCATATAGGAACCATTTCTTTCAAGGATGTAGTGAAAGGAAAGGCTCACATTGTTAGGTCCCTATAATACTAGTGATGCCCCCATTACTATTGTATTTGTATCCCTTATTAATATTGTTGTGCCCCTATTGTCCCTAGATTGTTATCACTATGCCCCATATAATCCCCCTATTGTTATTTTTGTGCCTTTATATTATTATTGTTAGGTCGGCTTGGTTATATTGTGACCCCTTAGACTCCTATATATAGAAAGGAGGTTTTGTCATTTGTATCATCCAAGAATTGTTCATTTGTGTAAAGTAAAGGAGGTTGCCCCCTCGAAGAGGCTGAATTCTAAGGCGTTCAACTATCTTTTCTATCTTTTTGTGAGCTGGTTTCATAACATTTGGTATCAAAGCTTTGGATTATAGGGTTTCGTTGTTCCAAATAGGCCATCGTGGAATTTTCACTATAACTTTTTTCTGCGATGTTTCAGAAGCAAAAAAAAAAAAAAACCCATTTGAGACGAAATCGCGTTGAACCTCGGGTCTGAATTTCAGAGCTTTTCACACTATATTTGCGGAGATATTATCTGAGGAAGTTGGCCTTTTTGTAGACTCCTGAATTACATTCCAAACAGGTGACCTTGGGAAAATCGTCATAACTTTTGTTTCGAGCATCAGATTGAAATTTCGTAACAAGTTATAGAAAGAGGACGGACTGTAGTTTCCTGTGTATATTTTTTAGATACTAAAGTCAAAACAGTGACACGCGGCACTTCATACAAGTTTGCTCTCCTGGAAAGGTCTATAATTAGGTCATCTTGGGAGATTGTGCATAACTCTACCTTGGAGAATCTAAATTCAATCAGACTGGTGGCATTGGAAAGAGGACATAGAGGGCTACTGCAGGTCGTAATTTCAGAACTGGATGATTCGAAATTATAGAGACACATCAGATTCAATATCAAGCTCCTACAAAGTGAAAAAAGGTGTGTAGTTTTTTTTAAATTTTTGTGTAAGCTTGGTTTGAAAAATTAGTTTCAAGGAATTCAAAGGGCATAGTAAAGCATGATTATCGGTAATTGATGCCCCAAGGAAAGAAAATGCAAACACCTAGTAAGCAACCTGAAATTTCTAGCATGACTCATGAAGAAGAGAAAGAAATGCAACATGATATATCAAAATTACGAGACCAAGTGCAACAAATGTCACTTGCACAAAAAGTAACAGAATCTAAGATGGATGGTTTAAAGAAAGATTTAGAAGCTAAGATGGATGGTTTAAAGAAAGGTGTAGAAGCTAAGATGGATTGTTTAAAGAAAGGCGTAGAAGTTAAGATGGATGGCATGAAAGCTAAGATGAATGGCATGGACGCTAAAATGGATGGCATGGATGATAAGATGGAAGAATTGAAGATAAATTTGAATAAGTTGCTACAAGAAATGGTCACTAATGGTGAAAGGGTAGTAAAGGAAACTCATGATGAGAACAAAAGAAATGTTAATCATGATTTCATAGACTCTAATGTTGGATCGAAGACTCACCATATTCCAAAAATCGATATGAGGAAGTTTGATGGCAAGGATCCCGTAACATGGATACTACAGATGGAGAAATTTTTCGATCTCAATAATGTGCAAAACACATAAAAGGTATGTATTACAACTTTATATTTAGAACCAAATTAGTTTGTATGGTATCAATGGCTTTTCTCTCGTAAACAAATTATCACTTGGGCAATTTTTACGGAAGAAATGACAGCACATTATGAGGATATAAAAAGCAACACTTTTTTTAGCCAATTGATAAGTCTCAAACAAAAGGGTTCAATGATGGAGCACATTGAGGAGTTCCAAAAATTGAACATAAGGGTAAAAAATATTCCAGAGGAGCATAGGATTGATGTGTTCATAGGGACTTTAAAGGATAATATCCAACATGATGTTCGCCTTTGGAAACCTGATTCATTAGAGAAGGCATTCAGGTTAGCAAGAAAAATAGAAAACAAAATTATGGCAACCAGGAAGCCTACCTCTCACAATTATAAAGATGGAAGTGTTGTTGCCCCTAGCCTTCCACAACCTATAAGGTTGACACCACAACAATTGGAAGAAAAAAGAGCAAAAGGGCTTTGTTACAGTTGTGATAGCAAATACACTAAAGGTCATAAGTGTGCTGAGAAGAAATCATTTTACATAGATTGTGAAGAGGAAGAAGAAAAGGAACAAGAAAGGTCAAAAGAAGAGGATATACTGCAGGAACAAAGCCTAGATAAAGAATAAATGAATCTGACCATATCTTGTAATGCATTGGCTATAATTACCGCTCCTCAAACCATCAAGATAGAAGGACATATCAAGAAGAAAAAGGTAATAGTGTTGATTGATTCAGGAAGTACCCACAATTTTATTCATTGTAAGATAGCAAAAGAATTGAATTGCTTCCTATATCCAACACTAGAGTGTCAAGTGATGGTTGAAAATGGAGGAACAATAAATTTCTCTAGAAAGTGCCATAATATCAAGCTATCCATGGGAGAATATGTATTGAATAGCCTAATGCTTTCCATTCCAATGGGAAGTGCTGATGTTGTACTAGGAGTCCAATGGCTACAATCCTTGGGTACAATAGCTTTTAACTTTCAAGAACTTTTCATGAAATTTTATGCCGAAGGAAAGGAATTTGAATTAAGGGGTATTGCAGGGAAACCAAGAAAGATAATAAGCTCTAACGGTATGACAAAGCTTCTAAAAAAGGAACAACGAGGTGTAATTGCACAATTATGTTCGCTAGATGTTTCCACATCGAAATCATCTATTTCTCCAGATCTCCAAAAAGTCTTGGACAATCATTCCAAGGTATCTGAGACTCCCAAAGGTCTCCCACCTATTCGTGATCATGATCATGCTATTCATTTGATTCCAGGAAGTGTTCCTCCAAACATCAGGCCGTACAGATATCCCTATGCCCAAAAGAGTGAAATTGAACATATGGTTGTAGAAATGCTTGAGGCTGGTATAATTCAACCTAGCCAAAGTTCTTTCTCTGCTCCAGTAGTATTGGTGCTCAAGAAGGATGGATCATGTCACATGTGTCCGAATTATAAGGAGCTCAACAAGCTCACTATTAAAGATAAGTTTCACATTCTTGTCATTGATGAATTATTGGATGAATTGCATGGATCAATTTACTTCACCAAGTTAGATATTTGTTTAGGTATCATCAAATTAGAATGAAGACTCAAGACATTCCGAAAACAACATTTAGAACTCATGAGGGTCACTATGAGTTTTTGGTGATGCCTTTTGGCCTTACCAATGCACCTTCTACATTTCAAGATTTGATGAATTCCATTTTCAAACCCTTCCTTAGAAAATTTGTGTTAGTATTTTTTGATGATATACTAATCTACATCAAGTCTTGGAAGGATCATGTTGAACACATTGACAGGGTGCTACAACTATTGGAGGAGAAACAATTATATGCAAAAAGATCCAAATGTTTCTTCGGAGTACAAGAGGTGGAATATCTGGGTCATATTGTATCTCATGAAGGAGTTAAGGTAGACCCTAGCAAAATTAAAGCCAATAAGGAATGGGAAATCCCCACATCCATAAAGCATTTGTGAGGATTTTAGGGTTGAGAGGGTATTATCGCAAGTTTGTTAAGAATTATGGGAAAATAGCAAAACCTCTAACAACATTGTTGAAGAAAGATGCATTTTCATGGACTCTAGAAGCAAAAAAGGCCTTCAAACATCTTAAAGAGGCAATGTGCCAAGCACCGGTATTAGCTACACAAGACTTCACAAAAACCTTTATTGTGGAATGTGATGCTTCTGGAAATGGAATTGGTGTTGTTTTAATGCAAGATGAAAGACCCATTTCTTTCGAAAGTCATCCAATCAAGGGAAAGTATTTACACAAAGCTATTTATGAGAAGGAAATGTTGGCAATACTACATGCACTTAAGAAATGGAGACCCTACCTAATGGGAAGACAGTTCAAGGTAAAAACAGATCATGATAGCCTTAAATACTTTTTAGAACAAAGATTATCCTCTGAAGAACAACAAAAATGGGTCACAAAGATGTTTGGTTATGACTTTGAAATCATATACAAAAAAGGGAAGAAAAATGTTGTGGCAAATGCACTCTCAAGAAATGATGAGGATGTGGAAGCATTGTTGTGCACCATTTCTATTATCCAACCAAATTGGATAAACGAAGCAAGGGAGGAATGGAAGAATGACAAAGAAGTGTGGGAACTTATTCGAAAGTTACAACAAGATTCCAGTATAGCTGATACATTTAGCTGGAAAAATGATTTGTTATGGTACAAAGATCACTTATACCTCTGTAAGAATTCGCAACTCAAACAAAAGATTCTTCTGGAATTGCACACTTCTCCCTCAGGAGGGCACTCAGGATTTTTAAAAACTTACCACAGGGTTAAGAAGGAATTTTTTTGGGATGGCCTTAAATCGTATGTTCAAAATTTTGTGGCGGAATGTTTGGTATGCCAAAAAAATAAAGCTAAAACAATTAATACATCAGGTTTATTACAATCTTTATCCATTCCAAGCCAACATTGGGAGAAGGTTTCAATGGATTTTATCACAGTTTTACCCAAGTGCGAGGGAAAGAGTGTCATCATGGTGGTAATTGATAGAATTACCAAGTATGCACACTTTTGTTCATTATCACATCCATTTAAAGCCAGTACAATTTCTACAACATTTATGGAAACAATTCAAAAGCTACATGGAAACCCAAAGATTATTATAAGTGACAGAGATCTCATTTTTACTGGAAATTTTTGGACAAAATTATTTTCTTGTCTTGGTACTCAGTTAGCTCATAGCTCATCTTATCATCCTTAATCTGATGGGCAAACTAAGATAGTAAACAAATGTTTGGAAGGATATCTTCATTGCTTTGTATCTGATAAACAGACATAATGGGTCAAATGGTTTCCTCTGGCTGAATGGTGGTATAACACTTCCTTCCATACTGCAACAAAAATGACCCCATTTATGGCACTTTATGGATATTAGCACCATCCATCACATCATATTTAAGAGAAAATTCTAAGGTTCAAGTAGTGGAACATCACATCGAGCATCAACAAAAAGTTCTCCAACTCTTAAAGGATAACCTCGTGTTGGCGCGGAATAGAATGAAACAATAGGCAGATCAACATCACAACAAAAGAAGTTTTGATGTAGGTGACTGGGTATTCTTATGGCTACAACCATATAAACAAATGTCCCTCAAGCAAGCTAGGAAGGATAATAAATTGTCACCAAAGTATTATGGTCCGTACAAGGTTATGGCATACAAATTGGAGCTTCCTGCAGCTTCTCGAGTGCACCCAATTTTCCATGTTTCATGTTTAAAGAAGGTTATAGACGACAAGCTCCCAGTTCAAACAATATTGCCAGAACTTGATGAGGAAGGAAAAATTATATTGGAACCGAAAGCAGTCATAGAAACAAGAACTCGACAGCTACGAAATCGATCCATTTCAGAGTATCTCATCAAGTGGAAGAACTTATCCGCTAAAGATTCCACATGGGAGGATGAGAATTTTATACAGAAGCATCCAGAACTACTCAAGCATTGAGGACAACACTTTTTTGAATGAGAGGGGCATGTTAGGTCCCTATAATACTAGTGATGCCCCCATTACTATTGTATTTGTATCCCTTATTAATATTGTTGTGCCCCTATTGTCCCCAGATTGTTATTACTGTGCCCCATAGAATCCCTCTATTGTTATTTTTGTGCCTTTATATTATTATTGTTAGATCAGCTTGGTTATATTGTGACCCCTTAGACTCCTATATATAAAAAGGAGGTTTTGTCATTTGTATCATCCAAGAATTGTTCATTTGTGTAATGTAAAGGAGGTTTCCCCCTCGAAGAGGCTGAATTCTAAGGCGTTCAACTATCTTTTCTATCTTTTTGTGCGCTGGTTTCATAACACACATCCCATCAAATCATACCCAAAACTTTCCAAGACCCTTCCTAGTAGAAAACATGGAAAAAGCCTCAGCTATAGACGAAAAAACCATAGAGGTAAAATCATATTTTTTTGATCTACAAACTCAGGCATTAATATGCAGGTTTAATAGATTTTGATCAAGACTTAAAGAATTATATCAATAGGTGTTTTCTCTTGGACACAAAATTTTGATCTCTACTTATTTTCAAAGGGATTCTTCATAGTTTAATTTGACACACTAGAAGAAATGGAAAAAATTCTAAACAAAGGGCCATGGCTTTGGGGTAGAGCTAGCTTTTCATTACCCCATGGTTCCTAATATTTGATGCTACAAGCATGGTGGTAACAACAATGCAAGTATGAGTGACGTTACCAAATATCTCGCTTCCCTTCTGGCATCATCAGACCTTAGAGGATAATGGAAATACTTCGGGTAAATTCAAAAAAATGGACTTGGACAGAACAACAAAAGGTATCTTTACATTTTCTAGAATATGTGTAGAGATAGAAATTAACAAAGGTCTACTTGATCATATTCATTTAACACATGAAATTTTTTAGTGGAATTAGGTTTTAGATTATAAGAATACAACATTTAGGTGTCGAACTTGTTTTCAAATAGGACATCTACATAACACTTGTCCATAGGAAGAAAATACCCCAAAAAGAAAAAAAAGAGACAAGCCTCTAAGCCAAGGGGTTTGCATATTCCTAACACTTTTGAAGACAAAGAAGAAGAGCCCATTAAAAATACCCCAAATATAGATTCTTAGACACAACCTGGTAGCCAAGAAAATGGAGGAGTTGGGGATCAATCAGGAACCACGATTCATGGCTAGAAGGGAACTGAATTGTCAGAGATCATAACAATAGAGCAACAGAAAGCATAAACACCCATAAAAAAGGAATTGGGGAGTATAAAGAGATCCCATGTATTAGAGAGCTCAGACTCAAACAAAGAAGTCCCCCTACGATAATATGGGAAAAAACTAGCAATAGTAACATCTTCTCCCCACCAAGGAGTCTGGAAAAAAGTACAAAAAAAGAAAGGTGAAAAGGGGAAGCTAAGTGACTGTCATCACACTTAGTCCCAACAAAAGTATATAATATTTTTACAATTTTTTATTTTATTTTTTTGTGCATTAGTTGAAAGGCTGACATGATTGAATACTTACCAACATTTGCAGAATTTAATTTTGTTCCTTGTTTTCAGGTTGAATAAAATTACGATTTTTTCCTTCGGAAAAAAGGTGATGAATGATATTATGGCATTTTTTGAAGAATTAATAAGAAAATAATAATGATCCGCAATGTGAAAACTTTGATAAGTACCTCGATAACAATAATTTTTTCAAAATTACTTCCATTCAATTTATTTGACATTTAAATTGAATACCAAGCAAGCATTTTTCACTTCGTTAACAAAATTTACGGAGAAAAATAAACTCACTAAACTTATCATGGATAATGATGGATAATGACAATCATGAAAATTTGGTATGGAAACAATGTGACTTATCATAATTTCCTACTATGCCACATCTCCATCCATGTACAACCTAGTTAGTTGCAACATCAACACAAATAAAATAATGTGTAATGCCAAGTGTTGTGTTGTTTTTTCCATTAAAAATTACAATGACATAGCATAATGCAATGCCATTTTATTTTTTGTGACTTTCTCTTTGATTTGATCATAAACTTATTTATGATGGATATCAAATATATTGGTTGCAAAAGTATTCAAGATATTAATTTATTATTATTATTATGTATAGAAATGTTTTTTTTGTTAAAAATAGAAATGAAAAATATAGGTGTAATGTTGTTGAGCACCCACTAGAAGTTAGAATATTTACTACACATGTTTGTTATGTTGCATAGATATAGTTCAAGTATATAATAACATAGACTTTTCCACAACATCACTTGGGGATTCAAGCATGTAATATCAATTTATATGACACCACTAGAGTTATTATGACTTGTTCATCAAAGTTTGTTATCTAAGCTATAATTAATACCCAAATATTGGGACTACCCATGATATGTATATTTAGAATTACTATTCTATTGAGGCACTTATTGCTCACCACAATAAAATATTACTTATGCACCCCCGCCCCCCCGGCCACCTCTCTCTCTATAAAAAAGTAACATAGTTTACCACTTCAAATGACATCCAATTTTTTTTAAACATGATATCCTCCCAAAATATGACCACGTATATGAAATCAATATTCCTAGAAAGAACATCAACATAAACTAGAAATAGGCATTCTAGGGACTAAAATGAAATACTTTTGGGAGGAAGAGATACACTTTCCTTAGTATCACATTTCATGACCATGAGAGATCCTGAAACTAATCCATAGCTTTCTTAGATAACTCAACTACAAGTGAGTTGTTCTCTTACATGGTTTATCAAAAAACGATTGTTCAGAAGAGTCCTACATTAACATATTGTGATTTGTAAATATTCCGTTCATCCATGCTAATACTAGATATGAATCCCCAAATGTTTGAAGCTTCCTTGGACCTTTTTCAATGGCCACCTAAGAAAAATATATATTGCTTTGAGTTCTTCCCTATTGTTTGAGCCTCATCCCAACCCACAATCAAAAGAAATCCACTAAGTTTCTTATATAAACATAACTTCCCTAGCTCCATGATCAGTTAGATTCCCTCGAGATACTCCACCAAGAAAATCCTAAGGGATTGATTTCTCTAAAACAAAATCCTTCATCTTACATTGGCTTATAGATTTAAAAGCTTGCTTGATAATGATGTAAATATTTTGGCTTTTATAGAATTCGTAGAAATAATAGAGGAGCATGCAGTTGAAGATAACTTCATTTTTAGTGTTTATATGATCCATGGAGCCATTGGAGGAAGGGACTAATCATTTCTCAAAACTATTTCATCCATATAATACATGAATTGAAGATTTTGTTTGTTGGCATGGCTCCATAATTGATAAAGTGCCACCATGTACTTAGTTAAAACAAAAGGGCTTCTTTGGTTCTTCCCAATCCCCTAATTTTCCCTTTAAGTTAGGACCCCCATATTCTCCAATCATGCTAATCTTACTGGTTAGGGACATCATGAGGAGGTCCACATTATGGCTTATAGTTGTGACTTCTGATTCTAGCCATGTGGCCCTCTTCTCTATCGAATCTCATGGGCTATCATAAACTGATTCATCAACCATGGCTAGGGTTTTACGACTTTTTACTTAAATTGATTCAATCTCCTACAATTTCCAACAAAATACTCAAATAAACTTGCTTTGATACCAATATGATCTGTAAATTGTCATGGATATTCCACTAGATAGTTCTTCGCAACAAATCTATTAAAATAAACAAAAAATTATAATATGAAGGGTTAATTCTTTTTATATTTCACAATTGTTATTACTATTTATTATTTATGCATGTGGTAGATATTATGTGGAAACTAGAGAACATGTAAATACAATCACTCGCAAACCATAATGAACACCAATATATACTATAGGAAATACTAATAGGATAAAACCTAGCTAGAAGGTGAGGTTTCTCTACTCTCCTTCATATGAAATTCAAATGATGCAAGTCTAAAGGAGAAGACACTCCCTATGGAGTCATCTAAGACCTATGGTCCATGGGCTACTACATAACACAAAAAACATTTTTTATGATCTCCCTCTATCCACACTCAACCACTCTACTCTAATTTGGAACAAATGGCAAGAAAATAGAATTGAACCCCTTTTCCTTGTAGTGGCCTAGTTATAACATAGCGTGATATCTAACTAGGGGTTATATTTGACCCATTTAACCTTAAACATGAGTTAGAACTCGACCATTCTATTTTATTCTTAATAACATCCACATGGCTAGCCCCTTTTCCATGAGTAATAGGGGATAGTATGGCATCCTCTCAAATTATGGTCGTTGGTCATGATAGGTCAACTTTCAAGAGGAACAACTTTTGCATCCAAACTCTCAGTAACATATTTATTACACTATTGGAAAGGTATATAAGCGTAGAATAACATCATGAGGCATAGAGATCAAGTGGGAAAGAGTTACTCCCTGAAAAACATCATTTAAGGCCTTGTATTGGCCCCATAAGGTTTCAGACCCCAATAAGCCAAACAAGGTCCTGCCAATAAAACTACTTTGTTAAGTTGATTCCTTTGATTTTTCCACTATAAAAGCATCAAGATGGATGAAAAATTATATAGTGATCTAATCTAGATCATTTTTCTTCTATTTTAGTAATCATTCACTCAACCTTCCTAGGTTTGGAGTTTTCCAAGCACCAAGGTCGATTCCTAATTGCAATTTCTTTTCTCTTCCAAGTCTAATGGATGAATGTGTTCCTATCCTTAAATGGATGAATGCATTTTATTTTTTTTAGATATTATAAACTTTTATTTGAATATAAATATATATTTTTTCAAAAAGGGTTCCTCAAACAACTCCCAAGAGTTCATGTCTAGTGTGATATTTTGACTTTGAGTTTTAAGCTTAAGATTGCAAGGGTGTAACTCTTTTCATCCCCATGATTCTAAATGTAATTATGTTTTAAATTTATATGCAAATGTGTTCCATGATTACTTTCATCTATCTAAATGTGTGATTGTTTTACTTACAGTTATGTTGGAAATTGATAATATTCAATTTTATTCATGTTTGTATGAATGCTATACCATATTATTGTGAATATTTAAGGCCTAGTCTTATCTCAAGTGCTTTATTTCCTGTATTTATTTAATTTGATCTTCTTTGTTAAAGAGGAGTTCCAACTCTATAAAAAAAATAATTAGGGGGGGTGGGGGGGGGGGTGTGGGGAGAGAGTTATTCCCTCAAATGTTATATTTGAAGTTTGATCAATCCCAATGATCAACAACTACCTAAGTCTACTTCCAAATAACTTGTCAAACATGGGTTTAGGGTTGTTACAACATATGCCATACTAGTATCAGTCATACATAATGGATCACCATCCATTTTCATTCATATTCCTACAGAAACCATTCAGATGGGATGAGGAACAACCATTCAAGGTTTACGCCATCATAGGGTAGTGCACGTATGCATTTGTCATTAACAAGGTCTATGTATTCCTCCTTTCTATGTAAACATGAAATCCCATTCACTCAACATGAAGTTTCAACTTTAGGCATGCATTTTTCTCAATATCCTATTTTCATGTAATTTCATAAGGTCAACATCCAATTACCAACACATGGCATGCATTTTTCTTCATAGGTAATGCATTTTTCATCATGCTTCATTCTTTATTTGTAGGACATGCATTTTTCACAATGGGGTTTGTATAATTTATCTGAAGGATTGGATGTTTTGTAAGTTTATATATTCATGGTATCATCATACCAATTTCATTGCAGGGCACACATTTCCCCCAAGCTTGCATGCATTTTAACAAGGCCAATTTTAACAATTTGACCTCTTTGTTTTACAAGGTAGCTATTAACCTTTGTGCACAAGACCTTTTAACCTTTATGTACATAGCCTTATGTTCTTCCAAGCAAATGTGAGAGAGACTTTTACCTAAAGGTTCTAGGTAAAGCAAGTTGGTCATACATTGTTAGATATGATCTAAGAGGGAGGCTTGTAAAGTATGATGTAGTAAAAGAACATGATATTGAAGAAGAAGATGATGCAAAGGAGCATGTAGTTGTGTTAGACAAAGAAGTCTAAGAACTTGAGCTAGATACAAATGGAAATGTTCTAGATAATGATATTAATGATGCAATTATTGAAAATGACATTGATGATGATGTTGTTTTGGCTAGTAATTTGAATGTCGATTATGAATCTAATGATATAAATGTGGAGTCAGATGAAGAAGAAAATCAATGATATCAAATTGTTGAAATGTAGAAGGTAATGATTATATATTGTCTATGCTTTATTTTCTTTAAAATATTTTCTTATATGGTTTAGTATCTTTTGTGTAGTTTCATGCCAATTTGTATGTATCATTGGTTGGTTAGAAGTCACTGACCTTGATTTCTTTCATAATACACCAACCATTAACCTCCTAACCCATATTAATCTTGTGTTGATTGATTTTAATCAATAGTGAATTTTTGATAATCTAGTACAATTTTTTAACCTTCTACCCACTAACCTTGGAAAATTTATAACCTTCTACCCTCATTTATCACAAGAACCATGTGTTTTCTCTAAAACCACTAACCAATCCCTAAATGGAATCTTTGAGCTACAAGTGTCATATGGTATCCATTACAAGGTTTAACACAAAGAATATTTGTTGTGGCTCTAGACATGATTTAGGGTGAGGGGTTAGGGGGTTAGTGGGGTTTAATAATAAGGGGGTTATATATCACTATATAACACATATTATATTTATATAAATATAAAATATATTACAAACAAATAAAAATATAAATAAAAAATAAGATTCAACCACTCGCGCCACAACACCAACCAAATAGACCCAACCCTATTAACCTCTACATTATTGACCCCACCTATTAGTACAAAGAGTGTGTGGAGGATGAACCCATTAATATTTGCATTAGATTAACCCCCCCAAGCAGACCTTTCCAAGGAGAGAATGACTCCATTTGCTTGTGCAAGGAGGGATCGACCCCAAAGTATCTTCAATATGTATTCTACACAATGCCTTGTCATCTTGCTCAATTTTCAAGGTAGACAATTCTGCCTCACTCATATGTTTCGAGACTGGAAAATGTGAGAATATACATATGTAACAACAACAATAAAAAGTTAATTTGGGGTTAAGGTTGAGAGATACCGATTGGTTCAGAGTTACACACATGAAATAATAAGTATCATTATAAATATAGCTTTGAAATTCTTTATAGTGACCTGAGGCTAGGTTACATGCATAAATTGATATGGAAAATAACGATTCCCAATTTTTACTTGTAAACTAGTTGAACAAGCATGTAAGCTATTGAAAGCCATGCCTGAATGTTATTTTGGTAAACAAGTACCATATTAGTTATATGTTTGGTTTGAGGATACGAAAAGGGTAATTAATAATCTATTAGGGCTTTTATAGTTGTATAAAAAACCTAATCAGGACTTGTTTGTGACATGTGCTTTCTATGTTTTTTTTCAAGTATATTTGATATAGTTCATGTTTCATTTGATAGATGAATGGTACCACAATTTGAATATTGTGGTTGTGAAGTGTTATTGTATACCCAATAGGATATTTATGCATATGATACAATCTCATGTATTGTCTTTGTGACCTTTGATTGAAAGGTGTCATTTGGATAAATTTTTCACCTTTTCAACCCAATGCAAATTTTGACCGATTATTTAATACTTGCCAATTTTTATACCAGTTGAATCTGTTGCAATTGTTGGGCCTACAAGATACACATCTCTATCTAGATTCTGGGCCTAATCCCATCATGGTTTAGGGATTAATTTTGTCCTTGATGCATACTTATACACCGCAATAACTTTTTCACCTTTGATTGTTACTATCAGCGTAGTTGTCAACCTATTTCCTTTTGGACTTGTTGTAGTGAAATTACAACACTCCCATTTTAACTTATTATTTCATAATAATAATGGGAACCCTTTAAGTGTCCGACAATTTGGCGAGATTTTTGTTTTATTCGGATTTCTATTATGCTTGCTTCATTGTGCTCTATTTCTCGCTATTTCATCTCATTTGGGTGCACGATTTGCAAATGGTGCTTATCTGAAGTTCGATGGTTTTTACCACCTGGGATAAAAAATGTATAAAATGTATATTGTTTTAATCTTTGTAAAATAATTACTTTCAAATTGTAAATATTGATTTTGTATTAACTTTGATTAATTTTTATTTTATTTTGATAATGATCATACAAAATCGTTGTAGCCAAAATTGTAAAACAATTAAAATTATGTATTTTCAAATCTCAGAAATTTATTTCAAATCCCAATTTAAATAAAAAATTATGAGATCCGAAATCCCAATTTTACAAAATAGTTGTAATTTTTATAACCTCGTCACTTTTATTATACAATGGATTTATAGTTTATGGAGAGAAAGACCCACTCCACATGGCCAATTTATTTCAAATCCCAATTTAAATAAAAAATTATGAGATCCGAAATCCCAATTTTACAAAATAGTTGTAATTTTTATAGGCTCGCCACTTTTACTATACAATGGATTTATAGTTTATGGAGGGAAAGAGCCACTCCACATGGCCTTTTCTCCTGCTCACTCCTCTCACCTCTCTCTTACTCCCCTTTTATTCCTCGTCGACACTTACTCATTTCAGAACTTCTATTTTAATTAGTCCCCAGAACTTATTCATCTTCCAAAATCTTATCACTCCTGAAAACCTTATCTCTCCTCCCCACATCGGGCCCTTTCCATTTCGTAACACTCATTTTTAAATCCTCCCGAAACTCCATATTTCTCCGAGCTGTGACACCCTCCATAAACTTTACATTTCAGAGATCCCCCATTTCGTAACTTATTTTTTATAGGACCCCAAAATCTATACCTCCGATGACCCGATGCGCCCTCACCATCTTTCATATCTGGACATTATATTTATCGAGGTCTAATTAAAAGCCTCCCCGAAATATCATACCTCTCATGTTCTGTTAACATTTCACTTTGTATTAAAAGAAGCCTTCTTTTACATAAGGCATGAAGTTCGAATGAATGGATTTGCTTTTTAATGATTTTACTAAAATTTTAATTAATTAATTTAATATTTTATTTAATGTTTTAAAATTAATTTGAATATTAATAAAGTTATGTAGTGTATTTTATTTTTGTAAATTAATTAATTGTTTTAATTTAATTAATTTAATTTGTACATTAAATAATTAAATATTTTTAATTAATGTGTATATTTAATTAATTAGTTAATTTAATATTATTAATTTAATTTAAATTAGAATTATTAATTAAAATTTATGTTGACACGTAATCCTCATGATTGGGTGAATATAATATAAATAGATAAATAAGTAATATGAACAGTCACAGGGAGATGAAATGAACAATCTCTTTCTCATGTATTTAATGAAGACCTACTTGAAAGAATAAGAATGAATCAATTTTTGGTTGAGGAGTTACTCCCTGGTCTGACATGGTATCAGAGCCAACACCTTTTTTTAGTTTCCCTCTGCTTTGTAACTCCCTCCTGCATATTCTGCTTATATTCTGCCCATGTGTAGCAAGCTGACATCTTTGTCAAATCTCTGCGAAATCTCATTCATTGTTTAATGTATTCGTTGAAGTGTGTTACCTCTTGAAGGAGTCGGTTTGTTGCATTGGAGCTAATTATTGCATCAAACACACTAAAGCCGTAGGTGCTGCGGTGTATGGTACTGTTTATGCTAGTCGACCTCCCTCCACGCTGGTATAACAGCGCTCCAAGTTCAATCCATTTATGAGAATCTTCGTAAATGCTGATATATACAATGATTGTATTAATGTTGTTTTGGAACGCTGATATGATTAATACCATATGTTGAACGCTGCCCATATATATTAGTTTGTTGTATTTAAGTTGTTGGCGAATTTCATGTAACTGGAATATTGCTTGCTGGCTAATTTTATGGTGAATATGCTTTGATGGCAACCCAGAGGTCGCGTGTTCCATCCATGGTATGAATTAATGTTGGATTCATAATTTCTGCCCTGAATTCTTCTCATGAAGTGTGGATTTCTTCTTATGATGCGCTGGTCCGACCTGTCTTGAAGAAAAATGGTGAACTGTTGGGCTAGTTAACACTATCTCTTTGTGTTGAATGTATATGCTGCTCATGGTATTTTTTTTAACGCTGGTCTGCTCCATATATACACTGTTGACATGGTATATGCTGCTCCTTGGAATAAGCACTGTACACAGGCCGTTTTGGGACTTTAAACACTTTATTCAAAGCCAGATAAAGTAATCAGTCCGTTGGGAGGAGGAAGGTCTTTGTAAAACGTAGAATCTGCTGCAACCTGAATGAAACATGTGTTAGGTACGATAATGAATGCGTGCGCTAATATATTTTTGCCAGAGTGAAAGATAAACACGATGTAGTTGATTTACATTGGCTTGTTAGTGTAGTTTTTGCAGCAGTGACTGCTGTGAGGAGCTATAGGATGAAATGTCAGTGCCCATACTGGGCAAGCAGACAACAAAATTTGGCATTTTCTTGCTTCCTATACAGTGGAGAATAGGGTGTGGGACATAGATTTAGAACATAGTTTTGACATTGATGAATGTAAAACAGGGTGCTGATTGGCTTTGCATTATTGTTTAACAATCTGCACTAAGATCAAAAGTTTTTAAATTGTAATTTTTTTGTTTAAAAAAAATAAATAAATAATAAATAAATAAAATTTACCACCAGAAGTACAATTTTACTGTATAGGGGCAGAAGTATTTTTCTATCAGCAGAAGTATTTTTTTACATAATGCATTCCATCATATCCATGGTGGAAATAGTTCTCACTGGCAAGGAGAACTATCTTGAATGGTCCCGAATGATAAAGCACACCCTCATTTTCAATGAGTTGTGGAAAGGAGTGTCTGTCAGAGACGGAGACAATGAACCAGTACAGCCTGCTTCAGACAAAGAGCTCGTCATTTGGGAAAACAAGAACAACAAAGCTTATGCATTAATCGCAGCATCTGTAAATGAAGAGGTGAGTCGCCATATTTCGTCATATTCAACTGCCTTTGAAGCCTTACAAAAGCTAAAAGAACTCTATGACTCACATTCTGCACTTGAAGTTGTTCAACTCATGATTAAACTCTTCACTCTTGAACTGCAAAATAATGATCCTCTTGCTCTTGCATCTGAAGTAAAATCTATAATGCATGATATCAAATCCACTAAGGTTGAATTGGATATTCCTCTTATCACTTTTCTCAAGGCACTTTATCCTACTTAGTCCAATTATCTTGAGTCATTGCAAGCAAATGGAAATCTCAAAGATATCACCTTTGACTCTCTTGTGAAAAAGTTTGCTGAAAGAGAGAAAGCTTTTGGAAAGAAGACAGCCTCTGAATCTTCTAAAGAGGTTGTGTGCCTTGCTCATAAACAAAAGCATCCTACTCAAGATTCTTCAAGAGGAAGAGGTGGTCGAAGAGGAAGAGGAAGATATTTCAAAGGCAGGAGGGCAAACATTCTCAAGGAGAAAAGGCAGATTTGCATTGCATTCGCTGCAAAAGAAATGGATCACATGATGCCTCTACATGCAAGCTACCATGGGACAAAATTGAGCAGAAAAGAAACCAACAGAAAGGTAAAACTGATGATACAGACAAAGGTAAAGCACCTGAATCCGCTCACTATGTTGTGGCACAATGTAATATTGGAGTAAATGAAGATTTATTTAATGCTTCACTTTCTTCTTGGAAAAATGATTGGTTGCTCTATTCAGGAGCAACCTGCCACATGACTCATAGAAAAGATTTTTTTGAAGAATTTATTGACAATGTTGATGGAGCAGTATACTTTGCAGACCAATAAAAAATCATGCCATCAGGGCTTGGCACAATCAGGGTTAAACTACCTGGTCTTCCAGACTTTCTTCTGCATCATGTTCTATATCTCCCACAGCTCAAGGGAAACTTGCTGTCCTTAGTCCACATCCGCTAGCAAGGTCACTCCATTCATATGTTTGATGGCAAGCTTGAGGTAAGAAAAGCATCTGACCACTCACTTTTCATGAGGGGAATAGAAGAAGAAAGACTTCTCAAGCTGCAAGGAACCTCTGCTCGTGCACAACATTTCTCATACAATTCTCATCATGAAGAAGGTAAACTTCCATTAAGTTTATCATGGCATTCTAGATTTGGACATTTGAACTATGACAACCTCCGCTTGTTGAAGAAAAATGGTGTTGCTGGTTTGCCTACAATTCCTAGGAAATTTAAGCAATGTGATGCTTGTATTCTAGGAAAGCATAGCAAACAGTCTTTTCATGATTCACATTCAAGAGCACATAGAAAAATTGAACTCATTCATTCAAATTTATGTGGTCCAATGCCTGTTCCTTTTGCAAATGGAAATAAATATATGATGACATTTATTGATAACTACACCAGAATGTGTTGGGTTTATTTATTGAAGAACCAATTTGATGCTTTTCAAACATTCAAGAATTTTCATAAATGGATTGAAAATGATGCACACTATCATATTGGGTCTATTTGCACTGATAATGGAAAAGAGTACACATCAAATGAATTTGAAAACTATCTTCGCCAACATGGGATCAAACATCAAACAACTGTGCCTTATAATCCCCAACAGAATGGTGTAGCTGAAAGAATGAATAGGACAATTTTAAATATGGTACGATCCATGCTCTTCTTCAAAAATGTAAAGACAATGTTTTGGGCTGACGCTGTTCTATGTGCTGCATATATAAAGAATAGATGTCCATTTAATGCTATTAGAAACAAGACTCCTTATGAAATGTGGTATGGACATGTTCCTTCAGTAAAGCATCTCAGGGCCTTTGGTTCCACTTGTTATGCCTTGATACCAAAGGTACATAGAAACAAACTTGGTGCTAGAAGTCGTAAGTGTATCTTCTTAGGGTATTCAAACACCTGCAAAGCATACCATCTCTATGATGATGTAAATAAAAAGTTTGTTGTATCTAGAGATGTAATTTTTCTTGAATCATCCAAAACTTACAATGTTGTTGAGCAGCAACTTGATCGCTTGGATAGATTCGCAAAAGCAAAATCATTTCAATAATTTGATAATCAGATTCCACATCTTGAAGGGGGGATTCCTATACTAGATCAACATGTCGAATCTTCTTTTCAAGAACACTCTCCCCCACATCAAACTCCAACAACAGATGATGCTTTAAGTGACGTGATTGATAGAATTGGGAGACTCAATCTTGATTCAGTCCCAACTCAATCAACGGAGCAGCCTGGACCATCTGAGAAAGGTCCCCTAAAGTGGCTGACTAAGACACTTGAAAGTGTTCATCCTGATGAGGTTGGAAAGACATGAACTAGAAATTCAAACTGGCAAAATGGAGGTGATGTGGATGACTCTAATTCACCTGTTGATATGGATGTTTCTTATGATTGTGAATTGAACTTGTCTACAGATTTTGAACCAACTTCCTTCAAAGAAGCTTCTTCTCATGATGAATGGAAAGAAGCGATGCAAAAGGAGTATGATGCCCTCATAAAGAATGACACTTGGAAGCTGGTTGATCCTCCATTAGGAACCAAACCAATTGGCCGCAAGTGGGTCTACAAGAACAAGTATAAAGATGATGGCTCACTTGACAAGCACAAAGCTAGGCTTGTGGCAAAAGGTTTTGCACAAAAGGAAGGGGTTGATTATGAGGAGACTTTTCCCCCACAGCAAAATGGGCTACCATCCGGACACTCTTTGCACTAGCAGCTCAGAATGGTTGGAAAGTCCATCAAATGGATGTAAAAACTGCTTTCTTAAATGGAGATCTGAAAGAGAATGTTTTTATGTCTCAACCTGAAGGATTTGCTGTGAAAGGACATGAACATAAAGTATGCAAACTTGTGAAGTCCTTGTGTGGCCTCAAACAAGCACCGTGAGCCTGGTATGAAAAACTAACTGAGCATCTTCTGAAACTCAATTTCAAACATTATGATCTTGATAATGCAACTTTATTTGTCAAGAAAATTGGCAAAACAGTTGTATATATTGTGGTATATGTAGATGATCTTTTGATGTCAGGGAACAATGAAATCTACATTTCATCCATAAAGAAGGAATTGGGGAAAAGTTTGGAAATGACTGATTTGGGCTATGTTCATTACTATCTTGGCATTGAAGTAACCCAACATCCGAAGTCCATATTTCTTTCTCAAAAGAAATACATTGGAGATCTGTTGAATAGGTTTGGCATGACAGAATGCAATCCTCTTACTACTCCAATGGAACAAAACTTAAAGCTCACATCTATTGAAGGAAAAGAATTTGAGGATGCAACAAAGTATAGGCAGCTTGTAGGAAGTCTCAAATACCTAACTACTACTAGACCAGACATTTCGTTTGCTGTTGGAATCCTCTCTAGGTTTATGCAAAAGCCTTGTGAGGGACATTGGTCTGCTGCAAAAAGAGTTTTAAGGTACTTGAAGGGAACTAAAGACTTTGGAATCAAGTATACACAGGTGGACGACTTCAGCTTGATTAGATAATCTGATTCAGACTTCGATGGAGACAAAGAAACTAGGGTATCTACTTCAGGGTATGCTATGAGTCTTGGATCAGGAGCTGTCTCCTGGAGATCATGCAAACAATCAGTTCTAGCAGATTCCACAACAGAAGCAAAATACGTGGCAGTAGCTGAAGCAACAAAAGAAATTGTGTGGCTCAGGAATTTTTTTGAAGATTTGCATATAAAACAAGTACAATAAACTCCACTCATAATTGACAATACCTCTGCAATAAAGTTGGCCAAGAACCCAAAGTTCCATGATCGAATGAAGCACATCAATACTAAATATCATCTGATTCGACATCATGTTGAGGCAAAAACAATCCATCTCCGTCATTGTTCCACAAATGGACAAATTGCAGACATCTTAACCAAAGCGCTTGGAAGAGAAAAGCTTGAATGATTCAAAATGATGCTTGGACTCACCAACATCCCTTTATATTAAGGGGGGGAATGTTGACACCTAATCCTCATGATTGGGTGAATATAATGTACATTAGATAAATAAGTAATATGAACAGTCATTGGGAGATGAAATGAACAATCTCTCCCTCGTGTATTTAATGAAGATCTACCTGAAGGAATAAGAATGAATCAATTTTTGGTTGAGGAGTTACTGCCTGATCCGACAATTTCCTAATTTTGGCCTAGGCATTTATTTTTCCAAAATTCTGGCAATTTTAACACTTCAACTTTGAAAGACATATATGGAGATTTACTTGACCAAATGAAGCTCACAATAGCTCATTGGAAAGATAAGGTTGAGGAGAATAATTAGAGAATGATAAGTTTAGTATAATTAATTATTTAATGACCCAAAAATTCAACATAAGAAAAGTGACGAATTTGCAACAAAATTTGGTTTTTCCTAATTTGATTTGGGCAAATTTCATTGGCTTGAGATAAATGTTGTCACTAATTCATCCTCCAGCATTGTTCAAAAGATAATCAGATCCATTTGAATCAATATCATCTTGGAATTTCTTTAGAATTTATTTATTTCTAATTTAGCAATTTGTTGAAAGAATAGTTGTTTGATTTTTTATTTTGTGAAATAAATTTGTTTTAGTTTCTGATTTTGATTGGTTTTTGGAAGGAGATATGTTGAATGAGATTAAGCACAAGAGATTTGGAGCAATGATAAGGGACCAACAAGGAAGAAGATGTAGGATTGACAACAACAACTTCAATAATTCCTCATTTTTAGTTTTCAATTTTGTAATTAAATAATAGTTTTGAGAACGAGGAAGAGGTTCCTCTTCTCTACAACTAGATGTTCTGAAAGCACTATTGTGATATGAAATTATAACTTTAGGCGAGGGAATAGTTCAGATCTGAGGTTAGGGTAATACTCTCTAATTTTTCTTGTTGTGCATTTTCACTATTGTAATGACTGTGAGTTGAATTATGGAGAAACAGAGTATTTTTAGTTCTCAAAGAGAAGGTTGTTTTGCACTGCTAATTTCAATTTCTCCAAAGAGTTGAAGTTACTCAAGGACTACAAATTGTTGTAATGAGATTTTGGTATGCTGTTGTGGGGAAAAGTATCCGACTCGGATGACCCTATCCCTACTCTAAGGGTGACAGTCCTTAGCAACAACTGAAAGTAAAGCTTTGATTATTTTCCTTTATGAAAGTACAGAGAAGGAAGAAAAGATTGACCAACCGTTGTCTTTCGCTTTTGTTGATCCTATCCTCTCTCTTTGTCTCTTGTTCCCAGCTCCCTGCTTCCTTTGCCGGTCCAGCTACACACAGATCCTGCACAAACACGAGAGGGAAACTACAAGAAACATGTACTCATAACTGATGCATGGATTAGAGTGAATCAAATATACAAGTAAATACAATACATCAATGCAATACAAGTATATAGGAGAACATTCAAAGCTTTATTGATAGAAGTAAAAGGGTTCTGAGAAGGTTACAACCATCAATGGCTCCAATCCAGCAGCACCTCCCCAGCAGCAAGAAATCTCCTCTTCACCTCTATAAAAGCAATCACCCAATAGCTCTAACTGTAAACCAACAGCACTTCCTTGCTTTGCACAAAATTCCAGCCTCCTTAGACCTCATAGAAGAGCTCTATATATAAGATAGAAGAAGAGAGGATGAGTCAGCTTGAGACTGACATAAAGCTGCCTTGTGTCCTCTCCCTCTTCAGTTAATCTTCAGTTCTTGAGTCCACTTGGAGATCCTTGCTTACACATGGAGATCAAGTACCTCTTACTCATCACAGGGCGAATCTCTTGAACCAAGTGTCAGTTTGGAAGCTTCCTGGGCAATTGACACCTTGCAGAATGACTGTGCCACTTGGCCAATCTCGCCCAGCGCAGGTAGCCTTCATTAGATTTGACTTCCAGCGCAGGTACAAGGAGGAGCAGTTGCAATACAGCGCAGATGCTCAGTGGAGCAGCTGACATGATCCAAAAATGGCCTGTTTCTGAGTGTTTTCAGGTGGAGAATTGATGGGAAGTGCTGTGGTTTGCTGACCTTGTTCTTCTAGGGGTAAGAACAACATGTTTAGGGACTGAGGATCCCTGTAATTATCGACATTTCATGCTCCATGCTGCGAGGCACAAAAATGTCTATAACAGTTGCCCCCTAAAGTATGAGGCCGTTTATCAGGTGAAATGCTTTATCTAGAGGGTCCGAAGTTCATTCCAGTGCTGAGGAGGCACCCTGTAATACAATACAATACAATGCATTATTTTTCATTCTGTTTTCATGATCTAGCTGAGGCAGGCATTCCCATGCTCAGCTTTATAAATACATTTTGGTACATATAATAGACGATCGTCTGATGGTAGACTGATAATTTTCTGCTGAAATTATCATCCTTTGAATAGGATGATCATCTGCTGCAATGATGTACATGACAAATGCTTTTATATTTCCTGAATATATATCGCAGCCCGGATGGATGAAACTAGATCCGGGGTCTTCAAACTCGTTCGATCTTCACTCTAAGTACAAGTCGATCCATGTGAGAATTGCGCTGAAGTCGAACATGGAAAGACATCGCTTGATTACCGGCCAATAATGAAAACCGTTAACAAGCGCGAGAGGAATCACCGATAACGATAATGACCCTCAAGGTACTGCAGTACAATTCACGTGGCGTGAATAAAGGACTTGGCGTCGAACGCCACGCAAAATCTTCTGGTCGAAGGTCATTGATGTATACCTGTCGCCGGAAGTGAGAAACTTGCCATTGAGGCATGCAAGCTTCAAAGTACTGATGGGGTTGTTCCTAGATCAACTTCTTGGATAATGAGCTGAAGTCGACAAGAAGCGATCCGTCAAAGGAGGGCCTTAATGAATCCCACATCAATGACATGGAACGGAGCTAATGATTTTAGTGGAGGTGAAAACAAACTGTGACATATGATTCAGGATGGCGATCATGAATGGATGAAGGATAATGTATGGTAGTGGATGGGACACGGTTGACACTTTCAGAATGACCCCTCTTGAACATATAACGACACTGATGCGATGGATCGGTAGCATTACCCCAAATGTGGATGGTTTGGCGAGGACCATGGTGATGAGACCGGTGAATGAAACAACCCAACCCGATGTGGTACGGAGGAAAAGTGTCATGTTCAAGAGTGACTTGCTACCATTAAACTTTGATGTTCTCCCAATTTTTCCCCAGTCATTTCTGACCAGTACCCCTTTATTTTTGTCAAGCTTGAGGAGGATAACATATGCTTGTTCTATAACCTGCCCTTCGGGCAAGCCCATCGCTATGATTTAACGAGCCTAGCGATAGGGAAACTCGTTCTCGTCTAAAGACAAGTTTGTCGCTATTTAATCATTTTAACGAGTCTAACGACAAGGAAAACTCGGTCCTTTTCATTTTTAGAGAGTCTGAAAAGGTACACAAAGTTAACTCCATAATTCCTTTTTCGTCATCTAATCCCTTAAGTCCGAAAAAGTATAAAACAATACAGAAGGGATGAATTTTCGATTGCTTTAACGAGCCGAACAAGACAAGCGCTCGATCTTTTGTGCAATAATCCCTCAGGTCCAAAAAGATTAAAATCTAGAGGAGGGATAGCGTTCCGGTCGTTTAACGAGCTGGAAGGCCAAAACTCGGCAAACTTTTCATATTTTACGAGTCAGTGAAAAGAGCTCAAAGAAGACTCGTCTTTTGAGGAACGAGTGATAAACAGGGATAGCAGCAGATTCCAGGTACAGGTTGGAATTTTCCAATCACGGCAGTGTCACAAGGATGGCTAGGTGAAATCACTCTTCGCAGCTGTTTCTCAAAAGAGGTAAACACACAAATGGAGGTGAATGATCGGCCAAATGAACAGTGGAGGTGACAACACAAACACGACCAAGGCTTTTATGGCTGATGAATTTACGATCTCAAAAGGTTATTTACCGGTTCATTTTTTCTGAATGAGCTTGAACTCTAAAGGAAAGCCTGCTCATAAACTTATGTTTATTTTTTAACGAGCATGAACTATGTGCTAAAACTGCTCGGATCTTGCGTTTATTTTTTAACGAGCATGAACTATTTGCTAAAACTGCTCGATATACCAGTCATAATGAGAAGAAAGCCTCCTCTAAGGATCCATTTTTTATAGAGCTTGCGCCTTACCACAGCTATGCTCCAACTCCTCCTTCCTTTATGTAAGTTCGGAAAACGGTCAATCTTAAAACCAGATAAATAACCGCCCCTAGCTTGCACTCCAGAAGGTTTGCATGCCCCCAGGTATAGGACAGAATTTCGAGGCTGCCCCTCCTCTCCCCTACTTCTGCTTTTCTTTGGGTGTTCACAGCTACTTGTCATTTTGCCAATCTAATGTTAACGATACTAGTCTTCTCGTTATTTTAAGGGGTCTTATGCGGTACTCAGGCTTCCCGTCGGCCCAACTTTTAACGAACAACTATTTGTGACAAGAGAAGAACACTACTCAAAGACAAAACATTGGTATTATTGAGGGAGGCTTGCTTCTTTCTTATTATCCGAAGAGGGTTCTATTTGCTGCCGCAAATCAATCTCTTTCTTCGGCGATGCCTAACATTAGGTTACTAAAGATGGTGGCCACTTGATGTAACAATAGAATCTCTTTCTTTGGAGACTGCCCCTACTTATCCTTCAAAACATATGTTTTAATGGGTGAGGCTTGACTTCAAAGATGGTTACTACTTGGTACAGCAAATGGTCCTCATCCTCGGTATCCTGATTATCTAGACAAGGGGAGTGAGAAGCTTATTATCTCACTCACATAACTTTGACAAAAGAGTATTATTCCAGAACAACCCCTCTTCCTTCTTTCGGACGGGGTACGGACTAGTCATATTCTTCTGCGGAAATTCTTCCTTATACCCAGGGTTTCTTCTGCCCGAAGCAGACCAGGGTGCATGCCCCCTGGGTCCTAGTCTTTCTTTCCGAATCACTCGCACTCATCGGGAAGGAGGACTGGGGGTGGAGGCGAATCTTGAGTGAACAGACCATTTAGGAATGGTATTTGACTATTTGCGATGCGAGATCCCGGAAACGAAAGTTGGTCTACGAGTTTGACCACCCTTCCTTCGTGTGGAAAACACATTACTCTAAAGAGTGAGGAGACTATCGCTCCCATGCAATAAATATAGTCACGTCCAAGGAGTAGGTTATAATCCAAGGGTCCCTGGACGACCAACACGTTCATATTAACGGTCTTCCCTTTCAATGTAACAGGTACATTGGGGAGGATTCCTAATGGTCGACTGGTTCCTTTATCAAAACCTGAGAGATTTCTCAACTCAGGTAAAAGCGCTGGGGAACCCAATGCTCTCCAAGCAACAGAGGAAAGGATACTCACAGACGCCCCTTCATCAATGATAGTACCAGCCATAATCATTCTATAGATCTGGACAATGATTCTGAATGGTATACTGGCTGGTAACCGGGGTCTGCCTAGTTGATTCCAATCAAAGGATACAACCAGGTTGCTTGGTGGTGGGACCGAATATACGGCCGGGTATGACCCTGATGATGTTCCTTCCTGCGATAAAGGAATGGGCGCATTGCCCTGACGCTCATCAGAGTCGGTGCTAATGAAAAGAACCTGGATGGTGTCATCCTTATTCTCTTCAGTGAGGGTGTCGCATGAAGATGACTCTTCGGCGACGGAGTCATTTGAAGATGGGTCTTCAATGACAGAGTCATTGGACGATGAAACCTCTGAAGGAAGAACCGGGTCAACTGTCGTTTCGACCTTTAGACTCTCGTCTGGTCTGGATTCAGTAGGTTCATTCTCAATGACTGACACTTCAGCTGACCACTTGGGTGGGTCAACTGGATTTTCAACTATCAAGGGATTCGGCACGAGTTTTTAGTATCCAGGAGGAAGTCGTAACGGTGAAACCGGACGATCTTCCAAAACTCTCTTGGCCTCATCTAAGAATGGACATTTGTGGATGGCATGCTCGCCTTCACACAATACACAGGGTGATCTTGGTCTCCCTCTTCGTCCTTCACTCTTGCTAGTTGACGGATTGCAATCAACATGTCTATCAGAGGTTGATGCTACCGGATTGTGCAACCTTGGGGACCAGTCCCTTAGTATCCGGGGAATACAAGGACAATCACGATGAAAGTGGGTCCCTTGACAAATGACGCATGGCGATTTAGGCCCGGTCGGTGCAGTGTGTGGGTTTTTGTCAGTTTTCTTCTGCTTGCCCCCAGTCGCCTTCGCCATAGGCTCCTTCTGCTTCTTTTCTCTCTTCTTCTTTTCCTTCTTCTCCTTGGGAGGCTGACTTTTGCCAGCTCTACCTTGCGAAGATGAAGGATCAGAGGAAGTATCATAAGAAGTGGAAGGCTGGTGGGTAGTTCTAGATTGTTCTGACTGTTGATTCGACTGCTCAGGATTAGTGGCGATCTAGACTACATTAGTTGAAAAGAGCCATACAGGTAGGCCGATTGTCAATCCTAGAAGTGACAATGTTGCCATATGAGGCACACCAACATCTCCCCAAGAGGAGAAGGGATTTGGACTTCCGCCAAGGTTACTTCCTTGGTTGGTGGGCTCCATACTTTTCAACTGAAAGATCAACGTGGGAATAATAGGTGATTATGTTCCGCTTAAAATAAATTTTATTAACGACGCTTTTAGACACAAACTTGCTTTTTCATGTTTTAAGAGTCGAGAAAAAGCTCAAGATGACTCTAGTCGCCTTCGATGTATTAACGAGCCCGAAGTGACAAATGCTCGGTGGGACCTTTTCAGTTATAGAGTTTGAAAAGGGCCAAAAGAAACTGCTCTGGAGATCTAGGCAGAGGGTGTGCCAAACCTTTCGCGAAACCACAGAATACGTTTTACGGTACGGGTGGTCGATCTTTGTGAATGCTGTGTTCACTGCATCGCGATCAGTAGGGTGGCCGACACGGCTTCCTAAGGATAAAGGATAAATGCCTATAGGGGTCTCCCAATATACGCGACGGTACGCGGGAGAACAAGTCCGTATTAGTGCCACCGACTCTCAGGAGGAATCACCCACCTTCGTAGAGATCGACAGTCACTATGTTTAACGACGCCGGAACACGTCTCTACCTAGACCTCTAGATGTTTGCGTTATGTTACAAAGCGTTGTTATGTAAATTGGGTTTATTTTAATGTTGATCTTGCTTAGCAGTTTTCCTTTAAGGATCACCACGAGATGTATATATACAACTTCCTACATGCAATCTAAGATGAGAAGCAAAACTTTTCAATCTTTCAACTTTGAAAACCTTAATCTACTGAGGGAAAAGAAAGACACAACTTTTCTCACAGATCATAGAACACACACTAAAATGCAAATTTTCCTAAATCGTCAAGCACACAGTCAAATGCAAAATGCACAATGCATGTATTTCTTTTCGTTATCCTTAATGTTGATGTAAGACAGAAAGGAAAACTGTTGTATAATTTTTGAATCTAATTTCAAGCAGAAGTAAACAAGCTTGTCCAAAATCAAAAGACACCTTAAGATCGACTTGTTTAGACACTGGAAATGTATAGATTCAAACCATAAAATGAAAAACAAACAAACTCAAACAACCATGAACAGTAATAAAACTAGCTCTTAAGATCACAAAGACACTTTTACAGTTCAGGATCTAAGAGGCCACAGCTATACTGGTTTGCTTTTCACAATGGGAAACTGTAACTGAAACAAGAAATACTGAAAGAACAATCACAGTTTCATCACACAACTGAGGCGGAATAATGTCAAGGAAAGTTGGTTTACAGCAAGTACAATGACCAGCAATCAGCAGCAAAAAATCAGTGAAAACAGGGCTAAGACACAGTGGAAAACCTCTGGAAGACACTGCTAACAGGTCCAGCGCAGGCTCTGGTCTGTCAAATTGACTTCCAGCGCAGTTCCCGAAGGGAGTACCTACGCTGTAATGCAGACTGCCTGTGGACAGCCTGCTCTGGGACACGAGAGTTGCGTTTACAAGGATTTCCGGGTCATAAAAAGCTCAAAAATGCACTGTTTTTGCTGAAATAAAAAGCTATAGGTCAAGTACAGGCTAAGGGATGTTCAAGAGGATGAAAAGCTATCACAAAGAGTACAAGAGTCTTTAGTAGATCAGCTCTTCAAATCATGAATCTGCTAAAAAATGAGCAAGAGTAGTAGCCCCTCTACTTCGCTTTTGATATAGTCAAAAGCTTTTCGATTCGGTACTCTTTGGTTCAGGAAATGAATAGCAAAGATACTACAAACACCAACAAGATACTAGGCTCCCCAGCGGAGTCGCCAGTTTGTTGTGGGGAAAAGTATCCGACTCGGATGACCCTATCCCTACTCTAAGGGTGACAGTCCTTAGCAACAACTGAAAGTAAAGCTTTGATTATTTTCCTTTATGAAAGTACAGAGAAGGAAGAAAAGATTGACCAACCGTTGTCTTTCGCTTTTGTCGATCCTATCCTCTCTCTTTGTCTCTTGTTCCCAGCTCCCTGCTTCCTTTGCCGGTCCAGCTACACACAGATCCTGCACAAACACGAGAGGGAAACTACAAGAAACATGTACTCATAACTGATGCATGGATTAGAGTGAATCAAATATACAAGTAAATACAATACATCAATGCAATACAAGTATATAGGAGAACATTCAAAGCTTTATTGATAGAAGTAAAAGGGTTCTGAGAAGGTTACAACCATCAATGGCTCCAATCCAGCAGCACCTCCCCAGCAGCAAGAAATCTCCTCTTCACCTCTATAAAAGCAATCACCCAATAGCTCTAACTGTAAACCAACAACACTTCCTTGCTTTGCACAAAATTCCAGCCTCCTTAGACCTCATAGAAGAGCTCTATATATAGGATAGAAGAAGAGAGGATGAGTCAGCTTGAGACTGACATAAAGCTGCCTTGTGTCCTCTCCCTCTTCAGTTAATCTTCAGTTCTTGAGTCCACTTGGAGATCCTTGCTTACACATGGAGATCAAGTACCTCTTACTCATCACAGGGCGAATCTCTTGAACCAAGTGTCAGTTTGGAAGCTTCCTGGGAAATTGGCACCTTGCAGAATGACTGTGCCACTTGGCCAATCTCGCCCAGCGCAGGTAGCCTTCATTAGATTTGACTTCCAGCGCAGGTACAAGGAGGAGCAGTTGCAATACAGCGCAGATGCTCAGTGGAGCAGCTGACATGATCCAAAAATGGCCTGTTTCTGAGTGTTTTCAGGTGGAGAACTGATGGGAAGTGCTGTGGTTTGCTGACCTTGTTCTTCTAGGGGTAAGAACAACATGTTTAGGGACTGAGGATCCCTGTAATTATCGACATTTCATGCTCCATGCTGCGAGGCACAAAAATGTCTATAACATATGCTTTTAATTAATTTTCATTTCATGTGCATTACTGTCTGGGGTGTAAATTAATCATTCTGTTATCATAATTTTCGCAGTTGATTTTAATTCATGTTCTAAATAGTATATTGCATTTTGATATTGAGCACTATTGTTGTATGGATTGTTTAATGCTATTGAAGTTATGTAAGAGCTATCTCTGAGGAGCAGAACAGAGTTGGAATTAATATGAATTCATTGAGATAAAAATGTATTGGGGCAGTAACTATTTATTGTTTAAATACATTCCCATTTTGTTTTATCTTTTCATTAATCAAATGAACTACTTCTTTAATTAATGAAAATTATATAATGGTTTCAATCATATAAACAACCCTCTTCCCCTGGTTAGTTAGTCCATCTGCTCTCGAATTGATAGAAGGCAACCATTTTCCAATTCGAGATAGGATTAATTTTACTTGCATATTAGAGTAAAACTACACTTAGATTTAATTATGCATTCTAGAAGTCCCCTCATGCAGGGGTAGACCTTAGTTGTGGCTTGATTGAACCATAAAGTCAGCTTAAGGATCTGTTTCCTTGCATGTGCACAACAATAGGGAAGATCTAATATCTCTCTTTCTATTGGCAAGTAATAGACATACTATAAGCCAACAGAGAGGGAGAGAGGGTAATTGGACCCAATTGAACCAGTTGGAGCCATTAGAAAAATAGATAGGACTCTGATTTAGGACTTTGACAAGGTGGTCTCCCTTACTTGTTGATGAGGTCATTTTGGACCTCAACATTTTTGGCACTAGAAGGAGGGCCGCAGTAAATTGTGTCTTTGATGATTTTGTGCTTTAAGATTTTATCTTATTACTATGACTCCACTTAAAAGACCTCTTTGGAGTTGCTTTATTGGACCTCACCCAACTACTACTCTAATAAAGGTAGTCCAGACCCTGTCTAAGGTAAAGTATAATGGTATGTCATCTGATTTTAGTCATTTCCTTCAATTTATTTTAAGTTGCAAAAAATACAATATTTATGAAGATATTATTTTCAAGCTTTTCACTCTTACTTTGACAGGTAAAGCCAAACACTGGTGCTTATCTCTTCCAGTTGCCTCCATACATAGTTGGGATGAATTTTCGAAGATTTTCCTTCATGTTTTTCAGGAATATGATTACGAAAAAGTGTGTGATCAATTAGAAGAATTGCGTAGGATGAAAGGTGAGGCCTTGGACAATTTTTACATTAGATTTAAATTAAGTTTAATGCAATTTCGGTCAAAATATTTCCTACCTCAATTCCAATTAATTTTCATGATTACGACATTTAGTGTCTTTGTACTGTGATAATTATGAAGAACCATAAAGCATATCCATTGCTGATAAAGAATCAATTTCTCAAAATGACAATGTTAATCCTTCACAAAATGAAATTGCAAATACTGCTAATCAACAAACATAAATTGTTGCTGCTCAAATAAATGATGCTTATGCTAGAATTGCTCCAAATTTACATAATGCTGATGAAGTAGAAATTCGAAAAGATGTATAATTCATTAGCAGTAATCAACATCAAATAAATTAGCCAAAGAATTTCAACAACGCACAAACTGTTGCAATTAATTTAGAATCCTCTTCTGTTGACAATAAATTGCAAGTTATGCATTCTAGGTCTTCTTTTTTTTATTTGGATGCACACGCGACCTTCTGGCCTCTATGCTCCCCTACTCTCAGCCTCCTGCCGCTGCTATGGACCCTTCGAAGCCTTCTCTGGATGGTGTCCTCTGATTTCTTCATTTTTTGGTCTATAGGCTTCTGAGTCTCATATCTAGAAACTACAATTTTGGGGGTTGAATGTTAGAATAATCAATTTTCTTTTAGGTCTGGACCTTCTATAAATGCTTTTCCAGTTGAATCGTATTTTAGACCGGTTGATGAGAATTGGTCATGGTCGTTTCAACATAGATTCTTTTCTGATTCTGATCGTATCTCTTCGGTGTGGCAATATATGCATTTACTACAAGCTCATTATATAGCCCTCCATCACCTGATCGAGGGGATATTTCTACATATGAAAAATCTTCATCAAAATCATCTGAGGTTTCCATTGAAGACAATTTTATTTCCTGTTGATTTCATTTTGAAACACATAACTTTTCCTTCACAAACTCTGATATATTAGGCTTGAATCAAAACTTGGGTAGTGTGCTGAAAGTTCCATAGCAAGTTCTAGAAACTCATATTTGGGGAAAATATGATCCTAGAGAGACATTGTACTCAGAACTTTTTCTCCCCATTGTGGCATATGTCCTTCGTATATTTCAGGCTGTAGGTCCATTAGTGTCCACAAGCTTTCAACCTCCACTGGGTCTATATCAAACACAAAGATTGTTATACTCTGGGTGCATCATCAATGTCATATACATGGGAACCTTCAAAATATAGATTTTACCTCATGTTTTTGTTTTGTTCCAAGCGAGGTGACCAGTCTGTTCTGGGCAGTACTTTAGGAAGGGCTACTCTATTCATGTTCAGAGCTTTATTACATTTTCCATGTTAATGTTACCTTTTATGCACATACAAGTAATTTTTTGGACAAATTCAGGTGTAAGAACATCTCTGTTGTTCTTTCTTGAAACTGTCTAAATCATATATAGGAGGTCCATAAAAAAATACAATATATGACCTAAATCCATTACATTTACCATGTTATTGTTCCCTTTTCTACACATATGAGTCATTTTTTGGACAAATTCAGGTGTAAGAACGTCTCTGTTGTTCTTTCTTGAAATAGTCTGAATCATATATAGGAGGTCCATAAAAAAAAACAATATATGACCTAGGTCTCTAGTGTTTGAGATGTATGTAGATTTTTTTGTTATCAATGGAACAAAGACGTTTCCTGGATCCCATGTTGTCATTCCAATTCTGACTTTTCGTCAGTTTTGACTTCATGACTACGATTTTCTGTAGTATCAGGTACATAGATATCCACCTTTTCAACTTGACGACACCATTGTTCTTCCTTCTCATCACATTTTCCATTTTCATCCAACATTTCAAAATTTTAACAAAATCCATGTTATTCAAAATTATAATTGAAAAACCAGGAGCAACTAACCTTCATTTTACCATAAAGATCAGCGAGAGGGATGGACCGATGATCATCATCAGATCTCAACATAGGAATCACATTATTATTTTTCTCAAACTCATATCGAAATTCTATATTGTTGTAGGTACCAATGGCTCCATTGCCCCTGTTTTCAAAAACTTTAGATTCCTCTACCTTCAAGGATTCACAAACCTGCTCTTATACCATACAACTTTGTTCATGTAATGTTCCAAACTTAAACAAACAGTGATACCACTATAATGTCCCAAACACAGGAAATTTGGAACAAACTCTTCAAATCAAATTATCTAGAACTTAACAGGAAATTTCCATGGAAACCCAAACACCAGAAATTTGACTGAAACCATAAACCCACAAATTGCATAAAATCTCATTAAAAATCACAACATGAGGAACAATGAGAAATGCAACAACCAAAATCCAGCTTTATTATATATATATATATATATACACACACACACACACACACACACACACACACATATATATATATATATATATATATATATATATATATATATATATATATATATATATATATATATATATATATATATATATATATATATATATATATATATATATATATATATATATATATATATATATGCCAATACAATAGCCGGGAATGACCCCCCAGTCTCTAAACTGAAATAGAAAAACAATCACTACACCTGTGGATTCTGAATGAACCCATCAAGGGGAAATGGGTGCTTGCCTAATCTTTCTAAATCACCCGAGGGTTTCCATCCTGGGGCTACTACTGGAGTAGAGAATTGGGTTCTCAACCTCACATACAAGAAACAATGTCAAAACCAAGATGTCCCAAATGATCTTCTCCTCCTCTTTTTATAGATCTGATGGATAGATCTCCAAGCCTTTAGAAGCATCTTATTTTATTATTATTCTAGAAGCTTTTCCATTAACTTTATCTTAAGTGACCCCTTTTATTTTATTTTATTTTACTTCTGTCACTTTTGGCCCATTTCCTCTAATTAATTAATTTTCCTTAATTAAATGACTAATTAAAGTCATTTTTAACTAAGGAAAATGGTAAATCGCCCACCATACTCTCTTCGGCCATTGGAAGTCACTTCTCAGCATCCCATCCTATAGATCTTCTCGTTTTGGTTCTAACGAGCTATTACACTGAGGTGTTCAATCCATTAATCTCCCTAGAATGCCATCTTGAGCATAATTAATTAAGTTATGCCAATAATAACCCCGTTTTACAGGAATTATCAGAAATTCATGGAACCAAAAACAAGATGTGCAGAACTGCTCATGATGATGGATATTCCAAGCGAATTCCATCAAACCCCATGAAAACTCCTCAAAACTCCATCAGAACCCCTGATGACATAAACCTGCTCCACTTACCTGGCCATCCCCTTCCCTGGAAATCCATGCTCGTTGTACTATGGAGAAAAATAAAAAATGGGGACATTACAGTCCTCTTTCCCCAAGATTTCTTGCCCTCAAGCAATCTAAATCTATGGACCAATCTGGTGACCCAACGCAACTAAGACCCAATGCTCGAATCCCATACGAAACACTGTGTGATGCTCTTCTCCTGTGCCAACCCACCATGAACTGACCCCTCAATTCCTGGATCCCAAACCAATCTCCGACAAAACATGTCATCAATAAATCCTCCTAGATCCCAATGCCACCAAGAAGGAGAATCAATACTCCATGGCTCCTGCTGTGCTATAACTCCGACTGTGAACGTTGCTCCATCCATCGCGTACCAACTCATCACCTCTCTCCAATCCAACCCTTGGCATAGACCAAGGTCAATCCCATCATGCTAATGTCGTGCTGAAAAACTGATGAGTGGCCAGCCCACATCCTGATGCCAACTAAAGCATGTGATATCCCTCACCTCTGAGGGCTCCTACAATACAATGCTCCTGACTAAAAATGATACTCCATTGATAGGATACCAACTCATGATCTCTTGCTAATCCATCCCATGGGAAGGATCAGATGCACATGCACCTATACAAGGTATGATCCACAAAGTTGCACCATGCTCAATTCATGCAGCCCTACCTAACTAATCAATTGAATATGTCTAGGAACATGCCTCCCTCCCTATAAGTGGGTAACCCGTGCTACATGCTCTGTAAATGTACTCCTGCAAAGGGTTTCTTCTTAGAAATACTACAACTTTTCCAGCTGCCACTGAATCGACCTGCACCTCGTTAGTGGGTAGACCCAAGGATGGATGCATGACTACCTCTAAAAGAGCCTCATTCATCTGATCGGAAACTCCCTAGCCCACCAGTTCACTCGTCATCTGCAAAAATGTCCTGTCAAGTGCCAACACCTCCTGATGAACAATATTTGCATATACTACCTCCCTAGTAGCTTCTTGCACATTTGCCTGCTCCTCTCCAATGGTTGGCCCCAAGGGTGTCTACTCATCCTCCATCCCAGGCTCAACATGAGCCACTTACTGACTCTCCAAAAATGGATCATTCCGCACATTGTGCATATCGTCCTCCTCATGTCCTTGCACCCTTGAGTGATATTCATGGTGGGACACCATCAATGGATCATTTCTCCAATCCTCCTAAATGTCTTCTCCTAGGCTTTCTTTATGCATGGAATCAAATTGTTGCTCACCATCTACAATCATCAATCATAGAGGCATAGGTAGGTTGCTATCACACAATTGTTCATGCTCCTCAAAGGTGTTTTCATGCAAGTTAAAGCATTCTACATGAAACTCCTACTCAAACATGGGCCCTTCATTTCTTTGTTAACTTGAGTTTTTTGTCATTACTCGCTCTTCTTTAGTTTTTTATTCTCTGTCAGTTTTACATGTGTGATCTGGTGTCCATGCTCCTTGACAAGTGAAGCAGATATGCTCTCTCCTCATTTGATTTCGTCTCTTCTTTGGGAGCTCTTGAGACTGCTTCTTCTTTGGTTCCTCGTCCTTCCCAAATCTGAACCCTCCCAAAAATATTCTCATAAAATTTCTCTTGGCGATAGGGTCAACACTAAGGGACGTGGGCTGCCTCAGTGACTCATCCATGAGCCAATAAATTTTAAAATTTCAAGCTCACCTTAGTATTGTTGCAAAGGCCCAACAAAATAACCCAAACAATTAATTTGCACTTCCAAGAAATTTTGTTGTTGCCGCTAAAGATGAATTGGTGTTTTTCCCTCAATACTACTCCAAAAATTCTGAAAATTTAACCTGAAGCTCTTCACACCAAACCCATAAAAACCTAGAAATGGCTTGGCTAAAATCCAAGCTAAGATCAAGCTCACCAAGTGGTGTGAATTGATGAGTTCACTGCTAAAACGAAATGATGAAGGAACACTGATTTACATCCTGCATACTACCCGAAAAATTTTGAAATTTCAACCAAGGGCTCCTCTCACAAAACCCAGAAAAATATTGGGAAAATTCTAGCTGATCTATAAAAACCCAAATTTAGTGTGAGTTTCTCACTCTGCACACTGCTCCAAATAAGATAAATTAATATCACAATGCTCCAACTTTTCAATTTTTCAAATTCACTGCAAAATCACCGACAACAACAATCTTGGCACAAAAATAAAAATTCTGCAACAACGGATGACCTTGGCACTTCCAAAATAAATCCTCGAATACTTAAAACTGAAAACCCAAACCCACAGGCTGAGCCAAGTTCGATGCTCTGATACCACTGTAATGTTCCAAATTTAAAAAAACAGTGATACCACTGTAATGTCCCAAATGCAGGAAATTTGGACAAACTCTTCAAATCAAATTAAACCCAAACACCAAAAATTTGACTGAAACCATAAACCCACAAATTGCATAAAATCTCATTAAAATTCACAACATGAGGAACAATGAGAAATGCAACAACCAAAATCCAGCTTTATTATATATAGATAGATGCCAATACAATAGCTGGGAGTGACCCTCCAGTCTCCAAACTGAAACAGAAAAACAATCACTACACCCGTGGATTTTGAATGAACCCACTAATGGGAGATGGGTGCTCGCCCAATCTCTCTAAATCACCCGAGCGTTTTTGTCCTGGGGCTACTGCTAGAGTAGAGAATTGGGTTCTCAACCTCACATACAAGAAACAATGTCAAAACCAAGATATTCCAAATGATCTTCTCCTCCTCTTTTTATAGATCTAATGGATAGATCGCCAAGCCTCTAGAAGCATCTTATTTTATTATTTTATTATAATTCTAGAAGCTCCTCCAGTGACTTTATCTTGAGTGACCCCTTTTATTTTATTCTATTTTACTTAAGTCACTGTTGGCCCATTTCCTCTAATTAATTATTTTTCCTTAATTAAATGACTAATTAAAGTCATTTTTAACTAAGGAAAATGCTAAATCACCCACCATACTCTCTTCAGCCACTGGAAGTCACCTTGCAGCATCCCATCCTATAGATATTCTTGCTTCGGTTCTAACGAACTATTACACTAAGGTGTTCATCCATTAATCTCCCCGGAATGCCACCTTGAGCATAATTAATTAAGTTATGCCAATAATAACCCCGTTTTACGGGAATTATTAGAAAGTCATGGAACAAAAAACAAGATGTGCGGAACTGCTCATGATGATGAATATGCCAAGCGAATGCCATCAGACCCCATGAAAACTCCTCAAAACTCCATCAGAACCCCTAATGACATAAACCTGCTCCACTGACCTGGCCATCCCCTGCCCTAGAAATCCACGCTGATTGTACTATGGAGAAAATTAAAAATGGGGACATTACAGTTCTTTACCTGTATTCAAGGTTTTGTTCCACCTTTCATTGAAAATCTAACCATCTAATAGATCTTCTAAGTCATCAGGCTTGGAGAAGCATGGCATGATCCTTTCCTTCTGTAGTGGTTTTCCAAGATAGGGTATAAAATTGGTGGATATCTGCTTGATTTGTTCATTTCTCATGCTAGAAAAGGCTCGATCCTTATTGTTGTCAAGTGTGGGAAAATTGTTAGTATACGGTACCCAAATCCATAACTATCATGAAGGAGATCTGGACTAGCATCATGCTGAATACCACTTTGATAATCCCCATTGTGTTTGTAGGCTAAGTGTTCTTCTACAACATGACAGGGGCCTTGAAAATTGGGCTGTACATAATCATGAGTGTTGCATTTCTAGAAGCTACTTTCCATCAACCTTCAAATTAATATGATCAAATCTCTGAGTGTTAGGAAGGTTTCCCTAAAAAACAATTGATAAGTTATGAAGTGTTATGTTTTAAACTGAGGAGGATAAAAAAGAAGATTGCCATGTTCAGTCACATCAACTTTGTATTTCCATTCGTCATTTCAAATTTTCCATGACCATCCTCCTCAATGACATTGAGTTTACTTAATATTGTTGGATGTTGATCAGATGAAACAAGTGTGAAGGATGATGTTTTATTCTCTGGACCTTTACTTATCAAACTCTTGCAAAGATCAATTCCAGGAGGCAATGGAACATGAGGGGGTCAAAATGGAGAGAAGCACACAACATGATCAAAATTTGAAAACCTAAGTGCTCAATTCTTAGAACAACTACAATATTCAAATTTTGGACTGAGCATAAAAATGTCATCAAAACAAGCAAACCTATACACATACATTAGATTTACAAACTACGATTATTATCAAAATTCAAGATGATTATTAGCAAAAACTCAACAAACCTATACACATACATTAGATTTACAAACTACGATTATTATCAAAATTTTCTCACCATAAAATATAAAATAAGTTTTACAAAAATTATGGGAAGCACTTTTTCCCAAAAGTATGTCATTCAAGCCTGCCTATGCCCATGGTAAAAATTATATTTGTCTAACCTTTGTGATTTTCCATGTTTTGAACAAACAATAAGACGAAAAGGGCAAAAGAATTTAATATTTAGGAAAATAGAGGAGAACAAGGCTTCTACGTCTAGAACTAATAACTGAATACCCATGTCCATGAAGCCCCTTTCTTTGTAACATTTGAAGACATTGGAGAAACTCCTCTTTTTGTTCCCACCATTTTATAATAGATGAATGGTCCCACTAGTGGCCTGCATTTTCACACAGTTGAATAAAAAACCATGAAAATTTTATTTGAAAAATAATTATGCTAACCAAAACAAACAAAAAGGATTAAGATATAAAGTTAGATTCCATAAAAATATTATTGAAATGTGTGGAAGTATTGGTTCATTGGTGAGATCCACAGTGCTAATGATTCTATGAATGGTGTGGCCTTACACCACTGGAATGGCATGAGTTTCATAGGGATAAATTTTGGTGAAAGAACCAAAAAAAACCATAGAAATCAAGTATAACAACAAAAAATAATACACATTTCCATTGCTCCTGGTGATTTTGAAGAGGGACCATGCAATAGAACGATCATTGACTTTAACAGGTCGACCAATAATCTTGCCAACCATTGGGATTATAGGTGTCCAAGGAGAATCTTCCAGCATGGCTATTTGGTTTGTCTAACATGTAGAAGGATCCAACTTCATCTCCTCTAGGCACAAGGTATAGTTTTCGATGCATATTCTTCCTCTACCACTAAGAGCCATCACAAGAGTAGTCTATCATGCCTTTGTGAAAGAAGCCCTCCACCACTACACGATTTTAGGTTGGCACTGCAATGGTAGAAGTTGCCAAGGGAGGTATCCTGTCCTGCATGTAAAACCAGAATTCTTCTTCAAAGGGAACTATGAGTGGTGAATTTTCTGAGCAATACTTGCTTTTATTTAGTGGAGGGAAGCCACCCTTGGTGTTCAAACGCTGAATGTAGGACACCCAATATGTAGTCCCAAATTTTTCATGGAAGATAGCCTCTGCCATAACTTTCTTAGTGCCTATAGAATCTGAACCAGACTTTGATGTTATCTAGTTTCATGAAGCCAAGCAGAATGATCAGTCTTTAGTATCCATGAAAGGAATATATTGTATTAGGAATTTAAACATTTCATACCCTCAACATCAAAAGAGCAATTTGGAACTACAATATGGCTTGTGTTCTTAGACAACTGAATATGTAGCTCTAGTTAGCAATTTATATTTTAAAGAACAAATTCCAATTAAAAATAGAACAATGAATTTTTTTCTAATACAGGAAATGTGTACACAAAAAATTGATACAACAAAAACAAGCCACACATATTCTAAGAACAAAAACCATTTTTTGAAAAGACCAAAAAAGATAAATGGTTGGATTGAAAATAAAATGCATCACTGCAAGAGTTCATTAAAAAAATTAGCTTGAAACCATAAATGGAGACTGTTGCATACTAGATTCACCAAGAGGCAGGAATTTTCAAATGGTTGCCATTACATCACATAATTTCAAATGAAATTCACTGTTTTGAATGGTATTATATCATAACAAAGAATGTAAACTTCCAATGGGGAAATCAATTTATTTTCTCCCATCTTGGTTTTCTCTCCAAGGAGATTCACTCCTCCTGCTAATTTCTTTTGAGAAGGTTACTACCATATGCTTATATTTATGACAAGTTTTGCATATGAATACTACATTTTTCAAGATCCAAATTTGCTTGCAATTTACTGACACAATTCTATTATCATTACTTTTCTTATATTTGTATTTTAGCTTGGGCACAGTTACCCTTGATTTTCTCCACTGGACTCTAATAGCTTGGGCACTGGTACCTTTATATTGGCAAAAATGCAAACACAAAATGTCTCGTTGGGTCACATGAAAGTGATTGATCATACAAAATGCAATTGCTTGCACCGCTAAAAACCACATTGTATATCCAAATGTATAAGAAAGGGTTGCTTCATCCAAAATGAAATTGCTTGCACCAGTAAAAAATACATTGTATATCCAAAAGTATAAGCAAGGGTTGTAGTATAAGTAGAAAAAGGACAATAGGATTCATTCCAACCCTTCTTCCAGACCTATAGGAAAATCACATGATGACTGGAGTGATGTCCATTCTCTTGATGTTGCAATTTTATTTGGCAAGTGTAAGCCTACGAGAAAAACAAAGCTATTGGTAAATCTAAGGACTGGTGGTATCAGGTTTTGGTGATGCCAATAATGACAACCTCCCACTCTCATAAATATGGAATGATACGTTTCAAGTGGACTATCTACATAGTACACTACATCATTTGACAAACACAATGAGGCATGTATTCTGTTAATGTTGAAGTTTTGATTGATATTTATGAATGTGCTAGTGCGTGAAGAAAATTTTATTCAAAAATTAAATGAATGTTTGAATAAGAAGTGAAATGGAACAAATTATAGAGAAGTAAATGTGCGTGGGAACTCTGTATGGGCATTGCTAAATAATTTTGAATGGATATATGTTTGGCCTTTACTACATGGATTTCATGGACAAACAAAAAGGCTACCCAAAACTATTTGAACAATGGTATCACAAATAGAATGGGGAAAGCATGCCTCATCTATCCTGAGAGAGAAATTTAAGCATCTACACTATTAAATATGTTTGAGATGGTAATCTTAGCTATTAAATTTATTTGAAAACAAGAGTTCTGCTAGATCAATTAATTTGATATTCCAAAGTTTTCCAAAATTATGCAAATGTAGTTTGCAGTAACCAAGAAATCAGTGCATAGGGTTGCAAACAATGGATATTAGTTAGAAACAATTCCTCAGTATATTGGTCACTGTGCAAACCTATTAAAAATAAATCTTCCATACAACATGCAAACCATAACAAACCTTGTTATACTGCAGTTGCTTTACATCCACGTACATAATATAGAGCCATACAACAAGGAGAGCAATGCTACAGTATGTGTTGTAACTCAAATTGACCCATTTTTTTTTGCTTCTTCTATATTGGCTCAAACTCTGCTGGATTTTTCTCTTCTTCAAATCTATTTGGGTATTCTCATTCATTTGGCATGTCACAACTCTATCCAACATTTGCCATCAACAATATGTGGGATCAAGCCTATCTACTTGTATTTGGTGTAAACCAAATACTACATCTTTCATCATATTGCCGTCAAATGGAACAAGATTGAACGTTGTGCCTTGAATTTTCAGAATAGCTAGGACGACTCGCCAATATGATTCATAGTTGTTTTCTATTTTCTTTTGCTGGAATTGAAAGCAGATTGATATTGGCACTAGAAACAGAGATTTCTTAAGGCATATGGGCAGTGCATAATGCAACTGTAGTGGGTACCACCATAGTTATCATTTAAGGTGGCATTGGTTCTGTAAGGATTTCTACCAATGACTTACATGTGCTTAATTTAAATCATTTAAAATTAACATGGTATAGGGTGGTTGTGCAAGGACCTGAGACAAAATTTTAAATCCTCAAAAAGGTGAACGCATTAGGAATAATAAACTTTCTAAGACAACTGAAATAAACAAGCTCGTGGTAAATAAAGTGATTAGGTGCTATATGTTTGATGGAATTCATGATGGCTACAAGCAAGGCAATTTCCAAGTTTCAACTAGACCATGGCTTGGTTATGGAAATAGATCCAACAAAGCAAAATATGGTTACCTCCGCTTTTGAACAAGATGCAACTCACAAACTAAATGTTGCCAGGGCTTGGGACTTCAATGATGGTCAATACAAGGTATTGTAGACTTCACCTGGGGCAAATGTTTTCATTGATGTAGGAGATTCCTGCGAAGAAAAATATGTTTCCCTATATGGTGGCTATCTACTAGATCATGTAATCTTAACCATGTCAATGGAACCTAGAGATAATTATGAAGTTCAAGTTCAATTTTATTTTGAACATGGAATTATTGCAATGTTGGGTATCATATATACACATAGGTTGCCTTACCCTTCCAGTGCATTTGACATTGGCTAAGATAGAAAAACAATGTCATTTTGAATAACATTTACTTTTAGAAAATGATTAAGAGGGTCACTACAAATACAAAGGTTTCTATAATTTAGGATTCTATATAGTATTAGGTTGAGAACTTAGATATGGGGTTAGTTTATGTAATTCATTTGTTTCTAGTTCAATACGAAAACAACGTCAGAAGGATGTCATAACAGTTTCCAAAAAAAATCACCTCATGACACTGTATCGAGTACCAAAAAGGTCAATCTCTTTGCATGATTGATTCCTATTTGGGTAACATGTTTAATGTATGGTGTTGTCTTTGCACAATGTTATACTTTCTTCATAAAATAGGGCAGCACAGTGGATAGTGATTATTGGACATATTGAGATCCCTCATGCATCCTTGCAGTGTTTCATAGCCTTCAGTATTATTATTCTTGTGCCTGTGTCTAATTGGATATTTGTTCCACTAGCCAAAAAATTTACAGGTCTCAAGCATGACATTATGATGCTCCAAAGGATAGGATTTGGGACATTTGTTTATGTTCTTGCCATGATAGTTGCAGCACTCACAGAACTCAAAAGACTTAAAGCATCAAAGGATAATGGTTTAGTAGACCTGCCCAATGCAACAATTCCAACGACTATCTTCTAGTTGCTTCAACCATACATTCTTAATGGCATATCAAAAATATTTGCAATTAGGTCAAGTACAAGCAACAATGAAGTTTATGAAATTTGGGGCAAAACCAAACACCTTCTACATTGAAGAAGCTGCCAGAGGAAATGGAAAAGGGAAACCTTATAGACAAGCTTGAGATCTTATTCAACTCATGCATCCTTCATGATTGGAAGGATTCAATCATCACGTTGCATACAACCAAGGCTCTCTTGCCTTGATCTAAAGATCTCGAAATTGTCAATCGGTGCATTAACACAATTTCATGTAAAGAAATGTTGGATCCGTTAAAGGTAAAATGGTCTTACATCCACAGTAGATGCAAAAAGTATTATAAGACATTGGAGAATGTTTCAAGCCTTTCATTGAGTGAACTTCATAGTCGGAGATACTACATCAACCCAAGGATTCAAATGATTTTGTGTTGTTGTGGTATTTTCATTTGGAAAACTCTAAGAGAGGGGTATAACCATGCTAGAATCCTTTGGAAGTGTTATCTCTTGTTTAGTATCTTCTTTTGGAGGTTTATAAGATTTATTGAATTCCTGATCCAATTCAATGGGGTAATTTTCTCTAATGGATTTCCCAACAAAACTTTGTGATAATAGAACAAATAATGTTTTCATGTTAGAATTTTTTAGAATTTCAGCAATTATTGCAAGCTTTTCCATGAAATTCTATTCAATATTAGGAAAACAAGAAGCCTGTTACATATTTGGACACGGATTTGTAGTTGCTGGTCCTAAATCCATACATATATGCATGCTCACTATGATGAAATGTTTATATGTGCCACTCAAGTTCACATTATCATTACTTGAATTCATGTGAAGAATATGAGAGGGATCATGAGGCTTCCCAAAGTCTCCAGCTTATGCAACCAACAAATAAAATGAATGATGAATAATTCTTCCAAGCGAATATTGGAAGAAAAATAGAATAATAAATGCTGAAACATGTTACATTTGAAATGGTTTAGAATTGAAATCACATGTGCCTCTTCCAACATAGAGAAACAATGATCCAAGTCATATTTTCAAATACTACCAATTAATCCAAGACAAATCACCAAAGCCACATGCCTTAGGTCACTTAATTCAACCCACATATAGGGAATGGAATGAAAACAAAATAAAAGAAAAATATATTTTCAACTGCTACATCTCTCAAATAGTCATTACTCGCAAGATACAACTCAATTAACTATGTTGAATCAACAACATGTCTTACTGTGGAAGTTCCTTGAGTGCCAGGTTTGGAAGTAGTTGCTAGTGCTTGTAATGTCTTTTTATGTTGTACATTTGAATTCTTAAGTGTGTTTGTGTCAGATGTTATTGCTTTCCCAGATGTGGTAACAAATGCTTTACTAGGACCTTAGGGAGGATTTGTCTACTAACATTGATCATGCTTTTGTGCAGCCTATGCTTGCATAATGAGGTGCATAAGCGTAGTTGGGTTTACCACTATATGTATCAATACAAAAGGTATTATATTTGAGTTCAGAGTGATTGATCTATTTGTCTGTGAACCTATATCAGTTATCTGGGTCTCTTTTCTTTCTCCACTCTCTTCCTCACATACAAATGGAATCCTTATATATATATATATATATATATATATATATATATATATATATATATATATAGAGAGAGAGAGAGAGAGAGAGAGAGAGAGAGAGAGAGAGAGAGAGAGAGAGAGTTTAGCCTATTGTGAAGGACTACAAGGTTGTTTGTGGGAAGCAAAATGACCTACCAAGTATTGAGAGTAGATCATTGTTTAGAGGGAGCCTCTAACATCGTCTCTTTGAAAGGGAGGATCATGATAGTATTGGAGGATAATGGGGTGGGAGATTTGATCAAAAATGCAATTCCACCACCACAATATCCCCAACAGTTGGCCCAACATAATAAGAATGACATCAAGGCCAATTTGATACAAATTTGGTAAAATTAAATTTTGATAAATAATTTTTTATAATTTTATTAGTGAAAAAGTTTTGTATTCACCTAAAAATCTGCACTTGTTATGTGTATTGCAAATGTGGATTTCAAAATTAGAATATGATGAGTTTGACCCCTCAATTGTTCACAGGAAGTGCTTCTAGAATATTGGACGTTTGGTACTTCTATCTAGGAGGAGAAATAGATGCATATGCCTTGGTAGTTTTAGGTTCGATGGAGGACTAGCATTGTAAAGAGAGTATTTCCGTGTTTATTTGTGCACTAACTTTCTTCAGTTAGTTTTGGGGCTTCAGTTGTTCATTGTGTTGGATTCATGAAATAATTTGAGCCTGTGCTAAAGGATTTCATTAGAATCCTTACATTAGCCAAATTCAAGTTGTGCTAGTATTTTCCACCCTATTGTGCTTGATTCATTATATTTTCTTACATATAGTCATACAGATTGGGAAATATTTAGCATGTGTGAAATGTCTCTGCATGATTGTGATCATTGTAAGAGGATGAGATGTTACCATGTTGTTGAAAACTTGTTGCATGTTTTGTTTTGAATTTATTCGCAGGCTCGTAGCTTTGAGCATAGTATTTACTTCTCACATCCTAATATTCCTAAAAATGACTTCTCAAACTCTGTTTAATCAAATAAATGCATCCCAACTAAATGGGTGCATATTCATTATCTCAAATTCATTTGTTATCTCTTTGAAAATAATGGCACATAAAACTTACTGAACAGATGGGTCATTTTAGATACATTTTAAGAGAAGAAGCAATGGATTCAATAGTCATCAGATAAAATCAAAACAAACTGGATCTTGTGAATCGTTGAAAGGCTAGACACACCTATACTAAATCTAATGAATTGCCTTGTGATAGAGATCAATGATAAGTAACTTGTTCCACTATAATTGCTATTTCATTTGGTAGCCCACGACCATTAATGTGAACAACATCAGGATTACCAATAGATCTGCCCACATCAAGTGTTCTTCTAAGGATCTACCCAAAGATAGAATATAGTAATAGATTGATGCATTACAAGAGAACATTTTGGTGGACAAGCTGAAGTTGAACATAGCCAATCTCTTTAATTTCAAGAGATGTACATGTATCGGGGATGGATTAATAACTTACTAAAACATTGGTTGTGTACCAGTCACCTATAAGTAGAGTGATATCACCATCAAGTAGAGGGAATCGAAAAGGGATTAGGGCCCTGCTAGCTACATTTAGTCTTCCAAAGTCCCCTATAGCTTTTTGCAGATACAATGATGGAAAGTAATAGTAGCTACCTATTTGGTCCTTCACTTGGAACTTGTACATAAAGTTATTTCCTAGTGGTATAGGGAATTTTGTGCCAGGTACTCCATCTTGCTACGAATTTCTCCATTATCCGATGGTCTATGAGCTTCTATAACAGTTGGGGCCTCACTAGGAATGTGAATGTATTGTTTCATGTGTTCTACAGAAACAAAGTAGTTTGCATGTGTACATTGGTTTTGTATACTTTTAACAAATGATCTATTCAATGATAGACCATAAGAGAAGGCCATCCCAACGAAACCTGCATCAATTCAAATTGTTGGGAATGGCCATCTTATACATAAAACATTTAGCAACAGCATAAATCACCCACATTTTACATTTAGTTTCATTGTTCACACCAGGATTGAAGCTGTCATGTGGGAGTAGAACCATAGAAAGAACATAGGAGAAAAGAACAGTTGCATTTAACACCTCTATATGTTGAATCAACCATTCAATGGCTCAAAAAATGTGGAAAAAGGGGCTCTAATTTTTGTCAATAAGGCCTAAGTTCTTCTTCAAGAACTGATCCTCAACCCTGAAAGCCCTAATGGTCATTGTTCCTACTATGGACTTGCAAAAATGATTTGCAATGGGTGATTTTGTTGAGCCATTTATTCTCATCAGTTCTCTAACAGAAGCAAAATAGTATTCTCAAATATCAGGGCCTTATCTCTTGAACTGTGCATCGTTGGCATGCCATCGCCCTCATTCTTCCCACCACTCTCCATAGAGGTAGTGGGTTGAACCTTCCTTCTAACTATAACCAAGGGCTTGACCTACTGTGGGTCACGGGTTCAATTTTCACTATCACCACCATGGTCCTACTGAGGTGGGAGGAGTGACCTCAAGTCTGCTATTGGCAAGACCCAGTGTATGCTATATGCTTTGAAGGGATTTTGAATGAGACTAAAATTTGAACCATGTTCTCACAATGATTACTGTGATGCCAATCCCCAGCAAGACATCATGCTCTGCAAGGGCTATGCGAGTTATTTCCTGAGATATTTAGTGGTCATGGGACTCCATCTTTCATTCTTATTGTTACAGTGCTTTATGTTGTATCCTCCCTCAAATTTTTGAATGTGATTGCTGCTTCATAAGGCACAAATTAGGGCGCGAGTTTTGAAAGCTATCAAATTGTATTTGCATGATGGGACTCTCTTTGTGTTAGTGGCTTTGAAAAATAATGTTCACCATTTTTATTTGTCCTATTTCAAATATGGTTATCATTTATTGTTTCTTTTGAACAAAATCCGAATGTGTATTTTACTTTTGAGTGAACACTAGAAAAATAATACTCCATTAAGTGTTGGAAAAATAAAACTTTTATTTGTAAAGAGAGTCCATTAGGTTAAATACAAGGAAGGGGTAATATTTTTTGTAGAAAAAAAATTACAATAAGGGGTTTTCCAAGAGAATTTTGTGGATAAATTTTGACTAGAGGGGTAATAAATTAGGGTAAAAAAAATTATTTGGGGAAAATGAGTAATTGGTTGGTTAGTTTAATTGGTTATTATCAATGCTGTAGTATTTGTTTAGTTCTTTATTTCCTCACCTAGGATCAAATTCCTGATGAGACATTTTTCCTATCTTTATAACACTGGAAAGGTAGAAGCCTCCAAGGAGTAGCAACACCCCACAAGTGTATCTCCAAACGTCTTGACCCTTCTTACTAAATGATGTCTATTAGTATATACTTGCATCATATTGGATATACTTTTGAGTTATAGTGGAAATAATTCCATTTCATCTCAAGTGTAGCTCAAATCACTTTTATTAATTACTAGCATTGGGTTTCTCTATAAAGTTTTCCTAGAAGTAAAAAGAACATGACCTTTAATCTAGAAGGGTAGTTTCCCCAAGGAGTACGACCACCCCATAAGTGTATGTAGAGATGTGCTAAATCGTATGTTATTATTATAGAACTGAAACATATTGAATATACTCTTAGGTTATAGTGGAAATCATTTTAGTTCATCTCAAGTGTAGCTCAAGTCACTCTAATGAGTTGTTGATCTGAAGTTTCTCCATAAAGTTTTCCTTGAAATAAAAAAGAGCATGTCTTTCAATCATTAATTGGATGAAATACATATCCTCATGAAGATTTTATTAACTTCATTAAGTAAAGTTTGATAAGGATCTTCTTGGTTTCATTGGCTTCATCAAAGAATTAACATTTTATTCATCAACTCTTGATTGTGAGAGGATGAATTCTAGTGTGAATTATCACATGTGTGTTGTTCTTTTTTCAATTGTAGTTTTGACCTCCATGATTAATTTGGTTTAAGTCCTCTAGGTAGTCATCAATCACCCATTCGGTGCCACGTGGGGTATTTTACTTTTCAACAAATCCAAGGCACCTCTGTTGCATTGGGATCTAGTGACCTTGTTTAAAAACCCTAGCAAACACCTTTGAGACCATCTATTAGCACTAGTTGGACTTTAACTTGAGATTTCCCAAAAACTCAAAGGAATGAATTATGAGGGTTTCTTGGCCAATCCACTCATAGCCTAAGCCTCTTTGGTGATGAAGGGAAACCAACTATAATATATCAAACACCTTCCCTCACACACACGCATGGAGGCTCTACACTTGTAAAGGTTTGCATATGTGTTGTTTACATGGTTTGAATATGTGTTGTTTACATTAATCATTATTAATTTTGTCACTTATTATCTATTCATATATTTTAGTCTGGGATTAAATTAGTCATTTTAGTTAGTCACTTTTAGTTTGGTCACTTATTATCTATATGTTTTATCCCTAAACTAAATTAGTCGTTTCGGTTAATCAATTTTAGTTCGGTCACTTAAAATTTCTCAAATTTAGTAGTAATTCACTTGAAATAATTGTGGTGACTAACTTTTTTAGTCACCTAGTCACTAATTTCATCATTTTATATTAGTGGTTTTGTACCCCTACCAGCTTATATTTGGCACTCATTCTCATTTGTTTTGTTTGTTTTCGAGTTTTTGGGAGAAACAATAATGATTTTTATCAAGTTTGCTAAACTGGAGAGTCCCTAAAACTTCAAATTGTTTTATAAGAATTTCTTTATTAGAAAATTGTTAAGATGTTCTTATCAAACCAGAAAATTTGCAAAGGGCATAAACTTCTCATTTAACTCCATTTTACCTCATGATTGATATTCACTTTATGGTTTGTAAGCCTAATTTGCTTATAACTCCACAAGATAGAATTTACTAAAATCTCAACATAAGAGGAACACTCGTGGTTTTCTTATTTTTCTCTTTTGTTGAGACATTTTTATAGTTAGTCTTGTTAAGGTTGGTTTTTAATTTGGGCTTTTCTTTCAACTTTTCCTTTCCACATTTTGACATTTTTAGAGTTTGTTGATCTCTTCTTTCACTTCAGCTTGAGTTTATTTTCCTTTTTTCTATTGTTTATGGTTTGATTTTGGTGTTTCTATAAAGATTTACGTAGAAAGAATTCTTTTCACCCAATAGTGATTGGCATACATAATTTGTACTCTATCTATTTCAATGGGTTTCATTTACCTTGAAGGGATACTTTTATAGAATCTTAAAGCCCTCTTGCTTTAAATATTTTTCATGGAGGAACATGTATATTTTCTAAGTGATATAGTTCATATTTTCAAAGGAAATAACTGAACTTGAGTTTAACTAAATGGATCCCTCCCATCCCTCCACATTATAAAAGCCTCTGAACTAATAGTTTCGGGGAAAGATATGGGGTCAACATTGTGGAAGTATTATATCCATTTGCTTAAGTCTCTTTTACCATACCACCATTTTCACTCAAGTACATCATAAACTTAGCTCACAAATGTGCTTATCAAAATGGTGATCGAAAGGGGAAGCATGGGAAATACAAATAATCTTATCGAGGCTATGAATGCTTGTTGGCAGTTGGGCCATGCTTGTATGACATTAAGGATAACTTCGTCGAGGTACTAACCAGGCTTGCTGGTAGAGAAAAAATGTCAGAGACCATTTATATTGATGGATATATGCTTTATCTAAACCTCCTATATGTACCTTCTTCTATTTCTGATACAATGTAATCTTAAATATTAGATATTTCCCAAAATTTAGATTCATCATTTTAGACTTAGTCTGCTTTGAGTACTTATACTTTTTTAACTTATATTGCTTGAATCAATAGTATGGGACTTTTTGTATCTTTGTAGACAATTCTAGGTTGGGGAACTGTGCCAAAGCATCTAAGTAAGGTTTTGATTTAAATGGATGACCAATGCATTAAACCTTTAAACAAATGTAATTTCTAAGTATTTCTGAGAAAACTAAAGGGCTGATTTTCATTCCTAACAAAATTAATCTTTGAATTGATTTGAAAAGTAGAAATTAAGAAGGTATATAATTGTTAACATTCATATTGAACATTTAATTTATCATATACAGTAGATGCGTGTAGAAGTTTTTGACAGCCAAACATTACACATTCAAGAGATGATAGAAGGCAACAATTAAAAGATTTAGAGGAATTAACTGAGACACATTGTTCAGTTAATTAATCTCTTTTAATAATTATAACTTTGCAAGGGCTTTCATAGAGATTGATATTCGATCTAGCCTTGCCCAAACTTCTATGTTACCTTGAACATGTGCAGAAATAAATATGAAAAACATAATTGGTAACAAGACAAACTTACATAGATACACAAGTTGTTCAGAATGAATCTAGAACCCTTCAATTATCTTCAGAAATAGATTTGAACATTATAAGCATGTCATTGGTTAATTACAAGGGTTCAACCTTGACTTCTTCGAATTACCAAATACTTATAGAATCTAATTCCAAAATATCTTAGATCTAAACAAAAATTTATTACAAAATGAGATAATATTTGAAACTGTTTTGGATTTACAAAAATAGAACTAGAAAGTTTCTATTCTAAACTAATTCAAATAATTAACACATTATTTAAGGGTTTTGTTTGATGACTGCTTCCTTTAACTGAATTTTCTACTTTTTGTTCCTCCTTTTCAACTTATTGCTCCTTATTTTCCTGTGATTGGTCATTGAATTCCTTGCATTTTGTTTTACTCAATGAGTTCAAGTAATTTATCCCATATTTTATCATTTGTGATAGAAAGTTTTGTTACTTTCCTATTTGCCTCATTGACTTCTATGTATTTTTGAAAAGTTGGCATAGTGATGAAAAAATGGTTAACTTCATGATGAATGAAAACATCACACTCTAGGCCTTCTAGGAATGCTTTCCCACTGATTATCCCTTTGACTTTGGAAAATTTGGTTCTGTCTATTGCTATCTGGTGCAATTTGTACTGATAATCTTTTATTGGAATCAATTGGCTACTAGAATGTCGTAGAGCTGGAAGTCCCTTTTGATGTAAAATATTGATTTTTTTGTGAAAATTTTTAATTTGTGCTTCCAAGTTTTGACACTTGTTCTTTAACTATAACATCAAATTTATTTTTGTCAAAACTCTTCTTACCTCTAGGAAAATATTGGTTCCGTCCTCAATTCCAAATTCTTCTAGTTCTTCTTTTGTTTTAGAATTGATTACTTTAATTATTTTATTAGCTTCTCTAGGCATGTGCTCGAAATATTCTTTGATTCCTGTGATGATTGATTTTTATCTTTGCACTAACTCCTCCTATTCAAAAATAATTTGAATAGATGTCCAAAGTTCAATCATGGTAGAATTTATATCAATCCATAATTTCTCCTTTGCCTCTGCTAATGTCTGTGCAATCAATTACTCATTCTCGTATTTCTCTATTTGCCTTAATTCGATTTTCTTTTGAAATTCATCCAAATATGTATTATCAACCCTTATCTTGTGATTTTTAATTTTCTCCAGTTGAGTTTAGATTTTTTCAATTTCAATACATTTTAATGACAAGTCTCCCATAAATTTTTATAACTGCTCTGCTGAATTTTGGTTAGTGGGCACTATCTCTGTTGTGGATGTTGTTGTTGTAGAGAATCCTGTTACTAAAGTCACTATTGTAAAATTTTCTACTCCAGTACTGAGTTGTAGATCTCTTTCCTTGATTAACTTTTCCATTTCTGCTTCCATCTTATGTATTTGTATGTTCTGCTCGACAATCATTTGAAGCATGTTCTCCTTCTCCTTCTCTAAACAACTGACTTCTTGAGCTTGTGGATGTTTAGTTGTTGGAAAAATCAATTGTTTACCCAATGCTTGAATATCAACAATTCTTATTTTGATTGTCTCCTCAATTGCCTTTGTATCTTTAGGATCTAACCCTAATTTTGTAACTAAATCTTCAAGCCCTTTGATTTTAGTGTCCTTTACTAGAGATGGCATATTTTCCAATTTTAATTGAGAATGAATGTTATTCAAATAAGTATGTAGCTTAGAAGTTTCCATGGCAGAACTTGTTAGAGATGAATATATCATTTATCCTGCTTGCTTATGAAGGTCAATCTGGTCAATAGGATGTATTTTTTTGGTGTCAAATGAAAACACATAAGTTTCATAATCTTCAACACTTTTAGGCACAAGGAACTTGGTTCCAAAATGCTAATTGGAACTGGCCTTTTTTCACTGTCAAGGGAAGAAAGTAATCTAGTATGAGTTATGGAAGACTGCTTCCAGAACTCTGCATATGTGGAAGTATTTAGGGCTTCAATTTTCTTCTCCATTTCTAAAACCTTTGCAAAAATATGTTGTTGTTTTGAGAAGAAGGAGAAGAAGGAGAATCCAATGTGGCTTTAGAAATTTGTTGTAATAAAAAAGGAGATTGTGCTGATAGTACAATTGTAGTAATATCTTCAGAAGTTTGAGCTTCTGAATATTATTCATTAAGATTTATAGTTTTTCTCTTTTTGAATACTTTAAATGCTGATTTATGTAACTCTCACCTCGCTGGAGATATAGTTTCTCTTGGTCTCTTTAGTTCTTTCTTTGTCATCCTTGGAGTTTCCATTGTTGTTTGATGGAAACTGGCTCCTCAATCTCCTGTTATGTATTCTCTGTCCATTCTTCCTTGTTGGCATATTTTTGAATTTCAGGTTTTGCCACATGCATATATGGCATCAATTTCTAAGCAATTCTCATCAATGAGATTACTCCTAATGGATCATATATGTTGGCCCTCATTTTCCATCAAATTTTTCTTATTAAAATACACCTAATTTACATCATTTTAAACCATATACCATCCATATACACCTTATTTTGACCAATTTATGCATATTCAGGTATATAGATTATGTTTTTCAATTTTTAGATATTTTTGCAAAAATTGGGTTTTTAGTGTATTTTTGGACAGGACTGAAAATTCTCGTAATGGCTCCATTGAAGTCATACCTGTAGGACACCTGGGCACGAGATGAGAATATATATGGAAATATTGAGAACCAAGGATGGACGTGTACCTATTGGTTCATTCAAACCGAGCTAGAACATGCCCGATCAACTTTGGTCAAACATGACCTGCTGTGCGGAAAATCCCTAGGAAATAGGCCAAATTTAGTATTTTTTGGGATTTTCCAAATTTTGTGTAACTGAATGGATGGATTCAACCAAAATAGATGGGATTAGGATAGACATGATTGTTAGAGATATTTTAGTCAATTTTGTTTATTATTTCTCTATTTAAGCCAAGACTATTGAAGGCTTGAGCATGTAGAATTTTATGTAATCTGATTTTGAGACTCTTTGAAGACTGAAAGTTAATTGAAGAACCTATTTCATTTCATTTTCTATTCATGCTTGAGTGAGTAACTGATTTTTCTGTAGCTGAGATCTCTTCAAGTGTGCAAGGCAAGGGTGGAGGCCCCCCACACCAAGCTAAGTGCACTTCTTGGTTAATTTAGCATAATTTTTATAAACTAGTTTTTGCTTCAAATTTCTTTAGATGTATGAAGATTTATTATGATTGTTGAATGAATATTTATTTAATTATAATCTACATATGATGGGACAACCAAGAATTCAAGTTAAATTCTCCTTCTATTTGATTCAATGTTGCAAGAAGCGTCCCCCCCCCGGATCTAAGGCCCGAAGCACATTACATACGGATTCGTACAGGAAGTGTCCCCAGAATCGCGACCCCAAAATTCGGAAGCACGGTTCCGCTTGTTTTGGACGCTTCCTGGAAATTCCAGAAGCCTCCCTCCGAAGCGCTCTTCTGAATTTTGGAGTCACGCTTCGTACGACGCTTTGGCCGTATGAAGTGCGGGGCTTCGGAGGGTGAACCGTATGCTTCCCATACGGTTCCGTACACGATTCTGGAAAAGCATTGCGCTGTTTAGAAATTCGATTTTAATTTTTTTTTTTGGGTGAGTTTGCATATTGGTGAGTTTCTCTTCATGAAAGTAATATTGTAGGAAAGGACAACTTGAATCTCCTTAGTTAGGATCCTCTTTCCCCATTTACTGTATATTGAATGAGAAACTATTAAGTTAGATTTTATATTTGTAATATGCATTTCAATCAATCTTTATATTTCATCTTCTAAAATTGAGTGCAACTAAAATCCTTATACTTTGGACATGCTCCTAAGCTTACAAGCCCATATTGATAATTAACTACTTGTGTTAATTTTCATAATAAATTGACCAAACATTTTGGTGTTGTTTCCAGGGAAGCATACTTAGCGAGAGTCAAATAGGAAGATTAAAAGAAAAAAAATATAACAAAAACAACAAAATTAATTTATTTTTAGTTATGTTTCTTTAAGCCTAGTATAGAGATGAAATGGTAGATACATTAAGAAAGATCCCCGAACAATTAAACCATTGGTAGAAGCAGGACTACTTCCATTAGAAATAACCACATCAATTTTTGGAAGACAAACTCTGGAACAATTAGAGGAAAAACAACTTTCAGGACAAAGGTTAACTCTTGTCGAAAGACAAACTTTGTTAGCTTATGAAGTGAAGAAAAAATAAGCACAAGAAGGAACATCTTCCATAAGAAAACAAAAAGAGACAAGAAACCCAAAAGATCAGCCTATCATTGAACCATTTCAATTTACTGAAGAAATCATGTTAGATGAAGGGAAAGGATCTACCATCCTCACTCCAGAACAAAAGCTTCAATATGAAAGACAACAGAAAGAATGACAAAGACAAAGAGAAGAAGAGGCAAGGAGAGAAGCAGAAAGAAAAAGAGAAGAAGACACTATAAGAGAACATAATCATAAAAGAAGAGAAGACGAAGAGAATGATGAAGAAGCTACTTTTGGATTTCCAATTGTAGATACTCGAGCAATTCTAGGAAAATAAGTAAAAATGAAGAATATTCCTCCAATTTTACCAAATTTTCATGGAATGTCTTTTGAAGATCCTAATTCCTTCATGTTCAAATTTAACATCTTATGTAGAACTTATGGTTATATTGATGATACTCATAAACTTCATATTTTTCCTGCTACTCTTAAAGAAGCCGCTTTAAAATGGTTTATGGGATTACGAGAAAACTTTATCACTTCTTGGGAAGAAATGAAGATTTTTTTTTTTTTTTTGAAGAAATATCAAGCCTATTGCAGGCCTAGAGATTCAAAAGAAGATATTTTTTGAATGTATCAACACGAAGATGAGAGTTTGGAAGAATACTTGGAACGATTTTTGTATAACCTACAAAAATCCAAACAACATTCTATAAATCCAGATACCATTCGAACAATTTTTCTTCAAGGAATAAAAGATGAGTATCTTGATATTCTCAATGTAACGAATAAATGAGATATTTCATATATACCATTTGATGAAATAACTGAATTATGTCAAAAGTAATCTAGAGTTAGATCGAAAACAGGAAAAAGAGAAATAACTTCTAGAGCTTCTAAATCAACAACAAGCGGAGTAGCAAAAGCAGAAATAGGAAGTCTGTTAGAAAACTTTAAAACAAATATTTTGAGCACCTTAGGAACACAAGTTGATGTGTTAAAAGCAAATAAGAAACAAGAAGAAGACGAACAAACAATGTCAATCTTTTGTCCTATGTGTAGGAAGAAGCATCTTTTACGAGAATGTCCTTTGGATAACATTCAAGTGTGTGGAATTAGTACATAAATTCATTCAACAGAAAATTGTCCAAAGCTTAAAGAATTGCAAATGAATCCAATAGAAGAGTTACATGGAATAGATTCTCTTTACTATATTGCACCAAGGAGACCTTGGCAACCAAGGATTCCTCCACAATTCTTTCAACAAACTCCCCAAAATTATCATTATCCTCCTCAAAATTCATGGAATGCTCCAATGCTAGTGCAAGCATGGCCTCCACAACAATACCAAAACCAACTAGCACAAGGTTGGTGAGGATATAGTTATGGAACTCAACCATCTCAACAAATGTATCCTCAACAATATCAATATCCTTAATAACCATTTCAATATCAACAATTCCAACAAAATCCACAACCAATGTCATTTCCACAACAAAATCCTGCACCATTATTAACTCAACCACAACAACTTCAGCTGCCTTCTAACCAAGCCCCACCTAGACCAACTCAATTACCAGCTTAACCAGTAGCAAATCTGAGTAACAAAGTGGAAATACTAGCTTATAATGTGGAAGAAGTAACATATTCTATCCTTCCTATAATAGATGTCCACTTAAGGCCTGAGAAAGTATTACACAAAGATTCTCCACCTATCATAGAAGAACAAATTGAACAAGGAGAACAATCTGAAAAATCTCATCTAGAAAATCAAATTCAGAAAGGAAAAGCTATTATGATTCAAACACCACCCTATCTAGAGAGGTTAGTAGAGCAACAAATCAAAATTCCAATTTCTCTCCCTGAATTTGATACTTTAGATGAATTAAAGAATTCTTATGTCAAAATTCCTTTACTGCAAGCTGTAAAAGATATACCAATATATGGAAAAACAATTAAGGAATTATGCATTAAGAAAACTAGTAAAAAGAAAAGAGATCCACCCACAATCCAAATCATTGGCCAATTAGCTAGTCTCATGTCTGCAAAGACCACAATTTAAAAATATATTGATCCTGGGATACCTATGGTTACTATTTCGATTAATGATTTTTCAGTTCCAAATACTCTAATAGATTTAGGAGTAGCTATAAATGTCATGACAACAAAAACTATGAAATATTTGAAATTACCTAATATTCAACCTACTACTACAATTTTAAAGCTAGCAGATAGATCTAAAGTAGTCCCAGAGGGAATATTAGAAGACATAATTGTTTCTTTGGATTCATGGGAATATCCTGTAGAATTTATAATCTTGCAACCAAAAACAAATATAGGAGGCCATCATTTAATTTTAGGCAGACCATGGTTAGCCAGAGAAGATGCCTTTATTGGATGTAGATCAGAAAGTATGATTATAGCACATGTGAATGAAAGGAAACATGTTACACTCTATCCTCCAGCACAATATCCATCTCTATTAACATGGCTTGATGAACAAGAAACACAATCTATTCTAAGTATTAATCAAGTCTTCAATTTTACAGAGGAAGAAGAAAATGAGGATCTAATAGACCTTTTCATTTCAGAACCTGAATTTTCAGAATAGATTCAAATAACACAATATGAAGCTACAAATCTCTTTTGAATCAATGCTTTCAGGAAAATTGTACTATTCAATCATTGCAAAACACATTTGAAAGTATTTTCCATGTTAACTCAATTACCAATTCACAAAGCAAAATCATTGAAATTAAACCTCGAAGGAGCTTAAATATTGGTAATAATCTAGCATCATCACAAGAAAAACACGTAATTGAATTATTACAAAAATATTCAAAAGATTTTCCTTGGGATTATACAAACATGCAAGGAATTCATTCAAAAACATGTATTCACCATATCTATACTGATGATCATATCAAACCAGTAAGACAACCACAAAGAAGAATGAATCCTATGATGAAAGAAATAGTGAAAGAAGAACTGCAAAAACAGTTACAAGTAGGATTCATCTATCCTATTTCAGATAGTCAATGGGTTTCACCTCTAGTTGTGGTACCAAAGAAAAATGGAAAATGGAGAATATGTGTGGACTATGGGGAACTGAATAAAGCCACAATGAAAGACCACTTCCCATTACCATTCATTGACCAGGTACTAGATTCATTAGCTGGCAATAAATTCTTTTCTTTTCTTTTCTTGATGGATTTAGTGGGTATAATGTTATGTAATGCACCTGCTACTTTTCAAAGTGCAGTACTTGCAATCTTTGCTGATCTAATTCATGAATGTGTAGAAGTCTATATGGATGATTTTACTGTATATGGACATGCATTTGATGATTATTTGAATAAGCTTGAAAAAGTTTTACAGAGATGCATAGAGACAAACCTATCCCTCAGTAATGAAAAATTCATTATGATATTGAATGAAGGGATATTATTGGGACACCACATTTCTTTTTCTGGAATAAAGGTGGATCCAAAAAAATAGAAGTCATTGTAAACTTAATGCCACCATCAACTCAGAAAGAAGTAAGGAGTTTCTTGGGATATGCAGGCTATTACAGAAGATTTATTGAAAACTTTAGTAAAATAGCTCTGCCTCTATTTAAGTTACTTGCAAAAGACATTGAATTTCGATGGACTACTAATTGTCAAAATGCATTTGAAAAATTGAAAGAGAAATTGGCAATAGCTCCCATTCTTCGTGGACCAAAATGGTCATTGCCATTCCATATATCTACTGATGCATCTGATACAGTAATAGGAGCATCATTTTGGACAAAAAGAAAATAAATTTAATTATGCCATATACTTCTTAAGTAAAAACCTAACACCGATAGAATTAAATTACACAGGCACATAAGAAGAAATGCTAGCTGTAGTGCATGCAGTGAACAAATTTAGGCATTATATAACATGCTATCAAGTATTAACTCATAAAGATCATTCAACCATTAAATACTTAATGAACAAAGTAATTACTAATGGAAGAATTACTAGATGGCTGTTATTGATGCAAGAATTTAATATTGCTGTTCTAGATCAACCAGGCAAAGATAATCAAGTGGCAGATTTTCTGTCAAGACTTCATTCACTTGGTGATCAAATCCATGTTTCAGACAATTTTCCAGATGAACATTTATTTGCTATTACAACTAAAACCCCATGGTTTGCAGACATAGCCAACTATTTATCATCTGGAACATTACCATCCCATTTCACCAATAAACAGAAAAGAAAAATAATTAGAGAAAGTGCTAGATATAGCTGGGTCAATGGTGACCTCTTCTATACTAGTTTTGATTTATTGATAAGAAAATGTGTTAGAGAAGACAAAATTTTTGATATTTTGAAAGCATGTCATGACGAACCATGTGGTGGCCATTTTGCAGACAAGCGGACAACATATAAGGTACTCAAACTTGGCTACTACTGGCCAACCATCTTCAAGGACTCAAAGGCCTATGTTAAAAGATGTGACAACTGCCAAAGAATAGGAAGACCTACAATATCAGATGAAATGCCATTAAAACCATAGGTACTGATAGAGCCATTTGAACAATGGGTTCTTGACTTTGTGGGACCAATTAACCCACCTTCAAATGGGAAGAAGCACATCCTAATGTGTACAAATTATGTTACAAAGTGGGTAGAAGCAAAGACAGTGGCAAGAGAAACAAAAGATACAATGGTTTCATTCCTTTTTGAAGAAATTTTTGTCAGATTTGGATTTCCAAGACAGATTACCATAGATCAGGGAACACAGTTCACCTTTGTACTTTTACGTGATCCTACGGAAAAATATAAAATTAAACACAGAAAGTCTACTCTGTATCATCCTCAAGCAAATGGACAAGTAGAGTCCACTAGCAAAGTCCTAGAAAATATCATGACGAAAACAATGCAGATGAACATGAAGGATTGGTCAAAAAAGTTAAAGGATGCACTATGGGCATACAAAATTACATGGAAGAATACAACTGGATTCATTCCATATCAGTTAATATATGGTAAGGAAGTTCTGTTACCCATTGAATTTCAAATTCAAACAATTAAACTTGCAGTAAAATTGGGAATGGATTTGACAGAGGCACAACAACAAAGAGTCATGCAGTTGAATGAATTAGATGAAATAAGATAGCAAGCATTAAAATACACATCACTAGTGCAACAACAAAGAATTAAATGGCATGACAGATTTATTAAGAGTAAAACTTTTCACAAAAGAGACTTGACACTACTCTTTGACTCCAAGTTTAAGGATTTCAAAGCAAAGTTTAGAACTCATTGGCTTGGGCCATATGAGATAGAAGAAATTTTCGACAATGGAGCAGTTAAAATAAAAATAATTGATGAAGAAGCAATTTCATTTACAGTCAATGTACATAGGCTTAAAGTCTATAACAAGCTTATCAATAAACAAGGCCTTTTGAAAAGAGTCTCAATAGGAAACAATATGGAAATAATGGAACAACATAGTGATATGCCTTCCTTACTTCCAGAAGAATAAAAAAAATATATAAAAAATAATAGAGTTTGGTTGAACAATGTAAACTTTGAAATGGGAACTATAACCTCAAAACGTGAACTCTGGTAAAAAAACCTCGAAAAAACATCAAAAACAGTGTTAAAAACGAAAAGTGTTGATGCTGGAATAACACCTTTTTCTTTTCTTTTCTTTTCTTTTCTTTTCCTTTTTTCTTTTTCTTTTTCTTTCTTTCTTTTTTTTTTTTTTTTTTTTGGGTAAATTTTCAACATGTTTTAAAAATGGTGGTGAAAACCAAATTTTTGTGCAAAAATTGTCCAAAAAACACCCTGAAAACGAAAAGTGTTAACGTTGGGATATATATATATATATATATATATTGCAAAAGTAAAATTTCAACATTTTGAAATAATGGTGTAAAATATTTTATCATGACCCCAAAAAACATTAAAATTTAAAAAAATAATGAAAACATTAAAAAAAAAGAAAAAGAAAAAAAAAACAAAACATAAATTAAAATATATACTAAAAAAAAAAATCATAAAAATGTAAAAAAAACAAAATTAATGATAAGAATTAAAAAACAAAACAAAAAAAAAAACATTATAAACAAATAAATAGTAAAAAAAAAATTTAAAAAAAATAAAAAATAAAAATAAATAAAAATAAAAATAAAAATTCTTCTAAACCATAAAAAAATTGGCAAAAAAAAAAAAAAACAAAAATATGGAAAAAGAAAAAATAACATTTAAAATAAACTTAAAATTAAGTAGGTAAAAACAGAAAAATTAAACAAAAATTGAGAAAAAATAAAAAATAAAAAATTAAAAATTAAAAACAAACTAGATTTAAAAAAAATAGAAAACTAACAAGAGCTACTAAAATTAAGATTAAAATGTTGATTACTTAAAAAAACAAATATAAAAATATATATAAAAAAATAAAAAATAAAAAAATGTTAAAAATTTTTTATCTCATAAACCATAAAAGAATTAGGGAAAAAAATAAAATATATATATATATATATATATATATATATATATATATATATATATATATATATAATGAAGTAAGTAAAATAGAGAAATTGAAAAAAAACATTAGCAAAAACTAAAAATAAAAATAAAAAAATAAAAACAAACTAGTGAAAAAAAATAACGAAAAAAATAAAAAAACTAGAAAAATTAATATTAAAAAAACAAGAATAAACTCAAAAAAAAAATAATAAAAATAATTATGAAAATTATTTAAAAAAAACCAAAAACATATTAAAATATTAAAAAAACCATATATATATATATATATATATATATATATATATAATCATTAAAAAACTCTTTTTTTCTAATGAATTAAAAAATATGGATTTTTTAAAAGCAATTTAAAAAAAAAATAATTATTATATTAATTTTTTTTAAACAATTTTTTTCTTATTTAAAACTAAAAATCATTAAAAAAATTTTATTTAAAAATTAAAAAAATTATTTAAAAAAAGTTATATTTTTCCCGCCCCCCGACCGCCCACGATGGCACAGTCGGGGGCAGGAAAAATATAAATTTTTTAATTTTAATTTAATTTATTATTATTAATATTAATATTATTATTATTTTTTAAATTTTATTTTTTTTAAAATAATTTTAATAAATGTTTAATTTTTAAATAAAAAATTTATTGATTTAAATAATTTTTATAATTTTTTAATTTTTAAATAAAATTTTTATTGATTTCAAATCATTTTTATAAATTTTTAATTTTTAAATAATTTTTTTATTGATTTAAATTTTTTTAATGATTTTTATTTTTAAATAAGCCAAAAAAATGTTTAACAAAAATAATATAATAATTATTTTTTAAATAAAAAAAAATTGTTTTAAAAAAAATCCATCATATATATATATATGTATATATAAATTTTTAAATTGTTTTTTTAAATAATTTTTAAAATTTTCTAGATTTTAAACTAAAAATTTTAATTCGATTAAAAAAATGTAAAATTTTTTCAATGATATATATATATATATATATATATAAGAAAAAAAAAATTGTTTTGAAAAAATGTTAACAATAATAATTTTTTTTAATAAAAAAAGAAATGGTTTAAAAGAAAAAAATTTAAATTTTAAATTTTTTATGGGTTTTTAAATATTTTAATATTTTTTTGGTTTTTTTTTTAAATAATTTTCATATATATATCTAAATATATATATTTTGAGTTTATTTTTGGTTTTTTTAATATTAATTTTACTAATTTTTTAATTTTATTTATTTTTTTAACTAGTTTGTTTTTAATTTTTATTTTTTTTCTTAGTTTTGCTAATGTTGATTTTTTTTTTTTTTTATATATATATATATATATATATATATATATATATATATATATATATATATATTATTATTATTATTTTTTTTCCAAATTCTTTTATGGTTTATGAGATAAATTTTTTTTAACATTTTTTTATTTTTTATTTTTGTCTTTTATATATATATTTTTATATATGTTTTTTAGAGACAATTATTTCATGTGGATTTAAAATTTAATTAATGATGTATAAATATGTAGAATATCAAAAGTGCAAAATATCGACCTTCTTCTTTAAATATGCAAAACAATAAAAATCTCACTACACAACAAATAAAATTAGAAATAAAAACAAGAAAATATGAAGAAGAAGACCACTTCCAAAGTTATTAATTTACAAAATAATTATTTACATTTCATACATTATAAAATTAAAAGTGAAAAAAAAAGCCTTTTAAAAAAAGGCATGGTGTAGAATTACCACTTTTTAAATTCAACATCAAAATCACTATCATTCTAAAACGCAATATACATAAAAAAATTTATAGTGCCGAAAACTATGCTCTAAAAATAACATGTGTGTTTTACATCACCCCTTTTCAAAATCGGGTCACTTTTTTGCTATCTCTACAAAACGGGTAATAGTGTCAGTTCTCGTTTCAAAGTTTACATTGTTGTTGTGAAAATCTAGGAAACTGGCACAATACAAACTTGAATTCATATTGGAAAACCAACTAGTTTGGACAATATGAATTCCATAATTTCTTTTACCTTTTTTCATTCATTTATTTTGTAGAAGTCATCCTCCATCATTCCAAGACTTGAGGACAAGTCTTAAAATAAGCAAGGGGGGAGATTTGTAATAAAACTATGCAAATAGTTTGGAGCTGCTGTATTGCAGAAGGAATTTGAGATATCAACATTGCAGAAGGGACCTTAAACAACATGCAAAATAATATTGCAGAAGGGACATGAGATATCAACATCACAGAAGGGACCTGAAGAAACATTCAAAATAACATTACAGAAGGAACCTGAACAATCAATACTCAGCAGAAGGGACCTGAGTCAATATCAGATGTGGAAACATAAAACAAATAAGCAAATACTAGTGTTTACATTCCATCAGAAAATATTTTTGAAGAACCATCATTATGAGTCAGACGAATCAGCAAAGGACATCATTAGTTAGTATTGACATCAAGCTATTATGGAAGTACAAGTACAGTAAGTGTAAAAAAAATTGCTCTTAAAACATTTGATTTTTTTAATTTTTTTCTAGAAATTGATAAAATTAGTTTAACTTGATATGCATCCCATTACACTACCATTCTACATTCCACATTTATCGTACTTCATTAGCTTCATCATAATAATCCTACCATACAATAATCCTATCCTCATAATAATCACATCCATTACAAACTATCATGACATATCCATTACCTTACCATACAATAATCCTATCCATCCCTACATATTTTATAAGCATTTTTTATTAAGAAATAAGGACTCAATGTTTTTCCCCTTAATTTTTTTTTTGGTTGACCTATACAAACTATACAAAGGTTAATGTCATAATGATAATAATTTGATTTTTAAAAATGACCTATCCTATGGTCATTTTAAAAACAAATTAAAGAGATAAGTAATAAAATGGAAAACCTAAAGTATGACATAAGGAGCGCAATATTGTAAAATGCATGATTGTAAAAGCATAAGGTATATGTGTAAGATATATGCCTGAGGTATATGCAAAGGAATGAAATCAAAACATGAAAATGGAAAGACATAAACAAAGGTGGGAATATCGAATAATGAAGGTGGCCATGAATGGAGATGATACGGTGTAGCAGTGATTAGACAAGCCTATACATCATGGGGCCATGGGGAGGATGCAATCATGGGAGGTACAGTATACAGGTCAGAAGGTAAGTTGACATATTAAATGATAAAACGAGTTCAAACACTAAGCAAAGATATTTGCAAAGCTCTGTATTACGTTTTTTTAACTCAGACATGTATTACGAAGTTCTTTCACCATCACGACCCGATTTAAGCTCAGGGAAAGGATGATAATGTCGTGCAGACAAATGCACGCATTAAACACCTCGTGAAATAAGCCAAAACTAAAAAAAATGCAGAGAAAAGTGTTAAAAGAGAGAAGCCAGAGCCACGAAAGAGTAGTGTATAAATAAGCGAGGAAGTTGTGGAGAAATAAGGAGTTTAGGCATTGGTTTTAATGTTGATTTGAAGATTGAGTCCTCTACTCACCGAGTGGATTGAAATGCTCCAACAAACCCCAGGATTTGCGTAGGAGAATCAGATAAGGATGGATTCTCGATTCTGGATTTTTCTGAGTCTTGAATGGATTTAGTGGTTAAGTAAACTCGGGATTGTTTTAAGAAGTGTCACATGGAATTCCAGTTACAAACCGGGTCTCTGTCACTATTTAAAAATGTTGCCACCTTTAAGCCCAAACTGTGCCTCCATTCAAAACGATTCTGCCACCTGTGAGAAGAGTGAATCCTTGGAAAAGATTCAACAAGAGTCCTAATTGAATTTTCATTTTGTCAACACATGAAAAGTTATTAACTCAGAGTCATCACAAGACCACTCTGAGATCAGGTATCTTCATTAAATTTCAAAATCTCTCCATGTAGATTCGATGTATGAAACAGTGAGCATATCTTTTATACACAGTAAACATAATTTTCATACACGGTGAGCACATTTTTGTGAAGAATACTATGCACAATGAATTCATGTGAAAGGATTTTCGAAGAAGAAAGGCAAATCATGAATTCATGAGCATGGTAAAATGATTTTTCTCTCCATCTTTTACACAATGATTTTTTAAAAAAGGGACAAAGAACTTGTTTTTCTTTCAAAATAGAGAATGATATTTTTGACAATTTGACAAAACAAATACCAAAAGCATCGATTGTAGAGAAAGAAAAGCATTTTTTAAAAAGTTTTTATGATCTTTGCATGAAAAGAATTTGTTTTGACAAGTAGATCATTCATCTTTGCAATAGTACAGAGGAAGTTGATAAAGATTCGAGCAAGGGAATCATTTTGTTTTTGTTCAAAAGATCAGGTAAGCCTTTTGACATAATCCATAAATCAAAATTACTTGAATAAGAAGGCAGAAACATATATATGCATGTGATTTTGTTTATAATGAGGATGTTGAATGTACAAGGGTACATAAACTGGTATATAGAGAACATGTCCACCGAATTAGAGCCAAGTGAATTCAAGGTAGAAAATTGCGGAAAAGAGACCATAGAGAAGCTATATCAAGCAGGGTTGATAAGATTCCTTCAGAAGTTCAAAGGGAATAATGATAGGATAACAAAAGAGTTCATAAACAATTATAGTCAAGGTCAAAAACCAGTGGGTAACCTATCTATTCCACTAAGCCTAGAATTCATTTCTGAAGCTCTAGATCTTCCATTAGAAGGTGAAGAATACCAAAAAGGCTTGCATTTTAAAGACAAAGGGCGGACTTTCTTTCTGGACAAACATAAAAATTGATCATTTGATAGGAAAAAAGGCATTCCAAGGGATTGGTTGAATGAACCTTGGGCAGAGTTGGTGTTAATCATTCAGAGGTACTTTACATGTGATAATAGGTCTAGTATAGTTTACCTCTACCATATTAGACTACTTCAGCATATCAATCAATCTACCCTATTTCTCCCAATCAAAATCAAAATGATAGAGAGTGTGAAGAGTAAAACTAAAGGTAAGGAGACACACATCTACCATCAGGGGTTTATTAGAATACTGGTATAGAACATCAAATAAAAAGTAAAGGTTCGGCATGGAAGGAATTTTTAACCCAACATCAAATTGAAGAACAAAGAGTAGAGGAGAAATGTGAACCAATACATAAGACAAGAAGCATAATGAATTCTCCCTTGAACATGAGGACTAGGTCTAAGAAACAACAAGACAGTATCATGATTTAGAAGGAGAAATATTTTCTATCTATTCCTTGGAGGCCTAGGAGGAAAAGCCAAGAAGAAACAAGTAGTAAGGAAAATGATCCTGAAGTGAGAATTGTTGAACTTCCTCCCACTTCAAAAGAAATTGATGAAATCATTGAGAAAATGCAAAAGGAAGCCTATGAGGGACCTCAAGAGAGGGATTTATACATTGAAAATGTTGAGGTATGAGCTATCTCATCACACTCATTTTCCAAAGATACAAAAGAAGAGGAAAGAGAGCCGCACCTCAAGAAAATCAAAGAGTTAACAGAAGAGTTGGAAGATAACAAAATTTTAGAGAGACATTTGAAAAAGGAAAACAAGATGTACAGTAAAAACAACAAAAAGATAATCAAAGAGAATAAAGAATTGACTGAGAAGGTTAACAAAATTGAAACTAAAAACTCCCTCATAGCTAAACATGCTTACATATGGCTGAAAGAGAAAAACACGTGGCAATATAAGTGTGAAAGGCAGAAAGTCAAGACCATCATCTACAAGGAAGGGAAGTGTAAAGGCATTGATTATCTTTTACAGGCTGCACATGCAGAGGCTTCAGTATCAAGGTCAGTAGATACATGAGCACTCAGAAGGTCAAAAAGGAGAAAGTAAGCATGAGGACATGCTTGCACATCAACAAGGGGGAGATGTTGACCCTCATTTTCCATCAAATTTTTCTTATTAAAATAAACCTAATTTCCATCATTTCAACCATATACCATCCATATACACCTTATTTTGACCAATTTATGCATATTCAGGTATATAAATTATGTTTTTCAATTTTTACATATTTTTGCAAAATTTGGGTTTTTAGTGTATTTTTGGACAGAACTGAAAATTCCCTTAATGGTTCCATTGAAGTCATACTTGCAGGACACCTAGACACGATCTAGGCATAGATTTGGAAAGCTTGGGAACCAAGGATGGATGTGTACCTATTGGTTCGGTCAAACCGAGCTAAATCAGGCTCGACAACTCTAGTCAAACATGACCTGCTCTTAAGAAAATCCCTACGAAATAGGTCAAATTTAGTATTTTTTGGGGTTTTCCAAATTTTGGGTAACTGAATGGATGGATTCGACCAAGATAGATGGGATTAGGATAGATATGATTGTTAGAGACATTTTAAGCAAGTTTGTTTATTATTTCTCTATTTAAGCCAAGACTATTGATGGCTTGAGCATGTAGAATTTTATGTAACTTGATTTTGAGACTCTTTGAAGACTGAAAGTTAGTTGAAGAACCTGTTTCATTTCATTTGATTTTCATGCTTGAGTGAGTAATTGATTTTTCTGTAGCTGAGATCTCTTCAAGTGTGCAAGGCAAGGGTGGAAGGCCCCCTGACCAAGCTAAGTGCACTTCTTGGTTAATTTAGCATAACTTTTATAAACTAGTTTTTGCTTTAGATTTCTTTAGATGTATGAAGATTTATTATGATTGTTGAATGAATATTGATTCAATTCTAGTCTTCATATAAAGGGACAAACAAGAATTCAAGTTAAATTCTCCTTCTATCTGATTATGAGCTATAATTGAAATTCATTCTCATTTCCTTGTTGAGTTATTTCTGAATTCTAGTTTCAATGCAATAGTAATAATGATGGAATAAGATTGTAAGGAAGGAAAATCTAGACCTCCTTAGTTAGGAGCCACCTCTCTCCACATTTTATGAATCATAAACTATTGTTAATCAATTAATTTTGTTTCTCTTCATGAAAGTAATATTGTAGGAAAGGACAACTTGAATCTCCTTAGTTAGGATCCTCTTTCACCATTTACTGTATATTGAATGAGAAACTATTAAGTTAGATTTTATATTTGTAATATGCATTTCCATCAATCTTTATATTTCATCTTCTAAAATTGACTGCAACTAAAATCCTTATACTTTGGACATGCTTCCAAGCTTACAAGCCCGGATTTATAATTAAATACTTGTGTTAATTTGCATAATAATTTGACCAAACAATATAACCAACTAAAAATCAACTTAAACTTCATTTGGATCAAAAAGTCAATGACTTCTTTTTCTATTGCTCTAGTGTTGACTATGAATGGACCAACCTGTGCTTTTAATTTAAACTGAGCTTTTTGTTTTTTGGAAACAAAATGAACCTCATCCATGTTCATCATCTGTCTAACGTACTCGATTGCAAAAATCCTCATAGGGAGGAACACTAACAATTTATATGGTTGAAGCTTGCAACCATAACTCCTGAGTTCAGTGAAATTTTGGTATAAATACCAGTCTACAACCTTAGTCTGCTCACTCAGATGCAAAATTCTCTTGATAGATGTTGAAACATTGGGGAATGCATCACTGTTTAACAAACAAGTATCTATATACAAGAATTGATTAAAAAAGTCACTGAAAGAAAACTCTTCAGAGGTTTTTCTCACTAAAGATGTCCAATGGATCACTGACCGAGGTTTAAATTCAACATCCAAATTTTGTAAAGGAAAGTTGAATTTTTATGATTGATGATATAAGAACAAGTAAACCAAGACTGATTGATGCTTAAATGATCCTTCAACACTGAACTTTAAAAATTCATCATGAATTACATTGGAAAGAAACTAATTGTAGTTGAACATAATTAAAGGTTTTTTACCAGAAGAGAACACTGATAAAAAGCCCAAAATGACTTCATCAACCCATTTATCACTGAGATATCCTAACAGACAAGACACTAAGGAGATAACCTACCTAGACATCTCAAGAAACATTGCAGAGCAAAAAGGTGGGTTTGTTAATTCTGAATTTTTTGGTAAAAATGACTCAAATAGGTGAGCTCTTAGTGAGAAAGAAAATTCTGATAGATTTCCATTAGAGAATCAAAATATAAGAGGTGTAAAGAGACTTGACGGTTTAAATGGAGGTCGTGGAAAATTGACTCAACTGTTATATGGAAAAGAGTTTCATTGTTATGATCGATTACAACTTTTTGGCTAGGAAGATATCAGGCTCCACACTAGGTGACAAATTCTGGAAAATGATGGGTTTGAGGGAAACAAAACTGGGGTAGCATGGATTCCCAAAAACATAATTTATCACTGACGTCTTCGTATTTTTAAATTCCCAATTGTGAATCTCTTACAAATCAAATTCAAAATTGGTCTTTATAATTTTTAACTGAGTGTCAACCAGTGGGAGTTCGTCCAAGTTAATGATAGGGGGCAGCAGAGGATTATCTAGAGGAGCTTTCAATTTTCCTTTATGGGAAGCCATTAGGAAAAAAAAAATTATTGAGAAAATTTAGAGAGAGTTAATTGAAAATGATGACGATTAGAAGTTGTTGTCTGCTGGGATTCTACTTGCAGTGTCATTTTGAGAATTGTAGTGACAAGAAAAATTGGTAAATGGTCGATTTGAAAAGGAGAAATTTTTTATTAGGAACTAATAATTTTTTTTATTAACTTGATCGTTATTGGTGTGGGGGATTAAATGCAGATGAATGTTGGCGGAAGAATGAATGAGCAACGATCATTTTATAGTTTTAACCAGAGGGATAGCAGTGGCTATATGTAGCGTGATATACGCAGGTGGTGAAAATAGAGGCAAGTATGAATGGTGAGAGAGTGGTTTGCGAAGGGGGGGGGCGGTGGCATGGTAAGTGGTATTGAATAGAGTGGGGCTGCAATTGTTGTGGAGCTGCCGCGTAGGGAAAGCAGAATATATGAATTTGCTTTGCAGACCCCCCTGCCCGCCCTCTTCATTATCGTTTGGGAATGTGGGGGGTCTCGCTATTTTCTTTGAGCCGTTGATCTTGCCGCATGAGATATTAACAATTCAATTTTGTGCATTTTTTAACTATTAACAAGTGATGGTCACATCAATTTATGAAAATCAATTTATCATATAAAAACATGAAATATAATAAACAATGGTAACGACATTTAAACATGCACACTATTATTGGGATATTTTTATTCTTTTATTTCTTTTTCCATCACTTTATTCTTTATTCTTCCGACATTTTTAATTCTCTTTTCTTGCTATTCTTTTATTTCTTTTTCTATTTTTCTATATTTTCTATTTTTTTTCTTTCTTTATTTATTTTGAACACAAAGTAAAAAGTACAACATATTAATAGGGTAAAAATAAGTTACAACATCGGATCCATTTGGGACTGCTTCCCCCTATGGGATGCAGAGAACTTGTAGATCCATGCGCCTTCTCCTTGGGCTATGGAGTCTTTGTTGTGAAAAGCACACATGTTGCTAAAAGTAAAAATAAAAATAAAAAATTATAATTTTGATGATTGCAAACATTTAATACCGAATATAATGCTTGAGATATTTCCCATTGACTGAAAATGAGGAATATTGTCCTTCCATGTTCCGTAAAATGAGTGTATTGTTCCCCTTCACTTCTGCAATGATGAAAGGCCCCAACAATAAATTATCAAACTTTCCATGCTTGCCTCTTTCCTCTCTTCTCACATCCCATCTTAGCATTAGATCTCCTTGTTTGAAATCTCTTTCTCTAGTCTTCGTGTTAAACAATCTCTTCATTTTATCTTGATATTGTCAAAGTTTATGCTGAACTTAAGCTTTGTCCTGATTCAGTTCAATGAACTGATTGATCCTCCTTGAAAATTCATCTACTTATTCATATGACTCCTGCAAAAACTTCATAACTAGAAATGCTAACTGTGTAGGAAAATTTGATTCAATTGCATATACAAGTTGAAAAGGAGATTTACTAGTAGATCTTTTAGGTGAAACTCTATTTGTCCATACTGCATATGTGAGATGATTGTCCCAACTTCTTTTGTGATCTGCCAATACTTTCTTAATGACTTTAATCAGAATTTTATTTGATGATTCTTCCAACTCATTATCGTGTGGATAATAAGATGTAGAATGATGTAAGGTAATATGATATTTCTGTCATAATTCTATCATTCTGATACTACTAATATTTTGAGCATTATCTGTAACAATTTGTCTTGAGCAACCAAATTTGGACAAAATGTTTTCTTCAATGAGTTTTATCATCACTGTATCAGTTACATTCTTAACAGGAATTGCTTCTACCCATGTTGTGAAATAATCAATGGCTATTAATATCCATCTATGTTGATTGCTGGAAGCTCGAACTATTTCACCTATGAAATCTAATCCCCAGTTGTAAGAAAGGAGCTTCAATTGAAACTGGAATAAGGGGAAGCGTTGCTAGCCTCTGTTTTCCAGTAAATATTTTACATGAGATACAACTTTTCACCTTTTCTCCAACATGTGTAAACAATTTGGGCCAATAGAAACCTGTTCTCAAAATTTTATATGTAGTTGCCTTCTAAGCATAATGTCCTCCACAAATGCCTTCATGTAACTACTCAATTACACCTTCAATTTCACTCTCAGTCAAACATAATAAGAGGATATTCAAAGGATCCTTCCAATACAATTTTTCATTTATTATACAATACTTCATGGCCTTGGGTCTAAGAGATTTTCATTGATTCTTTGTAAAGTCAAGAGGATACTCAAAATCATGAATAAAATGCACCATGTCTTTGTACTAATCTGAAATTAAAATTTTATCATCAATATGTGAAGGAAGAGGGACAAGAACTTCACAAGAAGAAGGTTCTTGTGGATTCTTCTCACCTGAAATATGAGAAGGTTCTTGTGGATTCTTCTCACCTGAAATTTGCATGATAGTGTTGATAACAAGTATTTTACAATTTGATTCAGCCAAAAGTTTAGCTAAACCTTGTCTTTTCACCAAATTCGTAGGTATGATGTCTAGATCAAACTCAACTATCCTAACAATCTATCTTCCCCTCTTTCCACCTGTATTAGGTTGAGTTAGAACTATTTTTACCGCATTGTTGGGAACATAATAAATTATAGGAGAATGTAAGACATAAATCCTAAATTCTTTCAAAGCTTGTACCAAGGCATAAACTTGTTTCTCTTTTATGTCATATCTTAGTTCAACATCTCTTATAACCTTACTTAAAAAGGAAATTGGTTGCTCATATTGATCATTATTTCTTTGTAGTAAAACAACTACTATAGTAGCATCTGAGGCAAAGGAGAAGATACTAAAAAGTTTTGTGTAATGGACTAGCTAGTACTATGACTTATGAAATTTCCTTCTTGATCTATGAAAAAGAATATCTAGCCTATAATTTCAATTTAACTTCATGGTCCTTTTTAAGCATATTAGTAATATCTTTAACAATGTCAACATAATTAGGTATACATCTTCTTAATTTTTTTTTTCTTCCTAAAAATGATTGAATTCCTTTTTTGTTTTTAGGTAAACTGGTTACCTGAATCTTTGAAACTCTTTTTGGATTGATAATAACTCCTTCGTTTGAAATTATATATATTAATAGCTTTCCTTCTTTCATTGCTAAAAGTGACTTTTTAAGATTAAGAGAAATACCATATTTTTTTCATCTTTCAAAAACTTTCCTCAAGTGTTTCTTGTGTTTATCATCAAAATCAAATAACACAGTTAAATCATCAAGATAAATGACAATGGATTTATTTATCTTACCAACAAATGCCAAACCCATTGCTCTTTGAAATGTTGCTTCAAAGTTGATTAAACCAAATGGCATCTTGGCATACATAAATGTACCCCATGGATTTTGTAAATGATGTATTTTCTTTGTCTTCTTGACTAACCAGAAAAACCATCTAACATTGAAATCTTGTTAGAACCTGATACTCTCTGAAGTAATTGGTCCATCTTTGGTAATGGACAATTATTGTTTAAAGATATTTATTTATTATTATTATTATTATTATTATTATTATTATTATTATTTTATTTATTATTTATTATTTATTATTTTATTTTATTGTTTATGGTTTATTTTATTTTTTATTTTTTATTGTTTATTTTATTGTTTATTTTTTATTTTTATTTATTTTTATTTTTTATTTTATTTTATTTATTTATTATTATTATTATTATTATTTTATTTTTATTTTTATTTTTATTTATTTATTTATTTATTTTTATTTTTATTTATTTATTTATTTATTTATTTTTCAGATTTCTAAAATCAAACACAACCTTATTTCTATATTTACTTCCTAACATGTATTAGGTTAGCTATCTATTTAGAATATTTTAAGGGAACAATCGTTTTTGCATCCAATAACTTCTTTACTTGTATTTCGATGATTGGAAGCAAGACTGAATTTGTTCTTCTTAATTTATGTTGAAATGATTTAGCTCCTGATTTAATTTCATCAATATTTTCTTCTTCAACTTGTAAAGCAAAAAAATCATCTATTGCTTGTAATTTTTTTTTCAACTGCTCATCATCTTCAAAAACCTGCCAATGTTTCAGATTGTTAGGAATAAAAGGTCTATACTTTACTTCAATTTGATAATGTAATTGCAGAGGATCAAGTATTTTGAAAGAACTAGTAGAAATTGCAAAAGCATCAACATGGATATTTTCTTCTCTTGGGATTGATGTGATATTGAAGGCTTGAAAAAATAATTATCTACGCTATCCCAAATTTCATTTCTATAATCTCTGAGCCTAGGATGCTTAGTTTGACAAAGATTTCTGATCTATTTTACAATCAACTATGAATCACCATATACTGCCAAGTTTTGAACTTTCAAACTCTTAGCTAACTCCAATCCTAAAATTAGGGCTTCATATTCTTCCACATTGTTTGTGACTTCAAAATCTAATTTAAAAGATTGGGTTATATTTTTCTTATAAGGAGAAATGAGTACAATTCCAGCCCCTGAAGAAAACTAAATCAACTAATAATACACACTCACACTCATAAAATAAATATCAGACATATAGAAAAACTAGACATGGTGGAAAAGGCCTCAGCCTTACAACATTCCTCACATTCTCATTATTAATCAATCCAATGCACAAAGGATGATAATAGTACAAATAAATACATGAGGAAGTTGGTCTCAAGATAGTACGTCTATCTTGGACACCATAGTTGAGAAAATATCTCAACAACACACTAATCTAGGAGCCTAACTAGTTGGAGAGAATATCTCAACCAACTAAGCCTAAACTGACTCCTAACCATGAGGAACAAATTCAATCTAGAAAGGTAGGATTAAATCCTAACTTTCATGATTTTAATTAATTTAATTATTTGAACTTAGAATTGTTTTTAATTTGAGAGTGAGGCTAACATTCCCCCCTTAATGATAAGTCCAAATTAAGAACCAGGAACCATCTTCCAAGTTCTCATGCTAAAACTGTTGATCCTCAAAAAACATTTTCCTGAAAAACTGCCAAAGCTGGATGCTGAAGAAATTGCAATATGAAGAGACCATGAATCAGCTGCATGTCTGATTCATCTCTGAATGTTGCTTGACAACTCCATCATGTGCCAAGCTGCAAAAGGATCCAACTATCCTTTGCTTGTAATCAACATCCTTTTTCCATTGAAAAAATATAGAGAACACCCACTGGTTGATGACGTTGAAAAACAACTCACTGTTACTTTTGTTGTGTTTGAAAAACCGCTCGCTGCTAACTTTGCTGTCAATCACCCACTGGCGAATTTGTTGATGCTCACTCACTGATGAAAATTCCCATCGGCTGCTTCGTTGATGTTGTCGAGACTTTCAGTATGACAACCACTGTCAATCTCATTGACATTTTCCCCCCTTTGTCAGCTGAAAGGAGAGACAATTGTTTTCGAATTATTTCTGAACTCCGCCCCTTCAAGTGTAGGAGTGTTTCACTACTGTATTCCCCCGTTCAAAGACTTGGAAGCATCACTCTTCTCTAGCAACTCAGTTTTTTGTAGTTGCAACTCGAGTTGAAGGAACTCAATCATTTCATGTGCATGTTGAAGATGCACTTGAATATTAACAAGAGTTGTTTTGCTGATGTTCACCATGTCACTAGTTGATGATAAAATCAAATTGCTAAGAATTTGGGACAGTTGAATGTGTGTTGCCATGTTAGCTTGCTCACTTTGAATTCATGCTCGCTTGTACTGTTGCTTATTGCTGATGCTTTTAAACACTTGCTAGAGTTTTATAACTTGGTTGCTTGAACTCTTAATTTCATGCTCGCTTGATGATGATTGATTTTCGTGAATGCTTCAGTGACGCTTTGTGAATGCTTCAATCAACTTCACATTGGCTCGTTTGTTGTAGATGTCGTGTTTTGAACTTTCGCACTTGATTGTGATATGCTCACTTGCTTGGTTGTTTGAATGACACGCTCCATTGTTTTATTGCTTATTTCACTTGCGTTAAACACTGGCTTGATTTGATGCTCACTTGAAGAATAGAATACTAGAATTCACAATCGTTTGATGATGATTGTGTTCTAGATGGCTTGCTTTAACTTGTTTGATTGATTACTGACACTTTGTGATCTCTTGAATGTACTCACCGAATGTGCTGATTTCAAAAAAGAAAGGGTGTCGAACACTATCGAAAATTCACCCAAGAGACAAATGACAAGTTCAATCTTGATGAATCAGTTGAATACTTACTTGACTTAATGTATTCTCCTTAACAATTCAAATTAGGGTGTCGGTTACAACTGAGAATGCACCCGTACAATTCAGTGAAAAAATGCTTATTTGCAAGTGATACAAAAAGTGTTGATGATGTTGATGTTGTCTAGGCTTGAAATGCTTGATTTTGTAGCATCTTTAACTTGATTGCTTTGATTACATTATGTGAAATGTGCTTGCTTGGAAGATCATCTTATCAAGTTGATGATGTGATGCTTTGTGCTTGTGTATTTAAGCTTGATTACAGGAGCTTGATTAAGAGTTCTTATACTTAAGCTTGCTTATGTGCATGTAGTTGTTTAAGCATAATATAAAAAGAAAATCTGAACACAAGTCATGCACACGCATTCATTACACATGGTGTATCTAAGATCCCATCATTCAATTTTGGGTAGATCTAGGACATAAGCACCATAAAAATTATGATTTTATTAATTACTAGAGTACATCATTCTTCAATGTCACAACTTTGTCATGAAAACTTCTCAATGAGAATGTCACACTTGCAAATTTTGGAAGAAAATTGTTTTCAAAAATTGTCCGCATTGACTTAATCGCTCTCAAAGTAAAATATTACTTTGGATTACAATAATCACTTTCACTCTCAAAAATTCACTTATCACTCCAAATTTACAAAACATGCACCTTATTACTCCAAAATAAAAAAATAAAAAAAAAACCAAAATTCAACTTATCACTCCTAATATCACTTATCACTCCAAACAAAAAACTTTATTATAAACACTTATCTCTCCAAAGTGACAAAAATCACACCTTTGTATACATTCCACATGACATGCTTTCAAGCTAGGATATAATAAATTGATCAAATTTAAAAAAATGGTTATGTTCCTTTATAAGAATTTGATGTCAAATCTGATTGCAAACTAACTATTTTGTTGGCTTGAGGAGATTCCATCATTGGACCTTTGTCAAGTGCAAAGCTAAGAATTGGTGTAATTGGAAGTGACACTGATCCAAATTATGAACGATTATTCTCATTCAGCTCAAAGATCAATGAGGATGAAAAATCGAATCACAAAAGTATGAATTTGATTTCCTTGTTGTAGAAATGCTACCCTCTTTGAATTTTATTATGAATATAAAAAATTTCTCCCCTCCCTTTCACATTCCACAATCTACCTCTATATGATGGACTGCCACATTCAGATCAGGAGCTTGTATATGGGCCAAGTAGAGAACCGAAAATAATATTAGTGGAAGGCAGGGCACATGACATGCAAATTTATTATCTTGAAGATGTTGTTCCAAATTACTTGCATGCTATAGTATCAACTGTGTCATCAATTCATCATCAGGGACCTTATGGTGACATTTTGGTGATTGTCGGCAAATTCAAAAAAATATGCAATCTCGAAAGGATATGAGAAAAATGCTAGTAACATAACAACTTCCAAATCATGTGATAAAGGGGGGGCCTACTGGCTTACTGCCGATCCATCAAAAGAAAAACTCACAGATGAAAAGAATGTAGTGCCTCCAAACCTAGATCCAAATGAGGGAACTGAGGGGAAAATTCAAATTGTAGAAAAAAATTGCAGCATGCCATACCAGTTTCTATGAGCACTAAATCGAAGCAGAAAGAAGTGGTAAAAAACATTGCCATGCCACCGCCACTGTCACCAGTTCACATGTTATTACTCACCCAGGTAGCAGAGTCTTGCATACTTCACACACACCGATAAACAATTTGCAGATCACATTATGGCATCCATTTGAGATCAAAATCAAACGTCATATTTGGCTCAATTTAGCTCCACAGTTGGTGGTGTTCCCGCAGGTCGCAGTCTTGGCTACCCAAAAAGTGATTCTTACAGCAGACATCGCTCTTGCTCTATGCAAAATCTATGCAATGCTCTTTAATCACCCTCCAACTTCAATTTGGACCCATGATTCTTCTTACATCCAAGCGCTTCACCATAGAGATCAACTCATTAATTAAACACAACCTTTAATTAAACACAACCTAGTAATTTCTTTAGTCTCAAGACCCTTAGCTCTGATACCAATTGAAGAAAACTAAATCAACTAATAATACACACTCACACTCATAAAATAAATATCAGACATATAGAAAAACTATACATGGCGGAAAAGGCCTCAGCCTTACAACATTCCTCACATTCTCATTATTAATCAATCCAATGTACAAAGAATGATAATAGTACAAATAAATACATGAGGAAGTTGGTCTCAAGATAGTACGTCTATCTTGGACACTATGGTTGAGAAAATATCTCAACAACACACTAATCTAGAAGCCTAACTAGTTGGAGAGAATCTCTCAACCAACTAAGCCTAAACTGACTCCTAACCATGAGGAACAAACTCAATCTAGAAAGGTAGGATTAAATCCTAACTTTCATGATTTTAATTAATTTAATTATTTGGACTTAGAATTGTTTTTAATGTGAGAGTGAGGCTAACAACCCCGTCCCCATATTTAGAAAATGCCCCATCAAAATACATTTTTCAAATGCCAGTGTTTGAAAAATGAGGTGTATTGGCAGTTTCTTCAATGCTAATTTGAGGATTTAGAAGATCATTAGCAGCTAGAGGAAAATGTCCAAAGTCTTGATCAATTTCATAAATGGGATGATTAATTGTTTGATTTTCTTTACAAACTATATTGATGAATCTTACTTCTATGTATAGTCTTAAATGTTCACGTCCATAGACTAGGATTGTAGCATCGGACGTGTCCATTTGTAGACTTCCTCCCAACTTAACACAACAAGATATTGACAATAACATTCCAAATTTTGAGGGAATATTTGTAACAACTATGTCCAAGACTATACTTTTCACAGGGATCTGAGAAAGTGCTACAACTAAATCCTTAATTAATCCTAAGAAAGGTACTTTCTTCGGATCAAAAGTATACAAATCATGATATGGTCTAGTGATTTGCAATTGAAGTTGATCCATGATTACTTTAGGCATTAGATTATGGAAAGCCCCATATTCTAACATACAATTGTATAAAAGGTAATCATGAACTTTCAAAGTGACATAAAAAAGAGGTACACTTTCATCAATCATATCTGAACTAGGACCAAAAACAACTGAAGGTTTTTCATCCCGTAAACTAATGACATCCCCCTCTGTATCAACACTTGAAGATTGAATCCATTTAGAGACTTTATGTTTATAACTTGGATTTTTGGAGAGTTTAGATAATGGAATTGGCATTTTAACTCTTTCTAGCTTTTTTTTCAACATTAAAAATAGTTGGAACAAAATTTTTAGAAGTGTTATGTTCTTGTAACTAATTTTGTGGTTGAACTAATGATGTTTGTGTTTCAGTTTCTTTTACTTGAGGTTCATCAAAGGTAACTTTTTTACCGGTCTACTAGGTCCTGGTCTTGGTCTTAAGTCATACCTTCTATTTAGTTCAACAATGAGGAATTCAAGAAAAGCTTGATACTTGGAAGTTTAGGAGTTTTCTTGATTTTGAATTAGAGACTGATTGGAACAATAACATCTTGAGATGATGGGTATTCAAAATAATTGATATCATTTGTATTAATAGGAACATTTTATTTAGGATCTCGATCATAAATCATTAAGGGAGGTTGAATTTGTTGATCAGCATTTGGTCTTTGCAAAATTTGAGGTTGAAAAGGTCTTCTATATTGAACTTGTGTTCTATTTGCAACTTGTTGGGTTACTCTAGGTTGAGCTTCCATTCTTGAGATTTTTTTAGACATATTTCTAAGTAGAAAGGTTATTTAATCAATTTTATGTTCTTCATATTTAGTTTTTGATGATGAGGTGCTTTCCTCTCTAGCTTTCATTTTCTTTCCAACATTTTTAGCCTTTTCTTTCAATTTACTAGATGATGAACTATTAGCTTCGACTTCAATTGCATTAGTTTGCATGTATGCTAAAGTTTTGGATTTTCTCTCTCTAAGCATTACAAAAAAACATCTTCAATGCTTTGGAAAACCTAACTTTAGCAGCAGTAACTGAAGGTTTACAATCTGGGGGCATCTTGTTATAAATTTTATTTAATCTCTTAATGAAATAAGCAACAGGTTCACCAATATTCCTTCTTAAATATTCAAATTCTGTTAAATAGTAAACATGATCCTTTTTTATTCCTCACTAATTCTTTAAAATGTTGGTTAGTTAAACCCATGAATTAATAGAATTAGCTTGTAGCTTTCTAAACCATATTCTAACATTTCCTTATAATGATTGAACAAAATTTCTTGTGTAAACATCTTCATGCTCAATATTCATGTTATCAACAAAATCTAGAAATGCAGCCAAGTGATCTTCAGCAGATGGCCTTGTTTCTCCATTAAATCTAGGTAAATGTTTCAAATACCCATCAGGAAAAGCATGAAGTTGGGTTTCTAGTGGAAGAACTAATGTTGCATATCATGTTGCCACAATTGGTTGAAAACCAACCATTTGATGTTGTAATGGAATTGTCTTTTTTGGAGAAACAACTTTACTAGAAGATGGTTGTGATGAAGGTTTTGGGTTTCTGGAAAATTGAGGATTAATAACCAATTTTTGAACTTCAGGTAAAACCTTTTCAGGATCTTCAAAAGCTAGAGGATTAGTATAAATACTAAGCTCCTCTTTAGGTTTAGCAGAAGTAGAGGGATAAGTATGTACAATAGAAGATTTAAAATCAACTGGTTTAAATTCAGAAAGAGAAAGTTTAGGATATTCTTCACTGTCAAAAAGTTCCAAATGGGAATAAGGAAGTTCAAAGGCCTCAAGCTGATGAAATAATAGTTCAGATTGAAGATCTACTCCTCTAGAAAGGAGTTCTAAAACTTTTGGAGGAAGATCTGATAATTCAATAGGTATTGGAGTTGATTGAGAAGGGTCAGATTGTGAGGGTACTTAAGATAAAACAGAGGTATAAGCAACACAAGAGTCTTCTAACCTATGTCTAATAGATGAAATTCTCACTAATCTCTCTGGATCTGATAAAGGAGAGAAAAGATCTAGATCTAACTGAGATATGGTATGCCTGCGTGAAGCCAGATTTAATATGTAGAGTCACCAAGTGAAGGATTTTAGCCCACTGACCTCTTATTCACCCTTAAGAGGAAAGTCTGATCATTGTCCTATGGAAAAAAACATCAATCTCCATTCCCCATCAACAATTCCAATTCGACGTTGTTTTCTTGTAGACAGTTCTAGGCTGGGGAACTATGCTAAAGCATCTAAGTAAGGTTTTTATTTAAATGGATGACCAATACATTAAACCTTTAAACATACGTAATTTCTAAGTATTTATGAGAAAACTAAAGCGTTGATTTTCATTCCTAACAAAATTAATCTTTGAATTGATTTGAAAAACATAAATTAAGAATTTATATAGCTGTTAAACATTCATATTGAACATTTAATTCATCATATATAGTAGACGTGTAGAAGTTTTCTACATCTAAACATTACACATTCAACAGATGACATAAGGAAACAATTAAAATATTTAGAAGAATTAATTAAAACAATCTATTCAGTTAATTAATCTCTTTTAATAAATATAACTTTGTAGAGGCATTCAGGGAGTTTGATATTCAATCTAGCCTTTCCCAAAATTCTATGTTACCTTGAATATGTGAAAAAATAAATATGAAAAACATCATTGATAACAAGACAAACTTACATAGATACGCAAGCTGTTCAGAATGAATCCAAAATCCTTTAATTATCTTTAGAAATATCTTTGAACATTACAAGCATGTAAGTGGTTCATTACAAGGGTTCAACCTTGACTTCTTCGAATTACCCAATACTTATAAAATCTAATTCCAAAAATCTTATATCTAAATTGAAATTTATTACAAAATGAGATAATATCTGAAACTGTTTTGGATTGACAAAAATAGAACTAGAAAGTAGTTATTCTAAACTGATTCGAATAATCAAAATACAATTTAATTGTGTTGTTTGATGATTGTTTCATTTAGCTAAATTTTCTGCTTTCTTCTCCTCCTTTTCAGCGTATTGCTTCTTCGTTTCCTGTGACTGGTTGCTGAAGTCCTTGCATTCTGTTTTACTCGATGAGTTCAAGAAATTTATCCCATCTTTTATTATTTGGGATAGAAAATTTTGTTACTTTCCTATATGCCTCATCGAATTTTGTGTAATTTTAAAAAGTTGGTCTAGTGACGAGCAAATGGTTAACTTCACACTGAATGAAAATATCATACTCTAGGCCTTCTAGGAATGCTTTCCCACTAATTATCCCTTTGAATTTGGAAAAGTTGGTTATGTCTATTTATATCTGGTGCAATTTTTATTGATAATCTTCTAGTGAAATCAATTGGCCAATAGAATGTCGTAGAGTTGGAAGTCCCTTTTGATGCAAGATATTGAATTTTTTGTGAAACGCTTTAATCCGTGCTTCCAAATTTTGACACTTGTTTTGTAACTGTAACATAAAATTTATTTTTGTCAAATATCTTATTACCTCTAGGAAATTATCAGTTATGTCCTCAATTCCAAATTCTTCTAGTTCTTCTTTTGTTTTAGAATTGAGTACTTTAAGTATTTTATTAGCTTCTCCAGGAATGTCCTCCAAATCTTCTTTGATTCCTGTGATGACTACTTTTTATCTTTTCACTAACTCCTTCTGTTCATAATTTGTTTGAATAGATGTCCAAATTTCAGTCATGGTAGAATTTATATTAATGCTTATCTTCTCCTTTGCCTCTGCTAATGTCTGTGCAATCAATCACTCATTCTCATATTTCTCTATATGTCTGGTTAATATGAAACTTTTCTGAACTTTGACCAGATATGTATTATCAACCCTTATCTTGTCAAGTTGACTTTTCTCCAGTTGAGTTTTTAGTTTTTCATTTCAATATCTTTTAACAACAAGTCTCCCATACCTTTTGACAACTACTCTACTGAATTTTGGCCAGTGGGTTCTGTCTCTGTTGTGGACGCTGTTGTTATAGAAATTCCCGCTGTTTAAGTCACTATTGTAGAAGTTGCTACTCTAGTATTGAGTTGTAGCTCTCTTTCCTTGATTAGAATTTCCATTCAGCTTCCATCTTTTGTATTTGTATGTTTTGCTCAACAATCATTCAAAGCATGTTCTCCTTCTCCTTCTCTAAATGACTGACTTCTTGAGCCTGTGGATGTTCAGTTGTTGGCAGCTTCAACTATTTCCTTAATGCTTGAATATCATCATTTCTACTTTTGATTATTTCCTCAGCTGCCTTTATATCTTTAGGATCTAATCCTAATTTTATAACAAAATCTTCAAACCCTTTGATTTTAGTGTCCTTTGCAAGAGATGACATATTTCTCAATTTTAATTGAGAATGAATATTATTCAAAGAAGTATGTAGCTTAGATGGTGACATGGTAGAACTTTTCAGAGATGAATATATCATTTCTCTTGCTTGCTTATGAAGGTCAATTTGGTCAATAGGATGTATTTGTTTGGTGTCAAATGAAAACAAAAAAGTTATATAATCTTCAGCACTTTTGGGCACATAGACCTTTGGTTCCAAAAATGCTAATTGGAACTGGCCTTTTTCACTGTCAAGGGCAAAAAGTAAATTAGTCTGATTTGTGGAAGACTGCTTCCAAAACGCTGCATATGTGGAAGTCTTTAGGGCATCATTTTTCTTCTTCATTTCTAAAAATTTACAAAAATACTTTGTTGTTTTGGAGAAGAAGGAGAATCCAATGTGGCTTCAGGAATTTGATGTAATGAAAAATGAGATTATGATGATAGTACAACTGTAGTAAGCTCTTTAGAAGTTTGAGCTTCTGAAGATTCTTCATCAATATTTATAGTTTTCCTCCTTTCAAATACTTCTAAATTCTAAATTTTGTAACTCTCACCCTATTGGAGATATAATTTTTTTTGGTCTATTTAGTTCTTTTTCTGTCATCCTTGGAGTTTCCAATGTTGTTTTATTGGAAACTGGCTCCTCAATCTCCTGCAATGTATTCTCTGTCCATTCTTTCCTGTCGGCATATTTCTCAATTTCAGGTTTTGTTGCATGCATATATGGTGTATATTTATGAGCAAGTCTCATTGATGAGATTACTCCTAATGGATCATATGACCTACTAAAACTCAACTTAAACTTAATCTGGCTCAATAAGTCATTGACTTGTTTTTTGTAGCTCTAGTTTTGACTATGAATGAACCAACATGTGCTTTAAATTTAAACTGAGCTTTTTTGTTTTCTCGAAACAAAATGAACCTCATCCATGCTTATCATCTATGTAATGTACTTGAGTGCAAAAATCCTCATGGGAAGGAACACTAGCAATTTATATGGTTGAAGCTCGCATCCATAAATCCTGAGTTTAGTGAAATTCTGGTATAAATACCAGTCTGCAACCTTAGTCTGCTCACTTAGATGAAAAATTATCTTGATATCTGTTGAAACCGTGGGGACTGCATCACTGTTTAACAAACAAGTAGCTATATACAAGAATTGATTAACAAAATCACTGAAAGAAAACTCTTCAGAGGTTTTTCTCACTAAAGATGTCCAATGGATCACTGACTGAGGTTTACCTTTAGCATCCAACTTTTGTAAAGGAAAGTTGAATATTTCTGACTGATGATATAAGAACAAGTAAACCAAGATTGACTGATGCTTAAATGATCCTTCAATGCTGAACTTTAAAAATTGATCATGAATTACATTAGAAAGAAACTGACTGTAGTTGAACATAATTGAAGGTTTTTTACCAAAATAGAACACTGATAGAAATCCCAAAATGACTTCATCAACCCATTGATCACTGGGATATCCTAACAGACAAGACACTAAGGAGATAACCTGCCTAGACATCTCAGGAAACATTGTAGAGGGATAAGGTGGGTTTGTTCTAGGTAATTCTGAGTTTTCTGGTAAAAATGACTCAAATATGTGAGCCTTTAGTGTGAAAGAAATTTTTTGATAGATTTCCATTAGAGCATTAGAAAAAAAAGGGTGTAAAGAGTCTTGATAGTTGAGCTGGAGGGATTGAAAAATTAACTCAGCTGCTATATGGAAAAGAGTTTCATTGTTTTGAGTGATTAAAAGTCTTTGGCTAGGAAGATATTGGGATCCACACCAGGTAACAAATATTGGAAAATGTGGGTTTGAGGGTAACAATAATGGGGTAGTATGGATTCCCAAAAATATAATTCATCACTCGTGTCTTAGTAGTTTTGAAACCCCAAATTGTGAATTTCGTACAGATCAAATTCACAATTGGTCTCTACAATTTTAAACTGTGTCAACTAGTGGGAATTTGTCCATGTTAATGACAGGGGGTAGCAAAGGATTATCTATAGGTACTTTCAATTTTAATTTATGGGAAGCCATTAGGAAAAAAAATTACTGAGAAAATTAAGAGAGAGTTACCTGGAAATGATGTCAATTGGAGGTCGTTGTCTGTTGGGATTTTGCTTGCAGTGTCGCTCTGAGAATTATAGTGACAAACAGAATTGGCAAATGGTCGATTTGAAAATGGTAAAAATGTTTATTAGGCACTGATAATGGTTTTTTGTTAACTTGACTGTTATTGGCGCGGGGGAATAAATGTGGATGAGCGTTGGTGGGAGATATGAATGAACAACGATCATTTGCTAGTTTTAGTGGAGGGGGGCTGTCACTTAGGGAAAGTAGAATATATGGAATCCACTTTGCGGACCTCCCCTTTCATTATCGTTCAGGAATGCGGGGCTCCCACTATTTGCTTTGAGCCGCCGATCTCAACGTGTGAGATCTTAACCATTGAGCATTGTGCCTTTGTTAACTATTAATGGGCGACGGTCGCGCCAATTTATGCAAATCGATTTATTATATAAAAAAGATGAAATATAATAAACAATGGTGAGAGGCATTTAAACATGCATGCTATTACTGGGATATTTTTGGTCTTTTATTTCTATTTCTATTTTTCTATTTTTTTTGTTCTTTTTCTCTATTTTTCTATTTTTATTTTTATTTTTTATTTTTTTATTTTTTTGAACATAAAGGGAAAAATATAAAATATTAATAGGGTAAAAATAAGTTACGACATGACCCATGGGAAATGTTTTACTGTTTGAACACTTAATAAAATTCCTCACTTTTAACCTTTAGGCAATGTGAAGTTCATCATCTTTTAACTAGAGATAACTGGTTCTTCCCTGTGTGCCATCATTGTTGTAGTGAAATAACAACACACCCATTTTAACTTATTATTTCCTAATAATAATGGGGACCTTTTTCTTAATTTTAGGCCAAACCACCTTTTAATATTTTCTTTTGGTTAAGTGTCCCTTATTGCTTTGTTGCATTTAATTTCTCGTTAGCTTTTTATCGGTTCTCGTTTCATCTCATTTTGATGCACAATTTGCAAATGGTGTTTATCCAAAGTTTGGTGATTTTCACCGCTTGGGCTAAAAAATGTACAAAATGTATAATATTTTAATTTTTGTAAACTAACTACTTTCAAATTGTAAATATTGATTTTGTATTAATTTTAGTTAACTTTTATTAATTTTTATTTTGTTTTGATAATGGTCCTACAAAATCGCGGCACCCAAAATTGTAAAACAATTGTAATTATGTGTTTTTGGATCTCAGAAATTTATTTCAAATCCAGTTAAAAAAACAATTACGAGATCCGAAATTCTGATTTTACAAAATAGCTGTAATTTTTATAACCTCAGCACTTTTATTACATAGTGGTTGTAGTTTATGGAGGGAGGGACCCACTGCATGTGGCCCTCCTCTCCTTCTCACTCCTCTCACCTCCCTCTTACTTCACCTTTTATCCCACCTCAACACTTATTCATTTCGGAACTTCTATTTTAATCAGTCCCCTAAGCTTATTCCTCATCCGAAATCTTATCACTCCTAAAAACCTTATCTCTCCTCCCCATATCGAGCCCTTTCCATTTCGTAACACCCATTTTGAAACCCTCCCAAAACTCCATATTTCTCCAAGCTTCGTAACCCTTATACCTCCCTCCATCCCTCTTCACATTTCAGAAATCCTCCATTTCGTAATCTTTTTTATAGAACCCAAAAATCTATACCTCCGATGGCCCGATTTTTTTTAGAACGAAAAAGCAAAATATATTATATTGAGGCAATATAAAGCAGATATTACATCATAACCTTTAAGATGAGCTTGAGAAAACATATTGGATACCCTGTGCCTCAGAGATGCCAAGGGGCGGTATCACAAAATAACAGGACATTCCAAGACAGCAGCATGTAGACAAAGACAGAAGTCACCACATATGAATCATGCCTGTACTAGAGATATAACAGGGATATCATTTACATCGATCACAAAAAAACAGAAACATACCAGGAAAAATCAGAGCAATTAGAAGCCAGGGAGGGAGAACTCCTGTATGGGCAATGAAACCCCCTCAGATAAGACCTTCATAGACCATTTACCTATGGGAGCTAGCAAACCTTCCTTGGATAAACAATCAACTTGTTGATTCTTTGACCTGTAGATATGTTGAATGGAACAACCCTGTAACTTACCCCACAGGTACATAATTCTATCCATCCAGCCTGTTAGATGAGGGCAGCTGATACAACATTTACCCATAACATGATCAACCATAATTTTAGAGTCTCCATATATAGACACAAAGTGAATATCAAAAAAGATGCAAAAAGACAGAAGACCCGCCAAGGCAATCGCCTCAGCCAAACTGTTTGTTCCCTTTCCAGCATTCCAAGAGATAAGATAATGAAGATCCTCGTCCATGATAATGTGAACCCCGCATCCACAGGAGTCATTCAAGGCTGCGCCATCGAAAAAAGCTCTTGGGGCACTCGAGAAAACAACACCTTGCCTGTTCCCATTGACAGCTTTGTATTTCCTATTCTTTGCCGGAAGCGCCTCATAATAGGAAACAACGTTTTGAAAAATAGCCCAAAAGGGCTCTTTTCTGGCTCTAAAGATAATGTTGTTTCTGCACTTCCAGACAAACCAGAGGACTATGATGATAATTGGTCTCCAAGATTCACGTTGCCCACTCCACCAGATGAAAGCATCCTGTACAGAGACATGAGATACAACAGGGAAACCAAAATTGACAGCCAGTTCACTCCACAGTAAACGTGCTTTCTGGCACTGGAAGAACATATGGAGGTTACTTTCCTCTGTTGCTTCACACAGACAACAAAAACCCGGTCCATGCCAGTTTCTTTTTCGCAGATTATCCCAGGACAAATTTTTATTGTGAAACACCAACCACCCAAATAAGATTAATTTGTGAGGACATCCGGCTTTCCAGAACATGGAAGGAAAGGAAAGGCCAGCCTGTGATGGTTTTAACCCAATCAAGTTAATATAAATGTCTTTCACGCACACCAGGGACCTTTCATTTGGCACTTTCCATACCAAAACATCGTGAGGTAGAGAGCGATATATGCCACTGCTAATCAAACCACCTCTGATTAAGTTCCATTGACTAGCTAAAGAATCACACATCCCCATGCTTTCAGCTTCTCTCCACAGTGGGATTGGACCCTGCCAGGCTGTAATGAGTTTATCCCAGGTGAAGAAGCCCTTACAATGGAAAAAACTGAGCAGATTAACAGGAACAGAAATTTTCTCATGCCCACTTATAAAAGAGTCTGTTCCAATGAAAATCTTGTTGCCTGATTGAAAGCTCCATATCAGGTTCTTCAAAAAGTAGAATTCAATCTTTCGGAAGCTGAGCCAGATAGCAGACCCATACTTGGAGCCAATCCTCCCAATTTTGTACCAATATGCAATGTCTCTACCGCCCATGTATTTCTTTTTTATAATGCTACACCAGGGGCCTTCTCCAAAAATCCCCCTCCATAACGATTTGCATAGAAGCGCCCTCCCAAATGATCTCAGGTCCAGCAATCCCCAACCACCTGAACTCTTAGGCTTTGAAATCTTGTCCATTTTAACAAGATGGTATTTCCCCTATGCAAACTTGCCACCCCATATAAAATTCGCAGTAATCTTATTCAATTTATGTATGATACTCGCAGGGAGAATGTTGGGTCCCTATAATACTAGTGATTACCCCATTACTATTGTAGTTATACCCCTTATTAATATTGTTGTGCCCCTATTGCCCTCATATTGTTATTATTGTGCCCCATAGAATCCCTCTATTGTTATTTTTGTGGCTTTATATTATTATTGTTAGGTCGGCTGGATTATATTGTGACTCCTTAGACTCCTATATATAGAAAGGAGGTTTTGTCATTTGAATCATCCAAGAATTGTTCATTTATGTAATGTAAAGGAGGTTGCCCCCTCGAAGAGGCTGAATTCTAAGGCGTTGATCTATCTTTTCTATATTTTCTTGAACTAGTTTCATAACATTTGGTATCAGAGCTTTGGATTCTAGGGTTTCGCTGCTCCAAACAGGTCATCGTGGAATTTTCGCTATAACTTTTTTTCTGCGACGTTTCAGAAGTTGCAAAAAAAACGCATTTGAGAAGAAATTGCATGGAACCTTGGGTCCGAATTTCAGAGCTTTTCGCGCTATATTTGCGGAGATATGATCTGAGGAAGTTGGTATTTTTGCAGAATCCTGAATTACATTCCAAACAGGTGACGTGGGGAAAATCGTCATAAATTTCTTTCTGAGCATCGGATTGAAATTTTGTAAGAAGGTACAGAAAGAGGATAGAATTTAGTTTTCTTGTATATATTTTTCAGAGTCAAAGGTCGAAACAGTGACACGTGGCACTTCATACAAGTTCGCTCTACTGAACTAGTCTATAATCAGGTCACTGCGGGATATTGTGCATAACGCTTTCTTGGAGAATCCAATTTGGATAAGACTAGTGGCATTCGAAATAGGACATAGAAGGCTACTACAGGTCAGAATTTTAGAACTGGATGATTCGAAATTACAGAGATACATCAGATTCAATATCAGGCTTCTACGAAGTGAAAAAAGGTGTGTAGTTTTTTTTTTTAAAATTTTTGCGTAAGCTTGGTTTGAAGAAATTCAAAGGGCATAGTAAAGCATTATTATCGGTAATTGATGCCCCGAGGAAAGAAAATGCAAACACCTAGTAAGAAACCTGAAAGCTCTAGCATGACTTATGAAGAAGAGGAAGAAATGCAACATGATATAGCAAAATTACGAGACCAAGTGCAACAAGTGTCACTTGCACAAAAAGGAACAGAATCTAAGATGGATAGTTTAAAGAAAGATGTAGAAGCTAAGATGGATGGTGTTAGCACCTAAATCTGCCTTAGGCTGAAGGAAGGAAAAAATTAGGGTTACCACAAACCACGCTCAGTCTGGTAGCTAGCCCTACCAGAGCAGGAGAGGGCTCTCTCCGAGTCATGCTCAATGAATAGATAATTGAAAATGGTCTGAGATGACTTACAATGAAATATTTACCTTAGGCTAGTAAGTGAATAGGGATTCTAGAAACAATTTTCATGAATGACCGAGCTTCTGGGATGTTATGGGACCGACGCTCAACAAAGAACAGAGAATTTAATAAAAAGGCACAAATTATTCCGTGAGGCAAGGTAGGCGGGAAATGTAACAATTTAGTTTGAGGTACCGCGGCATGAATAGATTGCTGAAAAAATTGAAAAGGGCATAGTTACATGAATGCTTTTCAACAGAAGAATAACACTGAACATGAAATTTTCCCACAGGCAGAGCAATAAAATTGAATTCTACCTAATCTCACTCAAAAAATTTCACTGGAAATGAACATGAATTGAATTATGAAACATAACGAAATACGTATGAAAAAATAAGAGACACATTTGCTACACTCACAACAACAAGAATCTCATGAAACAGAGCCGCTGCGTTTCATTAATTCTTTGTCAAAAATACACAGCGAAGAAACAAAGTTTATTTCCCACAGTCTCCCAGAAGTTACAAGCCAACCAACCCTTTGCAAATAACTTGCATACAATATATAGAATGTGTGAGGAAGAGATAGAACGCCCAGGGGTTGAGAAGTTACTCTAATCATTACAAAATGGAGATGGAGAGCCAACCATCAGCGACAGGTGCAACACTGCAAACATGACATTTGGCTTGGGGTGACCGTTTGCCTTCCTTCGCCACTTGGATAGAAGCCAATCTAGAGAAAAAACTCTTTAAATGCCACCTTTGGTGCCAAAAAAACCTAATTGTAGATGAGCGGGCCCACTTGGAGAAGTCGCGAACCGAAATTTCACGAAACGGAAGCAAATTAGCAATTTTTTCCTCTGTGCGTCGCGCCATTTTTCTGTGCATCACGCTACTTTGGGGCCTGTTTTGGGGCACTTTTAGGTGTCCAAAATGTGCCCAAGTGAACTTGTTAGAAAGCATGTCCTGTCTACTTTCTAACCCCACTAAAATTTCTGAATTTGGTGCTCATTTGCCCCTCCAAATCTTCATTCTCCCAAGACTGCTTTCTATGTGTCAAAAAAGTGGCAGAAAGGCCATTTTTGGGTGTTTTTTGACCTTTTGGAGCTTCATACCTTGCCAAAATTTCTTGCCCGGACACCAGTAGTCGTGATTTTCCATGTTGAATCCAAAAATGAAAACCATTCCTCATTTAGAGCTCTAGAATTTTAGCGCCGCGCAGAGTGTGCGGGGCACAGGGAGAAAAACCCTATTTTTTGCACAAAATTTTTCCAAAAACACAAAAATGCCCCAAATTTCTTGAAATTTGGGCTAGAGGTTCCCTATGGGGTGCTATGCTGAGCCAAGGAAGCCTTTGCCAAGATTCAAAGCCGATCTTGCTCTTTTGCCCTTTTTGCCTTTCTTGTTGCTTTCCTCAATTTCGCCTTCAAGCTCCTTGTCTGGGCCTTTAAACTCAAGTTCTGTGTCCTGTAATGATAAGTCATGTGCCTCAGTAGTGTGTTGTCTATGTCGGCCTTGTTCAACATTTTGTCTAGGTGCATGTTAACCAACTCGAGAGTAGACTCCCGATCATCATGAATTTGTTGCTCCAAGGAAGTGAACTCAATCCTCCTATGTTGGGCAGCTTGGCGATCCTCATGGATGTTCTGCAGCTCCATGATCACATGCTGGTCTTCCAACTATTTGTTCCTCTGCTCCAAATACCTAATGTTCCATTTGGCCATCTCCAACTTGAGTGACAAGGATTGAATCTCTGTTTCTCGCTCCTGGATGGTCTCTTTCAACTGTACACTTTGCGGATCTATGTCGGCATCATCATCATCCTGAAGGAGAATGAATTCGGTCTCTCGTTCACCTGATGGCACACTTGAAGGCCCCTCATCATGCTTGGTCCTTTTGCCCTTGTCCTGTATTGCTCTGAGGGGAGCATCAGCAAGCAAATCCAACTTAACCTTCTCTTTTTTCGTGATTAGGGTTTCCTGGAGTATTTTCTTCAACTGCTTGATTTTGACTTTGGAGACCTGATTCCTTGTGTAGCAATGAGTAGCCATGCGTCTTTGAAATTTTTTATCTCTTTTGGCCTTATTAAGAAGATTGTTTAAATGGAAATTTACTTTGTCAAGCCAAAACTCCCTATTTTCAGTGATTTCGCCTGTGGGCCTGTTCTCCTGAAGTTGTGTCACTGTGGGTCTCCTCCTCATATTCTGATGAAACCTCGGATGCCATGACTGCTGTTTTAAAAGTTGAATTTGGGCTGCCCTTTGATTTAAATGAAGCTAGAAGTTGCTTTGACAATCTGCCACCAAGGGGACAATTTAATAGGGAGCATTAGGATGGGGATAATATAATGGGAATAGGGGTTTATAGGAGAATTTTGTTTAGGGATATACAGGGGTTTTTGGGGAATTTTGATAGGGTAGGGTTTGGGTTTTTAGCAAGGTAGGGTTTGTGTTTATTGAGCAATAGGAGGAGGGGAAAGGGAGTCTGATCTTGGTAATGTTCGGGTAATGATTATGGGGAAAATGGCATAGGGGAATAAGGAGCAGGGGTAGGGTAGGAATAATAACCTTGGCAACAACAACACTATAGCAAAAACCTTAGCAGAACAGTCTTTCTTTGATGTCTTCTTGTGTTTGCTTTATGAAACATTTTGCATTCAATCACAGGAAATAAACCATCATATCTCTATCAAATTTGATGCACAAGTGAGTTTATGGAGCCTACCTTGCAATTTTATGGGCTTCACAAGAAATTTGAGGCAATTTGGCACAATTTCAAGCCCTTTTTTCCCTGTGCGTTGCGCCAGTGTAAGTTTTACACTGGAAAATCTCTCCTAGTGCGCCGTGCTCTCTCTGTGCGCCGCGCTCTTTTCCAGGTGACATTTGGAGGCCTTCCCGATGTCCAAATTGGGCGCAGGATAGCTCGTTGGAAATTTATTTGAGTCTACTTTCTAACCCAACTAGAATTTTTGAATTTGGAGTTCATTTGCCCTGTCAAAAATCAAATCTCCCAATACTGGTCAAAATGTGCCAAATGAGGCTGCCTAAAGGCAGAGTGCTGTTACAGTCAACTTTTGAATGCCTTCCTCAACTCCAAATTGAGCTCACGATAGCTCGTTGGAAATATATTTGTGTCTAGTTATCATTTGACTCATCAAGAAAGTCATTTAGCCAACTGAGCTAGGAGAAAATTTGATTTTCCCAAGGTCACTTCAGAGGTGCATCAATTATCCCAAGGAAACTATATTTTTGACATTTCTCCAAAACCATGACACCTGTATAAAAAGTGAAGGAGGTTTTTCTTCCTTGGCATGTTGTGGAAAAAAAACTCTCATTTTTTCCAAATTCATCTGTTATTGTTCAGAAACCTCATTTGAGTGAAATCTATCCCGATGTATGGAACAAGGGATTTGTCGAAATGAAGTGAAATGAAGGGGATAGGTAGTTTCTAAATTATTGAGGAAATTTTGGGAAGTAGGGAGGGATGTTAGGAAGTAGGGGAAAGTGTAATCTCAGAGATTGAGTGAGGGGAAGGGGTCCAGAAAGGTAAAACACAGGTCCGACCTAGAAAACTGCCAGGTTGTCGCAAGAAACTAGGGTTTGTGCGAAAATGAGGAATTTGGGGGATCTCAGTGATGGGAAGTGTTTGATAAGGTACTTTAAGGATAGGGGAAGATGTATGAACATCAGGATACAAGTTTTGCTGATGATTTGGCCGTCCAAGAGAAATTTCCTTCAAAACCCTAGGAGAGGGAAATGACCTTACCTAGGCGCAACTGAACCATGAACAAGGTGTAAAATGACCCAGTGGGACTTGACATGATAATGACAACTCTCTGAATGATGGTGCACCCAGCTGAACGGTGACATGGACCGACATTTGGACAACTTTGACAAGGGTAAAATCAAATGCTAGACCTAAAATCTAGTGACCAAATTTTGCTTGAAGACTCACTGAAATGAGAAAATTTGACTTTGACACCTTAAAATCACTTTGTAAGACCATGTTTGATCACTGGAGGAAGGCTGCAAATACTGACACTAACAGACAGTTTAAAGAAAGGTGTAGAATCTAAGATGGACGATTTGAAGATAGATTTGAAGACAGACATGGAAGAATTGAAGAAGTTGCTACAAGAAAGGGTCACTAATGGTGAAAGGGTAGTAAAGGAAACTCATGATGAGAACAAAAGAAATGTTAATCATGATTCCATAGACTCTAATGTTGGATCGAAGACCCACCATATTCCAAAAATCGATATGAGGAAGTTTGATGGCAAAGATCCCGCAACATGGATATTACAGATGGAGCAATTCTTTGATCTCAATAATGTGCAAAACACACAAAAGGTACGTATGGCAACTTTATATTTGAAACCAAATCAGTTTGTATGGTATCAATGGCTTTTCTCTCGTAAACAATTTATCACTTGGGCAATTTTTACGGAAGAATTGATAGCACATTATGAGGATACAAAAAGCAACACTTTTTTTAGCCAGTTGATAAGTCTCAAACAAAAGGGTTCAATAATGGAGCACATTGAGGAGTTCCAAAAATTGAACATAAGGGTAAAACATATTCCAGAGGAGCATAGGATTGATGTGTTCATAGGGTCTTTAAAGGATAATATCCAACATGATGTTCGCCTTTGGGAACCTGATTCATTAGAGAAGGCATTCAGATTAGCAAGAAAAATGGAAAGCAAAATTATGGCAACCAAGAAGCATACCACTCACAACTATAAAGACGGAAGTGTTGTTGCCCCTAGTCTTCCACAACCTATAAAGTTGACACCACAACAATTGGAAGAAAAAAGAGCAAAAGGGCTTTGTTACAGTTGTGATAGCAAATACACTAAAGGTCATAAGTCTGCTGAGAAGAAATTATTCTACATAGATTGTGAAGAGGAAGAAGAAAAGGAGCAAGAAAGGTCAAAAGAAGAGGATATACTCCAGGAACAAAGCCTAGATGAAGAACAAATAAATCCGACCATATCTTGTAATGCATTGGCGGGAATTACCACTCCTCAAACCATCAAGATAGAAGGACAAATCAAGAAGAAAAAGGCAATAGTGTTGATTGATTCAGAAAGCACCCACAATTTTATTCATTGTAAGGTAGCAAAAGAATTGAATTGCTTCCTATATCCAGCACCAGAGTGTTAAGTGATGATTGCAAATGGAGGAACAATAAATTTCTCTAGAAAGTGCCATAATATCAAGCTATCCATGGGAGAATATGTATTGACTAGCCCAATGCTTTCCATTCCAATGGGAGGTGCTGATGTTGTACTAGGAGTCCAATGGCTACAATCCTTGGGTACAATCGCTTTTAATTTTCAAGAACTTTTCATCAAATTTTCTACGGAAGGAAAGGAAGTTGAATTAAGGGGTATTGCAGGGAAACCGGGAAAGATAATCATCTCTAATGGTATGACAAAGCTTCTAAAAAAGGAGCAAAGAGGTGTAATTGCACAATTATGTTTGCTAGATGTTTCCACATCGGAATCATCTATTTCTCCAGATCTCCAAAAAGTCCTGGACAATCATTCCAAGGTATTTGAGACTCCCAAAGGTCTCCCACCTATGCGTGATCATGATCATGCTATTCATCTAATTCCAGGAAGTGTTCCTCCAAACATCAGGCCGTACAGATATCCCTATGTCCAAAAGAGTGAAATTGAACGTATGGTTGCAGAAATGCTAGAGGCTGGTATAATTCAACCGAGTCAAATTTATTTCTCTGCTCTAGTAGTATTGGTGCACAAGAAGGATGGATCATGGCGCATGTGTCTGGATTATAGGGAGCTCAACAAGCTCACTATTAAAGATAAGTTCCCCGTCCTGTCATTGATGAATTACTGGATGAATTGCATGGATCAATTTACTTCACCAAGTTGGATCTTCGTTCAGGATATCATCAAATTAGAATGAAGACTGAAGACATTCCGAAAACAACATTTAGAACTCATGAGGGTCATTATGAATTTTTGGTCATGCCTTTTGGCCTTACCAATGCACCTTCAACATTTCAAGGTTTGATGAATTCAATTTTCAAACCATTCCTTAGAAAATTTGTGTTAGTATTTTTTGATGATATACTAATCTACAACAAGTCTTGGAAGGATCATGTTGAACATGTTGACAGGGTGCTACAACTATTGGAGGAGAAACAATTATATGCAAAAAGATCCAAATGTTTCTTTGGAGTCCAGGAGGTGGAATATCTGGGTCATATTGTATCTCATGAAGGAGTTAAGGTAGACCCTAGCAAAATTAAAGCCATTAAGGAATGGAAAATCCCCACATCCATAAAGAATCTACGAGGATTTCTCGGGTTGACAGGGTATTATTGCAAGTTTGTTAAGAATTATGGGAGAATATCAGCACCTCTAACAACATTATTGAAGAAAGATGCATTTTCATGGACTCCGGAAGCAACAAAGGCCTTTGAACATCTTAAAGAGGCAATGTGCCAAGCACCAGCCTTAGCTACACCGGACTTCACAAAAACCTTTATTGTGGAATGTGATGCTTCAGGAAATGGAATTGGTGTTGTTCTAATGCAAGATGAAAGACCCATTGCTTTTGAAAGTCATCCAATCAAGGGAAAGTTTTTAAGAAAAGCTATTTATGAGAAGGAAATGTTGGCAATAATCCATGCACTTAAGAAATGGCGACCCTACCTAATGGGAAGACACTTCAAGGTAAAAATGGATCATGATAGCCTTAAATACTTTTTAGAACAAAGATTATCCTCTGAAGAGCAACAAAAGTGGGTCACAAAGATGTTGGGTTATGACTTTGAAATCATCTACAAAAAAGGGAAGCAAAATGTGGTGGCAGATGCACTCTCAAGAAAGGATGAGGATGTGGAAGCATTGTTGTGCGCTGTTTCTATTATCCAACAAGATTGGATAAATGAAGCAAGGGAGGAATGGAAGAATGACGAAGAAGTGTGGGAACTTATTCGAAAGTTACAACAAGATTCCAGTACATCTGATACATTTAGCTGGAAAAATGATTCGTTATGGTACAAAGATCGCTTATACCTCTATAAGAATTCCCAGCTAAAACAAAATATTCTTATGGAATTGCACACTTCTCCCTTAGGAGGGCACTCATGATTTCTAAAAGCTTACCACAGGGTTAAGAAGGAATTTTTTTGGGATGGCCTTAAATTAGATATTCAAAAGTTTGTGGTGGAATGTTTGGTTTACCAACAAAATAAAGTTGAAACAATTAAGACACCGGGTCTATTACAACCTTTATCCATTCCAAGCCAACGTTGGGAGGAGGTTTCAATGGATTTTATCACAGGTTTACCCAAGTCTGAGGGAAAGAGTGTCATCATGGTGGTAGTTGACAGACTTACCAAGTATGCACACTTTTGTGCATTATCACATCCATTTAAAGCCAGTACAGTTTCTACTGCATTTATGGAAACAATTCAAAAGCTACATGGAAACCCAAAGATAATTGTAAGTGACAGAGATCCCATTTTCACTGGAAATTTTTGGACAAAATTATTTTCTTGTCTTGGTACTCAGTTAGCTCATAGCTCATTTTATCATCCTCAATCTGATGGGAAAACTGAGATAGTAAATAAATGTTTGGAAGGATATCTTTGTTGCTTTGTATTTGATAAATAGACATAATGGGTCAAATGGTTGCCTCTGGCTGAATGGTGGTATAACACTTCCTTCCATACAGCAACAAAAATGACCCCATTTATGCCACTTTATGGGTATCAACCACCATCCATCACATCATATTTAAGAGAAAATTCTAAGGTTCAGGTAGTGGAACACCACATTGAACATCAAAAACAAGTCCTCCAACTCTTAAAGGATAACCTCGTGTTGGCACAAAATAGAATGAAACAACAGGTAGATCAACATCGCAGTGAAAGAAGTTTTGATGTAGGTGATTGGGTATTCCTACGGCTACAACCATATAAGCAAATGTCCCTCAAGTAAGCTAAGAAGGATAATAAATTATCACCAAAGTATTATGGTCCGTACAAGGTGTTGCAAAAGATTGGTACTATGGCATACAAATTGGAGCTTCCTGCAGCTTCTCGATTAAACCCAGTTTTCCATGTTTCATGTTTAAAGAAGGTTATAGGCGACAAGCTCCCAGTTCAAACAATATTGCCAGAACTTGACGAGGAAGGAAAAATTATATTGGAACCGGAAGCAGTCACAGAAACAAGAATTCGACAGCTACGAAATCGATCAATTTCAGAGTATCTTATCAAGTGGAAGAACTTATCCACTGAAGATTCCACATGGGAGGATGAAAATTTTATGCAGAAGTATCTAGAACTACTCAAGCGTTGAGGACAACACTTTTTTGAAGGAGAGGGGCATGTTGGGTCCCCATAATACTAGTGATTACCCCATTACTATTGTAGTTATACCCCTTATTAATATTGTTGTGCCCCTATTGCCCCCATATTGTTATTACTGTGCCCCATAGAATCCCTCTATTGTTATTTTTGTGGCTTTATATTATTATTGTTAGGTCAGCTGGATTATATTGTGACTCCTTAGACTCCTATATATAGAAAGGAGGTTTTGTCATTTGAATCATCCAAGAATTATTCATTTATGTAATGTAAAGGAGGTTGCCCCCTCGAAGAGGCTGAATTCTAAGGCGTTGATCTATCTTTTCTATCTTTTCTTGAGCTGGTTTCATAACAGAGAAAGAACAAATTAGCCCAATAAATAGCCAGTTGAGTTAAGACGGCTTGCACCAGGACAATCCTTCCAGCCAGTGATAGGCTCCTATATTCCCACATAGAAATCTTTTTATGGTATCTGTCTATTATCCATAGCCAATCTGGTTTTGAGTACCCCCTTGCTTTGAGATGGAAACCTAAATATTTGAAACCATTTTTTATGGATTTCATGTCTATCCCAAACAAACTTGAAACCCATTCAGCTGTTTCCATGTTGACATCATTGTGGTACAGAGTAGATTTTGACTTATTTATATGAAGACCAGTAGCATCTTGGAATCTTTTCAAAATGACATGTAGATATGACCAAGTAATTCTGCATAGCATTGTGAAGATGAGCACATCATCAACAAACAGGTTATGCGAAATGAAATTGTTCCTGCAAATCTTCAATGGTCTGCATCTGTTTTCACTGACAGCAATGTTAATATGAAGGCTTAAAGAGTTCATTGTCAGTATAAACAACAAAGGAGATAGGGGACAACCTTGTCGAAGACCTCTTTCTGCCTGAAAAAAAGGAGAAGGGATCCCATTAATAATAACAGCATAGCTAACGCCCTCCACACAAGCCATGATCCACTTAATAATGTTTGATCTCAGACCAATCTTGGCCAATAAACATCTGATAAATCCCCAATCTAAGGAATTATACGCTCTTTGAAGATCAATTTTCAAAATGGCAGCATCAGATTTGTTTGTAGACATGGAAAATAAACTTTCTTGTGTATTAGCAACAACATCCAATATGTTTCTACCCTTCAAAAACGCATGCTGGTCCTTCGTTAAAAAACAGGCTAAGGTAGATTTGATCCTTTCAGCAATGATTTTAGTGATGATTTTGAAAGGGATATTGCATAGGGAGATCGGCCTAAAGTCTTTAAAGGATTCAACCTCCGGTTTCTTAATGGCCCGATACTCCTTCGACATCTTTTATATTGTTACATTATATTTATCGGTGTCTAATTAAAAGCTTCCCCGAAACAAGGCATGAAGTTCGAATGAATGGATTTGCCTTGTAATGATTTTACTATTTTTTTAATTAATTAATTTAATATTTTATTTAATGTTTTTACGTTAATTTAAATATTAGTTAAGTTATGTAATGTATTTTAATTTTGTAAATTAATTAATTTGTATATTAAATAATTAAATAATTTTAATTAATTTAATAACTATAATTAATTAATTTTAATTATTTGGTTAGCTAATAATTTAAATTAGAATTTTTAATTAAAATTTCCTATTTTTGGCTCAGAGATCCATTTTTTTAGAATTCTCGCAATTTTGACTCTTCAACTTTGGAAAGGCATATGTCACAATAACTCGTTGGAAAGCTAAGACCGAGGAGAATAATCTCGGAAAGATAAATTTAGTAGATTTAATCATTTAATGACCCAAAAATTCAGCAGAATACAAAGTGAATAATTTGCAACAAAAGTTGGTTTTTCCTAATTTGATTTGGGCAAATTTCATTGGCTTGAGAAAATTGTTGTCACTAATTCATCGTCAAGCATTGTTCAAAAGTTAATCAGATCCATTTGAAGTGATCTCATCTTGGAATTTATTTATATTTTATTTATTTCTAATTTAGTAATTTTTTGAAAGAATAGTTGTTTGATTTTTATTTTGTGAAATATATTTTTTTTTTATTTTCTGATTTTGATTGGTTTATGGCAGGAGATCTATTGAATGAGATTAAACACAACAGATTTGGAGCAATGAGAAGGGGCCAACAAGGAAGAAGATGCAGGATTGGCAACAACAACTTCAATAATTCTCCATTTCTAGTTTTCATTTTTGTAATTAAAAAATAGTTTTGAGAATGAGGAAGAGTTTCCTCTTCTCTACAACTAGATTTTCTGAAAGCACTATCGTAATAGGAGATTATAGCTGTAAGCGAGGGGAATAATTTATATCTGAGGTTAGGGGAAAACTCTGTGATTTTTCTTGCTGTGAATTTGCACTATTGTAATGACTGTGAGTTGAATTATGGAAAAAGAAAGTATTTTTAGTTCTCAAAGAGAAGGTTGTTTTGCACTAATGTTGGCAATTTCTCCAAGGAGCTGACGCTGCTCATGGATTGCAAATTCTTGTAATGGGATTTTGGTATTCTTTTAATTAATTTTAATTTCATATGCACTATTGTTTGGGATGTAAATTAATCATTTTGTTATCAAAATTTTTGCAATTGATTTCAATTCTTGTTCTAAATAGTGTATTGTATTTTGACTACTATCGTATAGATTGTTTAATGTTATTGAAGTTTTGTAAGAGCTATCTGTGAAGAGCAGAACAAAATTAGAATTAATATGAATTCATTGAGATAGGAATGTATTGGGGCAGTAACTATTTATTGTTTAAATACATTCCTATTTTGTTTCCTCTTTCATTAATTAAATGAACTGCTTCTTTAATTAATGAAAAATTATAATTGATTCAATCATGTAAATAGTTCTCTTCCCCTGGTTAGTTAGTTCATTTGCTCTCAAATTGAGAGAAGGCTAACCTTTTCCTATTCAAGATATGACTAGTTTTACTTGCATCTTAGAGTAAAAATGCATTTAGATTTAATTTTTCATTCTAGAAGTCCCCTCACGTAGGTGCATACCTTAGTTGTGGCTTGGTTGAGCCATAAAGTCAACTTAAGGATCCGTTTGCTTGCATGTGCACAAAAAGAGGGAAGATATGATTTCTCTCTTTCTATTGGCAAGTAATAGACATACTATAAGCCAACATACGGGGAGAGAGGGTAACTGGACCCAATTGAACCAATTGGAGCCATTACACAAATAGATAGGAATATGATTTAGGACTCTTACCGGGTGTTATCCCTTACATGTTGATGAGGTCATTTTGGACCATTAACAGGACCACGGTAAGATTTTTCCTAATACTCTAGTGCTTTTGCCAATTTTCCATTGGAGTTATTTAGCCAACTACTAAGATTACAATAGGATCTATTGGTATAAGAAATCATGTGCTAAGAACTATCAACATACACATAGATGCAAGTAAATCTAACTTCTACATTTGTTCTCTTGCTATTTTTGACATGTAATGAAGCTTCACTTGTGGCTTACAAAATAGGGAAATCACTAATTTCTAGAGGATCTCTAGTAAGACCCACTTCAAATACATGTACTTACTACCCCATACAAAGGTGGGTTCTTTGAACATATATTGAGTAATGGTTTCAAACCAAAAAATGGCTTAGTCATCAAATAATCCTTGGTCCAAGGTGTGCCACTTCTAAGGCCTTAATTATGGGTGCCATAATAGTTTATTATCCTTGGTTGTACTAAAAATTCTAAGACATTTTTCAAGATGACATGCAAACCTCTTGAACAAAAAAATAAGTCTTTGAAATAGAAAGGAAGGAAAACTAAACTAATCTTTGACTACAAAAGAAACACGTACTATTCTTAGAATGAAACACATACTATTCTTAGAATAATCCAATAGATAGACATAATTCGACTACAAATCCTTGGATATGAAATTGGATTCTCACTATTAATCATGGAGAAAAAGAAATTCTTACAACATACCTAAATTCCCTTGAATACAAAATTTCCTAACCATTTGTCCCTACAGAGTAGTCCATATATATTTACACTTCTCCCCTTTTATTTCAATTATGTTGGAATACCAATAACATCACTTAAATTTTATCCCATGATTACTTAATAAGGATTTTGGGTCGGGTACATCCCATTTGTGTTGGATTGTTATATTGAGTGAAAAATTTGTGGACTTGATGAAGGTGGACATATTGGGAGTATCATTGGCACTAATAAGACATTTTTGAAGCGTAAGAGATGAAATATTGTGGGAGTCAATATGAAATTTTAAAATTGGAGACCAAGCTTCTAAGATCAATCATGTTTTTCAATCCTTATCTTTATCTTCCTTATGTGCATTCTACTCTTAGGAGAAAATATTCCTTTAGATACTCAATTGCTCAATCACACCCTTAGTTGGGAAAATTGATGTAATTTGTATGACTGCTTGCTTCCCAAATGTACTTGTTTAGTATTAGTCAATTTGGTTGAAGCGACCTTAGAGAGAGAGAGAGAGAGAGAGAGAGAGAGAGAGAGAGAGAGAGAGAGAGAGAGAGAGACTTGTGCATGGATAGAAACTTGGCTGAGTATGTGATAGGTCATGTCTTACTACCAACAAGCCTTAGGGTTTTCGTATCACCTGATTAATTTAGGGTTCACATTACATGTCTGTATAGTGAGGAAAATGAGGAAAGTTTTCACCAAAGATATGTGATTGGTGCATGTTGTACGAGATCAAAGGAGCATGAAACTAGAGATTGAATTTTGTTAATATAGGAATGCGATAAATAGTTTTAAAATTAGCAGGTCATTTTTAACATTTATTTAATTTTTAAAATCATCAAATTGATGTGCAAGGTAAAAATTTGCCTAGTACATGTGTGTGTGTGTTTTCGACATCAATAAGGGACTAATACATACTCATGGAATGGTTTGGATCTAACCCCTTGTATCAAGAAATTTTGTAGAGATATCTCCTCCCCAACTAAAAATATTGATATGCTCTTTCCATCATTGATTTTTTGGGTTCTGTTAAGGTGTGCCATGTGCTTGTTCTCTTTGGTGTAATGATGTTGACTACTTGGGTCTCAAACATTATGCCAAATGTTTAAGGAATAACCATTTAGGGTTTAGGGAATCATAGGGATACAAAACATGTCAAGGGTGTGCATTTGCATAGTGTGTGCATGCATTTGTCATGAACAGGGTGTGTGATATTCCTCATTGTGTAGACACACAATCCCATGAAGAAATGATGTTATATAATGATGCAAGCATGGTTAGGTAAATGATTAGGTTGAAAGTATGCTACGAATATTGCACAAACTACAAGTAAAACCATGTTACAGTATAGTAGATAATATATACAACTATGTTACAATTTTACAGTTTTAAATACCAAAAGTTATGTTGTACGATAAAAAAGGAAAATAGTTTAAATTTTTCTTCTTAAACTGCCATCTTAAGGGAAGTGCACTCCCAGTAGTGAATTTCATATGATGAGATGATGGGTATAAAGGCTATTAAGTAATGCATTCCTTGAGATATGTAATCCTTAAGAAGAAAATGCGCTCTCAAAATGGAAATTAAATGTTGTTTGCATGAAAATAGGGAATCCTATAAAATGCACACCCTAGAATGAGCAATACAAGACCTCTGTATTGGCATGATAACTTCCTAAAATCACAATGTTATATAAAATCCATGTCTTTAGATGAATTATACACATTATGCACACTGTTCTTTGACACTTGATGACAAAAAAGCATTAAGGAAAATTCGTGCTTTCTTAAGGAAAAATACATGCCATCAAGTGAAAATGCATTGTGAATGCATGGTATGGTTTTTTTATATGTTAAAGAATAATATGTGCACCTTGCTAAGAATAAATGCACACCTACAGTGTAAAAATGCATAATGTGCAAACCTATAATGACATAAACCCTTAGTGATTCTTCCTTAACTATATGAATTGTCTTCATGGAAAGAAGATTGAAAATGAATGGTAATTCATTATGAATCCAAGTATCACAAGTTGTTTGAAACATACTGCTGTGGGGAAAAATGCCTATGCAGGACGATCCTATCCACCTAAGGTGTGACAGTGCCTTAGCAACATACGAGTACAGCTATACTGGTTGCTTCCTTTATGAAATGTGAAAGAAGAGAGATCAATAGACTTACCGGTGTCTTCTGTTTGTCCCTCGATCCAATCTCCCTTCTCTTTGGGTGTTCACAGCTACTTGCCTTCTTGCTTATCCAGCTACAACTTCCTGCAAGATCACAAGAGAACAGCTACTTGCGACAAGAGGACAACTACTTGAGACAAGAGAAGAACACTATGCAAAGACAGATATTCACATTCATAACTGATTTAGGATTAGAAATAAACCAAATACACTAATACATTCAATACATCAAAATACATCAGCATATAGGAGAAACCAAGATAGCTTTATTGATGAATAACAAGGTTCAGGAAGAGATACAACCCAGAGGGCTCCAATCCAGCATCTCCTTCCCAGCAAATGGAATTCCTATCTTCAGCCCCTTCAAAGCATTAAGCACCCAATGATTCCAGTCTCAATCCAACAGCAACTCTTTGCATTCACAAAGTTCCAGCCCCTCGATCTCATGGAGGAGAGATCCATATATAGATGTTTGGAGAGAGGATGAGTCAGCTTGAGATCTGACTAGTGTCCTCTCCCTCTATCAGTTCTTGAGTCCACTTGGAGGTTCTTGCTTCCACTTGGAGATTTGGAACCTCTTACTCATCACCAGTCGAATTCCCTGAGGCAAGTGTCATTTTGGAAGCTTCCTGGCTTCTGACACCTTGAGGAATGAGTCTGCCACATGTGCAAACTCGCTCAGCGCAGGTAGCTAGTGTTGGAGTTGACATTCAACGCAGGTAGACAGTGGAGCCACTGACATTCAGCGCAGATGGTCAATGGAGCAGTTGACATGATCCTGAATTGACTTGTTTTTGAGCAGTTTCAGGTGGAGAACTTCTGTGAATTGTTGTGGTTTATTAGCCTTGTTCCTCTAGGGGTAGGAACAACATGTTTAGGGACTTTGGATCCCTTTAGATTATGGACATTTCATGCTCAATGCTGTAAGGCACAAAAATGTCTATAACAGTTGCCCCCTAAAGTATGAGGTTGTTTATCGGGCGAAATGCTTTATCAGGGGGATCCGAAGTTCATCCAATGCCGGGAGGGAGACCTGTAATACAATACAATACAATACATTATTTTTCATACTGCTTTCATGATCTAGCTGAGGCGGGAATTCCCATGCTCAGCTTTATAAATACATTTTTCTGTACATAGAACAGACAATCGTCTGATGATAGACTGATAATTTTGATGAAATTATCATCCTTTGAGTAGGATGATTATCCGCTGCAATGATGTACATGTCAATGTCTTTATCTTTCCTGAATATATATCGCAGCCCGGATGGATGAAACTAGATCCGAGGTCTTCAGACTCGTTCGATCTTCACTCTAAGTACAAGTCGATCCATGTGAGAATTGTGCTGAAGTCGAACATGGAAAGACATCTCTTGATTACCGGTCAATGAGGTAAACCGTTAACAAGCGCGAGAGGAATCATCGATAATGATAATGACCCTCAAGGTACTGCAGTACAATTCACATGGTGTGAATAAAGGACTTGGCATTAAACACCACGCAAAATCTTTCGGTCGAAGGTCATTGAGGTATACCTGTCGCCGGAAGTGAGAAACTTGCCATTGAGGCATGCAAGCTTCAAAGTACTGAAGGGGTTGTTCCTAGATCAACTTCTTGGATAATGAGCTGATGTCGACAAGAAACGATCCATCAAAGGAGGGCCTTAATGAATCCCACATCAGTGACACGGAACGGAGCTAATGATTGTAATGGAGGTGAAAACGATCTGTGACATATGATTCAGGGTGGCGGTCATGAATGGATGAAGGATAATGTATGGCAATGGATGGGACACGGTTGACTCTCTCTGAACGACTTCTCTTGAACATATGGCGACACTGATACGATGGATCGGTAGCATTACCCCAAATATGGATGGTATGGTGAGACCATGGTGATGTGACCGGTGAATGAAACAACCCAACCCGACTGTGGTATGGAGGAAAAGTGTCATGTTCAAGAGCGACTTGCTACCATCAAAGTTTTCTTTAGTTTCTCCCAATTTTTCCCCAGTCATTGCTGACCAGTACCTCTTTATTTTTGTCAAGCTTGAGGAGGATAACATATGCTTGTTCTATAACCTACCCTTCGGGCAAGCCCATCGCTATGTTTTAACGAGCCTAGCGATAGTGAAACTCGTTCTCGTCTAAAGACAAGTTTGTCGCTATTTAATGATTTTAACGAGTCTAATGACAAGGATAACTCGGTCCTTTTCATTTTTAGAGAGTCTGAAAAGATACATAAAGTCAACTCCAAAATTCCTTTTTCGTCATCTAATCCCTTAAGTCCAAAAAAGTATAAAACAATACAAAAGGGATGAGTTTTCGATAGTTTTAACGAGCCGAATAAAACAAGCGCTCGATATTTTTGTGCAATAATCCCTCAGGTCCAAAAAGATTAAAATCTAGAGGAGGGATAGCTCTTCCTGTCCTTTAACGAGCTGGAAGGCCAAAACTCGGCAATCTTTTCATATTTTACGAGTCAGTTGAAAAGAGCTTAAAGAAGACTCGTCTTTTGAGGAACGAGTGATAAACAGGGTTAGCAGCAGATTCCAGGTACAGGTTGGAATTTTCCAATCACGGCAGTGTCACAAGGATGGCTAGGTGAAATCACTCTTCGCAGCTGTTCCTCAAAATGGGTAAACAATCATATGGAGGTGAACGATCGGCCAAATGAAAAGTGGAGGTGACAGGTGCAAACACGACCAAGGTTTTAATGGCTGATGATATTACATTCACAGTAGTTATTTACCGGGATAGTTCATTTTTTAACGAGCTTAAACACGGGTGGAAACATTTGCTCGGTCTTATGTTTATTTTTTAACGAGCATGAACTATGTGCTAAAACTGCTCGGATCTTGCGTTTATTTTTTAACGAGCATGAACTTTGTGCTAAAACTGCTCGATATTATATGGTCAAATTTTTTATTTTTACCATGACTAGCTTTGCCCTTTTCAAAGATAGTATTGTATCCTCAATTGTTGCATCAAACTTAGTTAGAAATGAATAATATTTGCATGAAAATGAGATTATAACCCTAATATTTCGCTTTGAACTACGTAAAAAGCCATTAAAAGGTGTTTTTACCTCTCATTTTACCATTTCATTTGAACTTGGTTTGTTGGAGCTCTAGAGGTGCCTCTTCCCCCTTGATTTTCACCAGCTGATTCCGGGAGATTCTGCGGATGATTTTCGGCGCCGTCTGGACCAGGTAGGAGCTAAACTCTAGCTCTTTCTTTTCATGGTTTCCTTTTTCCATTCTGTGCCTGTTTTCCTGCCCCCATGAGCCTCTGGGGTTTTGCTAGGGCGCTCTGCCATCAGCGCAAGCAGTCCATTCGAAACCTGCATTGAATGTCAAGCTGCCTTAAGGCAGTTTGACCTTCAACGCAGGTAGGACACTAGCCACTTGCGTTGATCATAGAAAAGCAGTTCTATTGCACAGTTTTTGATGAAATTTTGCCAGTTTTTCATCAAATCCAGGATCTTACTCTTTCTCTTGTTTGTTTTGCAGGGACTTTTGAGCAAAATGACCCTCACATGGCGAGAACGAGAACATGAAGAGGAGGACATGATTGCCCTCCATGACCCTGTCACGGTGAACGCGCTGCGGAACTGTGGCCTGCTGAAGTTCTTCCGTATCTCTAGCATGAGAGCACATATTTCTTTACTGCAGTATATGCTTGATGCTTGGGATCCTATCAACCAAGTATTTCAGATCAGGAGCAAATCCATTCCTTTGACCGTGGTAGACATTTACTTCTTGACTGGTTTGTCGAGGCGGGGTGCCCCCATTTCTTTATCTGGTTCGGCCCGAGGGAATGACTCTGTGAGGGATTATGTCCGTCAGTATTGTAGGGAGGGATCCCAGCCGAGCAGAGACGACAAGGTTGTTATCTGTGAGATTACTGACAGGTCTCTCAGGTCCATTCTGTATACTATTGGTAGGATGGCCGGTAGCGCATCTCTACATGTTGCCAACAGATCTTATGTGCAACACGCCTTGGAGTGTCTCCAACCGAAAGTATTCAACTGGTGTGATGCAGTACTTCTTCAGATGAAAAGTCAGTTGAACAAGGTAAAGGACGGGAAGCTGAAGAACTTTGGATATGGTTCTATTCTGACTGCCTTTGCCTTGGAGAAAATACCACTGATGCAGCCTCAGTATATCGCACTCGACTTGCCTTCTCCTACCGAGCCACGCATGCAGAGATGGGTTGATCACATGTTTAGGCATGCTGGTCAATCTTAGTTTTCTTTCACTGATACCTTCTTCAGGTGGTTCGAGCGTCAGGAGATGGTCTACTCTGAGTATCCATATGTTGGTATGGATTTCCGAGGTGATCCGGACTTGGTACTGCCGGATGGCGAACAGTGGGGCGCTATGGGTAAAAAACTTTGACCATATTACTGTTTACTATTCTTATTTATAATGTCCTTGTGCTTTATTCTATCAAGACTTTAATCAAACTCATGTGTGCATGCAGATGTTGGTCCTGTTCGTCCAGCAGTTCGCCCGAAAGCACCAGTTGCTGCCCCAGTAGGGGAGACTTCTGGGAGGGTTATTCTCCGCGATCTTGATGTGGCAGAGACTCTTACAGCTGTGCAGGAGCAGGTTGAGAGCCTTACTCTCGGCATTCCCGATGTGAGGATTGATGAGTTACCTTTACAGTTGCAGCGACATACTACTGGTGTGCCTAGACAATGGACTCGTCTCTTGCGCATGATTGCATAGGCCGTGACGTGCTATCATGAGCATCACTAGGCTAGGGTGCCCCCTAGCATTTTTGAGTTTTTGGGTCATATGACCGATTTTTGTCTTGGTTACAGAACATTATGTATGAACGATAAACAGCTTATATATATATATATATTTTGATTTTCGAGGTTTATTTTGGTTGAGTTATATGATCCATATTTACAACATTGATGATGTGTCCCTTTTTATAAATGTCGCAAATGTCTATCTAACACATAGTTTGCTAATGAGTCGGTTAATGTGTTTAAGTTTCTGGAAATATGCTGGTATTGAATCGAATCAAATTGTCTTTCCAAAATCTTGACCCTTAGGAACATGCGATAAATAGCTGGATTGCGAACGGAATATATACCATTGAGTTGTAGTATCACGAGTTGTGAGTCTAGCCTGACAATTAGTCGGCGTATACCATGGGTGATGGCATCAGAGAGTAGTTCTATCAACGCGCTATACTTAGCGATGTTATTCGTTGATTGCCCAATACACACACCTCTGAAACTTACTAACTCGCCGCTTGGATCAAAAATGGCCCAGGCTGCAGAGGACAGGTTCCGTGAACTACGACTCGCTCCGTCGGCATATCCAACACATGTCTCCAGAAGGTTCGACATCTGTAATGAATGTAAAAAGGTGGATCACTCGACCAAAACAAATACTTTAGCGAAAACAAAATACAACAAAAGCATACAGGTTACCATTTAAGCATAGTAACGCTTGAGGTACAACCCATTACGGGGTTGCGCCAGTGGAATTCCGTCATAATCCATTAACTCGTAGGCTCCTTTTGCTAACACTCGTTTAACAATATAGGGGCCCATCCATAAAGAATTAAATTTACCTGCTCCCAATTTATCGGATTGTTGGTCATAAAGCAAGACCAAGTCATCTTCTGAGAAGACACGGGGTTTGACATTTTTGTCGAACTGCGCCTTGACTTGTTTCTTATGGGCTTCGTTAGCCAAAGCGGCATCATGACGAGTTTCATCCAATTGGATTAATTCCAAGAAACGAGCCTCCTCTTCTGAAGTTCCGGGGAGGAGATCAATTGCGAGTTTAAGCGACGAAATTTCACACTAGATTGGCAAGACTGCTTCCAGGCCATACACCAGTTGGAAAGGTGTGAACCCGGTCGCGTTATTTACCGATGTTCGGTAAGCCCACAAAGCTGAGTACAGGATTAGGTGCCACCTTCTTTTGTGAACCCCAATCATCCTTTTCAACATACGCTTCAGGACCTTGTTGATTGCTTCAACTTGTCCGTTGGCTTGCAGATAGTACGGGGTAGAGCTGTCGTGAGATAGCCCTAGCTTGGCAGCTAATTCAACCATCATGTGATTGCGAAAATGCGACCCATGATCTGTAACTATAGCCTGTGGTACGCCGAACCTGGCGACTACATGATTGAAAAAGAAAAGGGCAGTTGTTTCACCAGTGTTATCTAATGTAGGCATCGCCTCGGCCCATTTGGTAAAATAGTCAACAGCGACTATAATATACCCATGACCCCCAGTCGAGGTGGGGTTACATTGCATTAAATCAATGCCCCATTTGGCGAAGGGCCCAACAGCAACTATTGGCTGTAAAGGTGTGGGTGGTCTTCTGGTTTTTCTATCGAAAATTTGACAAGCATGGCAACTTCTGACTGCGGTTATGCAATCTTTGAACATCGTTGGCCAGAAGTACCCTGCTCGTAAGATTTTCTGTGCTGTAGCATATCCAGATTGATGCCCCCCACACGCGCCTGAATGACATTCATTCAGGGCTTTTTCGGCCTCTTCATGGGTGAGACACCTCCTCAGAACTGTATCGATACTACGACGGTAAAGCGTATCACCGATGATCATGTAGTCTTTCGCTTGGTATCGTATACGTTTGTGTTCTGAGTGAGTGGTGTCAGGCCTGAATTTTTGGGTTTGGAGATATATTATTATATCTCCATACCACTCATCGCTTGCAGATATCAGAAACAAACTTTCGTCCACGATTGACTCTTCTGATGTTTCATCGTTGGATGACGATGGGAGATCGCATAATAATTCTGCGAAAACTGAAGCTTTCTTTGATTTGGATTTTACAAATTCTAGATCAAACTCTTGAAGGATCGCTATCCATTTTGAATATTTGCCCCCCAGCAACTGTCGCGACAATATATAAGTCATGGGGTTGCAATCTGATAGAATGGTAGTTTTTCGAAAGAGGACATAATGTCGAAATCTTTGTATCGCTTGAACAGCAGCGAGTGCTAGCTTTTCAACATAAGAATATTTGCTTTCTGTATCATTCAAGTTTTTACTTAAATAATATATAGGATGTTCAATTCCATTGACCTCTTGAAGTAAAACCATCGCAATGGTCGTATCTGCTGCAGCTAGATACAGGTTAAAATCTCTTTGATAGTCCGGGGCATACATTAATGATGCTTTTACTAGAGAATCTTTCAGAGCATCAAAAGAAGCTTGCGCCACCTGATCCCAGACAAAAGGTACATCCTTTTTCAAAAGACGAGTATAACCTTTAGCAAGTTCTACGTAATTTGGAATGAACCTCCTCAGAAAGTTTGCTTTCCCTTGGAGTTTCTGAATCTGAAGCAAATTTGAAGGTGGAGGCAAATTAATGATTGCCTGAACCTTGCAAGGGTCGAGACGAATCCCATCCTTAGAGACTACAAAGCCAAGTAAACAACTAGAACCGACGCAAAATACACATTTGTGCGGATTGAGTCTTATCTTGTAGTGTCGGCAACGTAGAAATATCGCTCTTAAATGCTGCGAATGATCAGTCCGCTTTCACGAATGAGCCGGAAGGTCATCGAGATATGGTTGAACTATGTTCTTGATGTCATGGAAGGCATAACTCATTGCCCTCTGAAACGTCGCCCCTGCGTTCTTTAAACCAAAGGGTAATTTTCGATAAGCGAATGTGCCCCACGGACAAATAAATGCAGTCTTTGACTGGTCCTGTGGGCGGATATTTATTTGATTATACCCGGAAAATCCATCCATAAATGAAAAGATTTCACATCCGGCGCATTCATCAATTATCTGGTCGATGAAGGGGGTAGGGTAGTTGTCCTTTGGACAAGCTTGGTTTACATCCCTATAGTCGACACACACTCTAATCGTCCCTTGTTTTTTCATAACAGGGACAATATTCGATACCCAATCGGTTAGAGGAACCGGGTAGATGAAACCAGCATGGAGAAGTTTTTCAACTTCTGCCTTAATGGCAGCGACCTTCTTGGGGTGCACCTGCCGAAGCTGTTGTCTTACTGGTTTGACATCAGGATACATTTTAATTTCATGTTCAACGATACTCGAGTCAATGCCTGTCATTTCATCATATGACCAAGCAAAGACATCTCTGAATTCGCAAAAAAGAGCGTTATATATTTCCAGTTCTGAAGGGGAACAACCTTTGCTGACATAAATATTCTCTACATTATTTGTCTTAGTCGAGATATTTATGGCTATAGTCTCTTCAATATTGGATAAGTTTCGCTCGGAATCCACCGTATTTACAGTATTTGATAGGAATTCAAAAATTGAAGGGTGATAAAGGTCATGTTGAGTATCTTCTTCACATTCCAGAAGAAGGGAACGATGGTGGCAATCATTTCATGGTGCCCCCTCAATCAACATTGATTGTAGAATTTCTTCGTCAGTCCCATGTACTTTCGACCAAGGATCTAATGGGGTACCATATTCTCTAGACCTATCTACCCAAACGCTTGATGAGCGTTGATTTGGGTTCGCCTCCCATGCCCGAAACATTGATTGCTACAATATTTCTATAGGGCTTGGGGGCAAAACCATTGCATGATCCATGTCGACATCATCTTCTGAGACCTTCGTGGAAGATATCATGTTGCAGGCTCTTACTAATGCTACTTCCCCTATATAGAATGGAGGTGGAAGTGCGAAAGTTCCCATTAATGTGGGGTCTTTCAGTAGGCCTACTCCGATGTCTTGAAGCGAATGGTTGCTTCCATGGATCATGGGAATGCTTCCTGTAACTTGTGAACCATTAGGGAGGAAGTCTTGTTGGTCGACGATCGTAATCCCTCCTTCAAACGGGAATGCGATCTTCCTAAAATAAGTCGACACAACAGCTGCCATGGCATATATCCATGGTCTTCCCAGTAGGATGTTGTAGTCAAGATTCCCATCGATGACTTCGACATCTATTTCTACTGTTTTTCCTCCTAGTTCAACCTTCAAGTTATTAAGGATACCCAACGGGGTATATGTCCTTCCGTCGAATGCTTTTAATGTCGTCGAAGATCGCGACAAGGTCGGAGATCCTAAAGTCTTCCAGCAACTCATCGACATAATACATGTAGATGCCCCCTCATCAATAATTGTTCGGTGAACAGTCTTGTTGAGGGCTTTCACTTGAATAAGGAAAGCTAGTTGAGCTGGTAACTGAGGATCGTATCCTTTGTGATTAAAGGATACAAGATTGGAATCCTTGGGATCAACCCCACCAATAGCCGATAACAAAGCCTGCCTTTGGGATGGGCAATTTTGTAGTACTTCAAGAGTCGACATAGCGGATGGCGATTGGGCCAAATCTTCCACTATGTTATAATGTTGCGCCGCTTTGGCCGGAGGATTAAATGTCGACTTGTGTACTACTCCCTTTGGCAGTTTTATTGTTAATTCAGGAATGATGGGTGGTACAACTTCTGTCGAAGTTGTTGTCGAACCACTTGGTTGATCTTTACCTTTGTCATTCGACAGCTGCGGATTCCCGTAATCTTTATTCCTTGTCGAAATCAAAGCATCATTCTGCTGTTTTGAAACCGACAACATAAGTACTTGTGACGGGGAAGCATTTCCACTATCAACCAGATTTTGACCTGGATTGGGAAAGGGATCAGTTAACACAGCTGAGGTTTGTGAACTTTTGAAGAACCTTTTAAGCTCAGCTTTGTATGGACAATCGACTGTCCAATGATCCTCGTCACATATCATGCATGGACTCTTTGGTTTCCCTTTCCTAGGAGGGTTTGAAAAAGTTTTTTCAGGGGATGACTCACCCTGTTTCTTCTTCTTCCCTTTGTTTTGCTTCTTCTTGCTCCCTGGTTGTTTCGTTTCTTTGCCCTTATTCGCTAATACGGCATTTACTTCCGAAGCAAGAATTTCAGCTTTTGCATTTTGATCCGAATTCTTACGGGCTTTCTTAGACGAATCCTTTGTCGATTTCGCGTTTGCCATGCCAATCACGCCATCGCCGGCATGAGAGTCACTATTGGATTTAGGAGGAGGAGGAATTGAGAATTCCGGTCTAGGGGCGTCAGGTATTGTGTCGTAGAGCGTGCCAGACTGAGTATAAACTAAGTCTAGGTATTGTGCACGAGCAATAACTTGCTCCTCTGTTACGACTCCCCCCTTCGCCACATCCTCTGTTATAGCAGGAAGTAACGACTTTATAAACCATTCAGCTAACAGCTGATCGGGAACGTATGTTTTTACCATCCTACGACGACAACGCCATTCATGTACATGATCGGATATATGAGTGGCAGTTGTCTGCTTGAAGTTGGTTAATATTTCTGTTCCCGTTTCATACCTTATTGGTAATTGAAAATGGGTTAAGAAAGTCGTGGCTAGGGAACTAAAATAGTCGAACGAGGCTCTAGGTAATTCAATATACCATTTTGACGCTGGACCCATTAACGTCCTCTGAAAAAGGCGAAGCCTTATCGAATCATCATTCAGGGTGTTTGATGAACACCACAGATGAAAAGTCATCACGTGATTCGATGGGTCTTCACCTGGATTTCCATTGAATTTAGGAATGTCAGATGGACGTTTGTGAGGAATCACTGGCCACCAAGGGGCGTAAGCAATCGGATCGTTGGTTAACCGGTGTAAATCGGGTAACTCTAAAGTTGCCACGAATGGTAACTGTTGATTCAGGTTAGGTGAAGCATACCCAGGGTAGGATGGAATCGCTTGAGCAGTGGGTCTTTGCATACCAGCATAATGTAATTGATGTTGGTATGACTGATACGGTTGGTGGACTTGACCACTGTAAAGCGGTTGGTTTTGACCGTTTTGAATATATGGTTGTCCACTGTTCGCAAAGATCCGCTGCTCAGAACCTTGGTACACTTGTTGGAATTGTGGTTGTTGGTATTGCACCAGCCACGGTTGTGAAGCCATGTTCTGTTGTGCTATACTAACTGTTGGACCAAGGTGTGGGGTAATTGTACCCGTTTGGACTTGTGTCGCCCCACCAGTTGGCGATTGCGGTTGTGACCCAGGGTCAAGGTGCTGTTGCATTACAACCTGAGAAATCTGAGGTTGACATACAACAGGCATCGCTTGAACTTGTGACACTGTTACAATATCCGGTGTGGTCGGGATGTTTGACATAGGTACACACTGTTGCATAGAATATACAACCCTTGGTTGTTGAGGTAGCATAGGTACCCAACCACTTGATGTAATTCCAGTATAACCTGAATACTATTGTGAACTCCCGTATGGATACCCTACCAGAGGGGGTAATGAAAGGGCATACTGCCCCCCATACGGTAGCAATCCAGAACTCAAGGGGATTGTTTGTCCTTGTGGACTGGATTGCCCAAATTGACCTCCAAATGGATCAATCTGGCGAGCCTCAACATAAGAGTTGCTGGATGTTATTCCGGATGAACAAACTGGAACGGACCACACTGTCGAAATAGTCCCTTGGTGGACTCCTTCTAGCGGTTGTGAGCTAGTCGGGACAGCTGGTATGCCGGCAAACATTGTCGGAGTGACGGCAGGGGCTTCTGCTGTCGCTGTGTCGTTCGACACAGTCCTAGATGTTGACGGTTGTTCAGACATTTTGAGTCTATCCAATAGATTGCCTAGCGATTCTACAGGAACTTCCACTTGTGGTGGATTAACTTCTGATGATGGAAATAGAGTGACCCCGACTCCAAAATGGGTTGGAGTAATTGCTTGCAGATCCTCTGCAATTTCCTCTATCGCAATCAAACCCGGTGGAAGAGGAAGACTGTCAGGTCCGTAAAATATTTCTGGTGCCGAAGAAGGGGTTGAATCTACAGCGACAGTTGTTTGAGGAGCAAGAATCTCTGAATCGGTTACAGATGGAACTGGTTCAGTAGCACAAGTATTTTCCCCCAGACTAGGATCAGTGTTACTGTCCCTCTGTGGCTGTTGAACTTCTTCTATAGAGGCAGGGTTTCCAGAAATGTTTGGAGTAACCGGAATCTCAGATGTTGTCGGAACACTTGTTCTAACTTTGATAGGAGATTTTGAACCGGTTAAACGAGTTCGCTTTGTCCGTACTGTTTTCGATTCCGGAGACAAAGACGGTTGACTCGTAAGCCTCCGCGAACGACGGGGTTTCAATTGACTTTCTTCCACGATTGCGGATTACTCGATCAACCAAAATACAAAAGGGGAAAGTGTGTTTCCGAATTAAATGAATTTTTTAGACGCTTTTAGACAAAACTTGCTTTTTCAGTTTTAAAGAGTCGAGAAAAAGCTAAAGATGACTCTAGTCTCCTTCGATGTTTTAACGAGCCCGAAGTGACAAATGCTCGGATGGAATTTTTCTGTTATAGAGTCTGAAAAAGGCCAAAAGAAACTGCTCTGGAGTTCTAGGCAAAGGGTGTGCCAAACTTTTCGCAAAACCGCAGAATACTTTTTAAGGTACGGGCGGTCGATCTTCGTGAATGCTGTGTTCACTGCATTGCGATCAGTAGGGCGGCCGACACGGCTTCCTAAGGATAAAGGATATATGCCTATAGGGGTCTCCCAATATATACGCGACGGTACGTGGGAGCACAATCCGTACTAGCGCTATCGTCCCTCAGGAGGAATCACCCACCTTCCACGAGATCGACAGTCACTAGGCTTAACGACGCCGGAACACGTCTCTAGCCTAGACCTCTATGTTGTGCGTTATGTTACAAAGCGTTGTTAAGTTCATTCAATTTATTTTAGGTTGATCTTTTTAAAGTTTGCCTTTCAAGGTTCACCACGAGATGTATGATACAAATTCCTAAATGCAGTCTAAAGATGATAAGCAAGCTTTATATCTTTTCAACTTTGAAAATCCTAGCTACTAAGGGAAGAGAAAGACACCATCTTTTCTCAAAGAGCAATCATCACACTCTAATGCACTTTTCCTAAATCCAACATGCAAACTTATCAAATGCAAATGCACAATGCAGGTGTTTGTTTTCCGCTTTCTTAGTATTGATGCCTACAAAGAAAGCTTTTTGTACAACTTTGAATTTTCTTTTAAATGATCAATACAAACAAGTTCACTTTTTCGAAATCAGAGAGGGTAGAAGAGATTACACTACTTAACGATTTTCGAAATAAAGACTTGTTTTGACATTTAAAAGAGACAAATTCAAACCAATAAGCAAAAGTAAATCTATAATCAATCTGCAAACAACCAATGAACTCTCTTCTAAGATCACAATCAATCAGATCTGAATCAAAGGCTACAGGATGACTATTTTACTCATGCAAAGGAAAACTGTAAATGATGCCACAAACACATAAAAACACTCACAGTCTTTTTGTACAAAAGGAGGCGGAATGTAAGCAAAGAAAAGGGGTTTTTAGACTGGTACCTATGCTGGTTAAAGGCTGCAAAAAACAGAGATCAAAACAGGGCAACAGAAAGCAGAGAACCCCAGTTGCACAAGGCCAAACTGGTTCAGCGCAACCTCAACACTGAGGATTTGACATTCAGCGCAGGTAGCCTTCACGGGACCTGCGTTGAAATGCAGACTGCCTTCACAGCAGTTGCGTTGAAGGAGAAACTCTCGTTTCTCTTGGGTTCTGGGTCACAAATTGCTCAAAAATCAACAGTTTCAGGCCAAATCAGAAACACAGGCAAGGTATAATCAAAGGGATGCTTTGAAAGCCACTAAGATCTATCACAAGGATCATCAAATCATTTGTGGATCCATTGTTAAGATCATAGACAAGTCCAGCAACTGGATCAAAGCAGCAACTTTCTACTTTGCATCCGGGAAAGATGCAGTTCGATTTTTACTGTCAAGTCTATGATGCAAACAATGATAGAAACAAAAATAAAATGACTAAACAATTCTCCCCAGTGGAGTCGCCAATTTGTTGTGGGGAAAAACGCCTATGCAGGACGATCCTATCCACCTAAGGTGTGACAGTGCCTTAGCAACAAACGAGTACAGCTATACTGGTTTCTTCCTTTATGAAATGTGAAAGAAGAGAGATCAATAGACTTACCGGTGTCTTCCGTTTGTCCCTCGATCCAATCTCCCTTCTATTTGGGTGTTCACAGCTACTTGCCTTCTTGCTTATCCAGCTACAACTTCCTGCAAGATCACAAGAGAACAACTACTTGCGACAAGAGGACAGCTACTTGAGACAAGAGAAGAACACTATGCAAATACAGATATTCACATTCATAACTGGTTTAGGATTAGAAATAAACCAAATACACTAATACATTCAATACATCAAAATACATCAGCATATAGGAGAAACCAAGATAGCTTTATTGATGAATAACAAGGTTCAGGAAGAGATACAACCCAGAGGGCTCCAATCCAACATCTCCTTCCCAGCAAATGGAATTCCTATCTTCAGCCCCTTCAAAGCATTAAGCACCCAATGATTCCAGTCTCAAACCAACAACAATTCTTTGCATTCACAAAATTCCAGCCCCTCGATCTCATGGAGGAGAGATCCATATATAGATGTTTGGAGAGAGGATGAGTCAGCTTGAGATCTGACTAGTGTCCTCTCCCTCTATCAGTTCTTGAGTCCACTTGGAGGTTCTTGCTTCCACTTGGAGATTTGGAACCTCTTACTCATCACCAGTCGAATTCCCTGAGGCAAGTGTCATTTTGGAAGCTTCCTGGCTTCTGACACCTTGAGGAATGAGTCTGCCACATGTGCAAACTCGCTCAGCGCAGGTAGCCAGTGTTGGATTTGACATTCAACGCAGGTAGACAGTGGAGCCACTGACATTCAGCGCAGATGGTCAATGGAGCAGTTGACATGATCCTGAATTGACTTGTTTTTGAACAGTTTTAGGTGGAGAACTTCTGTGAATTGCTGTGGTTTGTTAAACTTGTTCCTCTAGGGGTAGGAACAACATGTTTAGGGACTTTGGATCCCTTTAGATTATGGACATTTCATGCTCAATGCTGTAAGGCACAAAAATGTCTATAACACATACTTAAGTATATGTCCTAGTTATAGTGCCTGTAAGTTGTAACCTAGATTTAGGGTTGTGAAACAACCTTCAACCATTTTCATTAAGGATTAATAAGCAAAACAAAACATGGTCATAATACCCTAAAAACAGTTTTCAAGCAATGTCATTTCAAAATATTCATAACCTCAACATATCCATACACACTAACAAATTAAGAATAGAATTGAATTGTGAATTGTATAAACATATGTTAGTGTGTATAGTGTTGTAATTATTTCAATCCTTCTAAAAGAAAATTCTTGAAAAAATTATTGTAAAGGATGTGAATTATAAAGTGGGATTGGCATGTGCTAAACCCTTGGATATTAGGTTTTCCTTAGTGTCATCCCATATTTGCAATGACCCTTACCATGTGGGATGTTCTCACTATACTATTTTAAAATAAGTGCTTCCATTACTTAACCTTAGAGCACACATCACCTTCACATAAGCTTGTTCCATTACATGGTATAAACTTTTGATGATACATGTTGGTCCTCAATTTTGTCATTAAAAAGCCACATAAACCTTCTTCATTTAGTCATATCTGTCTCATTTTTCCTAGCCTTTGTGCATTTTGATTATGTTTTTCCCTAATAAAGATAAATAAACACATAAAAAAAATGTATTTTTACTATCTTATTTTAATTTTGGCTATTATTATAGGTAAATTTCACCTAACAACCTGACTTTTTTAATCAAATCTTGACTATTCTCTATCATAAACCCCACTTATTAGTTAGCCTTATCACTCACTAATTTATTTTTCTTTCATTAAAATTAGTCTTATAATCATGTGGCTACTCTAATTATTAAATTAGTTTCTTATTTCTCATAATACATTTATTGTTACTTCATTGTTACCATTTTCTCAACTCTTTCAACCTAATCATTAAGCCTAACTTTGCTTTATCATTATCCTAATAACTACCAAAATTTATCTTCAATCAAATAAAAATTCATCTCACCTAAATTGTAAATTATGATATTAAAATCTTGAACATTCATTACAAAAACAATTATTATATTAAGATATTTCATTCATTACAAAAACAATTATTGTATTAAAATATTTCATTTATTACAAAGTCTTTGAGCAAATATATTTTTGAATCATACTAAGAAATTGTAATGTAGTTGCAAGGTATTGGGTGCGCAGACCAGAGGATAACTATATTGTTTTGCAATTCCATATCAAATATTTCATTATTTTTCTCAAACTACTTAAAATGACAAAAGGAGATCTAAAGGGTGTGATCCATTAGTTTTAATGTAAGTAATCAACTATTCTTTGAAACGCCCTTGAAATTTTACATTTACTCTATGGTCACCACTTGTATGGTGAAATTTTCATTGGAATTAATGATCAATTTATTTAACGAGCATATTCAAACCCAATATCGTTACCACTTGTATGGTGAAATTTTCATTGGAATTAATGATCAATTTATTTAACGAGCATATTCAAACCCAATATCGTTATCCATCATTGATCATAGATTCTCCTCGCCTTTTTATACATCAGATCATACATTATTCTCCTCACCTTCTTATACATCACAACATTTGAATTAACCTCCTCTCACCTCTCATTACAATTTAAATCACAACCGTTAATTATGATGACTTTGGACCATTTTACTCATCAAGTATGCATGTTCAAATTAAAATACACACAATTTGATATCCAATGTCCATTTGCTAACATCGATTTCAAACTCTCATGGCCATTTGATTGGTTGAACATGCCCCTTTGATTTTAAAATTTATGTGATTGAAATGTGTGGTCAACCTATTATAAGATCATGGGCCTATATGTATGAAAAGCTTGGAAATAATATAACTCAGAGCTTCGACCAAGGCACCTCTATTATGATGGCCCGCTTCAATCCACATATTTTATACTTGAAGAATGGATCGACCATTAAATCTCTCGATATTTCTCTCAAACAACAATGCAATGCTCATTTCAAAGTCGGAAAGATTGCATATTGGAAGGGATGGAGCACTGTAGAAAAATCTACAAACAATAAGAAGTCAATTAGGACCAGAAACCATGATAAATCTACAGGATGAATCATTGACGATCATCTTCTAACAGAAGAAAGACTTTCCCGTTTCAGTAACTTGTATTCTCTCCTCAAATAGTAGTTCTATGTCTAGGCCAGTTTATAGCTACAACATCACCCTCCAAAACGTGTTGTTCCAGTTTATAGCTACAACATCACCCTCCAAAACGTGTTGTTTGTTTTCTGAGAATGAGTTGACATTTCGTCTTGAATCCATGACCATTTAACATGAAAGATCGTGTGCTCATAACCTTATTTTGCCTCGGTAGGAAGTGCCAGAGTCTATCTTGTTAGTATCATTAATCCTTTAGGCATGGGTACTGGTAATCACTACCTAGATGCTTGGCTTTGGAAAATTGCTACTTGAATCGAATTATATGTGATACCCTACCAACCTTGTCCAAGTTTCTATTTTTAAGACATTGCATGAGAAAGAGAAGAGACCAAAAGATATGGGTGCAAGACATATTTGACATGGATTTTGGTTGAATTTGGATTCAAAGAATCTACACCTATTCAACACCAATCTGTTCCTATTCTCCTCTTAGGGAGAGAATGCTTTGCTTATGCTCCAACTAGTTGAGGAAAGACACTGGTTTTTCCTAGGCCCATTCTTATAAGATTGAAAGCACACTCCAAAAATGGAAGTTGAGCTATGATTCTCTACCCAACATGTGAGTTAGCTTCACAGAGAACATGTGAATACTAGAAACTTATTGTAGGAAGGAAATTCTTTGTAAGACTAATGACTAAGACCCTTACAAGATGCGTTGATTTAAAAATTTAAAAATGCTAGTGGCCGATATCCTTGTGTCTACACCCCTTTGGCTTGATTATGTTATGAATAAGTGGAAACTAATTGACCTTGGTATGATTGAAAAAGTTGTTGAATAACTTTTTCTAGACGAGCTGGATAAGCTATTTGAACTTGACTTTATTGAACAACTTGAACCAATAGTAAATGAACAAATTGAACCAATAGTAAACGCTTGCTCGAGTCTCAGTTGTACATTCATTGTTTAGTGCTACATTGCCTGATTTTGTTAACGAGCTTGCTTACACCATCACACCATCATGCATGATGTAGTCTCAGTGATCGTTGTTAGAAAAAAATTCATCTTCACAACTAATACAACATAAATCAAAGTTGGTTGGAAATGAGGCAAGAAGGCTTCTTGCTGTTTGGCAGGAAGTGCAGTGGAGAAATTATGTGAGGGAAAACATGGGAAATTCCGTGAGGTTTCGTTCTTGTGAATTATAGTTAATGTCACAGCGGCTTTTGGTTGTGAGTTTCCTTTATGGATTTTGACTCCACCAAATCCCATAGTGTACGTGACTCATCTCCGCGAATCCTTATGAAGTTCATAACTCGAAGAAGCATGCATAATATGCAAGTAACGCAACAAAGCATGACTACAATTTCTACTTGTGGCATGTGTTTAATGCAAAAATCTGCAGGATGTACTTTGCTTGAGATCCCTTTTACATATTTTTATAAAGTAGTTTGCCATTATTGTAACCAAACTGTAAATAAATGCAACATCTTCTTATTAGATTTTGGTTTCCATCTACTGCTTGCGAAGCTATCCAACAATCGATGGACATGTTTACCACATGTGTTGTTGAAAGTTTACGATGAAGAAGAGTGTGAAATCAAAATGCCTCGCTGCATTAACATACATAAAGACATGTGTATCCCCATTGAACGTAATTTGTATGCGTTACAAGGGAGCTGTTTGTGATAATTGAGGATTTGCCAATAAGTTGGAACAATTTTGGTTGGTGGTACAATCGTTCATTTAATCTGGTGAGAGAAAATATTGATGGTGTTCATACAACTAATGACCAGCAATGAAAGACTTCTTCATACTCGAACGGGTTGGTTAAAAGATATAACCGTATCAACATAAATTTTTATCAAAAGGGGAATTAATGTCTTTTCAAAAAGATAGAAAACATTTAAGAAGTAAATTAGTATACCTTAAGTGTATATTTAAAATTACAGTTATATACTGAAGTAATGGGAAACTAATTTTTGACAAGAATAAAAGTTAGTCCAAGCCTTTGTAATGGGGTTGGAGTTTCACTAGAGTGAAGGAGACCAAGGAGAATTTGTACTTGAGGCAACTTGGAGGGCTGATTTTTTCAATAGATCATGACTTTTTTAAAAAATCAAATATTTTGAAGGTTTATATTTGTTGTAAGCAATTAGGATAAAATAGTTTATTTGTGGTTTTCATTTATATGTATCTATATTAGCCTAATTTTCTTTTTCTCCATCAAAATCATATTAGCTTAATTTTGTTTTTCCCTATCAAAATCACTAAGGAATATTCACGCTATTCCATATTAGCTTAATTTGCTTTTTCCCTATCAAAATCACTAAGGAATATTCACCCTATTCCCTTTAGCATTTGATATATTTGTGTTTCTCTATTCCTAGGAATACTCACATTAGTCCCTTGGCACATCCTTCTTATGCATCTTTCATCCTTCAAACCCTTTAGCATTTGATATATTTGTGTTTCTCTATTCCTAGGAATACTCACATTAGTCCCTTGGCACATCCTTCTTATGCATCTTTCATCCTTCAAACTTAAAGTATTTGTATTGTGGGGTAAAGGTTCCCATTAGAGGGGCCTTGGTCTAGAGATATTAGTTTGAGTGTAATATTGTGTTTGAGCTATTCTTCATTTTTTAGTTAATCATTAATTTTGAACCTGTCCATTTAAGGGTTTAAATAAATCACTTCAACTTAGAGAAATTATCATTAGTGACAATTTGAGAGTTACCCACTATGATTTAAGGGCCAACTTGAGACCTAAAGTAGGGAAGTTTTCTTAATCTTCATAGGGTGCCTTGGCATTGATCCTTAATGGGATAAACCTAAGGGACAAAAATTATTTAACAAATTTAAATATTGGAAATTTATTTTTTATGGATTTTTATAGGAAATAATTTAATCTAGTAAATCGTCCTCCTTTCTTGAGATACTTCTAAACATTTTCAGGAAAAATGAAGACATGGGTTTTGATCTCTCAATTCAGAGCATGGTTTGTTTCCTCTTAGAATGTGAGAGCTCAAATAGAAGTGTCTGGTCAATGTGGTGATCAACATTGCACCAATAAGGAAATCACACAATAGCATGGGAAAAATCTATTATTTTAGAATGAGTGACTAGGAATGCATTCAACTGTTCCAAGGATTGAATTGGTTGTATTTAGAAGCTAAGTCGAAGATGCAGTTAATGCATGGAGGATTGAGGATTGCTGACTTAGTTATTTTCATTTTGGCTTGTATAAATAGTTGTAATGAGTAGAGGCTAGGGGATTTGATTCCTAGTGTTGTAACAATTTCTATAATTACTACATAGTGGCTTTGAGTTTCTACAATTAATAGATTTTACAATTTGTGCAAGAAAAAGTTTGGAGGCCCCCAAAACTATGGCATGTGCACTCATTTTTCATGTATACATCTCTTATTTTCTTGTCCATAACTTCCTAATAAATATCTCTCTTTAATTTCTTTAATCTTTATTATATATGTATGTATATCAGTCTCATTTGCATAATTTCCTAATAAATACTTCTCTTTACTTTCTTTAATCTTTATTATATATTTATGTATATCAGTGTCATTTTATATTGAGATAAACATTTCATTTGATTAAGTAGAGTTTTATTTTTAAGAGAGTTTAGACTTGTTCCTTAGCAAAGATTGGAGTGGTTTGTAGAGTATTGTTCCAAGCCTCTTTCAACCACCAAAATTGAATAAATACACTATAACTTATTTTTCTACCCACTAACTCTAGAGGATGTTAATGAACTAGTTAGATTTGACCAAGTTGCTTTCATTTGATTTGATTTAAAGATATTTTTTATTTGATGCATGAATCCTAGAATTATTTCTCAATCAACAAACTCCACAAGTGAATATAGTATTGTTGTGGGAACCACCTAGACATGAGATATCACAACTTGATTTTATGCCTATGAAAGCTTTTAGTAGTCTTAGATTGGAAATATTAGTAGTTAGATTTGACCAAGTCGCTTTCATTTGATTTGATATAGATATATTTTTTATTTGATGCATGAATGCTAGAATTATTTCTCAATCAACAAACTACACAAGTGAATATAGTATTGTTTCAGGAACCACCTAAGACATGAGGTATCACAACTTGATTTTGTGCCTATGAAAGCTTTAGTAGTCTTAGATTGGAAATATTAGTTCGTGTTTTGCTTTGAAAGTTACATTACCAGTTTAGATTTTTAACTTACATTGCAATAGTTTAGCTGAAGATAGCTTTTATTTTGCTATTCTAAACTTACATTGCAATAGTTTGAGTTTGAGTGAATATAGCTTTAATTTTCTTATGATATCAAAGTTAGGGATAGCTTTTATTTTACTATTCTAAACTTACATTGCAATAGTTTGAGTTTGAGTGAATATAGCTTTTATTTTTCTTAAGATATCAAAGTTAGAATTGGACAACTTTTATTTTTCTTATGATATCAAAATTAGAATTTGAATTTTCCACTGTAGTGATTTGATTATCATGAATACTGTAACACCCCTCCCTTGTGTACTAAATTATTGTAAACCTAAGCTAAGTTAAAGCTAGGTGTGATATCCTCCCTTGTGTGTTAAATGTTGTAAACCTAAGCTGAGGAAAGCTAGGTTTGATACCCTCCTTTGTGGGTTAAACTATTCTAAACCTAAGCTGAGGAAAGCTAGGTGATATGTAATATGAAAAGCAAATGTGTTATTAAATAAATTAATAAAATAAATCACTTGGAGGGTGGAGCACCAAGAGAGAGGAGATTCTTTCCAAATTCCATGAGGAATGGGATAGAGATGCATCTTTCATGATAAGCTTTTAGATGTGATTCTAGATAAGCTTCAATGGATTGGATATCCATCAGATGGACGGGAGATAAAGGCAAGATTTTATCTGGAAAAGTGTCGTGGGAGATAAAGACGAGCTTTTCTGAATAAGACCTAGGCAAATGGAAAAATCCATAAAGCGGGGTACCGCTAATGGTAACTAAATCATGAAAGAGGGTATTAAGTACCCAGTGCATCAATCAATTGAGGATAGTTGATCCTTGGTAAGATCTTTGGCTCGAGGGGAATCATAGGTGATTCATGGCTGGGTGGTGGTGCTCCTCCCTCCAAGTGAGGTTTTAGTTGGTGTCAGATGCGTGGAATGTTTCGTATGATGATTCTTACTCTCTCTCTATTATAGTTCCAACTTGTTTATGAGAATATTTCTTAAGTTTCTTCGCCATGAAAATGTTGCGTGAATTACAAATGCTTATGAATCAATAGATTTAATGGTGCTTCCCTCTATTCTGATGAGATTCACTTGCATGGTATGGGTTTTATATTAATCCTTACTTGTTACGAGATTAAATTATTTAGCTCGATATGCTGATGGTTGATTTCTTATCTCCTGTTGGAATGGTTAAATCATTCAGCTCGAGAGTTTAGAAGTTGTGTTTTTGGTATCCATGAAAATGATTGTATTATTATTATTATGCATGTAACTTTTATTTCACTCTAGATAGTGATGAAGTAGTTGTTGAATCTAATCTTGGACCTCGTTAAATATGCTCAAGGAAAAATAGAGTGCCTCTAACTTATGTGATATTATTTATACATTAAGACTTGGGTGCATGTGAACAATTATGGAATAATGCCTATAACTCATGTGCTATTATTTATACATTAAGACTTGGGTGCATGCAAACAATTATGGAATAACGTTGTTAGTTGTATAACGATGTAGTATTGTTTATGCCCTGCATGAGCTATATCAATAATATTCGTCATATGCATATTAGATGTAATAGACCCAAAGCAATATCCGAGTATGTATTCGTGAGGGGGTTGTTGAAGGGTTTAATGGTTGTTCCTCTTAAACATAAGTGGTTGGTTGAATTATAAACTCTGACAACTAAATCTAAACATCCTCATCTTGGTACCAGTTAGGGACAGTGCAGGTATTTTGCATGTACATAATAGATAAGACAATATTAGCTTTGATATGCTGGAAGTAAGATGCATGCCCATGCTATCAGAAATAGATGTAGGGAAATGTTCTACTAATTCTGCAGGGAATATTGCTTGAAGACATTAAAGTAGTTGTAGGGCTGCATGTGAGGAGTGCATGTGATATTATGCCCAGTATATATACCTTGATATATCATAGTGGTTATAGTCCTTGGTTCACTAGACTCCTTATGACTATGAAATCTTAATTGTAATCAAGACAAAATTTTTAAAACTTTATGGCCTAGAGGCTGTTTTCCTGGGTGGGCTAAGGAGGTTCGTTACAAATAGTGTCAGAGCAATATAGTTCAAACCTTGCGGCCTATGGGCCAATATGCCTCCATAGGGTATGGACAAGTTTTAGCCTAAAATTGGCCTCACTACCTAAAACTCTTCTAAAGGGTCCTGGTATAAGTGTTAAATCTAGACTCTTTAAAATTGAATCTAAATATTAAAAATGTTTAGAGAAAAGAATGGGGAAGCCCATATGGAGTTCTTGTTGCATGCAATATTTATGTCTGTCATAAAACGAATTTGTTAGGAAGGGACAACATAAATACATAGTTTAAACTGCTAAAGGGTTTGATTTCAAAAAAATAGGGCCCTTATATGACAAAGGTTTTAATTGTTTAAATTAAGGCCTCGGGTTATAAAGGATGTGGCTCAAATTGTGTGATAACACTGGTTATTACCAAAAAAAAAAAATATTTAGAGTTGGTTAATTTGTGAGTGGCATATTGGTTAATTAATTATAATGGGTCAACACCTAATTATTTATAATGGGTCAACGCCTCATCAAGTGACATTCATAGTGGAATCAATTGCGTAAGGTGTTATTGTAAATTGCAGTAACAATGGACTGTTGGGTACTTCACATAATCGACTAGGTGAACCCTTTTCTTGGGTCAGGGTGGGAAATGGATTGCAAACCACTATCTCTGATTCACGTAGACACTGACGGTTGGAATCAATTGATACCCAATCTCAGTTGGCTGCCAATACTCTATTCTTGTATTTTGTCGAGATTGATAGATCGGAAAAAAATGAGTTATACTATGACTATAGTACATAGTTGAAACTTCCGAATTACACAAGGCCACCGATATGGGGTGCGCAAATTTGGAATAATGGTTAATGTCTTAGTGGGAGTGTGTACAACAGAAGGTTGTAAATAAGACCAACAAAAAACAAAAGCGTTGGCCACGAATAGAATAAATGCCACACGTTGGCTTTTAGTTTGTTTAGTTAACTAAACAAGCAACAACATCACAACGACACCCCTACGATCATATGGATCGCTGCACTAGTTGCGTATAAGAGCAGGCTGTCAAGGGAGAAATAACAAATAATCTTAAGTTTTCTATTTTCTTAGGCTAAGCAGCCCTCTGTCTGCCGAACTGATAAGCTAAAGGCTATCAATTGTTAATGGTTATCTGTTAGCTCCCAAAAAGAAAAAAATGATAATTCCAGATGTTCATTACCCGTATGGATTCCAGATAGGTTCGACCATATCCATAACTTGGGAAACATCTGAGCTCGACCTCATCCAATGATTTGGAGAGGTTCTATTCCAAAAGCCGACTTTCTGGGTTAGGGATATAGGGACGTGATTCATTGACACGCTGTTAAAAGCAGTAATGTGTCCCTGTGTGGTTTTGTAACAGAGATATGGATAGGATGAGGATAGAGAATAATGGGATAATATTGTTGTTCTTTGTAATGCTGCCTTTCAGGCTGTTTTATCATAGAGTTGGGGATATGTGAGTTGGCCACCAAGCCAATCGATGTTGTTTTCCATAACAATTGAGGAAAAGTTGGGGCACGACTGTTTCCTTTGTCCACTATCCGCTGAATTGAAGGCATTGGTTAGGAATAATGACTATCATCGCCTTAGTTGGATAAGGATTATCCGTAAATCACACAATGGTCAGCCTTATCCATACAATGAACTTAGAGCATGGAAATAATGTTTGTTCAAGCCTTTAAACTGTGTGCTCTATTCCATTGATGAAAAATGCAAGCAAGCTCGGTTTTCTGTAGACCTTGATATGCTCTAGCATGGCTATCATTATGTTGTTCTTGTCCTCCTAGTTGGGTGGGGGGTGGACTCGTAACATTTCAAAGGGCGGAAGCAACCCTGCAAATGATGGATCGGGCAGAGGAGGGTTCGTCATCAGTGGTTGAAGGCAGGGCAAAGGCAACATCCATTCTGGTTGGCTTACAATATTCGACAAGGAGTGAATGTAAATATGGCATGAATATTTACTTAATTTAAATCTGAATCAAGTTAATACATATATATTATGTTTTTTAGGTTCCTTAGGTATCTAAAATCGCAGGGACGTGGAATTCAAACTGCCTATCCACCTTTTTCCAAATGAAATATTGCCTAATTGTGGCTCATAACCTATTAAATCGATCCTCTGATCTGACCTCTTAATTATTTCGATCAACCTGGCAGTAACGAATGCCTGTCATAATGGATCGATGCGGTTCATGTGCAAAGGAAACAAATTTTAAGTTATAGTTGTTTAATTATGTATAACAAAAAAGAAACAAAATGTGGAAGAAACCGCATGTAAAATATTATGTATATGGTTTTTTTTTGTTTGGAATGGTTTTGAAGTTCCCTTTCATGAATGGATATACAAAAAGGTAACTACAACTAACGTGTGATTTTTTTAAAAGGGTTGAATCTCCATTGGGTTACTATCAACGTTAAAACTTATCTAAACCAAGAGCAAGTTCGGTATACACAAACATTGAAGAGAGAAGCAGGACTTCGACAAAATTGAACATTAATTGTTTTTTTTGCAATAGTATAATAGTATAAGTAAGCCTTTGTAAGGTCGCTACGTGTTGACAATGGTATGGTTACATATTGATTGCTAAGTGAACTATTCAAAAATCATGAGAAATTAGTCAGTTACGACTACCTCTCATGGAAATGGTCATACGTTTGAATGACTTACTTAACGCGGTTGAATCCCAAAAATGATATCTAATATAATGCACTGCGTAAATCCCCCATACTTAAATTCAAAAAGAGTCAAGGGATCTCTACTTGAATGGTTCATGAGGCACAATACTTGCTAAGGTTTTGCAAATGGCGTAGCAAGCTAAGTGGGCTTGATTGTGGAAAAACTCCACAGTTAAGCGCGCTTGAGCCAGAGGAGTTCTGGGATGGGTGACCTCCTGGGAAGTCTTGGTTACTACCGGGTGCAAGCCTCGGAAGTGATGATTGATGCTATGTGATTCGTTCTCCACATTTCACTAGTTTCAATCCCGCTTCTTCACCCCTGTGAGCATCACCCGATGCAATGAGTGCTAAGTGAACTATTCAAAAATCATGAGAAATTAGTCAGTTACGACTACCTCTCACGGAAATGGTCATACGTTTGAATGACTTACTTAACGCGGTTGAATCCCAAAAATGATATCTAATATAATGCACTGCGTAAATCCCCCATACTTACATATTGATTGTATTACGCGTTGAATATTTTGTTTTTGAAGTTCGATAATTCCATAAGCTCGTAGGTTTAAAATGAAAAGAAGGTTTTCGTATTTGGTGCCTAAAGGTCTTCAATATAGTTTTTCATGTTAAAATTAAGGAAATAGAAGATTTCATGGAGTGAAATCGAAACTGGTACAAATGAACCGTTATGCTAACCACTAGCTCCTTGAGGATGCAGACATATACCTCGTAATAGCTACCACATGAGAAGAAAATTTTAAAAACCAGCTAAAATTGTTGGGAAAAATGATTTCTATGTAAAACATCAAAGAAGATGCTCCTGCTCTCTGTTCACCGCTCCAAAATAAGACGGGGACATAGGTCATAAATTTAAAAGGAATTTAAAAAATATTTGTTGTCAGCATGAAGAACATATTTCTGTTGCATGACTACATTACTTTTGCTTGGTTGACGTGAATGAATGGAACAAGATTAATAAGCGAACTCACATACTCTAATCTTATTTCATTACATATTAACTTGCTCAATTCATAGCAGGTTCTGTTGTATGGTAGGAGTTGGGTTTCGACGTGGGACAGGGATCCAAGCAGGAGCGAGGAGGATGCATATGTGTTAAATGATCAATGTATATATATCACAGTTTGCAATACTGTTTGAATTAACGTGCTTAGTATATATAATTATGTCAAAGTTTGTGTAAAGATACTCTCTTTGACTTAGCATGTTGTTGTGGCCAACAACAACCCCCTTTTTATTTAGTTTTATTACTAATACTAAATAAATTGGGACCCTTCTAAAAAATAAAAAGTAGCACTTATATTCCCTTTTGAATAAAACATACTATCATAAAATTAGGAAAACACCCGCAAAATCCAAAGAACTTAAGTTTTATGATAAGTTCCGAATAAAATCATTCTCTTAACAAAAAGACATTGCATCACAAAGGATAATGGAGGACATCATATAAGCAAACTTATGAGACTGCAAAAATGCGATGCGAGATCGCACGCTTTAAAGACTCATCGCGCATCGCAACTTTCATATGCCGCAAGTATCACTTAAGGTAAAATATCCCGACCCAGCGATATGCGATAGGGCATCTCGCAAATCGCATCTCGCAGAAACATGTGGTGATAAATGATTGTTAACAAAACGGATTAGCGATATTGTGATTTGCGATATTGCGAAGCAAATCGCAAAATCACATTATCGCAGATCTGCAGGGCTCATCATTCGATAAATTTTATCTCATAATACGATACCAAGTTATGGGCATTAATGTCAATTTAATGGATTAGTTGATGGTCATTAATGAGATAAGATTTAGATCTGATTGAAAGGTTATTTCACGTAGGGTGGGATATTTAAAATGATTTCGGCATTAAGAGCTTTCCCATCACCTTATCTCTTACCATTATACTTTCCTTACTTATAAATTTGCAGGAGTGGAAAGTAGAATAATATACGCAACATTGTTCACAGCGTAATGGGAAAGAAGGAAAAAGCTCTGGTTGCTGAGGACAAAGAAATGATGCCCTTATACACAGACACCACCTGTAACAGAGGTGCTAGCATAACTACTTGTGAAGGCATGTACAATTTGCTCGAAGAAGAAAGCCCCAGAGTTATGGAGGTTAAAGCAACAACAGACTCACGCAGGTCTTCTGAGGCATCAATCACAGAACTTGCATGTTCGTTCTTGCACCGGATAGTGGCAAGACCTAAGATTCTTCCATATACAGACATGGTTAAGTGGGTGCTAGACAGTGCTGGTATAATAGACAGATAATTTAAGACTCGAAGCCAAGACCTCACTGAGTTATTCACTCCACAAGATTAAAGGTTTATGTATCATCTACCAAAACCGCGCAAGAGTCGAAACTAGCATCAGAGAAGTCTGGATTGGGAAAAGGAGGCAGTTTCCGATGTGCGATTAGTGCTTAGCGCTAATTGCGCATTGCTGGGAAAAACCCCTCGAGAAGGAAATTCTCTGAGCACTCAGTCGCATGTGAGCCAGGAAAACCGTGGGGAAAAGCGCTAAAGGCTAAAGGCAAGAACCGTGCTCCAAAACCAATGGTATTTATCAAAGATATCCTTAGGCGGTATGTAGATTTCTGATCATTTGGCTTGGCAGGAATTGGAAGAAGGAAAGCAAGTAGACGCGCTCAGAATCAATGAAGCCCACAAAGAAATGCTCTTTAATAAGTGGGACGCACAGATCAGGAAGGCAAAATAGGCAGTAGAAGAAGCAACTATAGCAGAAAACAATGTCATTGATTATGTCAATGAAAACCTGCAAAGAGAAAACCTCATATTAGAGACCACTTTGGGATTTCTCCCAAAGGCACAACATTTGTAGACAAGATGGAGAAAAAAGGCTGAAGAAAGAGCAGAGTCCATCAAGAAGTTAACCAAGTTGAATTGGGATTCTTACTAGCAGTATTTGGTTAAACCGCACAGTCAATGTATTACTCTCAAATGCCTTACGAACTCTGCCGAGAAGATAGCCCTAGCTCTTGCTAATTCTGTTTTCGCAGGGCAACTAAAATCAGAGGTTGGCCAACTGACACTCCTCCAGCCGATGCTGAATGCTTGTGATCTCATAGAACAGATACATAGATAGTTAATTTCCAGATTCAGTTTTAGTTTTAGTTTTTATTTATTTTTTCCTTAGATGAGGACGGTCATTTAAACCTCCTCCTATATTTTTGTAATAGATTATTTTTAGTATTTAGTTAGTAGTATTTTAACCCCTCTCATGCATTTAGAGAGGGGTCCTAAAATTTGTCAAAAACGTTTCCTCAGAACATGCACTTCTGCACCCTCGGAGGAGGTTTTGATGAATGAATGGAACGAGATTTATTGATATCTGTGTTTAATGTCTGCTACTGAAATGCACTTTTGTACTCTTAGTAGATGTTGAATTAGGAAGAGATAAATCTATATTGCTGAAGCTCATGAGTAGAACTTGTTATCAATGGTACTTTTATCTCTTAATGATTTCTGCTTATTTGTCAAAGTGATATTTATGTTCAGTTATTTATATATGAAGGCTTGAATGTTTTAGTTATCATTTGGCACTTTTGTACGGTGATGACTATTTTGTTTATGCTTAATGTATGAATAACTTATTATGTGATATGCTTCTCACAATTGTTTTGGCTAACTTTTTATACGAAACAATTTATTTTTATTGAATTCTTTTCTCGTAGCAATTGAATGATCTTTATTACCAATTGCTGTTAGAAATTATTTTAGATCGCATAACTGAAAAGTTAAATCCCGGGTTAGTTTTAGAATAGATATTTTTTTTCATTAGAATACAATTGCATGTTTTAAATTAGACTTAGATTAAAAGCACTTTACTTAGAAATCATTAGAAAAGGAAATATCAGTTCTCATCACACACACACAAATTGGGAAACTCGTCCCATTATCCCCGGTCGGACCCACCATCCCAAACAGAAAAGGAGCTGCTTGCAAGGTCTGGACCGGGTGGGTATCCCCCTTGTTGTAGACTCGATTTTCGGGGCTTCAACATATTTGGTGCTAGAAGGAGGGCCTGAACTACGAATGACTAGTAAATCCAAATCTAAATACCTTTTTCAGAGTAAATCGCCCTCAACATCTCCCCCGACTTCTCCATCACACTTCAAATCTTTAAATCTTGAGCGAGAATTCGATAAAACAACAACCACTGCCATAAACCCAAACATTTCAGAAAAATCTACTATTGAACCTCCTGAAGTTGAGTCTTTGATTCATAGACTTCAAGGATTTTCAATATCAACGCAAAAGTCTGAAATATCTCAAGGTAGTGTGACTTCGAAATACAATCCTTCTCATCCTCTTACCAGATTGCACAGTGAATAGTTTGGTATTGAACCAATTGAATTACCTCTACCTAAAAGGAAAAGAGCAAGGAAGTCACCTAAAGGGTTTGATAGTGAGACTCTTTCATCATCATCATCCATTTCTACTTCTCCATTGCGAAGTCAACCATCCACCCCTCCACTTCAAATTGTTGTCCATCAGAGTACTGGAACTTCAACATCTGCTTCTCAATCATCTGGAACTTTAATATCCTCATCTTCCCAACCACAAGGAATATCCTCTGCGCTTTCCTTTGTTAGCAGTTCAGTAATGGCCCAAACCCCATGGAATAATCTAGGGGCAGTCTTAATGCCTACACCCTTGAGTCAAATATCAGCCCATCTTGAAAAATGGCTGCCTAAGTTTAATCCTGAAGCAGGCATGCTAGTAGAAGAACACATAAACAACTTTATGTTATCTGTAAATTTAAATGGGATTACTAATGAAGATGTTGTTGTCTGGCTCTTCCCTTACACTTTACAAGGAGCAACCAGATCCTGGTATTTTTCATTACCATCAGGATCCATCACTAGTTGGGACATTTTCCAAGAGAAATTCTTGACTAAGTTCGGTGATGATAGATCTACAACAACACTGATCAATGATCTATCAAATCTAAAGATTGAGTCGAGAGAACCTATCAAAGATTTTAACTCACGTTTCAACAAGCTTTTGAATAAAATTCCGACCGCTTCCAAGCCTAGCGAAGAAGTTCGAAGTGAATGGTATATATCTGCTTTACCATCAAACATAGCGATCTTCGTTGATAGGGCTGCCAAGACAACATTGGTTGAAAACATGAAGGAAGCAATAGCAGTAGAAAAACATATCTTAGCTTTAGAAAAGAAAAATGCTATCGATGAAAGAAAATCTAAGAAGGTTAATTTTAGAGATGATCCTAAGAAAAAGCAATCAAAAGACCCATTTGATTTAGAAGGATTGCAGAAAGTCCTAAAAACCATGTCTAATGAAATGGTTGACATTAAGAGACAAGTAACAGAGGCTTCTTCTAAAAATCCCTACAAGCCTTATAGAAAAAATCCTTCAACTAATTCAAAGCCGCCCAATGCTATAACAAATGCAGAATTTGAAGGAGAAGAAGAGGAAGTTTCTAATGAGGAACCTACTGATGAAGATGAAGTTGTGGAAGTACAAGGAATGTGGGATTTCATCATTCCAGATGAAGAGGATCAAGAGGCATCACCAGTCAGTACCAAAAGTAGAAATCAGCTCGATCCTCCACAACTTAGTCCTAAACAGAAGAGCGTAAGCTCGGCATCCAAGGATAAAGTCGCACGTAAGAAATCATCACCAAAAGCAACGCAAACAAGCCCAGTCCAATCCGATTCATGAACTCCGTCTAAAACACTGATTGTTTCTGATGAGATGGAGTATAATATCATTGAAGACATGAAGAAGACTAGGGCTAACATTGCTTTTCATGAATTGAGAAAACTGAAACATCAACAAAAGCTACTTTTGAAAGAGTTACATGCAATACCAGTTACACCTCTTCTTGCTGCTGTAATCTTTCAAGCTTCTCATAAGATGGGAAGATCTCCAACTAATATGGAAAATAAAGTTGATTCAAATGATATTGCTTTAATTGGAGGTAGGTCTAAATCTCATACTCCCCCATTCCTTCTTACTTATGAAATTTTCAATAAAAACTTGCATAACTGTTTGATAGATTCAGGAGCTTCATCTAATATCTTACCTAAAACAATATGTGCAAAGTTAAACGTCCAACCTCACAAATCTGCGGTACACATAGTTCAATTGGACCGATCGCAGGTTGAAGTAATTGGTGAACTAAATCAAGTTACCATACCGCTGTCATCTAATCCAAAGGTATGTCAAGTCATTGATATTATAGTTGCAAACATTCCCGAATTTGATGGCTTAACTCTTAGTAGGGATTGCTCTGAAAATCTTCATGGATACTTTGCGACCGATTGGTCACATATGTAGCTCCCTTACAATGGTAAACCGAATCAGATAAAGGTTGAGCGAGAAAGACACCAAAAATATATAGTGACAGAATTGGAAGGAGAAAATGAACCTGTAGCATACAACAATAATATAATTGGCAACTATTCTGTTGACTCTTTCTTAGGAAATTTTAATGCTCATACCTCGCCTTACTTATAACATTCTGTCCTCTCTCAAGTAGAAAACCTTTCTCAAACAGATAGTTCTAAATGTGTTAATTTTATAGATAGTCCTGTAAATAAATCTTTATTTTGGAAATTATTTTTCGATGGTTCTAAGTCTAACGATGGAGCAGGAGCAGGATTTGTATTAGTTAGTCCAGAGGGAAACAAAACTATGCTAACAAGTAGACTCGAGTTTGATTTCACAAACAACACTGCAGAATATGAAGCCCTAGTCCAAGGACTGTACAAGGCAATCGGATTAGATATCAAGTATCTACAAGTCTTCAGAGACTCTGAGTTTGTTATTAAACAGGTACGAAATACTATACATTGTCTATTAGGTCATTTAAAACATTATCAATCTTTAGTGCAAGATCTGACTGAACATTTTACAAAATTTAATATTTCACCTATTCCCAGACTCCAAAATGCTAGTGCTGACCTCCTAGCAAACGTAGCTTCCAAGCTCATTCCCTCAAAAGACTATAGCCTAGACAGATTCTCAATCGAATTGATCTTTATGCCCTCGATCCCTGATAATATTACAAATTGGAGAATTTTCAACGATGATCCTGATATTGTAAGTTTCCTGACATCCGAAGGATCTTACACTAATTAGATAATTGATGAGGACCAACATAAAAAACAGTTACAACAAGAAAGCACTAATAATGTTATACCAAAATTTGTAGTCAATTTGGAAGACCTATATGATTTGAAAGACCGATTTAAGAGATCTACCAATTGAAAACTTCAGAGTTCTACTCTAAACTATGAGTTAGTTAATCTAGGAATGGATACCAAGCCATAGAATATCAACCTAGGTCTTGGCCTAGCCCCTGAAGAAAAATTAGCCTATGTTTGTCTCCTAAAAAAATACAAAAGTGTCTTTGCCTAGAACTACGATGACCTTAAGACTTACGACACTTCAATAATTCAACATACTATCCCAGTGATAGCTGATGAAAAACCTGTCCAGTAAAAGCTGAGGAAGATCCATCCTAATCTAGAAAGCCAGATTAAATCTGAATAAATTATTGAAAGCCAAGATTATTTTTCCTGTTCAACATTCTAGATGGGTTTCCAACTTGGTTCCTGTCAGAAAGAAAAACAGAGACATTATAATTTATATTGACTTTTGAAATCTTAACAAAACATGCCAAAAGGATAACTTTCCCCTACCTCCTATGGAACAAATATTTCAAGCGGTTGTAGGATCAAAATTAATGTCCTTTTTACATGGTTTCTCCAGCTACAACTAGGTTTTGGTCCATCTCGACGATCAACTAAAAACCACGTTCAGAACCAAATAGGGTACTTACGCATATCAAAAGATGTCGTTTGGTCTAATTAACGTTGGTGCCATATTTCAAAGGGCCATGGACATCGCATTTAAGGGATTAGTAAACAAATCAGTGGTGATTTACTTGGATGACATAACTGTATATTCTAAAAGATGCGGTAATCACCTCAGAGACTTAAAGAAGATTTTCCAATGTTTCCAAATGTATGGGATTTCACTTAATCCAAAAAAGACCTTTTTTGCATTAAGTGAAGGAAAACTTCTTGGATCTACAGTGTCAAAATCTGGAATCCATATTGATCCCGATAGAATTAAGGAGATTTCCGAAATACCCTTGCCTCATAACAAGAAAGCCATGCAATCCTTCCTTGGCCAAATTAATTTTGTTAAAAGATTTGTTCCAGAATTCTCAAGGATGGTATCACCATTACAAGCAATGATCAAGAAGAATTCACTCTTCAAATGGGGCCAAGAGCAATATGAAGCGTTCAATTTGATTAAGCAAGCGATTGTTAATGCCCCATCCTTAGCGACTCCAAATTTTTTTGATCCTTTCATTTTGTATACATTTGCCTCTGATAAATCATACGCTGCGATACTCACTCAAGCCAATCAAGACAAGGCAGAAGCCCCAATTGCCTTCTTTAGTTCAAATGTGCAAGGGGCTGAATTAAATTATTCTAACGTTAAGAAACAAGCTTATAATCAAGCATTTCAGACCCTTTCTTCTTAAAACCCATACAAAAATCATAGTACTGTTTCCAGCGGTAAGAAATCTCTTAGTTCAGAAAGACGTGGGAGAAAAGAGAGAAAATTGGGTTACTGCCTTACAAGAATATGACGCTAAGATTAAGCCAACAAATATTGTAAAAGGTCAAGGATTTTGCAAAATGTTGGCTAGAGCATTGCTTATTTCCAAAATACCATCTTCAAATCAAGAAGTACAAATGTATGAGGTAATCCTAAACGATATTGAATCAATATATGCTGATATCATATTTTATCTAAAGAAGGGATATGCTCCTTTGAATCTAGATTATACAAAGAAAATAGCTTTAAGATTGAAGGCTAAGCAGTATCAACTCCCAAATGATGTACTTTTTAGGATGAATTATGATTCTATTCTCCTTCGATGTCTTGAGAAATCTGAAGCTGAAAAGATGTTGCAGGAACTCCATGATGGACCAGCAGGTGGACATTATGTAGGAGATGCTACAACACATAAATTTTTGTGCGCAAGATACTATTGGCCTACACTATTTAAAGATGCGCATATCTATGTAATGAAATGTCAAATTTGTCAAACTGTTGTTGGGAGACAAAAGAAACCACCATTGCCTTTGCAACCAGTCAATATCGATCAACTGTTTTATCAACGGGGATTGGATATAATAGGTGAGATCGTTCCTCACTCTTCTAAATAGCATAGGTATATCCTTACAGATACAGATTATTTTACTAAATGGGTAGAAGCAGTTCCTCTCAAGACAACTAATGTTGAGCACATCATTGATTTCATAGATCAGTTCATAATCACCAGGTTTGGTTTACCCTCTGATTTAATGTTTGATAATGCATCATATTTTTCTCGCAATGCTATGACTAAATTTGCACTTAAAAGAGGTTTTAAGCTTAAATATTTTGCCAATTATTACCCACAAGGGAATGGGTTGGCCGAATCAACGAATAAAAACTTAGTCAGAATCATTAAGTGAACCATTGATTAGAATCATAAAAATTGGCACAAATCTTTGATGTATGCTCTTTGGGCAGACCGAATAATGCAGAAAGCCTCCATTGGCACTTCTCCCTTTAATTTAGTTTATGGGAAAGAAGTAGTTCTCCCAACTCATCTAACGCTTCCTTCTTTGGCCTTAGTTCAATTTATTGATGAAACACCAACTTCATCTTTACAACTAAGACAACTGCAGATCCTTAAGCTAGAAGAGCAACGAGAACAAGCTTAAATCACACACTCTCATCATCAAGCATTAGTAAAGGCCTTGTTTGATTCAAGCATGGTAACTAGGAAATATTTTCAAATTGGAGATTTGGTTTTAAAATGGGATAAGGCTCACGAAGAAGAAGGCAAACATTCAAAATTCCAAAGAATGTGGCTTGTCCCATTCCAAATTGTGGAAATCATAGGTCTATCCACTTTCATGTTGCAAGATTTAGCAGGGAAAAGAGAATATTTACCTGTTAATGGGCAGATCCTCAAAAAATACTTTCCATAGAAGATGACTACTTCTATTTTTGTAAACTATTGTTTATAGCTTTATTTTGATAATAAAACAAGTTGTAAATGGTTACGTTTGGAATTCACAAAAAAGACTAGCGTTTCTTGTAGATTTTGTTTTTTCGCTTGTATAAATAGAATTGATTTGGGAAATTGGTCATTATATTGAAAGGTATAGTCAAATGCTATAAGCGTGAAAATGTTACTAGTTTCAGCCTTACGAATTTTGATAAAAGGCAACCTTTAGTCAGAATTTGTTTTATATCAGTCAATGAAAGGCGTCAATAACAAAACAAAGATTCTCTATAGAAAAGCTCCTTCCAAAAACTCTATAATTGTCGTCTAGAGTTATTCTTAAGGAACCAATGACTTCCTCCCCACCTAGAGAATTACAAGCTTCAAAGAATAATCCAATGATACACTGTAAACTTAAAGAATAAGACGTCTCATCATGAGTCGACTTATCATGATCATATATATTATAACTTGCTGACATTGCCAAAACTGCATACCAAAACAGGGTAATGACTCAAGATTGTTGCAATCAAAAGACAAGGGGTCTCATCACTAGCCAGCTTGTTCAACAAAGTTATAAATCAAGTGAATGGCACTGTCATAATTTGGCTACCAAACCAAGACATTTTTATTTAAGAATTAAAAGAAAACAAAAGCAATAAGTGTGGATATGGATTTATCTTTGAAAATTGTATATTTCTCCAAGTAGGATACAGGATCATTACTGGGTAACAGGTAACCTTGTCGAGGCTATGAACGCCTACTGGTAGCAGAGGCTCTACCTACGACAAATGAGCATACTTAAAACTGATCTACAGAGAAGTCTTTGTTTCTATCTTTATAAACCAAGTAGTGGCTGATGTAAATACAATAACTAGCTTTGGGAAGTAAATAATTATAGTTAACACAGGAGAAACAAACTACCATTAACGGCTGAAAGCATGATGTACTTTATGTTTCTATATTAAAGTTTGATTTTCTAGAAAGCTTTTCTATTTTGGAAGTTTAGAAAATTCAAAATATAATCAGAGATAATTGGTTCTTCCAAGTGAATCTCCAATTGTTGTGGCTAGAAACAACCCCCTTTTTTATTTAGTTTTATTACTAATACTAAATAAATGGGGACCCTTCTAAAAAATAAAAAGTAGCACTTATATTCCCGTTTGAATAAAACATACTATCATAAACCTAGGAAAACACCCGTAAAATCCAAAGAAGTTAAGTTTTATGATAAGGTGCACTCAGAATCAACGAAGCCCACAAAGAAATGCTCTTTAATAAGTGGGATGCACAGATCAGGAAGGCAGAATAGGGAACATAAGAAGCAGCTATAGCGGCAAACAACGTCATTGACTGTGTCAATGAAAACCTGCACAGAGCAAACCTCATATCAGAGACTGTTCCAAGATTTCTCCCAAAGACATAGCATTTGCAGACAAGCTGGAGACAAAAGGCTGAAGAAAGAGCAAAGTCCATCAAGAAATTAACCAAGTTGAATTGGGATTCTTACTGGCAGTACTTAGTTAAACTGCATAGTCAATGCATGACTCTCAAATGCCTTATGAACTCTGCCGAGAAGATAGCCCCAGCTCTTACCGATTTTGTTTTCGCAGGGCAAATAAAATCGGAGGTCAGCCAATCGATGCTCCTCAAGTTGATGCTGAATGCTTGTGATCTCAGAGAACAGATACATAGATAGTTAATTTCCAGATTCAGTTTTAGTTTTAGTTTTGATTTATTTTTTCCTTAGATGAGGACGGTCATTTAAACCTCCTCCTATATTTTTGTAATAGACTATTTTTAGTATTTAGTTAGTAGTATTTTAACCCCTTTCATGCATTTATAGAAGGGTCTTGAAATTTGTCAAAAACGTTTCCTCAGAACAGGCACTTTTGCACCCTCGGAGGAGGTTTTGATGAATGAATGGAATGAGATTTATTGATATTTGTGTTTAATTTTTGCTGCTGAAATGCACTTTTGTACTCTTAGTAGATGTTGAATTAGGAAGAGATAAACCTATATTGCTGAAGCTCATGAGCAGAACTTGTTATCAATGGTACTCTCATCTCTTAATGATTTCTGCTTATGTGTCAAAGTGATATTTATGTTCAGTTATTTATATATGAATACTTGAACGTTTGAGTTATCATTTGGCACTTTTGCACGGTGATGACTATTTTGTTTATGCTTAATGTATGAATAACTTATTATGTGATATGCTTCTCACAATTATTTTGGCTAACTTTTTATATGAAACAATTTATTTTTATCAAATTATTTTCTCATAGCGATTGAATGATCTTTATTACCAATTGTTGTTAAAAATTATTTTAGATCGCATAACTGAAAAGTTAAATCCCGGGTTAGTTTTAGAATAAATATTTTTGTTCATTAGAATACAATTGCATGTTTTAAATTAGACTTAGATTAAAAGCATTTTACTTAGAAATCATTAGAAAAGGAAATATCAATTCTCATCACCCACACACAAATTGGGAAACTGGTCCCATTATCCCCAGTCGGACCCACCATCCCAAATAGAAAAGAAGCTGCTTTCAAGGTCCAGACTGGGTGGGTATCCCCCTTGTTGTAGACTCAATTTTTGGGGCTTCAACACATGCCTAATTACTTTTAAGCAGATAATGTAAGATTAAATGACAGGAAGTCATGTGGGGGGGGAAGCAAATTGTGCATAAGTAGAGTTATGCGAATTGTATTTCTTTTTATACTCCCATAAAAATATGAAAATTGTTGAGTTGCTTGAATCTTAAAGGATTGTATCCTAGCTTCCTTGTACATATATGTATGGTTACTGATGTGTATACTATGTGCGACAAGGGTATGCATGACAAGAATATGCCCATTCATGAAATACTATATCTCATGCTTAAAAATGGATGTAAGATAAATAAGTTTTGATTATAGATTGATGATGAGGATAATCCTCACGGAGCATATTATGTATATGGGTACCAGGACTTACCCTGGTAAGATGGCATGCATAGAGCCATGCTAAAATGAAGAATTAACATTTTTATTAATGTTAATAAATAAATTACTTTTATGGTGTCCCCTCATAGATAAGGAGTTATTTTTTTTTTTTTTTTTGTTATACGGTGAAAGTCTTCAAAACTTAAGCTATAGTTGAATTCTCTTATGAGGACACAATGACTATATGTCATGATTGGAAAGTGATGCTTGCAGATATGCCTAGAGAATAATTAAGAAATTTGTAACTATTATAAAGCATGGCCATCATATTAATGCATAGTAAATCTTGATATCAAATAATACATGTACAAAAAGAAATGAGTACTTAAGTACACAAATACATGGATGCCTTGCATATAGAACTTAGTGTGGGGATGCAATGAGTTGCATGGATATGCTTGCATATGTGGTGTAATTGAGGTCAAATAGTGAACTATGTTTATCATGCAAATCATTAAACATACCTCTAAGCAGGTGCCTATGTATAAAGGCAAAGTGGAGATTTAATCATTACACCTATGCTAATGGTATGATTAATTAGTGAATATGGTCAACATTTTACTCATATTTTTTCTGAGATGGCATGGTTTCTATGCAAGGGAAAAGGGTAATACAATACAAACTCATTGAGGTAAATTAGTAATAATTCATCACCTCATTCTAACCATATTCAAAATCAAATGATGAGATGTATGTTTTCTAGTTAAGAAAATATCTTAAGGAAATTAAGAAGGGATAGAGGATGTGAAAGACAAGTCTTTTATAAGACTAAATACTTTAAAGTTGTCTTTCAAATTTAATGTGGCTTGTTGATCAGTTCACATGCAAGTAATGATGTAAATTAATTTGGATATGGTTTACCAATAGATGAATTAATTTAGTAATAAAATGTTCCAATTACTGATCTGATAATGAGATCTTAGACAATTATTAAGGTATTACAGACTCATGTGCATGGTTATGCCTATATTATTTTGTGCAATGGATCGATGAGATTGTGAAATACACAGACAATGAAGCAGTAAAGAAGCATAATAGACAACACACATAAACACAACAAGTTTAATAAGCAGTTCACCCAATACTCCTGGGCTACATCTCCTGGTCCAGCCTTTAGTGGTGACCTCTCTATTACGTCTTTAGAACAGAGTTTTACAAAAGTATGAGTTCAACTTGTGTCTCAATACACAAGAGATACAACAACAAGAGTTTTTCTTGAACCTCTCAAGCCTCTTTGAGTACACAGACTCTCTCTATCACTCTCTGTCTCTGTCTTTGCTCTGTCTCGGCACTGCCTGCTTTGTCTTCTGTTTTCTATGGCTTTAAAGCCAATCTGTGCTGCCTGTTTGTTTCCTCTTCTCGGCTTTCTATCTCGCAGCCTTTGTCTGCTCGAATCCCCCTTCTGAGTGTTAATAATCACTGCATAACATCTTTAGAGGAGGTGGCCGCCTGTTCCACAACGGATGAGTGCATCGGGCCTTTGAAATCCTTGAAATGACCATTCTCTATTTACACAGAGAAATGCATTCAAACATAGGAAAAACTGCCAAAACACTGTTCATCCGAACTTCAAATATTCATAAATGCATCCTATTCTCCTATCGGGTCCGCCTATAAGTCACTATCGCATGTCGCAATGCCCCTCTCTGTGGCTTCCCTTTGTATTTTGAAAATACGTAAAAACACTAAAAATCCCGTAAAAATGGCTTTGGGCGGATTTGAAATATTATTCATTTTCATTCCCAAACCCCTTCGGGTCTGGGTTTCATCGCATCGGTGCTTCCCTTCGCATTTTGTTTAATAAACGAAACATGCGAAAATACATTAAAAATGACAATTGACAGATCTCAAATCTTATGAAATAGCGTTTATATTTCCATCAGGTCCGGCTAATCGCATCGCATATATATATATATATATATATATATATATATATATATATATATATATATATATATATATATATATATATATATATGTGCATATAGCCCCGCTCCATTGTGTTTGTTGATTGCGATATCGCGATACGATTGATTGCAATCGCATATCGTGGTAACCACAGGCCGTTTGGTGAGAGCTCCATCCGTATTTGCCGATTGCGATTCTGTGATGCAACGTGGGCCGTCGATCTGCACACTTGATCGATGGTCCTCGTTGACTCCGCCGATCGCCATCGCAAGTTTTATGTGCGGTGCTCTGATTTCCTCCGCCTGTCACCTCCAATTTGTGATTTTCCTATCAAATCTGGACCGTTGATTGGCAAGATCTAATGGCTCCTGTGCATTCACTGTTCAAGCCACCGATAGCTTTGTTTTCACTAATTTCTTGTGTTTTTCGCTTCCCGATAGTGTTTCTCGATGTTTCTAAGGGTTCTTCCCATGCAATTGTTTTGATCTTTTAAATGATTTTTGAAGACTTAGAGAGTTCTTGGATCCATTTCGGATCACGCCTTCCCACTGAAAAGGCTTTTGGACCACCAAACGTTGTTTTCAAGCATCAATCAAGTGAGGATACAACTTCCTCACTTACCCAATCTCTATCCATTTTGCACTGCTGGGTTTTGAACCTTTGAGTCTGATTCTGAGGTACTCAACATCCCCTCTGCAAGTAGTTCTCACTTTCTTGTCCAGAACTGTATCTTCCTATGACTCATTGAGATATTCAGGCAACAGATCATCAATAGAAGGCAACTGACTTTTCTCTTCGGGATCTTCAATCAATGAAGGTTCAAATAGTCTCAAGTTCTTTGCATTAACTACTAAATAGATGTGCACGTAAGCTAGAAAATCAAGGTGAAAATCATTCTCGCCAATTTTCTCAAGTATCTTGAAAGGCCCATAAGTTATTGGCTTCATCTTCTTTCCTTCACCTTGCATTTTGTCCTTGTTGATATACAACCAGACTTGATCACCAACTTGGAAGCTATGCTCCAATCGATGCTTATCATTCCTTGCCTTGTACTTGGCTTGGCTCTTTTCCAGCTGTTCCTACACTGCCTGGTGAATTTCTTGGATCTGTTCAATGAACTTAGTTTCTTTTTCCACATCATTGTGTCCATCAACTGCTATGTCTTTACTAAAGACAAAATCGAAGGGAGACCTTGGTATGAAACCAAAACAAGTCTTAAAAGGAGATTTCTGTGTAGAAGAATGTTTAGCATGGTTGTAAGCATGTTGCACATAACACAAATGTTCATCCCAAAGCTTGGGATGCTCGTTGCAATAACCCCGGAGCAACTGAAACACTGTCCTGTTGACCACCTCTGTTTGGCCATCTATTTGTGGATGAAAGGATGTGCTCTTCTTTAGTCTGGTGTTCATCAATTCCCATAGACTTGACCAAAATTTCCCAACAAATCGGGAATCTCGATCAGATACTATGGAAGTGGGTAATCCAAAATGCACCTAGACATGATGAAAGAACAACTTTGTTGTTTGTTCAGCTGTAATCTGTTTGTTACAAGGTATTAAAATACACATTTTGCTAAACTTGTCCATAATAACATATAAATAGTCATGAACTTTTCTAGATTTTGGCAACCCCCCAACAAAGTCCATGGAAACACTTTCCCAAGGATGAGAAGGAACTGGAAGTGGAGTGTACAAGCCTAGTTTTCTATTGCTGGGCTTGCTTTTAGCACACATGGTACACCCTTTAATATATCTAGAAATTGTTTCATGCATTCTTGGCCAACAAAAGAATATTTGCAGTTGTGCAACTGTTTTACTTACACCAAAATGACCTGATATTAGAGAATTATGTGCTTCTCGGTGATCTAGAATTTATCTAGGACAAAGAATTAAAGGTATTACAGACTCATGTGCATGGATGTGCCTATGTTACTTTATGTAATGGATCAATAATATTGCTAGAATACATAGACACTGAGGCAGTTAGAGAAAACATAACAGTCAAACATGTAAACACAACAAGTTCAATAAGGAGTTCACCCAATGCTCCTGGGCTACATCTCCTGTTCCAGCCTTTAGTGGTGGCCTCTCTATTATGTTTTCAAGCAGAGTTTTTACAACAATGAGCTCAATTCGAGTCTCACTAAACAGATAAAAATCAGTAGGAATGGAGTGCACATACTCTCCTTACTGAAACTCGACCTCTAATGGTCATAGTAGTATGACAGGCCTATACCGAGGAGTTTTCTTGAACCTCTCAAGGCTTCTATGGAGTGCACAAACTCTTTGACTCTCTCTGGCTCTATTTGGCTCGATGCTGCCTTCAAGTCAGCTCGACTTCTACTCTCTGTTCTCTACTCTTATCTTTCTACGTCTAGCTAACTCTTGTCACTGCCTTTCTCTGTCTCTGTCAGTTCATGGCTTTAAATCCAGTCTATTCTTTGACCGTTCGTTTTTGCTTCACGGCCTTCTGGTTTCCCTGCCTCTGTCCATTCGAATTCCTCTACTCTACATCATCATCACTGGGTAACGCCTCGCAGGGAGATGGCCACCTGTTTCCTAACGAACTGGGTGTCAGATTCATTGAATCATATTTGAATGGCCATTAATTCCATTTACTTCAAGATCACCCTCGAAACACGAATTGTTTGCCAACTTATCATCCACGTTAGACTTCAAATCCCCCGTAATCTTGCTTTATAACTTTGCCAAATCTGGTCATTTATTGAGATGCGCCTCTGCCGTTGATCTAGGCCTCTAGATCCTATGGTTGTCGTTTGTATCGGGCGGGAATGTTGCATGACATTTACCCGTCCGATGCGGGCGGTTTCTCTCTCATCCACCGAACACATGTCGCTTGATGTGTGGCATTGGGAGGGACTCAGTCAAAACTGCTTACCACCTCGAGACCTTCTGATATCCTGCCGGTTTGTGGAATCCCGTGCTACAGAACTGAATGCATTAGTTTTCCACATTTCATAGAAATTTCCGGTCTGGGAACTTTGGGCCTTTGTGCGAGTGCGTGTTACCATGGGCTAACAGTCTGCGCGCTCGACTGAGGGTCCTCGTTGCTCTGCTCTGGCCACAACTGCAACTGTCATGAGGATTCCTTCTGATAGCTTGATTTTTCTAAGACTTGAATCTTTTGGCATAATTTGAAACAATCATGAAAACTTAGAGAGTGTTTAGGATCCAATTCAGATCACAACCTTCCCACTGAAAAAGCTTTTGGACCACCAAAAGTTGGTTTTCTTTTAAGAATCAATCAAGTGAGGGTATTGATTCCTCACTTTCTCAATTTCTATCCTTTTTGCACTGCTTGGCTTTGAACCTTTGAGTCCAATCCTGAGGTACTCAACATTCCCCCTGCGCGTGGTCCTCACCTTCCTGTCCAAAATTGTATCTTCCTACAACTCATTAAGATATTCAGGCAACAGATCATCAATAGAAGGCAATTGAATCTGCTCTTCAGGATCTTCAATTAATGAAGGTTCGAATAGTCTCAAGCTATTTGCATTAACAACTGAGTAGATGTGCATGTAAGCTGGTAGATCAAGGTGAAAAGCATTCTCACCAATTTTCTCAAGTATCTTGAAAGGTCCATACCTTATTGGCTTTAGCTTCTTACCTTCACCTTGCATTCTATCTTTGCTGATATATAGCTAGACTTGATCACCAACTTGGAAACTATGCTCCATCTGATGCTTGTCATGCCTTGCCTTGTACTTGGCTTGGCTCTTTTCCAGCTGTTCTTGTACTGCCTAGTGAATCTCTTAGATTTGTTCAATGAACTTGGTTGCCTTGTCCACATCACTATGTCCATCAACTGCTACGTCTTTACCAAAGACAAAATCCAAGGGAGACCTTGGTGTGAAACTAAAATAGGACTCAAAAGGAGATCTCTGTGTAGAAGAATGTTTAGCTCGGTTGTAAGCATGTTTCGCATAACATAAATGTTCATCCCAAAGTTTGGGATGCTTGCTGCAATAGCCTCTGAGCAACTGGATCACTGTCCTACTGACCACTTTTGTTTGACCATCTATTTACGGATGAAAAGTTGTACTCTTCTTCAGCCTAGTGTCCATCAATTCCCACAAACTCGACCAAAATTTCCCAACAAATCGGGTATCTTGGGGAGATATAATGGAAGTGGGTAGTCCAAAATGAACCCATACATGCTGAAAGAAAAACTTCACAGTTTGTTCAGCTGTAATCTGTTTGTTACAAGGTATCAAAATACACATTTTGCTAAACCTATCCACAACAACATATAAATAGTCATGACCTTTCCTAGATTTAGGTAGTCCTCCAACAAAGTCCATGGAAACACTTTCCCAAGGATGAGAAGGAACTAGTAGTGGAGTGTACAAGCCTAGTTTTCTATTACTAGGTTTGCTTTTAGCACACATGGTACACCCTCTTACATATCTAGAAACTATCTCATTCATTTTTGGCCAATAACAAAATCTTTGCAGCTGTGCAATTGTTTTACTTACACCAAAGTGACTTGATATTAGAGAAGTGTGTAGCTTCTTGAATTATCTTTACTCTTTCATTTTGTGGAATGCATAGCTTCTCAAAATGATACAAGAGCCAGTCCTTAACATGATAGTCCAATTCTCCTACTTGTTTGCCTTGACTTAAAGCTACATATACATCTTTAAAATCTATATCTTGAGCTTATTGTTCAATGTAGCTTTCATGCAGTACTGAATTATGCTTAAGTATAGTAGATGAATTTATAATTGGTCTGGACAACATGTCTGCAACTTTATTGTGTACGCTCTTTTTATACCTGATGACTAAATGAAACTGTTGTAGAAAACCCATCCATCTATAATGTCTTAATTGCTGCAACTTAGTTTGAGAGTGTAAATATTGAAGTGGTTGATGATCAGTATGTATAAATATCTCTTTTCCCATTAAATAATGTTTCCACTTTTTCACACTCTGTACTAATGCATACAATTCTTTATCATATGTGGGATAGTTAACTGCTGCAGAATTAAATGTCTCAGAATGATAACATATGGGTTTACCGTGCTGCATCAACACTGCTCCCATGGCATAGTCACTGGCATCCGTTTCGATCTCAAATGGTCTTTGAAGATCGAGCAGTGCTAGTACTGGTGCTGTACTAATCTTTTATTTCAAGGCGTCGAAGGCTTTCTGCTGTTTGCCTCCCCACTGAAACACCTTGTTCAATCCTGTTAAATCATGTAAGGGAGCTGCAATTAAGGAAAAATTAGAAATAATCTTTCTCCAATATTGTGCTGCTCCTAGGAAGCTTCTAACTTCTGTAGCAAATTTGGGTTTAGGCCAGTTTACAATGACTGAAACCTTAGAGTGATCTATCTTCAATTTGCCACCCCCTACTATATGACCCAAATAATTCAAAGATGTTTTTCCAAATTCACATTTTGAGAGCTTAACATAAAGATTTTCTCTTTTCAAAACATCTAGAGTCTGCTTAACATGATTTAAATGTTCCTCCCATGTTTTATTGAATATAAGAATGTCATCCAAATATATAATGACAAAATCATCAAGAAAAGTTCTGAGTACATCATTCATTACTCTCATGAAAGTAGCAAGAGCATTTAGTTAGGCCAAAAGGCATAACCAGCTACTCATACAATCCTTGCTTTATTTTGAAAGAAGTCTTCCATGAATCTTGCTCTGCAACTCTAACCTGATGATATCCACTATGCAAGTCTAACTTGGAAAAATAAACAACTTCTTTCAACTGATTTAGTAGATCATCTATGCGAGGGAGGGGATAACGATTTTTTATCGTTATCTTATTTAGTGCTCGGTAATCAATGCACGTTCTCCACGAGCCATCTTTCTTTCTCACCAGAACAATTGGAGACCCACATGGTGATAAGCTAGGTTTGATGAACCCCTTCTCGAGCAGCTCCTGTACCTGCTTCTTGATTTCTGCATTTTCTAAAGTGGACAACCTGTACATTCCAATGTTATGCAATTGAACATCTTGCTGCAAATTAATATCATGCACTATTTCCTTTTTGGGTGGCAGACCTTTATGTTCTTGAAACAATATATCATATTCTAAAACAACTTTTTCTAAATCAGCTTGCTGTTTAGCAGCACAACCCTTAAATACATTGGTTTTATCAGGTTTATTTTCCTTTACAACCATTAGTAAAAATTGTTTGCATGAATTTACAATTCGTTTCATCTACCCTGAGTTTATGAGAGTATAATTATTTTTGAGTTTATGAGCTCTTACAATATATTCGATTCCATCTTTAATGAGTTGATACTTGTTCTCAGCTCTATAGAAAATAATTTTTCTATCATACAAGAAAGGACTTTCTAAAACAATTCCACATATATCCAAAGGAACTATATCTGACTCAACATCATCTACAAACGCTGACCCAAAAAAAACCTAAGTTTACATTGTCTAGTCACTTATAGTTGTGCTTTATCACATAACCAACCTAATGGATATGGCTTTTTGTGAGGTGTGGTTAGTAATCCCAACTTCTTTACAATTGCTTTGGAAATTAAATTTACTTGTGAGCCACTATCAAACAAAGCATCAATCTTTTGATGCTTGGAAACAACTCGAATATGAAAAAGCTCATGTCTTTTCCTCTCATTTTCTTCATTATCAGTAGATTGTGTAGAATTACTAGTAGATGCTTCAACATTTTTACCTTTTATACCTGTGGCTGCGATTGTTGTTTCATCTCTTGAGTCTGACCCCAAATCCTTTTGAATAGCTGCAGCAGTCTTCTTCTTTTTTCCCTCATTTTTCTTGGGTTTCAGCTCTAGATGCAGAATCCAGCAGTGTTCATCATCATGCCCATCCTTCTTACAGTGAGTGCATGAAGACTTGCTTTTTTGTATAGTATTTGTCTTCCTCTCTTTCCATTTTTGTTTTCTTTTCTCCTTATTCTTGCTTGTAGTGGGTTTGGATGATCCCCCAACTTCTGGGTTCCCATTCTTACCTCTAGCTTCTAGATGTGTAGCCTGAATGGATACCTCATCTATGCTAGTGGGATTAAACATGAGGATAGTGTGCCTCATGTAGCTGTGTAGACCCCATATATACTTCAGCAGAGTCTTAGGTGAGTCTAAAGAAATTCCTAGAATCAAATCTCTTTTCCTAAATTCTTGGGTGTAACCTTGTACACTTTTCCCTTTTAGTTGTCGAAGAGTTTGCCAGCTCATCATGGCTTGCTGCATATAGGCTAGTGGATAGAATTTCTTTTTAATTGCAGAAACAAATTCACTCTATACAAAAAGAATCTTACAATGTTTTTTCATGTCAGCTTGTGTCCTACCTTCCCACCATACCAAGGCAGTGCCCCCAAGGCATAGGCTGGCCCGCTGAATCTTACTCTTGTCTGAGTCAATGCTCTGCACTCTGCAATAAACATCAATATGTCTGATCCAATTATCCAGCTTCTCTGCAATCAGCTCTCCATCATATATTGGTAAATCAAATTTAACATCTAATTTAATCAAAGATGTCTTCTTTTTATTTTCAAGGCTATTAGGAGGTGTGAGAAATTTTTCTTCTTTCCCTTTGCCTTTAGAGTGGTCATGGAGGAGAGATTATTCTACTCCTTTGTCTTGTTTGGAGTTTGATGAATCTTCATCTCTATTTTTCTTAAATTCCCTATACATTTCCTCCACCATGGATCTCATGGTCATAAAACTATCCATGAACTGGGGGTCTGATTCTAAGGGAATTTCTTCTGACATTTTCCTCTTAGAATAGACTCTTCCAATTTCTGGGTTAGTTTCAACCAACTCTCCTTCTCCTAATTTAAGCTTTGATCTAGTTAGCATTCAACAACAAAATCCAGCACAAGCTTGTCTAACCTTAGTAACCTAGAGCTCTGATACCACTTGATTTTGAATTTATCTAGGACAAAGAATTAAAGGTATTAGAGACTCATATGCATGGATGTGCCTATGTTACTTTATGCAATGGATCAATAAGATTGCTAGAACACATAGACACTGAGGTAGTTAGAGAAAACATAACAATCAAAAATGTAAACACAACAAGTTTAATAAGGAGTTCACCCAATGCTCCTGGGCTAAGTCTCCTGGTCCATCCTTCAGTGGTGGCCTCTCTATTATGTTTTCAAGTAGAGTTTTTACAACAATGAGCTCAATTCGAGTCTCACTAAACAGATAAAAGTCAATAGGAATGGAGTGCACAGACTCTCCTTACTGAAACTTGACCTCTAATGGTCACAGTAGTATGATAGGCCTATGCCGAGGAGTTTTCTTGAACCTCTCAAGCCTTCTATGGAGTGCACAGACTCTTTGACTCTCTCTGGCTCTATCTGGCTAGATGTTGCCTTCAGATTAACTCAGCTTCTACTCTCTATTCTCTGCTCTTAGCTTTCTGTGTCTAGCTAACTCTTATCACTGCCTTGCTCTGTCTCTGTTGTTTGTGGCTTTAAAGCTAGTCTGTTCTTTGACTGTTCCTTTCCGCTTCCCAGCCTTCTGGTTTCCCTGCCTCTGTCCATTCGAATTCCTCTGCTATGTGTCATCATCACTGGGTAACGCCTTGTAGGGAGGTGGCCACCTGTTTCCTAAAGAACTGGGTATCAGATTCATTGAATCATATTTGAATGGCCGTTAATTCCGTTTGCTTCAAGATCACCCACGTAACACGAATCATTTACCAACTCATCGTCCATGTCGGACTTCAAATCCCCTGTAATCTTGCTTTATAACTTTTCCAAATCTGGTCATTTATCAGGATGTGTCTCTGTCGTTGATCTAGGCCCTCTAGATCCTACGGTCGTCGTTCATATTGGGGGGGCAAGTTGCATTACATTTACTCGTCCGATGCGGGCGTTTTTCTCTCTCATCCACCGGATGCGTGTCGCTCGATGTGTGGCATTGGGTGAGACTCAGTCAAAACTACTTACCACCTCGAGGCCTTTCGATATCCTGCCGGTTTGTGGAATCCTGCACTATGGAACCGAATGCATTACTTTTCCGCATTTCATAGTGATTTCGGGTCCGGCCGCTTTCGGGATTTCATTCACTAAAGGGGACGCCCTGTGATATGCGATTAACACTTAGCACTAATCATGTATCAGAATCTACTTCTGTTTCTCGAACTAGCCTCCGATTTTGCCAATTTGTGCCAGGGCACGTTACCATGGGCCAACGGTCTACGTGCTCGATCGAGGGTCCTTATCGCTCCGCTCTGGCCCCAACTGTAATTGTCACAAGGATTCCTTCTGATAGCTTGATTTTTCTAAGACTTGAATCTTTTGGCATAATTTGAAATAGTCATGAAAACTTAGAGAGTGTTTAGGATCCAATTCGGATCACTCGAATTATGTTAATTCTTTTAGTTTGAGGAATGCATAACTTTCCCAAATGATACAAGAGTTGGTCCTTAACATGATAATCCAATTCTTCTACTTGTTTGCCATGACTTAAAGTTGCATATACATCCTTAAAATCTACATCTTGAGCATATTGTTCAATGTAGCTTTCATGCAATACTGAATTATGCTTAAGTATAGTAGATGCATTTATATCTAGATAACATATCTGCAACCTTATTGTGTATGCCTTTCTTATATCTGATGACAATATGAAACTATTGTAGAAAACCCATCCACCTATAGTGTCTTGATTGCTGCAATTTAGTTTGTGAGTGCAAATATTGAAGTGGTTGATGATCAATATATATAACTGTTTCTTTGCCCAATAGGTAATTTTCCACTTTTTCACACTCTGTACTAATGCATACAATTCTTTATCATATGTGGGATAATTAACTACTGTAGAATTAAATGTCTTAGAGTGATAACATATGGGTTTACCATGTTGCATCAACACTGCTCCCATGGCATAGTCATTGGCATCTATTTCAATCTCAAATGGTCTTTGAAGATCTGGCAATGCTAGTACTGGTGTTGTACTAATCTTTTTTTTCAAGGTGTCGAAGGCTTTCTGCTATTTGCCTCCCCACTGAAACACCTTGTTCAATCCTCTCAAAGCATGTAAGGGAGCTGCAATCAAGGAAAAGTTAGCAATAAACTTTCTCCAATATTGTGCTGCCCCTAAGAAGCTCCTAACTTCTGTAACAGTTTTGGGTTTAGTCTAGTTCACAATGACTTCAACCTTAAAGGGATCTATCTTCAATTCACCACCCCCTACAATATGACCCAAATAATTCAAAGATGTTTTTCCAAATTCACATTTTGATAACTTAACATAGAGATTTTTTTTTTCAAAACATCTAGAGTCTACTTTACATGCTTCAAATGTTCTTCCCATGTTTTACTAAAAACAAGAATGTCATCCAAATATTCAATTACAAAATCATCAATAAAAGGTTAGAGTACATCATTCATAACTCTCATGAAAGTGGCAGGAGCATTAGTTAAGCCAAAAGGCAGAACTAGCCATTCATACAACCCTTGCTTCGTTTTGAAAGCAGTTTTCCATTCATCTTGCTCTGCAACTCTGACTTGATGGTAGCCACTACGCAAGTCCAACTTGGAAAAGTAAATAGCTTTTTTCAACTGATCTAATAGATCATCTATGCGAAGAAGAGGATAACGATTCTTGATCGTTATTTTATTCAGTGCCCTGTAATCAATGCACATCCTCCACGAACCATCTTTCTTTTTCACCAACACGATTGGAGATCCACATGGTGATGTGCTTGGCCTTATGAACCTTTTCTCGAGCAACTCTTGTACCTGCTTCTTGATCTCTGCATTCTGTAAAGTGGATAACCTATACATTTCAATGTTAGGCAATGGAGCATATTGCTGCAAATGAATATCATGTACAATTCCCTTTTGGGTGGTAGACCTTTAGGTTCTTGAAATAGGATATCATATTCTGAAACAACTTTTTTCTAAATCAGCATTTTGTTTAGCTTCACAACCCTCAAATACATTGGTTTTATCAGGTTTCATTTCCTTTACAACTGTTACACAAAATATTGTCACCATGACATTTTGCAGTTAGTGTGAGTCTATCACCACTCATACTTTCTTCCTATGCAAGTCTTAAACCTTAGCTCTTCATGTCAAGCCTTGAAAAATGAGAGAAAGCCCTTAAAAATATCTAAAACTCTGGTTCCGCACTTTCTCTTAGCATTACCTGCGGTCTCGCACCCACTGGTCATGTCCCCTGTGGACCTTCCGCTTTGTTTCTGTGTAATGGGTGCGGACCCCTGTAAAAGTAAAAAAGGCGCAAGTATATTCTTAAAAACTCACTTTGGGTTATTTCTGGAAGCTTCTAGAGGGAATCTTGAGGCGGCAAGTTCGCTCCTTTGAGGTTCATGCATCCCATACCTAAAGGAGCTAACCCACTGATGTGAGGAGCTTATCCCTTTGAAGGAGGACTCTATCTCTTCATAGGTGGACCTGTAACTTCCTTCCTCTGCACTATAAAATGAGGCATTAGGCTGGTTACTAAGGAGCTTGAAAGCTGAATATTTTTGAGGGTAAATGCTGTTGGAATTTAGACTTCCTAATTGAGCTTGAGAGGAGAGATTACATACCTTTTGATCTTATTGGGAAGAGTGTGAGGCATGTCAAAGTAGAGGAGATTCTTGCTTGGACCCTGGCAAGAGCTTGTACAACATCAAGGCACCAAAGGTTGTAAAGTTTCTTCTTATTTTCAAAGTTAATATAATCAAGTTTATTTTTCTCAATAAGTTGTCTTATATGGTTTATTTCATGGATTCCTTGATCACCATGATGAATATGATTTATTATATTAACTATGCAGGTGTTATTTGATGTGTGCTTGTTTGTGTTTGCAGGTTCTTAAAAGGAAACTCATTCGGACGGTCGAAGCATGGCTGCCACAAACTAGCGTTGGATTTAAGGTAGAGTCTAAAACACCTCTTGGTTTTTATTTATAAATTGCAATATTTAGAGAATGGTATATTTGCTTGTTCTTCTTGTCGCTAGATATCTGTAGATACTAGGGAGATTGGTCTTGTCCGCAAGAAAGATTTATCCGGCCGAAAAAATGGTGACTCCACTAGGGCCTTGAATTTTGGTTTTTTGCCTTTACTTTTACTTTGACTTGAGAAACTTTTTCTTTGTTTCTGGTTTTTGCTTGATGTGTGTGGGATTGGGTAGTTTTTTAAATTTTGAATTGTTTTTTGTTTTTCATGTTTTTGAAAGAGGGCCGCATGTTTTGTTTGTAACACAGTGGGGACATCTTCACACTGTTGCTTTACTACACAGAGCAGTACCGCATCTGGTTATACTGGAAGCCTGCGGACCCTATCGAATTTTTGAAAAACCTAAAATCTTTTCATCCAGTTAAACTTAGGATTTGTTTACGTTTTTTAGCATCTGCCCAGATTTGTATGTGTCTTGTCAACAATTTCTTGTGAGTGAGTTCCATTGGCATTTTGGTTTTAGGTGATTTTCTAGAAGTTTTGCGTGTCTGGTTTGATTTTCACTTGGACTTTGTAGTAACTCAGAGATTAGAAGCCTAAGAAACCTCAGATTAACCTGGTCTTTTTGGTCTTCTTTATGAGTCTAACCGATTTGTGAAATCTGCCCTTGGTGAGAAATAGATCTCGTTTTCTCTTGGCAAAGCTTTGAAAGAACTTGCTTGAAAGTTTTGAATTTCATTTTTAAAAAAATAAAACATAACTGGGTGTTTTTTATTAATTTGTTATTATGAATGAATTAGTCCTTAGTTTACTGAATAACTAAGTAAAACATCCTCGAAAAGAAATTTTATAAGCGTTTGCTTCAATTAGGTTTTTAGAAGTTGTAGATCTCAAGATTATATTTTTCATAGTTTTAAGTGTTTTCTAGAAATTTTAGAATCTCTTTTGAAAGAATTTGTTTTTGTAGTTTTTGAGTGTGGAAAAAGCAAAAGGATTTTTTTCGTGAGCATAATTAGAAGTCTCGTTTTGAGTTTATTGGAAAAGACCAAAAAGTTTTTCTTTTCATTTATATGTTAAGGAAATATTTGTTTTTCAAGCAATTGCATTCTCAACTCTTTCTTTAGCCAGAAATTCATTGAAGAAAAAGAATTGTTTATCATCTTAGGTGCATTTTTAGTGTTTTGGAGTCAAGTCTTCACACCATAAAGTTTCATCTCCATACCTTTTGACTTAAGAAACAACCATAAAAATAACGCTTAAAGTAAAATTTATCTAGCAATCTTTTTATTTCTAGGGCTCTTTATCACCAACATAGCTTAGGCTAGTATCTTGGAGTAGGGAGTAATTAACTCTCCAAGATAGTTAAAACAAACAAGTAGCTATATCTTGCGGTAGGAGATAAATTCGAATTGTTACATCTATGTTCTAGGAAGCTCTTTTTAAATGAGTCAAGCACGAGATCATATCTGAACCAGTGGGGTAATCAATCCTTCCTCATTGGGAACGATATAAGATATACACGTATTAAAAACGGTAAACCTCGGATTGACCATTGTCGAGGAGCCTGGGGTCACTTGTTGTTAAACCTTGGATTATGTCAAGGAACCTTCAAGGGGATTGATCTTTGTTACTCTGCCCTTGCATGTATATCGGATCACAGACTGTTCCCCTAGGTATATTTGTTTCTGTTGGTAACCATAGTGACCATAATATATAGGATTCTTTCCTAAGATGATGGTGGAGGGAAGATTCCACTGTACCTGGAGCAGACTTCGACTAGACTCACTTGGACTCTCTGGGGGGTTCTCTTCACTCGAGATGGTTTAGTGAAGAAACTTGTGCCAGTCTATTTCATTAAGCAGGTTGTCGGGGTAACTGTTCCAATCGCCCTTTCTATATTGAATTCTGCGACGTTGGATTTCATCACCAACTAGTGTTTTCGGTATGGAAAGTTACTGTTTGTGTGTGGTTTGAACTCCTAGATTTTTTAGGTGTATGATTCAAATTGTTTGGTTCTTTAGAGACTTTAGGTGGTTTAATTGAGATTTTCTTTGTTTTTGTGTGAAGTAATTAAAGTATTTAATCGTGGTTGAATTATCGAGACAATCCCGTAGACTTCGGGGGCAACCTCCTGAGTATTCATGAAGCCAGCTTGAAGGGCTACGAGCTCTTGTAACTCCTAGTGACAGTAGAGATGGGTCACTGGAAGATAGAGAATCTTATTTAGTTGTTCATCCTGATTATCAAGTTCAAGCAACAGAGTATATTTCCGAACCAATTTCATTTTCCGAAGTTACTGGTAGTGTTTCTTCTACTAGTGAAAAAAGTGAAGAACCTGAAATTTCTGAGCCTGAAGCTGAACCTGCTACTACTCCATCCTCAGGATTTGCTTCTCCAACTTCCAGTGGTCCTGGTTCAGCCAGGGTAGGAAGGATCATTACCTAAAATCTTCCCTCTGGACTTATTTCTATTGAAGAACTTGTTAGTCCGAAAGAAGGTATATCTATCCCTTAAAATCAACCAACTTTAGAACTTAGGGAGTGTGAATCAATCTTTTACAGTCCACCTAGGAGGGATGTTTGGTACGTCTCATTGACCAACTTTTTAGAAAATCCAGGTCTAAGTTTTTCACCACCTCGCATTCCTTTTCATCTAACACCTAGAGGTTATTATCCTCCTTTAAATATGTCGAGACAGTCATCCATGTTTTCCCAATCACCGGAAACATTTTTGTATGGCGGTCCTTCTGTTCCTTCTGGGTATCAGTCACTCACTAGTACTTTTTTAGGAGCATCTCCTTAACCCATTGAACATGGGCTATCAATTGGTAATAGCGGAAATAAACAATTGAGTGTAGAAGACATTCTTATGATGTCAGGTACCATTCCAAATCCGCAACCTCAAGGTACTCAATTACTGCCTGGGGGGCAACCTCCAGGTACTCAGTTACTGCCTGGGGGGCAACCTCAAGGTACTCAATTATCGCCTGGGGGGGCAACCTCAAGGTAGTCAGTTACCGATTGGGGGGCAACCTCAAGGACAGTACATACCTTCGGGACAGTACATTCCTCAAGGTCAACCCTAGACTTAGTACATACCTCAAGGTCAACCCCAGTATTAATATATACCACAAGGTCAATCCCAGTTTTAGTACATGCCTCAAGGTTATCAACCTCAAGGTCAGTACCCAACTCAAGGTTTCCAACCACCTTCTGGTCAATCATTTGTCCAAGGATCTGGAAATGTACCTTTGAATTATCAACCCTACCCTCAACCCCGTTATGGTCCTCAATATGCTCAACCTTCTATGGGTCCATACCCCGGAATGAACATGGTGTGGGATCCATCTCAATCTCAACAGATCTTGCAACCTAATTTGTAGTTGTCATCTCAATCGGGACAACCTTTGGTTTCTAGTTCAACCCAACAACCTGTCCAGCCTACTATTCAAACTTCTGCACCTAGTGTAGCTCATCAGTCTGGGCCTAGTTCACCTCGAACTCCACCTCAAACGACTGCTGCAATTACTGAAACTTTTGTTCAATCTACCCCAGCTACTTCTGGAGTATCGACAGCTCCAATTTCTATTGTTCTTGCATCAACTCCTCAAGCATCTTTACCTCAGTCTGCACCTACAATTCAGACTTCGGTTCAGATGCATGTAGGATAACCTCGTCCAAGTACGGTTGTCACAAGTCAACCTCAATTTACTTATCAACCGTACCAGGGACAATACCAATTTGGTCCTGCTGTTCAGAGCCCAGTTTACCAGTGTCAACCATACCTTGGATACACTTATCAGCAACCTCAACAACCCCAGTACGGTCCAATTAATCCTAGTTTTCCGGAAGGATATAATATCCCAAATGCAATTCCAATTCCAAGTTATCCTAGATATCCTCCTCCTGGGGTTGGTCTTATGACCTAGGGTTTTCGAGACCCTAACGGTCAGTTACTGTTCATTGTAACTTTGGACTTGCCTGATTTGTCGCGCCTTATGAACGATCTGATTAATTATCTTCCATTTTGGCTGCCAATGCAGAATAAGTTGCCCAGTGATATCCCAAAGTTTGAAGGTAAATAAGAAGAGGATCCGTCAAACCATGTGATGACTTATCACCTCTGGTGTGCATCTAACTCCATTATAGATGATTCAATTCGTTTACGTCTTTTGCAACACACTCTGATTGGTCTTGCGACCAAGTGGTACATTGAGTTACCTCGAGCCTCTTTTTATAATTTTAGTCAGTTAGCCACTTCATTCTTAACTCATTTTCAGTTGTCTGTCAGATATGACAATGGCACGAAATTATTAACTTCATTAAAACACTCGACGTCCACATATATTTTAGATCATATTCATGAATGGCGATGTCGACGACGTTTAGTGAAAGTTTTTATTCCGGATCAAATCTTAGCAGAATGGTTTGTTAAATCATTATTACCTAAAATCACTAAGGATGTAGCTAAGGCATGAGTTGTTACTGAAGAGCAAGTAATTGCTCAAGCTTAGTACCTTGACCTCATTTATACGTAGTCGGGTACTTTACACGAAAAAATCCCCGACCTTCCAAAAAAAAATCAAATAACTGCAGCTCCTTCAGGGTCTCATGCCGCTGATGGTATGATTGGTTCAGTTAATACCAAAAGTAAGAAGAAATCTTCAAAGAATTCTTCTCCTATTATAACTTTACCAGATTCCCCTACAGAAGACTCTTTCGCTGAAATTCCTGTCGATATTCATGTCGTAGAATCATCTACGGCCAAATCAAAATCCGGTGGTAAAAAGAAAGGGAAGAAGAAAAATAAACAAAATTCGAAAGAGAAATCAGATAAAACTGAATCTACCGATGAGAAATGTAAACCTCGCTATCCTTGTCTCATTTGTGATGAAGAGCATTTTACAAGAGGCTGCCCTCATCGCGCTGAGGTTGCGAAAATCGTCAAAGGTTCTCAAACACCTGTTGTCTTGAAGGATCCTTTTCCTAGTCAAGATAGTAAGATGATCAGTTCTTCCTCAAATGCCTCAAAAGAACCCATAATGATGATGTCCCATGTTAGGATTGCGACACAATCGCAAGATTATGGAAGTAAAAGTCTTGTTCGTGGTAAGGAAGCAGAATATTCTAATTCAAACCCATCAACTTCAACTCCTAGTTCTGATCCGCTACAAATCGAGAAACCTAACCCAGACTTAGTAATCAAACCGCCTGCTAAAGGTATACTTTGGAAGTCATCTTTCAATCCGCATGCGAGAGCTGCTCATAACTATAACATTGTTGAAGACTTAGCTATTTCCCCTTCAGCAATATCGGCTTTGGAGGTGCTGCAATCATGCCCAGCACAGCGTAAATTGCTATTGTCGACAAAGAATGGCTTGAAATTTCCATGTCATCATGCAGTCCATTTCAGAGGTGTCATGTCATGAGTCATCATGTGCCACATCATTTTGTGGAATACGTAATTCAATATTGGAGAAATATAATGTAAAGTGGAAGTCCAAGAGTCATTTATGTAATGTGAAAAGTCATGTAGAAATTTGAAAAGTCATGAGAAGTCAAACAATAATGAGGTTAGTTTATGAGTCATAAGGGAGGTGAAGGATCACTCCATTTTTCATATATACACCCTCATTCTACAAGAAAAGGATGTTTCCCCTTGGCTTCTCCAATAATGCATCAGAGAGGCAATGTTAGTAGTTTTGGGGAGCAAGTCATGGTCCCAATACTCCATTATTTGAGCTAGAAATGTTCATTGTATTCATGTATCTTGGGATATTTACTTAATACTTGAAACCTGATGGTCGACACGTTTTCATGAATGGATTGTGAATATTTGAAAGATTTTTTTGTGAATATTTATGTTTCATGTTTTCTTTCACCTATACTAAAGTAGTTCAACCATGTCGGTTATTTTAGTGCTTATCTAATTGAAAATGTGTTGTATTGGTTGTAACAATTTTCGCATTTATGTGGACAATTTTGCTTGATGTTAGGTGGTTATCTCTTCGCTTGTGTATGCCTCGACTAGGGTGGTACTATTACCTTTCTCTTATAGGCTCACCTTTCTTCCCCCTGCAATAGAATACCCTTGATACACCTTCAACCAAACATTCACCAAGCACACTTACTTGCTTTTCGCAAAGGAAAATACATGCTTGTCTCTCTTTACGATAGCTAAAGCGAAGGAAAATCTATAAGAATACATGTAAATCAGATCGATACTCTGGATGGGGTTCTTATTCCAAATGGTGTGAGGTTTAATTAGGACTTCACATCGAGGAGACCCCCTTAGTTGACAGATTTCCAACACCATCATCAAATGGTGCTAGAAGGAGGGTTAGATGACAAGTTATGCCCATTGAGTCTATTCTTAACCTTTTATCTAAAATGGCTCATCCTCAAATTTTACTCCCAAGGTGTTTCTCTAATTTATCCATTTATCAATTTTCAATCCTTAATGAGCCTCTTTATCACTTTTTTGAGTTAAAGTTTGATGGTGAGGATGGAACATCCATAACCGAGCACATTTCTGATTTTCTTAAATTTTGTGAATCTTACGAAATTAATGATGACTATTTTTCTTGTGCTCTTTTCTTTCTCACCCATAAAGGTCATGTTAATCGATGGTGCCATACCTTACCACCTTCTTCCATCCATTATTTTCATCACTTCCTCCAGGAAATTTATCAAGCCTTCTATAGGTACGAAAACCCAAATGTTCTTAAAATAATTAATCAATTAATAATGAATCCAAATGAATTAGTAGAGGATTTATCTGATTGTTTCCTTCACCTTTGTTGTGAATTTCCTGAAGAAGATAGGGATTGGGATTTCTTGAAACAAAAGTTTCAACATCTGGTTTTTATCTCCTCACATGGTAAATTTGAACCCATGATGTTTTCACTTCCCCAACTCTTGTAAATCATGAGATACCTTGAATTTTAGAGGAGGAACCTACTAATTTTTTTTTCTTTATCCTCCTCCTTTCCCAAATCTGATGAGGGTGCCCCCTCGTAATGATAATAAAGTTGGGAAACTTTCACATCAAATTCCTAATCCATCTTCTCATCCTCCTTATGTTTTTCATTATTCAAATTCAATGGAGGAAATTCTATAATGGCTCATGAAGCCTATGGTGAAGACTAACTCCTGCATTCTGCAAGATGATGCCATTGTTCATAACTCTAGTCTCAAATATGATCTAGGTTTCTGTTATCCTCTATCATCTACATGCCATGACTCTTTGTACTGATCCACTCGACAATTTTATCCACCAACTAGTTCTTCACACTCTCTTGATTTTCAAGTTGTTGGTCCAAATTTTGATCAGGTTTAGGGTAGTCACATTAAATAGGTAGAGGAGCAAGAAGGTGAGGATTCTTTCAATATCTATTTTATTTTTCAAAATACTCCATGTGAAGATGATGTTTCCTCAGTGTTGGTTGATATTGAATATGTTAATATCAATAGTGAATCTAATGAAATCAAGTTGTTTAGATCTATAGTCTTAGGCAACAATTATTCTGATGATGACCATTTTGTTGATGTATGCGATGATGAATTCCCAAGTGCACTAGCTAATCTTTCGGTTTCTCATGAAGATTTTAATTTTAGATCTAGAATTTCATTCCGTCAAAGAAGATGTTAGTATCGAAATTTCCTCTTCATCTCACTATCCCTTTTTCTCTATCATTTCTGATGCATCTACTTGTGACAGGGATACTCCATTCTCTTCAAGTTCTTCATATGATGAGTTATCTTCTCAATTAACATAAGGCGGTGAGATTACCCATGATGAAAATAAAAACAATCAAATCATTGAGTACTCTTTCCATCCCTCATCATCTCTTCTTGTGATTGAAGACAACTCTTCAAATCAACTTGCTCATGAAATTTTTCTGATTCATACATCTCGAGATTTGTGACCAGAAGAATCTTTCAATTTGAGTAATTTGGTTATTGCAGTTGTAGAATCTGGACAAATCAGTAACAAATATGGTTTCCATCTCATTAGTAGTGGTTCCATTGAGATCATAGGAAGAAACTATCTTCACACCATGCATGATCTGATTCAATCTTTAGGATGTGACTTTACAATCCTTCAAAATTCTAGGACCTATCACAAAGTCAGTACACATCAACTTATGTTGATGGTTATGTCAGGATCTCACAACTCTGGTAATTCCCTCGAAATAAGTCAGATCTGATTTCTCTCGCATAACCCTTCTCTTTGCATGGTTTCACTTGATGTAAATTTCTTTTTGAAAGATGTTTGGTATTTCAGATGTAATATTTTGAACTTTTGAGATTCATTTTTTGATCGGATTCAATATTTTATTTCACATGATTCATCTCCATGCAAAGCTCTTGTACTTAACTTGGGTTTGTAATATGTTTCTCTCATAGAGTCATGGATTTGTGAAGTTGATTATTTCAAAGGTTATCTTTCGCCGAAGGAATCTTGACTATCATATTCATTTCTTAATAGTCATCTCCTTCTTTTTCTTCCAAATTTATATTGCAAAATTTTCCCTTCATTACACAAAAAAATCCTCTTGAGTCATAATGAATGCACGATTTACTGTGTGAATCAAATTCGTCTTCGTTCACTATGTCTTGGCTGGTCTCATGTGTTTGTTGTGCTGGCATTCCTTTTAAAATATTTCAATGATTGTGATGCTTTACGATTTTTCACTAGTTAGAGGAAAATGGTTTGTCACATTCAACATGTGAGGAAGTTGGTTCTATTGTTCAGAGAATTCGTAAAGTTGTTCAAATTGATATATCCTTGTTAATTATGAACTCGGAATTTGATGCTTTAATCAGCCCATCTTATCATCATTTTGTCTCTCATGATTGTCATTCAGCTTACTATTTTCCCATCAGCATAGCCAATGATAGTTTCTTTACACCCTTCAACATTTATGGTTTAACATTGCATTATTCGGGTACTTGTCAAATAGTTGAGGTACTTCAACATTCGTTGATGGTTATGTCAAGTCCTCATTGTCTTTACACCCCTGATGAATATGATTAGATCTATTTTCCCTCGCAATATTTTCATCATAATCCCATGCCTCTAATTTAAAATTCATCTTCTCAAAGGTCTTGGGGTTTTCAAGAGGATTGTCACGAATTTTATGATCTAATCGTTGAATGGTTGGAGCAATATTACCTAGCAATCTCTGACGCAAATAGTAAATTTTAGTATTTTCTCATGCTTGATAAGAAGGATGACATAGATGAAGGGGCATTCATAGTAATATTTCATGGTTTGTCTGATTATAATGGTCATCGAAAAAGTAAGAATGTGAATTGGTTAGAAGTAGTGGCTATGTCCTATCTTTCTGCTGACATGCAAGACCTTCTATTTTTTGTGCAAGTTATTCAAGATCTTATCTTTTATGTGGCGCGGTAGTTTGTATTTGTTTTAATTGATCACATGTTTAATTATACAGGTCACGAGAAACAACGGTGGCTTCATTGAAAATTTCATTACACTTGCCCCTAACCTTCTAATTATTTAGTTTAGGAGTAGGATCAATTGCATTCTAGTTTCCCCTCTCTTGCACTCATCATGCACTTGTTCTCCTTAATATTTCTTGTATTTTCTATTTTTGTCTTGCATCGTGTTTGGCTTAACCTCATTTTTATTGTGCTTTGGCTTTTCTTTTTTGTTGTGTCATGTTTTTATGTTCTATTAATGAGAATTTTCATGAAGGGTGCCTATTTTGGCTCAAAAGTCAATGTGGAAAAATATAAAAGGACTTTGTGACACTACAATGTTTGGATAACTCTCTGTCCTTCTTCCATGTTTTGGTCACACCTTCTGGTCGATGAAGTTAAGATGGAAAATACAATTTGTCCATAAAGAGAGTTTTGGTCAAACCATTATACTTGTGTCTATTCTGGAAACCTTATGCCACACTTTCTTATTTATGTTTCGTCATTTTCATGTTTATCCAATCAGTGGATGAGGAATAGGGGAAAAATCTAAATGGGAAAACCTAAGTCAGATGTCTTTATATGCTTCTCTAAGGAACAACCTATCTTGATCTCAATAAGTTGAGGTACCTATTTCACCCATAAAATGAACAAGTGACTATGTACAATCCTCTTTAAATATATAAATAAATGTGAATGAAGAGAATGGCTTCCTACACAGAGAGGTGAAGCAAGAAACTTCATCGAGGTATTGTCCAGGATCACTGGAGGTGGAGAAATTTTTGTGTTCCCGTAGTGACTTTTTCGAGGTACTTTCCAGACCTACCAACAACGAAGCAACACTGGAGATGAAAATCTATACTCTAAAAATCTAAAGCTCATGAGCTATATTACCTTTTACAATTCAAAACATTGTGATATCACATATCTTATGGTTTATTTGAACCAAGAAGGCACCAAGGGGACAATGTTTATATGGGTAAGGTGGGGAGGCCAAAGTGACCTACACACTGAATCAATACTCCCTCAATAACTAAGATATTGTACATAAGAATTGACTAAGGAAACGAGGCTAAAGTTCCCTTGTGTGTCACCAAGTGTTGTCGTTGTCATAAACACCCTATAAACTTTTATCTGCACTTGAATTTTGGAGCCTACTATGGATCTTGCAATCATTTATTCTGTGGTTACTTCTTGACAAAAATCACTTGCTGATACATGCTCATTTTTCAACGAGTTCATAAATGAGTTCTTCTATGCAAGCTTGAACAAGCATAACATAGTTCATCAAGACAGTGATTGTGAAATGTTCAACCCATGTCGACAGTTAGTGCACACTTTTATTGACAATTCCTCACTTTTGGTTGTGTTTATACTTCATTTGAGTGAGTTTTCCAAATTGTCTCTTTTGCACACCTTCATTTTTGTGAGGGTCGTTTTCATATTTTCAATTGTCGCTTTTGCTTGATTTCACTTTAGTTAATGTATTTTTCATGTTATCTTTGTTGTGACATGTGTCTCTTTCACTGTCATTCACGTATTGGAAGTGTTGTTCCCCCTTTTCTCTTCATATATTAAATGTCGTATTTTCGCATGTTAGTTGTCACACAATGTGTATAAGCTTATTTTGGTGGTTTTAAGGGGTTATATTTATGTAAAATATGTAGAAATAGTCGTAGATTCACAAGCTCATGTAATGTACTAAAGAACAGGACAAGAATATACTTCTACTTTCAACCAGAGGAAGCTAGTAGATTGATGAAAACAATGTGAATAAGATGAAGATAAATCAATGGCACATAATACAAGATGTATTTGGGGAAAGTCGCTGCTCAAAACCCCGCTATATGTATTGCACATAGTAGAAATGTGAGTGAAGATACAAATCTTGTTCTCACTAGAATAATCCCACACAAGTATGATCAACTCTCTTAGCTCACAAGCTAGCACTTGGCCAAATCTTAGCCAATTTTGCAGCTCTCCAAGCCCCTTATCTCTTGCGTAGGATGAATAGCTTGTATTTAAATGGAATTCATTCTTCCAAAATTGTGCAATCCAAACATAGGATCAATCTCTGTTGCATGCATGATATTTACACTCAGTAAATAATACCACTAATGGTACACTGTCCCTGCACTCTAGTCTCAACTGGGTCTTTCTCTCAACTGACATGCATGATTTTTTCATGAGGGAATATTTAGTTAACTGGAGTAGTATTAGTGGATGCATTAGTGCACCAATTGACTGCTTTTAGGGCCGATTTAAAATGTTTTGAAGTTCGGCTTTAAAGGATTTTGGTTGGATTTATCAATTTTTAGTGTATTTCTATTTTAAACAGAAAGAAGGCTATTTCGAGGATTTTGTTGCACCAGCCGATGCTTCTAAGAAAAAGGCTTCTATTATGAACAAAACCGACCTCCGATTTTTAAGTTTGGATTTGATCCAAATGTGTTATAATACACGATGGTGATAGAGAGCTGAGGGGAGCGTGGAAAGGCTGCGTAATAGTGGGCGAGAGTAGTATGACAGAAAGCCCGAAAGGGTGCGTGGAAAAACTACGAGGAAGAGGCCCAAGAGTCTGAGTGCCAGAGAGAGCTTGAAAGCCAGCGCAGCGTTTGAACCCCACAGAGCCACAGAGCTTGATCAATCCAGAGCATAGATAGCCATAGAGTCACAGCGCTTAAAATTCTAGAAGATCGTAGAGCTGTAATGATAAGCCAGAGCGCTATAGGGCCAGATAGCGATAGAGCTGCAGAGCGAGAAGTCCAGAGTAGTTATTCTTATTTGATCAATTCTTCTTTGATTGATTCTTATTTGTTCAATTCTTCTTGCAATCAATGCTGAGAGATCGATGTTTAGCAAATCTTCAACTTTTTATTGACAGTTATGTGTCAAATGTCCACATTCTTGTGCGAGCACCGATCTTCTTTCATCGATGCCTTGAGACATACACTTCTTCAGATGGACCATGGTGTGAGGTATATGATTATTGTTCATGTACTTCTTCTTTTACATTATGATGCATGGATCCTTGATTGATATTCATGCAAGACCTTATTTATTACATGTTGTCATGATTCCTTGTTGATTTGATGCAGAATCTTCCATGTTGTACTTATTGTCATAAATCATCATGTTATGCTTTGTGATCCCTTGTTGTATGTTGCTGGGATACTCTTGTTGTCATCATGCATGTTTTTTTTTGAAATCCCTTTTGTGCCATGTTGGCGGGATATTCATCATGCATGTTCTTGTATCATACTAATAGGCGTATTTTGATTAAGAATTCTAGTTGTGGAACATCTCTTAGAGCCACTCTTGCATGAGGGAATTTTTCCTTGTATGATCGTGACATCATCTCTGTGTACATCACCATTATTTACAGCACTCAATGTAGCAACCTACACCATCTTGACACCAGGGCCCGGAGACGTAGTCCCTCCTGGATGAACTCCATTATCAACACTTATGTTTTTATGTGTTGATAATTATTATGTTCATCTTCTTTTCCGCATGTATATGGATTCATTAATATTCTTTTAAAAAGAAATTTTAACACATCATGAAAGTAAAAGGTCTTGGAAGGGTCCTTCTTCATACCCGAGCTTGGATCAAGTGGTATCAGAGCAGTCTTTGCATTGATGTGAATTGCAGTGTGAACAATGGAACGTGCAATGATAGAGGATGAAAGAGTGATGTGCGAGACCATGCTCGACATTTCCAATAAAGTGGAAATTGTGTATGAAACTTTACAGAAAGAGATAGAGGAAAATGAATGATTACAACTTCAGTTGCAAGCCACAGAAGAGGCCATGGAAGAACTGAAGCAAAACAAGCATAATCTTCAAATAAAGAATGATGAGTTGAATATGCGTCTACATGAAGAAAAGAGGAGAAACAAAGTTTGCTACAATATCTACAAGCAAATGACGAGGCCTTGTAAAAGCTACAACAAAACTTATGTGAGGTAAAAAGTAGTTCTCCATCTTCATGTATGTTTCCTGATCATGATTTCACTCTTTTTGAAAATCACACCATAGGAATTGGCTCCAAACTATTGAAGAGAATGGGGTATGAAGGAAAAGGCTTGGACATTAATGGCCAAGGCATTGTCAACCACACCAAAGTAGGGGAATTACCTTGTCAGTCAGGACTTGGGTATGTCAGGAAAGAAGTTGGGGAATGCGCTGAGATAGTTAGCGAACCACCAACAACGGATGATGAGAAACCCTCATCAGATCTTTCCAAATCAAAAGAGAAGGTAAAATATGTTGATTTCCTTTTGGTTTCATCTTCTCATAGTATGATGTATGTTGGATATTTGGAGATCCTAATTACAGGGACAAACATGAGGCTCCTTACAAGGATAAGGCGCGAGGAGAAAGAAGGACTTGGTGTTAATAACCAATGCATAACTGCAGCTTTGGAGGTTGCGCACGAACATCCATTTATAGGCTCGAGATACACTAAAGGAGAGTACTCAAAGGTGTTAGATTCATCCGATACATCGTCAAGGAAAGAGAATGATGGGAAAACATCCCCATCATCTCATGGCAATGCCCATTATAGGGAGAGAGCTGAGGCAAGCTCTCATTGCCATACTGACATCAGAAACAACAAAGGAAGGTATAACCATTTTCTATCTTCGAATGCTCATTTTGACTATGATCATGTTGTTAATAATGAACAAAGATCAAGACATTGAAAAACATGTACCTTTTGTGGTTTACCTAACCATACCTTTTCTAAGTGTTGGAAAAGAATGGTAGCACTCAAGAGGTGTGAAAAACCCTCTCAACGGCATGAAAGGAAACAACTTAAGCAAATATGGAGGAAGAAAGCCTACTACAATCATTGTAATAGAAATGGCCATCAGAAAGCCACTTGTTGGAAGCTCCATCCAAAGCAGTGCCTTAAAGACAAAGCATCAGTGCGTGAACTAGGAAGAGCAGTTTTTCAACAAGAAAAACCACCTCAAGGAGGTGACCCATTCACATTGATAAGTGAAAAATGGTTTTTTTAGCTTGTTGTCATTCCATGGTCATTATTTTGTAAATCATTTGTTTCATTTTAAAGTGTAAAAGTGATGATGTGTTTTCCATCACTTGGTCATCAACAATGATGTCTGGTCATGTTTGCAGTCGTATTTTGAGTTGCAGGTTAAAACTCTGAAAGTGATGTTATGTTTCCATCACTTGTTGAAACAATAGTGTTTGGCCTTACGTATGTAAATCATGTGTTGCAGTGACGATGTGTTTTCCATCACTTTTTGAAGCAACCATGATAAGTTGGCCTTGTTGTCATAGCTTTGGTATTACGTCCATATTAATGTAAACTTGACCACTGAGTATGTGTTATAAACTCGTGGCAAGTATGGGACATTTGGGTCTTTAGTTGGCCATGTCATTCAAATAATGTAATTTTCAAAATAATATACTACAGGTTGCACAAGTAGTAGGTGTTGGTTCGTCGCTTAAGGCTCTAAAGAACAAAGGTGAAGGAGATGGAAGCGAGACGTTTTCAGGATGTTGTGATGCAGATAGGGTATAGAGAGAGTTGCAAATTATTTTTTTCATTCTTTTGGAGGAACAAAAGCTCCTCAGTGGGGAAGATTGATCTAGGCGGCTCCAGAAAGAAACACAGGACAGAGCGTTATGAACGCTTGAAAATCAAAGAACTCAGAACGACTTTGAACGAGAACTAGAGCATAGATCTCATCTTCCTGATTGTGAAGGTGAGAATGGTTTGTCAATCCGAGTCTGGATGATGAAGTTATCGCGAAAAGAGTTGCCTTGATTCCTTTTAAAAAAGGAGGTTTTTCTCATAAAAATGGACTTAAAGCCTTTATAAGGTAAATCACATCGGGAGTCATGCAAAGGGCAGACTTTAAGACCCCCGATCAGCGATTGCCGATATATGGTGTTAGAGAAGTTAAATCAGTGATATCGATACTTGCAAATTGACGATGGAATGTCAACATCAGTGGATCAAGTCGGTGAAACCCAAGGCACAAGACATGGACCTTTGGGCCGATTACGATTGCAATTAGTGATCGTCGATATCGGCGATCGGAACGATCAGTGTTGGTGATTGGCGGATGCCAAAGGCACGTCCTTGGGCCGCAGCGATTGTGATAAGTGTCTAAAGGCAGATCTGATATGGTTTGTAGGGCCAATTTAAAATGTTTTTAAGCCTATCTTTAAAGGATTTTGGTCGGATTTATCGGTTTTTAGTGTATTTCTATTTTAAATAGAAAGAAGGCTATTCTGAGGATTTTGTTGCACCATCCAATGCTTCTAGGCAAATGACTTCTATTCTGAAAAAAACCGACCTCCAATTTTTAAGCGTAGCTTTGATCCAAACATGTTATAACACATGATGGTGATAGAGAGCTGAGGGGAGTGCGGAAAGGCTGCGTAACAGTGGGCGAGAGCAGTATGACAGAGAGCCTGGAACGCTACGTGGAAAGGATGCGAGGAAGAGGCATGAGAGCCTGAGTGCCAGAGAGAGATTGAAAGCCAGCGCAATGTTTGAACCCCATAGAGCCATAGAGCTTGATCAATTCAGAGTGCAGATAGCCATAGAGTCACAACACTTAAAATTTTGGCAGATTGCAGAGCTGCAGTGATAAGCCAGAGCACTATAGGGCTAGGTAGCCATAGATCTACAAAGCAATAAGTCCAGAGTAGTTATTCTTCTTTGATTGATTCTTCTTTTTTCGATTCTTCTTACAATCAATGCTCAAAAATCGATGTTCAGTAAAGCTTCAACTTTTTATTGACATCTATGTGTTAGATGTCCACATTCTTGTGTGAGCAACCATCTTCTTTCATCGATGCCTTGAGATCGATGGTCTGAGCAACTTCGGTAGTGAGACATCCACTTCTTTAGATGGCCTGTGGTGTGAGGTATATGATTATTGTTCATGTACTTCTTCTTTTACATTATGCTACATGGATCCTTGATTGATATTGATGCAGGATCTTATTTATTACATGTTGTCATGATTCCTTTCTGATTTGATACAGAATCTTCTATATGTTGTACTTGTTGTCATAAATCATCATGTTATGCTTTGAGATCCCTTGTTGTATGCTATTGGGATACTCTTGTTGTCATCATGCATGTTTTGTTTTGAAATTCCTTTTGTGCCATGTTGGCTGGATATTCATCATGCATGTTTTTGTATCATACTGATAGGAGTCTTTTGATTGAGAATTCCAGTTGTGGAACATCTCTTAGAGCCACTCCTGCGTGAGGGCATTTTTCCTTGTATGATCACGTCATCATCTCTATGCACATCACCATTATTGACAGCACTTAACGTAGCGGCCTACACCATATTGACACCGGGGCCCGGAGATGTAGTCCCTCCTGGACGAACTCCATTATCAACGCTTATGTTTTTATGTGTTGATGATTGTTATGTTCATCTTCTTTTCCACATGCAGATGGATTCATTAATATTATTTTAAAAAGAAATTTTAACACATCATGAAAGTAAAAGGTCATGGAAGGGTCCTTCTTCATACCCAGACCTGGATCAGAAATCCACTGCTCAAAACCCCGCTATATGTATTGCATATACCATAAATATGAGTGAAGATACAAATCTTGTTCTCACTAGAATAACTCCACACAAGTATTATCAACTCTCTTAGCTCACAAGCTAGCACTTGGCCAACACTTAGCCAATTTTGTAGCTCTCTAAGCCCCTAATCTCTTGCGTAATTCCTAGGATGAATAGCCTGTATTTAAAGGGAATTCATTCTTTCAAAATTGTGCAATCCAAACATAGGATCAATCTCTAATGCATGTGTGATATTTACACTTTAGTAAATAATACCACTAGTACACTGTCCCTACACTCTAGTCTCAACTGGGTCTTTCTCTCAGCTGACATGCATGAGTTTCTCATAAGGGAATATTTAGTTAACTAGAGTAGTACTAGTGGATGCATTAGTGCACCAACTAACTGCTAGTCCTTTATTAGTTCCACAAATAGTTTTGAACTAATTTAACTGAACTTAACTCAATAAATTGAGTGATCTAATTTCCAACTCAATTTAAACTCATAGTGGACCCCTAAAACTTAGGGAGAACATATACATGACTATAGAAAGATGTCCAACTCAAAATTCCTAAGCTAATTAAGTTAATTAAACTTAATTAACTATTTACAAGTTGTTATGACAATAGAATTCGATTTTAATTCTCTATTTAATTCAAGGAAAAATTAAACTGGAATTTCTTGTTTCCATTTCTCAACGCTCCCTCTTAACAAGAAAGGGATTATCATTTACCTTGATCCCTGTCTCTGTGAAACTCGAATTTACATCTTGACAATGCCTTTTTCCAAATGTGATCATCTTTCTCTTTTGTGGGATTGTACTCTAACAACACAATCTTCCTCAATACACAATCTCTGAGATGATGATATTGGATATCAATACGCTTGGACCAATCATGAAAAACTTGATTTTCATAGAGTTTGATACAACTCTGACTATTGCAGTAAATCACGGTTGGATCCATCTGGTGACCAAACAATCAACTAGGATCTTCTTCATCCAGATGTCACATGTTGTCTGAATCGCAGCCATGTACTCTACCTCTGTCAAACTGAATGTAACCAATCTATGTTTCATGTTCTACCAAGAAACTATTGCTAGCCCAATACTGAAGATCCCTCCTGATGTGATTTTCTGGTCGGATGAAATCCCTACCCAATCTACATCGGTGAAGCCTTGAATCTTCACTCCCTCTATCTGTCTATACCATAATCCATACTGAGAAGTTCCCCTGAAGTATCTCAACACATTCTTTTTCGCCTTCCAACACAACTTGGTATGCCTAACCATTGCTTGAATAAGTTGGTTAACTGCATAGCACATATTTGGTTGTCTATTCACCAAGTACATGAGTGAACCCACAAGCTATCTGTAAACTATAGATTCCACTACTTCCCCTGAAGTAGCATCCTCCTTCCTCCAGTTACCTGATGGAGGAGTCTCCATGGCTTTGCTACTCTCCATGCACAATCTCCTAAGTATTTCGTTGGCATACTTTCCCTGAGACACAAACAACTCCCCATTTCCCTACCATACCTCCATGCCAAAATATTAATGCATGAGCCCCAAGCCATTCATCTCAAACTCTCTTTCAAGGTACTCCTTGAAAGATTTGATTAACTGACCATCACTATTAGTATGAGATCATCAACATAAAGTACAATGATTAACAATTTACCTTCCACCACTATGTGGTATATTTTTGCATCTGCTTCACTCTTTTTGAAGCCTAACTTGGTGAAGTAGTTGTCCATCTTGGTGTACCAAGCACGGGGTGCTTTCTTCAGCCCATACAATACTCTCTTGAGCCAACCCACATGCGACTCATAGTCAAACGTCTCAAAACCTTTAGGCTACTCTATGTACACCTCTTCCTCAATCATGCCATTAAGTAAGGTCACCTTTACATCCAATTGATGTATATTACAACCCATCTTTGTTGATGGTGCCAATATATATCTAATTGACGAGCACCTTGCAATAGGAGAAAAGGTCTCATCATAGTCAATCCCCTCTACCTGTGAAAAATGATAGGCCACAAATCTAACCTTATGCTTCTCCACACTACCATATGTAGCTTCCTTTACATTCTGAATCCAAGTGGTGCTCATCACTGACTTGTCCTCTGGTCTCAGGACTACATCCCAAACATTGTTACGAAGTATGGAGTCATACTCCTCCACCATGGCATCAATCCAGGCGAGCTTCTGCACTGCTTCCTTAAAGGAAGATGGATCTGTCACAACACATTCGCCCATAAGATCCATGTATCTAGTGTACCTCTCAGGTGACCTCATTTTCATACATTGAGAAGTGGGTGCTCCCACATTCTCCCGTACATATCCAACAATCTTTCACCTCTCTGGTGCACTTTCTTCCCTCACTGGAAGACTCTGCCTCAATGGATGTCTCCACTCCTGGATCCTCTACATGTGGATTCTCCACATCAATATTAGGCTACTCAACCTTAGGAGCTAAAATCTCCTCATCCACATGTAGCTCAATCTCCCTCTCACGGGAAACTTGCATGGCCTTCTTCTCATCAAATCTGACATCCATGTGAACCATTGTCACCTTGTTGGTCGGCGAGTACACTTGATAGTTGTGAGGTGTATCATTGTGCTCCACAAATATCCAAAAGTTTGTTGTTGGCTCAAGCTTCTTCCGTGCATCCTTAGTCACATGGAAATATACCCATGACTCAAAAATCCTGAAGCGACCAAAAGTTGGCCTCTTACTGCAATAAGCCTCCTCTTGTGTCTTCATCTCAAGTATTCGATGTGGGCTATGCTTCTAAACATAAATAATTGGTTTGCATGCCTCAATCCACAAATGTAGTGGTAGGCCCTGATCATGAAACATCACCCTTGATTCCCCTACTATGCTTCTATTCTTCCTCTTGGCCACCCCATTCTACTGAGGGTTATGAGGTGTTGTCAACTCTTGTTTAATCCCCTGCATAGAATTTCTTAAAATTGTTTGAGACATACTCACCATTTTTATCACTTTGTAGAGCTTTAACCTTCTTACCTGACTATTTCTCCACCAATGCTTTAAACTCACAAAAAAATGTGAAAGTTTTATCCTTTTTCTGCATGAAAAATATCCAACATTTACAAGAATAGTCATCAACAAATATAACATAATACCTATGTTTGGTTGTGGATGCTGTCGAGAATGGTCCACACACATATGAATGGACTGGCTCTAGAATAACCTCTGCTCGACTCTCTCTGTAGTGAAAGGAATACTTGGTGTATTTTCCCAAAGTACACCCCTTGCATGTGTCAACTTTCTCAAGTGTACCTTTGGGAATACCAGTAGAGATTTGTTGCAATATCTTCAAAGCCCCATGATGCAAGTGGCCCAATATCCTATGCCACAACTCATAAACATCTCAACTCTGCACCCTTTCTGCTTTTGTGCTCAAAGAAGCACACTCCTCTACCACCATTTTATATACATTCTTCACCTGAATCTATATCTTCATTACTTGACCTATGGCTATGTGTCAAAGGAATGCCTTTCCTTTCGAGAAGATCACATTATAGCTTCTATCCTCAATCATGGAAATGGATACCAAGTTATTCTTCAGCCCAGGCACATACATAACATTATTCAAGGTTAGTGGAGCCCCATGATCCCTCTGAAAATTAACCGTGCCCAATCCAGTAATGCTATACTTCCCGTCATCACCCATCTTGATATGCATCTGGAGATATTTCTCCTTTAGGTCACTAAATAACTCTTTGTCTTCATTCATGTGGAATGAAGCTCCACTGTCTAAGTACCATACACTTCCCATCATTGATGACACCATGCATGCAATGAGGGAAAAGTATAATTTGAATTGAGAGGCCAAAGCCTCACCCTTCTCTCCTCCTCAGGACTTCTTCTTGGACTTCTTGAGCGCACAATCTGTAGCAAAATGACCCAGCTCATGACAATGAAAGAACTTAACTTTCATTATGTATTTCTTCTTACCTCCATGATAATAATCTGATTTGGAATGGGAATATTTCCCTTTCCCTTTCTTTGCCTTAATCACTAAGGCACAATTCTCTTCATCGTCAATTTTTTATGAAGAGACATCCCTAGTGTTCCTCCTCATCTCCTCCTGCATCAAATCCGACCACATTCATTCTCAATCTGACAACTTCTCCTGACCATTGACAGAGTCCTGATAACTATGCCAACTCTTTGGGAGTCCTAGAAGAGAAATACTCACCATATCATCCTCGACAATCGTGATTCCAACACTTCCAAGTTCATCATGACATTGAGTGAAATTGGTCAAGTATTTTGGAATAGTCTCACCTTTCTCCATTTTGATTTTTAGAAGTTTGTCATTAGTGTCAATTTCCTATGGTCATTGTTGTTCTAATACAAATCTATCAATTCTTTCCACATAGCATATGGAGTCTCCTTTCCATGGAGACTCAAGACAATGTGGTCTCTAACTCCTTCAAGGATTATCCTCCTTGCCTTTACCACAAACTTCTTCCATTCGGCCAAGTTTTGTGCATCTGATGCTAATGTCTTAGGAATTTCTTGATAAATAGATTCCTTCAAGCCATTATCCTCTAGCACAACCTCCATTCTATCCCTCAAGTCTATAAAATTTGAGTTTCCTTCTGAGGCATGCTCGAGCCACAAACCGTAGAATTCCATCTGCTGATCCTAAAGTATGTATTGCAAATTCAAATTTCACCTGTAACCAAAAACTCAAAACTTTGAGATATCCAATAGTATATTGTTCTCATCTCTGATGCCATGTACAAAATCCTATAGATTCATAAGCTCATGCAATGTACTAAAGTAGAGGATAAAAATATACTTCTCCTTTCAACCAGTGGAAGCCAATAGATTGATGGAAATAATATTAACAAGAAAAGATAAATCAATGGCACATAACAAAATATATATCTTGAGAAATCCACTGCTAAAAACCCCGCTATATGTATTGCATATATCATAAATATGAGTGAAGATACAAAGATTGTTCTCACTAGAACAATTCCACACAAGTATGCTCAACTTTCTTAGCTCACAAGCTAGCTCTTGGCCAACACTTAGCCAATTCTGCAGCTCTCCAATCCCCTAATCTCTTGTGTAATTCCTAGGATGAATAAAACATATTTAAAGGGAATTTATTCTTCCAAAACTGAGAAATCCAAACATAGGTTCAATCTCTAATGAATGCATGATATTTACACTTCAATAAATAATACCACTGATAGTACATTGTCCCTGCATTCTAGTCTCATCTAGGTCTTTCTCTGAAATTTCATGCATGAGTTTCTCATGAGGGAATATTTAGTTAACTTGAGTAGCACTAGTGGATGCATTAGTGCACCAACTGACTGTTAGTCCTCTATTAGTTCCACAAACAATTTGGAACTAATTTAACTTAGTAAACTAAGTGATCTAATTTCTGAAACTCATATTGGATCCCTAAAACTTAGGGAGAACATATAAATGACTACATAAAGACTTCCAGATCGAAATTCCCAAGCTAATCAAGTTAATTAAACTTAATTAACTATTTACAAGTTGAAATGAGAATATAATTCGATTTTAATTGTTAGTTTAATTCAAGGACAAATTAAGCTAGAATTTGTTGTTTCCATTTCTCAACAAATGAGTTTATCTAACCATGTAAAGATCCTTTGCACTCACTCCCAAAGTTTTAAGCATTGTCACACAAGTGTCATGACGGTCGTCATAAAGTGTATATTTAGTGTCACACTTGTTGTAAGTTGTTGCAAAGTTGTTGCACTAAAGGAAGTATGTTTTTCATGTGTCCTAGATTATCAATGCTTTTGTGTCATCAGGTGTTCTAAGTGTGTGATCAAAGTCATTTCATATCATTATTCATACCAATTTCTGAGCAACTTTGCATGATCCAACTCTCCTCAACTGTGCATTGCACGGTTACAGCTCTCAAGATGTAACCCTGCCCCTTGACACTACACAATGCGCAATTCTTGCATCACAAGACTATGAACTACGTAGTTCCAATGCTCAAGCCTGGAACTTGGCCTCCAAACTTGTGCAATTCATCCCTCCATCATGGCCCCAACTTCACATTGCACAGGCTCTAAGCTCAATCTCATTCCCTAAGCTCCTGACCTACGAAATTGAGCAATCACCAGGTCTGATCTGCCTCCTATAACTGTGCAGTTGGCTAAAACAGTGAAAAACCACTAAGCCTAGCTCCCTGAGTCTCAAAAGTACACAATATTCCTACCTAGTCCAACTTGAACTATGCATTACATAGTCTAAAGGCTCAAGCTTCACCCACGACTGCCTGAGTTGAATTGCACAGTCACTGAGCCTATCCCAACCCATTTTTTTCTTAGTCAGTAGATCAACATGCACCATCTTAGATATGGGTTTATCATACTGATGTCATCTTGTCATGATTGGATTTTATATGCACGTACTCTATCATGTTATGGAAATAAGATGAAGAAGGAAAGGGAGAAGAAGGACATGCTAGAAGACACCTAAGGAGATTAGGAGATAAGATGATCACCATGGAATAAAATGAAGGAACACCAGACTATAACAGAAGATAGAAGATCAAGACCACATTCAAGACTAATTATCTTCAAGTCATAAGGAGGAGGAAGAAGAATTACATGCACCATCTTTTCAAGAACACACAAGGAAAGCAACAAAAGAGAATAGCTTGACATTTCCATGTCATGTCATTTCATGAGTCATCATGTGCCACATCATTTTTCGGAATATGTAATTCAATATTGGAGAAATATAATGTAAATTCAAATTCCAAGAGTCATCTATGTAATGTGAAAAGTCATGTAGGAAGTTGAAAAGTCATGATAAGTCAAACACTCATGAGGGTAGTCAAAGAGGCACAAGGGAGGTGAAGGATCACCCCATTTTTTATATATACACCCTCATTATACAAGCAAAGGAATTTTCACCTTGGCTTCTCCCATAAGGCATCAGAGAGATAGAGTTAGTACTTTTGGGGAGCAAGTCGTGGCTCCAATGCTCCACTATTGGAGCTAGTGATGTTCATTGTATTCATGTATCTTGGGACTTTTACTTAATACTTGAAGCCTGATGACTGACACGTTTTTATGCATGGATTGTGAATATTTTTAAGATTGTTTTGTGAATATTTATGTTTCACGTTTTCTTTCACCTATACTAAAGTAGTTGAACTATTTCAATTATTTTAGTGCTTATCTAATTGAAAATGTGTTGTAATGGTTGTAACAATCATCACATCTATGTGGACTATTCTTCTTGATGTTAGGCAGTTATCTTTTCACTTGTGTGTGCCTCTACTAGGGTGGTACTATTATATTTCTCTTAGAGACTCTCCTTTCTTCTCTCCCCAATAGAGGAAGCATGATACACCTGCAACCGAACATTCACCAGGAACACTTGATTTTTGCACAGGCACATACATGATTCTCTCTCTTGCTGACAGTGAAAGCCAAGGAAAATCTATAAGAATACATGGCAATCGGGTCAATACTCTAAATGGGGATCCTATTCCAAATGGTGCGAAGTCTAATTAGGACTTCACATCGGAGAGACCCCCTCATTGACGAATTTCTAGCACCATCAACTTCTATGGAGGCAATATTGTTAGATTCATTCTAGAACGATGAGCTAGGGGATGATGCTCTTATCACTAATATCTTATTCGAAATCTTGAAATATGCTTCCACCGCCACTCTCTTTGGGCCTAGAAGTAAGTCAAAGTCTACTCAACTAGGGACAATGATGATGTTGTAAAACTTGAAAGCGAATTTTGGCATGTCGAATGCATGTTTCTCGGAAATATTGACGTAATTCACCTGCATGATCAATCAAGTCCCTTATATTTTGAGAAAGTTTTCCACATAATCAACATTAAAAATGGTCGATTTTATGAAAATTAAATATTAAAATTATACAATTACATTCCTCACCAACTGCAGGTTATTCAAAGATAAGGTTCTTCTGAGTGATAATATCTTGTCAAGTAGCTACGAAGATGCAAATTAGATGTTGAAAATGTTGGGTGTTGAGTACATATCATATCATGCATGTCCAAATGATTGTATTCTATATAGAGGATAATATGCAGACAAAGAGATATGTCTGAAATGTGGGAATGAAAGGTACCGTAAATAAAAAAATGGGTAAATTACATTGTCCTCCTCATAATATATTAAGGCACATGCCTATAATCTGAAGGATTCAAAGGCTCTCTCATTACAAAGAATTATCTATGTTGTAGGGATGGCATGCCTCACCCAGAAGTGAGTTGGGAGTTATGTGAATCCAAATATATTTAATAACTATGAGCAATATAGAGTATACATGGCCTAAAAAATTCAAGGATGAATTAGGAAGTCTATGACTCAGTATAGCCATGGATGGTGTAAACTCATATTCCCTCCAAAACACCAACTATTTTGATTGTCCTGTATTACTAATCAATAACAATATCCACCCATGGTTGCCCATGAAGAATGAACATCTTATTTGGCTCTTATAGTCCTTGGTAGAAGAAAACTAAAGAATATGGATATCTTCTTACCACCATTGGTAGATGAATTAAAGGAATTATGGGAAGGGATACATGTGTGATGTATCAAGAACCATCACAATAAAAAGGAGTAATACGTTGCATGGAATATATGCTTACACCATATATGATTATCTAGGCTTATGGGTTTTCTCTAGTAAGTTAGATTTTTATTGATTTGTTTATATATGTAAGAATATTTTTTCGCATATTAATTTAATTCCTTGCAATTGCTTTGATCTTCATGGTCACTAGCATGCCCAGTATACAATAATTTTGTAGGTATTGTAACAAAAGTGTATCATGGATGCAAATGTTGTGGACCTTCTATGAAGGCTAGGTGGTCTGATCACCGAAGAAATCTAGTGTATGACTGCTCCAAGGTATTTCTCCTAGAAGAACACCGTTACAGAAGAGAAATATCTTCTTTCAATGGTGAAATAAAGAGAACCCAAAGGAATGTAAGAATGACACCAACTGAATGGCTTAGAGAGTATGAGAGAGAAAAGGAGAATGAGCTTGAAGAAATGTTATATTCAAATGGAGAGCCTATGTTCAATGATCCAAAATTATTCAACACCTATGTTGAGAAATTTTCCATTGGGATGAAAAGGAAATTTGTCTTTTATGAGCTCCCATATTGGGAGCATATTAAGATTGCCCACTTAATAGATCCCATGCATATATTTAAAAATGTTTCATCTTCTTTATGGTGGAACATATCATTGAAATAAAATGATACATCGGTTTTTAGGAGAGATCTTGTTTCTTTAAAAACTAAAAATAAAAATTGGTCGAGAAAATAAACGAGGAGAGGTTGGTCCCTCTTGGTCTTTAAAAGAAGTTGATGTCCCATGGATTTTAAATAAATGTGATCTTTCTTTGAAAAAGGAAGTTGTAATGAGTGTGAGGATGCCTTCTTTATATGGATATTCACTATGACATTGCTTCACTGTGGAAGACCATTTGTCAGGGTTGAAATCACATGACTATTTGAAGCTTCTAAGAGTACGTATGTCAAAAACATGATATTATTATTATTTTTTATTTTTATACAATGGGATATTTTATAATAAATTTTTGTATAATGTATTATTTATTGTACAATGTTATTATCCTCTGCTCGAGCATGGGTGTGTGAACCATGACTTCCCCCATGCCTACGATGTTTCATACATAAATTATCTGCATTTGTACATTGGATCACATTAAAGGAGACTCATATGCCTAGCATTCGACAGTGGTGTCAAGAGATATCTAAGATTGTTTTTATGCTTGAGAAGGAATTTCTAACAAGTTTCATGGACTTGTAGGTACATATTCTAATTCACCTAGTAGATGAGGTTGAATTAGTTGGGGTGGTTTCTTGTCATTGGATGTTTTTCTAAGAAAGGTACATGTTGGGCGCAGGGTCCCCCAAGGGACGTTTTGGGGCGTAAAGCCCAGATTTTGACTAAATCCGATGTAAATACTCTGCATTTTGTTGGTACAGAATGCGAACTTCTAAATGAGTGATAGGGTCATCTGCCCTCATTTTTTGAATGTAATGTCGACTTTAGAGATCTACCCATGGTCTGCGGACCATGGGATTGTATAAATAGAGCGAGGGTCTAAGTTGTAAATTGAGGAAGTAGAGGCATGAAATGACTAATAGATGGAGAATTGAGTCTTATCTAAGTGTAGAGATGAGTCTTGGGTCGTAGAGTAGGAGAAGGCTATGCAACTGAGTGCGTAGAGATCTAGTCATCTGTAGCTGAGTGTGCAGACCCCTATAGCTAAGTGCGCAGGGTAGGTTGAGTTTGTAACTGATCGAACCATTAATAAAGAGAAGTTTTATACCATTCCTCTATATTTATTTACTATTTTCTGCATTGAATGTATTGGCTATAAATTATATTTCTGCTATTTATATGATGCGTGAACTCATATGGTTGTGTTAATTAAGTGAATATAAGATAAAGTATCTATTTACACAAAGCTAACTAACAGTTATAAGAAGATAAGTAAGATCCATGGGGTAACTTGGGGAAACAACACAGATCACTGGCTTAGCAGCACGAAAACACCTCAGCCCCTAGTTAGGGTTGCACGAGGGTGATTATAACAGATCACGAAGGTCTCGCAGGTCAGGACAGTGCACGAAGGTATTCACAGTTGGACTAAATAGACCCCTCAGACATCTCAAGGATGTGGAAACCTGGTTCCAACATCCCCCCATACTGCTTCAGGTGAAACCTCAATCAACGCTTTGTGGGTTATTGCCAAAAGGGCCAGTAGTGTAGGGATTTGTTTGGCTAATTAAATCTGAACCTGGGTCAGGCCCCCTCAAGCCAACAAATGGTTTCGTTTCCAGGACCGGAATCTGCATAGAGATGTCTGATGTCGTATCACTAGAATCCAACTAAGAAGGAAATTGAAGATTGGCTGGACAGGAGGATTCACGAGTTTGCAGTGCAAGAGAACAGGAACCCATGACTAAGAAAGTAAGAGTGGTTAGGTTTCTACCTATACACAAAAATCCATGAGATCCTTTTCACATATTTCCCTACTGAGTTGTACGATTTCATCACGAAGCTAGTAGATAGCCAAGGAAGGTGGAAGCCTGATGATCCTATTGTGTGGACCCTAGAGTTGTTGCACAGATTGGAAGCATCATAGGATAATATTGTTCACATTTTTTATCACTGGCTCGATCGGATTATAGGAGGGTTCATTATTGAGTTCGTGGTAGATAATTCAGTCAACTATAATGAGGCAGAGTGACGCTTTCTCAAAGGACTGCGAGGTAAGTATGTAAAGTCTTTGAATACTTGGATTAAAATGCTATTGCGTGAAAAGAGGGTTATGCAATTACCTTGATGTTTGGAGCTACGTGAAGTGGAAGAACCTACAGAAACAAAGGAAGTAAGGGACCAGAGAATAGCCCTTTGATTTCACCTTCACGAGGGGATGAGGAAGATCTCGCGAAGGTCTCTCTGCGAAGTGCAATGCATTTGATAAGCCAAAGGATTCCGCACATACCAGCCCCACCCACACTGCCACCAGCTTCACCACCATCACCTCCATCTTCACCCATACCACCTCCGCCACCACCGCGAGTCAATATTGCAAGCACAATAAAGAAGCCTGTGTTCAAGGGAGTAGTAAATGAGGGTCCAGACCAGTTTTGGTTCATGCTAAGAGCCATATGGGAAGCACGGATATCCAAATTGTGATAAACAAGGAATTTAGTAGGCCAAAGTCAGAGGCGCAGTCAATCATTGGATTCAAAGAGATCACAATGCTACCAGGTAAGACTCCTTGGGAGTTGGATCAGAGGTTGAAGTGCACAATTCATGAAGCTAATATGAATCTGACAGATGGAAAACATTGTGAATGGTTTGTAGTATCGCTAACGCTGCATTTGAGGAGTGCGCTATCTCAGCAGAAGTTAACAAATCAAGCAAGGGCCTTAAAGAGCATGATGAGGCTTCATGAAACCCTGATGTAGGATCCTAACTTGGGAGTTTAGCAGATCTATGTGCAGTTGAAAAACTTATCCCTTGAGATGCAGAGTCTGAAACAGGATAGGATAGCTCACATGGAAGTGCGCGAAGAGGTATGGTGCATAAAATGCAAGGGTTAGGGTCATGATAAGGACCATTGCCCGGGGTTCGCAAATTACCTCACGGGAGGAGGACTGATGCCATTAAGCCTGGAAGTGCAAGTAGGACCTAGCACAGTACCTACTTTGTGGTGCATGAATTGTCAAATAGGTGGAAAGAATGCTATGGACAACTGCCATTTGCTACAGAAGTATACACAAAATTCGCAGCAATTGTTATGTAATTTTTGTAGTTGGTGGGACACGATGAGCACACTTGTAGAAGCTATGAGCTGATGATGGATATAACTCCCACCTACAGGGTTCAGGAATGCAGGAAATGCAGCCCCTAGACCAGAGTGCAGGAATGACGCGAACCAGATCTTAGGGGCACAGACGAAGCCAAGGTGGAGGAGGACCTGGAAGAGGTCGCGAACAGTTGATATGTTACAATTGCGGGGGGGCAGGACATTATGCCCATGATTTTACAAATCCAACGCATCCATCATGTCTATATTGCACCTTGTTTGATCATGAGATGGAGGATTGTCCTACATTGATAGCTAGGATACGTGACAAGGGAGTGTTATCGCCTCCCCTAACTCATAACCTGTAGATGATGAGGTCTGAGCCGCGCAAGGAAAATCCAAATGTGAACATTGTGCTTCGAAGTGGAATCACAATGGGAGATGATAAAGAAAAACAACCCAAAGATAGTACTTGGGTTCATAATGCTTCGATGAAAGAAGCAGATTTTGATTTGGAACACACTAAGGAAACCTTCATGGAAGCTAAGAAGAGCTTCGCTGATGCCTCCACTTCATGAAGCAAATATAGACCACAACTAGAAATGGACCCATATATGCTTACGACATTCTTGGAAACATGCATGAAGCTACTGCGTGATAGTAAGGCTCTAAAGGGACTATAGGAACTCATTAACAGATGGGTTGGGACCGCGCTAGGAGAACCGCTCGTAGTCTAGAAGATTGGAAAGCATACGTTGAGGACAGGAAGAGAAATGAGGTTAACCATGCAGATTGGAGAATATGAGATGGACCAAGTGATTTTGGATTTAGGATCGGATGCGAACATTTTGCTGAAGCAGACATGGGAGCACATAGGGAGGCCTATGCTACAATGGTCTTCTATTCAGTTACGAATGGTGAACCAGCAAAAGATAATGCATATGGGGCAATTGCAGGGAATCACTATGGATATTGAGGGAGCGAGTGCGCTAGCACACTTTGAAGTAATAGAGATTTTTGATGACATCAATCCCTACCTCGTGCTCTTAGGAATTGATTGGACCACTGACATGAATAGGGTGATTAATCTGAAGAAACACAACATGATTTTTGAAAAGAAGTCTCTACACAAAGTCATACCTTTGGACCCTACAAAAGGATCATGCTATACAGAGCCGATGCGTGACTATGAAAGTGACAATGATTTAGACTACATCTATAAAATAACTGCGTGAGAGCAAGACTAGGTAAATCCCACCACAGATAGACGGATCTCATGTGAGCACAAAAGCTCCTGTACGTTGGATTCTGATGAGGAGATAGAGTGACTAAAGAACCAGTTACATGAGGTAACCATGTTGAACTCTAATATGATGACAAGGTCGCTGTGCTGCGTATCAACAAAAGTGAGGGATCTGCCTACATAGGATGGGTTAAGTGAGGTAGATACTTTACTAAATAAGTTTGAAAGGGAGGTGTCAGAAAAGCAACATTTCCAGGCCTTAAATTAGGTAGTACGCATTACACCCACGAGGTGGTGGGGTACATGTAAAGGGAGCTTTGAAGAGTGGTGCGAATGCAAGAGAATGATGCGCACACAGTTTGGGAAGCCTAAAGTGCGAGTGGTTGATAAATACAATGGATGGGATGGTCTGCGTGTGCATTTGTCCATGTGGGTATAGGCATATAGCGAAAAACCTACGCAGATGAGCATAAACTTCGTGTTGGGAGATACGGTGTGTTGGGGGGGAAAATGCGCCAATGGATCCTCAAGTTGGAACAACAAAATGTGGAGAGAATGATCACACAGAAGGTTATCCACATGGAAGCATTTAAAGAGGTGTGTGAAGCGCTGAACAAGGTATGTAGTGCGCAGTGAAGTGATTGGGACCTTTGCGTACCAGTAGTTTTATGGGCTTATAGGACAACATGCAAGAAACTAACGGGACAGATGCCTTCTACGCTGGCTTATGGAGAGAAAGTTGTAATGCTGATGGAATACATCATGCCTAGTCTACACATAACAGCGCTCACAAGTATGATGGACCACAAAGCCCTGGAGGAGAGGCTTGCATAGTTGGAGGAACTCGAGGAAGAACTATTTTTGGCTGGCTTTCACCAACAGGTACAAAAGCAGTGCGAAAAGACTTGGAACAATCAACATATTAAGTTACGCACCTTCAAGGTGAACGATTTGGTGTTACTATATGATAGTAAGTTTGATAAATTCATGGGAAATTCAGAACGCATTGGCTGGGACCATATGTTATTAAGGATGTCATAGATGGAGGTGTGATGCAGTTGGTAAAGTTAAATGGAGAACCCTTCTCAGGAAAAGTGAATGGCAGTTGGTTGAAGCCATACAAGGGTGGCCCAACTATTTGACTAGCCGACCGAAGCACAGTCTTAGCACTCCAGAGTTGGGAGGTCTCTATGCAAAGATCTCCACACTGACAGTGTGACTCAAGGGTGAGTCACGATGTTTGTGTTGGGGGCCTGTTGGGCGCGGGATCCCCCAAGGGAAGTTTTGGGGATTAAAGCCTTGCTTTTGACTAAATCCGATGTAAAGACTCTGCATTTTGTGGGCACAGAGCACGAACTTGTAAATGAGTCATAGGGTTGTCTGCCCTCATTTTTGTAATGTAATGTCAACTTTAGAGATGTACCCATGGTCCGCAGACCATGGGATTGTATAAATAGAGCGAGGCTCTAAGTTGTAAATGGAGGAAGTAGAGTCATGAAAGAAGTAATAGATGGAGAATTGAGTCTTATCTAAGTGTAGAGATGAGTCTTGGGTCGTAGAGTTGGAGAAGGCTTTGCAGCTGAGTGCATAGAGGCTTAATCATCTACAGCTCAGTGCACCGACCCCTACAGCTGAATGCACGGGGTAGGTTGAGTCTGTAATTGATTAAAGAATTAATAAAGAGAATTTTTATACCATTCTTGTGTATTTATTTACTATTTTCTGCATTGAATGTATTGGGTATAAATTTCATTTTTGTTGTTTATATGATGCGCGAACTTATATGGTTGTGTTGATTAAATGAATATAAGATAAAGTATTTGTTTACGCAAAGTTAACTAACAGTTATAAGAAGATAAGTAAGATCCATGGGGTAACTTGGGGAAATAGCGCAAATCGTTGCCTTAGCAGCACAAAAACACCTCAGCCCCTAGTTAGGGTTGTGCGAGGGCAATTATAACAAATCACAAAGGTCTCACAGGTCAGGATAGTGCACGAAGTGACCTACGCGAAGGTATTCACAGTTGGACTAAATCGACCCCTCAGACATCTCAAAGGTGCGGAAACCTGGTTCCAGCATCCCCCCATATTGCTTCAGTGAGACATCAGTCCACACTCTCCAAGCTATTGCAGAAACGGCCAGTAGTGTAGGGACTTGTTTGGCTAATTAACTCTGAACCTGTGTCAGGCCCCATCAAGCCAACAGTACATGAAGAAATTGAATTTTTTTTTTTGAAAAAGGGAAAACCCCGGGGAGTTTATGGCAGAGGGTTATATATCATATGAGTCTTTCTATTATTCTAGTGAGTATGTTAGTGTCAATCTTATCTGCCTTCCACTAGTGATCAAATATGCTTTTACCAAGTCTATCAGAAGTCTCAAGGTCAAATTTTATTATGGCACTAGGTTTACATAGTAAAATTTGGACAATGGCTAGTTGGTCTAGGAATGTTTTTATTCTTTTTGGGAAAGTCACACATGATGATCACGTACCTCACTCAAATCAAGGTGTCATAATAAAAATAATATTTTCATTATATCAATCATCATCATCACCATTCCATTCAGTCTCAGGTCTTCATTAAGTCATTAGGGTTTCAAGGTCCATTATCATCATGTGTAAATCCAGCATTAAATAAATCATGACAAGCAACTCTCTCACATTAGCTTGATGAATTCTCACAAGTTCTTCATGATTTCAGTTTCAAAGGTTCCAGGAGAAGAAGTTTTAGTGTTCAAAAGGTAAAAATGCATCTCAGGTTTTATCTCTCCAAAGGGACTTAGTGATAAAGGTGAAAAATCATTTTTTTTAAAGGTTTGTGGGGCCCATTTCTTTTCAAAAGGGAAAAATGCTTGCCTATAGAAACCCCAAAGGCCCCAAAATGACTTCATTTTCCTTCTATTTCCCTTTGTTCATCAAGATATCTCCTCCATTGGCAAGAAAAAATCGGATTTTTAGGGAAAATTAACAAAAATTTCAAGACGCTATGCTTCCAGAGACTGCATTGCGCTTCTGAGGCTAGCACTATGCTTCCAGACATTGCACTGTGCTTGTGCCAGAGTAGCCTGAAACCTTCTAGAACCCAAATTCACAATTGAAGCTTGCAATTTATTTTCTTGCTAATCTAAACTTCTCTACAAGTAAGTACATCACTTCGCTTACCTTTTCCATTTAGCAAGATGGATTCCAGCAGAAGATTTTTTCATCTAGGGTTTTTAGTGAAATTATCATGAAATGAGCTAGGGTTGATGATGGCTAGTCTAATTTTCAAATGCTAAACGTGTAAATCTTTCATCCTACACCTCTGCACATGCTTAAAATACATTTTGAACCACCAAACCAACTACAAATCATCAAATTACTTCACCAAAAACTAAACCCTCGCTCATTCCTAAGCAATTTGGACAATTTTCCTAGAAACTTTGTTTTCCATTTCTCACAAGCACTCCTTTCCTTCATTTCACCTCATTTGAGTTTCATGAGTTTCTCATAGTCCCTATCCATCTCCTAGAATTTCTCTTACCATGTTTTCCACTCCACCTATCCATCATTTCATTTTTCACTCATCCCTCATTGTTTTATCTCATTTTCCTGCTGCTAGGGTTTTTTTCATCATGGAAGGAGATTCTTCACTAGAGAGGAAAAAACACCATAAAGGAGGAAAAATTCTTATATATGAACCTATCAATCGCAATGAAATCAATGCATCACCTTCATCAAGTAGTGTTTTAAAGATGTGAGTTGTCTAGATTTTTGAAAAAAGGTGTGTGAAGTTGGTTTTCATGAATAATTGATAGATTGGATCGCCACTCATTTGAAAGGGGAAAGTGCTATCATCATTGGATTTGAGTTCACATTTTAAGTGGATACTATTTCACTTCCTACAGGGATACCAGATCATAGAGAATACTAGTTTAAGGGCATGAACTTATATCTTGAACATTACAGGTCTTTCTTGAAAACACCATACAGGGGAACCCATACACATATCATACATTTTAGGTACCTGTTGGAGAAGTATGCTCCATTGATGAAAGATGTCATGAAATTTTTCACATGTGAGGGAAGGTTTTCTAGATTGTATGCCTATCACATCCGACTTCTAATGCACTTTATAGCTCAGAAACCTATAACATGTGCAACTATATGTGTAGAAGCCTTGCCAAGATGTCCAAGAAGGTACAGGTGAAAAACAAAGAACACTATCCTAGTCTCTTTCATCATAGTTTGATCAAAAATATAGTTGTCCTTCAACTTGCAAAGAAAAACATGACATGGGATTATTTCTTGGAGACAACTTTGAAATGGCATAAGTATAATGTTTTAGTTCAGTATCCAAGCATGCCAACGCAGCAAATGGAGGTTGGATCCTCAACCAAATCAATGGAGGTTCCTAAAGCACCTAGACCTAAGGTGACTAGGATGTACCAAATAGGTAAAAGGCTTGTGTTTACTTCTGATGGTGAGAAAGGGGCCAAGCCTTCTACATCAGCAAAATAGGGGTCACCAGTATATGATAAAGATTTGATTGAGCATGAGTTTGAGTTGGTAGACTTGGAAATAGAAAATGAACCCTCAAGAATGCAATAGACTATCAAAGAAAAAGACTCTCAGATCAGAGAACTCATGGACAACATGGAAAAGGCAAGGTTTGTCATCTCATTCCAAGAACAAGAAAACAGTCAGCTAAAGGCCAAACAACTTATCATGGAAAAAGAGCAAGCTAAATTGTTGCAACAAATAGGAAAGGACAAAGCAGTATTGGAGATCAATGAACCTGAAGAAACTAAAGGACAAGGCAATAAAAAGAGGCCAGGAACCAAAGGGCTCAAGAAGGCATTGAAATAGGAGAAAAAACACATCTTGTTGGATGAAGAACTGGAGTTGGAAGACAGAATCACCTTAGAGGTTAATGAGGACAGGGAGTATTGGTTAGAAAAATTCAATTACCACTTAGAGAAGCTTCTAGACAAGGCCAATAGAGATAACCAGCTACTAAGGCACATGGCACATCACTACCAGACCAGAAATATCATTTGTAACATCAAGGTCAAACAACTGGAAAACAAGCTCAAAGAAACACTAAAGGACCAAAATGAGAAGGGTAACTTAGAGATGATTGCTGAAGAATCCATGAGGGCTTAACATACCTGATTTCTCAGCTCTAGACAAATTTTGGATAAATTCTTATCATTTTTTGTTTTTTGGCTATTTTGGTGCCTAATTCAGAAATTTGGCTAGTCACGCCTTTTCCTCATGCACTCAAATCACAAACGGTTTGCAGTTTTGGAAATACCATGGCATCCTATAAAAACCCATTTCATCATATTTTCCATAGACCAAATTTTGAGAAAAAGAGGAAAAAGTGGTCAAAAATCAACATTCTAGCCCTATTTTTGACAGGGGCTGCGCTTTTGGAGTAACCTTTGGAGAATGGATTTTTGAAGGCCTTCCCATCAGTCATTTTCAAAATTCAAGGTTTTCTGGAAGCTAGAATGGAAAATATGGTTGACCGTTCTTTCATATCTTCATTTTGACCCTAGGAAGGCACCTTAAATTGGTCTCAAAGTCAGTATTTCTCTTCTGCAAATTTCTGTGTTTTTCATTTAAATTTCACTCTGTAAATTTCCTAGTTTTCAGTTTGACTTGGTCAAAGTCAAAATTCTTGATGTAATTGAAGCTAGTTCAAGGTTATATGATGTAAGCATGAATAAATGGACATGATAGGTAGTTTTTTAGGTTTAATAGGCCTCATTAAGGAAGTAAAATCCATATCAAATTCTACAAGAAGTGTTTGTATTTGACCTTCTCATTCTCACCTCTTGGTTGAGAGAATCTTGGAATAAGTTCCACCACCTAGGAATTCGACTCCTGAAGGTGGGGAAGTGGTTCAATTGAGTCTATATGTACTATTTCTCATTCAGAGAGAAGGGTTGGACTTTTTTGGAGCAATCTTGTATGATTATGTTTTCGTCAGCTAATACAGGAGCAGTTGCAGATATATTTCAGGAACTCTAGTTCAGTGATTCTATGGTTTTTGTTTCTTCTTTCTATCAATTTTAATGGATAAATCATCTCTCTTTAAATGATTTATGTTCTTCCTATGAGCGTCTTTGTAGTTATATAAACAAGAATATTGAAATTAAGCTCTGTTTATGTGGAATTCATAGTTGTGTTTCACTTCTTCTAAAGCTAATGAATTCATGCCTTCACATGCTCATTAGTCTCTTTTAAACGCACAAATCTCTGCTACATTGACAAACACTCAAATTGCACCATAACACATTGATATCTAGCTCTTATTATACTTGTTTATGCATACTTGAAGCCTAAACCTAATTATAACCTTGTTCTTTATAGCTTTTCATTGACAAAACCTTTTGAGATATCCTTCTCTAACTCAGTAGGGCTAGCTACTAAGCTTAAAGTGGTTCGAGGTTACATTTTTCGATTTCCTCCTCAGCCTAGGAAATTGTAGGGGATAAAATATTTGGCGTCATTTCCAGGGAAATGACTGATAAATCATTACTGGGAAATATTTAGAGCTTTCAAGAGAACTGGCTCTGTAGTTGACAGTTTATAGTATCCAAAGATAGGCTGATTTTACAAATTTCATCAATCTTAAGGTGAGACAAAATTCTGGCTCCTAAAAGATATACCATGCCAAATCATGGCCCAAATCCACCTTTTATTGTTGAATATCCTAAAAGCCTACTTAGAAAACTTAATCTACCTATCACTAAAAGTGCAGTTTGAAAAATTAAAAGGACAACTTCTTTGCCTAGAAATCTATTCGCTTTTGAGAAACTTCGTTTTGATACTCAGTTAGAATTGTCTCTTTCAATGTCAAATTATAAGTCTTTCATTTTTGAATTGATATATGAACTTGTTCAATTTGAATCTCATTCTCATTCTTCAGAATCTCTATTTACTAGAGTTGATCACGAGTTGTGGTTGAATTTTTACAAACTTCAAATTCTTGCTGACCAACTCCAAATCACTACTGAAAAAGCCTACATTCAGTATCAGCTTGAATACTTAAATGTTGTCTCATCCTCTAAAACACCTCCAAATACATTTACTACATCCCCAAGTACATCAGCCACCTCATCGTTTCTTCCACCACCTCCATCAGTGTCATCATCTTTACCTACATATTCCATTGTAGTACCTCCACCACCTCCATCAATCATGGTACGATTTGCGCCTCTCATGTTACCTGCTCAACTTGTTTCTTTAACATAGAACTATGGTCAATGACTCCCTCTATTTGATGGAAGATCAAAAATCATATCCCAGCATCATGTTGATAAATTGATAGATTTTATTGATCTAGAAGAAATTGATGAAGATGATGCTAAGATGAGAATAATAGCTCAGAGTTTCTCTAGAGATGTTAAGAAATGGTTTCACAATTTGGTTGCTAATTGATCTAGGTGGATATTGGTGGCCACCCACCAAGTCCAATTCGACCCCCACCATTGTTTCTTTCATCTTTTCAGTTTCCTTAATTGTAGCACAATTTACTATTTTTAGCAATTTTTTGGGTACTGAACTTCCAAAGTCGTTTTGAGGCCCTAAACAATGTTTTTGGGGAAAACTAGGAGCAACATGGGTCCATGGACCGATGTTTCTCCTAGCAAAGCTTTATTTCTCAGATATATCTTTCTAACGAGATAATGTGTGTGTAAAAGAGAGATCATATGCCAAAGTTACGACCTCAGGAAGTTGATGTACCAATTTACCCAAATGGGGCCCACAGTTTGGCGTTTCATCTTCTAGGGTTAGGTTTTTGGATGTTTATGGTTTTCCATTATTTCTCAACAATAAATAGGCCTTCAAGCCTCATTGTAACACAATTCAGAGGCATGTAGCCACCACATCTCTTCTCAGAGATAAGCTACCATCACCCTAGCTAGTTTATTTCCATTTCTATTTGTAAGCATATTTCACTATTTTACAGTAATGAAATGAAGTATTATTTTTGTCTCATCTCTATATGTATGGTTATACTTGTAATTTGTTTTGTTCCCTGTTTAAATCTGAATAACTAATTTTATCAATAATTCTCAGAGACTGATAGAATTGTTCTTAGCACGTTGAAAAGAAAAGAAAAATCCACTACAAATTTTGGCTTAGTATAATTCTATGAAAATAAATCAGAATGAGAGAGTCCAAGAGTTCGTAGCAAGATTCAATTCAGTATACAATTCTATTCCTCATGATATGAAGCCTCCACCTTGTCTAGCACTTCTCCATTATCCCAATTCTTTTGACCCAGACAAGGCATATTAGCTCAGAGAGAGAGACCTTGCAACTCTTGAAGAAATGTAGCGAAATGTAGTAAGTGTCAAAGCTAATGTGCTTACCGAGAAATCTAAATCAAAGCCCAAGATGACTGAGAAGAAAGTTGTTTTTAAAGAATAACCTTCATCATCTTCAGATGTAAAGATTAACACTCTTATCAAAACCATGGAGAGAATAATGGATAGAATATCCACAACTGATCAACAAGCAGAACCTTCAGTGAGGAATCCAAACTTTTGTGGCCAGCAACAACAACAGTTCAGAAATTAATAGAAAGAGCAGTGAAATGAAGATTATCAAGGTCAGGTAAGAGCTCCATTTCAGCAAAATTATACTGAAGTCCAGGAAGAAGATGAAGAGGATATTGTAGAAGCAAATCACTTCTTTGAAGAAGATGAGTTGCCTACCTTTTTTACAAAAGAAGATCATTTTTCTAAAAAATATTTCATACCAAGTGATCAACAACCTGTACTTGCAAGTGATGATCTATGGAGTATTCAAACTGAAGAATATCAAAGAGGATATCATAATGCTCTTAGTCATTTGCAAAAGCAGTACAACTTGAGGAACAAAAATGTACCTGTTACATTGAACTAGAAGAGGCAAAATCTACAGAAAGACACAACAAGCAAAGAAGCAGCTCCTCCAAATTAGAATAAAGAAAAAGAAGTTGTCATACTGAGTCAGGATAAAACCATTGAGGCATCTACCAGCAATGTGAAGAAAGATAAGGAGTTTGAAAGTCAAAGTCATAAGAAGGAATCTCAAGCTAAAGGGAAGATTGAAAAGAATGACATTGTTGCAAATGAGGTAGAAAAGCAATCTAATATTTTTAGTTTAGAAAATGAAATTCCTAAGTTGAAAGTTTCAATTCCTCTCTCTGAATTAGTGAAGAATTATAAATATAAGTTTGAGATTGCAAAAATGCTTAATGTTGACCACATGTCAGATACAGTGAATGTGGTTGATGATGAGCCAACAATCCTTTTTGGTCCAGCCTTAGAAGGAAGTCCCGGAGATAGTGAAATTCCACCTTTTTATCTTAGTCTCAAAATTCATGACTTTATCCTCCATAACGCCATGCTAGATTTTGGTGCCTCGCATAATCTTATGCCTAAAGTCATCATGGAAAAACTAAGACTAAGTATCACTCGACCTTATCATGACCTCTACACTTTTGATTCGGGTAGAGTGAAATGCATTGGCTTCATTAACGATTTATAGTGCCCTTGGACAAAATACCAACAAAGAATGTGTTGATGGATGTAGTGGTTGTCGATATTCCTCCTAGGTTTGTATGTTGTTTTCAAGGTCTTGGGGAGAAAAACTAAAGGGTGCTCTACAACTTGACTTTCTGTATGCTACTATCCCAGTATTTGGGAAGCTTAGAAAACTCTATCAGGAAAAGAAGATGAAATTCATGATTAGTAGTAACAAAAAACCAATAAATCACCCTATACATGATGTTCACGTTGATCTTGATTCATTCATCTTTTTTAGTGATATGAATTAAGTCAATGATGAAAGTCAGGTTGTAGAAATTTCAAAAGTTCAAGATGTTATAACAAGTGTGTAGAAAGTTATCATTGCTAAAGGGAAAGAGATGAATGAAGAGTGTTTGCAGCTAGTAAACCCTCTTGAAGAGATTGTTGAGATAGTGCAGAAAACAGAGTGTCTTGAGACAACCAGCCATCCTCCAAAAGATCAGATAGTTCAGCCTTCAGAAATCCTTTTTCCAGTTGAAGAAAATGGTCTTTGGACCATGGAGTTTGATGGTGCATTGGGAAAAGAAGGAGTTGGGGTTGGCTTTTGGATTCATGGTCCATTACATCAGTCATGTAAAATTCCTCGTAATGTAAGAATGAGTTCTTACAAGTTATCTTTTGACTGCTCAAACAATGAGGTGGAGAATGAGGCATTGATTGCTGGCCTCAAGATTCTGACGAAGTTGGGAGCAAAGAAAAAAAAATTATGGTGACTTTGAGTTGGTAATCAAATAAGTAAAAGGGGAATACCAGGCCAAGAATCCAAGAATGAGAGCTTATCTCAATGTTGTACTCGACATCCTCAAATTTTTTATAGAATATACATTGTATCTTATTCCTAGAACTCAAAATCTTATATCTAACTCTCTCTATACTGCAAGCAGTATGGTGAAGATTCCTACTCACTCTAATCAGAAGTATTCTATCCATGTCAAACATCGCCCAGTTCTCCCTGATAATATGATATTTTGGAAAGTGTTTTGGGATGACAAACATATTAACAATTTTCTGTAATTGGGAGGGGAATTTCAGAATTCCTGCATTGATGATACATCGAATATGAATGATCTGGATATTCAATCAGCTGAGATTGAAATATTGCAGTTTAAGGACAAAATCATTCCAAGAGGCCTTGTACCTTTGGAAGAGTTGTTTGATCGAGACGATGTTGCCAGAAATCCCACCTTGGTCCCCATAGAAAAAGGTGTTGAAGATGTAAACGCTGGCACAATTGACAAGCCTAAGATGGTCAAACTATCAAAATCCTTATCTCCTGAAATGAAAAGTAAGTGGATACCCTTAATGATAGAATTTTTTGATGTATTTTTCAGGACTATTCATATCTGAAAGTTTATGACAAGAGTATAATTCAACACAACATTTTGGTCAAGCCTGGTCAAAAGCCATTTTTCCAGAAACTGAGAAGGATTAATCCTAAGCTGCTGCCACCAATTGAAAAACAAGTAAATAGGATTTATAAGTCTGGTATAATAGTCCCTATTTGATTTACTAAATGGGTGTCTAATATAGTACCAATAAGAAAGAAGATCGGGGAGATTCATCTTTGCATTAGTTTTAGAAATTTAAACAAATTGTCCTTGAAAGATAATTATTCCCTACCAAAGATGGATCATATACTTCATAGGGTAGTTGGGTCTTCCAGGATGTCATTGCTAGATGGATAATCCAGGTACAATTAGATTTTGGTGCATAAATATGATCAGTTGAAAACAACCTTCACAACACCATGGGGTACATTGATGTACGCTAGGATGCAATTTGGATTAAAGAATGCAGGGGAGACTTTTCAACGGGCTATGTACATAGATTTCGCCAATGAAAAATATGTATTTTTTGTTATATATTTAGATGATCTCATAATATTTTCCAAGTCTGATGAAGATCATTTACATCATTTGAGAATTGTTTTTCAGAAATGCAGAAAATTTGGCATGTCACTAAATCTAAAGAAGAGCCTATTTGTCATGGAAGAAGGTAAGTTGATGGGCCACATCATCTCTAAGGATGGTATTTGCATTGATCCTGCAAGAGTGCAAGCTATTCAACAATTGGATTTCCCAAGGAACAAGAAAGAAATCCATTTTTTTAATGGGAAAATCAATTTTTTGAGAAGATTCATCCCCAATATAGCTGAACATTTGAAAGAGATGATAGACATGCTGAATAAGGACAGTGAGGTAAAGTTGTCTTTAAAGGCTAATAGATCGTTTCATGCAGTAAATTTTGCATTATCCACTGCTCCTATTTTTATTAGTCCAGATTATACTTCAGATTTCATTATTTTTCATTTGCCTCTGATCATACATTAGCAGTAGCCCTAATGCAAAAGAGATATCAGAAAAATGAGCAGCAAATAGAATTCTTCAGTCAAACCATAAGAGATGCAACATTAAGATACAACATCATTAAGAAGCAAGCCTTGGAATTGGTGAAATCTCTCAAGATTTTCGAGTTTATATTCTGCATTCTCACACCATTGCTTATGTTCCCACAGTAGCGGTAAAATAGATTCTTATGCAAACAGACCCTAAAGGGAGAATGGGAAATGGATTGCAACCTTGTTGGAGTATGATTTGGAGATAAATCCCACAAAGCTCATCAAGGGACAAGGTTTGGCTAAGCTTATGGCTGAATCTAATCTACATGCACTAGACATCAATTTGATTGCAACACTCTCTGAAGAAGAGGAATAATAAGACCCATACTTACAGGTGTACGACATGTTCTTCTCATCTCCATGGTATTCTGAAATTGTTTATGTCTTGCAGCATCTAAATCCTCCACCTGAATTTCCAAAAGGTAAAGCTATATTCTTAAAGTTGAAAGCTTCAAAGTATTGTATTCTTGATGGTGTTTTATATAAGAAATACCCTGGCGGTGTGTTGTTGAATTGTTTGGTAGAAAATGAAGCAAAGGATGCGATGAAAGATTTTCACAAAGGATACTGTGGTGGCCATCACTTCTAGAAGACTACAACAAATAAGATCTTAAGGGCTGGTTTCTATTGGCCTACTCTTTTTTCTAATGTTTATAAAATAGTGATGAGCTATCATGAATGTCAAATTTTCCAAGGAAAAAGAAAACTTTTTCCATTACACTTGCAACCCATCTCAATTATAGCTCCTTTTCAGTAGTGGGGGCTTGACTTCATTGGTGAGATCCATCCTTCATCGTCCACATAGCACAAATGGATCTTAACATCCACATACTACTTTACAAAATGGATTGAGGCAATCCCAACCAGGCAAGCTATTGATTTTGTTATTATTCAATTTATGGAATCTAATATCTTATCTAAATTTGGTTTCCTGCATAAAATAATCAATGATAATGCTGCTGCCTTCAAATAAAAAAGAATGGTGGATTTTTGTGCTAAGTACCATATTTTATTAGGACATTCCACTGCTTATCATTCACAAGGGAAGGATCTAGCTGAATCCTCCAATAAATCTTTGATTAACATCATCAAGAAATTTTTAGAAGCGGTCAAGAAGAACTAGCACAAAAATCTCATTAATGCTTTAAGGGCAGACAAGGTCAGTACTAAGAAATCAATAGGTATGTCTCCTTTTCAGTTGGTGTATGGGATTGACATAGTTTCTCCTTCATCTCTTGTTGTCCTAGTCATGAAAATTCTACAGGAATTAGAAAACGAACTAGAGAGGAAGTTTTTCGGAACACCTCTAAACTTCAGGAAAGAATCAAAAAGGTCTATGATCACAAGACCAAGGAAGACAATTTCAATTTGGGAGATGTGGTTCTTCATTGGGATGCTAGAAATTAAGAAAAAGTCAAACATGGCAAATTTGAGAATTTGTCGTAGTGACCCTAAAAAATCTCATCTTTTAGAGGGAAGAATCCTTTCCTACTGGAGGAAATGAATGGAGAAGATTACTCAGGAGAAGCAATCAATGGTAGGCTTCTCAAGCACTACCATGTTTGAAACAAGTTTTGAAAATGTTCATCACCATTGCACATACCGGTGTGTTTTTTATGTTCCAGTATCTAAGTGGATGTCATAGGCATTTGAAGCCCAAGGAGAAGGCCATAAGGCTTCTTTGATCATCTACTGTGTTTCTTTTACTTTTATAGCCCTTTCATCTCAAATAGTCAGTCAATTTGCAGTTTCAGCTTAGTTTTTTTCATTTTGAATCCATTTCCCAATGAATAAGGCTACTTGGTCTACGGTGTTCTTGACATGTCCAAGGAGCTGCCATCCCCAGCTGGAGCCAATGTTAGTGTTAGTCTTATCTACCTTCCACCAGCGATCAAATATGCTTTTACCAAGTCTGTCAGAAGTCTCAAGGTCAAATTTTATCCTGTCACTAGGTTCATAGAGTAAAATTTGGTCATTGGCTAGTTGGTCTAGGAATGTTTTTATTATTTTTGGGAAAATCACACATGCTAGTCGCCTACCTCTCTCAGATGAAGGTTTCATAATAAAAAGAATCTTTTCATTATACCAACCATCATCATCACCATTCCATTCAGTCTCAAGTCTTCATTAAGTCATTAGGGTTTCAAGGTCCATTATCATCACGTGTAAATCCAACATTAAATAAATAATGACAAGAAGCTCTTTGACATTAGCTTGATGATTTTTCACAAGTTCTTCATGTTTTCAGTTTCAAAGGTCCCAGGAGAAGAAGTTTCATTTTTCAAAAGGTAAAAATGCAGCTCAGGTTTCAACTTTTCAAGGGACTCAGTCTTAAAGGTGAAAAATAAGTTCTTTAAAAGGTTTGTGGGGCCTATTTCTTTTCAAAAGGGAAACATGCTTGCCTATAAAAACCCAAAATTCCCCAAAATCACTTCATTTTCCTTTTATTTCCATTTTTTCATTGAGCTCTATCCTCCATTGGCAAGAAAAACTCGGGTTTTTAGGCAAAATTAGCAAAATAATCAAGGTGATGCACTTCCAAAGACTACATTGCACTTCTGCCACTGGCACAACGCTTGTGCCAGAGCAACCCAAAAGCTTCTAGAAATCACCCAAATTCAAAATTGAATCTTGCAATTTATTTTCTTGCTGATCTAGACTTCTCTACAAGTAAGTACATCACTTCACTTACCTTTTCCATTTAGCAAGATGGATTCAAGCACAAGATTTCTTCATCTAGGGCTTTTAGTGAAATTATCATGAAATGAGCTAGGGTTGATGATGGCTAGTCTAGTTTTAAAATGCTAAACATGTAAATCTTTCATCCTACACCTCTACACATGTTTAAAATACATTTTGAACCACTGAACCAACTACAAATCATCAAATTACTTCACCAAAAACTAAACCCTCACTCATTCCTAAGCAATTTGGATAGTTTTCCTAGAAACTCTATTTTCCATTTCTCACAAGCACTCATTTCCTTCATTTCACCACAGTTGAGTTTCATGAGTTTCTCACAGCCCCTATCCGTCTCCTAGAATTTCTCTTACCATTTTTTCCACTCCACCTATCCATCATTTCATTTTTCACTCATCCCTCACTGTTTTTTCTCCTTTTCCTCCTGCTAGGGTTTTTCTCATCATGGAAGGAGATTCTTCGCTAGAGAGGAAAAAACACCATAAAGGAGGAAAATTTCTCATATATGAACCTACCAACTGCAATGAAATCAATACATCACCCTTCATCAAGCAATGTTTTGAATATGTGAGTTGTATAGAGTTTTGCAAAAGGGTGTGTGAAGTTGGTTTTCATGAACAATTAATAGATTGGATCGCCACTCATTTGAAAGGGGAAAGTGCTATCATTGCTGGAGTTGAGTTCACATCTTAGTGGCTGTTATTTCACTTGCTAGAGGGATACCAAATCATGGAGAATACCGGTTTAAGGGCATGAACTTAGATCTTGAACATTACAGGTCTTTCTTGAAAACACCATACAGGGAAACCCATACACATATCATACCTTTTAGGTACCTGTTGGAGAAGTATGCTCCATTGATGGAAGTTGTCATGAAATTTTTCACATGTGAGGGAAGGTTTTCTAGATTGTATGCCTATCACATTCGACTTCTAATGCACTTTACAACTCAAAAACCTCTCAACATGTGCAACTATATGTGTAGAAGCCTTGTCAAGATGTCCGAGAAGCTACGGGTGAAAAACAAAGAACACTATCCTAGTTTCTTTCATCATAGTTTGATCAAAATTATAGTTCTCCATTAACTTCCAGAGAAAAACATGACATGGGATTCTTTCTTGGAGATAGCTTTGCAATGGCATGAGTCTAATATTTCAGTTCAATATCCAAACATGCTAACACAAAAAATGGAGGTTGGATCCTCAAGCAAATCAGTGGAGGTTCCTAAAGCACCTAGACCTGAGGTGACTAGGATGTACCAAAGAGGAAAAAATCTTGCGTTTACTCTCATGGTGAGAAAAGGGCCAAGCCTTCTACATCAGCAAAACAAGGGTCAGCGTTACCGGATAAATAGTTGATTGAGCATGAGTTTGATTTGGTAGACTTTAAAACAAAAAATGAGCCATCAAGCATGCAATAGACTATCAAAGAAAAATACTCTCAGATCAGATAAATCGTGGACAACATGGCAAGGGCAAGGTTTTTCATCTCATTCATAGAACAAGAAAAGAGTCATCTAAAGGCCAAACAACTTATCATGGAAAAATATCAAGCTAAATTGTTTCAAAAAGGTAGGCAAGGGAAAAGTAGTATTGGATATAAAATAACCTAAAGAAACTAAAGGACAAGTCAAGAAAAAGAGGCCAAGAACCAAAGGGCTCAAGAAGACATTGAAGGAGGAGAAAAAACACATCTTGCTGGATGAAGAACTAGAGTTGGAGGATAGAATCACCTTAGAGGTTAAAGAGGACAAGGAGTATTGGTTAGAGAAGGTAAATTACCACTTGGATAAGCTTCAGGACAAGACCAATAGAGATAACCATCTACTAAGGCACATGTCACATCACTACCAGACTAGAAATATGATTTGTAACATCTAGGTCAAACAACCGGAAAACAAGCTCAAAGAAACCCTAAAGGACCAAAATGAGAAGGATAACTTAGAGATTCTTTTTGAAGCATCTATGATGGCTTAACATACCTCATATTTCAGCTCTTGACCAATTTTGGAGAAATTCTGAGGATTTTTTGGTTCTTTGGCTATTTTGGTGCCTAGTTCAGAAATTTGGCCAGTCAGGCACTGCACTTTTTCCTCAAGCACTCAAATCACAAATGGTTTGCAATTTTGGAAAGAACATGACATCCTCTAAAAACCCATTTCATCATGTTTTCCAAGGAGAGACCATTTTTTTAGAAAAAGAGGAAAAAGTGGTCAAATTCAGCATTCTAGCCCTCTTTTTGACATGCACTAAGCTTCTAGAGTAACCTTGGGAGAATGGATTTTTGAAGAATTTCCCATCGATCATTTTCAAAAATTCAAGGTGTTTTGGAAACTAGATGTGAAGAGATAGTTGACCAGTCTTTTAGATATTCATTTTGACCTCCAGAAGGCACCTTAAAGTGGGATCACAGTGGGCGCTATGATTTTGCAATTTTTTGTGTTTTTCGTTTAAATTTCACTAAGTAAATTTCGTAGTTTTCAATTTGACTTGGTCAAAGTGTAAAATCTTGATGTAATTGAAGTTAGTTCAAGGTTATATGATGTAAACATGAATAAATGGACATGATAGGTAGTTTTTTTGTTTTAATAGGCCTCATTAAGGAAGTAAAATCCAAATCAAAGTCTACAAGAAGTGTTTGTATTTGACCTTCTCACTCTCACCTATTGGTTGAGATAATTTTGGAATTAGTTCCACCACCTACGAATTCGACTAATGAAGGTGGGGAAGTGGTTCAATTGAATCAATATGTACTATTTCTCATTCAGAGAGGAGGGTTAGACTTTTGTGGAGTAGTCTTGTATGCTTATATTTTCTTAAACTAATACAGGAGCAATTGCAGTTGTATTTCAGGAACTCTAGTTCAGTGAGTCTATGATGTCTGTTTCTTATTTCTATCAATTTTAATGGATAAATCATCTCTCTTTACATGATTTATGTTCTTCCTACGAGTTTCTTTGTAGTTATATAAACATGAATCTTGAAATTAATCTTTGTTTATGTGGAATTCATAGTTCTGTTTCACTTCTTCTAAAGCTAGTGAATTCATGCATTCACATGCTCATTAGTCTCTTTTAAAGTAAAAAATCTATGCTACCTTGACAAACACTCCAATTTCACCATAAAACACTGATATCTAACTCCTATTATACTTGAAGCCTAAACCTAATTACTTGTTCTAAACCCTAGTCTAGCAAACTTAATTTACAAATACTCAAAACAAACTTGCATATCTAGCCTAAAACCTTGTTCTTTATAGCTTTGCATTGACAAATCCTTTTGAGAGATCCCTCTCTGGCTCAGTAGGGCTAGCTACTGAGCTGAAAGTGGTTCGAGGTTACCTTTTTCGATATCCTCCTCAACCTAGGAAATTGTATGAGCTAACAGAGTACATCAAGAAGATAGATAACACACCCAGTGGGGTGATTTGGGATGATGAAAGGGATGAATACAAAAGTGAAGGGGAGATCCTCCAAACAAATGGAAAGAGGCACATGATAGAGTAAGTGGCTTATCATTTGTCAAATTTCTACACAGTAACTATTCACACTAAACTTCATATTAAAGAATATTTTGATCTCATACATACTATATATGTTGTTTTTATTTCATCGGCGAATTCAGAAATTGAATCCATCAACAAATTCATTATTTACAATATGGAAGCGATGCAATTATGGGTCACATTGTATGAGAAAAAGAGGAGGAAATGGGATAGTGACGGGAAATAATTCAAACAGTTGAACAGTAGAAGTGTGCCTTATCTTGATCTTTTAAAATAAAATATGTCAATGACATGCCCTAAAATTTGGGTTGTTGATGAATTCATAGAGAAATATGGTGCATCTGGTCATTACCCATGTGTTGAAGAGGGTGTGGTAAAAATAGATATTGGGTGCAGAAACTCGGTAATAATCTCTTTCTATACATTTTTAACTTCATACTACACCTTTGAATTGTAACATCTATATTTTATATTTTTAATTATGTTCGAGTTATTTGACACATGACACTGTGATTTTCACTTTTTTTATAGGTGCATTTGTTCCCATCTATGTGGGCATATGGACATCGTTTTTTCACGAAGGATGTTGATGATGGATGCATAACACAAGGCTGTGGAGTGGAAGTTGAGTTTGACCAATATATTCATGCAAGCCATCATGATCAGAACCTAATACAAGGGATGTTAGGTTATGTCAGAAAGATACAAGACATCATTGAAGTGGACTTCTCTTTGTCCCAATGTGTTATTTTTAAGTGCAAGTGGTGGGACACCATTGATCAGAATAATGTAAAGGAAGATTGCGATAGTTGGATGATCTCTATCAACTCAAGAAAGATGTGGCATGAAGCTAGGGAGCCCTGTGTTTTCCCAAAACACTACAACCAAGTCGTATATCTAGTTGTGTTGGATAGGGATTGGTGGTTCATATTAAGACATGACCTTAAATCACAACATATTTTTGAGAACAACAGTGCTATCATGCCAAGTGAGGAAGATAATCAAGGTAATGGCAATAGAGAGTGATATGCACTTGTGTTATTTCATCATATATACTATTGTTGTATGTTTTTGTTTTATTTATTTCTTCAATTATGTTGTATTTTATTAGGCTTGTAGGAATTTTATATAATTGGTAAGATTCACAAACGTTTTTACATGTTTTTTTGTAGTGGAATCATTTTTACACTTAAAACTAAGTATTTCCAATCACGTAATTTATTATTTAAAAATTAAAATTTTAACACAATTATTTAATCTATTTAAATGTAATTAATAGTGGAATTCTTCTATAGGCTTTGGATAGATATCAGGTTGGATCAAAAGGTTGTAATTCTAAGCATGAGATATCAATTTATAACTATATTTTATTGATATATCAATCTAAATATACTCATGTTATCTCCTTTTTCAAATGACATTGTGAGTATCAATCTAAAATAACTCACAAAGTTGTTGGATGGTGTTGTCATTTATGTCAACCCATGGAGTTGACTGGGTTTGACTTTGAACAAAAACACCAGTCAATATTGATGTCAAATGGTTAATGAACGCTTCTTATTAATTGTCATATTACATCAAGATAGCAGTTTTACTGTTGGATGGGTAAAAACCCAAGTCCTAGGGTTTGGGTTCCCTGGACTGAGGATGTACCTCAACTTTGTCGAGGATTTTTGGTAGGTGAAATCATTCATTTTGGGTCAGAGATCTATGTCATTAGATTCTCCTCAAAGATATGTTTTTTTAACATGTGGTATGCCTGTGGTTACTCCTGGTTTAAGAGAAAATTGAGTTTGAAGATGAAGACCCAGTTTTGTGGGCTAAAACATCAAAGGGGTAATGACACGACACCTCCTCCTACGGTTGCCAATATATGAAATTATTTATCACCATAATCTCACCATGTATAAGTTACATAACTCGAAGAAAGAAAGAGAAAAAAATCAATCACTGACTTCACAACCTAGGTAGGACCATATGCACTAAGCCAATCATTGACTTCAAATTCTAGTAGAGCTTAAGGTAAGGCATGTTATCAATAACAATAATATTTAAATATTTCAAAATAATAATGATCCTAAAGTTTCATTCAATGTTCATTTTTGAAGCCATTCTTTAGCACACACATAAGCATATAAAATAAGAATTTATACCTCACCTCAATACATAACTTCAATGAATAATCTCAAGAAAATCCTTTTTGAAATTTTCGGTGATCTGAGGCAGAATAGATTTGGAATAGATTTGATATGTTTATGTTTTGTACTAGTTAGGGTTCTCCACTAGGTCTAGGTTGCAAACTTATTTTTTGGTTCAAGGCTAGCAAAGTCTAGTTAGATTTGAGGCCCGTCCTTTTTGTCATCACAATTTTTGTGTTTTCATTTTGGTTTTTGGTGTTTCACTCGGTTATAGAAAGAAGTAGGTTTATATATATCTATATATATATATATATATATATATATATATATATATATATATATATATATATATATATATATATATATATATATATATATATATATATATATATATATATATATATATATATATATTGATCCAGGTGGATATTGGTGGCGACCCACCTATTCTACTAGGACCCCCACCATTGTCTCTTTTAGTTTTTCAGTTTTCTTAATTATAGCACAATTTACTATTTTTGGCAGTTCTTCGGGTCCTGGACTTCAAGAGCCATTTTGAGGCCCTAAATGACATTTTTTGGGAAACTCAGGGACAACATGAGCCCTATCCTGTTGTTGGCCACTCGAACATTGTATTCTGAAGACAAATACTTCTAACGAGCTATTGTGCACGTCAAACAAAGATCGTATGCCAAAGTTACGACCCCGGGAATTTGATGTACCAATTTACCCAAACGGGGCCCATAGTTTTGGCACTTAATCTCCTAGGGTTAGATTTTTGGATGTTTAGGGTTTTCCATTACTTCTCAATAATAAATAAGCCTTAGAGCCTCATTGTAACAAAGTTCAGAGGCATGTATCGGCCACATCTCTTCTCAGAGATAAGCTACCATTGTCCGAGGTAGTCTTGTTTTGATTCTGTTTGCAAGCATATTTCAGTATTTGATATTAATGAAATTAATTATTATTTATGTTGTATCTTTGTATTTATTGTCATATTTGTAATTTTTTTGTTCCTATTTAAGTTTAGATTAGTGATATAAGAGTGGTCTACACTTTCTATTTTTTTCTTTGCATGTCCCCAATGAGGTTGGGATATAAGGGGTTAGGGCTTGAACTAGTTGAAACTTTGCAAGACCAGCCTCTCAAATCTCGACAACATCCCATGGCGAAAGAGAAGAAATATGATGGGGTAGGATATCCTTTCAAAATCTTGCTCGAAGAATCCCTTGAGCGACAGAGGAATGCGATTATGAAAACGTTACCCAGATCCTTCAGCGGCTACCCAAGGACGATGCATCTCCTTCCAGCAGCTAATATGGAAGTGCCACACCCTTCAAGGTACAATTTAACTTTATCCCCATATTTGAGGGTTAGATAGATGTGGACGTCGTAGATAAATGGTTAAACTTTCTATAAGGATATTTTTTTGTTCATGATTTTTCCAGTTGGGAAAAGATTACTTTTACAATTCTCAAATTCTCCCTCCACGTCAAGGACTGGTGGGAAACTTATTGTGAGAATAAGGGAAAAAGCACACCCTCCCTATTTTCATCTGCACCCACTTGGAATTCATTCTAGGATGTCATCAAGGAGAAGTACTACCCTGTCGGGAGCTATGAGAATAAGTACATAAAGTGGACCATGCTGTAGTAGGGAAGGGACCAAGCCATGCTAGATTTTGCCAATGTTTTTCATACCCTTCAAATGAAATTGGGTATCAAGGATTCTAAGAAACATTTGGTACTCAAGCACCACAACTGCCTACATAGGTACATCTAGGATGAGATGGAGTTCCTGGACATCTCCTCGCTTAGCACGACGTACCAATACGCTGTCAAGATTGAGTAGAAGTTTAAACAGAAAAAGTGAGACTTTGGATCTACAAATCCGAAGCAAGGGAAAGGTGCCCCTAAACTATAGAGAAAAGGGAAAATCCAAGGCAAGGCAGCTTAGGATAACCCACTAAAGCCATAAGAAAATAACAACACCACAAAGGCAAAAAAGGACACGGGAAAGTGGTGTGAGTTCCATAAGAGCTCCACTCACAACAAAAGTGAGTGTCGGGCCAAACAGTCACTGGTGGCTGAGATGAAGGCTTATGATTCAGATGCATGTTCTGGCTCTGAGTCAGAACCCAACAAGGGGAATGACAAAGGGAAGTAGATCATTGATGCAAAGCCCAATGCCACTGTGGCCATCACCAAGTTCTAGAATATTGAGCCTAAAGATCTAGATAACGGTGAATGCCTATTCCACTCACAAATGTGGGTGAAGGGCTCTACTTTATAGTTCATTGTCAACAGAGGGAGCCAAAAGAACCTCATTTCAACAAAGTTCATGAAGCAATTGGGCCTACCAACTACAACACATATGCAAAAATGCACCATTGGGTGGCTTCACCAAGGATGAGATCTCCGCAGCAGTGAACAATGTCGCCTTCCCTACAACATGAAGCCTTTCATGGATGAGGTAGTGTGTGATTTTTCTCTTCTTGAAGTTTGTGATGTATTATTAGGACAACCATACTTGTGGAAGTGAAATTTTGTATATGAGTCTAGACCTCGCTCTGTTATTATTTCTTTAGGTAGTAAGTTATAGAGGATACCGAAGGTAGCCCCACCTAATGCCATCTCTTTGATCTATGTTAAGAAATGCGGTAAGATAATCTCCCAGACAGGGAAATTTGCTTTCTTTCTGATTCTCTCTCAAATTAAGGGGGAGATTGTAGCCACATCCATGGCCCCCAAGAATGGTTCCACCATCTAGCAGGAGCAGGTGGATATGGCCGTGGAAGAATACAAGGACATTTTCTCCTCACCCACAGAGGTACCCTTGCATTGTCAAGTCAAGCATTCGATCGATTTGACTCCTGGATAACCTCTACCCAATGGGACGATATATCATCGCTCCATTATGGAAAATGAAGAAATCAAGTGGAAAATCTAGGCATTGTTGCAAAAGGGAACATCTAACCAATTCCCTACCTTGTGGGAGCCTAATTGTACTTGTATAGAAGAAGGATGGGACCTAGAGGCTCTGCATTGATTATCGGGCACTAAACAAAATCACTTTAAAGAAAAGGTATCCAATCCCATGGATTGATGACCTTCTAGACCAACTCAAAGGGGCCAAGTATTTTAGCAAGGTCAATCTAAAGTTCGGCTATCACCAGGTTCAAGGTTCCAATAGAGCCCATAGATGTATGGAAGACCACCTTCAAATCCAAGGATAGCATTTTTGAATGGTTGGTTATGCCCTTTGGGTTAACAAATTCCCCTGCTACTTTTATGAGGTTGATGAATGACATCTTGCAGTTGTTCACCAGCTCATTTGTGGTTGTTTATCTAGACGACATCCTCATCTTCGGTAAGAGTTGGGAAGAACTCTTGCAACACATTCGGCAGGTCGTCCAAACCCTTCAGTATCATAAATTGTTTGCCAACTTGGAGAAATGCATATTTGGCATAAGCCAGGTTGAATATTTGGGTTAAATCATAGATGAGCATGGCATGCATGTGGATATGACTAAGATACAAGTCATTCGGGATTGATTAGCCTCGACGACTCTAATGAAGCTTCACAGTTTTTTGGGCCTTTCAAATTTGTATCAGAGGTTCGTGTTGGGATTCTCCCATATCACTTGGCCTTTGAGTCAGATTATTAAAGGCTGGGTGAAAGAAAATTTTTACTGGTCCGAGTCCTAACAAGGGGCATTCATTGAGTTGAAGCACCAACTCTACTTTGCACTGATACTCACACTTCCATACCTACAACAACCATTTGAAATCAAGACAAATGCCTCAAACTATGTTATTGGTGCAGTCCTCACCCAACATAGGCATCTAGTGGCCTATCATAGTGAGACACTTTCCAATACAATTCAGAAGTACCCCACCTATTATAAATAGATGTATTTCATCATGCATGCTTGCTGACAATGGAGGCATTACATTCTGGGGAAGGAGACGTCATCCACACTGATCATTGACCTCTTTAGTGTATACAGACCCAAGGGAAGTTGCAGAAAAATCACCATCAGAGGTGGTCTACATATGTGCAACAATTCAACTTGAACATTAAATACAAAAAGGGTAAGACCAATAATGTTGCAGACTACCTTAGCTGATCCCTAGTTGTAGCACTAATAACTGTTCTCAAATCTTGTGGCCATGATACCTTTGGATGGTCGCAACTATACAAAAATGATCCAGATTTTTCCTCCACATACCATATGGTAGTAGATGGAAAGAAAGTTCCTGATTTGCACCTCCATGATGCATTATTATGCTACTTCGGCCACCTTTGTGTTCCTTCAAGTGAGCGTGCCAAGTTGATTTGGGAGGCACACTACAGTCGGGTCACAGGACACTTTGGTGTAGAGAAAACTATGGGTATACTATAAAGGTACTTTTATTGGACCAAAATCTGACTAGATTTTGGGAAATATATCAGGTCCTACACTGCCTGCGCCATCACCAAGACAACCATAAAGAAGCAAGTATTGTACACTCCTCTTCCTACTCCCAGCCAGTTGTGCCCATCCATCTCCATGGACTATATGTCTATCCCCCCTTCTACCAAGCATGGTAATGACCGTGTATTTATGGTTGTGGACAGATTTCTAAGATGTCTATATTGGCAGCCTGTAAGAAGAGCATCACAACAGAGGAAACTTCCAAACTCTTCTTTGAACGAGTATGGGAACATTTTGGGATCCCATAGACCATTATTTTAGATTGGGATAACAAGTTCCTAAGAACATTCTAGTTAAGCCTTTGGACATTATTGGACACCAAGCTCACCAAGTCAACTACCTTCCATCCCTAGATTGATAGTCAGACGGAGATCTTCAATAGGATGATAATGCACATACTGCACATGTACAACTCCAAGTATCCACGAACCTAGGATGAGAGTCTTCCCTATGTTCAACACAGTTATAATAAAGCTCTCCATAGCTTGATTGGTCGTAGTCCCTTTTAATTGGGTCTAGGATTTCAACCATTGTGTCTGATTGATGTTGCCATGCCTCATGCGACTACACAAGCAGAATCCACACATGTATTGTATGAGGCTGATAAAGTGACAAGATTTATTGAATGCATCCAACACATCCACTAGTAGGTTCACTACATCTTAGAGAAATCAAATTCCAAGTACAAACAATGACATGATCAACTTGGGTGCCACACAAGTTTCAGGTGGGTGAAGAAGTTTGGTTGCATTTGCAGAAATAATGTCTTGCTGGAGCCCATCAGAATCTTAGACCAATATGATATGGTCCTTACACCTTTATCAAGGTTGTGGGAGACAATGCTTTTGAGTTCAACATTCCCCTATTCCTTACCCTGCACTCGGTGATCAATTTGGACTGCCATCGACCATACTTCCCACCATTATTGGACACATCAAACGTTGTATAAAAAATCACACCAACAGAACTAAAACCATACTGCATGGACCAAGAAATAAATGATCATATTATGGACACACAGGTCAAGCACACTCGCTAGCAGAAGACACAACTATATCAGGCTGTCAAAGCTGGCCAACTCTTGCACCAAGGCAAGTGGCTCACCAGGGACCAAGTTCAGCAGAAGTTTCCCCATCTCATGGAGGCACTCAATACAATTGGGACCATTGATTCCTAAGGGGGGAGGACTAACCCATGTGGATGTTGGTGGCCACCCACATATTCCTCTTGGACCCCCACCACTGTCTCTTTCAGTTTTTCATTTTCCTTAATTGTAGCACAGTTTACTATTTTTGGTAGTTTTTTGGGTCTTGAACTTTTGGAGCCAATTTGAGGCCCTAAACAACATATTTTAAGAAATTTGGGGGAAAAATGAATTATCACTTGATTTTGGCAACTCAAAATTTTTATTCCTTGGACAAACCTTTATAACGAGGTATTGTGCATGTCAAACGAAGATCGTATGCCAAAGTTACAACCCCAAGATGTTGATGTACCAATTTATACAAATGGGGCCCATACTTTTGGTGTTGCATCTCCTAGGGTTATCTTTTTGGATGTTTAGGGTTTTCCATTGTTTCTTAATAATAAATAGGCCTTTGAGCCTCATTGTAACACAATTCAAAGCCATGTAGCCACCACGTCTCTTCTCATAGATAAGCTACCATCACCCGAGCTAGTCTTATTTCCATTATGTTTGTAAGCATATTTTAGTATTTGATATTAATGAAATGAAGTGTTATTTTTGTTGCATCTCTATATTTATGATTATATAAGTTTGTGTTCCTGTTTAAGTTCGGATCAACACCAGTCCTTAATTAGGACACAAAATCTAGGCCAACGAAGTTTTAAATTTGGCCCTATATCCTAAAGCATATCTCTTCATTATTTGTTCAATGGATACCATTTGTTAAATATATCAAATACTTAGTTTTCAACCATATCTCCATTGGAATATCACTTCAAGTCAAGCAAAAACTATTACTCTACTCAGCCTAAAAAAATAGTCATTAAGAGCTTTGTCTCATAGTACTTGGAACCTCTATTTTGGTCTTACTATAGCATCATGACATGAGTAGAAGGTTTGCATCCCAAGCATCAGTTGAAGTCTCAAGAATAGTCCTTAAGCCATTCAAAGTTATTAATAATAATCTAAGACTTGGCAGGAACCCTAATTTCTTGCTCTATTATTAAAACTCTCTCAATATTTAGCAAATAATCTATTATCAAAGAATATGAAGTTTGATGTTGAAATAACTTGATGATTATGTTAATATTTTCTTGAATCCTATAATAAGTCAAGTAGTAAGAGCAAAATTCAAAGTTAAAGTTACATTTGCACTTCATCAAACAAAATTGCAATTGTCAAGTGTTGTGAAGAAGAAGAGTAAGGGTTTCTTAAGTGAGTAGCAGTATTGTTATAATCACTGTTAAATGAAAAAATATAGCATGGAAGCCAATCTTTGGAAACTAATCAAAGAAGATATATCACTAGGATTCTCCCATTACCTATAGCAGAATACTCTTGGTACCATCTTTATTGGAAATTGTGTAGTACATATTGAAGCAAACACTTTGGAAGGAAGGACATTTGCAAGGGTTCTTATCAGAATTCACTATAGTAGGATCAATTATAGTGGCATAAACCTAAAAAAATCATTGTAGCCTTCAACAATGGTAAAACTAGATAGCTAAGGATCAATTAGAATATTCTCAGACATTATCCTACAGGGAGTTTGACAAGGACCTTAACAGTGAATTGAGAGTATGATGATATTGATGTGACTACATGTGATGGGAAAAAAAGTGGCACATTAACATTGATATAATATATTGACCTTGACTTGACATATTAGTTAGACAATTACATGAGTTTAACACTACCTATTAACTTGACCCATATATTGGAAGAGTGAGTTTACACTTAGAGTTGACAAGTGTCTTGACTTTAATTTTACTTGACTATGACATCATATGAAAATGATGCATTACTATTGACTTGAAAGATTGAGACACTAAAGGGACTTAGTGATATGACGTAATAAATTAGCACATACCTTGATTTGATTTCACTTATCCTTATGATAAGTTAAAAACACTTGATGTTAGCAGTAACATTAAATATAAAATATCTCTATGACTATTATAGGAAAACAAGTGACATACAAGAACAATAATAGTACCATCATTTGATGTGACTATATTTATTAAATACTTGACATTAGATATTACATGATGATTTGACTTTGAATTGACATAGACTATGATTACCTAGGCTTTTATAGTGATCACCTAAATAGTATACAATGACACAACTGTAAACTTACAGGGAAACAAGTCCTTGAAGGTAATATCATCTTCTTGTACAACTTGTTGAATTGAGGATGGATAACAGGGTTTGACCATCTGAGTAGAAATGTTTAGACATATGATGGTATCTCTTCATGGACTAAGCTTGAAATCAGTGATTGTAGGTCATCGGTATGACCCGAGGGACCTTAACTTGTGTCATTATCTTATGGTAGTACCAGATGGTTGTAGCATCAAGTGCAGCCTAATATGATGATATGAGTGGTTGTGCATTGATGACTATTCATTCATGAGCAGTGACATGTATTGATATCCAGTAATCGTATAGTGATTTGTAGTGATAGTGATATACAGTGTGTAGTGATAGTGACGTGAAGTTGAATAGTGATAGCTTCATGTGTAGCATTGTGCAGTGATCATTTTGTGGGAACAATGATCAGTGACTACTAAGATTCGATATATATTCTATATTTTCCTTACATCTATTCTACAATGATTCAGAGTAGAGGGGGTCCAATGTGAAAATTGTGAAACGTGATATACCTGTTGGCTTAAGGGGGGCTGACTCGAGTTCAGAGTTGTTTTCGCCAACCAAAAAACCCTAACTTCTGGCCCTTTCGGCAACAACCTACATAGCTTAGGTTGTAGTATCACCTGAAGCAGAATTGGGGGAAGCTAGAACCAGGTTTCTGCATCTAGGGACATGTGATAAGTGGTTCTTAAGCTCCTATAGCTCAGATCTACCTTCGCGCAAATTGGTAGTCTTCTATGGATCACTATTGAAACTCTATGAAATGACTTCTAGACCTTAACAAAGGTATATGATTAGCCTTTGCAGACCTTAAACAGGAAGGTTATACACTTTCGCGCATCAATAAATAACCCTAGATCTTCCTTCACACAGATTTATCCAACTCATCAGAAATCATAACAGAAATAATCCTTAACTTCACAAACATAGATAATTACTTAAAACATGCATAAATAAGATATATTTAGTAGTTTTGTGCAACATTCATACATTATTCCATAGAAAACACATTATAAGTGACAAATCATAACATAAACAAAATCAACAGAAATGCTTAGATTGCACAATAATTCTTCAAAATCAATCTTTATTGATATTCAATGTTCAGATTATAGACTCCTCTACCTTGCACACTTAGTTGCAAGGTTCTGAGCACTTACCTACAGAATTACCAAGGCCTCCTGCGCACTCATCTGCAGGAGCCTTCCCCTTCTTGCCTAAGAACAGGAAGCGGAGTCTTCCTACTTAGCACTCACCCAAAATAGTCTCTATCTTGCCTTAGCTTACTTATTTACCTCTTCTAGACTTGCTATGACTCAAATATATAGAATTCTCAATATAATAACATGGTCTGTGGACCATGGGTGAGTCTCAAAACCAACCTATTTACTTATCCAAACAAGGGGCTAAGTCCCTTTAACTCCTATCTACTTGCGTGCTCTGTATCCACATTTTGCAGCGACTTTACAAAAATTTATACAAAACATCGGTTAACTAACCCCAAAACTAACCCTAGGGACCCTATCCCAATAGGCTTCCAACACAAAGATCCTGACACACCCTCGAGTCACTCAGTTGGTGCCTCGATCTTGATGCATAGACCACCAATCTCAACTTATAACACTGCAACTTTAGTACCGCTCTGCATCGCAACTTACTGCACCTCTTCGACCAATTTTTCTATTGTCGGGCCCTCCACTGCTAGGCACATTGTCCTCTGTGTCTATTAGAGAACCTCGAGCTTTTCCTGGAGTGATAGAGTAAGCTGACAAGCTTCCTCTAGCCATGGCTATAATATAGCCTTTACAAGGGCCTCTTTCCTATGCAATTCTTCCGCTTGTGCTTGCAATTGCTTTCCTTCTTGTAGCTTTGCAAGGCATTGTGCTAGTGCCAACATGCGCGTAGTCGCTCAGGCCTCATCATACTTCTGCTACGTCTCATGGACATCAGTGTTCAACTTCTACAAGTTGTGGTCCTCTCGCATATTCGTCCATAATTCCATTGCTTGGTCGAACATTGTTGCGCATTCACTATGGTATCCAATGTGTTCATATTTTCCTTGATTGCTGCTCTGCACTTCTCCCGAACCTCTGGCGGAGTCATGGGTTGCAATGTTAATTGTAGCTCTTCTATCTTCATTTGTAAATCAAATGTAACCCTACCAACCTTGTCCTTTGATGCTCGTACCACGACAACCAATTTCCTTACTTTTTCTGATACTTCGACATCCTCCGAGATGTTCAATTCCAGCATGGTTTTGTAAGCCTACTCTATCATTGTCTCCAATTTCTTACTTCGTTGTTGCATTTCCTCCTTTACCTTCAGTGCCTATGCTTTCTTCATGAACATCTATTCATTTTTTACCTTGAAGTCACTGATGACTTTGAGGGCGCGCTACTCGTGGATCCTTAACTCATCTGAAACCCCTTGATGCAGTGCATGGAGGTTTGGAGCGGCATCGTAGTCAAATTCACACCCATTTCCTTCCCTATACTAAGCACAACACGATATTCATCTAACTCTGCTTGAACGAACCCTTCTAGCAATGGTACGAATCTGAGGTCCAAAGTTGGTTCCATCTTTGCAACTGTTCCACTTCCTTGTGTCAGGCTTGCTTGCACCCTGATCACTTTCCCAATGGCTGCTTGAATCATGCTATCCTAGATTTGCAACTCATGCAGATCCTTTCGAATACTCCCCAGTGTCTGTATACATTGTTGCTCAAACTATTGTAACACCTCAATCATTGTGTCTCTCACCTTATCACCGATCTCATCAAGATCACCTTCTATCAATACCATTGGGTCGATGTGTGTCTGCTTATCAGACTTATGCTTCTTTCATTGTCAAACAGTATTCTCCTTACCATGCCTCTTTAAGGTGAATGGAATGCTCTATGCTTCACCACCGCCTCCTTCCTGTTCTGATAGCTCCTGCTCATCTGTGTGTTGTGAGGTCGACTTTTTATCTTCTTCTGTATCCTGATATGCTATTTTTGTTTGATCTTTGGAAGTGCGTTGTTTCTCCACCCATTCTTTCTCTGCAGCTACCTTAGCAACAACCTATTTCTTCTTCTTCTCATCCAAGGCATGTGCGGCCTTTTGAGCTACTTCCTTATGCTTCTATGTAGTTTTCAACTACGTAGTAGAGCTCTCTGCACCTTTGCTCGTACCCACATCAAGCTCAGTGGGGTTGCGCCACTCCGTTGGCCAAGTCCCCATGATCTCCTGTACGTCTGTCTGAGATACCAAGTAGGGCAGCTTGTGCCATAGGTTCTTGGGGTCCTTCCGCGTCTAATTGACACATTGTGGAAATTGGCCTTGAACTCCGCGTAGGTCATCAATTGCTCAAACAAGGTTCAGGACAATATTGGCTTCTGGCTGATAACCATGCGAAGGTCCATCTCCATCATAATCTAGAAATGTTTTGATTCCTTGATCCTTTCCAGATCCTTTGTCGCCTACAGTTAAGCGAATGACTCTGCCTCGGGTAAATCTTCCTTCTGCGGAGGAAACTGGTTGTCCTCCGGTAATCTCCAAGCGACTAAAACAATAGATAATAAAAGTTAAGCATAATGAAATAGCTTGATTTCTTCCTGGGCTTCTCGGCATTTATCATCAAACTCCTTGCATAGTTACTTTGCCCAATTGTATTGGGCTCCCTTTGCGCACTCTACTACTAGTGATACTACCGACACTGGAACTTCATCTGTGCGACACTTCCTCATGATTTTTCCCGTAAGAATTTGGGTGGTGAAATGCACTGCTTGGTCCTAAATAGAGCAGATAGAATATCTGCGTGACTTCATAACAAGCCCATATTCTGCCTTCATCTTGTCCACCAAGTCTTTTCCCTAGTTTTCTCTCTGAACTCCTCGGCAGGGTCTGCTCCTTTGTAAGGAAACTTCATTATGCAATTGATTAACATGTTTGTTATCGAGATTGGCTCCCCAAGCCATAGACACCCATCGTGCAACAACATGAGGAGTTGTCACATGCACACTGTGTTGATAGTTAACTGCTGATACTGTGACACATAGAGCATGTGCAATAGTTCAACCTGCTCAACACCTTGGACCCACTTCATGTGTTCTAACCGCATAACCCCAGTCTCCTCATAGTATATTTTGGTCATACACTTGTTGGTCATCAAATGTGGGAACCTCTAATGGTCCATGAGATCCCAATCCTCCATTTTCAGAATAAGAATGTGCACTAGGACCATGCCTTCAAATTCCACCTTTTCAAGAAATAGGGGAGTCGACACCATGAATTTCCTAGAATCTAGGTCCTTGGTAACCTTTCATTTTCCCTTCCATCGAGAGATATATGGTGGGAACCATGAGATACATGCAACCTCTTCAACATCCAATTCCTCCACATCTTGGTATTCTTCCTCCTCTAAATCAAACACTTTCTCTAGTTGTTTGTCTTTTTTATCCTTTTGTCGCACCTCCAGATTCTTCTTGGGTGACATTCTCACTGGCATCACCTCTTCTGCTTCTCCTTTGCAGCTGATTTCTTCTATTTTGTGGTAGATTTCTTTGGCATCGGTGACCTCGGCGCGGTAGGAATAGGGGTTGAAGACTCCATAATTGAATTCTCAGGGCCCGGTGCATCAGACATAGCATCTTCTGAACTTATGACTTTGGGGGGGTTTGTAGTAGTTTTATAGACATATTTGGGCACTGCAACCCCAAACTCATATGTCCATAAACTAAGGACTCCTTAAGTCCCTAAAAGTGTTGTTTCACACCCTAAAGGATCATGGTCAATTGATTAGATCATTTCCCAGAAGTTCCACCTGAAAAACTACTACGAACTGGGAAAAACTGGACTATACAGACTGCTCCGTGGGCAAGGTACGATGCATACTGACTGCTTAACTAGCCAGGTGCGATGCATACTCAAATGGCCTTCTGTGGGGTGTGATGAGAAAGAATAGACAAATGGAAAAGACAATTTGCAAGGTGGATAATCATGGAATCTTCCAGAAACTTCTCCTGTGACTCTTGCCTCTCTAAATTTGCCTAGGGATGACTAAGAGATCATGAAACCTCCAAGTGGAACCAAGAACTATCAGTGGAATGACACTAATCAAAAACTCAGAGCCGACTCACACCCTTGCAAGACATCTATAAATGGATCCCTCATCTAAGAGATCTAGAGGCTGGAATTTTGTATTTTGTAAGGAAGTGTTGTTGGTTTGGGGAGAAGAGACATTGCATTGTTGGGTGATTTATTTGTTCATGAGGTGAAGTGAGCTTCTAAAAATGGGAGGATGAAACTGGATCAAACAACTCGGTTGTAATCCTCTCTTACATTACTATTAATAAAGTTCTTTGAGTTTTCCTCCATATGATCTTGTATTTGTGAATCTTATTGTTTATGAATGCAATTGTATGGTCAATGTGTTTCTGATTATGCATTGTTTATGGTGTTTTAGATAGAGATTCTTTGATAGTTTTCTGTTACTTTGACTCTACAAGTACTCTTTGAAGCGGGACAAGTAGGAGAGGAGTGGCAAATTCTATCAAGGGAAGGAGAAATCAAGCTAGGATCAAAGCGAGAGATCCAAGTTGGTCCTCTATTCTTCTCTTCCATCTATCACACTTAAAGGAACTCTTGAAAATCTTTCATTGTTTGTTTCTAAGATAGCTACCCATATTAGTGGGACTAGCTATTCGAATCAACACTAGTTTTTCCTTAAACAAAATGGTGACTCCATTGGGGAATGAATAGTTTGTTTTGTTTGTTTATTGTTTTCTTTATAAAATACAAACATAGCCTAAAGTTAGCTAGCTAGCCTTCGAAACTCCTTTTCTATGCAATTGCGAAGTAGATAAATGTTGCTTCAGTCAATATCTGGTTTGGTTTATGAACTGAACATCTAACTTACAAAGCATCCTAAGTGCCCTTGTGGTAGCTCAGAACCTCATCAGATCCTACCCTTATGCTTTGTGTTTACTGTCCATCATTACTCAGCCTAAATCACTGAACTTAGTTGCAAGTTTTGAGCAAAAACCAAGCTCAATTTCACTCCCTGGCTCATTGCACTGTCTGTAACTATGCAACCTAGATGCATTGCACCTCTTGTGTGTTGTAGGTGATATGCATCCCTGTTTCCCTGTGTTGCAGGTGCGATGATTGAGTAAATTGTGTTTTATTCTGTGAAATTTGGTTTTTTTTCTCTTTGTTTTCAGCTTTATTTAGTATTTTTGTTGTTCATGATCAGTACCTTCTTGTTGTAACCATCTTCCTTCACATTATTTCAGCCTCCATCAGTTAGGAATTGTAAATGTTTTGTGTATTTGTCAATCATTTTCAATCTTCCTTTGTCGAAAGTAGCCTAATCAAACCATCATTTTTGATGCAAGTGTCGTAATTGTCATTATGAATCAAAAGAAGAGTGTCGTAAAGTCTTCCTCTTCTAGATAGTTGATTGTAATTTTGTCATTGGACTTGATTTAGAGATTATTAGTATTTCAAGTGTCGAAAATAGTTTTAAATTCAAAATCGAAAAGTGTCGTCTTAGTCTTCCTTTCGATTTGAAAAGAAAAATTGTTAGTACTATCACTTTGAAAGAAAATAATTCAGATATGTACTTAGCTTTCATTTTGTCATTCACACATTAAGAAAGCGGAAAACAAATACATGCATGTGCATCTACATTTTGACTGCTTGCGAAATTTGATTTAGGAAAGTGCATTTAGTGTGTGCTCTATGCTCTCTGCTGAAAGAAAAATCGTTATCTTCTTTCCTTTGTAGCTAGGATTTTCATTTCTAAAAGAACATAAATGACTGTTTATCATTTTGGATTGCATATTTAGGAATTTCACATTTACATCACATGGTCAACCTTGAAAGACAAACTTCTAAGCAAGATAAACTCTAAAATAAACCTCAATGAACATAAAAACGCTTTGGAATCTAACTAGACACATCTAGAAGTCTAGGCTAGAGATGTGCTCCGGTGTTGTAAAACCTGGTAACTATTGTTTTCATCGAAGCTTGGGTGATTCCTCCTCTTTGATACGGTAAGTACCAGTACAGAATTGTGCTCCCCGTACCATCGAGTATATATTGGGAGACCACAATAGGCTGATATCCTTTATCCTTAGGAAGCTGTGTTTGCCGCCCTATCAATTGTAATGCACTGCTCACAGCATTCGGGAAGATTGACTGTTGTACATAAGTCCTTGGTAATTTCTCTATCATTTATCACTAAGGTGTATTTTGCAGTTTTATAATCGATTTGGTAAACCCTCTGTCTAGACTTCTAGAGCAGTCACTTTCTTTTCAACTCCTTAAAAGAAAAGGTCCATCTGAGCACTTGTCACTTCAGGCTCATTAAAAATCAAAGGCGATTAGAGTCACCTTTAGCTTTTTCTCAACTCTTAAAAATTGAAAAAGCAAGTTGCATCCAAATTTATTTTAAACAGAGTAACATCCTTATTCCTACATTGATCTAAGGTTGAGATAATGGAGTCTACCAATCAAGGAATCCCCCTTGGAGGGAATCCTAGTCCTTTCTCCTCTTGGGGAGATATTGGTTCTCCATATATGGCTACATTGTCCCTTCCAAGAATCACAATCGGTCTGCTGGTATGGCTTTTCGCAACCTCTGTCTTTCAAAACACTACAATTCCTCAACAATCTAATTAGCAACTAGATGATACTGAAGTTATCCCTTCGCCTTCTACTTCGTTTGTTTCTCCTTCCCCTTCTTCCTCTTTTCTTGGTGAAACTAGTGACACTAAAAACCAAGTAATTGAGAAGAAAAAGAAAGGGAAGGAGAAGAAGAAGAAGCCAACTAAACAAGAGAACACCAAAGCATTATCTGGTGAAAATCCACACACTAAAGTTTCCAAACCAAAAACTCCATGCACAATTTTCAAGGAGAACCATTACCATCGAGATTTCCCTTGCATCCCGTAGATCTTGAGAGAATGGTCTCCTGGGTTGCACCATTCAGTGTCATCAAACCCTGACAGTCAGGTTGACAGCACACCATCAACTAGTGAAAACGAAGTCATTGGACAGAAAGGAAAAGCTAGAGTTCCATGCAGGTTATGTGAGGGTGATCATACTCTTCACCGTTGTCATTTTCTAGATGAGGCCAAACGCATTTTGGATAATCGCCCTGCTTCACCACAGCAGCTTCCACCTAGATACAAGAAACTCTTGCCAAGTTCTTCGCTAGTTGAAAACCCGATTGACATAACTCAATTATCGATCAGATCACCTATCATTGAAAGTGAACCTTTTGAGTCCATACTGGATCAAAGCCAACTAGTTGAGATGGCAGTTGACCCAGTCTTGCCTTCAGAAAATCCACCTTCAGATGATATAGTTTCCAAAGAGGATGAGAACGACACCTTTAAAATTCTTTTTATTGATATAGATTCTAATGAACTTGGGGGCAATCCACCCATTCCTTCACCATAGGAAGAGACCCCCCCAATTCATGAAACTTATCCAAACATTTATCCGGTACCTCCTCCAAGCAGTCTGGTTGTTTTCTTTGACTGGAATCAACTAGTGAAACCTCGCCTTCCATCTAATGTACCATTCCAAATCATAGTACAAGTTTACAAAATGATCATGTCTGGCACAATCATAGATGAAGGGGCTTTGGTGAGTATCCTTTCCTCAACTGCTTGGAAAGCGCTTGGTTCACCATCGCTTTTTCCTTAAAGACAAAATTTTTCAGGCTTCAACAAAGGAATCAGTCGACCATTAGTGATCCTTCCAAGGTTACTAATAACGTTGAGAAAGAAAACCATTTATTTGAACATGATGGTAGTCCAAGGTCCAATAGATTACAATCTACTCCTTGGACATGATTATCTATATAGCATTGAAGCCATTGTTTACACATTCTTTTGAGTGATGTGTTTTCCACATGAAGGTGGACTGGTGCAACTTGTCGACCAGCTTTCATTTCCTGGTTCAAACACAGTTATAAATCAACCATCATCTGTAAATGGTCTCTTTGCACCAACAATGTCTCTTCCATATTCATCCCATCCACCTAATTACTGCGAGTAGTTCGGTGAGTGTGATGAAGATTAGGGGGCATGCACCCTAGTCTGCTTCGGTAGGTGAACGCAGAGGAAAAGAGAAATTTTCTTGAAATGTCATAATACTTGGACTGAATAACATTCTCGTATAGGTTATGTAATCAGTCTGACGTGATTATTTCCTTTGTATGATTATGAAGCTTACAACATTCATCTTCGTACGTTATGTGATTGGGGCTCACAACAATCACCTTTGTCCATTTCGATGGACATCGCAAAGGAAGATTTTTTGTCTCCCAACAGAAACAATCCTACCTAACCACAAGAACTTCCATTTGATAACCTGGAAACTATCCTTTTACTAAAAGATTTTGGGGCATGCAAATCTTTGCATGCAAGTGAAAAGCGACCTTTGATTTTCTTAGTTTGTAGGTTCTTAACCCTTTAACCTTGTAGCTCGGTCATTTCTAGCTTACATAAAAAGGTAATGAGCACATGTTATAGTAGTGATCAAGCTCATTAAAAAATAAATCTACCAAGAGACATTATCAAAAGACTGGTAAGAGAAATGTTCCCACAAGGTTCAATCTCATTAAAAAATCAACCCGCACTGAGCACATGCTGGCACAAGGTTCAAGCTCATTAAAAAATAAACTCGCCTCTGGTAAATAAACTTTTGTGATCACTTTGCTATCTATCATTCTAAACTTTGGTTGTGTTCCTTCCGTCACCTCCATTTCATACGGCCAACCATATGCTTCCACTTGATTGTTTACCCTTTTGAGGAGCATCTGCGACAAGTGATTCTGATTGCCATCCTCTTCACACTACCATGTTTTGAGAAGTTCCAAACTTACCTAGAAACAGCTGCTACCTAGAAATATCACTCGTTCCTAAAAAACGAGCCTCTTTTAAACTCTTTTTAGACTCGTTAAATATAAAAAGATCATTGAGATATTAGCCTTCCCAGCTCGTTAAATTAAGAGGAACGCTATCCCTCTCGTATATTTTAATCTTTTTGGACTTTAGGGATTATTGAACAAAAATATCGAGAGCTTGTCTCCATCGGCTCGTTAAAACTATCGAAAAGTCATCCCTTTCGTATTATTTTACACTTTTTTAGACTTAAGGGATTATGCCACGAAAAAGGACTGTTGGAGTCTCCTTTTCATTATTTTCAGACTCTCTAAACAAGAAAAGGATCGAGTTATATTTGTTGTTAAACTCATTAAAACAATAGCGAAACACTTGTCCACCCAAACAACAACGAGTCTCACAGACGCTAGGATCGCTAAACACAAAGCGACAGGTTTGCCCGAAGGGAAAATTATAGACCAAGCATATGTTATCCTCCTCAATCTTGTCAAAAATAAAGAGTTACTGGTCAACAATGACTAGGGAAAAATGGGAAAAAAACTTGAATAAATTTATTGGTAGCAAGTCGCTCTTGAACATGATACTTTCACTCCATCACCGTGATTGAGTTGGGTTGGGTTTTCGTTCACTGTCGCCATTGGTCCACCGTGCCATGCATGGGGTTAATGCTACCAGTCCATATCATTGTCGCGAATATCTTCAAGAGAAGTCATTCAGAGAATTCACCATCCAACAAATGCCTCATCCACTGCATTACATCCACGCTTAATTTTTCATGACCACCATTCCTAAACCTCATATCATCAAATCATTTTCACGTCCAAAAAAATCATTTGCTCTGTTTCGCATCGTAGATGTGGGATATATCAAGGCCTTCCTATGACAGGTCACTTCTTGTTGACATCAGCTCATTATCCAAGAAGTTGACTTAGAAACAACCCTTTCAATACTTTGAAGCTTGCATGCCTCAATGGCAAGTTTCTCACTTCCGGCGACAGGTTTACATCAATGACCTTCGATCGAAAGACTTTGCGTGGTGTTTGACATTAGCTCATGTATTCACACCACGTGAATTGTACTGTATTACGTTGAGGTTTATCATCATTATCGGTGATTCCTCTCACGTCTATTAACAACTTACATCATAGGCTAGCAATCAGGCGATGTCTTTCCATGTTCGACTTCAGAACATCTTTTCACATGGATCGACTTGTACATCGGGCGAACATTGGACGATTTTGAAGACCTTGGATCTAGTTTCATCCATCCGAGTTGCAATATATTCAGGAAAATAAAGACATCAATTGTACATAGAAGTTGCACAGATAGTCATCTAGCCAGGGAAGATGACTCTTCATGCAAAGAATCACAAGTCTACAATAGCAGACGATTGCCTATCCTATGTACATGAAAATGAATTTATAAAGCTGAGCATAGGAATGCCCGCCTCAGCTCGATCATGAAAAAAATATGATGATGATGTATTGTATTGTATCTTATATATGTCACCTTCCAGTTCGAATACCTCAGATCCTCATGAATAAAGCATTTCACCCGACATTAGAAGATTTACGACCTCATGCTTTAGGGGGCAGCTGCTATAGACATATTTGGGCATTGCAACCCCAAATTCATATGTTCATAAAATAAGGACTCCTTAAGTCCCTAAAAGTGTTGTTTCACACCCTAAAGGATCATGGTCAACTGTTTACATCATTTCCCAGAAGTTCCACCTGAAAAACTACTCAGAACTTGCCAAAACTAGACCATACAGACTGCTCCATGGGCAAGGTGTGATGCATACTAACCGCCTAACTGGCCAGGTGTGATGCATACTCAAATGGCCTTCTATGGGGTGCAATGAGCGAGAATAGACAAATGGCAGAGACAAATTGCAAGGTGGATGATCATGGAATCTTCCAGAAACTTCTCCTGTTACACTTGCCTCTTTGAATTCACCCAGGGATGAGCAAGAGATCATGAAATATCCAAGTGGAACCAAGAACTATCAGTGGAATGACATCAATCAAAAACCCAGAGCTGACTCACACCCTTGAAAGACATCTATAAATGGATCCCTTATCTAAGAGATCTAGAGGTTGGAATTTTGTATTTTGTAAGGAAGTGCTGTTGGTTTGGGGAGAAGAGACATTGCATTGTTGGGTGATTTGTTTGTTCATGAGATGAAGAGGGCTTCTACAACTGGGAAGATGATGCTGGATCAAACAGCTGGGTTGGAATCCTCTCTTACATTACTATTAATAAAGTTCTTTGAGTTTTCCTCTATATGATCTTGTATTTGTGAATCTTATTGTTTATGAATGCAATTGTATGGTCAATGTGTTTCTGATTCTGCATTGTTTATGATGTTTTAGATATAGATGCTTTGATAGTTTGCTATTACTTTTAATCTACAGGTAATCTTTGAAGTGGGACAAGTAGGAGAGGAGTGGCAAATTCTATCAAGGAAAGGAGAAATCAAGCTAGGATCAAAGCAAGAGATCTAGGTTGGTCCTCTATTCTTCTCATCCATAGATCACACTTAAAGGAACTCTTGAAAAGTTTTCATTGTTTGTTTCTAAGATAGCTACCCATCTTAATGGGACTAGCAATTTGAATCGACACTAGTTTTCCCTGAAACAAGTAGTCATTCGTTCAATGAATATCTCTTAGGTTGCTGCAATGTAGTTTGCAAAAGAGGGGTACGTCATGAACTCTTCCTAGAACTCACAATTCATAAGCTTTAGATAGTAAAGTGCCCAACCAACTCTCAAAATGCAAAGTGTTTTTCGTTGGACCAACACACATAATTTATTGGAAGTTTTGAATTCAAATCCAACTGTTCCCCCCAAGTTCTGATAATAAATGCATCTTTGGCGGTAGATCTCCAAATATTTTCGCCATAAATAGTGCCTAATGGCTCCTCTTAACTGATTTTTGGCTATCAAAGCATGAATAGTAACCTCAACGGCTACTTTTGTACCCACTTGCACAACACCATCATTCATGGTGTAGTTCATCTAGCACAGCTTCACCTGTCGCACCCATGTCATCTGTTGCACAACCTTTCTACTCCGTTCTTCCCCTAGTCGGGTAGCGTAGTTTATAGTCCCGCAATCCATTGCAACTACCTGGATTACTAATACTATCCTATGTCCATATAGTCATCATGTAGGGAAAAGATCCCCTGTGTACAACTTCAGCCTAGTTCCGTTCACTTTTCCAGGGAATGGTTCCTTGTTCAGCTTCACGAGTTGAACTGCACCACCATCTGTGATCTTCTTAATAACATATGGCCCCAACTAGTGCATTTGAAACTTTCCTGGAAACTTTATGAACTTGCTATCATATAACAACACCAAATCATCTACTTTGAACATGTACAACTAAATATGTCGATCATGCCATGCTTTCTCGCATTCCTTTTGCACTTTTTAGTTAAATCCTAGAAGGAAGCAGTCTTCTTCTAATTCCAGGATCTACATGAGCCGTTCCTCCAGGATCTCGTGGTCTTCCATCTCAGTCAAGGCTGCAATCCATAAACTTGGCACAATATACTCCATCGGCATTACTACTTCAATTCCATAGACCAACTTGAATGACGTTTTTTCTTTCAACTTCTTGCAGGTCATCCTATTAGCCCATAACACAGTAGGTATGTGCCTGTCCCAATCATTCCTATGATCATTGCATACCTTTTTCAATGTGTGCTCCATTTTTTTTCAAGTTTCCACCGTTCCATTCACTTGTGGGTAATAGGGCATGCTCTTTTGATGATACACCTAAATTCTTCTAACATCGCGTTGATCATTTCATTCAAGAAATGCATACCCCTATCACTCATCAAAATCTTAGGGCATCCAAACCTTGTTAGGACATATTCGAACAAAAACTTCGCAGTAATGGCCACCGTACAATCCTTCGCTAGCTATGCTTCCACTCACTTGGTTAAATACTCAGTTACAGTAATGATATATCGCATGCCTGTCTTTTTTCTTGGTGGTTGTATTGGACCTATAAAGTCAATGACCCATTTCTCAAATACTTGCAATGAAACTTGGGGATTTAAAGGCAATTTGTCCCTTCACGAAGGCTTCATCATCCTTTGGAAAGCATCACATGCCTTGCAATATGCTTTTGTTACACAGGAAAATGACCTCATCAGATCAGAGGAGAAGGTTAAGATGAATGAAAAACTGACGAAGTTCACATGCTTATTTTTCAAGCTAATGCTCTCCAGGAACTAGCAACCTACTTTATAAAGCTTCCTAGCCATGCATCAGGTGCATTAGTGCCTAGGGTAACTCTGTTTGTTACCGCGAGAAGAGCATTAGTTAACTTAAGTGAGTTTCTATGGGTCAAAGAAGCAAGTCGACTGAGAAATATCCCTATATTCACTCCTATGTTAGCTCATAAAAGCAAGGAAACATTCAGATTCGACCTGTTTGTAGGAATTACTATTCCTAATGGAGTCTACAAACAAGGAAAGAGCACAAAAGCATGGAAACATCTCTACTCTTTCCTAAAGGAACTCATGAAGGATTTGGCAAGGCTTATCCTCTCATGCTATAACGATAAAAATCCATTTTTAATAAATAACCATGAAAAACAAATCAACTCCCTGTTGTCGGATGACTTCATTCACTATGCTCAGTAAAACGATTGGCATCACAAAGATTTGATGTGGCTTGTAAGTTAAAACTTCATAGAAAAATACACAACAACAATATTAATGCCAAATGTTCAGAAATCGTCTAAATAATTTTCCAGTTGTTCTGCAAGCCACTATTGAATCATCATCTATGCTGCAAAAATAACATGCTATCAAAAATATTTGAAGTGGCAAAAATATGAAAAAGTACTTGTACAAAAAAAAATTATTTCAACCAAATTTTGCAAGTATTTTTCATTTTTATAAATTGCTTCAAAAAAATTGATTGCATCATTGCAAACAAAATATATATATATATATATATATATATATATATATATATATATATATATATATATATATATATATAGATATATATATATAATTAAAAAATTTAATTTATAATTAAAAAAAATTAATTTTCTTTATCAAAAAGAAATTATTAATAAAATGATTTTATTATTATTATTATTTATCTTTTAATCATGAGACACATAGGGAATGAGATATATATGTGTCTAAAAATAAATTTATTAAATCAAATTGGACTCTTAGACCTCATGCCATGCGGAGCAGAGTTTGTTATTCACTTGAGTTTTTCTGCTTTCAACTTGCCATATTAAAACAATTCAAAACAAATCATTTTTTTCCTCACACAATCTACAAAATGAAGCTCTAAAGAACCACTAAATTTCTCCCAAACAGTTGTGAAATTCAGAAGACCATTTTGGGTTACCTAATTCCCCCTGTGCCTCGAAAAACCCACATTTCAGTTGTTTCTAATTCAGCTCGGTTTGTTCAGAAAATGCGTTTTAAAATCATGTGTTTTTAACCGTTATGCATTTTTGGCAATTTTCGTTTTCTAGCAATTACTTCTGCAACAAACTAAAATTGTTGTGGTTTGATTTTTTTATTTGCAAGTTTTGATTTGGGGTTGAAGTCAGAGGAATGATTAGAGATTTCTAGATCCTCCATTGTACAAGGTTGTGTTGGCACCTTCTAAGGGATCTTTCTCAGATTATGGTGCGAAATCTTAGAAACTATTTCATTCAATCATAGCAGTATTATATATTCTATATCGGTATCAATTATGCTGGACTAAGTTCCTTGGCACAAACCATCGAAACTAATGCTCGTACCGCACCAGGGAACCAACAAAATCCATGGATTTCCATTCTTCTTTTCTCATTACAAGACTTTGATAGATTAAGTGTTTGATTTGCAGGCTTAAGGAATGTTAAAGTCCACAATAACTGATTCAATTTGCCTCCTCGCGCCATCGTTGTATTCGTTTATGCATTCTCTTCCCTTAGCCTTTCAATGATTTATGAACAGTTTGTTTTTTTTTTCGATTTTTTTATGCTTTGTTTTTATTCTTTGTGATTTGTTTTGTTCTATGCTTTTCATTTGTTTTTTTTTATTTGTTTCATTTTTTTTTTCAATTGATTTTGTTTAATTTGGTTTTTTTATTTATATATTTTTAAATCAATATTTTTTAATTTTTCTTTTTCAATTTAAAAATAAAGGTTTTATTTAGCAATTTAAAAAAAAAAGAGATAAATAAATTAACTTGACATTTTTTTTAATCAAAGAAAAATAATTTTTTTTAAGAAGATTTGAGACGAGAGAAATTGAGATGGAGATCAAAATTTAGGCAATTTTTTTTTTTTTACAAGGAATAGTCAATTTAGATCTCCTAGTCATTTTTTAGATTTATGAATTTTATTACAAAATTGCAAAGGTAACTTATTCAATTTCCTTTCTGATCTTCCAGGTTGCACAAGGCGCAAGAAGAGAGCATACTTGGGAAATTATTATTCATTTTTTTTAGATGTAAGAAATAAAGTCTCCTAATTAAACTTCCTCGGCAACGGTGCCAAAATGTTCAATCAATTTAATGTATTAAATTGCTAACATAAATTATCGACTAAGGCTAGTAAACTAATGAAGTGTGGTGCACAATATGTGCTTAGTTAACCTTGTTTCTTACTTCGTTGAGTATATTTTTGTATTGTTTTGAGGGTTTTATCTTTTATGCCTAATGATTTTAATGGATGTTAAGTGTCAATGACAACTAAGTCTAATGCATGTTTAATATAAAAACTAATTTCTAAGAAGGAAGAAAAGGAAATGTAATTCAACTAATTTAATTTGCATAAAATCAAATCAAAAACTTGAATGGTTAGTCTAATCTAGGCCGACACTATGTCTATGAAAAGCAAATCATTATTCTAGATACAATTGTATTCATTAATAAGATGAAAATGAAATCACAATGGGACGAAGAGTTGGAGAAATTGGACGATGGCGAAGCATTCTTTTAGGTGGCCTAGCAGAGGGTTAGGGTAATTACCCTCGAATTTACTGCAACATGACCGATTCTACCACACCTCCTCAGACGACCAACTGTTCCACTGCAACTGTCTCCATCTTCCGGCGGTTACGTTACTGCTCACCTGTTTCAATAATGGACGAGGTCATGGACATTGATGAGCATGACTATTCTCCGGACCCATTTCCCGACCAAGTTATTTTCTGAAACCCTAACCCTAATCTGTCAGTTTCTGGTTCCCCTCTTCCATCCGTCTCAGCTCCGTCCTGTTTCGTCTCAGTGGTCAACCTCCCTGGACATAATGCTTCATCACTTCTTTTTGTTCCTTTATCCATCGAATCACCTTCTCTTGACTGCCCTCTACTATCCCCTGTCACCCTACACCTTCTCACTACGATCTCGCCACCCTCGCCTTCTTTCAAGCCAAATAATCTGGTCAGCCATCTCCACTCGTCGAGCTCGTTGCCACTTCCAGCCCAGCCTACGGAAACCCCTTCATCCCTCGGCCATAACCTACCCCACTTGGAAAACTCTCCATCTTGTTATTTTGAAACACTCGCAATTAAGGTTAAAACAACGGCTCAATTGCAACAGGAAGGGATTGCCTCCTCGGACCCATTACTGGATCATCCATCAGCTCCCCGGACTGGAAAGCGAAAAACAAAGTGTGTGAAGGTTACAACAAAGGACCTCACCATTTGCTTTGGAGAAGGTACAACAATGGGGGAAGCTGCAAATAAGGTTGGCTCTGTCTTGGTAGGACATGTCTGTGGTAGGGCATATATAGTGGAAAGATTAACCCTCTGGGTGCGAGAAATTTGGGGAAACATTCTTAAAGAATTGTCGGAGGTTCTGGTCATTCCTTGAGGTTGGTTTACATTGTACTTTGAGATGGCCTCGATCCTCCTCAAGAGATGGAGCCCTTTGTTTGATCTGGAGAGGGAGCAGATTGGGGCAAGGCCCCTCTAAGTTCATTTACCTGGACTCCCACTACAGTATTGGTCTAAGGAGGTATTTGTTAGGATTGGAAACACGCTCGACACATACCTGGACCACGACAAGTCTTTTGTTTAGACCAAGAATTGAACCCTAGCTCGAATTCTGGTTCAGCTGGACACGCGTGAGGGTCTGGAGGAAAAAATCACTCTCCAATGGAGTAATTTCACTTGGGCTTAGATCTTGGACTATGAAGGAGTCTCGTTCCACTGCAAAAGATGTCACAAAGTGGGGCACATTTTCAAGGATTGCCCACTGATCAAGAAATCGCTGGATCCTCCGACTACTCCAAATACCACAAAGGGGCCATCAGCTACCCCCCCGGACCACACCCCTGTTCCAGCACCTCAGGCCTCTATTCAAATTGGCACTCCAATGGTAGCAGTAGGAGATCATAGGACACCATCTCCTCCTTTGACATGATCACGAGTTGGTGCTGAAGCTGCGAAAAAAGTGGGTACTCCACTTTCCTCTCAACCTGTTTCAATTTCATGCAGCACATTTCTTGATTCTTCATCTATCATGAACACCTCCACTATACAATGTACTCTTGCCCTGTCTTCACCCACCATAGCTACCACAGCTCCCTCTTTTCCTCCCCCTCCATCCAATCCTTCCCCTCCCTCTACTGACAGGATGGATCCGCCTCACAAATATAATTTGTGTTCCCGTTCGCATCTCGAAGGTCATTCACCTCTCCACACAAGGTTGGGACTCTCCCTCCCTAGTTATATTGTTCATTCATCTCGTGGTTGGAAATCCTATCTTATTAAAGCTATTCAAAAGGTTGGGGCAGAAGTTGTCACAGGCAAACAATCTACCTTGGAAGCGGTTCTTAGAATACTGAACACCCTAGGGAGGGTTCCCCCATGAAGTGCCTCTCATTTAACTACAGAGGCATGGCTAGTGCCTCCAAAAAACTAGCCCTGCATAGGTTATTTGAAGCTGAGCCTATCTACATCATCATGCTACAAGAAACCCTGGGAGATGCTGAACTCATATCTGATCTTTAGTATCCTTAAAACCTGGTTGGAACTTCTACTCCCTTGATGCTATGGGACGCTTTGGGGGATTAGCCATAGAGCATAACCCTTGTACCATTAAGGTATTAGCATCTTGGAGAGGATCAGGGTTTATTGGATTAGACATCTTCTCAACCAAGCTTAGCATGAATCTGCGGGTCATCAACATTTATGAACCTTGTCATCAGTGAGAGGACTTCTGGCAGTACTTTCTCAATCTTTCAATCTCCTCCCCTGATCATCTGGTCCTCGAGGGTGATCTCAATTTCTCCATAGGATTTGGGGAATCTTGAGGATCCCAAGCTCAAGTTGATCCACTCTCAGGGTACATGGTGAATCTATTGGAACAACATAATCTTGTAAATGTCCCCATGAACAAGGCCCTTCCTGCTTAGAGGAACAGAAGGGTGGGGGAAGCAACTCTTGCTAGAAGGTTAGATCGTTTTTTGATTAAGGTACCTCTATTTCATCAGCTGCATTGATATACATAATTGGTAGGTTCTGGGGGTATTTCTGATCACTCTCCCATATTCTTAGAGATCCTCGACCCCCATCCAAAGCCCAAGCCACCCTTTAAATTTAATCATATTTGGCTATAGGACCCTGGATACACCAAATTGGTCTCTGACTTCTGGAAGGAAAATCCCATATCGAGACATAGATCCCTCGCTGAGGGATTCTGTCACAATCTGACCCAACTCAAACACCTTTCCATCACCTGGGACAAAGAGAAAAATCATAGGGATGACCACACTTTATCATAGATTGACACTGAACTGAGTGCGCTATCAGATGATCGTAACCTGGGATTCTCATCAACAAGTGAAAAATATCACCTTATAGCTAGAGAATCAGAAGGAAAGGATATTGAAGGAAAGAGAGGAAACGTGGCGACTTAAGAGCAAGGCTATCTGGCTACAAGCAGGAGATGATAATACAAAATTCTTTCAGAACTATGCCAAGGGATGAAAGGTATCTAACACTATATGGAATTTTCCCCTACCTGATGGAGGTGTGGCTAACACCTTCAATAAGCTCTCCCACCTAGGTACTTCTCACTTCCAGAATCTCTATAAATCCCCACAAGGGTCAAACCTAGAAGACATCATCAATGTTGCTTGCCACTTTCCTTGATTTGTGGATGATGATGTGGCAGAAGAGATCAACTCTCCTGTAACATCTGGTGAACTCGAAGGGACTCTAAAATGGTTTAAGAAAGATAAAATTCCAGGGCCGGATGGATGGTCGATCGAATTCTATCTCACCTTTTATGAACTCTTGGGGCAAGATCTGGTAAAAGTTGTGGAAGAATGTAGGACCTCTAGTAAACTATATGATGCCATCAATTCCACCTTCATTGCTCTCATCCCCAACTCTAACTCCCCTCCATACTTCAATGATTTTCATCCCATCTCCCTCTGCAACTGTCTTTACAAGATCATAGCAAAGATCATTTCCAACCGGATCAAGCCTATTCTCTCACATCATATATCATGTGAACAATTTTCCTTGCTTGAGCATTGACAAATACATAAAGCCATTGGTACGGCCCATGAGGCCATGAACTCGATTCGGTCTAAAAAGCTAAAAGGTATCATCTTAAACATTGATCTAGCAAAAGATTTTGATATAGTTAGTTGGCTCTACATCAAAATTCTTCTCATTCACCTTGGCTTCCCACATGCTTTCACCACCTGGATCATGTCATGCATCACTACTCCAACATTCAGTGTTCTCATCAATGGATCAACCTCTCATTTCTTTCATGCTGAAAGGGGACTCAAATAGGGTTGTCCCCTCTCCCCCTTACTCTTCCTGATTGTCATGGAAGGTCTCATCCGGCTCCTTGCACAGGTAAAAAGGGAAGGCAGACTTTGTGGACTTAAAATAAATGATCTATGTTATCTCACTCACCTTCTTTTTGTGGATGATATCCTCATTTTTCTCGATGGTAGTATCGGAGACTCAGTCTCTTTCTCCAATGTTCTTTCCCTCTTCTCTAAGGCTACTGCTATGCTAGCTAACCATGGGAAATCCACTATTACTTTAGCCCACACATCCATCCATGAGTCTCGATTTGCTCAGCAACACTTTCCATTATGCATTCTTCCACTCGACTGTGGTTTTAAATACCTGGGAATTTGGATTTTACCCCTCAACCAAAAAATTGTAAACTGGATCTAGCTAGTCATCAAGTTGGAGAAAAGGCTCACAAATTGGTGCCATAGATTCTTATCCAGAGCAGGTAGACTAGTTCTTATCAAATCAATTTTGGAGGCCACACCTATTTTCTAGATGGCATTGGCATGGATCCCTAGGAACATCCTTGCCCATCTACAACAGATACGCATTAGATACCTATGGAATGGACAAAAAGATAAGAAGATATTTTCTTGGGTCAACTGGAATAAGATTGCCTTGCCCAAAAAATGAGGAGGCTATGGATTAAAGGACTTAGATCTATTTTCCCAAGCACTGGTAGCAAAAATGGGTTAGACTTTTCTAACTAGACAGAACCTCGAGTCCTCTGCCACTTATCATAAATACATTTGGCCTCTTCAGATCATGGATTGGGTGCGTCTACCTAGCTATTCGAGGACAGATATATCATCTTTCTCGAAGGCCCTTCTCCACTCCCTACCTATCATATGTAACAGTCTCGCCTAGATGATAAACGATGGAACAAAAGCGTGCATCAGACTGGATCCCTGGACTAGGGGGGAAGGTAGGTTCCATCTGCCGAGAGAGTTAATTTTTCATCTAAACTAGCAAGATATCAGTGTTATATCTCACATTGCAGATCAAAGGGACTCCACCATTTTTTCTCAAAGTTGGAAATCTGTCCATCAGCTCAACATCCCTCCTTATTAGCACCAATTGTGGCAAGACTACACAATAGATTTGAGTGAATCTCACATCAGGATTAAGGAGGGACCTGACACACTCATTTGGTGTCTTGTGGAGAATGGAGTATACACCGCAAAGTTTGGTTACCTCAGACTGATATCTAATAGAAAACCAGAGCAGTCTCTCTATTGGTGGCAGAGCATTTGGAAGTTAAGCTCCCCTCTGAGAATGAAACCCTTCTTCTGCTGTGTGCTCAACAATAAGGTCCCCATGGTGGAATCCTTATCTCACCGTGCCCTTCACAGACCACACTGGTGTGTCCTCTGTAAAAAAACATCCAAAACAACAGAACATCTCCTTCTTAATTGTGAATCATTGATCAACCTCTAGCAAACCGTCTCCACTTCGATTTAACTGTCTGGAAGATGGGAGGGGGGAGAACATTTACCATGCATGGGAAAGTTGGTGTAGAGTGCATCATGGATCAAAGTAGATCTGTCTCCCTCTCCTCATATGCTGGAACATATGGCTGACTCGAAATCGAATAATATTTGATGAAGCCATAGCTAGATGGCAGAATATCACCGCCAAGATCATCTCATCTTATCACGAACTGCCTGATCCCATCAGATCTTGCCCTAGGAGACCACTTGCTCCTGCCCCCATTGACAAAAATACACCCTCGGATTTTTTTGATGGTGTTGCTCAGAACCAAGGATGTGGGGGAGGATTCATACTGTACATATCTAAACAACATCATTTTAAGGTTAATATGGGGCTTGGAGAATGGACAAATAATTTTTCAGAACTTATCACCCTTCACCATTTAGTGCACTTTTCACTTGACCATGATTGCATTGATCTACAAATTTATGGAGACTCAAAAATTATTGTAAATTGGTTCAATGACATTATTGTTTGCCACGCACACACTCTCAGTAATATATTGGATGAAGTGAACATTTTCAAAGCACAGTTTAATTCCATCTCTTGTGATCATATTTACAGGGAATATAACTGCAATTCTGACAGGCTTTCCAAGGAGGCCACACTACTACCCAGAGGCCAGTGGATGATATAGGAAAAAAAGGGTACAGATGAGCACCAAACCTATCACAGGCCATATATTGATTAGACATATCATAGGGCGGAGAGACCCTAATCCTATTTTTGGAACTTGCTCAGACTATACATTGTATATATTTCAATATGTTTTTCATTTACAAACTTTATAGTATGGACATTGCCCTGCGTGGTGTATATATTTTGTAGATATCAGATATGATACATATTTACTAGACTCTCTTATGCTATCACCCTGCATGGTGAATTAAGATAGATACACCTACACCATTTTTTTTGGATAAACAAAGCTCCATTTTTTACTGATACACATTGAGATTTCCAAGAGCCAATGATGCATATGCTGCAAAGAGTCTACTACATGTAATTTTTCAAAAATAATGAAATATTATGATTTTTCCAAGGGAAAAAAAGAAAATGAAATCACTTCCTATCCTATCCTTGAAAACTCTTTATCAAAAAGAAAACTAATCCTATTCTATGAAATGAAAGAAAGCAATATAAAAACAACTATGATCTATTGCATGCTCAAATACTATTGTGAACATTAAATATAGGAAGATGTTGAAATCATCTTCTTGAAATGACTTAAGCAATTGAGTATACATTAGATGTGATATAAGAAAGCATAATAAAAAAATGGAAAGGAAAACTTGCAGCTACTATGTGATCTAATGCCTCTTAGGAAACCCAAATTGGAAGAACTACCTTCTTGGACTTACTGATCATGAGATTACACAATAGATGAAAGCTTAATCTAAAAATCATGACAAGAGCATAAGGAAAGAAACTAAATCATTGTTTATTCTTAATGCCTCAGGCAATCAATTTTGGAAGAAATACCTTCTTGAAATGCTCTACATAAGATTAAACAGTGAATGTAAAACTTAATCCTAAGAAAGCATTGTAAAAACATGTAAAGGAAAAATAAGATCACTGTATGCTCCAATGCTTCAAACGCAATCCAATTTTGGAAAATAGAAAATTATTTTCTTGAGATGCTTTGATTAGAATAAGATTACACAATAATTAAGAAAGCAATAAATCCTAATCTATGAAAGCAAATAAATCTTAATCTATGAAAACAAATAAATCTTAGACATTATAGATGGCCAATCGAAAAGCATGATGATGGAAAGTTGAGAAGCTCCAAATGCAAGCCTTCTTCTTTATTCAAAACATGAGAAATTCCCCAACTTTATATATAAAATTATAGGAGAAAACTTTCCCTATTTATACAAAAATATGAGAAGTTATCTCAGTAATGAAAGTCCATGAATCTCTTCCTATATCTCTAGAGTTACAATCAAAATAGGAAATGATAAGACACATATCTTCTTATAATTTCAATACAAATAGGAAATGAGACACATATCCTTATGATCCCATGATCTTCTCCACTCAAGTTAGAATTTGGTTTTAGGAGGCCACATAAAGGTCCTTTAAAAGCTTCCTTTTGACTTACACATGTCAAGAATCTCATCCCACTTGTTAGGTATAAGCAAATGCACATTATTTTCTAAATTTTAACCATAAATTCATTTAAAAAACTAAGAATTAATAACGTTTGGAAACACATAAATGTGACCAATAATGATAATGGTAAGGTAAATGTAATGAAATAGAGGTGAAGTGAAGGTGAGAATATGGAAATATAAGTGAAAATGTAATGGAAGTGAATGACAATTTCAAGGCCCAACATACCCCCCAACTGAAGCTATTGCATGTCCTCATGCAATATATTACATTAATTCTTTTTTATCCTTGAGGTTTGGCTTAACTTTGCATGATACCATTTGTTAACTTCATACTTCTGCAAAGTCTTTTAGTTGAATTGCAACATGGTTGGTTCTTGTGTTACAACCATATTTTGTTGTTGAATTTATTTTTTATCTTTGAACTTTGCATAATGATAATTTATAATTGTTGCAAAGTATATCTTTATTGGATTACATCATAGTTGGTCCTTGTGTGACAACCATGATTGTGTTTGTATCCAATTATCTTTTCAATACTTTTGAAAAGCCTTTGTATGCTCATAACAATAATGTAATAGTTAATATCTTTTGAAAGTATGTGGGCTTTTGAATGTGATATGAATATGGTAAAATATGAATATGAATGTATCCCCCCCCCCCCCCCCCCCCCCCCCCCCCCCCACAACTGATGATATTGGCAATTTTATGAGATGAGCAAGAAAAATGTTTTTTTTTTTTTTCCAAAAATGATCATTCTAGCTTTTCAAGGAGTTTTATGGTAAAAAGTTAGAAAATGACATACCTTAACTTACCGTTTGGAAATGGATGAGCTGCATGTGTGGTGGCTACAAAATTCTGATCATAACCTTCCTCAAGTGGCTGGACAAGTCATGGAGAAAAGAGTCAAGATGACTTTTTATTGCTTTTATTAAAACTTGTTGAATCTGCTGCGGAATAGTGCTAATTCTATTGTTTCCATCTAATTCCGCAACTATTATTTGACTATGTAGCTTTCATCTGATTCCACAGCTGCATGTCTTCTACATTTCCTCCAAAATGCTGAAAACGATAGTCTTCGTGTCTTCAAACTCATTGGCATAATTCATTCTACATGAATAGATGTTCTGATGTCGAACATAGTAGGAAATTGTTGATTTAGTGGCCATTAATGGATGCCACTAGTCAACACGAGAACTCTCACCATTGATGACAATGAGAGTCAATATGCCCAAACACATCTTACTAAATACGAATATTTTTGTTGTTGTCGAGTACCTAAAAGATCCGATGAACAAGGGACATTAATTTATTCCCATTGTTTGTCGGCATGAGGATTTGTCATTAAGGCATGCAAGCCTCAAGGTGTTTTTGCAAGGATTTTAAACTCAAAGGACTATGGACTCAATAATTTTCATTGAAGCAAGGTTTAATTGCGAAATGAAAAGGATAGGAAAAGGAAAATGAAAATGGAAGATGACAATGGAAAATAATAATGACAATGGGCAATAAGCATGAAAGTAAGCTTCTTTCTTTTATTTCTGGAGTAGATGGAAAGTGTATGTGAATGAAGGAAAATGAACAACTGACTCTTGCTGGGAAAAATAATTTTGGCTTGCTTTAAATTACTTGGTTGGATTTATAATTCAAAAGGGAGGAAGAGTAATGGTTTCGATGAATATGGACACAGACTTGTTCCTATTTTTCTCATGAGATTGGTATTTTGAAGACCAATTGTCGTCACAATTTAATCTCCTTCACTTGCATCTCCTTTCGGTATTCTATGTATCGAGGATCCCTTTGGGGATATTAGAGTTGAGTCGGGGACTTAGGTATCCCACCCACATAGCATACTGTATGCGACTATGTCCCCCTCGGTAGTTTCTGTGATTTGAGGTAATAATAGTGGCCATACTTTTTAGGGACGAACACAAAGTGACTGGGGTGGGCTACCCTAGTACCTAACACAGATGAACCTACTCTGTCTTCTGTTTTTGGGAGGGATTTCATCTTCATGAGAGTACTTGGCCCCTTAATATGAGGTTCAGGCGAAGCTCAAGATTAATTGTAACTGTACATTTGGCCAACCCTCTCTTTTATCCATTGTGATACTGGGTTTCATCTCTAGCAAACTGTGGTTATCAGATAGGGTCATACCCTCTGATTGTTGATTGGTTTTTTTAGAGTATTTTATTTTTATTTTTAGGTGTCAGTTTGTTATCACCGAGACTTTAATAAATGTCACTGTAAAATATATTGATGGATGATGGGTGCCCATATGGTGTGTTTCTAGCTCCATGATGGATGATAGTATCTGGCTTCAACTCTTTCCTCACACCCTTACTAGCAATGTAGCAAAGTGGTACATTGAGTTAACACGCACGTCATTCAATACCTTTAGTGCTTTAGCGATGGAATTTTTAAAGCACTTTCATCTGCCCATCCCCTATGAAACTGGGACAAAAATCCTTACTTATTTACGTTAGGACACCGCCACCCACATCCCTAATCACATCCATGAATGAAGATGTAGGTGGAGGCTAGTCAAAGCTCCCCTCCCAGACTATCTATTAGCGGATTGGCTATACAAATCTCTTCTCCCTTAAATCACTAAATATGTTTCCTTAAGTGGTGCGGCCACAGAATACCAATCCATTCATCGTGCCCAACACTTAGACTTGATTTATTCATAATTTGGTACATCATACAACATCATTCCCAATGCCTCTAGAAACTCCAATTCTCCCACTACTCAACAACCTGGTGCACACGTTGATGGTATTATTAGCACTACCTCTGGGACTGTTGTAAAACAACTTAGTGGTCACATTTCCTAGTTTTCAGTTGACCCTACTACCCAATCGATTACTCTTCCTATCACTGCAATAAAATCTATGCAGTCTACACAAAAACTCGACGGTAAGAACAAGAAGAATGAGAAAAAAATCACTCCTTCTGAAGAGCAGTCAACCAAGCAGTTCAACCCAAAGTAGAGGACTATTGTGCCTCCTGACTGTGGAAAGGATAAAGCTATCAAGTTCCCTTTCAAAACCTGTGTGGAAAACCACATGACACATTGTTGTCTACGTCTCCACAAATGCACAAATTTCCTTGCTCAAAAGGACACTGGCTGGACCCCCATGGTCCTAAACAACCCTTTCCCTACTCAGCAGTAGCAACATCTTATTGTAAACTAACCTCAATCCCTGCATGGCGGAAACAGTGGTTCGAATCATCCTTCAGCTGGTGAAGGACCATATACCATTTACACCTTTGAAACAGTAATTCTTCAAACCAGAGCCAAAACTTATAGAGCTCCAGTCGCTCATGTTGAGGAATCCTTCTCAGGTCAAAACCCATTACCGTCTAACGATCTTCATATCGAAAGGCCGGTTTTGATCTTGTGATTCACCCCCCGAAAGGGGCACTTCACCGCACAACACATAATACATCTGCATGTACTGCCTAGAACTAGAGTATTGCAGAATATTTGGCACAAGCACTGTCAACTATGTCGGTGCTCGAAGTATTGCAAGCCTTTTCAGCACAAAGTAAAGCTCTGCTTTTGGAAATTTCTGGGGTCGACCCTCAGGATTCCATGTTGGAATTTTTGACATGGACAAATGTAAAGATCCCCTTTCACACCAACTTGCATTTCAGGTGAAAATATTTCGAAAGGGTGAGGGGTACACAGAATAGTCATTGATGAAGGTGCTTCAACCTACGTCATGTTAGCTTCATGTTGGCTCGCTTTGGGTTCTCCAGCCCTATCCCTACCATTGAATTCCCTTAAAGATTTAAACGGCCACACTTTGATCCCAAAATGTTACCTTGCCAACTATCCCATCACTTTGAGTGGGAAAATGTTAACGGTGGATATCAAAGTCATGGATCGAAAAATCGACTATAATCTATTATTGGATCGCAGTTGGACTTATGCCATGACTTCCATTGTGTCTACTGTATTTCGTATCATCCCATTTCCATTGGATGGAAGGATAGTCACAGTGGACTAGCTATCCTTTTGCACCCCAGATTACTCCTTGTTACCTAGCGGCTTTGTACCCTTAGTGGGTGGTGTTCTTGACACTTATATCAATATCTGCACCGGTCTTTTGAAGGGTTCTTCCATGACGGGTTTTTTCCTCTCCCGTTGCCCACGGTTCCACATATGGTTTCTATGGTCTCATGTGTTCATCATGAACTGACTGATTCTTCAATCCTCCCAGCCCCTTTAGACATTGACTCTTATGGAGAAAAAATGTCACTATCACCAACTAAATAGGCCTACCAAGCCATTCAATCTGCATTTAGGTCTCTGGTCACTTTGGTCATAACCAACGGTACTACTCCCTCCCCCATAATTTATCCCTCTAACGATCTCCTCAATCAAGTCCTACCTTTCGACAAAGCTATTCGAGACATCATGTGTTTAGAGGAGTGACCTTGGGAGGATTCCCACCATCGCATTTTGATATCTGATTTAGACATAATACGTATACAAATCTTGTGCTTTGAAACACATGAGATCGTTCCCTCGATTTATACAACCATCCCAACTTTGGATTCAGAAGGGAACATGGGAAATATTTCAAATACATTTCTCATCGATATTTCTGCCAAGACAGGCATAGTGGACAACATCCAAATTGGAGCCGATTGCACTCATGAGGAAATTGCAAGCTTCACCTACCCTTTTAAGGACTTCCACGATGTTTCTCCTTGGTCTTATGAGGAAATGCATGGCATAGACCCTTCTATTGTTAAGCATGAGATCAAGAAGTATCAAGCATTCGTTTTATGGTATTTTTCTTGTTTGTTAATCCAAAAAAACCTCGAGTCTCCTTCTTCGAGCTCATTCAACTACCACGAAGAATATCGAGAATTCTTTTATGGTATATTTCTTGCTCGTTAATCCGAAAAACCTCGAGTCTACTTCTTTGGGCTCGTTAAACTACTACAAAGAAGATATGAGCATGTTCTTTTTCAGGACCCTTTCTTGCTCTTGAACTAAAAAAACCCCGAGTTACTTCTTTAGGCTCATTAAATATTATGAATTAGATCTAATAAACTTGCTTTCTCTCTTTTTCTAACTCATTAAACTGAAAATGATTGCCTAAGCATTCTTTTTAGGGGATTTTTCTTGCTCGTAAAATCAAAAAAACCCCAATTTACTTCTTCAGGCTTGTTAAAAAATTATGAAGAAGCGCTGAAAATTCTTTTTAGGAACTTTTTCTCGCTCGTGAAATTGAAAGAACATCAAGTTTCTCATCATCAGGCTCGTTAGAATCCTATGATAACGGTACAAGCGCTTTCTTTTTTTGGACTCTTTCTCACTCTTAAATTGAAAAATCCCCGAGTTTTTCCCTTCTTTGGGCTCGTTAAATCTACAAAGAAGGAATGATCAGTTCGTTTACCTCTTTTTCCTTGCTCATTAAAATGAAAAAGATACCTCGAGTTTTCTTCATTTGACACGTTAAAATTTGATGAAGATCTATTGAGTTTTTCATCGCATGGCTCATTAAAATTTCATGAAGAATATCAAGTTTACTCTATCTCCTCATACTCATAACAAAATGAGGAAAATGTCTATTGAGTGTAGGTTTATCTCTTTATCCGGAATCAATAGACTAACTTATGGAAAAGGAATCCTTTTAGGTACACTATTAAACCTTTGTCGCACCTGGTTAAAAACTATGACAAAGGGACCACCTTGGAGACGCTCTTTACGATCTTTTCAGACTCTCAAAATATGAAAAGACCACTAAGTTTACCCATCTAGACTCATTAAATTAATCAGATGGGAAAGTGGACAATATAGTTGCTTTATGTCAGTATTTTGAAAAGATTCTTTTGGAAGTAATTTCTAACTTAAACATGGCATTCCCTTAGCAAAACCTTCTTTCTGAAGGCCTCTCAATATGAACCTTACCATCCTATTAGTTTAGCCTATATACCCCGATGTTCTTGCACCTTTGTATCCTAACACTCTTTTGTGTTCACGAGTCTAGTGCCACATGGTTAAAACATTTGTGTCATGCCTTCTATTGTTCACGGGAAACCCTTTATCTTCTGTTTACTCCATCAAACCATCAAGCATATCCTTCCATCATGCCCTCATTCAATTTGACCCAATGCTCAAATTATTCTTCAAAAAACAATCATTATTGTCTCGTTTTGTGTCGACTTATATAGGACATATTATTGCCTACCTTTCAACAGGTCTCTTCCTATCGACTTCAATACTCTATCTAGGAAGCAAACCCAAAGACACTTTAGTGCCTTGGAACTTGCAAACATCAGTGGTAGGATTCCTTGTGTTTGGTTAGGGGTTTTCATTATTGTCTCCTCGTTAAATGATTCTACAAGTGTTCGATGAAAAAAACACTATTCACACTTGATAGATTGTACTGTGTATCTTGGAGACCATCACCATTATTAGTGGCCATCCTTGTGTTTGTTAACAATCTCCATTGTTGACTGATAATCAAATGATTTCATACATGTTCGACCTCATCTCCTTTATTCACATGTATTGAACTATACTATTATGGTGAAGTAGAAATAAATACCTTGGTAGAGGCTTACATCACTCAGCCTTGTTTCCTCTCCCAAGTTGCGTATATTTTTTTTTTGAGATAGCTCATTAGAATGATCTTATTATGACACAAAGTCCCACATTGTGCTTATCAGCAGACATGATCGTCATATCTCTTTGTTGAGAAATCGCTTTGACATAGCTACTGAGCTTGGGAATTCCCAACTCAGGACATGATTTTAGATGTTTTATATCTATGTGTTGTATCATCTTTCTCGTATTCCCGAAGCTCCAATCCTCTATCTCTCTTTTCGAAGAAAATGATAGTTATATAAAGTATTTTGGTCATAATCTCTGCCTTTGATCTCACATGTTAGGGGGCATCTGTTACACAGGAAAATGAACTCCTCATCATCTCAGAGGAGAAGGGATTGATGACTGAAAGACTGACCAAGTTCATAGGCCTATTTGTAAAGCTAACACTCTCCAGGAACTAGAAACCTACTTTATAAAGCTTCCTAGTCATGCATCAGATGTGTTAGTGCCTAGGGTAACTCTGTATGTTGCCTCGAGAAGAGCGTAGTCAACTTAAGTGAGTTTCTATGGGTCAAAGGAGCAAGTTGATTGAGAAATATCCCTATATTCACACCTATGTAAGCTCATAAAAGCAGGGAAACATCTAGATTCGACTTGTTTGGAGGAATTAATATTCCTAACAGAGTCTACAAATAGGGAAAGAGAAAAAAATCATGGAAACATCTATGCTTTTGCATAAAGGAACTCATGAAGGATTTGGCAAGGCTTATCCTCTCATGCTATATATTTTAGGCTAGGGACATTGTGAAAGAGGTCGAAACATTTGAAAGGATTTCCTATTTGACTGTCGAAGATAGTATTAGACATTGACATTTCAAGAGGTTAAGAAGAGAGAGAGAGGGAATATGGAGGAGTAAGGGAAGGCCGATGCAACCGATGTTTCTAATCACTCTTTTTTATCATTAATATATACCTAAAATTGTGTTGTCCACTCCATGGAATTTGTATTGCGACTTCTTTACATGTTTATGCAATGTTAATGATTATGAGTGGCTAGATGTACGTAGTTAGATATCCCTATGTATTAATGTATTGATGGTTGAAGTTATATGTTGTGATATTACGCCTCATATTGTTTATGTGCAAGTATTGATCTTGGAGCTAGCTAAGGGGTCTTCCACTCCGCTACTTCGTGCTCTCTAGCAACACCACACTAATACATGAGGTAACAATCCTTCTTCCTACTTCAATTCTCATTTCACTAATACAGATATGTGCATGTATCTTTGGGCCAGCCGCAACTAATCTAACTGTCTGCCAAGGATCCCAAGAATATCCTTGAGGGTATCTCCATCACCAAACGCCTGTGTATTAATTAGAATCCTTGTGTAATGTTGGCCACCATAACTGAGCACGTAAAATCTTATACACAGTCACTTTCCTTGCATAGTGACCTCCTGCCACTTCTTCATGGGCTTCAGTTAGGATACTAGCACGTTCAAATCCCAGAACATACCATGAAAGTATCTCATCCATTCCCATCTTATACAAATGACCTACAATCACTGAAAATCCCGCAGCATGAACTACTAACTCCTTCTTTTTTTGAGTGGAATAACCTTATAGAGTTGTTCACGTTGTTAAGAACTAAATAATATTAGAAAAATGATCGTTTGCAATGCGCACCACATGGCGCTACACATGTAGCAGTCCTTATTCAAAACTATTTGGTTCCTCCCCTGTTTCAATCCTGGATAGATGGTCTGAGCCTACATTTAGCCTTATAGGATTCAGAATCACCTCGAAGTCATACACCTGGAACAATAGTAACCATCAACAGATATTCCCCCCCAACATAGGCTTATTGGCCAAGTACTTCAACACGGAGTGATCTGTATACATTTTAAAATGTCTGCCTAACAAATAATGTCTAAACTTCTGCAACGCGTAGACCATTTACATCCCTTCGTGCTCTGTAGTGGAGTAATTCTTCTTAGTTTTGGATAACTTTATGCTCATGAAAGCTATTGGATGGTCAATCTCTCCCTCACCTGCTTGTGTTAATACTACTCCTAACGCAATATAGGAGGCATTGACATGCACATGAAACTCCTTTTTCTATTCCGGAAACACCAGAATAGGTGTTGTCACCATTTTCTCCTTTAAGGCATCTAGACTGCACTGACATTATTCATCCTAGCAAAACATCCCATCCTTATTTAATAATTTCTCCATTGGCACAGTTATTTGGACATACGCCTTGATAAAATTCCTGTAGTACCTAGTGTGTCCCAATGTCGCGCACAACTATTTCACATTTCTAGGAGCTTCCAAGTTTATTATTACAGCGATCTTCGTAGGGTCCACCATCAATCCTTGATTACATACGACATGGCCAAGAAAAATCCCGAAGGGCACACAGAATATACACCTTTTTAGATTCAACACGATTTTATACCTTCGACATGTATCCAGCATGAGGCGCAAACCCACAACATGGCACTTCACCAATCCAAAGACAATCCAATCATCAAAATATACCTCCAGGAGCTTATGAAAGAACTCTTTGAACGCCGCGATCACTACCTGGGAAAATATTGCAGGTGTGTTCCTTAATCCGAATGTCATAATTGTATATTGGAAGCAACCCCAGTCAGTCGCGAAGGTTGTTTTTCTTCGATCTTCCGGCGTGATCTTTATTTGATGATATCCCGAAAAACCATCAGTAAACGAGTATGCCTCATGTCCACCAACATTATCAAATACTTCGTCAGTAAATCGTGTTGGAAATAGATCTTGCACACAAGCATCATTCAGCTTCTGCAGATCTACGCATATGCGGATTTCACCCTTTTGTTTCTTTTCTTGCACCACCATTGGGCTTACCTAATTGGATTCTTGTAGTGACTCAATAATATCAGCTTCCAACATTTTATCCAGTTCTTAGCACACCTTCTCCTTATACTTTGAATTAACTCGATAAGGCCATTGTTTGATAGGCTCCACATCTGGTTTCAAGGTGATCTTCATAACACCTAAATCTTCGATAATCCCTTTCAAATATAAAAACTTTTTTGGGAACAAATCCTAGTACTCATGCAGCAGCTCAGCTACCTTATCAACCATATCTTCGTCCCAATAGTCCCATATCTTCATGAACTTTGGTTCTTCTTTAGATCCAACGTTTACTTGTTAAGTTTTCAAAGGATATGATATATCCGATTTTGCCACCTTTGGTCCTTCCACCTCATGTTGTACTTTAGTTTCAGGAATGGTAATATTCTACGAATCATCCTTTTCTTCAGTAGTCACATTATAGAATTCCAACACATGGTGCAACTGTGTATTCCAATCTTGCTGAGTCTATTAGTGTCAATCTTGTTTTCCTATCACCAGTGATCAAATATACTTTTACCAAGTTTGTTAGGAGTCTCAAGGTTAAGTTTTACCATGTCACTAGGTTTACATAGTAAACTTTGGTCACTGGGTAGTTGTTCTAGGAATGCTTTTATTCTTTTGGGAAAGTCACACATGCTGGTCACCCACCTCATTCACATGAAGGTGTCATAATAGAAAGAAGGATTTCATTATATCAGTCCATCATGATCATTCCATTCATTTTTAGGTCTTCATTAAGTCATTAGGGTTTCAAGGTCCATCATCATCATGTGTAAATCTAGCATTAAATAAATCATGACAAGCAGCTCTTTGACAATAACTTGATGAATTTTCACAAGTTCTCCATGATTTTAGTTTCAAAGGTTCCAGGAGAATAAGTTTTGAGTGTTCAAAAAGTAAAAATGCAGCTTAGGTTTCAAATCTCTAAGGTGACCCAGTTTTAAAGGTGAAAATTCAGTTTTTTAAAAGGTTTTTGGGGCCCATTTCTTTTCAAAAGGGAAACTAACTTGCCTATATAAACTCAAAAAGGCCCAAAATCACTTCATTTTCCTCTTATTCCCCTTTGTGCATCGAGCTCTCTCCTCCATTGGCAAGAAAAACTCGGGTTTTCAGGCAAATTTAGCAAAAACGTGAAGGTGATGTGCTTCCAGAGACTGCGCTTTGCTTCCGAGGCTAGCGTTGTGCTTCTATACATTATAATGAGCTTCCAGACACTGCGCTACACTTCTATACATTGCACTGTGCTTGTGCCAAAGTAACCCAAAACCATCTAGAAATCACCCAAATTGAAAAATGAAGCTTGCAATTTGTTTTCTTGCTAATATAGACTTCTCTACAAGTAAGTACATTACTTCACTTACCTTTTTCATTTAGCAAGATGGATTCAAGCACAAGATTTCTTCATCTAGGGTTTTTAGTGAAATTATAATGAAATGAGCTGGGGCTGGTGATGGCTAGTCTAGTTTTCATATGCTAAACATGTAAATATTTCATCCTACACCTCTACACATGAAATACATTTTGAACCACTGAACCAAATACAAATAATCAAATTACTTCGCCAAAAACTAAACCCTAGCGCATTCCTAAGCAATTTGGACAGTTTTCCTAGAAACTTTGTTTTCCATCTCTCACAAGCACTCCTTTCATCCATTTCACCTCATTCAAGTTTCATGAGTTTCTCGCAGTCCATATCCATCTCCTAGAATTTCTCTTACCATTTTTTCCACTCCATCTATCCATCATTTCATTTTTCCACTCATCCTTCACTGATTTTTCTCATTTTCCTACTATTAGGGTTTCTGTCATCATGGAAGGAGATTCTTCACCAGAGAGGAAAAAACACCATAAAGGAGGAAAGTTCTCAGATATGAGCCTACCAACTACAATGAAATCAATACCTCACCCTTCATCAAGTAGTGTTTTGAAGATTTGAGTTGTCTAGATTTTTGGATAAGAGTGTGTGAAGTTGGTTTTCATGAACAAATGACAGATTGGATCACCACTCATTTGAAAGGGGAAAGTGCTATCATTACTAGAATTGAGTTCACATTTACAGTGGCTACTATTTCACTTGTGACAGGGATATCATATCATGGAGAATATTGGTTTAAAGGCATGAATTTAGATCTTGAGCATTACAGGTCCTTCTTGAAAACACCATACAGGAAAACCCATACACATACCATACCTTTTAGGTACTTGTTGGAGAAGTATTCTCCATTGATGAAAGTTGTCATGAAAGTTTTCACGTGTGAGGGAAGGTTTTCTAGATTGTATGCTTATCACATCTGGCTTCTAATGCACTTTATAGCTCAGAAACCTCTCAACATGTGCAACTATCTGTGTAGAATCCTTGTCAAGATGTCCGAGAAGGTATAGGTGAAAAACAAATAACACTATCCTAGTCTCTTCCATCATATTTTGATCAACAAAGAAAAACATGACACTGGATTCTTTCTTGGAGACAACTTTCAAATGACATGAGGCTAATGTTTCAGTTCAGCATCCAAAAATTCCAACACAGCAAATGGAAATTGGATCCTCAAGCAGATAAGTGGAGGTTCCTAAAGAATCTAAACCTGAGGTGACTAGGATGTACCAAAGAGGGAAAAGTCTTGTGTTTGCTTCTCATGGTGAGAAAGGGGCCAAGCCTTCTACATCAGTAAAATAGGGGTCACCAATACATGATAAATATTTAATTGAGCATGAGTTTGAGTTGGTATACTTGGAAATAGAAAATGTCCCCTCAAGCATGTATCAAACTATCAAAGAAAAATACTCTCAGATCAGAGAACTCATGGATAACATGGCAAGGGCAAGTTACAAATTCACACTGTAGATCAATAGATTATGCAATAGACTAAAGAAAAATACAAGATCTACTTCTACAACAAACTTTGCGGAAGCTTAATCAATTTGAGCACGATCAATGAGAACACATATAACTGAGAATGAGAAATAAATCACACATAACACAGAAGAAATAACTCGGGGAAAGCCTTAGCCTAAAATCCCAATATCTGTATTATCATAGAAGTGGAAATCTTGTTCAAGTTAAAAAAAGAATGAGCTCTCAAGCTATCCTGTTTTCTCTGTAATCAAAAAATATAGCTCACAAACTAAATAGACATTGTATATTTCCTCCTCAAGCCCTCCAAGCCTCCTATTTCCTTGTGAAATTTTTCTTGGAGTTTAGTGAAGCCACATGTGTGAATTGGCCTCATCACACTCACAAAACCTGAAGAAGTAATTGTGCAATCCTCAAGGAAAGAATTCCTTCTGCATGCAAGGAATATTCACAATGGAATATTCTAGCAACTAATAGTACACTGCCCCTCCATATGATCTCAAATGGGTCTCTGTCTGAACTGACATGCATGAGTTATTTATGAGAGAATATTTAGTTATTTAAAGTGCAGTAATTACATGCATGCATGCATTAACTAACTCAACTCACATTAATTCAACAAAATGTTTGAATTAATCTAACTAGACTTGACTCAGTTAACTAAGTCAACTAATTACAACTCAATATTACAACTCATCCTTATCTCTTTAACTGATGGATAAATTCCTCAATGAATGGAGAAACTGTTGCATGTCCCCACATAGACTTCATGTTTGACTTTCAACAATTAATTATCTCATGGTGAATTAATTAATTTTTTTACAAACAGCTGCTAAGATAAAATTCAAATTTTTTACTTCTTTGTTTTAGTTCAGGGACTAACTAAAATAGGAAGGTATTTCGAAATGATATTTATAGCAGTACTAAATTTAACACTTCTATATTTAGCATTTCTTGTTTCTATTTTCAAAACACCCTCTCAAAAAGAAAGGGAGTATCAGTAACACTAATCCTATCTCTGTGGAACTTGAACTTTCATTTTGACAATGCCTTAGTCAAAATATCTACATCCTGTTCCTTAATCGAAACATACATCAACAATATGATCCTCTTGACCACACAATCTCGTAGATGGTGATATCGGATATCAATGTGCTTGGACCTATCATGAAAAAAAGGATTCTCAGAGACTTTGATACAACTCTGGTTATCGCAGTAGATCACGGTGGATCCATCCTTTGACCAAACAATCCCACTAGAATCTTCCGTATCCAAATGGCCTCACATCCATCTTGACTAGCAGCCATAAATTCAGCCTCTGCTGAGCTAAGTGCAATTGATCTTTGTTTCCTGCTGTACCAGGAAACTCCAACTGAACCAAGGTTGAAGATTCCTCCAGAAGTTCTCTTTCGGTCTGATCGACTCCCTGCCCAATCCGCATTTGTGAAGCCCTGAAGCTTCACTCCCTCTATCCATTTGTACCACAATCCGAACTGAGATGTGCCTCTGAGGTATCTCAGTACATGTTTCGTTTCCCTCCAAAACAACTTGGTAAGCTAAACCATAGCTTGACTCAGCTAGTTAACCACAAAGCATAAGTTGGGTCATGTGTTCACCAGATACATAGGTGAACCCACTAGCTGCCGATAAATAGTAGTAGCTACTACCTCACCTGAAGTAGCATCCTCCTTCCTCTAGTTCCTAGCTAGAGGGTCTGCATGGGCTTTCACTTCTCCATGTGAAAGGGCCTGAGTATCTCATTGGCATACTTGCCTTGAGACACAAATACTTCACCATCTTTTTGCCACACCTCCATGCCTAGAAAGTAGTGCATAACACCCATGTATTTCATTTCTAACCGTCTTGCGAGGTCCTCCTTGCAAGACTGTATTAGTTGATCATCACCTGTCAAAATCAGATCATGGACATAAAGAACAATGATCAATGGTTTACCTTCTACCATGATGTGGTAAAGGTTCGCATCTGCTTCACTCTTGGTGAAGTACAACCAGGTGAAATAGCTATTGATCCTGGTGTACCAAGCACGGCGTACTTGCTTTAGCCCATACAAATCCCTCTTGAGTCTGCACACATGAAACTCATGATCGAAGGTCTCGAAACCATCGGGCTGCTCATTGTACACCTCCTCCTCAATCTTCCCATTGAGGAAAGTTGTCTTCACATCCATCTAGTGGATCTTCCACCCCATCTGAGTTGATAGTTCCAACATTGATCTAATTGATGAGTACCTTGCTACAGGAGAAAAGGTATCATCGTAGTCGATACCCTCGACCTGTGAGAAACCCCGCGAAACAAACCTTGCCCTATGTTTCTCAACACTGCCATCAGCTGCCTTCTTTACCTTGTAAAACCATCTGGAACTCACCAATGACTTACCCTAAGGTCTTGGGACAACATCCCACACACTGTCCCAAATGATAGAGTCATACTCCTCTACCATTCCATCAACCTAGACTTGTTCCTGCACTACCTCCTCGAATGAATAAGGTTAGGTATCTACACACTCCCCAACCAAGGCCATGTACCTAGTGTATTGCTTGGGCAACCTCCTCTATTTGTGCTGAGAAGATGGTTGTCCCACATTCTCTTGTGCATCCAGAATCAACTTGTCAGCTTCCCTTGAGCATTTCCATCCATCTCTGGAAGTATCAGCATGAGTGGATGTCTCCACTTCCAGATCATCTGCATGCGGCTGCTACGCATCAATATGAGACTCCTCCTCCTTAGGAACTAAAAGTTCCTCCTCTGCATGCAACTTGAACTCCCTCTCAAGTGATAATTTCATGGATTTATGCTCGTCAAACTTTAGATCCCTATGTACCACAGTCATTTGAGTGGAAGGAAGGTACACCCGATACTTGTGGGGTCTATTCGTGTACCCCACAAGTATTCCCAACTCAACTGTTGGGTCTAGCTTCTTCCTGGCATCTTTGGTCACATGATAGTAAACTGATGATCCAAATATTAGGAAGTGACTTACATTAGGTCGCTTCCTTTAAAGGGCCTCCATAGGTGTCTTCATCCCCAGTATACGGTGCGAGCTTCTGTTCTGCAAGTATGCTACTGTATTTCATGCCTCAGCCCACAAATGTAGTGGTAGGCTTTGGTCATGCAACATTGCTCGAGCTGCTCCCACAATCGATTTATTCTTCCTTTCAGCCACCCCATTCTACTGTGGGTTATGGGGTATCGTCAGTTCCCGTTTAATTCCTTCTGTAGCACAAAAGGCTTTAAACTGTTGGGAGACATACTCTCCACCATTGTCACTACGCAAGGCTTTTATTTTCTTTGCATATTCTCTCTCTGCCAAGGCTTTAAACTCACAAAACCTCAAGAAGGTATGATCCTTCTTTTGCATAAAGTAGATCCAGCATCTATGAGAAAAATCATCAACAAAAATAACATATTACCTTTGTTTAGCGGTGGAGGCTACCGAAAAAGGTCCACAAACATCTGAGTGGACTCCCTCCAAGATTGCTCCAGCTCTACTGTCTCAATCCGGAAAGGAATATTTCACATAATTGACCAAGGTAAAATCTTTACATGTATTCCTCTGCTCAAGTTTTCCCTTTGGTAATCCGGTAGAAATATGTTGCATGATCTTTAGGGCTCCATGGTGCAAGTGGCCTAGTCTTCTATGCCATAGCTCGCCAACATCTTGGCTCTACACCATCTTAGCTTTGGAACTCAATGCAACACAGTCATTTACCTCTAGCTTGTAGAGATTCTTTACTCGAATCCAAATTTTATTTGTCTGCCCAGTACCAATATGCCTCAGGAATACCTTTCCTTTACTAAAGACTACATCATAGCCTTTATCTTCTAGCATAGCGATAGACACAAGATTCTTCTTCAGACCTGGTACACACTTTACATCAGTCGAGGTGAGGGGAGCTCCATGCTCCCTTTGAAACACAACCATACCTTCACCTAAAACATGGTACTTTCCATCATCACCCATCTCAATCCACATCTGGAGATCCTTCTCCTCTAAGGTACTAAAAATATTCTTGTCACCTGACATGTGGAATGAAGCTCCACTTTCTAGGTACCACACACATCCCACCATGGATGAAACCATGCATGTGATAAGCGAGAAATCTAGATCAAACTGTGAGGCCAGTGCCTTACCATCAGATCCCTTTGAGGAACCCTTCTTGGATTTGCTTTTGGACAATTCATAGCATAATGGCCCACTTCATGACAATGAAAGCATCGCACTTTCAATTTGTCAATCTTCTTCCCACCATGGGAAGAACCAGATTTCGAATGGGACGCCTTCCCTTTCCCTTTCCTCACCTTACTCGCTAAGGCTAGATTTTCCTCATCATCTGGCTTCAATGAGGATCCATCTTGAGTTCTTCTTTTGATTTCCTCCTGCATCAAATCTGACCAAAGTCATTCCCAATCTGGCAATGTTTCTCTTCCATTAACCAAGTCTTGGTAGCTATGCTAGCTCTTAGGAAGATCGAGGAGTGCAAAAATCACCATGTCATTATCAACGGTCATGATCCCTACACTTCCAAGCTCATCCCTGTAGGTGGTGAGCTTGTTCAAATATGTATAGATTATGTCACCCTTTTCACACTTGATCTTACAGAGCTTGTCTATCAGCACCAGCTCCCTGTGATCGTTGTTGTTCTAATATAGATCTTTCAATGTTTTCCACATAAAAAATGGTGTCTCCTTCCCATGGAGACTCAAGACAATGTGGTCTCGAACTCCCTTCAAGAGGATTCTCCTTGCTCTAGCCACACATTTCTTCCATTCCGCCGGTTGAGTAGCATCAGTTGGCTTGGGGACATCTTGATCAACAAAGTCCTTTAGACTTTTATCCTCTAATACTGCTTCCATGTGATCCTTCTAGGGTATATAATTCAAGCTGCCATCAAGGCATACTCAAGTCTTAAACCATTGAATGCCATTGGTGAAATTGAGATATCATAAGAAATTTATTTCTATATTCAGAAACCACAAACTTCAAACTTCTCACTTCTTGTATACTGTTCTTCTCCTTTGATCACCTTTGCTCTAATACCATGTAGAAATTCCCACAGTAGGTCAACAAATTATGAAATAGACTAAAGCAAAACACAAGATCTACTTGTACAACAAATTTTGCGAAAGCTTAATCAATTTGAGCACGATCAATGAGAACACATATAAATGAGAATGAGAAATCAATCACACATAACACAAAATAAATAAACCAGGGAAAGCCTCAGCCTAAAACCCCAATCTCTAAATTATCATACAAGTGGAAATATTGTTCAAGTTACAAAAAGAATCAGCTCTCAAGCTATCATTCTCTCTCTGCAATCAAACAATAGAGCTCATAGATTGAATAGACACTATATATGTCCTCCTTAAGCCCTCCAAGCCTCCTATTTCCTTGCACATTTTTTCTTGGGGTCCAGTAAAGCCACATGTGTGAATTGGCCTCATCACACTCAAATAACTTAAAGAAGTAATTGCACAATCCTCAAGGAAAGAATTCCTTCTACATGCAAGGAATATTAAAAATGGAATATTCTAGCAACTGATAGTACATTTCCCCTCCATCTGATCTCAATTGGGTCTCTGTCTGAACTAACATGCATGAGTTATTTATGAGAGAATATTCAGTTATCTAAAGTGTAGGATTTACACGCATGCATGCATTAACTAACTCAACTCACATTAATTCAAAAAACTTTTTGAATTAATCTAACTGGACTTGACTCAGTTAATTAAGTTAACTAATTACAACTCAATATTACATCCTTATCTCTTTAACTGATGGATAAATTCCTCAATTAATGGAGAAACTGTTGCATGTCCCCACATAGCCTTCATGTTTTATTTTCTACAACTAATTAACTCATGGTGAATTAATTAATTGTTTTACAAACAACTACTAAGATCAAACTTGAATTTTTACTTCTCTATTTTAGTTCAGGGACTAACTAAAATAGGAAGGTATCCCAAAATGCTATTTATAGTAGTACTAAATTTAGCACTTCTATATTTAGCATTTCTTGTTGCTATTTTCAACACTCCCTCTCAACAAGAAAAGGATTATCAGTAACCCCAATCCAGTGTCTATGGAACTTGAACTTGCATTTTGACAATGCCTTAGTCAAAATATCTGCATCTTGTTCCTCGGTTGAAACATACAGCAACAATATGATCCTCTTGAACACACAGTCTTGAAGATGGTGATACCGGATATCAATGTGCTTGGACCTGTCATGAAAAACTGGATTCTTAGGGAGTTTGATGCAACTCTGGTTATCGCAGTAGATCATGGTAGGATCCATCCTCTGACCAAAAAATCCCACTAGAATCTTCCACATCCAAATGGCCTCACATGCAACCTCACTAGTAGCGATGTATTCAACCTCTACTGAGCTAAGTGCAACTGATCTCTATTTCTTGCTATACCAGGAAACTGCAGCTGAACCATGGTTGAAGATTCCCCCAAAAGTGCTCTTCTGGTCTGATGGACTCCCTACCCAATCTACGTCTGTGAAGCCCTGAAGCTTCACTCCCCCCATCCATCTGTACCACAATCCGAACTGAGATGTGCCTCTGAGGTATCTTAGAACATGCTTCACTGCCTTCCAAAAGAGCTTAGTAGGCTAAATCATAGCTTGAATCAGCTAATTCATTGCAAAGCATAAGTCGGGTCGTGTGTTCACCAGATACACAAGTGAACCCACTAGCTACCGATAAATAGTAGTAGCTACTACCTCACTTGAAGTAGCATCCTCATTCCTCCGGTTTGCAGCTAGAGGAGTCTGCATGGGCTTGCACTTCTCCATGTGAAAGCACTTGAGTGTCTCATTGGCATACTTTCCTTGAGACACAAATACTTCACCATCTTTCTGCCACACCTCCATGCCTAGAAAGTAGTGCATAAGACCCATGTCCTTCATTTCAAATTCTCTTGCAAGGTCCTCCTTGCAAGACTGTATCAGCTGATCATCACTCGTCAAAATTAGATCATCAACATAAGGAACAATGACCAATAGTTTACCTTCTACCATGATGTGGTAAAGTTTCACATCTGCTTCACTCTTGGTGAAGCCCAACCTAGTGAAATAGCTATCGATCCTGGTGTACCAAGCACAGGGTTCTTGCTTCAGCCCATAGAAATCCCTCTTGAGTATGCACACATCCGACAAGCGATCGAAGGTCTCAAAACCCTTGGGCTGCTCAATGTACACCTCCTCCTCAATCTTCCCATTGAGGAAAGTTATCTTCACATCCATTTGGTGGATCTTCCACCCCATCTGAGATGATAGTTCCAACATCGATCTAATGGATGAGTATCTTGCTATGGTATCAAAATTCTCATCGTAATCGATCCCCTTGACCTGTGAGAAATCCTGGGCAGCAAACCTTGCCTTATGTTTCTCAACGCTCCCCTCAGCTACCTGCTTTTACCTTGTCAAGCCATCTGGAACTCACCATTGACTTACCCTGAGATCTTGGTACAACATCCCACACACTGTTCCAAATGATACATTCATACTCCTCTACCATTGCATCAACCCAGACTGGTTGCTACACTACCTCCTCGAATGAAGAAGGTTTGGTATCTACACACTCCCCAACTAGGGCCATGTACCTAGTGTATCAATTGGGCGACCTCCTCTATTTGCACTGAGAAGATGGTTGTCCCGCATTCTCCCGCATATCCAGCATCAACTTGTCAGATTCCCTTGAGTGTTTCTGCCCATCTCTGGAAGTATCAGCATGAGTGGATGTCTCCAATCTCAGATCCTCTGCATGTGGCTACTTCGCAACAATCTGAGGCTCCTCCTTCTTAGGAACTGAAAATTCCTCCTCTGCATGCAACTTGAGCTCCCTCTCAAGTGATAATCACATGGCATTTTGCTCGTCAAACTTTAGATCCCTGCGTAACATAGTCCTATGAGTGGAAGGCAAGTACACTCGATAGTTGTGGGGTGTATCCATGTACCCCACAAGTATTCCAAACTCAGCTGTTGGGTCTAGCTTCTTCCTGGCATCATTGGTCACATGACAACAAACTAATGATCCAAAGATTCAAAAGTGACTTACATCAGTTCACTTCCCAGAAAAGGCCTCCATAGGTGTCTTCATCCCCAGTCTAGGGTGTGGGCTTATATTCTGCAAGTATACTGCTGTATTGCATGCCTCAGCCCACAAATACAGTGGTAGGCTTTGGTCATGCAACATCTCTCAAGCTGCTCCCATAATCTATCTGTTCTTCCTTTCGGCCACCCCATTCTGTTGTGGGTTATGGGGTGCCAACAGTTCCCGTTTAATTCCTTCTATAGCGCAGAAGTCTTTAAACCATTGGGAGACATACTCTCCACCATTGTCGCTACACAAGGCTTTTATTTTCTTTCCAGATTATTTCTCTGCCAAGGCTTTAAACTCACAAAACTTCCAGAAGGTCTGATACTTCTTTTGCATAAAGTAGATCCAAAATCTACGAGAAAAATCATAAACAAAAATAACATAGTACCTTTGTTTAGTGGTGGAGGTTGTAGAGAAAGGTCGACAAACATCTGAGTGGACTTTCTCTAAGATTTCTCAAACTCTACTGTCTCGATCCAGAAAGGAAGATTTCACATACTTACCCAAGGTACAACCTTTGCATGTATTTGTCTGCTCAAGTTTTCCCTTGGGTAATCCGGTAGATATCTGTTGCATGATCTTCAGGGCTCCATGGTGCAAGTGGGCCAGTCTTTTATGCCATAGCTCACCAACATCTTTGCTCTGCACCATCTCAGCTTTGGAACTCAATGCAACACAGTCATCTACCTCCATCTTGTAGAGATTCTTTACTCGAACCCCAATTCACTTTGTCTGTCCAGTACCGATATGCCTTAGGAATACCTTTCCTTTACTAAAGACTACAACATAGCCTTTATCTTCTAGCATAGTCATAGACACAAGATTCTTCTTTAGACCTGGTACATACTTTACATCAGTCAGGGTGAGCGGAGCTCCATGCTCCCTCTGAAACACAGTTGTACCTTCACTTGAAACACAGTACTTTCCGTCATCACCAATCTTGATCCGCATCTGGACATCCTTCTACTCCAAGGTACTAAAAATATTCTTATCACCTGACATGTGGAATGAATCTCTGCTATCCAGGTACCACACACATCCCACCATGGATGAAACCATGCATGTGATAAGCAAGAAATCTAGCTCAAACTGTGAGGCTAGTGCTTCACCATCAAATCCGTTCGAGGAACCCTTCTCGGATTTATTTTTTGGACAATTCGTAGCATAATTCCCCACTTCATGACAATGAAAGCTTCGCACTTTCGATTTTTCAATCTTCTTCCCACCATGGGAAGAATCGGATTTGGGATGGGATGCCTTCCCTTTCCCTTTCCTCAGCTTACTCGCTAAGGCTAGATTTTCCTCATCATCTTGCTTTTATGAGGATCCATCTCTGGTGCTTCTTCTGATTTCCTCCTGCATTAGATCCGACCAAGGTCGTTCCCCATATGGAACTTTTTCTCTTCCATTAACCGAGTCTTGGTAGCTATGCCAGCTCTTAGGAAGATCGAGAAGTGAAAGACTCACCATGTCATCATCAACGGTCTTGATCCCTACACTTCCAAGCTCATCCCTACAGGTGGTGAGCTTGTTCAGATATGTAGAGATTGTGTCTCCCTTTTCACACTTGATCTTACAAAGCTTGTCTTTTAGTGCCAGCTTCCTTTGATCGTTGTTGTTCTAATATAGATCTTTCAATTTTTCCACATCGAAAGCGGTGTCTCCTTACCATGGAGGCTCGAGACGATGTGGTCTCGAACTCCCTCCAGGAGGATTATCCTTGCTCTAGCCACACATTTCTTCCATTCCGCTAGTTGAGCAGCATCAATCGTCCTGGGGACTTCTTGATCAATGAATTTATTTAGACCAATATCCCCTAATATTGCTTCGATGCGATCCTTCCAGGCTATATAATTTGAGCTACCATCAAGGGCATACTCAATTCTTAAACCACTGAACTCCATTAGTGAAATTGAGATGGGATAAGAACTCGATTTCTATATTCAGAAACTAGAAACTTTGAACTTCTCCCTTCTTGTATATTATTCTTCTCCTTTGATCACCTTTGATTTGATACCATGTAGAAATTCCCATTGTAGATCAATAGATTATACAATAGACTAAAGCAAAATACAAGATATACTTCTACAACGAACTTTGTGGAAGCTTAATCAATTTGAGAACGATCAATAAGAACACATATAACTGAGAATGAGAAATCAATCACACATGACCCAAAATAAATAACCCAGGAAAGCCTCAACTTAAAACCCCAATCTCTGTATTATCATACAAGTGGAAATATTGTTCAAGTTACAAAAAGAATCAGCTCTCAAGCTATCCTTCTCTCTCTGCAATCAAACAATACAGCTTACAGATTGAATAGACACTATATATGTCCTCCTCAAGCCCTCCAAAGCTCCTATTTCCTTGCGTGGTTTTTCTTGGGGTCTAGTGAAGCCACATGTGTTAATTGGCCTTATCACAATCACAAAACTTGAAGAAGTAACTGCACAATCCTCAAGGAAAGAATTCCTTCTACATGCAAAGAATATTCATAATGGAATATTCTAGCAATTGATAGTACATTTCCCCTCCATTTGATCTCAACTGGGTCTCTATCTGAACTGACATGCATGAGTTATTTATTAGAGAATATTCAGTTATCTGAAGTGTAGTAGTTATATGTATGCATGCATTAACTAATTGAACTCACATTAATTCAACACCCTGTTTGAATTAATCTAACTGGACTTGACTCAGTTAACTAAGTCAACTAATTACAACTCAATATTACTACTCATACTTATCTCTTTGTCTGATGGATAAATTCATCAATTAATGGACAAACTCTTGCATGTCCCCACATAGACTTCATTTTTGATTTTCTACAACTAATTAACTCGTGGTGAATTAATTAATTATCTTACAAATAGCTTCTAAGATAAAATTCGAATTTTTACTTCTCTATTTTAGTTTAGGGACTAACTAAAATAGGAAGGTATCCCAAAATGCTATTTATAGCAGTACTAAATTTAGCACTTCTATATTTAGCATTTCTTGTTGCTATTTTTCAACACTCCCTCTCAACAAGAAAGGGATTATCAGTAACCCCAATCTTATCTCTGTGGAACTTGAACTTGCATTTTGAAAATTCCTTAGTCAAAATATATGCATCATGTTCCTCAGTTGAAACATATAGCTACAATATGATCCTCTTGACCACATAGTCTTGAGGATGGTGATACCAGATATCAATGTGCTTGGACCTGTCATGAAAAACTGGATTCTTAGAGAGTTTGATACAACTCTAGTTATCACAGTAGATCACGGTAGGATCCATCCTCTGACCAAGCAATCCCACTAGAATCTTCCGCATCCAAATGGCCTCGCATGCAGCCTGACTAGCAGCCTTGTATTCAGCCTCTGCTAAGCTAAGTGCAACTGATCTCTGTTTCCTATTGTACTAGGAAACTATAGCTGAACCAAGTTTGAAGATTTCTCCAGAAGTGTTCTTCCGGTCTGATGGACTCCCTACCCAATCTGCATTTGTTAAGCTTTGACGCTTCACTCCCTCTGTCTGTATGTACCATAATCTGAACTGAGGTGTGTCTCTGAGGTATCTCAGCACATGCTTCACTGCCTTCCAAAACAACTTGGTAGGCTAAACCATAGCTTGACTCAATTGGTTCACCGCAAAGCATAAGTCATGTCGTGTGTTCACCATATACATAAGTGAACCCACCAGCTACTGATAAATAGTAGCAGCTACTACCTCACCTAAAGTAGCATCCTCCTTCCTCTAGTTTCGAGCTAGAGGAATCTGCATGGGCTTGCACTTCTCCATGTGAAAGTGCCTGAGTATCTCATTGGCATACTTTCCATGACAAACAAATACTTCACCATCTTTCTGCCACACCTCCATGTCTAGAAAGTAGTGCATAAGACCCATGTCTTTCATTTCGAACTCCCTTGCAAGGTCCTCCTTGCAAGACTGTATCAGCTGATCATCACTTGTCAAAATCAGATCATCGACATAAAAAACAATGATCAATGGTTTACCTTCTACCATGATGTGGTAAAGGTTCATATCTTCTTCACTCTTGGTGAAGCCCAACCTAGTGAAATAACCGTCGATCCTAGTGTACCAAGCATGGGGTGCTTGCTTTAGCCCATACAAAGCCCTCTTGAGTCTGCACACATGCGACTCACAATCGAAGGTCTCAAAACCCTCGGGCTGCTCCATGTACACCTCCTCCTCAATCTTCCCATTGAGGAAATTTGTCTTCACATCCATCTAGTGGATATTCCACCCCATCTGAGCTAATAGTGCCAACATCGATCTAATAGATGAGTACCTTGCTACAGGAGACAACGTTTCATCATATTCGATCCCCTCGACTTGTGAGAAATGCCGAGCAACAAACCTTGACTTATGTTTCTCAACAATGCCATCAGTTGCCTTCTTTACCTTGTAAATCCATATGGAACTTACCAATGACTTACCTTGAGGTCTTGAGACAACATCCTACACACTGTTCTGAATGATAGAGTCATACTCCTATACCATTGCATCAACCCAGACTGGTTGTTGCACTAGCTCCTTGAATGAATAAGGTTCGGTATCTACACACTCCCCAACCAGGGCCATGTGCCCAGTGTCCTGCTCGGGCGACCTCCTCTGTCTGCAGTGATAAGATGGTTGTCCCACATTCTCTCGCGCATCCAACATCTACCTGTCAGCTTCCCTTGAGATTTTCCGCCCATCTCTAGAAGCATCAGCATGAGTGGATGTCTCCGCTCCTGGATCCTCTACATGTAGCTACTCCACATCAATCTGAGGCTCCTCCTCCTTAGGAACTGATAGTTCCTCCTCTGCATGCAACTTGAGCTCGCTCTCAAGTGATAATTGCATGGATTTCTGCTTATCGAACTTCAGATCCCTGCATACCACAGTCCTTTGAGTGGAAGGCAGGGACACCCAATAGTTGTGGGGGGTATCCATGTACCCCACAAGTATTCCCAACTCAGCTGTTGGGTCTAGCTTCTTCCTGGCATCTTTGGTCACATGACAATAAACTGATGATCCAAAGACTTAGAAGTGACTTATATCAGGTCATTTCCCGAAAAAGGCCTCCATAGGTGTCTTCATCCCCAGTATATGGTGCAGGATTTTGTTCTGCAAGTAAAATGTTGTATTACATGCCTCAGCCCATAAATGCAGTAATACGCTTTGGTCATGCAACATCGTTCGAGCTGCTCCCACAATTGACCTGTTCTTCCTTTTGACCACCCCATTCTATTATGGGTTATGGAGTGCCGTCAGTTCCCGTTTAATTCCTTCTGCAACACATAAGTATTTAAATTGTTGGGAGACATACTCTCCACCATTGTCACTATGCAAGGCTTTTATTTCCTTTCCAGATTCTTTCTCTACCAAGGCTTTAAACTCACAAAACCTCAAGAAGGTCTGATCCTTCTTTTGCATAAATTAGATCCAACATCTACGAGAAAAATCTTTTGGACACCTAATCCTCAATGGGTTAGTGTGGAAGCCAAATAGACAAAAGGAGTCCAAGATACCTTAGGATGTGGAACCCAACGATCAAACCATGTACTATAAATGTATATCACTTGTTAATAAAAATATATTCTCATGTTTTATCTTTTAGATTATGTTGCTGCCATGTGTGTGTTTAACATGGTATTAGAGCAGGTGTATTGCTTCCCTGCATAATTACCTTGAGCTATTTGTTTTATGGCCTTTATGTGTAGGTCATTTCTGCCATCACTTATACATTTCATGAATATTTACTGAGCTAAATTCTAGCTCAACCTCTATGATTTCTCCAACCCTATTTTTAGCATTCCTAAAATTAGTCTTTATGTCACTCCTTTTATGGCAGTGTCATATATGCGTTTCTTTGTCAAGTCTGCGCCTTTTGTCTAGACTGCGCCCTCTGCCATATGAATTTTTTAAGTAAACGTTGAACACTATGGTAGGAATGTTGGTGTTCTTACAGGTGGACGTCGATGAAACAGGTGAGGTGAGTGCAAAATGGGACATTTGAGCAATGCTGACCTTCATTTTCATAAAAGATGGGAAATAGATTGACAAGCTTGTTGGACTCAATCAACCGAAGTTGGAGAAGAAAGTTTTAAACTGTGTCACCATGGCCTAGTCTACCTGGAATCATCTTCATGAGTATTTATATATGTTTCGTTGATACTTGAAGTTGCATCGGAAGCTAAACCATGACTATAGAGGTTGCGTTTGTGTCTGTAATATATATTAGATAATGTGTAATAGTTTTCATTTAGTATGCTTATGATGCTCTTGGTATGAACGTTTTTATGAATGTTATCATGAACGTTGTCGTATTACGTTGATGACACTGCTCCATACCTCGGCTTGGAACGCTATGATAAGGGTCAGAAATCTCAGTGCTTTCAGAAAACTCATCACTATCATGTGAGACCACCAAGGGCTTCTCTTGGCATATTACATTGAATGTGTTGAATGTCTTTGCATTGGTATCACATATGGTTGTTCATGCTGCCCCATCCATATATATTTCTTGAATGCTAGTTCCATTGAACACTGGTCGAGTTTAATACAGTTCTCGAATGTTGCCATCGAAGTCTATTTGAATAATTTCTTGTACGCTGCCATCGAAGTCTGTAGAAGATTTGCAACTTAGAATGCTAGTATCATATATGGTTGTGCATTGAACTATGGTCGCTAGTATCGGTTCTTGCATTTATGTTGCCTTAAAACACAGTCTTTTGCATTACATTGAATGCCGGTATTACATTGAACGCTGGCATTGAAGTGTTTGTAAGGTTGTTATAAAAGTGTTGTAGTATAAATTTGGTGCGTACCCAGCATTGAAGTCTGATTGTTATAACAGTCTGTTGGTAATAGCGATTGTATAACTTCTGGTGTAGAATCCCTCTCTTCGAATTTGAGTGTCAAATGTGAATGCCATGCCATGAATACTGTGAGCTAGAACCTGTTGTGCATATGGATGGTTGTTTATATGCTATTGTATGATGCATAAATTTGAAAAACAGAGTCAAGTTTCCAAAATTAGTCTTTCTGCTATGTAACTCATAATTCTTTGCAATATTCTCTATTCATGTGTTCTATGTCCATATGCATTGAAAGAAGAAACTCTGAAAGAAGATAATGCGGTGGTGATATGGTCAATTTGAGTGTTGGCTTTGGGTGTTGAAGTCCATATGCGATGACCATGTTCAAGTGTAGCTAGCTGTAAATTTTATGCGTTGGTAAGTTCCTCTGTGTTAATTCCTTTTGTGAAGGTTATGTATGCTGGTATCATACACTGCCCCAGTCATTGTATTTACACTCAACATTGTATTGTGGAAACTCTAGAATCTGTTGATTCTCTCAAATTCTCTACGTGTTGCATGAGTTTTGTAATGCTGGGTGAAATGTTGAATCAAGTTGAGTGAGAAAACCATGTGTTGAACAATCCTCGAAGAATGTGAACAATGTTGTGTATAGATGGTTATGGCCTACGAATGGTGTGAACGTTGGCTTTGACTGTATTCAATCATGCGTTGCAAGAAACTTTTGAATGGTATTTTGTTTGGTGGATTGATAAACCGTGGTGCCTCCAGCGTAACCATGGTGCAGCGTAACTATGGTGGAGTGTAATCATGGTGCCTCCACAAAGCATATCCATGATACCAAGTCTCGTGGTGTTGCATGGTCATGTTGACCGGAATTCTTGAATTTAAATGCTGATCATCCACCGAAGCGTTGGAGTCTGTATGTCGAAGGCACTGTAGCCTCGAAGCCTTGTAACATAGAATTGAGATATTACGATACAGTGACGACATCAACATCGATATCTGCCGAGGAAGTAATCATACGAGTTAATTTTCTAATAAAAAGATTGCACGGGCTCCTGCATTTCTCGGAAGCAATTATTGAAGATTTGTATGAAGTCTGCGGGAGAGGAAGATCCCATGGAAGCTGTCAAATCGCTTCATGAATCCATACAGCCTTTCATAGTCGGCGACTGTGTCTATCTTTGACCCCAACAGATGTCAAGGCCAAAGGCAGAAATTTATGAGCTATTTTGATAACTGTTGTTTTGATATATATATATATATACACTATTTTCATAACTATTGTATTGACATATATATGCTATTTAGTTTTGGCACACCACAACAAGCAATTTGTAGTTTATGAGATTATGTACAACTCTTTCTCTATCGATATGTAATCCCACAATTGCAACTATTCCACATGCTAACATCAATGGTTACAAGAATGTATTAACAGTCATTGTTGAACTTGACTATTCTTTTCCATTGGCCGAGAAAGTGAAGGAGTATTTGAAGGATCCAAGAAAGTTTGTAGTTGTTTCTGCCCCAGTGTGGCATTGTATTTAAAACTCATTATAGTTTTTGTCTACATATATATAAATTGATTCCTTGGTTCAACTTCTGCATAAGAGTTTGGTGGGCTGTATAAAGGCAATGATTTTTTTGACAAATAAAAGTAATCTTTTGTGGAGAAAAGTTTAGTCGGTTGTATTGTTAGAACATAGTGCTAGTCATGAATAAACTCTTATTTTTATGTAATGGATTGTAATTGGTGCTTTTTGGTTGCACACTGATCATTTTCTACACATTTATAAAGGATACTGCTCGGTACTATGAGTGGGTATTACTATTCTGCATTGAGTATTAGTTGTGATCAGTTTTTAAGGTGTAATTCTGACATTGAAGAAAAAATGACCAGAATCAATGAAGTATTAGAGTTCCTCAAAACTCTGATATTGTATACTAATCATGATACATTAAAATTCAACAAAGTTTCTCATACAGACATTCAGGTTTGTCTACAAAATACATAAGAGAAAATTGATTTTTTGCAGCTCGAATCTCAGCTACAGCAAGAAGAATTAAAACAGAGGAGTCATTCTGAACCTGTTTCTATTCAGAAGATTGAAGCAAACTCCCATAAAGTAGCAGTTGTACATGTAGATGCTAAAGTTCAGCTTGCACTTCCCAAGCCCATCATCAGAACTTGGGAACAACTTGTCCACAACAAGCACAAAACTACTCTGGGATATGACAAGGACATGTCCTTTCATATTCTAGACTACTCAAAACCCATTTAGTTTCAGAGTGTTGGATTCATTCATGACAGTTCACCTTCAGTTGTTCCAGATTCTGCTCCTCTTCCACAGCAACAACAACAAATTGTGAAATGCCAACACTGTGACTGAGTTGGCCATTTGAAAGATCATTGTTTTGATCTTCATCCATGTAAGCACTGTCATAAAACCACCCACTCTTCACACAGATGCTTCAGAAAAAAATGTCCTACAAGAAGAAAGATTCATCTTAGATGGATCACTTCTTAGCAATGGGCATCAACAGCCAAGAAGATATTCCAATCACATGTCAGAAATTGTTCCAGAGTGTTGAACAGTCTTGCAGTTGAGTTTTCTCCATCATCTCACCTTATATCTGATAGGGGGGGGAATGATGGTCATCTTCAAGCTTCAAAGTCACATCAAGCGAGCCTGAGCCACAACCTGCCACACCAGTTTTAGAGTTGTAGCTAGAAATAGAGATGCCCCTAAACATGCCTTCAGTTGGTAATCTTGGACACTTCCTCCAGCAAAAGAGTTCAGCTTCTTGCCAGTTTTAGAAGAATTCCAGGAACAAAATTGAGAACACTTCCTCTAGCAGAAGACTTCATCTTCCCACCAGTTTTGGAAGAGTTCTAGGAATTGCATTAAGCATTCCAGAGTTGTTGGTCATCCTTAAACCATCACAGGTTGAGACTTTCCTTTTCAAGTTGAAGTTCTCCCTTTTATGCAGGGTGAGACCTACCTTTCATGGTTGAAGGTTTCCCTCTTCAAAACAATAGGAGCACTTCCTCTAGCAGAAGACTTTAGCTTCTTGCCAGTTTTGGAAGAGTTCCAGGAACTGCACTAAGCATTCCAGTGTTGGTGGTCATCCTTAAACCACCGCCCTTTATACCAACATTTCAGAGAGCACATTCAACCTAGTGATGCCATGCATTTTTGCACATTTTGTATTACAACTCTCTTCTTGGACTCATACATAACACTTCGGATTAAGGGGGGGAATGTTAGACACCTAATCCTCAATGGGTTAGTGTGGAAGTTGAATAGACAAAAGGAGTCCAAGAGACCTTGGGATGTGGAACCCAATGGTCAAACCATGTACTATAAATGTATTCACTTGTTAATAAAAATATATTCTCATGTTTTATCTTTTAGATTATGTTTCTACCATGTGTGTGTTTAAGAAATTCATCAATAAAAATAACATGGTACCTTTGTTTAGCGGTGGAGGCTGTAGAGAAAGGTCCACAAACATCTGAGTGGACTCGCTCCAAGATTTCTCCAGCTCTACTGTCTCGATCCGGAAAAGAAGATTTCGCATACTTACCCAAGGTACAACCTTTGCATGCTCAAGTTTTCCCTTGGGTAATCCGATAGAAATCTGCTGCATGACCTTCAAGGTTCCATGGTGCAAGTGGCCCAATATTCTATGCCATAGCTCGCCAACATCTTGGATCTGCACCATCTCAGATTTGGAACTCAATGCAGCACAGTCGTCTACCTACAGCTTGTAGATATTGTTTACTCGAATCCCAATTTGCTTTGTCTGTCTAGTACTGATATGCCTCAGGAATACCTTTCCTTTACTAAGGACTATATCATAGCCTTTATCTTCTAGGAAAGCAATAGACACAAGATTCTTATTTAGACCTAGTACATACTTTACATCAATTAGGGTGAGGGGATCTCCATGCTCCCTCTGAAACACAACCATACTTTCACCTGAAACACGGTACTTTCCATCATCACCCATCTTGATCTGCATCCAGAGATCCTTATCCTCTAAGGTACTAAAAAGATTCTTGTCACATGACATGTTGAATGAAGCTCCATTGTCCAGGTGCCACACACATCCCACCATGGATGAAACCATGCATGCGATAAGCGAGAAATCTAGCTCAAACTATGAGGCTAGTGCCTAACCATTAGATCCCTTCGAGGAACCCTTCATGGATTTCTTCTGTGGACAATTCGTAGCATAATGGCCCACTTCATGACAATGAAAGCATCGGACTTATGATTTGCCAATATTCTTCCCACCATGGGAAGAACCAGATTTTGGATGAGATGCCTTCCCTTTCGCTTCCCTCACCTTACTCACTAAGGCTATATTTTCCTCATCATCTTGCTTCGATGAGGATCCATCTCTGGTGCTTCTTCTGATTTCCTCCTGCATCAGATCCAACCAAAGTCATTCCCAATCTGGCAATTTTTCTCTTCCATTAACCAAGTCTTGGTAGCTATGCCAGCTCTTAGGAAGACCGAGGAGTGTAAGACTCACCATGTCATCATCAGTGGTTGTGATCCTAACACTTCCAAGCTCATCCCTACAGGTGGTGAGCTTGTTCAAATATGTAGAGATCATGTTTCCCTTTTCACACTTGATCCTACGGAGGCTTGTCTTTCAGTGCCAACTTCCTCTGATCGCTACTATTTTGATATAGATATTTCAATGTTTTCCACATCGAAAATGGTGTCTCCTTCCCATAGAGGATCGAGACAATGTGGTCTCGAACTCCCTCCAGGAGGATTCTCCTTGCTCTAGCCACACATTTCTTCCACTCCACCAGTTGAGTAGCATCAGTCGGCTTGGGGACTTCTTGATCAATCAAGTCCTTTAGATCGTTATCCTCTAATATTGCTTCCATGTGATCCTTCTAGGCTATATAATTCAAGATGCCATCAAGGGCATACTCAAGTCTTAAACCACTGAATTCCATTGGTGAAATTGAGATGTGATAAGAACTTGATTTCTATATACAGAAACCAGAAACTTTGAACTTCTCCCTTCTTTTATACTATTCTTCTCCTTTGATCATCTTTGCTATGATACCATGTAGAAATTCCCACTGTAGATCAATATATTATGCAATAGAATAAAGCAAAATACAAGATCTACTTCTACAAAAAACTTTGCGGAAGCTTAATCAATTTCAGCATGGTCAATGAGAACACATATAACTGAGAATGAGAAATCAATCACACATAACACAAAAGAAATAACCCTGGGAAACCCTCAGCCTAAAATCCCAATCTCTGTATTATCATACAAGTTGAAATCTTGTTCAAGTTACAAAAAGAATCAGCTCTCAAGCTATCCTACTCTCTCTGCAATCAAACAATAGAGCTCACAGACTGAATAGACATTGTATATATCCTCCTCAATCCCTCCAAGCCTCCTATTTCCTTGCACGGTTTTTCTTAGGGTCCAGTGAAGCCACATGGGTGAATCGGCCTCATCACACTCACAAAACCTGAAGAAGTAACTCCGGAATCCTTAAGGAAAGAATTCCTTTTGCATGCAAGGAATATTCACAATGGAATATTCTAGCAACTGATAGTACACTACCCCTCCATCTGATATCAACTGGGCCTCTGTCTGAACTGACATGCATGAGTTCTTTATGAGAGAATATTCAATTATCTAAAATGTAGTACTTACATGCATGCATGCATTAACTAAATCAACACACATTAATTCAACAAACTGTTTGAATTAATCTAACTAGACTTGACTCAGTTAACTAAGTCAACTAATTACAATTCAATATTACAACTCATCCTTATCTCTTTAACTAATGGATGAATTCCTCAATTAATGGAGAAACTATTGCATGTCCCCACATAGACTTCATGTTTGATTTTCTACAACTAATTAACTCATGGTGAATTAATTAATTATTTTACAAACAACTGCTAAGATCAAATTCGAAATTTTACTTCTCTATTTTAGTTCAGGGACTATCTAAAATAGGAAGGTATCCCGAAATGCTATTTATAGAAGTACTAAATTTAGCAATTCTATATTTAGCATTTCTTCTTTCTATTTTCAACACTCCCTCTCAAAAAGAAGGGAATTATCAGTAACCCCAATTATGTCTTTGTGGAACTTGAACTTGCATTTTGACAATGCCTTACTAAAAATATATGCATCTTGTTCATTGGTCTAAACATACAGCAACAATATCATCCTCTTGACCACATAGTCTCGAAGATGGTGATACCGGATATCAATGTGCTTGGACCTATCATGAAAAACTAGATTCTCATAGAGTTTGATACAACTATGGTTATCATAGTAGATCACGGTAGGATCCATCCTCTGACCAAATGGCCTCACATGTAGCCTGAATAGCAGCCATGTATTTAGCCTCTACTCAGTTAAGTGCAATTGATCTCTGTTTCTTGTTGTACCAAGAAACTGAAGCTGAACCAAGGTTGAAGATTCCTCCAGAAGTGCTCTTCCAGTCTGATGGACTCCCTGCCCAATCTGCATCTGTGAAGCCCTAAAACTTCACTACCTTTTTCCATCTGTACCACAATCTGAACTAAGATGTTCCTCTGATGTATCTCAGCACATGCTTTGCTGCCTTCCAAAACACCTTGGTAGGTAGAACCATAGCTTGACTCAGCTGGTTCACCGCAATGCATAAGTCGGGTCGTGTGTTCACCAGATACATAAGTGAACCAACCAACTATTGATAAACAATAGTAGCTACTACCTCACCTAAAGTAGCATCCTCCTTCCTCCAGTTCCTAGCTAGAGGAGTCTGCATGGGCTTGCACTTCTCCATGTGAAAGTGCCTGAGTATCTCATTGGCATGCCTGCCTTGAGACAGAAATACTTCACCATCTTTCTACCACATCTCCATGCCTAGAAAGTAGTTCATAAGACCCATGTATTTCATTTTGATCTCTCTTGCAAGGTCCTCCTTGCAAGACTGTATCAATTGATAATCACCTGTCAAAATCAGATCATCGACATAAAGAACAATGATCAATGGTTTATCTTCTACCATGATGTGGTAAAGGTTCGCATATGCTTCACTCTTGGTGAAGCCCAACATGGTGAAATAGCTATGAACCCTAGTGTACCAAGCACAGGATGCTTGCTTCAGCCCATACAAAGCCCTCTTGAGTTTGCACACATGCAACTCACGATCGAAGGTCTCGAAACCCTTGGGCTGCTCAATGTACAACTCCTCCTCAATCTTCCCATTGAGGAAAGCTATCTTCACATCCATGTGGTGGATCTTCCACCCCATTTGAGCTGGTGGTGCCAACATCGATTTAATCGATGAGTACCTTGCTACAAGAGAAAAAGTCTCATCGTAATCGATCCCCTCGACCTGTGAGAAACCCCGGGCAACAAACCTTGCCTTATGTTTCTCAACACTTCCATCAGCTGCGTGCGTTACCTTGTAAATCCATCCATAACTCACCACCGACTTACCCTGAGGTCTTGAGACAACATCCCACACACTGTTTCGAATGATAGAGTCATACTCCTCTACCATTGCATCAACCTAGACTTGTTGCTGCACTGCCTCCTCCAATGAAGAAGGTTTGGTATCTACACACTCCCCAACAAGGGCCACATAGCCAGTGTACTGCTCGGGCGACCTCCTCTATCTGTGCTGAGAAGATGGTTGTCCCTCATTCTACCGCGCATCCTACATCAACCTGTCAGCTTCCCTTGAGCATTTCCGCCCATCTATGGAAGTATCAGCATGAGTGGATGTCTCCACTCCGAGATCCTCTGCATGCAGCTGTTCTGCATCAATCTAAGGCTCCTCCTCCTTAGGAACTGAAAGTTCCTCCTCTGAATGCAACTTGAGCTCCCTCTCAAGTGATAATCACATGGCTTTCTGCTCGTCGAACTTCAGATCCTTGCATACCACAGTCCTTTGAGTGGAGGGCAGGTATGCCCGATAGTTGTGGGGTGTATCCTTGTACCCCACAAGTATTCCCAACTCAATTGTTGGGTCTAGCTTCTTCTTGGCATATTTGGTCACATGAAAGTAAACTGATGATCCAAAGATTCAGAAGTGACTTACATCAGGTCACTTCCCGGAGAAGGCCTCCATAGGTGTCTTCATCCCCAATATTTGTATATGTCCTCCTCAAGCCCTCCAAGCCTCCTATTTCCTTGGGCATTTTTTCTTGGGGTCTAGTGAACCCACATGTGTGAATTAGCCTGATCACACTAACAAAACCTAAAGAAGTAATTGTGCAATCCTCAAGGAAGGAATTCCTTCTGCATGCAAGGAATATTCACAATGGAATATTCTAGCAACTAACAAGTACACTGCCGCTCCATCTGATCTCAACTGGGTATCTGTCTGAACTGACATGCATGAGTTCTTTATGAGAGAATATTTAGTTATCTGAAGTGTAGTAGTTACATGCATGCATGCATTAACTAACTAAACTCACATTAATTCAAAAAACTGTTTGAAATAATATAAATGGACTTGACTCAGTTAACTAAGTCAACTAATTAGAACTCAATATTACAACTCATCCTTATCTCTTTATCTTATGGATAAATTCCTCAATTAGTGGAGAAACTGTTGCATGTCCCCACATAGACTTCATGTTTGATTTTCTACAACTAATTAACTCATGGTGAATTAATTAATTATTTTACAAACAGCTGCTAAGATCAAATTCGAATTTTTACCTCTCTATTTTAGTTCAAGGACTAACTAAAAGAGGAGGGTATCCCAAAATGATATTTATACGAGTACTAAATTTAGCACTTCTATATTTAGCATTTCTTGATGTTATTTTCAACAGGTTTGTCATCTCATTCCTACAACAAGAAAACAGTTAGCTAAAGGCCAAACAACTTATCATGGAAAAAGAGAAAACTAATCTATTGCAGCAAGTAGGAAATGGAAAAGACATCTTGGAGATCAATGCACCTGAATAAACTAAAAGAAAAGGAAAGAAAAAGAGGCCAAGAACCAAAGGGCTCAAGAAGGCATTGAAAGAGGAGAAAAAACACATTTTGTTGGATGAAGAGCTAGAGTTGGAGGACAAAATTGCCTTATAGGTCAATGAGTACAGGGAGTATTGGCTAGAAAAGGTCAATCACCACTTGGAGAAGCTTCTAGAGAAAGCAAATAGAGATAATTAGCTACTAAGGCACATGGACATCACTACCAGGCCAAGAATATGATTTGTAATGTCAAGGTTAAACAGCTAGAAAACAAGCTCAAAGAAACATCTAAAAGACCAAAATGAGAAGGGTAACTTAGAGATTCTTGCTGAAGCAACCATGAGGGCTTAACATACCTCATTTTACAGCTCATGACCAATTTTGGTGGAATTTTTAAATTATTTTTTTGGGCTATTTTGGTGTCTAATTCATAAATTTGTCCAGGGCACTGCGCTTTTTCCTCAGGCACTCAAATAAAAAATGGTTTATAGTTTTGGAAATCTCTTAGCATTTAGAGAGGGCCCAAATTTTAAGAAAAATAGGAACAAGTGATCAAAAATCAACATTTTGACCCTCTTTTTGACAGGTGTTGTGCTTCTGGACTGACCTTGGGAGAATGGATTCTGAAGGCCTTCCCATGGGTCATGTTCCAAAATTCAAGGTGCTATAGAAACTAGACATGAAAATGTAGTTGATTGTTCTTTTAGAAATTCATTTGGACCTCACAAAGGCACCTTAAACTGGGCTCAAAGTCGGCGCTGCGCTTCTACAATTTGTTGTGTTTTTCATTTAAATTTCACTATGTAAATTTCCTAGTTTTCAGTTTGACTTAGGAAAAGTCAAAAATCTTGATTTAATTGAAGTTAGTTCAAGGTTAGATGATGTAAGAATGACTAAATGGACATGATAGGTAGTTTTTTTGGTTTAATAGGCCTCATTAAGGAAGTAAAATCCAAATCAAAGTCTACAACAAGTGTTTGTATTTGACCTTCTCACTCTCACCTGTTGGTTGAGAGAATCTTGGAATCAGTTCCACCACCTAGGAATTCGACTCCTAAAGGTGGGGAAATGTTTCAATTGAGTATATATGTATCATTTATCATTCATAGAGAAAGGTGGTACTTTGTGGAGTAGGCTTCTATACTTATGTTTTCTTCATCTAATACAAGAGCAATTGCAACTATATTTCAGGAACCCTTGATCCAGGTGGACTTTGGTGGCCACCCGCTAATTCCACTTGGATCCCCTCTAGTGCTTCTTACAGTTTTTATCAGTTTCCTTAATTATAGCACAGTTTACTATTTTTAGCAATTTTTCGGGTCCTAAACTTCCGGAGCCGTTTTGAGGCCCTAAACGACGTTTTTTGGGAAATCCACTGCCAGCGATTTTTTTGATAAAAATCGTCTTTTCCGTCGTAGTCCTCGGAGAGATCTTTCCAACGGGCTATCATGCATGTCAAACGGAGATAGTATGACCAATTCGCGACCCCGGGAAGTTGATGTACCAGCTTACCCGAAAACGGGGCCCACAATTTGGTGTTTCATCTTCTAAGGTTAGGTTTTGGAATGTGAAGGGTTTTCCATTGTTTCTCAACAATAAATAGGCCCTCGAGCCTCATTGTAACACAGTTCAAAACAATTCAGAGGCATGTAGCCGACACATCTCTTCTCAGAGATAAGCTACCATCGCCCTAGCTGGGTTATTTCTATTTGTAAGCATATTTCAGTATTCTCCATTAATGAAATGAAGTATTATTTCCGCGGCATCTCTGTTTTTATGGTTATCGCGTATTATTATTTCTGTTGCATCTCTGTTTTTATGGTTATTGCATCTCTGTATTTATGGTTATCTATGTAATCTATTGCGTTCCTGTTTAAATCCGGATCAACCCTAGTTCAGTGAGTCTATGGTGTTTGTTTCTTCTTTCTATTAGTTTTAATGGATAAATCATCACATTTTACATGATTTATGTTCTTCATATGAGTTTCTTTGCAGTTATATAAATATGAATCTTGAAATTAAGCTTTGTTTATGTGAAATTCATAGTTATGTTTCCCTTCTTGTAAATTTATTGAATTCATGCCTTTACATGCTCATTAGTCTCTTTTAAACTCACAAATATATGCTACATTTACAAACACTCCAATTTCACCATAACACATTGATATCTAGCTCCTATTATACTTGTTTCTGCATACTTGAAGCCTAGACTAATTACTTTTTCTAAACCCTAGTCCAACAAATCTAAAAAACCTAAATTCACAAGAACTCAAAACAAACTTATATATCTAGCCTAAAACCTATCTCTTTGCATATATTCATTGAAAAATCATTTGAGAGATCCCTCTCTGGCTCAGTAGGGCTTGCTATTGAGCTGAAAGTGGTTCGAGGTTACCTCTTTCGATCTCCTTCTCAACCTAGGAAATTGTAGGGGATAACATTTTTGGCATCGTTGTTAGGGAAACGATTGATAAATAATTCCTGGGAAATATTTTAGAGATTTCAAGGGAACTGGTTCTATAGTTGATAGTTTCTAGTATCCAAAGATAGGCTGATTTTACAAATTTCATCAATCTTAAGGTGAGACAAAATTGTGGCTTTTAAAATATATACTAGGTCAAATCTTGACCTAAATCCACCTTTTATTGTTGAAGATCCTGAAAAACTACTTAGAAAACTTAAATTACCTATTAAATAATCACGACATTAAAATAATAATAATAATAATAAATAAATAAAAATAATTAAAACTAAAATTACAATTAATAAATAAACTAGAACAAATATAATTATAACAATTAACAATTAAAAAATAAAAATTAATAATTAATTAGAATAATAATTAAAATAAATAAATAACCAAAATAAATACAATCAATACCATTATAATTAATTAAAATAACAATTAAAATAAACAAATAATTAAAATTTGCATAAAATAATTATAATAATTAATAATTAATAATTAATAATTATAATAACTAAAACTAAAAATTAATTAAAATAAATAACAATTAATATTAAGATTATTAATTAAAAGAATTATAATTAAAATAAGAAATAATTATAATTAAAATAAGGAATAATTAAAATTAAATTAAAATAATTATATAAAAATAAATAAATAAATAATAATAATAATAATAATAATAATAATAATAATAATAATTAAATTAATCATATCTGTCGGCTAAGCATCTCTATATATATAGGAAAAAATAAGACCAGTCTTTCAATATTTTCTCACATCCTGAAGATGAACCATCGTTGCTGGTTCGAAACGTCGATGGAAAAGAATCCTTATGCGATGGATCCGGAAGAGAATCTAAACAATGATGAAACTCGCAGAAAACTCAAAGACAAGACTAAAAATGCAGTTTGAAAAATTAAAAGAACAACTTCTCTACCTAGAAATATATTTGCTTCTAAGCAGCTTCCTTTTGTTACTCAGTTAGAGTTGTCTCTTTTAAGGTCAAAATCTGAGTCTTGCATTTCTGAAGTATTATCTGAGCCTCTTCAATTTGAATCTCATTATCATTCTTCATAATATCTATATGCTAGAGTTGATTAGAAGTTGTGGTTGAATTTTTACAAAATTCAACGTCTTGTTGACCAGCTCCAAATCACTACTGAAAAAGCCTACATTGAGTATCAACTTGAATATTTAACTGCCTTGGCGCTGCGCTTTTTCCTCAGGCACTCAAATCACAAATGGTTTGCAGTTTTCAAAAGCCCTTAGCATCCTCTCAAAACCCATTTCTTCATATTTTCGATAGAGAGCCCAATTTTTGAGAAAAAAGAGGAAAAAATGGTCAAAACTCAGCATTTTTGCCCTCTTTTTGATAGGCATTGTGCTTCTGGAGCGACCTTGGGAGAACGAATTCTTAAAGGCCTTCCCATGGGCCAGTTTCAAAACTTCAAGGTGTTATGGAAAATAGACTTGAAAATCTAGTTGACCATTCTTTAAGATATTAATTTGGACCTTAGGAATGAACCTTAAAGTGGGCTCAATGTCGGCATTGCGCTTCTGCAAGTTTATGTGTTTTTCATTTAAATTTCACTATGTAAATTTCCTAGTTTTCAGTTTGACTTAGTCAAAGTCAAAAATATTGATGTAATTGAAGTTAGTTCGAGGTTAGATGATGTAAGAATGAATAAATGTACATGATAGGTAGTTTTTGTGGTTTAATAGGCCTCATTAAGGAAGTAAAATCCAAATCAAAGTCTACAAGAAGTGTTTGTATTTGACCTTCTCACTCTCACCTATTAGTTGAGAGAATCCTGGAATTAGTTCCACCACCTAGGAATTCAACTCCTAAAGGTAAAGAAGTGGTTCAATTGAGTCTATATGTACCATTTATCACTCAGAGAGAAAGGTGGGATTTTTTGGAGCAAGCTTGTATACTTATGTTTTCTTCGACTAATACTGGAGCAATTGTAGCTATATTTCAGGTACTCTAGTTCGATGAGTCTATCGTGTTTGTTTCTTATTTCTATCCATTTTAATGGATAAATAATCACCCTTTACATAATTTATGTTCTTCCTATGAGTTTATTTGCAGTTATATAAACAGGAATCTTGAAATTAAGCTCTGTTTATGTCAAATTCATAGTTTTGTTTCCCTTCTTCTAAAGCTAATGACTTCATGCCTTTACATGCTCATTAGTATCTTTTAAACTCAAAAATATATGCTACATTGATAAACACTCCAATTGCACCATAACACACTGATATCTAGCTCCTATTATACTTGTTTCTGCATACTTGAAGCCTAGACCTAATTACTTTTTCTAAACCATGGTCCAGCAAACCTAAAAAACATAAATTCATAAGAACTCAAAACAAACTTATATATCTAGCCTAAAACCTGTCTCTTTGCATATATTCATTGAAAAATCCTTTGAGAGATCCCTCTCTGGCTCAGTAGGGCTAGCTATTGAGCTGAAAGTGGTTCGAGGTTACCTCTTTTGATCTCCTTCTCAACCTAGGAAATTGTAGTGGATAACATTTTTGGCATCGTTTGTAGGGAAACCACTGATACATCATTCCTAGGAAATATTTTATAGCTTTCAAGAGAACTAGTTTTGTAGTTGACAACTTCCAGTATCCAAAGATAGGTTGATTTTACAAATTTCATCAATCTTAAGGTGAGACAAAATTTTGGCTTCTAAAAGATATACTAGGTCAAATCCTGACCCAAATCCACCTTTTATTGTTGAAGATCATAAAAAATGCTCAGAAAACTTAAGTTACTATCACTAAAAGTCAGTTCGAAAAATTAAAAGAACAACTTCTCTACCTAGAAATCATTTTCTTTTGAGCAGCTTCCTTTTGATGTGTAGTTAGATTTGTCTCTTTCAAGGTCAAAATCTGAATCTTGCATTTATGAAGTAATATTTGAACCTTTTAGTTGGAATCTCATTCTCATTCTTCATAATCTCTATCTGCTAGAGTTGATTACGAGTTGTGGTTGAATTTTGACAAACTTCAAAATCTTACTGACCAACTCCAAATCACTACTAAAAAATCCTACATTCAATATCATCTTGAATACTTAATTGTTGTCTCATCCTCCACTACACCTAGAAATACATCTACTACACCTCCAAATACATTTGCTACGTCTCCAAATACCTAAACCACCTCATACTTTCATCCACTACCTCCATCAGTGTCATCATCCTTACCTACACAGCCCATTGTAGTACCTCCACCACCTCCAACAATCATGGCACGATTTGAGCCTCTCATACTACCTTCTCAACTTTCTGCTTTACCTTGGAACTATGGTCAAAGGCTTTCTCTATTTGATGGGAGCTCAGAAATCATAGCCCAACATCATGTTAATAAATTGATAGATTTTATTGATCTCAAAGAAATTGATGAAGATGATGCTAAGATGAGAATAATGGCTCAGAGTTTCTCTAGAGATGTGAAGAAATGATTTCAAGATTTGGCTACTCATTCCATCAATAATTCTCAAAGACTAATAGAATTGTTCTTAGCAAGTTGGAAAGAAAAGAAAAATCCACTACAGATTTTGGCTGAGCATAATTCTATGAAAATAAATCAGAATGGGACAGTCTAAGAGTTCATAGAAAGATTCAATTTGGTATACAATTCTATTCCTGATGATATGAAGCCTCCACCTGATCTATAACTTCTCCATTATCCCAATGATTTTGACCCAGACATGGCATATCAGCTTAGAGAGAAAGACCCTGCAAGTCTTGAAGAAATGCAATGAAATGTAGTAAGTGTCGAAGCTAATCTTCTTATCAAGAAATCTAAATCAAATCCTGAGAGGACTGAGAAGAAATTTGTTTTTAAAGAAGAACCTTCATCATCTTCTAATGTAAAGCTTTATATTCTGATCAAAACCATGGAGAGAATGATGGATAGAATATCCATAACTGATCAACAAGTGGGGACTTCAGTGAGGAATCTGAACATTCATGGCTAGCAACAATAGCAGTTTAGAAATCAATAGAAAGATGAGCGAAATCAAGATCCTCAAGGTCAAGTAAGAGCTCCATTCTAGAAAAATTATACTGAAGGCCAGGAAGGAGATGAAGAGGAGATTATATAAGAAAACCACTTATTTGAAGAAGATGCGCTGCCTACCTTTTTGACAGAAGAAGATCAATTTTCTGAAGAATCTTCCATACCAAGTGATCAGGAAACTTGTACCTGCAAGTGATGATCTATTGGTTGTTCAAACTGAATAATGTCAAAGAGGATATCAGAATGATCTTAGTCATCTGCAAAAGCAATACAACTTGAGGAACAAAAATGTACCTGTTACATTGAACCAGAAGGGGAAAATCTACAGAAAGATACATCAAGCAAAGAAGCAGCTCCTCCAAATTAGAATAAATAAAAATAAGTTGTCATACTGAGCTGAGATAAAACCAATGAGGAATCTACCAGCAATGTGAGGAAAGATAAGGAGTTCCAAAGTGAAATTCATAAGAAGGAATCTCAAGCTAAAGGGTAGACTAAAAAGAAGGACATTACTACAAAGAAGGTAGAAAAGAAATCTAATCTTTTTAGATTAGAAAATGAAATTTCTAAGTTGAAAGTTTCAATTCCTCTCACTGAATTTGTCAAGAATGATATATATAAGTTTCAGATTGCAAAAATTCTTTATGTTTGACCATATGTCAGATACAGTGAATGTGGCTAATGATAAGCCAACAATCCTTTTTGGTCCAACCTTAAAATGAAGTCTCGAAGATAGTGAAATTCCACCTTTTTATCTTAGTCTCAAACTTCATGATTTTATCCTCCATAAGGCCATGCTAGATTCTAGTGCCTCACATAATATTATGCCTAAATTCATCATGGACAAACTAGGACTGAGTATCACCCGACCTTATCATGACCTCTACTCTTTTGATTCAGGTAGAGTGAAATTTCATGGCTTCATTAAAGAGTTAGTAGTGTCCTCGGACCAAATTCAAACCAAGAATGTGTTGATAGATGTAGTGGTCATTGATATTCCTCCTCGGTTTGGTATGTTGCTTTCAAGGTCTTAGGGAGCAAAACTAAAGGGTACTCTACAACTTGACTTTTCATATGCTACTATCCCAGTATTTGTGGAGCTTAGAAAACTCTATCAGGAAAAGAAGATGAAATTCATGATTAGTAGTAAAGAAAAACCAATAAATCACCCTATACATGTGCACACTGATCTTCATTCCTTCATTTTGTTTAGTGATATGAATTTAATCGATGATGAAAGTCAGCTTGTAGAAATTTCAGAAGTTCCAGATGTTATAACCAGTGTGCAGAAAGTTATGGTTTCTAAAGGAAAAGAGATGAATGAAGAGTGTTTGCAGCCAATAAAACCTCTTGAAAGGATTGTTGAGATAGTATAGAAAATAGAGTGTCTTGAGATAGCCAGCCATGCTCCAAAAGATTCGACAATTCAGCCTTCAGAAATCTTATTTCCGGATGAAGAAAATGGTCTTTGGACCATGGAGTTTGATGGTGCATTGGGAAAAGAAGGAGCTGGGATTTTTTTTTGGATTTGTGGTCCATTACATCAGTCACGTAAAATTCCTCATAATGTAAGAATCATTTCTTACAAGTTAGCTTTTGATTGCTCAAACAATGAGGCCGAGTATGAGGCGTTGATTGCTAGCCTCAAAGTTTTGAAGAAGTTGCGAGCAAAGAAAATTTATGTTTATGGCGACCCCGAATTGGTAATGAAACAAGTAAAAGGGGAATACGAGGCCAAGAATCCAAGAATGAGAGCTTATTGCAATGTTGTACTTGACATCCTCAAAACATTTACAGAATATACTTTGTCTCTTATTCCCAGAACTCAGAATGTTATCGCTGACTCTCTTGCTACTACAACGAGTATGGTGAAGATTCATATTCACTCTAATCAGAAGTTTTCTGTCCATGTCAAACACCACCCATATGTCCTTGATAATATGAGATTTTGGCAAGTGTTTTGGGATGACAAATAGATCAACAATTTTCTTGAATTGGAAGGAGAATTTCAAAATTCCCGCATTGATGATACATCCAATATGAATGATCTGGAGATTCAATCAGATGAGATTGAAATATTGTAGCTAAAGGACAAAAACATTGCAAGAGGCCTTGTACCTTTGGAAGACTTGTTTGATCGTGACGATCTTGCCAAAAATCCCACCTTGGTCCCCACAGAAAAAGGTGTTGAAGATGTAAATTTTAGCACATCTGACAAGCCTAAGATGGTCAAACTATCAAAATCCTTATCTCCTGAAATGAAAAGTAAGTACATAGCTTTAATGATATAATTTTATGATGTATTTTTTTGGGACTATTCAGATCTGAAGGTTTATGAAAATAATATCATTCAACACACCATTCTAGTCAAGCCTAATAGAAATCCATTTCGCTAGAAACTGAGAAGGATTAATCCTAACCTACTGCCACCAATTGAAAAACAGGTAAATAGGATTTATAAGTCTGGTATCATAGTCCCTATTTGATTTTCTAAATCGTTGTCTAATATAGTGCCACTAAGAAAGAAGACTTGGGAGATTCATGTTTGCATCGATTTCATAAATTTAAACAAAGTGTCCCTGAAATATAATTATCCCCTGCCAAAGACGGATTGTATACTTTTGAGGGTAATTGGGTCTTCTAGGATGTCATTTCTATATGGATATTCTGGGTACAATCATATTTTGCTGCATAAAGATGATCAGCTAAAGACAACCTTCACAACACCATGGGGTACATTCATGTACACCAAGATGAAATTTGGATTAAAGAATGTAGGGGCGACTTTTCAGCAGGCTATGGACATAGCTTTCACTAATGAAAGAGATGTATTTTTGGTTATATATTTAGATGATCTCACAGTATTTTCTGAGTCCAATGAAGAAAATTTGGCATCTCACTCAATCCAAAGAAGAGCCTATTTTCCATGGAAGAAGGTAAGATGCTGGGACACATCATCTCTAAGGATGGCATTCACATTGATCCTAAAAGAGTGCAAGCCATTTAGAAATTAGATTTCCCAGGGAACAAGAAAGAAATTTAGTCTTTTAATGGGAAAATCAATTTTTTGAGAAGATTCATCCCCAATCTAGCTGAACATTAGAAAGAGATGATAGACATGTTGAAGAAGGACAGTGAGGTAAAGTGGTCTTTAGAGGCTAAGAAATTGTTTCATGCAGTAAATTTTCATTATCAACTGCTCCTATTTTAATTAGTCTAGATTATACTTCAGATTGAATTATCTTTTCGTTTGCCTCTGATCAAACATTAGCAGCAATCCTAAGGAAAAAGAAAGATCAGAAAAATGAGCAGCCTATTGCATTCTTCAGCCACACTATAAGGTATGTAGCACTAAGATACAACATCATTGAGAAACAGGCCTTGGCACTGGTCAAATCTCTCAGATATTTTTTAGTTTATATTCTGAATCTCACACCATTTCTTATGTTCCCATAGTAGCAGTGAAAGAGATTCTTGTGCAAATGGATCTTGAAGGCAGAAGGGGAAAATGGATTTCAGCCATGCTAGAGTATGATTTGGAGATAAAGTCCACAAATCTCATCAAGGGATAAGGTTTGGCTAAGCTTATTGCTGAATCTAATCAACATGCACTAAACATCAATTTGATTGCAACACTTTTTGAAGAAGAGGACGAAGAAGACCCATACTTATAGGTGTCTAACATGTTCATATCATCTCCATGGTATTCCGACATTATTTATGTCTTGCAACATTTAAATCCTCCACCAAAATTTCCCCAAAGGTAAAGCTAGATTCTTAAATTTGAAATCTTCAAAGTATTGTATTCTTGATAGTGTTTTATATTGGAAAGATCTTGGTGGTGTGTCGCTGAATTGTTTGGTAGAAAATGACGCAAAGGATGTGATGAAAGATTTTCACAAAGGAGACTGTGATGGCCATCACTTTTGGAAGACTACAACAAATAATATCTTAAGGGTTGGTTTCTATTGGCCTACTCTTTTTTCTGATGTATATAAATCAGTGATGAGTTGTCATGAATGTCAAATTTTCCAAGGAAAAATAAAACTTTTGCCATTACCTTTGCATCCCATTACAATTCCAGCTCCTTTTCAACAGTGGGGTCTTGACTTCATTGGCGAGATCCATCCTTCATCATCTACACATCACAAATGGAATTTGACAACCACAGACTACTTTAAAAAATGGATTGAGGCAATCCCAACCAGGCAAGCTATTGATTCTATTATCATTCAATTTATTGAATATAATATATTGTATAGATTTGGCTGCCCATAGAAAATAATCACTAATAATGCTACTGCCTTCAAGTCAAAAATAATGGTGGAGTTTTGTGCTAAGTACCATATTGTATTAAGATATTCCAATGCTTATCATCCACAAGGGAACGGTCTCGCCGAATCCTCCAACAAATCTTTGATCAACATTATCAAGAAAGTTTTAGAAGTGAACAAGAAGAACTGACACAAAAAGCTCATTAATGCTTTATGGGTGGACAGAGTTAGTACTAAGAAATCAATAGGAATGTCTCCTTTTCAATTGGTGTACGAGATTGACATAGTTTTTCCTTCATCTCTTGTTCTCTTGATCTGAAAATTTTGTAGGAATTGGACAACGAAACCAATGATATGGAAAGATGGATAAACCAAATGATCCATATAGAACAAATTAGAGAGGAAGTTTTTAAGAACACCTCTAAACTTTAGGAAAGAATCAAAAATATCTATGATCTCAAGACCAAGGAAGACAATTTCAATTTAGGAGATGTGGTTCTTCGTTGGGATGCTAGAAATGAAGAAAAAGGCAAACATGGAAAATTTGAGAATTTATGGAGGGACCATACAGAATCTCAGCTTTTAGAGGGATGAATGCTTTCTTACTAGAGGAAATGAATGGAGAATATTACTTAGGAGGAGCGATCAATGGTAGGCTTCTCAAGCACTACCATGTTAAAAAAAAAAAGTTCTGAAATTTCATCACCATTCTATATACTGGTGTGTTTTTTATGTTCTAGTATCTAAGTGGCTATCATAGGAGTTTGAAGCCCAAAGAGAAGGCCCTAAGGCTTCTTTGGTCAGCTATTATTTTTATTTTACTTTTGCACTCTCGTCATGTCAAATAGTCAGTCAATTTTTAGTCAAACTTTGGTTTTCTGCATGTTGACTCCATTTCACTATGAATAAGGCTACTTGGTCTATGGTGTTCTTGACACCTTCAAGGAGCTGCTAACCCTAGCTGGAGCCAATGTTAGTGTTATTGTTGTTTGCCTATCACTAGAGATCAAATGTACTTTTACTAAATATGTCAGGAGCTTCAAGGTCAAATTTTACCATGTCACTAGGTTTATAGAGTAAAATTTGGTCACTGGGTAGTTGGTCTAGAAATGATTTTATTATTTTGGGAAAGTCACACATGCTGGTCACCTACCTCAATCAGATGAAGGCATCATAATAAAAATAAGGATTTCATTATATGAATCCATCAACATCATTCCATTCAGTTTCAGGTCTTCATTAAGTCATTAGGGTTTCAATGTCCATCATCATCATGTGTAAATCCAACATTAAATAAATCATGACAAGCAACTGTTTGACATTAACTTGATGAATTTTCACAAGTTATTCATGATTTTAGTTTCAAATGTTCCAGGAGAATAAGTTTTAGTGTTCAAAAAGTAAAAATGCAGCTTAGGTTCCAGCTCTCCAAGGTGACTCAGTTTTAAACGTTAAAAATCAGTTTTTTAAAGGTTTGTGAGGCCCGTTTATTTTCAAAAGGGAAACTAAATTGCTTATATAAAATCAAAAATCCCCAAACTCATTTCATTTTCCTTTCATTCCCCTTCATGCATTGAGATCTCTCCTCCATTGGCAAGAAAAGCTCAGGTTTTTAGGCAAATTTAGCAAAACATTGAAGGTGCTACACTTCCAGAGACTATGTTGTGCTTTTGAGGCCATCATTGCACTTTTGGACACTGTGTTGCGCTTCCAGACACTGTACTGCGCTTGTGCCAAAGCAACCCAAAACCATCTAGAAATCAGTATTGAGGAGATCCTCTTTCTCTTGTTCTATTTGGGAGTTTCCATTTACCTGGATTTCGTCCGCTATCATTTCCACGTTCCTTAAGAAAGCCCGAATGAGACTCTTTCTTGCCATAATAGTTCAGTCGGTACTATTACCTACCAGGAATCAAAATATAGATCAGATTTTAGATGGAGTAATATTATGTTGATTACTTTTTATCTGTGGGGTATTGTCATTGTAGAAATCTATTTTCTTGCTAATCTAGACTTCTCTACAAGTACATCAATTCACTTACCTTTTTCATTTAGCAAGATGGATTCAAGAACAAGATTTCTTCATCTAGGGTTTCTAGTGAAATTATCATGAAATGAGCTAGGGTTGATGATGGCTAGTCAAGTTTTCATATGCTAAACATGTAAATATTTCATCCTACACCTCTACACATGTTTAAAATACATTTTGAACCACTAAACCAACTACAAATCATGAAATTACTTCACCAAAAACTAAAACCTTGCTCATTCCTAAGCAATTTGGATAGTTTTCCTAGAAACTATGTTCTCCATATCTCACAAGCACTCCTTTCCTTCATTTCACCTCATTTGAGTTTCATGAGTTTATCACAGTCCATATCCATCTCCTAGAATTTCTCTTACCATTTTTTCCACTCCACCTATCTATCATTTCATTTTTTCACTCATCCCTCACTATTTTTTCTCATTTTCCTACTACTAGGGTTTCTATCATCATGGAAGGAGATTCTTCACTAGAGAGGAAAAAACACCATAAAGGAGGAAAAATTCTCAGATATGAACCTACCAAATGCAATGAAATCAATACCTCACCCTTCATCAAGTAGTGTTTCGAAGATGTGAGTTTTCTAGAGTTTTGCAAAAGAGTGTGTGAAGTTGGTTTTCATGAACAGTTGACAGATTGGATTGCCACTCATTTGAAAAGGGAAAGTGATATCATTGCTAGAGTTGAGTTCACATTTTCTGTCGCTGTTATTTCACTTTCTATAGGGATACCGAATCACTGAGAATATTGGTTTAAAGGCATGAATTTAGATCTTGAGCATTACAACTCCTTCTTGAAAACACCATACAGGGTGTTGAGCTAATTTATGGTCCTAAATTAACACAATTATTTCTTATCAATCCGGGTTGTTTATGCTTTGAGGCAAGTTCACTATATGTGAAGATCAGATATAATCAAACCTTGAAAGATAAGTTATTCAAAAGCTAAAAGTAATACATCTATAACTCTAATTCAATCAGCTTAAAAAGAGAGAAATATTGAAAGGGTTCTTGACCTCAAGAAATCCACCTTCACCTCAATTATCACTTAATGAATCAAAGATTGAAACCAAAAGCTTAAGATGGATAAATTATTAATGAATAAGCTCTTAACTTAAGAGACACATAAGATATTCCATCATAATTCATACATCTCAATATCCAAATCTTAATGAAAATAAAACTACTTGCATGTAAACAAAAGAAACTAGTTTTGATTCATCATTTTAGCAGAAGGGATGCCCAACTTGAACACCTGTTTTTCCAACTCAATAAAGTGATGAATAAGCTATTAACCAATGAAATCAATCACTATGCATGAACCATAAAGCAAACTGAAATAAAGCTTTGAAAAACTAGTGCTACAATTAACCAGATTACAAGGAAATGAAACTAGTTAACAAGGAAGTGTACTTAGCTTGGAATGGGGGCCCTCCACTCTTGCCTTGCACACTTTGAGAGGTGATATCAGAAGCTTAAATCAGTCACACATCCATAGTATTGAACAGCAAAATAATAATAACACAAGTCTTCAAATTAACTCCTCAATCCAAAGATGTCACAGCATAAAAGTATATCACAAAATCAATACATAAGCCATCAAAGTTTTGGCTTTAAATAAGAAGTCTCATGAAAAAACTGATCTATATTCACTCAAACAAACCCATCTACTCTCATCCACCTATCCAAGTCGAATTCATTATCCCTATCCCAAGAAGGATGACCATTCCTATGAAATCTCAAAACTGCCCTATTTTTATGGGATTCCTGCATGACTAGTCATGGTTGACTAGCACCAAATGGGCCTAATAAAGCTTGTTCTGTTCAAACTAAGCATTGTTGGCTTAGTCCTAGTTCCCAAGCTGTCCATACATGCATTCCATTCGTGCCCAAGTGTCCTGAAACCATATCAACCATAGAGCTATTACGGGAATTTCTGAATCTTCCAATTTTGCACTAAAAACCAAAATTTCATAAAAACTTTAGAAATTGAAAAATTAAAATTAAATACTTGAATGGATATCAAATATACATCAAAATGGGATAAATGAAGGGAAAATGGACGGAAAATAGATGGATAAGCAAGTTTCTTTGAGCAAAAATAAGACCAAAACTAAGGCTCAACATCTCTCCCTTGCTTATCATCAAGCATGTCCCCATGCTTGCTTGCTCCTCTTTGACCTTCGCCTTTCTGTAGTAGATGCTGTACCTGTAGATGCTTCCTGTTGTGCTACCCTTGCCAAACAATCCAAACCTGTATCATGTCTCTACCTAAACAAAGTTGCTTTGACCTTTTGTTTTTCATATTTTGTCTGCCACATGTTCTTTTCCTTTAGCCATTTAAATGCTTGCTTAGAAAGTAGATCATTTTTCCTTTTCAGCCTCCCCAATTCTTCATTCAGTTTCTCATTTTCCTTGACCAATTTAGCATTATCTTTCTTATTTGCCTTGTTTTCTTCTTTTAATTTCTTCTCTAATATTTTGCTAATTTCCAATTGGTCAGTTAAATCCCTGATTCTTCCTAAATTAAGTTCTCTCTCAAAATCTTGTGTTGTTTTCATTAGTGATGCTACTGCTGCATCATCATATGAAGAATCCTTCTCAAATGCCTCTTGTGCAAGATCATTTTCTTCTTGCTGTCTTGGGGAATATGTTTCTACTTCCTTCTCTAAATCAATGGGACTCTTATTCCTAAATCGCCTAGGAATAGACATAACAGATGTTTCATTTTCTTGCATGGCCATGCTGTTCTGTTGTTTGGCTCTTGTTCTAGGATACAAGGGTGAGTTCATTAATCCTCTATTTTCCTGCTCTGTTTTATCCTGTACCTCATGAACCTGTTCAATGAATTGATTTTTAGACATGAATTCTCACCACACTATGCCCTGTGATCTCACCTGATACTCAACTACGATTTTGATCAATCCTTGGTGGTATATCTGTCCTGCTTTAGGCCTGTTTTCATGTTTGACTGTTTCAATCATTCTCAAAAGGCTCATATATAGGAAATAAGGCAAGTTAATCCTATCCTCCCCTTTTATATGCTGCAGAAGTCTGACATGATACAAGTGAGCCACTCTATACCCCCTATCACAGGTCAAAAACTTTTGGATAACCAAAACCAACTCACCCCATGGTTCATTAAACCATTCTCTGGGTATCCCTTTTGTTCTGTCAAATGTCCCTTTCCTGTTCTTCTCAAGAAAGAAAGTCCAGGCTTTCTCCTTGAAGTGCAGGCCTTTGTAATACTTCTCACCTATCATGGGCAGATCTAAGGCTTGGGAAAGATATTCCTGGGTTACAGGAATAATGAAATCTCCCACTCGTGTCTGGTCTTGATTGAAATTGTTTATAAAGTCCCTGGTTATTTGTTCAGAGTGGCCATCAAATTTTTGTAGGAAACTTATCATCCCTGCTTGGTAAAGTTTTTCTATAGTTTCCTTCCCCCAACTCTCTATCTGGAATTTTGGCTCTACTCTGACTGACATTGCTTCTGTAAACCAATGAATGAATTCCTCTGCTGTTACTAATTTCATTTTGAAAGAAAGATATAATTATTTGTTTGATTTCGAAATGAAATTTTTGAAGGCAAAGAACCTTACCTTCCTTTTTTCAATCAACTCAATACACCTCTGTTTGACTCTGCCCTCAGCAACAGCACTGTTTTAATCCCTGTTCAATGCAAACAAATGCCTGTATACTCTGTCAATATGCTGCTCTCTGTTTTTGAAAACAAAAATACACATACAAACAATGTTTATACATGCTTCTGGCCTTATTTTGTTTACCAAAATTCAAATGATCGATTACTGTGTATGTTTAACCAGGAAAGCTGTGTAGTGCACATACATTTGGCTATCGGCCTCATCAACAAATATTCAAGATGCTCTCGGCCTAACCCAATATACTTTTTTTTTAAAGAACTTTTTGACTGAAAATTTTGACTCTGTAATGTGCCAAAATTATGCACACGGCCTCAATTACCAAATCAAATACCAAACTACACTCAGTTGCAACAGAACTATGAGCACGAAGGCACTTAGCCTTAGCATGGTAAATAGAGGACTATTCACATACGCTCAGCCTCTAAACACAAATGAACACGGCGCATTATAGCACTTGGAAATTGAAATCATGCTTTGCGGCCTCATAAAAACAATTTTCAAATACTTCTGGCCATAAAAATTTGCAAAACACAACCCTCGGCCCATCAAGATTTTACAAAAACTGCTCTCGGCTGTCTCATAAAAACTCTCAGACTCAAAACAAAAACAAATAATAGCGCATTCAAATGAATTTTTAAATGGCTTCGACATGCAATCCTTCAATCAGAAATGGCATTATGCATTCAATCCTTAAAGCATATCAATCCCCTGTTTTGGTGTAAATGAAAACAACAGTGCGCAACAAGGGTATGGATGTTGTTTTGACTGCTTGTTTTGCAGTTTAAATCGGCGCACAATCAATTAACTATGTGACAATACAAATGCAGTGCACATTCTACAACTCTTTACATTGCCATTCACCGCCATTCAACACGCAATAACACTGAACTGTCGTGCCTCCTTAGTTCATGGATTTCATTATTGACACGGCACAGCATACAACTCCACATACAATGCCAAAATCTACGTGTTGACCATGCAATACATTTGCATTTAAGTGAGTCCTGATCCACTAAGGATTCATACCAACATTCACACAGCAAATCATCGAGTTGGGGCTACAATTTCGGCTTACCTTAGATCACCGAGCACCTAGAGGGATATCGGCGCTCCAAATCTTGGTTTAACCGTTCAATTTGACTGGTGGCAAGGCAAAACAATCGTTACCATTAATGACTGAGAGTTTCTAACTTTGATTCACTGTGCCGAGCTTTAAACAATTAACGCCTTACCTTATTGAATCCCTGAAAATCCGTTATCTCAAAACGTCAAACCCGGAACAATTTTCCTCTTTAAATTCTCCCAACTCAGTTCACTTTCCTTTTCACTAGGCTGCAGCTTCAAACGCCATTTCTCTGAGCTTATGCGGCGATGAAGATTATGGTTTAACATGACACAGAGGATTATTGTTTGAACTGCACAAGAGCTCGGTCAGTGTTCATGACCGTTTCAGGCTATACTGCAATGTATATCCATTGGTGTTTTTAAAATTCGTGGCTTACATGGCCGTCCTGTTGACCAGTCGCCTGACTGTGTCATGAGGATGGCCAAGTCATGGCTTGGTACGCATGATCCCTGTGCAGCGTATCATCCAATGGATAAACAAACTGCCATGCCACCATGTTAAGTGTTGGTCGGTTGTCGTATGGGATTACTTGTTTAATTCATTGCAATGGTTTATCATCATGTCCATCGCCGTATGCTTGCACTACTACATATTCACTGCTTGCTGTGTAATGATATGTATGCAATGATGTTTGGATACCATTTCCCACCGTAATGTTCTAATTTTTGTTTATTCACAGCTGTCCACCATATTCCATAAACTTTGATGCATGAACCTTTGCTTGTAACTATGTTATATTCCATACCTTATACCATATGTATAAACCTTTGCGCATTTATTTATGTGCAACATATATATACCTTTTACCATATACCATATGTGCGTTTGGTAATAGAAACGACCTTAGCGCATTCACATACTTTGTCGAACTATGGTATATATGTTGTTTGATATAATATCCTTTGATTTCCATATAGTGCATAAGTTTATTGACTTTGTATAAAATAGTTTTATAATTTTAAAATGACCATTGGGGTCATGTTTAAAATTATTACCATCACTAATGCTCTGAGTGGCCTGAATTTGTATGTGCAGGTTGAGAGCTATCCCAGTTTGGCCTTTTTAAGCTTGCAAAGAAAAATACTTAGGGGTAGTAGGGTTAATGAAAAGAGGGAATATGTATGGAAATGAAAGGGAATAGGGTTATAATGTATAAGGGTTATAGGAATATAGGATATAGATGATAATGAATATCCCCAGGTACTAATTTCAACTTAACAAAAACTAAAAATTTCTAAGAAAAATTTGAATTTTTAAAGCACAAAATGACCACATATACTCCCCTGGATGATGGCTGTACAATTAGGATGAAATCAATTTGGTCATATATTGTAGATGGATTCAAATGTAGACTTTATTGCTGATCCTTGTTCTTCATGTTCTGATTCTTGAATTGATAATCAGGTCCCTCTGTAATGATTCATTGTTTCAGGTCCCTTTTTTTGCTTACAAAATATGCACATGTTATGTTGACATTGGCAGGTCTTTCAGGTCCCTTGGCAATGATTTGTTATATCAGGTCCTTCTATTGACAATACAAGTCTTGTTTCCAGCTAAAGAGCTGATGGTTGCAACTTCAGTTGTCCACTTTAAGAGCAAATGCAAGTCTCCCCCCTTGTTGAAGATATGACTTGTCCTCAAGTCATTGATTGGTGGAGTGTACCTGCAGTAATGATATCTGAGAACAGTAGAACAAGTAGAAAGAATTCATAGAGTCCAAGTTGCCCTGGTTTTCCCCTAGGAATCCGTGCTTGCAATGTGCCAGTTACCTGGTTTTCACTTGCAAACAATTTATTTATTTTGATGTTTTTTTTTTTTTCAATTTTTTTTTTTTTTTTTTTATTCAACTAGTAGACTGGACGATGGCTCATCCTGTGCCATGAGTTCCAGTTGTGTGTCTTCGATCAATTCTTTCATAAATGCTTCTTTACTAATATGCCTATTGTAAACTTTGAGCCTATTTCCGTTCACTATAAAAGAGGTGGAATCCTGGTCGATGGTCTTAATCCTTGCTGCTCCATTGTCAAAGATTTCGTCAATTTCATATGGGCCTAGCCAGTGTGTTGTGAACTTTGCTTTGAAATCTTTGAATTTGGAGTCGAAAAGCAATGCCCAGTCTCCCTTGTGAAATGTCTTTGTTTTGATGTATCTGTCGTGCCACTTCATTCTTTGTTGTTGCACTAATGTAGTATGTTCCATAGCTTGTTGTCGATGCTCATCTAATTGATTCAGTTCCATGATCCGCTGCTGTTGTGCTTCTGTCAAGTCGATTCCTAGTTTAGGTGCTAGTCTGTATGTATGTATCTGAAACTCTATAGGTAGTAGAGCCTCCTTCCCATATACTAACTGGTATGGACTGAAACCAGTTGTTGTTTTCCAAGTGATCCTATAGGCCCAGAGTGCGTATTTTAATTTTTCAGACCAATCTTTTCTATTCATATGTACTGTTTGTGTCATAATATTTTTCAGGACTTTATTTGTTGATTCGACTTGACCATTTGCTTGTGGATGATATGGTGTATATTTCCTATGCTTGATCTTGTATTTCTCCATTAGATCTCGTACCAGCTTTGATGTAAACTGTGTGCCTTGACCTGTTACAATTTGTCTAGTTACTCCATATCTGACAAAGATTTCTTCAAAAAGAAAGGTGACAACTGTATCTTCTGTTGCTTTGTTAACTGCTTTTGCTTCTGCCCATTTGGTTATAGTCTGTACATACTAATATGTACCTCTTCCCATTTGATGGTGGATTGATAGGTCCAACAAAGTCAAGTGCCCACTGCTCAAATGGTTCTATGAGAACTTGTGGCTTCAATGGCATTTCATCTGATGTTATTGGTCATCCTATTCTCTGGCAGCTATCACATTACTTGACATATTTCTTAGAGTCTCTGAAGATGGATGGCCAATAATAGCCTAGTTGTAGCACTTTATATTCTGTTCGTTTATCTGCAAAATGGCCACCACAGGGTTCATCATGACATGCTCTTAAAATGTATAATATTTCATTTTCTCGTACGCATTTTCTAATTATTAGGTCTGAACCAGTATAAAATAAATCACCATTGACCCATGTATATCTAGAGCTTGCTCTAACAATTTTGTGCTTTTTCTTTTTAGTAAATTGAGATGGAAACCTTCCAGATGATAAATAGTTGGCAATATCTGCAAACCATGGTGTTTTGCCTGTGATGGAAAACAGATGTTCATCAGGAAATTTATCTACAACTGGATTTGGATCAGGGGGTGAGTGTATGCGGGACAGAAAGTCAGCCACTTGATTTTCTTTTCCTAGCCGATCTTGCATTGTGATATTAAATTCCTGCAGTAACAGTAACCATCTTGTTATTCGTCCATTGGTGATGGGTTTATTCATCAAGTATTTGATTGTTGAATGATCAGTATGAATGAAAACTTGATATCCTGTTATATAGTGCCGAAATTTATTTATTGCATGTATAACAACTAACATTTCCCTTTCTGTGACTGTGTAGTTCATTTCTGCAGGTGTTAGATTTTTGCTTATGAAGTATATTGCATAAGTGAACAAGTTATCTTTCTGTCCAAGAGAGACACCTATCGCAGTATCAAATGCATCAGTTGAGATATGAAATGGTAAAGACCAGTTTGGTCCACGAAGAATGGGGGCAACTGACAATTTCTCTTTCAGAATTTGAAATGCATTTTGACAATCATTTGTCCAGTGAAATTCAATGTCTTTTGCTAATAATTTGAACAGAGGTTGGGCGATTTTACTAAAGTTTTCAATGAATCGTCTGTAATAGCCTGCATAGCCTAAGAAACTTCTAACCTCTTTCTGTGTTGTAGGAGGCATTAAGTTTACTAAGACTTGGATCTTGGCTGGATCCACCTTTATTCCTGAAGCAGAAATGTGGTGTCGCAGAACTATTCCTTCTATCAACATCATATAGCATTTCTCATTGCTTAATGAAAAATTTGTTTCAATGCATCGTTTCAAAACTTTCTCAAGGTTGTTTAAACAATCATTGTATGTGTTTCCGTAAACTGTGAAGTCATCCATATAGACCTCTACACATTCATGAATTAGATCAGCAAATATTGCAAGTACTGCTCGTTGGAAAGTTGCAGGTGCATTGCACAGACCAAATGGCAAGACATTATATGCATAGGTTCCCCATGGGCAAGTAAATGTTGTCTTGTCTTGGTCTTCTTCCGCTATCCTTATCTGGTTGTATCCGCTAAACCCATCTAAGAAGGAGAAAAATTTCTTTCCAGCTAATGAGTCTAACACTTGGTCAATGAAAGGTAGAGGAAAATGATCTTTGAGTGTAGCTTTGTTTAATTCCCGGTAGTCCACACATACCCTCCACTTTCCATTATTCTTTGGCACAATAACTAGTGGAGAAACCCATTGACTATCTGAAATAGGATAAATGAATCCAACTTCTAACAATTTTTGCAGTTCTTCTTTCACTATTTCCTTCGTCATAGGATTCATTCGTCTTTGAGGTTGTCTTACAGGTTTAAGTTGATCATTTGTATAGATGTGGTGGAGACATGTGCTAGGATGAATTCCTTGCATATCAGTATAATCCCAGGCAAAAGCTTTTGAATATTTCTATAATAGTGCAATTACTTCTTGCTCTTGTGTTGGTTACAATTCATTTCCAATGTTTAGATGTTTTCCAGGATGAACCTCAACTGTTTTGATTGCTGGCTTGGAGACTGTGTTTACAGGAAAGATGTCTATAAAAGAATTCTGCAAAGTTTGAACAGTACAAGTTTCCTGAAAACATTGATTCAGAAGGTTGCTTGCAGCTTCATATTGAGCTTTCCTAAGCTGCCCTGAAATACTTGGTTCTGAAATGAAAAGATCCATTAAGTCTTCATTCCCTTCTTCTTCTCTAAAATCAAAGAATTGATTTATACTTAAAACTGATTTTTTTTGCTGTTTTTCTTGAGTTTCAAGTATTGATTCTAAAGAAGTGGATTGTGCAGGTGAATAAAAAGTGATATGTTTCCTTTCATCTCCATGTGAAATAATCATGCTTCCAGATCTGCATCCTATGAAGGCATCAGCAGTAGCTAACCATGGTCTGCCTAAGATTAGAGGATGTCCTCCCAAGTTTGTTTTTGGTTGCAAGATCAGGAAGTCAACAAGATACTCCCATGAATCCAAGGAGACTATGATATCTTCTAATATTCCTTCAGGAAGAACTTTAGATCTATCTGCTAGTTCCAAGATTGTAGAAGTTGATCTAATGTTGTTTAATTGCAAAGTTTTCATTGTATCCATTGTCATCACGTTTATAGCTGCTCCCAAGTCTATTAATGTATTTGGTACTGAGAAATTATTTATTGATATGGTAACCATTGGGATGCCAGGATCAATATATTTCTCTACTATGGTTTGTGTAGACATGAGGCTTGCTAATTTACCAATGACTTGGATTGTTGTAGGATCCTTTTTCTTTTTCTCTGATTTCCGAATGCACAGTTCCTTTATTGTTTTAGCATATATTGGTATTTCTTTAATTGCCTTCAACAAAGGAATTTTTACATAAGCATTATTTAACTCATCTAAGATATCAAATTCAGGAAGGATTATTTTGTTTTGTTGTTCCACTAACCTTTCAGGATAAGGTGGAGTTTGTGTTGTAACATTTGTTCCTTTCTGATTTTGTATCTCAGTTTGTGATGTTTCAGATGATTCTCCTTGTTCAGTTGGGTCTTCTATAATTGGAGGAGAATCCTTTTTAAGCACTTTTCCAGACCTTAGATGGACATCGTTAAGAGGAAGGATCGAATATGTAGGAAAACATGCTTCTTCCTCCACAGTGTATGCAGATTTGTCCACCTTATTATTTGGATTGGCCATTGGTTGGGCTGGTAGTTGAGTTGGTCTGGGTTGATTTGTAGGTAACTGTAATTGTTGTGGTTGGGTCAACAACGATGGTGGATTCTGCTGTGGAAATGGGATGGATTGCGGATATACAGAATGTTGTTGTTGAAAGGGTATGGATTGCGGATATTGTGGATATGCAAATGGTTGTTGGTATTGTTGCTGGTATTGTTGTTGATACTGTTGAGGCTGCTGGTTGCCATAACCATATCCTCTCCAACCTTGTGCAGGTTGTTGTGAATATTGTTGTGGAGGCCAAGCTTGCCATGGCATTGGAGGGGTCCAAGGATTATAAGGTGGATAGGCATAATTTTGTTGAGGGAATTGTGGCTGATTTGGTTGAGGTATCCTAGGTTGCCATGGTCTTCGTGGTGAAACCTTCTGTCCCTGGCACTTCTTCCATTGAATTCATTTGTAATTCTTTCAATGTTACACAATTCTCTGTGGAATGATTGCCTGTACAAAGACCACAAACCTGAATACTATCCAAAGGACATTCTCTCAAAGGATAATTCTTTTTACATTTGGAACAAAAGATTGCTAAAGCTTGTTCTTGTTCTTCTTTCTTCTTGTTTGCCTTTAGCACATCCACTTGTGTCCCTAATGTACTCAAGAGGTCTATTTTGAAATTTTCCAATAGACTTCCTATTTCAGCTCTCGTTATCCCTCCTGCAGCTGAATTTGCTGCTTTGGAACTCACTTCCCTTCTTCCGGTTTTTGGTCTTCCTCTAGAATATTTCTGACATAACTCGAAAATTTCATCGAATGGAAGGTTTGAAATATCTCCTTTACCCATCACATTCAAAATGTCAAGGTATTCATTCCTTACACCTTTGAGGAAGATTGTGCGAACAGTTTCTTGATTTAGAGAATGTTGTTTAGATTTCTTAAGATTATATGCGAATCTTTCCAAATATTCTTCTAAGCTTTCATCTTCTTGTTGTGTCATTCTAAAAACATCTTCCTTTGAATCTCTAGATCTACAATAAGCTTGATATTTCTTAAGGAAGACAGTTCGCATATCATCCCAAGAGGCTATTGTTTGTTCTCCTAAACCCATAAACCATTTTAAAGCTGCTACTTTTAATGTTGCATGGAAAAGACGAAGTTTATGAATGTCATTAGTATATCCGTATGTTCTACATAGGATATAAAATTCAAACATAAATGGATCAGGATCTTCTGTAGACATTCCATAAAAGTTTTGAAATACAGAAGGTGGAATATTTTTCATTTTTACTTCTTCTCCCAATATTGCACTTGTATCTACTATTGGAAAACCAAAAGTAGTTTCTTGATCAATTCCATCTTCTTGTCTTTTCCAGTCGTTTTCTAGCTTCCTATCATTTTCTTGTTTTGCATCTTCCTCTCTCTTTCTTCTCCATTCTCTTTGTTGTCTTTCATATTCAGCCCTTTGTTGTTCAGGATTGAGATGAACGGATCCATGTCCCTCTTCTGCCATTGTTTGATTTATTTCAATTTCAAGTGGAATTTCAAGTTGTTGGAAGATAGGAGGATTTATGGATGGAAAGACATGTTGTTTTCCTTTTTCTTTTTGTTTTCCGGAAGTGGAGAATTGATTTTGTTTTGCTTCCCAAGCTAACAAAGTTTTCCTTTCAATTAAAGTTAATCTTTGGCCAGTTCTTTGTTTTTCTACCAACTCCTCAATTATTGGATTACCAGTAACTGGAGTGTATGATGATCCTATTTCTACTTGTGGGGGGTTTTTGATAAATCTACCTTGAGGATCTCTATATCTAGGCATAAAGAAACATAACTTAAAATGGAATGTAACTAATGTTTTTGTGGTTTTGAAATTTATCTTTCTATTGAATATTCCGATATTTGCCTCCTCGGCAGCGGCGCCAAAATGTTGAGCTAATTTATGGTCCTAAATTAACACAATTATTTCTTATCAATCCGGGTTGTTTATGCTTTGAGGCAAGTTCACTATATGTGAAGATCAGATATAACCAAACCTTGAAAGATAAGTTATTCAAAAGCTAAAGGTAATACATCTATAACTCTAATTCAATCAGCTTAAAAAGAGAGAAATATTGAAAGGGTTCTTGACCTCAAGAAATCCAGCTTCACCTCAATTATCACTTAATGAATCAGAGATTGAAACCAAAAACTTAAGATGGATAAATAATTAATGAAATAAGCTCTTAACTTAAGAGACACATAAGATATTCCATCATAATTCATACATCTCAATATCCAAATCTTAATGAAAATAAAACTACTTGCATGCAAACAAAAGAAACTAGTTTTGATTCATCATTTTAGCAGAAGGGATGCCCAACTTGAACACCTGTCTTTCCAACTCAATAAAGTGATGAATAAGCTATTAACCAATGAAATCAATCACTATGCATGAACCATAAAGCAAACTGAAATAAAGCTTTGAAAAACTAGTGCTACAATTAACCAAATTACAAGGAAATGAAACTAGTTAACAAGGAAGTGTACTTAGCTTGGAATGGGGGCCCTCCACCCTTGCCTTGCACACTTTGAGAGGTGATATAAGAAGCTTAAATTAGTCACACATCCATAGTATTGAACAGCAAAATAATAATAACACAAGTCTTCAAATTAACTCCTCAATCCAAAGATGTCACAACATAAAAGTATATCACAAAATCAATACATAAGCCATCAAAGTTTTGGCTTTAAATAAGAAGTCTCATGAACAAACTGATCTATATTCACTCAAACAAACCCATCTACTCTCATCCACCTATCCAAGTCGAATTCATTATCCCTATCCCAAGAAAGATGACCATTCCTACGAAATATCAAAACTGCCCTATTTTTATGGGATTCCTGCATGACTAGTCATGGTTGACTAGCACCAAATGGGCCTAATAAAGCTTGTTATGTTTGAACTAATCATTGATGGCTTAGTCCTAGTTCCCAAGTTGTCCATCCATGCATTCCATTCATGCCCAAGTGTCCTGCAACCATATCAACCATAGAGCTATTACGGGAATTTCTGAATCTGCCAATTTTGCACTAAAAACCAAATTTTCATAAAAACTTTAGAAATTGAAAAATTAAAATTAAATAACTGAATGGATATAAAATATACATCAAAATGGGATAAATTAAGGGAAAATGGATGGAAAATAGATGGATAAGTAAGTTTATTTGAGCAAAAATAAGACCAAAACTAAGGCTCAACACAGGGAAACCCATACACATATCATACCTTTTAGGCACCTGTTGGAGAAGTATTCTCCATTGATGAAAGTTGTCATGAAATTTTTCACATGTGAGGGAAGGTTTTCTAGATTGTATGCTTATCACATCCGGCTTCTAATGTACTTTACAGCTGAGCAACCTCTCAACATGTGCAACTATCTATGTAGAAGCCTTATCAAGATGTCTGAGAAGGTACAGGTGAAAAACAAAGAAAAATATCCTAGTCTCTTCCATTATAGTTTGATCAAAACTGTAGTTCTCCATCAACTTCCAGAGAAAAACATGACATGGGATTCTTTCTTGGAGACAACTTTGAAATGGCATGAAGCTAATGTTTCAATTTAGCATCCAAAAATTCCAACAAAACATATGGAAATCGGATCCTCAAGTTGATTAGTGGAGGTTCCTAAAGCACCTAGAACTGAGGTGACTAGGATGTACCAAAGAGGAAAAAGGCTTGTGTTTGCTTCTCATGGTGAAGAAGGGGCCAAGCCTTCTACATCAGAAAAAGGGGTCACCAGTACAGGATAACGATTTGATTGAGCACGAGTTTGAGTTGGTAGACTTGGAAACAAGAAATGATCCCTCAAGCATGCAGTAGACTATCAAAGAAAAGGACTCTCAAATCAGAGAAATCATGGATAACATGGCAAGGGCAAGGTTTGTCATCTTGTTCCTAGAACAAGAAAATGGTCAGCTAAAGGCCAAACAACTTATCATGGAAAAAGATCAAGCTAAATTGTTGTAGAAAATAGGCAAGGGAAAAGCGGTCTTGGAGATCAATGAACTTGAAGAGACTAAAAGATAAGGAAAGAAAAATAGGTTGAGAACCAAAGGGCTTGAGAAGGCATTGAAAGAGGATAAAAAACACATTTTTTTGGATGAAGAGCTAGAGTTGGAGGACAGAATTGCCTTAGAGGCTAATGAGGATAGGGATATTGGTTAGCAAGGTCAATGACCACTTGGAGAATCTTCTGGATCAAAACTGTAGTTCTCCATCAACTTCCAGAGAAAAACATGACATGGACTTCTTTCTTGGAGACAACTTTGAAATGGCACGAGGCTAATGTTTCAATTTAGAATCCAAAAATTCCAACAAAACATATGGAAATTGGATCCTCAAGTTGATCAGTGGAGTTTCCTAAAGCACCTAGACCTGAGGTGACTAGGATGTACCAAAGAGGAAAAGTGCTTGTGTTTGCTTCTCATGGTGAGAAAGGGGCCAAGCCTTCTACATAAAAAAAAAGGGGTCACCAGTACAGGATAAAGATTTGATTGAGCACGAGTTTGAGTTGGTAGATTTGGAAACAAGAAATGATCCCTCAAGCATGCAGTAGACTATCAAAGAAAAGGACTCTCAGATCAGAGAACTCATGGATAACATGGCAAGGGCAAGGTTTGTCATCTTGTTCCTAGAACAAGAAAACGATCAGCTAAAGTCCAAACAACTTATCATGGAAAAAGATCAAGCTAAATTGTTGTAGAAAATAGGCAAGGGAAAAGCGGTCTTGGAGATCAATGAACTTGAAGAGACTAAAAGATAAGGAAAGAAAAATAGGTTGAGAACCAAAGGGCTCGAGAAGGCATTGAAAGAGGATAAAAAACACATTTTTTTGGATGAAGAGCTAGAGTTGGAGGACAAAATTGCCTTAGAGGTTAATGAGGATAGGGATATTGGTTAGACAAGGTCAGTGACCACTTGGAGAATCTTCTGGACAAGGCCAATAGAGATAACCGACAACTAAGGCACATGGCACATCACTACCAGGCCAAGAATATGATTTGTAATGTCAAGGTCAAACAACTGGAAAACAAGCTCAAAGAAACCCTAAAAGACAAAAATGAGAAGGGTAACTTAGAGATGCGTGCTAAAACATCCATGAGGGATTAACATACCTCATTTTAAACAAATTCTTTCAGTATAAATCACATGAGAGAATTTTCTGGCTAACACTTTTCGAACCAACAAGTGTAGAAATACGTTGGCCAAAAAATTCTCTCATGTGATTTCTACCGAAAGACTTTGTTTAATTCATTATGGATCACAAAATCTTGAATAAAAAAAATACCTCATTTTACAGCACATGACCAATTTTGGAGGAATTCTAAACATTTTTTGTTTTTTGGCTATTTTAGTGCCTAATTTAGAAATTTGGCCAGTCACAAAAGCGTAACGCCAAGGCGTTACGCTTTTTCCTTAGGCAATTAAATCACAAATAGTTTGCAGTTTTGGAAATCCATTAGCATCCTCTCAAAACCCATTCTTAATACTTTCCATAGAGGGCCCAAATTTTGAGAAAAAGAGGAAAAAGTGGTCAAAAATCAGCATTCTGGCCCTCTTTTTGACAGGCTTTGCGCTTCTGTAGCGACCTTAGGAGAGTAGCTTTGTGAAGGCCTTCCCAGGGTCATTTTCAAAACTTCAAGGTGTTCTGGAGACTAGACTTGAAAATATACTTGACCACTATTTCAGATATTCATTTAGACCTTAGGAAGTCACCTCAAATCGAGCTCAAATTTGGTGCTATGCTTCAAATTTCTATGTTTTTCATCTAAATTTCACTATGTAAATTTCCTAGTTTTCAGTTTGACTTAGCCAAAGTCAAAAATCTTGCTGTAATTGAAGTTAGTTTGAGCTTATATTATGTAATAATGAGTAAATGGACATGATAGGTAGTTTTTGTGGTTTAATAGGCCTCATTAAGGAAGTAAAATCCAAATCAAAGTCTACAACAAGTGTCTGTATTTGACCTTCTCACTCTCACCAGTTAGTTGAGAGAATCTTGGAATTAGTTCCACCACCTAGGAATTTGATTCCTGAAGGTGGGGAAGTGGTTCAATTGAGTCTATATGTAACATTTCTCACTCAGAGAGAAAGGTGGGACTTTTTGGAGCAAGCTAGTATACTTATGTTTTCTTCAGCTAATACAGGAGCAGTTGCAGCTATATTTCAGGAACTCTAGTTCAGTGAGTCTATGGTGTTTGTTTCTTATTTCTATCAGTTTTAATGGATAAATCATCACTCTTTATATGATTTATGTTCTTCCTATGAGTTTCTTTGTAGTTATATAAATAGAAATCTTGAAATTCAGCTCTATCTATGTGAAATTCATAGTTGTGTTTCTCTTCTTCTAAAGCTAATTAATTCATGCGTTTACATGCTCATTAGTCTCTTTTAAACTCACAAATCTATGCTACATTGATAAACACTCCAATTTCACCATAACACACTAATATCTAGCTCCTATTATACTTGTTTCTACATACTTAAAGCCTAGACCTAATTACTTTCTTTACACCCTAGTCCAATAAACCTAAAAAACCTAAATTCACAAGAACTCAAGACAAACTTATATATCTAGCCTAAAACCTATCTCTTTGCATATATTCATTGAAAAATCCTTTGGTAGATCCCTCTCTAGCTGAGAAGGGCTAGCTAGAGAGCTGAAAGTGGTTCGAGGTTACCTCTTTCGATCTCCTTCTCAGCCTAGGAAATTGTAGGGGATAGCAGAGTGCATTCTACTAGTTCCTTCGACGTTCTGAATATAGTTGCTTTAATTCCTTGCAATGCCTAATCAATTCTCTAAAAACCATCTTCAAAGCTGAAGGTTAACAGAAAACTCTCCTTTAAAATGTCCCACTCATTCGTTCCATGGAATATCTTCGTTTCCATATACTAGTTCATCAGGATTGTATCTAACGTATGAGAGAAAGTATGCACCCATTCTAGTTGTGGTTTTGTTCCCCAGGCCTTAGTCCATTGGGCCAAATGATCGTGCATATCATTCTTCCTATGTTATTTTTTTGTCATTCTAGTATTAGCATAGCCAAACCTTAACTTCATCATTCTTTTGTATTCGCTCCATCTAGCAAAGCTCTCCTTATGTGTACCACATCGATGGGCAGGTGTAGTGCACAATGCCAATTCCAGTGCCTAGAATCGATGTTCTTCCAATACTTCCCTTTCAAATTCATCGAGAAATAGTTCCACATGAGTCAAACCATCATAATTCATAACGTTTTTTTACCTCGGTCGAAACACACCTCAGCGACTTGGTCATCATATTGCAGCGGAGCATAGATACTTCATGCTACCAGTTCTACTAGTGTTCAAGCTCTTCATCTGAATCAGAGGTGCAGGAGTTATCCCTATCCCACACAATTTTTCCATTAGCTATAGGATTGATCCAATATTCATCTTGCATTTTTATCTTATATATCTGATCGAGGTCATCATCACTTTCTACATAGTTGCGTATAGGTTCATTATAACGCGTTCCTTCTGAAGGGCCTAGTGGTAGTACAACCCTGAGCGACTTCTTCTCAAAGGACATCTTCCGTCTTTTCAAGTTGATTACCCCATTCATATCAATTGCCTAGTCAATTCCTAGCAACGTGGGGTATGGGTTACTATCATCCACTATCCCAATGACTTCAAAGTCAGCCAATGCACTCGCACCCTCAATTTCCACTGTTACAACATATAAGCACCCCATCGGAATAATATTTTGATGATTTTCCATGCATAACTGAATAGGAGACCACTGCAGTGTAGGTCGCACCATCCTTTCCCATGCCTTGTTTGCAGGACATTCACATCAGATGCCATATCCAAGATAACTTGGTCCATTTCATAATCACTTATATGTGTAGTTAGCCTCATCTCACGCCCTGTTCGCGTTTTATGATTACCAATATTTCTTACTGTGAATTATTCAGTAGGATTCTTTTCCTTATTGGCTCTTTTGTCTATTAAGTCTTGCAATCCTTTGACTTTCTTCTGATCACGTAGAAGCTTCGTACAAATCTTCACAAAGATAGTGAGTAGTGAAGGATCTACTTCTTGCATCGCATTAGTCTCTGGAAGATTTTCATGACTTCCTGAGGTGGAGGCCTTAGCAGCCTTGCACACCCATCCATCTTCCTTAGGCTTCTTACCTTTATGTACACCATTTTTCATACCATTTCTCAACACGATATTTACACTCTGATCCTCTACTCTCATAATTTCAAGGTTCTACGTAGGCTGCTGGGGTTGCACCTTCTTCTCTTGCATCCTTTCCATAAGGACTAGATATTCCTCTATGACATGGTCAAACTATTGAAAATACCGACAATAGGGTTGTGTGGGGTTTATATAATATTGCACGAAGTGCCCTGCTTTGCCATAGTTATAGCAGATTACCTGCCAATGCCCACGACCTAGTCCGGTGCCTCTTCCTCGTCCTCGGCCTTGGAATCCTCCACAAGCTGCTCCTATGCCTTGATCCTGAAGCTGATTTTCTTCCTGTATTCTATAGGTATGGGTTCTATCCACCATTAGCTCATAACTCCTATAATGGTGTTCATCGTGTCCTACAAACTTACAGAAATTGCCAAATAACTATTAAGGGGTCTAAACAAACTTCTGCAATAGATGACAGTTATCAGTAGCATGTTTTCCTGTAACCTAACAAAAAACACACCACAGCACAGCTCCCGCGCTTGTCCCAACACTATTGTTTGGTTTCAAGGGCACAGACCCTCCCCCTATAATATAATTCTTAAAACTTGGGCAATGGTCCTTATCATGTCCTTGGCTCTTACATTTCAGACATGAGATCTCAGTGTGCACCTCCAGTTGAGCTTCCCTTCCTTTCTTCAAGATCTCCAACTCCAAGTGCAGACCTTCTAGATGTGAATGAATATGTTGCACTCTGTTATAGCTCCAAATCTCACTCTTATGGTTTGTGATGCTGCACTTATGGCCTAGGGCAACCCCTCCTTCCAGACCTGGTCCAAAAATTTAAAAAACAGTGTTTTATTCCCTATACGCGACTTTGCCCTGTGTTAAACGCGTGTACACGCGGGTCTGTCATACCCAACCCGCGTGTATCTATTAAAACACTTAAAAAAATATATTTTCCTCTTTTTCGGGCGGTGATCGCGGGTTTACCTGCTGGATCACCTGTTAGTGCCCGTGGCCCAACTGTTCCCAACCAACTCCTAACTAAAAAACTACTTTGGAGAGGGTATAAAAAGACATCAAAGGGAAGGCCAAGGGGAGAGAGAAAGGAGAGCAAGATTATTATGCTGAGATTTTTCCCTTAGACCAGGTCTGAAGTCCTTGGTGCATTCTGCACTTCCCCCATTTTGCATAGGAAACCCTTGTTTCCATGTGTATTGGTGATCATTCATCCTTGACATCATCATTGAGTAAGACTTGGAAGGAGCTCTTGTTGGAGGCTGGAGGCTAGAACGAATCCGGGAGGAAGCTTGCTTGGAGCCTGCTGAAGGTGTTCAGGTGATATCTTTCCGATATATGTACTTTATTTGCCTTTATATATAAAGAAACATGTCTTTGTTCCCGAATAATCTTTCTTTATGCTTATGAGATTCTTGTGTTGAATTCTTATGAAAGTGGTTACTTAAAGATTTTTTATAACTAACTTTATAGCATAAAGATGATTTATATATAAACTTCTATACATGTACTGTTGTGTTCTTTGATTTGTTTGTCTTGCAGGTCAAAGAAAGAAGAAGGGAACTCCAAGAAGGGTTTGCACCCTAACGGTCTTCTCGAACGTAGGACCTTAGGTATGTGCCCTAAACATTAGAATTTGCTTAAAAGTAAAAAAGATGGCTGTGTGTGTGTGTTTCTTTGAATAAGCAATTTTCAGTCTGGTAGAGTCTTAGCCCAAAGGACCCTAGGGGTACTTTCCCTTCAACCAGAATTGGCGACTCCACTGGGGACAACACTCTTGTTGTTCCTAGTTTGGGTAGTCCTCAAGCCAATCAAGGCTCAGTCCCTCTGTTTGTTGGTTCTGACTGTCTGATATTTTCTTGAACTCCAAGCTTTTCCAGTTTTTCAGTTTGTGTTTTTTTATTTTTCTTGAAAGACTTAAGATACGCACTTTTTCTGGATTACAGAAGCGTATATACGCAAGTTTCACTAAGTAAACCCGCGTATATGCAGGTTTCCTTAGTTACAGTCGCGTATACACGCATTCTGCAAATAATTGCAGGCGCGTATATCACATAATTTTCAAGATTTATAATTTTTCTTTTGCTGAATGTCTGTCTGGTGGTTTGGGTCAGTTTAAAACAGCCAATTCCCAGTGACAGTTCTCTGTTTAACAGGGGGCATCTTGTTTCGAACTCTCTCTAGTTATAAGGAGTGCTAGTCTTGTTTTTCGTTGATTGCAAGCGTCATTGATTTTTGACACACAAGATTTCTGTTTAAGAATCTTGATTGCTCTGTTTCGGCAGAGTGGGAAGATTGTCTTAAAATCTTTGTGTCCATTTTGTTTTCATGACATTTGTGTTTGCTTAACGAAATCATTTTTATGACCATTTACTCCTTTGTTTCGGGAAATTTGTTTGTTACCAGTTTCTTGAAACTTATCTTTTGATATTTTGGGCTTTCATTGCTGCTTTTGATTGTCAAAAGCGTTTTCGAACACATTTTATTTTTGTTGAGTTTTCATCATTTGAAAGGTGTCAATTCACAAAAGTGTTTGGTGGCTTGTTTATCAATCATTAGTGTCAGTATTTTTGAGAGTTTTCCTTTGAAAAAGACTTTTTGGTTTGATTGAAAGAAAATCTTTTGAAAGTTTTTGAGTTTCGCTTTCTTAAACTTGCTTCTCATTTGATTTCCTTTTTTGCGAAGTGAAAGTGCTTTGTTTTTATCTTAAAACTTGTTTTTATTGTTTGGACGAAATGATTAGTAACAAATCATCTTCTATCTAAGCATTTCAGTGGCAAGACAAAATTTGGTAAAGCAGCAACTTTCCTTCTTTGTTTTTAGAGTAGTCTTTGAATCGTGCATCCACATTTAGTTCTTGCATTAGGGAAAGATTTGCATCTCTTTTTAGGCATATTTAGTTTTGTTAGTTTTTGTGAGTGTGGAGTCTGAAAAGAAAAAGAAAAAAATTTTGTTTATATTACAAGTGCCTTCTGAACCTCATAGAAATTGCTCTTCATCGAAAACAAAAGTGCATGTGCATGTAGCTAGGTTTTATTAATTTCTTTTGCGTCCATAAAAACACCACAAGTTTCACCTCCATTACCTTTGACTTAAAGAACAGCCTAATAAAATCAAGCGCTTAATTAAAATCCACTAGAACTTTTTGTTTTAGTTATTACACCAACAAGTTTAGGATTTTAGGGCCTTGGATTAGGCGAGTGGAGAGTTAACTCTCCAAGGCCACACAAAACGTCAAACATAAGAGTCTGATTAAAGAGAGTAAATCCAATAGCGTTAGGAAGACCAGGAAAGCTCCGGATCTGGGAGTTAAGCACGAGGGTCTGTGAAGACAGGGAAGAGAGATACCCCCTCTCCTACTTGTCCGAACTTACCTCACGACTGTTCCGCCTGGCTTCTGCGACGAGTTGGTACCCATAGTTGCCTCTCCTAGGGATCTGCATAGGTGGCTGCGGAGGGGAATCCCGTGGCACCTGAGGTCGACGTTGTATCACTCTCGACAGTACTTCCGGAGGGCACCCTTGCGAAGCTTGGGGGCTTGCACCGGCACAGGCTGTTGTTAGGAGGTCAGCGTAATTTCCTCTGATACCTTCGCTGATAGGATTGGGCCCTCATCATCCCAGACTATCCTCGGAAGGCCCTTTGATTCACTTTCTCGTATTTTGGTGTCCGGTCTCAATCACCCGGAGCGGAAATACTTGAAAGTTGTTTGACTGGCTGTATCTTTAGGAACTTTATACTGTGTGCTCTGTGCTCCTAGTCGGCTTAGCTTTTAATTTTTTGAGTCTTTAGTTAGATCTTAACAAAAAATTCAAAGTGGCTAACCGGTCTCCAAGACGGTCTCGAAGACTTCGTGGTCTCTCGCCACCTAGTTTAGAGCCTTCTCCTAGAAGGCGCAGAGGGAATACTACCGGTGGGGTCCGTCCCACGCCGGTTGACGCATCGGGGATTGATCCTCCTCTCGGGGATATTAGCGGCCAAGCAAGGCCTGGTACTTTTGAACAAGAGAGGGACACTCCAGTCTTTTCTCAAGTTCGCTTTCAAGCGGAGAATAACGTAGAGGTAGAAGAACTTTCAGAATCATTAGTGATTCCAAATTCTCCACTACCATCTAGTTATCCAGACGTATTGCAATACGTTGGGCCTCCATTATATAGACCAGCGAGTCCAGGTTACGCTACGCGCTTACCATTTATGATCACTACTGGAAGCATGGCTTCCACGAGTGCTGCGACTATGCAAACCCCAACATCGGTGCAAGGGGGAGGAACCATTTCCATCCCCTTCGCTTCCTTGTTCGGATCGTTTGCTAGCACATCTTTGGTTGGGTCTACCTCCATTCCGTCCACGAGTGGAAATGCCCAAACCAATGCTTTTAGTACTGGTTCCTTCCTTTTTGGCACCCAATCACAGGGTATTCCGTCAGTTCCGTTCAGTGCCGCTACGTCCATGATGGGCGGATCGGCTTCATTTCAGGGTTTTCCTTTTGGAAGTGGTCATATCCCACATTCCAACCCAACGGTAGGATCCATGCCTTTTTCTTCAATAGGACAAAGCAGCAATCCTTTCCAAGGTTGGAATAACCCTGGGGTTAGTAACGCAGGAACTGCGAATCCATTCATTGGCCAACAAGGAAGTAGGCCGTATTCCACGGTTAGCATGTTTCAAAGTATTCCTCCCCTCGCTTCGGCTTGGAACCCATATCAGGGGTTATCGACTCCTTACAATTCTTTAGGAGGAAACTTTGCAAGCTATGGAGCTTATACGGCAGGAGTTGGTCAAACTCCGAATTTTGCTGGACCACAAGGCTTGCCTTTTGGTTCAGCTGGTTCTACTGGTCACTTGGGGCAGCCTGGTGCCTTTCAAATCCCAGGACAATCTTTTCAGAACTTAGGGAGTTCTGCCCAGTCTGGGTGGAATCCCCTAGGTCCTCCTAGGCTTCCATTTCTGGCAACGTTAAACTTGCCAGATCTCACTAAGCTAACGAACGACCCTATCAGATACAATCCGGCTTGGCCTCCGGTCCCAACCAAACTCCCTTCGGACATCCCAAAATTCGAAGGGAAGAGTGGTGAAGATCCGGGCGATCATGTAACCACATTCCATTTGTGGTGCTCATCTAACTCCCTCATCGAAGATTCGGTTAGGTTGAGACTCTTTCAGCGCACCTTGACTGGTAATGCGGCTAAATGGTACATAGAGTTGCCAGGGGGCAGCTTTACATCGTTCGCTAACTTAGCCAATATCTTCTTGAATCACTTCCAGTTGCCTGTCCGCTATGATGCCGGAACTGAACTTCTGGCTACCTTTCGTCAGGATAAAGCAACCCACATTTCTGATCACATACAGGAATGGAGATGGAGAAAAAGGCTCATTAAAGCCGAAATCCCTCCGGAGTACCGTCTAGAGTGGTTTTTGAAGTCTTTGCAACCCGAGATCTCCAAGGATGTCTCCATGTCTGGGGTCTATTCTGAGGAGCAAGCCATCTTCAGGGCCCAGCAGTTAGAACTGATTTACTCTCAGTCTGGGATCCTCCAAAAGTACTTGCCAGATGCTCCTGGATCTAAGGTTGATTTAGCTAAGCCAAAGCCAGGTCCGCACGCGGATGGTATCGTAGGGTCAGTAGACTCGACTACAGTGAACTTGTTGAATCAATTGCAGCAGTTGTCATTACAAACTGCTCCTAACAACCAAGTCACAATGTCTAATCCTCAAGCTTCCCAAAATTCTTCCATTAATGCCGTCCAATCTGATAACCCCAAAGGAAATCAAAATTCCGATGGAAAAAAGAAAGGACGTGGTAAGAAGAAGAATCAGGATGGGAAGCCCGATGCAAATAAATCCGGCAACAACGCTGGTAGTGGTGGAAATGAGTCGAGAAAGAAAGTTAAGTTTCCTTGCAAGTTATGCAAAGGAGACCATCTAACTCATCTCTGCCCTAGAATTGGAGACGCTCAGCGCTTGTTAGGACAGCAAGGGACTTCTAGTTCGCAAGCTGTGTTAACTAACCCGTTTCCCCAAGGGCAGCAACTTCTTGCTGGCGCGAATTCAAACCCTAGTACCTCCGCAGGGGGCAACCAGGAAGGGGACAAGTCTTCAAATGTATTCATGATGGGTGCTCACGCTAATGTGGCCACACGGTCACGCGATTATGGTGAAGGTGAAAATTCTAAGGGTAAATCAGTTCCCGAAACTAACAACCCACTTCATATTGAGCGACCTTCTGTTGAGACTATACCTCGGGTGCCGAAAGGTTCAGCTAAACGTGCGACTATCAACCCTAATATTAGGGCAGCCCAGAATTACTCCATTGTTGAGGATCTGGCCCAGAGTCCATGTGCTATGTCCGCGTTAGAGGTTCTCCAGTCATGTCCTGCTCAACGAAGTGCCTTGCTATCAGCAATGGGGGCAGTGGATCCAAATAATTCCTTAGCTCTCACTTTTGATATGAGTAATGTCAAAAAGAGACTTCCTCATCACATGGCTTTCCAGATAAAGTCAACCTACCAGAAAACGAATATTTTTCGGACGGTTGTAGATGAGGGAGCTTCCACGTGTGTCATGTCTATGTCATGCTGGAAGGCCATTGGATCACCGTCGGTTGTTCCTTCACCTACCCTATTGACAGCATTTGATGGTCACTCTCATACGCCATACGGGATTATCCCGGCCTTTCCTATAAGTGTTGGAGGAAAGGTCGTTAATATTGAAGTAGAGGTCATAGACGCTAACCTGGATTATAATCTCCTATTAGGAAGGAACTGGGTATACGAGATGGAAGCCGTTGTTTCGACTCTATTTCGTGTCATTTGCTTTCCTTATGAGGGGAAAATCGTTAAGGTTGACCAATTGGACTATTGTCCAGCTGATCCTCAAGCAAACTCTGACTCTACCATTCCTTTAGTGGGTAACCCCCGTCCGCCTATTGAGAGTCTAGGAGTCGGGATGTACTCTTTATTGATGGGTACGTTTAATCTTCCCCCTCCTACAGCTGGTATAGATATAATTTCATCCTCCAGGGATCCTTTACGGAGAGAGTTTGTTCAAACTCCTTATTCATCGAATCCTGGAACCTTAGCTTCATCTGTGACCACATCAGGTGACGACAAGGTGGGTGAAATAGAATCTCTTATGTCTGCAGCAGAACCTAGATGTGAATCTATCGACAACTCTGTAGATAACCATTCTACTATTTCCTTTGGGAAAGAAATAGATGGTGATGTGGCTCATTTTAGGACCCTTGATTCCACCACTGCATTGGATTGCTCAGATATTGTTTTTCCATCGGATGAAGCGGTATTCGAAGCAATGACGGCCGTAGATCGACCTTTGGAAGATTTACATCGTCGGTTACACTTTCATTCCCCTGTGCATGAAGTAGAATCTCGGTCCTCCGGTTCGACTAGTGATGTTTGTACGATCCCTTTGGCTCCAACACATTTATTTGCCGAAGAGAGTATATTGATTGGTTCGATCGTCGTACCTATAAACATCCCTAGGAGTCAGTTGGCGGAGCCCCCTGACGGGCTTTACCTCAGGAAGTGCTTTGCTTAGCTTTGGCCAGGCAATGGCTTCTTTGTATTTTATGTATATTTGTACATATCTTATCGAGCGTTTTCTGATATCAACACTTTTTGGTCTGCTTTGGCAGGTGTTGATGGATGATTTGGTTTATTTTGGATTCGCCGATGGTGCTAGTCGGCACACTCGGAATCTTGCTTCCGCAGCTTGGGTACTTTATTACCCAACTGGTCAGTTGATGACATCGAGAGGCGTGTGTATCGGTCCTGCTTCAAACAATATGGCCGAGTATACAGCTGTTATCAATTTATTATCCGAGGCAATCTCTTATGGGATCGACTCGTTGGTAGTGTATCTTGATTCTCAATTGATAGTGTCTCAGTTAAATAACATTTATCGGGTTAGAGATCCATCATTATATCGCCAATATTTAAGGGTGAGGTTGTTGCAAAGATCATTTACTTACATTAATTATTTGCACATTCCAAGATCTCAAAATTGGTTAGCTGATTCTATCGCTAATCAAGCATTAGACTGGCATATCAATCATTCATCATCATAAAATCATGCATCAAAAAGTCAAACTGTATATATATATATATCGCAAAGCGTCTCGAGTGTACATATGTGTGTCCAAAATATACAAAATTGGGACTCAAATTCCCATAATCATGTCAGGCATATCTAATGCCTCGGCTCTGGATGAGCATCTAAATAACTAACTATAGCAGTGGCCACGCGCCGAAAGACGCGAACCCAGTCACGTGGCATCCCAACCACATGACGCTGCATATCTGGAGGAAGGTCCTCTATCTCGGCCATCGGTACTTGGTAGCTCAATCTCGCCAAGTGTCGCTGGACGTTGTTGAGGGTCCTTTCCGCATTCGCAGCCTCCTCTTCGGCTCCTCGGCCACGCCGTCCATGCCGTGGGAATCCATCTGGTCGCACGGGCCCAATGTCTGGAACATGATCATCATATCAGTCATTTGAATCTCATCAAAAAAAATATATATATTTTTCAAAGTTCATCATTATACTTGAAAAATCCTAAAAATCATAAACATCAAAAAATCTTACCGATCTCGCCCCATGCTGCGTCTGGTGGTAACACTAGGTCAGGATCTCCTCGGAAATCTAGTCCAGCATAGGGGTAGTCGTCTATGGCGATGATCTGTTGCTCCCACCAAGCAAAAAAGTCGTCGTCGAATGCATTCCTGGGCACTTCCCCACCCCCCAGACGTTTCATCAAGTCAGCCCACCGGCCCATGCGTGGATCACGTGGACTACTGATGGGAACTGCTACCCTGGGGCGGAGTGCGGGAAGCTTCTCGAAGAAAAAAGTGCATAAAATGGTTCCGTACCCAAAGTTCTTGGTCTGTCCCCTCCTGATAGAAGCAAGCTGCTCCTTCATGTTGGCAAGTAGAGGAGTACACCAGTCAAACACCGTGGTGAGACAGTCCACTGCTACGCTCATGTTTACCCGTGATGCCTGATGTAGCGAAGATGATCCGTTCACTCGAGCTATGGTGAACAAGATTATCCGCAGTGACAAACTCGCCACGTGTGGGATCGAGATCTGACTCCCGACCTTCCGATGACCTGGGCAGTAAAGTTGCACATAGTCGTCCACACTGAGACTATTCCGGGTCCTGCCCCGGGAGTGTACTACCTCTCCCCTTCGGGAAAGGCCCGTGATGAAATATATATCTTCCACTTCTATCCTGAGTGGCATTTGATCAATCATAAAAGCTTCTTCCTCGACATCCCAATAATCAATAAGTCTCTCAAGCAGACGCACATTTGCTTTCATATTCGGCAGCTTGAAGAATTTAGCAATCCGCATCCCCGTAAGGCATCTAATGCCTCATCATTGTCCATGACTTCATTATCTACAGCTGAGTGCTCTCTTTCACGCCATGTGAGAGTCATCCTGGAAGAAAAAATCATTTTCATCCATTAGTTTTATGTATAAAAATTTTTCGCTGCGCACACGCGGTTTACCCTATACACAGTCGCGTGTAGGGCCGTCGTATACGCGATTTATATACATCCAACCCACGTGTACGCCGCAGAGCAATTTTTTGCAAAAATCTAACGGTGAAACATTAATTAAACTTCCTAAAAACTATCACAATTGATTGCAAGACAAGTTTAGTGCTTACCTGGAAGTTTTCGGCAAGTTTGAACGGTTGAATAAGTCACGGGGAAAGTTTGCTCCTTTTGCTCCACAATTTGCTCTCCAAGTCAAACGGTGAAAATGGTAAGTCCAAAATTTCTTTTTATAAGTTTTGAAAATGCAAAATTTTTTCAAAATTTTATTTTGTTTGGTTTCATGTCACTTTTAACTTGGGAGCTTGGAATGTCGAGATTGAGTTGTTTTTCAGGACATTTTGGACATTTTTCGACGGTTCGAGACGGTTCCATGACTGCTGACCCGTCATGGCAGGTATCATGTTCTTACTGGCATATAGGTTAGGGACACCATTTTTCCGTTGCATTATGCATACTAGCCTCCATTTGACCGATACATCTGCCGTAGGGTCGACCCCATCATGTTATGGTTCGCAAGCCATTTTCACTCGCCGATTCTTTAAATCATGACATGATGGTAGAGCCATCCTTTTACATGGGCATCCTAGTTAGCACCTCACTGACATTTGTTGCCCATGCTGCTTCGTTTTGAGTAGGCTCGGGAGTCCTCTGTAGTCCCGCCATGACTTATGCGTTGAAGACTCATTCTTCTTTGCTTCTTCGTTTCGTTCTGGCCTTATACCCTAGAGGCTCCTATGTGTGTTGAGTTGTACTTCTGCATTGCATGTTGACCATTTGCACCTTTTGGCCTATAGCCGGCTTCACTTGGACTCGTGTTTAAGCCCACTTTTGACCATGACGTCTGCAAAAATCAACCTTGCATACCCGTGACCTCTGCAGCTTGACATACCCAGATCCGTGGAAGGGACATACCTCTGAGTGTCACTGACCAGTTTTTCACCTCCCTGCATTGAGCATAGGAACGTTCCTTTCCCAGGAACTAGATCATCTGTTTCACCGACACTCGTTCTTTCCACTGTACCATAACATTCTTTTATTCTTTTTCCGGCTTATCAGAAAAAGACAAAAAAATTAAATATTCCAAAAAGAGCGGGAACAGGGACATTATTTCGATTTATTGTTGGCAGCTAGAGTCAGTCGTGTCGCCCTTGAACAAAGCACTCAAAACAAAGTCCCCTCCGCATGGGTGGGATTTAGTTTGACTTAGGTAAGCCATAACCTTGTTATCGAGTCAGTTCTCCCCCGATTGGTTATCTCTTCCAATCATATGGAGAGTTCGTTCGTGCCTCCTGCATGACGAACTTATACAGATTCATTATATGCCGCCACATAGTCACATTGAGTCGTGCTTTTGTTCAAGGGAAGTTAGCCTGAGTCGGCCTTTCTGCGGTGTCTCTTGACTCATTTTTCAGTCGGCCATCCCTGGTTGTCAGTGTCATGTCTATCATCACATCAGTTATATTGGTCCTTCACTCGTGCCGATTTGAGAAGGTCCCCATTGACTTCTTGCTGGCGGGTCTTGTCCTTATCGACGACGACACATTGCTCTGAGGGCAGACCTAGAGACCGCACCCTGGCCCTATTTTCATTATTGATAGGTCACCTTGTGCTCAGCATCGATCAGTATCATGGGTCTTTGACTGAGTGGTTTCCCTTGTGTTCGACATCAGCATACATTATCACACATTGGGATTCGTGCAGTACCTTGGTTTCCATTTGACCCTATTGGTGGATACCTCGCCTCTGTGTCAGCTTTCATTATTGGTTGGTTCAGAGGGTTTCTGCCGTGCGCTAGCCACATCTTGTGTACGCCGGAAACGTACTTCGGTTGGGTTACTACATCTTTTTCGTCCGATTCCTTCCACATTATTGGCCTACGGGTTACACTCGCGCTAGATTGATGGAGGATGCCTTAATGCCTTCCTTCTAGCAGATCTTTCCCTATCGACTCCGACTCATTGCTCTGGGGCAAAGATCTAGAGTCCATTTGGCAGTACCTTGGGGTTTGCAGTCATTAGTGGCAGATTCCTCGCTATCGACAGTGGGAAACCATCATTGTCTCCTGATTGATAGATTCTTACAGGTGTTCGACTTCAGCTCATCTATTCACACTTGTTAGATTGTACTGGGTACCTTGACGCTCATTATCATTATCGGTGAGTAGTCTCGCGTTTGTTAACGGTATACATCAATGACCGGTAATCAAACGATTTCTCACATGGTCGACTTCAGATCATTTATTCCCATGGTGTAGAAATGTACCACGGCGGTCGGTGAAGACCTCAGGTTGTATCAGCATTCATTGGTTCACTTGACAGTTGCTCCTGTTGCTGCTAGTTGATACCACTCCACCTTATATGTTGCAGTCAGTCATGGCGACATTCTATATGCTGGCACCTGAGTTTGCAGTGTAGTACCATCCTATTCCATCATGTTCAGTTGGTACCTTATGGGATCAGTCTTTGATTTCAGTGATCCGTTGCATCTTTCAGCATCATTGACAGTTTTATATGTGATATTCAGACATGTACTTACTCATTATGATCAGATGATCCATTATGTATTTTACAATCATTTATACTTGTATACTTAGTGGATCCGCTTGTACTTGATATGCGGACATGCTTTACTTTTCCTGAGCATGGGTATGCCCGCCTCAGACAGTGTTTCTTTCTGATCTCCTTTCGGTGGCTTGGCAGGCTGAATTCTGGTGAAGTCCTCCTCGGTTTTTCGGCAGAGTTCCTTTCCTTGTACTTACTTAATATATTTCGGCCATCATGTTCCCCTTCTAACCTCATACATTAGGGGGCATCTGTTATAGCTCCAAATCTCACTCTTATGGTTTGTGATGCTGCACTTATGGCCTAGGGCAACCCCTCCTTCCAGACCTGGTCCAAAAATTTAAAAAACAGTGTTTTATTCCCTATACGCGACTTTGCCCTGTGTTAAACGCGTGTACACGCGGGTCTGTCATACCCAACCCGCGTGTATCTATTAAAACACTTAAAAAAATATATTTTCCTCTTTTTCGGGCGGTGATCGCGGGTTTACCTGCTGGATCACCTGTTAGTGCCCGTGGCCCAACTGTTCCCAACCAACTCCTAACTAAAAAACTACTTTGGAGAGGGTATAAAAAGACATCAAAGGGAAGGCCAAGGGGAGAGAGAAAGGAGAGCAAGATTATTATGCTGAGATTTTTCCCTTAGACCAGGTCTGAAGTCCTTGGTGCATTCTGCACTTCCCCCATTTTGCATAGGAAACCCTTGTTTCCATGTGTATTGGTGATCATTCATCCTTGACATCATCATTGAGTAAGACTTGGAAGGAGCTCTTGTTGGAGGCTGGAGGCTGGAACGAATCCGGGAGGAAGCTTGCTTGGAGCCTGCTGAAGGTGTTCAGGTGATATCTTTCCGATATATGTACTTTATTTGCCTTTATATATAAAGAAACACGTCTTTGTTCCCGAATAATCTTTCTTTATGCTTATGAGATTCTTGTGTTGAATTCTTATGAAAGTGGTTACTTAAAGATTTTTTATAACTAACTTTATAGCATAAAGATGATTTATATATAAACTTCTATACATGTGCTATTGTGTTCTTTGATTTGTTTGTCTTGCAGGTCAAAGAAAGAAGAAGGGAACTCCAAGAAGGGTTTGCACCCTAACGGTCTTCTCGAACGTAGGACCTTAGGTATGTGCCCTAAACATTAGAATTTGCTTAAAAGTAAAAAAGATGGCTGTTTGTGTGTGTTTCTTTGAATAAGCAATTTTCAGTCTGGTAGAGTCTTAGCCCAAAGGACCCTAGGGGTACTTTCCCTTCAACCACACTCCAAGGTTCGTATCCTAAATAGGTGATGAATACAACCTCATCGCAATCTCCAAGGCTTCTGCTTGCGTCGTTATTTTTTGCTGTGACAAAGGTATTCTTAAATGTGGCAAGAGTGATGCTATAAATAATTCACAATGTTGGGAATCTGAAATTTTCATATTAGCCTACCTAATAAGCATTTCAACCTCTGATCAAAGTACCAAGGTGTCTCATTGACCTTCTGTCAGATTTTTCTTAAATTCAATTACTGACTGTGCCTTTGACTTAGGCTTACTAAACTCCTTGTTCAAAACTAGTTGGCTATCTTCCATCGACGCATTGGGGTCATCAGTGCAATACTTGATATACCATGTTAATGCACACTCCTGTAATGCTATAACCAACTGTTCTTTCTTAACATTATCATCCGTAATATGTTTTGTTATCCAAATAGAATCTGCGACAAACCAAAATTGTTCTAGATCTTTGGTCCCTATTCCTTTAAAAATCGACATCTTCATTGTGTTTGCCATGTTGAATGGTGGGGATGGAGGTGGAGATGGTGAAGGCACAGGTGTATGAGGCAGAGGTGGAGGTGGAGGTGGAGTGGATGGATGAGATATCCTTGGAATACCCTATGTAATTAACTAAACTGCACTTCACGGCATAGTCAGCACTACCCCTTCGTCATCGCTTGAAGGGAGTTCAGTGAGAAGACTATATTTTGGGTCAGATCCTTTATTTCTTCTAAATAATATCCCACTTTGCGTAGCCCTAGGCATTAAGGTAACTCCATAACCCTATTTTCACAAAACAATATTTTAATCTAGGTCTTTAATGATTTCAAATACTTACCTCATGATCCTTTAAATATCCTTCGTTTCGCTTTGCTATAGCTGATGTTTCTTTCACTCACAAAATAAATCACAAAGCTTCCTAATGTGTGATCAATACAATGATCCACAACCCGTGTGATATTTCTTTCTGATGCTTCCAGACATCACACTAGTTCAGGAGTCCACACTATAGGTCATTCGAGCCTCCACGTCCCTTGATTATCAGCTAATTTAGACAACCATTCATATAGTTCTTCAGTGAAAAAGTAGAAGAACGTGTTGATCTTTTCTAAGTAAAAAAATCTCTGTAACCACTGCTCCTTAGATAATTTAGGGCTCATGTTTTCTTGATCACCGAGTGCATGCGATTTCCAATCAATCCACTTATCAAGTTATTTCTTCGTAGGAAACCATTTATCACACATCTCTTAGATAGATCTTGGTCCTGGAAATAGAACCATTTGTTGGCTTAAGGGGGCCTAACCTAGGTTTAGATTTGTTCCCACCAACCAAAAAAACCCTAATTGTTGGTCCTTCTGGCAACAACCTGCATAGCACAGGTTGTAGTCTCACTCGAAGCAGTATTGGGGGATGCTAGAACCAGGTTTCTGCATCTAGGTATATGTGATAAGTGGTTCTTAAGCTCATATAACTCAGATCTTCCTTCATATAGATCAGTTTTCTTCTATGTCTCTCTACTACAACTCTATGAAATGGATTCTAGACCTTTGTGAAGGTCTACAATCAGTCTTTGCAAACCTTAAACATGTAGGTTATCCACTTTCGTGCATCAATAAATAACCCTAAATCTTCCTTTGCGTAGATCTATCGAACTCATTAGAAATCATAACAGAAATAATCCTTAACTTTTTGAACATAAATAATTACTTAAGACATGCATAAATAAGATAGATTTAGTAGTTTCATGTAGCATTCATACATTATTCCATAGAAAACACATTATAAGTGACAAATCATAACATCAACAGAATCAACAGAAATGCTTAGATTGCATAGTAATTCTTCAAAATAAGTCTTTACTTATCTTCAGTGTTCAAATTAGAGACTCTTCTACCCTGCGCACTCAACTACGGACTTACCAAGGCCTCCTGGGCACTCATCTATAGGAGCCTTCCCCTTCTCACCTAAGTACAAGAAGCAGAGCCTTCCTACCTTATCACTCACACAAAACATTCTCTATCTTGACTTAGCTTACTTAGTTACCTCTTCTAGACTCGCTATGACTCAAATATATAGGATTCTCAATACAATACCATTATCCACAGACCATGGGTCAGTCTCAAAACTGACCTATTTACTTATCCAAACAAGGGGCTAAGACCCCTTTAACTCTTATCTACCTACACGCTTTGCATCCACCTTTTGCGAAGACTTTACAAAAACGTATACAAAACTTGGGTTAACTAACCCCAAAACTGACCCTAGGGACCCTGCCCCAATACTACTAATGCTTTTGGGTGATTGGAGTCAAATTCAAGTTGTGGCCTAAGAACACTTTAGGGCAGTAAGATGGTGCTAGGGCAAGTTGTGGCTTACATAGGGTGTTGTGGAATCCATTCAATTGTGGATGATAAACTAACAAGGCAGCGGAGCATCCTTTCCGACAACATCTGCTAAACATAGCGTTGGGGCACTCATCAAGTTGTGGTATGATCTACATGGTGTTGGGGCATCCTTCTGGTTGTAGTAGGATATTATGGTTTAGTAGCATCCTAAAATTTGTGGCTTGTTAATTATGGGGTTGATGCATCACTCAATTGTAGCTGAAATCCCGATGTAATTAATATTTCTTTTAAGGCAAGACGAAGATAATTATTAGAGAAGTGTTTAGTGGATTTTGACTCGAAGGGGGTTTTCCTCCCAAAAAAATTTGTGTCTATTGTTTTATCTTCCTGCATTGTTTTATGGTGTTGTCCACTGTTGATTATTTTTTATAATTGTTGAAGAATAACATTAAGAATAACTAATTCATGAAAAGGATTAAAAAGTGTTAATTGCTAAGAAATATTGATTGACCCCCCCTTTATTATTTCCAACAATTGGAATCAGAGTTTGGTTCCTTCGGTAACAACTTAACTACTGGAAGGTAGTTTTAGAGCATAGAGATGGTAAATTGAAAGAATTAGGTTGCGAGGATTTCAAAGGAATCATTGAGTCCTTTTTTTTATGTATTTATGTTCCGTACTAGTTAGGGCTCTCCACTAGGGCTGGGCCGCAAGCTTATTTTTTCTTTCAAGACTAGTGAAGGCTAGTTAGGTTTGAGGCCCATCCTTTTTGTCATCACAATTTTGGTGTTTTTAGTTTGGTATTTGGTGTATCTCTTTGTTTTAGACAAAACTAGGTTTACTGTTATATACCTTCAATCCTCAACTAGGGCATAACATTTAGGCCACCGAAGTTCAAAATTTGGCCCTCTATCTTGAAGCACATCTCTTCATTATTTGTGCAACATATACCGTTTGTTAAATAGATCAAGGACCCATTTTTCAACCATAGCACCATCGGAATATCACTTCAGGTCAAGTGAAAATTAGTATTATACTCACCCTAAAAAAACACTCATTAAGAGCTTTGTATCATATTATATGGAACCTTTGTTTTGGTCTTACTATAGCATCATTACATGAGTAGAAGGTCGACATCCCAAGAATCAGTTGAAGTCTCACAAACAATCCTTAAGCCATCCAAAGTTAATAACAATAATATAAGGCTTGGAAAGGAACCTAATTACTAGCTTTATTAATATAACTCTCTCAAGATTTAGCAATTAACCTATTACAAAAGAATATGAAGTTTTATGTTGAAATAAATCGATGACAACATTCATATTTTCTTGAATCCTATAAGTAGTCAAGTAGTAAAAGAACAATTCAAAGTTAAAGGTACATTTGCACTTCATTAAACAAAATTTCAATTGTTAAGTGTTGTGAAAAATAAGAGTAAGGGTTTCTTGAGTGAGTAGCAGTATTGTTATAATCATGGTTAAACCAAAATATATAGTGTGGAAGTCGATCTTTGGAAACTAATAAAAGAAGAGATGTCACTAGGATTGTCTCATTACCTATAGTAGAATACTCTTGGTACCATCGTTACTGGAAATTTTGTAGTACTTGACAATGACACCATATGATAGTGATGCATTACTATTGACTTGACAACTTGACATATTGAAGGGACTTAGTGATATGTCATAATAACTTACCACATAACTTGATTTGATTTCATTTATCCTTATGATACGCTAACAACACTTGATGTTAGCAATAACATTAAATATAAAATATCTCTATGACTATTCTAGGAAGACAAGTGGCATACATGCTCTATAGTAGTACCATCATTTGACGTGACTATAGTTCTTGAAGGCTTGACCTTAGATATGACATGATGATGACTTTGACTTGACATATACTATGATAACCTAGGTTTTTTTAGTGATGACCTAAAGAGTGTACAATGACACAACTGTAACCTTGTAGGGAAGTAATTCCTTGATGGTAATATCATCTTGTTGTACAACTTATTGACGTGAATATGGATAGTAGGGTTTGACTAGTTGAGCAACAACGTTTAGACATATGATGGTAACTCTTTGTCGACTGAGCTTGAAAGCATTGATTACAGGTCATCAGGATGACTCGACGTACCTTATTTTGTGCCATTATTTGATAGCAGTACCATATGGTCGTAGCATCGAGTGTAGCCTGATATGATGATGATAGTGGTTGCGCATTGATGACTATTCATTCATGAGCAGTGACATGCAGTTTTAGCCTGTAGTTGTGTAGTGATTTGTAGTGTCAGTGATATACAGTGTGTAGTGACAGTGATGTGCAATGGAACAACGATAGATTGATTTGTAGCATTGTGAAATGATCAATTTGTGGGAACGATGATCAATGACTACCAAGATTTGATATTTATTCTAATTTTCCTCACATCTATTCAAAAGTGATTCAGAGTAAAGGGGATCCAGTGTGAAAATTGTGAAACGTGATCTATTGACTCTTCTAGGTGATTGGAGTCACCTTCAAGTTGTGGAATGAGAACACTTCAGCGCAACAAGGTGGTGCTAGGAAAAGTTGTGGCTTACATAGGGTGTTGTGGCATCCATTCAATTGTGGCTGATAAACTAACAGGGCAATGAAGCATAATCTTAGATAGCAGCTAGTAAACAAAGTGTTGGGGCACTCATCGGGTTGTGACCTAATCTACAGGGCATTCAAGTGACCTTCTGGTTGCAACAAGATATTAGGGTTTAGTAGCATCCTACAAGTTATGACCTCTGAATTAGGGGTTTGACACATCCCTCAGTTGTAGCTGAAATCATGATGTAATTAATATTTATTTTAAGGAGATAAGAAGACAATTACTAGAGAGGAGTTCAGTGTTTTTTGACCTAGAATGAGTTTTCCACCTAAAAATGTATGTGTCTATTGTTTTATCTTCCTACATTATTGTATAGTGTTGTCTACTGTTGATTATTGTTTATAATTGTTGAAGAAGAACATTAATAATAACTGAAGAATAACTAATTCTCTGAAAAGGATTAAAAAGTGATAATTTCTAAGAAATATTGATTCACCCCCCTCTCAGTATTTCCAACAATTGGAATTAGAGCTTGGTTCCTTCTGTAAAAAATTAACCATTGGAAGACAATTTTCAGAGCATAGAGATCGGAAAGTCAAAGAAGTAGGTTGAAAGGATTTCAAAGGAAGGTATAGGTACAACAAAATCTGAAAAATGTGAGTATTATGTATCAACCCTTAATTTTGATGTAGATAATTACTGGATATGGGAATCTAGGATGGAAGTACATTTGTAGGCACATGGAGTATGGGAATCAATTGTTTCTGGAAACACATCTACCAACGAAAATAAAAGGTATAATTCAAAGGCCATGAATGTAATTTTAAAAGTTTTGCTAAATTTTGTGAAAACAAAAGTTGGTTAATGTTCAACTAAAGCTCTTTGGGAAAATCTTCATAATCTCTATTCAACAAAGCAATCAGGTCAAAAATTTATTGAAAATTTAGATCCTTCTAATTATGATGAATAAATTTGAGAAACGAGTAAGAAACATGTTCAAAATCAAGTGATCAAGATGATAAAGGAACTCAAAATTCAAAAGGAAAATACAAGCCTTTTGGAAGCAGAATTGAAGACAACAATAGAACTCATCAAGGAAAATGAAGAGCCTAAGAAGATGATTAGCAGTGTTGGAACTCAATTGGAAGAATTCAATAATACAAAGACATAATACCTCAAGAGAGAAGTCCAACAAAAGCAACAAGAACTCAACACAACCTTTGTAGAGATTAGTAAGATCAAACAACATATGCAAGAAGTGGAAATTGAAAGGAAGGAATCTGATCAAATATATATATCTACAGTTGACCAAAAGAAAAAGGAATTGGAAACCTCCTCAACTCAACTAAGCAGGCTTAGGATTGACATTGAGAAGAAAAATGAAGAAATACATGTACTCAATAGAGAAGTTTAAAAATCCTCGATTATCATGCTATAGGTTGAAGAAGCAAAAGAAAGAAGGAAATTACTGAAGAACATATTTCAAGAAGATGTTTCTCAAAAGAAAGAAGAACTTGATGCAATGCTTAATGAGATCAACATGCTAAAAGAAAAGGACCATTTACAGGTTATGGATAGGACAGATAAAGAATTGGAAAAAACAATAGGTAAGGATCAAATTGATGAAGCTATGAGTTCCACATTTTCTCACAGTGAGATTGAAAAGATGACTAAACCAAAGAATAATGTTGTAACCCCAAAGAATGGTGCCAAACCAGTCAAGGACAAATGACGATAGAGAATACAACACCACCTCCAAAGAAGAATGAAAAATATTCTAGGTATGTTCATTTATTTAATGGTTATTGTTTTTCATTTGCTAACTATGGACAAATGGCATGGGATTGTACCATCACATCTAAATGAACCATCACATATGAATGAACAATTCATGTACACACATTTATTTAATGGTTATTTATTTTTATGTGCTAACCATGGACATATGATTAGGGATTGTGAAGTTTTCTGCAGGTAGAATTATTATCTGCAAAACCCTAGAAGCAAGTTTGTAAGTTCTCAAGATAGTATGGAATCTTCTATGTATGACATTGAATTCTTTAAATGTCATAATCATGGACACATAGCTCAAGAATCTAGGTACCATCCAGATATGGAATGTTACAAGTCTCACAATTATGGACACATAGCTCGTCACTACAGGAACAAAATGGAATCAATCATGAATATTGATTATGAGAATAAGAAGGTTTGGAAGAGGAAATAGATACAAGATGAACAAATATAGGAAGGACAGGTAGAGGATCAACACGAAGTGCAGAAAGACAATGAATTCCCAAGAGTCATGCTTTGAGGATTTGTAATAGGTTGTGAGGAATCAAGTCAAGATCACTCATTAGGTTTGTAATAGGTTTTGAGGAATCAAGTCAAGATCTCATTAGGTGAATCACTATTTTGAAAAATCTGGCTCATTGACTCTTCAAAGTTTGTAGAGGGGGAATCTATGCAAAAATATATGTCATAAGTCTATGATTGACAAATATATAGTCAAATAATATGGCAGTTTCATAACAGGTTTAAAGGAAGGAGAATATTTGAAAGATTATAGGTTCACAAAGGAAGGATTCCCTTCAAGGGAAGAAAATACAAGACATAGGTCCACTAGGATCGTCATTGATAGATTATTACAATAAGGCTTCTCGTTAGAGAGAGCACAAGCAGATAATAGGTCCATATGAAGCAAGGAAATTCTCAGGGGGAGTAACTCTTTGCCATTAATGTCAAAGAGGGAGATTATTGGATGGTGTTGTCATTGATGTTAACCCATGGAGTTGACTAGGTTTGAATTTGACCAAGCATAAGAACGTCGGAAGGATATGAGGTATGAAGTCAAGGGGAGTTGTACTCGCAGAAGGAGTATGTGTGTTGTCATCAATGGCAAAGGGGGAGATTATTGGATGGTGTTGTCATTGATGTTAACCCATGTAGTTGACTAGGTTTGAATTTGACCAAAAACATAGTCATTGATGTCAACGGCTAATGAACTTCTTAGTAATTGTTGTATTACATCAAGATAAAAGTTATACTATTGGATGGATGAAAACCCAAGTCCTAGGGTTTGGGTTCCATGGACTAAGGATGTGTGTTGAATTTGTTGATAGTTTCTGGTAGGCCAAATAATTTATTTTGGGTTGTATATATATGTCATTGTATTCTCCTCAAAGAGATTTTTCTATTAATATGTTGTACACATTATGGTTCCCCCTGATTTGAGAGAAAATTGAGTTTCAAGTTGAAGACCCAGTTATGTGGGGTAAAACCCTAGGGGGTAATGACATGACACCTCCTCCTACAATTGTCAATATATTACATTGATTAACATTGTAATCTCACCATGTATAAGTTATATAACTCGAAGAGCCAAAGACAATAAGTCAATCGATTTACTTCACAGCCTATGTAGGACCATATGCACTAAGCAAATCATTGACTTCAAATTTTAGTAGAGCTTAAGGCAAAGGATGTTATCAAAAATAATTAAAATAATAATGAAATATTTCAAAATAATAAATATCCTAAAGTTTCCTGAAACGTTCATTTGTGAAGTCCCTCTTTAGCACACACATAAGCATATAAAATAAGACCTTATACCTTACCCCAATACACAAATTCAATGAATAATCTCAAGAAAATCCTTTCTAAAATTATTGGTGATATAAGGTGGAAGAGATTCACACTAGTGAAATATCTCAACTTCAAGGTAAGTCTTTTTTTGTCTTTATTTTTTGTACTAGTTAGGATCTCCATTAGGGCTAGGTTACATGCTTATTTTTTTGTTTAAGACTATAGAAGGACACATATTTTTTAGGCTTATCCTTTTTGTCATCAAATTTTTGTTTTTTGATTTTGGAATTAGTGTTTTGCTTGGATTTAGACAGAAGTAGTTTTACTATTATATAGTCCTCAATTAGAGCACAAAATCTAGGTCAACACAATTCTAAATTTGGCCCTCTATCCTAAATCATATCACTTCATTATTTGAAAAATGGATATCATTGGTTAAATAAATCAAGCACTCATTTTTTAGCCATATCAACATTGGAAGATCACTTCAGGTCAAGAGAAAACTATTACTCTACTTAACCTAAAAAAAGAGGTCATTGAGAGCTTTGTCTCATAGTACTTGGAACCTTTTTTTTGGTCTTACCATAGCATCATTACATGAGTAGAAGGTTGGCATCCCAGGCATCAGTTCAAGTATCAAGAATAGTCGTTAAACCTTTCAAAGTTAAAAATAATAATCTAAGACCTGGAAAGAACCCTAATTACTTTCTCTCTAAACAAAACTCTCTAAGGATTTGGCAACTAATATATTACAAAAGAATACGAATTTTGATGTTGAAATACCATGATGACAGCTTTCAGATTGCCTTGAATCCTATAAGAGGTCAATTAGTAAGAACATAATTCAAAGTTAAAGGTATAGTTTCACTTCATCAAACAAAATTGTACTTTCCAAGTGTTGTGAAGAAGAAGAGTAAAGGTTTCTTGAGTGAGTAGCAGTATTGTTATAATTATTGTTAAACAAAAATATATAGTGTGGAATTTGATCTATAGAAACAAATCAAACAAGAGATATCACTAGGATTGGCCGATTACCTACAACAAAATACTCTTGGTACCATCATTACTGGAAATTTTGTAGTACTTATTGAAGAAAAACACTTTGGAAGGGAGTACATTTGCAAGGTTTTTTATTAGCATTGACTACAGTAGGATCAAGTGCAGTGGCATACTCTTAAAATAGTCATTGTAGCCTTCAAGGGTGGTAAAACTAGAAAGTTAAGGATCAATTAGAATATTCTCATACATTATCCTACAAGCATTATAACATGGACTTTAACAGTGACTTGACACTACGATGATAGTGATGTGACTATATGTGATGAGACAACAAGTGACACATTGACATTGATATAATATCTTGACCTTGACTTGACATATTAGTTAGACAATTACATGACTTTGACATGACCTATTAACTTGACCAATATATTGGAACAATTAGTTCATACTTATAGTTGACAAGTTCCTTGACTTTCATTTTACTTGAAAATGATACCATATGATAGTGATGCATTACTATTGACTTGACAACTTGACATATTGAAGGGACTTAATGATATGACATAATAACTTAGCACATAACTTGATTTGATTTCACTTATCCTTATGATAAGCTAACAACACTTGCTGTTAGAATTAACACTAAATATAAAATATATCTATGACTATTCTAGGAAGATAAGTGTCATACAAGCTTTGTTGTAGTACCATCATTTGATGTGACTATAGTCTTGAAGACTTGACCTTAGATATAAAATGATGATTTGACTTTGACTTGACATAGAATATGATGACCTAGGCTTTTGTAGTGATGACCTAAAGAGTGTACAATGAAAAAATTGTAACCTTGCAGGGTAGCAATCCCTTGAAGGTAAGATCATCTTATTGTACAACTTGTAGATGTGAAGATGGATAACAAGGTTTGACGAGTTGAGCAGTAGTGTTTAGACATATGTTGGTAGCTATCCGTGGACTGGGCTTAAAAGCATTGATTTCAGGTCACTGAGATGACTTGAGGTACTTTATTTTATGCCATTACTTGATAGGAGTACCAGATGGTTGTAGAACTGAGTGCATCTCGATACGATGATGACAGTTGGTGTGCATTGATGACTATTCATTCATGAGCAGTGACATGCAGTGGTATCCAAAAGTTGTGTAGTGATTTGTAGTGACAGTGATATACAGTGTGTAGTGACAGTAATGTGTTTTTGAATAGTGATAGCTTGATGTGTAGCATTGTGTAGTGATCATTTTGTGGCAACAGTGATCAGTGACTACCAAGCAAGGAAAATTTTAAGGATGGAAAAGTTTCTTGAAGTTTAAAAACTTTGGCGAATATCACTAATCCCTAATATGCAAACTATAAAATGTTTATTGATATATTTGTAAAGTTATTCAAATTTATAATGATTTTATATATAGTCTCTATATAATGTTGGTGATTGTTAACGTAAAATAATTTTATATTCTGAAATTTGGGCGAACAATATTTTATAAAAAATGGAAATTGGCGAATCTTTTTTGTGGAAAAATCATGGAAAGTTAGCCCACTGGGCAAACATTAGCCCCTAAAATTTTCCATGCTACCAAGATTCAATATCTATTCTAGATTTTTCTTATAACTATTCTACAATGATTCAGATTACAAGGGATCCAGTGTGAAAATTATGAAATGTGATCTATCATCTCTTTTGGGTGATTGGAGTCACCTTTAGGTTGTGGCCTAGGAACACTTCAAGGCGGCAAGGTGCTACTACGGAAATTTGTGGCTTGCACAGGGTGTTGTGGCATCCATTCAGTTTTTTCTAATAAACTAACAAGGAAGCGAAGCATCCTTTTCGACAGTAGCTAGTAAACATAGTGTTTTAGAACTCATCAAATTGTGGCTTTATCTATAGGGTGTTGGGATGTCCTTTTGGTTGTAGCGGGATATTATGGTTTAGTAGCATCCTACAGGTTGCGGCCTATGAATTAGGGGGTTGACACATCCCTTAGTTTTAACTAAAATCTTTACGTAATTAATATTTCTTTTAAAGAGAGAAGAAGACAATTACTAGAGAAGCACTCAATGGTTTTTGACCCGAAAGGGGTTTTCCACCTAAAACTTTATGTGTCTATTGTTTTATCTTCTTTTATTGTTGTATGGTGTTGTCTATTGTTGATTATTGTTTATAATTATTGAAGAATAACATTAATAATAACTTAACAATAATCAATGCTCAAAAAATGATTGAAAAGTCCTAATTTCTAAGAAACATTGATCGCATCATATTTTTTTAGAACAACACAATGTTATCATACCAAGCAAGGAAGATAATCAGGGTGATGAAAATAGAGAGTGATATGTACTTGTGTTATTTCATCATTTATTTCACTAATTATATTGTTTTTTATTAGTCTTGTAGGCATTATATATAATTGGTAAGATTCATAAACATTTTTACATGTTTTTTTGTAATGAAATCATTTTTACACTTAAACCTATGTTTTTCCAATTGTGTAATTTATAGTTTACAAATTAAAAAAGTTAACATATTTGTTTATTGTGTTTAAATGTATTTTATAGTTGACTTCTTCTATAGGCTTTGGATAGACATCAAGATGGATCAAAGGATTGTAATTCTAAGCATGAGTTCTCAATTTATAACTATATTTTACTAATATATAAATCTAATATACTCATATTATCTCCTTTTTCAAATGAAACTTTGAGTATCAATCTAAAATAACTTACAAAGTGATAAAAAAATGGAGAAGGAAAATCATATCTATGTTGTATATGTGTACTAAAAGGCATACTACAACCATCGTCAAAGTTTTCAATATCATAAAGTAACCTCCCTTATTTTCAATATGCAACATATCTCCCTAAATATAAATGCAGTTTAAAACATGGATTAAAATATACATGATAATAAGGAATCAAGGTCACAATTATCTATCTCAATAGGAAAATGAGAAGAATATAACCAAAATAAGAAAATAGTGAATTCAGAAACAACATTGAATATTTATTACTTATTGGTTTATTATTCAGTTCCCATGTTTTTTCTTCTTGTTTATTTCAAAATCAATATAAATCATGTAGTGATAACTCTATGAGGACTTTAACAATGAAAAAATTGTGTATTCATATGTAAGATTCAATTCTTTACGTGAGAGGTAAAGTCATGTTTACTATATTTAAATTCTAGTTCTTGCAACATTATGTAAACTAGCTAAAAGGAGGTCTTATGCATGTATAAAATGTTGATTACATCTTTTTATGGACCATAATAGAAACGAATGGGCTTACTTCAATGCATGAGAGGTTTTAATTTTTTCTTCATGGGTAATGGAACAGTTTTGACTTTTATTTTCAATGGTAAATATAAATATAAGTTGAATTAATATATATTTTATGGCTAATAAATAAATCATAAATAATGTGATTGTGATTAAGAGACATTTGTTTGAATTTCTAATAAACTTGTTGATGCATTTTTCTTTCCTATTTAGATTATGTAAAATAAATATCTATTTTTATGTATTTAAATGTTTTTTTATCATTGTGAACATGATTTAATACTAGCTAGGAGAAATGTGAAAACATGAATTTTAATGAATGTCTCATGATAAGTAAATGGATAAAAGATTGTAATTCTAAGCATGTGTTATCAATTTATAACTATATTTTATTAAGATATCAATCTAAATATACTCATATTATCTCTTCTCGCAAATGACATTGTGAATATAAATCTAAAATAAATCACAAAGTGATAGACAATGGAGAAGGAAAATCATATTTATGTTATATATGTGTACTAAAAAGCCTACTACAATGTCCATCGTCAAAGTTTTTTGATATAGTAAAATAAGCACCCTTATTTTCAATATGCAACATATCTTCATATATATAAATGCAGTTTAAAACATGGTGTACAATATCTATGATAATAAGGATTCAAGGTCACAATTATCCTTCTCAAATAGGAAAATGAGAAGAATATAACGAAAATGAGAAAATAGTGAATTTAGAAATGACATTGAAGATTTATTCTAGATTTAGATACTTATTGGTTTATTAATCAGTTCAAATGTTTTTTCTTCTTTTTTATTTCAAAATCAATATAAATCATGTAGTGTTAAATCTATTAGGACTTTGACAATGAAAAAATGGTGTATTAATATGTAAGATTGAATTCGTAACATGAGACGTAAAGTCATGTTTACTATATTTAAATTCTTGTTCTTGCAAGATTATGTAAAATAAAATGAGGCATTATGCATGTATAAAATGTTGATTACATACACAGCAACATTTAATCCTTAAATCCCCCCCCCCCCCTCATGGAGCTCTAGAACTGAGGAACCATGGCAGTTGAGGGTTTCTCACAAACCCTTCCACGGAAGTAGCACAGGTATGGCAAGCCTCCAATGGAGTGACATAGTATCTCAAGGATGAGCTTAGTCATGATAACAAAGTCCACACAATGAAATTTCAGATGGGGGAGGCCACAGGGCCTCCCCCCATAGACAACAACGCCAATCGAAGCCCAAACTGGAATAATGATGAAACCGAAAAGTCATTGTTTGGAACAATGGCATAGTTGCAGAATCAATCCACCCAACAGCAGGAGGTGGAAGATTTGAACAAAGGGAAGGAGAAGACCTCCACAAGACCTGAAGAACCCATGAAGGTGACATCGTCCACATGCAAGCCCATCACAGTAGATCACCCCAAGATCGACCTACCAAGCCATCAAATCAATGCCAAAATACAGTTTATGAAGGATCATGCGCTTATCAGTAAATTCATTAGTTACTAGCCAACCAAGAAAGCCTTGCAACAATGGATTGCTTCAAAATGGAAACCAAAAGGACACATTACCCTATACCTAGGGCAAAAAGGATTTTTCACTACTATATTCAACTGCATCGAAGACAAGAATAGAATATTAGATGACGACCCTTATTTCTTCAATGCAGCAGGTCTGTATTTAAGGGATTGGATTGAAAGATTCAATCCAAACAAGGAGGACTTTAGATGGGTGCCAATCTAGATACGAATGTACTCCTTGCCTCTGGAATATTGGGATGAAGAATCACTCAAAGCCATAGGCAATGGACTAGGAGAATTCATAAAGATAGCAGAGGAAACAAAGCTCTGAAAGTACACCTCATATGCTCGCATCTGCGTATACATGCAACTCGGCAAAGCCCTCATGGATTCGGTAAGCCTTCTTCATGATTATTTGAATGGATACAACCCATAGATTATGAACATGTACCCTTTAGATGTAGAAAATTCCACGCACATGCCCATGTATTCTGTGACTGTCCCTTAAATGCCTCCCTCAAAACCAATGATCACTCGGAAAAATATGACTCTAAAGGGTTCACCAAGGTCACTAATCGAAAGAAGCACATCAAAAAGCCCCCACATATCACCAAAAGCCCCCTGCCCACCTTCTCTGCACCCTCCACCAGTAGCAGCTTTGATATTCTATCACAACAAGCCATGCCAGAAGCTGATATGCCCAAAATGGCTTAACCATCGACCATGCCATCCACCTCACCTAAATTCAACAAGTCTAGTCTACCTTTGAATGCTAAAAAAATTGATCAAAATAAATCAACCTCTCAATCTATCCCCTTCCAAGAGATAGATACAGTCCTATAGCAGGTGAAAGGAATGGATATTGACAGCTTTTTATTAGATCCAACCAAGACAACTAACTCAATGCCTGAGAGTAGCCAACAAATCCATATGGAAGAAGAACTAGAAAGCTTTGACTTAGGAGACCTAGACATCTTTAGTCTTGAACAAGCTAGCAAAAAGAAGGAGTTCGACAAAATTCTAGATAGGCAGCTCGAAAATTTGGAAGTAGTCCTTTCAAGAGTGCATCAACAGAGAACCTTAGGCATACAACCAGGCAGCAACTGGGATGGGAAAAATATGAACAAATATGGTAAGAAAAGGGGCAGAAAGACAGATCTGCAAAGAACCATCCTCATTGGGGAAATGCTGGTGGAGTCAGGCAGATGCTCCAAGTTAACCAAGTACTACATATCACTACCCACTAGTCAACCATGAAGCTCATCTCATGGAATTTAAGAGAGCTCAACAGTCCTGGGAAATATAGAATGATAAAAAACATGATACATCATGAAAAACCCCATATCTTCTTCTTGCAAGAAACAAAATGCAATAGTAGAACATTGGGCTATATTCTATCCAAAGCTTGGCCAAGATGTCAAAACCTTATAGTAGATGCGTCTAGTGCATTGGGAGGACTCACCATCACTTGGAATACACAAGATATTTTACTAACAGACTTTCATGCCTCCCATCATCTTATATAGACCACTTTTCACATCATAGGAACTAATATACATGGTCATCTATCAAATGTGTATTTTCCTCAGGACTCAATGCAAAAGTTTGCACTGCTAAACACTTTGGAAGCTCTCAATTCCACCAGAACCCACCCACTATGGATTACAGGCGGGGATTTCAACATGATTACTAAACTAGAGGAAATAAAAGGGGGCAGAGTCAAGTTGGACAATGAAAGTAGATGCTTCAGAGACTATAAACAAAACAACTGGTTGATAGACTTGCCATTCAATAATGGAATCTATACTTGGAATAACAAAAGGTCAGGATCCCAACAAATTGCATCTCGGCTGGACAGATTTCTCATTTTAGACAATTCTATTCATCTGGGAGGTGACATCACAGCCTCAATCCTACCTCTGTCAGGCTCAGCTCATTGGCCCATTTCACTTCAATGGCAGAGACCACGGGACTCTACCAAAAAGCCTTTCCGATTTGTAGCTTTCTGGCTCTTACATCCAGATTCCAAAAATATAGTCAAAGCAGCCTGGGAAAACTTTACTCCTCTTGAAGGGTCAATCATGTATCAATTCCAAAAACGGCTAAAGAATCTCAAAAGGTAAATAAAGAAATGGAATTACTCCACCTTCGGCAATATTTTTCAAGCTCAAAAAATTCTTGAGCAAAGCATGATTGAGCTCCAGCAAAGAATTATTAAGGGCAGGAGAACCGAAACATTAGCAATTCAAGAACAACCTCTTCTCACTTAGCTAGAAGATAGAAGGAAGCAAGACGAGGTACTTTGGAAACAAAAATCGAGAATCAGATGGTTAAAAGAGGGGGAAAGGAATACCAAATTCTTTCATCAAACCACCATCCAGAGATGAATGCATAATAACATTGCAGAATCAACAGGGAGAAAGATTGGAGGAACATGACGACATTGAGAGAGAACTCACCCATTTTAAAATGGTACATCAAGAGCCTCAAGTAGACAAGCAACCGGTAATAAACAAAATTCTTCATCATGTGCCAAAAATCATAACAGAAGAGCACAAGTAGCTATTACTTCGAGCAATTACGCTTTTCAAAGTCGAATCAGCAATATCTCAACTAAAAGATGGGAAAACCCCTGGACCTAATGGCTTCACCTCCAAATTTTTCCATCACTTCTGGGATCTCATCAAACTGGAGGTTTGGAAGGTGGTGGATGAATCGCGGACTATGCACTGGCTTCTTCTGTCTCTAAATGCTACCTTCATCGCTCTCATCCCAAAAGAAGAACAACCAAGCACTCCGGAGAAGTTCAGGCCCATAGCTCTCTGCAATATTATATACAAAATCACCTCGAAGGTCATCACCAATAGACTCAAGCTGCTACTCCCATTACTCATCTCGTAGGAGTAGTCTGGATAAATAGAGGGACGTCAAATCCTAGATGGCATAATTCTGATGCATGAGATCATTCACTCCCTAAAGCACAACAAACTGGAAAGTATGCTTCTCAAAATTGATTTATCTAAAGCTTTTGATAAATTAAGTTGGACATATATAAAACAAATGCTCACTACCTTTGGTTTCAGCCCAACCTAGGTCAGATGGGTGATGAATATAATATCCTCCACTTTTTTCTCCATCTTAGTAAATGGCTTCCCCTCAAGCCCCTTCACCCCCTCTAGAGGCATTCATCAATGCAATCCCCTCCCTCCCTTTCTTTTTGTCCTCATGGCAGAAGGCTTAGGTTGCCTTATAAACCATGCTCTTCACTCTCAATACCTCAGAGGCATCTCTATCCACGGAACCTCTGCCATCACTCATTAACAATTCGTGGATGATAATATGTTTTTTGGGCACCCTTCAGTCCATGAAGCTCATACACTCAAATCCCTGTTAGCTACCTTCTCTATGGGTTCAGGAACCATAATCAACACTGTTAAGTCTCAAATCTTCTTCTTTCACACTCCCCATACAACCCAAAGAAATATTGCCCGAATCATAGGTTTTCTGTTCCCAATATACCCTCCAAATACTTGGGTGCACCATTGATCGACTCTACTATAAAGCACACATCCTGGAAGCTCCTCTTAAAGGAACTTGAAGGCCGCCTATCTCTATGGACTTATAGAGCCCTCAATATGGCAAGCAGACTTGTTCTGGTCAAAGCTGTATTACAAACTATGCCTCTATATCTTTTCTCAGTTCTCGCAGTGCCAAAATGGGTGCTCAAAAAGATCAAGGACACACAATGCAACTTTCTCTGGGGATCCTCAGGGTCAAATCGCAAATGGGCCCAAGTGAAATGGTCGACAGTTTACACACCAAAAAGGAAAGGAGGCCTTGGATTGTGGGATCCTAAGCACAGTAATGAAATGATGGGGACAAGACTATGGTGGCAATGGTTATCAGCCCCACACACACCATGGGCCAAACTTTGGACTGCAAAATATGTAAATAATAAACCACTGGAAGAGTTGATCAGACTCACAAATACTGATGTAGGCTCTTTAATTTGGAATGCAGTAAAATAGCATAGGGCAATGATACAATAACACAGTTTCTGGGAGATAAGAGATGGTGGCACTGCTCGATTTTGGGTTGACTCATGGCAACAATGACCCAAATTATTAGAAGCCATCCCTCCTCAAGCTCTTGAGGAACATGCCATTCACCAGAATGAAAAAGTCTCTCAGCACTGGATTCAACGTATCAATCAAGGATACAGACAATGGAAAAAAGTTGAACAAATAATTCATCAAGAAACGGAAGACTTCTACAAATAAATGCACACGGAGCTCAACAATAAGAAAATTAGATATTCGGACAAGAAAGACATTTTAAGATGGGGATACACCCTGCTAGGGATATTCACAACAAAGGAGGCATATGGGTTGATGATTCAAGCACAGGCACCAGTTGACCTAGTCTAGGAATGAATATGGACCCCTGAAATATGGCCCAAAATATCTACTTTCATATGGTTGCTTTATCATAAAAGAATTCTTACGTGGGATAATCTCATTAAAAGAGGGTTCCACGGACCATCGTATTGCCCCAATTGCAAGCAGCAAAGTGAAACCATTCAGCATCTCACGAATTCATGCAACTTGGCCAACAAATTATGGGAAAAACTCAGCTTCATGTGTCAAAGAGCTTACAGAATCTCAACGGACATTACAAGTACCATTGGTAATTGGGCCTCCAATCCCTATAATAGCAAGCTTCGAAATTCTCTGTGGAAAATCCTTCCGGACCTACTTCTTTGGACAATTTGGAAAGAAAGAAATAAGAGAATATTTACAAACCAATGCACTCCCTTGGACATCATTTGGAGCAATTTTTGCCAGAACATTCAAGAAACCTTGGCTCTCCAGAAATGGTAGGCAGAAGATCTACCCACTCAAGCACAAGAACAAAATATTTGGGAGAATTGGAATATACGAATTCCACAAGTTCAGGATGATCACAACATCTTAACTACCACTTCTAGGCCTTCCACTCAATGGATTCCCCCTCCAAAAAATGTGATCAAACTAAAATTCGACGAGGCCTCAAAAGACAACCCGGGCAAAGCAGGATATGGAGGTATATTCAGGAATCATGAAGACACCCCTCTATTACTGTACTTTGGATCAATTGGCTGGGATACGAATAACTTAGTAGAACTAGAAGTATTATGGTAGGAACTGTGTTTGGCTCATCAACATAATTTTCACCCTACTATAATAGAAGGGGATTCCCAAATCCTCATCAACATGGCTACCCAAATACAATTGGGGACCTTGGCTTCGAAAGTGGCCACTAGTTGGAGACTGGTGGCTCGTTTAGAACTCATTGAGCAATGGCTCAAAAACAAGAGAGCTATCGCCTTCAATCATGTCAAGAGAGAGGGCAACAAGGTTGTTGATCTTCTGGCAAATATAGGGGTAGACTATGATCAGGTACTCCAATCAGGATCCCTCACCATCCTTAATGATAACAGTCAATTATAGGAATGCACTGATCTGGTGCACAAAGAAGCAAAACTCCCATATGTGAGTGTACGCCAGACTGATCCGATGGCAGAGGAATGGGATGACAAGTGGCATAGCCACATGGCCACCCATAAGCCTGCACACAAAGCAATAAAACCATTTTGAAATAGTAGTAAATGCTATTCAATTCGGCACTTGAATCAACTCACCAGCGCCATCATGCCTCAGCTCTGCATCATGGAACCCTCAGGTAATATTCGACCCACCTTCTCTATTTCAACTCCTTTGCCTCTGAGTTGCAAGTGCCCCCTGCAAGGATAATTTTAGGGGCGAATGTTCGCCCTTTGGCGAAATTAAGGGGTTTTAAATTTTTAGTGGGCGAATACTTTGTATCATAGTATATTTTTACAAATCAACTCAAATAGCCCACCTTATTTTAAGGGAGAGGGTAAAAAAGGTAAATTTAGCCCTTGAAATTAGGACTTACAACCTTCCATTCGCCCATTTTCAAGAATAAGTTTTATTTAAGTGAATCCATTCACCCATTTTCAAGAATAGGTTTTATTTAAGTGAATCCTATGGGCCAAATACCATATTTATAAAAGAGGTATGGTAAATTAATAAAAATATAAATAAATGAGACGTATGGTAAATAAATAAAACATTTTTTATATTTACTCCATAAGTCACCTTATATACATGTAAGGGTGTAAACAAATAAAAATATAAGTAAAGTGGAGGTATGGTAAATAAATAAAACGTCTTTTTATACTTACTCAAAAGGTATGGTAAATAAATAAAAATATAAATAAACTAGACGTATTGTAAATAAATAAAACCTCTTTTTATATTTAGTCCATAACCCTCGTTCTATTTATGAAGGCTCAAGAAAGAGGTTTTATTTAAGTGAATCCTATGGGCCAAATACCATATTGGTAAAAGAGGTATGGTAAATTAATAAAAATATAAATAAACGAGAGGTATGGTAAACAAATAAAACATTTTTTTATATTTACTCCATAAGTCACCTTATATTTACGAACACTCAAAAAATGGGTTATATTTAGGTGAAACCTATGGCCAAAATACTATGGGACAAATACCATGGACTAGATTGTTATTAATACCATGAAAAAAACCATTATTAACCCTAATATTAGAATTAATAAAAATAAAAATGGCACATGGTATTGACCCATGGTATTCACCAAAATGGCACATGGTATTGACCCATGGTATTCACCTGGAATGTAACCTATTTAAATGGGGGAATTAAACCAGCATGTAGCCTATGCTAAGATTCACTAGGACTTTACAAAGTTTTATTATTTAGTGAAAGACTCGCCAAGATCTTACAAGATTTTATAATTTAGTAAAATATTCGCCATGCCTGGTGAGAGATTCGCCAAAAAATTATATATACATATTATATTATTGATGAAATCGCCTTTCATTTTTCCTAGATACCATGGAGATTCGTCCATTTATTATATTTATAAATTTGGGGGGTTCTTAAAATTTTCCCTGGCCCCCTGGCTGTAGTGGAGCCAAGTGCGATGAAATCGCCTTTCATTTTTCCTATATACCATGGAGATTCACCCATTTATTATATTTATAAATTTAGGGGGGGTTCTTAAAATTTTCCCTGGCCCCCTGGCTGTAGTGGAGCCAAGTACACGCACTGCAACAAGCAGACAATGCAACATTCTCTACTACATAGAGTTTTGACAGGGCAACGATTACTCTCAGAGCTTGATTTGCAACCTGACTTTCGATTCTTAGCCTCTTAAGCCTTCCACCTTAGAGCTCCACTCAGTGCCAACCTCTCATAGGTAGTCTCTTCATCCCTACACCATCATGCCCAGACTGCGCCATCAAATGAGGAGCAGGAGGGGTAGTAGCAGAGGTATACTACCCTGTTCTCTACCCTCAACAGTCTTAGACTCCTCTTCCCCCTCGGAAAATTACGTCTCAGCCCATTATCCTGAAACTCGCAGTGGTAGAGGCAACATACCCGCTGTCCACTCCCAGCCTTTGCAAACGGCCATTCCAGCTACTGATATCTCCTCCAGCTCTCAGCAATCCAACCAGTCGGCCCAATTCATTTAACATTGCTCTCTGAATCGACCACTCATCAAAGCTACCATCACAATCACCTTCCAAGAGGAGCCATCTAGCGACAAAGGAAAACCCACCAGTGCAATGGAGAAGAGGGATAATGCTCAGGGAAATCCTCCTGTAGTGGAGAAAAATCGAGAAGAACCTCCGACGAAGGATGAAATGGGTGCGCTGCTGAAAGACGAGGATGACCTCGATGCCTACAGATGTTTCATTATTGAAGAACACCCGTCAACACCGAATGACACATAATTCACTATGCGTCTTCAGATTTCAGGTTCCTAGCAACCAAGTCTATGTGTTTACTTTTGAATTTTTGAGCAAAATAGTTAGTCTTGAAATTGAAGTCAATAGAATATTGCTCCATCTTCATATGCTGGTTTCCCTTGCGCGAGCAACAAACTTATTTTGGACTGGACTAGTTTCCCACCTCTGGGCAATCCTAATTTTATTTTTGCTGCATTATGTCATGAACCTTGGCTCAGAATTGCAGAGGCCACAACCTCCTTGTATCATTTTGTTACAGTAATAGATCTTATACTTATTTAAAAAAAATATGTTGATTACATATTTTTATGGACCATAAGAGAAACAAAAGGGCTTACATGGATGCACGAGAGGCTTTTATTTTTTCTTCATGGATATTGTAATAATTTTGAATTTTATTTTCAATGGTAACTATAAATAAAAGAAGCCCACGGGGCTTTGGATTGACGGTGAATGGGTGCGCTGTTAAGGCACTCCTTGCGATAGGTCACTGGTTCAAATCCCCCGTGGGTATTTAGGTTAGTCTTAACTAGAAAAAAAAACTATAAATAAAAGAAATAATTAATAAATACTTTATGGCTATGAATTAAATGATAAATAATGTGATCGTGATTAACAGACATTTGTTTGACTTTCTAACGGACTTGGTGATGCACTTTTCTTTCCTATTTAGATTATGTAAAACAAATATCCATTTTTATGTATTTATAAGTAAATTATTTAAAGTAGACATGTCTTTATCATTGTGAACATGATGTAAGTAGCTAAGAGAAATGTGAAAACATGAATTTTAGTGACTATCATGTGATAAGTATGTGGAAAAAAATAATATTTCTTGAGTTGTTAATTAAGAAATAATCAAATATATTATTTGTCAAAAAGTTAAATCTAATATAGTATGATTTTTGTATTATTTAACTCATATTTATTATTTTAAAAAGGTTAAATTTAAATCACAATAGCAAAATATTTACTCTCTTTTGGTGATTGATAAATATGTGCTTAAGATGGATCTATAGTGGTTTTCTATCTCTATGTATAGATTGACCATAGTGTAATTTATCATTGTTTGAATTGTATGTTTTAGTAATTTATTATTATTAATGTTATATATTAAAAATTTAATGAGTTACACATTTTCATCTTATTAATAACTAGGTAAAATATTTTACCTTTAATTGCGTTTTCCTTGTGATTATTGAAATATTTTACTAATTAGGTTAGAATGAATATGAATGAACTATCTAAGCAATAGAAAAATATTTATGGTATATTACAATTATAGTTTCAACCATACTAAATTTTGTAATTTATAAGAAAAATCTTTGCATTTTTTTTATGTAAATCCCTTTGCATGTAATTTCATATATAAAATTTTGATATAAGTTCACCAATAATGAATCTATAATAAATATTATTTCATAAAAATAAATTTCATTATGATAAACATGTAACAAACACAAATATCATCTAAGGTAGGCATTCAAATTCACCACCATCATCTAATTATATACACCTCTAGAACATATAAACGTCATTAGCTATCACACAAATCTATTAATCTAAAAAGGATACATCAACATGATTACATATAACAAAACACAAGTATTGTAATCTAACATCATCACCAAACACATCCTCAAATTAATATACATCTCATGTCAAATAACTATTATCACATAGACATCTATTTGCCAGCACATTAAATGAACATATCTAACATGACCTAACAATATACACATCAACGCCAACATATAAATTAAATACATAAACATGAACAAAAAAAATGCACCATATATATATATATATATATATATATATATATATATATATATATATATATATAGAGAGAGAGAGAGAGAGAGAGAGAGAGAGAAGTAAAACAATTGCATCTCTCTGATACAACAAACATAGTAGTGGCAGCTTCGTTTGCAACCTGGTCTGTTGAAGCCTGATCAAGTACTACCTCAACAATCAAACTATCAGGTGATTGATATGTTCTCTTAGGAGAAAAATGAGGCACCACCACTAGTATTGGGTGATCATCATGAAGCAAATGATGATGAGGTGGAGTACTACCAAAAGGATCACTAACACCCTGACCATGAGATGATGGTGTAATACTACCAAAAACATGATCACCATCCTCGTCATCATGATCTAACAGGCTAGCATTGCGTGAAGACTCATGTGACGTATCTATTGCATGCCCTCTATCCCTCTTTGCTTCCGGTAGACTGGTAGCTCCTAAAATATGATGCATAACAGTCATCATATTGCATGGGAAACCCCTGAAGAGCTCCAAGAGCCTAGGAATTTCCTTGATATCTCGATCCGTTGCAAGGTAGACTCCCTCCTCCACCAAACGTCTAGACAGTCACTCATAGTAGTCCATCCTAAATATAATACCATCCCTATGGGCCCAGATGGCCATGATGCCCCTATGCATCTCAAGATCGTGTGCCTCACCCTCTTGGGCCTCACCCATATTTGCATTTGATACCTCTAGTGGGGAAGGAGGGATGTCCCTAATGAATGTGTTGATGTCTACAAAATATATAGTACAAAACAATAATTAGACAATTTGATTAAACAACTTAATAAAACAAGTTAAAGAACGCAATAGAACAAATCTTATTCTAATTAATTAAGACAATAAAATGAAACTAGATTAATTTAAATAAAACACTAATATTAACTCTAATATCTGTAGGTTCATTTGGTGTGAAGAGAATGTTGGGATATTGTATCCAATCCATCCTCGTGTATGAACATAGCACCAAGATAAACATGTGGTAATCCTCACTGGCCAATAGCACCAGTGCTTGGGCAAAAATCTTGGTCGGATACTTCGGCAAGCCCCTATTGGGAATCATCTAGCCCCACATGTGCATTTTCACCTCAATCATTGGCCTAGGAGGGCAATAGTGAAATTTAGGTCTCATCTCTAGAAACCTCTCAAAAAATAAACAAAAAAAGCTCTAAATTGAAAGAGAAGTTTGCCCTCCCATGTATTATCACATGACATCTATCTAAATCCCTACAAAACTACCTCAAAAAAATATCATACCATCTAATACATCGTGGTGCCTGCATCAAAGAATTGACATAATACAAAATATGGATACGAATGCATTGTCCATCATTAGTATAGTGTGCAATGGAAGTCACTAATAATGAGAGGCACCTAACCTCCTGGCTGATAAAAGAAGCAATTTTTAGTTGTCTACCATGCACATGAAATTTTTTTGGATAGGCTACAAGACCTCCAACATATCTCTGAGAGTAGACAAGATGACTCTCTATTGCAACACCATGGGGGACATGAGGGAACTTGGGAAAATCTTCCCCTCCGTTGGATAGGAAAGTGATAAAATATATGTCCTCCTCAAGGGCCTATACCACGTCTTGGGACCAACACATAAATACTACTCCTAGACACTCCACCAGCAGATCCGTTTTGCCACAAGCCAGAGTGCACCTTCAGGGATGTAGCCTCCTCATAGTACCTAAGGAGGCCTACACTCCTCAAGAGTGCTCTTATCACTGGGATAATAGGATGAGCATATAAATACCTCTCCCTTTCTCATGCCTCCATGATCGGACCACATTGTATTGGTCTGCCATTTGCTCCTGCTCCCTCTATTGGCATCTCTACTACATGATTGACATATAAAATACATCAGAATCATACATAAAACATAAATATTTTTTATTAAATGAAAAATTTATTTATGAATATGGAAACGTAACTTTCAACTAAAAAGAAAACAAATATCCATGGTGCACCCAAAAAATAGTCATGCACCAGTTACGATACGTTATCAAACACAACAACGCTAGAAATAGTGCGTACATACGTATGATGCACCACCTTTGGTTCTCATACATACATTTTAAACATGGTGCATCTATACAACCTTACACACTAGTGAGTACAAATAATCTTTTAACACTCGCACGGAACATGTAGGTTATCGAATGCATCAAGCCATATTTTTTTAATGTTATGTGTGTGGTGTGTTTGGTAAATATGAATGCACCATGTGTAACTTAAAAATGTATGCACTGACTTACAATTTAGAGCTTTTCCCAGTGTGTTGTAATGTATGAAACACACTGCAAAAACAACACTGTGTTAGGTTCACGCATCGAACTATGGTGCACCCTGTAAATTTACAGGATGCACCGGTATTGGTGCAATATGAACCTGTCAAACACACCATGCAGGAAAAAATAACAAAAACAATGGTAATTTTGACCTATTTTGCAATTCTAATCCATTAAAAAATTAAGTTAGAGAGAAACATAGACATTACCTAGACATTTGGTTGTCACGAAGGCATTGTTGACACGTAATTGAGAAAAAACAATCACCACCATTTGATAAAATTCCAAAGCTACACACTGAGCATGGTATGGAAGGATGGTGAGAAAGAGAAGCACTGATGGAAGGGTGATTTCCTAAGGTAAGAGTGGCACTGGTGATTCAGAGCTCTACAACACAATAGATGGTAAAAATGAAATTTATGACCAGTAGGTTTGTTTTATTTAACCTTGTTTCAATGCATTATTATAACCACACCGATGTGTACTATCTCCAAGAGCACCATTATATTTAATTAAAATCCCTATAGTTGTTCTATTGTTATGATGCACCGAGGCATTTGAATACATGAACCGTGTCGGTGCTTCATGGGAATATAGCACCACATTTTCCAAAAAGTAGAAACCACCTAATAGCTCTCTTTATAAGATGCACCAAGGTGTTTTAATACATAAACAACATCGGTGCTTCGTGGGAATATAGAACCACATTTTTAAAAAATTAAAAACTTGATATCCATGCTCTTGTTAAGATGCACTGGGATGTTTTAATACATGAACCGCACTGATGCTTCGTGGGAACGTAACACCACATTTTTTAAAATTAAAATCCCCCTAGCGATGTTCTTTCTAATATGGACCAGGGAGTTTTAATACATGAACAACATTTCTCCTTCATTTTGGGTTATGTTATATTCTTTCCAAAACTAGCCTTACAGGGGAGGTTAGAGGGGGGGCAGAGCCCCCCCTTCGCTGTGCCAACTGCACAACGGGGGGGTGGAAGCCCCCCCTATACGGGGGGTTTGAGGGGGATGGTTAGCCCCCCTCTACAGGGTTTGGGGTAGTGCCTCAAGTAAAAAAAAATTGGACCCTATATTAGGTTGGGCGAACATACCTATGGTTTTGTGCATGATTTTTAACACATGGTTTTGGATGTGATGGATTTCGGTCCATTCAGCATGTATAAATATGTATTATAACATTGAAAGGAATATAATGAAAAATCAAGTTGGCAATCCCAGTTTTGGGATCCCGGGGAAAATCTTTGTGTATATGTGTTTTATGTGTTATTCTCTCGCATTTTTTATTTTTTGTGTTTTAGAATCCATATGCAGGTAATTTTTGTGTGGGGTTAAAACCTACATTTGGTATCAGAGTTGTTTTAGCTTCAAGGGGATGCCTTTGACGCTGAGGGTTTCGCTCGGGCCTATGCTAGACCTTGTTCAGTGGGAGATCTGCGGGATTGATTCTAGTGGTGAAAGAAGATGGAAAGCAATGGAAAGATAGAGATCGAGAAATTTAATGGTCAGAATTTGGAGTTATGGAAACTCAAGATGGAGGATCTGTTGGTAGATAAAGATCAGAGGATCAAAATAGATCCAGGTACTAAACCAACGTGAGTGTCCGATGAAGAATGGAAGAAATTGGATAAGAAGGATAAGAGCACGATACGATTGTGTGTCTTAGATTCAGTGTTGCTGAATGGATCAGGGGAAGCTATGGTGAAGGCTTTGTGGGAAAAGTTAGGGACTTTGTACCAGTCTAAGTCTCTGGTGAATAAACTATTCCAACGGAAAAAACTATAAAACCTGAGTATGAAATATGGAGACTCGGTGACACATCTTATGAACACATTTAATAATGTGGTAAGTCAGTTATTATCTATTGATATTAAAATTGTAGATGAAGATAAGTGCATTTGTTTGTTGTGTTCTCTACCAGATTCATGGGATAGTCTAGTTATTGCAATAGGTAGCATTGCAACTTCCTTACAGTTTGATGAAATAGTCTCATCCTTGCTGACGGAGGAGATGAGACAGAAAAATATGGAGAGACGGAATGGTGACGCCTTGTCTGTACGAGGACAGTTCCAGAACAGAAACAAAAATAAGTCATCGAGTGGGAGATCTAAATCTAAACGGAGATCTAAATCTCCAGGAAAACCTGTAAAGGTGGTTTACTGGAACTTTGGAAAGGAAGGGCACTACAAAAGGGACTGTAAATCTAAAGCTCCTAACAAAGGAAAGGGATCTGATGATGCTCCTTCTGCAGAGGTGAAAACCACCTCTGATGAAGGTGGGGATGTGTACTTGGCTTCTTCAAGTACACATGTAGATCATGAGGCTTGGTTGATTGGCTTAGGTGCATCCTTTCACTTCACTGCCCATAGAGAGTGGTTCTGCAAGTATGAGAAATATGATGGTGGTGATGTCTTCTTAGGGGATGATAGGAAGGCTAGAATCATTGGTCACGGAAAAGTAAAGTTGAAGCTGCAATGTGGAAAGGTTGGAACACTTTCAGGTGTTCTGCATATTCATGCATTGGCAAGAAATTTGATTTATGTAAGCAAGCTGGATGATGCAGGTGTAAAAATAGTGTTCAAGAAGGATACCTACAAGATAGTTCAAGGAGAATTTGTATTGATGTGGGGAGCTTGAATTGGAACTTTGTGCAAGCTGCAAGGTAGCAATGTTGTTGATGGGTGCAACAGTTTTGTGGTTCCTGAAAGCAAGGATAATTTTAGGGCCGAATGTTCGCCCTTTGGCGAAATTAAGGGGTTTTAAATTTTTAGTGGGCGAATATTTTGTATCATAGTACATTTTTACAAATCACCTCAAATAGCCCACCTTATTTTAAGGGAGAGGGTAAAAAAGGTAAATTTAGCCCTTGAAATTAGGACTTACAACCTTCCATTCGCCCATTTTCAAGAATAGGTTTTATTTAAGTGAATCCATTCGCCCATTTTCAAGAATAGATTTTATTTAAGTGAATCCTATGGGCCAAATACCATATTTATAAAAGAGGTATGGTAAATTAATAAAAATATAAATAAATGAGAGGTATGGTGAATAAATAAAAATATGAATAAACTAGACTTATCGTAAATAAATAAAACCTCTTTTTATATTTAGTCCATAACCCTCGTTCTATTTATGAAGGCTCAAGAAAGAGGTTTTATTTAAGTGAATCCTATGGGCCAAATACCATATTTGTAAAAGAGGTATGGTAAATTAATAAAAATATAAATAAACGAGAGGTATGGTAAACAAATAAAACATTTTTTTATATTTACTCCATAAGTCACCTTATATTTACGAACACTCAAAAAATGGGTTATATTTAGGTGAAACCTATGGCCAAAATACTATGGGACAAATACCATGGACTAGATTGTTATTAATACCATGCAAAAAACCATTATTAACCCTAATATTAGAATTAATAAAAATAAAAATGGCACATGGTATTGACCCATGGTATTCACCAAAATGGCACATGGTATTGACCCATGGTATTCACCAAAATGGCACATGGTATTGACCCATGGTATTCACCTGGAATGTAGCCTATTTAAATGGGGGAATTAAACCAGCATGTAGCCTATGCTAAGATTCACTAGGACTTTACAAAGTTTTATTATTTAGTGAAAGACTCGCCAATATCTTACAAGATTTTATAATTGAGTAAAATATTCGCCATGCCTGGTGAGAGATTCGCCAAAAAATTATATATACATATTATATTATTGATAAAATCACCTTCCATTTTTCCTATATACCATGGAGATTCGCCCATTTATTATATTTATAAATTTAGGGTGGGTTCTTAAAATTTTCCCTGCCTGAAAGTGGAGCAAAAAATTTAGTGGTCTCTGGAAAGAAGACCATGTTGTGGCATCAAAGGCTTGGACATATTGGAGAGAAGGGCCTTTGGATACTTCATCATAAAGGTATGGTAGAAGGTATGAGTAATATCTCTCTAGCTTTTGATTTCTATGAAAATTGTGTATATGGGAAGCAGAATCGAGTGAGTTTCCCCTCTGGTGGTAAGAGGGCGAAATAGATATTAGAGCTTGTGCATAGTGATGTGCTTGGACCTATGAAGGTTCCATCACTGGGTAAATTTGTGTACTATTTATCATTTATAGATGACTTCAAAAGGAATACATGGATATATTTCCTTAAAAAGCAATATGAAGTCTTTGACAGGTTTAAATAATTTAAGGTTCTAGTGGAAAACCAGACAGAGAAGAAGATAATGATGATGATGTCAGATAACGGTGGAGAGTTTTGCAGCAAGGAATTTGAAGAATTCTATAAGAAGTGTGGTATAGCATGAAAGAAGACTACTCCATACACACCTAAGCAAAATGGAGCTGCAGAAAGAATGAAGAAGACGTTGATGGAAAGGGCAAGAAGCATGCTCAACGGTGCTGGGTTAGGACAAGAATTCTGGGTAGAGGTGGTGGAGACAGCATGTTACCTAGTTAACAGATCACCTGTATCAGCATTGGAGGATAAGACTCCACAAGATGTATGGACTGGTAAGAAACCCTCTCTTTCACATCTGAGAGTATTTGGATGTGATTCATATGTACATGTTCCAAAGAAGAAAAGAACCAAGCTGGATAGTAAATATGAAAAGTGCATCTTTATTAGGTATAAGGATGGTTTAAAGGGTTATAAGCTTTGGAACACAATAACAAGGAAGGTTGTGTACAACTGAGTTGTGGTGTTTAGAGAGGTGAAATATTTTTGAAATTTATGGAAGAACTTGTTATTGTTTTGAAAACAACGTTTCGGACTAACTAAGTAAGTCCATCATCAGGCTGTCAACTGCAAGTTTGAGAGGAGAGAGCATGGATGCTTGGAGAAATTAATAGTTGATAATTGATAGTTTAACATAAGAATATTATTGTTAGCTTTTTATTTATTTAATTTCTTAATTTTAATGATTAATTTAAGTCTGTTTGATTTTCTAATTTATTAATCAGGATTATATATAAAGGTCTAGTATATTCTTAATGTTATATATATGTGTGTGTGTTGTTTAATGATGAGTTATAAAGTTTTTATTTATTTATTTATTTAATTTTTTATTTAATTTTTTTTTTTAATGTAGGTTTATATATGAAGGTTATTTTTAATGTTTAGGGTAGTTTTATGTTTATGTAGGTTATTTTTAGGTAAGTGTATTATAACGAGTGAACTAAAAAAAGAGGAAAGGGTCTTGATTAAGATTATGATACTATTAATATTTATATAAGAAAGGCTTATTTCATAAATATTTAAATGTTTTGATGTTTGATGTTTAGTTTAAAAACACTATGGGTTATTTATTAATGTTTAATGTAGATTTATATATGCAGGTTACTTTTAATGTCTTATGTAGGTTTATTTATGTAGGTTATTTTTAGGTAAGAGTATGAAAAAGAGTGAATTAGAAAAGGATAGGGCCTTGATTAAGATTAATATTAATGTTTAAAAATAACTAATTATATTTTATTTAATTCTCAGTAATGGTTTCCAAGGACTACTTAGTTTAAGACCATCATCTTTGTTCATGTTGTTTGATGATTTCTCTATTTCAATGGCTTCTTTCACCCTTCTTTTTAGATAATGGTCTTCTTTGTGAATTAATTTAGCATGCTCCATGCAAATGTAGTGTGAGGAGGAATATGCATGCTCTGCCAGGGCTTATTTTTCCGACCTATTCTTTGCAATGTCATTTATGTGTTCTTGTAGCCTTATGCCCACTAATCTCCCTGTTTCATAATGGCAGAAGTGTCCTCAGACACGTAATTTTATTAATCAGCAAAAAACAATTACATAATTGATTTTGCAAGAGTTTACACCCGAACAACCAAACACTCTTGCAATGAGCTATTTATAAGCTCCATGTCCTAACTACCTCTAAATATGGATCACTTATTAAATAACAAGTGTCCATTTACAATAAATGCTATTCAAACCAACTAGCTAACTAATATCCTATAATAGAGCCTAAGATACGACACATTTGGAGAGTCATATCTAGTTACAACAATATGCTAATTCTAAAAGTCTCCATTAAATAATTAAACATTCTAGAATAATAATTATTAATTTAATATCTAAAATTAATAATTATTTTATTCTAATTTTATAACCTATGATAAAATTTGTATTTTTGGATCATCTAACATTCCCCCCTATGATCCAAAGATACATTACAAGAGATACCAAGTTCATCCCTGAACTTAGTAAATTTTATTCTGCGAAGCGGTTTTGTGAAAATGTCGGAGATCTGATCTTCGGAAGGACAATAAACTGGTTTGAGGACATCTTTGGCAATGAGAGACTTGATATGATGATACTTGGTGTCCACATGCTTTGTCTTTGAATGAAAAACTGGGTTCTTGGCAAGTTTGATGGCTGACTAGTTGCCAATGAACAATGATGTAGCGTCTCCCTAAGAAATGCCCAAGTCCTGCAAAATTTGACGCAACCAAACAATTTCACATGCTGCTTCCCATGCTGAAATGTACTCTGCTTCTGTTGAAGAAGTGGCCACGGTAGATTGTTTCTTACAACTCCAAGATACTACTGACCCCATATTCATTAAATAACCTGATGTTGATGCTCGATCATCAATACTCCCAGCAAAGTCGGCATCAGAATATCCACCAAGTATAAAATTTTTAGTCTTTGTGTAAAGAAGACCAAAATCTTTTGTTCCTTGGATATATCAAAGAACTCTTTTGGCTGCATTCCAGTGGTTGTCTCGTGGTTCCTGCATAAAACGTGAAAGAATACTGACTGCATAAGATAGATCAGGACGAGTATTTGTCAAATAAATCAAGCTGCCAATCAACTGTCTGTAAGTTGTACTGTCCACCTTTTCCCCCCCTTCAAATTTTGAAAGTTTCAAATTTTGCTCCATGGGGGTGACAACGGGCTTGCAATCTTGCATGCCAAATCGCTGAAGAATCTCTGCGGCATACTTAAACAATGTAAACTTTGAAACGGGAACTGATACTGTTACCCGTTTTGTAGAGGTGGCAAAAAAATGACCCGATTTTCATGTGCATTAAGTTTTAGAATGGTAGTGAATGGTAGTGATTTTCATCCTGATTTTAAAAAGTGAGTATTCTGCATCACACCCTTTTTTTAAAAGACCTATTTTTTGACTTTAAATTTTCTAGTGTGTGAAATGTAAAAAATTATTTTCTAAATTTGATAGTTTTTGAAGTGGTCATTTTATTCATATTTTCTTGTTCTCTATCTTATTTTTCTTTTTTTTTTAGTGGGGTTTTTATTGTTTTGCATTTTTAAATTAGAAAGTCGATAGTTTGAATTTTAGATAATCTACATATTTATACATCCTTAATTAATTTTTCAATCCACATGAAATAATTGTTTCTAAAAAACAACATTTTCTAACAATGGACATAAAAATAACCATTTTTAACATAAATATAACAAAAAAACTAAACGTTTTGATAATTTTTTGCTAGCATTAACATGTCAAAATCACAATTTTTATACAAAAATATTAACTAAAAATGGTCAAATAATAGTTTTTTTTATGAATTTCATGTCAAAAAAATAATAATAATAACTTTTTTTTTTCAAAAAATAATAATTAACTTAAAAATCAATGCGAAAATCACAGTTGTGCTCTCCCCTGCCCACCCCTCCACCGCCACCGCCCCCGCCCACCCCTCCACCGCCACCGCCCCCTCCCCGCCCACCCCACCCACCCATCCCCCGCCACCGCCACCGCCACTGCCCCCCCGCCCACCCTGCCCACACCCTCCCCGCCCCGCTCCACCGCCACCCCGCCCACCCCTCCCCCTCCCCGGTCCCCCCGCCCACCCCGCCCACCCCTCCACCCACACCGCCCCCTCCCCACCCACCGCCACCGCCCCCTCCCCGGCCCCCCCACCGCCCCCTCCCCGCCCACCCATCCCCCACCACCGCCCCCTCCCGGCCCCCCTGCCCACCCCTCCACCGCCACCGCCCCCTCCTCGGCCACCCCTCCCCCTCCCCCTCCCCCGCCCCCTCCGCGGCAGCGGCACCCCCGGGCCGCCTCGCCCCGCCTGACTGGCGGCGAGTCGATTTCGGGAATCGACCCGCCGCCGGTCGGGCGGGGCAGGGCGGCCGGGGGGTGGCGCTGCGCGGATCTAGAACACATCTACCCAAATCTTCAAGTAATTTCGAATCAAACAATGAATACTTTATTCTCCCACCTTCACATGCAATTGTTTTATTTCTAGACGCACGTTAGGAGGGACAATGTTGAAAATGGATCCACCTTTTTTAAGATTTGATCTAGTCTATATACTCGTCGCACTTCATTTTATCCCATTCTCTTCTCTTAAACTTCTATTTTCATTCCTTTTTTTCTAGTTTGTTTCCTCCTATTTGAATTCTCTCATGCATCCCCCTAGCAACTTCCCCTGAATCCTTCTTCTTATTCCAAGAATGGAGGTGAGACACCTCTTTAGCCTTCCTAGTCAGAATTTGCCTCCAAAATTTCTTAGGAGCTAGCTTAGAGAGGTGTAAGAGATTCCCTTGTCTTTGACGAATGTATTGCCTCTTTTTCCTTTTAGTTAGGGCTTTATATATTTTTATCTTGTCCATTTTAAGAGATTCATCAACAGCTTCCTTAATTGCTCTCCTCGCACTTTTACACTCTTTGTCATACCATAGATTGGTTTTGCTATTTCTTTTATTATTTGATATAGGAAAAATAATTTGCAAAATTTGATAACTAATTCTCTAAATCCCTTTCCAAGACTAACACTTGAAAAATCAATTAGGTAACAAACATGCTATTAGATAGAACTATTTGTTTCTTTATTTCACCAAACCAAATTGAAAAAATAATTTTATAAATTAAAAATCAATAATACAATCTTAGAAGCAGTTTAAACCTATTATTATAATCATGATGTGAAATTGAATAGCTAGATTCTTAGCACATCTAATACTCTCTTTTATTCTGCTATCAATGATATCATATTTTCCAACGTTTGATACATTGTGCAAGGCCTATCTATATAAAAGGATCATGAAATACAAAAAATGGAGAACCTTTTCCCACGAGCATGTGTGTGCTTGACACAATAATACTTGCAACAACCATGGTTTGGAATCACATTATTATAAACTATGTCTTAGATTCAAATGCATAACTTTGTGGCGAAGGAATTTTCGAGCGAATAGATGGTATACATGACAATGGAAACCATGTTTGTGTAGTAAAAGTTATTCTTAATTGGTAACTAGAATATGAGAAAAACAAGTGCAAATGACAAATAAAGTTATGATATTAATGCTATCACTATACATGTATATTAATCAATATATTATTTAAAACATGAATTTAAAAGATTGAAATAACATTTTGAGGTGAATTCAAAGCAATTTTTTAGTAATCGATAGCAAGATAATATCACTTAAGTAGCATAGAGATGTAGTCATCGCACGGGGAACCCACATTGGTAATCGAAAGCAACAAAGATGGTAGTGGCATGGATAGCACAGAAGATAAGAGCCAATAGGAGAAACCATTATTGAAAATTTTTATTTCAAACCTTGGGTGATTTGACGTTGATACTAATCAAGGTTTAAATTTCAAAATGAGATAGTACACGAAATCCAATTCTTTAAATTATCCCATTATTCATTTTCACAATTTCAATAAAGAATATTAATAAACATTTATATATTTTATTCCTATTTGATTAGTAAATCACCGCGCGATAGACAGTATTCCCATCGAATTATTCTTGATGCTGACTACTATTCTCCCTCAATTGAAATTGATGACGATGTTTAACTTTAATCAAACAATTTAGTTTTCAACCTTTGTTCGCGTGTGTACAAACCATCGTAATATTGGTGCTCCATGAAATTATCTCTCCCATGAGGCAAGTTGAACATTCCAGCTCTGGAAGTAATCGAGGTGTACCTTTCAATATGATGATTTCGAAGGGTCTCAACTTGCAAGAAATCCAGAGATCAAACAACAAATTGCGAGATAATGATGAGGTGGTCACTTCAATTTTTGTTAAAACTGCTTTTGCAAGAAACGTCGAGCGTGCAACTTGTTCCGACTTGGAAGGATAAGAGATCAATGGCTCATAAAACATAATGATAATTTCAACTTGCAATAGGTAGGTAGGAAGTAAACAAACGATTTCGTGCTTGCCTTCATCATTTTCTCCACTTTTCTACTCTTTCGCTTTGGTGTTGGTAGAAAGGAAATAGATCAAGTTGAGCCTCGCCCACACCAATTGTAACATGTGATTCCTTAATCATTTTTGTATTGCAATTTGGGTATCTTGTTTTATTTTATTACAAAGAAACAAGCGCACACACATGTATATAGAAACGGATAACGAGCGTGACCAATATGATCCTCACGGGCTTAGAAGAGGGGTTTCCACAATGCTGGCGTGGGAAAGAAGGGGTAGAAAGTCAACATATGATTTCTTAATAAGCTTTGTCTTGCAATTTGGGTATCTTGTTTTATTTTATTAAAAAAAACAAACGGACATGCATGTATATAGAAACGCAGAACGATCATGACCATTATGATCCTCACGGGCTTACGATCATGACCATTATGATCCTGACGGGCTTAGAAGAGGGCTTTCCACAATGCTTGCGTGGGAAAGAAGGGGTTTAAAATTAAGGTGAAAAATATTGTAACTTGAAATTTTGGTGAAATGGAAAGAACAAAGGAGGTGGGATCTGGTAGGATGAGAGCTCACAAGCTCCGAAGCGGGTACGGGTCGATTCCCGGAATCGAACCACCGCCGGTCGAGCGGCGCGGGGCTGGCGCTGCGGTGCGCAGCGCCACCCCCGCGCCGCCTGACCGGCGGCGGGTCGATTCCGGGAATCGACCCGTACCTGCTTCGGAGCTTGTGAGCTCTAGTTCAGCTGTGATAGCTTATAAGATTTTAGCTCCTAAACTCTCTTGCCCTTCCAAATTCATGTTGCATCCATTGAAAACAATTATTTATCTCCGGTGGCATCTGGCTGAAAGGAAATTCTGCATCTTCACATTTATGGTTAATACAGAGTACTAGGAGATTCTTGATACGATATAACTGATCATGTGGTAGAAGCCAAATTCCTCCCATAGATTACTATTCAATACTCTTTATTCCATTTGTGGACATTTAGATTATGATTGTTCTGCACTTTAATCGGATGATAGTCATTTTGCTTTGCATGCAGCACATGCCCACTGCTTGTCCAAGGTGCAGAATCATAGACTGTCTCAAAGGAATAAGACGTTGTGTCTGCAACCCATCTCTCCTGCCTTAACCAGATTTGGGGGTTTCGGCGTAAACATATGGTGTACGCAGGCTCTGTATTTTATCTCACTCGCATCGATATTGAAAACCCAGGTGGAACATAGAATTTCGTAGAGGATCCATGCTTCAACTAATGACTGTTTAGAGCGAGACTAGTCCTGCCGAGACCGTCTGAGAGCCGACTGCAGATATCGTTGGAACAAAAAAGTTTTGTGGCAGGAAAAATTCAAAAGTGAGTCCATGACAGACTCAAAATGAGCAGAGAAGCACATACTCCCATCGCCATGAGAAGTCGAAAGCATAGGCAAAGGTCCAAAAATGGACTGCGACACTATTTCGTTCACATCGATTCGCCTGAACCCTAATGCTCTCCATCCTACTCTCTTATTGATTCCTTTAATTATCATATTATTATAATTAGAAAATATTTTATTAACGTTTGTTGTATATTTGTAAACATAACAATAAAATAATTTAATATATTTTTAATAATATAAGATATATGGCTACCTAAACTCCTCCCCTCTTAAAAATACTTGCTACTTGTCATCCCATTACACCTCTTGATTCCCTTTTTTCAAAAGTCTTTTGCCTTATGTTATATCTCTCTATCGCATGTGTGAGGAATAGAGCTACTGAGTGCACCCTTTACTTATTCGAAATCATCTTGTTGGTAATTGGTTCAGAAAAATGTTTTTTTGGTAATTTTTCATGGGTGCTTTTGAGGCAACCTATATTATGGGTGTTTTTCTCATATTCTAGTTACCAATTAAGAATAACTTTTACTACAAAAACATGGTTTCCATTGTCATGTATACCATCTATTCGCTCGAAAATTCCTTCGCCACAAAGTTATGCATTTGAATCTAAGACATAGTTTATAATAATGTGATTCCAAACCATGGTTGTTGCAAGTATTATTGTGTCAAGCACACACATGCTCGTGGGAAAAGGTTCTCCATTTTTTGTATTTCATGATCCTTTTATATAGATAGGCCTTGCACAATGTATCAAACGTTGGAAAATATGATATCATTGATAGCAGAATAAAAGAGAATATTAGATGTGCTAAGAATCTAGCTATTCAATTTCACATCATGATTATAATAATAGGTTTAAACTGCTTCTAAGATTGTATTATTGATTTTTAATTTATAAAATTATTTTTTCAATTTGGTTTGGTGAAATAAAGAAACAAATAGTTCTATCTAATAGCATGTTTGTTACCTAATTGATTTTTCAAGTGTTAGTCTTGGAAAGGGATTTAGAGAATTAGTTATCAAATTTTGCAAATTATTTTTCCTATATCAAATAATAAAAGAAATAGCAAAACCAATCCATGGTATGACAAAGAGTGTAAAAGTGCGAGGAGAGCAATTAAGGAAGCTGTTGATGAATGTCTTAAAATGGACAAGATAAAAATATATAAAGCCCTAACTAAAAGGAAAAAGAGGCAATACATTCGTCAAAGACAAGGGAATCTCTTACACCTCTCTAAGCTAGCTCCTAAGAAATTTTGGAGGCAAATTCTGACTAGGAAGACTAAAGAGGTGTCTCACCTCCATTCTTGGAATAAGAAGAAGGATTCAGGGGAAGTTGCTAGGGGGATGCATGAGAGAATTCAAATAGGAGGATTCTCATAGATATGATTGCGCTTAGTTAAAAAACAACCGTGCATATTCATTGAACCCTTATGCTTTGGAACAATACAAATATTAGGATTGGATAAGTTCTTTGGTGATGCATACGCCCTTTGGTTGGAAGTCCTCACATGTATAGTGTATTTCAAGACCATATTACACTTCATGGACTCTTAAAGACTATTGTAATATATTGTATTTTATTATATGATACTGTGAAGGATGCCTCTTAGGTCAGCAATGGTCCAAGTAGCATGTTTTTCAAAAATTAATTCTATATATTAAATTTGTTATTTATTATGTGAATGTTTGAGCAACGATATCTATATTTGGTCGAGCTCTATTATTTTGTCTGTACTCCAATTATATATAGTTAGCATTATAGTTTTGATGAAAATTTTAAGGTGACGTTAGGTTGCCTTCGCATCCCCGACTACAGGTTTCGAGGGTGGACGTCAGCTTGTAGGTGCGATACAACGAACAGAGAGACAGTACGCGACAGAGAGACTCGGCAAAGTGAAAAGACGCAGACATTCTCCATTGACGGGCAGCTTGGGTTTTACCAATTCCACGCATCAAATGACGATCCACATTACCAATTCCACGCGGCGGCACCCCCGGGCCGCCCCGCCCCACCGGACCGGCGACGGGTCGATTCCAGTATCAACACTTTCGTTATGAAGCTATATTTTGCAGGAAAATTTTGTAGAAAATTTTGTAGTCACTGCCATTTTTAAAACAGCCGCAAAATTGACACCTAAAAAAATAAATCATTATTCCAGTATCAACACTTTTGTTCTGAAGCTATATTTTGCAGGAAAATTTCGTAGAAAATTTTGTAGTCACTGCCATTTTTAAAACAGCCGCAAAATTGACACCTAAAAAAAAAAAACATCGTTCCAGTATACACACTTTTCGTTTTGAGCACTGTTTTTGTGGTTTTTTTGGGGTTTTTGGGCCAGAGTTCCCATTTTGAGTTTATAGTTCCCGTTTCAAAGTTTACATTGTTCTTACTCTGAGAAATGAAAATATGATGTGGACGTTGGAAGACTTCAACTCCAAGATAGTAGTGAAGTAATCCCAAATCTGTCATCTTAAAACCTGCATGTAACTCCTTTTTGACCTGTGGAATATGATCATCATGATTGCCAGTGATGATCAAATCATCGACATACATAACAAGAATTACCAGATATTTGCCCTGTTGTCGCACATACAAAGTATCATCAGACTCACTTCGATGAAAACCAACTTTCTTAAGGTAATCATCCATCTTTGCATACCAGGCTCGGGGAGCTTGTTTTAACCCATATAAAGCCTTGATCAATTTGCAGACTTTATTTTCTTGTCCTTCCATTTCAAAACCTGGTGGTTGGGTCATATACACTTCCTCCTATAAATCCCCGTTGAGAAAAGCACTTTTCACATCCATTTGATGAACTTTCCATCCTTTTTGAGCGGCCAATGCAAGTGTTAATCGGATGGTGTTCCATTTAGCTGTTGGAGCAAAAGTTTCTTCATAATCAATGCCTTCCTACTGCGCAAAAACTTTTGTGACAAGTCGTGCTTTATACTTTTCAAGTTCACCCTTCTAATTATACTTAATTCTGTAAACCCATTTGCACCCTATGGGTTTAACATTTGCTGGACAATCAAAAAGTTTCCAAGTGTTGTTATCAATTACTGTTTGATATTCTTCAACCATAGCTTGTTGCCATTCTTTATGTTTTACTGCCTCTTTGTATGTGGAAGGTTTAGCAAAATCATTTGCTATCAAGGAAAAATTTCCTTCACTTCTATGTGTCCTTCTGGTGCCAGTTTTATTCTGTTCATCAGGCTTTACATCTTTCAAAAGTTGAACTGCCCATTTCGGAAGTTGGTGCTCACTTGTTTGTGCTTCTGTAAAGTCCCCATCATTGTAAAGAGGATTCATATAAACTGATGTACGTCGTTCAGGTGAAGAATGTGGAGACTCACTGTCTGAAGAACTGCTGCTGCTTGGAGATGCGGATGAACTGCTAGAAGACCCAGATGATGTTGTTGATGTAGATGGACTGGATGATTCATCTTCAGAGGAAGGAAAATCAAGCTCATACCAATTTGGTGAAGTTGGTTGACTTTGCATTTTTCCATTTCTTTTACTTCCCTTAGTTTCTAATTTGTGAAGAAGATTTTCAATTTCTTCAGCACTCTTACTCTCTGTTTCATCAAAAATGACATCCCTACTCACAATGAATTTTCCATTAGTCAAAAGACGATACCCTTTCTTCTCATCAGAATAGCCAATCATTGTGCATTTTAAACTTCTTGAGTCAAGCTTAGTTCGTTTTTCTTTCGGAACTAAGGCATAACATACTGACCCAAAAACTCGAAGATGTTTAACTCGAGGTTTGAAACCAAACCAAGCTTCATAAGGTGTGATTCCGTCTAAAGAAGCAGTTGGAGATCTGTTTCATAAGTAGACAGTTGTATGAGTTGCTTCCGCCCAATATGTTGGACTTAACCTCTTGAAGGTTAACATGGATCTCGCCATTCCTAACAAAGTGCGATTCATTCTTTCGACTACTCCATTTTGCTGTGGAGTGTAAACATTAGTGAGATGTCGTCTTATGCCATTTTCACTGCAATAAGTTTTGAATTCATTTGAAGTGAATTCTCCCCCATTATCCATCCTGAGAGTACCTATCTTTTCTTTGACTTCATTTTCAACAAGTTGGCGAAAAATTTTAAACTTATCAAATGCTTCTGACTTGTTCTTCAAGAAGTAAACCCAAGTCATTTTGCTAAAATCATCAATGAATAGTAAAAAATACTTGCAACCACCAAATGAGGTTTGTAGTGGACCACAAACATCACTGTGAATTAGTTGTAGCCGCCTGTTTGCACGCCATGAACTTGTTGGAAAACTTTCTCGATTTTGTTTGCCATAAATGCAAGCTTCACATTTTGCATTTTCCCTTTTGAATGTGGGAAGTCCTTTAACCATTCCTTATTTCTGCAATTGAGAAAGACTCTCAAAATTCAAATGTCCATATCTTACATGCCATAGTCTGATAGGTGAAATACCTGTAGTGACTGCCCCTGCAAAATCAGAATGCCTTGGAATAATTGTCCCTTTCATCCGTAACAGTTTTCCATCTTCATAACCTGTCATAACTATTTTCAAGTTCTGTTTCATTGAATTAATCTTCACTAAACCATCTTCCATAATCACCTGATGTCCTGCTTGTCGAATCGTGACTAAAGAGAGAAAAGTTTTCTTGAAACTGGGTACATACCATACATTGGAAATCAAATTTTCTCCAATGTCACGGAGAAAAACTTTTACGACTCCTTTTCCATAAGGAGTATGTTTTGTATCATCAGCAAGAAAAATTGAATTAAGTTGGCATTCTTGAAAATTCCAGAAAAAATCACGTCGACATGTCATGTGCTGAGTTGCCCCGGAATCCAAGATCCAGGAATCTTCATAGTCACTTCTAATATGAGATGAAATTTGTGATGCTGGTGAGGAAGTAAAAACATATTTTGAGCTATCTTCATCTTGATCATTTGCAAATTGTGCTAAATGCTGCTGAAACTTGGGAATTTTATTAAGTGATGTTCGACAATCTTCAACATAATGGCCAACTTTGTTACATCTTCGACATACAATTTGACTTAAGTCTCTTCCTCGTCCTGAAGATTGTCCTATGCCTCTGCTTTGACCTCTAATTTGAGATTGTCCTCTACCTTGACTATTATATCCTTGTCCTTGAAAATTGCCTCTTCCTTGGTTGTTTCCTCTACCTTGAAAATTATTTCTTCCTCCTCTGTTAAAAGTGTTGCCTCTGCTTTGGCTTCGACCTCGATTATGTGCTGCTTGATTCGGATTCCATCTACCTCTTCCTCGAGAACTATCTACTGATGACTTACTTGTGCTGGCTTCTGTGAGAAAAACATCTTCACCAACTTTCTTCTTCTTCCCAAAAGTTTTATCATGTTGACTTAACATTTCACAAAGTTCATCAAACTTTAGTTTTTCTAATTTCCCAGTTACTTGTAAAGTCTCTAAAAAATGCGTATAGGAAGAAGGAAGCCCAACAATTACAATTGTGACCATAAAGCTATCATCAATTGCGGGAAAACCAGCATTAATAGTTTCCTGCTTAATATTCTTAAGTTTGGAGAGATATTCAAGAATATCACCATCTTCAGTTAATTTCTGTTGCAACAATTTTAACTATAGATCGACTTTTTTTTATTCTGGTTGAGTATCAAAGAGGTCTTTAAATGTTTTCAAGGTAGTCCATGCATCTGTGGCATTCTCTATATGTACATACATTTCATCATTCACAGACGATTTAATAAGAGCTAAGGCTTTAGCATTCTTGATTTCCCATTTTGCCAATGGATCTGCATCTGTGGGTTTATTCGGCTTAACATCTCCATCACATATTCCTTGCCATAATTCATTGTAAATGAGTGTGCTTTCATTAAGACGATGCCACGTTTTATAAGATTTGGTGCCTTCAAGTTTGTCTGAATCAGAAAATAAGTTAATCAACCTAGACATTTTTAGCGTTGAAGAGACGCACCAAGAAGCAGAACAGAAAGTACAAGATAGTCAGCACAACACACCACGCAAAAAACACGATCTACCGGGGCTTGGCCTTGACCCTCGAATAGTCGTCAAAACAGGAGAATATTGACTGAGCTTTGCACTTGGCTCTAGTCAGTTTCTCAAATTTTTACAGGGCAACTTTCAAAATTTGACTTTTTACAATGGTGCTTTTGCACAATCTGGTAAAAAAAATTTACCCCCCCTCAAGGTAAAATTACTTTGAGTTACAATGTGATGATCCCAATTACACAAATTACCCAACACACCTTATCTCTCCAATTTACAAATTACAAATAAAACTCCTTATCGCTCCAAATATTACAAATTGCTATTGCACCTTATTTCTCCACTAAAATACAGAATTTCAAAATATAATTACACCTTATCACTCCATAAAAAAAAAACAAAACTCCACTTATCACTTCATTAACATTACAAAATAAAAAAATATTCCTCTCCAGCAAAGACTTTTCAGATTCACCTTTTTAAAAAAACTATCTAACCTTGGATCTTTTCACTTGTCAAATGTTCGCTGGCTGGCACTGGAGTGCTCGCTGGATCTTTTACCAAGTATTTCATTAGCAGGTTTTCGAATGAAAAACAGGCCATTCCTATTCAGTATTCCGATGAAGAAAGGTGGGTTAATCCATGACTGTTGTAAAAAAACCAGATCAATTAATTCTCAAAACAATGCGATCAATTTATTAGGCTTATCCTGAAATATTTATTTGAAGATTATCTGGAAGAATGACATGACTGTCATAAAGTTCCAGTATACTCATATTTGTACTTCCACCAACCTGGCAATGAGAAAAATGTAAATAACCCAAAGCCACATAAATCGGATTTGCTCTTTCTCCGCAACGATTTAGACATATCAGGGGTATGAATTGTTAGAGTGATCAGAGGAGAAATGTATAAAGTCCGAAATGCGTACTCCACAGCACAAAGGACCAATTAGATTTACCAGCACAATTTAAACACAAAAAATTTTAAACTACAGATATCACCTCTTCACATTTGAATTTGGCATGTGTTAGGAGTGTTCGCCCCATTATCAAAATAAAGCTACCACAATATTACCGTTTTGGATCAATATTGAAAGCAGTAAAAAATGTTACGAGTCCATTAATTGGGAAGAATTCCAATGCAAACAATAAAAACCTTACTCAAGAATCAAAACGGCTATCGTCAAATACCCATGGCTCACGTTCAAAAATCTCACGACCGTTCAGCTGTACTCGGCCTGCTTCTATATCCTCTGTGCGTTTCCTAGCAGCTTTTGCTGCTTTGGTAGCTGCTAGTGCATCATTCCGTTGCTTCCAAAGGAGAAATTATGCGTGGGAGATAGGGATGAGACTTTGGTCATGAGTTCCATTCCCTTCCGCACCTTTTTACTTCCTCCTCAAATAAACTATTGGAATCTCTTCCTCAAATCAACTGCAGCATTACTGGAGCTATGATACCACAATAATGGCAGAAGTGTCCTCAGACACGTAATTTTATTAATAAAAAAAAAAACAATTACATAATTGATTTTGCAAGAGTTTACACCCGAACAAACAAACACTCTTGCAATGAGCTATTTATAAGCTCCATGTCCTAACTACCTCTAAATATGGATCACTTATTAAATAACAAGTGTCCATTTACAATAAATGCTATTCAAACCAACTAGCTAACTAATCTCCTATAATAGAGCCTAAGATACGACACATTTGGAGAGTCATATCTAGTTACAACAATATGCTAATTCTAAAAGTCTCCATTAAATAATTAAACATTCTAGAATAATAATTATTAATTTAATATCTAAAATTAATAATTATTTTATTCTAATTTTATAACCTATGATAAAATTTGTATTTTTGGATCATCTAACGTTTCACCTATATATACCTTTCCACATGAACATGGGATAGACTATACTCCTTTGTGATTTTTTGGGTCAATTGAATCTTTGGCAGAATCAAGAATGTTTTTTATGGTGTTAGGGGGAGTAAATGCAACCATGATTTTATGCTTGGTGAGAATTCTAGCAATTTGTCAGTGGTTCCTTTTATATAGGGTAAGGAGATTTTAGGGTTTTTCGGAGGATTTCTTTTTTGAGTTTTTCTTGTGGACTTTTTAATAGTTTTTTGGATTATGCTTTCATGATAACCATTATTTTTTAATTCTTTGAAGAGGTGGTTAACTTCTTCATCTAAGCGTTCGAGATCACAGATTCTAGATGCTATAGTAACTAGGGTTTTAATGACACCTACCTTTTGTTTTGGATGGTGGTGGGAATTTGAGTGTAGATATTTGTTGGTGTGAGTCTATTTTCTGAAAACTTGGTGGCTCAATTTACCATTTTTCTTGGTGAGGAGGACGTCTAGGAAAGGGAGTTCGTTGTCCTTTTCAATTTTGATTGTGAATTTAATGTGTTTAGGGAGGCTGTTGATGTGAGTTAAGAACTCATTAAGTTTATCCATACCATGGCTCCATTTAGTGAATATGTCGTCTACATATCTTTTCCATTCTTCAGGGGTGAAAGGGAAAGAATTAAGGGCAATTTGTTCAAGGTGTTCCATATATAGGTTGGCAATTATTGGAGAGTTTTCTCATAGATTTTTCCTTTGAAGCTGAAATATGAAGACTTAAGGCATATTCTGATGAGGTCCACCATTTCAAGGTCTGTGATTTTCATTAATACTTCAATGGCCTCATCAACCAAAATCGTAGTGTAGAGGGATACTTTTTCAAAGCTTACAAGGAGGTCATTGTCATTAATTTCAAGGTTTTTAATCCATTTTATCAAAGATGAGGAATCTTTAATATAAGAGGGGGTTTTACTAGACAGAGGCTGAAGTTTGTTGGAAAGCTATTTGGATAACCAATAGGTGGGTGATCCTATAGTGTTAACTATAGGTCTTAATGGAATACCTGCTTTGTGGAGTTTGGGAACCTCGTATATTCTAGGGATGATGGCACTATTAGGGGTTAATCTGTTCTTAGTAATTATATCTAGTGAGGAATTTTTAATTTTGTTGATTACCTAGAAAAGGATTTTGCTTCTCGGATCCTTGTTCAATAATCTGTAGCAGCCACTATTGTTGAGGTGTTCATCCATCTTCTTATCATAATCCAATCTATCCATTATGACAGTAACATTTCCCTTGTCAGCTTTTAAAATTATAATATTTTTGTTGTTCCTAGTGTTGTTTAAAGCTATCAATTCGTCTTTGGAAATGTTACGCAGAGCAGGCTTGGCTCTTCTGAGGATTTTGGCAACATCCTGTCTTATTTCCTCTACAACATCCTGGTCTACGTTCTTGATAGCGACTTCAATGTTTCTTATGACATCATTTACGGGAATTTTTGTCGGAGATATGGCATAATTTAAACAGGCTGTTTCAAGCAATGATTTCAAGCTATCATCAAGAACCAGTTGCGATAAGTTGAATACCATCGAGTTTATGTTTTTTAGGTTGTGGGTTCCTACATCTACTACCAACGGAGAGGTTTTGCCGGAGGTAGTGATTGCAAGGAAACCGGATGGACTATGGGTTTTGGGGGGAATGTGTTGAACAACAATCCACGTTTCCCTTGAGGAATGAATGATGCCTAGTTGTGAATTGGAGAGCATGCAGGTTTCAATGATGTTGACATGGGATGCATGGGTGGGAACTTCACTTACCAAGCTAGAACGTATGCTGAGGCCGCGGGTTTTACCGCTGGTCTCACCAACGGACTACGATTTTGTGTTGAGAGTTGCTAAGACTGCGATTTGGTGATGTGATTTGGAGAGTGTGCTGGTTTCATTGAGGTTGTCATGGGATGCCTTGGTGGGCACTTCACTTACCACACTAGAACGTATGCTTAGGCTATGGATTTTATCGTTGGTCTCACTGGCAGACAACGATTTGGTGCTGTGAGTTTCTAAGACAGGTTCATTGTGGGATGCGTGGGTGGGTACATGATTATTTAATACATTGGAAAGGCCATGGGTTTTATCACTAGTCTTGCTGGAGTTTATGAAAGGCTGCGATATGAATATTATGGAAAGTGGGATGGTCTGGTTTAACGTAGATTTACCAGGAGGCTCGATCGAGTTCATGGACCTTATGACCGGATTCTTATTTTTAATCTCCGTGTCACTTAGCCTTTCTAATTTATTGCTTTTCTTTTTGGATAGATAATCAAGACATTTATCTGCTTTGGCGAAGGTGAGAGCATCTATATTTTTCCATATGTCAAAACATAGGGTTGATGAAAGATGGAGATGTAAGCCTAGAAGGATTTCATATGTCTTAATCAATTGAAGCATAGAATATTTTATTTCATTTTCTGATGAGTGTTTTACTGAGTTTATTGAAAATCAAGATGTTACAACCACGTTTGAGGGGATGGCTATACTTAGTGAAATTCAGAGTTAGGTTTTCATCTCTACAGGGTTTCAGAAAAATGAGGTTGGATAGGTATTTTTCTCTTGAGATTCTCATATTCTCAAATTTTGTTGCAATGTTCATTATGTCTCTTCCGTGGTGAGACCTAATGGTGTTAAATATTAACTCCATACAAGTTGGTTTAATTTCAAAATTTATGGAAGAACATGTTATCGTTTTGAAACCGACGTTTTGGACTAACTAAGTGAGTGTTGGCTTGTGGGGGCCTGACCCAGGTTCAGTGCTAGTTAGCCAAACAAATCCCTACACTACTAGCCCTTTCAGCATCAGCCCGCGGAGCACGGACTGAAGTCTCACCCGAAACATATGGGGGTATGTTGGAACCAAGTTTCCACACCCTTGAGATGGATGTGATGTCGGTTTATCCTAGCTATAACTGCCTGTGCACAGGTGGCTTAACCTTCTGTTTGTCCTTCAACACCTTTGAAAAATGGTACAATCGACTTTCAAATAGCCCTAACCTGGGGCTGATATGCGTTTTCACTACTAGGGTAGCGTACTATGATATTTCCCCAACTATGTTAAGTGCCTTACTTATCTTATTAACAGATCTTAGTTAGCTTCATGTAAATGGATGTTATTACTTACGTTCACTTAACCAATACATTTACATACATTTGCGCATCATATAAGGATTATAAGTGAAATTTATAACCAATATAACAGATGCATAAATAGGAAATAAAGACACAGAAATTGTAGAATACTTCTCTTTATTGATAATTTTGAACGATTACAAACTCGACCCACCCTGCGCACTCAACTGCAGGGGTTCGTGCACTCAGCTATAGACTTCTAAGCCTCTTCGCACTCAGCTGCAGAGCCTCTACCTATGCTATGACCCAAAAATTATACTTCTAATTCATAGCTATCTCTCATACATCTTCGATCATTGATTTCTTCGTGTTTCTTAACTATTTAGAGCGTCACTATATTTATACAATCCCATGTTTCATGGACCATGGGTAGATCTTTTACAACTAACATTACATTATCAAAATAAGGGTGGAAACCCCTATGACTCTTTAACATCTACATGCTTCGTGACCACAAAATGTGGAGTCTTTACATTTGGATTACAAAAATTGGACCAAAATATGGGCTTTAAGCCCCAAAACTGCCCTTGGGGGATCCCACGCCCAACAATCCCCCAACACAAACATCGTGACTCACCCTCAAGTCACTCTACAGGTGCAGAGGTCTTAGTGAGAAGACCTTCTAGCTCTATTTGGATCACCTAACTTCGGCACTGCACTGAGCAGCTGCCTACTGGACTTCTTCCACGCGTTGTTCGGTAACTGCTACTGAACTACTGCTCTAAATATTCCGCTAAGCTACCTGTAGTTTCGTGAGCTCTCCTTCAATGGAGGTTGTGATCATGTAAGCCTCTTCTATTCATGGCTGTAGGTGCACTTTTAAGACCGCTTCTTTGTGATGAGTAGCATCCACCTGTTCCTTGAGAGCCTTTGCCTCCTACATCTGTGCAAGCCTCTGTGTAAGGCAAACGATCTACGAGGTCCCTTTTACCTCGTCATACCTCTGTTGGAGCTCTTGCGCCTCTATCTCTAGGTGCTCTATGTTTGGGTCCTTCTGCAGAGTAGTCAGGACCTCGAATGCCTGTTCCAAAAGCTACATGCAGTTTGCCACTACACTATCAACTGTCGCCATTACTATTGTAACAGCGGTGTTACATTGTTCCCTAATCTCCAGTAGAGTTGAAGGCTGAGCCTTCAACTACAGTTCCGTAATTTGTAGGTTCAGCTCCAACTGAACCCTGGCCATCTCTGCTCAAGCATCGCACACCCCTATGTCCAATTTGTGGATGTGCACCTCCACCAGTTCTTCTACCTGAATGTCTAACTCCAGGACCATCTTGAAGGCTTCCTCCACAACCTGCATTATATGCTTATTCTTCTCTACTGCTTCATTGCACTGTAGGCCCAACTACTCAATGTTGATGCACTTCTCGCTCATCACCTACAGAGTGCGACTCTCCCAGGTCATGAGTTCCATGGTGACTCCATCTTGTAAGAGCTAGAGTGTCTCCCGAGGGAGCACAACCATGTTCAATCTTGCCCCTTTCAGGCTGCTAAACATAGGCCCGTCAGCCTCATTTTTTGTAGTGAGCGCCCCATCAGGTAGTAATATCATGTTGGTCACCCTTGTGCATAACATCTCCTCAGCAACTAAAGTGCCAATCGCGAGGCTGGTGGACACTATTCCTACCTGTGGAGTGCAAACCTGCAACTCCTATAGTTCTGTTTGAAGAGCTCCCAGTACTAGCTACTATTGTTCTTCTAATTGTTGGAGGGCCTCTGCAGTGACATTCCTCACCATTTCTTCGATGTTATGCAAATTCCCCTTAGTGAGGGTGATTGGGTCGAAGGACGTCTTTGATGCCTTTGTTTTCTTTCATGGCCCTATCTACTCTCATGGTCACTGATACTTGAGTTGGGTGGACATCGTCTATAGGTCCGCACCACCTTGTTCTATCTCTGTTTCTACCTCAGTGCCAGGTGAAGGTGACTTCTATCCTTCGCGCTCTTCTTCCCTTGTTTTATGTTATTCTGCCACTTTCACGGCATCGTGCACTGCTTCGGCCTTAGCCTCTACTTCCTTTTTTTTGTGCTTCTCTACTAGCTACACCATTCGAAGCTTCGTCTCTTCCTTCTTGCACTATGCAGGGGACTTGTCTGTTTCCACCATGGAGCTAGCTGGAGTGCACCACTCCAGCAGCCAAAACACAAGGACTGCCAAAATAACATCATCAGTCACCAGGTATGGTAGGTTATGCTATGTCTTCATAGGGTATTTCCACGCCCTAATAAAAACATGGTGGAAATCCACTTGAACTATACAAAGCTCTGTAGACTGGCATATACTGTAGGTGAAAACCACGGCTTACAATTGATCCCCATCTAGATATTCATCTCCATTAATACCCAAAAAATATTGCTTTCTTTTATTCACTACGTGTCCTTGGTTGCCCACAGCAAAATGTACTTCACTACCTCTGGAAGGTCTGGCGCGACTGAAGGGAATTGGCTATCTTCAAGCAGCTCCCATTCCACCAGTACTATCGACAATAGGAGCCACGTAGTGAAACGTTTTTCCTTGCCCTTGTGCCTCATGATAGTTCGCAAGGAACTTGTCACATAGATAGTTCGCCCAGTTAAACTGGACTCCTTCCGCACATTGGGCTGCTATTGCAACCACTGGTGCGGGCACCTCATCCGCATGACACTTCCGCATCACTTTCCCTGCTAGTATTTGTGTCGCGACCTTGACTGTAGGGTTGTTAATGATGGAGATGGTGTATCCTTGCTTCTTCTTCTCTAACTTGAACTTCTTCTACATCACTTCTACAAGGGCCAAATCACCACCTTTTCCTTCTCATATGTTGGCTAGATCCTCCCCTGAGTAAGGTAGCCGTGTAATCCGGTGAATCAGATGGTTTGTGATGGGCATGGGCTCCTCTAGCCACAAACACCCATCATGCACCAAGCATAGCAGCTACCTGATGACGAAGACGGTCACTGGGGCACAGAGGTAATGCAGCACCTAGAGCAGGTTAAGTAACCCAGCTTTCCCTACACCTCTGAGCCATGTCTACGGCTCCAATTGAATTATTCGAGCAGTTGTGTTAATCCTCTAGCACATTAGCTTCTCAGTCACTAAATGTAGGAACTTCTCATGGTCTGCAATGTCCCAATATTCAAACTTCAACACAGGAACCTGCCCCAAGTGTGGTCCTTCAAAAATAATATCATTTAGGACCAACAGAGTTTGCAGAGAGCTCTTACTCTCATCTATGTCTTTCAGCATCTTGGTTTTACCCTTTCGCGGAGGAACATATTTAGGTAACCGGGTAATAGGCTCCACACCCCAGGTTTCAAATTCCATCTCTACATCCTCCTCATCCACTAGGATTTCTTCATACTCCTCCTCATCGACCTCCAGATTAATGGCCTTCCCCTTTTCCTGTAAGGTGAGCTTGGTCCATTGTGGGTTTCATGGTGAGATGCACACTGGGATCATAGCCTAATTATCCTTCTTAGGTCTCGGCATTCTGGGTGATTTAGGGACCTCAACTATTATTCCAGTGCTCTTTGGGGCTTCCACTACAACAATTTCATGCGCGGCTTCCTTGGATGTCACTACTTCTGTGTCCATGGCTTCTGTGAGTGCTAGCATAATGCTATTCCATGATTCTTGCAGTGTCTCTAGTAGTTGCTCAAACAATGAATTCGCTTTCAGGGTCTTGAATAGGTCTCGGTTCATGTATACTTGAGAACACAACAACTCAGTTCTCATAATGCGAAGTGTTATTCATTGGATAGACACTTGTAAATTATAGGGCCTTTTGAATTCAAAACTTGACCGTTCCCCCCACGTTCAGTCCATTAATGCTAGATTGGTAGAAGATTTTCAAGAATCTAACCCATAAAAATCACCTTAAATGCCTGTCGCCCGCTCTATTTGGCCTCAAACCGATCATCAAGTTGTGAATAGTGACTTTAATGATCACTTTTCAATGGAGATGCACACTAGCACAGCTATCTTCATGCTATCGTAGACCCTGTGACACTTCGCTACTTCGCACAGTCCTAAAATCACGCAGCTCTCCAACTTGGGCAGTGTATTTTATAGTCCCACACCTCCTTTCAACTCCCTGGGGTGTTAAGACTGTGCCTCTTTCAACTAGTCAGATGGCGGGGCCACCTGAGTATGGCTTCAAACGACTGCCATTCACTTTTCATGGGAATGGATCTCCATTTAACTTAACCAACTGGACCGCACCACCATCAGTAATCTCCTTAATAACATACGGCCCCAGCCAATGCATTCTGAGTTTCCCTGGAAATGTATCAAACTTACTGTCATACAACATCACCAATTCATTCACCTTAAAGGTGCGCAACTTAATATGTTGGTCATGCCACACCTTTTCACTCTGCTTTTGGACCTACTGGTGAAATCCAGCCAAAAATATCTCTTCTTCCAGCTCATCCAACTACGTGAGCCTCTCTTCTAGGGCAACGTGATCTATCATACCTATGAGCGCTGCTATGCGTAGAGTAGGCACGATGTATTCCATAGGCATCAGAGCTTCAACCCTGTATACCAGCCTAAAGGGTGTTTGTCCTGTTAACTTCTTGCACATTGTTCGATAAGCCCACAATATTGTAGGTATTCTTAGGTCCTAATCACTTCGCTGAGCATTCCATACCTTGGTTAGCGCATTTTCAAGCACTTTGTTGAATGCCTCCACTGTCCCATTAGCCTGCGGGTGATAAGTTGTTCTCTTTTGATGATACACCTGAAATTACTTTGTTAGTGCACTGATCGTCTCATTCAGGAAGTGCATACCCCGATCACTCATCAAAATCTTTGGGCATCCAAATCACATTAGTACATGTTCAAATAGAAACTTTGTGGTCTTCATGCCTATGCAATCCTTCACTGGCTGTGCTTCTACCCAACAAGTCAATTACTCCATTGCAGTGATAATGTGCCTCACACCTGTCTTTATTTGAGGCTAAATAGGTCCTACAAAATCTATTGCCCACTTTTCAAAAGGTTCCAATTTCATTTGTGGATTCAAAGGAATTTCATCCCTCCGCGATAGCTTACCTATTCTTTGACATACGTCACACGCCTTGCAATATGCTTTTGAATCCTGATGAAGGGTTGGCCACCACAACGTTGCACGTAGAATCTTCTGCACGGTGGCTTTCCCTGCATAATTTCCTCTCGTGGCGCCCCCATGAGTGTCCACGATGATGCTGCTTCATTCAAATTTAGGTACATACCTTCGCAATATCTCATCATTCCCCATTTTGTATAGATCCCTAGCAATGACAGAGAAATTTGTCGTGCACACCACTAATTCCTTCTTTTTTTGGATAGAGTATCCTTTTGCCATAGTTCCATTTGTTAGGAAGTGCATTATAGCCTTGAAATGTCCATCTGCAATGCGCACATCAAAAATTTGTGCATTAGGTAATCCTTCCTCCAAACTAGTGGGTTCCTCCCTTGTCTCAATGCACGACAAGTGGTCAAGTCCCATGTTCAATCGTCCAGGTTTCAGAACAACTTCAAAATCGTATTCTTGGAACAATAAAATCCATCTGCAGATGTTCCCCCCCAACATAGGCTTATTGACCAGGTATTTTAGCGCGGAGTACGGTTACACCTGCTCAGGTTGGGGCTTTTCTTCATAGGCCTACATCCATGTGCGTGGATCATTCTGCCCATCATACTTGTCTATCAGTCACATCTTAGGCTTCCCAAATCACACTCTCATCATTCTCCTACATTCACACTAATCATCAAAACTCCCCTTGTGCATACCCCACCATCTTGTGGGTGTAGTGCACAGTGCCTAGTCCAAGGCCTCGAAGCATTGCTTTTCTAGCACCTCCCTCTCAAATGCATGCAAAAAGGTATCTACCTCATTCAGGCCATCATAAGTAGGCAAATTTCTTTCCTTTGATGACACATAGTGCAGCGACTGGGTCATCATGTTGCAATTCAGCGTAGTTACTTCGTGTAACCAATTCTACCAGCTTTCTATTTCTTCGTCGGTGTTAGAAGTGCAGGAACTCTCACGCTTCCATGTAATCCACCCATCCATGGTGGGATTCACCCAATCCTAGTCTCGCGTTGTTATCTTATAGATGTAGTGCAAATTATCATCATTCTCATAGTCGTGGATTGGTTCCATATAGCACGATCCCTCATCAGGATCTAGGGGTATTATTACGTGCAGTGATTTCTTCTCAAATATCATCTTTCGCTCCTTTATATTGATTACCCCATTCATATTAGTAGCCCAGTCAATTCCTAAGAGCACAGGGTAGGGATTGTTGTCATCAAAAATGTCTATTACTTCAAAATATTCCAGCACACTCACTCCCTCAACATCCACAGTTACTCCCTACAGTTGCCCCATGGGTATGATTTTTTGTTGATTCGCCATTCTTAGCTGAATCGCGACCATTGTAGCATAGGTCTCCCCATTTGCTCCCATGTCTGTTTTCGTAGAACATTAGCATCTAATCCAAAATATAGAATGACTTGATCCATTTCGTATTCTCCGATCTGCGTGGTCAGTCTCATTTCACGCCTTGTCCTTGTCTTATGCTTTTCAATCTTTCAGACTACGCGCGGTTCTCCTAGTGTGGTGCCATCACATCTATTGATAAGTTTCTGTAACCCTTTCACAACCTTACTGTCATGTAGTAACTTCATACACGTTTCTAGGAAAGTAGTGAGCATGGAGGGGTTTGTCTCTGGCTCATGCTTATCTTTGCTTCCTGAAGTGGAGGCTTCAGTGAAGCTCTTCTTAGCTTCCATGAAGGTTTCTCGAGCATGCTCCAAATCAAACTCAGCCTCTTTAACCGGGGCTTTGTGAACCCATGTACTATTTTCTGGTTGTTTCCCTTTGTCATCTCCCATCGTGATTCCACTTCGGAGCACTATATTCACATTTGGATCTTCCTTGCGCAGCTCAGACCTCATCATCTACAGGTTCTGAGTTGGGGGAGGCAGTAGCACTCCTTTTTCACGTATCCTGGCTATCAGCATAGGACAATCTTCTATTTAATGATCAAACAACATGCAATACTTTCACAACGGGCAGGTTAGATTAGTGCAATCTCGGGCATAGTGTCCTGGCCCTCCACAATTGTAGCAAGTCAATTGTCCGCGACCTCTACCAGGTTCTCCTCCGCCTCGGCCTCATCTGCGCCACTAAAATCTTGTCCACGCCATCCCTACATTTTGGTCAAGGGGCCGCATTTCAGCCTGAACCCTGTAGGTGAGATTTCTATCCATCATCAATTCATAGCTCCTGCAAGTACGCTCATCATGTCCAACTGATCTGCAAAAGTTGCAGAACAATTGTTGCAGAGTTTGCATATACTTTTGTAACAAGGGGTAGTTATCCATGGCATGTCTGGCTATTTGATAGATAGTGCACCACAATGTAGGCACCACGCTAGGTCCTACTTGAGCTTCCAGCCTTAAAGGCATCGATCCTCCTCCTGCAAGGTAATTTGTAAAGACCAAGTAGTGGTATTTGTCATGGCCCTGACTCTTGCATTTCACGCACCATACTTCTTCATGTACCTCTAGCCGAATTGTCCTATCCTGCTTCAAGCTTTGCATCTCAAGGCACATATTTTTTAGCTGCATGTGGATCTGCTGAACTCCTAGATTAGGATATTGCATCGAAGTCTCATGTAGTCTCATGGAAATCTCCAAGGCCTCGGCCTATGTTGTTATCTTCTACTGCGATAGCACACTCGCTAAATGTGGTAGTAACAAAACACAAACCACTTGCGATGTTTTCCATCTATCAAATTCATGTTGGCTTTGTAGATCGTACATTTTAGCCTCTAATCTAGTTCCCAAGGCATCTCGCCTGGTAGCATCGTGATCTCCTTGAACCCCAAAATTGATTACGCTTCAGATTTAGGCCTGCTAAATGCCCTATTAAGTGCTTCTTGGATGTCCGATACTCTAGCATTCGTGTTATCGCTCGAGCACTTAATATAGCAGGTTAGCGTGTGATCTTGCAGAGAACTAACTAGTTTTTCCTTCTTTATGTTATCATCTGTAACACCTTGAGCTTCCCATACAGCCCCCACAATGAACCAGAATTGGTTCAGGTCCTCCTTTCCCAAGCCTTTGAACAAAGGAAACTTCACTGTATTTTCCATACTGAATTGCGATGGTGGCAGAGGTGGTATGGGTGAAGTTGGAGGTGATGGCGGTGAAGATGGAGGTGGTGTGGATGGAGGTGGTATTCACAGAAATCCATGTCTTATCAATTGAATAACACTTTGTGGAGAGACCTTCGCTATCCCTTCTTCATCCTTTCGTGGTGGTGAAATCAAGGGGCTATACTCTGAACCTTTATTTCCTTCATTTTTGTATCTTTTTCCACTTCGTGCAATCCCAAACATCAAGGTAACTTCATAACCCATTTTTCGCACAACAATATTTTAATCCAAGTATTCAGACATTTTACCTACTTACCTCGCATCCTTTGAAAAAGCATCACTCTGCCTCATAGCTAACTAAGGTGTTGACCACGAACTCAGTAACAAATCCTCTTATAATGCGATCGATCCAATGATCGATGGTATGTACGATCTTATCCTCTGGTTCTTGTGACCTTCACACTAGCTCTGTGGCCACACAATAGGACCATCAAGTTTCCACCTTCCTTGGCTATCTACTAGCTTTGCGATCCACTCATATAGCTCAGTAGGGAAAGAGGTGAAAAATATTTCGTGGATCACCGTATACAGGTATTGGTCCAATCACTGTTCTTTTGACAGTCGCAGGTTTCTGTTCTCCTGCGTTGCGAACTCGTGAATCCTTCTGTCCAACCAGCCTTCTATTTCTTTCTTAGTTGGATTCCAGTGATATGACATCACACATCTCTATGCAGATTCTAGTCCCAGCAATGGAACCATTTTTTGACTTGTGGGGGCCTGACCCAGGTTCAATGTTAGTTAGCTAAACAAATCCCTACACTACTGGCCCTTTTGGCATCAATCCACATAGCACAGGCTGAAGTCTCACCCGAAACAGTATGGGGGGATGCAAGAACTAAGTTTCCACACCCTTGATATGGATGTGATGTCGGTTTATCCTATCTATACCTGCCTACGTGTAGGTGGCTTAACGCTCTGTTCGTCCCTCAACACCTTTGTGAAATGTTACAATTGGCTTTTGCGCAGCCCTAACCTGGGGCTCATATGCTGTCACGCTGCAAGGGCAGCGAACTGTGATATTTCCCCAACTATGCTAAGTGCCTTACTTATCTTATTAATAGATCTTAGTTAGCTTTGCGTAAACATATGTTCTTACTTGTGTTCACTTAACCAATACATTTACATACATTCACACATCATATAAGAATTATAAGTGAAATTTATACCCAATATAATAGATGCATAAACAAGAAATAAAGACGCAAAAATTGTAGAATACTTTTCTTTATTGATAATTCCGAACGATTACAGACTCAACCCGCCCTGTGCACTCAGCTATGGACTTCTAGAGCTCTGTTCACTTATCTCCAGAGCCTCTACCTATGCTACGACCCAAAACATAGACTTCTACTTCAAAGCTATCTCTCATACATCTTCGATCATTGATTTCTTCGTGTTTCTTAACTACTTAGAGCTTCGCTCTGTTTATACAATTCTATGGTCCATGGACCATGGTGTTATAGACATTTTTGTGCCTTGCAGCACCAAGCATAAAATGTCCATAAACCAAGGGCTCCTAAGTCCCTAAAAGTGTTGTTCTAACCCCTAAAGGAACACGGTCAACAAATTACAGCTTCTCCCAGAAGTTCTCCACCAGAAACTGCTCAGAATAAGTCAAAACAGGATCATTTCAGCTGCTCCACTGGCTAGCTGCGTTGCATAGCACCTAAATACACTAGCTGGGTGTGTTGCAACGCACCTAAATGCACTATCAAGGTGCGTTGAGCGAGAAATGACAAATGGAAGTGTCATTCCGCGAGGTGGAAAGACAATGGAAGCTTCCAGAATCTTCTCCCATGACGCTTGCCTCACTGAATTCGACCAAGGATGAGTAAGAGGCTCTCAGTCTCCAAGTGGAAGCAAGAACTAACAAAGAGAAGACACTAATCAAATCACAGGCTGACTCATCCTCCTTGCATACATCTATATCTGGATCCCTCATCCCAGAGATCCAGAGGCTGGAATTTTGTACATTGCAAGGAATTGTTGTTGGTTTTGAGATAGATATCAGAGTATTGGGTGATTTATGCTTTTTTGGAGGTGAAGAAGGGGCTTCTTTGCTGGGAGGTTGATGCTGGGTCAGGAATCATCGGTTGTAACTCCTCCTGGATCTTCTTGTATATCAATAAAAACTATTTGAGTTTCTCCTACATGCTTGTGTATCATTGATGCTTGTTACATTTGTATGTTTAGCTTAAATATGATCCTAAGTTGTTTATGAATATAGATCCATGTCTTTGTGTAGTTTTCTTCTTCTGTGATCTTACAGGAACTTGGTGAAGCTGGGCAAGTAAGGGAGCAGGTAGCTGGAAGCTGTCAAAGAAGAGAGGGATTGGATCGAAGGATTAGCGCAAGACACAGGTCGGTTCTTTCTATCCCCCTCTATCTTTAATTCATAAAGGAAATACAAAAGTAGTTTTCTCTGTTTGTTTCTAAGGCAGCTGTCACACCTTAGTGGGATAGAGCAGTTCTAAATAGAAACTTTTCCCGGTAGCAAAATGGCGACTCCGCTGGGGACGATTCTCTAATTAGTTTGTTTGTGTATCTTTTTGTTGTTTGTTTCATAAACTTATAAGTAGCATTCGAACTGCATTTGCCACAACAAATGCAAAGTAGACAACTGCTACTTCAATCCATTCACTGGATCTGTTTATGATTTGAACAGCTGATTCACAAATGATCTGATTGCCCTTTGTGATAGCTCTTAGACCCTCCTTAGATCTACCCCCTGATTGTGCATTACTGATTGCTTTTACTCGGCCAAAAACCAAAGACTAAACTGCAAACTGTGACCCAGAACCCGGATAGAATTCTCGTTTCTGCCCCAGCGCAGGTACTGTGAAGAGATCCTGCATTTCAACGTACTTCCCGAAAGGGAAACCTGCGCTGTAATCCAGTTTCTCTGTGTTACAGGTGCGCTGATCAGACTAGCCCTGTGCAGCTGAGGTTCTTGTGCTTCATTCCTTCTAGTTTTGTCTCTGATTTTTGCAGCCTGTGATCAGTGTACGTGTCTGTTTAAAAACCAAGGATAATTTTAGGGGCGAATGTTCGCCCTTTGGCGAAATTAAGGGGTTTTAAATTTTTAGTGGGCGAATATTTTGTATCATAGTACATTTTTACAAATCACCTCAAATAGCCCACCTTATTTTAAGGGAAAGGGTAAAAAAGGTAAATTTATCCCTTGAAATTAGGACTTACAACCTTCCATTCGCCCATTTTCAAGAATAGGTTTTATTTAAGTGAATCCTATGGGGCAAATACCATATTTATAAAAGAGGTATGGTAAATTAATAAAAATATAAATAAATGAGAGGTATGGTAAATAAATAAAACATTTTTTATATTTACTCCATAAGTCACCTTATATACATGTAAGGGTGTAAACAAATAAAAATATAAGTAAAGTGGAGGTATGGTAAATAAATAAAACATCTTTTTATACTTACTCAAAAGGTATGGTAAATAAATAAAAATATAAATAAACTAAACTTATCATAAATAAATAAAACCTCTTTTTATATTTAGTCCATAACCCTTGTTCTATTTATGAAGGCTCAAGAAAGAGGTTTTATTTAAGTGAATCCTATGGGCCAAATACCATATTTGTAAAAGAGGTATGGTAAATTAATAAAAATATAAATAAACGAGAGGTATGGTAAACAAGTAAAACATTTTTTTATATTTACTTCATAAGTCACCTTATATTTACGAACACTCAAAAAATGGGTTATATTTAGGTGAAACCTATGGCCAAAATACTATGCGACAAATACCATGGACTAGATTGTTATTAATACCATGCAAAAAACCATTATTAACCCTAATATTAGAATTAATAAAAATAAAAATGGCACATGGTATTGACCCATGGTATTCACCAAAATGGCACATGGTATTGACCCATGGTTTTGACCCATGGTATTCACCTGGAATGTAGCCCATTTAAATGGGGGAATTAAACCAGCATGTAACCTATGCTAAGATTCACTAGGACTTTACAAAGCTTTATTATTTAGTGAAAGACTCGCCAAGATCTTACAAGATTTTATAATTGAGTAAAATATTCTAATAAAAATAAAAATGGCACATGGTATTGACCCATGGTATTCACCAAAATGACACATGGTATTGACCCATGGTATTCACCTGGAATGTAGCCTATTTAAATGGGGGAATTAAACCAGCATGTAGCCTATGCTAAGATTCACTAGGACTTTACAAAGTTTTATTATTTAGTGAAAGACTCACCAAGTTCTTACAAGATTTTATAATTGAGTAAAATATTCGCCATGCCTGGTGAGAGATTCGCCAAAAAATTATATATACATATTATATTATTGATAAAATCGCCTTCCATTTTTCCTATATACCATGGATATTCGCCCATTTATTATATTTATAAATTTAGGGGGGTTCTTAAAATTTTCCCTGTTAAAAACCCCTTTTCCTTGCTGTTATTCCGCCTCCTTTGTACAAAAGAACTGTAGATGTTTTTGTGTGTTTGTTGAGTCGTTTTACAGTTTTCCATTGCAAAAGTAAAATAGGCGTACTGTCGTCCTTTGATTTAGATCTGTCGCAAGTGTCGATTTCGATCATAGGAGAAAGTTTGATTGTTGTTGATGGTCGACTATACTTTTACTTTTGCCTTTGGTCTGAATTTGTGTTTTTCTAGTGTCAAAAACGAGTTTTCATTTCAAAACCTTAAAGTGTCGTAATTGTCTTTATCTTTTGGTTTCGAAAAGAAGCTTGTTTGTGTTTGTCGCTTGAAAGCAAATTCAGATTTGTACATCAACTTTCTTTTTAGCATCAATATTAAGAAAGTCGAAAAAAATACATGCACATGTGCATTTGCATATTGACAGTCTGTTTGGCTTGATTTAGGAAAGTGCATTTACAATGTGCTCTTTGCTCTTTGTGAAAAGATTGTGTCTTTCTTTTCCCCTAGTAGCTAGGATTTTCATTGCAGAAAAGAGATAAAAATTTTGTTTATCATCTTTAGATTGCATTTTAGGAATTACATCTACATCTCGTGGTGAACCCAAAAGGCAAACTTCATAAGAAATATCAACTTAAAATAAATTCAATGAATCTAACAATGCATTGGAACTTAACGCACAACATTTAGAGGTCTAGGCTAGAGATGTATTCTGGCATCGTAAAGCCTGGTAACTGTTGTCCTCACTGATGGTTGGGTGATTCCTCCACTTTGGGACGATAAGTGCCAGTACGGACTTGTGCTCCCACGTACCATCGAGTATATTTTGGGAGACCCCTATAGGCTTAAATCCTTTATCCATAGGAAGCCGTGTCTGCCGCCCTATCGATCGCAATGCACTGAACACAACATTCAGGAAGATTGACTGCCGTACCGTAAAAATTATTCTGCAGTTTTGCGATTGTTTTGGTACTCTCTCTACCTAGATCTCCAGAGCAGTCCCTTTTGTTCCTTTTCAGACTCCTTAACGGAAAAGGTCCATCTGAGAACTTGTCACTTCAAGCTCATTAAAAATTGAAGGAGACTAGAGTCATCTTTTGTTTTTTATCGACTCTTAAAAACTGAAAAAACAAGTTGTGTCAAAAGCGTCTAAAATTCATTTAATTCGGAAACATAATTCCCCTTTTTATTTTAGTTTATCGAGTAATATGAAATCGTGGAAGCAAGTCAATTGAAACCCCGTCGTTTGCGGAGGCTCGCGAGTCAACCGTCTTTGTCTCCGGAATCGAAACCAGTACGGACAAAGCGAACTCGTTTAACCGGTTCCAAATCTCCTATTAAATTTAGAACAAGTGTTCCAACGACATCAGACACTCCGGTTACTCCAAACATTTCTGGAATCCCTGCCTCTACAGAAGAAGTTCAACAGCCATAGAGGGACAGTGATACTGATCCTAGTCTGAGAGTAAACACTTGTGTTACTGAAATAGGTCCATCTACAACCGGTTCGGAGAGTCTTACTCTTCAAACATCTGCCGCTGTCGATTCCATACCTTCTTCAGCACCAGAAATATTTTACGGACCTGACGGTCTTCCCCTTCCACCTGGTCTGATTGCAATTGAAGAAATTGTAGAAGATCCTCAAATAAGTACTCCAACGCACTTTGGAGTCGGGATCAATCTATCTCCTTCTTCATTAGAAGTTAGTCTACCACCAGTGGAAGCTCTTGTAGAATCGCTAGGTAATCGTTTGGATAGACTACAAATGTCTGAACAACCGTCAACATCTAGGACTGTGCCATCTGACACAGCGATGGCAGAATTTCCTGCTATCTCTCCGACAATGTTTGTCGGCATACCAGCTGTCCCGACTAGCTCTCAGCCGCTAGAAGGAGCCCACTCAGGGGCTATTACGACAGTATGGTCCGTTCCTATTTTCTCATCCAGAATAATATCCAGAAACTCTTATGTTGAGTCTCAACAAATTGATCCATTTGGAGGTCAATTTGGGCAGTCCGGTCCCCAAGGGCAAATAATTCCCTTGAGTTCCGGATTACCACCGTATGGGGGGCAGTATGCCCTTTCATTATCCCCTCCGGGAGGATATCCATACGGGAGTTCACAACAACATTCAGGTTACACTGGAATTACCTCAAGTGGTTGGGTACCTATACTACCTCAACAACCAAGGGTTGTGTATTCGATGCAACAATGCGTACCTATGTCGAATATTCCGACTACGCCTATTGTATGTCAACCTCAGGTTTCTCAGGTTGTAATGCAACAGCCCCTTGACCCTACAACTCAACCACAATCGCCGACTAGTGGGGCGACACAGGTCCAGACGGGTACAATTACCCCTCACCTTGGTCCAACGGTTAGTATAGCGCAATAGCACATGGCTTCACATCCATGGCTGGTGCAATACCAACAACTACAATTCCAACAAGTATACCAAGGTTTTGAGCAGCAAATATTTGCGAACAGTGGACAACCGTACATTCAAAACGGTCAAAATCAACCATTTTACAGTGGTCATGTCCACCAACCGTACCAGACATACCAGCATCAAATGCATTATGCTGGTATGCAAAGACCAACTGCTCAGGCAATCCAATCTTATCCTGGGTATGCTTCACCTAACCTGAATCAGTAGTTACCCTTTGTGGCAACCTTAGAGTTACCTAATTTAAATCGGTTAACAAACGATCCAATTGCTTACGCCCCTTGGTGGCCAGCGATTCCGCATAAACTTCTATCAGATATTCCTAAATTTAATGGAAATCCGGGTGAAGATCCATCGAATCACGTGATGACCTTTCATCTATGGTGTTCATCAAACACCCTAAATGATGATTTGATAAGACTTCGCCTCTTTCAGAGGACATTAATGGGTCCAATGGAAAAATGGTACATTGAATTTCCTAGAGCTTCGTTCGACAACTTCAGTACCTTAGCCACAACCTTTTTAACCCATTTTCAATTACCAATAAGATACGAAATGGGAACAGAAGTTCTTACCAACTTCAAATAGACAACGGCCACTCACATATCTGATCATATACATGAGTGGCAACATCGTCATAGGATGGTAAAAACGTACGTCCCCGATCAGCTATTAGCTGAATGGTTTATCAAGTCATTACTACCTTCCATCACGGAAGATGTGGCAAAGGGGGGAGTCGTAACAGAAGAGAAAGTTATCGCTCGTGCACAATATTTGGACTTGATCTATACTCAGTCCGGCATGCTCTACGACAAAATACCTGACGACCCTAGACCGGAATTCTCAATTCCTCCTCCTCCTAAATAAAACAATGACTCTCATGCCGGCGATGGTGTGATTGGCACGACGTACACGAAATCGACAAAGGCTACCTCCAAAAAGGCCCGTAAGATTTCAGGTCAAAATGCAAAAGACGAACTTCTTGCTTCGGAAGTAAATGCCGTATCGACAGATAAAGGCAAAGAAACCAAACAACCAGGAAGCAAGAAGAAAGGCAAAGGGAAGAAGAAGAAACAGGAAGAATCATCACCTGAAAAATCTTCTTCAAACCCTCCTATGCGATGAGGATCATTGGACTGCGCATTGTCCACACAGAGCTGAGCTTAAGAAATCCTTTAAGAATTCGAAAACCTCAGCAGTGTTAACTGATCCGTTTCCAAATCTAGGGACAAATCTGGTTGAAAGTGGAAATGCTTCCCCGTCTCAAGTGTTAATGTTGCCGGTTTCAAAATAGAAAAATGATGCTTTGATATCGACAAGGAACAAAGATTATGGGAATCCACAGTTGTCGAACAACAAGGATAAAGATCAACCAAGTAGTTCGACAACAATTTCGACAAAAGTTGTGCCACCCACCATTCCTGAATTAACGATAAAACCGCCAAAGGGAGTAGTACACAAGTCGACATTTAATCCCCGCGTTAGAGCGGCACAACATTATAACATAGTGGAAGATTGGCCCAATCGCCATCCGTTATGTTGACTCTTGAAGTAATACAAAATTTCCCATCCCAAAGGCAGGTTTTATTATCAGCCATTGGTGGGATTGACCCAAAGGATTCCAATCTTGTATCCTTCGATCATAAAGGATACGATCCTCAGTTACCAGCTCAACTAGCTTTCCTTATTCAAGTGAAATCCCTCAACAAAACTGTTCATCGAACAATTATTGATGAGGGGGCATCTACATGCATTATGTCGATGAGTTGCTGGAAAACTTTAGGATCTCCAACCTTTTCGTGATCTTCGACGACATTAAAAGCATTCGACGGAAGGACATATACCCCATATGGCATCCTAAATAACTTGAAAGTTGAACTAGGGGGGAAAACGGTAGAAATAGATGTTGAATTCATTGATGGGAATCTTGATTACAACATCCTACTAGGAAGACCATGGATTTATGCCATGGCAGCTGTTGTGTCGACCTATTTTAGAAAGATTGCATTTCCCTTTCAAGGAGGGATTACAATCATCGATCAACAAAACTTCCTCCCCAATGGTTCTCAAGTTACTGGAAGCATTCCCATGATCCATGGAAGCCCCCATTCGCTTCAGAATATTGGAGTAGGCCTACTAAAAGATCCTATACTAATGGGAAATTTTTCTCTTCCACCTCCAATCAATCTGGCGGAAGTAGCGACGATAGGTACCTACAACATGATATCTTCTACAAAGATCTCAGAAAACGATATCGACATGGATCATGCAGTGGTTTTGCCCCCAAGCCCAATGGAAATATTATAGCAATCAATGTTTCTAGCATGGGAGGCAAACCCAAATCAATGCTCATCAAGCGTTTGGATAGATAGGTCTAAAGAATATGGTACTCCTTCAGATCCTTGGTCGTGAGTGCATGTCACCGACGAAGGAATTGTCCAATCAATGGTAATTGAAGGAGCACCATGGAATGATTCCCACCATCGTTCTCTTCTTCCGGATTGTGGAGAAGATACTCAAAATGACCTTTATCATCCTTCACTCTTTGATTTTCTATCAAATACTATAAATACGGTGGATTCCAAGCGAAACTTGTCCAACATTGAAGAGACTATAGCCATAAATATCTCAACCAAAACAGATATTGTAGAGAATATTTATGTTGGCAAAGGTTGTTCTCCTTTAGAACTGGAAATATATGATGCTCTTTTTCACAAATTCAGAGATGTCTTTGCTTGGTCATACAATGAAATGCCAGGCATTGACTCGAGTATCGTTGAACATGAAATTAAGATGTATCCAGATGTCAAACCAGTACGACAACGGCTAAGGCAGGTGCACCCCAAGAAAGTCGCTGCTATTAAGGCAGAAGTTGAAAAACTTCTCCATGCTAGTTTCATCTACCCGGTTCCTCTAACCGATTGGGTATCGAACATTGTCCCTGTTATGAAAAAACAAGGGACAATTAGAGTGTGCATCGATTACAGGGATGTAAATCAAGATTGTCCAAAAGACAACTACCCTACACCCTTCATTGACCAGATAATTGATGAATGCGCCGGATGCGAAATCTTTTCATTCATGGATGGATTCTTCGAGTATAATCAAATAAATATCCGCCCACAGGACCAGTCAAAGACTGCATTTATTTGTCCGTGGGGCACATTCGCATATCGAAAATTACCCTTTGGTTTAAAGAAAGCAGGGGCGACGTTTCAGAGGGCAATGAATTATGCCTTCCATGACATCAAAAACATCGTTCAACCATACCTCGACGACCTTCCTGCTCATTCGCGAAAGCGGACTGATCATCCGCAGCATTTAAGAGCGATATTTCTACGTTGCCGACACTACAAGATACAACTCAATCCGCACAAATGTGTATTTTGCGTCAGTTCTGGTCGTTTACTTGGCTTTGTAGTCTCCAAATATGGGATTCGTCTCGACCCATGTAAGGTCAAGGCAATCATAAATTTGCCTCCACCTTCAAATTTGCTTCAGATTCAGAAACTCCAAGGGAAAGCAAACTTTCTGAGGAGGTTCATTCCAAATTACGCAGAACTTGCTAAGGGTTATACACGTCTTTTGAAAAAGGAGGTACCCTTTAACTGGGATCAGGTTGCGCAAGCTTCCTTTGATGCTTTGAAAGATTCCCTGATGAAAGCATCATTAATGTATGCCCCTGATTATCAAAGAGACTTTAACCTGTATCTGGCTGCAGCAGATACGACCATCGCAATGGTTTTAGTTCAAGAAGTCGATGGAATTGAGCATCCTATATATTATTTAAGTAAAAACTTAAATGATACAGGGAGCAAATATTCTTACGTTGAAAAGCTAGCACTTGCAGCTGTTCAAGCGATACAAAGATTTTGACACTATGTCCTCTTTCGGAAAACTACCATTCTGTCAGATTGCAACCCCATGACTTATATATTCTCGCGACAGTTACTGGGGGGCAAATACTCAAAATGGACAGCAATCCTACAAGAGTTTGATATGGAATTTGTAAAATCCAAATCAAAGAAAGCTCTAGTTTTCGCAGAATTATTATGCGATCTCCCATCGTCGTCGAACGATGAAACTTCCGAAGAATCAATCGTGGATGAGAGTTTGTTTCTAATATCTACAAGCAATGAGTGGTATGGAGATATAATCATTTATCTCCAAACCCAAAAATTTAGGCCAAACACCTCCCACTCTGAACAAAAACGTATTTGATACCAAGCAAAAGACTACATGATCGTCGGTGATACACTTTACTGTCGTGGTATCGATACGGTTCTGAGAAGGTGCCTCACCCATGAGGAGGCCAAAAAAGCCCTGAATGAGTGTCATTCAGGCGTGTGTGGGGGGCATCAATCTGGATATGCTACAACACAAAATATTTTACGAGCAGGATACTTTTGGCCAACAATGTTCAAAGATTGCATAACAGCAGTCAGAAGTTTCCATGCTTGTCAAATTTTTGATAGCAAAACCAGAAGACCACCCGCACCTCTACAACCAATAGTTGTTGTTGGGCCATTTGCCAAATGGGGCATCGATTTCATGACATGTAACCCCACCTCGTCCAGGGGGCATTGTTGTGGGGAAAAGTATCCAACTCGGATGACCCTATCCCTACTCTAAGGGTGACAGTCCTTAGCAACAACTGAAAGTAAAGCTTTGATTATTTTCCTTTATGAAAGTACAGAGAAGGAAGAAAAGATTGACCAACCGTTGTCTTTCGCTTTTGTCGATCCTATCCTCTCTCTTTGTCTCTTGTTCCCAGCTCCCTGCTTCTTTTGCCGGTCCAGCTACACACAGATCCTGCACAAACACGAGAGGGAAACTACAAGAAACATGTACTCATAACTGATGCATGGATTAGAGTGAATCAAATATACAAGTAAATACAATACATCAATGCAATACAAGTATATAGGAGAACATTCAAAGCTTTATTGATAGAAGTAAAAGGGTTCTGAGAAGGTTACAACCATCAATGGCTCCAATCTAGCAGCACCTCCCCAGCAGCAAGAAATCTCCTCTTCACCTCTATAAAAGCAATCACCCAATAGCTCTAACTGTAAACCAACAACACTTCCTTGCTTTGCACAAAATTCCAGCCTCCTTAGACCTCATAGAAGAGCTCTATATATAGGATAGAAGAAGAGAGGATGAGTCAGCTTGAGACTGACATAAAGCTGCCTTGTGTCCTCTCCCTCTTCAGTTAATCTTCAGTTCTTGAGTCCACTTGGAGATCCTTGCTTACACATGGAGATCAAGTACCTCTTACTCATCACAGGGCGAATCTCTTGAACCAAGTGTCAGTTTGGAAGCTTCCTGGGCAATTGACACCTTGCAGAATGACTGTGCCACTTGGCCAATCTCGCCCAGCGCAGGTAGCCTTCATTAGATTTGACTTCTAGCGCAGGTACAAGGAGGAGCAGTTGCAATACAGCGCAGATGCTCAGTGGAGCAGCTGATATGATCCAAAAATGGCCTGTTTCTGAGTGTTTTCAGGTGGAGAACTGATGGGAAGTGCTGTGGTTTGCTGACCTTGTTCTTCTAGGGGTAAGAACAACATGTTTAGGGACTGAGGATCCCTGTAATTATCGACATTTCATGCTTCATGCTGCGAGGCACAAAAATGTCTATAACAGTTGCCCCCTAAAGTATGAGGCCGTTTATCGGGTGAAATGCTTTATCTAGAGGGTCCGAAGTTCATTCCAGTGCTGAGGAGGCGCCCTGTAATACAATACAATACAATACATTATTTTTCATTCTGTTTTCATGATCTAGCTGAGGCGGGCATTCCCATGCTCAGCTTTATAAATACATTTTGGTACATATAACAGACGATCGTCTGATGGTAGACTGATAATTTTCTGCTGAAATTATCATCCTTTGAATAGGATGATCATCTGCTGCAATGATGTACATGACAAATGCTTTTATATTTCCTGAATATATATCGCAGCCCGGATGGATGAAACTAGATCCGGGGTCTTCAAACTCGTTCGATCTTCACTCTAAGTACAAGTCGATCCATGTGAGAATTGCGCTGAAGTCGAACATGGAAAGACATCGCTTGATTACCGGCCAATAATGAAAACCGTTAACAAGCGCGAGAGGAATCACCGATAATGATAATGACCCTCAAGGTACTGCAGTACAATTCACGTGGCGTGAATAAAGGACTTGGCGTCGAACGCCACGCAAAATCTTCTGGTCGAAGGTCATTGATGTATACCTGTCGCCGGAAGTGAGAAACTTGCCATTGAGGCATGCAAGCTTCAAAGTACTGATGGGGTTGTTCCTAGATCAACTTCTTGGATAATGAGCTGAAGTCGACAAGAAGCGATCCGTCAAAGGAGGGCCTTAATGAATCCCACATCAATGACACGGAACGGAGCTAATGATTTTAGTGGAGGTGAAAACAAACTGTGACATATGATTCAGGATGGCGATCATGAATGGATGAAGGATAATGTATGGTAGTGGATGGGACACGGTTGACACTTTCAGAATGACCCCTCTTGAACATGTAATGACACTGATGCGATGGATCGGTAGAATTACCCCAAATGTGGATGGTTTGGCGAGGACCATGGTGATGAGACCGGTGAATGAAACAACCCAACCCGATGTGGTACGGAGGAAAAGTGTCATGTTCAAGAGTGACTTGCTACCATTAAACTTTGATGTTCTCCCAATTTTTCCCCAGTCATTTCCGACCAGTACCCCTTTATTTTTGTCAAGCTTGAGGAGGATAACATATGCTTGTTCTATAACCTGCCCTTCGGGCAAGCCTATCGCTATGATTTAACGAGCCTAGCGATAGGGAAACTCGTTCTCGTCTAAAGACAAGTTTGTCGCTATTTAATCATTTTAACGAGTCTAACGACAAGGAAAACTCGGTCCTTTTCATTTTTAGAGAGTCTGAAAAGGTACATAAAGTTAACTCCAAAATTCCTTTTTCGTCATCCAATCCCTTAAGTCCGAAAAAGTATAAAACAATACAGAAGGGATGAGTTTTCGATTGCTTTAACGAGCCGAACAAGACAAGCGCTCGATCTTTTTGTGCAATAATCCCTCAGGTCCAAAAAGATTAAAATTTAGAGGAGGGATAGCTCTTCCGGTCGTTTAACGAGCTGGAAGGCCAAAACTCGGCAAACTTTTCATATTTTACGAGTCAGTGAAAAGAGCTCAAAGAAGACTCGTTTTTTGAGGAACGAGTGATAAACAGGGATAGCAGCAGATTCCAGGTACAAATTGGAATTTTCCAATCACGGTAGTGTCACAAGGATGGTTAGGTGAAATCACTCTTTGCAGCTGTTCCTCAAAATGGGTAAACACACATATGGGGGTGAACGACCGGCCAAATGAAATGGAGGTGATGGATGAAAACACGACCAAGGCTTTTAAGGCTGATAAATTTACGATCGCAATGGTTATTTACCGAGATAGGTTCATTGTTTAATGAGCTTGAACTCTGGTGGGAACTTTTGCTCACACTTTTCTATTTTTTAACGAGCATAAATTCCGTGGTAAAACTGCTCGAATCATGGTCAAATTTGATTTTTTACTTTTACTAGCTTTTCTCTTTTCAAATGTAGTACTTCACATTCAATTGCTGCAACAAACTTTGTTAGAAATGGACAATATTTGCATGAAAAGGAGATTATAACCCTAATATTTAACTTTAAACTGTGTAAAAAATCATAAAAAGGTGTTTTTACCTCTCATTTACCATTTCATTTGTATTTTGCTTGTTGGAGCTCTGGAGGTGCCTCTTCTTCCTTGATTTTCACCAGCTGATTCCGGGAGATTCTGTGGACGATTTTCGGCGCCGTTTGGACCAGGTAGGAGCTAAACCTTAGCCCTTCACTTTCATGGTTTCCTTTTTAAGTTTCATGCACATTTTTCAGGGTTTCTGAGCCCCAGGGGTTTCATCAGGGCGCCCTGGCATCAGCGCAGGTTCCCCTTTCGAAACTTGCGCTGTATTTCAGGTGGTCTTAAGGCAGACTGCCTCTCAGCGCAAGGGGAAGACTCTCTGCCTGCGCTGGGCCTAGAAAAACTGATCCTGCATGTGTTTTTGATGATTTTTTCGCCAGTTTTTCATCAAAATTAGGAATTTACTCCTTCTCTTATTTGCTTGCAGGGAACTTTGAACAAAATGTCCCTTACATGGCGAGAACGAGAAAATGAAGCAGAGGACATGGTTGCACTCCATGACCCGGTCACGGTGAGCGCGCTTCGGAACTGTGGCCTACTGAAGTTCTTCCGTATCTCTAGCATGAGAGCACAGATTTCTTTACTGCAGTATATGCTTGATGCTTGGGATCCTGTTAACCAAGTATTCCAGATAAGGGGGAAAACCATCCCCTTGACCATAGAGGACATGTACTTCTTGACTGGGTTGTCAAGGCGGGGTGCCCCCATTTCTTTGTCAGGTACGGCTCGAGGGACTACTTCCACCAGAGACTATATCCGTCAGTATTGCCGGGAAGGTTCACAACCGAGCAAAGACGGCAAGATCAATATCCGTGACATCACTGACAGGTCTCTTAGGTCCATTCTGTTTACTATTGGTAGGATGGCCGGTAGCGCAGCTTTACATGTTGCCAACAGATCTTACATGCAGCACGCTTTGGAGTGTCTCCAACCGAAAGTGTTTAACTGGTGTGATGCAGTACTTGTTCAGATGAAAAGTCAATTGACCAAGGTAAAGGATGGGAGGCTCAAGAACTTTGGCTTTGGTTCTATTCTGACTGCCTTTGCCTTGGAGAAAATCCCATTGATGCAGCCTCAGTACATCATACTTGACTTGCCTTCTCCGACCGAGCCACGCATGCAGAGGTGGGTTGACCACATGTCTCGACATGCTGGTCAACCTCAGATTACTTTCACTGAGGCCTTCTTTAGGTGGTTCGAGTGTCAGGAGATGGCGTTTTCTGAGTATCCATATGTGGGTATGGACTACCGAGGTGATCCGGACTTGGTGCTACCGGATGGAGAGCAATGGGGCGCTATTGGTAAAATCTCTGACCATGTTACTGTTTATTGTTTTTACTCATGATGTTACTGTGCAAAACTGATCAAACTCTTGGGTGCATGCAGATGTTGGTCCTGTTCGCCCAGTAGCTCGTCCACGATCGCCAGTTGTTGCCCCAGCAGCAGAGCCTGCTAGGCGAGTTGTTATTCGCGACCTTGGTGATACTGAGATACTTGCAGCTGTGCAGGAGCAGGTTGAGAGCCTTACTCGTGGTCTTCCGGATGTACAGATTGACGAGTTACCTTTACAGTTGCAGCGGCACACTATTGGCGTGCCTAGACGATGGACTCGTCTCTTGCGCATGATAGCACAGACCGTGACGTACTTTCATGAGCACCACTAGGCTAGGGTGCCCCCTAGCATCTTTTTGAGTTCTAGGTCATATGACCAATTTTGTTTTGATTACAGCACATTATGTACAAACTATAAACAGCTTTATATATTTTGATTTTCGGGGTTTATTTTGGTTTATTTGTGATCCACTTGCATAGCACCGATGCATCTCTTTTTATATATGTCGTAAATGTCTATCTAACACATAGTTTGCTAACGAATCTGTTAATGTGTTCAAGTTTCTGGAAATATGTTGGTATTGAATTGAATCAAACTCTCTTTCCAAAATCTTAACCCTTAGAAACATTCGATAGATAGCTGGATTGCGGACTGAATATATACCAGTGAGTTGTAGTATCACAAGCTGTGAGTCTAGCCTAACAATTAGTCGGCGTATACCATGAGCGATGGTATCAGAGAGGAGTTCAATCAACGCGCTATACTCAGCGATGTTGTTCATTGACTGTCCAATACACACACCTCTGAAACTCACTAACTCGCCGCTTGGATCAAAAATGGCCCAGGCTGCGGAGGACAAACTCCGCGTACTACGACTCGCTCCGTCGGCATATCCCACATATGTCTCAGAATAATTCGACATCTGCAACAAACGAGAAGAGTGGATTACTAGACCGAAACAAACACTTTAGCGAAAACAAAATACAACAAAAGCACTCAGGTTCCTATTCAGGCATAGTAACGCTTGAGGTACAACCCGTTGCGGGGTTGCGCCAGTGGTATCCCGTCATAATCCATTAACTCGTAGGCTCCTTTTGCTAACACCCTTTTAACAATATAGGGACCCATCCATAAGGACTTAAATTTTCCTGCTCCTAATTTGTCGGATTCTTGGTCGTAAAGCAAAACCAAGTCACCCTCAGAGAAGATACGAGGTTTGACATTCTTGTCGAACTGTGCTTTGACTCGTTTCTTATGGGCCTCGTTCGCCAAAGCGGCATCACGACGGTTTTCATCCAACTGGATCAATTCCAAGAAACGAGCCTCTTCTTCTGAGGTTCCGGGGAGGAGGTCAATTGCGAGTTTAAGAGACGAGATTTCGCACTGGATCGGTAAGACTGCCTCCAGGCCATACACCAATTGGAATGGTGTGAACCCAGTGGCGTTCTTTACCGAGGTTCGGTAAGCCCACAATGCTGAGTACAGGAGTAGGTGCCATCTTCTTTTGTGAACCCCGATCATCCTTTGCAACATACGCTTCAGGACTTTGTTGATTGCCTCAACTTGTCCATTGGCTTGTGGATAATATGGGGTAGAGCTGTCGTGCGATAGCCCTAGTTTGGCAGCTAACTCCACCATCATGTGATTGCGAAAATGCGATCCATGATCTGTCACTATAGCCTGCGGAACGCCGAACCTGGCGACTACATGATTAAAAAAGAAAAGGGCAGCTGTTTCACCAGTGTTATCCAATGTAGGCATCGCCTCGGCCCATTTGGTAAAATAGTCAACAGTGACTATAATATACCTATGCCCCCCGGTCGAGGTGGGGTTACATTGCATGAAATCGATGCCCCACTTGGCGAAAGGCCCAACATGAACTATAGGCTGCAAGGGTGCGGGCGGTCTTCTAGTTTTGCTATCAAAGATCTGACATGCATGGCAACTTCTGACAGCTATTATGCAATCTTTAAACATAGTTGGCCAGAAATATCCTGCTCGTAAGATTCTTTGTGCTGTTGCATATCCAGATTGATGCCCCCCGCACGCGCCTGAATGACAATCATTCAGGGCTTTCTCGGCCTCCTCATGGGTAAGGCACCTCCTCAGAACCGTATCGACACCACGACGGTAAAGTGTATCACCGACGATCATGTAGTCTTTAGATTGGTATCGTATACGCTTCCGTTCCGAGTGTGAGGTATTAGGCCTAAATTTTTGGGTTTGGAGATAAACAATGATGTCTCCATACCACTCATCGCTTACCGATATCAGAAACAAATTTTCATCCACGATTGACTCTTCTGATGTTTCATCGTTGGACGACGATGGGAGATCGCATAATAATTCCGCGAAAACTAGAGCTTTCTTCGATTTGGATTTTACAAAATCCAGATCAAACTCTTGAAGGATCGCTATCCATTTCGAATATTTGCCCCCAAGCAACTGTCGCGACAGTATATACGTCATGGGGTTGCAATCTGACAGAATGGTAGTTTTCCTAAAGAGGACATAATGTCGAAACCTTTGAATCGCTTGAACAGCAGCAAGCGCTAGTTTTTCAACATAGGAATATTTACTTTCTGTGTCATTTAAGTTCTTACTTAAATAATAAATAGGATGTTCAATTCCATCGACTTCTTGCACTAAGACCATCGCAATGGTCGTATCTGCTGCAGCTAGATACAGGTTAAAATCTCTTTGATAGTCCGGGGCGTACATTAATGATGCTTTTACTAGAGAATCTTTCAGAGCGTCAAAGGAAGCTTGCGCAACCTGGTCCCAGACAAAAGGTACATCCTTTTTCAAAAGACGAGTATAACCTTTGGCAAGTTCTACGTAATTTGGAATGAACCTCCTTAGAAAGTTTGCTTTCCCTTGGAGTTTCTGAATCTGAAGCAAATTTGAAGGTGGAGGCAAATTAATGATTGCCTGAACCTTACAGGGGTCGAGACGAGTCCCATCCTTAGAGACTACAAAGCCAAGTAAACGACCAGAACCGACGCAAAACACACACTTGTGCGGATTGAGTCTTATCTTGTAGTGTCGACAACGTAGAAATATTGCTCTCAAATGCCACGGATGATCAGTCCGCTTCCGCGAATGAGCCGGAAGATCGTCGAGGTAAGGTTGAACGATGTTCTTGATGTCATGGAAGGCATAATTCATTGCCCTCTGAAACGTCGCCCCTGCGTTCTTTAAACCAAAGGGTAATTTTCGATAAGCGAATGTGCCCCACGGACAAATAAATGCAGTCTTAGACTGGTCCTATGGGCGGATATTTATTTGATTATACCCGGAAAATCCATCCATAAAGGAAAAGATTTCACATCCGGCGCATTCATCAATTATCTGGTCGATGAAGGGTGTAGGGTAGTTGTCCTTTGGACAAGCTTGGTTTACATCCCTATAGTCGATGCACACTCTTATCGTCCCTTGTTTTTTCATAACAGGGACAATATTCGATACCCAATCGGTTAGAGGAACCGGGTAGATGAATCCAGCATGGAGAAGTTTTTCAACTTCTGCCTTAATGGAAGCGGCTTTCTTGGGGTGTACCTGTCGAAGCCGTTGTCTTACTGGTTTGACATCAGGATACATTTTAATCTCATGTTCAACTATGCTCGAGTCAATGCCTGGCATTTCATCATATGACCATGCAAAGACATCTCTAAATTCGCGAAAGAGAGCACCATATATTTCCAGTTCTGAAGGGGAACAACTTTTGCCGACATGAATATTCTCTACAACATCAGATTTTGTCGAGATGTTTACGGCTACGGTCTCTTCGATATTGGATAGGTTTCGCTCTGAATCCACCGTATTTACAGTATTTGTTAGGAATTCAAACACTGAAGGGTGATATAGGTCGTGTTGAGTTTCTTCTTCACACTCTGGAAGAAGGGAACGATGGTGGTGATCATTCCACGGTGCCCCCTCAATCATCATTGATTGTAAGATTCCTTCGTCAGTCCCATGAACTTTTGACCATGGATCTAATGGGGTACCATATTCTCCAGACCTATCTACCCAAACGCTTGACGAGCGTTGATTTGGGCTCGCCTCCCATGCCTGAAACATTGATTGCTACAATATTTCTATAGGGCTAGGTGGCAAAACCACTTGATAATCCATGACGACTTTGTCTCCTGCGACCTTCGAAGAAGATACCATGTTGCATGTTGCTACAAACGGGATATTCCCTACATGGAAAGGAGGTGGCAACGCGAAAGTTCCCATCATTGTGGGATCTTTTAGCAAGCCTACTCCGATATCTTGTATTGAATGGTCGCTCCCATGGATCAGGGGAATGCTTCCAGTAACTTGTGAACCATTAGGGAGGAAATTCTGCTGGTCAACGACCGTAATCCCTCCTTCAAACGGGAATGCGATCTTCCTAAAATATGTCGACACTACAGCTGCCATGGCATATATCCATGGTCTTCCCAGTAGGATGTTATAGTCAAGATTGCCATCAATGACCTCAACATCTATTTCCACTGTTTTTCCTCCTAGTTCAACCTTAAAGTTATTTAGGATTCTGTACGGAGTGTACAACCTACCGTCAAATGCTTTCAATGTCGTCGAAGATCGCGACAAGGTTGGAGATCCAAGAGTTTTCCAGCAACTCATCGACATGATACATGTCGATGCTCCCTCATCAATAATTGTTCTATGAACAGTTTTGTTGAGTGATTTCACTTGAATAAGGAAAGCTAGTTGTGCTGGTAACTGAGGATCATATCCTTTGTGATCAAAGGATACAAGATTGGAATCTTTAGGATCCACTCCACCAATTGCTGATAACAATGCCTGCCTTTGGGATGGACAATTTTGCAGTACCTCAAGAGTCGACATAGCAGATGGCGATTGGGCCAAATATTCTACTATGTTATAATGCTGCGCCGCTCTGGCACGAGGATTAAATGTCAACTTGTGTACTACTCCCTTAGGTGGCTTTATTGTTAATTCATGCGTGAGGGGGGGTACAACTTCTGCCGAAGTTGTTGTCGAACTACTGGGTTGATCTTTCCCTTTGTCGTTCGACACCGGCGGATTCCCATAATCTTTATTCCTTGTCGAGATCAAAGCATCATTTTGCTTAGAAACCGACAACATAAGCACTTGAGACGGGGAAGCATTTCCACTATCAACCATATTTTGACCTGGGGTAGGAAATGGATCAGTCAACACAGCTGAAGTTTGGGAACTTTTAAAGAACCTCTTTAACTCAGCTTTGAACGGGCAGTTCTTTGTCGAATGATTTTCATCGCATATTTGACATGGATAAAATTGTTTTCCTTGCCCAGGAGGGTTTGAAGAAGTTTTTTGAGGGGATGACTCACCCTGTTTCTTCTTCTTCCCTTTGTTTTGTTTCTTCTTGCTTCCTGGTTGATTGGATTTTTTGCCTTTATCCGTAGATACAGCATTTACCTCCGAAGCAAGAATCTCTTGATTTGCTTTTTGATTCGAAGTCTTACGGGCTTTCTTATTTGAATCCCTTGTCGACTTAGCGTTTGTAGTTCCAATCACGCCATCACCGGCGTGAGAGTCACTATTCGATCCGGGAGGAGGAGGGATTGAAAATTCCGGTCTGGGGGCGTCAGGTATCTTATCATAGAGCGTGCCCGACTGAGTATATACTAAGTCCAAATATTGAGCACGAGCAATAACCTGCTCCTCTGTTACGACACCTCCCTTGGCCACATCTTCTGTTATAGCAGGAAGAAGCGACTTTATAAACCACTCAGCTAATAGCTGATCTGGAACGTAGGCCTTTACCATTCTGCGACGACGACGCCACTCATGTATATGATCTGATATATGTGTGGCCGTTGTCTGCTTGAAATTGGTCAAGATCTCTGTTCCAGTTTCGTACCTTATAGGTAACTGAAAGTGTGTTAAGAAAGTCGTGGCTAGGGAACTAAAATTGTCGAAGGAGGCTCTAGGTAATTCAATATACCATTTAGCCACCGGACCAGTCAATGTCCTCTGGAAAAGGCGAAGCCTTATCAAATCATCATTCAAGGTATTCGACGAACACCACAGATGGAATGTCATCACATGATTCGACGGGTCTTCGCCAGGATTTCCATTGAATTTAGGAATGTCCGAAGGAAGCTTGTGAGGAATCGCTGGCCACCAATGGGCATAGGCGATTGGATCGTTCGTCAATCGATGTAAATCTGGTAATTCTAGGGTCGCCACGAATGGCAACTGTTGGTTCAGGTTTGGCGAGGCGTACCCAGGATACGATGGAATCGCCTGAGCAGTAGGCCTTTGCATACCAGCATAATGCAACTGATGTTGATATGACTGATACGGCTGGTGGGCTTGGCCACTGTAAAGTGGTTGATTTAACCCGTTCTGAATATAGGGTTGCCCACTATTCGCAAAGATCTGTTGCTCAGATCCCTGGTACACCTGTTGAAACTGAGGTTGTTGGTATTGCACCATCCATGGTTGTGAAGCCATGTTTTGCTGTGCGACACTAACCGACGGACCAAGATGTGGGGTTATGGTTCCCGTTTGTATCTGTGTCGTCCCGGCAGTTGGCGATTGTGGTTGTGTTGCAGGGTCAATGGGCCGTTGCATTACAACTTGGGGTTGACATACAACAGGCATCGATTGAACTTGCGACACGGTTACAATGGCTGGCATTGTCGGGATACTAGACATAGGTACACACTGTTGCATGGAATATACAACTCTTGGTTGATGGGGTAACATAGGTACCCAACCACTCGTCGTTACTTCAGTCAAACCTGAATGTTGTTGAAAACTGCCGTATGGGTATCCCCCCGGAAGGGGAAGTGAAAGGGCATATTGCCCCCCATACGGTAACAATCCGGAGCTCAAGGGTATAGATTGCCTTTGAGGACTGGATGGCCCAAACTGATTTCCAAAGGGATCAATTTGTCTAGTTTCAACATAAGAATTACCTGGTATTATACCGGAAGAACAAACTGGAACAGACCAAGTTGTCGTGATAGTCCCTGGGTGGACTCCTTCTAGCTGATGAGAGCTAGTTGGGACAGCTGGTATGCCGGCAAACATCGTTGGATTGATGGCAGGAACTTCTGCTGTCGCTGTGTCATTTGGCACAGTCCTAGATGTCGATGGTTGTTCAGACATTTTAAGTCTATCCAATAAATTGCCTAACGATTCTACAGGAACTTCCTGTGGCGATGGACAAACTTCTGATGCAAAAGGAAAAAGAGTGGCGCCTACTCCCAAATGAGTTGGAGTATTTGCTTGCTGGTCCTCTACGATTTCCTCTATTGCAATCAGACCAGGAGGAAGAGGAAGACCGTCAGGTTCGTAAAAGATTTCTGGTGCCGAAGAAGGGGTTGTCTCGACAGCGACAGTTGTTTGAACAACAAGACTCTGTGGACCGGTTTCAAATGGAACTGGTTCAGTTATGCAAGCACTTGTCTTCAGACTAGGATCAGTACAACTGTCCCTCTGTTGCTGTTGAACTTCTTCAATAGAGGCAGGGATTCCAGAAATATCAGGAGTGACCAGAATCTCAGATGTCGTCGGAACTGTTGTTCTAACTTTAATGGGAGATTTTGACCCGGTCAAGCGAGTTCGCTTTGTCCGTACTACTCTCGATTCCGGAGACAAAGACGATTGACTCGCGAGTCTCCTCGAACGACGGAGTTTTAATTGACTTTCCTCCATGGTTGCGGATTACTTGATCAACTAAAATACAAAAAAAAAGGGGGAATTATGTTTCCGTATTGAATGAATTTTATTAGACGCTTTTAGACACAACTTTGCTTTTTCATGTTTTAAGAGTCGAGAAAAAGCTAAAGATGACTCTAGTCGCCTTCGATGTATTAACGAGCCCGAAGTGACAAATGCTCGGTTGGACCTTTTCAGTTATAGAGTTTGAAAAGGGCCAAAAGAAACTGCTCTGGAGATCTAGGCAGAGGGTGTGCCAAACCTTTCGCGAAACCACAGAATATGTTTTACGGTACGGGTGGTCGATCTTCGTGAATGCTGTGTTCACTGCATCGCGATCAGTAGGGCGGTCGACATGGATTCCTAAGGATAAAGGATAAATGCCTATAGGGGTCTCCCAATATACGCGACGGTACGCAGGAGCACAAGTCCGTATTAGTGCTATCGTCCCTCAGGAGGAATCACCCACCTTCGTAGAGATCGACAGTCACTACGTTTAACGACGCCGGAACACGTCTCTACCTAGACCTCTATTATGAGCGTTATGTTACAATGCGTTTTTAGATTCATTCAATATATTTTAAGTTGATCTTGTTTAGCAGTTTGTCTTTCAGGATCACCACGAGATGTATTGGTACAAATTCCTAAATGCAGCTAAAATGATAAGCAAGCTTTACAATCTTTTTAGCTTTGAAAATCCTAACTACTGAGGGGAGAGAAAAACACTATCTTTCCACACAGAGCACAAAGCACAAACTAATGCACTTTCTCCTAGATCAATCAGGCAAACTTATCAAAATGCAAATGCAAGATGCATGTATTTCTTTTCTTTTCCTTTAATGTTGATGTAGACAAAAAGGAAATTGTCGTGTAATTTTCGAATTCAATTTGAAGCGTAAACAAACAAGTATTGTCTAAAATCAAAAGACGCTTTACAGGTACTTGTTTCGACACTAAAAATGTATGAATTCAAAACATAAAATGAAAAGCAAACAAACTCAAACAGCCATGAACAGTAATAAAACTAGCTCTTAAGATCACAAAGACACTTTTACAGTTCAGGATCTAAGAGGCCACAGCTATACTGGTTTGATTTTCACAATGGGAAACTGTAACTGAAACAAGAAATACTGAAAGAACAATCACAGATTCATCACACAACTGAGGTGGAATAATGTCAAGGAAAGTTGGTTTACAGCAAGTACAATGACCAGCAATCAGCAGCAAAAAATCAGTGAAAACAGGGCTAAGACACAGTGGAAAACCTCTGGAAGACACTGGCTAACAGGTCCAGTGCAGGCTCTGGTCTGTCAAATTGACTTCCAGCGCAGTTCCCGAAGGGAGTACCTGCGCTGTAATGCAGACTGCCTGTGGACAGCCTGCTCTGGGACACGAGAGTTGCGTTTACAAGGATTTCCGGGTCATAAAAAGCTCAAAAATGCACTGTTTTTGCTGAAATAAAAAGCTATAGGTCAAGTACAGGCTAAGGGATGTTCAAGAGGATGAAAAGCTATCACAAAGAGTACAAGAGTCTTTTGTAGATCAGCTCTTCAAATCATGAATCTGCTAAAAAATGAGCAAGAGTAGCAGCCCCTCTACTTCGCTTTTGATATAGTCAAAAGCTTTTCGATTCGATACTCTTTGGTTCAGGAAATGAATAGAAAAGATACTACAAACACCAACAAGATACTAGGCTCCCCAGCGGAGTCACCAGTTTGTTGTGAGGAAAAGTATCCGACTCGGATGACCCTATCCCTACTCTAAGGGTGACAGTCCTTAGCAACAACTGAAAGTAAAGCTTTGATTATTTTCCTTTATGAAAGTACAGAGAAGGAAGAAAAGATTGACCAACCGTTGTCTTTCGCTTTTGTCGATCCTATCCTCTCTCTTTGTCTCTTATTCCCAGCTCCCTGCTTCTTTTGCCGGTCCAGCTACACACAGATCCTGCACAAACACGAGAGGGAAAATACAAGAAACATGTACTCATAACTGATGCATGGATTAGAGTGAATCAAATATACAAGTAAATACAATACATCAATGCAATACAAGTATATAGGAGAACATTCAAAGCTTTATTGATAGAAGTAAAAGGGTTCTGAGAAGGTTACAACCATTAATGGCTCCAATCCAGCAGCACCTCCCCAGCAGCAAGAAATCTCCTCTTCACCTCTATAAAAGCAATCACCCAATAGCTCTAACTGTAAACCAACAGCACTTCCTTGCTTTGCACAAAATTCCAGCCTCCTTAGACCTCATAGAAGAGCTCTATATATAGGATAGAAGAAGAGAGGATGAGTCAGCTTGAGACTGACATAAAGCTGCCTTGTGTCCTCTCCCTCTTCAGTTAATCTTCAGTTCTTGAGTCCACTTGGAGATCCTTGCTTACACATGGAGATCAAGTACCTCTTACTCATCACAGGGCGAATCTCTTGAACCAAGTGTCAGTTTGGAAGCTTCCTGGGCAATTGACACCTTGCAGAATGACTGTGCCACTTGGCCAATCTCGCCCAGCGCAGGTAGCCTTCATTAGATTTGACTTCCAGTGCAGGTACAAGGAGGAGCAGTTGCAATACAGCGCAGATGCTCAGTGGAGCAGCTGACATGATCCAAAAATGGCCCGTTTCTGAGTGTTTTCAGGTGGAGAACTGATGGGAAGTGCTGTGGTTTGCTGACCTTGTTCTTCTAGGGGTAAGAACAACATGTTTAGGGACTGAGGATCCCTGTAATTATCGACATTTCATGCTTCATGCTGCGAGGCACAAAAATGTCTATAACAGGCATGGGTATATCATAGTCGCAGTTGACTATTTTACCAAATGGTCCGAGGCGATGCCTACATTAGATAATACTGGTGAAACAATTGCCCTCTTCTTTTTCAATCATATAGTCGCCAGATTCGGCGTACCACAGGCTATAGTCACAGATCATGGATCGCATTTTCGCAATCATATGATGGTCGAATTAGCTGCCAAACTAGGGTTGTCTCACGACAGCTCTACTCCGTATTATCCGCAAGCCAACGGACAAGTTGAAGCGATCAACAAGGTCCTGAAACGCATGCTGCAAAGGATGATCGGAGTTCACAAAAGAAGATGGCACCTAATCCTGTACTCAGCCTTGTGGGCTTATCGAACATCGGTAAGGAATGCAATCAGGTTCACACCCTTCCAACTGGTATATGGCCTGGAAGCAGTCTTACCAATCTAGTGTGAAATCTCATCTCTCAAACTCGCAATTGATCTCCTCCCCGGAACTTCAGAAGAAGAGGCTCGTTTCTTGGAATTAATCAAATTGGATGAAACTCGTCGTGACGCCGCTTTGGCTAACGAAGCCCATAAGAAACGAGTCAAGGCGCAGTTCGACAAAAATGTCAAACCCCGTGTCTTCTCAGAAGGTGACTTGGTCTTGCTTTACGACCAAGACTCTGATAAATTGGGAGCGGGTAAATTTAAGTCTCTATGGATGGGCCCCTATATTGTTAAACGAGTGTTAGCAAAAGGAGCCTACGAGTTAATGGATTATGAAGGAATTCCACTGGCACAACCCCGTAATGGGTTGTACCTCAAGCGTTACTATGCATAATGGTAACCAGCATGCTTTTGTTATGTTTTTGTTTTCGCTAAACTGTTTGTTTTGGTCGAGTAATCCATTTTTTACATTTATTGCAGATGTCAAACCTATTGGAGCCATGTGTTGGATATGCCGACGGAGCGAGTCGTAGTTCGGGGAACCTGTCCTCCGCAACCTGGGCCATTTTTTATCCAAGCGGCAAGTTAGTAAGTTTCAGAGGTGTATGTATTGGTCGATCAACAAATAACATCGCTGAGTATAGCGCGTTGCTAGAGCTTCTCTATGATGCCATCACTCATGGTATACGCCGACTAATTGTCAGGCTAGACTCACAACTCATAATACTACAACTCAATGGTATATATTCCGTCCGAAACCTAGCTATTTATCGCATGTTCCTAGGAGTTAAGATTTTGGAAAGACAATTTGATCTTATTCAGTATCAACATATTTCCAGAAACTTAAACACATTAACTGACTCATTAGCAAACTATGTGTTAGATAGACATTTGCAACATTTATAAAAAGAAACACATCATCAATGTTTCGCATGTGGATCATGTAACTCAACCAAAATAAAACTCCGAAAATCAAAAATATATATAACTGTTTATGGTTTACACATAATGTTTTGTAACCAAGACAAGATCGGTCAAATGACCCAAAAACTCAAAATGCTAGGGGGCACCCTAGTCTAATGATGCTCATGATAGCAAGTCACAGCCTGTGCGATCATGCGTAAGAGACGAGTCCATTATCTGGGCACACGAGTAGTATGCCGCTGTAACTGCAAAGGTAGCTCGTCAGTCCTCACATCCGGAATACCGAGAGTGAGGCCCTCAACCTGCTCCTGCAAAGCTGCGAGAATCTCGGCCACGTCGAGGTCACAAAGAATAGCCCTTCCGACGGCCTCTCCTACTGGGGTAGCAGCTGGTACTCTCAGGCGAACTACTGGACAAATAAGACCATCCAATCGAGCAGTGTTACCGCGACGTTCAAGCTCGTTAAAAAATAAACCCGGACCGAGCAAATGTTTCCACCCGCGTTTAAGCTCGTTAAAAAATGAACTATTCCCTGGTCAATAACCACCGTGAATGTAGTACTTCAGCCATTAAAGCCTTGGTCGTGTTTGCACCGTCACCTCCACTTTTACATTGGCCGATCATTCACCTCCATTTGATTGTTTACCCATTTTGAGGAACAGCTGCAAAGAGTGATTTCACTAGCCATCCTTGTGACACTGCCGTGATTGGAAAATTCCAAACCTTACCTGGAATCAACTGCTACCCATTTTATCACTCGTTCCTCAAAAGACGAGTCTCCTTTAAGCTCTTTTCAACTGACTCGTAAAATATGAAAAGATTGCTGAGTCCTTGGCCTTCTAGCTCGTTAAAGGGACATGAAGTGCTATCCCTCCTCTAGATTTTAATCTTTTTGAACCTGAGGGATTATTGCACAAAAAGATCGAGCGCTTGTTTTGTTCGACTCGTTAAAACTATTGAAAATTCATCCCTTTTGTATTGTTTTATACTTTTTTGGACTTAAGGGATTAGATGACAAAAAAGGAATTTTGGATTTACCTTTACGTGCCTTTTCAGACTCTCTAAAAATGAAAAGGACCGAGTTATCTTTGTCGTTAAACTCGTTAAAAAAATTAATAGTGACAAACTTGTCTTTAGACGAGAACGAGTTTCACTATCGCTAGGTGGTGGGCTCCAGTATTGTAGCAATAATGCTACAACTCCTGGAGCTTCCTATCTCTAAATTTTATCAACCCGGTAGTTCGTACAAACTTGGAAGCGACGGTGCTATATGCACAAGTACTAGCTCTTGTCGCAGTTGTCACTTTGTCAGCTGGCACAAGTCCGCTAGGGCTCAAGCCAACTTCTATAGGCTCTTAGAAGAAGCTTTTTAACTGATGGACAAAAGCTAACTCAAAGGAAGCTAATCTACTTGCGGAAAGAAACTGAAAGCCAAAAAGAAACGCAAACCCTAGCAAACCCTAATTCTACCGACTAGTCCTACTGATGCAAAAGATGAGAATGCAAACTATGAGAAGAGATGTCATTGCTTCTAGGAAGGTAAAATTCATGTGTCTAATTTATCACTATCTGAAGAAAACATCTTTTTGTATTTTTGATTAAGTTATAAGAATTGTCATGCATGTGCTTTTAACTAGTTTTCCACTGTGCAGGGATGGATCAAGGGATGAAATGCTTTGGGAAAGGCTGGGATGGTACAGAGAGGGTCTAAGGGATACCTGACATTCTCTCTGAGAGTTTCACAAAGTTTGGATGACATGCAACCGTGTTTATGAACTTCTACAGGAAGTCTGCAGGGGTTTCTACAGGAAAATCCTGTAAGTCTTCTACAGGATGTTCTGTAATTCTTCTACAGGATGTTTACGAATTGGATTTTTGAGGATGGATGGTTGATGGAAGATGCATGGATGGTTATGGAGGTAGGATGGGGGTCTGAAGTGACCCAGGAACTGATGGATGGAGTGGTGAGGTGATGTGGAAAGCTGACTTGGCTTGAAGGTGGTTGAGACAACAATGGGGAAGAAGGTAAGGTTACTTGGCAAAAGAGAAGATGGGAGATGAGGGAACAAACTTGGTGATGGAGGAGCTGATCTGAACGAGGCTCAAATGAATGAGGAGGTGATGAAGATGCCCTGCATAGTGGTTATTTGATCAAACCAACTACATCTTGCATGCGATCGAAATATCATGTGATCTATCTAACAAGTTAATGAAATCGGTGGACAGCAACCTTATTCATGAAAAGAATCACGTACAACCTGTGAAAAAAACATTATCAAAGAGATATAAACGCATGAATAACTCCTACCAATCTATCTTAAACATAAGAAACTACTTTAACCATCAAAAGCAACCTAAGTAACACAACATGAATTAAATCTAAAGAGCAGATTTTTTCTCAAGACGCAACAAACACACATAAAGAGAAACAAGGGAGGTACTGGGCGCTTGAGATGGGCCCAACCCCAAGAGCTACAACCTCCCATGAAAGATTTAGAGCTGGTGCAAAGCTGGATCCATCTTTATTAATCAAGAAATGAAAAGTACATCAAAACTGTCCACAAGGAGAACTTGAACATGAGCTGAAAGCAAAGCTAATCTATTGCATAAAAATCGAACTACAAACTAGCTAACTAATGGCTAAAACAAAATGACTAACTAGCTACAAAATGACTAACCACTAGCTAACCAAAATGAGGCCCCAAGCCTTCTTATTTGTACAATTTGAGGACCCAATAGTCCTCCTAAAAGTTAGGGACTTGGCTGCCCAAGACTTGTAGTTAATCAGCAGTCCAACTTGACTTGCTTGGCTGCCCTTGAGCTGATTGATTCGGTGGCCCTTGAACTCCGAGCTGATGGTGGAGAATTCGAGGTAAGGGCCCATAAATGAGGGGGACACCTTCCTACAAATCCTCTAGCTTGTTCTCCCACGAATTTGGCTGCCAAGTGCTCATTAAGACCTTCAATTTTGTCTCCAAGTTGACCAAAAAGGCTACACAAAGCACCCATTAGACTTGTTGGCATAATGACTAATCAAATTCACTCTATTAACATAAAAATAATCAAAAACATGCAATAAAAAAATGAGAATGGTGGACTAAGCCAAATTAGGAGGTTGAATGAGCCCAAATAATTGTACATTTTTGGGGCTCATCACTAGGCTCGTTAAAACATAGTGATGGGTTTGCCCGAAGGGAAAATTATAGAACAAGCATATGTTATCCTCCTCAAGCTTGACAAAAATAAAGAGGTACTGGTCAGCAATGACTGGGGAAAAATTGGGAAGAAAACTCAAAGAATCTTTGTTGGTAGAAAGTCGCTCTTGAACATGACACTTCCACTCCGTGTCCGAGTCGGGTTGGGTTGTTTCATTCACTGGTCACATCGCCATGGTCTCGCCATACCATCCACATTTGGGGTTAATGCTACCAATCCATCACATAAGTGTCGCCGACATGTTCAAGTGAAATCATCTAGAGAAGTCACCTGTGTCCCACCCACTACCATACATTATACTCCATTCTTTCATGACCGTCATCCTGAACCGTATATCATCAGATTGTTTTCACCTCCATCAAAATCATTTGCTCCGTTCCGTGTCATTGATGTGGGATTCATTAAGGCCCTCCTTTGACGGATCACTTCTTGTTGACATCAGCTCATTATCCAAGAAGTTGATCTAGGAACACCCCATTCAGTACTTTGAAGCTTGCATCCCTTAACGACAAGTTTCTCACTTCCGGCGATAGGTTTACATCAATGGCCTTCGACCAAAAGATTTTGCGTGATGTTCGACGCCAAGTCCTTTATTCACACCATGTGAATTGCACTGTAGTACCTTGAGGGTCATTATCATTATCGGTGATTCCTCTCACGCTTGTTAACAGTTTACATCATTGACTGGTAATCAAGCGATGTCTTTCCATGTTTGACTTCAGAACATTTCTCACATGGATCGACTTGTACTTCGAGTGAAGATCGGATGAGATTGAAGACCCCGGATCTAGTTTCATCCATCCGGGCTGCGATATATATTCAGGAAAATAAAGACATTAAATGTACAGCATTGCAGCACAGATAATCATCCTACCAAAAGGATGATGGCTCTATCAGAATCATCAGTCTACACTCAGACGATTGTCTGTCCTATGTACATGAAAATGAATTTATAAAGCTGAGCATGGGAATTCCCACCTCAGCTAGATCATGAAAAAACAGTATGAAGATAATGTATTGTATTGTATCTTATTACAGGTCTCCTCCCAGCATTGAAAGAACTTCGGATCCTCATAATAAAGCATTTCACCCGATTAACGGCCTCATACTTTAGGGGGCAACTGTTATAGACATTTTTGTGCCTTGCAGCACCAAGCATGAAATGTCCATAAACAAAGGGCTCCTAAGTCCCTAAAAGTGTTGCTCTAACCCCTAAAGGAACAAGGTCAACAAATTATAGCTTCTCCCAGAAGTTCTCCACCAGAAACTGCTCAGAATAAGTCAAAACAGGATCATTTCAGCTGCTCCACTGGCTAGCTGCGTTGCATAGCACCTAAATACACTAGCTAGGTGCGTTGCAACGCACCTAAATGCACTATCAGGGTGCGTTGAGCGAGAAATGACAAATGGCAGTGTCATTCCGCGAGGTGGAAAGACAATGGAAGCTTCTAGAATCTTCTCCCATGACACTTGCCTCACTGAATTCGACCAAGGATGAGTAAGAGGCTCTCAGTCTCCAAGTGGAAGCAAGAACTGACAGAGAGAAGACACTAATCAAATCACAGGCTGACTCATCCTCCTTGCATACATCTATATATGGATCCCTCATCCCAGAGATCCAGAGGCTGGAATTTTGTACATTGCAAGGAATTGCTGTTGGTTTTGAGATAGATATCAGAGTATTGGGTGATTTATGCTTTGTTGGAGGTGAAGAAGGGGCTTCTTTGCTGGGAGGTTGATGCTGGGTCAGGAATCATCGGTTGTAACTCCTCCTGGATCTTCTTGTATATCAATAAAAACTATTTGAGTTTCTCCTACATGCTTGTGTAGCATTGATGCTTGTTACATTTGTATGTTTAGCTTAAATCTAATCTTAAGTTGTTTATGAATATAGATCCATGTCTTTGTGTAGTTTTCTTCTTCTGTGATCTTACAGGAACTTGGTGAAGCTGGGCAAGTAAGGGAGCAGGTAGCTGGAAGCTGTCAAAGAAGAGAGGGATTGGATCGAAGGATTAGCACAAGACACAGGTCGGTTCTTTCTATCCCCCTCTATCTTTAATTCATAAAGGAAATACAAAAGTAGTTTTCTCTGTTTGTTTCTAAGGCAGCTGTCACACCTTAGTGGGATAGAGTAGTTCTAAATAGACACTTTTCCTGGTAACACATGGGTAGATCTTTTACAACCAACATTACATTATCAAAATAAGGGCAGACAACCCTATGACTCTTTAACATCTACACGCTCCGCGACCACAAAATGTGGAGCCTTTACATTTGGATTGCAAAAATTGGACCAAAATATGGGCTTTAAACCCCAAAATTTCCCTCGGGGGATCCCACACCCTACAGTGAGTCCATCATCAGGGATGTCAACTGCAAGTTTGAGAGGAGAGAGCATGGATTCTTGGAGCAATTAATAGTTGATAGTTGATAGTTTAATGATAAGAATATTATTGTCAGCTTTTTATTTATTTAATTGCTTAATTTTAATGATTAATTTAAGTCTGTTTGATTTTCTAGTTTATTAATCAGAATTATATATAAAGGTCTAGTATATTCTTAATTTTATATATAGTGTGTTGTTTAATGATATGTTTAAAGTTTTTTTTTTTTTTTTTTTTTTTTTAATGTAGGTTTATATATGAAGGTTATTTTTAATGGTTAGGCTATTTTTAGGTAGGTGTATTATAATGAGTGAACTAAAAAAGAGGAAAGGGTCTTGATTAAGATTAGGATAGTATTAATATTTATATAATAAAGGCTTATTTCATAAATATTTAAATGTTTTGATGTTTGATGTTTAGTTTAAAAAGACTATGGGTTATTTATTAATGTTTAATGTAGGTTTATATATGTAGGTTATTTTTAATGTATTATGTAGGTTTATTTATGTAGTTTATTTTTAGGTAAGTGTATTAAAAAGAGGAAACTAGAAAAGGATAGGGTCTTGATTAAGATTAGGATAGTCTTAATATTTGTATATGAATATTTAAAAATAACTAATTATATTTTATTTAATTCTCAGTAAGGATTTCCAAGAACTACTTAGTTTAAGACCATCATCTCTATTCATGTTGTTTGATGATTTCTCTATTTCAATGGCTTCTCTCACCCTTCTCTTTAGATAATGGTCTTCCTTTTGAAAGATGTTATTAAACATGAAGTCCCATCAAAGGAACCAAAGAATATAGAGTTTGAGCTAAAGTAGGAAGAGTCAGACTCTACAACAGAAGAGGAATCAGAAGATGAAGAGCCACAAACTCTGGTTGTAAGAAGATCAGTTCGGGAAAGAAGGCAGCTAGAAAGGTATAGTTCATCTGCTTTCTGTCTAAATTTTTCTTTATCTATTACTGATGATGATCCCATAACTATGAAGGAAGCAGTAGATTCAGAGGATGGAAAACTTTGGAAATAGGCCATGGTTGATGAAATGACATCTTTGCACAAAAATGAGGCTTGGGATCTGGTGACTTGCCAACTGGAAGGAAACCCATTGGTAGTAAATGGGTGTTCAAGAAGAATACAAATGTAGAAGGAAAGGTGGAGAAATACAAAGCTTGGTTGGTAGCAAAAGGTTATTCCCAGGTGCCAAGAATTGATTTTGGTGATATTTTTTCTCCTGTTGTCAAGGTAGCTTCTATTAGATTACTTTTATCTATTGCTGCTGCTTTTGATTTTGAGGTAAAACATATGGATGTGCAGACAATATTTCTTCATGGGGATTTGGAAGAAGAGATTTACATGAAGCAACCTGAAGGCTTTGCGGTGAAGGGTAAGAAATAACTAGTATGCAAGTTAAAAAAGTCTCTGTATGGGTTAAAACAGTCACTAAGGATGTGGTATCAGAAATTTTATACATTTATACGTGGACTTGGCTTCACCAAAAGCAAAGCAGATCACTGTGTGTATTTTAAATTAGTTAGTTACCATTTTATTTATCTGGTCTTTTATGTGGATGATATGTTGCTGGTTGGAAATGACAAGGAAATTATCCAGGATTTGAAGACCCAACTGTCCTCGAAATTCGACATGGAAGATCTTGGTGCTGCAAATTATATTTTGGGCATGGAAATTAAAAGAGATTGGACAAAGAGGAAGCTCTGGTTAAACCAGAGGAAGTATTTCGAGATAATACTGCAGAGGTTTAATATGCAGGATAGTAAACAGTGAAGGTTCCTATTCCTATTGGTGTAAAGTTATTTGTTGAAAAGTGTCCCAAGACACAAGAAGAGGAAGAGGACATGTCCCATGTTTCATATGCAGTTGTAGTCGATATCCTGATGTATGCGATGGTTTGTACTAGACCAGACAGTACACATGTAGTGGGAGTATTGAGCATGTTTATGTCAAATCCGGGAAAGGAGCATTGGACAATAGTGAAGGAGGTTTTCAGGTATTTGTGTGGCACTAGTGATTATGGTTTGTGCTACCAAGGAAGACCATGATTGGACAAAGTTTTGGATATCCGTGGCTTTGTTGATGCAGACTGGGATGGAGATATGGATTAGAGAAGATCTACAAGTGGGTATGTGTTTAACATATTTGGAGGTGCAGTCAGCTAGATGAGTAAGAAACAATCTGTAGTGGCATTATCAACTACAGAGGCAAAATACATGGAAGCCACTCACGCAAGAAAGGAAGCAGTTTGGTTGCAGAGATTGTGTTCAAGTATGGGTTTAGTACAGGGAGCTATAAGGATATACTCTGATAGCCAAAGTGTAATTTTCTTGGCAAAGAACCCTACTTATCATTCAAAGGCAAAGCACATTGATGTTCAGTATCACTTTGTGAGGGATATGATAGAAGATAAAAGGGTATTGCTAGTAAAGGTGGACACTTTGAAGAATATTGCAGATGTATTAATAAAATCTGTGAGCTCTGAGAAGTTCTCTTGGTGTATAGAAACAATGGGCATTTCCTGTGGCCCCCTGTGGAAAGAAAACAACAAGTGAGAGAATGTTGGGTTGTGTTATATTCTTTCCATGACTAGCCCATGTAGTTTATGGGGGGGTTGGGGGGGGGGGGGGAGTCGCCCCTTTGTTGCACCGACTTTGTAGCGAGGGTATCAAAGGGGGGGCAATAGCCCCCCCTGTAGAGGGGGTTTGAGTGGGGTGATTAGCCCTCCTCTACGGGGTCCAGGGCAGTGCCTAGGAGAAAAAAAATTTGGACCCTATATTAGGTTCGGTGAACCTACCTATGGTTTTGTGCATGGTTTTTCGCACATGGTTTTGGACGCGATGGTTTTTGTTCCATGGTATTGGATGCTTCGGCATGTATAAATATGTATTGTAACATTGAAAGGAATATAAAAAATCAAGCTGGTAGTCCCAGTTTTGATATCCAAGGGAAAATTTTTATGTATACGTGTTTTATGTGTTATTCTCTCGCATTGTTGATTTTCTTTGTTTTAGAATTCATATGCAGGTAATTTATGTACGGGGTTAAACCTACACTTCATTGGAATACAACACCACATTTTTTTTGAATTAAAAAACCTATAGCAGTGCTCCTTTTAAGTACACTTCGAGGTGTTTTAATACAAGAAAAACACTGGTGCTTCAAGTCAATATAGCACTGATATGGTGAAAAGAATTTTAGGACCAACATTTTTTAAATGTGACCTTTATCTGGTGCTATCTAGGTGTGTAAGCATAGGTGCATTATATATAGGTGGTGTATCGTTGTTTTAAATAATGATTCAGCAATGCGTTGTATTGTGTCTACATTAGGGCATTAGAGTATTGGATTAGCATTGGGTCGTCGTCATAGTATAGCACCAGACTGGGAAAAATGAATTTTATGACCAACATTTTTGTAAATTTAAGCCTTTTTTGGTGCTATCGAGTAGAATACACATCAGTGCTCTTTTTTATTTAGCGCATTCTTTTTTTATTTAAAAATAAATAAACTTGGAATAATGCACCATGTTCTATTAGGAACTAGTGCTTATGTGTATAGTAAAGCACCAATGCATTGTATATTATATACGCACCATTAAAAAAACATATGCTAAAACATCTACCTGCCCACCTCCATTAGTGACCTCCACTACAAATGGATTTTTGTGATATTTTTATAGGGTGTTCCACAAAAACCTCCACTAGAGGGTATTTTCCTTATAGTGCCTTGTACAATAAGCTAATCAGTGTGGTTTTCTCTTTGATCAACTGTACTCTAGCCTTCATATAATTGTTGTGCATACTTCCTTCACTAAATAGACTTCATCAAACAACTCAGCAAGTCATCTACACAAAAAACAACCCCTTAATCTACCTCATTGGCTCCTCCAAGGTCTTGAAATAGATTAGTTTCTAATGCTACATATCTTAATACAATTTAGCGTCCTTTAGGGCTTCGAACCTCCCACAAAATCTCTTACATAGGTTTGTGATACCACATCCCTACTCCCCAAGGGTCTGAGGCCTCTTGACCATTTCCTTTGCCTATGGCCTAGCCTAGAATAGTTGCAACCACCTTCTAGAAACCTCAGTCACACTTCTTAAGGGCTTGGTTGGCCTTCTTATGGGCTCAACCCTACCTGTTCGCCAACCTAATGCCACAAGGACTTATTAAAGGGTTTCGACCCTCCTCCAATGAATAAAACAATCCTTCCTTCAACTCAGCTAAACAAAACCTATTCAAGCAAAAAACGTCGACCTCTCCTATTCTCAAATAATAGACATTCTTTGCCTCCTTTGTAATAAAAATGATCGACCTCCTTCTTCTCTTAGATAGAAAACATATAACTAGAATCCTACTTGTCCTCTCTTGCTAAAACTTCCTCACTTAAGCTTATTGTCTTCACAAGATGAATTGTTATTGTCTATTAATCTCTCCATTGGTCTTCTCTATAAATACTTTTGTCTTAGGTAATTTAGGGAACCCTTGGTCCTTTAGGGTTTTTCCCACTCAACCAATTAACAAATAATTAGATATAAAATTAATTACGTATCTCCCAAAACCACATATTTGCGTCCAAAACCTTAAATTTAGGTAAATTTTCCAACAAACTCACTTCTGATGGGTTTTCTCCACTAGGAAATACCTTTTGAGCTACCCAAATTTCAATATGTACATTTTATAATCTTTGTAGGACTACCTTCATTTGTTGTACATTGTGTTGGATACAATGGGGGGATCATAGGGGGGTGGAAATCCCCCTTATTCACTAGGGTCATGGGGGGCGTGATGCCCCACATGCTCAAGGGGTTTGCAAGGGGGTGAAAATCCCCTTGTGTAAGGTTTCAGGTGTAAAACCCCCCTTTTTCTTGGCAATTCTCTTCATCCATTTCTGGCAATTTTTAACACATGGTTTTCACGTTTAGTGGTTTTATGGCACATGGTGGTTTATACCAATGTTTTGCAGTTTTAGTTAAGGAGCTACAATTGTATTCTAATATAGGGAAAAGGTGTTGTCAATTTATTAAATCCACAAGTTATATATATTTTATTGTAATAATGTAAAAAAGAATATTTTGAGAGAAAAAAATTGGTTTCCCGGTTTGGGTTTTCAAGGTAAAATATGTGGTTTAATGTGTGTGTTTTCCATTATATCTTTTCTATTTTATTGAGAATCTATTTGCAACAATTAAGGGTTAAAACCTACATTTGGTATCAGAGTAATTATATCTTTAACAAGACACTTTTGTGGCTAAGCAGTTTTCCTTGGGCTTATGGTAAACCCTATTATAGTGGTAGATATGCAAAATTGGTTATTGTTGTGAAAAGTAAACGGTGAGTATTTCAAAGCTAGAGATTGAGAAATTTAATGGGAAGATTTTTTATATGTGGAAGCCAAAATTGAAGATATATCGATGGATAAATATCATTGGATCGATCTGGATTTAGGTACTAAACCAATAGGGATGTCAACATAAGACTAGGCCAAGACGAATAAAAATGAAAAGAGCACAATACAATTTTGTTGTTGTTTTTCTATGGAACTGGAGAATCTAGGTTACGGTCTTAGAATATCTAACACTACCAACTCAAATTCCAGATAAAACTACTTTTTACAACGAAATATAAAAAGCAGTAAATCAACACATGCACAAAATAGACAACTTTTACAATTTTTTCCAATAACCCAACTTCGTTATATTAACAATCCTTAGTAAACATTTCTAGGGCTCTCATACCAGGAATAATGGCCCTCATGCAATCTTTCGTACAAGGATATACAAATAGGGTTTGGTGTCAACTACTAAGACAACTAATCTACCATGAACAAAGTACAACTAACAATCCATATGATGTAGCATTCCCTCACAACTTCTCATGTTCATACCCTGAACACATATGTTGGTTTGTCTACTCCCAATATTCATCTCTTCCTCTATCAATGGTCCTACTCCTTTAGGTCACTGAACATGGCTCACCAATCTACCCTCTAGTTGATCATTCATCCATTAATGACCCAACACATAAGATCTTCTTGTGAGTTGTTCACAACTTTGTTTTTGAAAAAGTCCTTGATTACCCACTACTGCTCCTCAACTCTTAGGGACTCCTTCCCTCTATTTTATTCTTGTGCTACTCTAATGAGGTAAAGTTATCACATGGAGGGTTGCCTTATATCATTGCAATACATCCTTCTCTTCAACAAACTTGGGCTAGAAAAATTTCTTCCTTGACTTCCTTCTGTAGTCCTTAAAAGATCAGTCCCTAAGATATCTTCAAATATGGTGCTCCTAACATACCATTAGTCCTTCAATTTCTACACTTAGGGCTCCCCATATCACCTTCTTGCTTAACTGCTGACAACGTTAAGATTAAATTCAACAACTGTCCAAATCTGGACCTTCTATCTACTAGCAAGACGTCAACAAAAAGAGACAAACATATCTTGTTTTCGGCTCCTCTTATCCTTGGTTCTTGTGTACTTTTACTGATTTCTATTAGAACTGGTTATGGAACATGTCAACCCTCATTCACAATTGAAAACCCTACATTTTACCTTCTCAAATAGGAATAAATCAAGATCTATCCTCTGCAATTGTCATAGAAGGTATGTTTCCTAAATCAATGATAAAACATGCCTCAGAAATGCACCACACTTTCCAAACTTCACCTAAAAATAATTGGCCTACACTCCAAATAAAATTAAACCAAAAACTAGTCCCAAGAAGCTACAAAAATTGTCCTCCTTGACTTTGGCTAGAGTTGCTTCATATCTACGTCTAATTCAGAGATGATCTTCTCAATGTGTTGCATTTAGATGATTCCTTATGAGGTATAATTCTTCCCCTATTTATATGCCAATTGTGGTGTGACAATTAGGCCTTAAAGGAGCTTCCTTAATGTAGGTCAACTTGTCACTTTTAATTGAAACTCCACACTTTGACACATAATAATTATTTTCTCAGCTTCTAGACCTCCTCTCTTGGTTCTTGAAGCAACCCCTTTCTCCTCTAAGGGTTATCTTCCATATCTAAGAGCTAATTCAACACAATCATATTTGGTTTCACACCCACAAGCTTGGGTGTAAATACCATGTGTTGGGTTCCTAGTTCGTAAAGCACTTGTGTGTTGCCTATTACTCCATAAGCCTAAACACTAGGGTTTGGAGTAACTCCCAAGCTACTAATATCAACACTCCCTATTAGCAAGGGAGGTACTTTAAAGACTAGGAAGTAACTCATCATTGTTTTCATTGTTGGTGACGTTACCCCAACTCCTAGTGCTCACCACTCTAGTATACCCTAAAGAATGAAATATGCCCTTCTCGAAAGTGTCACTACCACTTGAGTCCCACTGCTTCTTCTTCTCCTGAAATGATTTTAGCACATTCTATGATTACTTCTTGTAATTTGTAGAACCACCCTTACTCCCCACTAACCATGCGCGCTTCTTGGGATGCACATTCTTGCTCTAAAATTGTGAACCTCCGTCGGAACTTATCTTCCTCTAAACCTCTTGAACTTGGACCTTCTCCTTCTTCTACTTCTCATGATCTATACACTTGCTTGTCAACATATATAAACTATGCTCCCTAACTCCAATGACCACTCCACCAAAGATAGAGCCTCTAGGCTTGATCTTTGCTTTCCCATTCCGGAAAATTGCGTCAAACCCCTTATGCTCGATCACTAAGACAAAAAACATGTTATATATGAGAACTGGTACAAACAGTACATACTAAACTCACAAGAAATAGCCTAAATAATTCTTGAATGGCACAACACCTGATCCTTTAATCTCCTTCTGACTCTTGTCACCCCCATCATGTGCAACTTTGAGTCCCACTCAACTAGAGTCTCGAACTCGTCTTGTGAACCTATCATGTGCTTCGACACACCATTGTCCACAAACTATGCAGCCTTGTCAATTGTATCCTTAGAGAAGTGAGAAACAAAAGAAAAATCCTCACTTTTCAATCTCATGGAGCGGTCATGTCTCTCGGTAGAGGTGGTGACACCTATAGCCTACTTCCCTTTCTTCTTCTCATCATCTTCCAACTTATTTTTTGGACACTTCATCAAATAATGATCATACTCACCGTAGTTGAAAAACTTCAACTTAAGTCCTTCTTTTGTTGGATCTTCATTATTTTTGTAAGAGCCACATCATCCACATAAGCCTTCTTGTTTTGATCAAGATCCTCATATCACAATTCTTTCTGAATGAATTCATCCCACAACCTATTTTGGTTTGGTAGCTTGTCTCTACAATGATCCCTTTTATGAATTTCCCCTACTCTGGTGTACACTGTTTCATAGAAATCCTCACCATCTCATAATCAGTAACAGTCTCACTGATGGTCGTAAGCTTGTCTCTAACATAAGACAATCTCATCAGATATGAAGTCACCCCCTCACCATGTATCATCTTGGTGGCCTTCAACTTATCCTATAATACCAACAACCAGTTCTTATTCTTATTCTGGAACAAATCCTGAAGAGATTTTCACATCTCATGGTCAGTGTTCTTTTTGGACATATGAGGTATCAAAGGATCCTTGACACCATACAGGATGATTAACTTGGCCCTCATATCGATCTCTTCATACACTTCTAGCTCCTTAGGATCAATCAACTTCTTGATCTCTTTCTCGGCAAAGTCCCAGATTCTATTCACCATAAGAACAACTTGACCCTTTTCTTCCATGGATTATAGCTAAATAACTCCTTCCAACCTATCCTCATATCACATACCAACTGAAAACTTCGACATTATTATGATTCCTTCAATAACAATGTTACAATTCCAGGAGTTGTACTTGTTTTGCACACTCTCATTCATTGGCCCTTCAAAGTAGTTATGATACCATGTTGTTTTTCTATGACATTAGAGAATCTAGGTTAGGGTATTACAATATCTGACACTACCAACTCAAATTCCACAACAAACTACTTTTCACAATGGAATTTAAACAATAGTAAATCAACACTTGTACAAAATAGATAACTTTTTACAATTTTTTCCAATAACCCAATTTATTTATATAGCAATATTTAATACAAATATTTAGGGATATTTTACTAGGGATAACGGGTCTCATACAATCTCTGATACAAGGATATACAACTATGGTTTGGTGTCAACTACTATGACAACCAAACTAGCTTGAACAAAGCACAACTTACTATCTAGTTGATGTAGCATGCCCTCACAACTTCTCTTGGTCGTACCCTGAACACATATATTGGTATGTATGCTCCCAATATGTAGCTCTACCTCTATCAATCTTCCTTCTCCTATATGTCACTCAACACATCTCATCAAGTTTCCTTCTAGCTGATCATTTGTCCATCAATGACTCAACACATGGTGTCTTCTTGTGATTTATTCACAACTTCGTTTGTGAACAACTCCTTAACAACTCAATGTTGCTCCTCAACTTTTGGGGACTTCTTCCCTATATTTCCTTCCTATTTTTTTCCAATGAGGAAAAATTAGGGCATGGAGGGTTTCCCTTTAACACTACAATATGTCCTTCTCTTCAACAAACTTGGGCTAGACAAACTACTCCCTTGACTTCGTTCTTTAGTCCTTCAAATATTAGTCCCTGAACTCTCTTCAAATATGCATCTCCTAGCATACCATTGGTCCTTTAATTTCTACACTTAGGTCTTCTAATATCACCTACTTTCTTCCCTCCTTATAGCCCTAATATTTCCTTCAACAACTATCTAAATCTAGACCTTCTATCCACATGCAACACATCAACAAAAAGAGACAAACTTACCTTGTTTTCTACTCCTCTTGTTCTTGGCTCCTATAAAATTTCACTGAGTTCTATTAGACCTGGTTACGTCATGCATATTCCCTTATTCACCATTTCAAACCTTACGTTTTACCCTCCAAAACAAGCCTAACTTACTCATTTCTACTTCATGTGCTTGCAGTCTAAGATATGTCTCCTCCAAATCAATATTTTTCCTCTATAATTATCACAAAAGGACTGAAGCCTAAATCAAGGACAAAACACACCTCAAAAATGCACCAAAAATTCTAGACATCGCCACCAAATACTCGGTTGCAAATTAAAGGAACTTGCACCAAAAACCAGTCATGAGAAGCTACAAAACACATCCTTCTTAACTTCGTCTACGGCTGCTTCAGATCTGTGTCTAATTCAGAGATGATATTATTGATGTGCTTCACTTGGATGATGCCTTATGAGGTCTATGAATTCTCTTATTTATATGCCACTTGTGGTTTGACAATTATCCCTTAAGGGCACTTCCTTAATGTAGGCCAACTTGTCACTTTTAATTGCAACTTCACACTTTGACACATAAAAATTATTTTCTCAACTTGTAGACCTCCTCTCTTAGTGCTTGAAGCTACCCCTTGCTCCTATAAGGGTTCTCTTCCATCTCCAATATTCAATTCAAGAAAATCATCTTTGGTTCCACACCCACAAGCTTGGGTGAAAATCCCACCTATTGGGTTCTTAGCCCACAAAGCACTTTTGTGGTGCCAATTCCTTCGTAACCATGAACCCTAGGGTTTGGAGTACATCCCAAGCTACTAATCTCAACATTTGCTTCTTAGATTTAGTATTATTGAATGTTTCAACAGAATCTATAGTGAAGTGATTCTGGAACATGTTAGGGACTTTGTATTAGTACAAGTCCCTAGTGATCAAAATATTGCTACAAAAAAAGTTGTATAACCTAAGGATGAAGGATGGATACTCAGTGACAAAGCATCTAGATTCCTTCAATATTGTAGTAAGTAAGCTATTATATGTTGATATTAATATTTTATACGAATATAAGTGTATCTTTTTGTTGTGCTCTTTATCAAACTCGTGGAATAATTTGGTTGTTGCCATAGGTAGTAATGCAACTACTTTAATTCTTGATGTCATAATTGCATCCTTGTTATTAGAGGAGATGAGATGGAAAAATATGTAAAGTTAGAACACATATTTCATGTTTGTAAAAGGAATATCTCAAAATAGAAATAAAAATAGGTCCTCAAGTGGGAGATCTATATCTAGAGGATGATGTAAATCTCTTGGAAAATCCATGAGGGCATGTTGGAGATGCGGAAAAGAAAAGAATTACAAGAAATATTGTAAAACCAAGATTGTTGAAAAAAGGAAGGGATATGGTGATGCTCCTTCTCTAGAAAAAAAAGTCCATTAGATGAAGTAGGGTATGTGTATTTGTCTTCTTCAAGTACACACATACCATGGTCGGTTGACTCAAGTGCATCCTTTCATTTGACTCAATAGGAGATGACCTGACAGGTAGATTCATAGGACAAGGAAAAATTAAGTCGAAGCTCATGGGTGGAAGGATTATAATAGTCCCCACTATTTTTCACATCCCGGGATTACCCATAAATTTTATTTTAATAAGCAAGATGAGTAAGGTAGGTGTAAACAAATTGTGTCAAAAGTATACTTGCAGAATGGTTCAAGGAGAAATGGTATTGGTGAGAGAAGTTCAAATTGGAACTCTATATAAGCTATTTTGAAGCACTATTAGTGATTTGTACAATAGACCTATTGTTCCTGAGAGTGGAGTAGAAGAAGGAAGAACTTTTATATCCTTGGGAGAAAATATTATGTTGTGGCATAAAAGACTGGGATATATTAGAGAGAATCTCATTCAAGTACTCCATGGTCATGGTATCGTAGAAGGTATGTAGATGGCATGTAATTACTCTATGGATTTTGAATTCTATGAACATTGTTTATATGGGAAGCAAAAGCCGGTAAGATTATCCTATGGTTCTATGAGGTGAGAGGGAACATTATACTTGGTGCGCAATCATGTGTTTGCACCTATGTCAATTTCATAACTGGCTAAATATTTATATTATGTCTCATTTATATATGACTTCTTAAGGAATACACAGATTTATTTCCTTGGGAATAAATCTAAAGTTTTTGGAAAATTCGAAAATTTTAGAGCTCTTGTGGAAAATCAAACAAAGAAGAAATTTAAAGTGACAAAGATAAATAATGGTGGATAATTTTGTGGGAATGAATTTTAATAATTCTATAAGTGAAACATATCAAGGCTAAATAATAAACCATACACACCTCAAAAAAATAGAGTTGCAAAAAGAATGAATAAGACACTAATGGATAAAACAAGGAGTATGCTCAATGGTGTTGGGTTAGGGCAAGAATTCTGGGTAGATGCAGTGGAAACCATGTGTTACCTAGTGAATAGATCACCGTCACTTGTGTTGGATGATAAGGTTCAACATGAAGTATAGATTGGTAAAAAACCCTCTCTTGAACAAATTAGGGTATTTGTTTGTGATGCTTATTGCAATGAATTCTAAATTCCAGTATCACTTTGATGTATAAGTATGTCACATTATCGAGTTACCAAGTTGAATACACCACTTTGATGGAGTGGAGAGCACCATCCTGCAACATTTAGGTAAGATTATGCCCTCCATTTGCCATTTTCCAGTGTATCTTGGCCTGCAAATGATCCAATAGTGTGGCTGGGGGTGGATACCTGCATGCGTTGGTGATTGGGCTGTGCCTTCGCCCAACCAATTGGTTGACGCTTTGTTTTATTCCTCCCAGACGTGTCCCTCCCTGGTTTTCTCTTCATCTTCCCTATTTCTTTGAAAACCTCTCGGCGATCTTGTCAAGCCTAGCGATGGGTTTCTGCATGAGTTCTTGAACGTGGCCCGACCTGCCTTTTTTTATCTGAAGTTGACACTTGGCACTTCTCTATCCCGAACGTGTCCTACTCTAGACATTGTTATCTCCTCTTTTAACTAGTTTCCAGCTGTCATTGAAGGTTTTGGCTCTCTTTTTGAGCGGCCTCCCGAGTGGGGATGTGAGACGACCCTATTTATGGATTCCGCTGCTCTGTTCTTAAACATTTCGATCCAGCTCTTATATTCATATTTTCTGGCGATCGTTCACACCTCTTGATTTGGCTCCACCTTCCCGATAGCTCCAGTTTTTTCAACAACGGCATATGGCGTTTTATCATAGTTCGGTCCGCGGTGCTCTCCACTCGGTAATGCTCGAGGTTACAGGTCAGTTAATATAGTATATCTGCGTTATGTTTAAAAATTTAAATGCTTAGTTTTATGGTTCAGGGATATGACTCTGATTGACCTGATTAACGTTTTTTCTGGTGTTTCATATATATGAGTTGTTCTTTAAAAGGTTTACAATCTATCTGTATATGTCTGGAACACCGGTTTTTTCTTATCATACCCTGAGCCTTTCCCAGGGGATTTCTCCACTGCTTTTTCGTTTTGCATGTCGGGGTCTGAATCTATAGGTTGGTGGGGGTTAACCATAAAAAATCTCAAGAAATACTTTATTATTATCAAACCATGCACAAACATCCACCTCAGGATAGGACCTTGGTGGTGCGTTTATGAGATATGCTGCTGTTGTATTGTTTGCCCAGATGTGTCTTCCTGATGCATAATTCCGCACAGGGGTGATCTTGCCTATATTTTCCGGTGCCAGAATTTTTGAATTTATATTCGTCGACGATAGGTTGGCTTTGCCATTATGGTTGATAATACTTATCCCCTGTTTTTTTGATAAATGCCCGCAACCACATTCCTTTTTTCCATATAGGATTGGTGGCATATTTCTCAATCCTTCTGTTTGTAGGGAAGCTTCTGGTGTCATGGCTACCCAGTCGTAGGCCGTCATTTCCTTTTTTCCTCCCGCGCCCATCCTTTTTTGGACATAGTTGTACTGAAAACTTGACTAATCAGGCTTTTTTTCCACTTTATAATAAAGCCTTGCGGTACTTGGCTTGTCAGTATATCTCTTGGGATCTATTTTCCGGACTTATTGAAATCTGTATCTGTCCTCCCTCATGGACTTTCCATCTGACAACTCTGCGGCATCAGCCTTGGTTCGGGCCACCTTAGACGCGGAAAAATTCCATGCCAGCCATACAGCAAAATCCGACTGGGCTGCCACGTTGAATGCTGACATCATCCCTCCTTCACAGTATGAACTGTCTCCAAGGGGTGGCGGTTCTACAATTCATTCGCGACGTAAACAAAGCTGGCTGGTTAAAACTTCTCCCCGCCCGACGCCATTAATTTGGATGGCCCTCTATTATTTGATAGAATCTCAAGCTTGCAAAAGAGAGCCTTAGTGGGTCGATGGCACTTTCCGTCAATGGAGGATTCACATTTTAGAACCTGGATTGCTGCCAAATGGGCTCCTCTGCTCGGTTATTCCCCAACCATTGTCAGGCTTATGAATAATTGGTATAGTTTCCATTTCCTCCGGGTTCGTGATTTAGAGATCATATTTTCAAAACCCTGGGTTCGAGATAGGAGTTTTTTGGCCCTTTACAGATGGTATATTGGATTTAATCCACTCAGATGCACTCCACAAAACAATTACATTTGGCTGAAGCTGCCTGGGTTACCAATCGAACTGTGGACCAAAGAATCTATGGAGAAAATTGGTAATGCCATTGGACGCTTCATTTATGTTGATCCGAGATGCATTGGTGCAAAGGACAAGCACGTCGCTTGGATCCTCATAGAGAAGGAATACAAAGGTGGATTTCTAGAGTCTATTGATTTAAATTGGGAAATGTCAAAAATACAACAACGTCTAGATTACTGGGGCATTCCATTTAGGTGTTCGACGTGTCATAAAACGGGCCATCTCTTCCCTCAATGTCCACGTCGATCAGTTGTAAAACATAAGAAACAACATCCAACAGAGAAAAAATCAGGTGTGACAAATGAACGTGATTTTATGATTATGGAACAGTTATGATGCATATTGGGCTTCTATTTTTCCTAAAATGTAGCTCTCTCCGCCTAAAAGTCTTTCCCCGGAAAGATCTTCCAGCCTCCTACGTTCTTGATCGATATCTGCATGTCCTGCTGGGGGGAATATTGGTTTTGATTAGTGTTGCCCTCGGTCTACATCCATGCCTAAACTTCCCATTCTGTCAAATAATGATCTGCCCACACACCAGCTGAAATATTCGTTACCCTCCCCTCCACAGGAGCCGACCCTGGACGCTGCCATCCCCTCACCCTAGCTGATCCACAATCCTTCCCTAGATGGTATACCACACATATCCCACCTTCTATTATGATTCCATCTTCTCCCTCTTGGGCCCATGGAGCTGATCCCAAAGGGAAAGCTGTGTGTAAGTCGTTCACTCCTTCCAATTCCCCGGGGTCCTCGGACATGAATACTTTTGATTGTGATTTAGACCTTCTGTTAAAACGGGCATCATTGAAATTGAAACCTCTCACCATTCATAAACCTGACCGCTCCCCTTCCCCTGTTATTAGTCCGAATTCGGCCGGGAACATCACGGTCCGTCGTAAAGAGAAGAGGGGAAGTAGACACTTCAGAGGGAGAAAGGGTAGAAAGGATATGACATCGTGAGATCTATCATTGATTGACATTCCTATATCAGAAATTGCATCTGATGATCTCTTAGGAAAGGGGCCTCTTAGAGCAAGCCGACCATCTGACGTTCGCAATGAATAACATCCTATCAATGAATATTCGGGGTCTTGGAGCAGACCCTAAGTTTATGGCCCTAAAGGACCTGTTTCTCTCCTCAAATTCCAAAATTCTCTTGATACAAGAAACCATGCATGATAGTATTCAAACTATCTCATATTTTAGACGGATGTTTCCATCATGGCACATGGTTGCTACCAATGTTGTAGGCTTGTCCGGTGGTTTGGTTGTTTTATGGGATCCAAAATGGATAAAGGTAGTTACATTTCAATGTTTTTCCGGTATCCTCATACTGGCCTATATTCGAGATTCTCTAGATCCAATCCACATATTAAACATTTATGCTCCATATAAAGATCGTTATCCATTTTGGGAAAATTTTCTATCATCTGAATTTCTTGATATTGATTCCTTAATTATTGGGGGTGATTTTAATAGCACACTATGTAACGATGAGATATGGGGAAATGGCAGGAAAAAATGACCCGATTGGCCACATGATCCGGGATTTCATCATTTAAAATAATTTCATTGATGTTTTACCATCTTGTCGGGGGCCCACATGGGACAATGGGCAGTCAAATGACTCTTTTCTGGCAAAAAGGCTAGACAGATTTCTCCTTCATGGAAAACTGATTGAAAGATTTGGTTTCCCTTCGGTGAAAATTATCCCTTCGTTTATATCAGATCATCGCCCCATTTCTATACAATGGAAATATATTGGGTGCAGATTCGGTTATCCGTTTAAATTTAACAGGACATGGCTCACTGATGAGCGTTTCAATCAGTTTATAATGGAATCTTGGCAGCATCCAACATGTCTGGCTCAAGAACAAACTCAGGCTTTCATAGAACGACTGTCTATTCTCTGAAGTAAAGTTAAAAGATGGCAACGGGAGAAATCAGAATCCAATAGAAGAGACCTGAAAGATATAGATAAGAAATTGGAATACTTATCTACACACTTCAAACAGCCCTTCATGTCCTCATGTATTCGGAAAAAAATATGGGATCTAGAGAAAAGGAAGCAAAAGATTCTAGCAAAGGAAGAAGCTACTTGGCGTCTCAAGAGTCGTGCCATATGGCCCAGAGAAGGAGATAAATATAACAAGTTTTTTCACAGATTTGCAAACAAGCAGCGGGAAGTGAACACGATTTGGGAAATCAAGGATGTAGCTGGAAATTCATTTGTTTCCTAGCATGCCATATCACATGAAGCTGTGAAATATTTCAAAAATGCCTACAACAGAGACATTGGCAGCGGCATTGAAGATATTCTATGGGGTATTGACCTGTATCCTACTATGTTTCATGACAATCAAAACACTGCTCTTTTTTTTGAAGTCACTGAGGATGAATTATTGGCGATGATGAAATCCTTTCAGAAAGACAAATGGCTGGGACTGGACGGCTGGTATATTGATTTCTTTATCCAATTTTTTGACTTGTTCAAAGATGATATTCTAAATATGGTCGAGGAATCAAGATTAAATGGTAGCATCAACCATCTTATTTCCTCCACTTATATTGATTTGATTCCTAAGAAGAAGCTCTCCACATATTTTTCTGATTATCGGCCTATTTCTTTGTGCAATGTCCTATATAAGATAATCTCAAAAATAATTGCTATTCGTATGAGGAATGTTTTATCTCTGCATCTATCCCTCGAGCAGCACAAATTTCTCAAGGATAGAAACATCTTGGATGCGGTGGTTCTCACTCAAGAATGCTTACATTCCTTGCATAGTAGGAAACTAGATGCTGCTTTATTAAAAATTGATCTAAAAAAGGCATACGACAGTGTGGACTGGGGTTATATCTACTGCCTCCTTGCAAGGATTGGTCTTGATAACAGGTGCTCTAGATGGATCATGGCGTCTGTGGTGGAGGTAAATTATGTTGTCCTGATTAATAGAATCCCCACTCCATTTTTCAAAGCAGCCAGGGGGCTAAGACAAGGATGCTCCTTGTCTCCGTTTCTCTTCATACTTGTAATGGACTCTCTCAGCCTCCATATCAAGAGGGCGATTTATCTAAAAAATTGTCGGCCCCTTCCCGTCTATAGAGGAATCTACATTTCCCATAATTTTTTTGTAGATGATTTTCTTTTAACAGCAATTGTGTGTAGAGCCACTTGGATCTATCTTCATGAAATATTGGGAAGATTTCAAAAGGCTACTGGCATGAGCGTAAATGAAGGGAAATCATCTTTTCATGTTGATGATGTTAATGGGGACCTGATTATTTTCCTAACACAGCTTTTCAATATCAAAATAATTCCACTTTGGAACGAGCTCAAATACTTGGGATTCAATTTGAAAACTGTTGGATATCGAGTGGTTGATTGGTCTTAGATAGTAGATCAGTTTTACAAGAAAATTGCTGCATGGGAGTATAAATGTTTATCCATAGGTGGTCGCGCTGACTCAAGCTGTTCTCATGTAAACAATGGTATATTGGGCACACCTTTTCTATATCCCTTCAGCTATCATTAACACTCTGAATAGGATGACCGCCAACTTTATATGGGGAGGCAACAAAGATCAAAATAAATACCATTTATCCAAACTTTCTATGCTGGATCGACCTAAAAACATGGGTGGATGGGGTATTTTGGACTTAACCATTTTTAGAAAGGCTCTTCTATGTAAATCTATGTGGAAAGCAATTATGGGTAAGTCTTTTTGGAGCATGGCCATTCGTGCTAAATATATGGACAATAAGGATTTGTCTTACTGGTTTAGGGAAAACAACATTGGGTCCTCTCTTGGCTCTACAATTTGGAGAGGCTTCAAGAAACTGGAACCTTTTTTTAGGCAAAATCTGATCTGGAAATTTCAGACCGGATCAAAGATTATGATAGGATGGGATGAGTTTGTTGGAGGGGCTGGAAAAATCCATATATCCACTCAGTTAATGAGATCGCTCCACAACAGGGGTATTTTTCTGGGCCAATGCCATTTGTGAATGGGAAGGAGCTGTTCCAATTTGGAAATCCACAACTAAATTGCAACTTCGTGATGATATGGCATTGCAATGGAACTCTATTATATCCTCGTTGCGGGCACATGGCATATATCGCTCTGCGGATAAAGACTTCCTCATTTGGAAGGGACTTGGTGGCTCCTCAACTGTCTATGTCAAGCATATATATCTATAGTTTCTAATCTCAGAAGCAGGAAATCCAAGAGATATCTTTCCTACATCCTTTTGGAAATTGGGATGCCCCACAAAGATCATAATATTTACCTAGTTGGTGGTCCATAATAGGAATCTCACATGGGATAACTTACAAAAGCAAAAATGGTGCGGGCCTCCCATTTGCCTACTTTGTATAACTAACCATGAGAACAACTCACACCTATTTCTCTCATGTCCTCAAGCGCAGACTATTTGACGAAATCTTGCTACTCACTTTGGTTACATCCACAGCTCCTTCCCTTCCATTCCTGAAGCTTTTAAAGGATGGAGTATTATGAACAAAAAATGGCAGGCCATTCCATTATTGACTATTTGGGCCATATGGAAATGGAGAAATAATATGATCTTTAGTACAAAGAGGGAATCTCACTCGTTTGTTATTGAATCTATCCTATCTCAATATCAAAACAGTAAAATGGAAGAAGTGTATAGACATGGATGCCCTCGGCTACTCCATGTGCCTTGTGCCTTTTTTGACGGAGCTGCACAACATGAGCTTGTGGTGCATACATAATTCCAAAAGATGGTCAAGCCTTTGAAATTCATTGGAATAGCGGACCATGGTCCAACAACAAAGCTGAGGCGGTTGCTTTGTTGGTCTTCTTTCCTTTTGTATCTTTCTTAACATACCAAATCTACAAATCTTGGGAGACTCTAAAGTCATCACTGATCATCTCTTGTCAAAACACAACATAAAAAACATACATCTTGATGGATGGATGAAAACAATTGAAGCACTATGAAATAGCAGGAGGGACTACACTATTTCTCATATTCACAGGGATAAAAACAAAAAAGCAGATGCTTTATCCAAAATGGGCCTGTCTTCTCCCTAAGATGTTTGGAGGATGCAGATCAAGATGGACAACATCAACTACTAGATCCAAGACTTTAGTCTTCCGGGTACATAATTTTTTTTCTAATGAAGAATAGCTAGTATGTATCTACTTTTCCCTTTTTTGGTTGTTTCATTGAGAAGGTTTGCTCACACATATTTTGTTGCCATAGGAATCAATTTTCTCAATATCTATTGCTCATATATATCTATCCTCATATATTTTATTTTGTAGCTCAACAGGTCCTATGTCTTTTATCCACAATATGTGGCTTTGAACATCATATCTGCCTCTGCTACCAGCTTTATCCTTCATACATGTATATGTGTGTACAATCCTCTTTTATGAATATAATACAAATATATAGCTTTTTTTAGTGCTGAAAAAGTATGTGGCGTTCTCACAAAATAATTTAAAAAAAAAAGCTAATGTTGATTTAAACATTAAAAACAGAAATAAAAATAAAAATAATTTTGGCTAATGACAACTTAAACAAAAATTTAAATAACCATATAAATAAACAAGAAAAAATCAATTAAAACCACAATTGAATTTTGCTATGATTGGATGTAATTCGCACTAGCTGGATTCGTTTCCATTATACTACGATTTGTTCTTATTCTCATTCGTTCGATTCATGCTCGCTCCACTTCCAAGTATAAGCATTGAGTTGAATTCAGTTTTTCCTCTGCGTGTTTGTTCGGTTTACAAAAAAATAATTGTGCAACTGTACAATTGAGATCAGTCTGAAAAAAGTAAAACATTTCTCCATAGAGCCTTTACTGAAAACTAATTTAACAGTTGTATAATTGAAACTAATCTCAGAATATTTTTAAAATCACAAAAACCTGACTTAGACAATGTTTTGCTAAAAGAATAAGCATGAATCCTTTTCATGCCAATATCGATTTTTTGTTGAATGTATGTCTCTTGGGTGAATAGTCGACGGAAAGAACATTATCTATCTTCACTCAATATAGAAAGAAAGGTCAGAGATAGATTACTCGAAAAATTGACATCTTGACAAATTTAATAGAAAAATATCCAACATTGCATACCAAATCTAACTATGCATTCTTAGGTAACTAGCCAAAGGGTTTCTTTAAGAGCTCTTTCCTTTCCTGTCATGCCATTGGATCTATATGTTCAACTAACCCACCATTTGCATGTAAATAATGAATTAAAAATAGAATCACAGAAGTATATATATCCTTCTTGTGATAAAAGTTTGAGAAATAACCTATTAGAAAAACGAAAAGCATACTACCGACCTAAAGAACAAGTCATCGATGATCACACGAACTCCCTCAAAGCTCCCCTGTCATGGCAGAAGATGTGTATTGGGTGGTTTGAATAAAAAGATTGTCAGTTATTGATGATCAAACGGGCTCTCCCTCTGCTCCCTTGTCGTGCCATCAAATCTCTATTGGGTTGCTTGAATACCAAGGAAATATGCCACTCACTATTTGAAATTACAATAAAACATAGATGAAGTCAAATCAAACCAATTACAAACAAAACAATAGAATGAGAATGGCAATATAATAACAAATAGAGAATAGCAGCATAGTGGACAAGAAGAATAAAATGAAAATAATGAGAATGAGAACAATAGATGGAGAATAAAATTATATAATTTCCATATATTAATAAGATCCATGGTTATTGATATGCATCTGCATGCATTAACTTTTATTGATATGGATTTGTATGCATTAACTTTTACTGTGACAAACCAATATAAGTTTTCTGAATATGGGTGTTGAAAAAATATCAATGAATTAATACGCTTTATACCAATTGCAACGATAGTTATATATATATATGAAGGAATTCATGGATTAAGTAATGAAAGAATATATAATTAAAATGCTATGAAAAGTACTATAAATATTATGGATAAGCTTTGAGAAAGTTAAGAAGTGCGAAAATATTCAAATGTGAGAGATTAACATAATATTTAGGTCAGAGATTAAAAATTAAATGTTATTTAATGAATTTATTCTTATTTGAGTACAATATGTAAAGAAAGTGAGTCTTCTTCACTAATTCAGTAGGGTTTACTATTTGGTGCAAAACACATGTCATGTTTTGTGGGACTACAAGAATTCAAATAATAAAAAAAAGTATGTTGCAAGTTGTGGGACTACAAGAAATCACAAAAAAAACTTTATATTCACTAGGATTAGAAGAAACTACTGTTTTTTTTTCTCCTTTGGGTAACAAGGATTCAAAGATTTTATTAATCAAGAAATACAAATTCAAACATAAGATAAATACAAATTGGATCTAAATTAATTTTAAACATGGTATACATTATTAGATATTTTATAGTTAGGTCTTAAAAAAATATATAATGTTTATGTTTTATTTATCTGTTTGGTTTTTTTGTACAGGAATATAACATCATGAGTACTAGTAATGGCGAAACTACTAGTAAAATATTGCATAAATGAGAAATGTATAGTGATAAAAATTTAAAAGAATAGGATTAAATCATTTGAAAGAACTCATTGAAATGGAAATATAGCAGAAGAGGATAGACAAAAATAAGCAGTGAAGATTGTGAAGGCAACAAATGACTAATGATCAAAGGGAAGAACAACCAAAGAAGGATCATGAAAGAAAAATGTTGCAACTACAAAGGAAAATGAGCATGAAAGTGAAGAAGAACGAATAAATAATTTTGAAAGAAAAAGAATGAAATTTGAAGGAATGAATGAGGATGATAAAGAAGAACACAGAAGTCAAAATAGAGAACAAGTAAGAGCACATCGAAGAAGATAATTAAGAGGTCTTAGTGATGTAAGGCCAATAATTGAACCTCTTTCTCCTATAGGTATGAATCTCCAAAATCATCAACCAATGGAGCAATGTGATTATGAACATGAAATGATGTCCAATGTAACAATGGGTATGAATATTCGAAGATCATCAATCAATAGGGCAATGTAATGATGACCAATGTATTAGTGGTTTTATATGAAGTTACTACACATAAAATATTTAGTGAAAGAAATGATAAATTAGGTCATCCTAAAATGTGCCATATGTGTGAGGATTCATATGTGTAAAAGATGTAACATAGAGGGTAATAACCATAGATGGATAGATGTACATCATGTAAAGCCAATTTTACCATAGTAAAATTGTAATAAACCAGCTAAGTAATTTATAGTTAAATCCATGAAGAATAATTAAATAAATCACTATTTATTTTATTTTCTTCACGGAATAATTAATTAAACCATTGTTCAATTATTATTCCTTATCATATTTTACCCAATTATGAAAAATAAACAAATAAATCATTAATTATATTATTTTCTCTAACAATAATTAATTATTATTCTTTATCAAATTTGAGTAAATCTCTTAGAAATAATTATTAAATAAATCATTAGTTGTTTATTATTCCTTAACTAATTTATTGAGATGATACATAAATCATTTATTTATTTCTTATTTCTAAATAAAAGTTTAAATACTTTTTCCCTCCTAAACAAATATAATAAAATATTCCAAGTGGTTATTCCAAGAATGGGGTTAATAACATTGTATTGAGGATAACTCAATATTTGTTTATAAATAGAAGGTTTCCCATTCATTATTCAATTTTGATTATTTTCATTATCACACACCATTTTTTGTTGGGTTTACACATTATAGAGGAGAGAAACTCTAACGTTTGAGGGGGACTCGTATAATTTAATTGTTCCCTTCACAAGTGTTATAATAAAATTATTCTTTGTATATGTGGTTTCCATTGGATGATTGGCTTTATTACTATTTCTTTTTGTTGTTTAACTATCATTGTAGCATAGATCAAAATTTTGGCAGGTTTTGTTTCTATCAGTTGTTGAAGATGTACAATGTTTAGCAACCATTTATATTCTTGTGATTGTTTGTCATCCACAATCTTAAGTGGGTTCTTTTAGTATATCTTTGAGAAAAAAAGACTACAACAAAATTGTCGACTTGTTGGGGATTTTTTGATTGTTGCATATCACAAAATTGGCAACTCCACTCGTTTTATACTTCAGATCTAGAAACGTGGGTGACCTTCACTTTTGAGCTTAGGGTTTCTTATTTTTTCATTCTCTTAATGTTTCCAAGCTTTTTAACCCTAGATCTTTTAAATTTGTGACTTCCCTAAGCTTTATGGTCTTTTCTGCACGAACGAGTCGCGCCAGTTTTTTCGAGATTTGCCGACTGGGAATGTGTGATATGGAGTCCAAAGTGCACCTTTCATCCCTAAAAGTGTGATCTCACTTGAAAACAAGTTAGTACATGCGATTTTAGGGTTTCTGGTTTTTGTTAAATCTGTTTCTGGATTTTGTTGCGAGTTTTCTCCTAGGTTGTTTGACATCTATCTCATCCCACTTAGGCCTTGATCTACTATGATTAACTCTTCGAAGTGGAATTTAGCCCTCTTAGGGCTTCTAGTATGCTTCCACCTTTATAGGAGGAGTTTAACTCAGTGAGTAGTCTAAGTTTCTGAAACACTTTCAGCCACATTTTCCAGATATGTACCCTTCTGTTTCAGATCTGTAAAGATAGGTTTACACCATCCATAGTTTCATATTTAAACTTGTTTGGTCATTGGCCTTAGGGTCCCATCGATTTCCCTAGGTGTTTCACCCATATCCCTATCATTTTGCGGCGATTTTCCTCTCTGGTTTTTTGCTATTTTTGTACCACTTTCCAGCAGCCTAGTGTCACTTGATCCTAGTCACACTGACAATTAGATCTCTTGACATTTTTAGTGTGTTTTCCGTCAATTTAGCCACCACCCAGCATAATGTTTGCAAACCTAGTTTGGGTGGGGTTTAGTTAATTGTTTTATTGTTCATTTTTGTTTTTATTTTCAGCAAGATTTATTCCTTTTTACAAACACAATCTAGACTTAATCAATAAATACACTCACACACACAAGCACACCTTAAGCGAAGGGCACTTGGCTTACAATGCCAAGTCAAGACTTAACATAATAAATTTATCTCCCTCATCAAGACAAAGGCATATTTTCTATCTCCCTTCACCACTTCCGTGCCACGTGTGTTTTACCACCATTGCACGACCAAGGCATTTGTCATGGAGACTATTAAGCCTTCATCCCCACTTTCCACTTGGGCATATTACTCCTCCCCACTGGGTTCGAGTTCATAGCCCTCCGAGTTGCCATACCAACCCTTCTCTTGGTTCATCTAATTCCTCATCTAATTCTGATCCTCCTTCACCACATATCGTCACCATGTTTGGACCCCCAGCTAGTGTAGGAACCCAACCTCATGTTGGCTCTGGTTTTATCCTCGTGGTCACATCAAGTGAAATAGTCTCAAGAACCATTTGGGTAGCCCCCATGCTCCCCTTTATGGTAGGGTTAAGTCTATCGAATTTTTCTAGTTGATAAATGACCCCATACACCACGATGTTGGTTGGCCTTTTATGCCGACTAAGCTTCCCTCATAAATCCCAAAGTTTGAGGGTAATGTTGGAGAGGAATCCTACCAACCATGTTGAGTCCTTCCACATGTGGTGTTTGTCCAACTCCTCTATGAATCCATTCGTGTTCAACTCTTCCAACGCACACTCACCAAAGACACTGCAAAATGGTATGTAGACCAGCGTACCGCATCTCATTCCATTTTTGCAACGCTTTCTAAAGTGTTCCTTTCATATTTCCACTTGCCTCTCCAGTACGACACTCGTATGGAGATATTGACCTCATTCCGTCAATCCTCCGCCACTCCCCTTTCTGACCATGTTCAAGAGTGGCGTTGAAGGAGGAGCATGCCATGCCCCACCCTTCAAAGACATGTCTACCTAGATTAGTTTCTTAGGAGCCTTTTATCACCCATTGGAAAAGATGTCGCATCCCATTTTCCTCAGACCGAGGAAGAAGCTCTCCAAACCACTCTAAGGTATGACCTGATTTATGTGCAATCTGGTTATGTCTATACCATCTTTCCAGACCTTCACCATCCTGGAGGTGCCAATGCACTAAGGGCATCTCATGCCACTGAAGGTATTGCTGGAACCTCTTCACACCCTTTGCCATATACTCAGCAAAGTTATGGCTATCCACACAGGGGCACCAATTTGTCTAACACTTACACCCCTCCTACTAGAAACATGTTTTCAGGACCCCAACCTATCTACCAAACGGTTTCTCCTCCTTATTCACAACCACACGCTCCAGGCCCTCAAGCATTAGCATTGCAGCCTCCCATGCATCCTCAGCCCTAGCAACCACTTCCCCCTAAAGGTCAATTGTTTTCATAGCAGAGTGCGACCAATCCCCAAAATTAGAAGAAAAAGAATAAGGGGAAGGGTAACAAGGGTAACCAGGGTAATCAAGGCAACCAACCTAGTGAACCCCAGGGGAACTAGCCTAACATTAACAACCAGCAATAGGGTAGCCAGCCCAAGCAGAACAAGGTTATTCATACAAACAAGCCTCATGCATGTTGTGGTGTACATGGCCATTATACACATGAGTGTCCTCTCTTACCCTAGATGTGCCAAATGTGGGAAGCTCAAGGAGCTTCTAGAGGTCAACAATCACCTCAGAATCCTGGGCCACCTCAACTAGTAATTCTTACAAATCCTTTCCCTCAGCAAGGATTTGTTGTTGCTCAACCTTTGCTAGGTCAAGCAACCCATCCCCCCCAACCTTCTGGTCATGGTAACTACCAGATCCTTATGATGAATTCTTATGAGGTTCATCCCTCTGATATCAACTTACAAACTCGGTCATGTCAATATGACAAGCCATCAACTTTGTCTGCCACTAAGTCCAAAACCAAAGCATCTATTGAGCCTCTTACGACACCAAGTGGTCCGTTATAGATCCATTAACCTAAAGTTGAGGAAATTCCTAAGGTCCCTAAGGGACCATTATGCCATAATGTGGCTTCTAACTGAGCTACCCATACATACAGTATAGTAGATGACTTAGCTTAATCATCTGTTGCCATGTCGACACTCGAAGTACTCTAGTCCTTCCCATCTCAAAAGAAATCTCTACTAATTTCCTTGGTTGTGGCAAATCCTTCTAATGATTGTTTGATTATCTTCCCTATTGACATAAGAAAATCCCCCATTGCCTTCATTTGTTTCTTTCTAGATACCAGTTAGAGTGTGTAATGCCATCATCTTTTGATGTATTATTGATGTAGGTGCATCCACCTGTGTGATGTTTGTTGATGTTTGGAAAACACTTAAGTCACTTGAGTTGTGCCCCTCCATCATCACTTTGCGTGCTTTGGATGGACACTCCTTCCAGCCCCTTGGCATGTACCACAACTCTCTAGTGACCTTTGCAGGTAAGATTGTTCATGTCGACATTGAGGTTATTGATGCCCCTTTGGATTATAACATTCTCTTAGGTCGTAGTGACACATATGCCATGTCAGTCATCGCATCTACAGTATTCTGCAAGATGTTCTCCCCCCATGAAGGGAGATCATTACCATTAATCAATTGACTTACTACGAGTAGACATCCGTGACCTCCCCCAAGTCCATTATCTTGTCAATGTTGGATAAGCAGTCCTCACCCCCTCTCACCTGTGTCTCAGCTGGAATCTATAAATATTCCTCATTTTTGGGTGATTTCCTTGGTCCTCCCCCTCCCATCTTAGAGCCTAACTCTATGAGTTTTTGCATGTTACAAGTGTCACGGCCTGCTCTCAATCAATTTGGTACATTCAATCAACATCCAGCTCCTTAGCACCCTATTTTTGCCATCCCAGCTGAGTCCTCTAGATCCACCACCCCCCGAGGACCTCCTCTATTTGTGGGTTCCTCTCCTATGTTTCCACCAGGAACTATTCCTCTAAGTCTCAACCCTCCACGAGCTATTCCACCGGGAAATTACCCTGCAGGCTAGATACCTTTCTTGTTTCCTCCTCGGGGAATCTTTTATGTCCCTATCATGGCTACGATGGTCCTTCCTAACATGAATTTAGGGGTCCCAATATGGTACATTGACCCCCCTACAAGCACTCCCCCAAGTCAGCTAAGACATTATCATGCTTTGACCTTGGTTCAACCAGTCCCTACGACCCCTGTCAATGCTCCAGTTCTACGACAACCTCAACAAGAACCTACTCCTTTTGCGAAAGAATCTGGACAGGGTGGAAATCCAAGAGGAAAGAACCTAAGGAAAAGGCTCCCCAAGCTCCTCCAGCTCCAAGGCCTCAAAGTCATCACCTCCCTACGCTTTGTGTAAAGTTTTTGGGCATGCCACCAATAATTGTCCTAAGCAGCCTCATCTCAAACCTTTGGTTCATGAAACATTCCTTGAGTCAAATATCCTTGAGGTCCATGTTACCTTACCGAGTCGACCCAAGAAATTTAGAACGTTACACACAAATCACCCTTGTGCCTTGTGTGATCATCATGGTCACTACTCCCATTGTTGCCCTGATCTCAACGAATTTCGTGATTGCCTTGAGGTGCATTGTGAATATGAGACCACTCATAGTGGAAAAACTACTCCTCTACCCATGGATTCTCGTACCACTAGTGAGCCAGAACAGGGGGACTCTCGTCCTACAATCCTAATCCCTCCCCCCGATGTTGAGATGATGGACACCACAAGCCATATCCTTTACCTGACATCATCCTTGAGTTCCTCTCACGCAAACATTTTTGAGGCTTCTGCACACGGTTCTATTAATCCTATTTCAATAGAATCCTAGGTATCAATATCCATAGATCCTCCATCTACCAGCTCGTCTTCTACCATTCAAGATGATGCATATGTGAACCTAATTGCTCAAGTTGATGCACGAGGTAATGTTGCTGCATCATGTAGTGAGTCTTCCTCTCATCCACCCATCTTCCAGTCTAATGAGAACATCATGGAAACTATGTCTACCCCTAATTACCCTTACACTTAGGCAAGGGGGCATATTTTTTGGAGGATTCTGAAGGCCATCTCCTTCCTAATTCTCCCAATGCACTCTACCTCAAGAAATGTTTCTCATAGCATATCCCTTTGATTTGCGTGTCTTTATTTATGTCATGAAGTTAGGTAGGCTACATCATCTCATCCATTGTCTTTTTCACCTTTCAGATGGATCCATCATCCACACCGTATATCAGTCATGTCGACAATGCGAGTCGCATCTCTAGGAATCTAGCCTCGGCAGCCTAGGCCATTTTTATCGCCTTGCATACATTAGTCCTTTAGAACTGTGCGTGCATTGGATCTGTCACCAATAACTAGGCTGAATATGATGCAGTGATAGGTTTGTTAGTCGATGCCCTTGCTCATCACATCCTTCATCTTCATGTTCATTTATATTCCTTACTACTTGTCATGAAATTGAATGGTGTGTATCATGCGCATAACCAAACCCTATTTATAAAATATCTACCAAGTTAAGTTGTTAGTAAGTGTATCTTTTTGTTGTGCTCTTTATCAAACTCGTGGAATAACTTGGTTGTTGCCATAGGTAGTAATGCAACTACTTTAATTTTTTATGGCATAGTCTCATCCTTGTTATTAGAGGAGATGAGATAGAAAAATATGTAAAGTTAGAGCACATATTTCATGTTTGTAAGAGGAAACTCTCAAAATAGAAAGAAAATTAAGTCCTCAAGTGGGAGATCTATATCTAGACGATGATCTAAATCTCTTCAAAAATGCATGAGGGAATGTTGGAGATGTAGAAAAGAACAACATTACTAGAAACATTGTAAATCCAAGGTTGATGAGAAAAGGAACTGATATGATGATCCTCCTTCTCTAGAAAAAAAAAACCCTTAGATGAACTAGGGTATGTGTATTTGTCTTCTTCAAGTACACACATAAATGATGAGCCATGGTTGGTTGACTCAAGTGCATCTTTTCATTTGACTCATAGGGAGTGGCTCTATGAGTATGAAAGATATGATGGTGTGGATTTTTTCTTAGGAGATGACTCACAGATAGATTCATAAGACAAGGAAAAATCAAGTTGAAGCTCATGGGTGGAAGGATTATAATAGTCCCCGCTATTTTGCACATGCGGGGATTACCCAAAAGTTTAATTTGAATAAGCAAGATGAGTGAGGTAGGTGTAAAAAAATTGTGTCAAAAGTATACCTGCATAATGGTTCAAGGATAAATGGTATTGGTGAGGCTTGTTCAAATTGTAACTCTATATAAGCTATTTTGAAGCACTATTAGCGAATTTTGCAATAGCTAGATTGTTCGTGAGAGTGGAGTAGAAGAAGGAAGAACTCTTATATACTTGGGAGGAAATATTATGTTTTGGCATCAAAGACTGGGAAATATTAGAGAGAATGTCATTCAAGTACCCAATGGTCATGGTATCATAGAAGGTATGTAATTACTCTCCACATAGCTCACTCCTCTATTTATCGAGGTCGAGTGAGATCTGTCCTTCACATTTATAGATCTATCCTCATGATGAGCCACCGTGGATGGTTTGAAACGGTGGATTCTAAAAATAATGGATGCGATAATTTCGAAAGAAGATTCTACACAAGGTATGTAATTACTCTTTGGATTTTGAATTCTATGAACATTGTTTATATGGGAAGCAAAAGCTAGTAAGATTATCATATGGTTCTACAAGGTGAGATGGAACATTATACTTGGTGAGCAATCATGTGTTTGGACCTTTGTAAATTGCATCACTCCCTAAATATTTATATTATGTCTCATTTGTATATTACTTCTTAAGGAATACATGGAATTTATTTCCTTTGGACGAAATCTAGAGTTTTTGGAACATGCTCTTGTGGAAAATCAAATAGAGAAGAAATTTAAAGTGCCAAAGATAAATAATGGTGGATAATTTTGTGGGAATGAATTCTAGTAATTCTATACAAAGTGCAATATATCAAGCCTAAAGAGTTCCAAAAAGAATGAATAAGACATTAATGGATAAAGCAAAGAGCATGCTCAATGTTGTCGGGTTAGGACAAGAATTATGGGTAGATGCAGTGGACACCATGTGTTACCTAGTGAATAGATCACCATCATTTGTGTTGGATGATAAGGTTCAACATAAAGTATAGATTGGTAATAAACCCTCAGTAAGTCACTTCCTCACAAAATAATAATAATAAAGTTAATATATGCTTAAACATTAAAATAAAAATAATTTTAACTAATGACGACTTAAACAAAAAATTAAATAACCATATAAATAAACAAGAAAAAATCAATTAAAACCACAATTGAGTTTTGCTATGATTTGTTCTAATTCGCACTAGCTGGATTCATTTTCATTATACTACGATTTGTTCTTATTCTCAGTCGTTCGATTCATGCTCGCTCCACTTCTAAGTAAGTATGAAGTATGGAGTTTAATTCAATTTTCCCTCTGCCTGTTTATTCGGTTTACAAAAATAATTTTGTACAATTGAGATCGGGCTGAAAAAATTAAAACTTTTCTCCATTGAGCCTTTGCTGAAAAGTAATTTAACAGTTGTATAACTGAAATTAAGCTCGGAATGTTTTTAAATAATCACAAAAACCTGACTTAGACAATGTTTTTCTTAAAAAAAAATAAGCATGAATCCTTTTCATGCCAGTATCGATTTTGTATTGAATTATGCGATTTGGCATTTTCCTTCTCATATTTAACAGAAGATTATTGCAGATGTATCTCTCTTGGGTGGATAGTCGATGGAAAGAAGATTACCAATATTCACTCAATATAGAAAGAAGATATATGTCTATTTGTTAAAAAAGAATTCGTTCTTGACTTTCATGGTCCTAAAGAAAGGCCAGAGATAGATTACCCGAAGAATTGGCATCTTGACAACTTTAATAGAAAAATATCCAACATTGTATACCAGATCTAACCGTGCATTCTCAGGTAACTAGCCAAAGGGTTTCTTTAATGGATCTATATGTTCAACTAACCCGCCATTTGCATCTAAATAATGAATTAAAAATAGAATCACAGAAGTATATATATATATATATATATATATATATATATATCCTATTACAAGGTTGAGAAATAACCTATTACAAAAAATGAAAAAACATACTGCCGACCTGAAGAACAAGTCATCGATGATCACACGAACTCCCTCAAAGCTCCCCTGTCATGGCAGAAGATGTGTATTGGGTGGTTTGAATAAAAAGATTGTCAATTATTGATGATCAAACGGGCTCTCCCTCTGCTCCCCTGTCGTGCCATCAAATCTCTATTGGGTTGCTTGAACACCAAGGAAATATGCCACTCACCATTTGAAATTACAATAAAACATAGATGAAGTCAAATCAAACCAGTCATGAATAGAACAATAGAATGAAAATAATATGCGATTTGGCATTTCCATCAACATTGTAGTGTGATAGAATAGTTAATAACAATAGAATAAACAAGAATGGTGAGAGAACGATAGAAACATAGTGGACCAGAAGAATAAAATGAAAATAATGAGAATGGGGACAACAGATGGAGAATAAAATTATATATTAATTTCCATATATTAATAAGATCCATAGTTATTGATATGGATTTGTATGCATTAACTTTTAATGCGACAAACCAATATAAGTTCTCTAAAGATGGGTGTTGATAAAATATCAGTGAATTAATACGCTTTATACCAATTGCAACCTTAGTTATATATGAAGCAATTCGTGGATTAACTTTTAATGTGACAAACCAATATAAGTTTTCTGAAGATGGGTGTCGATGAAATATCGGTGAATTAATACGCTTTATACCAATTGCAACGTTACTTATATCTGAAGCAATTCGTGGATTAACTTTTAATGTGACAAACCAATATAAGTTTTCTGAAGATGGGTGTCCATAAAATATCGGTGAATTAATCCGCTTTATACCAATTGCAACGTTAGTTATATGGGACGGAATTCATGGATTAAGTGATGAAATAATATATAATTAAAATGCTACGAAAAGTAATATAAATATTATTGTTAACCTTTGCGAAAGTTAAGAAGTGTGAAAATATTAATATGTACGTAATATTTATTTTTAGGTAAGAGATTAAAAATGAAATGTTGTTTAATGAATTTATTCTTATTTGAGTACAATATGTAAAGAAAGTGAACACATAAAGTGAACCTTCTTCACTAATTCAGTAGGGTTCACTAGGATTTGGTGCAAAAAAAATTCATGTTTTGTGGGACCATCAGAATTTAAATAATAAAAAAAGTATGTTGCAGGTTGTGGGATTATAAGAATCACAAAAAAAAACTTCATATTCCTTGGGATTAGAAGAAATTATATTTCAACAATCCAAGGATATGTTTTTTTTCTCCTTTGGGTAACAAGGATTCAAAGATTTTATTAATCAAGAAATACAAATTCAAACATAAGAGAAATATAAATTGGATCTAAATTAATTTTAAACATGGTACACATTATTAAATATTTTGTAGCTAGGTCTTATATATATATATGGTTAATTTATATGTTTGGTTTTTTTGTATAAGAATATAACATCATGAGTACTAATAACGGCAAAACTACTAGTAAAAATATTGCATAAAAGAGAAATGTACAATGATAAAGAGTTAAAAGAATAGGATTAAATCATATGAAAGAATTCATTGAAATGGAAATATAGCAGAAGAGGATAGAGTAAAATGAGCAGTGAGGATTGTGAAGGCAACAAATAAATGACGATTAAAGGGAAGAACAAAAAAATATGTATCTTGAAAGGAAAATGTTGCAAAGATAGAGGCTAAATGAGGATGAAAGGGAAGAAGAACTAATAAATAATTTTGAAATAAAAAAAATAAAATTTCAATGAATAAGGGCGATAAAGAAGAACAAGGAAGTCAAAATAGAGAACAAGTAAGTGCACATCGAAGAAGATATTTAGGAGGTCTTAGTGATGTAAGGCAAATAATTGAACCTCTTTGTCCTCTAGGTATGAATCTCCAAAATCATCAACCAATGGAGCAAAGTAATTATGAACAGTAAATGATGTCCAATGTACCAGTGGTATGAATCTCGAAAACTATCAATCAATAGCACAAGGTAAGGATGAACTTGCAATGATGACCAATGTATGAGTGGTTTCATCTGAAGATGAAGTTACTACACAAAATATTTAGTGAAAAAATTGATAAATTACCTCATCCTAAAATGTGCCATGTGTGTGAGGATTCATATCCTGGCTTTCAAGTGGTGACTTCTAAGACAAGTTCAATGTGTACAAGATGTAAAAGAGAGGGTAATAAGCATAACTTTTCATCACAAAATCATATGTATTGATCATCTAGCCTAATTTATAGATGGATCTAAGTACACCATGTCAAGCCAATTTTAACATAGTAAATTACTTTCATTGTGAGAAATTACTTAATAAACCACCTTTGTTAATTAATCTATAGTTAAACCCATGAAGAATAATAAAATAAATCACTATTTATTTTATTGTTCAATTATTATTCCTTGACATATTTGACACAGTTATGAAAAATAAACAGATTCATTAATTAATTATTATTCTTTGTCAAATTTGACTAAATCCCTTAGGAATAATTAAATAAATCATTATTCCTTTATTATTACTTAACTAATTTTTTGAGATGATAAATAAATCATTTATTTATTTATTATTTCCAAATAAAAGTTTAAATACTTTTCCCTCTTAAACAAATATAATTATTCCAATGGGGTTTATTAGAAGTTTAATAATATTTTATTTTTTCTCATTATTTAACGAAAAATCAATATTTTATTATAAATAGAAGGGTTTTCGTTCATTATTCACTTTTGGTTATTTTCATTGTTGCACGCACAAAATTTTTTGTTGGCTTTAAACATTATAGAGGAGAGAGACCCTAGACAAGCTGAAGAAGTTTGAGGACAGCCAAAAACCCATCCCATAGAGGTGGATTGTTAACATTTACTTGTCCCACCTGTTATAATAAAACTATTCTTTGTATATATGGTTTCCATTGGATGATTGGAGTTATTACTATTTATTTTTGTTGTTTAACTATGATTGTGGCATAGACAGAATTTTGGCAGGTTTTGTTTCTATCAATTGTTACATATGTACAATGTTTAGCAGCTATTTACATTGTTGAGAATTTTTGTCATCCACAATCTTATGTGGGTTATTTTAGTACATCTTTGAGAAGAAAACACTACAACAATTTTCTCAAAATTTCAACATGCTACATATCTTTAGTGTCATTATGAATGGAAACATCATGGATCTCCACATGTGCATGGGTTTCTTTGGCTAAAATATGTTCCTAATATGGAAAAATTGAATTGGAATGACCCCACTGAAGTTAGACTTGAAAAATAACACTTTGAAAGATATGTCCATGCATTCAATCCACTCACCTAATATTAAATAAAGATGGTTATTCAACTAAATTATGATGATCATCCTTGCTTAAAGAAAACTGAACAAATATTTCAATATGATCTAACAATGGACTATGAAGAACTTCTCAATTGTGTTGAGCACCACATCAATGAGAAATCATTCCTTCGAAAGAAGGGTGGAAAATTGGTCTATAGATATAAGGCACCATGGGAGTTATGAAAAATGCCAAGAATTTATGTTGATGAGAGTGGAGAAAAAATATATGAACCTAAATGAAATGATGATCGATTAAATACACATAATTGTGAAACATTGATGATATGGAGTGCAAATATGGCTTGGAAACCTCTTCATTTTAGGCATGTTGTGCTTAACTACATAGAAAAATATGCAAAAAAAAAAAGAAGAAGAAAAAAGGTGAGAGAGCTTCCATGGTATGTTGATGTTTATTTTTTCTATCCAAAATACAAATGAACCAACAGCATGTGCACATAGAAGATTGTTATGTGAGACTATCATTGATATAGATATAGAAGCACAAGAAACATGCCATATGCTTTTAGAGATTCCTATTTTTGAATGTAGTCATAGATTCATTGTTCTAAATGTTAGGATAAAGGATTTCAAATAAGTAAAAGTAGCATATAATGACGATAATGATAATTCTCTTATTGATGCATATAGGAAGAGGCATGTGAGGATGGAGCACCTTTCATTCATAGAAGCCACTAGATCCTTGTCATAAGAAAAATGTTGCCATGATGAGAAATGGTTACCACGAAATAATGTGGCCATTATAGGATTATTTCCTAAGTTTAATTTAGTTCCCCCTCACAAAAATGATAGGATTGTGGAATTTTTTTTGGTATGAATTTTCATTATTTTCATAAATATATTAGAGCTACAAATGATGACATCATACTAAATTGAGAATTTTTTTTCCTATAATCCTTGGCATATTGATCATCATCCAGTACCTTCAAAGGATCCATCTCAATGTCTAGATGAGGATGAACATGTTTTACATGTACAAAATGATTCTAAGCAACATGAGTGGGAGATTATTTTAGGTTTGTATAAGAATAATGTTATCCATGTTAGTTTTGACATCATTGGATTTAGGGATCGCGATGTTATGAAAAATTGGATCTCTAGCTTTGTTGATGAAGGGACATTAAGACGTGTAGTGAAATTCATATCTAATAATAAAAATGTAAATTCAATTGTTACTATTAAATCTTGAAAAAAATATTCATTTGAAAATTTAGGACAAAAGCAAAATATAACATATAATATAATTCTTGATCATTACAAAGGAAATTAAAGTAGAGAACAATTTCTTATGATTATCCAAGGGATGGTAGGTATTGAAGTCTCACTTGATTCGTGTTATAAAACAAAGGCTTGAAATTGACTCTCTTCCTCATAAAATCCCATTGCTTTGTTTGGTCCCTACCAGTGTTGCAACGTTCAACTTATCTGCATCATCAATACACTCAACTCTTTATATACCAGTAAGGAACTTCACTCATTTACAAGGGTCGTGTTTCCTTACCTTACAAGAGGAGATTAAACATGTTAAGTACATGTGTATTGATGAGATGAGTTTTATAGGGAGAAATTTGTTGACACATATTGATTCTAGACTTTGTTAATATTTTCCTCATAATAAAGAAATCCCTTTTAGAGGTATATCAATTATATTGGTTGATGATTTGGGACAACTACCTCTTGTTATGGATAGAATTGCATATGCATGTAAAGGTCATGCAAAATAATTATCGAATTTGTTCAAAACTTTTGTAACTCTTAATATAGTAATCATGAAAGGTGGACAAAGCAATGATTAAAGATGTTTTCATCCTTTATTAATGAATGTCAGAGATGTGATTCCAACAATAGAAGACTATAAATTACTAATGACATGTACGTATTCCAACTTAGATGCTTCAGCAAAACATTCATTTAATAAGGCTATACATTTTTTTGCAACAAATGATGATGTACAAAATCATAATAAGCATTGCTTGATATCCCTAATCATCGTGTTGCATGTAGTGTTGCTACAAGATCAAATAGCAACCACACCTTTGGAGCAGATGAGGAAATTTGGATAATGAGCTCCTTATTTTCATTGGAGCTAGGTTTATGCTTACTTCAAATTTATGGAATAATGTAGGACTTTCCAATGGTGCTCTTGGAGTAGTTCAAGATATTGTGTATAATCTTGGAACATCACCTCTTGATCCTCCACCATATGTTTTAGTAAAATTTGATAACTATGTCAGGTTCAGTGGGATGAACTATTCCCTCATATTGTTCCTATTATACCTATTGAAAGAGGTCATAATAGAAAAATTCCATTGAGACTTGCTTGGGGATTAACAATTCATAAGTCCTAGGGATTGACACTAGAAAAGGCAACTATTAATATTGGAAGGACAGAGCGACAAGGTCTCACTTTTACTGCAATATCTCGAGTTAAATATTTGGATGGTCTTCAATTTCAACCTCCTTTTCCATATGATCAATATGAAAATATGGAAAAATGTGCCGATGTTTCTAAGAGAAAAGCAGAAGAAGACATATTAAGGTTAATTACTAAATAATTTATGTGTTTTTCAATATTTTCTTCATATCACATTTGAATGATATGATTAGTGTATTTGTTATTCAATATATTAATTATTTCATTTTGTTGATCACTAAACATAGATACAATGATATCATTTTTTTCTATTTGTATTTCTAATATTGTAAATTTCAAAGTATGATGTACATCTCAAAAAGCTACATAATAATAATCTAACAATGTGACATTGCTGCCCCCAATTAAAACCAACCTATATCCATCTAAATATGAATCTATAATGTTCCAAGAGGGATCAAATATCTCGAGGTGCAAACCTTTCCTCAAGTTCTACACTCCAAAAAGAAGGTTTTCACCTCGATGTATTTGATCTCTCTCGGCACATGATAGATCTAGAGTTAGATAGATCTAGGTTGGTGTACACATTTTGTTGATAGGTTGAGGATGAATTGACTGCAACAATGGAGTAACCACCCAATCAAGGGCCCAAGAGAGACCCTTACTCAATGGCACTCACTATATTATAGGCCCAATTGTCTTAGGAATCTTGATCTAATGAAGAATCTTTCTATCCATCCTATAGAAAATCTATGCCTTAAAACAATTCCTAATCGATAGTTTAAATAATAACGTAATATGGTGTAGTGAATGATTCGATTTCAAACTTAGTAGCAAGGAATTGATGAATTTTAGAGAATAGACCTGAAACTAAATTAAGATTTGTAAATATACATATTTGTGGTTGATAAAAAAAATTATATGATTGATATGTGGGCTTAAGCAGGACTTTGGGATATAATGTTCATATCATATATCAGAACAACGTTATGTAATGACTCTTTTTTTATGTTTTTTGTGTTTTCTTATTTTTATGTTTTTTAAGTTTTATATTGCATGCAACTAAATAGAAACTAATAAAAAATAATTAAAAAATCAACAATAAGAGTTATAGGTTGATTATCACTTAGTTTTAAATAAAAATATCAATTGTAACAACTCTTAGTGTGAAATTTCTTGGAAGGTGTTGTTGGGATGGGGTGCCCTAGGGTCAATTTTGGGGAAAAAGCCCAAGTTTTGTTGTATAAAATGTAAAGTCTCTGCAAGTTGTGGTCACAGAGCACGTAAATAGTTAAAATAGTCATAAAGGGTTTTACCCTTCCTTATGTAAGTCAAGTCAGCTTTTGGAGGATCTACCCATGGTCCACGGACCATGGGATTGTATAAATAGATGTGTCTTAGGATGTCTAAGGAAATGATAAGAAGATGAAGATGAATGTAATGGGTCTATAGAAGGAATATCATAGAATTCTTAGGGTAGAAGGAAGGATCGGTAGCTGTGTGCACAGAGGCATAGAGTAGAGTCTGTAGCTAAGTGCGCAGACCCCTGCAAATGAGTGCATAGGGAGGTCTTGAGTCTGTAAGATGAAACTAATTATCAATAAAGAAGATCTTTACAGAAATTCCTGTGTTTCATCTCTTTACTTTTGTTTTATATGAATGTGCTTTATGCTCTGATGAATGACAGGTTTATGAAATAATGATGTATTGATGCGTGACTTTACACGATTTATATTGTGAAATGAACGCAATTAATTTTAAATGTTTACATGAAGATTATCTTGTCGTATGTTAAAGTTATCGAACACTTAGGCTGATCTAAGTAATTACCGGGATAAAAGTAATCTCTGATGCACATTAGTATTTGATTGGCCTATCCATGGTCTATGAAAGATAGGTGTAGACCTTCGTGGAGGTCTAGAGGCTAATTAAAAGAGTTATATAGATAAGAAATAAGGGCTTATAAATCTATGTGAAGGTAAATTTAGGGCATAAAATGAAATCACGTTGATTTTTTGGTGTGGAAACTTGGTTCCATCATCCCCTCATACTGCTTCGGGTGAGACTTTACTCTCCACTCCACGAATTGATGCCAAAAAGGGAAGTTGTGTAGGGATTTTATTGGTGCAACTAACTCTGAAAGTGGGTCAAGACCCACTAAGCGAACAAATGGTTCTGTTGTCAGGACCGGGATCTACATAAAGAGACGTGTGATGTCACATCACTGGAATCCAACAAAGAAATAAATTGAGAAGTGGTTGGATAGAAATATCCACAAATTCGTAGCGCAAGAAAACATAAATCCATGCCTGACAAAAGAACAGTGGTTGGACAGACACTTATACACAGCGATACAGAAGATCTTCTTCTGCACCTTCCTAATCGAACTATATGAGTGGATCACTAAATTGGAAGACGACCAAGGAAGGTGGAGGCTTGACAGTCCAATAGTGTGGACCCCGGAGCTAGTGAGAAGGTTGGAAGCTTCTGAAGATAAGATCACGTGTGTTGTCGATCACTGGCTTGATCGAGTCATAGGAGGATTTGTTACAGAATTCGTGGTCGATATTTCAATCAACTACAACAAAGAAGAGAGACGTTTTTTCAAAGGACTGCAAGGTAAGTATTTGAAAGCTTTGAATACTTGGATTAAAATGCTCTTTTGTGAAAAGAGGGTTATGCCACTACCTTGATGTTTGGATCTATGTGAAGTGGATGAATCTTTAGAAGTCATAAGAGAGAAGGTCCTCAATATATCCCATTTATAGAACCTCCTTCGAGCGATGACGAGAGAGTGGTACAGTCCTCACCGTGAAGCGTTGTATAGTGGATAAAGTAGGGTTTTCTGTGAATATCTCATCCACCCACACCACCTCCATAGCACACACCTTCGCCCATACCACCTCCATAGCACACACCTTCGCCCACACCACCACCACCTGTGCCACCATTCAACTTGTTGAATACGATGAAGCTGCTCATTTTCAAGGGCTTGGGAAGTTTGGACTGTAATCAGTTTTTGTTCGTTGCAAAGGTTGTATGGACGGCATAGAATATTACAGATGATCATATAAAAAAGGCACAGTTGGTTACTGCTCCACAAGATCATGCATTGACATGGTACATCAAGTACTACGCGGATATCCCATTGGCATCGCTAGTGGACACTCATACTGCTATGAATAAGGAATTCGGTAATCCTAAGTATGAATCGCAATGAGTAGTTGGATTCAAGGAAATCATGATGAGGATTGGTGAAACACCCTGGGAGCTAGATCAAAGACTGAAGTGCAGAATCCACAAAGCCAATATGAATCTCATAGACAGTCAGCATCGTGATTGGCTTACAGTCACGCTCCTACCTCACTTAAGGATTTCTTTGTCACAAAAGATAGGGACTCAAGCAGAAGCACTAGAGATCACAATGAGATTACATGAGACCCCTATCCAGGACGTGACATTGGGAGTTCAAAAGATACATGTGGAGTTACAGAACCTCAGCTTAGATTTGTAGAGCTTGAATAAGGAAAAAGAAGCTTGGCTGGAGGTACGTGAAGAAGTTTGGTTCCTAAAATGTAAAAACCAAGGGCATGAAAAGGATCCTTGCCTTATTTTCGTGAATTATATGGCAGGGGGAGGGCCCATGCCTCTGAGGCAGGAAGCCCCAGCAGGACCAAGGACAAGGCCTGCGCTGTGGTGCGCTACCTATCAAGTAGCAGGAAAACATGTAACAGACAATTTCCACTTGCTGCAAAACTTTGTGCAAGAACCCCAACAATTGTTTTGCAATTTATGTAAATCGGTGGGCCAAGATGAGCATAACTGTCATAGCTATGAGTTAATGATGGAAAGAACACCCACATATCGAATGTAGATAGAAACTCAGCCTCCTGATCAAGGCGTTGGGGGAGTGTGCAGAGGATATCAAGGGTGCGGACAAGGCCGAGGAGGAGGAGGATCTCGTAGAGGTCGAGGACAAGTTATTTGCTACACTTATGGAGTGCAAGGACACTATGCACGGGAATGTATGAGCTAGACATGCCCATCTTTCTGATAATACACTCAGTTTGACCAAGTGATAGAAGAATGCCCTATATTGATAGCTAAGATGCAAGAGAAAAAGGCGTAGCCTCAGTTGTCCACCCATAATTTACAGATGATGAGGGTCAAACCCCACGAGGAGGATCCCAATGTGAATATTGTGTTGTGAAGTGGAACGATGACTGGTGATTATAAAGGAAAGTAGCTTGAATAAAGTGAGTGGGTTCATAAGGCTCCAGAAAAAGAAGTTGGGTTTGACCTGGAGCGCCTGAAGGAAACATTCATGGAAGCAAAGAAAATCTTCGCTGAGGTCTCTACCTTAGGAAGTCAGGAAAAGATATCTAAAGAAGTTGACCCCTCCATGCTTACCACTTTCTTTGAGACTTATATGAAGTTTTTGTGCGACAGCAAGGCTATAAAAGGGCTACAAGGACTGATAAATAAGTATGATGGTAAGGAAGGTGCTTCTGAAGGACACCACACGGTCAGGAAGATAGGAAAACACAAGACAAGAATAGGGTACGAGATGAGGCTCACCGTGCAAATAGGAGAGTGTGAAATGGATTATGTTATTCTGGATCTAGGGTCGGATGTGAAAGTTTTGCCTAAACAGAAATGGGAAATAATGGGGAGATTTGCGCTACAGTGGCCTCCAATTTAATTGAGAATGGAAAATCAATAGAAGTTTATCCCTGTGGGGAGATTATATGGAGTGGCCATAGATATAGAAGGAGCAAGCCTGTTAGCCGATTTTGAAGTAATTGAGATTGTTGATTACAGAAATCCATACCCCATGCTCCTGAAAATCGATTGGGCTATCAACATGAATGGGGTAATCAATTCAAAGAAGCAAACGATGTCATTTGAAATAAAATCCCTCTGCATAGTAGTCCCATTGGACCCTACAGAAGGACCGCACTACACTGAACCGGTCCGTGATTATAAGGAAAGTGATGATGATTTGGACCAAATCTATAAGATAACAACATGAGATCAAGACTAGGTTAATCTGACATGGACGGATTGCATGAGACCGCGAAAGCTACCGTGCATCAAATTCAAACAAAGAATTGGAGCACTGGCATAATAGGTTGCACGAAGTATATATGATGTGTTGTAATATGATGACTAAATTATTGCACTATGTATCATCTGAGGTAAGACATTTCCTTATTATGATGGTCTAACTGATGTAGATAAATTTATGGATGCATTTGAAAGGGAGGTGCTTGAGAAGCATCGCTTCTAAGCACTAGATTTGGTGTTGCGCGCTACACCTGCACAGTGGTGGGGTACACATAAAGATAGTTTTGATGAATGATGCAAGTACAGAAGAATGATGAGATTATGGTTTGGCTGCCTGCAAGTTCGACTAACTAAAAAATACGATGGGAGAAATGATCTGCGTGATCATTTAGCAAAGTGGACTAAGGTTTATGGAACGTAGGCGCAACGAGAGTGCATGCATATTTTTTGTCACACTTTGGACATCATTCCTATGAATTCATACTTGGAAACAGAGCTCCACTATGGCACCGTGGAGTGGGACATATTAAGAGAAGGATTTTTTATGAATTTCATCTTTGAGGATGGGTTTGAAAGCATCGACGAAGCGTTGCATGAGGTTAAGGTAGCAATCTTCAGAATACCACAAGATCCCTTAGATTTGATTCACCCAAATTGGAGCACCCAACAGCTCCATGCGCTCGAGTGCTACAATGTGACCACTGAAGAAGATGATGACGATCCTAGGAATATTAATATCCCATAGGCAGAGTGCCACTATGAAGTTGAGGGACCATAGATAGAGAATCCAGACATCGTTGCACCACTGAATACTAGACAAGTAAACATTGGCACAAAGGCGAAGCCGAAATTTGCAAATATTGGAGGTTACTGGAATGATGCCATAGGAGACTTGGGCATGCTGAAGATTACCTTGAAGCCGGACGTAAAGCCGATCAAGCAGAGGCCATATCACCTTAATCCCAAGTATAAAGAAAAGGTTTTCTTAGAGTTGGACAAGATGCTTGCAATGGGTATTATTGAACCATTGGAGGAATCTGATTTGGTGAGTCCAATGGTCATTCAAGAAAAGAAGTAGAAGGATGAAATAAGAATTTGCATAGATCTCAAGAAGCTTAATGATGCTTTTGTTCATGATCCTTTTCCAACATCTTTCATAGATGAGGTACTGGATAATGTTGGAGGACAGGAAGCATATTCATTCACTAATGGGTTCTCTAGATACCATCAGATTAATATTGCGCCAGAAGACAGGAGTGAGACCACCTTCACAACATAGTGGGAATGTTTCCAGTATACAGTGATGCCTTTTGGACTTACGAATGCATCACAGATATTCTCACATGTAGTCATCATGGCATTCAAAGACTTATTTCACAAATTATTGGAGGTATATTTTAACGATTGGACAGTGTTTGGGCTAGTAAACCACCATGTAGCTAGTTTGCACTTGATGTTGGATACATGCTGAAGGTATCAGATTGCACTAAACTTGAAGAAATGCTTGTTTTGCATCCCTTTGGGAATATTGCTGGATCATGTGGTATGCAGGAAAGGACTTATGGTGGACCATACTAAGATCACAGTAATAATTAATTTGGAGGCACCAAGAAGTGTTAAACAGTTGTGCGCAACAATAGGCCACACTGGGTCCTATCGAAAGTTCATCAAAAGTTATGCTCAGATTATTGCACTTATGGAAAAGCTGCTGAAGAAGGACACTACAGTCTTTTGGGATGAAGAATGTCAGAGAAACGTGGACATATAGAAGGAGAAAATGGTCACCACATGGATCCTAGTCTTCCCTGATTAGAAGAAGGAATTTCATGTGCATGTGGATGCTTCATGTATTGCGCAAGGAGTAGTGCTGACAAAAGTCGATGAAGGAGAATTAGATCACCCTATAGCATTTGCGAGCATGAAGTTTTATAAGGCTGAAAAGAATTACTCGACAACAAAACGCGAAGGGTTGGCTATGGTGTATGTGCTCCAGAAGTTCAGACATTACCTAAGAGGTGGACATTTCAAGATGTACACTCACCATTATGCATTGAAATATCTAGTTAATAAGCCTATGTTGGGGGAGAAAATATGTAAATGACTGTTGTTGTTTCAGGAGTATGATTTTGAGGTGATTGTAAGGCCAGGAAGGTTGAATGATGGGCCAGACCATCTGTCACGCATTGAAACTAAATAGGAGCCTACCAATTTGGAGGAAGGGTTTCTGAACACATAGCTCTTTGTGGTGTGCGTAGACAATAATTACTTTGCAGACATATCCACATTTTGACTACGGGGATGGCTCCAGAAGGGTACAACAGTCAGTAGAAGAAAGAATTGGTGGTTCTTACAACAGAATTCTTGATCATTGTGAGCTATTTGTATAAGATGGGATCGGATGATATACTTAGACGTTATGTGCCTGATTTTGAATGGAATAGTATCCTCATTGAAACTCATGATGGAGCTACAAGAGGGCATTCACAGGAAAAGGAACAACACAGAAGATTCTACGTGTTGGACTGTGATGGTCGATGCTGCATAAAGATTCTAAAGCCTATTATAGGGCATGTGACACATGTAAAAGAACAGGAAAGCCATCACGGAGGGATGAGTTTCCTTTGAATCCGAATGTGTTGTTGTAGCCATTTGAGAAATGGGCCATTGATTTTGTAGGGTGGATTGAGCCTCTGGGCAAGAATATGGGTGTGCAGTATATCATCACCGCGACTGAATATTTGACCAAATGGACGGGGGCACAGCTCGTGAAAGACTGTACCAGGGCAACAATAGAAAAATTCTTGTTCAAATATGTGTTGACAAGGTTTGGTTTCTTGAAGGTTTTCATGAGTGATCGTGGTACGCATTTTCTCAATGAAATGGTAAGCGCACTGATAGAACAGTTCCAGGCTTATCACCAGAAGGTTACGCCATATCATCCTCAGGCCAATGGAAAAGTCGAGGCTTTTAATAAGATATTGTAGAATGCACTAATGAAGGTTTGCAATGTGTAACAAAATGATCAGGACATGCACGTACCAGAAGTATTATGGGCATACAGAACTACTTGTAAAACACTTACTGGTCAAACACCTTTCTGGTTGGTCTATGGCGTGGAAGTTGTAATGCCTATGGAGTATGTCATGTCTGGTCTACGCATAACAGATTTCATAGGAATGGCAGACCGCAAAGCCATAGAATATCGGCTCGCGCACCTAATGGAGCTCGAGGAAGATATATTTTTGGCTGGATTCCATCAGCAGGTTCAGAAGGAACATGAAAAAGCTTGGCACGATCAGCACATCAAACTACACACCTTCAAGGAAAATGATTTGGTTTTATTATACGATAGTAAGTTTGATAAGTTTCAAGGAAAATTTCAAATCCACTGGCTGGGGCCATATGTCATCAAAGAGATTATTGATGGTGGAGAAATTTAGCTCGCAAAATTGAATGGAGATCCATTTCCGGGAAGGGTGAATGGAAGTTGATTGAATCCATACATTGAGGATCCAACCCAATGACTACATGACAGTAACATAGTCTTAGCGCTCCAGGTAGATGCAAGGAGGTATAGGACTAAAAGCTACACTGCTCAGTTTGTAGAGCTACACGATAGGGGTCTACGCAAGAATGAATGATGTCATAGTACGGGAAGAAGCACGGAGGGTGTTGCACTATAAGAGGAGAGACTACGCAACGCAGCCATAAAGTAACCGTTACAGTCACTATTCATGATTTGACTTCCAGGAGATGCTTCATAGGAGTGGGGGGGCAGCATTTAAGGAATTTAATGCTGAAAGCTTTGGAGATCTTCTGCCAAATCAACATTTAGGGATAGATTTTGGGGGGAATGGGCGAATTTGAATTTGAATTCACCTATAAATTATGCGTGGCCATCCAGCAAAAAACACTTTGCATCCTTAGAATTTCTATGTTGAGATGTCGAATGTTTATGAATCCTCATTTTTTTGTTGATTTAATCATTGCTTTTATATTTGATAAGTTACCTGAGGATACCCAACAATTTATTCTCAGCACAATGTCCAAACTAAGAGAGACCATTAGTATTGGAGGGGTTGTCACCTCTGAGGGAGATGATCTAGAGGTAATGAGCAGGGAGGCTCCATCTGTTGTGCCTATGGTGCCAAGGTCGCCTATGCCGAAGCCTACACTAGTGAGATAAGTCCCCAACCTAAGAAGGACAAGTAGAAGAATCCTATGTCGGTGTGCAAATCACTGAGGAATCATGTTGCTACACAGGTCCAGAAGAAAGAAAAAATGAGCATTAAGGATAAGGGGAAGTGGTGAATTTGGAGGCTGAAGAGGGCACGAAGGACATAGACACTGAGGGAGTGGATCCTATTTCCAAGTTGTTGGATTATATCCCTCCATGCAAGGTGAAATTGAAGGTCCCTAAGGACCCAGATGTAAGAAAATTCCTCCTCAATACAACCCTATTACTGGAGAATATCACTTTTGAAGGTCTGCGCTTGGTGCAGATTCCCCATCTCAAGCTAGAATACTGGGATTTGGCTGATCACGAGAGGTTCCCCCACTTGGCAACAGAGAACTATATGAAGAGGGTTTGTTGTAAAGAATCAGGTGTCACTGCATTGGAGCCTATGGAGTGGATTCGTAGAGTGAACCAGTGAGTGTTATTGAACATGTTGTGGGTGCCCCACTACCACTGCTCCAACATCAACCTAATTGTGATCAAGCAGTTGTTGACCCTCATGCATGAAGACTCTTTGTGGCTAAGTGCACCAATCCCTATTACTGATATGTTGATCCATCGGATCATGCTGTTGCCACACTCAAGGTTGAATCTAGCAAAGGAGTTTGGTAGAACGACGAGCAAGTGTGACCTCGCTGAAAAGAAGAAGGACAAGTTCAAATTAGTGAATAAGCCACATGGGTACTTGATCACCTCTATCACCGACCCCACAGTGTATATTTCCATGTAGATCCTTGCAGGAAAAGTCATGAGGAAATGTCACGTAGAGGAGGTTCCGACGCCAATGATTTCATTGGATGCACAGTGCACGGAGGGCATGCAGTTCAACTGGGCATGCTACCTTAGTAGTGAGTTCCTCATGAACTGTCGAGAAGCGTGGGATGAGAGTAAAACATTCCACTATTTTTGGTTGTTACTCTCCATTGTGCTCATCGCTAGGGATCTGTCAAAGGATAGTTAGTTTCCTCCCATGGATAAGGATTTCTCAAAGGCTAGACAATTTGCATCTTGTTGGGTGACAAAGGATGCCGCGCGTGTCATAGAGACCAAAATGTTCTAGGTGTTGATGGAGGTGAGAATTTGCATGGCCATCAACCAGAAGCCACGGTTGTCACCAACCATGTTGGAAAATCTCTCAGAGTACACTGAGTTCAAATCATATTTCCACCACGTCTACATGACAGCACAGAAGGATCCACAACTAAAATGGTTCGACCTCCCTTACTTGGCTACAGATGACATTAGTCAAGAAACAATTAAGTGTTGCCTGGCATATTGGCATTCTCCATCTGATATGGTCGTGTGCACCAACAAATCTACATATAAGAAAAATAAGGAAACGGCCAAGCAGAAGGTCTAGCAGTTGGCCTAGAAGCAAAGAAAAGAGGTCAAGGAGAAGGCTCGGGTAGAAGAAGAGTGCGCTACGAAGAAGCAAGCCAAACAGGAAGAGCATGACTTTGAATGTAGTGGTAAGTCTCATTCACCCCAAACAGAGGAGGAGGAAGAGTCAGAGTAGGGTGGCAATGGTCAGGGCGAGTAGAGCACTCCCTTCTGGATCAAAAGGTATAGGGAACAAGGCAAGGAAGGGTCATGGAAGAAATCAAAAGTGACCAAGCTATCATTGGATCTAATCAATCTGATAGATGGAGACCTTGATGAAATTGGATACAAGGTATGCAATACCACCATAGGACTATTGCAGCAGTTCAAGCAGTAGCAACAACAATCACTGAGTACCATTCTGAAGGATTTGTGCAAGCTGCAGATTCAAACAAATCGGATCTAGGTAGGCGCAGGGTAGATCAGCGCCCCATCAACAGGTTTGGCACTGAGGACCACTTAGGCAGGAGAGATGGTTCGATCACCGGATCTCCAGGTAGTCGCACTGCCAAATGGAGCCTTGAGCACAGACGCAGATGATGACAAGGTCATCATTAGTTCTTTGAAGAATATTGGCCTCAACCTAGCTGCGCTCCCTAATGAGTACCTTCACATGCTGCAGGCAGGTGTGATAGCAGAGTTTACAGCTCGAGAGCAGCACGAGCTTAGTGTCGATGATGAGTATCGGGTTCAACGAATAGATGTTTTCTGAGAAGATAGAGGTGTTGAAGGCCAAGGACACAATCTAGGCACAGAGCGCTCAGCTGGTGCTTGCAGTGGCAGAAGCATGTAGAATTGTGTTGGAACTGCATATCCCAGAGGATGTACCATTGGAGGCAAAGATTAGAAAACTTGCTATGGGTGTGTGTGACACCAAGGCAGAGGTAGCTAGAGTTCAATTCAAGCTGAACCTAAAGATCATTGAATTCGAATTGAAGTCACATCCTTCAACCCCGCCAGAGGTAAGGGAACAGTGTGAAGCTGTTGTGAAAGATGGAGTCACATCAGTGGATGTCGCAGTTGGGGACTACACCACGTTGTTTGTGTAGGCCATAGGGGTAGTAATGAATCTGTAGGAAGATCCCAACTTGTAGGAAGATCCTAACCCGTAGATATTAAATACAGAAGTTCATGAGCTCCAGTGGTAGTATGATGAAGTAAGGGCAACGACGTGCACCGTTTCTACAGCACAACGCCTTTCCAAGCTGTAGGAGGTGAAGCAGCTTCTTAAATAGGTGCAAGCATCACATAAGAAAGGGGAACTCCTCAAGGCCAGATTGGGGACTTGGTTGGATGAGGCCTACATTGTCTCTGCCAACATTCAGGAGAAATTGGTGAACTTATAGAGTACACTGCAGAAAATCAAGCAGGATAGTGCAAGACTAGCCACAAAGTAGCTGGTAGAGAAGATCAAGAAAGCAACCATGCAGAGCATGGCTGAAGTAGTAGTTACACAAGTGGATTTGGGGGATCTTCAAAAAAATATCTTCGCATCAGCCAAGTGACTCGAGGGTGAGTCACGATATTTGTGGTGGGGGCCTATTGGGATGAGGTCCGCTAGGGTCACTTTTGGGGCAAAAGCCCAAGTTTTGTTGTATGAAATGTAAAGTCTCTTCAAGTTGTGGTCGTGGAGTGCCTAGATATTTAAAAGATTCACAAAGGGTTTTACCCTTCATTATGTAAGTCAAGTCAGCTTTTGGAGGATCTACCCATGGTCCATGGACCCTGGGATTGTATAAATAGATGTGTCTTAGGATGTCTAAGGCAATGATAAGAAGATGAAGATGAATGTAATGGGTCAATAGAAGGAAGATCATAGAAGTCATAGGGTAGAAGGAAGGCTCTATAGCTGTGTGTGTAGAGGCCTAGAGTAGAGTCCGCAGCTAAGTTTGGAGACCCCCGCAACTAAGTGCGTAGGGAGGTCTTGAGTCTGTAAGTCGGAACTAATTATCAATAAAGAAAATATTTGCATAAATTCTTGTGTTCCATCTATTTACTTATGTTTTATGTGAATGCACTTTATGTTGTGATGAATGATGGGTTTATGAAATAATGATGTCTTGATGTGCGACTTTACACTATTTATATTGCTACATGAACAGAATTAATGTTAACTGTTTACGCGAAGATTTTCTTGTTGTATGTTAAAGTTATCAAACACTTAGGCCAATCTAAGTAATTACTGGGATAAAATTAATCTCTGATGCACGTAAGTAGCTGATTAGCCTGTCCACAATCTGTGAAAGACAATTGTAGACCTTCATGGAGGTCTAGAGGCTTAATAAAGGAGTTATATCGATAATCCGTAAGGGCTTATCAATCTGCACGAAAGAATATTTAGTGCATAAAGCGACATCACATTGATCTTTGCGTACAGAAACTTGGTTCCATCACCCCCCCATACTGCTTCGGGTGAGACTTCAATCTGCACTCCACAAATTGATGCCAAAAGGGTCAGTAGTGTAGGGATTTGTTTGGCGCAACAAAATTTGAACCTGGGTCAGAACCCACTAAACCAATAGGTGTTACAAAAACACTTCACTTAATTCACTAGGTGATAATTGACCCTAACAACAATTTGTGGTTTCTTACGATTCAGATCTATAATAAAAAATGGAAAAGATGCAACAAAAATAACATATGCGATCCAAACTAGCAAACAACAATATAGATATCCAATGTAATAACCCAAATGGAAACACTTTCAAATGAATAAATTATTTTATTTATGACACCTAGTGAAGGAGATCTACAAAAGGGTTTGCAAATCCCCCTCTGTGAGATGGGTCCTTTGATTTCCTTGATGCTTTAGTAATTGATCTTCTCTCTCATTGTGTGAAAAACCCAAAACAGTGTAGAGAACTCAAATGAGATCTCAAAAGAAAAGAGATGATAATGATCATGGTGAAGAATGAATGGAAACCCTCCTATTTATAACAAAGTATTAAGTTAATCTTGAAAATGGAGAATAATAAAATAATATAGACCAAATCAAGATCTAACCATTAGGAATACTTTATTATTTTTTTGGAGATGTAAAATATATTAAAATGGTCAAATATCTATATTTAGAAATAAGTAACAAATAAAATTCTTTATTAATTATTTCGCGAGGATTAAGAATGGTGTGGAATTGAAATAATTATTAAATAGTGATTTAACAATTATTCCAATAATAGAAATAAGTAATAACAAATAAATAGTGATTTGTTTAATTATCCCTAGGGGATTTAGTCAAATGTGACAAGGAATATTTTTTTAAACAATGATTTAATAATTATTCCTGGAGAAAATTCAATAAATAATGATTTATCTAACTATTCTCATGGGTTTTTTTTATTTTAATCAGAAAATAATTTAATAAAAATTGTTTACTAAATTATTTCCCATAGTGAAAGTGATTGTACTATGGTAAAATTAATCCTACATGGTGTATTTCGATCCACCTAGTTGGAAAAGACTAGGTGATGATTTTTTGGTGATAACAGATTTCCCCCCAACATATGAGTATTAGGAGAAAATTGTATGACCGAAATAGATTGTATTTTACACTCCCACAATCCACCAAAGGGGAGTCAGAGAGAGAGAGAGATATCTAAGGCAATGCAAGGATGGACAAAAATGGAGGGGGAAAGACGTACTAAACTGGTAGAATCCTCCTTGGATGTTGGATTACGTGATCTCAAATGAGGTAGGGGAGGCATACATGTTAATACCGAAAAATCTTACACCTTCTAGTACAATCCAGAAGACATTAAAATTGTCCCGTAGAATGCACAGGTGGACATTTTTCCAATGAAATACATTATGAAGGTTAAAAAAATCAAAGTTATCCTAAGGTCCAAAGTTTATAAAGGAAAATCAATTAAGGTCACGTGTATATTTATTTGATAAACGCGCGTGGCATAACCTCCAAAAGTTGTGCAATTGCAAAAGAAGACGACTTAGCATCTGGGACCACTTTGCAAAGTTGGAGCTAACTCTCTGATGTGAGATCAATCCAATACAGTTGAATTCGAGTCGCCTTGGAGATATGCAACCCTTAACGGAATCCTCTTTTCCTACTCATGTTTCTTTATCATACATGTAGGAAGAGAGGAAATAAGAAATCAAAAAACTCTATATAAATAGGCCATGGGAGAACCAAAGCATGAGACATTGTTATGCTAGCCAAATTGTTGTTTGAGAAAACCACCATTGCATTGTTGAAGCCAAGGAAGTGAAGAGCACTAGCATGTTGGCCATATTGCTTCTAAGCAACCCAAAATCTTAGTGAGGGAAGAGGAATCCGCCATTGGAGAGTCTTCACACTTCTTTGGGAGAGAGGAGAAACTTTCAAAGAGATTGGGGAAAGAAACCCCATTGCTGAGGATTTTTGAGGTCCATAGCTCAAAGAATTATCTCCAAGTGTCTGAGATTCTAATTGTATTAAACCTATACCACCAGCAATTAATAAATGGATACTTTTCCATATATTATCGATGTGTTTGCTCCATTTGAGCATTGTTTTGTTTATCTACCTCTTTGTTTAGTTTATGTTCATGTATGCATTGTTTCCACGTCTTACAATGTTATGTTTATTTAAGTCTGTCCACTAAGAGCACCAATGTTGACTAGGATCCTTTATAGGGAACTATCTACTACTAAGGGGTGGCATTTGGTACACTTATGCTCCAAAAACACTATAATGGGAATGGCGACCATACTAATCTCTTTTCATTAATCTAGAGATTGTTTTTGCAGGACCTCCTCTCTGCATAACCATCCTACAAGTCGTTTTCATCTACCTGGATTTTTTACAGACCCTCAGGATCTGTTCTGAGCTTGCAAAGGTAAAAAAAATCTAATATTTCTCACTCGTGTGCACTTTCCTTTGAAAGATGTGAGCGCACGTCTGTTTCTGCAAAAACCACGAGTGGATGTCTATGTCTAAAAAAATTGTGTGGTAAACAAAGAGCAAAGAAAATCCTTGTATTGTTCATTTTTCTCAAATGATTGGTAGCCTTTAGTGAATTTCCTTCAACTCTGCATTTAGTGTTTTCTGTTTAATACCCTTGGTTTCTTGATGAACCATAATTCTTCAAGCAATTATAGTTTTTTATGTATTTGCAAAAGAACCACATATCTTAATTAGGGAGAAAAGTAAGTGGCCAAAATCAATGTATGTTTTCAAACTATTTTTCTTAAATTTTATGTAAATCACATAGCTTAATTAGTGAAGCAACTTTCCCATTATCCATGAATCTTTCTACTAACCAAAGCATTTTTTGGGACTAGGAGAAAATGTTAATAGAGAAAGTAAGTAATCTATGATTCCTTTGCATCTCGTAGATGAACCTGGGATTTCATATGAAAACCTTCTCGAAAAAAAATTGAATTTCAATCTCCCTTATTAAACTCCACATAGTTTAATAGGAAAAACATAAGTGGCCCATAATCCACACACACACACACACACACACACACACACACACACACACACACACACACACACACACACATATATATATATATATATTCCATGCAATGAACAATCAACACTTAGCGTAATTAGAAGGATATTGAAAAGGATCATCGCATGTCCACATCTTATCACACTTTGTATGCTCACTTGTATCACCCACTAAGCCTTCATATGCTTTATACTCAAGAAAGCCTCTAGGTTTTTGGATATTTGGGTACTTAGTCTATTTTGGCTTACAAAATCACTCCATAAGTGAATTAAGACTCCTTAAAAACAACCATAACTTGAACCAATTAAATTTCCCCATAAGGGCCATCAACAAATTTATAGTTTAGGTTAGGATGATTGGGGGTAGGCATCCCATACGCCACCATGGTCACGCTACACCATTGAAACATAGTTGTTGACTTTCTAGGAAGCTTAAAATCTTTCAATCATCCCACAAAAAAGAATACCCGAGCATGACAGTGACCCGATTTAGAGGGGGTTTGGCTTAGGTCCATTACATGCAGTACTCTTTGGGGCTACCTGACCCATATAGTGCTCAATACTGGTAGCTGACTACTAAGAAGCTAAAGACTTGATTTCTCACGTGGGATGAAGGTACTTAGTGACCAAATCTAGGGCATCATTTCCCTATAGGTGACAGTACAGGCATCACTTGAGCCTCATTACCATTACCTTGGTTAATTATTCAGTTGCTTGAAGGTGTTGCCAATTCTTTTGGGATGTTGACCCAGGACCAATCAGAGGATATCTTCACAAGGCCCAGTTACCTTGAGAGTGGGTATGATGATTAGGTATTCATAGGACTTTTAATCATATGCAAAAAACAAAAACCATTTTCTTTTTTTCTTGATTACCTAGTTTAAATTGAAGGAAAATAAAACATTTATATTTTCTCTTTGTTTTATGTCTGTGATCCAATTGTATTGATATTTATCTCCTTCACTCACCAAACACAAAGTAGCACACACTCTAAATTGGCACAATAGGGGATCCCATGGTTCCTTGTTGATCTAGACATTTTTTAAACCTCCCCGCATTACCAGGAGGTGTGCCAGGACTCCCACCGTTTAGGTCGAGAGAACATCACTCAGCCACAATTATTGCTTCTTCCTTTATTGGTGCATATTTACTCATAACTCCCCTCAGTAAATTCATCCTTCACCATGCCAGAAGGGTCCCCACACACTACCCCCTTTGGGAGCGCATACACCTCTCCTCCAAACAGTCCCTAAGACACCCATCGAGGTAATTCTCCCTTGACATCCCCATAGAGGACTCTATTTCATATAGTTATCTAGAATCGTTTTACGATGGAAGGTAATGCACAGATCTCGTTCTCAGCCTTTCTAAACCTACAATATAAGCAAGCTAACTAATGACTTGATCACCCATGGCCAAAATTGGCTAGCTATGCCCACCAAGATCCCTTCAGACATTCCAAATTTTTAGGGAAAACATGACGAAGACCCAGGAAACCATGTCATGTCATTTAACCTATGGTGTTCATCTAATAGTATCACAGAATATACTATTAGATTACGATTATTTAAATGCTCCCTAATTGGGCCCTCCGTGAAATGGTATGTGGACTAACCCTCTGCGTCTCACAGGAACTTTAGTTCATTAGGTATTTATTTCCTCACCTTCTTCCAACTCCCAGTCTACCATGATTCAGGTTTGGAACTCCTCACCAACTTCAAGCAAACACCCGCTACTCACATCTCACACCATCTCCATGAATGGTGAAAACATCGTAGCCTGTGCAAAACCCAATTTGAAGATAAAGTCCTCCTGGACATATTCCTAAGATCCCTCATATCTTAAATCTCTAAGGACGTGGAAAATTCATCCCCACAAACCAAGGAAGAATCCATTAGTAAATCCCAACAGCTGGATCTTATCTATACCTAGTTTGGGCACATTTATCATGTGCTCCTAAACACCCTGCCCTTGCAAAATTAGAAAGAGATCCCATGCACATCCCATAGTGTTGATGGATTAATTGGGTCCCTATCCCAAAATAACCACAACAATAACTACCAAAACCCTTGGTATTCGTTCAATGGCTAATCATATGATGTTACCCATAACACACCACCATTGCAACATTTAGGGTACTATAACAGTCGACCCACACCTATGCAGAATATAATCAACAAGGTTAACCAATACCAGCCCCCACAAGGAGGCTTGCATCTTCCCCCTCAAGGAAACTAATGCTCCTCTTGAAGTATGGAAAAGACATCTGCTCACCTAAGTCAATACGTTAACTAGGGACAAGGAAACCAATATTCTCCTTTCCCAACATAGCAACAAAACATCCCACTAATGCAAAATAATGCACGAGTGAATCTAGTGCAACCTTCTCTCACTTCACAGCAACAACTGAAGGAACAGATGAATTCAATTAATCCTTCTAACATTGCTAATACAAAACTAAAGAGAAAGCCAAAGGGAGAACCCTAGTGGGGGGTCAACAATCAACAGCAATCCCCAAGGGCAGCAGGAAGGGATAACCTCAACCAGAACCAAAACCAAGGTATGACCAACAATAACGTATAGAAATAGAGCAAGAACACTAGTCTTTGGACTAATCACACATGCGCTACATGTGGAGAGTGCGGTCATTATACCCACCACTATCTTCAACTTCCTGACTTGAAAAGGATACAAGATAGTGGGGGGCAAGGTGGTCAATAAGCCATAGTGATTTTGGACCCCTTCCCCCATCAAGGAATCATTAACACCTAGCAACAAGCTCCCCAAACTCATTTATCTGGAGGGAACCTCCATAACGCCCCTAATCACAACATTTTCATGATGGGGGAAGATATCCTTTTGCAAACAAGGAATCAAAGTTATGAAGCTCCCCCAGAGCCCAATTTTTCCACCTCGGCTACAACAATACCTATAGGGTCATTGACAATCCCTTGACCTTCTGTAGAATCCATGCTGAAAATGGTCAAAGGACCCTTACGGTGTACATCACACAACTCGAAAACAACCCATAGTTATAGCATAGTTAATGACTTAGTACAATCATCATCAGTTGTGTCAGAGCTTGAAGTCTTGCAAACGTGCCTAACCCAATGAAAATCCCTACTTTTCCCTCTAGGTGCAATTGACCCATCTGATTCACACCTCATTGTCTTTGACTTGGACAAAGCTACTCCATGGCTACCCTCAGTTGTCGCTTTCCAAATGGGCTTGTCTTAGTCTAGAATATCAACATCCATCATTGCATTGTCAACGAAGGGGCTTCCACATGCATCATGTCCAAATTTGTTTGGAAGAAATTAGTATCCCCTGAACTTAATCCTTTTGACATAACTCTCAAAGCATACGATGGATGCCCTTCAGCCCCCATCGATTTATACCCTATCATTCCAGTTTAGTTGGATGGAAAAATAGTTTTAATAGACATTGAAGTACTCAATTCCTATTTGGATTAGAACATCCTTCTAGGCTGAAGCTATATGTAAGAAATGATCACAGTCACTGCATCAGTATTTAGAATAATAATGATACCCCATGATGCAAAGGTCATTACCATTGATCAACTCACATACTATGAGAAGACAACTTTACCCACACAAGATGGCATGCTTCCCTTAGTATCATCCTCCCATGAGGTGATCACTACTTTTGAGCTCAGCCCAGGCTAGTTTAAGCCATCAACCCTCCTAGGAGCATTCGCAAGAGACCCTCCAGTAAGACAAGGTCTTGTCCCAAATACTGAAGCACCAGCGTGCATGATGACTTCTTCAAACACCACCCCAAACCTAAAAATAGTTTCAAATAACACACCCCTGACAACTGATAAATTCATTACCTTACCTCCCTTCACTACAAAAACCCCCCTTTTATGCCCCCGACCTAGCTTTGTCTTGTATCAAGCCATGGAAACTCTTACATTACCAAATATGGCTCTCACAATACCAGTTTAGTACCTAGTCCCCATGACCATGATGGTCAAGACAGGACATATTCTAATGGGAAATATCCCTGTACCTCCACCTCAGGAAACCACCCTTACTTGAAGCCATCCTACACATACACCAACCGAGGCTGAAAAAAAGGCTAAACAAAATGGAAATAAAGGAGAGTCATCAAACTCACCCAGGGCCCTACAACCTTGTGTGTTATGTGAAGAATTCGGGCACCCAACCCACATATGCCCCGAATTAGATGAATTAAAAACTCTCATGAATGCTACAAAAACATTGCCAACTGTAGCTCCACCAAAAGGAGTAAACACTATACCTTTGTGTAATAAATAAATACATACCAACCATGTGTGCGCTATATGTGAAAAACATGGGCACTATACTCACAATTGTCCTTACATCCCTCGATACCAAGAAATGTTAAACACACTCATTCAAACCAACATGAATGAGCCAATAGTGCCAACCAACTCTTAAATGTATAATAAATTCCAAAACATCTTCTACATTCAATAAGAGGCAACTTCATGCTCTAAAAACCCGACCTACATCACATGAAGGCAACATAAGCTACAACGCCCATCCTCTGCTTTACCATGTGCTATGTGTGATGAACATACTCATCCGTTGAACCTCTACCCCGAACTGTGGACACATTACCAAATCCACCCGCTTACCCAAGTTGCTCAAAAAATAAAACCTAGATGCCAATGACATATATGCACGATTTACAAGGAGAATGTTCATACGAAGAGATGTTGGCACCTTCCCAAATTCTACAAAGCATTGAGTTTCGTACATAAATTCATGAATGAAAACTCTAATTTGTTGAAATCGGATACAGAATCCATAGACCACTCCCCCACCCAGTGAAGAAGGACCCCTATATATCTTATGTGTGTTTGAGGAGAGAAGGCAGCCAACAAAACTAGGCCCCCATTATTTCGCCTCCCATCACCATCACCAGGCCAAACCAAGACAAAAGAAACCCAAAACCATCTGGCCAAGAAAATCACCCGTCATGTGTTCTCTACATGATAAACCTAATCATTTTATCAATAAATTTTGTGAACTGAGTAGGTCTTAGTGGCCCACATCCCTAACAAGCACCTCTCCAACCAAGAAAACATCACACAATGTTATTGTCACATATGCTCTCAATTGCACCACACAAGGCATTCTTAGTACCTTCCACAGTTTCGTGCAACAAGGGAAGCACTAAAACCAATCTATACCAACAAACCACACCATAAACAGACCATGGCGTAGAGATGGATACCCCCACAAGATATTCTATCAAGCAACAACAATGAGGCATCAACATCCCATACTATGAGTAGTACCACCTATCATACAATATATTCAGTTAGTACTGAACTGATACAGGTAAACTCTACCAAATATTCTCACAACAAGAACAATACCTCTATAATGCACACCTTTCCAAAAAATCCATCCCTAGTAAAAGAGGGTAAAGGCCTCGTTCGATCACCACATCACCCCCTAGACATTCACTGAGGGGGAGTTAGTCCTCTGCTACGATGTCGCATAGGAAGTAGTAGGACCTAGAAATTTTGAAACCCTTTGGAAGGGCCCATACATCATCAAGTATTGCCTCCGCAAGAGGGCATACATACTATCAAAGCCCGACAGGACTTGCCTAAAAAATCCCATCAATGGTTTCTACCTCAAAAAATTTCATCCATAAAATGCTAAAAGTAACATGTATGTATAATGACTTATTTTTTATGATGATCACCTCATCAAGGATTTATTCTAAACAATCCATTCTCTCATCGCATGTCAACAGATGGATCTACTACTAGCTTATCACCACGGGTTCGATGACAGGGCATCGCGATGGTTGCAAAATCTTGTTGTTGCAGCATGAGCCATATACTCTCCTAACCAGACACCTCGTCTCTTTAATGGGCTTTGTATCGGGTCAGACACCAACAATCAAGTAGAATATGATGCCATCATAGGCCTCTTGGCTGATGCCCACCACCTAGGTATATGTCTCCTACATGTATTCCTTGATTCCCATCTCATAGTATCGCAATTAAACAAACCTTTTCAAGTCTATGATCCATGTCTTTTTTGGAAATATCTACATGCACAAAGATTAGCTAGATATTTTGATCAAATCACATTTACACATATACCAAGAGATCAAAATCACAGATTTGAGCACATCGTTAATCAAATCCTAGACTGGCATGCATCACATATATATAACCATCTAGATATATAAAACATCAACACAAGATACATCCAAAAAGATAAATGCAGAAATACATCAAAAGTATAGACGCATGTATCACATCATGAGAGCTACCAAAAAATAGCCTCCTATATACATCAAAAAATATATGAGTACAAAAACCACTGGCCCATGACCAAGTGGAATAAGTTAATAAAAGACAGGGTTGCATCCTCATAAATAGGTGCTTTCCTTCATACATACATCATCTCGTAAAAAAGCTAAAAATCATCAAATCCATTTAGTGCTCACGTGGCCCAATATCCGCATCTAGAGCCAAAATTGAACTAGTCATACTCATCGCCATAGAAATACAAAAAAACTGGTGGTGCACCTGGTCTAAGGAAATCAACATCTTAACAATGATATCAGCCATGCTAGCCCATCCATCGACATGAAATCCTTTCATCAGGGACTCTACCCACTCCGAGGTGTCATAGTTATCCCCGTAACTCCACCTCAATAGCTGCTAATCACACCTCTACATCCTCAACACTTGTGAGAAATCTAGTTGCATCTTCATTTGTCGCTACCCCTTGGGATGGCCCACCAATCTCAAACTTTTGTCGCTGTGTCAGGCACTCTGCACCACCCCGAGGAACAATTGGTGGAATCACCACCCTTGGTCTCTATGGAATAGGGACAACCCTTTCAACACCCAAATGCCTTAGATCGTGGCCTACCAGATAGGCCAGTGGATATCCCCATGGCCCCGCATCTGCAAGCAAACAAAGCATAGTGTCAACATCATCGTAAATTCAAATACATCAATACATGAAAATACACACATATACAAATGCATAAATAAAAGTTATACCTATTGATCCCCGAGTAGCACCTAGAGGAAACCCCATATTTGGATCTCCCATGAAGTCGACTCCATAGTATGGAAAATCTAGGACCCGTTGAGGGTTGGAGTCAAACCAAACCTCTATTGTGGCATTCTCGTAATGCCCCACCACTCAACTGTCCTCTCTCATCATCACCCCTCCCCAGCAGCACATGTGAGGGTCCAAAGCAGGTCCCGTCGGTACTGCAAGGACCAGGTGAATCATGACCACCCACTCATAGAGTATGTTGCAAAACACAGTCCCATAACAAAAACTCTTCATTGTCCCATGATGAACCTGTGTAAGCTGGGACAACATCCCATGATGCAAAAGTCTCACCTAGTGAAAAAACATACCTTCTTGCAACCATTGTAACACTACTATGTGCGGCCCTGAACACTGGTTGAAGGAAACTGACTCCACTAGTCTAACAATCATAGCCAGTGTTTCTCACTCGACTAAGTCCAAAATTGTTGGGATCCTAACGTAGCCCTCCTCAAAAGTCTTAGGGCCACAGTGACCCTCCCTAATCGCCCAAACATGATTATCCATATGGCCAGCCAACAATGGATAGGGAAGAACCTCCCCACGTGGCATCAAACCTATCACGAAGTAGATATCAATCTGCACCAATATCGGGAGGTTTGTGAGCTGTATGGCCATCATATGACGGCCCGCATCCCAGCATCACACTAAAAGTTGTAGGAACCTATCCTGCAACCTCATCAAACGGTTATAAAGGAACTTTAATAACCCCCACTGCACTAGTCGTTGGCTCGCTGTGAGATAATGTGCCACAGTGGTCCAGAGACACACCTAACCTCTCTCCTGCCAAACCATCATGTCACCCACGATACCACATGTCAAAAAACTGAACCCCTTAGGTTCTCAAAAAACAACAAATTTCCCCCACCACGCGCCTATTTCCAAAATAGGTGCACAGTACATGTTCATGTGTTCAAAAAGAGCACACAGCGCACATGTCTGTATCTTGTATAGGGTGCACATCATGCAAACCTCTGAGGAATACGCAGTGAACCCTAAAAGGGTTTATCGCATAATTCCCAAACTCAAATGTGCACAACACGTGTCTAAATATACATTTTGCGCAGATTCTTCACGCAAAACTCCAAGTTTTGCGCGAAGACAGTGTGATTCATGACGAGTCACCCCCATGGCCAACTAGGTTAACCCTAAAATAGGTCCTACAGGGGACCCCTATATGGCCTACCTAACCTAGAAAATCCAAAATTACAAAGGCTAAGGCTCAAGCTCTTACCTGGATCTCTCCGCACGAATCCCGGGTACTCAGGTTGACCGCAACAACAAGGAAAGCTGCGAGAATGCTCTCTGTCCTTCATAGCTCAGCAATGAAAATAAGTGATATTTGGGCCCTGTTTCCCTATCTATCACCCTTTTTTCCATATCTTGGGATACATTACAGAAGCCTGAGATCTCTATTAACAAAACGGAAAGAGATGTGAATATCAGTCCCACGACATCTTCATCATGGAACCCTCTGTTCTGGTAAATGAAAAAAATCATTTTTTCACTTGTCACACATGTCAAGTAATTTTCCAACTCTCTAAGTCTATAACATCCATTATATATGTATTTCTAAAACAATGCTTTCACTTCAAGTTTTGGTTGTATCCATTGTAGGAACATCACACATGGTCGACGTCAACCAACAACCTGACAAGCAAATAACAAAGACCAAGTATCATTCTCCACTCAGCATGATAGGCTTCCTCCTAAAGCTTTGCATATCCTGACATCATTTCTCCAAAATGAATCATAAGGCCCATCATCTCAACCATGTTTATCGCCATCTCACCCTTGTATATGGTAAACATTCATGTTAGTCAACAGAACCCCCCCTTCATCATTGTAGATCCCTTTTCACTAAAGGAACTGTGACCAATCACTCCAACTTGGGAACCATCTCACGTGCATATCTAGAAGTTTAGCCTGATTATGCTACATTCACTACGCATACACCCCAATTCCCAAGCCCTCTCACAACACTAAACGAATGCACCTTCGTGTTCTACATTTGACATATAATTCATCCATATCGCATAGCTCATTTGTATCATGCCATCCACCTCACCCACCCAACACGTATACCAACCAATGGGGCCTTCACCCTCAGCAGATACATCACACCTTCACATAGGTTATCTTCATCATGGGGCACATGTCTCCATGGCTATACATCCAAACCATCCCCTATTCTTTCCGCAAGTGTACACATATTTTTTTCAAAAAAAAGAAACTCCCATCCACATTTGATTTTTACAATTCAGGGTCTTCACTCGCTAGCAGTCTCTAATCACCTTTAGTCATAGCTCACCATAAGATCACCCCCCATTTCATACATCCATCAAAAATCAATTACACCCATTCATGAAAATCCTACTGACTCCAAGATCATAAAAAAGAATGTTTTGACCGTCGCCATTTTCATATCAAGCTCTGACCTCAGTATAGCTATATGTATCCTTTGATATCGATATCTCTCACTATCATGCCTATCTGACCCAAGTTATTACAATATTCTCATATCTCACATTGATTTCCCGACTCACCATGTCGACTTCAACAAATGTATTCCAGGGAAGAGGTAGTACCTTGGATACTCCCCCCCCAGTAGGGATATCCTCGTGTGGCACATTGGGAACCATTATTTCCAAATGATGTCATCGGTTCCCTTGACATTTGAGATCAAATTAAGCATTCATGTCAAGGTGGTTTCATACTTAGTTATTGTTGTAGTTCATTCATTTAGTCAAAGACCCCTGCATCACTAAGCACCTCATTCAACAGTGCTTACATTATGATACGGGGGAGGTACCCATAGCCGAAGACCTATGCATACCGCAGCACCCATCAACATTGCTTCACCTGGTTTATGCATAGGGGAACCATACTTGGCCTATTTGACCAAAAAGTGCCCTTGACGGCGTCAATAATTATCATCATCATCTATCATCATGTCAACAACCACCAGGTTGAAAGGACAAAAATTAGTCTTTTTTCAATTGTAATCAGTTCCTATTAGCCATCATAACGAGCATGGGACATTCCTACCTCGTATAGACACACCATTTTTTGTAGGTTTTTACTAGAGCATGGGTATCATTGATACTTAGTCAAGGGGTTTTTCTCTACTCATCTCCATAATAAATTATCCTCTCCCTTGAAAATTTAATCAAACTCTCCAAAAGAAATTAAAATGTGATGTATTTCAGCAATATGTTTTCTCCTAACCTCATACATCACGGGGGAATTGCTAACACTAAAAAATTGTACACCTTCTAGTACAGTCCAGAAGACATTAACAGTGTCCAGTAGAATGCACAGGTGGACATTTTTCCAACCGAATACATTATGAAGGTTAAAAAAATCAAAGTTCTACTAAGGTCCAAAATTTATAATTGAAAATCAATTAAGGTCATGCGCATATTTCTTTGATAAAGGCATGTGTGTGGCATAACCTACAAAATCCGCGAAGGTGTAGAAGAGGATGGCTCCTCAATCCAGGACCACTTTTCACAGTTGGGGCCGATTTTCTAACATGAGATCACCCTCGTACAACTGAATTCAAGTCACCTTGGAGATATGCAGCCCTCAATGGAATTATCTTGTCCTACTCATGTGCGTTTATCATACATGTACCAAGAGAGAGAAGAAGGATTAAAAAAACTCTATGTAAATAGGCCATGGGAGAACCAAAGAATGAGTTTTACATAGTATTTTCGCATTCCTCCTAAACTTCACTGTGTCATACCTCGGAGTGCCCGAAACTTGGCAATAATGTAGTGTACCCATCCTGATATCCAATCCACATCCTCCCTAAAGACTTAATGAAAAAATGACTTGAGCCTTCCCTGAAGAAGTAAGCTCTAAAACCCTAATTTCAATACCAGCATGACCCTGACACTGGAAACTAGTTTTGATGGAAAGTTGCATTATATTGGCCTCACACTGCAAGCACACTTTTTACTTTGATACTCGTGCTGATCCCTAAAAGGAAATTTTTCCCAAAGAGGACAAGAATATTTGTGATCTAGAGGCTTCCAGAACAGTGAGCTGGATGATGTTCGTTGTGAATGTGGTCGAATTCTCCCAATATTATCCTTTGATATTATCCCTAAGAGGTTCCTCCTTGAGATGAGGACCTTCCCCTATCTTTGGTGAGATCATAACTCCCTCTCCCTACCTATAAATTCATCCCCCTCCTTTTCCAAATGGTTGGTCTCTGATTATTTGCACCCTTATGCTGAGACAATGCCTACATACTACTCATTTGGCTTGGAGAAGGAGTTCTTAGAGAGCTTGAGCTTGGACTTGGAAATTCACTCAAGGAGGGATTATTGACATCAAGGCTTGGTTGTATGCTTCCTCTTTTATTCATTAATATATACAATTGTTGGTTCACTTTCCATAATTGTTTGTGTTAATGCATCATTTGTCTTAATGCTCCTTGATCTGTTAAGTGGATTACTTTCGATTATGCTTGTTGCACTTGTACACTTTCTTGTTTCTTTGATTTCTTGTGTAGGTATTCAAACAATGTGATCGTTAGAGAAAAGCATGAGGAGTGAGCAATCAAGATCTTCAACAAAGGAGTATGTTATAGCATCAGAACGAGGTAGGTTTCCTTCCTCTTCTCTCATTTCTATTGTAATTTAGGAAAGTGTCTTATAGATTGTCACATAAGTCCCACTCATTGGGCTAGAGGGATTGTCTCTGTCCGCAGAGAAGATTTGCCTAGACAACAAAATGGTGACTCCACTGGGGAAGCTATAACTTTTTCCATCCATTCCTTTGATCGGACACTCTAATGAGTTTACCAACCTTCGATTTCTTGGCTTGTGTGCATCACTATAGATCTTTGCAGTCACTAGTTTTGGCTTGAGAATGTTGGAACTACTCTAATTTTGAAGTGTTTTATCTTTTCCTTGTTTTTCTTGCCCAACACATTTTCTGCTCTGATGGAAGCATTTCCAGCGCTAATTTTTAAATTGCAATCGCATTGTTCTGCTTTTCATGGCCCTTTTTCATTTAACAGGTGCATTGATCTCAGAGGATAGAATAAAATTAGGGTTTCTCCTTGTTTTCAATGGTTTTCAACCTCTATTAGTGACTTTCCATTATAACTATAGTGTGCTTGTCTTCATTTTTATCCTTGTGTGATTGCAATTGTCTTTTGGCTTTGTTGATGTGTGTTTGGAGCTTGTTTTCCTTATAGGGTTTCTAGGTCACCCTTCACTCATTGCTTGTCTTGTCTCTATGAGATTGATTGCTTCCATTTAGGAGTCTTGCTGCAATCAAGACATCATTTTCAAGTTTCTTTCAGTTCATGCTTGTGAAGTTATTTTCATTAGTATTAAGTCATATTGGTACTTTGAAAATTTCTCTTACCCCATTGTCGAACATAGATCAAAATTGTTTGCTTTGGTAGAACTGAAAGTGGATGCTTGTTTTAATTTTGTTGTTTCGAAAAGAAAAGTGAAATATTTCTTCATTTAAGTACTTTTTAAACGATTTGCATTTAAACCAAAGGGAATGAAATTTTCATTTTATTTGTTTTAGATTGCATTTTTATCTTTTCTCATTGCATTAGTTTGCATTGTTGAATCAAAGTTAAAGGAAAAGGATAGAATATTAGTGCATATTAGTGAAATAATAGTGATTTTTGTTTCTCATAAGATTTAATTTTGGCATTGCATTTGTTAGTGAAAGTGAAAGAGTAGATTTAATTTTTATTGGAAAGGTAAAGAGTTATATTTTGATGCATATTTCTTGGTTGATGCATTTTCTTGGTTGTCTCTCTTCCTTCATTAGTTTAGCCTTCATCAAATGAAAATATTTCATTTTTCTCATTTAGTTTCATTACAAGAATTCAGGTGACATCATTGAGCCATAAAACTGAAACCTAATTGAAGATAAACTTAAAATTTACCTCAATCAACTTAAGGAGCATTTGTAACCTAAAACAAATATCTTGAGGTCTCGGCTAGAGACATGTTCCAACATCTTTAAACATAGATGTTGTCATTAACTACCTGCATTGTATCCCGGGGGTGAAATCCTGTCCCAGTATGGAAGTATATCGAAGGTTCTCCATTACTTTCAAGTATATAGGAGGCACTTCAGTATGGAAAGTATATAAGGACACTCTCATCGAATGGTTATGCATTAGAGAATCTAACATGGACTTGTGCTCCCCGTATCATCTAGTATATATTGGGATACCCCACTAGATTGTTATCCTTTAGCCATAGGTAACTAAGTCAACTGCCTTGTAAACATGATACATCAAGCACAACATTCGGGGAGATCCGTTGGTGTACGTAAAGTCCTTTGTTTCGACTAAGGTGTATATAACAGTTCATGGATACTTGGTAAACCCTCTTGCCTAGCATTACCCGTTTTGATTTATTTTTTGTTTCATGTCATAAAATTAACTGCCAATGATAATATGTCGAACGCATGCATTTGCTTCTTTTCCTCACATTGAGTAAATCCTTGTAAATTTTAATTTTAATCAACCCTCAACAAATCATATCGTCTCCTTCTGCTCTTAAGAGAAAGTCATCATGGCTAAACCATTACATTCACCTCACATTTCCCCTTCATCGTCTGATACTGAAGGGCCTTCACAAGGAGTTCACCCTTAACATTCAAAGTCACTTTAAACTCAACTCTTTGAACTTGGAATTTTCCCAAGTATCCAACCCCTTGCTTCTTGTCCTCCACCTCAAGAGTCATCGTCATCTCAGGAGTCTAATCCAGAAACCCCTGAAAGTCCACAAAGGTTTTTTTAATACCCTTTGAATCCATTATTTTATCCATTTTTGATATCTCCTAAACATCCTTATAGTCCATACGACCAACTTGGTTTTCCTTTGGAGTTATCTCCTCGTCCATCTCAAATTCCTCCTCGCTAGCAATTTCCACCTATGTCTTCAGAAGGTGAGATTCCAACCTCTCCTCAAGGTCCTCTGTAAGTCTCCACTACTCACACTCCTAATGTTGATAATGAAGTTGAATATGACTTTCCTTCGAAAGGATTTCCTTATGTAGGAATATTTTCGTCTCAACTTCCTCCTAAAAATAGTGGGCCTATGCTTCCACATGGTTATACAAAGCGCACACAGCGAAAGTGAGAATGCGGAAATAAACAAGATCCATGACTGATACTTTAATCACAAAGAGGGAAGAGACTCCTCTACTGTGCAATCTAGCATTATGAATCTATCGTTGAATATATTTAAATACGAATTCCAACAAGAGTATTAGTTCATAATAAATACCAGGTCTGCTTAATTGCTGCAATATCTGACAATTCTTTTGAACAATATCCTCGTGCCGAAACACGAACTCTAGCCCAATGGTCTACTTCTGTGACTTTGCGACTTCTTCAACCTTAACAAGGCTCATACAAGTTCAAGAATGAATCCAAAAAAATCTACAAAGGAGATATAGATTTACAGAAATTGAGGAATCTATATTGATGAACTTCAAAACTCAAGTATTACAAAGTTGCTTCTCAAGCAATACAAAGTTACTTCTCAAGCAGAAAGGCTCTCCAAATTTCTCTAAGCTCGAATGCCTCCCTTCCCTAGTCTTGATATATTTATAGATCCTCCCAGTTCTAGGTTTGGCGATACCTCCATATCAGATATGAGAGAATCTTACTTTACATTAAAATCAAATCCTTACATCAGATATGAGAGAATCCTTCTTTCGAGTAACTCGGAGGATGTCTGCACGGTATCTTACTTTACATCAAAATCAAATCCTTACATCAGATATGAGAGAATCCTAATTTTGGGTAACCTAGAGGACATTCGAACAGTGATTCAATCATAAAATATTTTATATTTATTCTTATCCCTTTATTTAATTATATATGTCAGATTGATTACACTGTAAGAGATTCCTTTTCAAGGAACCTTACGAAAAACCTGTCTACCACCAAAGTCAGACAAAAAGACATTACAAAATGACAAAATGTTCTAGTTGTTCATGAGAATAATGATGTTCTTTGAACCTAGTCAAGGAGTCAATATTAAAATACTGTGAGTAAATTTCTTCCTCACATTCCCAAATTGGTACTTCAGCATATTTTGGTACTTCGTCCTCAAAAAGTAGTGGGCCAAAATGTTGGAAATAATACTGAGAGGGGGGGGGGGGGTGAATCAGTATTATCTAGCAATTTAACAAATCTTCCTTATTTGATCTTTTGAATTATCTTTGCATATCAGTACCATAAAATAATGAGCATGAACAAAGAAAATAGACAGTCACACCAAAGAACACAAGATGTAAGGTGGAAACCCAATGTGGGAGAAAACCACCTGCTGCAATATGTCTCTATCTTCTTTCAATTTAGAAATTCTTTTACAATGATTTTGTACTGGTGCAGTCCTTTACCAGTACGCAGGCTGCAACCTGCAGAGAGCTACAACTCTCTCTCGTTTCCCAGTCTCTCCTGGAAGGGAGCTACAACCCCCTACTTCTTTTCATGAAGAATCAAATGATCAACAAGAATACAACAGTTACAGTCCACTACAGTTATCAGATCAGTAATCACAGAACTAACCCAGAACACCTTATGAACAGAAAAATACAGTCAACAGATCATCTTAAGACAGGGACGCAATTTTTCTTTCTGTGGCCTGCGACTGGACGCAGTCTACCTTCTGCTGATCTGCGTGCCGACGCACTGTTCCTTTAAACTGCTCTGCGTACCGGCGCACCCAACAATACTATCGCGCCGCGTCTTTCGCTTCAGAGACGCATTCAATAATACTATCGCGCCGCGTCTTTCGCTTCAGAGACGCACCTGAGCCCTTACTGTACTGCGTCTCGGCGCACTTGCTCTTCACTGAACCTGCGTCCCTTCAGATATAAAAGATATGAAGCCTTCAAAACTAACCCAGACAGTCAGATCTGCGGATCTGATCATGCGCCATAGAGATCACAGTCCATTAGAAGATTCGCCCTCATAGACCTGGACTAGATCTCACCAAAAGATATTCAACCAAAGATGATACTCAATCCAAATGAACTCCTTTGCTTTATATAGGCAAGCTCTTCCCCAAAACTTGGAACAATACCACGAGCCGACACCACAGAAACACAAAAACCGTCGGCTAGATACCACACAAGAAACCCCCACATGCTTTTCTTTGTCTTGAAATGTGTGCACTGGGTGGACGCACCCCCTGAACGGCTGGCCTGCGTCTCTGGACGCGGGTTCTGCATGGTATACCTGCGGGGACGCACTTTATTAACCGATTGCCTGCGTCCTTCTTAATTTTATCAAACTGAGAGCCTTACCACTGGAGTTGCCATCAAGTACAACATCTGTAACATAAAGTCATACCAGAAAACATAATGCCAACAATCTCCCCCTTTGGACTTGATGGCAACCTCATGATCTTCAGCTTCATTCTCCCCCTTTGACATCAAGGGCAAAGGGTATGCTCCCCCTACGCTCATGCTCCTCCAGATCTGCAAGCAACCAGAAATCCACCATGAAAGAGATAGAGACATATTGCAGCTGTTTCCAAGATCTCCTTCTCCATAATGCCAACAATGCATTATGTGCTCCCCCTGAGCCTGTACCACCAATAAGAAGAGGTTCAACAAGATGATGCATCAACAACCCCCAGCTTTTGCCTGAGGTATTCAAACGTGTCCCTGGGCAATGGTTTGGTGAAAATATCAGCAACTTGTTCCTTAGAAGGAACATACTCCAACTTGACCTTCTGTTCAAGTACTTGTTCCCGGAGAAAATGGTACTTGATTGGTATGTGCTTGGTTTTTGAATGCATAACCGGATTCTTTGAGATGCTGATTGCACTTGTGTTGTCACATAAGATAGGGATTGGAGGTGTACAAGTGATTTGATAATCCTGCAACGTCTACATCATCCAAAGGAGTTGGGTGCAACAAGATGCAGCAGCAACATATTCCGCTTCAGCTGTAGACAAGGCAATTGAACTCTGTTTCTTGCTGAACCAAGATACCAGTCTGGAACCCATAAAGAACGCACCACCACTTATGCTTTTCCTATCATCCACGCTTCCGGCCCAATCTGCATCTGTATAAGCATGAAGAGTGAGATCTGTATCTCTAGGATACCATAAGCCATAATTTTGAGTCCCTTGAAGATATTTGAAAATTCTCTTCACTGCCTGAAGATGAGTCTCCTTCGGATTTGCCTGAAATCTACCAACTATTCCAACTGCATGCATGATGTCTGGTCGGGTACCTGTCAAATATAGTAAACTTCCAATCATAGATCTGTAGGTTGGTTGATGTACTGCTGCAGATTCATCATTTGCACTGAGACTACATCCTGTGACCATGGGTGTACATACTGGTTTTGCATCTTCCATGCCATATTTCTTCAAAATCTGCTTGAGATATTTGGTTTGAGATAAAAGGATTCCTCCTTCCTTTTGTTGGATTTGCAAACCAAGGAAGTATGTCAGTTCTCCTAGTAAGGACATTTCAAATTCTTTCTGCATGACCGAGGCAAAGCTTTGACTCATAGCTTCTTCATTGCTGCCAAAAATAATGTCATCTACATACACAACAAGTATTAGCAATTTGTCATTTTCAACTTTTATATACAGATTGCTATCTGCTGAACCTTTTGAAAAACCTTGTTGATGAAGGTATTTGTCCAACCGGTAGTACCAAGCCCTTGGAGCTTGTTTGAGACCATAGAGAGCCTTTTTCAATCGGCATACAAGATTTGGATCATTTCCAAGAATGAACCCATCTGGCTGTTCAATGTACACTTCTTCTTCCAAGTCTCCATTCAAAAAGGCTGATTTTACGTCCATTTGAAATACTTTGAAGTTCTGAAAACTTGAGAGAGCAAGGAACATTCGGATGGCCTCAAGTCTTGCAACAGGAGCAAAAGTTTCTTCAAAGTCTATTCCTTCTTGCTGCGCATACCCTTTACAAACAAGTTTGGCTTTGTTTCTAATTACTTCTCCATTTTCATTCAATTTATTTTTGAAGACCCATTTTGTTCCGATTACATTCTTATCCTTTGGTCTAGGAACCAGCTCCCAAGTGTTGTTCTTTTCGATTTGCTCAAGTTCTTCATCCATTGCTTTCACCCAACATTCATCTTTGCATGCCTCTTTCACATTTTGTGGTTCAGTAGAGGAGAGTAATGCCAAATAGCTTGAAGCTTCTGCAACTGTTCTTCTAGTTTGTATACCTGCTTCTTTCTGTCCCATGATCTGAGATTCTGGATGGTTCTTCTGAACATATCTGGATGGAGTCTTTTCTTCTATTCTTGTTCGTTCTTCTGCTTCTTCGTGAGGTTCTTCTTGAGATTCTTCTTGAGGTTCTTCTTCTTCATCATTCTGTCTTTGAGGGTAGCTCTCATCTTCTTCGATGTCTTCATGATGTATTTGCCTAGGAATGTATCCCTTCTCATCAACCACTACATCAATGCTGTCAACAATTCTTCCAAGTCTTTTATTGTAGCATTTGTATGCTTTGCTATGTGGAGAATAGCCTAGAAGAATGCCTTCATCTGCTCTAGGATCAAGTTTGCCAAGCTGCTCCTCAGTATTCTTGATATAGCATTTGCTCCCAAAGATTTTGAAGTGCTTTACCGAGGGAGTTTTACCACTCCAGAGCTCATGAGGAGTTTGAGTGCTGTTCACCCGGACATTTGTCTTGTTGAGAATAATAACTGCAGCATGTGCAGCTTCACCCCAGAAAGTTGCGGGAGTTCCTGATTCATCAAGCATAGCACGAGCCATTTGTTGGATTGTTCTGTTCATTCTTTCAACAACTCCATTTTGCTGAGGAGTTCTAGCTGTAGAGAATTCTCTCCTTATCCCATGTTCATCACAGGAAATCGAAAAATTCATTTGAAGTAAATTCCCCACCTCTGTCGGATCTGAGGCACTTAATTCTGTGACCTGATTCATTTTCAACCAAGGCTTTGAAGGTTTTGAATTTTTCGAATGCTTCATCTTTGTGCTTCATAAGTCCTAACCAAACAAACCTGGAGAAATCGTCAATAAATAATATCAAGTATTCCTCTCTTCTAGGTGTTCTTTTCCTGAATGGTCCACATACATCTGTATGTACTAGCTCAAGAGGCATGCTAGTTGGTCCTTCTTTCTCTGGAAAGTTAGTCCTGGTTTGTTTTCCAAACTGACATGATCTGCATATGGTGTTGTCAGGAATTTTGATATCTGGAAGATCGCGAACTGCCTGATATTTGCATGCTTTCCTTATTTGTGAGAAGCTTAGATGTCCCAACCTTCGATGCCATAACCAGTGCTCTTCATCCTTGCTTAGATAGCACTGTTGTTGTCCTTCTTCAAATATGTATAGATTATTTGGAGTTCTTTTCCCTTTGAGAACTGTTTTACCTGTATCAAGATCACGAACAAGACATCCATTTGATCTGAATATAACCTCGGTTCTTTGATCACACATCTGGCTGACACTTAGTAGATTATGCTTCAATCCATCAACATATAAGACATTTCCAGCCTTAACATCTTCTTTTAAAGGAGCAATACCTTTTCCTTTTATAATAGCAGGAGTATCATTTCCAAAAGAGACTTTCTTTCCCTTTTCTAAAATAGAATAAGACTCCAGTTTTTCTTTATCACCTGTCATATGCTTCGAACATCCACTGTCAATGTACCATAGATTTTCCTGTCCTTCTGCATAAAATGCTATCCCACATCTTTCTGTTTGAGGTTCCTTTATTCTCCATGTTTTGCTGCCTGAGGCTTGTTCCTTTTTCCGTTCCTGTTCCTTTCTTTCCTGAAACCTGCTTCTGCATTCAAAGTCTTCATGACCAAAATTATTGCAAATAGAACATTCAACTTCATTTTCAAGAGCCGAAAAGTTGTTATATGTCCTTTTTGTAATCCCTGTCATACTTCTTTGTTTTTGAGCTTCCCTAGTCATGATTGTTTTATACGCAACACATTGAGCTGCTTTGTGACCAAAGTTATGGCAAGAAAAGCATTGTCCATTGAAGAAGCTTCTGCGGTTATTGAATCTACTAGCCAACTGATTGTAATTTCTATTTTCATCTATTCTTGAACCAAACTGGGAAGATTTTACCTGTGGCTGGTTGTGGCTTTTGTTCACCCTCAAGCTGGATTGCCCCTGATAGTTTCTGTTTGAAGTTTGTCCCTGCTTTACCTGATGATCTTCATTGTGCTTTTGCTCATTTCTTCTTGCTGCATCAAGATAACTTTTTGAAGTGGATGCTTGAGAAGTTTCTCCATTATAGCCCAGACCTGTCTTATTTAGTGGAGACCGCTGCACACTGATAATCTCATCCAAAGTTTCAGATCCTTTGACAAACTTGAGATTAATAGCTTTTGTTTTCTCAATTTCTTTTCTAAGACCAACAATTTCACCTTCTAATTTTTCAAGATGTTTTTCCTTTTCATCAATTTGAAATTGTAGAGTATCAATGATCATGTTCTTTTCTTCTATACATCTCTTGAGTCTAGTAATTTCATCATAAAGGTTATCCACATCTACAGCATCCTCATAATCATCATCTTCAAATGCCATTAACAACCTATATTTATTACCTTGTTCATCTTCATCACTGTTTGATAAGCCATCACTATCTTCATGGGTGTAGTAGCTTTTCTTATTTGCACTTTGTTTCTTGTTCCATCTAGCTGGTTCCTTTCCTTTATCCTTATAAGGACATTTTGCAGCATAACGACCTACTCTTCCACAAGCAAAGCATTTGAAAGGTAGCTTACCTCTGAACCTTCCAGAACCCCTTTGAAGATTTCTGACAAAATTTGATTCTTCTTCCTCTTCTTCTGGAACATGGCTTGCTTCATAGTGATCTTCTTTGCCTGATGCCTTAAAAGCAGCCTCCCTTCTGTCTGATGGACCTCCCTTTCTCATTTCATAAGCAGTTAGAATTCCATGTAGCTGAGACATAGTGAGAACACGGAGATTTTCTTTTTCTTCTATTGCAGATACTTTAGATTCAAACTTGGGGGATAATGATCTTAGAATCTTTTGAACTACTATAGGCTCTTTTATTTCTTCACCCAAATTTTTCATACAATTAACAATCTCATCTACCCGAAGAAAATAATTAGCCACACTTTCATCATTATACATCTTGAGAGTCTCATATTGAATCCTGAGAGTTTGAAGTTTAGCTTGTTTTACCTGTTCATCTCCTTCATAGCTCATGATCATTTTGTCCCATATTTCTTTTGCTGATTTGAAGTGCATTACCTTCATGAATTCTGTTTGGGATATACTTCCTAATAGAGTACTGACTGCTTTTGCATTTGTTTCATACTTCTTTTTCTCAGCTGGATCTGTAGGAGTAGCTGAAGGAAAAGCATAGTCTGTTTCTACAATGTCCCAAACTTCTGTACCAAGAGATTGAAGATATGCAGTAACTCTTACCTTCCAATAATTGAAGTTTGTCCCATCAAAAACTGGTGGCCTGATTGATGCTTCTCTCTCGTAGTTGCTCATGATGAACGATCTACCTTCAAGCAATCAAGCTTTTCTGAAGGACCTGCTCTGATACCAATTGTTGGAAATAATACTGAGAGGGGGGGGGGTGAATCAGTATTATCTAGCAATTTAACAAATCTTCCTTATTTGATCTTTTGAATTATCTTTGCATATCAGTACCATAAAATAATGAGCATGAACAAAGAAAATAGACAGTCACACCAAAGAACACAAGATGTAAGGTGGAAACCCAATGTGGGAGAAAACCACCTGCTGCAATATGTCTCTATCTTCTTTCAATTTAGAAATTCTTTTACAATGATTTTGTACTGGTGCAGTCCTTTACCAGTACGCAGGCTGCAACTTGCAGAGAGCTACAACTCTCTCTCGTTTCCCAGTCTCTCCTGGAAGGGAGCTACAACCCCCTACTTCTTTTCATGAAGAATCAAATGATCAACAAGAATACAACAGTTACAGTCCACTACAGTTATCAGATCAGTAATCACAGAACTAACCCAGAACACCTTATGAACAAAAAAATACAGTCAACAGATCATCTTAAGACAGGGACGCAATTTTTCTTTCTGTGGCCTGCGACTGGACGCAGTCTACCTTCTGCTGATCTGCGTGCCGACGCACTGTTCCTTTAAACTGCTCTGCGTACCGGCGCACCCAACAATACTATCGCGCCTCGTCTTTCGCTTCAGAGACGCATTCAATAATACTATCGCGCCGCGTCTTTCGCTTCAGAGACGCATTCAATAATACTATCGCGCCGCGTCTTTCGCTTCAGAGACGCACCTGAGCCCTTACTGTACTGCGTCTCGGCGCACTTGCTCTTCACTGAACCTGCGTCCCTTCAGATATAAAAGATATGAAGCCTTCAAAACTAACCCAGACAGTCAGATCTGTGGATCTGATCATGCGCCATAGAGATCACAGTCCATTAGAAGATTCGCCCTCATAGACCTGGACTAGATCTCACCAAAAGATATTCAACCAAAGATGATACTCAATCCAAATGAACTCCTTTGCTTTATATAGGCAAGCTCTTCCCCAAAACTTGGAACAATACCACGAGCCGACACCACAGAAACACAAAAAACCGTCGGCTAGATACCACACAAGAAACCCCCACGTGCTTTTCTTTATCTTGAAATGTGTGCACTGGGTGGACGCACCCCCTGAACGGCTGGCCTGCGTCTCTGGACGCGGGTTCTGCATGGTATACCTGCGGGGACGCACTTTATTAACCGATTGCCTGCGTCCTTCTTAATTTTATCAAACTGAGAGCCTTACCACTGGAGTTGCCATCAAGTACAACATCTGTAACATAAAGTCATACCAGAAAACATAATGCCAACACAAAAGGATTTAAATCTAGATCTGTCATGGCATGAAATGACTCATAGTCATGTGAAGATCCATTCATATTTCCCCCGAATCTTCTGAAGAAAAGATTTCATGTAATAAACCAATGAAAGGATCCATTGGCGTGGAGTTTTGCAAGCATCTGATAATTGGTGATATTGCTGATATCCAAAATGCTTTTATATAAAATTCCTAATTGATGTGCCCATGGTTCTGTAAATCTAGGAAGTTGTAATAACTAGAGAGAGAATGGTAAAAAAATATAGGACTGATACCATAAATGTTCCACCATTCTTTAAACCATTCAGGTGTGGGGTCTTGCTCTTCAATTTGTGTACCTTGCATTCCATGGTATCTCAAAGAAAACTGCACATTATAGAAAAATGAGTTAGTTTTATTTTCAAAACACATACCTATATACCAGGCTTTCTCTTGGTGTTCATGATCTTCAGAGTTCTAAAGGTTGGGTGTAAATAGGAAGCGATCAATGTAAATTTCATAGCATATTAGATTTTCATCTGTATCTTTGTGTAATGTGAAATCAAGATTGACAGTGTGAAACCCAGATTGTATTTTTTCATTACGTTCCTTCTCTTCTTCTTCACTAAGAATTTCATCAAAACTTTTATCACTAAATTCATGAAGATAACTTCAGGCTAGAGAAAAATTATCCATAACCAATACTTTCTAACAAAAGGAAGAAAGAAAAAATACTTTCAACCTCATTCTAATACCAACTACATTATTAAATGAATAGAATAAGTTTGGTTCTTGGTCTTTACCAAAAATAAACCCCAAATATGTCTATACAAATCTGGGATTATTAGACACTATACAATACTAGAGATATAAGGTTAAAGAAGAAATTCTACAAACCTCCAGTGATAATCATTTGCTTCAAACAATGAACATTTTGAAGCAATCTGAGTTTACAGCTGCACTAAAAGCTGGTCCCAATTTTTCTCATTTTGGTCATGTCCAAATTGGAATTCATCCACTACATAGAAAAGGTCAAGATGTTGTTGTCTTCTCTTGTGTTTTTGATCACCGATGGAACACTTTTCATGAAGCTTTAATTGGAGGATGTCAAGGAACATTAGCCTACGGTCCAATTTCTTGGTCCTGTGTTCCTAATTTTTCTATTTCCTTAGATGATCCTAATTCCATCAATGCTCTAATGCTCAAAATCCAAACACATGGACATGATGATTTTGAAGATAATAGCAATAATGTTGCTATTCATTGGTGATGTGTCATCAAATTTTATAAGAAGACCACTCCTTCTGTTGTCCAACAAGTTTCTAAAACCTTTGAGTTCACTACTCTAATCACTCATGACTATGGCTTAAATCTTGTTGCTCCTCAAATGATATCTCGTCAAGATCTTAAACCCCCAATAGAATGGGTCACAAATTGGGCTTCTATTCGTACTTCTCCCTGTCCACATTCTATCACTACTCAGACTTCTATTTGAGAAGATAATGGCCTTGTTCGAACTTGTTTCTTTCCTCAATCAGAGAGTGCACAGTCTAAGCATGGTGGACCTCCTCCTCCTATTGTTATACAAAACCCTATAAAATATGAAATCTTAGTAAGACCACAAATGTCCTCTATTACATCTAGTCCTGAAGGATCACCAAGTCCTTCATATGATCTTCCTTTTGATCCAAACTTCATGCATATGTTATCAAATAAGATTGCACAAACTCTTCAGTCTCAACATTCAAATATTGTTCCTCCTAGAACAATCAATATGAAATCAACATTCCAAATTCCACAATTTCCATAAGCATCTATATGTGGCCATCCTCATTGTTCTCCTAACTTTTGTCAGCAAACTCCTAGTCTTCGAAAACCCCATGAAAAAGAAGAACATGATAAAGACAGAAGAAGAATAAACATGATTCGTTTTGTTCCAAGTTCTGGAAATCAAACATAGGAATATACAACGTGTACTCCTTTTTCAGCTCATGAAGAAATTTTTCTTCAATCAGTAGGAAAATCTGCTACAAAAGGCTTAGAATATCTAGAAGAAATCCCCAGCTATAGATTGGATCCTAGGAATAAGATTCCTAGTAAAATGCATCTTCCTTCTAATGAAGAAAACATTCAATTCCTTAATATATAAAAAGGAATAAGTCCTTACGATCCCTCAAATGGATGGTATAAGAAAATGTTTAACTAGGATCTGTATACTCATTAGCAAGAGTATAGATACTGTGAAGAAATGAAAACCTATTCAAAGAAAGATATGTCAACAATCAACAAAGTCAACAATGGAAATTTGAAAACTTGGATGGAACAGAATAACCAATGGGTTTCATTTTATGAATTTTACTATCCAAGTACAAATGAAGTAGAAACCATTTTTTCATCTATCAAACCCTTAGAGTGAATATGATGCAAGGGTCAACCTTACAAATAGAAGTGCCACAACACAAATGGGAATTAATAGATGGCATTATTCTTAGCACTGAGACAACAATTCCTCCTTGGAAAAATCTTGTTATCAAACAAGATGATAAGATTTTTAAGTTACTTCCACTTTAGTCTGACCAGTCTCATATTTCAGACAGGGAATCTATTGTAGCAACAAACTGGACAAATCTTGCTCTAGATAGTTTTATTAAACATCTAGAAAGAAATCATCAATATGCAACCAAAGAAAATAAAACGCTCCAAGAAATAATTGATAAAATTCTTCAAAAGGTAGATTTTACCAGAGATCAATTATTAGATGGAATAAAAACTCTTGGATCAAATGATTTGAATATTGCTAAAACTATTGATGTTTTATAAAAAGGGATTAATGATAATTTCAAATGGATTGGAAAAGTACATTCAGTAGCAGATAAGACTCAAGATATGATGACAAGCTTAAAAACATCACTTGAAGTAATAAAGAAACAAGTTTGGGTTGTCTCTACTTCTGTTGAAAGTCTAAAAAAGAAAAACACTCCTGATCCTACTTTTAAAGCTACTACTTATTTCTTAGATCCTCAAGATAAATTACCTTTCCATGTTGTTCCTACTACTCTTCAACAAAAAATAAAGAATCTTGGTGATATCATTTTTCCTAAACCAGAAACTACCTTTGTTTATGCTCCTATGGCTAATCCTGGCATGTTTTCCAGTCTAAACTCTTCAAGCCCTGGACATAAAATGGCAGTTTCTAAGTGGTTGAAATTAGGAGATGATCCAGATAAGCCTTCCAGTTCTGATACAATACTCAAAAAATTTGAAGCAGCGCCCTCTGCTCCTCCTACTCTAGAAGATTTAGAGTTTCTTGTGAATAATTTTTCTCCTCTTGATAGAGAAAGTTTTCAGATAGAAAAATACATTCCTAATCTGATTTCATTTTCTAATGAAGAAGAACCCAAAGATACAACTGTACATAAATTTACTGATAGAAGTTATTGGAATTCTTCTTGGTCACCTGCTCCTGATAAAAGGGATGTCATGAAATCAGAATATCATAAAGATTGGTCTGCTTCTTCCACATATTCATGGAATATTGACAACTGTTCTAAAGCAGAAATATTGCCTACATTGAGTTCCATGTTGGTTTGCTACCACACATATTTAGCAGATGACATTTCTCCAATCAATGCAACCAGGAAAATCATCAATGGATTCGAAGGACTCCTTGATTCTTGGCTTAAAGCAAAAATTCATTATGATCCTATCCTTGTTCCTTCTTGGGAAGCATCTGTGGTAATGAACCAAGATAATACTACATATATGGATCCACAGACTTCATTACTTGTGAATAACATGATTGGTTGCCTAATGCATGGCATTCTTGCCAATTTTTGTCGTTATCCTCAGATCAATGATGAACTTGATGCAATCACACTTACATCCATGAAGCTTACTAATATGCAGCATTTTGATGAATATTTTATGGAATATCTCCATCGTCTGCATACTCTTTCTTCTGACATGATTCTAGATCCCAAATGGAAAGAAATCTTCATTGCTTCTTTACCAAATTGGGTAACTACTACCATTTTGAATAAGCTTCCTGGAAAGATTGGTGCCTATAAATTTGGTGTTATAAGACAAGCTATTAAGTTGTCATTGTTGAACTCTGCACTCAGGTGAAAGTTGCTCGAGCTGCCACCAGCTCCACTAAACCACATGGATATCAACAACTATGTAAACAATGGCATTTACATGGCTCTAAAAGTTTAGGGGGATATGATCGTCATTTCTCCAAAAAGAAAGCTTACTCTAAGCAAACTTTTAGATCCCCAGAAAACAAAAAAATCATTCATAGAAGGCCTCCCAGAGAATACAAAAAAACACGGCAGTTTCATCAAAGGCCAAAACAAAAGCAAATATTTTGCTTCCATTACAATGAAAAATGACATATTTTGTCCAAAATTGAAAAAATACAAACAAAAATATGGTAAGAAGAAACAATTTAGCTATAAGAATAAATCTAGCAAGGTAAATATTATTGATCTCCCTTCTAGATGTGAAGAATTAATAGATTCAGAAAATTTCTATGATCTAAATGACCAGATACATGTTGTTTATGAAGAAGAAGACTCTGAAGTTGAATATTGCAAAGATCCACACTATAATGAATGTTTTCAATAACTCTGTGAATGCAGTGATCCTGACATTTGCAAATGTAATGCAGTCAAGATGTTCAAACCACTATCAAATGAAAGCTTAGATCATGATGAGCTTTCTAGAAAATATTTTACATAAATGGTTAATGCCGCTGATCGAAAACTCAAAGAAATGTATAAAGGATTGTTGTTGACCCATCTTCAACAGTCCAAGTCACAAAAATATCAAGAATAACAAAAGACATAGATAAATCATTAGCATATCTATATTCCTTCTACATCCTTATTATCAGTTGATGGTCTAACAAGACAATTCAGATAGCAAACAATTGAAGATGATCTTCCTCAAACACTTCCTGCAATTAGTCAAGCTATCAAAGATCTCAGAAAAGAAGTCAGAGAGAATAGAAGGCTATGCATTGAAGCACATTAGGGGCAAAATATACACTCTTTACATGCACAACCCACAAAAGGAGAATCTTCACAGACAGAACAGAAAGAACTAGAAAGATATCCTGAACCATATCATGATCCAATGAAAGGTATTTTCAAATCTGAAGTCTTTGAAATTCCAGATGAAGAATTTGAAGATCCTAGATCTATATTAGGAAAGAATGCAATGAACACAGATGTAATGTACTGTGTAAAAATGAAAATCAGAATTGGTTCTTCCATAGAATGGTGGAAGGTTCTAATTGCTACAGGTTCAAGATTGAACATAGTAAACAGTGCTGTAATTCCCTATCCTCAATGACAAAATACAAAGGATTAAATAGTCTCCTTGCAAAAATAAACAAGATCCGTGACTGATACTTTAATCACAGAGAGGGAAGAGACTCCTCTACTGCGCAATCTATCATCATGAATCTGTTGTTGAATATATTTAAATACAAATGCCAACAAGAATATTAGTTCATAATAAATACCAGGTCTGCTTAATCACTCCAATATCTGACAATTCTTCTGAACAATATCCTCGTGCCGAAACATGAACTCTGGCCCAATGGTCTACTTCTATGACTTTGCGACTTCTTCAACCTTAACAAGGCTCATACAAGTTTCAGAATAGAATCCAAAACAATCTACAAAGGAGACATAGATTTACAGAAATTGAGGAATCTTTATTCATGAACTTCAAAACTCAAGTATTACAAAGTTACTTCTCAAGCAGAAAGGCTCTCTAAATTTCTCCAACCTTGAATGCCTCCCTTCCCTAATCTTGATCTATTTATAGATCCTCCATGTTTTGGGTTTGGTGATACCTCCATATCGGATATGAGAGAATCTTACTTTACATCAAAATCAAATCCTTACATCAGATATGAGAGAAGCTTGCTTTCAAGTAACCCGGAGGACATCTGCACAATATTTTACTTTACATCAAAATCAAATCCTTACATCAGATATGAGAGAATGCTTCTTTTGGGTAACCTGGAGGACATTCGCTTAGTGATTCAATCATAAAATATTTTATATTTATTCTTATCCCTTTATTTAATTATATATGTCAGATTGATTACACTGTAAGAGATTCTTTTTTAGGGAACCTTACGAAAAACCCATCTGCCACCAAAGTCGGATAGAAAGACATTACAAAATGACAAAATGTTCTAGTTGTTCACGAGAATAATGATGTTCTCTAAACCTAGTCAAGGAGTCATTATTAAAATACTGTGAGTAAATTTCTTCCTCACATTCCCAAATTGGTACTTCATCATATTCTAGTACTTTGTCCTAAAAAAGTAGTGGGCCAAAAGGATTTAAATCTGGATCTGTCATGGCATGAAATGACTCATAGTCATGTGAAGAGCCATTCATATTTCCCCCAAATCTTCTGAAGAAAATATTTCGTGTAATAAACCAATGAAAGGATCCATTGGTGCATAATGCTACAAGCATGTGATAATTGGTGATATTGCTGATATCCGAAATCCTTTTGTATAAAATTCCTCATTGATGTGCCTGTGGTTTTGTAAATTCAGAAAGTTGTAATAACCATAAAGAGAATGGGTAAAAACATAGAGGATTGATACAATAAATGTTCCACCATTCTTTAAACCATTCAGGTGTGGGGTCTTTTTCTTCAATTTGTGTAACTTGCATTCCATGGTATCTAAAAGAAAACTGCACATTATAGAAAAAAAAGTTAGTTTTATTTTCCAAACACATACCTGTATACCAGGCTTTCTCTTCACGTTCATGATATTTAGAGTTCTGAAGGTTGGGTGGCAATAGGAAGCGATCAATGTAGATTTCACACAGATTAGATTTTCATCTGTATCTTTGTGTAATGTGAAATCAAGATTTCTCAAATATTGAAGAAAACTTAAAGCTTCAAAAGCTTCATCATTTCTTTGCAGTTGATCATCCCATCAGAAATAATGTTGTCCAGTTCCATGTCGATATTTGATTTCTTTCATTGGAAACCAATATGCTTGATAATCGAGTATCAAAGTGTGAGAACCATGAGCACATTCAATGTGAATCTCATTTTCTAATCTTCTTATGATGTGACATCTGAGATTATTTTCATCATTCCTCTATAAAAATTAAAGACTGAGAAGATATGCAAAGGAATTCTTAACTCCAAATATGAACTGTACATCAAAACGATACTGGGCCAATGTCATGATCCATCTAACCATTGCTGCATCTTCAAAGTCACATTTATGGATAGCAAACTTAAGGGCTTGGAAATTTGTGTTGACTGTAAAATGTTTATAGATCACAAAATCTTTGAATTTGGCAATGCCAAGGCAGATAACTCTAAGTTCTTTCTTTAGGCTGGAACAATTTTTTTGTGTAGTTGACCAGATTCGAGAGGCATACTGGAAAATTTTATATTCCATTTCATTTTTATCAGGATCATTTTGGCAGAAAATTGCACCCCATACGATATCACTTGCATCTGTAATGATGGTTTAAGGCCATTCTTCATTGATTGTGCTTAAAGGAGAAATATTCCTAGTTTTTCCTTTAATTCTTCTGACCACCTCTGTTAAATCCTCTATCCAAGGAATTGGATCTTTTTGCAATCTTTTATTCAATAAGACTCTGCCTTGGGCACAATGTCTGACAAATTTGGCGATGTAATTCAAACTACCCAAGAATCTTTGTAGTTGAGTTTTATTAGTGATTCTATCTGGAAATTTATTTATGAAATCAAGACAATGTTGCATAATGTAATATGATCCATATTGAATCACATATCCCAAGAAATCTATCATAGTCTGAAATAACTTCATTTTTTAATATGATAAAACTATACCTTTCTCTTTCAATCTCTTGTAAAATATATCAAGATGCTTTATATGAGAGGGAATATCTGCAGAATGAATTAGAACATCATCAATATATTTCTTCAAGAAATCATCCATACCTTCAAAAGTTTCATCCATAATCCTCTGGAAGGCGCATGGAGCAGTTACTAGTCCAAAGGGCATAATATTTCATTCGAAATGTCCTTCTAGTACTGAAAAAGTTGTTTTCCACATATCTTCTTCTTTTATCCCCACTTGCTAGAAACCAGAATTTAAATCAAAATTGGAAAATATTTTTGACTGTGATATCTGAGACAAAAGCACTTAGGGCTTTGGCAAGGGATAAGCATCATAATCAAGCATATTATTCAGAGGCTTGTAGTTTACTACCAATCTTGGTTTTCCTATGATAATCTCTGAGTGTTTGTTGACATAAAATCCAAAACAAGTAATAGGGCTATGAGATTTTCTAATCAAACCTTTTTGTAGTAAGGATTTTATTTCTTCTTTACAATACCTGAGTTGTTCAGAATTCATCGGTATTGCTTTTGATCTTTCGAGTTTTCCATGAAATTCCTTTTCAAAGGAAATCCTACTTCACGTTTATGAATATGCCAAAAGGCATTTGGATCTTCAGAACAACAATATTTTAGTTTCTGAGAGGTCTCACTTATTTCTTTTTCAAATTTTCCTTTCAGAAGATTTTCATCAATCTTGAGCATTTATTTCTTCTTCTCCATATTTTCCAAGGTATTATGTAACCTGTCGATTCTATTCAATCTATTAGGAGAATTGGAAGGAATAAAAGGATAGAAATAATTTATACCTTTGAAGAGAAGAAAATATCCCCACTTCTCTGATTTTTCATCATAAGTGCTTCCATGTATTATGAAATTGCTCAAGAAAGGAGTTCCTAATTACATAGCACAATCAAGCACTGTGACTAATGGAGCATGAACTTGAATTCCTTTAGATTAAGAAATGAACACATCGATTATAGCTTCTTCCATTGTCTTGATTTCTCCACTTGCAATAAAAATTGTTGGACACTTTGTCTTTTGTCTTTGAGGATAGGGAATTATAGTGCTACTTACTATGTTCAATCTTGAACCTATATCAATTAGAATGTTCCACCATTCTATGGAAGAACCAATTCTGATTTTCATTTTTACATAGTACATTACATCTGCATTCATTGCATTCATTCCTAATACAAATCTAGGATCTTCAAATTCTTCATCTGGAATTTCAAAGTCTTCAGATTTGAAAATCTCTTTCATTGGATCATGATATGGATCAGGGTGTCTTTCTGGTTCTTTCTGTTCTGTCTGTGAAGATTCTCCTTTTGTGGGTTTTGCATGTAAAGAATGTATATTGTGCCCTTGATGTGCTTCAATGCATAGCCTTCTATTCTCTCTGACTTGTTTTCTGAGATCTTTGATAGCTTGACTAATTGCAATAAGTGTTTGAGGAAGATCATCTTCAATTGTTTTCTATTTGAATTGTCTTGTTAGACCATCAACTGAAAATAAGGCCGTAGAAGTAATATAGCTATGTTTATTATTTATCTGTGTCTTTTACTGTTCTTGATATTGCTATGACTTGGACTATTGAAGATGGGTCATCAGCAATCATTTATACATTTCTTTGAGTTTTGGATCAGGAGCATTAACCATTTGTGTAAAATAATTTCTAGAAAGCTCATCATGATATAAGCTTCCACTTGATAGTGGTCTGAACAACCTGACTGCATTACATTTGCAAATGTCAGGATCACTACATTCACAGAGTTCTTGAAAACATTCATTATAGTGTGGATGTTTGCAATATTCAACTTCAGAATCTTCTTCTTCATAAACAACATGTATCTGGTCATTTAGATCATAATAATTTTCTGAATCTGTTAATTCTTCACAGATAGAAGGGTGATCAATAATATTTACCTTGCCAGATTTACTCTTATAGCTAAATTGTTTCTTCTTACTAGATTATTGTTTGTCTTTTTTAAATTTTGGAAAATTTGGAGCAATATGTCCTTTTTCATTGCAATGGAAGCAAAATATTTGCTTCTGTTTTGTCCTTTGATAAAACTGGCATCTTTTTCTGCATTCTCTGGGAGGACTTCTATGAAAGACTTTTTTGTTTTCTAGGGATCTAAAAGTTTTCTTAGAGTAAGCTTTCTTTTTGGGGCGACAATGATCATTTTAGATAGAGGAGGAATAACCTGTTGAAGAGTTTTGTGAACCCAACGTTTCGGACTACCAAGTGAGTCCATCATCAGGGGACGCGACAATAGATAATCTTCAAACAATGATGTATCCATGAGCTGGGTTTAGGGTATATATATCTAGGTTATTGAGGAATGATGTGAAAAATTAGGTCGGCTCATGTATTTAATTTTAATTAATTTAATTAATTTAATTTAATTTTTTTAATTTTTTTTTTTTAAATTAAATTAAGTTAATTAAATTAAATTAATTAAAATTAAATACATGAGCCGACCTAATTTTTCACATCATTCCTCAATAACCTAGATATATATACCCTAAACCCAACTCATGGATACATCATTGTTTGAAGATTATCTATTGTCCCGTCCCCTGATGATGGACTCACTTGGTAGTCCGAAACGTTGGGTTCACAAAACTCTTCAACAAGTTATTCCTCCTCTATCTAAAACCATCTTCACCTGTATGGATTCCCTATTTAACGACAATGATCATATCCACCTAAAATTTTAGAGCCATGTAAATGCCATTATTTACATAGTTGTTGATATCCATGTGGTTTAGTGGAGCTGGTGGTAGCTCGAGCAACCTTCATCTGAGAGCAGAGTTCAACAATGACAACTTTAATAGCTTGTCTTATAACACCAAATTTATAGGCACCAATCTTTCCAGGAAGCTTATTCAAAATGGCAGTAGTTACCCAATTTGGTAAAGAAGTAATGAATATTTCTTTCCATTTGGGATCTAGAATCATGTCAGGAGAAAGAGTATGCACACGATGGAGATATTCCATAAAATATTCATCAAAATGCTGCATATTAGTAAGCTTCATGGATGTAAGTGTCACTGCAGCAAGTTCATTATTGATCTATAGATAACCATAAAAATTGAAAAGAATGCCATGAATTAGGCAACCAATCATGTTATTCACAGGTAATGAAGTTTGTGGATCCATATATGTAGTATTATCTGGGTTCATTACCACAAATGTTTCCCAAGAAGAAATGAGGACAGGATCATAATGAATTTATGCTTTAAGCCAAGAATCAAGGAGTCCTTCGAATCCACTGATGATTTTCCTAGTTGCATTTATTGGAGAAATGTCATTTGCTAAATATGTGCGGTAGCAGACCAACATGGAACTCAATGTAGACAGTATTTCTACTTTAGAACAATTGTTAATATTCCATGAATATCTGGAAGAAGCAGACCAATATTTATGATATTCTGATTTCATGACATCCCTTTTATCAGGAGCAGGTGACTAAGAAGAATTCCAAGAAATTCTATCAGTAACTTTATGTATAGTTGTATCTTTGGGTTCTTCTTCATCAAAAAATGAAATTTGATCAAGAATGTCTTTTGCTATCTGAAAACGTTCTCTATCAGGACGAGAAAAATTATTCACAAGAAACTCTAAATCTTCTAGAGTAGGAGGAGAAGAGGATGCTACTTCAAATTTGGTGAGTACTGTATCAGAATTGGAAGGCTTATCAGGATCATCTCCTGATTTCAACCACTTAGAAACTACCATTTTATGTCTAGGGCTTGAAGAGTTTAGACTAGAAAACATGTTAGGGTTAGCCATAGGAGCATAAACAAAGGTAGTTTATGGTTTAGGAAAAGTGATATCACCAAGATTCTTCATTTTTTATTGAAGAGTAGTAGGAACAACACGGAAAGGAAATTGATCTTGACGATCTGAGAAATAAGTAGTAGCTTTAAAAGTAGCATCAGGAGTGTTTTCTTTTTTAGACTTTCAACAGAAGTAGAGACAACCCAAACTTGTTTCTTTACTACTTCAAGTGACGTTTTTAAGCTTGTCATCATATCCTAAGTCTTATCTGCTACTAAATGCACTTTGCCAATCCATTTGGAATTATCATTAATCCCTTTTCCTAAAACATCAATAGTTTTAGCAATATGCAAATCATTTCATCCAAGAATTTTTACTCCATCTAATAATTGATCTCTGGTAAAATCTACCTTTTGAATAATTTTATCAATTATTTCTTGGAGCATTTTATTTTCTCTGGCTGCATATTGATGATTTCTTTCTAGATGTTTAATCAAAATATCTAGAGCAAGATTTGTCCAATTCGTTGTTGCAACAGATTCCCTGTCTGAAAGATGAGACTGGTCAGACTGAAGTAGAAGTAACTTAAAAATATTATCATCTTGTCTAATAACAAGATTTTTCCAAGGAGGAATTGTTGTCTCAGTGCTAAGAATAGTGCCATCTATTAATTCCCATTTGTGTTGTGGCACTTCTGTCTATAAGGTTGACCCTTGCATCATATTCACTCTAAGGGTTTGATAGATGTGTTCTAACAAAAGTTTCCCTTTCATCTTGACAGGATGTATATGTTTCAAAACATTTGATTTTGAAACATATTTTTATATTTATCATCTATGTGAGGGATGATAAGAGGTCCAGGAATTTCAACTGGATTTTCCTTAATCTCTGTTTTTATATCCTCACAAGATATATTATTGAACTTTTTTACCGAATCCATTTCTACTTCATTTGTACTTGGATAATAAAATTCATAAAAAGAAATCCATTGGTTATTCTGTTCCATCCAAGTTTTCCAATTTTCATTATTGACTTTGTTGATTGTTAACATATCTTTCTTGAATAGGTTTTCATTTCTTCACAGTATCTATACTCTTGCTGATGAGTATACAGATCCCAGTTAAACATTTTCTTATACCATTCATTTGAGGGATCATAAGGACTTATTCCTTTGTATATCTTAAGAAATTGAATGATTTCTTCATCAGAAGGAAGCTGTATTTTACTAGGAATCTTATTCTTAGGATCCAATCTACAACTGGGGATTTCTTTTGGATATCGTAAGCCTTTTGTAGCATATTTTCTTATTGATTGAAGCAAAATTTCTTCATGAGCTGAAAAAAAAAGTACACTTTGTATATTCCTGTGTTTGATTTCCAGAACTTGGAACAAAACGAATCATGTTTATTCTTCTTCTGTCTTCATCCTGTTCTTCTTTTTCATGGGGTTTTGGAAGACTAGGAGTTTGCTGACAAAAGTTAGGAGAACAATGAGGATGACCACATACAAATGGTTGTGGAAATTGTGGAATTTGGAAGGCTGATTGCATATTGATTGTTCTAGGAGGAACGATATTTGAATGTTGAGACTGAAGAGTTTATGCAATCATATTTGATAGCATATGCATGAAGTTTGGATAAGAAATAAGATCATATGAAGGACTTGGTGATCCTTCAAGACTAGATGTAATAGAGGACATTTGTGGTCTTACTAAGATTTCAGATTTTACAGGGTTTTGTATAACAAGATGAGGAGGAGGTCCACCATGCTCAGACTGTGCACTCTCGGATTGGGGAAAGAAACGAGTTTGAACAAGGCCATTATCTTCTCGAATAGAATTTTGAGAAGTGATAGGCTTTGGACAGGGAGAAGTATGAATAGCAGCCCCATTTGTGACCCATTCTATTGATGGTTTAAGATCTCAACGAGATATCATTTGAGGAGAAACAAGATTTAAGCCATAGTCATGAGTGATTAAAGTAGTGAACTCGGAGGTTTCAGAAACTTGCTGGACAATAGAAGGAGTGGTCTTCTTATAAAATTTGATGACACATCGCCAATGAATAGCAACATTATTGCTATTATCTTCAAAATCATCATATCCATGTGTTTGGATGTCGAGCATTAGAGCATTGATGGCATTAGGATCATCTAAGGAAATAGAAAAATGAGGAACACGGGACCAAGAAATTGGACCGTAGGCTAATGTTCCTTGAAATCCTCCAATTAAAGCTTTATAAAAAGTGTGAAGCAAGAAAGTGTTCCCTCTGTGGACAGAGGCAACTCCTCTAACCCTAGAGTGGGTCTAGTCATAAACAAGGACAAATCAACAACAATTCTCCTGAAATAGTTCAAGTTAGAGGCCTACCTCAACCGGTGGTCGATGAAGTTCCATTGCGCTGCTCCAGCTTCCGCTTCTTTCTCCTAATGAGTAATCAACCTGAAACAAAGCAAGGAAATATACAACAAAGCACATAACCAGATACAACAAAGAACTATCTACCCATAAAGTCAAGAAATCATGAGCTATATAGTACATTGCATATGAGACATAGGAAAACATTATTTATTGTATTAAATATGAAATATAGTAAGCTTACAACCCAGGTCTTGACATCACAAGCCTTCTTAGGAGGGTCCAACCAGCATGTTCCTCAAGCATTCACCCTTGAAGATGGATCTCCCAATACAAGTCTCTCTCACTCACAAGTTTCACACAAGATCAAAAGCACTTCACAACCTTCCTCAAGCTCTCAAACAATCCCACACTTGTCACAACAGCTACCTATCAAACTCACAACACTATCAGCAACACTCCAAAGACTAAGAATTCCAAAAAACTAGCAGCTCATAGCAATGGTGAAAGCTTAAATAGGAGAAGGATTCTCCATGAATGGTGGGAAGATGAGCTTATCTCCAAGGAAGGTAGCACAAATGACGGAACAGCCATACCAGAGAAGGGAGGGTGACATAAACAAGGCCAACAACTAGGTCTGGAGTCATCTCGAAGGTTAGTTGTTAGAACAAACTCGCCCAAACTGGATCATCACGGGTACATAATTGTTCTGGCATGCTGACATCGCTACTGCATAATGGAGAAGGTCATGTCATCGCGATAAAATAAAAGCAACAGTCGCGCTATCTCATGAATTTCGACCATCGCGGGAATCACGTGTACTTCCGAGATGGCAGCGCGTATGGTCTGTTTTGGAGCGCTCATCAGCGCGTTTATTTTGAAAATAGTCGCGATGATACAGAAACTTTGGAAAAGTGGGTCATTTGGCAACATCAGAGAGCATGAGCATGAATGACTTTGGACTCATGACATAGTAGGAAGACTGGGATGAAGACAGTGACAAATTACTGTGTAACAAAAAGTTTTCCATCGGTGATCAAAAACACAATAGAAGACAACAATGTCTTGACCTTTTCTATGTAGTGGCTGAATTCCAATTTGGACATGACCAAAATGAGCAAAATTGGGACCAGCTTTTAGTGTAGTTGTAAACTTAGACTGCTTCAAAATATTCATTGTTTGAAGTAGACGATTATTACTGGAGGTTAGTAGAATTTCTTGTTTAACCTTATATCTCGAGTATTGTATAGTGTCTAATAATCCCAGATTTGTAAAGACATCTTTGGGGTCTATTTTTGGTAAATACCAAGAACTAGACTTACTCTGTTCAATTAATAATGTAATAGCTTTATCATGGACGACAATATGAAAACCAAATTTTATTTTTTTCATTACATTCCTTCTCTTCTTCTCCTCTAAGAATTTCATCAGAACTTATATCACTAAATTCATGAAGAGAACTTCGTGCTGGAGAAAAATTATCCATAACCAATACGTTCTAACAACGGGAAGAAAGCGGAAATACTTTCAACCTTGCTTTGATACCAACTAACTACAAAGCACACACAGAAGAGACTCCTCTACTACGCAATCTAGCATCACAAATATGTTGTTGAATATATTTAAATACGAATGCCAACAAGAGTATTAGTTCATAATAAATACCCGGTCTACTTAATCGCTCCAATATCTAACAATTCTTTTGAACAAAATCCTTGTTCCAAAACATGAACTCTGGCCCAATGGTCTACTTCTGTGACTTTGCGACTTCTTCAACCTTAACAAGGCTCATACAAGTTCGATAATAGAATCCAAAACAATCTACAAAGGAGACATAGATTTACAGAAATTGAGGAATCTTTATTGATGAAATTCAAAACTCAAGTATTACAAAGTTGCTCCTCAAGCAATACAAAGTTACTTCTCAAGCAGAAAGGCTCTCTAAATTTCTCCAAGCTCGAATGCCTCCCTTCCCTAGTCTTGATCTATTTATAGATCCTCCCAGTTCTGGGTTTGGTGATACCTCCATATCGGATAGGAGAGAATCTTACTTTACATCAAAATAAAATTCTTACATCAAATATGAGAGAATCCTACTTTTGGGTAACCCGGAGGACATCCGAATAGTGATTCAATCATAAAATATTTTATATTTATTCTTATCCCTTTATTTAATTATATATGTCAGATTGATTACACTATAAGAGATTCTTTTTCAAGGAACCTTACGAAAAACTTGTCTGCCACCAAAGTCGAATAGAAAGAAATTACAAAATGACAAAATGTTCTAGTTGTTCACGAGAATAATGATGTTCTCTCAACCTAGTCAAGGAGTCATTATTAAAATACTGTGATTAAATTTCTTCCTCACATTCCCAAATTGGTACTTCAGCATATTCTAGTACTTTGTCCTGGAAAAGTAGTGGGCCAAAAGGATTTAAATCTGGATATGTCATGGCATGAAATGACACATAGTCATGTGAAGAGCCATTCATATTTCCCCCAAATCTTCTGAAGAAAATATTTCTTGTAATAAACCAATGAAAGGATCCATTGGCACGGAGTGCTGCAAGCATGTGATAATTGGTGATATTGCTGATATCCAAAATCCTTTTGTATAAAATTCCTAATTGATGTGCTCATGGTTCTATAAATCTAGGAAGTTGTAATAACTGGAGAGAGAATGGGTAAAAACATAGAGGACAGATACCATAAATGTTCCACCATTATTTAAACCATTCAGGTGTGAGGTCTTGTTATTCAATTTGTGTAACTTGAATTCCATGGTATCTAAAAGAAAATTGCACATTATAGAAAAACGAGTTAGTTTTATTTTCAAAACACATACCTGTATACCAGGCTTTCTCTTTGCGTTCATGATCTTCAAAGCTCTAAAGGTTGGGTGGCAATAGGAAGCGATCAATGTAGATTTCACAGCAGATTAGATTTTCATTTGTATCTTTGTGTAATGTGAAATCAAGATTTCTCAAATCTTGAAGAAAACTTAAAGCTTCAAAAGCTTCATCATTTCTTTGCATTTGATTATCCCATGAGAAATAATATTGTCCAATTCCATGTTGATATTTGGTTTCTTTCATTGGAAACCAATCTACTTGATAATCGAGTAGAGGTTTCTGCAAATTCAAAGTGTGAGAACCATCATCACATTCAATGTGAATCTAATTTTCTAATCTTTTTATGACGTTACATTTGAGATTATTTACATCATTTCTCTGTAAAAATTCCCGACTGAGTAGATCTGCAAAGGAATTCTTAACTCCAAAAATGAACTCTACATCAAAACAATATTGGGCCAATGTCATGATCCATCTAACCATTGCTGCATCTTCAAAGTCACATTTATCGATAGCAAACTTAAGGGCTTGGCAATCTGTTTTGACTGTAAAATGTTTATAGATCACAAAATCTTTGAATTTGGAAATGCCAAGGCAGACAGCTCTAAGTTCTTTTTTTAGGCTGGACCATTTTTTTTGTGTAGTTGACCAGATTATAGAGGCATGCTGGAAAATTTCATATTCCATTTTCTTTTTATTAGGATCATGTTGGAAAAAAAATTCACCCCATCCGATATCACTGGAATTTGTAATGATGGTTTTAGGCCATTCTTCATTGATTGTTCTTAAAGGAGAAATATTTCTAAATTTTCCTTTAATTCTTCTGACCGCCTCTGTTAAATCCTCTATCCAAGGAATTGGACATTTTTGCAATCTTTTATTCAATAAGACTCTGCCTTGGGCACAATGTCTGACAAATTTGGAGATGTAATTCAAACTACCCAAGAATCTTTGTAGTTGAGTTTTATCAGTGATTCTATTTGGAAATTTATTTATGAAATCAAGACTATGTTGCATAATGTAATATGATCCATATTGAATCACATATCCCAAGAATTCTATCATAGTCTGAAATAACTTCATTTTTTAATCTAATAAAACTATACCTTTCTCTTTGAATCTCATGTAAAATATATCAAGATGCTTTATATGAGAGAGAATATCTGCGGAATGAATTAGAACATCATCAATATATTTCTTCAAGAAATCATCCATACCTTCAAAAGTTTCATCCATAATCCTCTGGAAGGCGCATGGAGCATTTACTAGTCCAAAGGGCATAATATTTCATTCGAAATGTCTTTCTAGTACTGAAAAAGTTGTTTTCCACATATCTTCTTCTTTTATCCCCACTTGCTAGAAACCAGAATTTAAATCAAAATTGGAAAAGATTTTTGACTATGATATCTGAGACAAAAGCACTTAGGGCTTTGGCAAGGGATAAGCATCATAATCAAGCATATTATTCAGAGGCTTGTAGTTTACTACCAATCTTGGTTTTCCTCTGATAATCTCTGAGTATTTTTTGACATAAAATCCAAAACAAGTAATAGGACTATGAGATTTTCTGATCAAACCTTTTTGCAGTAAGGATTTTATTTCTTCTTTACAATACCTGAGTTGTTCAGAATTCATCGGTATTGCTTTTGATCTTTTGAGTTTTCCATGAAATTCCTTTTTCAAAGGCAATTCTACTTCATGTTTATGAATATGCCAAAAGGCTTTTGGATCTTTAGAACAACAAGATTTTAGTTTCTGAGAGAACTCACTTATTTGTTTTTCAAATTTTCCCTTCGGAAGATTTTCATCAATCTTGAGCATTTCTTTCTTCTTCTCTATCTTTGCCAAGGTATTCTGTAACCTGTCTATTCTTCTCAATCTATTAGGAGAATTGGAATGAATAAAAGGATAGAAATAATTTGTACCTTTGAAGAGAAGAAAATATCCCGATTTCTGTGATTTTTCGTCATAAGTGCTTCCATGTCTTCTGAAATTGCTCAGGAAAGGAGTTCCTAAGTACATAGCACAATCAAGCCCTGTGACTAATGGAGCATGAACTTGAATTCCTTCAGATTGAGAAACGAAGACATCTATTATAGCTTCTTCCATTGTCTTGATTTCTCCAGTTGCAGTAACAACTCCTGGACACTTTGTCTTTTGTCTTTTAGGATAGGGAATTACAGTGTCACTTACTATGTTCAATCTTGAACCTATATCAATTAGAACCTTCCACCATTTTATGGAAGAACCAATTCTGATTTTCATTTTTACACAGTACATTACATCTACGTTCATTGCATTCATTCCTAATCCAGATCTAGGATATTCAAATTCTTCATATGGAATTTCAAAGTCTTCATATTTGAAAATCCCTTTCATTGGATCATGATCTAGATCAAGCTATCTTTCTAGTTCTTTCTATTTTGTCTGTGAAGATTTTCCTTTTGTGGGTTATGCATATAAAGAATGTATATTGTGCCCTTGATGTGCTTCAATGCATAGCCTTCTATTCTCTCTGACTTCTTTTCTGAGATCTTTGATAGCTTGACTAATTGCAGGAAGTGTTTGAGGAAGATCATCTTCAAATGTTTGCTGACTGAATTGTCTTGTTAGACCATCAGCTAAAAATAAGGCTGCAGAAAGAATATAGCTATGATGATGATTTATCTGTGTCTTTTTTCGTTCTTGATATCGCTATGACTTTGACTATTGAAGATGGATCATCAACAATCCTTTATACATTTCTTTGAGTTTTGGATCAGCAACATTAACCATTTGTGTAAAATAATTTCTAGAAATTTCATCATGATCTAAGCTTTCATTTGATAGTGGTCTAAACATCCTGACTACATTACATTTGCAAATGTCAGGATCACTGCATTCACAGAGTTCTTGAAAACATTCATTACAGTGTGGATCTTTGCAATATTCAACTTCAGAATCTTCTTCTTCAAAAAGAGCATGTATCTGGTCATTTAGATCATAATAATTTTTTGAATCTATTAATTCTTCACAGCTAGAAGGGAGATCAATAATATTTACCTTTCCAAATTCATTCGTATAGCTAAATTGTTTCTTCTTACCAGGTTGTTGTTTGTCTTTTTTCAATTTTCGACAATTTGGAGCAATATGTCCTTTTTCATTGCAATGGAAGCAAAATAATTGCTTCTATTTTGGCCTTTGATGAAACTGGCATGTTTTATTGTATTCTCTGGGAGGCTTTCTATGAATGACTTTTTTGTTTTCTGGGGATCTAAATTTTTTCTTAGAGTAATATTTAGTTTTGGAGTGACAACAATCATATCCCCCTAAACTTTTAGAGCCATGTAAATGCCATTGTTTACATAGTTGTTGATAGCCATGTGGTTTAGTGGAGCTGGTGGCAGCTCGAGAAACCTTCATCTGAGAGTAGAGTTCAACAATGATAGCTTTAATAGCTTATATTATAACACCAAATTTATAGGCACCAATCTTTCTAGGAAGCTTATTCAAAATGGCAATAGTTACCCAATTTGGTAAAGAAGCAATGAAGATTTCTTTCCATTTGGGATCTAGAATCATGTCAGAAGAGTTTGCAGACGATGGAGATATTCCATAAAATATTCATCAAAATGTTGCATATTAGTAAGCTTCATGGATGTAAGTGTGACTGCAGCAAATTCAATATTGATCTGAGGATAACCACAAAAATTAACAAGAATGTCATGCATTAGGCAACCAATCATGTTATTCACAGGTAATGAAGTCTGTGGATCCATATATGTAGTATTATCTGGGTTCATTACCATAGATGTTTCCCAAGAAGGAATGAGGACAGGATCATAATGAATTTCTGCTTTAAACCAAGAATCAAGGAGTCCTTCGAATCCACTGATGATTTTCCTAGTTTCATTTATTGGAGAAATGTTATCTGCTAAATATGTGTGGTAGCAGACCAACATGGAACTCAATGTAGACAGTATTTCTGCTTCAGAACAATTGTCAATATTCCATGAACATTTGGAAGAAGCAGACCAATCTTTATGATGTTCTGGTTTCATGACATCCCTTTTATCAGGAGCAGGTGACCAAGAAGAATTCCAATAACTTCTATCAGTAAGTTTATTTACAGTTGTATCTTTTGCTCCTTCTTCATCAAAAAATGAAATCAGATCAAGAATGTCTTTTGCTATCTGAAAACTTTCTCTATCAGGAGGAGAAAAATTATTCACAAGAAAATCTAAATCTTCTAGAGTAGGAGGAGCAGAGGGCGCTGCTTCAAATTTGTTGAGTACTGTATCAGAACTGGAAGGCTTATCAGGATAATATCCCGATTTCAACCACTCAGAAACTGCCATTTTATGTCCAAGTCTTGAAGAGTTTAGAGTGGAAAACATGCCAGGATTAGCCATAGGAGCATAAACAAAGGTAGTTTCTGGTTTACAAAAAATGATATCACCAGGATTCTTCATTTTTTATTGAATAGTAGTAGGAACAACATGGAAAGGCAATTGATCTTGAGGATCTGAGAAATAAGTAGTAGCTTTAAAAGTAGGATCAGGAGTGTTTTTCTTTTTCAAACTTTGAACAGAAGTAGCGACAACTCAAACTTGTTTCTTTACTACTTCAAGTGATGTTTTCAAGCTTGTCATCATATCCTGAGTCTTATCTGCTACTAAATGTACCTTGCCAATCTATTTGGAATTATCATTAATCCATTTTTCTAAAACATCAATAGTTTTAGCAATATGCAAATCATTTCATCCAAGAGTTTTTATTCCATCTAATAATTGATCTCTGGTAAAATCTAGCTTTTGAAGAATTTTATCAATTATTTCTTGGAGAATTTTATTTTCTCTGGTTGCATATTGATGATTTCTTTCTAGATTTTTTATCAAACTATCTAGAGCAAGATTTGTCCAGCTTGTTGCTGCAATAGATTCCCTGTCTAAAAGATGAGACTGGTCAGACTAAAGTGGAAGTAACTTAAAAATCTTATCATCTTGTCTGATAACACGATTTTTCCAAGGAGGAATTGTTGTCTTAGTGCTAAGAATAGTACCATCTATTAGTTCCCATTTGTGTTGTGGCACTTCTGTCTGTAAGGCTGACCCTTGCATCATATTCACTCTAAGGGTTTAATAGATGTGTTATAACAAAAGCTGCCCTTTCATCTTGACAGACTGTAAATGTTTAGAAACATTTGATTTTTGCAATATATTTTTATATTTATCATCTATGTGATGGATGATAAGAGGTCCAGGAATTTAACCTAGATTTTCCTTAATATTTATTTTTATATCCTCACAAGATAGATTCTTGAACCTTTTAACTAAAGCCATTTCTACTTCATTTGTACTTGGATAATAAAATTCATAAAAAGAAATCCATTGGTTATTCTATTCCATCCAAGTTTTCCAATTTTCATTGTTGACTTTGTTGATAGTTGACATATCTTTCTTTGAATAGGTTTTCATTTCTTCACAGTATCTATACCAACTACAAAGCGCACACAGCAAAAGCAAGAATGCGGAAATAAACACGTTCCGTGACTGATACTTTAATCACAGAGAGGGAAGAGACTCTTCTACTGCGAAATATAGCATCATGAATCTGTTGTTGAATATATTTAAATACGAATGCCAACAAGAGTATTAGTTCATAATAAATACTAGGTCTGCTTAATCGATCCAATATCTGACAATTCTTTTGAACGATATCCTCGTGCCGAAACACGAACTCTGGACCAATGGTCTACTTCTGCGACTTTGCGACTTCTTCAACCTTAACAAGGCTCATAGAAGTTCAAGAATAGAATCCAAAACAATCTACAAAGGAGACATAGATTTACAAACATTGCGGAATCTTTATTGATGAACTTCAAAACTCAAGTATTACAAAGTTGCTTCTCAAGCAATACAAAGTTACTTCTCATGCAGAAAGGCTCTATAAATTTATCCAAGCTTGAATGCCTCCCTTTCCTAGTCTTGATCTACTTATAGATCCTCCCAGTTTTGGGTTTGGTGATACCTCCATATCAGATACGAGAGAATCTTACTTTACATCAAAATCAAATCCTTACATCATATATGAGAGAATCCTACTTTCGGGTAACCCGGAGGACATCCGCACAGTATCTTACTTTACATCAAAATCAAATCCTTACATCAGATATGAGAGAATCCTGCTTTCAGGTAACCCGGAGGACATCCGCACAGTGATTCAATCATAAAATATTTTATATTTATTCTTATCCCTTTATTTAATTATATATGTTGGATTGATTACATTGCAAGAGATTATTTTTTAGGGAACCTTACGAAAAACCTGTCTGCCACCAAATTTGGACAGAAAAAATTACAAAATGACAAAATGTTCTAGCTGCTCACGAGAATAATGATGTTCTCTGAACCTAGTCAAGGATTAATTATTAAAATACTGTGAGTAAATTTCTTCCTCACATTCCCAAATTGGTACTTCATCATATTCTGGTACTTCATCCTGAAAAAGTAGTGGGCCAAAAGGATTTAAATCTGGATCTATCATGTCATGAAATGACTCATATTCATGTGAAGAGCCATTCATATTTCCGCCGAATCTTCTGAAGAAAATATTTTTTGTAATAAACCAATGAAAGGACCCATTGGCGTGGAGTGTTGCAAGCATGTGATAATTGGTGATATTGCTGATATCCAAAATCCTTTTGTATAAAATTCCTGATTGATGTGCCCGTGGTTCTGTAAATCCAAGAAGTTGTAATAACCGGAGAGAGAATGGGTAAAAACATAGAGGACTGATACCATAAATGTTCCACCATTCTTTAAACCATTCAGGTGTGGGGTCTTGTTCTTCAATTTGTGTAACTTGAATTCCATGGTATCTAAAAGAAAACTGCACATTATAGAAAAACAAGTTAGTTTTATTTTCAAAACACATACCTATATACCAAGCTTTCTCTTGGCGTTCATGATCTTCAAAGTTCTGAAGGTTGGGTGGTAATAGGAAGCGATCAATGTAGATTTCATAGCAGATTAGATTTTCATCTGTATGTTTGTGTAATGTGAAATCAAGATTTCTCAAATCTTGAAGAAAACTTAAAGCTTCAAAAGCTTCATCATTTCTTTGCATTTGATCATCCCATGAGAAATAATGTTGTCTAGTTCCATGCTGATATTTTATTTCTTTCATTGCAAACCAATCTTCTTAATATTTGAGTAGAGGTTTCTGCAGATTCAAAGTGAGAGAACCATCAACACATTCAATGTGAATCTCATTTTCTAATCTTCATATGATGTTACATCTTAGATTATTTACATCATTTCTCTGTAAAAATTCCCGACTGAGAAGATCTGCAAAGGAATTATTAACTCCAGAAATGAACTCTACATCAAAACAATACTGGGCCAATGTTATGATCCATCTAACCATTGCTGCATCTTCAAAGTCACATTTATGGATAGAAAACTTAAGAGCTTGGCACTCTGTTTTGACTGTAAAATGTTTATAGATCACAAAATCTTTGAATTTGGCAATGCTAAGGTAGACAGCTCTAAGTTCTTTCTTTAGGCTGGACCAATTTTTTTTGTGTAGTTGACTAGATTCTAGAGGCATACTGGCAAACTTCATATTCCATTTTCTTTTTATTAGGATCCTGTTGGCATAAAATTTCACCCCATCTGATATCACTTGCATCTGTAATGATGGTTTAGGCCATTCTTCATTTATTGTGCTTAAAGGAGAAATAATCCTAATTTTTCCTTTAATTCTTCTGACTACCTCTGTTAAATCCTCTGTCCAAGGAATTGGACCTTTTTGCAATATTTTATTCAATAAGTCTCTGTATTGGGCACAATGTCTGACAAATTTGGAGATGCAATTGAAACTACCCAAGAATATTTGTAGTTGAGTATTATCAGTGATTCTGTCTGGAAATTTATCTATGAAATCAAGACTATGTTGCATGATGTAATATGATCCATATTTAACCACATATCCCAATAAATCTATCATAGTATGAAATAACTTCATTTTTGAATATGATAAAACTATACCTTTTTCTTTGACTCTCTTGTAGAATATATTAAGATGCTTTATATGAGAGGGAATATCTACAGAATAAATTAGAAAATCATCAATAAATTTCTTCAAGAAATCATCCTTACCTTCAAAAGTTTCATCCATAATCCTCTGGAAGGCAAATGCAGCATTTACTAGTCCAAAGGGCATAATATTCCATTCAAAATGTCCTTCTAGTACTGAAAAAGTTGTTCTCCACTTATCTTCTTCTTTTATCCCTACTTGCCAGAAACCAGACTTTAAATCAAACTTGGAAAAGATTTTTGACTGTGATATCTAAGGCAAAAGCTCTAAGTGTTTGTTGACATAAAATCCAAAACAAGCAATAGGGATATGAGATTTTCTGATCAAACCTTTTTGCAGTGAGGATTTTATTTCTTCTTTACAATACCTGAGTTGTTCAAAATTCATCGGTATTTATTTTGATCTTATGAGTTTTCCATGAAATTCCTTTTTCAAAGGCAATTCTACTTCATGTTTATGAATATGCCAAAAGGCATTTGGATCTTCATAACAACAAGATTTTAGTTTCTAAGAGATCTCATTTATTTCTTTATCAAATTTTCATTTCAGAAGATTTTCATCAATCTTGAGCATTTCTTTCTTCTTCTCCATCTTTTCCAAGGTATTTATAACCTGTCAATTCTACTCAATCTATTAAGAGAATTGGAATGAATAAAAGGATAGAAATAATCTATACCTTTGAAGAGAAGAAAATATTCCCATTTCTATGATTTTCATCATAAGTGCTTCCATGTCTTCTAAAATTGCTCAAGAAATGACTTCCTAAGTACATAGCACAAGCAAGCCCTGTGACTAATGAAGGATGAACTTGAATTCCTTCATATTGAGAGACGAAAACATCTATTATAGCTTCTTCCGTTGTCTTGATTTCTCCACTTGCAGTAACAACTCCTGGACACATTGTCTTTTGTCTTTGAGGATAGGGAATTACATTGTTGCTTACTATGTTCAATCTTGAACCTATATCAATTAGAACCTTCCACCTTTCTATGGAAGAACCAATTCTGATTTTCATTTTTACACAGTACATTACATTTGTGTTCATTGCATTCATTCCTAATCCAGATCTAGGATCTTCAAATTCTTCATATGAAATTGCAAAGTCTTCAGATTTGAAAATCCCTTTCATTGGATCATGATATGGATCAGGCTGTCTTTCTAGTTCTTTCTATTCTGTCTGTGAAGATTCTCCTCTTGTGGGTTGTGCATGTAAAGAATGTATATTATTCCCCTGATGTGCTTCAATGCATAGCCTTCTATTCTCTCTGACTTCTTTTCTAAGATCTTTGATAGCTTGACTAATTGCAGGAAGTGTTTGAGGAAGATCATCTTCAATTGTTTGTTGTCTGAATTTTCTTGTTAGACCATCAACTGAAAATAAGGCTACAGATAAAATATAGCTATGTTGATGATTTATCTATTTCTTTTGTTGATCTTGATGTTGTTGTGACCTGGACTGTTGAAGATGGGTCATCAGCAATCCTTTATACATTTATTTGAGTTTTGATCAGCAGCATTAACCATTTGTCTAAAATAATTTCTAGAAAGCTCATTATGATCTAAGCTTTCATTTGATAGTGGTCTAAACATCCCGACTACATTACATTTGCAAATGTTAGGATCGCTGCATTCACAGAGTTCTTGAAAACATTCATTATAGTGTGGATCTTTGCAATATTCAACATCAGAATCTTCTTCTTCATAAACAGCATGTATCTGGTCAATTAGATCATAATAATTTTCTGAATCTGTTAATTCTTCACAACTAGAAGGGAGATAAATAATATTTACCTTGCCAGATTTATTCTTATAGCTAAATTGTTTCTTCTTACCAAATTGTCATTTGTCTTTTTTCAATTTTGGAAAATTTGGAGCAATGTGTCCTTTTTCATTGCAATGGAAGAAAAATATTTTCTTTTGCTTTGGCCTTTGATGAAACTGGCGTGTTTTTTGTGTTCTCTGGGAGGCCTTCTATGAATCACTTTTTTGTTTTCTGGGGATCTAAAAGTTTGCTTAGAATAAGCTTTCTTTTTGGAGCGACGACGATCATATCCCCCTAAACTTTTAGAGCCATGTAAATGCCATTGTTTACATAGTTGTTGATAGCCATCTATTTTAGTGGAGTTGGTGGCAGATCGAGCAACTTTCATCTGAGAGCAAAGTTCAACAATGACAGCTTTAATAGCTTGTCTTATAACACCAAATTTATAGGCACAAATCTTTCCAGAAAGTTTATTCAAAATAGCAGTAGTTACCCAATTTGGTAAAGAAGAAATGAAGATTTCTTTCCATTTGGGATCTAGAATCATGTCAGAAGAAAGAGTATGCAGACGATGGAGATATTCCATAAAATATTCATCAAAATGTTGCATATTAGTAAGCTTCATGGATTTAAGTGTGACTGCAGCAAGTTCATTATTAATCTGAGGATAACCACAAAAAATGACAAGAATGCCATGCATTAGGCAACCAATCATGTTATTCATAGGTAATGAAGTCTGTGGATCCATATATGTAGTATTATATGGGTTCATTACCATAGATGTTTCCTAAGAAGGAATGAGGACAGGATCATAATGAATTTATGCTTTAAGCCAAGAATCAAGGAGTCCTTCGAATCCACTGATGATTTTCCTAGTTGCATTTATTGGAGAAATGTCATCTGCTAAATATGTATGGTAGCAGACCAACATGGAACTCAATGTAGATAGTATTTTTGATTCAGAAAAAATTGTCAATATCCCATGAATATGTGGAAGAAGCAGACTAGTCTTTATGATATTCTGATTTAATGACATCCCTTTTATCAAGAGCAGGTGACCAAGAAGAATTCCAAGAACTTATATCAGTAACTTTATGTATAGTTGTATCTTTGGGTTCTTCTTCATCAGAAAATGAAATCAGATCAGGAATGTCTTTTACCATCTAAAAATTTTCTCTATCAGGAGGAGAAAAATTATTCACAAGAATCTCTAAATCTTCTAGAGTAGCAGGAGCAAAGGGCGCTGCTTCAAATTTGTTTATTACTATATCAGAACTGGAAGGCTTATCAGGATCATCTCTTGATTTCAACCACTCAGAAATGGCCATTTTATGTCCAGGGCATAAAGATTTTAGACTGGAAAACATGCCAGGATTAGCCATAGGAGCATAAAGAAAGGTAGTTTCTGGTTTAGGAAAAATGATATCACCAGGATTCTTCATTTTTTATTGAAGAGTAGTAGGAACAACATGGAAAGACAATTGATCTTAAGGATCTGAGAAATAATTAGTATCTTTAAAATTAGGATCAGCAGTGTTTTTCTTTTTCAGACTTTCAACAGAAGTAAAGACAACCCAACCTTGTTTCTTTACTACTTCAAGTGAAGTTTTTAAGTTTGTCATCATATCCTGAGTCTTATCTGCCACTGAAGTTACTTTGTCAATCCATTTGGAATTATCATTAATCCATTTTTCTAAAACATCAACAGTTTTAGCAATATGCAAATTATTTCATCCAAGACTTTTTATTCCATCTAATAATTGATCTCTGGTAAAATCTACCTTTTGAAGAATTTTATGAATTATTTCTTGGAGCATTTTATTTTCTTTGGCTGCATATTAATGATTTCTTTCTAGATTTTTAATAAAACTATCTAGAGCAAGATTTGTCCAGTTTGTTGTTGCAATAGATTCCCTGTTTGAAAGATGAGTCTGGTCAGACTAAAGTTGAAGTAACTTAAAAATCTTATCATCTTGTCTGATAACAAGATTTTTCCAAGGAGGAATTATTGTCTCAATGCTAAGAAGAGTGCCATCTATTAATTCCCATTTGTGTTGTGGCACTTCTGTATGTAAGGCCGACCCTTGCATCATATTCACTCTAAGGGTTTGACAGATGTGTTCTAACAAAAGCTACCCTTTCATCTTGACAGACTGTAAATGTTTCAGAACATTTGATTTTTGGAACATATTTTTATATTTATCATCTATGTGAGGGATGATAAGAGGTCCAAGAATTTCAACTAGATGTTCCTTAATCTTTGTTTTTATATCCTCACAAGATAGATTCTTGAACTTTTTGATCAAAGCCATTTCTACTTCAATTGTACTTGGATAATAAAATTCATAAAAATGAATCCATTGGTTATTCTGTTCCATCCAAGCTTTCCAATTTTCATTGTTGACTTTGTTGATTGTTGACATATCTTTCTTTGAATAGGTTTTCATTTCTTCATAGTATCTATACTCTTGATGATGAGTATACATATCCCAGTTAAACATTTTCTTATACCATTCATTTGAGGGATCATAAGGACTTATTCCTTTGTATATCTTAAGAAATTGAATGATTTCTTGATTAGAAGGAAGTTGTATTTCACTAGGAATCTTATTTCTAGGATCCAATCTGTAGATGGGGATTTCTTCTGGATATTCTAAGCCTTTTGTAGTAGATTTTCCTACTGATTGAAGAAAAATTTCTTCATGAGCTGAAAAAGGAGTACACTTTGTATATTCCTTTGTTTGATTTCCAGAACTTGGAACAAAACGAATCATGTTTATTCTTCTTCTGTCTTCATCCTGTTCTTCTTTTTCATGGGGTTTTGGAAGACTAGGAGTTTGCTGACAAAAGTTAGGAGAACAATGAGGATGACCAGATACAAATGGTTGTGGAAATTGTGGAATTTGGAATACTGATTACATATTGATTGTTCTAGGAGGAACAATATTTGAATGTTGAGACTGAAGAGTTTATGCAATCATATTTGATAACATATGCATGAAGTTTGGATCAGAAATAAGATCATATAAAGGACTTGGTGATCCTTCAAGACTAGATGTAATAGAGGACATTTGTGGTCTTACTAGGATTTCATATTTTACAGGGTTTTGTATAATAAGAGAAGGAGGAGGTCCACCATACTCAAACTGTGCACTCTCTGATTGGGGAAAGAAATTGTTAGCACCTAAATCTGCCTTAGGCTGAAGGAAGGCAAAATTCAGGGTAACCACAAACCACGCTCAGTCTGGTAGCTAGCCCTACCAGAATAGGAGAGGGTTCTCTCGGAGTCATGCTCAGCGAATAAGTAAACGGAGTGGTCTAAGATGACTAACAATGAAATATTGATCTTAGGCTAGTAAGTAAATATGGATACAAGAAGCAATTTTTTATGAATGACTGAGTTTCTGGGATGGTATGGGACCAACGGACAATAATGAGCAGAGAATGTAATACAAAGGCACATATTACTTCATGAGGCAAGATAGGAGGAAAGTCTAGCAATTTAGTTTGAAATAACACAGAATGGAGGAATTTCTTAGGAGGGTGAAAAGGGCATAAGTACATGAATCCTTTTCATCAGAAGAAGAACACTGAACATGAAATTTTCCCACAGGCAGAGCAATAAAAATGAATTCTACCTTATCTAACTTAGAAAATTTAACTAGAAATGAATATGAAATGAACTGTGAAACATTAAGAAATACATATGAAACATAAGAGACACATTTGCTACACTCACAACCACATGAATCTCATGAAATAGAGCCGCTGCCTTTCATTAATCCTCTGTCAAAATATACAATGAAGAACTGAGTTTCTCTCCCACAGTCTCCCAGAAATTACAAACCAACCAACCCTTTGCAAATAGTTTGCATACAATATATAGAATGTGCCATGAAGAGATAGAATTCCCAGGCGTTGGGGAGTTACTCGAATCATTACAAAATGGAAGTGAAAATCCAACCATTAGCTACAGGTGTAATGTTACAAACATGACAAATGGCTTGGGTGACCGTTTGCCTTCCTTTTCCACTTGGATAGAAGCCAATCTAGAGTGAGAATACTTTAAATGCTGCCTTAGGTTCCAAAAACTAAAATGTAGATGAGTAGGCCCACTTGGAGAAGTCGTGAATCGAAATTTCACGAAACGGAGGTAAAATTGGGTTTTTTTCCTGTATGCGTTGCGCCATTTTCTATGTGCGCCGCGCCAATTTGGAGCCTATTTTGAGGGACTTTCAGGAGTCCAAAATGTGCCCAATTCTGCTTGTTGGAAATCCTGTCCTGTCTACTTTCTAACCCAAGTCGAATTTTTGAATTTGGTTCTCATTTGCCCCTCCAAATATTCATTCTCCCAAGACTGCTTCCTGTGTGTCATAATAGGGGCAGAGAGGTCATTTTTTGGGTGTTTTTGACTTCCTGGAGACTCAGATCTTGTCCAAATTTCTTTTCCAAGCACCAGTAGTCATGATTTTTCATGCTGAATCCAAAAATACAAACCATTCTTGATTTGGAGCTCCCAATTTTTAGCACCGCGCCATAGGGCGAAAAAACCTGTGTTTTGCCCAAAAATTTGTCATGTGACCAAAATTTCCCCAAATTTCTTGAAATTTGGGCTGGAGGTCCTTTATGAAGTGCTATACTATGCCAAGGAAGCTTCAGCCAAGATTTGAAGCCAATATTTCTCTTTTTCCTCTTTTTCCTCTTTTGTTGCTTTGCTCAATTTTGCCTTCAAGCTCTTTATCGGGCCTTTGCACTCATATTTCGTGCCCTGTAATGGAAGGCCATGTGTCTCAGTAAGGTAGGGTCCTTATTGACCTTGTCCTTCATCCTCTCCAAGTGCATGTTAACTCTCTCGAGATTGGCCTCCCGATCCTCATTGATCTCTTGCTCCAATGATTTGAGCTCAACTCTTCTCCTTTGTGCAGCTTGGCGATGCTCACAAATGTTTTGTAGCTCCATAATCACCTGCTGATCCTCCAGCTATTTGTCCCTCTACTCTAGTTATTTCATGTTCCACTTAGCCCTCTCCAATTCAAGGGATAAGGCCTCAATCTCTGATTGCTGCTCCTGGATGATCTCTCTAAGCTCTGCATCTGTCGGTTTTGTATCTGTCTCATCATCATGAAGGAGAACGAATTCTGTCTCTCGTTCACCTGATGGATCACCTGAAGGCCCCTCATCATGCATTGGCTCCTTACCTCTGTCCTGTTCCTATGTCGTCAATGTAAGAAGCGAGGCCCCTTCCACCCCGGGTGGAGATAACACTCGCTTTTCCCCTGCAAACAAATGTCTACTGCCTCTCTGATAGGTGATGAATATTGGCATAGTAGCAGCCTCATGGCACTCATACTGGTGAGAAGGACCACCTATCTCATGCTCTACCTCTGATAATACCTGTGGAGTGCTGAAGAAGTCACGGGAGATAAAGTCCTCCCAAGTAATGCCCTGCAATCCCAACTGATGATCCACCAAAATCCGGATAAGAGCAAAGTGATAAACATTGTTAAGCTGCTGCTGAGGGGTCTTATGTTGCATGACATTTTTCATCCTCTCTATGTTCCTGCAAATGAAAAATGGGAGGTTCATCATCCGTACCCTGGTAAAGTGCATGAGCAACCTAATGTGATAGGCATATAGGCGAGAGAACCTCCCCTCACAACTGAAGTACTTCATGATCAATTTCATGAGCGAAGCATACTCGTCTTTCAAATATCTGAATGGGAAGACTCTTGTGAGCTGCCTCAAACAAATGGCCTTAATGTAAGGCTCATAGTATTGCCTATCCACCTTCTTCTTCTTATGCCACTGTTCTCCAACATTTGATATGCCTGTTGCCACTGAGATAGTTTCGGGTGTCAATGTGAAGGTGACCCCGGCCAAGATGGACTGACCTCCATGTAGATGAAGCATAAAAAGATGGGCCAACTCATGATGAACTCTAACATTAGCCACCCTTTGAAAAAATTCAAAACATGCTAGGTGCTGGAAACATGACATAGCAAGAGGGCATGCCTGCAATTCAGTGAGGGTGTTTGGCTCATCCCTAACATGTTTGCCACTCTTGTGATGTCTCCTGGGAGCCTATTCTCCTAAAGTTGTATCACTATGAGTTTCCACCTCATACTCTGATGAACCCTCAGATGCCATGACTGTTGTTTATGTACTGTACTTAGGCTGCCCTTTGATGATGGTGAAGCTGGGTGTTGTTTTTGTGATATCTGCCACCAAGGGGAACAATGAAACAAAGGGAGTATTAGGAGGGGAGTAATGTGATGGGAATAGGGGTTATGGGGAGAAATTTGTTTAGGGATATGTAGGGGGTTTGGGTATTTGATAGGGTAGGTTTTTTTGGGTTTTAATGAGGTAGGGTTTGGTGTTTGTATGGAAAAAATAGTGGAGGGATAAGGAATATGAGTTTGGTAGTATTTTAGGGTAGTGGGAATACGAAACAATAGCATAGGGGGATAAGGAAAAATGGTAAGGAAGGAAAATGGAACCTTGGCATCAACACCACACTTATACAACCGTAGCAACAATGACATTTTGGTATTTTCTTGTGGTTGGTTTTATGAGTTTTTGTTGCATTCAATCATAGGCATAAAACCACCATATCATTTATGAACTTTGATAAACAAGTGATGTTATAGAGCCCACCTTGCAATTTGGTGGGCTTCACAAAAGATTTGAGGAAGTTTGGCAAGGTTTTGAGCGCTTTGTCTGTGTGCGCCATGCCCTGGGTGTGCGCTGCGCCCTCTGTGTGCACCGCGCCCTCTGTGTGCACCGCGCCCTTTGTGTGCGTTGCACCCCTGTCTATATGCGTCGCGCCCTGAAATTGCTTCCAATCTTGCTCTAAAATGCACGATGCACACTCAAACAGTTTGAAATGTTTCCCCAAGCACTTGGTTTGCACAATGACTTCGATTTTGGTGGAAAATTATATTTAAAGACTTGAAAGTCATGGGTTAAGTCTTTGCTTTTCAAAAACCCATTTTTCTAATGTTATGTTTTGACACTTTTTCCTTGATTTAAAGCGACACTGGTTTTCACTTTCCCTTTGAAATTTTAGCTCAAATGATGAAATTTTTGGCACTCTTTGCAGGGATTGCATGACAGGGCATTTGGCCATGGAAACCATGATTGCACCTAAAGAAATCAATTGAATATTTTTTTGGAAATTTTATCACCAATGACATTGTTTGACTTTTCCTCAAAACAGAGTTTTGAAGAACAGTCGCAGTTTATCAGTATGACGATGAAACTCTCTGAAGCATTACTTTGTAAGGGAATCACTCTGGCCTGCATGGCTTTATTGGACATATTTAAAGACCAAATTGATTAATCCCTAGACCTAATGATAAAAAATGACTTTTGTCCATTAAAGGACCAGACCTTGACTTTCATGGACTTTGGTGCTCATTAACAAAGACCAAAGCCAGCAGGAGCCAGACATGAGGGGAAATGACTAGCATGACCTTTTCCGTCAGATTATGGCATGCTCCTAGTGGAATGCAGCTGAGTGAATGGAGCGGGACACCTAAAAATGAAATGCATAAAGAGTTTTGATCACTGATGGAGGACTAACCAAACCGACTCTAACATTGGCTCCAATGGGGGATGGTAGCTGCTTGGAGGTGCCAAGAACAGCAGATCTCTGGAAGAGCTAGACAGTGCCTTCGTCCATTGGGCTATGGAGTCATTTTTTCGACTAACAACACAGGACTCTGACTCATTTTTGAAACTAAAATGACCAAAAAATTAACTCAAACTTGACATTGAAATGACTTGAAGACAAACTTGACAAACTCAAACCAAACTGAAATAAAAATGGTATTTACAATGACAGTGGAAGCAGCGTTAATAAATCAGATATGGTATCACTTGAGCAACCGACCATTGATCGGCCCTCCTAGACAATCTTCCCCGTTCATTTCCTTCAGAAGAAAGGCATTTTGACCCCTATATGCTGCAATCTTGAAAGGACCTTTCCAAAGATTCTCAAACTTACCGTGCTTACCTTTCTCCTCATTCCTTGCATCCCACTTCAGCACCACATCATCCAACTGAAATTTATCTGCCTTTGCTTTTCTGTCATAAATTTTCTTGATCTTCTCCTGCAATTTGGATGTGTTCTTGAAAACTTCTTCTCTTGTCTGCTGCAAGTGGACCATTTGATTCAACCTTCTCTGCATGGGATCTTCTTCACTGTCAGCCTCCTGAAGAAGTTTGACTACCGGGGCAGCAAGAGAGGTATGGAATACTGTATCAACTCCATAAACAAGCTCAAATGGTGACATATCAATGGAATTTTTCTGACTGACCCGATCTGCCCAAAGTGCATGGACCAACCTCTTATGCCAACTCTTCTTATTTATTTCCAGCAGCTTCTTGATGATGTTGACCAATGATTTGTTTGAAGACTCTGCCAATCCATTGCCTTGCGGATGATAGGCAGTTGAGTGACCCAAAATGATGTGATATTTATGACAAAACTCTACCATCCTTTTTGATTTGAAAGCTGTTGCGTTATCGGTGATTAACTTATTCGGGCAACCAAAACGAGACAAGATGTTATTTTCAAGGAATGAAATGATTACCGCATCTGTATCTTGTTTGGTGGGAATTGCCTCGATCCATTTGGTGAAATAATATGTCGCTGTGAGGATCCACCTGTGCTCACCGGAAGAAGCGGGATGAATTTCACCAATGAAATCCAACCCCCATTGCTGGAAAGGAGCACTCACCTCAATAGACTTAAGTGGCAATGGTTGTAACTTCTACTTCCCTTCGAAAATCTGGCATTTATGACAGCACTTGACCATCTTATATACATCAGCAAACAATGTTGGCCAATAGTACCCTGCTCTCAGAATTTTATTTGCTGTTGATTTCCAAAAAAGTTGACCACCACATTCTCCTCTGTGGCAATCCTCCATAACTTTCTGTGCTTCTTCTTCAACCAAACAATTCAAAAGAATGCCACCGGGATCTTTCCAATACACTGCAGAATTTAGAGTGCAAAAATTGGCACCTTTCAACTTGAGTGTTCTCGCTCGGTTTCTAGGCATGCCGGGTGGTGGTGACAAATTTTTAAGCACATATATGGTATATGAATACCAAGGAGAGAGAGAAAACATTTCAGGTACCTGAATTGATGATCCTTCCTCATTCTCATCGGACATAGCAACGATCAGATTTATGTCCAAGGCATGCAATTTTGATTCGGCCATTAACTTCACCAATCCCTGTCCTTTAACCAGCTTTGTGGGCTCTATTTCCACATCATATTCCAGAAAGGCTGCAATACATTTGCCTCATCTTCCTTCTGGATCGGTCTGCACTAAAACATCTTTTACAACAGCGTTAGGAACATAGGCCAAAATATGAGAATGTAGAATATATACCCGGAAATCTTTCAATGCCTTCACAAGTGCAAGAGCTTGCTTCTCAATGATGTTGTACTTTAAGGCTGCATCTCTTATGGCTCTGCTGAAGAATGCAATGGGTATTTCATGATTATCTATTTTCCGCAATAATACAACTACCATAGTGTGCTCCAAAGCAAATGAAAACAATATGAAATCCTGAGTGTAGTCCGGGCTGACTAGAACTGGGGCTGAAGAAAGAGCCAATTTGACCAAATTGAAAGATTTTACAGCCTCCTCCATCCACTTCACTTGGCTGTCCTTCTTAAGCATGTGTGTCATTTCTCTTAGGTGCTCAGCAAGATTAGGTACAAAGCAACATAGAAAATTCATCTTACCATTGAACGATTGTATCTCTTTTTTATTCTAGGGCAGATCGATTTGCCATCAATACGAATGCCATCTTTTGAGATAATATGCCCAAGTAGTTTTCCTTCCTCCATGGTGAACAAGCTCTTCTTTAGATTCAGCGAAAAACCATATTTTCTGCACTTTTGAAAGACAGTTTTTAGATGGCACATGTGCTCTTCATCAGATTTGGAAAACACTGTCAAATCATCCAGGTACACCACCAAAAAGACATCCTTCTCATTTGCAAAAGCCAAGTCCATTGCACGCTGAAAAGTGGCACCTGCATTTTTCAAACCGAAAGCCATTTTAGCGTAATGAAAGGTTCCCCATGGAGTGCTGAATGTTGTCTTGTCTCGGTCATCTTCATGGACAGAAACTTGGTTATATCCGGAATAACCATCAAGTAGTGACATACGAGATGCTCCCACTACTCGCTGAAGTATATGGTCCATTTTGCGCAGTGGATAGTTATCCTTCAATGAAACTTTATTGAGATTTCTAAAATCAATGCATAAGCAGATTTCACCTGTCTTCTTTTGTACGGGCACCAAGTTAGAGATCCAATCCGAAAATCTGATGGGCACAATGATCCCTGATTTGTATAACCTGTTTACCTCCTTTCCAATAGATGGCAGCAACTTTGGATTTAGCTTCCTTAACTTTTGTCTGAATGGTTTTTGATTGGGCTTGATGGGTATGATGTGCTGAATTATATTGGTATCATATGTCTTTAAGTCATAATAGTCCCAAGAAAACACATCTGCAATTGAAGCCAACAAACTGATGTATTTGTCCTTGATCTTTGGCGGCAATGCTTTGGACAATTTTACAACTTAGGATTAGCAGTTGTTCCGATGTTGACCTCTTCTACACCCTTCTCTGTTGGCTGCAATGTTGGCTTGCGGGCTACATCATCTTGATCAAAAATTTCTTCTAAAGGTATCAAGCCTTTAGGAATAACGTTATTCTTCAGCTACAACAGGTCCATTTCATTGATCTGCACCTCGTCTGTACCATTAGCTTTACCATCGTCATTTTCTACATCAATTGAGGTATCTTTGAACTTGCCTTTGTTTTGTACAAAATCATCAATCTCCTCATCATCTTGGAACACCTGCCAATATTTCTGATTATCTGGAACGGTTGGACGATGCTTGACATGGATTTCGAATTTATTGCTAGAGTTCATTGGGATCTTCAAACTACTTGCTGCCTTGGCAAGAGCGTCAGCAATACTATTTTGTATACGAGGCACGCATGTCAAGGTGTATTCTGAAAATAATTTTAGGATGTCTAGAACTGCATTACGGTAAGCCCGCATCCTAGGATGCTTTTCTTGATACTCGCCTCTGACCTGCTTAATTACCAATTCGAAGTTGCCATATACTGAAATCCTCTTAGCATTCAGCTTTCTTAGAATCTTTAGGCCAGCAATCAGAGCTTCATACTCAGCTTCATTGTTTGAACACTCAAAAGCCAACTTGTAAGAGCATACCCGCACGTTACTAGGCACTTTGTTCGGGGTGGAGAAAGGACTGCGTACCCAGATTCCAATTCCAGCGCCATCATTTCCCACTGCTCCATCAAAATCCATGATCCACAAACCTTCTTCCTCCTCTTGCAAGTACTAGAAATCTATTTGTTGTGCCTTGTCTGCTTGTTGTCCATTACTTTCAGCTGATTGCCCAACATTGTTCTGTTGTTCTTGTCCTTCTTTCTTTAAAATTTCTCTGAAATTTTCTGTTATTTCTGGAATATCATCTGCTTCAACTAACTGACTATCTATATCATTAAAACTATCTGAATACAAAACAAAAGACTCTAAATCTGTATGTACATAGTTAATTGGATGATTTATTGGTTTCTCCTTGCTTGTGATCATGTATTTCATTTTTTGTTCCCGATACAATTTCCTCATTTGTCCAAACACCGGAATCGTTGCATAGGAGAAATCTAGCTGTAGTGTCCCTTTCAATTTCGCTACCCAAGACCTGGAAAGAATCATGCAAAACCTGGGAGGAATATCTGCTACAACCACATCCATCAAAACATTCTTCATTGGGAGCTGATCCAGACTCAAAACCAAGTCTTTGATGAGTCCTATACATCTTACTCTGTTGGAATCAAATGAATAGAGATCATGGTATTGCCGGGTGATATCCAGACCAAGCTTATCCATGATAGCTTTGGGCATGAGATTGTGAGAAGCTCCGGAATCGAACATGGCATTATGTAACACAAAATCATGCAATCTTAAACTGATATAAAAGGGTGGCACATCACTATCAGGAGACTCACCATTCGATGCTGGCCCAAAAATCATTTCAGGTTGATCATCTTCGACATTCACCATGTCAAACATTGGGTCCAGATTCAACATTTTAGATACTTGTCCTCTATAACTGTTGTTCCTCATTATTTCATTCAAGGGGATGGATACCTTTAATTTAGAAATCTCATTCTCTAAATTAAAAGTGGGAATCTTTTCTACCTCTTTGACTGGGATTTCTTTCTTTTCCTTTTCTTTCGATGCAACTTGCTGATGTGATTGTTCTGTTGATGGTGATTTGCTGCTCTTCGGACCAATCGCCTCCTTTCCTTTCCTTTGTGTAACTGATGAATCATTCTTTAATGCCTCAACATCCTTCCTTTTATGAATTGGTTTGACCAGCAAATCTCTATTTCTAAGTGAATATCGCTGCTACTGGGCGGACAGAGCATTCATATATCCCCTCTGATACTCCTCTGATTCTTCTTCTAAAACAGTGTCACTTGCTAGAATGAAATCTGCATCTTTGTGTACAATCGAACCTTCTGCATACACCTCCTCCTCAGTGAGATAAATAGGCAAATCATCAGGAGTAAAGAGGTGGTTTTCTTCACCTATTACATTCCTGTCCTCATCTGATTCCGGTCCATGCACAAAATTTTGCTGCAAAGGTGGCTGCACTGGTTGATGTGTTGTCTGCTCTTGGGCTCGCTGATCTCTCTGTCTTATTCTATATTGTGGTTGTTGCTGACCACGAAAGTTAGGATTTCTAACTTGTGCCTCCGGTTTGTCAAGTTTCACACTTTCAAGCATCTGCTCTACCTTCTTGAGTAATTGATCCATCGAAAAAGACTCTTCCTTGACTGTGACCTTCTTTTCTACTTTGGCTCTAGCTCTCTTGGACAACAGATTTGCTTCCACGCTGACCGCGATTTTCTGCATGTCTTCCATTGTGGTCGGTTCTCTCTCTCTTAATTGATAAGCCATGTCAGCATCAAAACCATCCGGGAACTTCACCATGGCTAGTCCCACAAGTGGCCTTAGATGATCTGGAATTTCGTTATAAACTGAATTGAATCTAACGCAATAGCCTTGGACCGACTCACCAGCGTTTCATTTGATTTGCTCATATTCAGCCAGAATTTGGAGAGGATTTTTTTTCACTTCTCATCGGTTTAAAAATTGTCTTTGTAGGTTGGCCAAGGTAGCGATACGGGCTGCCGGCAAACCTCTCAACCATTTCCTCACTTCACCTGCAAATGTTTGTACAAAGAGTCTCATTGCCACATTCTCTGCATCGATCTCATGAAGTTCATAGAAATCTTCCATTTTGTCCACATGTTGTTGAGCAATAATGCTGTTAGGAGTGCCATCAAAAAATGAGATTTTGCTTTGATAATCTACAAGCATATGATCTAGAACTTGAGGTAGAACCAAGGGTTCAAAATGGGCAGCCATCACTCTTGGTGGATTTGGCCTTGGAGGTGTTGGAGGAGTGTGCACAGTTTGTAAGGGGCTAGCAATTGGAGTTTGAAGTTGAGCTATAATGTAATTATCAATTGACAAGTTAGCTCTTTCAGTTTCTAGGTCTACAGGAAACTGTGGATTGGGGATATTATAGTTAACAACCCTTTCAGATTTGGTCTCGAACAATGATATTTCAAACCGTTCGTCAAACTCAAGCTCTTCAAGATACTCAAAAATGTCAGGACATGAATGGGATTTGAACACGGGAGTTATAGAGCTCTCTTGATGAAGGAGTCCTGGAATCAAGTTGGGGTTTTCATAGATATGAGGAGGATCCGGGTCTGGATTGGCTCTGGTATATCGTCTCGAAGCCAGCGTGCTATTGAGAAAAATCACAGGACACAACCATCTTACTCAGCCTATCCAATCCTAAACTTATCATTTGGAAGCTTAGAATTATTAATAAGTAAGGGGATTTGATTTCAGTTCCCCAGTATGGTTGCCACTATGTTAGCACCTAAATCTGCCTTAGGCTGAAAGAAGGCAAAATTTAGGGTAACCAAAAACCACGTTCAGTCTGGTAGCTAGCCCTACCAGAACAGGAGAGGGCTCTCTCCATGTCACACTCAGCAAATAAGCAAACGGAATGGTATGAGATGACTAATAGTGAAATATTGATCTTAGGCTAGTAAGTAAATATGGATACAAGAAGCAATTTTTTATGAATGACTGAGTTTCTGGGATGGTATGGGACCAACAGACAACAATGAGCAGAGAATTTAATACAAAGGCACAGATTACTTTGTGAGGAAAAATAGGCGGAAAGTATAGCAATTTAGTTTGAAATAACGCGGAATGGAGGAATTGCTTAGGAGGGTGAAAAGGGAATAAGTACGTGAATCCTTTTCAACAGAAGAAGAACACTGAACATGAAATTTTCCCACAGGCAGAGAAATAAAAATGAATTCTACCTTATCTGACTTAGAAAATTTCACTGGAAATGAATATGAAATGAACTGTGAAACATTACGAAATACATATGAAACATAAGAGTCACATTTTCTATACTCACAACCACATGAATCTCATGAAACAGAGCCACTGCCTTTCATTAATCCTCTGTCAAAATATACAATGAAGAACTGAGTTTCTCTCCCACTGTCTCCGAGAAATTACAAGCCAACCAACCCTTTGCAAATAGTTTGCATACAATATATAGAATGTTCCATGAAGAGATAGAATGCCCAGGGAGTTACTCGAATCATTACAAAATGGAAGTGGAAAGCCAACCATTAGCTACAGGTGCAGCGTTACAAACATGACAAATGGCTTGGGTGATCATTTGCCTCCCTTTGCCACTTGGATAGAAGCCAATCTGGAGTGAAAATACTTTAAATGCCACCTTAGGTGCCAAAAACTGAAATGTATATGAGGGGACCCACTTGGAGAAGTCGCGAATCAAAATTTCGCGAAATGGAGGTAAAATTGGGCTTTTTTCCTGTATGCGCCGCGCCATTTTATGTGTGCGCTATGCCACTTTGGAGCCTATTTTGAGGCACTTGTAGGAGTCCAAAATGTGGCCAAGTGTGCTTTTTGGAAAGCATGTCCTATCTACTTTCTAACCCAAGTGGAATTTCTGAATTTGGTGCTCATTTGCCCCTCCAAATCTTCATTCTCCCAAGACTAGTTCCTGTGTGTCAAAATAGGGGCAGAGAGGTCATTTTTTGGGTGTTTTTGCCCTCCTGGAGACTCAGATCTTCCCCAAATTTCTTGTCCAAGCACCACTAGTCATGATTTTTCATGCTGAATCCAAAAGTGCAAACCATTCTTCATTTGGAGCTCCCAATTTTTAGCGCCGCGCCAGTTGGGCGGCCCACAGGGAGAAAAAACCTGTGTTTGGCCCAAAAGTTTGTCATGTGACCAAACTTTCCCCAAATTTCTTGAAATTTTGGCTGGAGGTCCTCTATGAAGTGTTATGCTATGCCAAGGAAGCTTCAGCCAAGATTCTAAGCCGATCTTGCTCTTTTTCCTCTTTTGCCTCTTTTGTTTCTTTGCTCAATTTTGCCTTCAAGCTCTTTATCCGGGCCTTTGCACTCATATTTCGTGCCCTGTAATGGAAGGCCATGTGTCTCAGTAAGGCATGGTCCTTGTCGGCATTGTCCAGCAGCCTCTCCAAGTGCATGTTAACTCTCTCAAGATTTGCCTCTCGATCCCCATTGATCTCTTGCTCCAATGATGTGAGCTCAACTATTCTCCTTTGTGGAGCTTGACGATGCTCACGAATGTTTTGTAGCTCCATAATCGCCTGTTGATCCTCCAGTTGTTTGTTCCTTTGCTCTAGGTATTTCATGTTCCACTAAGTCCTCTCCAAGTCAATGGATAAGGCTTCAATCTCTGATTGCTAATCCTGGATGATCTCTCTAAGCTCTGCATTTGTCGGTTCTGTATCTTTCTCATCATCATGAAGGAGAATGAATTCTGTCTCTCATTCACCTGAAGGCCCCTCATCATGCATCGGCTCCTTACCCCTGTCTTGTTCCTATGTCGATGATGTAGGAAGTGAGGCCCCTTCCACCCTGGGTGGAGATAACACTCGCTTTGCCGCTGCAAACAAATGTCTACTGCCTCTCTGATAGGTGATGAATACTGGCATAGTAGCAGCCTCATGGTGCTTATACTAGTGAGAAGGACAACCTATCTCATGCTCTACCTCTGATAATACCTGTGGAGTGCTGAAGAAGTCACAGGAGATGAAGTCCTCCCAAGCAATGCCCTGCAATCCCAACTGATGATCCACAAAAATTCTGATAAAAGCAAAGTGATAAACACTGTTAAGCTGCTGCTGAGGGGTCTTATGCTGCATGAAATTGTTCATCCTCTCTATGTTCCTGCAAATGAAAAATGGGAGGTTCATCATCCACACCGTGGTAAAGTGCATGAGCGACCTGATGTGATAGGCATATAGGCGAGAGAACTTCCCCTCACAACTGAAGTACTCTGTGATCAATTTCATGAGATGAGCATACTCATCTTTCAAATATCTGAATGGGAAGACTCTCGTGAGCTACCTCAAACAACTGGCCTTAATGTAAGACTCATAGTATTGCCTATCCACCTTCTTCTTCTTATGCCACTATTCTCCAAAATTTGGTATGCCTGTTGCCACTGAGATAGTTTCGGGTGTTAATTTGAAGGTGACCCCGGCCAAGGTAGACTCACCTCCATGTAGATGAAGCACAAAAAGACGGGCCAACTCATGATGAACTCTAACATTAGCCACCCTTTGACAAAATTCAAAACATGCTCGGTGCTGGAAATATGACATAGCAAGAGGGCATGCTTGCAATTCAGTGAGGGTGTTTGGCTCATCCCTAACATGTTTGTCACTCTTGTGATGTCTCCTGGGAGTCTATTCTCCTCAAGCTGTATCATTGTGAGTTTCCACCTCATACTCTAATGAACCCTCAGATGCCATGACTGCTATTTATGTACTGTACTTAGGTTGCCCTTTCATGATGGTGAAGCTAGGTGTTGTTTTTGTGATATCTACCACCAAGGGGAACAATAAAACAAAGTGAGTATTAGGAGGGGAGTAATGTGATGGGAATAGGGGTTATGGGGAGAAATTTGTTTAGGGATATGTAGGGGTTTTGGGTATTTGATAGGGTAGGTTTTCTAGGGTTTTAATGAGGTAGGGTTTGGTGTTTGTATTGAGCAAATACTGGAGGGATAAGGAATATGAGTTTGGTAGTATTTTAGGGTAGTGGAAATAGGAAACAATAGCATAGGGGGATAAGGAAAAAAGGTAAGGAAGGAAAATGGAACGTTGGCATCAACACCACACTTATACAACCCTAGCAACAATGAATTTTTGGTATTTTCTTGTGGTTGGTTTTATGAGTTTTTGTTGCATTCAATCATAGGCATAAAACCACCATATCATTTATGAACTTTGATAAACAAGTGATGTTATAGAGCCTACCTTGCAATTTGGTGGGCTTCACAAAAGATTTAAGGAAGTTTGGCAAGGTTCTGAGCGCTTTGTCTATGTGCGTCGTGCGCAAAACCCAGTGCACCATGCCCTAGGTGTGCACCACACTAGTTAGAAAAATACACTGTGGGTCGGCTCTGTGTACGCCGCGCCCTCTGTGTGTGCCACACCCCTGTCTATATGCGCCGCACCCTGAAATCACCTCCAATATTGCTCTAAAACGCACGATGCACACTCAAACTGTTTGAAATGTTTCCCTAAGAACTTGGTTTGCACAATGACTTCGATTTTGGTGGAAAATTTTATTTAAAGACTTGAAAGTCATGGGTTAAGTCTTTGATTTTCAAAAACCCATTTTTCTAATGTTATGTTTTGACACTTTTTCCCTGATTTAAAGCAACACTGATTTTCACTTTCCCTTTGAAATTTTAGCTCAAATGATGAAATTTTCGGCACTCTTTGTAGGGATTGCATGATAGGGCATTTGGCCACAGAAACCATGATTGCACCTGAAGAAATCAACTGAAGATTGTTTTGGAAATTTTATCTCCAATGACACTGTTTGAATTTTCCTCAAAACAGAGTTTTGAAGAATAGTCATAGTTTATCAGTATGACGATGAAACTCTCTGAGTCATTACTTTGTAAGGGCATCACTCTGGCCTGCATGGATTTACTGGACATATTTAAAGACCAAATTGATTAATCCCTAGACCTAATGATAAAAAATGACTTTTGTCCATTAAAGGACCAGACCTTGACTGTCATGGACTTTGGTGCTCATTGACAAAAGACCAAAGCCAGCAGGAGCCAGACATGAGGGGAAATGACTAGCATGATATTTTCCGTTAGATTATGGCATGCCCCTAGTGGAATGCAGCTGAGTGAATGGAGCGGGACACTTAAAAATGAAATTCATAAAGAGTTTTGATCTCTGACGGAGGACTGACCAGACCGACTCTAACACAAATGAGTTGAAACAAGGCCATTATCTTCTCGAATAGAAGTTTGAGCAGTGATAGGTTGTCGACAGGAAGAAGTACGAATAGAAGCCCAATTTGTGACCCATTCTGTTGGCGAAGATCTCGATGAGATATCATTTGAGAAGCAACAAGATTTAAGCCATATTCATGAGTGATTAGAGTAGTGAACCCAGAGGTTTCAAAAACTTGTTGGACAATAGAAGGAGTGGTCTTCTTATAAAATTTGATTACACATCACCAATGAATAGCAACATTATCGCTATTATCTTCAAAATCATCATATCAATGTGTTTGGATGCCAAGCATTAGAGAATTGATGGCATTAAGATCATCTAACCAAATAGAAAAATCAAGAACACAGGACCAAGAAATTGGACCGTAGGCTAATATTCCTTGACATCCTCCAATTAAATCTTTATGAAAAGCTTTCCATCGGTGATCAAAAACACAAGAGAAGATAGAAACGTCTTGACCTTTTCTATGTAGTGGCTGAATTCCAATTTGGACATGACCAAAATGAGCAAAATTGAGACCAGATTTTAGTGCAGCTGTAAACTCAGATTGCTTCAAAACGTTCATTGTTTAAAGCAGACAATTATTGCTGGAGGTTTGTAGAATTTCTTCTTTAACCTTATATCTCCAGTACTGTATATTGTCTAATAATCCTAGATTTGTATAGACATCTTTGGGGTCTACTTTTGGTAAAGACCAAGAACCAGACTTACTCTGTTCAATTTAATAATGTAATAGCTTTCTCATGGACGACAATGTGAAAACCAGATTGTAATTTTTCATTACATTCTTTTTCCTCTTCTTCTCTAAGAATTTCATAAAAACTTTTATCACTAAATTCATGAAGAGTACTTCGGGCTAGAGAAAAAATATCCATAATCAATACTTTCTAACAATATGCAGCCAGAGAAAATAAAATGCTCCAAGAAATAATTGATAAAATTCTTCAAAAGGTAGATTTTACCAGAGATCAATTATTAGATGGAATAAAAACTCTTGGATCAAATGATTTGCATATTGCTAAAACTATTGATGTTTTAGAAAAAGGGGTTAATGATAATTCCAAATGGATTGGAAAAGTACATTCAATAGCAGACAAGACTTAGGATATGATGACAAGCTTAAAAAAGTCACTTGAAGGAGTAAAGAAACAACTTTCGGTTGTCTCTACTTCTGTTGAAAGTCTGAAAAAGAAAAACACTCCTGATCCTACTTTTAAAGCTACTACTTATTTGTTATATCCTCAAGATCAATTTCCTTTCCATGTTGTTCCTACTACTCTTCAATCAAAAATGGAGAATCCTGGTGATATCATTTTTCCTAAACCATAAACTACCTTTGTTTATGCTCCTATGGCTAATCCTGGCATGTTTTCCGGTCTAAACTCTTCAAGCCTTGGACATAAAATGGCAGTTTTTGAGTGGTTGAAATCAGGAGATGATCCTGATAAGCCTTCCAATTCTAATACAGTACTCAACATATTTGAAGCAGCGCCCTCTGCTCCTCGTACTCTAGAAGATTTAGTGTTTCTTGTGAATAGCTTTTCTCCTCCTGATAGAGAAAGTTTTCAAATAGCAAAATACATTCCTAATCTGATTTCATTTTCTGATGAAGAAGAACCCAAAGATACAATTATACATAAAGTTATTGATAGAAGTTCTTGGAATTCTTCTTGATCACCTGCTCTTGATAAAAGGGATGTCATGAAATTAGAATATCATAAAGATTGGTATGCTTCTTCCACATATTCATGGAATATTGACAATTGTTCTGAAGTAGAAATATTGTCTACATTGAATTCCATGTTGGTCTGCCACTGCACATATTTAGTAGATGACATTTCTCCAATAAATGCAACCAGGAAAATCATCAGTTGATTCAAAGGACTCCTTGATTCTTGGCTTAAAGCAGAAATTCATTATGATCTTGTCCTCATTCCTTCTTGGGAAACATCTATGGTAATGAACCTAGATAATACTACATATATGGATCCATAGACTTCATTACCTGTGAATTACATGATTGGTTGCCTAATGCATGGCATTCTTGTCAATTTTTGTAGTTATCCTCAGATCAATAATGAAATTGCTACAGTCGCACTTACATCCATGAAGCTTACTAATATGCAACATTTTGATGAATATTTTATGGAATATCTACATCGTCTACATACTCTTTCTTCTGACATGATTCTAGATCCCAAATGGAAAGAAATCTTCATTGCTTCTTTACCAAATTGGGTAACTACTGCCATTTTGAATAAGCTTCCTAGAAAGATTGGTGTCTATAAATTTGGTGTTATAAGACAAGCTATTAAAGCTGTCATTGTTGAAATCTACTCTTATATGAAAGTTGCTCGAGCTGCTACCAGCTCCACTAAACCACATGGCTATCAATAACTATGTAAACAATGGCAGTTACATGGCTCTAAAATTTTAGGGGGATATGATCGTCGTCACTCCAAAAAGAAAGCTTACTCTAAGAAAACTTTTAGATCCCTAGAAAACAAAAAAGTCATTCATAGAAGGCCTCCCAGAGAATACAAAGAAACACGCCACTTTCATCAAAAGCCAAAATAGAAGAAAATATTTTGCTTCCATTGCAACGAAAAAGGACATATTGCTCCAAATTGTCAAAAATTGAAAAAAGACAAACAACACTCTGGTAAGAAGAAACAATTTAGCTATAAGAATAAATCTGGCAAGGCAAATATTATTCATCTCCCTTCTAGCTATGAAGAATTAACAGATTCAGAAAATTATTATGATCTAAATGACCAGATACATGCAGTGTATGAAGAAGAAAATTCTAAAGTTGAATATTGCAAGATCCACACTGTAATGAATTTTTTCAAGAACTCTGTGAATGCAGTGATCCTAACATTTGCAATTGTAATGAAGTCAAGATGTTCATACCACTATCAAATAAAAGCTTAGATCATGATGAGCTTTCTAGAAATTATTTTACACAAATGGTTAATGTTGCTGATCCAAAACTCAAATAAATATATAAAGGATTGTTGATGACCCATCTTCAATAGTCCAAGTCATGACAATATCAAGAACAAAAAAATACACAGATAAATCATCAGAATAGCTATATTCCTTTTGTAGCCTTATTTTTAGTTGATGGTCTAACAAGACAATTCAAACAACAAACAATTGAAGATGATCTTCCTCAAACACTTCCTGCAATTAGTCAAGCTATCAAAGATATCAGAAAAGAAGTCAGAGAGAATAGAAGGCTATGCATTGAACCACATCAGGGGCACAATATACATTCTTTACATGCACAACCCACAAAAGGAGAATCTTCATAGACAAAATAGAAAGAACTAGAAACTAAAATCTTGTTGTTTTGAAGATCCAAATGCCTTTTGGCATATTCATAAAAATGAAGTAGAATTTCCTTTGAAAAAGAAATTTCATGGAAAAATCAGAAGATCAAAAGCAATACCAATGAATTTTGAATAGCTCAGGTGTTGTAAAGAAGAAATAAAATACTTACTGCAAAAAAGTTTGATCAAAAAATCTCATAGCCCTATTGCTTGTTTTGGATTTTATGTCAACAAACACTCAGATATTATCAGAGGAAAACCAAGATTGGTAGTAAACTACAAGCCTCTGAATAATATTCTTCATTATGATGCTTATACCTTGAAAAGACCTCAGTGCTTTTGTCTCAAATATCACAGTCAAAAATATTTTCCAAGTTTGATTTAAAGTCTGGTTTCTAGCAAGTAGGGATAAAAGAAGAAGATAAGTGGAAAATAGCTTTTTCAATACCAGAAGGACATTTTGAATGGAATATTATGCCCTTTGGACTAGTAAATGCTCCATCCACCTTGCAAAGGATTATGGATGAAACTTTTGAAGGTATGGATGATTTCTTGAAGAAATATATTGATGATGTTCTAATTCATTCTGCAGATATTCCCTCTCATATAAAGCATCTTAATATATTCTACAAGAGAGTCAAAGAAAAAGGTATAGTTTTATCATATTCAAAAATGAAGTTATTTCATACTATGATAGATTTCTTCGGATATGTGATTCAATATGGATCATATTACATTATGCAACATAGTCTTGATTTCATAGATAAATTTCCAGACATAATCACTAATAAAACTCAACTACAAATATTCTTGGGTAGTTTGAATTACATCTCCAAATTTTTCAGACATTGTGCCCAAAATGGAGTCTTATTGAATAAAATATTGCAAAAATATCCAATTCCTTGGAGAGAGGATTTAACAGAGGCAATCAAAAGAATTAAAGGTAAAATTAGTAATATTTCTCCTTTAAGCACAATCAATGAAGAATGGCCTAAAACCATCATTACAAATGCCAGTGATATTCGATGGGGTGCAAAATTATGCGTACATGATCCTAATAAAAAGAAAATGGAATATGAAATTTGCTAACATGCCTCTAGAATCTGGTCAACTACACAAAAAAAATGGTCTAGCCTAAAGAAAGAACTTAGAGCTATCTACCTTGGCATTGCCAAATTCAAAGATTTTGTGATCTATAAACATTTTACAGTCAAAACAGATTTCCAAGCCCTTCAGTTTGCTATCCATAAATGTGACTTTGAAGATGCATCAATGGTTAGAGGGATGATGACATTGGCCGAGTATCATTTTGATGTAGAGCCCATTTTTGGAGTTAAGAATTCCTTCGCAGATCTTCTCTGTCGAGAATTTTTACAGAGAAATGATGTAAATAATCTCAGATGTAACATCATAAGAAGATTAGAAAATGAGATTAACATTAAATGTGTTGATGGTTCTCACACTTTGAATCTGTAGAAACCTCTACTCGATTATCAAGCAGATTGGTTTCCAATGAAAGAAATCAAATATCGACATGGAACTGGACAACTTATTTCTCATAGGATGATCAAATGCAAAGAAATGATGAAGCTTTTGAAGCTTTAAGTTTTCTTCAAGATTTGAGAGATCTTGATTTCATATTACACAAATATTAATCTGTTGTGAAATCTACATTAATCACTTCCTATTGCCACCCAACCTTCAGAACTCTGAAGATCATGAATGTGAAGCGAAAGCCTGGTATACAGGTATGTGTTTTGAAAATAAAAATAACTTGTTTTTCTATAATGTGCAGTTTTATTTTAGATACTATGGAATGAAAGTTACACAAATTGAAGAACAAGACCCCACACCTGAATGGTTTAAATAATGGTGGAGAATTTATGGTATCAGTCCTCTATGTTTTTACCCATTCTCTCTCCGGTTATTACAACTTCCTCGATTTACAGAACCATTGGCACATCCATAAGGAATTTTATACAAAAGGACTTTGGATATCAACAATATCACCAATTATCACATTCTTGCAACATGCCGCGCCAATGGATCCTTTCATTGGTTTATTACACGAAATATTTTCTTCAAAAGATTCGAGGGAAATATGAATATCTCTTCACATGACTATGAGTCATTTCATGCCATGACAGATCCAGATTTAAATCCTTTTGGCCCACTACCTTTTCAGGACAAAGTACCAGAATATGCTGAAGTACCAATTTGGGAATGTGAGGAAGAAATTTACTCACATTATTTTAATAATGACTCCTTCACTAGGTTCAGAGAACACGATTATTCTCATGAACAATGAGAAAATTTTGTCATTTTGTAATGTCTTTATGTTCGACTTTGGTGGCAGACAAATTTTTCATAAGGTTCCCTAAAAAAGAATCTCTTATAGTGTAATCAATCCAACATATATAATTAAATAAAGGGATAAGAATAAATATAAAATATTTTATGATCGAATCACTGTGTGGATGTCCTCTGAGTTACCTGAAAGCAGGATTCTCTCATATCTGATGTAAGGATTTGATTTTGATGTAAAGTAAGATACTATGCAGATGTCCTCCAGGTTACCCGAAAGCAAGATTCTCTCATATGTAAGGATTTTATTTTGATGTAAAGTAAGATTCTCTTATATCTGATATCGAGGTATCACCAAACCCAGAACTAGGAGGATCTATAAATAGATCAAGACTAGGGAAGGGAGGCATTCGAGCTTGGAGAAATTTAAAGAGCCTTTCTGCTTGAGAAGTAACTTTGTATTGCCTAAGAAGCAACTTTGTAATACTTGAGTCTTGAAGTTCATCAATGAAGATTCCTCAATTTTTGTAAATTTATGTCTCCTTTGTAGATTTTTTTGGATTCTATTCTTGAACTTGTATGAGCCTTGTTAAGGTTGAAGAAGTCGCAAAGTCACAGAAGTAGACCATTGGGCCAGAGTTCGTGTTTCGGCACAAGGATATTGTTCAGAAGAATTGTTAAATATTAGAGCGATTAAGTAGAATTGGTATTTATTATGAACTAATACTCTTGTTGGCATTCGTATTTAAATATATTCAACAAAAAATTCGTGATGCTAGATTACGTAGTAGAGGAGTCTCTTTGCTCTCTGTGATTAAAGTATCAGTCACGGATCTTGTTTATTTCCGCATTCTCAACCTTCGCTCAACTAGTTTCAGTAACTCCCAGTGCTTCTTTGTTATACCAAAATCCAATTTTATCATCAAATTTTATGCCTACTTTTGGTTCGTTTATTCCTAAAGTGACCTCTCCAATCCCTGTGAAAAATATAATTACTTCAGTTCTGATTCAACCGATGATTCTGTCACAACCATTATTGTCATTTCAACCTTCCATTCTGGTGCAACTGACAGTTTCGGTTTATACATCTGTAAGTTCCTCAGTCAGACAAAATGTACCACCACCTCATTCACAGCTTGGTGGGGGCGAAGCCAAATATCCCTCTTGTTTTAAGTGGAACCCATGTGAGTGGATCACAACCTCACATGGTTGAAGTAAGTCAACCTAATCCTAGTGGTATTCCTAATCCCATTGATCCATCCGGGGAAGATAATGTCTAGTATCAATAGCCTTACACAACCCAGATACCTCTCCAATAGTCTTATGGTCCATCTGGTTCACATGCACTACAAAATCCACTTTATATTCTGCAAGTAGGTCCTCATGTGCAACCTGGTCCAAATCCTATTCCTGGTGCATATGTCAAATCCCAATTGGAACTTAGCAGTACTAATAGGGAATCCCTCAAGGAAATATTCAACAACCTTTACTACAAAAAGGGAAACCTTTACAATAGTAAGGAAAACCTTTGCAGCAGTTTCAACAGCCTTTGCAATAGAAAATGCAGTTTGTCCAACAACCAAACCAACCCTTGTATCTACAAGGTCAACCAATGCAACAACAAGGTCATCCCTTGCAATAGCAAGCTCAACCTTTACATAAAAAAGGTCAAACCTTGCAGACACAAGGCCAACCCCTACAATAGCAGGGCCAACAACTTCATTACCAGGGTCAGCAATTACAGCAACCTTACAATCCATATGCTGCGCACAATGTTTGTCCTCCTTATGGTTATCAATGGCCTATGGCAGGTTAATATCAAACCTACCCTCAATAGAGTCCACCTTATGGTCAAGGTATTCTTCAGTGGGGAAAAAATCAAGCACCATGTGGTTGAAATCCTCCACTTTGGGGGAAAATCCTTACCAACAAGGTTGGAACCCATAGACTAGCCCTTATTAAAGGCGTTATATGCCTTTTAATCTGCAATTTCCATTTTTAGTGACGTTGGAAATGCCTGATGTCTCAAGGCTTACTAACGATCTGATTCTTCATTCACCTTATTGGCCTATAGTTCCCACTAAAATTGTGAGTGATTTCCCTAAATTCATAGGAAAATCTAAAGAGGGCCCTCACGCCCATGTGATGACATATCACTTATGGTCTTCTTCCAATTCCTACATTGATGATTATGTTTATCTCCGCCTCTTTTCGCAAACCTTGACAGGTGATGTTGCAAAGTGGTACATAGCGTTTCCTTGAGGTACCTATGCGGACTTTAACTCTTTGTCCATGGCATTCCTCGCCCACTTCTAGTTACTGGTTCATTATGAAACTAGTACCCACTTGCTCACATCTCTAAAATAGGATACTGCGACCCGTATCTCTGATCACATCCATGAATGGAGACGTCGATGTCGCATAATCAAATTTGAGATCCCTGATGAGTTTTTGACAAAATGGTTCACCAAGTCATTCATAAACAAAATCATTACAGGTATAGCAATTGGAGGTTGTGTTACTGAGGATCAAGCTATTTCCAATGCCCCGTATTTTGATTTGGTTTATTCTCAATATGGCACAATGTATGAAATGGTGTCTAATGCTCCAAGGCCATATTCAGATCCAACTTCCTCGAAGTCTCCATATGTACCCCTTGTTGATGGTATGATTGGATCAGTATCCCAAACTTCCACTAAAGCTTCTTCAAAGCAAAAATATGTTTTGAATATTGGTTCTAATCATCCTTCAAAAAACCCATCGAATCTTGGTAAAACTTCTGAGGTCAATGTCATCCAGTCTACTATGGCAGACAAAGCCTCGAAGGGTAAGAAGAAGGGTAAAGGTAAAGGAAAATTCGAGAGACCAAAACATGATCCTCCTAATTCATCTGCTGATGATGCCTCCAAACGAAAGCTAAAATATCCTTGCCTCATTTGTGAGGAAGATCATTACACCAAGGATTGTCCCCGACATGCAGAAGCTAGTCATTTGGTAAAAGGGATTCCGCCTATATTGAAAGAGCCATTTCCATCTCAGCAAACTCAGTTTGTAGACCAACGACAATCCTCTGTCTCATCTGGTTCTCAAGTTTACAGGATGATGGGTTCACTGCCTATCTCTTTTGCCACCTGATAGAAAGATTATCAAACTCCTCAAAAGAGGATGGTGGAAAAGGAAGCCACTGATACACCTTCTACTTCCACTCTACCTAGTTTTGGTCTTCTCCATATCGAGAAACCTAATAATGAATCTGTCATCCCACCATCTCCTAAATGTGTGCTTCGGAAGTCGTCCTATAATCCGAATGCTACAGTTTCTAAACATTACAATATTTTCAAAGATTTATCTCAAGTGCCTTTGGTGATGTCTGCCTTGGAAGTTATCTCAACTTGTCCAATGTAGTGGAAATCATTATTGTCTACTATAGGAGGCATCGATCCTGCTTATTCGAACATGATTACTTTTGATCTAGAAAACCATGTTCCTCATCTTCCTCATCAAATTGCATTTTTTTTATTCAAGTCATTATAAAAGGAAAGATAATCGATCGAACTGTCATTGATGAAGGTGCCTCCACCTTTATTTCATGTTGGAAAGCCATTGGCTCTCCACCTCTCAATCAGTCCCTGAACACCTTAGAGGCCTTTGATGGCAGAGGCTCCCATCCTTATGGTATTTTCACAAGTTTTCCCATTACCTTGGAAAGGAATATTGTCGAGTTAGAAGTAGAAGTTGTAGATGCAAATCTGAATTAAAACCTTCTTCTTGGACAAATTTGGACCCATGCCATGTTTTTTGTGGTTTCCTCTTTGTTCTAGTTGCTTCATTTTCCTCATGAAGGGAAAATTGTCACTGTCAATAAATTATCCTTTTTTCTCTTCCAATACTAGGAATGGCAACGTCCCATATGTGGGAAATACCGATATTCCATATGAGAGTGTTGGGGCAGGTCTTTTCAAAGATTGTGCTTTAATGAGAACTTTTTCTCTCTCACCTCCACATGTAGCCTCAATCAACATGATCTCTATCTCTAATGATTCATGGCTCATCCCTACTACGGATCAAGTTGATTCTTTTGGTGATTCTATGCCGCTAATTCCTTTAGAACAAGATTATCAAGAATTTGTCTTGGCTTCACCGGCTGCTTCAAAAAGTCATACCATTCTTACTATGCACTTGGATATGTATTCGCAATATTCTTGCCTTGGTTCTTTCGATTCTCCAGATCCCTTGAACAAGATATTCCCCACCAATGAGAGTATTCTTGAGGTTATGTCTCTCAACAAAACTCCTTGGAATGATGCCCATCATCATTCCTTGTTTCTTCCAAGTGTAAGTGAGATTCCCTCATGTCTTGAAGCTTTTGTTTCTCATAAGCTGATGCATCCACTTCAAAAACTTGTTTTTGTGCACGAATTTTTGTCCGAAGGTAATGCGGTAAATATTACTACAACCATTCCCATCGACATTTCCATTAAACCTAGAATTGTCGAGAACATTAACATTAGGGTTTCCTATTCTCCTAATGAGATCAAGGTTTACACTGACCTTTTTAAAGAATTTTTTGATGTCTTTGCTTGGTCGTATGAGGAAATTAATGGTATTGATCTAGCTATTGTGGTGCACGAAATACCCACGTATCCTAATGCAAAGCTCGTTCATCAACAGCTCTGTCCCGCGCATCCCAGAAAGGCCACTGCTATTAAGGGAGAAGTTGAAAAAATTTTAAAATCTAGTTTTTTTACCCTATCCCAATGACAGATTGGGTCTCTAATATTGTACCTGTTATTAAAAAGTAGAGAAAAATCTGAGTTTGTGTTGATTATCACGACATCAATCGCGCATGCCCTAAAGATAACTATCCCACTCCCTTTATTGATCAAATCATTGAAGAGTGCATTAGGAGTGAGATCTTGTGCATGGAATCCCCCCCATAGCAGGTTTTTGGGCTCAAAGCCCAAGTTTTGGTCAAAGATGGTGTATAACTCCGTGAATTTCAAGCGCAAAGTGTGAAGTGTACAATTGGGTCATAGGGTTGTTTACCCTAAGTGTTGTATTGTAAATTAGTGTAAAGTCAGCCTACCCATGGTCCACGATCCATGAGATTGTATAAATAGAGCAAGGCTCTAAGTTGTAAAGCGAGTTGATGATAGAAGAAATATAAAAGGAATTGTTCAAGCTTAGAGTAGAAGTCTAAGTGTCCTGGGTTATAGTAGTAGGAAGAGGCTTTGCAACTGAGTGCGCAAAGGCCAAGTAGAGTCCGCAACTAAGTGCGCGGACCCCTGCAGCTGAGTGCACAAGGAGGTGTCAAGGTTGTAAGCAAGATTGGAAATTAATAAAAGATAAGTTGATTCATATTCTTGTGTATTTGCAGTGCATTATCTTCTTTATTGTTGTATTCGTTTATATATTGTGCGTATTGTTATGATTGATGAATATGCTGTAATAATAATAAATCTAGCACAAATAAGCTAAGTAATTGGTTAATAAGCAAAAATCTTGGGTATTATACGAGTCACGCCTCGAGCAGGGCTGTGCGGAAGTTGCACTGTAGGTCGCAAAGGGATCACAGGTGCGTGCAACGATAGGTTAGACCACAGACCTCCAAAAACCCAACAAATATACTTAGGGTGCGGAAACCTAGTTCTAGCACCCCCCCCCCCCCCCATACTACTTCAGGTGAGACCTTAGTCCACACTTCATGGACTATTGTTGAAAGGGCCAGTAGTACTAGGATTTAATTGGCTAAATCACCTCTGAACCTGAGTCAGGCCCCACTAAGCCAACAAATCGTTCCATTGCTGGGATCGGGATCTGCATAAAGGATGTTTGATGTCATGCTACTGGAACCCTACAAAGAAAGAAATTGAAGAGTGGTTGGACAAGAAGATTCACGAGTTTGCAGCGCAAGAAAATAGAAATCTATGAGTATCTAAGGATCAGTGGCTGAATCGCTACTTGTACACTGAAATCCACAAAATTTTGTTTGCATCTTTTCCATCTGAGTTGTATGAGTGGATTGCAAGATTAGTAGATAGCCAAGGAAGGTGTAGGCTCGAAAAACCAATAGTGTGGACTACAGAACTAGTGTGCAGACTAGAAGTCTCAGACGATAAGATAGCACGAGCTATGGACCACTGGCTCGACCAGATAATAGGAGGATTTATCATTGAGTTTGCGGTAGACACGACCATTAGCTATAGTGAGGCACAGTGAAGTTTTCTCAAGGGACCGCGAGGTAAGTACGTTAAATATTTGAACACTTGGATTAAGATGCTATTGTGTGAAAACTAGGTTATGCGAATAAATTAATGTTTGGGACTACATGGAGCAAAAATATCTACAGAAGCAGAAGAAGTGAATAATTAGAAAAAAATCCCTTAATTTCACCCTCACAGGAGAGTAAGGAAGAGCTTGCAAAGGTTTCTCCTAGAAGCAGGGTCAGTTTGATAAGGCAGTGAATTCCGTGTTTACCACCCCCACCCACACTGTCGCCTCCTTCACCCCCCTCACCTCCATCTCCACCCACTCCATCTCTGCCACCTCCGTAGTTCAATATGGAAAGTGTGATCAAACTATAGGTGTTCAGAGGAGTAGGTAATAAAGACCCGGACCAATTATGGTTCATGGTAAGAGCAATATGGGAAGCACAGGGTGTTTTGGATGATAATATTAAAAAGGTGTTGTGTGTGGAGCATGATTGTTCAGAGGTCTTTGCTTCAGTCGGATGTATACCCCAGGAAGTTTGTACACCCTTCCACGCAGGAGGGGGTGCGGGGGGCACTTGTCCCCCCTGCGGGGGTCCAGGGGGGCCGATCCCCCACAGCTGGGGGGTCCGGGGGCTAGCGGTCCCCCAGCGGGGGCTTGGGGGTGCTGCCCCCAAAAGCTAAAAACAGATGTAAAATTGCCTTGTAAAAATATAGTAATTTCTAGTCAATCTGGGCCATTCATTAGGCGAATGATCTGATGGTAGAACTTATGTTTAGTTTAGGGTTTTTTGCCCTAGAAGGAAACCCCTCTCTTTGTATGAGTGCATTGTATTTGAGGTTGTGGAATAGGTGTGTATTTTGTGAGTGAGAAACAAATAGGTGAGACTGTGAGAGAAAACAGAGGATATTATAGTGGATTTTTTGTAGGTTGTGTCTCTTCGTTTTGCTGGATAATAGAAAAGAAGGACTGGCTGTTCAGGGTGGACGTAGCCCAAACTAGGTGAACCACGTATATCTGTGTCTCTCTTGTTTTATGTGTTTTCTGTGTTTATATTTCTGCAATATTTTATGTGTTCCATTGCTCCATAATATATAATTTCCTAACAACTGGTATCAGAGCCGAAGGTATATTTGGCAGAGAAACTCGTAGGAAAGAAGGGTTCCTCATTCGAGTGGGAGCAATGGTGGAAGATGGTAAGTTTAGGGTCAAGAAATTTAACAGCCAAAACTTCTCACTGTGGAAGATGCAGATGGAAGATTATCTGTATCAGAAAGATCTATACTTACCATTAGGTGGAAAATCAAAGATGACGATGGGTATGAAATATGAAGAATGGAACCTTCTCGATAGAAAGTCACTCGGAACAATACGGTTGTGCCTTGCAGTGTCGGTCGCCTTCAACATTTCAAAGGAAACAATGATAGAGGGTTTGATTAAGCCATTGGAGAAACTATATGAAAAACCCTCGGCCTCAAACAAGGTATTTCTTATGAAACAGTTATTTAATATGAAGATGTCAGAAGGTGGATCTGTTGCAGATCATTTAAATGATTTTAATACTGTTACAAGTCAGTGATGTTCTGTAGGGGTAAACTTTGATGATGAAGTTAGAGCTCTGTTATTCTTATGCTAATTACCAGAAAGTTGGAATGGTTTAGTAATGGCCATTAGTAACTTTGTGTCTGGATCTAGTACTTTAAAGTTTGATGATGTTGTCAGTGCTATCCTTTGCGAGGAAATGCGACGGAAAAGCTATGGTGAGACATCAGGTAATGCTTTGAGTGCAGAGTCTAGGGGAAGAAAAATGGAAATAGGAAAGAGCTCAGGATATCGTAGTAAATCAAGGAAAGGTAGATCGAAGTCCAGATCGGGGATAATGTGCTGGAAATGCGGAAAGAAAGGACACCTAAAGAAATACTATAGATCTCGGAAGGGAAAATAAGGAGATGCACAACAAGAAAACAATCATGAAGCAAATGTGACAGGTGAGGTGTTACAAGATGCTTTGATTCTTTCTTTCGAAAATATTACTGATTCCTGGGTGGTAGATTCAGGGGCCTCATTCCATGCCAAACCTGATAAGAAATACTTTCATGACTATGTTCAAGGATATTTTAGAAAGTTCGTTTGGGTGATGATAAACCCTGTAAAATTGTTGGAATGGGTAAGGTTCTTGTAAAACAACAGAATGGAAACCAATGGCTGCTAAAGGAGGTAAGGCATGTTCCAGATCTAAAGAAATATCTGATTTCAACAGGGTAGTTAGGTGGTGAAGGTTGTATGACAACTTTCACTGATAAATCTTGGAAGGTCACCAAAGGAGCCCTGGTAATAGCGAAAGGTGAAAAGGTTGGTACATTGTATTTATGCAATGGTATTTCTAACTCCGTTAATGCTTTAACTTCCAAAGGAGCAGATGCAGCATTATGGTACCGTAGGCTCGGACACATAAGTGAAAAGGGGATGAAGATTCTTCACTCAAGGAATTTGCTGCCGGGTTTGAATAATGTTGATTTGGACTTCTGTGAAAATTGCATTTATGGAAAACAGAAGAGAGTTAGATTTCTCAGAGTTGGGAAAGAAAAGAAGAGAGAAAAATTAGAGCTTGTGAATACAGATGTATGGGGACCTTCTCAGGTATCATCTCTCGGTGGCTCTCGTTATTATGTTACCTTTATTGATGATGCAACTAGAAAAACTTGGATTTATTGTATTAATAATAAATCTGATGTATTTGATACTTTCAATAAATGGAAAGCTTTGGTTGAGATTGAGACAGGAAAGAAATTGAAGTGTCTTAGATAAAACAATGGAGGTGAATATTGCAGCAAAGAGTTTGACAGGTACTATTCAGAGCATGGAATTCGCAAAGAGAAGACAGTTCCAAGAACACCACAAGAAAATGGTGTGTTAGAAAGGATGAATAGAACAATCATGGAGCGTGCAAGGTGCATGAGATTGTATGCAGGATTGCCTTTACAGTTTTGGGCAGATGCTATAGATATTGTTGTTTATCTAATAAACAGAGGGCCTTCAAGTTCCTTGGAGGGTGGTGTTCTGGAGGAAGCATGGACAGGTAAAATGGTAAACTACTCTTTTTTAAAGCCTTTTGGTTGTGAGGCCTTTGTCCATATTGATAAAGAAAATAGAACAAATCTTCAGGAAAAGTCAAAGAAATGTACCTTTATTGGATATGGTGTTAACGATTTTGGTTATCACTTATATGATTATGAAAATCACAAAATTATTAGGAGCATAGATGTAATATTCAATGAAAAGGTCTTGTATAAGAATCAGTTGCGGGAAAAGAAACAGGAAAAAGAAAACAAGGAATATGTAGTTCTTGATGAAATCACTAAAAAAGTAAAGGTGCCTAAAAATAATAATAATCAACAACCACAACAACAGCAACCACCACAACAGCAACAGGCACCCCAAACACCTTAAAGTGGTGTTAGAAGATCTACCAGGATAAGTAGACCCCTTGAACGATACTCTCCTTCATTATATTATTTATTGTTGACTGATTCTGGTGAGCCCGAATGTTATGAAGAAGCAATGCAGGTTGAAAGCAGGAAGAAGTGGGAGGTATCCATGGAAGAAGAGATGGACTCCTTAATGCATAACTAGACTTGGGACTTAGTCAAGTTGCCTGTAGGTAAAACTACATTGCAGAATAAATGGGTTTACAGGCTGAAGGAAGAAGATGGAGGAAAACAAAGGTACAAAGCTAGACTTGTGGTGAAAGGGTTTGCACAGAAGAAAGGTATTGATTTTGATGAAATACTGTTTCCTGTTGTTACAATGACTTCAATCAAAACTATTTTAAGTCTAGTGGCAGTTGAAGATTTGCATCTTGAGCAGTTAGATGTAAAGACAACCTTTCTCCATGGGGATTTGGAGGAATAGATATATATGCAGCAGCCACAAGGATATGAAATGAAAGGGAAGGAGAAACTAGTATGCAGGTTGAAGAAGAGCTTGTATGGCTTAAAACAGGCTCCAAGGCAGTGGTATCTAAAATTTGACAAGTTTATGTCTGAACAAGGTTATACTAGATGTCACTCGGATCATTGTGTTTATCTGAAAAAGCAAAATGATGGAAGCTATATTATATTGTTATTGTATGTAGATGACATGCTTGTTGCAGGATCTAACATGTAGGAAATAAATGTGCTCAAAAGAAAATTGGCAAACTCATTTGCAATGAAGGATTTGGGAGCTGCAAAATAAATCCTTGGTATGAGAATAACTAGAGACAGGGAAAATCACAAATTAACATTGTCTCAGAATGAGTACATACAAAAGGTGTCGAAAAGATTTAACATGCACAATGCAAAACCAGTTAGTACACCTTTTTCTAGCCATTTCAAACTTAGTAAGGAAATGTGCCCAAAGACCCAAGAAGACATGGATTATATGTCTAAAGTTCCATATGCATCAGCAGTTGGAAGCTTAATGTATGAAATGGTCGGCACAAGGCCTGATATTGCACATGCAGTGGAAGTTGTAAGCAGGTACATGAACAATCCAGGAAAGGAACATTGGATGGTAGTGAAATGGATTCTCAGATATTTGAAAGGTACCACAAATCAAGCATTATGCTTTGGTGGTTCAAACATTTCCCTACAGGGATATGTTAATGCAGATATGGCAGGTGATAGAGATAACAGGAGGAGCACTACAGGATATGTATTTACTGTTGGTGGAACAACTGTCAGTTGGGTTTCGAAACTCTAAAGTGTTGTTGCACTTTCAACAACAGAAGTAGAGTATGTTGCTGCTACAGAGGCTAGTAAAGAAATGATTTGGTTATAAAGGTTTATGGGTGAATTGGGTAAGGAGCATGATACGGGCACAATATACAGTGATAGCCAAAGTGCCATTCATCTTGCAAAGAACTCAGCATTTCATTCTAGGACTAAACACATATAACTCAAGTACCATTTCATACGATCAGTGTTGGAAGATGGAGAGTTGAAGTTGGAAAAGATACACACTAGCCAGAATCCTGCAGATATGCTAACAAAAGTTGTAACCAGGGAGAAACTGAGAACATGCTCAGTTTCAATTGGTCTTCAAGGATGATGATGAAGATGAGAAACAACCAGGTCTAAAGAGGATTCATTGTCCAGCAAATGAAGCAATGATGGAGTTGCTACAATCATTCTCCAAGTGGGATATTGTTGTGTGTGGAGCATGATTGTTCAGAGGTCTTTGTTTCAGACGGATGTATACGCTAGGAAGTTTGTACACCCTTCCACATAAGGGGGTGTGAGGGGGACTTGTCCCCCCCCGTGGGGGTCTACGGGGGCCGATCCCCCCTAGCTGGGGGTTCCGGGGGCCAGTGGTCCCTCAGCGAGGGTTCGGGGTGTTGCCCCTGAAGCTAAAAACAAATGTAAAATTCCCTTCTAAAAGTATAGTAATTTCTAGTCAATCTGGGCCATTCATTAGGTGGATGATCTGACGGTAGAACTTATGTTTAATTTAGGGTTTTTTTCCCTAGAAGGCAACCCCTCTCTTTGTATGAGTGCATTGTATTTGAGGCTGTGTAATAGATGTGTATTCTGTGAGTGAGAAACAGAGAGGTGAGAGTGTGAGAGAAAATAGAGGATATTACAGTGGATCTGCTGTAGGTTGTGTCTCTTCATTTTGTTGGATAATAGAAAAGAAGGATTGGATGTTCGGGCTGGACGTTTCCCAAACTGGGTGAACCACGTATAACTGTGTCTCCCTTGTTTTATGCATTTTCTGCATTTATATTTCTGCAATATTTTATGTGTTTCATTACTCCGTAATATATAATTTCCTAACAAAAGGCTACGCTGGTGAGCATGCTACAGGATCGCGCATTAACATGGTATATCAAGCATTCTAATAACCACCCAAATGCAGGAATTGTAGAGATCCAGACCACGTTGAACAGGGAGTTTAGCAGGCCAAAGTCAAAGACACAATCAATTATCGGGTTTTAAGAGATCGCGATGCTCCCAGGCGAGACCCCCTGGGATCTTGACCAAAGGCTGAAAAGTACAATCCGTGAAGCCAACATTACGTTAAAAGATGCACAACATCGTGCATGGTTTGTGGCCTCACTTATGCCACATTTAAGGACGACATTATCATAGCAAAAACTTTCCACCCAGGCCGAATCGTTGCAGATGGCTATGAGATTGCATGAGACCCCTATACAAGACCTTGGATTAGGAGTCCAATATATCCACACACAGCTATAGAATCTGTGTCTAGAAATGTAGAGTTTGAAACAGGATAGGGCACCTTGGCCTGAGGTTCATGAGGAAGTATGGTGCATAAAATGCAAAGGCCAGGGCCACAACAATGATCATTGTCTGGTGTTCATGAACTACTTGGCAGGAGGAGGGCCAATGCCATTAAGACCGGAGGCACGGGCGGGGCCAAGTGCAGCGTCTGCATTATGGTGTGTGATCTGCTAGATAGGAGGAAAACATACCATGAATAATTGTCATATGTTGAAGAAGTATACACAGATGTAACAACAGTTGTTTTGTAATTTCTACGGGTCGGTAGGCCATGATGAACGCACCTACTGAAGCTATGAACTAATGATGGATTGGACTCCTGTCTACAGGGTGCAGGCCGAAACGCGAGCCCTTGACCCAAATGTAGGGATGGCATGCTAGGTTTCAAGGGCATGGTCGGGGTCAAGGAGGAATGGGACCAGGAAGGAGTCGCGAACAAATAATCTGTTACAATTGCGGAGGACCAGGGCATTATGCCTATGATTATATGAATCCGACTAGGATATCATGTTGGTACTATAATTAGTTTGATCATGAGGTGGAAGATTGTCCTTCATTGATAGCGAAGATGCACAAAAATGGGGTACTCCAGCCCCCTCCAACCCAAAACATACAAATGATGAGGTATGAACCACGTGAAGAAGACCCAAATGTAAACATGATGCTCAATAGCGGTATGACAACGAGAGATGATCAAGGAAAGAATCCAAAAGAAAGTGCATGGGTTCGTAAGGCTCCTATAAAGGAACCCAAGTTTGATTTAGAATGCGCAAAGGAGACATTCATAGAAGCTAAGAAGACCTTCACGGAGGCCTCCACTTTAGGTAGTAAGGATCAACTAGAACCAGGGATGGATCCTTCAATTCTCACTACCTTTCTAGAGACATGCATGAAACTGATGCATGACAACAGGGCAGTTAATGGCCTACAGGAACTTATCACTAGGTGCGCAGGGTCAAGAGAACTGTGTGTGGTCTGAAATTTGGAAAGCATGCGTTACACATAGGAAGGGAGATGAGTTTGACTCTGCAAATAGGCGAGTACGAAATGGATCAAGTAATCCTAGACCTGGGTTCTGACACAAATGTATAGCCAAAGAAAATGTGGGAACACATGGGCTGACTCATGTTACAATGGTCCCCTATTCAGTTACAAATGGTGAACCAACAGAAGATTCTACCTATGGGAAGATTTCACAGGGTGACAGTCGATATTGAAGGTGCGAACGCGAAGGAGGATTTTGAAGTGATAGATATTATTGATGATAGCAATCCCTATCCTGTGCTACTAGGGATATACTAGGATACCAATATGAACAGAGTCATAAATATGAAGAAGCGCAAGATGATCTTTGAGAAAAAGTCACTATGCATAGTAGTACCACTGGATCCAGCCGAAGGAGCACGATACGCTGAACTGGTGCATGACAATGATAGTGATGACGATCTTGACTGTATCTGCAAGATAACTGCATAAGGAGAAGATTGGGTGAATGCAACTGTAGATGGAAGGACTTCATGGGAGAGCGAAAGCTCGTTCACTTTGGATTCAGACAAGGAGACAGAGCGATGGTAGAATTTGCTACACGAAGTAACAACACTGAACTAAAACATGATGATCAGATCATTGCATTGCATAAAAACAGAGGCAAGGGAGCTGCCAACATATGATAGATTATCAGAGGTGGATGAATTTCTGAGCAAGTTCGAAAGTACAGTACTAGAGCAGCAGAGATTTGATGCGCTGAAGTGGGCACTGTGCGTGACACCCACACGATGGTGGGGTACGCATCAAGGAACTTTTGAAGACTGACATGGATGAAGAAGGATGATGCACCTACATTTTGGAAAACCCCTGCTTCGAATGAAAGTCAATCACATGGGGCGAAATGACTTACGCGCCCACCTTTCCCAATGGCTACAGACATATGTTGTACAAGCATACCCAGACCTCAACTTAGAGCATTTGAAACAAACCACACCAGCAGGAAAGGTGACACGCGTTACCAATTATCCACGACAAAGAATTCCATAGGGTGCATGGAGTACTGAACAAGGTTTACCAGGCGAGATGAAATGACTGGGACCTATGCATGCAAGCAGTTTGGTGGGCCTATAGAACCATATGCAAAAACCTGAGCAGGGAAGTGATTACAAAAGTGCGGAATAAAGTAGAACCCAAGGTTTCTGAAGGGAACAGCAAAAGGGGCCTACATGTAATAGCCCCTGCAGTGATGATAGCACATGACGACCAGGACAAAGAAATCACACAGCTACATGAGGATGACCATATAAGGTTTCGGGAGGCCATTCAACAAAGGAACCTTAGACTTCATGAACTCGAAGAAGATCGAGTATGATTGAGGAAGAAAAGCATGATGATGGATGCTAAGATCAAAAGACTTGGGAAAGGGGTCATGGAAGCATGTCTCATTCATAAACCAAGGATGATAAGGTGAGGTACGAATGATCATACCACTTTGTTAAACTATTATCGCTGAGAATTCATGACTCTGCTACCATGGCTGAGACCGCACCTTACCAAATGCAGTAATAAGGGGAGGACACCACATGGGGTAGAACGCGTTGCGTCGACCGTCACGAGGCCAATTGAGGAGTGTTCATGGACTAGATGGGAAGGAAAATTGGAGTCTCACACCAATGGTGCGGCCACCTAACTAGCCATAGGGAGCATAGTCTTAGTGCTCCAGACAGTTGAAGGAGACTGTGGGACTCTAAATGAGTCCATTTGGGAACTACACGGTGAGGAAGATGCACAGAATCAACATGGTACAAGGTCCGCGCCCACGCATGGGGGGTGACGCTGCCACACGAGTTAACTGGGAAGTAACTGTTGACATAATTTTTCATGATGAGATGTCCAATTTAAGGCAAAAAGGAGCAGGTAGTGGGCAATTAAGACATGAATTAAGGGTTAGATTTTGGAGGATCTGCTACCAAGGATGAATTAATGACTCGAGAATGGGGGGAATGGTCAAATTCAAATTCAAAAAATGCTATAAAAGCCCCAAGGCTAGCCACGAGACAACACTTGTTCGTTTGAGATTAGAGCTACTACAAAAATCACAAAGTGTTGAGTGCCAAGCGGGATTTGAGCCCCCAAGTTTGCGAATAAACACAGACAGTTCGAACAAGATGAAAACTACCAGGATAGGTGTGCAATTTGTAGACAGCACCGTCGAGGAAGCTGTGTAGAGCCCTACAATGCAAGTGGGCGATGCACTGGAAATTCTGAAATCGCCTCAGACACCGAGGCCCAAGACGAATACACAGGCACCGGGACCAGTCCGCATGTCCCCAAGAAATCCATGGTTTGGTAAAATTTCTATGGAAGACAAGGGCAAGACTATTAACCTTGAGACAAATGATGAGGAGGAGGACCTCCAGGCTTTCATAGAGGAGATAGAGGCAAATGAAGAGATGGAAGAAGACATCCAGTCGGTGTGTGCTGCAGCAAATCTACCCAAGTATGTCCCTTCGCGGAAAGGGAAAGCCAAAGTACCCAAGGATTTGGATGCCACTAAGAGCACACTCCAAACCCCACTCCTCCTAGATGGAATTCCATTTGAAGGCTTGGTCCTGAACCGTGTGCCCATGATGAAATTTGAAGTTTGGGGCCTCGTGGACAATGAAAGGTTCCCACATTTGGAGAGTAGCAACCTCATGAAACAGAGCAAGGAGGGGTTAGTTATAACACTAGATCAGCGGAAATGGTTACGTGGTGTGGAGAAGGTAGGGCTACTCCACCTACTATGGATTCCACACTTTCACCATGCACCGATCACGATCTTTGTCATCAAGAAGCTACTTTTCCTGGTGCAAATGGGTACCTATGGCTGGAGGAGCCTATTCCCATCACGTCGAAGCTTATTCATAGGATTTCACGGCTTCCCTGTAAGGGAAGGAACGCCGTGGAAATTGCTGGCAAACGCAGAGATTTGGCGCTCACAGAGGCCATGAAGAAGAAATACAAATTGGAAAAGAAGCAGAGAGGCTATGTAATTAGTAGCATTCAAGACAAAGGGGTGCGCGTAGCCACCCAGCTGCTAGCCAGGAAGGTGATGAGAAAATTCCACGACAACGAGGTACTAGTGCTGGTCATTGTGCTAGCCAAACAATGCGCGGAGGGGGTCCAATTCAACTGGGCCAAATTCCTCTGTGAAGAATTTCTAACCAATTGCAAAGAAGCTTAGGAGTAGGACAAGACCTTCCACTACGCGTGGTTTCTCTTTTCTATCTTATTGGTGACCGGGGAACTGCCTAAGGATAGTTAGTTCCCTCCTCTTGAATAAGACTTACCAGAGGTGGAAAAATACACGTCACTCTGGCCTACGAAGGACACCACGAGGATCTGAAAAACTATCATCTTCTGGGTGCTCATGGAGGTGAGCATCCGGATGTGGATTAATAGAAGGTCACGCCTATCCCCCACAGTGTACAACAGTTTGCGGAACTTTGTGGACTTCAAGACGGATATGCACAATGTGTATATCAAGGTGCGTAAGGATCCAGTGCAGACCTAGACCAAACTTCCTTTCATTACAATTGACAACACTATATTCTCCATGCTTGACTCATGGCTGGCTGAATGGCACGCCCTGAATTTGGCATAAAGGGATAGAACAATAGCACAGGAGCAGAAGGATGCAACCAAGCTGCGTGCCACAAAGCTGGCCCAACAGAGACGCAATGAACAAGTGGTTGCGGAGGTAAGGGCTGTCCACGAAGCAACAAAGGCAGCCGTAGAATAGGCCAAGGCCGCTAAAAGAGTAGTAGAAACATAAGCAACAGGGGCCACTGCGACATAGGAGGAAAGAAGCCAAGACGTTCCTACAGGATAGGGACCAGATATAGCAGAAGGCACGGACCCAAGCACGACACCCGCCCAACTGAAATGGCCACACATTGCAGAGCGGTCAGGTTCACGAAAGAAGGCCAAGGCTTCCAAACTAGATATCAAGCCAATTACATTTACAGAGGGTGACCTCTATGACGTTGGTGACAAAGTTCACGAGGTCACATGGGAAGTGCTCCAAGAAGCCATGATGGAGCAACAAAATGTGTTGGGGGCACTAAGGGTGCAGCGGCAGGAACTTCAGGTGTGACACCCACAGGAAGGAGCAGTAAGCCACAGGTACATTAGCAGCGAAGCAGCTGTTGCACGCAAAAATGGCCAACACCATAGTGCTGCTGGAAGGAGCACTAACAATGGAAAGCGAGGAGGATAGAGCCGCGATGGGAAAGATCAAGGGACTGGGCCTAAACTGGGCAACCCTTCCACGGGATATATTATATTAGTTGCAGGATAGAGTGACAGCAGGACTCCAAGTGAGGGAAGGATGCGCGGTGCAAATACTCAGCGAACAAAGAATCAACATTGAGTAGCTTATATCCAGCACGATGAAGTGCTTGCACAGAAGCAGCAACTTGAGCAAATTGTAGAGGAAGCATGTTGCCACGTTCTAGAGATAGAAATCATGATAGACCTACCAGTTGGAGTGCAAATCTACAAATTGTCCAGTGGATTCCGCGAGGCAAAGGAGGAAGCAACGAGGATAAAGCCAAACCTCAATCTTCAGATTATCGAGCTATGATTAAAGGCGCAGTCCTCTATGCCCCCGAAAGTTAGGGAATAGTGCGCTAGTGCTATTCAGAAAGGGCTAGAGGAAATAAGACAAGAAGTATAGAACTGCACCAATATGTTGGAAGAATCCTTCGTGGTCCTCACTTCATTACAAGACGATCCCAACATACACTGCCTAGAAATAGAGGCACAGGAGCTTCAAGTTTAGTATGACAATGTGCACGAAATGGCACAAACAGTTGTCTTGACCCAGTGGCTTGCGAAGCTACAGTAAGCAAAGGTGTTGAAGGAATAAGTGGATGTCGCACAGCAAAAAGAGGTGGTCCTTAAAGTGCGCATCGAGCCTTGGATTGATGAGGCCTTCCTCATCACTGCAAACATCGAAGGCAAGCTCTCACAGATGAAGGTGATGCATGCCTTAAGACAAGGAGTTTCCCCTCATAGCAAGACTTCAGATGAGAGAGTGGAGAAGATCTAGCAGACTACAGATCAGCGTGCCACGGACCTCGGGGAAGTGAAGGAATGGTTGGAGGGGTTCCATGCCAAGATCACTGCACTAGTAGAGTGACTCAGGATGAGTCACAATGATTGTGTTCATGCTTGTTGGGCATGGAATCCACCCACAACAGGTTTTGGGGCTCAAATCCCAAGGTTTGGTCAAAGATGGTGTAGAACTCCGTGAATTTCGGGTGCGGAGCTCAAAGTGTACAATTGAGTCATAGGGTTGTCTGCCCTAGGCATTGTATTGTAAATTAGTGTAAGGTCAGCCTACCCATGGTCCACAAGCTATGGGGTTGCATAAATAGAGTAAGGCTCTAAGTTGTAAAGCGAGTTGATGTTAGAAGAAATAGAAAAGGTATGGTTCAAGCTTCGAGTAGAAGTCTAAGTGTCTTGGGTTGTAGTAGTAGGAAGAGGCTCTGCAGCTAAGTGCGCAGAGGCCTAGTAGAGTCCGCATCTGAGTGCGTGGACCCCTGTAGCTGAGTGCGGCGGGTAGTGTCGAGGTTGTAAGAAAGCTTGGAAATTAATAGAAAGGAATTTGATTCATATTCCTGTGTATTTGCAGTGCATTATCTTCTTTATTGTTGTATTCATTTATATATTGCGCGTACTATTATGATTGATGAATATGTTGTAATAATAATAAATTTGGCACACATAAGCTAAGTAATTGGTTAATAAGCAAGAAACTTGGGTATTATATGAGTTATGCCTCGAGAAGGGCTACGCGGAAGCCACACTGCAGGTTGCAAAGGTATCGCAGGTGCGTGCAGTGATAGGTCAGACTGCGGACCTCCAGAAACCCATCAGACATACCAAGGGTGCAAAAACTTGGTTCTAGCACCCTCCCATACTACTTTGGGTGAGACCGTAGTCCACGCTCTGTGGGCTGTTGCTGAAAGCGCCAGTAGTACTGGGATCCACTAAGCCAACATGAGATTTTCTCTTTTATGGATGGCTTTTTCTGGTTATAACTAGATTAACATATTACCCGCTAATCAGCGCAAGACTACTTTCATCTGTCCTTGGGGGTATTTTTCTTATAAGAAGCTCCCTTTTTGTCTCAAAAATGTTGGTGCTACCCTCCAGAGAGAAATTTCATATGCATTTCATGATATTAAGCACATTGTTCAACCTTATCTAGATGACTTACCAGCTCATTCTGCTAAGCATCGTGACCATCTGGACCACCTTAGAGCAATTTTTCTGCATTGTTGCCACTATAATATTCATCTCAATCCACATAAATGTGTCTTCTGCATATAATTTGGTCGGCTATTGGGTTTTTTTGTGTCCCAAGAAGGCATCCGAATCAATCCTTTGAAAGTTTAGGCTATTGTAAACTTACCCCCTCCTTCGTTGTTGCACCAATTACGGAGTTTATAAAGGAAGGCAAATTTTCTTGGTCACTTTGTCCCTAATTACGCTGAGCTTTCCAAGGGTTTTACTTGCTTTCTTAAGAAGGGTATCTCATTAATTTGGGATGAAATTTCCCTGAAATCTTTCAATGCTCTAAAGAAAACACTCATCAGTTCCTTTTTATTGCATCCCCCTGACTACCACTGCAATTATTTATTGTACTTGGCCACGGCTTATAGAACCATTGTTATGGTGCTAGTCCAAGACAATACTGATGGAAATGAACCTGTGGTTTATTATTGAGTCGAAATCTTATTGACAAAGAAACTCGATATGCTCATGTCGAGAAACTTGCCTTGGTAGCAGTCCATGTTGTTCAACGATTTCGCCATTACATTCTTCTACAAAAGACCACAGTGATTTCTAACTGTAACCCCATGACTTATATTTTGACTCATCATTTTCTTGGGGGAAAATACTCTAAATGGATTGTTATCCTACAAGAGTTTTATTTGGAGTTCACTACTGCCAAATCAAATAAGTCACTTGTTTTTTTCGAATTGATCTATGCCTTTCCTTCTGCAAACACCTCCACTGATTTTACTAAGAATATTCCTAATGAAACTTTGTTTCTCATCAGCAATATCAACTTGTGGTACAGAGATATCATTGTTTATCTTTAGACACAAACTTTCTTATCTGATTTGTCTCGATCTGATCGATGTTGCATCTGGCATCAGTCTCAACCTTATCAGATTATTGCTGATACGTTGTACCGATTTGGTGTTGATTTTGTTCTTCATAGATGTATAACACTTGAAGAGGTTGAACAAATCTTGAATGACTGCCACTCTAGGGTATTTGGTGGTCACATGTCAAGCTATGCCACTTCTCAAAATATCCTTCGTGCTCGTTATTTCTAGCCTTCTATCTTCAAGGATTATATTCTGGTAGTTCAAAAGTGCCATGAATGTCAGATTTATAACTACAAGAAATGAGCCCTGCCAACACCCTTACACTCAGTCATTACCATTGGCCCATTTTCTAAATGTGGCATAAATTTTCATGACATCTAATCCTTGCTCAGCTGGGGTGTTATAGACATATTTGGGAACTGCAACCCCAATCACATATGTCCATAAACCAAGGGCTTCTAAACCCCTAAAAGTGTTGTTTATCACCCTAAAGGAACAAGGTCAACTGATTACATCATCTCCTAGAAGTTCTCCATGAAAAACTACTTAGAATTGGTCAAAACTAGACCATACAGACTGCTCCATGCATAGGGTGTGATGCATCTCACCTATTACACACGGGGAGTGCAATGCATACTGGAAATCCCTTTTGTAGGGCGCGATGAGCGAGAGCAGACAAATGGAAAAAGCAGTTTGCTAGGTGGAAACTCAAAGAATCTTCTAGAAACTACTCATATGACACTTGCCTCTCTGAATTCGCCCAGGGATGAGTAAGAGATATGAAATCTCCAAGTGGAACCAAGAACTATTAGTGAAATGACACTAATCAAAATCCCAGAATCTGACTCACTCTACTGCGAACATCTATATATGGATCCCTCATCTTAGAGATCAGTTGGAATTTGGTAATTTGCAAGGAAGTGTTGTTGGTTTCTCTTTGAAGACATTGTTGGGTGATCTTGCTTTGTATGAGGTGAAGGCTTTCATGCTGGGAGGATGATGTTGGATTAGACAGCCTAGTTGTAATCCTCTCTTCTACTACTTCTATCAATAAATTTATTTGAGTTTTCCTTCATATGCTTGTATATCTCTAAATCTTGTATTTGTATATGCATTTATATGGTTAATGTACAACTGATCCTACATTGTTTATGGTTATAGATATCTATGCTTTGATGGTATTTTGCTGCTTTGACTCTACAGGTGTTCTTGAAGCTGGACAAGTGAGAAAGGAGTGGTGAAAGCTCTATCAAGGGAGAGAGGATATGAGCAAGGAGACTAGCGAAAGACTGAGGTTGGTACTCTCTGCTTCTCTCTCATCTATCTCTCATAAAGGAAAACACAAGTGACTTTAGTTTGTTTGTTTCTAAGATAGCTACCCCTCTTAGTGGGACTAGCAGCTCTGAATGGACACTAGTTTTCCCGATAAAAAAATGGCAACTCCGCTAGGGAGTGAATAGTTTGTTTGTTTTGTCACTGTTGTTTGCTTTATAAACCACAGACGGAGCCTGAAGTCAAGCCAGCTAGCCTTCGAACTGCTTTTTCTATGCAACTGCAAAGTAGATCAACGTTTCTTCAGTCAATATCCAGGTTGGTTTATGAACTAAACATCTAGCTTGCAAACATCCTAAGTGCCCTGGTGGTAGCTCAAATAACCTCATTAGATAATTTCCTATACTTTGTGTTTACTGACAATCATTAGCTCATCCTAAAACCCTAAACTTAGCAGCAAACTGTGAGTAAAAACCAAGCTCAATCTCATCCCTGGATCATCGCACTGTCTCTTCTTGGAAATCTGGATGCATCGCACCTGCTGTGTGTTGCAGGTGAGTGCATCCCTATTTCCCTGTGTTACAAGTGCGATGATTGAATGAGACTGTTTCTGCCTCTAGATTTTGGTTTTTTCTTCATTGTCTTTAGCTTTATTCAGTAGTTTTGCTGTCTATGATCTGTATATCTCTGTTGAAACCATCTTCCTTTGCATTATTCAGCCTCCATTAGAAGGGATTGTGAAATTTGTTTAGTATTTTTCATCATTTACAGTTCTCCTTTGCAAATAGTAGCTTAATCAAATTGTCATCTTTTGATTTGAAAGTGTTGCAAGTGTCATTTTTAGTCAAGAAAAAGAGTGTCGCAAATCATTCCTCTTTTAGATAATCGATTACACTTTTTCTATTGTATTTGATTTGAATTATTAGTATTTCAAGTGTCGAAAGAAATTTTAAATTCGAAATCACAAAGTGTCATCTTGACCTTACTTTCGTTTTTTGAAAAGAAAATTGTAAGTACTGTCGCTTTGAAAGATAGTTCAGATCTATACTTAGATTTCTTTTTTTCATTCTCACATTAAGGAAATTGAAAAACAATACATGCATGTGCATTTGCATTTAGACTGCATGCTGAAGTTGATTTAGGAAAAATGCATCTAGTGTGTCCTCTCTACTCTATGTTGAAAGAATTTCATCTCTCTTTCCTTAGTAGCTAGGATTTTTATTGCAAAAAGAAAGTAAATGATTGTTTATCATCTTATATTGCACATTTATGAATTATATATCCACATCACGTGGTGAACCTTAAAGGCAAACACTTCTTAAGAAAGATCAACTGTAAAATAAACCTCAATGAACATAAAAACGCTTTGTAACCTAACGCACAACATTTAGAAGTCTAGGCTAGAGACGTATTCTGGCATTGTAAAGCCTGGTAACTATCGCTTTCATCGTAGGTTGGGTGATTCCTCCTCTTTGAGATGACAAGTGCTAGTACGGACTTGTGCTCCCATGTACTATTGAGTATATATTGGGAGACCACAATAGGTTACATCCTTTATCCTTAGGAAGCCATGTCTGCTACCCTATCGATCGCAATGCACTGAACACAACATTTGGGAAGATTGGCTGCCGTGCCATAAAAAATATTCTGTAGTTTTGCAATTCATTTGGTAATCCCCCTATCTAGATTTCTAGAGTAGTCACTTTCGTTCCTTTTCAGACTCCCTAAAAGAAAAGGTCCATCTGAGAACTTGTCACTTCAGGCTCATTAATGATCGAAGGCAACTAGAGTCATTTTTAGCTTTTTCTCGACTCTTAAAAATTGAAAAAGCAAGTTGTGTCAAAGCGTCATAAAATTTATTTTAATCGGAATAACGTCATTGTTCCCTCGTTGGTCTTAGGTTGAGAAAATGGAGTCTACTAATCAAATATTTCTCCTTGGGGGGAATCCTAGTCCCTTCTCCTCTTGGGGGGATGTTGGTGCTCCACACATGGCCACATTGTCCCTTCCAGGACTCACAGTTGTCCTTCCAGTATGGCTTTTCTCAACCTTTGTCATTCAAAACTCCGCAATTCCTCAGTAATAAAATCAGCGACCAGATGATACTGAAGTTTCTCCCCTACCTTCTACTTCATTTGTTTCTCCCTCTCCTTCTTCCTCTTCGCTTGGTGAAGCCAATAACACTAAAAACCAAGTAACTAAGAAGAAGAAGAAAGGGAAGGAGAAGAAGAAGAAGAATCCAATAGAAAAAGGGGGAAACCATGCATCGTTTGGTGAAAATCCACACACTACACCTTCCAAACCTAAATCTCCATCTGTCATTTGCAAGGGAGACCACTATCATCGAGATTGTCCCTGCATCCCACGGATCCTAAGGGAATGGTCCCCGCGCTTGCACAATTCGGTGTCTTCAACCTCTGACGATCATTTTAAGAGCACACCATCAACTAGTGAAAGAGAAACCAATGGAAAGAAAGGAAAATCTAAATTTCCTTATAGACTGTGTGAAGGCGATCATGTCCTCCACCATTGTCCTTTCCTAGATGAAGCTAAAAGAGTCTTGGATAACAGTCCTACGTCACCGCAACGACTTCCTCCTGGATACAAGAAACTCTTGCCGAGTCCATCGCTAGTTAAAAATTTGACTGACACACCATTGTTGTTGGTCGAAGAACCTATCATTGAAGATAAACCCTTTCATTCCACACTGGACCAAAGTTAATAGGCTGAGACGGCAGTCGACCCAATCTTGTCTTCAAAAGGTCCACCTTCAGATGATACTGTCATCAAAGAGAATGAGAACAACACCGTTCAAATTATTTTCATAAACACGGACTTCGATGAACATAGGGGCAATCTACCCATTCCTTTGCCATAGGAAGGAAGTTCATCAGAGATTTATCTGGTCGTTTATTCGGTCCCACCTCCAAGAAATCTAGTCATTTCCTTCAATTGGAATATATTAGGCAGACCCCACCTACCCTCTAATGTACCATTCTGAATCATAGTACAAGATTACAGAATGATCATAGTTGGTACTATTATAGATGAAGGGGCTTCTATGAGTATCCTTTCCTCAACTGCTTGAAAAGCGCCTGGTTTACCATCGCTTCTGCCTGAGATTCGAAATCTGACGGGCTTCAACAAAGGAACCAGTCGACTGTTAGGGATCCTTCCAAATTTGCCTATAACTTTGAGAAGGAAAACCATTCATATAAATGTGATGGTAGTCCAAGGACCTCTAGATTACAATCTACTCCTTGGGTGTGACTACATTTATAGCATGGGAGAAATTGTTTCTTCACTCTTTTGAGTGATTTTATTTCCACATGAAAGCAAAGTGGTCCAGCTCATAGACCAGCTTTTGTTCCCTGGTTCAAACATAGCTATTAGTCAAATGCCATCCCTAACTAGTCTTTTTACACAAGGAATGTCTCATAAATCTCCAGTCTGTCCACCTAATGATCGCAAGTGATTCAGTGGTTGTGACTGAAACCTAGGAGGCATGTGCCCTGGTCTGCTTTGGCATGGAAACCCTAGATATAAGGTAGGTTTCCGTGTAGGAATATGACTAGTTTGACAATCCTGTCCATTTAGGAAAATGGATCAGGCTGGAAAAGGATTCCCCCGTCAAAGGTTATGTGATTGGCACTGAAAATAGTCACTTTTGTCTATTTCGATGGACAATACCAAAGAAGTGTTTTGTCTACAATGCGGATGGAACAATCTTGCTAATGCCAGAACTTGCATATGGTGACCTGGAAACTCTACTTTATACCTAGGGGCATGCAAACCGTTTTGCATGCAAGTGAAAAGTGACCATTTATTTTCTTAGTTTCTAGGCTCTTAACCCTTTAAACTCATAGGTTGGTCATTCCTAGCTTGCATAATGAAAGGCTCAAGAGCAAAGTTATGCATGGGGCAAGCTCCCTAAAAAATGAACCTATCGAAGAGACGTCCTTATTATACAACTGGCACGAGCAGTTTTATGTGAAGTTCAATCTCGTTAAAAAATTAACCTAGCCATGAGCAGTTTTACGTGAAGTTAAAGCTCGTTAAAAAATAAACCTAGCAATGAGCAAATGTTCCCCCAAAGTTTAAGCTCATTAAAAAATGAACCCACCTTTAGTAAATAGTCTTTGCGATCACATAGTTATCAGCTTTTGAACCTTGGTCGTGTTCTTACCATCACCTCCACTCTTTTTTAGCCCATCATATGCCTCCATTTGATTGTTTACCCTTTTGAGGAATAGCTACAATGAGTGATTCTATTAGCAACCTTCTTTACACTGCCATGATTGAAAAGTTCCAAACCTTACCTGGAACCAGTTGCTATCCAAAAACATCACTCGTTCCTCAAAAAAGGAGTCTCCTTAAATCTCTTTTCATCTGACTTGTAAAATATGAAAAGATTGTCGAGCAATTGGCCGCTCCAGCTCGTTAAAGCAATCGGAAGTGCCATACCTCCTCTAGATTTTAATATTTTTGGACCTGAGGGATCATTACACAAAAATATCGAGCGCTTGTCTTGTTCGACTCATTAAAACTATCAAAAAATCATCCCTTTCGTATTATTTTATACTTTTTTGGACTTAAGGGATTACATTACGAAAAAGGACTACCAGAGTTGCCTTTACGTCCCTTTTAGACTCTCTAAAATTGAAAAGGACTGAGTTATCATTGTCGTTAAACTCGTTAAAAAAATAGCGACAAACTTGTCAACATAGACAAGAGTGATTTTCACTGTCACTAGGCTCATTAAAACATAGCGACGGGTTTGCCCGAAGAGCAAATTATAGAACAAGCATATGTTATCCTCCTCAAGCTTGACAAAAATAAAGAGGTATTGGTCAGCAATGACTGGGGAAAAAGGGAAGCAAACTTGAATAAAATCATTGGTAGCAAGTCACTCTTGAACATGACACTTTCACTCTGTCACCATGATTAAGTTGGGTTGGGTTATTCCGTTCACCGGTTATATCACCATTGCTCCACCACACCATCCATTTTGGGGTTAATGCTACCAATCCATGTTCAGTGTCGTTGGTATGTTCAAGAGAAGTCGCTCAAAGAATTCACCAACCTAGCTAACACCTCATCCGCTGCAATACCTTCACTCTCCATTTTTCATGACCGCCACCCTGAACATCATATCATCAGGTCATTTTCACCTCCACAAAATCATTTTCTCCATTCCGTGTCGTAGATGTGGGATTCATTAAGGCCCTCCTACGATGGGTCATTTCTTGTTGACATCAGCTCATTATCCAAGAAGTTGACTAGGAACAACCCTTCTAGTACTTTGAAGCTTGCATGCCTCAATGGCAAGTTTCTCACTTCCGGCGACAGGTTTACATCAATGACCTTCAACCGAAAGATTTTGCGTGGTGTTCGACATCAACTCATGTATTCACACCACGTGAATTGTACTGCAGTACCTTGAGGGTCATTATCATTATCAGTGATTCCTCTCACGCCTGTTAACATCTTACATCATTGGTTGGTAATCAGGTGATGTATTTCCATGTTCGACATCAGAACATCTTCTCACATGGATCGACTTGTACTTCAGGCGAAGATTGGATGAGTTTGAAGACCCCGGATCTAGTTTCATCCATCCGGGCTGTGATATATTCAGGAAAATAAAGACATGAAATGTACATCATAGCTACACAGACAATCATCCAAACTAAAGGACAATGGCTCTACCAGAATCATCAGTCTGCCACACAAACGATTGTCTGTCTTATGTACATGAATATGAATTTATAAAGCTGAGCATGGGAATCCATACCTCAGCTAGATCATGAAAATATTATGAAGATAATGTATTGTATTGTATCTTATTACAGGTCACCTTCCAGTTCGAAAAACCTTGGATCCTCATTATAAAGCATTTCACCCGACATCGAAAGATTTACGACCTCATTCTTTAGGGGGCAACTATTATAGACATATTTGGGCATTGCAACCCCAATCACATATGTCCATAAACCAAGGGCTTATAAACCCATAAAGTGTTGTTTCTCACCCTAAAGGAACAAGGTCAGCTGATTACATCATCTCCCAGAAGTTCTCCATGAAAAACTACTCAGAACTGGTCAAAACTAGACCATACAGACTGCTCCATGCATAGGGTGCGATGCATCTCACCTATTACACACGGGGGGTGCGATGCATACTGGAAAGCCCTTCTGTAGGGTGTGATGAGCAAGAGCAGACAAATGGCAGAAGTAGTTTGCTAGGTGGAAACTCAAAGAATCTTCTAGGAATTGCTCATATGACACTTGCCTCTCTGAATTCACCCACAGATGAATAAGAGATCTAAAATATCCAAGTGGAACCAAGAACTATCAGTGAAATGACACTAATCAAAATCCTAGAAGCTGACTCACTCTACTACAAACATCTATATATGGATCCCTCATCCTAGAGATCCACAAGGCTAGAATTTGGTAATTTTCAAGGAAGTGTTGTTGGTTTCTCTTTGAAGACATTATTGGGTGATCTTGCTTTGTATGAGGTGAAGAGGGCTTTCATGCTGGGGGGATGATGCTGAATCAAACAACCTGGTTGTAATCCTCTCTTCTACTACTTCTATCAATAAAGCTATTTTAGTTTTCCTCCATATGCTTGTATATCTCTGAATTTTGTATTTTTATATACATTTATATGGTTAATGCACATCGGATCCTATGTTGTTTATGGTTATAGATCTCTATGCTTTGATGGCATTTTTCTTCTTTGACTCTATAGGTGTTCTTGAAGCGAGACAAGTGAGAAAGGAGTGGTGAAAGCTCTATCAAGGGAGAGAGGAAACGAGCAAGGAGACTAGTGAAAGACTAAGGTTGGTACTCTCTACTTCTCTCTCATCTATCTCTCATAAAGGAAAACACAAGTGACTTTAGTTTATTTGTTTCTAAGATAGCTACCCATTTTAGTGGGACTAGCAGCTCTGAATGGAAACTAGTTTTCCCAATAACATGGGGGTCATGGATATATCATTGTTGTCATTGACTATTTTACTAAATGGGACGAGGTGATGCCCACATATAATGCTGACGGTACCACTATTGCTCAGTCCCTCTTTAATCATGTCATAGCTCATTTTGGCATCCCTCAAGCCATTGTCACTGACCACGGATCACATTTTCATTAGTACATGATGGAAGAGATTACTACTCAGTTAGGTCTTCACCACGATAGCTCACTTCCTTACTACCCACAAGCTAATGACCAAGTTGAAGCGATTAATAAATTCTTAATTACTATGCTTCAACATACCATTGGGAAGAACAAAAGGGATTGGAATATCATGTTATTCTCAGCTCTTTGGGCTTAACAAACTTCGGCTCAGACAACCACTGGTTTCACCCCACTCCAGTTGGTATATCATTTAGAGGCAACACTCTCGATTGACTGTGAAATTCCTCGATACCTCACCTAAAGAGGAGAAGTTACTTTATCTCTAAAGGCTTGATGAGACCCATCGTATTGCTAAGATGGTGATTGAAGCATAGAAAAATGAGTTAAATCTCACTATGATCAAACTGTTTCTCCACTAGTTTTCACTAAATGTGACTTGGTCTTACTGTATGACCAAGCCAACGATAAGTTGGGAGTTGGGAAGTTTCAACCTATGTGGCATGGGACATACATCATTAAATGTGTCTTGCAAAAATGTGCATATGAGTTGGTTGATTATGAGGGTAATATGTTATCACAACCCCACAACGGGCTTTATCTGAAAAAGTATTATGTGTGAGTTCCATGTAATTACTTTTGTACATTAGTGCGTTAATTCATAGGTGTGCAGTTTTCATTTTTTGGTGTGATTGTTTTCTTTGCAGACATGTTTCCTCTTCTTACCTTGTGTTCCACTTGGTTTGCGGATGTCATCAAACCATTATGTTGGTTTTGCTAATGGTGCTTGTCGTAGCACAAGGAAATTATCCTTAGCATCTTGGGCACTCTTTGCCCCTGATGGCAAGTTGATTGATTTACAAGGTATTTTCCTAGGACGAACAACTAATAATATTGTTGAGTACAGTGAAGTTATTAAACTGTTATTAGAAGCAGTTGTTCACGGAATTATAAATTTATTTGTTAAGTTAGATTCACAGCTCACTGTGTTACAATTGAATAATCATTACTCAGTAAGAAATCCACAATTTTTTTGTATGTATCTACGTGTTTGATTACTGGAAAGGAATTTTGATTATATCACATATCAACACATTCCACGAAATTTGAATACATTAACATATGCATTAGCAAATTTTGTTCTAAATAGACATTTTCCTAACTTTTAAAACTGATCACATCATCATGATACATGAACATATAAGTAGAAGAAAGAAACATGCATATATATATATATATATATATATATATGTATGTATGTATGTATGTATGTATGTATGTATGTATGTATGTATGTATGTATGTATGTATGTATGTATGTATGTATGTATGTATGTATGTATATAGATTGTGTTTGTCAAAGTTGGTTCATCAAAACCTCAAAAAAATAAGTGTTTTGGGACACATGGCTTTCAAAGCCTACAATAGTGCAAAAATCACGACTAGAAAATACTATTCGGCCACATTGTGCTTGCGATAGCATGAGACCACTCTGATCACTTGGCCTAACAGTCGATGTAGTCTTGTAGACACTCCTACTATATGCCTATGGTATCGCAATGGCATGCCATCTATAATAGCATATTCTAGAATTCCTCGGGTAATGACCTCTCGATTTCATTCCATTTCTACCATAGGATGTACTCCTTCCTCGTATGGAGCATCTTCTATCTAACATGCTACTCACCGTGCTATTAGCGAAATTCCAAGAGGCCATTATGGTCCTACATCTGCACAATTATCACAAGTAAACTCTCGGATACACTTTAAACAAAACAAAAAAAAAATCATAAAACTTGAAGAAATTCCAAAAATCAAGTTTTACTTGCATCGGTCCACTGTTCAACCAGTGGTAAAGGTAGATCTGGATCTCCTTTGAAGTATGTGCCTGCATAAACATAGTCATCCACAATGATTAGTTGTTGGCACAACCAACCAAAGAATGGCACAAGGAAATGCATCCACTGGCCCCCTTATCCTCGAGGCATGATCTCACTCCATCTAAGCAGCCTCAGATCTTATGGAGCTAGATACTCCACCTCTACCAATTGGTACTCAAATAGGGGCACATGCTCCAAAATTAAAGTGACCAAAATAGATCTGAAGCCAAACTGCTTCAAGTTTCCCAACTTTCGTTTGGTCAGATGTCTCTCCATGTTAACCAGCAATCCCTCGCACCAGTTGAAAATTATTGGAGCAAGGAAATCCACTACGTACTGGAATTGTGATTTTGAGATATCACGCAAAGCAAGTGCCCTACCTATATGGGCCATGGTGTGTATAATTGTCTTTAGGGGAAGATTGTCAATGGTTCCTGTTATCACTCAGAACTAAAAAAAAAATTTGATGTATATAATCGTCTGCCCTAGTCCAATAGCAAAAGTCTGTGTTAGGTTGATTTCATTTTTTTTTTCTTACTTAGGATTTGAATGTTAAAGTTCTTAACTTAAACCATACTCGACTCCCATTGGTTCTAATTCATCCATCATTGTTCCATAGTCATGTCTTATCCATGTCCGAGTCATCGTGTCTTTTAGTGATTTCGCAGCATAAATCCCATTGGCCAGTTTCGCAGCGCAATTATGGTTTAGCAATTTCGCAGCGCGTCATGATTAGGCCGTTTCGCAACGGATTATTAGAATTTCAAACTAACAGCGCTGCAAAATCATGGATTCGTGCTTTTTGCAGCGAATCTTTCCTGAAAGGTCAAGTCTGTTATCCGAGTCATCAGTTGTGTCCACTCATGTCAGTTTTTGTACCTCTTGTATCACGTTTGAACACTCATTTGCCACTATCCCACTACTAGCTTTGTCAACATGCACAGAAATATCATTCCTAAGGGATTTTACCGTGCATGTACTTAATGATAGCCGTAAGTGCTGCATGAGTGACAAAGAATTTGGATTTCAAGCGAGGCTGTTTTCAAGCGAGGCTGAATTAAAAGGAACTGAACTACCATTGCAACTGAAGCTGTTAGACTCTGTGTGTGAAGATTTTGAAAGGAAAATGGAGAGAAAAGAGCACAGATCCGGTAAATGCCAGAGGACTGAACCTGAGGGCTTGGATATAGCGTTGAGGGATGAAGGCGTGAAGAAAGCGTTCAAAGATGCCGGCTGCTGGAACTTTTGCAAGAAGCTACAAGGAGGACATGCGCAGGTAACCAAAGAATTTGCGCTAAACTTCACTGGTTTAAATTCAAAGATAGCTATGTTAGAAGTCCAAGTTTCTCCAGAAGCCATAGCTGCTGTGACAGAGATCCCAAGAGGACGGGAAGAATGGTTTAAAAATTTTAAGTTTGATATGAACCCTTGTAAAGAATTTTTAAAGGAGGCATATGTAAATGAAGACTTAACAAAAGCAGTGCCCAGAAATTATGTCAAGGAACATTATGCTCTTCTTCTCACCTGCATTCAAAAATACTTGACCTGTGAAGGAAGGTACAATAAGGTCTATTCTTACCATTTCAAATTGCTTTTCCATTTCACTGGGAAAGTTTCCATAGACATTCCTTTTTACCTATTTCGCAGTTTGAGTAAGATGTGTGACAAGGTGCAGTTAAGGAAAGAGGACTGTGAAACCTCTTTATTTCATCATGGTTTGATTAAGTTGTTAGTTTTAGATGGCCTCCAAAAGATAGGCAGGGACTGGAATTCGTTTATTTTCATGGCTGGATTCCAAAGCAAGACTGGCCTTACTCCACAACCAGTCAGAGAACTCACAATAGCTGAACTTCAAAAAGAAGCAAGAGCCAAAAAGCAAAACAAGTAACAACCAAGAAAACCATTGAAGCCACTAATCATTCAAGAACAACCTCAGAAATCAACAAAGGAAAAAACTTAGGATAAGAAGACTACACCTGAAACAAGCAGATCTGAAGCAGTCTCAAAGGTAAGGACAAGAGGTCAAATAAATAAGGAAAAGGGTAAAGCCATAGCTGTTGAAGAGAGCCCAACATCCAAGGCAAGTTTGAATGATTTATTACAGGCCATTGAATTCGAGCAGTTTGAACCAGTCCATATTGATTTGACACAGTCATCACCAAAAACTGCCAAGAAGTCTAAAGCCTCAAAAAAGCTCAAGTTCGATGAGCCAGGTGAAGAATTCATTGTAAAACCTAAAAGACCTATTACAAGGAAGCAAATAAAAGAAGCACTGTCAAAAATAGAGGCAATCGAGAAAGTTAGGCAAAATAATGCAAGCAGAACAATCATCACATCTCAAGAAGATAATATAGCAGTCATAAAGAGCCAATTAGAAGCAGCCAAATATGAGATTGCCAAATTGAAGCAAGCCATTAGAAAACATGCAGATGTGTATACAAATTACCGTAAAGCTCTGTGGAAAGGGACTAAAACCTTTCAAAATCAATTGAATTCAGTAGTTGATGGCCATGCACAATTTCACACGTGGATAGTACCAGCCATCAAAGAGGCCCAGTTCATTAGAAAAATAAATATGCAATTAAGGGCTAAGAATAAAACTCTGAAGAAGAAGATTGAAAACCTGAAGGTACAGCTGTACCAATTATCTGCTAAATGAATTTTCTCTTCAAGAGAGGTTTTGTTCCAAATTTTTGTCAAATCTTCTTAGTCTTATTGTTTTTGAAGACATATAAATCCCTGCTATACATATGAAAACTCAGAGGAAGTTTTTGGAAATCAAATGTTTTGGTGATAAAGGTCTCGGGCCAAAGGCAAGCTGCTTAAATAATTCAGCAGTTTCGTAGCGCGCTACGAAACTACTGAAGGTGATGATTTTAACACAGAACATGTAGTTTTGTATTTTGAGCGGAAATTTTGAAAAGGAAACGCCAAAAGGGTATACAAGATATCAGCGGGAACGACAATAGCCAATCAAAACAAGACAGGTGGAGGATTTAAAAAGGTGGAATATTTCAACCCATTTTTAAAGTTCTGTGATATCCCCATTGTCACCATTCAAGAGGTAGAAAATCTTTTGCATACAAGGACCTTTTGCTTGCACACATGTCAATCGATGCAGCTCACAACACATCCAGAGCGTGGCAGTGTTCCATATTATGGGTTATTAAAGGCTAGAAACATGCTTGGTACATTCGAGCATTTTGAGGAAAACTGGAGCCGAGAAGTAAGGGAAATCTCCTAATACTTCTGAGCAGTTGAAAGGTTCAGCATTCAAGATCACTATGGAGTATTAAACATCTAGCTCAGCCAAGTAGAAAGAGGACCAGGTCTCAGAGAATAAGAAGAAGTCATTATGCATGCAAAATGGAGTTAGAGTCATAGTTAATTTAGAACTCTTAAACACTACAGTCAGTTCCTTATTGTATTTATTAGTTAGTTCAATAGCTAATAGGTGTCATTAGAGGCAGTTATCGAGTTCCCCTCATGCTGGAGGAGGAAGCTCGAAGTAGTTAGAATAAGGATTCTATATATAGCTGGAACATCTATGTAATGAGGGTTGGAGATTCTATAAAATAGAGTACTGTTTTGGCTTATGTAAAAAGACAGAGTTTAGTAATATAATAGAACTGCTTTTCTTCTCAGGATTCATAAAGTGTTTCTATGTTCAAGATGTGTGGTTTTACTTTATCCTTGATGTATTTTGCAGTTGCATAGATGTGTAATCACTCAGAATTCACTTATGCTACTCTGATTTCCTGTACACATTCATGAACTGTGGTTTTATAAGAGTTGTGTTTTGAACATTTAAATGCCACATGCCCTGACTTCTATGTAAAGGTTGTATCATTACTTGTTGAGGTTTTATTGACTCCATAGGCCCAATGGAAACTTATGTAATGTTTTTCCAACCTTCATATTTGTCACTGTTATTTCACAAGAGTTAGCCCTCTTATTTTTAATCAAAATCAATAACCTTTTGAGAGAGCCCTCTCAGGCTAAGGAGGCTAAGCCTTAGTCTAAAGATTGGTTTGAAATAGTTACTTGAAGTCTTCCTGGTTTGCAGTCTTCCAGGGCTTGATTTTGAGAAACAGTTCCTATCTTCACCCTCCCACTCATAGTTGTCTCTACACCCACACAATGCCTTCTGATTAAGGTATTGGTGCTCTCACCTCCACCTCAGGATCTGAAGAGTTGGAACCTCTCCCCTCTTCTGGACAATCTAGTAATGAAGTATATATCAATTACTTCTAGCTCTAATTGTTGATCTCCAATGATGAAGATCTATTGGTCAACATCCCATAGACTGGTCAAATAGTTTAGCAACTCGTTTTGAGCTCTGAGTCCTCGGGTTCGAAAGAATTTCAGTAACCCATAGTCCCTCAAAGCATTGACACATTCAATTCTTTGGTCAATTTGGTGATCTTATGCCTCATGGCCCCTTTCCTTCCATTCGATGACCATGTTGTTGAAATCTCCTACAAACAACCCATAAACATCATTTAAATGTGTTTTCATGGATCAAAATCTCAAAAAAACTAAACAAGAGAGAGGATTTCTCAATCCTTTTTCTACCCTGCATCCAGCGTGACTATTTTATTTTTTTCTGTGCTGCCAACGCAAGAACCTTTTGGGATAAGGGGCGATCAGCATGGATCCGATGAGCAGAATCTCATTGGTCGCCCCTGATTTAAAACTTGAAATCCTCCCTTTTAATCAGCAAAACTCATATCAAATGGAATGAAATTAGAATAAAAATCAAGAGAAAAGGAAGAGCTCTTACCTGCAACTGATGGTTTATGAAATGGTGCCCTAGATATAACACACTGCTTACCTGATGAATCGAGGAAAATAGGGTAAAATTCACTCTCCAATTTACTCCAAGTGAAATGGTAAAAATGTTTTTTACTTTTGGTCTTTTTATAAGTTTTTAAACACATTTTTGCCAATACTTTATTATTTTTCTTGACGTCAGTGATGTGTGTTTGTCTTTGTGCAGTTACAGGCTCTTTTTGGTGGTTACAGTGATCATTTTTTATTGATTCAATGAGGTTTTCTTTTATCTCTTTTTCAGACTCGTTAAAAATAAATGAAAATGGAAACCCCTAGAGTCATCTTTAAGCTCTTTTCTGACTCTTGAAATATGAAAATATCATTGAGTACTTGTCTTTTCAAACTCATTAAATTAAATGAATTGAAATCATCTTAATATACATTTACCCCTTTTATGGGTTGGGATTGACTATTTACGAAAAAGGTACACCTTGGTCAACATGGTCAAGAGGTTCTCTCAAATATTTTTTTCTACCTTTTTGGGTTCGAGAAACAAATTATGAAAAGGGACATGATGGAGTTTTATTTTTCGTCTCTTTTTCAAACTCTCTAAATATGAAAAAGACACCGAGTTATTCTTTTGTCGAACTTAAAAATTTAAATGGTGAAAGACTTGCCACCATGACGAGACTAAGTTTCTCCTTCCTAGGGCTCATAAAACTTACTAGGATGGATTCATTCAAAGAATGAACTTACATGACAAGCATATGTTATCCCCTTCAAGATTGTGATAAAAAATAATTGGGGGACTTGCTAGAAATAGTGGGGAAAATGAAAGTGAAACATCTCTTGTATAGGCAGCATGTCTCTCTTGAACATGACACTCATTTGTTTCTCGTGTGGGGTTTGGGATATCGTCGCTCAATCAATTGTCTTTCCAGGTATCAATGATCCATTTTTCCTCTCATCTAGATATTCCATTTTGTCATCATGACCCTTGGTCCTATGTTGATTCAAATGTTGCCACACTCCAGAGGTGTGTCGTCGATGTTCAAGAGAAGTCTTATCTGTAGTTTTTCACCTATACATTGTCTGACCTTTTGCTAGAGTCTTGGATCATGCTCATTCCTTCCACTTTATTCCTCATTCTGTGTCGATGATGGGGGAATCATCATCGCCCTCCTTCGACGGGTCACTTCCTGTCGACTTCAGCTCATTATCCAAGAAGATGACTTAGAGACCCACTTTCAGTACCTTAGAGATTGCATGCCTTAATGGCAAGTTCTTCGGTTCTGATGATAGGCTTTCATCATTGGCCTTCAATCGAACGAATCCATGAGTATTCAACTTCATATTCATTTTCACAATCACAGATTGTACTATCATACCTTGACATCCATTGTCATTATCGATGGTTCCTCTCATGCATGCTAACGGTCCAAATTATTGGTCGGTAATCAGGTGGTTTTCTAGCATGTTCGACTTTGACACATTCATTCACATGTTATAATTCGTACTTTGATTGGGTTAGGGATGGAGCACAAGACCCTCAGTTTTGCCTGATATGACTTTGTTTGTGTGGAGTTATATATTATTCATGATTGTACACATGTTTCTTCTACACGGATGGTTGCGACCATACCATGGGACTTTATATTTATGATGATGATGATCCTTCTATATTGGGTGGTTGCGTCCATATCTTGGATCTTAGACTCTTAGACGATCCTTTTCATTCAGATGGCTATGCCCATGCCGTGGATATTTTCACATAGTCCTTTCTATCCAAATGGCTGCATCCATACCGTGGATTCATTTTTTGATATCAGATATGTATATGTATATGCATCCTTGATTTTCAGGTCTCTTGACAATGTTTGTTTTCTTCCTTGCAAAATCTTGTAAAGCATCTGAGCCATCACTCCCTGTTCTGCATTCATGCTTTAGGGGGCATCTATTACACAGTATTTTGTCACGCCTCCTTCACTTCCTTGTGTCATACCCTGGAGTGCCAGAAACTTGGAAATCATGCAGTGTGTTAGGGCCTAAATATACCTTAGGCTGAGAAAGGTAGGATCTAGGGTAACATCAAACCAAGCTTAACCTGGTAGCTAGCCCTACCAGGTCGGGAGAGGGCTCTCTCCTGTCAATCTCAACAAAAATGATCAATGAGGCTTGAGATGACTTGAATGAAGACTGATTTTAGGCTAGGTATTTGTGAAAAAGGGCTTGATTGAATTTGATGATGTTTTGTTGGCTCAAATGGAAAGGTAGTTTTTGGGTCTTGGGAATGAGGCTCAGTTTTGCAGAGGTCTCAATGGGGCAAGGTAGGCAAGTGATTTGATACTTCAAATTGAATGAAATGGAAAGATTTAGACAGATGAAAAGTTGAAGAGGGCAAGAAAACCTCAAGGATTCTCTTCAAATAGTTGAAAACATCAATAACTAAGCAAACCCTAGGTAGAGCACTACAATTTCAATGGATTCTACCTTTATCCTTGTTTGTTTTAGTTAAGAAGAAACAAGAAAGATAATGGCATACATAAAACACATATAAACTTACATTTACAAAAGGAAACACAATATCAAAGCAACATGCCACATGAATCCCATAGAGTGCTGCAAACCACTAGTCTATTCCTTAGCCAAAACTGCTTAAATTAGTATACAATAAGCTCCAATCCTTCCCAAATGTCCAACCATGCTAATGACTGAAAAAACATAAGATATAAGCAAACAAAAAATCATCCTAGCCTCTAGGAGTCAAGCTCATGAGTTTAGGAGCTGTTCCAACTAATTCTAAACTGAAAACTACAAATTAGGCAGTGGAATAGCACGCCTATAAAAACTAGGGAACTGATTCATTCAGTTGCAAACTAACTTTTCATGGATGAATCTACCTTCATGAGTGAAAATTTGACATAATTACATCAAGATCCATTAATTTACATTAAATTACATCATAAATTTTACATTAAGAAAGATAAAAGTCAAACTGTCAAGGAACTAGGCGAAAAACAGAGTATACTTGGTCAAACTGAGCAAAATTTCCCCTATGCGCCGTTCTGATTTCTCTATGCATAGCGCCTATTTGTAGCCACTTTTGGAGGCCTTCTCGGTGTCCAAATTTGCTCCAAGTGTGCTTTTTGGAAATGTATACCTATCTACATTCTAGATCAAGTGGAATTTTTTAATTTTGCCTCCATTTCCCCCTCCAAAATTGAGTTCTCCCAACACTGCTTCCTGTGTGTCAAAATAGGGGCAGTAAGGTCATTTTTTGGGTGTTTTTGACCTTTTTGGGGGCTCAAAACCTATCAAAATTTCTTGTCCATTGATAGGCATGCATATTTTTCCAAGAAAAATCTAAAGATGTTGATTTTTTGTCATTTGGATGCCTCCATCAAAAGCGAGCGCCAGGTGCCACGGTGCATTAGGCCAAAACATTCTGTGTTTTAGCCCAAAAATTTCAAAAATGCAAAAAAAGTCCCAAATTTTTTTAAATTTGGGCTGAGGGCTCTAAATAAAGTGTTATGTTGGGCCAAGGAAGCCTCAGCCAAGATCTGAATTTTATCTTGCGCTTTTTGCCTCCTCGATCTCTTCTTCAATTTTGCCTTCAAGATCCTAATTCTAGCTTGGAACACCATATTCCTTGACAAATAATGAGATTCCATGTTTCTCAACATATTCTTCTCATTGATGGCTTTCTCCAACATCCTCTCCAAGTGGATATTAGTCCTCTCCAACCAAGACTCACGATCAACATTGATTTCTTGCTCAAGTGTTGTGAACTTGACTCTCCTCCATTTGGCAGCTTGCCGGTTTTCTCGTATGTTTCTAAGCTCCATTATGGTTTGTTGATCCTCTAGTTGCTTGTTTCTTTGTTCCAGGTAATTTATTATCCACTCGGCTCTTTCCAAGTTGAGGGACAAAGCATTGATGTCCGCCTGTTGCTCTTGGATGACTTCCTTGAGCTTTGAGCTTTGTGGGCCTAAATTCCTGTCATCGTCCTGAATGAGAATGAAATCGGTCTCCTGCTCACTTGAAGGTCCCTCATCATGCAATGGCCTCTTGCCCTTTCCTGAACCTGCTGTGATAATGAAGGAAGCAAGACCCCTTCCACCCCGAGTGGAGATAATACTTGCTTTGCTGCTGCAAACAACTATCTAGTTCCCTTTTGATATGTGATAAATACCGGCACACAAGCGGTCTATGTCTCATGACCCTCTCGCTGATGAGAAGGTCCACCTATCTCATGAAAATTCTATGGAGGTACCTGAGGAGCTGTGAGGAACTCATGAGAAATGAAATCCTCCCATGAGATGCCCTGCAAACCAAGCTGATGCATGACCACAATTTTAATGAGTGAAAAATGGTATATACTGTTAAACTGCTATTGAGGAGTCTTCTGTTGTACTAGTGTGGTCATCTTCTTAATAATTCAGCACATGAAGTAGGCGAGATTCATCATTCTCACCGTGGTAAAGTACATCAACAATCTGATATGATAAGCATATAGGCGAGAAAACCGGCCCTCCCAGCTGAAATATTTCATTATGAGTTTCATCAACGGAGCATATGAGTCTTTCAGGTACCGAAAGGGAAACACTCTACTAAGTTGTCTCAAATAACCGAGCTTGATGTATGGTTCATAGTGTTCCCTGTCAATCTGCTGCCTTTTATTCCACTACTCTCCGACATTAGGAATTTCGGTTGCTAGAGAAATAGAATCTGGTGTCAAGGTGAATGTCACACCAGCTAGAGTAGTTTGGCCATTATGTAGATGAAGCACAAACAACTAGGCTAACTCATGATGATACCAGACTCTAGCAACCATCTCACAAAACTGATAACAGGATTGGTGTTGGAAGCATGTGATAGCAAGAGGGCAGGCCTGCAGCTCAGCAAGTGAAGTAGTCTCCTCTCTTATATGTTTGCCACCCTTTTGAGGTCTCCTTGATGCATGCACTTCTACAAGAGAGTCACTGTGTGTCTCTTCTTCTCGGTCATATGAAGGATCAGATTCCATGCTTGCTAATGTGTGAGTTTTCTTGATGAGTATGAAGAGATTTATGGGGTTTGTAGTTTTTTGCCACCAAGGATAAGAATATTTGAGGGTCTATGGAGGGGGAGGATATGAGTGGTTTTGGGACTTATTATGATAGGGTTTTGTGGGAAATAGGGGGTTAGGGAACAATATGGGAGTTTTAGGGACATCAATTAGGGTTTGGGGAATTGTAATTAATATTTGGGAAAATGGAATTTGGGGATAGGGGTAAATGATTTTTAGGAATATGGGAGTTTAGGGAATGGGTGGTTAAGATGGGAAAATAAATGGAGTGAAAAAGTGATGGAGTGGTAGAATGAACTTTGCAGCAAAATGACAATGCAAACCCTAGGCAATGGCTTTTGAGAAATTGCAAATGAAATAGGGTTTGAGTTTCTTCACACAATCACCATAAATTTTTAAGACAAACTCCTTCAATCGCAAGGAAAAGATCTTAACTTACTTTCACACTAGAAGACCTGAGTGATTTTGGCTATGTGATAAAGTTTTTTGAGGAAATCGGGCTTGACAGCTCTATGCACCGCACCTCAAACCCAATGCATCGTGCCTCCTGCATGCGCCGCACCAGTTCAAATTCAACACTGAGGAGGACGGCCCTATGCACCATGCCTCTTGTATGCGCCATGCCTCTATGCACCGCGCCTCTCACCCAGTGCACCACGCCTCCAAGACTGAGTGCTCTTGTTGCGATTTTTCCAACACGGCTTTCACCTTGATCAATCTTTGTTTTTGGAATGCCAATGAGCTTTTGAATTGTAAAAAATGGTTTATATACAAGTGCGTTTTAATTTTTGATTCATAAAACCCACTTTTATATTGTTTGCCATGTGACTTTGCTTTTCACCTCTGTTTTTTGAGCAATTTACTTGACTTGAGCCTTTTGATGAACTGAATGACTTGATTTTTGTTTACCTTGCAGGGGATGGGGCTACTAAGGCTTGGCAAGGTGACCAGGGTTGCCACTGAAGTGATTTACATACAAGAGAATTGAAAATACATGAATTTATACAATGAAAACCTAAAATACTATGTTTTTCCTCAAAATAGAGTTTTGAGGAAAAATACATTTCTGAGCAATTGATTATGAAATTTCTTGGTACTGGAACTTTATTCAACCTCCTCAAGTGCCTGCTAGCTATTATTGGACATTTTGAATATTTCTTTGATGAAACCCTAGACCTAATGAAACTAAAACCCTAGAAATGACTTTTGCAAATTTAAAGACAAAAAGTGACTGCAGATGATCCTGATGAATGGAAATGGGCCAGCAGGTAAAGGACATGAGGGAAAATGTACAACAAGCCACTAACATCAGATAATCCATGCTCCTAATGGAATGCAACTGATTGAGCGAGACACCTAATATGCAATGCAACAAAATAATTTGATCTCTGACGGAGGGATGAATATACCGACACTAACACAGTGTACCCATCTTGATATCAAATCCATATCCTCCCTGAAGACTTAATGAAAACATGCCTTGCGCCTTCCTTAAAGAAGTAAGCTCTGAAACCCTAATTTTAGGACCAGCGCGACCCTGACACTACCAACTAGTGGTACGGCAAGTTGAATTATAGTAGCCTCGCTCTACCAACACAATGTTTACTGGGATACTCGCATTGATCTCTACAAGGCAAGTTTTCCCAAAGAGGACAAGAAACTTCGTGATCTAGAGACTTCTAGAATGACAATCTAAATAATGTTCATTGTGGATGTGGTCGAATTCTCCCAATATTACCCTTTGATCTTATCCCTATGATCTTCCTCCTTGAGATGAGGACCTTCCCCTATCTTTAGTGAAATCTAACTCCCTCTCCATGCCTATAAATCCATCCCCCTCCATTATTTACACCCTTATGCTGAGACAGTGCCTACATGCTACTCATCTGGCTTGGAGAAGGAGTGCTTGGAGAGCTTGAGCTTGGACTTGGGAATTCACTCAAGGAGGGCTTATTGACATCAAGGCTTGGGTGTATGCTTCCTCTTTATTCATTAATATATACAACTGTTGGTTCACTTTCCATAAATGTTTGTGTTAATGCATCATTTATCTTAATGCTCCTTGATATGTTAAGTGGATTACTTTCAATTATGCTTGTGGCACTTGTATGCTTTCTTGTGTCTTTGATCTCTTGTGCAGGTATTCAAATGTTGTGATCAGTAGAGCTGAGCATGAGTAGAGAGAAATCAAGATCTTCAACAAAGGAGTGCATTATAGCATCAAAATGAGGTAGGTCTCCTTCCTCTTCTCTCATTTCGATTGAAATTTAGGAAATTGTCACATAGGTTGCTAGTCCCACTCATTAGGGTCGAGGGATCGTCTTTATCCGTAGAGAGGATTTTTCTAGAAAACAATGAGACATTGTTATGATGGCCAAATTACTGTTTCAGCAAACCACCATTTCATTTTTGAAGCCAAGGAAGTGAAGATCACTAACATTTTGGCCATATTGTTTCTAAGCAACCCAACATCTTAGTGAGAGAAGAGGAATCCACCATTGGAGAGTCTTCACACTTCTTAGAAAGAGAGGAGAAACTTGCAAAGAGATTGAGAAAGAAACCCCCTTGATGAGGATTTTTGAGATCCATAGCTCAAAGAATTATCTCCAAGTTTCTAAGATTCTAATTGTATTCAACCTCTACCACCAACAATCAATAAAGGGATATTTTTCATATATTATTGATTTTTTGGCTCCATTTGAACATTTTTTTTTATGTACCTCTTTTTTTAGTTTAATTTCATGTATGCATTGTTTCCACTACTTACAATGTTATGTTTATTTAAGTTTGTCCACTAATAGCACCAATTTTGATTGTGATCCTTTGCAGGGAAAAATCTACTGCTGAGGCTGTGTCTTTTGGTACACTTGTGCTCCAAAAACAATACAACAATAACCATACCCTCTATGATAACTATGTACAAAGAATAATGGTGAGTCCAGCAATGTAGGAATGAGCTAAAAAGTACATAATACATGATATGATGGCATCAATGGGCCAAAAAATAATACAATGGATCCCATATACATAATGCGTGTGGGAAAACATAGACCAGGACTGAATACAATAACATTTGAGTACATGAGACATAATTCCCCTCAAGATGACATGGTGAGGGGGGATCACAACCAAAGAAGCCCTGCTAAACAGGAAAGGGATATGAAGATCTAAATGGATCATCTAAAGGAAACATGCATGTTGTGGGCTCTGCAAGTAGCAGAAACCGAACCCATCACATCTGTGGAACTGGATCCGAGTTGGATCAACATCGGCAAACATTCGAGAATTTGGGGGGCTACGTAAAGGGCCACCCCCTCATGTGGTCTAAAAAATATCACACACAACAGGGAATCATGGGTACAATATTTTGAATCATTGAATCATCAAGTGTATGACTCTCAATTTCACAATAAGGAGTTTTCATCGAGCACATGAGAAACAACCAAGTCAAAGGGAAATTATTACTTTGCTTGATCTGAGGAACCAAACAAATATGTAATTTGGAACCAAGGTACGTCGCCCTCTAGACCACACTTCTAGAATAAATGTGTTGAGGTCAATAGGAGAGGGCCCACCAGAGTTAAGGCAATAAGGAATCCTTAACAAAGGCACGAGGAATCATAGTAGAGTGATTGATGGACTAAAACGAGGGATTATGATGGAAGGAAACAAAATGAGTGGCAGACTAACAACTTCCCTTGTCAGAGCATGATATGGATGGTTGACCTAGCAGTGACTAACTTGATTCTGGAGGGGATGATCAATGACTAAAACGGGAGTTTGGAAAAGATGGAGCAGTAGAGCTGAAGGAAAAATATGAATATAATGGGGTGGATGTGACACAAAGATGTATGGAATATTGTAACTAGACTCAAGGAGACTCAAGACAAACGCCATAGATACAAGGGTGTCGCATCTCAAATTCTTTGAACAAGGGTGACTCGATGATGTTGCCACATAGGGGAGGCCTGGAGTAGACCATGAAAACATGAGTAAATGATGGTTACTCATGATGAAAATCCACACATGAGTCAACTAGTGCAAAAGTAAAGTGGTACCATAGTAAGGGTGGATCAAGTGAAGAAATTGTATCTTAATAAGCGACAAAGTGAGACTTCATGGAAAGATGGCTTCCTGGTGAAGTGTTAAATGATGAAGAAAGGGATACCCATTATATAACTCAGTGAGATCTTTCCAACGGTGCTAAAAGTTCATCAAATGGAGCTACGGTTTGGTCGAAATGGGCGACAAAAAAACTAGGGTTTTTCCTATAAATGGGCTTTTTACCCCCAAATCCAATTCATTTCATAGTGATTTCTTGGAGAATTTGCAGAGGAGAAGAATGGCCTAAACCTTGTGGAGATCATAGCAAAAAAATCGACTGTCAGAATTTGGATCTGTGACTTTCAGGTAGGTGGTCTTACTTGTCTCAGAGTGTCCTTAATGCTCCTTGGGAGGATGGTTCCTCATGAAGAATCAAGGTAAGAGAGGAATACAAGAATGAACTACTAGATAAGTTCTAGGGTTATCCTCACCCACCAAGTCAAACATGGGGACCGGGTGGTAAGTGTGCCATCACATAGAGTATAATGTTTGAAGATATGGTATCAAGCATCTATGATATGTGATGTGTATATGGTTCATCGGAGAGGCTATTATGACAAAGTATCCAAGGAATGAAAGAATAATCGACCATACCTAGATTGTTGGGGTATAGGCCAAGACTTATGTTGATAAAGTGATAAATGAGGTCAGGGTCCATCATGCACCCAAGCATGAGATACTTCCCCCAGCATATGTGGTGGATGGGACTAATTAGGTATGCAAAAGGTTGGAATGATGCCCCTAGTTAGAGGAGTTTGTGGAATTCCATTGTGTTCTAAGTTCTAAAATAAGGGATTCAAGCATTTGGTCCTACTGTCATGAGATATTCCAGAGGATAATGAGGAGATATAGGGGCATATGTTCCTCCCAGTTTTGTATGGATAGATGGAGTATGCTATGGGCATACAAGATGTATTTAGAGTAGAGGAATCTAAACACATTTTGATGATGTGGTTCACAATTTATTTATGTTATGGATGTCTTCTTGTGGGAAGAATGGATAGATATAGTTATAGAAAGGAAATGGTGGACTACCATTCTCGTTGTACTACATATATGAGTCAAATAGACTGAATTTCTGGGTTCGTATACATGGTGTCACCATACCAAAGAATGGCTTTGGATATAATGAACTGATGCTCACCTATAAAACATGGTGGTTGAACAACAACAATATCTAAGCGATTGTTTTGTTGAGGTAATATGGAGGGATGAGTAAGTGGATCATCCCAAGAGTGATCTAAAGTGATATGAGACCCTAGAGGTTCTTCTAAATGGGGAAGAATAATGGTACTAGAGTCGACACTACCAGATGCACTAGGAAGGTTGGGGAGAATTTTGTTGAAATATGGCAACAAGAATATTCCAATTTAATTTGTCCTCGAATTAAATTGAAAATTAAAATCGAATTTAGTCTTAACAACTACTTGGAAATAATAAATTAATTTATTTTAAATTAATTATTTGGATAAATTCAACTTAGAAGTCTTTTTGAAGTCGTGCAAGAGTTATCCCTTAAATTAAGTAGATAAGATTGAGTTATATTTGAGTTGTAATTAGTTAATTCAATTTACTAAGTTAAGTCCAGTTAAATTAGTTCCAAATTGTTTGAGGAACTAATAGTGAGTTAACAGTCAGTTGATGCATTAATGCACTCAACTAGTGCTACTCCAATTAACTGAAGATTCCCTCATCAAAAAATCATGCATGTCCATTCTAAGAGAGACCGAGTTGAGATAAATGTTCAAGGACAGTGTACTATCAGTTGCATGTGTTTTCTCATGGAGAAAAATCATGCATGCAGTCAAGGATTCATCCTTGAGGATTGTGCAGTTTTGAAGAATTGGTTTTCCACTTGGTAATAGAAAAATCATCCACAAGGAACATCACAAGGAAATAGGATCTTGGAGGGTAGAGAGGAAGGCTGGAGAGAAGCAAGATTTCCTGTGAGCACCTGTGAGGATTGTACTGAGAGCTAGCTAGCTGTGAGAGCTAAGGCTTTGTATAATTCCTATGTATTTCCACCATGTATGATAATATAATAGTGTGGGGTTTTTAGCTAAGGCTTTCCCCAAAGTATTTTCATGTGTATTGTGCCATTGATTCTTCTTATTTGGTTATATTGTTTAGCTTGATCTTTAAGCTTCCACAAATTAATAGTAGAATTAGGTTATAGTATTTTCTTTGATTTATATTGCATTATCAGGTTAACCTATCACAGATTTTCTACATGGTATTGAAGTTGTGAACAGTATACTGAAAAGAGAATTCGATGTTTGAAGTTTAGGGTTGCAGGTGAAAATCGAATTCATATCATACTTCAAGCTTGGCCAATGGCATTCTATGGCTTGAGACTTGAGTATGCCTTGGAAGGTAGCTCGAATTACATAGCATGGAAAGATAGAATGGAGGCTGTATTAGAAGACAATAGCTTGAAGGAATTCATTGATTAAGAAATCCCAAAGCTAGCTTCAACTAATGCACAAGAGTTGGTTGAGCGGAAGAAGTGTGTACTGAAGGTGAGACAGATCATCCTTGAGGGAGTTTGAGACCATATTGTCTTGAGTCTCCATGGGAAGGATACTCCATTTTCAATGTGGAAGACATTGAAGGACCTCTACCAAAACAGTAGTGACCAGAGGAAATTGGCACTCAAGGATAAGCTTCGAAGAATCAATATGGAGAATACTATTTCCACATATCTGAACAAGCTCACCACTTGCAGAGATGAGCTTGGCAGTGTGGGAATAACTACTGTCGACGATGATATGGTGAGCCTCACTCTCCTTGGCCTTCCAAAGAGTTGGAATAGCTACTAGGACTCTGTGAATGGAAGGGATAAATTGTTGGATTGGGAACGTTTGTGGTTGGATCTTATGTAGGAGGAGATCAGGAGAAGCACATGAGATGGTTCTTCATCCAAGAATGACGATGAAGAAGATCTGGCCTTAGCAAGTAAGGCAAGGAAAGGGAAGGGGAAGGCTTCCCATTTCAAATCAAATTCTTCTCATGGAGGGAAGAAGGGTGGAATGTCTAAAGTAATATGCTTTAATTGTCACAATATGGGACATGACTAATTATCCATTGTAGACATCCAAGAAGGGATCCTTAGAAGGATCGGCAGGTAAGGCATTAGCCTCTCAGTTCGAAATGGACTTTACCCTCATCACATTCATGGTTTCATCGATGATGGGTTGTGTCTGTTATCTCAATAGTGAAGCCTCATTCCACATGATCAGTGATAAAAATTTATTCAGTGCCTTGGAGGAGAAAGACCTCAAGGTGTGCATAGATATGGGTCACGACAGAAGGTATAATGTTTTAGGAGTGGGCATGGTTGCTTTCCAGAGGGAGCATGGAGCTCCTCTCACCTTGATAGATGTGATGTATGTGCTTGGACTGAAGAAGAACTTGGTATCGGTCACGATGTTGGATGACAAAGGCTACGATGTTGTCTTCAGTCAGGGAAAGGTGTTAATAAGACACATAGCCACAAGTCAGACCAAGATGATAGGAATTCGGGTGAAGAATCTCTATAAACTAGAGGTATATGATTGTGCAGCACTGTGTACGAAAGTAGAATTGGTGCAAATCCAAGACATTGGTGAGTTGTGGCACAGGTGGTTAGGCCATTTGCATCATGAGGCTTTGAAGATAATGCAGCAGATATCTACAGGAATCCCCAAAGGTAAACTTGAGCAAGTTGACACATGCAAAGGTTATACCTTAGGAAAGTACACCAAGTCTTCCTTTCACGATTGAGACAATCAAGCAGAGGCTATCTTAGAGCGAGTTCATACTGATTTGTGTGGACCATTCTCGACGACATCCATAGTGAAGCAAAGGTATTATGTGATTTTCATTGATGACTATTATTGTAAATGCTGGATTTATTTCATGTGGAAGAAGGACCAAACTTTCACAAATTTTTGTGAGTTCAAAGCTTTGGTCGAGAAAGAGTCAGGGAAGAAGATCAAGGCCTTGAGAAGTGACAACAATGGAGAATATGTCTCTCAAGAGTTTAATGACTTATGTGCAGTGGAAGGAATTAAACGAGAGTTTACAACACCTCATAACCCACAGCAGAATCGGGTGGCCGTGAGGAAGAACATAACTATTGTAGGGGCAACATGGGAAATGTTGCATGACCAAGGCGTACCACTTCACTTGTGGGCTGAGGCATGCAACATAGTGGTCTATTTGCAGAATAGAAGCCCACATTGCATACTTGGTGTTATAGACAATTTTGTGCCTTACAGCAACAAGCATGAATTGTCAATAATCCAAGGGATCCAAAGTTCCCTAAACATGATGTTCCTACCCCTAGAGGAACAAGGTTAGCAAACCAACAGCTCTCAGATCAGTTCTCCACCTGAAAACACTCAAAAACAAGCAATCCTGAAATCAAAGCAGGTGCTCCACTAGGGTTCTACGCTGAAACTCAGTTGCTCCATGGTGTACCTGCGTTGCAAAGCAAGTGGGACAAAGGCCACCTGCACTGAGCGAGAAAGGGCAAGTGGCACAGTGACTCATTGCTTTGGAATCTTCCAAAAATGACACTTGGATCAGGGATTTCGCCTTGTGATGAGTCAGAGGCTTTGTTTCTCCAAGTGGAAGCAAGGTTCACCAAGTGGACTCAAGAACTGAAGATCAACTAAAGATTAACTGAAGAGAGAGAGGACACAAGGCAGCTACACATCAGTGGCAAGCTGACTCATCCTTTCTCAATTCATCTATATATTGAGCTCTCTCCTATGAGCTCAGGGGGCTGGAATTTTGTGCAAAGTAATGATATGTTGTTGGTTTCATTATCGAGTTATTGGGTGATTGTTTGAGAGAGGTGAAGAAGAGCAATTCTTTCTGCTGGGAGGTGTTGCTGGGTTGGAACCTTCAATGGTTGTAATACTCTCAGAACCTTTATTTCTTCATTAATAAAAGCTATTGAGGTTCTTCTATGTGCTCTTGTTTCAATTATATATTGTGATGATTGCATGTTTGGTTTACACTAATCCATGAACCAGTTATGATTGCATGCCTCTTGTAGTTTCCTTCTTTGTTATTTTGCAGGATCTCATTGTAGCTGGGCGAGCAGAAGGACAAAGAGCTAGGAGCAAGCGGTCAAAGAGAAGAGTTTGGATTCGACATTAAGCGCAAGGCAACGGTTAGTGCTTTCTCCATTCTCTTTTGCTTTCATAAAGAAGTAAACCTTAAGTAGTTTGTTTTACAGTTGTTGCTAAGGAACTGTCACCCTTAGAGTGGGATAGGGTCATCCGAGTCGGATACTTTTCCCTACAACAAACTGGCGACTCCGCTGGGGATCGTATCCGTTTGATTGTGTTTGTAGTATTTTGCTATTCATTTCCTGAACGAAAGAGTACCAAATCGAAAAGCTTTTGACTATATCAAAAGCGAAGTAGAGGGCAACTACTCTTGCTCATTTTCTGAGCAAATTCATGATTTGAAGAGCTGATCTACAAAGATCCTTGTAAGCTCTTAGTGATAGCTTTGCACCTTCTTAATCATTCCTTTGAGTGTGCTTGACTGATTGCTTCTGATTTGAGCAAAAACCTTGCATTTTTGAGAAAATTATGACCCGGAAACTGTGAAAACGCAATTCTCGTTTTCCAAAGCATGTAGTACACAGGCTACCTGCTTTGCAACGCAGGTCCCGAAGGGGCTACCTGCGCTGAGAGCCAGTTTGGCTGTGCAGAGCCTGCGTTGGCCCAAATTTGCCTAGTGCATTTGGGGTTTCCTCCTTTCTCTTGCCTGTTTTCACTTAGTTTTGCTGCTAGGTGTCAGTCTTGTGCCTGTTTTGAAACCAATATTACTTGCCATCATTCTGCCTCTGTTATATAATGAAATTTTACTTGTTCTTTGTATTTCTTACTCATTTACAATTTCCCATAACGTAAAGTAAACTAGTCATGCTTTTGGCCTCTTAGATCTGAACCTGTGTTAGGCATTTTGTTGGTCTAAAGAGTTAGCTTGTTTGCTGTCCATAGCTGATTAGTCATTTTACTTTCGTTAGTATGGTTTGATTTCATGTATTTCCAGTGATTAAGCAAGTGAATCTTAAGGTGTCTTTTGATTTTGGACAAACTTCTTTACTTTCGCTTTAAATCGAAATCAAAGTTATATAACCACTTTCTTTTTGTATCCATCCACATTAAGAAAGGGAAAAGAAAATACATGCATTGTGCATTTTGCATTTGACTTTGTGCTTGACGATTTAGGAAAAATTTGCATTTTAGTGTGTGCTCTATGATCTGTGTGAAAAGATTTGCCTTTCTTTTCCCTCAGTAGTTAAGGTTTTCAAAGTTGAAAGATTGAAAAGTTTGCTTCTCATCTTAGACTGCATTCAGGAATTTGTTATATACATCTCGTGGTGATCCTTAAAGGCAAACTGATAAGCAAGATCAACATTAAAATAAATCAAATTTACATAACAACGCTTTGTAACATAACGCAAACACATAGAGGTCTAGGTAGAGACGTGTTCCGGCGTCGTTAAACATAGTGACTGTCGATCTCTACGAAGGTGGGTGATTCCTCCTGAGAGTCGGTGGCACTAATACGGACTTGTGCTCCCACGTACCGTCGCGTATATATTGGGAGACCCCTATAGGCAATTATCCTTTATCCATAGGAAGCCGTGTCGACCGCCCTACTGATCGCGATGCAGTGAACACAGCATTCACGAAGATCGACCACCCGTACCGTAAAACGTATTCTGTGGTTTCGCGAAAAGTTTGGCACACCCTCTGCCTAGAACTCCAGAGAAGTTTCTTTTGGCCTTTTTCAAACTCTATAACTGAAAAAGTCCATCCGAGCATTTGTCACTTCGGGCTCGTTAAAACATCGAAGGCGACTAGAGTCATCTTTAGCTTTTTCTCGACTCTTAAAACATGAAAAAGCAAGTTTGTGTCTAAAAGCGTCGTCAATAAAATTTATTTTAAGCGGAACATAATCACCTGTTATTCCCACGTTGATCTTTCAGTTGAAAAGTATGGAGCCCACCAACCAAGGAAGTAACCTTGGCGGAAGTCCAAATCCCTTCTCCTCTTGGGGAGATGTTGGTGCACCTCATATGGCCACATTGTCACTTCCAGGATTGACAATTGGCTTACTGGTATGGCTCTTTTCAACTAATGTAGTCCAGATCGCCACTAATCCTGAGCAGTCGAATCAACAGCCAGAACAGTCTAGAGCTACCCACCAGCCTTCCCTTCTTACAATTCTTCCTCTGATCCTTCATCTTCACAAGGTAGAGCTGGCAAAAGTCAGCCTCCCATGGAGAAGAAGGAAAAGAAGAAGAGAGAAAAGAAGCAGAAGGGGCCTATGGCGAAGGCGACTGGGGGCAAGCAAAAGACAGCTGACAAAAACCCACACACTGCACCGACCGGGCCTAAATCGCCATGTGTCATTTGCAAAGGGGCCCACTTCCACCGTGATTGTCCTTGTATTCCCCGGATACTAAGGGACTGGTCCCCAAGGTTACACAATCCGGTAGCATCAACCTCTGGTAGTCATGTTGATTGCAGTCCGTCAACTAGCGAGAGTGAAGGACGAAGAGGGAGACCAAGATCACCCTGTATATTGTGTGAAGGCGATCACGCCATCCACAAATGTCCATTCTTAGATGAGGCAAAGAGAGTTTTGGAAGATCGTCCGGTTTCACCGTTACGACTTCCTCCTTGATACCAAAAACTCGCGCCTAATCCCTCGATAGTTGAAAATCCAGCTGACCCGCCCAAGTGGTCAGCTGAAGTGTCGGTCATTGAGAATGAATCTACTGAATCCAGACCAGACGAAAGTCTAAAGGTCGAAACGGCAGTTGACCCGGTTCTTCCTTCAGAGGTTTCATCGTCCAATGACTCCGTCATTGAAGACCCATCTTCAAATGACCCCCTCACTGAAGAGGATAAGGATGACACCATCCATATTCTTTTCGTCAACACAGACTCTGATGAGCATCAGGGCAATGCGCCCATTCCTTTATCGCAGGAAGGAACATCGTCAGGGTTGTATCCGGCCGTATATTCGGTCCCACCACCAAGCAACCTAGTTGTATCCTTTGATTGGAATCAACTAGGCAGACCCCGGTGACCAGCCAGTATCCCATTCAGAATCATAGTCCAAATCTACATAATGGTGATGGCTGGAACTATCATTGATGAAGGGGCATCTGTGAGTATCCTTTCCTTTGTTGCTTGGAAAGCACTGGGTTTCCCGGCGCTTTTACCTGAGATGAGAAATCTATCAGGTTTTGATAAAGGAACCAGTCACCCGTTAGGGATTCTCCCCAATGTTCCAGTTACATTGAAAGGGAAGACAGTTCGCATGAACATCATGGTCGTCCAAGGACCCTTGGCATATAACTTACTCCTTGGACGAGACTATATATATTGCATGGAGGCAATAGTGTCCTCGCTCTTTAGAGTCATGTGTTTTCCGCACGAAGGAAGAATGGTCAAGCTCGTAGACCAACTTTCATTTCCAGGATCACGCATTGCAAATAGTCAAATACCATCCCTTAACGGTTTATTCACTCAAGGAATGCCACCGCCCTCGGTTCTACTTCCCGATGAATGCGAGTAATTCGGAAAGAAAAGAACTGGGACCCAGGGGGCATGCACCCTGGCCTGCCTCGGGCAGAGAAAACCTTAGGTATAAAGTTAATTTCCGCAGAAGAATGGACTAGTCCGTACCCCGTCCAAAAAAGGAAGAGAGGGTTGTTCTAGGATAAAATTCTTTTGTCAAAGTTATGTTGAAGCGGAAGAATCGCTCCCTTTGTCTAAAGAAGTGGGCTCTCCTAAGGAGGGGGTCTATTTGTGGCAGCAAGAAGGCACCATCTTTGAATGTCAAGCCTCACCCATTAAAACAATATGTTTTAAAAGAGAAGTAGGGGCAGTCTTCAAAGAAAGAGAGGAAATTGCTGCAACAAGTCGTCACCATCCTTAGCAACCTAATGATAGACATCGCCGAAAAGAGAGTTTAGTTTGTGGCAGCAAACAAAACCATTTTTCGGATAATAAGTAAGATGGCAGAATCTCGAAATTATACTTTATACCTGGGGGCATGCAAACCTTTTGGAGTGCAAGCACGGGACGACTATTTATTTTTTAAATTTTTAGGTCCTCCCTTTAAACCTGTAGGTCTAACCCGTTAAACTCGTAGGATTAGCCGTTTCCAGCTTTCATAAAGAAAGGATGAAGGGCAAAAGTTAAAACCTGCCAAATTGGAGTAACTAGTGAGGTATTACTCCTTAAATAAGATTACCTCACCTAAAGCATTCCTTGTATTAAGACTGGTATAAATTGAGCAGTTTTAGCAATGTTCATGCTCGTTAAAAAATAAACGCAAGAATCGAGCAGTTTTGTACAGAGTTCATGCTCGTTAAAAAATAAACACAAGTTGTGAGCAATCTTTCCCTACAGTTCAAGCTCATCCAGAAAAAGTGAACTGGTAAGCAACCTCGAGAAATGTAACCTTTGAAAGCCATATTAAAAGCCCTTGGTCATGTTTATATGCCATCACCTCCATCCGTTCATTTGGCCAATCGTTCATCTCCATATGTTTGTTTACCCATTTTGAGGAACAGCTGCGAAGAGTGATTTCACTTAGCCATCCTTGTGACACTGCCGTGATTGGAGAATTCCAACCTGTACCTGGAATCTGCTGCTATCCCTGTTCATCACTCGTTCCTCAAAAGACGAGTCTTCTTTGAGCTCTTTTCACTGACTCGTAAAATATTAAAAGTTTGCCGAGTTTGGCCTTCCAGCTCGTTAAAGGACAAGAAGAGCCATCCCTCCTCTAGATTTTAATCTTTTTGGACCTGAGGGATTATTACACAAAAAGATCGAGCGCTTGTTTTGTTCGGCTCGTTAAAGAAATCGAAAATTCATCCCTTCTGTATTGTTTTATACTTTTTCAGACTTAAGGGATTAGAAGACGAAAAAGGAATTTTGGAGTTAACTTTTCGTACCTTTTCAGACTCTCTAAAAATGAAAAGGACCAAGTTTTCTTTGTCGTTAGACTCGTTAAAATGATTAAATAGCGACAAACTTGTCTTTAGACGAGAACGAGTTTCCCTATCGCTAGGCTCGTTAAAACATAGCGATAGGCTTGTCCGAAGGGCAGGTTATAGAACAAGCATATGTTATCCTCCTCAAGCTTGACAAAAATAAAGAGGTACTGGTCAGCAATGACTGGGGAAAAATTGGGAGAACCTCACAGCATTAATGGTAGCAAGTCGCTCTTGAACATGACACTTTGTCCTCCGTATCACATCGGGTTGGGTTGTTTCATTCACCGGTCTCATAACCATGGTCCTCGCCACACCATCCACAATTGGGGTAATGCTACCAATCCATCACATCAGTGTCGTTATATGTTCAAGAGATGTGGTTCTGTAAAGAGTCAACCGTGTTCCACCCACTGCCATACATTATCCTTCATCCACTTCATGACCGCCACCCTGAATCATACATCACAGTTTGTTTTCACCTCATCACAAGCGCTAGCTCCGTTCCGTGTCACTGATGTGGGATTCATTAAGGCCCTCCTTTGACGGATCGCTCCTTGTCGACATCAGCTCATTATCCAAGGAGTTGATCTAGGAACACCCCCCTCAGTACTTTGAAGCTTGCATGCCTCAATGGCAAGCTTCTCACTTCCGGCGACAGGTATACATCAATGACCTTCGACCAGAAGATTTTGCATGGTGGTCGACGCCAAGTCCTTTATTCCCACCATGTAGATTGTACTGCCGTACCTTGAGGGTCATCATCCTTATCGGTGATTCCTCTCGCGCTTGTTAACGGTTTACATCATTGACCGGTAATCAAGCGATGTCTTTCCATGTTCGACTTCAAGAAATTCTCACATGGATCGACTTGTACATCGAGTGAAGATCGAAAGAGATTGAAGACCCCGGATCTAGTTTCATCCATCCGGGCTGCGATATATATTCAGGACATAAAGACATTTGATATGTACATCATTACAGCAGATGATCATCCTTCTCAAAGGATGATAATTTCGGCAGAGAATTATCAGTCTACAATCAGACGATCGTCTGTTCTATGTACCAAAATGTATTTATAAAGCTGAGCATGGGAATGCCCGCCTCAGCTAGATCATGAAAAATATATGAAAAATAATGTATTGTATTGTATCTTATTACAGGACACTTCTCAGCAGATTGAATGAACTTCGGATCCTCTCAATAAAGCATTTCACCCGATAAACGACCTCATACTTTAGGGGGCATCTGTTATAGACAATTTTGTGCCTTACAGCAACAAGCATGAATTGTCAATAATCCAAGGGATCCAAAGTTCCCTAAACATGATGTTCCTACCCCTAGAGGAACAAGGTCAGCAAACCAACAGCTCTCAGATCAGTTCTCCACCTGAAAACACTCAAAAACAAGCAATCCTGAAATCAAAGCAGGTGCTCCACTAGGGTTCTGCGCTGAAACTTAGTTGCTCCATGGTGTACCTGCGTTGCAAAGCAAGTGGGACAAAGGCCACCTGCGCTGAGCGAGAAAGGACAAGTGGCACAGTGAGTCATTGCTTTGGAATCTTCCAAAAATGACACTTGGATCAGGGATTTCGCCTTGTGATGAGTCAGAGGCTTTGTTTCTCCAAGTGGAAGCAAGGTTCACCAAGTGGACTCAAGAACTGAAGATCAACTAAAGATTAACTGAAGAGAGAGAGGACACAAGGCAGCTACACATCAATTGCAAGCTGACTCATCCTTTCTTAATTCATCTATATATTGAGCTCTCTCCTATGAGCTCAGGGGGCTGGAATTTTGTGCAAAGTAATGATATGCTGTTGGTTTCATTATCGAGTTATTGGGTGATTGTTTGAGAGAGATGAAGAAGAGCAATTCTTTCTGCTGGGAGGTGTTGCTGGGTTGGAGCCTTCAATGGTTGTAATACTCTCAGAACCTTTATTTCTTCATTAATAAAAGCTATTGAGGTTCTTCTATGTGCTCTTGTTTCAATTATATATTGTGATGATTGCATGTTTGGTTTACACTAATCCATGAACCAGTTATGATTGCATGCCTCTTGTAGTTTCCTTCTTTGTTATTTTGCAGGATCTCATTGTAGCTGGGTGAGCAGAAGGACAAAGAGCTAGGAGCAAGCGGTCAAAGAGAAGAGTTTGGATTCGACATTAAGCGCAAGGCAACGGTTAGTGCTTTCTCCATTCCCTTTTGCTTTCATAAAGAAGTAAACCTTAAGTAGTTTGTTTTACAGTTGTTGCTAAGGAACTGTCACCCTTAGAGTGGGATAGGGTCATCCGAGTCGGATACTTTTCCCTACAACACTTGGGATGAAGACACCAGAGGAAACTTTCTCCGATAAGAGACCATATGTGGCTCACTTCAAGATCTTTGGCTCATTGGTATATTGCCATAGTAGAGTTTGGGATATTTGTGGGGTACACTGATACACCTCACAACTATCAGGTGTACTTTCCTACTAGTGAAGGACAGTGGTTCACAGAGATCTCAAGTTTGATGAGTAGAAGGCCATGCGAGTTTCCCTTGAGAGGGAGCTCCAACTACAGGTTGTGGAGGAACTGTTGGATCCTAAAGAGGAGGAGGCTCAAACTGATGCAGAGCAGCCACATGCAGAGGTTCTAGGAGTGGAGACATCCACTCAAGCAGAGTTTTCCAGAGATGGATGAAAACGCACAAGAGATGCTGACAGATTGTTGGAGGATGTGAGAGAGAATGTGGGAGCACCATCTTCTTAGCGCAGACTGAGGAGGTCCCCTGAGAGGTACACTGGATACATGGCCCTTGCTGGTTAATGTGTTGAGACCGAGCCATCTTCCTTTGAGGAAGCATTGCAGCAGCCAATTTGGGTTGATGCTATGGTGGAGGAGTATGACTCCATAGTTCGTAACAGTGTTTGGGATGTGGTTCCAAGAATGGAGAACAAGTCAGTTGTGAGTCCCCGTTGCCTTTACAAGGTAAAGCAAGCTACTAATGGTAGTGTGGAGAAGCATAAGGCAAGATTTGTTGCCCATGGCTTTTCATAGGTTGAGGGGATTGACTATGATGAGACTTTTGCACCTATTGCAAGGTACTCATCTATCAGATCTATGTTGGCACTATAAGCACAAATGGGTTGGAAGATCCATCAGATGGATGTGAAGACTGCATTCCTCAATGGCCAGATTGAGGAAGAGGTGTACATAGAGTAGCTGGAAGGTTTTGAGGCCTTTGATCGTGAGTCGCATGTGTTCCGACTCAAGAGAGTGTTGTACAGGCTAAAGCAAGCACCTTGTGCTTGGTACACCAGGATAGATAACTACTTCACCGAGTTGGGCTTCACAAAGAGTGAAGCAGATGCGAACCTGTACCACATCGTGGTGAAAGGTAAGTTGTTGATCATCGTACTTTATGTTGATGATATCATATTGACTGGTGATGATCATTTGATCATGTCTTTCAAGGAGGACCTTGCAAGAGAATTCGAGATGAAAGACATGGGTCTCATGCATTACTTCCTTGGCATGGAAGTGTGACAGAAGGATGGGGAGTTGTTTGTGTCTCAGGATCAAGTATTCCAACGAGATACTTAGGAGATACCACATGGAGAAGTGTAAGCCCATGCAGACTCCTCTAGCAGGTAAATAGAGGAAGGAGGTTGTTACTTCAAAAGAAGTGGCAGAGGCTACTATGTACAGGCAGCTTGTGGGTTCACTGATGTACTTAGTGAACACAGGACTAGATTTGTGCTATGCAGTGAACCAGCTAAGTCAAGCAATGGTTCAGCCTACCAAGATGTTTTGGAAGGTGGAAAAGCATGTATTGAGATACCTCAGAGGCACATCATAGTATGGATTATGGTACAGACAGACAGAGGGAGTGAAGCTACAAGGCTTCACTGATGCAGATTGGGTAGGGAGTCCATCAAATCGAAGGAGCACATCAGGAGGGATTTTCAACCTTGGGTTAGTGGAAGTTTCTTGGTATAACAAGAAGCATAGGTTAGTTGCACTCAGCTTGGTAGAGGCAAAATACATGGCTACAAGTCAGGCAATATGTGAGGCCATCTGCATGTGGAAAATCCTGGTTGGTTTGTTTGATCAGAGAATGGATCCAACTGTGATCTATTGTGATAATCAAAGTTGTATCAAACTCTCTGAGAATCCAATACTTCATGATAGGTCCAAGCACATCAACATCCAGTATCATCATTTCAGAGGCTGTGTAGCAAGGTGGATCATGTTTTTGTAGTATATTTCGACAGAGGAGCAAGATGTTGACATTTTGACAAAGGCATTGTCAAAGTGTAAATTCGAGTTCCATAGAGACAGGATTGCGGTGACAGATAATCCTTTTCTTGTTGAGAGGGAGTGTTGAAATATGGCAACAAGAATATTCCAATTTAATTTTTCCTTGAATTAAAATTGAATTTAGTCTTAACAGCTAATTGGAAATAATTAATTAATTTATTTTAAATTAATTAGTTGGAGAAATTCAAGTTAGAAGTCTTTCTAAAGTCATGCAAGATTTTTCCCTTAAATTAAGGAGATAAGATTGAGTTATATTTGAGTTGTAATTAGTTAACTCAGTTTACTAATTTAATTCTAGTTAAATTAGTTCCAATCTATTTGAGGAACTAATAGTGATTTAACAGTCAATTGATGCATTAATGCACTCAACTAGTGCTACTCCAGTTAACTAAAGATTCGCTCATCAGAAACTCATGCATGCATTCAAAGACTCCTCCTTGAGGATTTCGTAGCTTTGAAGGATTAGTTTTCCACTTGGTAATAGAAAAATCATCCACAAGGAACGACACAAGAAAATAGGATCTTGAAGGGTAGAGAGGAAGACTGGAGAGAAGCCAAGATTTCCTATAAACATCTGTGAGGATTGTACTAAGCGTTGGATAGCTGTGAGAGCTAATGCTTTGTATAATTCCTATGTATTTCCACCATGTACGATAATACAATAGTGTGGGGTTTTTAGCCGAGGCTTTCCCCAAAGTATTTTCATGTGTATTGTGCCATTGATTCTTCTTCTTCTAGTTATATTGTTCAGATTGATCTTTAAGCTTCTACAAATTGATAGTAGAAGTAGGTTATAGTATTATGCTTTGATTTATATTTCATTATCAGTTTAACCTATCACATATTTTCTACATGGTATCAGAGTTGTGAACAATATATTGAGAAGAGAATTTGAAGTTTGAAGTTTGGGGTTGCAGGTGCAAATCGAATTCATATCATACTTCAAGGTTGGCCAATGGCGTTCTATGGCTTGAGACTCGAGTATGCCTTGGAAGGTAGCTCGAATTACATAGCATGGAAAGATAGAGTGGAGTATCCTTCCCATGGAGACTTGAGACAATATGGTCTCGAACTCCCTCAAGGATGATCTGTCTTGCCTTCACCACACACTTCTTCCACTCAGCCAACTCTTCTGCATTAGTTGATGCTAGCTTTGGGATTTCTTGATCAATGAATTCCTTCAAGCCATTTTCTTCTACACTACCAGATGCACTAGGAAGGTTGGGGAGAATTTCTTCTCCTAGACACTCAAAAATTTATGCCCCCTTACCCAAACATTGTGTGGCAATGTAATGGCCACAAGGTGGATTTTGTATGAATTCTTGGGTTCAAAGTAAGGGGTTATTAAACCAATCTACCTCATCATGGATCAATTCTTTGTTGGGTGTGGAGCCTGATTATCTTCCTTATTCAGAGGTATCACCACATTGGACCCTAGTTCATAATGTGGCAACAACGCCCCCCGTAATATTTATGTTGCAGGGGGGGTCCATGGGGGGCTTCTGCGACCTTTGGTAGCCCCCCTTGGTGGGAGATCAGGGGCAGTGCCCCCAAAGCTAAAAATAGATGTAAAATTCCTTGTAAAATGTTGTAATTTCGTAGTCAATTTGAGCCATTTATTAGGCGAAGATCTGACGGTAGAAGTTATGTTTAATTTAGGGTTTTTTGCCCTAGAAGGCAATCCCTTGCTATATATGAGGAAATTGTATTGCGTCTATGTAGATGTATATTCTGACTGAGAAAGAGAGAGGAGATTGTATGAGAGCGAAGAGGAAATTACATTGAATCTGCTATAGGTTGTATCTCTTCAGTTTTCTAGATAATATAAAAGGAAGGACTAGCTGTTTCTTCATGGACGTAGCCCAAATTGGGTGAACCACGTATATCTATGTCTCTCTTGTTTTATGTGTTTTCGTGTTTGTATTTTTGCAATATATTTTATGTGTTATGTTGCTCTGTAATATATAATTTTCTAACAATTATTATCAGAGCCGAAGGTCTATTTGGCTGATAAACTCATACGAGAAAAGGGTTCTTGGTTCGAGTGGGAGCAATGGCAGAAGATGGTAGGTTTAGGGTCGTAAAATTTAACAGCCAAAACTACCAACTGTAGAAGATGCAGATGAAAGATTATTTGTACCAAAGAGATCTGTACCAACCATTGAGCAGAAAGGCAAAGAAGCCAATGAGTATGACAAACACAAAATGGGATATTCTCGATATAAAGGTGATGAGCCCCAAAAATGGGTAACTTATTGGGCTCATTTTTCCTATTATTCTTGATTAATCCACCATTATTCATAAGTTTATGCATTCTTTTGAGTATATTTATGTTAATTGTATGAATGAGGTTAGCCACTTGACCATGAAGTCTAATACGTGCTTATTGCAAATTTTTGGACATCTTTTGGACCAAGGTCAAGCATTTATGAGCCAGTTGATAGCCAAATACGAGGGAACAAGGTTGAGGATTAGTAGGAAGGGTGTCTCCTACACTAAATGGCCCCTTCCTCGAGTTCTCCACCATCAGCTCGGAGTTCAACAGCCCACCAAAGATGATTTCCAAGGGTAGCCGAGAAGCTTTTGTGAAGTGGCTGATTACTTGCAGTTTTGAGCAGCCAAGCCCCTCGAGTTAAGGAGGGTTGTTGGAGGTCCTCGTGGTGCATAAGTAGGAAGGCTTCAAGCCTTGGTAGTTTAGCTCTTGAATAGTTGTTTTTGCACTTTGGTTTTGCTTTTCCTTTCAGCTCATTTTCGAGCTTTTGTTGTAAACATTTCTGTGACATGGTTATTTTTTGAGTAATGGAGATAAATTTCACTTTGCACCAGCTCTGAGCTTTTCTCAGGAGGCTATAGCTCTTCGGGTTGGGCCCAACCCAAGTGCCAGTACCTCCTTTGTGTACTATTATGTGTTTTCTTTGCATTCATAGAATAATTTCTACTATTTAGGTTAAGATCTTGCTCTGTTACTTAGGTTGCTTTTGATGATTAAAATAGATTTTCATGCTTCAGGTTGATTCGATAGTTTGAGTATAGAAAAATTCTTCAAAAAAAAAGGCCATCAAGCAACCCTTGATCTCACTCTCCCTCCTTGAGATCATGAGTAGAGACCAAGGCATACTTGCTGCCATAAAAACATTGTTTTACCTTTCAACGCAATTGCAAGTGTTGGATTTTTAGATGGAAAATTTGATACCAGTTGTGCTTGCATATTTATATTTGTTCTTGCTTAGGTTTTCATAGTTCTCTTACATTATTTCCTATGCATAGCTTGTTGTTCATTATCATTCTGGTTTCTAGGTCAGATTAGGTCAAAGTAGATAGATCTCTAATTTTTTTAGTCTTTCCTTGATTAGTTTTGAGAGATAGTGTGCAGATCACCTGTAATCCATCCTTGCCTATCCTTCCTTCCTTACACAACCTAATTCAACCCCAAATTCTCTATTCCTTCCCTTCATTTGCCACACTTTGCCAGTTTGACCTAATTTCTTCATTTTTGTGCAACAATGCTCCCTCCATCCTTGAAAAAATCCAATCATCTTCATCACTTCTTAGTCTCATCTACTAGGTCCTATACCTCTTCACAGCCTCATCCATCCTCCATTTCCACTTTCCCACCATTCTTCCTCCATCAACCCTCAAAAATCCTCTCTCGGCTCTTCCTGTAGAACCCCTGTAGACTTCCTGTAGAAGATCACGTGAGCAATTTCTCAAGATCTGATCATTGTGAAACTCTTTAGAAGGGGGTTAGGGACCCCATAGGCCCTCTTCTCACCTTCCCAACCTCCTGCAAATGCCCACTCCATCTCCTTTCACCAATAACCCCTGCACAGTTAAACATAGTTAAAGCACATGCATAATAATCCTGCAAAATTACTCAAAAATACAAAAAGATGTGTTTTCCATATTTTCCTTCAGAAGTAGCTTAGTCACATGAATTTCACTATTCCAAGAGTCAATGGCATTCATTTCTGCAACTTTCATCTCTTTTCTTGCACCAGTAGGGCTAGTCGGTAAAACTAGGGTTTGCTAAGGTTTGTGTTTCCTTTCAGCTTTCAGCTTTTTTCTACAAGTAGATTAGCCTCCTTTGAGTTAGCTTTCATCCATCACAATTAAAAGCTTCTTATAAGAAGTCATAGAAGTTGGCTTAAGCTCCTAGCAGCCTTCTGCCAGCTGATCAAGTGATAGTGTGCGGCAAGAGCTAGTACTTGTGCATACAACACCGTCACTTCCAAGTTTGTTATGAACTATCGGGTTGATAAAAGTAAAGAAGGGAGTCCCAGGAGTTGCAAAATCATTACTGCAATACTGGAGCCCACCATATTTTTGGTGTCGTTGCCGGGGAAGCATCAGAGTATTGGTGATTGCTGCTTTTCTTCTATTTCTATTGCAACATTCTGCTAAGTAGTTTATTTCAGCAAGAGTAGAGTAGTTGTTTCATTTCCATTCCGAAAATTTATTTCCGCAAAAGTAGATTATAAATTTCCTACTTTCATTTCATTTTAGCAAGTGTAGATTAGATATTTCCCACTTTCATAGATTAGCATTTCAATTCCGCAATTTCAATTCTGCAAGCATAGATTAGCATTTCAATTCTGTAATTCCAATTCTGCAAGCGTAGATTAGCATTCCAATTCTGCAATTTCAATTCTACAAACGTAGCTTAGCATTTCATTTCTGCAATTTCAATTCTGCAAAATAGATTAGTCCTTTCCTACTTTCATTTCAATTCCACATTTTCATTTCAGCAAGATATATTTTAGTTAGTTGCAGTTCAATCTATTTTTGTTTTGAAAGTACAAGAAAAAAAAAAATCAACCAAAAATATTTCATTTCATGCCTCGTAGGAATAGAGACCATACAGGAAAATTCTTACACATCACTGAGTCACCCTTCTCTCTTCTTCGGTGGCAGTGATCCAGAAGAACCTATAGGTGAACCTCCAGAGATATACGAAGATCCTATAACAGAAAAAGAGCAATAAAACATTCCTCTTGAGACCATGGCTGAACACAGGAACAATATAGGGAATGAGGAGAGAATAGAAGGTGCCTTTCCCATCTAAGAGACAAATGGGGACACAAAAATGAAAAACATAAGTCCCTCAGCCTTACCTCACTTCCATGGATTGACCACTGAAGACCCTGATACCTTCTTGTTTGAGTTTGTTGTCCTTTGTAAAACTTATGACTATGCAGAATATGAGCAAAAGTTGAAACTCTTTCCCTCTACCCTCAAGGATGCAGCACTATGCTCGTTCAAGGGGTTACCTAGAAATAGTATCACAACTTGGGCTCAAATGTAGCAAGCCTTTAACAAAAAATACGGGACTACTGTAAGTCAAAGGAAACGAAGGGAGAAATCTTTCGCATGACCATGGGAAGTGATGAGTCTTTGGAATACTATGAAGAAAGGTTCCAACTCAGTTATAAAAGGGTCAGGTGCACACTTGACCCCGAATCTGTAAAGCTAGTTTTGCTTCGAGGAGTCCCTGAAGATGTTCTTGATACCCTCCATTTTCTAGTTGGAGGTGACATCTACCAACTACCTTATGATGACATAAAGACTGTGTTTAGAAACCATTCCAGGGCAGCCCGAAAAAGAGTTAGGGGGAATCCACTTTCATCTAGTGCCACCTTCTCTAAACATGAGTTTACAAATCAGATGGAAGACCTTAAAAGTGAGGTAAGACAGACCATTGCCATGCAACTGGATACTTTCCGAATCCAACAGAAGAAAGAGGAAGTTGAGAGGGCTTTGGCCATATTTTGTCCCAAATGCACCAGGAAGCACACCACCCTATAAACTAGTGCCCAACCTTACCCAGACTTAAAGTTGTGTACCAAGGTCCTGAGGGAGCCACTGAACCACTCTACTTCCTCAACCAAAGGAGGCTACATGGATCTAGACCTTACCAACAGGTGATGCAAGGGACATCCCAAACATATTACAACCCCAACCAATCCACTCACATACCTTCTTGGGGTCCCCCTACTCATCCTTCCTAGTCTGCACCCCCTCCTTGGTCATATCCACCTCAATACCATACTCAACCTACTTCTCATTCATTTCATTCTCATGTTCAACCACAACCTCAGTGGAATGCATCGCAACAGGGGTGGAGGCCCCAATACAACTCTCCTCCTACCATTTTTCCTCCACCACCTGCTCAACCACAACCATTACCTCCTGCTCCTCCAAGACAACCCCAGATGCCTACTCAACCAAACCCGAACCCCAATAACAGATAGGCCCAGCAGATATAAACTGGAGAGACAACATGCCCTACCTATGTTGTGGAGATTCAGGAGATCAACCTTTGATCTAGGAAGGTCCTCCCAGATAGCCAACCTCTTACTAAGGAAGATGAATTAGAGGAACATGAAAGTGAACCCAAAGCCATCCCACCCTCTCCTGAGAGACTAACTGGAAACACGCAACCAAACCCAAAAGAGACTGAACTTCTGGGAGAACTTAAACAGCTGTGTGTAAAAATACCACTTCTCCAGGCCATCAAAGATGTACCAATCTACAATAAACTGATCAAAGAGAAGTGTTTCAGGCACCCAGGAAGGCGCAAGAGAGATGCCCCAACTATTAATGTCATATGACAACTGTCCGACCTAATGTTGGGACAAGTAATCTGTCCAAAATATTTGGACCCTGGGAGTCCTGTAGTGGATGTCCACATCAATGGCACCATAATCCCCCACACCCTAATTGATCAGGGAGTTGCCATTAATTGATGACTAGGGACACTATGCTCAAACTTAACCTTCAAGGTTCCCTGAGAAAGACCTTGACAGTACTGTAGTTAGTAGACCACTCCACCGTGACTCCCAAAGGGATTGTGGAAGAAGCCCTAGTCTCTATTGATTCTTGGGAGTACCCTGCAGACTTTTTGGTCCTTCAGCTAAAGGAAAAACTCGCTGGATACCCCCTCATTTTGGGAAGTCCTTGGTTAGCTACTGCAGATGCTTACATCAGTTGTCAAGCGGGGAGCATGACCATTAAGAATGGGCCAATGTCCAAACAGCTAGTCCTATATCCTCCTGCCCAACCTTTGCTCGAACATGACTTACCTCTCTGGTTGGAGGAGGAAGATGAGGATGAAGTCTACTCTGCACTTGTGTGCATCATGGAAGCCACCAAGGGGGGTCCTCAAACCGAGGATGACCTCATTGAGAATTTAATCCAAAATCCACCTCCCAGTGTGCTGCCATTAGAAGAGTTGGTAGGAGACACCCAAGCCAGTGCTTTAGTGGATCTTTATGTGGCTGATCGAACCTCTTCCCGAGTTAAGAATGTGGAATTTGGCCCTGAAAGAACCTTGAAGATAAACTCATCCCTATCTCCCTCTCAAGAGAAGGAGTTGTGTAGCTTATTGAACCGCCATCTAGATGCTTTCACTTGGAGCTACAAGGAGATGAAGGGAGCCCACCCTTTAGTCTGTACCCATCACATTTACATTAAAGAGGATTGTAAACCAGTCAGACAGCCTCAGAGGAGAATGAATTCAGCCCGTAAGGACATTGTCAAAGAAGAATTGCAAAATTTATTGGATGCAGGATTCATCTATCCCATCTCTGACAGCGAGTGGGTTTCTCCTCTAGTGCTGGTGCCCAAGAAAAATAGGAAGTGGAGAATCTGTGTAGATTATCGAGAACTTAACAAAGTTGCTAAGAAGGACCATTTCCCTTTTCCTTTCGTAGATCAAGTGTTAGATGGTCTAGAAGGGAAGAAGTTATTTTCCTTCCTAGATGGGTTTAGCGGGTATAATCAGATCCAAATCAGCCCGGAAAACCAAGATAAGACAACTTTCACTTATCCATGGGGTACCTTTTCCTACCGGGTCCTCCCCTTTGGGTTATGCAACGCTCCTGCCACTTTCCAGAGAGTAGTACTGAGCATATTCACTGAGCTAGTTCATGATCCGGTGGAAATCTATATGGATGACTTTACTCCTTATGGGTCCAACTTCCAAGAAGCATTGACTAACCTGGGAAAAGTTTTAACCAAGTGTATTGAAATGAACCTGTCCCTCATTCCTAAGAAATGTGAATTCTTGATGACTGAAGGGACCGTTCTAGGTCATACATTTTCTCAGCAAGGCTTACAGGTGGATCCCAACAAGATTGCTATCATCCAAAGGGTTCCACCTCCTCAAAAGGTAATGGATGTTCGAAGTTTTTTAGGCTTAGCGGGATATTATAGAAGGTTCATTAAAGATTTCAGTAAGCTAGCCTCTCCATTGTTTGGTATTTTGGGTAAATATGTTGAGTTTATATGGACTGACAACTGTAAAGAAGCTCTAGATGTGTTGAAGGATAAGCTGGTCACTGCCCCAATCTTGAAAGGTCCAAACTGGGCCCTACCTTCCACATTCACACAGATGCCTCGAACAAAGCTATAGGAGCAGCCTTAGGAAAAGTTGAAGGGAAGCTACTGTATGCCATATATTTTGTTAGTAAAAAATTGTCTAAGGCATAATTAAATTATACTGTAACTGAGAAAGAGCTCCTAGCTGTAGTCCATTCCCTAAACAAGTTTAGACACTACATCACTAGTTATCAAACATTCGTACACACTGATCATGCTGCAATTAATTATTTGATGAATAAGCCTGATGTAAATGCTCGTATCATTAGATGGTTACTTTTATTGCAACAATTTTATTTGACCATTGTTGAAAAGCTAGGTAAGTAAAATGTTGTTGTTGATTTTCTGTCTAGACTAGATTTGCCTACAGGAGAAGAAGGGGTGGTGGATGATCAACTGCCAAATGAACACCTATTTGCTATTTCAGTACTCTTGCCATGGTATGCTGATATAGCAAATTACTTGGTTTCAACACAATTCCCGCCACACCTATCCTCAAAAGAGAAGAGCAAGATCGTGAGGAAAAGCACCCCATTCACTTGGATTGGGGGCAACCTATTCAAACTTGGCCTAGCTCAGATTTTGAGGCGTTGTGTCAGGGAAGAGGAATTTTTTGACATTCTCCTGACCTATCATGATGGACCCTATGGAGGCCACTTTGCAGCAAAAAGAACCACTTTCAAAATTCTATAGGCAGGCTACTATTGGCCCACTCTTCATCAAGATGTTAGAAGATACATCAGCTAATGTGACCGATATCAAAGGATGGGCAAGCTAACTCCAAGGGATGAAATGCCCCTCCAACCTCAGGTGACTTTCGAGCCATTTGAGAAGTGGGACATGGACTTTGTGGGTCCTATCAACCACTCTTCAAGCAAAATTCTTACATCATTGTGTGCACGGACTACCTAACAAAGTGGGCAGAAACAAAGGCAATCAAGGCAGCAACAGAAGAAAAAGTGGCTGAGTTTTTAAGGGAAAATATCTTCTATAAGTTTGGCTACCCAAGAGAATTAGTCACTGATTAAGGAAGCCAGTTTACCTCTAACCTGATTAAAGACCTGCTTGGTCATCACAATATTAAACACAAAACTTCCACCCCTTATCATCCACAAGCAAATGGGCCGATGGAAATCACTAACAGGTCTTTGGAAGAGGTCTTGACTAAAGTTGTGAGCAGCCGCAGAAAGGGTTGGGCAGATCGCTTGGTTGAGGCCACCTAGCCTACAACACTACTTGGAAAACTACAACAAGTTTCACACCTTATAAGCTAGTCTACAGGAAGAAGGCTTTGTTGTCCATAGAATTTGAATACAACACATTGAGGTTGGAAGCTTAGCTAAACCCAGATCTCAACTATGCACAACAGGAAAGACTGCTTCAGCTGAATGGACTATACGAACAAAGAATTCAGGCTCTCCTCCACCCAAAGGTGGTCCAACTCCAATGAAAAATATGGCATGACCGACACCTTAAAGAGAAGCAATTTTAGCCAGGAGATTGGGCACTGTTATATGATTTAAGATACAAGGATTTCAAAGGGAAGTTGAGGACAAGATGGTTGGGACCATATATAGTGGAGAAATGTAACGAAAATGGTTCAGTCCTTATCAGGACCATTGATGAAGAAGCCATCCCCATGCTCATCAATGGGCATCGATTAAAGATCTACAGGAAGCCCCTTTCTAAGCAGGAGTTCATTGAAACTCTGGATAAATCAGTGCTGGTAGTGGAGTAGGCCCTTGTCTCCACCCCACGCACATTCTGAGCAACAAAAAAAAAAAAAGAGAAAAAAGAAAAAACAAGAAGTGGGTGAAAACCTTTTAGAGGCGCCCAGGGCAGGCAATGAGGGTGAAAACCTCCTGGAGGTGCCCCGGCTGTCTCAAATAATAATAATAAAAAAAAAAAAAAACCTGACTTTTGTTGAACAATTCGCAGGTTGCATGAAGGACATTGCAGGTTAGGAGGATTGCACAAAATGAGGACAGAGGCTAGCACCAGGCTACAAGCATCCCTCACAATCAATTCCTCCATGGCCACTACCCTTTCCTAAGATTTTATCTCATTCGGGCCAAAATTTCACCTTCTACACGACGTTCTGTGCCTTCTACAGGAAGTTTTGGGTCTTCCACAGGAAGTTCTATGTCTTCTACAGGAAGATCATGTAGAACCCACAGACGAGAAAAATTGATCTCAAAAAGGAATCCAAAGGTTGGGAATCTACCTATGAGACCTACAAACATCCCCATTTCCATCCATCACCATATGTCACCCTCTTCCACCTCTTTGCACCTCCATTGCACCCATTTTTTATTTGTTCCTACACAATCATGCACAGAAAACCCTGTTTTCTTCATACTGCCAGCAAAAGCTTTTATTGACAAATCAAGCAGTATTTTTCCCCACTCACCATGACTATCAATCTCCATCTTGACTCCTCAACAGCCGAAACCCTCGTCAGCAGTATAACCCTACCCATTCTAGCTTGCATTCCAAGAGGAGAAGCAGCTCCAGGACATCCTACAGGAATCCTGCAGCAGTTGATCCCTCTGGAAGACATACTCTGGAGACAAGAACAACCAAGAATGGCAACAGGGACATGCAAAGAGATCTTCTTGAACATCATAATATTAGCAGCAGCCGAAGCCAAGCATGCAGCATGCGTGTAGCAACAACAAACGAAGGAATGGGTTCCAAAACCTATGCATGCAGCAATAACACATGAAGGAATGGGTTCCAAAACCTGAAATTTACATAATGTGGTTGTGACCACGTAGGTAAGTGCCTAAACTCATTTGTCAATTGCATAAATCATATTTTAAAAGCTACATGCCCATGGGAATGGTTCGGATTGAATGGAACTGGTGGCCAGTTAACTGGCCACCATCAGCCAGTTACATATCCTCGTGGGATCCAAACGAGCCCCGTTACCTTCAAAATTTCTGACACGATGTGCAGCCAACACATGTGGAGTGTCCATTGCCAGGACTGGTAGTGGTGGCGGCGGATAATGGTAGAGAGGAGGTGATGGCGGTCAGAACACGCCGAAGCATTATGGTTGTGATGTCGAACCAATGCTCCGGTCCAGCCACCTCATCCCCTCACCATGAATCACATCGCATTTAAAAGATGCCCAACCGAAAAATGCACCACCTTCTGGTCACTCTGCACTTACAACGTCCTCGACTGGAGTACGCGTACACCGCTTCCAAAAACAATTAACTAGTCGTCCTCCACTAGCTTTTCTGCCTGTGTTCGAAAATCTCCCGCGTATCGGGCTCACTCGGAGGCACAATGGCATTCTACAGGAACCGAGGACCTTCTATAGGAAAGGCAGAACAGCTTTACGGAGTAGGAAAACCTGGGACTTTCGTTGAATTTGGAACTCCAAACGAGGTAGGCTTGAAAAACCCCTCTATGCATGGTGTGTTTGTGCAAGGTGGTGAATTGAATGGCATCAGATTGAAAAATTAGAGGAACAGTCTGCCTATGTATTGGAAGTAAAACCTTTGCCTGCATATTGCACTGAATTTCCCCAATTCCTCTGCATCAACAATCTCCTCCATTTTTTCTTTTTAAATTCTCCTGTAAGGAAGATATATACAGCTGTAGAGGCCAGCATGTGTGAGAAAAAATTTGAATCTACATATCTACGTGTGTGTTGAGAAGGGAACCTAATCCTTATGCTTTGTCTGTAAAAACAAAATTCTTCCTTTCATAAATAGACAGTCGAGTTCTGGATGACAACGATTTTCAAACAAGGGAATTGTTGCTAGTTGGTATTGAACATGAGAAATTCCTTATTGAGTTCAAGGGAAACCAAATTCAAATATCCTCCATTTCAGATTAGCTATTTGGTTACCTGTGCATTTCCTTTTCTGATTAAAACATAAAAAGAGCACTCTCACCATGCCAGGAGGATTCATAAGGAAAAATCCATAGGACTCTAGCAAACTGCACGAGCATCCTGAGGTGTTGGACCTTTTCACCCGAGCAAATTGGATATCCTTCTTTGACAAAATTTAGGGTCATGATGAGGAGATAACTGAGGAATTTTTAATGTCCCTGAGACCACAGTCAAAAACACATGCCACAGTTATTTTTAAGGGTTTGACCGTGGAACTCACCCCTGAGCTCATCAGTGGAGTTACTGGTCTACCATTGGGGCTCCCTTGGAGCAAAGAAGAGAGATCATTGGGCCAAATTGCTAAGAAGTCATTCTTTCTACCCATGGAGCATCCTATAGAAGACAAAAATGGCGTTATAAGAACCAGCTTTCCTCCTCTCTGGAGTGAAGTAAGTTTCCAAATTATGAAGAACATCACATGTGAAGGGAGGTTTAACATCATCTATGGATATCATTTCAAGTTGCTGTGTGAACTAAGGCATGGGATTGACTTGCCTCCAGCCAAGAAACTGAGCATCCCCTATTTCCTTCTTCAGTCACTAATTTAATGTGGTACAAATCTCAATGAGGGGATCCAAGATCAGTTGGCCCGTCATGGGCTCATCAAACTATTGGTGGAAGATACTTTGCACACCTACACTATCCCCATATCTTGGGAAATCTTCCGAAACATGTCCAGGGATGACAACATTCAAAATTTGGCTGAAAACATCACCACATCCAGCAGTGAGGAGGGAGAACACACTGAAGAAGGTGAGAAAAACAATGATGAAGGAACACAGGACACTCAAGCATAGAAAGAACAAAAAGAAAAATGGGAAATGGGCCAGATTCCTAAGACTAAGACAGAGGAAGAAACAACAGTAAAAACACCAAGGGAAAAGAGGATGCAGAGTAGAACAGAGAAGGTCGAAAAAGCCCAAATAAAGGCTGCCAGAGCCAAAGCAGGCACACAGAAACAAATGGAAAAAACACACCCTGAAATCTCAGCAACACAAACAGAAACAATTGACACAGGGATTTCTACAAGAAGCAAGGAAAAAGGATAGCAAGAGGAGAAATCACCTGATATATTGGCAAGGGAGGCAGCAGCTGTGCTTGCTGCCTTAAGTACACCTCCAAAACAAAAAGGAAGAGAAAGAGGCAAACCTCCATGTACTTTAAAGTAAGGAGAAGCACAAGGATAAAAGTGGGCAGACCCCAGCCACAATCAAAGGAGCCAATTCTCATTGAGGACACAACAGCTAAACCAAAAGAATAGTCTCCTTCAAAGTTGTCTATCACCTATGAATGAGGAAGCCCAAAAACCTCCACCTGGAGAGAGAGAATTAGGATGATGGAATCAAAGACAACTCTACAGGAAGCTTAGACATCTCTACAGAAAACTTTGGCTAAGTTAAAACAGACAGAGAAATTGGAGGAAATGGCAGCCAAATCATCATAGGGAGAGGAAAAGACCAAGGAGATACTAGAACCAAGACCTCAGCCTAGCTTGGGCTCATACTACAACCTGTTAGAGGGTGGGAAAATCATCCCATAGAAATTTGTTGTGCCACTCTTCTTTGCATTGGAACAGGAGAGGATCAGAACACAAACATGGATGAAAATTGCCAAATCTAAAGGAATTGAGGACATAGACCACATGGAGGAGAAGTTAAAAGAGTTAAGAGGAGAACTAGCCATGGTCAGGCATGTAGAAAGCTGCAAAAGAGCCCAGCTGCAGGAGGAGAATGAGCTACTATGAAAACAGTTGCAGCTACAGAAAGTCCACAAGGAAGGTAGCCCATCCATTTTGGGAGGGAAACAACAACAAGAAGGACCTCCAGTAGACAAGGACACAACTGAGAAACAACAGAAGGAGGCAGAGCTACAAGCTAATGTGGATATGCTCACAAAACTGCTGCAAGAACAGGAGTCTCAGTCAGCAAAAAAGTATAGGGTTTAAAACAACAGTTGCAAGAAAAAGACGCCTAGATGGCCTGCATGGCCAGCTGGGCAATAGAAGCCTTACAATGTAGGCAACCTACCAAGTCATATGCCTTATATCTTAAGGATCAATGGTTGCAATTTCACATTAACACCTTGGCCCAGAGGGGCACCATTCCATTTCAGCTTAAGGATCAATGGTTGCAATTTAAAATTAACACCTTGGCCCAGAGGGGCACCATTCCATTTTAGAATTACCATTAATTTATGGACTTGTGTGAGAGTAGATCAACAAAAGGTAAGGCCAAGTTATTAGAGTTCTATTTACACAATTTGGCCATTTCAAACATAAATCTGTGGGACCCCAATGCTTCATTGGGGAATGTGCAACTCATGGCCATGGCCTCTTGGTTAAACCATGAGGAAAAGAGGGCAGCAGAAATTTGGAATGTTATGGATAGGGAGCTATGGGAGCCACTCATGATCAGAGCAGAACCAGAACATCCCTTAGCTTTAGTGTATTCCCATCAGCACCTCGCCAACAACCCCCAGGTTCACCCAGACTACATTGAAAGACAAGCTTAGGCCATTGATCACTTTGAGGACATGGAAATACTGTTGGGGGATAACTGCATTCATGCTTGCACAAGGAGATGGAACACACTATCCCACGGTCTAAAAATTAGAGAATACCACTCCCCAACAAGGATGAGGGAGGCCTTGGCAAGAGTACCACTCTATAAACAGTCAATGCAAAATCTGTAGGCCAACTGGATCGGCCTAAATTTTAGTCCTCCATTGCTTTTAGGACCGCTAGAAGGGGTCAAGGAAGAAGAAGAGCACATGAAATGGGAGGAAGTAGAGAGAAAGGCAAGGTTTCATGACCAAGAAGAGGACATCACCTCGGAAGCCTGGGATGCTAGAAAGGCAGTCAAAGCAATCAAAGATGATGAGCTGGATTAGTTGCTCAGAGGATGAGCAACACATTTAGCAAGGGGTGATGATGAGCCCCAAAAATGGGTAACTTATTGGGCTCATTTTGCCTATTATTCTCGATTAATCCACCATTCTTCATAATTTTATGCATTCTTTTGAGTATATTTATGTTAATTGAATGAATGAGGTTAGTCACTTAACCATGAAGTTTAATATGTGCTTATTGCATATTTTTGGACATCGTTTGGACCAAGTTCAAGCATTTATGAGCCAGTTGACAGCCAAATACGAGGAAACAAGGCTAAGGATTAGTAGGAAGGGTGTCTCCTGCACTAAATGGCCCCTTCCTCGAGTTCTCCACCATCAGCTCGGAGTTTAGCAGCCCACCAAAGAGGATTTCCAAGGGCAGGCAAGCAACTTTTGTAAAGTGGCTGATTAATTGCAGTTTTGAGCAGCCAAGCCCCTCCAGTTAAGGAGGGCTATTGGAGGTCCTCATGGTCCATAAGTAGGAAGGCTTCAAGCCTTGGTAGTTTAGCTCTTGAATAGTTGTTTTCGCACTTTGGTGCTGCTCTGCCTTTCAGCTCATTTTCGAGCTTTTACTATAAACATTTATGTGACATGGTTATTTTTTGAGTAATGGAGATAAATTTCACTTTGCACCAGCTTTGAGATTTTCTTAGGAGGCTGTAGCTCTTGGGGTTGGGCCCAACCCAAGTGCCAGTACCTCCTTTGTGTACTATTATGTGTTTTCTTTGCATTCATAGAATAATTTCTGCTATTTAGGTTAAGATCTTGCTTTGTTACTTAGGTTTCTTTTGATGATTAAAATAGCTTTTCATGCTTCAGGTTGATTTGACAGTTTGAGTACAGAAAATTTCTTCAAAAAAGGCCATCAAGCAACCCTTGATCTCACCTCTCCCTCCTTGGGACCATGAGCTGAGACCAAGGCATACTTGCTGCCACAAAAACACTGTTTTTCCTTTCAATGCAATTGCAAGTGTTGGATTTTTAGATGGAAAAGTTGATACCAGTTGTGCTTGCATATTTAGATCTATTCTTGCTTAGGTTTCCATAGTTCTCTTGCATGATTTCCTGTGCATAGCTTGTTGTTCATCATGATTCTGGTTTCTAGGTCAGATTAGGTCAAAGTAGATAGATCTCTGATTTTTTTAGTCTTTCTTTGATTAGTTTTGAGAGATAGTGTGCAGATCACCTGTAATCCATCCCTACCTATCCTTCCTTCCTCACACAACCTGCTTCAACCCCAAATTCCAGATTCCTTCCCTTCATTTGCCACACTTTGCCAGTTTGACCTAATTTCTTCATTTTTGTGCAACATTTCTCCCTCCATCCTTGAACAAATCCAACCATCTTCATCACTCCTTAGTCTCATTTACCAGGTCCTAAACCTCTTCACCACCTCATCCATCCTCCATTTCCACTTTCCCACCATTCTTCCTCCATCAACCCTGAAAAATCCTCTCTCGGCTCTTTCTGTAGAACATCCTGTAGAATCCCTGCAGACTTCCTGTAGAAGATCACATGAGCAGTTTCTCAAGACCTGATCATTGTTAAACTCTTTGGAAGGGTGCTAAGGACCCCTTAGGCCCTCTTCTCACCTTCCCAACCTCCTACAAATGCCCACTCCATCTCCTTTCACTAATAACCCCTGCACAGTTAAGCATAGTTAAAGCACATGCATAATAATTCTACAAAATTACTCAAAAATACAAAAAGATGTGTTTTCCATATTTTCCTTCAGAAGTAGCTTAGTCACATGCATTTCACCATCCCAAGAGTCAATGGCATCCATTTCTACAACTTTCATCTCTTTTCTTGCACCAGTAGGGCTAGTCGGTAAAACTAGGGTTTGCTAGGGTTTGCATTTCCTTTGAGATTTCAACTTTTTTCTGCAAGTTGATTAGCCTCCTTTGAGTTAGCTTTCATCCATCATAGTTAAAAACTTCTTCTAAGAGCTCATAGAAGTTAGCTTAAGCTCCTAGCGGACTTGTGCCAACTGATCAAGTAACAACCTGCGGCAAGAGCTAGTACTTGTGCATACAGCACCGTCGCTTCCAAGTTTGTTACGAACTACCGGGTTGATAAAAGTAAAGAAGGGAGTCTCAGGAGTTGCAGCATCGTTTCTGCAATATTGGATCCCACCAAAAGGGACTTGGAACAATACGTTTATGCCTAGCAGCATCCGTAGCCTTTAATATTTCAAAGGAAATGAAAACTGAGGGTTTAATGTTGACATTGGCCAAACTATATGAAAAAATCTCAACCTCAAATAAGGTATTTCTTATGAAGCATTTATTTAATATGAAGATGTCAAAAGGTGCATCTGTTGTTTATCATTTAAATGAATTTAATATAGTTACTAGTCAGTTAAGTTCTATAGGGGTAACTTTTGATGATGAAGTTAGAGCTCTCTTATTTATGTGCTCATTGCCAGAAAGTTGGAATGGTTTAGTTATGGCCATTAGTAACTCTATCTCTGGATTTAGTACTTTAAAGTTTTATGATGTTTCCGGTGTAATCCTTGGCAAGGAAATGCAATGGAAAAGCTCTGGTGAGACATCAAGCAATGCTTTGACTACAAAGACTAGGGGAAGAAAAATGGAAAGAGGAAAGAGCCCTAGATATCGCAGCAAATCAAGAAAAGGCATATCCAAGTCCAGATCGGGGATAGTGTGCTAGAAATGTGGGAAGAAAGGAAACTTGAAGAAAGACTACAAGTCTTGGAAGGGAAAAGAAGGAGACGCGTACCAAGAAAATAATCATGAAGTGAATGTAACAGGGGATGTGTTGCAAGATGCTTTGATTCTTTCATTAGAAAATATTATTGATGCCTGGGTGGTAGATTCATGGGCTTCATTCCATGCCACACCTGATAGGAAACATTTTCATGATTATGTTCAAGGAGATTTTGGACAGGTTCAATTAGGTGATGATAAAACCTGTAAAATCATTGGAATGGGTACATTTTTCATAAAACAACAGAATGGAAATCAATGGTTATTGAAGGAGGTAAGGAATATTCCAAATCTGAAGAAAAATCTAATTTCAACAAGTCAGTTGAGAGGTGAAGGTTGCATAACTACTTTCACAGACAAAACCTCGGAGGTCACTCAAGGAGCCCTGGTAATAGGAAAAGGAGAAAAGGTTGGTACATTGTATTTATGCAATGGTATTTCTAATTTTGTTAATCCTTTAACCTCTACAGGAGAAGATACAGCATTGTGGCATCATAAGCTTGGGCACATGAGTGAGAAGGGGATGAAGATCTTTCACTCAAGAAATTTGTTGCCAGGTTTGAACCATGCTGATTTGCAATTCTGTGAAAATTTTGTTTATTGAAAATAGAAGAGAGTCATATTTCTCAAAGTTAGGAAAGAAAAGAAGAGCGAAAAAATAGAGCTTGTGCATACAGATGTATGGGGACCTTCTCATGTATCATCTCTCGATGGCTCTTACTATTATCTTACTTTTATTGATGATGCAACCGGAGAAACCTGGATTTATTGTATTCGAAATAAATCTAATGTATTTGATACTTTCAAGAAATGGAAAGATTTGGTTGAAAATGAGACAGTAAAAAGGTTGAAGTGTCTTGGATCAGACAATGGAGGTGAATATTGCAGCAAAGAGTTTGATATATACTGTTCAGAAAATGGAATTCACAGAGAGAAGATAGTTCTAGGAACACCAAAACAAAATGGTGTGTCAGAAAGGATGAATGGGACAATCATGGAGCATGCAAGGTGCATGAGATTGCATGCAGGATTGCCTTTACAATTTTGGGCAGATGTTGTAGATACTATTGTTTATCTAATAAACAGAGAGCCTTCAAATTCCTTGGATAGTGGTATTCAAGAGGAGGCATGGACAGATAAAAAGGTAAACTACTCTTTTTTAAAGAATTTTGGTTGTGAAGCCTTTGTCCACATTAATAATTATGAAAAACAAAAAATCATTAGGAGCAAAGATGTCATATTCAATGAAAAGGTTTTGCATAAGGATTAACTGCAAGAAAAGAAATAGGAAAAAGAAAACAGAGAATACACAGTGCTTGAAGAGATCACAAAAAAAGTGATGGTGCCTGAAAATCATAATGATCAACAGCCAGAACATCAACAACTACCAAAATAGAAAGAAGCAACTCAAACACCTGAAAGTGGTGTTAGAAGATCTACCAGGATATGTAGACCCCCTGAACAACACTCTCCTTCATTATATTATGTATTGTTGACTAATTCTAGTGAACCAGAATGTTATGAAGAAGCAGTGCAAGTAGAAACCAGGAAGAAGTGGGAGCAAGCCATGAAAGAAGAGTGTTAGGATATTCTGACACATCGGAAATAGTTAATTATAACTTGGTCTAGTGTAGAGTTAGGTAAAGTGTGTTTCTTTACTATGTACTTTTGTAACTTACAATCTGATGGTCACGTTATGTAGTGATGTGGTAGTTCATTATCTCCTCAGTATTACCGACACTTGATACATGGCTTAACACCCAATTGGTCCATGATCTCTATTTAAAGAGCATGGAGGGTCGTTTGTAGGGTAACCATTCATGAGAGAAGCTTATGTAAATTTTTATTCTTTTATTAATAAATTGCCTGAAGTGGCCGTGTTGGCTCAGGCCGTGGATTGTTTCCCTCTTTGAGGGTTTTAACCACATCAATAATATTGGTGTATTGATTTGTCATCTATTTGTGAGTGGTGTCCTTTGGTGTTCTATCTGAGGAACTTACCCTGTAAATTTCTACATGGTATCAGAGCCAAGTTGAGGGCCGCATCCATTGGTGATCCAAATCTGAAGCCGGTAGAACTGCATCCGACTGTCGTTTCCTATATCTATTATTTCTAACTACTTTCGGGCCACGAGGACTACTCTATTGTCTTAGGAGAGCATCTATTCTAGTGAGGAACCCATTTCGTTTTATGCAAAAAGGTTTCTAGTAGCCCTAGCTACGTCATTTTTAAGATATGGAGGTATACAATGTTTATTTGCAGTTTTTAGTTATTTTCTCTCTATTTATTTCAGTTTATTTAGCTCCTTGTTTTTTTTATTACCGGATATATAGCTTTCATTTCTGCTTATGCTCTTTGCCCCATCACTCTGTGTGATCTAGACAAATCAAAAACAAAAAGGAAGGATTTTTCTCATGCATATGCTCTTTTGCCACCGCGCCTTAGTGTGATCTCGAAAAATTAGAAACATTGAGGAAAATATTTAGTTTCGAGGTAAAGCTAACTTCAAGCCGTAAGGTTTGTTTTTTTTGTATGTTTGTGTTGGGTTTTTCTTTTTTGTTTTGTAGGTAAAAAAGATATTTCTCAAGTAAGCACGCACCCCAAAGCTTCAGTGACTGAAAAAAAAAACCCCCTTCCTCTTTTCCAAAAATTACTAACCTTTTAATCTAGCTCACTTGGTCCAAAGCTACTTTATGAGAATAGAGGTCTTGAGTTCAAGTCTTTCTTTTTGTTGAGCTAATTAGTTTATGTTTGGAAAGGGGGCAGAATTTTTTTAAATATAACATTATCATTCATTTCCTTACATTCCCCCACTTCGTCGACATCTTCAACAACTTTTCTTAAAAAAGCCATAACTTCTTCATCCAGAAGCCGTTTTCAGAGCCATTTTTTTAAATCAACCTATTTTTTCGAGATCCTTCCATTGGAACACTTATTTTTCTACATCTATAGCTTCAGTTTTTGTTAAAATGGAAAGTGCATGCCAAGTTATTCTTGATAGCACTAACTACTTCCATTGGTGGTCCTACATTGTGGATTTACTTAGAAGTAAAGGTCTTTACAGAATAGCCTCAGGCCAAGAAACCAAACCGAAAGATGAAGATAAGGCAGCCAAAAGGGAAAATAGGAAATATCAAGCACATGGGTTGATAGGGATGTCTATTTCTCCAAACCTTAGATTCCATATCACAGAACTTGATACTCCTAATGAAGCAATGAAACAGATAACTAAAGTTTTTGGAATTAAAAATGAACTTAGATCCCATCAACTTGAAAATGAGTTTCTTACATTGGACCCCAATAATTTTTCTTCCATTGAAGATTTTCTTTCCAAGTTCAAGACCCTTAGACTTATCATGGAAGGTGTTAAGGTTAAGAAAGAAGATGGTAACCTTATCTATTCCATTCTTATTAAGTTGGGACCAGCCTACTCTGTGTTTGTTTCCACCTTCCATTCTACAAGAGAAGCCTTCATTTTTCAAGGACAAGGCTACAAGTCCCCTTCCTTTGATTCCTTTTGTGATTCTTTAACAAGAGAACAAGAAAAACTCTTACACCTTGGTCTTTTTAATCTTGGAAACTCTTCTAAGAAAGCCTTAACTACCCAACAACAACCAAATTCAAAGAATCCTAAGAAGTCGTATCCTAAAAGGAATGGTCCTAAACTAAACAAGGGTCCTAAACAATTTCAACCTCAAAATGAAAAATCATTTCAACAAAATTATAAGGCAAGTAAAAAAAAGGGAAGACTGATACACATTGCCACTTTTGTAATCGAGATGGCCACTTAGAATCCAAATGCTTTAAGAAGATGGAAGCCTTGGAAGCAGAATTGAAGAAGCATAACATCATTTTGGAGCACTCTTCAACTTCAACTTAATCTTCCGGAATAACACTTTTTGCATGTGGTTCTCAAACATCTCAGTCTAGATATGCACTAAATGTATATTCTTCTTCTAATTCTCATAAGTGGCTCATTGATTCTGGAGCTTCTTATCACATGCCCAAAAACAAATCCATGTTTTCTTATTTAAATGATTGTAACAACAAAAATATATATGTTGGTGATGACAAATATCTTAGTGTTGTAGGGACTGGAACTGTTCATATAGACAATGGTCAATTTAATGATGTATTATGTGTTCCAACCTTAGCCTACAACCTTATATCTATATATCAGATAACTCATTCAGGTGAAGATAAAATCGTTGAATTTTCACCTCATGATGTTGTAATTAAGGACCTAAGATATCCTAGACAGATTTTAGCTACTGGCATTACTGATGATTCTACAAGGTCGTATAAGTTTAACAACTTTGGGTCGTCAAATCTTCCCTCGGTATTTGTTGCTCATAATGATGAAGTGAGCAAACTTTGGCATGAGCGATTTGGTCACTTAAATTATCGCTCCCTTCAGAATCTATGTAAAGAAAATATGGTGACAGGTCTTCCAATGGTATCTTGCAAAGATGGTGTTTGTTCTGGATGTGTACTCAGAAAACATCATCGGGATAGTTTTGAAAAACATGCCTCTTGGAAAGCCTCAACCCCTTTACAGCTTGTGCATAGTGATTTATGTGGTCCACTTCCAGTTGTTTCATTCTCTAGCTACAAGTATTTCTTAAATTTCATTGACGATTTCTCCAAATGCACTTCGGTATACTTCTTAAAACTCAAGAGTGAAGTATTTAACATGTTCTTGTCCTTTAAGGCCTTTCTTGAAAACCAATCTGGACATCAAATTCTTAAGCTAAGATCTGATAATGGCGGAAAATATCTTAACAACAAATTCATCAACTTTTGCACTACGAATGGAATTCAAATGCAACATACTGTTCTATATGCTCCACAACAAAATGGTGTAGTTGAAAGGAAGAATGACACCTTAAAGGAAATGGCTAATTGTATGCTTCAATCTAAAGGACTTAGTCTTAAGTTTTGGTCAGAATCAATTAATTGTGTAAATTACATAATAATTCACACTCCTACTAAGGTTTTAAAGAATATCACTCTAGAAGAAGCATGGAGCTCAATTAAACCAGATGTAAGTCACTTTTGTGTTTTTGGAAGTGAAGCATTGGCCCATATTCCAGATGAGAAACATAAAGCTTTAGAACCTAAGAGTGAAAAATGTATTTTTGTTGGATATTCTGAAGATGTCAAAGGATATATACTTATTCCACTTAAGTCCAAAAATGTTATCATTAGAAGAGATGTAAAGTTTGCTGAAAATATATCAGCCTATGAGCCTAGTTTGGTGGATGTGCCACCTCTCTCTATCTCTTCTACTTTTGAAAATATTTATTCTTCAGATGATGAAAGTAAGGATGACAATCCTCTCCCGCCTTCTCAGGATCCTCCTTCAGCTCCTTAACTTTCAAATTGGGTCCATGCTACTCGGGATGTAGCAGGCACTCTTGTCAGTGATCCTATAGATCAGCGACGTACATGTTCTCAGTTCAATAGAGCCTCTTATTTACTGGCTCAAGCTTCAGCGAATTATGATCCGGACACCTTTGCAGAATCTTCAGGCCAAAGAGATTAGGATGCACCTATAAATGAAGAATATCATTCATTATTGGAAAATGATACATGGGATCTTGTTCCTCTCCCAAGGGACGAAAACCTGTTAGATGCAAATGGGTTTATAGAACCAAGTATGGACCAGATGGAAAAGTTGATAAACATAAAGCTCATCTTGTTGCTGATGGTTTTTCACAAGTTGAAGGCATTAACTATACTTAAACCTTCTCCCCTATTTCCAAAATGAACTCTATCTGCCTTATTCTTTCCCTTGTTGCCTCTTTCAAATGGGAAGTCCATCAGATGGATGTTAAATATGCCTTCTTGCATGAAGAAATCTATATGGAACAACCTACTGGATTTATACAAACAAACTCCAGCATTGTATGTCATCTTAAGAAATCCCTTTATGGTATCAAGCAAGCTCCTCGAGCTTGGTATACCAAAATGGATAGGTTTCTTTTAGAAACTGGCTTTTCTAGGTGTCATTCTAACAATACTGTCTACACCAAGAAAGTGGGCAAGTCTCTTATCATTCTTGTTCTTTACGTTTATGATCTTATCCTTACTGGTAGTGATCCCAACCTTATAAACCATGTAAAGTCCAACCTTAAAAAGAATTTTGAAATGACAGACTTAGGACACTTGCATTATTTTCTTGGTCTTCAAGTCTTGCAATCCAAGGAAGGTATTTCCCTTTCCCAGTCCAAGTATGCCTATGATCTTCTACACCATTTTCACATGGAATACTGTAATCTAGCCCCTTCTCCCTTTCAGTCTGGAGCCAAAATTTCAGTCACTTGTACTTCCCCTGAAGTTGATGCTACCTTATACCGTCAACTTGTAGGAAAACTTTTGTGTCTAACCCATACTCGTCCTGACCTTTCCTTTATTGTTGGCCTTATTGCTCAGTTTATGCAAAACCCACATGAAAGTCATTATAAAGTAGCTAAAAGAATACTTCATTTTGTTCAAGGTATAGCTCAGTTTGGGATTCATTACAGTGCAGAAGCATCTCCTCTATTGGTTGGTTTCAATGATTCTGATTGGGCTGGTGACCCTTGATGATCGGAAGTCTACTGCAGGTTATGTGTTCACTCTTGGTTCAGGACCTATTACATGGGCTTGCAAGAAACGAAGTGCCATTTCTCTTTCTTCAACGGAAGCAGAGTATCGTGGTACCATAGAAGTTAGTAAGGAAGCCCTGTGGCTTCGTCAGATCCTGTCAGAGTTTAGCTTTCAGTTGCAGCATCCGACTACACTTTGGTGTGATAATCAAAGTGCCATTCAACTATTCAAAGATCCAGTCAAACATTAGTGCAACAAAAACATTGAACTACACATGCACTTCATCAAAAAGCTCATTCACGACCATGTTCTTGAAGTACAATATTGTTCAACAGATGATCAAGTTGCAGACATATTTACAAAGGCTCTCACAGAGGCGAAGTTTACTAAACTTCAATTTATGGTTGGAGTTTAGGAAGTTGTCACTAAGGGGGGATAGGCTCCAATGCCTCCTTCCTTCTCTTGTTGTGTCATATTTGTACATCCTTCAATCCTATCCAAAGTTGTTCTTAAGGGGGATGTTAGGATATTCCGACACATAGGAAATAGTTAAGTATAACTTAGTCTAGTGTAGAGTTAGGTAAAGTGTGTTTCTTTACTATGTACTTTTGTAACTTACAATCTGATGGTCACGATATGTAGTGATCCGACAGTTCATTCTCTCCTCATTATTACCAACACTTAATCCATGGCTTAACACCCGATTGGTCGATGATCTCTATTTAAAGAGCATGGAGGGTCATTTGTAGGGTAACTGTTCATGAGAAAAGCTTATGTAAATTTTCATTCTTTTATTAATAAATTGCCTGAAGTGGTCGTGTTGGCTTAGGCCATGGACTATTTCCCTCTTTAAGGTTTTTGACCACATCAACAATATTGGTGTATTGATCTGTGATCTATTTGTGAGCAATTTCCTTTGGCATTCTGTCTAAGGAACTTACCCTATAAATTCCTAAAAAGAGATGGAATCCTTATCACATAACCAAACTTGGGACTTAGTCAAGTTGCATGCAAGTAAAACAACATTGCAGAATAAATGGGTTTACAGGTTGAAGGAAGAAAATGGAGGTAGAAAAAGGTATAAAGCTAGACTTGTGGTGAAGGGGTTTGCATAGAAAAAGGGTATAGACTTTGATGAGATATTTTCTCCTGTTGTTAAAACGACTTCAATCAAAACTATTTTAATTCTAGTAGCAGTTGAATATTTACATCTTGAATAGTTAGATGTAAAGACAACCTTTCTCCATGAGGATTTGGAGGAAGAGATATATATTCAGCAGCCACAAGGATATGAGGTAAAAGGTAACAAGAAACTAGTGTGCAGATTGAAGAAGAGCTTGTATGTCTTAAAATGGGCTCCAAGGCAGTGGTATCTAAAATTTGACATGTTTATGTCTGAACAAGGTTATACTAGATGTCACTCTGATCATTGTGTTTATCTCAAAAAGAAAAATGATGGCAGCTATATTATATTGTTATTATATATACATGACATGTTTGTTGTAGGTTCTAACATGCAGGAAATAAATATGCTTAAAACAAAATTGGAGAACTCATTTGTAATGAAGGATTTGGGTGTTGCAAAATCCTTGGTATGAGAATAACTAGAGACAGGAAGAATCCAAAATTAACATTGTCTCAGAGTGAGTACATAGAAAAGGTGTTGAAAAGATTTAATATGCAGAATGTAAAACCAGTTAGTATACCTTTAGCTAGCCATTTCAAACTAAGTAAGGAGGTGTGTCCCAAGGCTCATGAAGAAATGGCTAATATGTCTAAAGTTCCATATGCATCAGTAGTTGGAAGCTTAATGTATGCAATGGTCTGCAGAAAGCCTGATATTGCACATGCACTGGGAGTTGTAAGCAGGTACAAGAACAATCTAGGGAAAGAACAATGGATGGCGGTGAAATGGATTCTCAGGTATTTGAGAGGTATCACAAATCAAGCATTATGCTTTGGTGGTTCAAACATTTCTCTACAGGGATATGTTGATGCAGATATGGCAGGTGATAGAGATAGTAGGAGGAGCACAACAGGGTATGTGTTTACTGTAGGTGGAACAGTATCAGTTGGGTTTCAAAATTGCAATGTGTTGTTGCACTCTCAACAACAGAAGCAGAGTATGTTGCTGCTACAGATCCTAGTAAAGAAATGATTTGGTTACAAAGGTTTCTAAATGAATTGGGTAAGAAGCATGAGTTCGACAGGTTATACTATGACAGCCAGAGTGCCATACATCTTGCAAAGAACACTTCATTTCATTCCAAGACAAAACATATACAACTCAACTATCATTTCATACGGTCCACATTGGAAGATGGACAGTTGAAGCTGGAAAAGATACACACTAGCCAGAACCTTGTAGACATGTTAACAAAAGTTGTAACTAGGGAGAAACTGGGATTTTTCTCAGTTTCAATTGGTCTTCAAGTATGATGTAGAAGATGAGAACCATCCAAGTCCAAAGTGGAGCCATTTTCTAGCAAATGAAGCAGCAGTGAAGTTGTTATAATCAGTCTCCAAGTGGGAGCTTGTTGGGTGTGGAGCCTGATTGTCTTCTTTATTTAGAGGAATCATCGCATTGGACCCCAGTTCATAATGTGGCAGCAATGCCACCCATAATATTTACACTGCAGGTGGGGTCTAGGGGGGTGGTTGCGACCTATGGGAGCCCCCCTGACAGGGGATCGGGGGCAGCGCCCCCAAAGCTAAAAATAGATGTAAAATTGCCTTGTAAAATGTTGTAATTTTGTAGTCAATCTGAGCCGTTCATTAGGTAGAGCTCTGATGGTAGAAGTTATGTTTAATTTAGGGTTCTTTTTCGAGAAGGCAACCTCTCGCTATGTATGAGGAAATTGTATTGCGTCTATGTAGATATGTATTCTAAGTGAGAAAGGGAGAGGTGATTTATGAGAGCGAAGAGGGAATTACACAGGATCTGTTTTAGGTTGTATCTCTTCATTTTGATGGATAATATAAAAGGAAGGACTGGATGTTTCTCCATGGACGTAGCCCAAATTGGGTGAACCATGCATATCTGTGTCTCTCTTGTTTTATGTGTTTTATGTGTTTTTATTTTTGCAATATATTTTATGTGTTCAGTTTCTCTGTAATATACAATTTTCTAACATTCTTTAGACTCCACATCATATTAATCATGGGTTTGTTGTGGAAGGAAGTACATACAATGGTGCATATCATCCCAAGGATAATCACAGCTGGTCATGGCCTCCATGATGTCATCATCATAATGGAAGATGGGAGGACTAGAGGAATAGAGACCACATGATGAAGAGGAGGTACCTCACGCATCTTCATGAGAAACAAGGTTCACATACGCATCGTCAAGGTTGGGAGACATATGAATAGTAGATGGAAGATCTACCAATGTTGAGACTAGGGTGTTCGTCGAAGAAGGTTCAATAGAATCACAATAGGAGACAGCAAGGGAGTTCCAATACATCGATCTTATGGATGACGACATGTAGAGAATGGTAGTGATATGCATCACCTTGACACCAAGGGGAGGGATCACAATGGGTGGTTGAGAAACCTCTTGTTCCGTTGTAGGGGTGGGGCCAAAATTTGTAGGTAAAGGAGAGGTGGAATCACTACGGGCGACCTCTAATTCGTGAAGCACTTGAAGGTATCATGAAAATATTTGAGACATAGACAACGACAAGAATAATGGCCATAGTTATCACACAAATCACATGGGTGATTCGTGCATAATGATCTATTCTTCTTATCTTACTCAGGTAAGGTGACATGGACCTCAAGAATATTAGAATCAAGGAAGGTATCCCAACCAAAGAGTGTGATGGTGGATGGGGACAAGTCTAGGGAATGAATTCAATTACAAACACTAGTAGCCATCACATAGGTGGAGGCGCCTTCGTCTATGATACACCGCTGAAAAGTGGTGTTTCTAATGGAGAATAGTATTTGGAATGCAACGCATGAAGGTAGTGGAGGATTTTCTGACTTTTCAACATGAAAGACAATCATATGATCATCTTGGGGATCCACAACATCCAAAGCAGAGAGTATAGATTTCCATTGGGATGGGCATGTAACAGCCCTAGTGAAAATTCCATGTATAAATATATAAATACCATAGATGATGGGACACATATTCCAAGCTGAATGGTGGGAAAGACATCCTAGGGGGTGTTCATTTGGTTGTTTATGGCTAATGAAATTGGCAAAGGCAATGGCTAAGGCATTAAACGGGAAAAAAGGTATTTTGGCACATTTATTTATGAAAATAACGGAAATTAGGAGAAAAGGAAGGTGAAAGGTCACATGTTGCATGTGAGGAGGAAATTGAAGGAAAATAATAGAAAATGAAGAAAATAGAGGCCTCATTAATAAAAAGCCTTCTAAGGATCAGTGGGCAATACTTTTTCAGTTTAGTTTTGGAGCTCTCTCATTATTCTCTCTCTCACACACTCTTGGACACTTAGAGTTTTCTAGGAGAACTTTCGCATTGGAGAAAGAAAGGCAAAGAAGGCAAGAGGAAGCAAGGATCAAGTAGGGAAAGGTAGGATCAAGCAACTACAACAGGCTTCATTGCAAGTATCAACTTGCATGTGTATTTTCCTTGCTATATTTGGCATGCATGCGATTGCATGCGTTTATTTTCTACCATGGCATGGATTTTTCCATGTGTGATAGTATTTTCAGCCTAGCCTTTCCATTTCCTAATAGCTTTGATGAGATGGGTTCTCTCATGCATTTTGTGGGTGATGACCGAATTGGATTCGAAGCTAAGTGGGGTGGATCTCCGAATTGATAAACACATGGTGGTAATGGTCCCTAAACCAGACTGAGGATGCATGAAGCCAATAGCCTAGTAACCCCTGAAATGGACTATCGGTTGTGGTAAAGCTAGATTGTGCTTCTCGGTGGGCCTAGGAATCCTTGCCAGTGAATGGTGGGATATACGGTAAAGCTAAGAGGTGGATTTTCTCTCTTTTGAGCTTATTGATTCCAGGATGGAATGCATGGTAAATCCTAGAGAGCTGTCTTGGTGTAGGGCCTAGTGATCTCTGGACTAGACTGCGGATGCACAGTAAATCCTGAGAGACTAGGAGGCACTCAAATTCCTCACGGTTTAGGCGGAGAACTCCGGTGGCATCCACATTGATTGGTGTTTTTGATGTATTCTATGAGTCCCACATTCATGCTTGGAATATGGCACGGGGTTGATTGGCTAAAGATATACTTGGCTCATCCAACCTATGGTTGGGTGGAACGTGATAGTCCCATCATTGGTTGGTTAATTGCATTCATTAATGAAAAATTCATTCCCTTGATTTTCATATGCAAATATATATATATATATATATATATATATATATATATATATATATATATATATATATATATATATATATATATATATATATATATGGACCTTGATAGCTGATATGTTTATTGTAATTTTGTTTCTGTTATGTTAGCTTATATTCACATTTACCCTAGAGTGTGTTACAGAGTGGTATCAAAGCTTCCAAGTTCAAACACTTGGACTAGATGGGCTCTATCATAGGTGAAATAAAGAACAAAGGTGAAATTTTAGACCTCTGTCATATTTGTTATAACTTTTCTTCTATGTTATATTAGACGTTGAAAATTTGTCCATATTGAAGGTAAATCCCGCTGATAATGTGGTAAAAAATTCAAATATTGGTTCACAATACTTTAGGAATTATGTTCTAAGGACGATGACCTTCCTGAATGCACCTTTAAATAGGTCATGTTGGAATTTCTGCAATAACTCATCTTCTGTAGGATTTCAGAAGATGAAAAATTGTCCACATTGAGGGGATATACCACTAATTATGTGGTAGAAATTTCAGATATTGGATCATAATATTTTAGGATATATGAGTAGAGGGATTCGAGCCTTCTGAATGTTCCTAAAATCAAGCCTCAAACAGGTCACGCTGACATTTTCGTTATAAATTCTCTTCTGGGAACTCTCAGGAGCTGAAATGTTTTCCACAATGAGGGGGAATCCTAATGATATTGTGCTAAAAATTTCAAATATTTATTCGCTATAGTTTAGGAGATATGACCAGTGGAAGTCGAGATTTATGGATACTCCTAGAATTGTGCACCAAATAGGATTGTGTTGGTATTTTGTTATAACTTTTCATCTATGAAATCTCAGAAGTTGAAACTTGAACTACAGTGAGGAAAATACCACTGATCATATGGTTCATTTCTATAACTTTTACTACTACATTTTAGGATATATGCATTGAATCATTCGCTATATTAGTCTGCATGCAAAGTGTTTGATGAAATGCTTGAATGTTTCAATTATTAATTGCATACAAACTGTTTGATAAAATACCCCAATGAGTATGTTGTTTGTGGTTGGGGATAGTATTGATGTGTAATAGTATTGTTGTAGTTGATATATGCTTACTTGTATGCAAATAGTTTTCTATATTAGTTTGCATGTAAAGTGTTTGAATAAATTCTTACATGCAAATGTAATAGTATAGTAGTTGTTTGAAGAAAATGTAAAAGTATGGTAATCGTTTGAAGAAAATATTATTTTTTAGATGGGATAGTATTGTAGTATGAAAATATGGATATATCTGATCTATGCCTATGTTCATGCAAATAATTTGAAGAGTTGCATGTAGGGAATTTGAAAGGTTGCATGCAAGGAATTTGAAAAGTTGCATGTAAGGAAATGGAAAAGTGGCATGTTTTTAGTTATTATGTTACAAGTTGAATAAGTGCAATGTATTTTACTTAGTCTTATATAAATGTATGAGAAATAAAAATCAATTTTCTTTTCAAGTGTGGTTAAATTTAGTAGAGCTTTGGAGATCCCAATTCCATAATTGGACATTGGAGATTAGGCCATTATAGTAGCTTCCTCCTTCTACCTTACTGTGGACCATGGATAGTAAGGGGGTATGCTTATAGGTTGTTAGTATTGGTGAATGCTGATTTCAAATTAATAGACACAATGTCTTGATTTTTGGAACATGTGACTGACTGTGTATGAATTATATCTCGCTTACATGTTGATTTCATGATACCTACTAATATCCTTGTATGTTAGGTTACATTTTTGAATATTTTGATTACATGTATCAGTCTTGTAGGTTGATTACAAGAATTGGTCACTTATGTTCGACTACATGTGTTTATGCATAGGTGTAGTTGATTTGGCATTGCTTATGCATATTGTTGATTGCGTGTGGCAATGCGTACAATGGAGTAATGGTTGTTTTTATGAATGAGGTCATGGTTTGTGTACTTGATATGGTCATGCATTGATGACTGGACTCTAGCTAGAATGATGTGTATATGGTTTGATACTCATGTTATATGTGTATATGCAGTTGTTATGCATGTATGGTCTTGGTTATGATTATGCATGTATAGTAGGTCAAATATTCCTTGTGAAGTCATTGTATGAAATTTAGGTCATCATGATGCTATTGGTTATTATGATGCTACTGAGCTAGTTGAGATAGAGCAAGGGATGCAGATCATCATAATGAGGTTGCAGCAGAGTTTGGGATAAGAGAAGATCGTCATACAGGTAGTGTATGTTTCGCATGTAGGTATGTTAGTTAAGGATTATTATATGCATTAGGGTTATATAAATTAGGTTTATGGACATGTATTTGATGTTATGGTTACATTCATGATAGATATTAGATGATTAGTATGGTTATATGCACATGTGTCAGATAGTCAAGAATGATAGTAATATGTAGTTGTATGCATTGCTATTGTTATTTTATATTAGATAACCTGATGATTATGTTGTATGTTGTTGATGAGTATGATATATAGCTTATTGTTGTTATATGCTATTAACTTGATGATTAGGTTCATTTCATTGAGATATTGATGTTATAATTTGGATTGGTCATATATCTGATGGTTATGATCATTGCCTTGAAGATCTTGATGTTATATGTATTGTGTTAACCTGGTTTGACCTATGAAGATGGTTATGGTTGCAATATATTCAGGTATGAACTGACATATTTGTGAGATGGTGGCGTACTAATCTAGATTGATCATACATATGTGATTTTTATGCATGAACAACAAATGCTTATGAGCTTATGACATGAACATGTTAGTTAGTTACTGCTAGGGATATCATGATTTATGTTTGAGTTGATATGTTGTGAATTTGTATCATGCTAACCTAGATTTATTGTGTAGACAAGATAGCCTCCCCTTAAATACATTAAGGTATCAATTTTCTTATTACATATATTTGGTTCTTTGTTGTTTGATTATGATGTCTATTTGGTGTTTGAGTGTTTGGTGCCTAGTTGATTTATTTAACATGGTATGTTTGCTAGTGGTTGAATGATTGATGACTTCCTAATATGAGTATGTGTTCAAATGATTTTTTTTTAAGATGACTGTACTAACATGTATGTGTTGAGATAGTTGATAGTTGTAGCATTATGTCTAATGACAATGTATTATGACATGATTGTTTGTAAAAGTTGATTTCAAATTGATAAATATAATTGTTTTGATATTTAGAATCTATGGTTGACATGTGTGAGCATGATGTAGGGAGTTGCATGGCAAGAGAGGTTGCCATGAAATCTTGAAGAAGGCTCAGGTTGAGCTTTCCCTGGGAACCATGGGGATTGAGTCATGGTGTTTGTTGTTAGTCTTGTGCTTTTGGTCTTTTATTAATTGTTGAGCTTTATTTGTGGATTTTTTATGTCTAATGTATGGCCATACCACTTTGTTTGCAAAGTCATGTTGCTTGGTTGTTATGGTATTCTTCTTGTTTTTTTCTTGTCTTTCCTTTTACGTTTTGAGTCTTCGGAATTGGTTGGGAAAGAGGAAAGTGATGGAAATCGGGAGAGATGTGTGGTACCCAACCGATGATATAAGGCCCAGATAAGTCTTTGTGCTTGAGTAATCACAATGGAAGGTAAGACTATGATAATTGGTTGGATTGGTTGGGTCCATTGTGGTAAATAGATAGTAGCAGTGTAGACACAAGAAATGTAACCAGAAACGTTAAAGTAAATGGATCATAGGTGGCATATGCTTTGGCTATGTTGGGAATTATTTCTCTCAATCCCTGTGCATAAATAAGGAAGTTCTCTTAACCTAGACCTTATGTTATCTGGTAATTATGTTATGATCATGATTTTGTGATGTTTATATACATATACAGAATATATATGTATGAATGCCGTTGTCTGACATGAACATGATTATTTTATGCTAATGATTATATATGTATGTATGTATCTATGTATCTATGTTACTGTCTCACAGGGTTGTCAGGGATCATTCTTGTGGAGGAATGATTGCTTATGCAGGAAAACGACATGAAGAGGTTGTTGGTATTACAAGGAATCAATTGGGAAGAGTAGTCACGACAAATATATGAGTTCAATATCACGTGGATATGAATTGATATTGGATATTGTATTATTCCTATGTTTATGTTATGACAGGTAATGTTGAAGGATACATCAACAAAGTGAAAGCAATGTGCTTTGCGACATGCTAGGGTAAGCATGGATAAGACACGGGAAGCAAGGTTTCTTGGTAAGGACAGTATGGTTTTGGATGTGTGGTACTACTATTGTGCATATACTTTATATGTTGTACATTTTTCATATATGATGTGTGCACATGCGGTTTTGTGTATACATAGTGTGTGTACATGTTGTTTATGAAATATTATGTACAAAATATTAGTATAGATAGGGTTGTGTGAATATTTCATATGGGTTGTTGTATACATATTTTACTGTCTTCATGGTGTATATGCGGTGCTGTATGCGTATGGTGCTCTGCGTTGTTGGATATGTAGTGTTGTGTACAGATAATGCTATGTACATGTTGGATATGCAATGCTATGTACATGTGGTTTTGTGTGCATGTTGTACATGTGGTGCTATGTACATATGGTGTGGTGTGCATGACTTTACAAGTGATATTGTGTTCATGTGGTGTTGTGTACATGTTGTACAACTGGCACTATGTGCAAGTAGTGTTGTGTACATGTCGTGCATGTGGTGCTATCTACATCAGGTTTCACATTAATGTCGTGCATGTGGTACTATGTACATGTGGTATTATGTACACATTGCACAATGGTGTAGTGTACATATGGTGTTGTGTACAAATTGTGCAGGTGGTGTCGTGCACACGTTGTGCAGGTGATGCTTGGTACATGTGGTATTGGTGTACATGTGGTATTGTGTGCATGTCGTCGATGTTGTGTTATGGGCATTCGGTATTATGTATGTTCATCATGTAGTCATGGTATTGTGGCGTGCGTACTTATTGTGTTGTACTTTGTGTAGTTACATGTATTGGGTGGTATTGCACATCGGGTATAGATGATGCATTGTTGTACACTGGCTGTAGGTGTATGAGTTGTACGTCAGGTGCAGGTGCATGTATTGCATGGTGTTATGTGTCAAATGTGCTTGTATGTGTTTGATGCACACTATGTGTCTATGCACATGGTTTAGGAGAAGGCACTGGGTGTTTGTCAGGTGTAGAAATCGAGCCAGAGTGCATATGGAATAAAGACAAAGGTAGAAACTAAGGATTGGTGAAAGGATAAGTATCAACATTTTATTTCAGTTTTATTATGCTTGTGATTTATGACTATGGTATATGATGATTATATGTGATCTATGATTTTGGTTTATGATGGTTACATGTGATTTATGATTTTTATCTATGATGGTTGTGTTTGAGCTAACCTGATGTGATATCTTTATATATGTTGATTTGGTCAAGTATGGCAGTTTGACTTGTTGTGATAGGAAGCAAACAGGATTGCAAATGTACTTTATTAACGAACTGCCAATGAGGTATGATTTGAGGTTATTTCAATTTATTTTGAATCTAATGGAAGTCATGTTCTTGGTACAGGAAGCATGAACATGCACAGTTGGGTGGTTGAAATTGACTGTAAGAATTGGCATCAACAAAAAAATAAATTGGAACATGCAACAACATGCTGGTAAAGTATTCAGGAGCAGGGCCATTGTGGGACACTAGTACCCAATAGTGTTGATTGATTCCCATGAGCATCTTATGATCGGTATGATGGTTTTATGGTAGGGATATGCCTTTGTTGTTGTATCTTCTGATGCGAGGAAGCCTTACCAAGGGATGGACGTCCCATGATGGGGGAACCAATGGAACTTGGAAGGTGAGTGACTGCACAGAAGGGGTAACCAGATTCCCTAGAGACTGTGTATCAGAGAAGGGAAGGTCATGGATGGATTTGTTTTGGTCATTAGCATTGCTAGATGGAATCAAATGCACAATGGGAGTGTGCCCTGGAACAATGAGCTGGTAGCTGTTCACTGAGAGGAAAAGTGGTGTGGGATTATAGCGTTGGAAATTGGATGTAGATTAGACTTTGCAGTGGATCCTGGACTTCCTCGGAAGGAGGTGGATCTTGGTATTACTTTGAGGGTGGAGGTGTGAGCCTTTGGATTCCCTTGTTGCAGATGTAGGCATCGTATTATTTTATTTGCTGGTTGAGAAAATGTGCATATGTGAATATGTGTATATGTGGTTATTGTAAATACCATAATCAATTGTGTTATAAAGCTCCATTATGTGGTATGTTGGCATGTTGTCACGATGTGTTGATTTTGAGCAGATCTTTCATTGTAAATATTGCAACGCGCTGTGTTATAAAGCTCCATGGGAAGTATGTTTTGTTTTCAAAAGTATGTTGGTTATAGGTGTCATTGAACACTGAGGATGGTGTTCTCCCAAGGGGGGGGGGGTTATGTAACAACCCTGGTGAAAATTCCATTTACAAATATGTAAATACCACGAATGATGGGACACATATTCCAAGTTGAATGGTGGGCAAGACATCCTAGGGGGGTGTTCATTTAGTTGTTTATGGCTAAGGAAATTGGAAAAGGAAATAGATAAGGCATTAAAGAGGAAAAAAGGTATTTTGGCACATTTATTTATGAAAATAATGGAAATTAGGAGAAAAGGAAGGTGAAATGTCACAGGTTGCATGTGAGGAGGAAATTGAAGGGAAATAATGGAAAATGAAGAAAATAGAGGCCTCATTAATAAAAAGGCTTTTGAGGATTAGTGGGCAAGACTTGGTCAGTTCAGTTTTGGAGCTCTCTCGTTATTCTCTCTCTCTCTCATACTCTTGGAAACTTAGAGTTTTTTTGGAGCACTTTGGGACTGGACGAAGAAAGGCAAAGAAGGCAAGAGGAAGCAAGGATCAAGTAGGGAAAGGCGGGATCAAGAAACTACATGTTGTAGGGAAAAGTATCCGACTCGGATGACCCTATCCCACTCTAAGGGTGACAGTTCCTTAGCAACAACTGTAAAACAAACTACTTAAGGTTTACTTCTTTATGAAAGCAAAAGAGAATGGAGAAAACACTAACCGTTGCCTTGCGCTTAATGTCGAATCCAAACTCTTCTCTTTGGCCGCTTGCTCCTAGCTCTTTGCTCTTCTGCTCGCCCAGCTACAATGAGATCCTGCAAAATAACAAAGAAGGAAACTACAAGAGGCATGCAATCATAACTGGTTCATGGATTAGTGTAAACCAAACATGCAATCATCACAATATAATTGAAACAAGAGCACATAGAAGAACCTCAATAGCTTTTATTAATGAAGAAATAAAGGTTCTGAGAGTATTACAACCATTGCAGGCTCCAACCCAGCAACACTTCCCAGCAGAAAGAATTGCTCTTCTTCACCTCTCTCAAACAATCACCCAATAACTCAATAATGAAACCAACAACATATCATTACTTTGCACAAAATTCCAGCCTCCTGAGCTCATAGGAGAGAGCTCAATATATAGATGAATTGATAAAGGATGAGTCAGCTTGCAACTGATGTGTAGCTGCCTTGTGTCCTCTCTCTCTTCAGTTAATCTTTAGTTGATCTTCATTTCTTGAGTCCACTTGGTGAACCTTGCTTCCACTTGGAGAAACAAAGCCTCTGACTCATCACAAGGCGAAATCCCTGATCCAAGTGTCATTTTTGGAAGATTCCAGAGCAATGACTCAGTGTGCCACATGTCCAAACTCGCTCAACGCAGGTGGGCTTTGTTCTACCTGCTTTGCAACGCAGGTACACCATGGAGCAGTTGTGTTTCAGCGCAGAAGCCTAGTGGAGCACCTGCTTTGATTTCAGGATTGCTTGTTTTCGAGTGTTTTCAGGTGGAGAACTGATCTGAGAGCTGTTGGTTTGCTAACCTTGTTCCTCTAGGGGTAGGAACATCATGTTTAGGGAACTTTGGATCCCTTGGATTATTGACAATTCATGCTTGTTGCTGTAAGGCACAAAATTGTCTATAACAGATGCCCCCTAAAGTATGAGGTCGTTTATCAGGTGAAATGCTTTATTGAGAGGATCCGAAGTTCATTCAATCTGCTGAGAAGTGTCCTGTAATAAGATACAATACAATACATTATTTTTCATACATTTTTCATGATCTAGCTGAGGCGGGCATTCCCATGCTCAGCTTTATAAATACATTTTGGTACATAGAACAGACGATCGTCTGATTGTAGACTGATATTTCTCTGCCGAAATTATCATCCTTTGAGAAGGATGATCATCTGTTGTAATGATGTACATATCAAATGTCTTTATGTCCTGAATATATATCGCAGCCCGGATGGATGAAACTAGATCCGGGGTCTTCAATCTCTTCCGATCTTCACTCGATGTACAAGTCGATCCATGTGAGAATTTCTTGAAGTCGAACATGGAAAGACATCGCTTGATTACCGGTCAATGATGTAAACTGTTAACAAGCGCGAGAGGAATCACCGATAAGGATGATGACCCTCAAGGTACGACAGTACAATCTACATGGTGGGAAAAAGGACTTGGCATCGACCACCATGCAAAATCTTCTGGTCGAAGGTCATTGATGTATACCTGTCGCCGGAAGTGAGAAACTTGCCATTGAGGCATGCAAGCTTCAAAGTACTAAGGGGGGTTTTCCTAGATCAACTCCTTGGATAATGAGCTGATGTCGATAAGGAGCGATCCGTCAAAGGAGGGCCTTAATGAATCCCACATCAGTGACACGGAACGGAGCTAGTGATTGTGATGAGGTGAAAACAAACTGTGATGTATGATTCAGGGTGGTGGTCATGAAATGGATGAAGGATAATGTATGGCAGTGGGTGGAACACGGTTGACTCTTTACAGAACCACATCTCTTGAACATATAACGACACTGATGTGATGGATTGGTAGCATTACCCCAATTGTGGATGGTGTGGCGAGGACCATGGTTATGCGACTGGTGAATGAAACAACCCAACCCGATGTGCTACGGAGGACAAAGTGTCATGTTCAAGAGCGACTTGCTACCATTAATCCTGTGAGGTTCTCCCAATTTTTCCCCAGTCATTGCTGACCAGTACCTCTTTATTTTTGTCAAGCTTGAGGAGGATAACATATGCTTGTTCTATAACCTGCCCTTCGGGCAAGCCCATCGCTATGTTTTAACGAGCCTAGCGATAGGGAAACTCGTTCTCGTCTAAAGACAAGTTTGTCGCTATTTAATCATTTTAACGAGTCTAACGACAAAGAAAACTCAGTCCTTTTCAATTTTAGAGAGTCTGAAAAGGTACGGAAAGTTAACTCCAAAATTCCTTTTTCGTCTTCTAATCCCTTAAGTCCAAAAAAGTATAAAAGAATACAGAAGGGATGAGTTTTCGATTGCTTTAACGAGCCGAACAAAACAAGCGCTCGATCTTTTTGTGCAATAATCCCTCAGGTCCAAAAAGATTAAAATCTAGAGGAGGGATAGCTTTCCGATCGCTTTAACGAGCTGGAAGGCCAAAACTCGGCAAACTTTTCATATTTTACGAGTCAGTGAAAAGAGCTCAAAGAAGACTCGTCTTTTGAGGAACGAGTGATGAACAGGGATAGCAGCAGATTCCAGGTACAGGTTGGAATTCTCCAATCACGGCAGTGTCACAAGGATGGCTAAGTGAAATCACTCTTCGCAGCTGTTCCTCAAAATGGGTAAACAAACATATGGAGGTGAACGATTGGCCAAATGAACGGATGGAGGTGATGGCATATAAACACGACCAAGGGCTTTTAATATGGCTTTCAAAGGTTACATTTCTCGAGGTTGTTTACCGGTTCATTTTTTCTGGGTGAGCTTGAACTGTTAGGGAAAGATTGCTCACAAATTATGTTTATTTTTTAACGAGCATGAACTCTACACAAAAACTGCTCGATTATATGGTTTACTTTTGATTTTTACCATAATTAGCTTCTCTTTTTCATTGATAGCACTGCATTTTCAATTTGCTGCAACAAACTAGTTAGAAATGGGTAATATTTACTTGAAAATGAGATTAACTTACAATATTTACCTTGAATTACGTAAGAAAGCAAATAAAAAGGGTTTTACCTCTCATTTTACCATTTCATTTGCATTTTGCTTGTTGGAGCTTTGGAGGAGCCTCTTTCCCCTCGATTTTCACCAGCTGATTCCGGAGGATTCTGCGGACGATTTTCGGCGCCGTTTGGACCAGGTAGGAGCTAAACCTTAGCTCTTCATTTTCATGGTTTCATTTTCCTGTTTTATGCCTGTTTTGCTGCTCTATTGAGCCTCTGGGGTTTTGCCAGGGCGCCCTCTGATCAACGCAGGTACCCCATTCGAAACCTGCGTTGGGATCCAAGCTGCTTGAAGGCAGCTTGTCCCCCAACGCAGGTAGTACACTGGGCACCTGCTTTGGGGCATAAAAGCAACAATGTTTCACAGATTTTGATGAAATTTTCTCCAGTTTTTCATCAATTTTAGGAGCTGACTCATCCTCTTGTTTGTTTTGCAGGGATTCTTGGACAAGATGGCCCTAACATGGCGAGAACGAGAACACGAAGAAGAAGATATGATTGCCCTTCATGATCTTGTTACGGTGGGCGCATTGCGAGACTGTGGTTTACTGAAGTTTTTCCGTATCTCTAGCATGAGAGCACAGATTTCACTACTGCAGTATTTACTTGATGCTTGGGATCCTGTTAACCAAGTATTCCAGATCAGGAACAAACCCATTCCATTGACTGTGACAGATATTTACTTCTTGACTGGCCTGTCAAAGCGGGGTGCCCCCATTTCTTTATCAGGTACAGTTCGGGGGAATGATTCCGTGAGAGATTATGTTCGCCAGTATTGCAGGGAGGGGTCCCAGCCGAGCAGAGACGGCAAGGTGGTTATCCGTGATGTTACTAGCAGGCCTCTCAGGTCCATTCTGTATACTCTTGGTAGGATGGCCGGTAGCGCATCTTTACATGTTGCCAACAGGTCTCACATGCAGCACGCCTTGGAATGTCTCCAACCGAAAATCTTCAACTGGAGTGATGCAGTGCTTAGTCAGATGAAAAATCAATTGAACAAGGTGAAGGACGGGAAGCTGAAGAACTTTGGTTTTGGTTCAATTCTGACTGCCTTCGCCTTGGAGAAGATCCCTCTGATGCAACCTCAGTACATTGATCTCGGAGTGCCTTCTCCTACCGAGCCACGTATGCAGCGATGGGTCGATCACATGTCCAGGCATGCCAGTCAATCCCAGATTTCTTTCAATGCTGCTTTCTTTAGGTGGTTCGGTCGCCAGGAGATGGCTTTTTCCGAGTACCCATATGTTGGTATGGATTTCCGGGGCGATCCGGATATGGTACTGCCAGACGGTGCTCAGTGGGATGCTACTGGTAAGAACTTCAACCATATTACCGTTCGTTGTTTTCATTCATAATGTTCTTGTGCTTTATTCTTTCAAGACTTTAATTGAACTCATGTGCGCTTGCAGATGTCGGTCCTGTTCGTCCGGCATTTCGTCCGGGGCCACCTGTTACTGTTCCGGCAGAGGAACCTGCTCGGAGAGTTATTATCCGTGATCTTAGCGACACAGAGACCCTTACAGCTGTGCAGGGGCAGGTCGAGAACCTTACCCGTGGTCTTCCGGATGTACAGGTTGACGAGTTACCTTTACCGATGCAACAACATACTATCGGTGTACCTAAACGATGGACCCGTCTTCTGCGCATGATCGCACATACTGTGGCTTACTATCAGGAGCATCACTAGGCTAGGGTGCCCCCTAGCATTTTGAGTTTTTAGGTCATATGACCAATTTTGTCTTGGTTACAGAACATCATGTATGAACTTTATGAACAGCTTATATATATATTTTGATTTTCGAGTCTTATTCTGGTTGCTTTGGATGATTCATATGTACACTTTTTATGATGTGTCCTTTATAAATGTTGCAAATGTCTGTCTAACACATAGTTTGCCAATGAGTCAGTTAATGTGTTTAGATTTCTTGAAATATGTTGATATTGAATTGAATCAAATCGTCTTTCTAAGATCTTTACTCTTAGGAACATGCGATAAATAGCTGGATTACGAACAGAATATATACCATTGAGTTGTAGTACTACGAGCTGTGAGTCTAGCCTGACAATCAGTCGGCGTATGCCTCGTGTGATGGCATCAGAGAGTAGTTCTATCAACGCGCTATATTCAGCGATGTTATTCGTTGATTGCCCAATACATACACCTCTGAAACTTACTAACTCGCCATTTGGATTAAAAATGGCCCATGCTGTGGAGGATAGGTTCCGCGAACTACGACTTGCTCCGTCGGCATATCCAACACATGTCTCCATAAGGTTTGACATCTGCAACGAATGAAAAAGGGGAATCACTCAACCAGAGTAAGAACTTTGGCGAAAACAAAATACAACAAAAGCACGCAGGTTACTATTTAAGCATAGTAACGCTTGAGGTACAGCCCGTTCCGGGGCTGTGCCAGTGGAATTCCGTCGTAATCTATTAACTCGTAGGCTCCTTTTGCTAATACTCTTTTAACAATATAGGGGCCCATCCATAAGGAATTGAACTTACCTGCTCCTAATTTATCGGATTCTTGGTCATAAAGCAAGACCAAATCACCTTCTGAGAAGACACGGGGTTTGACATTTTTGTCGAACTGAGCCTTGACTCGTTTCTTATGGGCTTCGTTAGCCAAAGCGGCATCACGACGGGTTTCATCCAATTGGATTAATTCCATGAAACGAGCCTCTTCTTCCGAAGTTCCGGGGAGGAGATCAATTGCGAGTTTAAGCGACGAAATTTCACACTGGATCGGTAAGACTGCTTCTAGACCGTACACCAATTGAAAAGGTGTGAAACCGGTCGCGTTTCTTACCAAGGTTCGGTAGGCCCACAAGGCTGCATACAGGATTAGGTGCCATATTCTTTTATGAACTCCGATCATCCTCTGCAACATACGCTTTAGGACCTTGTTGATTGCTTCAACTTGTCCGTTGGCTTGTGGATAATACGGAGTAGAGCTGTCGTGAGATAGCCCTAGTTTGGCAGCTAATTCGACCATCATGTGATTGCGGAAGTGCGATCCGTGATCTGTAACTATAGCCTGGGGTACACCGAACCTGGCGACTACATGATTGAAAAAGAATAGGGCAGCTGTTTCACCAGTATTGTCCAATGTAGGCATCGCCTCGGCCCATTTGGTAAAATAGTCAACTGCGACTATAATATACCCATGCCCCCCGGTCGAGGTGGGGTTACATTGCATGAAATCGATGCCCCATTTGGCGAAAGGTCCAACCGCAACTATTGGTTGCAACGGTGCGGGTGGTCTTCTGGTTTTGCTATCAAAGATTTGGCAGGAATGACAACTTCGGACTGCGATTATGCAATCTTTGAACATTGTTGGCCAAAAATATCCTGCTCTTAATATCTTTTGGGCTGTAGCGAAACCTGATTGATGCCCCCCACACGCGCCTGAATGACACTCATTCAGGGATTTTTCGGCTTCTTCATGGGTGAGACACCTCCTCAGAACGGTATCGATACCACGACGGTAAAGAGTATCACCGACGATCATGTAGTCTTTTGCTTGGTATTGTATACGTTCCTGTTCGGAGTGAGAGGTGTCAGGCCGAAACTTTTGGGTTTGGAGATAGATAATTATATCTCCATACCATTCATCGCTTGCAGATATCAGAAATAAAGTCTCGTCCACTATTGACTCTTTGGAAGTTTCGTCGTTGGACGATGATGGAAGATCGCATTCCCCTTTGAAGGAGGGATTACGGTCGTCGATCAACAAAACTTCCTCCCTAATGGTTCACAAGTTACAGGAAGCGTTCCCATGATCCATGGCAGCGACCGGTCGATTCAAGACATTGGAGTAGGTCTGTTGAAAGACCCCACTATGATGGGAACTTTCGCGCTACCACCTCCTATTTATATAGGAAATGTACCATTTGTAGCAACATGCAATATGGTATCCACCTTGAAAGTCACAGAAGGCAGAGTCGCTATGGATCATGCAATGGTTTTGCCACCAAGCCCCATTGAAATATTGTAGCAATCAATGTTTCATGCATGGGAGGCAAACCCAAATCAACGCTCGTCGAGCATTTGGGTAGATAGATCTAGGGAATATGGTACCCCATTAGATCCTTGGTCGAAAGTACATGGGACTGACGAAGGAATCTTACAATCAATGATGATTGAGGAGGCACCATGGAATGATCACCACCATCGTTCCCTTCTTCCAGAATACGAAGAAGATACTCAGAAAGATCTTTACCACCCTTCAGTCTTTGAATTCCTAACAAATATTGTAAACACGGTGGATTCCGAGCGAAACTTATCAAATATCGAAGAGACTATATCCATAAATATCTCGACAAAACCTGATGTTGTCTCAATAAAGCATTTCACCCGATAAACGACCTCATACTTTAGGGGGCATCTGTTATAGACAATTTTGTGCCTTACAGCAACAAGCATGAATTGTCAATAATCCAAGGGATCCAAAGTTCCCTAAACATGATGTTCCTACCCCTAGAGGAACAAGGTCAGCAAACCAATAGCTCTCAGATCAGTTCTCCACCTGAAAACACTCGAAAACAAGCAATCCTGAAATCAAAGCAGGTGCTCCACTAGGCTTCTGCGCTGAAACACAACTGCTCCATGGTGTACCTGCGTTGCAAAGCAAGTGGGACAAAGGCCACCTGCGCTGAGCGAGAAAGGACAAGTGGCACAGTGAGTCATTGCTTTGGAATCTTCCAAAAATGACACTTGGATCAGGGATTTCGCCTTGTGATGAGTCAGAGGCTTTGTTTCTCCAAGTGGAAGCAAGGTTCACCAAGTGGACTCAAGAACTGAAGATCAACTAAAGATTAACTGAAGAGAGAGAGGACACAAGGCAGCTACACATCAGTTGCAAGCTGACTCATCCTTTCTCAATTCATCTATATATTGAGCTCTCTCCTATGAGCTCAGGAGGCTGGAATTTTGTGCAAAGTAATGATATGCTGTTGGTTTCATTATTGAGTTATTGGGTGATTGTTTGAGAGAGGTGAAGAAGAGCAATTCTTTCTGCTGGGAAGTGTTGCTGGGTTGGAGCCTGCAATGGTTGTAATACTCTCAGAACCTTTATTTCTTCATTAATAAAAGCTATTGAGGTTCTTCTATGTGCTCTTGTTTCAATTATATTGTGATGATTGCATGTTTGGTTTACACTAATCCATGAACCAGTTATGATTGCATGCCTCTTGTAGTTTCCTTCTTTGTTATTTTGCAGGATCTCATTGTAGCTGGGCGAGCAGAAGAGCAAAGAGCTAGGAGCAAGCGGCCAAAGAGAAGAGTTTGGATTCGACATTAAGCGCAAGGCAACGGTTAGTGTTTTCTCCATTCTCTTTTGCTTTCATAAAGAAGTAAACCTTAAGTAGTTTGTTTTACAGTTGTTGCTAAGGAACTGTCACCCTTAGAGTGGGATAGGGTCATCCGAGTCGGATACTTTTCCCTACAACAAACTACTTAAGGTTTACTTCTTTATGAAAGCAAAAGAGAATGGAGAAAACACTAACCGTTGCCTTGCGCTTAATGTCGAATCCAAACTCTTCTCTTTGGCCGCTTGCTCCTAGCTCTTTGCTCTTCTGCTCGCCCAGCTACAATGAGATCCTGCAAAATAACAAAGAAGGAAACTACAAGAGGCATGCAATCATAACTGGTTCATGGATTAGTGTAAACCAAACATGCAATCATCACAATATAATTGAAACAAGAGCACATAGAAGAACCTCAATAGCTTTTATTAATGAAGAAATAAAGGTTCTGAGAGTATTACAACCATTGCAGGCTCCAACCCAGCAACACTTCCCAGCAGAAAGAATTGCTCTTCTTCACCTCTCTCAAACAATCACCCAATAACTCAATAATGAAACCAACAGCATATCATTACTTTGCACAAAATTCCAGCCTCCTGAGCTCATAGGAGAGAGCTCAATATATAGATGAATTGAGAAAGGATGAGTCAGCTTGCAACTGATGTGTAGCTGCCTTGTGTCCTCTCTCTCTTCAGTTAATCTTTAGTTGATCTTCAGTTCTTGAGTCCACTTGGTGAACCTTGCTTCCACTTGGAGAAACAAAGCCTCTGACTCATCACAAGGCGAAATCCCTGATCCAAGTGTCATTTTTGGAAGATTCCAGAGCAATGACTCAGTGTGCCACATGTCCAAACTCGCTCAACGCAGGTGGGCTTTGTTCTACCTGCTTTGCAACGCAGGTACACCATGGAGTAGTTGTGTTTCAGCGTAGAAGCCTAGTGGAGCACCTGCTTTGATTTCAGGATTGCTTGTTTTCGAGTGTTTTCAGGTGGAGAACTGATCTGAGAGCTGTTGGTTTGCTGACCTTGTTCCTCTAGGGGTAGGAACATCATGTTTAGGGAACTTTGGATCCCTTGGATTATTGACAATTCATGCTTGTTGCTGTAAGGCACAAAATTGTCTATAACACTACAACATGCTTCATTGCAGGTATCAACTTTCATGTGTATTTTCCTTGCTAGATTTGGCATGCATTGGATTGTATGTGTTTCTTTTCTACCATGGCATGGATTTTTCCAGGTGTGACAGTATTTTCAGCTTAGCCTTGCCATTTCGTGATAGCTTTGATGAGATGAGTTCTCTCATGTGTTTTGTGGGGGATGACCAGATTGATTCGAAGATGAGTGGGGTGGATCTCCGAATTGACAAACACATGGTGGTAGTGGTCCCTAAACCATACTAATGATGCATGAAGCCACTAGCCTAGTAACCCTTGAACCAGATTGTGGGTTGTGGTAAATCCGGATTGTGTGCCTCAGTGGGCCTAGGAATCCTTGCCGGTGAATGGTGTATTTACGGTAAAGATAAGAGATGGATTTTCTATCTGTTGGGCCTAGTGATTTTGGGATGGAATGCATAATAAAGCCTGGAGAGTATGTCTCGGTGTAGGGCCTAGTGATCACTGGATCAGACTATGGATGCACAGTAAATACTGAGAGACTAGGAGTCACTCAAATTCCTCACAGGTGTAGGTGGAAAAATCCAGTGGCATCCACATTGATTGGTGTTTTTGATTTGTTTTATGAGTCCCACATTCATGCTTGAAATATTGCACAAGGGTGATTGGCTGAAGAGAGACTTGGCCCAGCTAATCTATGGTCAGGTGGAATGTGGTAGTCCCACCACCAGTTGGTTCATTGCATTCATTAATGAAAAATTAATTCCTTTGATTTTCATGTGCAAATGTGCTGATATATATATATATATATATATATATATATATATATATATATATATATTATGATGGCTGATATGTTATATTGTAATTATGTTCATGTTATGTTGGTTTATATTTACATATACCCCGGAGGGTGTTACAGGGCACATCTGGATAACTTCTGGCATTGACATGGAAGCAGGAGATTCTGCCATGTCATCTACTATGCTATAGGTATCGGCATCTTTAGCAGAAGTAGTGTTTCGATGTAATGGACCTTTGGGGATCTTGTGAATAACCTCTACCTTAGGTGGAGGGATATATGAGGTACCATTAGATGAAAAGAGAGGTTCAATGGAAACTTGGGGTTGGGACTCATTCAATGACTTGGTGGATCACTTGTCATATTGGCATGATCGAGTCTAAAGGTTGACTTGACCTCATCAGAATTCATCATAAGAATTTGATAATCATGGTGTCTAGATGGTGGAGATGGTGAAGGCACAGCTGCCTGACCTTGTGTAGGTTGGGCAGCAATGTATCCTTGGTGAGGAAAAGGATTAGTAAGCACTATCGGCTAAGATGAAGTAGGAGGGGGAGGAGGAGCAATGGGTTGCGGTCCTCAAGAAGTAGTTTCTTGAGCTTCCCATACTTGATGCATCTGAGGTAAAAGGGTACACTCATGAGTATAATTTCCATATATGTTGAAACAAACAAAATATTGTTCATATGAAGACCCTTGTTTTTCTTGGGTTGTCCTCCCTGTTGCTGGGTTGCGATATTAGGTTGAGGACCCTGAGGTGCATTGGGTGGTGGACCTTGGCTACCTTGATATTTTTGGTTCCGATTACCCTTCCCCTTTCTCCTTTTCTTAGGGTTGTGGGGATTGGGTCCACTCTGCTAAGCATACACTTGACCTTGTAGGGGAGGTTATTGTTCTAGCAGAAGGGGAGTAGGCATTGGGGGGCTAGTGTTGGATAGGATAGAGAGCTAGGTGATGCATATGGATAATAAGGAGAAGGGGAAACATTAGGATAAACAGGTGGTTCTATAGTTGGCCTTATCATCTATTGATGTGGATGGGGATATGCATATGGTGTGCTGGGACCTGGATAAGAGTTTCCGTGTGGAGGATTGGGGGAGCGATACATGTAAGAGTAATTGGTCCCTCCATGAGGTGGACCATAACTCATCAGAGGTATAGAATATAGTTGAGGGTGTGAAATGGTTCCAAATATTCTATCCATGACACCGGTGCATTAACAGCACCAGGCTGAGGCAGATCGGGGATGACAGTGTAAACATAACCTAACTAGGCATAGATCAATCAAATTTTAAGGCTAACTGGACCTCATCTTCCTCAGACTAGGGGAATTTTGACATGAAATATTTAGAAATGGGGGCCAAAGGAATCTAAGAAAAAAATCCATGTAGACCCAGTCTTCAAATTTAGGAGCTCTATAGATGCTCCTCCTTCAACACAATTCCTAAACATGGTCTAATAGGTGGGTGGCAAAATTTTGATGCAAAGAATTCAATAGTTTGGTACCAGTGTCATAATGGAGAGGTAACCGGAAATAAGCAATAAACACTTCAGAAAGAGCCGTAAAAGTGGAATGAGTGGCTCTAGGTTGATCAACACACCACTTAGTAGCAGCTTGAGTAAGTGTGCTTTGGAACAAACAAAAATGGATGGAGTCTTTAGTGATGGAATTTGATGAACACCACATGTGGAATGAGTGAACATGATTAGTGGGATATTCTCCAATATTACCTTCAAACTTTGAGATGTATGAATGGATTTAAGTAGGCATAGCTGGTTAAGTGGGATCATGGAGAAGAGGAATTATTAATGTGCTAGCTAAAATCAGTGAGACTCAAACTAGCCATAAAAGGAAGCAATGAAGGAGGAGTGACCACATCGTTGGGGTTACCCAAGTTGGTACCTAAGTTACCACCCTATTTTATCGCACTGTGGCGGTACGGGGTTGATAAGACATAGAATCAAAGGAAGAATTGGAAGAATTGGAAGAATCATAATCAAAATGATGACTCGATGAAGGACTGGGAGGATGTACTCTAACTTGATAGGGAGTAATATTTCCTGAAGGGAACTGAGGGTGAATACCTTGAAGTCTCCATGACAAATGCGTAGGGGGTGAAATCATGTCAAGACAATGATGAATATAAGTACTTAAGGGTGATTATAGGAATAAAAGAGCAATAAACAGCAAGCAAACACCTAGTACAGTGGTGCCAAGTGTAAACTAACTATATTAATGATTATACTCTAATACAAGCAAACACGTCAAAAAAAAAAATTACCGCTAGCCTATAGGTGGTCTAAATACTCAAACAATCCTAAATCTATTGTTTCAGATGGCCTTCCAAAGAACTTCTTACTTAATAGAATATCATTCCCGCAAGCATAGTTGTCTAGTGAAAGGTAGGGTAGAGAACCAATTTCTTCCCACATCCAGTCCTATAGGGTCTTTTCCTAAAATTATTCACTACAGTTACCTTCGTCCCACGAGGGTGGTCGAGTCTTGAGCTTCTTGGTACTTAGCCAATGCATGGGATCCCTTGCCATGGATTGGGTGGCCCCGAAGAGAACCGCTCGCACAATCACCTAGCATAACCCCCTTTGAATTGGGTTTCTAATGCACTCCGACTTTGGACTGTGGAATGGTGAAGGATTTTAAGCTCCCTAATATGTTAACTTCTATGTCTTAATGAAAGTGATCAATGGGTGTTATTGGAAGCCTATCCCACTGATCCTACACCTACACTTCAAAGATTGTTTGGCCTTGGTGCATAAGTGGTCTTAATCTATGTGTGTTGATTTATTAAGGTGTAGTGTTTCATGTCTTGGCTTGGTGGTGTTAACCAAGCTCAGGATCACTTAGGATGTGAGTGTGTGAAAATAATGTGTCAAGTGGATGAGTTAATTAAGCATGTTTTATGATGCCATGTGTTGCTGAAAATAAAGTGCTAAAATACTATAAATAAATCTGAAAATGACAGAAAATAAACAGCCAATCAAACACACAAAACCCCACCCACAAAGGCTATCAAGTAGCTAAGAAAGAGAGGGAAAAAAAGCTACTCAGATATACATAAAATTTCTTAAAATACCTAATGTCAACTGAGATCTAGAGGCACTAATACACTGTAAATGGTGTAGACAAACAACAAAAATCAGAGGTGAAAAATGTTGCAAAGGATAGGTGTGAAGCTATAAAACCTAGGATGCTCAAGGGGATCCTAAGGGGGGAATGAAAACCCAAAATATAAATGGAGAAAAGGTAAAATAAACCTATACAAAAATGTAGAAAAGTAATTGATCGGACTATGAAAATTATTGGTTGAAAATGTTGAAACCATAGACTCCTCACTCAGCCAATCTCTTCTTAGAAATGTGGAGGTGTACTCTAAACCCTAAGGGGATTTTTCGTTCCTTAAAGAGAAAAAATAATCGAATCTAGGCCTACGTGAGACTAAAAATAGACGTGAAGTACCCTAACCATTCTCTAGACAGAACTCTTGGAAAATATGAAAAAGGTTCTAAAAAAATATGGGAAAATACCAAAATGTAGGTATTTATCTGGAATAGCAGAAACACAGTTTTTGGGCCAAATAGTGTGCTGTGGAATGAAAAACTGGGGCTGAAAAGTGTGTTTTTCTTATGGGACTCTTTGTTAGCAGATCTCACACAGATTTTTTCATCTCCTGCTTGGCTGGTACCTATGACCTGTGGAAAGAACCAAAAACCATCTGAATTTGAAAATTTGACGAAAAAGGAAATAATACTATAAATAGAAATTGAGAGGCTAAAAATAGTTATATAAAACCTTGAAATTTACTAAAACTTTAGTCACCCAATAATGTTGTTATTACACCAATGGATTTTTCATTTGTTAATGTGAAATTTCTTGGAAGGTGTACCAAAAACACTTCACTTAAGTCACTAGGTGACAAGTGACCCTAATAATAATTTTTGGTTGCTTACGATTCAAATCTGCAATAAAAAATTGAAAAAACTGCAACAAAAATAATACATACGATCCAAAACAACAAAGAGAAATATATATATCTATTGTAATAACCCAAATGGAAAGATTTTAAAATGAACAAATTATTTTATTGATGACACTTGGTGAAGGAGATCTACAAAAGGGTTTGCAAATCCCCCTCCGTGGGATGGGTCCTTTGATGTCTTTCATGCTTCATAATCGATCTTCTCTCTCAATGTATGAAAAACCCAAAACAGTATGGAGAACTCAAATGGGAGCTCAAAAGAAAAGAGATGATAATGGTGAAGAATGAATGGAAAACCCTCTGATTTATAACAAAGTATTGAGTTAATCTCGAAAATGGAGAATAATAAAATAATATTGACCAAATCAAGATCTAACTGTTAGGAATACTTTATTATATTTTTTGGAGAGGGAAAAGATATTAAAACGATCAAATATATTTATTTAGAAATAATTAATAAATAAATTCTTTATTAATTATTTCGCGAAGATTAAGAATGGTGTGAAATTGAAACAATTATTAAATAGTGATTTAATAATTACTCCAATAATAGAAATAGGGAATAATAAATAAATAGTGATTTGTTTAATTATTCATAGGGGATTTAGTCAAATGTAACAAGGAATAATTATCTAAACAATGATTTAACAATTATTCCTTAAATACAAAATGATTTATCTAATTATTCTCATGGATTTTTTTTTTAATCAGAAAACAATTTAATAAAAATGGTTTACTAAAGTATTTCCCATGGTGAAAGTTATTTTACTATGGTAAAATTAATCCTACATGGTGTATTTCGATCCACCTAGTTACAAATGGCTAGGTGATGATTTTTTGGTGATAACAACAACCTTTCAGAACAATCCGAACAATGAAAAATTATTCAAACACAACTACTTCTCCAAACATAAAATTGTAAGAACAAAATTAAAATTCACATACAAGATCATAACAAAAAAAAAATTGTGACTCAATTGAAACAATATGAATTAACAGTGAAAATTATTACACACATGATTCCAAAGCACACATTTATCCAGCGCCAAGTCTTGAATCTATAAAAAAATAGCATTGATGAAAATAGCCAAATGATCTTTTACAGCAATTAAGTCCTTGAAATGTATCTTGATCCCTAAAACTACCAATACAAATCCTAAACAAACTTCTCCAGAAACATTATTTCAGAAAATCCAACCTTGCTTAATTGTTGAAAGGGGTTTTAGGATACGCATTCTTATTCTAAAAACTTATCTTCCTATTTTACATAAACTAATCCCAAATTTGATTACAATATTTTCAAAATTATTGGCGAGGTAGGCCAAGTGTGCCTTCGAGCCAACAACATCTTCGTTGATGGCTTGTAATCTTGAAACTTTCTAATTTTTTCCCCTTCTAGCTTCAAATTTATTTTGATTACATTACAAATGAGTTTGCTATCATGTTCCTCAACCAATCATTCAAACCTACAACAACAAATTAATATTTTAATAAGTAAAAAAATTGGCATCTCTCAAACAAAACCCTACAACTCAGCAACAAATCAAGCATATTTTGGCAAACAACAAAAGGTTGAAATATGGTTTAAAGGAGCTACAAATATCTAATCCTTGGACACGTCTCATATCATTGATTGAAGTTTTAATAGATTAGTCAAGCTCAAAAATATTTTATCTTTATCATATGGTGAGTGGAATAGGTTTTGATCAAATGTGTCTTCTTTTGTTTTGACAAGAATTTATTCAATAAACCATTTATGTACAAATGTGCAAAGGGACAATTGTTGCGATTTTGTTTTTTTTAATGCATCATAGGTGTGTGAGCATGTTTTCTATGTGGAACACATTTGAAATTTGCTACACTTTTGTGTGAGTGAGTAATACCTCCATGGGAGTGCATATAAATGTTTTATAATATACCATCCTAGATCGATATTAACCCTAGACCTATCAAACACCAAGAGGGATCAAACCTTTTGAGGTGCAAACCTATTTTTTGAGTGCAAAACTTGAGGAAAGGTTTGCACACTGAGATTTAATCCCTCTCATCACTTAAAAGATCCAAGGTTAAGATGGATCTAGGTAGGTTTTAGTCATGTGAAACCATTATAATTTGTTGAAAATTTAATTAATCTAATCATTTTAAATATGCTAAATATATCTAAGATAAATCTGGTCATTTTAATGTTAAATTTTCTCAATTACCTTAGTTTGTTGAGATGATAAATATCATTAATAACTTGAATGTTGAAAAATCATGAAATAAAAATTTTGAATCAAAAGTGATAATGTAACAATGTTTACTGATAGAAAATGTGAATAATAAGAATGTATTCAATTACAAATAATGTTCATTGTGATAAATCTCAAACTATTTTCTTCTATTGTTCTTATTGTCACACATGTTAGTTTTTCCATCTTTTCATATGGATCGTATGAAAATGGGAGTTGAAACCATAGGCCATTCAAATCTTTAGCTTGATATTTTGTAGTAAATGCCATATCTTGTCTTTCTTACTATCCAATATTAATAGTAGCTTTATCCAATGTCAATCATTATGACTTATGGAGTGTTAAACCCCAAGTAAGTTTCAATGATAGTTGTTTTCTATTACCTCATTTGAATGAAAAGTGACTAACAATGTTGAATGATGGAAAATGAGAATAATATCAATGTAGTAAATTACAAATGTTTTACAGTTTCAAGAAGAAATCATTTTAGATAAGTGAGCATTTTATTTAAGATGAAAATTCAAGTATTTTATTTATGGTTGAATGATTGTAACATAGAAATCAATGCATGTTGTTAATAATTTTTTATTCTTACATTGAAAACAATGCACATTATTAATATAATTACTTTGAAATTAATGTACATCATACATTTAGTTACATCAGATCAAAAATCAACATCTACACTAAAATCAATGCATCTACTGCAAGCCATGAAATAAGATTAGAAATCAACATCCACGCAAAAAATCAAATGGGATTAAAAATCAACATCCACACTGAAATAAATGCACATTATTAATCTAATTACTTTGAAATTAATGTACATCATACATCTAGTTACATCATATCAAAAATCAACATCTACACCGAAATAAATGCATCTACTACAAGCAATAAAATAAGATTAGAAATCAACATCAACACAAACAATCAAATAGGATTAGAAATAAAGATCCACACTGAAATCAATGCATCTAGTGCAAGAAATCATATAGGCCTAGAAACAAATATCCACACTAAAATCAATGCATCTAGTGCAAGAAATCACATAAGATTAGAAATCAACAATTGCACTGAAATCAATGCATCCAGTGCAATCAATCAAATAGGATTAGGAATAAACATCTACATTGAAATCAATGCATCAATTTTTTGAATAACATTTTATCTCCCCCTCCTTGTCTCTCTCGTCTCTCTCTATCTCCCCCTCCCTCTCTCCCCTCTCTCTCTCTCTCTCCACCTCTCCCTCCCTCTTTTTGTCTATATGTTATTCCATCTCTCTATGGCATCTATATATATGTTTCCTTCCATCTCTCATGTGTATCTCTACTCACACCCAAAACACACACGCTCTCCCTCTATATATATATATATATATATCCCTCCCTCCCTCCCACTCACTATCTCTTACTTATTCCCTCTCTCCCCTCTCCATCTATATCTTTATCTTCATGTGTCTCTATTTCTTTGTCTCTCTATCTCACCCCCCAAACATACAAACTCTCTCTCCATATTTATCTATCTATCTCTCCTTCCATCTCTCTCTCTCTCTCTCTCTCTCTCTCTCTCTCTCTCTCTCCCCCTCACTCTCTCTCCATATCTCCCTTGGCACTCCCTCTCTATCTCTCTCCACCTTTCTCTCTCTATGTATCTCCCCCTTGCTACCTCTCCCATCTCTCTCTATCTCCACCCCCCCTCTCTCTCCCCCTTTCTCTCTCTTCTCCTCTCCCTCTCTACCATCGATATCTATGTCTCATTCCATCTCTACTTTGTCTTTCTATCTCACTCCTCCAAACAGATACACACTCTCTCTTCATATCTATCTATCTCGCCCTCCCTCCCATTCTCTATATTTGTCTTTTTCCCTCTCTCCCAACTCCATATATATATTGATCTCCTCTTGTCACTCACTCTTTGTCTCTCTATCTCACCTACAAACATACACAGTCTCTCTCCATATCTATCTATCTCTATCCCTCCCTCTTCCTCTCTCTCACTCTCTCTTCTCATTCTCTCTCTCTCTTCCCCTTTTCTCCCTCTCTATCCTCCTCTCTCCTTTCTCTCACTCTCATCTCTCCATCATTCTCTCTCCATCACTCCCTTTTATCTCCCTCTCTTTCTCTCAACCTTTCTCTCTCTATGTTTCTTCTTACCCCTCTCTTCCTCCCTCTCTCCCTCTCTCTCAAGTCCTCTATCTCTTCCTTCCTCTCTTTCCCTTTCTCTACAACTTCCATTTGTCTCTTGCCCCCATCTCTCTCTCTCTCTCTCTCTCTCTCTCTCTCTCTCTCTCTCTCCATCATTGTGTCTCCATATCTATCTCTTCCTCTTCTCTCCTCTCTCTCCTCTCCTTCTCTCGCTCTCTTCCCTTTATATCCTCTTCGTCCACTCCTTCACTCCATCTCTTTCATCCTTTTGTGCTTTCTCCATCACTCTCTCTTCATCTCTCCCTTATCACTCCCTCTCTCTCGGTGCTTGGTAGATCTCTGTCACTCCCTCTCTTTCCTCCTTCTCTCCTTTCTCCATCACTATCTCTTCATCTCTCCCTTGTCACTCCCTCTCTCCACCTTTCTCTCTCTATCTTTCTTCTTCCCTCCCTCTCTCCCTCTCTCTCAAGTCCTATATCTCTTCCTTCCTCTCTCTCCCTTTCTCTACCACCTCCCTTTGTCTCTCACCCCCTCCTCTCTCTCTCTCTCTCTCTCTCTCTCTCTCTCTCTCTCTCATCTTCATCTCTCTCCCTCTTCCCCTTCTCTCCTCTCTCTCCTCTCTCTTCCCCTTCACTCATCTCTCTCCTCTCTCTTCCCCTTTGCTCCTCTGTCTCTTCTCCTTCTCTCCTCTCTCTTCTCTCCTTTTCTCCCTCTCTCTCCTTCTCGCATTTCTCCATCACTCTCTCTTCATCTCTTCCTTGTCACTCCCTCTCTCTCGACGCTTCGTAGATTTGGAGTTAAGATGGATCTAGGTTTGTTTACTTATTTTTTATGATTTTTTAAAATCTGGATAACATGAGATGTATTATTAGATAGGTATTTTTATGTTTAATAGGCCATTTAATTTATATAGTTATACTAATTTACTATTAAATCTAATGATTTAGCATGAACATCTCCCTACACTAAATTATAAAACACCTCTTAACACAACCAATTTTAAACAAATAATTAAAACCAGACCCTTCGTAAAAAAAAAAAAAAAAAAAAAAAAAAAAAAGTCCTTGAGTAATTAAAATTTACATCTTAACTCTAATCTTACATCTTAATCTTAATTTTAATATTAACTCATACTCAAGTAAATAACATATTTACCATCAATTACTTCCCACCATCATTTAAGCAAGTATTTGCATAAAAAATTGATAGAAAAAAATATGTAAATAAATATACTTATCATGAGTTTCTTCCTAACATTATTTATGTGTTCCTAGACACTTTTGTAGGAGTAAAACTATAAATGTGTAGACTTACTAGTTGTTACTACCCACCAAAATTTATGCAAGTCTTTGTGCCTCAACAATCAATTAATTTATCCACTTCACATCTCAATTTATTAGCTCCTTCCAAAGCAATATTATAGGATTCAATTTGCATGTTGACCACTATTAATTTAGCATTGACCAATGTAGGTTATAATTTTTTATGCAGTTTTTCACATAACATAATTTCTAACTTGAGTGGTAGGGACTAAACTACCCTACAACACTTGTTTTAATTTATATGGTAAAATGAATCTTAATTTATAGCTACTATTTATATGTGATATATTTTAATGTGATATGTATATTATGATTTTCTTTTATCTAAAAAATTGTTCATAATTTTATTTATAAAAACAAAATTACAATATAACAAATTTGAAATTTATTATTCTCATTACTTTTGACTTTTTATTATTAATTGAGTTGACATGTAAATGTTAAATGTTTACAAACATTTATATCTACACATCTCCCCCTAAACTTTGTATTGTGTTTTAATTTTTTTCTTGGGCCGAAATATAAATTTTATGTTAAATCTTAAATTTTACAAACATTTACACCTACACATCTCCCTTTATACTGGGTTGTAGGGCACCTCTTGGTGCAATAATAATATGTTTACTATATATATATATATATATATATATATATATATATATATATATATATATAGACATATATATATAGACACACACATGGTTTTATAATGGTTTGTATTATGTTAGATAAGGTTTGTAGCACCATCAAGCAAACTTTTCATCATCAAAAAACCTTTAGAGAAAACTCAAAACAAAGTAAGTCAAAGCAAGCGAAAAGGCAATAGTCTGAAAAATTTTATGGGGTCCCCTTCATTTGCAAACAACAAATAAAGGGGGTTGTTAAGTTTTCCACAACAATTGGCAACACATTGGGAGAACCAATTTCTCTAATAAAGATACTTGATGAAAATGAACTCTAAAGAAGATGTGTTAAGACAACTAAAAGTATTTCCTGAGATATAAAATATTTGTAAATAAAGCTAAGTCAATTTTTAGTGATACTCATACTTAAATGATGTGATTTCAAGAGCTTTAAAATATAGAATTCATTAAATTTAACCAATTTTAGGTGAGAAATATCAATTCCAAACTCTAATACTAATAAAGTGAGCCACAAACATTTGTTCTTCGACTGCATTTAACCCAACATTGCTTCATTTCCCATGAGTGTCCATAGCCCCGATGAAGGTGCCTTGGCATCATATAAGAATTGACCTGCTACAAGCACGTGTTTATAGCCCCAATGGGTTTTCTTGAACTTCCCACATTATATGTAATGAATTTTTCAGATTCTCATTTACTTATTCAATATCCTTTTGATTTGTATTAGTGTATTTATTTTAGCAATGTTTGGATATATGAGAGGTAGGGTGATGCAAGAGTTACTTTGATAAGTGACTTCTTCGTGGCATTAAATATTTAACTAAGTATTTATATCATTTTTCATTGGCATTTACATTTGTTTTATTATGTGAAATGAATGAAGCTCAAGGAAGCACTAATAGATGAGTATTTTCACACTAAATATAACTAATAAAAATATTATCAAGTATTCAAGAATCCTTTTCAACTACCTATACGTAATAAAAGAGTTGTTTTACCAATGTAAATATTCAAAGAAAAGGACATCATTGTGAAATTAAAAGTTGAAGTAGAACAACTATTCTCGTAAAATCCAAACCAAAATACACAAAACTTTGTACATCAACCAAACTTCCAGAATATAACAAGTATATAAACAATAATAGTTCAAAATAAAATTCAAATAAATGACATTAATAGGTACAAAATTAGGCATCATGTAAAAGAACTCAACTATTTACATATTTACAAAAGGTATCTTGAAATATTTCATGAAAAATATCTCTTTAAAATTTGGCCATCCAGAAGGAGATTGTCCACCTCACTTTCTAATGTTTGCGGTATGTATGTGGAAGGGCCTAGTTTTTAAGAGATTTGAAATGGGTCAAGCCAAAGGTGTTGGAATTTTGTGTGTTTATCCTTTTCCTCATGGACTTTATCTTAGTTTAACATAAGGTCACCAATGGAAAAGTCTTTATCAAAAACTGAGTGTTTTTCAAATCAACACTTGATGGTTTGTTGATGTTGATGGAATTTGGCCAAATTTCAAAAAGACATATATTATTTCTTCCATATCTCTCACAGAATGCTCATTAGCTGATTGTGCTAATTGTAAGGAAGGAAGAAAAATGTTTAGAGGATTAATGGCTTCCTTATCATACACAAGGAAGTAAGGTGAGTTCCCTAGTACCCTCTTAGGTATTACTCTATCTACCCTAATGGAATTAGGGATTTATTTGTGTTAGTTCCTTTTATGGTCATGCACTGCCTTTTTGAGAATATGAATTAGGTTTTTGTTTATTTATTCAACCAACCCATTTCCTTGGGGATAATAGTTTGCTAAGTATTTAAGTACAATTCCTTTATTCATTTCATACTTAATTAAATTTAAAGCCAAAAAATAACTTGCATTATCACAAACTAATGAAGGAGGAATGCCAAAATGAGAAACTATGTTATGTTCAAGAAAGAAATCACCTGCTCAACATTGATTTTCTTTAAATGGATGGCCTTTTTCCACCTAGTGAAGTAATCAATGGCAGTGAGAATGTACTTATGTTGTTGAGAAGATTCAAGATTTATCTCACCAATAATATCTAAGCCCCATTGTTCAAATAGACCTTCTACTTTTGTAGATTACAAAGGCAATGTGGGTCTCTTTTCCTTTCCCTATGTTGTTTGGCAAAGATTTCACTTCCTGGAATATGATTCAAAGTATTTAAAAAGTGTAATTAATAACCAGCTCGTAGAATCTTTTGTGTAGTGGTTTCTCCAGTGAAATGACCACCAGCAAGTCCATCATGTAGCTCTTTACATAATTTCTCTACATTAGGTAATTCAAGGCATCTGAGCAATACACCATCATAATTTTTCATAAACAAAGAAACATAAATACGTTTATAGTTACAACACTTAAGTTTGAATCTTGTTTTAGCCTAGGGTGTAAGATGATTAGAGTCATGTCCATTCAACAGAAATTACTTAATATCATGATACCAACAATCGGTTGGTATAGTAATATAAAAAAAATATTTCTTGCTTACCTCAAATTCAATTTCCCAACCCTCTTATTGATTACTTACAGTACTTACATATTTTGTTGATAGCTTACATAGGCCTTGACCTCTGATAATTTTTCATGGTTTAAATTCTAGGTTGTACTCCCAAAGTGTAGTCATCTAGTTAGCTCGTTTTTCTCCAAGCTCTTTCTGTACAATTAAATTACAAATAGAAGAGTGAGGAATAATCATCTTTGTATGAGACTTTAACAACTAAGGATGAAAATTCTTAAAAATTTCAAAAGTAGAAAAGGCATGTTTATTTATGTTAATATAATTCAAATCAACCCATTGTAATCCATAACTCATGAAAGAGGCAAGGACTTCTACTCCTTCATCAGTCTTTTGAGGAAGAACAACTACATAGGAATAGTTAGAATAAAAGGTATACAACATGAATTATTTTTCAAAGTTAGGACTAAGCAAGGAAGGAGCATTTGTAATGGTCATTTTAATGGAATTAAATGTCTTTCTCTTTATCGGTCCATTAAAACACATGATCCTTTTTAATCATTTCTTGCATACGTTTAACAATTTTAGCAAAATTAGGTACAAATCTTGACCTAAAAAATTTATCTTACCTAAGAAATATTGCATTGACTTTTTATTTTGAGGTAATAATATTTGTAAAATTTATTTTAATCTATCTAGATCAATAGCAATACCTTTTATTATCGCCACTAAAACGTTGTCCAAAACTTCACAACATTCAAATTTTGGAGCCTACCAAACTGTCATATCAAGTGTCGCTTTGGTATGTGTCATTTCAAGTCATTCCACATGTTTTAAGTGTTCTTGATCATTCCAATGTGTCGTTTCATTATTTAAGAACATATCTAGTGCACTTCATGGTTGTAATACCTTCATTGTTGTGAAATGACACTTTTGGTCATAGTCGCACACGCTTTTTCTATTGTTCTTGGAGAGTGTTTCTAAACTAGCGTTTTGATGTTTGTTTCTCATTTTTTGATGTTGTCTAAGTATTATTAATGAATTTTTATGTGTCACACTTGATTTTATGTTTAAACCCATCGTGTTTTCCCCTTGTTTTATCTTCTAGACCTAAACAAATTTTGGTTGCACAAGTTAGCCCACTAAGGCTAGGAGAGAACATAGTGCACTCTTAATGTACATTCGAGACCCATTCCATATTCTAAACTATGCCATGTGCCCTCCATGAGTGCATAAGACACTCCCAAGCATCATCCTTTCCTTCCTTTTTATGAACTGCTCACTTAAAGCAATCCTTGCTCTTTGTTAAGCGGATGGCACACCACCAAAGCAACATCATGGACCCTTCTTCCTTCAGACTTGTGCTTTGCAACCTTCTTGTCTTCTCTTGAGTGCACAACACACTTGAGAAGGGCCAATCTTGACCCCTTAAACCTTCGAACTTGCACCATGTGCCCTCCTGGCTCCCTTGAGCACATAGCGCATTTTCAAGCCTCAGTGGCCTTCCTTCACCCTCTAGAACTATGCCTTGCACCCACCTTGAGCTTCCTCTCTCCCAGTTGAGTGCATAGCACATCTTAAAGCCTTAAGTACTTATTTTTTCCTCATTGGAAGTGTGCCCTACTCTTAGAATCCTCCTTGTTCTTTATAAGCATGCTGATAATTCATGAACAGAAAGTTTACATCAAACATGTTACAATAGGATATTTTTTAGACTGACGTTTGCTTTCCATGAGTGATATCAATTGCAGGTATTCCATAATATCATGGAAAGGATGAATGAAGATATTTGACAAAGAGGATAGTCAAAGGACACCTTCAATAATCAAGAACATGTGATGAGACAAAATGAAGAAAATTAAAATCTTGATGATCGAAGTAGCCCAAAAGACTCCATAATATCGAATACCGTTTGGAGGGTGAAGACATCAACAACATGGAAGTTGCATGGGTCCAAGTCATCAATGTTAGTGAATTGTCATGTTCACACCATACGATGATGTGGAAATCATGATGTAATCATATAATTCTTGTAAAGACAAAGAAGTGAAATTCTAAGAGTCATATATGGACAAAAGATCCATATGAAGTCTAAAATACATGTAATTCCAAAATTCATTTAGAATTCCAAGAGTTATATAGAATTCCAAAGGTCAATATAAGTGAAAATTCATATGAGAAACTCAAGGATCATAGGGATATGAAAGGTCATGCATCAAGTTATAAAAGGAGCTTCATTACTAAAGCAAAAGACTTTTCACCTTGGATTCTCCCACAAGGAATTAGAGAGATAGAGATAGTACTTTTTGGGAGCAAGTAGTCGCTCTAACACTCCACTATTGGAGCTAGTGATGTTCAGTTATGCGTGTATCTTGGAACTTTTTGTTGATAGTTGAATCCATTCGGCCATAACATTTTCATGCATGGATCATGGATGCTTTTAGACTATTCTTCAAATGTCTGTGGTTTATGTTGGCTTTCACATGTACTAAAGTAATTAAACTATTTCACTGACTTTGGTCCTGTTGATGAACCACACTTGTTGGTTCGAAATGCGTTGGCCAAAAATTTATCTTATTTGATTTCTACCAAAATATTTTTCTTAATTCATTATGTATCACAGAAGCCTGAATTCAGAAAATAATTTTAATGGTCATTGCATCCATGTGAACTATTTCACTTGATATCTAGCGATTCCTCTTTGTTTATGTGTGTGTGTCTTTACTACATTAGTACTATTGGTTATATAGTTATTCACTTTTCTTCCTTACAGTGAAAGAACCTTTATACATTTACAATCAAACATTCCACAAGGCCAACTCTCTTGCTCATTCAAAAGCACATGCGTGTTACTCTCCTATGTTATTTGCTTAAGAAAAGTCAAATCTTGGTAGTCATGGAATATTTTCGGATGGGACTCCTACATGAAATAGTGTGAAGTCTAATTGGGACCCCATATTGGGGATATCCCCTATATGTTGGTGGGATCTAGCACCATCAACATCCTGGCACTAAAAGGAGGGAAACTAGTTTTTTATGGTTGATAACTCATAACATCCCAATCATTCATCTTCTAGACAAGGCATTAATATCTCGAGTTCCACCCCAAATCTTATTCCTGAGGTAGGAGGGTCTTCTCAACCTGGTCTGAAGTTAGCCTATGAAGTTACCTACAACTAACTCTGGGAAATTCAGCTTACTACCTGTCAGTTTGCAAAAGCTATCGATTTACTTCTTGTTTCTTTTAATATTCCTCATCACCCCAAGAATAAATAAACAACTCATACTAGTGTATTAGTTACATCGATGGAAGATTTGGTTTTTTCCACCCTTGAGGAATTAACAAATTCTTTACAATACATTTTCCAGCAAGAGTTGCTTCCACCTATTAACAAATAATATGAGAAATATCATGTTCTTATTGATGAAGAACAGCTAGAACTAATTTTGAGTTTAATGGAGACTTGAATGGTGAAGGAGAATGCTCATCATAAATCGAGGAGGAACAAAGATACAAAGACATGGTTGATCAATACCTATATTGGATGGCCCAAGGGTCACATTCTATTTTGGATAATCTTCATAGAATGCCTAAACATCTGGAGAAGTTGTTATCAAAATTTGATCTTGACAAGAAAACTAAGGCAGAGGACCATATTGATGATTTCTACATGCATCTACAAATGCTAGAGGTATGATATGATGATGTTGCTTGTAGGCTCTTTCCTTTCACTTTAGAAGGTAGAGAAAAAATATGGTATCATAGTCTACCTGTTAGTTCAATCCATGGTTGGAGAGAGTTTAAGAAATTGTTTTTGGAGAAATTTTTTGATGATAAAACTCCTTCCATGTTTTTAAAAGAGATCGGAAATATCAAGATGGGTGAAAAGGAGAAAATCAAAGACTTAAATCAAAAGTTTAACCATATAATGAACAAGTTCCCTCCAAACACGCATCTTCATGATTCTATTACTATAGATTATTATACAGCTACCTTGCCAACAAACATTTTTGTTTTTATTAAGAGAACTGCAAAGCATACACTGGCTTTAAACTTTACAGAAGTAATCGCTATGGAGAAATACTTGTGTGCCATTGGAGCCATTTCTGATGATGAAGAATCTAAAGAGTCTAAGGAAACTATAAAGAAGTATTAACCCTCTTAAAGTAAGGCTAAATAAAAGGCTTTTATTGATATTGAAATCTTGACTAAATCTTTAAAGAGGTCCCTGAATTAAAGAGAAAGTCAAGCGAGGCCTCTAATAGTAGAAATCCCCCTAAGTCTTTCTTATTCATAAGTAATATAAATTATCAGCCAACAAAATCTTCCTAGAACTCAAGTGTCGTGCTGAATGTTGAAAGTATAGGCATTGACAACTATTGCTCCTTCTATCAAGAATGGCGTTCAGAGAAAACTTTTCCACAATGGAACCACAACATGAATGCTTTGGCATCCAGTATTGTTGATACTTTACTAGCATATGAGTAGTCTGAGTAGACAAAAGAAATGAATGTGTGTAGCAACTGAAGAAAGTACAGGTATTGGATACTCAGTTAATAACTTTGATTTCATTCTTAATACTAACAATAAAAGTGTTGAAGGACCACTTGAAGGTGAATCCGCCCCCTCAGAAACCAACCGATCGTTATAATTTGAGGAGAAAAAGACATGTTTCTAAATAGCAAGTGACGAGACAAAAGCTCAAGACGAAATTATTAAGAATGATATCACCACCAAAAAATCCTACTCAGAATGCACAAAACAATTTTGGAAATTCTAATGCTTCTAAAAACAATTCCACTAGCAGAAAAAATAAGTCTAGAAGAAAGTCTTTCAGATTAATCACATAGTTAGGATTTGGTCGACATTTTGAACCAACTAATGTGGTTCATCCTTAGGACAAGGTGAGAAATCCATAGATCAGAATGAATAAATAGTAAGGATGCAGCATTGCCAAGAGTTAGCCGTTAAAAATTAGTTGTTGGTGGATTAGTTATAAGGTGAAGAAAATAATTATTTAGGGACTAGAGGCAAGGAAAAATATTGTATATTTAGTTAAAAAAAATAGTAAATAAATATTATCTTGTATGTTACGGGTTGACTTATTCATATTAGAAAACTAGTTGTTAGGAAAATAAATTAAATAAAAACGGATCAAAAATAATATTAATTTAATAATATTAACATGTTTAAAATTATCTAATAGAGGGGCGGAAAAATAATAATAATAATATAAATATATATTAGTAAAAAATAAATAAAATAAAATAAAATAGAGCAATAAAAAAATAATAAATATATATATCTATATATATAATAATAATAATAAATAAATAATTATAAAAATATAGAAAATAAATGGAAAATTTAATATATATATATATATATATATATATATATATATATATATATATATATAGTGAACAAATATATACGTAAAATATATAAATAAATAAAAATAGGGAACGAGGCAGAAACAGAGGAAAATAAACCAAAAAGAGAAGAGGAGGAGAGAGGGAAAGAAGAATGATGAGTTAAGATGAGAGAGATAGAATCTAGCTCTTACTCAATTTCCAACCATCATCCCTATTAAGATTTCTGATGTGCCTTTCTATCTCAATCGCCTCCCTAAGCTTCTTGCGGTGGAAATGATCTACCTTAGCGATAACATTGGATTCTTCAATACAAACATGGTGCTTCAATTTTTCTGCATGTTCAACAAAGGCTGATGAGCAAGAGCAATTGTGTCTAATGTCTGTTGCATGCTCATTGATCCTCTATTTAATAGACCTACCTGTTTCTCCAATGTAGGGGATGCACAGGAGCAGAGAACAAGGTAGACACCTTTTGAGTCCTTAGGGTCAATATGGTATTTAACCAATCTAAGAGAATTTTTAATGGTATTGAAAAGCTTGAATGAAGAAGAGACATTCATCTTCTTAAGGATATGGGCAATCCTATATGTGGTTCCTTGGATATAAGGAAGATGAACCTTAGAGATAGGATCATTACGAGCAGATTTAACACTAGGCGCTTTGCATGCCTTATGAAAGGCCTTGAGGATTTTAGATCTATTATACCCATTATTTAAAAAAACCTCAAGGATATGAGATTTTTCTTGCTGGAGGTGGCTTTCATCAAAGATTCTCAGAGCACGGGTAGCAAGAGTGCTGAGAACCCCAAATTTCTGAGCCGGGAAATGATGAGAACTGACATGGAGATACTGTTCAATGTGATTCTTTCTCCAAAATACCTAGTGACAAATGGAGCCATCACCCATCCTCAAGAGGAGAATGTCAAGAAAGGGAAGGTGACCTTCCACCTCAACTTCCATCATGAACTTGATGGAGTCAGATATAGAATTGAGGTGGTTGAGAAACAGGTTGAGTTTCTTTCGACCATGAGGCCAAATGACACAGGTATCATCAACAAACCTCTTCCATTTTTTAGGAATAAACTGAGCAGTGGCTAAGGCCCTGGTCTCAAAATATTCATTGAACAAGTTAGTGATGATGGGGGAAAGAGGGGAGCCCATCACCACACCGCAAGTTTGCTCACAAAACTCACCTTGGAAATTGAAGAAAGTTGAGGTGAGGCAAAGGCCAACCAACTTGGCAGTGTCTTGGTTAGTGATGCGATTTATGATATCAATGGCTTCTTAGATGGGGATTTTTGTGTTTAAGGAAACAACGTCAAAACTAACCAGCAAATCACCTAGTTCCAATTTGATATCTCTCCACTCTTGAATAATGGAAGCAGAGTCTTTAACAAAAGAATTGGTACAACCAAAAAGAGGCTTGAGCTTTTGAGCTAAGAATTTAGCAAGGAGATAGGTAGGAATTCCTATTGTGTTAACAATAGCTCGCAGCAGGGCCCCAGATTTAAGAATCTTTGGCAGACCATTGATTCTCAGGGTAAAGGGATTTCTCTCAATGAGCTTTCGGGAAAGAGGATTAAGAGACAGACTAGACTTAATAGCGGAGGAAACCTCCTTAGAGATAGACTTAATGGGATTCTTCTTAAGCTTGATGTAACTTCCACTGTTAGATAGATGATCCAACATTTTGTGGTCATAATCAGATTTGCTAAGAAAGACCACTGCTCCACCTTTGTCCGCTCTAAGAACAACGATGTCAGGGTTGTCTCTCAGGGAGTTAAGGGCAAGAAACTCGACTTTGCTGAGGTTTTTCTTAGGAAGTTTAGCCTTCCTAAGAACAATGGTTTAATCTTGCCTAATAGACTCCTTAACATTATCTGGAAGGTCCTTAATACCATACTCAATGCTACAGATAATGTCATCAGTAGGAATCTTATTCGGGGCAAGGGAAAAATTGAGACCTTTATTAAGAAGACTGAAGACAGAAGGATCAAAATTCCTGTTGGAGAGATTAATAACATTCTTAAAACCCACAAGATATTTATTATTATTATTATTATCATCATCATCATCATCATCATCATCATCATCATCATAGTAGTTATTATTCTTATTATTCATAATATTATTATGAGAGGAGGTAGACAAATTCTTCCTATTATAAATCAAATTCCTATTTCTATAATTACTCAAGCTAATAGAATCCTTATTGTTAAAATAATATTTAACATAATGTTTAATATTTTTCTTCGAAATGGAGGAAGATAGGAAATTGTTGTTAAAAATAGTATTATTATTATATTTCTTAAATCTAGTAAAAGTAGTATTGTTATCTATATTATTCTTATTAGTAATAGATCTATTATTATTAGAGATCGATTTATTTTTATCCAAACTAACACACCTATATTTATTAATAGATGTATATTTAATGTTATAAATGGAGGTTAGGCAAGAAGAGGAGTCAGACTTTAAGGAGGAAAGCAGGCTGGCGAGAAAATAGGGGAACAGAGGGGGGGGGGATTGGGGGGGGGTGGTGGGGGGGGGGGGGGGGGGGGGGGGGGGGGGGGGGGGTGTTGGGGTTGGGGGGGGGTGCAGGTGGGGACGGAAGATGGGGAAGATGAAATTGGGTTTAAAATGGGAGAGTGAGGGGAGGGTGATGGACCAGAAAATAGGTGTGGGGGATGAGCAGTGGACAATGGTTCTATCACCAAAAATGAGGGGAACCGTGGGGAGGGAGGACAGTTCACGTGAGGGAGGGGAGAGGTGGGGAACTGAGGGAGAGTGGGAGGTTCACGTGAGGGAGGGGAGATGAGGGGAATGGAGTTAATGGAGGGCGGTTCACACGAGGGAGGGGAGAGGATAGGAACCGAGGGGAGGGAGGATGGTTTATGTGAGGGCGGGGGGAAGAAGGGAACTAAGCAGAGGGAGGATGGTTCACGTGAGGGAGGGGAGATCTGGGGCCTTATTGTGACCTATTATCAACATAATAGGCAATCCTACCTATCTCCTTGCTAAATTCTTAGCTCAAAAGCTCAAGCCTCTTGTTGGTCGTACTAATTCTTCTGTTAAAGACTTTACTTCCTTTATTCAAGAGTGGAGAGATATCAAATTGGAACCAGGTGATTTACTGGTTAGTTTTGATGTTGTTTCCTTATACACCAAAATCCCCATCCAAGAAGCCATTGATATCATAAATCGCATCACTGACCAAGACACTGCCAAGTTGGTTGGCCTCTGCCTCACCTCGACTTTCTTCAGTTTCCAAGGTGAGTTTTATGAGCAAACTTGCGGTGTGGTGATGGGCTCCCCTCTTTCCCCTATCATCGCTAACTTGTTCATGGAAGATTTTGAGACCAGGGCCTTAGCCACTGCTTAGTTTCTTCCTAAAAAATGGAAGAGGTTTGTTGATGATACCTGTGTCATCTGGCCTCATGGTCGAGAGAAACTTGACCTATTTCTCAACCACCTCAATTCTCTATCTGACTCCATCAAGTTCACGATGGAAGTTGAGGTGGAAGGTTGCCTTCCCTTTCTCGACATTCTCCTCTCGAGGATGGATGATGGCTCCATTTGTCACCAGGTCCTTCGAAAAAAGAATCACACTGAATAATATCTCCATGTCAGTTCTCATCATTTCCCGCCTTAGAAATTCAAGGTTCTTAGCACTCTTGCTACCCATTCTCTAATAATCTCTGATGAAAGCCACCTCAAGCATGAAAAATCTCATCTCCTTGTGGTTTTCTAAAATAATGGGTATAGCAGATCTCAAATCCTCAAGGCCTTTCACAAGGCATGCAAAGCACCTAGTGTTAAATCTGCTCATAACGATCCTATCTCTAAGGTTCATCTTCCTTATATCCAAGGAATCACAGATAGGATTTCCCATATCCTCAAGAATATGAATGTTTCTTCTTCATTCAAGCCTCTCAATACCATTACAAATTCTCTTAGATCAGTTAAAGACCATATTGACCCTAAGGACTCAAAAGGCATCTACCTTGTTCTTTGCTCCTATGGTATCCCCTACATTGGAGAAACAAGTATGTCTATTAAACAGAGGATCAATGAGCATGCAACATACATTAGACACAATCGCTCCTACTCATCAGCCTTAGCTGCACATGCAGAAAAATTGAAGCACCATGTTTGTATTGAAGAATCCAATGTTATCACTAAAGTAGATCATTTCCACCGCAGGAAGCTTAGGGAGGTGATTGAGATTGAAAGGCACGCCAAAAATCTTAATAGGGATGATGGTTGGAAATTGAGTAAGAACTGGATTCCAACTCTCTCATCTTAACTCATCATTCTTCTTTCCTTCTCTCCTCCTCTTCTCCTTTTGGTTTATTTTCTTTTGTTTCTGTCTGGTTCCGTATTTTTATTTATTTATATATTTTATGTATATATTTGTTCATATATATATATATATATATATATATATATATATATATATATATATATATATATATATATATATATATATATATATATATATATATATATATATATATATATATATATATATTAATTTTCCCTCTATTTTCTATCTTTTTATAATTTTTTATTTTATTATTATTATTATTATTATTATTATTATTTGCGCCCCTCTATTAGATAATTTTAAACATGTTAATATTATTAAATTAATATTATTTTTTATCCATTTTTATTTAATTTATTTTCCTAACAGCTAGTTTTCTAATATGAATAAGTCAACCCATAACAGACAAGATAATATTTATTTACTATTTTTTTTTTAACTAAATATACAATATTTTTCCTTACCTCTAGTCCCTAAATAATTATTTTCTTTACCTTCTAACTAATCCACCAACAGCTAATTTTTAATGGCTAACTCTGGGCAATGTTGCATCCTTACTATTTATTCCTTCTGATCTATGGATTTCTCACCTTGTCCTGAGGATGAACCACATTAGTTGGTTCGAAACGTCAACCAAATCCTAACTATGTGATTAATCTGAAAGACTTTCTTCTACATTATGGATCACAAAAGTCTTAGATCTAACAAAAATAAGTCTATCACTCCAAAAGTTTCGAAATAAAGTACACCTACAGACACTACAACACTGCCTCCTAGAAATTAAATTATTGATTATAATATCCTTGAGGACTTGAAAATATCTTGTGCCAACATTTCCATCTTTGAGCTTGCGAAGTTAGATGGACAACGTGAGCTGGTTTTCCAAGCCTTCTCATAGCCTTCATCAGGGGACAAAGCTTCAACTACTCAAACGATGTATGGTAAGTCTCTTGGAACTCTCAATTATATGTTTAATGTTGTAACTTGAGATGCTAACAATCTTTGCCCCCCATATTTGATAGCTTTTGAAATATTTAATTACAATTTCGATAATTGTTGGGTTGATTCACATGCATATGTGAATGTAATTCCATTGTCTATTGCTAAGAAAAGTAACACTTATTGGGATAAAATTGAAGAACAAATCATTTAGCTAGACAGATCACTTGTCCAGACCATTAATGAACTCAAGAATGTTATTATTCGTTTATCATCAGACCAAAGGGCACACCAATGCATAAACATAGTAATTATGGACATGTGTAAAGCATATGGCCTAATCTTGAATCAAGACTAGTCTAGTAAGTTACAGGGGTATTTTGCAACAAATTGGTCTCACTTATGGCTTCCATACAAGGGAAGAAACAACCACATTTGAGTGGAAAGTGAACCCTACATGAAATATATTGTGACACCACTTGAGTGTCATAATGAGCCTGTTGGCTTTGTAGACATAATCTTTGGAAATTATTTCTTGGAAATTGATCACGATTTTTATCAATCATAGCCCTCATTCATCCCACCAGATGTAAGAGCCCTATCCTAAGGTCTTCTAACAGATCTATTTCTAATGAATTTAAATGCAATAAGAACAATAGTTTACTTTCTTACAAGACCTTTAAACAAATAAAATTTTACCATTTACATTCTAATCCTTATAACTTATGGGGAACATTTCATTTTAATAAATTTACCTGAGTAATCTATAGAGGAATACCTATATCAAAGCTGGTGGAGATACCTTTGAGCTGCTGCTCCTGCTGATCGCTCCTCTTGACTGACCCAACTGGATTTACCTCCCAGCCAACTAGGAAATAATTCTTAGCCCTGGAAACCTCCATAGGTTCCCTAGCCCTCCGAGCCCAAGTCCAATCAGATGTAGTGTGTGTGTCCAAGATGACTTATCAAGACCAAGATGAACAATAATCCTCTCAACAACCCAAGAAACCTCCACATGTTCCTAAGGTCTCCAAAATCACAACAAATCCTAAAATCATAACCAACCCCAAAATCATAAACAAGACCCAACCTCCACCCTTTTCTCCCTTCGCCCTTCCCTTTTTATGCACTCCCTCTCTTCTCCATCTCAACCACCTCTCATTAATGTCATTAACTTCTCATCCATCCTTACAGTTGACTTATCTTCTCCCAAGTAAAGTTGGGAGTAAATTTGGAAATGTGACATGAATATAAAATTGGGAAATTAATGGGAGAGGACCATGTCATCTTCCAAGTAAATCTGAAGGTACATTTGGAATGTGAGATGAATGATATATATATATATATATATATATATATATATATGAAATGGAGAGGACTATGTCCTCTCCCAAGTAAACATGAGGCTACATTGGGGAATGTGAGATGATTATATAATTGATAATTAATGGGAAAGGACCATGTCTTCTCCCAAGTAAATTTGAAAGTACATTTGGGAATGTGAGAAGAATATATATATATATATATATATATATATATATATATATATATATATATATATATATATATATATATATATATATATATATATATATTGATAATTAGTTGGAGAGTACCATGTCTTCTCCCAAGTAAATGTGAGGGTACATTGGGAAATGTGAGATGAATATATATATTATTTGAAATAATGGAAGGAGACCATATCCTACCTAAGATTCAATTTGAGAAGGTAAGTTTGGAATTTGAATAATATAAATCATGAATTTTATATTAGACCAATATTTCTCAATATCTTGAAATAATGTAAACATTAATAAAATTTGCAGGATAAGATTTAAGTGGGGCATTACATACACCCCTGCTTTACAAAACTTTGTCCCGAAGTTAGAATGAAAAGATACAAGGAGTTCGAAAGCATAGCAAATTAGAGAGAGTTATAGCAATAAAATTTGATAAGTCAGATAATGACATTACTTCCCATCAAGAGTCTCCAACTGATCTATATCCTCCTATCCATCCTGACCTACTTCTGTTCCCACCCTATCTGTCCTCTTCTACTTTATCGGTGGAAACGACCATACTAACCACTGATAAAACCGACATGATGGAAGCGTCGAATACATCGACCTAAATTCCCCAGCAGGCAACTGGCAATCGTCATCACACGTCTAGGGGAGCGTGTCCACCACTGCCCTCCCACGATTCTAGGTTTTGGAGGATACACGGTGGGAAATGCCTCCAACCCTCCTTCAGAACTAGGGTTAACACCCTAACACGGACCACACTACAAAGCTAGTTGGACTTGTCATCAAATAATCCAGTCAGGTAGTCTTTGCCACCTATCATTTGCATCTTACTCATGTCATAAGAGTGTGTATCAAGTAGATACCAAATGTAATAGAACAATGTGCATTATACCTTCCCCATGAGATGTCTCGACCTTCCCTTAATGGAAGAGTAGCTCTTGGATATCATATAGTTCTTTCCCCCTGTGGGTTAGCTCTCATTCATGTATTTATATAACAACAAGGCGTATAATCGTCACACTATTAAGTCTAGTATCCACATGTCAATGTTGTATTTCATACTGGAAATAATCATAATTTCACTACGTCATTTTTTAGATAGATCATATCCACTTAAGCCATACATGAAACAACAACAGCTCTGATAAGTCATGTACAAGATAAATAATCACCAAGTAAGTCATACATCAAATATTTCCATCATCAAAATCTAACCTAAGTAGTTTCACATGATCAACCAAATGCATCAATATTACACAATGTTCATAAATAAATAACATGGAACTGCAAAATAAAAGCTTAACATAGGTAGATGTCTATGTCACAATGGGCATCATAAACGCTCATGTGACATCCTTGTAGAACTCTTTGAATCAATTAGAGTTGAAACAGATTCAACTGCCTGTCATGGAAAATAGCATTTGAACCTAGATATGCTATAAGGTGGTACCAAAACCAAAATAATGGCAAACAATGAATTATTGCACTATCAATTCCACTAGAAGGTTCTAGTATAAGTTTCATGCATATATTTTCTTTAAAACCTTAGTGAATATAAAAGTCCCACTCTTCCAATTTGATGGTTTTTTTTTTCATCTTCCAAACCAATTAGTAATCTTGAAAATGAAATACTCAAAACTTCAGAACTGTTTCCAACATGATTTTCATATTTTTATTTTTTTTGAGAGAAATGTCCTCTAAATGTAAAAGGTTCAAATTTATTGTATATTTAATCGTTGTTTACTAGTACTAAAAAAATTTCATGATATATAATGTAGCTCACAATATGACTAGACAAATGAGAAATAATTAAATGAATGGAATAATTTCCCTTGCCCTACTGCTATTAGTATTTCCCTTCTAAATGGCACCACATTTTTAAAGATGCCTACTCCTTTCACAAGTGGCCAATGACCACAAAAGTTGCGAATAAAGCTGAGAGTCCTTTTATCCAAAACTAGAGACACATTACTTTTCACGACATTTTATTCAACGTTAGAATAAGGGTAAAAGAGTATTCTAATATTTTCATTGGTCTTTCATTAACTAAATAAGCTTTCATTCTAAAATCTCAATTTCTCTACAAATTGATATTCTCATTTAATTTAAGATAATTAAAAACAATTATCACAATAAGCCTTACACAAGTCCATGGTATTCAATCTATGTTTCCACTAGAAGATTCCACTGCTCATAGAACAATCATTAATGTGACATATAGGGTATTTCAACACATCCTAATCTGAATTATCACACTTCAAAGTCGTTTACTTCTCAAATTCGAGATTTTCTGTTATGACTTCCTCTATTAAGAATGACAAATTTACTATCTGAAATATAATCCTACTATCTAAATGGAAAATCTACTATATCTTAAGTAAGAATAATGATAATCTACTATTGCCAGAATAAAAAGCCACCCTCATATGTCAATATAACTGACTACATTCTTTAGATTGGGACACATTTTAGGTATAAATTACTGGCTCAAAAACTACAAATTTCCAATGAAAATATTGTTCACACCATCCATATATTTAATAGACACTGAGGTTCGCATCAAAACAAAGACCTCTGGTATAGATTAGTGGGAACAAAACTGCAAATTTCAAATGTAAAATATAGTTCACCTCATTCTTCAATTAGAATTCTGAGACCATTACAGAGTTTGTTCAAACGTTCAAGTGACACATCCTTCAGCCAAATTCAATCATTGTGATGTGGCAGACTTAACTATACAATTAATAAAATTGGGCTACATGTCCAAGTAATGGAATATTGTTGATCTCATTACCACATTATAAAGATGGGATATTCATACATTGTCATTTGTAATAGCATGATTATTGTCTTATCCACTTGGATTGGCAAATGTTGGTCTCTCAACATCTTCTTTGTACATCTTGAAGAGATCTGCATATTCATAAAAATGGGGAAGGTTATCTTGTTGGACGTACTAGAGTGTATAATGGCAGTGCCTTGCTTTACTTTGGATTAAGTAATTGAAGTTGTTTCTTTCGTTTTTACCATATTTGGGATCATTGAGACAACCCTACCAATCATGCATTTCAAAACAACACAATGTATTAGTATTTTTATTCAATGAAATAATTAAGAAGTTTTTATTGTTATTCATTGTGTGAGACATAGAATTCAAAGTTGTGTAACCCCATTGAACAAGAGGTAGAATTAAGTGGCCTAGAGTACATTAACAAAGGTGCCATAGTAGCTCTTTATGTGCTATCCAATTTAAGGATACACTCAAACAAATAAGACCAAAAAAAGTACAAATTCAAAAGCAAGCACAAGCTTGGCCTAATTATCTCTAACTCCACCAAGTTTGATGGCTTAATCAAAATGCCTAGAAACCTGAGATCAAAAGTACATGTCCTAAGACTATCAAAGTTTGAGGTTGAGTTCAAAATGCTTATAAATCAACATGGAGGGGAAGTGAAATATTTGTCAAAGTTTTCTTGGACCAGATAATTACAGTCTTTTCAAACAGAATGGTATAACTAGTTTCAGGGCCTCACCTCAAACTACTAATTTCAACATCATTTGACTTCCATAATTGATAAAAGGAGAAAGTTTCTTTGATAGTTGGTTAAGATATACATTGTGAGTTTTCTATTCTATGTTGTTGTAAGTTTGTAACTTTGGGATTAATGTCTGATAACCTTGAGTATCCCTGGTTTCGGAGAAACATATTGGCTCCCCCTAGTCAGAAGGGTATATTTTGATGGCAAAGCTTCATTTTGTGAGACCATAGCACATCATCTTTTCTCAGCTACAGTCATTCAACGGGCTTGGATTTCAATTTAGGGATAAAATTCAGAGGAAAGTTTCAAATTTCTATTTACTTAACCAAGTAATTTTCATAGTTGTAATTTCTGATTTTTATATGGAAATAAAATTTCAAATTTTGTTATGCCCTCGTTTTCAAAATATTGTTTATATTCTAGTATCTCTATTTGGGGATATCACACTTGCCTCCTAGTTCTAAACCACTCAGTAGGCAAATACATTACTAGACTTTACATTGCCACAGTACATATATCCACCTCAAGAGTAAGATTATTTCATCTACCTCCACTACCTATTTAACACAATCATAAATATCACACCATGATACAACCTAAGATTAAGCAAGAGTGTCTCATGTCATCAAATGACACACTTTGATAGATTTCATTATCTTACAATGACTAGAGACAATGACCAAACCACTCATCTCCCCATTGATATTTAATTTAATTTAACTCTTGTGTTTTAACATTTTTCTTATACATGTATTATGGAAATTGCTACTACTTTCTTTAAAGCTTTATGATTGATAGTGGGCAAAAGATGTCATAAAAAATCTCTTGTGTTAAATATACTTCTTATAATATCCAGTCCCATTGACCATTTTTCTCTCATCGAAGAAAATCAATATATTTTCTTCTGCTCCCCAGGATTGTGCAGCCAGACACCTCATTAGATCTAGAGGACTTTGATAGAAAGCCAGCGCCACTGTTGCCCCCCTCACCATCAGCTATCAAACTCGAGCATACTCGACATTATCAATCTCCAGCCATGGACTTATTCACTTAGTCTTCTACATCACCAAGGCCTTTGATCTGGTTATATACATGTTTACGAGGTTGTTCTATTGTTGTATCCTCCCTTACTTCATTTTATCCTAGATTTAGCTTTGGCATTTTCTAGGAGTTTCATTTGCACTCACACATTGTACTCGTACTGAATGTGCCCTTTATTCCCAATGACGTAATTTTGTGGTCATTTGTTGGACATTAACAAAATTATCTTATCTTATATGTTGGTTCTTTCTTTCTTATTATATGTGCATGGATAGGCTGTGAAGGCCAATGGCCCATGTCCAGGAAAATGGCAACTCAAATTCTCAAAAAAAATTCTCATGTAATAAATGTCTACTTTAGATACATAAAGGTTTTTTCATAACTAGCAAGTTTTCCCCTGCAACTAGCACAATCATAAAGAATCAATGGAGCACCTATCAAGTTATCATTAAAAATAAGATCTCCATATACAATCTTCAAAACACCATCCAAAATTTAATGTTTCCTTTAGACAAGATTTTACCTTGTTTGACACAATAGATCGTGAATATCCCCACATAACATGAAGGGACACATTCACACAGCAGTGAAATTTGATTCAGCCGAAATTCACATGACATCCCTATGAACTATTTATTAGCTTAACAATGATATGATATTAAGTAATCAAGAACTCGCAAGCCACAAAGTTTAGACACTCATCATCCAAACATTATCTAAAGAATGAGGCTCTAAAATATTAACCTAACCAAACAAACCTAAAGTTTAAAACCTCAATATCATGAAGTAAGAATTTTATCCATATGCAAGAAAAAACGTAAGTGGACTATCTAATGTGCTCAGCAAATTCTGTAGTCAGAAATTAATGCTTCAAATTGCACTGAACATGGGAAAAAGAACAAAACTCAACTTTAAGAGTAATAGAGATCCAAGCAATAAATGAATAAGGCTAGACCTAGAATCAATCATTAAGAATTATGGTAATTAAAACTATCAAATGTGAAGAGTTTCTAAAGTCGTTTTACATACCCAAGATTCTCTGACTTTCATGCTACTGAATAGGGTGAACAGATTTATGAAAATGCAACGAACTAGACCTAGGCCCTTCTACACCCAATTGGTACTCATTTGGGTGTTAATGAAATATAGGGGTGACTACTATTAAATTATATCAATAGGCATACTTTTACCAAATATATTAAAAAAATTATCATAGAATATATGGAACATGTTTGAGATGAATATACCCAATGCATCAGAATTTCAACAATGTGGTCTAATAGGGAACTCAATTTCATGTTTTTATACTCAACATTTCTTGATGATATGCTTAATATATGTAAGACACTTGTTGGACTTGTATCATTGTTGGAACTATGAGACATGAAGACATATTTTTCAGTTTTCTCCATTAGATGGTAGAAAAAATGGAAGATCGCTTTATAAAAATAAAAATGATTCACCTATCGAAAATAATCAAGCAAACAAAGTGTCATTATAGTACAAAGAGAGAAAAGATGTACCTCTTGTACACAAACAGTGCATGTAGGACCTCTATACCTGTTAATGTCCCAACAAGGAGGAAGAACACATTCATTTTCCACAATAAAACCTAACATACTCAATGAAGCCATGATTGGATGAAGTAGATCTTATGATTTACCTAGAAACTTTGTTCATCTACCACAAATAAATTCAACCAAGCACCTATATAGTCCTGCCACGAACCAAATTTCCAATTGATTACCAAGGACATATGTAGAAAAATGTAGTTCTCTACTCAATGCTCATTGCCCAGATCCGGTATACTAGGGAAACACCAAATCAAAAAGCATTGACCATACTTCATTCAAATCCTTAGCATTACTAAAATAGTTGAATGCATTAGAGTGATGGCTTGGACAGACTGCTCAAATTCATCATGTGCCAATGGGGGCATTTGAAGAATTTCTAGTTCTTAGCTAGTGGGTGTCGCAGTGGTGCCATAGAGGTTCAAAAAAAACACTACATTGCTGAATTTTTTTAAAAAATGGAAACTAAAAATAAAAACCAAGTCACCATAACCAAAGCCCTTCCACTGAAGGAAAGCAAGGCGGAGTATGATGCGGCAAATGTACTGATTGAGTGACAGGATGAATATCACCTATAGTAGATTTCAAAAAATATCCAAGTACCTGAATATCGTTTTCAATGCCCTCATTTAAACAGATAATTTTTTCAAGTTACATGGTGGGCTATGATCAAATTCTTGGCAAAAATTTCTAGATTTTGAATTAAATCAAACTGAAACTTCACTCCTTGCCAGGACTAATGTTATTCACTTGACCATAGCCTACTGCTACTATGTCTCAAATCAGAGAAATTACCTATATCTCCTTATCTGATGTGAATATCAAACAACTCAGACATATGCTGCCAGCCATATTCTGAGTACGACATGAAAAATTGAAAATGTATATTTTTCTCCGTTGATGTTGGAGGGAGGTGGTTGAGAGTGGGGGTTGAAATTAATTGAATTCAACCTTTTTAGTTTTGTTATTTCATGTTTCAAACACTTTATTACTGAGTGAGGATATTTCCATATGTCAATTTGTTGACACTTTTATGGGGTCATCAATTTTGTTTTTGGGGGAATGTTGCTTTAAGAAATGCCCCAAGATCAAGGGCTGCATTACATGATGCAGACTTCCTCTTGATTTATGGTAGGTCCAAAGGGTCTTTGTTATACCAAAAGCACCCAGAACTTGCACCTAGCTTCATTGCCTTTTTAACCATTGAAGTTGGGTGGGGCAGACCATAGAGAGAATGGACCCTGGTCGACAGCTTAATACCCTGTTAACCTCACCATCTTAGCAAGGCCCCGTCAGTGAAGGGAGTAATGAATTGAATTTAACTATTCATTCTTCCATTTTTTCATTTCGTTAATTTTCCAATTATGGAAAATATACAGTGACAACTTTAGCACTACAGGAAACATAGCAAATTACACAATTTAAAAATAATAATAAAATTATGCAAATTGAAACACAGGTTTGCAACAAAATTTTGAATGCTTAATGTTCACAAAACCATATCACATAAATGTTGAGAAAAAAATAAAATGTTTTTAGCCCTAAATTTAGTCCGGTCTATTCAACACAAACGTTGTCTGATTTGGCGATTTATGTGGTTTTTATACAGTCAAACAAAGAATGCAATAAATAAGGAGGCTAGCAAGAAAAATGATTTTATTTGCTTACAGTGCTACTATGAATGAAACTGCTTTCCAGTGGCACAAAATTTTGTATTTACAGACTGGCATCTGTTAGTTACGGTTTTTTTTCTGTTTTAGAAAGGAAAATCCTGCTTCAAGAGGAGGGGCGACCAACTAACGAAATTCTGCATTTTACTAAAACGCATCTTGAAATTCCACTTAAAGGGTGAAAAGAAAAAAGAAAAAAACCCTAATTACCACTGCAAAAAGTTTGAGAATAGATAAATATTCGTGAAATGGGAGAAAAATCTTAGTTATAGAAAAAATTAAAAATAAAAGAATATGTATATGCTCAAATCATGCATTATCGTGATATAAGAACGTATAGATCAGAATAAACTTTTAAAAAATTAATAGGAAGAGGTGAACAGGGAATTGTTGAAATCAAAAGCTGAATGAAGTCAAAGGCGAGGTGAAATAACAATTTAACTAGGGTTTCATGTGGAAAAATCACCGTCAAACCCGCGTGCAAACTAAATGCACTTGAAAATTGATAGCAAATGCATAAAATTACTTCTGGAAGCGGAAAAATACACATAATTCAAGCAAAATGAAAAATATCAAAGGAATTTTGGGCCCTGTGCGATTCGAAACATTGACCTACTAATAATCCTTGATAATTCAAACTTCTGGCATGAAAGGGTCATGTGTAGGAAAGCAACCAAATATGAATTAGGAAAAAGTGCGGGATTTGATTTTAGTCAAGTGCTACTCACAATGAAGCCATGGCGCCTTAAGGTTCCTCCAACCGCGCACTGTGTTGTGTTTGATTTGAAACATTTTTCTCAAAATCTGACCCCTCTCTGCCAATTTCAGAGTGCAGAGTGGCCACACCAAAGGTCAGGCGGGCGAGGGAATGCCACGTAGTCTCGTTCCCTGGTCACTGAAGGACAGGTTCCCTACATTGGCACTTGAAATTCTGAAGCAGAGAAGCCTCTGGAAGAACAGCAGCAGAACGATGATGGCTGGGAATTCACTGTTCCCAAGCCCGACCTACCATTTTTTTTTGCAAGGTAGGATAACCCAATTCATTTTTTTTAGCAGAAGCATGCTATTGGGAATATGAACCGTTTCATTGTTTACGAGAAAAAATGGGGTTCAGATCGAATGAAATGCATGCATATGCTCCGAGCATAAACCATACTGATCGATTTCCAAGCATCGTAAGGAGTCTCTTTGCAGCATTGGAGTTGAAAATAATTGAATCATGAATGGAATTCCATTTGAACATATCTATGAGGCTGTAAGTATGTCTATGGGTCTTCTTCTTGACACTGGTATCGATATAAAGAGTGCACCAGCGTGCAAACAATGCAGGTTTTAACAAAGGTCAGAGTGAAGTTGAACTAATGAGCAAAATTAAGCATCCAAACCTCGTGTCTTTGCTGGGTTTCTGTGTCCTTGGGAAGACAACGCTGCTAGTATACGATTTGATGTAAAATGGTTCTTTGGAAGCACACTTACATAGTCCATCTCATGGATCTGCACTTACATGGCATCTGTAAGGCGATTTAAGATTTGAAAATAGGTGCAAGGTGGGCTTTGGATGGAAAATTTGAAGAATCTATACATTAGGATTATGAGTCCTTACAAGGGTTACAAGCTCTTTATAACAGAATTTGGGGTTTAGTGGGCTTTAGGTCCAGATTTTGAACCAAAGCTCTGATACCATGTGTAAGAGCCCTATCCTAGGGTCTTCTAACAGATCTATTTCTGATGAATTTAAATGAAATAAGAGAAATAGTTTACTTTCTTACAAGACTTTTAAACAAATAAAATTTTACCATTTACATTCTAATCCTTATAACTTATGGAGAACATTTCATTTAATAAATTTACCTGAGTAATCTATAGAGGAATACCTGTACCGGTGGCTGGTGGTGATGCCTTTGAGTTGTTGCTCCTGTTGAACGTTCCTCTTGACTGACCCAACTAGATTGACCTCCCAGCCAACTAGGAAATAATTCCTAGCCCATGAAACCTCCACAGCTTCCCTTGCCCTCCAAGCCCAAGTCCAACCAGATGTAGTGTGTGTGTCCAAGACTACTGATCCAGACCAAGATGAATAATAATTCCCTCCTCTCAACAACTCAAGAAACCTCCACAAGTTCCTAAGGTCTTCAAAATCACAACCAACCCCAAAATCATAAGAAAGACCCAACCTCCGCCCTTTTCTCCCCCCCCCCTTGCCCTTTTTATACCCTCCCTCTCTTCGCCATCTCAACCACCTCTCATTAATGTCATTAACTTCTCATCCATCCTCACAGTTGACTTATCTTCTCCCAAGTAAGGCTGGGAGTACATTTGGAAATGTGACATGAATATAAAATTGGGAAATTAATGGGAGAGGACCATGTCTTCCTCCAAGTAAATCTAAAAGTACATTTGGGAATGTGATATGAATATATATATTGATAATTAATGGGAGAGGACCATTTCTTCTCACAAGTAAATTTGAAAGTACATTTGGAAATGTGAGATGAATATATATATTAATAATTAGTTGGAGAGGACCATGTCTTCTCCCAAGTAAATGTGAGGGTACATTGGGAAATGTGAGATGAATATATATAATATTTGAAATAATGGAAGGAGACCATATCCTACCTAAGATTCAATTTGAGAAGGTAAGTTGGGAATTTGAATAATAGAAATCATGAATTTTATATTAGACCAATATTTCTCAATATCTTCAGATAATGTTAACATTAATAAAATTTGCAGGATAAGATTTAAGTGGGGCATTACACCAAATATATAGTTGGATATCCTTCCTTGTACTCCAACTGGAACTAATGAATCTTGTAACATAGATGTACATAGTAATAATAGTGTAGGAACTAGTTTAGTAGCTGACAATATTTGGACTTTGTACTTTGATGGTTCAAAAACTCAGGATGGCTCTAGAGCTAGTTGCATTCTTATAGACCCACATAACAAGAATTATGTCTTATCATGTCATTTGGATTTTGGGTGCACAAATAATATTGTTGAATTTGAAGCACTCATTCTTGGATTAAAGAAATCCATCCACCTAAAGGTAGAACTGATTGAGGTAATTGGTGACTCAAAAATGGTTACTTTCCAAGTACGAAACTTTATCCATTTTGTTTCACCAAGTTTTAAAAAATACCAATAGGAGGTATGGTGTCCTACTACTTATTTCAAATCTTTCATTATTATTTTTGATTCCTACAATTATAAATGTCACAACTAACACATTAGCTAATGCAATCGCTAAAATCTTGCCTTTGAAAAATGGTTTCTCTATAGAGATCATTTATAAACCATTTATGCTTGATAACTAACTAGTTTCCATGTTTTCAATGACAACCAATAGACACTGAATTTTATGGATAATGAAAGGGTATTAAAAGATGCATCCATCGAAGAACATTAGCACAACAAGGCTTTGCAAGAAGTAATTGATGCAATCAAAGGCAATACTATGCCTAAAGGTGTAGTTTCCTTGGAAAATCTACATGACCTGCAAAACTGATTTAAAAGACCAATTAATACAAAGACTCGGAGCTCGAAGTTTTCATTTGAACAAGTCAACCTAGGAACTCAAGAAGATCTGAAATATGTAAACCTCGATACATGTTGTTCTCTGAAAGAACGACAAGAATTTATCCTCCTTTTCAAATAGTACTGTGACATGTTTGTATGGACTTACGATGATTTAACGACATATGGCACTCATATTATGCATCATGTCATTCCTATTAAAGAAGGGGTGAAACCATTTCAATAAAAGATAAAGAAATTTCATCCAACACTATAACCCCTAATCCAAAATAAATTAAGAAAGTTGTTGGATGATCAGATCGTTTTTAATGTCAAACATTCTACTTGGGATTCAAATTTGGTCCTGGTCAAGAAGAAGTCTGGTGAGATAAGGTTATGTTTTTACTTTTGGAATCTCAATCAAACATCAGACAAATATAATTACTCGGTGTCATCCATGGAACAAATTCACCAAACAATTGTTGGTTTTGAAATGTTCTCGCTGCTAGATGGTTTCTTTGGCTAAAATCAGGTGCTAGTGGCAGAACCAGGCTGCCTCAAAACCACTTCCAGAAGCAAGTGGGGAACTTTCACCTTTAAGCATATAACAAGCCCGGGTTAAAAGTTCATGTAATAAAGTTAATAAAGTAAAAATAATACCAAGGTCATGGGATACGTATTCCAAGTTGACCATTAGGAAAAATAACCTAGTGGGCATCACTTATGTGTTATGGCTAAGGGGAAATTGGAAAAGGCAATGCAAAAGGATTTGAAAAGATAAAAAGGTATTATTTGGATTTTATTTATGAAAATAAAGGAAAATAGGAGAAAATGGAGGTGAAATGTCACAGGTTTCATGTGAGGAGGAAATTGAAAGAAAATTAAGGAAAATGAAAAAATTAGAGGCATCAATAATAAAAACACATTAGAGCATCAGTTTGGGCCTTTTTTTAGTTTTGTTTTGGAATTAGTCTCAGAGAGAAGAAGAGCACCAAGAGGAGAAGGAAATCAAGAAAGCAAATAAAGGACAAGGAAAGTGAAGGAAAGCAAGGATCAAGCAAGGAAAGGTTGGATCAAGCAGCTTTAGAGGGAATACTTATAGGTAACAGGTTGCATGTATGATTTCCTAGTTGGTTTTGGCATGCATGGTATGTGTGTGTGTATTTAGTTCATTTGGTGTCATTGGAATGGGTTTTGATGGGTTTCTATAGTGTTTTTATCTTCTCCTTGTCATTTCCGAATAACCATGGTGTGATGGGATTCTTTCTTGGTTGAGATTTTGATTTTTGGAAGGTTTTGGATCTGGGTGAGGTGTTATTAGGAAAATACCAAGGGTTGGGGGTGGATATGGTTTTCTTTAGGAAGCGCTCAACAGGTGGGTGGAGAAAATAAAATCACTCAAGAGATGGTGAAGTAATTCTGAGGCATTCAAGCTCAGTTTTGTTTTGTGATCTCAAGACCAGTTTAGGTGAGATCATGGTATGGTGAGGGTGGAGGTGGTTTAACCTGTAGATTCGCTTAGTTTTTTATGGATTGTTTTATCCCATGAGATCCCACATTCATGCTTCGAATATGGCACATGGGTGATTGGCTGAAAGGAATATTTGGTTCAGCCCAATCTATAGGCAAGTGGTATGTGGAAGTCCATTACTTGGTTTGATTTTTCATATGGTTAATAAGAGCTAAGTTTTTCTTGCCTTCGATGTGTAATTGTACTTTTATTATGTGGCTTTAATGGTTATTCTATTATTGTTATCTACTTGGTTATATGTCTATCATAAGCATGGTTATATGACGTATCTAAGTATGGTTCTTATCACATTTTAATTAATGAATGTCTGGATAATGAATGCATGACCTAGTTGGTGTTACAAAAGCTATTGTGAGAAGGCATTATTCCTTCTTGGTATGCCTCAGATAAGTTTTATATCCCTATCTTTAGATATGCATTCATGACCTGTAGGTTGCATGTTTACCATGTGTTTGACAGAATTCATGTCCTGGTTGGGAGGGGTAAAGTCAAGTCCTTACCCAAGTTCTTGGTTTAGAAGCTTTGTTTCTATGTTATTCATCATTTCTGGAAGTTTCGTTGAGTTCTGGGCAGAGGCCTGAGCCCTAGCCCTAAAAAAGGGGTTGAGAACTCAGGGTTTCTCGCACATAACTGACTTGAAAATTCCATAGTCAAAGTGAACCATGCCTATGGGAGATACTATAGGCTTATAGTCGCTTTGAGGCATTTTCAAAGGCATGACAAAGAGCCCAGGTTAATGAAAAAGAGAGTTAGCGCAGGGGTTGGACACAGGGGTTGGGTAGCTCTCGGAGGTCCTGTAACACCTAAGAGAAGTTAGTAAGGTCTTAAGTTGTCGACTCCATTTCCTTAAGGTAATATAGGAGGTTGATTCTTATCATAGTAACCCTCATCTCATGTTTACCCCGGGAAAACCAATGAAAGTGGATAAATGTGGGAGGAGGCAGTTAGAGGGTGGTATCATAGTGGGTTGCACTCTCTTTGGGTAAAATATGATGTTGTCAAGGTTATGGTTGTCATGCATGGGGTCATGATATACAGTTGGTATGGTCATGCATGATGTTTTTATATTGATATTATTATGATTATATATGTATCACGCTAATGTGGACTGATTTTTTAGATGAGATAAGCCTCCCCTTAACATCAATGAGGTATGCCTTTGATTTTGGTATCTATTTGGTTTTTGTAACATGGCCTACTTGTAAGAAGAGGAGAATCAAGGATGGCATGCAAAATAGTAGACTACAATTCCTGTGACTCTCCCTATAGATCAGTTGGGCATCGAGGAGATGAGTATTCTCCTGGTATAGTAGATAAATTGAAGAGTTTGAGGGAAAATATTAGAACTTGCAAAGAAGACAATAACAGGTTAGTTAAGGCTAAGGAAAGACCTGCAAGGGCTCAGGAAAAATAGGCAGAAGTCAAAGCAGTAATTTTTCAGAGCTTGTCATATTTTAGGGACATGGATAGTTGAAGATCATTCAAGAGAAGGAAGAGAAAACTAATGGAACCTATGGTTGAAGTTCTCATTTTGGATGTATTTTGGATAAAGCAGATATAGTTAGAGGTAGAATATCATTGGATATACCTGACAAGAGGACTGGTATGTATGGGAATCATTCTAGTTTCTCGTCTAGCATACGTTATCACCATCATTACCATTAGGGGAATTTTGAAGTCTAAAATGGGCCTCCTAATAAAAATGGACAACCAAAATAAACTTTATAAGAACCAATAGGATTCAAGATGATGATGTCAACCATGGGGGATGATTCACCATTTTTGGAGTAAAAAAGTAAAAAGATTAAAAAATAATAAAATAATAAAACTACTTTTTCAACTCATATTTTCAACTTATCTCCTTAAGGTTTTACTCAAATTTCAAATGGCAAAACTCGTTGGATGAAAAATGTAATTCCTCATCCAAGGAGTACCCATGTTGGATTCTTTCTATTGACCCTACTACTCAAAAATAAGAAATACATGAAAAAATGTGATTTAGAATCATGTTTTCATGTATTTCTCATTTTTCATGTAGTAGGATCCATCGAAAGTATGAAACATGGGTAATCCTTGGATGAGGAATCGAATTTTGCAGCCAATGAGTGTTTCTTCTCGAAATTTGAGTAAACCCATAGAGAGATAAGTTGAAAATACGAGTTGAAAAAATAGTTTTTTCTTTTTTCCCTCTAAAATTTGATGATGTAATCTAATATTATTTTATTATTATCACTATTATTTTATCATTTTCTTAGGAGGCCTGTTTTAGACCTCAAAATTCTCTTAATGCATCATCATCCTTATAGGAAGAGTGAGTACCTAACTGAGGAGTTCAAAAAAGTCAAACCTCCTTCATTCGATGGAGAGATGAAGAAGTCAGAAGATGCAGAGGCATGGTTGCTTGGGATGAAGAAATTCTTTAGGTTGCATAACTACTCAGAGAAAATGAAATCCAAAATAGCCACCTTAATTCTTAAAGGGAAAGTAGACACTTGGTGAGAAGATGTGAAGAATGTTAAGGGTATTCGAGAAGAAGAGTTGATTTCGGATGAGTTCGAGAGACTCTTCAAGAAGAAGTACTTATTAGAGAGATACTATGATGACATAGCTAAGGAATTTTATGAGATGTCGATGGGTTTTATGACAGATGATGAGTATTATAGCAGGTTCATGGAGTTGTTGAGGTGTGTGCCTCACCTCAAGGTGAGAAAGGTAATATTCAGATAATCATCAGTGGGTTTCTAGCAGCATATAAATACTGGATTGAGTTTGATGAACCCAGATCATTGGAGGAGGCCATCTAGAAGTTGAAGCATTGTTATGAGCAGTCAAAGCACAAAAATGAGCCTAATTGTGATTTCAATGGGAATTAGAAATTCAAATGGAAGTGGCCACTGAAGCAGGTAAGACCTCAGGATGCAAGTGAGAAATTAAAAATTTCTCCTTACAAGAAGTTCAACGCAATTGATAAGGGACATGGTTCACATCTTGGAGAGCAGCAGAACAAAGGCAATGGTGGGGGACCATTTTAGTGCTAGATATGTGGAAAATATCATTACAAGAAGGATTTTCCATTTTACTAGGGTGGCAGACCTCAGATCTACATTGCTAAGGAGGCAAAGACAGTTGGGGATCTTGGTCATAGCATTCCTTGGATTTATGTAGTTCTGGACAAAAAGCAAGCAAATCACCAGACATCCATTATTGAGATGGAAGGTAAGCTTTTTGCTCAAGTTTTTTCTATTTTGATTGATCCCGGAGCTAATTATAGTTATGTTAATCCTAACCTAGTGGATAAGTGTGGCTTGAGAAAAGAAGTGCATGAGGATGCATAAATCTTCAAGAGGTACCATGTATTACTGTAGTTTCAGGATGTGCTTCTAGAAGATATTCTAGAGTTTCCTCCCCACAGGGAAGTAGAATTTTCTATTGAGTTGGTACCAGGGGCATCACCAACATCAAAGGCACCTTAAAGGATGAGAACACCAGAGTTAGTAGAGTTGAAGTTGCAGCTGAAGGAAATGCCTCATAAGGGATATATTAGGTCAAGTGTATCACCTTGGGGTGCACCAATATTATTTCTGAAGAAGAAGGATGGTACTCTTAGGTTGTGCATTGATTATAGGAAACTAAACAAGGTGGTGATCAAGAATAGGTACCTATTTTCGAGGATTAATGACTTGTTTGATCAATCTTAGGGAGCAACAGTTTTCTCAAAGATTGATCTAAGATGAGAATACCATCAGGTACACATCAAAGAAGAGGACATATACAAGACTCCTTTTAGGACCATATATGGACACTATGATTGTGTTGTAGTTCCATTTCATTTAACTAATTCCCCAGCTACTTTTATGTGCTTGATGAATAGTAGGTTGCATCCTTATCTGGAAATTTTTTTGATTACATTCAGTGATTATATATTGATATATTCTAAGAATGAGGAAGAGCATGTCGAACATTTAGTAGCAGTATTGAGATTTCCTAGAGAGAATCAGTTTTATTCCAAGCTTATGAAGTGTAGTTTTTTTTCAAACAGAGGTACATTAATTGGGACATGTTATTTCCAAGAAAGGCATAGTAGTGGCTCCAGAAAAGATAAGGGCTATCATGAGGTAGGAAGCTCCTAAGAATCTGGATGAGGTTAGATTATTCATGGGGTTAGCAGGTTACTACAGGATTTTCATTTGGAAATTCTCATGCATTGCATATCCTATTACATTATTGCAAAGAAAATGTAAGAAATTTGAATGGACAGAGGAAAGTACAACCAATTTTGAGTAGTTGAAGTAGTTGTTGACAAATGCTCTAGTTAATAATATTGCAGATTTGGATAAAGAGTTTGTGGTGTGTACAGATTATTACAAAATAGGACTTGGTGGAGTATTGATGTAGGAGGGATAGGTGGTGTGTTATGATTCAAGGAAATTGAATGAGCACAAGAAGAACTATGTGACTCATGATCTTGAGTTGGCAATTATTATGCATGCCTTGAAGATGTGGAGGCATTATCTTCTTGGAAGGAGGTTTGTATTGATGAGTGATCATAGTGGGTTGAGATATATGTTTGACCAACCAAAATTGAGTTCTAGACAAGCTAGATGGTTGGGCGTGATTAGTGAGTTTGACTTCGAGAACAGATACATTAATGGTAATGAGAACAAGGTTGTAGATGCTCTCAGTAGGAGAGTGCAAATGAACCACTTTGCAAATGTGAGCTAGTATGGGATATATTTACAGGATTGGATATTACAGGAAATACAGTAAGATGACATGTACAAGGAGCTTAGGCACATGTTACAGTAGGGTCTATGTGACCATGATATGGACTATCATCTCATGGAAAATTGATTGGTGAGATTCAAAGATAGTGTTACACAAAATATTGTCACCATGAATTTCTGTAATCAGTGTGGGTCTATCATCACTCATACTGACCTCCTATGCAAGTCTCAGACCTCGGCTCTTCATGTCAAGCTTTAAAAATGAGAGAAAGTCCTTGAAAATATATAAACCTCTCGTTCTGCACTTTCTCTTACCATTACCTGCGATCCGCACCCCTTGGTCATGTTACCTGCGGACCTACTCGCTCTGTCTCTAAAGGAGTGGGTGCGGACCCCTGTGAAAGTCAAAAAGGCGCAAGTTTATTCTTAAAAACTCACTTTGTGTTAATTCTAGACATTTCTAGAAGGAACCTTGACGTGGTTGGTTCGCTCCTAGGTGGTTCATGCATCCCATAACTAAGGAGCTAACCCCTTGATGAGAGGAGCTTATCCCTTTGAAGGTGGACCTGGTAACTTCCCTCCTCTGTGTTGAAAAGTGTGCAACAAGAAATGCTTGTTGAGAATGCAACAATATGATGGAGCTTAGTGGAAAGAGTCACCTTCACTAAGTGGGCCCGCAGAAAAATTATGGCGCAAGTTCTATTTTTTATCACAGTGTGGATGATCACAGTGTGGGTGATCATAGTATGAGTGATTACAGTGTGGGTGACCACACTGTGAGTGATCACAGTGTGAGTGACCACAGTGTGAGTGATCACAGTGTGAGTGATCAAAGTCTATTTTTAGACTGGCTGTCAAAAATAGAAAAGTCAAATATTATTGTCTCATAATAATATTTGGACTATAAACTTGATCTTATTCTCTTGGAGCACTTCAGGATGAGCTACGGATGTGGTACATGCAGATCCCAAAGGGAAATATGTGGTTACCTATGGGATGACTAATATTTGCATGCAGGACATCAGTTAGAACTCAAGTGAGTTGAGTTTAGTGGACGGGAGGTGCAGTTGATGGAGTTGTGTTCAGTTTAGCTTTGTTAAACTAGTTGTATTTAGTCTAACTGATCAATAGACTAGAGATGAGTTGGGTGAATTAGTTATTAATTAATTCACAAGTTATTAACTCATAATGCAACTATAGAATACATCAGTTAACTCAGTTGCATATCAGTGCATGTTCAGTTCAGCAGGGATAGGTGTTAGAGGATCAGATTGCTATCAGTTGTGTCTATAGTTGTGCATGATGATTTTCACAATCAGAGGGATTGAGTATGCCAATGAATTGGCCAATATCAAGAATTATAGCTTGTGGTCACGTCCAACATAATGTGAGTGATTATTTGTAGGTCAAATACGATTTTGGTAAGCCATTCTCGTTAGTTCTTGAGCAGGTATTGAGCTGTGGAGGGAGGAAAGCAGTGGAATAGATTTGGAGATCAGATCTGAGCTGTATTGTGTGTAACAGGTGGAGCTGGTACTGGATTGCTTGTGATAAGCATTGTACTTTGTAATGTTACATGATTCAATCAATATAATATATAGATAGTGTGGGGTTTTTAGCGAGATGCTTTCCTCGGGATACATACTGTGTTTATGAGTTTGATTGATGCTTCTATGTGTGCCTGTGAATGTTTTTGCTTCTGTAAATTGATGATCAACATAGAGGAGATTATGTATTATACATGTTCCGCTTATAATTGTATGATTAGGATAATCTCTGTGAATATGTGTTAAATTATTCAAAATTTGTACATGGTATCGGAGCTAGATGATTTGTAGAAAAAATTTCTAAATGGTATCGGAGCTTCTTGATTTGTAGAAGAGATTTTTACAGGATATCAAGCGAGGATTGATCATTGGATCTATTATTCGAGAAGTGTTTACATTTTATTTCTTCAGGCAGAGTCTGTAATCGGGCCAGGTAGCCTCTGGATTCATCCTTCTTTTGGAAGGTGAGATATCTGGTGAATGCCCATACAGTCGATCTTTGTACAAGAAATAATTTGTTCTCACGAATTCTAGATCGGAAGCGGTTGAGTTTTGAGCTGGTGGAATTCGAATTTAATTCCAAAGCAAGAGATAAAACTCAGAAACATTCAGTGTGAGAATGGAGACAGTATGCCCCAGTATCTCATGAAGTTCACCTAATGCCGGGATGAGCTGGGAAGTGTGGGGGTGACTATCGAATGAGGATGGTGAGTCTATCACTCCTTGACCTTCCTAAGAGTTGGCATAGCTACCAGGACTTGGTGAATGGAAGGGAGAAACTGCCAGGATGGGAGAGAATTTGGTCGGATGTTGTGCAGGAGGAGATTATATGGAGCACCAAAGATGGTTCTTCATCCATGCAGGATGAGGAGAACTGTGCCTTAGCGAGTAAGGCGAGGAAGGGGAAGGGGAAGGTTTCTCTTTCCGAATCTTGTTCTTCCAGTGATGGAAAGAAGGTTGACAAGTCAAAGGTGAGATGCTTTCGTTGTCATGAGATTGGTTCATGGGTCAGGAACCTGTATGCTCTTGAGGTTCAAGATGCATGCAAAGCCTTGAGCAGCGAGGCAACTGATGGAGACTTGGTTGTTAAGAATGAGCGTATATTACCTCTCAACATGCAGAGTCAAAAAAAGTCTCAAACGATTGTGGAGGAGCCATGATTGGTGCAGCAGCTTCAGGAGGTTGTGGATCAGCCACAACAAGGGAAGCTGAGAGGAGATAGAGTAGAGACATCTACTCATCCAGAGACCTCCAGTAGCGGGAAACTTCGAGCCAGGTGGGCTGAGGGATTGCATGGAGCCATACCTCCAGGTAGGAGGTGGGGTGATGTGGATTGATTGTCCCAAGGAGGAGGGGCAGGATCCTTGAGGTACCAAACCTCTTGGATGAGACCTTGCTACGGGAGCCCTAGATGTGTAGTAGCAGGAACTGACTGATTGGGTAGAGACAGATGCGGATGGAGCGGTAGAGAGAGCGACAGTGCAGGGAATCCCAGGACAGCACATAGCTAGTAGGCTGCAACAATGCGAGAGGCACAAGTGTTTTGCACAGTGCTAGGTGGCACAGATAGGTGTGCAATGGTGCGAGATGCATGGAGATGTTGCAATAGCGCAGATGTCAGAGAGGGAGCACTTGTCAGCAGCAGGTAGAGCTTCAGCATCAGAGGATGTTTCTAGCCCAACAGGGAGGTCAGTTGGGAGGTGCAGTGTGGATGCAATGCTAGGAGATAGAACCAGCAACAGCACGGATGTAGTCAGAGATCAAAGTGACAGAGGCTAGAGAAGTCAGATACTGAAGAGCACAGAGATGCAAAGTTTCAGTCGACAGAGGAAATAGCAGTCAGAGACTTTCATGACAGAGCAAGTGGACCGGCTAGATGTGTTGCATGGAGAACATTCCAGGGTTACAGGATCGGGTTTGAGAGGAAGCCTTTCTTGCTGAGAGGGAGTGTTGAAAAATGTGCAACAAGAAATGCTTGTTGAGAATGCAACAAGATGATGGAGCTTAGTGGAAAGAGTCGCCTTCACTAAGTGGGCCCGCAGGCAAATTATGGTGCAAGTTCTATTTTTTATCACAGTGTGGATGATCACAGTGTGGATGATCACAGTGTGGGTGATCACAGTATGAGTGATTATAGTGTGGGTGACCACAGTGTGAGTGATCACAGTGTGAGTGACCATAGTGTGAGTGATCACAGTGTGAGTGATCAAAGTCTATTTTTAGACTGGCTGTCAAAAATAGAAAAGTCAAATATTATTGTCTCATAATAATATTTGGACTATAAACTTGATCTTATTCTCTTGGAGCACTTCAGGATGAGCTACGGATGTGGTACATGCAGATCCCAGAGGGAAATACGTGGTTACCTATGGGATGACTAATATTTTCATGTAGGACTTCAGTTAGAACTCAAGTGAGTTGAGTTTAGTGGACTGGAGGTGCAGTTGATGGAGTTGTGTTCAGTTTAGCTTTGTTAAACTAGTTGTATTTAGTCTAACTGATCAATAGACTAGAGATGAGTTGGGTGAATTAGTTATTAATTAATTCACAAGTTATTAACTCATAATGCAACTATAGAATACATCAGTTAACTCAGTTGCATGTCAGTGCATGTTCAGTTCAGCAGGGACAGGTGTTAGAGGATCAGATTGCTATCAGTTGTGACTATAGTTGTGCATGATGATTTTCACAATCATAGGGATTGAGTATGCCAATGAATTGGCCAATATCAAGAATTATAGCTTGTGCTCACGTCCAAAAGAGTGTGAGTGATTATTTGCAGGTTAAATACGAGTTTGGTAAGCCATTCTCGTCAGTTCTTGAGCAGGTATTGAGCTGTGGAGGAAGGCAAGCAGTGGAATAGATTTGGAGATCAGATCTGAGTTGTATTGTGTGTAACAGGTGGAGCTGGTACTGGATTGCTTGTAACAAGCATTGTACTTTGTAAGGTTACATGATTCAATCAATATAATATACAGATAGTGTGGGGTTTTTAGCGAGATGTTTACCCCGAGATACATACTGCGTTTATGAGTTTGATTGATGCTTCTATGTGTGCCTGTGAATGTTTTTGCTTCTGTAAATTGATGATCAACGTAGAGGAGATTATGTATTATACATGTTCCGCTTATAATTGTATGATCAGGATAATCTCTGTGAATATGTGTTAAATTATTCAAAATTTCTACACTCTGAACTATAAATTGAGGCATTGGGCTGGTTGCTAGGGAGGTTGAAAAACTGAACATTTTTTAGGGTAAATGTTGTTGGAATTGAGACTTCCTAGTTAAGCTTGAGAGGAGAGATTAGATACCTTTTGGCTTCTTTGGGAAGAGAGTGAAACTTGTCAAAGTAGAGGAGATTCTTGCTGGACCTTGGGAGGAGCTTGTACAGCATCAAGGCACCAAGTTTGTAAAGTTCTTCTTTGATTAAAGTTAATACAATCAGATTCATTTTTCTCAATAAATTGTCTTATATGGTTTATTTCATGAATTCCTTGATCATCATGATAAATATGGTTTATTATATTGGCTTTTCATATGCTATTTGATATGTGTGCCTATTTGTGTTTGCAGATTCTTTACAAAGGAGCTCATTTGGATCAACGGAGCGTGGCTTCCACAAACCAGCACTGGACTCGCGGTAGGCCTAAAACATCTACTAGCCTTTATTTATAAATCGCATATTTAGAGAAAGATAGAATTTGTTTGGTTTTCTTGTCGCTAGATATCCATAGATACTAGGGAGTTCGATACTCGGGAGGTCGGTCTTGTTTGCAAGAACGACTCCTCCGGCCAACAAAATGGTGACTCCACTGGGGACTTGAATTTTTGGTTTTTGCCTTTGCTTTTACTTTGACTTGAGAAACTGTTTCTTTGTTTCTAGTTTTTTCTTGTTGTGTGGGATTGGGTAGGTTTTGTAGATCTTGAATTTTTTTTTTTTTTTCACGCTTTTGGAAGAGGACCGCACCCTCTGTTTTTAACACAATGCAGACATCCCTGCACTTTTTCGTTACACACAGAGCAGTACCGCACCTGGTTGTACTGGGAGCCTACGGACCCTGTCAAATTTTTGAAAAACTTAAAATATTTTCATTTAGTTAAGCCTGGGATTTATTTATGTGTTTTAGCCTCTGCCCAGATCTGCACGTGTCTTGTCAGAAACTTTTCGTAGGTTAATTCCATTGGCATTTAGGTTTTAGGTGAATTTCTAGAAGCTTTGTGTGTCTGGCTTGATTTTTGTTTGGTCTTTGTAGTAACTTAGAGCTTAGAAGCCTTAGAAACCTCAGATCACCCTGGTTTTTGTTGGTCTTCTTATGAGTCTAACCAATTTGTAAAATCTACCTTTATTGAGGAATACATCTTGTTTTTCTCTTTGCAAAGCTTCGAAAGAACTTGTGTTGAAAGTTTTGGATTTCATTTTTAAAAAAGAAAACAAAAGCTGGTTGTTTTTTGATTAATTTGTGATTCTGGACAAATTAGTCCTTAGTTTTCTCATAACTAAGTAAAACATCCTTGAAAAGAAATTTTGTAAGCTTTTACTTCAATTAGTTTTTTTGGAATTTATAGATCTCAAGATTAGATTTTCAATAGTTTTGAGTGTTTTATAAAAATAAAAATAAAAAAACCTCTTTTGAAAAAGTTTGTTTTTGTAGTATTTGAGTGTTTGAAAAGAAAGGGAAATTTTCGTGAGCATAACTAGTTGTCTCGTTTTTGAGTTTATTGGAAAAGACAAAAAGTTCTTGTTTTTTTTTTTTGTTAAGGAAAGATTCGTTTTTCAAGCATTTGCATTCTCAACTCTTTCTTTAGCTAGAAATTCATTGAAGAAAAAGGATTGTTTATCATCTTAAGTGCATTTTTAGTGTTTTGGAGTCAAGTCTTCACACCATAAAGTTTCATATCTGCACCTTTTGACTTAAGAAAAAACCAATAAAAATAACGCTTAAAGTAAAATCTATCTAGCAATCTTTTTATTTCTAGGGCTCTTTATCACCAACATAGCTTAGGCTAGTATCTTGGAGTAGGGAGTAATTAACTCTCCAAGATAGTAAAACAAACAAGTAGTTGTATCTTACGGTAGGAGATAAATTCCAATTGTTACATCTATGCTCTGGGAAGCTCCTCTTAAAGGATTCAAGCACGAGATTGGATCTTCCACTATGAGATCAACCTTCCACTACAACGTCAACAATGCCATAAGCTTGGGCTTCTGTTGCTAACATAAAAACATCTCTGGTCCAAACTAGTGGGGTAATCAATCCTTCCTCATTGGGAACAATACAAGATATACACGTATTAAAAACGGTAAACCTCGAATTGACCATTGTCGAGGAGCCTGGGGTCACTTGTTGGTAAACCTTGGATTATGTCAAGGAGCCTTCAAGGGTATTGAGCTTGCTACTCTGCCCTTGCGTGTGTATCGGATCACAGACTATTCCCCTAGGTATATTTGTTTCCGTTGGTAACCATAGTGACCATATTCTATAGGATTCTTTCCTAAGGTGATGGTGGAGGGAAGATCCCACTGTACCTGGAGCAGACGTCAGCTAGACTCACTTGGATTTTCTAGGGGGTTCTCTTCACTCGAGACGGTTTAGTGGAGAAACTTGTGCCAGTCTATTCATTAAGCATATTGCTAGGGTAACTGTTCAAACCACCATTTCTATATTGAATTCTGCAACGTTGGATTTCATCACCAACTAGTGTTTTCGGTACGGAAAGTTACTGTTTGTGTGTGGTTTGACCTCCTAGATTCTTTAGGCATGTGATTCACAATTGTTTGGTTCTTTAGAGACTTTAGGTGGTTTTCATTGAGATTTTTATTTGTTTGCGTGTGAAGCAATTAAATTTTTTTAATCGTGGCTGAATTACCGAGGCAGTCCCGTAGACTTCGGCACCAACCTCCTAAGTTTTCACCAAGCTAGCTTGAAGGTCTACGAGCCCTTGTAACTCCTAGTGACAGTAGAGTTGGGTCACCTGAAGAAGGAGAGTCTTCTTTAGGTGTACATCTTGATTATCAAGTGCAAGCACCAGAGTATATTATTGAACCTGTTTCATTTTCCGAAGTTACTGGTAGTTTTTCTTCTACTAGTGAATTAGCCTAGGAACCTGAAATATCTGAACCTGAAACTGAACTTGCTGCTACTCCAACATCAGGATTTGCCTCTCCAACTTTCAGTGGTCCTGGTTCACCCAGGGTAGAAAGAGTCATTACCCAAAATCTTCCTTCTGGACTTATTGCTATTGGAGAACTTGTTACTCCGGAAGAAGGTATACTTATCCCTGAAAATCAACCATCTATAGAACTTAGGGAACTTGAATCGATCTTTTACAGTCCACCTAGGAGGGATGCTTGGTATCTTTCATTGACCAATTTTTTGGAAAACCCGGGACTAAGTTTTTCACCACCTCACATTCCTTTTCATCCAACACCTAGGGGTTATTATCCTCCTTTGAATATGTCGAGATAGTCATCCATGTTTTCTCAATCTCCAGAAACATTTTTATATGGCGGTCCTTCTATTCCCTTTGGGTATCAATCACTTACTTGTATTTTTTCGGGAGAATCTCCTCAACTTGTTGAATAAGGGTTATTAACTGGAAATAACGGAACTAAGCCGTTGAGTGTAGAAGATATTCTTATGATGTTAGGTACCATTCCAAATCCGCAACCTCAAGGTGGCCAGTTACCACCTAGGGGGCAGCCTTAAGGTCCTCATTTATCGCCTTGGGGGCAACCTCAAGGTACCCAATTACCGCCTGGGGGGCAACCTCAAGGACAGTACATACCTACAGGACAGTACATCCCTCAGGGTCAACCCTAGACTCAGTATGTACCTCAAGGTCAACCCCAGTATCAATATGTACCTCAAGGTCAACCCCAGTATCAGTACGTGCTTGAAGGTTATCAACCTCAAGGTCAGTACCCAACCCAAGGTTTGCAACCACCTTTAGGTCAACCATTTGTCCAAGGAGCTGGAAATCTACCTTTGAATTATCAACCCTACTCTCAACCGGTTATGGTCCTCAATATACTCAACCTTCTATGGGTCCATACCTCGGAATGAATTTAGTGTCGGATCCATCTCAATCTCAACAGATCTTGCAACCGAATGTGCAGTTGTCATCTCAATCTGGACAACTCTTGGTTTCTGGTTCAACCCAGCAACCTGTCCAGCCTACTATTCAAACTTCTGCACCTTCTGTAGTTTCTCAGCCTCGGCCTAGTTCGCCTCAAACTCCGCCTCAAACGACTGCTGCAACATCTGTTCCATCTACCCAACCTACTTTTGGAGTATCGATAGCTCCAATTTCTACTGTTCCTGCATCAATTCCTCAAGCATCTTTACCTCAGTCTGGACCCACAATTCAGACTTCGGTTCAAATGCTTGTAGGAAAACCTGGTCCAAGTATGGTTATCACAAGTCAAACTCAATTTACTTATCAACCGTACCAGAGACAGTACCAATTCGGTCCTGCTATGCATAACCCAGTCTATTAGTATCAACCATACCTTGGGTATACTTATTAGAAACCTCAACAACCCCAGTACGGTCCGGTTACTCCTGGTTTTCTGGGAGGATATAATATCCCAAATGCAATTCCAATTCCTAGTTATCCTGGATATCCTCCTCTTGGGGTTGGTCTCATGACCCAGGGTTTCAGAGACCCTAATCGTCAGTTACCGTTCATTGCAACTTTGGACTTTCTTGAATTTTCGTGCCTTACGAATGATCCAATTAATTATCTTCCGTTTTGGCCGCCAATGCCGAATAAGTTGCCTAGTGATATTCCTAAGTTTGAAGGAAAATTAGGAGAGGATCCATCAAACCATGTGATGACTTATCACCTCTGGTGTGCATCTAACTCCATTTCAGATTATTCAATTCATTTACGGCTTTTTCAACGCACTCTAATTGGTCTTGCAGACAAGTGGTACATTGAGTTACCGTGAGCCACTTTTTATAATTTTAGTCAGCTAGCTACTTCGTTTTTAACTCATTTTCAGTTGCCTATCAGATATGACAATGGCACGGAATTATTAACTTCATTAAAATATTCAACGTCCACTTACATTTCAGATCACATTCATGAATGGAGACGTCGATGGCATTTAGTGAAGTTTTTTATTCCGGATCAAATCTTAGCAGAATGGTTTGTCAAATCTTTATTACCTAAAATCACTAAGGATATAGCTAAGGCAGGAGTCGTTACTGAAGAGCAAGTAATTGCTCAAGCTCAGTACCTTGACCTCGTTTATACACAGTTGGGTATGTTACACGAGAAAATCCCTGACCTTCCTAAACAAAATCAAATAGTTGCAGCTCCTTCAAGGTCTTATGCCGCTGATGGTATGATTGGTACAGTTCATACCAAAAGTAAGAAGAAATCTTCCAAGAATTCTTCTCCTATCATAAATTTACCAGATTCCCCGACAGGAGATTCTTCCATGGAAATTTCTGCTGATATTCATGTTGTAGAGTCATCTACAGCCAAATCAAAATCCAGCGGTAAAAATAAAGGGAAGAAGAAAAATAAATCAGATAAAAATTCGAAAGAGAAACCAGAAAAATGGAATCTACTGATGAGAAATGTAAACCTTGTTATCATTGTCTCATTTGTGATGAAGAGCATTTTACAAGAGACTTCCCTCATCGCGCTGAGGTTGCGAAAATCATCAAAGGTTCTCAAACGCCTACTATTTTTAAGGATCCTTTTCCTAGTCAAGACAATAAGATGATAGGTTCTTACTCAAATGCCTCAGAAGAACCCATAATGATGATGTCCCATGTTAGGATTGCGACACGATCGCAAGATTATGGAAGTAAAAGTCCTGTTGGTGGTAAGGAAGAAGAATCTTCTAATTCAAACCCATCAACTTCAACTCCCGGTTCCGATCCACTACAGATCGAGAAACCTAACCCAGACTTAGTAATCAAACTGCCTGCCAAGGTGTTATAGACATTTTTTGGACTTACAGCATTGAGCATGAAATGTCCATAATCTAAGGGATCCAAAGTCCCTAAACATGTTGTTCCTACCCCTAGAGGAACAAGGCTAACAAACCACAACAATTCACAGAAGTTCTCCACCTGAAACTGCTCAAAAACAAGTCAATTTAGGATCATTTCAGTGGCTACACTAGTTGTTTGCGCTGAATGTCAAAGCCAACACTGGCTACCTGCATTGAATGTCAACTGGAACACGGGCTACCTACGCTGAACGAGAGTGGACAAGTGGCAGGCTCATTTCTCAAGGTGTCAAAACCCAGGAAGCTTCCAAAATGACACTTGCCTCAGGGAATTCGACTGGTGATGAGTAAGAGGTTCCAAATCTCCAAGTGGAAGCAAGAACCTCCAAGTGGACTCAAGAACTGACAGAGGGAGAGGACACTAGTCAGATCTCAAGCTGACTCATCCTCTCTCCAAACATCTATATATGGATCTCTCCTCCATGAGATCTAGAGGCTGGAATTTTATTATTGCAAAGAATTGCTGTTGGTTTGAGATTGGAATCATTGGGTGCTTAATGCTTTGAAAGGGGTGAAGATAGGAATTCCATTTGCTGGGAAGGAGATGCTGGATTGGAGCCCTCTGGGTTGTATCTCTTCCTGAACCTTGTTATTCATCAATAAAGCTATCTTGGTTTCTCCTATATGATGATGTATTTTTGATGTATGAATGTATTAGCATGTTTAGTTTATTTCTAATCCTAAACTAGTTATGAATGTGAACATCTGTCTTTGAGTAGTGTTCTTCTCTTGTCGCAAGTAGATGTTCTCTTGTCGCAAGTAGCTGTTCTCTTGTGATCTTGCAGGAAGTTGAAGCTGGATAAGCAAGAAGGCAAGCAGTTGTGAACACCAAAGAGAAGAGAGACCGGATCGAGGGACAAACGGAAGACACCGGTAAGTCTATTGATCTCTCTTCTTTCACATTTCATAAAGGAAGAAACCAGAGTAGTTGTACTCGTTTGTTGCTAAGGCACTGTCACACCTTAGGTGGATAGGATCGTTCTGCATAGGCATTTTTCCCCACAACACAAGGTTATAATTCGAAAGTCGGCTTTCAATCCACATGCGAGAGCTACTCAAAACTATAACATTGTTGAAGATTTGGCTATTTCACCTTCAGCAATGTCGGCTTTGGAGGTGCTGCAATCATGTCCAGCACAGCATAAATTGCTATTGTCGGTTATAGGAGCTGTTGATATTCACGACTCAAACCTTATAATTTTTGATCTAGAAAATAGTACACCTCACTTACCTCATCAAATGGCTTTCCAGATTCCAGTGTTAGTCAAAAACAAATCTTTCTATAGGATTGTGATTGATGAGGGAGCCTCAACATGTATTATGTCGATCCAGTGTTGGAGATCGCTTGGTTCTCCTACACTTAATCAATCCCCGACGATTCTAAAGGCCTTTGATGGCCATGGGTTCCATCCTTTTCGCATTCTACAGGATTTACCTATAGGGGTTGAGGCAAAACTATTAATCTAGATGTGGAAGTGGTTGATGCCCCTCTAGATTACAACCTTCTCTTGGGTCATAGTTGGTCTTACGCTATGACTGCTGTTGTTTCATCGGTCTTTTGGCTTATAAAGTTTCCTCATAATGGAAAGATCGTAACTATAGACAAGCTAACTTACTTTTCATCCGACCCAGCCTCTTCTGAAGTATCCAGCATGTCGGCAAAACAACTATCCCTTATAAGGATGTTGGAGTAGGACTAGTTAAAGATTCTGGTTTACTAGGAACTTTTTCCTTTCCTCCTCCCAACGTATCGCCTTCTACTGCAACCATTCATATGATTTCATCATACACTATTGTTTATGATGATCCTTGGATCGTACCTTCCGAATCTGAGATAGGTTAATTTGGTGATGCTATTCCTTTGAGTCCATATGAAATTGCGTATCAGGCCATACATTCGTTTTCCGACCCTTCTTCAACCCAAATTGACTTAATGAATGTAGTCCATGAAGAATCACTTTCAATATCAGACTCAGTTTCAACAACATTTTCCAAACTTGTGCACACTAATGAGAAAATTCGTGAAATCTTGTCTGTTGATGATTTACCATAGGAAGATCTTCATCATAGATCTTCGTTTTTACCTGAGATTGATCACTTTGAAAATGATTTTTCATCTATTTTTACGACTGATTATGTCAAGGAACCTCAGAATCCATTGAAAAATCTTGATTCTGAGTTAAATTTGGGAAATATTTCTTGAACTATTCCTATTGACATTTCGGTTAAGCCTGGAATTGTTGAAAACATTCATATAGGTGCCTCTTGTACAAAAGATGAAATTCAAACATATAAGGCCCTATTTCAAGAATTCTGTGACGTGTTTGCCTGGTCATATGAGGAAATGCCAGGAATTGATCCAGCAATTGTTGTTCATGAAATCAAAACTTACCCAGATGCTAAACCCATCCGGCAATGTTTGCGTCAGATCCACCCGCGAAAAGCTGCTGCTATTAAAGCAGAAGTTGAAAAATTACTTAAAGCAGGTTTCATTTATCCAATTCCATTAACGGATTGGGTATCGAATATTGTTCCTGTTAACAAAAAGCAAGAAACAATAAGAATATGTATCGATTATAGGGATATTAATCGAGCCTGTCCAAAAGACAACGACCCAACTCCCTATATCGAACAAATCATTAATGATTGTGCCGACAGTGAAATATTCTCCTTCACAGATGGTTTTTCCAGATACAATCAAATAAATATTCTACATGTTGATCAACCAAAAACGACTTTCATTTGTCCATGGGGGACATTTGCTTATTGCAAATTACCTTTTGGGCTTAAGAACGCCGGAGCAACTTTTCAAAGAGCCATGTCTTATGCGTTTCATGACATCAAGCATATTGTGCAACCCTATCTCGATGATTTACCTGCTCATTCATTACATCGATCCGATCATCTCATCCATTTACGAGCATCTTTATGAGGTGTAGGCATTATCGAATTAGGTGGAATCCACATAAGCATTTTTTCTGTATAGAAACGGGTCAGTTACTGGGATTTGTTGTTTCGAAAGCTGGCATTCGTGTCGATCCCTCGAAGGTTGAAGCTATTGTCAAATTGCCTCCTCCTTCGAGTCTTCGCAAACTCCAAAGTTTGCAAGGGAAAGAAAAATTTTTACGTCGATTCATTCCTAACTACATCGAGATAACAAAGGGTTTTACCCGGTTGTTGAAACAGAATACTCCATTCTTTTGGGATGACATAGCTGACAAATATTTTGATGCACTAAAACACGCGTTGACCCATGCACCGTTATTGCATCCTCCCAACTACAGCCAGGACTACTTCTTATATCTCACTGCCTCTCATTCCACCATCGGAATGGTATTAGTTCAGGAAGATGAATTCGGTAGTGAACATGTGATATATTACCTTAGTCGCACTTTGAATCCAACTAAGCTAAAATATTCACATGTGGAGAAATTGGCTTTGGCAGCTGTTCAAGCTATCCAACGTTTTCGTCATTACATTTTACTACACAAGACTACTGTAATTTCTGACTGCAACCCTATGATCTATATTTTGACCAAACAATTGCTAGGGGGCAAGTATTCCAAATGGATTGTTATCCTGCAGGAATTTGACTTGGAATTTGAAAAATCTAAGTCAAAGAAATCTTTAGTTTTGCGGAGATAATGTGTGACTTCCCGCGTGCTGATACTGAAACTGTGGCGGAAGAGCCCATTGCGGATGAATCCTTGTTTCTAATCAGCACTCTTGATCCATGGTATGGAGATATCATAGTTTATCTCCAAACCCAATCCTTTTGGCCTAAAATTTCAAGAACTCAGTGTCGGAAAATACGATTCCAATCCCAACAATTCAAAATTATTGGAGATACACTTTATCGTCGTGGGGTGGACTCTGTTTTCTGACATTTTTTAATTCATGAGGAAGTTGAAAGGGTTCTAAATGACTGTCACTCTAGAGCGTATGGCGGTCATATGTCTGGGTTTGCCACAACCCAAAAGATATTGCACGCTGGCTATTTATGGCCATCTTTGTTTAAAGATTGTATTAACGTGGTCCGAAAATGCCACAACTGACAAATTTTTGATCGAAAGATGCGCGCTCCACCTGCTCCTCTCCACCCTATAATTGCATCGGTCATTTTGCGAAACGGGGTATCGATTTTATTACATGTAACCCTCACTCGGCCGGGGGGCATGCGTATATCATCCTTGCAGTAGATTATTTTACCAAGTGGGCCAAGGCGATGCCTACATTTTTGGCAGACAGAAAAACTGTTGCGATTTTCCTTTTCGTTCATATAATTGCTAGGTTCGGTGTTCCACAAGTGATTATCACTGATCATGGGTGTCATTTTCGAAATATTATGATGACTGAACTAACAGACCAACTTGGCCTGCGTCACGATAGCTCAACTCCATATTATCCACAGGCTAATGGTCTGGTTGAAGCCATCAACAAAGTTCTAGTCATCATGATCTGATGAATCATTGGGATTCATAGGTCGAATTGGCATAACATGTTATTTTCAGCGCTTTGGGCATATCAAGCCTCAGTAAAAACATCAACTGGTTTCACTCCTTTCCAACTAGTTTACGGTTTGGAAGTTGTGTTACCCATTGAATGCAAAATCTCGTCATTGCAAATGGCCATAGAATTACTTCCAGCCACTTCTGAAGAGGAGAAACGTTTGTTGTACTTGGCTCAGCTAGATGAGAATCGACGTGATGCTACACTAGCAATCGAATCTCATGCCAAACGTATTAAAGCTCAGTATGATTTAAATGTTACGCCTCGTAATTTTTTGGAAGGAGACCTAGTATTATTGTACGATCAAGGAAATGATAAATTAGGTGCTAGAAAATTCGTACCCATGTGGCATGGTCCTTATGTTGTTAACCGAAAGCTGGCAAAAGGGGTCTATGAATTGGTAGACTTTGACGGGGTCTCTTTAGGTAAGCCCAGAAATGGTCTTTGCCTGAAGAGATATTATGCTTAAATCTGGGTGTCAAGATTTTAGTTAGGATAGTTTTCTTTCTAGCTGGTGTGTTTTAGATTAAAAAGTGTGCTTAGCTTAGAGAGTGTTTTCTCATTATTCCTGCTTATCTTGATTTTACTCTTGATATTGCAGATGTCGACGTCTCTCAAAACATACATTGGTTTTGCTGATGGTGCTTGTCGTAATACACAGGACATTTCTTCCACAGCTTGGATTATCTATTCGCCCTCTAATTGTTATAGACATTTTTGTGCCTAACAGCATGAAGCATGAAATTTCAATAATCTGAGCGATCCAAAGTCCCTAAACATGTTGTTCTTACCCCTAGAGGAACAAGGTCAGCAAACCACAGCACTAAAAATCAATTCTCCACCTGAAAACACTCAAAAACAAGTAGTTTCTGGATCATGTCAGCTGCTCCACTGAGCATCTGCGCTGAATGTCAACTGCTCCACTTTGTACCTGCGCTGAATGTCAAAAGCAGTGAAGGCTACCTGCGCTGGGCGAGATTGGCCAAGTGGCACATTCATTCTGCAAGGTGTCAATTGCCCAGGAAGCTTCCAAACTGACACTTGGGTCAAGGAATTCGCCTTGTGATGAGTAAGAGGGTCTTGATCTCCAAGTGGAAGCAAGAATCTCCAAGTGGACTCAAGAACTGAAGATTAACTAAAGTGAGAGAGGACACTAGTTAGCTTCATGCCAGCCTCAAGCTGACTCATCCTTTCTCCAAATCTCCTATATATAGAGCTCTCTCATGAGGTCTAAGGAGGCTGGAATTTTGTGCAAGTAAGGAAGTGTTGTTGGTTTGTGTATAGAACTATTGGGTGATTGCTTGAAGGAGGTGAAGAGGAGATTTCTTTCTGCTGGGAGGTGTTGCTGGATTGGGCCTATTATGGTTGTAACTCTCTCAGAACTCTACTTCTTCTATTAATAAAGTATTTGAGGTTCTTCTATATGCATGTGTCTTTATGGTGAATAGATGCTTGTATATTTGATTTATGCTAATCCCTGAATCGATTATGGATGTATGCTTCTTGTAGTTTCCTTTCTTTGTGCTTTTACAGGATCTTTGTGTAGCTGGGCCGGTGAAAGAGCAAGGAGCTAGGAGCAAGCTGCAAGGAGTGAGGACCGGATCGACTATTAAGCGCAAGATAACGGTTAGTAGATCATCCTTCTCTTCTCTCTCTCATCCCATAAAGAAGTAATCTTGAATAGCTTTGCATTCAGTTGTTGCTGAGGTACTATCACCCTTAGAGTGGGATAGGGTCATTCCATATTGGATACTTTTCCCAACAACAAATTGGCGACTCCGCTGGGGATCATATCTTGTTGGTTACTTGTGTTTTTTGCTATTCATTTTATAAACAAAGGGAGTACCGAATCGAACTGTGTTTGAATCTTTCAAATACAAAGTAGAGGGCAGCTACTCTAGCTCAGTTTCTGGGCAAGTTTATAATTTGAAGAGCTGATCCACAAGGACTCTTATAAGCTCTTAGTGATAGCTTTTCATCCTCCTTGTCATCCCTTAGTGTGTCCTTGACTGATAGCTTCTGATTTGAGCAAAAACTGTGAATTTTTGAGCAATCTGTGACCCGGAAACCACCAGAAACGAAAGTTTCGTTCTTCAGTGCAGGCTGTACAAAGGCGGTTTGCATTTCAGCGCAGTTCCCAAAGGGGCTACCTACGCTGAAGGTCAAACAGGCAGTGTTCCACCTGCACTGGACCAGTCCTGCCTTGTGCTGCTGGGGTTGCCTGCTGTGTCTTGCCTTGTTTTTCACTCTTGTTTTTGCTGTTTGTTACCAATCAGTAGGCCTATCTGAAACCAAATTTCCTTATCATTATTCCGCCTCGGTTGTATAAAGAAACTGTGTTTGTTCTTTGTGTATTTCTTTTACATTTACAGTTTCCCATAACGAAAGTGAACCAGTCTTGCTGTGGCCTCTTAGATCTAGACCTGTGATAAAGTGTTGTTTTGATCTTAAGAGTTAGTTGGTTTGCTGTTCATAGCTGATTGAGCTTTTGCTATCATCATATTGGTTTGAATTTATATATTTCTAGTGTCGAAACAAGTAAATCTTAAGGTGTCTTTTGATTTTGGACAAGCTTGTTTGTTTTCACTTGAAATTGAATTCAAAATTATACAACAGCTTTCTTTTTGCATTTCACCAACATTAAGAAAGAGAAAAGAAATACTTGCATTGTGCATATACATTATGACAGTTTGCATGTTGATTTAGGAAAAAGTGCATTAGTGTGTGCTCTATGATCTGTGTGAAAAGGTGTTATCTTTCTTTTCCCTCAGTAGTTAAGGTTTTCAAAGTTGAAAGATTGAAAAGCTTGCTTATCATCTTAGACTGCATTTAGGAGTGTTACTATACATCTCGTGGTGATCCATAAAGGCAAACTGCTAAACAAGATCAACCTTAAAATAAATTGAATTTACATAACAACGCATTGAAACATAACGCAAACATTTAGAGGTCTAAGCTAGAGACGTGTTCCGGCGTCGTTAAACGTGATATCTTAGCGTTGAGTGGTTGGGTGATTCCTCCACGGTGAAGCGATAAGTATCAATACGGACTTGTGCTCCCACGTACCGTCGCATATATATTGGGAGACCCCTATAGGAACAAAGCCTTTATCCAATAGGAAACCGTGTCAGCCGCCCTACTGATCGCAATGCAGTGAACACAGCATTCACGAAGATCGACCACCCGTACCGTAAAACGTATTCTGTGGTTTTGCGAAAAGTTTGGCACACCCTCTGCCTAGAACTCCAGAGCAGTTTCTTTTGGCCTTTTTCAAACTCTATAACTGAAAAAGTCCATCCGATCATTTGTCACTTCGGGCTCGTTAAAACATCGAAGGAGACTAGAGTCATCTTTAGCTTTTTCTCGACTCTTAAGAAGTGAAAAAGCAAGTTTGTGTCTAAAAGCGTCGTTATAAAATTTATTTTAAAACGGAACATAATCACCTCCTATTCCCGCGTTGATCTTAAGTTGAGAACATGGAACGCCCCAACCAAGGAACTCCACATGATGGAAATCCTAGTCCATTCTCCTCTTGGGGAGAAGTTGGTGCGCCCCACATGGCCACATTGTCGCTTCCAGGACTGACAATTGGCCTGCCTATTTGGCTATTCTCAACTAATGTAGTTCAGACCACCATGGTTCCTGATCAGTCGAGTCAACAGTTAGATCAGTCTAGAGCTGCCCACTAGCCTTCCACTTCTTATAACTCTTCCTCTAATCCTCCATCTTCGCAAGGTGGGGCTGGCAAAAGCCAAGCTCCCATGGAGAAGGAAAAGAAGAAGAAAGAGAAGAAGAAGAAGGAGCCTAAGGCGACTGAGGGCAAGCAAAAGACATCTGACAAAAACCCACACACAGCACAGACCGGGCCTAAATCGCCATGTGTCATATGTAGAGGAGACCACTTCCATAGAGATTGTCCTTGTATTCCCCGGATACTAAGGGACTGGTCACCTCGTTTGCACAATTCGGGAGCATCAACCTCTGATAGCCATGTTGATTGCTTACCGTCAACCAGCGAAAGTGAAGGTTCAAGACGAAGAGGGAGATCAAGATCTCCCTGCAGACTGTGTGAAGGCGGTCACGCCATCCACCGTTGTCCCTTCTTAGACGAAGCGAAGAGAGTTTTGGAAGATCACCCGGTTTCACTGGTAATACTTCCTCCTGGATACAAAAAACTCGTGCCAAGTCCTTCGTTGGTTGAAAATACAGCTGGCCCGCTCAAGTGGTCAGCGGAAGCGTCAGTCATTGAAAATGAACCTACTGAATCCAGACCAGACGAAAGTCTAAAGGTCGATACGGCAGTTGACCCGGTTCTTCCTTCAGAGGTTTCATCCTCAAATGACACCGTCACTGAAGATTCATCTTCAAGTGACACCCTCACTGAAGAGAAAAAGGATGACACCATCCAGATTCTTTTCATCAACACAGATTCTGATGAGCATCAGGGCAATGCGCCCATTCCTTTATCGCAGGAAGGAACATCGTCAGGATCATATCCGGCCGTGTATTCGGTCCCACCACCAAGCAACCTGGTTGTATCCTTTGATTGGAACCAACTAGGCAGACCCCGGTTACCAGCCAATATACCATTCAGAATCATAGTCCAAATCTACAGAATGGTAATGGATGGAACTATCATTGATGAAGGGGCATCTATGAGTATCCTTTCCTCTATTGCTTGGAAAGCACTGGGTTCCCCAGAGCTTTTACCTGAGATAAGAAATCTCTCGGGTTTTGATAAAGGAACCAGTCGACCATTAGGGATCCTCCCCAATGTACCTGTTACATTGAAAGGGAAGACCGTCCAAATGAACGTGATGGTCGTCCAAGGACCCTTGGATTATAACCTACTCCTTGGACGAGACTATATATATTGCATGGGAGCTATAGTCTCCTCACTCTTTAGAGTAATGTGTTTTCCACACGAAGGAAGAATGGTCAAGCTCGTAGACCAACTTTCATTTCTGGGATCACGCATCGCAAATAGTCAAATACCAACCCTGAATGGTCTATTCACCCAAGAAATGTCTCCACCCCCAGTCCTCCTTCCCGATGAGTGCGAGTGATTCGGAAAGATAGGGCTGGAACCCAGGGGGCATGCATCCTGGTCTGCTTCGGGCAGAGGAAACCTTGGGTATAAGGTAGAATTTCCGCAAAAAAGTATGACTAGTCCGTACCCCGTCCGTGGATGGAAGAGGGGTTGTTCTAGAACAGGACTCTTTTGTCAAAGTTATGTGTTTGATGATTTTAGTCATTCACCTTTGTCTAAACAGGTAGGCTACCAAGGAAAGAGATTCTATTGCGGCAGCAAATGGTAACCATCTTTGGGTAAAAGGCAAGCCTCAGCCATTAAAACTAATGTTTTAGAGGATAAGTAGGGGCAGCCTCCAAAGAAAGGGATTCCTTTGCTGCAACAAGTAGTAACCATATTTGAGTAACCTAATGATAGACATCGCCGAAGAAAGAGTTTCATTTGCGGCAGCAAATAAAACCATTTTTTGGATAACCTGAAAGAGGCAAGCCTCACCCATCAAAACAAATGTTTTGAAGGATAAGTAGGGGCAGCCTTGAAATTGTACCTTATACCCGGGGGCATGCAAACCTTTTGGAGTGTAAGCAAAGAGCGGTCATTGATCGTTTCCTAACTTACATAAAGAAAGGATGGGGGGCAAAGGTCAAAAATTGCCAAATTTAGAGCATAGCTTATGTGAGGTGCAAGCTCTATAAAAATTGGAATCTTGCAGGAAGACATTTCTTATCCTATGACTGGTATATCTAGCAGTTTTACCGCAGAATTTATGCTCGTTAAAAAATAGAAAAGCGAGATCGAGCAGTTTTACCGTGGAATTTATGCTCGTTAAAAAATAGAAAAGCGATATCGAGCAGTTTTACCGTGGAATTTATGCTCGTTAAAAAATAGAAAAGCGAGATCCGAGCAGTTTTAGCGTCATAGTTCATGCTCGTTAAAAAATAAACATAAGCTTTTGAGCAAGTTTAAGCTCGTTAAAAAATGAACTTCCTGGTAAATAACCATTGTGATCGTAAATTTATTAGCCATAAAAACCTTGGTCGTGTTTGCACCCGCCACCTCCATTCCATTTGGCCAATCGTTCACCTCCATATGATTGTTTACCCATTTTGAGGAACAGCTGCGAAGAGTGATTTCACTTAGCCATCCTTGTGACACTGCCGTGATTGGAAAATTCCAACCTGCACCTGGAATCTGCTGCTATCCCTGTTTATCACTCGTTCCTCAAAAGACGAGTCTTCTTTGAGCTCTTTTCTCTTGACTCGTAAAATATGAAAAGTTTGCCGAGTTTTGGCCTTCCAGCTCGTTAAACGACCGGAAGAGCTATCCCTCTTCTAGATTTTAATCTTTTTGGACCTGAGGGATTATTGCACAAAAAGGTCGAGCGCTTGTTTTATTCGGCTCGTTAAAGTTATCGAAAACTCATCCCTTCTGTATTGTTTTATACTTTTTCAGACTTAAGGGATTAGATGACGAAAAAGGAATTTTGGAGTTAACTTTTTGTACCTTTTCAGACTCTCTCAAAATGAAAAGGACCGAGTTTTCCTTGTCGTTAGACTCGTTAAAATGATTAAATAGCGACAAACTTGTCTTTAGACGAGAACAAGTTTCCCTATCGCTAAGCTCGTTAAAACATAGCGATGGGCTTGCCCGAAGGGCAGGTTATAGAACAAGCATATGTTATCCTCCTCAATCTTGACAAAAATAAAGAGGTACTGGTCAGAAATGACTGGGGAAAAATTGGGAGAACCTCGAAGCTTTAAATGGTAGCAAGTCACTCTTGAACATGACACTTTGTCCTCCGTATCACATCGGGTTGGGTTGTTTCATTCACCGGTCTCATCACCATGGTCCTCGCCAAACCATCCACATTTGGGGTAATGCTACCAATCCATCACATCAGTGTCGTTATATGTTCAAGAGATGTGTTCAGAAATAGTCAACCGTGTCCCATCCACTGCCATACATTATCCTTCATCCACCCATGATCGCCACCCTGAATCATATCTCACAGATTGTTTTCACCTCCACTAAAATCATTAGCTCCGTTCCGTGTCACTGATGTGGGATTCATTAAGGCCCTCCTTTGACGGATCACTTCTTGTCGACTTCAGCTCATTATCCAAGAAGTTGATCTAGGCACAAACCCCCCAGTACTTTGAAGCTTGCATGCCTCAATGGCAAGTTTCTCACTTCTGGAGACAGGTATACATCAAGGACCTTCGACCAGAAGATTTTGCGTGGTGTTCGATGCCAAGTCCTTTATTCACACCACGTGAATTGTACTGCAATACCTTGAGGTCATTGTCATTATTGGTGATTCCTCTCGCGCTTGTTAACGGTTTACATTATTGACCGGTAATCAAGCGATGTCTTTCCATGTTCGACTTCAACGCAATTCTCACATGGATCGACTTGTACTTAGAGTGAAGATCGAACGAGTTTGAAGACCCCGGATCTAGTTTCATCCATCCAGGCTGCGATATATATTCAGGATATAAAGACATTTGTTATGTACATCATTGCAGCAGATGATCATCCTACTCAAAGGATGATAATTTCAGCAGAGAATTATCAGTCTTCCATCAGACGATCGTCTGTTCTATGTACCAAAATGAATTTATAAAGCTGAGCATGGGAATGCCCGCCTCAGCTAGATCATGAAAGCAGAGTGAAAAAATAATGTATTTTATTGTATTTTATTACAGGGCACCTCTCAGCGATTGAATGAACTTCGGATCCTCCTGATAAAGCATTTCACCCGATAAACGACCTCATACTTTAGGGGGCAACTGTTATAGACATTTTTGTGCCTAACAGCATGAAGCATGAAATGTCAATAATCTGAGGGATCCAAAGTCCCTAAACATGTTGTTCTTACCCCTAGAGGAACAAGGTCAGCAAACCACAGCACTAAAAATCAGTTCTCCACTTGAAAACACTCAAAAACAAGCAGTTTCTGGATCATGTCAGCTGCTCCACTGAGCATCTGCGCTGAATGTCAACTGCTCCACTCTGTACCTGCGCTGAATGTCAAAAGAAATGAAGGCTACCTGCGCTGGGCGAGATTGCCCAAGTGGCACAGTCATTCTGCAAGGTGTCAATTGCCTAGGAAGCTTCCAAACTGACACTTGGGTCAAGGAATTCGCCTTGTGATGAGTAAGAGGGTCTTGATCTCCAAGTGGAAGCAAGAATATCCAAGTGGACTCAAGAACTGAAGATTAACTAAAGTGAGAGAGGACACTAGTCAGCTTCATGCCAGCCTCAAGCTGACTCATCCTTTCTCCAAATCTCCTATATATAGAGCTCTCTCATGAGGTCTAAGGAGGCTGGAATTTTGTGCAAGTAAGGAAGTGTTGTTGGTTTGTGTATAGAACTATTGGGTGATTGCTTGAAGGAGGTGAAGAGGAGATTTCGTTCTGCTGGGAGGTGTTGCTGGATTGGGCCTATTATGGTTGTAACTCTCTCAGAACTTTACTTCTTCTATTAATAAAGTATTTGAGGTTCTTCTATATGCATGTGTCTTTATGGTGAATAGATGCTTGTATATTTGATTTATGCTAATCCCTGAATCGATTATGGATGTATGCTTCTTGTAGTTTCCTTTCTTTGTGCTTTTACAGGATCTTTTTGTAGCTGGGCCGGTGAAAGAGCAAGGAGCTAGGAGCAAGCTGCAAGGAGTGAGGACCGGATCGACTATTAAGTGCAAGATAACGGTTAGTAGATCATCCTTCTCTTCTCTCTCTCATCCCATAAAGAAGTAATCTTGAATAGCTTTGCATTCAGTTGTTGCTGAGGTACTATCACCCTTAGAGTGGGATAGGGTCATTCCGTATTGGATACTTTTCCCAACAACACTAATGAGTTGGTATCTATGCATGCGGTAAGCCTCAGTCAAACAACGAACAACATTGCAGAGTATAATGCAGTGATTGAGTTATTATCTGAATCCATCTCATTTGGGATTCAGAGTTTCATTGTGAGGTTAGATTTTGAACTCGTTGTATTACAGCTTAATAGAGTGTATGCCATTAGAAATCCAGTTTTATTGAGATTATTTTTGAGATTTCGTCTCTTGGAATGTGAATTTGACTATATTGAATATCAGCATATTCCAAGATATTTAAATACCTTAGCAGATGCAATTTCTTCTCGAATGTTAAGTAGACATTTGCAGTAATCAAACAAGTAAATTTAAAAACATTCCATAACATGTTTTACAAGATAACAGGTAATAGTGATATAGCATAGTATAGAAGTGTGTCAAATATACATCGTCTTCGATCATAGGTTGAAAAACACCTTATGATCGGCAAAATGATAGTACAAAAAGCAAAAATGTCATATGAGTCTACAACAGGCGATCATCCTATCACTAGTGATGATCACGATAAGAAACCACTGTACGGGCCACCCTACAAAGGAACCTCCTGAAAGGTCTTGGGACTCCAATCACATAGCACTGTAGCCTAAGAGGAATGTCATCTATGCTAGTCTCTGGAATGTCTGTTGTCAAATGCTCTAGATGGTTTTCCAATTCGGCTAAGGTCTCTGTAGATTCATCCCGTGGGTCTGGTGCTGCTGCAGCTGGCTATTTCCTCTCATAGGGCCGGATAGTGGCTGGTCGTCGTGGACCTACATCTGCATTTGAAACTTTTTACTATCAATTTTGGGATGATTTAAAAACCAAAAAAAAAATTAAATTAGAAAATGTTGAAAAAGATTTTACCTGAGTCATCCCATTGCTCTCCTAGTGGAAGAGCCATGTCTGGGTCACCACGATAGTCCATCCCAGCATAAGGAAAATCCTGAATAGCAAAAACTTGGTTCTCCAACCAATGAAAATACTCAGGAGGAAATCGAACAACTTCTGAACCCTCCTCAGGATGACGAGCCATAACTGCAACCCAACACATCAGTTTGGGCTCTTGGGGAAGTCCACCTCCAACGGAGAGATGTTGTGGGACCAACATTGGGAATCTCTCTAGACCAAAGCTCACAACTAAGAAACCATATCCAAAGTTTTTCAATTGTCCGTTCTTTGCTCTAGTCATTTGGCCTTTTACATTAGCCAACACAGCTTCGCACCAGTTGAAGATGGTGCCCTGGAAGCAGTCTACTGCCATCCGCATTTGGGATCTAGTGGTCATATGTAGTGCTACACTTCCACAGAGTCTGGTGACAGTAAATGCAATCACTTTGAGTTCGGGACAGGAGATGGTTTTGATATCAATCCCTTTGTCCTTGGTTTGGTCGTTACAAAACTCTAGCCAGAGGCTATCGACAGACTGGCCACCTGGCCTAGCCCCGAATAGAGTCAATTGTTCACCTATCTTAGGCAAACTAGTCAAAAAGTAAATGTCTTCTGGCTCCATTTCGAGCTGTGGACACCAATAAAGAAACACTGGTCCTATACATTCCACCTGTCTACCAACCACTGCAAAATGTCCACTTGGGCCCTCATGCCAGGTATGGCCCAGCATTTGAATAAACCGCATGCCTTCAATGCATCAATCAAAGGTTGATGATTAATCGTGGCAAGGTCCACATCCTCGTGCTCCCATTCCCGCCAGTCAAGCATGGTGTATACCCTACATGCAATAAAAAGGCAGATTAGAATATCTTAAATCGAAGTTTTTGGGAAAAAATTTGAAAAATTTGGAATGTTAGAACATAAGCCGCGGGACCGCACCCTCTATGTTAGAGACAGTACGTAGGTTTGTGCTCTGGCTATACAGCAGGTGCGGGTCCCTGACTTTTTTCTACATGCGAAAAAGTCGGGGTCCGCAGGTTTCACATGCTGCGCCTGCAGACCCCTGTGCGCGGTCTTTTAACTTAAATATTTCCTAAAAATCAAAATAAAACCCTAAAAACAAATTTCAAAAGGACGAAATGCAAGAGTAAGATGATGTGGATTACCTGGAGGTGCCGGTGTTCAATTCCAACGGACGGATTTTCTACAATCTTCACGGGAATTTTCTTACCAAAAGCTCTCTTTTCTCACTCTGAGGTCAAACGGTAAAAATGAATTTACAAAAGCCCTTTTTATAAGTTTTTTTGAATAAATGAATTTTTAATTTGTTTATTTTTCACTTTAAAGAGGTAACTTTTGAAGCATTTTTATTTATTTTAAATAGGTATGAGTAATGTTTGATTTTTTGTGCAGGATAACAGATTTTTCAGGCAAAATTGATCATTTTTCGACAAAAAGCATTAGAGTCACCTTTAAGATCTTTTCTGACTCCTAAAATATGAGAATATTGCCAAGTTTTTATTTTTAAGCTCGTTAAAATGGAATTAAAAAGATGGTCCACTTACAGCCCTTTTCTGACCGTAAAAACATGAAAATATTGCCAGATTTTTGTCATTTCAAATTCGATATTGGTTATAAAACGACGTGTCATTGATCGTTTTTTTACCTTTTCGGATCAGAGGCACTAATTATGAAAAGTAATCCTTGATCGTAATGGTCAAGCAGTTCTCTTAAGTATTGTTTTATACTTTTTTGGTCTTGGGAGACACAAATTTACGAAAAAGGACAACCATGGAGTTTTCTTAAGTTTTTTCAGACTCCCTAAAATTGAAAAACGCCGAGTTCCTCCTATACTGGACTCGTTAAAACTTAACAGTAAAGGACCTGTTCAATTACAAACAGGAACAGACCACTCCTTCTTAGGGTTCGAATTTAAACTAAATTGGACTCATCCAAAGGATGAGCTTATAATCAGGCAAATGTTATCCTCCTCAAGCTTGTCAAAAATAAAGAGGTAGTTGCCAGAAATGGTGGGGGAAAAGAGAGAAAAACGAACCTGTTTGTTATACTTTTTTTCTCAGAAAAACATTTAACCACTCTTGAACACGACACTTTTTGTTCACCTGGGTTGGGAATCCTTTGCCTAACAGTTAATCAAACCATATTGAAAGTGTTCAGTCGGTTTCTGGGTATTGGCTTTGGGTCAATTGTCACCAAACCATCTGCAGTGTCGTTATGTGTTCAATAGGTCAGTACAAATAAACCATTCATCTACAAAATGTCTGTCATCCATCTTGACCATCCCTGAGTCAGTCCTTGCAACTATATTTCTTCAAACTTGATCTATGATTTTGTGTTGTGGGATTGTCTACGACGGATCGCTTTCTATCGACTTCAGCTCATTATCTAGAAAGATGATCTAGAAATCGTCAGTACCTTGGGATCTACATGCCTCAATGGTAGGTTTCTCACCTTCGACGATAGGTTGCATCATTGATATTCGATCAAAGGATTCCGTGACATGTTCGACATCAACACATCTATTCGCATTTCATGGATTGCACTGAGTACTTTGAGAGCCATTGACATTAATGGTGGTTTCTCTCACACTTGTTAATAGTTTACATCATTGACTAGTAATCAAGTGGTTTCTACCATGTTAGACTTCGACACATTCATTCACATGGATAGAATCGTACTATTTTGGGAAGTATAAATCAAGACCCTGGATCTAGTATCCACCATCCAGGCTGCGAGGAATTTTGTATTCATTATACAGTGGACTATTTATAAATAGATGGTTGCACCCATACTGTGTCTACATGAGTCTATACTTGTGATGTATTGCAAGATCATTCCTATATCAGAGCAGTTTAGTTAGTTTTCTATTCAGTTTTGATTTGAGTATGGGAATGCCTACCTCAGCGATGATATGATCTCATATATATATTTTGCATTGAATGTTTTTAGAGGTTCCAACCAGGCTCTCCACAAGATGATCCTCGAAATGATAAAGTACTTCACTCTTCTTAGATGATAAATGAAATCCTCATCTACTATAGACTTCACACTTTAGGGGGCAATCTGTTACACAAAATATTGTCACCATGACTTTCTGTAATCAGTGTGGGTCTATCATCACTCATACTGACCTCCTATGCAAGTCTCAGACCTCAGCTCTTCATGCCAAGCTTTAAAAATGAGAGAAAGTCCTTGAAAATCTATAAACCTATGGTTCCACTTCTCTTACCATTACATGCGGTCTCGCACTCCTTGGTCATGTTACGTGCGGACCTGCCTTCTCTGTCACTAAAGGAGTGGGTGCAGACCCCTGTGAAAGTAAAAAAGGTGCAAGTTTATTCTTAAAAACACACTTTGGGTTAATTCTAGACGTTTCTAGAAGGAATCTTGACGTGGTTGGTTCGCTCCTAGGTGGTTCATGCATCCCATAACTAAAGGAGCTAACCCCTTGATGAGAGGAGCTTATCCCTTTGAAGGAGGACTCTATCCCTTTGAAGGTGGACCTGGTAACTTCCCTCCTCTGAACTATAAATTGAGGCATTGGGCTGGTTCCTAGGGAGGTTGAAAAGCTAAACATTTTTTAGGGTAAATGTTGTTGGAATTGAGACTTCCTAGTTAAGCTTGAGAGGAGAGATTACATACCTTTTGGCTTCTTTGGGAAGAGAGTGAAACTTGTCAAAGTAGAGGAGATTCTTGCTGGACCCTGGGAGGAGCTTGTACAACATCAAGGCACCAAGGTTGTAAAGTTCTTCTTTGATTAAAGTTAATACAATCAGATTCATTTTTCTCAATAAATTGTCTTATATGGTTTATTTCATGAATTTCTTGACCATTATGATAAATATGGTTTATTATACTGGCTTTTCAGATGCTATTTGATATGTGTGCCTGTTTGTGTTTGCAGATTCTTTACAAAGGATCTCATTTGGATCAACGGAGTGTGGCTTCCACAAACCAGCACTGGACTCGAGGTAGGCCTAAAAAATCTACTATACTTTATTTATAAATCACATATTTAGAGAAAGATAGAATTTGTTTGGTTTTCTTGTCGCTAGATATCCATAGATACTAGGGAGGTCAGTTTGTCCGCAAGAATGACTCATCCGGCCGAAAAAATGGCGACTCTACTGGGGATCGAACCCATAATCTCTGGTTTCGCAGACTTTCTGTAATCAGTGTGGGTCTATCATCACTCATACTGACCTCCTATGCAAGTCTCAGACCTCAGCTCTTCATGTCAAGCTTTAAAAATGAGAGAATGTCCTTGAAAATCTATAAACCTTTGGTTCCACACTTTCTCTTACCATTACCTGTGGTCTCGCACCCCTTGGTCATGTTACCTGCAGACCTGCCCGCTCTGTCTCTAAAGGAGTGGGTGCGGACCCATGTGAAAGTAAAAAAGGTGCAAGTTTATTCTTAAAAACTCACTTTGGGTTAATTATGGACATTTCTAGAAGGAATCTTGACGTGGTTGGTTCACTCCTAGGTGGTTCATGCATCCCCTAACTAAAAGGGCTAACCCCTTAATGAGAGGAGCTTATCCCTTTGAAGGAGGACTCTATCCCTTTGAAGGTGGACCTGGTAACTTCCGTCCTCTACACTATAAATTGAGGCATTGGGCTGGTTGCTAAGGAGGTTGAAAAGTTGAACATTTTTTAGGGTAAATGTTGTTGGAATTGAGACTTCCTAGTTAAGCTTGAGAGGAGAGATTACATACCTTTTGGCTTCTTTGGGAAGAGAGTGAAACTTGTCAAAGTAGAGGAGATTCTTGCTGGACCCTGGGAGGAGCTTGTACAGCATCAAGGCACCAAGGTTGTAAAGTTCTTCTTTGATTAAAGTTAATACAATCAGATTCATTTTTCTCAATAAATTGTCTTATATGGTTTATTTCATGAATTCCTTGATCATCATGATAAATATGGTTTATTATATTGGCTTTTTAGATGCTATTTGATATGTGTTCTTGTTTGTGTTTGCAGATTTTTTACAAAGGAGCTCATTTGGATCAACGGAGCGTGGCTTCCACAAACCAGCACTGGACACGAGGTAGGCCTAAAACATCTACTAGCCTTTATTTATAAATCGCATATTTAGAGAAAGATAGAATTTGTTTGGTTTTCTTGTCACTAGATATCCATAGATACTAGGGAGGTCAGTCTTATCTGCAAGAACGACTTATCCAGCAGACGGATAGGATCTATGTTCCAGATGATACTGGTCTTAAGAAGCTTATCTTGAGGGACTTTCATATCAATCCATATTTAGGTCACCCAGAATATCAGAAGACATTAACAACAGTGAAGAAGTTCTACTATTGGTAAAATATAAAGAAGGAAGTGGTAGAGTTTGTGGCTATATGTTTGGATTGTGAGCAGGTGAAAGTAGAGAGTAAGTATCCAAGTGGGTTGCTTCAGCCTCTTTCGATTCCAAAATGGAAATGGGACGTCATTTCCATGGATTTCACTATAGGACTTCAAGGACATTGAAGCAACATGATTCTACCATTCTTTTGGTTGATACGTTGAGCAAGGTAGTTCACTTCATTCCAGTGAAGACTAATTATTTAGATAGTTAGGCGGCATGAGTCTTCATCAGGGAAATTTTAAGATTGCATGGTGTTCTAAAGAAGATTTTGTTAAACGGGGATGCTAAGTTCACTTCCAAGTTTTGGAAGGAGTTGTTTTCATGTTTGGGGGCACAGTTAGCCTTCAGTACAACTTATCATCAACAGAAAAATGGATAGACAGAGAGGGTCAAAAAGATTCTCGAGGATATGTTAAGGATGTATGTCATATACCAATAGAGGAGATGGGAGGAGTACCTTCCATTGGTTGAGTTTTCTTACAATAATGGTTATCAGGAGTCCCTGAGTTTTCCTACAACAATGGTTATCAGGAGTCACTGAGGATAAGTACATTTGAGGCACTGTATGGGTAGAGTTGTAATACTCCCATAAGCTATAGTGATCTAGTGAACAAGGTACTTATTAGACGAGATATGTTGGGAGAAATGGAACAGGAAATGCAGGTTATAAACAAGAATCTAAAGGCAACATGGGACCAACAAAAGAGTTATGCAAATTAGAATAGGGTATCTAACAAGTTTTAGGTTGGGGAGAATGTGTATTTTCACATCAAGCCTAAGAATAGATCATTGAGGATTGGATCATGTGCCAAATTGGAACCTCAGTATTGCAGGCCTTTCAGGATCATTGAGAGGATTGGACCAGTGGCCTAGAGAATTACACTGCCTCTCACAGTGTAATTCCATGATGTTTTACATGTTTCATTACTTAAAAGATATGTGAAATATGTTGATCATGTTATTGATTGATCTATATTACAGGTGGAACCAGAAGGAGAATTCCAACTGGAATCTCGGTGCATATTGCAACGGAAACAGCTCATGCTCTGGAACAAAGCAATCGAGCAAGTTAAAGTGCAGTGGAAGCACTTTGGGCTTGATGAAGCTACATGGGATATGGTTGATCAAATTTCAGCAATGTATCCTTCATTGTTTGTTGGTGGAGGAAAATGAGGTTTTGGTATTTGTACATATTTATGCATGGTTGCTATTGTAAATACCACAATGAGTTGTGTTATAAAGCTCTAATAAGAGATATGGTTGTCAGGTTTTCATGATTGTCATGACGGTTTTTCTTTTGAGCAGGTTGTTCATTGTAAATACTACAATGAGTTGCTTTATAAATCTCCATGGGTAGTATGTTTTGGTGTTCAGCAGTTTTGCTGATTGTAGGTTTCATAGAACACTAAGAACGATTGTCCCCTAAGGAGGAGGGGTTTGTAACAACGTCGGGTTAAAAGTTCATGTAATAAAGTTAATAAAGGAAAAATAAGACCAAGGTCATGGGACATGTATTCCAAGTTAAATATTGAGAAAAATGTCCTAGTGGGTATCACTTTTTGTGTATTATGACTAAAGGGAAATTGGCAAAGGCAATGGAAAAGGCTTTGAAAATGAAAAAATGAATTATTGGTTTTTATTTATGAAAATAAAGGAAAATAGGAGAAAATGGAGGTGAAAGGTCACAGGTTGCATGTGAGGAGGAAATTGAAGGAAAATTAAGGAAAATGAAAAAATTAGAGCCATCAATAATAAAAATATATGAGAGCATTAGTTTGCGGCCTTTTGTCAGTTTTGAGCAAGGATCAAGCAAGGAGGTTGGATCAAGCAACTTCAGCAGGAATACTTGTAGGTAATAGGTTTCATGTATGATTTCCTAGATGGTTTTGGCATGCATGGTATTTGCATTTGTGTATTTGGTTCATTTGTTGTCATTGGCATGGGTTTTGACGGGTCTTGACAGTGGTTTTAGCCTTGCCTTGTCATTTTTGAATAGACATGGTGTGATGGGATTCTTTCTTGTTTGAGTTTTGGATTGCTAGAAGGTTTTGGATCGAGGTGAGGTGGTCTTAGGAAATTCCCAAGGGTTAGGAGTGGAGACAGTTTTCTCTGGCAAGCCCTCAACAGGTGGATGGAGACAAGAAAATTCCTCAAGGGATGGTGAAGGAATTCTGAGGCATCCAAGATCTATTTGGTTTTATGATATCGAGATCAGCTTAGGTGAGATCATGGTATCGTGAGGGTGGAGTTGATTTAACCTTTGGATTCCCTTGGTTGTTTGTGGCTTGGTTTATCCCATGAGATCCCATGTTCATGCTTGGAATATGGCATGATGGTGATTGGCTAAAAGGAAGATTTGGTTCAGCCCAATCTATGGTCAAGTAGTACGTGGAAGTCCCTAACTTGGTTGGCTTTTGTATATGGTTAATAAGAGCTATGTTTCTCTTGTATTTTATGAGTAATTCTACTTGTATTAGGTATATTTAATGGTTATTCTATTATTGTTATCTTCCTGGTTATATGTTGGTTACTAGCATGGTTATATGACAGATCTAAGTATGGATCTTATCACATTTTAATTGATGAATGTCTTGTTAACAAATGCATGACCTAATTTATTTTATGATAGCTATTTTGAGAAGGCATTAGTCCTTCTTGGTAAGCCTTAGGTAATTTTCAGATCCCTATGTTTAGATATGTATTCATGACCTATAGGTTGCATGTTTACCATGTGTTTGACAGAATTCCTATCCTGGTTGGGATGGGTAAGTTCAATTCCTTACTCAATTTCTTGGTGTATAATATTTGTTTCTATTTTATTCATCATTTCTGGAAGTTTCATTGAGTTATGGGCAGAGACTTGAGCCCTAGCCCTGAAAAAGTGGATCAGAATTCAAGGTCATTGGCACATAACTAATTGGAAAAGTACATAGTCACTAGGAATGATCCAGGTGGATATTGGTGGCCACCTGCCAAGTCCACCTGGACCCCCACCATTATCTTTCTCAGCATTTTCAGTTTCCTTAATTGTAGCACAACTTACTATTTTTAGCAGTTTTTCGGGTCCGGAACTTCCGGAGCCGTTTTGAGGCCCTGAACGACGTTTTTTGGGGAATCCGGGGGCAACATCGGTCCATGGAATGGACCGATGTTGCCCGTTCCAACAATGATAGTGCTCGGATAGATCTTTCTAATGAGATATTGTATGCGGCAAACGGAGATCATGTGCCAAGTTACGACCCCGGGAAGTTGATGTACCAACTTACCCCCAAACGAGGCCCATAGTTTGGCGTTTCATCTCCTAGGGTTAGATTTTGGAATGTTAAGGGTTTTCCATTGTTTCTCCACAATAAATAGGCCTTCGAGCCTCATTGTAACACAGTTCAGAGGCATGTAGCCATCACATCTCTTCTCAGAGATAAGCTACCATCGCCCTAGATGGTTTATTTCCATTTCTGATTGGAAGCATATTTCAGTATTTTCCATTAATGAAATGAAGTATTATTTCCGCTGCATCTTTGTGTATATGGTTATCTCTGTAATTTGTTGCATTCCTGTTTAAATCCGGATTAGTGGTATCAGAGCGGTCTGCTTTTTCTTTGTTTTTCTTTGCATGTCCCCAACAAGGTCGGGATATAAGGAGTTAGGGCTTGAACTGGTTGAACCTTTGCAAGACCAGCCTCGCAAATCCCGACGGCCTCCCATGGCGGACGAGAAGAAAGATGAGGGGGCAGGAGATCCCATCAAAATCTTGCTCGAAGAAGCCCTCGAGCGACAACGGAACGCGATGATGGACAACTTTGCTCAGATCCTTCAGCGGCTACCCAGAAGCAATGCATCGGCTTCCAGCAGCTACTCTGGAAATGCCACACCCTTTAAGGTACAAGTTAATTTTGAAATCCCCATATTCGAGGGTCAGATAGATGCAGATGCCGTAGATAAATGGTTAAATCTACTAGAGGGTTATTTTTCTGTTCATGAATTTTCGAGTCGGGAAAAGATTGTTTTTGCTCTCCTCAAAGCAGCCCCCCATGTCAAGGACTGGTGGGAAACCTACTGTGATCAGAAGGATGAAAGTACTGGCTCACTATTTTCAGCTGCACCCACCTGGGATTCGTTCCGGGATGCCATCAAGGAGCAGTACTACCCTGTCGGGAGCTATGAGGATGAATACATAAAGTGGACCACGCTGCGGCAGGGAAGGGACCAAGACGTGCCGGAGTTCACCAATCTTTTCCATACCATTCGCACAAAGTTGGGTATCAAGGATTCAGAGCAACATTTGATACTCAAATACCGTGGCTGCCTGCACAAGTACATCCAGGAAGAAATACAATTCCTAAACATCCCCTCGCTCGGCGCAGCATACCGGTATGCCGTCAAGGTCGAGCAGAAGTTTAAACAAAAGAAGCGAGACTTTGGATCTGCGAATCCAAAGCAGGGGAAAGGTGCCCCTAAACCACAGAACAAAGGACAAAGCCAAGGCGGGACAGCCCAAGATAACCAGCCGAAGCTGCAAGCAAAGAACAGCGCCGCGAAGCCGAGAAAGGACACTGGAAAATGGTGCGAGTTCCATAAGAGCTCCACTCACAACACAAGTGAGTGTCGGGCCAAGCAGTCACTGGTGGCTGAGTTAAAGGTTTCAGAACTAGATGCATGTTCTGACTCTGAGTCAGAACCTGATAAGGGGTATGAAAAAGGGAAGCAGATCATTGATGCGGACCCCAGCGCCACTGTTGCTACTGCAAAGATCCAGAAAAATGAACCCGAAGATCTAGAGGAGGAGGAGCGTCTCTTCCACTCCCATATGTGGGTAAAGGGCTCCCCGATACAGTTCATTGTTGATAGCGGGAGTCAAAAGAACCTCATTTCGGCAGAGGTCATGAAGCGGTTGGGCTTACCGACCACAGCACATCCACAACCATACACCATTGGGTGGCTTCACCAAGGACGAGATCTTCGCGTGAGCCAGCAGTGTTGCCTTCCATACAACATCAAGCCCTTCACGGATGAGGTATTGTGTGACATTGCTCCCCTTGAAGTTTGTGATGTATTACTAGGACAACCATACTTGTGGAAGCGACATGTTGTGTATGAATCAAGGCTCCGTGTTGTTATTATTACATTGGGAAATAAGTTGTTCAGGATACCAGAGGTAGCACCACCTGCCACCCTCTCTTTGATTACTGCAAAACAATGCAGTAAGATCATTTCCAAAACCAGGAAATTTGTTTTCCTCATGATACGCCCTCAAGGAAAGAAGAAGACAGTGGCCGCGGCCTCCAAACGGGGCCCCTCTGCACGACAACTACAGATGGACAAGATTGTGGAGGAGTGCGAGGACATCTTCACCTCCCCGGAAGGGGTTCCTCTGCACTGTCAAGTCAAGCACTCCATCGATCTGACCCCAGGTGCACCACTACCCAATGGACCAATTTATCGGTGCTCCATTCTGGAGAACGATGAAATCAAGAGGCAGATTTAGGAGCTCCTGCAGAAAGGTCACATCCGTCCGAGTTCATCGCCCTGCGGGAGCCCGATCGTGTTGGTACAGAAGAAGGATGGGACGTGGAGACTCTGTATTGACTATCGGGCGCTGAACAAGATCACTGTCCGTAATAGGTACCCGATCCCGTGGATTGATGACCTCCTAGACCAACTAAAGGGAGCGAAATATTTCAGCAATATCGACCTGAAGTCGGGATATCACCAGGTACCAATCGAACCCTCCGATGTGTGGAAGATTGCCTTCAAATCCAAGGAGGGCCTCTTCGAATGGTTGGTCATGCCTTTCGGATTAACGAATGCTCTCGCGACCTTTATGAGGCTAATGGATGACATCTTGCGTCCATTCACCAACTCCTTTGTAGTAGTATACTTGGATGACATTCTGATCTTCAGCCAGAGTTGGGAAGAGCACCTCCACCACATCCAACAGGTTCTCCAAACACTGCGGCAACACAAGCTATGTGCCAATTTGGAGAAATTCACTTTTGGCATGACCCAGGTTCAGTATCTGGGATACATCATTGATGAACAGGGGGTGCATGTCGATCTAGCCAAGATCCAAGTCATTCGGGATTGGCCCTCTCCAACCACTCTAACAGAGCTCCGCAGCTTTCTAGGTCTTGCCAACTTCTACCGCAGGTTTGTGTTGGGGTTTTCTCATATTTCTTGGCCCTTGAGTCAAGTCACCAAGGGCGGGGCGAAAGAAAAAATCTTTTGGTCTGAATCTCAACAAAAGGCATTCAGGGAGTTGAAGGATCACCTCTGCACGGCACCAGTGCTCGCGTTACCAGATTTAAAACAACCATTTGAGGTCGAGACAGATGCCTTTGACTATGCTATTGGGGCAGTCATTACTCAACATGGACATCCAGTGGCATATCACAGTGAAACACTTTCAGACACAGTCCGGAAGTACCCCACTTATGATAAAGAGATGTATTCCATTGTACAGGCCTGCCGACAATGGAAGCATTACATATTGGGGAAGGAAACGATCATCCACACAGACCACCGACCTCTGCAGTTTATACAGACCCAAGGGAAATTGCAGAATGATCACCATCAGAAGTGGTCTACATACCTGCAATAGTTTCACTTGAATATCAAGTATAAAAAGGGCAGCACCAATAATGTTGCAGATTGCCTCAGTCGACCACCGATCATGGCGCTAACCACCGTGCTCAACTCTTGTGGGCACGAGACTTCTAATTGGCCACTTCTCTACAAAAGCGACCTAGAATTCGGCCACACATACCAGACACTCTTGGAGGGTCGGCAGGTTGCAGATCTTCACCTCCAGGATGCACTATTATGCCACCTCGGTCACCTTTGTGTTCCTTCAAGCAAGAGTGCCAAGATGATTTGGGAAGCACACTACAGTCGGGCTGCTGGGCATTTCGGGGTCGAGAAAACAGTGGCCGTACTGCAAAATTATTTCTATTGGCCGAATCTTTGACAGGATGTTGGGAAGTACATCCGATCATGTACTGCCTGTGCCATTGCCAAACCAGCCATTAAGAAGCATGGCCTCTATACCCCGTTGCCTACCCCTAGTCGACCTTGGGAATCCATCTCCATGGATTACATGTTAGGACTTCCTTCCACTAAGCATGGAAATGACTGTGTTTTTGTGGTCGTCGACAGGTTCTCGAAGATGGCCATAATGGTGGCCTGCAAGAAGAATATCACAGCAGAAGCCACTGCTAAACGCTTCTTTGAACGAGTGTGGGTGCACTTTGGGATCCCACAGTCTATCATCTCAGATCAGGACAGTCGGTTTCTCAGCACATTTTGGTCTAGTCTCTGGTCAATGCTGGACACCAAACTCACGAAGTCCGCAACCTTCCATCCTCAAACTGATGGCCAGACAGAGGTTGTCAATAGGATGATTGTGCACATTCTGCGCATGTATAACTCAAAGCATCCACACACATAGGACGAGAGCCTCCCCTATGTTCAGCACAGCTACAACCAAGCTCTTCACAGCTCCACTGGCCATAGCCCTTTTCAGGTGGGTTTGGGATTCCAGCCACTATGCCCCATTGATGTGGCCATGCCACTTGCAGCTACTCACATGAATTCAGCTCATGTCCAGTCCGAAACAGATAAGGCCACCAGCTTCATTGAGCGCATCCAACATATTCGCCAGTAGGTCCATGACATTCTTGAGAAATCAAATGCCAAGTACAAGCAACGACATGATCAACATCGGGTGCCACACAAGTTTCAGGTGGGCGACAAAGTCTGGTTGCATTTGCAAAAGGAACACCTTACTGGAGCCTATCGGAAATTGAGACCACTCCGATATGGTCCTTACACCATTACTAAGGCTATGGGAGACAATGCATTTGAGCTCAGCATTCCCCATTCCTTGGCCTACACCCAGTGTTCAATGTGGACCGCCTTCGGCCATACTTTCCACCATTACTAGACACATCCGACATTGCAGAATAGCTCAAACCCACAGAATTAAATCCAGATTGCATGGAACAAGCTGCAACTGATCGGATCATGGACACACAGATCAAGAACACTCGCCAACAGAATATCCAACTGTATCGAGTTGTCAAAGCAGGCCAACTCCTTCAGCAGGGCAAGTGGCTCACCAGGGAACAAGTTCAACAGAAGTTTCCTCATCTCATGGAGGAACTCAACGCAATGGGGACCATTGCTTCCTAAGGGGGGAGGAATGATCCAGGTGGATATTGGTGGCCACCTGCCAAGTCCACCTGGACCCCCACCATTGTATTTCTCAGCATTTTCAGTTTCCTTAATTGTAGCACAACTTACTATTTTTAGCAGTTTTTCGGGTCCTGAACTTTCGGAGCCATTTTGAGGCCCTGAACGACGTTTTTTGGGGAATCTGGGGGCAACATGGGTCCATGGAATGGACCGATGTTGCCCGTTCCAACAATGATAGTTCTCGGATAGATCTTTCTAATGAGCTATTGTACGCGTCAAACGGAGATCATGTGCCAAGTTACGACCCCGGGAAGTTGATGTACCAACTTACCCCCAAACGGGGCCCATAGTTTGGCGTTTCATCTCCTAGGGTTAGGTTTTGGAATGTTAAGGGTTTTCCATTGTTTCTCCACAATAAATAGGCCTTCGAGCCTCATTGTAACACATTTCAGAGGCATGTAGCCATCACATCTCTTCTCAGAGATAAGCTACCATCGCCCTAGCTGGTTTATTTCCATTTCTGATTGTAAGCATATTTCAGTATTTTCCATTAATGAAATGAAGTATTATTTCCGCTGCATCTTTGTGTATATGGTTATCTCTGTAATTTGTTGCGTTCCTGTTTAAATCTGGATCAAGGAAGCAGGCCTATGGGAGTGAATGGAGGCTTACAGTCACTTGGAGGCCTTTTCAATGGAGCAACTGAGAGCCTGGGTCAGTGAAAAAGAGAGTTAGCTCAAGGTATGGACACCTGGAGGTCTTGGGTAGCTCCTGGAGGTCGTGTAACACCTAAGGGAAGGCAGCAAGGTCTCAAATTGTCAACTCCATTTCCTTTAGGTAATATAGGAGGTTGAGTCTTATCATAGTGACCCTAAGCTCATGTTTACCCTAGGAAAACTGGTGAAAGTGGGTAAATGTAGGAGGAGGTAGTTATAAAGTTCATGCCATTTGGACTTATTAATGTTGGCACTACATTTCAACGAGAAATGGGCATTTCTTTTCGCGGCCTAATTGGCCAAAGGGAGGTAGTCTGTCTGGATGATTTAATTGTATTATCTAAAATAAGATAAGACCATGTGCATCATCTAAAATAAATATTTGAGCGGTGTCACAAATATGGGATTTCTATCAATCCCAAGAAAAACATCTTTGGTGTCTCAAAAGAAACTCCCTTAGGACATGTCATTGCTAAGACAACAATCAAATTTTATCTGGAGAGGGTCAAAAATGTAGCTTAGATCTCATTCCTAGTAATAAAGAAGTTTATGGAATATTTCTTGGGAAAGATAAATTTCATGTGCAACTTCATCTATGGCTATGCTTAGGTAGTTAAACTATTGTAAGAGATGATAAAGAAAGATGCAATCTAAAAATGGCACAAAAGGGAAAAGGATTCTTTTTCTCGTATGAAACAAGATATTTTTAATGTGCATGCATTGTTTATTCCTAGTTATGGCAAGGATTTCCTACTTTATACTTTTGCCTTGGATTTATCTATTGTGGTAATGTTAATGCAAAAGCATGTTGAAGGAAATGAATGACCTATTTATTTTATGCGTGTTGGCCCATAGGTGTCAGAGCTAAACTACCTTGTTGATAAAAAAGCTTATGTCGTATATAAGGCAGTCAAGCATTTTAGTCCCTATCTCCTCAAAGCTCACATGATCATTTATGTGCCTCATCCAACAGTTAGAACAATTTTTGTACAACAAGAGTTGGGTGAGAAGAGGGAAAATTGGATGACATGTTTGCAAGAATATGATCTAGAGTTTAATCCATTTCATACTATTAAGGGTCATGGTCTTTTTCAACTCATAGCAGAAGCGATAGCTTTTGCAAAGAAAGATCTTTCAATATGGGAGTAGGAAATAGATATCTATAATGTTGAACAAGTTCCTCAAACAAGCTCGAAAACACCATGGTATTCAGATATATGGAAATATTTACAGCATGGCACCTTGCCCACACATTTATCAAATAAAAAAACAGGGTAATTTTCCTTAAATATCTATCTTATCAACTCGTTCATGGAGTGTTTTTTAGATAGCACAATAATGGTGTCTTGCTAAAATGCCTAAATCCTCGAGATATAGAGAAGGTATTAAGATATTCGAACGAAGAACTGAAAGGTGGACATTATGAAGGTGATACAGCTGCACATAAAGTAATGAGGACTCGTTACTACTGGCCAACCTTATTTAATGGTGCTCATGCTTATGCCTATAAGTTCCTAGCTTTTTAGATATGTGTTGGTCAAGACCAGAATTTAGTTTCCTCACTGCTACCAATAGCAGTTGAGGAACTATTCCAACAGTGGGGACTAGATGTTAATGGAAAAGTTATGCCACACTTATCAAAGAAACATTGATACATCCTATCATCAACAAATTATTTTACTCGATGAACTGAAGAAGTTCCTTTAAGATAGGTCAACAACCTAGAATACATCCAATTCCTAAAGCAGAACATTATGACTAGGTTTGGTGTTCCAATGTCTCTTGTCTTTGATAATCAAACTTATTTTTATTCTTTGAAACTTTATGAGTTTTCACTAGAAAATGGCATCGTATTAACGCATGCATCAAGTTATTACCCATAAGGATATGGTTTATCAAAAGAAAAAAAAAATCATCTTCATAATCAATAAATTGTTTTCTCTAAGCAAAGGAACTAGCACATTGCTTTGGTAAATGCATTATGGGCTAACCGAGTAACTCCTAAACCTTCCCTTAAAAACTCACCATACTTCTTGGTATATGGTAACAAAGTTATCTTTCCTCCTAACTGGTATCACCTAGCCTTGTAACTCTCCCAAGAGTCCCAAGCCAGACCATGCCTTCTGGTTCAAAGCAGCATAGATACTTTGCTTAAACTTGAGGGAGAAAGGCTGAAAGCTAAATAAATATTTGTCTTTCACCAAACCCATATTAAGCATCGGTTCTATAATAAATCTGAAGGGACTAAGATTTTTGATGTGGGTGACTTAGTATTGAAGTGGGATAAATCCCATGAAGAGAAATGCAAACACATGAAGTTCCAATATATGTGGATGGGACCTTATACCATAAAAGAAAGACTTATCCATAATGCTTTCAAGCTGAAATATTTAGATGGGAGGATTCAAGACCCTCTTCTTGTTAATGGTCGATATTTGAAGCATTATTTGTAGTAGCAAATCTAAGTTGCAATCCCTGTACAACTTGTTTATTTATCATTTTTTTGTCCATCTTATGTGTGTTGTGTTGAGTCATGTCCCGTCTTGTTTTGTGTCTTGGACATTATACATAAATAAGACATTGCATGAAAGTGTATGGCTCATAAGGGATTTGTGGTGGAGAAAATAAGAAATGTGACAAATGCTTGGCTATCTATTATTTCTTCTTCTTTTTTCGGGAAGATGCCATAAGTTGATCTAAGTCTGGATGGAAAATACGATACATCCAACAAGAAAACCTTGAGAGAATGTATAATATTTTCATATATTTTAGTATCCAAACTCCTCAACTTGGTGCTAAATCTACTTGGTGTTGTTACATGCTTATCCAATCAAGTAGAGAAAGGGTAAGGGGGAAATCTATAGCAAGAAAAAATCAACATTAAAGTTATATTAATACTTCTCTAAAGGAGAAACCTCTTCTTCTCCCAATAATTCGAGATCACTCTTCTTTCCATTGAAATAGTAAGTTTCAAAGCACAATTCTATTAAATAAATAAATAAACGGTGACCTACTCAGGGAGGTGAAGCAAGTGACTTTGTCAGGGTGTTTTTTAGGCTTGTTGGCTACGAAGAAATGCTTGTGCTCATGTACTGACTCTTCCAAGGGGTATTGTCTAGGCCTTCTGACAATGGAGCAACACCAGAGATGAAACTCATACTATAAATATCTTAAAATAATCATGTATATATTACCCTTTCGAAGAATGAAATAATTGTGATATGGCATATTTGTTGCATGTTTGAACCAAGGAAAGGAAAGTAAGGTACTACGTATACAACTGGGTTGAGAGGGGATGTCAAGGTAATCTAATTGGTGAATCAATACTTCCTGAAGGACTAAACCTTTAACTAAATATCTATTCCTAGGAAGAGAATTCAAGGTTCATCTAATGTGTCGCAAAGTGTTTTCATTGCTACAACACCCTCCAAAAGTTCACTACATTTAAATTTTGGAGCCTACCAAAATCTCATATCAAGTTTTGCTTTGGTCAAAAAGTGTCATTTCAATTCATTCCACATGTTTCAAGTGTTCTTGATCATTCTTAACTATCACCACAATGTTTAAGAACATCTCTAGTGCACTTCATGGTTGTAATAAATTTGTTGTTGTAAAACGACACTTTTGGTCACCGTCACACACACTTATCTATTGTGCTTGGAGAGAGTTTGTAAATTGGTATTGTAATGTGTGTCTCTCATTGTTCAATCTTTTCTAAGTATTATTTTTGAGTTGGTAGATGTCGCACTTGATTTTATTTCTAAATTGATTGTGTTTGACCCTTGTTTTATCTTTTAGACTTAAACAATTTTTGGTTGCACAAGTTAGCCACTAAGGCTAGGAGAGTGCATAATGAACTCTTAAGGCTTAGTTATGACCCTTTCCTCATTCTAAATTTCCCCATGCGCCCTCCAAGAGCGCATAGCACACTCCCAAGTATCATCCTCTCCTTCCTTTTCCAAATTGTGCCCTTAAAGTAATCCTTCCTCCTTCTTGAGTGTATGGTGCACCATCAAAGCACATAATGGACCCTTCAACCTTTAGATTTGCACCTTGTGTCCTTCCTGGTCTCTCTTGAGTGCATAGTGCACTTAGAAAAGCCCAATCCTAACCCCTTCAGCTTTAGGACTTGTGCCCTGCACCCTCCTGGCTCCCTTGAGTGCATAACACACTTCCATGCCTCAGTGGCCTTCCTTCACCCTTCATACCTATGCCCTGCACCCTCCCTTGAGCTTCCTCTTTCTAAGGTGAGCACATAGTGCATTCTTAATTCTTAAGCACTCAATAGTGCATCCTTAATTCTTAAGCACTCAACTCTTCATTCTTTCCAATTTTCCCCGCACCCAAAAGCCTCCTTGTGCTTTATGAGCGCACTGATAAGTCATGAACAGAAAGTTTACATGAAACATGTTAGAATAGGAGATTTTTCATACTAATGTTTGATTTCCATGAGTGAACTCAATTTCAAGTATTCAAGAACAACATGGAAAGGATGCATGTAGAGATATAACAAAGAGGATAGTCAAAGGAAGCATTCAAGAACAAAGAACAGGTGATGAGATAAAATTAAGAACATTGAAATCCTAATGATCGAAGTAGCCCAAAAGACTCCATATGATCAAAGACCCTTTGGAGGGTGAAGACATCAACAACACGGAAGTTGCATGCAAGATCGAAGATACAAGTGGTAGCATTGTAAATCATGATGTAATCATGTAATTATTGTAAAGAAAAGTAAGTGGAACTCCAAGAGTCATTAGTCATGTATGGACAAAATAGCCATATGAAGAAGTCCAAAAGACATATAATTACAAAATTTAGGGGTAATTCGAAAATTCATTTAGAATTCCAAGAGTTATATAGAAGTCCAAAGGTTTTAGAAGTGAAAATTGATATGACAAACTCAAGAGCCATGTGGATATGAAAGGGCATGCCTCAAGTTATAAAAGGAGCCTCACTGCTCAAGAAAAAGAATTTTCACCTTGGATTCTCCCACAAGGAATTATATATATAGAGATAGTACTTTTGGGGAGAAAGTAGGGGCTCTAACACTCCAATATTGGAGCCAATGATGTGATTATAATCATGTATCTTGGAACTTTTTCTTAATACTTGAAGCCATTCGTCCAGCACATTTTCATGCATGGATCGTGGATGTTTTGAGACTATTCTTCTAATGTTTTCATTTTATGCTGGCTTTCACATGTACGAAATTAATTGAACTATTTAGGTGAATTTGGTTCTAAACTTGTTGGAAATGTGTTTTGATGATTTTATGATTGTTGCATCTATGTGAACTATTTCACTTTATGTCTAACAATTCCTCTTTGTTTTTGTGTGAGCGTCTTTACTAAATTAGTACTATTACTTCTCTTTTAGAGACCCACTTTTCTTCCTTGCAGTGAAATAACATGGACACATTTACCATCAAATATTCCACAAGGAACACTCTCTTGCTCATTCAAAAGCACATGTGCGCTACTCTCTCATGTTAATTGCTTAAGCCAAGAAAAATCTCTAAGTTAATGGAAATTAGGCCATATTTCTAGATGGTACTCCTACACCAAATGGTGTGAGGTCTAATTGGGACCTCATATCAGGGAGATCCCTTGTATGTTGGTGGGATCCGGCACCATCAACACCTTTCTAAGAGACAAAAAATCCTAATAGTTTTCTTTTAGTTATAGAAAAATAGTTTTCTTAGGATTAAGAGAAATGCCATACTTTTTGCATCTATCAAAGTATTACCTTTACTGGTTGATATGATCTTTTCTTTAATTAGAGAATATAGTAATGTCATCAAGATACAAATTCATCATTCTATTGATTAAACCTTTGAAAGTGGTATCCATGGCTCTTTGTAAAGTTTCCCCATCATTAACTAACCCATGGCAATTTCCCATGAGCGTAAGTCCCCCATTTTGTTCTAAAAGTGGTTTTTAATTAATCTATAGGTGAGATTACTATTTGGTTATACCCAGGAAATCTATCTAAAAGAAAAAACATATCAAAGCCAGCAACCACTTGAAGAATTTATCCCATTATAGATACATGATAGTTGTATTTTTCTAAGGCTTTTTATAGATTTTGAAATTCTATGCAAATTCTAATGTCTTCGATATTTTTCTTAACAGAGACAAAGTTTGCATTGGGACAAGGTCCTCTGGGGTCAATTTTGTAAAAAAAATTGTTATCTATGTAAAGTCTCCGCATTTTGAGGAAGCGAAGCACGAAGGTCGTAGAAATCAAAGGGGATTTAGGAAGGTCAAAACCCCTTATTTTTTTAAAAGTTAAGATGTTTTGTGACCTGCTCGTGGCTAGCGAACCATGGTATTGTAATGAAGAAAGTTGTATAAAGGAGTCATAGAGAGTCATATGAAGCAACTAGAATTGAAGATCTATGTATGGGCAAGTGATCTAAGGCAGATAAGTTTGTTTTATGTACTTCGGCAAAGGGGAAGGATCCTACAGCTGTGTACACGGAGACCTTGGTAAGTTTGTAACTGAGTGCGTGGGCCCCTAGAGCTATGTGCATAGGGAAAAAAGGGTCTATGATAGAAGGATTGATCATAATAAAGACTATTTTGTAGCCATATTTGTGTATCTATGACTGTTTGTTTACCTGAGCATTTTCTATGTATTTGTTTTGTTTTCTACATTAGCTTAAAAAACACTTAATTGGTGCTCGAAAGTAATATATCTGCTATTTTACTTAATGATAAGAATGTTTGATGCAATTGGCATAGGGTTAGCATATGTTTTCTGTAATTTACTATGATTTACACATTTTAAGGGTTAGGGTTCTCGAAGGTCGGAATAAAGCCCTAGAAGTAGCAGAAACCCATCACATGAACCTGTTGATGCAGAAACCTCATTTTGTCATCCCTCAATACTACTTTGGGTAAGAGTACATCCTACATTACACGTGTTCTTTCAAAAAGGCCCAACAGTGGAGGCTTTTTTGGTTGACATAGCTAACTCTGAACCTGGGTCCAGACCGCCTCAGCCCAAAAAATGGTTCTGTTTCTGAGGCCGGGATATGTCTAAGGAATGTGTGATGTCGAATAAATGGTTTCCAACTAAGAAAGAAATTGAGAAGTGGATCGATCAAAAGCTACACAAATTTGCATCTAAGGAAAATAGGAATATGCTCCTGTCGAAGGAGGAGTAGTTGAATAGATACCTATATACCAATGAGCATGACATTTTCTTCTACTCTTTTCCGTGCGAATTACACCAGTGGTTGTCTAAATTAGCGGATAGTCAAGGTACATGGAAGTTGGATAACCCTATTGTGTTGACTCCATAGCTAGTAAGGCATATGGAAGCTTCAAAAAACAAGATCGTGAGGTCTATCAATTACTGGATCGATAAAATTTTGGGTAGATTCATCACTGAGTTCATGATCGATACATTTGTAAGTTATAGCGAAGTTGAATGGCAGTTCTTCAAAGAACCAAGAGGTAAGTACCTAAAGTCCTTGAAAACTTGGATTAAAATGTTATTGTGCGAGAAAAGGGTTATGCCTTTGAATTAATGTTTATAAGAGGTTTAACGGGAGCTACGCAAAGCGGAAAAACGTTTAGAAGAGATCTAGATTCAAGGGTTGAGTACAATCCTCTATTGAGAGTGTCTGATAGTGACGAAGAAAGTAGTGTTCTGAGGAAACATTTAGGTGCGCTACAAATGGTAAAGAAGGGTATCACAGGGATGCCACACCCATCCACTCCACCTCCACCATCACCTCCGCCTCACACACCTACACCTACACCTCTACCTCCACCTCCACTATTCTAGATGGCCAACGTTATGAAGATGCCCATATTTAGGGATCTGGGGACAAAAGACCCTAAACAGTTTTGGTTTGTAGCAAATATTGTGTGGAAGTCACAGAAGATTACATATGATGACTTGAAGAAAGCGCAATTGGTTACATCATTGCAAGATATAGCACTAAGTTGGTATATTAAGTATTGTTCGGCTCATCCAAATGCAATAGTGGACGAAATGAAGAAAGCACTCAACAATGAATTCAAGAAGCCTAATTCGCAATCCTAGACAGTGACAAAGGTCAAAGAGATCCAGCAGAAGGTAAATGAGTCTACATGGAACTTTGATCAGAGGTTGAAATGTCTACTCCAGTAAGCTAATATGCATGTCATATATGATCAACATAAGGACTGGTACATTGCTTCGCTAATACCCATTTGATATTTCCACTATCGCAAAAGAACATTGGAACACAAGTGGAGCCATTAGAGATTTCTATGAAATTAGAAGCCTCACCCATTCAAGATACGAATCTCGGAGTGTAGCAGATTCAATCACAGCTGGCTAGCCTGCATATGGAGTTGCAGAGCCTCAACAAGGGAAAATAAGTCCAGAATGAGGTTTGTGCAAAATTCTGGTGTTTAAAATGTAAAGGTCATGGTCACAATAAATATCATTGCCCAGTGTATCTAAATTACCTAGTAGGGGGAGGTCATCTTCCCTTGAAGCCTAAGAGTACCACAGGGACAAGTATAGGTGTAGTACCATGGTGTACGAATTGTCAGATTACAGGGAAACATATGACGGATAATTGTCATTTACTGTAGAAGTTTGTGCAGACTCCACAACAGTGGTTTTGTAATTTTTGTATGTCTATAGGTCATGACAAGCGTAATTGTCAAAGTTACAAAATAATGATGGAAAAAACACCAACATATAGAGTACATATGGAGGGTCATCCTCAGGATCAAGGCACAATTGTAGCGTGAGGAGGATTCAAGGGACGAGGAAGAGGACACAAATAATGGGTTGGAAGAGGTCATGGCCAAATCATCTATTAGAACTATGGAGAACCATGTCACTTTATGTGTGATTGTCAAAATCCAACGTACCCTTCATGTCAATAATGTTTCCATTTTGATCATGTCATAGAATACTTCCCTGTGCTCATCACGAAGATATAAGAAAAGAAGACTCAAACCTAGCAGCTTTCCCAGAACATCCATATGATGAGATTTGAACCACACGAAGATGGTCCTAGTGTTAATATTGTCACACGAAGTGGCATAGCTACTAGGGAGGATAAAGCGAAGCAACCAGAGGAAAATGTGTGGGTTCGCAAGGCTGTTGATAAGGAAAGTGGATTTGGTGTAAATAATGTGAAGGAAATGTTTATGGAACCAAAATGGAGCTTCGTGAATGAAGGAGGTTATACATCAATGACTCGAGGTATGAGAAAGCCTAAAGACATCGGGACTGCACAGGAGGCAAACCCGTTGATATTAGCATCATTTTTAAAAACCTGCATGAAGCTCCTAAGGGATAAGAAGGTAGTAGAGGGACTACAAGAATTGATAGATAACTGCAATGATAAGTATAAGCCATTACCAGAGAAACATGCAATACATAAGGTGGATAAAAGTAAGAAAAGGACTGGCCATGAAATTATGTTGACCATGCAGATTGGAGAATATGAAATGGACTAGGTAATTCTTGATTTGGGGTATGATGAAAATTTTCTACAGAAGCAAACTGGGAAAGAATGGGAATACCATTGTTATAGTGGTCCCTGATCCAGCTGATAATCGCCAATTAGCAGAAGATTATCCTATGGGGTGCCTACATGGAGTGACTATGGATATTGAAGGGGTTCGCACCATAGCTGATTTTGAAGTGATCGAAATAGTAGATGACATTAACCCATATCTAGCACTGCTTGGAATTGACTGGGCATTTGATATGAATGCAGTCATCAACTTGAAGAAGTGTAGTATGACATTCGAAAAGAAAGAACTGAGGATTCTTGTACCATTAGACTCGATTGAAGGTGCACGATATACTGAACCATTCCATGATTATGAGGAGGATGACAATATTGAGCATATCCACAAGTTGACTACATAAGATGAATATTGGATCAACCCTACGGCGGATGGGAAAATTACGTGGGAGAAGGATAGCTCTTGTAATTTAGATTCATATGAGGAGCTAGAACATTATAAGAATAGGTTGCACAAGGTATTGTCGCTGTGATGCAATAAGATTACAAATTCATTCTGATGTACATCCACTGAGGTACAAAACTTACCGCATTATGATGGTTTAGAAGATGTCAATTTATTTTTGGATAAATTTGAAAGAGATGTACCAAAGGAACATCAATTCCAAGCACTAGACCTCGCACTGAGAGCTACGCCTACAAGATGGTGGGGTACGCAAAAGAACAACTTTGTAGATTGGAAGGAATATCATAGAATGATGACGCTACTATTTGGGTATGGCAATACCTTCATTATAAAGAATTACACAGGGAAGGATGATCTGTGTAAGCATCTAGCTTGATGGACGAAATCTTGGGGAGAAGAACCACATTCAGAATGGGTTCATATGTTCTACCATAATTTGGATATGATTCTGATGAACTGGTATCTGGAAACGAAGTTATGACATGGAACCACATAATGGGATGTTCTGAAAGAAAGTTTTATGTTAACTTTTAGTTTTGAATATGGCTTTGAATGCATTAATGAGGTGTTACAGGAGATTAAAGTTTCAATATTTAGAATGCCTGAAGAACCTGTTGCATGGGTACAACCAGATTGGAGCACGCAGTTGCACCATGCCCTTGAATGTTACATTGTGACCATTGAGGAAGGTGAAGAAGATCCCAGGAACATCAAATTTCTGAGTCACAAGGACAACGTGAAGTTGTTGGGCCTCAAGTGGAGGTCCTCGATATCTTACAGCCTTTGAATACCAAGCAAGTGAATATTGGATCAGAAGTGTAGTTGAAGTTTGCAAACATAGGCGACTATTGGGATGAAGATATAGTGAAAAAAGTCATGGAGCTACTACGGGAGTATCATGACTTGTTTCCCACTAATTTCTCTAACCTAAAAGGGATAGTAAGGGAGATGGGTGGCATGAAGATCACTTTAAAGCTATATGTGAATCCAATGAAGCAACACCCATATTGATTAAATCCTAAGTATAAATAAAATGTGTGTGTGAAATTGGATAAGATGCTTGCAACTGGGATTATTGAACCTATCGAAGAATTGGACTGGGTTATTCCCATGGTGGTTCAGGAGAAGAAGCCGTAGGGTGAAATATGAATATGCCTAGACTTGAGAAAGTTGAATGATGCTTGTGTCCATGATCCATTTCCTACGACATTTACACATGAGGTACTAGAAAATGTTGGAGGTTAGGGAGCCTACTCGTTTACTAATGGGTTCTTAGGGTACCATCAGATCAAGATCACGTTGGAGGATAGAAGTAAGACTACCTTCACTACTGAATGGGGGTGTTTCCAGTATATGGTTATGCCTTTCGAACTTAAGAATGCCCCAACAATATTTTCTAGGGTGGTAGTCACATCCTTCAAGGAGTTCATTCACAAGTTTTCGGTGGTCTACTTCGATGACTGGACTATGTTTGGGTTAGTAAAAAGACATGTTGCAAGTATTCACCGTATGTTGGATACATGTTGAATGTATCAGATTTCCCTCAATTTGAAGAAATTTATATTTTGTGTCCCATATGGGATACTGTTGGGCCATGTAGTCTGGCACCAGGGGTTGATGGTCAACCCTGCCAAGATTGCAGTAATTATTAATTTGGAGCCTTCTAAGAATGTCAAGCAATTGCGTGCTACGTTGGGCCACACGGGGTATTACAGGAAATTAATCAAGGCGTACGCACAGATTACTACGCCCATGGAAATATTGTTGAAAAAGGATGCAACATTTTTCTTGGACGATGACTGCTGGAAGATTTTGGATGTATTGAAGGATAAAATAATCATCGCACCTATTTTATTATTCCTGAATGGAAGGATTTCCATGTACATGTAGACCTATCCTATATAGAACTAGGAGTTGTGCTAACCCAACCTAGTGAAGGAGATATTGATCATCTGATAGCGTTCGCAAGTAGAAAGTTACCAAAAGAAGAAAAGAATTATTCTAACACAAAGCGCGAAGGACTAGCAATGGTGTATGTGTTGCGGAAATTCAGGCACTAATTGTTGGGTGTGCACTTCAAGATGTATACAAACAATTCTTCTTTGAATTACTTGATCAAAAATCCTGTGTTGGGGAGGAATATCTATTGATGGTTATTGCTCTTCCAGGAATATGATTTTGAAGTAATTGTGAAGCCAAGGAGCCAGAATGTTGGACCATATCACCTCTCGCAGATTGAGAATGGTGACCAACCTACAGATCTAGAGGAGGGATTACCTGATGCGCAACTCTTTTCTATACATGTTGATGATGACCATTTCACAGACATAATTCAATTCTTGTCTACAGGTACAACTCCTGACTAGTATTCGACACAATAAAGGAAGGAATTGGTGGGCTAGGTTGAATATTTCTCCATGATCACTAGACATCTATATAAAATGGGATCTAATGAGATATTGCGTAGATATGTCCCAGAGTATGAATGAAAAATCATACTCACTGAAGTGCATGGAGGTGTGGTAGGAGGACATTATGCGGGAAGAGAAACTGCATAGAAGATCCTACATGCAGGACTATGGTGGCCTACTGTGCATAAGAATTCCAAGTTTTATTGCAGGGCATGTGATGTTTATCAGAGAATGGGAAGAGAAACTACACAGAAGATCCTACACGTAGGACTATGGTGTCCCATTGTGCATAAGGATTCCAAGGTTTATTGCAGGGAATGTGATGTTTGTTAGAGAATGGGAAGACCATTGTGCAGAGATGAATTTCCTCTGAATCTTCAAGTGTCGTTGCAGGTGTTTGATAAGTGGGAAATAGACTTCATAGGACCAATTCAACCATTGGGAAAGAATAATGGAGCCAGATACATCATTACAACGAATAATATTTAACAAGGTGGGTTGAAGCGCAGCCTATGAAGGATTGTAGTGCGACCATAGCTGTGAAGTTCATCTTCGAATATATTTTGTCTCAATTTCACTACCTGAATATCTTGATGAGTGATAGAGGTACGCACTTCTTAAATGAAACAAGTTTTGCTTTGCTCAAAGAAATCCAGGTATATCACCAAAAGAGTACATTGTATCATCCTTAAGCGAACGACATTATAGAAGCATTTAATAAGATTCTGGATAATGCCTTAACAAATATTTTAAATGCTAAGCGAAATGACTAGGATGTGTGCATACCCTCTATTCTATGGGCGTATATAACTACCTGCAATAATTTGACTGGACAAACGTTGTTCAAACTAGTTAACATACAAGATGTTGTAATTTTGATGGAATACATAGTGTCCAGTTTGTGGATTGTTGTAGTTACAGACATGGCCGATCGAGATACCATGGAAGATTGCCTCACGTAGCTTGTAGACTTGGAGGAAGATTGCTTCTTAGCTAGTTTTCATCAGAAGGTGCAGAAGGATCGTGAAAAGGCATGGCATGATTGCCATATCAAACAATGCACCTTGAATAAAGATTTGGTACTACTGTATGACAATAAGTTCAAAAAGTTTCCAAGGAAGTTCCAAACGCATTGGTTGGGGTTGCATATTATTAAAGAGATTACGGATGGAGGCACATTTCAGCTCACAAAACTAAATGTGGTATTATTTGTCAATGGGAGTCGATTAAAGTTGTACAGGGCTGAGCCCGTCACTATGCAATGACTAATGGATGCAAGATAGTATTAGTACTCCAGGAGGTTGTAAGGAAGTATGGGACTATAAACTACACTACCCGAAAGTTATAAGGGTGAAGTCAAGGGACTGCGTGATGAGTTGAAGGAAGGCGTGGAGGGGGAGCTGCGCCAATGGAATTGTGCCTAGAGGAGGGGTCCCATGCAGCCTAGCCAAAAAGTGACCATTGGGAGCATTGTAGCTGATTGGATGGTGATTTTTCTGTTGAAGGGAGTAGGGGAAGATAATTTATGTAGAATATATTTGGAAATCTACCACCAAATGTGCATTAATGACCGGGAATTGGAGGGAACGGTTGGATTTGAATTCAAATTGATGAGTTGTGTCACAAGGAAGCGATCATATCTTCAAGGATGTAGCCTTGGGTGGATGAGGCCAGTCAGTTGACCCTGTCAGTGCAAAGAAAACTGAAGGGGATGCAACAGACACAAAGGACCATGGGCCTTGTAATTGAAGGCCGAATCACTTAAAAACTAGTCAAGGAAGTGTGTCAAGCTGTTGTGTAGGGGACAACAGACCTACAAGATTTGAAGATTGAATTCAGTGAGCTGCAGCCAAAGATCGAGGCTCCACCAATAGAGTGACTCAAGGATGAGTCATGACTTTTTGTTGAGGGACTATTGAGACAAGGTCCCCTGGGGTAAATTTTGTAAATTTTTTTGTTATATATGTAAAGTCTCTTCATTTTGAGGAAGTGGAACACGAAGTTCGTAGAAGTCAAAGGGGCTTTAGGAAGGTCATAGCCCCTTATTTTTTTAGAAGTTAAGATGTTTTGTGACCCGCCCATGGCTTGTGAACCATGGTATTGTAATGAAGGAAGCTATATAGAGTTATAGCGAGTCATAGGAAGTAACTAGAATTGAAGATCTATGTATGGGAAAGTGATCTAAGGAAGAAAAGTATGTTTTCTGTACCGTGGCAAAGGGGAAGGCTACTGCATCTATGTACGCAGAGACCTTGGTAAATCTACAGCTAAGTTCGTGGGCCCCTATAGTTATGTGCGCAGGGAAGAAAGAGTCTGTAATAGAAGGATTGATCATAATAAAGACTATTTTGAAGCCATATGTGTGTATCTATGACTTTCTGTCTACTTATGCATTTGTTATGTTTTCTGCATTATCTTAAGAAACACTTAATTAGTGTTGAAAGTAAAATATCTACTAGTTTACTTAATGATATGAATGTTTGAGGCAATCACTATAGAGTTAGCATCTTTTCTCTATAAGTTACTATGATTTCCAAATTTTAAGGGTTAGGATTCACAAAGGTTGAAATAAAGCCCTAGAAGTAACAGAAACCCATCACACAAGCCTCTGGATGTAGAAACCTGGTTTTGTGATCCCCCAATACTGCTTCGAGTGAGGCTGCAGCCTACGCTACGCAGGTTGTTTCCGAAATGACCAGCAACGAAGGGTTTTGTTGGTTGGCATAGCTAACTTTGAACCCGGGTGCAGACCCCCTCAGGCCAGCAGTTTTCCACCCATTGTGAATGTCTTACTAGGAACATGATCTTGGCTTTCAATAACTTGTTAAGTTCTTTGATTTGTGGTTCAAGCACAAGGTGCATTTTCCTCAGTTTTTGTTGAATGCATTTAGCATCATTTTTTATAGGGATTACATTGTTGAATTATATTTACAACATAGACCTTAAGATAATCATATGTCCAAGCAAAAACATCCTTATATTCTTTAAAAAGTTTGATAAATTGAGCATGTTCAAAAGGAGAAAAATCAACTCCTAAATTGATTTTCAGAGGGCTTGATTTAGTTCCTATGTTTAAAGAGTCATACTACATGGATGATTTGTGGGTCTTGTAGAGTGTTTTCCCTTTGAATATATCTTGAAAATAAAATAAAAAATAAAAAATATATAATCTAACAACTAATTTACAAATGGGATTTATAGATTTATTTGTAGAAAAGTGATTTAAGAGTCTGTAATGTCCATCCTCTTTAATAATCAAGTCTTTAAAATTCTCTCCTAAAGTAATAAAGTTTACAATTTGCTCATCATCATTAAAAAATCTTAATTTTATGATATTATTAGGCATAAAAAGCCCCCAACACAATCATCATGACTCATCCCGAGTCATTCTACTGGTGTAGTGATCTTTGCGCGAAGTCCATCCAACAACTTTTGTGCTTCACTTACAGTCATAGCACATTCTTCCATTGTACGCTATACTAGTTGAGCGTGAATCTCCAATGCATCATTGTCAGGGTCACATTCTTGCCTTAGCGCATATTTACGCTGTATCTGAGCCAACTTTCCCTCAATCATGGCAGTGACTGTGAATGGTTCCTCGAGCCAAGGCTAGATGCACACTTTAAGGACTACTTCTTTCTGGCACGCGGTGTCTACTTGTTGCTTTAGAGCCTGGGCCTCCTTCATCTTGGCAAGTTGCTGAGTAAGGGCAACCATGTGTACAGTCCCCCTGATATTGTCATATGCCTACTGTAACTGCCATACTTTTGTCTCCAAGCGTTGTATGGTTGTATCTTCCTGCAGTGAGGTGAGTGTGAAGAGGGATTGATCCAAAAATCTCGTGCAATCTTGTACAGTGTTCTCTATCGCTTTCAACCCTAAGTGAATGGCGTGGTTGCACTGCTCTCTGACTTTCGCTGGTGTAGAGGGTTACGGCTTCAGTCGCAGCTACGCGATCTACAGGTTCAACTCCAACTAAACCTTCGTGGCCTCCTCCTAGACCTTGTGGACTATACCCACTAGTTGGTGAATCCTTTTTGCTATTGGGAGTTCCATTAGCACGGCCAACTCCGGTATGCTGCTACAGGTCTCCTCCATAACCTATTCCAATCCTTGGGTTTTTGCGACCATGTTGTCGCGCTGCAGGCTGAGCTGTTCTAGATTTAACTTCTGCTCGCTCAAGACTTGGAGGGTGCAGCCCTCCCTGGCACGAAGCTCAACAATTACCCCATCCTGCAGCTAGTATAGGGTTTCCCTGGGGGGAGGCGGAAATTTCAACCCCCAACCCCTTATGTCACCCTTGGTTACTGTTAAGACTACGCCTTCTGGTAACACAAATGTATTCGTTGTGCGGGCATGCAACATCTACTTGGCTTCGGATGCACCTTCCACAAGGTGTGGTGTCATCATTCTTGGGGGTCACACCTGTAATGCCTGCAACTACGCTCTGAGCGCCCCTAACACAATTGTCTGCTCTATCATCAATTCTTCAAAAGCATCCTTGGTGGCATCGCGAACTGGTTCGCCAATGTCAACAAGGTCTCCCTCAAAGGTCTTTATTTCCTTTGTCATTTTCCGCGCGGTTGGCTTCTCATGGACACGAGGCCTCTTAAGTTGGGTCGATTTTGGTGCAAGGTCTGTGCGTTCCTCTATCTCAGACTCCCCCCGTATGTCCTGCTCCATGGACATTTCCTGGCCTTCCTCGGTCTCTTTGGTGGGCGCAGTTATGGTCTCTACCATCTGTATTGTCGTTGCCTCAGCCGCCTTCTGCTGCATGTCTGCTTCTTGTTCCTATCGCTTTCTCTCTGCCAACTACGCGATGCATAGCTTGGTTTCCTTCTTTCGTTGTTGTGCTATGATCTTTTACAGTTCCTCCAAATCTAGAGCACGCCACTTCAGAGACCATGATGCCATCACATCAAATATTGCATCATCCGTTGCAATGAATTGAAGCTTAACCCACGTTCGGGTTGGATCCTTGCACGCTCGAATATACAAGTTATGCATATTCACCTTGAACTCTGTCACGCTTTGAAAGCTGTTATATACTATAAGGGACAAGCACGACCTATAGTTTATCTAGGTTCATATGGTTGCCTCTATGAACACCAAAAACACCTTGATCTCGTGAATCCTCGTCGCGTCTTTCATTTCCCAAAGCGAGATGTAGCTCGCGGCTTTGATAGGTCACCCTCAATCGTGGGAAACTAATTGTCCTTCCGCAACTCTCCTGCAACCAACAGGATGGATAAGAGCAACCATGCATAGTGGAAGGTATTACCCTGATCCTAGGCCTCTCTGCAGTTTGTCAAGAACTCGTCACAGAGGAACTGTGCCCAGTTGAACTAGACCCCCTCTGTGCACTACTCTGCCAACACAATTACAGATGCTGGCACTTCGTCAGCCCGACCTTTCCTCATTAGCTTGCCAGCCAACAGTTGGGTGGTTATGTGCACCCCTTGGTCCTTGATGCTCGCTATTATGTACCCGCACTTACTCTTCTCCAGCTTATATTTGGCCTTCATAGCTTCTACGAGGGCCAAGTCGATGCTCTTTCTTGCTATGGCTGCAAGGTCATTTCCTTTGGTGGGCAGCCCAAAAATCCGGTGAATTAAATTGGTCGTGATGGGAATTAGCTCCTCCAGCCAAGAGATACCCATCATGTACTAGGCACAGCAGCTACTGGATGACAAAAATTATGATGGGTGCACAGAGGTAGTTGGGTATCCATCATAGATGGAGTAACCCAGCCCCCTCCACACCGCACAACCATTTTTTCTTCAGTAACTTCTCCACGGCCAACCATGGGAACTTCTCACTATCCGCAAGGTCCCAATATTCGAACTTAATATTAGGTACCCATCCCAATGGCAGACCTTCAAACCTTAGTTCATCAGGTAGGAGCAAGTTCTGGAGCGCACTCTTCGTGGCCTCCAAGCCCTTTGATATCTTCGCTTTCCCCTTGTTATAGACATTTTTGTGCCTTACAGCTCTAAGCATGAAATGTACATAAACCAAGGGATCCTAAGTCCCTAAAAGTGTTGTTCCGGCCCCTAAAGGAACAAGGTCAAAAAATTACAGCTTCTCCCAGAAGTTCTCCACCAGCAACTGCTCAGAATCAGTCAAATCAGGATCATTTCAGCTGCTCCACTAGCTAGCTGCATTGCATAGCACCCAAGTACACTAGCTAGGTGAGTTGCAATGCACCTAAATGCACTACCAGGGTGCGTTGAGTGGGAAATGACAAATGACAGTGTCATTTCGCGAGGTGGACAGACAATGGAAGCTTCCAGAATCTTCCCCAATGACACTTGCCTCACTGAGTTCGACCAAGGATGAGTAAGAGGCTCTCAATCTCCAAGTGGAAACAAGAACTGACAGAAAGAAGCCACTAGTCAAATCATAAGCTGACACATCCTCTTTGCATACATCTATATATGGATCCCTCATCCCAGAGATCCGGAGGCTGGAATTTTGTACATTGCAGAGAATTGTTGTTGGTTTTGAGATAGATATCAGAGTATTGGGTGATTTATGCTTTGTTGGAGGTGAAGAGGGGATTCTATGCTGGGAGGTTGATGCTGGATCAGGAATCATCGGTTGTAACTCCTCCTGGATCTTCTTGTTATATCAATAAAACTATTTGAGTTTCTCCTACATGCTTGTGTATCATTGATGTTTGTTACATTTGTATGTTTAGCTTAAATCTGATCCTAAGCTATTTATGAATATAAATCCATGTCTTTGTGTAGTTTTCTCCTTCTGTGATCTTACAGGAACTTGGTGAAGCTGGGAAAGTAAGGGAGCAGGTAGCTGGAAGTTGTCAAAGAGGAGAGAGATTGGATCAAAGGACTAGCGCAAGACATAGGTTGGTTCATCCTATTCCTCTTCGTTTATAGTTCATAAAGAAGAATACGAAAGTAGTTTTCTCTATTTGTTTCTAAGGTCACTGTCACACCTTAGTGGGATAGGGTCGTTCTGAGTAGACACTTTTCCTGTTAACAAAATGGCGACTCCGCTGGGGATCGTGTCTAATTAGTTTGTTTGTGTTTCTCTTGTTGTTTTTTTCATCAACTTAGGAGTAGCAATCGAACTACATTTGCCATTAACAAATGCAAAGTAGACATCTGCTACTTCAATCCATTCACTGAATCTTTTTATGATTTGAACAGCTGATTCACAAATGATCTGATTGCCCTTTGTGATAGCTCTTAGACCTCCATTAAATCTACCCTCTGATTGTGCATTACTGATTGCTTTTACTCGGCCAAAAACCATAGATTAAACTGCAAACCGTGACCCAGAACCTGGATAGAATTCTCGTTTCTGCCCCAACGCAGGCTATGTGAAGAGATTTTTCATTTCAATGTAGTTCCCGAGAGCGCTACATGTGCTACAATCCAGTTTCTCTGTGTAACAGGTGCGCTAATCAGCCTAGCCTTGTGCAGCTGAGGTTCTTTGATTCATTTTTTCAGTTTTGTCTCTGATTTTTGCAGCCTGTGATCAGTGTATGTGTCTGTTTAAAAACCCCTTTTCTTTGCCTTAATTCCGCCTCCTTTGTACAAAAAGATTGTAGATGTTTTTGTGTGTTTGTTACATCATTTACAGTTTTCCATTGAAAAAGTAGAATAGTCATACTGTCATCCTTTGATTTAGATCTGTCGTAAGTGTCGATTTTGATCATAGGAGAAAGTTTATTTGCTGTTGGCAGACGATTATGCTTTTACTTTTGCCTTTGGTTTGAATTTGTGACTTTCCAATGTCGAAACGAGTATTTATTTCAAAATCATAAAGTGTCGTAATCATCTCTACCTTTTGATTTCAAAAAGAAGCTTGTTTGTGTTTGTCACTTGAAAGCAAATTCAGGTTTGTACATCAACTTTCTTTTTAGGCATCAATATTAAGAAAGTGAAAAACAAATACATGCACATGTGCATTTGCATATTTATAGTCTATGTGGCTTGATTTAGGAAAAGTGCATTTACAGTGTGCTCTTTGCTCTTTGAGAAAAGATTGTGTCTTTCTTTTCCCCTTGTAGCTAGGATTTTCATTGCTGAAAAGAGATAAAAGTTTGCTTATCATCTTTAGATTGCATTTTAGGAGTTACATCTACATCTCGGGGTGAACCCAAAAGGAAAACTTCATAAGAAAGATCAACTTAAAATAAATTGAATGAATCTAACAACGCTTTGGAACTTAACACACAACATTTAGAGGTCTAGGATAGAGACGTATTTCGGTGTCGTAAAGCCTGGTAACTGTTGTCCTCACTGATGGTTGGGTGATTCCCCCACTTTAAGACGATAAGTGCCAGTACGGACTTGTGCTCCCACGTACCGTCGAGTATATATTGGGAGACCCCTATAGGCTTAAATCCTTTTATCCATAGGAAGCCGTGTCGGCCGCCCTACTGATCGCAATGCACCAAACACAGCATTCAGGAAAATTGATTGCCGTACCGTAAAAGGTATTCTGCAGTTTTGCGATTGGTTTGGTACTCCCTCTACCTAGATCTCCAGGGCATTCCCTTTTGTTCCTTTTCAGACTCGTTAACGGAAAAGGTCTATCTGAGCACTTGTCACTTCAGGCTCATTAAAAATCGAAAGAGACTAGAGTCATATTTTGTTTTTTCTCGACTCTTAAAAATTGAAAAAACAAGTTGTGTCAAAGCATCTAAAAAATTATTTTAAACGGAATATTCATACCCTTTTCCTACGTTGATCTTAGGTTGATAAAATGGAGTCTACCAACCAAGGAATTCCCCTTGGTGGAAATCCTAGTCCCTTCTCCTCTTGGGGAGATGTTAGTGCACCCCATATGGCCACATTGTCGCTTCCAGGACTGACAATTGGCTTGCCAGTATGGCTCTTCTCAACCAATGTCGTTCAGAACACCACCATTCCTGAACAATCGAATCAGCAATTAGACGAGTCCAGAGTTGCCCACCAACCTTCTACTTCCTCTAATTCTTCCTCTCCTCCTTCCTCTTCGCTTGATGGGGCTGGCAAAGCAAAAAGTCAAGTTCCTAAAGAGAAGAAGGAGAAGAAGAAGAAAGAGAAGAAGAAGAAGGAGCCAAAGGCGAATGGGGGAAAGCGAGTGTCGTCTAACGAAAATCCACACACTGCACCGACCAGGCCTAAATCGCCATGTGTCATTTGCAAATGAGACCACTTTCACAGAGATTGTCCTTGCATCCCTCGGATACTAAGGGACTGGTCTCCTCGTTTGCACAATCCGATGTCATCAACCTCTGATGGTCATGTTGAAAACACACCGTCAACTAGCGAAAGTGAAGCCCCAGGACAAAAAGGGAAAGCTAGATTTCCTTGTAAACTGTGAGAAGGCAATCATGCTGTCCACCGTTGTACCTTCTTAGACGAAGCGAAAAGAGTTTTGGATGATCGTCCGGTTTCTCTGTTACGACTTCCTCCTGGATATAAAAAGCTCTTACCGAGTCCGTCGCTAGTTGAGAATCCAGCTGGCCCGCTCAAGTGGTCGGCTAAAGCGCCTACCATCGAAGATAAACCATCTGAATCCATACCAGACGAAAGTCAAAAGGTCGAGGCAGCAGTTGACCCGGTCTTGCCTTCAGAGGTTTTATCTTCGGATGATACAGTCACTAAAGAGAACAAGGATGACACCGTCCAAATTCTCTTCATCAACGCAGACTCCGACGAACATGGGGGAAATCTACCCATTCCCTTACCGCATGAGGGAAGTTCGTCAGAGCCATACCCGGCCATCTACTCGATCCCACCTCCAAGCAACCTAGTTGTCTCCTTCGACTGGAATCAACTAGGCAGACCCCGTTTACCAGCAAGTACACCATTCCGAATTATCGTCCAAATATATAGAATGGTCATGGCCGGTACCATCAGAGATGAGGGGGCTTCTATGAGTATCCTTTCCTCTATTGCTTGGAAAGCGCTTGGTTCGCCATCGCTGTTGCCTGAGATGAGAAATCTGACAGGCTTTGATAAAGGAACCAGTCGACCTTTAGGAATCCTTCCCGATGTGCCCATAACATTGAGAGGGAAGACAGTTCGCATGAACGTAATGGTAGTTCAAGGACCCTTAGATTATAACCTACTCCTTGGACGAGACTATATTTATTGCATGGGAGCCATCGTCTCCTCACTCTTTAGAGTAATGTGTTTTCCGCACGAAGGAAGAGTGGTCAAGCTCGTGGACCAGCTTTCATTTCCCAGATCACGCATAGCAAATAGTCATATACCATCCCTAAATGGTCTCTTCATGCAAGAAATGTCTCAATCCCCAATCCATCCTCCTGATGAGCACGAGTAATTCGGAGGGATATGACTAAAACCCAGGGGGCATGTGTCCTGGTCTGCTTCGGCAAGAAAACTTCGGGTATAGGGTAGGTTTCCATAGGAGAATATGACTAGTCTGTACCTCGTCCGTCGGTGGAAGAGGGGTTATTCTAGAATAAGATTCTCTTGTCAAAGTTATATGAGTTGGCGGATGTCGTCACTCACCTTTGTTTATCTCGGTAGACATTGCCAAAGAAGTGTTTTGTTTGCACCGCGAATAGAACAATATTTGGGTAACCTGTAAGAGGTAGGCCTTTCCTAATAGAACAAATGTTTTGTCTGCAAATTGAGGGGTAACTTTGAAACCATATTTTATACCTAGGGGCATGCAAACCTTTTGGAGTGCAAGCAAAGAGAGATTATTTATCTGTTTTTTGGATTAGTCGTTTCCTAACTTGCATAAAGAAAGGATGTGGGGCAAAAATCTAAAAATTGCCAATTTTATATGAGACATTCTTATCATATGACTGGATTAATCGAGCAGTTTTAGCACATAGTTCAAGCTCGTTAAAAAATAAACATAAGACATGAGAAAATGTTTCCACCCGCGTTTAAGCTCGTTAAAAAATGAACTATTCCCCAGTAAATAACCGCCGTGAATGTAACATTTCAGCCATTAAAGCCTTGGTCGTGTTTGCACCGTCACCTCCACTTTTCATTGGCCGATCATTCACCTCCATTTGATTGTTTACCCATTTTGAGGAATAGCTGCGAAGAGTGATTTCACTAGCCATCCTTGTGACACTGCCGTGATTGGAAAATTCCAAACCTTACCTGGAATTAGCTGCTACCCATTTTATCACTCGTTCCTCAAAAGACGAGTCTTCTTTAAGCTCTTTTCAACTGACTCGTAAAATATGAAAATATTGCCGAGTTGTGGCCTTCCAGCTCGTTAAAGCGACCGGAAGTGCTATCCCTCCTCTAGATTTTGATATTTTTGGACCTGAGGGATTATTGCACAAAACGATCGAGCGCTTGTTTTGTTCGGCTCGTTAAAACTATTGAAAATTCATCCCTTCTATATTGTTTTATAATTTTTCGGACTTAAGGGATTAGATGACGAAAAAGGAATTTTGGAGTTACCTTTACGTACCTTTTCAGACTCTCTAAAAATGAAAAGGACCGAGTTATCTTTGTCATTAAACTCGTTAAAAATATTAATAGCGACAAACTTGTCTTTAGACGAGAACGAGTTTCACTATCGCTAGGCGCGTTAAAACATAGCGATGGGTTTGCCCGAAGGGCAAATTATAGAAAAAGCATATGTTATCCTCCTCAAGCTTGACAAAAATAAAGAGGTCAGCAATGACTGGGGATAAATTGGGAAGAAAACTCAAAGAATCTTTATTGGTAGCAAGTCGCTCTTGAACATGACACTTCCACTCCGTGCCTGAGTCGGGTTGGGTTGTTTCATTCACCGGTCACATCACCATGGTCACGCCATACCATCCACATTTGGGGTAAATGCTACCAATCCATCACATAAGTGTCGCCGACATGTTCAAGAGAAGTCATCCAGAGAAGTCACCTGTGTCCCATCCACTACCATACATTATACTTCATTCTTTCATGACCTCCATCCTGAACCGTATATCATCAGATTGTTTTCACCTCCATCAAAATCATTTGCTCCGTTCCGTGTCATTGATGTGGGATTCATTAAGGCCCTCCTTTGACAGATCGCTTCTTGTTGACATCAGCTCATTATCCAAGAAGTTGATCTAGGAACACCCCTCAGTACTTTGAAGCTTGCATGCCTCAATGGCAATTCTCACTTCCGGCGACAGGTATACATCAATGACCTTCGACCGAAATATTTTGTGTGGTGTTCGACGCCAAGTCCTTTATTCACACCACGTGAATTGTACTGCAGTACCTTGAGGGTCATCATCATTATCGGTGATTCCTCTCGCGCTTGTTAACAGTTTACATCATTGACTGGTAATCAAGCGATGTCTTTCCATGTTCGACTTCAAAACATTTCTCACATGAATCGACTTGTACTTCGAGTGAAGATCGGATGAGATTGAAGACCCCGGATCTAGTTTCATCCATCCGGGCTGCGATATATATTAAGGAAACTAAAGACATTGAAATGTACAACATTGCAGCATAGATAATCATCCTACCAAAAGGATGATGGCTCTATCAGAATCATCAGTCTACCATCAGACGATTGTCTGTCCTATGTACATGAAAATGAATTTATAAAGTTGAGCATGGGAATGCCCGCCTCAGCTAGATCATGAAAACAATATGAAGATAATGTATTGTATTGTATCTTATTACAGGTCTCCTCCCAGCATTAAAAGAACTTCGGATCCTCCTAATAAAGCATTTCACCCGATAAACGGCCTCATACTTTAGGGGGCAACTGTTATAAACATTTTTGTGCCTTACAACTCTAAGCATGAAATGTCCATAAACCAAGGGATCCTAAGTCCCTAAAAGTGTTGTTTCGGCCCCTAAAGGAACAAGGTCAACAAATTATAGCTTCTCCCAAAAGTTCTCCACCAGAAACTGCTCAGAATCAGTCAAATCAGGATCATTTCAGCTGCTCCACTAGCTAGCTGCGTTGCATAGCACCCAAGTACACTAGCTAGGTGCATTGCAACGCACCTAAATGCACTACTAGGGTGCGTTGAGCGGGAAATGACAAATGGAAGTGTCATTCCGCGAGGTGGACAGACAATGGAAGCTTCCAGAATCTTCCCCAATGACACTTGCCTCACTGAGTTCGACCAAGGATGAGTAAGAGGCTCTCAGTCTCCAAGTGGAAACAAGAACTGACAGAAAGAAGCCACTAGTCAAATCATAAGCTGACTCATCCTCTTTGCATACATCTATATATGGATCCCTCATCCTAGAGATCCGGAGGCTGGAATTTTGTACATTGCAGAGAATTGTTGTTGGTTTTGAGATAGATATCAGAGTATTGGGTGATTTATGCTTTGTTGGAGGTGAAGAGGGGATTCTATGCTGGGAGGTTGATGCTGGATCAGGAATCATCGGTTGTAACTCCTCCTGGATCTTCTTGTTATATCAATAAAACTATTTGAGTTTCTCCTACATGCTTGTGTATCATTGATGTTTGTTACATTTGTATGTTTAGCTTAAATCTGATCCTAAGCTATTTATGAATATAAATCCATGTCTTTGTGTAGTTTTCTCCTTCTGTGATCTTACAGGAACTTGGTGAAGCTGGGCAAGTAAGGGAGCAGGTAGCTGGAAGTTGTCAAAGAGGAGAGGGATTGGATCAAAGGACCAGCGCAAGACACAGGTTGGTTCATCCTATTCCTCTTCGTTTATAGTTCATAAAGAAGAATACGAAAGTAGTTTTCTCTGTTTGTTTCTAAGGTCACTGTCACACCTTAGTGGGATAGGGTCGTTCTGAGTAGACACTTTTCCCGTTAACACCCCTTCCATGGGGGGATGTAGGGGGGTAACTTTATCACAGAAGGCACTTGGGAGACATTTTCCACCTCATCATCATGCGCCTCAATTTGGGCGATCAAAGCTTGCAAGTCTTCCTCCTCCTCCTATGTTTCAAGGGTGTCAGCTTTTCCCTTCTCTGCCATCAACAATTTACTAAACCATGGGTTCCGTGGCGATCCACGGACTAGTCCCATTGTGTGCTTGTCCTTCTATGGTCGCGGTGTACATGGTGACTTAGGAATTTTTGGTGCAGCTGCCACCTCTCCAAGCTCCTCCTGGACCATACGGGGCTCCGAGGTAACTTTCACGAATCGCACTCTTGTTCTCGTAGCCGTCATCATGTTTTCATTTAAGGGTGGCATGAGTATGTGGCGCTCAGTGCTGTGTACATGCTCAATTCTCAAACAACCAAGTGTTTCCCTGTAGCTAGCCCTAATGGTTTTATAGCATCTTTTGAATTTGAATTCAACCCTTCCCCCCACTTCTAAGTCATTAATGCTTTTTTGGGAGTATATCATCCCAAATCTCACTCTTAATTTGTATCTTAATTTCCCGCCACCTACACCTTTTTGCCTTAAATTGGACCTCTTGTCATGAACAGTGACAACAATGGTCACTTCCCAGCCTATCCGCGTAGTAGCGTGGCTCCCTTTGCATGGTCGTAACCCCTGTGACATACCAATCCTTCGCGTGACCTCCTTGTCACGTAGCTCCCATATAGACTCTTTTATAGTCCCGCACTCTCTTTCAATTACTTGGAACATTGAGACTATGCTTCCTACAGATAGTCAGGTGGTTGCACCCTCGGTGCGAGGCTTCAATTTTCCTACTAGCTCAGGCCACAGACACCCCTCAACTACCCTTGCATCCATTAGTGCATCGCATTCTTCTTTGTATGGTACACTTCCCTCTTTAGTAAGGTGCAATCGCAGCCATGGTAGCAGTGTCACAACTCCTTCTAATGCAGTAGTAGGGCTGGCTAGACCTTGTCGCATTGTGCTTAGTTTCTCGACGTGGCCTTCTCGTGTGACTTTGGCTTTCAGTTTATTGATTTCTTAATCTAATGTCATGATTTTCTTCCTCAACCATGCCCAATCTTCATTGAGTTTGTGAAGTTTCGATCTCCCTTGCCAAATGGCTTCCTGTAACTGCCTAATTCCTTTACCCAGGTCCTCATGTCATGTCCCAACTGTGGGAGCTGTGGTTGGGGGATTCTTCTCTACTCTCCTGGTTTCATCTCTTCTCATCAGTGTTGGGGTCATTTCCACACTCCGGTTTTTCTTATGGCCCTATAGTCCCATTGAACCACCGCTATACGCAAGTCACAGTCAACTCGTCTTGCCTAGTGACCTTTGTTCATGATTCAGTAGAGCTTTTTGAATGCCCTAATGTGGAATAGTCATCGCTTTTCTTGTTGCCACGTTTGGTTCTTATTTTCGATCCTTAGTTTGGGATGTGCTTGCATAGCACATGTCTTCACCCATCGACACAGGTGGGCGTATAAGCTTCTTTGTCTTGGCTACCTAGTTCGATGCTAGGGACTTCCAAACCATAAGTGCATCCGTCTTCTACATTCACACCAGTTTCCAACAATTTTCTAATGTGTACTCCACCATTGTGCGGGTGTCACGCTCAATGCCCATTCCAGCATACCGTATTGTTGTTGCTTCGGTACTACACTTTCAAATTTGTCTAAGAATTCATCCACCATTGTTACCCCATCATATGTTGGCAGTTCCCTTGTTTCTGTCATCCCGCACCGCAGTGATCTAATCATCATGTTATAATTCAGTGTTGTCACTTTGTGGAACCGGTTATACCAGTGTTATATTTCTTCATCTGAATTCGAAGTGAACTGTCAAGCTCCCATGAGATTCTCCCATCTACAGTCGTGTTCACCCGATCTTGGTCTTGCATCGTTATTTGGAAAATACAATCCAACTCATCGTTGCGCACTGGTTCAGTGTAGCGTGCTCCTTCGGCTAGATCTAGTGGAACTACTATGTGTAGGGACTTTTTCTCGAATATCATCTTTCGCTTCTTCAGGTTGATGATTCCATTCATATCAGTGGCCTAGTCTATTCCTAACAACGTGGTATAAGGATTGTTGTCATCAACAATCTCTATCACTTCAAAGTCCATCTACGTGCTCGCACCTTCGATATCAACTATTACCCCTTGCAACCTTCCCATGGGCAAAATATTATGTTGGTTCGCCATTCATAATTGAATAGGGGACCACTGCAACGTGGGCTTGCCCATGCATTACCATGTCTACTTTGGTAACACATACACGTTTGAACCTAGGTATAGGATTACCTGATCCATTTCATATTCGCCAATATACACTGTCAATCTCATTTCCCTCTCTATCCATAATGTATGCTTTCCTAGTTTCCGGACTACGCACGGTTCCCCTGACCTTATGCACCTAGTTGTCAACTCTTGTAGTCCTTTAACTACCTTATTTTTGTGCAGTAGTTTCATGCATGTCTCCAGAAAGGTAGTAAGCATAGAAGGATCCATTCGTGGCTCTGGTTGATCCTTACTACCTGATGTAGAGGCCTCTGCGAAGCTCTCCTTAGCTTCCATAAATGTCTCCTTTGCGCATTCCAAGTCAAACTCAGATTCCTTTGTAGGAGCCTTATGAACCCATGTATCTTCCTCGGGTTGCTTCCCTTTATCCTCCCCTGTGGTCGCACTGCTTCTAAGCACCATATTCAAATTTGGGTCTTCTTCGTGTGGTTCTGACCTCATCATTTGAATATTTTGAGTCACAGTAGGCTGAAGTACTCCTTTCTTGTGCATTTGTGCAATCAACGTAGGACAATATACTGCTTCATGATCGAACTAAGCACAGTGTGAACAAGATATTCTCATTGGGTTGGTACAATCACAAGCGTAGTGCCCTGGTCCTCTGCAATTGTAACAAATTAACCATTTGCAGCCCCTTCCTGGCCCCATTCCTCCTCGTCCTCGACCTCAGCGCTAAAATCTAGAGCACACCATCCCCGCGGCTGGGTTGAGGCCTCGTGTTTCTGTCTAAATTCTATATGCTAGGGTCCGCTCCATCATTAACTCGTAGCTGCGACAAGTACACTCGTCGTGGCCCACCGACCTACAGAAATTGCAAAACAGCTATTGTGGGGTCTGTGTAAACTTCTGCAACAGATGACAATTATCTGTCATGTGTTTTCCTCCTATCTGAAAAATCGTGCACCATAACGTGGTTGTTGTACTTGTCCCTACCTGGGCTTATGTTCTCAATGGCATTGGTCCCCCTCCTGCTAAGTAGTTTCACAAATACTAGATAGTGGTCTTTGTCATGGCCCTGGGCTTTGCATTTTATACACCACACTTCTTTGCACACCTCTGGCCGTGGCACCCTATCCTTCTTCAAACTCTACATCTCCAAGCATATATATTGTAGTTGCATGTGGATTTGTTGGACTCCCAATCCCAGATCCTGTGTCAGTGTTTCATGTAACCTCATCACCATCTCCAATGCTTCGACCTGGGTTGAAAGCTTCTACTTTGACAACGCCATCCTCATGTGTGGTGTTAAAGATGCCACAAACCATGCACGGTGCTACACATCCATTAGTGTCATATTAGCCTTACAGATCGTACTCTTTAGCCTCTGATCTAGATCCCAGGGGGTATCGCATGGAAGCATCGTGATTTCTTTAAATCTGATGATTGACTATGTCTCTGATTTTAACCAGCTAAATTCTCTGTTCAGCACATTTTGGATCTCTGCTATCCCTGCATTTGTGTGATAATTAGATTGCTTGATATACCATGTCAGTGCGCGATCCTATAACACACTCACCAATGTGGCCTTCTTAATGTTGTTGTCCGTGACCCCTTGTGATTCCCACACTACTCTTACCACGAACTAGAACTGGTTTGGATCCTCATTCCCTACTCCTATCAATACGGGTAGCTTGATCATGCTTGCCATGTTGAACTACGGGTTTGGTGGAGGTGGGGTGGGTGAATATGGAGGTGAAGTAGGTGAAGCAGGTGACAACGTAAGTGGAGGTGATAACTGCGAAATGTGTTGCATTATTGTGGAGCACCTGGAAGGTATGCTTTTTGATAAGTAATCTAGTGGTTTTTCAGTACTATTTCTAATATTTTCTGCATATTGAGCCTAAAAACATAAGGGTTTTGGTAAATTGTGTGAAAATGGGCAAACGAAGCTCAATTACTAATAATCGATGTTTTCTATGCAGAAGGACGCGGAAATAGGGGATTATCGAGTAAAAACGAGAAGCGCAAGGGAAGTAACTGCTGCCCCATCGACAGGGAACTGGATGCGGACAAGATCAAGCAAAATTGGAGCCGAATAATCCAGGAAAAGGACGCAGGATATCGTGACGGAGAACGCAAGAAGGAAAGAGGAGACCTGAACGAATAGCGAATCCCTCAAGATCTTCGATCCTGAGGGATCGCTGCTTTAAGTTTATCTTTTGTATCTAGGCATCTCCGTCATTTCTGTTATATAAAGGTACCACGCCACCGAGCGTGGGGGGACGACTGTTATTATAATTAAAAACTCAAAACGATTTTGATCACTGAGCTTTTGTAAGATCTGATTTTGTACACTTTTGTTAATGCAATCAATATAAAGGATTTGGTGTTCACTTCGTTTCTACATCTGAAGTAACTCTAAGCAGTGTACCATCGTAGCCAAGGGCCCAGCTCCGACGGTCACTCGCTGTTGTATCATACGGTGATTTGTGTGGTTTGCATATTTCTTTCATTACAGTAATCCGATATCTCTTTGCTCTGATAGACTATGTTTCTTAATTAATATTTGAATCTGAATAAGTTCTTTAATTCACGTCTCTGTATTACACAAACTGAATCTATTAGAATTGCATCCATTTCTACAGCAAGTTATTGGTATGAATGTTATCATTATTGGATTCATATGAAATAAGTATTTGTGAGGCTTGAAGATAATATTATCTTGTTCAGAAACACAGTCACATCACACATTACTCTCGGATCGCTGCAGTAGTATAGACCGTGTACATACTTCGGGGTTTGCTGTTCCATTTGGAGTTGTTGTTCCATTTGGATTTGCTGTTCCTTTTGGGTTTGCTGTTCCATTTGGGTTGCTGTTCCATTTGGGTTTGCTGTTCCATTTTATATGATTGACGTTTCCTGTTTATGATAGTTTGCTGTTCCATTTCATTACTATTGTTCCATTTCTTTACTGCTGTTCCATTTTAAGAATTGTTGTTCCAGTTTACCTTCGCCAATCTTCCTTTATTGCTTTTGCGTGATAGCAGGCCTAAGGCTGTCGTGAGCCCAGCAAGACGCTGCCTAGCTCCCTGACCTATAAGCCCATGCTTTGGTTTTCTTTCCTTATCAGTTTCTAAAGGGAAGGGTTATTGGTTCCGTACCCTTGACTGATCATTTGCCTTGTGTGATTTCATTTCTTGCATTGGTTTAGTTACAGCTTAGTGTTTGTTTCCTTTCAAGTTATTAGAACGCTATACTACCGAGCACTACTTGGACAGAACAGCCTCGGATTGAGTTACTCCTTGCAAGAACAAAACGATCCCCGATTGACTTAATAATGTGGAATAATTGGTGGTGTGAGAGACCCTAGTTATAGCTCTACATTTTGGCGTCGTTGCCGGGGAAGGAGTAATAGCCATTTGTCCTTTATAGAGTAGTGCGCAAATCTGCTAGGAGGGAGTTGGATTTTAAAAACGGAAGGTAAGAACCTGCGTACGGAGCATGTAAAAGCCCTGCTCCACCATCCGCTCTCTTAGTAGAATCGCCAGTTAAATAGGATTTAGCAGTTTAATTGGAGTGCATGACTAAGCAGAAAAAGTTAGAAAAAGATCAAAAGCCTCCATCCAAAGCCAAGGGGCCGTTGACCCTTGGACGAATGACCTTTATAGATGAAATCTACAAGAAAGCCGACTCTCAGCCATCAGTAGGATATAAGAAAGCTAATTCTAAACAGCCTACTAGTTCCCTTCAGGCCTCGGGATCACCATCCGAAGCTTTTGCTGAGGTGCATAGTCGAACAGAGGAGAAGGATTTCCAAGAAATTGAAAATTCGACTCCTGGACCATTGCACAAAGGGACCCAAAGTAACCTTTGTGAAGGAGAAGGAGAAACAGGGGAAATTGAGGAACCTAGATCTCCTATTGAATTAAACCAGTCTTTGAATAGCCCGGACAAGGGAAGCGCTGCGAAAATCCTTGTTGAAGGAATTCATTCACCGCAGACAGTTGGGGCCATTATCATCCCTGATCAAGGGAGTGGTGTCAAGACAATCCCTGTTAAGACTACCCCTCCTCAACCAAGGAACACTCTCTTGGAAATCCCTGAAGATTACTGGCATATATTTGATCCCATGGCGCATAATCAGCCAAACACCCAGACCTCCACATTGCAATATCCGATAGTAGATTCTGCAGCAAATGCACCCATGAAAGCCATCCCTCTCCAGCATATTCCCACATTTCATGGCCTCACATCAGAAGATCCGGACGCATTCTTGTTCGAATTTGATGTATTATGTAGAGGATACGACTACACCACCGATCCCCAGAAACTGAAACTGTTCCCCTCTACATTAAAAGGGGTTGCGTTGAGATGGTTTATGGGCTTAGGTGGTGGGGTTATTAACAATTGGGACCAAATGAAAGAAGCCTTTTTAAAGAAATACCAAGATTACTGTAGGTCAAGGGAACTAAAAGATGAAATCTTTCAAATGTCAACCAGACCAAACGAAACCTTAGAAGAATATGTGGAACGTTTCCAATATAACTTGCAAAGATCCCCTTATGCATCACTACCTCTGCCTGACAACGTGTTAAAAACTGTATTAATTAGAGGTATGAGAGAGCAATGGATCGAAACGTTAAACATCATGGGGAAAGGAGACATTTATCAGGAAAAATTTGCTGATATCATTGATCTGTGTATCAGGAGCTCAAGAGGTAGCACGAGGATAAAACCAACGGAATATGATCGCTTCCCCAGAGATAATAGAACATTAACAGAGGGAGTAACACGGGTGGAACTTGGAAATTTGCTAGAAAATTTTAAAACTGATATCCTGGGAACACTAACTACACAACTTGACATTGTGCAGGCCAAACAGAAGCAAGCCGAGGCAGAGCAGAATCTAGCCATCTTTTGCCCACGATGCAGGAAGAAGCACAGCCACAAAGAATGCCCGCTGGATACAGTCCAAATATGTGCTATCTGCACCAAGGACCACCTGACCGAAAGCTGCCCTTCACTTCCTGGTTTAAGGCAGTATACAAAGAAGCAGAAGAGGAGTCAGAACCAGCATATTTTGTTAACCAGCGTCGTCAATGGCAGCCTAGGCAACCAGGTATGTTTTCAGACCCCTCCTCTTCTTTTCAACCCCCGCAGTTCAACACTCAGCAACAGAACATGTGGCAAAATCAGTCCCAACCCCCGTTTTCAAATTGGTCACCTCAAATGTTTCCTACTCCGAATCCTTGGATGTCCCAATTTGGTTGGCCAAACTGCCCTTATCCTCCACCATATTGGCAGAATAGTTCCTATCCTCCACAGTGGACCCCTTCCACTTCGCAAGGCTCATCCTGGCAGAAAAGCTGGCCAAGACCGACATATCAGCCAGCAGGATCAATCCCACTCCCTCAACCAACTCTGCCAGCCTTACCACAAAATTCCCAGTCTAATCTGAGACCGCAACTCCCAGCCCAACCCAACCCCAATCCTAATAATAGGCCAGTCCAATCCATTCAAATCATAGACACATCAGAGATTGAGTCTGACCTAAGGGAGTGCAACGATCTTCAGTTAAGATCGGGACGAATAGTAGAAACAGAGGGAGACAAAATGGTTCATATTGAAAATCAGTTACCTGTAGAACAATCCCCACAACGGGAGGATGAAAACAAAGAGCAAAACAATAAACAAGCAAGCACATCCTCTCCTCCTTTCCCAGAACGATTAGTCATATCTCGACCTATACAACCTCCAGACTTTGACATTCTAGGAGAATTACAAAATTTGTATATAAAGATTCCATTCCTCCAAGCTATACAAGATATTCCTATATATGCGAAAACCATAAAGGAATTATGCATCAAAAAATCAAGGAGGAATACAAATACTAACCCTAGAGTCCAAGTAGTTGGTACTTTATCCGACCTATTATCAGGAAAGGAAACACCTATCAAATATGAAGATCCCGGGAACCCAATTGTAACCGTTCAAATCTATGGCCAAACCCTGACTAACGCTCTAGTCGACCTGGGAGCTGCAATCAACATTTTGACAACCTCCACCTGCCAAAAGCTTGGCATTACGTCAGTAGAACCTACCTCTACTTTGTTAGAATTGGCAGATCGATCTGTGGTTCGACCAGAAGGTACTCTGAATGATGTCATGGTTTCCGTAGATTCATGGGAGTATCCCACAGATTTCCTGGTAATTAATCCTAAAACCCGACTAGATGGACATCCGTTAATCCTAGGCAGACCCTGGCTTGCTACTGCCGATGCCTACATTGGCTGCCGGCAGGGAAACATGACTATAGATAAAGGACCCGATGTCAAAAATTTAATTCTGTACCCTCCAGCTTAGCCAAGCCTGCCAATGATTAAAACTAACCCTTATCCTGTATCATATCTCGCTAACAACATTAGATCTCCATTAACCATACAGAAGGCGTTAGACTTCAAGGATCAAACAGAAGACGACGCCATTAGCAATTTTATTAGTCAAACTGAAGCTAGAAAACATATGCAGTGTCTTATGATAGAGGCAGCATTTGACAACGAGCTAGAAGAAGATTCCTTAAAAGACTCGCATGATCAGACAATACCAGTAACTGCTGTTGCTAATACTAAAGTAGTGGAAATTGAACCTGGTAAAACTCTGAATATTAACGCCAATCTTACACCAGATCAAGAGATAAAACTTGTTAATCTGTTACAAAAATACAAAGATGCATTTGCGTGGGATTACCCCGACATGAAGGGGATTGATCCTCAATTATGCACCCATCACATTTATATAGAGAAAGACGCAAGACCTGTCCGCCAGCCACAAAGGAGACTCAACCCGCACCTAAAAGAGATAGTGAAAGATGAACTTCAGAAGCTCTTAGATGTTAACTTTATTTACCCTATCTCTGACAGTAAATGGGTCTCTCCCCTTGTGGTGGTACCAAAGAAAAATGGAAAATGGAGGATTTGCGTCGATTACAGGGAGTTAAACAAGGCTACACAAAAGGATCACTTTCCCCTCCCATTTATAGATCAAGTATTGGACACGTTAGCAGGGAAGAAATTTTTCTCCTTTTTGGATGGCTTCAGTGGATATAACCAAATCCAAATTGCCCCTGAAGACCAGGATAAAACTACCTTCACGTGCCCTTGGGGAACGTTTGCCTATCGTGTATTACCCTTCGGCCTATGTAACGCCCCTGCTACATTTCAAAGGGCTATTCTCAGTATTTTTTCAGATCTAATAAACGATGGACTTGAGGTGTATATGGACGACTTCACACCGTATGGGGATGAATTTGATCCAGCTCTGGATACCCTGGAAAAAGTTTTACAACGCTGCATTGCTACCAGACTCTGCCTGAGCCACGAGAAGTGCTACATGATGATGACGGAAGGAATCATCCTAGGGCACTACATTTCAGCAGCTGGCATCCAGGTAGACCCTGCTAAAATTCAGATTCTTTTGCTCATCCATACCCCGACTACTCAAACAGAGGTACGTAGTTTCCTTGGATTTTCCGGATATTACAGACGTTTTATAGAACATTATTCACGAATTGCAGCACCTCTGTATGCTCTGACAAGTAATGTCGATTTTTTGTGGACAGATAAATGCGACCAGGCTTTTAGAGAATTGAAAAAGTTGTTGTCAATTGCTCCAGTCCTTCGAGGACCAAACTGGAATCTGCCATTCCAGATCTCATCGGACGCCTCGGATACAGCAATCGGTGCAGTCCTAGGACAAGAAGAGGATAAGAAGCCATACGCTATTTACTATATTAGCAAGAATTTATCCTCTGCCGAACTCAATTATACTGTTACTGAAAAGGAATTTTTGGCCGTAATCCATGCTGTTAATAAATTTAGGCATTATATTACAGGTTACCCTATTGTGTTATATACAGATCACTCTGCTATTAAATATCTAGCAAACAAACCTGTCACAAATGCTAGAGTAACTCGATGGTTGATCCTGTTGCAGGAGTTTGACATCACAATTAAAGATCGACCCGGCAAGGAGAACCCTGTAGCCGACTTCCTCTCAAGAATACCCAAGTCAAGCGAAGCAGCAGCCGTGGAAGATCAATTCCCTGACGAACATCTGTTTGCCATTGCCGTTCGCACACCCTGGTATGCTGATGTCGCCAATTACCTTGCAGTGGGTAAGTTACCCAAACACCTAACCCCTCAGGAACGAAAACAAATTGTTCAAAAAAGCACACGATTTTCGTGGATTGGAGACCATTTATTCCATACAGGGGAAGACATGCAAATCAGAAGGTGTATTCGAGAGGATTAGATCCTAGACATCTTAAAGGCTTGTCACAGTGGACCATGCGGGGGGCACTTTGCCGACAAGCGAACAGCACATAAGATACTACAGGCAGGGTAATATTGGCCCACAATCTTTAAGGACGCGAAAAAATTTGTGCAGGCCTGTGATAGCTGCCAGCGAGCAGGAAAACCTGGTCAAGCTGATGAAATGCCTCTGAGACCACAACTGGTTATTGAGCCATTTGAACGATGGGCTCTCGATTTCGTCGGACCCATTAATCCACCCTCAAACCAAAGGACATACATCTTGGTAGCAACAGACTATGTTACTAAATGGGTTGAGGCTGAATCATTAGCTAGGGCTACAGAAGATTCGGTAATACAATTTTTGTTCCATTTGTTTGTACGTTACGGACTTCCAAGAGAAGTGATTACAGATGGTGGACCACAATTTGTTGGAAACAAACTAGCTGCAACACTTAACAATTACCATATCCAACATAAGATTACTACCCCCTACCATCCGCAGGCAAATGGACAAGTAGAAAACAGTAACAACATAATTGAGTCAATCTTAACAAAGACCATCGCATCACACAGGCGTGATTGGGCTGCTCGGCTACCTGAAGCTCTGTGGGCTTATAGAACCACATGGAGAAGTACGACAGGCTATTCACCTTATCAATTGGTGTTTGGGAAACAACCAATTTTTCCTATCGAATTTGAGATCCAAACACTACGAACTGCACAAGAGGTCGGCCTAGATCTGAATGAGGCACAGATCAATCGACTACGACAAATCAACGAATTGGATGAGGTTAGGCTCTCTACATTACAAAACACAGCATTAATCCAATAGCAGCGAGCTAAGTGGCACGATGCACTTATAAAGAATAAAGTCTTCCATGAAGGAGACAGGGCTCTGTTATACGATTCTCGGTTCCAGGACTTCCCGGGGAAACTCCAGACTCGCTGGCTAGGACCATATGAGATCCAGAAGGTGCACGACAATGGGACCCTCACTCTGACCACGATTGATGGTTCTGGACATACGTTTAAAGTAAATGGCCACCGAGTTCGTCTCTATCGAAGACCCCTTACTCGGGAATCCTTTTGTCAGCAGCTTCAGCAAGATACTGATTTGGAGATCCTAGGAGAGGAAGTGAAATCTTCCTCACCCATAACTTAAGCAATTTGTTTTTCGTAATTTGTACATAACATCCTGTACATATGTTCTTTTTATCTTTTGTTTGCAGTATTTTGGTTACCTTATTTCGCACAGCACTGGTTTGATTTTGCTGTTCCTTTTTAAAAGGAACAGCACCCGTTTGATTTTGCTGTTCCTTTTTAAAAGGAACAGCACTTTTGGTGTTTTGCTGTTCCTTTGTAAAAAGGAACAGCACTTGTTGTTTTTGATGTTCCTTTGTGAAAAGGAACAGCACTTTTTGCTTTGTTGTTCCTTTGCGAAAAGGAACAACACTTTTTATTTTGTCGTTCCTTTGCGAAAAGGAACAGCACGTTTGTCTTTTGGAATTTTTGTTGTTCCTTTGCGAAAAGGAACAGCACGTTTGTGTTTTCGAATTTTTGTTGTTCCTTTGCAAAAAGGAACGGCACTTTGGCGTTTTGGAATTTTTGCTGTTCCTTTGCGAAAAGGAACAGCACTTTTTGGTTCTGTTGTTCCTTTGCGAAAAGGAACAACACTTTTGGTTTTTGCTGTTCCTTTACGAAAAGGAACAACACTTTTTGGGCTTTGCTGTTCCTTTGCGAAAAGGAACAGCCCGTGTGGATTTTTGCTGTTCCTTTGCAAAAAGGAACAGCCCGTGTGGATTTTTGCTGTTCCTTTGTGAAAAGGAACAGCCTGTGTGGATTTTTGCTATTCCTTTGCGAAAAGGAACAGCACTCTTTGTGCTTTGCTGTTCCTTTGCAAAAAGGAACAACACTCGCATACTCCTTTTTTTCAAGATGCAGAATGTCGTTAATTCCGCTATTTTCCGTAAGACGAATCATCCACATGCTCAGTATAGAGAAGACACCATCTATTTGGACGTCTTACGATTATGCTCTCCTAAATCCTTTAGATATAGAAATGACATTATGCAATGAACATAAAAGCATGTTATACCGAAACCTGCATATCATAAATCGCTATTGTTTTAACAGTCAGCAGATATAAGAAGAGAAGAGGAGCGACACTAACTTTCGTCTTTACTGTCATTATCTTGTTCTCGAACCATGGTTTGGCAATTTTTATCATGTCGATTTCCCTAAAAACTTCCTTGATCATCATTGAGGAATATGAGCAAACATTTATATCTGTCTGTTGGGATTGTAAGACTTCTTCCACCATTCCCCGCTCTTAAGGAGTGCGGAGCCACCCTTATGTGTAATTGAACAAAGAAAAAGAAGTGTGCTGCAAAAGAAGAACAAAAGAAAAAATAAAAATAAGGATATGAAATCGTCAAATGCAGGATAGGGGGTCTCATTCAGAGCCAGCCTACCATGATCATAAGGATGGAAGCGAAGTGGCATTCCCATTACGGCCACCACACCAGGGATATGGTCCAAAGGAAAAATAACAAGCAAACCTTGGAACAGGAGGTCTCATCACGAGCCGGCCTGACCACGTTTCGTGCCTACCTTGTGAATGGCATTATGGTTATCTAGTCACCAAGCCAGCATAATGGCCTGCATTTTGACGAAGCACTCTTCAATACATACACAAAGGATAATGGTTCTGGAGGGTGAGATAAACAACTTTGCCAAGGTTATGAACACCTGTTGGCAGCAGAGCTCTGTTAATGGCATTGGAGTCGTAATATTTACACCAACAGGTATGATATTAAGTCTGTTTGTCTTTTATTTCCTTTGCATGTATCATATGTCACACCCTGATATAATTATCGCATGAGTATTATCACCAATCATGGCAACGGAATTGACAATGACTACTGGAGACTTTGTACGGTTGACAGACGTCCAACCCTCGGTTCCTCATTATATCACACTGGCTTATCTTAAAAGCGATCCATTTTTCTGCCTCGATTTCGGCACTTCACTGTCTTTTTACAACATGGCATAATTTCCACCTGTTGTACCTTATGATTTGACTCCCGACTGGCTGCTGCTCCTCTCTTTGACAGCTGGGGGCAGCCTATCAGATCGCGGGGGAGGAGGTGACCTCATTACTCCAATGGTTACGTGGCTGCACATCATTCGGGCAAAATAACAACACGATTTAACAGTATGATGATCTCATTCTACAGACTGCCACCCACGATCTTTCTCTTTGATGCATGCTCTGCGAAAATCCTTCCTAAAATAGCATCGAGTATCCTCTCTGTTCGGTAAATACTGCGGACAGTTGCTGTTCCATTCCCGAGTTCATTTCTGAGAGTAAGCTATGGGCGGGAAAACAATCCGAAGTGAACCGCACAAGCTGATCGCGTCTGATGCTGCCCGCGAAATTCTGGAAAATGCAGGATGGTTGAATTACTTCAACCGCCTGCAAGAATCGAACGAGGCTGTAGCGTTGGAATTCCTGCAAAATCTGCAGGAAAACCACTCTATAGTCGGAGGAAAGTGGATAGAAGTCACGGAGGACATCATTGCAGAAACCTCAGGATTACCAGCTGTTGGACCCAGATGGGAGCTGAAGAAGGAAAGACTGCAGAAAGCAATGGAAATTTTCCAAAGCGAAGGCCAAAGTCTGACAGTCAAAGGGAAAGGAGTTCTACCGACGACACTGGTGGAACCCTGGACCGAGCTGGCGAAAATAGTGCAGAGCTATATCACCTGCGAGGGGAGGAAAGATGTGGTAAGGGCTCGTCACTTAAAACTTCTAGCTGTTTTGAAGGGAAAATGCTCTGTAAATCTCCCTGCCTTTTTAAATTCATTATTACATGATGCGGCCCGAAGTTTGAAGAAATCTCAGCACACAGAGACGGTTGTTAGCCACCACAGACTGATTCGGCTAATAATAAGCCACAGTCTTGCCCAACAACAAGACACTTGGGAGGAATTGGTTGAAACAGTCAAAATGGGACTGGCTTTACCTCGAACCTCCAGCACACTGGAACGTTCAGAAGAACACAAGGAGCCAACAGCAGAAAAGCAGGCTGTTTCAAAATGAAAGCAGTCCTCTAGCACGCCGGAACAATCAGAGAAACGTAAGAAGTCGGCGGCAGAAAAACATGCTGTGTCGAAACGGAAGCGATCCTCCGATACGCCGAAACGACCAGAGGAACCTAGAGAACCTGTTGGCACTCCCAACCTGCCTGAAAGACCCAGGAAGTCAGCTCGATTGGTTCGAATAAGGGGAAGGTTGGAAAAGATTCAGAAAACTGCGACCCAACCAATCGAAATCGAGGACGAACCTTCGGAAGAGGAAGGTGAATTACCCAAAGGAAATGCTGAGCAATTAGAGGCTGGAACTAACCAGCCAGGAGAAGGAATTGAGGAAGAAAATGCACAATCTATGGGTAGCCCGTTGCAAGACCATCCAGGAGAAGAGGAATTGGCAGCAGTTCTGGCCAACATGGGAGAATACGGCCAAGCCTCCAGTCCAGGAGGCATCCCTGATGGTCCCGCAGAAGAAGAGTTACCTGAAGAAGGGCATGCAGAAGAAGCAGGGGAAGAAAACCTGCCCGGTAATGAAGCAGAAGACATCAATTCGGGACAATCTGTCCCCAGGGCACCGAAAGATGTTCCGGGAGAGGAAGGAGTAAAATTAAAGGCCAAACCCTCTGCTGAGGCTAGGGAAATTGCAAAATTGAAGAAGAAGCACCAGAGGATGCTGGGCACGATAGCCAGACTTCGGCAACAAATCAGAATGTTGAAAGCCAGTCTGAGAATACAAAAAACTGCAAGGCAAGAAAAGGACCACAGCAGCAAGAACCCCGAGGGTTAGGGTTCGTTTTGAAGGACGAAACCCCATCAGGAGACCTACTGTTGAGGAATAGTCCACTGTTCCAAATGTTAATGAGGAATAGGGTGTTGTTCCAATAGAAACTTCTATTCCATTTGGCCTGGAGGAACGAATGGACATTCCAATGGAACAGCAAGAGGCTCCGGTGGTAGGAGGACCACACCAACCCTTTGTTCGCATCAAAAAGGAGACGGATAGCAAAGAGGTTCAAACAGAAACACCCCCCTCGGGTGTAATTCGGGTCCTAAATTCGAAACAACGCAATAGGAAGGTCCAGGTTAAACTTCCAGCTTCTACGGCTGCCTGGAAGAAAGACCCGAAAACCAGGACCTTGCATAAAATGATGAAAGAAGCCCAGAAGGAGGTCGAGCAGTTGCGAGAACAGACGGTCCCCAAGGAAAGATATGAGGAGCTCCAACAGCAACTTCGAAACATCAGTCAGTCTGAAAGCCAGGCCTTTGAAGGATGGCAGAAGGAGCAGGAAAAGGTTGCTAAGGTAACTCGTCGACTAGATAGTGTTGTTAAGCAGATGGACACCTTGTGTTCCGTGTATACTGATGTTTTGACTTGTAGAGCCCCTGCTAAAAATTATGCTTTGTTTTTGCTTGAACGTTATTTGAGATTAAAAATAAAAGCTGTTAGGGCAGGAGCACCCATCCATATCAACATTGTTAATGATTTTATAGATTGTTGCAAGCACTATGGAGTTAAATTTCAAAGATTGTTATGTGAATTCTACTTGCACAACCTTGTCTTAGACCAGGAAACTGATTTGAATCCTGGCCCTTTCGTTGGCGACATACAATTTCAAGCCTTTATCTCATTTCGGGTGAATCAGTTAAAATGGTTTAAAGCTTACAACATCTTTCAGAGGCAAGAAAATAGTTTAGACCTTTGGGTACGAGCTGAACCTAGGGACCCAGCAGCATTATGGAGAGAGCATAGGAGTATGATGAGGATCCCAGGTGTCATGAAGATATTAGGTCCCATGCATGAAGACTTGATCCGAAATGGCCTGGAGTATTTCCTGACTATTAAAGACCAGGCCTTCCATGCTGCAAAGTTTCGATACCGAACCTCTAACCCAAACATCCAGCTCAGGGAACCCTTTAACTTTGAGAATTTTGAATTGGCTGCCAGTCGATTGAGTCTCTATGGGGAACGGATTCTGTGAGCAGGCCCATTTTGGTTGGGGTATCGGTTTCGCAGCCCAATTGTTTGGCATCCTGCACCTGGATATCAGGCTCTATATGAGATGCCTGCAGATCAGTTAGACCAGTTCTTTGACCATCTAGTTGCTAATCATGGTTGTTGGCCTCTTCGAGAGATCCCTTCTCCGGCCTACTCTCTCACAGCCCTGCATGTCAATTACAACGTTTTCATGAGGACATGAAACAGGGTAAGCAGGGGGGTGTGTGGAGCACCTGGAAGGTATGCTTTTTGATAAGTAATCTAGTGGTTTTTCAGTACTATTTCTAATCTTTTCTGCATATTGAGCCTAAAAACATAAGGGTTTTGGTAAATTGTGTGAAAATGGGCAAACAAAGCTCAATTACTAATAATCGATGTTTTCTATGCAGAAGGACGCGGAAATAGGGGATTATCGAGTAAAAACGAGAAGCGCAAGGGAAGTAACTGCTGCCCCGTCGACAGGGAACCGGATGCGGACAAGATCAAGCAAAATTGGAGCCGAATAATCCAGGAAAAGGACACAGGATATCGTGACGGAGAACACAAGAAGGAAAGAGGAGACCCGAAAGAATAGCGAATCCCTCAGGATCTTCGATCCTGAGGGATCGCTGCTTTAAGTTTATCTTTTGTATCTAGACATCTCCGTCATTTCTGTTATATAAAGGTACCACGCCACAGAGCGTGGGGGGACGACTGTTATTATAATTAAAAACTCAGAACGATTTTGATCACTGAGCTTTTGTAAGATCTGATTTTGTACACTTTTGTTAATGCAATCAATATAAAGGATTTGGTGTTCACTTCGTTTCTACATCTGAAGTAACTCTAAGCAGTGTACCATCGTAGCCAAGGGCCCAGCTCCGACGGTCACTCGTTGTTGTATCATACGGTGATTTGTGTGGTTTGCATATTTCTTTCATTACAGTAATCCGATATCTCTTTGCTCTGATAGACTATGTTTCTTAATTAATATTTGAATCTGAATAAGTTCTTTAATTCACGTCTCTGTATTACACAAACTGAATCTATTAGAATTGCATCCATTTCTACAGCAAGTTATTGGTATGAATGTTATCATTATTGTATTCATATGAAATAAGTATTTGTGAGGCTTGAAGATAATATTATCTTGTTCAGAAACACAGTCACATCACACATTACTCTCGGATCGCTGCAGTAGTATAGACCGTGTACATACTTCGGGGTTTGCTGTTCCATTTGGAGTTGCTGTTCCATTTGGATTTGCTATTCCTTTTGGGTTTGCTGTTCCATTTGGGTTGCTGTTCCATTTGGGTTTGCTGTTCCATTTTATATGATTGACGTTTCCTGTTTATGATAGTTTGTTGTTCCATTTCATTACTGCTGTTCCATTTCTTTACTGCTGTTCCATTTTAAGAATTGTTGTTCCAGTTTACCTTCGCCAATCTGCCTTTATTGCTTTTGCGTGATAGCAGGCCTAAGGCTGTCGTGAGCCCAGCAAGACGCTGCCTAGCTCCCTGACCTATAAGCCCATGCTTTGGTTTTCTTTCCTTATCAGTTTCTAAAGGGAAGGGTTATTGGTTCCGTACCCTTGACTGATCATTTGCCTTGTGTGATTTCATTTCCTGCATTGGTTTAGTTACAGCTTAGAGTTTGTTTCCTTTCAAGTTATTAGAACGCTATACTACCGAGCACTACTTGGACAGAACAACCTCGGATTGAGTTACTCCTTGCAAGAACAAAACGATCCCAGATTGACTTAATAATGTGGAATAATTGGTGGTGTGAGAGACCCTAGTTATAACTCTACACTTATCAAATTGACTGCACTTCTCGAAGAAACTTGAGTGAGCTCTTCCTCTCTCTCTCGTGAAGGTGAAATTAAGGGACTGTTTCCTAATCCCTTGGTACCCTTGTAGATCTTTTCGCTTCATGTCATTCCATACATTAATGTATTCGCATCACCCGTTTTTCACATAACAACATCTTAATCTAGGTATTCGGGGATTTAATGTACCTACCTCGCGATTCCTTAAGAAAACGTTGTTCTGCTTCACTATAGCTCACAGTCATGTCTATCGCGAACTCAGTGATAAATACCCCTATTATCCGGTCAAGCCAATGGTCCACAGCTTGTGTGATATTGTCTTCTGATGGCTCTAGTCTACGCTCTAACTTTGGAGTCCACACTATCGGTTGATTGAGCTTGTACCTTCCCTGACTGTCAGCTAGCCTTGCGATCCACTCATATAATTCAGAAGAGAAGGATGTGAAGAATATCTCATGGATTTTTGTATATACGTAGCAATCCAGCCACCTCTTCTTCGATATCTGCAGTGTTCTATTTTCCTGTGTCACGAACTCGTGAAGCTTCTTGTCCAACCACTCTTCAATTTCCTTCTTCATTAGATTCTAGTGTTCCTACATCAAACATCCCTTAGGTAGATTCTGGTCCCAGAAACGGAACCATTTGCTGGCTTGTTGGGGCCTGACCCAGGTTCAGAAGTGATTTAGCCAAACAAATCCCAAAACTACCAACCCTTTCAGCAATAGTCTGCGGTGCGTAGACTGAGGTCTCACCCAAGGTAGTATGGGAGGGTGTTGGAACCAAGTTTCCACACCCTAATGATTTTTTGATGAAGTATGGGAAGTTCGAAAACCAATCCTATGTGCCCACGTTGCTTCGTGCAACCCTTTTTCCTTCGCAACTTATGCAACTGCTTCCGCGTAGCTCTGTAACTAGTGCGAAGAGGGACTGTCTAGATCCTTATTCCTTACTGTGCTTTTATTATAGATCTTAAATTAATTATGTGGGCCCAATATTCTCATTAATCATTCAACATTCATAACAAGTGCGCATATTCATAAACAGTAAAGAGATGCATAAAGATATCATAAGCATATCCATGGTTAAGAATCATGTTCTTGATTTTGTTTTCGAGCTGCTGCTAGGTCACGCGTCGCGCTGCTACTGAGCTTGCGCTCTCCAGTGCTTGTGACCTTTGGCCCTTCGTTGGCCATGGCCCCTACGGAGGCAACCCTGGAGGCGGCCGCTGCCCAGCTAGCCTTCTCCACCCTAGTCAAATCTTGGTTGCCTCAGCACCCTCGCCCAACAATCTCAAAGTTTGTTAAGAAGCTAGATGTTTTGCAAGAAGTGATTCTCCCCCCTACTCTCCCTCGCATGGCAGCACTTTCTCTAGTACAACGTGGTCTCATTGGGCAATTCACTAGTCTCTGGCCCTCTCTGAAGATGGTGCAAAGGTGGGTCGAGTGAAACTGGTCCGATAAAATAAACAGCAAAATTTCCATCTGCTTCTATGGGAAAGGGTACTTCACCTTCCACTTCGAATCAAGAGAAGACAAGGATCTAATCTTTAGGAATGGACCATATTTCATGGACACTAGAGGCTTATACCTCAACAAATGGACCCTAGATTTTGATCCTGAATTGGATGTTCCTAGCGCGGTCCCGATCTGGGTTCGGCTCCCTCATCTCCCTCTCCATTGTTGGGGAGATGAATCAGTTCAAGCCATTGGAAATGTTGTTGGAAAGCTTATTGATTGCAGTGAGCCAAAGGACAACATGCAAGCTTGCACCCGCATATGTGTTGAAGTTGATCTTGGTAAAGGCCTCCCAAAGGCCATCAAGCTCAAAGTGGATGACTGGACTCACATCCAATAGTTGGACTATGAACAGGTCCCATTTAAATGCAAGGTATGTCATGATTATGGCCATTTTGCTAATCGCTGCTCTAAATTAGTTGATGTTGAAAACTTTTCACAAGATGGGAAATGGGAAAATGTTAAAAAAAATAACACAGCTTCCATCCCTAAGGAAAACCTTGAAGTTGTTCCTCCCAAGGCTAATCACACAGCCTCCCCCTCCACCTCCTCACTGGATCATCCTCTCCTCAACTCTTCCACCCTTACCCCTCTGTCTCCCCCCCAAAGACCTCCTTAGAATCATCCAACCCCTTTTCTGCCATTTCCCCCTTGAAGATACAACCCTCCCCCTTTCCATACCTCTATCCCAAGCTGATACTAATTCTCCCATCCCCCCTCTGCTAAATTCTTCTTCTTTTTCCCAAGATCCTCCCTCCACTAGATCAACTAGGAATTCTTCTAAAGAGCACGGTGTAAATCTGGACACACAAAAAAAACAAGGACCAGGAAGGAAGTCTACAAAGCAGTAGAGAGATGAAAATGCCCAAAAAGACATTGCCATGGGTATGCAGAACCCCATGGAAACTTACATTTTGGGGAAAAATAGTAAAGAGGCAGCACATAAGGAACAAGGAGGGTGAGAAACACTCTGTATCCCTCACATTCAATGATAAAAGCCCTATCCTGGAATAGTAGGGGAGTAGGGCACCCCTCCAAAATTTTTGCTCTAAATGATCTGATAATTCATGAAAAACCAGAAATCCTAATGCTACAAGAAACAAAACAAAGACATCAAGAAATGAAAGGAATCATTGATCATCTCAAGTAGTATGAAGGTCATATATGCAAGTCAAAGGGTGCCTCCGAGGGAATTACAACCCTTTGGAACCACAGCGATTGGAAACAAACAACAGATACAATCAGCCAGTATTGGATTAAAGTCACTCTAGAGAGCCTAAAAGATAGCAAAAGAATTGTTATCTACAATATCTATGTGATAAATCACTACAGAGACAAAGAACAATGTTGGACATCCCTCAAAGTAGACATAGATGAAGAAGAAAACAACAATATTATCCTTGGTGGAGATCTCAATCTCATACTCCACTCCAACAAGAAAATAGGAGGTTGTTTCTCACAGGACCCTTGCAGAAGACGGTTGGAAACCATCATGCAGGACCACGATCTAGTTGATGTTGCACCAAAAAATCATAGATTTACTTGGAATAATCACAGACTAGGCAAAGACAATATCATGGAGTGGCTAGACAGGCTTTTGGTGAATGTTTCACTTATCTCTTCTTACTCCATCGCGTACGTTGTTGTACTCCCCTATTCAGCATCTGATCATTATCCCTCAACTCTTTTTCTTGAAGCCCACTGTCCCTTAGGGCCCATTCCATTTAAATATAGTCCACTGTGGATCAACATTCCTATTGTCAATTAGATTATCAAATTCACATGGAGTCAACACATAGAAGGGTCGCCAAAATACATATGGAAAAGAAAGCTGAAAAGGACCAAAAACGCCTTCAAGGAATGGGCAAAAAAATTATTACAGGGAACTTGAGAAGGTTAAAATTGAAATAAAAAGAAAATTGGAGAAAGTTCATAGCATGATAAAGGAACGAGGGCTCTCCCAGGAATACAAAGCACTCGAAGGCAATCTCTACTTCTAGCTATATCGTGCTAATAGAGCGGAGGAGAAAAAATGGAGAATAAAATCAAGACAACTATGGCTGCAAGGAGGTGAAAAAAACTCTGCCTTTTTCCATAAGCAGGCCACTGTTAGGAAAATCAAAAACAATGTTACCTCCATCACCGATGCTGAAGGAAATCTCCAAACCACACAATATGCTATTAAAAAGGCTGCCTCAGAACATTACAACATCCTCTTAATTGAGACAAAAGGATTTGAAGATTACTCAAATCTTCTACAACACCTTCCCATGGAGATCAGTGAGGAAATCAATGAAAATCTAACCAAGGAAATTGAAGAAGAAGAAATACAAAGAGCTATGTGGACGCTTCAGCCAGACAAGGCTCCTAGCCCAAATGGTTTCTCCATCTGCTTCTACAGAACTTACTGGAGAATAATCAAAAAATACCTTGTTAAGATGATAAAATGGGCCCAACGCAAGTGCAAAATTGGAGGTTTCACCAATGCCACCCATCTTGCCCTCCTCCCTAAAGAGAACTGACCTTCATCTTTCTCCTGATTTCGACCCATTTCACATTGCAATTCCTCATATAAAATTCTAACCAAAATCCTTGCTTCTCATCTTAAACCTCTTCTCCCCTCGCTCATCTCTGAGAATCAAGGAGGCTTCTTGGCCAATAGACAAATTTATAACTCCATTCTTCTTGTCCAAGAGGCTATACACTCCAGCCAAACTAGGAAAGAAAAAGGTTTCATTTTAAAACTAGACTTAGCCAATGCCTTCGACCAAGTTAGGCACTCTTTCCTCTTTGTTGTTCTAAAGAAAATGGGATTTGTTGCACCCTTCCTCGACCTTGTCAAAGCATGCATTTCAGGTCCTTGGATTTCTCCTCTCATCAATGGTAGACCAAGGCCTTCCTTTTAATCTTCTCAAGGACTAAGACAAGGTTGTCCCCTTTCTCCTTACCTGTTCATCTTGATGGCTGAGTCTTTAAGTAAGTCTTTGGACTAGAATCGGCACATCGGTCTTATCACTGGTATTAAATTTGGGAATAGAGTCAAAAACATAAATCATTCTCAATTTGCTGACGACACACTATTAATAGGAGGAGCCTCCAATATCATAGCTCTTCGATTCAAAACCCTCTTAGACAAATATATGAGATACTCTGAAGGTATTGTCAACTATCTCAAAAGTTGCATCTATGGCTGGAACACATCTACTCAAACTCATCATAACATTTCCAACACATTTGGGGTCCCTTGCAAGTTAGACTAGGGGCATTTCTCTTATTTGGGCATGCCAGTGAGTGCTAGTCCTCTGAAAGTTGAAGTATGGGACACTATCATAGATAAAATGAAAAGTGTAGCAATGGGGCTCATCTTGGCTTAATCCAGCAGGACGCCTAATTCTTCTTAAATCGGGTCTTTCTTCTTTGCCCCTATATCAATTTACACTTCTGCAAGCTCCTGCCAGTTTTCATCACAGAGTGGAAGCCATCCTCCGTCACTTTCTTTGGTAAGGGGGGAAAATGAAAGAAAGAAATACAACCTTATAAATTGGAAACAGGTTATTCAACCCCACGAGCAAGGAGGTTTAGGAATCAAATCACCAAAGCTCTTAAATCTAGCTTTTGGTGGCAAGATTGTGTGGAGACTCATTAGTGGCCAATCCGCTTGGTGGAAAAATGTGCTGGAAGCCAAATACCTTAATCCTCCAAGGCAACAGCTCTTGGATCATGATATCCCTATCAGAGCTTGCTATAAAATATGGGGGCTATGTAAGAAAGTAATTCCATTTCTTGCTCAAAACATTTCCAAGGTTCCCAAGGGTGGAAACAATATCAAAATTGGGGCAGATAGAATAATGGGCTAGCAACCCATTAGCAGCAGACCTGGAACTCATCAGGTTCTATCCTTTCTCGACAACATGGGGCTCCACTATTTGGACTAGATATCTTAGTGGGACATTCACTCACAGCTTTGGACAGGATGGATCTTCCCAGAAATACCCACTGATCTTGAAGCAAGTCTTGCTAATCTCCAAACCCATCTCCATGGCATTGCCCCTACCAAAAAAATCAGTGATGATGGCTTCCATTGGGACCCTTTAGGCTCCAACTACACAATCAAAGCTGCTTACTAGCATATCTATAGCAATGAATATCCCATACCCATTTGGGTACATTGGAAAATTTCTTGGAAATCAGAGACCCTTCCAAAAATAAAATTCTTCATTTGGGTCCTCCTAAAAGGGAAAGTCCTCACCTCAGACAATCTGCAAAAACGTGGTATAATTGGCCCATCCCACTGCAAAAACTGCCAAGCAGTTGAATAAACCATCCAACACCTATTCATTGCTTACCCCTTGCCTACTACCTGTTGGAAAGTATTTTTTCTAAACATCCATCTCCCCTAGGGTTCCCAAAACTTCATTGTTGAAGTTTTGCATCTTTGGAAGAGGAACTATCCTTGGCAATGAAAAAAGAACAATATTGCTAGAAGAGTTTGTAATGCTCTCCCCTACTCTCTTCTATGGAACATATGGTTGGCACGAAACCGTATGGTCTTCAAGGACAAAGAAACCAACATCAAGTAATTATGCAGCAAGGCATGGAGCCTTACATTGGAAGCAATATCTGTCAAAAGTCAAGGGAAAATAGACATCGTCGATCTCTATGTCGAATAAAGGAATTTCATAGGGTATTTTTTGGATAAAAGTAACAGTGGCCAAAGCAGGAGTGAAATTAGTAGTCAGCACAACAACTCTAATTACAGTTGGAAAATAAGAATGAAAGATGAGGATTTTTCTATCTGGCTCAGAAACTATAACACACATTATCTTTTCTTTGATGGGTCCTCCAAATCTAACTCAGGAATGGTTGGGGCTAGCAGAATCATTTGCAATGCCAATGGAGATATTAAATCTACTTATGAATGGGGATTCGACCCCCTCTCTAATAACAGGGATGAAGCTCTTACACTATACCAAGGGCTCATTCAGCTTCAAAAACTTGGCATAAGCACTGCTACGATCCTTGGAGACTCGACCATCATCATTAGTCTGATGGTATATAATTGGAATGCCTCCAATGTGATCCTGCAACAAATAATAAGTCGATGCCAAGCACTTACCCAGCAAATGAAAAAAGTCCATTTTTCCATGTTGTTCACTCCCTCAACAAGGAGGTCGATTCTCGTGCAAGCAAAGCCTACTCCAAATCCATAGGCAGTCTCTGATGTAATGCCATCGAATATCAATGTTACCTTCCATGAACATAAGCGAATCAATCTTCAGATCTCCCGTAGAGGTATCTAACAACATCAGGTACCTCCTCACTATCATTTGCAATGTCTTTATGCTAAATTTGGTCCTTGTTTCAGCAGAAAGCTCCTTCGAATCTTATGATGATGATAACACTGTCACAATATCTCTGAACCCAATTCGAAAGTCTTACTTTGGTCCTTTCCCCTAAGAAATTCTCACTCTTTCATATCTTACCCATGATTTATCTCTCAAATTCCTTGTGACTCCCTCTTCGCTCCACCTTATCCCCCTACTTGAGCCCCCTTACTTATTTGCATTCTCCTACGTCCTAAATCTCACCTCTATCTCCCCTTTGATGTGTTCGATCTATCCCTTGTTTTCTCCTGACCGGTACCATGTTGCATTATGCTCTAGGCCATCATTCTTCAGGTTAACTTCTATTAATCTTCACCAAGCTCCCTTTTCCCCTTTCAGTCTAGACCCTTGCTCTTTGCAATAGTGCATTAGTAGCCCTTTTCTTTTGCTGAAGACTAGTAAATCAGTCTGGTTATACTCAATGGAAAGAAGTGAAGATTGATTGCACTGTGCTAATCTCCAGGCAGAACTGGAGCAAATCCAAGCACACCAGAAGATCTTGGACACCAAAATTTATACCCATGCTCAGATCACCAAGGAGAAACATGAGCCCAACCTCAATCTCTTTCTTCACAGAGTTTCATCCCTTCAGGAGCAGTTCAATGACCTCTCAAATAGATGCAATCATGTCCAAGAGTCCATTGACATCCTGAAGTACATCCTGGAAAAAAATAATGCTCCTAGCACCAGCTCAACAAATTTAAGGAATGCAAGTGTTGAAGGCAATCCTGAAGAATCCACTACTTGCCAAATCAGTCATATAAACATTGATTAAGCATGACTTGGAAATTATTCCTTCTACTGTTTCAGTTTGTTAGAATATACACTAGCTTGATATTTCAAAAAGCTAAGAATGATAGAAGCAAAAGGGATTTTGTTCCTCCTATTATATTTCCCTACTCTACTTCTCATGCATATCGCCTTGTAACAATGGATCTTAGTCTCCCCAATCTTTTTTGAATACAAACTGCAGCCGATTATGTAAAAAATAAAAAATAAAGATATGAGAAGCATAGACATAGAATATTACAAAAGTAACTTAATCCTCTGTTTAAATACAATTCCAACTCCGCCCTGTGCACTCAGCTATGGGGGTTCGCGCACACAACTGTGGACTCTACCAGGCCTCTGCGCACTGAGCTACAGAGCCTCTTCCTACTACTACAACCCAAGACTCATACTTACATACTCATAGCGAATTCCTTATCTCAAAACCATATTCTTTCTCCAAGCTAAGACTAAAAACTGCTTTTTACACTTAGAGCCTCGCTCTATTTATACAATCCCATGGTCTGCAAACCATGGGTAGGCCGACACATTCTATATTAAATTATATTATTTTAGGGCAAACAACCCTAGACTCTCGCGCTCTGTGCCCGCATTTTGTAGGGTATTTACATTACATTTACCAAAACCCTGGCTTTAAGCCCCAAAACCTACTTATGGGGGGATCCGCTGCCCAACATGTTGCTTGACTTGCAGCCATGTACTCTGCCTCTATCGAACTAAGTGAAATCGATCTCTATTTCTTGTTGTACCAAGAAATTGTCGCTGACCCTATACTGAAGATCCCTCCTGATGTGCTCTTCCGGTCAGATAGACTCCCTACCCAATCTGCATCTATGAAGCCTTGAAGCTTCACTCCCTCTGTCAGTTTGTACCATAATCCATACTGATAAGTGCCCCTAATGTATCTCAACACATGATTTTCCACCTTCCAATACAACTTGGTAGGCCTAACCATCGCTTGACTAAGTTGGTTAACTACATACCACATATTTGATTATGTGTTGACCAAGTACAAGAGTGAACCCACAAGTTTCCTATAAATATTAGCTTCCACTACTTCCCCTGAAGTAACATCCTCCTTCTTCCAGTTACCTGCTAGAGGAGTCTCCATGGGTTTGCTTCTCTCCATGCAAAATATCCTGAGTATCTCATTGGCATACTTTAACTAAGACATAAACAACTCTCCACCTCCCTTCCATACCTCCATGCCAAGAAAGTAATGGATGAGCCCCATGTACTTCATCTCAAACTCTCTTGCAAGTTCCTCCTTGCAAGACTTGATTAGTTGATCATCACCTATCAGTATGAGATCATCAACATAAAGTACAATGATCAATAGTTTACCTTCCATCACTATGTGCTACAGGTTCAGATCTGCTTCACTCTTTGTGAAGCCCAACCCAGTGAAGTGTCTATCTATCATGGTGTACCAAGCATGGGGTGCTTTCTTCAACCCATACAAAACTCTCTTGAGTCAGCACACATGCAACTCACAATCAATGGTCTCAAAACCTTCAGGCTACTCTATGTACACCTCTTCCTCAATCATGCCATTAAGGAAGGTTGTCGTTACATCCATCTGATGTATCTTCCAACCAATAGATGCTAATAGTTTCAATATAGATCTAGTTGAAGAGTACTCTTCAACAAGAGAAAAGATCTCATCATAGTCAATCCCCTCTACCTGTGAAAATAAATATGCCACAAATCTAGCCTTATTCTTCTCCACACTACCATCTGCAGCTTTCTTTATCTTGTAAAGCTAACAGGAGCTCACCACTGACTTGTCCTTCGGTCTCGAGACCACATCCCAGACATTGTTATGAACTATGGAGTCATACTCCTCCACCATGGCATCAACCCAAACCAGCTACTACACTTCTTCTTTAAAGGAAGATGGCTCTATCACAACAAATTCACCCATAAGAGCCATGTATCAAGTGTACCTCTCAGGTGATCTCCTCTTCTTGCGCTGAGAAGTGGGTGCTCCCACATTCTCCCATGCATCATCCAACAATCTATTAGCCTCTCTGGTGTGTTTTCTTCCCTCCCTGGAATACTATGCCTGAGTGGATGTCTCCACTCTCGGATCCTCTGCATGTGGTTGCTCCACATCAATCTGAGGTTCCTGAGCCATAGGAGCTAAAATCTCCTCGTCCTCATGTATCTCAAGCTCCCTCTCAAGGGAAACTCGCATGGCCTTCTCCTCATCAAATCTGACATCCCTGCAAACCACTGTCATCCTACTGGTTGGAAAATACACCCAATAGTTGTGAAGTGTATCATTATACTCCAAAAATATCCCCAACTTTGCTTTTGGCTCAAGGTTCTTATGTACATATTTCGTCACATGGAAATATACCGATGAATCAAAAATCCTGAAGTGACCAACATCTGGCCTCTTTCCAAAATAAGCCTCCTCTAGTGTCTTCATCTCAAGTATCTGATGTGGGCTACAGTTCTAAACGTAAACCATTGTGTTGCATGCCTAAGCTCATAAGTGAAGTGGTAGGCCCTAATCATGCAACATTGCCCTCAATTCCCATACTATGCTTCTTTTCTTCCTATCAGCCACCCCATTTTGTTGAGGTTTATGGGGTGTCGTCAACTCCCGTTTAATCCCTTCCACTACACAGAAGTTCTTAAACTCATTTGAGACATACTCACCATCATTATCACTCCATAGAGCTTTAGCCTTCTTGCCCGAGTCTTTCTCCACCAATGCTTTAAACTCACAAAACTTTGTGAAAGTTTTATCCTTTTTCTGCATGAAAAACATCTAGCATTTTTTCGAAAATTCATTAACAAATATAACATAATACCTATGTTTGGTCGTGGATGTTGTCAAGAATGGTCCACACACACCTGAATGGACTTGCTATATAATAACCTAAGCTTGACTATCTCTGTTGTGAAAGGAAGACTTGGTGTATTTTCCCAAAGTACACCCCTTACATCTATCAACTTGCTCAAGCATACCTTTGGGAAGACTGGTAGATATCTTCCACAATATCTTCAAAGCCCCATGATGCAAGTGGCCCAATCGCCTATGCCACAACTCACCAGTGTCTCAGCACTGCACCCTTTCTACTTTTATTTCTCAAATCAACACACTCCTCTGCCTCTATCTTCTAGAAATTATTCACCCAAATCCTTATCTTCTTCACTTGACCCGTGGATATGTCTCGAAGGATGACCTTTCCTTCCAAGAAGATCACATCATAACCTCTATCCTTAAGCATGGAAATGGATACAAAGCTATTCTTCAACCCAGGCATATACATAACATTCTTCAAGGTAAGTGGAGCCCCATGCTCCCTCTGAAAAGTAATTATGTTCAATCCAATAACACTATACTTCCCATCATCACCCATCTTGATATGCATCTAGACATTTTTCTCCTCCACATCACTGAATAACTCTTTGTCACCAGTCATGTGGAATGAAGCTCCACTTTCCAAGAACCATATACTTCCCATCATTGTTAACACCATGCATGCAATGACGTAAAATTCCAATTCAAATTGAGAGGCCAAAGCCTCACTCGCCGCTCCTCCTGAGGACTTCTTCTTGGACTTCTTGAGTGGAAAATTTGTAGCAAAATGGCCCAACTTATTCCAATGAAAGCACTTAACTTTAATCATGTGTTTCTTCTTACCTCCATGATAAGAATCTAATTTGGAATGGGAAGCTTTCCCTTTCCCCTTCTTCACTTTAATCGCTAAGGAAAAATTCTCTTCATCATTAGTCTTTGATGAAGAGTCATCCCTGATGTTCCTCTTGATCTCCTCCTACATCAAATCCAACCACAGTCGTTCCTAATCTGGTAGCTTCTCCCGACCATTGATAGAGTCTTAATAGCTATGCCAACTCTTTAAGAGTCCTAGAAGAGCAAGACTCACCATATCATCCTCGGAAACTATGATTCCAACACTTCCAAGTTCGTCACGACACTGAGTGAACTTGGTAAACTATTTTGGAATTGTCTCGCCTTTCTCCATTTTGATTTTTCAAAGTTTTTCCTTGAGTTCCAATTTCCTTTGGACACTATCATTCTAATACAAGTCCGTTAATGATTTCCACATTAGCATATAGAGTTTCCTTCACATGGAGACTCGATACAATGTGGTCTCGAACTCCCTCAAGGATTATCCACCTCACCTTCGACACACACTTCTTCCATTCGTCCAAATTTTGTGCATCCAATGTTGTTGTCTTAGGAATTTATTAATCAATGAAATCCTTCAAGCCATTATTCTCTAGCACATCCTCCATTTTGTCCCTTCAGGCTATAAAATTTGAGCTTCCTTCCAAGGAATACTCGAGCCGCAAACTATAGAACGCCATCTGCCGATCCTGAATTATGTATTGAAAATTTGAATTTCAGAAGTAATCGAAAACTCAAAACTTTGAAATCTTCTCTAATATATTGTCTTCAAATCTGATATAGAAAATATTGTGGATTCACAAGCTCATGTAATGTACTAAAGCACAGGACAAAAATCTACTTCTACTTTCAACCAGTGGAAGTCAACAGATCGATGAAAAAACTATGAACAAGAAGCAGGAAAATCAATGACACATAGCACAATAAGTTTTCCTGGGGAAATCCACAACTCAAAACCCCGCCTATCTATATTGCATTAAATCATAAATATGAGTGAATATATAAATCTTGTTCTCAATAGAAAAATTTTCCACAAGTATGCTCAACTCTCTCAACTCACAAGCTAGCTCAAGCCAAATCCTTAGCCTATTCAGCAGCTCTCCAAGCCCCTAATCTCTTGCATAACTCCTAGGATGAATAGCCCGTATTTAAAGGGAATTCATGCTTCCAAAACAGTGCAATTCAAACATAGGTCCTTCTCTGATTGCATGCATGATATTTACAACTCAGTAAATCACACAAGTGATAATACATTGTCCCTCCACTCCAGTATCAACTGGTCTTTCCCAGAATCAACATGCATGATTTTTTGATGAGAGAATCTTCAGTTAACTAGGTTGAAACTTGTGGATGCACTAGTGCACCAACTAACTGTTAACTCTCTATTAGTTCCACAAATAGTTTGGAACTAATTTAACTAAACATAACTTAGTAAACTAAGTTATCTAATTACAACTCACAATTAAACTCATCATGGACTCCCAAAACTTAGGGAGAACATATACATGACTTCAGAAAGACTTCCAACTCAAAATTCCTAAGCTAATTAAGTTAATTAAACTTAATTAACTATTTACAAGTTTCTATGAGAATAGAATTCACTTTTAATTCTCAATTTAATTCAAGGACAAATTAAACTGGAATTTCTAGTTTCCATTTCTCAACAAATTGATTAAACATATTGGATTCATTTGGATCATCTAAATTGGTGATTTTGTGCTTCATATGACACTCTAGTTCAACTTTAATCTATTTGGTTTTATGTTTATAGGTAGCCAAAGATGATACCAATCAATAGAGAGGTAGCTATTAAGTTTTTTAGACCAATTTCTACTAAGTAACATACCATAAGATTCATGGATGTTAGCAATAATAATGTCGATAATATGAAAAATATTTAGTTTTGATGCGAATCGAATGAGTACATTCTTACCTTTTCCTAAAATCTTAACATTTTACCTATCTAGTTAAACAATCTGGGTGGATGATTTCTGAGGTGTTATATTTAATTTTTCAATTACTCAAGATGTCATAACATTGGATGATACACTAGAATCTACCATGTAGTTGTGAGCATTAAGATTACAAATCTCAAAGGTCAACAAAAAACAGCGAGTTTGGGATGTTGATTTATCCCCTATTATGGTTGCATTAACCTGGGTTATTTTCTTAGAAGGGGAAGAGTTTGTTTGAATTACATTATCCCCTAAGGATTTCATTCATTTGTATTTGTGTTGCACAAGATTAGATAATTCAAATAGGGAGATGTTTTCCTTAATATTTTTCATGTCCTCTACTAAACCTTATTCCAATCTATTTACTTACACATTTTTGTTTGAATTAGGAGATTGTTTATCATTTGTTGATGACTTATTAGCAGAAGCTAGAGTATGATTTGAAAATGATGATCTGGCGCCTTTTCTTCTCGCCTTAGGGATATGAATTTCCTCTACATCATCTTCCTCATTATCAGATATTTCCCCTAACATATATCATAATAAATTAACATTAGTGGGTGTATTTTCTTCTTCTGGCTCCCCTTCCTTTGTTTGAGAAGATTATCCCTCTTCATTTCCAAGAAAAACTTTGAACATGTTAAAAATGCAGGAAAAAAATTCTCAAAATGCCTATCATTGTGAGCTTTACAAAAATTGTCTTAACCGACGTCTTCTAAGTTAATATATCTAGCACAAGGCTAATTTTGTAAAAGAGTGGGATTCCTTCTAAAAAGATTCCACGGTCTCTGGTTCGATGGACCTTATTTTATAGTTTTTTTAATATTAGCAATTTTTCCTGACAAATTTTTAGTCATTCTCTGTAAATGTTGCATGTTGAAGGGATATTGGTATTTTTCTATAGTTTTTATTACTTCTTGTTTTTTAACAATGTTTTTCTCTTCACTGATTTGTTTACCAACTAAAGACATCATTTCCTTTTCGATTTTTAATTATTCGTCTAAATTTTCTGCTAGAATTAAATTATTTTCCCTCTTAACAAAGGTAGTGATGGTTGAAGGCAAAGAAACAACATACATTTCAATGGCCACTTCATCTAAAGCTTGAGATTTCATTGGTATTATCTTTATAAGAGAAATAAATCATATATTGAAATCTTTAATTTTTTCTTTTGGGTTCATTTTCAATCTAGACAACTCAAGCACTAATGTTACAGGGGTTTTGTATTCTCCAAATTTCTTAAGTATTTTTTCTTCAAAATTGTCCCAGTATTAATTGACCCATCTGGAAGGGAAAAATACCAAGTGGAAGCCTTCCCTTCAAAGGTATAGGGGGACAAATGGCATACTACATCTTGTGTTCTACATTCATTAATTTCAATGCTAGTATAAATTTATTTACATGGTCTTTGGGAGAATCCTTTCCATAAGGATCAAATTTAGGTCAGAATATTTATGGATATTTAGGAAATTCATGTCAAACACCAAGCACATCGACTACCCCTACAATTTTCCAAGTTCTTATTGGTTATTGTCCTTCCATGATTTAAGGTGGACTAAGTTTGTGAGGGGGTGGTGGAAGTGGAGTAATTATAGGTGTATGTGGGGGAGGGATAGGACGTTCTTTTCCGCCACCAACTACGAAGAGAGATATAGAAATAGTTTTCTTTTTGTGGTGAGTAGGTAATGGAAACTCAAAAGGTTCAACTCCAATTTTTTCACTTTGAGCTCTAGTAAGGACACCAATTTCTTAAAAAGATGAAAAACACTACTTAAAAAGTCCTATGAGCCTTAAAACGATTCTCCTTGGATTTTGAGACTTTATATTCTGAATCTCAAGTGAAGCTAAATAATTTTGATAATACTTACAAACTTCAACATGTAACTCAAGAACAGAAGGATCAATAATATGTCTGTGAACTGAGCTTTCTGAAAAAGCAGGTTGGGTTAATATCTCATAAGCAATTAAACTTAAAGGTTAAGAATGAATAAATTTAGAGCTTAAGGATGGAGATGTTGTAGGTGATATTGAAGTTGTAGGTGATAATAAGGGTGAATTTGATCTCTTTGAAAGACAGGTAGTTTTCTTATGTGATCTTTTGGCTATTCATAGTCGTAGGTTCAAACCCTCCTTCTAGTGCCAAAATTGTTAACATGCTTAGGATGAATCACCTATAACAATGGAAGTAACAACCCGATCAGGGTCCCAAGATAGACCATTACTCATCGAGATGGCACTCACTAAATTATAGGCCCATATTTCTTAGGAATCCTAATCTAAAGACTAATATTTCTATCTACCGTATAGAAAATCTATGTCTTAGAATTATTCATAATCTATCACTGAAATACCAACTTAAATTTATTGTAGTAATTAACTTCATTTCAAACTCAGTAGCAGGGAATTGACAACTTGTAGAGAATAAATATAGAATTATTTTAATATTTGTAAAGATACATATTTGTGGTTGATGAAAAGAGTTATTTGGCTGATATGTGGGCTTAACTAGGCCTCTTGGATATATTGTTCAGATCAAAGATCTGAAAAGGGTTTTGTAATGAGTTTCTTTTTTTTTAGCTTTTTTGTTTTCTGATTTTTATGTCTTAATTTTTATATTGTAACCACCTCCTATCATATCTACCCACTTTCACCGACTTTCCTAGGGTAAACATGAGCTAAGGGCTACTATGACATGACTCAACCCCCTAGATGACCTTAAGGAAATGGAGTTGACAAAACAAGACCTTACTGACTTCCTCAAGTGCTACAGGACCCGCAAGAACTAACCAACCATTCAAAGTGTCAAACCCTTGAGGTAACTTTCTTTTTTAGCAATATAGACCCCCATTCACTCCCATAGGCCTACTTCCTAGCTACTATAGTTTATTTCAAAATTATGTGTCAACGACAACAAGATTTTAGCCACTTTTTCAGGGCTAGGATCTAGACCTCTTCCTAGTACTTAATGAAATACTCATAAAATATAAATATCATGATGACAAATATTTTAACTCAAAATTTGATTAGGGACTCATCCTAGCCCATCCTAACCATAACAGTTATTATGTCAAACACATGATGAACATGCAACCTACAGGTCATGAATACATATCTGAACATAGAGATATGAAACTTATCTGAGGTTTACCAAGAAGTACTAATTCCCTCTCACCATATCTTCAATAACATCTATTAGGTAGTGTCTTTAGTAACCATCCATTTATCATTCAAACATGATAAAATCCATAACTTGGATATGTGATAAAACCATGCTTATAACCAACATATAACCAAATAAATAACAATTCTAGAACAACCATCAAAACCACATAATATCAAGTACATTTTCTCATAAAATATAAGAGGAACTTGGCTCTTATTGACATATGCAAGAGACAACCAAGTTAGGGACTTCCACATACCACCCGACCATAGATTCAGTTGAACCAAATATTCCTTTCAGCCAATCGCCCTCTTTCTATATTCCAAGAATTAATGTGGGATCTCATGGGATAAACCAATCCATAAACAACCAAGGGAATCTAGAGGTTAAACCACCTCCACCCTCACATTACTGTGATCTCACCTAAATCGGTCCCGAGATCACAAAACCAAACCGAGCTTGGATGCCTCAGAGTTCCTTCACCATCTCTTAATGAATTTTCTTGTCTCCACTCACCTATTGAAAGCTTCCCCTAGAGAACTATCTCTACTCCCAACCCTTGGGATTTTCCTAAGACCACCTCATTTTTATAGACATATTTGGGAACTGCAACCCCAATCACATATGTCAATAAACCAAGGGCTATCAAACCCCTAAAATTGTTGTTTCATACCCTAAAGGATCAAGGTCAACTGATTACATCATTTCCCAGAAGTTCTCCCTGAAAAACTACTTAGAACTAGTCAAAATTGGACCATACAGACTGCTCCATGCCGAGGGTGCGATGCATCTCACCTGCTACACACAAAGGGTGCGATGCATACTGAAAATCCCTTTTGTAGGGTGCGATGAGCGAGAGTAGATAAATGGTAGAGGCAGTTTTCTAGGTGGAAACTCAAAGAATCTTCTAGAAACTACTCATATGACACTTGCCTCTCTGAATTCGCCCAGGGATGAGTAAGAGATCATGAAATCTCCAAGTGGAACCAAGAACTATCAATGAAATGACACTAATAAAAATCCCAGAAGCTGACTCACTCCCCTACAAACATCTATATATGGATCCCTCATCCTAGAGATCCAAGGGCTAGAATTTTGTAATTTGTAAGGAAGTGTTGTTGGTTTCTCTTTGAGACATTGTATTGTTGGGTGATCTTTCTTTTTATGAGGTGAAGAGGGCTTTCATGCTGGGAGGATGATGGTGGATCAGACAGCTGGGTTGTAATCCTCTCTTCTACCACTCCTATCAATAAAGCTATTTGGGTTTTCCTCCATGTATATTTCTGAATCTTGTATTTGTGTATGCATTTGTATGGTTAATGTACATCTGATTCTGCATTTTTTGTGGTTATAGATATCTATGCTTTGATGGTATTTTGCTGCTTTGATTCTACGGGTGTTCTTTGAAGCTGGACAAGTGAGAAAGGAGTGGTGAAGCTCTATCAAAGGAGAGAGGAAACAAGTAAGGTGCGAAACGAAAGACTAAGGTTGGTACTCTCTACTTCTCTCTCATCTATCTCTCATAAAGGAAAACACAAGTTACTTTGAATTGTTTGTTACTAAGATAGCTACCCGTCTTAGTGGGACTAGCAGCTCTGAATAGACACTAGTTTTCCTGATAACAAAATTGCAACTCCACTGGGGAACGAATAGTTTGTCTGTTTATTACTATTCTTTGCTTTATAAATTATAGACGGAGCCTGAAGTTAGGCCAGCTAGCCTTCAAACTGCTTTTTCTATGCAACTGAAAAGTAGATCAATGCTGCTTTAGTCAATCTCCGGGTTGGTTTATGAACTGAACATCTGACTTGCAAACATCCTAAGTGCCCTGGTGGTAACTCAATAACCTCATTAGATCAACCGCTATACTTTGTGTTTAATATCTATCATAATCTCAACCTAAATCCCTAAACTTAGCTGCAAACTGTGGGTGAAAACCAAGCTCAGTCTTGTCCCTAGGCCATCGCATTGTCTCTCATTAGCAGTCTGGATGCATCGCACCTCCTGTGTGCTGCAAGTGAGATGCATCCCTGTTTTCCTTAAGGAAAAGTGCGATTATTGAATGAGACTGTTTCTACGTCCAGATTTTGGTTTTTTCTTCATTGTTTTCAGCTCTATTCAGTAGTTTTGTTGTCTATGATCAGTATATCACTGCTGAAAACTTATTCCTTCACATTATTCAGCCTCCATTGATAAGGAATTTTGAACGTTTTTAATGTATTTTTCATCATTTACAGTCCTCCTTTGCAAATAGTAGCTTAATCGAACTGTCGTCTTTTGATTCAAAAGTGTCGCAACTGTCGTTTTAAGTCAAGAAAAAGAGTGTCGTAAAGTCTTCCTCTTTCAAACAATCGATTGTAGTTTTTCCATTGTATTTGATTTGAATTATCAATTCTTTGAAGTGTTGAAAACAATTTTCCATTTAAAATTGAAAGTGTTGTCTTAGTATTCCTTTTGTTTTGAAAAGAAATTGTTAAAGTGTCGCTTTGAGGAAAAGTAGTTCAAATTTGTACTTAGTTTTCTTTTTGTCATTCTCACATTAAGGGAACTGAAAAAAAAATACATGCATGTGCATTTGCATTTAGACTGCATGCGGAAATTGATTTAGGAAAAACGCATTTAGTATGTGCTCTCTGCTCTATGTTGAAAGAATCATATTTTCCTTTCCTTAGTAGCTAGGATTTTCATTGCTAAAAGAAAAAAAACGATTGTTTATCATTTTAGATTGCATATTTAGGAGTTGTACATCTACATCACGTGGTGAACCTTGAATGGAAAACTTCTTAAGAAAGATCAACTATAAAATAAACCTCAATGAACATAAAAATGCTTTGGAACCTAACGCACAACATCTAGAAGGCTAGGCTAGAGACGTATTCCAACATCGTAAAGCCTGGTAACTATCATTTTCATCGTAGGCTGGGTGATTTTTCCTCTTTGATATGAAAAGTGCTAGTACGGACTTGTGCTCCCATGTACTGTCAAGTATATATTGGGAGACCACAATAAGCTGATATCCTTTATCCTTAGGAAGTTGTGTCTGTCGCCCTATCGATCACAATGCACTGAACACAGCATTCGGTAAGATTGACTACCGTACGTAAAGTCCTCGGTAATTTCTCTATAATTTACCACCGAGGTGTATATTGAAATTTTGTGATTGGTTTGGTAATCCCTACTCTCTAGATTTCCAAAGTAGTCACTTTCGTTCCTTTTCAGACTCCTTAAAAGAAAAGGTCCATTTGAGCACTTGTCACTTCAGGCTCATTAAAAATCGAAGGTGACTAAATTCATCTTTAACTTTTTCTCGACTCTTAAAAATTGAAAAAGCAAGTTGTGTCAAAGCGTCATAAAATTTATTTTAATCGGAATAACATCACAGTATCCTCGTTGGTCTTAGGTTGAGAAAATGGAGTCCACCAATCAAGGATTTCCCCTTGGAGGGAATCCTAGTCCTTTCTCTTCTTGGGGAGATTTTGGTGCTCCACACATGGCTACATTGTCCCTTCCAGGACTTGCAATTTGCCTGCCTGTATGGCTTTTCTTGACTTCTGTCATTCAAAACACTATAATTCCTCAGCAAACAAATCAGCAACCAGATGATGCTGAAGTCACTCCCCCACCTTTTACTTCATTTTTTTCTCCCTCCCCTTCTTCCTCTTCACTTGGTGAAGCTAGTAATGCTAAAAACCAAGTAACTGAGAAGAAGAAGAAGGGGAAGGAGAAGAAGAAGAAGAAACTAACGGCGAAAGGGGACAACCATGCATTGTCTGGCGCAAATCCACACACTGCACCATCCAAACCTAAATCTCCATGTGTCATTTGCAAAGAAGACCACTATCATCAAGATTGTCCTTACATCTCGTGGATCTTAAGAGACTGGTCTCCCCGCTTGCACAATCTAGTGTCTTCAACCTCTGACGATCATGTTGAGAGCACACCATCAACTAGTGAAAACGAAATCAATGGACAGAAAGGAAGATCTAAATTTCCTTGTAGACTGTGTGAAGGCGATCATGCCCTCCACTGTTATCCTTTCAAAGATGAAGCTAAAAGAGTCTTGGATAACCATCCTGCTTCACCGCAGCGACTTCCTCCTGGATACAAGAAACTCTTGCTGAGTCCATCTCTAGTTGAAAATTTGACTAAAACACCTTTGTTGTCGGTCAAAGCACCTATCATTGAAGATAAAACCTCTGAGTCCACACCGGACCAAAGTCAATAGGTCAAAACGGTAATTGACCCAGTCTTGTCTTCAGAAGGTCCACCTTCAGATGATACAGTCACCAAAGAGAATGAGAACGACACCGTTCAAATTCTTTTTGTTAACACAAAATCTGATGAACATGGGGGTAATCTACCCATTCCTTTACCGTAGGAAGGAAGTTCGTCAAATATTCATCTGGCCATTTATTCGGTCCCTCCTCCAAGTAATCTAGTCCTTTCCTTCTATTGGAATCTACTAGGGAGACCTCGCCTACCATCTAATATACCATTCTGAATCATAGTACAAGCTTACAGAATGATAATGGCTAGTACTATCATAGATGAAGGAGCTTTTGTGAGTATCCTTTCCTCAACTTCTTGGAAAGCGCTTGGTTCGCCATCGCTTCTACTTGAGATTTGAAATCTGTCAGGCTTCAATAAAGGAACCAGTCGACCGTTAGGGATCCTTCCAAATTTGCCTATAACTTTGAGAAGGAAAACCATTCATCTAAACATGATGGTAGTCCAAGGACCTCTAGATTACAATCTACTCCTTGGATGTGACTACATTGACAGCATGGGAGCTATTGTTTCCTCACTCTTTTGGGTGATTTGTTTCCCGTATGAAGGCAAAATGGTCCAGCTCGTAGACCAGCTTTCATTCCCTAGTTCAAACACGGCTACTAGTCAAATTCCATCCCTAAATGGTCTTTTTGCACAAGGAATGTCTCATCAACCTCCAGTCCATCCACCTGATGAGCGCGAGTGATTCGATGAATGTGACTAAACCCAAGGGGCATGCGCCCTGGTCTGCTTTGGCAGGAAAAACCCCAGATATAAGGTAGGTTTCCTCGTAGGATATATGACTAGTCTGACACACCCGTCCATTTAGGAAAATGGGATCAGTCTAGAAAAGGATTCCCTCATCGAAGGTTATGTGATTGGAAGCTCACACCATTCACCTTTGTCTATTTCGATGGACAGAGCCAAGGGAGTGTTTTTGTCTACTATGCGGATGGAACAATCTTGCTTTAATGCAAGAACTTCCATATGGTAACCTGGAAACTCTACTTCTCTTTATGCCTGAGGGCATGCAAACCCTTTTTATGCAAGTGAAAAGCGACTAGCGTAACTCTAACCCTGTAGTTTTACTAACTTCAACTGCTTAAGTTAGGTGATTGGTCTGATCCACCATTCACCTTTGTCGGGACCAATGGAAACGGTAAAGAAAAGGAAATGTTTCCCGTCAGGAAAACTATACTACCCAACCTCAGTAATTCTTTAACCCTTAAGGCAGTAGTTGGTCGTTTCTAGATTGCATAAAAAAGGCTTGGAGCAAAGTTGCGCAAGGGGCAAGCTCCCTAAAAAATGAACCTACTAATGAGAGACATCCTTATTATATGTGACAAGCCCCAAAAATGGACAATTATTTGGGCTCATTCAACCTCCTAATTTGACTTAATCCACCATTCTCATTAGTTTATTGCATGTTTTTTATTATATTTATGTTAATAGAGTGAATTTGGTTAGTCATTATGCCAACAAGTCTAATGGGTGCTTTGTGTAGCCTTTTTGGTCAATTTGGAGACAAAATTGAAGGTCTTAATGAGCACTTGGCAGCCAAATTCGTGGGAAGACAAGGGAGAGGATTTGTAGGAAGGTGTCCCCTTCATTTATGGGCCCTTACCTCGAATTCTCCACCATCAGCTCAGAGTTCAAGGGCCACCGAATCAATCAACACAAGGGCAGCCAAGCAAGTCAAGTAGGACTGTTGGGTCCTCAAATTGTATAAATAAGAAGGCTTAGGGCCTCATTTTGGTTAGCCAGTGGATGTTAGCTAGTTAGCCAATAGATAGTAGCTAGTATTTAGTCATTTCATAGCCTTGTTGTAGTCATTTTGTAATTCGATTTGTAGGCAATAGATTAGCTTTGCTTTCAGCTCATTCTCAAGCTCTCCTTGTGGATAGTTTTGATGTAACTCTTCATTCTTGATTAATAAAGATGAATCCAGCTTTGCACCAGCTCTAAGTCTCTCTTGGGAGGCTGTAGCTCTTGGGGTTGGGCCCATCTCAAGCGCCCAGTACCTCCCTTGTTTATCTTTATGTGTGTTCGCTGCATTCTTAAAATAAAGTCTGCTCTTTAGATTTAATTCGTTCTTTGTTACTTAGGTTGCTTTTGATGGTTGAAGTAGCTTTTTATGTTTAGGATGGATTGGTAGGAGTTAGTCATGTGTTTATCTCTCTTTGATAATGTTTTGCTCACATGTTGTACGTGATTCTTGTCATGAATAAGGTTGTTGTTCACTGATCTCATTAAATTGTTAGATAGATCATCTAATATTTTGATTGTATGCAAGACGTAGTTGGTTTGATCAGGTAAACACTATGCAGGGCACCTTCATCACCTCCTCATTCATCTGAGCCTCGTCCAGATCAGCTCCTCCATCACCAAGTCTGTTTCCTCATCTCCCATCTGCTCTTTTGCCACGTAACCCTACCTTCTTGCCTTTCCATTGCCTAAACCTTCTTTGATGCAAGATAGACTTCCACACCCTCTCATCACCTCATCCCTCAGTCATTGGGTCATTCCAGGCCCCTACCCTACCTCCCTACCCATTCATGCATTCTCTCCCACTCACTTATCACTCAAAAACCCAATCACGAAACATCCTGTAGAAGAATTACAGAACTTCCTGTAGAAACCCCTGCAGACTTCCTGTAGAAGTTCATAAACACGGTTGCATGGCATCCTGACTTTGTGAAACTCTCTGAAAGGATGATAGGGATCCCTTAGACCCTCTCCGAGTCTTCCCAACCTTTTCCAAGCATTTCTCCTCCTTGATCCACCCCTGCACAGTGAAAATCCAGTTAAAAGCACATGCATGATAATTCTAATAACTTAAACAAAAATACAAAAAGATGTTTTCTTCATATAGTGATAACTTAGACACAAGAATTTTACCTTCTTAGAAGTAATGGCATCTCTTTCGGTAGTTTGCATGCTCTCCTTTGCATCGGTAAGACTAGCTGGTAGAATTAGAGTTTGCTAGGGTTTGTGTTTCCTTTTGGCTTTCAGTTTCTTTCCGCAAGTAGATTAGCTTCCTTTGAGTTAGCTTTCGTCCATTAGTTAAAAAGCTTCTTCTAAGAGCTCATAGAAGTTGGCTTAAGCTCCTAGTGGACTTGTGCCAGCTGACCAAGTGACAGCTGCGGCAAGAGCTAGTACTTGTGCATACAGCACCGTCGCTTCCAAGTTTGTTACGAACTACCGGGTTGATAAAATTAAAGAAGGGAGTTCCAGGAGTTGTAGCATTATTGCTACAATACTGGGGCTCACCAATATGACTGGCACGAGTATGTTTACGTGAAGTTCAAGCTCATTAAAAAATAAACCTAGCAATGAGCATATGTTCCCCCAGAGTTCAAGCTCATTAAAAAATGAACCCACCTTCGGTAAATAACCTTTGTGATTACATAGCTATCAGCTTTCAAACCTTGGTCGTGTTCTTACCATCACCTCCACTCTTTTTTAGCCGATCATACACCTCCACTTGATTTTTTACCCTTTTAAGGAATAGCTGCAACGAGTGATTCTATTAGCCACCTTCTTTACACTACCGTGACTACAACGTTCCAAACCTTACCTGGAATCAGCTGCTACGTGCAAACATCACTCGTTCCTAAAAAACGAGTCTCTTTTAAGCTATTTTTAGACTCGTAAAATATAAAAATATTGTCGAGAAATTGGCCTCTCTAGCTCATTAGAGTGATTGGAAGTGCCATCCCTCCTCTATATTTTAATCTTTTTGGATCTAAGGGATCATTACACAAAAAGATATGAGTGCTTGTCTTTTTCGGCTCTCTAAAGTGATCAGAAAAGTCATCACTTTCGTATTATTTTATACTTTTTTGGACTTAAGGGATTATACTACGAAAAAGGACTACTAGAGTTTCCTTTCCGTCTCTTTTCAGACTCTCTAAAATTGAAAAGGACCGAGTTATCTTTATCGTTAAACTCGTTAAAACAATAGCGACAAACTTGTCCATGCAGACAAGAGCGAGTTTCACTATCGCTAGGCTCGCTAAAACATAGCGACAGGTTTGCCCGAAGGGAAAATTATAGAACAAGCATATGTTATCCTCGTCAAGCTTGAAAAAAATAAAGAGGTACTAGTCAGCAATGACTAGGGAAAAAGGAAAGAAAACTTGAAGAACTTCGTTGGTAGTAGGTCACTCTTGAACATGATGCTTTCACTCCATCACCATGATTGAGTCGGGTTGGGTTATTCCGTTCACCGATCATATCACCATTGGTCCTCCGTACCATCCATTTTGGGGTTAGCACTACCAATCCATTCCAGTGTCACCGATATGTTCAAGAGAAGTCACTCAGAGAATTCACCAACCCAGCTAACACCTCATCCGCTGCAATACCTTCACTCTCCATTTTTCATGACCGCCACTCTGAACATTGTATCATCAGATCGTTTTCACGTCCAAAAAATTATTTGCTCTGTTCCATGTCGTAGATGTGGGATTCATTAAGGCCCTCCTACGATGGGTCACTTCTTGTCAACATCATCTCATTATCCAAGAAGTTGACTTAGGAACAACCCTTTCAGTACTTACATGCCTCAATGGCAAGTTTCTCACTTCCAGCGACAGGTTTACATCAATGGCCTTAGACTGAAAGATTTTGTGTGGTGTTCGACATCGACTCATGTATTCACACCATGTGAATTGTACTACAATACCATGAGGGTCATCATCATTATTTGTGATTCCTCTCGCACTTGTTAACAACTTACATCATTGGCCGGTAATCAGGTGATGTCTTTCCATGTTCGACATCAGAACATCTTTTCACATGGATCAACTTGTACTTCGGGCGAAGATTGAACGAGTTTGAAGACCCCATATCTAGTTTCATCCATTCGGGCTACGATATATTCAGGAAAATAAAGACATCAAATGTACATAATAGCTACACAGATAGTCATCCAAACTAAGGGATGATGGCTCTACCAGAATCATTAGTCTGCCACGCAGACGATTGTCTGTCCTATGTACATGAAAATGAATTTATAAAGATGAGCATGGGAATGCCTACCTCAGCTAGATCATGAAAATATTATGAAGATAATGTATTGTATTGTATCTTATTATAGGTCACCTTCCAGTTCGAAAAACCTTGGATCCTCATGATAAAGCATTTCACCCGACATCAGAAGATTTACGACCTCATTCTTTAGGGGGAAACTGTTATAGACGTATTTGGGCACTACAACCCCAATCACTTATGTCAATAAACCAAGGGCTCTCAAACCCCTAAAAGTGTTGTTTCATACCCTAAAGGATCAAGGTCAACTGATTACATCATTTCCCAGAAGTTCTCCCTGAAAAACTGCTCAGAACTGGTTAAAATTGGACCATACAGACTGCTCCATGCTGAGGGTGTGATTCATCTCACCTACTACACAAAAAGGGTGCAATGCATACTGAAAATCCCTTCTATAGGGTGCGATGAGTGAGAGCAGACAAATGGCAGAGGCAGTTTACTAGGTGGAAACTCAAAGAATCTTCTAGAAACTGCTCATATGACACTTGCCTCTCTGAATTCACCTAGGGATGAGTAAGAGATCATGAAATATCCAAGTGGAACCAAGAACTATCAGTGAAATGACACTAATCAAAATCCCAGAAGCTGACTCACTCCCCTGCAAACATCTATATATGGATCCCTCATCTTAGAGATCCAAGGGCTGGAACTTTGTAATTTGTAAGGAAGTGCTATTGGTTTCTCTTTGAGACATTGTATTATTGGGTGATCTTGCCTTTATGAGGTGAAGAGGGCTTTCATGCTGGGAGGATGATGGTCGATCAAATAGCTGGGTTGTAATCCTCTCTTCTACTACTTCTATCAATAAAGCTATGTGGGTTTTCCTCCATATACTTGTATATTTCTGAATCTTGTATTTGTTCATGCATTTGTATGGTTAATGTACATCTGATTCTACATTGTTTATGGTTATAGATCTCTATGCGTTGATGGTATTTTTCTGCTTTGATTCTATAGGTGTTCTTTGAAGTGGGACAAGTGAGAAAGGAGTGGCGAAGCTCTATCAAAGGAGAGAGGAAACAAGTAAGGAGCCAAAGGAAAAAATGAGGTTGGTGCTCTCTACTTCTCTCTCATCTATCTCTCATAAAGGAAAACACAAGTTACTTTGAATTGTTTGTTTCTAAGATAGCTACTCGTCTTAGTGGGACTAGCAGCTCTGAATAGACACTAGTTTTCCTGATACAAATCCAAAACCTTCCAGAAATCCAAATCTCAACCAATAATGAATCCCATCACACCCTGGTTATCCGAAATTTGCAAGGAAAGGTTGAAACCGCTGTTGAAACCCGGTAAAACCCATGTCAATGATATATGAACTAAATACACATGCATATACCAAGCATGCCAAAACCAGCTAGGAAATCATACATGCATCCTGTTACCTACAAGTATTCCTACTAAAGTCTCTTGTTCCAACCTTTCATTTCTTGATCCTTGCTTTTCCTTTTATTTCCTTCTCCTTCCTGTTCTTTCCTTTTCCTTCCTTTGATTGCTTGTTTCCTTCTCCTCTTGGTGCTCTTCTCCTCTCTTAGACTAATTACAAAACTGAACTGATGAAAGGCCCCAAAATAATGCTCTGATGTACTTCTATTATTGATGCCTCTAATTTATTCATTTTCATTTATTTTCCATCAATTTCCTCCTCACATGCAACCTGTGACCTTTCACCTTCCTTTTGTCCTATTTTCCATTATTTTCATAAATAAAATGCCAATAATGTTTTTTCCCTTTTCAAAGCCTTTTCCATTGCCTTTTCCAATTTCCCCTTAGCCATAATAAACAACAAGTGATGTCCACTTAGATGTTTTTTCCAACATTCATCTTGGAATACGTGTCCCATGACCTTGGTCTTATTTTTCCTTTATTAACTTTCTTACATGGAATTTTAACCTCGGGCTCTTACATATATTGGATGCAACTAAATAGACATAGAATAAAACTAATTAAACACTCCACAAAAAGATCTATAGGCTTATTATCAATTAATTTTAAACAAGGGTAATAGTTGCAATGCATCATAGTCCCTTCCTATATCTCCAATTAATTGATTTTAGAAATGTGGGGTCCATGTTTTGTCGTTTTCCAAGAATTCTTTGTTTCAACAATTGTCTCTACAATTTGTTGTTTTTCCTACCTCCACACATGCTTCCTTTTCACATATGCACTCCAAACAATGAAATCCAACTTTGCACAACTCCCTCCTCCACACATTTGTACTCTCCACAATTAAAGCCACCTCCACACACCTTTCGTTTTTTCTGCCTTCACACATCAACCACAGCAGAAAAATGAAAATGCAAATAATGGTTCCATGTGATGATGGAGCAAGAACTCGATACGTTCATTATGTGGAAAAAGATTCCTTCAGACAATGAAAACTTTCATTATAAGCTTCACACAAGCAAAATTTACACAAGAAAGCTCCACACAATGAAACATTAATCCTTGCAACTGTGGATTCCCTGTATGCACTCATTAAATGATTATGATCACGAAAATAATGTGTATTCTCCATGTGCACTTTGACAAATTAAATATTTAAAACTTTGATAGCATTTTATATATGTGCAGAGGGAATATGTATATACAAAATCTAGCATGAGTTCTTTAAATTCTTATTTGTTTTAGGAAAAGAAAATGTACACATATATAACTAAATTAATTATAAAAATTAATTTAACATTGGCTATTGCAAAATGAAATATGGATTTTTTCAAAACACTTTGAAAAATAAAACCATAGTTTAATGTATTATGAGATCCTTCTTTCAACTTTAGTGAAATAATTTGTTGTATCATTAGTCCATGTTGTTTTTAAAAATTGATAAAAAAATATTATTAAATAAATTTGAATTGGTCATAGTCATTGTTTCATTGTGCAAAGGAAGCTTCCTCTACACAATGAAAGCTCCACACAATGAACATTGATCCCTTCAACTCTAGATTCCCTACGCACATTCATAAATGACACTGAATTTGTTTTCATAATAACATTGGTTGTTATTAGAAATTGATAACATTTATTACCAAATAAAATTTATTTGGTCATAAATTTAAATTAAATTAATTTATATTTATTCTTATTAGGTTTATAGTTTTTTAATGAAAGTTTCCGTTATGAGGATAAGTTTACTATCAAATAAATTTTATTTGGTCATAGTCAATGTTTCATTATGCAGGGATTTCACTTTGCAAAGGATTCTTCCTTTGCACAATGAAACCTTTTATTGTAAGCTCCACATAATGAAACATTGATCACTACAAGTTTGGCTTCCCTGCATGCATTCATAAATAACACTAGATTTTCTTTCATAATAATATTAATTGTATTTAGCAATTGATAAAAAATGTCTATTACAATATGTTAAATTAAATTAATTTATATTTATTATTTTTAGGTTTATAGTTGTTTAAGCGGAGCTTTCCTAGTGCAAACATTTCACTTTGCGAAGGAAGCTTCCTTTGCACAATGAAAACTTTCATTGTAAGCTTAGTACAAGGAAACATTGATCCCAATAACTTTGGCTTCCCTGCATGCATTCATAAATGACACTAAATTTGCTTTCATAATAATATTAATTGTTTTTAGCAATTGATAAAAAGTTTTTGTTACACTACCTTAAATTAATTTAATTTATATTTATGATTTATAGATTTATAGTTTTTAATGAAAGATTTCATTATGTGAAGGATAAAATATAGTATTAAATAAATTTGATTTAATCATAAAGTTAAATAAATTTGATTTAATCATAAAGTTAATTTAATTTAATTTATATTTATGATTTTTAGGTTTATAGCTTTTTAAGTGGAACTTTCACTGCAGAAACTCTTTCATCGTAAGCTTTTCACAATGAAACATTGATCCCTACAACTATGGCTTCCCTACATGCATTCATAAATAACACTAAATTTGCTTTCATAATAGTATTAATTTTTTTTAGCAATTGATTAAAAAAAAAAAATATGTTCCACTACGTTAAATTAATTTAATTTATATTTATGATTTTTAGATTTATAGTTTTTTAATGAAAGCTTTCATTGTGCAGCCGACAAAATTTATTATTAAATAAATTTGATGTGGTCATAAAGTTAAATTAATTTAGTTTATGTTTATGACTTTTAGGTTTATATTTTTTTAAGCAGAGTTTTACTAGTACGAAGGAAGATTCCTCTACATGATCAAAGCTTTCATTGTAACTCTGCACAAGGAAGCTCCACACAATGAAACATTGATCCTTACAACTCTGGCTTCTCTGCATGCATTCATAAATGACATTGAATTTCCTTCCATAATACTATTAATTGTTTGTAGTAATTGACAAAAAACATTGTTACACTACGTTAAATTAATTTAATTTATATTTAAAAATTTTAGGTCTATAATTTTTTAATGAAAACTTTCATTGTGCGGAGGAAAAAATTATTATTAAATAAATTTGTTTTTATTTATATTTATGATTTTTTGGATTATAGTTTTTTAAGTGGAGCTTTCACAGTGCGAGGAAGCTTCCTCTGCATAATGAAACATTGATACATACAACTCTAGCTTCATTGCATGCATTCATAAATGAAATTAAATTTGCTTTCATAATAATATTAATTATTTCTACCAATTGATAAAAGTTTTTGTTACATTACATTAAAATAATTTAACCTATATTTATGATTTTGAGGTTTATAGTTTTTTAATGAAAACTTTCATTGTGTGGAAAATAAATTTTATTATTAAATAAATTTTATTTGCTCATAAAATTAAATTAATTTAATTTATGTTTGAGATTTTTAGGTTTAAATTATTTTAAGAAGAGTTTTCTTTGTGTGGAACTTTCACTGTGCAGAGGAAGCTTCCTCTACACAATGAAACTTTCATTTTGTAGAGGAAGCTTCCTCTGCACAGTGAAACCTCTGCATAATGAAACATTGATCCCTACAACTCTAGCTCCCCTACATGCATTCATAGATGACACTAAATTTGCTTTCATAATAATATTAATTACTTTTAGCAATTTATAAAAGGTTTATGCTACACTATGTTAAATTGATTTAATTTATATTTATTATTTTTAAGTTTATAGTTTTTTAATGAAAATTTTCATTGTGCTAAGGATAAAATTTATTATTAAATAAATTGGATTTGGTCATAAAGTTAAATTAATTTTATTTATATTTATGATTTTTAGGTTTATAGACTTTTAAGCGAAGCTTTTCTTGTGTGACCCTTTCACTGTGCAAAGGAAACTTCCTCTACAAAATAAAATATTTCATTGTGAGCTTTGCACAATAAAACATTTATCCCTACAACTCTGGCTTCCCTACATGCATTCATAAATGACACTGAATTTTCTTTCATAATAAATATTAATTAGTTTTAGTGATTGGTAAAATTTATTATTAAATGAATTTTATTTGGCCATAAAGTTAAATTAATTTAATTTATATTTATGATTTTTAGGTTTATAGTTTTTTAATGAAAGATTTCAGTGAAATTTCCACACAATGAACTTCTTAAAATTAAAACAAAGATAAGATTCCTCCACACAATGAAACAGGATACTGCAATTATGGTTCTCAGTTTGTTAAGTGAAAGCTTCATCTTCCTCCGGACTCCACACAATGTATACTCTTTATGGAGATTTGTTCAGCCCCCCCCTCACCTACATAAAGGACCTACAACCACATCAATTCTGGCATCATTGGGTATAGCAATAACATATTGTTGTCAATGTCAATGTTAGAGGAGTCATCGATGGAATGATCATTCATAAAATTAGTTGTTTTTTTATTTTATTTTAATTTACAGGAAAATAGGAATATTCAGCGTTTTCTCGAAACCTTAGTTAAAATCATAAAAACACAGTAAAATAACAGGAATTCAATGCACTTTGACCACGAGGCTAATGCTATAGTCCCTGGAAAGGTGGGGACTAACTAAAATATGAATTGTGGAAACCCTTTAGAGAAATATAAATAGTTAATAATTATTCAAGCAGAACTACTTCTCCAATTATAAAACTGTAATAAGAAAATTAAAATTCATATACTTGATCATAATAGAACAAATTTGTGATTCAATTGAAACAATATGAATGAAAAATAAAAATTATTACATACATAATTCCAAAGAACATTCTTCAAAAAATTGCCCTTTGATTAATCGTTGAAAGGGTTTCTAGAATACTGAGTCTTCTTCTAAAAACTTATGTTCCTATTTCACATAAACTAATCCCAAATTCGAAAAAATATGTTCAAAATTATTGAAAGGCAAACCAAGTGTGCCTTCAAGCCAATACCATCTTCATTTCTAGCTTGGAAACTAGAATTTGTCTAATTTTGTCCTCTTCTAGCTTCGAATTTAGAATTTGTCTAATTTTGTCCTCTTCTAGCTTCGAATTTATTTCTATTACATTTCACGTGAGTTTCCAAGTGTACGCCTCAACCAATTATTTTAACCTCTAGCAACAAAAAAAAACTTTAATAAGTAAAAAAAATTGCATCTCTCAAACAAAACCCTACAAATCATCAATAAATCAAACAGATTTTGACCAACAACGAAAAATTGGCATATGGTTTGAAGGAGTTACAACTCCCATCTATGTAATTTGTGGACACATCTCGGACTGTTGATTGAAGTTTTAGTAGATAGGTCAAACTTTCATAAATATTTCCTCTTTATCATATGGCGACTGGAATAGGTTTTAATAGTGTGTATTTTATTTTATTTTGACAAGAATTTATTCATTAAACCATGCATGTAGAAATGTGTTGTAATGCCTCCTCCCACATCTACCCACTTTTAAAACCTCTCTAGGGTAAACATGAGACAAGTGTCACTATGTGATGACCCGACCTCCAAGTTCTAGCTATGGAAGTGGGGCTTGTTGTCTAGGCAATCCTCTCTGTGGACAAAGACAATCCCTCTAGCCCAATGAATGGGACTAGTAACCTAAGTGACAATCTACTAGACATTTTCCTAAGTTACAATTGAAATGAGAGATGAAGAAGTTGACCTACATCATTCTGATGTTATCATGTCTTCCTTTGTTGGAGACTTTGAATCATTTGCATCAAGGGATCAGTCTTGTTTCTCATAGCATTTAAACACTTGCACAAGAGATCAAGACACAACAAGGCATGCAAATACAAATAGCATAATCAAAAGCAACCTACTTAACATATCTAGGAGCATTAAGATAAGTGATACATAACCATACACATTTATGGAAAATGAACCAGCAGATGTATATTAATAGAATAATGGAGGAAGCATACAACCAAACCTTGATGTCAATAGGCTCAACTTGAATGAATGTCCAAGTACAATATTAAGCTCTCCAAGCACTTCTTCTCCAAACCAAATGAGTATCATATAGGCATAATCTCAGCATAAGGGTGTAAATATCCAAAGACTAACCATTTGTGAATGGAATAGGATGAATATATAGGGAGGGAAAGGGAGTTAGGATCTCTCCAAAGATAGGAGAAGGCCCTCATCTCAAGGAGATAATTCATAGGGATAATACTAAAAGGACAAGTTGAGAGAATTTGACCTCATCCATGTCGAACAACCTCCATCTCGTCGCTCTGGAATCTTCTATATCATGAAGCTTCTAATCCTCTTTGGGAAAATTGCCTTTTAGGGATCATTGCAGGTATCTAAGAAAACAGAGCGATGGCATCACGGGGCTAGTATAGTGCAACTAGAGACCATCACGGTTTTCAATATCATAAGAGAGATGATTCTAAAATTAAGGTTTTAGAGTCATTTCTTTCAAGGGAAGCTCAAGGAATTTTTTCCATCATATATTGATGAATACATTTCATGATGGTAATGTTTCGGGAACTTCGGGGTATGTCACAGGGAATTACAGGAGGTGTGACAGAATACTGTGTAACAAATGCCACCTAAAGCATAAAGGTAGAATAGGGAGTGATGGCTGAGATGCTTTACGAGCTTTTGCAAGGACGAGAACAAACACTGTCAAGAGACCTGCAATCAAGGATGCATATACATATACATATCTGATATCAAATCATGAATCTATGGCACGGACGTAGTCATCTGTATAGTAAGGACTATGTGAAAGGATCCATGGTATGGGTGCATCCATCCAAATGAAAAGGATCATCTGTAAATATAATATCCAAGGTATGGACGCAGCCATCCAATATAGAAAGATCATCATAAATATAAAGTCGCATGGTATGGTCACAACCACACGTATAGTAGCAACCTATGTACAATCATGAATAATACATAACTCCATGGAACCTTATTCATATCAGACAAGACTCAAGGTCTTGCACTCCATCCCAACCCGATCAAAGTACGAATTCTAACTGTTGGTCACTTTAATTTCTTATTGAATTAAACAACAAAGTGCTACATAAATTGTCAACCCAGGGAAGTCTTGTTATTTCAAGGGCAACTGCGTACTATATATACTCAATCCTAAAAGCAACAAAATTTGTAGAAAATATTGGTCATACTTTGCCTTAAGCAAATTGAAGTTCCACTCTTGAGTTACAGCAAAACAACCTATTGCAGACAGCTACCAAAGAATGCTTAAAAGAAAGGAATCTAAAGAATCAATCTGCACAGGAGAGTGTTGGTTATGTTGTAACAGAGAACAGGACCCTATTCCCGGAGTGGCAACCTTCAGCGCCTTTTCCTGTTTATCAAGCTGCCACCTTGCGCTATAAATCTAATTGCAACACACATGAATTAACTGTTGATAAAATAAACGCTATAGCAATCAATTGAAAAGGAAAACAGAGTTTCAGCAAAATGATACTCAGTGAACAGTTCTGTTAACAAAGCATGAATAAAAGACACACTTAACACACTGCAGAAGTAAAATGGGTGAATCCTGTGATGAAGGTGGGCCCTATCCTTCTCACAAGATTCCCCAGGAGACGAGAACTAGAAAAAGATGTCCAGAACAAAATTTTATTCATCCATCAATATGTCATATTACAAAAAGGATTCTAGTCCTATTCCTTCAACTGAGCCTTTTCCGTAGTATGTTCCTCTCCCTCTAATGTAGATGTCTCCTATTTATAAAGAGGAGACGTCTATTACAAAAGATTTACATTATAAATTCTATTTTAACCCATTATACAAGATTAGGGAAATCAGTTTCCCATCAACAAAATGATGTTACAGTAATATTGTCTTTAGATTATGGGCGTTACATCCACTGTAACAGCTTCCTCGGTGATCAGTCTGGCTCCTCTGTTGTTGTCAAATTTAGAATACAAATCTCAAGTGTTTCAGCTTCGAGATTTGTGTGTCATTCTTACTGTTTTAGCAACTGCAAAAATAGTCTTGCAAACTCCAGGCAGTTTCAGCAATGCGGACTACACATCATTCTTTAACTGTTCAGCAATTTAACAATTTAAAGATTAACTATGAAGATATCGTGATTATATGCTAAATAATTAAACATATAGTGATAAGAAGAATCATTGCATACCTTTTGGATAATTAGATTAAAACACTAACAAGTACTTTTAAATATAGGTTGAAAAGGATGATATCATGGCAAAATGTATGGTCAAAAAGGGGCAATATGATGTCCTAACATCCCCCCAACTGAAGCAATTACATGTCCCCATGCAACATTTACTCTGAGTCTGAGTCTGAGTCTGAGTACTAGGATGTACAGTGAAAAGTACTTATACAGTAAGTATAGAAGGTGCTATCAACCAAATCTCTGAAGCCCTGGACGCTCTATAATCTCTACGATGCTGCAAGCTCCTCCTTTTTGGACACCTTGAAGTAGGCCTTATATTACTATACTGGAAACTAGAGAAGCGGGAAATGAAAATGATAACCCAACCATTTTTCACCACACTATTGAACACATTTAACATAATTAGGTATTCGTGAAATTTTTGCTTGAAGATTAAGAGGGTTAAAGGGATGGTGTTCCCTTCTCTCCTTAGGGAAATGTTCCCAGAATAGTCTGTTTGCATGTATAGCAAGAGGTCCTTTATTTTTGACATAGTATTGACACTCCTTTAACACTGTTGTCTGTAATTCTCTGATATGCTCAGTCATTCCTGGTTCTCCTATAACTCGATGATGCTCAGCAACAAAAACAGCAACATTCTGTGGTTCAGATCGAATCCACAGAAGGCAATTTTCTTCGTTATGTGTCGCTGAAAGGAAAGAATTTTGCCACATGAGCTGATTGGCCATGAAAGAGACAAAGGCTCTAATCTAAATGTCACCAGCCACAGGAATCAAATTAAGCTTTCTATCCTCCGGCATGGCTTCATTATGGAGATAGAGTTCACATAATAGATTATGTTCACTAACTGATGCTTCTGCAAAGGTTTCAGTAAACTGCTGGGGTGTAGACACCTCATGAGGTCATCCATCTCTGACTGCTTTTACTTGGAAGAATGCTAGGCGTTCTACTAGAAACATAGAATAGTTAAAGGATGGTTTCCTGGTGGCCAGAATTCTTTGAACTAACTCAAAGATAAGAGACAATCTAGTTTTCAACTCCTTATTTTCATTATGTTGTGCATGGGACCGTTCCAGGACTTCACAATTTCTATATACATGATTCTGCCATAATGATTTATGTTCCTGTAATGCCTTTTCTTGTGACAAGGCATACTCTTTCTTCCATATATCCCTGAGTTCTTGAATGCTTGAGGTCTGAGTGAAGACAGTCTTTGCACACCAAGGTTTAGTCTGGGTAAACACCATCTTTGTAGACTTTGGTGCAGGATTTTCAGCTTTAACAACCAGGGTAGGGCGCAATACTTGTGGTTTCACTTCTTCTTTAGAAATATTTGAAGGCCCTACTGGATCTTGTGTAATAGCAGGGTGTTCCTTTTTAACTATAACAGGAGTAAATGCAGGAGTGGATCCAGGCAATGGGACTTTGATTATCTTATAACCAGCTCGAGAATATAGATCACCACATTGGTTGCACATGTATTCATTATATCGATCCTTTTGCACACTTTTCTCAGCTGCAGATGCTACCTGAGCTAAAGTATACAGATTACGTTCTCTTTCATAGGCTTCCATTGCCATCATTAACTCCTGCTTATAAACCTCAATCTCAGATTTCAGAAACTCATTTTCTTATTGAAGAGAAGCTAACGTGATAGGGCCTTTTGCAGTAGTTGCAGTCTCTGTAGCTGGTTCAAGTGGATGGGAGGATCGTTGTTTGGTGGCAGCTTCATTATTTGCATCCTCAGCAGGTGGTTCTTGTGTGACAACTGTTGGGTCATCATCTAGTTCTGTAACAGCTATATCTTCCTGAGCATGCGAATTTTGCATATCAGCCAACTGAGTGGCTGGTTCTTCTGTAACAACTACAATTCGTGCAATACCCTGGTTATCTATAATTTGCTCATCAGTAGGTGGTTCTTATGTATCAACTGTTGAGTCAGTAGCAGCTACGTCTTGGTATGTTTTCTAGTCATGGTCATTAGTAGGTGGTTCTTGTGTGACACTTGCTAAGTCAATAGTTGGTTCTTGTGGGACAGCTAACTATTGGTTACCTATTTCCTGTTTATCAGCGGGTGGTTCTTGTGTAACACCTGCTGAGTTAGTAGCTACTACGTCCTGATCCGTTTCCTGATCATGATCATCAGTAGGTGGTTCTTGTGTAGCACCTGATGGACTAGTAGCTGGTTCTTGTAGGGCAGCTACCTCTAGATCATCTATCTTTTGTTCATTAGCAGGTGGTTCTTGTGTAACACCTGTTGAGTCAGTAGCTGGTTCTTGTGGGACAGCTACATGCCATACATCATCTTGGGTGTCTACTTTTGATAAATCAATAGTTGGTTCTTGTGGAGAAGTTGCATCTTTTGAAAGGAATGATGTCACAAAATCCTGAACATTTTGCATTTCGGTACCCGAGGGTGAGCAAGGTAAGGATTCAGGGTCTGGTGGGATATGGGGTTTTAGGATAATAGGTGGGGAATTTGGGGTGGCGGTCTCAGTTGCTGCTTCAGAAGACGTGCTCCTTCGTCTTCGAGGTAAGGAGGCAGGAAAAGCAGTGATTTTTCTCTTATGGACATTTTTCCTTAGGGTAGGAGGGTCATAAGTAGTAACATCTTCTTTAATTGAGGCTCTTATTCATCTTTTTAGTGAGGGTGCAACCTTCTCTTGTCTTTTCCTTTTTAGCTTGGCAATGGGGATATTTTCATCTGAATCATCACTGGGGATATGGACCATGGGAATGGATGATTCAAGTAAGTTAAGGGATGGAGTAGATACGGAGGAGGGGTCAATTAGATTGAATGTTGTGGGTGGTGGAATTTCTGAGCAATCAAAGATGCTCCCTGTTGTTGAACAGAAGGATTTTCAATTTGCTGTGAGATTCCAGGGGTCTGTTGAGGATTTTCAGCGTCTAATTGGGGAGTTTCGGCTGTTGTTTGAGAAATTTCAGTAATTTCTTGAGGATTTTTGGCTGTTGGTTGAGGAACTTCAGCAGCTTCGTGGGGGTTTTCAACTGCTGGTTGAGGAACTTCAACAACTTCCTGGGGTGGGTTGTTAAGGTGAGAAGGATTCTACAGGGAAAAGCCCCTCTAGATTAGAAGGTGAACCAGGCGATGGTGAGTGAGGGAGAGGAGTGGGTACTTTGCATTCGTGGAATAATGTGACATATTCTTTAGACACCCAAGCAGATAGTATGACATATTTAATAAAAGACCATGTCTTAAATGCTTCAACAACACAAAGTCATGCTGGTACACTACTTAGTAACGTCCTTTGCAGGCGAGGTAGTGCTTGACAAACTCTGCAACCTTTGGCCATGGAGGTGGTAATGAATGCAGTGCAACACCCCTGCCTTTAGGTTCGACCCATTCCCCAAGAAAATCTTGTTGTGTAGTTAGAATGATGTGTTTACGACTGAACCAACAAATGCCATTGGCTGGTAATCCTGAAACCTGCGCTATATCTTCCTCTGTTACTAGAATTCACACTCCCTGAACAGTAGAGTAACCTTCCTTTAAATTACGTGCGAATTCCAGGACTTGCTGAGAATCAAATCCCTGGAGCCTTCGGAAATAGTCCACCCAGCCTGCTTGCAAAAAAAATTGATATGCCTCTGGGTGTAATTCCAATAGAGCCGTTGAACCAGGTTCATTTCGAACAGCGTTACCTCCCATAGTTACCAGTTCAGTAAAATGCACAATACAGAGCCGAGTTACTGTAGCCGAGACAAAGTAAGATATTGCAAATGAGGTTATGACATAATAAGACAGAGACGGGGTGACGAGACACAGTCGTAGTAAAAACGACGATGATTGGCATATCGGGTAATGATTGCAAGGTTTGTATATTCCCCCCAACTGCAGCTAAAATGATAAGTTTTGAATGTACGGCGATTTTGGCGATCATATCAAAATCTTCTCATTAACTATAGTTTAATATTTACACATAAACATGCATACCTCACGTTTTACCTTCGATTGTTGTGCTGAAAGTATAATCTCGTCGTTAATAGATCACCAATGGTTATGAAAAGGGGTTGTAAGATATGAGGGTATTTATATGAAAGGATTTCTCTATTCACTGGAGGTAATAGTGAAGGAACACAATTATCAGGATGAATGGCTAATTCTCTCAATGAAAAGTGATATGTATTGGTCGTTTTTTAGAGGAATTGATGCCTCAATTACGGAAAAATGGGAAAATTGATGCTTTTTCGGAAAGATGGAAAAGTTTGGTGTTTCAGAAATGGAGAAAATAGGGAAAAGTTGGTGTTTCAGCAATGGAGAAAATAGGGAAAAGTTGGTGTTTCAGCAACGGAGAAAATAGGGAAAAGTTGGTGTTTCAGCAACGGGGAAAATCAAAAATTGGTGTTTCAGCAACGAAGAAATTGGTGTTTCAGCAACGGAAAAAAGAGATGTTGCTATTAAAGAAAAATAGGAAAATGTTGATAAAGGGTAATATGAGGGGATGGATTATGAATTGAAGTGGAATGGAAATGTTTCCCAAACTGAAACCTGATCCTGCTTGCAATGCAATTGTTCTTTCAGCCAGCCTCCGAATCTAAGACCTGAAAAATAATAAATTGTAACATGACAGCCCTTGATAGGGATTATTAGTTAAGAAATCTAATCTAATAAAAATATATAATAGAAAATTTAGGTGCAATGAGGGGTAGCAGACTCCCCCAAAGAGATATAATGTGAATCTACCATACAAGTGGTTTTAAAATCCTCTTTAGAAATAGGTTGCTGGTACAAACGGAGCCGATACCCAATCGCTAACAATGGTGTTCTGGAATCATCAATTGTTAGGAGCCTTACTGTACCATTTGGAAAAACAGTATCTATCTCGTAAGGTCCCAGCCACCTTGTTCATAGTTTCCCTTGAAAATTTTTAAACCTGGAATCATATAATAAATCCCAATTGCCTTTTTGGAACTGCTTATGCTTAATAGTTTTATCATGCCACCTGGTTCTTTGCTGTTGAATCATAGTTGTTTTATGGATGGCATCCAACCTTTTTTCATCCAATTCTTGCAGCTGTTGTAACCTAGTTGTCTGTGCATCAGTCAAATCAAGGTTAACAGCTAAAGCAGTTCTCAAGGTTTTAATTTCAAATTCCACAAGAAAAACAACACTTTTACCATAAACCAATTCATAGGGTGAAAACCTGTAGTGTTTCTCCAGGTAGTTTTGTAAGCCCATAATACCTCAGGCAGTCTTTGAGACCAATCCTTCCTATTCTCCTTCACTTTTTTTGTTAAAATAGCTTCTATGACTTTATTTGTACTTTCCACCTGACCATTAGCTTGGGGGTGGTAAGGTGTAGTCATTTTATGATTGATATGATATTTTTGAAGCGTAGATTTAAAACCATGAGAATTGAAAGGAGGTCCTCCATCTGTGACTAGTTCTCTAGGTACTCCAAATCTAACGAAGATTTATTCAAATAAAAAGGTTAAAGCAGATTCTTCATTAGCTCTAATAAGTGCCTTAGCCTCCACCCATTTAGTCATATAGTCTGTACAAACCAATATATAAACACTTTGGTTGGATGGAGGATTGATGGGCCCTACAAAGTCTAGAGCCCATCTTTCAAAGGGTTCAAGTATTACCTAGGGTTTCAATGGCATTTCATCTATGTGATTAGGTTGACCCATTCTCTGAAAACTTTCAAAGGCCCTGACATATTTCTTTGCATCCTTGAAAAGTGAGGGCCAATAATAACCCATCCTGAGAATTTTATGTGTTGTTCTCTTATCAACAAAATGCCCACCACAAGGGCCATCATGACAAGCCTTCAAAATATCATAAACCTCATCTTCTCTAATGCATCTTCGGATTTCCTGATCAAGTCCTGTATGAAAAAGACACCCACTTTTCCAGCTATACTGAGCACTTTGTTGAATGATCTTTCTTTTCTCCCGATGTGATAGGTGTGATGGTAGCTTACCTGCAACCAGATAATTGGCAATGTCTGCATACCATGGTGAGTGAGAAGATACTGCAAACAAGTATTCATCAGGAAAGGAATCATCTACTGGAGTATTATAATCAATTTTTATCCAAGAAAGGAAATCAGCAACTACATTTTGTTTACCTGGTCGATCCACAATTGTAATATCAAATTCTTGTAGTAACAATAACCACCTGGTAACTCAAGCATGTGTAACAGATTTATTCATTAAATACCTGATAGTCGAGTGGTCAGTATGAACAAAAGTAGGATAACCAGTAATGTAATGTCGAAATTTATTAATAGCATAAATAACTGCTAAAAATTCTTTCTCAGTAACTGTGTAATTAAGCTCACCAGGGGTCATATTCTTACTAATGAAATAGATAGCATAAGGAATATTATTCTCTTCTTGTCCCGAGACAGCTCCAATTGCAGTATCTGAAGCATCAGAAGATATATGAAAGGGAAGTGCCTAGTCAGGTCCCCTCAGAATAGGAGTTGTAGGCAACTGATGCTTAAGTTCATCAAATGCTTTCTAACAGACATCAGTCCACTTAAATTCAACATTTTTCATAAGTAACAAAAACAAAGGAGAAGCTATTTTAGAAAAAAAATTGATAAATCTTCTGTAATATCCAGCATGTCCTAAAAAATTTCTTACATCAGTTTGTGTTTTAGGAATAGGAAGGGTATTAATTACCTATACTTTGGATGGATCTACTTGAATCCCAAGAAATGAAATGAAGTGCCCTAGCACAATTCCTTCATTCATCATCATATGACATTTTTCGGTACTCAAGGAAAGATTAGCTTGTATGCATCATTTAAGTACTTTCTCAAGGTTTTGTAATGCATCTTCAAAAGTCACACCATAGGGAGTGAAATCATCCATAAATATCTCCAAAGAATCATTAAGCATATCAGAAAATATTCCTATCACTGCTCTTTGAAACATTGCTGGAGCATTACATAGTCCAAATGGGAGAACTCTATAAGAAAAAGTCCCCCAAGGACTAGTAAAAGTGGTCTTTTCTTGATCTTGGGGTGCAATTCTGATTTGGTTATATCCACTAAAACTATATAAAAAGGAAAAGAATTTCTTCCCTGAAAAGTTGTCCAGCACCTGATCAATAAATGGAAAGGGGAAATGATCTTTTGGGTAGCTTTGTTTAAGGCTCTATAATCTACACACACTCTCCATTTCCCGTTTTTCTTAGGTACTATTACCAATGGAGAAACCCATTCACTGTCAGATATGGGGTATATAAACCCTTCATTAAGCAACTTTTGAAGTTCTTCCTTAACAATTTCCCTCAAATTGGGATTCATTCGCCGCTAGGGTTGATAGACTGGTCGGGCCCCTTCCTTAATATAGATACGATGAGTACATAATTCAAGAGAGATCCCCTTCATATCTGTGTAGTCCCATGCGAATGCTTCCTTGTTTCCACAGAGCAACTTCATTAGCTGTTTTGTTTCAGCATCTGATAAATTGGGGTTTATGTTCAATGTTTTGCCAGGTTCGATTTCTACTGTCATGCTTTTAGAGGAGATAGCAGTTGATGTTTGAGGTAGATTTTCAAATTTAAACTTTTCCTGTGTTTCAGGATCCAGAATTGTAGTTAACTGATTATATGTTTCAGAAGTAACTGAAGAAGGTTTAGAAATAAAATTACTAATTACTTCATCTTTTGCGGTGTCTTTAAGAGTTAAGGCTTGTCCAAAGGTCAAAATGGGTTGAGTATCACTATCTTCATAGTCTAACCATACATAATCATCATTGTTAATCATAGGTGTGGCATGAGGATATAGCGTAAGCTGCTTACTTTCACATCCATTAGAAATTGTCATTGAACCTGATCTACAGCTGATAAAAGCATCTGTTGTAGCCAGCCAGGGTCTCCCCAAAATCAGAGGATGCCCCCCAACTTTGCTTTAGTTTGTAATACAACAAAGTCAGCTGGGCAATTCCAAGATTCGACTGAAATGATCAGGTCTTCAATGACCCCCTCCGGTTTGATTGTGGAACGATCAGCTAATTCTAGGATAGTTGGTGTCTCTCTAATTATATTTTTCAATTGTAACAACTGTGCAATTTCAAGGGTCATAATATTTATAGCAGCACCTAGGTCTACCAGAAATCATGAAACAATTGTTTTTCTGACCTGTACTCTGACCGTAGGGTGACTAGGATCACCATATTTTACAGGAGGAACTTTTCCTGACATTAAAGCAGCTAGATCACCCATCACATGAACTGTAAGGGGATCTTTAGCCTTCCTACCAGGTTTCTTGATGCAAATGTCTTTGACGGTTCTGGCATAGATTGGCACATCTCTGAATGCTTGTAAAAGTGGAATTTTAACATAAAGATTTTGCAGTTCCCATAGAAGATTAAAAACAAGCGGCTCGGGTGTCTTAGCAAGAGCTAGACGTTCCGGGAATGGTGGCTCTACTGTTTCAGCAGTTTTATTAGAGGATGGCTCGACTATTTCAGCAGTTTTGTTAGAGGATGGCTTGACTGTTTCAGCACCCTTATTCGGTAAATTATTATTTTCTGTCTCTTCCTTATCAGAGTCAGAAGAGGTAATATCGTCAATGATTGGCTCAACTATTCTCTCGGATCGTAAATGAATACCATTACATTGCACAAGAGATGTAGGTAGGTTCTGAATGTCTATGACTTGCACAGCTTTATTATTATTATTACGGTTAGGGTTTGGTTGTACAGGTAGCTGAGGCTTCATGGTCTGATTATTTGGTGGGGTACTTGACAGGAGAGAAAGCTGTTGCTGGAACTGAGGAAATTGGTTTGTGAACGGAGTTTGTTGAGATATCTAGTTTGGGTTCCATTGGTTAAAATAGGATTGTTGTAGAAGCCAGGGAGTCCACATTGCAGGATCTATAAAGGGAGGGTTTGTTTGCTGCATGGGTGGGAAATTAATTTGATTAAAGGGTGGGTATTGCATTTGGTTAAAGGGTGGATAATTTTCTTGATTAAAAGAAGGATAATAATTCCAACGATTAAATGGCATACTAGAGTTCGTACCTTGTACTCGTGGTTGTCATTGCCTCCTTTGTGTCAACAGATAAACTGCTTCAGCTTCCTCCTCAGTTGGTTGTAATGTTGCCTTTATCCCTGGCAAAGAGGGGAATTGCTGAGTTTCATGGTCCTTCTCACAAATGGTGCAGATTGGTACCTTGTCCAGTGGGTGTTTTTCTATGCATTTAGGGCAGAAAATGGCCAAAGCAGCTTCTGCCTCTGCCTGCTACTTTTTAACCTGCAAGGTATCAATCTGTGAAGCAAAAGAACTCAACATTTCGGTTTTGAATTCCTCAAGTAGATTACCTATTTCAGCTCTTGTTTCTCCTCCACTGGCTGATTTCTGGACCCTTGAATAAGTACTATCCCCGCTCTTTGATTTATTTGTAGCTCCTCTTGAACACCTCTTGCAGAGGTTAGCAATTTCATCATACGATTCTTTAGATATATCCCCTTTAAAAAGCATATTTAACATATCTAAACAATCATCCCTTACCCCTTTCAATAATATTGTTTTAAGAATATCTTTACTTACATTAGGGTGCTCAGATCTCTGCAGATTATACTGGATACTTTCCACAATGTCCTCCAGATTTTCATCCTCCTTTTGAACCATCTTGAATCATTCCTCCCTTTTTTCTCTCATCCAGCAATAGTCTTGGTATTTGGCCAAAAATTTCTCCTTCATTTGATCCCATGTTGTGATCACATGACCTCCCAAGCTCATAAACCATCTTAATGCATTTCCTTTTAATGTTGTTGGAAACAACTTTAATTTTTGATCATTATTAACATAATCATAACTTCTACACAATATATCAAACTCGAAAAGAAACTCATCAAGGTCTTCAGAGGATAAACCATGGAAGTTAGGTAGGGCTGAGAGTGGAATATTCTTCATAGGAGTTGTACCTCTGGAAAGTTCCTCAATAGGGAATTCCAAGGTGGAGAGAGAATTCTTGCCTCTTCCTTCACCTCTATGTCCTCCACCAAAGATTCCTTCATTGTTTCCATCCATTGGTTGCTTTCCTATTGCACTTTCTCGATCTTCAGTTTTTTCTATTGGACTCTCAATGTCCTGAACTGGTTCCTCAACTTCAATATCCTCTATTGGTTCTTCAATTTCAATATCCTCTATTGGTTCTTCAATTTCCTCCACTGGTTCCTCGGTATGTTCTACTATTTCTACAACCCTTTCAGGTCCCACTACTTCCTCTGTTTGGTAGTCCATTTGGAGAGAGTGCTGAGTCTGTGGCCTCTGAGAGCTTAGCCTCTGGGATGTCTCAGCTTTTGAAATAATCTCATCGATGAAAGTTTTTCTTCCTCCTCTTCCTTTGCCCTTGCCACATGTAGGATTAGTTTTCTTGCATCCTCTCATGCATCCTGCATATCTACAAGAAAATCATCAGTGCTTTTAACATCTATAATTGCCTTGCCCGGCAACGGCGCCAAAATGTTGGTCACTTTAATTGCTTATTGAATTAAACAACAAAGTGCTACATAAATTGTCAACCCGGGGAAGTCTTGTTATTTCAAAGGCAACTGCATACTATATGTACTCAATCCTAAAAGCAACAAAAGTTGTAGTAAAGACTGGTCATACTTTGCCTTAAGCAAACTGAATTTCCACTCTTGAGTTACAGCAAAACAACCTATTGTAGATAGCTACCAAAGAATGCTTAAAAGAAAGGAATCTAAAGAATCAATCTGGATAGGGGAGTGTTGGCTATGTTGTAAAAGAGAACAGGACCCTATTCCCGAAGCGGGAACCTTAAGCACCTGTTCCTGATTATCAAGTTGCCACCTTGCTCTGTAAATCTAATTGCAACACACATGAATTAACTGTTGATAAAATAAACGCTGCAGCAATCAATTGAAAAGGAAAACAGAGTTTCAACAAAATGATACTCAGTAAACAGTTCTGTTAACAAAGCATGAATAAAAGACACGCTTAACACACTGCAGAAGTAAAATGGGTGAATCTTGTGATGAAGGTGGGCCCTGTCCTTCTCACAAGATTCCCCAGGAGACGAGAACTAGAAAAAGATGTTCAAAACAAAATTTTATTCATCCATCAATATGTCATATTACAAAAAGGATTCTAGTCATGTTCCTTCAATTGAGCCTTTTCCACAGTCTGTTCCTCTCCCTCTAATGTAGATGTCTCCTCTTTATAAAGAGGAGACATATATTACAAAATATTTACATTATAAATTCTATTTTAACCCATTATACAAGATTAGGGAAATCAGTTTCCCGTCAACAAAATGTTGTTACAGTAATACTGTCTTTAGATTATGGGCGTTACATCCAGTGTAATAGCTTCCTCGGTGATCAATCTAGTTCCTCTGTTGCTGTCAAATTTAGAATGAAAATCTCAACTATTTCAGCTTCGAGATTTGCATGTCGTTCTTACTGTTTCAGCAACTGCAAAAATAGTCTTGCAAACTCCAGGCAGTTTCAGCAACACGGACTGCACATCATTCTTTAACTGTTCAGCAACTTAACAATTTAAAGATTAACTATGAAGATATCATGATTATATGCTAAATAATTAAATGTATAGTGATGAGAAGAATCATTGCATACCTTTGGGATAATTGGGTTAAAACGCTAACAAGGACTTTTAAATATAGGTTGAAAAGGATGATATCATGGCAAAATTTATGGTCAAAAAGGGACAATATGAGGTCCTAACACTAACATGAAAATGAACGTGTCAAAGTCGAACATGCTAGAAAGCCACTTGATTACCGGTCAATGATGAGGATCGTTAACAAGCATGAGAAAAACCACAAGTAATGGCAATGGCTCTCAAGGTACGATAGTACAATCCGTGAATGTGAAATGAAGCTGATGTCGAACACTCATGGAATCATTTGATCGAAGGCCAATGATGAAAACATGTAATCGAATGCAAAGAACTTGCCATTAAGGCATGCAATCTCTAAGGTTCTAAAAGGGAGTCTGTAAGTCGTCTTCCTAGATAATGAGCTGAAGTCGATAGGAAGTGACCCGTCGAAGTAAGGCCATAATGAGTTCCCCATCATCGACATGAAACAAGGAATAAAGTGTAATGAAATGAATAGGATCCAAGATTATAGAAAAGGGTCATACAATGTATAGGCAACAGACTGCAGATAGGACTTCTCTTGAACATTAGCGACATGACTTTGGAGTGTGGCATCATTTGACTCAACATAAGACCAAGGATCATGATGAAGAAATCAAATAGTCAAATGAGATGCAAAATGGATCGCCCAAACTCAGAAGGACAAGTGACTGAGTGAGGATATCCCAAACCCAACACGAGAAGCAGAAGAGTGTCATGTTCAAGAGCGACATGTTGCCTATACAAGATATGTTTCACTTTCACTTTTTCCCCACTATTTCTAGTGAGTACTTCTTTATTTTTACACAATCTTGAAGAGGATACCATATGCTTGTCATATAAGTTCACCCTTCAGATGAATCCATCCTAGTCAGTTTTATGAGTCCTAGGAAGGAGAAACTTGGGCTCGTCATGGTGACAAGTGTTTCATCATTTAATTTTTACAAGTCCAACAAAAGAGTAACTTGGTGTCCTTTTAATATTTAGAGAGTTTTAAAAAGAGACGAAAAAAGAAAACTCCATCATGTCCCTTTTCGTAATTTGTCTCTCGAACTTGAAAAGGTAAAAAACAATATTCGGGAGAACCTCTTGGCCATGTCGACCAAGGTGTACCTTTTTCGTAAGTATTCAATCTCAGCCCGAAAAAGGGGTAAACGTACACTGAGATGACATCAATTCATTAAATTTAACGAGTTTGAAAAGACAAGTCCTCGACAATATTTTCATATTTTTGGAGTCTGAAAAAAGCTAAAAGGGGACTCCATCTGGAGGAACGAGTGTTATAAAAGGATAGCAACTGGTTCCATAATAATGGAATTTCTCAAAACATGTAATGGTCAAGATGCTTGCTAATAAGACCATTCATCACAATTTTTCCTTAGGCACAGTTAAAACAACCAAGTGAAAGCATATGATCTGCCAAAGAGATGGCAAGGATAGAATGAAAGAACCAAGGCTCATGTGGAAAAAATCGGCTAGTAAAAACAATAATCATGAGATGTAAAATGGGAATGGTTTAATTTTTACACAATTTTGAAACATGGGAAACTATGCTTGACTATACTTGAGGACGGTTTTATTTTTCACAAGCTTCAAACATGATAAAAACTATGCTTGGATTTGGTTTCATTTTTACACAAGCTTGAAACAAAGATAAACTATGCTTGATATAAGTTTGGATGCCCCCGGCATAATGACTCAATTCGAGGTACAGATTTCACTTCAAATCCAATGAGACAAATTTTTCAAATTAATCAAGCCAATCCATCAAAAATTGACAAATCCAAGCATACATGATAGGAAAAGACCTTAGGGTCCAAGATACCATGGATTCTAAGGAAGAAACCTTAAAAATTCTCACATTCAAGGATCATCACTACTTTATATAACCACACATGTGATGATTATGTTATCATCACTACTTTCCATAGCCATATCCATGATGGTCGATGCCATTAGCACTACTTTGTATAGCAAAAGTAGTGATGATTTTCAACGTGACCAAAAAGTGAAGAAAATTTTGTTCATCACGATTGTACAAGTAGAAACTCGCAATGTCATCATGACTATTAGAGCTAAACCCATGATGGATGAGGAATATGGGAAAAAACAAAAAACAAAAAACCAAGAAACAATCCAAACTTAGCACTCTAAGGCAGTAATCATTGATGGTATATACCCAGACTGATGTAGAGAAGCTGAGAAATCAATGGTTGGTCTAACTCTCAAAGGATCTGATTAAAGGAATGGATGGAAATGGTTATAGCGTCCCTAGTGGAGTCATCATATTGTTATATATACAATCTTCTCAGCAGACAGAGACGATCCCTCTAGCCCAATGAGTGGGACTAGCAACCTACATGACAATCTACAGGACACTTTCCTAAGTTACAATTGAAATAAGAGACGAAGAAGATGGCCTACCTCGTTCTGATACTATCATGTCTTCCCTTGTTGAAGACCTTGAATCACTTGCATCAAGGGCTCAGTCCTACTGCTCACAGCATTTAAACACTTGCATAAGAGATCAAGAAACAACAAGGCATGCAAATAAAAATAGCATAATCAAAAGAAACCTACTTAAAAAATCAATGAGCGTTAAGATAAATGATACATAAGCATACACATTTATGGAAAATGAACCAATAGTTGTATATTAATAGAATGAAGGAGGAAACAAACAACCAAGCCTTGATGTCAATAGGCTCTCCTTGAATGAATGTCCAAGTCCAATCTTAAGCTCTCCATGCACTCCTTCTCCAAACCAAATGAGTAGCATATAGGCACAATCTTAGCATAAGGGTGCAAGAAGACAAAGACCAACCATTTGGGAATGGGAGAGGATGAATATATAGGTAGGGAAAGGGAGTTACAATCTCTCCAAATATAGTAGAAGGATCTCATCTCAAGGAGGTAGCTCATAGGAATAAGACCAAAAGGCCAAATAAAGAGAACTCAACCTCATCCACGCCGAACAACCTCTAGCTTGTCACTCTAGAAGGTTATATATCATGAAGCTTCTAATCCTCTTTGGGAAAATTTCCTTTTGAGTATCATCGTGATTATCCAAGAAAATAGAGCGATGGCATTGCGGGGCTACTATAGTGCAACTAGCAACCATTCCAGTTTTCAGTATCATAAGAGCGATGATTCTAAAATTAGGGTTTTAGAGCCATTTTAGGGGAAGCTCAAGGCATTTTTCATCATTGTTTTAGGGAGGATCTAAGGTGCATATCTGGATGAATACACTGCATGATGGTCATGTTTCGAGCACTTTGGGATATGTCACGGGGAAGTGCAGGAGGTGTGACAAAATATTGTGTAATAGATGCCCCCTAAATCATGAAGGTAGAATAGGGATTGATGTTTGAGATGCTTTATGAGCTTTTGCAAGGATGAGAACAAACACTGTCAGGAGACATGCAAATCAAGGAAACATATACATATACATATCTGATATCAAATAATGAATCTATGGCATGGACGCAACCATCCGGATAGTAAGGACTATGTGAAAGGGTCCATGGTATGGGCGCAGCCATCCAAATGAAAAATATCATCTATAAATCTACGATCCAAGGTATGGACGCAACCATCCAATATAGAAGGATCATCATAAATGTAAAGTAACATGGCATGGTCACAACCACATGTATAGTAGAAAAATCTGTACAATCATGAATAATACATAACTCCACACAACCTAAGTCATATCAGACAAGACTCAAGGTCTTGCGCTCCATCCCAACGTGATCAAAGTATGAATTCTTACATATGAATGAATGTGTTGAAGTCAAACATGCTAGAAAACCACCTGATTACTGGTCAATGATGTGGACTATTAACAGGCATGAGAAAAACTACTAGTAATGATAATGGCTCTCAAGGTATGACAATACAATCCTTGAATTTGAAAATGAAGCTAAATTCGAATACTCGTGGAATCATCTGATTGAAGGCCAATGATGAAAACATGTCATAAAATGTGAAGAACTTGTCATTAAGGAATGCAAGCTCTAAGGTGTTGAAAGCGAGTCCTCTATGTCGTCTTCCTAGATAATAAGATGAAGTTGAGAGGACGTGACTCATCGAGGTAGGGCCATGATGAGTCGCTCATCATTAACATGAAACAAGGAATAAAGTAGAATGAAATGAATAGGGTCCAAGACTGTAGCAAAGGGTCAGATAATGTAGAGGTAATAGACTGCAGGTAGGACTTCTCTTGAACATTAGTGACATGACTCCGAAGTGTGGCAACATTTGACTACGCATAAGACCAAGGATCATGATGATGAAATGAAATAGTCAGATGAGAGGCAGAATGGATCACCCAAACCTGGAAGGACAAGTGACTGAGTGAGGATATCCCAAACATGACACAAGAAGTAGAAGAGTGTCATGTTCAAGAGTGACATGCTGCCTATACAAGAGATGTTTCACTTTCACTTTTTCCCCACTATTTCTAGTGAATGAAATCCATCGATTATCAGCCAATGATGTGGACGGTTAACATGCATGAGAAAAACCACGAGTAATGACAATAGTTCTCAAGGTATGGCAATACAATCTTTGAATGTGAAAATGAAGTTGAATTCAAACACTCATGGAATCATCTGATCGAAGGCCAATGATGAAAACATGTCATCAAATGTGAAGAAATTTCCATTATGGAATGCAAGCTGTAAGGTACTAAAAGGGAGTCTCTAATTCATCTTCCTGGATAGTGAGCTGAAGTCGACAGGAAGTGACTCGTCAAAGGAGAGCCATGATGTGTCCCCCATCATAAACACGAAATGAGGAATAAAGTGGAATGAAATGAATAGGATCCAAGACTGTAGGAAAGGGTCAGACAATGTATAGGTAATAGACTATAGATAGGACTTCTCTTGAACATTGGTGACACGACTCCGGAGTGTGGTAGCATTTGCCTCAACATAAGACCAAGTGTTGGCTTAAGGGGGCCTGACCCAGGTTCAAAGATATTTAGCCAAACAAATACCTATACTACTGGCCCTTTCAGCAATAGCCCATGGAGCACAGACTGAGGTCTCACCCGAAGCAGTATGGGGGGATGCTAGAACCAAGTTTCTGCACCCTTGAGATGTCTACAGGGTCGGTTTAGTCCAACTGTGAATACCTTTGCGCAAGTCACTTTGCACACTTTCCTAACTTGCTGGCCTTCACAATCTATTATAATCACCTTCACGTAGCCCTAACCAGGGGCTGAGGTACTTTCACACTGCTAAGACAGTGATCTGTGCTATTTCCCCCAGTTACACCATAGATATTACTTATCTTCTTATAATAGTTAGTTATCTTCATGTAAATAGATATTTATCTTATATTCGCTTTATCAACAGATTCATACATGTTCGCACATCATATAAACAATAGAAATGGAATTTATACCCAATACATTCAATGCAGAAAATAGTAAAAGATACACAGAAATGATGTAAAAATTCTCTTTATTACTTCTCCAAAGATTACAGACTCAACCTGGCCTGCGCACTCAGCTGCAGGGGTTCGCACTCTCAGCTGTGGACTATGAGGCCTCTGCACACTCTGCTGCAGATCCTTCTCTTACTCTACGACCCAAATACATGACTCGACGCTTCAACTAAGAATCAATTCTTCATCATTCTCTTATATTAGATTCTTTCTTAGATGTCCCTTTACAACTTAGAGCCTCGCTCTATTTATACAATCTCATGGTCCGAAAACCATGGGTAGAAAGTTCAAGCCGACATTACATTACAAAAGTAAGGGCGGACAACCCTATGACCCAATTACAACTTCGCGCTCCGCACCCACAAATCACGAATTCTTTACATCGGGCTTAATCAAAACTTGGTCTTTAAGCCCCAAAAATTGTCTTGGGGGATCCCGCACCCAACAAGCCCCCAACACAAACATCGTGACTCGCCCTCGAGTCACTCTGTCGGTGCGGATATCTTCGCGTGGAGACCTCCAAACTCTATCTGAACTTCTGCAAGCTCGGCAACGCATTGAGCAGCTGCCTATTGTATCCCCTGTATGCATTGTTCAGAGACCATTGTATCTGAACTGCTTCCTTATATCTGCTCCTAGGTTCCCTACATCTTCGCAAGCTTGGATTTGATTGTTGTTTTAATGATGAATGCCTCATCTATCCAAGGCTAGACACGCACCTTCAAAATGGCTTCTCTATGTCGCATTGCATCTACCTGCTCCTTAAGCGCTTTGGCCTGTTGCATCTGCGCGAGCCTCTATGTAAGGGCCACCATATACATGGTCCCTTTTATATCATCAGTCCTTTTCTGCAACTCACGCATCTCTGTTTGTAAGCATTGTATGTTTGGGTCCTCTTGCAGAGTGGTGAGGACCTCGAATGACTCTTCCAACATTTTGGTGCAGTCCTTCACTGCACTGTTAATCTCATTCATCCCCGTTGTAATGGCATTGGTGCGTTGTTCCCTTACCTCTAGAGGAGTTGAATGTTGCACCTTCAACCACAACTCTTCTATCTAAAGGTTTAGATCTAGCTAAACCTTAGTCGTTTCTTCTCATGCACCCCCAATGCTAACCTCTAAATGCATGCCTCTGTTGGTGCCTCTGTTAGGATGGCCAACTCAGGGACCATCTGGTAGGCTTCTTCAAGCACCTACACCATCTTCCAATTTTGTGCCACTTCCTCATTGCACTACAGGCTTAGTTCTTCCATATTAATTTTCTTCTCACTCAACACCTATAGTGCGCGGCCTTCCCTAGCCCGCAGTTCTACAGTCACTCCATCCTACAAAACATAGAGTGTCTCCCAAGGGAGTGTAGCCATGTTGATCCCTAATCCCTTCAATGCACTAACCGTAGGCCTGTCGACCTCATTCTCTGTAACCAGTGCCCCCTCTGGTAGCACTATGGTGTTGGTCATGTGGGTGTGCATCATTTCCTCAGCCGCGGCCATTCCTACTATGAGGCCGGTCGAGAGAGTACCAGCCTAAGGAGTGTGCACCTGCAACTCCTATATCTGTGCCCAGAGGGCCCCTAACACAATCTGATTCTCCTTCGCAAGCTACTGGAGGGCCTCTGCAGTGACGTTGCGCACCGTCTCCCCTATATCGTGGAGATCTCCTTCGATGAGGGTGATCAGGTGGAGAGAAGTCTTAGAAGCTTTCGAATTCTTTCATGGCCCCACCTACTCTCTCTGGTGCTGGCACTTCAACTATGTGGATTCTACTTCTGGGTCCATGCCACCTTCCTCTGTCTCAGGCTCTTCCTTGGACGAGGGTGACTTATGGCCCTCACACTCCTTCTCTACTTCCTATTGATGCTCAGCTATTGATGCCTCTTTCCTTCTCTTCTCTACCAACTACACCATTTGTAGTTTCGCCTCCTCCTCCTTCTTTTGTGCAGCTAATTTCTTTGTTTCTGTCATGGAGATGGCTGGAGCGCGCCACTCCAACGGCCATGACTCTAGCACTGTGAATATGACATCATATGTGGCCAAGTACGAGAGTTGATTCCACTTCTTCATGGGGTTCTTGTGCACCATGACGTACACATGGTGAAAGTCCACCTTGAACTCCGCAAAGCTTTGTAGGCTATTGTAAATAGTGGGCGATAACTACGGCTTGCGGTTAATCCCCATTCTGATGTTCATCTCCATGAACACCCAAAATATCTTACTATCTCAGATCCTTCATGCATCTTTAGTGGCCCATAGTGAAGCGTACTTCGCTGCCTTCAATAGGTCCCACACAATTATGGAGAATTGGCTGTCCACAGGAAACTCCCAAGCTACTAGCACTATGGATAGCAGAATCCATGCATAGTGAAATGTCTTCCCCTATTCTTGTGCCTCGCGAAAATTCCTCAAGAACTCCTTGCACAAGTATTCTGACTAGTTAAATTGGACGCCCTCTACACACTGTGTGGCAAGTGTTATCACCAGCGCGGGCACCTCATCCGCGCGGCACTTCCGCATAACCTTGCCAGCCAGTATCTGGGTCACAACTTTGACTACCTTATTGTTGATACTGGAGATCGCGTACCCTCTCTTCTTCTTCTCCAACTTGAATTTTTCCTTCATGGCCTCCGCGATGGCCAAGTCGGTGCTCTTTCCCTCTGAAATATCCGTTGGGTCCTCCCCCTTGCAAGGGAGTTAGGTAATTCTATGAATCAGGTGGTCCGTGATGGGGATGCGCTCCTCCAGCCACAAACACCCATCATGCACTAGGAAAAGCAGTTGCCTAATGACAAAGATAGTTACTGGGGTATGATGGTAATGCGGCACCCAGAGCAGGTTCAACAACCCTGCTTTCTCTACCCCTCACAACCACTTGTGCGACTCCAACTCTACAACTCCTGTCGCAGTGTTTTTCTTTGGCTTCATGAGCTGTGTGGTTTCCAAGTGTGGGAACTTTTCATGGTACGCAAGATCCCAGTATTCAAAATTAGACTCAGCATCCATCCCAAGTGTGCTCCTCCAAAAATGATATCGTCAGGTAGCAGTGGAGTCTACAAAGAGCTCTTGCTCTCATCTAGGTCCTTGGGCACCTTTGCCTTTCCCTTCCATGGAGGAACATATGCGAGTAGTCTGGTCGGAGGGTCTACACCCTCAGTTTCTTCCTCCATTTCTTCATCCTCCTCCTCTTCCACCAGGATTTCCTCAAGGTCTTCCTCCTCCTCATCGGTTTCCACATTAACCGCTTTCCCCTTTTCTTCCATGGTTAGTTTAATTCTCAGCAGGTTTTGAGGGGACATGCACACTAGAATCATAGGATGCTTATCCTTTTTGGGCATAAACGTGTGTAGTGACTTAGGGATTTCTGCAACTATTTCGGTGCTTTTAGGGGAATCTCCTACTATTATGGCCTGTGTGACCTCTTCAGCAGTCATTTTGCTGATATCCATGGCTTCCTCTGATGTGGTCATACTTCTGCTCCACAAATCTCTCAACGACTCAGGTAAGTGCTCAAACAACGCCTTCGACTTTAACAAATCAAACAGATCTAGGTTCATAAACCTTTGGGCATGAAATAGCTCAATTCTCAAGTGGCCAAGTGTTGTTTTTCGGGCAGCCCTTTGCAATTTATAGCGCCTCTTGAATATGAATTCAACTGTTCCCCCAAAATCTGGTCCATTAATGATCCCTTGAAGCGGTAGATTTTCCCAAATCTAGCCCATAAAGCCTGCCTTAAATGACTACCACCCTCTCCATTTGGTCTCAAACCAAGCATCACATCATGAATAGTGACTATAATGGTCACTTTCCAGCCAACCCGCATGGCAACGCAGCCACCCTTGCGTTGTCGCGGACCTTGTGACACTTTTCTCTTGCATGCATTCCTGTCATCGCGCAACTCTTAGGTAGGGTAGTTTATAGTCCCGCACCTCCTTTCAACTACCAAGAGCACTAAGACTATGCTTCCCATGTCTAGTCAAGTGGTCAGACCACCTGTATATGGCTTCAATCGACCATCAATCACTTTTTCTGGGATAAGTATGCCTTTTAACACTACTATCTGCATCATGCACTTTACGATCTGCACACGCCACCAACGGTGATCCTTCTAGTAATATACGGTCCAATCCAAGGCATAAAGCTAATCAACTCTCGGTGGTAGTCCCCAAATTTGTCAACGTAATCGTGTGCATATTGTTTTATCACCACAATTTTCTTATCAAGAAAGTCCTTCTTTATTCCTTCCTCAAGCTTCTTGACTTCTTCTTCCATCATGGTACTTTTCTCCCTTAACCGAACTCTTTCCTTCATGAGTTCTTGGAGCCTAATATCACCCTTTTGGATCTCTTCATTAGGTCCCAAGCTTTCTTCTTCATCTAGCTCTGCAATCCCTTCTTCCAAGGCTCTACGAACCGTCATATCCACGGGCACTGCTATTTGCATACTAGGCATAATATACTGCATTGGTATTACAACGTTTGCTCCATAGGCCAGCCTAGAAGGTGTTTGTCCCATCAATTTCTTGCACGTTGTCCTATAAGCCCATAAAACTACTGGTACATGCAGGTCCCAATCACTTCATTGTGCATTATATACCTTGTTCAGTGCTTTGCACACTTCGTTAAATGCTTCTGTGTGGGTAACCTTCTGCACACTCGTTCTTTCCACACTCTATCATTCCAACTTGAGGGACTGTTCATGCAATTTCCCCCCCAACACATGCTTATTGACCGTATTCCCCAACGTGAAGTCCATGTGCATCCGCACAGGTTATTTACCATATGCATGTACCCACCTAGATAGATGCACGTGTAGACCATCTCGTCCATTGTATTTATCTATTAGCCGCATATTAGGCTTCCCAAAACACATGCACATCATTCTCCTTCATTCACATTAGTCCTCAAATCTTCCTTGGTGTGTACCCCACCCCCTCATGGGCGTAGAACGCAGTACCCACTTCAAAGCCTGGAAACATTTCTTTTCCAGCATCCCCCTTTCAAATATGTCCAAGAAAGAATCTACCTCACCTAATCCATCATAATTAGGGAGATCTATTACTTTTGTCGATACGCAACGCAGTGATCTTGTCATCATATTATAGTTCGGTGTGGTTACCTCATTTAACCGGTTCTTCCATCGCTTTATCTCCTCATCCGAATCTGATGTACAGGAGCTTTCAAGCTCCCATGATATCTGTCCATCCACGGTGGGCTTTACCCAGTCTTGCTCTCGCACAGTTATTCTTTAGATGCAATCCAAATCATCGTCGCTTTCATAGTCACACACCGGTTCTGTATAGCGCAATCCCTCAGCAGGGTCCAAAGGTATAACTACGCATAGAGACTTCTTCTCAAAAATCATCTTGCAATTCTTCAGATTGATCACTCCATTCATGTCAGTGGCCCAATCAATTCCTAAGAGCGGGGGTTTAGGGATTGTTGTCATCAACAATCTCTATTACTTCAAAGTCTACTAGCACACTCGCTCCTTCAATATCCACGATGATTCCCTGTAATCTCCCCATTGGTATTATCTTTTGTTGGTTCACCATTCACAACTAGATAGGAGACCGTTGTAACGTAGGCCTTCCCATGTGCTCCCATGTCTCCTTCGGTGAAACGTTCACATCCAATCCTAAATCCAGAATTACCTAGTCCATCTCATATTCTCCAATCTACGCATTTAACCTCATTTCTCTTCCTGTCCTCATCGCATTCTTTCCAATCTTGTGGACTATGCGTGGTTCTCCTGGCACAGTCCCAGCACATTTGTTAATGAGTTCCTACAATCCTTTTACAGCCTTACTATCGCGCAGTAGCTTCATGCATGTTTCTGGGAATGTCGTAAGCATAGATGGGTCCATTTTCAGATCCGATCTATCTTTTCTTCCTAAAGTTGAGGCACCAATGAAGCTCTTATTAGCTTCCATGAAGGTTTCCTTAGCGCGCTAGAAATCAAACTCTACTTCTTTTGTCAGAGCCTTGCGAACCCAAGTACTATCTTCAGGTTGTTTTCCTTTATCATCTCCCAATGCGATTTCACTTCGGAGCACAATGTTCACATTTGGATCTTCCTCGCATGGATTAGACCTCATCATCTACAGGTTCTGAGTCGAGGGAGGTGGTAGCACTCCCTTGTCGCGTATCCTAGCTATCAGCATAGGACAATCCTCTATCTCATGATCAAACAAGGTACAATACAGACATGATGGACGCATTGGATTCATACAATCATGGGCATAATTTCCTAACCTTCTGCAATTGTAGCATATCAACTGTCCATGACCTCTTCCAGGTCCTCCTCCACCTCGGCCTCGTCCACGCCCTTGAAATCCAGTTCGCGCCACTCCTGTGTTCTAGTCAAGGGGTCATATTTTGGCCTAAACCGTGTAGGTGGGAGTTCTATCCATCATTAACTCATAGCTTCTACAAGTGCACTCATCATGACCAACTGATCTACCAAAATTACAGAACAACTATTGTGAATTCTATGTGTATTTCTATAACAAATGGCAGTTTTATGTAGCATGTCTTCCTCCTATTGGACAAATTGCGCACCACAAAGCAAGTGTCGTGCTAGGTCTTGATTGTGCCTCCAATCTTGACAGTACCGGTCCTCCTCCCACGATGTAATTCATGAACACTAGACAGTGGTCCTTGTCATGGCCCTAACCCTTACATTTAATGCACTATACCTCTTCGCGCACTTCTGGTCAGGTTGTCCTGTCCTGTTTCAGACTCTACATCTTAAGGCATAAGTTTTTCAACTGCGTGTGGATCTGCTGAACTCCCAAGTTAGGATCCTATATTTGGGTCTCATGCAGTATCATCGCAATCTCCAGGGCTTCTACCTAGATCATTAACCTTTGTTGTGACAGAGCGTTTCTCAAATACGACATTAGCGATGCTACAAACCATTCGCGGTGTTTTCCATCCATCAAATTCATATTAGCTTCTTGAATCATGCATTTCAACCTCTGATCCAACTCCCAAGGAGTCTCGACTGGTAGCATTGTGATCTCTTTAAATCCAATGATCGACTACACCTCTGACTTCGGCCTACTAAATTCTTTGTTCAGCGCAATTTAGATATCCGCGATTCTTGTATTCAGATTGTCACTAGAATGCTTAATCTACTAGGTTAGCACACAATCCTATAGAGCATTGACCAGCGTTGCTTTCTTTATATTATCATTTGTAACTCCCTGTGCTTCCCATACAACCCTTATCACGAACCAAAACTAGTCCAGATCTTCATTTCCTACTCCCTTGAACACAGGAAACTTTATCACGCTTGCCATATTGACTCGCGGTGGTGACGGAGGTGGTATAGATGAAGATGGAGGTGAAGATGATGGTGGTGTGGGTGGGAGTGGTATGCGCAGAATCCTTTGCCTTATCAAATTGATCGCACTTTGTGACGAGACCTTCACGAGCTCTTCCTCATCCCTTCGTAGAGGTGACATCAAAGGACTATTCTCTGGTCCCTTACTTCCTTCATTTCTGTAGGTTTTTCCACTTCATGTAGGTATAGACATCAAATTAATTGCATAACCCTCTTTTCACACAATAACATTTTAATCCAAGTATTTAGAGACTTTACGTACCTACCTCGCGGTCCATTGAGAAAGCATCGCTCTCCTAGCTATAGCTAACTGAAGTATCTACCACGAACTCAGTAATGAATCCTCCTATAATTCGATAGCGCCAGTGATCAATAGTGCGTGCGATCTTATCCTCCGATGCTTCCAATCTATGCACCAACTCTAGGGTCCACACAATAGGATTGTCTAGTTTCCACCTTTCTTGTCTATCAGCTAGCTTCACGATCCACTTGTATAACTCAGTAGGGAAAGATGCGAAGAAAATTTCATGGATCTCTGTGTATAGGTAGCAGTCTAACCACTCTTCTTTTGTGAGTCGTGGATTCCTGTTCTCCTGCACCACAAACTCATGAATTCTCCTGTCCAACCAATTTTCAATTTCCTTCTTAGTTGCATTCCAATGATATGACATCAGACATCTCTATGCAGATATTGGTCCCGACAATGGAACCAATTATTGGCTTAAGGGTACCTAACCCAGGGTCATAGTTATTTAGCCAAACAAATCCCTATACTACTGGCCCTTTCGACAACATCCCACAGAGCACGGACTGAGGTCTCACCCGAAGCAGTATGGGGGGATGCTAGAACCATGTTTTCACACCCTTGAGATGTCTAAGGGGTCGGTTTAGTCCAACTATGAATACCTTTGCACAGGTCACTTCATGCATTTTCCTAACCTGTGAGGCCTTTGAAATCTATTATAATTGCCTTTGTGCAGCCCTAACCAGGGGCTGAGGTGCTTTCTCGTTGCTAAGGCAGCGATCTGTGCTATTTCCCCCAGTTACACTGCGGATCTTACTTATCTTCTTATAATAGTTAGCTATCTTCATGTAAATAGATATTTTATCTTATATTCACTTTATCAACACATTCATATAAGTTTGTGCATCATATAAACAACAGAAATGGAATTTATACCCAATACATTCAATGCAGAAAATAGTAAAAGATACACAAAAATTATGTAAAACTTCTCTTTATTACTTCTCCAAAGATTACAGACTCAACCTACCCTATGCACTCAACTGCAGGGGTTCGTGCACTCAGCTGCGGACTACTAGGCCTCTGTGCACTCAGCTGTAGAGCCTTCTCCTACTCTACGACCCAAAGACGCAACTTAATGCTTCAACTAAGAGTCAATTCTTCATCATTCTCTTAGATTAGATTCTTTCTTAGATGTCTCTTTACAACTTAGATCCTACCTCTATTTATACAATCCCATGGTCCGCCCATGGGTAGAACTTTCAAGCCAACATTACATTACAAAAGTAAGGGCGGACAACCCTATGACTCAATTACAACTTTGCGATCTGCACCCACAAATCGCGGAGTCTTTACATCAAACTTAGTCAATACTTGGGCTTTAAGCCCAAAACTTGCCTTGGGGGATCCCGCACCCAACACCAAGGATCATGATGATGAAATGAAATAGTCATATGAGAGGCAAAATGGATCACCCAAACCTAGAAGGACAAGTGACTGAGTGAGGATATCCCAAACTCGACACGCAAAGTAGAAGAGTGTCATGTTCAAGAGCAACATGCTACCTATACAAGAGATGTTTCACTTTCACTTTTTCCCCACTATTTCTAGTGAGTGCCTCTTTATTTTTACACAAACTTGAAAAGGATACCATATGCTTGTTGTATAATTTCACCCTTCATATGAATCCATCCTAGTAATTTTTACGAGTCAAATGGAAGAGTAGCTCAGTGTCTTTTTCATATTTAGAGAGTTTGAAAAAGAGACAAGAAAATAAAACTCCATCATGTCCCTTTTCGTAATTTGTCTCTCGAACACGAAAAGGTAGAAAACAATATTCGAGAGAACCTCTTGACCATGTTGACCAAGGTGTACCTTTTTTGTAAATAGTCGATCTCAGCCTGAAAAAGGGGTAAACGTACAATAAGACGATGTTAATTCATTTAAGTTAATGAGTTTGAAAATACAAGTCCTTGGAAATCTTTTCATATTTTTCAAGTCTGAAAAGACTTGAAATGGGACTCCACCTGGAGGAACGAGTGGTATAAAAGGATAGCAACTAGTTCTGGTAATGATGGAACTGCTCAAAACATGTAATGGTCAAGAGGTTGGCTAATAAGACCACTCATCGTAGTTTTTCCTCAAGCACAGGTAAAACAATTAAGTGAAAGCATATGATTGGCCAAAGAGATGGTGACGATGGAATGAAAGAACCAAGGCTCATCTAGAAAAAATCGGCTCATAAAAACAACAATCACAATATGTAAAATGGGAATGGTTTCATTTTTACATGATCTTGAAACATGGGAAACTATGCTTGAGTATACTTGAGGATGGTTTCATTTTTCCCAAGTTTGAAACATGAGAAAACCTATGCTTGGATTTGATTTCATTTTTACAAAAGCTTGAAACAAAGATAAAATATGCTTGAGATAAGTTTGCATGCCACCAACATAATGATTGAATTCAAGGTATAGATTTCACTTCAAATCCAATGAGACAAATTTTTCAAATTAATCAAGACAATCAATCAAAAATTGACAAATCCAAGCATACATGATAGGAAAAGACCTTAGGGTCCAAGACACACTAGATTCTAAGGAATAAACCTTAAAAATTCTCACATTCAAGGATCATCACTACTTTATATACCCACACTAGTGATGATTGGGTTATCATCACTACTTTACGTAGCCAAACCCATGATGGTCGAGGTCATCAACACTACTTTGTATTGCAAAAGTAGTGATGATTTTCAGCGCGACCAAACAGTGAAGAAAATTTTGTTCATCGCGACTGTATAGGTAGAAATTTGCGATCCCATCATGACTGTTAGAGCTATCCCATGATGGGTGAGGAATATGGGACAAAAAAAAAGATTCCGGGAAGCAATATAGACTTATCACTCTAAGGCAATAATCAGTGATGGTATAAACCCAGACTGATGCAGAGAAGCTGAGAAATTGATGGTTGGTCTAACAAGTCCAAGGATCTGATTAAAGGAATGGATCGAAAGGGTTATAACATCCCCAGTGGAGTCACCATTTTTTTTTCTAGGTAATCCTCTCTTCGGACAGAGATGATCCCTCTAGCCTAATGAGTGGCACTAGCAACCTATGTGACAATCTACTAGACACTTTCCAAAGTTACAATTGAAATACGATATGAAGAAGATGGCTTACCTTGTTCTGATCCTATCACATCTTCCTTTGTTGAAGACCTTGAATCACTTGTGTCATAGGCTCAGTCGTGCTGCTCACAGCATTTAAACACCTGCACAAGAGATTAAGACACAACAAGGCATGCAAATAAAAATAGCATAATCAAAAGTAACCTACCTAATAGATCGAGGAGCATTAAGATAAATGATACATAAGCATACACATTTATGGAAAATGAACCAGTAGTTCTATATTAATAGAATAAAGGAGGAAGCATACAACCAAGCATTGATTTCAATGGGATCTCCTAGAATGAATGTCCAAGTGCAAACTTAAGCTATCCAAGTACTCCTTCTCCAAACCAAATTAGTAGCATATAGGCACATTCTCATCGTAAGGGTGCAAATAGCCAAAGATCAACCATTTGTGAATGGGAGAGGATGAATATATAGGTAGGGAAAGGGAGTTAGGATCTATCCAAAGACAAGATAAGGCCGTCATATCAAGTAGGTATCTCATAGGGATAAGACCAAAAGGCCAAGTTAAGAGAACTCGACCTCATCCACATCGAACAACCTCTAGTTCCTCACTCTGGAAGTTTCTAGATCATGAAGCTTCTAATCCTCTTTGGGGAAATTTCCTTTCAGGGATCATCATGAGTATCCAAAAAAACAGAGCGATGGCATCGCGGGGCTAGTATAGTGCAACTAGAAACCATCGTGGTTTTCAGTTAAATAAGAGCAATGATTCTAAAATTAGGATTTTGGAGCCATTTCCTTGAGGGGAAGCTCAAAGCATTTTTCTAAAATTGATTTAGGTATGATCTGAGCTACAAATCTGGATGAATACACTACATGATGTTCATGTTTCAAACACTTCGGGGTATGTCACAGAGAATTACAGGAGATGTGACAAAATAATGTGTAACAGATGCCCCCTAAAGCATGAAGGTAGAACAAGGATTAATGGCTGAGATGTTTTACGAGCTTTTGCAAGGACGTGAACAAACATTGTCAGGAGACCTACAAATCAAGGACACATATACATATACATATCTGATATCAAATCATGAATCTACAGCATGGACGTAACCATCAAGATAGTAAGGACTATGTTAAAGGATCCATGGTATGGGCACTGCCATCCAAATGAAAAGGATCATCTATAAATCTAAGATCCAAGGTATGGATGCAGCCATCTGATATAGAAGGATAATCATAAATGTAAAGTCCCACGGTATCATCACAGCCACCCGTATCGTAGAAACATGTGTACAATCATGAATAATACATAACTCCATGTAGCCTAAGTCATATCAGATAAGACTCAGGGTCTTGTGCTCCGTCCCAACCCGATCAAAGTATGAATTCTAACATGTGAATGAATGTGTCAAAGTCGTACATGCTAGAAAACCACATGATTATCGGCTAATGATGTGGACCATTAATAGGCACGAGAAAAACCACGAGTAATGACAATGTCTCTCAAGGTACGACAGTACAATCTATGAATGTGAAAATGAAGCTGAATTTGAACACTCATGGAAGCATCTAATCGAAGGCAAATGTTGAAAACCTATCATCGAATGTGAATACCTTTCCATTAAGGCATGCAAGATCTAAGGTATTGAAAGGGAGTCTCTAAGTTGTCTTCCTTGATAACGAGCTAAAGTCGACAGGAAGTGACTCGTTGAACGAGGGCCATGATCAGTCCCCCATCATTGACACAAAACGAGGAATAAAGTGGAATGAAATGAATAGGATCCAAGATTGTAGCAAACGGTTAGACAATGTATAGGTAATATACTACAGATAGGACTTCTCTTGAACATTGGTGAAACGACTCTAGAGTTTGGTAGCATTTAACTCAACATAAGACCAAGGATCATGATGATGAAATGCAATAGCAAGATGAGAGGAAAAATGGATCACTAAAAACTAGAAGGACAAGTGACAGAGTGAGGATATCCCAAACTTGACATGAGAAGTAGAAGAGTGTCATGCTCAAGAGCGACATACTACCATATGCTTGTTGTATAAGTTCACCCTTCGGATGAATCCATCCTAGTAAGTTTTATAAGTCCTAGGAAGGAGAAACTCGGGCTTGTCATGGTGACAAGTCTTTCATCATTTAATTGTTACGAGTCTAACGAAAGAGTAACTTAGTGTCTTTTTCATATTTATAGAGTTTGAAATAGCAACAAAAAGGGAAAACTCCATCATGTCCCTTTTCATAATTTGTCTCTCAAACCCGAAAAGGTAGAAAACAATATTCGAGAGAATCTCTTGACCATGTTGACCAAGGTGTACCTTTTTCGTAAATAGTCAATCTTAGCTTGAAAAAGGGGTAAACGTACACTGAGATGACATTAATTCATTTAGTTTAACAAGTTTGAAAAGATAAGTTCTAGGCAATCTTTTCATATTTTTAGAGTCTGAAAAAAGCTGAAAGGGAACTCCATTTGGAGGAACATGTGGTATAAAAGGGTAGCAACTAGTTCTGGTAATGATGGAACTACTCAAAACATGTAATGGTCAAGAGGCTGGCTAATAAGACCACTCATCACACTTGTTCCATAGATATAGGTAAAACAACCAAGTGAAAGCATATGATCAGCCAAAGAGATGGTGACGATGGAATGAAAGAAACAAGGCTCATCTAGAAAAAATTGACTGATAAAAACAACAATCACAAGATGTAATATGGGAATGGTTTCATTTTTACACAAGCTTGAAACATGGGAAACTATGCTTAAGTATACTAGAGGATGGTTTCATTTTTCACAAGCTTGAAACATGAGAAAAACTAGACTTGGATTTGGTTTCATTTTTAAACAAGCTTGAAACAAAGATAAAATATGATTCAGATAATTTTGCATGCCCCCAGCATAATGACTCAATTCGAGGTACATGCCCCCCAAGCTTCATTTCATTCACCAAAGTAGACGATTGGTTACTAACAAATGGATGGAATGAAGATTCACGTACCAGATTAAGTGAAAGACTTGACTGGCATTTTACGAGATCTAATCGAAGACTCGAATTGGAAGGGGATTTGTTTCATTTTTTAATGAGCTTGACATAGGAAAAGAACCATGCTCATGACACCTTATTTCATTTTTTAACGCGCTTTACACAAGTAAAATAACTCTGCTCATGGATACCTATTTCATTGTTTAACGAGGTTGAAATAGTAAAATAACTATCATCATCGCCCTTGTTTCATTTTTAACAAGCTTGACACAAGACAAGGAACTCTGCTCCGAACCCTTGATCATAGACCAAAAGAGGCCATGGATTCTAGGAGGTTCTCATCATATGGGAGAAAAACACTATGGAAGGGATACATGTCTAAGGATCCAAACAATAAATCAGGTTCCAATGCCCCCAGTACATGGCGCACTACATCACCTACTTGATCATTAGTAGATGTGGGCATGGAACAAGTGGCCAGGTAATTAACCCGTGGCGGGGGTGATACCGCTTGCACATAAGAACCATTTAGGGATGATGGTTGATTGGGACTTGATTTATGACCAATGAAAGTAAGTTTATCAATGATCACAATTCTTCCTTCATGCAGGAAACACATTACTTGAAAGAGGGAGGAAACAAGAGCTCCCATGACATAAACTTAGTCACGGCCAATAAGTAGATTAAAATCCAATGGGCCTTGGAAAACCATCATGTCTATATATAAAATCTTTCCTCCCAAAGTAATAGGCAACTTATGAAGGATCCTTAATGGTTTATTGGTTCCTCTATTAAATTGTAACATATTTTGGGTGACAGGTGTTAGCCTCTACAATGTCCCAAGCTGAGGAGGAGATCGAAAGAGGTAACTTCAAAACACATTTATTTTAGCGGCTAGCCCTACTAAACTAGAGATGGATCTCTCTAAGGATTTCATAGTCAATGACTGGAAGAAAGATGGATTTTAGGCTAGATATAATAGTTTCAAATGAGTTTTTGGAAATTTAGGGCCTTTGGATTGTTGGATCAGGGATGAGAAAATGCAGTTAGGTCAAGGCCTCAAAGGGTTGAGGTAGCATGCATAAGGAGGAGAAAGATAGCAGTGTCTTGTGATGGATCCGATATTTTGGTCAATGTAGTGTAGGGTCTGAGAATCTTAGAAGGTCATAATGAGCATGTGTGCCATGAATTCATTAATCTAGAAGAAGAAATACACAGAAATGATTTTCCACATAAACAGAGCTTTAAATATAAATAATTCTTCCTATATAACTGCAAGGAAAATCACTGAGGAAATAAGAAAATGTTAAGAAAGATGGATTCATTCATAAGAAACTAACATAGAAAGAAAACAACATCACAAACTCACCGTACATGAATTCCTGAAAAATAGTTGTAACTGCTCCTTTGATTAGTTGAGTGAAAGCATTAGATACAAATTCTCTCCTCTGAAATCCAACCCTTCTCTCTGAATGAGAAATGATACATATAGACTCAAATAAATAGTTTCCCCACCTTCAGGGGTCGAGTCCATGAGTTGTGGAACAGGTTACAAGAATATCTCAACCAAGAAGTGAGGGTGAGAAGGTCCAAAACAAACTCTTCTCTTAGACTTTAATTTGAGTTTTTCTTCATTTATGAGGCCTAATTAACCATTAAAAAAAAAAACATATCATGCTAATTTATTCATTATTACATCATCAATACTTCAAACTACTGAATTTACATCATCAAGTTACCTTTACCCAAGTCAAACTAGAAAATCTGAGAAATTACAGAGTGAAATTTTTAATTAAAATCTCGGAAAATTGCAAAAGAATTGTGCCAAGTTTGAGGCCACTTTTAGGTGCCTTCCTGAAGTCAAATTTGAAATATGAAAGAACGGTAAATCAGCCTTGTCTATCTAGTTTCTAGAACATCTTGAATTTTGGAAAATTACCCATGGAAAGGCCTCCAAAAATGTATTCGCCCAAGATGTCTCCAAAAGCATAGCACCTGTCAAAAATAGGGGCATAATGTTGATTTTTTATCCCTTTTTCTCTTTTTTATCAAAATCTGATCCCTATCTGAAAAATTTGAGGAAATGGGTTCTGAGAGGAGGCCATCGTATTTCTAGAAATTCAAGCCACTTTTCATTTAGAGCTCTAAGGAAAAATCGCAGCACCAAGACGCTACATTTCTGTAACTAGTGCACTTTTTGAATTTGCACCAAATTTTACCAAAAACCAAAAAGGCTCTAAAAACTCCCAAAATTGGTCCAAAAGTGCCAAATGAGGTGTACTATGCTATCACGGATGCTTCAACAAGAATATCCAAGTTTTATTTCTCATATTTTCCTTTTAGGGTTTCCTTTAGCTTGTTTTTCATTTGCTTGATCTTGATGTTCCAAATCTTGTTTCTGGTTTGGTAGTGGTGGGCCATGTTCATCAACATCTAGTTATCCCTTTTGGATTTTTTAAGAAGCTTATCTAGATTACCATTGAATTTTCCTAGCCAATATTATTTGTCTTCATGTATTTCCATATTAATTATGTCTCCAATATCCAAATTGTCATCTAGTAGGTTTTTGGCCTCTTTCCTTCTATAATGCTCTTTTGAGACCCTTTGTCCTAGGCATTTTCTTTCCAACCCACTTTTCCTGTTCATCATGCTCATCATTCTCTAGAACTTATTTACCTTTGACCTCTTTCTTCAACATCTTGGATTTCTCTTTTTCCATTATTAGCTTTTTGGGTTTGAGTTGACTGTTTTCTTGCTTAAGGAAAGAAATGATAAATCTGGCCCTTGCCAAATTGCCCAGGAGCTCCCTGATCAAGGTTGAATTCTCATCTACTGCCTCTAAGTCAACTAGGTCAAAATCATGCTCAATTAGTTCATCATCCTGTAAATGTGATCCTTGTTGTGCTGATGTAAAAGGTTTGGCCCTTTTCTCAACTTGAGAAGTAAACATAAGTCCTTTTCTTCTCTGGTATGTTTTTGTCACCTCAGGTCTAGGTTCCTTGAGAAATGCCTCTGATTTGTTTGATGATTCTACCTCCATAGGTTGTGTTGATGTGTCATGGCGATGGCTTGGTGAAGTAGTCTCATGCCTCTGCAAGGCTATTTCAATGAAGGTATCCCATGCTATGTTCTTTTCTACCAACTGATGGAGGACTACAACCTTTAAGAAATTGTGATGGAAAAAGGCTAGGGTAATGCTCCTTGTTTTTCATTTTTACCTTTTGAGACGTTTTGATGAGACTTCTGCACAAGTAGTTACATAGGTTAATATATTTCACAGCTGTGAATTTCATTAGTAGCCTAATGTGGTATTGGTACAATCTGGAAAATCTTCCCTCACAAGTGAAAAACTTAATTACAAACTTCATTAGTGGTGCATATTTTTCCAATAGGTATCTGAATGGAATGATGTGTGAATGAGCCTCTCTGTACGGTGATTTCAAGAAATTTTTGTATTGCTAAAGTTTTAGGCTCATGCCTTTGAACCAAAACTCCCCATGATTTGGTATCCATGTGGCAAGCAAGATGGTAGCAACTGAGAATGTGAAATCAATCCCTGCAATGGTGGCTTTTTCTCCTTTCAGATTGGTGGCAATCTAAACAGTGAGCTACTCATGAAAACCTACTTCACCCATTCTTTTACAAAACCCTAGGCAGTTAACATCTTCAAAGCATTGTCTAATGAATGGTGAAGAGTTGATCTCATTGCAATTTGTGGGCTCCTGCCTAAAAATCCTCCCCCCTTTATGATGTTTTCACTTTTCTAATGATGAAGAACTCCTTCCATTTTCTAAACCCTAGATGACAAGAAAATGGAAAAATAGTGAGAATTGATTGAAGTGATGAAATGAGGGAGTTAGGGAAGGGAAATTTTTGGATATGGACAGGGGTTTTAGAAATCTTTAGGAAGTTAAATGGAAGGAAGTGAATGAGGGAGATGAACAAGAAAATTTAGACACAGTCATAGCTAGGGAAACTGCCCAATTTTGATAGGTTAGGGCTAAGATTTGTAGGGAGGTGAAGTGAACTAAAGGGAAATGGTTTGTTGGTGGATGGGATGATGATATGCATGCAAGCAAATGTATAGGGATAGTTATTTTATGGATTCAATGCTCCAACTAATCATTTGCAAGCTTTAAAACATGAAACTCATACAAACCCTAGAAGACTAAACTCACCATCAATTTGTTTGTTTTGCCAAAGGAAAAGAGGGAGTGAAATGAGTGTGCTTACTTCTTAAATGGCTTAGAGCATGAAGAAACTGGAATGCGGACTTAAATTTCTTATTTGGGTGACTTTTTTGTGAGTTTCGGGATACACTATCCTGTATGTAGTGTAGTTCACTAGTGCGTAGCGCCAAAGCGCATCGCATTGCTTATACATGAGTGCCTCCTCTAGAAATGTAGCATAGTGTTCCTATGCACAGTGCCAAGAAACTTTTGCTAATTTGAGCTGAAAACCCCGTGTTTCTCACCTAAGGAGGAATGAGCTCGATAACCAAATGAGATAGGGATGTAAATGAAATGTGAATGAGAATTTTGGGCTTTTATAGACATAGCATGATTCTCTTTTGAGTGATAATGGACCCTACATGTCCTTTTCAAACATGAATTTCATTCTTTTTGAACTTGACAACCTTGTACATTTGTAACCTAGACTTATTTTTATCTTATTTGAACAATGAACCTTCTTTCTTTTGGAACCTTGAAATTGTAGCTATGAAGTACTGATGAAATTACATCATAATTTATTGAAAATATTTTATTATCACAACTCAATATATGTCGGATGTTTATGCATGAAATGAAAGTGTTGCTGACCTTTAAAACCTAATGACCTAATGGAGACATTAGACTGAGTGAAATCATGATGGTGATGATTGACATGATGGTGACCTTCTCTTAATGATGAAACACTCAGCTGAGTGATATAAGTGACCAACATGTGAAATTCTTGAGAGAATAGAGCTAATCCTAGACAAACTAACCGGTGACCAAATTTTATTCTGAAAACCTAGTGACATGATAAAATTTGACCTTGAGACCCCTAACAAAACATAGTAAAAGAATATTTGATCACTGGTGACAGGAAGAACTGACTGACACTAATAACGAGGACAAGCTGAGGAGAATCTAAAGCTTTCCAAGCAGTTGAAGACAGGATGCTAACAGATGTGTGCTCGTCTATGACTCTACTAGGTACAACCATATGGTAAACCTGTATTGTAATCTAGAAAGGCACATAAGACAGAAGACGATATCTGGCTAGTCGACTCCAATCAAAAGAAGTGACCAAACTACTTGGAGGGGGTGTCGTAGGAATGTGAGAGCTTCCCTATTGCACTATGGGTATAGTATAAATGCTCTCATTCACCTCAGGAACAAGAGGATTTACCTCAAGTTCATTCGAAACTAAAGAAACCAAAAGAACCTGAGCAGTATGAGATTCACTCTCTACCGAAAAGGTACGGTTAACTGAAGGTGGAGTCAAGTCTACTATTTTCTCAACCAATGGTTTATTGAGAATGGACTCAGGAGACTCACTTTTAGAGAGATTCAAGTTGACTAAAGATGGATTTTGAACAATCACTAGATCAACTAGTGAAGGATCAAAAGAAATCTTTCAATAACCAACCAGAAGACAAGGCTAGGAAGCAGTAAGGTTTTCCAACTCTTTGGAAGCTTCATTCATAAGAGGACAAAGGTGAATGGGATTATTACTTTCACACAACTTACAGGGAAATTTGACTTTTCCCTTTTTCCCATGAGCTTTATTGTTACTAGTTGAAGGTTTATCACCAGTATGATTGCCAGAGGCTGATGAAAAAAGTTGATGTGAACTTGTGGACCACACTTCTAAGACCTTGGGAATGCCAAGACAACTTCGAAGAAGTTGGTCACCCTTACATAACATGCAAGGGAATTTTACTTTCAAGGCTGGTTGGAATATTTTTCTTCATTAGTTGCATCAGTAGCAATGGCTTCTTGGTTGCCCCCTTGCTTAATTTTCTTCTTCTTATTTGTCCTCTTCTTCTTCCTAGCTTCCTGGTTACTAGAATCTAGACTTTCACTAGGTGAAGAGGAAGAAAGGGGTGAAGACAGGTCAGCTTTAGGATCAACATGAAGCTGATGTTGTTCATGTGGAGGAGAACTTGGTTGAAAAGCGGGTTGGACACTTGGAATCACTGAGGTCAAAAATAACCAAACTGGCAAACCAATGGTCAATCCAAGAAGGGACAATGTTTCCATATAGAGAACACCAACATTTCCAAAAGAAGGAAAAGGGGGGTTTCCTATCAGGGGGGTTTCCTTGGTTGGTAGACTCGAGAAATGTTGCCATCAGTATCCACCTAAGATCTACTAAGGATTATTTCCACAGGAAGGATGTCTTTCCACAGTCAAATAATTTTAGAAATTAATAACAAATAAATCAAAAAGGGGTTACTAGGAAAAAGGGTTTACCAAGTATCCATGAACCATAATATACACCTTAGCCAAAACCAAGGACTTAATGTACAGCGACCGATCTCCCTGAATGTTGGGTTTTGTGTATCATGTTTACAAGGTTGCTGACTCAGTTACCTGTGGTTAAAAGAGAGCAACCTAGTGGGGTCTCCCAATATATACTCGACGGTATGGGGAGCACAAGTCTGTGTTAGCATTGTCTAATGCAGAATTGTTTGATTAGAGCATCCCTTTATACTTATCATATTGCGATATACCTAAAATTACTAGAGAACCTTCTATATACTTCCATACTGGGATGGGATTGCACCCCCAGGATACATTGCAGGCAATTAATGACAGTTGCTATGTTTGAAGACAACGGAACATGTCTCTAGCCTAGACCTCTAGATATTTTTGTTAAGTTCCAAATGCTCCTTAGGTTAATTGAGGTAAATTTTAATGTTTATCTTCAATTAAGTTTTGGTTTTAAGGCTCAAAACGATGTCACCTGAACAACTATGATGCAACTATATGAGAAAAAGAAAAATTTTCATCTCAATGATTCTAGACTAATCAAGGGAATAAATTTCAATTAGTAATGCATCAAACAAAATGCATCATGCAAAAATGCCTTCCACTAACTTTCATTTTCATCTTCCAAATACAATGCCAAAAGTAAAAATGATTCTGACTTTTCACTATCTTAAATGCAACTTCTCCGAAAGCAAAACGATTTTGACTTTACTAAGATGAATTTATATGAATTATACTTTTCTTTTCATTTTGAATGATTTGATGCACCTAATATAGTCTTTAGCTTTCAAACACCGAAAAATGTGATTTATTTTCAATGATGAATCCCAAAAAATAAATTTTCAATGCAAATAATCTAATGCATTTTCACGAAAAGTAAATTTCGAAATACAAGCTAAAACAAATGCAAAACAATGTTTCCAATTATTTCCACATAAAACAACACTCAATCAATCAACAAAACAAACATCTCAACAACACCAACAAGAAGCAAGTGATGACCAATTGACTAGAAACCCTAGAACTCAATCAGATTTCAGTTCAAATCCAATGAGACAAATTTTTCAAATTAATCAAGACAATCCATCAAAAACTAACAAATCCAAGCATACAAGATAGGAAAAGACCTTAAGGGCCAAGACATACTGAACTCTAAGGAAGAAACCTTAAAAATTATCACATTCAGGGATCATTGCTACTTTATATACCCACACCCATGATGATTGGGTTATCATTCCTACTTTTCATAGAAAAACCCGCAATGGTTGGGGTCATCAGCACTACTTTGTATAGCAAAAGTAGTGATGATTTTCAGCACGACCAAATAGTGAAGAAAATGTTGTTCATTGCAAATGTATAGGTAGAAAATCGCGATGTCATTGCAGATGTTAGAGCTAAGCCCGCGATGGGAAAGGAATATGGGAAAAAAACAAAAAAATTCCAAGAAACAATCGAGGCTTAGCACTCTAAGATAGTAATCAGTGATGGTATAAACCCAGATTGATGCAAAAAAGCTGAGAAATTGACAATTAGTCTAACTAGTAAAAGGATCTGATTGAAGGAATGGATGGAAAGGGTTATAGTGTCCCCAACAGAGTCACCATTTTTTTGTCTATGAGATCCTTTATGTGGACAAAGATGACCCCTCTAGCCCGATGAGTGGGATTAGCAGCCTATGTGAAAATCTACTGGACACTTTCCTAAGTTACAATTGAAATAAGAGACAAAGAAGATGGCATACCTCATTCGGATGCTATCACGTCTTCCTTTGTTGAATACCTTGAATCACTTGTGTCATGGGCTCGGTCGTGCTACTCATAGCATTTGAACACCTGCACAAGATACCAAGACACAATAAGGCATGAAAATACAAATAGCATAATCAAAAGTAACCTACTTAACAGATCAAGGAGCGTTAAGATAAATGATACATAAGCATACACATTTATGGAAAATGAACCAGTGGTTGTATATTAATATAATAAAGGAGGAAGCATACAACCAAGAATTCTTGTCAATAGGCTCTCCTTGAATGAATGTCCAAGTCCAAGCTTAATCACTCCTTCTCCAAACCAAATGAGTAGCATTTAGGAACAATATTAGCATAAGGGTGCAAATAGCCAAAGACCAACCATTTAGGAATGGGAGAGGATGAATATATAGGCAAGGAAAGGGGGTTAGGATCTCTCCAAAGATAGGAGAAGGCCCTCATCTCAAGGAGGTAACTCATAGGGATAATACCAAAAGGCCAAGTTGAGAGAACTCGACCTCATCCACGCTGAACAACCACCATCTCGTCGCTCCGGAAGCTTCTAGATCACGAAGCTTCTAATCCTCTTTGGGAAAATTGCCTTTTAGGGATCATTGTCGGTATCCAAGCAAACAGAGTGATGGAATCATAGGGCTAGTATAGTGAAACTAGCAACCATCGTGGTTTTTAGTATCAGAGGAGCGATAATTCTAAAATTAGGGTTTTAGAGCCATTTCCTTCAAGGGAAACTCAAGGAATTTTTACATCATTGTTTAAGGGAGGATCTGAGCTGCATATCTAGATGAATGCACTACATTAAGGTCAGTTTTCAGGCACTTCAGGATATGTCATGAGGAAGTTCATAAGGTGTGAAAAAATATTGTGTAACAGGGTTAACAAACCAATAACAATCTAACATCCCTCAGGGACCACCAACTAGTCAAGAAGCTGCAAACCACTCCAAGTGATTAATCCCTTAGCTAGAACTTATTTTCACTAACCTAGCTCCATCACCACACCCTTGATACTGCATCCATGTGGCTGGAAGCCTATAACCACACTCACCAGCTTGGTTTAATGCAATTATGACCTAAAATCCTAGTTTAGTGACAATGATTCTCAGATTTAAGCCACTTTTTAGGCTAGTCTCCATACCATTTCCCAGAACTACCCATAACTTCCTAGAATGTAATCAAAGGTGATGACAATGCTAATCAATAAAATCTCAAGAAATAACTTAACATAGACATGGTTAATATATGATAGGAATTTCGTTAAGCATATGATAAACATGTAAGCTACGGGTCATGAATGCATATCCGATCATGGAGATATGAACCTCATCTGAGATTCACCAAGAAGGATGCAATCCCTCTTTGACTAGCTGCAATAACACTTGTTAGTCCATGCATTCATCAACCATTCAATTATTTATTGAAACATGTCATAAACCATAGATAGGATACATCATGTAACCAACACATAACCAGCCAATAACTAGAATAGAAACCATGGAAAATCATCCATAATGTTAACATGATAACCAGTACAAGTGCTCATAAATCACAATAGGAAAATAGCTCGTATTAACATATGATAATTCCAACCAATTCAAGGACTTCCACGTAGTACCACCCATCCATATATTGGGTTGAACCAAATCTCTCTTTCAACCAATCACCACTGCCTTAGATTCCAAGCATGAATGTGGGATCTCATGGGATAAACTAAGATAAAACCAACCAGGACCTCCAGAGGCCAAACCACCTCAACCCTCAACCACATTTGTCTCACCTATATGATCCATAGATCACTAACATCAACCAGATCAGTCTTTATTATGCAACTTTCTCACAAAATAAATAAAAGATAGATCAATGGCTTAGAAATTAGCCTCTTTGAGGGGGAAACCTCCTTTACATCACATAAATGAACACTTCTTGGATGATACAAATTACAAGACCTCCTTGGTATATATAGGAGTCTAAGGGGTCACAATATAATCAGAGCCTACATAACAATAATAATGTAAGGGCACAACAATAACAATAGGGGACTGCACTAACAATAACAATAAGGATAAGGGAACAACAATAGCAATAGGGGACTGCACTAACAATAACAATAAGTATAATACACTAGTATTATAGGGACCTAACATGCCCCTCTCCTTCAAAAAGGTGTTGTCCTCAATGCTTGAGTAATTTTTAATGCTTCTATATAAAGTTCTCATCCTCCCATGTGGAATATTCAGTGGGTAAGTTCTTCCACTTAATGAGATACTCTGAAGTTAATTGATTTCATAGTTACCAGGTTCTTGTTTCTGTGACTGCTTCAGGCTAAAATATAATTTTTCCTTCTTCGTCAAGTTCTAGAAACACTGTTTGAACTGGGATCTTGTCACCAATAACCTTCTTTAAGCATGAAACATGGAAAACTGGGTGTACTCGGAAAGATGCAGGCAACTCCAATTTTGTATGTCATAGTACTAATATTTTGTAATACCTTGAAAGGACCATAGTACTTTGGTGATAATTTAGTATCCTTTTTAGCTTGCTTGAGGGACATTTGTTTTTATGGTTGTAGCGATAAAAATATCCATTCCCCTACATCAAAACGTCTTTCACTCCGATGTTGAGATGCCTATTATTTCATTTGATTTTGTGTCGAAGTGAGGTTATCCTTTAAGATTTGGAGAATTTGTTATTGATGCTCGATGTGATCTTCCATTTATTTAACCTTATAATTTTATCTTAAAGATGATGTGATGGATGGTGGATGATATCCATAAAGTGTCTTAAATGGGATCATTTTTGCTACAGTATGGAAAGAAGTGTTATACCACAATTTAGCTAGAGGTAACCACTTGACCCATTGTGTTTGTTTATCAGATACAAAGCAATGAAGATATCCTTCCAAAAATTTGTTCACTATCCCAATTTTCCCGTCATATTGAGGATAATGAGCTATGAGCTAATTGAGTACCAAGACAAGAAAATAATTTTGTTCAAAAATTTCTAGTGAAAATGGGAGCTTTGTCACTTACAATAATCTTTGGGTTTCCATGTAGCTTTTGAATTGTTTCCGTAAATGAAGTAGCAATTGTATTGGCTTTAAAAGGATGAGATAATGCATAAAAGTGTGCATACTTGGTAAGTCTATCAACAGTCGCAATTATGACACTCTTTCCTTCAAACTTGGGTAAGCATTTGATAAAATCCATTGAGAGCTCCTCCCAATGCTGACTTGGAATAGCTAAAGGTTGTAGCAAACCCAAGGTCTTAATTTTCTCAACTTTATTTTGTTGGCAAACCAAGCATTCTCCTACAAACTTATGAATATCATATTTAAGGGCACCCCAAAAAAAAATCGTCTTGGCCCTATGGTAATTTTTTAAAAATCATGAGTTCCCTCGTAAGGGGGAGGTGTGCAGTTCCAAAAGAATCTTTTGCTTGAGTTGGGAATTCTTACAAATATATAAGTGATTTTTATGCCATAATGAATCGTTTTTCCAACTAAATGTATCAAATGTAATGGGATCTTGCTGCAACTTTTGAATGAGTTCCCATACCTATTCATCATTCTTCCATTCATGCCTTGCTTTGGTTATCCAATAAAGTTGGATAAGAGAAATGGAACAAAGCAATGCTTCCACATCCTCATCATTTCTTGAGAGTGCATCTGCAACAACATTTTTCTTCCCTTTTTTGTAGATGATTTCAAAGTCATAACCCAAAATATTTGTGACCGATTTTTATTTCTCTTCTGAAGATAATATTTGTTCCAAAAAGTATTTAAGACTATCATGGTCTATTTTTACCTTCAAGTGTATTCCCATTAGGTAAGGTCTCCATTGCTTTAGTGCATGTAGTATTTCCAACATTTCCTTCTCATAAATAGGTTTGTGTAAATACTTTCCTTTCATTCGACAACTTCCAAAAGCATTGGTCTTTCTTGCATCAAAACAACATCAATTCCATTTCTTGAGGCATCACTGTAGAAATTTTGAATAATATGACACATATTCACAGAGATTATCCTGATTATACACTTATAAGTGGAACATGCATAATACATAACCTCCTCTACGTTGATCATCAATTTACAAAAGCAGAAACATTCACAGGCATACATAGAAGCATTAATCACACATATCAACATAGTATTTTCCCGGGGAAAGCATATCGCTAAAAACCCCAACTATCTGTATATTATAGCGATTGAATCATGTAACAATACATAGTACAATACTCCTCACAAGTACTCAGTACTATCTCCACCTGTTACACACAATACATCTCAAATCTGATCTCCAAATCTCCCCCGCTGCTTGCCTGCCTCCACAGCTCAATACCTGCAAGAGAATGAATGAGAATGGTTTACCAAACTTATATTTAACCTCCAAAGAATCACTCACACTGAGAAAGAAGTGATCAGAGGCTATAACACTTGGTATTGGCCAATTCATTGGCATACTTGATCCCTTTGATTGTGCAAATCATCATGCACAACTATAGTCACAACTGATAGCAATCTGATCCTCTAACACCTGTCCCTGCTGAACTGAACATGCACTGACATGAAACTGAGTTAACTGATGTATTATATAGTTTCATTATGAGTTAATAATTAGTTTAACAACTCATTATTAGTCTATTTGCAGTTAGACTAATTACAACTAGTTTAACCAAGTCAAACTGAACACAACTCCATCAACTCCACAATCAACTCCACCAAACTCAACTGATTGAGTTCTAACTGAAGTCATGCATGCAACAAATCAACTGACTCATAAATAAAGGGTACTTTCTTCTGACAGCTACATGTGCCACATCTGTAGCTCAAACTAAAGTGCTCTAAGAGAATAAGATCAAGTTTATAGTCCAAATATTATTATGAGACAATAATATTTGACTTTTCTATTTTTGACAGCCAGTCTAAAAATAGACTTTGATCACTCCTGCTGTGATCACTCCTGCTGTGATCACTCCTGTTGTGATCACTCCTGTTGTGGTCACTCCTGCTGTTATCTCCCTGCTGTGGTCACTCCTGCTGTGATCATCCCGGATAGGATCCAAAAATAGAACTTGCGCCATAATTTGCCTGCGGGCCTACTTAGTGAAGGCGACTCCTTTCCACTAAGCTCCATCATCTTGTTGCATTCTCAACAAGCATTTCTTGTTGCACACTTTTCAACACTCCCTCTCAGCAAGAAAGGCTTCCTCTTAAACCCGATCCTGTAACTCTATAATGTTCTCCATGCAACACATCTGGCCGGTCCACTTTCTCTGTCATCAAAGTCTCTGACTGCTATTTCCTCTGTCGACTGAAGACTCTGCATCTCTGTGCTCTTCAGTATCTGACTGCTCTAGCCTCTGACACTTTGATCTCTGATTGCATCCGTGTTGTTGCTGGTTCTATCTCCCAGCATTGCATCCGCACTGCACCTCTCAACTGACCTCCCTGTTGGGCTAGAAACATCCTCTGATGCTGAAGCTCTACCTGCTGCTGACAAGTGCTCCCTCTCTGACATCTGCACTACTGCAACATCTCCATGCATCTCGCACCATTTCACACCTCTCTGTGCCACCTAGCACTGTGCAAAACACTTGTGCCTCTCACATTGCTGCACCCTGCTAGCTATGCGCTGTCCTGGGATTCCCTACACTGTCGCTCTCTCTGTCGCTCTATCCGCATATGTCTCTACCCAATCAGTCACTTCTTGCTACTCCACATTGGGGCTCCCGTAGCATGGTCACATCGAAGAGGTTGGGTACCTCAAGGATCCTGCCCCTCCTCCTTGGGACGATCAATCCACATCACCCCACCTCCTACCTAGAGGTATGGCTACATGCGATCCCTCTGCCCACCCGGCCCGAAGTTTCCCCCTACTGGAGGTCTCTGCATGAGTAGATGTCTCTACTTTATCTCCTCTCAGCTTCACTTGTTGTGGCTCCTCCACAACTTCCTGAAGCTGTTGTACCAATCATGGCTCCTCCACAATCGTCTGAGACTTCTTCTGGCTCTACATGTTGAAAGGTAACATACCCTCCCTCTCAACCACCAAGTCTCCATCAGTTGCCTCGCTGCTCAAGGCTTTGCATGCATCTTGAACCTCAAGAACATATAGGTTCTTGACCCGTGAACTAATCTGCTTCACTTGTCTAGTGATGATGTGTCTAAGGAAAACCTTTCCCTTACTGAAGACTACATCATAGCCTCTGTCTTCCAGCATCTTGATCGACACCAAGTTTCTTTTCAGTCCTGATACATACTTGACATCGGTCAAGGTAAGGCGAGCTCCATGCTCCCTCTGAAAAATAATCATGCCTACACCTAAGACATTATACTTCTCATCATTACCCATCCCTATGAGTATCTGGAGATCTTTCTCCTCCAAAGTACTGAACAAACTTTTTTCACCGGTCATGTGGAAAGAAGCTCCATTGTCAAGAAACCAACCACTTCCCACCATGGATAAAACCATGCATGTGAAGAGTGTGAAATCCAACTCAAACTGTGAAGCAAGTGCCTCATCTTCAGATCCTTCCCCGGATCCCTTCTTGGACTTCTTCTTTGGGAAATTAGTAGCATAATGACCCAACTCATGACAACGAAAGCATCACACCTTCGACTTGTCATCCTTCTTCCCATCATTGGAAGAACTAGATTCGGAAAGAGAAACCTTCCCCTTCGGCTTACTCGCTAAGGCACAGTTCTCCTCATCACGCATAGATGAAGAACTGTCTCTAGTGCACTGTCTAATCTCCTCTTGCACAAGATCCGACCAAAGTCTCTCCCATCATGGCAATTTCTCCCTTCCATTCACCGAGTCCTGGTAGCTATGCCAACTCTTAGGAAGGTCAAGGAGTGCTAGACTCACCATCCTCATCCTCAACAGTTACCCTCACACATCCCAGCTCATCCCGACATTGGGTGAACTTCATGAGATACATGGGCATACTGTCTCCATTCTCACACTTAATGTTTCTGAGTTTCGCCCTTGCTTTGGAATTAAATTCGAATTCCACCAGCTCAAAACTCAACCGCTTCCGATCTAGAATTCGTGAGAACAAAGTATTTCTTGTACAGAGATCGACTGTATGGGCATTCACCGGATATCTCACCTTCCAAAAGAAGGATGAATCCAGAGGCTACCTAGCCCGATCACAGACTTTGCCTGAAGAAATAAAATGTAAACACTTTCTGAATAATAGATCCGATGATCAATCCTCGCTTGATATCCTGTAAAAATATCTTCTACAAATCAAGCAGCTCCGATACCATGTAGAAATTTTGAATAATATGACACATATTCACAGAGACTATCCTAATTATACACTTATAAGTGGAACATGCATAATGCATAACCTCCTCTACGTTGATCATCAATTTACAAAAGCAGAAACATTCACAGGCGTACATAAAAGCATCAATCACACATATCAACACAGTATTTTCCCGGGGAAAGCATCTCGCTAAAAACCCCAACTATATGTATATTATTGAATCATGTAAAAATACATAGTACAATACTCCTCACAAGTACTTAGTACTATCTCCACCTGTTACACACAATACAGCTCAGATCTGATCTCCAAATCTCCCCCGCTACTTGCCTGCCTCCACAGCTCAATACCTACAAGAGAATGAATGAGAATGGTTTACCAAACTCGTATTTAACCTCCAAAGAATCACTCACACTAGGAAAAACGTGAGCAGAGGCTATAACACTTGGTATTGGCCAATTCATTGGCATACTCAATCCCTTTGATTGTGCAAAACATCATGCACAACTATAGTCACAATTGATAGCAATCTGATCCTCTAACACCTACCCCTGCTGAACTGAACATGCACTGACATGCAACTGAGTTAACAAATGTATTTTATAGTTGCATTATGAGTTAATAATTAGTTTAACAACTCATCATTAGTCTATTTGCAGTTAGACTAATTACAACTAGTTTAACCAAGTCAAACTAAACACAACTCCATCAACTCCACAATCAACTCCACCAAACTCAACTGATTGAGTTCTAACTGAAGTCATGCATGCAACAACTCAACTGACTCATAAAGAAAGTGTACTTCCTTCTGACAGCTGCATGTGCCACATCTGTAGCTCAAATTGAAGTGCTCCAAGAGAATAAGTTCAAGTTTATAGTCCAAATATTATTATGAGACAATAATATTTGACTTTTCTATTTTTGACAGCCAGTCTAAAAATAGACTTTGATCACTCCTGCTGTGATCACTCCTGCTGTGGTCACTCCTGCTGTGATCATCCTTGTTGTGGTCACTCCTACTGTGATCATCCCTGCTGGGATCCAAAAATAGAACTTGCGCCATAATTTGCCTGCGGGCCCACTTAGTGAAGGCGACTCCTTTCCACTAAGCTCCATCATCTTGTTGCATTCTCAACAAGCATTTCTTGTTGCACACTTTTCAATAATCACATTCCACAATAAAGGTTTTTGTGAAGTCTAGCATAACTAAGAAAGGTGCTTGGCCCATTGCCTCTTTAAGATGTTCAAAGGCCTTAGTAGGCTTCTGGAGTCCAAGAAAATGCATCTTTCTTCGGTAATGTTGTTATAGGTGATACTATTCTCCCATAATTCTTAACAAACTTGTGATAATACCTTGCCAACCCAAGAAATCATCAAACATGCTTTATGGTTGTGGGAATTTTCCATTCCTTAATGACTTTAATTTTGTTATGTTCTACCTTAACACCCTCATGAGATACAATATGACCCAAATATTCCACCTCCTATACTGCAAAGAAACATTTGGAGGTTTTTGTGTATAATTATTTCTCCTCTAATAGTTTGAGCACCCTGTCAACATGTTGAACATGATCCTTCCTAGACTTGTTGTAGATTAGTATATCGTCAAAAAATACTAAGACAATTTTTTTAAGGAAGGGTTTGAAAATGGAATTCATCAAATCTTCAAATGTGGAAGGTTCATTAGTAAGGCCAAAAGGCATGACCAAAAATTCATAATGACCCTTATAAATTATAAATGTTTTTTTTCAGAATTTCTTTAGTCTTCATTCTAATTTGATGATATCATGAATGAAGATCCATCTTGGTGAAGTAAATTTCTCCATGTAATTCATACAACAATTCATCAATGACAAGAATGGGAAATTTATCTTTAATAGTGAGTTTTTTGAGTTCCCTATAATTCGGACACATACGCCATGATCCATCCTTCTTGTGCACCAATACTACTGAAGTATAGAAATAAATTTGACTAGGTTTAATTATACCAGCCTCTAGCATTTATGTAACCATATGTTCAATTTCACTCTTTGAGGCATAGGGATATCTATAAGGTTTGATGTTTGGAGGAACATTTCTTGGAAACAAATGAATAGCATGATGATGATCATGAATAGGTGGGAGGATTTTGGGAGTCTTAAATACCTTGGAATGATTTTCCAAGACTCTTTGGAGATCTGGAGAAATAGATGATTTCAATGTTTGAACCTCTAGTGAGCATAATTTTGCAACTACACCTCATTTTCTTTCTTTAGAATCTTTTTCATGCCATCAGAGTTGATTATATTTCCTAGTTTCCATATGATACCCCTTAATTCAACTTCCTCTCCATACCAAAAAAAATTCAAGAAAAAATTATGAACATTAAAAGTTATCATCCCCAAAGATTGTAACCATTGGACTCCTCATACAACATTAGCACCACCCATTGGAATGGAAAGCATTGGACTATTCAATAAATATTCTCCCATGGTTAGCTTGATATTATGGCACTTTCTAGAGCAATTTATAATTCCTCCACTTGCAACCATCACTTGAAAATATAGTGTTGGATATAGGAAGCAATTAAATTCCTTGGCTATATTGCAATGAATAAAATTATGGGTGCTACCTGAATCAATCAGGACTACTACCTTTTTCTTCTTGATATATCAATTCATACTAAGAGTTTGAGGAGTGGTAATTCCTACCAATTCATTACAAGATATGGTTGGATTCATTTCTTCTTTCTTTGGGGTTAGTTCCTAGTGTATATCCTCCTCTTTTTATGTTTCTTGTTCCTTTTCTTCCTCCTCTTCACAATATATGTAGAATAATTTCTTCTCAGCATACTTATGACCATTAGTGTATTTTCAATCACAACTGTAACAAATCCATTTTTCTATTTTTTCCTCCAATTGTTGTGGTGTCAACCTTGTAGGTTTTGGAAGGTTAGGAGCAGCAACACTTCCATCTTTATAGTTGTGAGTGGTAGACTTCCTTGTTTCCATAATTTTGATTTCAACTTTTCTTCCCACCCTAAATGCCTTCTCCAATGAATCAAGTTCCCAAAACAAACCTCATGTTGGAGGTTATCCTTTAAAATCCCTATGAAGGAATCAATCATATGCTCCTATGGAATATCAGTTACCCTTATATTCCTTTTTTGAAAGTCCTCAATGTGCTCTTCCATTGAACCCTTTTGTTTGAGATTTATCAATGGGCTAAAGAAGGTGTTTCTTTTTGTATCTTCATAATGCGCTATCATTTCCTCTGTAAAGATTGGCCCAGTGACAAGTGGTTTATGAGAAAAAATCCATAAATACCATACAAACTTATTGGGTTCTAAATATAAAGATCAAATGTGTACATTTTGTGTGTGTTGTGCATCATGGACTTCAAAATATTGCTCCATCTGTAGTATCCATGTTACCGGAACCTTGCCATCAAAATTCTCATATCGATATTTTGAATGTGGTGGTACTTAAACCAAACATTAGAGTCTCTAAAATCATAACCCATATTCATTTTTTCCTCATTGTGATTTTCATGGATTATGCTGTTACCACTAGGAAGCCTTTCTTCTAGCAACTTTGTCAAACCTTCTTTCAACCCTTCTATCTTCACATTCATCATTGCTTCCATGTATAATTTTAAACCATCATTCAAAACTCCCATGTCCCTTTTTATACCATCTATCTTAACATTCATCATGTCTTCCAATTCATTTTTTGTTACTTTTTGTGAGAACAAAATCTGTTGCACTAGGTCTCGTAATTTTGATATATCATGTAGCATTTCTTCCTCTTCTTCATGTGTCATGGAAGAGCTTTCTAGTTTCTTACTAGGTGTCTCCATTTTTTTTGAAGAATTTTGGAATCAAAAAATGATATATATGCTTCACTATGCCCTTTAAATCACTTCAAACTAATTTTTCAAACAAAATTTTAAAACAATTTAAAAACAATACACACATTTTTCTTGCTTTTTAGGAGCTCGATATTGAAAATGTTGTAACTCTGTAATTTCAGATCTCCAAGGCTGAAATTATGTCTTGTAGTAGCACTCTGAGTCTTGTTTGTAACCCCACAATTCAAACTGAGATTGGAATCTTCAACGACGCGTTATGCCCAATATCCCACAATGACCTGATTATAGACTGGTTCAGTAGAGCGAACTTGTACAGAGTGCTACATGTCACTATTTTGAACTTCGGCCTTGTAAATGATACACAAAAATTACAATCTATATGATTTTAGTTACATTTTACAAAATTCATATCTAATGTTTGGAGATAAATTTATGACAATTTCCCCTAAGTCACATGTTTGAGATGGAATTATGGAGCCTACAAAACCATAACTTCCTCAGATCATATCTCTGGAAATATAACAAACCAAGATCTGAAATGCGTACATGTAGTTCACCAATATTTCTTCTTCGCGTGGTTATAATTTCAGCTTTTGAATCCTTGTAGAAAAAAAATTATTGCGAAAATTACAAGATGACCTGTTTGAAGAAACATAACCCTAGAATTCAAAGCTTTGATACCAAATGTTAAGCAACCATCTCACAAAATAGAAACAAAATATAGATCAACGACTTTGAAATTATCCTCTTCGAGGGGTGAACATCCTTTATATTACATAAATGAAAAATTCTTGGATGATACAAATGATAAGGCCTCCTTGGTATATATAGGAGTCTAAGGGGTGACAATATAATCAGAACCTACACAATAATAATATTGTAAGGGCACAACAATAACAATAATGGGATTTTATGGGGCACAAAAATAACAACATGGGGGATACATGGGCACAACAATAACAATAGAGAGTTACACTAACAATAAAAATAAGGGGAATACACTAGTATTATAGGGATCCAACAATCTCTACCCAAGTTGTCCAGAGCTCCAAGAACTAATAACTCAACCCACAACTAAAACAGGGCTCCAGAGCATTTGTTCCACCCACGGCTCTAGGGACTGATAACTCAACCACCAAAGCTCCAGAGAATTTGTCCCAACCTACAAGTTCCAAAAAATAGTAACTCAACCTAATTTTTTTCGGGTCTTCAAGCACATTTTTTCCAACCCACGGTCATAGGGAACCTTAGCACCAATCAAAAAAATGAGTAAGAAACCCACAACACCATAGATATCTAGGAAATGGAAAGACAAGGTTGAAACCACTGTCAATACAGGAAAATCTCCATGCCAATGATAACACATAACCAAGGAATCACATGCATCTACTATGCATCCAAAAATCAGCAAGGAAATCTCACATGTGACCTCTTACCTGCAAAGTATCCCTATTTTTCATGGTTATCGAATAATTTCTTCATGCTTCCTTGCTCTCCCTTACCTACTTATCCAAATCCAAGTGAATGTTATAGTACTCCAAGAATGATCCAAGAATGCTCTAAGTGTGCAAGAGTATGAGAGAATGAGAGGAGAGGACCAAAACTAAACTGAAAAAAGTTGTGCATTGTTTCTTTGAAGCCTTTTTATCATTGAGGCCTCTATTTTTCTTCATTTTGTTTCATTTTTCCTATAATTTCTCTTGAATGAAAATTTGTCTCTTCACCTTCCTTTTCTCCTATTTTCCTTTACTTTCATAATTAAATGCCAATTATTTCCTCTTTGCCTTTACCAATGCCTTTTCCAATTTCCATAGTCATTAATTAATCCACAACTGATGCCCACTATAATGTTTTCCCAACATTCAACTTGGAATACGTGTCCCATTACCTTGGTCTTATTTTGTTTACATGGAAAATCAACCAGGGGCTAGTACATGTGCACAGGGACAAGTGTTGTGATTTTTTTCCATTTTTTTTTTCTTAATGCATCAAAGGGGTGTAAACATGTTGTTATGTGGAGCGCATGTGAAATTAGCTCAAATTTTGTGTGAATTATTAATACCTCCATGGGAGTGTATATATATATTTTATAATATATAATCATATGTTTAATATGTGTGTGTGTGTGTGTGTGTTGGGGGGTGGGGAGGAGGGTGGGCTTATAATGGCTTGTGTTAGTACATAATTTTAACATAGCTTTATAATATATATTATGAAAATTAATATAAAACTTTTTTTATATGTGTATAATTTTTTGAAATCATGGAGTAAATATTTGTAGCGACATCAAGAAAACTTTATATCGTCAAAAAACCTTTAGAGAAAACTCTAAACAAAGCAAGTCAAAGTAATGAAAAAGGCAATAGTTCAAAATTGTTTACAGAATCACCTTCATATGCAAAAAACAAATAAGGGGGGTTGTTGGTTTTCCACAACACATTCAAAAGAAGAATAGGATTAAGTTAGATAAGAAACTTGAAAAACATAATTTGAATAGATATAAATATGGTTTGAATGGTTATAAGCTTTTGAACCAAGAAACTAAGAAGCCTATGTATAGTAGAGATATGGTATTTATATAAATCAAAGATTTTTTTAAACAACAAGTCCTACAAAGGAAGAAAGAAATAATAAAGATAGAGTTTGAGTTGAAGGATAATTAATCATAGTCTACAGAAGAAGAAGAAGAAGAAGAATAACACACCTTTGTATTGAGGAGATGGTTGAGGAAAAAAAACAACTAGAAGATCTTGGAATTGTTAGTGAATACGTGGACTCAAGGGATGGAAAAATCTATAAAAATGCCATGGTTGAATATATGGCATCCATGGATAAGAATGAGGCTTTGGATCCAGTGGAGTTATAAGTTGGAAGAAATCCCATTCGCAGCAAATGGGTTTTTAAGGAGAAGTTGAATGCAGAAGGAAGAGTGGAGAAATACAAAGCTTGGTTATTAGAAAAATCTTATTTCCAAGTGGAGGGAATTGACTTTGGTGAGATCTTTTTTCATGTTTCCAAGTTAAATTTTATTATATATTTTTTTTGTTGCTACTACCTTTTATTTTGAGGTATAATATATGGATGTAAAGATAACATTCCTACATGGAGATTTGAAAGAATAAATGGATTCACAATGAGAAAATAATATCACTTTGTGTATTTTGAATTGGTTGATGATCATCTTAATTACTTGGTATTGTATGTGGATGATATATCATTGAATGGAAAATGACAAGGAAATCATCTAGGAAGTGAAAACTCAAGTTTCATGTAAATTTGACATGAAAGATATCATTGCTACAAATTTCATTTTAGTTATGGAAATTGGAAGAGTATGGGAAACTAGGAAACTTTGGTTAAATTAGAGGAAGTATGTTGAGACAATATTGCAAAGGTATAATAACTAGGAATGTAAACCTACAAAGGTTCCTATTCCTATAGATGTAAAAGTATCTACAGATCAATGCCATACGACACAAGAAGAGTAAGAGGACATGTCTCATGTCCCATATGCCAATCTAGTTGGAATTTTGATGTATGTAATGGTCTATACTAGACCGTACATTGAACATGGAGTGGGACTATTGACCAGGTGTATGTCAAAACCAGCATTGGCCAATAGTAAATATGGTTTACAAGTATTTATGTGGCATTGTTGGTCATGGATAGTGAAGACTAGGATTGGACAAAATGTTAGACATACATGGATTTGTTTGTGTATAATGGGCTAGAAATTTCGATCATAGAAGAGATAAAAGTGGGTATGTGTTTAACCTATTTGGAGGAGAAATCAATTTGACGAGAAAGATAGAGTCTATAGTGGCACTCTTAACTATAGAATCTTGTTTCATTGCCTTTTCATTTCCCAAAAATTTTGTGATGTGATTAAATACTCGTAATGTTTGGTTACCAACATTTATATTATGTACTAAACTTGATTAGTGATGCATTATTTTATTTTATTAATAAAAATTCTAGAGTTAAAGGAAGGGAGAAATCAATAGATCATGATGCCCCTGGGATGGGGGGGATTTGACTATGAAGGAAAATATGCAACTATTAGAAATATTGAGAACGGGGGGGTGAGTCAATATTTCATTCCCAATTAAAGTTAATTTAGTTTATGCATTCATTTCAAAGCTATCTCGGATCATTACTTCATTAGAAATATATTGTGTTGTAGATGTGAGAATATTCAATAAATTGTGAGCAGCATCAAGAATAAAAGCATGTGAACCATAAAGCACATCAACACATCAATCACATAAGGACACCGAGATTTTTGGTGGAAACCCAATTTGGGAGAAAACCATTGTTGTTGACATGTTGTCTTCTTATTTTATTATAAATAACATCTTCTTACAATTTTGTACTGGTGCAGACTCTTGCCAACACATAGGCTCCTACCTGCAAGAGGCTACAACCTCCACTCTCTTACTGGAAGGGAGCTACTACCCCTTGATCAACTTTACTAACTCCTACCGAAAGGAAGCTCCTACTCCCTCACTAAAGGCTCCAACCCTCTGTTAGGGTCCTACAATTTAAAGGATCAATTGATGATTATATGTTGGTTTTTATATGACATATTGTAAATAATGTTTCATCCAACAAATTATTTCCAAGGAAAAAGAAAAAATAGAAAAGAAAAGAAAAAGAAAAATGGGATACAAAAAAACAAATATATATATATGTGTGTGTGTGTGTGTGTGTGTGTGTGAAAAAATCAAAAAATAAAAAATTATGAAAAAATGCAAAAAACCCCATAAGTGAGCAAATTTAAGTGCCACTGCATTTCAAAAAAAAAATATATATGCATGGGAAATTCTTTTATAAAGTTTAACAGTGTGAAACTAATTAAAATGCCACATCAAAGTTAGATAAGTAGGATTAGTTGGTTTAATCACACCATTTAAGTGTGATTATACTTGGTAAATAAAGTTAGTTAAGTTTAGTGTTTAACCACACAGTTTAATCGTGGTTAAAATATTTAAATAAAGGTTAAATATTGGAGCGCACAGTTTAATCGCGCTCAAAATTAGTGTTAATTAAGTTATTTTATTAGTCAAATCGCATTGTTAAATTGCGATTAGGCTTGGTTAATGAAGTTATGCTTGATACGATGGCTTTGTCATTTTATAATAAACAATGTACAGCAAAGGAAGGCCATGATCTCACCCACCCAGATCAATGACGGGTGATGAGTTCGACCCCCCCCCCCCCTCGTGTCCCTCTGATGGTTAACCGAGGGGGGAGTCTGCAAAGTTGTTTCAACGCAAACCATTTTCGCTACATGTCACCCCCTAATGCATTTCGGAACCCCCCCCCCCCTAAAATCCACTTTCCGTGTTTCCCACCAGTCGTGATTATTGACTCTTATGCTTCCACTACACTCCCCTTTCGCCAGGTAGCACCTCTCGTCCCCACCTCACTCCTATACCATGCCACCACATGGTACCCACCTATTTTCTCCTTTCCCATTACCATCACATCCATTCCCCCCTCCATGTCAACTCACCCCCAATGTACCCATTATCTAATAGTTCCATCCATACCCATTCCCACGATAACAGACTTGCTCCCGTTTAATGGCCAAATTGCAATAGTAGGCCATTTTTGCCTATAAAATAAACCAAAACCCATTATGGCACTCTCCTTTTGTTGTTTCAATACATTAGTGATCAGAGCCTTTTTCCAGTGCACAGTCAGTAGACAAAGCCTATCACAATGCCTAATCAGTGAACCAAGCCACCATTGTGACCCGTCAGCAAGTTAATTACCTATGCACCTCAGACACAAATCTTCGACCAACCATTCCCGGGTAATTCAAATTATCATGTTCATTTCCCTTTCATTATGGCTCCTAAAGGAAAATCTAAGGTTATAGAGGAGAACCCCCTTCTACCCCCTATCATTGATTTAGACCACCAACCTTTGGTAGACCAAGAATATAAGATCATTGAAACCAATTTTGAGTTTGACCTTTATGAACTCCACAGCTGGTTAAAGCAGAAATTCATAGACCTTAGCCATGAATTGGTCATGTGGGACTCCTCCCTACCCCGATTCATTTTCCCTCAGACCTACCACTTACCTGAGTTCGTTTCATGGTGCCAATTCTGATATACTCCCGGTAAGAGGGAAAATGTGGCCCAAAATAATGACATCCTTTTCACAATCACATCTAAATCAATATCCCAAATTCTCTAAGCACAAAACTCTACCCCTCTTAAACCTTTTATAGTATATTCCCTCATGGAATTCTACAAGAACCTCACTTTCCCACATAGAGCTAAGATCTTTGAAACATTTCTCCCTGAGGATGCCCAATTACCCAAGAAAAATCCCCCCTATTCATCCTCTATGTTCCCAGAGATGAACAAACATATAATCTCAATTGTTTCATTTTTATTGGTCTATCAATCCGATCAATGGGTTGATGAGGCCATAATTGGATTTTTGTCAGTCTTTACAACACGTGAAAAACCCTCCATTTTCAACTACATTGAGTATATAGCATATGCAATCCATGAGCAGTTCCTGAAATTTTCTACAGAGGGAAATTTTAAATATGATTCAGTGCTAGTTTATCTATTTTTATACCATCAGGAAAATAGATTTCAGTTTCCCTTACAAAAATTGGACGAGCAAGGAAATTCTCAAGTGGTAATTCAGTGGACTTCCTTGGTGAGGAAGAATTCCAATGAATTCACCTTCAGTGAATATGTTGATCAATTCTTATATACAGTATCTTTCTTATTAAACAATGATGTGGAGCCAAGAATGGGACCTGGAATCAAAATATTTCTTCATCTCAATGAGCAAACCAAAATAGGTGACTAGTACCTGTACCAGAACTACACAGAAATTAGGGTCTATGGGTGTGAATTTCCACCTTACAGGTTGCCAAATTTTGTCCCAATGAGAATTTTCTCATTAGAATACATAAGACAAATTATTAACATGGACAAGCTACATTTTGTGTCAGCGAAGAATAAATCCCAATTTAAGATTAAAACACAGGTGGGCCCTTTCATCTACAATACCAGGGAAATAGCTAAAGAAGCAAACATCCTCCTAGACCAAATGAACTTCAAACGAAGTTTCACCTAGTCATATGACCCCTTGGGAGTGATTTCAAAGCTAAGAGTAGAATAGAAGACTACTTCATACATTCACACTCCCAGTTCAGAGATTGAAAAATACGTGAACCAAGATCAGTGGCTGGAAAACACCTTGTAGGAGGCAGAAGAATAGATATTATCAAAAACTATAGTACAGACACCTACACCATAGGGGAAGCATGAGAAGACGCCAATGGAAGATGCTTCCCCTACAATCATAGAAATTCCAAAGAAAGAATTTCATATCTACAAGAAGAGGCAAAGGATCAATCCAACAGAGCAAGCTTTTTAAGAAGAAAATACACAATCCACTATTATTTTGATAGGCCCTCATGCTTCAAGGAGGGATGAAGATATTTTTATAGGATATCCATCCTCTTCAGTCTCCCAAGATCCATTGGACACCTCTCAGTCTAGGGAATTGGTTCATGACCAAGCTAAACCAAACATATTTGCTAAATATAAAGAGATCAAGAAGAAAAATGAACTGCTAAAAGCTATAACATATACACATTTTTGGAAGAAAACAACCTCTTCACAGAATAGGCTACTCTGTAACTTTGATACATAGAAAGGGAAAATGCAGATAGCCTTCCTACAAGCTGAAGTCCCTTTCCCAAAGACTCTTGAATATTATAAAAAATCATTTTTTTCCTTCAATACTAATCAAATTCATCCAATTGATCGAATAGACCCGCACAAGCAAACACTAGAGATGTTATACTCAACTTTGACAACTTCAGCAATGGTAGCTTCTAGGCTAGAAGCTTCAATCAATAACATCCAGCCCTAGCTTAAATTAGAGAAAATCTCTTCTCTGGCTAAAGACACAAAAATCAAATCTTTAGAGGATCTAGTAATTAAACTGGGATATGATCCCAACAATGTTAAATATGTAGATGAGATTATCAGAAGGAAAAATGTTGACATTGCAGCACTCAAGAAGCAGCTCAAGCTTCCCTCCACAAAAGACCCATAGACTAAGGAAGTTGGAGAATTAGAGAAGGAAAAGGAAGACATGTTCAGAATCATTATTGAACAAAGTGGATAGATCAAAGCAATGGAGGTTGAGATGGAGAAATTGTTAAAGGAAAGAGAACAATCCACACAGTTGGCAGTCATTCCACTGACAGCAGTTCCAATTTCATCTACATCAGCAGCAGGGGCATCCACTTTAGCAACCATCATAGTGGAGGCACAATCCATAGATTCTTCAGAAGAACTAATCAAAGCAATGGATGACCTGTCAATCAGAGGACAAGAAATTGAGAAGCTGAAAACTCAGCTAAATAATATTCAGGAGCAGAAGCTAAAAATTGACAATGTATACCTAGCAGAACTATAGAAAACTCATAAATTAACACAGAAGATTGAACAATTGCAAAGTGAGTCTGCAATGGCACAAACATTGGCACAGGAAAAAGAAAGTGTATGGATAGAAATAAATGAGGCCATGACTAAAATATGGCCCTCAATTCAAATTATTTTTTAGCAAGAGGAGTTAGTATAGGGGTCTAAATAGGTCATTGAAGAGGTGAAAGTAGATTTAGGACAGAAGTCAGGTGAAGCAATTGCTCTAATTAGAATTTTGAATTCGAAGATTAAAGAAGAATTAGAAGAATTTAAAATTGCAAATAGGATAGAGACAATTTTGGAGGTGAGGAGGGTCCTTACAAAAAGGAACTGTTATCACCTCAAGAAACTCTCCTAGATTGTATATCAGAGATGCTCGAGAACATTACAAACTCAACAAAAAGTTGGATAAATTGGTGGATGAATGAAACAAATGCTGCATATTCAAGCCAGATAACCACTCCTACTATGCTTAACCCCAGACATGGGTGAACACCCCCAGGCTACAAGGCTTTTAATCACCAATTACTCACAGTTTTAGATACAATGTGATGATGGAGAACACTGATCACACCAGCAGATGCACAGGACCCTGTGATGGCCAGCTGCAACTAGTTTAAAGGTCTAGAAATCTGTTTTCTAATACATAGTCAGGATGACAGCTCTCTGGCATTAGAACAATAGAAACCTACAAACAAATTTAATGATGCATGCTAAATACAAACACAGAGGTGGGATGACAACCCCTCTAATGCCTAAAATTAACAACATATGAAATAATGCAAAATAGGCACAGCCTAGAACAAAGAAGAAGAAGTGGTAAGTGAGAAATCAACAGCAAAAGAACCTTGTATTAGCTGGAAATGAAGACCAAAAGCTGCAGGTCTCATAATAGTTACAATCTCAAGAAGTTGAAGTTTTCACAAGAATTACATTCATCAACCAGATTACATTGTTTTTATGGGTATATATAGAATTTGTTTACAAAATTTCTCAACTAGCCTATGCGTGGAGGTGTCTTAATGGACCACCAACCGCATTTACAGACAGATATGGGCTTCTGATACAGTTTGATTGTTTTTTAAATGAACATAATGGCTTTTCTACTGCTCTGGTGTACTCCTTGAATAGGGGGAATGTTCCCTGCATAAATGTTCATAACTGCTGAAAGAATTCAACTGCTCGAGGCAGTACTTTCTCATCCTTGACCGTGCTATTCTTTAACTATGGTAGCTAATGATTAAATGTGTAGGTCATTGGATCATTTCCTCCTTCTTCTCGTGCATGGGACAAGCCGAAAACTCTGCAAAATGGAATGAAAATAGACCTAAAGCTGAGAATGAATGCTAACCGTGGGATGACAAAATGGACGGCCCAGATCTGATGGCAGGAGGCAATAGAAGACACAGAGGCGCAGGGATCAACAACAACCATCGGATCGTGAAATTGGATGGCAGAGATTAAATTATGGAGGCCATAGGGGAGAAACGAGGATGGATGAGCGATGGTCATCGGATCACAGTCGAGCAGATCCGATGGATGATGGGAGCGGAAGATGCGAGAGAGTTAGCGGGCGGGGAGGCGGTAGTTTATCGTGGCGGGTGATTTCCGCACACCGCTTTTTGGCAAAGGGCGGTTTATGTACAAGGGCAAGCAATGCAATAATATGTGGGAAACCGCTTCCCCACTAGTTATCAGACGAGCAAGTTCGCAAAGCGGGGAAAACGTACAGCGTCAGATCATGGCAATGGTAATCGGATGGCCTAGGTTTAATATGCATGTATGTTGGATGATGTGACAGGTGAGAGCGGGCCCGGGATTTATTAAAACTTAGGGTTATTTTGTTATATGCACGATTATAAGGGTTATAACTATAGTGCTGGGGTAGAACGAAAATAGGCTAATATGGGGTTTATAAAGTCACCAGGGTTTTTTTAAATTTAGACTAAGAAAGCGCGGGGATGGGAAAAAGGATTTAAAAAGGTCATCGGGCTTTGTAAAGGGTAACAGAGTTTAATAGGTTTTTTAAACAAAAAGAAGCCCGAGAGCCCGAAAAGGGGTCTATGAGACAAAAAAGAAGGATAAAAGGGGTTTAAAGGGAAATAAGGAGGATTTATGAGGAAAGAGGAAATGGAGGAATAAGGAGCTAACAGAGCATAATGCAAATGGAAGGGAGAAATAAAACCAACTGCTGCAAATCCTTTGCAACCCAAACTAGCATTGCCTGACCTGACTTCATCCATCAAATATTTCAAACTGTGGCAGAGCTAACACTGGCTCCTTCTGGGGATGAGATCCTCCCTGTGAGGTCTCAAGAACCTGCAGATCAATGCCTTTCCAGCTGAAAACAAGTTAACCAAAATTCCTAGTGTTCCATTGGGCATGAAGTCTACTTTGCCTACACAAACTGATAAAAACAAAATATTTACAGCTTTTAAGGCCAAAGACCTTAAACAACATCAAATTTCAAAAACCACCCATTAACTAGGCCATCAAAGACTATCTCTCCTCCCATACTTTTCAGTATGAAGGTGTTGTTCCCTTGAACCTGTGAAATGATGAAAGGCCTTGTCCAGAAAGCATCAAATTTCCCATGATTTCCTTTCTTCTCCTTTAGTGCATCCCATTTCAAAACCAAGTCACCAACCTGAAAATTATTTGTTTTTACCTTCTTGTCAAAGGCTTCCTTTATCTTTCTTTGATGTGTTGTAGCCCTTTCAACCAGCTGTTCTCTAATCTGATGTGTTTCTACCAAATCAGTGATTCTCTTTGCCATGTCTTCTTCCTCATCCTGCTTTTCTTGAAGGAATTTTTCCACAGGGAGAGTTAGTTGAATTGGAAATGCAGCATCAGTGCCATATACCAACTTGAAAGGAGAACTACCTGTGGATTTCTTAATGGTCACTCTGTCAGCCCACAGTGCATACTTGAGCTTTGAATCCCAATTCTTTTTATTGTCTTCTAACAACTTTTTAATTATCGTAATCAGGCTTTTATTAGAAGATTCTGCCAAACCATTTCCTTGTGGATAATATGAGGTGGAATGAACAATTTTGATACCCATTGAATTACACATTTCCACCAGTTCTTTTGCCCTGAAGGCTGCTGCATTATCTGTGACTAATTTCTGTGGACAACCAAATCTGCTGAAGATATTCTCTATCAAAAACTTTATGACCACATTATAGTCAGCCTTCCTTGTAGGGACTACTTCAATCCACTTAGTAAAGTAATCAGTGGCTACTAATATCCACCTATGCTGGCCACTGGAATGTGGATTGATTTCTCCAATAAAATCCAAGCCCCACTACTGAAAAGGTCCTTTTGACTATATTTGTTTTAGGGCCAGGGATTTCAACTACTGTTTTCCTTCAAATATTTGGCACCTATCACAAGATTTAACAAAAGCAAATACATCAGAAAATAAAGTGGGCCAATAGTACCCAGCTCTGAGAATTTTTTGGGCTATAGTTTTCCAATAATGATGCCCTCCACACACGTTGTTATGAAACCGTTGCATGACTTCTTTTTATTGTTCTTTGTCCAGACATCTTAAAAATATTCTAGATGGATCCCTCTAGTAGAGCAGATTTTCCATAATGCAATACTTTGCTGCTCTATGTTTTAGAGTTCTAGCTTGACTTTGAGTAAATCCTGAAGGGATTTCTAGCTTCAATAAGAAATTAATTATTGCAGAATACCAACCACACGAAGCTATATTCTTGGCCACTGACTATTATTTCATTGTTTCAACTATTTCCTCTTCTTCTGCTTGACCATTTTCTGCAATCATGCATCGGAAATCAATGCTTAAAGACCTGCAATTTTCTTCGGCTAATAGTTTAGCAAGACCCTGACCTCTGACCAGTTTTGTGGGCTTCAATTCTATATTGAATTCAATCAATTTTGCAATCCATTTTTCCCTTCTTCCATCAACATCAGGTTGGGTTAAGACATCTTTAATTGCAGCAGAGGGTACATATGCAATTATTTTTGAATGCAAGATATAAACTCTGAAAGCCTTTAAGGATTTAATAAGAGAATATGCATGTTTTTCTATAATAACATACCTTAGTTCAGCATCCCTCAAGTTCTTGCTGAAAATGCTACTGGATGTTCTAAACCTTCTTCATATTGCTACAATAAAACTGCTGCAATAGTATCTTCAGAGGCAAAAGAAAATATGTGGAACTCCTTACTGTAGTCAGGACTCATTAATGTGGGAGCTTCCATAATAGCCTTTTTAATAGACTCGAATGATTTTCTTGCTGCATCAGTCCATCTTACCTCTAACCCTTTCTTCAACATTCAGGTCACATGCTTAACCAATTCTGCAAAATTTGGAATGAACTTCCTTACAAAATTTATTTTACCCAGAAAGGACTGGATATCCTTCTTTGATCTTGGGACAAACAAAGACTGAATTGATTTAACTCTTTTTGGGTCAATCTGAACACCTGTAGTAGACACGATATGTCCTAACAGCTTTCCTTCATGCAAAGAAAATTGTGATTTTTTGGGATTGACTGAAATTCCAAACCTCTTGCACTTCAAGAACACCTTTTTCAAATGTTGCAAATGACTTTGATGGCTGTCGGAGTAAACTGTTATATCATCAAGGTAGATAAGCACAAATTTGTCCTTCTCTCCCACAAATGCTATATCCATAACTCTCTGAAAGGTGGCTCCAGCATTTATCAATCCAAAAGGAATTTTGGCATACATAAAAGTGCCCCAAGGAGTGGTAAATGCAGTCTTTTCTTGATCATCTGGGTGCATAGAAATCTGATTAAAGCCTGAAAAACCATCCAAGAATGACATCACTTTAGCTCCTGAGACCTTTTGCAACAAGTGCTCCATTTTGGGTAGAGGGTAGTTGTCTTTCTTTGAGAATATGTTCAAATTTCTGAAATCAACACACGGTTTGATTTCTCCACTCTTCTTCCTCACCACCACTAAATTAGCTACCCATTTCGAATACCTGAGAGGGACTATGATTTTGGCAGCCAACAACTTTTTAATTTCTTTTTCAATTAGTGGAAGAAGCATAGGGTTTATTGGTCTCATCTTTTGTTTGAAAGGAATAGTGTCTTTTTCCAGAGGGATTCAACACTTTGATCAGCAGACAAATGGGTGGAAAAACTCACATACCTAGGCTGACCCGGACTTCCTATATCATGCTTACAAACTTCATATTGGTCTTCTTTTTGGGCAGCCTTGTAAGGCACATCATTCTGGTCAAACAGTCTTTCAAGAGGAATTAGACCCTTAGGAATATGGTTACTAGGAAGCTGGACTATGTTGTCTTTACCAATTTTATTTCTAAGCTGGGACTTGGGGTTTTCTTCCAAGGCATCATTTTATTGGTCAATTTTCATCTCAGAAAACTCATCAATGACTTGTAAAAACCTACTGAACTCATCATCATTTTCAAAAACTTTCCAATGGTGGACATTGTCAGGCAAGGAAGGTCTATATTTCACTTGGACTTCATAAACTAGTCTGGGAGGCATAGGAGGTATAAATAGACTAGCAGAAACAGCAAGGGAATTAGCAAGTTGATTTTGGGCTCTAGGAATGTATGAAATATAGAAAAAATCAAAAGAATCTCTGACTCTCCATACCTCATCTCTGTATGCTTTCAACCTTGGGTGCTTTGCCTGAAATGTTTTATTTACTTGTTGTATAATCAAATCGACATCTCCAAACACCTTCAGATTCTTGATTCCTCTGTCTTTTGCTGCGTTAAGGCCCAACATCAAAGCCTCATACTCTGCTATGTTATTTGTGACTTGAAAAACCAGCTTAAAAGATAGTTGAATGCTTTCTTGTTGTGGAGAAACTAGCACCACCCCTGCTCCTGCAGTTTCCCTGGAACATGCTCCATCAAAGAACATCTCCCAAACCTGACTTCCTTACTCTTTCTTGGCCTGAACTGTTGGTTTCCTAAGATGCATTACAACCTTCTAAGATTCTTGCTCCAAAATCAGTTTCCACGGCATACATAGGATGATTTGTAGGATTCTTCTCATCACTAATGATATATGCCAACTGTGCTTCTCTGTACAATCTCCTGCTTTCTCCTCCAAACACTGGGACAATGGCATAAGATAAATAATTCTGTAATGTACCACCTAGTCTCTCAATCCACCCTCTGGACAGTAGCGTGCCAAACTTAGGAGGGACATCTTCTACCACAATATCCATCATCATACTCTTCATGGGCAGCTGAGTTAAGGTAATGGCCAGATCTTTAATCAATATAAGACATTTCACCTTCCTTGAATCAAAAGAAAATAAATCATGATAGGGTCTGGTGATATCAAGGCCCAACTCTTCCATGACAGCTTTGGGCATTAAATTGTGGCTGGCCCCTGTGTCTAGCAGGCAATTGTGAAGGATTTTGTCATGAATAGTCAAGGAGACATAGAAAGATGGAGAATTATTATCAGCGGGTTCAATCATTGGGTTGAGCACAATGGCAGGCTTGTCATCTTGCAAATTAACAGAGTCAGTGGAGGTTTGTTTGGTTTCCAGCTCAAGGGCTTCAAGGATAGGCTTCCCAAATACTTCACTCTTCACCAACTCAACCAGAGGCACATATATTTTCAATTTCTGAACTTCTGACTCAAAGCTAAAAGAAAAAGATGATTTATTAGAAATTTTTACCTCTTGAACTGGAGCTTTGAGGATGACTGGATCAGCTGTTGGTCTTCTTAGTTTGCCATTCTGAGGTTCTATTTGGACAGCAGCTCTTTGTGTAGGATTTTCTTTGACATTCTTTGCATTGGATCTTAGATTATATCTCTGCTAGTCACTAGTTTGTAGAACAGATCCTTTGTCCCACTCCTGACTGTTTCTTTCTTGCAGCAATGATTCCTCATACTCAGCCAACGTCAAAAATGTAGCACTGCCTTTATCTTCCATGCAGTGAATTTCATCCTCATCTTCTTCAAATTGTTCCTCCTCCATGACTACATTTTGGAAGAGAGCTTCAACTTTCTGATCTTCTTTTGATTCTTCACCCCTTTGCATAATTTGTAACTGCTCATTTGCTCTTTTGAATGGATTTTGATTTCTTGGAGCAAATGTGTTTTGCTGCCTTGTTTTCCCTTAACTTTGCTCAACCTTTAGCTTATAAATTTCAGCAGTCAATGACTCTATCATCTTAGTCCTCTTGTCTAATTTAGGATCTGAAGATGATGCAGAAGAAGTAGAAGCCTGATTTCTCTGCCTTCTCCTGTCAGCTTGACTTTTTAACTTCTCTGCAGCCATAATATTGGATTCTACTTCTAGGGCTGCATCCTGCATGTCTGCCAGCGTAGCACATCTCCTTTCTCTCAATGACAGGCAGAAATTAGAGTCAAATGCATTGGCATAAGTGAGTTTGGAAAAGGTGGGAGTAGGCTTTACCTCAGCTGGTATCTTACTATACATTCTATTGAATCTTTTATTAAAATCAGGTATTGATTCACCATTTTCCCTTTTCAGATTACCAAACTCAATATGGTAATACAACAAATCCTTTTTATCTCCCCATTGCTTCAAAAATGCATCATCTAATGCTTCAATATCTGTTATAGATCTCTGGGGTAATTCTCTGAACCACTTCCTAGCCTCTCCATCAAGGCTCTGGACAAAAACTCTCATCCACACATCATTTTTACTTATATCTAAATTATCAGCATAACTATAAAAAGCTTCAAGGTGTTCCTCTGCTGTCACTCCCTCTATTCCTGTGAATTTAGGCATGTATTTTTTATATTCTCCCACAGGCATAGGATTTAAAGGCACAAGAAATACCAATGGTCCATATCTAGTAGCTACAATTCTTTCAATCCTCATAAGTGCTTGTTGTCCTGCCATGACTCGAGTATTTGGAAGAATACTAGCATATTGAACGGTAGGGAGTAATGTGATGGATGGAAGATATAAAGGGATGTTTTGGACTGAAATGGAAGCTTTCTTTGGACTGAGATTCAAAGGGGAAGTAACTACACTAGGGGCTGTACTAATCTCTAAGGATTTTTCCTTATTAACAGTGTTTTGCTCTAAATCTTCAAACTATAAATCTTAAGCAATAACTTTATCTTTCAGAGATGAATTAGATTTCTTAGGCTTACCTAATACTGATGCCCCTTTCTGTGAATATTTTTTCGATTTGACAGTCCTCTCAAGTTCAGGCACTGGTTCGGCTAGTGCTTTCTGAGGATTTCTTCGAGTCTGTCTCACAAACTGAGCCAGAACTTCGAAGTGGAGTCGCCAAAAGATGGTCTTCCACCAGTGGAGTTGCCAGATAGATGATTACAACCAGAAACTATGTTCAAACCTTGTCTCTCATCAAAGTTTGAAGCTGTGTCATTCTCCCAGGGAAGCTGAGCTTCGATTCTCCTCTCCTCGGCAATGGTGCCAATTAATGTTATCACCCCAAGAAACTCTCCTAGGTTGTATATCAGAGATGCTCAGGGACATTACAAACTCAACAAAAAGTTGGATAAATTGGTGTATGAATGAAACAAATGCTGCATATTCAAGCCAGATAACCACTCCTACTATGCTTAACCCCAGACATGGGTGAACACCCCCAGACTACAAGGCTTTTAATCACCAATTACTCACAGTTTTAGAGACAATGATCACACCAGCAGATGCACAGCACCCTGTGATGGCCAGCTGCAACCAATTTAAAGGTCTGTAAATCTGTTTTCTAATACACAGTCAGGATGACAGCTCTCTGGCATTAGAACAACCGAAACCTGCAAACAAATTTAATGATGCATGCTAAATCCAAACATAGAGGTGGGATGACAGCCCCTCTAATGCCTAAAATTAACAGCATATGAAATAATGCAAAACAAGCATAGCCTAGCACAAAGAAGAAGAAGAAGTGGTAAGTGAGCAATCAACAGCAAAAGAAGCTTGTATTAGCTGGAAATGAATACCAGAAGCTGCATGTCTCATAATAGTTACAGTCTTCGGAAGTTGAAGTTTTCATAAGAATTACATTCATTAACCAGATTACATCGTTTTTCTGGGTATATATAGAATTTGTTTACAAAATTTCTCAACTAGCTCATGCATGGAGGTGTCTTAATGGACCACCAACTGCATTTACAGACAGATATGGGCTTCTGATACATTTTGATTGTTTTCTAAATGAACAAAATGGCTTTTCTCCTACTCTGGTGTACTCCTTGAACAGGTGTAATGTTCCCTGCATAAATTTTCATAACTTCTGAATGAATTCAACTGCTCGAGGCAGTACTTTCTCATCCTTGACCGTGTTGTTCTTTAACTATGGTAGCTGATGATTAAATGTGCAAGTTGTTGGATCATTTCCTCCTTCTTCTCGTGCATGGGACAAGCCGAAAACTCTGCAAAATGTAATGAAAATAGACCTAAAGCCGAGAATGAACGCTAGCCATGGGATGAAAAAATGGATGGTCCAGATCTAATGGAGGGAGGCAATAGAAGACACAGAGGCACAGGGATCAACAACAGCCATTGGATCGCGAAATCGGACAGCGAAGATTAAATTATGGAGGCCATTGGGGAGAAACGAGGATGGATGAGCGATGGTCGTCGGATCGCAGTCGGCAGATCCGACGGCTCACGGGAGCGGAAGATGCGAGAGAGTTAGCGGGTGGGAAACGATGGTTTAGCGTGGCGGGCAGTTTCCCCGTGCCACTTTTTGGCAGAGGGCAATTTACGTACAAGGGCAAGCGATGCAATAATAAAATGACGTGTGGCAGGTGGGAAACCGCTTCCCCGCTGGTTATCAGACGAGCAAGTTCCCGGAGCAGGGAAAGCGTACAGCATCAGATCATGGCGATGGTAATCGAATGGCCCAGGTTTAATATGCATGTATGTTGGATGATGTGACAGGTGAGAGCGAGCCTGGGCTTTATTAAAACTTGGGGTTATTTTATTATACGCACGATTATAAGGGTTATGACTATAGTGCCGAGGTAGAACGAAAATAAGCTAATATGGGGTTTATAAAGTCACTGGGGTTTTTTAAAATTTAGACCAAGAACGCGTGGGGATGGGAAAAAGGATTTAAAAAGTTCATCGGGCTTTGTAAAGGGTAACAGATTTTAATATGGCTTTTAAACAAAAAGAAGCCCGGGAGCCCAAAAAGGGGTCTATGAGACAAAAAACAGGGATAAAATGGGTTTAAATGGAAATAAGGAGGATTTATGAGGAAAGAGGAAATGAAGGAATAAGGAGCTAACATAGCATAATGCAAATGGAAGGGAGAAATAAACCCAACTGCTGCAAATCCTTTGCAACCCAAACCAGCATTGCCTGACCTGAATTCATCCATCAAATACTTCAAATTGTGGCTTTGTGGACCATTTTTCATGTGCTAAATCAGAAGGGTCTGCCAGGTTTGATAGGGATTGGAGATAATTTGATCGGTTTGGAAGATTATCACCATAAATTATATACCATAGCTAGGGATAAGTCAAAGTTGTCTACCACCAAAGGAAGTATCATAGGGAAAGCCTTCATGGAAGCTTTGGATTTTGATCTGATTATCAAGCATGAGGTAAAGCACTTATTCATTGTCAAGCCTACTTTTCAAAAGTACTCCGAGGTGGATGAAACCTACAGGAATCTAGCTAAATTCTCCACTCCAGGTGAAGACAGATGGGACAAATTGTGCGAGTTACATAGGTAAAATAGTTTTTCACCTTCAACAGCAAGGCAACACTTTTTCAGGCTGAGTCATCACCAGCAATCCTCGAAGATAGTGCCAAAGCACTGCAACAGCTTTAGCTACCTACCTTTTTGTACTATTTATGTAATCATTTTTTAGGATATTTACTAAAAATATTGATATTTCGAATCAAGATATTTTTGATAATTTTTGTATAAGTACTTCCTAAATCGAAGTGCAAATGTTGGGACTTGTATCACAAAAGCATAATTTTATGTAAATCTGTTCAATGAGCTAAAAGTTATCATTTCATTAATATAGAAGATCGTTCCAGGATGCACGTGTGAGGTGAATTGGTGATGTTTTTTCTTTTGTAAACTTGTTATATCTTTGCTTTTCATATGTCTTTCTTATCTATATTGTTTAAAATAAGATGAAGGATTGAACTTGTTTAATTACACTTCGTCCTGGATTTTAAGTAATATATATGCTTTCAAACTGAGATTAAATATAGAATTCATGTTAAAATTCTCTATGCTTAATTGAATTTGAACTTTTCATCCCTTTCACTCCATAAATATTCAAAGATCCAGTAGCCTTCCTACTTGCCTTGTTTCAATCTGTTACGATATTTATGTATCTGATCACCCTAAGACTTTGACTCCATTTCCTAGTGGCCTTTCCTTGCAGTTTCAACCAAACATTTCAAAAACCAAACTTTGGACCTAATAACTAGCCAAAAATCCCAAAGAAACGAATCTAAATCCAATAGAGAGATCCCTCTCTAAGTTTATAAGGGTTATCTTCTAGGCTTACAGGTGGTTTTTTTGTTACCTTTGGGTTTCTTTTACAGCCTTAAGAAATTACAGAGTGATAACACCCTCAGTGGCTTTGTGGACCATTTTTCAAAATTTTCATATTTGTTCCACTTGTTAATCAACCATCAAACAACCTGTAGACCACTTTTCATCATGTTTTCAAACTAGACCCACAACCTACAATAAGCTCAAACAAAGATACCAAACTGAATACTGAATAACTAAATTTAAATAAAATCACCAATACTGAATCACCTTTAAAATCAAACCAATATACCAATCCTGCTAATGAAAATAATTGAATTACTGAGTACCAATACAAATATGCCAATCACTGGACCACTAAATGCCAATACTGAATCATTGAATACCAATACTAAATTAGTAAATATCAATAGACTAAATCACAGAAGCAAACCAATAATGTAATCAAATCAAACCAATATACCAAGCCACATAAATTGTCAAGCCCTAACACTATCAAGTATGAATCACTATCAAATTCTAAGTTATACATCATCAACCATCCATCATAAACATTATCATAATAAGCTTGTCACAATCCCTGTCAAATTCCAAGCCAAGCCAATATTTCTCATAGAACTTACACTCAAGTACCAAATCAATTATCAAGACATATTATTCACAAATACATAACCAATAACCAATATACAAATTATCGAATACTAATACCAAGTTCCAAGTCAGATCCTTAAAGTAGATCTCATGATTATCAACCCTTGCCTGATTAACAAGATATCATTCATTACATCCATTTTCATAAAGAAAACTGTCATAAGTCTTATTAGATGCCAAACCATTCAATATGTAACATTTTTTTCCAATCAACAATCTCAACATGAACATAGTCTCTAATAATCAGCAACATATATAGATGATCCATACTGTAGCATACACCATATAAACCTCATAGCTAGATCTTATTACCATCATAAAGAGCAGAGTTTTCATTTTTGCAAAACACTAGTCACCAAAGATTGATATCTTCATTCATTGAGCATTCAAGTACACATGTATAGATCTAAGATCTCATTGTCATCATTCTTCTGTCACTTACATAGAGTGTCAAGGATAATTTTCAAATAAGAAAACTTAGTCATACAAGGTATGCCACATATAATTATGTAACAAAGACCCTACACATCAAAAGAAACCTTACATTCTGATGTGAGCATATATATTTCTTTGACAGTCAAGACACAAAGCCTTTGCAAAACCTATCAGTCAAAGAACTTTGCTATAACATTTTTGGTGAGTCAACATTTCATTCAACCATACTCTTTGATCCATGCATTATCATAATTTTTGCATATACATTCAAATTAATTCTATAACCTTTGTGATCATATCTCTACATATAATGTGTTACAACTTATGCATTATGATTGAATACGTCGTGATTTAAATTGCAACTAGCTCACTGGTCAATAAGGCATACAATCAATCAAAATCACTATAAACACTTATGACAATCATTACCACTGAACACAAAAGTTTCTTCCATTTACACTGCTCTTTAACTCAACAAAAGGATTTCTCTATCTCTTTCATTCATACTGATATAAACTTTGTTAAATAGCACCTATCATCGATAACTCTTACTATCAAATACACTCTCTACAAACATAAGATATACATCAAACATACAAGGCAAAGATTAGTCATATTATATGCCTATGTCAACATATTTATAAATATATGAGTCTTTTCCCTACAATCAAATCAATTTCCATCATATCTAGATATGTATCCATCCTGCAATCAAATCAGTTAGCATACTAGCATATCATTCATTATATTAACTCTATCTATTCAGATCATTGAGATTTGAATCTCCCCCTACACCCTCTTGCATTCCTATTCAAAACAAATCACCAAAGATGCTCATCGAATGCATACATAAAATGCTCTAGTCCAATCTCCTTTTATGGCTTCTTAAGCCTTCAATACCTCAGGCTAAAAACTATTGTATTTAAGATACCACGGGCAAGAACAATATGGTGATTCATTGACCAAATCAATCCAACTTGTGTGCAGTTGAATTTTTTTATTTTATTTTCCTACAGGCATAGTCACATAGACAAAATAGGAAAAAACTCAATTGTAGCCGCACCCATAATCCTTCTTCCCTGCATCTAAGGGATTTTGGATGCACTCATAGGCCTTCCTCCATGCGGCTGGGGTACAGCATAAGATAAACCCTCTTTGCTCATGTTATCACTCAGGTTTTCCTAGAAGTTGTTGGAAAGAGGAAAGGGGTTCGAGGTAACCACAAACCAACTATTACACAGTAATTTGTCACTGTCCCCCTGTCAGTCTCCCTACTGTGTCACGAGTTCAAATTAATCATGCTCATGCTCTCTAATGCTGCCAAATGACCCACTTTGCCAAAGTTTTACTATCAGCGCGACTTTTGTCAAAATAACCGTGCTGATGGGCGCTCCATAACAGACCGAAAGTGCTGCCAGCGCGGAATCACACGTGTTTTCCGTGTTGGTTGAATTTCATGAGCTAGCGCATCCAATGTTTGTATTGAGTCGTGCTAACACAACCTTCTCCGTTGTTAAGATGCGATGTCAGCGCTCCACTGCAGTTATACACCCGCGCTGATCCAGTTTGGGCGGTTTGTTCTAACAGCTAACCTTCCAGATGACTCTAGACCTAGTTGTTGGCCTTGTGAATGTCGCCCTACCTTCTATGGCATGTATGTTCGTCATTTGAGCCACCTTCCTTGGAGATAATCTCATCCTCCCACCATTCATGGAGACTCCTTCTCCTATTTAGGCCTCTACCATGGCCATGAGCAGCTAGTTTTGATCGTTTTGGATAGTGTGGAATTCATAGTGCTTAGATTGCTGCTGCTAGTAGGTAGTTGGTGTGACAAGTGTGGATTTGCTAGAGAGCTTAAGGAAGGTTGTGAGTATTGCTTGTGTGAGAGAGAGTTTTTGTCTTGGGGGATCTACCTCCAAGGGTGAATGCTTAATAGACTTGCTGGCTGGACCCTCTTGAGAAGGACTCAACGTCAGAACTTTGGTTGTACCTTTCTCTGTTATTGATTAATAATAGATGACTACTGTTATGGTTCCATTCTCATTTGTCTTTGTAATGTTTAATTTGAATTACATCCTTTCTGACTGATGTATAATTGCATTTATTAGATTTCATGCTTGTGTTTGTGTTTCTCTTCGCGTGTGCAGGTATCTATCTACGGGGATCGTGGAAGATCGTGACCGGCCAAAGCGAAGGAGCGAGAACGACATCTCTTCATCAAACAATAGCGTTGGAATCCAAGTAGGTTTTCATTGCCTATCTTTCATTTGCAATTAGGAACTTGCATAGTAGCATTGACTGATTGTTGCTAGACCCATTCTGGGCTAGTAGGGATCGCCTCTATCCATAGAGGGGATTTACCTCTCCAACAATTTGGCGACTCCACTGGGGACAAGTCTAATTGGCATCTGATGCTGTTCCCTGCCTTGTGGGCTTACCAGACCTCTGTGAAGGACGCCACTGGTTTCACTCCTTTTCAGCTTGTTTATGGACTGGAGGCCACCCTTCCTGTTGAGTGTGAGATTCCTTCGTTAAAGTTAGTTGTCGAGTTGCTTCCCAACACCACTCCGGTGGAGGAACGGCTTCTTTATTTAGAACGGCTAGATGAGACTCGTCGCTTAGCTTCTCTAGCTATTGAAGCGCAGAAGAAGAGGGTTAAGGCTCACTTCGACAATACCATTCAACCTCGTTCCTTTGTTGAGGGAGATCTAGTACTGCTCTATGATCAAGCTAAGGATAAGCTGGGGGCATGTAAACTCGAATCCATGTGGCTAGGCCCCTCTATCGTGAAGAGAGTTTTGCAAAAGGGGGCATATGAGCTGATCGACTACGAAGGAAATCCTCTCGACAAGCCCCGCAACGGGCTCTATTTGAAAAAATACTATGCATGATTTCGTGCACCTAGTTTGTACATACGTGTGTTTTTTGCAAGTGTGTTATGTATGCATGATTTCACGTTTTGTTTTCGTGTGAAGGTGTGTTTTCCTTTTATTGTGTTTTCCGCTTCTTGTGCAGATGCCTAGTGCACCTTATGTTGGTTTCGCTGATGGCGCCTGCCATAGCACTTGCAACTTGTCTTCTGCGGCGTGGGCGATCTATGATCCTCACGGCGAGTTGCTAGATCTTCAAGGCGTGTGCTTGGGTCGTACCACTAACAATGTTGCCGAATACAGTGTTGTAATTGAATTACTAGCCGAAGCAGTTGATCTCGGCATTCGTGCATTGGTGGTAAACCTGGACTCTCAACTTGTCGTCCATCAACTCAACGGGTGATATTCCGTCAGAGACCAACGCATTCTAAGGTTGTATCTACGTGTAAGATTGTTAGAAAGGAATTTTGATCACATCACATATCAACACATTCCGAGACGATTAAAAACGTTAACTGATGCATTGGCAAACCATGTGTTAGACAGACATTTGCGTAATAGATAAACATCATACAAGAAGACTTAGAAAGCATAATAAGACCATAGAATAAGCATATGTAAATAAATTCTTTTCCAAGCATAGTTTGCATGTGTGTTCGCATGTGTGCTTTTAAGCTTGCATAAAAAATTAAAATATGTGGATCGTATGTTGTGCAACTGATACATTAGATCACATTTGTGTTAGACATTTGCATAGCATATAAAAACATCATCATATGTAAAAGATCCATCCAAAATCGGTATATATATATATATATCGTATGGCGCACTAAGGCGCTCAAAAATAAGTGTATATGTCTGAAATAAGGCCGATGTCCTCAGTACATCTGAGACGCGTGTCTCTCAAAAAACATCAGTGGAAATAAAACCTAGATGTCTACTGTGGTGGGTTGTGCTCTCTGTAGCACACAACTGCACATGCCACCCGCCTCAAAAGGTGTAATAGTGGCAAAGAAAGGTGGTTTCAGATAGGTACATTGACTGATAACTGGCTGCAAAACCAGGGATGAAAACAGGGCAACAAAAAGCAGAGAACCCTAGTTGCACAAGGCCACACTGGTTCAGCGCAGGTAGAACACTGTCAGTTTGACATTCAGCGCAGGTAGCCCCTTCGGGACCTGCGATGAAATGCAGACTGCCTTCACAGTGCCTGCAATGAAGAGAGAAACTCTCGTTTCTCTGGGTTTCCGGGTTACAGATTGCTCAAAAATCAACAGTTTTTGGCCAAATCAAAGCTATCAATCAAGTACACACTAAAGGATGATAAGGAGGATGAAAATCTATCACTAAGAGCTATTCAGAGTCCTTGTGGATCAGCTCTTCAAATCATAAACATGCCCAGAAACTGAGCTAGAGTAGCTGCCCTCTACTTTGCATTTGAAAGATCCAAATGCAGTTCGATTCGGTACTCCCTGTGTTTAGGAAATGAATAGCAAAAACACAAACAACCAACAAGATACGATCCCTAGTGGAGTCGCCAATTTGTTGTTGGGAAAAGTATCCAATACGGAATGACCCTATCCTACTCTAAGGGTGATAGTTCCTTAGCAACAATCAAAGCAAAGCTATCTGAGATTACTTCTTTATGAGATGTAAAAGAGGGGAGAAAGAGATCCACTAACCAATGTCTTTCGCTAATGGTTGATCCAATCTTCTCTCCTTGTTGCTTGTCCCCAGCTCCTTGCTCTTTCACTGGCCCAGCTACACCAAGATCCTGCAAAATGGCAAGAGAGGGAAACTACAAGAAGCATACATTCATAATTTATTCAAGGATTAGAATAAATCAAATACACAAGTATAACAATACACCATTGAGACACATGCATATAGAAGAACCTCAAATGCTTTATTAATGGAAGAAGTAAGGTTCAGGAAGTGATACAACCATAAAAGGCCCAATCCAGCATCACCTTCCCAGCAGAAAGAAATCTCCTCTTCACCTCCTTCAAAGCAAATCACCCAATAGTTCTAAACTCAAACCAACAGCAATTCTTTACATTCACTAGATTCCAGCCTCCCTAGACCTCATGAGAGAGATCTATATATAGGAGTTTTGGAGAAAGGATGAGTGAGCTTGAGGCTGGCATGAAGCTGACTAATGTCCTCTCCCACTTCAGTTCTTAAGTCCACTTGGAGGTTCTTGCTTCCACTTGGATATTTGGAACCTCTTACTCATCAACAGTCGAATTCCCTGATACAAGTGTCATTTTGGAAGCTTCCTGGGCATTGACACCTTGAGGAATGACTGTGCCACATGTCCAAACTCGCCCGGCGCAGGTATCCTTCTTTGCAGTTGACATTCAATGCAAGTAGACAGTGGAGCAGTTGACATTCAGCGCAGATGCTCAGTGGAGCAGTTGACATGATCCAGAATTGCCTTGTTTTTGAGTGTTTTCAGGTGGAGAACTTTTGTTCAGTGCTGTGGTTTGCTGACCTTGTTCCTCTAGGGGTAGGAACAACATGTTTAGGGACTTTGGATCCCTTAGATTATGGACATTTCATGCTTCATGCTGTAAGGCACAAAAATGTCTATAACAGTTTCCCCCTAAAGTATGAGGTCGTTTATCGGGTGAAATGCTTTATCAGGAGGATCCGAAGTTCATTCAATCGCTGAGAGGTGACCTGTAATAACATACAATACAATACATTATTTTTCATACTACTTTCATGGTCTAGCTGAGGCGAGCATTCCCATGCTCAGCTTTATAAATTCATTTTGGTACATAGAACAGACGATCGTCTGATGGTAGACTAATAATTTCGGTGAAAATTATCATCCTTTGAGTAGGATGATCATCTGCTGCAATGATGTACATGTCAAATGTCTTTATATTTCTTGAATATATATCGCAGCCCGGATGGATGAAACTAGATCCGGGGTCTTCAAACTCGTTCGATCTTCACTCTAAGTACAAGTCGATCCATGTGAGAATTGCGCTGAAGTCGAACATGGAAAGACATCGCTTGATTACCGGTCAATGATGTAAACCGTTAACAAGCGCGAGAGGAATCACCGATAATGATAATGACCCTCAAGGTACTGCAGTACAATTCACGTGGTGTGAATAAAGGACTTGGCGTCGAACACCACGCAAAATCTTCTGGTCGAAGGTCGTTGATGTATACATGTCGCCAGAAGTGAGAAACTTTCCATTGAGGCATGCAAGCTTCAAAGTACTGAAGGGGTTGTTCCTAGATCAACTCCTTGGATAATGAGATGATGTCGACAAGGAGCGATCCGTCAAAGGAGGGCCTTAATGAATCCCACATCAGTGACATGGAACGGAGCTAATGATTTTAATGGAGGTGAAAACAATCTGTGAAATATGATTCAGGGTGGCGGTCATGAAAGGATGAAAGATGATGTATGGTAGTGGATGGGACACGGTTGACTCTTTTTGAACAACATCTCTTGAACATATAACGACACTGATGCGATGGATCGGTAGCATTACCCCAAATGTGGATGGTTTGGCGAGACCATGGTGATGAGACCGGTGAATGAAACAACCCAACCCGATGTGGTACGGAGGAAAAGTGTCATGTTCAAGAGCGACTTGCTACCATTAAAGCTTTGAGGTTCTCCCAATTTTTCCCCAGTCATTTCTGACCAGTACCTCTTTATTTTTGTTAAGCTTGAGGAGGATAACATATGCTTGTTCTATAACCTGCCCTTCGGGCAAGCCCATCGCTATGTTTTAACGAGCCTAGCGATAGGGAAACTCGTTCTCGTCTAAAGACAAGTTTGTCGCTATTTAATCATTTTAACGAGTCTAACGACAAGGAAAACTCGATCCTTTTCATTTTTAGAGAGTCTGAAAAGGTACATAAAGTTAACTCCAAAATTCCTTTTTCGTCATCTAATCCCTTAAGTCCGAAAAAGTATAAAACAATACAGAAGGGATGAGTTTTCGATAACTTTAACGAGCCGAATAAAACAAGCGCTCGACCTTTTTGTGTAATAATCCCTCAGGTCCAAAAATATTAAAATCTAGAGGAGGGATAGCTCTTCCTGTCCTTTAATGAGCTGGAAGGCCAAAACTCGACAATCTTTTCATATTTTACGAGTCAGTTGAAAAGAGCTTAAAGAAGACTCGTCTTTTGAGGAACGAGTGATAAACAGGGATAGCAACTGATTCCAGGTACAGGTTGGAATTTTCCAATCACGGCAGTGTCACAAGGATGGCTAGGTGAAATCACTCTTCGCAGTTGTTCCTCAAAATGGGTAAACAATCATATGGAGGTGAACGATCGGCCAAATGAAAGTGGAGGTGGCAGGTGCAAAACACGACCAAGGCTTTTTATGGCTGATAAATTTACGATCACAGTGGTTATTTACCGGGATAGGTTCATTTTTTATTTAAAAATGAGCTTAAACTCTGGAGGAAACTTTGCTCACTGCTTTTATTTATTTTTTAACGAGCATGAAGACCGCGTTAAAACTGCTCGGATCTTGCGTTTATTTTTTAATGAGCATGAACTTTATGCTAAAACTGCTCGAATTACCAGTCATAAGATAAGAAATGTCCCCTGTGAGATCTCTATTTTTTAAGGAGTTTCATCTTCACTAAGCTTTACTCCATATCCTTTCTTTATGCAAGTTTGGAAACGGCTAATCCTACGAGTTTAAAGGGTTAGACCTATAGGTTTAAAGGGAGGACCTAAAAATTTAAAAAAATAAATAGTCGCCCCTTGCTTGCATTCCAAAAGGTTGCATGCCCCTAGGTATAAAATACAATTTCAAGGCTGCCCCTCCTCCTTCTCACCTCTGCTTTTCTTTGGGTGTTCACAGCTACTTGTCGTCTTGCTAGTCTAATGTTAACAATACTTGTCTTCTCGTTATTTTTAACGGGTCTATACGATACTTGTCTTCTCGTTAGCCCAACTTTCAACAGATTTTTCGCAAGATCGCAAGAGAACAGCTACTTGCGACAAGAGAGCAGCTACTTGCGACAAGAGAAGAACACTACTCAAAGACAAAACATTTGTGTTATTGAGGGAGGCTTACCTCTTTCTAGTTACCCAAAGATTTTCTCGTTAATCTTTCAAACAAAACACTTCCTCGGCAATGTCTACCGAAATAGACAAGGGTGAATGACCTTTGTCAAACATGTAACTTTGACAAAAGAATCCTGTTCCAGAACAACCCCTCTTCCAACCACGGACGGGGTACGAACTAGTCATATTCTCTCACGGAAATTCTACCTTATACCCAAGGTTTTCTCTGCCTAAAGCAGACCAGGATGCATGCCCCCTGGGTTCCAGTCCCATCTTTCCGAATCACTCGCACTCATCAGGAAGAAGGACTGGGGGTGGAGACATTTCTTGATTGAATAGACCATTCAGGGTTGGTATGTGACTATTTGCGATGCGTGATCCCGGAAATGAAAGTTGGTCTGCGAGCTTGACCATTCTTCCTTCGTGCGGAAAACACATTACTCTAAAGAGTGAGGAGACTATTGCTCCCATGCAATATATATAGTCTCGTCCAAGGAGTAGGTTATAATCCAAGGGTCCTTGAACGACCATCACATTCATTTGAACAACCTTCCCTTTCAATGTAATATGCACATTGGGGAGGATCCCTAATGGTCGACTGGTTCCTTTATCGAAACCCGAGAGATTTCTTATCTCAGGCAAAAGCGCCGGGGAACCCAGTGCTTTCTAAGCAACAACGGAAAGGATACTCACAGATGACCCTTCATCAATGATAGTGCCAGCCATTACCATTCTGTATATTTGGACTATGATTCTGAATGGTATACTAGCTGGCAACCGGGGTCTGCCTAGTTGGTTCCAATCAAAGGACACAACCAGGTTGCTTGGTGGTGGGACCGAATACACGGCCGGATATGACCCTGACGATGTTCCTTCCTGCAATAAAGGAATGGGCACATTGCCCTGATGCTCATCAGAGTCTGTGTTGATGAAAAGAATCTGGATGGTGTCATCCTTATTCTCTTCAGTGAGGGTGTCATTTGAAGATGAATCTTCAATGACAGTGTCATTTGAAGATGAAACTTCTGAAGGGAGAACCGGGTCAACTGTCGTTTCGACCTTTGGACTTTTGTCTGGTCTGGATTCAGTAGGTTCATTTTCAATGACTGACGCTTCAGCTGACCACTTGAGCGGGCCAGCTGTATTCTCAACCAACAAAGGACTTGGCACGAGTTTTTTGTATCCAGGAGGAAGTCTCAACGGTGAAACCGGACGATCTTCCAAAAGTCTCTTCGCTTCGTCTAAGAAGGGACAATGGTGGATGGCGTGATCGCCTTCACACAGTCTGCAGGGGGATCTTGTTCCCCCTCTTTGTCTTGAACCTTCACTTTTGCTAGTTGATGGTAAGAATTCAACATGGCTATCAGAGGTTGATGCTCCCGAACTGTGCAAACGAGGGGACCAGTCCCTTAGTATCCGGGGAATACAGGGACAATCTCTATGGAAGTGGTCTCCTCTACATATGACACATGGCGATTTAGGCCCGGTCTGTGATGTGTGTGTATTTTTGTCAGATGTCTTTTGCTTTCCCCCAGTCGCCTTAGGCTCCTTCTTCTTCTTCTCTCTCTTCTTCTTCTCCTTCTTCTCCATGGGAGCTTGGCTTTTGCCGGCTCTACCTTGCGAAGATGAAGGATTGGAGGAAGAGTTATAGGAAGTAGAAGGCTGGTGGGCAGCTCTAGACTGATCTAACTGTTGACTCGACTGTTCAGGAACCATGGTGTTCTGAACTACATTGTTTGAGAATAGCCAAATTGGCAGGCCAATTGTCAGTCCTGGAAGCGACAATGTGGGCATGTGGGGCGCACCAACTTCTCCCCAAGAGGAGAAAGGACTAGGATTTCCATCATGGGGAATTCCTTGGTTGGTACGTTCCATGTTCTCAACCTACAGATCAACGCAGGAATAGGCGGTGATTATGTTCCGTTTTAAAATAAATTTTATAACGACGCTTTAGACACAACTTGCTTTTTCACTTTTTAAGAGTCGAGAAAAAGCTAAAGGTGACTCTAGTCTCCTTCGATGTTTTAACGAGCCCGAAGTGACAAATGCTCGGATGGACTTTTTCAGTTATAGAGTTTGAAAAAGGCCAAAAGAAACTGCTCTAGAGATCTAGGTAGAGGGTGTGCCAAACTTTTCGCAAAACCACAGAATACGTTTTACGGTATGGGTGGTCGATCTTCATGAATGCTATGTTCACTGCATTGCGATCAGTAGGGCAGCCGACACGGCTTCCTATGGATAAAGGCTTTGTTCCTATAGGGGTCTCCCAATATATACGCGATGGTACGTGGGAGCACAAGTCCGTATTAGCGCCACTGACTCTTAGGAGGAATCACCCACCTTCTTCGAGATCGACAGTCACTATGTTTAACGACGCCGGAACACGTCTCTAGCTTAGACCTCTATGTGTTTGCGTTATGTTTCAAAGCATTGTTATGTAAATTCAATTTATTTTAGGTTGATCTTGTTTAGCAGTTTGCCTTTATGGATCACCACGAGATGTATGGTACAACTCCTAAATGCAGTCTAAAGATGAGAAGCAAGCTTTTTCAATCTTTTCAACTTATGAAAATCTTAACTACTGAGGGAAAAGAAAGACATCATCTTTTCACACAGATCATAGAGCACACACTAATGCACTTTTTCCTAAATCAACATGCAAGCTGTCAAAATGCACATGCACAATGCAGGTATTTCTTTTCTCTTTCTTAATGTTGGTGTACTACAAAAAGAAAGATGTTGTATAACTTTGAATTCAATTTCAAGTGAAAGCAAACAAGCTTTTGTCCAAAATCAAAATACACCTTAAGATTTACTTGTTTCAACACTAGAAATACATAAATTCAAACCATATGATGAAAGCAAAAGCTCAATCAGCTATGAACAGCAAACAAACTAACTCTTAAGATCAGAACGACAATTATCACAGGTCTAGATCTAAGAGGCCACAGCAAGACTAGTTCACTTTCGTTATAGGAAACTGCAAATGATGTAAGAAATACACAAAGAACAAATACAGTTTATTTATACAACCGAGGTGGAATAGTGGCAAAGAAAGGTGGTTTCAGATAGGTACATTGACTGATAACTGGCTGCAAAAACAAGGATGAAAACAAGGCAACAGAAAGCAGAGAACCCCAGTTGCACAAGGCCACACTGGTTCAGCGCAGGTAGAACACTGTCAGTTTGACATTCAGCGCAGGTAGCCCCTTCGGGACCTGCGATGAAATGCAAACTGCCTTCACAGTGCCTGCAATGAAGAGAGAAACTCTCGTTTCTCTGGGTTTCCAGGTTACAGATTGCTCAAAAATCAACAGTTTTTGGCCAAATCAAAGCTATCAATCAAGTACACACTAAAGGATGATAAGGAGGATGAAAAGCTATCACTAAGAGCTGTTTAGAGTCCTTGTGGATCAGCTCTTCAAATCATAAACATGCCCAGAAACTGAGCTAGAGTAGCTGCCCTCTACTTTGCATTTGAAAGATCCAAATGCAGTTCGATTCGGTACTCCCTGTGTTTAGGAAATGAATAGCAAAAACACAAACAACCAACAAGATACGATCCCCAGTGGAGTCGCCAATTTTTTGTTGGGAAAAGTATCCAATACGGAATGACCCTATCCCACTCTAAGGGAGATAGTTCCTTAGCAACAATCAAAGCAAAGCTATCTGAGATTACTTCTTTATGAGATGTAAAAGAGGGGAGAAAGAGATACACTAACCAATGTCTTTCGCTAATGGTTGATCCAATCTTCTCTCCTTGCTGCTTGTCCCCAACTCCTTGCTCTTTCACTGGCCCAGCTACACCAAGATCCTACAAAATGGCAAGAGAGGGAAACTACAAGAAGCATACATTCATAATTGATTCAAGGATTAGAATAAATCAAATACACAAGTATAACCATACACCATTGAGACACATGCATATAGAAGAACCTCAAATGCTTTACTAATGGAAGAAGTAAGGTTTAGGAAGTGATACAACCATAAAAGGCCCAATCCAGCATCACCTTCCCAGCAGAAAGAAATCTCCTCTTCACCTCCTTCAAAGCAAATCACCCAATAGTTCTAAACTCAAACCAACAGCAATTCTTTACATTCACCAGATTCCAACCTCCCTAGACCTCATGAGAGAGATCTATATATAGGAGTTTTGGAGAAAGGATGAGTCAGCTTGAGGCTGGAATGAAGCTGACTAGTGTCCTCTCCCACTTCAGTTCTTAAGTCCACTTGGAGGTTCTTGCTTCCACTTGGAGATTTGGAACCTCTTACTCATCAACAGTCGAATTCCCTGATCCAAGTGTCATTTTGGAAGCTTCCTGGGCATTGACACCTTGAGGAATGACTGTGCCACATGTCCAAACTTGCCCAGCGCAGGTAGCCTTCTTTGCAGTTGACATTCAACACAGGTAGACAGTGGAGCAATTGATATTCAGCGCAGATGCTCAGTGGAGCAATTGACATGATCCAGAATTGCCTTGTTTTTGAGTGTTTTCAGGTGGAGAACTTTTGTTCAGTGCTATGGTTTGCTGACCTTGTTCCTCTAGGGGTAGGAACAACATGTTTAGGGACTTTGGATCCCTTAGATTATGGACATTTCATGCTTCATGCTGTAAGGCACAAAAATGTCTATAACACTTGTGAATGTCGCCCTACCTTCTATGGCATGTCTGTTCGTCATTTGAGCCACCTTCCTTGGAGATAAGCTCATCCTCCCACCATTCATGGAGACTCCTTCTTCTATTTAAGCCTCTACCATGGCCATGAGCAGCTAGTTTTGATAGTTTTGGATAGTGTGGAATTCATAGTGCTTAGAGTGCTGCTGCTAGTAGGTAGTTGGTGTGACAAGTGTGAATTTGCTAAAGAGCTTAAGGAAGGTTGTGAGTATTGCTTGTGTGAGAGAGAGTATTTGTCTTGGGAGATCTACCTCCAAGGGTGAATTCTTAAGAGACTTGCTGGCTGGACCCTCTTGAGAAGGACTCAACATCAGAACTTTGGTTGTACCTTTCTCTGTTATTGATTAATAATAGATGACTATTGTTATGGTTCCATTCTCATTTGTCTTTGTAATGGTTAATGTGAATTACATCCTTTCTGACTGATGTATAATTGCATTTATTAGATTCCACGCTTCTGTTTGTGTTTCTCTTCGCGTGTGCAGGTATCTATCTACGAGGATCGTGGAAGATCGTGACCGGCCAAAGCGAAGGAGCGAGAACGACATCTCTTCATCAAACAATAGCGTTGGAATCCAAGTAGGTGTTCATTGCCTATCTTTCATTTGCAATTAGGAACTTGCATAGTAGCATTGACTGATTGTTGCTAGACCCATTCTGGGCTAGTAGGGATTGCCTCTATCTGTAGAGGGGATTTACCTCTCCAACACCAACTTTTAAGTACAGATTCTAGCCAATTTGTACTCAAAGAGGGCTCTCTCTTTATGATTTAGCTTGGTTTTTAAAATATATTAGGCTAGTTGTGAAGTTTGGGGGTTTTTTTTGAGTTTGGGTGGTGAGATTCAATAGCAAAGGGGAAAGATTGAGTAGCTTAGTCCATTGGGCTGATGGAGTCAAAGAAAATGGCTTAACTAGACTAGGTTTCTTCACAAAGGATGGTTTAACAGAGCAAGGTAGTCAAACAAGGAATAATTAGAGACTGAAGGATGGAATGGGCTTAAAGGGTTAAAGGGAAACTAAGAATCCTTTAACATACTTTAAAAGAGTAGAACATGACTAATCATCAATAAAGAGCAATTAAGAATTCTTTATTAAATGATTAAAATGAACAAACTAGGAAAATAGGAGCAATCAAGAATTCACTGTTTATACTAGTTCAGAAGAAAACATTGAGAATAATAATGATTGAAAACAAAGTGCAATTAAGCATATTCTGAATTATTCTTTTTCGTTTATCATTCAGATGTGAAACATAGATGATATTTTAAACAAGAAAAACTTTAAAACACAAGGTATATATGAACTTATTGATCCGGTGTTTGATTCAAGAATTCTTAGAAAAGTCCTTAGCTGCAATTTTTCATCCAGCAAGCCACAAAGTTGGTCCAAACAGCACTTTATTCCAAAATAGTCAATATTACAGCAATGTCTAAGAATCCACCCTCAATACTCCAATTGAGGGGGTATTTATACAAAAAAATCTTTACAAAAATATCTCATAACAGAGTGAGATATATTCTAGTGATGACTGATTATTTTTATAGAAAAATAGAGACACTTAGTCTTAAAGATAGGAGAAAGGTGAACTGATGATGTTGTTAGGTTCCTATACGAATAGGTTTCATTTTTCATGATTGATTGTGGAAGTGCCAAATATGTTCATCCTTTCATGCTGCAAAGGTTCCATATTTTGTAAACAAATGAAGAAAATTAAAATATGAAAAGAGGGTATGCCCTAAAAGAATAATCAAAGGGCAAGAAAAATGAATTGGTCAGAAAAAATAATAAAAATGAACCCCAAACCAAAAGACCAGGAAAGTGGCCAGTCAAAATGCCATTGTTGTCTTATTTGCAAGTTCACAATGTGAAAATACTATTGCTTATCACACTTGATGGATGGCCCAACAGTTCAATCTAGATCATTCCATATTTTAATTTAGTATTGTAGAATAGAGAATGAATATCTGTCCAAACAGTTCAAGCTTGGCAGATGAGTAGATGGGTAGAGAAATTAAGGAACCCAACTGCTTAATCCGGGCCCTTAGAAGAGATAAGGGTAGATTTAGATAGGAGGCAGTCAAAAGAAAAGAGGAACTTCAGGGTTTGCTAGTTCAAGTGCACCCAATCAAAAGGAAGAAAATATGTTAGGTGTATTAGGTTGGGTAGGTAGTTTGAGGTTGCAGAAACAAGTTGATGATCACTTTTTTCTTGTCAAGAAAAACTCATCTCATCAATGACACAAGTACCATGGCAGTTGTTGGACTGCAGAACAATGGAAGCATGACTAACTCCCCCTTTCATTCCCCCAGAAATCATTTACTGACATCCCCTCAAGGACCTTGGGATCTGCCCAATGGCCCTACTTCACTTCATTTTATGAGAAATGCTAAGTTAAACTCTGAGTTTACTTAGTGAAAAGAAGCCACATTTCTTGTGTAAAAATCATTATTCCATACTCCTTTCATTTCCTTATGCCTAAGTTTTCACTCTATAAACTTAGCATTTGTTCATGCAGTTTCATCCCATAAAATCATATTAACATTTAACTTTATAATTTAGCTCCCTCAATCATTTTTCCCACCCCTATTTTTACAAAAACTATATAAAAACCCAAAAAATCTAAATATCCCTACCCATTGGCAATTATAGCCATACAATACAGTTTTCGGGGAATATTAAGTCCATCAGGGACCTTAGTATTAACCCTTCCCCATATAAACCTTGGGGTGATCCAACTCCTGGTTATATGAATAACCCTGTTAACCCACCCACCTAAAACCATGTAAATAACCCCGCGCGCATGTATATAATGGGATTAGTTTGACATATGGTTGAACTAATAACCATACCCGCCTCAACAAAATGCATAAAACCCATATAACCCAAAGTTTTAAACCCTGGCGCATTATTAAAACATTTAAATATTGCGCGGGCCCCCTCGTTTTCAAGTCCCGCAGCTTTAAACACCCGTCCACCGTCCGATCCCACGTTGTAGATCTGACGGTTGGTGGCGATATCGGAGCCCCCGATCCGCCAAAGGTTAGTGTCCGGGGGATGGGCGGTATTTCTAACGTACCCCCGCCACGCGTCAATCTCCCGGCATGATCAAAGCGCCCTCCTGCAAAACCACCCTGGGCCAAAGGCGGTGCGGGGAAAACCGCTTACCGCCCGCCACCTGCCCCCTGACGTCATGCCCACATCACCTATGACGTCGCATCCATGTCGGCCCCCCACTCCTCTGCAGTACTGCCACATCATCCGCTGACATCACCACCTTGCCACTGTGTCACGCGCCACGTCACCATATGACATCATCTGCCACGTCACCCTCTGTACCCGCTACGCGCCAAAATACACGTCGGGATGACGTCATCATTAAAAAGCGCCAAAAAGCACTAAAATGTCCAAATCTTGTTAAAAGTCATGAAAACGACGCTTTTTGTCTATTATTGTTTATGCGCTATTGGAGACGCTTGCATGCGGTTTTACAATCAATCTGCCACCAAACGTGCACAGTTCATCACCCTGCGAATTTGGCTCCATAGCTTGACCCCGCAGCTCGAGTTGTACCTGCTAATTGCCCTCTGCACCATCAAAAACAGGTATTTACCCATTTTTGACCCATAAACCCTGTTTTTTTGAAATTTCGCCATGAAAATGGACTGAGGAGCTAGAATTCAAAGAAAATTTCACTCCTACCTGTGCATCACCACCTGTTAATATACTATGTGAGCCATTGTTCAAAAATAAACCAGCAAACGTGCCCGCCTCTGCAAACTGGCCATTAAATCGGACTTTGAGCTCATTTCTGTCGGCGGATTCTCCAAACTGCCCATGCATTGAGTTCCTTTGTCAAAATCCTCTGCAAAATTTCGCTCGAATGGCTAAAACTCAATCCCATTCCCTTTGTAGTTTACTCACAGAGCCTATGAATCCAGCGAATTCATTCAAAAAACCTGTCTAAATTCTACAAAATTTGCTTTTTTACCATAAACGTTACACAATGATGCCATATCTATATCAAAGTCTAGTCTGCCAACTCCCTGACAAAGCTTCAGAGGCAATTTTTACTGTTTAGTTGTTGCACAAATCCAAATTCCAGATTACAGACACAGAGTGTTCAAGATGGCCACTCCAGCAGTCTTAAATATTACTCCTCTCAATGCACCTCACAAGGAACTTGAAGCATTACCTTTGGCTGATAGGGATCACTTAATTCAAGACATGGTTGGTGAAAGAAACCACCTACAGACCTTTTGTCAGTTAAGGAACAATTATTTGAACAACAGTGACGTTTATGGCATTTGGGAATCAAACTTTCCCATCTACTTCCTCCCTTCTGTCAATGTTTTCCCTGAAATAATTCGCCTCTGCTGTGAAAACTATGACCCAACACAAAGGGTAGTCAAGTCTCCATCTGGGAGCACCCTCTTCCATATAACTCCTGACTCAATCAACCAAATGCTAAACTTCAAGCAAACTCAGCTTCTGGTCCCTTTTTCTATGAAATTCCTGCTTGATGAAGGTCCCAAACTCTCCAGCTCAAAGATAGCCCGAATTGCTAAAGTATTCATGAGAGCAGACCACCAGCCTACAGGGCCACCTCCTTTTCTCTATGTGCATTTCAATGAAGTGGGCAAATTACTAGTAGATATGATATCTTATGTGCTGGGTTTCAAAACAAGTGAACATATTGATCATACTACATTGGTCTTGCTGTCTGCATTTACCCTAGGACATCCCCCTGCTGTCAAATACAACTATGCCAAATTTATTGCCAATAAGATACATGACCAACTGTTGAAGCTAGATAGGGAGGGAGTCTTCAAATACTCATCTTATATCTATCATCCGTTCATCTATTAGCAGCCAGACTTCTTCCAATGCCCCATCAAAAGATTGGACTCTAAAGAAGAAAAGAGGTCTGTGATTTTTTGGACCTCAATATTTCATGAGGTCCACAACTCCCCCTACTCTTACTGTGAGTTCATTGACCTGTTTGTCTATCCAGTCTCTTGTCTCCTTATCAGAACTCCTCCTACTAGGCTATCCTATGACATGCAAAAAATATTGTAGCTTTCAAAGAACTACAAAATAGGTGACTAGTACTTTTGCCAGAATCACACTATCATTAGGATATATGGCTGTGAGCTCTATCCCTACAGGCTGCCAAGATATGTGCCAATGAGACTGTTTGCCTTGGAATATTACAGGAAACTCATCAATTCAAATTTAACTCACTTTCATAGTGCCAAGAAAAAGGCTCGGTTGAAATTCAAAGACCAACTAGGCCCCTTTGTCATGAACAAAAAAGAAGGATGGCAAGATGTTGACCAAATATTGGGGGAGAAACTCAAGCTAAAGAGGAGTTTTTGGTGGGTCCCTTATGACCCAGATGACTTTATCAATGCCAGAAAAATAAAATATAGGCTGTCAGCCTATGAACATTGTAAAATCCCACAGACTGAACAATTTTCTAATCAAGATGAGTGGGTGCAAGGTACACTAGTTGAAGAATTCACCCAAGAAGAAATAATGGAGCAAAATGTAAAAGATTTGGAAAAGCCTCTTGACTTGGATTCTTTTGAGCAGGTAACATTCAAACTACCACAACAAGTCGAAGAAGGCAAATCAACCACTGCAGCTCCACAAGCTGCCCAAGAAAGGTCTACACCAACAACAGGAACAACAAAAGGCAAGGAGGTAATGGATGCAGAGCAAGAAACAGTGACAAAACAGCCAACTTCCTCTAAGGAGCAGAGTCAAGGGCAGGCCCCTCCATAGCAAACTTAGGCACTACAGGTGTCAGCTTTACAGACTCCCCTTAATGAGGAAAGAGGCAAGAAGTGGGACAGGGAAGAGAACACACCTCCAAGTGGGTCAACACAGCAACCAGAAGCCAAAAGACAGAGAGTTGATCCTCAAGTCGAGGAAGAAATTAGTGAAGAAGTCATAGATAGTCCAAGGAGGGAGAGAGAAACTAGCCAACAAACACCTACTAGGTCATTCCAGCAAGAGCAAGAGAGGCAGCATGGTATGGAGGTGTCCTCCTCAAGGCAGCAAAGCAAGAAACTGCCTGGTATCAAAGGAACTTTCATGGAAATCAACGCCCAAAACGATTTGTTAAGAGTACAGCTATATGATCAATTTCTCAAGACAACACCCTCCAAACAGCAGAGGTTAATGGCAGCTTATGACTTTAAGGAGGAAAAGATGATTTTAAGTCATTTAAAGCCTAAGATACCACAGCCACAGACAACTGCAGATTACATAAAGACAAACCTGGAGGTCCTCGCCAAGGACATACACCCATGGACCAAATTGAGCTGCACAAGCAGACAGGTGAAATGGTCTATGCTACTCTAGCAGATAAGGCAATGTTGGCCCATCAACTGAAGGAATCATTGAAAAATACAAACACTCAATTGGATTTGGAGAGATAGTCTTCCTTGGCCAAAGATAACATAATAAAGACATTAGAGGAAATCATTGTGGAACTAGGGCATGATCCTAAGAAGGATGCCAAAGGCATCGAGGCCCTCATAAAGAAAAAAGAAGAAAATATTGCTGCACTTAGAAAACAGTTGAGGTTACCTGCAACCATGCACCCTCAAACTACAGAACTTGTACAAGAAAAGGAAGGTGATGATATGATGGATCTGCTAATGAAGATGAACCAAAGGATAATTCAGATGGAGCAAGAACTAGAGAAAGCATTGCAACGCAAGCAGGGAGAGTCGACCTCCTAGCCACCTGAAACAGCTCCAACAGTGGCCACTGTTCCTCCCACACAAGCAGCAGCAATTCCTCCTGTCATTCCAGCATCCACAACAACTACATCGACCACAGATGCTTCAGCAACAACAGCACCAGAATCTAGCATGAGTATGGAAGAAATGATGAAAGCAGTCAAAGAGCTAGAAGTTCAGGTGACAGAGATGAAAGAGGCCAAAGAAAAGTTGGCCAAGCTGGAGGCAAGCTATGACAAGTCCAAAATGACAGTGGCTGAGAAACAAAGGGAAATAAAAGCCTTGGACAACAAAATAAAAGCCTTAGAGAAGGAGCTTACTCTAGATAAAACTCTAGCTGAAATCAAGAAAATTTTGTGGGCCAAAATTGGCCAGTCAATCACTGACCAATGGCAATTAATTCAGACCATACATGAACAAATAGAATTGATAGGCTTAGCTCAATTTGAGACACAAAGGGCCAAAGCATCATTGGGAAATATGCCTCAGCAAGCCAATAGAATGATTTAGTTCCTGAACACTCATACCAAAGAGCAGCTAGCAGCTCTGGATATCAGTAGCAGGACAGATACTATTCTGACAGTGAAAAAGGTGCTGACCCTGAGAAATTTTGTGCAGACTCTAGAAAGAAAGTGCCAGGAAATGCAAGCAGAAATAAATGACTTCAAACTAAAGTTTGCAGCATTGCAGAGCAGAGGGTTACCCAGCATATTGACCAGTAGTGGCAGACTGCTGACCCGTGAACAGTATGCTACCAGGATAAATAACTATGTTTCCAATCAGATCACAGCATCCTCAAGTACCTCAAAAGAAACAGGGCCTCCCTCTGGACAGAGTCTTTATGACAAGTTAGAAAATCTGTTCTACATTGAACATGAGATAAATCACCTGTTTGAGGTTCAGCCCAACTTTTACAGATACACTGAAGCTGATGAAACACTGATTAAAATACAAAGACATCAGCTGCCTATAGAGGATTGGTGGCAGGAAATGCTAGAAATTTTACCCAGGTGATTTGATTTCTGTTCTTTTTGGTCAGCTACAGGTCAACAAATTTAAGTACCCGAGCCACCTGTCAAAGAATCAAAATAGCAGAAAGAGGAATTCATATTCAGACTACAGCTCATTAAAGACAAGACCGAGCACCGAGGACAACAAAATAGCAAAACACCAAACATAGGAATGCAAAGTAAAGACGCAGCTTCAGCCGTCTCACTCAGTCTAAAAGTTCAAAAATCTCTGACAGACTAAACCACCAGCACACCAACATTTATTGTGCCATTTATTTCTCTCATTTACTTCTTCTGAAAAGTTGGTAATGAAAGTTATTGCATGGACACTTATCTACAAGATATTTTGTATCTCATTTTTGTATAAATACTTCCCCATAAGATGCATTTGGGGTTGGTGATTTTTTCTCTGGGCTGCGTTGTAAGTTCTGAGACTGTTTTAATACAAAAGCTGTTGAAATTCACTGTTGCTGACCGTTTGGATGTGGATTTGATGTTCTGGGACCTGCTACAGAATTCCTGTGTCATTCTATGGATCAATAAGTTATTCTAAACTGTGTTTTATGTTTTCTGTGTTTGCAAATTTCATATATGTTCCATAATGTTGGTAACAGAGAAGAAGAATAGCCCAGGATTTGTTTAAATGAACCCTGTGTTCAATCTCTGGTATTAATTATGTTTTCTTCAGAATTAGTCATAAATATTAATTCTTAGTTGCTCATGTTTTCACTGGTTCTTTCACTTTGAATATTACCTAGGAATTCTTTATTGCTCCTTGATAATATTCATGCACTTTCCCTCTGCCAGCATAATGAAATATTCTTGATTGCCTTTCATTCCCTAACTTCATTCCATTAATTTCAGATTTGAAGATTGTTCCAAAACTGCATATCTTGCTCTGTAGCATTACCATTTGCCCAAGAAACACTTTCAGTAGTACACCATCATTGACTCCATTGCCCAATAGTATAGACTGTTTTGGACTTGCATCCCAGCTCTGCCTGAAATCACCATCCAACAAACTTAAAACAAAACCCTGTACATCATAACTAGCCTAAAATATTTCAAAACAAAGCTAAATTACAAAGAGAGAGCCCACTCTGGCTGCAGATTGGCTTGAATCTGCAACTAAAAGACTGGTTAGTGGTTACCTCGGCCATATTCCCTTCAGTAGGCTGGGAACAACCTGAGTGATAACATATGCGTTGTTCCTATTCTCGCTGAATGTGCTCGAGGCGGGCCCTTTTATTTGGCTTGCTGTTGTCCTCTTTAGTAAATCTGTGTTGGCTACCCTATTTTGACCCATGCTTTTCACCTGTTCTGATACACTTCGACCTGTTTGACCCCTCTTCATATTTGTTCATCATGCTATGGTAAAAGTCCAAAATTTACATTTTAGCAAAAGTAAATTTACAAAATCCTTAATATGTCTTCCCACCATTTTTGCTCTGGAAATCTGTGTTTTCGAAGTTTCCTCAGAGTTTCATCAATCTATGTATATCTGAAAAAATTAGGCTGGAGTTGAAACAAGTGCTTTACCTCATGTTCAATATAGAATAAGTTCTCCAAACTATCATAGAGAACTCGGCCTGTAGGGGCCATCTTCAGATATTGATTATAAATTTGAAGCCTTACTGGATCATTCCTGGCTTTTATCTCTGTAAATGTCTTCTTAATGTCTGAGGCCTGCTTTTTTTGTGGTCTGGTGGATGATACTTCTACACTGTGTTGTCTTTCTATCTCCTACCTTTGTGAGCTAAGAGATGTTTCTCCCAATGGAGAAGTTTGCTGGCTCACTGCACTTTCTTCTTTGTGGCTATCTATAGTCTCTTTCATCATTTCCTCTTCGTACAGAGGATTCAATCTTTGTCTATTAGTCCCAGGCTGTTCCATGGGTCCACTGGCAGGAGTAGTGGTTTCCCTGACCCTCTTTTTGCCTCTTTATTCATTTAGATGAGTTTGCAAAACTGGAGTTTCTATTGTTTTCGTTTGAGGTGGAGGAGTTGGTACTTGACCCTTTTCTTTGGACTTTTCAGGTTGATCTGTCATTGTGGGCTGTTCTGTGGGCTCTACTTCGTTCCCTTTAGGTGTGCCTGTGGTTGGTATGTTGACTTCCGGTGGAGGCTGTTAAGAAGTTCCAGCAATGGATGCCCCCCTTTTTGGTCTTTGAAATAGCTTGAAAAATACCTGCCCAAAAGAATCTAGGTCAAGTATTTTCTCAAGATCTCGCATAGCATTTTCCATCTTTTCATGTTCACTAATCTCTTCTATTAAGGTCCCTTCTACCCATTCATCCTGATTTGCAAATTGTCCAATTTCTAGGATCCTATGATGTATATAAACTAATAGCCTGTTTTTTGTCCTTCTGTCACATATGAAACTATTTGGGTCATATGGCACCCACCAAAAACTTTTCTTCAATCTAAGGTGGTCTTCTAAAATCTTTTCAGCTTCTTGCCATGCATCTCTAGAATTGATGACAAAAGGGCCTAATTGGTTCTTGATTCTTAGCTGAGCCTTTTTCTTTCTGCCACAAAAATGGACTAAGTCTGCATTTATAAACTGTCTAAAATATTATAGTGCAAATAATCTCATGGGCACATATTTAGGTAACTTGAAAGGGCAAAGTTCACACCCATACATTTTTATTTCTGTGTGATTTTCATATAAGTACTAGTCACCTATCATGTACTGTTTAGAGAGTTGCAGAATTTTCTTCATGTCACCAGTGATCCTAGGAGGGGAAACCCCTATCAATAAAGTGATTTCTAGATGTACAAACTAGTCAATGAACTCATTATAAGTATAAGGGGACTCACTGGTATTATGAAAGATGGAACTCCAAAAAATCACAGACCTTCGATTTCCTTTAGAGTCCAATTTCCTGATGGGGAAAGAAAAGATGTCTGGCTGAAGATACAACAAAAGATGGTATATAAAAGATGTATATTTGAAGACTCCTTCCCTATCCAAACTTATGAATTGATCATGGATTTTGTTGGCAATGAAAGTGGCATAGTCATATATGACATCAGGGGGTTGTCTTGGAGTAAAGATTGATAGTAAAACTAAGGTGATGTCATCAACATATTCACTGGAATTGAATCCCATGATCAGGGATATCATTTCAACAATGAGTCTGCCAATGTCAGTGAAAAAAGTCTGCAGATAAGGAGGTGGACCTTTAGGTTGGTGCTTTGGTAGCATGAAGTTCTGAGCAAAACTGCTTATCTCTGATGTGGGCAATTGAGATGCTTTTTCAAGTAGATACCCCATGGAAAGAGGAGCAAGGGGCTCAGTGGAGTGGAACTGTATCATTTCATTAATGGACTTAGCAGTTATGGGAAAAAGGACAGTTTGGGATGGGGACATAACTGCTCTATGGATAGGGTCATAGTTAGCACAGCAGTGATGAATTATTTCTGGGAAAACATGGACTAAGGGGAGGAAATACATGGGAAGATTAGATTCCCACGGTCCAAAAATGTCAGACTTGTTTAGATAGCTATCCCTGACTTGGCAGAAGGCCTGAAGATTGTTCCTATCACTAGATAAATCTTTTATTTGAAAATCTTTATCTGCAAGAGGCAGATAATCTAAGTCTTTGTGAGGAGCATTAATGGGTGTGACATTCAGGGCTACAGGGGTTTCCATCTTTGGTTCTTATGGATTCAAAGATGGAAATGGGGGAAATTCTGTGAAAGATAGGCAAGACAATAGGTTGGGAGATTTGTATGGCCAATACAAACGTGGAATAGATCTGAATTTGGTTGTTTCTTGTAGAATTTTAAGCAAAAAACCAAAATCACAGGGTTTTGGCGCAGCTTGGATAAATACTTATTTCAAGACGATGAATAAAGCCTGGATGGGAGGATGACAGGTTCTAGGCGGTGTTGCAGCAAGGCTCTCAACCAGGTGGTGGTTTGCAAGCTCGAACAGTCGATTGGGACATTGTTTTGCATGGGAGCATAATCTGCAGTGAACAACAGTGAAAATGACATTTTTCCAATTTATTTAGCAAAAATAAGGTTGGCGGGACTTTTTCACATTTATCGGGTGGATGACATCAGCGTGATGTGACGCTTTGTCGTTATGCAAAAGGGTGGTAAGCGGTAAGCATCGCACCACTTTTGGGGCTAGGCGATTTTGAATGGAGGGCGAGCGAGCATGCGGAGCAGGTGACACGTGGCAGGGGTATAGCGAAAAACCGCTGGGCAATCACGAGTTAAAACGAGGCTGAAGGGTTGTCGCAATATCGTCGTCAACTGTTGGATGGGAATGCAATGATCGGATGGCTGACAGGCTTTGGAAATTTCAAGGAGTTATGCAGTGAGGCCAGGCATAATAAAACATGGTTTAATCGTATCAGGGCCAATTTTATTGGTTGATGGGTAGGTTTTTAATTAACCCGAATGGTTAATTAATCCCTTTAGTGCGGCAGGGAAAGGTTCTTAATAAGTTTCAAATAAACTTATTAATTCTTGTTTTAACTATATAATGGTTATATACCATCGAGGTGGGAATACATAAAAAATTGGGGTTTTTAATATATAATTACACAATACGGGAGGGGTTTAATTTATCGGGACTTATATAATAATTTTTAAAGTTAATATGAAACAAAACGAAAACACTAAGTTAAAATGTTAGACATTTACATTTAAAACTTATGCTAAAGTGGGAAAAGGGGTTTTTAGGTGACATTATGCATTTCCTAAGTAAAATAGGTTTTTTGCTTAGGCAAAATTTATGAAATGAAATGAATGATGGATGGATGATTTTTGAGTACTTAGGATTTTAGATCATTGGACCGAGGGTCCGGTCCTTGCAAAAGTCAGAGAAATGCTCTGAGCCCCTTTGATTTTCAAAGTCCTTAATACTTTTTGGGGAATTAGTGATATCTTTAGGGGGAAATGTGAATGGAAGTTAGTTATTTATCCTTGTTTTGCTTGAACTGCATCAAGTATAATGTATGCCTTGCACTGGTGAGGAAATTAAAGATCAACACATTTAGAAGCATTTTTCATCACAAGTATCATTCTGCAACATCATCTACCTACCCTACCTACTTTAGCCTGACATTTTTTCTTCTTTATTAGGGTGAACTTATACTGGCAAACCCTTATCACACTTTTCTTTTACATATAGAAACCTATCTAAGTCTAACCTTATTACATCCAAGGGCTCAGATTAAACTATTGAGCTCCTTTTATTCACTCTACCTATCTACTTATCTGCCAAGATTAAACAGTTTGGTCAGATTTTATTCTCTATCTACAGCATGAAATTGAAAAATGAATGACCCAAGTTTGAACAATTTGACTCTTCATCAATTGTGGCATAAGATTAACAAGTTGCACATAATTACTTATTACAGAAACTGAACTAGTAATGGCATTTAGACTTGCACACTTTCCTGGTCTATTTTTGTTTGGGGTTCATTTTTTTCAACCATTTTATTCTTTTTACCCTTTTATTTTTCTTTTAGGGTATACCCTCTTTACATTTTTTAAATTTTTTGTTTTTTGACAATATGGAAAACCTTTACAACAAGAAAAGGTATGAACATATTACAAAGCTCATCAAGTCAATCATGAAATATGACACCTATTGGTATAGGAGAATAACACTGGATCCACTTGGGGATGGATTTTCATAGTGGAAAGTCAATAACAGTAGGTCAGATGGCCTTCTGAATGACTTTGACTGTGCTTTGAAATCTCCTTCTGCTGGTTGCTTTATTGTATGTATGACAGTAATTCTTCTGAAGCTTAGGGCCTTCTCTCCGGGCTTCAACTCCAGTAAGTTAATATCCAATCCAAACTGTGACATTACCAAGGATATAGTATTTACATGTTAGAATCAGAATACATTAAAAAGTGGGATCATAGTAATGCTTCAGCATCCGACCATTGATTGTTCCTTCTTCTGTTTCTGTGTCATCCAAGTTTTTGAGATAGTACGTATTGTTCCCTTGTAAAGCATGGATAACAAAAGGTCCTTTCCATAGGAAGTCAAACTTCCCATGTTTTCCCTTGTCCTCTCTCCTGGAATCCCATCTTAAAATTGTCTCCAATGTAGAATTCCTTTGCCTTGGTTCTTTTATCAAATATTTTCTTAAGTTTCTCATGTACCATTTGAGATCTCTGATATACTTCCTCTCTGGTCTGTGTCACACGGAATCAGTCAAGGGTGCGGACACAGCTGACCTTCCTAGAAGTCTAAGACATTCTAATGACAAACAAAACAAACTGGAGCTATCCTTCTCTAAACATACATTATGATATGAGAAATCAAGTGTTTCGTTCTTACCTCTGTCCAAACGCTGTTGTAGAAGTCCAAGCTTTGTTGATCCGGATGAGCTCCTCCCGTTCTCCAAAACCTGCAATCACCAACAGTCAAACAATTAAATAGCACCTGATTATAACACAAAACAAAGCATATTCAACATATATACCAAGGAGTACATGAAATAACCCATTAACAACAAGCTATTGAGAAGAATGGACCAATTTGCATTAAAGGTAATCAAAAGGAACCATTACAACCTGAGCCTTGGTGTTGTGCAAGCTCCTTCCAGGGTCCACAAGAGTCTTCCTCTACTTTGACAAAGCTCACCCACTTCCAAATAGAACAAGTAAAGATGACAATCTCTCCTCACAAGCTTCTAAATGGAAGTCCTAATTCCTGCAGCATTTACCCTTAGAAATCTAGAGCTTTCAACCTTCTTCCTTCTGGCTCAATGCCTCTTTTTATAGTGCTCAAGAGGAAGTTAATCAGGTCCACCATCAATGGGATAGTCCCCTCTTTGGATGGGATCACTCCCTTATTGATGGGATAAGGTCCTCTTTGATAGGAGTGCATGAACCATCTGGAGGCGCTCAATACTCATCCAAGAATCTTCTAGAATGCTCTAGAAATGACCACAAGTAAGTTTTTGAAGATAAAACTTGTGCATTTTAACCTTTTCATAGGGACGCACCTGCCCCTTTAGATACAGAGCATCCTTGGACGCGGACCTTATGAACAAAAGGTGCGTACCCGCAGGCAAGGCTTGAGAGAACCTGCGTACCCAGAGATAAACATGTTTTATAAAGACTTTCTCTCTTTCTTGGAGTTTGATATGAATAGTAGAGGCATAAGACTTTCTCAAAAGGGTAGTATGACTGTTGATTGAGCCATACCGACTGTAAATAGCCATGGTGACATTTTTTAGTGTAACAGATTGCCCCCTAAAGTGCGAAGCCTGGAATAGATTAGGGTTTTGTATTATCTAGGAAGGGTGAAGCGCTTTATCATTTCGAGGATTATCTCATGGAGAACCTGGTTGGAACCTGCAATTTTCAACACAAAATACATGGATAAGATTATATCATCACTGAGGTAGGCATTCCCATACTCAGATAAAAACTTTAACTAACAGACTAACTACTCTGATACAGAAATGATCTTGTAGTACATCATAATCATAGACTTTTGTAGACACAGTATGGGCGTAGCCATTTGTTTATGATTAGTCTACTTAGATAATGAATACAAAACTCCTCGCAGCCTGGACGGTAAAGATTTGATCCAGGGTCTTCATTCCTACTTCTCGAATTGGTACGATTCTAGCCATGCGAATAAATGAGTCGATGTCGAACATGGTAGAAACCACTTGATTACCAGTCGATGATGTGAACTGTTAACAAGCGTGAGAGAGACCACCAGTAATGTCAATGGTTCTCAAAGTACCCAGTACAATCCATGAGATGTGAATGAATGAGTTGGTGTCGAACATTTCACGGAATCCTTTGATCGAAAGTCAATGATGTAAACTGACGTCAAAGGCGAGAAACCTGCCATTGATGCATGCAGACTTCAAGGCACTGACGATTTCTAAGTCATCTCTCTAGATAATGTGCTGATGTCGATAGAAAGAGACTCGTTGCAGGCAAGCCCACAACACGAAATCATTGTTCAAGTTGAAGAAATATTGCTGTAAGGACTGACTCAGGGATGGTCAAATGGATGACAAGTATTTTGCAGATGAAAGTTTTGTTTGCAGACCTCTTGAACACATAACGACACGACAGATGGTTTGGTGCTAAATAACTCAAAGTTAATCCCCGGAACCCAGTTGAAGACTTTCAAAAGTGGTTTGATTGACTGTGAGGTACAAGATTTCCCAACCCAGGTGAATGAAAAGTGTCGTGTCCAAGAGTGGTAATAAAGTTTCTTTTGAGACAAAAGGTAACAAATAGGCTCATTCTTCTCTCTTTTCCCCCACCATTTCTGGCAAGTACCTCTTTATTTTTAACAAGCTTGAGGAGGATAACATATGCTTGATTATAAGCTCATCCTTCGAACGAGTCCAACCCAGTTTTGATTCGAACCCTAGGAAGGAGTGGTTCGTTCCTGTTTGTAATTGAACAGGTCCTTTATTGTGAAATGTTTAACGAGCCCAGTATAGGAGAAACTCGGCGTTTTTCAATTTTAGAGAGTCTGAAAAACTTAAGGAAACTCCAAGTTGAACTTTTTCGTAAATTTGTGTCCCTCAAGCCCGAAAAAGTATAAAATAATACCTGGGGGAACCGCTTGATCTTGCGACCAAGGAGTACTTTCATGATTAGTGTCACTGACCTAAAAAGTAAAAAGCGATCAAGGACACGTCGTTTTATTTCCGTATCGAGTTTGAAACGACAAAAACACGGCAATCTTTTCCTGATTTTACGGTCAGAAAAGAGCTATAAGGGGACCGTCTTTTAATTCCGTTTTAACGAGTGTAAAAGAAACGCTCGGCAATCTTTTCATGTTTTAGGAGTCAGAAAAGGGCTTAAAAGATGACTCTGATATTTGTTTGTGAAAAATTACAATTTTCCCTCTAAGTCCCTTTGTCCTGTACAAAAGCGACACATTACTCATACCTGTTTAAGATAGGCAAAAATTCATTGAAAAACATCTTTCCATGGTGAAAAATGAACAAATTCATCCAAAAAACCTATAAAAAGACTTTTTACCATGTCATTTTTACCGTTTGACTGTTGAGGTTGAAAAAGGAGCTTTTGACAAGAAACTTCCCATGGTCGCTGCGGAAAATCCGACCGTTAGAATCGAACGTCGTCTCTTCCAGGTATTTCAGAACATCCTCCTTGTCAATTTCATCCGTTCAGAATTTTGTTTTAAGTTTCATTTTTTATTTTTGGGGGGTTTTGGGTTTTGGAAACCGCCCTGCGGGGGACGCAGGTTTCCTAAAGGCTGGCCTGCATCCCCCGACTTTTTCCTACATAGGGAAAAGGTCGGGGGACGCAGGTTGCCTTCAGGCCACCTGCGTCCCGGCGCACTGTGTGCCAAACGCGGGGTGCGTCCTCCGCAAAACACGGGTTTTGAAACCCCAAACTCCCAAACCAACCATTGAAATTTCTCAAAACTAATTTTAATGCCTATTTATTCATGTGTAGGGCACTTATCATGCTGGATTGGAGAGAAAGAGAGCATGAGGAGGTTGATGAAGCTGCAATCAATCATCAACCTTCCCTCGATGCCCTAAGAGGATGTGGTTTATACAAATACTGGTCCATACCCGGTATGAGAGCTCAGGTAAGGTTCTTGGAGTGGCTGGTCGAGAGATGGAACGTTCAAGAACAATGCTTTTATATCGGCGGGCAACAACTCGAGATAGAGCCTGCTGACATTTACTTTCTTACTGGCTTGCCGAACAGAGGTGAGCAACTCAATCTGGCTGGGACTAGGCCGGGTGGCCAATCCTTTGATAGTCTCCGAGCAGATTGGTGCCTACCTAATCGAGAGCACAAGAAAGGCATAGAGATCAAATATGTCTCTCAACGTGAACTCATGGTCTTAGCTTTCACTGTGACCAGGATTTGCGGCTCATCCGTTTTACATATTGCTACTGGGTCTCAATTTCGGATGGCAATTGATTATCTCCAAGGCACCATTTTCAACTGGTGTGATGCATTGTTGGCTAACTTGAAAGCCCAACTGACCAAGGCAAAGACCGGCAGACTAAAGACCTTTGGATATGGGCCTATAGTCGTGAGCTTTGCCTTAGAGAGGATACCAATGCTGATCCCTCAGCATCTCACTGTTGATATTTCGGGTCCTCAGGAGCCAAAGCTGGTACGATGGGTTGCTGTGATGGCCCGGCATCCGGACGAGGGTGCGGCAGTTGTTCGATTTACTGACAGTTATTTTCACTGGTTAGAGGACCAGGTGTTCGCGATTCAGGACTTTCCGTATGCCGGAATAGATTTTCGAGGTGATCCGGATATGGTTCTTCCACAGGGAGAACAATGGGATGACATAGGTACTTTATTTTTCACGAGTTTTCAAATTATGTATTTTTTTTTGTTTTTTATATATATCGTCTCAAACTGACAGTAAAATTTTCAAAATGCAGATGTTGGTCCACAGCGTCCAGCCAACCTCCGGCTTTTCGAGAGGCGACATCCAGTTGCACCGCTACCGGCCCCACAGGACGCGGCGGCTGCGGAGGTACTAACTGAGTTGGAGCATGATCTACAGCGTCTGACGGCGGATATACCGGAGACATCTATGGACGATATTCCTATCAGACTTCAGCGCTACGTAGTCGCGGTCCCTGGACCGTTAAGGAGATTTTTGCGCAAAGTAGCTCGTGCAGTGGTGTCGTACATTGAGCACCACCAGTGATTGGCTAGTCACTTTGTAGACACATGTGACATTTTTGTCTTTTTGTACTTATCATTTTGCCGATCATAAGGTGTTTTTCAACCTATGATCGAAGACGATGTATATTTTTTGACACACTCCTATCTATATATATCACTATTACTGGCTTATCTTGTTTAACATGTATGATGAAATGTTTTTTAAATTTACTTGCATGATTATCGTAAATGTCTGTCCAACACTCGAGAAGCAATTGCATCTGCTAATGTATTTAAGGACCTTGGAATATGTTGATATTCAATGTAATCAAATTCACGTTCCAAGAGACGCACTCTCAAAAACAACCTTAATAACACAGGATTTCTAATGGCATAAACTCTATTAAGCTGTAATACAACAAGTTCAGAATCTAACCTCACTATCAAACGTCGAATTCCAAATGAAATAGATTCGGATAATAATTCAACCACTGCACTGTATTCTGCAATGTTATTCGTTGTTTGACCGAGGCTTACCCCATGCATAGAAACTAACTCGTCAGAGGGTGAATAGATAACCCAAGCTGCGGAAGAGATATTCCGTGTATTACGACAAGCACCATCAGCAAATCCAATGTATGTTTGGAGGGGCGTCGACATCTACAATATCAAGAGCAAAACCAAGATAAGCCAGAATAACGACGAAAAACACACTCACTAAGCTAAGCACACTGACTAACTAACAATCAAACTAGCTAGAAAGAAAACCTAACCTAACTAAAATTCTCCATACCCACCATTTAAGCATAATACCTCTTTAGGTAAAGTCCATTTCTGGGTTTATCCAAAGAGTCCCCATCAAAATCTACTAGCTCATAAGCCCCTTTTGCTAGCTTTCGCTTTACAATATAGGGTCCATGCCACATAGGAACGAATTTTCCAGCACCTAGCTTATCGTTAGCTTGATCATATAAGAGCACTAGGTCTCCCTCCGAAAACTTTCGAGGGGTCACATTTCTATCATACTGAGCTTTCATTCGCTTCGCGTGAGTCTCGATTGCCAATGTAGCGTCACGTCGAGTCTCATCTAATTTAGCTAAGTACAATAAACGTTTCTCCTCTTCGGAAGTAGCTGGAAGTAATTCGACAGCCATTTGAAGTGATGGGATTTCACATTCAATGGGTAACACTGCTTCTAAGCCATAAACTAGCTGGAAAGGAGTGAACCCTGTTGAGGTTTTCACTGAGGTTCGGTATGCCCATAGCGCCGAAAATAACATGTTGTGCCAATTCGACCGATGAATACCAATGGTTCGTCGGATCATGATAACCAGAACTTTGTTGATAGACTCAACCAAACCGTTGGCTTGCGGATAATAAGGAGTAGAGTTGTCATGGCGCAAACCAAGCTGGCTTGTAAGTTCAGTCATCATGGTGTTTCGAAAATGGCTTCCATGGTCAGTAATAATTGCTTGTGGGACACCAAACCTAGTTATTATATGATTGAATATGAAAACTGCAGCTGTTTTGCCATACCTAACTAAAATTCTCCATACCCACCATTTAAGCATAATACCTCTTTAGGTAAAGTCCATTTCTGGGTTTATCCAAAGAGTCCCCATCAAAATCTACTAGCTCATAAGCCCCTTTTGCTAGCTTTCGCTTTACAATATAGGGTCCATGCCACATAGGAACGAATTTTCCAACACCTAGCTTATCGTTAGCTTGATCATATAAGAGCACTAGGTCTCCCTTCGAAAAATTTTGAGGGGTCACATTTCTATCATACTGAGCTTTCATTCGCTTCGCGTGAGTCTTGATTGCCAATGTAGCGTCACGTCGAGTCTCATCTAATTTAGCTAAGTACAATAAACGTTTCTCCTCTTCGGAAGTAGCTGGAAGTAATTCGACAGCCATTTGAAGTGATGGGATTTCACATTCAATGGGTAACACTGCTTCTAAGCCATAAACTAGCTGGAAAGGAGTGAACCCTGTTGAGGTTTTCACTGAGGTTCGGTATGCCCATAGCGCCGAAAATAACATGTTGTGCCAATTTGACCGATGAATACCAATGGTTCGTCAGATCATGATAACCAGAACTTTGTTGATAGACTCAACCAAACCGTTGGCTTGCGGATAATAAGGAGTAGAGCTGTCATGGCGCAAACCAAGCTGGCTTGTAAGTTCAGTCATCATGGTGTTTCGAAAATGGCTTCCATGGTCAGTAATAATTGCTTGTGGGACACCAAACCTAGTTATTATATGATTGAATATGAAAACTGCAGCTGTTTTGCCGCTTGCGTCGAATGTAGGCATCGCCTCGGCCCATTTAGTGAAATAATCAACCGCGAGGATGATATACGCATGCCCCCCGGCCAAGTGAGGGTTACAAGTAATAAAGTCGATACCCCATTTGGCGAATGGACCAACGGCAATTATAGGGTGGAGAGGAGCAGGTGGTGCGCGCATCTTTCGATCAAACACTTGGCAGTTGTGGCACTTCCGGACTGCAATGATACAATCTTTAAACATAGATGGCCAGAAGTAACCAGCGCGCAGCACCTTCTGAGCTGTGGCATACCCAGACATATGACCGCCACATGCTCAAGAGTGACAATCATTCAAAACTCTCTCAGCCTCTTCGTGAGTTAGACAACGTCGAAAAACTAAGTCTGCCCCCCGGCGATAAAGTGTATCTCCAATAATTTTGTATTGCTGGGATTGAAACCTAATTTTTCGCCGTTCCTCTTTGGAAGCTTCAGGCCGAAAGGTTTGGGTTTGGAGATAGATGATTATATCCCCGAACCACGGATCTAAAGTACTGATAAGAAACAAAGATTCGTCCGCAATGGACTCTTCTGCCACAGTTTCTGTGTCAGTATGCAGGAAATCACACATCAATTCCGCAAAGACTAAGGATTTCTTAGACTTGGACTTCTCGAACTCCAAGTCGAACTCTTGCAGGATAATGATCCATTTAGAGTACTTGCCCCCTAGCAATTGTTTTGTCAAAATATAAATCATAGGGTTGCAATCCGAAATAATTGTAGTTTTACGGAGAAGAATGTAGTGACGAAAACGCTGGACAGCTTGAACGGCTGCCAGGGCCAATTTCTCCACATGCGAATATTTTAACTCAGTGGGATTTAAGGTTCGACTGAGATAATATATCACATGTTCTGCTCCGAATTCATCTTCTTGAACTAACACCATTCCAATAGTGGAATATGAAGCTGCGAGGTATAAGAAGTAGTCCTGGTTGTAGTTGGGAGGATGCAACAACGGTGCATGGGTCAACGCGTGTTTAAGTGCATCAAAAGATTGTTGGGCAATCTCGTCCCAAAAGAATTGAACGTTCTGTTTCAACAACCGTGTAAAACCTTTAGTGACCTCGGCGTAGTTTGGGATGAATCGACGTAAAAAGTTTGCTTTCCCTTGCAAACTTTGGAGTTGGCGCAAACTCGAAGGAGGAGGCAATTTGATGATCGCTTCGACTTTCGAGGGATTGACGCGAATGCCAGCTTTTGAAACAACAAATCCCAGCAATCGACCTGTTTCTATGCAGAAAACACACTTGTGGGGATTCAACCGAATTCGATAATGCCTACACCTCATAAAGATGGCTCGTAAGTGGTCAAGGTGATCAGCTCGATGTAAAGAATGAGCAGGCAAATCATCGAGATACGGTTGCACAATGTGCTTGATGTCGTGAAATGCGTAAGACATCGCCCGTTGAAAAGTGGCCCCGGCATTCTTGAGCCCAAAAGGTAATTTGCAATAAGCAAATGTCCCCCATGGACAAATGAATGTCGTTTTTGGTTGGTCGACAGGTAGAATATTGATTTGATATTAGCCCGAAAAACCATCCATGAAGGAAAACATTTCACTTCCGGCACAATCATCAATAATTTGATCGATATAAGGCGTAGGATAGTTGTCTTTTGGACAAGCTCGATTGATATCCCTATAGTCGATACAGATTCTTATTGTTCCTTGTTTCTTGTTGACCGGAACAATATTCGATACCCAATCCGTTAACGGGATCGGATAAATGAAACCTGCTTTCAACAGCTTTTCGACTTCTGCTTTAATCGCAGCCGCTTTTCGAGGGTGAATCTGACGCAACCGTTGCCGAATGGGTTTAGCATCCGGGTAGGTTTTGATTTCATGAACAACAATGGCAAGATCGATTCCCGGCATTTCCTCGTAAGACCATGCAAACACATCGCGGAATTCTTGGAATAGGGCCTTGTAAGTTTGGATTTCTTCTTCTGTACATGAGGCACCTATATGAATGTTCTCCTCAATTCCGGGCTTCACTGAAATATCAATGGGAATAGTACGAGAAATATTCCCTAAATTCAACTCTGAATCAGAATGTTTCGTTGGATCCTGAGCGTCTTTGACATATTCAGCGGTAAAGATAGATGAAAAATCATTTTCAAATGCATCATCCTTAGGTAAAAACGAAGATCTGTGATGGAGATCTTCCCATGGTAGATCGTCTACACTTAGGATTTCGCGAAGTTGTTCGTCAGATGACACGACTTCAGGAAACGCTATCTGTTCTAAGGTTGAGGTGAAAAGTGATTCTTCACTGACCACATTCATTTGGTCGACTTCGGTTGAATGAAAGTCGGTAAAAGACATAAGAGCTTCATAAGCAATTTCATATGGACTCAAAGGCATAGCATTACCGAATGAGTCTATCTCAGAGTCAGATGGAACATACCAAGGATCATCATAAATAATGTTTTCTGACGTAATCATATGAATCGTTGCAAACGAAGGTTCTACGCTGAGTGGAGGGAGAGGAAAAGTTCCCAGTAAACCGGAATCCTTAACTAAACCTACACCAACGTCCTTATAAGGGATTGTCGTCTTACCGACATGCTGGATACTCTCTGAAGAGGCTGGGTTGGATGAAAAGTATGTCAACTGATCAATAGTCACGATCTTACCGTTGTGTGGAAACTTAATTACTCTGAAGACCGATGAAACGATCGCTGTCATAGCATATGACCAACTTCGACCCAAAAGAAGGTTGTAGTCTAGAGGGGCATCAACCACTTCCACATCCAGACTAACGGTTTTACCTTCTACCCCTATAGGCAATTCCTGTAGAATACCAAACGGACGGAACCCACGGCCATCAAAGGCCTTAAGAATGGTGGGGGATTGGTTCAACGAAGGAGAACCAAGGGATCTCCAACATTGAATTGACATAATACACGTAGAAGCTCCCTCATCAATCACAGTTCGATGAATAGGCCTGTTTTTGACTATCACTGGAATTTGGAAAGCCATTTGATGGGGGAGTCGTGGTGTACTATTTTCTAGATCGAATATCATTAGATTCGGATCCTGAACGTCAACAGCTCCTATAGCCGAAAAAAGCAATTTTCGTTGTGCTGGACATGATTGCAGCACTTCTAACGCCGACATTGCTGAGGGTGAAACAGCTAAGTCCTCAACAATGTTGTAATTCTGGGCCGCTCTCGCATGTGGATTGAAAGCAGACCTTCGAAGTACACCCTTGGCGGGCGATTTAATTACTAAGTCTGGGTTAGGTTTCTCGATCTGTAGTGGATCGGAACCAGGAGCTGAGGTTGATGGATTAGAGTGAGAAGATTATGCTTCCTTACCATCAACAGGATTCTTACTACCATAATCTTGCGATCGAGTCGCAATCCTCACATGAGACATCATCAAAATGGGTTCTTCACTGGCATTCGAGGAAGAACCTATCATCTTATTCTCCTGCTCCGGAAATGGATTTTTTAACATAGCAGGAGTGGGAGAACCTTTGACTATTTTCACTACCTCGGCCCGATGAGGGCAATCTCTCGTAAAATGATCCTCTTCACAAATAAGACAAGGATATCGAGGTTTGCGCTTTTCGTCATTGGTTTCTGACTTTTCAGTTTTCTCCTTTGGAGCCTTGTCTGCTTTAGCCTTTTTCTTTCCTTTCTTCTTTCCACCGTTTTTTGATTTGGCCGTAGATGACTCTACAGCGTGAATATCGGCGGTAAGTTCAGGAGAAGACTCTCCTGTCGAGGAATCGGGCAAAGTGATAATAGGAGTAGTTGAAGCCTTGGAAGACTTCTTCTTGCTCTTTGTATTCACGATACCAATCATACCATCAGCGGCATGAGATCCCGAAGGAGCAGCAGTGATTTGGTTCGACTTTGGAAGATCCGGAATCTTCTCGTGTAACGTACCCGACTGCGTGTAAACTAAGTCAAGGTATTGTGCCTGAGCAATGACTTGCTCCTCAGTAACTACTCCGGCTTTAGCTACATCTTCAGTAATTCTTGGTAATAATGATTTAACAAACCATTCATCTAAGATTTGGTCCGGGATAAAAACTTTCACTAGCCTTCTTCGACGTCTCCACTCATGAATGTGATCTGAAATATACGTGGAGGTTGATTGTTTTAGTGAAGTTAATAACTCCGTACCGTTATCGTATCTGACCGGTAACTGAAAGTGAGTTAAGAACGAGGTAGCTAACTGGCTAAAATTGTAAAAAGAGGCCCGTGGTAACTCAATGTACCACTTGGCCGCGAGACCAATGAGTGTACGCTGAAAAAGACGTAAACGGATCGAATCATCTGAGATGGAATTTGAAGCACACCAGAGGTGGTAAGTCATCACGTGATTGGACGGATCCTCTCCAGACTTACCTTCGAACTTGGGTATATCGCTGGGCAACTTATTTGGCATTAACGGCCAGAACGGAAGATATTTAATTGGATCGTTCATTAGGCGCGTCAAGTCTGGTAAATCCAAAGTTGCGATAAACGGTAACTGCCGGTTAGGATCTCTAAAACTCTGGGTCACAATACCGGCCCCAGGAGGAGGATATCCAGGATAACTAGGAACAGGAGTCGCATTTGGGATATTATATCCTCCTGGAAAACCAGGATTAACCGGACCGTACTGGGGTTGCTGAGGTTGTTGATAAGTGTACCCAGGATACGGTTGATACTGGTAAACCGGTTGTTGGACAGCTTGCCCAGGTTGATACTGTCCCTGGTACGGAGGTTGAACAAATTGAGGTTGAGTAGTAACAACCGTACTTATACCAGGTTGGCCTACAGGCATCTGGACTGTGGTTTGAATCGTAGATCCAGACAACGGTACAGATGTCTGAGGAGTGGTTACAGGGACAGTAGAAACCGGAGCCGTCGATACTCCAGAAGTAAGTATGGTAGATGTGGCGGTAGTTGCTGCAGCCGTTTGAGATGGAGTACTAGGTGCAATTGGCGGCTGAGTAACTACCGAAGTTACAGGGGTCTGAACACTTGACTGGACAGGTTGCGGTTGCTGGGGTGGACCAAGAACTACAGGTTGTCCTGCTTGAGGTACCGACTGTATACTTGGCTGCAACATCTGTTGACCTTGTGACGGATCCCACACTAACATTCCAGGGTATTGACCCATAACAGGTTGAGGGTACTGAGATCCATAGCCGGATTGAGGATAGGATTGATAATTGTAAGGTGCAGTCCCATATGATTGCCCTTGAGGTGGTTGATAACTTTGACCTGAGTATTGACCTTGAGGTTGATAACCTTGAGGTAAATACGGGTACTGGGGTTGACCTTGACCTTGAGGTTGGTATCCTTGAGGTTGATACCCTTGGGGTTGATACCCTTGGGGTTGCCATCCTTGAGGTTGCCATCCTTGAGGTTGATATTGATACTGAGGTTGACCTTGGGGTACATATTGAGGTTGGGGTTGACCTTGAGGTATGTATTGCCCCATAGGAGCGTACTGACCTTGAGGTTGCCCCCCAGACACGAATGGAGTACCTTGAGGTTGCCCCCCAGGCATTAACAAAGGTTGCCCCCCAGGCAGTAATTGGCCACCTTGAGGTTGGGTAATGGGAACTGAACCTGACATCATGTAAATGTCTCCTACACTCAATGGTACATTACCACTGTTTCCAACTAATAACCCATGATCAATGGGTTGAGGAGATGCTCCCGCAAAGGTACCAGAAAGAGATTGATACCCAGTAGGAATAGAAGGACCGCCATGTAAGAAAGATTCAGAAATTTGTGTAAACACAGATGACTGACCAGACATATTTACAGGAGTATGAATACCTCCAGGTGGAAAAGGAGTACGAGGTGTAGAAAAACCTAGCCCAAAGTTGTCTAAATAATTGGTTAACGAAAGGTACCAAGTGGTACTTCTAGGAGGGCTGTAAAAGATGGATTCACGCTCCCTTAGATCAAGGGTAATTTGATCTTCAGGATCAGAGACGCCTATTTCTTCCTCTGGAACAAGTTCTTCTATAGCAATCAAACCAACAGGAAGATTTTCGGTGATAATTCTTTCTATTCTCGGTGAATCAGGAAAACTAGGAGTCGGAGTAACAGGTTCGGATATTTCTGGTTCTTCGCCTGTATCACTAGTAGACGAAAAACTACCAACAAGTTCAGAAACTGTAACAGCTTCGGGATTATAACCTGTCTCTAAACTTTGGTAATCTGGATGGACTACCAAGGAAGATTCTCCTTCTTCAGGTGAACCTACTCTACTGCCACTAGGAGGAGTTACAAGGACCTTTAAACCTTCTAAATTACTGGGGTCGTCTCGAGGAGGTTCACCCCTAAGTCTACGGGATCTTCTCAACAATTCGGCCACATAAACAACTTCAGGAGACTGGCCCCGAATTCTACGGGACTGTCTCGGTAATTCCGCCACAGCTAAAAACTTTTAACTACTACACACGAAAACAAAATAAAATTTCAAATCAAACCACCTAAAGTCTCTAAAGAACCAAACAAATTTGAATCACACGCCTAAAGAATCTAGGGCGTCAAACCAAACACAAACAGTATCTTCCGGACCAAAAGCGCTAGTTGGTGATTAGGTCCAACCTCGCAGGATTCAGTACAGAAATGGCGGGTGGAACAGTTACGCCGACAACCTGCTTAATGAATAGACTAGACCAAGTTCCTCCACTTTAACCGTCTCGAGTGAAGTGAACCCCCCAGAAAATCCAAGTGAGTATAGCCGACGTCTGCTCCAGGTACAGTGGGACCTTCCCTCCACCGTCACCTTGGGTAGAATCCTAGAGATTATGGTCACTAAGGTTACCAACGGCCACAAGTACACCTGGGGGAACAGTCTAAACTCCGACAGCACGCAAGGGCAGAGTAGCAAGCTCAATCCCCTTACCGGCTCCTTGACAGTAATCCAAGGTTTACCGATAAGTGACCCCTGGCTCCTCGACAATGGTTAATCCAAGGTTTACCATTTGTAATACGTACTGTCTGGCGTCGTTCCCAACGAGGGGGGAATGATCCCCTCACTGGTTCGGACACGAGCTCGTGCTTCTCCTTTAAGAGGAGCTTTCCCAGAGTGTAAATGTAACAATTGGATTTGATTCTATCACAAGATCGACTACTTGTTTGTTTTACTGCCTTGGAGAGTTAAGTACTCACCTACTCCAAGACACTAGCCTAAGCTATGTTGGTGCTTCAGAGCCCTAGAAAATAAAAGTTACTAGTTCAATTTTACTTTAAGCGTTACTTTTAAGGTTGTTCTTTTAAAGTCACAAGGTGATGGAAGTGAAACCAATGGTGTGCAGACTCGACTCCAACCACTACAAAGATGCACCTAAGATGATCTATACTACTTTTGCTTTATCAATGAAAATCTTTAACTAAGAGAGTTGAGAGAATGCAATTTTTAAATAAAACAACTTCCTTTAGAAAAGACAATCAAAGAAACAATTCTCTTTTTCTTTTTCGAGCACACAAACATAACCACTCTTTACTTGCACGAAAAACTCTTTTTCTTTCAAAAACTTTTAAAGCTACTTGAAACAAAACTATTCAAAGGAGATATTTTTGTATTTTCTCTTTTCAATAAAGCATGTAAACCTACCTTTAACAAAAAACAATCTCAAAAGCTATAAAACTATTAAAATTTGACTCACAAGCAAACCAAAAGAGAGATTACTCTAAGTAAACCTAACAAGGCAAAAGCTCATAAAGACGATTCTAGGATGTTTTACTTGATCAAAATCAAATCAAGGGCTAGCTAATGCAGAATCAAAAGACTAGCCAAAACAAAACTCAAATCTTTTTGTTCTTTTTGTAAAATGGAATTCAAGACTTAAACAATAAGCACTTCGAAAATGGCCCAAAAGACAACTTGATGGTAAGTTACTTCTATAGGTAGACTTTTAGAACAGGTCTGACTTCTTAGAAAGTTGACAAAACCAGAGATATCTAAGGCTTGACAATTCCTACCGCTAAAGTCACTACAAGACCTACTCAAAATCAAACCCTAGGGCTTACACTTCGACGAAATCCACTAAAACACTTAATGCTAATGAAACCAGTTCAGGTGAAGATTCTGGACAAGGGACTGATGAATCTGGGCAGAAAAAACTAAGAAAAAACAAAATCTAAGAGCAAAAAAGGCAAAAAGTGGAATTTTCTTAAATTTTGGCAGGGGACGCAGGCAACCCGTTAGCACAGGTGCGGGCCCGCTCTGTGCACACAGCAAAAGTGCATCCAGGGACGCACTGTGCAGCACTCAGAGGGTGCGTCCTACTGAAAAACTCAAGAAAACCAAAAATAAAACTAATCCTAAGCTAACCCACCCAGAGACAAGATCACAGAGCCAAAACCAGAAAAATAAACCAATTTTCTCAAAGCAAAGTTCAAACAAAAGAAAGGACTCTTCTCCTTAATGGAAACTATCCCCAGCGGAGTCGCCAATTTGTCACACGGAATCAGTCAAGGGTGCGGACACAGCTGACCTTCCTAGAAGTCTAAGACATTCTAATGACAAACAAAACAAACTGGAGCTATCCTTCTCTAAACATACATTATGATATGAGAAATCAAGTGTTTCGTTCTTACCTCTGTCCAAACGCTGTTGTAGAAGTCCAAGCTTTGTTGATCCGGATGAGCTCCTCCCGTTCTCCAAAACCTGCAATCACCAACAGTCAAACAATTAAATAGCACCTGATTATAACACAAAACAAAGCATATTCAACATATAGACCAAGGAGTACATGAAATAACCCATTAACAACAAGCTATTGAGAAGAATGGACCAATTTGCATTAAAGGTAATCAAAAGGAACCATTACAACCTGAGCCTTGGTGTTGTGCAAGCTCCTTCCAGGGTCCACAAGAGTCTTCCTCTACTTTGACAAAGCTCACCCACTTCCAAATAGAACAAGTAAAGATGACAATCTCTCCTCACAAGCTTCTAAATGGAAGTCCTAATTCCTGCAGCATTTACCCTTAGAAATCTAGAGCTTTCAACCTTCTTCCTTCTGGCTCAATGCCTCTTTTTATAGTGCTCAAGAGGAAGTTAATCAGGTCCACCATCAATGGGATAGTCCCCTCTTTGGATGGGATCACTCCCTTATTGATGGGATAAGGTCCTCTTTGATAGGAGTGCATGAACCATCTGGAGGCGCTCAATACTCATCCAAGAATCTTCTAGAATGCTCTAGAAATGACCACAAGTAAGTTTTTGAAGATAAAACTTGCGCATTTTAACCTTTTTAGAGGGACACACCTGCCCCTTTAGATACAGAGCGTCCTTGGACGCAGACCTTATGAACAAAAGGTGTGTACCCGCAGGCAAGGCTTGAGAGAACCTGCGTACCCAGAGATAAACATGTTTTATAAAGACTTTCTCTCTTTCTTGGAGTTTGATATGAATAGTAGAGGCATAAGACTTGCTCAAAAGGGTAGTATGACTGTTGATTGAGCCATACCGACTGTAAATAGCCATGGTGACATTTTTTAGTGTAACAGTCTGCTGCAAATGGATGGTCTAATTAATTCTCCTTTGAATATCATTGGGCTCCACTTGAGCTTCCTGAAGTAGTTTCATTACTGGAACTCCTAAGGATGAAGGAAATATAGCCTCCATGCCATAGACTAATTCATAAGGACTAGTCCCAATGGATTTCTTTGTAGTAAGTCTATTTGCCCACAGTGCATTAGTAAGTTTTTTGTGCCAGTTTTTCTTGTTTTCTTCCAATAATTTCTTAATGATATTAATTAAGCTTTTATTGGAAGACTCAGCTAGACCATTACCTTTAGGGTAATAGGTTGTGGAATGGCCTAGAGTGATATGGTATTTATTACAGAAACTTATCATTTTCTTGGATTTAAAGGCAGCAGCATTATCTGTTATGATCTTCTCAGGACAGCCAAATCTAGACAATATATTGGTTTCTAAGAATCCTATAATCACAATATCATTGGCTTGTCTAAAGGGAATGGCTTCTATCCATTTAGTGAAATAATCTGTGGCATTGAGAATCCATTTATGTTGGCCAGAATATGGAGGATGGATTTCTCCAATGAAGTCTAAGCCCCATTGTTGAAAGGGTTTCTCAGTGGAGATTGGTCTCAGGGGTAAAGGTAGTAGTTTTCTCTTGCCCTCAAAAATTTGGCATTTATGGCAAGCAGTGACAAATTTCTTTACATTGGTGAACAAGGTTGGCCAATAAAATCCAGCCCTCAAGATCCTTTCTGCAGTTGCCTTCCAGTAAAGGTGTCCACCATAGTCTCCTACATGAAATTCTTGGAGAACCTTGTCAGCTTCTTCTTTTACTAAACAATTCAATAGAATGCCTTCATGATTTTTCCAAAATAAAGAATTATCTAAAATACAAAATTTTGCAGCTTTCAGCTTTAAAAATATTTTCTTTGTCATGGATAACCCTGGAGGAGCCTGCAGGTTTAATAATACATAAGTTATATCAGCATACCATGGTGAATCTAAGAAGGCCTAGCTGATTTGTGGAGTCACCATCTCCTGTTCATTATCCAGTTCATTAATGTCTAGGGCTTGACAATTTGTTTCAGTCATGAGTTTAGCCAATCCCTGTCCTTTTATAAGCATTGTAGGTCTAATTTCAATATCATATTCCACTATAGCAGCAATCCATTTACCTCGTTTTCTCTCAATTCCATCTTGAGTCAAGATTTCTTTGACAACAACATTTGGCACATAGGCTATTACATGGGAATACAATATGTAAACTCTAAAGTATTTAATAGCTTTTACCAGTGCAAAAGCTTGTTTTTCCATAATTTTGTATTTCAGTGGTGCATCCCTAAGTGCTTTACTAAAAAAGGCTATTGGTTTTTCACATCCTTGATCATCCTTTTGTAGTAAAATAGTAGTTATGGTGTGCTCTGATGCAAAGGAAAATATTATGAAATCTCTATCAAACTTTGGACTTGTGAGTTAAAGCCATTTTAATTTCCTCAAAAGTTTGCTTGGCTTCAACTGTCCAACTAATACTAGAATCCTTTTTCAACATATTATTAATCAATCTAATTAATTCAGCTAAATTAGATATGAATCTTCTCAAAAAATAGATCTTTCCTAGGAAAGCTTGAAGTTCTTTGACATTTCTAGGATGGGGAATTTGCAGAATAGCTTCTATTCTAGCAGGATCAATTTTGATGCCTTCTTTGGAGATGATATGGCCTAAAAGTTTGCCTTCCTCTAGACCAAACAATGACTTCTTAGGATTTAAGGAAATACCATATTTTTTACATTTCAAGAATACTTGTCTTAAGTGATCCAAGTGTTGTTGATCTGATTTAGAAAAAACAGTCAGGTCATCTAAATATATAACCAGAAAATCATGAATATCCTTTGCAAATGCTATGTTCATTGCCCTCTGAAAGGTCGCCCCTGCATTTTTAAGTCTGAATGGAATTTTAACATATTTGAATGTACCCCACAGTGTTGTAAATGCAGTCTTTTCCTGGTCTTCAAGATGAACCAGGATCTGGTTGTAGCCTGAGAACCCATCCAAGAGTGAAATCCTAGAGGCTCCTACCACACTCTATAAAATGTGATCCATCTTGGGCAAGGGGTAGTTGTCCTTCAGAGAAACTTTATTAACATTCCTTAAATCGACACATAATTTGATTTCTCCAGTTTTCTTCCCAGTGGGTACTAAATTAGAAACCCACTCTGAAAATCTAATGGGAGCAATTATTCCTGCTTCATACATTCATTTGATTTCCTTTTCAATTAAGGGTAGAAGTACAAGATTAATTCTTCTAAGATTTTGCTTGAATGGTTTCTGGTTTTCCTTCAAGGGTATTGTATGTTGAATTATGGAGGTGTCATAAGATTTCAGGTCTTCATAACTCCAGGCAAAAACATCCTGGAACTCTCTCATTAGTTCAACGTATTTGAGTTTTTGGTCAGGGGGCAAAGATTTGGACAACTTTACCATTTTAGGATTATCCTCAGTTCCCAAATTATAGTCCTCAATATATGCTCTTAAGGGTTCCATTTTGGGTTTCTTTGGAATATCATTGAAATCAAAAAGATCTTCCAAAGGTGTTAATACCTTAGGCAAATGTTTGTCTTTTAAGTTGATTACCTCAGATTCTCCTTCAACAATTTCATCAATATCAATCTCTTGAAGTTCCTGCATTTCTTTTTTGGAAAATTTGGTTGGGTGAAGCATTTGAGTTGCACTTACTACTGAAATGTTTGTTTCTATCTTGTTTGTTTGATCAAATTCACTAATTGTGTCTACATCCATGTTTATGTTACAAAATTCCTCATCTAAAGTCAAAAAATTGTTAATCTGCTTATCACCATCAAACACTTTCTAGTTTTTTAAATTGTTTGGTATAGATGGCCTATGTCTAATCTCAGCTGTGAACTGATGATTGGGTTCAAATGGTAGCTTGCAGGTGCTGGCAAACATTGGCAGAATATGAGCTTGAAAAATATGTTTTCTTGGGATTTTGGCAAGATTAGTTTCCAAAAATGTGTTGAGAATCTCTATCACTGTATCTCTGTAATACTTCAATCTAGGCTCATTTGTTGAATATTGTCCTTTAATCTGTTGAACTGTTAGCTTAGAATCTCCTAAGATAGACACCCTAATTGCTCCTAATTTCTTAACCAATTTGAGACCTAGCAATAGAGCTTCGTATTCTGCCATATTGTTGGTGCATCTAAATTTTAATCTGTAGGCATGGCCTTCAGCATGGTCGTTTTCAAGATTATGCACCCAGACTCCTGCTCCTTCTCCTAGTTTGTTAACTAAACCATCAAATTCTAAGTGCCAGAGAATCTCATGTTTGTAATTAGTGTCAGGAGTCTCAGGAATCTGTTTAATAGGGATATTTGTTTCCTTGCTTTCTTCTATTTTCTCTTGGGTGTCTGGTGTGTCATTTTTTTTAGAAATTTCATGTATTTGAACACTAGATTTATCATTTGCAATTTCTTTTGGTTCTGCTAAAACTTCTGATTCAGTTAAAGGATCCATTTCAGTATTTTAGAGAATGAAAGAGTCCATATCAGAGTGAACTGAGTAGATAGGGAAATTTTGGGGTTTCTCCTAACTACTTACAATGTACTTCATTAAGGTTTCTCTGTATAGTTTCTTGGGTTGACCAAATACTAAAATAGTGGCATAAGACATGTCTAGTTGTAGAGATCCTTGAAGTTTTGCACCCCAAGACCTAGACAATAACATGCCATACTTCGGTGGAATTGCAGCTACTACTATGTCCATTAGAATTTTTTTGGTAGGATATTGAACTAGTGACACACACAAGTCTTTGATTAAACCTAAACATCTGACCTAACTTGAATCAAAAGAAAAAAGTTCTTTATACAATCTGGTGATGTCTAGGTCCAATTTCTCCATTACAAATTTAGGCATTAAGTTATGAGAGGCACCAGAATCAAACATGGCATTATGAAGTATTTTATCATGTATATTTAGATTTACATAGAAAGAAGGGATTCCTCCATCTACTAATTTCCCATTCACTTCAGGGCTAAAATCAATTTGGGCTGATCATCAAAAACATTTACTAAATCTTCATTAACTGATATTTTGAGAGACTTGTTAATTTGGCTTCTTTAGATATCATGTTTAGCTAGTTCAGACAGTGGAACAACTATTTTTAATTTGCCTACTTCAGCTTCCAGATTAAAAGGCTTTTCAGACTGAGTTCTTGCATTCCAGACAGCTGGATTCTCTTTTTCATCTGTGTTCTCTATGTTTCTCTCCTTTTCAGGAGTGGGGTTATGGGCTGAAGTTGTTTCCACATCAACTTCTAGAGGTTCTTCCACGTTTCCTTTAGAGGGAATAGAAGTGTAAAGTTGTCTATTATTGGGTTGATTATCGGACACATCTTCAATAATTGGGTTAGATGGGTTAGGGTCTATTCTGGAAAGAATATGTACAGGGATATTATTAGTCTTACCTTTGTTAGGCTGCTTGGTGGCTTTCTGTTTATTAGTTTCAGGGACATCTATTCTTCTACTCCTCAGATTGTATTGTTTATGGACTTCATAAATGGTTGTATCATATCCCTCCCTAAAGTCAAATGATTCACCTGACTGAGTTTGGAATTGTTTCAGAATGTAAGCTTCTTGATCGTCTTGGGTCAAGAAAACTTGTTCTCCATTGTTGAGTCCCATAAAATTGATTTGGGTGTCTTCTGTTGGTTCATCAAAAGTGTAGATTTCAGCATAATTTTCCTGGAAAGGGGGCCTAAGGTTTTGATTAGGGCTAGCCTTCCCAGTATTCTAATTTTTGTTCTTCCTGAAATTTGGATTTCTCCCAGTGTTACTAGGTTGTCCATCCCAAGGGGATTTCCTTTCGATTGTTTCTACTCTATCTCCTAATCTCTCCATACCTTTAATAATGGCATCCAATTTTTTCTCAAAGGCTAAAGGTTCTTCTTTCAAAGGTATCCTCCTTTCAGCTCTAGTTCTAGCTCTTTTGGATATTAAGTTAGCTTCAACACTAATAGCTATACTTTGCATCTCTTCTAAGGTTCGAGGAGCTCTTTCCCTGAGTTGGTATGCCATATCTGAATCAAATCCTTCAGGGAATTTGATTAATGCCAAATCTGGAGGAGGTCTAAGGTTTTGGGGGATAGCATTGTAAACATTATTAAACCTGGTACAGTAATCTTGTACAGTTTCTTGTGTTCCCCTTTTCAATTTTTCATACTCTGACAAAATATGGAGAGGGTCTTTCTTCTTTTCCCATCTGTTCAAGAATTTCTGATAAAGAGCTTGTAGGTCATTGACATTGTTTATAGGGGGGGCTCTAAACCATGTCCTAACATCTCCAGTTAAACTTTGAACAAATATCCTCATTCTAACATCATCAGCATCAACTTCATATATCTCAAAGTAGTCTGTCATCTTTTTAGTATGTTGTTGTGTAGTGTAAGTACCAGAGCCATCAAAAGGATTGATCTTGCTTTGGTATTCTTGGGGCATAGCCCCTGGGTTGGCAGGTAAGTGTAGAGGAGTGTATCTATTTGCCATGGCTGGAGGGGTAGGTGTGACAGATGGTTGAGCAGGGATAACAATGGGAATGTGAGTTATAGATGGAGGGGTGGAAGGGGTAGCTTGGGGTTGAGATGAACTTGGAGAGGCTGAAGTGATCACAGAAAGGTTTGATGTTCCTATAGAGGTAAGTTCAAATTGAATAGAATTCTGCAAATATATGTCAAGATGTGAAGTGGCAACTTCAAGATGTAAATTTTCGATGAATAAAGGATCATGAACTGTGTGGTTTAACCCTGATTTAGAAAAAGTTTCAAATAAAGAGGTCTCAAACCACTCATCAAAAGGTTCTTCCTCAAGGTAAATCCACTTCACTGGATAGGATCTTGATCTGTATAAAGGCCGTGAACTAGCAAAACTCTCTTGGCTTTCTTGTCTCCTTAGAATCCTAGGGATCATATTAGGGTTTTCGAACACAGGGGGTGGATTTGGATCAGGGTTAGCTCTGGTGTAACGAGTCCTTTCTGAAGCCAGGTTTCTAGGTGTATTTTTGGGTTTTTTCTCTAAATGGGTTGGGTAGAACAACTTCTTATAGTTTCTTTAAAAAGCTTTAGATATGGGATTTGAACTTTCTTAAAAACTTATTTAATAAAAGGAACTGATCCAAAATTTGAAACTAGATGTTTAATCCATAAACTAGACTAGAGATAGACTGAAGCAACATTCATTTACTTCTTCAATTGCAAAGCAAGAGCATTTCAAAGGCTACCTGGCTAACTTCAGGCTCCATCTGTAGTTTATAAAGTAAACAATAGTAACAAACAAAATGTTCAGTTCCCAAGTGGAGTTGCCACTATGTTATCACTCAAATTTTCCTATAAGTTGTTGGAAAGAGGAAAAGGGTCCGAGGAAACCACAAACCAACTTTTAAGTACAGATTCTAGCCAATCTGTACTCAGAGAGGGCTCTCTCTTTATGATTTAGCTTGGTTTTTAAAATATATTAGGCTAGATGTGAAGTTTGGGGGTTTTGTTTGAGTTTGGGTGGTGAGATTCAATAGAAAAGGGGTAAGGCTGAGTAGCTTAGTCCATTGGGTTGATGGAGTCAAAAGAAAATGGCTTAATTGGACTTGGTTTCTTCACAAAGGATGGTTTAAAAGAGCAAGGTAGTCAAACAGGGAACAATTAGACTGAAATATGGAATGGGCTTAAAGGGTTAAAGGGCAACTAAGAATCCTTTAACATACTTTAAAATAGAAAAACATGACTAATCATCAATAAAGAGCAATTAAGAATTCTTTATTAAATTATTAAAATGAGCAAACTAGGACATAGGAGCAATCAAGAATTCATTGTTATACTAGTTTAGAAGAAAACATTGAGAATAATAACGATTGAAAACAGAGTGCAATTAAGCATATTCTGATTTATTCTTTTTCGTTTATCATTCAGATGTGAAACATAGATGATATTTTAAACAAGGAAAACTTTAAAACAAAAGGTATAGATGAACTTATTGATCCAGTGTTTGATTCAAGAATTCTGAGAAAAATCATTAGCTCCAATTCTTCATCCAGCAAGCCACAAAGTTGGTCCAAACAGCACTTTATTCCAAAATAGTCAATATTACAGCAACGTCTAAGAATGCACCCTCAATACTCCAATTAAGGGGTATTTATACAAAAAATCTTTACAAAAATATCTCATAATAGAGTGAGATATATTCTAGTGATGACTAATTATTTTTACAGAAAAATAGAGACACTTAGTCTCGAAGATAGGAGAAAGGTGAACTGATGATGTGTTGTTCCTATTCTCGTTGAATGTGCTGGAGGCAGGCCCTTTTATTTGGCTTGTTGTTGTCCTCTTTAGTAAATCTGTGCTGGCTGCCCTATTTTGACCAATGCTTTTCACCTGTTCTGATACACTTCGACCTATTTGACCCCTCTTCATCTTTGTTCATCTTGCTATGGTAAAAGTCCAAAATTTACATTTTACCAAAAGTAAATTTACAAAATTCTCAATATGTCTTCCCACCATTTTTTCTTTGGCAATCTGTGTTTTTGAAGTTTCCTCAGAGTTTCATCAATCTCTGTATATTTGAAAAAATTAGGCTGGAGTTGAAACAAGTGCTTTACCTCATGTTCAATATAGAATAAGCTGTCCAAGCTATCATAGAGAAATCGGCCTGTGGGAATTGTTTTTATTCCTGATGCACTTGTTGATCAACTAGCTTGACTGCTAGCATATTTATTCAATTTATCTACATAATCAATGTGCTTCATTAACCTGTCATTGATGACAAAAGGACTTGGTAGCCCTTTATTCTGTAAAATTGTGAACTTCTCCATAAAAGAATTAATTTCCACCTGCATATCTTGACATCTTCTTTCTAGATTCTGCATCAAAGTTCTTTTAGTTAGCACCCTTTTGATTTCCAAAATAGTGTCTGTCATGTCTGGGATGCCAAGTGCTTCCAGTTGTTCCCTATTTTTGGTATTCAAGAAATGTATAAGCCTGTTGGCTTGTTCAAGCATTTGTCCTAACTGTGCTCTTGTCTATTGAATTTCTCCATGTGCTGTTTTCACTAAATCAATATGTTCATAAATCACTTGGATAGATGCCCACATATCATTTATAGATTGAATGATGTTGGCCCAAAGGATTTTCTTGATCTCTTCCAGGGGTTTGTCAAAAGTGAGCTCTTGTTCTAATGTTTTAACTTTCCTTTCTAAGGCTTTAATTTCCCTAGTTTTTTCTGCAACACTTATTTTTGAGGCATCATATTTCTTTTCTATATTAGCCAATTGTTCTCTAACCTGTTTTAATTCTGTAACTTGTAATTTCAGTCCTTCCATGGCCTTTATCAATTCTTCAGTGCTCATATTAGTAATGTTGCTTGATGATGTTCCTGTTGTTGATGTACCTATAATCACCTTTGCGGTGCCTATTGGGATGTTTGGAGCCAATGATGCTCCAAGTACAGAAGGGATTGTTGTTGATGTACCTGTAGGAATTACTTTAGGAGGATGGGAGGTCGAGTCTCCCTGCTTTTCCTTCAGTGCTTTCTCTAATTCTTTCTCTGTATCATTCAATCTTTCATTAAGTTTCAGGAGCAGGTCCATCATATCTTCTTCTGATTTCTGTTTTACAACTTCTGCTATCTGAGGATGCCTTGAAGGAGGCAGTTTCAGTTGTTTCCTTAGGGCAGCAATGTCCTCTTCTTTCTTCTTGATCAAAGCTTGTATGCCTTTAGCATCTTTGGGATCATGTCCCAATCTAATGATGATTTCTTCTAATGATTTGATTATGTTATCCTTGGCTAGGGAGGAGGCTTTTTCTAAGTGAAGTTGAGTAGCTATATTATCCAAGGAATTTTGTAGCTTGTGGGCCATCTTTGCTTTGTCAGCTAGTGTGGAATAAACCATTTTCCCAGTCTGTTTGTGAAGTTCAATCTGGTCCATAGGATGAATATCTTTGGCTAAGACCTCCAAATTTGTTCTGATGTAATTTGTTGCTGGCTGAGGTTGTTGCACCTTTGGCTTAAAATAACTCATTAACATTTTTCCTTCTTTAATATCATAAGCTGACATCAATCTCTACTGGTTTGAGGGGGGCATCTTCAGATACTAATTATAAATTTGAAGCCTTACTAGATCATTCCTGGCTTTTATCTCTGTAGATGTCTTCTTAATGTCTGAGGCATGTTTGTTTTGTGGTCTAGTGGATGATACTTCTACACTGTGCCATCTTTCTAGCTCTTGCCTTTGTGAGCTAAGAGTTGTTTCTCTCAATGGAGGAGTTTGTTGGCTCGCTGCCCTTTCTTCTCTGTGGCTGTCTATAGTATTTTTCATTATTTCCTCTTTTGACAGAGGATTCAATCTTTGTCTTTTAGTCCCAGGCTATTCCATGGGTCCACTAGCAGGAGTAGTGGTTTCCCTGTCCCTCTTTTTTCCTCTTTCCTCATTTAGAGGAGTTTGCAAAACTGGAGTTTCTATTGTTTTAGTTTGAGGTGGAGGAGTTGGTACTTGACCCTTTTCTTTGGATTTTTCAGGCTGATCTGTCATTATGGGTTGTTCTGTGGTCTCTACTTCCTTCCCTTTAGGTGTGCCTGTGGCTGGTATGTTGACTTCCGATGGAGGCTGTTAAGAAGTTCCAGCAATGGATGCCCCCCTTTCTGGCCCTTGAGATAGCTTGAAAAATACCTGCCCAAAAGAATCTAGGTCAAGGGTTTTCTCAAGGTCTCTCATAGCATTTTCCATCTTTTCCTATTCACTAATCTCTTCTATTAAAGTCCCTTCTACCCATTCATCCTGATTTGCAAACTATTCAATTTCTGGCATCCTATGATGTATATAAACTGACAGCCTGTTTTTTGTCCTTCTGTCACATATGAAACTATTTGGGTCATATGGCACCCACCAAAAACTTTTCTTCAATCTAAGGTGGTCTTCTAAAATATTTTCAGCTTCTTGCCATGCATCTCTAGAATTGATGACAAAAGGACCTAATTGGTTCTTAATTCTTAGCTGAGCCTTTTTATTTGTGCTACAAAAATGGACTAAGTCTGCATTTATAAGCTGTCTAAAATATTATAGTGCAAATAATCTCATGGGCACATATTTAGGTAACTTAAAAGGGCAAAGTTCACACCCATACATTCTGATTTCTGTGTGATTTTCATATAAGTCCTAGTCACCTATCCTGTACTGTTTAGAGTGTTGCAGAATCTTCTTCATGTCATCAGTGATCCTAGGAGGGTAAAATCCTATCAATAAAGTGGTTGTTGGATGTACAAACCAGTCAATGAACTCATTATAAGTATAAGGGGACTCATCGGTATTATGAAAGATGGAACTCCAAAAAATCACAGACCTTCGATTTCCTTTTGAGTCCAATTTCCTGATGGGGAAAGAAAAGTTGTCTGGCTGATGATACAACAAAAGATGGTATATAAAAGATGTATATTTGAAGACTCCTTCCCTATCCAAACTTATGAATTGATCATGGATTTTGTTGGCAATGAAAGTGGCATAGTCATATCTGACAGCATGGGGTTGTCCTAGAGTAAAGATTGATAGTAAAACTAAGGTGATGTCATCAACATATTCACTGTAATTGAATCCCATGATCAGGGATATCATTTCAACAATGAGTCTACCAATGTCGGTGAAAAAAGTCTGCAGATAGGGAGGTGGACCTTTAGGCTAGTGCTTTGGTAGCATGAAGGTATAAGAAATATGGCTTATCTCTGATGTGGGCAATTGAGATGCTTTTTCAAGTAGATACCCCATGGAAAGAGGAGCAAGGGGCTCAATGGAGTGGAACTATATCATTTCATTAATGGACTTAGTAGTTATGGGAAAAAGGATAGTTTGGGATGGGGACATAACTGCTCTATGGACAGGGTCATAGTTAGCACAGCAGTGATGAATTATTTCTAGGAAAACATGGACTGAGGGGAGGAAATACATGGGAAGATTAGATTCCCATAGTCCAAAAATGTCAGACTTGTTTAGATAGCTATCCCTGACTTGGCAGAAGGCCTAAAGATTGTTCCTATCACTAGATAAATCTTTTATTTGAAAATATTTATCTGTAAGAGCCAGATAATCTAAGTCTTTGTGAGGAGCATTAATGGGTGCGACATTCAGGGCTACAGGGGTTTCCATCTTTGGTTCTTGTGGATTCAAAGATGGAAATGGGGGAAATTCTATGAAAGATAGGCAAGACAATAGGTTGGGAGATTTGTATGGCCAATACAAACGTGGAATAGATCTGAATTTGGTTGTTTCTTGTAGAATTTTAAGCAAAAAACCAAAATCACAGGGTTTCGACGCAGCTTGGATAAATACTTGTTTCAAGACGGTGAATAATGCCTAGATGGGAGGATGACAGGTTTTGGGCAGTTTCACAGCAAGGTTCTCAACCAGGTGGTGGTTTACAAGCTTGAACAGTCGATTGGGACGTTGCTTTGCATGGGAGCATAGTTTTCAATGAATAACAGTGAAAATGACATTTTTCCACTTTATTTAGCTAAAATAAGGTTGGCGGGACTTTTTCGCATTTATTAGGTGGATGACATCAGCGTGATGTGATGCTTTGTCGTTATGTGGAAGGGTGGTAAGCGGTAAGCATCACACCACTTTTGGGGCTAGGCGGTTTTGAACGGAGGGTGAGCAAGCATGTGGAGCGGGCGACGCATGGCGGGGGTACAGCGGAAAACTGTTGGGCGATCGTGAGTTAAAACGAGGTGGGAAGGGTTGTCGCGATATCGTCGTCAACTGTCGGAGGGGAATGCAATGATTGGACGACTGACGGGCTTTGGAGATGGCGGGGAGTTATGCAGCGAGGCCCGGCACAATAAAACATGGTTTAATCGTATCGGGGCCAATTTTATTGGTTAATGGGTAGGTTATTAGTTAACCCGAATGGTTAATTAATCCCTTTAGTGCAGCAGAGAAAGGTTCTTAATAATTTTCAAATAAACTTATTAATTCTTGTTTTAACTATATAATGATTATATGCCATCGGGGCGGGAATACATAAAACATCAGGGTTTTTAATAAATAATTACACAATACGGGAGGGGTTTAATTTATCGGGATTGATATAATAATTGTTAAAGTTAATATGAAACAAAACGAAAGCGCTAAGTTAAAATGTTAGACATTTACATTTAAAACTTAGGCTAAAGTGGGAAAAGGGGTTTTTAGGTGACATTATGCATTTCCTAAGTAAAATAGGTTTTTTTACTTAGGCGAAATTTATGAAATGAAATGAATGATGGATGGATGATTTCTGAGTACTTAGGAAAAATTTATGAAATGAAATGAATGATGGATGGATGATTTCTAAGTACTTAGGAAAAATTTATGAAATGAAATGAATGATGGATGGATGATTTCTGAGTACTTAGGAAAAATTTAAGAAATGAAATGAATGATGGATGGATGATTTCTGAGTACTTAGGCTTTTAGATCATTGGGTCGAGGGTCCAGTCCCTCCAGAAGTCAGAGAAATGCTCTGAGCCCCTTTGATTTTCAAAGTCCTTAATACTTTTTGGGGAATTAGTGAAATCTTTAGGGGAAAATGTGAATGGAAGCTAGTTATTTATCCTTGTTTTTCTTGAACTGCATCAAGTGTAATGTATGCCTTGCACTGGTGAGGAAAGTAAAGATCAACACATTTAGAAGCATTTTTCATCACAAGTATCATTCTGCAACATCTTCTACCTACCCTACATACTTTAGCCTGACATTTTTTCTTCTTTATTAGGGTGCACTTAGACTGGCAAACCCTTATCACACTTTTTCTTTTACATATAGAAACCTATCTAAGTCTAACCTTATTACATCCAAGGGCTCAGATTAATCTGTTGAGCTCCTTTTATTCACTCTACCTATCTACTTATCTGCCAAGATTAAACAATTTGGTCAGATTTATTCTCTATCTACAGCATGAAATTGAAAAATGAATGAGCCAAAGTTTGAACAGTGTGACTCTTCATGAATTGTGGCATAAGATTAACAAGTTGCACACAATTACTTATTACAGAAACTGAAATAGTAGTGGCATTTAGACTTGCACACTTTCCTGGTCTATTTTTGCTTGGGGTTCATTTTTTCGACCATTTTATTCTTTTTACCCTTTGATTTTTATTTTAGGGTATACCCTCTTTACATTTTTTAAATTTTTTGCTTTTTGACAATATAGAAAACATTTACAACAAGAAAAGGTATGAACATATTATAGAGCTCATCAAGTCAATCATGAAATATGACACCTATTGGTATAGGAGCATAACAGCTCAGACCAAAACTTGACCAAAACTTCTTCCTCTTGATTTATAACACCTACACCCTTGTTTGTAGCCAGGGAAAATTTTAAGAATCCCCCCTAAATTTATAAATATAATAAATGGGCGAATCTCCATGGTATATAGGAAAAATGGAAGGCGATTTTATCAATAATATAATATGTATATATAATTTTTTGGCGAATCTCTCACCAGGCATGGCGAATATTTTACTCAATTATAAAATCTTGTAAGATCTTGGCCAGTCTTCCACTAAATAATAAAACTTTGTAAAGTCCTAGTGAATCTTAGCATAGGCTACATGCTGGTTTAATTCCCCCATTTAAATATGCTACATTCCAAGTGAATACCATGGGTCAATACCATGTGCCATTTTGGTGAATACCATGGGTCAATACCATGTGCCATTTTTATTTTTATTAATTCTAATATTAGGGTTAATAATGGTTTTTTGCATGGTATTAATAAAAATCTAGTCCATGGTATTTGTCCCATAGTATTTTGGCCATAGGTTTCACCTAAATATAACGCATTTTTTGAGTGTTCGTAAATATAAGGTGACTTATGGAGTAAATATAAAAAAATGTTTTATTTGTTTACCATACCTCTCGTTTATTTATATTTTTATTAATTTACCATACCTATTTTATAAATATGGTATTTGGCCCATAAGATTCACTTAAATAAAACCTCTTTCTTGAGCCTTCATAAATAGAACGAGGGTTATGGACTAAATATAAAAAGAGGTTTTATTTATTTACGATACGTCTAGTTTATTTATATTTTTATTTATTTACCATACCTTTTGAGTAAGTATAAAAAGACGTTTTATTTATTTACCATACCTCCACTTTACTTATATTTTTATTTGTTTACACCCTTACATGTATATAAGGTGACTTATGGAGTAAATATAAAAAATGTTTTATTTATTTACCATACCTCTCATTTATTTATATTTTTATTAATTTACCATACCTCTTTTATAAATATGGTATTTGCCCATAGGATTCACTTAAATAAAACCTATTCTTGAAAATGGGCGAATGGATTCACTTAAATAAAACCTATTCCTGAAAATGGGCGAATGGAAGTTTGTAAGTCCTAATTTCAAGGGCTAAATTTACCTTTCTTACCCTCTCCCTTAAAATAAGGTGGGCTATTTGAGGTGATTTGTAAAAATGTACTATGATACAAAATATTCGCCCACTAAAAATTTAAAACCCCTTAATTTCGCCAAAGGGCGAACATTCGCCCCTAATATTATCCTTGTTTGTAGCCTTTGTATTACCCTAGAAGCCTCATTCAAATCTCATCCAAACCTCAAGTATGCATACAAACCTTGCTCATCTATTGACACATCAATCCTTCATTAGAAAACTATTGACCATAAAGTAGACATATTGATAGGACATCTTCCATCAACCTTACAATCTTGTTGTAATCAAGCACATCAATATTGCACTATGACATATATGTACATCAATCCATATAATCCATGAAAGAATCAAACATCAAACTATGATATGATAGACATTAATGAAGGTTGTCATCAAGGACAACACTAGAGCCATAATTCCAACAACAACGGGGGGTGAGAGAAATCCTAGCCTTGCTTGAATAAATATTATTTTCCCTTGATGTGATGGTTGGTATTCCCAAGAATATTCTAGCAAAAGATCGGGAAGATGAAGGGTCAATGTGTAATTATAAAAATAATAAGGAGAAACCATCAAGGTTCTTGGTTCTTGGTTCTTGGTTCTTATTTTCTCCTTACCTTTTCTCTCATACTCTCTTAATAATAAATTTGATTTGGCAAGAGAAATGGTGTTAGAACCTAGAGAGATTCAAACCTTACGAGTGGTTAAGAGTTGCGAGTGATAACCTATGTGACAAATATTGAGTTTTTCCTATGTTTGAAGGAGAGTAGCCTTAACCTTTTGTGTTAAATATGGTCTAAAAATGTGTGCTAAAGTTTAGTTTTCCCTCAATGCATGTTGGCTTGTTGGGGCCTGACCCAGGTTCGGAGATGATTTAGCCAAACAAATCACGGTACTACTGGCCCTTTTGGCAATATTCCACAAAGCACGGACTGAAGTCTCACCCGAAGTAGTATGGGAGGGTGTTAGAACTAGGTTTCCGCACCCTAGGGATGTCTGATGGGTACCAGTGGTCCGCGGTTTGACACTGCGCTTATGTTGCTACATGCATCTATCAGTACCTCACAGCCGGTGATGCTGCCTTCACGCAACCCTACTCGGGGGCTGAACAGTGTTATTACCCAAATCCATACTAGAAACTTGATATTAGTTTATTAGCTTAGCTTATCTGTATGCTTTCATTTATACTTAACAATATTCACCATTCATACAAAAGTGCGCAGTAAATAAACTGTATAATTTCACTTGATATCAAACATGTAATAACATAAGAATGGATACACGGAATTCAAATAAAACTTCTCTTTATTTTTCTTCTTCCTTGGTTACAGACTCGATTCTGCCTTATGCACTCAGCTATAGGGGTCCGTGCACTCAGCTGCAGACTCTACTAGGCCTCTGTGCACTCAACTGCAGAGCCTCTTCCTACTACTACAACCCAAGATACTAGACTCTTGCTAGTTGCTCGCTATCTTTCAAACTCCATCCATTCGTTCACTTCATTATTTTACAACTTAGAGCCTCACTCTATTTATACAATCCCATGGTCCATGGACCATGGTAGGCCAACACTACATTTGAAACTTAGGGTGGATATCCCTATGACTCTAACATACAGTTCGCGCTCCGCACCTGCAATTTGTGGAGTTTTTACAATAATATTACTCAAAACTTGGGCTTTGAGCCCCAAACCATATTGTGGGGGGATTCCATGCCCAACAGGCCCCCAACACAAAACATTGTGACTCTCCCTCGAGTAACTCTGTCAACGTGACAATCTTGATGTGGATTCCCTCCAACTGTTCCCATACAGTGCTGATGTCTGTCGCGCACTGAGCTGCTACTTGCTAAACCTGCTACATTCATTCCTCCATGTCTGAATTGTGTCTTTACATTTGTACCAACATCCACTGCATATGTTTATAGTCCCACACCCTTGTCCGGCCCCTCGGGTCGCGAAGACTATGCTTCAGCCAGTTAGTCAAATATTTGGCCCACCCATGTAGGGCTTCAAGCGACTATCGTTTACTTTGACTGGGAAGGTTTCTCCATTTAGTTTGACTAGTTGGACCGTGCCTTCGTCTGTGACTTCCTTAAGCACGTATGGTCCTAGCCAGTGCATTATGAATTTTCCCAGAAATTTTTCAAACTCACTGTCATACAGCAACACTAAGTCATTTACCTTGAAGGTGTACAACTTGATATGGTGGTCGTGCCGGGCTTTTTCAGGTTGCTTTTGTACCTGTTGATGAAATCTAGCCAAAAACAGTTCTTCCTCAAGTTCTTCTAATTGCGCAAGCCTTTCCTCTAGAGCTTCGCAGTCTGCCATGCCTGTAAGCACTGTTATTCACAGACTAGGTATTATATATTCCATCGGCATGACAGCTTCCATGCCATAAACTAACTAAAAAGGTGTTTGTCCCATTAGTTTCTTGCACGTTGTCCTATAAGCCCATAGCATGGCAGGTATGCACAAGTCCCAATCATTTCGTTGTGCATTGCATACTTTGGTCAGCGCGGTCTCCAGTATTTTGTTGAATGCCTCTACTATGCCATTAGCTTGTGGGTGGTACGGTGTACTTTTTTGATGATACACCTAGAACTCTTCTGTGAGCACACTAATGGTTTCATTTAGGAAATGTGTTCCGCGATCACTCATTAAGAATTTTGGACAACCAAATCAGGCCAACATGTTTTCTAACAAAAACTTCGCAGTTGTGGCGGCCATGCAGTCTTTGACTGACTGCGCTTCCACCCATCGTATCAAGTACTCTGTCGCGGTGATGATGTAGCATGCGCCTATCTTTCCTTGAGGTTTGATCGGTCCCACAAAGTTGAATGCCCATTTCTCAAACGACTACAATGTCATTTTTGGATTTAACAGCATCTCGTCCCTCCGCGATGGTTTTCTAGTCCTTTAACATATATCAAAGGCCTTATAATGTGCTTTCGAATCCTAGTGCAAGGTTGGCCACCTTAACCCTGCATGAAGAATCTTCTGTGCAGTCGCGCGTCCTACACAGTGTCCTCCTGCAGCACCCCCATGTGCTTCCAAGAGGATCTGGCTTCATTCAAATTCAGGTACGTATCTTCGCAATATCTCATCATTTCCCATTTTGTTTAGGTGCCACGTGATGATAGAAAAATCTGTCACGCGCACCACCAATTCCTTCTTCTATTGGATGGAATATTCCTTTAGTGCAGTCCCTATTGTCATAAAGTGAATTATATCTTTGAAGTGTCCGTCCGTGATGAGCACCACAAAGAGTTGTGCATTAGGTAGTCCCTCCTCCAAATTAGTGGGTTCCTCACCCGTCTCAATTCACGACAAGTGATCTGGTCCTGCGTTCAGGCATCCAGGCTTGACTATGACCTCAAAATCATATTCATAGAACAATAAGAGCCACCTGCATATGTGGCCCCCAATATAGGCTTATTGACTAGGTATTTCAACATAGAATGGTCGGTATACATCTTGAAATGTCCTTCAAATGAATAGTGTCAGTATTTTTGGAGCGCGTACACCATCGCTAACCCCTCGCGCTTGGTGGTGGAATAGTTCTTCTCTGCTTTGGACAACCTCCGACTTGCAAACGTGATAGGGTGATCCAAGCCTTCCCTACCCTCCTGTGTGAGCACTTCTCCCAGCGTGATACACGATGCATCAACATGGACATGAAACTCCACATCCCATTTTGGGAAGACCAAGATTGGAGCGGAGGCCAATTTCCCCTTCAGGATGTCCAAACTTTTCATACAATCATCATTCCAGCAAAATGTAACATCCTTTTTCAATAATTTTTCCATCGGCACGGTGATTTGGGCATAGATTTTGATAAACTTTATGTAGTATCTGGTGTGTCCCAAGGTAGCACGCAGTTGTTTAACACTTCGCGGTGCTTCCAAATTTAGAATAATGGAAATCTTCGCAGGGTCCACCATCAGTCCTTGTTTGCAGACCACATGTCCCAGCAGGTTTCCAAAGGGAACGAGGAATGTGCACTTCTTAAGGTTCAACGCAATCTGGTGTCGACGACAAGTATCCAACATCAAGTTTAAGCTTGCTACATGGTGCTTAACTAATCCAAACAGTGTCCAATCATCCAGATTGACCTCCAAGAACTTGTGGATGTATTCTTTGAACGCAGCAACAACGATGCACGAAACGATGGCTGGCGCGTTCTTTAATCCAAATGGCATAACGATGTATTGAAAGCAGCCCCACTCTATTGCGAAGGCCATTTTGCTTGTCTTCTGGCACGATCTTGATCTGATGGTACCCTGAGAACCCATCTGTGAACGAGTATGCTTCCTGGCTGCCAACATTTTCTAGTTTTTCATCTGTGAATGGCCTCAAGAATGGATCGTGTATGGAGGCGTCATTCATCTCCCTAAGGTCCATGCATATTCTTATTTCACCCTTTTGCTTTTTCTCCTACACTACCATAGGACTCACCTAGTCGGATTCTTCCACTGGCTCAATAATTCTGGCTGTGAGCATTTTGTCTAATTCTTCGCGGACCTTTTCTTTATATTTCGGATTCAAGTGGTAAGGCTGCTACTTAACCGACTTCGCATCAGGTTTCAGGGTGATCTTCATCAATCCTAAGTCACCAATGATCCCTTTTAAGTCTGTAATTTTGGTCAGGAACAAGTCTTGTTATTCACGGAGTAACTCAGTGACCTTATCCACCATGGCATCATCCCAATAGTGCCCAAGCATTGCGTACTTTGGCTCTACCTTCATTCCAATGTCTACCTGCTTTGTTTTTGCGGCATGGTGATGTCAGGATACTCATTTGATGGTCCTCGAACCTCACGACATCCTTCTGTTTCTAGAATTTTAATATTTCGTGGGTCCTCATCATCCTCCTCAACATTTACATTGTAACACTCTAGCACACAGCTCAGCTGTGTCGCCCATTCTAGCTAAAGTACTTCCTTTGGCTCCTAGGGTATTTTGAAGATAGTTGCTTTTACTACCTGTAGTGCATCGTCAATAGTATCCCACCAACGATATTCAAACAGAAAGTTAACAGAAATCCCTCATGCAAGATATCCCATTCACTCATACCATGGTGGAGCTCCGTCTCAGTATACCAATTCATGGGTATGACAAAACAAATGTACCCATTCAAGTTGTGGCTCTTCCCCCTAGACCTTGGTCTATTTTGCGAGGTGTGTACATGTATTATCCTGTCCGTCATACTTGTCTACTAGCCACATTTGCTGTTTCCCAAATCGTAGGTGCATCATCCTTCTACATCCATGCCAGTCCCCAAAGCTTCTTTGATGTGTACCCCACCACCTTGCGGGCATTGTGCGCAGTGCCCATTTTAGAGCATTGAACCGCTATTGTTATGGAACTACACTTTCAAATTTGTTCAGGAATTCATCCACCACCGTCAACCTGTCATACACATGAAGATTTATTGACTCTGTTGTCACGCAACGCAGTGATCTTACCATCATGTTGCAATTGAGCATGGTTACCTCATGTAAGCGATTCTACCATTATTCTATTTCCTCATCTGAATATGATGTTCAGGAGCTTTCGCGCTCCCACAAAATCCGGCCATCCACTATAGGATTCACCCAATCCTGTTCTTAGGTCGTTATCTTGTAGATACAATCTAGCTTGTCATTGCTCTCATTGTCGCACATTGGCTCTGTGTAGCGTGCTCCTTCTGCAGGGTCTAAAGGTACCACTACGCGTAGTGATAGTTTCTCAAAAATCATTTTGCACTTCTTTAGATTTATTACTCCGTTCATATCACTGGCCCAGTCTATTCCCAGTAACGTGGGATAGGGATTGTTGTCATCGACAATTTCTATCACCTCAAAATATGCAAGCACGCTTATACCTTCGATGTCTACTATTATCCCCTGCAATCTTTCCATTTGTAGGATCTTCTGCTAGTTCGCCATCCATAACTGAATAGGGGACCATTGCAACGCAAGCCTACCCATGCGCTCCCATGTATGCTTTGGCAATACATTTGCGTCTGATCCTAGATCTAGAATTACTTGATCCATTTCATACTCCCCAATTTGCGTAGTCAATCTCATTTCCCTTCCTATTTGTGATGTGTGATTTCCGAGCTTCCAGACTACGCGCAGTTCTCCTGACACAGCGCACCTAGTGATAAGTTCCTATATCCCTTTCATAGCCTCGCTATCACGCAATAGTTTCATACATGTCTCTAGAAAGGTAGTGATTATTGAAGGATCCATCTTCGGTTCTAGTTGATCCTTGCTACCTGAAGTGGAGGCCTCCATGAAGCTCTTCTTAGCTTCCATGAATGTCTCCTTCGCGCACTCCAGATCAAATTCAGGTTCCGTTGTAGGAGCCTTGCGAACCCACACACTTTCTTCAGGGTTCTTACCTTTGTCATCTCCTTTCATGATATCGCTTACGAACACTATGTTTACATTCGGGTCCTCTTCGCACGGCTCATACCTCATCATTTTCAAATTCTGAGTCGGGGGAGGCTGGAGTACCCCATACTCACACAACCTCGCTATCAGTGTAGGGAAGTCCTCTGCCTCATGATCAAACTGAGTACAGTATAAACATGATTTTCTCATCGAATTCATATAATTGCATGCATAGTTCCCTAGCCCTCCGCAATTGTAACAAATTAGTTGTCTGCGACCCCTTCCTGGTCCCATTCCACCTCGACCTCGTCCATGCCCCTGAAATCCAACGTGTGCCATTCCTGCACTTGGGTCAAGGGCTCACGTTTCGGTCTACACTTTTTAGGTAGGAGTTTGATCCATCATTAGTTCATATCTTCTACAGGTGCACTCATCATGGCCTGCCGACCTGCAGAAATTACAAAAGAATTGTTGGGACATCTACGTATACTTCTGCAATAGATGACAATTATATATAGCATGTTTTCCACCTATATGACAAATCACACACCATAATGCAGGTGTCATGCTCGGTCCTGCTTGTGCCTCAGGTCTTAATGGCATCGACCCTCCCCCTGCCAAGTAATTCACGAAAATTGGACAATGGTCCTTGTCATGCCCCTCGCCTTTGCACTTTATGCACCATACCTCCTTGCGCACCTCTGGCCGAGTTGTCCTATCCTATTTCAAACTCTACATTTCCAGACACAAATTTGGCAGTTGCACGTGGATTTGTTGGACTCCCAGGCCAGGATCTTGTATTTGGGTCTCGTGCAGTCTCATTGCCATCTCCAAAGCTTCGGCCTAGGTGGATAACTTCTACAGTGACAACATCATCCTTAGATGTGGTGTTAGTGACGCTACAAACCATGGGCAGTGTTTCCCATCTGTCAAGGTCATGTTGCCTTTGTGAGTCATACTCTTTAGTCTCTGATCTAGATCCCATGGTGTCTCACCTGGAAGCATCATGATCTCCTTAAACCTGATAATCAATTATGTCTCCGACTTTGGCCTACTAAATTCCCTGTTCAGCGTGGCCTGGATATTTGCGATCCCTACGTTCGGATGGTCATTAGAATTCTTAATGTACCACGTCAGTGTGCGATCCTGTAACATGCTCACTAATGTTACCTTCTTTATATTGTCATCCAAGACTCCTTGTGCTTCCCATATGGCCTTTACCATGAACCAAAATTGGTCTAGATCTTTGTTCCCTACTCCTCTGAATACCAGAAATTTTATCATGCTTGCCATATTGAACTATGGCGGGGGTGGAGGTGGTGTGGGTGGAGATGGAGGTGAAGATGGTGAGACTAGGGGGGGTGTAGGTGGAGCGGGTAGGCGCGGAATTCGCTGCCTTATCATACTGACCGCGCTTCTCAGAGAAATTTTGCGAGCTCTTCCTCACTTTCCCGATGAGGTGAAATCAAAGGGTTATTCTCTATCTATGTGCAACCTTTTTTTCTATAGATCCTCCCACTTCGTGTAGCCCCAAACATCAATTTATTTGCATAACCCACTTTTCACGCAATAACATCTTAATCCAAGTGTTCAGAGTTTTAATGTACTTACCTCGCAATCCTTTGAGGAAGTGTTGTTCCGCCTCACTGTAGCTGACATTAGTGTCTATCTCAAACTCAATGATAAACCCCCCTATAATTCGATCAAGCCAATGGTCCACATCGTGCACGATATTATCTTTCGGTGTTTCTAGTTTGTGCACTAATTCTGGAGTCCACAAAATTGGTTTGTCGAGCCTACACCTTCCCTAACTGTCTATTAGCTTCGTGATCCACTCATACAACTTAGAGGGAAAGGATGCAAAGAAAAATTCATGGATTTCCGTATATAAGTAACGCTCCAACAACTGTTCCTTTGATACTCACGGATTCCTATTTTCCTGCGCCGCGAACTCGTGAATCTTTATGTCTAACCACCCTTCAATTTCTTTCTTCTTTGGATTCCAGTGACACGACATCAAACATCCCTTATGCAGATCTCGGTCTCAGAAATGGAACCATTTGTTGCCTCATTAGGGCCTAACCCAGGTTCGAAGATGATTTAGCCAAACAAATCCTGGTACTACTAGCCCTTTCGGCAACAGTCCGTGGAGCGCAGACTAAGGTCTAACCCAAAGTAGTATGGGAGGGTGCTAGAACTAGGTTTCCACACCCTAGGGATGGCTGATGGGTTCTAGTGGTCCATGGTTTGACCCTGCACGCACGTCACTACGCACACCTATCAGTACCTCGCAGCCAGTGATGATGCCTTCGCGTAGCCTTACTTGAGGGCCGAATAGTGTTATTACCCAAATCCTTACTAGAAACTCAATATTAGTTGATTAACTTAGATTATCTGTATGCTTTCATTTATACTTAACAATATTCACCATTCATACAAAAGCACGCAGTAAATAAATAGTATAATTGCACTTGATATCAAACATGTAATAACATAAGAACGAATACACATAATTTAGATAAAACTTCTCTTTATTATTCTTCTTTCTTGGTTACAAACTCGACTCCTCCCTGTGCACTCAGCTGTGGACTCTACTAGGCCTCTGTGCACTCAGCTGCAGAGCCTCTTCCCACTACTATGACCCAAGATGCTAGACTCTTGTTAGTTGCTCGCTATTTTTCAGACTCCATTCGTTCGTTCACTTTGTTACTTTACAACTTAGAGCCTCGCTCTATTTATACAATCCCATTGGTCCATGGACCATGGGTAGGCCGATACTACATTCAAAACTTAGGGCGGATAGCCGTATGACTCTAACATACAGTTCGTGCTCCATGCCCACAATTCTCGGAGTTTTTACAATAATATTACTCAAAACTTAGGCTTTGAGCCCCAAACCATGTTGTGGGGGGATTCCATGCCCGACAATGCATCAATATCTAGCTCAAGGGTGGCTATCTATGATAAAAATTATAGCACAACAGCTTAAGGTGGTGTGGAACATGGTAAACCATAATTTAGTTCCAGTATTTTCTAGTTAGATAAATGTTTTTTTTTTGTTATTGATATTTATTGCATGAATTATTTAGGGATTTCCATGAATTATTGTTGCTATTATATTATTTATTTATGACCATTGTGTTGGTTATGATAGTAAATTTTAGAGCAATGGGTTTGAATTCAGTTGGTTGTGGAATCTAAATGAATTGGCATGCATGGGAAATGCATGATAATTTTTGGTAATTGTGTACCTTCTCTGTCAATCCTTGTTAATTTCATTTGTTCCCTATTAATTTCATATTTTATTTTCTTCAAATTCCTCTACATGATATAAGTGATTTCATGGAGTTTAATGGTGGAAGCCCAAAATGTGATTCATGGGTTAAACAGACTATCTTGGAATTTTCTTTATAACTTTTTTAATGGCAAGTTACAAAGGATGAAACTTGAGCCTTAGTGGGGGGAAATAACAATGATCATCTGGTTCAATTTTTAGATTTTGGTTCATTATATTTTTAGATATATTATCTAATGAATTCGAACTTCCTAAACACTTCTTAAAATAAGTCATCTTGGCCTTTTTGCTATAATTTTTCTTTTGGGAGATTCCAAAGTCTTAAACTTGAACCATAATGAGGGTAAAGTTTGTTGACAATCTAGTTCAATTTTTTGGATTTTGATTCATTATATTTTTTTAGTTATGCTTTAATAAAGTAGAGCTTTGTAAATGCTCCTAAAATAAGGTTAGTTTGGAATTTTCACTATAACTTTTCTTCTAAGTGGTTTTAGAGGTTGAAACTTGGACCATACTTAGGGGAAATCCCAAGGAAAGTATGTATATATTTCAGATCTTGGTTCACTATATTTTTAGAGATGTTCTAAGGGAATCAGGCTCCATAAATTCTCTTTTTATCATACCTCAAAACAGGTCAGCTTGGCATTATTTCCATAACTTTGTTTCTACAAGGTTCCAAACTATGAAACTTGGAGGGGACAAAGAAAATATTTCAAGAATATTTCGTAGAAATTTCAGATTTGGTTCCTCTAAAATTCTGAGATATACTCTCTAGAATATTAGGGTCTGAGAGAAATAAATAGTGCACACAAATTATTTGATGAAATGCCCCAATGAAATGTGGTTTTATAGATGGTGATTAGATAATGTGTGGGGACTATCTAATATAATGCTTTAGAGAAAATGTGATGCCCCACGGCCCTAATTAATGATTAGGGGTTCAATGTTTTACAAATGGCATTAGATTTTATTTTTAAGCTCATGAAGAAGAAGAAAAATTGATATTCATATCCTTAATCGAGCATTAAGGCACTGAGTATGTTACAAAGCTAAATACATGGAAAACACACATTCAAGCAAGAAAGCAATATGGTTACACGGATTATGTTTGGGTATTAGGTTGGTAACAATATGTTAAGATATTTTGTGATAGTTAGAGTGCAATCTTCTTAGAAAACAACCCAACGTATCTTTTTAAGACAAATATTATTGATGTTCAATATCACTTTATCATAGATATGATTGAATAAAAGGAGGTGATGCTAGTTAAGGTGGACACTTTGAAGAATGTTATATATTATTTAACAAAATTTGTGAGCATTGAGAAATCCTATTGGTGTATAGAAATAATGGGCATTATCGCCCCAGATTGTTAATCATGCACTCCTGCAATTCACCCTTGATTGTTGGTCATGTACTCCTGAAACCCCCTAATTTCTCCTCTAAAGAAAACAACAACTAGGAGAGTGTTGGGTATGTCTTATATTATTTGGATGACCATATCCACATGTTGTATGTTGCGTTGGGCACAATGTGGTAGAAACCCCCTTGCAAGAGGGTTTGGGGGAGTGCCCATGATTTCTTTTGGGCTAGTTTTTTGCATTTGATTATCACAGTTTTCTACACACGATTTTTCCCTTTAGCAATTTGTGGCATGTGGTGGTTTAGCCATGGTTTTATAGTTCCAGTTAAGGAAGTACGATTGTATTATAATCCAAGGAAAATGGATTAGTGGTTTATGTATGCTGCTAGATATATATATTGTATTCTAATAATGTAAAGAATAATATATTGAAATTTTTTTCTAGTTTTCCCAGTTTGGCTTTCTAGGGTAAAATATATGTGTTAATGTCTATGCTTCTATTGCATGTTTTTTATTTTCTTAAGGATATGTTTGTAGTAGTTAATTGTACATGTTAAAACCCACGTGAATGATCCATGAATGATTTAAATTGCAAAATGAATAAAACAATCACTAAATGCAAATTTCCCATTTGGATACAAGAGATTTCATAACTCATTAAACTCAGGATTATCAATTATAAAACCTAGAAACAAAATAATATAACTCACTAAAAAAATGTAATTGAAAAATAACTAATTTTATTTATTCATTATACATGATGTCTCACTTTCCATTTTCATCAACAACAAAAGGTATGATGAAGTAGCATCCCCATGAAGAAAAATGATCTTGCATAAATATTTTTGTTGTAAATAGTTTAGGAATATTATAACCTACTAAGAAATTCAAACTTTAGCGCTTGAATATGCATCATTATCCTTAGGCATGCATTTTAGTTCCAATGGAATTCTTTTTATACTAAATGATATTATCACAAATACCATGTAATGAAAATATAAATACAAAAAAAAAAACAAGACTCAATAAAATGAAGTAAAATGAAAAGGAAATAAAGAAAAAATGAAGAAAAGGAAAATAAAGTGACAGCAATACATAGTGAAAGGAAAATAAAGTGATAGTAAGACATAGTGTTGAGGAAAAGGTAACATAATGCATAAGTTCTCCCACAACAAAGCACCCACATGGATAGATATCTTAAAGAAACAACATGACTATGCAATAAAATTCATGAAGTTATATATGTAAAACCATACCATATATCACTACACCTACTCTTTGATGAAATTTCTCAAAACTACTACTCTTATTAGGTACTAGAACATGAAATAGGGGCTAATGATGACTCTCCCATACTTAAATTTGGAAAATTATATGAATTTTATAAGTGCTAATGGAAAAATATCTCTTGCATATAGGTAATTTCTCCAACAAATTTATGCTTGACTCATGGTAGACAAAGGAGTGGAAAACATTTTAAAACCCCACTAAACTTGGAATACAACCAATCTATTAACATGCAATAATATACAAAATATCATAATGCATACATTTTTTTGGATATTGGCCCTCACATGATCCTCATGGGTCCAACTCCTAAGATACTAGCTCTAGTTCCTGCAACTTGTTTCTTGGATATAATTAAATAAAGTACCTACATTAAAAAACAAGTATAACTTAATCAATCAAGACTATGTCAACCACTTGATTAATAATTCATATAAAACACATGAAGTTTGGAGGGAGAAACCATACATATATGTCCTATCAATAATGTGAGCAATAATAAAATAGTCAAATAAGTTCATCTTGAATTCTAGCTACACATTAATCCTTTCTCCCTATAATTCTTTTCCTTTATCCTCATAAAGATGTCATGAACATAACAATATAAAAATAGGAAATCAATATATATTTTGATGTAATAAACTTTTCCAATAGTTCTCCCCCTTTCCCCTTTGGTATGGCCTTCATTATAAATATGAGTGAGAAGTTACAATAAGCTAAAGGGATGAGTTTTCATGTTGTTGTGAACTGAGTGATGCTTGAGTCTAATGAAAGTTTGTGATCCTACATGTGATATATTTATGCCATCATGGAAATACTCTACTTGGTATTATCAAAGTTGAAGTTTGGAAGACGGTTGTAGGATATTAGAGATGAAACTCGTGATGGTCACATGTTGCAAGAAAATCAATATGTGATTGATCACATATTGATCATTTTTCCCTGAAGAATGGGTGTGACCTCCCTCAAAACTTATCTAACAAGGGAAAATTTGGTGTCAAAGAAAATAAATACAATAGACCCTCATAGCATTAGAGGGCCTAATAACTAAGGCTATAATAGATGTCACCTAATGTGTAAGGGGAAAAGATAAATTGATGATAAAATCACATTATCAAGCAAGGTATGTGAAGCGACAAAAGGAAGGAGATGAAGAACAAGGAACCAAAGGGTATCTACAACCATCCATTAACCAACATGAATAGATCATCCTTGAAGTGGAATACTCAATAATAAAGACAAAATTAAAGCATGGCTTCCAACAATACAATACATATCCATGTAACAAAATTTAATATCATGGCCATGAAGAATACATGGTGGATCCATTTCAAACTCAATATATCATAGTCATGAGCACATAATATGTGGATCATGTCATAGTATATATAATCAAGACAACTTGCATTGAGGGTAGTTCCCATGTGGTCTTCAAAGAACATACTAGAAAAATCTAATGTAGCTTGGGTGAGGGGATAATGCATGAGTTAATTACCCTCACAATCTCGAACTCTTCATCTCAAACTTAACTGAATGATTTTATCCCATGCAAATAAAGTTTTTCACATCAAACATGGGAGAATCCATTTGAATACCATTCATTGAGGTATACCATTAAAAATTGTGAGGGGACCCACCAATGAGGAATATGGGCCCCATGGTACCTAATAAAACTAACAAGCATGAATGATTAAGTTGATGTCCAACACATCTAAAATTGACAAGATAGAAGCCAATGATGTAAGCTCATTGTTGATTGTAAGGGAGCCTGCCATTAAGGTCTATAAGTCCCAAGGTACTATATAATTTATAGATCATCCTCGTGGATGATGAGTTGGCATCAATAGGAAGAGGTAGATTAAAGGATGGCATTGATGTATCCCCCATCAATCAACATTAAACATATACTCAAAGATTATTTGAAGAAATAGAGTTGTAATGTAAAAATGATACATATATAATTAAAATGGAAGGTTAATAAGAAAAGAATATTTTCAATTTTTATATCATATTTTGCGTCATTTATTATCAAATGTGTGTATTGGCCAGGGTAGTATGCCTTTCCCTATGAAGACCTAACATTATCTTAAAAAACTAGGTTTCAAATTCCATACAAGACTTGCCTAAAATAAAAGTGTGTGTACGTGGTTCTTCTTAAAGATTCCTGCTTATAACTTATTAAAATTTGAAAACAAATATATAATTCAATTCTCTTTTGGGTTGGGTTTACAGGTTAGACCAAAATCCCACCTGCAAAATCTCATAGCATAACCAAACCAACCAAGTTATGGAGGTATAAATACACACCTTAGGGTTCCCTCATGGTCATCGTTATACTTGGCATCCATACTCTACCAAAAATTTCCCTAGATTAATTATATTGTTCTTGTTCTTTTAATAAATCCCCTATCTCCATGGTATCCTATTCTTCTTGGTGTGATGCTTAGAATTCCTATCTCACATCCATATTTCTATTATTGGAGAGGAGACCTTCAGTGGCACAGAAAGGAAGGATTCATCAGTATCAGTAATCAGGATCAGGTGATGACGTAACTACCTTATTGTTACTACTTTCAGTAAAAAGAAACTCATATTTTGTCCCATTTCTATTGTATATATTTCATGTTTATGAATGCTTAATGGAATTTATTATTTACTAACATGATATATAGATAGATATATATATATATATATATATATATATATATATATATAGATAGATATATATAAAGAATTATTTTGTCTACTCTTGGTTTCTTGATTGTGTTGTAGGTATGCAACTTTGGAGAAAAAGATTAAGGTTTGGAAATTGTCAGAACTACATCAAATGTAGGACCCACCTATGTGCATCAGTCACCTACTTTGTGAATTTGAAGTGATTTGCGTGTTTTCTTGAGCTTATTTATTTATTTTTGTCTCCCACTCTATTATGGAATTCAAACCCAGCCCTAAGGAAATCTTCCCATAACAGAATTAGCAACTCCATTGGGGAAGTTACTCTTTGAGTATCTTTCCTAAGGGTTGTTAGCTTGATTTGGGTGATCGAGCATTTGCATGTCCTTTTTTCAGTGTTCTAGTCTCTTTTTGGATCTATTCCTCCATCCTGATCCTTCATATATGGGCTCTTTTTTTAATTTTTACTTAATCATCAATTTGTACATAGTCTACTTTGAAAATAGTCACATATACATGTAATTTTTCATTTTACAACTCATGCACCCACGAGTTGCTTTTATAGAAGTCGTGTATATACACAATTTTTTTCTTTTAACAATCATGTATATCCATGAAAGTGAAAATTTCCACTTTTCTGAGTGACTAGTTGGTTTGAAGAAGTTTGATTTTGGTCCCTAGTGCTTATCTGAGGCTGATTTTTTTTAATTTGAAGTCTATCTATTTATAATTCAATTACTTTATGTGAAATCATGCTTGTTCCAACTTAGGGTTTCTTTATTTTTAGGTGTTTTTAGTTTTGAGTTAGGTTCTTGGGATTTGGCCCCAAGTTGTGAAGTGTTTTAGGTCTTTGTGGTAGTCTCTTTTTATGGTTTTCTTTGCAATGTTGTGATCCTTCTCACTGCTTTTCGCTTGTTGTATTTATGGTGGTTTACTTTTGTATTGGCATTGATTTCATTTCTTTGAATTTATTATATTTTACTTTCAAAGAAAAGAAAAAGAAAAATTGTTTTCTTTTTCCTTTTGTCCTTTCATTCTTTCTCTTTATGTTTTCATTGAGAATTTGAACAAAAGTCCTTGTAGTGTTGATGGATTTGGCATGTTAAGGATTTTTGAGGTATTCTTTTTGCTTTAATTTTTTGGTTGTATTGGTGCAATGTTGCACTAAGATTTTGTACATCTTGTTAGTGGCTTATGGTCATTATTTTTCTATTGATTACATAAGTGCTTATAGCTATATGTTTGCATCTTGCATCACATATTAGTTGCATTAAGGATAGTTTCATTGTATAAAGCATTGTTTGTCTTTATTAACTTTGAAGTTTTGAGTGAAAAGCTTGTTGGTTTTCAAAAAGGAAAAGCAAAAATTATTGAAGAGGATCTCATAGAACCTTAACTGAAAACACTTTTCATTGAAGAAAGAGAGCTACATTACATGTAGTTATGTGTTCTTATTTGGTTTATTTTGTGTCAAAATATCAGTCGTTGCACTACAGTTACCCTTGACTTAAGTAAAAGACAAATAAAATTAACACTTAATTTAAAATCAACTAGAATTTTATTTTTGTTATAGAATGTAGAATTTTACTTGTAGATTCAACATCTTATGTGATATGCTAAAACACAACACAAGAATCTACTCTACTCTTCAGCGGAAACCAAAATTGATCAACAAAAACGATAAGCAGAAAAGGAAGAATTCCAATCACACATAACACAATATTTTTCTAGGGAAAGCAACTACCCAAAGCTCTGACTATCTATATTACATTAACTAGAAGATATGAGAAGAAAATAAAATGCTTGTTCAACTCGAACAATTCCTGCACAAGTGAAATCTATCTCTTTGCTTCAAAAACCAACTCAAGCCAACACTTAGCCAATTCGTCTTCCTGTCAAGCCCCTACTTCCTTGCGCATTTCCTAATAGAATTAGCATGTATTTAATTGGGAAATACACTCTCCATAACTGCACAATCCATCCATATTCCCTCAACTGATTGCATGCACCACATGTACAACTCGGAAAATTATATAACTAATAGTACAATGTCTCCTGAACTCTAATCTCAACTAGGTCTTTCGTTGAACTGACATGCATAAGTTATTTATGACTGAATCTTCAATCAACTAGTGTGGTACTAAGGATGCACTGGTGCACTTCCCCACTATTAGACTCTTACTAGTTCCTCCAACAGTTAGAACTAGTTTAACGACTATAACTCAATTACACTAAGTAGTCTAATTACAACTCAAAATAACTCAACTTGGGCCCCTAAAATTTACGAATCACTCTACATGACTCTAAATAGACTTCCAACTCAAATTTACTGAGCCAACTAAGTCAACTTAACTTAGTTAACTTCTACAAGTTGCTATGAGAATATAATTACAATTTAATTCCTAATTTAATTCAAAGACATATTAAATTAGGATTTTATTGAGGCTATTTTTAACATTTTTTGTTGTTATTTTCAACACTCCCTCTCAACAAAAAAGGAATTAAACTCTATCCCAATCTGGTACCTTTGGATTGTTTTCCATGCAACACTACTCTCTAGTGTTGTTACTACTGCAACTTCTGAAAAAATCCAAACTAAATCAATATGATGCATATGTCACCAGAGACTCTGACTGTTAATAGTTGTTGCACTATCTAATGAAACTTTATGTTGTTGCTGACTCTGCACTCTGTCATCTGCACTGCTTCCAACTCTTCTCTGCACTCCCCAGTATCTGATTGTTGCTAGTCTCTGCCTCTGTCACTCCAACATTTGACTGCATCAACCGAAGTTGATCCATCCTGCTACTGTGTATTGTGGGCTCTTGTATCAAGGTAATGATCCATGAGTCAAAACATCTCAATTGATCCTGCCCATTTTCTGAACACTTGGGACTATTGCTTCACATCACCCCACCTCTAACCTAGAGGTATGATTGTATTTTCTCCCTCTGCCCATGAGGTTCAAAATTTACCCCTATTGGAGGTCTCTGCTTCAGTGAATTGCTCCACTCGGGCTCCTCTCTGCTTCTCCAATTGTGGATGCTCCACAACTTTTTGAGGTTGCTTCTTCTCTACTTGAGTGGATCTATCCACTCGATCTCCTCTCTACTTCTCTAATTATGGTTGCCCCACAACTTTATAAGACTACTTCTGAGGCTTCTTATAGGGCTTTGTGTTAAGAGGTAATTCGTTCTACCTCCAAACCACCAAGTCTCTAACATTTTCCTTGTTCCTCAAGGCTTTGCATGCATCTTCAACCTTGAGATAATACAAGTTCTTCACTCGCACACAAATATGTTTCACCTATCCCTTGGCGATGTGTCTAAGGAAAACCTTTCCCTTACTAAAAATCACATCATATCCATAGTCTTCCAATACCGAGACAGAAACAAGATTCTTCTTTAGTCCTGGAACATACATCACATATATGATTCTGAGAGGGGAGCCAGACTCCCTCTGAAAGTTAACTCTACCAATCCCAGTAGCGCTATACCTCCCGTCATCTCCAAACTCTATGTTCTGCTTGAGGTATTTCTCCTCAAAATCACTGAAGAGATATCGATTCACCGTCATATGGAACAAACCATTGTTGTTGAGATACCACATCATTCCCATTATAGAGATGGACATGCATGCAATGGGAGTGAAATTAAGTTTGAATTATGAAGCTAGAGCTTCACTTTTTGCTACAACTACAAGCTTATTCTTGCTTTCTTTCTTCTGTGGGAAATTTGTGGCATAGTGCTTGTACTCATGACGATGAAAACACTTGACTTTCGATAAATCCTTCCTCTTGTCGCTTGCCTCGCCTTGGGACTTATTTCCCTTGGATTTATTTCTTTTTTGACTAATGAAAAGTCCTCTTCCAGTTCTTTGAAAGAGGTCGCATCTCTCAAGTTCCACTGAATCTCTTCATGTACCAAACCCGACCATAATCACTCCCAATATAGTAGTTTCTCCCTCCCATTAATAGATTCTTGGTAACTATGACAGCTCTTGGGAAGTCCTACAAGAGCTAGGCTCACTATATCGTCTTTGGAAATAGTAATCTCAACACTTCCAAGCTCATCTTGACAATGGGTGAACTTGGTCAAGTAATTCGGAACTGAGTCTCCCTTTTCTATTTTGATATTTCTGAGTTTGTCCCTCAATGCAAACTTCCTATGGTCACTTCTATTTTGAAACAGGTTCGTCAATGCCTTCCACATTAAGTATAGAGTATCCTTACTGTGGAGACTCAATACAATGTGGTCTCGAACTCCTTCCAGGATAATTCTTCTCCCTTTTTCCACACACTTTCTCCATTCAGCCAGATCTTTAGCATCTGATGTTGGAGGCTTAGGAATGTCATTATCTATGAATTCCTTGAGGCCATTGTCTTCTAGCACTTCCTCCATCCTGTCCTCAAAGCTATGTAATTTGAGTTTCCCTCCAAGGCATACTCAAGTCGCAAACCGTAGAATGTCGTATAGTTGCTCTGAAGTATGAACTTGCAAATTCGATTTTCACCCGCACAAAAAAATTGAATTCTCCTCTTCTATACTATCTTCATCTTTGATACCAAGAAGATTTTACTTGTAGATTCAACAGCTTATGTGATATGCTAAAACACAAGACAAGAATCTACTCTACTCTTCAGTGGAAACCAAAATTGATCGACGAAAACAATAAGAAAAAAAGGAAGAATTTCAATCGCACATAACAAAATATTTTTCTAGGGAAAGTAACTGCTCAAAACCCTGAGTATGTATATTGCATTAACCAAAATATCTGATAAGAAAATACAATGCTTTTTCAACCTAAACGATTACATCACAGGTACAGTATATCTCTCTGCTTCACAAACTAGCTCAAGCCAAGACTTAGCCAATTCTTTTGCCTACCAAGCCCCTACTTCCTTGTGCAATTCCTGATAGAATTATCCCATATTTAATTGGGAAATCCACTCTCCATAACTATGTTATCCATCCATAGGCCCTCAACTGATTGCATGCACCATCTGTACAACTCAAAAAATTATACAATTGATAGTACATTGTCCCCGAACTCTAATCTCAACTGGGTCTTCCTCTGAACTGACATGCATGAGTTAGTTATGAGTGAATCTTCAGTTAACTAGTGCGGTATTAAGGATGCACTGGTGCACTTACCCACTATTAGACTCCTACTAGTTCCTCCAACTGTTAGAACTGGTTTAACTGGCTATAACTCATTTAGACTGAGTTATCTAATTACAACTCAAAAGAACTCAACCTGGGCCCCTAAAATTAGGAATCACTCGACATGACTCTAGATAGACTTCCAACTTGAATTTATTAAGCCAACTAAGTCAACTTAACTTAGTTAACTGCTACAAGTCACTATGAGAATAGAATTACAATTTAATTCAAGGACAAATTAAATTAGGATTTTCTTGATGGTATCTTTAACATTTCTTGTCATTATTTTCAACACTCCCTATCAACAAGAAAGGAATTCAACTCTATCCCAATCCGGTACCTTTGGAATGTTCTACATGTAACACTTTTCTCTATTGTTGTTGCTACTACAACTTGTGAAACTGAAAAAAGCATCCAAACTGAACCAGTATGATGCATCTATCACCAAAGACTCTGACTGCTACTAGCTACTGCACTATTTACTGAAAACTTTGCACTCCTACTGACTCTGCATTGTTCCATATGCACTGCTTCCAACTCTGCTATGGACTCCCTAGAATCTAATTATTGCTAGTCTCTGCCTTTGTCAATCTGGCATTTGACTGCATCAACCACCACTAATCCATCTTGCAATTGTGTATTGTGCGCTCTCATAGCAAGGTAATGATCCATGAGACAAAACATCGCAATGGGCCCTACCCAATTTCTGAACTCTTGGGACTATTGCTTCACATCACCCCACCTCTCACCTAGAGGTATGACGGCATGTGCTCCCTCTACCCACTTGGCTCGAAATTCCCCCCTACTGGAGGTCTATTCTTCTTTGGATTCCCCCACTAGGTCTCCTCTCTACTTCTCCAATTGTGGCTGCTCCACAACATTCGTAGGCTACTTCTAAGGGTGCTTCTTCTCTGCTTGAGTGGATCTCTCCACTTGATCTCCTCTCTACTTCTCTAATTGTGGCTACTCCAACTTTCTGAGACTTCTTTTGAGGCTTCTTTTAGGGTTGCATGTTGAGAGGAAATTCATTCTCCCTCTCAACCACCAAGTCTCTAACCTTTGCCTTGTTCCTCAACACTTTGTATGCATCTTCGACCTCGAGGACATATAGGTTCTTGGCTTGCACACCAATATTTTTCACCTGTCCCATGGCGATGTGTCTATGGAAAACCTTTCCCTTACTAAAAATCACATCATAGCCACAGTCTTCCAATACAACGACGGAAACAATATTCTTCTTTAGTCCTATAACATACATTACATGTGTGATTCTGAGAGGGGAGTTAGACTCCCTCTGAAAGGTAACTCTACCAATCCTGGTAGCACTATACCTCCCATCATCTCCGAACTCTTTGTTTTTCTTGAGGCATTTCTCCTCAAAATCACTAAAGATCTCTCTATTCCCCATCATATGGAACAAAGCACCGTTGTTGAGATACCACATGCTTTCCATTACAATGTTGTCCATGCATGCAATGAGAGTGAAATCAAGTTCGAATTATAAAGCTAGAGCTTCACTTGTTTCTGCAACTGCAGGCTCCCTCTTGCTTTCTTTCTTCTCTGGGAAATTTGTGGCATAGTGCCTGTACCCTTAACAATGAAAACAATTGACTTTCTACAAGTCCTTATTCTTGTCACCTACCCCATCTTCAGACTTATGTCCCATTGATTTCTTTTCTTTTCTGACTAATGCAAAGTCCTCTTCCACTTCTTTGGAATAGGTCCCATCTCCGGTGTTTTGTCGAATCTCTTCCTGTACCAAATCTGACCATAGTCACTCCCAATCTAGTAGCTTGTCCCTCCCATTAACAAATTCCTAGTAACTATGCCATCTCTTGGGAAGTCCTAGAAGAGCTAGACTCACCATATCTTCTATAGCAACATTAATCCCAACACTTCCAAGCTCATCCCGACAATGGGTAAACTTGGTCAAGTAATTCAGAATTGAGTCACCCTTTTCCATTTTGATATTTCTAAATTTGTCCTTCCGTGCCAACTTCCTATGGTCACTTCTATTTTGAAATAGGTTTTTCAATTCATTCCACATTGAGTATGGATTATCTTTACCATGGAGACTCGAGACAATGTGGTCTCGAACTCCTTCCAGGATAATTCTTCTCGCTTTTGCCACACACTTTCTCAATTCAGCTAGATCTTTAGCATCTAATGTTGTAGGCTTAGGAATGTCATGATCTATGAATTCGTTGATGTCATTGTCTTCCAGCACTACCTCCATTCTGTCCTCCCAAGCTATGTAATTCAAGTTGCCCTCCAAGGCATGCTCAAGTTGCAAACCGTAGAATGACATATTGTTGCTCTGAAGTATGAACTTGCAAATTTGATTTTCACTTGCACAACAAACTTGAATTCTCCTCTTCTATATTGTCTTCAACTCTGGTACCAAGTAGATTTTACTTGTACATTCAAAATCTTATCTGATGTGCTAAAAAAAAGACAAGAATCTACTCTACTCTTCAATGGAAACCAAAATTGATCCACGAAAACAATAAGCAAAAAAGGAAGAATTTCAATCACACATAACACAATATTTTTTTGGGGAAAGAAACTGCTCAAAACGCAGACTATCTATATTGTATTAACAAAAATATCTGAGAATAAAATACAATTCTTGTCCAATCTGAACAATTCCTGCACAAGTACAATCGATCTCTTTGCTTCACAAACAATCTCAAGCCAACACTTAGCCAATTCTTCCACCTACCAAGAATCTATTTCCTTACGCAATTCTTGGGTGAATTAGCATGTATTTAATTGGGAAATCTACTCTCCATAACTGTGAAATCCATCCATAGGCCCTCAACTGATTGCATGTGCCATCTGTACAACTCGAAAAATTATACAATTGATAGTACATTGTCCCTGAACTCTAATCTCTTTTGGGTCTGCCTCTAAACTGACATGCATGAGTTATTTATGAGTGAATCTTTAGTTAACTGGTGTGGTACTGAGGATGCACTAGTGCACTTCCCCACTACTAGACTCCTACTATTTCCTCCAACAGTTCGAACTATTTTAACTAACTATAACTTAGTTACACTGAGTTATCTAATTACAATCCAAAAGAACTCAACCTAGGCCCCTAAAATTTAGGAATCACTCTACATGACTCTATATAGACTTCCAACTTGAATTTACTGAGCCAACTAAGTCAACTTAACTTAGTTAACTATTACACGTTTCTATGAGAATAGAATTACAATTTAATCCCTAATGTAATTCAAGGACAAATTAAATTAGGATTTTCTTGTTGTTATTTTTCAAATTTCTTGTTTTTATTTTCAACGTAGAAAATCAACTAGTCTAGGTTATTTAGGGTGTTAGAATAAGCGTGTGGAGAGTAAATTCTCCAAGGCCACTCAGAAAAAACATAAAAGTTGAATAAAGAGTGAAAGTATAGTCTCACATAGGTTGTCAAGGAAGCTTCTCTCACACGGGAGTCAAGCACTAGGATGTGTAATGGTAAGGGAATAGAGGTAAGTCTCCCTCTCCTACATGTCAAGGCACTTTCCCATGATTGTCCCCATCATTTTTTTATTGTGAACTAGTGGCCTTAGTTGCCTTTCATAGGGACTACCTAGGTGCAAGGGGAATTTATGCAGTTCCTGAGAGAGACGTTGTATCACTATGATAATGCTCCTTGATGGTGCCCTGCAAAGCAAGGGTATTTGCACCAATCAAGGCTATTGTTAGGAGGTAAGCATAATTGTTTGTGTTACCTTCTTTGGAAGGACTTGAGCACTCATCACCCCAAGCTTACTTTTAGAAGGCCCTTTATCTGATTTCTCATATTTTAGTGTTTGGTCCTAATCACCTAGAGTGGAAATACTTGAAGGATATTTGTTTGTCTGCTAACTTAAGGATCTTTGTAGTGAGTGCTTTGTGGTCTTAGTTTTCCTTAGGATATTTGGTCTTTTGTAATATTCTATTTTTAAAAGTGGTTGATTATTTGATTCGTCGGTCTACATTAGAGAAATTTTTAGGTCTAAAATGGGCATCCTAAGGAATATTATAAAATAATATTAGATTACATCATCAAATTTTAGAGGGAAAAAAAAAATAAATAAATAAATAAACTACTTTTCTAACCTGTATTTTCAACTCAACTCCCTATAGTTTTACTCAAATTTTGAGCGGGAGCACTCATTGGATGTGAAATTTAATTCTTCATCTAAGGAGTACCCATGTTACATACTTTCGATGGACCCCATTACGTGAAAAATGAGATATACAAGAAAAAAAATTATTGCAATCACATTTTTCATGCATTTCTCATTTTTCGTGTACCAGGGTACATCGAAAGTATGCAACATGGGTACTCCTTTGATGAGTAATTAGAACATGCATCCAACAAGTGCTTCTGCTTGAAATTTGAGTAAAATCATAGGGATATAAGATGAAAATACTAGTTGAAAAACTAGCTTTTTTATTTTTAAATTTTTTTACTTTTTTACTCGAAAAAGGGTGAATCATCCCCCATGGTTGAAATCATCATATTGTATCCTATTGGTTCTTATAAAGTTGATTTTGGTTGTACATTTTTGTTTTGAGGCCTATTTTAGACCTCAATATTTCTCTAATGGGAGTCTTCGCGAGCTTTCTCCTGCGAGTGTCAAACCTTTACCCTGACGACATAGGCAGGACTCTGTTGGTCCTTTTGAACTATTTTAATCAAACTTAATGGAATTAAACCATCCTTTCGAGAGGATCATCATTTGAGAATAGAATTGAAGATCAAGGTTTCCATCATGATCTTGACGGTAATTTTCCTAGTTGGTTATATTTCAATTAGGATCTTTAGAAGATCAAGTTGAGGTAGAGGATATCATAGAAACCTTTGGGCCTAATATAACCCCTTTATAGGAAACCTTCCTTATGTTATATCTTTTGTAGTCATTTTAGTTCAAAGTTTTCCTCCAAACTCTCCTTTTGGTATGTTCAGTGGTAGTTCCACTAGATCAGCTACTCAATCTGTTGATGTTCATACACCATCTTCCGTAGTTAGTGGAAGAACATTTTCCTTCTCCACTATAGCCACTTCTACACCCAGTATAGTAGCTATTGGCTCTACCTCCACTCCTGGCCTGAGTGGGGGCACCCAACCTTCTCCTTTCACTGGTGCCTTTTCATTAGGGATGTCTTTAATTTGGATCTCTACAATCCCTTCTACCTTTTTTGTCTGTCTTTCCCTTGAGTGTGCCTACCATGGTGATTTTTTCATCCCCTCTATAGGGATTTTCTTTTGGAAGTGGGTATGTGCCTCCTTCTAGCCTCTCTTAAGGAAGCATATATTTTCCACTTTCCAATTTTTCTCTAGGTATTAATCCTTTTCAAGCATAAGGGGGAAATGGTGTGGTGTATCCATCTGTGAGTGGGGCAGTGGTTGGTGTCCCTTTTCAATTTTTTGGTCAACAAAGGGGTGGTCCTTTCTATTACAAGTCATTTTTTCACATTCATTCAAATTTCCTGAAATCCTGGATCAATCAACATTCTTGACACCTTGTCATTATCCCTTTTCAAATCCTCAAGCATAGATTCTCTGAAAATTCCAAGAATTTTGGTGTTATCATCTTAAAAACTCATTTTTGGCCCCAGCGCACTCTTCCTTTCAGTCCACCTATGATGGTCACATGTTGCATAACTAAGCACCTGCACTAACGAGCACAGGTTTCTTTACTTTGTAGGTGCAATGGTTATATAATTTTGGGAAAAAAAAACATTTAACAAAACTTCTTCTAGAAGTTTTTAAGGTGGTTTTAACCATTTACTATTGATTAATATCTTGAATTCCTATCATATCCAATCTTAGAGGTCTTATCTCGTATCCCTAGATATTATCCCCCTTCCTATGTGTATCTTAAGCCTAAATTGATAAATCCTAAACTACCACTTTTAACCTATAAATTCACTACCTTCCATAGAGTCTGGGTTGACTTTTGGAGACTATTAGCTATGCCCTGATGTTGCTTATTTTACCTAAGGATCCATTACCATCCTTGAGTTTTGATTGGCTGATTTCCTTGTGGCTAAGGAAGGACAAGTTTGGTGGGAGATTCTACATTGTCAAGAACTGTAAAAAGGGTTATAATTTTCTCCTACATTTCATTAATACAAGAAGTTGTGTTTTCCTATGCTTTGTGTCTATTTGATGCATATGTATTTCAATGTCCACTTGACTAATCGAATAGAGATATTATTTTATGCTATGGATGTCTTGTAGTACTCTTGCTTGTTGTGATTGTCTTGCAAGTTCCATTTATAGAAATTGGAGTTGGATCTAAAGTCTTCAAGCCAAGACAAGATGAGGACCAACATTTGACTTCAGGTAGGCCATTCCTCCATTTATTAAATTCTCCAAGGAAAACATTGTCCTTTTTTGTTTCTCTTGTTTCTAGGTTAGCCACTAAATCTAATGGATTCACGTATGTCTACAAAAGAGAATTTTCCATAGAACACTTTCCTTACACGTATGCTAGCAAGATTTATTCCCTTTCCTAATGTATGGAACCCTTACCAAGGAGCTTTAACTTCGTATAATATGTCAATATGGGGAAATATCTCTTCAACTCATAGTTCTAATATGAGTGGAGGGTTTCCTCCATTTACTCTTGTACAACAAGGTTTTAATTTTTTAATTCGGGATTTTCTATGAGCAATCCATGGAAACCTAGTACCAGTCAAAGCCCAGTGTATTTTTTCCTAGTTACAATACTTTTAGACTTTTTTCTTCTAGAGGGTAGAACCTTATATATCAACCAATTTTTTGTTCTTGGCAACATTATATTTTCCAAATTTATCTAAGTTAACAAATGACCCACTTTAGTATAATCCGAGTTGGCCCCCAATTCCCACCAAACTTCCCTTGGACATTCCTAAATTTGAAGGAAAGTTTGGTGAGGATCCAACTAATCATATTACCACATTTCACATTTGGTGTTCATTTAATTCCATAATTTATTATTCAATTATGTTAAGACTCTTTCAACACACCCAGATAGGGAATATGTCTAAGTGATATATCGAATTAAAGGGGGGGTCATTTTCTAGATTTAATGACTTGGCTACAATTTTTCTTAACCATTTTAAATTTCCTATGTGATATGATGTCAAGACTGAGATCTTGACTTATTTTAAATAGGACAAAGCCACCGATATCTCTAGCCATATTCAAGAATGGTGGACAAGGAAAAGGATGAACAAAGAAGATATTCCTAATGAATTTTTGATTGAATGGTTTTTAAAATCATTACATCCACCAATCTCAAAGGGTGTCCCTTCCTTGGGTTTACACAAAAGGGCAGGCCATATTTATTGCCCAATAGTTGGATCTGATTTATTCCCAATCTATTGTCCTCTACAATATTTTTCCTGATTCGTCAAAACTGAAGATGAAATAAGCTAAATTGAAATCAGGACCCCATGCTAATGGGGTAATGGGGTCACTTGATTCGATTGCAACTAGTTTTTTATTAATCAATTGCAACAGATCACTTTATGCAATGCATTTGCTAGATAAAATATGTCATCTACTCCTTCTCCCTTGCAATATTTCATGGTTAGCAATCCAATCTTCAACTCCCAAAGGAAACCAACAATCTGAAGGGAAAAATAAGGGTTTTGGTAAGAAGAAAAATAAGAAGGGTAAGGATAATGTAGCTAAACCCAATATTGACATTAGTGAGGGAAAAACAAAACAAAAGAAGAAATTTAATTTCCCTCACAAGTTATGTAAGGAAGATCATCGTGTCCATATTTTCCCTAGGATTCAAGGTGTACAATGCTTATTGGAACAATAAGGTCCTAATTTTCTATATTTTCTCAACAACCCTTTCCCTCAAGGGCAACATTTTCTACTGGCACAACTTCTAACACTAGATCCCTCCTAGTTGGCACCCAGTTTGAGGGGTATTTTCCATCAAATGTATATATGGTTAATGCTCTTGTCAACTTGAACATGAAATTATGGAGACCCTGAGTCTTCTAAGAACAAACCAACCCCTGATTCATAGGAGCCTCTTCATATTGAGAGACATGTTATTGAGCTTATACCTCGAATGTTGAAAATCTCTAAAAATTCCATCCCAGTGTCAGGGTTGCACAAAATTATTCCATTGTGGAGGATTTAGCACATACACCTTGTGTGATGTCGGTCCCACACAAAGGAGCACATTTATCATCACAATCAGAGTGGTTGACCCTAAGAACTTTCAAGTTATTACATTTGATACTACTAATGCCAAACCTAAACTTCCTCACCATGTTGCCTTTCATACTAAGACACTATACCATAAGAAGATTATATTTCAAACCATTATGGATGAGGGAGCTCTACATGTTTCAAGTCGATGGCATGTTGGAAAGAAATCATGTCTCTAGAGTTTATTCCATCTCTAACTATTTTAACTGCATTTTATGGTCACTCGTATAGGTTGCATGGGATTATTCCCACTTATTATATTGGACTTGGTCATAAAATTGTCAATGTGGAGGTGAATGTGGTTGATGTCAAACTTGACTATAATCTACTGTTTGGACAAAATTGGATATACATGATGTAGGTTGTTCTCTCAACCCTTTTCCACGTGTTATACTTTCCTAATCAAGGGAAAATTGTTACTATATACTAGTTGTCACACACCCATCTTGATCCTAGTTCTTCATTATATTCCACCATCCCATTGATCAATAATTATCAATAGCCTACTGAAAATTTGAAGTTTGGTATGTATTCATAATTAATGGACCCCCCATTATGTCTATTAATACCAATTCTGTGACTTCCAGGGTAATTTCTCCAAACCATTTTTTTCAGCCAAATTATTTCTAGGACCCTTTCACTTTGCCTTCTCTTATTGCCACATTGGAAGAAGGAAAAATAGCAGGAATGGATTTTCCAATGTCTACAGCTAAAATTTCTTACAATTTCATTGTTGATAATTTTATACATAATATTTCAATCCCTACTCTCGTAGAATATTTGTATTATGGTATAGTTTTGGTTTGGAAAGTAGATTCAACCATGTATGTGGATTGTCTTGATGATCTTTTACCATTTTATGATGTTATTCTTGAGGAAATGACTAGTGTAGAGAGACCGTGGGATGATTTGCATCATTGGTCCTATTTCTCCTAGGCTTTCACAGGTTTGAATCTAATTTTTCTAGTATTCGACTTCATATGAAGGTGTTCACCAGCCCTTGAGCCCTTTGGCTCTTTCTTACATTTTTTTCGAAGGGAACATGGCCAATATTTCTGAGACTATGTCAGTGAATATTTCCAAGAATCCCAATGTCATCGAGAATGTCTTCATAGGGGCATATTGTTCTCCTGACGAAGTCAATATCTACATTGATCTATTCAAAGGGGTTCGTGATGTCATTGCATGGTCTTACGAAGAGAGTCATGGAATTTATCTAAGCATAGTACAACATGAAATTAAGACATATGAAAATGTAAAACTTGTTCTCCAGAAGCTTTGACCAATTCACCCTACAAAGGAGGTGACTATGAGGGTTAAGGTTGAAAAAATATTTAAAGCGTGATTTATCTACCCTATTCCTCTAACTAAATGGGTTTCAAATCCCATTTCCATAAATAAATAAAAAATTATTTATGTATGCACCAATCTTATATATCTTAATAAAGCATATCTGATAGATAATTTTCCCAGACCATTTATTAATCAAATTGCTGATGAGTGTGCAGGAAATGAAAATTTCTTATTTATGGATGGATTTTTTGGTTATAATTAGATACAAATCTATCATAAGGATTAGCATAATATAAATTTCATTTTCCCATGGGCACATTTTCATATCAAAATATGCCTTTTGGCCTTAAAAAAGTTGGTGTCACTCTCTAATGATCCATGTTGTATGCTTTCCATGACATCAAACATATTGTAGAAGCTTATTTTGATGATATTGTTGTTCACTCTTGAAAGATAGCAGATCATCCAAATCATTTTTGTCATATTTTTTAGCGATGTCAATATTATAAGATTTTATTAAACCCTCACAAGTGTATTTTTGTTGTGACTTCTAGTCAATTTTGGGGATTCATTTTCTTTAATGAAGGGATCAGAGTTGTTCCATTTAAGGTTGAGGAAATACTTTAGTTTCCTCCCCTATCCAATACATGTCAATTTCAAATTCACCAAGGAAAATCTAACTTCTTACGAAGATTTATCATAAATTACGCGAAGATTACTAAGGGATCTATGCATTTGTTGAAGAAAAGTGTGACATTTGTTTTGGATGAGTATGCTCAATGTGTGTTCAATGCTTTGCAAAATGAATTGACCTCTTCTCCTTTCCTAGACTGCCTAATTATAACATATATTTCCTTTTGTATCTTGCAGCGATACAATATATTATAAGTATGGTTCTATTTTTGGAAGAAGTTGTTGTTGGAAATACTAAGAGTAGGGTGAATCAGTATTTCACTTAAATTAGTTAATTTTAACTTCACAACATTAATTAGCATTAAAATTAGATCAAAATAGACAATCAACAATACATCACATCACATGAACAATACACAAGAATTTTTTTTTAGGTGGAAACCCTTATGGGATAAAAACGATCGAATGATTTTAATATATGTCCTAAAAATAGCATCAATAGGGAGAACTAATTTCCAATAATTATAGCACCAATTGAAGGAGGCACAAACCCATCGGTTTACCAAATCCAACTTGAAGGAAGCTCCAACTTCGTGATTTAAAAGTAATGACTAGAAGGAAGCCCAAGCCCCCTATTTTATCATCTCCAACTGAAAAGATGCTCCAACACCCTGTATTTATCAGCACCAACTGAAAGGATGATCCAACACCTTGCATAGGAAACAACCTTCCCTAGCACCACCTTGCCACACTGAAGTGTTCTCAGGCTCCAACTTGGAGTAGACTTCAATCTACACATTTCACCACCCAACCACCCTAAATATAGATGATAAGAGGATAATATAGATCACTTTGGTCACACTAATCATCCATTGCACTCACTGCTCTAATCACTACCCAAACATTTTTTTCAACAATCCTAAACTTCCACTGCTTTTTTTCAATAGTCAATTTATGTTTCACTTGTCACAACAATGTCAACCTACAAATATTTCCATTGTTACCATATCTGTAACAATATTTTCGTTTTTCATGCAACCTGCAATCATTATTTCATCTATAAACATTGTCATAAATCTCATGTCAATATATTCTATTGGTTTTCATAATTTTGTCCCAAACTCTGCTCCAACCAAAATTGCAATCTAGTCACTCAACCACTTCCTTAGAACTTGTTTACTTCATGTATCCAAATCACCTGCAATAAGCTCATAGTTTTTCAAAACATGAACAAGAGCTTCTAGTCATCAAGTATGATTCAAATCATTGAAAAACCCGTTTGGCTACATCAGCCTTTGAGTTATGATCGCCCAACTTCTTCCAAATTTCGATTTCGATCAATAATGACTCTAGAATCCCAAATTAACCATAGAAAAATAGATAATACATTAACCATTCCACAAAATATCACTTCTTGGGCATTGTTCTACAAATTTTTCAAGTGTCGATACCAGTGCTACAAAAATCCAATCGGATATCACAAAATATGTGACAAAATGGCAGACAAATGTAAAATAAAAAATTACTAACAAAACCTGTTAGTCGGGGATAATTAAACCAAGATATTTTATATCTCAGTACAGAATGTTACCAATCAGTCGGTTTTATGTGACTTGGTACATACTCCTTCTAATTTATTATTATTTCCAACTTCACATCAATCTGAATATTAACAACATTCTCACATGGCTATGCGATAACAACAACTACTCATAGCTCTCAAGGTTGTCAATATTCCAACGTGTCAATCCATGTGGAATATTCCTCAATATGTCGTCCAATTTGTTTTATTGGTAGTGTGGTGTTGTGGCAAACAAAAACCCCCCATTTAAAATTTAGCCACAATAATAATGGGGACCCTTCTTCCTCGATTTTTAATCTAAATGTGTGAAACCTTTTAATAAAACCTTTTTCTTTAAAATTTTATATTATGAAATAAAATGTGGACCTTATTTACTTAGAACCACTGCATCTGAGACTTAATTTATTAAAATTGGGATTTTAGGCTTGTTTTTATACATATTTGCATCTTTTTAAAGATCGCACACTCATGGATATACTGCTCAACACGTGGCCCAACAGTTATACCCTGTCCCTTTATTTAAATTACCATTTCATTTTCCACAAGAATCCCTTTAGTGGGATGACATGTTAAGGACCCACTTGAATGCACACATCTTGAATGCTAATTAGTTGTGACCGCCAAATCGCATAATGTGTCATCCTTGCCGAACTTACCCTGGAGAATTTTCTTTGTGATGTTTTTATAAGCGTTAGGATTGAGCAAATAGGACAGCTCATCATTTATGGGTCCCACTCTCATCTTTTCGATTTGGCCTTGCCTTTGATGGCATTATCTCACTTTATTCCTTTTGCAAACAAAGTATCCCATCTAATAATTTACCATCACGATGACTCATTTGGCCCACTTGGTAAATGAGACGACCCACATTGGAACATGTTGGAATATCTGCCACATACACCTGCATCCTCATCATCCTTTTCATACTCAAAAATAGAAAGCACATGCTTAAGTTTATGTTCCAGGATTTAGCCTTACAGGGTGACATAGGAAAACATGTCACCTGCTAGCTATCAAATCCATCTGATATGATTGCGCCATATTTCCCACTGAATTTCGTTGTTATGAATTACAGGTCGAAACCCGCGCCTTTCGTTTTAATTACATAATGATTGCATTTAATAATATTATTACTACTTTTTAAGTTTGATTTAACCTTTGTTACGCCAATTTGTGCTTTTTTTATGGTAACTCTTCTTACCCTCAATATTGTCTGATCCACATGAATTCATAATGAAGCACCCTTCAATAGACTACTATGGCTAAAGGAAAGAAGAAATCTCTTTTACAGGTGTCGACTATGCCATTCAAATAAGGGATTAACGAGAAATTACCAATACATTCCTCTTTTTTGATACAATATACACAATGGATTTTGGTTCTTTATCTTGGAATACCATTTATGAGATACTTAAAAACAAATTTCTAGAGGAGCTAGAATTTTCACCAACAGTCACAATAGCGGACCGAGGTCGCTTAAATACTTCTGTGCCAGCAATTAGTGATGGCACGAGATCTCAACTTCATAAAATTGCAGTGCTCTGAAGCCTATTTCCATACACATATATGATATGTTGGGTGGTGTAAGAAGTCAATATCAATGAATGGATGTTTGTTACCCGCAGAGGTATCACAATTGGGTATTTTAATCGTGAAAGCATTCTCGATATGTATCATTTGCCCCAGTTTGAACTGTTGGAATTATGACACAGGTTTCCTTGATGGCAATTCACTCAAGTAGCAGATCACAAGTTCAGACTCTCAGAATGGTAGAAAATGGCAGGTTCACAGGTTCCTATTCACAAAGATGCGGTCATCAGCAGGTTCCGCAGGTGCGCAGAACAAAAGGTACAAACATGTTCGCGGGTGTGCCGAACAAAAAGTGCGGTCGTAAAGTTCACGAACTTTCATGCAGAGAAAAATGCGAGCACATGGGAAATCTTATGGTTAGTCCATGGTATTTGTCTGACAATTTTGATCTTATGGTTTTGGTCCGTGGTTTTGCTTCTAAAGTATTGAACCCAGGTTTTTGGTCCCTTATATTGGGTTTCTATGGTTTTGGTCCATGGTTTGAGTGAGGACTTGTCTATAAAAAGGAAAGGAGATCATTTGGCTGAGCACTCATGTGTTGAATATCTTAAGAAGAGCAAGATCTGAAATTCTGGAGATCGGTTGGTGAGTGATACATGATCTGAATTAAGGAGAAACCTGAGCATTACAAGACGGATCTACTGATGGGTCAAGATCTCCTTGGTGCATGATCATATCTGTTAATCTGTTAGTCTGGGGTATACTTGAAGTCTAAAAAATATCTATACCTGTAGGACCACAGGTGTGACATGGTGCAGGTGTGAAGAACCACAAGGCAGACAAGGCATAGGTGCAGAGAACCGCAGGCCAGTCAAGGCGTAGGTGCGAAGTTCGCAGGACAGACACAGTGTGGGCGCAGAGACCCGCAGATTCAACATAGATAAGGCGCGGATGTGCACAGGTTACTATTGGTGAAGTTGCGGACCTTTTTCTTGAAATATTATTTAGCTGCTTTTGCTTATTACTGCAGTGTTCAGGGTTCATAATTGTTTACTAGTACTGTGTTCTGAGAAGTTATTGATTCAGTAGTTGCACAAGGTATTTGGTTAATTGCAGATCTATTTGATGTTTGATTGATATTCATGGATCCAGTCTGAAAATTCATGAAACATGGTCCTTGAGGGAAAAGAGAAGGTTGTAGCCTTCTGCAGGTTGAAGCTTGCGTGCTGGTATAAGACTGCACCAGTACATAATCATTGTAAAAAGAAGTTTCTAATTGAAAGAAGATAGAGACATATTGCAGCAGGTGGTTTTCACCCACATTGGGTTTCCACCTTACATCTTGTGTTCTTTGGTGTGACTGATTGCTCTATTCTTGTTTACTATTATATGGTTCTGACACACAGATTAATAATCCACATCTGAAGAATATATTAAATTATTAGTCTAGAAGCTATACGCAAGTTTCATTAGTAAATATTTAAATTGGAAAGAGTTTGATAATACTGATTCACCCCCCCCCCCCACCCTTTCTCAGTATTATTTCCAACAGTTGGTATCAGAGCAGGTCCTTTAGGAAAAGCTTGATCGCTTGAAGGAAGATCTATCATCATGAGCAACTACGAGAAAGAAGCATCTATCAAGCCACTGATTTTTGATGGGAGCAACTTCGTCTATTGGAAGGTAAGAATCACTGCTTATCTTCAATCTCTTGGTACAAAAGTTTTGTATATTGTGGAAACAGGATACACATTTCCATCAACAACTCCTACAGATGCAGTTGGTAAGAAGCAGTATGAAACAAATGCAAAGGCTGTCAATACTCTATTAGGAAGTCTATCTCAATCAGAATTTGTCAAGGTGATGCAGCTCAAAAGTGCAAAAGAAATATGGGACAAGATCGTTCTAAGCTATGAAGGAGATGAACAAGTAAAACGAGAAAAATTGCAAACTCTTAGAATTCAATATGAAAGTCTCGGAATGCATAATGATGAAAGTGTGGCTAGTTATTTCCTACGTATAGATGAGATCGTAAATTGTATGAAAAACTTGGGTGAAGAAATAAAAGAAGTGGTTTTGGTTGAAAAGGTTCTAAGATCTTTATCTCCTAAGTTTGATTCAAAAGTTTAAGCCATAGAAGAAAACAAAAATCTACAGAGCCTTACCATGTCACAGCTGCACGGAATTCTAACGGCTTACGAAATGAGAAAAGGAGGACCATCAGACAGAAGAGAAGTTGCATTCAAGACTTTAGGAAAAGGAGATTACTATGAGTCAGAAAATGAGGAAGAATCAAATTTTGTCAAGAACCTCCAACGGGGATTTGGAAGATTCAAAGATAAGTTGCCTTTCAAATGCTTTGCTTGTGGAAGATTCGGTCACTATGCTGCAAAATGTCCTCATAAAGATAAACTAGACAAAGGTAAGGAACCTGTTAGATGGAATAGAAAACAGAATGTAAATAAGAAGAGCTATTACACTCATGAAGGCAGTGATGGGTTGTCAAATAATGATGAAGAAGAACCAGGTAATGATGATAGACTTTTGATGGCTTTTGAAGATGATGATTTCTTGGATGCTACAAATGAAGAAGGGCTTTATGAAGAAATCTCTAAACTTAAAGTTAGTTTAGAGGAAAGGAATATGATTATAGATACTCTAACATTCCAACTTTCTGAAAAAGATAAACACAATGAAGAGTTAGAATGTGAAATTGTGGGACTTAGAAAAGAAATTGAGAAAAAAAAAGCCCTTAATCTCAGATTTGCTAAAGGATCTGAAACTCTAGATAAGATTATCAAAGTGTAGTGTTCTCCTCTAATCAATATATGTCTTGGATATTCCGAAGAAGCATCTCAAGCTCAGAAGCAAGCACAGAAGCCATCCACCTCCAAAAGTTATCTTGATGCATCAAGGAGTAGTGATCAAGTGGACAATCGACAACAAAATCATAATGCAGATCAGCAAGTAAATCGGGGGCAATTTACTTCAAGAATGAATAGAAGCCTCAACATATCACAGGTAAATCATTCTCAATTTGGCTCAAGAATGGATGGGAACTATAAGCATATGGTTGGTAGATTTGATAATCGCAGGAGTTTCTTCAATGGCCATTGTTTATCTTGTCATAACTTTGGTCATAAAGATGCTCAATGTGTTTCCTATAAGACCATCTTGAATAGGGAAGCTCAGAAACAAAGGAGTATGACAGGAATCATGCAAAGAACCTACAATAACTTCTCTGCTCTTGAAAATGAAATAGAATGCTCTATATCTAACAACTTCAGTCATGAAGATTCTGAATGCAGGAGCAAGTTTCGGCAAGCAACTTAGAAGGAGCAAGCTTCATTGAGCTCCAAAATATGGAAAAAGAAAGAAGCACAACCGGAAAGATGTGGGATAGCCTTATATGCGAAAGGAAAATAAAATCAATGGTACATCGATAGTGGTTGCTCGAAATATATGACAAGTGATAGAGAGAAACTTCAGTCATATAGTGCCTTAGAAAAATAAAAGAAGGTCTCATTTGGAAACGACACCCCTGCATACATAAAAGGTAAAGACTCTGTTCATTTGAAAGAAAAGGTCAAGGCTGGAAATGTTATGTATGTTGATGGCTTAAAGCATAATCTATTGAGTGTCAGTCAGATGTGTGATCAAGGAATGGAGGTAATATTTCGATCAAATGGATGTATTGTTCGTGAGCTTGATACAGGAAAAACAGTGATCATAGGCATTAGAACTCCAAATAACTTATACGTACTCAAGGGAGGACAAACAAAATGCTATTTAAGCAAGAATGATGAACACTAGCTATGGCACAGAAGGCTGGGGAATCTTAGCTTCTCTCAGATAAGGAAAGCATGAAAATATCAGGCAGTTCGGGATCTTCTTGTTATCACAATTCCAGACAATACAATATGAAAATCATGTCAAATTGGTAAGAAAACCAGAACTAATTTCCCTGATAAGGAAGGATCAGCTAGCAGGCCACTTGAACTTGTCCACACTGATATATGTGGTCCAACTAGGAAGAGGTCACCTCGAGGAGAAGAGTATTTCATATTGTTCATTGACGACTTTTCAAGGATGTGTTGGATAGGACTCATGAAGTATAAAGATGAAGCTTTCGAAAAGTTCAAGTCATTCAAAGCTTTGGTTGAAAACCAATCAGATCGCAAAATCAAATGCCTTAGATCTGATCGAGGAGGGGAATTTACCTCAGATGAATTTTTCAATTTTTGTGAAGAACATGGAATAAGAAGGGAATTTTATGCTGCAAGGACTCCTCAGCAGAATGGAGTTGTGGAAAGGATGAACAGAACAGTTCAACAAATGGCTCATGCTATGCTTGATGAGTCTGGAATTCATGCAACCTTCTGGGGTGAAGTTGCATTTGCCACTGTTACTATTCTCAACAAGACAAACACTCGGGTAAACAGCACTCAGACTCCTCATGAACTTTGGTATGGTAAGACTCCCACGGTAAAATACTTCAAAATTTTTGGAATCAAATGCTACATTAGAAGGACTGATGAAAATCTTTGCAAGTTTGAACCTAGAGCAGATGAAGGCATCTTACTTGGCTACTCTCCCCACAGCAAAGCCTACAAATGTTATAATAAAAGACTTGGTAAAATTGTTGAAAGTATTGATGTGGTGGTGGATGAAGAAGGAAACACTCCTAGGTAGGTAAAATCTGAATATTTCGAAGATGGCGAAGATTATCTGTCAACATCAAATCAGATTCATGATGAAGAAGAAACCCATGAAGCACCAGAAGAACAGATAAGGATAGAAGAAAAGACTCCATCCAGATACGTTTAGAAGAATCATCCAGAATCTCAAATTCTGGGGTAGAAAGAGGCAGGTGTACAAACAAGGAGAACCATTTCAGAAGCTTCAAGTTATCTAGCATTGCTCTCCTCCACTGAACCAGAGAATGTAAGAGAAGCTTGCAAAGATGAATGTTGGGTCAAGGCCATGGATGAAGAACTCGAGCAGATTGAAAAGAATAATACTTGGGAGTTGGTTCCTAGACCAAAAGATAAGAATGTCATAGGGACAAAATGGATCTTCAAAAATAAGCTGAATGAAAATGGGGATGTGGTTAGAAACAAGGCAAGACTTGTTTGTAAAGGGTATGTGCAACAAGAAGGCATAGTCTTTGAAGAAACATTTGCACCAGTTGCCAGACTTGAGGCTATAAGGATGTTCCTTGCTCTGTCTAGCTTTCAGAAGTTCAAAGTATTTCAAATGGACATGAAGTCTGCTTTCTTTAATGGAGACTTGGAGGAAGAAGTATATATTGAACAACCAGATGGGTTTATTCTTGGAAATGATCTAAAACTTGTATGCAGACTCAAAAAGGCTCTCTATGGCCTTAAACAGGCTCCTAGGGCATGGTATTATCGGTTGGATAAGTACCTCCATCAACAAGGCTTTATAAAAGGATCAACTGATAGCAATCTATATATAAAGGTTGATAATGAAAAATTGCTAATACTTGTTGTGTATGTTGATGATATCATTTTTGGCAGCAATGAAGAAGACATGAGTCAAAATTTTTCCTTGGTGATGCAAAAGGAGTTTGAAATGTCCATGCTTGGTGAGCTCACATATTTCCTTGGTTTACAAATCCAACAAAACAAAGACAATATTTTTCTATCACAAACCAAGTATCTCAAGCAGATCTTGAAGAAATATGGGATGGAGGATTCGGAACCAGTGTGTACCCCTATGGTGACAGGATGCAGCCTCAGCGCAAATGACGAATCAGCAGCAGTACATCAACCAACCTATAGATCCATGATTGGTAGTCTACTCTATCTAACAGGTACCTGACCAGACATTATGCATGCAGTGGGAATAGTTGGAAGGTTTCAGGAAAATCCAAAAGAAACTCATCTTCAGGCAGTTAAGAGAATTTTCAAGTATCTTCAAGGAACTCAAAACTATGGCTTATGGTATCCTAGAGGTACAGATCTCACACTTCATGCATACACAGATGCGGATTGAGCAGGAAGCATGGATGACAGGAAAACCACTAGTGGTGGTGCATTCTTCATGGGTCCTAGATTAGTATCTTGGTTCAGCAAGAAACAAAGCTCTATTGCATTATCTACAGCTGAAGCAGAATATGTAGCTGCTGCATCTTGCTACACACAACTCCTTCAGATGATGCAAACATTGCAAGACATGTAAATCACTTGTACTCCACCTATCTCCATCTTCTGTGATAATACAAGTGAAATCAATAATCCTATCATGCATTCAAAGACTAAACACATACCAATCAAGTATCACTTTCTCTGGGAACAAGTGCTTGAACAAAATGTAAAGTTGGAGTATGTTCCCTCTAAGGAACAAGTTGCTGATATCCTCACCAAACCACTGCCCAGGGAGACTTTTGAATATCTCAGACAAAAGTTGGGGGTAGTTGATGAATCATCTTATTGTTGAATCTTGTCTGTTTCATATATTGTTGGTTGTACACGAATTTCATATGGAGTATACGCGTACATATGCTGGTTTATGTGGGTACAGTCGACTTGAAGAAGAGCAAGGATGAAGAGTCTGATATGGGTCTGTCAGAGACAATCTGGCACAGGTTCAGGGGGATCATATATTCTTCTAATAATGCATTGTTGGCATTATCATAGAAGATCTTGGTTCAATTCTTCGGTTGTCTTGATTTCAGGAGGAGCAAGTGAAAAAGGAGAATGTGGATACTAATATGAATAGTGCTTGACAGATGTTGTTGATATTTTTTCTCTATCTTTCTTTTGTCAAGATCTTGCCCATTTCTCAGGGGGAGCTTGGACAACACAACAGTGATGAGACTTCAGCATGCATTCAGGGGGAGTATAACCCTTTGCCCTTGATGTCAAAGGGGGAGGAAAGACCTTGAGTGACTTTGGGTTGCCATCAAGTCCAAAGGGGGAGATTGTTGGCATTATGACACAAGTTTCGCTCAATGACATAAGTGTTGTCCTTGATGGAAATTCACTCAAGTAGTAGATCACAAGTTCAGGCTCTCAGAATGGTAGAAAATGGCAGGTTCGCAGGTTCCTGTTCACAAAGATGTGGTCATCGGCAGGTTCCGCAGGCGCACAGAACAAAAGGTGCGGACATGTTCGCGGGTGTGCCGAACAAAAAGTGCGGTCGTAAAGTTCACGAACTTTCATGCAGAGAAAAACACGCGCACGTGGGAAATCTTATGGTTAGTCCATGGTATTTGTCCGACGATTTTGATCTTATGGTTTTGGTCTGTGGTTTTGCTTCTAAAGTATTGAACCTAGGTTTTTGGTCACTTGTATTAGGTTTCTATGGTTTTGGTCCATGGTTTGAGTGAGGACTTGTCTATAAAAAGGAAAGGAGATCATTTGGCTGAGCACTCATGTGTTGAATATCTTAAGAAGAGCAAGATCTGAAATTCTGGTGATCGGTTGGTGAGTGATACCTGGATCTGAATCAAGGAGAAACCTGAGCTTTACAAGACGGATCTACTGATGGGTCGAGATCTCCTTGGCGCATGATCAGATCTGTCAATCCGTTACTTTGGGGTATAGTTGAAGTCTAAAAAATATCTATACCCGCAGGACCGCAGGTGCGACAAGGTGCAGGTGCGGAGAACCGCAAGGCGGATAAGGCGCAGGTGCGGAGAACCGCAGGCCAGTCAAGGCACAGGTATGAAGTTCACAGGACAGACACAGTGTGGGCACGAAGACCCGCAGATTCGACATAGATAATGTGGGGATGTTCGCAGGTTAATGTTGGTGAAGTTGCAGACCTTTTTCTTGAAATATTATTTAGATGCTTTTTCTTATTACTGCAGTGTTCAGGGTTCAGAATTGTCTACTGGTACTGTGTTCTGAGAAGTTATTGATTCAGTAGTTGCACAAGGTAGTTGGTTAATTGCAGATCTATTTGATTTTTTATTGATATTCATGGATCCAGTCGGAAAATTCATGAAACGTGGTCCTTGAGGGAAAAGAGAAGGTTGTAGCCTTCTGCAGGTTGAAGCCTACGTGCTGGTATAAGACTGCACCAGTATAGAATCATTGTAAAAAGAAGTTTCTAATTGAAAGAAGTTAGAGACATATTGCAGCAGGTGGTTTTCACCCACATTGGGTTTCCACCTTACATCTTGTGTTCTTTGGTGTGACTGATTTCTCTATTCTTGTTTACTGTTATATGGTTCTGACACACAAATTAATAATCCACATCTGAAGAATATATTAAATTATTAGTCTGGAAGGTATATGAGAGTTTCATTAGTAAATATTTAAATTGGAAAGAGTTTGATAATGTTGATTCACCCCCCCCCCCCCCTCTCAGTATTATTTCCAACATGAACTTGTATATAATGCTTAGTTTGTGGAAAATTTTGTCTGGAAGGAATGTGAAGAAAATAGGGAAAATTTACTGAAAATGATTAGAGGATGGATGTGTAACTCCAATAATTTTAAGAAGAATCTTCAAGAAAATATTCAATTTCTTCCCTCGCATCTCCCTTTTATTACATTGCCTCCATGCTTTGTCATTTTTCCAAACAAAATGTTTCTCAATTTTTTAGCGATTGGGTCACTCTCATTGAATATGCCTCTGACGGATATATCTTTGACTAGGCTCAACTTTTATAACAACATGGAAAAGCATATTCTTCATTTCTAGTCGCAAAATACTGGCACTAGTGTGCCACCTTTCCACATTTCATCATATATCATGGATGTCATATGTTTCTCCCTTGATTTTCCATGCATGGGTTGGAATTGGACACTTGCCAATCCCCTTCACATCCACATATGTCACAGTAATCTCTGGGAAGAGAATTACTTTGACCACTTTTATTGTTTTTTCCATTTTTTCATTATTCCTATTTATCAAACTATTTTCAGTTCCAAATTTCCAAGGATGTCTCCTGAAGCCCTTGATTGTTTATTAAGAATTGGAGGTTGTTTCGTTGAATAATTTTTCACCTATATCAAAGTTTGGGGAAGAAATGGTTATCCCCATGTTCTACCTCTCTATTTCTTGAATAATCTTATGTCAAGAGAAATTTCCTACCAGACTATGGGAACTGGGATTACCCTTGAGCTCAAAAAGGCTTCCAAAACGTTTTGGCCCAAATTTCCTTTGCAAGTTGGCCTTTTCACCCTTGCTAATTATAAACATGCAGAAAATGAAATTTTAGCCCTAAATGAGTTAAAACTCACCACTATTCCTGCCAGGGCTTATGATCCTTCCCAAGTGACCCAAAATGTAGCCAACGAAGCATATATTAGAGGTTACACTCATGAGCATAATCAATATGATGATTTGTTTTCCCAAGCATCAATTGTTCATTACCAAGCTAAGTAATGGTATCCAACCAATTTTTAGCATTTTGTTGTTTGCAAAGATTCTCGAAGAGCCCCTTTACATATCAATTTATTCAATATTATAGAGGGAGATGGTTTTGTAGAAAAATATATCAACTCTACTTCATTGTCGATGCCTCAAGTTTCCACACTAATACAGGTTTCTTAAACAGATCAATCTTCTTCACTAAATTTGTTGGTCACTAAATTTGTTAGTCAATGACATGAAAAAAGAATGGAAGTCATATTTAGACAAAATATCAACTCAAGATGACACGGCCAAGGAAAAATAAAATCTTGGAGAAAATACTTCAATTTTTTTTCACTCAGCAAACAGTCCCTGTCGCTTCTGAATTCACATAATCTGCTTTTGCACACCCTGGTCCCATTGCTAATACTCCTCTCAACACTAGGCTTAATGTAGAAGTAATTCCTGGTCATCATACTTAATATATTCAATTGAAAAGTGAGTAATTTCCCCTAATCAAAGTCTTTAATCATCCTCAACATAAGGTTGTAATTAAAACGAGAAGGAATAAAAGGAAAGAAGAAAATGAGGTATCTTCTCTTGGCCCTACTTCTTTAGAACTAGTCTATAAAAGTAATTCTATAGCCCCTCATGAGGAATTCCAAGAATTGGCTTAGTAAACAGGGGCATATGCCTCAACCACCATTGATAAATTAGAAATATCACAAGATACAATGGCTAGAACAGCAAGTTTCTCAATCTCAAGCAGAGCTCCAAGTGCAGATCAATTTATTCAGGAGTCAACACTCTGAAGAGATCAAATAGCAAGATGATCAGCTAAAATAATTATATAAAATCCTGGAACAAGCAAAATTTGAAGCTTTTGAATTGGTCGAGTTCAAGCATGAAGCCCTTTAGGTTAATTCACAACTCAAGAAGCAGCACCAATTTTTTTGTGATAAACTAAGTATTATACAAGTGCAATGCAAATTGAGTTTTGCATTGGTTGATGAGCTAGTTAATATGGAAATTCAGTAAGATGAGGCTAAACGAAATTTGAATGATCTCTTAGAGTGGAAAAAGGATAAAAAGGGAATACAGCCAGATCTTCCCAATATTGATTAAAAGCACAAATCCATTATCCTTGGGAGTTGGAAGGACAGAATACATTTGGTTAGAAAATTGGTGAATGATATTTGGGAACTCTCAAGCTTTGTTATGCATTCCATTACTCAACCTCTTTTAGATAAAATTTAATTTCAAATTACGAAAAGGATGTATTGTTGGATATTGAAGTTTTGCAAAAAAAATGGATGGATGACAGTATAAAATTTAGTAAAAGGATTGAACAATTATCTAAGGTAAATCTTGAATTAAATTGGCAGCTTTCATTGAAGCCTCGTAGCCATTGGAAAGTTCTCAAGGCTCTCACAAAGTTTACAATTCAAGTGTTTCCACCTCTCCAAGCTTTTGTCTTCAATTGTCGACTAAATATAAAGCCTTATTCTCCTCTAGAGTTGACACCACTTATAGATATCTATCGACAATGGCAGCAAGTTACTGGCTCAACATCAACTGAAAATCATCTGATTTAAGATTTTATTATCAAAATCTAACCAATTTTTATTTTATGAAAGTTGTTTTAGGTTTAGTTGAGGATATATCGGAGACTTAGTTTCTTCTTTTCTTCTATAAGAAAAACTATTTATATGGCTCTCAAGCTCAAGAAAAGGGTTATGAATTTTGCAAAAAGAGCTTATGTTGCACTTTTGTACTTAAGTCTTTTTATTAATATATCTAAACCATTTTGATTCTAGCATGCAAAGACTGCGAACAGATTGGGTACTTTTATCTTCTCTCTTTTATGCTTATCTTTAATGGAATAGATATATTTAAATTGAAACATTTTTCTTTGTACCTTGTTTCATCGATTGGAACATAATCACTTTTGATGTGTGAATATATGTTTGTTTCTAGTACATTGAACATTACAACACTATTCCATATGTGTCTGTGTTGAACATTTATTTGATTAACTATTAAATCAAATTAATATTTTTAATTGTGCTCATAAATATTATGTATTGAAAAAAAAAAATATTCTTGTAACGTTATCTTTGTCTCACATATGCATTCTAATACTTGGGTAAAATATATTATTAGTCAATTATTATCATAGTTTATATCAATCCTTTTATGTCATAGTAATCAATTCACTTTCGTCCATTTATTTTCCATTTACACTTAAGCCTTATATTGTAGGTAACTAGACCCAACTAAACCAGTCGAAGTGACCATTTTCAATGGAAAAGGGTCTATCTTGGGACTTTGACTGGGTGGTATCCTAAATGTTGATGAGGTCATTTTTGGTCATCAACATCTGGAAAGGCTTGTCTTGTGTAGTCAAATATTGTTTAGTCCTTATGTGTCAATGCTTCAAACTCAGATTGTTGGGTGTGGACCCAGATTATCTTATTTATTCATAGGTCTTTGTTTCAGTTGGATGTATACCCTAGGAAGACTATACACCCCTCGACACGGGGAGGAGCGGGGGGGCTTGTCCCCCTGCAAGGGTCCTAAAAAGTTAGTCTCCTTGGCTGGGGTTCGGGGGCAGTGCCCCCGAAGCTAAAATAGATGTAAATTGCCTTGTAAGATATTGTAATTTCATAGTCAATCTAGATCGTTCATCAGGAAGATGATCTGACGTAGAAATCATGTTTAATTTAGGGTTTTTTGCCTTAGAAGGCAACCCCTCACTATATATGAGGGAATCGTATTAAGGCTATGTATAAGTGTATTCTGAGTGAGAAAGAGAAAGGATATTGTGTGAGAGAGAAGAGGGAATTACAGCGGATCTGTTGTAGGTTGTATCTCTTCATTTTGCTAGATAATATAAAAGGAAGGACTGGTTGTTTCTCCGTGGATGTAGCCCAAATTGGGTGAACCACATATATTTGTGTCTCTCTTGCTTTATGCATTTTTTGTGTTTATAATTATGTAATATTTTATGTGTTCCATTGCTTTGTAATATATAATTTTCTAACAACTAGTATCAAAGTCGAAGGTCTATTTGGCTTATAAACTTGTAGGAGACAAGGGTTCCTGGTTCGAGTAGGAGAAATGGCAGAAGATGTAGGTTTAGGGTCAAAAAATTTAATGGCCAAAACTACCAACTATGGAATATGAAAATGGAAGATTATATGTATCAGAAGGATCTGTACCTACCATTGAGGGGAAAGCCAAAGAAGCCAATGAGTATGATAGACACAGAATGGGATATTCTTGACAGAAAGGTACTTGGAACAATATGGTTGTGCCTAGAGGTGTCAGTAGCCTTTAATATTTCAAAGGAAATGACAACATAGGGTTTAATGTCAGCATTGGCCAAACCATATGAAAAACCCTTGGCCTCAAATAAGGTATTTCTTCTTAATCATTTATTTAATACGAAGATGTCATAAGGTGGATCTGTTACTGATCATTTAAATGAATTTAATATGGTTACCAATCGGTTACGTTCTATAGGGGTAGCTTTTGATGATGAAGTTAGGGCTTTGTTATTTTTTTTCTCATTGCCAAAAATTTGGAATGGTTTAGTTATGGCCATTAGTAACTTTGTCTTTGGATCTAGTACTAGGAAAGACTGCGAAAGACTAGGGAAGAAAAATGGAAAGAGGAAAGAGCCTAGGATTTTGCAATAAGTCAAGGAAAGGCATATCCAAGTCCAAATTGGGGATAGTGTGATGGAAATGCAGGAAGAAAGGACACCTGAAGAAATACTGTAAGTCTTGGAAGGGAAAATAAGGAGATGCACAGCAAGAAAACAATCATGAAGTGAATGTGACAGGTGATGTGTTGCAAGATGCTTTGATTCTTTCATTAGAAAATATTATTGATGCTTGGGTGGTAGATTCATGGGCCTCATTCCATGCCACACCTAGTAGGAAACATTTTCATGATTGTGTTCAAGGAGATTTTGGACAAGTTTTCTTGAGTGATGATAAACCCTGTAAAATCATTGGAATGGGTAAAGTTTTCATAAAATAGCAAAATGGAAACCAATGGCTATTGAAGGAGGTAAGGCATGTTCCAGATCTGAAGAAAAATCTAATTTCAACAGGGCAGTTGGGAGATGAAGGTTGTGTAACTAATTTTACTGCTAAAACCTGGAAGGTCACTAAAGGAGCCCTGGTAATAGAAAAAGGAGAAAAAGTTGGTACATTGTATTTATGCAATGGTATTTCTAATTATGTTAATTCTTTAGCCTCTATAGGAGCATATACAGCATTGTGGCATCATAGGCTCAGGCACATAGGTGAGAAGGGGATGCAAATTCTTCACTCAAGAAATTTGTTACCAGGTTTGAAGCATGTTAATTTGAAATTCTGTGAGAATTGTGTTTATGGAAAACATAAGAGAGTCAAATTCCTCAGAGTTGGGAAAGAAAAGAAGAGTGAAAAAACAGAGCTTGTGCATACAGATGTATGGGGACTTTCTCAGGTATCATCTCTCGGTGTCTCTCTTTATTATGTTACTTTAATTGATGATGCAACCAGAAAACCTGGATGTATTGTATTCGAAATAAGTCTGATGTATTTGATACTTTCAAGAAATGGAAAGCTTTGGTTGAGAATGAGACAAGAAAAAGGTTGAAGTGTCTCAGATCAGACAATGGACGTGAATATTGCAACAAGAGTTTGATAAGTATTATTTAGAGCATGAAATTCACAAAGAGAAGACAGTTCTAGGAACACCACAAGAAAATGGTGTGTCATAAAGGATGAATAGGAAAATCATGGAGCGTGCAAGGTCCATGAGATTGCATGCAGGATTACCTTTACAATTTTGGGCAGATGTTGTAGATACTAATATTTATCTAATAAACATAAGGCCTTCAAGTTCCTTGGATGGAGGTATTCGATAGGAGGCATGGACATGTAAAAAGGTAAACTACTCATTTTTAAATACTTTTGATTTTGAAGCCTTTGTCGACATTAATAGAGAAAATAGAACAAATCTTGAGGCAAAATCAAAGAAATTTACCTTTATTGGATATGGTGTCAATGATTTTTGTTATCGCTTATATGATTATGAAAATCACAAAATCATTATGAGAAGAGATGTCATATTCAATGAAAAGGTTTTGTATAAGGGTTAGATGCAGGAAAAGAAACAGGAAAAAGAAAAAGAAAATACATAGTTCTTGATGAGATCATAGAAAAATTAAAGGTGCCTGAAAATAATAATGATCAACAGTTAGAACTACAATAGCAACATGCACCTCAAACACCTGAAAGTGGTGTTAGAAGATATACGAGGATCAGTAGACCCCCTAAACAATACTCTCCTTCATTATATTATGTATTGTTGATTGACTCTGGTGAACTAGAATGTTATGAAGAAGCAGTGAACGTAGAAACCAGGAAGAAGTGGGAGTTGGCCATGAAAGAAGAGATGGAATACTTGGTACATAACCAGACTTGGGACTTAGTCAGGTTCCTATAGGTAAAAAATAATTGCAAAATAAATGGGTTTACAGGTTGAAGGAAGAATATGGAGGTAGGAAAATGTATAAAGCTAGACTTGTCGTGAAGGGGTTTGCACAGAAAAAAAGGTATAGACTTTGATGAGATATTTTCTCCTGTTGTTAAAACGACTTCCATCAGAACTATTTTAAGTCTAGTAGCAGTAGAAGACATTCATCTTGAGTAGTTAGATATAAAGACGACAATTCTCCATGGGGATTTGGAGGAAGAAATATATATGAAACAACCACAAAGATATGAGGTCAATGTTGGGTGTGGAGCCTGATTATCTTCTTTATTTAGAGGTATTGCCACATTGGACCCCAGTTCGTAATTTGGCGGCAATGCCACCCGTAAAATGTACACAACCAGGGGGTCCAGGGTGGGGGGTGTGCGATAGTGATTATTTGGAGCCCACCCCCAAAGCATAGGATCAAGGGCAATGCCCCTAAAGCTAAAAATAGATGTAAAATTGCCTTGTATAATGTTGTAATTTCGAAGTCAATCTGGTCCATTCATTAGGTGGAGATCTAACAGTAGAATTTATGTTTAATTTAGTGTTTTTTGCCCTAGAAGGAAACCCCTCGCTATATATGAGGGAATTGTATTGCGTTTATGTAGATTTGTATTTTGAGTGACAAAGAGAGAGGAGATTGTGTGAGAGCGAAGAGGGAATTACAGCGGATCTGTTGCAAGTTGTACCTCTTCAGTTTGTTGGATAATATAAAAGGAAGTAATAGTTGTTTCTACGTGGATGTAGCCCAAATTGGGTGAACCACGTATATCTGTGTCTCTCTTGTTTTATGTGTTTTTTGTGTTTATATTTCTGCAATATATTTTATGTGTTCCATTGCTCTGTAATATATAATTTTCTAACAATCAAAGGGAAGGAGAAACTAGTGTGAAAATTGAAGACGAGCTTGTATGACTTAAAACAGGCTCCAAGGAAGTGGTATCTCAAATTTGATAGGTTTATGTCTGAACAAAGTTATACTAGATGCCACTATGATCATTGTGTTAATTTCGAAAGGAAAAATGATGGAACCTATATTATATTATTTCATGTAGATGACACGCTTACTGTAGGTTCTAACATGCAAGAAATAAATGTGCTCAAAGAAAAATTGGCAAATTCATTTGCAATGAAGGATTTGGGTGCTGCAAAACAAATCCTTGGTATGAGAATAACTAGAGACGAGAAAAATCACAAATTAACATTGTCTCAGAGTGAGTACATACAAAAGGTATTGGAAATATTTAATATGCAGAACGCAAAACCAGTTACTGCACCTTTGGCTAGCCATTTCAAACTAAGTAAGGATATGTGTCCCAAGACTTTGGAAGAGATGGATTATATGTCTAAATTTCCATATGCATCAGCAGTTGGAAGCTTAATGTATGCAATGGTGTGCACAAGGCCTGATATTGCACATGCCTTGGGAGTTGTAAGAAGGTACATGAACAATGTAGGAAAAGAACATTGGATGGTAGTGAAGTGGATTCTCAAGTATTTTAGAGGTACCCAATATCAAGCATTATGTTTTGGTGGTTCAAATATTTCTCTACATGGATATGTTGATGCAGATATGGCAGGTGATGGAGATAACAGGAGGAGCACCATAGGGTATGTGTTTAATATAGGTGGAAGATCTATCAGTTTGGTTTCAAAATTGAAAAGTGTTGTTTCACTATGAATGACAGAATCAAAGTATGTTTCTACTATAGAGGCTAGTAAAGAAATGATTTGGTTACAAAGATTTTTTTATGAATTGGGTAAGAAGTAGGAGTTGGGCAGGTTATACAGTGACATCCAGAGTGTCATTCTTCTTGCAAAGAAATGTGCATTTCATTCCAAGACTAAACATATACAACTCAAGTACCATTTCATACGGTTAGTGTTGGAAGATGGACAATTGAAGATGGAAAATATGCACTCTAGCCAGAATCTTGCATATATGTTTACAAAAGTTCTAACCAGGGAGAAACGGAGATTTTGTTCAGTTTCAATTAGTCTTCAAGTATGGTAATGAATATGAGAAACAACCAGGTCCAAAGTGGAGTCATTGTCCATCAAATGAAGCAGTGGTGGAGTTGCTATCATTAGTCTCCAAGTGGGATATTGTTGGGTGTGAAGCTTGATTATCTTCTTTCTTCAAAGGCCTTTGTTTCAACTAGATGTACACCCCAGGAAGACTATACACCCCCCAATTCGATGGGGTGAGGGGGGGACTTGTCTCTCCCCTACGAGGGGTTCGGGGGCAGTGCCCCTAAAGCTAAAAATAGATGTAAAATTGTCATGTAAAATATTGTAATTTCGTAGTCAATCTGGACCATTCATTAGGCAAATGATCTGACAGTAGAAGTTATGTTTTATATATGGTTTTTTTCCCTAGAAGGAAACCCTCACTATATATGAGGGAATTTTATTGCAGCTGTGTACAAGTGCATTTTGAGCGAGAAAGAGAGAGGAGATTGTGTGGGAGCAAAGAGGGAATTACAATGGATCTGTTGCAGGTTGTATCTCTTCATTTTGCTAAGATAATATAAAGGAAGGACTAGTTGTTTCTCTGTGGATGTAGCCTAAATTGGGTGAACCACATATATCTTTGTCTCTCTTTCTTTATGTGTTTTCTTTGTTTATTTTTATGAAATATTTTGTGTGTTCCATTGCTCTGTAATATATAATTTTCAAACATTGGACCTTACACCAATTTAATCCACCGTGAATATCTATATCTATATATATATATATATATATATATATATATATATATATATATATATATATAGATATCAATTTTAATGCCAAGATAGAAATGGTTGACATTTTCCTATTACCACACTCCCTTGTTTCTCCAACATTTTTAGTTTCTTGTTTGTGTAGATGGGATGAAAGTTGTGGCTCATGTCCATCTGAATTTAAGATATAGAAATTTTTATGCAGCTCACAACCATCACCTTGGTGCACCCCTAATTTTATCTCCATTTGTGTTATTAAACCAAAATCTTGGTATGATTTGGAAGTTTTGCATGGCTTCCAAAACTAGTGTCTATGTAAAACATGAGGAACCCACCTCCAAACCCATGCATATATTCTTCAAACTCTTTTATTCTTCACTACTAAGCCTGTAAAAATAATTCTGTTTAGATATCGCCATTTCAAATCAACCATCATTCACAAACCATGAATCAAACCAAAACCACAAACGATGAAATGCAGAATTGCAAGCTTGCTATCATAGAACTGCAACCATTGTTACATCATGATTCATTGTTGAACCAACTAGTACAATCTCATAATTATTTTCTGCCCTTTGTGTGAGCATCACAATTCATAAATAACTTTAAGTGTCTATGAATTCTCCTTTGCTCCTCCTACCAGACTCAGAGCTCATATGGTTCCATGAGGTCAACCACGTCACTTACATAGATGGAATCAAATGATTGCAGGGTTGAGTATTGAGACATATATGGGAATTCTCAAGACTTAACTAACACTCACATTCTTTGACATGTTTCTTCATGGTCAACAACATTTCATATTAACTCTATACAACAACTCAACCAAACAGAGAAATATTGGTAGTGAAATGCAGCGTGAAATAACTTGAGAAATTCATTCGCATACGCATGAGTAGTTTGGTTCCTTTCTTCACAATCCTTCCACTCTATAACTAGAAATAGAATAATCCATGAGATATTGCTGCTAATAATAGGGCAAGGTAATTCCCTATATATACACAAAGGAGGGGACATAAAAAGGTTTGACTTGCCCTTAAAGTCTAAGCCAACCTACTCATTAGACATAAATTAAATCCATAAATTTGAATTTGTAATCGAGCCAAGCACATCTATATTTTCAATAATAAACATTCCACTTTTAAGGACCAATTTTATCAGTGAATTGAAACTACTAGGACCATAATATTTCCATTTAATTTTAAGACAATTTTGGACAAAAATAATCATTCAAATTTGGGCATTATTACCGCATCTTGGGGCTCCAACATCAATATGGGATATTTCATCAATCATGAGGAGGCCTAAGTTAATATTTACAACTGCGGTCAAATTCCACCTTGGACAATTGAAATGACCAATACAATGATTGCATTAGATTCCTTATTTTGAGAGGACCAAAATTGGCCTAAAGATCACCCAATTTGGTTAAGTGAAATTTGATTTATGAATTATTTTATTCATACATGTATTATGGAATGGGTCGGCCCTAACCACATGAGTAACTACTTGGGTCAGCCTTAACCCCAAGTGGACCCTCAGGAAATCATATAAATAGAAGAGATGTCAAGATCATTTGGACACATCTTCTCTTCTCTTTTGTCTTCGTTCAAACAGGTTCAATGAAAGGAGATCATACAAGGGTCTGAAATCATAGGCGAAAGGTTCGCTCTTGGTTATGGTTTTCTAGATCTTTTATGCTAGCATAGAACTAGGAATTTTAGTCCCTGGATGATGGCACACAAGCCTATGAGAGCAACCAAAGACCCATAGACACTAGCACAGAGTATTATGGGAGCAACTTGAGCTTAAGTGATAGATCTTGAGGAATTGATACTGGGTCGCTCCCACAGAATGGTCCTGACAGTGACCAGGCTATCCTGGACACATGCACAGTAACTTCAAGGGAGAGACCAAGGGTTTTAGTTGTGTTTCACCCTAGTCACATGTGCAGAGTCTTCCTGAGAGCGATCGAATAGTCACAGTCACCCTCACACAGTAGCCGAGAGAGCGACCATGGTTTCAGTCGCACATAGACAGTGTTGATGAGATTGACCCAAGTTCAGATCTAGGGTTTGACATCTTAGCTTCAGTTGACTTCAGTGATCTAATATATCAAGGTTTATCTTTTTTGTTTTACATGTTTATAGATATGTAGATCTAATCTATTAGTATCCACTGCAAACATATGTATTGGGCTCATTGAAAGTGACAGCAATGCTCATTAGTGTTCGACACAGTGACAGAAGTATAGAGAAGTTGACATCAGTTTGTGACAACATATTACAATCATCAGTATGAGAGTTTTTATTCCTGGCATGATTATATTTGTTTCGTGGATATCCTTATTGTTTTTCTGCATAGATAAAGTTATGGATCATTGTACTCCCTTTTGCTTCATCATTTTATGACGATCTAAGAAGAAGAATATTTGATAGGGTTTTCCCCATAGTGGGTTTTTCCCTAGTCTCGAACCAATCATGGTGTCTATATGTGTGTGCATGCTTTCTTCTACTATTCCTTTTATATTCCGTTGCATTGATGATGATGGTGATGTCTTTTCTTTCTATGTAATTGCATATGTTGATGTATGACGTTGTAGATCTGAATAATGTAATGATGATATGGGGTTAACTTAATGTATTAATGATAAAATTAAATTATCAAAGAAAAGAACAATGTTGCCCTAAGAAAATTTAACATGGTATCAAAGTTGAGCTGAAGAAAATTCATCGAGATCACCCCGATGATGACACCATTTATGGAAGCATGAGGAGGATGGTCGAGACCTAAAACAATTCTAGGGTTTGAAGAAAACCATGGGTACATTGATGATTAGGGTTTGATGGATTATATGAGGTTAAGGTTGGAGATAAAACCCTGGTTTATGGAAAAGACTTGAGATTTGATGTATGAAACTCTAGCATGGTCTATGTGAAGATGCTCAAGCACTTCTGGGAGATTTGATGAAGCCCTAAGGAAACATTGTATATGGACCATGGACATTGATGCATCTTGAAGAATCGTTCAAGAGGGAGAGGATCACCTCTCATTGAAGATAATTATTTCTTGACTTATGATGCTTCTTACTTGTTAGACTTATAGATCTGATTATTATGTTTATTGCTTGTAATTTTTGCATATGTATTTGAGTATATGGACGTCTCTAACCTTCTTGATGAGATGTGATGAGTAGATCCTTCTTAAGGATCATTTTGAGATGCAGATCTGGAAAGAGACAAATAGGTACTTGATGAAAAGATGAAAAAGTGCTTCAAGTAGCCTATGTCTAATGAGTAGGTGCTCAGGTATTTGAATACCACAAGGTATGCATGGTATGTTGTGTTTCAACTATTGGCTCGGTTATACCTAAGGTATGATGAGAATGCCTCATTCTTTAATGTTTCATGTCATCCTCCACAATAACCCAAGGCTGATAAGGGAGATCAAAGGAGGTAACCTCAAACCACTTGGGTTCAGCAGCTAGCCCTGCGAAACTACAGAGGGATATCTCTATGAATTTGTAGCCAATGGAGACTGGAATGGGAAAATATTTTATCCTAGATATGTTAGGCTCAGGTAGGTTTTGAGTTTTTAGGGTTTTGATGCTGGATAAGGGATGAAAACCAGGTAGTTAGGTCAAAGTATCAAAGGGTTACAGCAGCAAAGATATAGAGGAGCAAGATAGCAATGCTTTTGTGATGGCTTTATGGTTTTTCAGTGTAGTGTAGTGTTTGAAATAAGAAAAAGGTATTAATGATCATGTGCACCATGAATTCATTAAGAAAGAAGGAAAATTACACAAAATGATATTCCCATCAAAACAGAGCTTTATGCAAAGAATTTTGCTTATAACGTTTAAGGAAAATCACTGAAGAAATAATACATGGAAAGGAGAGATGTATACCATTCATAAAATCTATAATAGAGAAAATACATCATCACAAACTCACTGCACATGAATTCCTAGATAATAGTTGCAAATTGCTCCTTTGATTTCCTGAATAAAGAGTTGAAGTACAAGCTACAAGTGTTCTCACCTATGATGTCCAACCTTGAATCTGACTAAAAACTAGATAAATATAGACCACAAAACAACTTCCCCACTCTCAGGGGTCAAATCCCTCAATATAAGAACTAATCAAAAGAATATCTCCAATAAGAACTAATGACTAGGGAGGTTAAGAATCTCTCCTCAAAATAGAAAAACTGATACATTTGACTATTAATCACCATTAATGATGATGAATCTACGTCAAATGACTCTAATAAGACATATTTACCATCATTACATTAATTAAACTCAAAAAATTAGGATTTTCATCATAAAAACCAAGTTTAACTAAAGAAAACTCGAAATTTCGAGTAACAGGCAAAAGCGCAATGCCACCTGCAAAAGCACAACGCCAACTTTGAGGAGGTTTTTTAAGGCCTTACACTGCTCCAAATTCAGCTCTTAATATACAAATGGAAATATTGGGATGTATAGCTATCATTAGACACCTAAATAAAGAAAAAGGGACACTCCAGTACCAAGAAAAACTCATTGTCCCACAACTACTCCAAAAGCGCAGCAACTAGTCTAGAAAGGTGGCAGAAAGTGGTTATTTGACCTCTTTTCGGGCATTTTCTTCAAACATGTTTGCTGAAAAGGCACCAAAAGTAGATAAAAAGCATGTATAGGTAATTATATATCCATCCATATAAAAATTTTGGCATTTGGAGGTCTGAGGAAAAAGCGTGGTGACAAGGCGTTGCACTTATAGCAATGAAATATTTCAAAAATCCAAAAAAAATCAAATTTTGCTCAAAATTTCTGCAAAAATAGGGCTCAAAGGCAGAGAGATATTGCACCAACCATAAGTTTTTTTCTGAGAGAGGGTTTTCTTCTTTAGCATGCTATTAATATAAACCTCCTCCCATTTTCAAAAATATTTTCCCATTTGTTCTGAATCCAAGTTTGAAGTTGGTCACTAAAAACGCATCACCATCTGGGAAAAGCGCAGCGCCAACTTGGAGGAGAGATTTGACTGCCTTCCTATGCTCCAAATTTTGATATGAAGGTACCATTGGAAAACTTAGGATGTCTAGTACACAATATAATCATCAAGAACTGCAAAAACATGCTTCAAGACACCTAAAAAATCAATCTCCCAAGACTACTCCAAAAGTGCAGCAACTCTCCTATAGAAACTATATTTTTGGAAATTTTCCCAAATCATAATAATTGTGTATAAGCTGAAGGAATTTTTTGTTCCTTAGTATATTATTGAAAAAAAAACCCTTTCACTTTTGTTAAATTCATCTTCCTTACTTCAAAAACCAATTTTGAAGTAAGATTGTCCCTATATGTGGCAAATGATTTGTCTCTTGGAATGATTTCTTGAGAAATGGTGAAGACATGATCTCATGTGATGAATTGGGCTCATAACTACTAATTTGACTTCCCTTATGCCTCTTCTTCTTAGTATTCTCTGACTCCATAGTAAATCTTAGCTCAATGGGAGGGGAAATTAGGGTTTAGTGTAGGGAAAAATAGGGGATTTGGGTAGTTTTAGAAATGAAGGGAGATGAAGGGGTTAGGGGGTTTCTAAATTTTTAGGAAATTTTGGGAGGTAGGGATGGATGTTAGGAAGTGGGGGAAAGTGAAATTTCATGGAAAGAGTGATGGGAATGGGTCCAAAATATCAAAACACAATCTTAGCCTAGGAAAGTATAGTCTGGGTTAGGATTTGTGGGAAAATGATGATTTTGAGGGATACGAGTGAGAAAATGTCTATGGGGGTATATGGAATGTGGGGGAGGGTAATTTAGCTTATTTTTTATGGTTTTTCTCAATAATTCCACCAAAGAGACTATGAAACCAAGAAAACCCTAGGAGAGGGAAATCTGATCTTTCCAAGCATGAACTGATGGTGGCAAGGAATCACTTGTTTGAGAGTGAAACTGAGTTTTCTTGGTGGAAAGATGTCTTATAAATTTTGAATGAGAAAATGAGAAGCTCTTTTTGGTATTTTATATCTTGGAAATCGATTTTCTCCTTTGGTGATGTAGTGGCCCCACCGTGTCATTTCACATTCTGAATTGATTTGCTAATGAATTGCAGCCTTAGAACTTTTTTGCATATATTACATCTTGATGAAGATAAAAGCACACATTAGAAACCTTTATTAAATATTTTTCACTATTACTACTCCTTCAAAAGATGACTTTTATGGTTAAATGACCCATTTTCATGATTTTGACCCCATGATCTAATGATGACACAACATGGAGGAATGAGTTGAATGATGTCAATGATGGCCATGACACTCTTTCAAAAAGGAATGCCCTAACCATGCTAATGTCCATTGACCATGAAGGCTGAAAGGGGTAGTAATAAACCTAGACAACTAACCAGTGACCAAATTTTTATTGAAAACCTATTTGAAAGCATAAAATTTGACCTAACACCCTAACAAAAACCTTTAAAGAGCATAATTTGATCACTGGTGACTGTCAGGACTGACAGACACTAACAGCTCATACATGCATATTAAAGTGACTTGGATATATTTCTCCTACGATTAAATATGCACTTTATGTTGAATATTTTGACCTTCTTGAATTCTATGAGGCTATCTAATGTTGATACATTGATACTCTTGATGTTTGGCTAACATCTATGATCTATCTGTCGGATATCTTGATCCTATAAAGAAGGCTAACACCTTGGCTCTAGAAAATGATACTCTTAATACTTGTCATGAAGGATTTCATATATAGTGATAGTTGATTGACCCATATACATGAGTCTACTGGTAATTTTTGTGATAAGCATGATGAAAGCATATGGAAAGAATGATTGACACTCTTGTTAATGCTTTATTGAATGACCTAATTTAACCTCATTGGTCATAAAGAGAATGATAACTTTAATGTGAGAGGTATAAGTGTAAGATTGATATTATAGATCTCTTACTACCTATGGTCCTGTCTTGATGAAATATGGTTAAACTAGATACAGTAACTGATGGAGTGACTTGACAGAAAATGTTATTGTGTTCATAATATTTGAGATATGATGATGCATCTATCTATTTCTTTGAGTCTAACCTTTGATGAAATATTGATGTCATGATGATGATAGCCATATGTTTATGATCTAACAGATCTATTGTTGCATGACTCAAGTAGAGATAGGTTTCTTACATGAATGAAGATGAATGATGCAGATCCCCAGTTAGAGGGAGAATCTCTTCTCAATATTCTTACCCTTATTACTATTTGTATTCTATGTTGTTGAAGTATGATTTATGTGCATCTAATAGTATTGATCTATAGGAGACTCTTAGATTTGAAGCCCATACCAAAATTAGGATTTCTTCTACAGATGCAGTCACAAATCTAGGAGATCTTGTCCCTAAACACACGCATGTTAAGGGCTAGACAACGTCCAAGAAACTAAAGTTTCTCTCATGCTAACCTGAAGGGAGTGACCAGAGGTTTGACTATTGTTGACCATCATCTGAAGCTTTCTGAAGTTGTCTGAACTCTGAATCATGATGTCCCTGACATATTCTTCCACTGTTAACTGATTTCTGAAGTTGTTGAGTTAAATTGTTGATCATATAATGAATTATTGTGCATGAAATCAGATGGTCACCTAGAAAGATGTCAGTATCACAGATAAGATCTGCTAGCAAGAAAATATTGAATTGTTTCCATAACATGAACATGCATATTCAACTTCTGTTTGTAGGTGACCGGGACATACATATAGATATGTCACTATGGTTGTGCTACAAGAGGATGGCATGATTTGGCATTACTGGCATATATGAAAATTGTTTTATCATGATGTTTGAAAATAAATTTGAATTGATGATTGAGATGTGCTTTGACTATATATCTCTCTACGATAGAAATTTGGACTTGACCTGATGTCTAGTGATCTGATTTGATGATTGTTGATTTTCCCTAATATCAATACTATGTGGGGATGATGACTTATGTGGGTATTCAGAGATTGGCCTCCTTATTCTTATCACAATGGTTGAAATAATGATAGTTGTGACTCAGCATGAAAGTGGAACTTGCATGACTAATCGTTGGAGTATGCATTTGCACCCACTGACAAAAATGACTGTTACTATGATTATGAGAATGACTTAATCAAGTTTGGATTGACAATGCATGGTTGATGAAAACTTGTTGGCATGATGAAGTCGCGATTTTATATGAGCTCCACCTATCTCCTGGTTGAAAGAATTGATAATGGGATATTGATGACTTTGATTATGGTTGTAATTTGGCTTCTGAGCTCTAATGAGCTAACTTTGTTGATGTGATCGTACAATAGTGATTTATGTAAGGTTGATTTTGCTATCCTAGCAAGGCATTGTTCCTCTAGATAGATTTTCATGATGCAAGCTCCCTAATCCAGATGTGTCTATATTTGACAGTTATCTGATGAAGTGAGGATGATGAATTCCAAGGTATGGCTTTGATATTGATTATGGTTTTGGTTTTATATCATGATGATCTACTTTTGAGAGGTGATGAGCCTCTAATGATCTAAATTAGAGAGATATGGCTTATGAAGCCCGAAATGATGTATCATGGCATGATGAATCGATTTCTAGAATTTGGGAAAGAAACTCCATATTGCAAAGCCATTTGAAAATGTTTTTGAATAATGAAAATGAAAATCCTTGGATACTCTGATTTGATGTTCAAAGATATTTTTGAACTTGACATGGCGTATGACAGTTATTTGAAGCATTAATGTTCTGTCTTGAACATCCGTATATATATGATGTGCATAGAACCTGAATAAATTCATGATTGAGCTACTTCACTCACATAGAGTTGCCACCAAACATGATTTGAAATATATGCATGAGGTATATATTCTATTTTGAGAATGAGATATTTCTCCCCTATGATATGTGTCAGCATAGATGTATTTTTGATATTTGAGATTGTTGTTGATAAGCACATTTGGATGTTTCTTTAGTATAAGATCTGCCATGATATCTTGGATGAGAGGTCCATAGCATGACCAAAGTTGATCATGATGTTGCTAGCATGGCTAGTTGTGAGGCAGGATGAAGAAGCTCCTTAGAGAGTTGGTTTGAGCATGATGTGGATATGACATGGTCACATTATGATGACTAAAAATCACATACATATAGTTGGGACCAAGATACTCTCATATTGAGACATGTGCAGTTGTTAGAAACAAGCTCAAGCTTGTGGTTGGTACCTCCTTGACAAGGAGGATGATTATGGTATCCTTTCTTGATTTATATGATTATATATGATCTAACATGATATTTGATTTGATATTCTGTATGAACAAGAAACAACTTCTACTACGACAAGATGATACCAGATTTGAGTATGATGAGAGCAATGATGATCGAGGACACTAAGCCAACTCTTCCCCCCCTATTTGAGCTCCCATGGTGAGGAATTGAGATATAATGGCTCCTAGGGTTGAGGGAAATCTCGACAATAGGGAACCCCCCTATTTGCTACCCATAGGGTTGTGGGTTTTAATCCTCTGTCTGGTCTTTGCAGAGTATACCCTGGTTGGAATCATGCCCACAAGCAAGGCTTGTTGGAATATTACTCCTTGTTTGGCCAATGAGTTGAGGGTGTACTTGGGGTTGTATATCCCAAGGCGATTATGATGCAGGTGTTCTACCACATGACTATTCAGGGTCATCGATGGGAAGATTAGTATGGAATAAGATGGGTTGAGATAACCCGATAGGATTCTGGGTTAAGGGTAAGCTCCCCGATGAAGTTCCAAGGTCAAGGGTGTACTCCCCTATGTGATCCAAGGTCAAGGGTGTACTCCCCTGTGTGATGATTTATCCTATTGCTCAGTATGGGTGGAAGTTATTTCTCCCCATTATGATTCTAGGTTGAGTTGCGCTCCCTAATGGTATGCTCTCCAATTATGATTAATGATGATCCAGATAGTAGCCCGTTGGCAGAGATCCTAGATAGCAGCATGATGGATAAAGGGTGGTAGCTTGAGCGCTTGAGCTCCCCTCCGGTATTCATTTCTTCTTCTTCTAGATCCGAGAATGTTCAACATATGAGCAGGAACAATCAAGAGATAATCAAGAATAAGAAAATGATAGATAGAGATGTACAATGATGATTTGTGATAATGAGACACTTGAGATAGACATGGCACGATGACTCCATGACATATATGATCCATGATGATATGTAATGACACTTAGAATGTCATATTGTTCGATGGACAGATATGGGCAGTCGGAATTATCCCTAATTGAGAGGGAGTGTTAATTTTTTCAAATGAGGTCAAGTTCCACCTTAGACAGCTCAAATTACCAAGATAATGATTGCATTAGATTCCTCTTTTCGAGAGGACCAAGGAAAATTTTAAGAACCACCCTAAATCTATATGTATAAGAAATGGACTAATCCCCATGATACATAGGAAAAATGGGAGGCGATTTTATCAATAATATAATATGTATATATAATATTTTTGGCAAATCTCTCACCAGCTTATATTATCTTGTACAGTGATGGAGAATCTTTCACAAAATTATAAAATCTTGTAAGATCTTGGAAAATCTTTTACTAAATAATAAAACATTGTGAAGTCTAGAAAAAAAAAATTAAAAGTATGAAACGATATATGATAATAAGAAAACATATTCATTAAACTGTAATATACTAACATACATGTTTGGAAAAAACAAACATAATTTTCTCTTCCTACAAAAAATGTTCCAAGTTTTAGTGGTCATGTTTGTCCAGGTTCTTAAAATACACTCTTTCATATCCTTCTATTAGTTTTGATAATATTCCACAACAAAGTTCTTGTAGGTGTTGATATTGACCACGAGTTCTGTCAAGGTAGGAGAGATTAATATTTTCTCTACAACTTTTGTCAAGCTACCACTTTTTTCAAGTTATCAAATTTTTTCTTATTCCATAGACTCCAACTGCAAGATAAAAAAACATGTCAAGTTTGTTTACCCCAACACACCAACAAGTAGCAAGCCCCAACTATATTATATAAGAAAGTATTAGGTATCCCAAAGGCTTGAAGGGAATCTAATTGAAGGAAGTGACCATTGTTAGAAACCTTCCAATCAATATATGAATATATAAATGTAGATTTATTATTATTTTAATTGGGAATCTTCAATTAAATAATAAAATTTAATTACGTCTCTCCCAATCTAAATTGCTTATTAGCATAATTCACTACCCTCATACGTCTCCCTTTTTTTAATAGTGTTGTAACATGTAGATTAATTTCCTTTTTGGTGAACAATCTTCACCTTTTAGGAAAATATGGTGCACCAACCCCTACAAATCATTAGGACAAACTAAGAATAGCACAAGATGAAAGGTTGTACAAACCAGCTTATTTTTCAAACAACTAATCCAACATCAATACCTAAACTTTTTCATGAAGATATCATATTGAGAATGTTTGAAAAATGGTGGGAAATCTTCTGCGAGGGTGATGCGGAAAGAGTGATAAGGTTTCAATGTTTTGAATTTTTTTTGTTAAATCATAAAAACCAATATTAATGGAGATATTGGTATTTTTTACTAAATTTTGTGAAGTGACTAAATGTAACTTTAACCATTCACCTTAAGATGTTTTTACAATATAATTTCCTAAGTCTATTTAATATATTCATTATCATAAAAACCAACCTATATCCATCTTAACTCCACATCTACCACTCTTAGAGGGATGAAATCTATTTATCCCTCTAAGCACTTGGTAGACCTAGAATTAAGATGGATCTATGATGATATAATTTCCCCTTTAAATAGTCTATGCTCACATGAATACCATGGTATTACCATGGGTCAATACCATGGGTTATCATAAACCTGGAGCTTAAAAATTACTATTAGTAACTTATAAAAATTAATAAAATTAATAATTGATTTTTATTTTTATTTTTATTTTAACCAAGTTAAAATGTTTAACATACATTAAATTACAACATCCATTTTTACTCTTGATCCACCAAGTCCTGAGAGAGATCAAATATTTTTTCACTCTATGCTAGTTTGCATATCATGATATTTGATCCCTCTCACGGCTTAGTAGATCCAAAGTAAAGATGGATCTATGTTGGTTTAATTCCCCCCTTTAAGTAGGCTACATTCCATGTGAATACCATGGGTCAACACCATGTGCCATTTTTATTTTTATTAATACTAATATTAGGGTTGATAATGTTTTTTTGCATGGTATTAATAATAATCTAGACCATGGTATTTGGCCCATAGGTTTCACCTAAATATAAAGCATTTTTTGAGTGTCCTTAAATATAAGGTGACTTGTGGAGTAAATTATGGAGTATATATATATATATATATATATATATATATATATATATATATATATATATATATATATATATATATATATATATATATATATATATATATATATATATATATATATATATATATATATATATATTTATCATACATCTAGTTATCTATATTTTTATTAATTTACCATACCTCTTTTACAAATATGGTATTTGGCCCATCAGATTCACTTAAATAAAACCTCTTTTTTGAGCCTTCATAAATAGAAAGAGAATTATGGACTAAATATAAAAAGAGGTTTTATTTATTTACCATACCTCTAGTTTATTTATATTTTTATTTATTTACCATACCTTTTGAGTAAGTATAAAAAGAGGTTTTATTTATTTACCATACCTCCACTTTATTTATATTTTTATTTGTTTACACCCTTGCATGTATATAAGGTGACTTATGGAGTAAATATAAAAAAATGTTTTATTTATGTACCATACCTCTCATTTCTTTATATTTTTATTAATTTACCGTACCTCTTTTATAAATATGGTATTTGGCCCATGGGATTCACTTAAATAAAACCTATTCTTGACAATTAGGGCGAATGGAAGGTTGTAACTCCTAATTTGAAGGCCTAAATTTACCTTTTTTACCCTCTCCCTTAAAATAAGGTGGGATAACCTCCATACCTAATTTTTTTATAAAATAAATTTGATGCGATTTGTAAAAATGTACTATGATACAAAATATTCGCCCACTAAAAATTTAAAACCCCTTAATTTCGCCAAAGGGCGAAAATTCGCCCCTAAAATTTTTCGTGGAGAGGACCAAAATCAACCTAAATATCACCCAATTTCATCAAGAGAAAGTTGATTTATGAATTATTTTATTCATACATGTATTATGGAATGGGTCGGCCCTAACCACATGAGTAACTGCTTGGGTCAGCCTTAACCCCAATTGGACCCTTAGGAAAGCCTATAAATAGAAGATACCTCCAGATCACTTGGACACATCTTCTCTTTTCTTTTATCTTGGTTCGCACAGGTTCAATGGAAGGAGTTCGAACAAGGGTCTGAAATCACAGGCGAAAGTTTCACTCTGGGTTAGGGTTTTCTGGATCTCAGACACTAGCACAAAACTGGGCATTTTAGTCCATAGACTCTGGCACACAAGCCTATGAGAGTGACCAGAGACCCATAGACACTAGAACAGAGGCTTATGAGAGCGACTTGGGCTTCATAGGTATATCTGGAAGCATCAGTTCTCGATCACTCACACATAATGATCCTGAGAGCGACCAAGTTGTCTCGGAAGCATGCATAGTAACTTCAAGGGAGTGACCAAGGGTTTTAGGTGTGGTACACCCTGGTCACACATACAAAGTCTTCCTGAGAGTGACCAAAAAATCACAGTTTCCCTCACATAGTAGCCAAGAGAGGGACCAAGGTTTCAGTCGCACACATACAACATTAATGAGAGTGACCCAAGTTCAGATATAGGGATTGACATCTTCACTTCAGTTGAATTTAGTGATCTGATAGATTGAGGTTTCTCTCTGTTGTTATACATATTTGTAGATTTATATATCTTATTTGTTAGTATCTGCTGCAAACATATTTATTGGGCTCATTGACAGTGACAATAGTGTTCAGCACAGTGACAGAAGTATACATCAGTTCACATCAGTTTGTGACAACACATTACAGTCATTAGTATGAGGGTTTTGATTCCTAGCATGATTAGATATGTTTCATGGATATCCTTATTGTTTTGTTGCATAGTTAAATTTATGGATCATTGTACTATCTTTTGCTTCATCATTTGATGACGATCTAAGAAGAAGAAGATTTGCAAGGGTTTTTCCCATAGTGGGTTTTGCCCTGGTCTCGAACCAATCCTGGTGTCTCTATGTGTCTACATGCTTTCTTCTACTATTCCTTTCATATTTTGTTGCATTGATGATGATGGTGATGTTGTTTCTTTCTATGTAATTGCATATGCTGATGTATAATGGTGTAGATCTAAATAATGTAATGATGATATGGGGTGAACTTAATGTATTAATGATAAAATTCAATTATCAAAGCAAAGAACAATGGCACCCTAAGAAAATTTAACACCTAAGGCATGCAACCTATCATTAGAATGGCATGACGAGTACAATCAGCTAGTGATGGTGTTGTTAGAAAATTCGTTGATATTCCCATCCATTTACCTCAAAAAATGTGGGGCTTATTCTAGTTGTTGCTTGGATTGACATCAATGACAACCAAATTCCAACAAATTTTCTCCAATAACATGTCATCTATTACGTTATTCATGGCCTTTCAAATCTTGAACTTTCATATTCTCATGTGGAGAAGTTGGCATTAGCAACAGTGCATGTTTTCCATAGACTTTAGCATTACATTCTTCTTAGGAAAACCACTTTAGTTGCTATCGTTAATCCATTCCAATATTTCCTCAGTAGGGGGTGACTAGAGGTTAACCCAACAAATGGATAGTTATTTTACAAGAATTTTGATCATGAATTTATGTCAGCAAAATTTTTAAAATCCTTGGTTTTCGGTGGGTTGATCCCAAAGTTATCTTATGAGGGATATGTTTCTTATGATGAGGATTCATTTCAAGATGAACATCTCTTCTTAATTTACTCATAAGATCCTTGGTATGGGTATATCTTCGTATATCTCCAGACAATGAAGTTTCTTTGATCCTTTTCAAGAGATGATCGTTGAATGCTTCGTAATATGGCTAAACATTATTTAATCATTGATGATATGTTGTATCACGATGGGGTAGACTCAATTCCACGTCGATGCTTAACCCATAAAGAGGTTGAAAAAAATTAAATGCTTCTCATAGTGGAGCTTGTGGCAATTATTTTTCTGAGCTAACAAAAACCAAAATATTGTGTGCAGGGTATTTTTGGCCCTCAATTTTCAAATATTATATTGAGGCAATCAAGAAATTTATCCCTTATCAATATTATATGAGAAATATGCGCAGCCATCCAACTTCTCTTTTCCATGTTCTCATCATTGGTCCATTCACTAAATGGGGTTGGATTTTATGACTTTTCACCCAACCTCAACTAGGGGGCACAAGTACATTATCATGGTAGTAGACTACTAAGTGTGTTGAGGCCATGCAAACTTATAATAATGGTTTTGAGTGTTGGAAATATTGAGAGGGGGGTGAATCAGTATTTCACTTCAATTAATTGATTTTACACTTACAAAGCATTAAATATCATTAGCATGAAATCAAGTCACAAAATTAGTATCACATCACGTGAAAAGTACACAGGAAATTTTATGTGGAAACCCAATGTAGCAGAAAATCATAGAATGCTTTCTAATATATATGAAAAGTACAATAATATATCAACACCGACTGAAGAGAAGCACCAACTCCCTAGTACTGAATTACAAAAGAATTCTAGTTTATCAAGAAGCACCAACTCCATAAACGAATGCACCAATACCCTACTAGCATCAATTTGCTACCTTAGCACCACCCTGTCACCCTGAAGTATTCTCAGGAACCAACCTAACGGAGACTTCAATATTTGACTTACACCACCTTACCACCCTTAAATGAAATATAGAAGAAGAAATTGTGGGCTCCTATACCAAGGATAATGATCGACTTACAATAGCATTCAAACGATACTTCATTATTGTCTCTATTGATATATGCCCAAGTCACAATCTTCAAGTTTGTTGATTAAGTTTGATTGTTGTATATATGAATTTTATTTCATTTACCCTTGTACTGAAACTTTTCAAGTATTCACCTTATTCATTGCACAGGACAGTAATACAATTTATAAAATACATTAGAGAAAATTTCAGCCTAAAAGTGGCCTTCTAAGGAAAATTAATAAAATAAGAGTTATGCATTTTGGAGGGAAAAAAAGAAAACTAATTTTTTAATTGTATTTTTTTATTATCTCCTTATATTTACTCAAATTTCAAGTGTAGACACTCATTGGATGCGGAATTAAATTCCGCTTCCAACAAGTACCCATTATGCATACTTTTTAGAAGACCCACATTGATAAAAATTGTAGATACATTAGAAAAGTGTGTTGAACACGCTTTCTTAATGTAGCTACATTTTTTATCAATATGGGTCTTCTCAAAAGTATGCATCAAGGGTACGCATTGGATGCAAAATTTAATTTTGCATCCAACGAGTGTCTACACTTGAAATTTGACTAAACCTATAAGGAGATAAGCCAAAAATACAATTTAAAAAAAAAAAAAAAAAAATCTTTTCCCTCCAAATTATTTACATGTACCTCTTTTTAAATTTAAAGGATTTTGATTGGTTTACATATTATGAAATGGAAATTACGTGAAAAATTCATGGGCACTTTTCAGCTGAAATTTCCTCTAATTAATATCATACCTCAGATCTTTATATCAGTTTGGAATAGGTCTAGTCATCATGCTACAGTAAAAGATAGGCCTTGATCATGCAATCATTATGTATGCATCCTTGTGACTATCTTGCTTCATATATGTCCATATTTCTTCCCTTAGAAGTACCCTAAGACCAACTTTAATCATCCCTTGGAACAGACCTAAACATGTCTCAAAACTTCCCTTGCCCCAACTCTTTTCATCTACAGTCTAACCTTCCTTTCTTCTATGGATAGAACAAGCCTACTCAGCCTTCTCCATATGACCTAGATAGGCACAAATTCAGGCTTCTTATGTATCATATATAGGTCCAAAATCAACTTTCTCTTGTAGCTTAGATAGGCCCAAACTCCGCCTTCTCCTGCAATTAGAATAGGCCCAAATTCAGCCTCTCTCTACAATCTCATTAGGATTAAATTCGACCCCCTCATGTGGCATAAACAGGGCTATCTCTATGGACAGAACGTCTCTAACTCGACCCTTCAACAATATCTCAAACTTAATCTCAAACAACCCTCAGAACAGACATAAACTTGGCCTTATTCACCTCGGATGAGCCTTAGATTAACTTCAACAACTTGGCCTCAACCTAGTGATTCACCACAAAAAAAAAAATAATAAATAAATAAAATAAAATAAATAAAAATAAAAAATAAAAATAAATAAAAATAAAAATAAAAAAATAAAATAAAATGAAACCAAAACACTAAGAAAATTGACCTCTTGTTCAGATAAGACATTCTGCCCTTGGCCTCAGAAATATCAGAGTATTTCTAAAAGTGATAATGTGTTCATATGATTATGGCACGTGCACACACACACACACATATGAAATCATGTAGAGGCCTAAAGTTTTGTTTGATTTTATGTATAGTAATCCTAGATTATAAGAGCTTTTTAAGAGAGTATTTTGATGTCCGAAATAGAGAAATTAACTTAGCAATCCTCCCACTTAAATTTACGCAAGGAAGTGCATAAATTGTGGTGGGAAGTAGTTTTTGGTAACTTTTCCTTTTTACTTTATTACTCTTAAAATTTAGGTTGGAAATGACTTTTGTTAGTAATGTGAAGTTTTCTTCCATTTAAGAATTGAATTTAAATCTTCAATTATATAAGTTCTTGTGTCTATAAAGCAATATCTACATAACTTTTAGGGCTAGTAAATGTCAGTAAGAAAGTTTTTTTTACGTAGTCGAATGTTGTAAATTATGATAATGATCCAGTAGAAAATAAAAGAAAAGTGTATGCATTATTTATATAAAAAGTATATAGATGCACATAATTACTTACATTCATTAATTTCTCATATATGCCAGAGGGGAATTTTGGGCTACAAATTTTATGCAATCTACAACCACCATTAAAAGATAGATGCAAAGAATGTTGTTAATAAGTTGGAAAATTTCTTCAATAGAGGTCATCATCTTCAACTCTTAATAAAACTTTTCTTATATTTGTTGCAAAACATGCTAAAATCCACTGCATTGGTAATCTAGAGAAATCAATGACTTTTACCAAGTAAATATGTTTTTTCCAATTCCAAAAATTCCATAAGGGTTCATCAAATTTGGAAACATTAATAAAGTTAACATGAAAAATCTAGAAAAATTCCATTTGACAAATTTAAGAAGTTCAATAATGTTATACATGGAAAAAATATCCTACTGTTGAAATACATTAAGGGTTCGGCAGATTTGGAAACGCTAGTAAAATTGACATAATGCATTTATCTGATGGTTGAAAATTCCATTGGGTTCCATGGATTTCGAAATGTTAATAAAATTGACATGACAATTTTAGTCGATGGCCCAAAAGTTCATCGCTGGGTTGTTGGAAACATTGAGAGGCGGGTGAATCAATATTTCACTTCAATTAGTTAATTCTTTTAATTTTCCAAGCATTGATTAGTAGTAGCATCAAATCAAACATAAATCAACAACACCATTCAACAATGCACACTATCAAAGACAGTAGACACAATATTTTTAAGTGGAAATCAATTCATTTTATTAATTCATTCGCTAATAAAATGATTTATTAATAAGCCCATGATGAACACTAGAATATTATCACCTACAAAGAGTCAACATTATGAGAAGAGTCTTCTAATAGGGTTCCAAATCGAAGCATGTTGGGCTAGTATGACAAGCAATGAAAAAGGAAATTTAACATGGAGTATAGAGCAAGGATGTTTATATTTTGATTCTCGCTAGCTAAGTGTCATATGAGATTTGTGGAGACCCAAGGCTCAACGGGAATAAGAGTTCTATGATACTTTTTGTTTTTGTGAAGAAAATATCCCCTTGTGGTATCATAGCTTGGTTATGGGGTGGCAAATAGTAGAAATTATTAATGCAATTGAGCCTAGGTTTGGGTGGAAAGACTCCTTCCCCATGTCAATTGTGAACTTGAATTTTCAAATAAATGTTGTTTCTAACTCCTATTATTCTTTTCCATTTTCTCTCTAATTGTTTCTCGTAAAGCTAGTGAAGAAAGATGTTTCTTTTCTCTTTTATGGAATATTGTATGTGGTACATGTGTTAAATCATTATACAAATCTAGTATGACGATCTAAAGGTGCACAGGTATATCACCTGATACCTCCCATGTTTCCACAATTATAGAGATAAGATCTAGGTTTGCTATAAGAGGAGAATATTGTATGTGGTACGTGTTAAATCATTATACAAATATAGTTTGAGGATCTAAAGGTTAAACATATATTAATGCATAATGAAAATATCTATTATATACCAAGGGATAGTATAATTATAAAAAACTTGGTTATTACAAGGGTAGAGTAAAAGTTAAATGTTTAATATTTTATAGTGAAAATTTGTTCACTACAAAATATTAAACATTTAACTTTTACTCTACCTTTTTTTTTCCCTGAGGAAAAATCATAATTTCCATTAATATTTGAAAATTACATGTTGTAGATGCTTGAAGAAGCATATGTTGTAGGATGAGGCGAACCGCCATTCAAATATACATTGTACAAAAAACCCCATAGGGTATACTGATAGTATGTGCATAATTACATATCAAAAATAATATAAACATAAATTGTTCAGTGAAATATGTATTGGATGTAGATCAAAATAAAAAAAAATGTAAACATGACCCTCATGGCCCCTATATTCTAATTTCAATGTATGGACGGTGATAGTAATGATAGTGGTCGATATCCTTTTGCTCTTGTATCAACCATGAACCCCAAGGCCGGACGGCAACCTCCTTGGAAAGTTGGTCGGAAATTTGGTTGTTCTCCCTGTAGATATGATGACAAACAATGGTATCGAATTGGGCCCTTGATAGCAGTGCATCATCTAGAATATGCTTGAGTGTGTGTGCATGGAAATTAGATAAATTGTTGAAGAAATTTATAATGATCTTGGAGTCACCAAAAACTTGTAGGTGCCTACACTCTTTTTCTAATGCAAATTGGAAAATATGTTTGAGCGTGAGTAGTTTTGCATAGTTATTTGTCCCATTGCCCAACCCCATCTAAATTTTGAAGAAATGGTTCTCTGATAAGTGTAATAAGACACCCCCCCCCACAACCCTAGGCTTGGGCAGATCTGTCAAAACAAGCCCATGGAAAGATTTTGTTAATGAATTCAAGGGTGATGTTACGATGGGGAACGGGTCTATCATCATCAGGTATGTTGGAGTAAATGGACAAGACACGGGTAGATGCTCGATTCCAGAGAGGCATGGTATTACTGAATATGAATTTGTTCTGAGATAGATAGATAGCCCAGCATGCTAGTAATGGGAGATTCCTAGCTTTTATGGAAGAGCCTATGTCCACCAATATTTCCAAGCCTCATGAATTGTATTGCCTTGCCAGCTGAAAGAAATAGAAAGGGAGGAAAGAATCTGGACCCAAAAATCCTTGATTATGGGATAATGTAGAAAGAGGTTCTCAATAGATTCAGAGGCTTGTCAACATAAACAGCACCATGTGGGACCATGGAAGGATCGCTTCATAAGGTTATCTCTCATGGGTGCTTTGTGGCAAAGGACTGACCACATGAATAGTTTGGTCCTAGGGGGGGCTTTCAGCTTCCATAATCAGCTCCAACACTAGTCAAGGACTAGTGGCTTGTGGGCAAAGTATATGACAGGGTATCCATCCTTGGGAGTGTAGTGACCATGCTTTGCCTGGGCCCATATTAGTTCATCTTCACCTTCAATAATCCTGACAGGTGATTCAGTAAGAGAATTTGTATAACTGAGCTAGTCTTTGTGCAAAATGTCAGGGATACCAAGTTGTAATGGCGATTTCCAAGCCTGAGCAAAAATTTTAATGTGTTTTGGGTCTACAATATGATCAAGATATGTGATACCATTATTAGTTAAAAATTGATCAAATTAGGTGGGATTCTAAAGGCATTACCATTGTCGAACCATGGATGCATACCCATATGGACTGAGGAGCCCAACCTATTCCTCCAGTTCAGTCCATCACGAACATATGAAATTGAATTTAATATCGCTCTCCATATGGTTGATATTCATATCCTGTTCCAACAGGGGAGATAAATCCATTCAAGTGTGCGAAGGGGCCAGATGTATTTATGATATACAACCTTTTTCGACAAGCAATGAGCCGTGAGGATCTGCCTACCCATTTTGGCAGCCTATTCAATGGAAAAAGATTCAAGATTTTTTAGTCCCCAACCTCCCCATTTCTTCGAGAGAGCAATCAAATCTCCATGAACCCATGCATAAATGTGACCATCCTGTCTCCCTTTCCATAAAAATTTGCAACACAGTTGTTGTATTCATGTGAGAATTCCCTTTGGGATCCAAGCCATGGACATCCAGTAAACCGAAGTCGCTTCCAAAATAGATTTAAATAGAACCATACTTCCAACCCTGGAGAGGTATTTATGATGCCAAATGTTAAGTCTTCTTTAAATCTTGGCTACCAACCAAGTCCAATCAGCAATCCTATAGTGAAGGGGCTTAAGTCTAAATCCAAGGTACTTCAGACCATCATCCAAGGATAAATGAGAAAAGGGAAATCTATGAAGAGAAAATTGGATCTCATGAGGTGAGCATCCAGAAGATGTAATGGTAGATTTCTGGGCATTGCACTCCATACCTGTTGTTGAACAAAATAAGATTATAGAAGAATGGAGGACATTGAGGTTCCCAATACCTCCATTGAGGAATATTAAGACATCATCTACAAAAAGTAAATGAGACAAGATACAGCAATTGGTGATTTTGATGCCCTGAATACGGCCTTGTCTATGTTCTTCAGTGATGAGCCGACTAAGACCTTTCATAATCAACAAGAACAGGAGAGAAGAGAGGGGACAACCCTGTCGAAGACCCCTCTCAACATGAAAAAAGGGGGATGTAGATCCATTGATGAGAACACTATAGGATACCTTGGTGATGCAGCACATGATCCAATTGACAAAATCCATCGAGAAGCCCAAATGAGTTAAAAGCATATGCAAATATAGCCAACTAGTGCAGTCAAATACCTTTGCAAGATCAATCTTAAGGATCATGTCTTTCAATTTCTTAGTTTTGATGGATTGTAAAACTTCTTGGGAAGTACCAATGGCATTATGTATCTGGCAATTATTAAGGAAGGAAAATTGTTCAGGAGAGATATGAGTTGAGAGTATGGGTTTAAGACGATTAACAATGATCTTGGCAATAATTTTGTAGATGAAGTTGCAAAGGGATGTGGGTCAAAAATCATTAAAGGATTCAGGGCAGTCGTATTTTCGGATGAGGGCTATGATGGTGGAATTTAAGACCTTGTGCATGCGACCACTAGTGCGGCAATCTTCAATGATACGGAGAAATAGTCCTGCCCCCTAATGATTTCTACCAAAGTAACTTCTCAGGGATCTCGATAAAGATTTTTGAAGTGAGATGAGCCGAGAGAGGCCAAGTCATAAAATAAGTGTACTCTCTGGCCTTCTTCATTAGTCATCTGCCAAATGGTGTTGATTACATGTTGCCCATTGGAAAGATGATGGTAAAATTTGGTATTCCCATCTCCTTATTTCAACCAGATTGCTCTACTTTGGAGCCTCCAAGTTTCCTCTTTGTCCTTTAATATTCTATTTATTCAGTCTCTAAGGTGATGAGATGAGTCTTGGCATCAGCATAAAAGAAACCCCTTCCATGTTCATCCTCTAGACTAGCAATCTCGAGCTCAATAGTGTGAAGAGTGTTGTCATCTTGCAGTCGCTTATTATGGGCCCATCCCATGGTTAATTGTTTGAGATTAAGAAGGTTGTTAGAGAAACCTTCTGAAATATATCGTCCCGAACCAGGAGGATAGGTCTTCCAATAATTAGAGACTAATCAAATGCAGTTAAGATCCTTTAGCCAAGTAGCATTGAATTTGAATGAAGCTTTTGATTTACGGTCTAGCCCACTGATCTCGAGGTAAATAGGAGAGTGATATGATAATCCTCCTAATCCTACACACTGCCTATAATTGTAGAGTCTTCCAATTAGTCGTTCCTTAATGAAAAATAGTCCAATATTCAAACCAAAATTGCCTCACCAGTCCTTTTGTTCCTCCAAGTAGGTTGGATTTGCGCCATGGGAATGTTAATGAACCAGTGATCCTCAAGAAGGGCCTCAAATGTATCAGATAAGGGATCAATCTGGGTGTTGTGACCCCATGATTTAGCATGTCCAATGGAGAAGTTTAGGTCACCCCCTATAATGATATTCTTGACTTGTAGAAGAGCTAATTTCACTAAGTGATCCCAAAATTTTGCTTGATTATGGCAAGGGCCATATACATTTATCAATCAAAGCTCTAAGCCAAAAATAGATGAAAAAATATCTTCCCCAATGTATCCATTCCCACCGCATACATTTGATAGTCTAACTGACCTAGGTTTATACCCAAAAACAATACCCCCTGATCTCCCATGAACATCAAGAGAATGGAAATGCCATCCAGGTGCCAAAGATTCCAACGCAGGAATGATCATATCAATAACCCCAAGGGTTTCCTATAGAAAGAGAACATCCACCCGCTCGGCTTCCAAGAGTCTTTTGAAGGCTAATTGTTTAGCGGGGCTAGCCAACCCGCGACAATTAAGGGATGGCCAATTCATGAGGGAAAGGATGAATGGATTTGGAAATGGAAGAATGACAACCCTGAGTAGGTTTAGGAGGAAAATGGGGGGAAATAATCCTAATACCACAAGGGTCCTTGGAAAATGATCTATTCATGGATAGAAGGTTGTAGGAATGGGTAGGTCTAGAGGAGTTTGAAGCCTCCGACAAAATAGTAGATAGAGGGGGTTTTGGGAAAGAAGGGGGGTGTTATAAAATATGGGGGAGGGGTGAATCAGGGGACAAGACAGGGAGGGTGATGCAGATGAAAATGCAGAGGTGAAAATTGAAGATGAGGAAATCATCAAAGACTCATAAATAGCAATAGAATTAACAATAGAGCTAAGGAGAGGATAACCCGATGAGACCGCAACAGAATCCGCCGTCTGGGATCTGGTAAGAGGAGGCGATGGGGGATAGATCAGATTGGTGCCATACTTCTTCTCCTGAGCCTTTGTCAGTGTCAAGTGGACAGAACCAGTGGGTGTGCATTGATCATGTAAACCCTGTATATCTGCCTAACCCTCAATCACTTCCTCCAGGGGGGAGTAGGCTTAACCAAAAGGAATTTCTCATATAAATTCCCTACCTTATGACATCTCTAACACCTAAAGGGATCCCCTTCATAAACTATAATCTGAATGCCAGTGAAGTGCTTCCAAGGAAGGGTTATCTACTCCTCCAACCCTTCTCTAGTGTCAAGGTGTACCAGAATACAAGACAGACAAATGTTACCAGAAATAATAAAAGTTTTTTCATGATCCAGACAGGTGCCCAGAGAATTTCCAATTCGCCTGAAGATATCTTCAGACCAGAAGTTAAGCGGTGGACCAGGAAGTCTCACCCAAAGAGAACCAGCCCCAAATTTCTCCCACTCTAGATCAAACAAATGACTCCATCGCTTGAGCAGGACGAGAGTAAGCTCTATATGCCAATATTTAGAGAGGACCCATGATGTGTAGTCTTCAAGATGAAATCGAAGAGAAAACCAACCTCACGCAAGGGTGGTTATAGATGTAAATTCGGTGATGATTTGAACCCAAATTTTAGTGATCCATGTCGGAGTCTGGCTACAGAGTAGGTATGAACACAAACCCTCCCTACCAGTACATGATCTATAGTATCCACCACATCCCCCATTTGGATCCCTTCACCGAAGCAGAGAGAAATTTCCTTGTTCTTTGCCTTGACACACTTTGTTTTCTTCACCAGTTTAGGATGCTTACCACCCCAAGGAATTGAAGAGGGTTTTGGAGGAGGGTCCTAATCCTCAGCCCTAGGGTCAAAATCATTATCTACCTAGTTAATCGGTGGCCCATCAAAAAAAACAAAGGAGGGAGCTTCGGGAATGAAGTGTTGGGTATCCGGTTGAAGAGGAGAAAGCCCAGAGGATATATATGGGGGGGGGGGGTAATAGGTTCGGAGGATGGGAGGTGAGGGGGAACATTAGCAAAGGGTGAGAGGGAATAACCCAATGTGTAAATGGGGGAGGTAGTATCAAGGGAGGTAGCCAGGAAATGTATGGATTTCGGAGAAAGGGGGAGGTAGTCAAATTATATCCAGGGTAGAGAGGCATCAAGTAGGGGATCAACTGGACACAAGGAGCTAGGTTCTAATAGATTATGCATAGTAACTACCAGAGCGTAACTGAAAATGGATTCAGGGGGATCAAATATCAATGTTTCCGATAGTAGAGGGGGCATTGTAGTCTATATGGGCATCGAAACATACAAGTCTTGAACAGTGTCAGCAGGCTGAGGGATCAAGGAATCAAAACCCTAGCCAAAATCAGTGCAGTATCGAAACTCATGGAGTCACGCCATCCTCCCAAACTTCCTTACTCTACCCTTGTAATAACCAAGTTATACGCACACACACACACACACACACACACACACAGAGTAATCACAATTTACAACTTGTTTGGAGTAATTTGATGTCTAAAATACAGAAATTAATTCCATAACCCTTCTATGAAATTTACGCAAGGGAGTGCATCAGTTGATGAAAAGTAATTCCTCCTAACTTTTCATATTTACTTTATTACTCTTACCTATATATGTGCTAATAAATGCATAAATTTTGATGAGTAGTAATTCTTGGTAGGTATTTTAATTTACACATGATTCTCACTTCTTTTTTTTCTAGTGCGAGACTTCCTTAAATTATGGTAGACAAAATTATCCTCATGGGACAACCAAGTGGTTGGAACAATGGGATGTTATTCCCTACACCTCGTTTCAATTCCCACGGGATTACATCTTTGGACCATTGTGATAAGGCTCAAGGAGTAGGCTCCCCCACCCTCGTGGAGTCTCGGCTCTTACTAAGTCATAAATTCCTAGGATATCTGGCTTACGGACTATTGGCTATACTCTTGGTGTTATAGTTCCAAAGGGTAGATTTAATCTCGAGCCTCGCCAAAATTAGTCCAACGAGTTACTGGATCACCACGGTTTTAAAAAAGTATGGTCGCAAAAAACTCTTAGTAATTATGCTTATTTACCTAATTATGAAGAATATCTGAAGTGTCCTTCCTTTTAGGAATTGACTTTAAGTCTTCAACTATATAAGTTTTTATGTCTATGAAGCAATGTCTACAAAAAATTATCGTTATTAAATTTCGATAAGAAAGTTAGTTTATGCTAGAAAAAAACTTGTTTTTATAGTTGAATCAAATTAATTTTGGAAAAAATTTCTAAAGCGTTATGTATACCAGCATAGGTCCATCTTAACCCCGGATCTATGAAGTGTCGAGAGGGATCAAATCTCTCAAGGTGTAAATCTATTTTTTGAGTGCAAAACTTGAGGAAAGGTTTGCACCTCGAGAAATTGTATCCCTCTCGACACCTGATAAATCAGGGGAAAATATGGATCTAGGTTGGTTTCAGTCATGCACAATCGCATAAAATTTGTAAAACATCTAATTATCCTAATCATATTTAAATATGTTAAATATGTCTAAGATTAATATGGTCATTTTAATTTTAAATTTACTCATTTATCTTATTTTGTAAAGATGATAGAGGCTATTAATAACTCGAATGATGAAAAATTAGGAAATGCAATTTTGAACGCAAAGTGACAATGTAATGGTGTTGAATGATAGAAAATGTGATAAGAATGTAGTCAATTATGAATAGTCTTCATTGTGATCAATATCGAACTATTTTCTTCTATTGTTCTTATTATCACACATGCTAGTTTTTGCATGTTTTCATATCAATCATATGAAAATGGTGGTTGAAATCAAAGACCATTCAAATCTTTAACTCGAGCTATTGTAGTAAATGTCAAGCCTTGTCTCTCTTGGTCTCCAATATTAATAGTATTTTTCTCCAAATTCAATCATTGTGACTTTTGGAGTGTTAAACCTTAAGTAATTTTCAATGGTAGTTGTTTTCTATTACCATGTTTGACTGCAAAGTGAGTAACAATGTTGAATGATGGAAAATGGGAATAAAAAGAATGTAGTAAATTACAAATGGTTTACAGTTTCAAGAAGAAAACATTTCAAATAAGTGAACATTATTTTTAAGATGAAAATTCAAGTATTTTATTTATGGTTGAATTAATGTAACACAAAAATCAATGCACATCATCAATACTTTTCTTTTACTTACACTAAAATCACTACACACTATTAATCTCAATACTTTGAAATTAATGTCCATCATACATCTAGTTACATCAAATCAAAAATCAACATCTATGTTAAAATCAATACTTCTTGTCAAAAATTCAAATAGGATTAGAACTCAACATCTACGTTGAAATCAATAACCTAGTGCAAGAAATCAAAAAGAATTAGAAATCAACATCTACACTAAACTCAATGCATCTAGTGCAAGCAATCAAATAGGATTAGAAATCAACATCTACACTGAAATCAATGCATATAGTGCAAGCAATCAAATAAAATTAGAGATCAACAACTACACTAAAATCTGTTCATCCAGTGCAATCAATCAAATAGTAATATAAGTCAACATCTACATTGAAATCAATGCATCTATTTCAGGGATAAACCAAAATATTCATGGTTTTCTAAATCCATATTCTTTTACCTTTTATAAAAGTGCCACTTCCTCTTTCTCTATGGTTAACACTATATAATATTTGTATTTGTCTCTTTGTGTCTATTTCTTCTTCCCTCTCTCTCTCTCTCTCTCTCTCTCTCTCTCTCTCTCTCTCTCTCTCTCTGCCATCTATATCTATATCTCCCTCCATCTATCCTTCTATGTCTCTCTATCTAACCCCCAAAATAAACATTTTCTCTATATCCATATATATCTCTCCCTCCCTCCCTCTCTTTATTTCTCTCTTGTTACCTCTATCCTTGTTCCATCTATATCTCTATCTCCCACCATCTCTCCTTTGTCTCTTTATCTCACCCCCAAAACATACACACTCTCCCTCCATATATATCTATCCCTTTCTCCCTCCCTCTTCCATTCCCTCTCTCTCTCTCTTCCCCTTATCTCTCCCTCTCTCTCTCTCCTTCTCTCTCTTCCCCTTCTCTCTCCCTCTCTCTCCTTCTCTCTCTTCCCCTTCTCTCTCTTCCCCTTCTCTCTCCCTATCTCTCCCCTTCTCTCTCTCCTTATCTTTCTTTTCCCCCACTCTTCTCTCTCCATCTATCCCCATAGCTTTCTCTCTCCACCTTTATCTAGCTATATTTATTCTTCCCTCCCTCTCTTCCCCTCCAACTCCATCTCTCTCTCCATCCCTCTCTCTCTCTCTCTCTCTCTCTCTTCCCCTTTTATCCATATCTCTCCTCTTCTCATCTCCCTTTTCCCTCCTCTCCTCTCTCCCTCACTCTCTCTTCATCTCTCCCTTGTCACTCAACCTCTCTCCCCACCTCTCTCTCTCTCTCTCTCTCTCTCTCTCTCTCTCTCTCTCTCTCTCTCTCTCTCTCTTTGTCACTCAAACTCTATCCCCACCTTCATCTCTCTATTTCTTTTTTCTCCCCTCCATCTCGCCCCCTTCTCTCTCTCCATTTAATTTATGAGATCATTGGGAGTCAATTAAGAGTTAGGAGATTCACTCCATCAATGGTGAAATTCTTAGAAGTCCCCCTTTTGGAGAAGTGCATCCCCCACATCGAGTAACATTTCCCCTTGTGTTTCCCCTTGTGTTTCCCCATGTTTCCCTTGCATCCCCTCATCTCAAGAGCATGGAAAACATGGGGGGCATGCCCGCCACCTTAGGTGATGCATCCTATGGAACACAACAAAATAGTGTCAAGTGCAATTCAATTTTAAACAAAGATACATCAACAAGAAGGCTCTAAATGGCCTTTAGGGTCCCAAAAAAAACATACTACCACAAATAGCTACATAACATCAAAATCATGGCCTATATTGGGATGTCCATTTTCAATATCACCCTATAAGCATTAAAATAAGGTTTAATAAAACTTAACATGCCTAAACAACGACTTTTCTTGAGTGAAGGTTACATTTTTATTCGGACCATGACAGAGGATTTCAACAATCAATGCCATCAACACCGAGGTGTATAGAAGGAATAGTGCTCTTGATTAAAAGTTTGTTCCATGCCCTCATTTAGTGGAGGCATTGCAATCCTACCAATCCCAAACTCTTGAAAACTATTATGTCTGATGAATTTTGAATGGGATCTAAAATTCTACATTCTCCATAAGAAATCCAATGAGGTTGAAACCATTCTCAAACATCCTAGAAGAATTAATGGTAATGTTAAAAATATAAGGATGAAAATGAAAGATAAAGAAGAATATCACTTAAGGAATTTAATATCAGCGTTACCTATTAAGTATATATTTCATAAGATAAATCGTGAGAAATGAAAACAATAGATTTTCCCTCGTTTTCTTAATGGAAAATAGCCACACTATCCTCAAAGCTAAAACCCCTAATTCACTTTTTAAAAATTGAGAGTTAAATGACCAAAAAATTGGTTATAAGGTGATAATGACAAACAAAAAATGATAATTTCAAAACAAAAAAAAAAAATTGTGCTATTTAGTGCCAATATTATTGCCTATGTTGGTTTAAGAAATATTATCACAATAATTTCAATATTATTGTGAAAAGTCCAACCGTGGGAGAACTGCATGTTCAAAACAATCATGACTTTTTTCAGTTCCATGTGGAATCACAACCTTGTATACTAATCAAAAGATTCATCATAGACAATTGCAAATTTTAGTAAAACAATAACCAAATAAGCATCACATTTGAATCAGGTGCTAAGGACAATATAGGTACCCATACTATCACCTGTGGAGCATATCATCCCCCATATAGAAACAAGTGATAGTACAAGGGCACAGACAATACTAGCTACCTTCCCCATGCATAGCATAATGGTTTATCATGTTGAGAACCGACATGGGCCTCCTCCCATGACAAGATATTGTTGCAACCCTATGAGAAATCATGGAAATGTGTGTAATTAGACATTCGCCAATGATCCAATGGATATTACATTAAATTCAACAACACAAATTAGAATGGAAGGAGGATCGTCTCATTCTTCTCATGATGAGCACCCTTCGTGTTAAGTTGAAAACCTCAATGGAGTCCACATTGAGTGGCAAATATACCCATTACAAAAAGAGAAAGACACGATCAGTAACAAAATGGATTAGGAAGATCCAGGGACCAATTTTTATATATTACATGCTACCAAGTCCAAAGGAAATTGTTACCCATCATTTTGAAAGAAGTACCCTTGGTGAATTTCATTACTATATGTGGTGTTTTGAGCTTTGATAAGAGGAGTACTCACTTGTATTCATGAATATTTATGAACAAGAGGATTTGATAAAATGGCAAGATATTTCTTGGGTAGTTGACCTCATTTTTATCATTTGGCATTTTCATGTTTCTAGGGTAATTCAAACTTATCGAGGCAACACACAACTTCCAAGGCACCAGTCACGCCTTTAGAGGATTTTTTTCACTATTTGTTGAGTTTTTCTTTATTGGATTTATTTTGTTGCATAAGGATTAATCATGGAATGTTCAAGTCTTATACAATCCTTTCAAGATCGATCCATTAAAGGATAAAATTATCACTTGGAAGGAATGGGTTCTAGGGTTTTTCCCCTCTTGATGATTTGGTGATTATTTGATAGCATGTGTTGTCTTTCCTTATGGTTCCTTGACTAAAGTATTAAGTAATTTCATCAAGTCATAGTTGATCTTGGGTGGTGAAGATTTTCTTCCATTGAAGCCCCATCCTTGTGGACCTTGAAATTCATTATTGATCCTAATTAGGTGATAGATTATCCTTTCTAATTTCTAGTCTCAAACCCTAATCCCTAAATAAATAGGCCAACTCTTAGAGTTTCTTCTTGAAATTAATCTTTATGTCCATCCATCACTAATGCTAAAAACCCCAAAACCTAATTTTACTAAGGCTACTCTCAAATTCATATTGTACTTCATTGCTTGGTCTTAGTAATCCCCTTGAGATGGAGGAGAACTTACCTAAAGTGCAAAGGATAGGTTGCTAAAATGACAAGGGTGACCTTCCTAGAAATTGCCCCTCAAATCATACCTTCTGAATCATAGCTTTCACCAATTAGTACAATTTGGGAAATAACATTTTAAACATTTGTGTCGAGGACAAAGCCTATTCTCCCAAGAAAGAAGACAACGCATTTACCAATTAGTACAATTTGGGTAGGAACATTTTAGACATTGTTTCTGAAGATAAAGCCTATTCTTCGAAGAAAGAAGAAAACATATTTGTGAGTGTGTTTTTGTTGAATATGTCCTTCTCACATTATGACTCCTTGAAGGTACAAAGCCTCTGATCCTTACAGATTTTGAAGACATTATTGGATGTAGAGGTGAGCACAATCACCATTCGTGAAGACTCAATGAAGAAAACTCATCTTGGCGACTCCACCTTGATACTTTATAAGGTATGAAAAACGTTAATTTAAGATTTTCATTTTTAGTCTTATATTGAGGAAATGAAATTATCTCCATGGATTGTCAAAGCAAGTCATATGGATTTCTCAAATGTTTGGGCTTCTTTTCCTGCGAAACCTGATGTTGATCTAAGGGAATTTCAATGTTTTGTAAGAATGGTGATTCAACTTTGAGCCATCTTTCAACATTTTTTAAATTTTGTTAAAAAAAAATATTTCATTTATGAAGATGACTTGGTGAAGAATTTTTCATTTAGTTTCAAAGGCGATGCAAAGTTTTTGTCTAAATCTCTTAGCAAGGGAGAAATTCCATCTTTTGTAGACATTGAAGTTTTTGTGATAGTTATTTATTGGTGTACATGCACTTTGTTAGCCTAAATTATCTTTGGTTAAATCTAGTGTTTGCATGCGATGTGCACTAAGTGTCAGTTAAATTTAGTGCTTACATGTAATATGCACTTAGCTTTAGTTAGTTAACTCTAGTGCTTGCATGTGGTGTACGTGCACATTAACATAACATAAGCACATTTAGATCTAGTTAGCTTTAATTAGCCTTAGTGCTTGCAGACAGTTAAGCTTAACTTAGTTGATTTATGTATTGATTCTCTAATCAATATAAGAGTAATCGAATTCATTCTCTTTTCCAAATTTTCTTTTCAATTCTCGCAAGTCTATACAGTTATTCTTCAGCTAGCTCCTTATCTCCACTCTAATAATTTTGCATGGTATCATAGCTACAATGGCCTTAAGAAGGTATATGAACTATCTTTTGTAGGTTTGAATATCAAAGAATTGGAAATTGTTGGGAGATTTGATTTGCAGATCCGAATATTAGAGAATTGTTGCAATTTCTACTACATCTGTAAGGTGAAAGAATGGAGTTCCCATCTTCAGCTATTCTCACTTTGCATAACTACCTCCAATGGAAGCCAAAGATTTTGCTTCACCTTAGAGGCAAAGGATTGTATAGGATAGTTCTACCATTGAAAAATCTAAATACTTCAACAGGATGGATGAGGCTTTTGGTCTTTATTGTTGACCATATCTCTAGCATTGTGTTTCCATGTGGACACATGCAATGCTTTGAATCAAGTATGGACAACCTTGGAGAATTTATCTGGAAAGAAGAATGAGATGCGGGCTCATATTCTCAAAAATGAGCTAAATTCCTTAGATCCAAACAGCTTTGATAACATTCAGGGTTTCCTTACAAATTTCAAATCATTGCTTCTTCAATTATGGGATTGTGGGATCGATAAATCCAAATGGGAAAGTCAATTGATCCTTTCTATTTTTTCTAAATTAGGTCCTGAATATCTTGTTTTTGTTGTTACATTTCATACATTTAGAATTGCAATTGGAAATAAATGGAAAATGCCCAAACTTGATGCATTTGTTGAGTCTCTCATTCATGGGCGGGATAAGCTAATCAATATGTGTTCATTAAAATCTTCAAATGCACATGCTCTTTCCATGCATGAAAAAGGAAAGTCCAACTCGAAACCAAATCAGCAATCCAAAGACAAGAGATCGAAATCCAAGAAAGGGAGGAAATCCAAAACCTCAAAATGGATCTTCCAGCTCCAAGGGTAAGAAGGGAAATAAAGGAAACTCCAAGTGTCCTTATTGTAATAGAGGCTATCATCATGCATCCTCTTGCATGTAGAATACTATTGATCTAATGGCAAAGACTCTTCAGTAGAATAATATTGGTCATCACATTCCAAAAATTGCTAAGAAGAAGACAAAATAAAAACCATTAGAAACAAGGGGTAGTGGTCATGCTTTGATTGTTCTTCATTCCATACCGCAAGAATGGATTATTGATTCATAAGTTGTGGCATCATATGGCTTCTTCAAATGAATATTTTTCTTCTGAACAAGCATTACTCAGGTTCTCCTATTCTCATGGGAGACAATCCTACAATTGAAGCAACTAGACAAGGAAGAGTGTAGTTCAAATATAGAACTTTTAGGAATGTCTTACATATTCTAAGGCTTTCTGTGAATCTTATTTAAATGTATGAGATGACACACATTGGCATTGGAAGGAAAGTGGAATTTACCCTGGATTTTGTGATTTTGATCCTCACTCTGATTCTATTTAAATACGTATACATGCAAATGAAGAAAGTAGGATTTGGCACGATAGATTTGGATGCTTGAATTCCAAATATATGCAACAACTTAGCAAGTAAGGGATGGTTAAAAGATTGACGGCCATTGAATTTTCAAATGGTGTTTGTAATGGATGAGCTCTTGAAAAGCATCCACAAGACAAGTTCGAAAAGGGGCACGCATGGAGAGCCTCTTCACCTTTGGAGCTTGTACACAATGATCTCATGGGTCCATTTCCAATACCTTCAATGAGTAAAGCAAGATATGTGTTGTCATTTGTAGATGATTACATAAGATTCACTTGGGTTTACTTCTTGAAACTAAAGTTCAAATTTTTTTAGCATATAATATTTTCAAAGCACATGCGAAAAATCAGTCTGGAAAATGCTTCAAGATCCTCTGCACAGATAATGGGAAGGAATATGTCAACAAAGATATGTGTAATCTTTGTAATGAATCAGGCATATAGTTGTAGCATACAATTCCTTACACTTTGCATCAAAATGCGGTGGCTGAGAGGAAGAATAGATCTTTGAAAGAGATTATTAGTTGCATGTTGCATGAAAGATCTTTTCCATAAAAATTGTGGGATGAAGCTATAAATTGTGCTTCATACATCCAAAATAGATCTCCTCATAAATTTGCTACTGGAAAAACACATTTTGAGGCTTGCACTAGTGTGCAACCTGAAGTTGGTCATTTTCACATTTACAGATCTCAAGCATGGGCCCGCATTCATACAAAGAATAGAACGGATTTGGAGCATGTTTGTTGGATATTCTAATGAAGTCAAGGGTACATATTGGTTAATATCAACATTGAAGAGTTCTTTATCGAAAGGAGTGTAAGGTTTGAAGAAGATGTTTTGCATGCACCACCAAGTGAACCTATTACAAAGTTGCCCTCCCCACTAGTTGAGTATGCATATGATACTTTATATCAGAATTCTAATCAAGGTGAGCTTTTTCCTACGACACTTGTTAGACCACTAGTAGTTGAACATCAAGATAATACTTCCTCATGTAGTTTGGAAGATTCTCAACCACCTTTATCACAAAAATGGCATAGCATGTGTGATCTCTTAGATGATTATGCAACTAGACCTCGGTTTGAGGAAGCTCTACAAGAACTCTTAGATATGGAGCCATGCATGCCCATGCATGCTTATATGATGCATGCATCTGATCCACAGACTTATGCAAAAGAAGTTGGGCAACCTAAGGAATACAACTCTCTCATTGAGAACCAGAAAAACTTGGGACCTGGTTCTGCTACCTTCCAATCATAAACTTGTCAGGTGAAAGTGGATTTACCGAACCAAGAAAGTAGCAGATGGCCAAGTTAGTCAATATAAATCATGGTTGGTGGCCAAATGTTTTCAACAGGTACATGGTGTTGACTATAATGAGACTTTTGCTCCATTGGAAAAAATGGATTCCATTCGGCTAGCTCTCTCCATTGCACCAAGAAAGACAATGGGAGATGCACCATATGGAAGTGAAGAATGTTTTTCTTCATAGTGACCTCGAGGACGAAATCTAGATGGAGCAGTCACAAGGATACGTTCAAAATTCATCTCTAGTATGAAAACTAAAGAAATCTCTCTATGGCCTCAAGCAGGAACCTAGAGCACGGTATGCAAAGATGGATTCTTATTTGTTATCTCAAAATTTTGTATGTTGCAAATCTGATTCCAATGTCTATTTTTTGAAGAAAATTGACTCCTTGTTGATCATAGTACTCTACGTAGATGATCTTTTGATAATAGGTAGTTCAGTTTCTACCATTACTGAGATTAAATCTGCATTACATAAGCAATTTTCTATGATAGCCATGGGCTTGCTAAATTTTTTCCTTGGACTAGAGATCAATCAAAATTGTTTTTGGATTACCATTTCTCAACTAAAGTATGCTAGAGATTTTTTGGCACGATTTCAATTGAGTGACTGCAAGTCAGTAGCCACATCTGTCTTCTCAAGGATAAAGCTTGAGAATGGTAAAGACACACCATTGGTTGATTACACATTGTACCGTAAGCTTGTGGGGAGTCTTCTTTATCTCACTCACTCTCGTCATAATCTCTCATATGTCATAGGAACAGCTTCCAGATATATGCATGAGCCACATGAGTTACACTAGAATGTTGTAAAGTGCATCATTCGATATGTCCAAGGGACAATCACCTGTGGGATTCATTATGCAACAAATTTTTCTTTGGAACTCATTGGGTTCATAGATTCAGATCGGGTTGACAACAACCTTGATAACAAGTCCACCTCTAGCTATGTACTTAGTTTGGGATCTGACCCCATTTGTTGTTCAAGCAAAAAGCAGGCTATCATTGTTTTTTCATCAGCAGAGGTCGAGTACAGAGGAACAGTCAATGTCGCCATTCAAGCCATTTGGCTGCAACATTTCCTTTTTGAACTTGGCATCATTTTCCATTGTTCAATTATCATATGGTGCGATAATCAGAGTACACTAAATTTTTGCAGAGATCCAGTGCAGCGACAGTGAATCAAACATATTGAGATCCACATGCACTACATTAGCGAATTGATGCATGATGAGATCATCGATTTATAGTATTGTCTCAATGTTGAGTAGACTGCCAACATCTTCACCAAGACTTCCACTAGGCAGAAGTTTCAATTTTTGCGAGATCCTCTACGGGTGAAGGATACCACTGCCTAGCAGTTGCCTTTTCTTTTCTTTTGCACTTTATTTTGAGGGGGGGTTTGTTTTCGAGATTCATTCATTTTGCATCATACTCACCTAAGTTATGGTTAAGGACGGGTGTTGGTGTACATGCACCTAGTTATCCTTAATTATCTTTAGTTAAACTCAACCGCTTGCATGTGATGTGAACTTAGTTAGCATTAGTTAAATCTAGTGCTTACATGCGGTGTGCACTTAGCTTTAGTTAGTTAACTCTAGTGTTTGCATCTGATGTATGTGCACATTAACATAACATAAAGCACATTTAGATTTAGTTATATTTAATTACCATTAGTGTTTTCATACAAGTAAGCTTAACTTAGTTGCTTTATGTATTGATTTTCTAATCAATTTTGAGTAATCCAATTCATTTTCTTTTCCAATTTTTTCTTTTCAATTCTAACAAATTTATGAAATTATTCTTCATCTAAATCCTTATTTGTGCTCTAGTAATATTAGATAAAAATCGCTGCCCACCATTGAATGGAATGGGAAAATATACAGTGCACAACAACAACAAAAAAGTTGAAGAAGGTCTTGGCACACCCTTCAACAGTGAAACCAGCACTCAAAAAGAAGATGTTTCTAGGCCCTCCGTCTGGGGATGATGATGAAATGATGAAAGAAGTGACTCAAGATTCACAGGAGGACCAGCTCTAAGTTTCTAATGCCATTATTGATTTTAGAAGGGATTTTCTGAGCAACCAGTTTCTAATCCCATTATTGATTTTAGATGGGATTTTCTAATGCCATTAATGATCAGTTAATTGATGAATCTTTGTGTCATTTCCATCTCACTATCATATAATATCATATCATGGACACATAACAATTCCTTACCAATTCCTGCTTGTTTGGGGTGCCACCAACCCTTGGAGCTAACCTGGCCCGAGTACTATGCTAAAAAGAGAAAATTCTTGCATAAAACTACGTCAAAATACCATGAAATCCTAATGAGATAGAATCCTAATGAGATAATGATGCATTAAATGGAGAATTATGTGATACAAACTTTTTCCCTATCATACGATTCTTATCTCCACCTTATGACTGGAGCAATTGGTCATGTTATGAGTCCCCAATGGTTGGAGGCGGGTGTGTTGTTGTCATTTATCCCATCACCTAAAGACTTTAATTATGAACAGGGCATGAGGATAGGTTTATATCAGCTTGAGATAGTTGGGGAAGGTTCCATCCCCACCCTTCAAACATTTTTCATGACAGTATTCATGAAACTATAGATCTAGGCCTCATCAACAATGCTGGAACACGGACAATTGATGAGACTTTTCGACATCTTTTGGAACCAACTGGCACTTCAGAGAACTTGGAGATTTGTGTGAAACGTGTCTTTTATAATACAGGAGGGTCTTTTCCAACAACTACATTCTTTCTATCCTGACAGTGGTTACGATAGTTGGAGTATGCCCTTGAGGTTAGATCTGTACAGCACCATTCCTCTAAACCACTGATCAGGTTTTCGGCAGCAATTCTATCAGCACTTTGTGTTTCCATATAACAAGCCTACATTTCATGAGAGATAGATATCTTCCTATGACAAGTTCCCAACCATTTTCATGTCTCCCATCAAATTCTCAACAACGCGAATTGAAACAATTCGAGGTATCCTTGTTGAAACAATGTGATGTATCCTCAGATAGCAGTAGAAGAGAACTTCCATAGCCGATAGAAGATGACAGAGTTCGTAGCAGTCCTCTTCAAAGGTACATACGGTAGGTATCTAGCAGTAATTCTTTGAATCCTCCTGATGAAACCTTTGCTTTTTACAAGTACACAGATTCATTCTCAACCTTGAAGTGATACAAGTCCCAGCATAAAAACATTAGATTTTCAGTGTTTCTCTGTTTTGCATGATGACTAAGCAAGGAGGGAAGGGGCATTGATATGGTAAGAGGGCTACACAGCTTGACCAATTTTACCTAGCTGCATCGTCTGGCACTTTCTACGAAAGGGTAGGAGAAGAATAATTTGAATAGTAGGATCAGAGTAAAATTCTCTCATGATCATTTAGGATTTCTTTTTCTTGATATAGAGGATGTGTACATGACAGGATTTTGAGGTTCTCATGCACTCTCGAGAAGGCACGTCCCTTAGTAGAAGCCAATTGTTACCCCTCATTTTGGCAAGGATGCCCCTAGTGAATTTATTCACTAGCCCTAGTGTGTTGAGCTAATAACAAGGATACTCCCTTGTATTCATAGAAATTGATGAACGTGAGGATTTTGATGACATGGCATGATACTTTTGGAAATTCACTTGATTGTGAACTTGGGGCATTTTCATGACATTCACACTTATCAAGACAGTACATGTGTCCCAGGCATGCATGCATGTACATCCTCATTACCTACCATTTGGAGGATTCCAGAACACCCTCTCAATTTGTTTATTCATTGAGATTTTTTACACTTGGTTTGAGGGTTGACCTACTTATTCAGATGTCACTATCTTTGTTGGGGTTTTATGAGGGTCACATATATGAGGTGCCTTGGCTTGCATATTGGACATAGTCATGCCTTGGCCCCAACACACTCTACCTTTCAGTCCACTTGTGATGGTCGCATGTTGCATAACTGAGCACCTGCACTAACTAGCGCGAGTTTCTCTGCTTTGCAGGTGTGATGGTTATAGAATTTCAGGAAAAACAAAAAACATTTATGAAAATTCCTCTTCCAGAAGTTTCTAAAGTGGTTTTAACCATTTACTATTGATTAAGATCTTGAATTCCTATCCTATTCAATCTTAGAGGTCTTATCTCTTATCCCTAGAGTTTATCCTCCTTCATATGTGGATTTCAAACCTATATAGATAAATCATAAACGACCACTTTTACCTTATAGATTCATTGCCTCCCAAAGGGTCTAGGTTGGCTTTTGGAGACTCTTAGTTATGCCATGATGTTGTTGCTTTTACCTAAGTAACCATTACCATTCTTGAGTTGTGATTGAAGGCTTTCCTTATGGCTAAGGAAGGACAAGTTTGGTGGGAGATTCTACATTGTCAAGGATTGTAAAAAGGGTTGTAATTTTCTCCTACATTTCATTAATTAAAGAATATATGTTTTCCTATGCTTTGTGTCTATTTGATGCATATGTATTTCAATGTCCACTTGACTCATTGAATAGAGATATTAGTTGATGTTATGGATGTCTTGTATTTGTCTTGTTTGTTATGATTGTCTTGCACGTTCCATTTATAGTAATTAGAGTTGGATCCAAACTCTACAAGCCAAGAGAAGAGGAGGACTAGTGTTCAACTTCAAGTAGGTATTTCCTCCATTTATTAATTTCTCTAAGGAAAACACTATCCTTTTTTGTTTCTCTTGTTTCTAGGTCAGCCACTAGATCTAAGGGATTCACTTATATTCGTAGAATAAAATTTTCCATAAAACACTTTCCTTACTGGTAGTATGTCAGTAGGATTTATTCCCTTTCCTAATGAATGTAACCCTTACCAAAGAGTTTCAACTTCACATAATATGCCAACAAGGGGAAATATATCTTCGACTCAGAGTTCTACTATGAGTGGAGGGCTTCCTCCATTTACTCTTGGACAACAAGGTTTTAATTTTTAATCTGGGATTTTCTATGATCAATCCATGGAAACTTGGTACCAGTCAAATCCCAGGGTATTCTTTTCCTAGTTACAATACTTTTATAGGTTTTCCTTCTAGAGGGTAGAACATTGTAGATAAATCACATTTATTGTTCCTAGAAACTTTAAATTTTCCAAATTTATCTATGTTAACAAATGACCCACTTTAGTATAATCCGATTTGGTCCCATGTTCCCACCAAACTTCCCTTGGACATTCCTAAATTTGAAGGAAAGTATGTTGATGGTCCAGCTAATCATATTACCGCCTTTCACATTTGGTGTTCATTTATTTCCATAATTGATGATTCAATTAGGTTAAGAATCTTTCAACATACCCTCGTAGGGAATGCGTCTAAGTGATATATCGAATTAAAGGGGTAATCATTTTCTACGTTTAACGACTTGACTGCAATTTTTCTCAACCATTTTCAATTCCTTGTGTGATATGATGTTGAGACTAAGCTCTTGACTTATTTTAAATAGGACAAAGCCACCCATATCTCTGACCATATTCAATAATGGTGGAGAAGGAAAATGACGATCAAAGAAGATATTCCTGATGAATTTTTGCTTGAATGGTTTTTGAAATCGTTACATCCACCACTTTCAAAGGATGTGTCCCTTCTTGGGATTTACACAAAAGAGCAAGCCATCTTTAGGGTCCAACAATTGGATCTGATTTATTCCCAATCTAGTGTCCTCTACAATATTTTTCCTGATGCGTCGAAATTGCAAACAAAATCTACTAAATTCAAATAGGGGCCCCAAGCTAATGGGGTAATGGGGTGACTTGATTCACTTGCAACTAGTTTTTAATTAATCAATTGCAATAGATCACCTTACACAATGTATTTTCTAAATAAAATATGTGGCCTACTCCTTCTCCCTTGCAATCTTCGACTCCCAAATGAAATCAACAATCCGAAGGGAAAAATAAGGGTTACGGTAAGAAGAAAAATCAGAAGGGTAAGGATAATGTAGCTAAACCTAATATGGACATTAGTGAGGGAATAAAAAACAAAAGAAGAAAGTTAAGTTTCCTCACAAGTTATGTAAGGGAGATCATCTTACCCATCTTTTCCCTAGGATTCAAGATGCGCAATGCTTATTGGCAAAATAAGGTCCTAATTTTCTATATTTTCTCAACAACCCTTTTCCTCAGAGGCAGTGTTTTCTGTTGCTGCAACTTCTAACATTGGATCCCTCCTAATGGGCACCCAGTTTGAGGGGTAATTAAAATCAAATGCATATATGGTTGATGCTCAAATATACTTGTCAACTTGGACATGCAATTATGGAAACTCTTAGTCTTCTAAGGCTATACCAACCCCTAATTCATAGGAGCCTCTTCATATTGAGAAAATTGTTATTGAGCTTATACCTCGAATGTTGAAAATCTCTACAAATTATGTCCCAATTTTAGGGCTACACAAAATTATTCCATTGTGGAGGATTTATCCCATACACCTTGGTTGATGTCGGTGTTAGATGTTCTCGAGTCACATCCCACACAAAGGAGTTAATTTCTCATCACAATCATAGTGGTTGACCCTAATAACTATCAAATTATTACATTTTAGTGCCAATCCTAAACTTCCTGACCATGTTGCATTTCATATTAAGGCATTATACCATAAGAAGAATATCTTTCAAACCATTGTGGATGAGGGAGCTTATACATGTGTCAATTCGATGGCATGTTGGAAAGAAATTGGGTCTCTAGATTTGATTCCATCTCTAAATATTTTAGCTACATTTTATCATCACTCGCATAGGTTGCATGGGATTATTCCCACCTATTCTATTAGACTTGGTGGTAAAATTGTCAATGTGGAGGTGAAACTGGTTGATGTCAAACTTGACTACAATCTATTTGTTAGGGTCCAACCCTAACCCCTTTATTTATGTAATAAGCCTAATGGTCCGAGTCATATTCATAGTTAGTTCGAGAGTAAATAAAGCTCGCAATAATAATTGTAAATGGTTGACCCGCATTAGAGAAAAGGGACCACAGTTAGTTGTAAAAAGGCCATAGTTAATAAATTAAGTTGTTAACCCGTGTTATGCAAAGGACCACTAGTAGTTAGGGTTTTGGATGTCATTTAGCTATAAATAGTCTTCGTTATTAAAGGAAATATCATCGAGTCTTATTGTAATCAAGCTCTGCTTTGTGTTATGGGATATATTTATTCACGTTTCTGGTATTCTGGAATTTCTCGCAAGTCAAAATCATAACACTATCGTTTGGAAAAAATTGGATATACAGGATGTAGGTTGTTGTATCAACCCTTTTCCATGTGTTATTCCTTCCTAATGAAGATAAAATTGTTACTATAGACTAGTTGTCATACACCCATCCTAATCCTAATTCTTCATCGGATTCCATCGTCCCATTGGTCAATAATTATCAACGGCCCACTAAAAATTTGGAGGTGGGTATGTATTCATAATTAATTAGTAAATTTTATTTTCCACCCCCGGTTATCTCCATCAATACCAATTCTGCGACTTACATGGTACTTTTTCCAAACCATTATTTTCGGCCCAATTATTTTGAGGACCCTTGCACTTTGCCTTCTCTTATTGCCACATTGGAAGAAGGGAAAATAGAAGGAATGGTTTTTCCAATGTTTACAGATAATATTGATTGCCAGGTCATTGTTGATAACGTTATAAATAGTGTTTCAATCCCTGATATGGTACAAGATTTGGATTATGGTACAATTTTTGTTTGGAAAGTAGATTCAACCATGTATATGGACTGTCTTGATAACGTTTTACCATTTGATGATGTTATTCTTGAGGCAATGATTATTGTAGAGAGATTGTGGGATGATTTGCATCATCGGTCTTATTTTCTACCAGGATTTCACAAGTTCGAATCTTGTTTGTCCTATTCGACTTCATATGAAGGTGTTCACCAGCCCTTGAGCCCTTTGGCTCCTGCTTACATTTTTTTTAAGCGAACATGTCCAATATTTCTAAGACTATGTCAGTGAATATTTCCAAGAATCCCAATGTCATCGAGAATATATTCATACAGACATATTGTTCTCCTGATGAAGTCAATATCTACATTGATCTGTTCAAATAGGTTTTTGATGCCATTGCATGGTCTTCCGAAGAGATTCTTGGAATTGATCTAAGCATAGTACAACATGAAATTAAGACATATGAAAATGAAAAAATTGTTCACCAAAATCTTTGACCAATTAACCCTAGGAAGGAGATGGATATGAGGGTTAAGGTTGAAAATTTGCTTAAAGCGGGATTTATCTACCCTATTCCCCTAACTAGATGGGTTTCAAATCCCATTTCCATACACAAAAAGAAAGGAATGATTCATGTATGCACCAATTTTAGAGATCTTAATAAAACATATCCAATAGATAATTTTCCCACACCGTTTATTAATCAAATTATTGACGAGTGTGTGGGAAATGAAAATTTCTTATTTATGGATGGATTTTTTTGCTATAATTAGATATAAATCGATCCTAAGGATTAGCATAAGACAACTTTCATTTGCCCATGGGGCACATTTTCATATCAAAATATGTCTTTTGGCCTTAAAAATGTTGGTGCCACTTTCTAGTGGGTCATGTTGTATGCGTTCCACGACATCAAACATATTGTAGAAGCTTATTTGGATGATCTTGTTGTTCACTCTTGAAAGATAGTAGATCATCCAAGTCATCTTCATCATATTATTTAGCAATGTAAATATTATAATATTTGATTAAACCCTCACAAGTGTATTTTCGTTGTGACTTCTAGTCAATTTTTGGGATTCATTTTCTCGAATGAAGGGATCAGACTTGATCCTTTTAAGGTTGAGGAAATATTTAAATTGCCTCCCTTATCCAATATATCTCAATTTCAAATTCACTAAGGAGAAGATAGCTTCTTACGAAGATTTATCATAAATTACACTAAGATTACTAAGGGATCTATGTGTTTGTTGAAGAAAAGTGTCCCATTTGTTTTTGATGAGTATGCTCCATGTTTGTTCGATGCTTTGAAAAAGGAATTGACCTCTTCTCATTTGCTCAGTCTGCCTAATTATAATAGATATTTCCTTTTGTATCTTGCAATGATACAATATATTATATGTATCATTCTAGTTTTGGAAGATGATGTTGTTGGAAATACTGAGAGTAGCGTGTATGAGTATTTCACTTAAATTAGTTAATTTTAACTTCACATAGCATTAATTATCATTATCATTACATCAAAATAGATAATCAACAATAAATCACATCACATGAATAGTATATAAGAATTATTTTTAGGTGGAAACCCTTATGGGAGAAAAACCATTGAATGCTTTTAATATATGTCCTAAAAATTGCATCAATAGGGAGAACCAACTTCCAAGATTTATAACACCAATTGAAGGAGGTACCAACCCCTTGGTTTACAGGATCCAACTTGAAGGAAGCTCCAACTCCCTACTTTACCAGCAATGACTAGAAGGAATCCCTAACCCCTTACTTTATTATCTCCAACTGAAAGGATGCTCCAACACCCTAGCATTATCAACACCAATTGAAAGGATGTTCCAATACCTTGCATAGGAAACAAATTTCCCTAGCACCACCTTGCTACACTGAAGTGTTCTCAAGCTCCAACCTAGAGTAGACTTAAATCTCCACCTTGCACCACCCAACCACCCTAAAGATAGATGATAAAAGGATAATGTTACACTAAAATATTGTCACCATGATTATTTACAGTCAGTATGGGTCTATCATCACTTGTACTGTCCTCCTAAGCAAGTCTAAGACCTCAGCTCTTCAAATCAAGCTTTGGAAGTGGGAGAAAGACATTAAAAGTCAATGAAACTCTGGTTCCGCACTTTCTCTCATGGTCACCTGCGGTCCCGCACCTTCTATGTACAAAAGTTGTGTACCTACCCACTCTGTCCCTAACGGTATAGGTGTGGACCCCTGTGAAAGTCAAAAGGTGCAAGTTTTATCTTAAAAAACTCACTTTCGGTTAATTCTAGAGTTTTCTTGAAGGAATTTTGACGTGGATTGTTCGCTCTGAGGTGGTTCATGCATCCCAAAAGAGAAGGAGCTAATCCCTTGACTAAGGGAGCTGTCCCTTTGAAGGAGGGCTTTATCCCTTTGAAGGAGGACCTAGTAACTTCCCTCCATTGCACTATAAATACAGGCATTGGGGTGAGGACTAGAGAGGTTAGAAGCTGAACATTTTGAGGGTAAATGTTGGTGAAATTAAGACTCTTTGGTTGAGCTTGAGAGGAGAGATCACATACCTCTTGGTTCCATTGGAGAGTGAGTGAAACTTGTCAAAGTAGAGGAGACATCTTGTTGGACCCTGGGAGGAGCTTGTACAGCGTCAAGGCAAAGGTTGTAAAGTTCTTCTTCTTTTGAATTAATACAATCAAACTCATTTTTCTCAACAAGTATCTTATGTTATTTGTTTCATGGACTCCTTGAATTTCATGTTAAATATGTTTTATGCAATTGGTTTTTCAGGTGCTATTTAATTTGTTTGCCTTGTTTGTGTTTGCATATTCGCGAAAAGGAGCTCATTTGGATCAAAGGAGCGAGGGCATCCACAAGCTTGTGTTGGACCAAAGGTAGGCCCTAAAAACATTTGTTTGCTATTGTTTATTGAAGCATATTTAGAGAAAGATAGTGTCTGGTTGGTTTGCTTGTCATTAGGTCTTCTTTAGATTCTAGGAAGGTCTATCTTGTCCGCAAGATCGACTCATTCCGTGCGACAAAATGGCGACCATACTGGGGACTTGATTGTTTTCCTTGTCTATACTTTGACTTGAGAAACTGTATTTTCTGTTTCTGTTTTTGACTTGATGATTGTGGGATTGGGTGAATTTAGTTAATTTTGAGTCAGTTTTTATTTTTCATAGTTTTGGGAGAGGTACGCACCCTCTAGGTTAAGCACAGTGCGTACCTGTACGCACTTTTCCTTTGTGCACAGAGCGTGGACGCACCTGTGTAAACAGGTTTCCTGCATACCCTGTCAGAAATTTGAAAAATTTTAAATTTTTCTCTTTTTTATCAGTTTAGAATTTGTTTATAGGTTTTAGCCATTGCCCAGACCTACTTGTTCCCTGTCAAAAACTTTCCTTGGTTTAATGTCATTAGCATTAGGGTTTTAGGTGGAATTCCTAGGAATTTTGCTTGTTGGGTTTGTTTTCGTTTTTGGTTGTGTAGTGGCTCTGAGCTTAGAAGCTGTAGGGACCTCAGATTACCTTGGTGTCTACCAGTCTTCTTATGAGTCTAACCATTTATGAAAACTCCCCTTGTTGAGGAATCCGCTTTGTGTTTTCTCATTTCAAAATTTCGAAAAACTTGTATTTGAAAGTTGGAATTTTCATTTTTTTTTTTTTAAGAAAAACCAAAGATTGGTTGTTTTTGACTAATTGAGATTCTGCATAAATTAGTCCTTAGCTCACATTTAGCTAAGTAAAACATCCTCAAAAAAGACTTTTAGTAGGCTTTGACTTCAAGTAGATTTTTTTAGTTTGTAGCTCTCAAAGTTAGTCATTTTCATTAGTTTTGAGTGTTTTATTTACAAAATATAAAAAAAAATCTCTTTTGAAAAAGTTTTTTTTGTAGTGATTGGGTGCTTTGAAAAGAAAAGGGAAATTTTTGTGAAATAACTAGATGTCGTGTGTTGAGTGCTTTGGAAAGGAAAAAGATCTTCTTTAAATTTGTTTAATTGAGAAAGATTTGTCTTTACAAAGTATTTGCATTCTCAAACTCTTTCTTAGTATAGAAGTTCATCGAAGAGAAAAGATTGTTTAAATCATCTTAGGTGCATCTTTTTAGTGATTTCGAGTCAAGTCTTTACACCACGAGTTTCATCTCCGCCACCTCTTGACTTAAACAACAACCACTAAAATTAACGCTTAAAGTAAAATTCACCTAGTAACATTTTATTTCTAGGGCTCTGATACACCAACTTAGCTTAGGCTAGTGTCTTGGTGTAGGAGAGTAATTAACTCTCCAAGGCAGTAAAAACAAACAAGTAGTTGTATCTTGTGGTAGGAAGAAATCCAATTGTTGCATTTATGCTCTGGGAAAGCTCCTCTTAAAGGAGAAGCACGAGATCGTGTTCGAACTAGTGTGGGAATCAATCCTTCCTCATTGGGAACGACGCCAGATATTCACGTATTAAAAACGGTAAACCTCGAATTAACCATTGTCGAGGAGCCTGGGGTCACTTGTTGGTAAACCTTGGATTATGTCAAGGAGCCTTCAAAGGGATTGAGCTTTCTACTCTGCCCTTGAATGCGTATCGGATCGTAGACTGTTCCCCCAGGTGTATTTGTCTCAGTTGGTAACCTTAGTGACCATATTCTTTAGGATTCTTCCTAAGGTGACAGTGGTGGGAAGATCCCACTGTACCTGGAGCAGACGTCGGCTAGACTCACTTGGATTTTCTGGGGGGTTCACTTCACTCGAGACGGTTAAGTGGAGGAACTTGGTCCAGTCTATTCATTAAGCAGGTTTCCGGGGTAACTGTTCCAACCGCCATTTCTGTACTGAATTCTGCGACGTTGGATTTCATCACCAACTAGTGTTTTCGGTCCGGAAAGTTACTGTTTGTATGTGTTTGATCTCTAGATTCTTTAGGCGTGTGATTCAAATTTGTTTGGTTCTTTAGAGGCTTTAGGTGGTTTTCATTGAGATTTTACTTTGTTTGCGTGTGAAGTAGTTAAAAGTTTTTAACTGTGGCTGAATTACCAAGACAGTCCCGTAGACTTCAGGGCCAGTCTCCTGAGTTTGTAACCGTGGTTGATTTATTGAGGAAGTCCCGTAGACTTCGGGGCCAACCTCCTGAAGAAGTCCCGAGCCAACTTGAAGGCTTGAAATTCGTCGTAACTCCTAGTGGTAGTAAAGTTGGGTCGCCTGAAGAAGGAGAGTCTTCATTGGTTGTACATCCTGATTACCAAACTCTAGTAACAGGTTATAATCCTGAATCTATTTCAGTTTCCGAACTTGCTGGTAGCTTTTTATCTACTAGTGATATGGGTGAATAACCTGAGATATCTGAACCTGTTACTCCAACATCGGGGTTTGTCTCTCCAACTCCTAGTGGTCCTAATTCACCTAGGGTAGAAAGAGTAATCACCGAAAATCTTCCTTCTGGTTTGATAGCTATTGAAGAACTTGCTTCGGAAGAAGAAGTAGGCATCCCTATCCCTGAAAATCAACCTGTTATTGATCTAAGGGAGCGTGAATCAATTTTTTACAGTCCACCTAGAAGTACTACTTGGTATCTTTCTTTGACTAATTATTTGGAAAACCCAGCGTTGAGTTTTTCACCACCTCGTGCTCCTTATCATCCTAGAGGTTTTTGTACTCCCGTAAATATGTCAGGTCAGTCGTCCATGTTTACTCAATCACCTGAATCTTTTTTGTACGGTGGTCCTTCTGTTCCCTCTAGGTATCAGTCACTTTCTGGTACTTTTTCGGGAGCATCTCCTCAACCCATTGAACAAGGGTTATTCACTGGAAGCAATGGTGCAAAGTGGTTGAGCATAGAAGACATTCTTATGAAGTCAGGTTCTATTCCCAATTCTCAACCTCAAGGTGGCCAGTTACCGCCTGGGGGGCAGCCTCAATTAACGCCTGGGGGGCAACCTCAAGGTACACAATTTGCATCTGGGGGGCAATCTCAAGGACAGTATGTACCTACGGTACAATACGTTCCTCAAGGTCAAACCCAGACTCAATATGTACCCCAAGGTCAACCCCAGTATCAATTTATACCTAAAGGTCAACCCCAGTATCAGTACGTGCCTCAGGGGTATCTACCCCAAGGTCAGTACTCGAACCAATGTTTCCAACCACCCCAAGGTCAATCTTATGTTCAAGGAACGGGAAATGTACCTTTCAATTATCAATCCTACCCTCAACCCGGTTATGGTCCTTAATATTCTCAACCTGTTATGGGTCAGTACCCTGAAATGAACATAGTGTGGGATCCATCGCGAACTCAACAGGTGTTGCAGTCAAGTGTACATTTGTCATCTAAAACTGGACGACCCTTAGTTTCTGGTTCACTCCAGCAACCAGTCCAGTCTAACATTCAAACTCCTGTACCTTCAGTAGTTTCTCAGTCTGGGCCTACTGCGCCTCGTACTCCATCTCAAACGACTGCTGCAACTGCCGCAACATCTGTTCAATCTACCCCACCTACTTCTGGAGTATCGACAGCTCCAGTTTCTACTGTTCCTATATCTACTCCTCAGACATCTTTACCACCGTCTGGATCCACGATTCAAACTATGGTTCAGATGCCTGTAGGACAACCTAGTTTAAGTACGGTTGTCACAAGTCAACCTCAATTCACCTATCAACCGTACGAGGGACAGTACCAATTCGACCTGCTGTCCAGCAGCCAGTTTATCAGTATCAACCGTATCCTGGGTACACTTATCAACAACCTCAACAACCCCAGTACGGTCCGGTTAATCCTGGTTTTCCGGGAGGATACAATATCCCGAACGCGATTCCTATTCCTAGTTATCCCGGATATCCTCCTCCTAGGGCTGGTCTCATGACCCAGAGTTTTAGGGATCCTAATCGGCAGTTACCGTTTATCGCAACTTTGGACTTACCTGATTTGTCGCGCCTAACGAACGATCCGATTAATTATCTTCCGTTTTGGCCGCCAATGCCGAATAAGTTGCCCAGTGACATTCTCAAGTTCGAAGGTAAATCTGGAGAGGACCCGTCGAACCATGTGATGACTTACCACCTCTGGTGTGCATCTAACTCCATCACAGATGATTCGATCCGTCTTAGACTTTTCCAGCGCACTCTAATTGGTCTCGCGGCCAAGTGGTACATTGAGTTACCACGAGGCACTTTTTATAATTTTAGTCAGTTAGCTACCTCGTTTTTAACTCATTTTCAGTTGCCAGTCAGATATGACAATGGCACGGAATTGTTAACTTCGCTAAAACAATAAACATCCACGTAAATTTTAGATCATATTCATGAGTGGAGACGTCGACGACGTTTAGTGAAGGTATTTATTCCGGATCAAATCTTGGCTGAGTGGTTTGTAAAATCTTTGCTGCCAAGGATCACTGAAGATGTTGCTAAAGCCGGAGTTGTTACTGAGGAGCAAGTGATTGCTCAAGCACAGTACCTTGACTTGGTCTATACTCAATCAGGTACCTTACACGAAAAGATCCCTGATCTTCCCAAGTCAAATCAGATCATTGCAGCTCCTTCGGGATCTCATGCCGCTGACAGTATGATTGGTATGGTTAACACTAAAAGTAAGAAGAAGTCTTCCAAGAATTCTTCTCCTATAATAACCTTTCCTGATTCCCCGACAGGAGATTCTTCTGCAGAGCTTTCTGCTGATATTCACGTTGTAGAGTCATCTACAGCTAAATCAAAATCCGGTGGGAAGAAGAAAGGAAAGAAGAAGAATAAAACGGACAAAAGTTCAAAAGAGAAATCTGAAAAGGCGGAATCCAATGATGAAAAGCGCAAACCTCGTTATCCATGTCTCATTTGTGACGAAGAACATTTTACAAGAGACTGCCCTCATCGAGCAGAGGTTGCGAAGATCGTCAAAGGTTCCCAAACTCCTGTTGTTTTGAAGGATCCATTTCCAAGTCAAGATAGCAAGATGATAGGTTCTTCCTCGAGTGCCAATGAAGAACCCATATTGATGATGTCCCATGTAAGGATTGCGACTCAATCGCAAGATTATGGCAGTAAAAGTCCTGTTGATGGTAAAGAAGTAGAATCTTCTCACTCTAATCCATCAACCTCAGCTCCCGGTTCCGATCCACTACAGATCGAGAAACCTAATCCAGACTTAGTAATCAAACCGCCCGCCAAGGGTATACTTCGAAAGTTAGCTTTCAATCCACATGCGAGAGCGGCTCAAAATTATAACATTGTTGAGGATTTAGCTGTTTCACCCTCAGCAATGTCGGATTTGGAAGTGCTGCAATCATACCCAGCACAGCGTAAATTACTTTTGTCGGCTATAGGAGCTGTTGATGTTCAGGACCCGAACCTAATAATCTTTGATCTAGAAAAGAGTACACCGCGTTTGCCTCATCAAATGGCTTTCCAGATCCCAGTGATAGTCAAAAACAGGCCTATTCATCAGACTGTAGTTGATGAGGGAGCCTCAACGTGTATTATGTCGATACAGTGTTGGAGATCACTTGGTTCTCCTTCACTAAATCAATCCCCGACAATTCTTAAGGCCTTTGATGGCCGTGGGTTTCATCCTTTTGGCATTCTACATGATTTGCCTATAGGGGTTGAAGGAAAAACCGTTAGTCTAGATGTGGAGGTGGTTGATGCCCCTCTAAACTACAACCTTCTCTTGGGTCGAAGTTGGTCTTACGCTATGACAGCGGTCGTTTCATCGGTCTTTTGAGTAATAAAGTTTCCACATAATGGAAAGATCATAACAATAGACCAGCTGGCTTACTTTTCATCCGACCCAGCCTCTTCGGATAGTATTCAGCATGTCGGTAAATCGACTATCCCATATAAGGATGTTGGAGTAGGATTAGTTAAAGATGCCAGTTTACTGGGAACTTTTCCTTTTCCTCCAATCAACGCATCATCTTCATTTGCAACCATTCATATGATTACATCAGACACCATTTCTTATGATGATCCTTGGATCGTTCCTTCTGAATCTGAAATAGACTCATTTGGTAATTCCATGCCTTTGAGTCCATATCAAAATTGCCTATGAAGTCGTGCAGTCTTTTGCCGACCCGTGTTCAACCGAAAATGACTTAATGAATGTGGTCTGTGAGGAATCACTTTTCACATCAACCTTGGATTTAACTACGTTTTCTGAACTTGTTCACTCTGATGAGCAAATTTGTGAAATCCTATGCGTAGATGATTTACCATGGGAAGATCTCCATCACAGATCTTCGTTTTTACCTGAGGATGATCGTTTTGAAAATGATTTCTCATCAATCTTTACGACTGAATATGTCAAGGAACCTCAGAATCCAATGAAACATCTCGATTCAAAGTTAAATTTGGGAAACATCTCTCGAACTATCCCCATTGACATTTCGGTTAAGCTCGGAATTGTTGAGAACATTCATATAGGTGCCTTGTGTACAGATGACGAAATTCAATTATATAAGGCCCTATTTCAAGAATTCCGTGACGTGTTTGCCTGGTCCTATGAGGAAATGCTAGGAATTGATCCCGCGATTGTTGTTCATGAGATCAAGAATTACCCGGACGCTAAACCCGTCCGGCAACGTTTGCGTCAGATTCACCCACGAAAAGCTACTGCAATTAAAGCAGAAGTTGAGAAACTGTTGAAAGCAGGTTTCATTTATCCGATCCCGTTAACAAATTGGGTATCGAATATTTTTCTGGCTAAAAAAAGACAGGGGACAATAAGAATATGCATCGACTATAGGGACATTAATCGAGCCTGTCCAAAGGACAACTACCCAACTCCCTATATCGATCAAATCATTGATGATTGTGCCTGCAACGAAATATTTTCCTTTATGGACAGTTTTTCCGGATACAATCAAATCAATATTCTACATGTCGATCAACCAAAAACGGCTTTCATTTGTCCATGGGGGACATTTGCTTATTGCAAATTACCTTTTGGGCTTAAGAATGCCGGAGCAACTTTTCAGAGGGCGATGTCTTATGCGTTTCATGACATCAAGCACATTGTGCAACCCTATCTTGATGACTTGCTGGCTCATTCATTACATCGAGCTGATCACCTCGTCCATTTACGAGCAATCTTTATGAGGTGTAGGCATTATTGTATTCGGTTGAACCCACACAAATGTGTCTTTCGTATAGAAACGGTCGATTTCTGGGATTTGTAGTTTTGAAAGCCGGCATTCGCGTTGATCCCTCGAAGGTCGAAGCTATTATCAATTTGCCTCCTCCTTCGAGTCTTCGCCAACTCCAAAGTTTGCAGGGGAAAGCAAACTTTTTACGACAATTCATTCCTAACTATGTCGAGGTTACAAATGGTTTTTCATGGTTGTTGAAACAAAATACTCAATTCTCTTGGGATGAGATAGCTCAGAAATATTTTGATGCACTCAAGCACGCGTTGACCCATGCACCGTTGTTGCATCCTCCCAACTACAACCAGGATTACTTTTTGTATCTCGCCGCCTCCCATTCCACCATTGGAATGGTCTTAGTTCAGGAAGATGAATTCGGAACGGAACATGTGATATATTACCTTAGTCGAACATTAAATCCAACTGAGCTAAAATACTCACATGTGGAGAAATTGGCATTGGCAGCCGTTCAAGTTGTCCAACATTTTCGTCACTACATTTTACTACGTAAAACTACGGTAATTTTGGATTGCAACCCTATGATCTACATTTTGACCAAACAATTGCTAGGGGGAAAGTACTCTAAATGGATCGTTATCCTGCAGGAGTTCGACTTGGAGTTTGAGAAATCTAAGTCTAAGAAATCTTTAGTTTTTGCAGAATTAATGTGTGACTTCCCGCGTGCTGACACGGAAACTGTGGCAGAGGAGCCCATTGTGGACGAATCTTTGTTTCTAATCAGCACTTTAGATCCATGGTATGGGGATATCATCATCTATCTCCAGACCCAATCCTTTCGGCCAGAAATTTCAAGGTCGGAACGTCGGAAAATTCGATTCCAATCCCAACAATTCAAAATTATTGGAGATACTCTTTATCGCCATGGGGCGGACTCTATTTTTCGACGTTGCTTAACTCACGAAGAGGCTGAGAGGGTTCTAAATGACTGTCACTCTGGAGCGTGTGGCGATCATATGTCTGGGTATGCCACAGCCCAAAAGATATTGCGCGCTGGCTATTTCTGGCCATCCTTGTTTAAAGATTGTATACGGCGGTCCACAACTGCCAGATTTTTTATCGTAAGATGCGCGCTCCACCTGCTCCTCTACACCCTATAATTGTCGTTGGTCCTTTTGCCAAATGGGGTATCAATTTTATTACATGTAACCCTCACTCGGCCGAGGGGCATGCGTATATCATCCTTGCAATAGATTATTTTACTAAGTGGGCCGAGGCGATGCCTACATTCGAGGAAGATGGCAAGACAGCTACAATTTTCGTGTTCAATCATATAATTGCTAGGTTTTGTGTCCCACAAGCGATAATCACTGATCATGGGTGTCACTTTCGAAACGTTACGATGACCGAACTTACAGGCCAGCTTGGGTTACGTCACGATAGTTCAACTCCTTATTATCCACAAGCGAATGGTCTGGTTGAATCCATCAACAAAGTTTTAGTTATCATGATCCGACAAATCATTGGGATTCATCGGTCGAATTGGCACAACATGTTATTTTCAGTGCTTTTGGCGTACCGAACTTTAGTAAAAACATCAACAGGGTTCACTCCTTTCCAACTAGTCTATGGTTTGGAAGTTGTGTTACCCATTGAGTGCGAAATCCCGTCACTGCAAATGGCCATCGAGTTACTTCCAGCTACTTCCGAAGAGGAAAAGCGTTTGTTATACTTAGCTCAATTAGATTAGAATCGACGTGATGCTGCATTGGCGATTGAGACTCACGCAAAACGTATGAAAGCTCAGTATGATCGGAATGTGACCCCTCGAAATTTTTCGGAAGGAGACCTAGTGTTATTGTATGATCAAGCTAATGATAAATTAGGCGCTGGGAAATTCGTTCCTATGTGGCATGGTCCCTATATTGTTAAGTGAAAGCTAGCAAAATGGGCCTATGAATTGGTAGACTTTGATGGGGACTCTTTGGGTAAACCCAGAAATGGCCTTTACTTGAAGAGGTACTATGCTTAAAAGAATGGGGTATGGAGATTTTTAGTTAGGATAGTTTTCCTTTCTAGCTGGTGTGTTTTAGTTTAAAAAAAAGTGTGCTTAGCTTAGAGAGTGCTTTTCCGTCATTATTCCTGCTTATCTTGGTTTTACTCTTGATATTGCAGATGTCGATGCCTCTCCAAAAATAGATTGGATTTGCTGATGGTGCTTGTCGTAATACACGGAACATCTCTTCCGTAGCTTGGGTTATCTATTCGCCCTCTGACGAGTTAGTTTCTATGCATGGGGTAAGCCTCGGTCAAACAACAAACAACATTGCAGAGTACAGTGCAGTGATTGAGTGATTGTCTGAATCTATTTCATTTGGGATTCGGAGTTTGATAGTGAGGTTAGATTCTGAACTCGTTGTGTTACATCTTAATAAAGTATATGCCAATAGAAATCCAGTGTTATTAAGATTATTTTTGAGAGTGCGTCTCTTGGAACGTGAGTTTGATTATATTGAATATCAGCATATTCCAAGGTCTTTAAATGCATTAGCAGATGCAATTGCTTCTCGAATGTTAAATAGACATTTGCAATAATCATACATGTAAATTTAAAACCATTCCATAACATGATTTACAAGATAAGCCAGTAATAGTGATATATATATAGGAGTGTGTCAAAAAATACATCGTCTTCGATCATAGGTTGAAAAACACCTTATGATCGGCAAAAATGATAAGTACAAAAAACAAAAATGTCACATGTGCCCACAAAAGGCGATCATCCTATCACTGGTCATGATCTCTATAAGAAACCACTGCCCGAGCCACCTTGCAAAGGAACCTCCTAAAAGGTCCTGGGACTCCAATCACATAGCGCTGAAGTCGACGAGGAATGTCGTCTATAGTGGTCTCAGGAATATCCCCTGTCAAGCGCTCAAGATGACCCTCCAACTCAGCCAAAACCTTTGTTGATTCGTCATGTGGGGCTTGCGCAGGTGCAACTGGTTGCCTCCTCTCAAAAGGCTGGAGAGCAGCTGGTTGTTGTGGACCCACATCTGCATTTGAAATTTTTACTATCAGTTTTGAGACGATGGAAAAATAAAAAAAATAAAATAGGAAAAGTTGAAAATGATTTTACCTGACTCGTCCCACTGCTCTCCTGGTGGAAGAGCCATGTCTGGGTCACCACAGAAATCTATCCCAGCGTAAGGGAAGTCCTAAATGGAAAAGACCCGACTTTCCAACCATTGGAAATACTCAGGTTTGAACCGAGCAACTTCTATCCTCTCGTCCGGGTGACGGGCCATGACTGCGACCCTTCGCATCAGTTTGGGCTCTCGAGGAAGCCCAGCTCCAACAGTAAGGTATTGTGGGATCATCATAGGAACCCTCTCCAGGCAAAAACTCACGACCAAAACCCCATAACCAAAGGTCTTTAGTCGTCTCCTCTTGGCCCTGGTCAGTTGGCCTTTCACATTGGCCAGCACAGCATTGCACCAGTTGAAGATGGTGCCTCGAAAGCAATCAACTGCCATACGCATCTGGGATCCGGTGGCAATATGTAATGTGACAGCTCCGCAAAGTCTGGTGACAGTAAACGCAATCACCATGAGCTCAGGACGGGATATGGTCTTTATGTCTATACCTTTGTCTTTAGCCTGGTTATTGCAGTACTCTAGCCGGAGGCTATCGACAGACTGGCCACCTAGCCTAGTCCCGTATAGAGTCAAGTCTTCGCCTCTCTTAGGCAAACCAGTCAAGAAATAAATGTCTGCCGGCTCGATTTCGAGCCGGTGCCCGCCAATGAAAAAGCATTGGTCCTGTATGCTCCATCTCTCAACCAGCCACTGTAAGAAATCCACATGAGCCCTCATGCCAGGAATGGTCCAGAATTTGTACAGTCCGCATGCCCTCAAAGCATCAAGTGAAGGCTGATGATTCCATGCGGCAGTATCCACATCCTCATGCTCTCTTTCACGCCAATCTAGCATGATATACTCTGCATCAAGTATAAATATTAATTAAATTGCTAGAAAACATTTTGATTGGTCCAATTTTGAGAATTTTTGGGTTCAAAACCCTTTCGGCGGGGTACGCACCCTCCGAGTTAGACACAATGCGTGGGTCCGCACTTTGTCTACACGGAAGGTGCGGACCCCGAGCTTTTTCCCAATGGAGAAAAAGTCGGGGTTCGCGGGTCCGCAATGGTAAACCTGCGGACCCCCGCGCGCGGGTTTTGCGCCTAAAAACCCTCCCAAAAAATGAAATGAAGGACTAAATCAAAAAACTAAATGGTTTAAAATGAAGAGTAGGATGATGTGGATTACCTGGAGAAGACGGCGCTCGATTCCGACGGTTGGATTTTCCACAATCTTCACGGGAAGTTTTCTAAGTAAAAGCACTATTTTCTCACCCAAACTCGAACGGTAAAAATGAATTGACAAAGGCCCTTTTTATAAGTTTTTTGAGTAAATAAATCGAAAATTTGTTTATGTTTCACTTTGAAAAGGTATTTTGCAACGCTTTTATCCATTTCAAACAGGTATGAGTAATGAATTTAGACTTCTGTGATCCATAACATTGTTTAGAAAATCTTCGGCAAAATCACATAACCAATCTTGTGTCGACGCGTTTCGAACCAACCAGTGTGGTTCATCGTCAGGACAAGTTGAAGAACCAATCTGGCTTAGCTCGATTAAATATAGTGTGCAGAGACTCCAACGGCTAAAATTATAACGGCTAATTTGACCTAATGAACCTGGTCAAATCACTAAAAAAAAAAAAATAATAATAATAATTAATATTTTTCTAGGAATAGTTAAAATTGGTAAAAAGGAATTCATTTGTCAATTTAAAATAAATAGATATATTATTAATATTATTTCTATTAATAGAATCTGTAATATAAATGGTTATTATAAGTTAAATGATTTATTATTATTTATTATTTAAATAATTAAATAATAATAAATTAATTTAAAATAGATATATTATTAATATTATTCCAAATCTCTAGTATAATATTAATACTTTAATTATAATGGTCATTATATAATGATATATTACTATTCAATTATATTATTAAATAATTAATATTTAACATTAATAATGGATATACTATTAAAATGTTAGTATAAAGATAAATAGATATATTATTAATATTGTTTCACATATTAAGAGAATCTATAGTATGATACTCATATTTTAATTATACTGGTCATTAAATGATTTATTATTATTCTATTATTATTTAAATATACGTGAATGGTAATAAATCACTACTCTTTTTATAATTAAGTTACATTAGGTAATTATGTAATAAATTAATGGTCCAATGGTAAGTTAGATTTCCATTATTTATTTCTTTAAAATATATCATATTCATTATTTAAATATAATGGTCATTAAAATAAGTTATATAAAGTAAAATATGTTTATCGAATCTTTTATAACTACTTAATGATTTTTAATCCCAAACAAATTGTTAAACCATTATTATTCCTAGAGTCTTGTTATCCTAGGAAATGCCAATGTTAATTCATAATAGTATCAATAATATTGGTAAATCAAAATTTTTATCCTTTAGACTTAATGGTCAAATAATCAATGTTAGTTCAATAATAGAGGTAACTAAGACCTTAGGTAAATAAATTGTTACCTGCAAGGTTGAAACTAACCTTATTGGTCTACAATTTATCCTTTAAACTTAAGGTCAAGTTACCATTAATAATCGATATTTATTCAATATTTATTTATTCAAAAATATATTAAAGTCAACTATGTCATAAGGTAAGTATTATATTCATTATAAGGATTAAGAAATGGGGTCTTAATAGACATTGATAAAGGGAAACTCAATGTATAATTAATAAATCTATGAAAAAATAATAATAAATGTCCAATGGTATCATAAACCGATTAAGGATAATACACTAATAAGCCGAGACTGATTCCTAACTTATTAAAAACACTCCAAAAAATCAGACAAATCTGTCCAAAGAAAATCATTAAGTAGTTATAAAAGATTCGATAAACATATTTTACTTTATATAACTTATTTTAATGACCATTATATTTAAATAATGAATATGATATATTTTAAAGAAATAAATAATGGAAATCTAACTTACCATTGGACCATTAATTTATTACATAATTACCTAATGTAACTTAATTATAAAAAGAGTAGTGATTTATTACCATTCACGTATATTTAAATAATAATAGAATAATAATAAATCATTTAATGACCAGTATAATTAAAATATGAGTATCATACTATAGATTCTCTTAATATGTGAAACAATATTAATAATATATCTATTTATCTTTATACTAACATTTTAATAGTATATCCATTATTAATGTTAAATATTAATTATTTAATAATATAATTGAATAGTAATATATCATTATATAATAACCATTATAATTAAAGTATTAATATTATACTAGAGATTTGGAATAATATTAATAATATATCTATTTTAAATTAATTTATTATTATTTAATTATTTAAATAATAAATAATAATAAATCATTTAACTTATAATAACCATTTATATTACAGATTCTATTAATAGAAATAATATTAATAATATATCTATTTATTTTAAATTGACAAATGAATTCCTTTTTACCAATTTTAACTATTCCTAGAAAAATATTAATTATTTTTTTTTTTTTTTATTTTTTTTTTTTTTGTGATTTGGCCAGGTTCATTAGGTCAAATTAGCCGTTATAATTTTAGCCGTTGGAGTCTCTGCACACTATATTTAATCGAGCTAAGCCAGATTGGTTCTTCAACTTGTTCTGACGATGAACCACACTGGTTGGTTCGAAACGCGTCGACACAAGATTGGTTATGTGATTTTGCCGAAGATTTTCTAAACAAAGGTATGAGTAATGTTTGTGTTTTTGTACAGAATAAAGGATTATTCAGGCGAAATCTATCATTTTCAACGAAAAAACAAGTAGAGTCATCTTTAAGCCCTTTTCTGACTCCTAAAATATGAAAAGATTGTCAAGCATTTCTTTTACACTCGTTAAAACGGAATTAAAAGATGGTCCACTTACAGCTCTTTTCCGACCGTAAAAATACGAAAAGATTGCCGAATTTTTGTCGTTTCAAATTCGATATTGGTTATAAAACGACGTTTCGTTGATCACTTTTTTACTTTTTCGGATCAGTGACACTAATAATGAAAAGTACTCCTTGGTCGTAAAAGATCAAGCGGTTCTCTCAAGTATTATTTTATACTTTTTCGGGCTTGGGAGACACAAATTTACGAAAAAGGTCAACCCTGGAGTCTTCTTAAGTTTTTTTCAGACTCTCTAAAATTGAAAAACGCTGAGTTTCTCCTATACTGGACTCGTTAAAATTTCACAGTAAAGGACCTGTTCAACTACAAACATGAACAAACCACTCCTTCTTAGGGTTCGAATTTAAACTAAGTTGGACTCATCCGAAGGATGAGCTTATAATCAAGCAAATGTTATCCTCCTCAAGCTTGTCAAAAATAAAGAGGTACTTGCCAGAAATAGTGGGGGAAAAGAGAGGAAAATGAGTATGTTTGTCATACTTTGTAACCACTCTTGAACATGACACTTTTATTCACCTGGGTTGGGAAATCCTTTACCTAACAGTTGATCAAACCACATTGAAAGTCTTCAGCCGGTTTCTGGGTATTAACTTTGGGTCAATTGTCACCAAGCCATCTGTCGTGTCGTTATGTGTTCAGGAGGTCACTACCAATAAGCCATTCATATGTAAAAATATCTGTCATACATCTTGACCATCCCTGAGTCAGTCCTTGCAACTAAATTTCTTCAACTTGATCTATGATTTCGTGTTGTGGGCTTGCCTATGATGGATCGCTTTCTATCGACATCAGCTCATTATCTAGAAAGATGATCTAGGAATCGTCAGTACCTTGAGATCTGCATGCCTCAATGGCAGGTTTCTCGCCTTTGACGATAGTTTACATCATTGACTTTCGATCGAAGGATTCCGTGATATGTTCGACATCAACAAATTTACTCACATCTCATGGATTGTACTGGGTACTTTGAGAGCCATTGACATCACTGGTGGTTTCTCTCACACTTGTTAACAGTTTACATCATTGACTGGTAATCAAGTGGTTTCTACCTTGTTCGACATCAACACATTTATTCGCATGGATAGAATCGTACTTTTTCGGGAAGTAGAAATGAAGACCCTGGATCTAGTTTCTACCATCCAGGCTACGAGGAATTTTGTATTCATTGTATTGTGGACTATTCATAAATAGATGGTTGTGTCCATATTGTGTTCACATGAGTCTATACTTGTGATGTTTTACAATATCATTCCTATATCAGAGCAGTAGATAGTTTTCTAGTTAGTTTTGATCTGAGTATGGGAATGCCTACCTCAGTGATGATATGATCTCATATATATATCTTGCATTGAATTTTTTTACAGGTTCCGACCGGGCTCTCCACAAGATGATCCTCGAAATGATAAAGTACTTCACTCTTCCTATATGATAAATGAAATCCTCATCTACTACAGACTTCGCACTTTAGGGGGCAATCTGTTACACTAAAATATCGTCACCATGATTATTTACAGTCAGTATGGGTCTATCATCACTTGTACTGTCCTCCTAAGCAAGTCTAAGACCTCAGCTCTTCAAATCAAGCTTTGGAAGTGGGAGAAAGACATTAAAAATCAATGTAACTCTGGTTCCGCACTTTCTCTCATGGTCACCTGCGGTCCCACACCTTCTGTGTACAAAAGCTGCGTACCTACCCGCTCTGTCCCTAACGGTGTAGGTGCGGACCCCTGTGAAAGTCAAAAGGTGCAAGTTTTATCTTAAAAAACTCACTTTGGGTTAATTCTAGAGTTTTCTAGAAGGAATTTTGACGTGGATTGTTTGCTCTGAGGTGGTTCATGCATCCCAAAAGAGAAGGAGCTAATCCCTTGACTAAGGGAGCTATCCCTTTGAAGGAGGGCTTTATCCCTTTGAAGGAGGACCTAGTAACTTCCCTCCATTGCACTATAAATACAGGCATTGGAGTGAGGACTAGAGAGGTTAGAAGCTAAACATTTTGAGGGTAAATTCTGGTGAAATTAAGACTCTTTGGTTGAGCTTGAGAGGAGAGATCACATACCTCTTGGTTCCATTGGAGAGTGAGTGAAACTTGTCAAAGTAGAGGAGACATCTTGTTGGACCCTGGGAGGAGCTTGTACAGCGTCAAGGCAAAGGTTGTAAAGTTCTTCTTTTGAATTAATACAATCAAACTCATTTTTATCAACAAGTATCTTATGTTATTTGTTTCATGGACTCCTTGAATTTCATGTTAAATATGTTTTATGCAATTGGTTTTTCAGGTGCTATTTAATTTGTTTGCCTTGTTTGTGTTTGCATATTCGCGAAAAGGAGCTCATTTGGATCAAAGGAGCGAGGGCATCCACAAGCTTGCGTTGGACCAAAAGTAGGCCCTAAAAACACTTGTTTGCTATTGTTTATTGAAGCATATGTAGAGAAAGATAGTGTCTGGTTGGTTTGCTTGTCATTAGGTCTTCTTTAGATTCTAGGAAGGTCTATCTTGTCCGCAAGATCGACTCATTCCGTGCGACAGATAATATATATCATTTTGGTGACATTGATCAACCACTGTACTCAATGCTCTAATCACTACCCAAACATTGTTGTGAACAATCCTGAACTTCCACTTCTTTTATCCAATAGTAAATTTATGTTTCACTTGTCACAACACTCTCAACCTGCAAATATTTCCATGGTTACCATATCTGCAACAATATTTTCCTTTTTAATGCTACCTAAAATCATTATTTTAGCTATAAACATTGTCATAAATCTCATGCTAATCTCTTCTATTGGTTGTCATATTGTTGTTCCAAACTCTACTCCACCAAAATTGCAATCTAGTCGCTCAACCACTTCCTCGAACCTGTTTACTTCATTTATCCAAATCACATGTAATAATGTCATAGTTTTTCCAAAAATGAACAAGATCATCTAGTCATTAAGTATGAGTCAAATCATGAACAAACCCATTCGGATACATCTGCCTTTGAGTTCTGATCACACAACTTCTTCCAAATTTCAATTTCGACCAATAATGACTCTGGAATCCCAAATTAACCATATAAAACTAAATAATACATTAACCATTCCACAAAATATCACGTCTCAGGAATTGTTCTACAAATTTTTCAAATGTCGACACGGGTGCTACAAAATCCAATTGGATATTTCAAACTATGTGACAAAATGGAAAATACATGTAATATAAAAAATTACTAACAGAACCTGTTAGGCGGGGATAACCAAACCAAGATATTTTCTATCTCAATACGTAATGCTACCAATCGGTCGATGTTATGTAACTTGGCACATACTCCTTCTGATTTTTTCTTATTTCCAACTTCACATCAATTTGAAAATTGACAACATGCTCACATGGATATGCGATAACAACTACTCATAGCTCTCAAGGTTGTCAATCTTCCAACGTGTCAATTCATTTGGCATCCTCATCAATATATCATCTAATATGTTTTATTGGTAGTGTGGCGTTGTGGCAAACAACAACCCCCCATTTAAAATTTAGCCATAATAACAATGGGGACCCTTCTTCCTCGATTTTTAATCTAAATGAGTGAAACCTTTTAATAAAACATTTTTCTTTAAGTAAATTTATTATCAAATAAAATAAATAAAATGCAGACCTTTTTTACGTAGAGCCACTGCATCCAAGACTTAATTTATTAAAATTTGGATTTAGGCTTGTTTTTATACATATTTGTATTTTTTTTTAAGTTTTCACACTCATGGATCTACTACTCAACACGTGGCCCAAGGATCCCTTTAGCGGAATGACATATTAAGGCCCCACTTGAATTCACACATCTTGAATGTTAATTGGTTGTGACTTCCAAATCACACGATGTGTCATCCTTGCCTAACTCATCCCGAAGCATTTTCTTTGTGATCATTTTATAAGCGTCGTGATTGATCTAACAGGAAATCTCATCATTTATGGGTCCCACTTCATCCTTTCGCTTGGTCTTTCCTTTTGCGAACAAAGTATCCCATCTAGGACTTTACCATCACAATGACTCATTTGACCCACTTTGTAAATGAGATGACCCGCATTGGAACATGTTTGCATATATGTCACATACGCTTGCATCCTTGTCACCCTTTTCGTCTTCAAAAATAGCAAGCACACGGTTAACTTTGCGTTCCAGGATTTAGCCTTATGGGGTGACTTAGGAAAACATGTCACCTACCAGCTATCAAATCCATCTGATATGATTGTGCCATCTTTCCCACTGAATTTCGTTGCTATGAATTGAAAATCAAAACTTGTGCCTTTAGTTTTAATGCATTTGTGTGTTACATAATAATTGCACTTAATCATATTCTTACCGCTTTTTAAGTTTGATTTAACCTTTTTTATGCCAATTTGTGCTTTATTTATGGTAACTCTTCTTACCCTTGATATTGTCTGATACATGTGAATTCATAACGAAACACCCATCAATAGGCTATTATGGCCCAAGGAAAGAAGAAAGCTCTTGTACAAATGTTGACTAGGCCCTTCAAAAAAGGGATTAACGAGAAATTACCAAATACATTCCTCTTTTCATAACAAATTATGGTTCTTCATCTTGGAATACCATTTATGATCTATTTTAAGAGGAATTTCCATAGGAGCTAGAAGATGCACCAATAGTCACAACAACATACCGAGGTGGCCTAAAGACGTCTGCACCAGCAATTAGTGATTCCACGAGATCTCAAATTCATAAAATTGCAGTGTGCCCAAGGATATTTCCATACACAAATATGATATATTGGGTGGTGGAAGAAGCCAATATCAGTGAACAGATGTTTGTTAATTGCAGAGGCATAACAATTGGTTCTTTCAGTCCTAAAAGCATTCTCGATATGTATCATTTGTCCAAGCCTGAAATTTTATATAATGCTCAGTTTGTGGAACATTATATTCGAAAGGAATGTGAAGGAAATAGGGAAGATTTACATAAAATGATTAGAGGATGGATGTGTAACCCCAATAAGTTTAAAGAAGAATATTCAGTAAAATATTCAATTTATTCCCTTGCATCTCCCTTTTCTTACATTTCCTCCATGCTTTGTCATTTATATGCCAAACAAAATGCTTCTGAATTTTCGAGTGATTGGTCCCTCTTATTGAAGATGAATCTCACAGATATATCTTTGACTAGGCTCAACTTTTATCACACAACATGGAAAATCATATTCTTCATTTCTGGTCGCAAAACACTATCACTAGTGTGACACCGTTTTACATGTCAACATAGATCATGGATGTCGTTTGTTTCTCCCTTGATTTTCCATGCATGGGTTGGAAGTGGACACTTGTTAATCCCCTTCACATCCACATGTATCATAGCATTCTCCGGGAAGAGAATTACTTTGACCACTTCTATCGTATTTTCCATTTTTCCATTATTCCTATTTATTAAACTATTTTCAGTTCGAAAATTATAAGGATGTTTCTTTAAGCCCTTGATTGTTTATTAAGAATTGGAGGTTGTTTCATTGAAGAATTTTTCAACTATATCAGAGTTTGGGGAAGCAATGGTTGTCCTCATGTTCTACCTCTCTATGTCTCGAATATTCTTATGTAAAGAGAAACTGTTGGGGCCTTCATTTTGATTTTGAAAGATTTTGAAAGATTTTAGAGATATGAATAAGAGGAAATAGATTGTTGCAGCAATGGTCAGGTTGTGGAGAAGACAGCTGGGGGAAAAACAAGAATAGAAAGTTGCAGGATGGTCATGGCAAGGTGTCAGCAGAAAGCAGGGGCAACCGAGCAGACAAGGTGGATGAGAGGTAGCCCAAGGAAAGAAACACCTGAGTAAGAACTGGTAGTGAATGCGGCAGAAGGAATAAAAAAGGAGAAGGTCACAAGGAGAAAGGGTTTGGGTTTTGGCTTGATTGGTTAGTTGAAGAGTTATGGTCATGGATGAGCAGTGATGAGGATGTGAGCTCTCAGAGCATCCGACCTAAAGACCAGAGCAGTAGTTGGGAAGCGGGTGAACTCTGTTGCAATCAATCCGGTCATGTAACTGGGTATTTCATGTAGTTATATGTGTCTGAGGCCAATGTATCATGTAATTTTATCCTGTTGAATTAATATGAATGAAAATTCAGACTGGTTTCTTGATATGATGTGTGTATTTTATTATGTTATGTGGACCCACTAAAAATTTGAATGTGTTTATGTCTATGCTCATGGTAGATTGATCTTAATGATTGATATATTGTTAGTCTGAGTATATGAACAGGGCCACTTATAGAATAATGGTTAATATATCCATGACCCTATACTGAACCCTTCTTATTTCCGGTCGTGGCACGCCTCAGGTGAGACTCCTTATCCCTTATGGTAAGGTGAAAATGTCGGCATTGTGCTATACTACAACAAACCATTGTTGTCCCTTTGTGCCTGAACCCAGGGTCTTTCCCTGATGTCACTTTTGTGCCAACAAATGGTTCCATTGTCGGGACGTGAAGCTATAAGAACTAGTTTGGAATATGGTGTCGAGGATATTTAAGAAATAGATTAGGAATTGGTGGGATAAAAGAGTAGATTAGTTTATAGGAGAAAAATTTATTTAAAGAGATCAACCTATTGCCAAAGTGAATAGAGAGACTTTGTACACTAAGGTTGCGACTGACCAATACAATATCTTTTGGTGTAAGTTTCCAAAAGACTTGTACAATTTGTCAAGCAGGATAAAAGTGTACAATCGATCAGAAGGAACAATGTGAGCTCATTGCAACTGGGCTCCCTCAGACCTTGTATCACTTCAACACTTGAATAGCGATCTGACAAGGGCAGTTAATTTTTGGGTATAGACCATAGTAGAGGGGCACATAGTCAAGTTTTTCACATAGAAATATAATTCCTTCTCAAGGGCAGAAGCAGCTTTCAAGTCAGGATTAAGAGGGAAGCTAGTCAGGGAAGTGTCGTTGTGGATTAATATGTTCATGGTAGAAGAAGAGCTGCTACCCTTATCTATAGCAACGATGGTAGTGTAAAACCCTAGTACTGGGGGAAGTACAGAAGGGGAGGATGCTACTAGTGGGGGAATAGAGATGTTTCTAAAGGAATGTATGTATAAGGAATGTGGAAATATAGAGACACTAGGGCACAGAGGAGAGTATTAGCTGACAAGTGTCAGGCGAGAGCGGTTTAGACTCTAAAGAAGAGACGGATGAGACCTCACCAAGTAGGAGTGGTGTCGAGGAGCTCAGAAGAGTTAAAGAGAATGGAGGAAGATGTAGGAAAATATAGGAATGTTGATGGGAAGGATAGAAGCCAAGATAATGATGAGGAATCTTCCTTACAGGTTGTGGGACAGATGTGGAGCAGTCGCGAAGAGGAAATGGAAGAGGAAATGAGTAATGTCATGAGAAGTTTATTTGTCGAAGGTGAAACATCCACAAGAGATCAGCAGAAAAATACCTGAAGTACAGGTAGTACCACTCTCGACCTTCCTCTGGTGCCTTACAATAATCTTGAGAAACTTTTTTCTAAGTTAGCTAAAGCAATATGAGTACACAATGTACATGAGAAATATAAGGCCAGTTTTAATACAGTAAATAACAGTGGAATTAGCGGTATTAGTAATTTGGGACTGCAAGGATCTCAGCAACCTAGAACCAAAGGATTTGTGTTGTTGGCGCATACTCGAGTAACCATGCATGGATATTTCACTAGATACCCTGAATTTGCTGGTAGAGGAAATGAAGACATAGAACATCACTGGTATCTCTACAACTCTATATGGAGAGTGCGTCAGATGCTAGACAATGCTAAGTCAATTGAATTCCATACCACGTTGAGGGAGAGAGCTCTACATTGGTTTATAAAATGGGCAGAACAAAACTAGAATCCCACAATAGATGATATCAAGAGAGGATTCGTTCAAGAATTCAAAGTACCTTAAACTGACCAGCAGGGTTTATCGGAGTTGTAGGAAATCAAGCAGAAGGAAGGTTAAACTGCTTGGGAACTAATGCAAAGATTTAAGGATTCTATTTCTAAGTTTAGTTACACCCTAGATCCTAATCACCAGAGCGACTAGTTCATCAAGGCACTCTTACCCCTTACAAGAATGACATTGATGCAACAGAAGATTGGGACCCTCTAGGATGGTTTAGAACAAGCATCACGTATAGAGGCCATGGCTAGATACCCACATGAATATCGGGGGCGGGGTTGCAGGAACCATCAATCATGGACCTCCAAAATTATATTTCCAACTTAACAAATAAACTGAAGGATATACAACCAATTTAGACAACTAGACCCAACGTTTGGTGTACACACTGCATGGTGTATGGACATGTTGCGACAGAATGCCCAAGATTGTGGGGAATCAACCATTTAGGGGGGATTGCAGGACCATCAGGAACCCCTCCAACAGTAAGATTTGCGGTAGTAGGTGCGCAAGGAGTTTTCCCAGGACAGAATAATCAAGAACACTATGAAATTTGTAGAATGTATGGAAATCTACTGCGAGTGTGACCAATACTACAAAAGTACTCCAATGTTCCAAATAAAAACTATTATGAGTTTTTTGCATCTACAATGCATCACACTGACCAGTGAAGGGCATTGGATGCTTTAGCAAAATGGTTGGATAGGTCTACGTTCAGAATCAATGAGTCCAAAAGGGGAGGACGAGGAGGAAATACGAGAGGAGGAAGAGCGGTAGGTATAGGTCCTATAAGGTGCTTTAATTGTGATCAAGAGGGGCATGTTTCCAATGAATTTTCGCTCCCCAAGAGACCATGGTGTTCGTAATGCATAATCAATATTCATGCTATAGAGGATTTTCCTAAGCTCATTGAAAAATGGGAAGAAAGGACTAGACAGAGAGGGGCTAACCTGATCAACGCAGAGCCTCGTACAGATGATGCTCTTCCCATAACTAATATAAATATAGTTACAAGGGGAGGGAAGAAAACTAGGGAAGATCAGGGTATGGTGGACCCGCCCCCGATTGTTAAAGCAGCATCTCCAAAGAGATCATACAAACCCATGCAACAAAAAAAGTTTTATCAAGAGGCAGATAAATTGTTTGAAGGGATGACTGAGACCAAGGAGAAATAGAAATAGAAAAAACACGTGTTCAACAATGCTCAACTGATAGAAGAATGGTTTAAGTTATTTCTGCAGATCGTTTATGATGAGCGGATGTTGAAATAGTTGCACAAAAGTTTAAAAGCGGTATTTCAAGAAGATGAAGAGGCCGGAGAACTACCATCTTCCAACTCACCAGAAAGGCATACGAGGAGAGTGTGGCAGAATAAAAAGAGAAGTGGAAGGGAATTTCGGATCAATGCTCATATTGCAGGCTTCTAGATCAAAGACACAATGCTAGATGTTAGGTCCCTATACTACTAGTGTAACCCCTTATTGTTATTAGTACAACGCCCTTATTATATTTTTGTGCCCATGTAGTCCCCATATTGTTATTATTGTGCCCCATAGAAGCCCACTATTGTTATTATTGTGCCCTTACATTACTATTGTTATGTCAGCTCTGATTATATTATGACCCCTTAGACTCCTATATATAGAAAGGAGGCCTTGTCATTTGTATCATCCAAGAATTGTTCATTTGTGTAATGTAAAGGAGGTTTCCCCCTCAAAGAGGCTGAATTCTAAGGTGTTAATATTTCTTTTCTATATTTTTGTGAGTTGGTTTCATAACATTTGGTACCAGAGCTTTAGATTCCAAGGTTTCGCTGCTCTAAACAGGTCGTCGTGGAAGTTTTGTTATAAATTTTTCGCTACGAAGGTTCAGAAGCTAAAACAAAACCCATTTGCAAGGATATGTCATTGAACCTTGGGTCCAAATTTCAAATCTTGGTTCTCTATATTTTCGGAGATATAATCTGAGGAAGTTAGGGTTTGTGAAGACTCCCGAATTACATTCTAAACAGGAGACCTTGGGAAAATCTTCATAACTTTATCTCTGGGAATAAGATTGAAATTTCATAAAAAGTTATAGAAAGAGGACAAAATGTAGTTTTCTATGTATATTTTTTAGAACCTAAGGTTGAAACAGTGACACGTGGCACTTCACACAAGTGCGCTCTACTGATCTAGTCTATAATCAGGTCATCGTGGGATATTTGACATAACTCCTCCTTGCAGAATCCAATCTTGATTAGACTTGCGGGGTTAGAAATAGAACATAGAGGGCTATAGCAGGACACAATTTCAGAACTTGTAGATCTGAAATTACAGAGTTATAGTTGTTTCAAGATCGAGCTCCAAAAATCAAGAAAATGTGATATGAGGAAGTTTGATGGAAAGGATCCGGTAAATTGGATACTATAGATGGAGCAATATTTTGATCTACATGGGGTGCAACTATTACAAAAGGTATGTATTGCATCTTCATATTTAGAACCGGATCAATTTTTATGGTATAAATGGCTTTGTTCTCGTAAACCGCTTGTTACGTGGTCAATTTTCACAGAGGAAATGATAGAACATTATGAGGATATAAAGAGAAACACCTTCTTTAGCCAATTGATAAATCTCAAACAAAAGTGTTCAATGGCAGAGCACATTGAGGACTTTCAAAAATTGAATATAAGGGAAAATGGTATTCCCGAGAAGCAAAGGATTGATGTCTCCATAGGGACTTTAAAGGATAACATTCAACATGATGTTCATCTTTGGAAACCTAATTCATTGGAGAAGGCATTCAGGTTGGCAAGAAAAGTGGAAAGAAAAATTATGGAAACAAGGAAGTCTACCCCTCACAACTATAAAGATGGAAGTGTTGTTTCTCGTAGCCTTCCACAACCTACAAGGTTGACACCACAACAATTGGAAGAAAAAAGAGCAAAAGGGATTTGTTACAATTGTGATAACAAATACATTAAAGGTCATAAGTGTGCTGAGAATAAATTATTTTACATATATTGTGAAGAGGAGGAAGAAAAGGATCAAGAAACATCAAAAAAAGAGGATATACACCATGAACCAACCCCAGAGAAAGAAGAAATGAATCCGACCATATATTGTAAAGCATTAGAAAGAATTACCATTCCTCAAACTCTCATGATAGAAGGACATATCAAGAAGAAAAAGGTTCAATAAGTGAAAGATCACATCGAGAAAGAAGAAATGAATCTGACCATATCTTGTAATGCATTGGCAAGAATTACCACTCCTTAAACTATCAAAATAGAAGGACATATCAAGAATAAAAATGTTCAAGAATTGAAACATCACATCGAGCATCAAGAAATGAATCCGACCATATCTTGTAATGCATTGGAAGAAATTACCACTCCTCAAACTCTCAAGATAGAAGGACATATCAAGAATAAAAATATTCAAGTAGTGAAAGATCACATCGGGCATCAACAACAAGTTCTCCAACTTTTAAAGGATAATGCCACTTTGGTGCAGAATCGAATGAAACAACAGGCAGATCAACATCACAGTGAAAGAAGTTTTGACGTAGGCAATTGGGTATCTTTACGGCTACATCTCAAGCAAGCTATTTATGAGAAGGAAATGTTGGCAATACTACATGCACTTAAAAAATGACGACCTTACCTAATGGGAAGACACTTCAAGGTAAAAATGGATCATGATAGTCTTAAATACCTTTTAGAAGAAATATTATCGTTAGAAGAAAATAAAAAATGGGTCACAAATATGTTGGGTGATGACTTTGAAATCATCTACAAAAAAGGGAAGCAAAATGTTGTTGCAGATGCACTCTCAAGAAAGGATGAGGATGTGGAAGCACTATTTTATGCTATTTCTATTATCCAACTAGATTGGATAAATGAAGCAAGAGATGAATGGAAGAAAGATGAAGAAGTGTGGCCACTCATTCAAAAGTTGCAGAAGATCCTAGTTCAAACAATATTTCCAAAACTTGACGAAGAAAGAAAAATCATATTGGAACCTGGAGCAGTGACAGAAACAAGAACCTGACAGCTATGAAATCGATCAATTTAAGAGTATCTCATCAAGTGGAAGAACGTACCCACTGAAGATTCCACATGGGAGGACAAGAACTTTATATAGAAGCATCAAGAACTACTCAAGTGTTGAGGACAACACTTTTTGAAGGAGAGGGGCATGTTAGGTCCCTATACTACTAGTGTAATCCCTTATTGTTATTAGTACAAACCCCTTATTATATTGTTGTTCCCTTGTAGTCCCCATATTGTTATTATTGTGCCCCATAGAAGCCCACTATTGTTATTATTGTGCCCTTACATTATTATTGTTATGTTGGCTTTGATTATATTATGACCCCTTAGACTCCTCTATATAGAAAGGAGGCCTTGTCATTTGTATCATCCAAGAATTGTTCATTTTTGAAATGTAAATGAGGTTTCCCCCTCGAAGAGGCTAAATTCTAAGGCGTTAATCTTTCTTTTCTATCTTTTTGTGAGTTGGTTTCATAACACTAGACTTGGGGTCAGATGTAAACATTTTTCCCAAGAAAACATGGGAGGCGATGGGGAAGCCGCAATTTATGTATTCACTGATACATTTGAGGATGGAAAATCAGTATTGTATCTTACCTATTGGAAGGTTAGAAGATATAGAGGTGGAGGTGGCGGGAGTAAAGAAGTACACTAAGTTCGAAGTAATTGATATAATGGGTGATAAGGACCCATATCCAACACTTCTTGGGATCAACTGGGCCTATGAAATCTATGTTTTCATCAACCTGAAGAAAGAATTAATGATCTTTGAAGTAGAAGGGATGCTGGTGACAAAACCCTTGGACCCATATCAAAGACCCGGGTTCACGAAACCTGTGGATGACAGGGACAAGCCGAGAATGCTAGACTAGCTATACACACTAACGGCAGGTAAGAGAGACGATTATACAAATCCTACAGTAAGAGGATCTATCAGCTGGAGGAGCATTCAAATATCAAAGACTAGTTTGGAAGCCGCTTGGGATGCATGGCAGCAAGGGGGATACGAACTTGATACCAGACGTTCTGCGAAGATATGTAGGATAAACTAGATAGTGGAAGAGGTAAGTGACTATCCCAAATTCCATGGTATTGAATCAGTAAACATTTTCTTAAACAAAGTAGACAGGAAAATAAGGGAAGATCACAAGGTTCATTGCTAGATATCGAATTACACACCACCCCGACGAGGTGGTGGAGAACGCACTGAAAAATGTTGTGTGAATGGGGAATTATAAAGCGAGCCATGAGAGAGAGGTTCAGTCAAGAAGAAGATCAACTCTAGAACAGAGTAAAATATAGAGAAAATTCAGATCCTAAGAAGCATTTAGAAGATTTCGTAGAAAATTGGGAAAAGGAAAGGCTTTCAAAAGAACTTTGGGTGCATGTATTTATACATACCCTAGGTACCGTCCCGCAAGCATGGTACGTACAAGAGGAGCTTCATAAATAAACAACAAATTAGGATTTCATGGCTACCTAGTTCATTAGCAGCTTCTCATTCAGAGATGATGATCAATGCATGACTGAAACATTATATGCTATTAAAAGAATCTTATTCACCCCGGGATAGTTATGGGAAGGTTGCGTTGATGAGAAGTTCTTACAACATCTTTATGACACAAATTATCTAGAATATATGGCCTGCAACAAAGTTGACGTTGAATTAGATGAAGATGGTTTAGAAGGATTGAGACATCTGACCTTTGAGGAAATAAAAGGGGAAAGGGATATTCAAGAAAGTCTCGCCGGACAAGTCACACACCTACTCCTAATGAAATTGAGAAAGCAGAATATTGGAACATATGATAAACCAAAATGGCATCTGTTGGGGATTATTTGGACGAACAGACAATAAAGGATATCTTTGACCTATTGCAAGAATATCAAGACTTGTTCCCAGCATCAGTAGCTGAGAAAAAAGGGATAAAGGGAGACATAGGGGATATGAATATCATTCTGAAACTAGATGCCCATCCAGTAAAGCACAGGCCATATAGGCTAAACCCCAGAGTGAAAGAAAAGGTTAAGAGTGTCAGGCGGAAAGAGTCGATAGTGCAGACACAACCAACCTCCCTAGGAGCCTAAGACTCTCTAGTGACAAACAAGACAAACAAGAGCAATCCTTCTCTAAACATGCATTTACTATACGAGAAATCAAGTGTTTAGATCCTACCTGTAGTCCAACGTTGTTGTAGCAGTCCAGCCTCGCTGATCCAGATGAGCTCCTCCTTCACTTCGAAACCTGCATTCACTAACAATCAAACGATTAAATAGCACTTGATAATCTCATAAAATAAAACATATTTAACACATAGACCAAGGAGTACATGAAACAACTCATAAATAACAAGTTATTGAGAAGAATGGACTCATTTGCATTAATAGGAAACAAAAGGAACAATTACAACCTGAGCCTTGGTGTTGTGCAAGTCCCTCCCAGGGTCCATCAAGAATTCTCCTTTACTTTGACAAAGCTCACCCACTTCCAAATAGAACAAGCAAAGATGGCAATCTCTCCTCACAAGCTTCTAAATGGGAGTCCTAATTCCAGCAGCATCTACCCTTAGAAATGTTTAGCTTTCAACCTCCCCTCCTTCTGGCCCAATGCCTATATTTATAGTGCTCAAGAGGAAGTTAATCAGGTCCACCATCAATGGGATAATCCCCTCTTTGGATGGGATAGCTCACTTATTGATGGGATAAGTTCCTCTTTGGTAGGGATACATGAACCATCTGGAGGCGCTTCATACACGTCAAACATACTTCTAGAAGCCTCTAGAAATGACCACAAGTAACTTTTTTGGAGTGAAACTTGCGCCTTTTGACCTTTACAGGGGTACGCACCTGCCCCTTTACATACAGAGCGTACAAGTACGCAGTTTTTGTGAACATCAGGTGCGTATACGCAGGTAAGGCCAAGAGAATCTGCGTACCCAGAGATAAACACATTTACAAAGACTTTCTCTCTTTTTGGAGTTTGACATGGAGAGCAGAGGCATAAGACTTGCCCAGGAGTATAGCATGACCGTTGATAGAGTCATACTAACTGTAAATAGCCATGGTGACATTTTTAAGTGTAACAAAGAGGGAGATCGACAAAATTCTAGAAGCTAGGATTTTATTTCCGGTAGACGAAGCGGAATGGATCAGTCCAATAGTCATACAGAACAATAAATACGTAACAAAGATCATAATTTATGTTGATTATCGAAGTCTGAACAATGCATGTGTGCATGATCCCTTCCCAACACCGTTTAGCGATGAAGTTCTGGACAATTTAGCGAGAAATGAAGCATATTCATTCACTGATGCATTTTTGGCTATCATCAGGTTCGAATAGAAGAAGAAGACAAAAGAAAGACAATGTTCACCATTGAATGGGGTTCATATGCTTACCATGTGATGTCGTTCAGGTTAAAGAACACACCTGCTATCTTCTCAAGGACTTTTATAATTGCATTCAGAGAATATATTCACAAGTTCCTGGAGATGTACATGGATTACCGGAGAGGATACAGTTTATTGAAGAAACACACAACCTTACTAAGGGTCATGTTTGAAAGATGTCGACAATTTAAAATCTCCTTGAATCTAAAAAAATGCATTTTTACGGTTCCATTTGGAACACTGTTGGGCCACATTGTTTGTAAATATGGAGTGTGTGTAGGCCCCACAAAGGTTGCAAAAATAGTTAACATGGAACCACGACACAATGTAAAGCAACTACAATCCACTCTAGGCCACACGGGGTATTACAGGTAGTTCATCAGAAACTATGCAGTAATTACAACCCCAATGGAGAAGTTACTGAAAAGAATGGAAGCATTCACTTGGTCGGAGGATTGTCAAGCAGCATTGAATAATTTTAAAGAGAAAATAGTAAGCGCTCTTATCCTTGTGTACCCATATTGGAACAAGACATTTCATGTACATATTGATGCATCAGGGATCGCGATAGGTGCAGTGTTCGCACAACCAGGCGAGAGAAATATGGATCACCCAGTGTACTATGCCGGTAGGAAACTATCAACTACAAAAAGTAACTATACAAAAACAGAGAGGGAGGCAATGGAAATGGTTTACTCTCTAAAAAAATTAAAGCATTACTTGCTAGGAGCTCCATTTAAATTTTTCACAAATCACTCAGCACTAAAGTATTTAGTGAACAAACTAGTGTTAGAAGGAAGAATATGTCGTTGGTTATTACTCTTCCAAGAATTCATTTTCGAAGTAGTCATCAAACCCAGAAGGCTGAATGTGGGGCCGAATCATCTGTCACGACTAGAGACAAGAGAGAATGAAGGGTCATTATATGATCAGCTACTTGATGCCGACTTATTCGAAATGAAGCATTTCTAGGCTACTTAGAAGAAATTGTTGGGCTATTAACAATAGGGCACTACCGAGAGGGGTATACACCAACACAGAAGTGACATCTAATAGTGAGGGAAGTGGACTATCAACTAATCGCAAGACATCTCTACAAAATTGGCTTGGATCAAGTCCTAAGACACAGTATGCTTCAACATGAAAGAGAGGAAGTGCTCTGGGAATGTCATGCTAGAGTTGTGGGAGGCCATGTGGGAGGAAATGCCACTGCAAGGAAGATACTGCATGCAGGATTATGGTGGCCAACCATCCACAAATATTCTAATGAATACACTAAGAATTGTGATGTATGTCAAAGGGTTGGAAAGCCTTCATGTCGAGATGAACTCCCTTTAAACCCAATTCATACAGTGTAAATCTTTGACAAGTGGGCAATAGACTTCATCGGGCCCATAACACCACAAGCGTGACATTCACATGAAAGATACATAATAATGGCTACATAATATCTCACCCGAATGGAAAAAAGCAACACTAGTCAAGGACTGTACAGCCAACACTATTGCAAGATTCATTTTTTGAAAATATAATATCAAGATTCGGATGCCCAAAAATCCTAACAAGCGATCAAGGAACACATTTCATTAATGAAATTGTTGATTATCTTCTCAAGAACTTTATGATTCAGCATCATAAAAGTATCCCATATCACCCATAGGCCAACGGACTATTGAGGCATTCAATAAAATACTAGAGAAAAGTCACGAAAATTGTATCGGCCAACAAGGACGAGTGGGATGAACACGTACCAGCAACTTTATGGGCATACAAAACAACAGTGAAAAGACTTCATAAACAAACACCATTTCAGTTGGTATATGGAAAATAAGAAGTGGTCCTAGTGAAGTTCATAGTGCCCAGCATGTTTATTTCTCAAGCAACAAAAATAACAGATGATGCAACATTAAGAGAAAGATTGACTCAACTAATGGAACTTGATGAATCTAAATTTTTAGCCAAACTTCACCAGTCAGTAGAGAAAAGAAGGCAAAAATCTTGGCATGACAGACATATCAGAAAGAAAACATTCAAACTCGGAGAACATGCATTGTTATACAACAGCAAGTTCCAAAAGTTCCCGGGTAAACTGCGAATGCACTGGCTAGGCCCGTTTATAGTTGCGGAAATCAAAGATTTTGGAGCGATAAGGTTAGCGCAAATGGACGGTGAAATGCTACATGGATGGCTAAACGGTGCACACCTCAAACCCTTCCACATGCCAAGAGCCACATGATCAAGTTAAGGGGATCTCAGAGACGAGCCCGCAAGTAGGTAGTACTCAATAAAAGTTATTCAAGTCATTACAATGTTCATTTGAAGTTCATGTCTTTTTTAGTATGTCAGTAAGAATAAGCAAAAGCATAAATAAGGTTGCGGAAAAAAATTCATGACACCGCAACCCATTTGTGGTCGGTGGGAATAAGTAGGCGTTCTTGTCAGTCTTGATAGTCACACGTAGGTAGACACTTTTTCAATCTTAATAGTTGCATGATTTGTCAGTCCTTTCCATCGTACGAGTAGTCATTTCCATAATAAGTAACTAATAATGAAACTATCAAATGGAAGTCATAAAATATTTTCCCGTTAGGAACAAATTTAGCTAGTAAATACCCTCCATTACAAAAAAATTATTAACCATGTGTCCCACTCTGTCCTTCCTCATTCTACATCATAGATGTCAGGTCCATGTTAGCTAACGGTAGAAAAGCATGGTTAGGGTACATGGGGAAGTTGTCATAGTAATTAGTTTCCAAGTCCAGTCAGAAAACGTCTTGTCAAGTCCAGCTACTTAATTTGCATGGCAATGCAAGAAGCTACATAATTTCGAGCATGGGTAGCATAAAAGCTCCAAACTCACTTTCAAGAACAGCAACAACAGAAGTGAAAAATTTTGAAGCCTCCAGTAACGATGGTCTATCATAGACAAAGAGAAATGGCAAAGGGAATTCTCTCAGTCTAAGAGGAGAAGCTCGATGAGTGAATTGTCCTGCTGGAAAATCCATATGGAAAATATGACAAATCTGCCTTGGTTAACAATGATCGTACAAATTATTTCCATTTTCCAACGATGAAGAGGGAGGTCTGTACAGAGGAAATTCAAAAGGAAGATTGCATGAGAATAGCTAGAGTCAAAGAACATTTTAGAGGTCTACAGAGATCTACGTTGATCAATTTGAGAAGTTTACTGGTCTTTGGCACTCAAATGGCTGCAATGCAATGCATGAAGCTACTAGCCAACAGAATGCATGGGGGATCCATATGGATTGACAAAGAGTATCCAATTCACGTAGACGATATCCATCACCTCACAGCACTGTCAACGGGAGGAAATGTGGTGAATACAGTGTTCCAGGCAAGAGAGAAAAGAGCAAAGAAGCAAGGAGAAGATGATTATTATGGGAAATATGGAACGAAGCGCGGGGGAAAGGGAGCCAAGATCGACCTCATTAGAAAAATTGAGATAAGGTTCTCCTACTAGATCATAGCAGGCAAAAAAATGAGACACTTTGCAAGAAATGAGTGCACTCTAGAAGCAATCTCGATTGCAGAGCACTGTTGTAGGGGAGAAGTGCTCAACTAGTCCGCTTTTGTACTAAATGAGCTCTTCGAGGCCTATGAAGATATCTGCAAGAGTACCAATTTATTCTTTGGACACATATTGATGACTCTAGTGATGCTAAAGTGGTAGCCACCAAGGGGGAGGTAGACGATGCAAATTATTGAAGGACATTCGTTAGCACTCAGGAATGAGCCATGGAGAGTGTCAGGAGACCCGAGCAGCAAGGAAATTAATGAGGTAGCTTTCACCGAATGGTATGAGCTAATGTTGGATACAATTAGGTCGACGGAGAGAATACCCAAACCACTTTTGGATGAGTTTTCAGAGGAAATCTAGTTTGAAGCCTCACATGGGCACACGTATCTTAGACCTAGATGTGTCCACCCTGACACCTTCAAGATGAGGCCACAGAAATTTGTTAACTGAAGCAGCACTCCATAGTGAGATTGGGTCATGGTTAGGGGTCACATGTGAGATTACCGAAGGAAAGTACCGATATCTATTTGGTAGACTAAAGCCACATTTGGAAGAAGAAGAAGTGGGAGAGAGCAGTAGAAAGAGACTAGCTAAAGAAGATACACACCTAATGGTGATACAAATGGAACAACAAATGTTTGCAATAAGGCGGATAATCGTAAGCTTTGATGAACATTCAAGTTAGGCTAACCATTCCATGCATTTTCAAGGTTTTAATATGTTTACTCCAATAATTACAGCTCCGCTAGCCATGGAAATCCCGATTGTTGGCACTGAAACCCATTCACAGCCAACAATCCTGAAACCTAGAAAGAAAATAGTATTCAAGAACCCAGTAGCTAAGAAGCCCAGAACTACCCCAACGATTCAAATTGTCGACCTTACTGATGAGGTCAGACAATTAGTATCCGCATCTCTAATTGTTGAAGAAATTCCCCCAAATCCATCTACCATTCCACCTCAGTTGTGGGAACCTTCTCCCCACCTGGCCTCCACCTTTATAACCCCATCGGAAACCATCCCCTCTAGCACAAGACTAGCAACTAAAGACATGGAAGTAGATTCGACAGAGCAACCTAGAGGGACCACCTCTGGCAGTGGCACCCAACCAGCCTCGCTAGTATCATTACTTTTTGGGTCGGACCCACCCCAGGGGAAAGAACCAATCACAACCCTTTCGCAGTTGGGGGGAATGAGCAGTACCATCCATTATTCCCTATAAGTTTCCCAGTGGTCCCCAACCCTAATATCATTCCCTCCACCCCTCATTTCACCCCACAATCACATCCAGTTCATTCTCCCACCTCCCATTCTGAGAAATCCATTGCCAGTGGCCTACCAATTCAGCAAAATTTTCGAGAGCCAATCACAATGTAGACCGACACCCTGCAACACTAGCCATCAGCACAGTTGTTTGCATCCATCCAAAAATATATGCACAGAGTTGAACGAATACACAATGACCTAGTTCAGGAATATGAACAGCAAAAACAACAACTACTAGAAGTTACAGAGGAAAGATATCACCTGCGACAGGAAAATATGGATTTTCAGGCACAGGTCAATCACGTGACAAAGAAATTTTAGTCACTATGGCTGAAAATCACAGAAGTCAACACAGAAGCTCCAAAGGATATTGCATCCCACACACTAGCGAGTTGTTGTGATCACATTCAAGCAACATGTTCAAATCTCGTGGCAACAAATGCTAATATGAAGAAGAAGCTATAAATAAGAAAATTGTTGCCAGACCTAATCAAAATATATGCTAGAACAATAGATGGAAATATCAGCGAAGTGGAAGCCAAAAAACAAGCACTCGTTGAAGCACTAGCAGACGGGTACGCCCTAATGGATATAGTTCATGACTGGCTGGGAAGCCTTGCGCTAAAGAATCAGCCAATGTATCTTATGAGAGAGTAGCTACAAATAATGTTTGCCAACAGAAAAGAGTGCACGGACTCCAGCCAACTCTAGCATATTGATGACTAGATTGCCACCATTCAAGCACAGGTTGATTAGATCGAAGAGGAATCGACAAGAACCACAAAGCTAATCAGAGACCTGTGTCCACTGGTCTGACTACAGGTTCTAACTCTGAAAGAAGTCTGCAACAATAGTGAAGAGTTGTGGGATCGCTTGCAAAGTCGAAATCCATGCGAGCTAACGTCCAACATAGCTGAAGACTTTACCTAATAGGATGACTTGAACATTATCGAATGGGAAGTTGTCCTCCAAAAATACAATGAATTTAGGCAAATAACGGCCATAGTTGTTCCTGAGTTGGGGACTTCATTTGGAAAAGAAGGATAGCAGGGGGAAGAAGGAGCAGTTTGAGCAGAAACCGCCCAGCAAATGATAGAGGATACAATGGAAGAAATAACTCATCAGTCGGTAGAACCAACATAGCCACCAATAGGAGTATCTACAGAGACACCAACAAGACCTGCAACGCTCATAATAAATTGACTCTGGGACGAGTCAAAGAACTATGGTCGGGACCTATTGGGGCCTTCGTTTTGATTTTGAAATATTTTAGAGATACGAAGAAGAGGAAATAGATGGCGGCAGCAACGGTCAGGTTGCGGAGAAGACAGTTGGGGAGGAAAACAAGAATAGGCAGTTGCGGGATAGTTGCGGCAAGGTGTCAGCAAAAAGCAGGGGCAACCAAGAAAACCAGGTGGATGAGAGGCATCCAAGGAAAGAAACATCTAAATAATAACTGGCAGTGCAAGCGGCAGAAGGAATACAAAATGAGAAGGCCGCAAGGAGAAAGGGTTTATCTTTTGGTTTGATTGGTTAGTTGAAGGGTTTTGGTCATGGAAGAGCAGTGAGGAGGATGCGAGCTCTCAGAGAACCCGACCTGAAGACTAGAGCAGTACCTGAGAAGCGGGAAAACTCTGTTGCAGTCAGTCGGCTCATGTAACTAGGTATTACATTTAGTTATCTGTAGTTGAGGCCAATGTATCATGTAAAGTTATCCTGTTGAATTAATATGAATGAAGAGTCTGACTGGTTTCTTGGTATGATGTGTGTATTTGATTATGTTATGTGGACCCAATAAAAATTTGAATGCGTTGCAAGTCTATGCTCATGGTAGATTGATCTTCATGTTGATATATTGTTAGTCTGAGTATATGCACAGGGCCACTTATAGAATAATGGTTAATATATCCCTGACCCTATATTGAACCCTTCTTACTTTTGGTTACGCACGCCTTGGATGAGACTCCTTATCCCTTGGGGTAAGGTGAAAATGTCGTCGTTGTCCTAGACTGCAATGAACCATTGTTGGCCTTTTGCGCCTGAACCCAAGGTCTTTCCCTGATGTCACTTTTGTGCCAACAGAAACTGTCTACCAGACTATGGGAACTGAAATTACCCTTGAGCTCAAAAAGGCTTCCAAATAGTTTTGGCCCAAATTTCCTTTGCAAGTTTCCCTTTTCACCCTTGCTAATTATAAACATAAAGAAAATGAAATTTTAGCCTTAAATGAGTTCAAACTCACCACTATTCCCACCAGGGCTTATGATCCTTACCAAGTGGCCCAAAATTTAGCCAACGAAGCATATATTAGAGGTTACACTCATGAGCATAATAAATATGATGATTTGTATTCCTAGACCTCAACTTGTGAGTTAGTTCGTTGCAAAGCTAAGTAATTGCCTCCAGTCAATTTTTAGCATTTTGTGTTTTCATAGATTCTCGAAGAGCCACTCTACCTATGCATTTACTCAAGCTTATAGAGCGAGAGGGTTTTGTATAAAAATATATCTACTCTACTTCACACTCAATGCCTCAGGTTTCCAAACCAATACAAGTTTCTTCAACAAACCAATCTTCTTCACTAAATTTGTTGATCACTAAGTTTGTTGGTCAATGAGTTGAACAAATAGTGGAAGCCATACTTATACAAAATATCAACTCCAAATGACATGGCCAAGGAAAAAGAAAATATTGGAGAAAATACTTCAATTTTTTTCACTCAGAAAATGGTCCCTGCCACTACTAAATTCGCACAGATTGCTCTTGCACACCCTGGTCCTATTACTAAGACTCCTCTCAACACTAGGGTTAACGTAGAAGTAATTCCTAGTCACCATACTTCAAAGATTCAATTGAACATTAGGGAAATTCACCCAATTGAAGTCTTTTATCATCCTCAACATAATTTTGTAATTAAAAATAGCATGAAGAAAAGGAAAGCAAAAAATGAGGTATCTCCTCCTGGCTCTACTTCTTTAGAACTAGTCTGCAAAATTAATTCTACAACCCCTCATGAAGAATTCCAAGAATTGGCTCAATATGCAGGGGAATATGTCTCAGCCACCATTGATAAAGCAGCTCATGTTAAGAATTCTTTTCAAGAGAAAGATGACAAGATACAGTAGCTAGAACAACAAGTTTCTCAATCTCAAGTAGAGCTCCAAGCACAGATCAATTTAGTCAAGAGACAACACTCTGAAGAGATCAAACAGCGAGATGATCAAATAAAATAATTACAGCAAATCCTGGAACAAGCAAAAGTTGAACCTTTTTAATTAGCTGAGTTCGAGCATGAAGCCATTTAGCTCAATTCGCAGCTCTTGAAGCAATAGCAAATGTTTTGTGATAAACTAAGTATTATACAAGTGCAATGCAAGTTGATTTCTACACCAGTTGATGAGCTAGTTGATATGGAAATTCAAGATGATGAGGCTAAACGAAATTTGAATGATATTTTAGAGTGGAAAAAGGATAAAAAGGGAATACAGCAAGATCTTCCCAATATTGATTAAATGCATAAATCCATTATCCTAGGGAGTTGGAAGGACAAAATATGTTTGGTCAAAAAATTGGTCAATGATATTTGCGAACTATCAAGCTCTATTATACAATCCATTACTCGGCCTCTTTTGGATGAAAATTAATTTCAAATTATGAAAGGGATGTATTGTTGGATATTGAACTTTTGAAAAAAATTGGATGGATGACAGTACAAAAGTTGGTAACGGGATAGAACAATTATCTAAGGTAAATCTTGAATTAAATTGGTAGCTTTTAATCAAGCCTCAAGTCATTAGCAAGTTCTCAAGACTCTCATAGAGTTAAAAATTCAAATATTTCCACCTCTCCAATATTTTGTCTTCAATTGTTGGTTAAATATAAAGCCACATTCTCCTCAAGAGTTGGCACCCCTTCTAGATATCTATCGGCAATGGGAGCAAGCTACGGGCTCAACATCAACTGAAAGTCATCTGATTTAAGCTTTTATTATAAAAATGTAACCAGTTGTTATTTTATGAAAGTTGTTTTAGGTTTAGTTGAGGATATATCAGAGACTTAGTTTCTCCCTTTCCTATGCAAGAAAAACTATTTATATGGCTCTCAAGCTCAAGCAAAGGGTTATGAATTTTTCAAAAAGAGATTATGTTCCACTTCTGTACTTAAGTCTTTTTATTAATATATTTGAACCATTTTGATTCCAGCATGCAAAGACTGCGAGCAGATTGGGTACTTTTAACTTCTCTGTTTTATGTTTATATTTAATGGAATCGATATATTTAAATTAAAACATTGTACTTTGTACCTTGTTTTCATCGATTGAAACATAATCACTATTGATGTGTGAATATATGTTTGTTTCTAGTACATTGAAAATTATAGCGTTATTCCATGTGTTTGTGTTGAACATTAATTTGATTAACTATTTAATCAAATTAATATTTTTAATTGTGATCATAAACATTATATCTTGAAAATATTTATTTTCATTCTTGTAATGTTATCTTTGTCTCACATATGCATTATAATACCTGGGTAAAATAGATTATTAGTTAGTTATTATCTTAGTTTATATTAGTATTTTTTTCATAGTAATCAATTCACTTTCGTCCATATATTTTCCGTTTCCACTTAAGCCTTATATTGCGGGTAACTATACCCAACTAAACTAATCGTAACTACCATTTTCAACGGAAAGGGGTCTAAGTTGGGACTCTGATTGGGTGGTATCCCAAATGTTGATGAGGTCATTTTTTTCCATCAATATTTGGAAATGCTTGTCCTTTGTAGTCAACTATTAGGTAGTACTTACGTTTCAATGCTTCAAACTCGAACCTTATGCCAATCCATTTATTTCATCCACCGTGATATATATATATATATATATATGGAAATTTTAATTCGAAGATAGAAATGGTTGACATTTTCCTGTTACCACGCTCCCTTGTTTCTCCAACATTCTAAGTTTATTGTTTGTGTAGATGGGATGGAAGCTTTGCCTCATGTCCATCTAAATTTTAGATATAAAAAAATTTCTGCAACTGACAACCATCACATTGGTGCACCCTTGATTCAATATCCTTTTGTGTTATTAAACCAAAATATTGGTATGATTTGGAAGGTTTGCATGGCTTCCCAAACAGGTGTCGATGTAAATCATGAGGAAACCACCTCCAAACCAATACAAATATTCTTCAAATCTTTTTGATTCTTCACTACTGAGACAGCTAAAATAATGTTACTTAGAGATCACCATTTCAAATCAACCATCGTTCACAAGCCATGAATCAACCCAAAACCAAAAACGATGAAACACAGAATTGCAAGTTTGTTATCATGGAACTACAACCATTGTTACATCGTGTTTCACTGATGAAACCACCAGTACAATATCATAGTGATATTTTTCCTTCTGTGTGAGCATCGCAATTCATAAATACTTTTAAGTGTCTATGAATGTTCCTTTGCTCCTCTTACTAGACTCAGAGCTTGTATGGTTCCATGAGGCCAACCATGTCATTTACACAGATAAAATCAAATGATCGTGGGGTTGAGTATTAAGACATCTATGGGAACTCTCAAGACTTAACCAACACTTGCATTCTATGGCATGCTTCATCACGTTCAACACCATTCCATATTAACTCTGCGCAACATCTCAACCAAACAGAGAAATATTGGTATTGAAACACATCATGAAAATGACTTGAGAAATTCCTTCGCATATGCATGAGATGTTTGGTTCTGTTGACAGTGTTGGACCAGCCAACATTCAGGGGATCTCCCTGGTATGAAGTCCCAACTAGACCTCACACTTTTTGGTGTAGGAGTCTCATCTGGTACGATGGCTCGGTTTCCATTATCTTAAATATTTAAGTTAGCTCTTGATTGTCAGCACATGAGAGTGGTTTACTTTGACTTCAAATAGCGAGTTCGTGTTCCTGGTGCATGTTAGTGTCACTTGTGTTAAGGTTCTTTCACTACGGAGAGAGAGGGTGAGAGTGAGTCTCAAGTCGAAAGGGAATAGTCCCAACTCTGTTACAGACACAAAACATAGCAGGACATGTGCAGCTTCCGGAGGAGTAGTCCACATGGATGCAACAGTCACAAACACGAAGTGAACATATAACATGTACAGCACCCAGTGGAATAGTCCACACGAGTGTGACAGTCATTATAAAAATTTTACGAGAACGTATATGTCGAATTTCTAGCGGAATAGTCCACATAGGCGAGACAGTGTTTGCTATAGGATAAAATGCATGGTGTATGGAGAATGAAGATACCCTCAAAGGTCTTCCCAGGACCTTCGGTAGACTGTAAGATTATCTGCAACCATCACAAAGTTACATGCATGTTCATAAAAAATAACTAACTATCAAAGTAGGAGAAGTATATTACCTCAAGCCTCTGTGTAGATTTGCTGGAGAGCACAATGCAGCTAGGCAGAAGTCCCATGAGCTGGCTCCGGATCAAGTCCTGCACATAGAAGAGACAAGCATAATAACAACATACAACTTTGATAACTACTACATGAATACATAAAATAACATATAGTTACACATAACTAAGCTACTCATGCTAAAAGGTATTTGACAAACAACTAAATGAATGATAGTACCAACGCCATGAAGTAGACAGTACAACTGCAATTCTATATTAATGTTGGAAGAGTGATTACAACCATCTGTTACATCATCTTTCCTTTAACCCTCCAGCTTCTCTCTCTCTCTCTCTCTCTCTCCCTTCTTGCCAACTTCTTATGATTTAAGACAATGCTCAACAGTCAAGTATGCTATCCTTTCAAATGCTCTAACCTCTATCACCATAGCCCTAGCTTTGCTTATGTAGCAATTGAGTTAGGGTTTCCAAGTTCCTCCTTGAGTTCCATAGGGTAAAAGCAATGAAGTTGGCATGCTTTTCATCTCTTTCCCATTTGCCTCCTTTGTAAGGATTAGAAATCCTCCAAATAGGTCGAATTTGGATGTTTCCTTGCTTTTCCTGAGTGATTTTAGGAACAAATATCTAGATATTTATGAGTCATTTTGTTCCTTTGAACCTTAGAACTTCACTAGGATTCACTAACGTTGTTCCCATACTAGAAACTTGAGTTATTTGGGCCACTAATGCACCCTTAGGCTTGCAGAGAAGCTTTATAAAGCATTTTGTCAGTGCATAGCCAGCGTTAGTGTGGAAACAAGGCATGTGATTTTGGTCTTTGCTTAAGCTATGATGTCTTTCCCCTCTGAGCTGATGAGGGGGTCATTTTGTTGTATAACATATGCCCCCTAAAGTATGAGATCAGAGGCTGTGACGATGGCTGAAATACTTTACTTAACTGTAATTTTCCTTCAAAAAGAGAGAGAGGATCGGAGCTTCGGGTGGTACGGGAAACCTGACACAACACACACACACACACACACATATATCTATATATATATATATATATATATATATATATATATAGATATATACTAAAATCATGTCCTGAGTCAGGCATTCCCATGCTCAGTAGCTATGTCAGGAGATTTTCTCCAAAGAGATATGACGATGATGGCCACCGATAAGCATAATGCAGATCCGATGTCATAATAGAATCATCCTGATAAGCTGTCTCCAAAAAACAATATACGCAACTTGGGAGAGGAAATAAGGCTGAGTGATGCAAGCCTCTACCCAAGGTCTTGATTTCCGCTTCATTGAACATCATAGATCGATACATGTGAATATATGCATTGATGTCGAACATGCATGAAATCATCTGATTACTAGTCAATAATGGAGATTGTTAACAGACGCGAGGAAGGCCACCAATAATGGTGATGGTCTCTAAGATACATAGTACAATATAATGAGTGTGAAAGATGTTTTTGTCGTCGAACACCCGCAGAATCACTTAACCAGGAGCCAATAATGAGAACCCCTGATCAAACACAAGGAAACCTACCACTAATGTTTGCAAGTACCAAGGTACTGAATGTGTTTCTAGGTCATATTCCTAGATAGAGTGTTGAAGTCGATAGGAAGATACCTGTCGAAAGGTAGGAAATAATGTGTCCTACATCAATCGACACGAAACAGGACAAGAATGATTTTGTTTTTTGAGGAATATTTGAGCATTGGGTCTAAACAATAGAGGGCATGTTGAAAGGATATGCTTGATGGGTTGATGGAGAAAAAAAAAGGTTAACCCTTGAACAATAGAAGGCACAACAACGGTTTTAACCATGTAGCACTAGACTCATGAACACCAAAGAGTGTTAGGATAAAAAGATGCAAAAACATCGGGGTATATAGGCTAAACTCATAGGATGGTAGGATTCATATTAAGAGGCCATCACAAGGAAGGTTTATCTGAGGGAGTGCCATGTTCAAGGGAACGACTGCTAACAAACCACGCTTTCTAATACTGAATGCAGTTGTAATGTCCAATTTCTCTGTCTGATTAGTTTAGCGAGTCCAGATGGGTAAACTCATCGATCTTTTCATATTTTAATAGTCTGAAAAGGACCGCAAAAAGAGCGACTTTGTGCCCTATTTGATTAGTTTAATGAGTCTAGATAGGCAAACTCGTCGAACTTTTCATGTTTTGAGAGTCTGAAAAGGATCATAAAAAGAGCAACTCTATATCTTGTCTGTGTAATTTAAAGAGTCTAGACTAGACAACTCATTGGTCTTTTCATATTTAGAGAGTGTAAAAATATCGTAAAGAATGACTCCATGGTGGTCCCTTTGTCATAGTTGTTAACCAGGTGCAACAAAAGGTTAATAGTATACCCGGATCAGTTACTTTTCCATGAGTTAATCTATTGAATCTGGATAAAGAGAAACCTATGTTCAATAGATGTCGACCTCATTTTGTTACGAGTACGAGGAGACAGACTAAACTCATTTTTCATCGTGAATTTTTAATGAGTCACGTGACGACAAACTCAATACCTTCATCAAATTTTAATGAGTCAAATGAAGAAAACTCAAAGTATCTTTTTTAGTTTAGTGAGTGAGGAAAAAGAGGTAAAATAACTTCTCATTCCTTCTTCGTAGATTTAACAAGCCTGAAGGAGGGGAAAAACTCGAGGATTTTTCAATTTTAAGAGCGAGAAATGGTCCCAAAAATGCAAGTGCTCTTGTTGCTGCCATATATTTTTAACGAGCCCGGTGACAGAAACTCAGGATTTTTCAGTTTAACAAGCGATAAAAGTACCTAAAAGAATGCTTGGGTCATCTTTGTAAATGTTTAACGAGCCTAAAGACAAAACTCGGGATTTTTTCAGTTTATGAGCGAGAAAAGAGTGCCTAAAAATAATGCTCTAATGGTCTTTTGCAGTTTAATGAGCTAGAAAAAGAGCAAAAAAGAGGTGCTCAGACCATCGTCGTATATGTTTAATGAGCCCAACGATGAAAAACTCGAGGATTTTTCAATTTTTTAGAGCAAGAAAATATCCAATAAAAGAAAAGTTCCCTTTGAGAATTGCAAGCAGCGTTTACTACTTTTCATTCTTGAAGGTACTTTCATCAAAAGCAGAAAAAGGCAGCAATTCCTATCATATGGATTCATGCATGATAAAAAACCATGGAGAATGGACTACTTCCTCTTTAATGATTTCCAAAAATCATGTCTCCAAAAATAAATATAAGGAAATGTTTTGAGCTTTCACATTCACCATTTTCACTATTTGAGATTTGTGAAAGCATTTTGGAGCTAAAGAGGAGCAGATTTTCCATGGACCATTGCAGGAGGGCGACCATTCGACGTGCCATCGGTCCTAGGTAGAGGCTAAAACCTTTCTCTATGCATTTCTTAACCTTTCTTGACAGTTTCAGGGGTGGAATTTTGCAGATCTGAGGTGCCCTAAAGCCCTGTTTGCGCACTAACACCCTCCAGATGGCTTGTAGGGAGCATTAAACGCTCTGTACAAGCTACTGGAGGGTGTTAATCCTCCCTATGTATCACTGGGGGTAGCGTTAGAGTTGAAGGGCATAGTTTAAAACCTCATGTAAGGATTCATGAAGCTATTTTGCCCGATTTTGACTGTTTTTAGGGTTATTTTGTGTAGGTTTCAGGCCAGAATGACTAGCCTATGGAGAGAACAGACCCATGATAGCCAGGAATTGCTGATGCGAAAATATCCAGCATGCATACTTGCATTACGCTGTTGCATTTTACTGAAGTATGCAAAGTTGGAGCTGATGAAAGGGCAGGAGGATTTATTGAGATGGATTATCCAGCGATGGGATGAACATGAGCAAGTGTTCAGGATTGGAGATGAGGAGTTGGTTATTAACCGTGATGACATATATTTTTTGACTGGTTTGTCATGCCATGGGGCACAGGAAAACCTCACTGGTGGTAGGCCAGATCAATGATCTACCCTAGAGCTGGTGCAATCCTACTACATCCCTGAGAGCGGACTAGTCAGCAACAGCGTTCCCATAAAGAGGATAAGGTGTAGGTCTATGAGGGAAATTTTATGGTTGATTGTACAGTTGGCGGGGTCAAAGAGTCCCCATGTTGTGACAAAGGCCCAACTGTTGCTTACAGTTGACTGTGTCCAGCCACAGATGTTCAACTGGTGTCAAGCAATGCTTCGCCAGTTGAAGGAAAAGTTAACAGCATGCAAGACTCGTACCCAACACAGTTTTTGGTATGGTACTATCATAGTTTCATTCTTTCTTGAGAAGGTACCTATTATGCGCCCAAGGATGACCTTAGGTCCCCTTGATCCAAGGGAGCCGAGGCAGGGCCGTTGGTCATCACTCGATCCTCGCACAGGAGGAGGACCGATCCGGCATTTCTTCGAGGAAGATTTCTTCCAATGGCTTCGTGGTCAAATTGTGATGATTGATGACTATGCTTATGAGGGCATGGACTTTGCCGGCGACGCAGACTTGATGCTACCGCCCGGGACCAACTGGGGTCCTCAAGGTGAGAATGATTTTTGACAATACTTCAAGTATTTTTTTAGCTTTTCAATGTTTATGTAATGTTTTAATAGGTGAAATAAGAACTGAAATGATTTTTATGCTTAACATAGATGTGGCACCATTACAACCTGCAGGCGAACCTCGCCATGTGCGACGAGGAGGCCAAATACCTGCTGGAGGGGGCGATGCTGACAGTTTTCACGAGGTTCTGAGGAACCTGGAGGGCTTGACCATGGGTGTCCCCCCCCCTCCTATGAGGAAGATTCCCGCTCATATGCAGCGGCACACAGTCGATGTACCTGAGTGGTTTCTTGTTCCTCTTCGGAGGATAGCTAGAGCAGTTTTAACATTTCAGGAGCAATAGGCTCTTTTTAGCAAGTGTTTTGGCATAGCCAATGAGTGTTTGTAGTTGGGTTTAGTAGCCATTTTGTACTTAAATCATCCAATTTTTGGAATATTTTGATGTAAAAGACTAGATTTTGATCTATATATATATATATATATATATAGACATTTTGGTATTTTGATGGTGTAAATGTTTTTTAAATGTTTTTGTAAAAATTTTAACTCAGTAAATTTTTACTTTTCATGCATGCTTCTATAAAGAATGAGACAGATGCCAATCTAATACATAGTTAGCTAATGAATCAGAAACCGCATTAAATTCTCGAGGAATGTGTTCATATGTGATTATTTCAAATTGACGTTCTAGGAGTCGTACCCTTAGATAATGACGTAACAAGGTTGGATTACGAATGTGATAACGATTTGTCAATTGCATAACGACTAGCTGGGAATCTAACCTAACCACCAGATTAGAGATGTCCCTTGATGACGCTTCCGTGAGAAGTGAAATTACGGACATGTACTCAGCAATATTATTGGTGGCAGTACCAAGAAAGACTCCTCTGGAACAAAATAGTTTTGACTCGGGTGTGTAGATGACCCAAGCAGCTGATGCAATGTATCGTGTCTGACGACTGGCACCATCCACGTATCCTATCTATGTTGAGGGTAACAAAGACATCTGCATTGCGAGAAGAATGTATGAGACAAGTACTCCAATAAATATCAAAACAATCCAATCACACCAAAAAGGGAAGCAAAACTTATGAATATATAAAATTACAAAGCACATGCCTAGTGCAAAACTAGGCATAATACTTTTTCAGATAAAGCCCATTTCTGGGCTCCGCGAGCGGGACTCCTTCCCTGTCCTGCAATTCATATGCCCCTTTTGAGAGGAATTTCTCAATGACATAGGGACCAAGCCATAAGGGTTGAAGTGTTCTGCCCCCAAGAGGTCATGTTTTTTATCATAGAGCAAAACAAGGTCTCCCTCTTGGTAAGAATGAAGGTTAACCTTTTTATCATATTGGGATTTTACCCGGTGCTTGTGAGCCTCGAGTGCCAATTCGATATCTTGATGGGTTTCATCTAGCTGATTAAGGTATAGTAAGCATTCTTCTTCGGCAATAGTGCCGGGAAGGAGTACAACGGTTATTTGCAGGGAAGGGATCTGACACTCGATGGGTTTTGCAATGTTGTAAAGTTTGATCTCATGCTCGATGATAGACGGATCTATGTCAGAAATTTCTTCATAAGACTAGGCATATACATCATGAAATTCCTTAAATAGGCAGGTGGAGCTTGCAATTTCCTCAGGATTGCAATTGGCTCCAATCTGGATGTTTTCCACGATGCCTGTCTTGACAGAAATAACGATGAACAATGTCTTTGAAATATTTTCCATGTTTCCTTCTGCCTCCAAATTTTGGATGGTCATATAAGGTGAGGAAACGATTCCTGGCATGTCAGGGGACAGGATTTTAAGAGGCATCGTGTTTGAATCAGATATCAAAACACGACGGTGCCAATCCTCCCAAGGTCTCTCTTCTAAACTCATGATTTCTCGAATAGCTTCATCCGTAGGTAGGACTTGATTGAGTAGAATGAAAGAAGGAGCATTTATGGGAGGGGTAGTGGTACTGTTAGCCATAACCAACGTGACTGAAGATGCAGATGCAGATTGAATGGCTTGGTATGCCAATTTAGCTGGTGATAGCGACATTTGTTCTCCGTATGTGTCAAGGTCTGAAGGAGCCAATAAGATCCATGGATTGGTCTGTTCATGAGGAATAGATGAAAGCATGTTGACCATCTGTGAAACCTTGGGCGCTGAAGAGGAAAAAAACCCATGAGGGAAGAAGCCTTCAATAGACCAGTACCGAGACTGACGTAAGAGTCAGGTACACCACCTATTAGGGGTACAGAGCCACTTGGTAATGGGGAATAATCAGGGTTGCAGAAAGATAGCTGATCTACTGTAACTACCTTTCCATCCAATGGAAATAGGATGTTACGAAAGACAGTAGATACGATGGTCATCATGGCATATGTCCAACTGCGACCCAGTAAGAGATTATAGTCGAGTTTTTTATCTACGACTTCTATGTCCACCGTTACCATTTTCCCATACAAAGTGATGGGGTAGATAGCTAGGTAACCTTTTGAGATGAAAGTGTGGTTGTTGAAAGCTTTAAGGGAGTTCGACAGTGGGGATAGGGTTGGAGAACCCAGGGCGAGCGAACATGAAGCCGACATGACGCAAGTAGAAGCACCTTCGTCAATGACAATTTTGTGTATACTTTTACCTTTCGAAAAAATTTGCATTTGAAATGCAAGTTGGTGAGAAAGGGGAGGTTTACACTTTTCCATGTTGAAAATTGCAAGCATGGAATCTTGTGGGTCGATACCACCAATATCTGAAAGCAAATCTTTCCTTTGTGCTAGGCATGTTTGTAATACTTTGAGCGCTAACGTAGCTGATGGTGCTTGCGCCAAGTCTTCTACAATGTTGTAGTTTTGGGCAGCACGTGCAGATGTATTGTGTGTTGTGCGTCGAAGTGCCCCTTTGGGGGGGTGAATTACAAGGTCAGAAACTGGCCTTTCGATATGAAAATCGTTGGGCAGCGGTGGGTTTTGACTTGAGGAAGGTTCCTTTGCATGAGTGACAGGAGTTCCATAAGATTTGGCTCGTGTTTGTAGATCTACCATTTCAAAGGTGTAAATGGTAGAAGATCCTTCACCAGCTGAAGGATGTTGCGAACCATCGTTGCCCCCTTGCAGGGGTTGGGGTTGGTTTGCAATAAGGATTTGCTGCTGCTGAGCAGGAAAAATATTTTTTAGGACAGCAAGGGTCCAGTCAGTATCCTTTTTAGCAATGTATTATGTGCATTCCTGAAGACGCAGACAGTGATAGGTCATGTGGTCTTTAGCATAGGTTTTGCAGGGAAATCTGGCAAGTTTATCCTTTTCATCGTCAGGAGGCATAGCGGCCTTCTGTTTTGGGTTTGGCTGCTTTGTTGACTGCTCCTCAGAAGGAGCGGTCTTTTTCTTATTCTTCTTTTTCTTACCACTAGGTTTTTGCGTAAACTGCACAAATTTTATCACAGTGGTAGGAAGAGCAATCGATTTGGTAGAGGGGTCCACTATCATCTAGGCAATGTGACCACTGAGTTGTTTTACAGTGGCCCCAGAAGTTGCACCGACAATCCCGTCAGCGTGCACTCCAGGGTGCTAAGTAGTGGAGAAATTGGAGTTACGAGGGGCATTGGGGATTACGTCGTAAAGAGTGCCAGATTGTGAATATATCAGATCTAAGTGTTGGGCATGATGTATGGATTGGTCTTATGTGACCGCAACACCTAAAGTGACATCTTTAGCGATTTGTGGGAGTAAGGACTTGCAGAACCAGTCCGCTAAGAGATAGTATGGGAGGGGAGCTTTGAATAACCTCCGCCTATGTCTCCATTCATGTATATGATCAGAGATGTGGGTGGCGGTATCCTGACGTAATGAAGTGAGGAGCTCTGTCCCAGTCTCATAGCGGATGGGTAGCTAGAAGTGATTTAGGAATTCCATTGCTAAAGTGTCGAAGGTGTTTATTGATGCACGTGGTAACTCAATGTACCATTTAGTTGTGTTGCCAATGAGGGTGCGGGGAAAAAGACATAATCGAACACTGTCATCCACCATGGAATTTGAAACACACCAAAGATTGTAGGTGGTGATATGGGTGCCTGGATCCTCCCCTTGCTTTCCTTCGAACTTGGGGATGTCCATTGGTATCTTATGCGGGATCGACTGCCAAAGTAAGTTGTGGTAGATGGGGTCATTTGTGAGTTTGTACAAGTCGGGTATATCCAACATTGCCAAGAAAGGTAGAGAGTGTGGTGCCCTCGACTCGAACCAAGGTGATGACATCTGACTTAAGGAGCCTTGCACTCCTCCCATCATTTGAGTCCCAATATTATACATCGGTTGCGTGGTATAGTAGTTTCCTTGAGATATGGCGTTGTAATGTGGATTTCCATGGGGCTTTTGATACTGGGATATAGAATTTCCCCCAGGATAAGCGGTGCCCCTTGACTCATTTGAATTTGTGAGTAGGGTGCCCCCATGGATTGGTTGGGACCTCCTTGAGGATTCTCGCCCATCACAGAACTAGCCATTTGTTCTTGATTGACATAAGGAACGCTCATGTCAATCATGTACTAACCATGCATGCCTGAGAATGGAGGGGGAATGGTTATGTTCCCTACCAGCATGTGCATATCGGGAATGCCCCCAGATATTTGAATCTGGGGGTTTGAACTATACAATGGCAGCCGACCATATCGCTGGTGGATGGGAACCATGCCCATATTGCTATATTGAGCGTTATAGGGAGCGTTGTACGTAGAAATTTTTGAAGGTATGCAGTTTGAAACTAAAGGGGTGGAACCTGGCATCGGATAGGTTCCACTCGTAGAGGGTGTCATGTGAGTGGTTGTACCTGGGATAAATGGGATAGTGAGGTTCGCCATCGACGATGTTGTGGTGACTGTCAACTGGGGAAGTGGTGGAGGACCAAAAGTGTCCACAAAGTTCCACGACCCATTAGTCGTCGACGAGATGGATGGAAATGTTCCACCTAAAGAAACAAGAAGTACATGTGTCACTGGAATCAAAAGTGGGTCCAACGGATTAGTGAGCGGAGGGTTAAAGTGAGGAAGAAATCCTTTGGTAAAGAAATCCTCCGGCAAACTTGAATCATTGGTTGTCCAAACAGATTCCGTGTGAGACCTAGGAGACTCATTCCCTGGAGATGGGGAATCTAGTTCACTAGAGCTTGGCAGATCTTCCACAATGAGTGGAGGAAGCCCTAGCAATCGTCTAGATTGATGACGAGGGTCGAATGTAGCCACGGTGACCATTAATTTTTATCAATAAATTTTATCATGATATTTGTTAAAGTCTCAAATGGTAACACGCGGGTGCCTAAAAAATATAAAAAATACACTAAGTTGATCAATTAGCAAACAGAGGGAAATGACCTTGTCTGATAAGCAGTGATCACTAGAGATGAAACCGAGTATCCATAGAAAATTTTAGGGGCGAATGTTCACCCTTTGGTGAAATTAAGGGGTTTTAAATTTTTAGTGGGCGAATATTTTGTATCATATCACATTTTTACAAATCACCTCAAATAGCCCACCTTATTTTAAGGGAGAGGGTAAAAAAGGTAAATTTAGCCCTTGAAACTAGGAGTTACAACCTTCCATTCGCCCATTTTGAAGAATAGGTTTTATTTAAGTGAATCCATTCGCCCATTTTCAAGAATAGGTTTTATTTAAGTGAATCCTATGGGCCAAATACCATATTTATAAAAGAGGTATGGTAAATTAATAAAAATATAAATAAATGAGAGGTATGGTAAATAAATAAAACATTTTTTATATTTACTCCATAAAGCACCTTATATACATGCAAGGGTGTAAACAAATAAAAATATAACTAAAGTGGAGGTATGGTAAATAAAATGTCTTTTTATACTTACTCAAAAGGTATGGTAAATAAATAAAAATATAAATAAACTAGATGTATGGTAAATAAATAAAACCTCTTTTTATATTTAGTCCATAACCCTCGTTCTATTTATGAAGGCTCAAGAAAGAGGTTTTATTTAAGTGAATCCTATGGACCAAATACCATATTTGTAAAAGAGGTATGGTAAATTAATAAAAATATAAATATATGAGAGGTATGGTAAACAAATAAAACATTTTTTTATATTTACTCCATAAGTCACCTTATATTTACGAACACTCAAAAAATGTGTTATATTTAGGTGAAACCTATGGGAAAAATACTATGGGACAAATGCCATGGACTAGATTGTTATTAATACCATGCAAAAAAACATTATTAACCCTAATATTAGTATTAATAAAAATAAAAATGGCACATGGTATTGACCCATGGTATTCACCTTGAATGTAGCTTATTTAAATGGGGGAATTAAACCAGCATAGATCCATCTTTACTCTGGATCTACTAACCCCCGAGAGGTATCAAATATCGTGATATGCAAACTAGCATAGAGTGAAAAAAAAATTGATCCTTCTCGGGGCTTGGTGGATCAAGAGTAAAAATGGATGTTGTAATTTAATGTATGTTAAACATTTTAGCTTGGTTAAAATAAAATTCAACTATTAATTTTATTAATTTTTGTAAATTACTAATAGTAATTTTTAAGCTCCAGGTTTATGATAACCCATGGTATTGACCCATGGTAATACCATGGTATTCATGTGAGCATAGACTATTTAAAGGGGAAATTCTATCATCTTAGATCCATCTTAATTCTGGGTCTACCAAGTGCTCAGAGGGATAAATATATTTCATCCCCCAAAGAGTGGTAGATGTGGAGTTAAGATGGATATAGGTTGGTTTTTATGATAATGAAGATATTAAATAGACTTAGGAAATTATATTGTAAAAACATCTTAAGGTGAATGGTTAAAGCATTGGCATTGGACAAGTATATTTGTATACTTCTGTTTTAAACTGAAACAAATCCAAGGCTAAAAGGAATGGATTGATTGCACTAGTCATCCTTCTATAACTTTCCAACATATGTTGGAGTAAACAGATTGTAATTTGGGTAATTTTCCTAACTGCAAACAGGAACATACTTGTGTATTGGCAGGGTGGTTACGAGGTTCCTAGAAGTGATGAATTTGAATTTTTCTTGGTTTTATATATAGTATTAGGTTTTTTCTCATGCTTTTTTTGAATGACACAAGTGAATTTTATCCTACACCCACTAGGTTATCGATATGTAATTTAGGTAATTTTGATTTCAAAAGATATTTTAAAGAAACGCAATGATTTCATTTGTGTATTCAATAAACACAATATTCTAATGGAATTCTACATTTGTGGTTTACCTATATAGATTCCATGGAGAAGTGTTAGTGGTGTGACATCTATTGTCCTCAAGCAGAGGCTTTAGTTTTACTCTTTTTGGAAGCAAATACTTTCTTCCAACATTTTTGATTTCCATGAAAAATTTGAAAGTCCTAATAGTATTCAATTATGGGTTCAAGAGAGACAGAGTATTCAATTATGGGTTAAAGAGATCCACGTTGAATGATCTATCGACCTTATCTTCACTTAGTTTAAGACTATTCACTTAGAGAGCCTGCATGTGCCCCCACTTCAAGAGCATAGTAAATTCATGTAGAACTTAGAGAAGCTATCTTTAAGCTTTTAGTGAAGAATGGAAAAATGTCTGGGTTCAATAACAACCAGTCGAGCATTAAGCTTCCAATAATGCTAGATTTTAACCTGGAGCACTTTTGTGATTTGGAGGAGATGCCCCCTCGTATTTGTGACACATCTTCAGTTGTGAATTGGACTATTACTAACTGTCATTTCCTTCGAAAGTTACCTGATGACTTGGGGAACCTAAACTCTTTAAGAATGTTAAGTAAGGAAAGAAAGTACATTATGCTAAGTTCTCTGATGCTTTTCAAGTTTTTCTTGGATATGTACAACATTTCAGGTAGGAAAGTACATTTTGTTAATGAAAATTTTTCTTGATAGAAAGGCCCAATTTCAAATTCTAATGCTTTCAAAAAACATTGTATAACTGTAATGTTTCTAAAAGGAAAGCATATTTTTTCAATTTAAGTATCATGATCCCATATTCCAACTTATTTTTCAATAACCCATTAGGCTTTGTAGCTTTGAATAAATCCATGTCTTTTGATAAGATCCTCTTCCAAATTAGAACAAAGTTTCCTTTTGGCAATAACCACATACAATGTCTTGATTTTGTTATTGAGAAAATAGAGGTTGTGAAACAAGCTTGTGCCATACAAGGACTTGATTCATTGATTATGTATCAATTATGGTTCTTGATGTAACAATGTCTTGATTTTTTTGCTTGAAAATAGAGGTTACGCTTTACTATTTCACAGAATTTCTTACAATCTTTCCATAAGTATTGATTTGTAATCTCAGTCACTGAGGGATGACAGTAATGAAAAAGGTAAGATTCCATGGTTTGAAGTTACCCTTTTACTAAATATTTAAATATATCACCACAATTTAACTGTTAGTTAAAGGAATTGTATTTGATTTGTAAACAATTCATTGCTTGATTTATAGGTTTTGATTTTTTCCCTTTTTTATTTTTTTCTTAGATTTGGTATGAGATATCTTCCAATATTTGGGTTCCCTAGTTTCCCCACCATAGCTATGAGGTTTAGATGCTATCATTAAATATTCTCAGAACGTTACAACTTTTCTAGTAAGTGTACTTTGAAACATTGTTTTTGCTTTTCCATGGTGTTAATGCAAATAAGCACTACAACTAGTGCCATAAGCTAGATTAAGTGCCAAAATCTAGTGGTCTTGTAATGATGGAGTGATTTTTTTCTAGCTACTAAGGCCATATGCATTTTTATCTCTTATGTTGTCCTGAGATATTCAAATTCAGAATAAGAATTGAGGTCTCGTTTCCACTATAGATTGCAGTCAGTTTCTTGAACATAATATATAGTAGATTATATTTTACTAATCAACTGTGGATGTGATCCCTCGCAAGAAAGGAAATTCAAAGTGACTTTGATTTCACATTGATTTGTCAAAACATCCACACAGGAAAGGAGATTCAAAGTGACACTGATTTCACACTGATTTGTCAAAATGGAGGCAAGAGAAAAGGAAACTTTGTATTCAACAATGCTCTTAATTTCATATGTACATGCACAGACATATTAGTAGAAAATATTGAAGGGTTGCCTAAGTAATATTTTCCATTCCACTACATTCTTTACAGCTTGTAAATAAATAACTCGGAACAATTCATTACACTACTTGTTATTCTTTATTAATTAGTGGTTAAGATTTTGATATTGAACTGGCTAAGATTTTTCTTCCTTATGTGAAATTGTGTGTTCTATAATGCTTCTTTTCCATTCACTATGTATAACATATAAAGTATGTCTAATGGAGTAGGAAGATTGGAAAGTCTTGTGATCCTTGAACTATGTTACAAGGTAGAAACTCAACGGGGCAGGGTAGGTGCATCCCCAAAAAGGGGTCACAAATACCAAAGTTGGTATTGGCTAGTGCCTTGAGCTAGAAAATTTCCTTTACCCTTGTATTAACAGTGAATCCGGAGAGGATTCTAATATTATCTTTATAAGATTTATATTAGTTAAGATTGATGAATAAAATTCATGAGACATGAGCTAGGATGTCCTTGCAAGGTGGTTGTTGATTATTGGAAGCTATGATGGCCATTATGTCAAGCTAGGTGGTCGCACTCCCTTGATCGTGAGCACGATTGTGATCAAGATGGAAGACTTCATAGTCTGGATTGATTTTTTAGCAGTGATAATTAGTGGGCTCATTCACAAAAGCTTCTATTTCACTAATCCTTTTTATCGAGTTGTCAGATTCAATTTCCAAAGGTTTTAATTACACTATAGAGTTGAGTTCTAAGAGAGTTGTGATTCACAGTGTTAAGTATAGCAGCTATGACACTTGAATGAAGACAAGCATAGTAGGTGTATCAGACTCTGTTATAAGCTTACCTGCATATTATAAGGGACTTGGTTGCCTTTTTTATAATTTTATAAACAAGTTCCATTTCATGGAAATGTGAAAAAAACAGTGATATTTCCACCATGTGGCTCTTGTCATATATGGTTTTATACTTTTTCAAAAAATTCTCTAAGAGTTCACAATGCTAAGATTCACTAGGACCTTACAAAGTTTTATTATTTAGTGAAAGACTCACCAAGATCTTACAATATTTTATAATTGAGTAAAATATTCGCCATGCCTGGTGAGAGATTCGCCAAAAAATTATATATACATATTATATTATTGATAAAATCGCCTTCCATTTTTCCTATATACCTCGCCCATTTATTATACATATAAATTTAGGGTGAGTTCTTAAAATTTTCCCTACCAGTATCTCAATGAATAACAGAGAAGGCTGGCCAGATGTACAGTTACAGTTACTCTAGAGTTTCACCCGAACCTCAAAATTGAGGGGCCAAGTACTCTCATGAACACGAGTACCCTCCCAAAAATTGAAGACAGAGTAGGTCTGTCTGTGTTAGGTACCAGGGCAGCACGCCCTAGTCACCTTTTGTAAGTCCCTAAACTTTTCGCCACTAAGGATACCTCAGATCATAAACACCACCGGTGGGGGACAGTCGCAGACAGTACGATGTGTGGGTAGGATATCTGAGTCCCTGACTCAGCTCCGAAATCCCCGAAGGGATCCCCAATACCCAGAATACCCAAAGGAGTTGTAAGAGAAGGCGGGCTACCTTCACTTACAGTCCAATGTTGTCTCATATTTAGCTCTGCTTTTACTGGAGTGGTCCCGGTAGTATGAGTGCACGGTGTATGGAGAATGAAGATACCCTCAAAGGTCTTCCCGGGACCTTTGGTAGACTGTAAGATTATCTGCAACCAGCATAAAGTTACATGCATGTTCATACACAATAACTAACTATCAAAGTAGGAGAAGTAGATTACCTCAAGCTTCCGTGTAGATTTGCTGGGGAGCACAATGCAACTAGGCGGAAGTCCCCTGAGCCAGCTCCAGATCAAGTCCTACACATAGAAGAGACAAGCATAATCACAGAATACAAATCTGATAACTAATACATGAATGCATAAAAGAACATCAAGTTACACATAACTAAGCTACTCGTGCTAAAAGGTATTTGACAAACAACTGAATGAATGATAGTACCAACGCCATGGAGTAGACATTACAACTGCAGTTCTATATTAATGTTGGAAGAGTGATTACAACCATTTGTTGCATCAGCCTTCCTTTACCCCTCCAGCTTCTCTCTCTCTCTCCCTTCTTGCCAACTTCTTATGATTTGAGACAATGCTCAATAGTCAAGTATGCTATCCTTTCAAATGCTCTGACCTCTATCACCATAGCCCTAGCTTTGCTTATGTAGCAATTGAGTTAGGGTTTCCAAGTTCCTCCTTGAGCTCCCTAGGGTAAATGCAATGAAGTTTCCATGCTTTTCAACTCTTTCCCATTTTCCTCCTTCGTTAGGATTAGAAATCCTCCAAATAGGTCGAATTTGGATGTTTCCTTGCTTTTCTTGAGTGATTTTAGGAACAAATATCTAGATATTTATGAATCAATTCATTCCTTTGACCCTTAAAACTTCACTAGGATTCACTAACGTTGTTCCCATACTAGAAACTTGAGTTAGTTGGGCCACTAACTCACCTTTGGGCTTGCAGAGAAGCTTTATAATTCAAGTTGTCAGTGCATAGCCAGCGTTAGTGTGGAAACAAGGCATGTGATTTTGGTCTTTGTTTCAGCTATCATGTCTTTCCCCTCTCCGCTAATGAGGGGGTCATTTTGTTGTATAACAGTGTTAACAACCGATACAACACATTTCCAACAGCAGATGTACTAGAATAACTGAAATAGTTCAACAATATTAATACAAGTTAAAGAAACATGCATTACAAGTGTCCAAAGAATAATCTAACAAATGAATACAATACATGTGTGAAAACGTGTTGGCTTGTTAACAGGCTTCTGAATTAAGTGAAATTTCAAAGACATGTTCATAAACCATAATATCACTAACCACGATAGCAGGGTGTTAGAGTCACTACTCGTTCCTCAAAGAAAATACTACAGACTCTCAAGGCTATGTGGGAGGAGCCAAGGTGAAAATTTGTTTTCCTGTACAAATGAGGGGTATATATATCCAAGGGTGAAACTGACCCTTCGGGCTATTCGACTTCCCTCACAACTGTTTGACTTACATGACTCTTTGACTTCATCTGTGGGTCTCTTGGACTTCCACATTACATTAGATTGATTACACAGTTATGACCCAAAGTAGTGATGTGGTCGAGGCGACTCATGACACAACTCGACATGATGATGCAGGTATACACATGTTATATGTGATGTTCATGTCGAGAAGTTGTGCTGCTGAGTGATGAGCGTGCCCATGGTGTACCATAGCTTCACCTCTACATGGAAAAGTGTGTGGATTCTTCAATGGTATTGGTGTTCGCTTGATATTTCATGTGTGGGAATGTGTCTCCTTCGCTTGCTACTTGTTACGCTTCGTGTATTCATCCATTCATGAATAAGTCTCCTAGCATGCACTCCTTATTCATATCGTTCATCATTGCACCATGTCTAATCCATGTACTTGTATATGCAGTCACTCATGATGAGATGACATCAAATCCATAAATACCATAGTCTACGATGATGCATCATCTTTCGTTTTCAGGTGCAGGTGATCGGAAGAGAGGAAAAGGCTTTGAAACTGCACAAAGCACATTTCAGGCCAGAATGTGGGCTTCAGGGCACTGTCAAGGAAAATTGCACAAAGGTCACTGGAAGGCTGGGATGAGCAGTCTAGATCAACAATGACATTCTATGAGATCTATCTCAGTTGGGAGGCATAACTGTGCAATTTTTTCAGGGAGGCAGTGCGGGCAACAGGGAGGACACTGGCAGTGAAAACTACGCAGATTCTCCAGGCAGGTTAGGAGAGGGTTGCGGGAGCTTGCTGGCCAAAACTACATAGAAGTGGGAGACAAGCAAGCAGGACATGTCTGCGTAGTTTTTGGGCTAAGCAAGGTATCGGGCAGCTGGAGGATAGTCTAAGAAAACTATGCAGTTTTTAGGAGGAGCAGCAGGTCAGCTAACACGTGGACTGGCTAACAAAACTGCGCAACTTTCAGGGACATTGCAATGACAGGCAGCAAGTGTCTGTCCCTCATGTCTACGTAATTTCTTTAGTTAATAGAGGTAGGCATGCTGACATCTTCTGAACAATTTTTTGGAGGATTGAAGCTCGAGGTCACTATCAGTCAAACTCTCTGGATGACCAACGAGAGGCTTAATAGATTGGCTTGCGGGTAGTGCAGATTGAGATGGATTCTTGGGAAACTTATGCATTGTTCTGAGTGACAGTCAGCCGAGTCGATGCCAGGATTGCAAAGTGAAGACTACCTGGGGGGAAGCCTAAAGCTCTATGAAAATCTAGGCAGTAGTACTTGGTCACTAAGGGCTAAGACTGCACAGTACGGCTTAGTAGAGGTCCAGGTAATGGCGGGTGGTCTAGTCGATAGATCTTCAGTGAAATGATTAAGTGTTTGAGCGAGCGAACTCATGTATACATGACCTTCCAAACAGACACTCAACATGATTTGACAACAAGACATATTGAACCAACAAGGCAACATATGCTTAGTGTGACCGACTGCGAGACTATCTAATGGTGAAGCGACAAATGCGACACTTCAGATGTACCTTCAAACAACCGTGATGACACTTGCGTGACGGTGCTTACAAAATCGTGTGTTAGTGCGATAGATGTTTATATATAGAACACAACTCAAAACAGAAACCTTCAACATCACTAGAATAGGGTCACAAGCATGACATAGAAATCAACATGCTGAAGATGACAGTTGGTTGAAAAGGAAGAAAGACATGTAGAGGAAACACACGACATGACTTTTTGTGTTTTCACACATGCATGTTACTGAGGACAGGATGATATGACAATGACAAGAAGTTCTGCAAACTCAGTAATATGTGCACTTCGAAAGGTGTTCTTTACTTACCATACTTACCCTCAAGATGATCATGCATCTGATGGAGTTTGCATGCGATCGTGATATTTTTCCATTACTTGGTCTCTTGGTCCTTCTCCTCGACTCCTTGGGATTGATCTCATCATGTTTCCTTTTCTTATAGTCATTGGGCGATGGATCAACGTGGTTTCAGAAAAAAGTGACTACTAGAGGGATGAGGCCCTAGGAGGCCCATTTGCACAGTTTTTGCATGCAAGACCGACGGGACAACTTGGACAAAACTGTGCAGTTTTGAAGCACAGGCATTGTTGCGGGATGGGGGTCCTAGGAGGACACCTTTGCGTAGTTTCTGATGGAGGGAATTAGGATTTCTCTGCACATTTTTGAAGAGTAGTGCTAGCTGCCTGACTGCTCTGTGCATTTCTGGAGAGCAGTGATGGCTGGGGTCTCTATGAACTATGAGGTTTCATCACGCAAGGGAAAAATATTGATGGTTGCAGAAGAAAAGTACACAGTTTCGGGATGTTGGATGAGGCTAAGATGCTTGGGAAATTGGCTAAGTGTGATATCAATGAAACATTTGTAGACATCGATAAGACTTGACTGTGATCACACACCAACACTTAGTGATACAACATAGACCATCTATAATGTATAAACATACTCTTCTTGATGCAACAACCTTCATGTGTAGTGAGTTTGAACATATATATGAGATGATAACAACTCAAGCACACATGATTTCCCTTGAATCAAAACAACATCCTCTTTGCATGAAAAACAACAACCCCTATGCCCAAAGAGAACATGAAGAACTCTTAAAATGAAGGAATGGAGCTTGAAATCATCAGATTACCAACAAGAGACCAAGGATGATCGATCGCAGGATCCAAGGTAGACTCTAAAATTTGCATGCAATCCAAATTTTTGGAGGGTGGTGATAGCCGCTACAACATTGGTGACACACTGGCAGAACTCCAACTCTTTGTATGGACCTTGTTTCTTGAAAAGCAATCCTAACACTTTCAGAAGTATTGTTCGATTCTTTGGACGTGATGGCTTTTGCACTAGCTTGTGTGAAAGATGTAGTCCCTACCATTCACTTGATCGGTCAGCACACATTCCAAGCAATTCAACTTAGTTGTTTCGATTGGGGATGAGGGGTATATTGATGCACAAGTAATATAGATGTCAGAGTTTGAGTTTCATCTCTGGTGTTGCTCCGTTGCTAGCAGTCCTGAACAGTACCCCGGTGGAGTCACGCAGGAACACAAGCATCGCTCTATTGTTTGCGAGCCTGGTCAGTACCCCAACAGAGTTACTTTCATCACCTCTCTACGCAGGAAGCCTTTCTCTTTTATCCTTATTCATTTTTCGTTTTCTCACTTTTTTATTTTTTCAAAAATTGTGCATAGGTACTTATTTATTTCAAAGGTAGAATAGGGATCCTGACTTATTGAGAGCAGAAGAGGTTGTTCCTTCAGACTAGTATGTTATGTATACCTCTGACATACTTCTTAATGTTTTTCCCCTCACCTTACTCTACTTGTCTGAGCTGACAAGGGTTAACCCAAAAGAACCAATTAGAGTAAGCGGTACTAGTTAACAGTGAAAGTGTTGTGTTTTCACCAAGACTCACTCTGAATAGAACATATTTTCCATCAAGGCATCATCGAATGAAGACAAAAATTTCTTCAAAAATAGAGAGGACAACAGATAACCAAGTGTTGATAGTTGTACAAGTCCTCATATATTTTCCTAACTTTTCTCGAGAGCCAAACACAGTTTCATGAGAGGCTAACCTATGGATGCAAGTAAGAAAAGAAAGAAAAAAGAAAAAGCAGAAGTAAAGTGAAAGAAAAAACAAGTAATAAAAGAAAGAAAGAAAGCAAACCAAACCAATTCAACAAGCAAACAGACATTTAAACTAGAAAGAAAAGAAAATCAAGAAGCAAATACTACTCCTACTCCTACGCTAAACAATGCATGGACCTACTCACATGAAGTGATATTTCCAATGAATCCACTGGTGCATTGGCTGGCCCATGTTGACGAAGGAATGAAAACTATGCATGTAAACCAGTGAGCTGGAAAGATTGATAAATGAAGACCATCAAGCTCTGAGTTCTAAAACATCCACAAAAAATAAAAGAGTGAATGCACAAGATAGACATTCTGCGGACTTAACAAGGTGTTTCGATACACTACGTGCAGATGATAAGCATGCACACTCTCTCGACTGTGACAGACAAGAAAACATGAGAAAGAGAGACAAATTACACCTTAGAAGTGTGTTTACTTTGTATGATTCCTCCATTGCATAAGCGATGGGATCATGTGATTGGATTGGAGGAAACGAAATCTGTGTGTTTGGTTGATCTTCAATGTGAAGTAGAGAGTGATCAAGAGCCTTGGGTGTTTCGAAAATTTTCTGCTCGGAAGTGGAACTAACCTTAGGACAGCGAAGGCCTGACATAACCATCAACCCAGGTTGAAGTGCCTTGATAGCCTGCGAGGTTTCCACTCCATCAATAGATATATCATCAGAGACCAGTGGATTAGAGATATTAATAGCGAGTGAATTAACATCTTGATCAAATGAAGAAGTACAGAGATCACGACAACCACGATCAGAAAATTCGGGATGTTCATCGGCATCCTCATGATTTGATAAATCATACAGAGGGGTACATGAGAAACAAGGGTGTTCAGCCTCTATGTTTTCAAAAATGACAGATGACAGATGGGACGGATTTTCAAAGGAATACGTGTCCTCTTCGCAATGTAATCACAGGCTAACATCCAGTGTGTCCTATGAATGATCGAAAGTAGAAACATCTGGAAGTGTTTTTTCACAGGGAGAATCAAAAGTGCCAGAATCAAAAGGGATGTCAGGATAGAGCAAATGAGGCACGGAGGGAAGGGATTCATCCTTCACCACGGGTTCTTCTTTATATTCCCGCACACACTCATCATGAATGATAGTGCAGGTTGGCTACACAACACCATCTCCATCAACAACTTGATCCTTGTTCACAACAAGTGTGGAGTCCAGAATGGAAGAACACAAGATAGTACAACTCGGAGGATCAATGGAACGCAGGGACGAAGGTTGAGGGAACAAATCAATGTGACAATTAGCAGGCTTGCAAGCCAAATCTGCGCAGACACTAAGAGCGAGTGGGGCGGGAAGATGTGACAGTTCAATAGATGTGTGCGCACCTTCTCCCACCTCGTACTATGAAGCTAGAGTTGTTTGATGAGAAGAGGACGAGCAGTCACTTGAGACAGTGACCTCGTCCTTCTTAGATTTGGTAGCTCTAACACTGAGGTATGCTGGGAGGGGTTTGAATGATTCTAAGAATTGTGTATTTTCAAATATGTAAAGAAGATACCTAAATCTTCCATCCATAAATTCCCAATCAATCTCATCTTTAGGAAATCAGTATGCAAGATTACAAAAGCATGTGTGAAATTACTCGACGGATTCATCAGGTGCTTTCCCTAATTTCAAAATTTCTTTATTTAGTGCTTTACAGTCAAAATGGTTGAAAGCACAGTCTACTTTTGCAATCAGATGATGGAAAGCTGAATATATTTTTTGGGCAGCATGGCACACCAATGCAGTGGGTTCCCTCGAAGCGTGTATGAGAACAACACATAATTCATGTAATCTTCATAGATTTCATGGCTTTCATAGGAGCCTACAACCCCAACCGCGTGTCTAACCAAGGCTACTTGTCCTCCACCATCGTATGTTTTACGTGACAAGTTAATCCAGAGCTCTTGCGTGATTTCAAATTCGTTTCCATAAGACATACACTCCGAAAGAGAAATTATGTGGTTAGTCATGATAAATATGTGAAGATTCAAAACAGATTGTGAGGACTCAAATTGTCATCAAACCCTCCTTCTAGTGCCAGAAATGATGGTGTTGGACCCACCAACATTTAGGGGATCTCCCTAGTATGAAGTCCCAACTAGACTTCACACCGTTTGGTGTCAGAGTCCCATCTAGTATGATGGCCAGGTTTCCATTATCTTAAATATTTTCTTTAGCTCTTGCTTGTCATCACATGAGAGTGGTTTACTTTTTTTTCAAACAGTGAGTTTCGTGTGCCTAGTGAGTGCTTAGTGTTGCTTGATTCAAGGTTCTTTCACTACAGAGGGAGAGGGTGAGAGTGAGTCTTAAGTCGAAAGGGAATAGTCCCAACTTTGCTAGAGACACACAACATAGCAGGAAATGCAGCAGTCCCAAACACGAAGTGAATAGATAGCACGTACAACACCCAGAGGAATAGTCCACACGAGTGCGATGGTCATTATAACAATTTTATGAGAATGAATCTGTGGAGTGTCCGGAAGAATAGTCTACATGGGAAAGACAGCATTAACAACTGATACAACACATTTCCAATGGCATATGTACTAGAACAACCAAAATAATTCAATTATCTTAATACAGGTTAAAGAAACATGCATTTGTGCACAATTACATCACTAGCCTTGATAGCAGGGCATTGGAGCCATTGCTCGCTCCACAAAGAAAATACTATAGACTCTCAAGGCTATGTGGGAGGAGCCAAGGTGAAAACTCTTTTGCATGTACAAATGAAGGGTATATATAGCCAAGGGTGAAACTGACCCTTGTGACTATTCAACTTCCCTCATGACTAGTCGACTTACATGACTGTTTGACTTACATGACTCTTTGACTTCATTCCTGGGTCTTTTGGACTTCCACGTTACATTAGATTGATTACACAATTATGACCCAAAGTAGTGATGTGGCTGAGGCGATTCATGACACAACTCGACATGATGATGCAGGGATGCACATTCTGGTTGTGTTGTTCATGGAGAACTGTTAAGCTGTTGAGTGATGAGTGTGCCCGTGGTGTACCATAACTTCACCTCCGCATGGTAGAGTGCACGAAATCTTCAATGGTATTGGTGTTCACTTGATATTTCATGCTTGCGCATGTGTCTCCTGCGCTTGCTACTTGGTATGCTTCATGTTTTCATCCATTCACAAATGAGTCTCCCAGCATGCACTCCTTATTCATATCATTTGTTGTTGTGCCATGTCTCATCCATGTACCTGTATCTGCAATCACTAATGACAAGATGACTTCAAATCTATAAATCACTTAGTCTACCATAATCCATGATATTTCGTTTTTGAGTGCATGTGACCGGGAGAGAGCACAAGGCTCTAAAACTACTTAGAGAACATTCCAGGTCAAGATGCATGCTCTGGGGCATTGTCAAGGAAAATTTTGTAGAGGTCACTAGGAGGCTAGGATGAGCAGTCTGGAATAGCATTGATATTCGGCTGGATCTGGCTCATCTAGGAGGCAAAACTACACAATTTTTTCAGGGAGGCAGTGCAGGCAGCAAGGAGGACACTGGAAGTGAAAACTACGTAGATTCTCAGGGGATCCTAGGAGCGGACTATGGGAGCTTGTTGGCTAAAGATGCACAAAACTGGGAGGGAGGCATGTAGGACATGTATGCACATTTTCCGGGCTGAGTGGGGTGTTGGGCAGCTGGAGGACAGTCCAAGAAAACTACACAGTTTTCAATAGGAGCATCAACCTAGCTCAAAAGGGGACTGGCTAACAAAACTGCACAATTTTCAAGGATAGTGAAGTGACAGGTAGTGGGTTCCTATCCCTCATGTCTGCATAAATTCTTCAGTCAACAGATGCGGGTATGCTAACATATTTTGTACATTTTTTTGGAGGAGTGAAGCTCGGGGTCACTACCCTGTCAAACTCTCTAGTTGACCAGTGGGAGGTTTGATGGATTGGCTTGCGAGCAGCGCAGATTGAGATGGATTATTTGGAAATTTCTGTGTTTTTTTGGGTGACAGTCAGCCAGGTCGATGCCAGGATTGCACAGTGCAGACTACGTGGGAGGAAGCCTCAAGATCTACGCAATTTTGGGCAGCAGTACTTGGTCACTTAGGGCTGATATTGCGCAATGCATCTCAATGGAGGTCTAGCTGATGGAGGGTGGTACAGTTGACAGATCTTCAGTGAAATGGTTAAGTGTGTGAGCGAGCAAACTCATGTATACATGACCTTGTGAACACACACTTAACATGATTTTATTACAAGACATCTCAAACCAACAAGACAACATATGCTCAGTGTGACTGACTCTGAAACTGTCTAATGGTGAAAGTGACAAATGCGAGACTTCAGATAGACCTTCAAATGACACTTGTGTGATATTTCTTACAACATTGTGCACGAGTTCGATAGATGTTTATATAGAAAACACAACTCAAACACAAACCTTCAACATCAAACGAACAGGGTCACAAGAATGACATAGAAATCAATATGTCAAAGACGATAGTTGGTCGAAAAGGAAGCAAGACATGTAGAGGGAACACGTGACATGAACTTTTGTGTTTGTGCACATGCATGTTACTAAGGACAATATGATATGACAATGACAAGTAGTTCTGCAAACTCACTAAGAGGTGCACTTAGAAAGGTTTTCTTTACTTACCATACTTACCCTCGCGATGATCATGCATCTGATGGAGTTTTCATGTGGTCCTAATATTTTTCCATTACTTGGTCTCTTTGTCCTTTTCCTCGACTCCTTGGGAGTGATCTCATCATGTCACCTTTTCCTGTAGTCATTGGGCGATGGATCAGCACGGTTTCAAAGGAAAGTGACTGCTGTCGAGATGAGGCCCTAGGAGACCCATCTACGTAGTTTTTGCATGCAATACTGACAGGACAACTTGGATAACACTGCGCAGTTTTGAGGCAGAGGACACTATTGCAGGATGGGGGTCCTGGGAGGACACCTCTGTGCAGTTTCTAAATGGAGAGCAACTGAATTGCTCTACGCATTTCTAGATAGAAGTGTTGGTTTCCTGACTAATCTACGCATTTCTAGAGAGAAGTGTTGGTTGGGGTCTCTGTGCACTATAGGGTTTCAGTAGGCAAGGGAAAAATCTTGATAGTTGCAAAAGAAAAGTGCACAATTCTAGGAGGCTAGATGAGGCTAAGCTGCTTGGGAAATTGGCTAAGTGTGAGATCAATGAAACATGTGTAGACATTGATAAGACTTGATTGTGATCATGCACCAACACTTAGTGATACAACGTAGACCACCCAGAATGTATAAACATACTTTTCCTAGTGCAACAACCTTCATGTCAAGAGTGTGTGTAGTGAGTGTGAACATGTCTACGTGATGATAACAACTCATGCACACATGCTTTCCCTTGATGAAAAACAACATCCCCTTTGCATGACAAACAACAACCCCTATGCCCAAATATAACATGGACAACTCTTAAGATCAAGGAGGATATCTTGAAATCATCACCTTACTAACAAGTGACCAAGGATGATCGATCGTAGGATCCAAGGTAGGCTCCTAAATTTGCATGCAAGCCAAAACTTTGGAGGGTGGTTGTAGCCGCTACAACAGCTTCCTTTCTTCACAATCCTGTCACTCCATAAATATAAATAGATTAATCCATGAGATCTTGGTGCTAATAATAGGGTATTCAAATGCCCTATATATACATATAGTAGGGGACATGAAAAGGGTTGACTTTCCCTTAAAGTCAAATCTAGCCTACTCATTAGACATAAATTAAATCCATAAATTTGAATTTGTAATCAGGTCTGACATATCTCTATTTTCAATAATAAATATTCCACTTTTAAGGACCAATTTTGTTAATGAATTGAAACCATCAGGACCATAATATTTCCATTTAATTTTAAGACAATTTTGGGCCAAAAGAATCATTCAAGTTTATGCATCATGACCGCACTTCGGGGCTCCATCATCAAGATGGGATATCACATCAACCGTGAGGAGGCATAAGGCATGCAACCTACCATTAGAAATGGCATGACAATTACAATCAGCTAATGATGGTGTTGTTAGAAAATTCATTTATATTCCCATCCATTTACCTCAGAAAAACATGGGGCTTCTTCTATTTTTTGCTTGGATTGACATCAATGACAACCAAATTCCAACATATTTTCTCCAACAGCATGTCATCTATTACTTTATTCATGGCCTTTCAAATATTGAACTTTCATATTCACATGTGGATAAGTTGGAATTAGCAATAATGCATATTTTCCATAGACTTCAGAATTAAATTCTTCTTAGGGAAACAAATTTCGTTGCTAACATTAATCCATTCCAATATGTCCTCTGTAGGGGGGTGACTAGAGGAAAATTCAACAAATGGATAGTTATTTTACAAGAATTGATCTTGAATTTATGTCAACAAAATTTTAAAAATCCTTGGTTTTTGCTAAGTTGATCTCAAATTTACCTTGTTAGGGATATGTTTCTTATGATGAGGATTCATTTCAAGACGAACATCTCTTCTTAATTTCCTCATAAGATCCTTGGTATGGGAATATCTTGGTATATCTCTAGACAATGAAGTTTCTTCGATCATTTTCAAGGGATGATCGTCGACGGCTTCGTAATATAGCTAAACATTATTTAATCCTCGATGATATGTTGCATTATCATAGGGTAGACTCATTTCCGTTTCGATTCTTAACCCATGAAGAGGTTGAAAAATAAATAAATGCTTGTCATGGTGGAGCTTATGGCAACCAATTGTCTGAGCTGGTAACAACTCAAAAAAATTGCATGCAAGGTATTTTTGGCCCTTAATTTTCAAATACTATATTGAGGAAATCAAGAAATGTCTCCCTTATCAAGATTATATGAGAAATATGTGCACCCATCCAACTTTTCTTTTCCATGTTCTTACCGTCGATACATTCACTAAATGGGGGGTGGATTTTATGACTTGTGACCCAACTTCAACTAGGGGGAACAAGTACATTATCATGGTAGTAGACTACTTAGTGTGTTGAGGCCCTGCCAACTTATAATAATGATGGTGAGTGTTGGAAATACTAAGAGGGTTTGAAACATTATTTCACTTCAATTAATTGATTTTACACTTACAAAGAATTAAATATCATTAGCATCAAATCAGTATCACATCACATGAAAAGTACACAAGAAATTTTATATGGAAACTCAATGCACGAGAAAATCATAGAATGATTTCTAATATATATGAAGAGTAAAATAATTTATCAACACCAACTGAAGGGAAGTACCAACTCCCTATTACTCAATTAGAAAAGCATTCTAGTTTATCAGAAAGCACCAATTGTTACAGGTCTATTTGGGCACATCACTCCCATCATTCAGATCGGTACTTTTAGGGCTCATAAAACCCTAATTCAGTTGCTACATGCCCTAGAAAATTCATCACATTGAATTCCATCATTCTTGAGAGTTTCCTAGCTTGAAGACATCCTGAAATGACTCCTTGAGGGACCAGTGTAGCCCTAGTCAAGGGTAACTGCGTTGCAAATCACTTAGGCCCATTCAAGCCTGCTCTATAGAGCACCTAGGCCCACTTTGACTTGCGCTGGATGAGATTGAGAAAAATCTTCATAGGTTTCTGGGAATATTCTTTCATTCTAAACCATTCTAGAAGATTCCCACCTCTTATCCTCTCCTATGAGCTCGAAATTGGATAGGGAATGAGTCAAATAACCTCTTATCCTCTCATCCCTTCCTCCATGGAAACTAACTCCCAAATTGGAAAGCTATTCAATGCCAAATTTATGAAAAAACCACCTCCATTTCCCTATAAATTGAGCACTCATCATAGTGATCAGGGGATGGACTTTGAGAATTGTAAGGAGATACTATTGGTTTGAAGTTTGAGATTGTAAGCAAGTATTGTTATGTTGCTGGAGTGTTGTGATTTTGGTGTGATGAAGGATGGAACTCAAGCTGGATGAGTGACATGGGATCGTACTTCTTTGGTTGTAACTCTTCCTTCTACTTAATAAAGTTGTTTACACCTTTTCCCATATTCTTGTCTTTATGTATGATGATTATATGTGTAAATGCTTTCAATTCCATTTGCTTATAGTAGATAGATCTCTTGCTTTGATTGGTTTTTGTCCTCTGTTTATGATTGCAGGTACTTATCGAGCAGATTCAGTTCGAGAAGGAGTGATGGGAGCTATTCAAAGGAGACAAATGGAAGTGAAAGACAACAAGTAGGTCCCTTGTCTTATTTATCTTCTATAGGAAAAGGTTAAACTCTTTAAATTTGTTGTTCTGGGTGTAGCTACCCACCTAGGGAACTTGTGTTTATCTGTAGATGCAAAATTCCACATAAAAAATTGGCGTCCACTGGGAACGATCATTGTTCTGGGTAGTTTACCTTCATTCTAGTACACCCTAGTAGACTTTTCTTGCCTCCATTGATCTTATTTCAGCCGTTTTGAAGTGTTTTTTGGTAAAAAATTGTGCTTGAATGGCCTCTCTAGCACCAGCACAGGCTTGGTCTAGACACAGAGAACTGTAGAGCACCCTTGTCTTGAGGACAGTGCTCTGAAGCACACTATCTCCCATTCAGGGCTGCGTTGATCCTCCGTAGGTCAAAAATCCCACCTTTGGCTTGGTTTTTTCCAAATTTCCTTTTGTTTTTGCTTGCTGAAAGATCAATGATTGTTGTCTCTGAAATCAAATTGTGTTTCCTTTCCTAGCCCTACTTTGGCCTTGATTTTTTAGTGTTTCTTAAATGATTTCTTTATCATTATCAGTTCATTGTTAAAGTTAGATTATAGTCAATTAATCTTTGCTGAAAAGAAAGTGTCGTAAAAGTCTTCATTTCTTTCGAAAAGGAGCTGTCATAAAGTCTTTGTTCTTGCAAAAAGATGGATTGATTGTATGTGCATTAGTTTCCTTTTGATCATTTCAACATTAAGGGAATTGAAAAGAAAAGCTTGCATCGTGCATTGAAAAAGTTTGAGTGTGCTTATAGGAATAGTTTAGGGAAATTGCATTAGATGTTCTCTTTGCTCTTTGATTAAAAGAATCTGATTGCTCTATCCCTATTAGCTAAGGTTTTCATTGTTGAAAATCAAATGGAAAGAATGCTTATAATATTAGTTTCATTCTATGAATTTCAAAGACATCATGTGGTGAACCTTGAAATGCAAATTCTTAATCAATATTAACTTAAAATTAATCTCAATTAACCTAATGAAGCATTGTCACCTAACGCAAAAAATTTAGAGGTTCTAGGCTAGAGACATGTTCCGGCGTCGTAAAACATAGTAATTGTCGCCAACTTGACTACGATAAATTCCGAGTGTGATGCCTCATTCCACATAAGTGAGTATATCGTAGCTCTTCCACGTACCTTTGAGTATATAGGGCGGTGTTACAGTATGTAAAGTATAAAGGAATGCTCTCACTATGCGGTTTCACATTAGAAAGCGCTAACACAGATTGGGCCTCCATGTAATTTTGGGTATATATGGGAGGACTAAATTAGGTTGCTATCCATCCTTAGGTAACCGATTCGGCCACCTTGTACACTATGATACACCGAACACAACATTCGGGGACATTTCCTGCCCATACTTCTCAGTTCATCAGGAGGTATTCTGCAGTTCACAGTTGCTTGGTAATCCTTTTACCTAGATTACCCCTTTTTGTTTATTTCTTTTTTGTAATAAAATCAATCAGCAATCGTGGAGGAACATCAACCCTTACCCCACCATTCGTCGAGGACAACGAGTAAACCGCCTTTACCACCTGAAGCTACACCTATCCGGTCAAAGTGGTCTCATTTTACTAAATCTAGTACTTCACAAACTTCTGGTTCTTCATCTGAATTACCAGAAACACCTATACCAGTAAGTCTTGTGACTCCAGTTACTCTTATAATTACTGGTACATCTATTACTAAAGTGGAATATCCACAATTACCTGAGGTCACTATAACTAAATCTAGTGAAACGATAACCCAAGTTGTCCAACAAGAAGTTGATTCTCAACCTAAAGTTGTTCAACAAGAAATTACTTCTGAACCTGAATCTGTTCAACCAGAAGTTGATCCTGAACTTATCATTGTTCAATCAGAAGTTAAATATGAACCAGAAGTTGTTCAAGAAGCCCAACCTGAACCTGTTGTTCTTTTACCAGAACACTTGGATCTTGAAGTTGAACAATGAGAAGTTTTTACCATACCGGAAGAAGATCGACCGGTACATACTCAAATATCCGTAACTGTCGAGACTTCCCCTTTACCTCAAGAACAAATACCGGAAATCTATTACAGTGCTGACGATGAAATCCTTCCACCTGGTTTGATTTCGATAGAAGAGGAACTTGAAGAAGAAACACCCAGAACTCCATTCCATTTTGGAACTAGACTTTATCTTTATCCTCATACTCCTCATTTTACTGCTCCTTTTGATCTTTATTACTTTTAGACACCCGTTGATTCGTTAGGAAATTTATTTGGACATTTGACTATGGCAGAGCCAACATCCCAGATTGCACCATCTGTTACAGCTACGGTAGAATATTCTATTGTAACCTCTTCGATGTTTACTACAAAACCTGAGTCACATCTGTATGGTGTTCCGTCCATCCCATCGGGTTATCAATCTTTATCTAGAACCCATTCAGGTGTTTCTTCTAGCCCTTGTTCTTCATGTATGTCCTCTACAAGAATTTTATCTGGTTCTTCATTAACGGATACCGAACAGGAAGACCCATCAAGTCAATATCAAGCTGGTTCATTTGGTTACCGTCCAATGTATCCGTTTTACACTAGACTACCCCCATATGGAGAACAATATGCACAATCTCCTTATCCTCCACTTTCTGGGGGGACAACCATATGTCGGTATGTCGTCGTCTTTAGGTTAGCTTAGAATGACTGTCTGTCAATGGTATCCATTAATGCCCATTCAAAATAGACTTGTGTAGCCATCACAACCTATGCAATTTGTCTCATCAACACCTACTACGCCTGTTGTTACAGCTTTACCATAGTCACAAGCTCAGTTAGTTGTATCTCAACTTGTGAAAGCTGGTCCTTCAACCTCAGGCCCCCAAGTTTCAAGTTTACAGATTCAGCCTTCTCAGGCAGTTTTACAACAACCATTTGTGCCTGGAGTCCAACAACCTCAAGCCAGTTTACCTTTTACTAGAATGACTCAGACTTACACTGGTTTAGTGTATTCACAACCTGGTCAAGCTTACATTGGTGGACAACAACCATTGTAACAACAACAGAAATAGTTTCTCCAACAGCCTTGGCAACCCCAATATCAACAGCAGCAATTCCAACAATACCAACCTCATCCTGGACTTGGTCAACAAGACTATGCTGGGTTTGGTCAATAACAAGTTTACCTAGGTCTTGGCCAACAAGCCTATGTTGGGTTTGGACAACAGCAAATTATCCTAGTGCTCAACAACCACCTTATACTAGATATTCTCAACAAATTTACCCCTATCAAGGTTACCAGCAGTAGATGCCTTATGCTAGTATGCAAAGGCCAATTTCCCAGGAAATCCCATCTTACTTTGGTTATGCTCAACCTAACCTCAATAGACAGTTTCCTTTTGTTGCAACACTTGAATTACCAGATCTAAATCGGTTCACCAATGATCCTCATAAATTACATTCTGATATTCCGAAATTCAATGGAAACTCTGGAGAAGACTCATCCAACCATTTCATGACTTTTGATTTATGGTATTCATCAAACTCCCTGAATGATGATTCAGTTAGACTATGCCTTTTCCATAGAACGCTTACTGGTCTGGCTACAAAGTGGTACATTGAGTTACCACGAGCTTCTTTTGATAACTTTACATCCTTAGCTACCATGGTTTTAACCCACTTCTAGTTACCCGTACGATATGAAACTGGAATAGAACTATTGACCAACTTTAAACAGACTACTACTACTCATATCTCTAATCATATTCATGAGTGGTGTCATCATCGTCGAATGGTCAAAACTTATGTTACTGATCAGATTTTAGCTAAGTGGTTTATAAAATCCTTGTTGCCATCTTTCACCGAGGATGTGGCGAAAGGTGGAGTTGTCACTGAAGAGCAAGTAATTTCTCATGCCCAATATTTGGACTTGATTTATACATAGTCTGGCACGCTCTATGAGAAGATCCTGGATGCACCCAAACCAACTTTCACTATTCCTCCACCACCATCGAGTAAGGACTCTCATGCTGATGACGATGTGATTGGCTCTTCGAGCACACAAATGGTAGGTAGACCATCTGGTCAAACACTTGTCATTTCCAATCAAACTTCAAATGCATATAATAACACTCTTGCTTCTGAAATTAATGTTGTGTCATCTGAAAAAGGCAAGAATGAAAGGAAACCATGAAGCAAGAGGAAGGGGGAAAACAAGAAGAAACAAAATAATCCCCCTCAAGAGAAATCATCTGATTCCTCTTCTTCAGCTAGGAAACCTGGTTATCCATGTTTAATCTGTAATGATTATCACTTTATGCGAGATTGTCCTCACCGCTCTGAAGTCTCAAATCTTCTTAAGACTTCTAGTACATCTGCAGTGTTGACTAATCCTTTTACAAACCCGAATACACATATGGTTGCTACAGATCATGCTTCCACTTCCCAAGTGCTTAGGCTATCTTCCTCTAAGCCTAAAATTGATGTTTTTGTGTCAACTCAAAGTAAAGATTATGGAAATCCATCGTCATATTCAAATAACCACGCCACTAATCAACCTAATTCTTCGACTTCGACTTTGTCTGATCCCATTCCACCACCTATTGAACCAGAGTTAACAGTAAAACCTCCTAAGGCATTTGTACATATATCAACATTTAACCCTCGAGCTCGAGCAGCACAGAACTATAACATAGTAGAAGATTTGGCTCAATCGCCTTCTGCTATGTCACGCTTGAGGTGCTTAAAAATTGTTCCTCCCAGAAGCAGGCTTTGTTGTCAGCAATTGGTGGAATCGATCCAACGGATTCCAATGTTGTGGTTTTCAACCATGCGGGTTATACACCACAGTTACCAGCACAATTAGCATTCCTGATTCAAGTAAATGCCTTGAATAAACTTATTCACTGAACCATTATTGACGAGGGGGCATCTACTTGTATTATGTCAATGAATTGCTAGAAAACACTTGGCTCACTGCCTTTGTCACATTCACCAACAACGTTAAAATATTTTGACAGTCACACATATACGCCTTGTGGAATCTTGAGTAATCTACAAATTGAACTAGGGGGAAAAATAGTAACTGTTGAAGTTGAGGTTGTTGACGGACCCCTTGACTACAACATTTTTCTAGGAAGACCATGGGTATATGCTATGGTTGTTGTGGTTTCGACATACTTTCATATGATTGCATTCCCTCATAAAGGTGGAATCACAGTTATTGATCAACTCGCTTTCTTTGCCTCTAGTTCACAGGGTACTGGAAGCATTCCGTTAGTTCACATACCCCTACTATCTCTTCAAAACATTGGTGTAGGTGTCTTCAAGGATTCTTCCCTAATGGGTACTTTTTCACTACCATCACCATAAAACATGGTGGAAGTGGAAAAAGTTGAGACTTGCAACATGATATCTTCCACTTCATATGATTTAAGGAAGATTACCAATAGTTATGAAGTTGATAGTAGTAATGAAATCATGTCATTAAGCCCCATTGAGCTTGCATAGTAATCAATCTTTCTGGCTTGCGCGGCGAACCCAAATCCATCTTCGCCAATTGTATGGGTAGATTGTTCATTAGAATTTGGTACTTCTTCTGGTCCTTTTCCACGTATATTTTCTACTGATGAAGGGATCATCAAATCAATGATGACAGAAGAAGAACCATGGTAAGATTATCATCATCGTTCCCATCTTCCAGATCACATAGAATATTTTTCAAATGAACTTAATCACCCTTCAGTTGTTGATTTTCTTTCTAATTTTGTTTTTATAAATACAGTAGATTCTGAGCGAAACTTGTCAAATATCGAAGAAATTATTTCTATCAATATTTTGACCAAACCTAAAGTTGTAGAAAACGTTCATGTTGGAAAAGCTTGTTCTCCATTAGAACTTGATTTTTACCATGCTCTCTTTCGTGAATTCCAAGATATATTTGCATGGTCATATGAGGAAATGTTAGGTATTGACTCTAGTATAGTTGAACATGAAATTAAAATGTATCCTAATGTCAAACCAGTGCAATAGTGCCTCCATCATATTCATCCAAAGAAGGCTACTTCCATTAGGACAGAAGTTGAAAAACTTTTGCATACTGGTTTCATATACCCTATTCCACTTACTGATTGGGTTTCCAATATTGTTCCTATCATGAAGAAACAAGGGGAAATACGAATGTGCATCGATTATAGGGATGTTAATCAGGCTTGTCGAAAAGACAATTATCCCACTCCCTTTATCGACCAGATTATTGATGAATGTATCGGATGTGAAATATTTTCATTTATGGATGGCTTTTCTGGCTATAATCAGATCAATATCTACTAAGAGGACCAATCTAAAACTACTTTTTTTGTCCATGGGGCATGTTCGCTTACAGGAAACTCCCCTTGGGTTTGAACAATGCAAGGGCAAATTTCCAGAGAGCAATGAACTATGCATTCCATGACATCAAACATATAGTTCAACCATACCTTGATGATTTACCTGCTCATTCACAAAAGCAGACTGATCACCTGCAGCATTTGAGAGCTATATTTTTATGGTTATGACACTATAAAATACGACTAAATCCACACAAATGTTTGCTTTTTGTTGATTCTAGTCATTTTCTTGGTTTCATAGTGTCTAAGGAAGGAATTCAATTGGTTTAGGTTCATGCAATTCTTGACTTGCCTCCACCTTCCAATCTACTACAGTTATAGAGAATCCAAGGGAAGGCTAACTTTCTGAGGAGGTTCATTCCTAATTATACAAAAATGGCTAAAGGATTTACTCATCTTTTGAAAAAGGGGATACCCTTCCATTGGGACTAGGTTGCACAAGCTTCCTTTGATGCTCTTAAAGATACCTTGATTAGAGTGTTATTAATGTATTCCCCGAATTATCAAAATGACTACTTCATATATCTTTTCACTGTAGATACAACCATTGTGATGGTTTTAGTCCAAGAAGAAGATGGGATTGAACATCTGATATATTATTTGAGTTGCAATCTCAAGAATATAGAAGTTAAGTACTCTTTCGTCGAAAATCTAGCTTTAGATGTTGTTCAAGCTGTACAGAGATTTCGCTACTATATCCTACTCCGAAAGACCACTATCATTTCGGATTGCAACCCTATGACATATGTTTTTTCATGTCAATTGTTTGGGGAAAAATACTCAAAATGGATCATCATTTTGCAGAAATTTTATTTGGAATTCATCAAATCCAAATCAAAGAAATCTCTAGTTTTCGTCGAGCTTCTTTGCAACCTTCCCTCGAGTACCATTGATTCAACATTAGAACAATCAATTCTGGATGAATCTCTGTTCCTTAATTCATCATCTGACCCGTGGTATGGAGATATACTATGTTAGGAATCCAACTCACAAAAAGATAGAAAAGATATATCAACGCCTTAGAATTCATCCTCTTCGAGGGGGCAACCTCCTTTACATTACACAAATGAACAATTCTCGGATGATACAAAGGACTAAACCTCCCTTCTATATATAGAAGTCTAAGGGGTCACAATATAATCAAGCCGACATAATAGTAATATCATAAGGGCACAATAATAACAATAGTCAGTTTCTATGGGGCACACTAATAACAATATGAGGACAATAGGGGCACAATATAACAATAAGGCATACAATGAAAATAGTAATGGGGGAATCACTAGTATTATAGAGACCTAACATGCCCCTCTCCTTCTGAAAAGCATTGTCCTCAATGATTGAGTAGTTCTGGATGCTTCTGTATAAAATTCTCATCCTCCCATGTGGAATCTTCAGCGGATAAGTTCTTCCATTTGATGAGATACTCTGAAATTGATCGATTTGGTAGCTGTCAAGTTCTTGTTTATGTGACTGCTTCCGGTTCCAATATGATTTTTCCTTCCTCATCAAGTTTTGGAAATATTGTTTGAACTGGGAGCTTGTCACCTATAACCTTCTTTAAACATGAAACATGGAAAACTGGGTGCACTCAAGAACCTGCAGGAAGCTCCAGTTTGTATGCCATAGTACAAATATTTTGCATGTATGGACCATAATACTTTGGTGGTAATTTATTATCCTTCTTAGCTTGCTTGAGGGACATTTGTTTATATGGTTGTAGCCGTAGGAATACCCAATCACCTACATCAAAACTTCTTTCGCTGCGATGTTGATCTTCCTGTTGTTTCATTCTATTCTACGCCAACGTGAGGTTATCCTTTAAGAGTTGGAGAACTTGTTCTTGATGCTCGATGTGATGTTCCACTGCTTGAACCTTAGATTTTTCTTATAACTATGACGTGATGGATGGTGGATGATATCCATAAAGTGCCATAAATGGGGTCATTTTTGCTGCAGTATGGAAGGAAGTGTTATACCACCATTTAGCCAGAGGCAACCATTTGACCCATTGTGTCTATTTATCAGATACAAAGCAACGAAGATATCCTTCAAAACATCTATTTACTATCTCATTTTTCCCATCAGATTAAGGATGATAAGATGAGCTATGAGCTAACTGAGTACTGAGACAAGAAAATAATTATGTCCAGAAATTTCTAGTGAAAATGGGATCTCTGTCGCTTACAATAATCTTTGGGTTTCCGTGTAGCTTTTGAATTATTTCCATAAATGCAACAGAAACTGTACTGGCTTTAAGTCTGCATACTTGGTAAGTCTGTCAACTACCACCATGATGACAATATATCCTTTGGACTTGGGTAAACCTGTGATAAAATCCATTGAAACCTCCTCCCAAATTTGGCTTGGAATGGATAAAGGTTGTAATAGACCTGGGGTCTTAATTCTTTCAACTTTATTTTGTTGGCAAACCAAATATTCTGCCACAAACTTTTGAATATCCGATTTAACGCCATCCCAAAAAAAATCCTTCTTAACGTTGTGGTAAGTTTTTAAAAATCTTGAGTGCCCTCCTAAGGGAGAAGTGTGCAATTCCATAAGAATCTTTTGTTTGAGTTGGGAATTCTTAGATAGGTATAAGCGATATTTCTACCATAACGAATCATTTTTCCAGCTAAATGTATTAGATGTACTGGGATCTTGTTCTAACCTTTGAATGAGTGCCCACACTTCTTCGTCATTCTTCCATTCATCCCTTGCTTCGTTTATCCAATCTGGTTGGATAATAGAAATGGTGCACAGCAATGCTTCCACATCCTCATCCTTTCTTGAGAGCGCATCTGCGACAACATTTTGCTTCCCTTTTTTGTAGATGATTTCAAAGTCATAACCCAACATCTTTGTGACTCATTTTTTTTTCTCTTTAGAGGATAAACTTTTTTCTAAAAAGTATTTAAGACTATCATGATCCGTTTTTACCTTGGAGTGTCTTCCCATTTGGTAGGGTCGCCATTTCTTAAGTGCATGTAGTATTGCCAACATTTCCTTCTCATTTTGTAAATACTTTCCTTTGATTGGGTGACTTTCGAAAGCAATGGGTCTTTCATCTTGCATTAAAACAGCACTAATTCCATTTCTTGAAGCATCACATTCCACAATAAATGTTTTTGTGAAATCTAGCGTACCTAAGACCAGTGCTTGGCACATTGCCTCTTTAAAATGTTTGAAGGCCTTTATTGTTTCTGGAGTCCATGAAAATGCATCTTTCTTCAATAATGTTATTAGAGGTGCTGCTATTCTCCCATAATTCTTAACAAACTTGCGATAATACCCTATCCACCCGAGAAATCCTCGCAGATGCTTTATGGATGTGGGTATTTTCCATTCCTTAATGGCTTTAATTTTGCTAGAGTCTACCTTAACACCTTCATGAGATACAATAGGACCCAGATATTCCACCTCTTGTAATCCAAAGAAATATTTGGAGATATTTTCATATAATTATTTCTCCTCCAATAGTTTGAGCATCCTGTCAACATGTTCGACATGATCCTTCCAAGACTTGTTGTAGATTAGTATATCATCTAAAAATGTTAACACAAATTTCATAAGGAAGGGTTTGCAAATGGAATTCATCAAATCTTATAATGTAGAAGGTGCATTGGTAAGGCCAAAAGGCATGACCAAAAGTTCATAATGCCCCTCATTAGTTCTAAATGTTGTTTTCGGAATGTTTTTAGTCTTCATTCTGATTTGATGATATCCTGGACGAAGATCCAACTTGGTGAAGTAAATTGATTCATGCAATTCATCCAAAAAATCATGAATGACAGGAATGGGAAATTTATCTTTAATAGTGATCTTGTTTATCTCCCTATAATCCAAACACATGCACCATGATCCATCCTTCTTGTGCACCAATACTACTGGAGCAGAGAAAGAACTTTGACTAGGTTGAATTATACCAGCCTCTAGAATTTATGCAACCATACGTTCAATTTCACTCTTTCGGGCATAGGGATATTTGTATGGCCTGATGTTTGGAGGAACACTTCCTGGAATCAAATGAATAGCATGGTCATGATCACAAATAGGTGGGAGGCCTTTGGGAGTCTCAAATACCTTGACTTTTTGGAGATCTGGAGAAATTGATGATTTCAATGTGGGAACCTCTAGTGAACATAATTGTGCAATTACGCCTCATTTTTCCTTCTTTAGAAGCTTTGTCATATCGTTAGAGATGATTATCTTTCCTAATTTCCCTACAATACCCCTTAATTCAACTTCCTTTCCTTTTGCACAAAATTTCATGAAAAATTCTTGAAAATTAAAAGCTATTATACCCAAGGATTGTAGCCATTAGACTCCTAGTACAACATTAGTACCACCCATTGGAATGGAAAGCATTGGGCTATTCAATACATATTCTCCCATGGATAGATTGATATTATGGCACTTTCCAGAGCAATTTATGGTTGCTCCACTTGCAACAATAGTACAAAGGGCCAATAGTACAGGGATTTGTTTGGCTAAATAACTCCAAAACTGGGTCAGGCCCCATCAAGCCAACAAATGGTTCCGTTGTCGAGACTGGAATCTGCATAGAGATGTCTGATATCATATCATCGGAATCCAACTAAGAAAGAAATTGAATGTCGATTGGACAGGAGAATCCATGAGTTCGCGGTGTAGGAGAACAGGAATCCACGGCTATCAAAAGAAGAGTGGTTAGATTGCTACCTACACACAGAGATCCACGAAAATTTTCTTCGCATCATTCCCTACTGAGCTATACGAGTGGATCGCAAAGCTAGCAGATAACCAAGGAAGGTGGAAAATCGATAATCCTATTATGTGGACCCCAGAGTTTGTGCACGAATTGGAAGCATCGGAGGATAAGATCACGCGCGTTGTTGACCAGTGGCTTGATCGGATTATAGGAGGATTCATTACTGATTTCGTGGTAGATACTTCAGTCATCTATAGCAAGGCAGAGCGACACTTTCTCAAATAACCGTGAGGTAAGTACGTAAAGTCTCTGAATACTTGGATTAAAATGTTATTGTGTGAAAAGAGGGTTACGTGATTACCTTGATGTCCGGAGCCACACGAAGTGGAAAAACCTATAGAAACGAAGGAAGTAAGGGACCAGAGAATAGCCCTTTGAATTCACCTCTGCGAGGGGACGAGGAAGAGCTCATAAGGGTCTCACTGAGAAGTGTGATCAATTCGATAAGATAGAGGATTCTATGCATACCACCACCAGCTTCACCACCTTCACCTCCATCTTCCCATGTACCACCTCCGCCACCATAGTGAGCTAGTATGGCAAGCACGATAAAGTTTCATGTGTTCAAGAGAGTAGGAAATGAAGATCCGAACTAGTTTTGGTTCGTAATAAGAGCCGTATGGGAAGCACAAGGAGTTACAAATGATAATACAAAGAAAGTGACGTTGGTCAGCACTCTGCAGGATCGCGCGCTAACCTGGTATATTAAGCATTCTAATGAAAATTTGAATGCGGGGATCGCGGATATCCAAATTTCGCTGAATAGAGAATTTAGCAGGCCGAAGTCAAAGGCACACTTGATCATTGGATTCAAAGAGATCACAATGCTACCAGGCGAGACTCTGTGGGAGTCGGATCAGAGACTGAAGTGCACAATTTGTGAAGATAATATGACTTTGACGGATGGATAGCACCATGAATGGTTTGTAGCATCGTTGACGCCGCATTTGATGAACGCGTTGTCACAACAAAGGTTAACGACTCAGGTAGAGGCCTTGGAGATTGTGATGAGGCTGCATGAGACACCGATACAGGATCCTAACTTGGGAGTTCATCAGATCCACGTGTAATTAAAAAACTTATGCCTTGAGATGTAGAGCCTGAAACAGGACAAGACAGTTCGCCCGAAAGTGCACGAAGAAGTATGGTGCGTAAAATGCAAGGGTCAGGGTCATGGTAAATACCATTTCCTTGTGTTTGTAAATTACCTCGCAAGAGGAGGGCCAATGCTGTTAATACTAGAGGCACAAGAAGGACCTAGCATGTCACCTACCTTGTGGTGTGCAGTTTTTCAGATAGGAGGAAAGCATGCTACGGACAACTACCATTTGTTATAGAAGTACACACAGAATTTGCAATAGTTGTTCTGGAATTTTTGCAGATCGGTTGGACACGATGAGTGCACCTATAGAAGCTATGAGTTGATGATGGATAGGACTCCCACCTACATATTTCAGGTCGAAACGCGGCCCCTTGACCAGAACGTAGGAGTGGCGTGAACCAGATTTCAGGGGCGCAGACAAGGCCGAGGTGGAGGAGGACCTGGAAGAGGTCGCGGACAGCTGATGTGTTACAATTATGAAGGGACAGGATATTATTCCCATGATTGTATGAATCCAATGCATCCATCATGTCTATATTGTACCTTGTTTGATCACGAGATGGAGGATTTTCCTATGCCGATAGCTAAGCTGCGCGACAAGGGAGCGTTCCATCCTCCCCCTACTCAGAACTTGCAGATGATGAGGTTTGAGCCACGCAATGAAGATCCAAATGTGAACATTGTGCTCTAAAGTGGAAATACAACGGGAGATGATAAAGGAAAATAGCCCAAAAATAGTACTTGGTTTCGCAAGGCTGTGACAAAAAAAGCATAGTTTGATTTGGAGCGCATTAAGGAAATCTTCATGGAAGCTAGGAAGAGCTTCGCTGATGTCTCCACTTCAGGAAGCAAAGATATATTGGAGTCAGAAATGGACCCATCTATGCTTACAACATTCCTAGAAACATGCATGAAGCTACTATGCCACAGTAAGGCTATAAAGGGACTACATGAACTCATTAACAGATGTGTTGGGACCACACCAGGAGAGCCGCGCATAGTCTAGAAGATTGGAAAACATGCAGCGAGGATAGGAAGAGAAATGAGGTTGACCGCGCAGATTGGAGAATATGAGATGGACCAGGTAATTCTGGACTTAGGATCAGACATGAACGTTATACCGAAGAAAACATGGGATCGTATGGGAAGGCCTACGCTGCAATGGTCTCCTATCCAGTTGTGGATGGTGAACCAACAAAAGATAATACCTACGGGGAGATTGCAGGGAATTATGGTGGATATTGAAGGGGAAAGCATGCTAGCTAACTTTGAAGTGATAGATATTGTTGATGACAGCAATCCCTACCCCGCACTCTTAGGAATCGATTGGCCACTAACATGAATGGCGTGATTAATCTAAAGAAGCACAAGATTATTTTTGAGAAAAATTCTTTGCACGTAGTCGTACATGTGGACCCTGCATAAGGATCGTGCTACACAGAGCCAATGCATGACTATGAAAGCGACGACAATTTGGACTGCATCTACAAGATAACCGAGCAAGAGAAAGACTACGTAAATCCCACAATAGATGGGTGGATCTCATGGGAGTACGAAAGCTCCTTTATGTCGGAAACGAATGAAGAGATAGAGTGATGGCAGAACTGGTTACACGAGGTAACCACGCTGAACTGTAACATGATGACAAGATCGTTGTGTTGCGTATCAATGGAAGTGAGGGATCTACCTACTTGTGATCGGTTAAGTGAGGTAGATGCTTTCTTGAACATATTTGAAAGGGAGGTACCAGAACAGCAATGTCTCGAGGCTTTAAAGTGGGTACTGCGTGCTATGCCCGCGAGGTGGTGGGGTACGCACCAAGGAATCTTTGAGGACTGGCACATATGCAGGAGAATGATGCGCATGTGTTTTGGGAAGCCTCAGATGCAACTAACAGGCAATTATGACGGAAAAGATTATCCACGCGTGCACCTAGCCAAGTGGACAAAGGTCTATAGAGAAGAGCCACAATCTCAGTGGGTGCACCTGTTCTATCATACCCTAGATGTTATACCCATGACCTGATATATAGAGACAGAGCTCCGCCATGGGACAAGTGAATGGGATATCCTACGTGAAGGGTTCCTGTTCACCTTCACTTTTGAGATTCGTTGGTGGGACACTATTGATGGCGCGCTACAAGCAGTAAAAGCAGCTATATTTAGGATACCATAAGAGCTACTAGAATTGATTCAACCTGAATGGGCTACTCATCTGAGCTGCGTGTTGGAATGTTATAATGTAAATACTGAAGAAGGCGATGAGGATCCGCGGAAAATTAACATTCCAAAAACAGAAGGCTATCGCAAGGTTCAAGGACCACTGATTGAAGACCCTGATATAATTGCGCCAGTAAAGACAAAGCAGGTGAAAATTGGTACGATGTCGAACCTAAGTATGCAACGCTCGGCGACTACTAGGATTACGCGATGGTGGATAAGGTCACTGAGTTACTCCATGAGTACCAGGACTTATTCCCGGCCAAGATCATGGACTTAAAAGGAATCATTAAGCAAAGGCCTTACCGCTTGAATGCAAAATACAAGGAGAAGGTTTTCATAGAACTAGACAAAATGCTCGCAGCATGAATCATTGAGCCGGTGGAAGAATCTGATTGGGTAAGCCTTATGGTGGTGTAGGAAAAGAAGCAGAAGGGTGAGATAAGAATATGCATGGATCTCCAAAAATTGAATGACACGTGTATGCATGACCCATTCCCAACTTCGTTCACAGATGAAGTATTAGAAAATGTCGGAGGGCAAGAAGCATATTCTTTCACTGACGGGTTCTCAGGGTACCACCAAATCAAAATCACGCCAGAAGATATGACCAAGACAACCTTCGTGACTGAGTGGGGCTACTTTAAATACATTGTTATGCCATTTGGGTTGAAGAACTCACCGTCATCTTTTCGTGCATAGTTGTTTCAGCATTCAAGGAATATATCCACAAGTTCCTGTAGGTTTATCATGATGATTGGACAGTATTTGGGTTGGTTAAGCACCATGGAGCAAGCTTATGCTTGATGTTGGATACCTATCAAAGACACCAAATCACACTGAACCTCAAGAAGTGTGCGTTCCTCGTTCCTTTTGGGAACCTACTGGGACACGTGGTTTGCAAACAAGGACTGATGGTAGACCCCGTGAAGATTGCAGTGATTCTAAATTTGGAAGCATCGTGAAGTGTGAAACAGCTACATGCTACCCTAGGACATACGACGTACTATAGGAAGTTCATCAAAAGCTATGCCCAGATCACCACGCTGATGGAAAGCTATTGAAAAAAGATGTCACAGTCTGTTGGAACGATGACTGTAAGAAAATCCTAGATGTACTAAAAGAAATGATGGCCTCTGTGCTGACCCCAGTCTTCCCGAAATGGGACGAGGATTTTCATGTCAATGTTGACGCATCGTGTATAGCATTGGGAGCAATACCAACACAAGAGGATGGACAGGACTTGGATCACCCTATCAGGTTCGCGAGTCGTAGATTGTCTAAAGAAGAAAAGAAATATTCCACCACTGAATGCGATGGATTGGCTATGGTGTACGTGCTCCATAAATATCGGCACTATTTTCTAGGGGGACACTTCAAGATGTATACAGATCATTCTATGTTGAAATACTTGGTCAATAAGCCTGTGTTGGGGGGCACATATGCAGGTGGCTTTTATTGTTCCAAGAATATGATTTTGAGGTCGTTGTGAAGCCTAGGTGACTGAACGTGGGACCAGATCACTTGTCGCGGATTGAGACAAGAGAGGAACCTACTAGTCCGGAGGAAGGATTACCTAACACACAGCTCTTTGTTGTGCACGTAGCGAATGGACACTTTGAAAATATGATCCACTTTCTCACGACTGGAATTGTGCCGAAGGAGTACTCCGTCCAATAGAAGAAGGAACTGGTGGTGCAGATGGTAGATTTTTCTGTCATTGTAGGGCACCTATAAAAGATGGGAAATGATGAGATATTGTGAAGGTATGTACCTAAATTTGCACGAAGCCATATCCTCATGGATGTGCATGGGGGCGTTGCAGGAAGACACTATGTAGGGAGAGCGACTGCGGAAAAGATTCTTGGCGCAGGGTTATGGTGGTCGACCCTTCATCAAGATTCAAAAGCACATTGCAAGGCCTATGATGTATGTCAAAGAATAGGTAAACCATCATGGAGAGACGATATTCCTTTGAATCCGCAAATGACATTACAACCCTCTAAAAAGTGGGTGATCGACTTTGTAGGACCTATCAAACCTCAGGGAAAGACAGGCGCGAGATACATTATCACTGCGATAGTGTACCTGACTCATTGGGCAAAAGCGCAGCCAGTAAAAGATTGCACTGCCACAAAGTTTCTATTTGAACACGTATTGACACTATTCGGATGTCTGAATACCTTGATGAGTGATCGTGATACACATTTCTAGAATGAAACAATCAGCACGCTGACAGAAGAGTTCTAGGTGTATCATCTAAAAAACACATTGTATCACCCACAAGCCAACGGGATAGTAGAAGCATTTAACAAAATATTGGAGACTACGCTGACCAAAATATGCAACATGCAGCGAAGTGATTGGGACCTGTATGTACCTTTAGTATTATGGGCTTATAGGACGACATGCAAGAAACTGATGGGACAGATGCCTTTCCGACTAGTCTATGTAGTGGAAGTCGCAATGTCAATGGAGTATAGCGTGCCTAGTCTCCGCATAGCAGTGCTCACAGGTATGACGGACTACGGAGCCCTGGAGGAGAGGCTCGCACAGTTGGAGGAACTTGAATAGGAATGGTTTTTGGCTAGATTCCATCAGCAGGTAAAAAAGAAGCACAAAAAGGCCAGGCATGATCGACATATTAAGTTGCGCACCTTCAAGGTGAACGATTTGGTGTTACTATATGATAGTAGGTTTGATAAATTCCCAGGAAAGTTCAGAATGCTAGCTGGGACCATATGTTATTAAGGAGGTCACAGATGGAGGCGCGGTGCAGTTGGTAAAACTAAATGTAGAACCTTTCCCAGGCAAAGTGAATGGAAGTCGGTTAAATCAATACACGGGTGGCTCGGCTATCTAACTAGCTGATAGAAGCATAGACTTAGCGCTCTAGGTAGTTGAAAGGAGGCACGGGACTATAAACAGATGTATGGGACGTGGGAGCAGATACAGGGAAGCAGTTCCGACACCGCGGTCTCGGAACAATGCATACAGGAGATACAGTAGGCAGTCGCTCAATGCGCTGCTAACCTTGCAGCAGTCCAAGTAGAATTAGGAGTTCTCCATGTGAAGATCTCTACACCGATAGAGTGACCCAAGGGCGAGTCACGATGTTTGTGTTGGGGGCCTGTTGGGTGTGGGATCCCCCCAAGGTAATTTTTGGGGCTTGAAGCCCAATTTTTGACTAAGTTCGATGTAAAGACTCCACGATTTGTGGGCGCAGAGCGCGAAGTTGTAATTAAGTCATAAGGTTGTCTGCCCTTACTTTTGTAATGTAATTTCGGCTTGAGAGTTCTACTCATGGTCTGCAGACCATGGGATTGTATAAATAGAGTGAAGCTCAAAGTGTAAAGAGACATCTAAGAGGAAGGAATTAAAGATAGAAGATATAATGATGAAACATTGAGTCTAAGTGTAAAGTAGATTCCTTGGGTAGTAAAGTAGGAGGAGGCTCTATAGCTGAGTGCATAGAGGCTCAGTAGTCCATAGCTGAGTGCGCGGACCCCTGCAACTGATTGTGTAGGGTAGGTTGAGTCTGTAACCGGTTGAAGCATTAATAAAGAGAAATTTTACAATATTTCTGTGTATCTTTTACTGTTTTATGCATTGAAGTTTATTGGGTATGAATTGCAAGTTTATTGTTTATGTGTTGCGTGAACTTATATGAATACGTTGACTAAGTGAATATAATATAAAGTATCTGTTTGCTCAAATATAACTAACTATTATAAGAATATAAGTAAGATGCGTATTGTAACTTGGGGAGATAGCGCAGATCGCTGCCGTAGCATCATGAAAGCTCCTCAACCCCTGGTTAGGGCTGCGCAAAGGAAAATATAACCGGGCACGAAGGCCTTGCAGGTCAGGAAAGTGCGTGAAGTGACCTGCATGAAGGTATTCATAGTTGGACTAAATTTACCCCTCAGACATCTCAAGGGTGCGGAAACTTGGTTCCAGAATCCCCCCATAATGCTTCGGGTGAGACCTCAGTCCGCGCTCCGCGGACTGTTTCCAAAAGGGCCAGTAGTACAGGGATTTGTTTAACTAAATAACCTGGGTCAAGCCCCATCAAGCCAACAATATTAGCTTCAATTCCATCCATCTTAGCTTGCACACCATTCATATTAGCTTCCACGCCATTCATCTTGGCTTCAGTTACCTTTTGTGAGAGTGAAATTTGTTGTACTTGGTCTTGTAATTTTGATATATCATGTTGCATTTCTTCCTCTTCTTCACAAGTCATGCTAGAGATTTCAGGTTTCTTACTAGGTGTTTCCATTTTTTTTCTTCGGGGCATAAACTAATGCTAATAATTCTTCACTATTCCCTTTGAATTCCTTCAAACTAATTTTTCAAACCAATATTATGCAAAATTTTAAAAAAACTACACACCTTTTTTTCACTTTGTAAGAGCTCGATATTGAATCTATTTTATCTCTGTAACTACGGATCTTGAATATCTGAAATCACGTCCTACAATAGCCCTTTGAGTCCTATTTCTAATCCCGCAAGTTTGATCAAGATTGGATTCTCCAAGGAAGAGTTATGCGAAATCTCCCACAATGACCTGATTATAGACTAGTTCAGTAGGGTGAAATTGTACGAAGTGCCACGTGTCACTGTTTCGACCTTAGTACCTGAAACTAATATATAGAAAACTATAGGCCATCCCATTTCTAAAACTTCTTACAAAATTTCAATCTGATGCTCAGAACAAAAGTTATGACGATTTTCCCCAGGTCACCTTTTTGGAATGTAATTCGGGAGTCTGCACAAACCCTAACTTCCTCATATCATATCTACGAAAATATAGCAAGACAAGCTCTGAAATTCAGACCCCAAGCTTAAAACGATTTCATCTCAATGGGTTTTTTTTTTAGCTTCTAAAATGTCATAGAAAAGAAAAGTTATAGCGAAAATTCCACGATGGCCTGTTTGGAGCACTGAAACCCTAGAATCCAAAGCTCTGATACCAAATGCTAGGAATCCAGCTCACAAAAAGATAGAAAATATAGATCAATGCCTTAGAATTAAACATCTTCAAGGGGGAAACCTCCTTTACTTTACACAAATGAATAATTCTTGGATGATACAAATGACTAAACCTCCCTTCTATATATAGGAGTCTAACAAGTCACAATATAATCAAGCCGACATAACAATAATAACATAAGGGCATAATAATAACAATAGTGGGTTCCTATGGGGCACACTAATAACAATATGGGGACAATAGGGGCACAATATAACAATAAGGGATACAATGATAATAGTAATGGGGGAATCACTAGTATTATGGGGACCTAACATATTGATTTATCTCTAGACCCCAACTTTTTGGCCCGATACCTCTCACTCGCAACAGGGACATATCCGATGCCAAGCCAAAGATTATCTGATCATTGGCGACACTCTTTACTGTCATAGTATTGATGCGATTTTACAAAGGTGCCTCACACATGAGGAATCTGAAAAAGTTTTGAATGATTTCCATTCAGGTGCTTGTGGTGGACACTTATCTGGTTATGCTACCGCATAGAGGATTCCCCGTGCTGGTTACTTCTAGCCTACCATATTCAAAGATTGCATTATTGTTTTCAGAAGTTATCATGCATGCTAGATATGTGACCGTAAAGTTATATTACCACCTGCACCTTTGCATCCTGTCATCACTATTGGACCATTTTCCAAATGGGGCATTAACTTCATGACATGTAACCCTCACTCAGCCGGGGGGCATGGTTACATTATAGTTGCCATTGACTATTTCACAAAATGGGCTAAGGAAATTCCTACATTAAACAATAGTGTGAGACGGTTTCACTTTTCTTTTTCAACCACGTGGTTGCACAGTTTGGTGTACCACGGGCTATAGTTATCGATCATGGGTCGCATTTTCACAATCACATGATGACTGAATTAACTGCCAAGTTAGGAATTTCACATGATAGTTCTACCCCTTATTATCCACAAGCTAATGGACAAGTTGAGGCCATCAAAAAGTCCTTAACAGAATGCTTCAAAAAATGTTAGGGGTTCATAAACGAAACTGGCATGCAATCCTATATTCTTCTTTGTGGGCATATCAAACCTCAGTAAGGGATGAAACTAGATTCACACCCTTTCAATTGGTGTATGGTCTGGAGGCAATCTTGTCGATACAATGTGAAATTTCATCTCTTAAACTCGCAATTGACCTGTTATCCAACACTTCTGATGAAGAAGCATGTTTCGTAGAACTCATCCATCTGGATGAAACCTGTCGTGAAGTCACATCGGCTAACGAAGCACATAAGAAATGAATCAAGGTGCAATACGACCAAAATGTCAAGCCTCGAATTTTCTCAGAAGGATACCTAGTCTTGTTTTATGACCAGGAAACTAATAAACTAGGAGCAGGAAAATTTGAACCACTATGGATGGGCCCTTACATTGTCAAGCGTGTTTTAACGAAAGGTGCCTATGAGTTGGTGGATTATGATGGAATTCCATTGTCATAGCCTCGAAACGGGTTGTACCTCAAATGTTACTACGCTCAATTGAGTGTAGTAAAATCACTGTATATATGCTTTAATTGCATGGGTGTGACAGTGTGTCTTTTATATTTTTTATGTGGTTAAGTCATCCACTTTGGATTTTTTGCAGATATCAGAATCTTTGGAACCATTTTTTGGTTAAGTCGATGGTGCTAGTCGTAGTACGTAGAACCTATCTTCATCGGCATGGGCCATTTTCCCTCCAAGTGGCGAGATAGTGAGTTTTCAAGGGATTTGTATCGGTCCTTCTACGAACAATATCATTGAGTATAGCACATTGATCGAACTTCTCTCTGATGCCATTTCACTTGGCATTCGCCGAATCATCATTAGGTTGGACTCACAACTCGTCGTACTGCAACTAACAAGTGTTTATACCGTTTGAAATCAAAAAATTTATCGTATGTTCCTTAGAGTTCGTCTTTTGGAAAGACATTTTGAGTACATCCAATATCAAGATATTTCCATAAAATTCAACACATTAACTGATTCATTAGCAAACTATGTGTTAAACATACATTTGCAACACATGTAAAAGTAACTTTTCAATTCACATCATTAGTTGACTAGGATTTCACATAACCATATATAAAAACTCTGAAAGTAAAAATAGATAGATGTTTTAAAAGTTTTTAGAAAATTTTTGTCCAAGACTTGTTTCATCATCTGACCTAAAAACTCAAAATTCATACAAAAATCATCCTAAGTATACCTAGTGATGTTCATGATAACAGGTCATAGCCTGAGCTATCATGCGCAATAGCCTCATCCAATGGCTAGGAACACCAATAGTATGGAGCTGCAACCTCATAGGTAACTCCTCGATCTGGGCATCTGGAATACCATGGGTTAACCCCTCTACATGATCTTGCAACTCTGCCAGTGTCTTGATCAAATCCAAATCCTGGAGAAGTGCTCTCCCGACATTTCTTCGTGTTGGTCCACCTGCCTCCTGTTGATGTCCCATGGGTCGAACAATACCATCATCTGTATGCATCAGGAAGATTTTTTTTAGTCTTGGAAACATCAAAAATACAAAAACATGTAGAAACTTAAAAATCAAAAACATTTGGTCAAAAACGATTTACCTATAGCACCCCATTGAGCACCCACTGGTAAACTCAAATCTGGATCTCCACAAAATTCCATCCCTATGTATGGACGCTCCTCGATGACAATGTGTTGTCGATCGAGCCAACTGAAGAATGCAGTAGAAAATGTGATTGATGACAGACCAGCATGTCTAACCATCAATTCGACCCACCTTTGCATCTGTGGACCTCTAGGACGAGCTACATTGAGCGTTACATGTTGAGGTTGCATCAATTGAATTCTCTCTAAGGTAAAAGTGATTAAGAGTGATCCATAGCTAAAATTCTTCGTCTTACCGCTCTTTACCTTTGTCAGTTTCTCTTTCATTGAAGAAAGTATGGCCTCACACCAGTTGAATATAGTTGGCTCTAGACACTCAAGCGCATACTGCATGTATGATCTATTCGCCAGATGAAGTGTCACACTACCTGCCAACTTTGTAATAGTGAAAAGGATTGTTCTCAAAGGCAAATCACGTACATCCCTGATGTTTATTTTCCCATCCTTCCTAGGTTGTGTACCTGGACGACAAAACTATCGAATGTAGTCCTTCACCGATTCACCCCCACTGTAATATCTTGAAAGAGAAATGGGGGCACCATGTTTTGACAACCTGGTAAGAAATTAAACATCATCGATCATAATAGGGACCACTTTTTCCCTTATGTGAAAATCTTGATCCGTTGGATCCCATGCATGAACTAAGAACTGAAATAGTTCTAATTGTTGCCTCATACCGACAACTTGAAGTATTTGAGCAACCCACAGTTTCTGAGGGCCTCAATAGTTCCCATTTAGGGAAACCATGTCTTGTTCTTCATGCTCTCTTTTTTGCCAATTAATGGACATTTTGATCCGATCAAAGCCTGAAATCAAACCATAAGCTTAGTTAGGATCCATTTCATGCAAAAAATTGGAGACATTTTGGGCCAAACAGGTGAAAACAATTTGTGAAACTCGCCCAGCGCAGCCCAGGCAAGCAGACAGTGTGTTGCAGAGCAAGTATCCTTCTATTTGGGTGCTCTACAGCACAATTTTCAATGTAGAAGTTTGCGTTGATCCCAGGGCGAAATATACTAACCCCAGGGGCCCTAAAAACCTAAAATATTTGCCTAAAATTGCAAAAGAATGACATGAAAAGAAAGAGAAGGGATAGGTATTCTACCTGGTCTAGACGGCTCGAGAAATGATCCACAGAATCTCTCACAATCATCTGCTGAAGTTTGAGGTAAAAAACTGGTTCATAGCACAAACTGAGTGGAAAATATCAAATGGTGAAAATGACATGGTAAATTCTTGTTTTATGTTTATTTCATAATCATTAAATGAATAAACTTTAGTCTTTACCTATTTTACCAATGAAACAGGTATGTTTGATCCATTTGGTGTTGCTTTGAACATATTTATAGCTGATACAGTGAATTTGACGTGCACGATCATGAATTGTATCCATAGAGAATACTTTTATCTCTTTTTTGAGATTTGCTAAACATTGAAAAAGGAACCCCTTTTGAGTCCTCTTTAAGCTCTTTTCAGACTCTTGAAATATGAAAAGATTGTCGAGCGCTTGTCCTTTTCAGCTCGTTAACAGATTGGAAACGACATCTACTCAGTATAAGTTTAACCCTTTTCTAGACTGAGATAGATTATTTATGAAAAAGGAATACGTTGATCGAACATGGTCAATAGGTTCTCTCTCGTATTATTTTACACTTTTTTAGACTTGAGAGACAAATTTACGAAAAATAACTTGTGGAGTTTTCTTTTTGTCCCTTTTCAAACTCTCTAAACATGAAAAGGACCAAGTTATCATTGTCATTAAACTCATTAAAGCATCAAATAGCGACAAACTTGTCCATCATGACAAGACCAAGTTTCACCTTCGCTAGACTCGTTAAAACATCACATAGCGATGGATTCACCCAAAGGGTGGAATTATACAACAAGCATATGTTATCCTCCTCAAGCTTGATAAAAAATAAAGAGGTATTGGTCAACAATGACTGGGGAAAATGGGAAAAGGGGTAAACCACTTTATGGTAGCAGGTCACTCTTGAACATGACACTTTCACTTCATCTTTGTGACTACTTGGGTTGGGTTATCTGCTTGATGGTTGTCATACCTATGGTCTATCATACCATCCATTACTTTCGTTTTGGGTCAATGTTTCCAATTCATTCAGTGTCACCAACATGGTCAAGAGAAATCACTCAGTTAAATTCATCCTTTGCAATACTCATAAAGCTTCATTTTCATGACCACCATTCTTGAACCTTGTGTCGTCAGTCACATTCCATCTCCAAAATCATTACACTTGTTTCGTGTCGTTGATGTGGGATACATCAAGGCCCTCCTGCAACGAGTCACTTCTTGTCGACATCAGCACATTATCCAAGAAGTTGACTTAGAAACACCCTTCCAATACCTTGGGGCTTGCACACATCAATGGTAAGTTTCTCACTTTTTGCGATAGGTTGACATCACTAGCCTTCAATGAAAGGACTTTGTATGGTTTTCGACATCAAAACATCCATTCACACCATTCAGAATGTACTGCAGTACTTTGAGGATCATTATGATTATCGGTGATCTCTCTCGCATCTGTCAATGGCTTACATCATTGGCTGGTAATCAGATGGTGTCTTCCCATGTTCGACTTCAAAACACATATTCACATGGTTAGACGCATACTTAAGCAAAAGATTTAATGAGATAGAAGACTCTGGATCTAGTTTCATCCATCTGGGTTGCGATTTCAGGAGAGTACTAAATCATATGTACGATGGCTTTACATTGATGGTCATCCCATCATGGGTCTATATCTGTAGACGACTATCTATGTACATGTAATGAAATTTTATATGTTGAGCATGGGTATGCCTTCTCTCAGCGATTCATGAAAAATCCAAAATATCATGATATTATGTATTGTAATTGTTGCAGGTCACCATCCACTTCAGAACCTCCTCATCACACCGTAAAGCATATCACTCAACATTATCATTTTTGACTTCATGCTTTAGGGGGAAATTGTTACAAGTCTATTTGGGCACATCACTCCTGTCATTCAGATCAGTACTTTTTGGGCTCATCAAACCCTAATTCAGTTGCCACAAGCCCTAGAAAAGTCATCACATTGAATGCCATCATTCATGAGAGTTTCCTGGCCTAAAGACATCCTGAAATGACTCCTTGAGGGACTAGCGTAGCCTTAGTCAGGGGTAACAACACTGCAGAGCACTTAGGCCCATTCAAGCCTACTCTACAGAGCACCTAGGCCCACTTTGACCTTCGTTGGGGGAGATTGAGTGAAATCTTCATAGGGTTCTAGGAATATTCTTTCATTTTAGACCATCTAGAAGATTCCCACCTCTTATCCTCTCCTATGAGCTCGAAATTGATAGGGAATGAATCAAATAACCTCCTATCCTCTCATCCCTTCCTCCATGGAAACTAACTCCAAAATTGGAAAGCCATTCAATACCCAATTTATGACAAAACCACCTCCATTTCCCCATAAATTGAGCACTCATCATAGTGATCAGGGGCTTGAATTTGAGAATTTGTAAGGAGATATTGTTGGTTTGAAGTTTGAGATTGTAAGCAAGTATTTTTATGTTGTTAGAGTGTTGTGCTTTTGGTGTGATGAAGGGTGGAACTCAAGTTGGATGAGTGACATGGGATCAAACTTCTTTGGTTGTAACTCTTCCTTCTACTTAATAAAGATGTTTACACCTTTTCCCATATTCTTGTCTCTATGTATGACGATTATATGTGTAAATGATTTCGATTCTATTTGCTTATTGTAGATAGATCTCTTGCTTTGATTGGTTTTTGTCCTTTGTTTATGATTGTAGGTACTTATCGAGCAGATTTAGTTCGAGGACCGACGGGAGCTATTCAAAGGAGACAAATGGAATTGAAAGACAACAAGTAGGTCCCTTTGCCTATTTATCTTCTATAGGAAAAGGTTAAACTCTTTAAATATGTTGTTCTAGGTGTAGCTACCCACCTAGGGAAGTTATTTTTATCCGTAGATGCAAAATTCCACATAACACCAACTCCCTAAATGGATGCATCAGTACCCTGCTAGCATCAATTTGCTACCCTAGAACGACCCTGCCACCCTGAAGTATTCTTAGGAACCAACCTAAAGGAGACTTCAATCTCCGACTTGCACCACCTTACCACCCTTAAATGAAAGATAGAAGAATAAATTGTGGGCTCCTATAACAGGGATAATGACCCACTTACAATAGCATTCAAAGGATACTTCACTATTTTTTATGTTGATATATGCCGAGGTCAGAGTCTTCAAGTTTGTTGATTAATTTTGATTGTTGTAGATATTACTTTTATTTATTTTACCCTTGTACTAAAACTTTTCAATCATTCACCCTATTCATTGCATAGGACAGTAATACAATTTATAAAAGAAAGCTCATACCTTAGATCTTTATATCAGTTTGGAGGAGGTCTAGTCATCATGCTATAGTAAAATATAGGCCTTGATCATGCAATCACTATGTATGCATCCTTGTCACTATCTTGCTTCATATATGTCCAGAGTTATTCCCTTGGAAATACCCTAAGACCAAATTTAATCATCCCTTGGAACATACCTAAACAGGTCTCAAAATTTCCCTTACCCCAACTCTTTTCATCTGCAACCTTAACTTCCTTTATTCTATGGCTAGAACATGCATACTCAGCCTTCTACCTTTGACCTTGTTATAGACGTATTTTTTCACTTCAACCCCAATCTTATATGTCGATAAACTAAGGCTCATAAACCCCTAAAAGAGTTGTCTCATACCCTAAAACAACATGGTCATCTAATTACATCATTCCCCAAAAGTTCCACCTGAAAAGCCATCCAGAAATGGCCTAAACTGAACCATACTGACTGCTACATTGGCCAGGTGCAATGCATACTGAGTGGTACATTGCTTAGGTGCGTTGCATACTATTTCGGCCTTCTATAGGGTGCGATAAGTGAGGATGGACAAATGTTCGAGACATTTTGCTAAGTGGATGCTCATAGAAACTTCCCCTCTACCACTTGCCTCTTTGAATTCGCCCAAGGATTAGTAAGAGATCTAAACTTCAGTGATATCTCCTCTTGTGGAACCAAATGTAACAAGTGGAATGGCACCAATTAAAACCCAGAGATGACTCACACCCTTGCAGACATCTATAAATGGATCCCTCATCTAAGATATCTGGAGGCTGGAACGTTGTGAATTGAAAGGAAGTGTTGATAGTTTGTAATTGAGGAAAGAGCATTGTATTGTTGGTGTGATCTTGCTATTTCATGAGGTGAAGAGGGTTTGATGTTGGGAGGATGATGCTGGATCAGAAAACTGGGTTGTAATTCTCCCTTCTATTTAATAAAGTTCTTCAAGTTTTCTTCCATATGATCGCACAATTGTGAATGTTATTATATGTTCATTATATATCTGATTCTGTAATGTGTATGTTGTAATAGATCAAGATGCTTTGACGGTTCTTTGTTACTGTGTTTCTACAGGTACTCTCCAAGCGGGATAAGTACAAGGAGGAGTTGCAAGCTCTGTCAGGGGGGAGAGAGATCAAGCAAAGGATTAAGCAGAAGTTCCAAGTTGGTCCCATTATCTTTCTCTTATCCATTACACATAGAAGAAATCGTTGAATTGCTTTAAACTGTTGTTTCTAGGGTAGCTGCCAAACCTAGAGGGATAGTCACTCGAAAAGACATTATTTTTCCCATAAAAAAATTGACGACTCCACTGAGGAGAGAATATATGTTTGTTTGTTGTTATTGTTTGTTTTATAAACTATAGACAGAGCTGGAAGTCAGCCAGGTAGCCTTCGAACTGCTCTTGCTCTGCAATTGCATAGTAGATGAACGTTGCTTCAGTCAATCTCTGGTTTAGTTTATGAATTAAAAATTTGACTTACAAGAATTCTAGATGCCCTTTTGGTAGCACAGTAACCTCTCAAGACATTCCTCTATACTTTTCTCTTTATTGTCCATCATAGCTCAGCTTAACTCACTGAAAACAACTGCAAATTTGAGCCAAAACCCACTTCAGTTGCGCTCCCTGGCCCATCGCACTGTCTATCACTGTAAACCAGTATGAATCACACTTCCCGAGTGTGTAAAGTGCGATGCATCCCTGTTTCTGTGAAGCCCAGGTGTGATGACTGACTGAACCTATTTCCATTCTAGAAATTGGGGGTTTTTGTCCTTGTTTTCAATTTTGTTTAGTTGTTTTGCTGCTTATGAACAGTGCCTCCTTACTGAAGCCTACTTGCATCACATAGATCAGCCTCCATTGATTAGGATTAGTGGATTTTTTTTGCATTTGTTCATCATTTATAATCCTTTTTCAAAAAGTTGCTTAAATTGATCTGTCGCTTTGGTACAAAAAGTGGTGTAACTGTCGTTTTGTGTCGAAAAGAGAAGTGTCGTGGATTCTTCCTTCCCTGGATAGTCGATTGAACTTTTCTTCATGTAATTGATTTGATTTGTTTTTTATTCCAAGTGTCGAAAGCATTTTTATTCAAAATTGAAAAGTGTTGTTTAGTCTTCCTTTCTCTTTTGAAGAAGAAATTGTCGAAAATGTCATTTTGAAAGAAATATTTCAGATCTTTGTTGCATTTAATTTTCCTTTTTGGAAATTTTCACATTAAGGGGAATGAAAACGAATACATGCATTTTCATTTGCATTTAGTTTGTGTGTGAATAATGATTTAGGAAAATGCACTAGTGTGTGCTCTTTTCTCTTTGTTTGAAAGAACTGTAATCTTCTTTCCCTAGTAGCTAGGATTTTCATTGATCAAAATAAACAACGATTGTTTATCATTGTAGATTGAATTTTAGGAATTTCAAAATCATCATCATGCAGTGAACCATTGAAAGGAAAACTTTAAACAAGATCAACTTTAAAATAAATCTCAATTAACTTAACAATTCTTTGGAACTTAACACAACATATCTAGAGGTCTAGGCTAGAGATGTGTTCCAACGTCGTAAAAACTAGTAAATATCATTTTCTTTGAAGTTTGGGTGATTCCTCCTCCTTGATACGACAAGTGTTAGCACGTACTTGTGCTCCTGGTACCATCGAGTATATATTTGGAGACCACAATAGCCTTATATCCTTTATCCATAGGAAGTTGAGTCTGCCACCCTATTGATCGCAATGCACTGAACATAGCATTCGAGAAGATTGACTGCCATACATAAGTCCTTGGTAATTTTTCTTTAATTTATCACCAAGGTGTATTTTGCAGTTTTGTGATTGGTTTGGTAATCCCTCTGTTTATATTTTCTAGAGTAGTCACTTTCATTCCTTTTCAACTCTTTAAAAGAAAAGGTCCATTTGAGCACTTGTCACTTCAGGCTCATTAAAAATCGAAGGGGACTAGAGTCATCTTTATCTTTTTCTCGACTCTTAAAAACTGAAAAATCAAAGTTGTGTCAAATCATCATTAAAATTAATTGAATTTAGAATAACATCCCTATTCCTTAGTTGATCTTAGGTTGAGATATATGGAGTCCACCAATCAAGGAATCCCTTTTGAGGGGAATCCTAGTCCTTTTACTTCTTGGGGAAATATTGGTGCTCCTCATATGGCCACATTTTCCCTCCCAGGACTTACCATTGGCTTGCCAGTATGGTTGTTCTCAACCTTTGTGGTTCAAAATACCGTGATTCCTCAGCAATCGAATCAGCATCCAGTTGATACTGAAGTTGACCCTTCACCTTCTTCTTCATTTGTTTCTCCCTCCCCTTCTTCCTCTTCTCTTGGTGAAAGTAGTGATGCTAGTAACCGAGTGGTTGAGAAGAAGAAGAAAGGGAAGGAGAAGAAGAAGAAGCAAATTCAGCAAGGGGGCAACCATGCTTCATCTGGTGAAAATCCGCACATTAAAACTCCTAAACCCAAATTTCCATGCATAATTTGTAGAGGAGACCATTTTCATCAAGATTGTCCTTGCTTTCCTCGGATCTTGAGAGAATGGTCCCCCCGTTCGCACCAACCAGTGTCATCAACCTCTGGTGATCATGTTGGTAATACACCATCAACTAGTGATAGTGAAGTTCATGGACAGAAATGAAAGGTCAAAGTACCATGTAGGTTATGTGAAGGTAATCATTTCCTTCACCGTTGTCCTTTTTTGGAGGAAGCCAAAAGAGTATTGGATAACCGTCCTACTTCACCGCAGCAACTTCCATCTGGTTAGCAGAAACTATCCCCAAGTCCTTCACTAGTTTAAAAACTGACTGACTTAAATCAACTGTTGGTCGAAACCACTCTCTCTAAAAGTGAAACTTATGAGCCTATACCCGACCAAAGTCAACAGGTCAAAGTGGCACCCGACCCAGTTTTACCTTCAGAAAATCGTACCCTTCCCAAAGAGAGTGAGAATGATACTGTTCAAATTCTTTTTGTTACATCAGAATCCAATGAACTTGGGGGAAATCTACCCATTCCTTCGCAACAGGAGGATAATCCTCCAGTTCTTGAAACTCAAGGGGTTAATTCAACCATTTATTCCATACCCCCTCCAAGCAATCTAGTCACTTCCTTTGATTGGAATCGACTAGCAAGATCCTGCCTTCCTTCTTATGTACCTTTCCGGATCATAGTACAAGTTTACAAAATGATCGTATCTAGCACTATCATAGATAAAGGGGAATCAGTGAGTATCCTTTCCTCAACTGCTTGGAAAGCACTTGGTACGCCATCGCTTATGCCTATTACACAGAATATGTTAGGCTTTAACAAAGGAACCAGTCGACTGTTAAGAATCCTTCATAAGTTACTGATCACTTTGGGAAGGAAAATCGTTCACCTGAACGTGATGGTAGTCCCAGGACCGTTAGATTACAATCTACTCCTTGGACGTGACTATGTTTATAACATGGAGGCTATTGTTTCAACACTCTTCCAAGTGATGTATTTCCCACATGAAGGCAAAATTGTCAAGCATAGTGTTGTGGGGAAAAGTATCCGACGCGGATGACCCTATCCCTACTCTAAAGGTGACAGTCTTTAGCAACAACTGAAAGTAAAGCTTTGATATTTTCCTTTATGAAAGTACAGAAAGAAGGAAGAAAAGATTAACCAACCTGGTGTCTTTCGCTTAGTCGATCCTTATCCTCTCTCTTTGTCTCGTGTTCCCAGCTCCTTGCTCTCTTGGCCGGTCCAGCTACACACAGATCCTGCACAAAACAAGAGAGGAAACTACAAGATACATGTACTCATAACTGATGCATGGATTAGAGTGAATCAAATATACAAGTAAATACAATACATCAATGCAATACAAGTATATAGGAGAACATGCAAAACTTTATTGATAGAAGTAACAGGGTTCTGAGAAGGTTACAACCAATGATGGCTCCAATCCAGCAGCACCTCCCCAGCAGCAAGAACTCTCCTCTTCACCTCTAGTAAAACAATCACCCAATAGCTCTAACTGTAAACCAACAGCACCTCCTTGCTTTACACAAAATTCCAGCCTCCTTAGACCTCATAGAAGAGCTCTATATATAGGAGAGAAGAAGAGAGGATGAGTCAGCTTGAGACTGACATGAAGCTGCCTTGTGTCCTCTCCCTCTTCAGTTAATCTTCAGTTCTTGAGTCCACTTGGAGATCCTTGCTTACACATGGTTATCAAGTACCTCTTACTCATCACAGGGCGAATCTCATGAACCAAGTGTCAGTTTGGAAGCTTCCTGGGCAGTTGACACCTTGCAGAATGACTGTGCCACTTGGCCAATCTCGCCCAGCGCAGGTAGCCTTCATTAGATTTGACTTCCAGCGCAGGTACAAGGAGGAGCAGTTGCATTCCAGCGCAGATGCTCAGTGGAGCAGCTGACATGATCCAAAATTAGCCTGTTTTGAAGTGTTTTCAGGTGGAGAACTGATTGGAAGTGTTGTTGTTTGATGACCTTGTTCTTTTAGGGGTAAGAACAACATGTTTAGGGACTGAGGATCCCTGTAATTATTGACATTTCATGCTCCATGTTGCGAGGCACAAAAATGTCTATAACAGTTGCCCCCTAAAGTATGAGGCCGTTTATCGGGTGAAATGCTTTATCTAGAGGGTCCGAAGTTCATTCCAGTGCTGAGGAGGCGCCCTGTAATACAATACAATACAATACATTATTTTTCATTCTATTTTCATGATCTAGCTGAGGCGGGCATTCCCATGCTCAGCTTTTATAAATACATTTTGGTACATATGACAGACGATCGTCTGAAGGTAGACTGATAATTTTCTGCTGAAATTATCATCCTTTGAATAGGATGATCATCTGCTGCAATGATGTACATGGCAAATGCTTTTATATTTCCTGAATATATATCGCAGCCCGGATGGATGAAACTAGATCCGGGGTCTTCAAACTCGTTCGTTCTTCACTCTAAGTACAAGTCGATCCATGTGAGAATTTCGCTGAAGTCGAACATGGAAAGACATCGCTTGATTACCAGTCAATAATGAGAACCGTTAACAAGCGCGAGAGGAATCACCAATAATGACGATGACCCTCAAGGTACTGCAGTACAATTCACGTGGCGTGAATAAAGGACTTGGCGTCGAACGCCACGCAAAATCTTCTGGTCGAAGGTCATTAATGTATACCTGTCGCCGGAAGTGAGAAACTTGCCATTGAGGCATGCAAGCTTCAAAGTACTGATGGGGGTGTTCCTAGATCAACTTCTTGGATAATGAGCTGAAGTCGACAAGAAGCGATCCGTCAAAGGAGGGCCTTAATGAATCCCACATCAATGACACGGAACGGAGCTAATGATTTTAGTGGAGGTGAAAACAAACTGTGACATATGATTCAGGGTGGCGATCATGAATGGATGAAGGATAATGTATGGCAGTGGATGGGACACGGTTGACACTTTCAGAATGACCCCTCTTGAACATATAACGACACTGATGCGATGGATCGGTAGCATTACCCCAAATGTGGATGATTTGGCGAGGACCATGGTGATGAGACCGGTGAATGAAACAACCCAACCCGATGTGGTACGGAGGAAAAGTGTCATGTTCAAGAGTGACTTGCTACCATTAAACTTTGATGTTCTCCCAATTTTTCCCCAGTCATTTCTGACCAGTACCTCTTTATTTTTGTCAAGCTTGAGGAGGATAACATATGCTTGTTCTATAACCTGCCCTTCAGGCAAGCCCATCGCTATGATTTAACGAGCCTAGCGATAGGGAAACTCGTTCTCGTCTAAAGACAAGTTTGTCGCTATTTAATCATTTTAACGAGTCTAACGACAAGGAAAACTCGGTCCTTTTCATTTTTAGAGAGTCTGAAAAGGTACAGAAAGTCAACTCCATAATCCCTTTTTCGTCAGCTAATCCCTTAAGTCCGAAAAAGTATAAAACAATACAGAAGGGATGGCTGTTCGGTACTTTTAACGAGCCGAATAAGACAAGCGCTCGATCCTTTTGTGCAATAATCCCTCAGGTCCAAAAAGATTAAAATTTAGAGGAGGGATAGCGTTCCGGTCATTTAACGAGCTGGAAGGCCAAAACTCGGCAAACTTTTCATATTTTATGAGTCAGTGAAAAGAGCTCAAAGAAGACTCGTCTTTTGAGGAACGAGTGATAAACAGGGATAGCAGCAGATTCCAGGTACAGGTTGGAATTTTCCAATCACGGCAGTGTCACAAGGATGGCTAGGTGAAATCACTCTTCGCAGCTGTTTCTCAAAAGAGGTAAACACACAAATGGAAGTGAATGATCGGCCAAATGAACAGTGGAGGTGATGGATGAAAACACGATCAAGGTTCTTATGGCTGATGAATTTACGATCTCAAAAGGTTATTTACCGGTTCATTTTTTCCATGAGCTTGAACTCTGGGGGAAACTTTTGCTCACACTTTTCTATTTTTTAACGAGCATAAATTCAGTCATAAAACTGCTCGAATCTTGCATTTATTTTTTAAAGAGCATGAACTATATGCTAAAACTGCTCGATATACCAGTCATAATAAGAACGCCTCCTATGAGATAACTATTTTTTAAGGAGCTTTATCTCACAAAGCTATGCTCCAATTTCGGCAAATTTTACCTTTGCCCCACAGGCTTTCTTCATGCAAGGTCGGAAACGGCTAATCCTACGAGTTTAAAGGGTTAGACCTACAGGTTTAAAGGGAGGACCTAAAAATTTAAAAAATAAATAGTCGTCCCTTGCTTGCATTCCAAAAGTTTGCATGCCCCCAGGTATAGGATAGAATTTCGAGGCTGCCCCTTTTCAACGAGGTTTGCCTCTTTCTTATTATCCGAAGAGGGTTCTATTTGCTGCCGCAAATCAATCTCTTTCTTCGGCGGTGTCTATCATTGGGTTGTCCAAAGATGGTTACCCTCTGTCACAACAATATAGTCCCCTACTTTGTAGGCTGCCCCTGCTTATCCTTCAAAACATATGTTTTAATGGGCGAGGCTTGAATTCAAAGATGGTTACTATTCGTCGCGATAAGGGAATTCCTACTTGGGCATTGCCCACTTTTTTAGACAAAGGTGAATGGCTCTTTTGCCAAACACATAACTTTAACAAAAAAACACTATTCCAGAACAACCCCACTTCCTTCAACGGACGGGGTACGGACTAGTCATATTCTTCTGCGGAAATTCTTCCTTATACCTGGGGTTTCTTCTGCCCGAAGCAGACCAGGGTGCATGCCCCCTGGGTCCTAGTCTTTCTTTCCGAATCACTCGCATTCATCGGGAAGGAGGACTGGGGGTGGAGGCGAATCTTGAGTGAATAGACCATTTAGGATTGGTATTTGACTATTTGCGATGCGAGATCCCGGAAATGAAAGTTGGTCTACGAGCTTGACCACCCTTCCTTCGTGGGGAAAACACATTACTCTAAAGAGTGAGGAGACTATCGCTCCCATGCAATAAATATAGTCGCGTCCAAGGAGTAGGTTATAATCCAAGGGTCCTTGGACGACCAACACGTTCATCTCGACGGTCTTCCCTTTCAATGTAACAGGTACATTGGGGAGGATCCCTAATGGTCGACTGGTTCCTTTATCAAAACCTGAGAGATTTCTCAACTCAGGTAAAAGCGCTGGGGAACCCAGTGCTTTCCAAGCAATAGAGGAAAGGATACTCACAGACGCCCCTTCATCAATGATAGTACCAGCCATAATCATTCTATAGATCTGGACAATGATTCTGAACGGTATACTGGCTGGTAACCGGGGTCTGCCTAGTTGATTCCAATCAAAGGATACAACCAGGTTGCTTGGTGGTGGGATCGAATATACGGCCGGATATGACTCTGATGATGTTCCTTCCTGCGATAAAGGAATGGGCACATTGCCCTGACGCTCATCGGAGTCGGTGCTGATGAAAAGAACCTGGATGGTGTCATCCTTATTCTCTTCAGTGAAGGTGTCGCATGAAGATGATTCTTCGGCGACGGTGTCATTTGAAGACGGGTCTTCAATGACGAAGTCATTGGACGATAGAACCTTTGAAGGAAGAACCGGGTCAACTGTCGTTTCGACCTTTAGACTTTCGTCTGGTCTGGATTCAGTAGGTTCATTCTCAATGACCGACACTTCAGCTGACCACTTGAGCCGGTCAACTGGATTTTCAACTATCGAGGGATTAGGCGCGAGTTTTTGGTATCCAGGAGGAAGTCGCAACGGTGAAACCAGGCGATCTTCCAAAACTCTCTTTGCCTCATCTAAGAATGGACATTTGTGGATGGCATGATTGCCTTCACACAATAGACAGGGTGATCTTGGTCCCCTTCTTCGTCCTTCACTCTCGTTAGTTGACGGATTGCAATCAACATGACAACCAGAGGTTGATGTTACCAGATTGTGCAACCTTGGGGACCAATCCCTTAGTATCCGGGGAATACAAGGACAATCACGATGGAAGTGGATCCCTTTGCAAATGACACATGGCGATTTAGGCCCGGTCGGTGCAGTGTGTGGGTTTTTGTCAGCTTTCTTCTGCTTGCCCCCAGTCGCCTTCGCCAGAGGCTCCTTCTGCTTCTTTTCTCTCTTCTTCTTTTCCTTCTTCTCCTTGGGAGGCCGACTTTTGCCAGCTCTACCTTGCGAAGATGAAGGATCAGAGGAAGTATCATAAGAAGTGGAAGGCTGGTGGGTAGTTCTAGATTGTTCTGACTGTTGATTCGACTGCTCAGGATTAGTGGCGATCTGGATTACATTAGTTGAAAAGAGCCATACAGGGAGGCCGATTGTCAATCCTGGAAGTGACAATGTAGCCATATGAGGCGCACCAACATCTCCCCAAGAGGAGAAGGGATTTGGACTTCCGCCAAGGTTACTTCCTTGGTTGGTGGGCTCCATACTTTTCAACTGAAAGATCAACGTGGGAATAACAGGTGATTATGTTCCGCTTAAAATAAATTTTATTAACGACGCTTTTAGACACAAACTTGCTTTTTCATGTTTTAAGAGTCGAGAAAAAGCTAAAGATGACTCTAGTCGCCTTCGATGTATTAACGAGCCCGAAGTGACAAATGCTCGGTTGGACTTTTTCAGTTATAGAGTTTGAAAAAGGCCAAAAGAAACTGCTCTAGAGATCTAGGCAGAGGGTGTGCCAAACCTTTCGCGAAACCACAGAATACGTTTTACGGTACGGGTGGTCGATCTTCGTGAATGCTGTGTTCACTGCATCGCGATCGGTAGGGTGGCCGACACGGTTTCCTAAGGATAAAGGATAAAAGCCTATAGGGGTCTCCCAATATACGCGACGGTACGTGGGAGCACAAGTCCGTGTTAGTGCCACCAACTCTCAGGAGGAATCACCCACCTTCGTAGAGATCGACAGTCACTATGTTTAACGACGCCGGAACACGTCTCTACCTAGACCTCTAGATGTTTGCGTTATGTTACAAAGCGTTGTTATGTAAATTGAGTTTATTTTAATGTTGATCTTGCTTAACAGTTTGCCTTTCAGGGTCGCCACGAGATGTATATATACAACTTCCTATATGCAATCTAAGATGAGAAGCAAATCTTTTCAATCTTTCAACTTTGAAAACCTTAATCTACTGAGGGAAAAGAAAGACACAACTTTTTCCACAGATCATAGAACACACACTAAAATGCACATTTTCCTAAATCGTCAAGCACACAGTCAAATGCAAAATGCACAATGCATGTATTTATTTTCGTTATCCTTAATGTTGATGTAAGACAGAAAGGAAACTGTTGTATAATTTTGAATCTAATTTCAAGTAGAAATAAACAAGCTTGTCCAATAATCAAAAAGACACCTTATGATCGACTTGTTTAAACACAGGAAATGTATAGATCCAAACCATAAAATGAAAAACAAACAAACTCAAACAGCCATGAACAGTAATAACACTAGCTCATAAGATCACAAAGACACTTTTACAGTTCAGGATCTAAGAGGCCACAGCTATACTGGTTCGCTTTTCACAATGGGAAACTGTAACTGAAACAAGAAATACTGAAAGAACATTCACAGTTTCATCACACAACTGAGGCGGAATAATGTCAAGGAGAATGGTTTACAGCAAGCACAATGACCAGCAAGCAATCAGCAAAAAATCAGTGAAAACAGGGCTCAGACACAAAGGGAAACCTCAGCAAGACACTGGCTAACAGGTCCAGCGCAGGCTCTGGTCTGTCAGTTTGATTCTCAGCGCAGTTCCCGAAGGGAGTACCTGCGCTGGAATGCAGACTGCCTGTGCACAGCCTGCACTGAGACACGAGAGTTGCGTTTACAAGGAATTCCGGGTCATAAAAAGCTCAAAAATGCACTGTTTTTGCTGAAATAAAAAGCTATAGGTCAAGTACAGGCTAAGGGATGATCAAGAGGATGAAAAGCTATCACAAAGAGTAAAGAGTCTTTTGTAGATAAGCTCTTCAAATCTTGAATTTGCTCAGCAAATGAGCAAGAGTAGCAGTCCCTCTACTTCGCTTTTGATATAGTCAAAAGCTTTTCGATTTGGTACTCTTTTCTTCAAGAAATGAATAGCAAAATACTACAAACACCAACAAGATACTAGGCTCCCCAGCGGAGTCGCCAGTTTGTTGTGGGGAAAAGTATCCGACGCGGATGACCCTATCCCTACTCTAAAGGTGACAGTCTTTAGCAACAACTGAAAGTAAAGCTTTGATATTTTCCTTTATGAAAGTACAGAGAGAAGGAAGAAAAGATTAACCAACCTGGTGTCTTTCGCTTAGTCGATCCTTATCCTCTCTCTTTGTCTCGTGTTCCCAGCTCCTTGCTCTCTTGGCTGGTCCAGCTACACACAGATCCTGCACAAAACAAGAGAGGAAACTACAAGATACATGTACTCATAACTGATGCATGGATTAGAGTGAATCAAATATACAAGTAAATACAATACATCAATGCAATACAAGTATATAGGAGAACATGCAAAACTTTATTGATAGAAGTAACAGGGTTCTGAGAAGGTTACAACCAATGATGGCTCCAATCCAGCAGCACCTCCCCAGCAGCAAGAACTCTCCTCTTCACCTCTAGTAAAACAATCACCCAATAGCTCTAACTGTAAACCAACAGCACCTCCTTGCTTTACACAAAATTCCAGCCTCCTTAGACCTCATAGAAGAGCTCTATATATAGGAGAGAAGAAGAGAGGATGAGTCAGCTTGAGACTGACATGAAGCTGCCTTGTGTCCTCTCCCTCTTCAGTTAATCTTCAGTTCTTGAGTCCACTTGGAGATCCTTGCTTACACATGGTGATCAAGTACCTCTTACTCATCACAGGGCGAATCTCATGAACCAAGTGTCAGTTTGGAAGCTTCCTGGGCAGTTGACACCTTGCAGAATGACTGTGCCACTTGGCCAATCTCGCCCAGCGCAGGTAGCCTTCATTAGATTTGACTTCCAGCGCAGGTACAAGGAGGAGCAGTTGCATTCCAGCGCAGATGCTCAGTGGAGCAGCTGACATGATCCAAAATTAGCCTGTTTTGAAGTGTTTTCAGGTGGAGAACTGATTGGAAGTGCTGTTGTTTGATGACCTTGTTCTTTTAGGGGTAAGAACAACATGTTTAGGGACTGAGGATCCCTGTAATTATTGACATTTCATGCTCCATGTTGCGAGGCACAAAAATGTCTATAACACATAGCTCCAAGTCAATCATCATCCCTAAATGGTCCTTTTATATCAATGGTGTCTCTTGAACCTTCATTTCATCCACCTAATTGCCATGAGTAGTCTGGTGAATGTAACAAAGTTTAGGGGGCATGCACCTTCAGCTATTTTGCGGACAAACCCAACTGAGAAGATAAGTTTCCCTATAAGTTATGTGATTGGTCTGACACACCATTCACCTTTGTCTATTTTGCAGACGAAGCCAAGGAAGTTTTTTGTCTATTCTACAGATGAAATCATCCTACCTAAACTTAGTAGTTTCCATTTGGTTACAGGAGACTCTCCTTTTCATCATGCTGGGGGCATGTAAACCTTTTTTCGGTTTCATTTTAATTTTTTAGTTTTTCGCTTTTTACTTTTGACATTTCTAGCTTTTTAGATTTGTCGTTTCTAGCTTTTCAGTTTTAAACTTGCGTAGAAATAGAAACTAGATCAAGCATATATTTCCATTTTAAGCTTGTAAAAAAATGAAACTAAAACCGAGCATAGTTCCCCCACGGTTCAAGCTCGTTAAAAAATGAACCCACCACCGAGTAAATACCCTTTGTGATTGTTGTCTGTCAACCTTTTGAGCCTTGGTTGTGCACCTCTCATCACCTCCATTACTTTGGCCGATCATACGCTTCCACTTGGTTGTTTACCATTTTGAGGAACAGCTACGACAAGTGTTCTTGTTAGCCAACCTCTTCCCAGAAATGACCATGTTTTGAGAAGTTCCAAGCTTACCCGGAACCAGTTGCTACCCTAGACACCACTCATTCCTCAAAAATCGAGTCTCCTTTAAACCCTTTTCAGACTCATTAAATATGAAAATATTTTCGAGCACCGGCCTTTCCAGCTCGTTAAATTGATTGGAAATGTCCTCCCTCCTGTATATTTTAATCTTTTTCGGACCCGAGGGATTATCTCACGAAAAAGTTCAAGCGCTTGTCTTTTTCGGCTCGTTAAAGTGATCGAAAAGTCATCCCTTTTGTATTATTTTAATCTTTTTCGGACCTAAGGGATTATTCTAGGAAAAAGAGCCTCCAGAGTTTCCTTTTTGTCCCTTTTCAAACTCTCTAAATATGAAAATGACTGAGTTATCCTTTTCGTTAAACTCGTTAAAACAATAGCGACAACCTTGTCAATTCTAGACAAGACAGAGTTCCCTTTTCGTCCCTTTTCAAACTCTATAAACATGAAAAGGACCAACTTATCTTTGTCGTTAAACTCGTTAAAACAATAGTGACAAACTTGTCCACCTAGACAAGAATGAGTTTCACTGTCGCTAGACTCGTTAAAACATAGTGACAGGTTTTCCCGAAGGGCAAATTATAGAACAAGCATATGTTATCCTCCTCAAGCTTGACAAGAATAAAGAGGTACTGGTCAGCAATGACTAGGGAAAAAGGGAAGAAAACTTGAAAACTTTATGGTAGCAAGTCACTCTTGAACATGACACTTTCACTTCATCTCTGTGATTGAGTTGGGTTTGGTTATTCCATTCACCGGTCGTCTCACCATTGGTCTTTCACACCATTCATCTTTTGGGGTTAACGCTACCAATTCATATCAGTGTCGCCGATATGTTCAAGAAAAATCATTCAGTCAATAATTCACCATCCAGTTAATGTCTCATTCACTTCAATACCTTCAACCTTCACTTTTCATGACCGTCATTCCTGAACCTTGTGTCGTCAGATCGTTTTCACCTCCAAAAAAAAAAAAAAATCATTTGCTTCGTTTCGTGTCGTAGATGTGGGATACATTAAGGCCCTCCTACGACGAGTCACTTCTTGTTGACATCAGCTCATTATCCAAGAAGTTGACTTAGAAACAACCCTTTCAGTGCTTTGAAGCTTGCATGCCTCAATGGCAAGTTTCTCACTTCCGGCGACAGGTTGACATCCATGGCCTTTGATCGAAATATTTTGCGTGGTGTTCGACATCGGATCATATATTCACACCACGTGAATTGTATTGTAGTACCTTGAGGGTCATCATCATTATCAGTGATTCCTCTCACGTCTATTAACAGCTCACATTATTGGCTTGTAATTAGGCGATGTCTTTCCATGTTCGACTTCAGAACAAATTTTCACATGGATCGACTTGTACATCGGGCGAAGATTGAATGAGATTGAATACCCTGGATCTAGTTTCATCCATCTGGGCTATGATAGATTCAGGGATATAAAAACATCAAATGTACAAAGATGCTGCAAAGATGGTCGTCCAAACCAAGGATGATGACTATACATCTGAAGAATCATCAATATGCATCTACTGATGACTATCTAATCTATGTACATGAAATGAATTTATAAAGTTGAGCATGGGAATGCCTGCCTCAACTAGAACATGAAAAATTATATTATGATGATGTATTGTATTGTATCTTATATAGATCACCTTCCAGTTTCAAAACCTCGGATCCTCATGATAAAGAATTTCACCCGACATCAAGATTTACGACTTCATGCTTTAGGGGGCAATTTTTATAGACATATTTGGGCACTTCAACCCCAATCTTATATGTCAATAAACTAAGTCTCATAAACCCCTAAAAGAGTTGTTTCATTACCTAAAAGAACATGGTCATCTGATTACATCATTCCCCAAAAGTTCCACTTGAAAAACCATCCAGAAATGGCCTAAACTGAACCATACTGACTGCTACATTGGCCAGGTGTGATGCATACTGAGTGGTACACTGCTCAGGTGTGATGCATACTGTTTGGGCCTTCTATAGGGTGCGATGAGCGAGGATGGACAAATGTCCGAGACAGTTTGCTAAGTGGATGCTCATAGAATCTTCTAGAAACTTCCCCTCTACCACTTTCCTCTCTGAATTCGCCCAAGGATGAGTAAGAGATCTAAACTTCAGTTATCTCTCCTCCTGTGGAACCAAACGTAACAAGTGGAATGACACTAATCAAAACCCAGAGCTGACTCACACCCTTGCACACATCTATAAATGGATCCCTCATCTAAGAGATCCGGAGGTTGGAATGTTGTGAATTGCAAGGAAGTGTTGATAGTTTGTAATTGAGGAAATAGCATTGTATTAAACAAGTAAATAAACTAATAATTCAATAATTAATTTAAACACATGAATAAAGTAAGTAAAAAATATTTAACTTATCAAAAATAATAAACTAATAATAATAATAATAAAATAAATAAATAATATTCTAATAAAAATAATAATAATAATAATAATAAAATGATATTATTATAAAAATAAATAAATAAATATAGTGAATAAATAATATCAAAATAAATAAATAATAATAATAACAAATTAATTAATTAATTAATAAAAAGTAAAAATTAATAATAATAATAATAACAAATAAATAAATAATAAAAATAATAAAAAATATATATATATATATATAATAATAAAAATGAATAATAAACAAATGAATTTTAAATAAAATAAGCCGACATAATTTCTCACTCCATTCCTTAATAACCCTCTTATATATATCAATGATCATAGCTCTGTGATACATCATTAATTTTAAAGATTATCTATTGTCGCCTCCCCTGATGATGGACTCACTTCGTAGTCCGAAACGTTTTATCTATTGTCGCCTCCCCTGATGATGGACTCACTTCGTAGTCTGAAACGTTGGGTTCACAAAACTCTACAACAGGTCATTCCTCCTCTATCTAAGAGCATTGTATTGTTGGTGTGATCTTGCTATTTCATGAAGTGAAGAGGGTTTGATGCTGGAAGGATGATGCTGGATCAGAAAACTGGGTTGTAATTCTCCCTTCTATTTAATAAAGTTCTTCAAGTTTTCTTCCATATGATCGTGCAATTGTGAATGCTATTATATGTTCATTATATATTTGATTATGTAATGTGTATGTTGTAATAGATCAAGATGCTTTTACGGTTCTTTGTTACTGTGTTTCTACAAGTACTCTCCAAGCGGGATAAGTACAGGGAGGAGTTGCAAGCTCTGTTAAGGGGGAGAGAGATCAAGCAAAGGATTAAGCAAAAGTTCCAGGTTGGTCCCATTATCTTTCTCTTATCCATTACACATAGAATAAATCGTTGAATTGCTTTAACTATTGTTTCTAGGGTAGCTGTCAAACCTAGAGGGCTAGTCGCTCGAAAAGACACTAGTTTTCCCATAAACAAACCTATAAAGGCACAAATTCAGGCTTCTTATGAATCCAATATAGGCCCAAATTCATCTTTCTCCTGCATCTTAGATAGGTCCAAAATCAGCCTTCTCCTGTGATTAGAATAGGCCCAAATTCGGCCTCTCTCTACAATCTCAACAAGATTAAATTCGACCCCCTCATGTGGCGTAAATAGGCCTATCTATGTGGAAATAATATCTCTAACCCAGGCCTTCAACAATATCTCAAACCTGATCTCAAGCAACCCTCACAACAGACATAAACTTGACCTTATCCACCTCGAATGAGCCTCAGATCAACCTCAACAACTCGGCCTCAACCTAGCGATTCCCCGCAAAAAAAAATGAATCCAAAACACTAAGAAATTCAGCCTCTCATCCAGATAACACATTCTGACCTTTGTCTGAGAAATATCAAAGTATTCCTAAAAGTGAAAATGTGTTCATATGATTATGGCATGCATGCGCACACACACACACACATATGAAATCATGTATAGGCCTAAAGTTATGTTTGATTTGATGTACAATAATCGTAGATTATGAGAACTTGTTAGGAGTAATCTAATGTCTGAAATAGAGAAATTAACTTATAAATCCTCCTACCTAAATTTATGCAATGAAGTGCATAAATTGTGGTGGGAAGTAGTTTTTGGTAACTTTGCCTTTTTACTTTATTACTCTTAAAATTTTGGTTGGCAATGACTTTTGGTAGTAATCTGAAGTTTTCTTCCTTTTAAGAATTGAATTTAAATCTTCAATTATATAAGTTCTTATGTCTATAAAGCAATATCTACATAACTTTTAGGGTTAGTAAATGTCAGTAAGAATTTTTTTTACATAGTTTAATGTTGTAAATTATGGTAATGATCGAGTAGAAGATAAAAGATAAAATTATCATTATTTATATGAAAACTATATATATGCACATAATTACTTACATTCATAAATTTCTCATATATGAAAGAGGGGAATTTTGGGCTTCAAATTTTCTACAATCCACGACCGCCATTAAAGTTAGATGTGAAGAATGTTGATAAAAAATTGGAAAATTTATTCAATAGAGATCATCATCTTCAACTCTTAACACAAATTTTCTTAGATTTGTTTCAGAACTTGCTAAAATCTACTTCATTGGCAATCTAGAGAAATCAATGAGACTTTTACCAAGTAAAAATGTTTTTTCCAATGTCCAAAAATTCCATAAGGGTTCGTCTTGGAAACATTAATAAATTTAACATGACAGGCTTAACAAAATTTCATATGACAATTTTAAGAAGGTCAATAACGTTATACATGAAAAAATCATCCTATTGTTGAAATACATCGAGGGTTCAGAAGATTTGGAAAGGCCAGTAAAATTGGCATAATGCATTTATCCGATGGCTAAAAAGTCCATTGGCTTCCATGGATTTGGAAATGTTAATAAAATGGAAATGACAATTTTAGTCAATGGTCTAAAAGCCCATCACTGATTTGTTGGAAACACTGAGAGGGGAGTGAATCAGTATTTCACTTCAATTAGTTAATTCTTTTAATTTTCAAAGCATTGATTAGCAGTAGCATCAAATCAAACATAAATCAAAAAACACCATTCAACAATGCACAGTATCAAAGACAGTAGACACAAGATTTTTAAGTGGAAACCAATTCATTTTATTAATTAATTCATTAATACAATAATTGATTAATAAGCCCATGATGAACACTAGGAATATTATCACATACAGAGTCAAACATTATGAGAAGAGTCTTATGATAGGGTTCCAAGCTACTGCATGTTGGGCTAGTATGACAAGAAATGAACAAGGAAATTGAACATGGACTATAGAGCAAGGATTCTTATATTGTGATTCTAGCTAGCTAAGAGTCACATGAGATTTGTGGAGACCCTAGGCTCAATAGATATAGGAGTTATATGATACTTTTTGTTTTTGTGAAGAAAATACCCCCTTATGGTATCATAACTTGGTTATGGGGTGGCCAATAGTGAAAATTATTAGTGAAATTATGCCTAGGATTGGGTGGAAAGACTCCTTCCCAAGTCAATTGTGAGCTTGAAATTTCAAATAAATGTTGTTTCTAACTCCTATTATTTTGTCCATTTTCTCTCTAAATTTTTCTCCTAAAGCTAGTGAAGAAAGTTATATGTTTTCTCTTTTATGGAATATTGTATGTGGTACATGCATTAAATCATTATACAAATCTAGTATGAGTATCTAAATGTGCACAGGTTTATCACCTGATAACTCCCCTGTTTCCACAATTATAGAGGTAAGATCTAGGTTTAATATAAGAGGAGAATATTGTACATGGTACGTTTTAAATCATTATACAAATCTAGTATGAGGATCTAAAGGTTAAACATATATTAATGCATAACCCAAATATCTAATATATACCAAGGCATAGTATAATTATAGAAAACTAGGTTATTACTAGGGTAGAGTAAAATTTATAATGTTTAATATTTTATAGTGAAAATTTATTCATATATATATATATATATATATAGCGAGAGAGAGAGAGAGAGAGCAATTTGAAACAACTTGTTTGGAGTAATTTGATGTACGAAATACAGAAATCAATTCCATAACCTTCTACGTAAATTCATGTAAGGGAGTGCATAATTTGATGAAAAGTAATTTCTCCTAACTTTGCATTTTTACTTTATAATTCTTACCTATATATGAGCTAAGAAATGCATAAATTTTGATGAGTAGTAACTCTTGGTAGGTATGTTAATTTACACATGATTCTCACCTATTTTTTCTAGTGTGAGACTTGCTTAAATTATAGTAGACAAAAGTCTCCTCATGGGATGACCAAGTGGTTGGCACAATGGGATATTATTCCCTCCACCTCGTTTCAATTCCCACGGGATTACATCTTTGGCCGATTGTGATAAGGCCCAAGGAGTAGGCTCCCCCACACCCGTGGATTCTTAGCTTTTGCTAAGTCATAAGTTCCTAGGATATCTTGCTTACAAGCTATTGGATATACTCTTGGTGTTATAGTGGCAATGGTTAGATTTGATCTCGGACCTCGCCCAAATTACTCCAATGTGTTACTGGTTCACCACAGTTTTAAAAAAGTATGGTTGTTATAGTGTTTTCTCCTCGAAGGTGTACGAAAAGAAAACACTTAAGACTGTGGATGACAAATAGTCTCAAAAATATAAATGGTTGCTAAACATTGTAGATCTGCAGAAAATGATAGAAACAAAACCTGCCAAAGTCTTGATCTATGTCGTAATAATAGTTAAACAACAAAATTAAATAGTAATAAATGCGGGTAACTCCAATAATCCAATGGAAACCATATATACAAACAATATATTTTATTAAATAACACATTTGAAAGGAACAAATAAATGTCACTAGTCCCCCTCTATGGGATGGGTTCTTGGTTATCCTTAAATATCTTCAGTTGTTGTAGAGTCTTTCTCCTCTATAATGTGTAAACCCAGCAAATAAAATGTTTGAGCTCAATGGGAACTCAAATGGAAAATAAAAATGTTGTGCGACAGTGATAATAATCAGAGTTACAACAGTGAGTGCAACAATGAAAATCATCAAAAATGAATAATGAATGGAAAACACTCCTATTTATAACAAAATATTAAGTTACCCTTGAATAATGAGCAATAATAAAATATTATTCACCCCATTCTAGAAATAACCACTTGGAATATTTTATTATATTTGGTTAGGAGGAAAAAGTATTTAAACTTTAATTTAGAAATAATAAATAAATAAATAATTTATTTATCATCTCAAGAAATATGGTTAAGGAATAATAAACAAATAATGATTTATTTAATAATTCATAAGGGATTTAGTCAAACTTGACAAAGAATAATAATTAATTAATGATTAATTAATTATTCCTAGAGAAAAAATAAAATAATTAATAATTTATCTACTTATTTTTCATAACTAGGTCAAATATGACAAGGAATATTAATTAAAAAATGGTTTAATTAATTATTCCTAGAAGGTAATTAAATAAATAGTGATTTATTTAATTATTCTTCATGGTTTTAATTATAAATTGCTTAACAAATGTGGTTTATTAAGTAATTTCTCATAGTGAAAGCAATTTTACTATGGTAAAATTGGCTTTACATGGTGTACTTTGATCCATCTAGTAAATTAAGGCTAGATGATCATTTTTTTGTGATAACAGATTAACCCCCAACGTACGAGTGTTAGGAGAAAAACGTATGACCGAAGTACATTGTAAAGACACAATCACTAGACAAAAAAGTGGAATCAAAGAGAGAGAGATAGAGAGACCAATGGAGCTGAAATGAAAGAGGATAGGGGTAGAGGGGGCGAGACCAATGCAAGTCTCCTTTTATGTTGTGGTACCGGATCTCAGTGAGGTGGGGGAGGCATACCTATACCCGTAGAGATAACTTAGTAAAAAAATAATGATGCACCCAGAAACATAAAACTAAATAATGAAGTACATGTTGAATGGTACATGACATGCTGGCATAATTGAGCCATAAAATAATACAATCTGTCCCATATAAATAATGCATTTGGTAAAACATGAGTCAGGACTGAATATAATAATATCTGAGTACATGAGATATAATGGTCGTTCCCTCAATAAATGGGTGGGAGGGAGGGTAGAACAACCAAAGAAGCCTTGTTGAACAGGGAAGGGCTCTGCAAAACTGAATGGACCATCTGAAGGAGATGTGCATGCTATGAACACTATGATCTGTAGAAACCAAACCCATCAAATCTGCAGAACTGCATCTGAGGTTGTAGCATAATAGGAATGCATCTAGGCATGTGGGGGGCTACCTAAAGGGCCACCTCCTCATGAAGGTTGATAACATCTCACACACACCCGAGAATCACTGGTATAATCTGTTGCATCATTCGACCATTAAGTGTATGAATCATGAGCATGAAACAACCAAGTCAAAGGGAAATAATGAGTCCCTCTACTCGATCTGAGGAACCGAACTATAATGGAAGTTGGAACCAAGATACATCACCCTCTAAGTCGTTCTTTTGGAATAAATGTGTTGATGTCGATAGAATAGGGCTCGCCATAGGTGAGGCAATGAGGATCCTCAACTACCGCACGAGAGAAAATAGTAATGTAACTGATGGACTAACACTAGGGACAGTGGGTAAAATGTAACTGAGGGACAAATAGACGAATTCTCTTATTATAGCATAAAGTGCATGGTTGACCTAGCAACGACTGACTCAACTCTGGAGGGAATGGGGGACAGTATGACTTGAGGCCAAAATGGGCAACACGGGATGAACAAGATGCAAATATGGATGGAATATTGTTGCATGATACAATGGGACGTGAAACAAACTCCATGGATTCAAAGGTGACTCATCACAGATGCTTTGAACAAGGGTGACTCGATGATGCTGCCACACAGAATAGGCCCGGTGGGGACCATGAAAGCATGAGCAAATTATGGTTGCTCATGACGAAAATTGACACGTGAGATGACAAGTTCCAAGGGAAGGTGGTCCCCAAAGTACAAGCATCGCATATGAAGAAATTTGATTTTGAGAGGCGATGAAGTGGCCCTTCTTGGAAAAAAGGCTTCCAGGTGAAGTGTCAAATCATCAAAAGCTAAGAGAGACACATTAGATTACTCTGTGAGAGCTTTCCAATTGTGTTGACAGTTTTTCAAATGGAGCTACGGTCTGGTCACAGTGTGTGACAGGAAAACTGTGGGTTTTCCTATAAAAGGGCATGTTCCTCCAATTTGAGAGGCGGAGAAGGTCCTAAATATTATGGATATCATAGCATACAAACTGACCATCAAAATCAGGATCTGTGACTTTCAGGCGAGTGGCCTTACTTGTCTAAAGATGGCATTAATGCTTCTTGGAACGATGGTTCCTGGTGAAGAAGAGGAAAATGAGAATGAACTAATGGAGGAGGTCTAGAATCATCCTCACCCACGAAGTCAAACATGGGGACTATGTGGACATTGAGTAGAATATTTGAAGATATGGTATTAAACGTATACTATATGCAATGTGCATATGGCTCACCGAGAGGTCGGTAGGACAAATTGTCCAAGGAATGGGAGGATAATCGATCATACCTAGATTCGGTGGGATCTAGGCTGAGAATTATGTTAATCAAATGAGAAGACGGCCAAGGGAAAACCATCATGCCCCCAAGCATTGCATATTTCTTGCAAGCATATGTGATGGAGGGGACTGATCTAGTATGCAAATGTGGGAATGATTCCCCCTAGCAGGAGGATCTTGTGGAGCGTTATTGTGTTCTGAGTGCACAAAAAAATGGATTCAAGCATCTCGGCCCAAATTGGAACGAGATCCTCCAAAGGATGATAAGGATATGTAGGGGCCTATGTGCTCCCCAGTATGTTATGGGTGTATTATATGTATTTAGAGTGGTGGACTCCAAATATGGAAGGAAGTACACACGATGGTGCATGTCGTCCCAAGGATAATCAAGGGTATTCATGGCTTCCATGATGTCCTCCTCATAATGGAATATGGGGGGACGAGAGGAAGATTTAATACATGATGCAGCAATGATACCTGATGCATCGTCCTAAGAAAGAAGGTTCACATATGCATCATTTAGAATGGTAGACAACGAGCTAGTAGATGAAAAATCTACCGATGTTGAAACTTGGCCTTCCGATGAAGGAGGTTCAATAGAAGCATGCATAGGTCAGAAAGGTTTTCCTGCGAGGAACTCAAGGATGATGACAGGTAAATTATATGGCTCGGGGATTCCGTCATCTCGACATTGGGGGGAGCAATCACGATGGTGGGACCAAATTCCCTCTGTTCTAGTTTACTAGTGGTACCAAAATCCACAGGTAGAGGAGTAGGTGATCCACTACGAGTGGTCTCGTATTCGCGAAGCGCCTCAAGGCCATCATGAAATTCATCGAGACAAGGGAAACAATGGGAATAGTGACCATCATGATCGCACAAGGAAAAAGGGTCATCTGTGCATAACGTTCTGAGTTTCTTAGATGGACCAAGTAAGGTAATTTGGACCTTGGGGATATTTCAATCAGGTAACGTTTCATGAAACAAAGGTTTGAGATGAGGGAGTTCAGGACAATTATTGGTGGCGTGCCCAACAACTTTACACAAAGAGCATGGAGGTGATGGCCTTGGGGCTTTGGGGGCTATAGGAGCTTAGGGATCCTTATCCTTAGGTTCTTTCCTCTTGGATTTCCCCCCCTATCTGGATGCTTTCGCAACAGGAGTGGGTTCCTATTTTGGTTGCAATGGAACTAGAGCATTGGCAGGGGTCATAGGGACCAGTTGAACCGGGGTCAAAGCATGATAAGATCTTCACTGACCAGGTGAAGTGCCTACAGGGGGATCAATGTACCATACTGGGATCCTCAAATTCATATTAGGGAGGACAAGAGTAGCAATGGCAGGGACAGAAAATATTCCCAGACAAGGAAAAAAGAAAGGCATCTCCTAGATGGTTGAGACTTGGAGGAACAGTTCCTAGTGGAAACATAAGAGAGGCACCCACAAACGGAGGAGGTCCTGGGGGGTTGGATCCAGATGGCTCGGCCGAGAGGGTAAAAGCAAGGTATTGAGGAGGTGGTTGTCGATCATATGTACCAAACTACTTGTGAGCATCTCATGAAGCTTGTAGCATGCAAACATTCAAAGGGCTAGGCTTTCTAGATGAGAGGGGGAGGACCAAGGAAAGCACCCAACAATGAGGGATATTCGTAGACCCCAAGTGAAACACTAATGGGAGGAGCAGCAGACTGCTTATCAGACATCGCCAAGATAATGGACTCAGGAGAGGTCATCAATTTTGTCTCGTAGTATGACAATTGATCGATGGTGATGATATTCCATTCATGAGGGAAGCACATCTTACGGAAAACCGCATATGAGATGATTGACATGGAATATGTTTAACTACGACCCAAGAAAATATTTTAATCTAAAGGGGCATTGATAACCTCGATTTCTACATGAATAGTTTCTTCGACAAGAGTCACTGACAATTGCGATACATGTCGAGAGGTTGGGAGGAGTGACCATCCCAAGCACGCAAAATGATGGTGGATGGGGATAGCTCAGGTGACTTAATTTGTTTCCAAATGGCATCTAACATCACACAGGTGTATGAGCCTTCGTTAATAATCCATCAGGAGATGATGGCATTACGGACTCGGATTGGTATTTGGAAAGCAACAGATGAAGGTAATGGGGGATGTTCTGATGTATCAACTAGGAAGATAATCAAATGATTGTTGGAAGGATCTACTGCACCCAAAGTAGTTAGTAGAGTTTTCTTTTGAGATGGGCATGACTGGATTACTTCCAACGTCGACATGGAAGTAGGTGATTCTGCTAAGTTGTCTACTATAATGAATGTATGGGAAGCTCGGTTAGAAGTCGCATTACGGCAGAAAGGTCCCTATGGGATATTTGGAATTGACTCAAATTTAGGTTGAGAGATTTGTAATGGACCATTCAATGTTGTAAGAGGCTTAATAGATGTTTTGTTTTTGGACTCAGTGGCGGACAAAGTCGATGTCTTGTCATATTGACGCGACCAAGTTTGCAGGTTGATATCAGAGGTATTAACCTCATCAGAATTCATCATGAGGATCTGGTAGTCACCAGGACCAGAAGGTTGGGGGGGTGGGCTACCTAACCTAGCTGAGGTTGAGCAACAACAAATCCTTGCTGAGGGAAAGGATTTGTACGCAGTTCAAGTTGAGATGGCACAAGATTCTGAGGCAATAGCTGGATGGGTAGTTGACCTCTGGAAGCTGCTTGAGCTTCCCACATTTGGCGAATCTGGGGTAAGAGAGGAAACTCATGTATATAATGGCCATGTACACCACAATATTCACAATGTTTGTTCGTACAAATAACCTTGTTATAATTGGGATGACTTTCCTGTTGTTGGTTTTTGGTGTTAGGTTGGTTCCCCTCGGGTTCACTAGGTTGATTACCTTGATTACCCTAGTTACCCTTGTTACCCTTCCCCTTATTCTTTTTCTTCAAAAGTTGGGATTGGTCACATTCAGTTGTGAAAAAACTTGACCTTGAGGGGCAGTGGCTACTGGGGCTGACGATGCATGGGAGATTGCAGCACTAATTCTTGAAGGCCTGGAGCGCTCGGTTGTGCATAGGCATAAGATGGTGGAGGGGAAACAGTTTGGTAGATAGGTTGAGCATTGGCTAGCCCTGAAAACATGTTTCTAGCAGGAGGGGCATAAATGTCGGAGGAACTGGTGTCCCATTGCGGATAGCCATAACTTTGCTAAGTATATGGCAAAGGATGTGAAATGGCTCCAGTGATACTATTGGTGGCATGAGATGCCCCTCGTGCATTTGCACCACCAGGAAGGGGGAGGTTTGTAATTATGGTATAGACATAACCAGATTGTGCATAAATCAAGTCATATCTCAGAGTGGTTTGGAGAGCTTCATCCTTAGTCTAAGGAAAATGAGACAAGACATCTTTGGAAATGGGTGACAAAAGGCTCCTAAGAAACCAATAGAGGTAGACACGATATTCGAAGGGTGGAGAAGGCATGTGCTTCTCCTTCTATGCCACTCCTGAACATGAAGAGTGGCAGAGGACTAACGGAATGTGGTCAAGAGCTCCGTACCAGTGTCATATCGGAGAGGTAACTGAAAATATGAGAGGAATGCTTTAGCAAGCGTTGTGAAAATGGAATGAGAGGCGACGAGTTGGTCTACATACCACTTTGTAGCATCTCTAGTGAGTATGTGTTGGAACAACCAAAGACGAATGGAGTCATCGATGATGGAATTGGATGAACACCACATATGGAAGGAGCGGATGTGATTGGTGGGGTCCTCTCCAGGATTACCCTCAAAATTGGGAATGTCGAAGGGAAGCTTAGTCGGCATAGCTGGCCAACCAGCATCGTGGTGTATAGGATCATTTATCAACTTGTTAAAATCTGAGAGGCTTAACCCAGCCATAAAACATAGCATGGGAGCTGTCGAAATAGTTCTTGAGATGGTTCCGCTAGATGTGACTACCGGGATAGAACCGGAGCCGACACCAGGTTGGGTTCCTGCAACAGCGGTGGGTCCATACATGGTGATGGTAAGCGGTGAAGGAGGCTTGAAATCAAATGAGGAATCAGATGAACTAGGAGAAGAGTCAATATGAGGACTCAGGGTACTATGAACTTGAACCTTGCGGAGAGGAGTAAGATGCTCACGTAGAAACTGGGGATGAAGGCCTAAGAGTCTCTGTGACAAACGCCTTGGTGGCATAATGGTGGTAAGACACAAGTGACACAGAAATTGTGAAGGGAGCTCAACAATATGTTTTTGTTGAATTGAGGCTTCTGTGATCCATAACAATTATAAGAAGAAATTTCGGCGTAAATGACATTCAGAAAATCATATTCGATGCGTTTCAAACCAACCAGTGTGGTTCATCATCAGGACAAGTTGAGAAATCATATCTATCTTTGCCAATTAACTACCTTGAGCAGAGCCTCCAACGGCTAACTAGGGTAACATCTAAATTTGACTAGGGATCAGGTTCAAACAAACCAGTTATAAATTAAATGTAAATAAGGGACCTTACCTATATATAAATTAAATGTATAAAGTAAATTTAATTAAATTGGTAGTTTAATAAAAGGTTAAAAGTATTAAATATTTAATAGATAGATAGAAATTATACATATTAGTATATAACTATTAAAATTATAAAATTTTTATTTTTATTAAATAGGAGGTTAAGTTTAAAGCTAGATGAAAAAAAAAACTAATAAATAAATATATTAGAATAAAACACTATTTAGTTAAAAATAAATAAATAATAAAATAAAAATAAATAAATAATAATATATATATATATATATATATATACCTGAAGGAATAAATAAAATTAAAATAAATAAATAAATGGCGGGGGCGAGGGTTTATTTAATAAAATAAAGAATATTAGTAAAGATTTTAACAATTAATATCTATCAGGAAAAAATAAAAAGAAAGAGCGACACAAATTAAAAAGAAGGAGAAGGTCAGGAAAAGGACCAAAAGAAAACCACAGAGCAAGGGGAAACCCTAGGAGGAAGGAAAAGACAAGGCTCCAAGGGGAACAACGAAAGCTCGAAAAGGAAAGAGGGGGGGGGGGAAGGAAAAGAAAGACTAGGAAGAAAGGGTAGGGATCCAATAGCTACTAATCTTCCAGCCGTCATCTCTATTGAGATTGTTAGGCCTTCTTTCAATTTCAATAGCTTCCCTGAATTTACGATGATGGAACTAAGAAACTTTGTCAATAACCTTGGCCTTCTCTATACAAACTTGATGCTTTGTTTTCTCTGCATGCTCTGCTAACGCTAAAGACTTGGTTCTCCCATGTCTTAGGTCAGCTGCATGTTTGTTGATCCTCTGATGGATGGAGCATCCTGTTTCCCTGATATAGGGGGTCCACACGAACAAGGGATCAAGTAGACACCCTTCATGTCCTTAGGGTCAACGGGATCTTTCACCGATCGGAGCGATTTATGAATGGTGTTGAGGGGCCTAAAGGTTGAGGGAATATCATACCTCTTAAGGATCCGAGAAATCTTGTCTATGGTTCCCTGGACATAGGGAAGATGGACACCTAGTCGGCGCTCTTTAGGTTCTTTTTTAATTAACGAATTTTTAGAGGCTTTAAGGAAAGCCTTCTGACCTAGGCGCCTACTATAGCCATTCTCCACAAAGACATTACGGAGATGGGATCTCTTTTTATCGAAGCTCTCATTATCAGAAATCCTAAGGGCACGAGTAGCGAGGGTGTTAAGAACACCCATCTTTTGAGTAGGGAAATGATGGGAATCAGCATGAAGATACTGCTCAGAATGTGTTTTCTTCCGGAACACTGAGTGGGAGAGATAAATTAATTAAGTTAAGTCTTGGCTTGGTGTTGTAAACCAAGAGCCCTTCGCATAAGGTTTTCTTTTGTGTGCAAGTGTGTTTATTAATTAAGCCCAGATCATGTTTGAAAAAACAAAAAAAAATGTTGAAATAAACTAAAATTAAAAACAGAAAATGGACAGCAAATCAATTAACTAAACCCCACCCAAACTGGGTTTGCAAACACTGTGCTGGTTGGTGGCGAATTTAGCTAAAAACACACTAAAAGGGTCAAGAGATCTAAGCGTTGGTGTGACTGGGATCAAATGACACTATGCTGCTGGAAAGTGGTGTGGAAACAGCCAAAAACCATAGAGGAAAATCGTTGAAAAAATATAAGGATATGGGTGTGAAACCTAGGGAAACCAATGGGACCCTAAGGCAAATGACCAAACAAGGTTTAAAATGAAACTTTGTATGGAAACAACCTATCTTTGAAGATCTGAAATAGAAGGGTATAGATCTAGAAAATATGGTTGAAAGCACTTCAGAAACTCAGACTTCTTACTCAGCTGAACTCCTCCTCTAAAGGTGGAAGCATACTAGAAGCCCTAAGGGGCTCAATTCCACTTCGACGAGAAAAAATAGAGTAGATCAAGGCCTAAGCAGGATAGGACAGTGGTTAATCAACATAATAGAAAACTCTCGGCAAAACCCAAAACAGATCTAAAAAATCCTAGAAACCCTAAAAATCGCAGGTACTGACTTAATTCCTAGGAGATCGCAATTTTTGGGCCAGAAGGTGCACTCTAGACCTCCACATCGCACTTTTGGGGAAGAAAAATGTGATTTCTGCTCCTTGGTTCCTGATCGGCAAGTCTTGGAAAATTTTATTGTCTATGTCGCGGCTGGTTCCTGTGACCTGCGGAAAAGACTAGAAAACTTACAAAAGTTAGAAATTTGACAGACCTAAGGTTATAAATCTAGTAAGCAACATTAAGAGACTGGAAAAAAAAAGAAACACTAAGATGAAAACTAAAGGTCACCCAGGTTGATGCATCAGAAGTAGAAACCCATTGGAGTCGCCAATTTTGTTATAGTGTTTTCTCCTCGAAGGTGTACAAAAAGGAAACACTTAAGTCTGTGGATGAAAAATAGTTTCAACAATATAAATGGCTACTAAAAATTGTAGATATTAAGCAAATGATCGAAACAAAACATGTCAAATTCCTTATCTATGCCACAATCATAGTTAAACAACAAAATGAAATAGTAATTAATGCGGGTAACTCCAATAATCCAATGGAAACTAGATATACAAAGAATATATTTTATTAAATAGCACATGTGAAAGGAACAAATAAATGTTATTAGTCCCCCTCTATGGGATGGGTTCTTGGCTATCCTCAAATATCTTCAACTTTTGTAGAGTCCCTCTCCTCTATAATGTGTAAACCCAACAAAAAATGTTTGAGCTCAATGGGAACTCAAATGGAAAAGAAAAATGATGTGCAACAGTGATAATAATTAGATTTAAAATAGTGAGTGCAATAATGAAAATTATCAAAATTGAATAATGAATGGAAACCCTCATATTTATAAAAAAAAATATTAGGTTATCCTAGAATAATGAGCAATAATAAAATATTATTAACCCCATTATAGAAATAACAACTTGTAATATTTTATTATATTTGGTTAGGAGGGGAAAATTATTTAAACGTTTATTTAGAAATAATAAATAAATAAATGATTTATTTATCATCTCAAGAAATATGGTTAAGGAATAATAAACAAATAATTATTTTGGTTTGTAGATTTCATGTGGTGTGGTTTTTGAGAAACTGAATTCGGATATTCCACAGTTTTCATCTTTAATTCGTTGACGTTTAGAGTTTAGACCAAGACTCATCATCGGGACTGATTTACAAAGAAGAGAAACGATAGCAATAAATATGGTTGGGTGAAGTGTCAAGCTGGTAAGCCGACCATCTAAATGATTTGAATTTAAATTCGTTTTTATTATTTTTATTTTTTAATAATATTCTTATAATTTTAAATTTGTTTTAATAATTTATTTAAAAGCATTCATTATTAATTGTATTTCTTTCTTTATATTCCTAATCTTAAAGATTCTTTTAATTTTATTTTATTTTAATTATTTTAGTTTATAAATTATTGCTTAAATTAAGTTAATGTTATTAGCTTGTTTATTCAACTAAGTTTATTTACTTTGATAAATTACCTAATTTATTTTAATTTTAATTGAGTCTATATTAATCTATGTTTTTAAGGGAGGGATGTTTAGTGAATTGTTTCTTTTAATAATTTGATTAATACTTAGTTTAAGATTATGCAATTAGCTTGTTTTTAGGTTTTCTTTAAAATTATTATGATTATTAGGTTTTTTTATTTTATTTTATTTTAATTTAATGTAATAAGTTTTTTATTACTATTTAAAAAGAAAAAAATGGTTATATTTAATTAAATTTTAATAGTTTAATTTGTAGGAGATTAATGTATTATTAATAATTTGATTCTAAACTCATATGTGTTTATGTTAATGGATTATTATTAATGTATTCTAAATTGAATCTTGCTTATATTTACTATGACGTTTAGTTATTATATTGAAAACGCAATTTTTCCTTTTATAATTCTTAATGCCATTTTTATGGTTAGGAGAGGAGTTGTTTTGACCTATAGAGGAGTGGGCAAGATGAAGAAAGGTAGGGGGATGTGAAAGGGAGGGTCATTTTAATCAATGGGGGTGAGAAGTGAGGTCCAATTTCTACTAATTTCCAAGCCTCCATCCCTATTGAGGTTATGCGGGTGTTTTATGATCTCAAGTGCTTCACGAACTTTACGCTTAAAATGGTTTTTTCATTGGCAATGACCTTTGTGTCTTCAAGGCATATATGGTGGTTTGTCTTACCTGCATGTTCAGCCAAAGCTGAAGAACGAGTTCTTTCCTTACGGATATCTGCACTATCCTCTTTGAGCCTGATCTTGACTCACCTGCCTCTTTCCCCAATATAGAGTTCTCCATAGGAATAGTTGATAATATAGGCACCTTTCTGCTAGAGTTGCTCTTGGTTGTCCTTGACCGCTTTCATTCTTTGATTAATAGTTATCAAGAGTTTGAATGAGGTTTTGATATCCTTCTTTCTGAGAATTTTGGCTAGTTTGTCAGTTACACCATGAATATATGGAAGGTAGGCATTAGTGGTCGAGGGTTTATTTGATTTGTCTTTTTTGTTTCCAGATTTGGCTACCGTTTCTCTTCTTTGTAAATCAGTCCTGATGATGAGTCTTGGTCTAGACTCGAAACGTCGACAAATTAAAGATGAAAATTGTGGAATATCCGAATTCAATTTCTCAAAATAATGATTTATTTAATTATTCCTAAGGGATTTAGTCAAACTTGACAAGGAATAATAATTAATTAGTGATTAATTAATTATTCCTAGAAAAAATAAGATAATTAATAATTTATCTGCTATTTTTCATAATTGGGTCAAATATGACAAGGTATATTAATTAAACAATGGTTTAATTAATTATTCCTGGAAGATAATTAAATAAATAGTGATTTATTTAATTATTCTTCATGGGTTTAATTATAAATTTCTTAACAAATGTGGTTTATTAAGAAATTTCTCACAGTGAAAGAAATTTTACTAGGGTAAAATTGGCTTTAAATGGTGTACATCGATCCATCTAGTAAATTAAGGCTAGATGATCATTTTTTTGTGATAACAGATTACTCCACAACGTACAAGTGTTAGGAGAAAAACGTATGACCGAAGTACGTTGTAAAGATACAATCACCAGACAACAAAGTGGAGTCAAAGAGAGAGAGATTGAGAGACCAATGGAGCTGAAGTGAAAGAGGATAGGAAAAGAGGGGCAAGACCAATGCAAGTCTCCTTTAATGTTATGGTACCGGATCTCAGTGAGGGGGGGGATGCATACCTATACCTGTTGAGATAACTTAGTAAAAAAATAATCATGCACCCAGAAACATAAGACTAAGCAATGAAGTACATGCTGAATGGTACATGACATGCTGGCATAATTGAGCAATAAAATAATACAATTTGTCCCATATACATAATGCACCAGGTAAAACATGAGCCAGGACTTAATACAATAATATCTCAGTACATGAAATATAATGGCCCTTCCCTCAATAAATGGGTGGGAGGGAGGGTAGAACAACCGAAGAAGCCCTACTAAACAGGGAAGGGCTCCGCAAAACTGAATGGATCATCTAAAGGAGACGTGCATGCTATGAACATTGTGATTAGTAGGAACCAAACCCATCAAATCTATGGAACTACATATGAGGTTGTAGCATAATAGGAATGCATCTGGGCATGTGGGGGGCTACTTGAAGGGCCACCCCCTCATGAGGTCTGAAACATCTCACACACACCCGGGAATCACTAGTACAATCTGTTGCATCATTCTACCATCAATTTTATGAATCACGAGCATGAAACAACCAAGTCAAAGGGAAATAATGAGTCCCTCTGCTCGATCCAAGGCACCAAACAAGAATGGAAGTTGGAATCAAGATACACCACCCTCTAGGTCATTCTTCTGGAATAAATGTGTTGATGTCGATAGAATAGGGCCCACCATAGGTGAGGCAATAAGGATCCTCAACTAAGGCACAAGGGAAAATAGTAATGTGGCTGATGGACTGACACCAGGGATAGTGGGTAAAATGGGACTGAGGGACAAACAGACGACTTCCCTTATCAGAGCATAAAGTCCATGGTTGACCTAGTAGCGACTGACTCAACTCCAGAGGGGATGGGGGACAGTATGACTCGAGGCCAAAATGGGCAACACGGGATGAACAAGATGCAAAGATGGATGGAATGTTGTTGCGTGATACAATGGGATGTGAAACAGACTCCATGGATGCAACGGTGACTCATTGCAGATGCTCTGAACAAGGGTGACTCGATGATGCTGCCACAGAGAATAGGCTCGATGGGGACCATGAAAGCATGAGCAAACGATGGTTTCTCATGATGAAAATCGACACGTGAGACGAAAAGTTCCAAGGGAAGGTGGTCCCCAAAGTACAAGTGTCGAATATGAATAAATTCGATTTTGAGAGGCGACGAAGTGGCCCTTCTTGGAAAAAAGGCTTCCGGGTGAAGTGTCAAATCATCAAAAACTAAGAGAGAGACAGTAGATTACTTGGTGAGAGCTTTCCAATGGTGGTGACAGTTCATCAAACGGAGCTACGGTCTAGTCACAATGTGCGATAGAAAAACTGTGGGTTTTCCAATAAAAGGGCATGTTCCTCCAATTTGAGAGGAGGAGAAGGTCCTAAATATTATGTAGATCGTAGTGGACAAACTGACCATTGAAATCAAGATCTGTGACTTTCATGCAAGTGGCCTTAATTTTCTAAAGATGGCCTTAATGCTTCTTGGAACGATGGTTCCTGGTGAAGAATTAAGGGAAGAGGAAAACGAGAATGAACTACTAGAGGAGGTCTAGAATCATCCTCACCCACAAAGTCAAACATGGGGACTATGTGGACATTGAGTAGAATATTTGAATATATGGTATCAAACGTCTACTATATGCGATGTGAATACGGCTCGCCGGAGAGGCCAGTAGGACAAACTGTCCAAGGAATGGGAGAATAATCAACCATACCTAGATTCGGTGGGATCTGGCCCGAGAATTATTTTAATCAAATGAGAAGATGGCCAGGGGAAATCCATCATGCCCCCAAGCATTGGATATTTCCCATAAGCATATGTGGCGGAGGGCACTGATCTGGTATGAAAATGTGGGAATAATGCCCCCTAGCAAGAGGAGGTTATGGAGTGCCATTTTGTTCTAATTGCTCGAAAAAGGGATTCAAACATCTCGGCCCAACATGGCACGAGATCCTCCAAATAATGATAAGGATATGTAGGGTCCTATGTGCCCCCCAGTATGTTATGGGTGTACTACATGTATTTGAGTGATGGACCCCAAATATGGAAGGAAGTACGCACGATGGTGCATATCGTCCCAAGGATAATCAAGGGTAGTCACGGCTTCCATGATGTCCTCCTATGAATGAAAGATGGGGGGATGAGAGGAATATTGACTAAATGATGTAGCAGAGATACCTGGTGCATCATCCTAAGAAAGAATGTTCATATACAAATCATCTAAAATGGTAGACGACGAGCTAGTAGATGAAAAATCTACCAATGTTGAAACCTAGGCTTCCAATGAAGGAGGTTCAATAGAAGCATGCACAGGAACCTTAGAAAATTTTTCCTATGAGGAACTCAAGGATGATGATATGGATGAGGGATTCTGTCATCTCGACATCGGGGGGAAGGATCACGATGGCGGGACAAAATTACCTCTATTCTAGTTTACTAGTGGTACCAGAATCCACGGGTAGAGGAGTAGGTGATCCACTACGAGTGGTCTCGTATTCGCGAAGCACCTCAAGGAAATCGTGAAATTCATTGAGATGAGGCAAACAATGGGAATAGTGACCATCATGATCGCACAAGGAACAAGGGTGATTTGTGCATAACGTTCTGAGTTTCTTGGATGGACCAGGTAAGGTAATTTGGACCTCAGGGATATTTGAATAAGGGAACGTTTCATGAACCAAAGGTTTGAGATGAGGGAGTGTCATGCGGAAAGAGTCGATAATGCGGACAAAACCGACCTCCCTAGAAGTAAAGGCTTTCTAGTGACAAACAAGACAAATAAACACTACCTTTCTCTAAACATGCATTTAGAGTACAAGTAATAAGGTGATTGTAACATACCTTTAGTCCAACGCTTTGTAGTAGTCCAGCCTCGCCGATCCGAATGAGCTCCTCCTTCTCTTCGAAACCTGCATTCACTAACAAGCCAAAAGATTAAATAGCACCTGATAAACTCATAAAATAATACATATCCTTCATACAAACCAAGGAGTATATGAAACAAATCATGAATAACAATCTGTTGAGAAAAATGAGTTCATTTGTATTAAGTGGAAACAAAAGAAACCATTACAACCTGAGCCTTGGTGTTGTGCAGGTCCCTCCTAGGGTCCAGCAATAGTTTTCCTTTACTTTGATCAGCTCACCCACTCTCAAATAAGGCTAGGAAAGGATGGGAATCTCTCCTCTCAAGCTTTACAAGGGAGTCCTAATTCTAACAGCATCTACCCTTAAGAATGTTCAGCTTTCAACCTCCCCTCCCTCTGGCCCAATGCCTGTATTTATAGTGCTCTAGAGGAAGTTATTCAGGTCCACCATCAATGGGATAAGCCCCTCTTTGGATGGGATAGCTCCCCTCTTGATGGGATAAGTTCCTCTTTCATAGGGATACATGAACCATCTGGAGGCGCTCCATACACGTCAAACAAGCTTCTAGAATGCTCTAGAAATGACTACAAGTAACTTTTTTAGAGTGAAACTTGCGCCTTTTGACCTTTACAGGAATACGCACCCTCCCCTTTACAGACAGAGCGTACAAGTACGCAGGTATTGTGAACTTGGGGTGCGTACACGCAGGTAAGGCTAAGAGAAACTGCGTACCCAGAGATATATAGATTTTTAATGACTTTCTCTCTTTCTTGGAGTTTGACATGGAGAGCAGAGGTATGAGACTTGCCAAGGAGGATAGTATGACAGTTGATGGAGCCATACTAACTGCAAATAGTCATGGTGACAAATTTTAGTGTAATAGATTGCCCCTTAAAGTGCGAAGCCTGTAGTAGATAAGGGTTTCATATCATCTAGGAAGGGTGAAGTACTTTATCATTTCAAGGATTATCTTGTGGAGAGCCCAGTCGGAACCTGCAAGTATTCAACACAAAATACATATATAAGATCATATCATCGCTGAGGTAGGCATTCCCACACTCAGATTGAAAACCTTAACTAATTAACTATCTACTGCTCTGATACAGGAATGATTTTGCAGTACATCATAATCATAGACTTTGTAGACACAGCATGGGCGCAGCCATCTGTTTATGATTAGTCTACTGTATAATGAATACAAAACTCCTCGCAGCCTGGATGGTGGAAACTAGATCCAGGGTCTTCATTTCTACTTCCCGAAAAGGTACGATTCTATCCATGCGAATAAATGAGTTGATGTCGAACATGGTAGAAACCACTTGATTACCAGTCAATGATGTAAACTGTTAACAAGCATGAGAGAGACCACCTGTGATGTCAATGGTTCTCAAAGTACCCAGTACAATCCATGAGATGTGAATGAATGATTTGATGTCGAACATTTCACGGAATCCTTCGATCGAAAGTCAATGATGTAAACCGTCGTCAAAGGCGAGAAACCTGCCATTGATGCATGCAGATTTCAAGGTACTGACGATTCCTAGGTCATCTTTCTAGATAATGTGCTGATGTCGATAGAAAGCGACCCGTTGCAGGCAAGCCCACAACACGAAATCATAGATCAAGTTGAAGAAATGTAGCTGTAAGGACTGACTCAGGGATGGTCAAGATGGATGACGGGTATTTTGCAGATGAATGGTTTATATGCAGAGACCTCTTGAACACATAACGACACAACATATGGCTTGGTGACATTTGACCCAAAGTTAATACCTGGCTGAAAACTTTCAATGTGGTTTGATCAACTGTGAGGCAAAGGATTTCCCAACCCAGGTGAATGCAAAGTGTCGTGTTCAAGAGTAGTAATAAGGCTTCTTCTGAGACAAAGGATAGCAAATAGGCTCATTTTTCTCTCTTTTCCCCCACCATTTCTGGCAAGTACCTCTTTATTTTTTACAAGCTTGAGGAGGATAACATATGCTTGATTATAAGTTCATCCTTTGGATGAGTCCAACTTAGTTTTGATTCGAACCCTAAGAAGGAGTGGTCCGTTCCTGTTTGTAATCGAACAGGTCCTTTACTGTGAAATTTTAACGAGTCTAGTATAGGAGAAACTCGGCGTTTTTCAATTTTAGAGAGTCTGAAAAAACTTAAGAAGACTCCAGGTCAAACTTTTTCGTAAAGTTGTGTCTCCCAAGCCCGAAAAAGTATAAAATAATACTTGAGAGAACCGCTTGATCTTACGACCAAGGAGTACTTTCATGATTAGTGTCTTTGACCTGAAAAGTAAAAAGTGATCAAGGACACGTCATTTTATTTCCATTATCAAATTTGAAACGACAAAAATCCGGCAATCTTTTCCTGTTTTTACGGTCAGAAAAGGGCTATAAGGGGACCGTCTTTTAATTCCGTTTTAACGAGTGTAAAAGAAATGCTCGACAATCTTTTCATGTTTTAGGAGTCAGAAAAGGGCTTAAAATATGACTCTGATGTTTTTGTATGTGAAAAATGACAATTTTCCCTGAAAATCCTTTTATCCTACACAAAAACCAACACATTACTCATACCTATTTAATATAGATAAAAATACTTTGAAAAATACCTTTTCATGGTGGAAAATAAACAAATTTAACATTCATTTACTCAAAAAACCTATAAAAAGGGCTTTTACCATTTCATTTTTACCATTTTACTGTTGAGGAGAGAAAAAGGGCTTTTGGCAAGAAACTTCCCGTGGTCGTTGCGGAGAATTCGATCGTCAAAACCGAACGTCGTCTCATCAGGTATTCTACAACATCCTCTCTTGCATTTCCATCCGTTTAGAATTCGTTTTTAGGCTTTAGATTTATTTTTTGCAGGCCTTGGGGGTTTCAAGGTCCGCTTTTCGGGGTACGCAGGTGCCCCATGGGTGACCTGCGTACCCCAACATTTTCTCCATTGGGAAAATGTCGGGCGTACGCAGCTTGCCTTAAGAGAAGGTGCGTACATACGCCTTGTCCCTAAAGGGCTGGCTGCGTACACCGCGGAGTGGATTTTTAAACTCCAATTTCTCCAAAATGAACCAAAAACTTTCATTTTTATGGACTCTAACAGATGTTCTATGGTGTGTAGATTGCCCACCATGCTTGATTGGCATGAGAGGGAACACGAAGATGTTGATTTGGCCGCGATTAATCATCAACCTTCCATTGATGCTTTGAAGGCATGCGGTCTTTACAAATACTGGGCCATACCTGGCATGAGGGCCCAGGTGCGCTTTTTAGAGTGGCTGGTCAAAAGGTGGAACATTCAGGATCAGTGCTTCTACATTGGAGGGCACCAACTCGAGATAGAGCCCTCTGATATTTACTTTCTCACTGGTTTGCCCAAGAGGGGCGAACAACTGACTCTATCCGGGACTAGGCCGGGTGGCCAGTCCATTGCTAGCCTCCGGCTAGAGTGGTGTAACAACCAAAACCAGGATAAGGGGATAGAAATCAAAAAGATATCCCTACCTGAACTTATGGTAATTGCCTTTACAGTTACCAGACTTTGCGGCACTGCCGCTTTGCACATTGCCACCGGGTCCCAAATTCGGATGGCGATTGACTGCTATCGGGGCACCATTTTCAACTGGTGCGATGTTGTGTTGGCCAATTTAAAGGGCCAACTAACTAGGGAAAAAAACGGACAACTGAAGACTTTTGGTTATGGGCCTTTAGTTGTGAGTTTTGCTCTAGAGAGGGTTCCGAGGTTGATCCTGCAACAACTCACTGTTGAGGTTGGGCTTCCCCGAGAGCCTAAGTTGATGCGATGGGTTGCGGTGATGGCCCGTCATCCTGACGAGGGCACGGAGGTTGTCCGATTTAGACCGGAGTATTTTCACTGGTTAGAGAACCAGGTCTTCTCGATTCAGGATTTTCCGTATTCCGGAGTTGATTTTCGCGGAGATCCGGACATGATTCTTCCAGCGGGAGAACAGTGGGACGACACAGGTACTTCATTTTCCACAAGTTTTTTAAATTATTTACTTTTTTTTGTTTTTATATCGTCTCAAAACTGACAGTGACAATTTTCAAAATGCAGATGTAGGTCCACAGCATCTGGCCAATCTCCGACCTTTCGAGAGGAGAGTACCAGTTGCACCAGCACCGGCCCCACAAGATGCGGCCGCAGAGACCCTAGCTGAGTTGGAACAGGACCTAGAGCGTCTTACGGCAGACATACCAGAGACGACTATAGATGATATCCCTATCAGACTTCAGCGCTATGTGGTTGCAGTCCCGGGACCTTTTAGGAGGTTCTTGTGTAGGGTAGCGCGTGCAGTGGTGTCGTATAGAGAGCACCACCAGTGATTGGCTAGTCACTTCTTGTAGACACATGTGACATTTTGGTTTTTTGTACTTATCATTTTTGCCGATCATAAGGTGTTTTTCAACCTATGATCGAAGACGATGTATTTTTTGACACACTCCTATCTATATATATCATTATTACCGGCTTATCTTGTCAAACATGTGTGATGAAATGTTTTTAAATTTACATGTATGATTATCGCAAATGTATGTCTAACATTCGAGACGCAATTGCATCTGCTAATGTATTTAATGACCTTGGAATATGCTGATATTCAATGTAATCAAATTCACGTTCCAAGAGGCGCACTCTCAAAAATAACCTTAATAACACTGGATTTCTAATGGCATACACTCTATTAAGCTGTAATACAACGAGTTCAGAATCTAACCTCACTATCAAACTCTGAATCCCAAACGAAATAGATTCAGACAATAACTCAATCACTGCACTGTATTCTGCAATGTTGTTTGTTGTTTGACCGAGGCTCACCCCATGCATAGAAACTAACTCGTCAGAGGGTGAATAGATAACCCAAGCTGCAGAAGAGATATTCCATGTACTACGACAAGCACCATCAGCGAATCCAATGTACATTTGGAGAGGCATCGACATCTGCAATATCAAGAGTAAAACCAAGATAAGCCAGAATAACGACGAAAAACACACTCTCTAAGCTAAGCACACTGTCTATACTAGCAAACACACCAGCTAGAAAGAAAAACTAACCTAACTAAATCTCCATACCCATCATTTAAGCATAATACCTCTTTAGGTAAAGTCCATTGCTGGGCTTACCCAAAGAGTCCCCATCAAAATCTACCAGCTCATAGGCCCCTTTTGCTAGCTTTCACTTGACAATGTAGGGCCCATGCCACATAGGAACGAATTTTCCAGCACCTAATTTATCATTAGCTTGATCATATAATAGCACTAGGTCTCCTTCCGAAAAATTTTGAGGGGTCACGTTGCGATCATACTGAGATTTCATCCGTTTTGCGTGAGTCTCGATTGCTAATGCAGCATTACGTCGAGTCTCATCTAATTGAGCTAAGTATAATAGACGCTTCTTCTCTTCGAAAGTAGCTGGAAGTAATTCGACAGCCATTTGAAGTGACGGGATTTCGCATTCAATGGGCAGCACTGCTTCCAAACCATAAACTAGTTGGAAAGGAGTGAACCATGTTGATGTTTTTACAGAGGTTCGGTATGCCCAAAGCGCGGAAAATAACATGTTGTGCCAATTCGACCGATGAATACCAATGATTCGTCGGATCATGATAACTAAAACTTTGTTGATAGACTCAACCAGGCCATTGGCTTGTGGATAATAAGGAGTTGAGCTATCGTGACGCAAACCAAGCTGGCCTGTAAGTTCTGTCATCATAATGTTTCGAAAATGGCGCCCATGATCAGTGATTATCACTTGTGGGACACCAAACCTAGCAATAATGTGATTGAATACGAAAATCGCAGTTGTCTTGCCGTCTGCCTCGAATGTAGGCATCGCCTCGGCCCACTTAGTAAAATAATCAACCGCAAGGATGATATACGCATGCCCCCGGCCGAGTGAGGGTTACATGTAATAAAATCGATACCCCATTTAGCAAAAGGACCAACGGCAATTATAGGGTGGAGGGGAGCAGGTGGTGTGCGCATCTTGCGATCAAACACTTGACAGTTCTGGCATTTCCGGACTGCAATAATACAGTCTTTAAACAAAGACGGCCAGAAGTAGCCAGCGCGCAATATCTTTTGGGTTGTGGCATACCCAGATATATGACCGCCACACGCTCCAAAGTGACAGTCATTTAAAACCCTTTCAGATTCCTCATGAGTTAAGCAACGACGAAAAACCAAGTCCGCCCCACAACGATAAAGAGTATCTCCAATGATTTTGTACTGTTGGGACTGGAATCGAATTTTCCGACGTTCCGACTTTGAAAGTTCGGCCCAAAAGGATTGGGTTTGGAGATAGACAAGTATATCCCCATACCATGGATCTAAAGTGCTGATGAGAAACAGAGATTCGTCTGCAATGGGTTCCTCTGCCACAGTTTCCATGTCAGCACGCGGGAAATCACACATCAACTCTGCAAAAACTAAAGATTTCTTAGACTTAGACTTTTCAAATTCCAAGTCGAACTCCTGCAGGATAACGATCCATTTAGAGTACTTGCCCCCTAGCAATTTTTTAGTCAAAATGTAGATCATAGGGTTGCAATCCGAAATGACTGTAGTTTTACGGAGAAGAATGTAGTGACGAAAACGTTGGACAGCTTGAATGGCTGCCAAGGCCAATTTCTCCACATCTGAATATTTGAGCTCAGTGGGATTTAACGTCCGACTGAGGTAATAGATCACATGTTCCGTTCCGAATTCATCTTCTGTACTAAGACCATTCCAATGGTGGAATGAGCGGCGGCGAGGTACAAAAAGTAATCCTGGTTGTAGTTGGGAGGATGCAGCAACGGTGCATGGGTCAACACGTGCTTGAGCGCATCAAAAGAACTTTGAGCAATCTCATCCCAAGAGAATTGAGTATTTTGTTTCAACAACCGGGTAAAACCCTTGGTAATCTCGGCGTAGTTAGGAATGAATCGGCGTAAAAAGTTTGCTTTCCCCTGCAAACTTTGGAGTTGGCGTAGACTCGAAGGAGGAGGCAATTTGATGATAGCTTCTACCTTCGAGGGATCGACGCGAATGTCGGCTTTTGAAACTACAAATCCCAGCAATCGTCCCACTTCTATGTAGAAGACACATTTGTGTGGGTTCAACCGTATACGATAATGCCTACACCTCATAAAAATTGCTCGTAAATGGACAAGGTGATCAGCTCGATGTAAGGAGTGAGCGGGCAAATCATCGAGATATGGTTGCACAATGTGCTTGATGTCATGAAATGCATAAGACATTGCCCTTTGAAAAGTGGCTCCGGCATTCTTAAGCCCAAAAGGTAATTTGCAATAAGAAAATGTCCCCCATGGACAAATGAAAGCCGTTTTTGATCGGCAGGTAGAATATTGATTTGGTTGTAACCGGAAAAACCGTCCATAAAGGAAAATATTTCACTGCCGGCACAATCATCAATTATTTGATCGATATAGGGTGTTGCATAGTTGTCCTTGGGACAAGCACGATTGATATCCCTATAGTCGATACATATTCTTATTGTTCCCTGCTTTTTGTTAACCGGAACAATATTTGATACCCAATCCGTTAACGGGATCGGATAAATGAAACCTGCTTTCAACAACTTCTCAACTTCTGCTTTAATCGCAGCCGCTTTTCGTGGGTGAATCTGACGCAAACGTTGCCGGACGGGTTTAGCGTCCAGGTAAGTCTTGATTTCATGGACAACAATGGCGGGATCAATTCCTGGCATTTCCTCGTAAGACCAGGCAAACACGTCGCGGAATTCTTGAAATAGGGACTTGTATGTTTGAATTTCGTCATCTGAACACGAGGCACCTATATGAATGTGTTCAACAATTCCGGGCTTGACTGAAATGTCAATGGGAATAGTGCGAGAAATGTTTCCCAAGTTCAGCTCTGAATCAGAATGTTTTATTGGACTCTGAGCGTCTTTGACATATTCAGCTGTAAAGATTGATGAGAAATCGTTTTCAAAACGATCATCCTCAGGTAAAAACGAAAATCTATGATGAAGATCTTCCCATGGTAAATCGTCTACACACAGGACTTCACAAAGTTGTTCGTCAGATGACACAACTTCGGGAAACATTATTAACTCCGAGGTTGATGCGAAAAGGGATTCCTCACGGACCACATTCATTTGGTCGATTTTGGTTGAACTCGTGTCGGTAAAAGACTGCACGGCTTCATAGGCAATTTCATATGGACTCAAAGGCATTGCATCGCCAAATGAGTCTATCTCAGATTCAGAAGGAACGATCCAAGGATCGTCATAAACAATGGTGTCTGAAGTAATCATATGAATAGATGTGAATGAAGACACGGCGTTGATTGGAGGAAAAGGAAAAGTTCCCAGTAAACCAGCATCTTTAACTAATCCTACGCCAACATCCTTGTAAGGGATAGTTGTTTTACCGACATGCTGGATACTTTCTGAAGAGGCTGGGTCGGATGAAAAATAAGCTAGCTGGTCTATGGTTACGATCTTTCCATTGTGTGGAAACTTTATTACTCTGAAGACCGATGAAACGACCGTTGTCATAGCGTAAGACCAACTTCGACCCAAAAGAAGGTTGTAGTCTAGAGGGGCATCAACAACCTCCACATCTAGACTAACGGTTTTTCCTTCAACCCCTATAGGCAAATCCTGTAGAATTCCGAACGGATGGAACCCACGGCCATCAAAGGCCTTAAGAATTGTCGGGGATTGATTTAGTGAAGGAGAACCAAGCAATCTCCAACACTGTATCGACATAATACACGTGGAAGCTCCCTCATCAATTACAGTCCGATGAATAGGCATGTTTTTTACTATCACTGGGATCTGGAAAGCCATCTGATGAGGCAAACGCGGTGTACTATTTTCTAGATCAAAGATTATTAGGTTCGGGTCCTCAACATCAATAGCTACTATAGCCGACAAAAGTAATTTTCGCTGTGTTGGGCATGATTGCAGCACTTCTAAAGCCGACATTGCTGAGGGTGAAACAGCTAAATCCTCAACAATGTTGTAATTTTGGGCCGCTCTCGCATGTGGATTGAAAGCAGACCTTCGAAGTACACCCTTGGCGGGCGGTTTTGTCGCCATTTTGTCATGCGGAAAGAGTCGATAATGCGGACAAAACCGACCTCCCTAGAAGCAAAGGCTTTCTAGTGACAAACAAGACAAATAAACACTACCTTTCTCTAAACATGCATTTAGAATACAAGTAATCAGGTGGTTGTAACATACCTTTAGTCCAACGCTTTGTAGTAGTCCAGCCTCGCCGATCTGGATGAGCTCCTCCTTCTCTTCAAAACCTGCATTCACTAACAAGCCAAAAGATTAAATAGCACCTGATAAACTCATAAAATAATACATATCCATCATACAGACCAAGGAGTATATGAAACAAATCATGAATAACAATCTGTTGAGAAAAATGAGTTCATTTGTATTAAGTGGAAACAAAAGAAACCATTACAACCTGAGCCTTGGTGTTGTGCAGGTCCCTCCTAGGGTCCAGCAAGAGTTTTCCTTTACTTTGATCAGCTCACCCACTCTCAAATAAGGCTAGGAAAGGATGGGAATCTCTCCTCTCAAGCTTTACAAGGGAGTCCTAATTCCAGCAGCATCTACCCTTAGGAATGTTCAGCTTTCAACCTCCCCTCCCTCTGGCCCAATGCCTGTATTTATAGTGCTCTAGAGGAAGTTATTCAGGTCCACCATCAATGGGATAAGCCCCTCTTTGGATGGGATAGCCCCCCTCTTGATGGGATAAGTTCCTCTTTCATAGGGATACATGAACCATCTGGAGGCGCTCCATACACATCAAACAAGCTTCTAGAATGCTCTAGAAATGACTACAAGTAACTTTTTTAGAGTGAAACTTGCACCTTTTGACCTTTACAGGAGTACGCACCCTCCCCTTTACAGACAGAGTGTACAAGTACGCAGGTATTGTGAACTTGGGGTGCGTACACGCAGGTAAGGCTAAGAGAAACTGCGTACCCAAAGATATATAGATTTTTAATGACTTTCTCTCTTTCTTGGAGTTTGACATGGAGAGCAGAGGTATGAGACTTGCCAAGGAGGATAGTATGACAGTTGATGGAGCCATACTAACTGTAAATAGTCATGGTGACAAATTTTAGTGTAACAGGGATTTCAGGACAATTATTGGTGGCGTGCCCAAAAACTTTACTCAAAGCACATGGAGGTGACAACTTTAGGGCTTTGGGGGCTGGAGGAGCTTAGGGAGCCTTGTCCTTAGGTTCTTTCCTCTTGGCTTTCCCCCCCTATCCGGATGGTTTTACAACAGGAGTGGGTTCCTGTTTTGGTTGTGATGGAATTGGTGCAGTGGCAGGGGCCATAGGGACCGGTTGAATCGGGTTCAAAGCATGATAAGGTCTTCACTAACCAGGCAGAGTGCTTGCAAGTGGACCAATGTACCATACTGGGATCCCTAAATTCATATTAGGGAGGACAAGCGAACCCATGACAAGGACAGAAAATATTCCTGGAGGAGCAAAAAAGAATGGCAACTCCTAGATGGTTGAGACTTGGAGGAATAGTTCCCAATGGGAACATAGGAGAGGCACCCACAAATGGAGGAGGTCCTGGGGGGTTGGATCCGAATGGTTCGACTGAGAGGGTAACAGTAGGGTGTGGAGGAGTTGTTTGTTGATCATACGTACCAGATTACTTGTGAGCATCTTGTGACGCTTGTAACATGCAAACACTCAAAGAGATAGGCTCTGAGATTAGAGGGGGAAGACCAGGGAAAGAACCTAACAATGAGGAATATTTGTAGACTCCAGGTGAAACACTAATGGGAGGAGTGGTAGACTGCTTATCAGACATCGTCGAGATAATGGACTCAAGAGAGGTCATCGATTCTGTCTCCTAGTATGTCAATTGATCAATGGTGAGGATCTTCCATTCATGAGGGAAGCACATCTTATGGAAAACCACATATACAATGATTGAAATGGAATATGTGTAACTAGGACCCAAGAGAATATTTTAATCTAAAGGGGCATTGATAACCTCGGTGTCTACATGAACATTTTTTTCGACAAGAGTCACTGACAATTGCGATACATGCTGAGAGGCTGGGAGGAGTGACCATCCCAAGCACGCAAAGTGATGGTGGATGGGGACAGCTCAGATGACTTAATTAGTTTAAAAATGGCATTGGACATCACACAGGTGGATGAGCCTTCGTAAATAATGCATCGGGAGATTATGGCATTATGGACTTAGATTGGTATCTGGAAAGCAATGAATGAAGGTAATGGGGGGTGTTCTAATGTATCAATTGAGAAGAAAATCAAATGATCGTTGGAAGGATCTACTACACGCAAAGCAGTTAGTAGAGTTTTCTTTTGAGATGGGCACGACTGGAGTACTTCCAGCATCGACATGGAAGTAGGTGATTGTGCTAATTCATCTACTATATTGTATGTATGGGCAACTCAGTTAGAAGCCACATTATGGTGTAATGGTCCCTTTGGTATCTTAGGAATTGACTCAAATTTAGGTTAAGGGATCTGTAACGGACCATTTGGTGTTGTAAGAGGCTTAGTAGATGTTTTGTTTTTGGACTCAGTGGCAGACGAAGTCGATGGCTTGTCATATTGTTACACAGCATTTTGTCATTGTCCTTGTACTCCCCTTTCCTTTATCCTAGAGGACCTCTACAGTGAACCCCACATGCTTTCCCTTCATGAAGAAACCCCCATTGTGTCCCTCTTCATGAGCAGATCAATTCTCTTTTGCACCATTTCCCCTGAAACTTCTGTTTTTCCCAGTTTACAAGCTTGGTGCTAATGGCCCTTGTCTTCTTCGCACCAATATGCAGGAATTAGCACTATCCCTAGCGCCAACCAGAGTGACTGAGCTATGTTCCAATCCTATCGGTCCTGTTATGGAAAGTTTTTTAAATTAAGAGCCAAAGCTTCTAGCTCTAGAAGATTCGTAACAGAAGTCTGGTAAATGGTTTGGCCGGATGGGGTCGAGGATGTCAGTTTGGGCTCCTTTCCTCTATAATGGTTGAACTACCTCAAGGGATAAGACCTTCTCCCATGAGAAGAGGATCCATCTTCCATTCATTCATCCTATATAAACCTCCCTTTTTCCCAAGCACAAGCTAGTGTTAATGGTGGTGTGCTAGTGATATTTTGGTTTGAAGTAAACAAAAAGCTATTCATAGTTGTAGCTCTCTAGTTGTGTGAGGGAGACGTGTGATTTGGTTTGGAGTGAAGCCTAAAGGGAAGAGCCTTAAAACTATTGTTGTTGAGGCCATCATGGAATGCTAGCAGAAGTGTGTGGGAACCTAGTCTTGTCAGAGGAGAACAGAAATGTCAAGACAATGGTTGTAATCTCCTCTTGATTCAATATATATGCAACTATCAATTGGTTTCCTACATGATTTGTCATATTACATATTCATGGCTTAATGTTTCTTTACTGGTTAAGTAGGTTGAATTAAAATTTTTCTATTATCACGGTTGTTGTTTGTTGTTGTTTACTTGTTTCAGGTGTTTGAAGAAGGAAGTGAGAGATAGCTAGAGTGAGAAAGCAATGAAATTATCAAACAAGATAAGCGTACTAAGAGGTGGGCCCTCTTAACTGGTTCTAACCTAAGGAAATCTTCCATAGAATGTATTTGTTGTGGCTAGACCCATTATCGGGCTAGAGAAATTTGTTTGTGTCTGCACTTATAATTTTACTTAAAAATAGGCCTTTCTGCACTATGAATAAGCTTTGTTAATCATCCTTGGCCGACGTGATTACTTTCCCAGAAGTCGTGCCGACCGAGGATGAAAAAAAATTTGAAAAACCCCTCAAAAAACCAAAAAAATGGTTAAAAATAGGAATAAAGGACATGAAAATGGAGCTCAAGGATTTGGCTCTTACCCATAATTGGCGGCTCAAGAAATGAACTCCCGAATCTCGCGTAATTTGCTCCGGAACAATTAGGGCAAAAGTGAGTAAAAATTCTTCACAGCAAGGTAAAATGGTAAATGGTAAAAATATATTTACTTTTCTCCTTTTTATTCATTTTTTCATGAAAATATAAGGTTTTTGTAAATATTTTAACCTATTTTGGCTCAAGAACTGGATAATACACTTTACCTTTTTGCGTAGTGGCAGGTGATGGACATTCAATGATTATGACGAGTCATGTTTCAGCTCTTTTCTTGACTCATTAAGCTCATATGAAAAGATTGCCGAGTATTTTCCCTTTTGACTCGTAAAAGAGAATAAAATTGGGGGTCTGCTGTCAAGCTCTTTTCCGACCCTTTAAAAGTGAAAATATGGTCGAGCCCTTGGCGTTTCGAACTCGTTAACGAATGCGAAATGTTATGTGCCCAATACAATTTTACCCCTTTTCGGGTTGGGAGGCACTATTTAGGAAAAAGGTACTCCTTGACTGAAATGGTCAAGCGGTTCTCTCAGGTATTGTTTTCTACCTTTTTGGGCTCAAGAGACACAAATGTAAGAAAAGGGACCATGTGGAGTTTTCTTTTCCATGTCTTTTTCAAACTCTCGAAACATGAAAAAGATACTGAGTTACACCTTTTTCGGACTCATTAAAATATTAAACGACATCGGATTCGTCACCATGACGAACATGAGCTTCTCCTTCCTAGGGCTCATTAAACTTACTAGGTCGGATTCATCCAAAGGATGAACCTACAGTGAAATCATATGATATCTCCTTCAAGCTTGTTATTAAAAATAATTGGGGTACCTGCTAGAAATCGTGGGGGAAAATTTGGAAATCTAATCAATTGTGTCGGTAGCTCACTCTTGAACATGACACTTTCTGCTTCATGTCAGGTTGGGATATCCTCGTTTGTATCATTGATCTTCCTGGGTTGGGCCGTTCATTTTTTCCGTCCATTTGATCTCTACCACATCGTCATGACCACCGATCCTCTGGATCCAAAAGCTGCCAAACTTCTAGTTGTGTCGCCGATATGTTCAAGGGTTGTCCCTCTGTAGCTACATTAACCTTTAATTCTTTGTATCATCCAAAATCATTTTTCATCCTTTCATCTTGTGTCGATGACGTGGGAAACATTATTGCCCTCCTTCGACACAGTCGTTTCCTGTCGACTTCAGCTCATTATCTGGGAAGTTGACCGAGAGACTGCCTTCCAGTACCTTAGAGCTTGCATGCCCTAATGGAAAGTTCTTCACACTCGATGACAAGTTCACATCATTGGCTTTGGATCAAGTGATTTCATGGGTGTTCAACTTCAGTTCCTCTAATCACATTCTGTGGATTGTGTTGATATTACCTTGAGGACCATTGTCATTATTGGTGATTTCTCTCGTGCTTGTTAATAGTTTACATCATTGACTGGTAATCAAGCAACTTTCTAGCATGTTTGACGTCAACACATCTATTCGCATGTTAGAATTTGTACTTTGATCAGGTCGTGTTGGAGCGCAAGACCCTGGACTCAGATCACAAAAGTCCAGGTTGTGAAGTGATGTGACATGGTTATGTTGATATACATGTCTCTTTAAAATGGATGGTTGTGACCATACCATGAGTTATCATATGTGATTCTTCTCATTATTGGATGGTTGTGACCATACCTTGGTTTTATTATGATCCTCTTTGACAGATGGTTGCGCCCATACCTAGATCCATTTACATTATAATTCTCTAGATGACTGCATCCATGCCATGATTCATGTATCATTTGACAGAGTTCTCAATTATGTATATGTATCTATAATTTCTTGCAGGTTTTCTGATGGCATACTACAGTTCCCCGCACTAAATTCATAAAACATTTCATCCCTCACTCTAGTTTCACCTTCATGCTTTAGGGGGCATCTGTTACACGACATTTTATCACTATCCATGTATTGCCCATTCCTTGATCCTTTAGGACCTCTACAGTGAACCCCACATGCTTTCCCTTCATGATGAAACCCCCATTGTGTTCCTCTTCATGAGCAGATCAATTCCCTTTTGCACCATTTCCCCTGAAACTTATGTTTTTCCCAGTTTACAATACCAGTGCTAATGGCCCTTGTCTTCCTCACACCGATGTGAAGGGATTAGCATTGTCCCTAGCACTGACCAAAGCGACTGAGTTGTGTTCCAGTCACGTCGGTCATGTTATGGAAAGACTTTTAATTAAGATTCGAAGCTTCCAGCTCTAGAAGCTTCATAACGGAAGTCTGGTAAATGGTTTGGCCGGATGGGATTGAGGATGTCAGTTTGGGCTCCTTTCCCCTATAATGATGGAACTACCGCAATGGATAAGACCTTCTCCCATGAGAAGAGGATCCATCTCCCATCCATTCATCTGATATAAACCTCCCTTTTCCCAAGCGCAAGCTAGTGTTAATGTTGGTGTGCTAGTGCTATTTTGGTTTGGAGTAAATGGCAAGTTATTCATAGTTGTAGCTCTCTAGTTGTGTGAGGGAGAACTGTGATTTGGTTTGGAGTGAAGCCTAAAGGGAAGAGCCTTAAAACTACTATTGTTGAGGCCATCATGGAATGCTAGCAGAAGTGTGTGGGAACCTGGTCTTGTCAGAGGAGAACGGAAACATCAAGACAATGGTTGTAATCTCTTCTTGATTCAATATATATGCAACTATCGATTGATTTCCTACATGATTTTTCATATTACATATTCATGGCTTAAAGTTTCTTGACTTGTTAAGTAGGTTGAATTACAATTTGTCTATTATCACAGTTGTTGTTTGTTGTTGTTTACTTGTTTCAGGTGCTTGAAGAAGAAAGTGAGAGATAGCTGGAGCGAGAAAGAAAGGACATCATCAAACGGGATATGCGTACTAAGAGGTAGGCCCTATTAATTGGTTCTAACCTAAGGAAATGTTCCATAGAATGTATCTGTTGTGGCTAGACCCATTATCAGGCTAAAGGAATTAGTTTGTGTCTGCACTTATAATTTTACTTCACCACACATATTGATGCGACAGAGTTTGCAGGTTGATATCAAAGGTATTAACCTCATCAAAATTCATCATGAGAATATGGTAGTCACCAGGACCAGAAGGTTGGGGAGGTGGGTTGCCTGACCTGACTGAGCAACAATAAATCCTTGTTGAGGGAAAGGAATTGTGTGAATTTCCAGTTGAGATGGTGTAGGATTCTGAGGTGATTGTTGGATGGGTGGTTGACCTCTAGAAGCTGCTTGAGCTTCCCACATTTGGAGAATCCAGGGTAAGAGAGGAAACTCATGTGTATAATGGCCATGTACACCATAACATTCACAAGGTTGGTTCGTACAAATAACCTTGTTCTACTTGGGATGACTAACCTATTGTTGGTTGTTGGTGTTAGGTTGGTTCCCCTGGGGTTCACTAGGTTGATTACTTTGATTACCCTAGTTACCCTTGTTACCCTTCCCCTTATTATTTTTCTTCAAAATTTATGGATTGGTCGCACTCTATTGTGAAAAAACTTGACCTTGAGTGGGAAATGGTTGCTGGGGCTGACGATGCATGGAAGGTTGCAGCACTAATGGTAGAGGGCATAGAGTGCTCGGTTGTGCATAGGTATAAGATGGTGGAGGGGAAACAGTTTTCTAGATAGGTTGAGCATTGGCTAGCCCTGAACACATGTTGTGAGTAGGAGGGGCATAAGTGTTGGAGGAACTGGTGCCCCCCTGTATATAGCCATAACTTTGCTGAGTATATGGCGAAGGATGTGAAATGGCTCCAACGATACTATTGGCGGCATGAGATGCCCCTGGTGCATTTGCACCACCAGGAAGGGGTATGTCTAGAATGATAGTATAGACATAACCAATTACACATAAATGAAGTCATATCTCAGAGCGGTTTGGAGAGATTCTTCCTTAGTCTGAGGAAAATGAGACATGACATCTTTGGCAATGGGTGGTAAAAGGATCCTAAGAAACCAATCGAGGTAAACATGGACTTCGAAGGGTGGGGCATGACATGTTCTCCTCCTTCTATGCCACTCCTGAACATGAAGAGTGGCAGAGGACTAGAGGAATGCAATCAAGAGCTCCGTACCAGTGTCGTATCAAGGAGGTAACTGAAAATATTAGAGGAACGCTTTAGCAAGTGTCACGAAAATGGAATGAGAGGCGGTGAGCTAGTCTACATACCACTTTGTAGCATCTCCAGTGAGTGTGCGTTGGAACAACCGAAGACGAATGGATTCATCGGTGATGGAATTGGATAAACACCACATATGGAAGGAGAAGATGTGATTGGTGGGGTCCTCTCCAGGATTACCCTCAAAATTTCAAATTTCGGAGGGAAGCTTAGTCGGCATAGCTGGCCAGCCAGCATCATGGTGTATAGGATCATTTATCAACTCGCTAAAATACGAGAGGCTTAACACAGCCATAAAACGTAGCATGGGAGCTATCGGAACGGTTATTGAGATGATTCTACTAGATGTGACTACCAAGATAGAACCGGAGCCAACACCAGGTTAGGTTCCTGCACCAGCGGTGGGTCCAGACATGGTGATGATATGCGGTGAAGGAGGCTTGGAATCAGATGAGGAATCAAATGTACCAAGAGAAGAGTCAGTATGAGGACTCGGGGAACTATGAACTAGAACCTTGCGGAGAGGAGTAATATGCCCAAGCAGAAACTGGGGATGAAGGTCTAAGAGTCTCTGTGACAAACGCCTCGATGGCATAATGGTGGTAAGACACAAGTGACATGGAAATGGTGAAGGGAGATCAAAAATATGTTTTTGTCTCTTTGTGGGGAGATAAATTAATTAAGTTAAGTCCTGGATTGGCAGTGTAAAACAAGCGCCCTTCGCTTAAGGTGTTTTTGTGTGTGCAAGTGTGTTTATTAATTCATCCTAGATCATGTTTGAAAAAGGAAAAAAAGTTGTTGAAATAAACTAAAACTAAAAACATAAAATGGATAGCAAATCAATTAACTAAACCCCACCCAAACTAGGTTTGCAAAAACTATGCTGGTTGGTGGCGAAATCAACTAAAAAAATACTAAAAGGGTCAAGAGATATAAGCGTCGATGTGATTGGGATCAAATGACTCTATGCTGCTAGAAAGTGGTGCGGCAATAGCCAAAAACCAGAGAGGAAAATCGTTGCAAAAAGATAGGGATATGGGTGTGAAACCTAGGGAAACCAATGGGACCCTAAGGAAAATGACCAAACAAGGTTTAAAATGAAACTTTTGATGGAAACAACCTATATTTGAAGATCTAAAACAAAAGGGTATAGATCTGGAAAATATGGCTAAAAGTGCTTCAGAAACTCAAACTTCTTACTCAGCTAAACTCCTCTTATAAAGGTTGAAGTGTACTAGAAGCCCTAAGGGGCTCAATTCCACTTCGATGAGAAAAAATAGAGTAGATCAAGGCCTAAGGTAGATATGACAGTGGTCAACCAACCCAACAGACATCTCTTAGTAAAACCCAGAAATAGATCTAAAAAAATCCCAGAAACCCTAAAAATTGCAGGTATTGACTTGATTCCTGGGAGATCTCACTTTTTGTACCAGAAGGTGTGCTATGGACCTCCAGATCGCACTTTTTGGGCAAAAAAGTGTGATTTTTTCTCCTTGATTTCTGATCGGCAAGTCTCGGAAAAATTTGTCGTCTATGTCGCGGTTGATTCCTGTGACCTCCGGAAAAGACCAGAAAACTTACGGAAGTTAGAAATTTTAGAGATCTAGGGTTATAAATCTAGTAAACAACATTAAGAGACTGAAAAAGGAATAAACGCTAAGTTAAAAACTAAAGGTCACCCGGGTTTCTGGATCAGAAGTAAAAACCGAGTGGAGTCACCAATTTTGTTATAGTGTTTTCTCCTCAAAGGTGTATGAAAAGGAAACACTTAAGGTTGTGGATGACAAACAGTTTCAACAATATAAATGGCTACTAAACATTGTATATCTTAAGCAAATGATAGAAACAAAACATGCCAAAGTCATAATCTATGCTACAATCATAGTTAAACAGCAAAATGAAATAGTAATAAATGTGGGTAACTCCAATAATCCAATGGAAATCAGATATACAAAGAATATATTTTAACACATGTGAAAGGACAAATAAATGTTACTAGTCCCCCTCTATGGGATGGGTTCTTGGCTATCCTCAAATATCTTCAGCTTTTGTAGAGTATCTCTCCTCTATAATGTGTAAACCCAGCAAATAAAATGTTTGAGCTCAATGGGAACTCAAATGGAAAAGAAAAATGATGTGCGATAGTGATAATAATCAGAGTTACAACAGTGAGTGCAACAATGAAAATGATTGAAATTGAATAATGAATGGAAAACCCTCATATTTATAAAAAAAAATTATTAGGTTATCCTCGAATAATGAGCAATAATAAACTATTATTAACCCTGTTCTAGAAATAACCACTTGGAATATTCCTAACCAAATATAATAAAATAGTCCAAGTGGTTATTTCTAGAATGGGGTTAATAATATTTTATTATTGCTCATTATTCAAGGATAACCTAATTTTTTTTTATAAATATGAGGTTTTCCATTCATTATTCAATTTTGATCATTTTCATTATTGCACTCACTATTGTAACTTTGATTATTATCACTGTTGCACATCATTTTTCTTTTCCATTTGAGTTCTCATTGAGCTCAAACATTTTATTTTCTGGGTTTACACATTATAGAGGAGAGATACTCTACAAAAGCTGAAGATATTTGAGGATAGCCAAGAACCCATCCCATAGAGAGGGACTAGTAACATTTATTTGTTCCTTTCACATGTGTTATTTAATAAAATATATTCTTTGTATATCTGGTTTCCATTGGATTATTGGAGTTACCCGCATTTATTACTATTTCATTTTGTTGTTTAACTATGATTGTGGCATAGATCAGGACTTTGGCAGGTTTTGTTTCTATCATTTTCTTAAGATCTTCAATTTTTAGTAGACATTTATATTGTTGAAACTATTTGTCATCCACAACTTTAAGTGTTTCCTTTTCGTACACCTTTGAGAAGAAAACACTATAACAAAATTGGTGACTCCACTGGGTTTTTACTTCTGATCCAGAAACTTGGGTGACCTTTAGTTTTTAGCTTAGGGTTTCTTCTTTTTTCAGTCTCTTAATGTTGTTTACTAGATTTCTAACCCTAGATCTGTCAAATTTATAACTTCCGTAAGTTTTCTGGTCTTTTCTGCAGGTCATAGGAATCAACTGCGACATAGACGACAAATTTTTCCAAGACTTGCCGATCAGGAATCAAGGAGCAAAAATCGCACTTTTTTTCCCAAAAAGTGCAATCTGGAGGTCCATAGCACACCTTTTGGCCCAAAAAGTGTGATCTCCCACGAATCAGGTCAGTACCTATGATTTTTAGGGTTTCTGGGATTTTTTCAAATCTGTTTCTGGGTTTTTCCAAGAGCTATCTGTTGGGTTGGTTAACCACTATCCTATCCCTCTTAGACCTTGATCTACTCTATTTTTTCTCATCAAAGTGGAATTCAGCCCCTTAGGCATTCTAGTATGCTTCAACCTTTATAGGAGGAGTTTAGCTGAGTAAGAAGTCTGAGTTTCTGAAGCACTTTCAGCCATATTTTCCATATCTATACCCTTTTGTTTTAGATCTTCAAAGAGGTCGTTTCCATCCAAAGTTTCATTTTAAACCTTGTTTGGTCATTTGTCTTAGGGTCCCATTGGTTTCCCTAGGTTTCACACCCATATCCCAATCACACCAAAGCTTAGATATCTTGAACCTTTTAGTGTTTTTAGTTGATTTCGCCACCAACCAACATAATGTTTGCAAACCCAATTTGGGTGGGGTTTAGTTAATTGATTTGTTGTCCATTTTCTGTTTTTAATTTCAGTTAATTTCAACAATTTTTTTTCTTTTTTCAAACAAGATCTGGGCTTAATTAATAAACACACTTGCACACACGAGAACACCTTAAGCGAAGGGCACTTGGTTTACACTACCAAGCCAGGACTTAATTAATTTATCTCCCCACAAAGAGACAAAAACATATTGTTGATCTCCCTTCACCATTTCCATGTCACTTGTGTCTTACCACCATTATGCCACTGAGGCGTTTGTCACAGAGACTCTTAGGCCTTCATCCCCAGCTTCTGCTTGGGCATATTACTGCTCTCCGCAAGATTCGAGTTCATAGTTCCCCAAATCCTCATACTGACTCTTCTCCTGGTACATTTGATTCCTCATCTGATTCCAAGCCTCCTTCACCGCATATCGTCACCATGTCTGGACCCACCGTTGGTGCAGGAACCTAACCTGGTGTTGGCTCCGGTTCTATCCTGGTAGTCACATCTAGCATAATCGTCTCAAGAACCGTTTTGACAGCTCCCATGCTACGTTTTATGGTTGTGTTAAGCCTCTCGTATTTTAGCGAGTTAATAAATGATCCTATGCACCATGATGCTGGCTGGCCAGCTATGCCGACTAAGCTTCCCTCCGACATTCACAATTTTGAGGGTAATCCTGGAGAGGACCCCACCAATCACGTCTGCTCCTTCCATATGTGGTGTTCATCCAATTCCATCACCAATGAATCCATTCATCTTCGGTTGTTCCAACACACACTCACTGGAGATGCTACAAAGTGGTATGTAGACCAGCCCGCCACCTCTCATTCCAATTTCATGACACTTGCTAAAGCGGTCCTCTAATATTTTTAGTTACCTCCCCGATACGACACTGGTACAGAGCTCTTGATCACATTCTGTCACTCCTCTACCAATCTTCATGTTCAGGAGTGGCGTAGAAGGAGGAGAACATGTCGTGCACCACACTTCGAAGACCGTGTCTACCTCAATTGGTTTCTTACGATCCTTTTATCACCCATTGCCAAAGATATCATGTCTCATTTTCCTCAGACTAAGGAAGAAGCTCTCCAAACCACTCTAAGATATGACTTCATTTATGCATAATTGGTTATGTCTATACCATCATTCTAGACCTCCCCCTTCCTGTGGGTGCAAAAGCACTGGGGACGTCTCACGCCGCCAATAGTATCATTGGAACCATTTCACATCCTTCTCCATATACTCAGCAAAGTTATGGCTTTCTACAGGGGGGCACCAGTTCCTCCAACACTTATGCCCCTCCTGCTAGCAACATGTTTTCAGGGCCAGCCAATGCTCAACCTATCTACCAAACCATTTCCCCTCCACCATGAGACCAATGGATCTGAAGTGAAAGAGGATAGGGATAGAGGAGGTGAGACCAATACAAGTCTCCTTTTATGTTGTGGTACCAGATCTCAGTGAGGCGGGGGAGGCATACCCATACTCGTCAAGATAACTTAGTAAAAAATAATGATGCACCCAAAAACATAAAACTAAGCAATGAAGTAGATGTTGAATGGTACATGACATGCTGGCATAACTGAGCCATAAAATAATACAATTTGTCCCATTTACATAAAACATGAGCCAGGACTGAATACAATAATATCTTAGTACATGAGATATAATGGCCCTTCCCTCAATAAATGGGTGGGAGGGAGGGTAGAACAATCAAAGAAGCCCTGCTTAACAAGGAAGGGCTTTGCAAAACTGAATGGATCATCTGAAGGAGACGTGCATGCTATGAACACTACGATCAGTAGGAACCAAACCCATCAAATATGAGAAACTTCATCTGAGGTTGTAGCATAATAGTAATGCATCGGGGCATATGGGGGGTTGCTTGAAGGGACACCCCCTCATGAGGTTTGATAAAATATCACATACACCTGGGAATCACTGGTACAATCTATTGCATCATTGGACCATAAAGTGTATGAATCACAAGCATGAAACAACCAAGTCAAAGGGAAATAATGAGTCCCTCTGCTCGATCTGAGGCACCGAACAAGAATGGAAGTTGGAACCAAGATACACCACCCTCTAGGTCATTCTTCTCAAATAAATGTGTTGATGTCGATAAAATAGGGCCCGCCATAGGTGAGGCAATGAGGATCCTCAACTAAGGAACAAGGGAAAATAGTACTGTGACTGATGGACTGACACCAAGGACAATGGGTAAAATCGGATTGAGGGAGAAACAGATGACTTCCCTTATCAGAGCATAAAGTGCATGGTTGACCTGGCAACGACTAACTCGACTCTGCAGGAGATGGGGGACAATATGACTAGAGGCCAAAATGGGAAACACAGGATAAAAAAGATGCAAAGATGGACGAAATATTGTTGCATGATACAATGGGACGTGAAACAGACTCCATGGATGCAAATGTGACTCATTGCAGATGCTTTAAACAAGGGTGACTTGATGATGCTACCACACAGAATAGGCTTGATGGGGACCATGAAAGCATGAGAAAATGATGGTTTCTCATGAAGAAAATCGACACGTGAGACGACAAGTGCCAACAGAAGGTGGTCCCCAAAGTACAAGCATCGAATATGAAGAAATCCGATGAGGCAACGAAGTGGCCCTTCTTGGAAAAAAGGCCTCCGGGTAAAGTGTCAAATCATCAAAAACTAAGAGATACATATTAGATTACTTGGTGAGAGATTTCCAATGGTGGTTACGGTTCATCAAGCAGAGCTATGGTTTGGTCACAATGTGCGAAAGAAAAACAGTGGGCTTTCCTATATAAGGGAATGTTCCTCAAATTTGGAGGAGAAGGTCCTAAATATTGTGGAGATCATAACGGAAAAACTAACCATTGAAATTAGGATCTGCGACTTTTAGCCAAGTTTCCTTACTTGTCTAAAGATGTCCTTAATGCTTCTTGGAACAATGGTTCCTAGTGAAGAAATAAGGGAAGAGGAAAACGAGAATGAACTACTAGAGGAGGTCTAGAATCACCCTCACCCATGAATTCAAAAATGGGGACTATGCGGACAATGAGTAGAATATTTGAAGATATGGTATCAAATGTCTACTATATGCGATGTGAATATGGCTCGTCGAAGAGGGCGGTAGGACAAATTGTCCAAGGAATGGGAGGATAATCGACCATACCTAGATTCGGTAGGATCTGGGCCGAAAATCATGTTAATCAAATGAGAATATGGCCAGGGGAAAACCATCATGCCCCCAAGCATTGGATATTTCCTGCAAGCATATGTGATGGAGGTGACTGATCTGGTATGCAAATATGGAAATGATGCCCCCTAGCAGGAGGAGTTTGTGGAGCGCCATTATGTTCCAAGTGCTCGAAAAAGGGATTCAAGCATCTCGGACCAACTTGGCACGAGATCCTCCAAAGGATGATAAAGAGATGTAGGGGCCTATGTGCCCCTCAGTATGTTATGGGTGTACTAGATGTATTTAGAGTGGTGGACTCCAAATATGGAAGGAAGTACACACGATGGTGCATATCATCCCAAGCATAATCAGGGGTAGTCATGGCTTCCATGATGCCCTCCTCATAATGGAAGATGGGGGGATGAGAGGAAGATTGACTACATGATGTGGTGGTGATACTTGGTGCATCATCCTAAGAAAGAAGGTTCACATATGCATCATCTAGAATGATAGACGACGAGTTATTAGATGAAAAATCTAACGATGTTGAAACCTGGGCTTCCGACGAAGGAGGTTCAATAGAAGCGTGCGCAGGAACCTCAGAAAGGTTTTCCTGCAAGGAACTCAAGGATGATTATAGGTAAAGGATATGGCCCAGGTATTCCTTCATCTCAACATCGGGGGGAAGGATCACGATGGCAGGACCAGATTCCCTCTGTTCTAGTTTACTAGTTGTACCAGAATCCACAAGTAGAGGAGTAGGTGATGCACTACGAGTGGTCTCGTATTTGCGAAGCAACTCAAGGCAATCGTGAAATTTGTCGAGACGAGGGAAACAATGTGAATAGTGACCATCATGATCACACAAGGCACAAGGGTGATTTGTGCGTAAAGTTCTGAGTTTCTTGGATGAACCTGGTAAGGTAATTTGGACCTCAGGGATATTTGAATCAGGGAACGTTTCATGAACCAAAGTTTTGAGATGAGGGAGTTCAGGACAATTATTGGTGGCATGCCCAACAACGTTACAGAAAGCGCATGGAGGTGACGGCTTTGAGGCTTTGGGGGATGGAGGAGCATAGGTATCCTTGTACTTAGGTTCTTTCCTCTTGGATTTACCCCCCTGTCTGGATGCTTTTGCAATAGGAGGGGGTTCTTGTTTTGGTTGCGATGGAACCAGAGTAGTGGAAGGGTCCATAGGGACCGGTTGAATAGGCGTCAAAGCATGATAAGGTCTTCACTAACCACGCAGAGTGCTTGCAGGGGGATCAATGTACTATATTGGGGTCCCCAAATTCATATTAGGGAGGATAAGCGAAGCCATGACAGGGACAGAAAAGATTCTGGGAGGAGGGAAAAAGAAAGGCAACTCCTAAATGGTTGAGACTTGGAGGAACATTTCCTAGTGGGAACATAGGAGAGGCACCCACATACGGAGGAGGTCCTAGGGGGTTGGATCCAGATGGATTGGCTGAGAGGGTAACAGCAGGGTGTTGAGGAGGTCGTTGTTGATCATATGTACTAGACTTCTTGTGAGCATCTCGTGATGCTTGTAACATGCAAACACTCGAAGAGCCAGGCTTTCTAGATGAGAGGGGGAGGACCATGGAAAGCACCCATTAATGAGGAATATTTGTAGACTCCAGGTGAAACACCGATGGGAGGAGTGGCAGACTACTTATCAGACATCGTCGAGATAATGGACTCAGGAGAGGTCATCGATTCTGTCTCGTAGTATGTCAATTTATCGATGGTGACGATCTTCCATTCATGAGGGAAGCAAATCTTACAGAAAATCACATATGCGATGGTTGACATGGCATATGTGTAACTACGACCCAACAGAATATTTAAATATAAAGGGCCATTGATAACTTCGATGTCTACATGAACAGCTTTTCTGACAAGAGTCACTGACAATTGCGATACATGCCGAAAGGTTGGGAGGAAGGACCATCCCAAGCACGCAAAGTGATGGTAGATGGGGATAGCTCACGTGACTTAATTTATTTCCAAATGGCATCAGACATCACACAAGTGGATGAGCCTTTGTCAATAATGCATCGAGAGATGATGGCATTATGGACTCAGACTAGTATCTAGAAAGCAACGGATGAAGGTAATGGGGGTGTTTTGATGTATCAACTGGGAAGAAAATCAAACGATCGTTGGGAGGATATACTACACCTAAATTAGTTAGTATATTTTTCTTTTGAGATGGGCATGACTAGAGTACTTCCAGTGTAGACATGGAAGTAGGTGATTGTGCCAAGTCGTCTACTATACTGTATGTATGGGCAGCTTGGTTAGAAGCCGGGTTACGGCATAATGGTCCCTTTGGGATCTTAGGAATTGACTCAAATTTAGGTTGAGGGATCTGTAACGTACCATTTGGTGTTGTAAGAGGCTCAGTAGATGTTTTGTTTTTGGACTTAGTGGCGGACAAATTCAATGTCTTGTCATATTGACGCGACCGAGTTTGCAGGTTGATATCAGAGGTATTAGCCTCATCAGAATTCATCATGAGGATTTGGTAGTCACCGGCACTAGAAGGTTGGGGGGGTGGGCTGCATGACCCTGCTGAGATTGAGAAACAACAAATCCTTGTTGAGGGAAAGGATTTGTACGCGCTGCCAGTTGATATGGTGCAGGATTCTTAGGCGATTGCTGGATTGGCGGTTGACCTCTAGAAACTCCTTGAGCTTCCCACATTTGGCAAATCTGGGTAAGAGAGAAAACTCATCTGTATAATGGCCATGTACACCACGACATTCACAAGGCTTGTTCATACAAATAGCCTTTTTCTACTTGGGATGACTACCCTATTGTTGGTTGTTGGTGTTTGGTTGGTTCCCCTCGGGTTCACTAGGTTGATTACCTTGATTACCCTAGTTACCTGTGTTACCCTTCCCCATATTATTTTTCTTCAAAATTTTGGGATTGGTCCCACTCTATTGTGCAAAAACTTGACCTTGAGGGGGCAGTGGTTGTTGGGGTTGACGATGCATGTGAGGTTGTAGCACTAATGCTTGAGGGCCTAGAGTGCTCGGTTGTGCATTGGCATAAGATGGTGGAGGGGAAACAATTTGGTAGATAGATTGAGCATTGACTGGCCTTGAAAACATGTTGCTAGCATGAGGGGCATAAGTGTTGGAGGAACTTGTGCCCCCTTGTGGATAGCCATAACTTTGCTAAGTATATGGTGAAGGATGTGAAATGGCTCCAATGATACTGTCACAATGTGAGATGCCCCCAGTGCATTTGCACCACCAGGAAGTGGGAGGTATGGAATGATGGTTAAACATAACCAGATTACGCATAAATCAAGTCATATCTCAGAGCGGTTTGGAGAGCTTCTTCCTCAGTCTGAGGAAAATGAGACATGACATCTTTTGCAATGTGTGATAAAAGGCTCCTAAGAAATCAATAGAGGTAGACACGGTCTTCGAAGGGCGGGGAACGGTATGTGCTCCTCCTTCTATGCCACCCCTAAACATGAAGAGTCATAGAGAACTTACGAAATGCGGTCAAGAGCTTCGTACCAATGTTGTATCGGAGAGGTAACTAAAAATATGAGAGGAATGCTTTAGCAAGCATCACGAAAATGGAATGAGAGGCGGTGGGTTGGTCTACATACCACTTTGTAGCATCTCTAATGAGAGTGTGTTGGAACAACCGAAGAAGAAATGAGTCATCGGAGATGGAATTGGATGAACGCCACATATGGAAGGAGCGGACATTATTGGTGGGGTCCTCTCAAGGATTACCCTCAAAATTGGGAATGTTGGAGGGAAGCTTAGTCGTCATAGTTGGCCAACCAACATCATGGTGTATAGGATCATTTATCAACTTGCTAAAATCTTAGACGCTTAACGCAGCCACAAAATGTAGCATGGGAGCTGCCAGAATGGTTCTTGAGACAATTCTGCTAGATGTGACTACCAGGATAGAACCAGAGCTAACACCAAGTTAGGTTCCTGCACCAGCGGTGGGTCCAGACACAATGATGATATGTGGTGGAGGATTGGAATCAGATGAGGAATCAAATGTACTAGGAGAAGAGTTAGTATGAGGACTCGGGGGACTATGAACTTGAACCCTACGTAGAGGAGTAATATGCCCAAGCAGAAACTGGGGATGAAGGCCTAAGAGTCTTTGTGACAAATGCCTCGGTGGCATAATGGTGGTAAGACACAAGTGACATGGAAATGGTGAAGGGAGATGAACAATATGTTTTTGTCTCTTTGTGGGGAGATAAATTAATTAAGTTAAGTCCTAGCTTGGCAGTGTAAACTAAGCGCCCTTCACTTAAGGTGTTCTTGTGTGTGCAAGTGTGTTTATTAATTAAGCCTAGATCGTGTTTGAAAAAGGAAAAATCGTTTTTGAAATAAACTGAAATTAAAAACAGAAAATGGACAGCAAATCAATTAACTAAACCCCACCCAAACTGGGTTTGCAAACACTATGTTGGTTGGTGGAGAAATCAACTAAAAGCACACTAAAAGGGTCAAGAGATATAAGCATCGATGTGACTGGGATCAAATGACACTATGCTGCTAGAAAGTGGTGCGGAAACAGCCAAAAACCAGAGAGGAAAATCGTTGCAAAAAGATAGGGATATGGGTGTGAAACCTAGGGAAACCAATGGGACCCTAAGGAAAAATGACCAAATAAGGTTTAAAATGAAAATTTTGATGGAAATAACCTATCTTTGAAGATCTAAAACAAAAGGGTATAGATCTAGAAAATATGGCTGAAAGTGCTTCAGAAACTCAAACTTCTTACTCAGCTAAACTCCCCCCTATAAAGGTTGAAGTGTACTAGAAGCCCTAAGGGGCTCAATCCCACTTCGATGAGTAAAAATAGAGTAGATCAAGGCCTAATAGGGATAGGACAGTGGTCAACCAACCCAACAAACAGCTCTCGGCAAAACCCAGAAATAGATCTGAAAAATCCCAAAAACCTTAAAAATCGCAGGTATTGACCTGATTCCTAGGAGATCGCACTTTTTGGGCCAGAAGGTGTGCTATGGACCTCTAGGGTTAGAAATCTAGTAAACAACATTAAGAGACTAAAAAAATAAGAAACGTTAAGCTGAAAACTAAAGGTCACCCAGGTTTCTGGATCAGAAGTAAAAACCCAATGGAGTCACCAATTTTGATATATTGTTTTCTCCTAAAAGGTGTACGAAAAGGAAACACTTAAGGTTGTGGATGACAAACAGTTTCAACAATATAAATGGTAACTAAACATTGTATATCTTAAGCAAATGATAGAAACAAAACCTGCTAAAGTCCTGATCTATGCCACAATCATAGTTAAATAGCAAAATGAAATAGTAATAAATGTGGGTAATTCCAATAACCCAATGGAAACCAAATATACAAAGAATATATTTTATTAAATAACACATGTGAAAGGAACAAATAAATGTTAGTATTCCCCCTTTGTGGGATGGGTTCTTGGCTATCCTCAAATATCTTCATCTTTTGTAGAGTCTGTCTCCTCTATAATGTGTAAACCCAGCAAATAAAATGTTTGAGCTCAATGGGAACTCAAATGGAAAATAAAAATGATGTGCGATAGTGATAATAATCAAAGTTACAAAAGTGAGTGCAACAATGAAAACGATCGAAATTGAATAATGAATGGAAAACCCTCATATTAATAAAAAAAATATTAGGTTATCCTCGAATAATGAGCAATAATAAAATATTATTAACCCCATTCTAGAAATAACCAATTGGAATATTTTATTATATTTGAATAGGAGGGAAAATGTATTTAAACTTTTATTTAGAAAGAATAAATAAATAAATGATTTATTTATCATCTCAAGAAATATGGTCAAGCAATAATAAACAAATAATGATTTATTTAATTATTTCTAAGGGGTTTAGTCAAACTTACAAGGAATAATAATTAATTAGTGATTAATTAATTATTACTAGAAAAAATAAGATAAGTAATAAATCTGTTTACTTTTCATCACTGGGTCAAATATGACAAGGAATATTAATTAAACAATGGTTTAATTAATTATTCCTAGAAGAAAATTAAGTAAATAGTGATTTATTTAATTATTCTTCATGGGTTTAATTATAAATTGCTTAACAAATGTGTTTTATTAAGTAATTTATCACAGTGAAAGCAATTTTACTATGGTAAAATTGGCTTTACATGGTGTACTTCGATCCATCTAGTAAATTAAGGCTAGATAATCAATTTTTTGTGATAACAATGGTAGGCAAAAAATCTTAGTAAGTATGCTTATTTACCTGATTATGAAAAATATTTAAAGTTTCCTTCCTTTTAGGAATTGAATTTAAGTCTTCACCTATATAATTTTTTATGTCTATGAAGCAATGTACAAAAAAATTATGGTTATTAAATGTTAATAAGAAAGATTGTTTAAGCTAGTAAGAAAGCTTGTTTTTATATTTGAATCAAATTAATTTTGGAATTTTTTTCTAAAGCAATATCAATACCAACAGAGAGCCATCTTAACCATGGATCTATCAAGCATCGAGAGGAATCAAATCTCTCAAGGTGTAAACCACTTTTTTGAGTGCAAAACTTGAAGAAAGGTTTGCACCTCGAGAAATTTAATCCCTCTTGACACTTGATAAATCCAGGGAAAAGATGGATCTACGTCGGTTTCAGTCGTGCGCGATCACATAAAATTTGTAGAACGTCTAATTATTCTAATCATTTTTAAATATGCTAAATATGTCTAAGATTAATATGATCATTTTAATTTTAAATTTGCTCATTTATCTCAGTTTGTTAAGATGATAGAGGTTGTTAATAACTCGAATGATGAAAAATAAGGAAACAAAATTTTGAATGAAAATTGACAATATAATGGTGTTGAATGATAGAAAATGTGATAAGAATGTAGTCAATTACAAATAGTCTTCATACTAATCAATCTCAAACTATTTTTTTATATTGTTCTTATTTTCACACCTGTTATTTTTTCCATGTTTTCATATCGATCATATGAAAATTGTGGTTGAAATCGTAGACCATTCAAATCTTTAACTCGAGCTATTGTAGTAAATGTCAACCTTGTCTCTCTTGGTCTCCAATATTAATAGTATCTTTCTCCAAATTTAATCATTGTGACTTATGGAGTGTTAAACCCTAAGAAAGTTTCAATGGTAGTTGTTTTCTATTACCATGTTTGATTGCAAAGTGAGTAACAATGTTGAATGATGGAAAATGGGAATAATAAGAATGTAGTCAATTAAAACCGGTTTACAGTTTCAAGAAGCAAACATTTCAAGTAAGTGAACATTTTATTTAGATGAAAATTCAAGTATTTTATTTATGGTTGAAGTAATATGGCACGGAAATCAATGCACATCATCAACAATATATGTGTGCTTACACTAAAATCATTGCACACTATTAATCTAATTACTTTGAAATTAATGTCTATCATACATCTAGTTACATCAAATCAGAAATCAACATCTATGCTAAAATCAATGCTTCTTAGCAAATACTCAAATAGGATTAGAACTCAACATCTACATTGAAATCAATAAACCTAGTGCAAGCAATCAAATAGAATTAGAAACCAACATCTACATTAAAATCAATGCATCTAGTGCAAGCAATCAAATAGGATTAGAAATCAATATCTACACTGAAATTAATGCATATAATGCAAGTAATCAAATAAAATTAGAAATCAAGAACTATATTGAAATCATTGCATCCAGTGCAATCAATCAAATAGGAATGGGAATCAACATCTACATTGAAATCAATGCATCTATTTGAAGGATAAACCAAAATATTCATGGTTTTCTAAATCCATCTTCTTTTACTTTTTATAAAAGCTCTGCTTCCTCTTTCTATATGGTTAATGCTATATAATATTTGTATTTGTCTCTTTGTGTCTCTTTCTTCTTCCCTCTCTCTCCCATTGATCCAAGTGGACCTCAAGATACCAAAAGCATGTAAAAGGCTTAAAATTCAAAGTGGCAGAAAGGAAAATATCTTGACATCAGATCGAAGTGCTCGTCGTCCTAATTCCAACAGTGTGAACGGTGCTCCAATCCGAGTCCGGATGAAGGAGATAGAAGTAGTCAAAGTTGAGGGTTGACTTGCCCATGTGGCAGGCTTAAAGGAGGCACAATTTCGACCAAACCTGGCCACTGGATTCCAACCAAACTGGGCCGAATTCCAGGCGAATTTGTGGCCTGATTAATTTGTCTCCTTCAGTCTAAAATTGGGTATTTTAAAAATCAAAGGTTGGTTATATATATATATATATATATATATATATATATATATATATATATATATATATATATATATATATATATATATATATAGGTTGACGGGCCACCAACCCCGCTGGCCTAACCATATATCAACAACATTGTATTAAATTAAGGGGTGGATGGCCATGACCCCGCCACCCCACACGGCATAACAAACATATTATATGTTGGGGTGGGCGGCCATGACCCCGCCACCCCACACGGCATAACAAACATATGTTGGGGTGGGCGGCCATGACCCTGCCACCCTGGGAACCTTCCACACAACAGCAACAAGTATTACGGGGGGGGCACGAGCTGCCAACCCCATCGCCCTGCCACCTCACCCTTATACCAACCAATAAACGACGGGTGGAAGTAAAGGGGTGCGGCCATCAATGTGGTCCCGCCACCCCATGGGTAATAAAAAACATTCATAACAGCTATCTGCCATTTAAAGCCACCTTTTTATTAATATAACCAAATGTGTGTTAAAAAGGGAAGGGCGGGGTTTGACCACCTGACCCCTCCCTAACCACTACTAAATATTACCAATGCACCCAACTAATGTGATGGTAAATCCACCCTTCAACACTTTTAAAAACTCATTTCTATCAGAGTGCGGGTCATAGATGGAAACACAGATTTCAAGACCAGGTGGCAAAACCCTAAGCAGCTGAGAACAGAGGATGGAACCTTGCCTGACCATAATTTCCAAGGGGTCATTTTTGGTCTAGTGTCAGAATTGGACAAGTTTTATATCGATTTTTCACCTCTCGGTGACAGGAATCCAATGGTGGTGTTAGTTTCTACAACAGAGCTCTCCATTTCTCGGCCATTTTCCAGCATGGAGGTATAAGACTCCTTTTTGTAACTGATGATTGTATTTCTTCTTTCTCATGCCATTTAATGAATGAAGGCCTCCCCATTGATCGAGAAGGACCCAGAGACGTAGTCCAAGTCGGACAAACTCCGTTATCAAGCTTCTTGTCTTCTTCTGCTGCTTCATGTGTTTCTTCTTCTTCTTCTCTCATGTGCGCATTACATTTCTATGGTTAAGCTACAAATTCATCATGTGATTCTTTAATACATCTATAAGAAAAAGATAACCTGGATCAAGTGGTATCAGAGCAGGTCTTTTTAGATGTGAATTGCATGTTTGTATACTAACGAGAAACAGACTCCGAAGAGGTGAAGGGAAACTAAATTCTTTCGATCTCGAAGCAGGGCGTGCACATCAAAGGAGAAACATGGAAGATGAAGAGGCTCCTTATGAAGAGGAGGTAAACTTCTACAAGACTTTATACATGATGGCAGATCGTGTTGAGAAGCTATTCTCCAGACTTGAAAAACTTGAGAGTGCAGAGAAAAAACTCTAGAAGAACAAGGTTCAGTGCATAGAGATGATGGAGGAGACCCACCTCCTTCTCCTTCCATGAGTGAAAGTTCTTCTTCCTCCCATCACCATCATCATAGAAATTCAAGGGATACACATAAGAAACCTTTCTTTAAATTAGATGTCAAATTTGATCTTCCCATGTATAACGATGAAATTAATGCAGAGAAGCTTAATAACTGGATTAGGTAGATTGAGATCTACTGCAGGATTCAGCAGATCGCAGAGGACGAGGCAAAGATTCAGTTGGCCTCTCTTCAGCTGAGTGGCACTGCTCTCGTCTGGTGGGAGAGAAAATTGCGAAGCAGTAAGAGTGTGGGTAACCTTCCTTCCTCATGGCCCAGTTTCGTTTCTGCATTAAAAGAACATTTTTATCCCTTGGGTTATAAGCAAAAAATCTTAATGGAGTGGTAATACTTAAGGCAGGGTAGAGGTCAGGATGTTCAAAGCTTTACCGAGGAGTTTAGAAAACAAGCACTTAATTTGGGCATTGCACTTGACTCACCTGAAGTAGTAACTAACTATGTTGAATCATTACATAGTTATATTAGACATTCCTTATTATTGTTTGAACCTACTACCATCGACTCGGACAGTGTAAAGGTCATTCATCTAGAAAACAGGGGAACACATGGACAAGATGACCACTCAAAGAGAACCGCGGTAGCCAAGAGTAGGGGAGCAAGGCCCTCTTGTACACATTGTGAGAAAGAGGGGCATGATGAAGAGAATTGTTGGAATTTGCACCCTGAGCTGAGACCTGAAAGGAATGATAGAAAGGGGAAGCAGAAGGCCATCACCACTATTGTACCTTAAGAAACCAATTTCCTGGTTGTATAGAAATTGTGCTTAAGAGATTAACAAATATTATTTACTGTCACTTATTATTTGTTGTGTTCTCAAATGAAGGACCTAGAAAACTTGGTCTTTAACCCTTAATACATGTATGACTAGAACATTTCAGAATTCCATTTGTTGCTAGATATAAATGATGAGTGAAGAAATCTTGAAGGAGAAGTTAAAGATAATATGTTGGTTTTTCACAGAAACTACTATTTTTAACTTAGAAGAATTATGAAAATGAGAACTGAATCATAGACAATATGCTGCTTAACACAGAAACTACTATCTATGACTCTTGGAGAAGTTAAAGAATATGCTGGTATTTCACAAAAACTATTATCTATAACTTATAAAGGAAGGTGGAAACTTCAAGTATAGGAGCACTCTTTTAAGGAATTTTAACTTCATCTACATAAGCAAATAAAGACCTGCAGCTTCATTACTATACTTGAAAGAAGAAAACATAGCATGATACATGACAGAGAAGGTTACAAAATTATACCCCACAACTCATGGAAACATCTAATTCTTTCATTAATCAATGATGATATCAAGAATACAGTGGCCTAGTCTTCGGGTTCTCCAAAATTCCAACCACCCCCCACTTCTCTGTAAATTTTCCTCTTTTTATACATTGTGAAACAGTTGTTGATCTTTGAAACTGTCAAACTACTAAAATTGTTTCTCTAACTATCTGAAGTAAGAATTATTACAGAATATTACATAGAGGGTAAATACATCTCAAAGAACATAAAATAACATAAAATAATTGAACATAGAAGATGACTATGACTGCTGACTTTTCAGGTCTGTTAATCCGTTGCCGAGTTCCTCTATATATGCCTTAATCCACTTTAATCATAATGAATTGTGTTTGACTTGTATAAACCTAGGCTTACGCATGTATCAGATACATTTTAATTGGCCAAAACACCGAGAAGCTCGACCAACTGCCTTTTCTTCAAATTTGGCTTTAACATTGATTTTTTCCTTTACACGGCAAAATTAACGCAAAGCACACAAAAGCAGAACTGAAAAAGAATTAATCCAGTTTAATAACTCCATCGGATCTATCTGTTCATTGTTGCATTAACTTCCCATCGCAAATCACAATCGGCCCATTTTATTGTTATATCAACCCATTCCTTAATAAACTATGGCATGACGGACACGACGAAGTTATAAAACGTAATATATATCATATCGGGTCTGAAACCCATAGCAAATCGCAATCGGTGCTATCAATGGATGTATCAACCGAAACCTTAACAATATTCGATATGGCAAACCTATTGGAAATATAAAACATGGCATATATAATATCGGGTCTGGAATCCCAATCGAAAATCGCAATCAACGCTATGAGCCAACACATATATATAAGGCATTCTACGGACCCGTTGACATTATAAAATGCAATATATTTGTTTTCGGGTCTGGCCATCGCATATCGCAATCAGCATACCATATACATATATATAAACGTTATGTGATGATCGCGGACCCACTGGGGCTTATAAAACATAATATATATATGTTTTGTGTCCGCCTATCACAAATCTCAATCGACGAAACCCAACGTACATAGCTCTGTGGTGCAATAGACCCGACGAACTTTATAAAGTGTAATATATATATTTCATTCCAGACCTTTAACTTTATCACTTGTTTCTTTTGTGATTTCGATACACAATGTGTTTTGTGATATATATATATATATATATATATATATATATATATATAACCATTGGCTTAATCCTTGGCTATACCAGGGCTGATTCTTTTATTTTTACTTGTTTCTTTATAAAGAAAACATACCCGATATACCATTATTACTTCTTCCTCTTGCGTTTATCTATTTTTGAAATTTTTTCAAGTTCTTGTATGAAAAATGAATATTAAAGGTAACAAAAAATGCATGTTTACAACATCTAGCTCTACCTGGGGATAGTTCTTCTGCCACAAAAGCACTAAGAACCATAGATTAGTGCCTTATCCATTGGGCATGGAGTCATATATTGCTTTGCCAACTTAGCTGTGTGAAAATTTTGTACAATGAACCCACGTCGTTCTCTACAGTGACAGGATGCTTGTACCTTGATATCAAAATATTGAGAATTGTAGATCAGTAGCCTTAGCTGGGCATGGAGTCCAAAACTGCAAAAACCCTGAAATTTGACAAACTGGAACCTAACAATCTTGAAGTCTAAAACCTCTGCAAACCAGTTTCCAACTGGGAAAGTCACCTTTATTTATCCTTCTAAAGTTAAACTAAATAACTGCAACTGAAAACCAAATTCTCAACACCTCAGCTTATTTATGTACAAGTTCATATATATGTACATGATTGATCTCCATCAAGTGAAGGCAATCTTCCAATGGTACTAGGTTAGCATTTGAGTGCTTAATCTAGAACCATTCTGCCAGTGAATCTTGAAAATGCAATTCATCCTAAACAAAAAATAAATTATGCATAAAAGCAGCTCACAACAAAAATTAGAAGTATATCCACAAAATGATATGTGTAGACTGTTGATAAATTCTTCCATGTAATCTGCCACAGGATCTTCAAAATTATAAGAAAAAATATGTTCTTGATCAGCTCCAAAAAAGAAATTCTCTATGTATGAAGGTTCCTGGTGGGCTCCAGTATTGTAGCAATAATGCTACAACTCCTGGGGCTTCCTGTCTCTTAATTTTATCAACCCGGTAGTTCGTACAAACTTGGAAGCGACGGTGCTATATGCACAAGTACTAGCTCTTGTCGTAGCTGTCACTTGGTCAGCTGGCACAAGTCCGCTAGGGCTCAAGCCAGCTTCTATAGGCTCTCAGAAGAAGCTTGCTAAATGATGGACGAAAGCTAGCTCAGAGAAAACTAATCTACTTGGCGAAAATGAACTGAAAGCAAACCAAAGCATGGAAACCCTAGGAAAACCCTAATTTGACCAGTCTAACCTCTATGATGCAAAGAATGTGAATGAAACTTCTACCAATGATGCCATTACTTCTAATGAGTGAAAATGCATGAATCTAAGCTACTTGCATCTTAAAAGACATGTTTTTGTATTTTTTCTTTAAGTGGATGGAGTGATTGTGATTTTGTGTTTATTAGGGTTTGGTTGTGCAGATGTGATGCGGAAGGAAGGGAAGCTTGGGAAAGGTTGGGGAGGCTAGGATAGGTTCCCAAGGATCCTTAGCATCCGTCCATAGCGGTTCCTCATGCTCAGAGGCTCAGCAACCGAGTGAGTGGCCTCCTACAGGATGTCTGCAGGGGATCCTACAGGAAACGCAGGGGTTTCTACAGGAAGTCTACAAATTGCTACAAGATGACCTACCGTGGGTGTTTGAAGTGATGGTGGAGTGATGGAATGGTAGGGGGAGATGTGTAAGGTAGGGATAGAGCTGGTGATGGCTCAGGAGTGGAGAAGTAGGATGGAGAACGAGTGTATGAAGTGGGTTGATAGATGGACGGTTATAACAACGAAATGTCTAAAGAATGAAGTTACATGAGGAGTGGAGGAGTTTGGGAGATAACAGAGCGGAGCAGAGGTCAAGGATGTGGTTGTATGCGTGATCAAGACGAAGAAGAAGGTAATAGAACGATGAAGATCAGTGTAAATAAATCAAATGGCTTATGACTGTCACCAAGATGAAAATTCATTAACCTATGCTACCTGTGCTATGAACTCAATGAACAGCAATATAAAGCGTGTAGAGGAATGTGCATGAAGCTGTGATGAAGGTGTATGGTGCAAGAGTGAAGTGCATAGAAAGATCCATCATAAACGAGACTATGTTGCAGCATGTATAAAGTGAAGAACTGCGTATTTTTGTGGTTGGTATAGGCTGCACTCCAATATCCAAACAGAGATGGCAGTGGGGACTTCCTCAACCTTTTTCCTTGGAGCTCCAATGTATTATCAACCTACTAGTCTAACTAAACAACCGAAAGCAATTCAACCATAAGCTAAACTCATTCAATCTCATAAAAACTAACTCAAAAAACCTGTAATTTCGAATTTCATGGTAAAGCAATGAACTAAAGCGCTGAAACAAAAAGAAATTAACATTACAACACATAGGAGGTCTATTTCTCTCTTAGAAACTCAGAATTGGATCAAAAGCTTCCTGTCTTTATTGAATAATCATGAATCTAATGACATGCCAAAACTGGCTTACAAGGAGCAAAAACCGAGCTACAACATGACTAACCAAATTGACTAACTAGCTAACCCCAAATTGACTAACTAGCTACACAAAAATGACTACCCACTAGCTAACCAAAATGAGGCCCTAAGCCTTCTTATTTATACAATTTGAGGACCCAACAGTCCTCCTAAAATTTAGGGACTTGGCTGCCCAAGACTTGTAGTTAACAGCAGTCCTACTTGACTTGCTTGGCTGCCCTTGTGCTCATTGATTTGGTGGCCTTTGAACTCCGAGCTGATGGTGGAGAATTCAAGGTAAGGGCCCATAAATGAGGGGGACACCTTCCTACAAATCCTCTAGCTTGTTCTCCCACGAATTTGGTTGCCAAGTGCTCATTAAGACCTTCAATTTTGTCTCCAAGTTGACCCAATTGGCTACACAAAGCACCCATTAGACTTGTTGGCATAATGACTAACCAAATTCACTCTATTAACATAAAAATAATCAAAAACATGCAATAAACAAATGAGGATGGTGGACTAAGCCAAATTAGGAGGTTGAATGAGCCCAAATAATTGTACATTTTTGGGGCTCATCAGTTCCTGCTCAATTAAACCTTCTGTTGGGATAATATGTTCAACAGAACAATCAACAACATCTTTAAGAAAATAATCTATGTCACTTTCATATCTCCACTTTTCATTTCTAAGCTTTGATTGAAAATAATTTGTAATTCTAACCTCAAGAAGAAAAAGAAATTTTGTCACATTACTATACGGCATATGATCAACTTAAAATAGATTGTTTACCTCTGATCCATGGGCATCCTTATGTTCTTCAATGCAATGATATACAATCTCTTTATCATCTTTATTTTCACATAAGATAGCCTCTTTTGCTATGATAAATGGCTCAATATATTGTTGTCCAAAATATTCCACTTGTTGGTTTCTTCTTGTAGGTTCAACACCCAACTGATGAACTTGAAGAGCTTCATCATGTTCTCCATTTAAACCATTTTCATTATAGATAAGAGGATCATCAAATTTAACAGAATAAGAACTCTAGGGATTTATTTGCAACTTAATTATTTCTTCCTCTTCTTGACCGCTGAGCAGAAATCCTTGATGCATGGTTGAACTTTCCTCCATCTGAATACTCTCTTGATGTGCTTGGAACCAAGTCAACCAATTATCTGCTTGGGATATTATTGGAGAGAAAAGTTTTATAAACTTCTCCACATCATTTTGAGAAAATGATGCTCAATCTGCTCGGAACATAGTCAACCAATTCTCTGCTTGGGAGATTATTGAAGAGAGATGCTTTATAAACTTCTCCGCATCATTTTGAGAAAATAATAGTTCCTCACTTTCAAAGACTTGCTCATAGTTAATCCGACTATAACTTCTCTGAATGCTTGATATATTATCAACAAGATCATTAGCTTCCTCAACAGGATTATCTTGAGCTTTTAAAGTTTATTTAAAATCATAATATTCACAACAACCTTCAAAAAGAAACTTGTGTGGATAATAAGTTCTACAATAAGAATTGAATACTAAATGGAAATATTTCAGAGATGAAATGCTTGAACGAGGAAGAGACCTAAACCAAACCCTAGGTTCTTGGTCTAAATAAAACAAAAACAACTTCATCTTCACATCTTCATGAATGATGCCCTATTTCTCCATGCATTCAGGAAACTCTTGGAGGTGTTGAGCTAGATCTTCATATTCCTTTCTACTGAATTTTGGAAGATACTCATTCCAAGCATAAAATCTAGGCATATCATGAGGATAGTTGGTGATCCCAGTAAAATCAAATGGATCAAATTTATGGACTAAGAATGCAGGGAGATCCATTAAAACCCAAAAAAGAAAACTTCAAAGTGCAGTGGAGTCACCAATCAATGTTGTAAGTGAAAATCACAGGTGTGAATGTACAACCAACTGATGAAACTTGTCATTCTCAAGAATCAGCTTCAAACTTAATAAACCCACGGAAAAGTGCTCTTATTCAATTGCTTTTATTCAAAACAGCCAAACATTTCCTCCTCACTGAACAATCAAAGGAAAATATTGAAAACCCAGGGAAAAATATTCTTGTCTTCTCTCCCTCGCAACGGCACCAATTAATGTTGTACCTTAAGAAACCAATTTCCTAACTGTATAGAAATTGTGCTTAAGACATTAATAAATATTATTTACTGTCACTTATTATTTGTTGTGTTCTCAAATGAAGGACCTGGAAAACTTGGTCTTTAACCCTTAATACATGTATGACCGAAACATTTCAGAATGCCATTTGTTGCTATATATAAATTATGGGTGAAGAAAGCTTGAAGGAGAAGTTAAAGATAATATGTTAGTTTTTCACAGAAACTACTATCTGTAACTTAGAAGAATTATGAAAATGAGAACTGAATCATAAACAATATGTTGCTTAACACAAAAACTACTATATGTGACTCTTGGAGAAGTTAAAGATAATATGCTGGTCTTTCATAGAAACTATTATCTATAACTTAGAATGGAAGGTGGAAACTTCAAGTATAGGAGCGCTCTTTTAAGGAATTTTAACTTCATCTACATAAGCAAATAAAGACCTGTAGCTTCATTACTATACTTGAAATAAGGAAATATAACATGACACATGACAGAGAAGGTTAGAAAATTATACCCCACAACTCATGGAAACTTCTTATTCTTTCATTAATCAACGATGATATCAAGAATACAGTGGCCTAGTCTCCGGGTTCTCCAAAATTCCAACCACCCCCCACTTCTCTGTAAATTTTCCTCTTTTTATACATTATGAAATAGTTGTTGATCTCTGAAACTGTCAATATACTAAAACTATTTCTCTAACTATATGAAGTAAGAATTATTACAAAATATTACAAAGAGGATAAAGACATCTCAAAGAACGTAAAATAACATAAAATAATTGAACATAGAAGATGACTATGACTGCTCACTTTTCGACTCTGTTAATCCACTGCCGATTTCCTTTGTATATGCCTTAATCTGCTTTAATCATAATGAAATGTGTTTGATTTGTATAAACTTGGGCTTACACATGTATTAGATACATTTTAATTGGCCAAAACACTAAGAAACTCGACCAACTGCCTTTTCTTCAAATTTGGCTTTAACACTGATTTTGCAAAAGTGGAACTGAAAAAGAATTAACCCAGTTTAATAACTCCATCGGATCCGTCTGTTCATCATTGCATTAACTTCCCATTGCAAATCGCAATCGGCCCATTTTATTGTTATATCAACCCAATCCTTAATAAACTATGCCATGGCGGACGCGACGGAGTTATAAAACGTAATATATCATATTGGGTCCGAAACCCATAGCAAATCGCAATCGGCACTATCAATGGATGTATTAACCCAAACCTTAACAATCTGCGATATGGCGGACCCGCCAGAAATATAAAAGATGTCATATATAATATCAGGTCCGGAATCCCAATCGCATATTGCAATCGGCGCTATGAGCCAACACATATACATAAGGCGTTCTACGGACCCACTGACATTATAAAATGAAATATATTTATTTTTGGGTCCGGCCATCACATATCCCAATCGGCATACCATATACATATATATAAACGTTATGCGATGATCGCGGACCTGCCAAGGCTTATAAAAAATAATATATATATGTTTCAGGTCCGCCTATCGCAAATCGCAATCAGCGGAACCCAACGTACATAGCTCTGCAGTGCAACAGACCCGACGAACTTTATAAAGCATAATATATATATTTCAACTCCAGACCTTTAACTTTATCACTTGTTTCTTTTTTGATTTCGAAACACGATGTGCTTTGTGATATATATACGTATACATTCATATAACCATTGGCTTAATCCTTGGCTATACCTGGGTCGATTCTTTTATTTTTACTTGTTTCTTTACAAAGAAAACATACCCGATATACCATTATTACTCCTTCCTCTTTCTTTTATCTATTTTTGAAATATTTTCAAGTTCTTGTATGAAAAATGAATATTAAAGGTAACAAAAAATGCATGTTTACTACAACCACCATACAGCAAAGCCAAGATTCCGAGTTAGAGGAAGATGAGAAGGTAACAGCTGTAGAATTCACACGAGGCAGGCCCATTGACTTGGGGTCTAATTCCAGAAGTGAGACGAAGTTTGCAACCCTTGGGATCATAGCAAAATGACCCATAGATTTGGGGTCTAATTCCAGCAATGAATCAAGGATTTCAACTGACATAATGAAAAGGGCAACAGAACTCCAAGAACTTGAGGAGATCAACCACCGCATCCAAGTAGAGAATGCTAAGCTAAGGAGGCTTCTACAAGAGGCAATGGAAGAAAAACAAAGGTTACTACCCCAGTTGCAAGCCAAGGATGAGGCCTTGGAAAAACTACCACATAGCTATCTGGAGGTAAAAAGCGATTCTACGATCTCATATGATTTTCATGATGATGAATTTGCTGCTTTTAAAAAACATACTACAGGGATTGGATCCAAGCTATTGAAGAAAATGGGGTATCAAGGAAAGGGCCTCGGCATCAAAGGACAAGGCATCATAAACCCCATCGAAGTCAAGGAGTTGTCGCGTCATGCAGGACTCGGATACACCAAAAAGGAAATGGGGAAAAGCTCCAATACAGCTAGTAATTAGCCAACGACAGATGATGAAATTCCTTCCTCACAGTCGAGCGATGGTGAGGGCTCCATGGACACTTATCGAAGAAACACTAGGGGAAAGCGCCCCAAGGTAGCTCCGAAGGTTTGGAGGAAAAGGAATCGTTGTAGTAATTGCAACAAAGAGGGACACCAATAAACCACGTGTATAATGCTCTATGCTCCTGAAACATCGCCAGAGGAGCTGAAAGGTGAACATGTTCAACAAATGAATCCACCTTATTCATGGTGGTTTGCTTTATTAAGTTGGTTTTTTAGGGATAGTAGCTTGTTATGGCCACCATTGTAAATCATACGTTGCAAGTAAATGTAAAAATGATGGTGTGTTTCCCATCACTTCAAGACGCAACGATGACATTTTGGCCTTTCCTTATTAGTATTTGAGGCATTAATTACTTTTTATGTAATCCTTGCCCAATGAGTGTGTGCTATGAACTCTTGGCAAGGAGGGGTTGTTGAGCCATGGGTGGGGTGCATGAATGTACCAGTTTCACGTGCAAGTGATTGAAAGTGTGGATTGAAACAGCGTGCTAAGTGTAAATGCTTTTGGAGGTCCAAAAGCTCCTCAATGGGGAGGATTGATCCAGGTGGATCCCAAGACACCAGGGGCATGAAAAAGGCTCAAAATTCAAAGTGGCAGAAACGCCATTATCTTGACATCAGATCGAAGTGCTTGTTGCCCTGATTCCAACCGTGTGAACGACACTCCAGTCCGAGTCCAAATGAAGGAGATAGAAGCAGTCAAAGTTGAGGATTAACCTGCCCATGTGGCAGGCTTAAAGGAGGCACAATTTCAACCAAACCCAGCCATCGGATTCTGACCAACTGGGGTCGGATTCCGGGCAAATTTGTGGCTCGATTAATTTGTCTCCTTCAGTCTAAAATTGGGTATTATAAAAATCAAAGGTTGGTTATATATATCTATATATATATATATATATATATATATATATATATATATATATATATATATATATATGTTGGAAATAATACTGAGAGGGGGGGTGAATCAGTGTTATCAGAACTATAAAACTTTTTCAATGCTCAGAAACATATACGCTACTTTCGTTAAGTGAACCAGCGTGTACACGCAACTGTGAATACAGAAAACAGCGTATAACTAGAAATCTTGTAATTCAGTCAGTTTATCTTCAGTTAAGTGCATGAGGACATTATTCACCATATTAAGAGTAAACAGATGCAGTAGAACAGATCACATAGAACCACACATATGAACACCAAGATATAAGGTGGAAACCCAATGTGGGTGAAAACCACCTGCTGCAAGTCGTTTCTATCTTTAATATGAAACTTCAGTTTACAATCCTTTTTACTGGTGCAGCCTTATACCAGTACGCAGGCTACAACCTTCTCTCGTTCTCCAAACTTCCTTGGAAGGGAGCTCCAACCCCCTTTGCTCTTGTACTAGCCAAGATACTAGTACGTAGGTGCTGACCTACAATCTTCTTTCTTTCAGGTACCACCTTTCATACATTTTCAGACTGGATATTCCTGAAGCACAGCATTACAATCTGTAGACCACAATTCATTCAACTTTCACAACAGATCATTGAAGCATAAAACAACCAATACTAGCATCATCAAACTTTGAATCACTGAACCACTGAACCCTGTCAATCACCAGATACCAGAACACAGAGCAGTCTACAGAACTCTGCAATAACAGTCAGATCCAACTGCAAACCCAAAAATCAAGCTTCAAGAGATATACGCTACTTCAATGAGCGAAACCCGCGTATACACGCGCTTTTACCTAAGCCAACCTGCGTACAGATCTAAAAATAAATTCTCTCAACTTGCAGCTGTACCAGACATCAGTTAGACCTAGAACATAATATTGCGACAGTATGCAGATCTAGAAATACACATAATCAACCATATCATAATAGTGCATTTCAAACCATTAGATCCCGATTTATCCTTAGATCTAGTCTTCCATCAACCGATGTGATTTCTCCTAAGCTCAGATCAAGCAACCCAGACCCTGCATATCAGATCTCTTTCTCTTTCAGATATTCAAGCCTTGTCAAAAGATGATATTGCCTAATGATCTTCTTCTCCTTATATAGCCATAGGCCTTGCTCAATACCAAGAGCCAAAACCATAGTAACACAATACCATCAACTTCAAAACTAGGGATCGACACGCCCGTCGAGACACAATGGTCCGAAACCATAGGCACAACTTCCAAGGACTAACCGCCATGGACCAAAGGTACTTTTCCACATACACGCGCTTTTGCTGAAGCCAACCTGCGTGTACACGCGACTTGGGCTTAACAAACCTGCGTGTATGAACTTCCTTGGCAAGCTGTACTAGGATCTGTCTTCTGATTAAGTTGCCATCACCTGTACCAACCTCTGAGCACCTGTACCAACCTCTGAGTGAGTTGCCATCAAGGACAACACTTGAATCATAATGCCAACAATCTCCCCCTTTGGACTTGATGGCAACCACCACACCAAGTCACTCTCCCCCTTTGACATCAAGGGCAAAGGGCTGTGCTCCCCCTGAGGACATGCTGATACCTCTGCTTGGCTGTGCTGACTCATGCTCCCCCTGACAGTAGGCCAGATCTGCAAAAGATGTTCTTCAACAAGAACCAAGACTTATACACCATAAGGGACCTTCCTATCACCAAAAGACTCAATACATACATCCATACTCCCTACCAAGAGGGGCCATATCAGAAACAACCAATTATATTACATCATTCATCCCAGGCATAGTGGGGAAACCAACATAGGCCGTTACATGACCTTGACACCATAAAAGAAATATCACAAAAGAGAGGCATGACATAGAGACAACAGATCTAGACCAAGACTTATGAAAGTCACCAGTAGCATCTGATAAACATCTTTTAGATCAGCAACCAGGATTTCTTTCTGAGAAACCAATAACCAAAACATCGAAATGCCAACAATGCTTTATGAGACTTGTAAGCTGCTCCCCCTGAACCTGTGCCTGCTGCACCCTTTGAAACTGTGTCTGAAGAATTCTGACATACCCATCTCAGATCTTTTAAACCAGAGTTTGCCCTTGCTGCTCAGAACTCCATATACGCGATTTATCCTGTACAAAACAGCGTATGCACGCGGATATAATCTCTGCAACAAGCGTACTCCATATACGCGACTTTCCCCGCATAAATCGGTGTGTATACGCGTATATGCCTTTCGTAACTTGCGTATACCAACTTTTCTGTAGAACAGACAAGCTTCAACAGCAGGATGAAGCATCAACTACTCCCAGCTTTTGTCTGAGATATTCAAAAGTTTCCCTGGGCAGTGGTTTTGTGAGAATATCCGCAACTTGTTCCTTAGAAGGAACATACTCCAACTTGACCTTCTGCTCAAGCACTTGTTCCCGGAGAAAATGGTACTTGATTGGTATGTGCTTGGTCTTTGAGTGCATGACTGGATTCTTTGAAATGCTGATTGCACTAGTATTATCACATAAGATAGAAACGGGTGGAGTGCAAGTGATTTGAAAGTCCTGCAAGGTCTGCATCATCCAAAGAAGTTGTGTGCAACAAGATGCCGCAGCCACATATTCTGCTTCAGCTGTAGATAAGGCAATCGAACTCTGTTTCTTGCTGAACCAAGATACTAATCTGGAACCCATGAAGAAAGCACCACCACTTGTGCTTTTCCTATCATCCACACTTCCAGCCCAATCTACATCTGTGTAAGCATGAAGAGTGAGATCTGTATTTCTGGGATACCATAAGCCATAGTTTTGTGTCCCCTGAAGATACTTGAAGATTCTTTTGACTGCCTGAAGATGAGTTTCCTTTGGGTTGGCTTGAAATCTTCCAACAATTCCTACTGCATGTGTAATATCTGGTCGGGTACCTGTCAAATAAAGCAAGCTCCCAATCATGGATCTATAAGTGGGTTGATGCACTGCTGCTGATCCATCATTTGCACTGAGGCTGCATCCTGTAACCATGGGTGTACATACAGGCTTTGACTCTTCCATACCATACTTCTTCAAGATCTGCTTGAGGTATTTGGTTTGAGATAAGAAGATACCTCCTTCATTTTGTTGGATTTGCAATCCAAGAAAGTATGTCAATTCTCCAAGTAGTGACATTTCGAATTCTTTCTGCATAACCAAGGCAAAATTTTGACTCATAGTCTCTTCATTGCTGCCAAAGATAATATCATCTACATAAACAACAAGAATTAGCAATTTGTTATTTTCAACTTTTATATAGAGATTGCTATCTGCTGATCCTTTTGAAAAGCCTTGTTGGTGAAGATATTTGTCCAACCGATAGTACCAAGCCCTTGGAGCTTGTTTGAGTCCATAGAGAGCCTTTTTCAATCTGCATACAAGGTTTGGATCATTCCCAAGAATGAAACCATCTGGCTGTTCAATATATACTTCTTCTTCTAAGTCCCCATTCAGAAAGGCTGATTTCACGTCCATTTGAAATACCTTGAAGTTTTGAAAGCTTGAGAGAGCAAGGAACATTCGGATGGCCTCAAGTCTTGCCACAGGAGCAAAGGTCTCTTCAAAATCTATTCCTTCTTGCTGCGCATACCCTTTACAAACAAGTATGGCCTTGTTTCTAATTACTTCTCCATTTTCATTTACTTTGTTCTTGAAGACCCATTTTGTTTCTATTACATTCTTATCTTTTGGTCTAGGAACTAATTCCCAAGTGTTGTTCTTTTCGATCTGCTCAAGTTCTTCATCCATTGCTTTGACCCAACATTCATCTTTGCAAGCCTCTTTAACATTTTGTGGTTCAGTGGAGGAGAGTAATGCCAAATAGCTTGAAGCTTCTGCAAGTGTCCTTCTTGTTTGTACTCCTGCTTCTTTCTGCCCCACAATCTGAGATTCTGGATGATTCTTTTGAACATATCTGGATGGAGTCTTCTCTTCTATTCTTGTCTGCTCCTCTGGTTCTTCCTGAGGTTCTTCTTCTTCTTGAGGTTCTTCTTCTTCATCATTCCGCCTTTGGGGGTAACCTTCATCTTCTTCAATGTCTTCATGATGAACTTGCCTAGGAATATATCCCTTCTCGTCAATCACTACATCAATGCTGTCAACAATTCTGCCAAGTCTTTTATTGTAGCACTTGTATGCTTTGCTATATGGAGAGTAACCAAGAAGAATGCCCTCATCTGCTCTTGGTTCAAGTTTGCCAAGTTGCTCATCAGTATTTTTAATATAACATTTGCTCCCAAAGATTTTGAAGTGCTTCACCGAAGGAGTCTCACCACTCCAGAGCTCATGAGGTGTTTGAGTGCTGTTTACTCGGACATTTGTTTTGTTAAGAATAATAACCACAGCATGTGCAGCTTCACCCCAGAAGGTTGCGGGAGTACCTGATTCATCAAGCATTGCACGAGCCATTTGTTGGATTGTTTTGTTCATTCTTTCCGCAACCCCATTTTGCTGAGGAGTTCTAGCTGTAGAGAATTCTCTTCTTATCCCATGTTCTTCACAGAAATCGAAAAATTCGTTTGAGGTAAATTCCCCACCTCTGTCAGATCTGAGGCACTTAATTTTGTGTCCTGATTCATTTTCAACCAAGGCTTTGAAGGATTTGAATTTTTCGAATGCTTCATCTTTGTGCTTCATGAGCCCTAACCAAACAAATCTGGAGAAATCATCAATGAATAATATCAGATATTCTTCTCCTCGAGGTGTCCTCTTCCTAAATGGACCACATACATCTGTATGGACTAGCTCGAGAGGCATGCTAGCTGATCCTTCCTTTTCTGGAAAGTTAGTTCTGGTTTGCTTTCCAAATTGACAAGATTTGCATATGGTATTGTCTGGAATTTTGATATCTGGAAGACCACGAACTGCCTGATATTTGCATGCTTTCCTTATTTGTGAAAAGCTTAGATGCCCCAACCTCCGATGCCATAGCCAATGTTCATCATCCTTGCTTAAGTAGCATTGTTGTCTTTCCTCAAAGATATATAGATTATTTGGAGTCCTTCTTCCTTTGATCATTGTTTTACCTGTATCAAGATCGCGAACACAACATCCATTTGATCTAAATATTACCTCAGTTCCTTGATCGCACATCTGACTGACACTGAGAAGATTATGCTTCAATCCATCAACATATAAAACATTTCCTGCTTTGACCTCTTCTTTCAACGGAGCAACACCTTTTCCTTTTATGGCTGCAGAGATATCGTTCCCGAAAGAAACTTTCTTCCCCTTTTCTAATGCGGTATATGACTCAAGCTTTTCTTTGTCCCCTGTCATATGCTTCGAACATCCGCTGTCAATGTACCATAGACTTTCTTGACCTTCTGCATAAAAGGCTATCCCACATCTTTCTGGTTGTGATTCTTTTATTCTCCATGTTCTAACATTTGAGGTTTGTTCCTTCTGTGTTGTCTTCCGGAATCTGCTCCTGCATTCAGAGTCTTCATGACCAAAGTTATTACAAATAGAGCATTCAACTTCATTTTCAAGAACCGAAAAATTGTTATAAGTCCTTTTCATGATTCCAGTCATTCTCCCTTGCTTTTGAGCTTCTTTAGTCATGATTGTTTTGTAGGCAACACATTGAGCTGCTTTGTGACCGAAGTTATGGCAAGAAAAGAATTGGCCATTAAAGAAACTTTTGCGATAATCAGATCTATCATCCAACCGATTATAGCTTCTATTCATTCTTGGAGCAAACTGGGAAGATTTTACCTGTGGCTGATTGTAGCTCCTATTTGTCCTTAAGGCTGTTTGTCCCTGAATTTCTTGATGGTCTTTATTTGTTCTTGAGATAAATTGTCCCTGATTCACCTGATGACTTTTATTTGGCCTTTGCTCGCTTCTCCTTGCTGCATCAAGATAACTTTTAGAGGTAGAGGCTTGAGATGTTTCTCCATTATATCCAAGACCTGTCTTGATCAGAGGAGATCGCTGCACATTGATAATCTCATCCAAGGTTTCAGATCCTTTGACAAACTTAAGATTAATAGCCTTTGTTTTCTCAATTTCTATCCTGAGACCAACAATTTCACCTTCTAGTTTTTCAAGATGTTTTTCTTTTTCATCAATTTGAAATTGTAGAGTATCAATGATCACACTCTTTTCTTCTATACATCTCTTGAGTCTAGTAATTTCATCATAGAGGTTATTCACATCTACAGCATCCTCATAATCATCATCTTCAAATGCCATTAACAACTTATATTTATTACCTTTTTCATCTTCATCACTGTTTGATAAACCATCACTATCTTCATGGGTGTAGTAGCTTTTCTTATTTGCACTTAGTTTCTTGTTCCATCTAGCAGGTTCCTTTCCTTTATTCTTATAAGGACATTTTGCAGCATAATGACCTACTCTTCCACAAGCAAAGCATTTGAAAGGTAGCTTACCTCTGAACCTTCCAGAACCCCTTTGAAGATTTCTGACAAAATTTGATTCTTCTTCCTCTTCCTCTGGAACATTGCTTGCTTCATAGTAATCTTCTTTGCCTGATGCCTTAAAAGCAGCTTCCCTTCTGTCTGATGGACCTCCCTTTCTCATTTCATAAGCAGTTAGAATTCCATGTAGCTGAGACATAGTGAGAACACGGAGATTTTCCTTTTCTTCTATTGCAGATACTTTAGATTCAAACTTGGGGGATAATGATCTTAGAATCTTTTGAACTACTATAGCCTCTTTTATTTCTTCACCCAAATTTTTCATACAATTAACAATCTCATCTACCCGAAGAAAATAATTAGCCACACTTTCATCATTATACATCTTGAGAGTCTCATATTGAATCCTGAGAGTTTGAAGTTTAGCTTGTTTTACCTGTTCATCTCCTTCATAGCTCGTGATCATTTTGTCCCATATCTCTTTTGCTGATTTGAAGTGCATTACCTTCATGAATTCTGTTTGGGATATACTTCCTAATAGAGTACTGACTGCTTTTGCATTTGTTTCATACTTCTTTTTCTCAGCTGGATCTGTAGGAGTAGCTGAAGGAAAAGCATAGCCTGTTTCTACAATGTCCCAAACTTCTGTACCAAGAGATTGAAGATATGCAGTAACTCTTACCTTCCAATAATTGAAGTTTGTCCCATCGAAAACAGGTGGCCTGATTGATGCTTCTTTCTCGTAGTTGCTCATGATGAACGATCTACCTTCAAGCGATCAAGCTTCTCTGAAGGACCTGCTCCGATACCAATTGTTGGAAATAATACTGAGAGGGGGGGTGAATCAGTATTATCAGAACTATAAAACTTTTTCAATGCTCAGAAACATATACGCTACTTTCGTTAAGTGAACCAGCGTGTACACGCAACTGTGAATACAGAAAACAACGTATAACTAGAAATCTTATAATTCAGTCAGTTTATCTTCAGTTAAGTGCATGAGGACATTATTCACCATATTAAGAGTAAACAGATGCAGTAGAACAGATCACACAGAACCACACATATGAACACCAAGATATAAGGTGGAAACCCAATGTGGGTGAAAACCACCTGCTGCAAGTCGTTTCTATCTTTAATATGAAACTTTAGTTTACAATCCTTTTGTACTGGTGCAGCCTTATACCAGTACGCAGGCTACAACCTGCAGAAGGCTACAACCTTCTCTCGTTCTCCAAACTTCCTTGGAAGGGAGCTCCAACCCCCTTTGCTCTTGTACTAGCCAAGATACTAGTACGTAGGTGCTGACCTACAATCTTCTTTCTTTCAGGTACCACCTTTCATACATTTTCAGACTGGATATTCCTGAAGCACAGCATTACAATCTGTAGACCACAATTCATTCAACTTTCACAACAGATCATTGAAGCATAAAACAACCAATACTAGCATCATCAAACTTTGAATCACTGAACCACTGAACCCTGTCAATCACCAGATACCAGAACACAGAGCAGTCTACAGAACTCTGCAATAACAGTCAGATCCAACTGCAAACCCAAAAATCAAGCTTCAAGAGATATACGCTACTTCAATGAGCGAAACCCGCGTATACACGCGCTTTTACCTAAGCCAACCTGCGTACAGATCTAAAAATAAATTCTCTCAACTTGCAGCTGTACCAGACATCAGTTAGACCTAGAACATAATATTGCGACAGTATGCAGATCTAGAAATACACATAATCAACCATATCATAATAGTGCATTTCAAACCATTAGATCCCGATTTATCCTTAGATCTAGTCTTCCATCAACCGATGTGATTTCTCCTTAGCTCAGATCAAGCAACCCAGACCCTGCATATCAGATCTCTTTCTCTTTCAGATATTCAAGCCTTGTCAAAAGATGATATTGCCTAATGATCTTCTTCTCCTTATATAGCCATAGGCCTTGCTCAATACCAAGAGCCAAAACCATAGTAACACAATACCATCAACTTCAAAACTAGGGATCGACACGCCCGTCGAGACACAATGGTCCGAAACCATAGGCACAACTTCCAAGGACTAACCGCCATGGACCAAAGGTACTTTTCCACATACACGCGCTTTTGCTGAAGCCAACCTGCGTGTACACGCGACTTGGGCTTAACAAACCTGCGTGTATGAACTTCCTTGGCAAGCTGTACTAGGATCTGTCTTCTGATTAAGTTGCCATCACCTGTACCAACCTCTGAGCACCTGTACCAACCTCTGAGTGAGTTGCCATCAAGGACAACACTTGAATCATAATGCCAACAATATATATATAGGCCGATGGGCCACCAACCCTGCCAACCGAACCACATTGTATTAAATTAAGGGGTGGACGGCCATGACCTCGCCACCCCACACGGCATAACAAACATATGTTGGGGTGGGCGGCCATGAACCTGCCACTCTGGGAACCTTCCACACAATGGCAGCAAGGATTACGGTGGGGGCACAAGCTGCCAACCCTGTCGCCCTGCCACCTCACCCTTATACCAGCCAACAAACAGCGGGCGAAAGTAAAGGGGCGTGGCCACCAATGTGGTCCCGCCACCCCATGGGTAATAAACAACATTCATAACAACTGTCCACCATTTAAAGCCACCGTTTTGTTAATATAACCAAACGTGTGTTAAAAAGGGAGGGGCGGGGTTTGACCGCACGACCCCTCCCTAACCACTACTAAATATTACCGATGCGCCCAACTGATGTGTTGGTAAATCTGCCCTTAAACACTTTTAAAAACTCATCTCTATCAGGGTGCGGGTCAGAGATGGAGATACGGGTTTCGAGACCAGGTGGCAGAACCCTGAGCAGCTGAGAACAGAGGGTGGAACCTTGCCTGAACATAATTTCCAGTGGGTCTTTTTTGGTCTATTGTTCCAATGGTAATGTTAGTTTCTGCAACAGAGCTCTCCATTTCTCGACCATTTTCCAGCATGGAGGTATAAGACTCCTTTTTGTAACTGATGATTGTATTTCTTCTTTCTCATGCCATTTAATGAATGAAGGCCTCCCCATTGATCGAGCAAGGCCCGGAGACGTAGTCCAAGTAGGACAAACTCCGTTATCAAACTTCTTGTCTTCTTCTTCTGCTTCATGTGTTTCTTCTTCTTCTTCTCTCATGTGCACATTAAATTTCTATGGTTAAGCTACAAGTTATTCATGTGATTCTTTAATACATATATAAGAAAAATATAACCTAGATCACCCCTCCATCTTTGTGTCTATCTCTCTCCCTCTCTCCTCTCACTCCCCTTCCCTCTATCCCCCATATCTCTCTCTCTCTCTCTCTCTCTCTCTCTCTCTCTCTCTCTCTCATCTATATTTATTTCCCCCTCCATCCCTGCTTCTTTGTCTCTTTATCTACCCCCCCAAAATAAACATGCTCTCTCTATCCATATATATCTCTCCCTTCCTCCCTCTCTTTGTCTCTCACTTCTTCCCTCTCTCCCCCTTCCATCTATTTCTCTATCTCCCTTTGTCTCTCCTTTGTCTCTTTATCTCACCCCAAAAGATACACACTCTCCCTCCATATCTATCTATCTCTTTCTCCCTCCCTCTTCAACTCCCTCTCTCTCTCTCTCTCTCTCTCTCTCTCTCTCTCTCTCTCTCTCTCTCTCTCCCTCTCTCTCCTTCTCTCTCTTCCCTCCCGCTCTTCTCTCCCTCTCTCTCCATATCTCCCTTTTCGTTCCCTACCTTTCTCTCTCCACCTTTATCTAGTTGTCTTTCTTCTTCCCTCCCTCTCTCCCCATCCAACTCCATCTCTCTCTCCTCTCTCTCAATTCCTCTCTCTCCATTTCTCCCATATCCATCCCTCTCTCTCCCCCCCTCCATCTCTATGTCCCCACTATCTCTCTCTTCCCCTTTTATCCCTCTCTCCTCTCCTCCTCTCCCTTTTTCCTCCTCTCCTCTCTCCCTCACTCTCTCTCCATCTCTCCCTTGTCACTCAACCTCTCTCCCCACCTTTATCTCTTTATGTCTTTGTTGTTCTCTCTCTCTCTCTCTCTCTCTCTCTCTCTCTCTCTCTCCCTTCTCACTCAAAATCTCTCCCCACCTTCATATCTATATGTCTTTGTTCTCCCCCCCCCCCCTCTCCCTCCAATTAATCGATGAGATCAATTGATGTCAATTAAGAGTTAGGAGATTCAGTCCATCAATGGTGAAATTCCTAGAAGTCCCCCTTTTGGAGAAACGCATCCCCCACATCGGGTAACATTTCCCCTTGTGTTTCCCCTGCATCCCCTCATCCCAAGAGTGTGGAAAACATTGGGGGCATGCCCCACACCTTAGGTGATGCATCCCTATGGAACACTGCAAAATAGTACCAAGTGAAATCCAACTTTGAACAAAAATACATCAACAAGGAGGTTCTAAATGGCCTCTAGGGTCCCAAAAAATACATACTACCACAAATAGCTACATAACATCAAAATCATGGCCTATATTGGGATGTTCCTTTTCAACATCACCCTCTAAGCATTAAAATAAGGTTTAAAAAACTTAACATGCCTAAACAATGACTTTGCTTGAGTGAAGGTCACATTTTTATTAGGGCCATGACAGAGGATTTCAACAATAAATGCCAACAACACTGAAGTGTATAGAGGGATTTGTGCTTTTGATTAAAATTTTGCTCCATGGCCTCATTTAGTGGAAGTGTTGCAATCCTATCAGTCCCAAAATCTTGAAAACTATTAAGTATGATGAGTTTTGAATGGGATCTAAAATTATACATTCTCCATAAGAGATCCAATGAGGTTGAAACCATTCTCAAACATACTAGAAGAATTAATGATAATGGTAAAAATCTAAGGATGAAAATGAAAGATAAAGAAGAATATCACTTAATGAATTTAATGTCATCGTTAACTATTAAGTATATACTTCATAAGATAAATCATGAGAAACAAAAACAATCTATTTTCCCTCATTTTCTTAATGGAAAATAGTCACACTATCCTCAAAGCTAAATCCCCTAATTCATATTTAAGAATTGAGAGTTAAATGAACAAAAATTTGGTTATAAGGTGATAATGACAAAGACAAAATGATAATTTCAAAAAAAAAATCGAAAGAGAAAATTATTGTGCTATGTACTGCCAATATTATTGCCTATGTTGGTTTAAGCAATATTATCACAATAGTTTCAATAGTATTGTGAAAAGTCCAACCGTGGGAGAACTGCATGTTCAAAACAATTATGACTTTTTTCAATTCCACATGGAATCACAACCTTGTATACTAATCAAAAGATTCATCATAGACAATTGCAAATTTCTGTAAAACAATAACCAAATAAGCATCACATATGAATTAGGTGTTGGTGACAAGATAGGAATCCATACTACCACTTGTGGACCATCCCATCCCCCATATAGCTACAAGTGATAGTACAAGGCCACAAGAAATACTAGCTACCTTCCCCGTGCATAAGATAATGGTTTATCATGTTGAGAACCAACATGGGCCTCCTCCCATGACAAGCTATTGTTGCAACCCTATAAGAAATCATGGAAATGTGTGTAGTTATACATTCATTAATGATGTAATGGATAATGCATTAAATTCAACACCACAAATTAGAATGGATGGAGGACCGTCTCATTCTTCTCATGATGAGCACCCTTCGTGTTAAGATGAAAACCTCAATGTAGTCCACACTGAGTGGCAAATATCTCCATTGAAAACAAGAGCAAGACACAATCAGTTACAAAATGGATTAGGAAGCTCCAACGACCAATGTTTATATATTACACGCTACCAAGTCCAAAGGAAATTGTTACCCCTCATTTTGGTAGAAGTGTCCTTAGTGAATTTCATCACTATATGTGGTGTTTTGAGCTTTGATTAGAGGGGTACTCACTTGTATTCATGGATATTGATGAACAAGAGGATTTGATGACATGGCAAGATATTTCATGGGTGGTTGGACTCATTCTCATCATTTGGCATTTTCATGTTTTTAGGGTAATTCAAACTTATCTAGGCAACATGCATATTCCAAGGCACTAGTCACACCTTTAGAGGAATTTTTTCACTATTTATTGAGTTTTTCTTTATTGGTTTTATTTTGTTGAATAAGGATTAATCATGGAATGTTCAAGTCTTCTACAAGCCTTTCAAGATCAATCCATTAAAGGATAGTGTTATCACTTGGAAGGAAGAGGTTCTAGGGTTTTTCCACTCTTGATGATTTGGTGATTATTTGATAGCATGGATTGTCTTTCCTTATGGTTCCTTGACTGAAGTATTAAGTAATTTCATCAAGTCATAATTGATCTTGGGTGGTGAAGATTTTCTTCCATAGAAGCTCCATTCTTGTGGACCTTGAAATTCATTATTGATCTTGATTAGGTGACAGATTATCATTTTCTAAATTCTAGTCTCAAACCCTAATCCCTAAAGAAATAGGCCAACTCTTAGAGTTTCTCCTTCACCTCATTTCCATTTTATTCACCTTGACTCAATTTCTCTAGTTGGATTTGACACTAATCTTTATGTCCATCCATTACTAATGCTAAAAACTCCAAAACCTCATTTTACTATGGCTACTCTCAAATTCACCTTGTACTTCATTGCTTGGTCTTAGTAATCCATTTTATCCGGAGGAGAACTTGCCTATAGTGCAAAGGATAGGTTGCTAAAATGACAAGGGTGACCTTCCTAGAAATTTCCCCTCAAATCATACCTTGTGGATTAGGGCTTTCACCAATTAGTACAATTTGGGCAATAACATTTTAGACATTTTTGTCGAGGATAAAGCCTATTCTCCCAAGAAAGAAGATAAAACATTTACCAATTAGTACAATTTGGGTAGTAACATTTTAGACATTGTTGCGGCCGAAGACAAAGCATATTCTCCCAAGAAAGAAGAAAACACATTTGTGAGTGTGTTTTTGTTGAAGATGTCCTTCTCACATTGTGACTCCTTGAAAGGACAAAACCTTTGATCCTTATAGATTTTGAAGACAATGTTGGATGTAGAGGTGAGCACATCCACCGATCGTGAAGACTCAAAGAAGAAACTCATCTTGACGACTCAACCTTGATATTTTATAAGGTATGAACAACGTTCATTTAGGATTTTCATTTTTAGTCTTATATTGAGGAAATGAAACTGTCTCCATGGATTGTCAAAGTAGGTCATATGGATTTCAACATAGTTATCGATCAAATGAGAAAGTGAAATGGTACCCGTTTTTTTGAGGTAGCAAAAAATCACCCGATTTTGAAAAGTGGTGATCCCAGAATTAAAAAAAAAAATATATATATATATATATAAAAAAAAAATAAAAAAATAAAAAATAAAATAAAATAAAAATTTAGCATATTTTTGGCACTTTAAATTTTCTTTTGTATTAAGTATGAACATTTTTTTTCGATGTTAGTGATTTTCACGCTGATTTTGAAAAGTTTTGGTGCAGCATCAAACCCCTTTTTTTTAGAGGGTTGATTTTTGACACTTTAAATTTTCTAATGTCTTCTTTGTTCCGTAATATTTTTTTTTAAGTGTATTTTTTGTGTTATCATTTTTCTTTTCAATTTTCTTTGTAACAAAATCTTCATTTTTTCGCGTAGTTAAAAAAAAAATAATAATAAAAATAAAAAAATAAAAATGGTCAATATTTTAAAGTTACTATTTTCTATACGTTTATGTATTGTTAATTAATATTTCAATGGACATCAAACAATTGTTACTAAAACACAATAATTTTAAACATTTCACAAAAAAAATACACATTTTCATATTTTTTGTCAAAAATGACATGTCAAATAAACGATTTTTAATAGGAAGATCCTAACAGAAAAAACTTTAAAAAGCATTTTTGATGAATTTTATGTTAAAAAATAATAGTAATCCATGGTTTTTACAACAACAAAAAAATGATCCGCATAAAAATTATAGTGAAAATCAGATAATACAAATATTGAACATATAACAACAATAATCAAATGTTCATTCTTCTCATAAAATCTCAAATTCAAAACATTACAAATAAAACTAATGAAGATCTCTCAAAATTGAGTTTGAATTGCAATCATAACTTAAATGTCATCAACAATATCATATAATCCATGTTCATCATCTTCTGCAGCTTCATTATTTTCTTCTTCCACAATATTTCCTGCTTGAGTTTCCTCATTTTCCTCGTCTACTGGATCTTTCATGTCTGCAAATCTCCCAAAGTGTCCTTTTCCAATCATTCCATATAGTGGTGGTTGAGGTTTCTTTGCCTTTTTTTCCACACGTGATTCATTAAAATCTCCTTTCCTCAAACCAACTTCTTGCATTTCATCTGGAAGAAATTGAAGAGCATTAATTCTTTGTTGAATAAAATTGCATTGTAGAGGGCCTCTTTCAATCGCAATGCAATTTGTTTTTTTTGTAGGCAACATGCTAGTGTTGTACCTAATCATCCAGAACAAACATAATAAGTAAGTAAATTAGTATAAACACATAAAACAAAAACAAAGATTAAAATTTAATTTTATATAATAAAACTTACCTGAACCTGAAAATAAATCCAAAACCCAATCTCCTTCATTTGAACATAAATCTATAAGATAGTTAATCAATGTTTGTGGTTTTTTATAAATGTTAACTATCTCTCCTTTTGCATCTTTATCCTCATATGTTAACTTTTTTACGACAGCATCATGAACCAATACTTGGCTATGACTCTTTCCATCTACTTGGTTCAGAAGAATGGACTTATAGTTATCATCTTTTGCCCAACATTCAACATGGATGAACTCACAATCACTTGTAATTGGCTGATCTCTGGAAGAAATAAGATTTGACTTTTGCCTGTAACACGACATAGTAAAAGTTCAATCCACTTGCACATACAAAAAAATTACATTAATCAAACTCTTACCATGTAAGTTGCATCCTTGAGTTTGATTTTCCCTTGAAGCTTCATTGCAAATTGTGTGTCTGAATGAAATGTCACAAATATCCAAAGTGGTGATGTTGTGACTTCTTGAAAGCCCGTAACCAAATTATTAAAAGTTTGATAAGTGTAAGGCTCACTATCATATTCAATGTTTGGGAAATTGAAACCATGAGGAATGTCCACAATAACCAAGGCATATTCCCTTTTAGGTATGAGTTTTTCAATGTCTTCACAGTCACCTTGTATTATTTGATATTAGATAGTCTCCAGCCCATTCCAAATGAAATAAGTAAGAGTAGGATCAAGTTCAACATTCCTAAGATGATGCTTTCTCAGCCTTTCCAACTTAATTTTTTCAATGAAACTTTTGAAAGTATTTGGTACTCCATTCGTAGCCTTCTTCGACATATTTAATGAAATAAATAAATATAAGTATAAGTAATGTAATAAAATAAAAAATTATATGAATAAAATGAATGTAAAAATCAACATACCTATTTTAATGCAAGATAAAAAACTTTAAGTGTTGTTGTAGAACTTGATTCTGGGTAGTTGAGTACAACATCATTCCAACTCTCTTCATTCAACATTTTAACCATATGTTCTTGTATTTTCATATAAATCTTATGACTGAATAAATAAAGTAAAAATTGTTAATATAATGATATGTATAACAAATAATACCAACAACAATATGTTATATTTAAAAGAAAATAAAGATCCAATAAAAAATAAAAGTAATCAACAAACTTACTTTTGAAATTTCGAGCACATTTCCTCCAATGACAATTCACCTGACTTCACATGACATAATATTGATTTGACTAGTTTTTCATCTTTCACACCTTGCATTGTTCTCCAAGGTGTGATAGTCATATCATCTGGAAGTTGCTTCATTTCAGGACCTGTCTTACTGTTGGTACATATTATGGGTTTAGACCTTTTAACCTTCTGATTTTTTATGCCAATATTCTCCCACAATTCGAAAATGTCATCAATCAATTCCCATATCTCCCCTGTTCTAAATGCCAACTAGAAAATGTTATCTATGCCTCTGAATAGTTCTAAATTTACTTTGCCACCTTTTGATTGGATTCTATCCTCAATTTGATAACTTGTTTCCATACAACATTCCTTCCGAAAGCTTAAACTGACATTAAGCTTATCCCCACCACATTTTTCTAAAAATTCATTATGAATAAATCTGACCCTTTGAATGAAAGTCATAGACATTCTATACTCATTATCTGCATTATGATCCCATGCCAATAACTTTGCCTTTGTTTATGTTAAACCAGCATAAATGATGCATTTCATTGTTTCAAAAAGATAGTTTCCAGGATATTCCTTGAGCAATTGTCTTTTGGCCTCTGCTAAATGGTTCCCTCCAATTTTATAATATTTGTAGTCAAAACATCATGTCCTATCAAATGCCTCCTTATTGAGAACTTGATTTGGATCAACAAGAATCACATAAGACACCACATGTGCATATGGATTGTACCTAAACAATGTTTTCAAATTATGGACATGTAGGTGATGTGCCTTTCTAATTTGATATTGAGATTGCCCTTCATCTGGCCTATATAATTGGGTGACATTAAGCTCAAATATTTTGCCACCATTAATTCATTTATTCTTTCTCATATGATTCTAAATGGCATTTTGTTTTGTTTTCATAATTCCATCCTCTAAATCAGCACCTGGTGTTATGATTTATTTGTTGCCTTTAGAACTTTCACTTTGTTCTTGATTGTTGCTTATGATTTTAACATATTCGCCAATTTTTTATTTCTTCTTCTTCCTAGTTAACATTTCTTCTTCTACAGAAATAATATCCTCATCATCAAGTGGAAGAGTGACATCCATGGGCATTTTTATTTTTGGTGTTTTATCTCTTTTCTCCTTTTCAACAACAATTCTAGCCTCCTCCTCACTAATGGAAACATATTTTTGAGCTTCAGCATGAGCTACAACTGCCACATCTTCAAAAGAAACATGTTTACCTTTGTTAGATTGACCCACCATATGGATTCTTTGTTGATCCCCTGCATGTACCATTGTAGTGTTATGGATTGTTGATCTTTGCCACATTCTCTTTTCTTGTTCTGACTCTATATGGAAATTGTTGATAACACTCATAATATTTGGTTCCATATAATAAATACCCTCCAACATCATTAAAAGACTCTCAGCAAAATCCTATCAAAGAAAATAAAATATGTCAATGATCAATCATTTATAAAAAATTTAATGATCATTACAATAATACATTACGCATAAATATAAATAAGCATACTTACAATATTATTTGAAATGTTGGATGAGATTTCTTCACACAATGGTGTAGATTCTTGATATGTGTCATACTTGTACTTTTCGAGACAATATCTAACATTTTCATGTGACTTGGGCAATTTTGCAAGAACATAAACAGTGTTTGAATTCGGCACCAAACATATGTCTCGTACTCTACCTATCACCTCATATGGTTCACCCAAATAAATCATACCATAGTATAGATAGAGATGTGTAATATCATCAGATTCAACATCTTGAACATGCCATGTATAATTTGTTTTATTTATTTCTCGTGAATTCATCCATTTAGAAACAATCTTTGGTGCACTTGATAAGCCAGTTGGTCGACTTTTACTTCTGGTATGTTCAACAATGTTCAAAATGTGTCCACCTACAACTTTAGATGATGGAATTGTTGCCTTTGTTCTAGACATATTCACAGAGACCTTCCTTGACGCCATCTTCCTAAGAAACAAATATTTATATATATATATATATATGTGTGTGTGTTAGTTAATAAAAAACCATATATATTACTTAAAAAAAAACACTATAATTGTGATTTAAATATAAAAATAAATTAAATTATATGTAATTTTTAAAAAAGTTATAAATTTTATATCTACAAATTTATAAAGACATTAGTGTATACAAAATTTATTTATATATTTTTTAAATTAAAAAAGAAAAAAAACAAACTTATATGATTTATATCTACATTTTTATAAAAATATAATTACATACTAAATTTTAAATTATAAAAATAAAAATAATATATATATATATATATATATATATATATATATATCAAATAATAATAATAATAATTAAAAAAATATATATATTAAATTTTAAATTATTAAATTCAACATATACGAATTTTAAAATTCTTAAAATTTAATAAAAAAATTAAAAATTATTAGATATTCAATTAAAAAATAATAAAATCAAAATAATATATATATATATATATATAAATTATTATATTTAAATTTTACAGAAAATGTATTAACCTTTAACAATTTTTAAATTATTTTATATTTTTATTTATTCACATAATTCAACTAATTTCCATTAAATCTTGACTCTGGTCCTAAATTCAAAATTAGCCGTTAGTCAAGATAACCGTTGGAGTCTCTACTCAGACTATTTAACATGCTAAGCTGGATCTGTATCTTCAACTTGTCCTGAGGATGAACCACACTTGTTGGTTCGAAAGTGTCGACAAATGATTTATCTTGTGATTTACGCTGAAAAATTTCTTGTAAACCTGATATGAATCACAAAAGCCTCAATTCAACAAATAATAAAATTGTATTAAAAAATTTATATATAAATGTTTTTTTATTATTTTAAAATTTGTTAATAAAATTATTTTAAAATTTTATAATAATTTTATAGTTACAATTTTTTTTAAATTTTACTTTTAGTTTTAATTTTTTTTTTACATATTATATTATATTAATTATAAAAAATAAATAAATAAATAAAAACATATTATATTAATTTAAAAATAAAATTAATTTGAATTTTTTTTAAACATATTATATTAATTAAAAAACAAAAATAAATTTCAATTTTAATTTTAATTATAATTATAATTTTAATTTTAAATATATAAATATATATATATATATATATATATATATATATATATATATATATATATATATATATAATTTTAATTTTAATTTTAATTTTTTTATTTTTAAAACATATTAAAAATAATAATAATAATAATAATAAAAGTTTTTGTTTTTAATTTTTTAATAATTAAGTTTTTTTATTAAATTAATTTGTTAATAATTAATTTTTTTATTAATTAAAAAAACAAAAAAATGTTTGTCGAGACCGCCCTTTCGCTGTTGGTTGGGGGCTCGGGCGAGCGGAGGGGAGCTGCACGCAGCCCCATTTGCCGGCCCGGGCCCCTAGCCAACGGCTAAAGGGCGAGCCCGATGAACAAATTAATTTTTTTTTTAAACGAATAAATATTTTTTATTTTTTATTTAATTTTCTAAAAAGAAATTAATAGCAAAAAATATTTATATTAATATTTAAATAGATTTAAAATATATATATAATTTAAAAACAAAAATTAAAAAAATAAATTTTAATTTTTAAATAATAAAAATTTTAATAAATTAAAAATTAAAATAAAAAACAAAACTATAAAATTAAAATTGCAAAATTTTAAAATTAAAATTAAAAATACCATTTTAAATTATATATATATAGATAATAAAATTATAATTATAATTTAAAACAAAAATTAAAATAAAAACAAAAAAATAATTACAAATTCAAAATTTAAAATTTAAAATAAAAAATAATAATAATAATAATTAAAAAAAATAAAAATAAAAATTGTAGGTTAAAAAAAAATTAAAACAACAATAAAAAATAATTATAAAATTAACATTATAATTTTAAGTTTAAAAAATTAAATAAAAATCAAAAACAAACAAATCACTAAATTGTTTTTTTATAATATTAAATAATAAACCATATATATATATATATATATATATTAATTATTAATTATTAATTTTATTTTTTTAATTATTTTTTGATAACTAAAAAAACATATAAAAAATAAATTTATAAAAGACAAATAAAAACAAAATTCTAAATATTTGTTTTAAATTTTAATTAAAATTTCCTAATATTTTCAAACATATATATTTTAATTTTAAAAAATAAAAATAAAAAATAAAATAACAAACAGAATAAGAATAAAATTAAATAAATAAATAAATAACAAACAAAATAAATTTATCTGAAAACCATTAAAGGAGGGGTTGTCGTCATCCTTGACAAAGAGGATTATCGACATAAGATGTTGGATCATCTCTGTAATAGTGGAAGCTACAAGAAGCTCTCCAAGAATCCCCTAAAAAAGATCTCAAGGGCAGTGGCTCTTGCCATCAAGTCTAGTAACTCTGTGGCTTCCATTAGCCATAAGCTAATTGAGAGTAGCCCCATTACTCCAAGGATCTATGGACTTCCAAAGATTCACAAAGAGGGGCCCCCCTGAGGCCCATTGTCAATACCATTGGTGGTCCTACTTACCTTCTGGCAAAATTCCTTGCCTTAAAGCTTAAACCCCTGGTTGGCCTCACAGAGTCTTTTGTCAAAGACTCTTCGTCTTTCGTCAAAGAGCTTAAGGGCATAAAGCTTGACCCTGGGGACATGCTTGTGAGTTTTGATGTGGTATCCCTTTACACTTGCATTCCTATAAAAGAGGCCATCGATGTCATCAACCGCCTCACGGACCCTGATACCGCTCGTTTAGTGGAGATCTGTCTCACTTCAACTTTTTTCAGCTTTGAGGGTGAGTTCTTTGAGCAGACCTGTGGTGTTGCCATGGGCTCCCCCCTGTCCCCGGTTGTTGCTAATATTTTTATGGAAGATTTTGAATCCAAGGCTTTGGCCTCTGCTCGACTCCTTCCCAAGCTTTGGAAGAGATTTGTGGATGACACGAATGTCATCTGGTCCCATGGCCAAGAAGAGTTGGATCTTTTCTTCAATCATCTCAACAATCAATCCTCCTCCATAAAGTTCACTATGGAGCAGGAAGTTGATGGGCACCTGCCCTTCCTTGATGTTCTCATTTCAAGGAATGATGACAGTTCAGTCTCCCACCAAGTGTTTCGGAAAAAAAACTCATACTGAGCAGTATCTTCATGCCAGTTCCCATCATTTCCCCGCTCAAAAGTTAGGTGTTCTGAACACGCTAGCTACTCGGGCACTAAGGATCTCTGATGAAAAGAGCCTCGATAAAGAGAAGGCTCATCTCCTTAATGTTTTTTCCAATAATGGTTATAGTAGGCACCTCGGTGAGAAAGCTTTCCTCAAAGCCAGCAAGAATTCATTGGTCAAGAAAGACCCTAAAGAGCAAGTCTCAGGGGTTCATCTCCCTTTCATCCAGGGGACGACTGATAAGATTGCTAAAATTCTCAAGAAGCATAATGTTCCCTCTACCTTTAGACCCCTTAACACTGTCTGTAGCTGCCTTAGATCGGTAAAAGACTTGATTGGCCCCAAGGACATGAAAGGTGTCTATGTTATTCCATGCTCCTGTGGGACCCCATATGTTGGTGAGACTAGTCGCTCTATTAATCAAAGGATTAATGAGCCCTCAGCCAACATAAAGCATAGGAGAACCTAGTCTTCCACCCTGGCCGAACATGCAGAGAAGACGAAGCACCATGTATGCATTGAGGAGGCTCGTGTTATCGCCAAGGTGGCGCATTTCCATCACCGGAAATTTAGGGAAGCCATAGAAATTAAAAGAAGGCCAAGAAACCTCAATAGAGATGATGGCTGGAAAATTAGTAGCTGCCGAATCCTTGCCCTCTCCTCCTAGCCGCCTCCCCGTTTTTTCCCTCCCTCCCCCCGTCCCAAGCCCGGTTTCCTCGTTTTCCCCCTCCTTCCCTTGTTTGATCGTTGTCCTTTTTTCCCTTCTCGTCTCTCTATTTTCCTTCACTCCCTCCATATATATATATATATATATATATATATATATATATCCTTTTTTATAATTGATTTTTATTTTCTTTCTAGATAGGTAGATTAATAGGTTAAGGTCATGTGAGTTAAAACTTACTAGAAACTAATTTGCATAATAACTAATTAACTATTTATTTATATATTTAATTCAGTAAGTATATATATACATATTATTCCATATTATATTAATGATTTAAGGTTTTGATTTCATAATATACATTTATTTAGTACTCCATATATATATATATATATATATATATATATATATATATATATAATCCTTATTAGATCATTCATTTTTGTTTTTATTTTAGATAAGTCTATTAATAGGTTAGGGTCTTGTGAGTTAATTCTTACAATTTCTGTCTATGATATTAATAATAAATGAAACTATCTTGCATAATAACTTATTAACTATTTATTTATATATTTACATTAAATTAGGAAGGTATATTTTTACATATCTTTCCATACTATATTATTGATGTAATGTTTTTTATTTATAATTATTTCATAATATACATATGTTAGCTTCCTATACCAATAGGTTTCATATTTCATGATCGACATTTTTACATGCCAAATTTGTCATACTTTGCATGCTGCAATGTTCCATATTTCCTTAAGAGGCCAAAGAAGAGGCCATGAGAGTGTGCTAGTCTAAATGCCACTGTTGTATTCCAAATTTTGATGAGTTAATCCATTTTTGATGAGTTTTCAGTTAAGGGAAGGCCAAACAGCTTAATCTTGGCCTCCCTAGGTTTCAGTTTCTTGTTGTAGAATGTAGAGAATGGATATTTGTCCAAACAGCCTAATCTTGGCAGATTTGTAGATAGGTAGAGAAACAAGGGTGCTCAACAGCTTAATCTGAGCCCCGGCAGAAATAAGTATTGATTTAGATAGGAGGACAGCAAGAAGACAAGTTGAAAAGCTGGGTTTGCTAGTTCAAGTGCACCCAAACAAAAAGAAGTGAAAATGTTAGGTAAGTAGGCTGGGTAGGTAGTTTTGTGGTGGCAGAATGAGGAATTGTGATCCATTTTATGTTTTCAAGTGTTATATCCATTCAGATCACAAGTATGAGGCAATTTTCCCTTGGAGCAGCTCAAGTGAGGCATGTCTAACTTCCTCTTCTTCCTTTCCCTCAAATCATTCACTAGCTTCCCCTAAAAGAGGTCGAGATCTGCTTGATATCTCTTAAATTCATCATTTTCCATAACATTTGCCTAAGTAAAGATCTGCTTTACTTAAGGATCTCATATTTCTTCTACAAAGTCCTATTTCCCCTTTAGAGCCTAATATTTCTATACTTAGTGCTTTCTTCATCAATTTCATATTAACTTCTAATTCTATTTTATATAGCTCCCTAACTAAATTTTCCCATCCCTGATTGCTACAAAAACTATATAAAATCCCAAAAATATTCATATCCCACCCTATAGCACTATAGCTATGTACATACAATTCTAGGAAATAATAGTCCACCTGGGACCATTATCAACCCATTCGCGTCCTAACTCTGGAATTGATCCAACCTCTGGTTGAGTTAATAACCTATATCTACTCCTCTACTCACCAAAACCCTATAATTTTACCCCTCCGCAATCATTTTCCCAATGTTTAATGTTCAATAGTTTTGGTTGAACATTAAAATTAATTCATACCCGCATAGCACTCCATAAAACCCCCAAACCCGCATTAGCATAAGGTTTTATACCCCCCGTCGGCGCGTAATTATTTTAATATAACGCGCGGGCCCCACTCCAAAGTTGCACGCCACCCCAATTAACCCACCAGCCGTCTGATGGTCAATAGTAAATTAGGGGATTTCTCCTCCACACATTGTTCTATGAATCTGTCTTCTGATCTATGGTTGGTTGAATTGGTAAAAATCTATTCAGAAATGTCAACCCTTTCTTCTTGTTGAGCGAAAGTGTCATGGTGATCTGAACATTCAACTTTCATTGTGACCTTTTGCTTTAATTCCTCTGCTTTCTTTATCAAGATATCAAGTTCTTCCTCTTTTTCTGCTTTCAGCTTCCTCTCCCTAACTTTCAAATTAACCTCTACATCTACTGCCATGTTCTGCATCTGTTGCATAGTGGAGGGGTTTCTCTCTCTCAGATGAAATTCTATCTCTAGATCAAATGTTGTTGGATAATGCAGTAGAGCCAAATCAGGGGGAGGTTTTATATTCAATGGCATTGAACGATAAATTTGATTGAATCTGTCTGAAAATTGTTGTATAGTCTCATCTGGATGTCTTCTTAACTGATTATATTTTTCTATGATCATGAGGAGATTGACTTTGACTATCCATCTATCAAGGAAGAGTTTGAGAAATTTCTCAAGATTTGAGATGCTTGCGTGAGGCAAAGTTTTGAACCAACTACTGACTTTGCCTTGCAAAGAAAGAGCGAAAATCCTAATACTAACATTCTCAACATCCACTTCAAATAAGTTAAGATAATCTTCAAAAACTTGGACATGCTTCTAAGCAGTAACTCCATTCTCTCCATCAAATCTTGGGAGATACTCAGGATGATTTTTAGGCAAAGGTTTGAGCATGGGAGGTAAAATGAGAGGTTTATATCTATCAGGAACTTTATGGGGCACGGGAGTATGTACAGGGATTGAATGACAGGGCTTGATATGAACAGGGATAGGATGATTTGCTTTGATACTTGTTTCCTCCTTGGCTGTATGATGATCTTCAGCAGCATTTAGAGGTTGTTGTTCTAATGTGCAAGGAGGGCTTTCCTCAAAATTTTCAAAAGGAAAATCATAAAAATCAAATTTAAACTCGTACTTAAAATACAATATACATAGCAAAATTTTATGGAAGAGAAAGAACATGACCTATTGGATAATAATCACAGTTAATGCACATCAAAACCACTCAAGAGCAGGGGATCAAAACCCAAAGCACAGTTATGGCTAAATGAACAACGCAGAGCCATGAGGACGCCATATTAACTCATTTTGATACAGCTGCCTCCAGCGCAACTCAAACATATTTTCTTGCATTAATTTCAGGACAAGATTAGGTTGAAAAACTCGTTTCCCTCAGACCTGTTTAAGGTCTGTTGTAATAGATATTTTTAGATATTTTTCCCTATATAAACCACCCTAATTCATTGTTTAAGGGTTGGTTGGTTGATACGCTCCACTAGAGACTCGCTCTGTATGTTTAATGATTTCTTTAATCAAAGACTGTTGAAAGTTTGGAAGATGGACTGTCTGTTGTGTTATTAATGTTTTGAAGAGTGAATTATGGAATTCTTGTGCTGCAACATGACTCAATAAGTGTTTCCTACCTCTGTTTTCCATTGATATATGTTCATATCATACATATGTCACCATCTAAAATAGCAAGAAAGATGAATAGCTTAGGCTTTGTTTAACCGCACTCTATGCTCAATTTCTGTTGTTTCTTTATGTTTTCTTCTGAATTGGTAATGAATATGAATTCCCTTTGGCTCATATTTCCCTAATTCACCCATGTTTGACAGTTATCTAGGGATTCTTTACTGCTCCTAGATAGAGCTCATTCACCTTCCCTCTGTTAAGTTGAACGAGAGATTCTTAATTGCCTCTCATTCCTTAGCCTTCAATCCATCTCCATTTAGCTTGAATGTTGTTTCATGTGTAGCTATCTTGCTCCATATTCCTCTTGTGACCAAGAAAACGCACCAACATTCCTACTCCTTGACTCCATGCCCAATGGTTTGAAATTCTCATACTATACCTACCTCTCTACTTGAAAGCATCATCCTTCCCACCAAAACTTAAACAAAACCCCTTGAACTCAATAACTAGCCTAAAATCATCATCAACAAAGCTAAATCATTAAGAGAGAGCCCTCTCTGACTGCAAGTAGGCTAAGACCTGCAGCCCAAAGATTGGTTAGTGGTTACCTCGACCGTATTCCCTTGGGAGTCAAAGGGAACAACTTGAGTGCTAACAACATATTCATTTAATTAGTATTCCATATTAGCAATTTTTAGGTTATTAATGATTAATGTTTGATTGAGTGATTACAATTTTTGGTAGTAATATAACAAAAAAACTAACTTCCTTGATAATTTACTAACCATTTATATTTTTAATTATAATTGGACAACTAATTTATTAATTTTCTAGAAAAAATTGAATACAAACTTTACTTTTATTCAAATGTTGGTAATAAATATAACAATAATTTTGGTAGTAATCGTAACATTAATAACTTTTCCTCTCCCTCGGTCCAGTCAAGTTGGCCAGTGGAATTTAGTTGTTTCTCAGTCAAAATAGTTGTTTCCTAGTCAAATATAGCCGTTGGAAGATTTTCTCTCCCTATTTAACCTGTAGCCATGATCTGGTTCTTCAACTTGTCCTGACGATGAACCACACTCGTTGGTTCAAAATGCGTCGACAAAAATATTATAATGTGATTTTCGCCGAAAAATCTTCTCACTAAACTTGATATGGATCGCAGAAGCTTAAATTCAACAAACAAAATAAATAAATTTCATGTTTAATAAATATAGTTTTAATTAAAATTTACAAATATATAACAAAAAAATTAAATGTGTTTTTTTTTGTTTCCATGCAATAATTTTAATGCTCCCCAAACGAAATTGAAAAAAAAAAATAACACCCATTTTTCATTTCAAAAGCCTAAAAATTTAAAAAAATCCTAATTTTTCTCCTAAAAATCCTACAAATTTGTGTTTTTTTTTCCTTTTCGTCCTTATAAAAATATTTAAAAAAAAAAGAGTTTTTTTTTGTGGTTTTTCCCATAAAAACACAAAATTTCTCCAAATTCATCTATAAATAGTCGAGATAGAAACAAAACTAACCTTTAAAATGCATAAAACTCTCATTGAATGTGTTATCTATGACAATGCAGCTCCTTCGTAGCTCCTCTACAAAATTGCTCCAAACTTTTTAACAAGACCGAGAAGACTTGATGTGATGTGATGAATAGAAACGATGAATTTTATTTTATAGCAATGATTGTGGGAATGATTTATCGTTTCTTGAATCTGGTATTAAACTTAAAATTAAAATAAAATAATTAATAGTTAATATTATAGCTTTAGGTTAATCTTCGTTCATTATGGGATAAAAATTAATATATTAATTATAAAAATTAATTTACTTACATAGTCGAAGTTAAATAATTTAAATAGAAAAAATATTTTGAGTTTCTATCAATATTTTGAATAAAAACTAGGGTGAAATTTTTCAAAACCAAAAGTTTAGTAATATGTTTTTGAGTAAATTATAGATGAAAATTTTGGAGGGAAAATGTTCAGCAAAAGTTTTTGGGGGCAAACTTTGGAGGGAAAATTTTCGGCAAAAAAATTTGGGGGGAAAACTTTAGAGGGAAATTATCAATCTCTAAGTTATATATTGTCATTGGGAGAGAGTGCATTTGTATCATTGACATCTTTTGGTTGAAGGTCATGGATTTTTCTGATAGTGAAGTTTTTCTTTCTTCAGCATCGACATCTTCGTCATGCAACAACTCTATTTATTTTGATGAATGTAATAGGAATTCTTTCACTATGAATAGAGAGACAAATTTTCCACTTGGTCTTAATCCTAAGAATGATGAGAGCAACATTGGTGAAGGGTAGCAAAAATAATTTCCTGTGAATACAGAGTCAATTTTTCCACTTCCTCCTAATCCTAAGGATTATGAGAGCACCACTAATGAAGGGGGGACAAAGAATTTCCAGAATCAAAGTTTCCACATAGTCCTAATCCCAAGGATTATGAGAGCAGCACTGATGAAGGGGGTGATGAATAATTTCCTGAGTCAAAGTTTCCACTTCTTCCTAATCATAAGGATTATGAGAGCACCACTAATGAAGGGGGGGATAAATAATTTGCATAGTCAAAGTTTCTACTTCCTCCTAATCCTAAGGATTATGAGAGCAACACTAATGAAGGGAGGGATGAAGAATTTGCAGAGTCAAAGTTTCCACATATTCCTAATCCTAAGGATTATGAGAGCAGCACTGACGAAGGGGGGGATGAAGAATTTGCAGAGTCAAAGTTTACACATATTCCTAATCCTAAGGATTATGAGAGCACCACTGATGAAGTGGGGGATGAAGAATTGGCAGAGTCAAAGTTTCCACGTATTCATAATCCTAAGGATTATGAGAGCACCATTGATGAAGGGGAGGGCGAGGATGAACAATTTCCAGTAAATAGATATTCAAAGTTTCCACTTAGTCCTAATCCTAAGGATTATGAGAGCACTACTGACGCAGGGGAGAATGACGAATTTCCATTAAATAGAAATTCAAAGTTTCCACTTGTTCCTAATCCCAAGGATTATGAAACCACCACTGATGAAGGGGAGGATAAAGAATTTCGTGCAAATGATAATTTGAATATGAATAAAGAATCATATTTTCCACTTAGTCATAAGCCTAAGGATTATGCGAGCATCGATGATGAAGGGGAGGATGAAGAGTTTCTTGCAAATGATAATTTTAGAGGCACAAATATCAATAATGCATTTTCTCTAAGTGAGTGTTTCAAATGTGGTTGTGGCGATAATGAATTGACTCCTCCAAGGGAAGTTTTCAAAAGCAGGGACGAAGATGGTGAAGAATTTCATCTAAGTCAAGATTTCAAAAGCGCGGATGTTGGTAGTGAAGAATTTCCTTCATGTGAGGATGGTAATGAATATTTTCCAAGCAATGATGGTGATGAATTTTCTAACTAACTTCGTCAATATAATATTCCTCCTACTGATGATGAAAATGTTTTCGTAGATAATAATGAAATGAGGGAGACGTTTCAGGAAAATATTGTATCTAGGAGTAGGAGTAGGCCTTTTCATATCAATCCAAAATATTCCAGTTATACAAGGGACAGGATAGAATATCTCACAAGTAGAAGTTTTGTCGGTGAAATGATTTCAAGTGAATGTTGTCGAAAAGATTGCTTGAAACGTATGGATTTCAACTTTGCTTTGGAGCAAAGGAAAAAATATTTGTCAATGAATAAAAGCATGCAAAATTCATTTTTAGTGGGTTGCATACAATCTACACTGGTAGGTTATGATTATCATATTGGGAATGTATTGATATGTAGAAAGGCTTTCAAAATGTTGCATTCAATTGGTAATTTTCGTTTGTCAAGAATCCAAGAAAGACTAGAAAAAGACCCTACATACTATTTAGAAGTACGTTATAAAAGAGAGGTTGGACCATCAGCAATTACTGCAATGTCATGGATGAAAGACTTATTTTCAAAGCATGGAGAGTGTATGCCAAATAAAGACACAATACATATTCCAAATAATTTCTCAAGGAGAGAAATCTATAACTTATACAGAGAATATGCAAAGGTTGTTGAAGGAGATGGTAATTTTATCACATATTCATATTTTACAAGGATATGGAAGAACGAATTCAACAATGTTCGTATTCCTAAGAAGACAAGGATGGGGATTTGCAATACATGTGCTTCTCTTAAATCAAAAAGAGATAAATTTCAAGGGGCTGAAAGAGGTATGCATTCATAACTTTATTTTTTAAAATTGGATAGTTATTAACTACGAAAATATATTTAGTAATATATTTCTTTTATTTTATGTGTAGATTCCATTTTCAAAGCACTTCAAGAGAATCGCAATCAGTAAACAAGTGAAAGATAAAAATTGTATAAACATAGAAAAAAAATGTTATGATAATTCAAATAAATATTTGGGTTTGATAATTGATGGTATGGACCAAAAGAAAACAATTCTGCCACATTTTCTCCGCACACCAAAAAATTTACAGGAAGAAAATTTTATTCAGTTTCACTTGGTTGGTCGTATGGTCTTTAACGGGAACATGTTGGCAAGGGTTTACTTCACAGCTCCAAATATTCATAATGATGCAAATCTTACCATAACTATAATCCATGATGATTTTTCTCATTGGTTTGGTATTCTTCCTGAAGTTTTGTATTTGCAATTGGACAATACAAGCCGTGAAAATAAAAATCAAGTTCTTTTTGGATATCTAAACATGCTTGTTCAATTATGAATTTTTAAGAAGGTAAAGGTTGGTTTCCTTCTTGTTGGGCACACTCATGACCATATTGATCAAATGTTTAGTCATTTTTCAGTAACATTGAGGAGGAAGAATGTTGGGAGCCTTCCATCAGTAATTAAATGTATTAAGAAAGCATATATTCCAGAGCTTGTTTTTCATGTGCTGAAGGAAACTATTGAAATGCGAAGGTTTATTTTGGGATTGCATGGTGAGGAGAAATGCATTGAACAACTTAATGACATTAGCTTCCAGCATCAATTTTGTATCAAAAAAATGATGGAAAACACTTATATAGGGCAAGAAGTATTCAGTTGTTGCAGAATGGGGGTCTTCGTCAAGTTTAGCATTTTTTAAGTTCATTCCAGATCATCCAATATTTGCATCAAAGATAATAATATTACAATCAGTTGTTGAACTAAATAATGCATGAAGGCATCAAAGAGAGATAAATTATTTTGAATGTCTGGAAGAAATAAAAGAATTGTATTAGATATACATATGACTACTTTGATGTTGTTGATTTAGTTTGGTGGGAGTCTTTTTTCAATGATCAAAGTGATATCATCTCAGTATCAGGAAATGAAAATACACTTTTGAAGACTCCATTTATTTGGCCTCAAAATATGCCAAATGAACAAGAGGAAAGACACATTTTTGAACAACAACAATGTCAAGGCATTATTAATTCTCAACAGGAAGAGGAAAGAGAAATATATATTGGTTCTAGAAGATCGTGTGCACAACGTGAAGCCATGGAAGACCTTTACAGGGGTTATGTGCAGGATGTTAAGGAGGGTTGCATGATAGCAGTATTAGCATATGGAGATCCACTTGGATATCCATTTTGGGTTGCTAAGGTTATAAAAGTAATTAAAGAAAATGAAGATATTACAGCTGTTGAGGCACATTGGTATGCCACAAATACCCACCCAATCAATGGTGTGTACAAGCCAAAGATGGTAGTTGATAAACAAATTCGCAGAAAGAGAAAGAAAGGGTACAAATATAAATCATCGCCACACAGACCTTTAAAAATTGAAGGATGTTGACATACTTGTCTATGACTTCAATTTAACAAAGAGAGGAACTCTTCGCTTCAAGACCATAGATATTTTGAAGAAGTTGCTACCAAAAGGAATAGTGTTGAGATGGGAGATTGTTGAACCTAGTCATGGATTTAGAAGAATTTTGAAACCTGAAATGGTGGGCATGCATGTTGACTCAGATGGGGCTCTAGCTGATGAAAGAGAAAAATATGGGTCATCTTCATCTGCATCCAGTCATTCATCTGAAGATGTAGATTCTGATGGTGTGCCAGATCCTATGGATGATTTTGAATAAATGTCTAAGACATTTTATGTAAATAAAGTTTGCATGGAAACTTGAAATAAATATTTTGACTTCAATGATCTTACATGAATTTACGAGTCATTTCTATGTTTGTTGGATTTAATGTTTTAACTAAAATAAATTCATGTCTTTAGAGATGTTTGCATGGTAACTCGAAATAAATATTTTTGACTTCCATATGATCTTACATGAAGTTATGGGTCATTTCTATGTTTTTTGGATTATATGCTTTAATGTATGTGATATTCAATCTACAAAAGTTGATATTTTGATTAAAAGTAAATAAATATTAGAAATTAATATTGATTTTTTAAATTATACAGTGATATTGGCCTGATATTATTTATTGTTATCATTTGGTATAAGATAGTTTTAAAATTGTTGAAATTTTAATGCCTCGTTAAAAAGAACACTTCATTTTGATGGTTGATTTTTAGGTTTTTCTTACAATAGGATAAGTTGTCTTGGGCTAAAATTTGAAAAGAGCTATAGTTTTATCCTTTGAAATAAAAATTACTCTTGGAATAATGAATCTTTCTTTTACTTGTTCATTTTTAAAAATTGTTTTAGTCATATAATTTGTCCATAATTTCATGTTTGAAATGTGTTACAAACTGAAGGTTTTTAATTACACGGTTGAAAATTTGTCAAAATGTTAAGGTGTTTCTGAATTATGATATTTTATCTTTAATGCTATGATTGAAAACAATTACAATTTCAAGGTTTTTTAGAGTCAATATATTTTATCTTTAACTCGATTGCTAAAAATTACTCTTGGAATAATGAATCTTTCATTTACTTGTTCATTTTTAAAAATTGTTTTAGTCATATAATTTTTCCATAATTTCATGGTTGAATTGTGTTACAAACTGAAGATTTTTAATTACAATGTTGAAAAATTGTCAAAATGTTAAGGCGTTTCTGAATTATGATATTTTATCTTTAATGCTATGGTCGAAAACAATTACAATTTCAAGGTTTTTTAGAGTCAAGATATTTTATCTTTAACAACATGGATGGAAATAATTGGAATTATCAAGATTCAAGACATGATATTTTTATCTTTAACATTATATCCAAGAATTTTTGGAATTTTACAGTTTTATCTTTAACTCCATTGCTAAAAATTACTCTTGGAATAATGAATCTTTCATTTACTTGTTCATTTTTAAAAATTGTTTTAGTCATATAATCTGTCCATAATTTAATGGTTGAAATGTGTTACAAATTGAAGGATTTTAATTACAAGGTTGAAAAGTTGTCAAAATGTTTGGGTGTTTCTGAATTATGATATTTTATCTTTAATGATATGGTCGAAAACAATTACAATTTCAAGGTTTTTTAGAGTCAAGATATTTTATCTTTAACATGGATGGAAATAGTTGAAATTATCAGGATTCGAGACATGATATTTTTATCTTTAACATCATGTCCAAGAATTATTGGAATTTTACAGTTTTTCAGAGTCTAGATATTTTCTCTTTAACTCCATTGCTAAAAAATGTCAAAATTGTAACCCGTTTTTTTTGTTATTCCAGAATAAAGAAAAAAAAAATTAAGGGCATTTTTTCATCCATTTTTCAAACAAAAAAAATGGTTTTTACTTCCATTTAAAAAAAATGTTGAAAATTTACCCTAAAAAAAAACATCGTTATGGAATAAACAATTTTCATTTTTTTGTTGTTTTTTCGTGTTTTTTTGGGGTTTTTGGGCCCAAATACCCGTTTTGAGGTAATAGTTTTTGTTTCATCCGTAACTATGTTTTTCTCAAATGTATAGGCTTCTTTGCATGAGAAACCCAATGTGGATCTAAGGGAATTTCAATGTTTTGTAAGAAAGGTGATTCAACTTTGAGCCATCTTTCAACATTTTTTGATTTCTATTAAAAAAAGATCTCAATTATGAAGATGACCTGGTGAAGAATTTTCCATTTAATTTCAAAGGCAATGCAAAGTTTTGGTCTAAATCTCTTAGTAAGGGAGAAATTCCATCTTTTTCAGTCTTTCTGGAAACATTTTGCAAACATTGATGTTTTTGTGATAGTGATTTGTTGGTGTACATGCACTTAGTTAGTATAAATTAGCTTTGATTAAACTCTAGTGCTTGCATGTGATGTGCACTTGGTTAGCGTTAGTTAAATCTAGTGCTTACATGTGCTATGCACCTAGCTTTAGTTAGTTAACTCTAGTGCTTGCATTTGGTGTACGTGCACATTAACATAACATAAGCACATTTAGCTTTAGTTAGCTTCAATTAGACTTAGTGCTTGCGTACAGTTAAGCTTAACTTAGTTTCTTTATGTATTGATTCTCTAATCAATACTGAGTAATCGAATTCATTCTCTTTTCCAAATTTTCTTTTCAATTCTTGCAAGTTTATACAATTATTCTTCAACTAGATCCTTATCTCTGCTCTAATAATTTTACACAGTATCATAGATGCAAGGACCTTAAGAAGGTGCATGAACTATATTTTGTAGGTTTGAATATCAAAGAATTGGAAATTGTTGGGATATTTGATTTGTGGATCAGAATATTAGAGAATTGTCGCAATTACTGCTACAGCCACAAGGTGAAAGAATGGAGTTCCCATCTTTAACTATTCTCACTTTGTATAACTACTTCCAATGGAAGCCAAAGATTTTGCTTCACCTCAGAGGCAAAGGCTTGTATCAGATAGTTATGGATATGGAAGTTGAACCTAATTCTACCATTGAAAAATCCAAATACTTCAACAGGATGGACGAGGCTTTTGGTATTCTATTTTTGACCATATCTCTAGCATTGTGTTTCCATGTGGACACATGCAGCACTCTGAATCAAATCTGGACAACCTTGGAGAATTTATTTGGAAAGCAAGATGAGATGCGAGCTCATATTCTGGAAAATGAGCTAAATTCCTTATATCCAAATAGATTTGAGAACATTCATGATTTCTTTACAAATTTCAAATCATTGCTTCTTCAATTACATGATTGTGGGATTGATAAATGCAAACGGGAAATTCAGTTGATCCTTTCTATTTTTTCTAAATTAGGTCATGAATATGTTGTTTTTGTTTTTACATTTCATACAGTTAGACTTGCAACTGGAAATAAATGGAAAATGCCCAAACTTGATGCACTTGTTGAGTCTCTCATTCATGAATAGGATAAGCTCATCAAGATGGGTTCATTAAAGTCTTCAAATGCACATGCTATTACCATGCATGAAAAAGGAAAGTCCAACTCGAAACCAAATCAGTGATCCAAAGGCAAAGGAAAGGCAAGAGATCTAGATTCAAGAAAGGGAGGAAATCCAAAACCTCCAAATGGACCTTCCAACTCCAAGGGTAAGAAGGGAAAGAAAGGAAACTCCAAGTGTCCTTATTGTAACAGAGGTTATCCTCCTGAATCTTCTTGCATGTAGAACATTATTGATATGATGGCAAAGACTCTTCAGCAGAATAATATTGGTCATCACATTCTAGAAATTGCTAAAAAGAAGGCAGGGGAAAAACCATCAAAAACAAGGGGTAGTGGTCATGCTTTGATTGTTCTTCATTCTACACCTCGAGAATGGATTATCGATTATGGCGCTTCACGTCATCATATGACTTCTTCAAAGGAATATTTTTCTTCTCTACAAGAATTACTCAAGTTCTCCTATTCTCACGGGAGACAATCTTGCAATTGAAGCAATGGGACAAGGAAGAGTGCAGTTCAAATATATAAGTTTTAAGAATGTCTTACATATTTTGAGGCTTTTTGTGAATCTTCTTTCAGTGTATTAGATGACACACATTGGCATCGAAAGGAAAGTGGAATTTACCCTGGATTCCATGAGAATTTATGATATGAAACCAACTCGAAAATTGTATATATCAAGGTAAATTATCAATCTCGTTTCTACATTTTCTAATTTTTATCCTCACTCAGATTCTATTTCGATACTTACGCATGTAAATGAAGAAAGTAGGATTCAGCACGAGATATTTGTACACTTGAATTTCAAATATGTGCATCAACTTAGCAAGTAAGGGATGGTTAAAGGATTGTTGGCCATTGAATTTTCAAATGGTGTTTGTAATGGATGAGCTCTTGGAAAGCATCCACAAGACAAGTTCGAAAAGGGGCATGCATGGAGAGCTTCTTCACCTTTGGAGCTTGTACACAGTGATCTCATGGGTCCATTTACAATACCTTCAATGAGTAAAGCAATATATGTGTTGTCATTTATAGATGATTACATAAGATTCACTTGGGTTTACTTCTTGAAACTCAAGTTCGAAATTTTTTAGCATCTAAATATTTTCAAAGCACATGTGAAAAATCGGTCTGGAAAACGCATCAAGATCCTCCGCACAAATAATGGGAAGGAATATGTCAACAAAGGTATCTTGAATGTTTGTAATGAAGCAGGCATACAGTTGTAGCATACAGTTCCTTACACTCCTCAACAAAACATGGTGGTAGAGAGGAAGAATAGATCATTGAAAGAGATGGCCAGTTGCATGTGACATGCAAGATCTCTTCCATAAAAATTGTGGGATGAAGCTATCAATTTTGCTACATACATCCAAAATAGATATACTCATAAATTTGTTACTAAAAAACACCTTATGAGACTTGCACTGGCATGCATCCCAAAGTCAGTCATTTTCGCATTTTCGGATCTCGAGCATGGGCCCGCATTCATGCATGGAAATTCTGATGAATTCAAAGGGTAATAGCAATAGCATGTGCATTTGAAGACTTTAATGAACCCATATTGATGAGCTTATCCTGCTCATGAATGAGAGACTCAACAAGTACATCAAGTTTGTTGGATATTCTGATGAATTCAAAGGGTACATATTTATTGATTTCAACATTGAAGGGATCTTTATCGAAAGGAGTGTAAAGGTTGAAGAAGATGCTTTGCATGCACCACTAGGTGAACCTATTACAAAGTTTCCCTCACCACTAGTTGATGAGTATGCAGATGATACTTTATATTAGAATTCCGATCTAGATGAGTCTTTTCCTACAACACCTGTTGGACCACCAGTTGTTGAACATCGAGATAATACTTCCTCATGCAATTTGGAAGATTATCAACCACCTTCAGCACAAAAATGGCATAGCATGTGTGATCTCTTAGATGATCCTGCTACCAGACCTCAGTTTGAGGAATCTCTACAAGCACTCTTAGCTATATATCCATGCATGCTTATATGATGCATGCATATGATCCACAAAGTTATGCAGAAGCAGTTAGGCATCCTGAGGAATACAACTCTCTCATTGAGAACCAGACAGACTTTGGATCTACTTCTGCTACCTTCCAATCGTAAACTTATTAGGTGCGAGTGGGTTTACCAAATCAAGAAAGCAGCAGATGGCCAAGTTAGTCAATATAAAGCATGATTGGTGACAAAGGTTTTCAACATGTACATGGTGTTGACTATGATGAGAATTTTTCTCCAGTGGAAAAAATGGATTCCATTCAGCTAGCTCTCTCCATGGCACCAACAAGACAGTGCGAGGCGCATCATACGGATGTGATGAATGTTTTTCTTCATGGTGATATCAAGGAGGAAATCTACATGTAGCATCCATAGGGATACGTTTAAAATTCATCTTTGGTATGAAAACTAAATAAATATCTCTATTGCCTCAAGTAGGCACCTAGAGCGTGGTATGCAAAGATGGATTGTTATTTATTATCTCAAAATTTTGTACATTCCAAATCTGATTCCAATGTTTGTTTGTTGAAGAAAATTGACTCCTTTTTTATCATAGTACTCTATGTAGATGATCTTTTGATAACAGGTAGTTCAGTTTCTGCCATTGTTGAGAATAAAACTGCATTGCATAAGTGATTTTCTATAATAGACATGGGCTTGCTAAATTTTTTCCTTGGACTAGAGATCAATCAGAATGGTTCTGGGATTACCATTTCTCAACCAAAGCATGTTAGAGATATTTTGGCATGATTTCATATGAGTGACTGTAAGTCACCAACCACACCTTTTTTGTCAAGGATAAAACTTGAGAATGGAAAAGACACACCATTGGTTGAGTGCACATTGTATCGTCAGCTTGTGGGGAGTCTTTTTTATCTCACTCACTCTCATCCTAATCTCTCATGTGTCATATGAACACTTTCCATATACATGAAGGAGCCACATGAGTTACACTAGAAATCTGCAAAGTTCATATGTCGATATGTCCAAGGGAAAATCACCTATGGGATTCATTATGCAGAAAATTGTTCTTTAGATCACATTGGGTTCATTGATTCAAATTGGACTAGCAACAACCTTGATAACAAGTCAACCTCTGGCTATGTACTTAGTTTGGGATATGACCTCATTTGTTGGTCAAGCAAGAAGCAGGTTGTCATTGTTTTATCATCAACGAAGGTCGAGTACAGAGTACAGAGGTCTAACTGTCATATGGCGCGACAATCAGAGTAAACTAAAGTTTTGCAAAGATCCAGTGTATCGACAGCAAATCAAACATATCGAGATCCACATGCACTACATCAGAGAATTGATTCATGATGGGATCATTGATATGCAGCATTGTCCCAATTCTGAGTAGACTATAGATGTCTTCACCAAGACTTTCACTGAGCAGAAGTTTCAATTTCTGTGAGATCGTCTTAAGGTGAAGGACATAACTGTTGCCTTTTCTTTTCTTTTGCACCATATTTTGAGAGGGGGTTTGTTGTGAGGATTCATTCATTTTGCATCATACTCACCTAAGTTATGCTTAAGGGGGGTGTTGGTGTACATGCACTTAGTTAGCCTTAATTAGCTTTGGTTAAACTCTGTTGCTTGCATGTGATGTGCACTTAGTTAGCGTTAGTTAAATATAGTGTTTACATGTGGTGTGCACTTAGCTATAGAAAGTTAACTCTAGTGCTTGCATGTGATGTACGAGCACATTAACATAACATAAAGCACATTTAGCTTTAGTTAACTTTAATTAGCCTTAGTGCTTTCATACAGTTAAGCTTAATTTAGTTTCTTTATGTATTGGTTTTCTAATCAATTTTGAGTAATCGAATTCATTCACTTTTCCATTTTTTCTTTTCAATTATCGCAAGTTTATGTAATTATTCTTCAGCTAAATCCTTATTTGTGCTCCAATAATATTAGATAATCAATCGCTGCCCATTAGAGAATGGAATGGAATTCATTATCTTTTCCAATTTTTCTTTTCAATTTTCGCAAGTTTATGCAATTATTCTTCAGCTAAATCCTTATTTATGCTCTAATAATATTAGATGATCAATCGTTTCCCACTCGTGAATGGAATGGAAAAATCTACCGTTCACCAAAAACAACAGTTGAAGAAGGTCCTGGTACACCCTCAACGATGAAACCAGCACTCAAAAAGAAGATATTTCCAGCCCTCTGTGTGGGGATGATGACGCAGTGATGAAAGAAGTGACTCAAGATTCACAAGAGGACCAACTCCAAGTTTCTAATGCCATTATTGATTTTAGACGAGATTTTCTTAGCAACCAGTTTCTAATGCCATTAATGATCAGTTAATTGATGTCTCTTTGTAATGTTGCCATCTCACTATCTTATAATCTCATATCATGGCCACATAACAATTCCTTCCTATTGTGTGTGCCAAAATTCATGCCTGGGAGATCCAACTCCCGCTTGTTTGGGGTAACACCAGCGCTTGGAGCTAACCTGGCCCAAGTACTATTCCTAAAAGAGAAAATTCTTACATAAAACTACATCAAAATACCATGAAATCCTAATGATGATAGAATCGGAAGACAAAGACTTGTCTCGGGCATTTAATGGAGCATTAGGCAGTCATGAGGCTCCTTGTAAGAAACTATGGTGGTCATGGGTGATGCGATATGAAATTTTTCCCTAGCATATGATTCTAATCCCCACCTTATGACTGGAGCAATTGGTCATGTTATGTGTCCCCAGCACTTGGAGGCCGGTGCGTTGTTGTCATTTATCTCATCACCTAAATACTTTAATAATGAACAGGGCATGAGGATAGGTTTAGATCAGCCTGTGACAGTTGGAGAAGGTTCCATCCCCACCCTTCAAATATTTTTCATGACAATATTCATGAAGCTACAGATCTAGGCCTCATCCATAATGTTGTAACACGGAAAATTGATCATACTTTTCGACGTCTTTTGGAACCAACTGGCACTTCAGAGAACTTGAAGATTTGTGTGAAATGTGTGTTACAGATCCATTTGGACACATCAAACCCAACTTATAGATCAGTGCTTTAAGGCCCATCAAACCCTAATTCAGTTGTTACATGCCCAAAAGAAGTCAACCATCAGAATGCCTAGCTTCTCAAGAAGTTCTATGACTAAAATCATCCAAAAATTGTCTCTAAGCCAACGCAGGTAGATACACTACTCGGGTGCACTGCAGTGTAGCCCAATACACTACCAGGGTGCGCTGGGCAAATTTGAGCAAAATATGCATTAGGGTTTGGAATATTCTTATCCATAGGATGCCTCTAGAAGTTTCCTAAGGCTATCCACTCCTTTGGGCTCGAAATTGGATGAGGGAGACAGTTAGGGACATCAATCCCTTTATCCCTTCCTCCATGGAACTAAATCCTAAGTTTGGGAGGGCATTCATTATCACCATTTATGGCATAAATTCCTTCATTCACCTATAAAAAGACCACTCATCTAAGTGATCAGGGGCTGGAAATCATTGAATTATAGGAAGATGTTGTTAGTATGAGACTTGAGTTGGTTTCAAGTATTGTAATGATGTCAAAATGTCTTGCTTGTTATGAGGAGAGGATGGGATTGAACTGGAGGAGCGATACTGAATCAAGCAAATTGGATTGTAACTCTTCATTTCACTAATAAAGTGTTCAAAGCTTTTTCCATATGTTTGTATTGTTCATTGATGCTTTCATATGTGTATTATGGACTTGATTCCAATTCTAGGTTTAATTATTAGATCATTATCATATGCTTTGATCGATTTCTGTCTTTTGTCTGTGTGCAAGTAATTTTCAAGTGGATTAAGTACGGAAAGGAGCGACAGGATTGGTCAAGGGATATAAGGAGTAAGCGAAAGCTACATGTTGGCTTTACTATCTTATTTAATCTATTGGTTATAGAAAAGGTAGAGAATGCTTTGCACTATTGTTCTAGACTTAGCTACTAGTCTAGGGGTTTAAGCATTTATCCATAGACACTAAAACTTAACAAAAAAATTGGCAACTCCACTGGGGAATGAATCATCTTTCCTAGTAGCTAATCTGCCTCCTTAAACACCTTAACATACTTTACTTGTTTTAATTCAACCTTTTTCATTGAATTTTGGTCGAAATTTGAGGTTAGATGACTCTTGAGTGGTGTCACAAGAATTAGCGCAGGATAGCCTTAGAGACAGTGCACTTAATGCACCCTCCAGTTAGAGACAGTGCATTGTAGCGCAGTTACTCCCTCTTTGGCCTACGCTGATCTTCCTAGGGTCAGATTCCCACCCTTGGAATTAAATTTTTTTCCAAAATTCTTCTGATTGCTTGTTTGTTGATTATAAATGGATGTCATGTCTTAGAAAATAGGTTTTCATATCCTTAGCTGGCCCTACTTAGACTAGGATTGATAAATGTTTCTTATGTATTTACTTTTTCATTTTCAATCTATAGTTGAAAGTTAGTTTTTTGGTTGATTGATCTTTGTCGAAAGAAAGTGTCGTAAAATCGTCTTTTCCTTCAAAAATTGAATTGTCGTAAAGTCTTCATTCATGAAAGATCGATTGATTGATGTGTGCATATGATTAGTCTTTTTGTTGAAAGTGTCGTAATTCCTCATTTCTTTGAAAATGAAAGTGTTGTAAAGTCTTCCTTTCCTTGAAAAGAAATTGTCGCAAAATCGTCATTTTTATGAAAAGAGTTTATTGATCGATTGTGCATTAGTTTTCCTTTTTGTTCATTCACATTAAGGGAAATCAAAAAGAAATACATGCATGTTGCATTGAAAAAAATTGTGAATGCTTGAAAGGAATAGCTAGAGAAATTGCATTAAATGTGCTCTTTGCTCTTTGTCAAAGATTTGATTGCTCTATCCCTACTAGCTAAGGATTTTCATTGTTAAATTGAATGGAAAGAATGCTTATCATATTAGTTTCATTTTAGGAATTGCAAACATACATCACATGGTGAACCTTAAAAGGAAAATTCTAAATAAGATCAACTTAAAATTTATCTAAATTTACCTAATGGAGCATTGTCACCTAACGAAAAACATTTAGAGGGTCTAGGCTAGAGACATGTTTCGGCGTCGTAAAATAAATCAGTTGTCGCTAACTTGTCTGCAATACATCCCGAGTGTGATACCTCATTCCACGTACGTGAGTATATCATAGCTCATCCACGTACCTACGGGTATATAGGGCAGTGTTACAATACGCAAAGTATATGGGAATGCTCTCATTGTGTGGTTTTGCATTAGACAGCACTTATACGGATTGGGCCTCCACGTACTTTCGGGTATATATGGGAGGACAACACTAGGTTTCTATCCATCCTTAGGTAACCAAGTTGGTCGCCTTGTACACTGTGATACACCGAACACAGCATTCGGGGAGATTGCCTGCCCGTACTTCTTGGTTTGCCAAAAGGTATTCTGCAGTTCACAGTTGCTTGGTAAACCTTTTGCCTAGATTATCCCTCTTTTGTTTTGTTATGTTACTTTGATTAAAATAAAATTAATTGGCCGCGGATAACATCCTCCATGCTTGCTCCTTAGTTGATCTTAAGTTTAATCATATGGCGACAAATCCAGAGTCCGCCGAACAAGGAATTCCTTTTGATGGGAATCCTAGTCCTTTTCCTTCTTTTGGAAATATTGGTGCTCCATATATGGCTACATTGTCCCTTCCGGGATTTACCATTGGCTTACCTGTATGGTTGTTTTCAACCTCCTTGGTTCAAAATGTCGTGATTTCTCCGCGATCGAGTACACCTCCAATTGGACAAATCAAAATCCAGTTGATCCTAAAGTTAACCCTTTGCCTTCTTCCTCGGTTGTTTCTTCCTCCCCTTCTTCCTCTTTGTCTGGTGAAAGTATTGGTACTAGTAACCAAGTGGCTAAGAACAAGAAGAAGAAGAAGAAAATTCAGTAGAGAGGCAACAAAGCAACCATTGCTTTGAATGCAACATCTGATGAGAAACCATCCATCAAGCCTCACAAAGTTCGATATCCATGCAAACTTTGTGCGGGAGACCATCTTCTTTGAAATTTTCCTGATATTCCTCATATCTTAGAAGAATGGTCTTCCCGTCCACATCATCCTGTGTCATAAACCTCTAGAGATCATGTTGATGACACACCATCAATTAGTGGTAGTAAAGTTCATGGAAAGAAGGGTAAAGTTAAGTTTCCCTGTAGGTTATGTGAAGGGAATCACCCGATTCACCTTTGTCCATATCTGGATGAAGCCAAAAGAGTGTTGGATAACCGTCCCGCTTCACCGCAGAGACTTCCATCTGGGTACAAGAAACTATCCTTTAATCCTCCATTAGTTGATAAATTGACTAACCAAAATCATCCGTCAATCAAACCCACTCTATCTGAAAGTGAATCTTATGAGTCTATACCTGACCCAAATCAACAGGTCGAGGTAACAGTTGACTCGATTTCACCTTCGGCTAATCGTACCTTTCCCAAAGAGAGTGAATATGATACCACTCAAGTTCTTTTTGTTTCTTCAGATTCTAATGAGCTTGGGGGTAGTCCTCTTGTTCCATCAAGACAAGAGAAAAATCCTCCCTCTCTTGTAACTCAAGGGGTTAATTCTCTCGTTTCTATGGTACCCCCTCCAAGTAGTCTTGTCAATTCCTTTGATTGGAATCGACTGGCAGGATTCCGCCTTCCTTCTTATGTGCCTTTCCAAATCATAGTGCAAGTTTGTAATATGATTGTATATGGCTCTATTATAGATGAAGGTGCATCAGTGAGTATCCTTTCCTCAACTGCTTGGCAAGTGCTCGGTTCATCGCCACTTGTGCCTGTTACCCAGAATCTGTTGGCTTTTAACAGAGGAACCAGTAAATCATTAGGGATCCTCCCTCCGTTACCTATTACTTTGGGAGGAAAAATCGTTTATCTGAATGTGATGGTAGTCCCAAGCCCATTAGATTACAATTTACTTCTAGGGCGCGACTATGTTTATGACATGGGAGCTATTGTTTCAAAACTATTTCGAGTGATTTGTTTCCCGCATGAAGGCAGAATTGTCACCGTTGACCAGCTTTCATTTCCTGGTCCAAATATGGCTTCCAGTCAACCATCTTCCCTAAATGGTCCTTTTGTACCAATGGTATCATCCCCGCCACGGGTTAATTATGTGGCAACCCGTTCCATACCTACATCAACTAACGATCAATTCAGTGATGTTGTATATCATGTATTGGGGACATTGGAACCAGATCTCTCCTTCATGACCTCTTATGAGTTGTGATCCAGGGTCTATGAGGGTAGTTCTTTTACTGTGTCAACCTCATTAAAAAAATGAAACAACTCCCATGAGGATATTTCCCGGTCTTGTGTCGCCCTCGTTAAAAAATGAAACAAGGGACTATGAGGACAGTTCTTGGTCTTGTGTCAGCCTCGTTAAAAAATGAAACTAAGGGTATGAGCAGAGTTCCTTGTCTTGTGTCAAGCTCGTTAAAAAATGAAACAAGGACCCCTGGAGAAAAGTTTCAATTCGAGTCTTTGATTAGATCTCGTAAAATCCCAGTCGAGTCTTTCACTTGATCTCATAAAAGAACCTTCATTCCATCCACTTAATAGCCACGAGTAGTCTACTTAGGTGAATGTAATGAAGCTTTGGGGGCATGCACCTAGTGGTAAAGTTAATTTTTCCTATAGTTTATGTGAAGGGAATCACTCCATTCACCTTTGTCCCTATCTGGACGAAGCCAAAAAGGTGTTGGATAACCATCCTGCTTCACCGCAGCGACTTCCATCTGGTCACAGGAGACTCTCTCTTTCATCGTGTTGGGGGCATGTAAACCAATCTCAAGCATAGTTTTTCGTTTTAAGCTTGCGTAAAAATGAAATTGAATCCAAGCATAGTTTTTGTTTCAAGCTTGTGTAAACATGAAACTGAACCCAAGCATAGTTCCCTATGGTTCAAGATTGTGTAAAAATGAACCCATTTCCATTTTTAACCCTCATGTTTGCCATTATATCAGTGTCTTCCGTCAGATGAGCCTTGATTTTTTCTCCCTCCATCGTCATTATCTGCTTGGCCGATCATGCGCTTTCACTTGGTTGTTTTACCCTTTTTGAAGGGCAGTTGCAATGAGTGGTCTTATTAGCCAGCCTCTTCACATAAATCAACATGTTTTGAGAAGTTCCAACATCACCAGAACCAGATGCTATCCTAGACACCATTCGTTCCTCAAAATGGAGTCCTCTTTAAGCTCTTTTCAGACTCTCTAAACATGAAAATATTGCCGAGCACTTGTCCTTTGCAAATCGTTAACGGATTGGAAATGATATCTCTCTTGTATTATTTTACGCTTTTTCAGACTTGAGAGGTTAACCTACAAAAATGAACTTTTGGAGTTTCCTTTTCGTCCCTTTTCAAACTCTCTAAACATGAAAAGGATCGAGTTATCTTTGTTGTTAAACTCGTTAAAAACATCGAATAGCAACAAACTTGTCCATCTAGACAAGACCGAGTTTCACTTTTGCTAGACTCGTTAAAGCATCAAATAGCAATGGATTCACCCAAAGGGTGGAATTATACAACAAGCATATGTTATCCTCCTCAAGCTTGATAAAAAATAAAGAGGTATCGGTTAGCAATGACTAGGGAAAATTGAAAAAAAATGGGAAAACACTTTATGGTAGCAAGTCGCTCTTGAACATGACACTTTCACCTCATCACCATGACTATGTGGGTTGGGTCATTCAGCTTGATGGTTATCACATCGTTGGTCTATCATACCATCCATTACTTTGTTTTGGGTCAATGCTACCAATTCATCTTAATGTCGCCGACATGTTCAAGAGAAGTCATTCAGTTCAAAATTCATCATTTGCAATACCGTAAACCTTCATTTTCATGACCGCCATTCCTGAACCTTCTATCATCAATTGATTTTTCATCTCCAAAATCATTTACCTCATTTCGTGTCGTTGATGTGGGATACATCAAGGCCCTCCTATGACAAGTCGCTTCTTATCGACATCAGTGCATCATCCAAGAAGTTGACTTAGAAACACCCCTTCAGTACCTTGAGGCTTGCATACATCAATGGCAAGTTTCTCACTTCCAGCGATAAGTTGACATCACTGGCCTTCGACTGAAAGACTTTGTATGGTGTCCGACATCAAATCATTTATTCACACCATGCGAAATGTACTGTAGTACCTTGAGGGTCATTATCATTATCAATGATTCCTCTCGCATCTGTTAACGGCTTACATCATTGACTGGTAATCAGACGATGTCTTCCCATGTTTGACTTCAAATCATCTATTCACATGGTTAGACTTGTACTTGAGCGAAAGATTGAACAAGATTGAAGACCCCGGATCTAGTTTCATCCATCTGGGCTGCGATGTTTTCAGGAGTACTAAATCAAATGTACAATGGCCTTACATTCATGGATCTATATCTGTAGACAACTATATTTGTACATGTAATGAAAGTTTATAAGCTAAGCATGGGTATGCCTTCCCTCAACAAGTTCATGAGAAAAAATCAAATTATCATGATATATGTATTGTAATTGATGCAGGTCACCTTCCGCTTCGAAAGCTCCTCTCCACATGATAAAGCATTTCACTCAACATACATATTTACGACTTATGCTTTAGGTGGAAACTATTACAAATCCATTTGGGCACATCAACCCCAACTTATAGATCAGTGCTTTAGGGCCCATAAAACCCTAATTTAGTTGTTACATGCCCTAAAGAAGTCAACCATCAAAATTCCTAGCTTCCCAAGAAGTTCTATGACTGAAATCATCCAAAAATTGTCTCTAAGAGGATCAGCGCAGGCAGATACACTACCAGGGTGCACTGCAGTGCATCCTAGTACACTACCAGGTTGCACTGCAGTGCAGTCTAGTACACTACCAGGGTGCGCTGGGTGAATTTGAGCGAAATCTACATTGGAGTTTGGAATATTCTTATCCACTCCTTTGGGATCGAAATTGGATGAGGGAGGCATTTAAGGAACATCAATCCCTTTATCCTTTCCTCCATGGAACTAAATCCTAAGTTTGGGAGGGCATTCATTATCACCATTTATGACATAACTTCCTTCATTCACCTATTAAAAAACCACTCATCTAAGTGATCAGGGGCTAGAAATCATTGAATTATAAGGAGATGCTGTTAATATGAGACTTGATTTGGTTTCAAGTATTGTAATGATGTCAAAATGTCTTGCTTGTTATGAGGAGAGGATGGGATTGCACTAGAGGAGTGATATCGAATCAAGCAAATTGGGTTGTAACTCTTCCTTTTACTAATAAAGTGTTCAAAGCGTTTTCCATATGTTTGTATTGTTCATTGATGCTTTCATATGTGTATTATGTACTTGATTTCGTTCTATGTTTAATCAATAGATCATTATCATATGCTTTGATCGGTTTCTGTCTTCTGTCTGTGTGCAGGTACTTTTCAAGCGGATTAAGTATGGAAAGGAGCGACAGGATTGGTCAAGGGAGATAAGAAATAAGCGAAAGCTACAGGTAGTCTTCTTTACTATATTATTTAATCTATTGGTTATAGAAAAGGTAGAGAATGCTTTGCACTGTTTTTCTAGACTTAGCTACTAGTCTAGGGGTTTAAGCGTTTATCCGTAGACATTAAAACTTCCCAAAACAATGTGTCTGGTACGATACAAGAGGGTATTTTTCGGCAACTGAATTCTTGTTATCCTGGCATTAGTTACGGTAGTTGGAGTGACGAGTGATGCAGGAGCATCCAGCACTCCTAGTCAAAAGGAGGAATCCAAAGCGAATAAGGAGGAGGACGTGGACCATTGAGAAAATAGGGACAAATTCTATTATAAGAGGGGCTAGTTTGATGGAAACGATAAGTCTCTAGAAGACTTCATTAAATGTAATATGCCATGTACGCGATTAGTTGAGAGTTTTGAGGAAAGGATGTGATTGGATCCTTCACAGTGATCTGATCCAATGTTTCCATATAAATATATGTGTGATGAACCTGTGCGTTCAAGAGGAGAGGTAGAGAAATAGATAGAAACTGTGAAATCAGAGATAGATGCAATGTAGTCGAGTAGGACACTGTTCTAAGGCTGAAATGCCTTAGTTGTAATCGTATTGTGTGTATAATAGATATGTGATATGGGTCTGCGTATTATGTCTCTTTTCAATTCTGTTTCGTATATATGTGCCGAGGGCTTAAATCCCAATTGTGAGTGTTTTGATCGACCATCGATCACGATAGGATCGATGGTAATCCAAAGATATAGAGTTAATTGTTTATATAAATGTCGTGTGTGAAAACAGAACAGGGCAGAGGAACTGACTTTAAAGCGCAAATTCCATCAAATCGGCGAGATCAAGCCAAGGAAGAACAGTGAAGGGATGAAGTATCGACAAACCAGGGCCGTTGGATCTTATAAATCAACGGCTAGGATTTTATCGCATAGGCGAAGCCCTTAGGGTGTTGTCGGACCCGACCATCATCGCAGAGAGATCAACGATAAAGCGATGGATCCTGGACCGTCAGATCAAGAGTCCAAATCGATGACCTAGATGCGATCGGCGATCGCATATTGGAGAGGCAAGGGACGAGCGATAATGGAATAGCAAGGGTCGATATGCCAATAGCGATCATGCGCTGATCGGTGATCAAAGTTGTCGATAATGGGAGGTCAACATCAGATCAGTGCTGAGGAAAGTAGAAGAGCGGACCCGATAATCCTTATAGATGCGGGGATCTGTTTTTTAAGTCTGACATATATGTTCGGAGTGGGATTTACATGGTCTTCCTGTGTATGTCGTAATATGTGTTGCCCAAAGGGTTAAGACTTGAACGCTTAATTTAAAGCTTCTGACAGTGTAGAAGGGCTCCAATAGTTGAATGGTTCATGATTTAAAAGGCTTAGAGCCTAAAGAAACGCTTCCAATAGGCTTAGTGGGTCCATAACCCACGGGCCTCAAGATCGATATTTTTTTTGGGAAAGGGATTTTGGTTAGCCCCCAATTTATCTTTCCATCATTTGGTATCAGAGCCGAGAAAGTTTTCCTGCGAGAAGAAGGAGATACAATGGTTTAAAGTATGGAGAGTTATGGTCTTACTGTCGCACAGAGAACGATAGCCGAAGGTGAGAAGATTGCAGCAAACCTAGAGCATGGAGTGCTCATATGGTTCCAGAGGGAAGAACTTGAAGGATGCCAAAACACTGAGTGAGGAGAGCTTGGCAAGGTATCATGTAGCAAAAGGAAACTGTTACTGTAGAGGTTTGGTGGCAGCGCACAGAAAATCATGAAGGCAGTTCCACTGAAGAAGTAAAGTGGGTAGAATTGCTAAGGACAAGGAGAAGCATAAGACCAGGAGGTCATAAATTTTTGTGCCTCGGGAGTCTAATGCAGGAGCATCCAGCACTCCTAGTCAAAAGGAGGAATCCAAAGCGAAGAAGGAGGAGGACATGGACCATCAAGAAAACAGGGACAAATTCTGTTATAAGAGGAGCTAGTTTGATGGAAACGATAAGTCTCTAGAAGACTTCATTAAATGTAATATGCCATGTATGCAATTAGTTGAGAGTTTTGAGGAAAGGATGTGATCGGATCCTTCACAGTGATCCGATCCAATGTTTCCATATAAATATATGTGTGATGAACCTGCGCGTTCAAGAGGAGAGGTAGAGAAATAGATAGAAACTGTGAAATCAGAGATAGATGCAATGTAGTCGAGTAGGAGACTGTTCTAAGGCTGAAATGCCTTAGATGTAATCGTATTATGTGTATAATAGATATGTGTCCTAGGTCTGCATATTATGTCTCTTTTCAATTATGTTTCGTATATATGTGTCGAGGGCTTAAATCCCAATTGTAAGTGTTTTGATCGACCATCGATCACGGTAGGATTGATGGTGATCCAAAGATATAGAGTTAACTATTTATATAAATGTCGTGTTTGAAGACAGAACAGGCAGAGGAACTGACTTTAAAGCGAAAATTCCATCAAATCAGCGAGATCAAGGCAAGGAAGAAAAGTGAAGAGATGAAGTATTAACAAACCAGGGCCGTTGGATCTTATAGATCAATGGCTAGGATTTTATCTCATCGGCGGAACCCTTAGGGTGTTATCGAACCTGACCATCATCGCAGAGAAATCAGCAATAAAGAGATGGTTGTTGGACCGTCAGATCGGGAGTCCATATCGATGACCTAGATGCGATCGGCGATCGTATATCGGAGAGGCAAGGGACGAGCGATAATGGAATCGCAAGGGCCGATACACCGATAGCAATCATGCGCTGATCGGCGATCGGAGTTGTCAATAGTCGAAGGTCGGCATCGGATCAGTGCTAAGGAAAGCGGAAGAGCGGACCTGATAATCCTTATAGATGTGGGTGTATGTTTATGAAGTCCAACATATATGTTCAAAGCGGGATTTACATGGTTTTCCAGTGTATTATGTAATATGTGTTACCCGAAGGGTTAAGGCTTGAACGCTTAATTTAAAGCTTCCGATAGTGTAAAAGGGCTCCAATAGTTGAATGGTTCATGATTTAAAAGGCTTAGAGCATAAAGAAACGCTTCCAATAGGCTTAGTGGGCCCATAACCCACAGGCCTCAAGATCGATATTTTTTAAGGAAAGGGATTTTAGTTAACCCCCAATTTCTCTTTCCATCAACGAGTATGCCCTTGAGATCAAATCTGTACAGCACCATTCCTCTAAACCACTGATCAGATTTTTGGCAGTGATTCTATCAGCACTTTGTGTTTCCATATAATAAGCCTACGTTTCATCAGAGATACATATATTCCTATGACAAGTTCCCAACCATTTTTAGGTCTCCCATCAGATTCTCAACAACAGGAATTGAAACAACGCAAGGTATCCTCAGATAGTAGCAGAAGAGAACTTCCAGAGCCGGTAGAAGAAGACAAATTTGGTAGCGGTCCTCTTCAGAGGTACATACATGAGGTATGGTATGTAGAATTAAGTCTTTGAATCCTCCTGATGAAACCTTTACTTTTTACTGTTAGCCTCTCTCATAAAACAATAATAAATCCAAAAATAAATTAATTAATTAAATATTCCAAGTTAGGAATTTGTGCCTAACTCTTGGGTTGTTCCTCTAAGATAGGAGTTAGTTTAGGTAACTCCTATATTGGTGTGTGTCTGGTGAGAAATTATCTCAACCAAAGGAGAAATTATCTCAACCAAAAGTGTCTAAGATAGCACGCACTATCTTGAGAACACTATCTTTTATCTATTTATTTGTAACACTATATTCAATTATTTTTTGGATGAATGAGAGATAATACATGAGGAAGCATGAAGCTTCGGCCTTTTTCCGCCAATAAATTGTGTCTGGTTTTTATGTGTGATTTATATATTTGTCTGAGTTAATCTCATTTTCATCATGTGGTATCAGAGCGAGGTTGTTTGATTTGGGGTTGCGAGGGAAAGCTGTGTAGATTGTGTGTTGAGTTTTGGTTAACTTGTATGGTGTGTCGCAAGAAGGATGAGTTGCCTTACTGTAGAGAACATGGAGTAGTGCACAAAGAGGACACAAAGAGTTGAGTGCTGTGTGTGATGTTTTTGTGATAGGTTCTATTTGAAACCTGTAAATTACTATTAGAAGGCGACTCGTGAGCGATGGTGGGAGACCGAATCGCATGTTAATTGAAGCCTTGTAGTGTGGCTGCAATAGTACTACGTGCGTACTGGTGCTAAGGGACCGCGTTGCCACTAAAGAAAATTGAAGTTGCTGTGTAGAGGTGTTGTGCACAATATTTATTGTGTGTATTTCGTTGGCAGAAAATCATCGAATTCCTCCAGTATTGTGAATGCTTATAGCTGTACAACGCTGAGTTTTTCATCATTCCTCGGAGGTCGAGAGTTTGATCCGTCTCAAGTCTCTTTAGAAGCTGGGAAATGCCAAAAATCTGATCGTTATTCGTGCTTCACCAAGGGAATTAGCTGTGATGTTTAGGTTATGTCAGTGTAAAGACTTGTAAATTAAATGTGTTGTAATGCCTATTGTAGCGATCTTGAATTGTAGTGTGCTTTGAGGCTCTGCAGTTTAAGGCTGGTGAAGTTTTGGCTTCTTGGAACTCGGCTACGAGTTTAAAAGATGCAGTGAAGGATGCATCACCAGGTTTCATCTTGCGTGACTGGAAGTTCATAACTATTTGTGTTCGATCAACTATGTCGACAAGAGGTTCCAACATTGCTTGCTTCTTAATGCATGTCATGTCAAAGCCATCGACATTCTCCCAGAAATCAATCTTCTCTGCCTTATAGTTTGCATCCTCAATGGCGGTCAGGTAAAGAGAGGCCTTATCTGGTAACACAATACCACTTGGCATCAGTGATTTGTCCCAAGCATATAGCACAGTGTTCAACATATTCTCGAAGAGGAGAAAGTAGCCCATCCATTCTGAAATTATGATATCCACATTTTGAACAGGCAATTCTATTTCCTCGATTTTGCCATTTGTTTTAACAATTTATTGTGCCATGTCAGCCATGTGAGAACATTCAATTGCATAGACATGTTTTTCCCCCCTTTCATGGTGATCGGGGCGCTAGCTGTAGCCATGGCGATGGTGAAAGAAAACCCCGATCTCGAACTGTGATTCCTCCGACGATAAACGGATTCGACCTCTGGATCTTGCAGGTCCTTAGAAGGGAGAACTGACGGGATGAATGTATCGCAGATTGCTACAAAAGATTTAATTTGGGAGGCAGAGAGCCCATGGCTCTGTGACGTGATTCTCCCTTCTCTTAGCATTGGGTGCCCGTGAGTTTTTTGCAGCACCGGGGGCATTGCCGGATCAATACAGGCATAGGATCATTGACCTTACGCTAAACCTGCACTACGGATCAACGTTAGAGCCTGTGGAAGAACCTGCTTGCACCAATGGAGGAGCCAACGTCCACCATGAATTAAAGAACAATACATAATGGAGCAATTTTTTTTTCATATTCGCAGTAATTGAGAACCATGTGTGGAATGAAGAGCATGAAATTCCAGTGCGTGGCCGCATGCAAAAAAAAGGTATCATTAAATTATCTTTAATTGTATTTCTAAATCTAGGACGAAGTTTGGCTTGCGTGCTTCATAAATAATGTTGATGCCCATGAATTTTAGTTATAAGAAACATATGGGAATACTTTTTTAATGGTTAAAACAAAACTTTTATATTCAATGGTTTTACTTAACCAAAAAAAAAAGTAAACATTTATAAAGACGAGGAAGTGGGTATGTGAAGGTTCTAAAGTGATGTTTCTGGAGTAATAAGGGTATATTTTAATATTTTGGAGTGATAAGTTTTTTGGAGTTAGAAGTAAGGTGTGATTTTGTGGAGTAATAAGGTGAAAGTATTTTTTGTATTGTTGGAGTGAGAAATTTATTTTTGTATTTGGAGAGATAAGTGAATATTTTTATTTCTAGAAGGTTGAGTCAATTTTTTGAAGACATTTTTCTTTCAAAAAGTTCCAGAACTCTGATTCCATGAAGATGTTGTGAAGTTGCGCAATTATGTACTCTAAAGTTTAATAAAGATATCATTTTTTGTGGTGATTGTGTCCTAGATCCACCCGAAATTGAATAAGGGGATCTTAGGTACACGAAGAGTGTGTTGATGATGGTGCATGCTTCATGTTGTTGCTTTTTGATTTGTGTCTAGTTTTGACACATAAATGATCTCATTTAACACACATAAAGTTCAATGCAAGCAAGCACAACACCTGTAACGAAATAGCTGCAAGGAAGGATAATTAAGCTCAACACATACAACAACTAATCAAAGTTTTCAACATCAGCATTCTACCTCAACAATCAAATTCACTCAATACAATCAAGTTCATAACTCTGCAAACTCCAATATTTCAAAACAAAGTCTACATCATTACATTCAAGTTAATGAATCTGTAAACTTCAACGTTTCAAAGCACAGTCTACATCAACATTATTGAACTTGTAATCAAACTCAAATTACATTGAATTGTAAGGGTGCATTCTCGGTTGAAACCGACACCCAAGTCTTGAATTAAGTCAAATTGAATTCATTGTAGTGAGTAATTAAAATCATTAAGCGTTTTTTTGGGTGCATTTTCGACAGTGTTTGACACCCTTCCTTTCAGCAGAATCAAGTGAAAGCACGAATTTTAACTCTAACGCAAACAAGCAACAAGTTCACATCTCCTGCAAGCGAGCGTGAGTATTCATTCAAGAAATTTGCGTCAAAATAGTACAAAGTTCAAACCTTCAAGCGAGCCAGAGTGAAGTTCATTACAACGACCATCAAAGCAACCAAGTAAGTTCCACTCTAACACCAATCAAGCAAGTCAAGATCGACATCAAGCAAGCGTGGCTATTCATTCAAGTGAGCGTGAAGTCATCAAGTAAGGCAAGTGAGCATTCACACAAACGCGATTGTCATCAAGCGAGTGTGAATTCCAGAGTCTAAGTAAGAAAGTTCTACAACTCTAGCAAGTGTTCCCAGCAAGTGCAATAAGAAACAAATCAAGCGAGCATGCATTCAAGTCCCATAGCAAGCAAGCCTGTCATGCAAGTAACAAAATCAAGTGAAACAGTTCACAACACAACATCTACGACAAGAGAGCCTGATTTCAAGTGAGCAAGTTTAGATGGCGCGACATATTCAGTTGTTAAACATTCTTCACTGTTTGATCATCTCCAGTGATGAAGACATGGTGCACATCAACAAAGAAACTCTTGTTGATCTTTCACAACATCTACAACAAACACATGAAACCATTGAGTTTCTTCAACTAGAGGCGCAACTACAAAGAGATGAGCTGCAACAAAAGAGTGCTTCTTTGAAGTCATTCAACCATACAGATGAAGATAAAAATGTTGATTTCAAATCACTCATCCAAACAACTTCAAGTGTCGAAGTTGTTCATGATCAAATTCAAATTTCTTCCAAACCCATTATCAAGCCCTGGGAAGAGATTCAAAATAACAAGAATCGATGAGGCTTAGGATATGTCACTGATGACACCAACTTACATATCCCAGATTATTCCAAGCCAATTAAGTTCATCAGTGCAGGATTTCTTGCACAACACACCTCAGAAGGTTTTGAGAAAATTGCAGACAAACAAAATTGCACGCAACCTGAAGTTGAAGTTCAACCGAAATGTTCTCATTGTCAAAGAACCGGTCATATGGAAGATCAGTGTTTTGATCTCCATCCTTGTTGCCATTGTGGCAAGCCCAACCATTCCTTAGAAAAATGTCGCAACCAACAAAAATCAGCCAGATTGAAGATACATTATGAATGGATCGATCCTTGTGAATGGTCATCCACAGTCAAAAGATTGTCTCAGTTCTACAACCGACTACAATCACACATAGTGCAGCCAACAGTGAACAGATGATGGTACTCTCATGCAGTTGAATGAGGGAGTACAACAGTGAAACTCTCCTACACATGAAGGGGGGGAGTTCAAATATATTTTGGAGAAGATTGTCTCTCCTTTCAGCTGACAAAGGGGGGGAAATGTCAATGAAATTGACAAGTGGTTGTCAGACTGAAAGTCTCGACAACATCAGCGAAGCAGCCAGTGGGCATCTTCATCAGCCAGTGGGCATTTGTCATCAGCAGTGAGCATCAGCAAATTCGCTAGTGGGAGATCGACAGCCAAAGCAGCAGTGAGCAGCTTTCATCATAGCAAAAGCAACATTGAGTTGTTTTTCGACATCTTCAGCCAATGGGTGATCATCATCAGCAAATACGCCAGTGGGCGTTCATCAAATTGTGTCAGTGGACACCGGATGTTGTTTTCAAGCAAAGGACAGTTGGATCCTTTTGCGGCTTGGCACATGATGGAGTTGTCAAGCATCCTTCCGAGATGAATCAGTGATGCAGCTGACTCAGTCTCTTCATATTGCAGTTTCTTCAGCATCCATATTTGGTGGTTTTTTCAGGCAATGTTTTTGAGGATCAACATGAGAACTTGGAAGATGGTTCCTCGTTCTTATTTTGGATTTATCATTGAAGGGGGGAATGTTAGCCTCTCTCATAAAACAATAATAAATCCAAAAATAAATAAATAAATTAAATATTCCAAGTTAGGAATTTGTGCCTAACTCTTGGGTTGTTCCTCTAAGATAGGAGTTAGTTTAGGTAACTCCTATATTGGTGTGTGTCTGGTGATAAATTATCTCAACCAAAGGAGAAATTATCTCAACCAAAAGTGTCTAAGATAGCACGCACTATCTTGAGAACACTATCTCTCATCTATTTATTTGTAACACTATATTCAATTATTTTTTGGATGAATGAGAGATAATACATGAGGAAGCATGAAGCTTCAGCCTTTTTCTGCCAATAAATTGTGTCTGGTTTTTATGTGTGATTTATATATGATTCATTCTCAGCCTTGAAGTGATACAAGTCTCGTCATAAAAACATCATATTTTCAGTGTTTCTCTGTTTTGAATGATGACTAAGCAAAGAGGGAAGGGGCATTGAGATGGTAAGATGGCTACATTGGTTGACCAATTTCACCTAGCAGCATCGTCTGACACTTTCTACGATAGGGTAGGAGAAGAATAATTTGAATAGTAGGATCATAGCAAAAAGCTCTCATGATCATTTACGATTTCCTTTTCTTGATGCAGAGGATGTGTATATGACGGGATTTTAAGGTTCTCTTGCACTCTCGAGAAAAGCACGTCCCCTAGTAGAAGCTAATTGTTACCCCTCATTTTGGCAGGGATGCCCCTAGTGAATTTATTCACTATCCCTTGTGTGTTGAGTTGATCACAGGGGTACTGTTGGTACCATTTCATTGCCATCCTTTTCTTCTAGAAATCCATCAATTGTCTATCTTTTTCTCCCATAAACCCCTCATAGTCTATTGAAATTGATTAATCAAAGCATTATAGTTGTTAATTTACATTAAATTTAATTTGTGAATTTTTATGTTAAAAATTAGGAATTTTCAACAAAAATTACAGGATGTCATGACTTCCTGTAAATGGTTTATGATGTGACACGTGGCATGGCAGGAAAGTCAAAACAAAGGATAGGAACGTGATCTGGAATGTACATACATGGTGAAAGATCTATTCAACAGCGAATCTAAAGCTCCTGGATACATGGTCAACGTTGGTCAAACCCAACCTTTTTGGTCACAAAAGCAGCAAAAAGCCAGAGTTTCCCAAACTGATTTCGTTTTGCCTTGGAAATCAGTTAAGGTTAGAAAAGAAAAAAATCACTCTTTTGTAAAAGCAGAAACATTTGCATAATGTATGTATATTTGATTTAGAGCGAAAGTTAGTGAACATAGGATAAGAGACAATCAGATAAAAGACTGCGTATTGTATTGTCCAGAACGATTATTATTCCTGTGTATTGTTTCCAGAACATTGCTCTTGCATGTGATTTCGACTTCCAGAACTTAATTACAGTCATCGTTTTACCCTTACAGTGATTATGCGTTAATATTCTCATCGCTTGAAGTTTCTTAAGTGTGTCATTGAAGCTTGGACGGGCCCTACGTGGAATTGGTATACTTTTATTTTCATTTCCATAGCATTTTCGAATCTGAATAGTGTGAATAGCGGCTAATGTTATTTTCTTGCCTGTGAGTTTATTGATTTGATTAGAAGTTCTTAAAAATAATATTCATGGTGATAGCTTGAGAATTTGATTGCTAGATCATTGAACAATATCTTGTAAAAGATTTGATCGATCATTAGATTTCTAAATATCTCCGTGGACTCCGTTTTCATGCATTTAAAATTTTAGTGTGTTTAAAAGAGATTTTGATTTTCATGAATGCTTAGTGTGTTAGCTGGAAAGAGCTTTTGTGGATAATATCCTCGTAAGAGGGTTGAAAACTCAGCCTAGCAACACGTTGTTTCTTTAGAACAATTAGATAAATTAGATGAACTGAGTGTTAAGGTGTGAGAGGAAACATGTTTCAATCTCCTGTAAATGAGTGTTGTAGCCTGTCACAGTAAACACTTAGTTAGGTACTTGAGATCCTTTTAGGTCTATAGACTTCAGACACGTGCCTCTAAGTTTACCTACCTTGGTTGATATTAAATCTAGTCTAATCTAGCACCCTAGATTGGCCACTACATTTTGGCATCGTTGCCGGGGAGGCGCAACTAGGGGATTTCTAAAAAACAAAATATAAAAAAAATTAAAATAAACAAAAACACAACATAGATTTGATTTTAATTATCATTTTAGAATTCATGTTTACTTATGCCTAGATCTAGAGATAATAAAGGTACATTCATAAAAACCCCTCATCCAAAAACTAACCTACCATCAGGAGCAGACCCTTTAGGAAAAGTTGAACACACAACATCAGCTGAGGAAGTCACCATACAAAAATTAGAGGATAAACAAAAATCAGGGCAAAGACTCACACTCATAGAGAGGCAAATTCTACTAGCACACGAATCACAGAAGAAACATTTCCCTGAATCCTCTATAAAAGGAAAAAGCAACACGGTAACTCAACAATCTTTCCTTGAACTTCTCTTTGAAACAAGTGACAGTGAACAAGAAATTAAATCAACAGAGGAACCTATCAAAATGGCTGAAGAAGGACATGGATCAGAAATAGGACCACCAAATCAAGGTCAGGAGGAAGAGTCAACCTTTAAATTTCCTATTCAAGAACCAGAAGAGGATGACGAAATAAAAATGAAAAACATACCTCCATCTGTGCTACCAAACTTTTATGGCATGGCTTCAGAAGACCCAAATTCATTCTTGTTTGAGTTTGACATTGTATGTCGAACATATGGTTACACAAATGATGCCCATAGGCTTAGACTCTTCCCAGCAACATTAAAAGCATCAGCATTAAGATGGTTCACGGGGCTTGGTGAACATGCAATAATTGATTGGGATGGCATGAGAAGAATATTCCTAAAAAAATACCAACCTTATTGTAGATCGAAAGATTCCAAAGATGATATATTTAGGATGAACCAACAAGAGGATGAAAATTTAGAGGAGTACATAGAGCGGTTTGTTTACATTTTACAAAAATCAAAACACAGAACCATGCCTCTTGATCTAATTCGAACAATATTTTTGAAGGGCATTCGAGAGGAATACCTAGATGATCTTAATTTGATGGGAAAAGGTGATATTTCCACTTTACCTTTTGAAGAAATTGCTGAGTTATGTGAAAAGTATTCTAGGAGCAAAGCCAAAATTGGAAAAAGAACCATATCATCCAAAGCCACAAAATCTGCTTCAGCAAGTGTCACAAGAGCTGAAATAGGAAATTTGTTAGAGGAATTCAAAACAGATCTATTGAGTACCTTAGGAACTCAAATTGACACTCTTAAAGCTAAGAAAAGACAAGAAGAGGAAGATCAAATGATGGTTGTCTTTTGTCCAAAATGCCGGAAGAAACATGCCTTAAAAGACTACCCATTAGAAAACATTCAAGTTTGTGCCTTTTGTACTGAAAATCATGATATATTTCATTGCTCTAAAGTCAAGATTTTGCAGAATTGTAATGTGGCAACTAACACGGATATGGAAAATGTGTATTTCATGGGCGCAAAGAGACCATGGCAGCCAAAACCTCCACCTCAAGGTATGTTCCCAAACCAGAATTTGCAATTTCTTGCACATGATCAGATGTATGCTCAGAATTCGTGGAATGTACCCATGCCATGGCAGCACCAAAATTACCCACAACAAAAATGGATACCATCTCAACAATACTCTCAACAATATCAACCATATCCTCGACCATACCAACCATATTCGCAGCCATATCAACAATATCATCAATCGTATTCACCATATCCTCAACCATATCAGCAATATCCTCAGCAGCAAGTCGTTTACCCACATCAACCCCAACCCACTCAACAAGCATTACCTGCTCCTCCACCAATAAATCCACCACAATTACAACTTCCATCTAACCAACAACCTCCTAGACCTACTCAAATCCCTGCTCAACCTGTACCAAATCCAAATAACAGAGCAGAGAGACCAGCTTATAATGTAGATGAGGGACCATCATATCCCACATTACCCTTGCAAAATATCAATTTGAGGTCTGGTAAGATACTTCACAAAGAATCTCCAACAGCTGATAAACAAGAAGAAAACGAAGAAAATGAAAATGAAACTCCAATTCAAAGGAAACAAAATGATGACATCAAAAATAAACAAATGCAACCGTTGCATCCACCACCTTTTCCAGACAGATTGGTCCAAACAAAACTTCCCATGTCTATACCACAGTTTGATGTTTTAGATGAGCTAAAGAATGTCTATATAAAAATTCCACTACTACAAGCCATAAAAGACATTCCCATATATACTAAAGCCATCAAAGAACTGTGCCTTAAAAAGCCTACTAGGAAAAGAGTTGATCCACAAACTATTCATGTTATTAGACATTTAGCTGGCCTTATGACAAACACCATTTCAATGGAAAAGTATGTTGATCCTGGTATTCCCAGAGTCACTACAATCATTAACAACATACATATTCCAAACACCTTAATTGACCTTGGGGCCGCAATAAATGTGATGACTCTTGAAACAATGAAAACACTCCAGCTCACAAACTTGCAGCACACAACAATTGTTCTAGAACTCGTTGATAGGTCTAAAGTGATTCCTAAAGGGATTTTGGAGGACATAATTGTTTCATTGAACTCTTAGGAGTATCCAGTGGACCTTTTAGTTCTTCAGCCAAAATCCAATTTAGGAGGACACCCTATCATCCTTGGTAAACCATGGTTATCAACTGTTGATGAATTCATAGGATGTCGATCGGGTAATATGATTATTTCACGAGGAACTGAAAGAAAACAACTCACTCTTTACCCATCAGCAGAATCACCAGCAGTAGCGCACAATTTATGGCTTGACGATAAATACAATGACAAGGAAGAAGTTCAATTTGTTTTCAGCATCAACCAAATCTATGATTTTCAAGAACATAATAATGATGATTTGGTAGAATTGTTCATTTCTCAACCTTATGTTTCTGAAGAATTGAGAAATGACCAATATCATGCTGCAGATGAACTTTTGGCACAAAATTTTCAGGAAACATGCACCATTCATTCCTTGCAAACAACATTTCGGAACATTTTTCCTATCCAATCTATCACAAACACACAGAGCAAGACCATAGAGATTAGTCTAGGAAAAACTTTGAATATTAGCACTCACCTAGACTTATCTCAGGAGGAAAAATTGATTCAATTATTGAGAAAATACCAGAAAGCATTTGCTTGGGACTACACCGATATGCACGGAATTCACCTTGAAACATGCACTCACCATATTTATACAGATAGTAATATCAAACCAGTGAGGCAACCGCAGAGACGAATGAATCCCATGCTTCAGGATATTGTTAGAGAGGAATTACAAAAACTGTTGAAAGTCAATTTTATCTATCCTATCTCTGACAGTCAGTGGGTATCCCCATTGGTAGTAGTGCCCAAGAAAAATGGTAAGTGGAGGATTTGTGTTGATTACAGACAATTGAACAAAGCAACCCTCAAAGATTATTTCCCACTACCGTTTATTGACTAAGTGCTAGACACATTAGCTGGGAAATCATCATTCTCTTTTCTTGATGGTTTCAGTGGCTACAACCAGATCAGGGTAGCCTTAGAGGACCAGGACAAAACCACTTTTACTTGTCCTTGGGGCACTTATGCTTATAATGTTTTACCATTTGGACTTTGCAATGCTCTAGCTACATTTCAGAGAGTTGTATTAGCTATTTTTGCTGATTTAGTTCATGATTGTGTTGAAGTTTACATGGATGATTTTTCAGTGTATGGTAATTCATTTGAGCATGCATTAGAGAATCTTGAAAAAGTTTTGAAAAGATGTATTGAAGCTAATCTGTCCCTGAGCAATGAAAAGTGTTTTATGATGTTAAATGAAGGGATAGTATTAGGCCACTATATTTCTTTTCAAGGCATTAAAGTTGATCCATCAAAAATCCAAATCATTGTCAATTTGCCAATTCCGAAGACTCAAAAAGAAGTAAAAAGTTTCCTTGGGTATGCAAGCTATTACAGAATATTTATTGAACATTTTAGTAAAATAGCTTCACCTCTGTTTAAACTTCTAGCAAAAGATACACCTTTCAACTGGAATGAGAATTGTCAACAAGCATTTGAAACACTCAAAGAAAAGTTATCAACCACACCAGTCTTAAAAGGACCTAACTGGAACCTACCATTTCACATCTTTACAGATGCATCTGATACTGCAGTAGGTGCCTCATTAGGCCAAAAAGAGGAGTCTTTTCATTATGCCATCTATTTCATTAGTAAAAATCTAACACCTGCAGAATTAAACTACACAGTCACTGAAAAAGAAATGCTTGCAATCATACATGCTGTGAATAAATTCCGACATTATATAACTGGTTATGAGGTTTTTGTACATACTGACCATTCTGCCATTAAGTATTTAATGAATAAACTAGTAACTAATGGCAGAGTTACCAGATGGTTGTTATTATTACAGGAATTTAATATCACAGTGTTAGATAGACCAGGTAAAGAGAATCAGGTGGCAGATTTCCTTTCTCGACTGCAAAATCCAGGGGAGGTTGTTCCGGTTGAAGATTATTTTCCAGATGAAAAGTTATTTGCAATTTCAATAGTGAATCCTTGGTATGCTGACTTGGCCAACTATTTGTCCACAGGAAGAACACCTCCATATTTTACTCCAAAGGAAAAGAAGAGGCTAATCAAACAAAGTGCTCGATACTCATGGGTTAATGGAGATTTATTTTACACTGGTTATGATATGATTATTAAACGATGTGTAAGAAATGATGAAATAATTGATATTTTAAAATCTTTCCATAATGAACCGTGTGGTGGGCATTTTGCAGCTAAAAGAACAGCATTCAAGATTCTTAGTCTTGGATACTACTGGCCATCTATTTTTAAGGATTCCAAGAAGTATGTGAAGAGTTGTGATAGCTGTCAAAGAATCGGTAGGCCAACAGCTACATATGAAATGCCACTTCAGCCTCAAGTACACTTAGAGCCATTTGAAAAATGGGCTCTCGATTTCATAGGACCCATCAATCCAACTTCCAAAGGTAAAAAGTACATCCTAGTATGTACTGATTACGTGACAAAATGGGCTAAAGCCAAAGCACTAGTCCGAGCAAGTGAACAAACAGTGGTATACTTCCTTTTTGAAGAAATTTTTGTAAGGTATGGAGTACCAAGGGAGATAGTGACAGATCAAGGTACTCAGTTTACTTCAAAGCTAGTTAAAGACATCACAGAAAAATATCAAATCAAGCACAGAAAAAGTACACCTTACCATCCACAGGCCAATGGCCAGGTGGAATCCACAAATAAAACTTTGGAAGGAATTATCACTAAGACCGTAGCAATGAACAAAAAGAATTGGGAAGAGAAGCTCAAAGATGCACTCTGGGCTTATAGAATCACGTGGAAGAACACTACAAGATTTACACCATATCAGTTGATGTATGGCAAAGAGGTAATGCTTCCTATTGAATTTCAAATACACACTTATAAGATCGCTGCAGATTTAGAAATTGATCTCAATGAAGCCCAACAAGAGAGGATTCAGCAATTGAACCAGCTAGATGAAATGAGGCAACAAGCAGAGGAGACAATACTCCTAATGCAGAAACAAAGGAAGCAGTGGCATGATGCACACATCAAGAAGAAATAGTTCAAAGAAGGAGACTGGACTTTACTCTTTGACTCTAAATTCAAAGATCATAAAGCCAAATTTAGCACACATTGGATGGGCTCATATGAAATAGTTCAAGTTTATGAAAATGGATCAATCAAGCTTATTACCATTGATGGAGAAGGCCGCCCTTTTCTTGTCAATGGCCATCAGTTGAAACTTTACCATAAGCCCATTAGCAAGGACGATTTTCTTCAAACTGTATCTCAGCAAAGGGAGGTTGAGATATTGCAGCCTTTAGCTATGATATCTCTACCTTAGTTCATTTCATTTCAAAAAAAAAAAAAAAATGGTTTAGATGTGAAAACCAGACTCTGGCACATTATAACCCAGAATTCTTGCTTGAAAACCAATTCTTTGGCAGGTAAGAATTCCTTGTTCTATTTGTTCACTTTTTGGTTCATCGCTTCAATAATGACTTGAGGACAAGTCAAAGCTTTAGTGGGGGGGAAGTATCAGCATTTTTGTTTTCCTTATCTCATCTCCTCAATGTAAATTTTCAAAGAGTTTGTTTCAGCACTTCAGTATTTCAATAAAGAAGTTGTTTTTGTCTTTGTTCTAATCAGAGAGACCTGTTCAAGCAATATGCAATGGGACCTGTTCAGAAGACTATGTTACCAGCACTAATATTAGAGGAACTTGTTCAACAAACATTAAAGGGACCTGTTAAAGACTGCTACATCAGGCTACTTCAACAAAGTTTCAACAGAGTTTCAAAGGTTTCTTATCATCAAGGCTACATCAACACCAAAGATCAAGAAAGCTGCACACACATAGTTCTTCAAATTTCAAAGAAGTTGCACACACAATATTCTTCAGATCTCAAAGGGACCTGTTATATCCAATTTTATCTCAAAAGGGACTTGTTATGGATAGTAAAGAACAGTCCTACATGTAATAAAGATCAGTCCTACCTATGCATGCCAACTCAACTCTTGGTCAACCATCAAAGTGTAATGTATTGTTGTAATTTTTTTTAACATTTAAAATTCTTGAATTATTTTAGTGTTAAATATAATGATTATGATTTCTTATGATCAATTTCAAAAACACCCCTATACCCATCACCCTCGTAACATTCCTAACTACTATCATTTCCCAACACATTCTAGTCTATCGCCATATCCCTCCTACGATTTTTAAATCTTCTCCTATACCACCCTTCAAACCTTGTCATTAACTCCTCATTCTTGAATCAGCCATCAAACCTTATCATCGATCCATCATCTTCCTAATCGGCTAAGTACCAACAAGTAATGGACAAGTGGTGAATCATTGGAGAGCCAAGTGTTAAATGATTTCATTCATTTCTTTTGAATCGGCCAAGTTATAAAATGATCGTTTGACCCAATTCGACTCATGCAACAACTATTCGTTATCATCACTCCAGCACTCCTTATATGTCTACGGCATTTTCATGATTGTACTTATGCAAATCAGTACAGCTCCTCTGTCTTTGTGATATGAATGCGCTCTGCATTATCATTATAGTAAATTGGGTAAGGTTGGTTGTTAAGTTTCATTTCATTCTCAGTTCGTAAAAAGGGCGTTGCCATACTAGTAATTCAAACTCTGTGATTTCAAAAAAAACAAAAGAAGGCCAAGAACAGCAGGCACTACAAAGGGAGAGCATAGTAATTAGGCTCACCACGAGTTTCTACCTCCGCCATAATCCGAGGATATTAATCCGATCGCTGCCCAAGTCATTGAAGAAGGAGACCCCGAGAACAGAGGGCGCTACCAGGTCGGTTGAGTGGAGCGCAAAATAGAGGTAACAAATCAAGAGACCCTTGTTGAATTATTAAGCAAAAACAAAAAGGGTTAGAACAGGAGTTTCTTTTTCAAAATGACCAATAGAGCAGAGCCTACGACATTTGATATTTCCCAATATCATGATGACTGTATTGCAATTTTAAGGGAAAAACAATGGTTATCCTTCCTAGAGAAGTTTAATGGGAACAATGAAGAAGTAACCAAGCAGTTTGCATTTACATTTAATGGAGAGAAAGCATTGATAGGCAACTTCTCTTTTAGGATTTCAGAGGATACCATAGCACAAACCTTAGGAATCAGTCCAGAAGGAGAAAAATATTTCAAAACAAAACAATTTAAGGAAAAATCATGGACTCAATTCATGTCTAGGTCAAGGGTTTCCTCTGTCAACTGGAAAAAGGGTGTCCCTAGAAGCTGGCTGATGCACCCATGGGATGAAATGGTGTACATTATTCAGAAATTTGTTACGTGTGAAGGTCGTTACAGCATAGTCTATCTATATCACATCAAACTCCTGTTGCACTTAAAAGGGCAATGCACCATCAGTTTACCTTACTTCCTCCTACAGAGTTTGACTAAAATGGAAAAGACCATTCAGAAACGAAAGGGTAATGAGGATAAGAGTTTATGTCATTTTGGGTTGATCAAAATTTTAATTTAATTTGAAGTGCAGAGGAGGGGAAAAACATGGAAGGAATTTTTGGTTGCTAATCAAATCAAAGATGGAGAAGATGAACAGGAACAGCAAGAGCACTCAGAATTTAAGCTTGATATTGATGAGGAAATCCCTGTGCGCAAGTCAAGCAATGTTCCTCCGCACAGCAATAGTGTAAGGACAAGAAAGATGAGGCAAGAAGCTGCCCAGAAAATTGAGCAAGACAAAATTTTCACTACATATACAAGAAGATCAAGGAGAAGACAAAAGACCCAAACACAAGAAGATCAACCAGAGTCAAATGCACATGCACCGATGGACATTGAGAGTAGTGCTCATTCACAGCCAGGACCGGAAGCCGAAATGGAAGTCGAGAGTAACAATGGACAAGGGAAAGAGCCAGCACCTGCAAACAAGAAACAAAGGAGGTTAGAAAAACAAATTGATAAGCTAAAAGAAGAATTGATGGAGGCCAACGTGCTAAAGAAGGTCATCAAGAAGGAGAATGAAATGTTGAGAGCTCAGAGCAAGGAGACTCAGCAGAAAAATGAGAAGCTCTAGGAGCAAATCAAAGAACTCAAGGCTGAACAAACCGACATTTGCAAGTGGGCAACCAAATGGTATACTCAAAAGAAAGCTCTCAAAGAGAAATACAAGAAAATGAAACATGAGCTCCACGTCCAGAAGAATGCCCAAGCTCAGAAGAATATAGATGCATTGCTACAAGTGGCAAAGGCACAAGCAGGAACAGAGTATAAAGGGAGCACATCAGGATTAGCATGAGGACATGCTAAATCATTGAGCTTGGGGGAGATGTTGGTACCATTTCATTGCCATCCTTTTCTTCTAGAAATCCATCATTTTTCTATCTTTTTCTCCCATAAACCCCTCATAGTCCATTGAAATTGATTAATCAAAGCATTATAGTTGTTAATTTACATTAAATTTAATTTGTGAATTTTTATGTTAAAAATTAGGAATTTTCAACAAAAATTACAGGATGTCATGACTTCCTGTAAATGGTTTATGATATGACACGTGGCATGGCAGGAAAGTCAAAACAAAGGATAGGAACGTGATCTGGAATGTACATACATGGTGAAAGATCTATTCAACAGCGAATCTAAAGCTCCTAGATACATGGTCAACGCTGGTCAAACCCAGCCTTTTTGGTCACAAAAGCAGCAAAAAGCCAGAGTTTCCCAAACTGATTTCGTTTTTCCTTGGAAATCAGTTAAGATTAGAAAAGAAAAAAAAAATCACTCTTTTGTAAAAGCAGAAACATCTGCATAATGTATGTACATTCGATTTAGAGGGAAAGTTAGTGAACATAGGATAAGAGACAAGCAGATAAAAGACTGCGTATTGTATTGTCCAGAACGATTATTATTCTTGTGTATTGTTTCCAGAACATTGCTCTTGCATGTGATTTCGACTTCCAGAACTTAATTACAGTCATCGTTTTACCCTTACAGTGCTTATGCGTTAATATTCTCATCGCTTGAAGTTTCTTAAGTGTGCCATTGAAGCGTGGACGGGCCCTACGTGGAATTGGTATACTTTTATTTTCATTTCCATAGCGTTTTCGAATTTGAATAGTGTGAATAGCGTTTAATGTTATTTTCTTACCTGTGAGTTTATTGATTTGATTAGAAGTTCTTAAAAATAATATTCATGGTGATAGCTTGAGAATTCGATTGCTAGATCATTGAACAATATCTTGTAAAAGATTTGATCGATCATTAGATTTTTAAGTATCTCTGTGGACTCTGTTTTCATGCATTTAAAATTTTAGTGTGTTTAAAAGAGCTTTTGATTTTCATGAATGCTTAGTGTGTTAGCTGGAAAGAGATTTTGTGGATAATATCCTCATAAGAGGGTTGAAAACTCAGCCTAACAACACGCTGTTTCTTTAGAACAGTTAGATAAATTAGATGATCTGAGTGTTAAGGTGTGAGAGGAAACATGTTTCAATCTCCTGTAAAGGAGTGTTGTAGCTGTCACAGTAAACACTTAGTTAGGTACTTGAGATCCTTTTAGGTCTATAGACTTTAGACACGTGCCTCTAAGTTTACCTACCTTGGTTGATATTAAATCTAGTCTAATCTAGCACCCTAGATTGGCCACTACAGGTACTCCCTTGTATTCATGGATATTGATGAACGTGAGGATTTTGATGACATGGCATGATACTTTTAGGCAATTGGCTTGATTGTGAACTTTGGGAATTTTCACATTTCCTTGACATTCACACTCACCAAGGCAACACACCTGTCCCAAGGCATGCATGCATGGACATCCTCATTACCTGCCATGTGGAGGATTCGAAAACACCCTCTCATTTTGGTCATTCATTGAGATGTTTTACACTTGGTTTGAGGGTTGACCCACTCATTCAAATGCCACTATGCTTGTTGGGGTTTTACGAGGGTCACTTATATGAGGTGCATGGGCTTGCATATTGACCATAGCCATGCTTGGAGAAATATTTTCATGGTTTATGAGCATTATTTTACTCTATCGCAGTATTGACTCAGATGTGGGAGATTTATGACAGGCATGGGATGTTGTGGTATGGTTTGACTTGGGGTACTTAGAATAACTTGTGGAGGTGGATTTACCTTTATATTTTGAACATTTTTTAGCACATCTGCAAGAGACCATCCACATTTGGGGCATTTTTCACCTTTGCTAGGAGGTTGTCCCACACTTTGGGGCTAGGTTTTGGCATGTTGCTTGCTTGGGTTACCATTTCAACATATTTTAAGGCTTGGACCATATCTTTGAAGAGGCATTGAGCATCTACATCAAGTTGCCTACTTTCAAGGGTTTCACTCATGACTCTCTTTTTTTACCTTAAGGATCCCTCAAACTACATTGAAAGAATCCTAAAGGGGTTGACTTACATCGCTGGAGGAGATCATGGAGCATCAACAACAGAAAATTATATGTAAATTGAAAATATGGGAGACTAGGCATGGCATTTTGGGGCATCATGGAATTATATGTAAATTGAAGTGGATATTCCACTAGACAGTTAATCACAATAGATTTGATAAATTTATACTAAAAATTTGAAATCTATACTATAAGGGTTAGTCTCCTTAGACTATTGGATTTATTAAGTTATTGTTTGTATGCATGTAATGTAGAAAATGTATAAAATGTAGAACAAACAAAACAATCACTTACACTACAATAACACAAGATATGACTTGGCAAACTCTGTTTGAAGAAAGAAAACCCATCAGGAAGGTGAGGTCGTTGTATTCTAGCTTTCTCTAAATGAAAATGGAAGCAAGTACAAAGAAGTGAGACTCATGGCTTGTGGGTTGTTGCAAAGCACAAACCCTCTTTGTTTGCTATCTTTATTCACCTCCGTTTTAAAAAAACGACAGAGTCAATTCGAGTCATAGGCATACTGGGTCGAAACAACCATTGAACCGGACCCACCGGCCGAGTTGTTACTGAGCCAGCCAAGTTGGCTACTGACTCGGCGAGCTCGGTAATAACCCGACTGGCTGGGTAAGGGCGGCCAATCAATTCATTTCAGCGGCGGTTTTTTTTTAATTGATTTTTGGGGACCCAAAAGACCACTATAATCTCCCTTTGGGTTCTTTGGGGTCTATTCCCATCTCATAAACCCTATAAAACCCACCCAACCCCTCTCATTTCGTCACAGCCATCTCCTTGCATTTGAGTGAGAGTTTGTGAAGAGTTGTGGAGTTTGCTTTTGGAGCAGCAATGAGGAGTCTTGGGCAAGCATTGTAGCAGGAGTGAGGAGCTTCTTGGGCATCCATTGGAGCAGCATTGAGGAGTTGGTTTGTTGGAGCAACTTTGAGGAGGCAGTTTGTGCCTAGAGGTATTTTTTTCACTTCTAAAACTTTGTTTTTTCTTATTTATTTTTTTGTGCAAATCTGGAAATTGAAAAGAGTGTTTTTTGTGAAAGAAATGAACATTGAAGCAATGTTTTTTTTTTTCATTTTCATATTTTTTCCTTTGATTTCCAAGTGAAAAAATGGCACCTAGAGCGAAAGATGTTGCCTGGGCATATCTTGAAATGGTTGATAGTCAAATGCATTGCAAATTTTTCCATAAAAAAATTAAGGTCGGTCCTGGAGGCATTAATAGGCTGACACAACACTTGGCAAGGATTAGAGGCCAAATTATTCAATGAATCACCAAAAATTTGGGAGATTAGGAAGGATTTGCTAGCCAACTTTAAGAAGTTTAAAGAAGAAAAGGCTAGGTAAAAAGAATTAGAGGCTGAAATTGGGAGGAAGAGGAGTATACAACAAATGATGGCTAGCAACCCCCATTTTGATTTTGAGGGTTCTTCTTCTATCCCTTGTATTGATGCATCCAACCCCTTCCGATATGTTCCTCCCTCTTTGGAGTCTATTCAAAAAAAAGGTAAGGGTGATATGAATATCAAAAGTTATTTCACTGTCACACCCTCCTCTACATCAAATGCACATGGTCCTCAAGTTAGTAGAACTTTGCAGCCCACTTTAGATGACCATTGGAAGAAAGAATTGAGGGACGCTGCTTGTGATTACATATGTAGATGGTGGTATGATGTTGATATCCCCTTCAATGTTTCCCATTCACCATATTATGAGCCTATGTTTGATGCCATACATGCTGCTGAAAAAGGGTTCAAAGGCCCTACTATGCATGAGATAAGGAGGTATCATTTGCAGAAAGAAATTGTCTCCATTAATGAGTATTTTAAAGATTTCAAGGACTCGTGGGCAAGAACAAGATGTACAATCATGTCAGATGGATGGACTGATCAAAGGAGCCGAACCATCATAAACTTTCTTATCTTCTACCCACAGGGAACCATGTTTCTAAAATCATGTTGATGCATCTGATAGGGTGAAAGATGGACAATTGTTGTTTCAGCTATTGGATGAGGTTGTTGAGGAGGTGGGGCTGGCTAATGTTGTTCAAGTCATCACAAATAATGCCTCTAACTATGTTCTTGCTAGTAAATTGTTAAAGGAAAAACACAAAACCATATTTTGGACCGTATGTGCTGCACATTGCATAGACCTCATGCTTGAGGATATTGGTAAATTAAATTGGGTCAAAAACATTGTAGACCATGCCAAAAGCATAACAAAATTTATCTACAATCATTCACGGATTTTGAGCCTTATGAGGAGACACAGGCGGCAGGGATATTATTAGGCCTGCCATCACTAGATTTGCTACTCATTTTTTCACATTGCAATCTATGCTTTTACAACATAGAAACTTGCAAAAGATATTTTCCAGTGATGAATGGAATCAAAGCCAGTGGTTTCACAAACAGGATGGCAAAGAATTGAAAAGGAAAGTTAATGAAGAAATATTTTGGAGAAAGGCCACAGAGATTATGAAGGTCGTTGAGCCACTGGTTAAGGTGTTGCGGTTGGTGGATGGAGAAAGATTGGCTATGGGCTTCATTTATGAGGCTATGGATCAAGCAAAAGAGCAAATAAAGAGGGCATACAAGGATAAAGTGGCTAAGTATGGGCCCATTTTGGCAATCATTGATGAAAGATGGAACAATCAACTCCATCGCCCTATACACGCAGCGGGGTATTTTTTTAACACACGGTATCATTATAAAGCTCTGGCAGCATGAGATTTGAGGGGGGAGGTTAAAGATGGATTGATTGACTGCATTGATCACATGATCCCATTGGAGTGTGATCCGCTGGAGATACACCGAGAGGTCACAACCTTCAGCGAAGCCACAAGTACCTTTGGGAAGAACCTAGCAAAGATTGCAAGGGAAGCAGATGAGCCAAGTAAACAAAAATTTCAATTTTCAAGTTCTTGATACTTATTTTGTTAAATCGTTTATAATTTGAAAGTTGAATATAATTTGTAATTTTGTTGAGCTAACTCATTACACTCCTATGTTTTTTGCAGCACAATGGTGGGAGGCTTTTGGTAGCCATTGTCCTCAATTGCAGAAGTTTGCAATTCATATTTTGAGTGAAACTTGCAATGCTACTAGGTGTGAGCGCAATTGGTCTATCTTTGAGAGGATTCACACGAAGAAGAGAAACCGTTTGGATCAAAAACGGTTAAATGATCTAGTCTATGTCCAATACAACCTCTGGCTCAAACGCAACCAATCGCTGAACAAAAGACCTGATTCAGATCCCAATGTGTTGGAAGACATTGATCCAACATCAAAGGGGGTAGTGGAGAGTCATCCAGCAGAGTTTGCCATTATGATGAGGATCTTGATTTGGATTTACAAGTGGAGGCATCACTCGAACATAATGTTCAGTTGAATGCAAATCCACTTGTACCAACCTCAGGGCCAACCCCAAGTCCTCGAGCTACAGGCGCTTTCTCTGCTCAGCGACGACAAAAGAGCATATCTCGTCAATCTCAGCGTGCAGCTGCTGCACAGCGTGCTAGTGCTACCACTTCTATAGTTGCAGTTGGAAATGATGAGGAGGAGGAGCCATGGGCTTCCCTATCTAACTCTGATCCAGAGGTTGAGCCAAATGATGTTGGCTCCTCTAGTAGTAGCCAATAGTACTGGTTATAGTTTACTTTTGTTGTAGAGGCCATTTCTAGCCTCCTTGGTTATGTGTTTTTGTTTTGATCTCTATATCATCATCATGTATGTATTGGACAGTGCACTAGGTGCCATTTTGATATAATTGATATGTTCCTGAGCCTACTTTGATCATATGTTGTCTTCTATCTATATTTTAATGTTGTGTGTTTGGAAACATGAATGAAAATCTTTAAAATTATGTTTTTTTATAAATAAAAAAATATTAAATGTATTTTTTACAACGACCGAGTCACTGAAATCAAGCCGACTGAGTCGAAGTCGGAGTTTTAAAATATCGCTATCCACCCTTGATTATTTCGTTCATCTATGGAACAAAATTCACGTGAATATAATGGACCCCCTTTTCCTCTTATTAGCTCAATTATAACATAGTCGAATGGTGTACTAGTGGTTAAATTTGACTCCTTCACCTCTTAACTAAAGTTACAATATCGACTCTTCTAGAGTCTTCTTCATCATGGTCAGGTGCCTAGCCCATTTTCCATGAATAATGGAGGTTAACGTGGCATCCTCTCAAATCATTGTCGTCAAAATAGGAACATCAACTTGCAAATTGCATAGCTTTTGCATATGGACTCTGACTGAGGCAATTCTTGCACCATTGGAAAGGTATCTGTGTAAAATAGCGCCAGTGGTTGTGGCATTTAAACAACAGAGTCTTCCCCAAAAAATGTCATTGATGCCTCAAACGGCTTCTAAAAGGTTTAAAATTCCAAGTGGCCAAACTAGGTCCCACTAGTAAATATAGTCCTATGAGTTGATTCTTCCACCCTCTTCACTCTGAAAGCGTCAAGATCGATGATGAATAATATCCGGATCAAGAAATGACATCCCCTTGGTGGTACTTCATTCTATTCATTGTACATGTGGCTTGACCATTTTAGTAGATTGTTCTTTTACAATAGTTAGTTGCAACTTCACTTTTCTAGGCTAGATCTAAGGAATCACATGAGATATTGTTATTGTAAAGAGATACACTTCTTCACAATCACTTACAATTGGATTTTTGGGAGTTCTCTCTCATTAGAGCTTACTCAACATATCTTTATTGTAGCATTTATGGAGTAAATCTTTAATTCTATGCGGGTGAATGTTCTCAATTCTTGAAGCTTCTCTTTCTTGGTTTTATCTGGTGTATAAGAATCAATGGTGGAATGTTCAAGTCTTCTACAAGCCTTTCAAAATCAATCCACTGAAAGATAACATTATCACTTGCAAGGAAGAGGTTCTAGGTTTTGTTCCTCCTTCCTTTGTTGATTTGGTTGTTATTTGTTATCATGTTTTGTCTTTCATTATGGTTTCTTAGCTAAAGTATTAATAATTTCATTAAGTCATAATTGATCTTGGGTGGTGAAGGTTTTCTTCCATTGAAGCTCCCTTCTTGTAGACCATGAAATTCGTTATTGATCTTGATTGAGGGATTATCTTTTCTTCTTGATTCTAGTCTCAAACCTTAATCATTAAAGAAATAGGCCAACCCTTTGGAGAGTTTCTTCTTGACCTCATTGCCATTTTATTGACCTGGGGTGCATTGCCTTAATTGGAATTGGCACTAGTCTCTATGTCCTTCTATCACTTGTCTTAAAAGCCCTAAAAACTCAAAAACCCTCTTTTGCTAAGGCTACCCGCAACTTCACCTTGTACTCATTGCTTGTGTAATCGATGTAGGGATACCCACCTTGAGCTAAAGGAGCTAGCATAAAGTGCAAGGGAAAGGTTTCTAAGGTGACACTGGTAACCTACCTAGAGGTTTCCTGTTGATTTATACCTTGCGGTTTACGGCTTTCACCAATTAGTACAATTCGTGTAGTAGAAAAGACAAGAGGATGGTTGCAAGAATGCAAGGGGTTGGACCAAGGTTCAGAACTACCACTTGTTTATTGAAGACAACATCCAACTATGTAATGTCCCCTATGGATTAATTTCCCATGGGACGAAATAGCCTATCAATCCCCGTAGGCTATAGCCTTTAATAAAGGGGAAACCCTCAAATTACGCAATGTTTGGGCAACATGGGGTAAGTTTTGTGGTAGTTGGGGCATAAAAGCCCAAAGTTGGGGTTGTCACAAACCCCTGTCAATTAATTAAGGAGAATCACCCACAAGGAAATCTATAAATACAAGAGAGAAATCATTTTGATTATCATTGGATTGGATCAATTTGTCTCTATTTTTCTATAAGCTTGAGGCTCCCAGGGTTTTAAAACCCCTTGCCCTTTGACTAGTTTTGGTGGAGGTGATCCCACCCTACCTACTCACCCCTCTTCTTGTTCTAGCACAGGTTTTTGGAAGCAGCTTGGTCTAAGGAATTCAGATAACTCGTGAAATATTTTAGACATGAATTCAGTGCATCTCTTGAAAAAGGTTTGTAGCTTCTATGGTGAGAATCGTGGGTTTCCTAAGGTCAGTCACAAACTCTCTATGGCAGCAAAACAACTTTCTTGAGGCAACCGGATACCCTCTGAGGCTAGTGGACTGAAATTTTAAGGTGACCAAGAATCTTCTAAGGCCAATAGGGTCTAAGACAAGTCGTTTAAGTCACTTGAAGAGTTATACAAATCTGTGGAAATCTTCCTGAAGGAGGATGAAATTTTAAGGTTGGACTGATGCTAAACCACTCTAAGTCAGAGCAAAGATAATCTCGCAACTTAATCTGAAACTTGTTGGGCTTGAACGAAAGTCACTCCTGATGTAGTATAGTCTTTTTGAGGCAGATTGAGGGCAACCAAACCCTTCCTGAGGCGATTTTAGAGGAATATCTACACTCTGTAACAAATCGGAGCCTCCATTAAGTAATCTGGTACGTGTTCTAAAGTTTAAGTCTGAGATGGTAGAAAACTATCCCGAGGTTCTCTAACACTAGGAGGCAGAATTCGTAAGGATTTCAGGCAGTTGTAGCCACATCCAATCTATAGGATATGCGTAGGTCATTTGTTAGAGCATACTTAATTGCTTGAATTTGGAACTAATACCGGAGCCATTGTTCTACTATGTTGATTGGGTGAATGATTATATGGTGATGAATGGACAATGCTACTTGTTGTGAATCGTATTGTTTGTTCTTATGTTGTACTATTGAATGAATCGTTGTTGTGTTGAAGAAGCAAAGGAATTTTCTGTTCAAACCCTAGTTATCTAAGCAACCCCAAGGCAAAAATTTCCCTAGGATATCACAGTGACATCAGAGTTATGCACCCTGCCAGCTTGAGGGATTAAAATGAGATAATTTATTGGATGAGTGACCAGCACTCTTTCAAATTAGAACGATGACTTCTCCCAAAGCAGTCATGAGGGAGGGAAGGAATTTTGGTTTAGTCCTATCACTGATCTTCATAAGTACCTGGACATAAAACAAATTTAGTGAGTACAATACAAGAAGATCAGTCACATCTAAGTCAGCCTGAAACTGAATTACTAGTCTTTTGGGAAGCAAAAGCACCCTGAAACAACAGCAATAAAACCAACATAAGAAGTCTCTAATCAGGAAGAACTTGGATCGGAAGCTTTGAAAGGAATCCAGGATTGCCAGAAGCAACCAGGAATGAAAGCAACATCTGATTAAATTACTGGTGACGGAGATCAAGAGAAGCTTGTGTAAGCTAATCAAGTTACTCTAGATAATTCTCAACGTGTAGAAAATGTATCAACAAAACTTGCAGTGAGTGGAGTTGGAAAAAGTCTGCCACGTCTAAATCAGCCTGAAGAGGAACAAAGAGAGTTGATTTGGGAGCAGAAGCAGCATGATGGAGCAGTGATGAATAACAGGAAGAAATTTCTCATCAAAGACAGCATGGACTAGAAATGTTGAAGGAAGAGAAGGAATATTTTGATTAAAAGCAACCTGAAACAAAAACAATGAAAGAAAAGGAGAAAGGCACCTGTCAGTACCTTGAAGAGATGCCAAGTACAACACAAGTTACTAGTACTGTTGATGACAAGCTAGAGGTTGTTGATGGTGTTAATGGCAAGTCAGAGGTTGATGGTGGTGTTGATGGCAAGTCAAAGGTTGTAGGTGGTGTTGATGGCAAGTCAATCAATGATAATAAGGTATCCAAATCTGATGAACAATGAAACTTCTATTCAGTTTGAAAATATGCAGTCTGAAAATGTTTTGCGAAATACTAGCACGTTGGCTAGTCTTGAGTCAAACCCTAATCTTCCTCAAGGAGGGATCACAGACCACAATGTTGAGCCTGCAAAACATAGAAATGTTGAATCTGAAAGCATCCTAAAGGATTTTGAATCCTTGAAAGGGCAGAAGGTATCCAAGAGATTTAATGAGAAAAAGTTTATAGATCAAGGCAACGCATATGTTTCTCATAAAAGGCATTCATCTACTGATGACGATGAGCACGAGAAGCCTAATAGATCTGCAAAAAGGTCCAGAAAGTTGGATACAGATGGTAATCCAGGTAAATCGAGATCTGCAAAAAGGGCCAGAAAGTTGGATATAAATGGCACTCCAGGTAAATCAAGGAAATATCAAGTTGTAGAAGATCAGACACCATCATCTCAGTGAACATCAAAAGCAAAGCAAAAAAGTCCATTATTAGAGGGAAGAGAAAAAGCTTGCAGACCAACACACCTAAAGCTCAAACAAAAAAGAAAAGAGGAACATCCACAATGAGAGTTGTTTAAAGGAAAGGTAGTTCTAAGCCCAGTGGTACAAAGAGCAAGAACAAACAAAAATCACGAAAGAAGCAATCAGTGGGTAAGATCATTCAACATTCCGTGAAACAGCATTCAAGTGTGACAAAATCATAAATTGGATTCAGCAAAGAAGAAAATGCCCACAAAATCAAAGAAATCATCCCACAATTCTCCCAAGGACAAAATGACCAGATCTGGGAGAACTGTATACAATCTTAACAGAACTCTTAAAGGCGAGGAGTGTTGATGCTGATGTAGATAACAAAGTAGTACAGAAAATAGTAGGGGGGCAAGTTATGCAGCACCCAGACAGGCCATTGCTTGAGGACAAGCAGTGTCAAGAAGGGGGGGAGCTGTAATATCCCCTATGGATTAATTGCCCCATGGACAAAATAGCCTATCAATCCCTGTAGGCTATAGCGTTTGATAAAGGGCAAAACCTCAAATTACCCAATGTTTGGGCAACATGGGGTAAGTTTTAGGGCAGCTGAGCTATAAAAGCCCAAAGTTGGTGATTGTCACAAACCCCTCTCAATTAATTAAGAGAATCACCCACATGGAAATCTATAAATACAAGAGAGAAATCATTTTGATCATCATTGGATTGGATCAATTTGTCTCTGTTTTTCTTTGAGCCTGAGCCTGAGGGTTTTAAGAGCCCTCTCCTTTTGACTAGTTTCAGTGGGAGGTGATCCCACCCTACCTAGTCACCCCTCTTTTTGTTCTGGCACAGGATTTTGGAAGCAGCTTGATCCCAGGAAATCACAGAACTTGTGACATATTGTGGACAGGAATTCGGTGCATCTCTTGAAAATGCTTTGTAGCTTCTGTGGCGAGAATTATGGGTTTCCTGAGGTCAGTCACAAACTCTCTGAGGCAGCAGAACAACTTTCCTGAGGCAACCGAATACCTTCTGAGGCCAGCAGATCGAAATTCTGAGACGGCCAAGAATCTTCTGAGGCCAACAGGCCGAAGTTTCCGGGGCAGGTAGTTTAAGTCACTTGGAGGACTATACAAATCTGTGGCAAACTTCCAGAAGGAGGACAAAATTTTAAGGTTGGACTGATGCTAAAACCACCAAGTCAGGGCAGAGATAATCTCCCAACTTAATCCAAGACTTGCTGGGCTTGAACAGAAGTCACTCCTGCTATAGTCAAATCTTTTTGAGGCAGATTGAGGGCAACCAAACCCTTCCTGATGTTCCCCAGCACATTGGGAGGCAGAATTCGTAAGGATTTCAGGCTGCTGTAGCCACTTCCAATCTGTAGGATATTCTCAGGTCATTTGTTAGGGCATATTTAATTGCTTGAATTTGGAACTAATACCAGAGCTATTGCTTAGTCTGTTGATACTGTGTGGGTTGTAATAATGATTGTATGTTGATGAATGGACAGTGCTACTTCTTGTGAATTGTAATGTTTGTTCTTATGCTGTACTATTGAATGAACTGTTGTATTGAAAAAGCAAAGGAATTTTCTGTTGAAACCCTAGTTATCTAAGCAACCCTAGGGCAAAAATTTCTCTGGGATATCACAAACCACCAATGCCAAAGGAAGCAAACCAATTCTGTGGTAAGCCATGGGTTTTGAAAAAGTCATAGGCCAACCACTATTCAGCAAATTTGCAAGTTAGGAACAGGTTTGCCAAAAAAGGAAGTGCACCAGCAAAATGTGGATTGACGAGGAATCGACTAAACTTGTGCTGGATATGGACCATACCAGAAGTCATATTACTCATCTCTCCACCACCCTTGACCTCTACTGCCAAAACAAAGAATTCATTGCAAGACACTGACAAACTGGAGGAGCACCACACCAAGGTTCTGCAGTAAATTCGAGCTGAGCTTAACAAGACAAATGCCAATTACTGCTCTCTCCTTCATGTAGTGCAAGACTCAGCCAGTTATTATGGAGATGAGACAAACAAGGAACAGGAGAGCCCTGGAGCTCATCCCCTCTACCCAATCATATCAAAGATGATAATGCCTGACAAGCATGGAATTTGGGTTCCTCTCTTTACTGGTTATTTCATGACAGTATTTTCCTAGAATGTATAATCACCCTAGTAAGAGACCATAAACCCAGCCCTAATTTGTAATATTTTTCAATTCCATGGCCTCAGTCCAGGTTAAAAGGTCTGAATATGATAATATTCTAAGGATACAGGCCAAATTATTAGCAGGTACAGCTATCATACATAGGCTTATAGAGCTGGATTTAGACATGCACAGTCTCAGGATAATCCATATTTCTAACTGATTTTTTCCGTTGGGATTCTGGTCTGATTTTGTAACTCTATTTTGTTCACAGTAAAATACTACTTCTCTCTGCTTACAAAAACAAAAAGTTGTACTAATTACTACTTCTGAATCATGAACACTTACTGTAACGCAATCTAGCTAAATTTACTTTTGAAATCATAAATAGTTCATGATAATGACGGCATCTGCAGGCCCATATCCAATGAAAACATATGTTTCAAGCATGAACTTTAACCCAAATCAGGTATTAAATTGCACTTTTTTGCACTTTTGAGTGTCAAACAAAAGGCCTAAAACTGTATGCCCTCAGCATAATTCTCTTTTGAATAGTAGGCAATCTTAGATTCAAAAGTGGCTTAAAACACAGATGACAACAGATAGTAAGGGATTTGCAGCATATAGTGATGTTTCAAGTGGCTTAAACACAGATGAGAACAAATATAAGGATTTGCAGCAATTAGTGATGTTATCCCCCTGAATTACTCATTAATCAACAAAGATTTTCCTCAAACATAACAAAATAAATACAATCATAGCATTCAACTATTATCAAACTTCAATACGAAATGTACAGGAACCACAACATTCAACAATCAAGCTTATAATGAAATGGATTATACTATATATCACAAAACAGTGATAATTCAAGTGGCTTAAACACAGGCGAGAACAAATACAAGGATTTGCAGCAATTAGTGATGTTTTATCCCTGAATTACTCATTAAACAACAAAACTTTTCTTCAAACATATAAAAATAAATACAATCATAGCATTCGACTATTATCAAACTTCAATATGAAAGTGTACAGGGGCCACGACATTCAACAATCAAGCTTATAATGAAATAAATTATACTATATATATATTACAAAACAGTGAACAAAAAAAAAGCCAACCATTCCCTAGGACACAATTTCCGAATCCATACAATTTAACAGTTTTGACTCATTGCTCTTCTCTATGAAGGAAACATTCATCCCAAACATTTAACCATATATTTACCATACAAAATTCAAATCAAGATAGACTTGAAAAAAATAGACACAACTCAATTAACAATGTCAATCCCAGTGTTCAACAGTCTACATTCACAAATTACCATCACCAAAAGTAAAAGTGGAAACACATATACCATGCTATTATATTAGGCAACTCCACAATTTGTCCTTGTCAACTTGTCAAAGTTCATGCAGGTTATACATTCGCCAAAGAATAACCATTTTTAACTTTGCAACATTCCAAAAACCTCACACACACATTACAAAGTCCAATCACAACTTTCTCTTCTCAAGTCAATATAGTGACTTCAAAATCATCAAGCTGAAAGAATCTTCAGAGAAGTAAAACAAGGGTAGAAGCCATTTAAATCAAACACCAGATACTGTAGTTCAGAGAATATGCTTCACCAACAAAATCTCCTTTTCTGCAAAAACAACAACCAGTCAAACAGCGGCAGAAAGATTCCAGGTTAACACAGTATTAGCACATCCTCTTTGAAAACTTACACAGAAAATGTATTTAATATTTAATGAAGGTGCTGATGTGCCAAACTAATCATCAAGTGCTGTCCATGAGTCTCTCAAAGGGTACTCGCACAACAGAAGTTGACTTCTTCAAAAATGCTCAAGACACTCAGTGAGGACAATGCAAGAGAGGGTGCCACTTGCACATTAGGCAACACTCAAAGACAAGGTTGGCAGTTCAGTTCAAAAGGAGGCGCTGCCACAAGGGAAGTCGAAGTGTGGCATCCCGCCCCCTTTAGGTAAAGATGTGCCAATCAGTATGACATCTAATAGCAGCTCACTATAAAATTCAAAAATCATCTTTCTAGTCAACAATCTGCATGATGTGCCATCGAGTAGTAGGTCGCTGGAAGGAATCTTACTCCTCCCTGCTCACTGAAATATATTTGCATTTTGAGCTGATGCCATGTCAGTGAGTACAGAGATGTACACAGAAAAATTTCACAATTGGAAATTTGAAAGGCTACATCAAAATGTGGCATAATACGTGTGGAATCAAACCACAGTAGAGGTCCTCGTGAAGAGATTGAGGTGAGATAGAACTTCAGGAAAGCAATCATTTAATTATGAAATGGTCACCTTTAGTTACATAGTGCAATCAGTATACCTTCTAAATTTCTAATAGCTGCTTGCTAGAAAACAATTGGAACATAAAGAGCTGTCAAAATGAACAGAAAAATGTTTCTGAAGCAGTCTTGTTTTGGAAAAATTGCATCGTTAAGTGGAAAGTAACCAAGGTCTATCACTGAAAAGTAATTCCATGGGTTTAGGGAATCCAGAACAAGCATCCCCCAATGAAATATCAGTGACAAGATGAGTTTTAATGAAAAGATAGCAGAAATAAAACTAGATTTCACTAATACATGCCATTCCCAGAAAGAAGGCTATAAGGAAAGAATATTTTTATGAAGATAATTAGGGCAGAGAAGAGTCAACATAACCACTGAACAAAAGAGTTCTGCAAGATATTGACATCTTGGATAGAGGAGTGGAAATCAAAGGTATTTGAAAGAAAATAAACAAAACAAATCAGACAGAAGATACGGCTCAACACAAGCCAAGTGTGGCCTGGTGCAAGTCATGTATGATTTTGATGATATTTACCCCTTGGTGGTGACATCTAAGCCAAAATTTTCTCCATACCCAAAAAAGAACTTACACGAAATTGAAGTTCCTTCATTTTCTCCATGGATTCAATAAGCTCTTCCTGTTTAGCAAGTGCTTCCTTCAATGCCTGAAGATGGTGAGATATATTCATATATATGAGAACAGAATCCGATTATTAAATTTCTTGAAAGACAAAAGAAAGCTCAGCTTCAAGTACAATAAATTTAAAACCATGTGCATCTCACCTTCTTTGTTGCTTCCAGCTCAGTTTCTAAAGCATGAATCCGGCTTGTAGCAGCATTCAATAATTCCTCCTTTTCTTCTGGCATCTGAGGAGGCTTTGCACTAACCTCATTGACCTTATCTTCCAACTCCTGAAGACGCTTTAGAACAGATGGAAGAACATCTTTAGCAGTGAACTCACATGTAGTAGGATGCTGAGATTCCTCCTTAGGCTCAGTCTCATAATTATATGCTACGGTCTTGGACTTCAGCTCTGCATTCTTATTTCCACTTGACACTTTCTTTTTGATGCCATCTGTAGCAAAATTGAATACAGCAAGTATGCTCATAATGAAGGCCATAAAAAATGCCGTAATCTGCACAATGATCCCCTGGGGTGTTTTAAGATCATCTACGGGTAGGAAGACATCTGCAGTAAACAGAAATAAAAGCATGTTTGAAAATCTCAACCAAATAAAAAAGATGCATCATGGAAAGCAACAATTTAGAGCAGGACTAAAAGATATTTATAACGCTATATTTAAGCTCCAAAATGCCATAAGTCATACTTACCCGAGAAGGGAAAAGAAAATTAAATATCCTGTTAGAAAGTGGGAGCATGCAGAGGGAAGACTGGAGGATTTGTCTCAATTGTAACATACAAACTAGAAGGGAAATTATGGGAGGAAACAAATGCTATAAGCACATTTGCTAAATGCAACATATAAAATAAACGAACATAGTATTAGCAAGATTTGTTATATAAATAAGAGAATATTCTCATTTACAAAATAGTAAAATACTCATTCTAGAAATAGAAAATACCAAGGGATGGTGTGCCAGATGCCCCTTTTCAGGTTAACTTAAAAATTGTAATGTGGTTTTGCATTTTACACCCATATTGTCAGTTGTACGCTGCTTTAAAAGCCATTAGAAGTGTGATCTTTTTGCCATGCCAAACTTCTTATAATTCTATATTTATAGTGCATAAAATTCAAGCACATAAAATATGATATGGAGTCCTGATGCTGAATTTCAACTTGGATTACTTTATGTAACACTGCTAAACCACAAACTGTCTACAATGATACTAAATGTGGAATAAATTCTCATAATCAATGCCTGATCCCATGACTCCAGTTGAAAAAAAAAACTTCCTAAAATGCATCACTGACAGAAAGCACCACTTATCCCAATATAATGGAAGGGGAAGAACAATTTATTCATATTCTACATACAACAGAGATACAGAAGTCAGACTTGGGAATGACCCAGCTCAGAAACCATAACATTGAAAAAACTTGGCAAATTAGGCAAAAAATCGGCTAACATTAAAAAATTGCATTAGTTTTGATCTTTTCCAGCTAAATTAACATATGTACATGCAAGCAAAGTATCTACCACAGATTAAACACCACTTTCTCATCTATCACAACGCTGATGTAACGCTGTCACTCACAGAGAGGAAATCTGCAAGAAAAAGTAGTCCAAAATATCTTCTAAAGCATCATTTTTCCCCTGCCAACACAATTTCTCAAAAAAAGGGGAAAAATTTTGGCAGACTCACATGCCAATTTCTTCAGACATGGGACAACTTCCTCCTCCTGAGAACTTGTTTTGAGTTGGACTCGCTGCTTAATCAGTGAATCAGTGAGTCCTGCAATGCTGATTTATAATCTTATTGATTCACATGTGTATTTTACCAGCAAAGTTATACCAAGGAAACTGAAATGTTCTTGTTGATGATGGCAAATCCAAACGTAATACTGTACATAACAAACTTTGGCCAGTCACTGCTACTTAGTACAAGGATAGTCAAGGTACAAATGACACTTACTTACATCCCTGTAAAATCTCATAATGGGCAATGCTTCTTACATGTGTTGACCAGAGGTGCCCATCTAAAAAAATCTTAAATTCATCCTTTCCTCCACTGACCATTCAAGGTTCTAAACTAGAGATTACTATTGCTCAGATATGTTGCCAATAGGGCCATGATTCACGATAAGGTTGACAAAGTATTACACAGTACACCAGGGTTCATTCTCTTTGTCTCCCACAACTAAATGACATATCAAAATAAGGATGTATCATGTGACTAGTAAGTCACAAGCAAATTTGCCAGAATAAATATCCCCCACACAGTCAGACTTAGCACCTAAGCCAAAGAAAAGTCGGTGTATATAATGTCCCAAGGGGACTTTTGCCCTTAGGGTTCTAATTTTGACTAGGGTTTCAACAATTCATGAAGAGGGTTATATATCATAACAGCAGTGCACATTCATTTGCCCGTATAACAGTAGATATCCATAATGATATAAAAGATGAACAACAATCATAAATTCTTCTGCAAACTACTATTGATTAGGACTAACTGTCCAATGAACAGCAGGCCCATGCAACCAGAAGAATTCCCAACTGTAATGTTAATATTCAATAGTAATGAAACCAAATCAAGAGTGCTGATCCACAAAGTTACAAACAACTTCAACCCACTCTAAGAATAATTGTCCTATGTAACACAGATGATCCTCGGTCTTACTAAATTTTTGCTATGCTAATGATGCCCTAACTGGACTGGGTGTCTTGCTACCCAGTGTTGCGAACATCTCAATAACATCCCGATTTTATCTTGAAATCATGACTTTTTGGCCTACCGATGTTCATTCTCTGTCTCCCACAACTAAATGACATGTCAAAATAAGGATGTATCATGTGACTAGTAAGTCACAAGCAAATTTGCCAGAATAAATATCACTCGGACAGTCAGACCTAGCACCTAAGCCAAAGCAAAGTCAGTGTATATAATGTCCCAAGGGGACTTTTGCCCTTAGGGTTCTAATTTTGACTAGGGTTTCAACAATTCATGAAGAGGGTTATATATCATAACAGCAGTGCACATTCATTTGCCCGTATAACAGTAGATATCCATAATGATATAAAAGATGAACAACAATCATAAATTCTTCTGCAAACTACTATTGATTAGGACTAACTGTCCAATGAACAGCAGGCCCATGCAACCAGAACAATTCCCAACTGTAATGTTAATATTCAACAGTAATGAAACCAAATCAAGAGTGCTGATCCACAAGTTACAAACAACTTCAACCCACTTTAAGAATAATTGTCCTATGTAACACAGATGATCCTCAGTCTTACTAAATTTCTGCTATGCTAATGATGCCCTAACTGGACCGGGTGTCTTGCTACAGTGCTACCCTTACAGATCCACTTGCCTATTGTTCTCTGTTCTGACTTGTCTGCCCCGCTGTTCCATGTCCGTGGCTGTGGTATGACGGATTCTCCTTTTTACTGTTGCAAGAGCCTTAACCAGGGTACTGCAGGGTGTGCCCTTACTCAGCTGCACGTGTTTCCTTTAATCTGCTGCAGGGAGATCTTAAGGAGGTCTTGACAAGCTGCCAAAAGAAGCCCTTGGCACGGAGGTCACTGCCTCACTTGATCCAACAACGATCTCTATCCAGGTAACCTTCACCCACAAATCTCAGATCAACTCAGCCACAGTGCTGTCATGGAACAAGTCTGGAAACGGGGGCCGCTGCCTGAATTAGGTGCCTTCAGGACCTCGCTCAGACCCTAGAGGGGTCTTTGCTACTCCAAAAACTGCCTTGTTGTCCTAGAATCAAGCTTTGGTGCCTCAGCGAGGTCCTTCCACAGCATCAAGTCTCTTTAGACTTTAACCAAATCTCTAGTGGCCAGACATACCCCAGAAATGACCTTCGTTGTTCTTTGTTCTTTGATAGAGCTTGTTGAATAACCAAGAACCACTTCCTTATGTGCCAAACCAGACCAGAGATGGTCCAAGAATATTAACCTATAATAGACAGAGAAAAGAGAAGTCTAGCTATGGTGGGATCACCTTCACCAAAACTAGAGAAAAGGAAAAAGGGGTTTTAAAACCCTCAAAGCCTCGGGCTCAAAGAAAAATAGATCATCCAATCCAATTCATGATGAGAAAATAATTCCACCTCTCTTTTATAGATTCCTCATGGGGCTCTCTCTTCTTTAATCTAATCTAATGTAATGTGAGGGGTTACAAGGGTAGCCTCCTCATGGGGCCTCTCTTCCTTAATCTAACGTGTGGGGTTATAAGTCTCTTCTTTAATCTAACGTGTGGGGTTATAAGTGTAGCCCCAATTCGCACTTTTTGCCTCAGCTACTCCAAAATTTACCCAATGTTGGCCCTAAGGTAACATTGGATAATTGTTTCCCCCTTATTAATGACTATAGCTTACAGCGTGTGGGGTTATAAGTCTCTTCTTTAATCTAACGTGTGGGGTTATAAGTGTAGCCCCAATTCGCACTTTTTGCCTCAGCTACTCCAAAATTTACCCAATGTTGCCCTAAGGCAACATTGGATAATTGTTTCCCCCTTATTAATGACTATAGCTTACAGTGTTGGATATTAATGACTATAGCTTACAGTGTTGGATAGGCTACTTCATCCTCCCTTAGGCAATTAATCGATAGAGAACATTACAATGTATGAAATGCAAACACCAAATTTGGGATGTCTCTAGAAGCAACTACCAAAACAAAATATTTATAAATGAGATCTATAATCCTTAAGTTCCCCTTTTATAGTGAAGAAGCTAATTCAAGTTTTTTTTATCATTCATAAACCGTAAATGAAGTTTATAATCCTTCAGTCTCATAGTATGTCACAGGGTTCACGGAACTTAAACTTTGATATTCGAAGTTTGGCAAACCTCAAACAAAATATAAATTTGGCTCAGGTTTGAATCAAGTTCGACTAAAGGTTCATTCCGTTCAATAAATAATGTTCAAGATATTTTTTAATAACATGAAATGAAATGCACAAACTCTGCCTTCGAACCCCCATCATTAAATGTGCCTTTCAGTGACATCAATTTTTACATTACACTCAAAAGAAAACCTCCAAATAGTTATCAAATGTTACCTTTGTGACTTGTCTGGCATATATGATTCTGAGTTTTCAAGATATTTTTAAATAACGCAAAACAAAATTAAATTACAATCAAGGTTGGGACAACACTTGTTACATGTTCATATCCCAAAACATGGTTGCTTAGGTAGAGACCAAAAAATAAAAACGACTTCTTATTCCAAAAGTCAATGGCACCTTAAACAATACCTTTAGATGCCAGCAAATTTTCTCCATAATCCTTTCATTTCCAACCAAAAAATAAAGAAAATGTCTTCTCATTCCAAAAGTCAAATGCGAATTAAACGATACCTTTCGATACCGGCAAATTTTCTCCATAACCCTTTCGTTTCCAACTAATATCCACAGCCTTGTCGACCATAGGAACAGATTCATACTCCGAAAATCCATCAGAGGAATTTGCTTGCCAAGCAACCTTGCCCTATAAGGAGAAAATCAGGATAGAAGAGATAAGAAAGACTATAATTTGCAAATGCTTATTCTTGGTAAAACTAGAGCAAAAATAAAAATTTATAGAAAATAGTAGATAGACGTAAAACAAAATCTAGCTGTTATCTCAAATTATGAAAATTGCTAGAGAAAAAATAAGGCTTAGACCACTTAACAGTTGCAAGATGATTCCTACTAACTATATTCAATTGTGTGAACACGTAATCAACAAGTTTGCAAAGGAAATTTTCCATTGGCAATTATTCAATCACTAGTTGACACTTATTCCAACAGTCCAACTACCCTAATACAAATGAAACTGGCATGATTTTTCTTCACTGACAGCAGAGCTCCACATGATCTCTTAGATCCCATGACACTGGGGAAAAGAAAGATCAACTGGGGTAAAGCAATATCAATGTCCTACCAATGATGTCTAGGGAAAAGGAAGATCAATAGGGGTAAAGCAATATTAATGTCCTACAAATGATGTCCAGCAAATACTTATAACAACATATTAAACAGAAAATTGATATGTTATATATCAAAAATTTTGGATAACGAACTACTGAAGGATGTTAAGTAATTCTTGCACCAGCACATCCTATAGCTCAATCTCAACCTTCATGTTATCTAAAATAAATGAATCAATGTATAAGCCTTCGTCAAATTGTAATGTCCTCTTCAAATTAAATGTCGAAGGGAAGGGAGGACGTAATAGCTTATTTAACCCTATAAGTTATAGTCAATTAACTTATAGTAAATTGTAAAGAGAACTCATTATTTGATGTTACTTAGGTAACATTAGAAAATTTTATATGTCGAAGGGAAGGGAGGACGTAATAGCTTATTTAACCCTGTAAGTTATAGTCAATTGTAAAGAGAAACTCATTACTCGTTAATAACATCAGAAAATTTTATATGTCGAAGGGAAGGGAGGACGTAATAGCTTATTTAACCCTGTAAGTTATAGTCAATTGTAAAGAGAAACTCATTACTCGTTATTTGATGTTACTTAGGTAACATTAGATAATTTTATATGGGGCAAGTAGAGGGGAACTTGCAATAAAAGTCAAATTTGGGAAAATGGAGGTTTGGGAAAGTGGAAGGAAAGGGTTAGGCACTCAAAATTAAATTTAGAAGGGAAAACTCAAAAGATTTAAAATTAGAAGGGAAAACTCAAAAGATTTAAAATTAGAAGGGAAAACTCAAAAGATTTATTGTGAGATCATGGGTTGCTGTTCTTTCCAGCTGGGGCTCTTGGAGGGTTCTTTCCCGCTGAGGGTTTTAAGACCCATTTTTCTTAATTAGAAGGTTTTAAGAACTCTTTTTTTTTCTTAGTTAGAAGGTTTTAAGAACTCTTTTTTCTAATTGGAGGGCTCTGGGGCGCTTTAACCCTTTTTTCCTAATTGATTTCGGTAGTGAAAAATTCCACCCTAGCCAATCCTTTTACCTTTCTGGTTACCGGGCCAAATTCTGATTGAAAGGTCATCTTTCTGAGTCAAAGCCAAAACTGTAATCTTCATTTCTGAGGTAGCAAGGGTTGGAGTGATCATTCTAAGGCAGCAAGTCATTTTCTGAGATAAGCATAGGGCTGGAAACTGTCCTTTGAGGTAGCAAAGGGCTAGAATTGTCTTTCTGTGGCAGTGGATGGCATACCAGGGCTGAGAATCAGTCTTTCAGTGGCAGTGAAGGTCAAGACATCTCTCTGTGGCAGCGCATGGCATACCAGGGCTGAGGATCAGTCTCTCAGTGGTAACAAAGGTCAAGAAATCTTCCTCTGTGGCAGCGCATGGCATACCATGGCTGAGAATCAGTATTTCAGTGGCAGCGAAGGTCAAGAAATCCTCCTCTGTGGCAACGCATGGCATACCAGGGCTGAGGATCAGTCTTCCAGTGCCAACGAAGGGTCAAGAAATCTTCCTGTGCGGCAGCGGGTGGCATACCAGGGCTAAGAATCAGACTTTCTGTGACCAGCAAAGATTGGAAACTTAATTGTCTGTGGCAGCGAGGCTTGGGTCAACCTTGTAAGGCAGCGGATTACCTTTCCTGAGTAGCAGAGTCTTCCTGAGCCTGAGGCTGCAGGTTGGTCTTCCAAGACAGCGAAGGGCCTCCTGGGAACAACGAATTACTCTTCTGGGTACCAGAATCATCCTGAGGCTGAGGATTGATCTTTTAGGGCATCGAAGGCCCTCCTGAAGAGAACAGAGGATTGGCCTACCGTGACAGCAACGGAATTCTGAGGCAACGTTTCACAATTCTATGCATGTGCACAAGGCTATATATATCCTCAAGTACACTCACATAATAGGTATGTCAAAAGCACTGATAATCATCAACCTAAGTGACTCCTGATTAAAAGTTAATTGCAACTAGAGAAAATCCTAGTATAATAGAAACTGAATATCAAATTACAATTCTCATAATATGAGGCATAAAATCTACTGTTCACCATTACCATGTTAGCAAAGCAAGAACTGCCAGCTTTTCATAATTCATAGGTATTTGTGGTATCCTATATTCAAGACATGCAAAGAGGATCCTTGTTCATAAGGGGCATAACTGACAGCACGAAGTGTATATATAGAGTTTAGATTATATATAAACAACATACAACCAAATTAAAAGATAATATTTTTTAATTTAAATATGTTTTCTAATATATTATTACATTATTAAACTTCTATTATAATCGTTTATAATTATATAAATTTATACCATTTAAATATGTATGATCAAGACATGCAAAGAGGGTCCTTGTTCATAGGGGGCATAACTCACAGCACGAAGTGTATATATATAGTTTAGATTATATATATAAACAACATACAACCAAATTAAAAGATGATATTTTTAAATTTAAATATATTTTTTTATACATTATTACATTATTAGACTTCTATTATAATCGTTTATAATTATATAAATTTATATAATTTAAATATGTATGATCAAGACATGCAAAGAGGGTCCTTGCTCATAAGGGGCATAAATCACAGCACCAACACCAAGTATATATATAGTTTAGATTATATATATAAACAACATATAACCACCAAGTATATATAGTTTAGATTATATATATAAACAACATATAACCATATTAAAAGATGATATTTTTTAATTTATATATGTTTTTTTATATATTATTACATTATTAAACTATTTTTTATAATCGTTTATAACTATATAATTTAAATATGTATGATAAATGACAACAAAATTTAAGAATTAAAATATTTATTTTAATATATATATTTTCCTTTTATATATTTAACTTTTATATTTATTAAAATATTACACTTATACTATAACTATTTATAAATATATAAATTTATATAATTTAAATCTTAAAAATAAATATTTATATATATAAAAATAATGATAATAAAAATTAGAAATTAAAATGTTATTTTTAATTTAATCTACTTCAAATTCATACTTTAATGAAACCGGTTTCAAATAAATGCAGTGCTATAGTGCCATAGAGGGGTGGATCATCTTGTTGGGCATCATCAAAATATATCACTTTTTTATTTTATTGAAATATTACACTTCTATTATATCGGTTTATAAATATATAAATTTATATAATTTAAATATACATGATATAAATAAATAAATAATATATATATATATATATATTCTCAAAAACAGCACACATCTATTTTATTCAAAAATAATAAATAATATATATATATATTTAATTTTTGTACTTTATTAAAATATTACACTTTTTTTGTTGAATTGAGGCTTTTGTGATTCATATCAAGTTTACCAGAGATTTGGCGTAAATCACATGATATTTCATTTTTCGACGCGTTTCAAACCAACCAGTGTGGTTCATCGTCAGGACAAGTTGAAGAAACAGATCAAGCTATGCATGTTAAATAGATAGAGCAGACCTCCAACGGCTATAATTCATGACCAGTCAATGGCTATAACTGCTAAATTTGACTAGGGAACAGATAGATGGACTAGGACCAGAGGCATAAAAATAAGTTAATTTCATTTATTAAATTGGAAGTTAGTTACTTTATCATATAAAGTCAAAGGGACATATGATTATATATATATATATATAAAGTAATTTTAAATGATTATTAAGTTATTAGTTAGTTGTAAAAGGTATTAAATAAATATATAAAATATAAAAGTCAAGTGTTAGAATCATATTTTAATATAAATAAAAATAATTGTATATCTAATTAACCTAGAGGTTGACCTATTTAATAAATTATCCAGATTTAATTAATTGTTTATATGAATTTACATAAAGGTTTTAACTACTTTACAAAGATATTATTAATTTTATTCAGATAATAGTTATTTTAGAAGGTATTGAAAATAATATTTTAAATATCCAGAAATAATTAATCGTATATCTAATTGTTAAATTAACTTATTATTATATAATGGTACAAGTAATAATATTATCAATCAGTTAAAATTATTAGGAAACGGCATAATAAGAACAAACCAATAAAAAATAAAAAAACGAGGGAGGGGAACCAAGAAGAAAGCGACTAGGAAGAGAGCGTTGGGACCCAGCAACTACTGATCTTCCAGCCATCCTCTCTATTGAGATTGCTCAGCCTTTTTTCAATCTCAAGGGCTTCCCTAAATTTTCGATGATGGAACTGCGAAACCCTAGCAATAACACTAGTTTCCTCAATACAAACATGATGTTTGGTTTTTTCCGCATGTTCTGCTAAGGCGGAGGAATTGATTCTTCTATGTTTAAGGTCAGCTGCGTGCTCACTAATCCTTTGATTAATGGAGCGACCAGTCTCACCAATGTAGGGGGTCCCACAGGAACAAGGGATAATATATACCCCTTTCATATCTCTAGGGTCGATAGGATCCTTCACCGATCTGAGGGACTTACGAATGGTGTTAAAAGGCCTAAAGGTCGCAGGGACATTATGTTTCTTAAGAATTCTTGCAATCTTGTCAGTGGTCCCTTGAACAAACGGAAGATGGACACTTGGAATCCGTTCTTTCGGTTCTAACAGTTCTATTAAAATTGTTTATATATATATATAATTGAAATATTACACTTTTGTTATAACTGTTTATATAAATTTATATAATTTAAGTGATTTGAGTGTTTATGATATATATAAAAAACACACATATATATAAAGAGAGATTCAACTAGTTCAAACTAGAATACTTTATTGAAATATTATACTTCTATTATAATTGCTTATATAAACTTTTATATTTTATTGAAATATTACACTATTGTTATAACTTTTATTATTGTTATAACTTTTAATTTATTTATTACGAACCACCTCTTTGAATTTCCTGTGATTTCATAACGAATTTCAATAGAATTTTAAACAAATTTCATGAAATTATTGGTGTTCATGTTTGGTTTGTATTCCACTTGAGATTTGTGAACCTCATCTAATAAATTCGTCCAGGAATGAAATTCGGTGAGCTTCAAGTTTTTGAATTTCCTGTGATTCCATAATGAATTTCAATAGAATTTTAAACAAATTTCGTGAAATTATCGGTGTTCGTGTTTGGTTTGTATTCCACTTGAGATTTGTGAACCTCATCTAATAGATTCGTCCAGGAATGAAATTCGGTGAGCTTGAAGTTTAATCAATTTTGTTCACCAAACCTAGTGACTTTAGCTTCTAAGCAAGAATTTTTGCATTCGCTCATAACTAAGAAGCAAAATAATGCTCTTAACATTTAAAGAGCAGTTGATGACACTATTTATTAAAAATCAATAATATTCATGAATACCAAGAGACAAAAATATATCATGCAGCTTGTAAAATTAATGCATCCCACTCATTAATCAGAAATCACAATTTCCCATGTTAGCTCGGATATCCTTTAAACATAAACTTGTATGCATCCAACAAATTTGAAATGCTTGCAAAATACATGCACAACTAGACAGGATTCAAAGGACTTACTTCCTCATGAACAGGAGTTAACCGAGAAAGTCCAGGGCCCCTGTGTACTTTAGGAGAGACAACATCATCTACATCTGACCCCGACTCTGCAGTAGATGTATCACCACCCTTTGCCTGGCAACATGTTGAAAGGAAACAAACTTTACAATCAAAAATATATAGCAAGCAATTCTGAATGATAATCCTAACTAACTACAGATGACAAAATACTGAGACTTAATTTCACAGTGTATCAGTAGATTTTAGGTGGTTAGAACAGAGGCAGTAAAGTCACCTTCGTATAATGTGGTTTACCATGCGAAATTGTCTTCCCATCAACAGTTACGGTCACAATTTGCCTTGCAAATCTAGCTTCACCATGCACCAACTGCGCAGCCAAATATGAGCACATATTATAATTTTATGGAATATGAAATAAAGCTAACCATAAAAAATGCTATATGCTTGGAAGCATATTCTGCATTCTAAAAAAGAAAATGACGACTTCTAGTCAATTTTTGTATCATTATCAAAATGAAGCAATAGTCAATGGCAGGATTCTAAACTCCACACCTTCATTATCTCTGGATCCTTCCACGGTCCCTTGTCAGATGCAAGGCACCCTCCTTCTTCAGGACATACACAGTTGCCACCCAAAAATTCAGGCAATTGGCTGTTTGCAAAGCAAGCAAATGATATAAGAATTATCTATTACTTTATCTACAAAGACCTGAATCTAGATGTCTCAATTAAATTTCAAACAGTTGAGCAGTAACAAGAAGGATACCTTGCATCAATGACTTCTAAGAGCTTGCTCTGATACTTATTTCCAAGTACCTGCACTAACAAGAAACATTTTTAAAATAGAATATAAAGATTAACTTCCTGGCAAACTGGACAAGGAGTAAGCAACAATACAAGACATTTAAAAAAAATTCCGATGTACAATAAAGTTAATCATTCTCACATACATGTATCTTTGCAGTTGTCTTTGGATCAAGGAAACTTTTTATAGTGTTCCATAGCAATCTAAAACCAGCACCAGCATTGATGATGAACATCTGACACAATGTCTACAGCAATTTGCATTGCATATTGTGTTAAGTAATACATACAAAAAAATAACTGTACACACTGTAATGATGCACATTACAAACCGAAACTAACTATCGATGTCAAATTACTTGCAGCAATTTTTCAGTGTGCCTTTCATTAACTATTGACATGACTTGCTATACTTTAATTAAAATATCACAAAGTACCTCAGGATAGTTGTCCCCGTCAATTTTCTGTATACGTAATATAAGTTCTCTTGCAGACTTATTGAAATTCTTTAGACCCTGAATCAAAAGAAAATATTAGGCCAATATACACAATTAGTTGCAAAGCAGAAGTAAATATGAGACAACAAGCACAAATTCATGAGTGGAGTGCATTTTATCCAACAAGTAACATGCCAAAGACTGTTTACACATCAGAACGAAGCCAGAATAATTTGAATGTTGATGAATTGAAACAATATGCTCACTCCAAAAATAGCCATATCAAAGAAGTAAGAAAATGATAGAATATTAGACCTACCACACCCTGGACATCCAAAATTGTTGTGGTGGAATCGATGTGACTTTTTGCAGCAATGGAACAGGCAGGGAACTTAACATTCAAAGTCTTCTCAAATTCCTGAACATGATACTTCAGATATCTCTCAATAGTTGTAACCTGCATCAGTTTAATCGGATCAACCTTGCCAATTCTCTCTATATAAACTGGTCTTCCAGCCTTGTCTACTCCATGATGACCTTGTGGATAGTACTTGAGAACTTCATGTAGCTCTTTGAAGTCAAAATCCTGGAAGGAATTGAAATGAGCACAAGTAAGTGAAACTGTAACATACAAATACCATGTCACAAAGACAGTATATTGCAATATTCTAACATGTGGTTAGAAGTCTTTGTAGGGAAAATAAAACCATCTCAACTCGGGCAACAATAATGAATTACAGGTATTAGGAACAGAAAAGGAATTTTGTTTGCAATATAAGAAACATTTGTTCAAATTTACTGCAAAAGCAATAAAAGAGAAACAAAAGATATGTAGAGGATAATCGTACCTTCAACACACCATATACCATGCAATTCAATTTTGCAACACGACAAATCAATTAAGCAGAAAATAAATAATGGGAGAAACAGAACAGAAAACATGGAAAAGAGTACTTCAAATTCTTATACATTATATATAAAAGTATGAAGCAGATATGGAAATGCTTAGAGGCACTCCTATGGAATTGTTGCAATCAGTAACTTGAAAAAATGACGCATATAAAACCTACTAAGATATGCTGGTGATTAAAGCATTAAATGCAAGAGAAAAATACTAGATATCTTGTGCTAATACAACATACGTCAATTAAGTGTACATCTATATTACAATGATTACCTCCTCGATAGTATCAGCACCATACTCCTTTCTCCAACGAAGCATCTCGGCCCACATTTGCTTCGTTTTCTCAATGTCAAATTTCCTTGCTTTCAAGAATCTGCATTATGCATCAGTATTACTTAATATAATTTTGATCAATATGCTCTCATCGGATGATGAGAGGCCTACGATGATGAAATTCTGTTGATAATAGCTAATGAAATGTCCCTAACTTAAGCTGTTGGAAAGAAATATGGAAAACGTGGCTACAACAGTAATCCTACCTAAGGCAGTAGTATTGCAGAGAGAATTCATTACATTCTGCAATCACAATTACTTGGGGAAGAAGATTTTCTCTATCAGCAAATTCAAAAAATGTTCGGTGGGTTTCCAAATGGAGGTCAAGAAAAATTTCGCAAAGAATAAATAGAGAATGAGGAAGTGAATGATTACATGAGATAAACAAAGGAATCCAGTACCATTTTGGTTAATATAGGTCAGGAATCTGAAAAAAAAAATTGCCATTTTTTATGTTTTTATCATCTCTGGACCATCAAAGAACTGTCCAGAAAAGCACATAATGAAATAATACATAACATCTAGGGTGGCACAAGTTAAAAAGCCTTTCTCACATCTTTGAAAATTGTTATAATAAAAGCTTGTTGATTTGCTTTCCAACACCAGAGCATGCATTGTTAATTCCAAACCTAATGCTTCACAAGAAGTCATTGTATGATATCCTTGCAGTTCATACAAGGTAAGCCATTCTTGCTTAGTAAAAGCCCTTAGGACTCACTAAATGAGTCAAAGGAAAAGCCCAGGGTAAAGGTACTTTATTGAGGCATTTTCATATTCTCCTGCCATGAAACAAAAACAAAAAACATATAGCAAATTCTTCCTTTTATCAATAGCAATAGATAGCATAAAGAATCAGGGCACAGTAGCAAATTCCAGTCTCAAATGCCAATCATAGTATAAAGTACCCTTATAGAGGCAAGGTCCACTGAATTTGTAGATTGGCATTTCATACTTTGTCAACAAGGTACTTTATCCACATCATCAATTCACTAGGTTGACTAAAACAAACAGAGTAGAAAAAGATATCACCACATATAAAGGTTGCTAAACAAGCTGATCACTTTGAGGTAGAAAAGTGATTGGCCAAATTGCAACAGTACTTCTGCTGGCCCAAGATGGAACAGTATCTCCAACAATTTGTTAAGAGGATGCTTGGAGTATGGCAACACATCAAACAAGGCTTTGTCGATGTCTATCTCAGAAGTTGCATCCATGGTGAACCCTGACCATTTGCATTTCTAGAAATGCATCTCCTGCTGTGTTTCGGATACTTAGGAGCACTGTTAAATTCATAACTATTACTGTGATAGCTTGGATAGGGCCTAACCCACATGATTATAGTTTGGCAACAATTAGCAGTTACTTGAATTTTCCAATGAGGTTCACACGAGGTTCCCATTAGGTTGTTATATATACATTTTAATACATACATACATATATATAGATAGAGAGAGAGAAACTTCAAAATGAAATATAACATAAAATAGTAAGCATCAACAATAAAAATATTAAGTGTTATAATGGACATGGGAACTACAAGGATAAAATACAAGCCTGAGTTGTGCCACAAGGTTTACAAGGGTTAGGGAAAAGAAATGACAACTCAATCAACACCCATGAGGTTCAATGAACCTGAACAAAACTCACTTTGTTTAGGTTCACCAAATTTCAAACCTCGAGTTTGAAGCTCGATGAAGCTTCTAACATAGGATAGGGACATATTATTCTTCAGAATGCATGAAAGGCTGTCTAACAAAATAAATAAAATGAACCAGAGGAAGTTATTTCAACCATGAAAGAGAAAACTGAATCAAACAAGGAGATTATTTATATTTACTTATGTACATTAGCCAGCCAAACTTAAACATAAAATATCAAGGTCACCTCAACATCATATGATAATCATCGTGTCTGGGAGGCAGCAGGTCTTCTGCAATAAGTGCTTGACGAAAGTTATCAACGGCCGCTTGTTCCTCAGCATCTCGTACATCCTTAATTATATTAACCTTCCTTCTAGGATTCCTTTTTTTTAAGGAGTGCCGAAACTTCGTTGAGGCATTGATTGCTTTCTTTTTAAGAGCTCCAATTTTAGTTTTTCTTCGCTCATCCTCAGAATTCTCCACATCAGATTTCCTCTCTCTCCTTTCATCTTGAGCAGAAGATCCCTCAAAACCTGAACATGAAGTCAACCACAGACTCTATCAAGACACAGAGTGATGCTTGTCAAACAAAATTGAGATATACAATATAGAAATCTACAGTTGTAATAGACAAAAAAAAGTAACAAATCTGGCTAATTGATCACAGTGTGGTCATTGCAGGGGATATACCCAATACAGAAATTATTCTACTTGTCATTGACAGAAAATATATACTTATCTTGGAGAGAAACTAGTACAAGTTGGACATAGAACAGAAGTTGAGCATATGGGAGATGGCCCTAGGACTGCATCAAGTCAACTATGGAGAGGTCGACCATCCAAGCCCCTCCTCAATTTTCTAATCCCATGAGGAACTATTGGGTATCTACTATCTAGAGGAAATCCCGAAGATTAAATGAGGATTTGACATGTCTGAGGAATGAGCTGGATTTCAAAGCTACAGTGACAGATGGCACTTGTAGAAAAGGTGAAGGGTCTTTTCCAATGATAGTCCACGTAATGAGACAGCAATATCGATCCAAAAAGGGGTTCTGGAGGCTTTGTGTCTATTATGTGCAAAAGGTCAATCCTTGTCTGAATTCTCCCAAAAAATTTATTGCTTATTTGGAGCCTACAAACCCAAATCTGAAGGAAGTGGTGGTGAAGGCAAAGAAACACCAAAGGAAAAAGAGCATTGAAATTTAAGGCGAAAAAGGACAATATATACATGGTGGTGGACCAAGATGTGGGTTTAGAAGTTGAGGATCTGATGAGAATGGTCTTGGTAATGGGAAAGGTGGTCAAAGGCAAGTCTCTGAAACAGTGATTAGAAGCCAGTTGGAACAAAGTTTTAGTTTACACTCCCACTTTTCATATTCTAGTAAGAGACTGGATATGCTTTGAGATGAGAAGTGAGATCAATGTTGGTTCTGTCCTTAAGCGAGACTAGTTATGGAGTCCATCAAGTCTGGTTTTAGACCATTATAAACCCAGTTTCAATCCCAAGACAAGGCCCATACATATTCCACATTTATGGGTCTTATTACCGAGCTTACCCCCTGAATTAAGGTTTGAGGAGATATTAGCTGCTATTATCAATTCTATAGGATGGTTCATCACCATGGAAGAGAATTTTTCGCTAATCCAGACAAAAGAATGGCTAAGGTTTTGGTAGAAGTGGATTTCAAAGATACTTTATCAGCAGATAGTGAAATCAATAGGGGAAGCTGGGTGATGGTATAAAGGTTAGACTACTGGTAGGTCCCCTTCCGATGCTTGGTATGTCATGAAATCGGCCGCTTAAGAAAATGTATTTCTCCAAGAAGAAATTGGCAATATAGGGAGAAAGTATGGGGTTAAAAAGCAGATATTCATGTAATGTTATTCAAGGTAGGCTAAGTCCAACCCCTGATCTGTCATCATTGGCAGATATTCATGTAATGTTATCTATGCATATTCATCCCTCTCCTTGATTCAAATAGAACCTCAAGCCTGTTCAGGTGGTACCTACTCGGAATAATTCCATAAGAAGTAGAGCAAGAATCTCAAAAAGACTGGAATAGTTTCTTATGGTAGAAAGATTGTTGAAAAAGAAGAAAAGTACAAATCTTGTGTACAGGTTGGAGGTTCATCTGACCATCTGCCAATCTTGTTCCACATAGAAAAGAAGGATCAGAAACCTCCTGCCCTTTCAAGTTTAATCATACCCAGTAAAAGGAGGAGAGTTTCAGAGAATAAGTGGTCAGGATTTGCAAGAAGTGTGATGCCTCTTCTGGGGATTCAGCCATGATTCAGTTTTCAAAAAATCTTATCCATTTAAAAAAACTAGCAACCAGTAAACAACATTTTCAGATGTTATGCAAGGAACCAGAAAGCACAGTGCAGAACTAATGAACGTGAAGCTTTTTCCCAAAATAAATTATGTCAGAATGAATGCAAATTTAGAATAGGTCACAAAGAATGAGCTAAAGGCTGTGTTAGTCTTTCAAAAAAGCAAAAAGTCATGTGCCTGATGGCTAGACCGTAGAATTCTATCCAGGCTTTTATGAATATCTGGAGGAGGACCTTCTTAGAGTGTTATAGGAATCAAGAAATTCTGGAAGAGTTCTAGGTGCCTTAGGCTCAACCTTCACTGCACTTATCCAAAGAAGAATGATCCTGCTTCCTTTAAACATTTTAGACCTATATCGCTATTGAAGGTTATTGCAAATATACTGGAAATATACATTATCAAAGGTCATCTCAAAAGAACAATTTGGTTTCCTATTTAATAGACAGATACATGATGCAGCAGGGACTGCACAGGAAGGTCTTCATTCAATAAAAAATGGCAAAAAAACAGCAGTGGTCATGAAAATAGACCTTGCAAAGGCATATGACAAAGGAAACCGGATTATGGGCTGCATAGAATCACCTGCCTTTGCGGTATTTATAAGGATTCTTCAAGGCTTCAAAGGGTCTCAGACAAGGCTGCCCCTAGTCCCCTTTTCTATTTCTATTGAAACATAGGGCTTAAGCAGCCTGATTGCAGAAGCAAAGAGAGAAGGCTTAATCAGAGGAATAAGCATTGCAGGTACTATCAAAATAACTCATTTATTTGTGCATGATATCCTACTCTTTGGAAGACAGTCTCTCAGGGAACTGATTATTATAAAATCATTTTGGATACTTACTGCAAAGCAACAGGGATAGAGAGCAATACAAATAAATATTGTTTATTGTTTAATGGATTAGGTGAGAACCTGACAAAACAGAACAGCCAGTTATTTCCATGATCTACGAACGCATAGATGGAGGAGTAAAATACCTGGGTTTCCACTTAAAGACAACTGACTGTAAATATAGAGATTGGTTATGCCCAGTAAAGAAAATTGAAGCCAGGTTCTCATGCTTATGTCACAGGTTGTTATCTTAGGGAGGCAAGCTGGTATTGGTTAAGTTCAGTTTGGAATGTATACCAGTTTACTGGAAAATGGCAGTTGAAGGCATTCCACTTGTAAAATGTTCAGAGATAGCTAAACCAAAGGAGGCAAGTGGTTGGAGCCTGAAGAACATTTATGTCTTCAATCAAGCCCTAGCAGCAAAAATTCTATGGAGAATTATTTTCAATGAGGGTTTGTGAGGAAGGTAATGACAGCAGAATATCTAAAGGGCAGAGATCCAGCAGATTGGATCAGACAGGAGAGAACCAATAAAGGTGTCAAATGTTAAAAAAAATTGGTCAGAACCTTTCCTATCTTGCACTGCTTGGAAAATTGGACCAGGAAATAAGATGAGAATAGGTGTTGATCCATGGATAGGATGTAGTGGAAACTACAGACTGTCCAACTATCTTATTGAGAATCTGGATGCAAAGGAATAAGGTTAGCTGATGCTTCAATTCAAGGAGATCAGGGGGTCTGGTTTGTGGAGTTTCAAAGTGAACAGGCTGCAGAGTGGACACAGTAAATCATTAGATTCAATACTATTAAGCACAATGATATTGCTCTCAAAGATCAAGATGATGAGCTAGAGTGGTGAAGAAATAAAGCTACAGGTGTGCTCAGTGCTAAGCTTGGAAGATGGATACGATGCAAAAATAGAGGAAGAAATATGTTGAGAGAGAATCTGGTGATGGAGACTGGTCTGGAGTTAAAAAGTCCATGTAAAACAAGGATCTTTCTGTGGCTAGCTCTGGCCAACAAGATCCTAACCTGTGACAATGGTCAAAAGAGGAATTGGATACGGCCTGGCTGGTGCATTCTTTGTAAGGAAGTAAATGAATCTGTGGACGATATCTGTGTTAACTATTCCTTTACAAAATCTGTTTGGAAAGATGTTCTGCACAGTATAAAGGTTGCAATTCCTTGGGATATAACTGTTCTTTTACCAAATCTGTTAGGAAAAATGCTCTCCATAGTATTGAAATTACAATCCCTTAGGTTAAACCCTGTCAGTTAATATGCCCACAAAACTTCCACGTCTTGTGTGAGGTATGGTTAGCTAGATATAAGATGATCTTTACAGGAAAGGAGATGTCGATAGGTTTGGTCACTCATCAAATAAGGTTCTTTTACGGAGAAGGTTGGAAGCTGCCCAAGCAGAAGGGTACAAGAAGCTTAAAGAAACCAGATATTGACTTTGGAATGCCCTGGGGTTCCTTTGAGGGTACATTCCGAGGGAGCAGGTCAAGAAACTAACAACAGAGATGAATTCTATGCTTTGTGGATTCTGATGAAAGTAGTTGTTGAAAAACGTGTTAGCAGGTTACAGGTGCTAGGGGACTCAAAACTTTTGATGGATTGGGCAAATGGCAGAAGCCAAATTTCAAACCTGGCCCTACATCCCAGAATGGCAAAATCATTGGAGGCAAAAAATCATTTTCAAGAAGTTTCTTTTGCTTGCCCACATCTCCAGAGATATCAAATCCAAAGCAGAACTACTATCTAAAGAAAGTATTTCCTTGCTCGAAGAATCTCTAACTGAACAGGAATTCAGGGGAAATGCCCCTTTTGCCAAAAATTCTAGGCCTTTATTTTAATGAATTGTTCACTTTCTGTTTATTTTCAGAGCAGCTTCTATGCTGCTCTGATCAGTCTTGTTTTGAGTCTGTGCCAAAAAAAATTTGAGTATGTATATGTCATTGCTCTCTTGAGAGACCAGAAAGAACCATTTTTTTCATGAAAGAAGACTGCAATATGTCCTAGGAGTCTAGGCTAAAAACTCTCTGAAACTGAATAAGAGCAGAAAGGCCAGTTTATGTGTATTTTGATTTCTATTTTAGAAATATTAAATACAAAGTTTGTTTTCTTGGAAAAATATAAAAATTAAAATAAACTAGTATATGTTTATCTTTATCAAATGGTGTTTTTCAAAGTAAAAGCATGACTAGAAGAACATTGCATGTGGCTAGTGATTATTCACAGGTATGCTAATAGAAACAATCTAGAAAGTGGTCATTATGGGCAAGGTTGACAGGAAAAAAATGTCCATCTGCTTTAAACAAGTTATTGATGGCATATAACCAGATTGACAAGACCAAATATTTTCTGTCTGTTGGGAGATATGGTGCACAGTGCACACTAAAAAGAACACACAGTAACCTCTGGATTCAGTATTTGTAACCTACACTGCCAAGCGGACCTTGCATCAATTATGCGTAATCTCACTCCACCAAAAGACCCCTCACATCAAAAGGTCTCTATTGAACCCTAAAGGATTTTGGCTTCATCAGTGGAGTGATGAAGGGCTAGCTATGTTTTAATGACACAATACTGGCTAAGAGCATTTATCCTTCAGAGTTAAATAGACAGCTCTATTGGCTAGAATAGCTGCTTTCCCAGTGCTTAGGAAATAAACCTTGACCATGTGAGGAAGCAATTGTAGTTGCATCTGGCTTGCTACCCAGGTGTTAGATCTAGTCCATATGTCCGGAAAGAAGTCCTGGATCATAGCAAGAACAAATTATTGCCAAATGCAGTTACTGTACTCCAGTGGTCCAGTATATATATACAACACAGAAAGATCGATAAAGTGTGGGAACCAAATAAAAAAATATAAGCAAGTAAAACCTAAGAGTTTCAATACTGACAAGTATGAGAAATCACACCAGAGAATGTGTTATAAATATTGAAAATTTATGACACAATATTAATATTTGTCATCTCAGTTGTCTGAGGTGAAGAAACATCAAAGCTGTAAGAAATAGGAAAGAAAGAGTTTTCAAGTTGAGGAGCAAGTGATGGTACACCTGAGAAAGGGGTGATTTCCTAAAGGTACCTATAACAAATAAATATAAAAGAAAATTGGATCATGTAAAAAATTTAAAAAGATAAATAGCAATGTATGTCATTGATCTCCCAGAAGAATTGGACATCAGTCCAATTTTCAATGTTTCACACGCATACATATATATCAAACAAGGTCAAATGATGAGTCTGGTTACACTAACAAGGCGGCATGGAGGGGTCAATTACTGAAGAAGGAAAGAGAAGAAATTGAACAAGTTGTGGACAATAAGTTGATAACTACGCAAGCGAGAAATTACAACTTTACTTAGTCAAGTGAAAGGGTTTACCAGATTCAGACAAGTATACAACTTTACTTAGTCAAGTGAAAGGGTTTACCAGATTCAGACAAGTATACATGAATAGCCGGAAATACAGTGAGTAATCTACCAACATGAGTCTGAACCAGGAATTTCAAAAAAGAAATCTGGACACAGAAGAGGGTTGACAAAATACAAGATTAAAACCTGAACATGTTCACAATTGCAGAAGATCTCATGAAAACGTTGATCCACATTACAGATGCATATAGGAAGCAGTGCTTAAACAAGGACAACTATATAACTTTAGAAATAAGATATATCAAGTTCAATTGCTTCAGGAAATGTATATATATTATGGACTCCTAGAGCTGGTGATGTTAAAAAACCAAAATTCAATAGTGTTTACGTAACCACCATACAGCGCATCTACTGGAAATTACTTTATCATAATAAAGCCCTTCACAGATTGCTATGTCTCCAAATAATGACATAAATTGCTTTCAGGTTTCATCGCCATCAAGATCCTTACAATCGTTATTGACCTTAAGTCTCTAAAAAGCTTGATGTTGTGCAAATCTTAGATATGATTACCGAGAGAGTAAATAAGGCCTGATGACGAAAAGAAGACTTCTAATTATGACAGCAAAATTTCAGTATGTACTATGAATATAACAAATTTTTTTAACTCTACTGACTATAGTTTCAGAGAGGTTTCAAAAAACCAAAAAGCTAAAAGCTTCTCTCCTATCAATTGGGTTGAAAAACGTGCGACAGAACAATACACGATAGTTGTGATCTAGAAAGTGATAAAACCTAGATTTCAAAACGCCTAATTTTGTTTCAATTCCCAGAAAATGAACAGAGAGATTCCAAGGACAAAATGAAAAATAGAACCTTATGCTCCCATTACTTTTACTCTTTACATTAAAACTCTTAATTTCATGGGAAGTGAAATTTTCGCCACGGGATGACAATCACTAATTTCTCCACAGCTGATATAATTCAATTTTTTTTTTTTTTTTTTTGCATAATTCGATTCTTTGCAAGCCCTAAAACGCTTGAACATCAATCTAAATTTGCCCAGAAAAATAAAGTTCGGAGAGAACACAATTCCACCTAGCCAACCACATCTCTCAGATTCTCCACCAAGCTAAAAAAGTTAAGACTAGTTGGGCAGGGGGAACTTACACGGCCTAGCAAATCTGTCGAGAGGACCCGACATTGTCGAAGTTCTGAAGAAATTATTAGCCAAGTAGGGGCAAGTGCGCGGCAAAACGAAAGCGCTCTAAATCAGCAGATAGCCACGCCAACAAAACGCTGAGAAACCTGCATTTCATATATAGACCTCAGAATTGACAGCATTCTCTCAGATCGGGGGATCCATTCCTCAGTGCTACAAAAGTAAAATAACAAAAAGAGATGAACTAAAAATAACCACTAAATACAAATATAGCTAAAACTTATAAATGATGACGTTGGTTATCACAAATCCTTCGGGTCCTGGTTACAAATACATACAGCTGAGCAAAACAACTAATCTTCCCTTTGTCTCCCTTGTCCCTCTGGCTTATGAAGATGGTGGTGTCAACAATTTGTTTAGCGGGAGGATAGGATGGAGACCATGAAAGGCGAAACCGTAGAAGTGATAAACCGGCAGTTTTGGAGTCTCCAAGGCCTTTAATTTAAACAGAGCGAGATGCCAACACCGTGTCAACTTTGTAGGGCATGGGGGCCAAAGACGTGATGGTTTGGACCTATGCCAGCAGGGCCACGCATTTGCCAGCCGGCCCGCTCGCCCCGCCATTTTACCCCCGAAAACGTCTCTCTATCTCTAGCAGTATCTCTATCCACTTTGCTTAACAAAGAGAATAACTACCATGATTGACGCGGCGGGGATCAGGGTCAGAGCGTTTATTCGCCCGGTCAACCAGCCAAAAGTTGTTCTTAGTTTGAATGTGCCAGCAAACCTTCAATTATTGGGATCTCCAGCTTTGGTGGTTTTCCCTGTTCGTTAAAAGCACCCTTTTGCCATTGGCAGAAGCCCCTCCCATCTGACGGACTTCTAACCATGGAAACCGTCTCGTGAATTTCTAAACTCCAACCAAACAACCAACTAACCATAGATTAATAAATAATAAATATATAGCGTGAGAGGCTGTCCAGGTGTCTCTGCCTCTCAAGCAATTTCTTGTCTTTCACTTGTTCGAGGTGAAGATTAGACGTTTTCATGTTTTGACTTTGTCCAATCACGGGTGCTCGTGGAGCCCACCATCTTAATTTTAATCGTGCAAACCATCATGATGTTCAGTGATAAAGGGAGTTTGTGCAATATGGTTACTCTCAGGTTTAAATTTGATTGGTAATTTATAAGTGGGAAAAAAATTGACACTAAAATGCTCGTTTTTAGCAAGTAATTTGTTCATTAAATATGTTTTAAAAAGATTATTATTTTTACGGTTTTCATTAATTGAATTTTTTTAATTTCAATTATACTTATGAATCATGTGCAACTAAAGTTATGTTATGGGATAATCCCTAAAATATTTAGGGGATTTAAATTAATGGTTTGAAATTTTCTCTCATATTATGTATCTATTTTTTTCATTTTTTTTAATTAGGAGAATCGATATGCATGTCACTGAGGAGATTTGGGATCAAGTTAGTGGCACTGCCACTATTGTCACTATATTCCTATGTTTAATGTGACCACTCACAATCGATGGTAGACATGTAAACTGAGTTTCGAACCTGGGTGGGGTTCATATATTAGTTGGCAAACCCCTTTTAGAGTGGAACATCCATCGTTCAGCTTAGCTAGATGGGCTAAGTATATACTCTATTGTGGTAAAAGACCTTGTTTCTATTGCTAGAAGATTTATGTTGATGAGTGATAATCTTTATAAAACATTTTTTTATTCCACATCTTAATCTCCTTGTTTTTGTTTGGTGAGGACATTGTTTTTATTTGGTGAGGATGTTATCCTCTTAACCATTTTATTTGAGTGGTTGTAAATACATATTAACACCTTTTCTAGCCTTTGTGAGTTTCCATAGTGAACTATTAATCTTAGTAAGACTAATGTTTTACTCTTCAATATCTTTAAGCATGCTTTCTTTAATTGTCACTTTTGTTGGAAATAACACTGAGAAGGGGGGGAGGGGGTGAATCAGTATTAGAAATTTAATAATATTTCATTTCATAAACAAATTTATATACGCTACTTTTGTTAATGCAACTTGCGTATATACGCAACTGTGTTTAGAGCAACCAACGTATACCTTGTAAACTTATAATTTAGTCAGTTGATCTGTAATATGTGTATTAAAACCATATAAGCAGTAACAGGTATAGTAAAAACAGAGCAGACAATCACACACAAGAACACAAGATATAAGGTGGAAACCGAATGTGGGTGAAAACCACCTGCTGCAATTCATCTCTATCTTCTTTTAATAAGAAACTTCTTTTTACAATATTTCTGTATTGGTGCAGTGTTATACCAGTACGCAGGCTTCTACTTGCAGAAGGTTACAACCTTCTCTCGTTCTCTAGTTTCTCCTGGAAGGGAGCTACAACCCCCTTAGTTCTTGTACTAGCTGATGTACTAGTACGTAGGTGCTGACCTACAAAAGGCTACAACATTCTCTTTTCTTCCAGGGACCACGTTTCATAAATTTTCAAACTGGATCCATCAATAGCATCAATCAACCATCAAAATATATCTGCATCAATCAATCTCCCTTGCACTAACCAAAACTGAAACAAACAATCACTTCTCTAAATGTTGTAACCAAAATACAGTAATAGTACCAGAACCCAGAACACTGCAACAATAAACAGAAGTAGCTAAAACATATTTTATGAGACGTACGCTACTTCAATGTGTCGAACCTGCGTTCATACGCACTTTTCTCAAGGCAAACCTCCGTATACGATGTTTTGAAATGCCACACCAACGTGTATACGCACCTTTGCTATACTGAACCTGCGTACAGATCTGTAAAAGATGATTTACCCCTTACAACTATCCAGACATCAGTTATACCCAAATCATCAGATTTACAGATTAAGACATGCGCCAATTATAAAAAGATCAAAACCACACAAAGATACTTCTCTTCAAGTCTTAAGATCTTGACCCATCAATAGAACTTATCCTTCTTCAAGCACTCAGATTCCTCCTTGATTCAGATCCAGTATTCTAGATCTTGCTCTTCATTAGATATTCAATTACTTGAGTGAGTTTGCCTAATGATCTCCTCCTCCTTTTATAGTCTTAGGCCTTACTCAATACCAGGTGTGGAGTACTAAAGAAGGTATGTTTTTGGTAATTATTTCACCATATTTTCATTAGAACTTACAAACCTTTTGCATCATGAACTAAGAAAATGATAAGGAATTGTAATAAAACATGTGGGATTAATGTGCAAAGTGAAAACACTGACAATTGTCATTTTCTTATGCAGAAAGAAGGGAAAACGAAAGACTGTCGTCCTGAAGGAAAGAACAAGGCCAGGTTAACTGTTGTCCCTTTGACGGGGAACCGTATGCAAACAAGGCAAAACAAATCAAAGCAAATCAACCCTGGAAAGGAAGTGGAGATGTCGGCTCGGCGCAAGAAGGAAAAGAGATAACTGAGGACTAACGGTTCGGCGAATCCCTCAGGACCCTTTGATCCTGAGGGATCGCTCCTTTAACTTTTTTTGCACCTAGACATCTCCGCCTTCACCATTATAAAAGGGGAAACACTGTTAGCTCGGGGGGTCAGTCGAGTCCTTATGTTTTATGTAATTTCTCTGAAGATTGAAACTTTGATCATCGAGTCTCGTTGAGAACTGATCTACTGTAATTCCATTTTATGCATTAATAGAAACTCGGTTGTTATTTCATCTCTGAGTCTGGAATAACTTCAAGCGGTGTACCCCTGGAGGCTAAGGGCCCAGCCCTGGAGGACACTTGCTCCTGTACTATTACGTTTGGTTTATGCGTGGTTTGCCTATCAGCATTATTTGGTAATCTGATGTGTTTTGTTAGTTTACATCACAGTTATGTTTACTTTACTAAGACAGAACTATTGCATTAACCGTGCAACATATCACTGTTCTTTTAAGTGTTGATATAATATTGTCGGTCTTTACAGAATATTGTTGTTGTTCAATTACAGAGCCTCTGTGTTGTGCACTTATTCATTAATATTACAGAATTCATCTTAGCGATTATGTTCTTTGCGATTGTTGAGTATATAGACATTGTTGTTCCATTCTGAAATACAGTCGTAATCTTTATAACTAAGATTGATAACTGGTTTACCAAGATCAGGTTACTATTAAGGTGTGCCGAGTGCATATATGGTTTTGAAGTGCTGTTCTATAATTCATCTTTAATCAGTGTTGTTCCATTTTTGTGTGTTGTTCAATTCGTCCTTAAGAGTGGAGGATTGCTATTTGATTCTTGTAGGTTACGATTGGTGCATTTGATCTTGTAAATTAAGGTGTTACTGCGTGTTAGACTTAATTGTTGTTACAGTTTCTTGTTTTTTGTTCCATTTCAGATTTGTTGTTCTATTTCTTATTTGTTGTTCCATTTCTTATCTGTCGTTCCATTTCCTATCATTTGTTATTTTGGTGTGAAGAACGATCCAAGGTTGTAGTGAGCACCGACATTTGTTGTCCGGCTCCCAGATCCACGATCTGTTCTCTGATTTACCTTAGTTCCATCAGTTTACAAAGGGATGAGTTACTGCTACTGAACCCTTGACTGATAAATTGCTTAGTTTTCTGAATGTGTAGTTTAATCTTTTAAAGTAGTTTGTTGTAAACAAGCATCCGTTTACTCTTGTATTTTTAAACACTATACTACTAGCATTACTCTGGCAAATGATAGCCTCAGACTGAGACACTCTTTGAAATAAAAAAACATTCCTGGATTGACAAACTAATGTGAGGTAATTTGAGGTGAAAGAGACCCATTTTATAGCTCGACATTTTGGCGTCGTTGCGGGGGAAAGAGTGTAGCCATTTGTTTCTTTCCAGAGTAGTGTAAGAACCTGTTAGGGAAGAATTGGGTTTTAAAAACGGAAGGTAAGAACCTACGTGGAGCATGTAACAGTCCTGCTCCCCTGCCTTCTTTCCTGCAGATTTGCTGTTGTTTTGTTTGGGTAGAATCTAGCAGTTGATTTGTGTGCATGACTAAGCAGAAAAAGCCAGAAAAGAATTCCAAACCTCTACCCAAGCCAGAAAAAGCTAAGGGGTCGGTGTCCCTTAGCCGATCAACCTTCATAGACGAAATCTTCAAGAAAGAAGAATCTCAGCCTTCAGTAGGACCCAGAAAAATTATTTCTAGATGGCCTACTAGTTCCCTTCAGGCCACAGGATCACCATCTATAGCCTTTGCTGAGGTGCATAGTCAAACTGAAGAGCAGGACTTTCAAGAAATTGAAAATTCTACTCCAGAACTATTGCAAGAAGGGAATTCCAACAATCTTTGTGAAGGAGGAGGAGAGACAGGGGAAACTGAGGGACCGAGGTCTCCTCTTGGGACAACTCAGCCATTAAAAATCCCAGACAAGGGAAGTGCTGCAAAAATCATTGTTGAAGAAACTCAATCTCCTCAGACATTAGGCACTCTCATTATCCCAGACAGAGGAAGTGTTATTAAAACCATTCCTGTTAAATCCATTCCTTCTCAACCTAGGAATACCCTCCTAGATATCCCAGAAGGTTATTGGCATATATTCGATCAAATGGCTCAAAACCAGCCAAACACCCAAACCTCTACATTGCAATACCCCATAGTGGATATTGCAGCAAATGCGCCCATGAAAGCAATCCCTCTTCAACATATCCCTACATTCCACGGTCTTACATTAGAAGATCCAGATGCATTTCTATTTGAATTCGATTTGCTATGTAGGGGATATGATTACACCACCGACCCCTAGAAACTAAAATTATTTCCCTCTACATTAAAAGTGGTTGCCTTAAGATGGTTTATGGGATTAGGTGGCGGGGTTATAAATAACTGGGATCAAATGAAGGAATCTTTTCTAAAAAAATATCAGGACTATTGCAGGTCTAGAGAACTGAAGGACGAAATATTCCAGATGGTAGCTAGACCAAATGAAACATTAGAGGAGTATGTGGAACGTTTTCAGTATAATCTTCAAAGATCTCCTTATGCATCACTACCTTTACCTGATAATGTGTTAAAAACAGCATTGATTAGGGACATGAAGGAACAATGGATTGAAACATTAAACATTATGGGAAAAGGAGATATTTATCAGGAAAATTTTGCCGACATTATTGACTTATGTATCAGGAGCTCGAGAGGTAGCACAAGATTAAAACCGGCAGAACATGATCGGTTTGTAAGAGATAATAAAATTTCGACAGAAGGAGTAACGTGTGCAGAAATTGGAAATCTATTGGAAAATTTTAAAACTGATATACTAGGGATGCTAACTACACAACTGGATGTTATGCAGGCCAAGCAGAAGCAAATGGAGGCAGAGCAGAATTTGGCAATCTTCTGTCCCCGATGCAGGAAGAAACATAGCCATAAGGAGTGTCCATTAGATGCAGTCCGAACATGCGCCATCTGCACAAAAGATCACCTTACGGAAAGTTGTCCCTCACTTCCTGGATTAAAAGCAGTATATAAGGAAGCAGAAGAAGAGCCAGAATCAGTATATTTTCTCAACCAACGCTGTCAGTGGCAGCCGCGACAATCTGGTATATTTTCAGACCCAACCTCTTCTTTTCAGTCTCCACAGTATAATGCTCAACAATTTAATAGGTGGCAAAGTCAATCCCAACCCCCGTTTCCAAACTGGTCACCACAGTCGTTTCCTTCATCAACCCCGTGGCTGAATCAGGCAAGCCAATCTGGTTGGCCGAATCTTCCCTATACCCCTCCATATTGGCAAAGTAAGACATACTCACCACAATGGACTCCCCCTACTTCACAAAGTTCAGCCTCGCAGACAAACTGGCAAAGACCGATGCATCAGCCAGTAGGAACCATGTCGCTCCCTCAACCTACACTGCCAACCTTACAACAAAATCCCCAGTCTAATCTGAGACCGCAACTCCCAACCCAACCCAACCCCAATCCAAATAACAGACCGATCCAATCTGTCCAAATAGTAGAAACATCAGAAATAGGAGCTGATCTGAGGGAGTGTAATGATCTTCAGCTAAGATCTAGGTGTATTATTGAAACTGAGGGAGATAAGACAACCCATGTTGAAAATCAGTTACCCAGATGTTATAGACATTTTTGGGCACTACAACCCCAATCATAAATGTCCATAAAACAAGGGCTCTTAAGTCCCTAAAAGTGTTGTTCCAACCTCTAAAAGAACAAGGTCAACTGATTACATCTTCTCCCAGAAGTTCTCCATGAAAAACTGCTCAAAACTGGTCAAAACTGGACCATCTCACCTGCTCCATGGTCAAAGTGCGCTGCATCCCACCTAAATACACATGGGAGGTGCGATGCATACTGAAAAGCCCTTCTATGGGGTGCGATGGGCGAGAGTGGACAAATGGCAAGGTCAATCTGCAAGGTGGAGGATCATGGAATCTTCCAGAAACTTCTCCTGTGACACTTGCCTCTCTGCATTCGCCCAGGGATGAGTAAGAGATCATCAATCTCCAAGTGGAATCAAGAACTATCAGAGAGAGGACACTAATCAAATCTCAAAAGCTGACTCACCCCCTTTGCAAACATCTATATATGGATCCCTCATCCCAGAGATCCAGAGGCTGGAATTTTGTATCTTGTAAGGAAGTGTTGTTGGTTTCTTGGTGCAACATCATAGTGTTGGGTGATCTAAGCTTTTCATGAGGTGAAGAAGGGCTTTCTTGCTGAGAGGATGATGCTGGGTCAGAACAATTGGTTGTAATCCTCTTTGCTATTCTTGATTATTAATAAAGCTATTCAAGTTTTCCTCCACATTCTTGTATGATTAATGATATATGCATTTGTGTGGTCAATATATATCTGGTCCTATATTGTTTATGATAATAGATCTATGTTCTTGGATAGTGTTATGCTGCTTTGATTCTACAGGTGCTCTTTGAAGCTGGGTAGACGAGGAAGCAAGTGGCAAAGATCTATTAGAAGGAAGAGGGATCAAGCAAGGAACCAAGTGCAAGACAGAGGTTGGTCTCCTTTATTCCCCTCTTATCTATTTTTCATAAAGGAAAAGGAAAGTGGTTTTAGTTTGTTTGTTTCTAAGGTAGCTACCAGCCTTAGTAGGACTAGCAGCTCTGCATAGACACTAGATTTCCTGATAACAAAATGGCGACTCCGCTGGGGGACGAATAGATTATTTGTTTGTCTATGTTTGTTTACTTTATAAACTTACAGACGGAGCCTAAAGTCAAGCCAGCTAGCCTTCGAATTGCATTTTCTATGCAAGTGCAAAGTAGATCAATGTTGCTTCAGTCTATCTCCGGGTTTTGTTTATGAACTGAACAATCGATTTACAAGCTCTCTAATTGCCCTTGTGGTGGCTGTAGTAACCTCCTTAGATCTACCCCTGTGATTGATTTATTGATTACCACTTGCTCGGCCTAAATCCCTGAACTGAGCTGCAAACTGTGACCCGGAACCTAGTTGAAGTCTCATCCCTGGACCATCACACTGTCTCTTCTTTGGATTTTGGATGCATCACACTTCCCGAGTGTAGTAGGTGCGCTGCATCTCTTTTTCCCTATGTTACAGGTGCGTTGATCAGACAAGGCCTCTTCTGCTCTTAGATTTTGGTTTCTGTGTTCACTCTTTTCAGCTCTATTCAGGAGTTTTGCTGTCTATAGTCAGTATAGCTCTGTTGAAACCCCCTTCCTTACCATTATTCCACCTCCATTGTGCAATGAAGTGTAAATGTTTTTATGTATTTTGATCCATTTTCAGTTCTCTTTACACAGAAGTAGCGTAATTGAACTGTCGTTTCTTGATTTGAAAGTGTCGCAAGTGTCGTTTTCAGTCATAGAAGAGAATCTGATTATTCTTGATAGTCGATTACACTGTTACTCTTGTATTTTATTTGAATTAGTAGTTTTTCAAGTGTCGAAAGCAAGTTTTCAATTCCAAATCGCAAAGTGTCGTCATTATCTTCATTTTGTCTTGAAAAGAAACTTGTTAGTAATGTTGCTTTGAAAATAATTTAGAATTGTGCTTAGCTTTCTTTTTATCATTCACACATTAAGAAGGCTGAAAACAAATACATGCATGTGCATTTGCATTTAGACTGTTTGTTGGTTTGATTTAGGACAGTGCATATAGTGTGTGCTCTCTGCTCTATGTTGAAAGAACATCATCTCTCTTTCCTTAGTAGCTAGGATTTTCATTGCAAAAAGAAGATTAAACGATTGTTTATCATCTTAGATTGCATTTTAGGAATTATATATCTACATCACGCGGTGAACCTGAAAGGAAAATTTCTTAAGCAAGATCAACTGTAAAATAAATTTAATGAATCTAAAAACGCTTTGGAACCTAACACACAACATCTAGAAGTCTAGGCTAGAGACGTATTCTGACGTCATAAAGCCTGGTAACTGTTGTTTTCATTGTTGGTTGGGTGATTCCTCCACTTTGAGACAATAAGTGCCAGTACGGACTTGTGCTCCCACGCACCATCGAGTATATATTGGGAGACCACAATAGGCTTTATCCTTTATCCATAGGAAGTCGTGTCTGTCGCCCTATTGATCGTAATGCACTGAACACAGCATTAGTGAAGATTGACTGTCGTACCGTAAAAAGTATTCTGCAGTTTTGCGATTGGTTTGGTAATCCCTCTGTCTAGATTTCCAGAGCAGTCTCTTTCGTTCCTTTTCAGACTCCTTAAAGGAAAAGGTCCATCTGAGCACTTGTCACTTCAAGCTCATTAAAAATCGAAGGCGACTAGAGTCATCTTTTGTTTTTTCTCGACTCTTAAAAATTGAAAAAACAAGTTCTGTCAAAGCGTCTAAAATTTATTTTAATCGGAATAAATATCACCTTTTCTACGTTGGTCTTAGGTTGAGAAAAATGGAGTCCACCAACCAAGGAGTTCCCCTTGGGGGAAATCCTAATCCTTTCTCCTCTTGGGGAGATGTTGGTGCGCCCCATATGGCCACATTTTCGCTTCCAGGATTGAAAATCGGCTTGCTCGTATGGCTCTTCTCAACCTCTGTTGTTCAGAACACCGTGATTCCTGAGCAATCAAGTCAGCAACTAAACGATACCAGAGTTACCCCCCAACCTTCTACTTCATCCAATTCTTCCTCTCCTCCTTAATGGCAGAAGTGTCCTCAGACACATAATTTTATTAATCAGAAAAAATAATTACATAATTTAATTTTGCAAGTGTTTACACCCGAACAACCAAACACTCTTGCAATGAGCTATTTATAAGCTCCATGTCCTAACTACCTCTAATTATGGATCACTTATTAAATAACAAGTGTCCATTTACAATAAATGCTATAAAAACCAACTAGCTAACAAATCTCCTAAAATAGAGCCTAAGATACGACACATTTGGAGAGTCATATCTAGTTACAACAATATGCTAATTCTAAAAGTCTCCATTAAATAATTAAACATTCTAGAATAATAATTATTAATTTTATAACCTATGATAAAATTGTATTTTTGGATCATCTAACATTCCCCCCCTGTGATCCAAAGATACATTACAACAGATACCAAGTTCATCCCTGAACTTAGTAAATTTTATTCTGCCAAGCGGTTTCGTGAAAATGTCGGAGATCTGATCTTCGGAAGGACAATAAACTGGCTTGAGGACATCTTTGGCAATGAGAGATCTGATATGATGATACTTGGTGTCCACATGCTTTGTCTTTGAATGAAAAACTGGGTTCTTGGCAAGTTTGATGGCTGACTGGCTGTCAATGAATAATGATGTAGCTTCTGCCTGAGAAATGCCCAAGTCCTGCAAAATTCTACGCAACCAAACAATTTCACATGCTGCTTCCCATGCTGAAATGTACTCTGCTTCTGCTGAAGAAGTGGCCATTGTAGCTTGTTTCTTACAACTCCAAGATACTGTTGCTGACCCCATATTCATTAAATAACCTGATGTTGATGCTCGATCATCAATACTCCCGGCAAAGTCGGCATCAGAATATCCACCAAGTACAAAATTTTTAGTCTTTGTGTAAAGAAGACCAAAATCTTTTGTTCCTTGGATATATCGAAGAACTCTTTTGGCTGCATTCCAGTGGCTGTCTCGTGGTTCCTGCATAAAACGTGAAAGAATACTGACTGCATAAGATAGATCAGGACGAGTATTTGTCAAATAAATCAAGTTTCCAATCAACTGTCTGTAAGTTGTACTGTCCACCTTTTCCCCCCTTCAAATTTTGAAAGTTTCAAGTTTTGCTCCATGGGGGTGAGAACGGGCTTGCAATCCTGCATGCCAAATCGCTGAAGAACCTCTGCTGCATACTTACTCTGAGAAATGAAAATATGATGTGGACGTTGGAAGACTTCAACTCTAAGATAGTAGTGAAGTAATCCCAAACCTGTTGTTGGTAAGGTAAATCCCCTCTGTGGACAGAGGCGATCCCACTAGCCTATCACAGAACTAGCCACAAACAAACCACGCTACTACGCAAGTTCCTAGTTATGCATCAAAGGTGAATCAAGAAGACTAACCTGGAGTCCAACGCTATGATTGAAGCAGAGTTGATATCCTCGCTCCCTTGCTCCAACAGATCATAACGAATACCTGCACATGCAAAGGAAGAGACAGATACCAACATAAAAACTACCAAGGCACAACTATATTTCAGTCAGAAAGGAAATAAATCAACATATCACCATGATAGATAATGAGATTGGAACTATAATAGCAGTCGCTCATCAATTAATAAACAGGAAAAGTTACAACCATTGTTCTGACGTCGACCCTTCTCCTGGCTGGGCGAGTAACTATATGTGTCTTGACATGCATCTCCTCTCCGGCAGCATAACCTCTCTAGCACTCACTAGCATTCCTCCAAGAACTCAACATCTAACACTCCATGACCAATAATCATCACTACTATCACTCAATCACCAAATCACTAGCATAACACTAACACCAACACTCTAGCTTGTCCAATGCATAATGACAAGCTTATATAGATGAAGAAGGGAGGAGGATGCGATGAACCGGGACACCTTTCGCGGATTTAGCAAAAGCCATAAAGATGGATAAAGCTCGACAAAAGACTGATTTTTTATCCTCAGAAAAGCTCCATGTAATGAAGGAAACAACAGCCGGACGTGCATTAAGGCAAAAAGCACGACTAAATTTGGTTGGCGCGACTGTTGCTCTAAGACAGAGCGCCAATGGTCGCGCCTTCTTTTGAGGATCTCCACCATTGGCGCGGGTAGAATACTATGGACTTGCGCCAATGGAAAAAGAGCACTTTTTAGGGATGATCTGCAGAAGGTGTCTTCAGGGAACATGGAGTACATACTCAGGGGAACATAATGCAAGTGTTTTTAGCCTTTGTCACTTCTTATAACTCCCGGGATGTGTCCTCCAAGGTACGACAAGAGGAGTAACAGGGATGGTGACAAATTACTGTGTAACAGATGCCCCCTAAAGCATGAAGTCCGAGAGGTGGAGAGGGGTGAAATGCTTTACAAGAACACACATAAGAGCACATATAGTTACTGCCGCCGAGGAGCCGTATTAAGAGACACGACTGATAGTTCAATTACAAGATGTACGTGGTATGGTCGCAGCCATCCATAAGAGAGTACATAAATAATCTAGATCCATAGTATGGACGCAGCCATCTGGTTAGGATCAATGAACTGACTCAGGTATGGTCGCAGCCATCCAGTGAATGAGTCAAGTACCAAGAATCACGCCTGGATTACAACAAACACAATCCAGGGTCTTGCGCTCCATTTCGACCCGAAAAAGAGTACAAGTTCAAGCATGTGAATATATGAGCTGAAGTCGAACATGCATGAACATCGTCTGATTACCAGTCAATAGTGGAAACTGTTAACAGACGCGAGAGGTACCACTAATAATGACAATGGCCCTCAAGGTACTATAGGTACAATCTACGGCGTGTGAATCAATGAGCTGAAGTCGAACACCCGTAGAATCATTCGATCGGAGGCCAATGATGAAAACCTCACGTCGAACACGAAGAACCTGCCATTGAGGCATGCAGGCTCCAAGGCACCGGAAGGGAGTCTCTAGGTCAACTTCCTGGATAATGAGCTGAAGTCGACAGGGAGTGACCTTGATCGAAGGTGGGCCATAATGTTTCCCACATCATCGACACGAGACAGAGAGATAATGTCGTGAATCAAGATTGTACGAACTATCAGAGGGAGGTTGTTTATTTGCAGAGGTCAACTTCTCTTGAACATATCGGCGGCACATTAACGGAATTGGCAGTATTTGACATCAAGGTATCAAAGGTCATGATGACGAGGCAATGAATGGATGAGAGGCCAAATAAGGTACCCAAGTCCATGGGAGCAAGTGAAAAATATGAGATGAGATATCCCCACCCTGGACACGAAAGCAAAAAGTGCCATGTTCAAGAGCGACATACTGCCGTTACGGTAATAATTATGGTTCAAAAAAATTTATTTTCCCCCCACCATTTCTGGCGAGTACCCCAGTTATTTTTAACAAGCTTGATGGGGATAGCATATGCTTGTATTGTGATAAAATCCGATGTCATTAAGTTTTAACGAGTCTGACAATGGAAGAACTCGGCGACTTTTCATGTTTAGAGAGTTTGAAAAGACAGCAGAAAAGGAAACTCCAGGGATGTCCTTTTTCGTAAAGTTGTGTCTCTCGGGCCCGAAAAAGTATAAAATAATACCCGAAAGAACCGCCCGATCATTACAATTGAGGAGTACTTTTCATGATTAGTGACTTCGACCTGAAAAAGTAAAAAAGCGGTCAAAACCACGTCGTTTCGTAACCACTAACGAGTTTGAAACGACAAAAACCCCGTAATCTTTTTATGTTTTAACGGTCGACAAAAAGAACTTAAAACGACCGCCCCTTATCACCATTTAACGAGTCAAGAGGAGCGACTCGGCAATCTTTTCCTTTTTAAATGGTCAGAAAAGAGCTGAAAGAGGACCTTGAAGTAACCTTTTCTCGTGTTTTACCAAGCTCGAAAAACCGAAAAAAAAAAAAAGTTCATTATGTTGCTCGAGTGGCACTAATCCCTGTCAACACACAAAAACAACGTAAAATCCTACTTTGACATAAAAATATTCACAAAAATATGATTTTAATGTGTTTTTTAAGCCAAAAGAAGTTATAAATGGTGAAATAGTAAAAAATAAAATTACTTTTCACTTTTTACCTTGTGAGTTTACCGTTGGAGGGTTTTGGGTGCAAATTTCAACTGCTGATTGCGACCAATCCAGGAGACCATTCGAGCCGCCGTTTGAAACAGGTAAGAGGCCTCATCCTTAGCTTCATTTTTATTCCATTCTTCCAGTTTTCCATCCACAAAATGATCCTCTGCAAGGGGTATTGCAAAAAATACGGTTGCGCCCATTGGCGCGAGTTTCCCACGCGGGTTCGCGCCAATGGGCTGTTTTTCTAAAAGGGGTCGCGCCATTTTCGCGACTGTTTGTAAAACAGTCGCGCCAATTGCGCGAACCAATTTTCACATAATTTTGACCGTTGAAACTGCAATTTTCTTTGATTTTTGGTTTCACCATTGATCTTATGATGACATTTTGGTGTTTTGGTTGCAGGAATTGGTCAAAATGGCTATAGAATGGAGAGAAAGGGAACATGAGGCCATAGATGCTTTGGCATTGGAAGATGACGCATGCATGAATGCTTTGCGAGATTGTGGCCTGAAAAAATTCTTCCTTACCTCATATCTACGTGCACAGCCTGAGTTACTAAGGTTCATTGTGGATGCCTGGGATATTGAGGATCAGGTATTCCGCCTGAAAGACCAGACATTGGAGTTGGATGTCTCTGATGTCTACTTTATTACTGGACTATCTCGGCGGGGTGCGCGGCCCATCTTGACCGGTAGTAGACCTTCTGGGGAAAAGATGGGGGAAGTAATGGCCAGAGTTTGTCCTGGGGCCCATTTTGGATCCAATAGCGCCAAGGTGGACATTGTCACTATCCCGGATTTGGTGCTACAAGTGATACTATTCACTATCACTCGGACGGCTGGGGTACATGCACCCCACGAGGCCAGCAAGAATCACTTGCTGCTGGCAACTGAGTGCCTACACCCTACATTATTTGATTGGGCCACAACAGTAACAACAAATATAAAGAGGCAGCTTACCAAATGTAAGTGTGATGGCAATAAACAGTTCGGATATGGATCCATCATAGTATCATTTTTTTCTGGAGCGGCTACCGATATTCCGGATCCCAGGAGGTATAGTGGCAGATCCAGTGCCGCGGGAGCCGAGATTGGCTCGATGGGCACCACTTATGCCCAGAGGAGGTGGGGGCCAGCAGATGTCCTGGAGGCCCGAGTTCTTCATCTGGCTCCAACACCAGTTGATCGTCGTGGAGGACTGGCCCTATGCGGGCACTGATTTTACTGGAGATCCAGACCTCCCGTTGCCTGAGGGAGAGGACTGGGACGAGGAGCTAGGCAAGGATCTTTTATGTTTTCAATACTTTAACATATTCAAGTTTTTATAATTCATGTCTGTTTCTTACATCATCTATATATGTATGCAGACGTTGGTGCAGAACGACCAGCCGACTTGCCTCACAACGTACGGAGAGTACAACCTGCAGCGGACCCTCAGGCAGAGGGTGACGATGATGACCTAGTACAGAACCTCGAGGCACTTACTCGAGGGATCCCAGATTATGGCAGACTGGCGGACGTGCCTAGAGTATACCAGAGGCATACGGTGGGAGTGTCTACTCGCGTCCATCGTCTGTTGAGACGTGTGGTGCGTGCGGTGACATGCTATCATGAGCATCACCGCGATTAGACGCCTAGGTTTCATTTTTTGCACGTTTTTGAGAGACATGTTGTCGACGGCTGTATGAGTTTTGGACATGTATTATTTTTTGGATTATGTAATGCGCGGGGCGCAAACATTTTGACACTCACGTATATATATATACATATGTTCATGGTTTATTATTGTGTTTTCATGTGCTTGCTTACATAATGTTTTAATTACAAATTATGCAGATGTCTATCTAATACATGATTGGCCAATGCATCAGATAACGTGTTTAATTGTCTCGGAACATGTTGATATGTAATAAAATCAAAATGCCTTTCTAACAACCTTACACGTAAATACAACCTTAGTATATGATGGTTTCTGACGGAATATTGCCCGTTGAGCTGGTGGACAACAAGTTGAGAGTCCAGGTTTACTATCAATGCGCGAATATCGAAATTAATTGCTCTAGCAAGTAGCTCGATTACAGCACAGTATTCGGCAACATTGTTAGTAGTATGGCCTAAACACACACCCTGGCAATCTATTAGCTCGTTATGAGGATCGTAGATTACCCATGCCGCAGAAGACAAACTGCGGGTACTGCGGTAGGCACCATCAGCGAAACCAACATAAGGTGCATCCGACATCTGCACAAGAAGCGAAAAACACAATAAGTGGCAGCTATGTCTCGAAAACCGACACACAACACATCAAAGTACATGTATGTACATAATAAAATGTACCAGCACCACGCATAGTACTTTTTCAAGTAAAGCCCATTTCGGGGCTTCCCAAGAGGGTTTCCTTCATAATCAATCAGCTCGTAGGCCCCTTTCTGCAGGACTCTCTTGACAATATAAGGGCCTAGCCACATAGACTCGATTTTTCTTGCGCCTAGCTTATCTTTCGCTTGATCATAGAGTAGGACCAAGTCTCCCTCAACAAAAGAACGCGGATGGACGGTCTGATCGAAGTGAGTCTTGACTCGCTTCTTTTGTGTTTCGATGGCCAAAGAGGCCAGGCGATGAGTCTCATCTAACCGTTCTAGGTAAAGAAGGTGTTCTTCTAACGGGGTAGTGTTGGGAAGCAGTTCGACAGCTAATTTCAATGAAGGGATCTCACATTCAATTGGAAGGGTAGCCTCTAGTCCATAAACTAGTTGAAATGGAGTGAAACCAGTGGCATCTTTCACGGAGGTTCGGTAAGCCCATAAGGCAGGGAATAACATCAAATGCCAGTTAGATTTATGCACACCAACGATACGTTGAAGCATTGTAACCAAGATTTTATTGACAGCTTCAACTTGACCATTGGACTGAGGGTAGTATGGAGTTGAACTATCATGTTGCAAACCTAGCTGGGTTGTTAATTCCGACATCATATGATTACGGAAATGTTTTCCGTGATCAGTGACAATGGCTTGAGGGACGTCGAATCGTGAAATAACATGATTGAATAAAAATTGCGCCGCAGTGTGACCGTCTTCAGTTAATGTAGGCATCGCCTCGGCCCATTTAGTAAAGTAATCGACGGCAACGATGATAAACCCATGCCCCCCGGCCGAGCGAGGGTTACAGGTCATATAATCAATTCCCCATTTTGCAAAAGGGCCGACGGAAACCACAGGGTGCAACGGAGCAGAAGGCGCTCGCATTTTCCGCTGGTATATCTGGCACTCATGACAAGAACGTACGGCAAGGATGCAATCCTTGAAAATAGAGGGCCAAAAATAGCCAGCACGAAGGATTTTTTGGGCTGTACAATATCCGGACATATGTCCGCCACAAGCGCCAGAGTGGTAGTCATTTAGAACCCGTTCAGCTTCCTCTAGAGTAAGACAACGACGGAGAACGAAGTCTGCACCAAGACGATATAATGTATCTCCAATGATACGGTAGGGTTGAGATTGATGATGAATCCTCCGTCGAGCGTCTTTAGACACACCCGGACGGAAGGAGGACGTTTGCAGATATGTGATTATATCTCCGTACCATGGATCGAGGGTGCTAATGAGGAACAGGGTTTCATCTGGTATTTGGTCTTCTGCAGGCGAGGTTGAGGAAGAAGATGGCAAAGAGCAAATTAACTCAGCGAACACAAGGGATTTCTTAGACTTGGCAGTGGTAAATTCCAAGTCAAACTCTTGGAGGATAACAATCCACTTTGAGTATTTTCCCCCTAGTAACTGGCGTGACAATATATACGTCATGGGGTTGCAATCAGAAATCACAGTAGTAGTACGCAAAAGAATATAATGATGGAAACGTTGTACAGCACAAACTGCGGCTAGTGCCAACTTTTCGATATAAGCATATCGAGTTTCCGTGTCTAACAGGTTGCGGCTGAGATAGTAAATAACATGTTCAGTGTTATCATCATCAGGTTGGACAAGAACCATGCCGATAGTGGTATCGGCGGCAGCTAGATACAACGTGTACTCGCGATAATAATCCGGAGGACGAAGCAATGGAGCAGAAACAAGTAAACGCTTGAGACGTTCAAAAGATTCCTGAGCTGTGGCATCCCAATGGAAAGGGATATCATGCTTCAGTAATCGCGTAAAAGCTTTAGCCACCTTGGCATAGTTGGGAACAAAATGGCATAAAAAATTGGCTTTCCCCTGCAAACTTTGCAACTGATGCAAAGAATTTGGGGGAGGGAGATTGACGATAGCTTCGACTTTAAGGGGATCCAAACGGATGCCTTCTTTAGAAACGATAAAACCGAGAAGTCTACCAGATTCAACGCAGAAGACACATTTGTGGGGATTTAGCCGGATGCGGTAGTACCGACAGCGAAGAAAGATTTCGCGAAAGTGTTTAGGGTGGTCGTCACGTTTAGCTGAATGAGCAGGAAGATCATCTAGATAAGGTTGCACAATATGCTGAATGTCATGAAATGCATAAGACATTGCGCGCTGGAAGGTAGCACCGGCATTTTTAAGACCGAAAGGGAGCTTCTTATAGGCAAAAGTGCCCCATGGGCAAATAAAGGCCGTTTTGTGTTGATCAACAGGAGCAATATTGATCTGGTTATAACCGGAGAAACCGTCCATAAAAGAATACATTTCACTGCCGGCACACTCGTCAATGATCTGATCAATGAATGGTGTGGGAAAATTATCTTTAGGACAGGCTTTGTTTATATCACGGTAATCAACACAAACCCGGATTGTACCTTGTTTTTTAGTTATAGGGACAATGTTAGAAACCCAATCTGTAAGAGGAATAGGGTAAATAAAACCGGCGTTAAGAAGCTTTTCTACTTCGGCCTTAATTGCCGCAGCCTTCCTAGGATGTACAGGGCGTAGACGTTGACGAACAGGCTTAGCATCTGGGTACGTGATTATTTCATGTATCACTATACTAGAATCAATGCCAGGCATTTCTTCATAGGACCAAGCGAAAACATCACGAAATTCGCGAAAGAGTTCGGAATAAAGTTGAATCTCCTCTGGAGTACAAGTGACTCCGATATGAAGATGCTCGACTATCCCGGGTTTAACAGAGATGTCGAGGGGTTGGGTTCGTGTAATGTTTGCCATATTTCCTTCAGAAAAAACCTGATCAATTTGAATAGGTGTTTGAAGGATTTGTGATGGTAGACAAGGAGCAAAACGCTCGAGGCATGTCAGGAAATGCTGCGAGGCAGGGAGAAATGAGGAACGATGGTGAGAACTGTACCAGGGAGGTTCCTCTGGAGACATAGTCTCAATAATAGCTTCGTCGGAGAGGAATATTTTTCCTAGAGAATCTGAAGAAGCCTTATCTAGAAGTCCTGAGGATGGAGTAAGCGTAGAGGAGGGAGCCGAGGCAGCAATGATTTCAATATAATTAAACTCGGCGGGACTCAATGGCATCTGGTCGCCCCAGGAATCTACTTGGTCTGTAGGTGGTACGAGCCACGGATCAGAGCCAGTAGCGATCATATTGACAGAGGCGACATTTATAGGAGGGAGTGGAAAAACACCCATAAGATCGGGATCTTTGAAAAGTCCAGCTCCCAGAGTCTTAGGTAATTGGGAGGTATGGTCCACGAACGGGATAGTGCCTTCGGAAGAAGAAGTGAAAAAAGAGAGCTGGTCAACGGTAACGATCTTCCCTTGATGAGGAAAACGGATGATCCGGAAAAAAGATGAAGCAACAGCTTGCATTGCGTATATCCAGCTACGTCCGAGAAGGAGGTTGTAGGTTAGAGTAGCATCAACGACTTCAACTTCCATCTCGACCGTCTTCCCTTCCAGAGAGATTGGTAAACGATGGAGTATACCGTAAGGACGGGATGCTCTTCCATCAAAAGCTTCCAAGGTAGTGGGAGATTGGCTCAACGTCGGAGATCCAATAGCTTTCCAACATGCAACGGACATGATGCAAGTTGAGGCACCTTCATCAATAACTGTACGATGAATCGTCTTGGAATCAATAATTACCTGTATGAGGAAGGTGATTTGAGGAGGTAGTCTTAGAGTGTGGCGTTCTAAGTCAAAAGTTATTAAATCCGAATCGGCCGGATCTATGCCACCAATGGTAGATAGCATGAACTTCCTTTGAGAAGGGCAGCTCTGGAGAACCTCTAAAGCGGACATAGCCGATGGAGTCTGTGCTAAGTCCTCAACGATGTTGTAGTGCTGTACAGCACGAGCATTCGGATTATACGAGGATTTCCGGAGTACTCCTTTTGGAGGGGGTCGAAGAGGCATTTCGGTGGAAGGTCTCTCAATGTGGAGTGGACCGGAACTGAACGGGGGAGCACTTGGGGGAACCTCAGGCTCCTTCCCGGCAGATGACGAATAATCCTTCGTTCGAGTACTGATATTAATGGGTATTGTACCAGCCATAAACACTTGAGAACCAAAGGAAGAGGGAGGCTGAGTAGGGTCAGCCACCATTTGAGTTTTTTGAGTGTGTTGGGTGGGAAAGGGCTCCTTGAGCACCGCAGGAGTCCAAGAGGTGCCTTTTAATAAACGACTAACTTCGGACCGCCTCGGGCAATCCTTGGTAAAGTGATTTTCATCGCAAATAAGACAAGGATATCTGGGTTTGCGTTTAGTGCCGTCCTCAGGTTGAGGTTTTGGGGTTTCCTGCTTAGGTTGCTCCGTCTTATTTTTCGCTTTCCCTCTTTTCTTCTCTTTTGAAGCCTTGCTTGCTGTATTAGATTGGACGGCATTAACCTCAGAAGTAACATTCGAACCAGACGATGCCTGGGAAGGTTGTCCATTCGAAGCAAATGTTTTTTGCTTTGCAGGGTTCGTATTTTTCTTAGAGGATGAATTAACCGAACCGATGATACCGTCAACAGTGGGTGTTGGCGGGGCTTTAGATGTTCCTTGTCTTGGGACATCAGGCAGATAATCATATAACGTACCTGACTGAGAATAAACCAAGTCAAGGTACTGAGCTCGAGCAATAGCTTGCTCTTCAGTGACACACGCCCCCATGGCGATATCCCGAGCTATTGGAGGCACGAACGAAGTCGTAAACCAATCGGTAAGAAGCTGGTCGGGAATCCAAAATTTGATCATACGTCTATGCCGTCTCCATTCATGAATATGATCAAAGATATGCGTAGCTGTCGTTTGTCTTAAGGAAGTGAGGAGGTGCGTACCCGTTTCGTATCGAATGGGCAACTGGAAGTGAGTGAGAAATGCCATAGCCAAGGAATTGAAATCTTGAAAGGACCCGCGATGAAGTTCGATATACCACTTAGCGGCAGAGCCAGTGAGAGTCCTTTGAAAAAGGCGAAGCTGAATTGAATCGTCAAGCCATGAATTAGACGAACACCACAAATGATAGGTCATAATATGGGCTTGTGGGTCTTCATTGGCTTTACCATCGAATTTTGGACAGTCACCAGGTATTTTAGTTGGAACTGGAGGCCAATAAGGATTATGAAGAATAGGATCATTGGTTAATTTGGATACATCTGGTAATTCTAAAGTCGCTAAGAATGGTAATTGAGGATTGAAAGGCATCTGGGGCTGTTGGTAGGGTGGAGCACCAGGGTTCCACCCAGGTGGTGGTTGCCCCCATAGAGTTTGTCCGGAAGGATTTGGCCCCATAGTGGATTGGCCGTAGGGATTTGTATAGTGCCCCTCAGCATAAGGATTACCAAATGATGCTGCAGGCGTGTCGTATTGCTGTTGATAAGTTTGTGAGGGATTTGCTTGCGGTTGTTGGTAATTCTGGTACGGGGCAAACGGAAATTGCCCTTGAGGTTGTTGGTAGCCATACAGTGGTGGGGCTCCGAATTGAGTTGAAGGACCAGGCTGGGTTGGATGAAAATTTTGTGATTGAGACCCAGCCTGCATTTGAAGGCCAGATGGGTGTTGGGGTCCCATTTGGGGCCATGGACCGGACTGAGCAGTACCAATAAACTGTCCTATAGGTTGGGCTATCTGGCCAGAAGGAAAACCTTGTTGATGGTGAGGTTGGCTGATCTGTCCAGAAGGTTGGACCTGCTGATACTGAGGTTGGCCTACCTGTTGGAACTGTTGTTGCGCAGTGGAAGGTTGTCCCAGCAGACTAGATGGTTGAGGAGATTGGGCAGTGGGTTGGCCCAACTGTATTTGAGGCTGACCAATCTGCCCAGAGGGTTGTGAATACTGGACAGTAGGTTGACCGAGTGGTTGAGTACCTTGTCCAGACATTGGACTATACTGGACATTGGATTGGTTTGGGTTAACAGTTTGTTGACCACTTTGTCCAGCGGGATAGCCTTGCTGGATACCAGGTTGGACTTGTTGAAAAGACGACTGACCTGAGTTACCAGAAGGTTGCAAAGAGGAAAAAGGAGTAGCAGTAACGAAAGGGTTTCCATAAATGGATTGCCCTAGTTGGTCTTGAGGGGGTTGTATTGGAGATTGCGCAGATAAAACTTGACCACCATGGAAAGAGGTGGAGGTCCAATCAATTGACAATGGGACCGATACCTCAACAACCGGTTGAGATGACAAATACGGATCATATGGCTCCTGCATTGGGACATTTGTCATAGGGTCAAAGACTCCAAACAAAGAAGCTGAGGGACGACTAGAAATAGAAGTCAAGGGGGCTGCACATACCGTTGGGGTGGTTGTGACGGAGGTAACAAATAGACTGCGACTTGGTGGAGTAAAAGGCTCCGTAGTAGGAAAAGTGTGTGATGACCACATGGGACCTGTGAACGGAGTTCCAGAAGGCGTAGCGTCTCTCAAAGCTTTATAACCCAGTGGTAAATTTGTAGTAGTAGGCGTACTACTAACATGTATAGGGTCCGTTGAGGTGGGAATTTCACCGCTCGTTGCAACGGACTCATCGGTTGTAGTAGGGGATAAATCATCCATGTCGGATGAAACTTGTGGGACTGACCCACAAGGGGAAGGATGGTCCCAAAAAGGGATACCGTCCTCAAAAGGTTCCCACGTAGGGTTCCAATGAAACTGGTAAGTCTCGTCACCCGGGGCACGAGAACTAAGTGGTTGTATACTTAAAACCACAGGAAGACTCACCACCGGTGTTTCGGTAGAGGACGAAACTGGTAATTCTGCCAGGATGAAACTTGAGAAGTTTATCGAGATAACTCCTACTTCGGACTGACACAAACGAAAGCTAATTGGGTAGATGTTATCGTGGCCAATAATTTTTAAGACACTGAACTTAACCTTTTCATTTTTTAAGAGTCGAGAAAAGGGTAAAAGATGACTCTAGTCTCCTTCGAATATTTAATGAGCACGAAGTGACAAGACGCTCACAGGCACCTTTTCGTTTAGGGAGTCCGAAAAGGATCAAAATGGACTGCTCTGGAATTCTAGGTAGAGGGTGTGCCAAACTTTTCGCAAAACCACAGAATACTTTTTAGGGTACGGGTGGTCGATCTTCGTGAATGCTGTGTTCACTGCATTGCGAATCGTAGGGCGGCTGACACGGCTTCCTATGGATAAAGGCTTTATTCCTATAAGGGTCTCCCAATATATACTCGACGGTACGTGGGAGCACAGTCCGTATTGGCAGCTACCGTTTCACCGTGGAGGAATCACCCAACCACTCGACGATAAACTACCAGGTTTAACGACGCCGGAACACGTCTCTAACCTAGACCTCTAGAGTGTTTGCGTTTTGTTCCAATGCGTTGTTATGTTCATTTGGTTCATTTTAAAGTTTATCTTTGATTATGTTTCAGTTTTTTTTGGTCCTACCGTATGTGATATCTCGAAAACTTCTTACATGCAAACTATATGCCAAAATTAAATCATTTGATTCAATGAATTCTATCTACAGGAGGGTTGATATCTTTTTCACAAACGAAACGATCACTTCAACAAACAACAAAGATCCTAATGCAGCTAATAACAAGAAACGAGATTTTGTCTTTTTCTTTTTAATAGCAACAAATAACAATAAATGCTAACTACTATGATGCAAGAGATTTTTTGTTTTTCTTTCCTTTAAGATGGCATGATGCATGTAAACAAATTCTAAGAGATATGCACAATCCAAGTTCAGTCAATGAAATAGAACCAATTCTAAAACACAAAATGAACCATGCAAGCAAGGAAAAACACAAAGACTAGTGAAATTCAAAGAAGCTAGAAGTGAAGTATTCAGAGTATAGAAGATCAAGCTTTAACAAATCACTGGATAAGTGTAGAACAATCAACAAGCTGACTGGATAATCAAGAGACCGAAACTTCCCACAGAAGGCTAGACATGCAAAGTCACTGGAAATAAGCAAACAGCTGAGGGATACAGGCTAAGACCAGTCAAGCAGAGGTTCAACACAGTTCCAGAGGCTGAAAGAGATATATGAAGAGACTGAATGAGCTTTCCACCCACACACAGGCAAAATTTACAGAGCTGGCGCGACTGTCAGCCTGCAACTTGCGCTACCACAGACTTGGCGCGAGTTTCTTTTGAGCAACGTGCGCCAACTGGCGCGACTGTCAGAGAAATAACCGCGCCAATTAAGCTTGCCAACTAAAAAGATAAAAGATATGACCTCAGGTCGGGTTGACAGTGCTCAGATGGGTCAAACAGTAAAGAATCAACTCAAAACTGACTCAGGAAGCTCATGCACTCAAGCAAGCAGAAGAAAATTAACATGTAAGACAGAAATCAAAGAGTTACTCCCCAGCGGAGTCGCCAATTTGTTGGTAAGGTAAATCCCCTCTGCGGACAGAGGCGATCCCACTAGCCTATCACAGAACTAGCCACAAACAAACCACGCTGCTACGCAAGTTCCTAGTTATGCATCAAAGGTGAATCAAGAAGACTAACCTGGAGTCCAACGCTATGATTGAAGCAGAGTTGATATCCTCGCTCCCTTGCTCCAACAGATCATAACGAATACCTGCACATGCAAAGGAAGAGACAGATACCAACATAAAAACTACCAAGGCACAACTATATTTCAGTCAGAAAGGAAATAAATCAACATATCACCATGATAGATAATGAGATTGGAACTATAATAGCAGTCGCTCATCAATTAATAAACAAGAAAAGTTACAACCATTGTTCTGACGTCGACCCTTCTCCTGGCTGGGCGAGTAACTATATGTGTCTTGACATGCATCTCCTCTCCGGCAGCATAACCTCTCTAGCACTCACTAGCATTCCTCCAAGAACTCAACATCTAACACTCCATGACCAATAATCATCACTACTATCACTCAATCACCAAATCACTAGCATAACACTAACACCAACACTCTAGCTTGTCCAACGCATAATGACAAGCTTATATAGATGAAGAAGGGAGGAGGATGCGATGAACCGGGACACCTTTCGCGGATTTAGCAAAAGCCATAAAGATGGATAAAGCTCGACAAAAGACTGATTTTTTATCCTCATAAAAGCTCCATGTAATGAAGGAAACAACAGCGGGACGTGCATTAAGGCAAAAAGCGCGACTAAATTTGGTTGGCGCGACTGTTGCTCTAAGACAGAGCGCCAATGGTCGCGCCTTCTTTTGAGGATCTCCACCATTGGCGCGGGTAGAATACTGTGGACTTGCGCCAATGGAAAAAGAGCACTTTTTAGGGATGATCTGCAGAAGGTGTCTTCAGGGAACATGGAGTACATACTCAGGGGAACATAATGCAAGTGTTTTTAGCCTTTGTCACTTCTTATAACTCCCGGGATGTGTCCTCCAAGGTACGACAAGAGGAGTAACAGGGATGGTGACAAATTACTGTGTAACACCTGTCATCTTAAAACCGGCATGTAACTCCTTTTTCACCTGTGAAATATGATAATCATGGTTGTCAGTAATGATCAAATCATCTACATACATAACAAGAATTACCAGATATTTTCCCTGTTGTCACACATACAAAGTATCATGAGATTCACTTCGTTGAAAACCGACTTTCTTAAGGTATTCATCCATCTTTGCATACCAAGCTCGGGGAGCTTGTTTTAATCCATATAAAGCCTTGATCAATTTGCAGACTTTATGTTCTTGTCCTTCAACTTCAAAACCTGGCGGTTGGGTCATATACACTTCCTCCTGTAAATCCCCGTTGAGAAAAGCACTTTTCACATCCATTTGATGAACTTTCCATCCTTTCTGAGTGGCCAATGCAAGTGTTAATTGGATGGTGTTCTTTTTAGCTGTAGGAGCAAAAGTTTTCTCATAATCAATGCCTTCCTGCTGCGCAAAACCTTTTGCGACAAGTCGTGCTTTATACTTTTCAAGTTCTCCTTTTTTATTATACTTAATTCTGTAAACCCATTTGCATCCTATGGGTTTAACATTTGCTGGACAATCAACAAGTTTCCAAGTGTTGTTATCAATTACTGCCTGATATTCTTCAACCATAGCTTGTTGCCATTCTTTATGTTTTACTGCTTCTTTGTATGTGGAAGGTTCATTAAAATCATTTGCTATTAAGGCAAAATTGCCTTCACTTCTATGTGCCCTTCTGGTGCCTGTTTTATTCTGCTCATCAGGCTTTACATCTTTCAAAAGTTGAACTGCCCATTTTGGTAGTTGGTGCTCACTTGTTTGTGCTTCTGTAAAGTATCCATCATTGTAAAGAGGATTAATATAAACTGATGTTCGTCGTTCAGGTGAAGAATGTGGAGAATCATTGTCAGAAGAACTGCTGCTGCTTGGAGATGCGGATGAACTGCTAGAAGACCCAGATGATGTTGTTGATGGAGATGGACTGGATGACTCATCCTCAGAGGAAGGAAAATCAAGTTCATACCAATTTGGTGAAGTTGGTTGACTTTGCATTTTTCCATTTCTTTTACTTCCTTTAGTTTCTAACTTGTGAAGAAGGTTTTCAATTTCTTCAGCAATCTTGCTCTCAGTTTCATCAAAAATGACATCCCTGCTCACAATGAATTTTCCATTGGTCAAAAGACGATACCCTTTCTTCTCATCAGAATAGCCAATCATTGTGCATTTCAAACTTCTTGAGTCAAGCTTAGTTCATTTTTCTTTCGGAACTAAGGCATAACACACTGACCCAAAAACTCTAAGATGTTTAACTCGAGGTTTGAAACCAAACCAAGCTTCATAAGGTGTGATTCTGTCTAAAGAAGTAGTTGGAGATCTGTTCTTAAGTAGACAGCTGTATGTATTGCTTCTGCCCAATATGTTTGACTTAACCTCTTGAAAGTTAACATGGATCTCGCCATTCCTAACAAGGTGCGATTCATTCTTTCGACTACTCCATTTTGCTGTGGAGTGTAAACATTTGTAAGATGTCGTCTTATGCCATTTTCACTGCAATAAGTTTTGAATTCATTTGAAGTGAATTCTCCCCCATTATCCGTCCTGAGTGTACCTATCTTTTCTTTGACTTCATTTTCAACAAGTTGGCGAAAAATTTTAAACTTATCAAATGCTTCTCACTTGTTCTTCAAGAAGTAAACCCAAGTCATTCTATTGAAATCATCAATGAATAGTAAGAAATATTTGCATCCACCAAAGGAAGTTTGTAGTGGTCCACAAACATCACTGGGAACTAGTTGTAGCCGCTTGTTTGCACGCCATGAACTTGTTGGAAAACTTTCTCGATTTTGTTTTCCATAAATGCAAGCTTCACATTTTGCATTTTCCCTTTTGAAAGTGGGAAGTCCTTTAACCATTCCTTGTTTCTACAATTGAGAAAGACCCTCAAAATTCAAATGTCCATATCTTACATGCCATAGTCTTATAGGTGAAATACCTGTAGTCACTGCCCTGCAAAATCAGAATGCCTTGGAATAACTGTCCCTTTCATCCGTAACAGTTTTCCATCTTCATAACCTGTCATGACTGTTTTCAAGTTCCGTTAGACTGAATTAATCTTGACTGAACCATCTTCCATAATCACCTGATGTCCTGCTTGTCGAATCGTGACTAAAGAGAGAAATTTTTTCTTAAAACTCGGTACATACCATACATTGGAAATCATTTTTTCTCCAATGCGAGGGAGAAAAACTTTTACTGCTCCTTTTCCATAAGGAGTATGTTTTGTATCATCAGCAAGAAAAATGGAATTAAGTTGGCAATCTTGAAAATTCCAGAAAAAATCACGTGGACAAGTCATGTGCTGAGTGGCCCCGGAATCCAAGATCCAGGCATCTCCATAGTCACTTCTAAGATGGGATGAAAGTTGTGATGCTGGTGAGGAAGTAAAAACATATTCTGAGTTATCATCATCTTGATCATTTGCAAATTGCGCTGAATGCTGCTGAAACTTGGGAATTTTATTAAGTGAAGTTCGACAATCTTCAGCATAAGGGCCAACTTTGTTACATATTTGACACACAATTTGACTTAAGTATCTTCCTCTTCCTGAAGATTTTCCTCTGCCTCTGCTTTGACTTCTATGTTGAGATTGTCCTATACCTTGATTATTATTTCCTTGTCCTTGAAAATTGCCTCTTCCTTGGTTGTTTCCTCTACCTTGAAAATCATTCCTTCCTGAACTATTTCCTCTGTTAAAATTGTTTCCTCTGCTTTGGCTTCGACCTCGACTTTGTACATTATGTGTTGCTTGATTCTGATTCCCTCTGCCTCTGCCTCGAGAACTGTCTGCTAATGATTTACTAGTGCTAGCCTCTGTGAGAAAAACATCTTCACCAACTTTCTTCTTCCCAAAAGTTTTATCATGTTGAGTCAACATTTCACAAAGCTCATCAAACTTTAGTTTCTCTAATTTCCCAGTTAATTGTAGAGTCTCCAAAAAATGCGTGTAGGAAGAAGGAAGACCAGCAATTACAATTGTTACCATAAAACTATCATCAATTGCGGGAAAACCAACATTAATAATTTCCTGCCTAATATTCTTAAGTCTTGAGATATATTCAAGAACATCACCGCCTTCAGTTAATTTTTGTTGCAACAATTTTAATTGTAGATCAACTTTCTTTGATTGAGGCTAAGTATCGAAGAGGTCTTTAAAAGTTTTCAAAGCAGACCATGCATCTGTAGCATTTTCTATATGGACATACATTTCATCATTCACAGAAGATTTAATAAGAGCTAAGGCTTTAGCATTCTTGACTTCCCATTTTGCTAGTGCGGCTGCATCTATGGGTTTATTTGACTTAACATCTCCATCACATATTCCTTGCCATAATTCATTGTAAATGAGAGTGCTTTCGATGAGACGATGCCATGTTTTATAAGATTTTGTGCCTTCAAGTTTGTCGGAATCAGAAAACAAATTAATCAACTTAGACATTGTAGTGTTAAGACTTCGCACCACAAATCAAGCTCCAAAAAACTCAAGATGCGCAACACAATAGCAACACACGACGCAAGAAACGAACTATCGGGGCTTGGCCTTGACCCTCGAATAGTCGTCAAAATAGGAGAAAATTGACTGAGCTTTACACTTGGCTCTAGTCAATTTCTCAAATTTTTACAAGGCAACTTTCAAAATTTGATTTTTACAATGGTGCTTTTGCACAATCTGGTAAAAAATTACCCCCCCTCAAAGTAAAACTACTCACAATGTGATGATCCCAATTAAAAAATAACTTCTTGAAAACAAATTACCCAACACACCTTATCTCTCCAATTTACAAATTACAAATAAAAATCTCCTTATTACTTCAACAAAAATACAAATCACCTTATTGTTCCAAATATTTACAAAATCCTTATTACTCCAATTACATAAAATTATATAGTGTATCTCACCAAATTACAAACTATATATTACAAAAACCTTATCTCTCCAAATTACAAACTATTAAAAAAACTTTATAATTCACCTTATTTCCCCTTTACAAAAAACTTTCTTATCCAACTTATCATTACTCTCTTTTATTTTTTAAAAACCCCATTAAAAAAAAAAGATTTTGAATGTTACGTGAACTTTTTTTTTTCTAAATAAGACTGAGCTATTATATTACAAAAAAAGCAAAAATTTCATCAGCAGTATTACAACAGAGCCGAAGCCCTGTGATTCCTGTCGTAGGACTGACAGTAAACTCAGGAATAATCATCTCCAGGATTACAAAAGACTGACACTTGAACCAGATCGACATTCATGAGATCGACATACATATTTAGCTGAGACTGAAACACATGGAGTCTGAAACAACTATAGATAGCCGACACTTTGACAGAGAAGGACAGAATTACATAATGACATAGAGCAGACACATATAAGATAGCGGTGAGAAAATTCCTTGCTTAGAAACCTGGTGCGAAATGCTGGGCGAGCTATTCATCATCAGTGGTGTGCGGGTCGTCCTCCATTTTGCATCTGGGAGGCTGGTGGATGTCCTGTTCGGTGGGAACGTTGCGCTGCACAGGTTCACTTCGGCCTACCCCAGGGTCTGGGGAGAAGCTGTCTTGAACAGGGCGTAGCATGTCAATGGCGGGAAGTTGCATGTCAACTGTGGGAGCCAACCCAGGCATCCGCGGAGGGCTGGCACGAGGAGCCTCATCTTGACCCCGAGGATTGCTGCAGTGCTCCACCGAAACCGTTACAAAGAAAGTGGAATTTGACAGTGTACATGGAATGCGGTATCTTACCATTGGGTGCTCAGAGTGACCACATTCCATCCGTTCCTGGTGTTCCGCTGCTCTTCCTCTGCCCACAGCCCTTCCCCTGGTTCGTTTGCGCTCAGAAGAAACCTCAATTGAGGAGGAGGGGGAGGGGGCTTGCCTCTGAGACGAGGCCCTGCCTCTATAGCTCCCACGCCGACTTATCCCGCGTTGGCGCTCTCGCTGCATCCTTGAATTGGGCGGGTAGCAGGTATACTCACGCGTAGCCTCCCTTGAAACCAGACTCCCAATCCTTATACCAGACTGCGGGTAGCAGGTATACACCACCGCCGAGCTCCCAATCCTTATACCTGACTGCGGGTGAATGACATGGATGTCATACTTCCCCGAATTGCTCGAATTGAAAGAATTCCCCCTCGCGGCTTCAGAACCTCCACAACCGCTCTCAGAATCCGAACAGGAGCCAACACAGTGAGCCACCACCACCTCCCTCAGGACCAGAGCATGAGCAAACGCGAATTGCGGGAGAATGTCCGAGAACCTGTGGCTTTGAAGCGCCATATTCCAGTTACCAAGGCGCACAGTTAATGCAGAAGGGACTCGTCTGCCATGAACCATAACATGCGTTCTTAAATGCTGTCTGTTGCTATAACTAATGCAAATCCTTCTGGTGTACGTGGCTCGTCCGGGCGGACACATGCCCTTATGACGAGCCACAAGCTTGCTATGCCGTATAACCACCCGCATCCGGGAGAATTTTACGTGAACTTTAAAAAGTGAATAAATCTACTTTTAAAGCATATATCAAGCCTTTTTAAAAAAAGCACATCCTAACTCACGCTGGCTTTTAAATATCCACGCAGGCTGGCAACACTGGCTGACAGGCTCGCTTGTTGCTGGTTTCAGCTGGCTTTTAAAAATCCACAAAGGCTGGCAATGTTGGCTGGCAGGCTGGCTTGTTGCTTTGAAGGAAGTCCAGAGTTCGAAACCGTGGAACGCTAGCTAGAACAGGAGTGCGAACGTTGGTTGGAATGTTGGCTAGAACACTGGATCTCGACTTTAAAACACAGAAAGCGATGTCACCATGAAAGAAACGTTTTTCTTATTCTGGAATACGCTAATTTTTTATATAGCAGCCACTAATTTTAATTAATCAACCAAAGGCTCATGTTGATGCAGCAAAGGACCGGCCTTTCATCAATGGTTGCCTGATCAGCAAGCTGCGCTTCTGGGAAGTTCTTCAAATCTGCAGGCTGTTCAAAACAAAATCCATGCAAACCTATATATACAATTTATTCTGCGTCCCTCAAAGTGATTTTCACATATTCTGCGTCCATTTTGGCTGAAACGTTAAGAGGGTTACTTAGATCCGGTCATGGGGATTCGGAAGGTGGGGAATGCTGGATTTACCAGCGCAATTAAAGCACAAAAAACAAATTAAATTACAGAAATTCTGTGAGTTTATTTCCATTCAAATGCAGAGTGCTGATGTACTCAAAACAAAAAATAAACACATGTTGCAAACAATAACCAAAGCGCCCAGTTCTGTTACGCTGTTTTAATTTACCGAAAGCTCAAGAGGGCCTGATCGAATCTGGATGCAAGATCGAATCTGGATGCACCAAAAGCTCAAGAGGGCATATTACATGCATCAGCTGGCATACCAATGAGATCGAAGAACCCACGCAAGATTTTAAATCCTCCAAGCCAGAAATCGCAGGACAAAACTTTTATTTCTTCCCAAGGGGCTGTTCATTCATTAATAAAATCTCTGTTTCTTTTAAACAAAGAAAAAAAATTGGACAAATGCCATACCAATCATTTGCTGATCACTTCAACGGAGTTGAGTTTTCCACGATCTGATAGAGCTGGAATCTCCTCCTCAAATCAACTGCAGCATTACTGGAGCTCTGATACCACAATAATGGCAGAAGTGTCCTCAGACACGTAATTTTATTAATCAGAAAAAATAATTACATAATTTAATTTTGCAAGAGTTTACACCCGAACAACCAAACACTCTTGCAATGAGCTATTTATAAGCTCCATGTCCTAACTACCTCTAATTATGGATCACTTATTAAATAACAAGTGTCCATTTACAATAAATGCTATAAAAACCAACTAGCTAACAAATCTCCTAAAATAGAGCCTAAGATACGACACATTTGGAGAGTCATATCTAGTTACAACAATATGCTAATTCTAAAAGTCTCCATTAAATAATTAAACATTCTAGAATAATAATTATTAATTTAATATCTTAAATTAATAATTATTTTATTATAGTTTTATAGCCTATGATAAAATTGTATTTTTGGATCATCTAACACTCCTTCCTCTTTGCTTGATGAAGCTGGTAAAGCCAAAAATCAAGTAACCGAGAAGAAGAAGGAGAAGAAGAAGAAAGAGAAGAAGAAGAAGGAGCCAAAGGCGAAAAGGGGCAACCAAGCATCGTCTAGCGAAAATCCACACACTGCACAGTCCAAGCCTAAATCGCCATGTGTCATTTGGAAAGGAGACCACTATCATCGAGATTGTCCTTGCATCCCTCGGATCTTAAGGGATTGGTCTCTTCGTTTGCACAATCCGGTGTCATCAATCTCTGATGATCATGTTGAAAATACACCGCCGACTAGTGAAAGTGAAGCTCCTGGACAAAAAGGAAAATGTAAATTTCCTTGTAAACTGTGTGAAGGCGATCACACCGTCCACCATTGTCCCTTCTTAGACGAGGCTAAAAGAGTTTTGGACGACCGTCCGGTTTCACCGTTACGACTGCCTCCTGGATACAAGAAACTCTTGCCGAGTTCGTCACTAGTTGAAAATCCGACTGACACGCCATTATGGTCAGCCGAAGCATCTATCATTGAAGATAAACCATCTGAATCCACACCAGACGAAAGTCAAAAGGTCGAGGCGGCAGTTGACCCGGTCTTACCTTCAGAGGATCCATCTTCAGATGATATAGTCACCGCGAAGAACAAGAACGACACCATCCAAATTCTTTCGTAAGCATAGACTCCGATGAACATGGGGGTAGTCTACCCGTTCCTTTACTGCAGGAAGGAAGTTCGTCAGAGTCATATCCGGCTGTTTATTCGGTCCCACCTCCAAGCAACCTAGTTGTTTCCTTCGTTTGGAATCTACTAGGCAGACCCCGCTTACCGGCTAGTGTACCATTTCAAATCATTGCTCAAATATACAGAATGGTCATGGTTGGTACCATCATAGATGAAGGGGCTTATGTGAGTATCCTTTCCTCAACTGCTTGGAAAGCGCTTGGTTCGCCACCGCTTTTGCCTGAAATGAGAAATCTAACAGACTTTAACAAAGGAACCAGTCGACCGTTAGGGATCCTTCCCAATGTGCCAATAACATTGAGAAGGAAAACCGTTCACATGAATGTAATGATAGTCCAAGGACCCCTAGATTATAATCTACTCCTTGGACGTGACTATATTTATTGCATGGGAGCCATTGTCTCCTCACTCTTTAGAGTAATGTGTTTTCCGCATGAAGGAAGAGTGGTCAAGCTCGTAGACCAGCTCTCATTCCCCGGTTCACACATAGCAAATAGTCATATACCATCCCTGAATGGTCTTTTCACGCAAGGAATGTCTCATCAATCCCCAGTCCGTCCTCCTGATGAGCGCGAGTGATTCGAAGGATATGACTGAAACCCAGGGGTCATGCACCTTGGCCTGTTTCGACAGGAAAACCTTGGGTATAGGGTAGGTTTCCGCGAAGGATATATGACTGGTTGACATACTTGTCCGTTTAGGAAAATGGGGTTAAACCAGAATGAGATACCTCTGTTAGAAGGTAGGCCTTTCGCAATAGAACAAATGTTTCGTCTACAAATTGAAGGGTAACCTGGAAAAGGTAGGCCTTTCCCGATAAAACAAATGTTTTGTCTGCAAATTGAGGGGTAACCTGGAAACTCTGCTTCACTATACCTGGGGGCATGCAAACCTTTTGGCATGCAAGCGAAGAGTGACCATCTATTTTTAAATTTATAGGTCCTCTAACCCTTTAAACTCGTAGGATTGGTCGTTTCCTAACTTGCATAAAGAAAGGATGCGGGGCAAAGCTTTGAAAAATGCCATTTTTTTAAATGAGACATCCTTATATAACTGGATCGAGCATTTTTAACGCGCAATTCAAGCTCGTTAAAAAATAAAGCAATGAGCAAATGTTCCCCCAAAGTTTAAGCTCATTAAAAAATAAACCATTTTCCGGTAAATAACCATCGTGAATGTATTATCATCAGCCTTTGAAGCCTTGGTCGTGTTCTCATCATCACCTCCACTTTGTTTTGGTCGATCATTCACCTCCATTTGATTGTTTACCCTTTTTGAGGAACAGCTGCGAAGAGTGATCCTGTTAGCCATCCTTGTGACACTGCCGTGATTGAAAAATTCCAAACCTTACCTGGAATTAGCTGCTACCCAAATTTATCACTCGTTCCTCAAAAAACGAGTCTCCTTTAAGCTCCTTTCAACTGACTCGTAAAATATGAAAAGATTGCCGAGAAATTGGCCTCTCCAGCTTGTTAAAGGGATCGGAAGTGCTATCCCTCCTGTAGATTTTAATCTTTTTGGACTTGAGGGATCATTACACAAAAGGATTGAGCACTTGTCTTGTTCGGCTTGTTAAAAGTATCGAAAATTAATCCCTTTTGTATTGTTTTATACGTTTTCGAACTCAAGGGATTATATGACGAAAAAGGATTATTGGATTTTTCTTTACGTCCCATTTTCAGACTCTCTAAAATTGAAAAGGACCGAGTTATCCTTGTCGTTAAACTTGTTAAAACCGAATAGCGACAAACTTGTCCATACAGACAAGAACGAGTTTCACTATCGATAGGCTCGTTAAAACATAGCGATGGGGTTGCCCAAAGGGCAAATTATAGAACAAGCATATATTATCCTCCTCAAGCTTGACAAGAATAAAGAGGTACTGGTCAGCAATGACTGGGGAAAAATTGGGAAGAAAACTTTATTGGTAGCAAGTCGCTCTTGAACATGACACTTTCACTCTGCATCCGAGTCGGGTTGGGTTGTTCCGTTCACTGGTCATATCACCATGGGTCCATCACACCATCCATATTTGGGGTTAACGATACCAATCCATCATGTCAGTGTCGCTAATATGTTCAAGAGAAGTCACTCAAAGAATTCACCTGTGTCTCATCCACTGCAATACATTTACGCTCCATTCTTTCATGACCGCCACCCTAAACCTTATATCACCAGATCGTTTTCACCTCCATTAAAATCATTTGCTCCATTCCATGTCATTGATGTGGGATTCACTAAGGCCCTCCTATGACGGATCGCTTCTTGTCGACATAAGCTCATTATCCAAGAAGTCGATCTAGGAACAACCCTTTCAGTACTTTGAAACTTGCATGCCCCAATGGCAAATTTCTCACTTCCGGCGACAGGTTTACATCAATGGCCTTCGACCGAAAGACTTTGCGCGGTGTTCGACTCCAAGTCCCTTATTCACACCACGTGAATTGTACTGTAGTACCTTGAGGGTCATCATCATTATCGGTGATTCCTCTCGCGCCTGTTAACAGCTTACATCATTGGCTAGTAATCAGGCGATGTCTTTCCATGTTCGACGCCAGAACATCTCTCGCATGGATCGACTTGTACTTTGAGTGAGGATAGAACGAGATTGAAGACCCCGGATCTAGTTTCATCCATCTAGGCTGCGATATATATTCAGGAAAATAAAGACATCAAATGTACATCATTACTACATAGATAATCATCCAACCCAAAGGGGTGATGGCTCTACCAGAATCATCAGTCTACACTCAGACGATTGTCTGTCTTATGTACATGAAAATGAATTTATAAAGCTGAGCATGGGAATGCCCGCCTCAGCTAGATCATGAAAATATTATGAATATAATGTATTGTATTGTATCTTATTACAAGTTGCATTCCAGCTCGAAAAAACTTCAGATCCTCATGATAAAGCATTTCACCCGACATCAACAGATTAACGACCTCATGCTTTAGGGGGCAACTGTTATAGAAATTTTTGGGCACTGCAACTGCAATCATAAATGTCCATAAAACAAGGGCTCTTAAGTCCCTAAAAGTGTTGTTCCAACCTCTAAAAGAACAAGGTCAAATGATTACATTTCTCCCAGAAGTTCTCCATGAAAAACTGCTCAGAACTGGTCAAAACTGGACCATCTCACCTACTCCATGGTCAAAGTGCGTTGCATTCCTCCTAAATACACATGGGAGGTGTGATGCATACTGAAAATCCCTTCTATGGGGTGCGATGGGCGAGAGTGGACAAATGGCAGGGTCAATCTGCAAGGTGGAGGATCATGGAATCTTCCAGAAACTTCTCTTGTGACACTTGCCTCTTTGCATTCGCCCAGGGATGAGTAAGAGATCATCAATCTCCAAGTGGAATCAAGAACTATCAGAGAGAGGACACTAATCAAATCTCAAAAGCTGACGCACCCCCCTTGCAAACATCTATATATGGATCCCTCATCCCAGAGATACAAAAGCTGGAATTTTGTATCTTGTAAGGAAGTGTTGTCGGTTTCTTGGTGCAACATCATAGTGTTGGGTGATCTAAGCTTTTCATGAGGTGAAGAAGGGCTTTCTTGCTGAGAGGATGATGCGGGGTCAGAACAATTGGTTGTAATCCTCTTTGCTATTCTTGATTATTAATAAAGCTATTCAAGTTTTCCTCCACATTCTTGTATGATTAATGATATATGCATTTTTGTTGTCAATATATATCTGGTCCTATATTGTTTATGATAATAGATCTATGTTCTTGGATAGTGTTATGCTGCTTTGATTCTACAGGTGCTCTTTGAAGCTGGGTAGACGAGGAAGCGAGTGGCAAAGATCTATCAGAAGGAAGAGGGATCAAGCAAGGAACCAAGTGCAAGACAGAGGTTGGTCTCCTTTATTCCCCTCTTATCTATTTTTCATAAAGGAAAAGGAAAGTGGTTTTAGTTTGTTTGTTTCTAAGGTAGCTACCAGCCTTAGTGGGACTAGCAGCTCTGCATAGACACTAGATTTCCCGATAACACCAGAGAACATCTGTCACAAGAAGAGGATGTGAACAAACAACAAACTCATAACCAAACAACCACATCCTCTCCCCCGTTCCCAGAACGATTAATCATACCTCGACCTACACAATATCCTGATTTTGACATTTTGGGAGAATTACAAAATTTGTACATAAAAATTCCATTCCTCTAAGCCATTCAAGACATTCCGATATATGCATAGACTATCAAAGAATTGTGTGTAAAGAAACCAAGGAGGAATGCAGCAAATAATCCAAGAGTCCAAGTAGTTGGCACTCTATCTGACTTATTATCAGGAAAAGAAACACCCATTAAATACGAAGACCCAGGAAATCCAATAGTCACCATGTAAATTTATGGTCAAACCTTCCCTAATGCCTTAGTTGATCTAGGAGTTGCAACCAACATCTTAACAACTACTACTTGCCAAAAGCTAGGCATTACATCTGTAGAACCCACCTCTACCTTGTTAGAGCTGGCTGACCGATCTGTGGTTAGGCCAGAGGGCACGCTACATGATGTCATGGTATCTGTTGAATCCTGGGAATATCCGACTGATTTTCTGAAAATAAATCCCAAAAGCCGACTTGATGGACACCCATTAATTTTAGGTAGACCTTGGCTTGCAACTGCCGATGCCTATATTGGCTGTCAACAAGGCAATATGACTATAACAAGGGGAGCGAATATCAAGAACTTAGCCTTATATCCTTCAGCACAACCAAGTGTCACAATGATCAAAACTAATAAGCACATTGTATCATACCTTACTGACAACATTAGATCTCCATTAAATATACAAGAGGCACTTGATTTTAAAGATCAGACAAAGGACGACGCCATTAATAAATTTATTAGTCAAACTGAATTCAGATCCCGCACACAGTGTCACATGATAGAGGCAGCATTCGATAACGAATTAGAAGAAGATCCTCTTAAAGATACACATGAACAAACGATACCTGTTACCTCTATTGCAAATAGTAAAATTGTGGAAATCGCACTGGGAAAAAACTTAAACATTAATGCCAACCTCACCTCCGAACAAGAAACAAAGCTCATCCATCTGTTGAGAAAATATAAAGAAACATTTGCATGGGACTACCCTGACATGAAAGGAATTGACCCCCAATTATGTACACACCACATTTACATAGAAAAAGATGCGAGACCTGTTCGCCAGCCTCAGAGGAGACTTAATCCTGATCTAAAAGATGTGGTAAAAGCTGAACTTCAAAAAATTTTAGATGTCAATTTCATCTATCCTATCTCCGATAGTAAATGGGTCTCTCCGCTTGTGGTGGTACCAAAAAAGAATGGGAAATGGAGAATTTGTGTGGACTACAGAGAACTAAATAAAGCAACACAGAAAGACCACTTCCCTCTCCCATTCCTCGACCAAGTATTAGACACTTTGGCAGGAAATAAATTCTTTTCTTTCCTGGATGGCTTCAGTGGATACAATCAGATTCAAATTGCCCCTGAAGACCAAGACAAAACCACTTTAGTTGTCCTTGGGGAACATTTGCCTACAGAGTTCTACCTTTTGGCTTATGCAATGCTCCTGCCACATTCCAAAGGGCTATCCTCAGCATTTTTGCAGACTTAATAAATGAAGGACTTGAAGTATACATGGATGACTTTACACCGTATGGAGACGATTTTGATCCAGCATTGGATACACTAGAAAAAGTCCTACAACGCTGCATTGCTACCAGGCTTTGTTTAAGCCATGAAAAATGCTATATGATGATGACTGAAGGACTTATTCTAGGACACTATATCTCAGCAGCTGGCATTCAGGTAGACCCAGCCAAAATCCAAATAATTTTGCTTATTCCCACTCCTACCACTCAAACGGAGGTATGCAGTTTTCTTGGATTTTCTGGTTATTATAGGAGGTTTATAAAACATTTTTCACATATTGTTGCACCTTTATATGCACTAACTGGTAATGTTGATTTTCTTTGGACAGAAAAATGTGAACGTGCTTTCCAGGATCTAAAGAAGCTTGTGTCCACAACCCCAGTCCTTCGAGGACCAAATTGGGATTTTCCATTTCAAATATCATTTGATGCCTCAGATACAGCCATTGGAGCAGTCCTTGGGCAGGAAGAGGATAAAAAACCATATGCAATTTATTATATTAGCAAAAATTTATCCCCTGCTGAATTAAATTACACTGTTACTGAGAAAGAATTTTTAGCTGTAATACATGCTGTCAATAAGTTTAGACATTACATTACTGGATACCCTGTTATCTTGTATACAGATCATTCTACCATCAAATATTTAGCAAACAAGCCTATCACAAATGGAAGAATAACTAGATGGCTGATTTTATTGCAGGAATTTGATATTACAATCAAGGATAGACCTGGAAAAGAAAATCATGTAGCCGATTTTCTCTCAAGAATGCCAAAGCCAATCGATGCAGCAACAGTTGAAGATCAATTTCCGGACGAGCATATGTTTGTTGTTGCTGTTCAAGCACCCTAGTATGCTGATGTTTCCAATTACCAAGCAGTAGGTAAACTACCGAAACATCTAACCCCTAATGAGCGGAAACAGATTATTCAGAGGAGTGCTCGATTCTCGTGGGTTGGAGGCTACCTGTTCCACACAGGGGCAGATATGCATATCAGAAGATGCGTTCGAGAGGATGAAATCTTCGACATTTTAAGAGCCTGCCATGACGGACCATGTGGCGAACATTTCGCCGATCATAGAACTGGACATAAGGTGCTGCAAACAGGGTATTATTGGCCTACAATTTTCAAAGATGCAAAGAAATTTGTCCAAGCCTGTGACATTTTCCAGAGAGTAGGATGCCCTGGTTAGTCCGATGAGATGCCCTTGAACCCACAGTTAGTCATTGAACCATTCGAACAATGGGCTCTTGATTTCGTCGGACCAATTAACCCACCCTCAAATCAGAAAACATATATTCTGGTGGCAACAGAATATGTCACCAAATGGGTTGAGGCAGAGGCGTTTCCGAGAGCTACAGAAGATTCTGTCATACAGTTCTTGTTCCATATATTTGTGCGTTATGGCCTTCTAAGAGATATAATTAGAGACGGTGGACCACAGTTTTCTAGGAACAAAATAGCTGCAACACTAAAAAACTATCATGTCCAGCACAAAATCACTACTCCATACCACCCACAGGCAAATGGTCAGGTAGAAAGCAACAATAAAATAATAGAAGCAATCCTAACAAAAACAATTGCGTCACATAGACGTGATTGGGCTACCAGACTACCAGAGGCACTGTGGGCTTACAAAACAACATGGAGAAGTACCATTGGTTACTCACTTTATCAATTAGTGTTTGGCAAGCAACCCATTTTTCCCATAGAATTCGAAATCCAAACACTGCGAACAACATAGGAAGTTGGCTTAGATTTAACTGAGGCACAGATTAATCGATTACAACAGATCAATGAGCTCGATGAAATCAAGCTCTCTGCACTCCAAAACACTGCACTTATCCAACAGCAGCGAGCTAAATGGCATGATGCTCTCATTAAAAATAAAGTCTTCCACGAAGGAGACTGGGCACTTTTGTACGATTCCAGGTTTCAGGACTTTCCTGGGAAACTTCAGACTCGTTGGTTGGGACCATACGAAATCCAGAAGGTACATGACAATGGTACTCTTACTCTAATCACTATTGACGGTTTCGGATATGCCTTCAAGGCAAATGGCCACCGAGTTCGTCTTTATCGCAAACCACTCACTCGGGAGTCCTTCTGCCAGTAGCTACACCAAGACTCTGATATGGAAATTTTGGGGGAGGGAGAGAAATCTTCTTGACCTGCAATTCATTAAGTCATTTGTTTCTTTCTATACTTTGTACATAATTTCTTTGTTTTGTTGAATTATTTCGTTAGCAACAGTAATTTTATTATTTTCTGTTGTTCCTTTTTCAAAGGAACAACACCTTTTGGATCAGCCGTCATTTTGCTTTAATTTTGTTCTTTTTCTTTATTTTTGCTTTTTGCTGTTCCTTTTCCAAAGGAACGACGCTTTTGCTTTCTGCTGTTCTTTTTCCAAAGGAACAACGCTTTTGCTTTTTGCTGTTCCTTTTTCAAAGGAACAACATTTTCGATTTTTGTTGTTCCTTTTCTAAAGGAACGACATTTTTGCATTTTTTTGTTCCTTTTCCAAAGAAACAACATTTTCGATTTTTGTTGTTCCTTTTACAAAGTAACAACGTTTTCGATTTTCACTGTTCCTTTTACAAATGAACGACATTTGTGTGTTTTGTTGTTCCTTTTCCAAAGGAACAACGTTTTCGATTTTTGATGTTCATTTTCCAAAGGAACGACATTTCTACGTTTTGTTGTTCCTTTACATTTTCGATTTTTGCTCTTCCTTTTCCAAATGAACAACATTTTCGATTTTTGCTGTTCCTTTTCCAAAGGAACGACATTTGTGTGTTTTGTTGTTCCTTTTCCAAAGGAACAATGTTTTCGATTTTTGTTGTTCCTTTTCCAAAGGAACGAATTTGTGTGTTTTGTTGTTCCTTTTCCAAAGGAACAACGTTTTCGATTTTTTGTTGTTCCTTTTCCAAAGGAACGACATTTGTGTGTTTTGCTGTTTCTTTTCCAAAGGAACACCGTTTCCGATTTTTGCTGTTCATTTTCCAAAGGAATAACGTTTCTAATTTTTGTTGTTCCTTTTACAAAGGAACCACATTTGTGTTTTCTGCTGTTCCTTTTCCAAAGGAACAACATTTTTGATATTTGTTGTTCCTTTTTCCAAAAGGAACACCACTTGTATTCTTTTGCTCTTCCTCTTAGAAACAGCAACATCCTTGTATTCCTTTTACTTATGCTTGCTCCCCTTGTTGTTTTAAATTAAAGATTCTTAATGTTCCTGTTCTTTCAAGTCTTTTGGAATACAACTATGCATTTATGCAATGGATACAAAAATCACAACATACTAAAATCAAGTGAATTATAAAATCGTTATTTTTATAAGAAATTGCTTTGAATTGGTAAAAGGGCAGAGGGAAGGACACACTTACCCATTATCTTTTGTTGTCATTGCTTCACTAACTCTGCTCTGATTGGTTATCTTTATCATGTTGGTTCTTTTTAAATCCTCTTTGATTATTATTCAGGAATAGGAGCAAAGGGTTTATATTTTCCTATTGAGATGTTAAGACTTCTTCCACCATTCCTACTCTTAAGGAGTGTTGAACCACCCTTTGTGTATAAATGGGAAAGTACTTTATAAAAAAAAGAAAGAAAAGAAGAAGAAGAACAAACTGACTTGTTTATATAAAGTTGTCAAATGCAGGATAGGGGGTCTCACCAAGAGCCATTCTACCATGATCATGAGGAAGAAAGTGAAGTGGCATTCACACTATGGCCACCACACCAGGGATATGGTCCAAAAGGTATATCAAATAAAGAACCCTTGGAACAGGAGGTCTCATCACGAGCCGGCCTGCCCACCTTTCGCTCCTTCCTCATGAATGGAATTATGACTAACTGGTTACCAAGCTAGCATAATGGCCTACATTTTGACATCACACAACACTTCCTAAGCATACACAAAGGATCATGGTTCCATGGGTGAAATAAACAACTCTGCCAAGGTTATGGACACTTGTCGGCAGCAGAGCACTGTTAATGGTATTGAAGTCACATTATTTACACCAATAGGTAGTTATTAGCACCCTTCTGTTTCTTATACCTTAGTAATCAATCACATAAGACGAATGCATATTATTTTCCGAACCATACAACGCATGTAAATCTATTATCACCAATCATGGCAGAGCAATTGACAATGACCGCATGAGACTCGGTATGTACAACAGATGCCTTATCCTCCCAACCTCACATCATATCACAACAGTCTCTTACGTATTAAGCGATCCAACTTGACACCTCGATTTCGATAATCTGCTACTTTTGTAAACATGGCATATTGCCATACGCTGTTCCTTTATGACTCTGCTTTAGAACAGACCGGCACGCCGCTCCTTTATTTGACGGCCGGGATGACCTATCACATTGCGGGGGGGGAGGTTAACCTCATCATTCCTTGGATGACGTGTCAGACCGCTATTCGGGAAACTGTGTACTTGGGAATAGCACGACTCAACGGTATACTATTTTTTATTTTTGCATGACTTGCTGTTCCTAAGCCATTTCCATTGTATATTCTGTAGCATTAGATTTTGAGCGAGTCTTGCGTCTGTCAGCCTCTCTGTGTTTTAACAGCGTGAAAAGCTGTCGTTCCATTGTCAAAATTCTGAGGTTTTACAACAAAACCATAAACATGGGAGGGAGATCGATTCGGAGAAAACTGCAGGTGTTAACAGTCTCTGATGCTGCATGGGAAATCTTGGCAAGAGCTGGGTGGCTAACTTATCTCAATCGCTTACAGGAATCCAATGAGACTGTAGCAATTGAATTCTTGCAGAACTTGTAAGAGGATCACTCCACAGTGAGGGGGAGACACATAGCAGTCACCGATGACATAATCGCAGAGGTCTCGGGACTGCCAGCCACTGGACCTGTATGGACGCTAAAGAAGGAGAGATTCCAGAAGATTATAGAAACCTTCTAGGAGGAAGGCCAGAGCCTGACAATTAGAGGAAAGGGGGTTCTGCCAGTAGCATTAGGAGAACCATGGGCGGAATTGACAAAGACCATTCAAAGCTACATCACTTGTGAAGGAAGAAAAGATGTGGTAAGACCACGACACCTTAAACTTTTAGCTGTGTTAAAGCAAAAATGCTCTGTAAATTTACCTGCATTTTTGAATTCATTACTGCATGATGTTGCACGAAGCATGAAAAAGGCACATCATGTAGAATCAATTGTTAGTGATCATGGGTTGATACGGTTAATAGTCAGCCATAGCCTTACCCAGCAGCAGAGCAGTTGGGAAGAGCTAATTGCCATGATAGATGGAGGATTGACCACACCATCCCCAAAACGTAAACATGCCACCAGTACACTTGAGCGTCCAGAAAAATGAAGGAAATCGGTCCGACTAGCACGACTACGAGGGAGGCTGGAGAAGCCCCAAGGAAATACCAGCCAACTGGTAGAGACAGAAGATACAGGGGATGAGCAACCCCCATGATTAGAAGGAGAAGACAATGAGAAAGTAATGCAGGAAAACGAGGAAGGAGAAAATGAGGAAGAAACCGAGCAATCTAAGCAGGAGGAGGAAACAGAACAGCAGGAAGGTAGCTCAGTGCAGGATCCATTGAGAGAAGATGAATTGGCCAAAGTTTTGGCCAATATGGGTGAATATGGCCAATCTTCCAGCCCATCAGACCTCCATGTTGAAGAAGAACCAAAAGGACACTCTGCTCAGGAGGGAAATGCACTTGAAGAATCACATGCAGAGGAAGTAGAAGAGGAGAGTCAGCCTGTTCATGATGAAAACATGACAGGAGATGCAGAACAGGAACAATCCGTTCCTAGCCAGATGACACCAGAAGAAACTCCGAAAGCAGGGGGGGCAGAAAAGGAAGTCACCCAAGAAATAACAGAACCAGCTAGGGTTCTTGCCCCGGAGCAGCCAGAGAAGAGCAACAAAGAAGAACCCCAGAGAAAAAATCAAGAAATTAATCCAAGTCATAGTCCAGGCCACAGCGGCAGTCTGCTGTTCCCTCTAAGGAAATTGAGGAAATTAAGAAATTACGGAAAGAACAGCAAATAATACTGAATGTAATAGTTCAGCTTCGACAGCAAATTAGGATTTTGAAAGCAAGAAAAAGGGTAAAAAGGACTTCGGGAAGGAAACATGCAATCGCTCCAGCAAAACCCCTCAAGACAAAGGATCGGAGGACCAGAGTCCACCCTGCTGTCCAAAACCCTGTCGAAAAGTGGGCTGCTATTCCAAGTGTTGTTGAGAAGTAGACTGCTGTTCAAATTAAAAAGGAATAGCATTTGACTGATACCCACGTTAAGATAGAAAAGGATGATCTATTTACCCACGATAAGGAAATTCAGATAGAGGCACCACCCTCGGGAGTGATAAGGGGCATGAACGCAAGACAACGCAATCGGAAAATTCAGGTAAAACTCCCGGTCTCCACCGCCGCATGGGAAAGAGATCCGAGAACGGTAACCCTACAGGAGAGTTTTACGCAAGCTCAGCAAGCAGCAGAAAAGCTAATAGAGCAAACGGTCCCTCGAGAAAGGTATGAAGAGTTACAACAACAGCTTAGGAACGTCAATCTATTCGAAAGCCGGGCCTTTGAAGGGTGGCGAAGGGAAGAAGAAAAAGTCGCGAAGGTAACTCGTAGGTTAGATATAGTTATCAAGCAGATGGATACCTTATGTTCTTTGTACAATGACGTCCTAGCATGTAGAGCCCCTACTAAATATTATGCCTTGTTTTTAATGGAACGATATTTGCAATTGAAAATAAAGGCTGTTAAAGCAGGTTCTCCCATACAAATTAATACCCTCGATGATTTTATAAACTACTGTAAGCACTACGGGGTAAAAGTTCAAAGACTACTGTGTGAGTTTTATTTACATAACCTTGTATTAGACCAGGAGACCGAGCTGAACCCTAGCCCTTTTGTTGGGGATATCCAATTACTGGCATTTATTTCGTTTGGGGTTAATCAAATTAAATGGCTTAAAGCCTATAATGCTTTCCAAAGGTAAGAAAACAGATTAGATTTGTGGGTAAGAGCTGAGCCTAGGAATCCAGTACAGTTGTGGAGAGAACATAGGAACCTCATGAAGACTCCAGGTGTAATTGAAGCATTAGGACCCATTCACACAACAATCAATCAGCAAGGAATAGAATACTTTTTCACTATTAAAGACCTTGCCATTGATGCAGCTAAATTTCGATATCAGATCTCTAATCCGAATATCCAACTCAGGGAGCCATTTAAGTATGAAAATTTTAAGTTAGCCGCCGACCGCTTGCACCTCTATGGCGAAGTCATTTTGAGGGCAGGGCCATCCTGGTTAGGATATAGGTTCCGGAGTCCAATTATTTGGCACCCTGCACCTGGGTACCAAGCCCTGTATGAGATGCCTGAGGGTCAGACAGGCCATTTCTTTGAACACCTAGTTATGCATCATGGCTGTAGACCTCCACATGAGATTCCATCTCCAGCCTACTCTCTCACTGCCTTACATGTCAACTACAATGTTTTCATGAGGGCATGAAAAAGGGTAAGCACGGGGGTGTGTGGAGTACTAAAGAAGGTATGTTTTTGGTAATTATTTCACCATATTTTCATTAGAACTTACAAACCTTTTGCATCATGAACTAGGAAAATGATAAGGAGTTGTAATGAAACCTGTGAGATTAATGTGCAAAGTGAAAACACTGACAATTGTCATTTTGTTATGCAGAAAGAAGGGAAAGCGAAAGACTGTCGTCCCGAAGGAAAGAACAAGGCCAGGTTAACCGCTGTCCCTTTGACGGGGAACCGTATGCAAACAAGGCAAAACAAATCAAAGCAAATCAGCCCTGGAAAGGAAGTGGAGATGTCGGCTCGGCGCAAGAAGGAAAAGAGATAACTGAGGACTAATGGTTCGGTGAATCCCTTAGGATCCTTTGATCCTGAGGGATCGCTGCTTTAACTATTTTTGCACCTAGACATCTCCGCCTTCACCATTATAAAAGGGGCAACACTGTTAGCTCGGGGGGTCAGTTGAGTCCTTATGTTTTATGTAATTTCTCTGAAGATTGAAACTTTGATCATCGAGTCTCGTTGAGAACTGATCTACTGTAATTCCATTTTATGCATTAATACAAACTTGGTTGCTATTTCATCTCTGAGTCTGGAATAACTTCAAGCGGTGTACCCCTAGAGGCTAAGGGCCCGGCCCTGGAGGACACTTACTCATGTACTATTACGTTTGGTTTATGCGTGGTTTGCTTATCAGCGTTATTTGGTAATCTGATGTGTTTTATTAGTTTACAACACATGGTTTGTTATGTTTACTTTACTGAGACATAACTATTGCATTAACTTTGCAACGTATCACTGTTCTTTTAAATGTTGATATAATACTGTCGATCTTTACAGAATATTGTTACTGTTCAATTACAGAGCCTCTGTGTTGTGCACTTATTCATTGATATTATAGAATTCATCTTAGCGATTATGTTCTTTGCGATTGTTGAGTGTATAGACACTGTTGTTCCATTCTGAAATACAGTCGTAATCTTTATAACTAAGATTGATAACTGGTTTACCAAGATCAGGTTACTCTTAAGGTGTGCCGAGTGCATATATGGTTTTGAAGCGTTGTTCTATAATTCATCTTTAATCAGTGCTGTTCCATTTTTTTTGTGTTGTTCAATTCGTCCTTAAGAGTGGAGGATTGCCATTTGATTCCTGTAGGTTACGATTGGTGCATTTGATCTTGTAAATTAAGGTGTTACTGCGTGTTAGACTTAATTGTTGTTACAGTTCTTGTTTGCTGTTCTATTTCAGATTTGTTGTTCTATTTCTTATTTCCTGTTCCATTTCTTATATGTCGTTCCATTTCCTGTCATTTGTTATTTTGGTGTGAAGAACGATCCAAGGCTGTAGTTAGCACCGACATTTGCTGTCCGGCTCCCAGAGCCACGATCTGTTCTCTGATTTACCTTAGTTCCATCAGTTTACAAAGGGATGAGTTACTGCTACTGAACCCTTGATTGATAAATTGCTTAGTTTTCTGAATGTGTAGTTTAATCTTTTAAAGTAGTTTGTTGTAAACAAGCATCCATTTACTCTTGTATTTTTAAGCACTGTACTACTAGCATTACTCTGGCAAATGATAGCCTCAGACTGAGACAATCTTTGAAATAACAAAACGTTCCTGGATTGACAAACTAATGTGAGGTAATTAGAGGTGAAAGAGACCCTTTTTATAGCTCGACACCAGGGTCCAAAACCACTTAGACTCAATACCTTAGATCAAATACCTGGGGTCAACACTTCAGACAAGATACCTTGGACCAATACCATGGGTCAAAATACCATGGTCCAAATACCACGGACCAAAACCAAATTCTCCAACATGTATGCGCCTTTCCTTGCGTGAAAGTGCGTGTATATGCATACGCTCATTTTGGTCGGTGAACCCGCATGTATATGCGGCTTGGTCAAGGGGAACCTGCATATATGTGTTTTTCTTCATTCTGAGAGCCTGAACTGTGATCTGTCATTTGAGTGAGTTGCCATCAAGGACAAAACCTGTGTCATAGTGCCAAACCTATATCATAATGCCAAAAATCTCCCCCTTTGGACTTGATGGCAACCCCAAGTCACTCTCCCCCTTTGTCATCAAGGGCAAAGGGTTATGCTCCCCCTAAGTACATGTTGAATTCTCTGATATGCTGAAGTGTGATGTTCATGCTCCCCTTGACTGTAAGCAAGGTCTGCAAAAAGAGTTTCTACAAGAAGAACATGACTCTATACATCATAAATGACCTTCCTATCACCAAGGACTCATACATACATCCATCTCCCAACCAAGTGGGGATATACCAAGATTGACTCATCCACCCAACCAAGTGGGGATATACCAAAAGTTTATACATGATAAAACAAGACCATTACATCATCCATCCCACGCATAGTGGGGAAACAAAATAGGTCGTTACATGACCTTGAAAATAAAAAATATACATGACATATAGACAAAACATCTCAAACAAGACTATGATAGTCATTAGCAACTATCATCATCAGCATCTATCAATCACCATCCAGCCCAGCAACCATGATCTCCCTTTGCACCTTTCCACCTGAATAAAAAACAACTGTGAAAATGTACCAAGATCTTCTAAGATAATGCCAACAACGCATTATTATAAGTATATGCTCCCCCTGAACCTGTGCCAGATGGTCTTTGTCAGACCCATATTAGACTCTTTTCATCTTGAGTTTGGCCCACTGTTTTTCTTCAAACCAACATATACGCGACTGTATCCACAGCAACCAGCATATGTACGCAGATATGCTTCATGAAACTCATGTACAACCAATTTTCTCTGAATCAGATAGGTTTCAACAGCAAGATGATGCATCGACTACTCCCCTCTTCTGTTTGAGATATTCAAATGTCTCTCTAGGCAGTGGTTTGGTGAATATATCAGCAACCTGTTCTTTGGAGGGAACATACTCCAATTTGACCTTTTGTTCAAGCACTTGTTCACGGAGAAAATGATATTTGATAAGTATGTGCTTGGTCTTGGAATGCATGATTGGATTCTTTGAAATACTGGTTGCAATTTATTATCACATAGAATGGAGATGGGTGGAGTACATGTGATCTGAATGTCTTTCAATGTTTGCATCATCCAAAGAAGTTGTGTGCAGCAAGATGCAGCAGCCACATATTCTGCTTCAGCTGTAGATAATGCAATTGAACTTTGTTTCTCGCTGAACCAATAAACTAATCTGGAACCCATGAAGAATGCACCACCATCAGTGCTTTTTTCTGCCATCCACGCTTCCTGCCAAATCTGCATCTGTATATGCATGGAGTGTAAGATCTGTATCTCTAGGATACCATAAACCAAATTTTTGTGTTCCTTGAATATATTTGAAAATCCTTTTGATTACCTCAAGGTGTGCTTCCTTTGGATTTGCTTGGAATCTTCCAACTATTCCCACTGCATGCATGATGTCTAGTCGGGTACCTGTTAGATAGAGCAGACTACCAATCATGGATTTGTAGGTTGGTTGATGCACTGCTGCTGATTCATCATTTGCGTTGAGACTACATCCTGTTACCATAGGGGTACATACTGGTTTAGCATATTCCATTCCATATTTCTTCAAGATTTGCTTGAGGTACTTGGTTTGTGATAGAAAAATACCATCTTTATTTTGTTGAACTTGTAAACCAAGAAAATATGTGAGTTCACCAAGGAGGGACATTTCAAATTCTTTTTGCATTACCAAAGCAAAGTTTTGACTCATGGCTTCTTCATTACTACCAAAAATGATATCATCAACATACACAACAAGTATTAGCAATTTGTCATTGTCAATTTTTATATATAGATTGCTATCAGCTGATCCTTTTGAAAAACCTTGTTAATGAAGGTATTTGTCAAGACGATAATACTAGGGCCTTTGAGCTTGTTTTAGACCATAGACAGCCTTTCTGTGTCTGCATACAAGTTTTGGATTATTTCCAAGGATGAATCCGTCTGGTTGCTCAATATATACTTCTTCTTCTAGATCTCCATTAAGAAAGGCAGATTTCACATCCATTTGATATACTTTGAATTTCTGATAGCTAGAAAGAGCAAGGAACATGCTTATGGCTTCAAGTCTAGCAACAAGTGCAAAAGTTTCTTCAAAGTCTATACCTTCTTGTTGAGCATATCCTTTACAAACAAGTCTAGCCTTGTTTCTAACAACTTCCCCATTTTCATTCAACTTGTTTTTGAATATCCATTTGGTTCCAATGATATTCTTATCATGAGCTCTAGGAACTAATTCCCAAGTATTATTCTTTTCAATTTGTTCAAGCTCTTCATTCATGGCCTTGACCCAACATTCATCTTTGCATGCTTCATGTACATTTTGTGGTTCAATGGAGGAAAGCAATGCTAAATAGCTTGAAGCTTCTGTAATAGTTTTTCTTGTCTATACACCTGCCTCTTTCTGTTCCAAAATTTGATTCTCTGGATGATTTTTCTGAACATATCTAGATGGAGTCTTTTCTTCTGCCGTTATCTACTCTTCTAGTGCTTCATTGGTTTCTTCTTCTTCAGCATTAGTCTGATTTGATGTGGAAGGATAGTCCTCATCTTCTTCCCACTCTTCAGTTTTTACTTGCTTTGGATTTTCGCCTGCTTCATCAATCACAACATCAATACTTTCAACAATTTTCCCTCGTCTTTTATTATAACACTTGTATCCTTTACTTCGGGAAGAGTAACCAAAGAGAATGCCTTCATCTGCTCTAGGCTCAAACTTGCCAAGTTTTTCATCAGTCCATTTGATGTAACATTTGATTCCAAAAACTTTGAAGTATTTTACAGTAGGAGTCTTACCATACCAAATTTCGTGAGGAGTTTGAGTGCTGTTTACTCGAACGTTTGTTTTGTTGAGAATAATGACGGCAGCAAATGCAGCTTCACCCCAGAAGGTCGCAGGAGCTCCAAACTCATCTAGCATAACGCAAGCCATTTGTTGAACAGTTCTGTTCATCCTTTCTACCACTCCATTTTGCTGAGGAGTCCTTACGGTAGAGAATTCCCTTCTTATTCCATGTTCTTCACAAAAGTCGAAGAATTCATCCCAGGTAAATTCCCCTCCTCAATCAGACCTGAGGCATTCGATTTTGCAATCTGATTCATTTTCAACCAAAGCTTTGAAGGCTTTGAACTTTTCAAATGCTTCGTCTTTATGCTTTAGAAGTCCTATCCAACACATTCTGGAAAAGTCGTCAATGAACAATCTAAAGTATTCTTCTCCACGAGGTGACTTTTTCCTTGATGGACCACATAAATTAGTGTGGACAATTTCAAGAGGCTTACTAGCTGATCCTTCCTTCTCAGGGAAATGTGCTCTGGTTTGCTTACCAAATTGGCATGATTTGCATATTGTATTTTCTGGAATTCTGATGTCAGGAAGATCGTGAACAACCTGGAATTTGCATGCTTTCCTTATCTGAGGGAAGCTTAGATGCCCCAATCTTCTGTGTCATAGCCAATGTTCATCATTTTTGCTGAGATAGCATTGTTGTTGTCCTCCCTTGAGTATGTATAAATTATTTGGAGTTCTTATGCCTTTGATCACTGTTTCTCCTGTATCGAGCTCACGAACAACACATCCATTTGATCGAAATACTACCTCATTTCCTTGATCACACATTTGACTGACAATCAATAGATTATGCTTTAAACCATCAACATACATAACATTCTCAGCTTTAACCTTTTCTTTTAAGAGAACAAAGCCTTTACCTTTTATGACTGCAGGAGTGTCATTTCCAAATGAGACCTTCCTTTCCTTTTCTAAGGCATTATATGATTGAAGTTTTTCTTTATCACCTGTTATGTGTTTCGAACATCCACTGTCGATGTACCATTGATTTTCTTGTCCTTCTGCATATAAGGCTATGCCACATTTTTCAGTTTGCAATTCTTTCTTTCTCCATATTTTGGGACCCAATGAAGCTTGCTCCTTCTGAGATGTTTGCCGAAATTTACTCCTGCATTCAGAGTCTTCACGACCGCAGTTGTTACAGATAGAGCATTCTATTTCATTTTCAAGAGCAGAAAAGTTATTGTAGGTCTTTTTCATGATCCCAATCACATTCCTTTGATTTCGTGCTTCTCTAGTCATGATGGTCTTGTAAGCAACACATTGAGCAGATTTGTGTCCAAAGTTATGACATGAAAAACATTGGCCATTAAAGAAATTCCTACGATTATCGAATCTACTGACCTGATGATTGTAGTTTCCATTGAAATTCATTCTTGAAGCAAATTGAGAATGATTTACCTGTGGTTGGTTATAGCTTTTGTTCATCCTTGAAGTAGATTGAACTCGATTTACCTAGTGATCTGCTTTAAGCCTCTGCTGACGATTGTCAACCTGTTCATTTCTCCTTACTGTATCAAGATAGCTTTTGGAGGTTGATGGCTTCTGTGCTTGAGATGGTTCTTCAGTATATCCAAGACCTATCTTTATCAGAGGAGAACGCTGCACTTTGATAATTTCATCTAAAGTTTCCGATCCTTTAGCAAACCTAAGATTGAGAGCTTTTGTTTTCTCAATTTCTTTTCTTAGACCCACAATTTCACATTCTAACTTTCATTGTGTTTTTCCCTTTCAGCAAGTTGGAATGTTAAAGTATCTATAATCATATTCTTTTCTTCTATACAGATTTTAAGTTTAGAAATTTCTTCATAAAGACCATCTTCATCTAAATCATCCAAGAAATCATCATCTTCAAAAGCCATCAGAAGTCTATAATCATTACTATTTTCATCTTCATCACTATTTGATAAACCATCACTATCTTCATGCGTATAGTAGCTCTTCTTATTTACACTTTGTTTTCTATTCCATTTTGCTGATTCCTTACCTTTATCAAGCTTATCTTTGTGAGGACATTTGGCAACATAATGACCTACTCTTCCACAAGCAAAACATTTGAAAGGTAGTTTACCTCTGAATCTTCCAGAACCCTGTTGAAGGTTCTTGACAAAGTTTGATTCTTCCTCTCCTTCTGACATATGTCTTGACTCACTGAGTTCTCCTTTTCTTGAAGCTTTGAATGCGGCATCTCTCATATCTGATGGATCCCCTTTTCTCATTTCGAAAGCAGTTAGGATTCCGTGCAGCTGTGACATAGTAATACTCTAAAGATCCTGCTTTTCTTCTATGGCAGAAACTTTTGATTCAAACTTAGAAGACAAGGATCTTAGAACCTTTTTAACTAAAGTAACTTCTTTTATCTCTTCACCCAAGTTTTTCATGTGATTAACAATCTCATCTATACGTAAGAAATAATTAGCTATACTTTCATCATTGTGCATTCTGAGAGTTTCATATTGAATTATGAGAGATTGTAGTTTTGCACGTTTTACTTGATCGTCTCCTTCATAGCTTAGAATGATCTTGTCCCATATTTCTTTGGCGGTTTTGAGCTGCATAACCTTGACAAATTCTGATTGTGACAGACTCCCCAATAGAGTATTGACAGCCTTTGCATTTGTTTCATACTGCTTTTTACCTGCCGTATCTGTAGGAATTGCTGATGGAAATGTGTATCCTCCTTCCACGATTTCCCAAACATTTGTTCCAAGAGATTGAAGATAGGCTGTGGTTCTTACCTTCCAATAGACGAAGTTGCTCCCATCAAAGATTGGTGGCCTGATGGATGCTTCTTTTTCATAGTTGCTCATGATGATAGATCTTCCTTCAAGCGATCAAGCTTCTTCTGAAGGACCTGCTTTGATACCAATTGTTGGAAATAATACTAAGAGGGGGGGGGGGGCGGGGGGGGAATCAGTATTAGCAATTTAACAATATTTCATTTCATAAATAGATTTATATATGCTACTTCTGTTAATAAAACTTGCGTATATACGCAACTGTGTTTAGAGTAACCTACATATACCTTGTAAACTTATAATTTAGTCAGTTGATCTTTAATTTGTGTATCAAAACCATATAAGCAGTAACAGGTATAGTAAAAATAGAGCAGACAATCACACACAAGAGTACAAGATATAAGGTGGAAACCTAATGTGGGTGAAAACCACCTGCTGCAATTCGTCTCTATATTCTTTTAATAAGAAACTTCTTTTTACAATATTTCTGTATTGGTGCAGTCTTATACCAGTACGTAGGCTTCTACCTGCAGAAGGTTACAACCTTCTCTCCTTCTCCAGCTTCTCCTGGAAGGGAGCTACGACCCCCTTAGCTCTTGTACTAGCTGATGTACTAGTATGTAGGTGTTGACCTACAGAAGGCTACAACCTTTTCTTTTCTTCCAGGGACCATGTTTCATTAATTTTCAGACTGGATCCATCAATAACATCAATCAACCATCAAAATATATCTGCATCAATCAATCTCCCTTGCATTAACCAAAACTGACTCAAACAATCACTTCTCTGAATGTTGTAACCAGAATACAGTAACAGTTCCAGAACCCAAACTAGAACCCAAAACACTGCAACAGTAAACAGAAGTAGCTAAAACATATTTTATGAGACATACGCTACTTCAATGTGTCGAACCTGCGTTCATACGCACAGGCAAACCTGCATATATGCTGTTTTGAAATGTCGAACCAGCGTGTATACGCGCCTTTGCTATACTGAACCTGCGTACAAATCTGTAAAAGATTATTTACCCTTTACAACTATTCAGACATCAGTTATACCCAGATAATCAAATTTACAGATTAAGACATGCGCCAATTATAAAATATCAAAACCACACAAAGATACTTCTCTTCAAGCCTTAAGATCTTGACCTATCAATAGAACTTATCCTTCTTCAAGCGCTCAGGTTCCTCTTGATTCAGATCCAGTATTCTAGATCTTGCTCTTCATTAGATATTCAATTACTTGAGTGAGTTTGTCTAATGATCTCCTCCTCCTATTATAGTCTTAGGCCTTACTCAATACCATGGTCCAAAACCACTTAGACTCAATACCTTGGATCAAATACCTGGGGTCAACACTTCGGACAAGATACCTTGGACCAATACCATGGGTCAAAATACCATGGTCCAAATACCACAGACCAAAACCAAATTCTCCAACATGTACACGCCTTTCCTTGCGTGAAAGTGCGTGTATACGCATACGCGCATTTTGGTTGGCGAACCCGCGTGTATATGCGGCTTGGTCAAGGGGAACCTGCGTATATCTCTTTTTCTTCATTCTGAGAGCCTGAACTGTGATCTGTAATCTGAGTGAGTTGCCATCAAGGACAACACATGTGTCATAGTGCCAAACCTATGTCATAATGCCAACAAATTTTTCTTTTTTCGACATTATTATTGACATATAAATATTTGGGGCTTCAACGCTCTGGACCTCATTTCATAACAACGAAGCATATTTTCAAAAGTTATCTTAATAAGAAATATGGTTCCCTTGTCTTATGAAAGATAACATGTTTTTAGCTTTACTTCCATGATATCTCACTAAAGATGCACCTCTTAAACATAATCGTGCATCATCCATGGCAAATAAAAAGTGCATCAATCCATAATCTAAGTAGAGTTTGGGATCCAACTTTTGCACCTTGAGGCCATCTTTAAACTTTTTTCCATTATTATTAGAGTCTAGTCCTTTGAAAATTTTGCCGTAAGGCTCAATGCCCTTACGTGTCTTTTTGTCCTTAAGAAGGAATTGCTTCCACAAGCTTTCCATGTGAAAATAATATTGGTTTTCATGAACTTTTCAAATTCTTTATTCATTTTCTCCTTATTGAATATTATATATGAATTAACTCTTATAACTTTATTATTCTTTTATGTATTTTTCCTCAAACTTGAGTTGTTATTTAAAATATATTAAAAAAAAGAATTATCATATGGAAAGAGTTAATATATTAGAATCTCGATACTTAATGTTCCAACTTTTCCCTTTTAACCAATATATTCATTACTAAAAATCCAATGAGGGAAGAAGTTGAAAATTTAAATAATGGGCTTTTTTTCATTCTAAAAAAGGAATGGTTAAAATATCAAGGTGTATTTTATTGTTCTACTGGAATGCCCAAAATTTATATAAAGGTGTATTTTGGTGTTGCATTGGAATGTCTAAAATTTTAATGTAAATACAACTAAATATATTTAATAGGGATGAAAAGTTTTTTTTGCTCAAAAAATAAATAAATAAAATAAAAACAATTCTAAACAATTTTATAAATTTATTTTTATAAAAACAATTTATAAATAACTTTTATAAATTTAATTTTTTTTAATAATTGGATTAATTTCTATTAAATATATTTATAAAAATAAAAATAAATTGTAAATATAAGATAATTCATATTTAAATAATATTAAATTCAAATTACATTAAAATGATATTATTGAATTTTTCAAGCTCTAAGGGTTAGCTCAATCGGTCAAGTGGGGGCCTCGCCAATGGGAGGTCAGAGGGTCGAAACCCGAAAGCTCTTGGGGTTAGGTCTGTGGTGACCGAGGGGTGGACCCCCTTCGGGTGGGGTCCACCCAGATTTATCGAACCTGGAGTAGCAGATCAACTGACCAGGGTCCGTGAACCAGCTGGAAAAAAAAAAAAAAAAAAAAAAGAAGAAGAAGAAGAAGAAGAAGAAGAAGAAGAAGAAGAAGATATTATTGAATTTTTCTACAGTTTAAGTTATTTTAGAACTTAGATAGTATAAAGTCAATTTAATTTCCAATTTAGATCCATCTTAATTCGAGATCTACACAGTCTCGAGAGGCATCAAATCTCTCAAGATGCAAATCTCTATTTAGTGAAAATTGGAAAAAAAAAAGATTTGATTCCTTTAAACCCTTGATAGGTCCAAATTTAAGATGAAACAATGTTAGTTCTTAATAATATTATCTTTATATAATACAAATAGTCTCATTTTTAATCCTATTGAAATCTTGATAATAATTATATGGCATTTTTCTTTGACATATTTTGTAATTTTATTTTATTTTTAAATGGGATAAGTTTATATATATATATATATATATATATATTCTTTATAAAAAAATTGAAAATATTAATTAAAAAATAAATATGAAGTTTTGAATTGATTCTATTTATTATATTATTTTTATTTTTTATTAATTTTTAAGTGAGTGGACATTATATTTTATTATTATCATTATTATTATTATTTGGCCTAATTTTTCATTTTAAGAACAAAACGATATCGACATCTCTTCCATATTGAAATGATATTTATAAATTTACACTTATTTACAAACACTATACCATCTCCTATATATACTAAGTTGTAGACCACCTCTCAACACAATAAAATATATTTTTAACATATATTTATTATTAAATAAATCTTATGTATTATCAAATTAAATATTGATATATAAATACTTGATAAATAAATAAATAATTATTAATTTATCTAAAACCAAATATATATATAGTAATTAAACAAAACATTCAAATTATTAATCTTAATACTGATGGCCCTCCGGTGTAGAGTTATAATTTCTGAGTTTAGACTTCTCTGATCCATATTAATAATAACAAATTCTTTAAGAAACAATCACATAGGAGAAATTTGCGTTTAGAACCATCCAGTGTGGTTCATCTTCAAGACAAGATGATGAATCAGATTTAGGTAATGAAAATAAATAATAATAATAATATTATTATTATTAAATAATTAATAATAATAATATTAATAATAAGTAAAATTCTTTTTAACTAAAAAAATTAAGCAAAATAAAATAAAAAACAAAAATATAATAATAAAATAGAAAAATAAATATTTTTTTTCAAACTAGTTGTTTTTTTCTAACGGCTAGTTAGTTGCTCTCTTCATCTATTTATTTCATTGCTTAGATCCGATTCATCATCTTGTCCTGAAGATGAACCACACTGAATGGTTCAAAACGCATCGACGAAATTTCTCCTATCTGATTGTTTCCGAAAGAATTTGTTATTACATTCAAATTACTTAAACCCCAAATATCTTTATCTCAAATTACCACTTTAATTTAAATTTATACAAAAATAGTTTAGATATCATTTTGGGATTCAACTGCGTTTAGTAAGATCATTCACGTATGACCATTTCCATGATATCTAATATAATGCACTGCGTAAAACCCCCATACTTAAATACAAAAATAGTTTATTGTGAGATAACGGACCTAGCTCCCTCGAGCTACTGCGCTGCGCACACTTGCAGTTGAGCAGCTGCGCGCCCTCCCAGGCAGCCATGAGCAACAACGAGGGCTCGGAGCGCCCCCCCCCCCCCCCCCCCCCTGAAGTCCTCGATTTCCAGAAGATGGTGGCTGCATGCGGCAAACGACCCCCTTCAGCACAACAATAGAAATTTGTAAAAAAGAAGGACTGCATTCCCACGGTGGCCCTCCCTGTGGAAGAAACTTGCCGCTCAGCACTGAATCTTGCTGATCGAGGCCTCATAGGGTAGTTTACTGGCCTCTGGCCCTCGCCCAAATCAGTTGAAGATTGGATCAAGAGAAACTAGTCCCCGTTGATCAAGGAAGGTATCAAATCTTATTTTGTAGGCAAGGGCTTCTTCGTGTTCGTGTTTGAATCTGTCGAGGATCGGAGCCTCATCTTCAGGAATGGGCCCTATTTCATGGGGCCACAAGGCTTATATCTAAACAAATGGTCTCCAGACTTTGATCTGACCCAGGATGTTCCCACTGCGGTCCCAGTATGGGTGCGACTTCCCCACCTTCCCCTGCACTGCTGGAATTAGAAATCTCTCCAGATCATTGGCAACTCCCTTGGTAAATACATCGATCAGGCTGCCAGGAAAGACCAGTACTCCTATGCCTGAATATGCGTGGAAGTAGATCTGGAAGAAGGACTACCAGAAGCAATAAAACTCACGGTCGCCAGATGGTCTCACATTCAAGAGCTGGACTACGAGCAGATTCCTTTTAAATGTAGACACTGCCATGGCTATGGACACTTTGCGTGATACTGCAAGAAAAAAGCTGAAGAACAGAGTGATAAATCGAAGGGAGAACAGTGGAACTCAGTTCAAAAAAATGGATATGCAAAAGCAGTTTGGAAAAGACCCAACAAGGGGAACAACTCGAAAGAACATGGAAATGAAAAAAGGAACCCCCAAGCCCTAGATGAGAACCCAAATCCCAAAGGAAGCTCACCAGATCCTCCAGAAGCAGATCTGATTACTCCGGCTCAGATTGAAGATCCTCAAGCTAACAAATATGGAGGCAGAGCTGCCTCGCCTGGTGCCTCTCAGGGTAGCCCCTCCATCCCCTCGTATGCAGATATAACAAAGAAAAAAGTGGCAGAACCCTCTGACTCCTCAGAGGAAGAGATCTATGAGAGGACCTCGAAGAGAGCAAGCAGGAAGCTTCACAAAGTAGTCAGAGAAGAGGAGGCAGAACGCCTAAAAATGCAAGGCAGCCAATCCACAATAGAAATGACAATCGGGAGAAACGCTAGAGCAAGACATTCCAAGGGAGGAATCCCAAATCCCTCTCCAGGTAAATAATGCGTATAGTCTCTTGGAATTGCAGAGGTTTGGGGACCCAACCAAAAATCGAAGCCGTCAAAGATCTGCTGAAAATAGAGCCCTCAGATATCCTCCTGCTCCAAGAGACTAAAATCGAAGGGCAATCCCTTATGGATATCAACAAGTCTAAATGGAAGAAGAATGCAGGAAAAGCAGTAAGATCGAGGGGAACTTCAGGAGGTGTTGCAACTCTCTGGTCTGAAGATCACTTCCACCTACTTAACTCTCATGAGACCCAGTATTGGATCTTTACCGAGCTCAAGCATCTAGAAAGTAAGTTAACTATAGCCCTATTCAATATCTATGTTACTGTCATTTATGTTGAAAAACGAGAATGCTGGAACTCTCTCTCCGAAGTTTTAGACCTCCACTCCCCCAAAAACATCATCCTAGGTGGAGATCTCAACATAGTCATGAAGCCAAAAGAAAAAAGGGGGGAAACAACACTAGAGACCAACTGTTGCCTTTGGTGGAAGAATTAATGCAGCAGAGGGACCTTCTAGATTTTGCCCCGGTAAGAGGCAAATATACTTGGACCAATAATAGAACTGGGACTAACCACATATCTGCCCCGTTGGATAGATTCCTGCTACAAAGCTCCTTGTTACTGGAAAATATTCTTATCTCTACAAAAATTCTTCCCAAACTCACCTCGGACCATAAGCCAATTCTACTCCTCATGGCTCCTGAGGATGATCTTGGACCAATCCCCTTTAAATTCAGTCCTCTTTGGATTGAAAAAGAAGGCTTTCTAGACACGGTTCAATCTGCATGGGACACCCCTATCAATGGATCCCCAAGCTATGTTTGGGAGCAAAAATTAAAAGCCACCAAAAAAGCCTTAAAAGAGTGGCTAAGAAACCTCCCCAAATCCCTCTCCCATTAGAGAAATGAAGAAGTTCAGCTATTGGAAACTACGCAAATGGGAATGGAAGGTCTTTACATCACCCCTGAAATTCTAAATAAAGAGGCTGCTCACCAAAGAAATACCCACCACTCATTCAGATGGGAAGAAGAGTTCTGGAGACTCAAATCCCGTAGTCTGTGGCTCAAGGCAGGAGATCGAAACACTTCGTTCTTCCATCACCAGTACAAAGGCCGCCTATCTCGAAACCATATCTATGAGATCAAGAATGAAGAAGGACAAATCTGCAATAAGATTGACCAAATTAAAACATCAGTTGAAAATCATTTCAAAAATATTTATGGGCTTGGGAATGAAGGCAGTTTAGAAGACACCAAATACCTCCTCTCCAACATCCCCCATTTCATCAATCAAGAGGAAAATCAAACTCTCCTGAAACCTCTATTTGAAGAAGAAATCATCAAAGTTATATGGGAAATGGAATCAGACAAGGCACCCGGGCAAGATGGCTTCACAATTCACTTCTACAAAATCTGTTGGAAGATCATCAAAACAAATCTGCTGAAAATGATACATGGATTTTTCAGCAAAGCTAAGGTTGGGGGAGGCATCAACTCAACCTTCCTAGCATTAATCCCAAAAGAGGTCAATCCAGAAACTTTTGGCAGGTTCAGGCCTATCTCCCTATGTAATACCTCCTACAAAATCTTGGCCAAAATCCTTGCAAACAAAATCAAACCCCTGCTTGACAAATTAATATCCAGTCCCCAAGGGGGGTTCGTCAAAGGCAGACACATCTTGGATAACGTCATTCAAGTTCAGGAAGCTATCCATTCCAGTAAACAGAGGAAAGAAAAGGGGATGTTGATCAAGCTCGACATGGCCAATGCCTTCGACAGGGTCAATCACTCCTTCCTCCTCCAAGTTCTCCGATCCTTTGGCTTCCCTGCTCAATTTATCAATCTCATCAAAGCCTGCATCACAAATCCTTGGATTGCTCCCCTGGTCAATGGTCGCCCAGCATCCTTCTTCCAAGTCTATCGTGGCTTGAGGCAAGGTTGTCTGTTATCCCCATTCCTGTATATTCTTATGGCGGATTCTCTCAGCAGGAAGCTTGCTGCAGAAATGAACACTGGTGGACTCCCCAGAATTCGAACTTCGAATGTTCTAAAGCCTATAAACCATGCACTCTTTGCAAATGACTCTCTCCTATTAGGCGGAGCCTCTATCAGAATAGCTACCTCCTTTGACATGGTTCTAAAAAGTTATTGCAGAGCCTCAGGAGCATTGATAAATGATAGAAAGAGTTCGATCTACGGATGGAATGTGAACCAACATAGTCTTAACAACATAGCTCAGATTCTTGGCTTTGAGTGTTTTGCTCATTGGGACAGCATCAAAGATCTTGGCTTACCTCTCACATATGGAGTCAATAATAGAAATCTGTGGCATGGCATCATCAGCAAGATTAAAGCCATGATCATCTCTTGGGGAGGTTACTGGCTTACCAAGGGAGGGAAAACTATCTTATTAAAATCAGTTTTATCTGTCCTCCCCATCTACCAAGCCTCATTCCTTCTTGCACCAAAACATATCATGGAACAAATTTCTGGTCTTTTGAGGGATTTTCTTTGGAAAGGAGGCAAAGGCAATCACAAAAAACTGCATTTGGAAAATTGGGATCTTGTTAAGCACCCAATAGTGGATGGAGGACTCCATATCAGAGACCCAACTCTCTCTAATCTCGCACTTGGCTGCAAGCTCCTTTGGAAAATCTACTCTGACCATTCACATCCTGTCAGTGAAACGCTCAGGACCAAATATGTGCATGGGATCTCTCTTAGGCATTTATCAGCGAACAATGCTCCCACAAGCACTCAAACATGGAATCTTTGCAGAAATAGTATCAACAGCTTTAGGAATCATCTGTACTGCATACCTGGCAATGGCAAAAAAAATTTACTGTGGGAAGACCGCATAATGAATTGTGCTCCTCTCAATTCCCATGACGAGATCCGAGAGCTAAGCGGCTGGCTCCTCAGCACAGGCTTTCGTAATCTATTTTACATCTTTGTGTGGGACATCAGTGGGAATTGGTTTGACTGGGACTTCCCAATCGTGCTAGCGCATCTACACAGTCAACTCGAATTGCTCAAACCGCTTCTCATCAACGCTGCCCCTGTTCATCGTGATAGCCCAAACAGCTGGGGATGGGGCAGCTCCGGCTCTTACACCTCAGCAATGGGATACATTGCCATGTAGCCAAAAAAAGACAGACTTCGCTCTCCCAGCATTTGGAAATAGGTTTGGAACATCACCGGGCTTCCCAAAGTAATTTTTATTTTTATTTATTTTATTTTATTTTATATTTTATATTTTTATTTTATTATTATTATTATTATTATTATTTTTTGGATCCTCATGCACAACAAACAGATAACAGGAGATAATTTGTTAAAAAGAAATATAGCAGGACCACACAGATGCGTGATCTGCAGAAATGCTAGAGAAACATACTCTCATTTGTTCATAGATTGCGATTTTGCCAAAGTGATTTGGAATTTAATTCTTCTTAGATTGCAAGTTCACCCTCTCCAACATAACTCCGCGGCTGATCTCTACTCCTCTTGGTTTCAAAGCTATCCTCATAATATCCCCATCAATTCACTCTGGTACCACATTTGGCTCTCCATTCCCAAATTTGTGTGTTGGGAAATCTGGCTCGCCCGGAACGACTTGACCTTCAACAACTCTCCTTGCAATCCTCCAAAATCAGTTGCCAAGGCAAAAGCCCTTCTCCTTGAATCTGTTCTACTGCATTCTCATAAATCAGACTCCTCTCTCGCCCCCTTTGAAAAGAACTGGCTAAATCTCCATAGCTCTCACCCTAAAGGCAATGCCTAGATCCTCCCCCTTCCCAATCCACCTTGGAGAATTAGAGAACCAAATGATACCTTTCAAGTATGGTGGAGGTCCCAAAATAAAACTACTATCTTCTTTGACGACACCTCCAAGGGCAACCCTGGGGTTGTGGGGGCTGGTGGAGTCATCTACTCCCCGGACAACTCTAGAAAAGACTACTTCTGTTGGGGGCTTGGTCCTTGTACAAACAACCAGGCAGAACTTCTTGGTCTCACAAAAGCCTACCAAATTTTCCGGGATAGAGGCATTAAAGAATGTCAATTGTTCGGAGATTCAAAAATTCTCATCAAGAAGATCAACTCGAAGGACCAGTTCAACAACGCCATCCTCAACAAGTCTCTGAAAAGGTTAAAGATCATTTTGCAGGACTTCACTTCCTTCAAAATTTTCCACATTCTCAGAAGCTCGAATAGTGAAGCGGATGTAATGGCAAACAAAGGATGCCTCCTATCACTGGGAGATCTCAATATTAACGACAATAGCCCTATCTTATCATGCATTCCTTAATTCAAGTTAAAGAGTAGATCAAGCTGAAATAAGATGTATGGAAATGCTGTGTAACATTGGTTACATCTTACCCCTCAAAATTATTTGATAAACTCACATCCTACCCCTCAAAATTATTTGATATGATTTTAGATTTTTTTTTAATTTATTATACAAACTTATATAATATAATACAACTATTTTATATACATTTTTAGAAATATTATTTAATTGTATTCCAATCTATTTCTGTTTTAAATCTATGCTCGTCTTATTTAAATATATAAATTATATTAATATGTTTTATTTTTATTTTTTTTATAAGTATACTTTGTCCATGTATTTTAGTTTTTAATTAATTAATTAATTTAATTATTTTTGGATTTCAAAATTAATTTATTCATTATATATTAAATTTATATTCATTTTGATTAATGAGATAATCTATTGAACATTTTTTTTTTTTTAAAACAAGGTCGGATAGTTGATATATTACCAAAAGCTTTGATGGAGCAAGCTCCTATTACAATCGACTGTAGCATGATAAACATCTAAGCCATGAGATAGGAACACAGTCTCTTCTCCTAATCTTGTGTTCAAAACTTCATGTATTTTTATGAGTATTCTAGTGTACTGCCTAACAAATTAACCTACTAGGAAAAGAAATTTACATGTCATGGATTCTCTGACACTTTTTCATGGCTTGTAGACTGATTGCTCCTGAGTTGGCAGGTTCTTCTTATCATAATTGACCGAGTTCTCTCCTTTATTGCTCATAGTGTTGTTTTTGTAATATGCCACCGCTTCTTCTAGATGTTTGCATTTGGTTTTCAATGTCATGATTTCTTCTTTCTGCATTGCCATGTTTCTCTTCTGGAAGCTATACTCCATTCTCATTTCGTTTCTGACATCCTTGAGTGACTCTTGCAGGCATTGAATCATGAATTTGTTCGCTTTGCATGCATCATTCCTTGTTGCCTTTTCAATGGGGTTGAATTCCATTTGATTTGTTTGCTTGTTCTTCCTATTGCTTTGCTTACTTCTCCTTGTTTTGTTGTGATTCCTTGATTTTGTATTGCCTGAGGTACTTCTTCTTCTACTAATGTTGATCGCTTTCCTACCTGTTGTAGCTCTGTCCCTGTGAATGACAGAATTGAAAGATGACCAAAATCTGGTTATAACAGTCAGGGAGGAGGGCTGAGATAATGGGAGGGGCAGATGGAGGGCGAGGGTGCTCAGAAAGGCTTTGCGCTGCAATGGATCGCTGAGTGGAGGGAGTGAAGGGATGCGGGGTGAGCGAGCTGGGTAAGAAGGAGGGTGGGGGCTTAAGGGGAAGTCTACACGCTGAACAGAGGAAACACTACGAGCTATTAGAGAAGACAGGGAGGGGATTTGAAACAAAAGTAACACTATGCTAACATGGGAAATGGAGATTTCTTCGCTGAGATTGTTGCTGCGATTTTTGTTAATAAAAAATCTATTCTTATAGTGATTTAGTGCAACTTGAGACCTGCCTTTGATGGGATAGATTGCAACTTGGTTCTTGTGACTAGGATTGCGATCTTCCTGCCCACTGTTGCTCATGTGAGATTTTGAAGTTTCATGATTTTTCCTTTGCATTCTCGTGATTTTCTGGCTTTCACTACAGTGATGTGTTCTTTGTTGATTTTTTATTGTTGTTTTTTTATTTATTGCTTTTATCATTGTGATTTTTCCCTCGATTTTGGTGAGCTTCATACTTGTGGTTTTTTGTTTTCCTGATTATTATGAAACAGAGTTGTCATATTCCTCATGGTTTTCACAAACATTCCCTTCATTTTTTTCCACGGCTTGGTTTGTGAAATAATCCACCTGTTGATTGTGAATTCTCAAGACATGTCTGAAGATTACATCGCCAGAACCTTCCAAGTTCTTCCTGATTCTTCTAAAAATTTTGTTCATGAACTCATTGCTTGGATTTTTGTTTCTTGTCATTGCCTTTATTATTATGGCTGAGTCTCCTATTATTATAGGATTTTGAATTTCTCTTTTATTATTATTATTATTATTCTTGTTCCCATCAACAAGTTGTATGCTTCTGCCTTATTATTTGAGATTTGTCCCAATCCCCATTCACATGTGACATTTTCTTTCCCATCAGGATCGAGGATTATTCGCCTTGCCCCTACCTTTCCCGGATTATGCTTTGAGGCCCCATCAAAGTATAGACAATATCTATTCTAATTTTTCCTCCAGTTTGCCAGTTCCTCTTTACTCATTCTTATTTTACATATATTTCCTGAGTTTATCTTCCTTTGTCCTTTTTGCCCATTATTATTTATTATGGCTTTACTAAGCCAATCTCACTCTTCCTATTGAAGAGTGTTATAATTTGTTGGTGTTGTTCCTTTGATGTTGAGGATTTCAGAAGTTAATCCCCATGTTTTTTAGAGGGTCTTCCATATCCTTGGAATTTGATTTTTGAAAATGCACTTGTTTCATGTCAACCAAATTTGCCAACATAGAACTACTCCAATGCACTTCCATATTCTCTGAATTGTGACTTTCTTCTTTGTTGTGTGGGTAGGCCTTCTCAAAGGTTTGAAGAAAATTCGGCAAGGGATTTTCAAAATTTATTCTTATTTCCAATGGACTTATCAGCTGCTGCCAACATTCTTTGAAAAAAGTGCATTCTTGGAATAAATGTTGTATATTTTCTTTAGCCTGCATGCATAATGGGCATCGTGTTGGACCTTGAAAGCCTTTTTTCTTTTTAAGTTTTCACTAGTCAATATTCTATCTTTTAAAAGAGTCTAGATGAACATTTTGATCTTAGGCAGACTTTCTGATTTCCATGTTATTTTCCAAGAATCCCAGTCTTGTTGATTTGGTTGTTCTTGAAGGATTTTATATCCAGTCCTAACTGTGTAGTGTCCACCGTTTAGGTCCCAGAGATAATCATCTTCCTCATCATGGTGGATTAGCACTGCCCCTTTTAGGAGCTGTCTGATTTTGCTCCATTGCCTTTCCAGATCTGCCGAAATTGCTGAGATTTTCTAGTCTTGCCACTCCTTTTGGTTCCATATAGTGATTGGGTGTAAAGTACTAAAACCTTTACCTTTCATCCACTCTTGTATGTCTTCAATTTCTGGATGAGTATGTAGTGGTTCTTTTCCCATTATTCTATCCTCCCAAATTGAAATTGTTTTTCCATTGCCTGGGATTTTAGAGATGTATCTACTTGTTGTCATGTAGAGTGTCTAGGCACCGCAACAACACTCAGACTGGGGGTTGTCACCCTGATCCCTGATCTCTCTGTTTAAGCCGTCTCCCGAGGCTAAGGGGGGTAGACCCTATGGGATAAAGGAAGACCAATTGGGAACCAACTGGGTTGGGAGACACAGTGAGGGAATGAAGCACTTGATTGATTTTAAAACCTGGTTAAGTCTTTAAATGTTTAGTACCAGTGCCTTTTCTAGATGAAGTGGAAATCGAATAACTCATTCGCTGCTTAGAAAATATAAAAATGAACAAATCTTTCAACAATTGCTTGAAAATATTTACTGAAATGTCTAATATACAATGAGAATTAAAACATTCAAGCAATAACAATCAATTTCAATGACTTAGCAAAGCTCCAACAATTAAATTTTCAAAAGATAGAATACTTTGGACGACCAAAAAATGCTAACCAATTCATAAAATGAATCCCCACTTTCATATAGCTAATCTTCAAATAAAATCTTTAAGCACTTTTAGCTATATCAAATACCAAAAAAAAAAAAAAAAAATCTTGCAATTTTTTTTTTAGAAAATATGAACAAAAAAATAAATCAAAAACCTAACATTAACTTTTATGCCTTTTTCAGGATTTATATATATATATATATATATATATATATATATATAGATATATATAAGATTTTTATTTTATTTCATGAGACAAAACTAAATCAAAATCTAAATGAAAATAGAAAAAATCGAAAATTCCTATGTAACCTAACGAATCCTAAATAAAATGTTAAACCAACAAAATTTAAAATACGTGAATTAAACTAAAGTAATGAAATATAAAAAAATGAACTAATCCTTAAATCATAAATACACTAGCCATACGAAACTTAAAAAAAAAAAACAAAAATCGTAATGTTTATTGCTATTGTTTTGCAGGTTTGTGGCGGGGTGCTTCATGTAGACAAAGAGAGGGATGAATACATAGCGAGGAAGGAGCTGAGAGAGAGTTGAAGGGAGCCGACGCAGAGGAAGGAAGCTAGATGAGTGGAGGAGTAGGCAACGTGGATGGACGCAGTTGCAGCAAGAGCTTGAAAGGATGAACGCGTGTTTGGGCAGCGTGGAGATGAAGGGCGAATTGGAGCAGCGGATGCACACTCAGGTGAAGAGGAAAATAAAGTGTGAATAGGAAGAGTTTGGAAGGAAAATGCGAAGGTGGCTTGCGTGTGCAAGTTGAAGGCGAATCAATGACATTGGTTCGATATGTACGGAGGGATGCGTGGAGTTTTGAGGGAAAGGCAGCAGTGGAATGTGATGTGAGGGAGCTGCGTAGACAAGCAGGGAGATGAAGAGCAAATAAAAAATGCTGGTAAGCAGGCTACGGACAAAGGAAAAAATGGATACAACTGTGGATCTAAGGACGTGGAGAGCAGATGGAGTAGTCGAATAGGAGCTGTGTGAGGAATACGCAAGAGAAAAGAGGAGAAACGATGGGAGAAGTGGATGGCTGTGAAAATATACAAAACAAAACGCAGATTTGGAGCAGCTGATGACGGTTGCATGGTTATGAACGCAGTTTGCCCTAAAAAAAATTTCAAAATTCTCCTATAATACAATAAATCCCTGAGCAACAGCAGAGAGCTGATCAAACCCTCAAAATTTTTCAGGAAACACCGCAAGAGCTGATCCTGAGGCCAGATCTTACCCTCCAGGGCCTAAATCTGGCTTCAAACGAAAATTTTTCCTCAGACCTGCAACTTGAAATGGCAAAACAAAACACCCAGAGATAATATATGCAAGAAACAAAACTAAAAACCCTAAATCCAACTAAATAATTACAGTATTCACAGTTTAAAGGCTCTAAATAGCCAGATTTGTCAGTATGCCACAGAAATATTTTCAGAATTTTAAATTTAACATGAGATGCTTCAGAAAACCCTTCATGCATTCACAAGAAAAATTCAAATGATAAGCCCGGGATCAAAACTAGCTGGGCTCTTTAGAAAATGCTTTCTCGGGAGTTGGCTGGTTCAACCAAGAAATTCCCCAAATGCACGTTAATCTTCAAAATCAAGATTTTCCTGCACAACTTGCTTCAACCATTAACAAAGAGGGAGAAAACGATACTAAAATCCAGATCTAATGGAGACACTTGTCATCATATCTAGAGATTTAACTACCATTCAAACCCTAACGATTAAACAACATACCTGTGTTTAAAATCACTCTTCATAAAGCTATCATCAATGGCTGAAATTAAAAATCATGCACAGAAATAAAACATCTTACAGCGTTTCCGAAAGAGTAACACCAGCAATATTTCAACCCCAAAGTCTTTCTTTATTGCACATGAAAAATGACTACAAGAGAGCTTTCTTTAGCACAAGACTCACAGATCGAATGATCTCAAATGACCCCTGACACCCTATTTAAAGATAAATTTCCCAACGGCTAGTTCGAGTGATCCATGTCAAAGTGATCTTGACCGTCGATAAGGATCAAAATCTCTTTTAATCTCATCCGTCGAAATTTTAAATGCATTAAAAAAAAAGAAAAAAGAAAAAAATAAATTGCATTTATTTCCTCAAAACTTTGACTTATCATTATTTTATTTTATTTTTATTTTTTATTATTTTAATTTTTAATTTTTAATTTTCATTTATTATTATTATTATATATATATATATATATATATATATATATATATATTTTGGACCCTCGAACTTAGCCTTTGGGAATTTTACCTAGGACTTAGGACCTATGAGGGGACAAATTATTTTCTAACCCTCAAGACACTTTACATCATGACTTTTATAATTTTACATCTCAAAGGGGAAAACCCATTTGACATAGACCCTCATAGACTACCCAGTGTTGCCACATAAATATAATCCAGCAGATCAAGCAATTTGTAATAAAATAACCTAACCAAATAGTTAGGATTATTCCCAAATAAATTTTACATAGACTCGATTTAGCACACTAGGACTCCCCTAAGATTCTAATGACAAAATCCATTCCGGCTTTGGGGTTACGCTGAAGGAAAACTCTGCCGATCATGGATCGGTGAGACAAAAAACCTTCCGGAATATATATCATCACTAGAAAATTATGTTTACCTAGGCAATTACATACATGACACAGATCTATTAGGATTATTTACAATTTACACATACAGGCTGGGTTTACAAAATAACATGATCAGATTGATGATGATAATCGAATGGCGCGGACACATCGATCAAGCGCTATCCCTTTTGCAAAAAAAGGGGGTGTGTTGCTATGGGTAGTTGACACATAGTGGTCAACATCTGGCTCTACTTGGGGACACGTTGCTGCACTATAGGAATGTGAGAATCCAGAATCTGCATCCACGTAACACACAACAAAACATAAGTAGCGTCCATCCAAAAAATCATCATATAACATTAAGCACAGGAAAGATATAAGCTCTTCATTTATTAACTATCTAGTAACATGAAAAGTAAATCTAATGCTAAAACATAATTGAAAATGCTGAAAAAACAAGGAGTAGGGTTAGAAATATAATAAAAAGGATGCCCCATGGCATCAGATATCATCTTTGAAGAACAACTTGAGCATTTGGCCATTTGCAGGTAAATCAAGTGGTTCACCATCCAATCTGCTCAAGTGGAATGAGTTTGGTCCAGCATGTATGGTCCTAGCCACAAATTGTCGAACTTCTTATGTTTTCCTGGTTTTTCATTCTTGCGATCCCAAAGAAGTACCATATCTCCAACCTGCAAATATCTAGATTGAGAGGATTTATCAAATCTTTTCTTAATGTTAGATTGATTTTTACATATAGCATCAAAAGTTTTCCTACAAGCTTCATCTAACTCCACAATCTGATCTTTTTTATTTTGAACATCTTTATTAGTGGAAAAATGCTGAAGGAGCTGATAAGCTGGTAATTTCAGGTGCACAGGTAAGGTTACATCCAAGCTATAAACCAATTCAAAGGGACTTTTACCAGTAGCTTTCTTTTTAGTGATCCTATCTGCCCATAAAGCATACTTGATTTTGCTATCCTGTGATCTCTTATTATCTCCTACTATCTTCTTGATAATGGTTATGAGATTTTTATTGCTTGATTCAGCCAGACCATTACCCCGAGGATAGTAATTTGATGAATGAGATAAGATAATGCCATACTTAAAACAAAAAGATGAAAATTCTGAAGAACTAAAAGCCTTGGCATTATCAGTAGTGATCTTAGCAGGGACACCAAATCTAGTAATGATATTATTTTCAATGAAATCCATTATGACCTTTTCAGTGGCATTCTTAGCAGGGATGGCTTCAACCCATTTAGTGAAATAATCGGTAGCAGTCAAAATCCATGAGTAGCCATTGCTAGAATTTTCATGAAACTTCCCGATGAAGTCCAGACTCCAATGCTGAAAAGGTGCCTCCACAACGACAGGTTGTAAGGGCAAGGCAACAAGCTTCTATTTCCCAGTGAATAGTTGACAAGCTTGACAAATTCTAACAAACCTATGCACATTAGAAAAAAATGAAGGCCAGTAATAACCAGCGCTCAAAATTTTGTGGGCAGTAGTTCTAGCAGCATAATGACCACCACAAAATCCTGAATGAAACTCAAAAACTAACTTCTTGGACTCAATTTCATCAACACATCTAAGTACTATGCCCTCAGGATTTCTCCATCCAAGGCCATCCTTCATTAGGCAATACTTAGTGGCTTTTAATCTAAGATCCCTTCTCTTATGAGCGACTAAATGGTTAGGACATGTAAGATTTAACAAGTAATAAATAATGTCTTTGTACCACTCATGCTCTCCTAATATTTGCAACTCAGGCGAAGATAGATCGTTAAGACAAATCAAACCAAGAGCCTTTTCATTACCTTCGGTCGAAATTTGAGCCAAGCCTTGGCCTTTGACTAGCTTGGTGGGTCTAATCTCTAAATCATATTCTTGTATTTTAGTAACCCACCTAGCACGAGTCCCTAAGCAATTGGTTTGAGTTAATATATATTTAACAGTAGAATGTGGGACAAAAGCAATGATTTAGGAATAACCCACATAAGTTGTGAAATGCTTAAGAGATTTAACTAAGGCATAGGCTTGCTTTTCCATGGTATTGTATTTTGATTCAGAATTTTGAAGCACTATACTCATGAAAGCAATAGGTTGCTCGTGACCATCTTTATTTTTCTGCAATAAGACGCCAGCGATGGCATCTTCATAAGCGAAAGAGAAAATCATGAAATTCTTAGAGTAATTGGGACTAACTAAAACAGGGGCTTTTGCAATAGCACCTTTGATTTCCTGAAAAGCCCTTTTGCTGTCTTCTTGCCAAACAAATCTTACATCTTTCTTCAGAAGACTCTGAATAGGCTTAACTATTTCTGCGTAATTTGGAATAAACCTTCTAAGAAAGTTCGTTTTTCCAAGGAAAGACTGAAGGGATTTGAGATTATGGGTAAGAGGAATCTTTTGGATAGCCTCAACTCTTTCAGGATCAATCTTAATTCCATCTTTAGAAATGATATGGCCAAGTAATTTCCCTTTGGTTACTCCAAAAACAGATCTAGCCGGATTTAAAGAAATCCCGTACTCTCTACATCTATCAAAAACTTGCCGAAGATGACTTCTATGACTAATACCATCCTCAGAAAAAACAGTAAGATCATCTTGGTAAATTTCAATAAATTTCCCAATAAAACCCTTGAAGGCATAATCCATAGCCCTTTGAAAAGCAGCCCCAACGTTGGTTAGTCCAAGCGGCATTCTAATGTATTCGTAAGTGCCCCATGGTGTGGTGAATGTGGTTTTGTGATGATCTTCTTTTTTAACCCATACCTGATTATACCTAGAAAAACCATCTAGCAATGACATCATTCCAGAACCGGTTACTCTTTGCAACAGAGTCTCCATGTTTGGCAAAGGGTAATTATCTTTCTTACATGCTAGATTAAGATTTCGAAAATCAACATAAAGCCTTATCGTACCGTTCTTTTTCCTAACAATCACCAGGTTGGAACACCATGTTGAATGCCTCGTTTGAGCGATAATTCCTGCTGCAAGCATCTTTGAAAGCTCTTTTTGAACCAAAGGGGCTAACTTAGGATTAATCTGCCAAAGCTTCTAGTGAAAGGGTTTAGCATTTTCATCTTTTAAGGGGAAAATATGTTCCATGACATCTTCCCTATAGCCTTTCAATTCATCATAAGAAAATGCTAAAACATCTCGATATTCGTGAAGTAAATTGATTAACTTTTTTCTTTCTTCAACACTAGTACCTTTACCAATTTTAACAATCTTTGGGTTCGCAGGAGTACCAATGTTTATCTCGAGGTATTCACCTAGGTCCATTTTATTTTACTCTTTCAACTTTGTGGCATCATGCTGATCAAAGTGTTGTTCTAAAGCAACCACATTCCTAGGAGAAGGATTTATGATATGCTCATGATTACTAGATCCATCCTCCTCAGAATTTATCTGAAAATTTTCAAACTCATCCAAATTATCAAGAAAACGAATCACTTGCTTTTCATCATTAAAGATCTGCCAATGCTTTGAGTTATCTGGAACAGAAGGCCTAAATATAACTTCCATTTTAATCTTATCCGCAATTAGCCCATCAGACAATTGCAAAGTAGAAGTAGCGATGGCAAGTTCATCTGCCAATCTATTATGCTCTCTTGGGATAGCTTCAAGGTCAAAGGCATCAAAGTATTCCATATTATCCCATACAGCATTTCAATAATTCCTTAATCTTTGATTTTTGCATGTAAATTTATTTTTACGCTGCATGATAATAAGTCGAAATCCCCCTTAATGCTAGGAAACTTAATTCTTAAAGATTTTTCCAATTCAAGACCCAACAATAAAGCCTCATATTCAGCGACATTGTTGGTTGCTTCGAACTCCAATCGATAGGAAAACTTGAAAATATTACCAAGGGGAGATTGTAATACTATCCCTGCACCTTTACCATGCATAGACGATGCACCATCAAAATTCATGAAACAAACTTTATCATTGAGATCCTTAATCTTTTTATCAACCTCATCATCAAGAGGAACTATGAAATTAGACATGATAGCGTAATTCCCAATGTCAGATTGCTCTTTCATTATCTCGTTGTGAGGTCTCTTAGGATCTTCAACATGGAATTTTCTCTCGGGCTCTCTATTAAGTCTCACAAAACCATCACCTCTAGGAGAAGGAATCATAGCATATGACCAATTCATTTGAATACTTCCTCCTAGATCAGAGGGACATTTTATGGATAAAAGCATACCCCAAGCATCAGGCACATCAACAACAACAATGTCCATAACAATCATAATGTCCCCGTAAACTGATAAAGAACTTGTAAATCTTTGTCAAACCGTGAACTTCAATCTTCTTAGAATCCATGGCACATATATTGTAGTAGGGTCTAGAAACTCTTAAATTAAGTTGTTCCATGACCCTCTTAGTCATGACACAAGCTGATGCACCAGAATCCAACATGCAATTATTCAATTTATATCCATTAACCAACAAGGTGATAAAGAAAGGCTGGTGATCTTTGTTATCTGAATCTAAACTTTGCAAATATATGGGAGCATCGTGATAATCAACTTCTGGGGTCTTTTGTTGAGAAATATTTACTTGAGGACCTTGAATAGATTTTAGTAACTTATCTCTTTGGGAAGGGATTTTCACAATCTCGGAGACAGGAACCCAGATTTTCGCATTGTTAAACCAACTTCCCAAATCAACATCTAATCCAGAGTTCAAACTTGGATTAAAGGTTCGAGGGGGAATGGGATTCCCGCTCTGATCTTTATCTCTTCTCTGATAAGTCAAACCTTTGTCTCTAGAAATTTCCATGACTTGCTCTGGAGAGGGTTTTTCGTCATATAACTTAGCCAAAATATCATTTTCATTTTCAAGATTATTTACACCAAACGCTAACGAGGGATGCATAACGTCTCGACTATTTTCTTTAACCTCCATCCAATCATTCATAGACAAAAGAAACTCATTACCCATTACATTTATTTGATCATCTACCCCAAACATTCCATTATCCAAAATTCTTCTAACGATGGGACAAGTAGCCTCCTCATGAAGAGCATCACAAACCCGACAGTAAGGCGGAGCATCATCGACCAAATTAGTAAGCGGATTAGGAGGTCTCTGCTCACTAGATTGACCCTTCTTTTGCCAATTATTATTTCTATTATTATTATTATTTCTGGGCTGGAAATTTTGCGTTTGCGCTCTTTCCATTTGGACCAACCTATTCTGCAAAGTAGCTATCTCCTTAGCATGGTTAGATGTTAATTTCGCTTGATTAATTTCCATGCTTTCGATCTTTTGGAGTAATTTCTGAACTAGCTCGCTATCAGGCTCTTGAACATCTTTTCCTTTAGGTTCTTTCAATTTTGTTGAATGCTTATCAACACCTGGGATTTCAGACTTCCCAAATATTGCCTTATCCTTTTCAAGCTCTGTGGCTAAAGCTTGACAATCCCTATAATTAGGAAGTTTAGTACGTCTCAACTCATAAGAAGGCTCAGGGCTAAAGGCATCAATATAAAATTCTCGCAGAGATTTGTTGGTAGGTTTATAATCTTGACGTAATTCCTTAATAATATCATTAAACCTTTTGTTAAATTCTTCAGCGGTTTCATTATTTCTCTTTTTAATTATGCTAATAGCTTTCACGAGGTGTCTTCCTTCTCTCTTATCTCCATACTTTTCCTTAAAGGCATTAACGATCGATTGCAAGGAATCAAATGAATTCAGAGGTTTTTCTGCAAACCATTCGTGAGCATCACCCTCCAAGGTCAGAACAAAAAGAGTCATTCTAACATCTTCATGATTAAAATCAACGGCCCTTGTGTACTTACCCATCCATAAACTAAAATCTTTCAAATGTGAATTAGCACTAATTGCATTATTTCCCAGAAAGACAGGCAATTTATCCATTCCATGCTTTGGAATATCATTGGGATAACCCTGAATGTTAGAAAAATCGCAAGGGGCAAAAACGTCCATGATGTCGTGCTCGACTGGGCTAGTAAAAAGAAAATGGATATCAGATAGGGCTTCTTGTCTGAGATTAACAAGAAATGTACAAGAAGAGAGTTTGTGTAATCATACTCTGAGAGCCCTTTCAGGATCAGGAGCAGGATTAACCAAACTACTTGGATGTCTTCTGGTATACACTCTTGCAGAAGACAGATGAAGTGGAGTCGCCACCCAGACAAAAAGTATGACACAGAAAAACTCGAAGGGAAGGAGCTAAGGGCAGGAAAGGACGAGAGGAAAGAAACAAGATGAATGTCGAAGAAACCAAGGACAGAAAAATCTCTATCTTCGGAAACGATGCAAAAAAATATTGTCGCGCAGAGTGTCTAGGCACCGCGACAACACTCAGACTGGGGGCTGTCACCCTGATCCCCGATCTCTCCGTTTAAGCCATCTCCCTACGCTAAGGGGGGTAGACCCTATGGGATAAAAGAAGACCAACTGGGAACCAGCTGGGTTGGGAGACACAACGAGGGAATCAAGCACTTGATTGATTTTAAAACCTGGTTAGATATTTAAATGTTTAGTACCAGTGCCTTTGCTAGATGAAGTGGAAATCGAATAACTGATTCGCTGCTTAGAAAATATAAAAATGAACAAATCTTTCAACAATTGCTTGAAAATATTTATTGAAATGTCTAACATACAATGAACATTAAAACATTCAAGCAATGACGATCAATTTCAATGACTTAGCAAAGCTCTAACAATTAAATTTTCAAAAGATAGAAGACTTTGGATGACCACAGAATGCTAACTAGTTCATAAAATGAATCCTCACTTTCAGATAGCTAATCTTCAAAAAAAATCTTTAAGCACTTTTAGCTATATCAAATACCAAAAAAAAAAAAAAAATCTTTCAAAAAAATAAATTTTTTATTTTTTATTTTTTTATTATATATATATTTAGAAAATCTGAACCAAAAAAAAATCAAAATCCTAACATTAACTTTTATGCCTTTTTTAGGATTTTTATATTTATTTATTTATTTGTTTGTTTTTTTTTAAAGATTTTTATTTTATTTCATGAGACAAAACTAAATCAAAATCTAAATGAAAATAGAAAAAATCGAAAATTCCTATGTAACCTAACGAATCCTAAATAAAATGTTAAACCAACAAAATTTAAAATACGTGAACTAAACTAAAGTAATGAAATATAAAAAATGAACTAATCCCTAAATCATAAATACACTAGCCATACGAAACTAAAAAAAACAAAAATCATAATGTTTATTACTATTGTTCTGCAAGTTTGTGGCGGGGTGCTCGACGCAGACAGAGAGAGGGATGAATACGCAGTGAGGAAGGAGCTGAGAGAGAGTTGAAGGGAGCTGACGCAGAGGAAGGAGGCCAGACGCGTGGAGTATGCAGTGTGGATGGACGCAGTTGCAGCAGGAGCTTGAGAGGATGAACGCGGGTTTGGGCAGCGTGGAGATGAAGGGCGAACTGGAGCAGCAAATGCACACTTAGGTGAAGAGGAAAAGAAAGTGTGAATAGGAAGAGCGTGGAAGGAAAATGCGAAGGTGGCTTGCGTGTGCAAGTTGAAGGCGAATCAATGACGCTAGTTTGATAGGTATGGAGGGATGCATGGAGTTTTGAGGGTAAGGCAGCAATGGAATGTGATGTGAGGGAGCTGTGTAAACAAGCAGGGAGATGAAGAGTAGATCAAAACTGTTGGTGAGCAGGCTGCGGACAAAGGAAAAAATAGATACAACTGTGGATCTGAGGACGTGGAGAGCAGATGGAGCAGTCGAATAGGCGCTGTGTGAGGAATATGCAAGAGAAAAGAGGAAAAACGATGGGAGAAGTGGATGGCTACGGAAATATACAAAACAAAATGCAGATTTGGAGCAGCTGATGAGGGCTGCGTGGTTATGAACGCAGTTTGCCCTAAAAAAAAATTCAAAATGCTCCTGTAATACAATAAATCCTTCAGCAACAGTAGATATCTGATCAAACCCTCGAAATTTTTCAGAAAACCCTGCAAGAGCTAATCCTGAGGCCAGATCTTACCCTCCAGGGCCTAGATCTGGCTTCAAATGAAATTTTTTCCTCAGACCTGCAACCTGGAAGGGCAAAACAAAACACCAGAAATAATATATGCAAGAAACAAAACTAAAAACCCTAAATCCCGCTAAATAATTACAGTATTCACAGTTTAAAGGCTCTAAATAGCCATATTTGTCAGTATGCCACATAAATATTTTTAGAATTTTAAATTTAACATGAGATGCTTCAGAAAACACTTCATGCATTCACAAGAAAAATTCAAATGATAAGCCCGAGATCAAAACTGGCTGGGCTCTTTAGAAAATGCTTTCTCGGGAGTTGGCTGGTTCAGCCAAGAACTTCCCCAAACACCCGTTAATCTTCAAAATCAAGATTTTCCTGCACAACTTACTTCAACCATTAACAAAGAGGGAGAAAACGATACTAAAATCCAGATCTAATGGAGATACCTGTATCTAGAGATTTAACTACCATTCAAACCCTAGTGATTAAACAAGATACTTGTGTTTAAAATCATTCTTCATAAAGCTATCATCAATGGTTGAAATTAAAAATCATGCACATAAATAAAACATCTTACATCATTTCTAGAAGAGTAACACTAGCAAGATTTCAACCCCAAAGTCTTTCTTTATTGCACATGAAAAATGACTACAAGAGAGCTTTCTTTAGCACACGACTCACAGATCGAATGATCTCAAATGACCCCTGACACCCTATTTAAAGATAAATTTTCCAATGGCTAGTTCGAGTGATCCATATCAAAGTGATCTCGACCGTCGATAAGGATCAAAATCTCTTTTAATCTCATCTATCGAAATTTTAAATGCATTAAAAAAAAAAAAAAAAAAATTTCATTTATTTCCTCAAAACTTTGACTTATTATTATTATTATTTTATTTTTTTATTATTTTAATTTTTAATTTTAATTTTTTATTATTTATTTTTTATTATTATATTATTTTATTTTATTTTTGGACCCTCGAACTTAGCCTTTGGGAATTTTACCTAGGACCTAGGACCTATGAGGGGATTAATTATTTTCTAACCCTCAAGACACTTTACATCATGACTTTTACAATTTCACATCTCAAGGGGGAAAACCCATTTGACATACACCCTCATTGTTACACTAAAAAATGTCACCATGGCTATTTACAGTCGGTATGGCTCAACCAACAGTCATACTACCCTTTTGAGCAAGTCTTATGCCTCTGCTATTCATGTCAAAATCCAAGAAAGAGAGAAAGTCCTTATAAAATATGTTTATCTCTGGGTACGCAGGTTCTCTCAAGCCTTGCCTGCGGGTACGCACCTTTTGTTCACAAGGTCTGCGTCCAAGGACGCTCTGTATCTAAAGGGGCAGGTGCGTCCCTATGAAAAGGTTAAAATGCGCGAGTTTCATCTTCAAAAACTTACTTGTGGTCACTTCTAGAGCTTTCTAGAAGGTTCTTGGATGAATATTGAGCGCCTCCAGATGGTTCATGCACTCCTATCAAAGAGGAACTTATCCCATCAATAAGGGAGTGATCCCATCCAAAGAGGGGACTATCCCATTGATGGTGGACCTGATTAACTTCCTCTTGAGCACTATAAAAAGAGGCATTGAGCCAGAAGGAAAAAGGTTGAAAGCTATAGATTTCTAAGGGTAAATGCTGCAGGAATTAGGACTCCCATTTAGAAGCTTGTGAGGAGAGATTGTCACCCTTACTTGTTCTATTTGGAAGTGGGTGAGCTTTGTCAAAGTAGAGGAAGACTCTTGTGGACCCTGGAAGGAGCTTGCACAACACCAAGGCTCAGGTTGTAATGGTTCCTTTTGATTACCTTTAATGCAAATTGGTCCATTCTTCTTAATAGCTTGTTGTTAATGGGTTATTTCATGTACTCCTTGGTCTATATGTTGAATATGCTTTGTTTTATGTTATAATCAGGTGCTATTTAATTGTTTGACTGTTGGTGATTGCAGGTTTTGGAGAACGGGAGGAGCTCATCCGGATCAACAAAGCTTGGACTTCTACAACAGCGTTTGGACAGAGGTAAGAACGAAACACTTGATTTCTCATATCATAATGTATGTTTAGAGAAGGATAGTTCCAGTTTGTTTTGTTTGTCATTAGAATGTCTTAGACTTCTAGGAAGGTCAGCTGTGTCCGCACCCTTAACTGATTCCGTGTGACAAATTGGCGACTCCACTGGGGATAGTTTCCATTAATGAAAAGAGTCCTTTCTTTTGTTTGAACTTTGCTTTGAGAAAATTGATTTATTTTTCTGGTTTTGGCTCTGTGATCTTGTCCCTGGGTGGGTTAGCTTAGGATTAGTTTTGTTTTTGGTTTTCTTGAGTTTTTCAGTAGGACGCACCCTCTGAGTGCTGCACAGTGCGTCCCTGGACGCACTTTTGCTGTGTGCACAGAGCGGGCCCGCACCTGTGTTAACGGGTTGCCTGCGTCCCCTGCCAAAATTTAAGAAAATTCCATTTTTTGCCTTTTTTGCTCTTAGATTTTGTTTTTTCTTAGTTTTTTCTGCCCAGATTCATCAGTCCCTTGTCCAGAATCTTCACCTGAACTGGTTTCATTAGCATTAAGTGTTTTAGTGGATTTCGTCGAAGTGTGAGCCCTAGGGTTTGATTTTGAGTAGGTCTTGTAGTGACTTTAGCGGTAGGAATTGTCAAAGCCTTAGATCTCTCTGGTTTTGTCAACTTTCTAAGAAGTCAGACCTGTTCTAAAAGTCTACCTATAGAAGTAACTTACCATCAAGTTGTCTTTTGGGCCATTTTCGAAGTGCTTGTTATTTAAGTCTTGAATTCCATTTTACGAAAAGAACAAAAAGATTTGAGTTTTGTTTTGGCTAGTCTTTTGATTCTGCATTAGCTAGCCCTTGATTTGTTTTTGATCAAGTAAAACATCCTAGAATCGCCTTTATGAGATTTTGCCTTGTTAGGTTTACTTAGAGTAATCTCTCTTTTGGTTTGCTTGTGAGTCAAAATTTCATAGTTTTATAGCTTTTGAGATTGTTTTTTGTTAAAAGTAGGTTTACATGCTTTATTGAAAAAGAAAATACAAAAATATCTCCTTTGAAAAGTTTTGTTTCCAGTAGCTTTAAAAGTTTTTGAAAGAAAAAGAGCTTTTCGTGCAAGTAAAGAGTGGTTATGTTTATGTGCTCAAAAAGAAAAAGAGAATTGTTTCTTTGATTGTCTTTTCTAAAGAAGTTGTTTTCTCTAAAAATTGCATTCTCTCAACTCTTTTAGTTAAAGATTTTCATTGAAAAAGCAAAAGTAGTCTAGATCATCTTAGGTGCATCTTTATAGTGGTTGGAGTTGAGTCTATACACCATTGGTTTCACTTCCATCACCTTGTGACTTTAAAGAACAACCTTAAAAGTAACGCTTAAAGTAAAATTGACCTAGTAACTTTTATTTTCTAGGGCTCTGAAGCACCAACTTAGCTTAGGCTAGTGTCTTGGAGTAGGTGAGTACTTAACTCTCCAAGGCAGTAAAACAAACAAGTAGTCGATCTTGTGATAGAATCAAATCCAATTGTTACATTTACACTCTGGGAAAGCTCCTCTTAAAGGAGAAGCACGAGCTCGTGTCCGAACCAGTGAGGGGATCATTCCCCCCTCGTTGGGAACGACGCCAGGCAGTACGTATTACAAACGGTAAACCTCGGATTAACCATTGTCGAGGAGCCAGGGGTCACTTATCGGTAAACCTTGGATTACTGTCAAGGAGCCGGTAAGGGGATTGAGCTTGCTACTCTGCCCTTGCGTGCTGTCGGAGTTTAGACTGTTCCCCCAGGTGTACTTGTGGCCGTTGGTAACCTTAGTGACCATAATCTCTAGGATTCTACCCAAGGTGACGGTGGAGGGAAGGTCCCACTGTACCTGGAGCAGACGTCGACTATACTCACTTGGATTTTCTGGGGGGTTCACTTCACTCGAGACGGTTAAAGTGGAGGAACTTGGTCCAGTCTATTCATTAAGCAGGTTGTCGGCGTAACTGTTCCACCCGCCATTTCTGTACTGAATCCTGCAAGGTTGGACCTAATCACCAACTAGCGCTTTTGGTCCGGAAGATACTGTTTGTGTTTGGTTTGACACCCTAGATTCTTTAGGCGTGTGATTCAAATTTGTTTGGTTCTTTAGAGACTTTAGGTGGTTTGATTTGAAATTTTATTTTGTTTGCGTGTGTAGTAGTTAAAAGTTTTTAGCTGTGGCGGAATTACCGAGACAGTCCCGTAGAATTCGGGGCCAGTCTCCTGAAGTTGTTTCTGTGGCCGAATTGTTGAGAAGATCCCGTAGACTTAGGGGTGAACCTCCTCGAGACGACCCCAGTAATTTAGAAGGTTTAAAGGTCCTTGTAACTCCTCCTAGTGGCAGTAGAGTAGGTTCACCTGAAGAAGGAGAATCTTCCTTGGTAGTCCATCCAGATTACCAAAGTTTAGAGACAGGTTATAATCCCGAAGCTGTTACAGTTTCTGAACTTGTTGGTAGTTTTTCGTCTGCTAGCGATACAGGCGAAGAACCAGAAATATCCGAACCTGTTACTCCAACTCCTAGTGTTCCTGATTCACCGAGAATAGAAAGAATTATTACCGAAAATCTTCCTGTTGGTTTGATTGCTATAGAAGAACTTGTTCCAGAGGAAGAAATAGGCGTCTCTGATCCTGAAGATCAAATTACCCTTGATCTAAGGGAGCGTGAATCCATCTTTTACAGTCCTCCTAGAAGTACTACTTGGTACCTTTCGTTAACCAATTATTTAGACAACTTTGGTTTTTCCACACCTCGAACTCCTTTTCCACCTAGAGGAATTCATACTCCTGTAAATATGTCTGGTCAGCCATCTGTGTTTACACAAAGTCCTGAATCTTTTTTACATGGCGGTCCTTCTGTTCCTACTGGGTATCAATCTCTTTCTGGTACCTTTGCGGGAGCGTCTCCTCAACCCATTGATCATGGGTTATTAGTTGGAAACAGTGGTAATGTACCATTGAGTGTAGGAGACATTTACATGATGTCAGGTTCAGTTCCCGTTACCCAACCTCAAGGTGGCCAATTACCGCCTGGGGGGCAGCCTTCGTTAATGCCTGGGGGGCAACCTCAAGGTACTTCATTCGTGTCTGGGGGGCAACCTCAAGGTCAGTACGCTCCTATGGGGAAATACATACCTCAAGGTCAACCCCAGCCTCAATATGTACCCCAAAGTCAACCTCAGTATCAATATCAACCTCAAGGATGGCAACCTCAAGGATGGCGACCCCAAGGGTATCAACCCCAAGGGTATCAACCTCAAGGATACCAACCTCAAGGTCAAGGTCAACCCCAGTACCCGTATTTACCTCAAGGTTATCAACCTCAAGGTCAATACTCAGGTCAAAGTTATCAACCACCTCAAGGGCAATCATATGGGACTGCACCTTACAATTATCAATCCTATCCTCAATCCGGCTATGGATCTCAGTACCCTCAACCTGTTATGGGTCAATACCCTGGAATGTTAGTGTGGGATCCGTCACAGGGTCAACAGATGTTGCAACCAAGTATACAGTCGGTACCTCAAGCAGGACAACCTGTAGTTCCTGGTCCACCCCAGCAACCACAACCTGTCCAGTCAAGTGTTCAGACCCCTGTAACTTCGGTAGTTACTCAGCCGCCAATTGCACCTAGTACTCCATCTCAAACGGCTGCAGCAACTACCGCCACATCTACCATACTTACTTCTGGAGTATCGACGGCTCTGGTTTCTACTGTCCCTGTAACCACTCCTCAAACATCTGTACCGTTGTCTGGATCTACGATTCAAACCACAGTCCAGATGCCTGTAGGCCAACCTGGTATAAGTACGGTTGTTACTACTCAACCTCAATTTGTTCAACCTCCGTACCAGGGATAGTATCAACCTGGGCAAGCTGTCCAACAACCGGTTTACCAGTATCAACCGTATCCTGGGTACACTTATCAACAACCTCAGCAACCCCAGTACGGTCCGGTTAATCCTGGTTTTCCAGAAGGATATAATATCCCAAATGCGACTCCTGTTCCTAGTTATCCTCGATATCCTCCTCCTGGGGCCGGTATTGTGACCCAGAGTTTTAGAGATCCTAACCGGCAGTTACCGTTTATCGCAACTTTGGATTTACCAGACTTGACGCGCCTAACGAACGATCCAATTCAATATCTTCCGTTCTGGCCGTCAATGCCAAATAAGTTGCCCAGCGATATACCCAAGTTCGAAGGTAAGTCTGGAGAGGATCCGTCCAATCACGTGATGACTTACCACCTCTGGTGTGATTCAAATTCCATCTCGGATGATTCGATCCGTTTACGTCTTTTTCAGCGTACACTCATTGGTCTCGCGGCCAAGTGGTACATTGAGTTACCACGGGCCTCTTTTTACAATTTTAGCCAGTTAGCTACTTCGTTCTTAACTCATTTTCAGTTACCAGTCAGATACGATAACGGTACAGAGTTATTAACTTCACTAAAACAATCAACCTCCACGTATATTTCAGATCACATCCATGAGTGGAGACGTCGAAGAAGGTTAGTGAAAGTTTTTATCCCGGACCAAATCTTAGCTGAATGGTTTGTTAAATCATTATTACCAAGAATTACTGAAGATGTAGCTAAGGCCGGAGTAGTTACTGAGGAGCAAGTCATTGCTCAGGCACAATACCTTGACTTAGTTTACACGCAGTCGGGTACATTACACGAGAAGATTCCGGATCTTCCAAAGTCGAACCAAATCGCTGCTGCTCCTTCGGGATCTCATGCCGCTGATGGTATGATTCGTATCGTGACTACAAAGAGCAAGAAGAAGTCTTCCAAGGCTTCAACTACTCCTATTATCACTTTGCCCGATTCCCCGACAGGAGAGTCTTCCCCTGAACTTACCGCCGATATTCACGCTGTAGAGTCATCTACGGCCAAATCAAAAAACGGTGGGAAGAAGAAAGGAAAGAAGAAGGCTAAAGCAGACAAGGCTCCAAAGGAGAAAACTGAAAAGTCGGAAACCAATGACGAAAAGCGCAAACCTCGATATCCTTGTCTTATTTGTGAAGAGGATCATTTTACGAGAGATTGCCCTCATCGGGCCGAGGTAGTGAAAATAGTCAAAGGTTCTCCCACTCCTGCTGTGTTAAAAAATCCATTTCCGGAGCAGGAGAATAAGATGATAAGTTCTTCCTCGAATGCCAATGAAGACCCCATTTTGATGATGTCTCATGTGAGGATTGCGACTCGATCGCAAGATTATGGTAGTAAGAATCTTGTTGATGGCAAGGAAGCAGAATCTTCTCACTCTAACGCATCAACCTCAGCTCCTGGTTCCGATCCACTACAGATCGAGAAACCTAACCCAGACTTAGTAATTAAACCGCCCGCCAAGGGTGTACTTCGAAGGTCTGCTTTCAATCCACATTCGAGAGCGGCCCAGAATTACAACATTGTTGAGGACTTAGCTGTTTCACCCTCGGCAATGTCGGCGTTAGAAGTGCTGCAATCATGTCCAGCACAACGAGAATTGCTTTTGTCGGCTATAGGAGCTGTTGACGTTCAGGATCCGAATCTAATGATCTTCGATTTAGAAAATAGTACACCACGACTCCCCCATCAAATGGCTTTCCAAATTCCAGTGATAGTCAAAAACAGGCCTATTCATCGCACTGTGATTGATGAGGGAGCTTCTACGTGTATTATGTCCATTCAATGTTGGAGATCCCTTGGTTCTCCCTCGTTGAACCAATCCCCCACCATCCTTAAGGCCTTTGATGGCCGTGGGTTCCGTCCGTTTGGTATTTTACAAGAATTGCCTATAGGGGTAGAAGGTAAAACCGTTAGTCTAGATGTGGAAGTGGTTGATGCCCCTCTAGACTACAACCTTCTTTTGGGTCGAAGTTGGTCATATGCTATGACAGCGGTCGTTTCATCGGTCTTCAGAGTAATTAAATTTCCACACAACGGTAAGATCGTGACAATTGATCAGCTGACATACTTTTCATCCGACCCAGCCTCTTCAGAGAGTATCCAGCATGTCGGTAAGACGACAATCCCTTATAGGGACGTTGGTGTAGGTTTAGTTAAGGATTCTGGTTTACTGGGAACTTTTCCTCTCCCTCCACTCAGCGTAGAACCTTCGTTTGCAACAATTCATATGATCACGTCAGAAAACATTATTTATGATGATCCTTGGTATGTTCCATCTGACTCTGAGTTAGACTCATTCGGTGATGTTATGCCGTTGAGTCCGTATGAAATTGCTTATGAAGCTCTTATGTCTTTTACCGACTTTCATTCAACCGAAGTCGACCAAATGAATTTGGTCAGTGAAGAATCACTTTTCACCTCAAACTTAGAACGGATAGCGTTTCCCGAAGTCGTGTCATCTGACGAACAACTTCGCGAAATCCTAAGTGTAGACGATCTACCATGGGAAGATCTCCATCACAGATCTTCGTTTTTACCTAAGGATGATGCATTTGAAAATGATTTTTCATCTATCTTTACCGCTGAATATGTCAAAGACGCTCAGGATCCAACGAAACATTCTGATTTAGAGTTGAATTTAGGGAATATTTCTCGTACTATTCCCATTGATATTTCAGTGAAGCCCGGAATTGAGGAGAACATTCATATAGGTGCCTCATGTACAGAAGAAGAAATCCAAACTTACAAGGCCCTATTCCAAGAATTCCGCGATGTGTTTGCATGGTCTTACGAGGAAATGCCGGGAATCGATCCTGCCATTGTTGTTCATGAAATCAAAACCTACCCGGATGCTAAACCCATTCGACAACGGTTGCGTCAGATTCACCCTCGAAAAGCGGCTGCGATTAAAGCAGAAGTCGAAAAGCTGTTGAAAGCAGGTTTCATTTATCCGATCTCGTTAACCGATTGGGTATCGAATATTGTTCCCGTCAATAAGAAACAAGGAACAATAAGAATCTGTATCGACTATAGGGATATCAATCGAGCTTGTCCAAAAGACAACTATCCTACGCCTTATATCGATCAAATTATTGATGATTGTGCCGGAAGTGAAATGTTTTCCTTCATGGATGGTTTTTCGGGCTATAATCAAATCAATATTCTACCTGCCGACCAACCAAAAACGACATTCATTTGTCCATGGGGGACATTTGCTTATTGCAAATTACCTTTTGGACTTAAGAATGCCGGAGCCACTTTTCAACGGGCGATGTCTTACGCATTTCACGACATTGTGCAACCGTATCTCGATGATTTGCCTGCTCATTCTTTACGACGAGCTGATCACCTTGACCACCTACGAGCAATCTTTATGAGGTGTAGGCATTATCGAATTCGGTTGAATCCCCACAAGTGTGTTTTCTGTATAGAAACAGGTCGATTGCTGGGATTTGTTGTTTCAAAATCCGACATTCGCGTCGATCCCTCGAAAGTCGAAGCAATCATCAAATTGCCTCCTCCTTCGAGTTTGCGCCAACTCCAAAGTTTGCAAGGGAAAGCAAACTTTTTACGTCCATTCATCCCAAACTACGCCGAGGTCACTAAAGGTTTTACACGGTTGTTGAAACAGAACGTTCAATTCTTTTGGGACGAGATTGCCCAACAATCTTTTGATGCACTTAAACACGCGTTGACCCATGCACCGTTATTGCATCCTCCCAACTACAACCAGGACTACTTCTTATACCTCGCAGCTTCACATTCCACCATTGGGATGGTGTTAGTTCAAGAAGATGAATTCGGAGCTGAACATGTGATATATTATCTTAGTCAAACCTTAAATCCCACTGAGTTAAAATATTCACATGTGGAGAAATTGGCCCTGGCAGCCGTTCAAGCTGTCCAGCGTTTTCGTCACTACATTCTTCTCCGTAAAACTACAGTCATTTCGGATTGCAACCCTATGATTTACATTTTGACAAAACAATTGCTAGGGGGCAAGTACTCTAAATGGATCGTTATCCTGCAAGAGTTCGACTTGGAGTTCGAGAAGTCCAAGTCTAAGAAATCTTTAGTTTTTTCGGAATTGATGTGTGATTTCCCGCGTACTGACACAGAGACTGTGGCAGAAGAGTCCATTGCGGACGAATCTTTGTTTCTTATCAGTACTTTAGATCCGTGGTTCGGGGATATAATCATCTATCTCCAAACCCAAACCTTTCGGCCTGAAGCTTCCAAAGAGGAACGACGGAAAATTAGGTTTCAATCCCAGCAATATAAAATTATTGGAGATACATTATATCGCCGGGGGGCAGACTTAGTTTTTCGACGTTGTCTAACTCACGCAGAGGCTGAGAGAGTTTTGAATGATTGTCACTCTGGAGCATGTGGCAGTCATATGTCTGGGTATGCCACAGCTCAGAAGGTGTTGCGCGCTGGTTACTTCTGGCCATCTATGTTTAAAGATTGTATCATTGCAGTCCGGAAGTGCCACAACTGCCAAGTGTTTGATCGAAAGATGCGCGCACCACCTACTCCTCTCCACCCTATAATTGCCGTTGGTCCATTCGCCAAATGGGGTATCGACTTTATTACTTGTAACCCTCACTCGGTCGGGGGGCATGCGTATATCATCCTCGCGGTTGATTATTTCACTAAATGGGCCGAGGCGATGCCTACATTCGATGCAAGCGGCAAAACAGCTGCAGTTTTCATATTCAATCATATAATAACTAGGTTTGGTGTCCCACAAGCAATTATTACTGACCATGGAAGCCATTTTCGAAACACCATGATGACTGAACTTACAAGCCAGCTTGGTTTGCGCCATGACAACTCTACTCCTTATTATCCGCAAGCCAACGGTTTGGTTGAGTCTATCAACAAAGTTCTGGTTATCATGATCCGACGAACCATTGGTATTCATCGGTCGAATTGGCACAACATGTTATTTTCGGCGCTATGGGCATACCAAACCTCAGTGAAAACCTCAACAGGGTTCACTCCTTTCCAGCTAGTTTATGGCTTAGAAGCAGTGTTACCCATTGAATGTGAAATCCCATCACTTCAAATGGCTGTCGAATTACTTCCAGCTACTTCCGAAGAGGAGAAACGTTTATTGTACTTAGCTAAATTAGATGAGACTCGACGTGACGCTACATTGGCAATCGAGACTCACGCGAAGCGAATGAAAGCTCAGTATGATAGAAATGTGACCCCTCGAAGTTTTTCGGAGGGAGACCTAGTGCTCTTATATGATCAAGCTAACGATAAGCTAGGTGCTGGAAAATTCGTTCCTATGTGGCATGGACCCTATATTGTAAAGCGAAAGCTAGCAAAAGGGGCTTATGAGCTAGTAGATTTTGATGGGGACTCTTTGGATAAACCTAGAAATGGGCTTTACCTAAAGAGGTATTATGCTTAAATGGTGGGTATGGAGATTCTTAGTTAGGTTAGGTTTTCTTTCTAGCTAGTTTGATTGTTAGTTAGTCAGTGTGCTTAGCTTAGTGAGTGTGTTTTTCGTCGGTATTCTGGCTTATCTTGGTTTTGCTCTTGATATTGTAGATGTCGACGCCTCTCCAAACATACATTGGATTTGCTGATGGTGCTTGTCGTAATACACGGAATATCTCTTCCGCAGCTTGGGTTATCTATTCACCCTCTGACGAGTTAGTTTCTATGCATGGGGTAAGCCTCGGTCAAACAACGAATAACATTGCAGAATACAGTGCAGTGGTTGAATTATTATCCGAATCTATTTCATTTGGAATTCGACGTTTGATAGTGAGGTTAGATTCTGAACTTGTTGTATTACAGCTTAATAGAGTTTATGCCATTAGAAATCCTGTGTTATTAAGGTTGTTTTTGAGAGTGCGTCCCTTGGAACGTGAATTTGATTACATTGAATATCAGCATATTCCAAGGTCCTTAAATACATTAGCAAATGCAATTGCTTCTCGAGTGTTGGACAGACATTTACGATAATCATGCAAGTAAATTTAAAAAACATTTCATCATACATGTTAAACAAGATAAGCCGGTAATAGTGATATATATATAGATAGGAGTGTGTCAAAAAATATACATCGTCTTCGATCATAGGTTGAAAAACACCTTATGATCGGCAAAATGATAAGTACAAAAAGACAAAAATGTCACATGTGTCTACAAAGTGACTAGCTAATCACTGGTGGTGCTCCCTGTACGACACCACTGCACGAGCTACCTTGCGCAAAAATCTCCTCAACGGTCCAGGGACCGCGACTACGTAGCGCTGCAGTCTGATAGGAATATCATCCATAGATGTCTCTGGTATATCTGCCGTCAGACGCTGTAGATCATGCTCCAACTCAGTCAGTACCTCCGCAGCCGCCGCGTCCTGTGGGGCCGGTAGCGGTGCAACTGGATGTCGCCTCTCAAAAAGCCGGAGGTTGGCTGGACGCTGTGGACCAACATCTGCATTTTGAAAACTTTACTGTCAGTTTGAGACGATATATATAAAAAAACAAAAAAATACATAATTTGAAAACTCGTGAAAAATAAAGTACCTCTGTCATCCCATTGTTCTCCCTGTGGAAGAACCATGTCCGGATCACCTCGAAAATCTATTCCGGCATACGGAAAATCCTGGATCGCGAACACCTGGTCCTCTAACCAGTGAAAATAACTGTCAGTGAATCGAACAACTGCCGCACCCTCGTCCGGATGCCGGGCCATCACAACAACCCATCGTACCAGCTTTGGCTCCTGAGGACCCGAAATATCAACAGTGAGATGCTGAGGGATCAGCATTGGTACCCTCTCTAAGGCAAAGCTCACGACTATAGGCCCATATCCAAAGGTCTTTAGTCTGCCGGTCTTTGCCTTGGTCAGTTGGACTTTCAAGTTAGCCAACAGTGCATCACACCAGTTGAAAATGGTGCCTTGGAGACAATCAATTGCCATCCGAAATTGAGACCCAGTAGCAATATGTAAAGTGGCTGAGCCACAAATTCTGGTCACAGTGAAAGCCAAGACCATGAGTTCACGTTGAGAGACATATTTGATCTCTATGCCTTTCTTGTGCTCTCGATCAGGTAGACACCAATCTGCTCGGAGACTATCAAGGGATTGGCCACCCGGCCTAGTCCCAGCCAGATTGAGTTGCTCACCTCTGTTCGGCAAGCCAGTAAGAAAGTAAATGTCAGCAGGCTCTATCTCAAGTTTTTGCCCGCCGATATAAAAGCATTGTTCTTGAATGTTCCATCTCTCGACCAGCCACTCCAAGAACCTTACCTGACCTCTCATACCGGGAATGGACCAGTATTTGTATAAACCACATCCTCTTAGGGCATCGAGGGAAGGTTGATGATTGATTGCAGCTTCATCAACCTCCTCATGCTCTCTTTCTCTCCAATCCAGCATGATAAGTGCCCTACACATGATTACACAGGCATTAAAATTAGTTTTGAGAAATTTCATTGGTTGGTTTGGGAGTTTGGGGTTTCAAAACCCGCGTTTTGCGGAGGACGCACCCCGCGTTTGGCACACAGTGCGCCGGGATGCAGGTGGCCTGAAGGCAACCTGCGTCCCCCGACCTTTTCCCTGTGTAGGGAAAAGTCGGGGGACGCAGGTCAGCCTTTAGGAAAGCTGCGTCCCCCGCAGGGCGGTTTCCAAAACCCAAAACCCCCTAAAAATAAAAAATGAAACTTAAAACAAAATTCTAAACGGATGAAATTGACAAGGAGGATGTTGTGAAATACCTGGAAGAGACGGCGTTCGATTCTGACGGTCGGATTTTCCACAGCGACCACGGGAAGTTTCTTGTCAAAAGCTCCTTTTTCAACCTCAACAGTCAAACGGTAAAAATGACATGGTAAAAAGTCTTTTTATAGGTTTTTTGGATGAATTTGTTCATTTTTCACCATGAAAAGATGTTTTTCGATGAATTTTTGCCTATCTTAAACAAGTATGAGTAATGTGTCGCTTTTGTGCAGGACAAAGGGACTTAGAGGGAAAAATGTCATTTTTCACAAACAAAATATCAGAGTCATCTTTTAAGCCCTTTTCTGACTCCTAAAACATGAAAAGATTGCCGAGCGTTTCTTTTACACTCGTTAAAACGGAATTAAAAGACGGTCCCCTTATAGCTCTTTTCTGACCGTAAAATCAGGAAAAGATTGCCGTGTTTTTGTCGTTTCAAACTCGATACGGAAATAAAATGACGTGTCCTTGATCGCTTTTTACTTTTCAGGTCAATGACACTAACTATGAAAGTACTCCTTGGTCGCAAGATCAAGCGGTTCCCCCAGGTATTATTTTATACTTTTTCGGGCTTGAGGGACACAAATTTACGAAAAAGTTCAACTTGGAGTTTCCTTAAGTTTTTCAGACTCTCTAAAATTGAAAAACGTCGAGTTTCTCCTATACTGGGCTCGTTAAACATTTCACAGTAAAGGACCTGTTCAATTACAAACAGGAACGAACCACTCCTTCCTAGGGTTCGAATCAAAACTGGGTTGGACTCATCCGAAGAATGAGCTTATAATCAAGCATATGTTATCCTCCTCAAGCTTGTTAAAAATAAAGAGGTACTTGCCAGAAATGGTGGGGGAAAAGAGAGAAGAATGAGCCTATTTGTTACCTTTTGTTTAAAAAGAAACTTTATTACCACTCTTGGACACGACACTTTTCATTCACCTGGGTTGGGAAATATTTTATCTCACAGTCAATCAAACCACTTTTGAAAGTCTTTAACCGGGTTCCGGGGATTAACTTTGAGTTATTTAGCACCAAACCATCTGTCGTGTCGTTATGTGTTCAAGAGGTCTGCAAACAAAACTTTCATCTGCAAAATACTTGTCATCCATTTGACCATCCCTGAGTCAGTCCTTAAAGCAATATTTCTTCAACTTGAACAATAATTTCGTGTTGTGGGCTTGCCTGCAACGAGTCTCTTTCTATCGACATCAGCACATTATCTAGAGAGATGACTTAGAAATCGTTAGTGCCTTGAAGTCTGCATGCATCAATGGCAGGTTTCTCGCCTTTGACGTCAGTTTACATCATTGACTTTCGATCAAAGGATTCCGTGAAATGTTCGACACCAACTCATTCATTCACATCTCATGGATCGTACTGGGTACTTTGAGAACCATTGACATTACTGGTGGTCTCTCTCACGCTTTTTAACAGTTCACATCATCGACTGGTAATCAAGTGGTTTCTATCATGTTCGACATCGACTCATTTATTCGCATGGCTAGAATCGTACCAATTCGAGAAGTAGGAATGAAGACCCTGGATCAAATCTTTACCGTCCAGGCTGCGAGGAGTTTTGTATTCATTATCTAAGTAGACTAATCATAAACAGATGGCTGCGCCCATACTGTGTCTACAAAAGTCTATGATTATGATGTACTACAAAATCATTTCTGTATCAGAGTAGTTTAGTCTGTTAGTTAAAGTTTTTATCTGAGTATGGGAATGCCTACCTCAGTGATGATATAATCTTATCCATGTATTTTGTGTTGAAAATTGCAGGTTCCAACCAGGTTCTCCACGAGATAATCCTCGAAATGATAAAGCGCTTCACCCTTCCTAGATAATACAAAACCCTAATCTATTCCAGGCTTCGCACTTTAGGGGGCAATCTGTTACACTAAAAAATGTCACCATGGCTATTTACAGTCGGTATGGCTCAACCAACAGTCATACTACCCTTTTGAGCAAGTCTTATGCCTCTGCTATTCATGTCAAAATCCAAGAAAGAGAGAAAGTCCTTATAAAATATGTTTATCTTTGGGTACGCAGGTTCTCTCAAGCCTTGCCTGCGGGTACGCACCTTTTGTTCACAAGGTCTGCGTCCAAGGACGCTCTGTATCTAAAGGGGCAGGTGCGTCCTCTGAAAAGGTTAAAATGCGCGAGTTTCATCTTCAAAAACTTACTTGTGGTCACTTCTAGAGCTTTCTAGAAGGTTCTTGGATGAATATTGAGCGCCTCCAGATGGTTCATGCACTCCTATCAAAGAGGAACTTATCCCATCAATAGGGGAGTGATCCCATCCAAAGAGGGGACTATCCCATTGATGGTGGACCTGATTAACTTCCTCTTGAGCACTATAAAAAGAGGCATTGAGCTAGAAGGAAAAAGGTTGAAAGCTATAGATTTCTAAGGGTAAATGCTGCAGGAATTAGGACTCCCATTTAGAAGCTTGTGAGGAGAGATTGTCACCCTTACTTGTTCTATTTGGAAGTGGGTGAGCTTTGTCAAAGTAGAGGAAGACTCTTGTGGACCCTGGAAGGAGCTTGCACAACACCAAGGCTCAGGTTGTAATGGTTCATTTTGATTACCTTTAATGCAAATTGGTCCATTCTTCTTAATAGCTTGTTGTTAATGGGTTATTTCATGTACTCCTTGGTCTATATGTTGAATATGCTTTGTTTTATGTTATAATCAGGTGCTATTTAATTGTTTGACTGTTGGTGATTGCAGGTTTTGGAGAACAGGAGGAGCTCATCCGGATCAACAAAGCTTGGACTTCTACAACAACGTTTGGACAGAGGTAAGAACGAAACACTTGATTTCTCATATCATAATGTATGTTTAGAGAAGGATAGTTCCAGTTTGTTTTGTTTGTCATTAGAATGTCTTAGACTTCTAGGAAGGTCAGCTGTGTCCGCACCCTTGACTGATTCCGTGTGACACTCATAGACTACCCAGTATTGCGACATAAATATAATCCAACAAACCAAGCAATTTGTAATAAAATAACCTAACCAAATACTTAGGATTATTACAAAATCACTTTTACATAGACTCGATTTAGCACACTAGGAATCCCCTAAGATTCTAATGACAAAATCCATTCTGGCTTTGGGGTTAGGCTAAAGAAAAACTTTGCTGATCGTGGATCAGTGAGACAAAAAACCTTCCGGACGTAGATCATCACTAGAAAATTAGGTTTACCTAAGCAATTACATACATGGCACAGATCTGCTAGGATTATTTACAATTTACACATGTAGATTGGGTTTACAAAATAACATGATCAGGCTGATGATGATAGTCGAATGGCATGGACACGTCGATCAAGCGCTATTCCTTTTGCAAAAAAAGGGGGTGTGCTGCTATGGGTAGTTGACACGTAGATGTTGACCACTACATGTCAACTCTACTCATTAAAGGAATTGTTTTTTTGGCCAGATTCCATGCTTGGGTACATTGTCTTATTAGGATATTTCCATTAAGCAGTCTTTTCCTCGAGCCATCCATGTATTTTGATATAAGAGTCTTTTTCCACCAACTCTCTTTTCCTGTAATTAGTCTCCATACCATTTCCATTCCCAGGGCTACATTCATGAGCCCAGGTATCCGTATTGATAGGCCTCCTTGTTCATAAGGTAGTACTACTTGCTCCCACCTAACCAGGCTAAATTTTTTGTTTTCTTGCTTCCCCCCTGCCAAAAAAAGCTTCCTAAGATTAACTCCATTTGCTTGTGGGCACTTGCTGGAGCCATGATTATTGCATATTTGTAGATAGGTAGTGCTACAAGGAGTGCTTTGATTAATATTAACCTTCATGCCATATTCAACCACATCATACCCCAACTTTGTATTTTGTTTTTCATTTTTTCAATTTGTTTAGTCCATATTTCTGCCTTCATGTTCTCTTTTGAGATTGGAAGTCCCAGGTAAAAGAAATGTGTCTATTTTTCCTGTACAGGGATGTCTAAAATTTGTGAGATCCTTTGCATAGTTTTGGGAGGGGTATTCCATCCATATATCCTGCATTTTGTATTGTTTAATAGCACGCCTGAAACCTGTAAAAAATCATCCAGAACTTTTATGAATCTCCTTGCTATTATTGTTGATGCCCCTCCCAGTAGCAATGTGTCATCAGCAAAGAGTGAGTGATTTATTGTTTTTACTCCTTTTGCTATTCTGATCCCTATGATATTTCTTTCCTTTCTTTGTTTTTCCAGAGCCCTGCTTAATGTTTCCGCCATTATAATATATAGGAAGGGAGAGAGAGGACATCCTTGCCTAAGGCCTCTTGTGCTTTGAAAAAAGTTACTGGGCCTTCCATTTATGAGGGGGGCAATCCATGGAGTAGAAATGCATGCCTGTATGACTTCCATTATTTCTCTTGAGAACCCAAGTTTCTGGAGGACAGCCATTAGATATGGATGGCTGACCCTGTCAAATGCATTTTCCATATCTAGTTTGATTATGAGGCCTTTTTCTTGCCTTAGCATACTAGAGTGTACAGCTTCTTGTACAATAATTACATTATCTATGATTTTCTTGTTGGGCATGAATCCTCCTTGATTTTCAGATATGATTATTGGAAGCACTTCCTTGATTCTATTTGCAATTATTTTTGTTATTATATTATAAGATGAATTGCAAAGAGAGATAGGGCGAAACCTGTTGAAAGTGGAGGGGTTTGCTTCCTTTGGAATTAGAGCAAGGTAGGAGGATTTTGTGTTGTCTTCTATTTTACTTTTGAAGACATTCTTAACCATTCTTAAGAAATCCTTTCTGATGGTATACCAATGAAATTTGTAGAATGCTATTGTGAAACCATCTAGCCTTGGGGCTTTGTCCGGATGCAGGCTCCATATGGCCGCCACTGCCTCTTCTTCTATGGGATCCTTGCACATTTCTACATTTTGATCTTTTTAAATTTTCTTTTTTGTGTGCTTTAAGAAATCTTCACTTTCAGCCATTTCTTTGTTTGCTAAAAGTAAGTTTTTAAGTGTTGATGGGCTGCTTTTTTTGGTTCCTCTGCACCTTTGACCTTTTGGCTTTCAACTTGGATTTTTTCTATTTGGTTTCTTACTCTTCTAATCTTCATTGTGTTGTGGAAAATGATGTGTTTTTGTCCCCTGCCTTGAGCCACAAACTTCTAGATTTCAATCTTGCCTCTTCTTCTTCTTTCTTGTTTTCCCTATATATTTCCCAAAAGATTTCCTTCTCTCTTAGATAATCTTGTTTGCCTTCTTCTTTGCTTTCTTTTTCAATTTGCATGTTGTCCATTTTCTGCTGTAAATCTCTCTCTCTCTCTCTCTCTCTTTTTTCTCTTACCCATTCCTTTAGCTTGGTTCTTGCAGTTTTTAATTTTGTTTCCCAAATATACTGTGGTGATCCTGTTACTCTTGGCTCCCATGCTTCCTTGACTAATTCGCTGATTTTTGTGTTGCTATCCCAAATTGAGCTGTATCTAATGGGAGCGGTCCCTGGTTTTTCATTTTGCCCATGACTATTGTCACCAGTTTATGGTCAGATGATGTGGTGTGTAAAATTTTTGATTTGATGGAGCTGTACACTGCTGCTATGTTTTCTTGTATCGCAATCCTATCTAGCCTTTCTTTTATGTTGCTTTTTCCCACTCTTTTATCACTCCAGGTGTATTTCCCGTTGCTTGGCGGGATGTCTATTACATTGTGATGTTCCATTATTTCTTCTAGAATATACCTAGATGGGTCTGTGTGATATGTTCCTCCAAACTTTTCTTTTATACTTCTTGCCAAATTTAAATCTCCTCCTAGTATTATTTTCCCAGCTTGCATTTCTCTTAGTGCTTCTTTTATGGTGGCCCAGCATTGCTCTTTTTCCTTGTAGTGATTTGGGGCGTATATATTTATGACACTATACTTCTCTTTTGTACTGATTTTCATTAGATCCGTTTGAATCCAGTGCTGATCTTTTTTGTATTTTATTAATTCCCAAGTTCCTTTTTTCCATATTGTGCAGATACCTCCTGACGCTCCTGTTGCATATATTGCTTCCCCTTCATAATTTCTGATATTTTTTGTTGATATTTTCAGCTTCTTGGCTATTTGTTTTTGTCTCCTGAATCATAAGGATGTTTGGATTTTGTTTTGCCAGAATGTCTCTTGTGGCATTTTCTTTGACGGATGATCCCATTCTTCTGCAATTCCAGGAGACCACTATTATTATTTGCTTGTTGGGTGATGCATGGCTCCTTTCCCTCTTTGCTGGCTTTTTTCATTGTTTCTTGTATTCCTTCCTAAGAAGGTTTCCATAGGTTGTTGCGTTCCTAATGCCATTTCCTTTGCTGCTGCTTCATCCCTGAGTTCTTTGTTTGTTTGTTTTTGTTTTTGTTTTTTTTTATTCTACATTTGGGGGTGCTTCCTTTAACTGCTTTCTTGTTAGGATTCTGTCTACGGAGGGGGGGAGGGGTATGAGTGTTTGAGACCAAAGGGGATGAAGTGGGGTTGGGGGTATGTTGTGGGGATCTGGATCTGGATTTGGATCTCGGTCCAGGGGATTGGGGGGGCTGAAGGATCCAGAGGATCAAAAGGATTAAGGCTAGCAAGAGGATTATTGTCTTCTTTTGGTGATAGAGGATGGAGATTGGAGGATATGGAGGGCTACGAGGAAGAGAGATTTGGTTGTTTGTGGACTGTCTTCTTTCTTTTAACCTGTTCCCATTTGTTTTCCAGATCTTCACTCTTTTCATTTTCATTTTTTTTTGTACATCTATTTGCAAAATGACTGTATTCGTGACATACCTTGCATTTGAAGGGGATTTGTTCATAATCCAGCTATTGTATGTGCATCCACTGGTCCACTTTGATTTTGATGGCTTCTAGTAGCCCTTTCCCAAGATCCACTTCTACACAGATTCTAGCGCATGCATGCATATTTTCCTTTGGCTCGCACCTGTCTATATATTTCCAAACTGCATTTCCAATGGCTTTGACTGAATCATCTCCCCAACAATGAAGGGGAAGGTGTGGCAGTCTAACCCAAACGGGGACGACATTGGGTACATCCATTTTTGGATCGAAATCCGGCGTCCATCTGTTTAGATACAATCCCCTTGTATCCATAAAATAAGGTCCATTCCCAAATATCAGATCTCAATCCTCCTTGGTTTCAAAGTGAAAGGTGTAGTAACCTCTTCCACAGAACCTGATTGATATTTTCCTATCTATTGACACAATCCAGTTCCTTTCTACCCATTTTTACACAGTTTTGGGCAATGGCCATAACCTAGTAAATTGCCCCACTAATCCACGCTCCGCCAGAGAAAGTGCTGCTTTAAGGGGAAGGGCTAGAGGGAGTGAGATTTCAGGAGTGTCTTCCAATATTTTAACAAACTTAGTGACTGATGGTCTGTTCTTTGTCGGGCCCATTGCAGAAATGAAAGAGGCGAAAGCTTTTGCTGTTCCTTCATTTTCTTGTTGTTGATTTGAAATAGGCTTTTCGTCCTCTGATGCGTCCATGGTGCTCAATCCCCAGCAACATGAGGCCGCTGAGGGGCAGCTACGTGATTCTTGCTGCGTTTGCTGGCTAGGGCTATGCAGCTCCTTCAGCAAGCAACGCGATAGTCTATTGAACATTTTTTACTATTTTATTTTTATTATTATTAAAACAGAATACTTTTTAAATATATTATTTTATAACGGTTAAATTTATATTTCTTCTTTATGTTTTTTTAAACATTTATTTTAATTATTAATTTGTTTATTTTGAACTTTTCATTTGACACATTATTTTTAGATGAACATCTTGATACTATTAATTTTTGTTAGATGACGTTCTCCATCCATATTTTGTTAATAGACTACAATAAAAAATTAGAAAATTATCACAAACAAATTATATACAATTAATGTGAGAAGAAAAACAAAAAAAACAAAAAAAACGAACGTTTCTATAATCATTATGAATCACACAAATCAATTTTAAATTATATAATTTATATAATTTAAATATTTTATTAAAAAATTAAATTCATTTATATAATAAATACGATTTCACTTAAAATAATATTACCCTATTTTAATAAAAAACAAAAACATAAAACAATTAAGTTGTACACAATATTAACTTCAGCATAATTATAAAATTAAACATTCCTTTGATGATAAGGAAGTATGGTTTATATTACATTAAATAGGAATTATGGTTTATATTTATATTATAAAAACATCGACTTCATACGAATATTATTCTTCAAAACATGCTTGGCTATTGGTTAAAAACATAACATGGTTGGATTTATTGGTATGTCTGTCTCCATTTTACCCTCGATGAACCTTTCCACATTTGGGAGGTGTTAAGCATATTCCCACATTATCTAAGTTTATCTTTCTACGTTTGGGATTGGGATTATCCAGATTTGTAGATGTTTATTAAAAGTAAATCGAGTGAGAAGAAGATAACGAATAACTTTATTAAATGTAAATCACTGACTTCAGCAATATGCTCGCATGCAAGTATTATGCTTATGCTTCATTAATATATTGGAACCATCGATGAACCTTTCTACATTTGGGAGGTGTTAAGCATATTCCCACATTTCCAGAAATCTATTAAATATAGATGGAGTGATAAGGAGATGAAGCATAAGTTTATTAAATGTAAACTGAGTGATAGCGAGATAAGTGTGGTTTTTCGTGTTTTTTTTGAGTGGAAAAAGAGAGGTGGAGATTTGACATTGTCAACATCTTAATTACTCCTTGGTTAGAACGTTTAGAACATTATTAATCGTTGAAGAGCCTCCTCCTTCACTAACATTAGCTTGGGTTGGTGAACCCACTCCCTGCGTTCTAGGTTGTGAAAGGTCCACCACACTTAAATATACTCTCTAACTTTGGCGTTCCACGCTGTGAAAGGACCATCTTAATTAAATATACACTCAAATTTTAATCATATATTTAATTATATATTCGATGAATGCATAATTCATTTGGTTTATTTCTTTATTATGGTTTAACTTATTCTTTTCTTAAGCCAAACAAGGTTTTATAGCTGGTGTTCTTGTCACTTAGTTTAAACAAAATATTTTGATGTCATCATATGTTGTAAGAAGTGAGTCTAATAGTGACAAAATTGTAAAATATATTTTGATGTCACCATGTGTTGTAAGAAGTGCTCCCAACAATAATAAAATTGTAAAATGACTTATATAAATATTTGTTTAACCTTACATATATATATATATATGAAAGAGCCAAAAAAAAAAAGTTTTCTAAGTTTTGTGAGTCTTGAGAGATGACTATACACTTAACATTTTGCTTGAGAAAGGGCAACCTATGGGCATCTAATCTGTAAAAATCACCCAAAGATTGCACTTGACCTCGACCCTGTGACCTTCACATCATAAAGTGCCTTAAAATGCTAAAATACTTTAACTATAACCATTTTTTTTAATTACTTTAAATATTATATAAATAGTTAACATTCAAATATTTTATTTAACATGAACATCAAAATATATTGTTTATGCCTACATTTTTCACATCAAAACATTTATATTTATCTTTGAATATTTTATTTATGATTAATGTTAAAATGTCTATTTTCTATCTTTTAATTTGTTAACAGCCTCACTTCCTCTCTTTTTTTCCCCTTGAAAAATCGTAATTTTCATTAAGTAAGACAATTACATGTTGTAAATGCATGATGCATATGCTGTAAGAGAGGCACTGCTTGTCCAAAAATAAAGTTCAGGTATGTCACTGTTCAAAAATTTGATGCCTTATGTCCACGCAAGGAGGCATTAATGTCATGTAATATACTGCGTAATAATTTACCAGATAATAGTCCAGCACTTGGAGGGTGTTGATCATCTCAAGAGAAAACATGTATATTTACAGATGGAGTAATGACTGACGAAAAAAAAACATATGAAATGTCCTGGCTGCCATTAAGATGATGCTATACAGCTATGTCCATATATGGCCGATGGAAGTATTGATAATGAGCGCCTTCCCTCTGTTCCTAAATTAACCAAGTGCCTGGAGGCTTGTCTCGAAGCCTCTTTGGATAATTTGTCGGCAGTTGTGTTCCATTCCATGTAGATATGATGGCATGTAAAAGAGTAAAAAAAAAGAGATAAGTCGCAGAGCCTCATCCAGAATATGTCTCAATGAAGAAGCAGAGCATCTAGTAGTTTTTTTTAACCAATCACATACAATTTTAGAGTCCCCAAATAATTGTAGATCACTACAGTGTTTATCCAAAGCAAATTGAACAATAAATTTTGTGGTGGTTAATTCAGCAAAGTTATTGTTCCCCGCCCTAATCCCATTTGAATGTTGTATTGGTGGGAAATAGAAATATGAAGAATGTCGCCTCCGCCACATCCTCCCTCCTGGGCAGAACCGTCAAAGTAGGTCCAAGGAATCTGGTGATTAATAGTCTTTGGTGCAATAATGCGGGGTCTAGAGGGTTCAGTGTTATCCGGAATGAGGGAGAAATCAGACAAAACACGAGCAGCAATGGAGGGCCAGCATGGGGCGATGTTCTGGAAAGTGAGTCTGTTCCTTGCGATCCAGAGAGCCCAACTAACGAGGAGTGGTAGGTTCCTAAGCTTGGTCGGGATAACGTTAGTCCACCAATCGAACCATGCCTCTATGATAGATGCTCCCGTCCACTTGCATTGTGGTGCCACCGATATTAAAATAGATTGCCATAGTTCTTGTGCAGTTGTGCACTCTATAAAAGGATGAGGGACCGATTCATTGCAGCATTTACAAAGACAACACCAATATGGACCATATTAAGAATGCTCGAGGAGGTTGTCTCCTGTGGGGATTTTATTTTTTAAAATTTTCCACATAAGGAGTCTACATCTGGGAGATGCTTTGAGTTTCCAAAGATTCTTCTACCATGACTCGATGTCTAGAGGTCTACGAGATTCGGCCAACATAAGGTAGCCTTCCTTAGGTGAGTATCTCTTAGTTTTCGAAAGTGCCCAGATTACCTCATCTTCGCCCTCACTTATTCGGATGTGTGCTTCTGTAAGGGCCTCGATATAATCATTCCAGGTCTGAGTCTACTGATGTGGGATATTCATATGGTGGGCCAATTTCCATGCTTGCTGAAATAAAGTGGTATGCTCAGAGTCTGCAATGTGACTAATGTGAGTGATATTTGATGCATTGAGGTGGTTTGTGAGTTCTATTGGCAGCCTGTGAGCATTACCACAACCAATCCATGGATCCAGCCCAATCCTCACAGTTGATCCTGATTGTATTTTCCAAGTAATACTTGCTCTGATGGAGTCCATAGACTTGATAACAACCTTCCATATTATTGAAATCCCCGTGGAGAGCCTTTGGGGCAGCCTTAGCCAGTCCATCACTTGTAGTGGGGAAATATATTTGGAGACAACCACCTTTGTCCAAAGGCTGCTATTTGTAATGAGCTTCCAACCAAGTTTTGCTGCTAGTACTCAGGAGAAATCCTCCAGCTTCTTAATGCTCCCGCCACCCCATTTTTTTGGTAGGTTTAGAGCGTCCCACTTGTTGACACCTAATCCAAAACGGATGAGGTGAAGCTGGACAGTCATCTAGAAGATGAACTGATCCGTTTTGTATATGTATAAATATAGTTGTTTAAAGAATAAAATTACAAGTTGTTTCTTGCGCTCATTAATTGTTGGAGTTACCCTGGCCTGACATGGTATCAGAGCTCAAGTCCCAGTCTCTAAAATTAGCTGTAACTCCTGCCTCTGCGCTCTCTGGCCTGAATACGCTGCCTCTGTCATGCATTTCATTCAGGCAATTCGCTGCCCCTCTCTGCGCTGCCTCTGACATACCTGCTCTGACATGGTATGTCTGACCTGACATATCTGTCCCGGGTCTGACCTGACAACGCACTCTGCTCCCATCCGTTTTTTTTTTGAGTACGCTGCTCCCATATGCACTCTGCGTCCCATATACGCTGCTCCCATAAACACTCTGCTCCATATACGCTGCTCCCATAAACTGTGGATTAATCCCGAGGCGTGCCAAGTCTGTTATTTTCTTTCCTGCGTTTCTGATTCAAATTGCTTCGCTCTTCTTCGTCCCGCCTAGGGTTTCGAGAGTTCCAAAGCAGTAAACCACGCCTATCCTCGGCTTCCTATTCCTGTATATTGTATATTATATGTGGGTTAATATTACTGTGCGTTGGAATCATTGCTGTGGAACTGACACGAAATACATTTCTTTTTACATTGTCAACTCTACATATTTCTGAATATTTAATGGCTTCAACGCAATACAGTGGCATGTAAATTGACTTCCATACACAAAATAGGAAAAGTTTCTTGAGGGGTGTACAAATCTCGGAGGTGCCTGGAAAGAGGCTTGAAGCAAGTGGCAAAGTTATGGAATTGAGCGTCTTCATAGAATGTGGGTTGTGTTATTGCAGACGTGAGGAAAGCTGAGTGTATGAGCGCAAATTTTTGGGTCTTTGCGTGGTTAGTTGCTGCCTTCCAAATCTCGCTTTTCAAAAGCCGGTTGTGAGAATCAAAGACCTTCAAAATACTTCTCTGTTTTGAATGCGCTGTTCAAAGAACTCTATGTTTCAGTTTTTGAATGCGCTTACGCTCCTATTCAAGCCATTTTCTTGTGTCACCGTGGAACTACTTTCGTAATTTAAAGAGAACCCGGTAACGCTCATGTCGATAATCTGTGGAGGTTGAAGGAACGACAGAAGCTTAAGCTTGTAATGGTGACTACGTTTTTTTTTTTGATATTGAAGACTGAAGACTACGTCTTATTGTAAAAATTGCTACTGCGTTTTTTATTGTATTGAAGACTGCGTTCCTGTAATGAAGACTGCGTTTTTATGGTATTGAAGACTGCTTTCTATTAATGACTGCGTTTTTTTGGAACTGCTCCTATACAAGCCATTTTCCATTAAAGACTGACATCAAAGACTGTGTATGGTGGTTCGATGAGCGTGGATTATTTCTGCATTAAAAAAAAAAAATGAGATCATGTTAGTTATGCTACATTAATTGTGTTTTCAAGGGGTTATATAAGCAGTTTTCGAAAGCATTCAGAGCAGAACATTTGCACAGAACATTTGCACAGTTTGTTTTATGTTGTATTGAAGCACAAAGTGTTATAATATTTCAATAAAATTCTGATGCCTTCTGTCACACATTAGAGGGATTTGTAGCAGAAGTCTTGTTGTGGCATAAGATTTTTTCCAGCAGAAGTCTTTTATCAACAGAAGTTTTTTTTTTAGCAGAGATATTTTTACAGAATGCATTCAATCATTTCTATGGTCGGAATAGTTCTCACTGGCAAGGAGAACTATTCTGAATGGTCCCGGATGGTAAAACACACCCTTATCTACAATGAGCTGTGGAAAGGAGTGTGTGTCGGAGAAGAAGACAAAGACCCTGTGCAGCCCACATCAGAAAAAGAACTCGCCATTTGGGAAAACAAGAACAACAAAGCCTTTGCATTGATCGCAGCATCTGTAAATGAGGAAGTAATTCGTCATATTTCATCCTATTCCACTGCCTTTGAAGCTTTACAAAAGCTGAAAGAACTCTATGATACACATTCTGCACTTGAAGTTGTTTAGCTCATGATTAAACTTTTCACCCTTGAACTGAAAAACAATGATCCTCTTACTCTTGCATCTGAAATAAAGTCTATAGTGCATGATATTAAATCCACTAAGGTTGAGCTGGATATCTCTCTTATTGCCTTTCTCAAAGCACTCTATCCTACCTACTCTAACTATCTTGAGTCTTTACAAGCAAATGGAAATCTTAAAGATATAACCTTTGACACTCTTGTGAAAAAGTTTGCTGAAAGAGAGAAAGCCTTTGGAAAGAAAACAGTCCCTGAATCTTCTGAAGAGACTGTTTGCCTTGCTCATAAAGAAAAGCATCCTGCTCAAGATTCTACAAGAGGAAGAGGTGGACGAAGAGGAAGAGGAAGATACTTCAGAGGCAGGGGGGCAGACATCCTCAAGCAGAAAAGGCAGATCTGCATTGCATTCGCTGCAAACGAAATGGATCACATGATGCTTCTACATGCAAGCTACCATGGGACAAGGTTGAGTAGAGAAGAAATCAGCAGAAAGGTAAAACTGATGACACAGACAAAGGTAAAGCACCTGAATCCGCTCACTATATTGAGGCACAATGTAACATTGGAGTAAATGAAGATTTGTTTAATGCTTCACTTGCTTCTTCGAAAAATGACTGGTTGCTTGATTCAGGAGCAACCTGTCATATGAATCATAGGAAAGATTTCTTTGAAGATTTCACTGACAATGTTGATGGAGCAGTATACTTTGCAGATCAGTAAAAAATCAAGCCATCAGGGCTTGGCACAATCAGGCTTAAACTGCCTGGTCTTCCAGACTTTCTTCTGGATCATGTTCTATATCTCCCACAGCTGAAGAGAAACTTGATGTCCCTGGTCCACATCCGCCAGCAAGGTCACTCCATTCACATGTTTGATGGCAAGCTTGAGGTAAGAAAGGCATATGACCACTCACTTGTCATGAGGGGTATAGAAGAAGAAAGACTTCTTAAACTGCAAGGAACCTCTGCTCATGCACAACATTTCTCATATATTTCTCATCATGAAGAAGGTGCACTTCCATCAAGTTTATTATGGCATGCTAGATTTGGACATTTAAACTATGATAGTCTCCACTTATTGAAGAAAAATGGTGTTGCTGGTTTGCCTACAATTCCTAGAAAACATAAACAATGTGATGCTTGCATTCTAGGAAAGCACAGCAAACAATCTTTTCATGATTCACATTCAAGAGCACATAGGAAGCTTGAAATTATTCATTCAGATTTATGTGGTCCAATGCATGTTTCTTCTGCAAATGGAAATAAATATATTATGACATTTATTGATGATTACACCAGAATGTGTTGGGTTTACTTATTGAAGAACAAATCTGATGCTTTTCAAACATTCAAGAATTTTCATAAGTGGATTGAAAATGATGCACAATCTCATATTGGGTCTATTCGCACTGATAATGGAAAAGAATATACATCAAATGAATTTGAACACTATCTTCGCCAACATGGGATTAAACATCAAACAACTGTGCCTTATAATCCTCAACAGAATGGTGTAGATGAAAGAATGAACAGAACAATTTTGAATATGGTACGATCCATGCTTTTCTTCAAAAATGTAAAGACAATGTTTTGGGCTGATGCTGTTCTATGTGCTGCATATATAAAGAATAGATGTTCATCTAGTGCTATAAGAAACAAGACTCCTTATGAATTGTGGTATGGACATGTTCCTTCGGTAAAACATCTCAGGATATTTGGTTCCACCTGTTATGCTTTAATACCAAAGGTACATAGAAACAAACTTGGTGCTAGAAGTCGTAAGTGTATCTTCCTAGGGTATTCAAACACATCTAAAGCATACCGCCTCTATGATGAAGTAAATAAGAAGTTTGTATTATCTAGAGATGTCATTTTTCTTGAATCATCCAAATCTGACAGTGTTGTTGAGCGGCAACTTGATCGCTTGGATAGATTCACAAAACCGAAATCATTTCAAGAGTTTGATAATCAGATTCCACATCTTGAAGGGGGGATTCCTATACTACATCAACATGTGGAATCTCCTTCTGAAGAACAATCTCCCCTGCATGACACTTCAACAACGGATGATGCTTTAAGTGATGTAATTGATAGAATTGGGAGACTTAATCTTGATTCAGTCCCAACTCAATCAACAGAACAGCCTGGACCATCTCAGAAAGGTCCCCCAAAGTGGCTGACAAAGACACTTGAAAGTGTTCATCCTGATGAAATTGGAAAAACAGGAACCAGAAATTCAAACCGACAAGATGGAGGTGATGTAGATAACTCTAATTCACCTGTTGATATGGATGTTACTTATGATTGTGAATTGAACTTGTCTACAGATTTTGAACCAACTTCCTTCAAAGAAGCTGCTTCTCATGATGAATGGAAAGAAGCGATGCAGAAGGAGTATGATGCCCTCATAAAGAATGGCACTTGGAAGCTGGTTGATCCTCCATTTGGAACCAAACCAATTGGCTGCAAGTGGTTCTACAAGAACAAGTACAAAGCTGATGGCTCACTTGACAAGCACAAAGCTAGGCTTGTGGCAAAAGGTTTTGCACAGAAGGAAGGGGTCGATTATGAGGAAACTTTTGCTCCCACAGCAAAATGGGCCACCATCCAGACACTCTTTGCACTAGCTGCTCAGAACGGTTGGAAAGTCCATCAAATGGATGTAAAAACTGCATTCTTGAATGGAGATCTAAAAGAGAATGTTTTTATGTCCCAGCCTGAAGGATTTGCTGTGAAAGGACATGAACACAAAGTATGCAAACTTGTGAAGTCCTTGTATGGCCTCAAACAAGCACCACGAGCCTGGTATGAAAAACTAACTGAGCATCTTCTGAAACTCAACTTCAATCATTTTGATCTTGATGATGCAACTTTATTTGTCAAGAAAGTTGGCAAAACAGTTGTATATCTTGTGGTATATGTAGATGATCTTTTAATGACAGGGAACAATGAAAGCTATATTGCATCCATAAAGAAAGAATTAGGAAATTTTTTTGAAATGACTGATTTGGGCTATGTTCATTACTATATTGGCATTGAAGTAACCCAACATCCAAAGTCCATATTTCTTTCTCAAAAGAAATACATTGGAGATTTGTTATACAGATTTGGCATGATAGAGTGCAATCCCCTTTCTACTCCAATGGAACAAAACTTGAAGCTCACATCTACTGAAGGAAAGGAATTTGAGGATGCAACAAAGTATAGACAGCTTGTAGGAAGTCTCATCTACCTCACTACTACCAGACCAGACATTTCATTTGCTGTTGGAATCCTCTCCAGGTTTATGCAAAAGCCTTGTGAGGGACATTGGTCTGCTGCAAAAAGAGTTCTAAGGTACTTGAAGGGAACTCAAGACCTTGGAATCAAGTATACACAGGTGGACGACTTCAACTTGATTGGATACTCTGATTCAGACTTCGATGGAGACAAAGAAACTGGGGTATCTACTTCAGGATATGCTATGAGTCTTGGATCGGGAGCTGTCTCCTGGAGATCATGCAAACAATTAGTACCAACAGATTCCACAACAGAAGCAGAATATGTGGCAGCAGCTGAAGCAACGAAAGAAATTGTGTGGCTCAGGAAAATTCTTGAAGATTTGCAGGTAAAACAAATACAATCAACTCCACTCATGATTGATAACACCTCTGCAATAAAGTTGGCCAAGAACCCAAAGTTCCATGATCGTACTAAGCACATCAATACTAAATATCATCTGATCCGACATCATGTTGAGGCCAAAACAATCCATCTCCGTCATTGTTCCACAAACGAGCAAACTGCAGACATCTTCACCAAAGCGCTTGGAAGAGAAAAGCTTGAAAGATTCAGAACGATGCTTGGAATCACCAACATCCCTTCAGATTAAGGGGGGGAATGTTGACACCTAATCCGAAACGGATGAGGTGAAGCTGGACAGTCATCTAGAAGATGAACTGATCCGTTTTGTATATGTATAAATATAGTTGTTTAAAGAATAAAATTACAAGTTGTTTCTTGCGCTCATTAATTGCTGGAGTTACCCTGGCCTGACACCACTTGCCCCACGCAAAAAAAATTCCCATCTGACTACCCTTCCAAAGGAATATGCAGCATAAGGCCCGTATCCTAGAGAGAATGCCCCTGGGAATCCATGCCAGGGTCATCCAATAGATCGGGGTAGCCTCCAGTACACTTTTAATGAGAATAAGTCTACCTGCCCTGGATAGATATTTATGATACCAGATGTTGAGTTGATTTCCAACTTTGCAATAAGCCAGGTCCACTTTGCTATTTTGTAACCCAGGGGCTTCAGCCTGTATCCCAAATATTTGAGACTCTCCTCCAGTCTCAGATGGGAGAACTGAAATCTTTGAAGAGCATAATGGATTTCATGCTGGGAGCATCCTGCCGCTGTTAGAGTAGATTTGGTGCAATTAATAGTCATTCTAGTGGCCGATTTGAATAGAGAGAAAGTATTCTTCATATTCATTAGGTCCCCAATGCCTCCATTGAAAAATATTGAGACATCATCCACAAATAACAGATGTGTCAAGATGCAGTCATCTGTGATTTTTATGCCTTGCAATCTGCCCCTTCTGAATTCTTCTTTGACTATTCTGCTGAGCCCTTCCATAATGAGGAGAGAAAGTAATGGTGGCAGAGGGAAACCTTGGCGTAGGCCTCCTTCAAAATGAAAGAAGGGAGAAGCGCTTCCGTTAACCATAACACTGAATGGTATGTTAGTGATACAGCTCATAATCCATTTAATGAAAGCAAAAGGAAACCCCAGGTGGGTTAACAACATTCTTAAGTACAACCAACAAACTCTGTCAAAATCCTTAGAGAGATCTACCTTAAGAATCATACCTTTGATTTTCTTGACATGCAGAGAGTGCAAAACCTCCTGAGTTGTTCCCACGGCTTCATGAATCTGGCGATCTTGTAGGAAGGCAAATTGCTCCGGAGATATGTGTTTGGATAATATAGGTCTCAGTCGATTGGCTATAATTTTAGCCATGATCTTATAAATGCAGTTGCACAATGAAATCGGTCTGTAGTCATCAAAGGTGGTCGACTTATCGGTCTTGGGGATGAGCGCAATGAAGGTTGAGGTGAAAGGAGCATGCATTTTGTCATTATGTCTGGAATCCTCAATGACTTTGAGGAGGTCTGCGTCGAGAATCTAAAAGAAAGCTAGATAGAACTCTATTGACCAACCATCTGGCCTAAGGCTCTTATCTTTCTTAAAACACTTGAGAGTGGCTTCCAGTTCCCCTAGAGACACTTTCATAGTCAGATCCCTAGCATCCTCCTGTTCCACAAAGCGTGGAAAAAGCTGAGCCACTTGAATTATTTTAGCAAGGTTGACATTGGGGGGGGGGGGGGCTCTGTAAATCCTTTTGAAATGAGAGGATGCCAATGAAGCCAACTAAGGGAATGTGTTTACAGTGTGGCCTCATTCATCTGAGATGCCTCTCGATCCCACCCATTGTCTACGATTAAGAACATGGTAAAGTAGTATTTCCTTGATCAGGAATCGATCAAGTCTTCAAGCTAGACTGTCATCCCCAAGCCTATTATTCCTCTAGGTGGGCTGTAGCTTTGCAGAGGGGATACCTATCAAGTTGTGTGAATCCAAAGCATTCTAAAAATAGTCAGATAGGGGGTCTCTCTATGCTCGGTGTCCCCATGATTCAGAATGGCCTAAGGAGAAATTTAAATCACCTCTCATGATAAGGTATTCCTTTTAAAGTAGCTCAGAGCTCAAGAGATGATCCCAAAATCCAGGCCGATGGTGGCATGGCCCATAAACATTATAAAACCGTATCTCTAATCCTAGGTCAATTATGAACAAATCCGCCCCAATATGCCCAGATCCACCCCAACAGTTGTGGAGAATCATGATGCACGGATTGAAGCCTAAGGCAATTCCACCAGATCTTCCATTGGCATCAAGGCCAAGAAATTTCCATCCGGGGAGCATCGATTCTAGTAAGTGAGAGATGGCTTCAGTTGTTTCTAGAGTTTCCTATAAAAAAATGACATCTACCGGTTCTGAAGTAATCATTCTTCGAAGTGCTAGCTTTTTATTGGGCCTAGCGAGCCCTCTGCAATTGAAGGAGACTATCTTCATGGGGGGAGGGGGGCTCCTTCAGGGGGGTTCATGCTCTAAGTGCCCCATTAATGGTTGTTTGTTTGCCAAAAGCAATCTCATCTCCAGCCAGACTGCGCTTTGGAGAGAGACGAGGGTCAACCACGAGGAAGTTTAGGGGGAAAGGGGGAAGTAATCAGGTCTAATCCAATGTGGTTTAGTGCCTATGTTTTTGCCTTGGATCGGGTTTGATATCTCGGGGAGGGATGCCCCGACTCGGGTGCAGGAGTGATTAGGGAGGGGGATCTGGGAGCGAAGGGGGAATGGTAGAGAAAGTAGATGAGAGGGGACTAAGGGAGCAGGCCAAAGAGGTGGGGGGTAGAGAGGGTCCTATCGAGCCATGAATAATGCCAGAAGCAGAAGAAATATTACCATTTGCATTAGAGAGTAGATGAGTAAAAATAGTGGAGGGAGAGTTCTTACCTGAAGCATCCGCAGCCCCAACAGCCGCCCTAGCCCTTGTGAGAGGAGGAGAGGGTGGCCAAATAGGTGGTCTGCCTCACTTCTTCGGGGTCACTTGCATGGGGGTCTTCTTTACTGAAGCCAGATTCGCTTGTACCTCTAAGTCTGCTCTAGGGGGCTATTCCCTCGGCTTCGGTGGTGACTTTGGTGGGATCACCCTTCCAGAATCCCCTGTACAAGCCTTGCCATTAAGAGGGCAATCCAGAAATAGGTGCCCTACCTTATGGCATCTTTTACATCTGAAGGGAACTCCTTCATAATCCAATGTTTGCCGCCGAGAGAAATTCCTGCATTGAATAGTGATGTACTCCTGTAATCCAATAGTGGTATCCAAATGTACCAGGACCCTAGCGTAGGCCAATTTCCCTGTAGTGAGGTAGGATTTTTCATTTTCTAAGTAAGTGACAAGTGCATTCCCAATACGTCTGAAGTCGTCCTCAGACTAGAATTGTAATGGTAATCCGGGAAGACGGACCCAGAGGGGGCTAGCTTCAAGATGCTCTTGTTCAGGATCAAATAGGGGAGTCCATCTATGGAGGAGCATCGACGCCTGTTCTATATGCCACATGGTTGAGAGCACCCAATTTGTGTGTTCGACCCTGGAAAAGCGTAGGGAAAACCATCCCTTAACAAAAGTTTGCATGAATGGAGGTTTAGCCAGGTGATGACCCCATACCTCAGATGCCCATTGCTTTAGTCTTTTCGCGGTGTAGTTGCATTCCCTGACACGACCCACCAAAACCCTATCTGTTGTGTCCATGGAATCTCACAATTGTGTGTCCTTGGTTAGCCTAAGGAAAACCTCATAGGCTTTAGGTTTCAAACACTTTTTTTTTTAATGGCCTGGTCCTATCATCATATGAGGGTTGCTTAGAGTCGGTTGAAGGGGCGAGAGTCCCAGAGATAGGAGAGTCTGGGATATGCACCGAGGTGAAGACACCAGATAAGGGAGAAATTCCGGTGAGGTTGCCAGATGGGGGAGCAGCAAAAGGCAGCGAGGGTTGATAGGGGGCAACATGTGTCACAGGTATGTGGGATTGAGCAACCGAGGGGGCACGAGAGCTAGCCGAGGGAGGAAAAGGGGCGAGGCCCGTTGATAGGATTTCATTGCTAGGGTTCAGAGGATGATCCACAAACTGGAGAATAGAGGGTGACAAAGGCTGATCCGTGAGGTTTGGCAGGGTAGGGTTGATCTCTTGGAGGGTAATAACCGATCTCTTGGACCCCGAGATTGATGGCAGTGCTTCGACGGCCTCAAAGAGTTCATAGTCAAAGGAGAAGACGCTTGCCGGGGATGTATGAGGATGTGTCCAAATAGAGATTCCCTCCAAAGGGTTCGCTAAATAATCCACCTCACTTCCTCTCTATATAGCTAGATATTAAGTTAATATTGAAATATTTTTTAACAGGGTCAGATATTTTTGTATTATAAAAGAACAGATGGAGGACTAAGTCATGTTACATTTCGAGAGCGAAAGGTCTTTAATGGAGGCGCAAAAGGGGAGCGCAGTCCCTACCTCGACATGAGAGACCTTGTTTCTAAAATACTGGAAAAGAAAATACCCATATTGCCGAACAAACTTACCAAGTAACAAGCAAAATTTGCAGTGCATTTGAGGAGGGAGACATGGAGTTCACCAAAATTGGTTTACAGATTCCTCAGGATAATGACCCTTCTTTTTACTGTATCTTGAGGAGGCTTCACCCTGCTCGCTTTGGTTTAGAGAGTTTATATATTCAACTGCATCCTCAAGATGCTTACACTTATCCTTCAACACTTCAATCTCAGCTCTTTGATTCTCGATTTCAGTCTGCTTGAAGTTATTCACACTCTTCATCTCAGAATGGAGGTCTTTGAGTGTTTGAATAAAATGACCAATCATGAAACGGTTGGCACGACACAGAGCGTAGCTATCATTTTTCTCCACTTTTTCTAATGGATTACAAGACATCTTGATTGGCTTGTCAACAATATTACTCTTTTGATCACTGTTCTTTTGCTGGTAGCTTCTGTGCTTGCTGGAGTGATGGCCTGCAAGAAGATTGCTTTGAACTCTCTTTTTCCCTTTTGGAAAAAACCTTTTGAAATACCAGCAGGATTGAGTTCTCTTGCTGATGTTGTAGGCTAAATGGGTCTGCTTATGAAAGATGGGCAAACAAGAGATGAGAGTCTCGGGCTTGTTAGATTAGAACTTCCAAGAGGAAAGAAAGCTGAGAGAATACGTGAAGTCAAGGTAGAGCGACCAAAGACAAGACACAGAGATTCCTCTGATATTATGAAAAGGGCCAAGAACGTAGCTAAGAAGGGAAAGGGAGGAGGGATATGGAATAGGGAGAGCACACTGATTGAGCAAAAGGAGAATCGAGCTTCTTTTCAACAGAGAATGATTCTGATCAAAGGGGTCAATATCAATGGCCTTAGGAGATGGGATTAGAGGCCAAAAGGGCAGAGCCTCTAAAAGTAGGAACCTGTACACTCTTAACACAATGGTGAGTCTGCTGGAAGAATCGGCTTGTAAAACAGGACTAATTGTATAAACAACTTGCTTACCTCTACTCGGCTCCTGCGCATTGAGATTGCTACCAAGATTGCTAAAGACTCTTAGCTCGCCTCCCTTATGAGCCTGAAAACCCGAGCACTCAATATTACTTGAGGAATGATGCTCTCTCCCTTCAGTTGTGCGATGATGTTTCTGATGGTGGAGGTTCCTGCACTTGGGTTGCTTTTTATAGGCTTGATTTAGCTTGCTAGGCTCGTGATTCTTCTCTGCTTTCTCTGGAGTAATCCCCTGAGTACCGTGCTTGCCCGACTTTTTGTTCAGATTAGTTTGGGCAGTACCTTGATTGATATGACCTGTATAAGCTATGTTCTGATCCTAGAGGTGGTTTCTTTGCTGGAGCAGATCACAAAGCATCTCTTTCTTCATAATGGGGATTTTCCTCACTGCACGATAAGGATTGGTTAAGATTTTCCTGCCAGACATGTGCAGGAGAATCTCCTGCTGCTCATTCGTATGGGGATGCTTTGCTTCTTTCGAGTTGATGTGTTTAGTTGTGCTTTGAGCCTTGTACCAATCCTCCTGAGGAGGCAAATTATGGGATTGCTTTTTCATAAGTTTCTTGGATTTCTTTCACTGTCCCAACCCTCCGATCCACTGCCTTGTTGGCAAGTGAATCAACCTTTTGATTATGATTTCTTAGAATGTGTTTAAAAACAACATTTCCCAGAAATTTTAAGTTGTCCAAAATTCTTTGCCTGATTTTTAAAGTCTCTCCCTGCTTCCATTGCAACAATTATAATCGTTGAGTCTCCAATTATGATTGGATCTTTTACCTGGAGTCACTGGAGGATATTGGTGCCCATACGCAAACTGTAGGCCTCCGCCCTATTGTTTGTCATAGTCTCAAGCCCCCATTCATAGGTAGCAATTGTCTCACCATTCAGATCAATTATTAACCCGCCTGCCCCTGCTCTTCTAGGGTTATTCTTTGAAGCTCCATCAAAGAAAAGCATGTGTTTTCTTTGATTTTTGGTCCAATCCTCAATCTCCTTTTCATTTCCACGAAGTTTCCATTCTCTAGTTTTTCCTCCTATCTTCTTTACAGATTGTATCTTAGCTGAGCCTTCAATGAGGGTTTTGCTATACCAATCCTTTTCTTCTTGCTGCCAGCTGTTTTGATCCATGATTGGCACACCATTTGCACTTATCATCTCTGAAATTTGACCCCAAGTTTTGGCTAAAATGGACCCTGAATTTGGCTTTTGGCCTTTAAAAATGCACTTATTCCTTGCTAACCATATTTGCCAACAAAGAGTGGAAGGGAGGCACTTCCAGATTCGAATTATGGCAGTTTTTTTTTCTTGACATATGGATAGATTTGCACCCAATTTTTGTTTAAGGTTATCAACTGCTCAATTGTGTCAATGTTCATTTCAAGAGGACTGATGAGTTGCTTCCAACAATGTTTTGCAATAGTGCAATTCAAGAAGAGGTGCTGAATGCTTTCTTCTTCTTTTTGACACAAGACACATATTGAGGGGCCATGAAAACCTTTCTTCCTTAAATTTTCCGCCGTAAGGATATTTCCTTTTAGAAGAGTCCAGGCGAAAAATTTAATTTTGGGGAGGCATTCATTCTTCCAAACAGCTGACCAAAGATTCCAATTTTCGTGATTGTTGTGATTTTGAAGAAAATTGTAGCTTGATTTAATTGTGAAGTTTCCTCTGCTTGGGTCCCATATATAACTGTCCTGGCTCCTTTTATTTATGGGAGCAGCTCCTGCAAGAAGAAGCTTCAAATCTTCCCACTGATTTTTCAGTCTGATTGGAAGTGACTGAATTCTCCAAGCAATCCATCTGTTTTGATCCCAGTCAGAGATGGAGTATAAAGAGGTTGTGCCTTTCTCATCCATCCAATCTTTCAGACCTCTTAAATTTTGGTGTTGGTTCAAGGGTGTTGCTCCCATTAATCTGTCATTCCAAGTAGAGGTGTCTTTCCCATTCCCCGGATTCTTAGAGATATGGTCTCTAATTTGAGGAATAATTTTCTTGATGAGTTTCCAAACTTGGGTACAAGGGCGGTCTGGAATTATTTCTGTAAGCATCTTTGACCGCTGACAATTAAGATATTTCCTTGAGAGAGCTTCGCCCCACCATTGATCCTTCCCATTTAGCATTCGCCAAACAAGCTTGATACCAAGGGCCTTGTTTGTCAAACTTGGAATCCTGATAGATATACCTCCTTTTTCGAATGGGAGAGTCACTTGATCCCATCGAACAAGACTAAATTTTTTGGAATCTTGTTTTCCTCCTTGCCAAAGGAAGCCTCTAGTGATTAGCTCCATTTGTTTGTGAATGCTTGCCGGGGCCAAAATTAAAGCATACTGATAGATTGGCAAGGCTGAGAGGAGAGCTTTAATTAAAATTGTTTTGCCTGCTAGATTTAGCCATGTCATCCCCCAACTTTGTATTTTCCCCCTCATTTTTTCAATTTATTTGTTCCAGACCTCTGACTTAACCATTTCTTTTGCCAATGGTAAACCAAGATAAGTAAAATGACACCATTTTAACTGAACCGGGATATCCATAATTTGAGAGATCCTCTGCATTATATTTATTGGCACATTCCAAGTGTAAATTCTGCATTTTTTATTATTTAGAAGGCCTCCTGAGACATCAAGAAAGTCATCTAGAAATTTTTTGAACTGCCTGGCTATGATACTAGAGGCTCCGCCAATAAGAAGAGTATCGTCATCAAAGAGCGAGTGGTTTATTTCTTTAATACCCTGGGCTATTCTAATCCCTGTAATTTTCCCTTTTTCTCTTTGACTTTCTAGCTGAATGCTCAACATTTCCGCCATCGAGATATATAGAAACGGGGAAAGCAGGCACCCTTGTCTCAAACCTCTAGTGCTTCGAAAATATCTGCTTGGCCTACCATTGATTAGTGGAGTAATCCAAGGATTGGATATGCAAGTCATATTAATGTTATGAACTTGGGAGAGATGTTGAACTTTTGAAGAGCAATAACAAAGAAATTGTGATTTACTCTGTCGAAAGCATTGGCCATGTCTAGCTTTATAACCATGCCCTTTTCCTTTCTTTGGATGCTGCTATGGATGGCTTCCTGAACTAAAATAACATTGTTTGTTATCTGTCTTTTAGGGACAAAGCCACCTTGGTTTTCTGAAATGATACTAGGCAGAAATTTTTTCAGTCTATTTGCCAATATTTTCGTGATGATTTTGTAAGAGGAATTGGATAGAGAGACTGGCCTATATCTTTTAAAGGAGATAGGATTTGGTTCTTTTAGGATGAGAGCCAAATGGGATGCTTTGGTGTTTTCTCCCACTTTATTTTTTTTGAAAGTGTTTTTGATCATTCTTACTAAATCTTTTTTGATTGTAGCCCAATGGTTCTTGTAGAAAGCAATGGTGAACCCATCCGGTCCAGGAGCTTTTTCCGGGTGCATGCTCCAAATTGCCTCTCTTATTTCCTCCTCTGTGACCTCTTTCTCAAGCTCTCTGTTTTGCTGTTCATTTATTTTGCTGCTGATTTGCTGAAGGAATTCTTTGTTGTCCACTTGCTGATCCCCTGCTGAAAGGAGGTTTTTGTAATAATTATGAGTTGCCTTTTTTATTTCCTCCATTTCCTTTATTTCCTGTCCTTCCACTTGAATTTTATCAATTTGGTTACCAACTCTTCTTATCTTTAAATTGTTGTGAAAAAAGGTGGTGTTTTTATCCCCCGCTTTAAGCCATAAGCATCTTGACTTTTGCCTAATTTCCTCCTCCTCTTGCTTGTTTTTCTTGTAAATATCCAAGAAGATTTCTTTTTCAAAAGCATGCTCTTGCTCAGTATCTTGTAGATTTTCTTTCTCCTTGCTCCAATTTTCAAGTTTCTTTTGCAGCTCTATTTTTTTCCTTGAGAGCGTTTCCTCTTGCCCAAGCTTTTAGTTCTGATCTTAAATTTTTTAGTTTAGTTTCCCATACGTAATGGGGGGAGCCTATAACAGAGGTTTCCCAACTTTCCTTTACTAGCTTACCAAAATCTTCCTTGCTGTCCCAGAGTTTGTTGTATTTGAAAGGAATCAGACCGAGATTCTCCAACCTATCCAAGATCAGCACCACCGGCTTATGGTCAGAGGCTGAAGCATGCACTATTTTGCTTTTGATGGTTGGAAAGGCTGCTGCTATATTCTCTTGAATCAAAATTCTATCTAGTCTTTCCTTTATATTATGTGCTCCCGATCTTTTATTACTCCAGGTGAATTTTCCATTGCTTGGTGGAATGTCAAGAAGTTTGTGCACTTCTATGAGGTCTTCCAGGGCTGCTCTTGAGGGATCACTAAAGTAATTGCCTCCCAACTTCTCATCTATATGTCGAATCAAATTTAAATCCCCTCCTATAACTAGATTTCTTCTTGGACCTTCTTGTGCTTCTTCTTTTACTGATTCCCAGCACATAGCTTTATCTCTGTAGTGGTTTGGAGAGTATATATTTATAACGGTATACTCTTCATTCGTATCTTATTTTTTAGATCTGTCCTAACCCAATAATTATTGAGTTTTTGTTTGATAAGTTCCCATTTCTATTTGTTCCACAATGTGCAAATACCGTCTGACGCTCCAATGGAGTCCATTGCTTTTTCTTCAATTTTTTTTAGAGTCTTGATCAATTTTTGAACCTCTTGTTTGCTGACTTTGGTCTCTTGGATCATAAAAATGTCTGGCTGTTCTTGTTTTATTATATCTCATGCTGCGTTGATTTTGAAAGTGGAGCCCAGACCCCTGCTATTCCAAGAGACCATAATCATTATTTACTCGATTTGTGGTGAGTTCCACCCTTTTCCTTTTGCTGATTTTTTCCCCACTTCCCTTCTGTTTGCCGAGGAAGGAGTCCATTGGCTGTTGGGTGCCGATGGCCATTTCCTTTGCTGCTGCCTCGTCTCTTATTTCTTTGTTGGATTTCCTTCCTGCTTTTTTCGGCTGATCCCACACATGGGTGCTTTCTTTGACTTTGTTTCTTGTTAGAATTCGATCAACGGTGGGTGGGGGGAGGATAAGCTCTGGGTGGGAGAAGAGATGATGGCTAATGCATTGACTTGGGTAGGAGAATGAGGGGATGGCAGGTCTTCCCCCAGAAGTTCAAATGGGTTAGAGGTCGGGTTTACTGGAGGGTCCGTGATGATAGGAGGAATAGAGGCTGAAGCTAAGGTTTCGAGAGGCTGAGAGGGGTTCAGAGCAGCTTGTTTATTATGGGGCTTCTTTCTTTTTACTTGTTCCCAAGTATCTTCTTGTGTCTCAACATTCTCAAAATTCTCTACTTCTTTTATTTTACTACACCTATTTGCAAAATGACCGTATTCATGGCATACCTTGCATTTGAAAGGGATTTGTTCATAGTCTAGCTGTTGGATGTGAGTCCATTGATCCACCTTGATTTTTATTGCCTCAGGTAGTCCTTCCCCAAGTCTACTTCCACGCAGATTCGAGAACTGGCGTGCATGTTATCTTTTCGCTGACATCTGTCTATATACTTGCCAACTGTATTTCCGATAGCTTTCACTAACTCATCGCCTTAGCAGTGGAGGGGAAGATGTGGCAATCTAACGCACACTAGCACAATGCTTGGAATGTCCATCTTTGGGTCAAAATCCGGTGACCATCTGTTCAGATACAAGCTTCTAGAGTCCATAAAGTAAGGACCATTTCTGAATATTAGATTCATGTCTTCTTTGGTTTTGAATACGGAAGTGAAATGTCCCTTTCCATAGAACCTTATAGCTATTTTCCCTTAAATATTTGCACTCCAATTCCTCTCCACCCATTTTTGGACCACTCTGGGGGAGGGCCACAACCCTGTAAATTATCCAATCAATCCACGTTCAGCTAAAGATATAGCAGCTTTCCTGGGTAGAGTTGGGGGTAAAGAGATCTCAGGTATGTTTGCTAACTTCTTCACAAACTTGCTAGTAGTTGGCTTGGGCTTTGGAGCTCCATTTTCTGCTATTAAAGTAACGAATGCTGCTTCTTGTTCGTCTATTCCATGTTGAGAGGAAGAGTCTCCCCCTGCAGAGAGGGGCATGGTGGAGGAAAGCTCAGCAGCAGGAGGCTGCCGAGAGAAAGGAAAAGAATGAGAAGCTACCCAGGGAGAGGAGAACCATTAGGGAGGGGCCGAGACTGAGCTCAAGGAAGCCCAACAGCAGGAGGTTGCCAAGCAGGAAGGCTGAAGGAGGCAGCTAGGTCAGGCCTGCGCGCGCGCTCTCAACCAGCGAAAAATCATAACGGTTTGATAATGATAAGTTAATATTGAAATATTGTGAATACAAATATTTCAATATTTTATTTAAAACCTAAATAAATAAAGTTAAACAACTCTTAGTTATTGGAAAATAAAAAATATCAACTACTTTTATCATTTTTTAAATACAAAAATGATATAATATTTGACATAAAAATTATTAGCATATTTTTTTCAATATTATATGTCAATAGTTCTCAAGAAAGGAAGGAAATAGACCTATTTAATGCATTCATATATAATATCATTATTATTTTGAAAGATGTCTCCTCTATGATAAAGAAATAGAAAATTTGATTTAAACCCTTGAATGTCAAGGGTAATCCACTAAATATGTAAGGGTGATTAAATGTATAAATTTATCATTAAGTTTTCAAAAGATTAATTTTTGAAGTTACAAAGATTTGTGAAATAAAAAATATCGATGATTTACTTGTGGAGACTCATACATTTATATCGTTTGCATATAAAAAATGATATATTTGTGAACTCCTCTATTGCAAGGAAAAAAGAAAGTTAACTGAATCATATAGAAATTATTGGTAAAACAATCTGTATATTCCATAACTAAGAAATGGATAAAAAAAGAAACAAAGTATATTCCATAACTAAGAAATGGATAAAAAAATAGATAAACAAAGTGAATCTCTCACTTCTCTTTTAAAAATCCATAGATACCATAACTAACAAAATGGTTAAAGAAACAAAGTAATCGAGGAAAGCTCTTACCTCTCTTCGACATGTTTCGACGACCCTTTTGCAGTTTGCGAAGTACATTTTCAAAGAATTTCCAAATCCAAATGATCTAATAATAAAAATCATTACATTGTACGTAACCGAAACATGCATGAGATGTAGAGATAAGGGCAGAATCCATTGCAATGATCAAACACGAAGTGGTGACTACATTCGTCATTCGTGAAGCTCACTGCAATGTTTGAAAACCAATGACAGATAAGACTATCCTAATGTGTATCCATCCAATGTACAAAGGATCTGCATAATATTGATTAGAGGCTCGATTTTACGGCAATCAACACGCAAGAGGAGGTGGAATACATATTAACAATCATTACATAATAAGAGAAATGAGACGATAGCCAATCAAATCTAGGAAAAATAAAATAAAATATTAAAAAAAATGAATTCTTTCGTTAATATTAACTTTAGAAATAGTAATTTAATTTTTAGTCTAGAGTCAAGAGCACATCAAATGCGTGATTACTGTGCCGCAGCAGGGAATAATAAGGGAATTGCATGCATTTTATATGGATTTTGAAATATTGTATCTATTTCATATTAGGTTTTTCAACTATTGTTGGTAGATGCTAAATATAAGTATTATATGTCTAGTTTGAGCGAGTTTAATGGTTAAAAACATTTGTTTCCTCTGTACACCTTTGTAGACTTTAACAATCAAATCACTACATAGAGGGGTCTGTTGTCCCATAAATAAGGGGGTTCCACACACCAATTTGATGTCTAGCTTGGTCATGTCTTCAAAAACATATTATTATTATTATTATAGTGGAGTAATGAGGTCAGGTTGTATTGAAACATGTTCCCACTCTTTGACAATTTATATTGATGAGTTGGTGTCCTTTTCATCAAGTATACATTGTAAAGATGTATAGGATTTTGCCATCTACCTTTAAGGGAATTATACCTATAATGAGTCGAAGTGTTATTTTAGGGAGCATTATTTTACATCATGTTTTGATCTCTTTGCTTTTATTTGTCAAGGACATGATCCCCTTGGCTTCCTTATTTGAGGTGATAGATAGAAAGATTGATAACTGTTGGGCATGGAATCCACCCAATGCATGTTTTGGGGCTCAAAGCCCAAGTTTTGACCGAATTTTGTTGTAAAGCTCCGTGAATTGTGGGTGCGGGGCATGGAAGTATGTTAGAGTCACAGGGTTGTCCACCCTAGTTTTGTAATGTAATGTCGGCCTACCCATGGTCTGCGGACCATGGGATTGTATAAATAGAGTGAGGCTCTAAGTGTAACAGATAGTGAAGTAGTAGAGAGAAGAAAGAATCTAAGCGACTAAGTGAAGTGGGTCTTTGGGTCGTAGAGTAGGAGAAGGCTCTGCAACTAAGTGCGCAGAGGCCTAGTAGTCCGCAATTGAGTGCGTGGACCCCTGCAGCTGAATGCGCAGGGCGGAGTCGAGTCTGTAACCAAGGAAAGAAATAATAAAGAGAAGTTTTATCATATTTCTGTGTATCTGTTCTTGAGTTGATGCATGTTTGATATAATTTGAGAATATATTATTTCTTTACTACGCGCACCTGTATGAATGGTTTATATTGTTAAGTAGAACATAAAGCATGCAAGTAGGCTAAAATAATCAATTAATGTTGGAATATCAGTAAAATATTGGGTAATAACATAGAAGCATAGTGTTCAACCCTTGTGTAGGGTTGTGCGAAGGCAATATCTCAGGCTGCGAGGTACGGGAGAGTGCGCGAAGCGACTTGCACGTAGGGTTGAATCGCAGACCACTTGAACTCATTAGACATCTCCAGGGTGCGGAAACCTGGTTCTAGCACCCTCCCATACTACTTCGGGTGAGACCTGAGTCCCCGCTCCACGGACTATTGCCGAAAGGGCTAGTAGTACCAGGATTTGTTTGCCTAAATCAACTCTGAACCTAGGTCAAGCCCCAATAAGCCAACAATTATGAGATTTGATAGTGGAATGGGGCCAGGAAGGGGTCGCAGACAGCTGATCTGTTACAATTTTGGAGGGCCAGGGCATTATGCCTGTGATTGTACAAATCCGACGAGAGCATCATGTTTATATTATACCTAGTTTGATAATGAGATGGAGGACTGCCCCACACTGATAGCGAGGTTGTGCGATAAAGGAACACTCCAACCTCTCCCGACTCAAAACCTGCAAATGATGAGGTCTGAGTCGCGCGCGGAGGACCCGAATGTAAACAGCGTGCTCCGTAACGGTATCACGATAGGAGATGACAAGGGAAAGCAACTCGAAGAGAGTGTCTGGGTTCGCAAGGCTCCAACAAAGGAACCAAAATTTGTTTTGGAACACGCTAAGGAGACATTCATGGAAGTTAAGAAGAGCTTCATGGAGACCTCCACTTCAGGTAGTAAAGACAAACTAGAACCAGAGATGGACCCATCAATGCTCACTACCTTTCTGGAGACATGCATGAAGCTGCTGCACGACAACAAAGCAGTGAAGGGGTTGCAAGAACTCATCACTAGATGTGCTGAACTAGGAGAACCGTGCATAGTCTGAAAGCTCAGAAAGCACACAACGCGAACAGGAAGAGAGATGAGATTGACTGTGAAAATCAGAGAATATGAGATGGATCAAGTGATTTTGGATCTAGGATCGGACGCAAACGTCTTGCCAAAGCAGACGTGGGAGCGCATGGGCAGGCCCGCATTGTAATGATCTCCTATTCAATTGTGAATGACAAACCAACAAAAGATCCTACCAATTGGAAGATTACAGGGAATAACGATAGATATCGAAGGTGCAAGCGCGCTTGCAGATTTCAAAGTGATAGAGATTTTTGATGACAACAATCCTTATCTCGCGCTACTAGGAATAGATTGGGCCACTAACATGAATGGAGTGATAAATATAAAGAAGCAAAAGATGATTTTTGAGAAAAAGTCACTGCGCATAGTGGTACCTTTAGACCCCGCGGAAGGATCGCGCTACACAGAGCCGGTGTGCGACTGCGACATAGACGACGATCTAGACTGTATCTACAAGATAACCACGCGGGAGCAGGACTGGGTGAATCCAACAGCGGATGGTAGGATTTTGTGGGAGCGCGAAAGCTCCTACACCTCATATTCGGATGAAGAGGTAGAACGATGGTAGAACCGGTTACACGAGGTAACCATGATAAGGTCACTACGCTGCGTGACAACAAAGGTAAGATATCTGCTTATGTATGACGGGTTGACAGTGGTGGATGATTTCCTGAACAAATTTGAAAGAGAAGTGTCGGAACAATAGCGTTTCGACGCTCTGATATGGGCATTACGTGCAACGCCCGCAAGATGATTGGTTACACATCAAAGAAGTTTTGAGGACTGGCGTGAATGCAGGAGGATGATGCTCATGTGGTTTGGAAAGCCTAAGATGTGGATGAAAGCTGGGTATGATGGATGAAATAGCCTGCGCGCCCACCTCTCCAGATGGGTACAAGCGTATGGTACGCAACCTACACGAATGCACACCGTCCTCGCGATAGGAAACAAGACCAACAAGTAGGAGCGGGCAAGACGATGGCGCAAACGACGAAGTATGATAAGACCAAGCGTGCTGCAGATTATCCGCGTGGAAGCCTTTGACAAAGTATGCGAAGTACTGAACACGGTCCACCATGTGAGACGCACTGACTGGGACCTGCACGTACCAATGGTTCTATGGGCTTATAGGACCATGTGCAAAACCCTGACTGTGCGGGCACTTCCGATGCTGAAGTATGAAGCAGATGTTGTAATCCCTATGGAGCATGCAAAGCCTAGTCCCTGCATGGCAGCACCCGTAGATACAATGGTTCGTGAAGCTCGAAAAGAAGGAATCACGTAGCTGTAAGAGACAGAACACATGGGACTTGAGGAAGAAATCCAATGGGGAAACCTTAGATTCCACGAACTGGAAAAAGAAAGGGTACAATTAAGGAAGAAAAGCGCTTTGATGGACGCGAAGGTCAAGAAGCTAGAGGACGAGATAAAGGAAGAGTTTTTTGCCGAAAAAACTAGGATGGTAAGGCAAGGTGCACATGATCATACTGACAAGTTCGAGAACTATTGTCGTTAATTAGTTAGTCTGATGCCTTGGCTCAGACCGCATATTGCTATGCATAGTGACCAAGGTAGCGCGTTGCAAATGGTGAAGTGCGCAATGCTGACCACAACAATAGAGGGTGGGGATTCTCCAAGAACCATGATGGAGGATAGGATGGAGCCCTACATGGGTGGTGCGACCACCTGACTAGGCAAGGGAAGGATAGTCTTAGTGCTCCAGGCAGTTGGAAGGGAGCTTGGGACTATAAACTATCCTGTCTGGGAGTTGCGCGATATTGGAGATGTGCGCAGAAGTAGAGAGTTACAAGGTTCGCAACCGTGCACGGGGGTTGCGCTGCCGCACGAGTTGGCCAGAAAGTGACCGTTGAAGTCACTATTCATGATGGGATGCTCGACTTGATGCCAAATGGAGCGGGCGACAAGCATTTAAGACGCGATTTATGGGTAAGATTTGGGAAAATCTGCCGCCAAGACAACATTAATGAACCGAAATTAGGGGGAACGGTCGAATTCGAATTCAAAAAGCGCTATAAAATACAAAGGGTTGCCCAACAAACAACACTTGGTCATTTTCAAATTGAGCGATTGAGCAGAGCCCTGAGCATTGTGAGCCGAGCATTAATTGAGCCCCTGAATTCGCGAGTAATAGATTACAGCCTAGATACAATGACAACAACTAAGGATGGTCTGGGAATAGAAGAGGTGACCGTCAGCAAGGCCGTGCAAGCCCTAATTGTGGAGGATGTTCCAGAAGGTGTTAGGGTTGTGGCAGAGATCCCCAAATCACCACGTACGCCAAGACTCAAGAAGGATAAGCAAGCCATGGCTCCCGTACGCGTGTCCCTGAGGAACTTGCTGTGTAAGAAAACTATCGATGGACGAGAAGGGGAAAGCTGTCACGATAGAAACAGATGAGGAAGAAGAAGATTTGCAGGCCCTTATCATCACAGAGGAAGAATATGAAGGCATGGAGATGGATACTCAGCCTAGGCACTCTGCGACAAAACTATCCACCTATGTCGCTTCGCGGAAAGGGAAGGCCAAAGTACCCAAAGACCTGGACGAGACCAAGAGTTTGCTCCAGGGCCCGCTCCTCCCAGATGGCATTACGTTTGAAGGCACGCACCTGGGCCGTGTGCCGAATATGAAATTTGAAGATTGGGACCTCGCTGACCGCAAGAAGTTCCCTCACCTGGAGACTGGAAACCTCATGAAGCAGAACACTGAAGGGGTGGTAAAAACATTGGAGCCGCGGAAATGGTTGCGCGGTGTGGAAAAGGCTGGGCTACTAAACCTACTTTAGGTGCCGCATTTCCACCGCCCCACAATAACCATTTTCGTCATCAGGCAGCTGCTCTACTTAGTGCATGATGGGTATCTATGTCTGGAGGAGCCCATCCCCATCACGACAAACCTAATTCATCGCTTTTCCCGGCTTCCATACAAAGGAAAGGACCCTGCAACCATATCGGAAGGAAAGGGTAGTGATTTGGCCCTCGCGGAGGCCATGAAGACGAAATACAAGCTGGAAAAGAAGAAGAGGGGTTACGCCATTTCCAAAATCAAGGACAAAGCGGTACGCGTGGCAACCTAAATTTTGGGAGAAAAAGTTATGCAGAAGTGTTGCACAGACAAGGTACCTACACCGGTGGTCGCACTGGCTGAGCAGTGCTTGGAGGGTGTCTAGTTTAACTGGTCTGAATTCCTCTGCACAGAATTTTTAGAAAATTGTCACGAAGCCCAGGAGTAGGGTGAAACCTTCCACTGTGCATGGTTGTTGCTATTTATAGTGCTTGTAGTAGGGGAATTGCCGGAGGACAGTCAATTCCCCACAATTGACAAAGATTTACCGGAGGCCGCAAAGTATGCTTCGCTCTGGGCCACGAAGGATGCAACAAGGATACATGACACTAAAATGTTTTAGGTGCTCATGGAGATGACCATCCAAATGTGGATCAACCGTAAGTCGTGGTTGTCACCCACAATTTACAACAGTTTGCAGAATTTAAGGTAGACATGCACAACATCTTTATCAAGGCGTGCAAGGATCTGACGAAGCAGTGGATGAAGCTACCTTTTGTAGCCACTGACAACGCCATTTTCACTGTCTTGGAGGCATGGCCTCTGGTTGTAGAACTCGAGATTTTGGTAGCGCAGAAGAAGAAAGATGATGCCAAGCTGTGCATTGCATAGTTGGCCGAGAAAAGGCGGAAGGAAACAATAGCAGGCGAGGTGTGGGCAGCGCGGGAAGCGGCACAGAAAGCCCCCGAGCAGAAAAAGGCTGCAAAAGCAGCAGTAGTAGCACGTGAAGCAACCGCGAAGGCGGGCGAGGGCCAAGCAATGCCATCGCAGGGGCAGGAGGCAGAGGAAGTAGAAACAACAGAAGGAAGCATGGACCCAGGGACGACATCCACACAGTTGAAGTGCTCACACATGACAAAATGAGCAGGGTCGAGGAAGAAGGTCAAGGTGTCGAAATTATCCATTGACCCGATCACCCTAACCAAGGGTGATCTGCATGACAACGGTGAGACGATGTGCGATGTCACAAATGAGGCTCTTCAGGATTTCATGCAGGAGCACCAAACTGTGTTGGGGGCCCTAAGAGTGTAGTTGCAGGACTTACAGGTGCACCCCCCTTAGGTTGGTACCCTTTCAACCAACCTCGCAGTAGGATCCTCGGTAGCAGAGCAGATATTGCGCGCACTAATGGCAAACACAGTAGTGTTGCTGGAAGGAGCTCCAATGAGATCGAATGAGGCCGATAGGTTTTCAGTTAGCTCGATGAAAGGTCTCAGCGTTAATCTAGTTGCCCTCCCATGCGACACATTATATCTATTGTAGGATGGGATAACGATAGAGCTGCGCGCTAGGGAGAGCTGCGCGATCCAAATCCTCAGCGAGCAAAAGATAAATATGGAACAAATCATCTTGCAGCGCAACGAATTGGTGTTGCAAAATCAACAGTTGGTGCAGGTGGTAGACGATGCTTTCCAAAGCATCTCGGAGTTGGCCATCCCAGCATATCTACCAGTGGAGGTGCAGATCCATAGGTTAGAAACAGGGGCCCGTGAGGCCAAGGAAGAAACGACAAAGGTTTAGCTGGAGTTGAATCTTTAGATCGCCGAGCTGTGGTTAAAGGCGTGACCATCCACTCCCCCGGAAGTCAAAGAACATCGCACTAGTGCTATCACAATACGATTGGAGGAAATTGGAGGTGCCATGCGAGACTGCACCAACATGTTGGAAGAATCACTTGAGGTCCTCACAACTCTACAGGAGGACCCCAACATCCAGCGCTTAGAGACAGATGCGCGAGAACTCCAAAAAAAGCATGACAGTGTCTGAGGAACTGCCTAGATAATGGTCCTCACCCAATGGCTTGCGAGGATGCAACAAGCTAAATCACTGAAGGAGTAGGTAGACGCGGCGCAACATAAGGAGGCAATTCTCAAAGTGCGCGTCCATCCTTGGATCAATGAGGCCTTCACCATCACGGCAGATATCGAAGGCAAGCTCAAGAACATACAGGGGATGCACACATTGATGCAGAGAAGCACCCCAGACACAGAGGTCTCGGAACAACACATGCAGTAGATCCAGCAAGCAACAGCTTAGTGTGCTGCTGACCTCCGCGTAGTTCGAGAACAGTTGGAGGGACTTCGCGCAAAGATCGCCGCGTCGACAGAGTGACTCGAGGGCGAGTCATGATGTTTGTGTTGGGGGCCTGTTGGGCATGGAATCCCCCCAAGGCATGTTTTGGGGTTCAAAGCCCAAGTTTTTACCGAATTTTGTTGTAAAGCTCCGTGAATTGCGGGCGCGAGGCACAAAAGTATGTTAGAGTCACAGGGTTGTTCACCCTAGTTTTGTAATGTAATGTCAGCCTACCCATGGTCCGCGAACCATGGGATTGTATAAATAGGGCGAGGCTCAAAGTGTAAAATATAGTGAAGTAGTAGAGAGAAGAAAGAGTCTAAGTGACTAAGTGAAGTGGGTCTTTGGGTCATAGAGTAGGAGAAGGCTCTGCAGCTGAGTGCGCAGACCCCTGCAGCTGAGTGCGCAGAGCGGAGTCGAGTCTGTAACCTAGGAAATAATTAATAAAGAGAAGTTTTATCATAATTCTGTGTATCTGTTCTTGAGTTGATGCATGTTTGATATAATTTGAGAATATACTATTTCTTTACTACGCGCACCTGTATGAATGGTTTATATTATTAAGTAGAACATAAAGCATGCAAGTAGGCTAAAATAATCAACTAAAGTTGGAATATCAGTAAAATATTGGGTAATAACATAGAAGCGCAGTGTTCAACCCTTGGGCAGGGCTGCGCAAAGGCAATATCTCAAGTTGCAAGGTACGGGAGAGTGCGCGAAGCGACTTGCGCGCAAGGTCGAACCGCGGACCACTTGAACTCATCAGACATCTCCAGGGTGCGGAAACATGGTTCTAGCACCCTCCGATACTACTTCAGGTGAGACCTGAGTCCCCGCTCCATAGACTATTTCCGAAAGGGCCAGTAGTACTAGGATTTGTTTGGCTAAATCAACTCTGAACCTTGGTCAGGCCCCAATAAGCCAACAATAACCTTTTCAAACTATATGAGATTTGATAGTGAATGGTTAATCTTAGTGAGACTAAGCTTGTGATCTCTTCAACTGCCACCTCCACTTATGAGGGGAAGAGATCCAAATCACTATGGTTTATACATACTTGGGAGTTCAATGCTCAAGGTCTCATTTTAGCTTAAGGCATGTTTTCTTGGACAGGTTTGATAAGCGATATTGTCCCCTTGCCTTACTCAAGACAATGTGATTTCAACCTCACTTTCAAGATATCTCATACAAGATACACCTTTTGGACTTAACCATTGAACCCATTGTCCTATATGGATTTGGAGACCTGGTCTACTTTGGATCCACTAAGCAAAAATGAAGACAATGTAAACATTTCTATTACAATGCATCATCCATTACAAATGGACAATTCCTTAGTCCATCCTCTAGGAAAAAAACAGGTCCATCCTTTACACCGTGAGGGGATATTTAGACTTGTTTCCTTTTTCCAAATATTCCAAACCCTTAGAGACTTTGCTTCAAGTATGGATCGATAACCTTGCCTAGCTCTTTATTCTTTGGAGGATATTCCTTCCACAAGCTCCCCTATGTTAAATTAATGTTGGTTTTTAAAGGCTTCCCTGTTTCTTTAATTGGTGGTCATTTCTCTCTATCAACTTCCCCTTCTAAGAAGTCTTTAGATGTGAGGTTACCTCAATATTGTTTAAGCAAGACTTGAAATAAGGGTTCAAAGAGGATGTCTACAAAGGGTACACCGAAGGCACACAAACTCCTGAGTAACCCTAAGTTGCAATTTTATTCTAAGAACTTTATGTAATGGCGAGATGACATTATTTTCAAGCCTATATGCACAAACAAACATTGGACACATGGAATCAATATCCATCTTAATCAAAGTACCCTCCCATCAACTTCAAGTTGAGATGGATCACCACATCCCACGACCCAAGAGGACTTACTAACATTGTCACTAAGTACAAAGAGTGTTACACCGGAGAAATCCCTCTTGCTGACAAGAGCGATCTCCCTAGATCCTAAAAGGAAACTAGAAACAAACAAACAATCAAGTTAATTCCTTCCATGAATCTATCTTTTCTTGAATCATAAGCTAACAAGGTAGGAAAAGGAAATTCATACCTTATTATGACATGCTTGATGAAGATCCCCCTTTGTGCTTCAGTGCAGCTCCTCCATGCTTGAATCTAGACGTGCACACATGGAAACAACAAAGGATCAAAGGCATGTGCAACATAAATGATTTGATAATTCAAGCTAGTGATCAAGGAGACTAGTAACAAACATCATTCCAATGGACAAATATTAATAACATAAACCATCCATGAAATTCATCAATTAATCCATTAAACAATGAAGTGAGAAGATAGCCAAGACAAGATAGCCAAGCCCCCTCAACCTTTAGTATTCTCCATATGACATCAATATATATTGCATCAAGCCCTTTGCAATTATTTATGATGATTCTATTAGAGAACATTTTATTCTCCCTCTCTCGCCTCATTATGATTCCACTTCTAACAAACCTCGACGTGCATATATTATGTTTTGTGTATGCACTACATTTAATCTATAATGTCCTATTGTTATCTATTTTTATATAAAATAGTGATAGGAGTTGCTTTTAGAGACAATGGTTGTACTTTTGTTAGAAATTGTAGCAAGAAAGGCTAAATTTGACTTGTTCCTTAGTCAAATTCAGTGATTCGATTTTCCACATCAACAAGATGACTTAGATGGCAGTTATCTAGAGTGACATGGCCTTGTTTACTAGTTAACTTAGTAAATTCGAGTTATGGACTTCGAGTAGAGTTGTGCATGTAGTGATTGGTAAAATTTAGCAATCTAGTTCAGTTATTTTCAGTTGAACTCTTCTAATTGAGCTCAAGTCATTATTGAGTCAGTTGAAGGTTAGTTGAGTAGTAGAATTGTTGTTAACTCAATGATATCTCAATTAAACTAGTCAATCAGCTAAAAATAGCCCAGACATGCATGGAATTCAAATTGCTTGGCTGGAGTGGAGGAAAAGGAACATTGTAATTTCCAATTGTATACTAGTTGAGTGTACATGCCTAACATTGATGCAGGTGATCAATTCCTTGGGATTTGTGCAAGGAAATAGGGAATTCCCCTATTATTTAGTAGCCTAATTTCTCCTTAATTGTGCAAGGGAATATGAGGAAGTTGGGGAATTGAATTAGCTTAGTGTTGACCAGAGCATGACAGTCAGCAGGTGAACAGGTTTACAGTGCAAGTTTTGCTTCAGGATCGAAGCAAGACATTGTAATAGTTTCTCATTCTCATCCAATTAATGAAAATAGACGAAAGGGTTTTTCCCAGTTGGTTTCCCTTGTAAATCAATGTGTTCTTATGGTTTTGATGGTTTCATGTCATTGCATGTGTTTCTAAATTGTGAAATCCATTCCACAGTATTGTAGAGGAAATTTGTAATCTCTTGTTTCATTTCAAATTCATCATTGCAATTTTATATTAATTTCTACAATTTTTGAGTCTATTTACCTAATTATTTTACTGTTATTATTTCCAAGCAAAACCTCGAGGAAAAACCTAAGGGATGTTTCCCCACATTCTTATATGGCATCCACAATAAACCAATCAATGTATACTAGTGTGCCCCACTCATGGGGATTTGAAATGAACATTTGAGTATGGCACTAGCTAAATTCCCAACAACATTAGTTATAGTTTTTATGTAAATTAGTACATAAAAACTTTATATTAAATCGAAATAGGTATTACATACTAATGTCTATGTGTGACTAGTCTACCATTGGTGAAACCAGACCAGTCACACCTCAAAATAAACTTCATCCAATTGAAATATCTAAAGCTACAATAGAATTTTGTATAGAACTACAAGATATTACTCGCATAATTAACCTTTCCTATGCTATCCCTTTAATTTTCAACTAACAAATGAGAAAAATATCAAACTAATTGACAAGATTACAAAACACGACAGATCATTTGCAGGGTGAATACACCTAGATGGTGACATGTGGGTTGGTATGGTTCTCAGAGTCTATGAGCTATAAATTAGCCAAAGCCTGTGCCATCTTGGTTACCTTCATGTCCAATTTCCTTATCTTCTTCTAGGACTCATCCAAACATAGGAAAATTTCATGTTACTCCCTTAAGTGCTCCATGTTATTGCCTACATGTATTTTGTGTTGCAAGTCCTCATTATGCCTATGTTGGGGATCCATTTTCCTATCTACGCCAACATTTTCTTATTGGTCATGATAATCATTTCAACTTTGGCCTCCTCTTTCACATTTCCATTCTCTTGCTGAGTATACAAAGGAGTGGAACTATAATATATGTGAGCTAAGTTTTCTGCAAATTGCTAAGCTCGGGATGTAGAGGTCCTTGGACCCTTTGTCAAACCCATCAATGTCTACCTCCTCTGCCTTTTTCCATGACAACCTTGGGGTACCTAAACGTGATAGATCAATCAAGAGAGATCCATGAGGATTGTCACAAAGGCCCCACAAACAAATAGGCACCTGAATGTCTAAGATAGAGAACTAATAAGAATGAAGAGGTGGTACTCTTGTGTAGACACCCTAAAGACCATAAATAATGAAGGCTCATCTTTGGCGATTTATAACCCATCAAGGAGAGAAGATCGAACCATAAAGTATTTTCGAAATATTGGTTTAGGGATAATGCAAATCAGGGCAAAGGAAAGAGACCCTCCCAAGATGAGAGGGATCCCACAAAAAACAATGAGAAGGGGAGGAGGAGTTGGAATGGTGTCTACCCACATGAGGGTGGTGAAGGTAACCTCTAGGAGGCTGAGGCCAAAAATGGTACATGGGTTCTGAAAATACACAAACTAGGACAAGAAAGCCATGTGTTATAGCAATCTACCAAAGGGATACTTGCCTTATGAAAACATCTCCCTACATGCAAGGTGGATGATCAAAGGGAGACCCATTGCAAAGGAAAGAAACCCAAATTATTGAAAAATCCAAAAGCAGAGAAAATTGAATGAACATGAAACATCCAAAGGTGGAATGGAAACACATGGTTAAGTAACACAGTAGGTGACGACGACTCATCCTCTTGGTCAAGTTCTAAATGCTCAGCCTTCTGCATGGTCTTCAGACTCCCAATTTCAGCAATGATAATTGAGATTATCCAACAAATGAGCCATGTATCCTCCATGGTATAATTGGGCACTATAAATTTTACATATTTTTTGACTCTCTTATGAATTAACATAGCCAACCTTTGTTGACAAGTGCCTTGAATTCTTAGTATGGTATGGCAAGGAATGGTAATAGATGTATACAAATTAATGGTGGCAACAACATGTCAGGTTGAGAGCGTCATCCCCTCCCACCTCTTCCCTTTATTCTAGACCATCCACATGTTTATGGTTACGTTGGGGCACTTGTAGTGGAGAATAACATTGGTGATAGTTGGTAGAAGTAACCCCTTGGGGATTTTTTTAATTAAAGGATATAAGGGTGGGCTTTAATCCACTTATGTCTGCATAAGTGACAAAATCATTTAATATAATATCTTTGGGTGCAACTATGTGTTCAATCACTATCTTGAAGTGACCTTGTAGCTCTCGGGAAAGCCCTCACAATAATTAAACCGTGCCTACTGGTTTGACATTGATAAATATATCTTATCTATATCTTTGTTTTGAAAAGGGAGATTCTTTTTAGAAGGGGATGTGTTCGAGATTTATGAAGGAACAAAATGAAATACATATATAATCAAAATCAAAGAGCTACAATGAAAACAAAACTTCAATTCATTAGATAACAAAGTACTGAAAACTATTACATGTAGAATGGAAATAAACTAGTTCGGGTGATGGTAGTTATCTCTGAGAAGATATGTGATGGTTAAATTCCTTCTGAACTATGTTACAATGAGGCTCGAAGGCCTATTTATTATTGAGAAACAATGGAAAACCATAAACATCCAAAATCCTAACCCTAGGAGATGAAACACCAAAGTTTGTGGGCCTTGTTGGGGTAAATTGCTATACGATCTCTGTTTGGTGCGTACGATACATAGTTAAAAAGATATATCTGAGGAATACAACTTTCAACTGCAAACCCTTGACGCGGGCATTGGGTTTTCAAATTTTCCAAAACAAAACAAAAAACTTCATTTAGGACCTTAAAACAAATTCGAAATTTTAGGACCCAAAAAACTGCCAAAAAAAGTAAGTTATGTTGCAATTAAGGAAAATGAAAGAAACAATATTGGGGGTCCGAGTGGAATAGGTAGGTGTCCACTAATATCCACTTGGATCAGTACTACCCTTAGGATGAAATGGTCCCCATTGCATTGAGTGCCTCCGCGAGATGAGAAAAGTTCTGTTGAACTTGGTCCTTGGTGATCCACTTGCCTTGGTGCTTAGTAGAGATCAAAGAGATAGCAGTAGGCGGGGCTACCTTTGGTATATTATATAACTTATTTCCCAAAGTAATAACAACAATGTGAGTCATGGACTCATACACAACATGACACGTCCACAAGTATGATTGTCCTAATAACACATCACAAACTTTAAGAGGAGCAACATCACATAATACCTCATCTGTTAAGGGCTTGATGTTGTAGGGAAAGCGACACTACTGTCTAACACAGATCTCTTGCCCATGGTGGAGCCACATGATGGTGTATTGTTGTAGGTGTGGTGTGGTCTATAGGCTCAACCACTTAACAAACCCTAATGAAATAAAGGTTCTTTTGGCTCCCACAATCGACAATGAATTGCAATGGAGAACCCTTCACCCACATATGTGAGTGGAAGAGATGCTCCCCTTTCTGTGGATCTTCAGGCTTGACCTTTTAGACCTTAGTGGTGGAAACGATGGCACTGGATTTCGCGTCATTAATTTTCTTCCCCTTATCATTCCCTTTGTTGGGTTCTGACTTAGAATCAGAACATGTATCAGACTCTGAAGCTTTCGGCCACTAATGACTACTTGACGCAACACTCATTTGTGTTGTGAGTGGGTCTCTTATGGAGCTCACACCACTTTCTCGTGTCCTTCTTCATCTTCATGCTGTCATTCTTTATTTGCGACTTCGATGGGTTGCCTTGGTCCGATCCTTCCTGGCTCTAACATTTTTTTGCGGTTTGGGAGTGCTCTTGCCCTGCTTTTTGTTATCCTCCATAATGTCCTAGGTTGAGATGAGATTAACGGGGGTAACCACAGACCATGCTTTTAGTTTGGTAGTTAGCCCTACCAAACCAAAGAGGGTTCTCTCTATGAAATCATAGCCAAGAGATGACTGGAATGTAAAGGATTTTAGGCTAGATAGCTAGGCTCAGGTGAATTTTAGGAAATTTAAGGTTTTGTTGCTGGATAAAGGAGAAAACCAGGTAGCTAGGTCAGAGGGTCAAAGGATTACAACGACAAAGATATGAAGGAGCAAGGTAGCAACACTTTTGTGATGGATCTTAGGTTTTTTTGGTGTAGTATGGTGTTGAGAAGAAGCATACAGTTCTTAATGAGCATGAAACATGAATTCATAAAGCAAGAGTGAAAGTAACATAAATAATTTTCCATCAAAACAAAGCTTTGTGAAAAGAATTCTGTTTATAAACTGTAAGGAAAACTATTGAAGATATGATGAATGGAAAGAGAAGATGAATAAAATTCATTTAAAGTAATAATAGAGGAAAAACAACATCACAAACTTACTGCACATGAATTCCTAGATAATAGCTGCAAACTGTATCCTTTGATTTCTAGAAAATGTCGAAGTACAAGCTACAATAGTTCTCTCCTCTCAATTCCAAACATTCAAATGACTTATAAAATGATACATATAGACTGAAACATTAATTCCCTGCTCTCAAGGGTTGAATCCATGACTTGTGGAGATTTTCCTCAAAGATCTCGACCAAAATCCTAATGACTAGGGAGGTTTAAACAAACCCTCCATATAGTAAAACTGATTCATTTGACCCAAAGCAAAAGACTTACTAGCATGTATCTACCTCATTTGACTTTCATATAACATAATTACGTATTAGTTACATGATTAAATGCTCAATTACATCTTTTCATAGGTAAAAAGTCAAAACATGTCAAATTGTAGATGAAATTCAGCCTCCTGGAAAAAGCGCAATGAATTCTGTGAAAAGTCCAGCGTGGGTTGCAAAAAGCACAACGTGATCTTGTAGATAACTTTTGGAGGCCTTCCTTAACTCCAAATTGATCTCATGATACCTCATTGGAAAGCTCTTTCTGTCTGATACACAATGGAGTCTTTAAGGACTAAAAAATACCGAGTATTTCCCCTCAACAATCAATTCTCCCAAGACTGGTCAAAATGCGTAGCGTGGCCTCCAAAAACAGGGCAGAAAGGTGTTTTTCAAGTGGTTTTTGGGCATTTTATCCCTATAAAAGCTAATGAATGAAGAAGCCAAGTGTCCAAAGATGATGCAGAGGTCAAATTTTATTCATCCATGTAAAGGTTTTGCCCAATGGAGCTCCCCATATAAAGTGTAGCGTGGCCCACGCTACTCTTTTTTCACGTTGATTGTACCAAAACTACGAAAAATGATCAACAAACAAAATTTCTTCCAAATTTCTTCAAAAGTGAAATGCAAGGTCATCAAGTGGTCTTCTATGCTATAAGGGAGGCATCAGCAAGAAAATCTATTTTTTCCTTCCCTTTTTGCTTCATTAGTGTTTCATTTAGCCTTGCTTTCATTTGCTTAACCTTGACCTTTAGAATCATGTTCCTTGTGTAATAATGGGTAGCCATGTGTCTCTGAAGTCTCTTATCCCTGTTTTCCTTCTTGAGCAACCTTTCTAAATGATCATTGACTTTCTCTAGCCAATATACCTTGTCTTCATCGATTTCCCTATCAATAAGCTCATCCACTGTGACCTACTTCCTTTGTTGTTGAAGTGCCTTCTTAGAGCCTTTTGTCTTTGATTTTTGTTTACCCTTAGTCTCCTTTTGCAATTTCATGATATGTTTCTCTTGAAGCATCCTGTCAACCTTCAACTACATGTTTTCCTGCTACAGGCATGCTATCAAATCATTTGCCTCTATCAATTTGTCCTGCAATATTTTGAGTTCATTCTCATTGTTCATTGTAGGCTGCTCAACTGTTTTAGAGTCCTCATTGACCTTTAAAGTAGTCTCATGATGCAAAAGTGATCCCCGTTGTGCTAATGTAGAAGGCTTGGCCCCTTCCACAACCTGTGAAGCAAACACAACCCTGTTTCCTCTCTGATAAGTCTTCACTACTTTATCTTCACCTTTCTTCTTGTTCATTGTAGAACTACTTGATGAACCAATTTTTGTTTGAGCAGGGGGTGTTGAGGATGAAGTAGGTCTAGCAGGCTGATTGGAAGAAGGCAAAAAGACCTCTTCTCCAATGAATGTCTCCCAATCAATGTTCAACTGTTTAAGATGATGAAGGACAATAATCTTGATGAGGGAGTGATGAAAGAGGCTATTTTGTTGTAGCTCACTATTCCTATGTTGCACTTTGTATGCCATCTTTTCTATGCTCCTGTAAAGATAATAGGGTGTGTTGAGCAGTTTTCCCTAGTGAAATGCATAAGAAATATGATGTGATAGCCATGAAGTCTAGAGAATCTCTCTTCACAAGTGAAATACTTCATTATGGTCTTCATCAAGGGTGGAAACTTGTTAAGGAGCTAGCCAAAAGGAAAGATCCTCTTGATGTCATCTTTGTATGGAGCTTTGAGATAGGGTTGATATAGTTGAGCATCTAATTCCTGAGTCTTAAACCATTTTTCACCAACGTTGGGTATCCCAGTAGCTACTGCTATGATATCAGCTGAGATAGAGAATGTGACACTTGCAATTGTGACTTTATCCTTTCTGAGGTTTGTTACAAACAACTTGGTCAATTCAACATGGTATTTAATCTTTTGCACCAATTCACAAAACTCAAGACACGCTACATGTTGAAAGCACTGTTTGGTAATTGGTGAAGACATCAGCTCCTGAGTATTTGATGGTTCATATCTTGACACTTTCCCACCTTTGTTGTGAGTTTTTTCTCCTCCTCCATAGTAGGCTATGATAGCAAACCCTAGTGGCAAAAAAAGGGAAGGGGAAAAGGAGTGGGATGATGGGGTTAGGGAGTAGGAATAGGTGTGATGAAATTTTAGAAGGTGGGGAGAGATGTTAGGGACCTTAGGGAAGTGGAAGGAGGTTGAAAGGATGAGGGAATAGGGCTACAAAATTTTACACAAGCCTAAACTGAGGAAACTGCTAAAAGCGCAAAGAGTAGGGTAGGTTTTGGCAATAGTGTCTTAGGGAATGCAAATGACAGGGTTTAGAGTTTTAGGGATGCATTTACATGTGTAGAAGTTCAGGGTATAACAGGATAGGGATTTCTAGGGTTTACAAATTGAAAAAGACAGTCTTCATGAAAAGCATAGCGTAGGAGTCAACGAGAAGTTTCCTCACCATAGATTTTGATAAATTGAGTGAAAGAGAGTGTGAGAGGCTTAAAATTACTTGTTTGACCCTTGTATAGGCTTGTGCTGATCTTGGAGAACTTATGCAACCGTTTAGAAGCCTTTTACCACAAAGCGTAGCACCACTACAAAAAGCGCAATGACTAGGGAAAAGCGCAACGATTGGGGGAAAATACTAATTTTTGAGAGTGTATGGCGCTAAACTTATGATGAAATGATAGATGATGGATGAGAGATCTTTAACAATGAAATGAATGAGAGAAATAAGAGCAAAATGATCTTTTGTAGCTTTGAGAAGTGGAGTGGCCCACCATATACTTTCTTGTTGTTGATTTCAAAATCATGTACTTGTGAACCTTTTGAACAACTTGAGATTATATAAAACTTATTACAAAATATTCTTTTGAAATGAATCCTTCTTGAACCATTTTTGTGTCACTACTCCTTTATATGCCAATTTATGAATGGAATGAGAAATTCAATGATTGAAACCCTAGTGACCTAATGGATGGTAGTGAGCTGAATGAAAACCATGATAATAAGACTGAGATGGCCATAAAAATTTTCAGAGATGGCACATCCAAATGTATGATGATAGTGAACAAAACATGGCAATTTGTAAAGGAGTAATTGATAACCTTGACACACAAGCCAATGACCAAATTTTATTTTGAAAATCTAGTGACATGATAAAATTTGACTTTGAGATCCCTAACAAAAATTGGTAAAAGCATATTTGATCACTAGTGACAGGCATAATTGACTGACACTAACATTGGCTCCAGCTGGGGATGGAAAGTCCTTGGAGGTGTCAAGAACACCATAGACCTAGTAGCCTTATTCATTGGGCATGGAGTCACTTGCATCTACAATCTTCAAACTGACTCAAACTAAAATGAAAATTGAATTGTACCATCAACTGCAAACCCTAATGGAAATTGTCTCTTAAAAAGATGCTTGGAATGTTGAGCATATTCATCACACCTTACCTACTCTAACTGATCCATAAACAATCTGATCAAGTGAAGTCGAAGATCCATTGTAACTAATCAAGTATGTGACTACTTGATTGATGCTTGTATTCAGCTCCAGCAAGCATAAAGAAAGATTTAGAAAATGACAACTCAAAGTGATACCTAAGTCCAAAACCTGTGTTGGTGAATAAAACAAAGTCCACTCTTTCTGATGCTTGCGAAAGACTACCCATGGGGTCTTGAAAATCATGAAACATTACCTCTTGTTGATCAACAAAAAGAAGGAAGATTCTTTCAAATATAATGGTTGATTGTTCTTTTTAATTTGGGTGATCCTTCTTAAATGGAAATGCAACAATGTCATTTTCCATACCATCCAGATCAGAGACAATATTTGTATGTTCTTGCAAATATTCAATTGAGGTAGCCAAATCAGCGTCAACACAAATATCTACAAGTGGCTTTTCATGTATATCAGAAAAAGAATTATCTAGGCTTTGAAAAAATTATATATCTTGATCATTTGAAATTTGTTGAACATGTTCATCAAACTCAAGACAACAAACCTACTGTACATTGTTTTTGACCTCAACGGATAAATCATGACTCTCTAGAGTTTCTATACAAGCAAACTCAAAATTATGATCTGCACATATTTCTTCTTGAATTAAAAACTCAAAAGAGGAAAGGAATGAAGGGCATCTGGAAAGAACATCTTTATATATATCTTGATCACTTGAAGATTGGCAAGACTGCTGCAAATTATTATCAACTTCGTATGATGGAAGATCATTGTCATCTTTTGAAGAATTCTGTTGAAGTTCGTTGTCATGCAAGATAAAATCCACGATATTATCATGGTGGTGAAAAATATTTTCTTTCAAAACATCCAAGAGTTCATCATCCATAAACTCTTCATCACCATAAGCACTTTCTAGCTCTTGAAAAAAATTCTCAAAGTGTTCACAACAATCCTCAATCAAAAGCAAAGAAGGATAGGCTTCTTTATACTTCTCAAAAAGCACTGAATGAAAATCTTTTGAGAGAATAAATACAAGCAGGAGGCAAGCTTTCATACGAAAACCGTGCTCTTTCTTCTAATGTGATCATGAACATCTTCATGAAAATTAATCCTCAGCTTGTGCACATGCATATGAAATGTTATTAAATGAAGTGTAGCATCATCACCTTTTCCATCTTTGAATTTTGGAAAGTATGTTTACCAGTCTACTCGAGGAATATGATTTGGAAATCCTGGAACATTATCTCGACGCATAGGAGCATACCTTATGGATTGAGAACTCATTTCGATTTCTGGATCCTACTACCAGTGGAGTCTTTAGATCAAGTGGGAGTCGCCAGGTGAATGGTTCAGCCTTCATATGTGTCTGATCACTATTCACCATTAGCAATCAGATCTGATCTTTGTCATTCTTTCCCTGGGAATATATGATCTTTCATTTCCCCGACAACGATGCCAAAATGTTATCCTCCACAATGTCCCATGCTAAGAGGAGATTGACAAAGGTAACCACAAACCAAGCTTTTAGTTTGGTAGATAGCCCTACCAAACCAGAGAGGGCTCTCTCTATGAAATCATAGCCAAGAGATGACTGGAATGTAAAGTATTTTAGGCTAGATAGCTAGGCTTAGGTGAATTTTGGGAAATTTAATGTTTTGTTGCTGGATAAGGGAGAAAAACTAGGTAGCTAGGTCAGAGGGTCAAAGAATTACAACAGAAAAGATATGAAGGAGAAAAGTAGCAACACTTTTGTGATGGATCTTAGGTTTTATCGGTGTAGTATGGTGTTGAGAAGAAGCATAAAGGTCTTAATGAGCATGAAACATGAATTCATTAAGAAAGAGTGAAAGTAACATATAATAATTTTCCATCAAAACAGAGCTTAGTGAAAAGAATTTTGTTTATAAACTGTAAGGAAAACTATTGAAGAGATGATGAATGGAAAGGGAAGATGAATATCATTCATATAAAGTAATAACAGAGGAAAAACAACATCACAAACTTACTGCACATGAATTCCTAGATAATAGTTGCAAATTGTATCCTTTGATTTCCAGAAAATGTCCAAGTACAAGCTACAATAGTTCTCTCCTCTCAAGTCCAACCATTCAAATGACTTAGAAAATGATACATATAGACTGAAACATCAATTACCTGCTCTCAGGGGTCGAATCCATGATTTGTGGAGTTGTTCCTCAAAGATCTCAACCAAAAACCTAATGACTAGGGAGGTTTAAACAAACCCTCCATATAGTAAAACTGATTCTTTGACCCAAAACTAAAGACTTACTAGCATGCATCTACCTCATTTGACTTTCATCTAACATAATTACATATTAGTTACATGATTAAATGCTCAATTACATCTTTTCATAGGCAAAAAGTCAAAATAGGTCAAACTGTACATGAAATTCAGCCTTTTGGAAAAAGCATAGCGTGATCTTGTAGGCAACCTTTGGAGGCTTTCTTGAACTCCAAATTGAGCTCATGATAGCTCATTGGAAATCTCTTTCTGTTAGATACACAATGGAGTCCTCAAGCACTGAAAAATACCAAGTATTTCCCCTCAAAAATCAATTCTCCAGAGACTGGTAAAAAAGCGTAGCGTGGCCTCCAAAAACAGGGCAGAAAGGTGTTTTTTAGGTGGTTTTTGGGAATTTTCTCCTTATAAAAGCTAATGAATGAAGAAGACAAGTGTCCAAAGATGATGTAGAGGTCAAATTATATTCTGCCATGTAAAATTTTTTCCCATAGGAGCTCCCCAAAAAAAGCGTAGTGTGGCCCATGCTATGGTTTTTGCAGGCCGACTGTACCAAAATTGCAAAAAAATGCTCATAAAACAATTTTTTTTCCAAATTTATTCAAAATTGAAATGAAAGGTCATCAAGTGGTATTATATGCTATAAGGGAGGCATCATCAAGAAATTCTAATTTTTCCTTCCCTTTTTGCTTCATTAGTGTTTCATTTAGCCTTGCTTTCATTTGCTTGACCTTGACCTTCAGAATCATGTTCCTTGTGTAATAATGGGCAACCATGTGTCTGTGAAGTCTCTTGTCCCTGTTTTCCTTCTTGAGAAGCCTTTCTAAATGATCATTTAATTTTCCTAGCCAATATTCCTTGTCTTCATTGATTTCCCTATCAATAAGCTCATCCACTGTGACCTAACTCCTTTGTTGCTGAAGTGCCTTTGTAGAGGCTTTTGTCTTTGATTTTTGTTTACCTTTAGTCTCCTTTTGAAATTTCATGATATGTTTTTCTTGAAGCATCCTGTCAACCTTCAACTGCATGTTCTCCTGCTACAGGAATGCTATTAAAGCATTTGCCTCTATCAATTTGTCTTGCAAACTTTTTAGTTCATTCTCATTGTTCATTGTAGGCTGCTAAACTGTTTTAGGGTCCTCATTGACATTTAGAGTAGTATCATGATGCAAAAGTGATCCCTGTTATGCTGATGTAGAAGTTTTGGCCCCTTCCACAACCTGTGGAGCAAACACAATCTTGTTTCCTCTCTAATAAGTTTTCACTACTTTATCTTCACCTTTCTTCTTTTTCATCGCAGACCTACTTGATGAACCAATTTCTGTTTGAGTAGGGGGTGCTGAGGATGAAGTAGGTCTAGCAAGCTTATTGGAAGAAGGCAAAAAGACCTCTTCTCCAATGAATGTCTCCCAGTCAATGTTCAACTATTTAAGATGATGAAGGACAATAATCTTGATGAGGGAGTGATGAAAGAGGCTATTTTTCTATAGCTCAATGTTCCTATGCTTCACCTTGTATGCCATCTTTTCTATGCTCCTGTAAAGATAATAGGGTATGTTGAGCAGTTTTACCCTAGTGAAATGCATAAGCAATCTTATGTGATAGCCATAGAGTCTAGAGAATCTCCCTTCACAAATGACATACTTCATTATGATCTTCATCAAGGGTGCAAACTTGTTAAGGAGCTGGCCAAAAGGAAAGATACTTTTGATGCCATCTTTGTATGGAGCTTTGAGGTAGTGTTGATATAGTTGAGAATCTAACTCCCGAGTCTTGAACCATTTTTCACCAATGTTGGGTATCCGTGTAGTTGCTTCCATGATATCAGTTGAGATAGAGAATGTGACACCTGCAATTGTGACTTTATCCTTTATGAGGTTTGTGACAAACAACTTGGTCAATTCAGCATTTTATTTAACCTTTTGCACCAATTCACAAAACTCAAGACACCCTACGTGCTGAAAGCACTGTTTGGTAATTAGTGAAGACATCAATTCCTGAGTATTTGATGGTTCATGTTGGGCTGTATAAAATGTACGTTTTATCCTCATATTAGCTTAATTAGTCATTCATCTTTATATGTTTATCTTCAATTTAGAAGAAACGATTGCAGAAGCTAGATAAAATCAACTATTAACGAATTGTGTGATTTTGGCTAACTTTTGCTATTTTGATATATGCAGGAATATGAATTGAATGACTGTTGTTCAAACAACAAAACAACAACGACCAAGAAAGGAAAAGGACAATGTTTCGATCATGGAGGCTAGTAAAAGACTAGGAGAATCAAGTCTATTTTGTAATAAAATCAGATTATTGGTTGTGAAATCCTCAGGATTTCTTGATCCTGAGGATTCGCTCCTACCCGTTTGTCTCTCATAGGTTATATAAAGCCAACAGGCAAAATAGAATAGCTAGCTAGAAATTTGGAGATTGTAATTGTTCACTTTTGACATAAAGTATTCTCACTACGGTGATGTTGTAACTTTATTATCAAGTTTAATGAAGAAGACTGTGTTTTACCTATAATCATATTTTGAGTGTCTTTTGGCAGTGACTAATGGAGACTCTGGGCCCGGTGGATAGGAGAGTTACTGCTTTAATTGTGTCATATTTATTTATGTTTACTCTTGCAATTGTTTATTCCTGTTATTTAATGAAATTAGAATTATTTCGATTGTTGTAAGTATTGATTGCTACAATTTACCTTTGCCGTTCAAACTAGATTCTAGATCTTGCTATGTTTATAGCTGCGTGTTAATCTTTGATGAATTTATTAGATTAGTTTAGTATTTGATTGCTGTTCATTCTAAAGTAGTGTTATTTGAATTCACAGTTGTTGCTTTTAGTTAGAAGCTTGAATAGTTGTTGTTGTTCATTCGCTGTAGCTTTCTTGCTGAATGAATTATTGTTGATACTAGTTAGATCTGTTAAGAGTGATTCCTTTTACTTGCATCTAGATTCAGCTTTCTGCACAATAGATTGAAATAGATTTGAAAATGCTTTAAAGTTTGTTTTCAGGTTTGTTTTGGATTGAACTTTGAGAATTAGATATTAATTATTACAATGACTTGAAATCATTTCATTATGAATTAACCTCTGAATTCACTTGCATAGACAATGCTGAACACTCTTGAAATAAACAGACTTACCCTGGTTTGATAATTAATGTAGGTATTAAGGTTGATTTTAATAGTCATCTTAGTGCACCAACATTTTGGTGATGTTGCCGGGGAGAGTGTTTCAAAGTGATTTATTTTTATTTTTCTTGTTGTAAAAGAATTGAATATTAAAAACAAGAGGTAAGAACCTACGTAACTAGAAAGTAAAGTGCTTGCTCAAACAACCTACTTTTCAACAAATGCATAGAGGTTAAATAGTATGGTTTTTTAATGAATGACTAGGAATAAAAAGATAGAAAAAGATCAGAACCCCCCACCCAAATCCACAAAACCCAAGGGATCAATGAACCTTGGAAGATCAACTTTTATAGACAAAATCACAAGAAAAGCAGAATCTCAGGCATCAGTAGGACCTCAGACTATATCTGGAAAAAGCCCTACCATAATCCCTTAGGCAGCAGGCTCACCATCTGCATCCTACACTAAGATTCATAGCATAACCGGAGGATTTGAACAAAGCTTTTAGGTCACTAATAATTTACATTCTGATCCTTCGCAAGAGGGAAAATCATGCAATTTAAGAGAAGGAGAGGGAGAAACCAGTGGAACTGTTAAGGCAAAGCCACAGTTGTCTGAACTAGGATCTTCTGTGATCCCAGATCTAGGCAGTGCCGCAAAACCACTTCAAAGTGAAAATACTTACTCAGATAGCATCCCCTGAAGTCCCTGAAGGATATTGACACTTTTTTGACCAAATGGCGAATCAAGCACCTCAAGGTTAGACCTCGACATTGGAATATCCCATAGTCGACCCAATAGCCAATGCCCCAATGAAAGCTATTCCCTTGCAAAACATCCCAACCTTTCATGGGATGACCATAAAGGATCTGGATGCCTTCATATTCGAGTTTGGTGTCCTGTGTAGAGGATACGATTACACCACCTATCCTCAAAAATTGAAGTTGTTCCCTTCTACTTTAAAAGGAACAGCCTTGCCGTGGTTTATGGGTTTAGGTGGACACACTATTAATGCTTGGGATGACATGAAAACTTCTTTTCTCGCGAAATATCAGGACTATTGTAGGACTAGGGAATTAAAAGACGAAATCTTTAAAATGTTTGCGAAGGATAATGAAACTCTAGAGGAATATGTTGAACGGTTTCAGTACAATTTGCAGAGATCCCCTCACTCCACATAAAGCCATCTTAATTAAAGGAATGAAATAAGAATGGTTATAAAATTTTAATCTGATGGGGAAGGGAGACATTTCTCAAGAGGATTATGATGAAATTGTTCGCTTGTGTATCAGGTGTTTGCGAGGTAGCACACGCATTGGGTCAAGAAGCTGAGATTCTATGAATAGAGGAAGCAAACCGCCCAGTGGAGGCATGATAAGAGTAGAAATAAGTAACTTCTTGGAGGAATTCAAGACAGACATCCTGGGCACCCTTACAACGCAGTTGGACGTCCTGCAGGCCAAATAGAAACAAGCCTTAGCAGAACAGAATTTGGCCATTTTTTGTCCACGCGAGTGTTCATTAGACATGGTTTAGACATGCGCTATCTACACCAAGGACCATGCCACCGAGCAGTGTCCATCACTTCTAGTGTTGAAAGAAGTTTTTAAAGAAGTAGAAGAAGAGACAGAACCAATATACTTAATGAACCATCATCAACAGTGGCAAGCCCTACCTACAGGTATGTCACAAGACCCATCTCAATTCTTTCCTTCTTCACCATTTAATCAACAACAAAATTCCGGAACAACGTGGCAAGGTCAATCACCTTTCTCGAATTGGCAATGCCAACCATTTCCTATGTCACCTTGTCCAACTCAGTCCTTTCCAGGTAATGGTTGGCCAAATTCTCCTTTTACTCCTTTTTGGCAAAATAATCCATACCCATCCCAGTGGCTTGCCTCTACTTCACAAAATTCGAACTGGTCTTCGAACTAGAAGCAATCTCTAGGGATAACCAATTCATCTATGGGGACAGTTCCTCAACCTCAACCTACATTATTAGCTCCATATCCATTACAACAAAATCCTCATCCCCTTATGCGCCCCCAACTACCATCTCAACCAAATCCAAACCCCAATAACAGACCAGTTTAGCTGATACAAATCATTGAAAAATCAGATTTTGAGACCGAACAAAAGAAATGCAATGAACTTAGGATGAGGTGAAGACACATTATCACTCCTGAGGAAGATAGAGACCAGCCACCAATTGAGTTGGAAACATCACTTGTAAATATACCTTCAATTGTGACTGACACAGAAATAAAACAGGGAGAAGACAGTTGAACAGAAAGATCCTGAAAAACTCATAATTACTTCTCCCCCATTCCCTGAAAGATTAACAATACCTAAATCAATTGTTTATCCAGACTTTGATCTTGTAGGGGAACTTAAAAATATTTGCACAAAAATTCTTCTCCTCCAGGCCATCCAAGATATTCCTATTTATGCTAAAACAATTAAAGAACTATGTGTGAAAAAGCCTGTGAGGAAAATAAAAGCTTCACCAACTATCCATTTTGTAGGGACCTTGTTTGATTTACTTTTGGGCAGGGAAACACTGATAAAATATGAATATCCTAGGAATCCCATAGCTATAGTCAAATACATGGCCGTTCCTTTCCAAACACACTAGTTGAATTGGGCACATCCATTAACATCTTAACTGCGGAAACTTGTGAGACACTTGGTATCACAGCTTTGGAACCTACCACCACCCTGCTAGAACTCATTGATCGTTCAGTGATAAGACTAGAGGGAAGTTTACAGGACATTACGGTTTCCGTTGATTGATGGGATTACCCACTGGATTTTCTAGTTATCAACCCAAAGAGTCAATTAGATGGGCACCATTTATTTTTGGGCTGACCTTGGCTGGCAACAACCGATGCTTAGATAGGTTTCCGTGCATGCAGCATTGCTAAGGGAGACACTGTAAAGAATCTCATTTTATATCCTCCTACCAAACCAAGTCCGCCCATTGTGAAAATACATAAACAACCATCCACATACCTGGGAGAAAGTATTCGTTCACCACTTATAGTAGCAGAGGCGCTTGAGTTCAAGAATCAAACTGAAGATGATGTGATCAATAACTTTATTAATCAGCCAGCCACTGAAAATAATGTCAAATGTCAAATGTTAAAGGCAATTCTTGACAATGAAGCCTGGAAGACCCTTTGAAAGATATTGATGATTAACATATCCCGACCACTGCCATTCATAACAAAAAGCCTGTTGAAATTGAACCAGGCATGATTTTAAACATCAATGATAGCCTTGACAGTGACCAACAACAAAATCTCATTCAAGTTCTGCAAAAATATAAAGGGGCTTTTGCTTGGGACTATCCATACATGAAGGGCGTAGACCCACAATTATGTACACATCATATCTACATCGAAAAGGATGCTCGTCCTATCTGACAACCTCAATGAAGACCAAATTCACATCTCAAAGATATTGGAAAAGAGGAACTACATAAGTTGCTAGACGTGAATTTTATTTATCCTATTTCGGATAGTAAGTGGGTCTCTTCGCTGGTAGTTGTTCCCAAGAAAAATGGGAAGTGTCACATCTATGTGGATTATCGGGAATTGAACAAAGCCACGCAGAAAGATCACTTCTCTATTCCATTTATTGATCAAGTCCTTGATACACTGGCGGGAAAACAATTCTTTTCCTTTTTGGTTGGCTTCAATGGCTATAATCAAATCCAAATCGCCCCTAAAGACCAAGACAAAACCACCTTTACCTGCCCGTGGGGTAGGTTTGCTTACAGAGTGTTACCATTTGGCTTATGCAATGCCCCAACTACATTTCAAAGGGCCATACTCAGTATTTTTGTTGATTCGATAAACGAAAGACTTGAAGTTTATATGGATGACTTTACCCCGTATGGGGACGACTTTGACCAAGCATTATAGACATTAGAGAAGGTGTTGGAACAATACATTGCCACCAGGCTATGTTTAAGTAACATCAAGTGTCACATGATAATGGCAGAGGGCGTAATCCTAGGACAATACATTTCTGCGGCTGGGATACAGGTAGATCTGGAAAAGATAGAGGTAATCCTCCTACTACCTACACCTTGTACTCAAACAGAGTTACGTAGCTTCCTTGGATATGCAGGTTACTATCGCAAGTTTATAAAGAAAATCACAAATTGTTGCTCCTTTGTATGCTTTAACAGGAAATGCTGAATTTAAATGGTCTGATAATTGTGACACAACTTTTACAGATTTGAAGAAATTAGTTGATGGCACCAGTACTGCGTGGATCCAACTGGGAGCTACCATTTCATATCTCCACAGATGCGTTAGATGCAACAATAGGCGTTGTCCTCGGCCAAGAGGAGGACAGAAAGCCTTACGCTATTCACTATATTAGCGAAAATCTTACTGATGCTGAACTCAATTATACAGTAACAGAAAAGGAAATTTTTAGTTGTTGTTTATGCCATAAACAAATTTAGACATTACTGGCTATCAAATTTTTATGTATACTGATCATTTAGCCATTAGATACTTAGCTAACAAAACAATTACAAATGGTCGAGTGAATCACTGGTTGTTAATTTTGCAGGAGTTTGATATCACCATTAAAGACTGTCTAGGGAAGGAAAACCCAGTCGCGGATTTTCTGTCTTGGGTTCTAAAGGTAAATGATCTGCTGGTAGTGGATGACCAGTTTCTAGACGAACATTTGTTTATCATAGCAGTTAAAATGCCATGGATGCAGATGTAGTAAACTATCTGGCAGTAGGAAAGTTGCCCAGACACTTGGTAACAAGGGAAAGGAAACATATTTTCCAATGCATCGCTTGATTTTATTGGAATGGTGGATACCTTTTTCATACATGTTGGCTTAGTGGGTCCTGACCTAGGTTTAGAGTTAATTGCACCAAACAAAACCCTACACTACTGGCCCTTTCGGCATCAATCCACGTAGTGCAGCTGAAGTCTCACCTGAAGCAGTATGGGTGGATGCTGGAACCAAGTTTCACATCCAGAGATCAGTGTGATGTCCTTTTATGACCTAGATCTTCCTTCGCGCAAATCTCTAAGCCCTTAAGGCTTAGCATTGTAATTTCCCTCAATTGGCCCCTAGAACTTCGTGAAGGTCTACGATTGGCTTCTGCGTACATTTAACAACTAGAAAATTTACTTACATGCATCATAGAGCAATCTTAGATTGGAATCCACACAGACTTGCTTTAGAGCTTAATAAACTTAACAAAAGGCATTATATTCTTCGCGTAATCACTTAACATTAATTGCGTTCATCTAATAAGAGGGATCTAGTAAATTCGTGCATCAATACATCATTATTTCATAAGGACGTCATTCATTACAACATATATCACAATCATAAATAACAAAAGTACAGGGATAAAACACAGGATTTCTACAACAACCTTCTTTATTAATCTTCAGTATAATTTTAGAGACTCAATACTTCCTTGCGCACTAAGATGCAGGGGTTCATGCACTCAGCTGCGGGCACTACTTTAGGCCTTTGTGCACTCACCTGCAGAACCTTTTGCCTTCTAAGACTTACTTTCCTGCGCTAACTCTCTAGACTCCTTCCGTTGTACCCATAGACAAATGACTTATATTTGCCTTAGACTCTCTAAGACACACCTATTTATACAATCCCATGGTTCACAGACCATGGGAAGATCTCAAGAACCGACTCAACTTTACATAAACAAGGGTAAATACCCTTTTTTGGCTTCTAACTACGCAGTCCGCATCCACAATTTGTGGAGACTGTACATAATTTTATCATAATTTACATCAAAACTTGGGCTTTTGCCACAAAACTGACCCAGGTGACTACATCCCAACAGGCCCCCAACACAAAGGTCGTGACTCGCCCTCGAGTCACTCAGCTAGTGCGATGATCTTGCTGCGAAGATCCCCCAGCTCCACCTGCACAATTGAGACTTCAGTCGGGCTCTGCGTGGCTGCCTGCTTCACTTGTTCGACCAGCTGCTCTGTAGCTGGTCCTTCACTGAACAACTTGATCTTCTACTGTGTGAGCTGCAAATTTGTTAGCTTCTCCTAAATGTTGGCTGAAACATGGTAGGCATTGTCCAACCAAGGACCCAACTGTGCCTTAAGCACTGCATCTTTTTTCTGCGCTGCTTCCACTTGTCCAAGGAGCTGCTTCCCTCCTGCAATTTGGTGAGGTGCTGCATTGTAACAATGGAGCGCGACATCGCCCTAACCTCGTCGTATTACTGCTCGAGCTCGCGGATCTCTGTACTCAATATATTCAGGGTGGGATCTTCCTGTAGGATCGTCACCACTTCCATGGCCTATTAAAACAAAGATGTGTAGTCAACTACCATGACATACACAGTAGTTATCCCTTCCTTGATGGTAGCTCCGCGTTGTTCCCTGACCTCGGGTGGAGCGAAGGCTGCTATTTGAGTTCCAGCTTCGTGATTTTCATATTGAGTTCAAATTGAACTCTTGCCACCTCTGCCTTTGCATCGCAGACACCCGTAGCTAGCTTCCAGATCTTGGCCTCTAGTTGTTCATCCTTAGGTATGTGAAACTCTAGCACTGTTATGCATGCCTCTACAACTATGGCTTCCAACTAGGCGTTCTGTGCCTAGATCATATCTCTTTCTTTCAGTGCCTACGTCTTTTTGGTGAACATTTTCTCATTGTTCACCAGGTACTCGCTTATTAAAATGAGAGTGTGTTGCTCCCGCTCTTAATTCCGTTGTAACTCCTGTCTGTAGTGCATGGAGAAACTCATTAGGGAGCACTGCAATATTGAGGTCGATGTTCTTCAAGGTGCTAACGATGATCTTGTCATTGACCGATTCTGCGCTCAGGGATCCTTCTGGCAGAGCAATTGTCCTGAGGTCCACTATCCTGACCAGCTCGACAGCTTGATTTGTCCCAGGTGCCAGGCTCGTATATGCGGCGCTCGCCTGACCCACACCCACCTGTATTTTGCTAGTTTGGATTTGCAATTCGCGCAGATCCTTCTGAACATTACCCAATGACTGCATGTACGGTTGCTCGAATTGCTGCAATAGTTCAACGGTAGTGTCCTGCACTTTGTCCCCGATCTCATCGAGATCACCCTCCTTAGTGTAATGGGATCCACTTGTGGTTTAGTTGCCTTTGTCCTCTTCTGGGACCCTCTTGTTGCTATTCTCTACGCTTCCTCACATGAAATGGGGTGCTCTACCCCTCATCGCCTCCATCGCCCTGCATCGACTACTCTTCCTCCTCGGTTTTAGGCAAAGGATATTTGCCACTCTGCTTGAAGTCATGCTGCTCTTGTTCAGCCTGTTCCTTTGCAGTGTGCTCCTTTTCCATTTGGGCCTTCTCTTCGGCCTCCTCTTTTGCGATGTGCGCCTTTTCCATTCGAGAATTCTCTTTGGCCTCCTCCTTTGCGGTGTGCTCCTTTTCCATTCAGGCCTTCTCTTTGGCCTCCTCCTTTGTGGTGTGCTCATTTTCCATTCGAGTCTTCTTTACGCCGCCTACTTCGCTGCATCCTTCTGCTTTTTCTCTGTTGATATCCCCATGCCTTTGCTGGTACCTATGGCCAAGTCGAATGGAGTATGCCAATCTACTGGCCAATGCTTGATCTCTTCCTGTATGGCGTCATCAGTGATGAGGTACGACAGATCGAACCACTTCTGTTGTGGGTCATTCCGCACCCGGATGTAAACGCGGTGGAAGTCTGCCTTGAACTCAACATATTCAGACAACTATTCATACACGGTTGGGGACAACTGTGGGCACTGGTTGATGGCCATGCGGAAGCTTGACTCCATTAATACCTAGAAAATCTTCGTTTCTATGATCCGCGCGGGGTCCTTCGTGGCCCAGAGGGAGGCAAACTGTGTGGCCTCCAGTAATCCTACTTCTAATGGAGGAAACTGGCTGTCCTCCGGGAGATCCCATGCAACCAGCACAATGGAGAGTAGCAACCACACGTAGTGGAAGGTCTTGCTCTCATCTTGGGCCTCACAACAATTCGCAAGGAACTCACTACATAAATAGCGCGACCAGTTAAATTGCATGCCCTCCGTGCATTGTGCAGCTAACGAGATTATAGGCGCCAGTACCTTGTCTGCGCGGTACTTCCTCATAACTTTGTCAGCTAGTATCTAGGTAGCAATCTTCCCCGCGAGATCATTGATGGACGTATGGAATAGCGGCACAACTTCTTGAGAAGCTCAAATTTCTTTTTTGTCCTTTTACCAAGTCTCATTCGCTTGTCTTTCTGCCAAACTCCTTAACTGGTTTCAAACCCTCATGTAGTAGGTGCGTGATCCTGTGGATGAGCATATCCGTGATGGGGATAGGCGCGCCAAGCCATAAGCAGCCATCATTCACTAGAGTAAGCAATTGTCGTATACAAGTGGTATTAATGTTAGAGTGGTGGTAGTGGGGCACCCACAATAGGTTCAACTATCCAGATTGCTCTACTTCGTAGATCCATTCAAGTGACTCTAACTCAGTGACACCTTTCTTTGTAATACACTCATCTCATATAGTTTTATGTCACGAGGTGGGGGAACCTCTCATGGTCAGCCAGGTCCCAATCTTCCATCTTTAATAGAGGGACTCGTGCCAAGCGCGAACCTTCGAAGGTTATATTTTCTAGCAATAGGGGCGTGTGAATGACGAATTTCTTTGAGTCTGGGTCCTTGGTGACCTTTGTCTTCCCTTTACGTGGAGGGATATATTTCAGAAACTTGGTGATGGGCTCCGTGTCCTCTGCATCTATATCTTCAACGCCCTCTTCAACCTCCAAATCTACAACCTTTTCAGGCTGGTCATCCTTCTTTTGCATCTAGGCAACAAAATGATTCCTAAGTGACTCGCGCACTGGCACACCTCTTCTGCTTGTATTTATTTGGATTTTGGGTCTCTCGCATAGGTGTAGGCTTAGGGACCTCAGCTCCCTAGGCACAGGAGCCAGAGCTTCCATGCTCACCACCTTTGGAGAAGCTCCTTCAGATGCAATGTCTCCCCTAGTTCTCATAGTCTTAGTAGGGCTCAGGCCCAACATGTTTTCCAAGATGAATTTTTGATTTAACTCAAGCAAATTTGCAAAAGTAGGGCTCGTGACCAAATCCTCAAAGAACGAGCGACTCATACGCAATAGACAATACAACTCAAAAACTCTAAGGGTGCAAAGTGTTCTCTGCTGGACTGGCACGCATAATTTATAGGAGAATTAGAATTCAAATTTGATTGTTTCCCCCAAAATCCATCCATTAATGTTGATTTGGTGGCAGATATCCAAATATTTCAGCCTTAAATGCCACCCACCTGCTCCTATTAGCCATCTCTGGGCTGTCAAATCATGAACAATGACTCTAACAGTCACTTTCTGGTTGTTTTGTGTTGCGTGGTATCACCCTCCATAGTGTAGCTCCCTTCGCACGACTTTTGGTATTGTGACATCACCCTCTTTCGCGCAGCCCCCCTGTCGCGTAGTCCCCAAAACCGGGCAGTGTAGTTTATAGTCATGCGCTCCCTTGCAACTTCCTGGAGCACTAAGATTGTCCGACCATCATATAGTCATTGAGTTAGATCTCCTTCATATGGCTTCAATCGACTTCCATTCACTTTCCCCGAAAAAGGTTCTCCATTCAGCTTTGCGAGCTGAACCGCGCCCCCATCTGTGGTTTCTTTGATGACATATGGCCCAAGCCAGTGCATCTGAAACTTTCTTGGAAACTTAGAGAACTTACTATCATATAATAAAACCAAGTCATTTACCTTAAATGTGCGTAGCTTGATGTGTCAATAGTGCCATGCTTTTTCATGTTCCTTCTGTACTTGTTGATGGAATCCAACCAAGAACTAGTCTTCTTCGAGCTCCATCAGCTGCGCAAGCCATTCTTCCAAGGCTCCATGGTCCGCCATCCCTGTGAAAGTTTCTATGTGTAGAATAGGCACGATATATTCCATACGCATCACAACTTCTACACTATATACCAATCGGAAATGTGTTTGACCTGTTAGCTTTTTGCAAGTAGTCTTGCACGCCTACAATACTACTGGTACGCACACGTCCCAATCATTCTGCTGTGTGCTGCAAATATTTGTCAGTGCGTTCTCTAATATATTATTGAAGGCTTCAACTGTTTCATTAGCTTGAGGATGATATGGTGTAGTCTTCTGATGATACACCCAGAACTCTTCTGTCAGTGCGTTGATCATTTCATTGAGGAAGTGCGTACCGCGATGACTCATCAACACTTTTGGGCAACCAAACCTGGTTAACACATACTCATACCGGAACTTTGCCACTGTAGCCCCTATACAATCCTTCATAGGTTGTGCCTCTGCCCATTTGGTCAGATACTCTATTAAGGTGATGATATAGAGTGCACCTATTTTCTTGCATAAGGGCTAAATCGGTCCTACAAAGTCGATTTCCCATTTCTTAAATGGCTGCAATGACACTTGAGGGTTCAGAGGCATCTCATCCCTTCATGATGACCTACCCATTCTCTGACATGCATCACACACCCTACAATATGCTTTGGTATCCTTATGTAATGTAGACCACCACAAACCCGCGCATAAAATCTTCTGCGTTGTTGCTTTGCTTGCATAATGTCCTCCCGCAGCTCCTCCATGAGCTTCAGCGAGGATGCTATTTTGTTCAAAATTGGGCACATACCATCGGAGTATCTCATTCGATCCCATCTTATATAAGTGTCCTGCAATTATTGAAAAATCGGTCGTGCGTAATACCAACTCTTTCTTCTGCTGACTGGTGTATCCTTATGGAGCCGTCCCCGTGGTCAAAAAGTGGAGAATATATGCAAAGCGGTTATCCGCTACGTGCACCACAAAGAGTTGCACATTAGGCATCCCTTCCTCCAAATTAGTAGGCTCCTCCCCTGTTTCAATTCACGATAAATGGTCAGGTCCTGCATTCAACCTTCCTGGCTTCACAATTACCTCAAAGTCATATTCTTGAAATAGCAGCAGCCATATGCATATATTCCCCCCTAACATAGGCTTATTGAGTAGATACTTCAAGGCATAATGGTCTATGTACATCTTGAAATGTACGCCCAATAGATAGTGTTTGAACTTTTGGAGCACGTATACCATAGCCAATCCTTCACACTTTGTTGTTGATTAATTCTTCTCGGCTTTTGACAACTTTATACTTGCAAATTCTATAGGATGATCCATCTCCCCTTCACCAGCCTGTGTCAGCACTGCTCCCTACACAATACATGAGGCATCAACATGTACGTGGAATTCCTTCTTCCAATCTAGGAAGACCAAGATCGACACGGTGACCATATTTTCTTTCAATACATCTAGACTGTGCTGACATTCTTCATCCCAATAGAATGTAGCATCCTTATTTGATAGCTTCTCCATAGGTGCGGTAATCTGGGCATAAGCCTTGATGAACTCTAGATAATATCCAGTATGGCCCAGCATTGTGCGCAGCGGTTTGACACTCCTCGAGGCCTCCAAATTGACTATTACTGTGATCTTGGTAGGATACACCATTAGTCCTTACTTTCACACCACATGACCCAAAAAAATTCCAAAGGGGACATAGAATAAGCTCTTCTTCAGGTTCAACGCGATCGGGTACCTTTGGTACGTATCCAACATTAATCATAGATTGACTACATGGCACTTTACTAACCCAAACACTGTCCAATCATCAAAATATACCTCCAAGGATTTGTGAATAAACTCCTTGAATGTCGCGATGATTATGCGGGAGAATATTGCTGACGCATTCTTGAGTCCAAACGACATCATCGTATACTGGAAACAACCCCATTCCTTCACGAATGTTGTTTTTATCCTATCCTCTGGCGCGATCTTAATTTGATGGTATTCAGAGAACCCACCAGCGAATGAGTAGGCATCCTGTCCTCCAACATTATCCAGTACCTCATCAGTAAATGGTGTCAGAAAGGATCATGGACATAGGCATCATTATGCTTCCTAATATCTACGCAAATCTGTATTTCTCCCTTCTATTTCTTTTCTTGGACTACCATTGGGCTCACCTAATCAGATTCCTCCACTGGTTCAATAATGCCTGCCTCAAGCATATTGTCCAATTCCAAGTGAACCTTTTCCTTGTATTTGGGGTTAAGACGATATGGCCTCTGCTTAGTAGGCTTCACGTCCAGCTTCAGGTTAATCTTCATCACGTCGATGCCTTTCAGGTCCAAAATTTTTGTAGGAAATAAATCTTGATATTCGCGGATCAATTCAGCAACCTTATCCATTGTGGCATCATCCCAGTAATCCCCAATCTCTGCAGATTTAGGCTCCGCTTCAGTACCAATGTTGAATTTCCTAATCTTCAATGGCCGGTGAAATCCAGGTTCTCTATCTGCGGACCGTCGACCTCGCGGTGGCCTTGTGTTTCTAGGATATTGATATTTCTTGGATCCTCATCCTCCCCTTCAGCAGTTACATTATAGCATTCTAGTGCATGGTGTAGCTGGGTGCTCTAGTCTGGTGGAACCAACTCCAAAGGATCCTGTAGTATTCTGAAAATCGTTGCCTTAACCTCCTACAGAGCTTCATCAATTGTTTCGAACCCATCTTCAAAACTGAAGGTCTTTAAGAATCCTTCCCTCAATATATCCCACTCCGTAGTGCCATGGCAGAGCTCTGTTTTCAGGTACCAATTCATAGGGATTATATCCAGAGTGTGATAGAATAAATGCACCCATTCTGGCTGCAGCTATGTTCCATACACTTTAGTCCATTTTGCTAAAGGATCGCGCAGATCGTTTCTCCCATCATATTTCTCCATTAATCGCACTTTAGGATGACCAAATTGCATCCTCATCATCCTCCTATAATCGCGCCATTCATTGAAGCTGTCCTTGTGCATACCCCACCACTGTGCGGGTGTAGAGCACAACACCAAATCCAACGCTTGAAAGCGATGATCCTTGGGTACTTCTCTTTCAAAGGCATTCAAAAACTTATTTACATCAGTGAAACCATCATAATAAGGTAAATTCCTTACCTCCGATGACACACAACGCAGTGATTTAGTCATCATGTTGCAGCGCAGCGTAGATACTTCATGGAACCTATTCTGCCAATGCTCCAATTATTCATCTGAGTTTGAGGTGTAGGAGCTTTCACGGTCCCATGCAATCCATCTTTCAGTTATTGGATTAATCCAGTCTTGGTCTAGCGTTGTAATTTTATAGATTTAATCCAAATTGTCATCACTGTCCTCATAGTTGTGGACCAGTTCAGTATAGCGCGGTCCTTCTGCAAGGTCCAATAGTACTACAAAGCAGAGTGATTTCCTTTCAAATGAAATTGTCCGCTTCTTCAAATTGATCACCGCATTCATATCAACAACCCAATCAATTCCAAGGAGCATGGGGTATGGATTGTTGTTATCAACAATTTCTATTACTTCAAAATCAACCAGTGCACTCGCACCTTCTATATCTATGGTAACTCCATGTAGACGTCCCATAGGGATAATCTTCTGTTGGTTTTCCATCGTCAACTGAATCGGAGACCACTGCAGTATAGGTCTTCCCATTCTTTCCCATGTCTGTTTAGGCAAAACGTTCACATCATATCCTAAATCTAAAATAACTTGGTCCATCTCATAGTCTCCTATCTGTGCAGTGAGCCTCATCTCATGCCCTATTCTTTCTTTATGTTTACTGATTTTTCAGACTATGCGGTGTCCCTCAGGAGAATTCTCCTTACCAGCACACTTGTTTATCAACTCCTGTAGCCCTTTCACAGCCTTGCTATCACGCAACAATTTCATACAAGTCTCCAAGAAGGTGGTAAGCACAAAGGGGTCAACATCTGTAGGTGCGCCAGTTTCTGGCAATTTGTCCCGACTTCCTAATGTAGAGTCCTCAATGAAGCTTTTCTTCACCTCCTTAAACTTTTCCTTCGGTGCTCCAGATCAAACCCAATCTCTTTTTCCGAGGCCTTGCGAACTTATCCATTCTCTTCAGGTCATTTTCCTTTATCATCACCAGTTGTGATCCCACTTCTCAGCACGATATTCACATTTGGATCCTCTTCGCGGGGCTTGACCCTCGTCATCTGTAAGTTCTGGGTAGGATGTTGAAGCTACGCCTTCTTCTCCTGCATCTTGGCTATTAGCACATAGCATTCTTCTATTGTGTGGTCAAACTGAGTGCAATATTGACATGACGGGTGTGTTTGACTCGTACACTCCCGTGTGTAGTGCCCTGGTGTTCCACAATTATAGAAAATGACCTGTCCACCACCTCTACCAGGCCCTCCTCCTCCTCAGCCTCGTCTATGTCCCTGATATCCTCTACATTCTCCCCCAATGCCTTGATCCAGAGACCAAGTCTCTGCTTTCGTTCGGTACGTAGGTGTCCTCTCCATAATTAGTTCATAACTACGGTAGTGGCGCTCTCATGGCCTATTGATTTGCAGAAATTACAGAACAATTGTTGTGGTGTATGTACAAACTTTTGCAGCAAATGACAGCTATCCATTACATGTTTTCTAGCCACTTGAAAAATAGCGCACCACAAAGCGAGCCCCGTGCTTGGTCATACTGGAGCTTCCAGCCTCAGGAGCATTGGCCCACCCCCTGTGATATAATTTGCAAAGACATGGCAGTGATCTTTATCATGCCCCTAGTTCTTACACTTAAGGCACCAGACTTCCTCATGCACCTCTGGCCTGGCCTCCTTTTCTTTTTTTAAGCTCTGCAATTCCAAGCAGAGGTTCTGCAACTGCGAGTGATTTTTTTGGACTCCCAAAGACGCGTCCTGAATAGGCATTTTATGTAATCCCATCACGATTTCCAGAGCTTTCGCCTGAGTTCCTATCTTTTGTTGCGATAAAGCAATTCTTAGGTGGGGCAGGAGTGAGGCTATAAACCACTCACGATGCTGACTATTTGTGAGATGCATATTAGCTTCGCGGATCACGCACTTCAATCTTTGATCCAACTCCCAGGGCGTTTCATCGACCCTCATCGTGATTTCCTTAAATCTAATTACTGACTGCGAGTCAGACTTAGGCTTACTGAATTTTTGTTTCAACGCATCCTAAGTGTTTGCTAATGATGCCAATGGATTATCGGTGCAGTACTTAATGTACCATGTTAGCGAGCGATCTTGTAGAGTGGTAAAAAATTGCGCCTTATTTATATTATCATCCGTAATCTGTTGCGCTGTCCACATAGAACAATGTAAACTTTGAAACGAGAACTGATACTGTTACCCGTTTCATAGAGATAGCAATAAAGTGACTCAATTTTGTAAAAGGGTGATGCAGAACATACATGTTTTTTTAGAGCATAGTTTTTGGCACTTTACTTTTTTTTATGTACATTACGTTTTAGAATGGTAGTGATTTTCATGCTGATTTGAAAAAGTGGTAATTCTGCATCAGACCCTTTTTTTAAAAGACCTATATTTTGACTTTAAATTTTCTAATGTATGAAATGTAAATAGTTATTTTCTAAATTTAATAATTTTTGAAGTGGTCTTCTTCTTCACACACACACACACACACACACACACACACACACACACATATATATATATATATATTTTGTAGTGAGATTTTTATTGTTTTTCATATTTAAAGAAGAATGCCAATATTTTGAATTTTCGGTATTCTACATATTTATACATCGTTAATTAATTTTTCAATCCACATGAAATAATTGTTTCAAAAAAACAATAATTTTTAACAATTGACATAAAAACAACCATTTTCAACATAAATATAACTAAAAAACTACACGTTTTGATAATTTTTTGCTAGAAATGACATGTCAAAATCACAATTTTTATAGGAAACTTTTAACTAAAAATGGTAAAATAATAGTTTTTTTTTTTTTTTAATGAATTTCATGTCAAAAAAAATAATAATCACTATTTTTTTTCAAAAAATAATGATTAACATAAAAATTAATGCGAAAATCACATAATACAAATATTGAACGCATAACAACTTTAATTGAGTGCTTATTCTTCTCATAAAATGTCAAAGTCAAAACATTACAAGTATAACTAATTAATAGTTACAAAAAATGAGCTTCATTTCCAAGCATAACTTAAATTTAATCAACAATGTCACGTAATCCAAACTCTTTGTCCTGTAGAGTTTTATCATTGTCTTCTTCCACAATATTTTCTGCTTCATTTTGCTCATTTTCCTCTTCTAATGAATCTTTGTCTGCGAATCTCCCAATGTATGCCTTTCCAACCATTCTGTGTAATGGTGGTTGGGGTTCCTTTGACTTTTTTGCCACATGTGATTCACTAAAATCCCCTTTCTTTAACCCAATTTCTTGCATTGTATATGGAAGAAAATGAAGAGCATTAATTCTTTGCTGAATAAAATTGCATTGTATTGGATCTTTTTCAATGGCAATGCAATTTCTTCCTTTTTGAAGGCAACATGCTAGTGTTGTACCTAATTATCAAGCACAAAAGAAATAATGAAATAAATTAGTACAATGACATATAAATTAAGAAATAACATATTGAAATTCAGTTCCATATAATAAAATTTACGTGAGCCAAAAAATAAATCCAGAACCTAATCTCCTTCATTTGAACATATGTCTATAAGATAGTTAATCAATAACTGTGGTTTTTGATAAATGTTAACTATATTTCCTTTTGCTTCTTTGTCTTCATATGTTAGTTTTCTCACAACATCATAAGTCAGTATTTGGCTATGACTCTTTCCATCTACTCGATTAAAAATCATAGATATATAGCTATCATCTTTTGCCCAACTATTAATATGGATGAAATCACAATAATTTATAAATGGTTGATCTTCACGGTTAAGAAGATTTGACTTTTTCTTGTAACATGAAATAGTAAAAGTTCAATTAAATTGTACATAAATGAATTTTTTAACATTAATCAAATATACATTTTAAATGTCTTACTATGTAAGTTGCATCCTTGAATTTGTTTTCCCCTTGAAGCTTGAAAATAACATTGCCAATTGTGTGTCTGAATGAAATGTCACAAATCTCTATAATGGTGATGATGCGACTTCTAGAAATCCCACAACCACTTTACTAAGAGCTTGATAAGTATAAGGGTCACTATCATAGTCAATTTTTGGAATATTGGAACCATGGGGAATATCTAGAATAACTAGGGCATAATCCCTTTTAGGTATGAGTTTAGCAATGTCTTCATAGTCGCCTTGTATTACTTGATATTGAATAGTGTGAAACCCATTCCAAATGAAATGAGTAATAGTTGGATCAAGTTCAACGTTCTTAAGACGTTGCTTTTTTAGTTTTTCGATCTTAATTTTTTCAATAAAGGTTCTGAAACTATCTGGTGCTCCATTTGCATCCTTCTTCATCTTTTATGAAATAAACAAATATATGTGTAAGTTATAAATTAAAATTAGTATACAGATGAATAAAAATGAATGTATAAATCAACACAAGATACTTTTTTTTTAATGTTGATGTAGAACTTGAATCTGGATAGTTGCGTACAACATGATCCCAACTATCTTCATTCAACAATTTAACCATTTATTCCTGAATTTTCATGTAAACTTTGTGATTTCACAGATAGAGTAGAAAAAGTTAATATAATGATATGTATAACAAATACTACCAAGAATAATATGTTATATTTAAAAGAAAATTATAATCTAAAAATAAATAAAAATAATTCAACAAACTTACTTTTGAAATTCCTCACACATTTCTTCCAATGATAATTCCCCTGACCTCACACAAGATAATATTTCTTTGACAAATTTTTCATCCTTCACTCCTTGCAATTCTCTCCAAGGTGTGAGTGTCATATTTTTTAGAAGCTGCTTCATTTCAGGACCTGATTTACTGTTGCTATATATCAATGGTTTAGACCTTTTGACCTTCTGGTTTTTAATGCCAATGTTCTCCCACATGCTAAAAATCTCATTAATCAACTCCCATATCTCTCTAGTTCTAAATGCCAACTGGAAAATGTTATCAACACCTTTGAATAAATCACTAACTTTGCCGCCTTTTCTGCCTTTTGATTTGATTTTCTCTTCAATTTGATAGCCTATTTCCATACAACATTCCCTCCGCAGCCCCCCGCCCCACACAGGCGGCCCAACGGCCCGTGGGGGCGGCAGGGCGATTTCAGGAATCGTCCCGCCACCCTCGCGGGCCGTTGGGCCGTCGGGGTGGGGCAGGGTGCCAGGTAGCCAGCCCCCACCGCCCCTAACCTACGAGCCCATTTGGCCGCCGTGAGCATTACTAGGCCCACCATGCCCACTCTGGATGTAGTGGGTAAATTTGGCCCACAAAACATTTTAATTTAAAAAATAAATAAATTTCATTAAACTTATTTAATTTTAAAATTTGCAAAGTAGAAAAATTAACTAACCTTTCAAATGTGAGAATCCTTCGTAGAATATGTTGTTGATAGCAATGTAGTTGCTCCACAAATTCGCTCCAAGTCTTCTAACGAACCTCGGAAAACCTTGATTTGATGTGAGTAATAGTAATAATGCAATTTATTATATAGGTGAAATTACGGAAATGTTTTACCGTACGGTTAATGTGGGATTAATTTGTTTTAAAAAAAAATTAACATGTTAATTTTGTTATGGCGATATAGGAAACCATGATAAAGCGAATATTATGGAATTGTTTTACAACACAGTGAATGTGGGATTAATTTGTTTTAGAAGGTATTATAATTTTTTTTTAAAACATTCAATTTTTTAGTAAATATTATATAGTTTAACTATTAAATTAATTTAGGTAAAATATTTACTTTACAATTTTAAATTTAAAGATTTATTTCATAAAGAAAATTTAATTAAATTTTTTCAATAAATTGTAGAATAAAATAATGGAGGGAAATACAAGAAACAAAATTTTTGGAGGGAAAAAATTTGGCAAAATTTTTTTGAGGGAAAATTTCATTCTTTAAGCTATATAATATCGTTAGGAGAGTATGCATTTGTATCATTCAACCTCTTCTATTTGAAAGTGATGGATTCTTCTAATATTGATGAATATAATGGAAATTCTTCCACTATGAATAAAGAGTCAATTCTTCCACTTAGTCCTAATCCTAAGGACTATGAGAGCAACAATGAAAGAGGGGATGAAGAATTTCAAATAAATAAAGAGTCATGGTTTCCACTTAGTTCTAATGCTAAGGATTATGAGAGCAACAATGATGAGGAGCATGAGGAAGAATTTCAAAAGAATGAGTGTCACGATGTCCACTTATTCCTAATCCTATGGACTATGAGAGCAGCAGTGATGAAGAGCATGGTGACGAATTTCAAAAGAATGTAGTGTCACGGTGTCCACTTAGTCCTAATCCTATGGACTTTGAGAGCAGCAGTGATGAAGAGCATGATGAAAAATTTCAAAAGAATGGAGTGTCACGGTGTCCTTTTAGTCCTAATCCTATGGAAGAACATGATGAAAAATTTCAAAAGAATGGAGTGTCACAGTGTCCTCTTAGTCCTAATACTATGGACTATGAGAGCAACAGTGATGATAAGCACGATGACGAATTTCAAAAGAATGGAGTGTCACGGTGTCCACTTAGTCCTAATCCTATGGACTATGAGAGCAGCAGTGATGAAGAGCATGATGAAAAATTTCAAAAGAATGGAGTGTCACGGTGTCCTCTTAGTCCTAATCCTATGGACTATGAGAGCAACAATGATGAAGAATTTCAATTGAATAGAGTGTTACAGTGTCCACTTAGTCCTAATCTTATGGACTATGAAAGCAGTAGTGATGAAGAACATGATGAAGAATTTCAAAAGAATGAAGTGTCACGGTGTCCACTTAGTCCTAATCCTATGGACTATGAGAGCAGCAGTGATGAAAAGCAAGATGAAAAATTTCAAAAGAATGGAGTGTCACTGTGTCCTCTTAGTCCTAATCCAATGGACTATGAGAGTAGCAATGATGAAGAACATGATGAAGAATTTAAAAAGAATGGAGTGTCACGGTGTCCACTTAGTTCTAATCCTATGGACTATGAGAGCAACAATGATGAAGAGCATGATGAAAAATTTCAAAATAATGGAGTTCCACAATGTCCTCTTAGTCCTAATCCTATGGACTATGAGAGCAGTAGTGATGAAGGATAGGATGAAGCACTTAGTCCCAATCCTAAGGACTATGAGAGTAGTAGTGACAAAGGACATGATGTAGCATTTTCAGTAAGGAAACAGTCACATTTTCGATGTACTCCTAATTCTATGGACTATGAGAGTAGCACTGAAAATGCACATGAGGAAGTATATCCAACAAAAATCAAGTCAAATTTTCCATTTAGTCCCAATTCTAAGGATTATGACAGTAACACTGAAGAAGGGGAAGATGAAGGATATCCTCCAAGTTAGTATTTGAAAAGCACAACTGATCGTAGTGTGGATAACATTCCTTAGAATGATGATGAAAATGCTTATACAAATGATGATCCAATGATGGCGATGTTTCCAAGAAATATCGCATCGAGGAGTAGGAACAGACCTTTTCGTATCAATGCAAGATGTTCTAGTTATACAAGGGGTAGAGTAGAATATCTGGCGAGAAGAAGTTCTATCAGCCCTCTCATTTCAAGTGAATGTTGTCAAAAATATTGCTTGAAACATATGGATTTCAAATTTGAATTAGAGAAAAGGAAGAGATATTTGTCAATGAATAAAAGTATGCAAAATTCATATTTAGTTGGGTGCATGCAATCTACATTGTCAGGTTATGATTATCATATTGGGTCTTTATTTATCTGTATAAAAGGCTTTCAAAATGTTTCATTTGATGGGTAATTTTTGTCTCTCGAGAATCCAAGAAAATTTGGAAAAGGATCCCACATTTTATTAGGAAGTACTTCATAAACGATAGTTTGGGCCATTATCAAATACTGCAATGTCATGGATGAAAGATTTCTTTTCAAAGCATGGAGAGTGTATGCCAAATAGAGAGAAAATACATATTCCGAATAATTTTTCAAGATGAGAAATCTACAACTTATACAAAGAATATGCAGAAGGTTCTGAGGGACATGGTCGGTTTATTACATATCAATATTTTGTGAAGGTATGAAAGAAATAATTCAACAATGTCCGTATTCTTAAGAAGACAAGGATGGGGATTTGCAATACATGTGCTTCTCTTAAATAAGAAAGGGACAAATGTGTAAGGGTAAGAAAGAGGTAAGCATTCATAACTTTAACTTTTAAAATTGTACAATCATCAACTATGAAAACATATTTCTTAATGGATTTCTTTTATGTTGTGTAGATTCAATTGTGAAAGAACTTCAGGAGCATCGTGAACAACAAACAAGTGAAAGAAAAAGTTGTACAAGCATCGAAATAAGTGTTATGATAATTTCAATAAATATTTGGGTTTGATAATTGATGGTATGGACCAGAAGAAAACAATTTTACCACATTTTGTTCACACACCCAAAAATTTACAGGAGAAAATTTTTATTCAGTATCACTTGGTCGGTTGTATGGTCTTTAATGGGAAAATGTTGCCAAGGGTGTACTTCATAGCTCCAAATATTCATAATGATGCAAATCTGACAATAACCATAATTCATGATGTGCTTTCTCATTGATCTGGTAATCTTCCTGAAGTTTTGTATCTACAATTGGACAACACTTGCCATGAAAACAAAAATAAAGTTGTTTATGGATATCTAAACATGCTTGTTGAATTGAGAATTTTTCAGAAGGGAAAGGTTGGTTTCCTTCTTGTTGGGCACACTCATGACCATATTGATAAGATGTTCAGTGGTTTTTTCAGTCACATTGAGGAGGAAGGAAGTTGGGAGCTTGCCATCATTAATTGAATGTATTAAGAAATCATACATGCCAAAGCCTACTTTTGATGTGTTGGAAGAAATTGTTGACATGCGAAGGTTTATTCTGGGATCACATGGTGAGGAGAAATGAATTGAACAACTTAATGACATTAGCTTCCAACATCAATTTCGTATCAAAAAAATTGATGGGAAAACACTAATATGGGGCAAGAAGTATTCAACTACTGCAGAATGGACATCATCATTAGGTTTGGAATTTTTGAAGTTCATTCCATATCATCCAATATTTTGAATAAAAAATATTGTTATTACAATTAGTTGGTGAAGTTCATAAAGCATGCAGACAGAATAGAGATATAAATTATTCTGATTTCCTAGAAGAAATTAAAAAATGTATTAGATATACATATGAGTACTTTGACATTGTTGATTCAGTTTGGTGGGAGTCATTTTTCAATAATCAAAGTGATATCATTTCAACAACAACAAATGAAGATATACCTTTGAAAAATCCATTTATCTGGCCATAAAATGTGTCAAATGAACATGAGGAAATAAACATTGTTGAACAACAACAATCTCAAGTTATTATTAATTCTTCACAGGCAGAGGAAAGAGAGATGTATATTGGTTCCAGAAGATCTCGTGCACAACGTGAAGCCATGGAAGACCTTTATAGGGGTTCAATACAAGATATTAAGGAGGGTTGCATGATCGCAATGCTAGCAGATGGAGATCCCAATGGCTATCCATTTTGGGTTGCTAAGGTTATAAAGGTCTTTACAGAAAATGAGGATGTTACAGGTGTTGAAGTACATTGGTATGCCACAAATACACACCCATTCAATGGTGTGTATAAGCCAGAGATGGTAGTTGACAAAAAAAATGGCAGAAAGAGAAAAATAAAGGGTACAAATATAAATTTCCGCTGCACAAACCTCTTAAAATTGGAGGATGTTGACATACTCGTTTATGACTTCAATTTAACAAAGAGAGGAAATCTTCGCTTCAAGACGATAGAGATTCTGAAAAGGTTGTTACCAGAAGGAACAATTTTGAGATGGGAGTCTGCTGAAACCAGTCGTAGATCCAAAATTATTTTGAAACCTGAAATGGTGGGCATGCATGTGGACTTAGACGGGGCACTAGTTGATGAAAGAGAAGAATATGGAACATCTTCTTCTATATCCAATGATTCATTTGAAGATGTGAATTCTGATGGTGTGCAAGAAAATATGAGTGATTTTGAATAATTGTCTAAGATAGTTTATATAACTGATGTTTGCATAGTATCTTGAAATAAAAATTTTTGATTTCCATATGGTGTTAAATCAGAAGTTATGAGTCATTTTTATGTTGTTGGATTATATGTTTTAATTATGAAGATTTTTGTTTTTTAGAATACCTACAATGCAACATTAAATTAGAGATATAATGTATGTTTCATTCAATATACAAATAATGACATTTAGATTAATTTAGTCATGTAATTTGTTCATAATGTCATGGTTTTTTAATTTTATGGTTGAAAAAATTCCAATTTTTTTGTATCTTTAATGTTATGGTTGAAAACAATTAGAATTTTAGCAATATATAGTGTGATGTTATTATATGTTTAACAATATGGATGGAAAATAATAGAATTTTAATGTATTTCAGATTCCATTATTTTATCTTTATGGTCATTACTAAAACATGTTGAATTTATACTTAGGAAAGAAAAATGTTATCCTACCAAAATCATTAGTGTGTTTTTTTCCTCATAAACAATTGTTTTTTTGCACATAAAAATTTGGTTTTACTAGCATTTTTTAAAAATGTTGAAAATTGACCCTAAAAAAAAAAACCCATTGTTCCAGTGTCAACACTTTTCATTTTCAGGGTGTTTTCTGCACGAAAATTTCATTTTCACTGCCATTTTTAAAACATGTTCAAAATTGACCCTAAAAAAAAAAACCATCGTTCCAGTATACACACTTTTCATTTTTAGCACTGTTTTTGATGTTTTCTTTCAGGGTTTTTTTGGCTAGAGTTCCCGTTTTGAGTTTTAGTTCCCATTTCAAAGTTTACATTGTTACAGCCTTCGCAACAAACCAAAACTGATCCGGATCCTCACTTTCTAAGCCCTTAAAAACTAGAAACTTCATTGTATTTGACATGTTGAATGACAGTGGTGGTGGCGGCGGTGTGGGCGAAGGTGTATGTTGTGGAGGTGGTGTGGATGGATGATGTATCCATGAGAAACCCTACCTTATCAACTGGACAACGCTCCGTAGCGAGGCCTGTGCCACTCCTTTGTCGTCACTTGAGGGAGGTCCAATCAACGGGCTATATTCAGGATCTGTCTTTTCTTGGTTTCTAAAGCTCCATCCACTTCGCGTAGATCCAAACATCAAGGCAATGACATAACCTATTTTTCACATAGGAACATCTTAATCCAGGTATTCAAAGATCTCAAATACTTACCTCACGATCCCTTGAAGAAGCGTCGCTCTGCTTCACTGTAACTGACTGAGGTGTCAACCACGAACTCTGTAACAAATTCTCCTAGAACCCGATCAAGCCAATGGTCAACATCGTGCACGATCTTATCTTCAGAGGTTTCCGACCTCCACACTAGCTCTAGAGTCCACACTATTGGACCGTCAAGCCTCCACCTTCCTTGGTTGTTTGCCAATTTAGCTATCCACTCGTATAGTTCAATAAAGAAAGTACAGAAGACAATTTCGTGTATTTCTATTTACAAATATCTATCCAACCACTACTCTTTTGTCAGGCGCAGATTTCTGCTCTCTTGCACTGCAATTCGTGATATTTCTATCCAACCACTTCTCAATTTCCTTTTTGGTCAGATTCCAATGATGCGACATCAAACATCTCTTTATGCAGATCTTGGTCCTGACAGAGGAACCATTTGTTGGCTTAGTGGGTCTTGACCCAGGTTCAGAGTTATTTGCACCAAACAAAACCCTACACTACTGGCCCTTTCGACATCAATCCGTGTAGCGCGGATTGAAGTCTCACCCAAAGCAGTATGGTGGGATGCTGGAACCAAGTTTCCGCATCCAAAGACCAATGTGATGTCTTTTTATGACCTTGATCTGCCTTCGCATAGATCTCTAATCCCTTAAGGCTTAGCGTTATAATTCCCCTCAATTGGCTCCCAGACCTCGTGAAGGTCTACGATTGGCTTCTGCATACCTTTAAAAACTAGATTTCCTACTTACGCGCATCATAGACTAATCTTAGATCAGAATCCACACATACTTGCTTTAGTGCTTAATAAACTTAACAAAAGGCATTATATTCTTTGCATAATCACTTAACATTAATTGCGTTCAGTTAATAAGACAAATCTAGTAATTTTGTGCATCAATACATCATTATTTCATAAGGACATCATTCATTACAACATATATCGCAATCATAAATAACAGAAGTACAGGGATAAAACATAGGAATTTATGCAACAACCTTCTTTATTGATCTTCAATATAAGTTTACAGACTCAATACTTCCCTGCGCACTCAGCTACAGGGGTCCGCACATTCAGCTGCGAACACTACTCTAGGTCTTTGTGCACTCAGCTGTAGGTCCTTTTCCCTTCTAAGGCTTACTTGCCTATGCTAACTCTCTAGACTCCTTCCATCGTACCCATAGACAAAATACTTTGATCTGCCTTAGACTCTCTATGACACACATATTTATACAATCCCATGGTCCGCGAACCATGGGTAGATCTCAAGAACTGACTCAACTTTACATAAACGAGGGTAAAAACCATTTTTGGCTTCTAACTAACTACATGATTTGCATCCAAAATTCGCGGAGACTTTACATCTTTTTATCATACTTTACATGAAAACTTGGGATTTTTCCCCAGAACTGACCCAAGGGACCCCATCTTAATAATACAGGGTCTGATATGTGCATACACAGATGCATTCGTGAAGATGAAATCTATGACATCTTGAAGGTCTGCCATGACGAGACCTGTGGAGGACACTTTGCAGATCGTTGGACATGGCACAAAGCACTACATATGGGCTATTATTGGCCCACCATGTTTAAAGACTCTAAGAAATATGTCCAGGATTATGATAGTTACCAAAGGATAGGTCGTCCTGTTGAATCTGACGAAATGTCCTTGCTGCCCCAATTGGTAATAGAACCTTTCAAACGATGGGTATTCGATTTTGTTGGCTCCTTTCACCCGCCATCAAACCAAAAGGACTACACACTGGTTGCTATAGACTATGTAACAAAGTGGGTAGAGACAGTAGCTTCACCAAGAGTTATAGAAGAAGCCATGATTAATTTCCTTTTCAGTTATTTGTGTGGTATGGTTTACCCAGGGAAGTGATAACAGATGGAGGGGGGAAAGTTGTAGGACATAAGATTACAACCACTCTACGGAACCAACACATCACATAGAGTCACGTCCCCATATCACCCATAGGCGAATGGGTAGGTTGAAAGCACTAATAAGGTCATCGAAGAAATTTTGACCAAGACAGTTTCGACACATCGATTGGACTGGGCTGCTAGACTGTTAGAGGCCTTGTGGGCTTATCGCACAACTTGGTGAAATACTACTGGATATTATCCATACCAACTTTTATTTAGCAAAGAACCCATATATCCTATTGAATTTGAAATAAAGACTCTTAGAACGACCCAGGAAGTGGGATTGGATCTGACGGAGGCCCAATGTAAACGACTTCAACAAATAAATGAATTGGATAAGGCTCGACTACTTTCTCTACAACACACTGCAATTATTCAGCAGTAAAGGGCTAAGTGCCACGATAGTCTTATTAAAAACAAGACGTTTTATAAAGGAGACTGGGTGCTCCTCTATGATTCCATATTTCAAGACTTTCTGGGTAAGTTACAGAAAAGGTGGCTTGGCCCATATGAAATTCAAGAGGTGCACAACAATGGCACTTTCACTCTGACCACCATTGATGAGTCTGGTCATTATTTCTGGGTGAATGGACATCGGGTACATATTTGTCATGAACCACTCACTAAAGAGTATTTTTTCCAACAGGTACTTGATGATCCCACTATGCAAATTTTAGCAATAGGGGATAATGACCTGACAACTATAATTTCATGAAAACTTATCTCTCTTCAGCTGTATATATTTTTTTGCTTGTGGTTGGTTTTAATTTATTTTATATAGGCATCACTGTGTAAATACAAGGACTTCTCTTGTTTTTGATGTGTTTAATAATTGTTGTTCAACCAATTGAACAACTGCGATTTTTTTTCTTGTGTTAATAATTGTTGTTCAATCAATTGAACAACTTTGATTTCTTTTTGGTGTGTTTGTTGTTCAACCAATTGACAACTGCTGTTTGAAAGAATGAACAACTCCGATTTCTTTCTGTGTGTTTTTCGTTCAATCAATTGAACAGATGTTGTTCAATCAATTGAACAACTGTTGTTCTATCAATTGATCAGCTGTTGTTCAGTCAATTGAACAACTCTGATTTATTTTCTGCGTGTTTGTTGTTCAAACAATTGAACAGATGTTGTTCAAACAATTGAACAATTGTTGTTCAGTCAATTGAACAACTCCGATTTCTTTTTGTGTGTGTTCATTGTTCAATCAATTTAACAACTGTTGTTTAGTCGATTGAATAGCTCTGATTTATTTTCTATGTGTGTGCTGTTCAATCACTTGAACAACTGATGTTCAAACAATTGAACAACTAATGTTAAATCAATTAAACAACTCCGATTTCTTTTCTGTGTGTTTGTTGTTCAAACAATTGAAAGCTGTTGTTCAGTCAACTGAACAACTCCGATTTCTTTTCTATGTGTTTGCTGTTCAATCAATTGAACAACTACTATTGAATCAATTGAACAACTGATGTTCAGTCAATTGAACAACTACGATGACTTTTTGTGTGTTTGATGTTCAATCAATTGAACAACTCTTGTTTGGAAGAATGAAAAACTGTGATTTCTTTTTCTCAAGACCAATAATTTTTGTTGCATCACCGTTCATTTTTATTCAAACAACCATTTCTCTCTCCCATGTTTTCTTATCAAAACCATCTTTTTGGATTTGGAATTTGTACCAAAAATAAAGGAAAAACAGTAATATCAATACCATTATGACTTGTAGAACCTTTGATGGTTATCTTTATTCTGAAACTGAATGGTTCATCTATATAATGACTGGCTGAATATCTTCTCTTTGGACATATCATAAAATGATTCACTATCTTAATACCATGCTGGTTTATCTTTCACACTTTCAATTGATAATTCCCTTTGGTATGATGTTATAAGGATAAGAGCATAACTTTCATTGGCATTTTATTTACTTCTCACACCATCCCTAACTCTTAAGGAGTAAATGAATCTTCCCCCCTTCACAATAAAAATATGGAAATATGAAAATATGAAAATGCAACACAAATCTTCTTAAAGAGGATAGGGGGTCTCATCACAAGCCAGCATACCATGATCATAAGGGTGTAACAAGTGACATTCCATTATGGCCACGACACTAGGGTAATGACCTTCTAGATAGTCAAAACTGTCAGAAGGATAGAAGGTCTCATCACGAGCCAGCTTGATCACTTTGTTATATCCTGGTGAATGGCACTATGGTTATTTGGTTACCATGCTAGCATAGTGGTCTCTTTATAGCAATGAAAAAGAAAACCATCTAAATACTAGATGGAGGACTCTAGCTCATTTTTGGGTTAAAAAGCAACCCCGTCGAGGTTATGAAATCTTGCTGGCAGCAGTGGCTCTGCTTGTGGCATTGAAGTTCTATGTTACATTTCCAATTATTCTTTATCCCATTATTTCCTATTGATTCATTTCTAAAGGTGAATTTACCATTTTAACAACGTTTATAACTAAATTAACCAACATGCATGGTAAACTATACTTTTATATGCATTATATCAATATTGTCCGATCAATCGATACCAGAAGTCGTCATCATTTATCGCTGGTCATGCTTTCATCAAATTTTTTTCCACCTAAGGCAAATATCTCTTTGCATAATGATCAATTCATTGTTTTATTCCTTTTATGGTCATTTCAAATCTTTGCGACCTGTATTACTCTGAACGTTTTATGCCATATTTATGCCGCTTCGATTGGTTGTCCTGCCGCATTTATGAATCCCCCACGCTCTTTCCCTTTTGCCCATGCTTATTGTCGTGGACGACCTTTTCTGATTGGAGGGGGGAAGGTTGGGATTATGAAAAACATGCGTAATAGTTATCAAACTGTTTTCTAATTGGAGGGGGGAAAGTAAGCATTATGGATAGCATGCGAATTAATTATTAAGCTGCGCCAAAAACTGTTGATATGAAAAACAACATCATTTCCTATTAATAACGACTTTAAATCAACATCATTGCTCTTTTAATAACTTTAAAGTTTGTACATAGTTTACTGTGTTGTTCCAAACTGAGAATTTGTGAGAAATCACATGCAAAAGTGCGAAGCAAACTAGCTACTGAGAAACAAAAACCATGGGAGGAAAGACTATCCACAGTGAACCTACAGTACTCTGAGTAACAGAATAAGCTCGCGAAATTCTTGTGCGTGCTGGCTGGCTTCAGTACCTAGCCAAATTACAGGGATTCCAGAATGAAAAAACACTTGAATTCTTGCAAAATCTACAGAATGGACACACGATAATGAAGGGCAGAAATATAGCAGTTTTTGAAGTAGTTATAGCTGAAGTCTCTGGACTTCCAGTAGAAGGCACAAGATGGATTGATAAGCATATTCTCCTGCAGTATGTAGTTGCGGTATTCCAAGATCCAGATGAAAAATTTGTACGCAAGGGCAAAGGGATTCACCCCACATATTTAAAGCAACCATGGCAGGAATTGGTGACCATTTTTCAGAGGTACATCACTTGTGATAGACGTCAAGATGTGGTAAAACCTTGACAACTCAAACTGTTAGCTATTCTTAAGCAAAAAATAATGGTTAATTTTCTATTTTATTTAAATTCCTTACTACATGACGTTGCTAGTTAGGTTAGGAAGGCTAAAGACACACATTTTGTCATCAGCCATCATGGTCTAATTAAGTTAATCATTATTCATGGATTGGACCAACAACAATTAACTTGGGATAACCTTGTAAATCCTGCCTTAACCCCACCAGAAGGAAACCCAGATGCATAGACATGGATAGATGATAGAAACATGGATGATACATATACTAAATAGGGAGTAAAGGAAACAGGTCCAAAAAGGGAAAGAAAAAGAAGGAAGCCTTCTTTGGCCTCTGACCTAACAAAATGTAGGCACTTTGCAAGGATAAAATCATAGCAGCGCACCCCAATTCCAACAGAAGAATCAAGGCCATCTCATATGCCCTCTCCAAGCCCGAAAGATGATTTTCTGCACGAATATGAGGAAGAAATGGCTTGAGTATTGGAGAATATGAGTACATACTATGAAGAAAGGGATCCATATGGAAACTATAAAGGGAAAAATCATTCCCTTAACTAGTCTGCCTTTGCCGACAGTTCTAGCCATACTGAAATTTTTCCATCTATTGATAATTTGGAGGATCAAAGGGAATCAATTCCCTTTATGAATGAGTCCCTTGAGGAAGAGTCCCATGTAGAAGAACCCCTTGAAGACAGAAACCAATTAGGAGACACTGTTCCTAAGAAAGAAGCCCATGCAGAAGGAGCCCTTGAGGAAAGAAACCAATCAGGAGACATTGTTCCTCAGAAAGAAGCCCATGCAGAAGAAGACCTTGAAGATGAAAATCACTCAGGAGATACTGTCCCATTGGAGTCCCCTGAGAGATAAGCCCATGTAAAAGAAGACCTCGGAGACGAGAATCAATCGGGAGATACTGTTCCATTGGAACATAACCCTGATATTGCCACAGCTCCCCCTGAACCCGAAATAAACACAACTGTGCCACCTCCAATTGGGAACCTCACAAAGAAGAAATCGTACAAGGATAGATTGAGGAAGCTGATTAAGAAATAAAAAAAACAGAAAAAAAATCAAACAATTGAGAGTGGTTAAAAGAAGCAGTTAAGGCTTGGAAACTGAAAATGGAATTGGAAACTATAGGGACCCAAACAGAACAATGTCCTTTGGAGAATGTTGAGACTCAGTCTGAAAGTCCTTATGCTTGTTAAATGGAGAACCAAACAGAATTTCCTGCCATAGATGTTGCTGTCCAAACCAATTTTGAGGAGAATTCCCATGCAGACTGCTGTATGCCCCAAGAAACAGTCGAAGTTATTGTTCAAACCGATTGTGAGGAGAATGCCCAGGAAGATTGCTATATGTCCCAAGAAGCGGCTGAAGTTGTAGTTCGAATTGACTTAGTGATAACACATGATAGTGAAACTCAGATAGAGGAAACCCCTCCCTATGTTCCTCTGGTAAGGGAAGCTATTATCATGATATTGCAAAATGAATTAACAAAGACCCAACAAGAGTTGGCTTAACATAAGTGAGAACTAGTACCATTACAGGTAGACCAAGAGTTGTAGAAGAAATTCGATGCAATTAATGTAATAGAAGACGAGACTTTTTCCAGCTTCAAATATGAGCAAAAGAAATTAGATAAAGCATGAGCCAAGCTTCAGAAGGCCAAAGAACAAATTGAAACTATTTATTCTCTTTACTCTGATGCTTTGTCTTGCCGGTCACCTGCCACTAATTACGCACTATTCTTATTGGAAAGGTACCTATTGTTGAAAGTTAAAGCTATCAGGGTTGGTAAGTCAGCGGAATTCAAGACCACACCAGAATTTCTCCAATGTTTTAAGGAACAAAATGAGCATGTACAACGCTTTCTATGCGAATTATACCTGCACAATTTCTTCTTGGAGGATGAATTGGATAGTAACCCTAGCCCCTTCATTAGGGACATTCAATTCCAAGCTTTCCTCTCTTTTGCTACCAATCACGTTAAATGGGATAAAGCCTATAAAACTTTTCATAAAAGGGAACATGGTATATATTTATGGGTTATAGGAGAACCCACGAAACCATTACATGTCTCTATCCAACATAAAAGGTTTATGCAACAAGACAAGGTCATGGCTAAACTAGGACCACTCCATACAGATATTATACATGCAGGAAGAGAGTATTTTCAGGACATTAAGGAGGAAGCTTTGTTGGCAGCAAGGCAAAGTTGGGAAGCTTCCACTAACAATGTCAAAAACCGGGAGCCATTTCAGTACAAAAATTTTAAAGCTGTTGTTGTTCACTTAATCATGTAGAACAATATAGTCCGAGGCATGGGTCCTACCTGGATAGGATGCCGTTACAAATGTCCTATTATTTGGTACCCCCCTGAAGGGTATTACTGTGATTATGATTTTCCAAATTACCATGTAAACCAGGAATTTTCAATACTTAAATGAAAAATTGGTTTTAGGCTATATAAGGAAGAAGTTTATCCTGCCTATTCTTTGACACAATTGCACCTCAATCATCTTATTGCATGAGGACATGGAAAAAGGTAAGCAGGGGAGTATGTTGGGCCGTAGAAAAGGTATGTTTTATCCTCATATTAGCTTAATTAATCATTCATATTTATATGTTTATCTTCAATTTAGAAGAAATTATTGCAGAAGCTATATAAAATCAATTATTAACGAATTGTGTGATTCTGGATAACTTTTGATATTTTTATATATGTAGGAATATGAATTGAACGATTGTTGTTTAAACAACAAAACATCAATGACCAAGAAAGGAAAAGGACAATGTTTCAATCATGGAGGCTAGTGGAAGACTAGGAGAATCAAGTCTATTTTGTAATAAAATCAGATTGTCGGTTGCGAAATCCTTAGGATCCCCTGATCTTGAGGATTCGCTCCTATCCGTTTGTCTCTCATAGGTTATATAAAGCCTACAGGCGAAATAGAACTAGCTAGAAATATGGAGATTGTAATTGTTCACTTTTGCCACAGAGTATTCTTGCTACAGTGATGTTGTAACTTTATTATTGAGTTTAATGAAGAATACTGTGTTTTACTTGTAATCATATTTTGAGTGTCTTTCGACAGTGACTTCTGGAGATTCTGGGCCCGGTCGATAGGATATTTACTGCTTTAATCGTGTCATATTTATTTCTGTTTACTCTTGCAATTGTTTATTCCTGTTATTTCATGAAATTAGAATTATTCTGATTGTTGTAAGTATTGATTGCTACGATTTACCTTTGCCATTCAAACCAGATGTTAGATCTTGCTATGTTTACAACTGCGTGTTAAACTTTGATCAATTTATCAGATTAGTTTAGTATTTGATTGCTCCTCATTCTGAAGTAGTGTTATTTGAATTCATAGTTGTTTCCTTCAGTTAAAATCTTGAATAGTTGTTGTTGTTCATTTGTTGTAGCTTTCTTGTTGAATGACTTATTGTTGATACTAGTTAGATATGCTAAGAGTGATTCCTTTTACTTACATTCGGATTCAGTTTTCTGCACAATAGATTGAAATAGATTTGAAAATGATTTAAGGTTTGTTTTCATGTTTGTTTTTGATTGAAATTCGAGAATTAGATATTAATTATTATAATGATCTGAAATCATTTCATTATGAATTAACCTTTGAATTCACTTGCATAGACAACGCTAAACACTCTTGAAATAAACAGACTTACCCTAGTTTGATAATTAATGTAGGTATTAAGGTTGCTTTTAATATTCATCTTAGTGCGTCAACAATTCATATTTTGACACTTTCCCACCTTTGTTGTAAGTTTTCTTCTCCTCCTCCATAGTAGACTGTGATAGCAAACCCTAGGGGCAAAACGGGGGAAGGGAAAAAGGAGTGGGATGATGGGGTTAGGGAGTAGGAATAGGTGTGATAAAATTTTATAAGGTGGGGAGATATGTTAAGGACCTTAGGGAAGTGAAAGGAGGTTGAAAGGATGAGGGAATAGGGATAGGGAATTTTACACGAGCCTATATTGAGGAAACTGCTAAAAACGCAGTGACTAGGGGAAGGTTTTGGCAATAGTGTCTTAGGGAATGTAAATGACAAGTTTTAGAGTTTTAGGGATATATTTAGATGTGTAGGAGGTTAGGTATAACAAGAGAGGGATTGCTAGTGTTTACAAATTGAAAAATATAGTCTTCATGAAAAGCGTAGCATAGGAGTCAACGAGAAGTTTCCTCACCATAGATTTTGATAAATTGAGTGAAAGAGAGTGTGAGAGGCTTATAATTACTTGTTTGGCCCTTGTGCATGCTTGCATTGATCTTGGAGACCTTCTGCAACTATTTAAGAAGCATTTTACCACAAATCGTGGCACCACTGCAAAAAGCGCAGTGAAAGAAGGAAAAACGCAACGTGCAGTTGGAAAAGTGCAACGACTGGAGAAAAGTGTAGCGACTGGGGAAAAGCGCAACGACTGGGGAAAAGCGCAACGATTGGGGGAAAATAATGATTTTTGAGAGTGTATGGTGGCAAACTTTATGAGGAAATGATATATGATGGATGAAAGCTCTTTAACAATGAAATGAATGAGAGCAATAAGAGCAAAATGATCTTTTGTAGCTTTGAGAAGTGGGGTGGCCCACCATATACTTTCTTGTTGTTGATTTGACAATCATGTACTTGTGAACATTTTGAATACAACTTGATATTATTTAAAACTTTTTACAAAATATTCTTTTGAAATGAAACCTTCTTGAACCATTTTTGTATCACTAGTCCTTTACATGCCAATTTATGAATGGAATGAGAAATTCAATGACTGAAACCCTAGTGACCTAATGGATGATGGTGATATGAATGAAAACCATGATAATGAGACTGAGATGACCATAAAAATTTTCAGAGATGGCACATCCAAATGTATGATGACAATGAAAAAACATGGAAAATTTTAAAGGAGTAATTGGCAACCTCGACACACTAGCCAGTGACCAAATTTTATTCGAAAACCTAGTGACATGATAAAATTTGACTTTTAGATCCCTAAAAAAACTTGGTAAAAGCATATTTGATCAATAGAAACAGGAAAAATTGACTGACACTAACATTGGATCCAGCTGGGGATGGAAAATACTTGGAGGTGTCAAGAACACCGTAGACCTAGTAGCCTTATTCATTGGGCATGGAGTCACTTGCAGTTACAATCTTCAAACTGACTCAAATTAAACTGAAAACTAAACTGTACCATCAACTGCAAACCCTACTGGAAATTGACACTAAAAAATATGCTCGAAATGTTGATATTATTCATCACACCTTACCTACTCTAATTGATCCATAAACGGTCTGATCAAGTGAAGTTGAAGATCCAGTGTAACCAATCAAGTACTGGACTGATGCTTGTATTAAGCTCCACCAAGCATAAAGAAATATTTATAAGATGGAAACTCAAAATGATACTTGACTCCAAAACCTGTGTTGGTGAAGAAACAAAGTTAACTTTTTCTGATGCTTGCAAAATACTGCCCATGGGGTCTTGAAAATCATGAAACATTACCTCTTGTTGATCATCAAAAAGAAGGAAGATGTTGTCAAATATAATGGTTGATTCTTCTTTTTCATTTGGGTGATCCTTCTTAAATGGAAATGCATCAATGTCATCTTCCATACCATCCAGATCAGAGACAATATTTGTATGTTCTTGCAGATCTTCAATTGAGGTAGCCAAATGAACATCAACACAAATGTCTACAAATGGCTATTCATGTATATCAGAAAAATAATTGTCTAAGCTTTGAAAAAATTCTACATCTTGATCATTTGAAGGCTAATGAACATGTTCATCAAACTCAAGACAACAAATCTATTGTACATTGTTTTTGACCTCAATGGATAAATCATTACTCTCTAGAGTTTCTATACAAGCAACCTCAAAATTCTGATCTGGACATATTTATTCCTAAATTAAAAACTCAGAAGAGGAAAGGAATGAAGGGTAGCTGGAAATAACATATATATATATATATATATATATATATATATATATATATATATATATATATATGATCATTTGAAGATTGGCAAGACTGCTGCAAATAATTATCAACTTCGTATCATGGAAGATCACTGTCATCTTTTGAAGAATTCTGCTCAAGTTTGTTGTCATCCAGGATAAAATCCACGATCTTCTCATGTTGGTGAAAAAGGTTTTCATTCAAAGCATCCAAGAGTTCATCATCCATTAAATCTTCATTGCCATAAGCACTTTCCAGATCTTGAATAAAATTATCAAAGTGATCACAAAAATCCTTAATCAAAAGCAAAGAAGGATAGGCTTCTCTATACTTCTCAAAACATACTGAGTGAAAATATTTGAGAGAATAAGTACAAGCATGAGGCAAGATTTCATACCAAAACCGTGCTCTTTCTTCTAATGTGATCATGAACATCTTCATTAAACAATCTTCATGAAAATTAATCCTCAGCTTACACACATGCATATGAAATCTTATTAACTGAATTGTAGCATCATCACCTTTTCCATCTCTGAATTTTGGCAAGTATGTTTTCCAGTCTACATAAGGCATACGATTTGGAAAGACTGGAATGTGATCTTGATGCAGAGGAGCATACCTTCTAGATTGAGAACTCACTTTGATTTCTAGATCCTGCTACCAGTGGAGTCTTTGGATCAAGTGGGAGTTTCCAGGTGAATGATTCAACCTTCATATGTGTCTAACCATTGTTCACCATCAAAAACCAGATCTGATCTTTGTTGTTCTTTCCTAGGGAAGATATGATCTTTCATTTCCCCAACAATGACGCCAAAATGTTATCCTCCACAATGTCCCAGGCTGAGAGGGGATCGACGGAGGTAACCACAGACCAAGATTTTAGTTTGGTAGCTAGCCCTACCAAACTAGAGAGGGATCTCTCTATGAAATCAAAGCCAAGAGATGACTAGAATGCAAAGGATTTTAGGCTAGATAGCTAGGCTCAGGTGACTTTTGGGAAATTTAAGGTTTTGTTGCTGGAGAAGGGAGAAAAACCAGGTAGCTAGGTCAGAGGGTCAAAGGGTTACAAAAAAAAAGATATTAAGGAGCAAGGTAGCAACACTTTTGTGATGGATCTTAGGTTTTGTCAGTGTAGTATGGTGTTGAGAAGAAGCATAAAGGTCTTAATGAGCATGAAACATGAATTCATTAAGCAAGAGTGAAAGTAACATATAATAATTTTCCATCAAAACAGAGCTTAGTGAAAAGAATTATGTTTATAAACTATAAGGAAAACTATTGAAGAGATGATGAATGGAAAGAGAAGATGAATATAATTCACATAAAGTAACAACAGAGGAAAAAAAACATCACAAACTTACTGCACATGAATTCCAAGATAATAGCTGCAAATTTTATCCTTTGATTTCCAGAAAATGTCCACGTACAAGCTACAATAGTTCTTTCCTCTCGAGTCCAACCATTCAAACGAGTTAGAAAATGATACATATACACTGAAACATCAATTCCCTACTCTCATGGTTTGAATCCATGACTTTTGGAGCTATTCCTCAAAGATCTCAACCAAAACCCTAATGACTAGGGAGGTTTAAACAAACCCTCCATATAGTAAAACTGATTCATTTGACCCAAAACAAAAGACTTACTAGCATGTATCTCATCTAACATAATTACATCTTAGTTACATGATTAAATTCTCAATTACATATTTTCATAGGTAAAAAGTCAAAACATGTCAAACTGTAGATGAAATTCAACCTCTAGGAAAAAATGCAACGAATTCTGTGAAAAGCGCAGCGTGCGTTGAAAAACGCGCAATGTGATCTTGCAGGCAAGTTTTGGAGGCCTTCCTGAACTCAAAATTGAGGTCATGATAGCTCATTTGAAGGATATTTATGTGTGATACACAATGGAGTCCTCAAGAACTGAAAAATACCAAGTATTCCCCCTCAAAAATCAATTCTCCCAAGAGTGGTAAAAAAGGGTATAGTGGCGTCCAAAAACAAGGTAGAAAGGTGTTTTTAAGGTGGTTTTTGGGCATTTTCTCCCTGTAAAAGCTGATGAGTGAAGAAGCCAAGTATCCAAATATGATTTAGAGGTCAAATTATATTCATCCATGTAATTTTTTTTCCCATAGGAGCTCCCCAAAAAAAGCGTAGCATGGCCCACGCTACGCTTTTTGGAGGTTGACTGTACCAAAACTGCAAAAAATGCTCAAATCCAAAATTTCTTCCAAATTTCTTCAAAATTGAAATGCAAGGTCATCAAGTGGTCTTCTATACTATAAGGGAGGCATCAGCAAGAAAATCTAAATTTTCCTTCCCTTTTTGCTTGATTAGTGTTTCATTTAGCCTTGCTTTCATTTGCTTGACCTTGACCTTCAGAATCATGTTCCTTGTGTAATAATGGGCAGCCATGTGTCTCTGAAGTCTCTTGTCCCTATTTTCCTTCTTGAGAATCTTTTCTAAATGATCATTGAATTTACCTAACCAATATTCCTTGTCTTCATCAATTTCCTTGTCAAAACATGACAGGGTTTGACGGACATGTTGAATATGTCGCAGGTTCTCTTCCCAACTCTTGTTGAAGATGAGGATATCATCCATATATACAACCATGAACGAGTTGGTGAAGGGCTGCAATATGTCATCCATTAGCCTCATAAAAGTTGCAGGGGAATTTTTCAATCCGAAAGGCATGACCAACCACTTGAAAAGGCCCTCCTTGGATTTGAAGGCAATATTCCATACATCTATGGGTTTTATTGGAACCTGGTGATAGCCAGACTTCAAATATATCTTGCGGAAATACTTGGCCCCCTTGATTTGGTCAAGAAGGCCATAAATACGTGGGATTGGATACCTATTCTTGACAATTATTTTGTTTAGTGCATGATAATCAATGAAAAGCCTCAAGGTTCCATCCTTCTTTAGTACAAGTACAATCAGGCTCCCACATGGTGAGGAACTTGTTCCCTTTTTGCAACAGCTTTTAGATTTTCCACTTGATTTCCTTTTTTCCAGAATGGAGCGGTAGTATACCGACCCATTAGGTAAAGGTGCTCCGTGTTACACAACATTTTGTCACTGTCCATGTACTCCTAGTCCATGATCCTGGAGGACCTCTACAGTGAACCTGACATGCTTTCCCATCATGAAGAAACTCCTAGTATGTCCCTCTTCATGAGCAGAACAATTCCCATTTGCATCATTTCCCAAGAATCTTCCTTTAATCCTAGTTTACAAGACTGGTGCTACTGACCAGTTTCCTCCTCGTGCCGATTTGTAGAGATTAAAACTAGCCCTAGCGCTGTACGGAGTGATTAAGCCCTTTTCCAGTTGCGCTGATCCTCTTTCGGCAAGTTTTTTAAATATGGAGTCAAAGCTTCCAACTCTAGAAGCTTCGTAACGAAAGTCTGGTAGATGGTTGGACTGGATGGAGCCGAAGAAGTTAGTTTGGGCTCCTTTCCCCTATTAGGATGGAGCAAAATCAAGAGATAAGACCTTCTCCCATGATGAGAGGAACCATCTCCCATCCATCCAAGCTATATAAACCTCTCTTTTCCCAAGCTAAACTAGTTTTGGAGTGAGTTTGAATGATCAACGAGACATCTATAGCTTGTAGCTTTCTAGTGTATGTTAAGAGGGAGAATAATGTGTTTTGGTTTGGTTTGAAACTAGAGGGAAGAGGCCTTAAAACTCCCATAGTTGGGGCTATCCATGAGATGCGAGCAGAAGTGCGGGAACTCAGATACGTCGGAGGAGACTAGAAACGTCAAGGCATTAGTTGTAGTCACTTTCTAATTTATATGAATAAAACTATTGATTGATTTCCTACATGAAGTGTCATTTCACATCTTTATGGCTTAATGTTCATTGACCTGTTAAGTAGGCTGAATACAATATTGTATGCTATCATGTTTGTTGTTGTTGTTTGTTTGCTTGTTTCAAGTATTCGAAGGAAGGAAATGGAAGATAGTTGGAGTGATGAAGCATGATCATCACCAAGCGGAATAGTGTTATAAGAGGTAGGCCCTCTTAATTGATTCTAGCTTAGGGATATTTTCCATAGTTTTTTGTTTGTGGCTAGACCTACTCTCTCTGGCTAGAGGAATTGTTTGTGTCCGCACTGAGAATTTACTTGCACCACAAATTGGCAACTCCGTTGGGGAGCCAATCCCTCTATTTCATATATTGTCATTTTATGGTTTTGTGTGAACTTTTCTAGTATCACCATTTCCCTTTAGTGTTCTCTACTTTGCTTGGTTTACTATTCTTAGCCTAAAATTTACAGTGGTAAGTTTGGTTCTAGCCTTTGAAATTTTTTATCTTTTTCCTTGAATCCTCGGTCAGTGCGTTTATTTTTCTGACAGTTGCGCTGATCAGCACGAGTTTCTCAAAAACAGTCACGCCGAACCCCTTCTGGCACCTGTTGTCAGTTAGGCAGTTGTGCCGATTCCTGTAGGTGAAGATCAGGGTTTACCCTAGATCATAACCAATGTGTCTTGCCCTTTTGATTTCTGTCTCAGCTTATTTTGACTATGTTCTCCCTGAATGGAAAGCTCTTTTAGCTTGGTTAATATGCTTGTTTTATTTGCATTTTCTTCACTTGGTTTTTTGAGTTCTTGGATGGTTTAGAACCCTAGGGCATCTAGGTTTTCATCCATTCACCTGTTTGTGTGCTCAGCAAGTCAAGTCGATAGTCAAAGTTTCTCCTTGCATTTTGTTTGATTAGTCCTTTTGTTGCTTTGATTTCCATTTAACAAGTTTAAAAAGTTCCTTTTGTTGTTTGAGCGTCTCTTTTCAGGCATAGATCACATTGCTCATCTTCTTTTTTGGTTGAGTCTTTGCTTCACTGGTTTGAAAGGAATTCTGTTTTGTGCTTTTCATTTGCTTGTGATTGATTGTATTGGAAATGTTTCATTGAAGTGAGAAGTGTTTGTGAAAGATTCATTCTGTCATTTCATTGAAAAATACATAATTCTAGTTTGCTGAATCAATATGTTACATTAGTTAGCATCATTGAAGACTAGAGTTGCATCGTCATTTGCATTAGAAAAGAAATGAATTCTCTTTACTAGTGAAAGGACTACTTGAAGTGCGTTTGATAGGAAAGATAGGAATTGGAAAGAGTTTTTTCATCATTTTGTTTTCAAAAGAAAAATAGTGAAAAGGTCATTTTGCTTTCGATTTCTTGTTTTGTTGCATTTGAGTGTGTTTTCTACTCTCATTAGTGTAGAAAATTCATCGAATTGAAAGGGTCTTGTCTCATTTAGCTGCATATAGGTGTTTTTCGAGTCACATTGATAAGGCCTGAAAACCGAGACATAATTTCAAGATAAACTCTAAAATGTATTCAATTAGCCTAAAGCGCATTTGAAACCTAACGATCACATTTTAGAAGGTCTAGGCTAGAGACGTGTTCCAACGTCTTTAAACCTAGCAGTTGTCATTCGCTTCGACACTAGACAATGATAGTAAAGACTTGTGCTCCCCATACCGTTGCATATATAAAGGGAGACCCTACTAGGTTGCAATACTATATCCATAGGAAACTGAGCCTGCCGCTTTGTAAGCGTGATACACCAAACAAAACATTCAAGGAGATTGCCTGCCCGTTCTTCTTGGTTCGTCGGGAGGTATTCTATAGTTCACGGTTACCAGGTAATCCTTTTTTCCTAGATCATCTTGAGTAGTCATTTTGATCTTTTTGACTCCCTAACTATAAAATATCACCCGAGCACTTGTCCTTTCAAGCTTGTTTCAAACCGAAAGTGATAGAGTCACCTTTGATACTTTCTCGACTCTTAAAACATGAAAGAGCACTAGTTTGCTTTTGCGTCCTAAAAAATTGTTGCCCATGATCTTATAACATTCCTGTTAGTCTTTTTCTAGACCAAATCATGATTATACCTTTAGATACATTTTAAATCCTTGAAGTCAATCTCTCTTCTGGTTATTAGAGACAAAATCATTGTCGCTGAACCAACTCGTTCACCTAGTTCCTCTTCCTCTCCTCTGCTTAAAATATTGTCTGAGGAGCCTTTTCCTGAATTGTCATAGTCACTTGAGGACCAAGGTGTTGAGCTTGGAATTGTTATGAGTATTCAACCTTTGTCATCTCGTCCTCCCCCTTCAGATAGTGGGTCAATTTCTGACATTGGCCTAGAATCTCTGGATAATCCTATCCAGACTCTCGAGAGTCTGCTGACTTCTGAAGGTCAGCTTGGACTGGTTGTTTATCCTATGAATTCTTTATTCGATCTTGTTGTGATATCACCTTAGCATCCATACAGTCCGTACGATCCGCTGGGTATTCCTTTGGAATTATCCCCTCGAACATCTTTGATCGTCCGTCGTCGCCTGTTTTCACCAATGGAATCAGAAGGTGAAATCCCGGTCTCCTCTCTGGGTCACCTGGATGTTTCCACTCCACGCACAGTCGAGGAGCAGGAATATCCTTTCCCTCCTGAAGGTTTTCCTTACACGCGAGGCATTCCGACCAGTGCTCATCCCGAGTTATTGCGTAATTACATGACTTTATCTTAGTTGGTTTCAGGCACGCCTACTCCATCATCACTATATCACAACCCTATTTGGTCATCTAGCGCTATGCCTACCACAGGTCCGTTCATTCAGAACTCGACCTCCCAACAAACGGTGATTTCTACAGTTACTTCTGAAGATTTATAGAGAACTTCACTAAAATAGCATCTCCAATCTTCAAATTTCTCACAAAAGACTGTGAATTCAAATGGGATCCTGATTGTCAATCGGCATTTGAAACTTTGAAAACAAGAATATCTGAGGCACCCATCTTGAGAGGGCCAAATTGGAAATTTCATTTCCATATTTATACAGATGCTTCAGATACAACTCTAGGGGCTATGTTGGGTCAAAAGGATTTAGTTCCTTATGCCATTTACTATACCAGTAAAAATTTGACTCCCACTGAGTTGAACTATACTGTGACTGAAAAAGAGTTCTTAGCTGTTGTTCATGCAATCAATAAGTTTAGACATTATATATCAGGCTATGAAACTTTTTTCTATATTGATCATTTTGCTATTAGATATCTAATGAAAAAACCTGTTACTAATGGCAGAGTTACAAGGTGGCTCTTACTTTTACAAGAATTCAATATTACTGTGTTGGATAGACCAGGGAAACAAAATACAGTAGCTGATTTCTTGTCTAGGATCCAAAATACTAAAGAAGATTCTCCTATAGAGGATAAGTTTCCGGATGAATATTTATTTGCAGTAACTACTAAGACCCCTTGGTATGCAGATATTGCTAACTATTTGGTTACAAGGAAACTACCTCCACATCTATTTCCTAGTGAAAGAAGAAAGATTATACAAGAGAGTTCAAAATATTCATGGATTTCTAACGAATTGTTTAAAACAGGGCCAGATCTTGTGATCATAAGATGTGTTAGGGAAGATGAAATGCCTGACATCCTCAAGGCATGTCATGATGAACCATGCGGCGAACACTTTGCTGACAAAAGGACAACCTATAAAATCCTCCCTTTAGGATATCATTGGCCTTCCCTCTTCAAAGATACAAAAGAATATGTCAAAAGGTGTGACAGCTGCCAAAGGGTAGGGAAACCGACTCTTTCAAATGAAATGCCATTGCAACCATAGGTACTCATCGAACCCTTTGAAAAATTGGCTTTAGATTTCATTGGACATATTAATCCACCATCTAAACAAAAGAAGTATATATTGGTATGTACTGATTATGTCACTAAATGGGTAGAAGCCAAAGCATTACTTTTTGCTACTGAAAATTCAGTTGTTAGTTTTCTTTCTGAGGATATTTTTACTCTCTTTGGTGTTCCAAGAGAAATTGTGACAGATCAGAGAAGTCAATTCACATCCAACATGGTGGAGAAGCTGATGGAAGAATACAAAATCAAGCACAGAAAATCTACTCCTTACCATCCACAAGCAAATGGCCAAGTGGAGTCTACAAACAAAGTAATTGAAGGCATCATCAACAAAACTGTTCATCTACACAGAAGAGATTGGGCAGAAAGGCTTCCTGAAGCCTTATGGGTCTACATAACTACATGGAGGAATACAAAAAGACATTATCCCTATGAACTTGTTTATGGGAAAGAAATCATGCTCCCCATTGAGTTCCAAGTCAAAACTTTCAAGATGGCAGTTCAGTTGGGGATGGATCTATCAGAAGCCCAAAAGCACAGAATGGAGCAGTTGAATGAGCTAGATGAGATCAGACAAGAAGCAATCCTAAGAACTGATCTAGTTCAGTATCAAAGAGCTAAGTGGCATGACAAATACATCAAAGAGAAAAAGTTTCAAGAAGGAGATTGGGAATTGTTATTTGATTCCAAGTTTAATGACTTCAAAGGTAAATTTCAGACTCATTGGCTTGGGCCATATGAGATTGAAAAAGTCTTTAGCAATGGAGCGGTAAGAATCAAAACTATTGATGAATTTCAAACTCCTCTTATTGTGAATGGCCACAGATTAAAGATCTATCATAAGCCACTCTCAAAAGAGGAATTTGTCAAAATGTTTCAAGAAAGTTCTGCAATGAGGCTGGTGAAGAAGAATCCTTCTTCTCCACCAGCCTAGCTTTTGTTCCTTTCTGTTAAAAAAAATAAAATAAAATAAAATTGTATAAGCCTAAAAACAAATCACAGATTGGCAGTCTTAATACAGAAAATACAGAAAAAAAAAATCTCTCTTTCTTTTCCACTTTCATTTCACTTCACCTCCTTTTCATTCCACTCCATTTCATTTTCATTCCACTCCACTTCATTTCATTCCACTCCATTTCATCCATTTCATTTCATTTCACCAACAAAAATTTCTTTCATGACCATTTTCATTCAGTCAGTTATCATCTATCCATTTTCATTTAGTCAAGTGGTTGCCATGTTAGTTTCCGCAGCCAGAAGCAGTTTCCGCAGCCACCACTCTGTTTTTCAAATTAACAGTCAAGGTGTTAGTTCAATAATCACGAAAGCAAATGCATGTATGACCGAGGACATATTATGAATACATGGAGCACCTAAAGGCATCAATAAGGAGCAGTTGATCATGGACAAACAAATGGCAAAAATTCCAAGGTATGAGTTAAAAAATTATTTCAAATAGCAATCAAAACACATTTTTGCATAGTTATTAAACCATAAGCTCTACTATATGCAATGATTGCCGTGATAGATCCATAACCATTCCATGACATTCCTCCACGAACCATGCATTTATTTTCCAAATGGTCTTATGATTAGCCTTCAGATTTAATTTGTGTTGGCTGCATTTTAACACTCCACCTGTAATCATAAGGACATGGTCGATTTGACTACGGCTCTTCTCAGCTGCATAAAATCCGTAGCCGTTTCATAAACGTGTTTGTGTCTACTCTGCAACCACCCAATTTAAAATTCCGTCGGATGCACTGTACTCTCCCTACTGCTTCACGAATTCAATTCCACTATCTATCCTCTGTTTTCTGCTCACAGTTACTGGCTTTCCCCATAAAATCTGTTCACTCCCATAGATCAGCCATCTCACTTCCGCTAAACCCTCCTCACGCAGACAATTTTTAAGAACAGGAGGGATGGGTCTGTTGTTGAGGGCAGAACCGGAAGGGCCTAAGTTTTTAGAAGGATACTCGCATGTGAAAGACTTAATGAAGAAGGAAAAATGGCTACGTTTCATTCAAAAATTTAAGGGCCACAATAAGGAGATTACAAAGGCTTTTGCGAGGTCTTTTAACGACTAGGAGGTGCAGATTGGGGACCTCAAGTTTATAGTCACCGAGGCATCCCTAGCAGCTGCTACAGAACTTCCCCAGGAAGGTGAACTCTGGTTCAAGAACAAGAGCTTTGACGAGCAGGCTTGGAGAGTCATACTACGCAACCTAGGTATGGACGTAACTATATTCAAACGAGGAATTCCTATCCATGCTTTAAAAGAGGAGTGGGCCAACTTATTGTTAATTATTCAAAAGTTCATTACTTGTGAAGGCCGTTTTGGGGCAATGTATATGTATCATACCTGGTTATTGATGAACTTTTTAGAAAACCAAACCCTCAATCTGCCCTACTTTTTATTGCTGAGCTTGAAAAAGATGTGCACAATAGTCCAAAAGAATATAGAAGACAATGAACCCCATTTGTATCATCATGGGCTTGTGAGAATTCTAATTGAGGACCAATTGAAGAAAAATAGGGACACCTGGGAACGGTTTTTGTTGAGAAACTACTTTCAAAAGCCATCCGAGGTACCTGAGAGCAGTAAAGCAAGAAGAAGTAGGAGGAAGGAGACAAGTGTAATAATTGAAGACCCTCCTATTAGCAAAACCAAAGAAGTTAATCAAGAAGAGAGGCTGGAAAGAACAAAGGATAGAAACCAAAGAAAATCAAAAGGGAAACGAAACATAGAAGCTGTTTATCAAACTCCAGAGCCTTCTAAAAAAGAAGACCACCAAACACTGTCCAAAAAATTAGCTTATCTTAGAGAACAAGCGGCTGCAACCAAGAAGAAACGAAAGGAAAAACAGAGTAAGGAGGAAGATACTAGTCCACAACATGTGAGAAGAAGCTCTAGGCTTAAGGGGAAATTAAAGACAGTAAAAGCCAAAGGGCCCCACTTTATTGATTTGGGGGAGGAAACCCCATAAAAGCATCCAGCAACCTCTCCTGACCGTAGCCCACACCATACTTCCATTTCACAGCTAGATGTTGACATGAGTCCTTCTCGGCTAGAGTTTGAAACCAGTCCCTCTCAACAGGATTTTGGGGTCAGCCCAAGGAAGGCTACACCCGAGGTGGACCCAAATCAGCAGGAGATGTATGATTATATAGATTCCTTAGAGAAGACAACTGCAGGTCCAAGCACGTCATCCACTCAACCTCACACAGCACAAGAAGCTCTAGTCCAATCATTGAAACAAGAAGTCTTTGAATTCGAGGTTTTAAATAGACATATTAAAAATGAAAATGAAGCATTAAAGGAGCAAAGCAGATTGGAAAAGATCATTCATGACAACACTATGTTACATCTGGGACTATGGCAAAAAAAGAACAGGAAATTAAAGAAAAAGTGTAGGAAGTTGAGTAGGGAATTGATCAGTCTCAAATTCAGATGCTTGTTGAGGAAGCCCAGGATGGTAGTAGTACTAAGGAAGAAGAGAAGAGGACTGGATGTACTGGCAGAAGCTTCAGAGCACATGGACTAAAGGGAGGATGACCAAAATTTTGGTTGCATTGGAACATGCAAGATCTTCACAGTGGGGGTATGTTGAGCCCCAAACTTGCATCTTTCATATACACCTTTCTAGACCTTTTCCATTTACTTGGACCTCCTAAGTTGTCAACATCATTGCATATTAGTTTAAAAGAACATATAAAGTGGTTTCCTAACTATGTTTTGTGTCTGCTGTTTGAATTAGATTTTTGCTCATTGAGCTGCGGAATCTTGTCACTTTCTGCAGCCTTTTTGTTAAAGTCTATATTGCAGGTGTCTTCAGGCAAATTGAGCCACATGGGCAAGTTGGAAATGACGTGGACATGGACCGAGTCCTATTGGCTCAGTCGAATTCATCAGAGGAGGCCATAGTCAACAGTGGTCAAGCGGTGGTCAACAGAAGAGTCCTACAATGACAGAACTCCGTTTTTCACCACGTGAAGACTTGCGTGGCCGTTCCTAGATCTCTGGGGACATATCAACACTTGTGGACTACTCCATAAGGCGAATGCAACAGCCACCCTCAATATATTTAATCACCATTGAAGCCATGATGCTAGATCCTTGGACGTCGTTGTTCACGTGTCCTTTGTCAGCGCAGTTTTTAGGAAATCAGTTATGTAAACGCTTGTTATAAATAATGCGTTTCCATACGCATAGTAGTTAGCCTTTGTAATGTAATTTTGCTGTGAAGAAAGCCCACTATGCCGTGACATTATTCTTTGTTATGACTGCGTTTTGAATACATAAGAAGACTCTGTTCATAAGCATAATTCGTGGTTGATAGCTGTTGCCCGAGGTTGTGCAGAGGGCCCCTGCACACGTCGAGGTTTTGTTTATTGCTATATAGTTTCATGCTTTATTTGCTTACGTTCATTATGCCATAGTTATTCATGTGTATATATTGCATTTCTTATGGTATTAACGCTTTATTTTTGTCCATAATTTTTCATGCTTTATACTGATGTTAACTGATCAGTGTCTTTGTTCTAGATTACAGTAGGCAGCCTGGGCATTTGCACATAGTTTTACAATGACTAATGACATGGAATCAGTCTTGTCCTTCTGCTGATTTATTTTTCTTAGTTTTTAATTCCAACACTGTTTTATTTATTTAAGTTTTGTTCATTTGCTTTATTAGTTAGATTAGATATTGAATTGCTCATGTCATTTTCAGTTACCTCCGAAAGCCATAGCGAGACTAATGGTGAGGGATTGAAGTATGAGTGTTTAGTTTGATATTAGTTTACTTTTCTGCAAGTTAGATATTAAATTGCTCATGTCATTATTAGTTACCTCCGAAAGCCATAGCGAGACTAATGGTGAGGGATTGAAGTATGAGTGTGTAGTTTGATATTAGTTTATTTTTCTGCAAGTTGGATATTAAATTGCTCATGTCATTATCAGTTACCTCCGAAAGCCATAGCGAGACTAATGGTGAGGGATTGAAGTATGAGTGTGTAGTTTGATATTAGTTTATTTTTCTGCAAGTTAGATATTAAATTTCTAATGTCATTATTAGTTACCTCTGAAAGCCATAACAAGACTAATGGTGAGGGATTGAAGTATGAGTGTGTAATTTGATATTAGTTTATTTTTCTGCAAATTAGATATCAGATTGCTCAAGTTGTTTATGATTACCTCCGAAAGCCATAGTGAGACTAATGGTGAGGGGTCAGAATATGAGTTGACGTAATTTGATTTTAGCTTTACTTTGCTTGCAATTTTTGGATTTCTTTGAGTTCAGTTTCTTTTGTATTTAGACAACAGCAAGGATAATGGTTTCATGATCAATAGTTCACTGTTTGTTTAATTAGAATAGTGGCACATTTTCATTCTCTTTTATGAATTAATTTCATTTGGAAATCATTTTAAAGGATATCATTGCCTTGAACATTTAGATCCATCCTTGTCTTTTAGAATTTCCATCTCACATTAGGAAATCAACAAAGACAAACCCAAAATGAAATAAAAATAAAAAAACGACAAAAAGTAAGAAATAGGTTATCTTGCACATATAGTGCGCCGCACTTCAATAGTTTACGACTCCCGGATTGACAATTAACATAGAAATTTAGAACACTCTAAATCGACCAAACATTTTGGTGCCATTGCCGAGGAAGTGTAACTAGGTAACCAATTTCTTAAAAAAAAAAGAGGAAAAAAAATAAAATAAGGGAAAAATTGATAACTTCTCAAAGTATGCTCTCCTCTTGCACCTAGTGTGATCTGGAGGATCAGAAAAGAGAATTATTGGTTCAACAATTTCTTGAGTATGCTCTCTTCTTGCACCTAGAGTGATTTGGAAGATCAGAAAGAGAATTATTAGCCCAACTTGAAGATAAAAAATAAAAAATGACATGCATAGAGCAAGAGATTCTAGGGGAAGGTTTATAGCTAGGGCCAAGAGTTTGATTTTTACAACTCCATCTACTTCAAGGCATAGACAAGATACACCTCCATCATCTCCAACTCACACTCCTAGCCTTAGGATTCCTGGAATTCAAGGGGCAGCAGCTGAATTAGGAGACTCTCCCACACTATCCACCAAATCTGACTTAGGAAAAGAACCTTTCTTCACTTTTACAGGGGAACATATTGTAATCAAAGAAGTAGAATCACCTGAAGAAGAAGAGGGAGAAATTCCTCCTCATTCGCCATTAATAGAAGAACCAGAGGACTCTGAAATCTCTGAGGAAACTATCATGACAGAGGAAGTAGTAAACGGATTAGGAGGTGGAGGTAGAGGTAGAGGTAGAGGAGGAGGAAACAATGGAGGAGGTAGAGGTAGCAATGGGGGAAATAGGGATGGAGATAACTCAATTGGATTTCCTATAGTTGATGAGGAATCTCGTACAACAATGAAAAACATCTCACCATCTGTCCTCCCAAACTTTTATGGGTTGCGAAGTGAGGATCCTGAAACATTTCTATTTGAGTTTGAAGTCATGTGCCAAACTTATGACTATATGGAAGACTCTCAAAAACTCAAATTGTTTCCTTCAACATTGAAGGGAGCTGCTTTGAAATGGTTCATGGGATTAGTCACTCAATCTATTAGGACTTGGAATGATATGAAACAAACATTTTTGGATAGATACCTAGACTATTTCATGCCCACCAACCATAAGGATGAGGTATTCAAAATGGTGCAAAAAGAAGATGAAAATTTGGAGGATTTACTTGAAAGATTTCAATACAACCTGAAAAGAGAAAAAATGAGTAACTTAGATGAGGAAACCTTGAAAGCCCTTCTATTAAAAGCCATTAGAGATGAATGGATAGATATTTTAAACATGATGGGAAAGGGAGATATTTCTCAACTTCCACTTCATGACATAGCAGAGCTATGTGTCTATCTCTCAAGGGGAAAATCTAAAACTGGAAAAGGGCCTAGAGATTCTTCTCTTATTAGAGAAAACAAACCTGCAACTGGATCAGTAAGTAGGGTAGAGATTGGCAATATGATTGATGAGTTTAAAACTGATATCCTAGGGAGCCTTAGTGAACAACTAGACACACTTAAAATAAAAAACAAGCAGAAAGCAGAAGCTGAAGCTTTGGCAATCTTTTGTCCAAAATGTACGAAGAAACATGCTCTAAGGGAATGCCCCTTGGATGCAAAAGTTGTAGAAACATGTATGATTTGCTCAGAAAGCCATGAGACCAAGGATTGTCCTTAAATTCCTGGGCTCAAAGCTGTCTTTCAAGAAGATCCAAATTCAATAGAGTCTCCCTGCTTTGTTTAAAGGAGAACTTGGCAGGGGCAACAAAATGAAGGGTTTAACAACTCCATGAACTTTCAACCCCCACAAAATTGGAATCCTTGGAAACAACCTTTGTCCCAACCTCAAAATCCATATCAATCATGGGTACAAGGTATGCAAAATCCTTATGGGAGATTTGCTCAATTTTATCAATATCCTCCATATTTTCAAAATCAACAAACTCCACAACTTCCAAATCAAAACCAACAACTTTCATTGCCATTTCCACAACCCCAACAACCTTCTCAACAGAATCCAAATTCTCAACTCTTGCTTCCATTCCAACAAAAGACAAATCAACTACCATCCCAGCCATTGCCAAATCCCAATAATAAAAATCCTCAGAATGCTTACATGGTATAAGGACAACAATTTCCTACATATATGATTCTTCCTCTCAATGTTGTACAACTCAGGTCTGGTAGAGTTTTAGAAAAACCTTCTATAGATGCTCAAAAGCAAAGTATTTCTGAGGAAGATTCTCTTAAAGCCAATAAAGGTTCTGAAGCATCACTTCAAAACCCAAACACTCAAAAAGAAAAAGAAAAAGAATCAACCCCCACAATTCCTATAGTTGAGCAACCTGCATCTTCATCCACACCTCCTTTCCCTAAAAGATTACAAATTGACAAAGGAGTGGAAAAACAAATCTTGTTGCCTGACTATGATTTCCTAGATGAATTAAAGAATGTCTGTATCAAGATTCCCTTGCTACAAGCCATTAGAGAGATTCCTATTCTAGCAAAAATAATAAAGGAGTTGAGTCTCAAAAGACCAGGAAGGAAACCAAGAGATACAAGAAGAATTCACCTGGTAGGAAAAATTGCAGATATCATGATGGGAAAAATTACCATGCCGAAGCATGTAGATCCTGGTAGTCCAATTGTCAAGACACATATAAATGGGGTAGAAATTCCAAACACTTTGATTTAGTTAGGGGCTGCTATAAACATTATGAGTAGACAGACTATGGAACAACTAAAACTTCCTAATCTTCTTTTTACACCTACTTTACTGCAACTTGCAGATTGATCAATTATCAAACCAGATGGTGTATTAGAAGATATTTTAGTCTCCCTAGATTCTTGGGAATATCCAATAGATTTCATGATTTTGACTCCCAAGAGTAATTTAGGTTGGCACCCACTCATTTTAGGAAGACCTTGGCTAGCCACAGCTGATGCTTTCATTAGTTGTAGATCTGGAGATATGTACATTTCTGATGGTAGTTCGACAAAGAAATTCAATTTGTATCCTCCAGCAAAAGCAATACAGAAGTAGGAGATAATGAATGGGTCGATGATGAGGACACTATACAACCTGTCTTTACCATTTCCGAAATAAGTGAAGATAGTCAAATTCTGAACACATTAGAAAATTTTGAAACATCTTCAGAATATGACCACACACAATTTCAGATAGATTTTGACATTGCGTATCTATCATCTAGACAAATGTCTCTTTACTCTATGGAAGAGTTTGGTAGTTCCGCCATTGAGATTTTTCCAGGTAAAACATTGAGTATCAACAAAAATTTGGAAAAATCACAACAGGAAGAGCTAACCAAAATCTTGGAAAAACATTCTACTGCATTTGCATGGGAGTATACTGATATGAAAGGTATTGACCCTAAGACTTGCATTCATCACATCTACATCGAAGAAAACAGTAGACCAATGAGAAAACCTTAGAGAATGATGAATCCAAACCTTAGGGAGATAGTGAAAGAAGAGCTCCAAAAAATACTCAATGTAAACTTCATTTATCCAATTTCAGATAGCCGATGGGTTTCCCCTTTGGTTATAGTACCTAAAAAGAATGGTAAATGGAGAGTATGCATTGATTACAGGGAATTGAATAAAGCAAGTTTGAAGGATCACTTTCCTTTGCCCTTTATCGATAAGGTATTAGATACACTAGCAAGCAACGAGTACTTTTCATTCTTGGATGGTTTTAGTGGCTATAATCAAATTCAGATAGCACCTGAAGATCAAGATAAGACCACATTTAACTGTCCATGGGGAACTTTTTCTTACCGAGTGCTTCCTTTTGGATTATGTAATGCACCTGCAACATTCCAAAGAGCAGTACTAGGAATCTTTTCTGATCTAATCCATGATTGTGTAGAGGTTTATATGGGTGATTTTACAGTTTATGGTAATTAATTTGAAGAGGCATTAGAGAATTTGGAAAAAATCCTTATAAGATGTAAAGAAACAAACCTTTCATTAAGTCATGAAAAATGCTTGATGATGTTTACTGAAGGTATTGTTTTGGGACATCACATTTCAGGGGATGTGTTATAGACATTTTTGAGCACTGCAACCCCAAGCATAAATGTCCATAAACCAAGGGCTCCTAAGTCCCTAAAGGTGTTGTTCCAACCCCTAAAAGAACAAGGTCAACTGATTACAACATCTCCCAGAAGTTCTCCATGAAAAACTACTCAGAACTAGTCAAAACTGGACCATTTCACCTGCTCCATAGGCAAAGTGCGTTGCATCCCACCTGAATACACACAGTAGGTGCGATGCATGTCAAAAATCCCTTCTATGGGGTGTGATGGGCGAGAAGGGACAAATGGCAGGGTCAATCCGCAAGGTGGAGGAGCATGAAATCTTCCAGAAACCTCTCATGTGACACTCGCCTCTCTGAATTCAACCAGGGATGAGTAAAAGATTATCAATCTCCAAGTGGAATCAAGAACTATCAGAGAGAAGACACTAATCAAATCTCAAAAGCTGACTCACCTCCCTTGCAGACATCTATATATGGATCCCTCATCCCAGAGATCCAGAGGCTGGAATTTTGTATCTTGTAAGGAAGTGCTGTTGGTTTCTAGGTACAATATCATAGTGTTGGGTGATCTAAGATTTTCATGAGGTGAAGAAGGGCTTTCTTGCTGAGAGGATGATGCTGGGTCAAAACAATTGGTTGTAATCCTCTTTGCTCTTTCTTGATTATCAATAAAGCTATTCAAGTTTTCCTCCACATTCTTGTATGATTGATGATTTATGCATTTTTGTGGTCAATGTATATCTGATCCTATATTGTTTATGATAATAGATCTATGTTCTTGGATAGTGTTATGCTTCTTTGATTCTACAGGTACTCTTTGAAGCTGGGTAGACAAGGAAGCGAGTGGCAAAGACCTACAAGAAGAGAGAGGAATCAAGCAAGGAACCAAGTGCAAGACAGAGGTTGGTCTCCTTATTCTTCTCTTATCTATTTCTCATAAAGGAAAACGAAAGTAGTTTTTAGTGTGTTTGTTTCTAAGGTAGCTACCAGCCTTAATGGGACTAGCAGCTCCGCATAGACACTAGTTTTCCCGATAACAAAATGGTGACTCCACTGGGGAGAGAGTAGATTGTTTGTTCATCTACATTTTTTCACTTTATAAACTTACAGACGGAGCATGAAGTCAATCCAACTAGGCTTCGAACTGCATTTGCTATGCAAGTGCAAAGTAGATCAACGCTGCTTCAGTCAATCTCTGGGTTTTGTTTATGAATTAAACGATCGATTTACAAGCTTTCTAATTGCCCTCGTGGTGGCTCTAGTAACCTCAGATCTACCCTTGTGATTGATTTACTGATTACCAGTTGCTCGGCCTAAATCCTTGAACTGAACTGCAAACTGTGACCCAGAACCCAATCAAAGTCTCGTCCTTGGTCTAGCGCACTGTCTGTTCTGTGAACTTCAAATGCATCGCACTTCCCGAGTGTAGTAGGTGCGTTGCATTTCAGTTTCACTGTGTTACAGGTGCGCTAAACAGACAAGGGCTTGTTCATAAATTTTGGTTTCTGTGTTCACTCTTTTCAGCTCTATTCAAGAGTTTTTTTGCCTGTGGTCAGTACACCTCTATTTGAAACCCCTTTCCTTGCTCTTATTCCGCCTCCATTGTGCAAAGACCTGTACATGTTTTTATGTATTTTTGAGTCATTTTCAGTTCTCATTTACAAAGAAGTAGCGTAATTGTACTGTCGCTTCTTGATTTGAAAGTGTCGTAAGTGTCGTTTTCAGTCATAGAAGAGAATCTGATTGTTCTTGATAGTCGATTACACTGTTACTCTTGTATTTGATTTGAGTTAGTAGTTTTTCAAGTGTCGAAAGCAAGTTTTCAATTCCAAATAACAAAGTGTCGTCATTGTCCTCATTTTGTTTTGAAAAGAAACTTGTTAGTAATTGTCGCTTTGGAAAATAATTCAGATTTGCGCTTAGCTTTCTTTTTATCATTCACACATTAAGAAGGCTGAAAACAAATACATGCATGTGCATTTGCATTTAGACTATTTTTTGGTTTATATAGTGTGTGCTCTCTGCTCTTTGTTGAAAGAACGCCATCTCTCTTTCCTTAGTAGCTAGGATTTTCATTGCAAAAAGAAGATTAAACGACTGTTTATCATCTTAGATTGCATTTTAGGAATTGTACATCTACATCATGCTGTGAACCTGAAAGGAAAATTTCTTAAGCAAGATCAACCATAAAATAAATTTAATGAATCTAAAAACGCTTTGGAACCTAACGCACAACATCTAGAAGTTTAGGCTAGAGACGTATTCCGGCGTCGTAAAGCCTGGTAACTATTGTTTTCACCGTTGGTTGGGTGATTCCTCCACTTTGAGACGATAAGTGCCAGTACGGACTTGTGCTCCCACGTATCGTCGAGTATATTTTGGGAGACCACAATAGGCTTTATCCTTTATCCATAGGAAGCCGTGTCTGCTGCCCTATCGATTGCAATGCACTGAACACAGCATTCAGGAAGATTGACTGCCGTACCGTAAAAAGTATTCTGCAGTTTTGCGATTGGTTTGGTAATCCCTCTGTCTATATTTCCAGAGAAGTCCCTTTCATTCCTTTTCAGAATCCTTAACGGAAAAGGTCCATCTAAGCACTTGTCACTTCAGTCTCATTAAAAATCGAAGGCGACTAGAGTCATATTTTGTTTTTTCTCGACTCTTAAAAATTGAAAAAACAAGTTGTGTCAAAGCGTCTAAAATTTATTTTAAACGGAATAATCATCACGTTTCCTACGTTGATCTTAAGTTGAGAAAAATGGAGTCCACCAACCAAGGAGTTCCCTTGGAGGAAATCCTAGTCCCTTCTCCTCTTGGGGAGATGTTGGTGCACCCCATATGGCCACATTGTCTCTTCCAGGATTGACAATCGGCTTGCCCGTATGGCTCTTCTCAACTTTTGTCGTTCAGAATACCGTGATTCCTGAACAGTCAAGTCAGCAACTAAACGATATTAGAGTTACCCCCCAACCCTCTACTTCGTCCAATTCTTCCTCTCCTCCTTCCTCTTCGCTTGATGAAGCCGGTAAAGCCCAAATCAAGTAACTGAGAAGAAGAAAGAGAAGAAGAAGAAGGAGCCAAAGGCGAAAAGGGGCAACCAAGCATCGTCTAGCGAAAATCCACACACTGCACCGACCAGGCCTAAATCGACATGTGTCATTTGCAAAGGAGACCACTATCATCGAGATTGTCCTTGTATCCATCGGATCTTAAGGGACTGGTCTCCTCGTTTGCAAAATCCGGTGTCATCAACCTCTGACGATCATGTTGAGCATACACCGTCAACTAGTGAAAGTGAAGTCCCTGGACAAAAAGGAAAATATAAATTTCCTTGTAAATTGTGTGAAGGCGATCAGGCCGTCCACCATTGTCCCTTCTTAGATGAAGCTAAACGAGTTTTGGACAATCGTCCAGTTTCACGGTTACGGCTTCCTCTTGGATACAAGAAACTCTTGCCGAGTCTGTCATTAGTTGAAAATCTGGCTGACACACCCTTGTGGTCGGCCGAAGCGTCTATCATTGAAGATAAACCATCTGAATCCATACCAGACGAAAGTCAAAAGGTCGAGGTGGCAGTTGACCCGGTCTTGCCTTCAGAAGGTCCATCTTTAGATGATACAGTCACCGAAGAGAACAAGAATGACACCGTTCAAATTCTCTTCGTAAGCACAGACTCCGATGAACATGGGGGCAGTCTACCCGTTCCTTTACCACAGGAAGGAAGTTCGTCAGAGTCGTACCCGACCGTCTATTCGGTCCCACCTCCAAGTAACCTGGTTGTTTCCTTTGACTGGAATCTACTAGGCAGACCCCGTTTACTGGCTAGTGTACCATTTCGAATCATTACTCAAATATATAGAATGGTCATGGCCGGTACCATCATAGATGAAGGGGCTTCTGTGAGTATCCTTTCCTCAACTGCTTGGAAAGCGCTTGGTTCGCCATCGCTTTTGCCTGAAATGAGAAATCTAACAGGCTTTGACAAAGGAACCAGTTGACCGTTAGGGATCCTTCCCAATGTGCCGATAACATTGAGAGGGAAAACCGTTCACATGAACGTAATGGTAGTCCAAGGACCCCTAGATTATAATCTACTCCTTGGACGAGACTATATTTATTGCATGGGAGCCATTGTCTCCTCACTCTTTAGAGTCATGTGTTTTCTGCACGAAGGAAGAGTGGTTAAGCTCGTAGACCAGCTTTCATTCCCCGGTTCACGCATAGAAAATATTCATATACCATCCCTGAATGGTCTTTTCACGCAAGGAATGTGTCATCAATCCCCAGTCCTTCCTCCTGATGAGCGCGAGTGATTCAGAGGGCATGACTGAAACCCAGGGGGCATGCACCATGGTCTGCTTCGGCAGGAAAACTTCAGGTATAGGGTAGGTTTCTGCGAAAGATATATGACTAGTCTGACACACCCGTCCGTTTAGGAAAAGGGGATTAGGCTAGAATAAGATTCCCTCATCAAAGTTATGTGAGTGGAGGCATCTGCGCCACTCACCTTTGTCTATTTCGGTAGACATCGCCGAAGAAGTGTTTTGTTTGTGGCACAAATAGAACAATCTTTGGTAACCTGAAAAAGGTAGGCCTTTCCCGATAAAACAAATGTTTTGTCTGCAAATTGAGGGGTAACCTCGAAACTCTATTTCACTATACCTAGGGGCATGCAAGCAAAGAGCGACCATTTATTTTTTAAATTTATAGGCCCTCTAACCCTTTAAACTCGTAGGATTGGTTGTTTCCTAACTTGCATAAAGAAAGGATGTGGGGCAAAGCTTTGAAAAAATGCCGTTTTTAGATGAGACATTATTTGTTTAGATAATCTTCGGCAAAATCACATAATAAATCGTTTGTCGACGCGTTTCGAACCAACCAGTGTGGTTCATCGTCAGGACAAGTTGAAGAACCAATCTGGATTAGCTTGATTAAATAGAGGTGCAGAGACTCCAACGGTTATAATGCCAACGACTAATTTTGACCAATCACCCTAGTCAAATTCAAAAATAAAAAGAATATATATATATATATATATATATATATTCCTAGAAAAGGTAAGTAAAGGCATTTCACTTGTTTATTTATAAATAAATAAATCTAATACTAAATATTAAGAAAATTCATATTTTAGTTATAAAGGTCATTATATCTCGTATAAAGTACATATTTATATTAGTAATCATCCCAATATTGTTTAAATACAACTAAAAGGTGATAAATCATTATTATTTAGGTAATGCGTAATAATTATTAAAGGTTCATTGGTAAGTTAGATCTTTAAATTATATTATTCTTATCTATTATTTTAATATAATGGTCTTTAAATTAATAAGTAATGAATGTTTAATAATAAACTATATCTACTTAATAATCCATAATTCCAAACAAATTGTTAAATTATTACTTATTCCTAGGAATTAGTTCCATTAGGTACATAGAATAACTAATTATCCTTATGGTTAAATAATTAATAATAATTTAATATTTCAAGTTTAACTAAGACGTTATTTAATTACTTATAAGGTAATGTTTATTAAAAATGGTATTTATTGGTATATCCTAACTAATCCTTAATGGTAAATTTTATATTCAATGATAATCCGTATTAATTTATTTATACCAATAAAAATATATTAAGGTTAATTATGTCAAAATAAAAAGGTTTTATTAGACAAAAGGTCAACTCAATACTAAGGATATAATAGAATTAATAATGGAGACATTATTATTATATGACTGGATCGAGCAGTTTTAACGCGGACTTCAAGCTCGTTAAAAAATAAACATAAACAACGAGCAAGTGTTTCCCCCAGCGTTTAAGCTCATTTTAAAATAAAAAATGAACCAATTTCCGTAAATGACCATCGTGAATGTAGTACTTCAGCCTTTTAAGCCTTGGTCATGTTCTCATCATCACCTCCACTCTGTATTGGCCGATCATTCACCTCCACATGATTGTTTACCCCTTTTGAGGAACAACTGCGAAGAGTGATCTTGTTCGCCATCCTTGTGACACTGCCGTGATTGGAAAATTCCAAACCTTACTTAGAATCAACTGCTACTCGAATCTATCACTCGTTCCTCAAAAAATGAGTCTTCTTTAAGCTCTTTTCAACTGACTTGTAAAATATGAAAAGATTGCTGAGCCATTGGCCTCTCCAGCTCGTTAAAGTGACTGGAAGTGCTATCCCTCCTTTAGATTTTAATCTTTTTGGACATGAGGGATTATTACACAAAAAGATCGAGCGCTTGTTTTGTTCGGCTCGTTAAAATTACCGAAAATTCATCCCTTTCATATTATTTTATACTTTTTCGGACTTAAGGGATTAGATGAAGAAAAAGGATTTTTGGAGTTTCCTTTACGTCCCTTTTCAGACTCTCTAAAATTGAAAAGGACCGAGTTATCTTTGTCGTTAAACTCGTCAAAACCTAATAGCGACAAACTTGTCCATAACAGACAAGAACGAGTTTCACTATCGCTAGGCTCGTTAAAACATAGCGATGGGTTTGCCTGAAGGGAAAATTATAGAAAAATCATATGTTATCCTCCTCAAGCTTGACAAAAATAAAGAGGTACTGGTCAACAATGACTGGGGAAAAATTGGGAAGAAAACTTGAAGAAACTTTGTTGGTAGCAAGTCGCTCTTGAACATGACACTTTCACTCCACATCCAAGTAGGGTTGGGTTGTTCCATTCACTGGTCACATCACCATGGTTCCATCACACCATCCACATTTGGGGTTAATGCTACCAATCCATCATGTCAGTGTCGCCGATATGTTCAATAGAAGTCGCTTAGAGAATTCACCTGTGTCTCACCCACTATAATACATTTTCGCTCCATTCTTTCATGACCGCCACCCTGAACCGTATATCACTAGATTTTTTTCACCTCCATTAAAATCATTTGCTCTTTTCCGTGTCATTGATGTGGGATTCACTAAGGCCCTCCTATGACAGATTGCTTCTTGTCGACATCAGCTCATTATCCAAGAAGTCGATCTAGGAACAACCCTTTCATTACTTTGAAGCTTGCATGCCTCAATGGCAAGTTTCTCACTTCCGGCAACAGGTTTACATCAATGGCCTTCGACCGAAAGATTTTGTGTGGTGTTCGATGCCAAGTCCCTTATTCACACCACGTGAATTGTACTGCAGTACCTTGAGGATCATTATCATTATCGGTGATTCCTCTCGCGCCTGTTAACAACTTACATCATTGGCTGGTAATCAAGCGATGTCTTTCCATGTTCGACTCCAGAACATCTCTCACATGGATCGACTTGTACTTTGAGTGAAGATCGAACAAGATTGAAGACCCCAGATCTAGTTTCATCCATCCGGGCTGCGATATATATTCAGGAAAATAAAGACATCAAATGTACATCATTGCTGCAAAGATAATCATCCAATCTAAGGGATGATGGCTCTACCAGAATCATCAGTCTACACTCAGATGATTGTCTGTCCTATGTACATGAGAATGAATTTATAAAGCTGAGCATGGGAATGCCCGCCTCAGCTAGATCATGAAAATAATATGAATATAATGTATTGTATTGTATCTTATTACAGGTCACCTTCCAGCTCAAAAAAACTTCGGATCCTCATGATAAAGCATTTCACCCGACATCAAAAGATTAACGACCTCATGCTTTAGGGGGAAACTATTATAGACATTTTTGGGCACTGCAACCCCAAGCATAAATGTCCATAAACCAAGGGCTCCTAAGTCCCTAAAGGTGTTGTTCCAACCCCTAAAAGAACAAGGTCAACTGATTACAGCATCTCCCAGAAGTTCTCCATGAAAAACTACTCAGAACCGGTCAAAACTGGACCATTTCACCTGCTCCATAGGCAAAGTGCATTGCATCCCACCTGAATACACACAGTAGGTGTGATGCATGTCAAAAAGCCCTTCTATGGGGTGTGATGGGCGAGAAGGGACAAATGGCAGGGTCAATCCGTAAGGTGGAGGAGCATGGAATCTTCCAGAAACCTCTCCTGTGACACTTGCCTCTCTGAATTCGACCAGGGATGAGTAAGAGATCATCAATCTCCAAGTGGAATCAAGAACTATCAGGGAGAAGACACTAATCAAATCTCAAAAGCTGACTCACCTCCCTTGTAGACATCTATATATGGATCCCTCATCCCAGAGATCCAGAGGCTGGAATTTTGTATCTTGTAAGGAAGTGTTGTTGGTTTCTGGGTGCAATATCATAGTGTTGGGTGATATAAGCTTTTCATGAGGTGAAGAAGGGTTTCTTGCTGAGAGGATGACGCTGGGTCAGAACAATTGGTTGTAATCGTCTTTTCTCTTTCTTGATTATCAATGAAGCTATTCAAGTTTTCCTCCACATTCTTGTAGGATTGATGATTTATGCATTTGTGTGGTCAATGTACATCTGATCCTATATTGTTTATGATAATAGATCTATGTTCTTGGATAGTGTTATGCTGCTTTGATTCTACAGGTACTCTTTGAAGCTGGGTAGACAAGGAAGCAAGTGGCAAAGACCTACCAGAAGAGAGAGGAATCAGGCAAGGAACCAAGCGCAAGACAGAGGTTGGTATCCTTATTCTTCTCTTATCTATTTCTCATAAAGGAAAACGAAAGTAGTTTTTAGTGTTTTTATTTCTAAGGTATCTACCAGCCTTAGTGGGACTAGCAGCTCTGCATAGACACTAGTTTTCTCGACAACAGGATGGGATTAAATTTGATAGATCAAAATTTGAAGTCATCTCCAAGTTGCTTATTCCAAATTGTCAAAAAGATGTTAGAATTTTTCTGGGATTTACTGGGTACTATAGAAGATTTATAAAGAACTTCACTAAAATAACATCTCAACTCTTGAAATTGCTCACAAAAGACTGTGAATTCAAATGGGATCCTGATTGTCAATCAACATTTGAAACTTTGAAAACAAGAATATTTGAGGCACCCATCTTGAGAGGGCAAAATTGGAAACTTCATTTCCATATTTCTACAGATGCTTCAGATACAACTCTAGGGGTTGTGTTGGGTCAAAAGGATTTAGTTCCTTATGCCATTTACTATACTAGTAAAAATTTGACTCCCACTGAGTTGAACTATACTGTGACTGAAAAAGAGTTCTTAGCTGTTGTTCATGCAATCAATAAGTTTAGACATTATATATCAGGCTATGAAACTTTTGCCCATACTGATCATTCCGCGATTAGATATCTAATGAACAAACCTGTTACTAATGGCAGAGTTACAACGTGGCTCTTAATTTTACAAGAATTCAATATTACTATGTTGGATAGACCAGGGAAACAAAATATAGTAGCTGATTTCTTGTCTAGGATCCAAAATACTAAAGAAGATTCTCCAGTAGAGGATAAGTTTCCGGATGAATATTTATTTGCAGTAACTACTAAGACCCCTTGATATGCAGATATTGCTAACTATTTGGTTACAGGGAAACTACCTCCACATCTATTTCCTAGTGAAAGGAGAAAGATTATACAGGAGAGTTCAAAATATTCATGGATTTCTAACGAATTGTTTAAAACAGGGCCAGATCTTGTGATCATAAGATGTGTTAGGGAAGATGAAATGCCTGACATCCTCAAGGCATGTCATGATGAACCATGCGCCGAACACTTTTCTGACAAAAGGACAGCCTATAAAATCCTCTCTTTAGGATATTATTGGCCTTCCCTCTTCAAACATACAAAAGAATATGTCAAAAGGTGTGACAACTGCCAAAGGGTAGGGAAACTGACTCTTTCAAATGAAATGCCATTGCAACCACAGGTACTCATCAAACCCTTTGAAAAATGGGCTTTAGATTTCATTAGACCTATTAATCCACCATCTAAACAAAAGAAGTATATATTGGTATGTACTGATTATGTCACTAAATGGGTAGAAGCCAAAGCATTACTTTCTGCTATTGAAAATTCAGTTGTTAGTTTTCTTTATGAGGATATTTTTACTTGCTTTGGTGTTCCAAGAGAAATTGTGACAGATCAGGGAAGTCAATTCACATCCAACATGGTGGAGAAGCTGATGGAAGAATACAAAATCAAGCACATAAAATCTACTCCTTACCATCCGTAAGCAAATGGCCAAGTGGAGTCTACAAACAAAGTTATTGAAGGCATCATCACCAAAACTGTTCATCTACACAGAAGAGATTGGGCAGAAAGGCTTCCTGAAGCTTTATGGGCCTACAGAACTACATGGAGGAATACAACAGGACATTCTCCCTATGAACTTGTTTATGGGAAAGAAATCCTGCTCCCCATTGAGTTCCAAGTCAAAACTTTCAAGATGGCAGTTCAGTTGGGGATGGATCTATCAGAAGCTCAAAAGCACAGAATGGAGCAGTTGAATGAGCTAGATGAGATTAGACAAGAAGCAATCCTAAGAACTGATCTAGTTCAGTATCAAAGAGCTAAGTGGCATGAAAAATACATCAAAGAGAAAAAGTTTCAAGAAGGAGATTGGGAAATGTTATTTGATTCCAAGTTTAAAGACTTCAAAGGTAAATTTCAGACTCATTGGCTTGGGCCATATGAGATTGACAAAGTCTTTAACAATGGAGTGGTAAGAATCAGAACTATTAATGAATTTCAAACTCCTCTTATTGTGAATGGCCACAGATTAAAGATCTATCATAAGCCACTCTCAAAAGAGGAATTTGTCAAAATGTTTCAAGAAAGTTCTGCAATGAGGCTGGTGAAGAAGAATCCTTCTTCTCCACCAGCCTAGCTTTTGTTCCTTTCTGTTAAAAAAAAAATTAAAATTGTATAAGCCTGAAAACCAATCACAGATTGGCAGCCTTATACAGAAAATACAGGGCAAAAATTAGAATCCTCTGACACCCTGTATTTTCCAAAATAAAAATAAAAAAATCTCTCTTTCTTTTCCACTTTCAGTTCACTTCACCTCATTTTCATTCCACTCCATTTCATTTTCATTCCACTCCACTTCATTTCATTCCACTCCATTTCATCCATCTCATTTCATTTGACCAATAAAAATTTCTTTCATGACCATTTTCATTCAGTCAGTTATCATCTATCCATTTTCATTCAGTTAAGTGGTCGTTGTGTCCGTTTCCGTAGCTGAAACCAGTTTCTGCAGCCAGAAGCAATTTCCACAACCACCACTCTATTTTTCAAATTAACAGTCAAGATGTTAGTTCAATAATCATGAAAGCAAGTGCAGGTATGACCGAGGACATATTATGAAGACATGGAGCACCTAAAGGCATCAATAAGGAGTAGTTGAGCATGGACAAACAAATGGAAAAAATTCCAAGGTATGAGTAAAATTTTTATTTCAAATAGCAATGAAAACACATTTTAGCATAGTTATTAAACCATAAGCTCCACTATATGCAATGATTGCCGTGATAGCTCCATAACCATTCCACGAAATTCCTCTACGAATCATGCATTTATTTTCCAAACGGTCTTATGATTAGCCTTCGGATTTAATTTGTGTTGGTTGCATTTTAACACTCCACCTGTAATCATAAGGACGTGGTCGATTTGACTACAACTCTTCTCAGTTGCATAAAATTGGCAGCCGTTTCATAAACGTGTTTGCGTCTACTCTACAGCCACCCAATTTAAAATTCCGTCGGATGCACTGTACTCTCCCTACTGTTCTATTAACATCATGGCTGCATTTCCACCTTGCTCACATAAGCCTTCACCCCTTCACGAATTTACTTCCACTATTTATCCTCTGTTTTCTGCTCACAGTTACTGGCTTTCCCCATAAAATCTGTTCACTCCCATAGATCAGCCATCTCACTTCCGCTAAACCCTCCTCACGTAGACAATTTTCAAGAACAGGAGGGATGGGTCTGTTGTTGAGGGCAGAACCGGAAGGGCCTAAGTTTTTAGAAGGATACCTGCACGTGAAAAATGGCTACGTTTCATTCAAAAATTTAAGGGCCACAATAAGGATATTACAAAGGCTTTTGCGAGGTCTTTTAACGACTAGGAGGTGCAGATTGGGGACCTCAAGTTTATAGTCACTGAGGCATCCATAGCAGCTGCTACAGAACTTCCCCAGGAAGGTGAACGCTGGTTCAAGAACAAGATCTTTGACGAGCAGGCTTGGAGAGTCATACTACGCAACCTAGGTATGGACGTAACTATATTCAAACGAGGAATTCCTGTCCATACTTTAAAAGAGGAGTGGGCCAACTTATTGTTAATTATTCAAAAGTTCATTACTTGTGAAGGCCGTTTTGGGGCAATGTATATGTATCATACCCGGTTATTGATGAATTTTTTAGAAAACCAAACCCTCAATTTGCCCTACTTTTTATTTCTGAGCTTGAAAAAGATGTGCACAACAGTCCAAAAGAATATAGAAGACATAGAACCCCATTTGTATCATCATGGGCTTGTGAGAATTCTAATTGAGGACCAATTGAAGAAAAATAGGGACACCTGGGAACAGTTTTTGGTGAGAAACTACATTCAAGAGCCACCTGAGGTACCTGAGAGCAGTAAAGCAAGAAGAAGTAGGAGGAAGGAGACAAGTGTAATAATTGAAGACCCTCCTATTAGCAAAACCAAAGAAGTTAATCACGAAGAGATTCTGGAAAGAACAAAGGACAAAAACCAAAGAAAATCAAAAGGGAAACGAAACATAGAAGCTGTTTATCAAAATCCAGAGCCTTCTCAAAAAGAAGACCACCAAACACTGTCCAAAAGACTAACTTATCTTAGAGAACAAGCAGCCAAGAAGAAACGAAAGGAAAAACAGAGTAAGGAGGAAGATACTAGTCCACAGCATGTGAGAAGAAGCTCTAGGCTTAAGGGGAAATTAAAGAAAGTAAAAACCAAAGGGCCCCACTTTATTGATTTGGGGGAGGAAACCCTAGAAAAGCCTCCAGCAACCTCTCTTGACCGTAGCCCACACCATACTTCCATTTCATAGCCATATGTTGACATGAGTCCTTCTCGGCTAGAGTTTGAAATCAGTCCCTCTCAATAGGATTTTGGGGTTAGCCCAAGGAAGGCTACACCTGAGGTGGACCCAAATCAGTAGGAAATGTATGATTATATATAATCTTTAGAGAAGACAGCTACAGGTCCAAGCACGTCATCCACTCAGCCTCACACAGCACAAGAAGCTCTAGTCCAATCATTGAAATAAGAAGTCTTTGAATTGGAGGTTCTAAATAGACATATTAAAAATGAAAATGAAGCATTAAAGGAGCAAAGCAGATTGGACAAGATCATTCATGACAACACTATGTTACATCTGGGACTGTGGCAGAAAAAGAACAGGAAATTAAAGAAAAAGTGCAGGAAGTTGAGTAGGGAATTGATCAGTCTCAAATTCAGATGCTTGATGAGGAAGCCCATGATGGTAGTAGTACCAAGGAAGAAGAGAAGAGGACTGGATGTACTGGCAGAAGCTTTAGAGCACATGGACTAAAGGGAGGATGATCAAAATTTTGGTTGCATGGAGACATGCAACACCTTCATAGTGGGGGTATGTTGAGCCCCAAACTTGCATCTTTCCTATACACCTTTATAGACTTTTTCCATTTACCTGGACCTCATAAGCTGTCAACATCATTGAATATTAGTTTAAAAGAGCATATAAAGTGGTTTCCTAACTATGTTTTGTGTCTGCTGTTTGAATTAGATGTTTGCTCATTGAGCTGCGGAATCTTGTCACTTTCCGCAACCTTTTTGTTAAAGTCTATATTGTAGGTGTCTTCAGGCAAATCGAGCCACATGGGCAAGTTGGAAATGACGTGGACATGGAACGAGTCCTATTGGCTTAGTGGAATTCATCAGAGGAGGCCATAGTCAACAGTGGTCAAGCGGTGGTCAACAGAAGAGTCCTACAGTGACAGAACTCCGTTTTTCACCACGTGAAGACTTGTGTGGCCGTTCGTAGATCTCTGGGGACATATCAACACCTGTGGACTGCTCCATAAGGCAAATCCAACAGCCACCCTCAATAGATTTAATCACCACGGCAGCCATGATGCTAGATCCCTGGACGTTTTTGTTCACGTGTCCTCTGTCAGCGCAGTTCTTAGGAAATCAGTTATGTAAACGTTTGTTATAAATAATGCGTTTCCATATGCATAGTAGTTAGCCTTTGTAATGTAATTTTGCTGTGAAGAAAGCCCACTATGCTGTGACATTATTCTTTGTTATGACTGCGTTTTGAATACACGAGAAGACTCTGTTCATAAGCATAATTCGTGGTTGATAGCTGTTGCCCGAGGTTGTGCAGAGGGCCCCTACACATGCCGAGGTTTTGTTTATTGCTGTATAGTTTCATGCTTTATTTCCTTATGTTCATTATGCCATAGTTATTCATGTGTATATATTGCATTTCTGATGGTATTAACGTTTTATTTATGTCCATAATTTTTCATGCTTTATACTGTTGTTAATTGATCAGTGTCTTTGTTCCAGATTACAGTAGGCAGCCCGGACATTTGCACATAGTTTTACAATGACTAATGACATGGAATCAGTATTGTCCTTCTGCTGATTTATCTTTCTTAGTTTTTAATTCCAGCACTGTTTTATTTATTTAAGTTTTGTTCATTTGCTTTATTAGTTAGATTAGATATTGAATTGCTCATGTCATTTTCAGTTACCTCCGAAAGCCATAGCGAGACTAATGGTGAGGGATTGAAGTATGAGTGTGTAGTTTGATATTAGTTTATTTTTCTACAAGTTAGATATTAAATTGCTCATGTCATTATTAGTTACCTCTGAAAGCCATAGCGAGACTAATGGTGAGGGATTGAAGTATGAGTGTGTAGTTTGATATTAGTTTATTTTTCTGCAAGTTAGATATTAAATTTCTCATGTCATTATCAGTTACCTCCAAAAGCCATAGCGAGAATAATGGTGAGGGATTGAAGTATGAGTGTGTAATTTGATATTAGTTTATTTTTCTGCAAATTAGATATCATATTGCTCAAGTTGTTTATGATTACCTACGAAAGCCATAGTGAGATTAATGGTGAGGGGTCAGAATATGAGTTGACATAATTTGATTTTAACTTTACTTTGCTTGCAATTTTTGGATTTCTTTGAGTTCAGTTTCTTTTGTATTTAGATAGCAGCAAGGATAATGGTTTCATGATCAATAGTTTACTGTTTGTTTAATTAGAATAGTGGCACATTTTCATGCTCTTTTAGGAATTAATTTCATTTGGAAATCATTTTAAAGGATATCATTGCCTTGAACATTTACATCCATCCTTGTCTTTTAGAATTTCCATCTCACATTAGGAAATCAACAGAGACAAACCCAAAACGAAATAAAAATAAAAAAACGACAAAAAATAAGAAATAGGTTATCTTGCACATATAGTGCGCCGCACTTCAACAGTTTACGACTCCCAGATTGACAATTAATATAGCAATTTAGAACACTCTAAATTGACCAAACATATGGCCAGATACAGTTCAGGAACTTTTAAGGTGTCATTCCAGGAACTATTCAAGTACCTTTGCAGCAACAAGGACAACTCCTGCAACAGTAAGGGAAACCTTCATTGCAACAAGGCTAGATGATGCCGCAACAAGGACAACTGCAACAATCACAGGGGCAACCCTTGCAATAGTTGCAACAAACCATGCAGCCGAAGCAGCCGAAAATGCAGTATGCACCGCAATCCTCCTAGCCTATGCCTTTGCAAGGTCAACCTTTGCCGCTACAGGGACAACTTTTATAGCCACAAGGTTAGCCCTTGCAACAACAATGTCAACCTGGGCAGAAACAACCCTTATAATCATATCAACAGGGTCAACCCTTGCAAGGGCAAGGCTAGGGTCAAGTTTTGTAGCAACAAGTGCAGAATCCTTACGTCTAAGGGAAGCAGGTCCAAAACCCTTTCATCCAGGGGTAGCAGGTCCAAAACCCGTATGCTTAGGGACATCAGGTGAAAAATCCATATGTCCAAGGCCAACAGGCTCAACAACCTTTTAACTCATATGTTGCTTATCAATAGCCTCTGGCCAGACAGTTTCAAGGCTTTTAATGTCAGAATCCTCCCTACGGGCAAGGTTACCTATAGTGGGGGCAAAATAAAATGACATATGGACAAAATCCTCCACTATGGGGACAAAATCCTTACCAGCAGGGATGAGCCTTGCCAGTTGGGCCCCCTTATCGACCTCAAATGCCTTTCAATACCCAATTGTCATTCTTGGCTACACTGGAACTGCTAGATGTGTCTAGACTCACGAATGACCCACTTCTTCATTCACTATACTAGTCTCCAGTTCCATCCAAGGTTCCGAACGATTTTCTGAATTTTGAAGGAAAAGTGAAAGAGGATCCACAAGCCCATGTGATGACATATCACCTCTGGTTCTCCTCGAATTCCTATGTTGATGATTACATTCGCCTTTGACTTTTCCAACGAACTCTTGCGAGTGCTGCAACCAAATGGTATATCGAGCTCAGTTGAAATACCTATCATGACTTTAACACTCTCACCATGGCCTTTCTCACACATTTCCAGCCGCTGATTTCGTATGAAACTGGCACCCATCTGCTTATGTTGCTCAAGCAAGACATTGCGACCCACATCTTCGATCACATCCATGAATGGAGACATAGGCGCTGTCTGATTAAGTTTGATATTGCTGATTAGTTGTTGATCGAGTGGTTCACCAAATCATTTGTCAAAAAAATTGTTGAGGACAATGCTATGGGTGGATGCATCATTGAGGAACAAGCCATCGCGCGTGCCCAATATCTAGACCTCGTCTATTCACAATTCGACACATTATATGATGTGTTACCCGATGCACCTAGACCATCATCTGATATGACGACATCTAATTCTTTGGCTACACCTCTTGATGTTGGAGTAATTGGTTCAGTGATTCAGACCCCTGAAAAATCTTCTTGCAAATAGAAGTCAGTCTCCAACACTACTCCAAATGATTCCTCTTGTAATTCATCCAACCCTGGTAAAACCTCAGAGGTTCATACTATCCAGTCTACTGCAATGGATAAATCCTCTAAAGGTAAGAAGAAAGGCAAAGGCAAGGGTAAAGCCGATGCCCTGAAACAGGGTCCTCCTAAGTCATCTGCTAGTGATGCTTCCTAACGGAAGCCCAAATATCCATGGCTCATTTGTGAGTTAGTCGTTTGCTCAATGGGACTCCAGCTGTCCTGAAAGAGCCCTTTCCGTCCCAGCAGACTCAAATGGTAGACCAGCCTCAGTCATCCGCTTCCTCAGGTTCAAAAGTATTCATGATGAGTACCCCGATTAACGTGGCTACCAGGTCAAAATATTACCAAACCCCTACCTTGACTGCAGGGAAAGAGAAAGAAGGTACCCCTTCTTCTTCTACCCCATCTAGTTTTGGTCCTCTCCATGTAGAGCTACCCAATCCTGATTCCACCATTCGACTAGTCAACATTATAACATTGTTGAAGATTTGGCTTAGGCGCCATCAGTTATGTCTTCTCTCGAGGTCCTTCAAAGCTGTCCTTCTCAGCGGAAATCGTTAATCTCGGCTATTGGGGGTATTTCTCCAGCTGACTCTAATCTCATCTATTTTGACTTAGAAAACCACGTTCCACGTTTACCTCATCAGATTGCCTTTCTCATTCAGGTGATCATAAATGAGAAAACCATTCATAGGACTGTCATTGATGAAGGTGCTTCTACCTGCATCATGTCTGTCGCTTGTTGGAAGGAAATTGGTTCTCCTACATTGAACTAGTCCCCTAACACTTTGGAAGCTTTTGACAGATGCGATTCGCGACCATTTGGTGTCCTTCCCAACCTTGCCATTGCTTTGGAAGGCAAGACAGTACACGTCAAAGTAGAGACCATTGGTGCTAATGTTAAGTACAATATTCTACGAGGAAGGATTTGGACCCATGCCATACATGTTGTAGCCTCCTCCCTTTTCCGTGTGATTTGTTTTCCATCAAGGAAATATAGTCACAGTCGACCAAGTATCCTTCTTTGCCTCTTCCTCCTTAGATGGCAATGTTCCATATGTTAAGCACACCGATTCTCCTTATGGGAGTGTGGGGGCATGACTCTTTAAAGATCCTGCCTTAATGGGCATTTTTCCGCTCCCACGTCCTCATGTTGCCTCTATCAACATGATTTTGGTCAAGTCTGATCCTTGGGTCATTCCTTCCCTAGATCTTGTTGATACGTGGGGTGAAGTTATGCCGTTAAGTCTCGTCGAAATTGATTACGTGGAAATTGTTTCGGCTTTGCCTTCGGTATCATTTGATCATCCTGTTTCTATAACATCTCTAAATGCATATTCTCAATCCTTGTGGCTTGGTTCTTCAGAATCCCCTGATCCCTTAGCTGAGACTTTTATCTCTGACGATAGTATCATGGAAGTAATGTCTCTGGAGGAAGTACCTTGGAACAACACTCATCATCGTTCCTCATTCTTGCCTGGCATGGCGGTCATGTCTACTTGTCTCGAGGAGTTCTCTTCTTAGTTCTTATCCCTACCACTTCAGACGCTGATCATGACTCATTAAGTTTGGTCAGAAGGGAACATGGGTAACATTACCCAAACGATACCAATTGATATTTCTATCAAGCCTGGTGTCGTTGAAAATGTCCATATCGGGGTAAATTTTTCTCTAGAAGAGATTAATCTCTATAATCATCTGTTACAAGAGTTCTGAGATGTTTTTGCATGGTCATATGAAGAAATTCCCGACATTGACCCAAGTATAGCCGTGCATGAGATTCCAACCTATCCTCATGCGAAGCCCGTTCGCCAACGACTTCGTCCAATGCACCCTAGAAAAGCTACCACCATTAAGGGTGAAGTTGAAAAACTTCTGAAAGCTAGATTTATTTATCCATTCCCTCTCACAGATTGGCTGTTGAATATCGTACCAGTGACAAAGAAACAAGGAACTATTCGCATTTGCGTTGATTACCGTGATCTCAATCGTGTTGGCATTATGACACAGGTTTGGCGCTATGACACAGATGTTGTCCTTGATGGCAACTAACTCAGATGACAGATCACAGTTCAGGCTCTCAGAATGAAGGAAAAAGAGATATACGCAGGATCCCCTTGACCAAGCCACGTATACACGCAAGTTCGCTGACCAAAAGGCACATATGCGTATACACGCACTTTCACGCAAGGAAAGGCGCGTACATGTTGGAGAATTTGGTTTTCATCCGTGGTATTTGGACCATGGTATTTTGACCCATGGTATTGGTCCAAGGTATTTTTGTCCGAAGTATTGACCCTAGGTATTGATTCTAAGTGGTTTTGGACCATGGTATTGAGTAAGGCCAAAGACTATAAAAGGAGGAGAAAATCATTAGGCAAAGTCACTCATGCAATTGAATATTTAATGAAGAGTAAGATCTAAAATATTGGTCATTGGGTTATGGTGCATAGTTGGATCTGAATCAAGGAGGAACCTGAGCACTTGAAGAAGGATAAGTTCTATTGATGGGTCAAGATCTTAAGGCTTGAAGAGAAGTATCTTTGTATGGTTTTGATCTTTTATCCGAATAATTGGCGCATGTCGTAATCTGTAAATCTGATGATCTGAGTATAACTGATGTCTGAATAGTTGTAAAGGATAAATCATCTTTTACAGATCTGTACGCAGGTTCATTACAACAAAGGTGCATATACACTCCGGTTCGGCGTACGTCTCATAAAATATGTTTTAGCTACTTCTGTTTGCTGTTGTAGTGTTCTAGGTTTTGGCTTGGGTTCTGGTACTGTTATTGCATTATGGTTACAACATTCAGAGAAGTGATTGTTTGATTTAGTTTTGGTTGGTGCAAAGGAGATTGATTGATGCAGATATATTTTGATGTTTGATTGATGTTATTGATGGATCCAGTCTGAAAATTTATGAAACGTGGTCCCTGGAAGAAAAGAGAAGGTTGTAGCCTTCTATAGGTCAGCACTTATGTACTAGTACATCAGCTAGTACAAGAGCTAAGGGGGTTGTAGCTCCCTTCCAGGAGAAGCTGGGGAATGAGAGAAGGTTGTAGCCTTCTATAGGTAGAAGCCTGCGTATTGGTATAAGACTGCACTAGTACAAAAATATTGTAAAAAGAAGTTTCTTATTAAAAGAATATAGAGACGAATTATAGCAGGTGGTTTTCACCCACATTGGGTTTCCACCTTATATCTTGTGTTCTTGTGTGTGATTGTCTGCTCTGTTTTTACTGTACCTGGTTACTGTTATATGGTTCTGATGCACAGATTAAATATCAAAATCTGATTAATTAACTAAATTATAAGTCTGCAGGATATACGCTAGTTTCCTTAACTATAGTTGCGTATATACGCAAGTTTCATTAACTGAAGTAGCGTATAGAAATCTGATTGTGAAAAGAATTATTATTGACTTGCTAATACTGATTCACCCCTCCTCTCATTATTATTTCCAACAATTGGTATCAGAGCCAGGTTATTCAGAAGAAGCTTGATTGCTTGAAGGAAGATCTATCATTATGAGTAACTACGAAAGAGAGGCATCCATTAGACCACCAATATTTGATGGGAGAAACTTCGTCTATTGGAAGGTAAGAACCGCAACCTATCTTCAATCTCTTGGAACAGATGTTTGGGAAATCGTTGAAGGAGGATACACATTTCCATCAGCAATTCCTACAAATACGGCGGGTAAAAAGCAATATGAAACAAATGACAAGGCTGTCAATACTCTATTGGGGAGTCTGTCACAATCAGAATTTGTTAAGGTTATGCAGCTCAAAACTGCCAAAGAAATATGGGACAAGATCATTCTAAGCTATGAAGGAGACGATCAGGTAAAGCGTACAAAACTACAATCTCTCAGAATTCAATATGAAACTCAGAATGCACAGTGATGAAAGTATAGCTAATTACTTCTTACGTATAGATGAGATTGTTAATTGTATGAAAAACTTGGGTGAAGAGATAAAATAAGTTACTTTAGTTGAAAAGGTTTTAAGATCCTTGTCTTCTAAGTTTGAATCAAAAGTTTCTGCCATAGAAGAAAAGCAGGATCTTCAGAGTATCACTATGTCACAGCTACACGGAATCCTAACTGCTTATGAAATGAGAAAAGTGGGTCCATCAGATATGAGAGAAGCCGCATTCAAAGCTTCAGGAAAAGGAGAACTCAATGAATCAGGACATACGTCAGAAGGAGAGGAAGAATCAAACTTTGTCAAGAACCTTCAACGGGGTTCTGGAAGATTCAGAGGTAAACTACCTTTCAAATGTTTTGCTTGTGGAAGAGTCAGTCATTATGCTACCAAATGTCCTCACAAAGATAAGCTTGATAAAGGTAAGGAATCGAAAAAATGGAATAGAAAACAAAGTGTAAATAAGAAGAGCTACTATACTCATGAAGATAGTGATGGTTTATCAAATAGTGATGAAGATGAAAATAGTAATGATTATAGACTTCTGATGTCTTTTGAAGATGATGATGTCTTGGATGCTTTAGATGAAGATGGTCTTTATGAAGAAATTTCTAAACTTAAAATTTGTTTAGAATAAAAGGATATGATCATAGATACTCTGACATTCCAACTTGTTGAAACGGAAAAACATAATGAAAAATTAGAATGTGAAATTGTGGGTCTAAGAAAAGATATTGAGAAAAGAAAAACTCTCAATCTCAGATTTGCTAAAGGATAAAAAACTTTAGATGAAATTATCAAAGTTCAACATTCTCCTCTAATAAAGATAGGTCTTGGATATACTGAAGAAGCATCTCAAACACAGAAGCCATCAACCTCCAAAAGCTATCTTGATGCAACAAGGAGAAGTGAACAATTTGACAATCGTCAGCAAAGGCATAAAGCACATCACCAGGTAAATCGGGTTCAATCTACTTCAAGGATGAACAGAAACTACGACCAACCACAGGTAAATCATACTCAATCTATTTCAAGAATGAATCACTAGGATAGTAGATTCAATAATCGCAGGAACTACTTTAATGGCCAATGTTTTTCATGTCATAACTTTGGACACAAAGTTGCTCAATGTGTTGCATGCAAGACCATCATGATTAGAGAAGCACAAAATCAAAGCAATGTAACTAGGATCATGAAAAGGACCTACAATAACTTTTCTCCTCTTGAAAATGAAATAGAATGCTCTATCTATAACAACTTCGGTCATGTAGATTCTGAATACAGGAGAAAGTTTCGGCAAACATCTTAGAAGGAAAAAACTTCATTGGGTCCCAAATCATGGAGAAAGAAAAAGCGACAAACAAAAAGATGTGGTATAGCCTTGTATGCAAAAGGACAAGAAAATCAATGGTATATTGATAGTGGATGCTCGAAACACATGACAGGTGATAAAGAAAAACTTCAGTCATACAGTGCCTTAGAAAAGGAAAAGAAGGTCTCATTTGTAAATGACACTCCTGCTGTCATAAAAGGTAAAGGTTCTGTTCTCTTAAAATAAAAGGTTAAAGTTGGGAATGTTATGTGTGTTGGTGGTCTCAAGCATAACCTATTGAGTGTCACTCAAATGTGTGATCAAGGAAATGAAGAGTATTTTGATCAAATGGATGTGTTGTTCGTGAGCTTGATACAGGAGAAACAATTATCAAAGACATAAGAACTCCAAATAATTTATACATACTCAAGGGAGGACAACAACAGTTCTATTTAAGCAAAAATGATGAACACTAGCTATGGCACAGAATATTGGGCCATCTAAGCTTCCCTCAAATAAGGAAAGCATGCAAATTCTAGGCTGTTTACGATCTTCCTGACATCAAAATTCCAGAAAATACAATATGAAAATCATGTTAATTTGGTAAGAAAACCAGAGCAAACTTCCCAGAAAAGGAAGGATCAGCTAGCAAGCCTCTTGAACTTGTTCATACTAATTTATGCGGTCCTTCAAGGAAAAAGTCACCTCATGGAGAAGAATGCTTTATATTGTTCATTGACGATTTTTCCAGAATGTGTTGGATAGGACTTCTAAAGCACAAAGATGAAACATTTGAAAAGTTCAAAGCCTTCAAGCTTTGGTTGACAATGAATCAGATCGCAAAATCAAATGCCTCAGATTTGATCGAGGAGGGGAATTTACCTCAGATGAATTCTTCGACTTTTGTGAAGAACATGGAATAAGAAGAGAATTTTCCACCGCGAGGACTCCTCAGTAAAATGGAGTGGTAGAAAGGATGAACAGAACTATTCAACAAATGGCTCATGCCATGTCAGATGAGTCTGGAACTCCTGCAACCTTCTGGGGTGAAGCTGCATTTGTTGCCATCACTATTCTCAACAAAACAAACGTTTGGGTAAACAACACTCAAACTCCACATGAACTCTGGTATGGTAAGACTCCTATTGTAAAATACTTCAAAGTTTTTGGAAGCAAATGTTACATCAAAATAACTGATGAAAAACTTGGCAAGTTTGAACCTAGAGCAGATGAAGGCATTCTCCTTGGTTACTCTTCTCGAAGTAAAGGATACAAGTGTTATAATAAAAGACTAGGGAAAATTGTTGAAAGTATTGATGTTGTGGTTGATGAAGCTGGCGAAAATCCAATGTAGGTAAAAACTGAAGAATGGGAAGAAGATGAGGATTATCCTTTCACAGCAAGTCAGACTAATGCTGAAGAAGAAGAAACCAATGAAGCACCAAAAGAGCAGATAACGACAAAAGAAAAGACTCCATCCAGATATGTTCAGAAAAATCATCTAGAGACTCAAATTTTGGGATAGAAAGAGGCAGGTGTGCAGACGCGAAGAACTATTACAGAAGCTTCAAGCTATCTAGCATTGCTTTCCTCCATCGAACCGCAAAATGTACATGAAGCATGCAAAGATGAATGTTGGGTCAAGGCCATGAATGAAGAGCTTGAGAAAATTGAAAAGAATAATACTTGGGAATTAGTTCCTAGACCTCATGATAAGAATATCATTGGAACCAAATGAATATTAAAAAACAAGTTGAATGAAAATGGAGAAGTTATTAGAAACAAGGCTAGACTTGTTTGTAAAGGATATGCTCAACAAGAAGGTATAGACTTTGAAGAAACTTTTGCACCTGTTGCTAGACTTGAAGCCATAAGAATGTTCCTTGCTCTTTCTAGCTTTCAAAAGTTCAAAGTATATCAAATGGATGTGAAATCTGCCTTTCTTAATGGAGACCTAGAAGAAGAAGTATATATTGAGCAACCAGACAGATTCATCCTTGGAAATGATCCAAAACTTGTATGCAGACTCAAAAATGCTCTCTATGGTCTAAAACAAGCTCCAAGGGCCTGGTATTATCATCTTGACAAATACCTTCATCAACAAGTTTTTTCAAAAGGATCAGTTGATAGTAATATATATATAAAAATTGACAATGATAAATTGCTAATACTTGTTGTGTATGTTGATGATATCATTTTTGGTAGCAATGAAGAAGCCATGAGTCAAGACTTTGCTTTGGTAATGCAAAAAGAATTTGAAATGTCCCTGCTTGGTGAGCTCACATATTTTCTTGGTTTACAAGTTCAACAAAATAAAGATGGTATTTTTTTATCACAAACCAAGTACCTCAAGCAGATCTTGAAGAAATATGGCATGGAAGATTCTAAACTAGTATGTACCCCTATGGTAATAGGATGCAGCCTCAACACAAATGATGAATCAACAGCAGTACATAAACCAACCTACAGAACCATGATTGGTAGTCTGCTCTATCTAACATGTACCCAACCAGACATCATGCATGCAGTGGGAATAGTTGGAAGATTCCAAGTAAATCCAAAGGAAGCACACCTTCAGGTAGTTAAAAGGATTTTCAAATATCTTGAAGGAACACAAAACTTTGGTTTATGGTATCCTAGAGATACAGATCTTACACTTGTTGCATATATGGATGTAGATTGGGCAGGAAGCATGGATGATAGAAAAAGCACTAGTGGTAGTGCATTCTTTATGGGTTCCAGATTAGTGTCTTGGTTCAGCAAGAAACAAAGTTTAATTGCATTATCTACAACTAAAGAACAATATGTGGCTGCTGCATCTTGCTACACACAACTCCTTTGGATGATGCAAACATTGTAAGACATTGAAATCACATGTACTCAACCCATATCCATTCTATGTGATAATACAAGTGCAATCAATATTTCAAAGAATCCAGTCATGCATTCCAAGACCAAGCACATACCTATCAAATATCATTTTTTCTGTGAACAAGTGCTTGAACAAAAGGTCAAATTGGAGTATGTTCCCTCCAAAGAACATGTTGCTGATATATTCACCAAACCGCTGCCCAGAGAGACATTTGAATATCTCAGGTAGAAGCTGGGATTAGTTGATGCATCATCTTTCTGTTGAAACCTATTTGGTTCAGAGAAAAGTGGTTGTACGCAAGTTTCATGAAGCATATCCGTGTACATACGCTGGTTTCTATGGATACAGTCGTGTATATGTTGGTTTGAAGAAAAACAGTGGGCCAGAATCAAGATGAAAAGAGTCTGATATGGGTTTAGGGGGAGCATATACTTCTAATAATGCATTTTTGGCATTATATTAGAAGATCTTGGTACAATTTCACAGTTGTTTTGGTTTAGGTGGAACAGGTACAAAGGGAGATCATGGTTATTGATGGTGATTGATAGATGCTGCTGATAACTATCTTGTTTTAGATATTTTGTCTCTATATCATGTATATCTTTTATTATCAAGGTCATGTAACGACCTATTTTGTTTCCCCACTATGCCTGGGATGGATGATGTAATGTTCTTTCCTTATCATGTATAACCTTTTGGTGTATCCCCACTTGGTTGGGTGGATGAGTCAATCTTGGTATATCCCCACTTGGTTGGGAGATGGATGTATGTATGAGTCGTTGGTGATAGGAAGGTCATTTATGATGTATAGAGTCTTGTTTTTCTTGTAGAACATCCTTTTGTAGATCTTGCTTACAGTCAGGGGGAGTATGAACATCACACTTCAGCATATCAGAGAATTCAGAATGTACTTAGGGGGAGCATAACCCTTTGCTCTTGATGACAAAGAGGGAGAGTAACTTGGGGTTGCCATCAAGTCCAAAGGGGGAGATTGTTGGCATTATGACACAGGTTTGGCACTATGACACGGGTGTTGTCCTTGATGGCAACTCACTCAGATGACAGATCACATTTCAGGCTCTCAGAATGAAGGAAAAAGAGATATACACAGGTTCCCCTTGACCAAGCTGTGTATACACGCAGGTTTGCCAACCAAAAGGCGCGTATGAATATACATGCACTTTCACACAAGGAAAGGCACGTACATGTTGGAGAATTTGGTTTTGGTCCGTGGTATTTGGACCATGGTATTATGACCCATGGTATTGGTCCAAGGCATTTGTGTCCGAAGTATTGACCCCATGTATTGATTCTAAGTGGTTTTGTACCATGGTATTGAGTAAGGCCTAAGACTATAAAAGGAGGAGAAAATCATTAGGCAAAGTCACTCATGCAATTGAATACCTAATGAAGAACAAGATCTAGAATACTGGTCATTGGGTTATGGTGCATAGCTAGATTTGAATCAAGGAAGAACCTGAGTGCTTGAAGAAGGATAAGTTCTATTGATGGGTCAAGATCTTAAGGCTTGAAGAGAAGTATCTTTTACAGATCTGTACGTAGGTTCATTACAATGAAGGTGTGTATACACGCCAGTTCGGAATTTAAAAACAGTGTATACGCAGGTTTGCCTTCATATAACAGCGTATGAATGCAGTTTCGACACATTGAAGTAGTGTACATCTCATAAAATATGTTTTAACTACTTCTATTTGCTGTTGCAGTGTTCTGGGTTTTGGCTTGCATTCTGGTTACAACATTCAGAGAAGTGCTTGTTTGATTCAGTTTTGGTTGGTGCAAAGAAGATTGATTGATGCAGATATATTTTGATGTTTGATTGTTGTTATTAATGGATCCAGTTTGAAAATTTATGAAACGTGGTCCCTGGAAGAAAAGAGAAGGTTGTAGCCTTCTGTAGGTCAGCACCTACGTACTAGTACATCAGCTAGTACAAGAGCTAAGGGGGTTGTAGCTCCCTTCCAGGAGAAGCTGGAGAATGAGAGAAGGTTGTAGCCTTCTATAGGTAGAAGCCTGTGTACTGGTATAAGACCGCACTAATACAAAAATATTGTAAAAAGAAGTTTCTTATTAAAAGAAGATAGAGACGAATTGCAGCAGGTGGTTTTCACCCACATTGGGTTTCCAACTTATATCTTGTGTTCTTGTGTGTGATTGTATACTTTGTTTTTACTGCACCTGGTTACTGTTATATGGTTATGATGCACAGATTAAATATCAACATCTGATGAATTAACTAAATTATAAGTCTGCAGGATATACGCTAGTTTCCTTAACTACAGTTGCGTATATATGCAAGTTTCATTAACTGAAGTAGCGTATAGAAATCTGATTGTGAAAAGAAATATTATTGACTTGCTAAAACTGATTCACCCCCCCTCCTAGTATTATTTCCAGCAAGTCGTGCCTGTCCTAAGGATAATTACCCCACTCCCTTCATTGACCAGATCATTGATGAATGTGTTGGGAGTGAATTATTTTCCTTTATGGACAGTTTTTTTGGTTACAACTAGATAAACATTGCGCCAACTGATCAAGATAAGAAACCTTTATCTGTTTGTGGGGGACCTTCGAATATAAAAAGTTCCCTTTTGGCCTTAAGAATGCTGGGGCCAAATTTCAAAGAGCGATGTCTTATGCGTTCCATGACATTCTAAACATTGTTCAACCTTACTTGGATGATCTCCCTGCTCATTCTTGTAAACGCCATGATCACCCTAATCATCTCCAGCAAATTTTTCTTTGCTATAGACACTACAACATTTAGATGAATCCACATAAATGTGTCTTCTGTGTCGAATCTGGACGACTCCTCGGCATTATCTTTTCGAAAGAAGGCATTCACCTTGATCCTCTTAAAGTTGAGGCCATAGTTAATTTACCCCCTCCATATTCGTTGCATCAACTGCAAAGTTTGCAGGGAAAAGAAAATTTCCTCCTTTGTTTCGTACCGAACTATGATGAGCTAGCGTCAGGGTTCACCCGATTTCTCAAGCAAGGAACCCCGTTTGTTTGGGATGAGGCTGCCCAAAAGTATTTTGATGACCTGAAGGAGGCTGTCCTCATCAATGCTCCTTTATTGCACCCACCAAACTATCATTGTGATTACTTCCTTTATCTATCTGCAACCTCTAGTACCATCTCTATGGTGCTGGTACAGGATGATGACGAAGGCAATGACCATGTTATTTATTACCTCAGTCGCAAACTCCTCGACACAGAAACACATTATGCTCATGTTGAGAAGTTAGATTTGGCTACTGTACAAGTTGTTCAATGCTTTCGACATTACATTCTACTCCGAACTACCATTGTGATTTCAGAATACAACCCCATGACCTACATCCTGATTCGTCAATTGCTGGGGGGCAAGTATTCAAAGTGGATTGTCATCCTCCAAGAATTTGATTTGGTGTTCACTACTGCAAAATCTAAGAAATCACTGGTCTTCGCTAAGTTGATTTGCTCCCATCCCTTTGCTTCTCTTCTTACTGGTGTCGATGAGCATCTCTGGACGAGACTCTTTTCTTAATTAGCACTCTTGACCCCTCGTAGAGTGATATCATCATATATATCCAGACATCCACTTTCCATTCTACGTTGACCAAGGATGATTTCCGATGCATTCGACATCAATCTCAACCTTACTGTATCATTGGAGATACTTTATACCACATCGGTGTCGATTCAATTCTTCGCCGTTGTGTTATTGGGAAAACTAGTGTCTATGCAGAGCTGCTAGTCCCACTAAGGCTGGTAGCTACCTTAGAAACAAACAAACTAAAAACTACTTTCGTTTTCCTTTATGAGAAAAAGATAAGAGGGGAATAAGGAGACCAACCTCTGTCTTGCGCTTGGTTCCTTGCTCGATTCCTCTCCCTTCTAATAGGTCTTCGCCACTCGCTTCCTCGTCTACCCAGCTTCAAAGAGCACCTGTAGAATCAAAGCAGCATAACACTATCCAAGAACATAGATCTATTATCATAAACAATATAGGACCAGATATATATTGACCACACAAATTCATATAACATCAATCATACAATAATGTGGAGGAAAACTTGAATAGATTTATTGATAATCAAGAAAGAGCAAAGAGGATTACAACCAATTGTTCTGACCCAGCATCATCCTCTCAGCAAGAAAGCCCTTCTTCACCTCATGAAAAGCTTAGATCACCCAACACTATGATATTGCACCAAGAAACCAACAACACTTCCTTACAAGATACAAAATTCCAGCCTTTGGATCTCTGGGATGAGGGATCCATATATAGATGTTTGCAAGGGGAGTAAGTCAGCTTTTGAGATTTGAGTAGTGTCCTCTCTCTGATAGTTCTTGATTCCACTTGGAGATTGATGATCTCTTACTCATCCCTAGTCGAATGTAGAGAGGCAAGTGTGACAGGAGAAGTTTCTGGAAGATTCCATGCTCCTCCACCTTGCGGATTGACCCTGCCATTTGTCCACTCTCGCCCATCGCACCCCATAGAAGGGTTTTTCAACATGCATCGCACCTACTGTGTGTATTTAGGTGGGATGCAACACACTTTGACCATGGAGCAGGTGAAATGGTCCAGTTTTGACCAGTTCTGAGTAGTTTTTCATGGAGAACTTCTGGGAGATGTTGTAATTAGTTGACCTTGCTCTTTTAAGGGTTGGAACAACACCTTTAGGGACTTAGGAGCCCTTGGTTTATGGACATTTATGATTGGGGTTGCAGTGCCCAAAAATGTCTATAACAGTTGCCCCCTAAAGCATGAGGTCGTTAATCTTTTGATGTCGGGTGAAATGCTTTATCATGAGGATCCGAAGTTTTTTCAAGTTGGAAGGCAACTTGTAATAAGATACAATACAATACATTATCTTCATAATATTTTCATGATCTAGCTGAGGCGGGCATTTCCCATGCTCAGCTTTATAAATTCATTTTCATGTACATAGGACAGACAATCGTCTGAGTGTAGACTGATGATTCTGGTAGAGCCATCATCCCTTAGATTGGATGATTATTTGTGCAACAATGATGTACATTGGATGTCTTTATTTTCCTAAATATATATCACAGCACGGATGGATGAAACTAGATTTGGGGTCTTCGATCTTCACTGAAAGTACAAGTCGATCGATGTGAGAGATGTTCTGGAGTCGAACATGGAAAGACATCGCCTGATTACCAGCCAATGATGTAAGCTGTTAACATGCGCGATAAGAATCACCAATAATGATGATGACCCTCAAGGTACATTAGTACAATTCACATGGTGTGAATAAGGGACTTGGCATCAAACACCACACAAAATCTTTCGGTCGAAGGTCATTGATGTAAACCTGTCGCCGGAGGTGAGAAACTTACCATTGAGGCATGCAAGTTTCAAAGTACTGAAAGGGTTGTTCCTAGATCGACTTCTTCGATAATGAGCTGATGTTGACAAGAAGTGATCCATCATAGGAGGGCCTTAGTGAATCCCACATCAATGACACGGAACAGAGCAAATTATTTTAATGGAGGTGAAAACGATCTGGTGATATAAGGTTCATGGTGGTGGTCATGAAAGAATGGAGCATAAATGCATTTCAGTGGGTGAGACACAGGTGAATTCTCTGAGCGAATTCTCTTGAACATATCGGCGATGCTCACATGATGGATTGGTATCATTAACCCCAAATATGGATGGTGTGATGGAACCATGGTGATGTGACCAGTGAATGGGACAACCCAACCCGACTCGGATGCGGAGTGAAAGTGTCATCTTCAAGAGCGACTTGCTACCAACAAAGTTTCTTCAAGTTTTCTTCCCAATTTTTCCCCAATCATTGCTGACCAGTACCTCTTTATTTTTTTCAAGCTTGAGGAGGGTAACATATGCTTGTTCTATAATTTTCCCTTCGGGCAAACCCGTTGCTATGTTTTAACGAGCCTAGCGATAGTGAAACTCATTCTTGTCTGTTATGGACAAGTTTGTCGCTATTCGGTTTTAATGAGTTTAACAACAAAGATAACTCGGTCCTTTTCAATTTTACAGAGTCTGAAAAGGGATGTAAAGGAAACTCCAAAAATCATTTTTCGTCATCTAATCCCTTAAGTCCAAAAAAGTATAAAATAATACAAAAGGAATGAATTTTCGGTAATTTTAACGAGCCGAAGAAAACAAGCGCTCGATCTTTTTGTGTAATAATCCCTCAAGTCTAAAAAGATTAAAATATAAAGGAGGGATAGCACTTCCGGTTACTTTAACGAGCTGGAGAGGCCAATGGCTCGGCAATATTTTCATATTTTACGAGTCAGTTTAAAAGAGCTTAAAGGAGACTCGTTTTTTGAGGAACGAGTGATAGATTCGGGTAGCAGATGATTCCAGGTAAGGTTTGGAATTCTCCAATCACGGCAGTGTCACAAGGATGGCTAACAGGATCACTCTTCGCAGCTGTTCCTAAAAAAGGGTAAACAATCAAGTGAAGGTGAATGATCGGCCAATACAGAGTGGAGGTGATGATGAGAACACAACCAAGGCTTCAAGGGCTGATGATAATACATTCACGATGGTTATTTACCGGAAACTGGTTCATTTTTTAATGAGCTTAAATGTTGGGGAAACACTTGCTCAATGCTTATGTTTATTTTTTAACGAGCTTGAATTCCACGTTAAAACTGCTCGATCCAGTCATATAATAAGGATGTCTCATCTAAGATGCCATTTTTAATGAGATTGCACCTTACAAAGCTTTGTTCCGCGTCCTTTCTTTATGAAAGTTAGGAAATGACCAATCCTACGAGTTTAAAGGGTTAAAGGACCTATAAATTTAAAAAATAAATGATCGCTCTTCGCTTGCATGCCAAAAGGTTTGCATGCCCCCAGGTATAGCGAAAAATTTCCACGTTACCAAAGATTGTTCCATTTGTGTCACAGACAAAACACTTCCTCGGCGATGTCTACCGAAATAGACAAAGGTGAGTGGCGCAAACGCCTCCACTCACATAACTTTGACGAGGGAATCTTATTCCAGCCTAATCCCATTTTCCTAGATGGACGGGTGTGTCAGACTAGTCATATATCCTCCGCAGAAACCTACTTTATACCCAAGGTTTTCTTGCCGAAACAGACCAGGGTGCATGCCCCCTGGGTTTCAGTCATATCCTCTGAATCACTCGCACTCATCAGGAGGACGGACTGGAGATTGATGAGACATTCCTTGCATGAAAAGACCATTTAGGGTTGGTATATGACTATTTGCTATGTGTGAACCGGGAAATGAAAGCTGGTCTACGAGCTTGACCACTCTTCCTTCGTGCGGAAAACACATTACTCTAAAGAGTGAGGAGACGATGACTCCCATGCAATAAATATAGTCCCGTCCAAGGATTAGATTATAATCCAGGGGTCCTTGGACTACCATTACAATCATGTGAATGGTTTTCCTTCTCAACGTTATCAGCACATCGGGAAGGATCCCTAACGGTCGACTAGTTCCTTTGTCAAAGCCTATTAGATTTCTCATCTCAGGAAAAAGCGATGGTGAACCAAGCGCTTTCCAAGCAGTTGAGGAAAGGATACTCACAGAATCCCCTTCATCTATGATGGTACAGGCCATGACCATTCTATATATTTGAGCAATGATTCGAAATGTTACACTAGCCGGTAAACGGGGCCTGCCTAATAGATTCCAGTTAAAGGAAACAACCAGGTTGCTTGGAGGTGGGACTAAATAAATGGCCAGATAAGACTCTGATGAAATTCCTTCTTGCGGTAAAGGAATGGGTAGACTTCCCCCATGTTCATCGGAGTCTGTGCTTACGAAGAGAATTTGAACGGTGTCGTTCCTGTTCTCTTCGGTGACTGTATCATCTGAAGATTGATCCTCTGAAGGTACGACCGGGTCAACTGCCGCCTCGACCTTTTGACTTTCGTCTGGTGTGGATTCAGATGGTTTATCTTCAATTATAGACGCTTCGGCTAACCACAAGGGCGTGTCAGCCGGATTTTCAACTAGTGACGGACTCGAAAAGAGTTTCTTATATCCACGAGGAAGTCGTAACGGTGAAACCGGATGGTCGTCCAAAACTCTTTTAGTCTCGTCTAAGAAGGGACAATGGTGGATGGTGTGATCGCCTTCACACAATTTACAAGGAAATTTATTTTTTCCTTTTTGTCTAGGGGCTTCACTTTCACTAGTTGACGGTGTATGCTCAACATGATCGTCAGAGGTTGATGACACCAGATTGTGCAAATGAGGAGACTAGTCCCTTAAGATTCGAGGGATGCAAGGGCAATCTCAATGATAGTGGTCTCCTTTGCAAATGACACATGGCGATTTAGGCCTGGTCGGTGCAGTGTGTGGATTTTGGTAGACGATGCTTGGTTGCCCCTTTTCACCTTTGGCTCCTTCTTCTTCTTCTCTTTCTTCTTCTTCTCCTTCTTCTTCTCAGTTACTTGATTTTGGGCTTTACCAGCTTCATCAAGCGAAGAGGAAGGAGGAGAGGAAGAATTGTACGAAGTAGAGGTTTTGGGGGTAACTCTGGTATCGTTTAGTTGCTGACTTGATTGTTCAGGAATCACGGTGTTCTGAACGACAGAAGTTGAGAAGGGCCATACGGGAAAGCCGATTGTCAATCCTGGGAGAGACAATGTGGCCATATGGGGTGCACCAAGATCTCCCCAAGAGGAGAAGGGACTAGGATTTCCTCCAAGGGGAACTCCTTGGTTGGTGGACTCCATTTTTCTCAACCTAAGACCAACATAGGAAAGGTGATGTTTATTCCGTTTAAAATAAATTTTAGACGCTTTGACACAACTTGTTTTTTCAATTTTTAAGAGTCGAGAAAAAACAAAAGATGACTCTAGTCACCTTCGATTTTTAATGAGCCTGAGGTGACAAGTGCTTAGATGGACCTTTTCCATTAAGGAGTCTGAAAAGGAACGAAAGGGACTGCTCTGGAAATCTAGACAGAGGGATTACCAAACCAATCGCAAAACTGTAGAATACTTTTTACGGTACGACAATCAATCTTCCCGAATGCCGTGTTCAGTGCATTGCGATCCATAGGGCGGCAGACACGACTTCCTATGGATAAAGGATAAAGCCTATTGTGGTCTCCCAAAATATACTCGACGGTACGTGGGAGCACAAGTCCGTACTGGCACTTGTCGTCTCATAGTGGAGGAATCACCCAACCAACAGTGAAAACAACAGTTACCAGGCTTTACGACGCCGGAATAAGTCTCTAGCCTAGACTTCTAAATGTTGTGCATTAGGTTCCAAAGCGTTTTTAGGTTCATTAAATTTATTTTATAGTTGATCTTGCTTAAGAAATTTGCCTTTCAGGTTCACCGCGTGATGTAGATGTACAATTCCTAAAATGCAATCTAAGATGATAAACAATCGTTTAATCTTCTTTTTGCAATGAAAATCCTAGCTACTAAGGAAAGAGAGATGGCATTCTTTCAACAAAGAGAAGAGAGCACACACTATATGCACTTGTCCTAAATCAAACCAACAAACAGTCTAAATGCAAATGCACATGCATGTATTTTTTTTCAGCCTTCTTAATGTGTGAATGATAAAAAGAAAGCTAAGCGCAAATATGAATTATTTTTCAAAGCGAAAATTACTAACAAGTTTCTTTTCAAGACAAAATGAGGACAATGACGACACTTTGCTATTCGGAATTGAAAACTTGCTTTCGACACTTGAAAAACTACTAATTCAAATCAAATACAAGAGTAACAGTGTAATCGACTATCAAGAACAATCAGATTCTCTTCTATGACTGAAAATGACACTTGTGACACTTTCAAATCAAGAAGCGACATCACAATTACGCTACTTCTTTGTAAAAGAGAACTGAAAATGACTCAAAAATACATAAAAACATTTACAGTTCTTTGCACAATGGAGGTGGAATAACGACAAGGAAGGGGGTTTCAACAGAGGTGTACTGACTACAGGCAGCAAAACTCCTGAATAGAGCTGAAAAGAGTGAACATAGAAGCCAAAATCTAAGAACTTAAGAGGTCTGATCAGCGCACCTGAAGCACAGGGAAACTGAAATGCAACGCACCTACTACACTCGGGAAGTGCGATGCATTCAGGTTTCAGAGAAGACACAGTGCGATGTACCAGGGACGAGACTTTAGCTGGGTTCCGGGTCACAGTTTGCAGCTCAGTTCAGGGATTTAGGCCAAGTAATTGGTAATCAGTAAATCAATCACAGGGGTAGATCTAAAGAGGTTACTAGAGCCACCACAAGGGAAATTAGAGAGCTTGTAAATCAATTGTTTAATTCATAAACAAAACCCAGAGATAGACTGAAGCAGCATTGATCTACTTTGCACTTGCATAGCAAATGCAGTTCGAAGGCTAGCTGGCTTAACTTCAGGCTCTGTCTGTAAGTTTATAAAGTAAACAAATGTAGATAAACAAACAATCTATTCACTCCCCAGCAGAGTCGCCATTTTGTTATCGGGAAAACTAGTGTCTATGCAGAGCTGCTAGTCCCACTAAGGCTGGTAGCTACCTTAGAAACAAACAAACTAAAAACTACTTTCGTTTTCCTATATGAGAAATACATAATAGGGGAATAAGGAGACCAACCTCTGTCTTGCGCTTGGTTCCTTGCTCGATTCCTCTCCCTTCTGATAGGTCTTCGCCACTCGCTTCCTCGTCTACCCAGCTTCAAAGAGCACCTGTAGAATCAAAGCAGCATAAAACTATCCAAGAACATAGATCTATTATCATAAACAATATAGGACCAGATATATATTGACCACACAAATGCATATAACATAAATCATACAATAATGTGGAGGAAAACTTGAATAGCTTTATTGATAATCAAGAAAGAGCAAAGAGGTTTACAACCAATTGTTCTGACCCAACATCATCCTCTCAGCAAGAAAGCCCTTCTTCACCTCATGAAAAGCTTAGATCACCCAACACTATGATATTGCACCAAGAAACCAACAACACTTCCTTACAAGATACAAAATTCCAACCTCTGGATCTCTGGGATGAGGGATCCATATATAGATGTTTGCAGGGGGAGTGAGTCAGCTTTTGAGATTTGATTAGTGTCCTATCTCTGATAGTTCTTGATTCCACTTGGAGATTGATGATTTCTTACTCATCCCTGGTCGAATGCAGAGAGGCAAGTGTCACAGGAGAAGTTTCTGGAAGATTCCATGCTCCTCCACCTTGCAGATTGACCCTGCCATTTGTCCACTCTCGCCCATCGCACCCCATAGAAGGGTTTTTCAACATGCATCGCACCTACTATGTGTATTTAATTGGGATGCAATGCACTTTGACCATGGAGCAGGTGAAATGGTCCAGTTTTAACCAGTTCTGAGTATTTTTTCATGGAGAACTTCTGGGAGATGCTGTAATCAATTGTCCTTGTTCTTTTAGGGGTTGGAACAACAACTTTAGGGACTTAGGAGCCCTTGGTTTATGGACATTTATGATTGGGGTTGCAGTGCCCAAAAATGTCTATAACACGCTGTCTCACTCTCGAGGAGGCTGAGAGAGTCTTGAATGACTGCCATTCTAGTGGATGTGGTAGTCACCTGTTTGGATATGCTACTGCTCAAAAAATCCTTCGCGCTAGTTATTTTTGTCCCTCTATCTTCAAGGATTGCATCCTTGCTGTTCGCAAGTATCATGAGTGCCAAATTTATCAGTGTAAGATGTGCACCCCACCCGCTCACCTACACCCCATTATTACCATTGGTCCTTTTGCCAAATGGGTCATCGACTATATGATCCGTAACGCTTGTACGGTCGGGGGGCATGGGTATATTATCATTACTGTGGACTATTTCACCAAATGGGTCAAAGCGATGCCTACATACTCTGTGGACTATAAAACAACAACTCAATTTCTATTCAATCATGTTATTTCCAGGTTTGGAGTGCCTCAGGCCATTGTCATCGACCATGGCTACAATTTTTGAGATTGCATGATGGCTGAGCTGACTTCTACGTTGGGTCCGTGCCACGATGGCTCAACCCTGTACTACCCTCAGGCCAACGACCAAGTTGAAGCTGTGAACAAAGTCTTGGTTACGATGCTTCAACACACCATTGGGATGCACACATCAAATTGGCATCTCATGCTCTTTTAAGCTATGTGGGCTTACCAAACCTCGACCAAGGATGCAACTGGATTCACACTGTTCGAGCTAGTCTAAGGTATGGAAGCAACTTTATCAATTGAATGCGAAATTCCATCCCTCAAGCTGGCTGTCAGACTTCTTCCCAAGACCTCACCTTAGGAAGAGCGCCTATTGTACCTAGAATGACTGGATGAGACTCGCCATCTTGCTACTTTGGTCATAGAAGCATAGAAAAAGCGGGTCAAGTCCCATTTTGATAACTTTGTCCCTCCTCGAGCTTTTTCTGAGGGCGATTTTGTTCTTCTGTATGATCAGGCTAATGATAAGATGGGGGCAAGAAATTTTGAACCCATGTGGAATGGACCCTATATTATTAAACGTGTGTTATAGAAAGGGGCCTATGAGCTTATTGAATATGAGGGCAATCCCTTAGACAAGTCCCGTAATGGGATTTTTCTCAAAAAGTAATATTCTTAGGTCATATTGCATGGCTACCTTTGTACAATAGCGTGTTATTCATTTTTGTACAGTGTGGTTTGGTGTGTTGTTTTGCAAGCAACTTTCCTACTTATTATGTTTTTTCCAGCTTTGCAGATGTCGGTGTCTCCTCACATCGGTTTCGCTGATGTTGATTACCGTAGTACCCGAAATTTATCATCCACAGCATGGGCCATTTATGATCCCCATGGTGAGTTGATTGATCTTCAAGGTATTTGTCTAGGTCAAACAACAAATAACATCGCTGAGTATAACGCAGTTATCGAATTGTTGTCAGAAGCTATCGCTCTTGACATCCGGGAATTGGTTGTGAACCTTGATTCATAGCTTGTCACCATTCAACTCAACAGGTAATATTCCTTCAGAAACCCTCAGATATTGAGAATGTATCTGCATATTCGTCTACTGGAGAGAAATTTTGATTACATTACATGTCATCATATTCCTAGACACATGAATACACTAATAGATGCATTAGCTAAGTATGTGTTGGATAGGCATTTCCAAAACATGTGAAAATCAAAACACAAAACATTTGTACCATAGTAAGCAAGGAAAAATAACATATATATATATATATATATATATACATGCTACCATGAGCATCATGTTGTTTAGTGCATAGGTTTAGAATTCCACATTTTTTAGGCTTGCGAGCCACAGATGTATTTGAACACACAATTTTTTTGGAGATTTTATGTATGACAAACATTATTGACATATATATATATATATATATATATATATATATATATATATATATATATATATATATATATATATATGTCAATAATGTTTGTCATACATAAAATCTCCAAAAAAATTGTGTGTTCAAATACATCTGTGGCTCGCAAGCCTAAAAAATGTGGAATTCTAAACCTATGCACTAAACAACATGATGCTCATGGTAGCATGTAACTGCTTGGACTACACGAGTCAACAGTCGATGGATCCAATCTGATACCCCCATTGTATGTCTCTGATACTGGCGTGGGACATCACACATCCGGGAATACTCTGGGATACAATGGGTCAATCCCTCAAGGTTCTGCGTGATTTCCTCCTCATTTTCGCTCCCCTCCTGATAAGGAGCAACCTCGAACTGCTGAGCAACACGCCTGGCGGTCGGGGACATCTCAGCAGGGCGTTCTGGTCCAACATCTGCATTCATAAAATCAAAATTTCATGAACACATATATCTCAAAAACAATAAAAAACATTAAAAATTAAGATTGTTTACTTTTACCTCCATCATCACAATCCTCCCCCTCTAGGAGCGGCATATTCAGATCACCGCGAAAGTCGGTACCGTTGTAAGGCCAATCCTCCACTACGATCAATTGCTGTTATAGCCACGAGAGAAAAGTAGGCTTATAGGACATCTGTTGTCCCTCGGTAATCCTGGGCATCAATGCACTCCAACAGACCATCCGTGGGTCTCATGGCAATGGCGGTTCCACCTCAGCCAGCTGGTAGTGAAACAGTGGAACCCGCTCCAGGAAGAAGGTCACTATAACGGACCCATAGCAAAACTACTTCAGGTTTCCCACCTTAGCTTTTGATAGCTGGCGCTTCATGTTGACCTTCATAGCTTCCGCCCAGTTAAAAATAGTGGGCATCGTACAGTCGATAGCATTCTGAAACTTCGACTTGTTGGTCTCATGCTATGATTGAGCCCCAACCACTCTATTTATGGTCAGCAGTAACACTATCAACACAAGATCCCGAACAGTCATGATCTCGATCTTGCCACTTTTTGATTTGAGTGCTTCTGGGCAATGTTATGCAAGTCACATGGTCACAATTTCCCCTGTCATTCTTCACACATATAGATTGACCGGCTCCCCTCTTCGGGACAATCCTATGATGAAATAAATGTCTAAAGTTTCCAACTCCAGTTCTTGCACACAGATCATGAAAACTTCTCGATTCACGTCCCAGAGATTGATAAGATACTGTAGCAATTCGAGTTGAGCCCGTAGACCTGGTGTACGGAAAAATTTGAGGATTCCACAGTTCCTTAAAGCATTCAAGAAATTTGGCTCAGCCATTGCTTGAGTGTCAATATCCTCATGCTCATGTTCCTTCCAATCCACCATTTTTCACAACTTTTTTTCTTGCAAAAACCATATAATCAAGTCAATAAACATATTTGGCCAGAGAAATTTGGATTCAAACAGATAAATTGGGTAAAAACTTGAATTTTTTTTTTTTCTTTTTTCAGGGCTCTGGCGCGAGTTTTTTAAAAACAATAGTGCCAACAATGTGCTTAACAGTCTTCATAGCCCCCGATTGACGCGATTCCATGCCTGGAAATCGCGCTGACCGAGGGTGATTTTTTTTTGAGAAAACCTCCTCAAAAAATGGTTAAAAATAGGTAAAATAAGCATGAAAATGGAGCTTAAGGTCTCGGCTCTTACCTGCAACTGACGGCTCGACGAATAGCCTCCTGAATGTCTCACAATTTGCTCCATAAAAACTAGGGCACAAGTGGGTAAAAATCTCTTCACACAAAGGTAAAATGGTAAATGGTAAAAAAAATTACTTTTTCCTCCTTTTATTAATTTTTTATGAAATATTAGGGTTTTTAAAGTATTTTTGACCGATTTTGCCTCAAAAACTGGATAATGAATTTACCTTTTGTGCAACGACAGGTGACAGATTATCGATGATGGTATTGGAGTCATGTTTTAGCTCTTTTCCCGACTCGTAAAACTCAAATGAAAAGATCACCGAGTGTTTTTCCCTTTTTGACTTGTAAAAGAGAATAAAAATGGGGGGGTCTGCTTTCAAGCTCTTTTCTGACTCTTTAAACACGAAAAGATTGTCGAGCTCTTATCGTTATGAACTCGTTAAAGGCTATGAAACGTCATTCGCCCAGTATACGTTTACCCCTTTTTCGGGCTGGGATGAACTATTTACAAAAAAGGTACTCCTTGACTGAAATTGTCAAGCGGTTCTCTCAAGTATCGTTTTTTACCTTTTCGGGCTTGAGAGACACAAATGTATGAAAAAAGACCATGTGGATTTTTCTTTTCCATGTCTTTTTCAAACTCTCTAAACATGAAAAAAATACCGAGTTACACCTTTGTCGGACTCATTAAAACATTAAATGACATTGGATTCGTCGCCTTGACGAACATGAGCTTCTCCTTCCTAGGGCTCATTAAACTTACTAGGTCAGATTTTTTCGAAGGATGAACTTACAGTGAAAGCACATGTTAACCCCTTCAAGCTTGCAATAAAAAAGAATTGGGGTACCTGCCAGAAATGGTGGGGGGAAATTGGAAATCTTAGCAGTTGTGTCGACATCTCACTCTTAAACACGACATTTTCTGCTGCGTGTCGGGTTGGGATATCCTCCTTTTCATCATGGACCTTCCTAGGTTGGGCCATTCATTTTTGACCTCCATTTGATCTCTACCATGTCATCATGACCACTGATCCTATGGATTCAAAAGCTGCCAAACTTCGTTGTTGTGTGGCCGATATGTTCAAGAGTTAGTCCTTCTGTAGTTACACTTACTCCTGATTCTCTGTATTATCTGAAATTATTTGAATCCCTTTGTCTCGTGTCAATGATGTGGGATACGTCATGGCCCTCCTTCGACATGGTCACTTCCTATCAACTTCAGCTCATTATCCAGAAATCTGGCCGAGAGACTTCCTTCCAGTACCTTAGAGCTTGCATGCTCTAATGGCAAGTTCTTCACACTCGATGACAAGCTCACATCATTGGCTTTCGATAGGGTGATTTCACAGGTGTTCGACATCAGTTCCTTTATTCACATTCCGTGAACTGTGTTGTTGTTACCTTGAGATGCATTGTCATTATTGGTGGTTTCTCTCGCACTTGTTAACGGTTCACATCATTGAATGGTAATCAAGTGACTCTCTGGCATGTTTGACTTCAACACATTCATTCACATGTTAGGATTTGTACTTTGATCGGGTTGTTTGGAGCACAAGACCCTGGGCTAAGATTACACAAGTCTAGGTTACGAGGCGATGTGACATGATTGTGTTGATATACATGTCTCTTTCAGATGGATGGCTGCAACCATACCATGAGTTGTTATATGTGATCCTTCTCATTATTAGATGGATGTGACCATACCTTGGTTTCATTATGATCCTTTCTATTGGATGGCTGTGCCTATGCCTTGGGATTCATTTACATGATCTTTCTTTGGATGGCTGCATCCATACCAAAATTCATGTATCATTTCTCAGAGTTTTCAGTGATGCATATGTATCTATGCTTGCTTGTAGGTTTTCCAATGATAGACACTAGTTCCCCGCATCCACTTGTAAAGCATTTCACCCCTCACTCTAGTTCAGCCTTCATCTATTACACATCATTTTGTCATTGTCCCTATACTCCCCATCCATGATCCTGGAGGACCTCTACAGTGAACCCGACATGCTTTCCCATCATGAAGAAACTCCCAGTATGTCCCTCTTCATGAGAAGAATAATTCCCCTTTGCATCATTTCCCAAGAATATTCCTTTTATCCCAGTTTACAAGACCGACGCTATTGACCAGTTTCCTCCTCACGCTGATTTGCAGAGATTAAAACTAGCCCTAGTGCTCTACGGAGCAACTAATCCCTTTTCCAGTCACGCCGATCCTCTTTTGGCAATTTTTTTAAATATGGAGTCGAAGCTTCCAGCTCTAGAAGCTTCATAATGGAAGTCTGGTAGATGGTTGGGCTGGATGGAGCCGAAGAAGTCAGTTTGGGCTCCTTTCCCCTATTAGGATGGAACAAACTCAAGAGATAATACCTTCTCCCATGATGAGAGGAACCATCTCCCATCCATCCAAGCTATATAAACCTCTCTTTTCCCAAGCTAAACTAGTTTTGGAGTGAGTTTGAATTATCAACAAGACATCTATAGCTTGTAGATTTCTAGTGTATGTTTGAGGGAGAATAGTGTGTTTTGGTTTGGTTTGAAACTAGAGGGAAGAGGCCTTAAAACTTCCATAGTTGGGGCTATCCATAAGATGCTAGCAGAAGTGTGGAAGCCCAGATACGTCTGAGGAGACTAGAAACTTCAAGGCATTGGTTGTAATCTGTTTCTGTTTTATATGAATACAACTATTGATTGATTTCCTACATGAAGTGTCATTTTGCATCTTTATGGCTTAATGTTCCTTGACCTGTTAAGTAGGCTGAATACAATATTGTATGTTATCACATTTGTTGTTGTTGTTTGTTTGCTTGTTTCAGGTATTCGAAGGAAGGAAATGAAAGATAGCAGAAGTGAGGAAGCAAGATCATCACCAAGCGGAATAGCGTTCTAAGAGGTAGGCCCTCTTAATTGATTCTAGCTTAAGGAGATTTTCCATAGATTTTTTGTTTGTGGATAGACCCACTCTCTTTGGCTAGAGGAATTGTTTGTGTCTGCACTGAGAATTTACTTGCACCACACTCCAGGAGTTAGATCGATCGAATGCTTGACTTGACAGTGAAAAGATATCCCTGTGGGTGGGCAGAACATGTCCCCGTGTTCTTCCATGAACTTATCCACCCGTTTTTGTTGCGTGGAGGAACCCTTGTTGGAGGCCATGGACATGGCTACTATATCCCCCTTACTTTGAGATCAAATAAAAAAAAAACAAATTTCAAGATGATATTACAACATTTCTTAGCAAATATCAAAGAGATAGTGGTAGGCAGGGCTAATTTTGGTATCGTGTATAGCTTATTACCCAAAGTAATAATAACTGTAAGAGGCCTAGACTCATACACAACATGATGCTTCCACAACTATGGTTGGCCTAATAACACATCACAGACTTCAAGAGGAGCAACATCACATAGTACCTCATATGTGAAGGGCTTGATGTTGTAGGGAAGGCAACATTGCTGGCTGACACGAAGATCTCGTCCTTGGTGGAGCCACCCGATGGCGTATGGTTACGAGTGTGGTGTGGTCGATAGGCCGATCCCTGCTGAAATGAGTTTATTTTTCCTCCCACTATCGACAATGAACTATAACAAAGAACCCTTAACCCACATCTATGAGTGAAAGATATGCTCCCCTTCATCTGGATCTTTAGGCTCGACCTTCAAGACCTTAGTGGTGGCAATGGTGGCATTGGGTTCTACATCAATAATCCACTTCCCGTTATCATTCCCCTTGTTAGGTTCTGGCTTAGAATCAGAACATGCACCGAAATCTGAAACTTTTAGCTCGACCACCAATGACTTCTTGGAACGACACTCATTTGTGTTGTGAGTGGAGCTCTTGTGGAACTCACACCACTTTCCAATGTCTTTCTTTTTCTTCATGGTTCCATTCTTTTCTTATGGTTTTTATGGGTTGTCCTCAACCACTCATCCTTGGCTCTGTCTTTGTTTCTATGGTTTTGGAGTGCTCTTGCCTTGCTTCTAATTTGCAGATCCAAATTTGCACTTCATTTATTTAAAATTTTGTTCAATCTTGGTAGCATATCGGTATGCGGAAGAAAGCGAGGAGATGTCCAAGAACTTCATTTCTTCCTAATTGTATTTGTGTATATAGCCCTGGCACCTGAGCACTCGATGTCACTGAGAGTCAATGATACCCATTTTTGTGCATAGAGTATGAAAAATATTTTGTGAACTCATGCACATCTTCGTCCCTTTATTGTTGTAGTGTGGTCCACTATATATACTTGTCCTCATAGATCCCCATAGTATAGTAATGTTCCTTGACATCGTCTCGGAAAGATCTCCAAGGAAGTGTGGTGATAAATAGAGAGGGTTCCTTAACCCTTTTCTTACATTAAGTCCCACCAGTCCTTGACATGGGGGGCAGTCTTAAGCAGTGCACAAATAATCTTCTCCCTATTGGAGAAATTATGGACCGAATAATAACCTTCCAGTAGATTCAACCATTTATCTACAACATCTACATCTATTTACCCTTAGAATATAGGTCTATCGAAGTTAATATGTACCTTGAAGGGTACGACACCTCCAGAGTGACTAATGGATGAAGATGCATTTCCTATGAGCATTCGTTGAAGGGTTTGGGAAAAATTGTCCATCATCTTGTTCCTTTGTCACTCAAGGGATTCTTCAAGAAAAATTTTGATACGATCTTATGCTCCCTCATCTCTGTTTTCTTCTGCCATGGGAGGTTGTCAGTGTTCGCAGGGACGGTCTTGCAAGGGCACAACTAGTTCAAGTCACAACTCCTTATAGCTGACCTTGTTGGGGACATGCACAGAAAAACAGAGAAAGAGAAGACCCCTTTGATACCACTGATCCAGATTTATGAAGGAATGAAATTAAATATAGATATAAATATAAACAGAAAGCTACAATGAAAACATAACTTCAATTCATTAATAACAAAGTACTAAAAAGTGTTACATGCATAATGGAAATAAACTAGTTTGGGCGATGGTAGCTTATCCGTGAGAAGATATGTGGCAACTACATGATTTTTGAATTGTGTTATAATGAGGCTTGAAGGCCTATTTATTAATGAGAAACAATTGAAAAACCATAAACATCCAAAAACCTAACCCTAGGAGATGAAGCACCAAAAGTATGTGGGCCCCATTGGGATAAATTAGTACATCAACTTATCGGGGTCATAACTTTGGCATACGATCTTTGTTTGATGCATACAATATCTCATTAGAAATATCTATATGAGGACAAAAAAATTTGACTGCAAACCCATGCGTCACCATATTGATTTTATCATGAAAGAAAAAATGTCATTTAGGGCCTGAATATTGCTTTGGAAGTTGAGGACCTGCAAAACTGCAAAAAATAATAAGCTATTCTACAATTAAGGAAACTGAAAAAAACAATGTTGGGGTCCAAGTGAGATAGGCAGGTGACCACCAATATCCACCTGGATCAGTCCTTTCCCCTTTAGAAGCAATGGTCCCGATTGCGTTGACTGCCTCCATGAGATGAGGAAACTTCTATTGGACTTGGTCCCTAGTGAGCCACTTGCCCCGGTGCAGGAGTTGGCTAGCTTTGACAAATCGATATATTTGGATATTTTGTGGGAAAGTGTTCTTGATATGTGTGTCCATGTTAAATTAATTATGGATTTTTCCATGCAATCTGGGTTGATATCTGTTGGTGTTAGTTATTCTGTAATGTCTGATGTGTCCAACAATGGTAGAAAGTATGGCCGAAGGCGGTCCACATTGAACACTGGGTGTCGGTCGAGGCATGGGGGAATGCTAAGCTCAAAATAATTGTCTCCCACAACCTTGGTGACAGTGTAAGGCCTATATCAAAGTGGTCATAGATTTTATTGGACTCCGTCAAGGCATTCTTTCTGCAAATGCAACCAAACTTTGTCGCCCACCTGAAACTTATGTGGCACATGATGTTGATCATATCACAACTTGTACTTGTCATTGGAGTTATCTAAGATGTCATGAACCTGTTGGAAGATGTGTTGGATGAGTTCAATAAACTTAATTGGTTTATCAGCCTCGGACTGCACACGTGTAGATTTTTTTTGTGTAGTTGCATTAGGCATGGCAACATCAATCAAACACAATTGTTGAAATCCCAAACCTACTTGAAAGGGACCGCGACTAGTTGAGCTATGGAGAAATTTACTATAATTATGCTGCACATAAGGAAGAATCTCATCCCAGGTTTGTGGATGCTTGAAGTTGTATATGCGTAGTATGTGCATTGTCATTTTGTTGATGACCTCTGATTGGCCATCAGTTTGGGGATTGAATGCAGTGAACTTGGTGAGTTTTTTGTCCAATAATGTCCAGAGACTCAACCAGAATGTGCTCAAGAACCTGCTATCCCAATCTGATATAATGGTCTATGGGATCCCAAAATGTACCCATACTCATTCAAAGAAGATTTTGGCAGTGTCCTCTGCTGTGATACCCATCATGCAAGCCACCAATATAGCCATCTTACAAAATCTGTGCATGACCACAAATACACAGTCATTACCATGGTTGGTAGAAGGGAGTCTTGATAGATGGTCCATGGAGATGGATTCCTAGGGCTATTTGGAGTAGGCAAAGGAGTGCACAGGCCTTGCTTCTTCATGATTGACTTGGCGATGGCACAGGTAGTGTAGGATCCGATATATTTTCCAACGTCTTGTCGAAGTTTTGGATAATAAAAATACATTTTTAGTACAACCACAATTTTCTGCACATTAAAGTGTCTTGTGACCCACCTATAGTGTGCCTCCCAAATCAGCTTGGCACCATCATTTGAAGGAAAACAAAGGTGGCCCATGTTGTGGGGAAAAATGCCTATGCAGGACGATCCTATCCACCTAAGGTGTGACAATGCCTTAGCAACAAATGAGTACAGCTATACTGGTTTCTTCCTTTATGAAATGTGAAAGAAGAGAGATCAATAGACTTACCGATGTCTTCCGTTTGTCCCTCGATCCGGTCTCCCTTCTCTTTGGGTGTTCACAGCTACTTGCCTTCTTTCTTATCCAGCTACAACTTCCTGCAAGATCATAAGAGAACAGCTACTTGCGACAAGAGAACAGCTACTTGAGACGAGAGAAGAACACTACACAAAGATAGATGTTCACATTCATAACTAGTTTAGGATTAGAAATAAACCAAATACACTAATACATTCATACATCAAAATACATCAGCATATAGGAGAAACCAAGATAGCTTTATTGATGAATAACAAGGTTCAGGAAGAGATACAACCCAGAGGGCTCCAATCCAACATCTCCTTCCCAGCAAATGGAATTCCTCTCTTTTCCCCCTTCAAAGCATTAAGCACCCAATGATTCCAGTCTCAAACCAACAGTAATTCTTTGCAATAACAAAATTCCAGCCTCTAGATCTCATGGAGGAGAGATCCATATATAGATGTTTGGAGAGAGGATGAGTTAGCTTGAGATCTGACTAGTGTCCTCTCCCTCTGTCAGTTCTTGAGTCCACTTGGAGGTTCTTGCTTCCACTTGGAGATTTGGAACCTCTTACTCATCACCAGTCGAATTCCCTGAGGCAAGTGTCATTTTGGAAGCTTCCTGGGTTTTGACACCTTGAGAAATGAGCCTGCCACTTGTCCACTCTCGTTCAGCGCAGGTAGCCTTTGTTCCAGTTGACATTCAACGCAGGTAGCCAGTGTTGGCTTTGACATTTAGCGCAAACAGCTAGTGTAGCCACTGAAATGATCCTGAATTGACTTGTTTCTGAGCAGTTTCAGGTGGAGAACTTCTGTGAATTGCTGTGGTTTGTTAGCCTTGTTCCTCTAGGGGTAGGAACAACATGTTTAGGGACTTTGGATCCCTTAGATTATGGACATTTCATGCTCAATGCTGTAAGGCACAAAAATGTCTATAACAGTTGCCCCCTAAAGTATGAGGCTGCTTATCGGGCGAAATGCTTTATCAGGGGGATCCGAAGTTCATCCAATGCTGGGAGGAGACCTGTAATAAGATACAATACAATACATTATTTTTCATACTGCTTTCATGATCTAGCTAAGGCGGGCATTCCCATGCTCAACTTTATAAATTCATTTTTCTGTACATAGAACAGATAATCGTCTGATGGTAGACTGATAATTTTGATGAAATTATCATCCTTTGAGTAGGATGATTATCTGCTACAATGATGTACATGTCAATGTATTTATCTTTCCTGAATATATATCGCAGCCCGGATGGATGAAATTAGATCCGGGGTCTTCAAACTCGTTCGATCTTCACTCTAAGTACAAGTCGATCCATGTGAGAAATGTCCTGAAGTCGAACATGGAAAGACATCGCTTGATTACCGGTCAATGATGAAAACCGTTAACAAGCGCGAGAGGAATCACCGATAATGATAATGACCCTCAAGGTACTTCAGTACAATTCACGTGGTGTGAATAAAGGACTTGGCGTCGAACACCACACAAAATCTTTCGGTCGAAGGTCATTGCTGTATACCTGTCGCCGGAAGTGAGAAACTTGCCATTGTGGCATGCAAGCTTCAAAGTACTGAAGGGTTTGTTCCTAGATCAACTTCCTGGATAATGAGCTGATGTCGATAAGAAGCAATCCGTCACAGGAGGGCCTTAATGAATCCCACATCAGTGACACAGAACGGAGCTAATGATTTTAATGGAGGTGAAAACGATCTGTGACATATGATTCAGGGTGGCGGTCATGAATGGATGAAGGATAATGTATGGCAGTGGATGGGACACGGTTGACTCTTTCTGAACGACTTCTCTTGAACATATGGTGACACTAATGTGATGGATCGGTAGCATTACCCCAAATATGGATGGTATGGCGAGACCATGGATGTGACCGGTGAATGAAACAACCCAACCCGATTGTGATATGGAGGAAAAGTTTCATGTTCAAGAGCGACTTGCTACCATCAAAGTTTTCTTTAGTTTCTCCCAATTTTTCCCCAGTCATTGCTGACCAGTACCTCTTTATTTTTGTCAAGCTTGAGGAGGATAACATATGCTTGTTCTATAACCTGCCATTCGGGCAAGCCCATCGCTATGTTTTAACGAGCCTAGCGATAGTGAAACTCGTTCTCGTCTAAAGACAAGTTTGTCACTATTTAATGATTTTAACGAGTCTAACGAAAAGGATAACTTGGTTCTTTTATTTTTTAGAGAGTTTGAAAAGATACATAAAGTTAACTCCAAAAGTCCTTTTTCGTCATCTAATCCCTTAAGCCCGAAAAAGTATAAAACAATACAGAAGGGATGAGTTTTCAATAGTTTTAACGAGCCGAATAAAACAAGTGCTCGATCTTTTTGTGCAATAATCCATCAGGTCAAAAAATATTAAAATCTAGAGGAGGGATAGCTCTTCCGGTCACTTTAACGAGCTAGAAGGCCAAAACTTGGCAATCTTTTCATATTTTACGAGTCAGTTGAAAAGAGCTTAAAGAAGACTCGTCTTTTGAGGAACGAGTGATAAACAGGGTTAGCAACTGATTCCAGGTACAGGTTGGAATTTTCCAATCACGACAGTGTCACAAGGATGGCTAGGTGAAATCACTCTTCGCAGCTGTTCCTCAAAATGGGTAAACAAACATATGGAGGTGAACGATCGGCCAAATGAAAAGTGGAGGTGACGGTGCAAACACGACCAAGGCTTTAATGGCTGATGATTGATGAGCCCCAATTTTGGTACAATTTGGGCTCATTTTGGCCTATTCTACTTGCTCAAACCATTCATTTTTTATTGCTTATGCATGCATTTCTTAGTTTATTCATGTTGTTTGTAGGAAGAAGGGTAGGCACTCTATCTACGTGACTAATGCATTATGATTCCAGGTTTTGGCATTAAAAGGGAGCAAAAGACAACGAAAAGGAGACAAGGAGACAATGAGGTGGCACTGCTGGTTGTTAGGAGAGGATGTCCACGGTCTTAGGGACATTCCTCGTGATTCCCACCAAGAACTCCGAGCTCCAATCCATCTCCCCTCCGAGCTTAGAAGCAGCCAGCTATTCTACAGGAACAACAGTTATAAACTGCTCTACAGGAACAACAGTTATGACCGTCCTACAGGATCAGCAGTTAAACTCTAGTTGGACAACCGAGCTCCTAAAATCAAGGACACTTGTTGGATCATCGTTTTTGTATAAGTATAGAGGCCTTAGCCTTAGATAGGTTGTTGAAACTCTCGTATTGCTATTGTAATTTTGGAGCACAGCTCGGTTTTTGTTCCTTTTTGTAAGCCAATTTGGCATGACATCGGATTATGAATAAAGAAGGCAGATTCTGATCTATTTCTGAGTTTTCTTAAGGAGACTATAGCTCTCAGGTTAGGGCCCAACCTGAGAGCCATAGATCCCCTCTGCTGTAGTGTTGTTTCCATTTCATTTCAGCACTTTGAGCTTTTCATTTGCACATGCAATTCGAATTACAGGTTGTTAAGTTGGTCTTTTTCATGAGTTAGATAGGAGTTGCTTATGGTGAAATTGTTTCCACTTGCTTAGTGTAGCAGAGGATAGATATAATCGATTGGAGGTCCAACAAAAAGGTTGTTAAGGCTCACTGCCGTCTCATCTGGGATTGGAGTGAAGTCCATGACTAACCACCAAAAATACGCATTTCTTTATTTCATGGTTGCTGCAAACACAGTCACGTTATGTTAGATGCTTCCACATGATTCACACCTGCACCACACTCCTTTACCACAGCTTCATGCACATTCTCCTTCGCGTTTTGGATTGCCGTTCATTGAATTTACAAGCATAGGTAGTTTAGGTTAATGCATTTTAGGTTTGGTGACAGTCATAAGCATTTGTTTCACTTACACTGCTTTCTCTCGTTCCATCACTTCGTCCTCCATCTTGATCACGCATGCAAACACATCTTTCATCCCCGCTCCGCTCTGCCATCTCCCAAAGTCTTTCACTCCTCACGTACTTCCATTCTCTAGCCCTTTCGTTGACATAGCCCTTTACCTTCCACCCTACTCCCTACACTCACTTCCCATCCTATTCTTCCACTTATACAACCATCACCAGCCTCATTCCTACCTTACACATCTCCCTCTACCATTTCATCACTCCTCCATCACGCCAAACACTCACGGTAGGTCATCCTGTAGCCATTTGTAGACATCCTGTAGAAACCAGAGTATCCTGTAGGATCCCCTGCAGCCATCCTGTAGGAGGCCACTCTCTCGGTTGCTGAGCATCTGAATGCGAGGAACCTCTGTGGATGGATGCTAAGGATCCCTAGGGACCTCTCCTAGCCTCCCCAACCTGTCCCACGCTTTCCTTCCTTCTCCATCCCATCTGCACAACCAAACCCTAGTTAGCACAAAATCACAATCATTCCACACACTTCAAGGAAAATACAAAAACATGTCTTTTATGATGCAAGCAGCTTAGATCCATGCATTTTCACTTATTAGAGGTAACAACAGCATTGGTAGAGGTTTCATTCATATTCTTTTCATTGTAGAGGTTAGACTAGTTAAATTAGGGTTTCCTAGGTTTACATGCTTTGATTTGCTTTCAGTCCATTTTGTCAAGTAGAGTAGTTTTCCTTTGAGAATAGCTTTCGTCCATCAATTAGCAAGCTTCTTCTGAGAGCCTATAGAAGTTGGCTTGAGCCCTAGCGGACTTGTGCCAGCTGACCAAGTCACAGCTGCGACAAGAGCTAGTACTTGTGCATATAGCACCGTCGCTTCCAAGTTTGTACGAACTACCGGGTTGATAAAATGAGAGACAGGAAGCCCCAGGAGTTGTAGCATTATTGCTACAATACTGGAGCTCACCATCTTTTTGGCGCCGTTGCTGGGGAAGCGTCAGAGTATTAGTAATTGTTGCTTTTCTTCTACTTTCGTACTCTTACTTCTGCTCAGTAGTTTATTTCATTTCCATTCTGCAAAAGTAGATTAGCATTTCTTGCTTTCCTAGATTAATATTTCCTGCTTTCCTAGATTAATATTTCTTGCTTTCCTAGATTAATATTTCCTGCTTTCCTAGATTAATATTTCTTGCTTTCCTAGATTAATATTTCTTGCTTTCCTAGAGTAATTTTTCTTGCTTTCCTAGATTAACTTTCCAATTCTGCAATTTCATTTGAGCAATATAGTTAGTTGTAGATCACTTTGTTTTAGTTTTGCAGGTACCAAAGAAAAAGCAAAAGCACTCAAAAAAAGAAAAGAAAAGTCCTTTCCATTTCATGCCTCGTAGGAACCGAGATAGATCAGGCAAATTCCTACCAAACACCCCCACCACATCACTGAGTCACCCTTCTCTCTTCTTTGGTGACAGTGACCCAGAGGAACCTATAGGTGAACATCCTGAGATATACCAAGACCCTATAGAAGAAGAAGAGTTAGAGACCACTCCATCTGAAGCCATGGCTGATAATAGGAGAGAAGATGAGAGAATAGAAGGAGCTTTCCCCATCCGAGAGACCAATGGAGATATGAAAATGAAAAACATTAGCCCCTCCGCCTTGCCTCACTTCCATGGACTGACCACTGAGGATCCTGATACCTTCTTGTTTGAGTTTGTTGTCCTTTGTAGGACCTATGACTATACTGAAGATGAGCAAAAGCTGAAGCTTTTCCCTTCCACTCTTAAGGATGCAGCACTACGCTGGTTCATGGGATTACCTGGGAATAGCATCGCTACTTGGGCTCAGATGCAGCAAGCCTTCAATACCAAGTATAGGGATTATTGCAGGTCCAAGGAAACCAAGGGAGAGATCTTTCGAATGACCATGGGGAATGATGAGTCTTTAGAGGATTATGAGGAGAGGTTCCAACTTAGCTATAAACGGGCCAGGTGCACACTTGATCCTGAATCCCTCAAGTTGGTTCTACTCCGAGGAGTCCCTAAAGATCTCTTAGACACCCTTCACATGTTAGCTGGGGGGGACATTTACCAACTGCCTTATGAGGACATCAAGACTGTGTTTCGAAATCATTCCAGGGCAGCTAGAAAACGAGGTAGAGGAAATCTCCTCTCCACTGGTGTCCCTTTCTCCAAACATGAGCTTACAAACCAATTAGAAGATCTTAAGAGTGAGGTGAGACAGACCATTGCCATGCAGCTGGACACATTCAGGATCCAGCAGAAGAAAGAAGAAGCTGAGAGAGCCTTGGCTGTCTTCTGTCCTAGGTGCACTAGAAGACACCCTAAGAACGAATGTCCATTGCATTCGGTTGAAGTGTGTTTCGTTTGTGAGGAGGACCACCCAACAAATCAGTGTCCAACCTTACCGGGGTTTAAATCCATGTACCAAGGAACCGAAGCCCCCACTGAACCTCTCTACTTCATCAACCAAAGGAGGCCTCAAGGGCCTAGACCTTATCAGCAGGGGATGCAAGGGGCATCTCAAGCTTATTACAACCCCAACCACTCGACTCCCATGCCTTCCTGGGGTCCCCCTGCTCATCCTTCTTGGTCCATGCCTCCTCCATGGTCTTATCCACCTCAGTACCCTACCCAACCTACTTCTCATCCATATCACTCACATACCCAGTCGCAGCCTCAATGGAGTGCTCCTCAGTCGGGGTGGAGGCCCCAATACAACACTCCTCCTGCCATTTTGCCTCCACCACCAGTTCAACCTCAGCCTTTACCTCCTGCTCCTCCAAGGCAACCTCAGATGCCTGCTCAACCGAATCCGAACCCCAACAATAGACAGGCTCAGCAGGTATATACTGGGGAGACCTCATGCCCTACCTATGCTATGGAGATCCAGGAGATCAATCTTAGATCTGGAAAGACTCTTCCAGATCGCCAACCTCCTCCCCCAGAGGATGAGGAAAACCATCAGGAGAGTGAACCGAAGCCTATTGCACCCTTTCCTGAGAGACTAACAACCACCACACAACCTAACCCAAAAGAAGATGAGCTTTTGGGTGAGCTCAAGCAGTTGTGTGTAAAAATCCCACTTCTCCAAGCCATCAAGGATGTGCCAATATATAACAAGCTGGTTAAGGAGAAGTGTTTCAAACACCGAGGCAGACGGAAGAAAGATGCCTCAACTATCAATGTCATAGGATAGCTGTCTGACCTTATGCTAGGACAAGTCATCTGCCCAAAGTACCTAGATCCTGGAAGTCCTGTAGTAGATGTTCACATCAATGGCACCATTATCCCCCACACCTTGATTGATCTGGGGGCAGCCATCAATGTGATGACCAGGGATACCATGCTTAAACTCAATCTTCAGGGTTCCTTGAGGAAGACCTCGACAGTACTGTAATTAGCAGATCGCTCCACCGTGACTCCCGAAGGGATTATGGAGGATGTCTTGGTCTCTATTGATTCTTGGGAATACCCTGTAGACTTCCTGGTTCTGCAACCAAAGGCCAAGCTTATTGGATATCCTCTCATCTTGGGAAGGCCTTGGTTAGCTACTGCAGATGCTTACATAAGTTGTCGGGCAGGAAACATGACCATCAAAAATGGTCCCATGTCCAGCAGCTAGTCCTATACCCTCCTGCCCAACCTTCTTTAGAGCATGATTTACCACTCTGGTTGGAGGAAGGAGAGGAAGACGAGGTGTACTCTGCACCTCTGTGCACCCTAGATACCACGAGAAGAGGCCCTCCTACCGAGGATGATTTGATTGAGACCCTGATCCAGAATCCACCTTCCAGTGCACTATCTTTAGAGAAGTTGGTGGAGGATGCCCAAGCTAGCACCTTAGTGGACCTTTGTACAACCAGCCCTGTCACTCCCAGAGTCAAAAGTGTGGAGTTCGGCCCTGAGAGAGCATTAAAGATCAGCTCCTCCCTATCTCCTTCCCAGGAGAAGGAGTTGTGTAGCCTATTGGCCAGCCACTTAGATGCTTTTGCTTGGAGCTATAAGGAGATGAAAGGAGTCCATCCCTCGGTCTGTACCCATCATATATACATCAAAGAGGATTGTAAACCAGTTAGGCAACCCCAGAGGAGAATGAATCCAGCCCTTAAGGACATTGTCAAGGAAGAATTGCAGAAACTGTTGGATGCAGGATTCATCTACCCCATCTCAGATAGTGAATGGGTGTCCCCTCTAGTGTTGGTTCCCAAGAAGAATGGGAAGTGGAGGATCTGTGTAGATTACCGTGAGCTGAACAAAGCTACCAAGAAAGACCATTTCCCTCTACCTTTCATAGATCAAGTGTTGGATGGACTGGCAGGGAAGAAGTTCTTCTCTTTCCTGGATGGGTTTAGCGGGTACAATCAAATCCAAATCAGCCTGGAAGACCAAGATAAGACCACTTTCACTTGTCCTTGGGGTACCTTTGCCTACCGAGTCCTTCCCTTTGGGCTATGCAATGCTCCTGCTACTTTTCAGAGAGCTGTCTTGAGCATCTTCTCGGAGTTGGTCCATGATGTAGTGGAAATATACATGGATGACTTTACTCCTTATGGGGCCAACTTCCAGGAAGCATTGTCCAACTTGGGAAAGGTCCTAACCAAGTGCATCGAGATGAACTTGTCCCTTAGCCCTGAGAAATGTGAATTCCTAATGACTGAAGGGACTGTGCTAGGCCATACCATTTCTTCCCAAGGATTGCAGGTGGATCCCAACAAAATTGCTCTCATCAAGAGGGTTCCACCTCCTCAAAAAGTAAGGGATGTCCAGAGTTTCTTGGGATTAGCAAGATACTACCGGAGATTCATTAAGGACTTCAGCAAGTTAGCCTCACCATTGTTTGGTCTGTTGGCAAAAGATGTGGAGTTTAAGTGGACTGACGATTGTCAGAGGAGTTTGAATGAGTTAAAGGACAAGTTGGTGTCAACACCAATCTTGAGAGGTCCAAACTGGGCCCTACCTTTCCACATCCACACTGATGCTTCGAACAAAGCCATAGGTGCAGCCTTAGGACAAGTTGAGCAAAAACTTCCATATGCCATTTACTTCGTTAGCAAAAACTTGTCCAAAGCGGAGCTTAATTACACTATCACCGAGAAGGAATTCTTAGCTGTGGTCCATGCACTGAACAAGTTCCGGCATTATATTACTGGTTACCAGACTTTTGTACATACTGACCATGCTGCTATTAGATATTTGATGAATAAACCAGATGTGAATGCTCGTATTATTAGATGGTTACTTTTATTGCAGCAGTTTGATCTAACCATTGTTGATAAACCAGGGAGAGAAAATGTTGTCGCTGACTTCTTGTCTAGATTGGATTTGTCTGCAGATGAAGATGGGACGGTGGATGACCAGATGCCTGATGAGCATCTGTTTGCTATCTCAGTACTCTCTCCATGGTTTGCTGATATAGCAAACTACCTTGTTTCAGCTCAGTTTCCTCTGCACCTCTCTTCAAAAGAGAAGAGCAAAATCATCAGAAAGAGTGCCTCATTTACATGGATTGGGGGCAATCTGTTCAAGCTTGGCCCCGATCAGATCTTAAGGCGTTGTGTAAGGGGAGAGGAAGTCTTTGAAATCCTCCTCACCTGTCATGATGGGCCTTGTGGAGGACATTTTGCAGCAAAGAGAACTGCCTTCAAGATCCTGCAGGCAGGCTACTATTGGCCCACACTTCATCAAGATGTCAGAAGATATGTCAGCCAGTGTGACCAATGCCAAAGAATGGGGAAACCGACCCAAAGGGATGAGATGCCTCTCCAACCTCAAGTGACTCTTGAGCCATTTGAGAAGTGGGGCATGGACTTTGTGGGTCCAATCAATCCCTCTTCGAGGCAAAGGTCCTACATCATTGTGTGCACTAACTACCTGACGAAGTGGACAGAGACCAAAGCAATCAAAGCAGCAACAGAAGAAAAAGTGGCCGAGTTCCTAAGAGAGAACATCTTTTATAAGTTTGGCTATCCAAGAGAGCTGGTCACCGATCAAGGGAGCCAGTTCACCTCCCACCTGGTTGAAGATCTCCTATCTCATCACAAGATCAAGCATAGAACCTCCACTCCCTATCATCCTCAAGCAAATGGGCAGGTGGAAGTCACCAATAGAGCATTAGAAGGGATCTTGACTAAAGTGGTGAGCAGCAGCAGAAAGGACTGGGCAGATCACCTGGTTGAAGCCACATGGGCTTACAACACCACTTGGAAGACCACCACCGGCTTCACACCTTATGAGCTGGTCTATGGGAAGAAAGCTTTGTTGTCCATTGAGTTTGAGTATAACACTTTGAGGATGGCAGCTCAGCTGGACCTAGATCTCAGCCATGCACAGCAAGAAAGGTTGTTGCAGCTGAATGGACTGGATGAGCACCGCATGCAGGCCCTCCTTCACTCAGAAGTGGTTCAACTTCAGAGGAAGGTGTGGCATGACCAACATCTCCATGACAAGCAATTTCAGCCAGGAGATTGGGCTTTGTTGTATGATTCCAGATGCAAAGCAAGGGAAAGTAAAGACACCTGCCACTACAGGAAAGAAGGAGCGAGCTTCTACAGGAAGCCCAAAAGCAAAGACCAAGGCTTCTACAGGAAGCCCGATAATGGCTTCTACAGGAAGCACAAAAGTGCAAAAACAGGCTTCTACAGGAAGCCATGCAAAACCAAAATCTGAGAAGCAGAAGGTGGATGTTTTAGCCCGAGAGGTAGCGGCTGTATTAGCTGGCCTCACTACGCCACCTAAGCCAAGAGGAAAGAGGAAGAGGGACCCCCCTCTCTACTTCAAAGCACGAAGGAGTGTTCAGATAAAAACAGGGAAGCCACAGCAGCAGTCCAGCAGCCCAATTGTCATTGCGGACACCCCTGCTTCTCCCAAAGAAAAATCCCCCTCAAAGGTCATAGTTACCTATGAAAAGGGAAGCCCGAAGAAGAGTACATGGCAAGACCGAGTGGACCTGTTGGACGAGAAAACCAGGCTACAGGAAGCTGAAAACGTCCTACAGGATACCTTGGCTCGACTACAGGAAACCGAACAAAGAGAAGAAGGAGGACCCTCATCACCAAGGGCGGATGAGGCAGAACTACCTGAAGAAACAACAAGAGAACATATACCCGAACCTAGCCCTTCGCCCAATCTGAATTCATATTATACCTTCTTGGAGGCAAGCAAGATCATCCCACAAAAATTTACTGTACCCCTATTCTTTGAATTAGAGAAAGAAAGAGTTCGCTCCCATACATGGATGCAAATTGCCAAATCAAAGGGGGTGGGGGACATAGGCCCTCTACAAGATCAGCTTAGGGAAGTCAGGAGCGAGTTCACCATGGCCAAACATGTGGCTAGTTGCTAGCAGGCACTTCTACAGGAAGAAAACCAGAAGTTAAGGTTGCAGCTACAAGAACTCAAGGCGGGGGCAGAAACATCCTCCAAGGGCATCACAAATGAACAAGAAGGCAAGAAGGAGCTGACCACCAATCTTGAAGAGCCAAAGACACTTCTACAGGAAGAAGAACAACATATAAGAATTGAAGTGCAAGCCTTAAAGGATCAGCTGCAACAAAAGGAAACACAATTGGCTTGCATGGCCAGTTGGGCCATGGAGGCCCTGCAGTGCAGACATCCTGCAAAGTCTTATGGGTTGTACTTAAAGGATCAGTGGCTACAGTTCCAGATAAACACACTAGCACAAAGAGGTATTGAGCAAATCCATAACCCACAGCAATTTGCTGAAATATGCAATACTAGCTCAGCAGAGGACAAAGCCAAGCTAGCAGAATTCTACATCCACAATCTGGTTTTGCCCAATGAAGTCTCTTGGGATCCCAATATCTCCTTGGGCGATCTGCAGTTGATGGCTTTTGCTTCGTGGCTGAATCATGAGGATCAGAGAGCCACTGAAGAAAAATCGGTCATGAGCCGAGAAGTGAGTGAGCCACTGTACATTCGGGCAGAACCAGAGGATCCGGTTGCCCTCATCTCAGCCCGCCAGCAGTTATCCAATGATCCCACAGCTTCCTTGAAATTTATGGACCAGCAAGCCCAAGCAATAGCCCACTTTGAGGACATGGATAGATTATTGCGAGAAACTGCTGCCCATGCTTGTGCACGTAGGTGGCATGCCTTGGCACATAGTTTGAAGATCCGGGAGTACCATACCCCGACCAGAATGAGGGAAGCATTGGCAAGAGTGGACCTTTACAAGAGATCCGTGCAAAGACTTCAGGCCAGCTAGATTGGCCTTAAACTCAGCCCTCCATTACTGCTAGGATTGGTCAAAGGAAGTACAGGAAAGGATGACCAGGCACAATGGGAAAAAGTAGAAAACACAGCAGGGTTTCATATCGACCAAGAATACATCACCACAGAAGCTTGGGATGTAAGGGGAGCAGTGAAAGCCATGAAGGATGAGGATCTTGACTAAGTTGCTCAAGGATGAGCAAATGGTTCAGCTAGGGGGTGATGATGAGCCCCAATTTTGGTACAATTTGGGCTCATTTTGGCCTATTCTACTTGCTCAAACCATTCATTTTTTATTGCTTATGCATGCATTTCTTAGTTTATTCATGTTGTTTGTAGGAAGAAGGGTAGGCACTCTATCTACGTGACTAATGCATTATGATTCCAGGTTTTGGCATTAAAAGGGAGCAAAAGACAACGAAAAGGAGACAAGGAGACAATGAGGTGGCACTGCTGGTTGTTAGGAGAGGATGTCCACGGTCTTAGGGACATTCCTCGTGATTCCCACCAAGAACTCTGAGCTCCGATCCATCTCCCCTCCGAGCTTAGAAGCAGCCAGCTGTTCTACAGGAACAACAGTTATAAACTGCTCTACAGGAACAGCAGTTATGACCGTCCTACATGATCAGCAGTTAAAGTCTAGTTGGACAACCGAGCTCCTAAAATCAAGGACACTTGTTGGATCATCGTTTTTGTATAAGTATAGAGGCCTTAGCCTTAGATAGGTTGTTGAAACTCTCGTATTGCTATTGTAATTTTGGAGCACAGCTCGGTTTTTGTTCCTTTTTGTAAGCCAATTTGGCATGACATCAGATTATGAATAAAGAAGGCAGATTCTGATCTAGTTCTGAGTTTTCTTAAGGAGACTATAGCTCTTAGGTTAGGGCCCAACCTGAGAGCCATAGATCCCCTCTGCTGTAGTGTTGTTTCCATTTCATTTCAGCACTTTGAGCTTTTCATTTGCACATGCAATTCGAATTACAGGTTGTTAAGTTGGTCTTTTTCATGAGTTAGATAGGAGTTGCTTATGGTAAAATTGTTTCCACTTGCTTAGTGTAGCAGAGGATAGATATAATCGATTGGAGGTCCAACAAAAAGTTTGTTAAGGCTCACTGCCGTCTCATCTGGGATTGGAGTGAAGTCCATGACTAACCACCAAAAATACGCATTTCTTTATTTCATGGTTGCTGCAAACACAGTCACGCTATGTTAGATGCTTCCACATGATTCACACCTGCACCACACTCCTTTACCACAGCTTCATGCACATTCTCCTTCGCGTTTTGGATTGCCGTTCATTGAATTTACAAGCATAGGTAGTTTAGGTTAATGCATTTTAGGTTTGGTGACAGTCATAAGCATTTGTTTCACTTACACTGCTTTCTCTCGTTCCATCACTTCGTCCTCCATCTTGATCACGCATGCAAACACATCTTTCATCCCCGCTCCGCTCTGCCATCTCCCAAAGTCTTTCACTCCTCACGTACTTCCATTCTCTAGCCCTTTCGTTGACATAGCCCTTTACCTTCCACCCTACTCCCTACACTCACTTCCCATCCTATTCTTCCACTTCTACAGCCATCACCAGCCTCATTCCTACCTTACACATCTCCCTCTACCATTTCATCACTCCTCCATCACGCCAAACACTCACGGTAGGTCATCCTGTAGCCATTTGTAGACATCCTGTAGAAACCAGAGTATCCTGTAGGATCCCCTGCAACCATCCTGTAGGAGGCCACTCTCTCGGTTGCTGAGCATCTGAATGCGAGGAACCTCTGTGGAAGGATGCTAAGGATCCCTAGGGACCTCTCCTAGCCTCCCCAACCTGTCCCACGCTTTCCTTCCTTCTCCATCCCATCTGCACAACCAAACCCTAGTTAGCACAAAATCACAATCATTCCACACACTTCAAGGAAAATACAAAAACATGTCTTTTATGATGCAAGCAACTTAGATCCATGCATTTTCACTTATTAGAGGTAACAACAGCATTGGTAGAGGTTTCATTCATATTCTTTGCATTGTAGAGGTTAGACTAGTTAAATTAGGGTTTCCTAGTTTTACATGCTTTGATTTGCTTTCAGTCCATTTTGTCAAGTAGAGTAGTTTTCCTTTGAGAATAGCTTTCGTCCATCAATTAGCAAGCTTCTTCTGAGAGCCTATAGAAGTTGGCTTGAGCCCTAGCGGACTTGTGCCAGCTGACCAAGTGACAGCTGCGACAAGAGCTAGTACTTGTGCATATAGCGCCGTCGCTTCCAAGTTTGTACGAACTACCGGGTTTATAAAATGAGAGACAGGAAGCCCCAGGAGTTGTAGCATTATTGCTACAATACTGGAGCTCACCAATGATATTACATTCACAGCGGTTATTTACCGGGATAGTTCATTTTTTAACGAGCTTAAACGCGGGTGGAAACATTTGCTCGAACTTATGTTTATTTTTTTAACGAGCATGAACTATGTGCTAAAAATGCTCGGATCTTGCGTTTATTTTTTAACGAGCATGAACTTTGTGTAAAACTGCTCGATTACCCAGTCATATGATAAGAGTGTCTCATCAAGATTCTATTTTTTATGGAGCTTCATCTCACTAAGCTTTGCTCCGCATCCTTTCTTTATGCAAGTTAGGAAACGGATAACCCCAAAAAATAGATAAATAACCACTCTTTGCTTGCACTCCAAAAGGTTTGCATGCCCCCAGGTATAAAACAGAGTTTCAAGGTTACCTCTACTTCTCTTCCGCCAAAACATTTGTTTTAACGAGAGAGGCTTACCTCTTTCAGGTTACCCAAAGATTGTCTCGTTAATCTTTCAAACAAAACACTTCTTCAGCAATGTCTACCGAAATAGAAAAAGTTGAGTAACGATTCTTGTCAACTTACATAACTTTGACAAAAGAATCTTATTCTAGAATAACCCCTCTTCCTCTACGGACGGGGTACAGACTAGTCATATTCTCCCGCGGAAACCTACTCTATACTGAAAGTTTCCCTGCCGAAGCAGACCAGGACGCATGCCCCCTGGGTTCCAGTCATATCCTCCCGGATTACTCGCGCTCATCAGGAGGACCGACCATGGGTTGAGACACCTCTTGCATGAATAGACCATTTAGGGATGGTAAATGACTATTTGCGATGCGTGATCCGGGAAATGAAAGTTGGTCCACGAGCTTGACCACTCTTCCTTCATGCGGAAAACACATTACTCTAAAGAGTGAGGAGACTATAGCTCCCATGCAATATATATATAGTCTCGTCCAAGGAGTAGGTTATAATCCAAGGGTCCTTGAATGACCATCACGTTCATTTGAACGGTCTTCCCTTTCAATGTTATGGGCACATTGGGGAGGATCCCTAAAGGTCGACTGGTTCCTTTATCAAAACCTGATAGATTTCTCATTTCAGGCAAAAGCGCTGGCGAACCAAGCGCTTTCCAAGCAATAGAGGAAAGGATACTCACAGATGCCCCCTCATCAATGATAGTGCCAGCCATTACCATTCTGTATATTTGAACAATAATCCTGAATGGTATGCTTGCTGGCAACCGGGGTTTGCCTAGTTGGTTCCAGTCAAAGGACACAACCAGGTTGCTTGGTGGTGGGACCGAATAAACGACCGGATATCGCTCTGACGAACTTCCTTCCTGCGATAAAGGAATGGGGGAATTGCCCCCTTGTTCATCAGAGTCAGTGTTGATGAAGAGAATTTGGACGGTGTCGTCTTTATTCTCCTCTGTGATGGTATCATTCGAAGATAGAGCCTCTGAAGGCAAAACCGGGTCAATTGCTGTATCAACCTTTTGACTTTCGTCAGGCATGGATCCAGACGGTTCATCTTCAATGATAGGCGCTTCGGTTGACCACTTGGGCGGGCCAGTCGGGTTCTCAACTAGTGAAGGACTTGGCAGGAGTCTTTGATATCCAGGAGGAAGTTGCGCTCGTAAAATCAGGCGATCTTCCAGAACTCTTTTAGCCTCGTCTAAGAAGGGACAACGGTGGATGGCGTGATCGCCTTCACACAGTTTGTAGGGTAATCTAGCTTTCCCTCTCTGTCCTGGGACTTCACTTTCACTAGTCGACGGTGAGCAGTCAACATGGCTATCAGAGGTTGATGCTACCGAATTGTGCAAATGGGGAGACCAGTCCCTTAGTATTCGAGGGATACAGGGACAATCTCTGTGGAAGTGGTCTCCCTTGCATATGACACATGGCGATTTAGGCCTGGTCAGTGCTGTGTGTGGATTTTTTTCAGACGACACTCATTTGCCCCCAGTCGCCTTTGGCTCCTTCTTCTTCTTCTCTTTCTTCTTCTTTTCCTTCTTCTCCCTAGGAAATTGGTTTTTTGTTTTACCAGTTCCGTCAAGCGAAGAGGAAGGAGGAGAGGAAGATGAAGTAGAAGGCTGTTTGGCAACTCTGGTCCGGTCTAACTGTTGACTCGACTGTTCAGGAATGGTGGTGTTCTGAACGACATTGGTTGAAAAGAGCCAGACTGGCAGGCCAATTGTCAGTCCTGGAAGCGACAATGTGGCCATGTGGGGCGCACCAACATATCCCCAAGAGGAGAAGGGAATAGGATTTCCACCAAGGGGAATTCCTTGGTTGGTGTGCTCCATTTTTCAACCTAAAGATCAACGCAGGAATTAAAGGGTGATTGTTCCGTTAAAAATAAATTTTAACGACGCTTTAGACACAACTTTCTTTTTCAGTTTTAAAGAGTCGAGAAAAAGCTAAAGATGACTCTAGTCTCCTTCGATGTTTTAACGAGCCCGAAGTGACAAATGATCGGATGGACTTTTTCTGTTATAGAGTCTGAAAAAGGCCAAAAGGAACTTCTCTGTAGTTCTGGGCAGAGGGTGTGCCAAACTTTTCGCAAAACCGCGGAATACTTTTTAGGGTACGGGCGGTCGATCTTCCTGAATGCTGTGTTCAGTGCATTGCGATCAGTAGGGCGGCCGACACGGCTTCCTAAGGATAAAGGTTTTATGCCTATAGGGGTCTCCCAATATATACGCGACGGTACGTGGGAGCACAATCCGTACTGGCGCTATCGTCCCTCAGGAGGAATCACCCACCATCCACGAGATCGACAGTCACCAGGCTTAACGACGCCGGAACACGTCTCTAGCCTAGACCTCTATGTTGTGCGTTATGTTGCAAAGCGTTGTTAAGTTCATTCAATTTATTTTAGGTTGATCTTTTTAAAGTTTTCCTTTCAAGGTTCACCACGAGATGTATGATACAAATTCCTAAATGCAGTCTAAGCAAGCTTTATATCTTTTCAACTTTGAAAATCCTAGCTACTAAGGGAAAAGAAAGACACCATCTTTTCTCAAAGAGAAATCAGCACACTCTAATGCACTTTTCCTAAATCCAACATGCAAACTATCAAATGCAAATGCACAATGCAGGTGTTTGTTTTCCGCTTTCTTAGTATTGATGCCTACAAAGAAAGATTTTTGTACAACTTTGAATTTGCTTTTAAATGATCAATACAAACAAGTTTACTTTTTCGAAATCAGAGAAGATAGAAGAGATTACAACACTTAACGATTTTCGAAATAAAGACTTGTTTCGACACTTAAAGATACAAATTCAAACCAATAAGCAAAAGTAAATGTATAATCAATCTGCAAACAGCCAATGAACTCTCTTCTAAGATCACAATCAACAGATCTGAATCAAGGGCTACAGGATGACTATTTCACTCATGCAAAGGAAAACTATAAATGATGCCACAAACACATAAAAACACCCACAGTATTTTTGTACAAAAGGAGGCGGAATCTAAGCAGAGAAAAGGAGTTATCAGACTAGTACCTATGCTAGTTACAGGCTGCAAAAATCAGAGATCAAATCAAGGCAAAATAGAGCAGAGAACCCCAGCTGCACAAGAGCAAACTGGTTCAGCGCAACCTCAACACAAGGGTTTTGATATTCAGTACAGGTAGCCTTCACGGGACCTGCGTTGAAATGCAGAATCCCTTCACTGGGTTTGCGCTGGAGGAGAAACTCTCGTTTCCCTCAGGTTCTGGGTCACAGATTGCTATTTAATCAACTGTTTTAGGCCAAATAAAAGCAACAAGCAAGGTGTAATCAAAGGGATGCTTTGAAAGGTACTAAAATCTATCACAAGGATCATCAAATCATTTGTGAATCCATTGTTCAGATCATAGACAAGTCCAGCAACTGGATCAAAGCAACAATTTTCTACTTTGCATCCGGGAAAGATGCAGTTCGATTGTTGCTGTCAAGTCTATGATGCAAACAATGATAGAAACACAAATAAAATGATTAAACAAATGTCCCCAGTGGAGTCACCAATTTGTTGTGGGGAAAAATGTCTATGCAGGACGATCCTATCCACCTAAGGTGTGACAGTGCCTTAGCAACAAACGATTACAACTATACTGGTTTCTTCCTTTATGAAATGTGAAAGAAGAGAGATCAATAGACTTACCGGTGTCTTCCGTTTGTCCCTCGATCCGGTCTCCCTTCTCTTTGGGTGTTCATAGCTACTTGCCCTCTTGCTTATCTAGCTACAACTTCCTGCAAGATCACAAGAGAACATCTACTTTGACATAGAGAACAACTACTTGAGACGAGAGAAGAACACTACACAAAGACAGATGTTCACATTCATAACTAGTTTAGGATTAGAAATAAACCAAATACACTAATACACTCATACATCAAAATACATCAGCATATAGGAGAAACCAAGATAGCTTTATTGATGAATAACAAGGTTCAGGAAGAGATACAACCCAGAGGGCTCCAATCCAGCATCTCCTTCCCAACAAATGGAATTCCTCTCTTTTCTCCCTTCAAAGCATTAAGCACCCAATGATTCCAGTCTCAAACCAACAACAATTCTTTGCAATAACAAAATTCCAGCCTCTAGATCTCATGGAGGAGAGATCCATATATAGATGTTTGGAGAGAGGATGAGTCAGCTTGAGATCTGACTAGTGTCCTCTCCCTCTGTCAGTTCTTGAGTCCACTTGGAGGTTCTTGCTTCCACTTGGAGATTTGGAACCTCTTACTCATCACCAGTCGAATTCCCTGAGGCAAGTGTCATTTTGGAAGCTTCCTGGGTTTTGACACCTTGAGAAATGAGCCTGCCACTTGTCCACTCTCGTTCAGCGCAGGTAGCCTTTGTTCCAGTTGACATTCAACGCAGGTAGCCAGTGTTGGCTTTGACATTCAGCGCAAACAGCTAGTGTAGCCACTGAAATGATCCTGAATTGACTTGTTTCTGAGCAGTTTCAGGTGGAGAACTTCTGTGAATTGCTGTGGTTTGTTAGCCTTGTTCCTCTAGGGGTAGGAACAACATGTTTAGGGACTTTGGATTCCTTAGATTATGGACATTTCATGCTCAATGTTGTAAGGCACAAAAATGTCTATAACAACCCAGGTAGTGTAATAATGCATCTTGGAGGTGGAAATCTGGAACTTTCTTGCCATCCACTAGAATTTGGTATGTGGTGGTGAACTCTGGATCATTTTTGTATAGTCGCGGCCATCAGAGGTCTCGTGGCCCCAAGAGTTGAGAACAATAGTCAATGCTACAATTAGGGGCCGATTGAGGCAATTTGCAACATGATTGGTGCTGCCCTTATTGTATGTAATATTCAAGTAGAGTTGTTGTATATATGTAGACCACTTCTGATGCCAATCATTTTTGAACTTCCCTTCTATTTGTATAAATTGAAGAGGTCAATGATCAATGTGGATGACTATCTCCTTCCTCAGAATGTAATGTTTCCACTACTGGCATGGTTGCATGATAAAATACATCTCTTTATCATAGGTGGGGTATTTTCGAATTGTATCGAAAAGAGTCTCTCTGTGATAGGATATCATATGCCCTTGTTGGGTGAGAACTGCATCAATAGCATGGTAAGAGGCATCTGTCTCAATTTCAAATGGTTGTTGCAGGTCTGGCAATGTGAGTAGTGGTGCAACGTAGAGGTAGTGATTTAGCTCAATGAGCACCTTCTCTTGCGACGCAGACCAGGAAAAATTTGCTTTTGCTTCACCCTTTGTAACTTGACTCAAAGGCCAAGTGATATGAGAGAATCCCAACAAGAACCTCTGATAAAAATTGGCAAGGTCCAAAAAGCTACGAAACTTTGTTAGAGTGGTCGGGGTTGGCCAATCCTGAATGACTTGGATCTTAGCTAGATCCACATGCATGCCTTGATCATCAATGGCCCAGATATTAGACTTGGCTCATCCCAAAGGTGCATTTCTCCAAGTTATAGTTTATGTTGCCACAGGGTTTGAAGAACCTGTTGAATGTGTTGCAGGTGCTATTCCCAACTCTTGTTGAAGATGAGGATGTTGTCTAGGTATACAACCACGAATGAGTTGGTGAAGGGCCGCAAGATGTCATCCATCACCCTCATAAAAGTTGCAGGGGCATTTCTCAACCCAAAAGGCATGACTAACCACTTAAAAAGGCCCTCCTTGGATTTGAAGGTGATCTTCCATACATATGTGGATTCTATTGGAACCTGAATATAGCCATAATCCAAATTGATATTGTTGAAATAATTGGCCCCCTTGAGCTGGTTAAGAAGGTCATCAATCCATGGGATTAGATACCTATTCCTGTCAATGATTTTGTTTGGTGCTCGATAATCAATGTAGATCTTGCAGATTCCATCCTTCTTCTATACAAGTACAATCATGCTCCAACAAGGTGAGGAACTTGGTCGGATATTCCCTTTTTGTATCAACTTCTGCATCGGCCACTTGATTTCTTAATTTTCTAGAATGGAGTGGTTGTATATCATCCCATTGGGTAAAGATGCTTTGGGATTCAAATCGATAGAATGCTTGACCTGAAAGTGAAAAGGTACCCTTGTGGGTGAGGAGAAGATGTCCCTGTATTCTTCCATGACCTTATCCACCTACTTGTATTGTGTGGAGGAACCCTTTATGGGGGGCCATGGATGTGGGTAATATCTTCCCCTTACTTTGAGATCGAATAAAAAAAAAACAAATTTCCCATACTGGGACATGATCATACTGCATCACTTAGCACAAATCAAAGAAATAGCAGTAGGTGGGGCTACCTTCGGTATCCTGTATAACTTATTACCCGAAGCAATAAAAACACAACGAGGCCTGGACTCACACACAACATGACACTTCCACTAGTATGTTGACCTAATAACACATCACAAAATTCAAGAGGAGAAAAATTACACAGTAGCTCATCTGTGAATTTCTTGATGCTCTATGAGAGGCGACACTTTTAGCAATGAACTATAGTGGAGAAACCTTCACCCACATTTGTGAGTGGACGAGACACTCCCCTTCCTCTGGATCTTCATGCTTGACCTTCTAGACCTTAATTGTGGCAATGATGGCACTGGGTTCTGCATCAATAATCTTCTTCCCCTTGTTATTTTCCTTTTCAAGTTCTGGCTTAGAATTAGAACATGCATTGGACTCTGAAGCTTTTAGCTTGACCACGAATGATTGCTTAGCACGCCACTCATTTGTGTTGTGAGTGGGGCTCTTGTGGAACTCACACCAATTTCTTGTGTCCTTCTTCATCTTTGTGGTGCCATTCTTAGCTTACGACTTCGATGAGTTTTCCTGGGATTATCCTTGGATTTTTCCTTTGTTCTATGGTTTGGGAGTGCTCTTGCCTTGCTTTTGATTCGAAGATCCAAAGTTGTGCTTATTTTGTTTAACTTTTTGTTCAATCTTGGTAGCATATCGATATGCTTCACCAAGTGAGGAGATGTTTAGGATCTCCATTTCTTCTTGAATGTTTTTGTTCAAACAACTGTGGTACTTGAGCACCAGATGTCGCTCAAATTATTTTATACCAAACTTTGTGCACATAGGATGAAAAATAACATGGTCTATTGTATGTACTTGGCCTCATAGCTCCCCACAAGGTAATATTGTCCCTTAACAACATCTCAGAAAGAGTTCATTAGAGGGTGCAACTATAAATAGAGAGGGTTCCTCGACTTTTTTTTCTTTTTCTGAAAGTAACTTTCCCACTAGTCCTTGAAATGGGAGTCGACCTTAAGCAGTGAAAAAGTAATCTTCTCCCTATTGGAGAAAATATGGACAAAAAAATAACCTTCTAGTAGACTCAACCATTTATCTACAACATTTTCATCTATTTGACCTTCGAATATAGAGATATTGAAGTTATCTTGTACCTTGAAGGGGGCGATGCCTCCAAAGTTACTGCTATATGAAGATGCGTCGCTTGTGGGTATCCGCCAAAGGATCTAGGCAAAGTTTTCCATCATCAAATTCCTTTGTCGCTCAAGGGCTTCCTCAAGAAACAGTTTGATAGGATCTCCTGCTCCCTCATCTTTCTTTTCTTCCACCATGGGAGGTTGTCGGTATCGTCGGGGACGGTCTTGTAAGGGCTCAACCAGTTCAAGTCCTAACTCTTTATACCCTGACCTCAACGTGTACATGCACAAAAAAATAGAGAAAGAGTAGAACCTTCTAATACCATTGATATAGATTTATGAAGGAATGAGATCAAATACATATATAAATAGAAACACAAAGCTACAATGAAATTAAAACTTCAATTCATTAATAACAAAGTGCTGAAAATTGTTACATGTAGAATGGAAAAAAACTAGTTCGGTCGAAGTTAGCTTATCTCTAAGAATATATGTGGTGGATCAATGCCTTATGAACTGTATTTAAATGAGTCTCAAAGGCCTATTTATTATTAAGAAACATTGGAAAAGCCTAAACATCCAAAAATATAACCCTAGTAGATGAAGCGACAAAAGTTTGTGGGCCCCGTTGGGGTAAATTGGTACATCAACTTCATGGGGTTGTAACTTTGGCATAAGATCTCTATTTGACACAGATGATACCTCATTAAAAATATCTATCTGAGGACTATAAGTTTAGAATACAAACCCATGTTGCAAACTTTTGTTAAAGGTTTTCTCATTTTCCAAAAAAAATGTTGTTTAGGGCCTCAAAATAGCTCCGTAAGTTTAGGACTTGAAAAACTGCGAAAAATAGTAAATTGTGCTACAATAAAGGAAACTGAAAGAAATAATGTTGGGGGTCCAAGAAAAATGGGTGAGTGGCCACCAATAAACACTTGGATTAGTCCTTCCCCCTTAAGAAGCAATGGTCCCCATTGTGTTGAGTGCCTCCATGAGATGAGGAAACTTTTGCTTGACTTGGTCCCTAGTGAGCGACTTGCCCTAGTGTAGGAGTTGGAAATCTTTGACAAATCAATACAGTTTAATATTTTTTTGGCTAGATTTCTTCATATGTGTGTCCATGATTCGATCAGTTGTCGCATGTTCCATGCAGTCTAGGTTAAGCTCTGTTGGTGTTAGTTTTTTTGCAATGTTTGATGTGTCCAACCATGGTGGAAAGTATGGCCGAAGGCAGTCCACATTGAAAATTGGGTGTAGACTGAGGAATAGGGGAATGTTGAGCTCGAAAGTATTGTCTCTCAAAATCTTGGTGATGGTGTAAGGCCCATATTGTAGTTGTCGGAGCTCTCGATGGGTTCCAACAAGGCGTTCTTTCTGCAAATGCAACCAAACTTTCTTGCCCACTTGAAAATTATGTGGCACTTGATGCTAATCATGTTATTGCTTGTACTTGGCATTGGACTTATCGAAGATGCCGTGCACCTACTAGTGAATTTTCTGGATGCGTTCAATAAACCTAGTTGCTTTATCAGCCTCAGACTGTACATTTGCAGATTATGTCTGTGTAGCCACATAAGGCATGGAAACATCAATCATACACAATGGTTGAAATCCCAAACCCACTTGAAAGGGACTGCAACCATTCAAGCTATGGAGAGATTTGTTATAATTGCATTGCACATAAGGAAGGATTTCATCCCAGGTTCAAGGATGCTTGGAGTTGTATATGTGTAGTATGTGCACTATCATTCTGTTGACAACCTCTGTCTAGACATCAATATGGGGATGGAATCCAATCAACTTGGTGAGCTTGGTGTCCAATAATGTCTAGAGGATTGAACAAAATGTGCCCAGGAACCCGCTATTTTGATCTTATATAATGGTCTCCAGGATCCCAAAATGTATCCATACTCATTTAAAGAAGAGTTTGGTAGTGTCCTTTTCTATGATACTCTTCTTGCAAGCTGCCATTGAAGCCATCTTAGAAAATATATCCACGACCACAAATACGTAGTCATTACCATGCTTGGTAGAAGGGTGGCCTGATAGATCGTCCATGGAAATGGATTTCTGGGGTTGGCTGGGAGTAGGCAGAGGAGTGTACATGCCTTGATTCTTGATGGTTGGCTTCTTGATGACATAGACAGTGCAGGATCTGATATATTTTCCAACATTTTATTGGAGTTTTGGCCAATAAAAATATTTCTGTAGTATGGCCCTAGTTTTCTCCACACCAAAATTTCCCGCGACCCAAATGTAATTGTCCCTCAAATAAGCTTGGCAAACTCAGTTGAAGGAACACAAAGTTGGCCTCAAGCATCATAATAATGTATCTTGGAGGTGTAAATATCAAACTTTCTTGCCATCCACTAGCATCTAGTATGTGGTGGCGAACTCTGGAACATTTTTGTACAGTGTGGCCATTCGAAGGTCTCATTTCCACAAGAGTTGAGAATAATAGTTAGTGTTGCAACTAGGGGCCGACGAAGGCAATATGAAACATGATTGGTGTTTCCCTCTTGTATTTAATCGTTAAGTGGAATTGTTGGAGATATGTTGACCACTTTTGATGCCAATTGTTTTGCAAATTCCTTTATGTATGTATAAATTGAAGATGTCGATGATCTGTGTAGATGACTATCTTATTCCCAAAATGTAATGTTTCCATTGTTGGTATGCCTGAACGATAGAATACATATCTTTATATTAGTTGTGGTATTATCTAGATTTATGAAGGAACAAAACGAAATATAGATTTAAATAGAAAGACAGAGATACAATGAAAACAAAACTTCAATTCATTAATAACAAAGTACTAAAAATGGTTTACGTGCAAAATGGAAATAAACTAGTTTAGGCGATGGTAGCTTATCTTTGAAAAGATATGTGGCAGCTACATGCCTTTTAAACTATGTTACAATGAGGCTTTGAAGGTGTATTTATTATTGAGAAACAATGGAAAGCCCTAAACATTCAAAAAACTAACCCTAGGAGATGAATCACCAAAAGTATGTGGGCCCCATTGGGGTAAATTGGTACATCAACTTCTCGGGGTCGTAACACTAGCATACGATCTCTGTTTGATGCGCATGATACCTCGCTAGAAATGTATATCTAAGGACTACAACTTTTGACTGTAAACTCAAAAAATATGCTACAAATTTCCTTTTTTCCAAAAAATCCATGTTTAGGACCTCAAAACAACTTTGAAAGTTTAGGACTCGAAAAACTGCCAAAATAATTAGACTATGCTAAAAATATGGAAACCAAAAGAAATAATGGTGAGGGTCCAAGTGGAATAGGCAGGTGGCCACCAATATACATCTAGATTAGTCCTCCCCCATTAAGAAGCAATTATCCCCATTGTGTTGAGCGTTTCCATGAGATGGGGAAACTTCTGTTGAACTTGGTCCCCAGTGAGCCACTTGCCTTGGTGCAGGAGTTGGCCAAATTTGACCACCTGATATAGTTGGATATTATGCTGGTGAGTGTTCTTGATGTGCATGTCCATGATCCGATTAGTTGTGGCCTACTCCATGTAGTTTGGGTTTAGTTATATTGGTGTGAGTTGTTCTATAATGTCTAATGTGTCCAGTAATGGTGGAAAGTATGGCCGAAGGCAGTTCTCATTGAACACTGGGTGCAGACCAAGGAATGGGGGAATGTTGAGCTCAAAATAATTGCCTCCCACAACCTTGGTGATGGTGTAAGGCCCATATCATAGTTGTCTAGATTTCCGATGGGTTATGGTAAGGTATTTTTTTTCTACAAATGCAACCAAAATTTGTCACCCTCTTGAAACTTGTGTGGTACTCGATGTTAATTGTGTCGCTGTTTGTACTTGCCATTGGACTTATCCAAAATTTCATGCACTTTCTAGTAGATGTGTTGGATGCATTGAATAAACTAGGTTACTTTATCAGCCTCAAACTGTACATGTGTGGATTTTGTATGTGTAGTCGCTTGAGGCATGGCAACCTTAATCAAACATAATGGTTGGAAACCCAAGCCCAGTTGAAAAGGACTAAGGCCAGTCAAGATATGGATACCTTTTTTATAACTATGTTACACATAAGGAAGGCTCTCATCTCAGGTTCGTGGCTGCTTGGAGTTGTACATGTGTAGTATGTGTACTATCATCATGTTGACGACCTCTGACTGGACATCAATCCGCAGATGTAATGCAGTCGAATTAGCGAGCTTAGTGTCCAATAATGTCCAGAGGCTCGACCATAATGTGCGTAGGAACATGCTATCTTGATTTGATATAATGGTCTACGGGATTCCAAAATGTACCCATACTCATTCAAAGAAGATTTTGGCAGTGTCCTTTGTTGTGATATTCTTCTTGCAAGCCACCAATATGGCCATCTTAGAAATCTTTCCATGACCACAAATACACATTCATTACCATGCTTTTTAGAAGGGAGGCCTGAAAAATAGTCCATGGAGATGGATTCCCATGGGTGACTGCGAGTAGGCAGAGGGATGTATAGACATTGCTTCTTTATGGTTAACTTGGCGATGGAACATGAAATGCAAGATGTGATATATTTTCCAACGTCCTGTCAGAGTTTCATCCAATAAAAATACTTTTGTAGTACGACAACAATATTATCCACACCAAAGTGTCTCTTGACTCGAATGTAGTGTGCTTCCCAAATCATCTTGGCACGCTCGCTTGAAGGAACACAAAGATGGCCTAGGTGGCATAATAATGCATCCTGGAAGTGAAACTATGGAAATTTCTTGCCATCCACTAGCATTTGGTATGTGGTGGAGAACTCTGGATCATTTTTGTACAATTACAACCATTTGGAGGTCTCGTGGCCACAAGAGTTAAGAAAAATCGCTAGTGACACAACTGGGGACTGATTGAGGCAATCTACAACATGATTGATGCTACCCTTCTTGTATTTGATGTTCAAGTGGAATTGTTCCAAATATGTAGACCACTTCTGATGCCGATAGACCACTTCTGATGCTGATCGTTTTGCAACTTCCCATGTGTCTCGATAAACTAAAGAGGTCGGTGATCTATGTGGATGACCATCTCCTTCCCCATAATGTAATGTTTTCATTATCATCACACCTAAACGATGGAATACATCTACTTATCATAGGTGGGGTATTTATGAATTGCATCAAAAAGTGTCTCACTATGATAAGCCACCAATGCCCCATTTGGGTGAGAACTGCACCAATAACATAATCAGAGGTGTCTGTCTCAATTCCAAAGGTTGTTGTAGGTCGGCCAATGTGAATATATGTGTAGAGTAGAGGCAACTCTTTAGCTTACAGAAAGCCTTCTGTTGGGACTCAGACCATAAATTTTTTTCTTTCACTCTGCCTTTAGTGTTAAAAATAGCAACACGAAATTCCAATTTAATTTGTCCTTGAATTAAATTGTGAATTAAATCTAAATTCTATTCTCATAGCAACTTGTAACAATTAATTAAGTTAAATTGACTTAGGAAATTCGAGTTAGAAGTCTATCTAGAGTCATGTAGAGTGATCCCTAAATTTTAGGGGCCTAGGTTGAGTTCTTTTGAGTTGTAATTAGATAACTCAATCTAACTGAGTTATAGTCAGTTAAACTAGTTCTAACTATTGGAGGAACTAGTAGGAGGTCTAGTAGTGGGGATAGGCACCAGTGAATCCTTAGTACCACAGTAGTTAACTAAAGATTCACTCATAAATAACTCATGCATGTCATTTCAGAGGAAGACCCAATTGATATTAGAGTTCAAGGACAATGTACTATCAATTTTATAATTTTCCAAGTTGTACAGATGGTGCATTCAATCGGTTGAGGGCCTATGGATGGATTGTGCAGTTATGGATAGTGGATTCCCAATTAAATACAAACTAATTCTCTTAGGAACTGCGGAAGGAAGTAGGGGCTCGGTAGGCAGCAGAATTGGCGAAGTGTTGTCTTGAGCTGGCTTGTGAGGTAGAGAGATAGATTTTACTTATGCAGGAATTGTTCAGTTTGAACACGAATTGTATTTTATTCTCAGATCTTTTGGTTAATGTAATATAGATAGTTAGGGTTTTTAGCAATTGCTTTTCTGAGAGAAATATTGTGTTATGTGCGATTGATATTCTTCCTTTTATGCTTATTGTTTTCATTGATCAATTTTGGTTTCCGTTGAAGAATAGAGTAGATTATTGTCTTGTGTTTTAACATATCACATAAGCTGTTGAATCTAGAGTAAAAATCTACATGGTATTAGAGCCGAACATAGTATAAAAGAGGAGAATTCAAGTTTGTTGTGCAGGTGAAATTGAATTTACAAGTTCATACTTCAGAGTCAGCAATATGTCATTCTATCGTTTGAGACACGAGTATGCCTTGGAGGGCAACTTGAATTACATAGCTTGGAAGGAAATGATGGAGGCAGTGCTGGAAGACAATGACCTCAAGGAATTCATATATCATTGTAAGTTTTAACTCCATACAGAAATTACCTGCATACGAATTCTAAAACATAACAAATAAACAATGTGAGAGCATAACACATAAAACACATATACACAAAGATTTTCCCCTGGATCCCAAAACCGAGACTACTAGCTAGATTTTTTATTATTTTCCTTTCAATGTTACAATACATATATATGTACATGTTGAAGCATCCAATACCATGGACCGAAAAACCATCGTGCCCAAAACCATGTGCGAAAACCATGCACAAAACCATAGGTAGGTCCGCCCACCTAATATAGGGTCCAAAAAAAAAATTTCCCTGGGGCGCTACCCTCGATCCGTAGCGGGGCTAACCGCCACCCTCAAACCCCATGTGAGCCCCCCGTTGCACAATCAACGCAACGAGGGGGGGCTCCACCCCCCCTCTAACCGCCCAGTTATCTAGGTGGGATAGTTGTGGAAAGAATATAACACAACCCAACATTCTCCCACTTGTTTTTTCTTTCCACACAGGGCCATAGGAGAGCTTAGTCATTTATCCAGCCCTGCAGTGCCCATTGTTTCTCTAAACCAAGATAACTTCTTAGAGCTCACAGATTTCTTCAATGCATCTACAATATTCTTCAAAGTGTCCACCTTTACCAGCGACACCTTTTTTTCTTCTATCATATCCCTCACAAAGTGATACTAAACATCAATGTACTTTGTCTTTGAATGATAAAAAGTGTTCTTTGCCAAGAAAATTGCACTTTGGCTATCACAGTCTATCCTTATAGCTCCCTATACTAACCCCATACTTGAACACAACCTCTACAAACAAACTGCTTTCTTGCTTGTATGAGTGGCTACCATGTATTTTTCCTTTGTATTTGATAGTGCCACTACAGATTGTTTCTTACTCATCCAACTGACTGAACCTCCAAATAGGTTAAACACATAACCACTTGTAGATATTCTTTGATCCGGATCTCCAACCCAATCTGCATTAACAAAGCCATGGTTATCCACCACTCTATCCAATCTTGGTCTTCCTTGGTAGCACAATCCATAATCACTAGTGCCACGCAAATGCCTAAAACCATGCTTCACTGTTGTCCAATGCTCCTTCCCTGGTTTTGACATAAACCTGCTCAATACTCCCACTACATGTGCAATGTCTGGTCTAGTATAGCCCATCGCATACATCAGGCTATTAACTGCACTTGCATATGGAACATGGAACATGTCCTCTTCATCTTCTTGTCTCTTGGTACATTGTTCAACAGATAACTTCACACCTATAGGAATAGGACCCTTCACCGGTTTACTATCCTTCATATTAAACCTCTGCAATATTGTCTCGACAAACTTCCTCTAGTTTAACCATAACTTCCTCTTTGCTCGATCTCTTTTAATTTCCATGCCCAAAATATAGTTTGCAGGACCAAGATCTTTCATGTCGAATTTGGATGACAATTGGGTCTTCAAATCATGGATAATTTCTTTGTCATTTCCAACAAGCAACATATGATCGACATACAAGACTAGATAAATAACACGGTCACCAATTAATTTAAAATACACACAGTGATCTGCTTTTCTTCTGGTGAAGACATGTCCCCGTATAAATGTATCAAATTTCTGATACTACATCCTTGGTGGTTGTTTTAACCCATACAAAGACTTCTTTAACTTGCATACCAGTTCTTTCTTACCCTTCACTACAAAACCTTCAAGTTGGTTCATGTAGATCTCTTCTTCTAGATCCCCATGAAGAAATGTTGTCTTCACATCCATCTGTTCTACCTCAAAATCAAAAGCAACAAGAACAAATAAAAGTAATCTAATAGAAGCTACCTTGGCAACAGGAGAAAAAATATCACCAAAATCAATTCCCGACACCAGGGAATAACCTTTTCCTACCAACCGAGCTTTGTATTTCTCCACCTTTCCTTCTGCATTTGTCTTCTTCTTGAACACCCATTTGCTGCCAATGGGTTTCCTTGCAGCCGACAAGTCCACCATATCCCAAGCCTCATTTTTGTGCAAAGGTGCCATTCATCAATCATGGCCTCTTTCCAGAGTTTCCCATCCTCTGAATCTACTGCTTCCTTCACAGTTCTGGGATCATCATCAGTAATAGATAAAACAAAATTTGAATAGAAAGCAGATGGACTATACCTTTATGGCTACCTTCTTTCTCGAACTGATCTTCTCACAACCAGAGTTTGTGGCTCTTCATCTTCTAATTCCTCTTCTGCTGTAGAGTTTGATTCTTCCTCCTTAAGTTCAAACTCTCTCTTCTCAGGTTCCTTTGGTTGGACTTCATGTTTAATAACATCTTTCACCTCTCTAAACACCACATCTCGGTTTTACACAACCTTCCTTGTTACTGGGTTCCAAAGTTTATAACTCTTTAAACCATCCTTATACCCAATAAAGATGCACTTTTTAGATTTACTATCCAACTTTGTTCTTTTCTCTTTTGGAACATGTATGTATGCATCACATCCAAATACCCTTAGATGTGAAAGAGAGGGTTTCTTACCAGTCCATACCTCTTATGGAGTCTTATCCTCCAACAGTAATGAAGGTGATCTGTTGACCAGGTAACATGTAGTCTCCACCGCCTCTGCCCAGAATTCCTTTCCTAACCTGACACCATCGGGCATGCTTCTTGCCATTTCCATCAACATCTTGTTAATTCTTTCTACAACTCCATTTTTCTCAGGTGTGTATGGAGTAGTATTCTACCATGCTATACCACACTTCTTACAGAATTCTTTAAATTGCCTCTTGCAAAACTCTCCACCATTATCTGTCCCCAGCACCTTTATCTTCTTCTCTATCTGGTTTTCCACTAGAGCCTTAAAATCTTTAAAACTGTCAAAGAATTCAGATTTATTCTTAAGGAAATATATCCATGTATTCCTTGAGAAGTCATCTATATGATACATAGTACACAGAGTTACCTAGTGATGGAACCTTCACAGGTCCAAACACATCACTGTGCACAAGCTCTAATATCTGTTTCACCCTCTTACCACCAGAGGGGAAACTCACTCGATTCTACTTCCCATATACACAATTTTCATAGAAATCAAAATCTAGAGAGCTATTAGTCATACCTCCTACTATACATTTACCATGAAGTATTCGAAGGCCCTTCTCTCCAATGTGTCCAAGCCTTTGATGCCATAGCATGGTCTTTTCTCTAGAGACCACTAGATTTTCTACTCCACTTTCAGGAACCATGGAACTGTTGCACCCATCAACAACAGTGCTACCTTGTAGCTTGTATAGAGTTCCAATCCAAACTCTTTGCATCAATAACAGTGCTCCTTGAACCATCTTATAGGTATCCTTCTCGAACACTACTTTTACACCTACATCGTCCAACTTACTTACAGAAATCAGATTTTTGGCCAATGTAGGAATATGAAAAACACCATGAAGTGTTCTAATCCTTACACCTTGCAAATTCAACTTAACTTTTCCATGACCAACGATTTTAGCCTTCCTGTCATCCCCCAAGAAGACATCACCACCATCATATTTCTCATACTCGCAGAACCACTCTCTATGGGGAGTGAAGTGAAATGATGCACCTGATTCAATCAACCATGCCTCATGATCTACATGTGTACTTGAAGAAGCCAAGTACACATCCCCACCTTCATCTGAGGTGGCTTTTGCCTCTACAGAAGGAGCATCATCAGATCCCTTTCCTTTCTTAGGAGCTTTAGATTTACATTCCCTTTTGTAGTGCCATTCCTTTCTGCATTTCCAGCACATCTTTACAGGTTTTCTTGGAGATTTAGATCTCCCTCTAGATTTAGATCTCCCACTCGATGACTTATTTTTGTTTCTGTTCTAGGACTGTCCTCGTACAGACAAGGCATCACCATTAAGGTTCTCCATATTTTTCCGTCTCATCTCCCCAGTCAACAAGGATGAGACTTTCTCATCAAACTGCAAGGTAGTTGCATTGCTACCTATTGCAATAACCAGAATATCCCACAAATCTGGTAGAGAACACAACAAACTGATGCACTTATCTTCATCTGAAATTTTAATATCAACAGATAATAACTAACTTACCACGGTATTAAATGCATTTAGATGCTCTATCACTGAGTCTCCATCTTTCATCCTCAGGTTATACAAATTTTTTCGTAGGAACAATTTATTCACGAGAGACTTAGATTGGTACAAAATCCCTAACTTGTTCCACAAAGCTTTCGCCATAGCTTCCCCTGATACATTCAACAATACTGAATCTGAGACACATAATCATACTATTCTCTTTGCCTTCTGATCCAACTTCTTCCATTCTTCATCAGATACTCCTGTTGGTTTAGTACCTGGATCTACCACGATCCACTGATATTTATCCACCAACAGATCCTCCATATTGAGTTTCCACAACTCAAAACTCTAACCATTAAATTTCTCGATCTCTATCTTTCCACTGCTCACCTTCTTCTTTTACCGCCAGAATCGATCCCGCAGATCTCCCACTGAACAGGGTCTACCACAGGCCCAAGTGAAACCCCTCAGCAAAAAAGGTGTCGCCTTGAAACCAAAACAAATCTGATACCAAATGTAGGTTTTAATTCCGTACAAAAATTACCTACCTACAAATTCTAAAACATAGAAAATAAACAATGCAAGAACATAACACATAAAACACATATACATGGAGATTTTCACCTGGATCCAAAAATCGGGACTACCAGCTTGATTTTTCATTATTTTCCTTTCAATGTTACAATACATATATATACATGCTAAAGCATCCAATAACATGGACTGAAAAACAATCGTGCCCAAAATCATGTGCGAAAACGATGCACAAATCCGTAGGTAGGTCCGCCTACCTAATATAGGGTCCAAAACAATTTTCTCCTGAGGCACTACCCCAGACCCTGTAGAGGGGGGCTAACTGCCCCCCTCAAACCCCCTGTACAAGGGGGACTGTCGCCCCCCCGTGACCCCCCTGCTATGTAATCGGCACAACGAAGGGGGGGCTCTGTCCCCCCTCTAACCGCCCAGTTAACTAGGTGGGCTAGTCGTGGAAAGAATATAACACAACCCAACAATCATGACATTACTAGCCTCCAACATCTGATGCTAAAGTTTTGGCTGAATGGAGAAAGTGTGTGGAAAAGGCGAGAAGGATTATACTAGAAGGAGTTTGAGATCACATTGTCTCGAGTCTCCATGGTAAGGACATTCCATACACAATGTGCAAGACATTGAAGGAACTATTTCAATATAACAGTGACAATAGGAAGTTGTCACTGAAGGGAAAAATAAAAAAGATCAAGATGGAGAAGTGAGACTCAATTCCGAAGTACTTGACCAAGTTAACCCATTGTTGGGATGAGCTTGGAAGTGTCAGGATTACTATTGCCGAAGAAGATATGGTGAGTGTTATAGACATTTTTGTGCCTTACAGCATGAAGCATGAAATGTCCATAATCTAAGGGATCCAAAGTCCCTAAACATGTTGTTCCTACCCCTACAGGAACAAGGTCAGCAAACCACAACACTGAATAGCAGTTCTCCACCTGAAAACACTCAAAAACAAGCTAATTCTGGATCATGTCAACTGCTCCACTGAGCATCTGCGCTGAATGTCAACTGCTCCACTGTGTACCTGCGCTGAATGTCAACTGCAAAGAAGGCTACCTATGCTGGGCGAGTTTGGACAAGTGGCACAGTCATTCCTCAAGGTGTCAATGCCCAGGAAGCTTCCAAAATGACACTTGGATCAGGGAATTCGACTGGTGATGAGTAAGAGGGTCTAGATCTCCAAGTGGAAGCAAGAACCTCCAAGTGGACTCAAGAACTGAAGAATAACTGAAGTGAGAGAGGACACTAGTCAGCTTCATGCCAAGCTCAAGCTGACTCATCCTTTCTCCAAAACTCCTATATATAGAGCTCTCTCATGAGGTCTAGGGAGGCTGGAATCTTGTGAATGTAAGGAAGTGCTATTGGTTTGAGTATAGAACTATTGGGTGATTTGCTTTGAAGGAGGTGAAGAGGAGATTTCTTTTTGCTGGGAGGTGATGCTGGATTGGGCCTCTTATGGTTGTATCACTTCCTGAGCTTTACTTCTTCCATCAATAAAGCATTTGAGGTTCTTCTATATGCATGTTTTTCAATGGTGTATTGTTATGCTTGTGTATTTGATTTATCCTAATCCTTGAATCAATTATGAATGTATGCTTCTTGTAGTTTCCCTCTCTTGTTATTTTGCAGGATCTTGGTGTAGCTGGGCCAATGAAAGAGTAAGGAGCTGGGAGCAAGCAGCAAGGAGAGAAGATTGGATCAATCATTAGCGGAAGACATCGGTTAGTGGATCTCTTTCTCCCCTCTTTTACATCTCATAAAGAAGTAATCTCCAATAGCTTTGCTTTGATTGTTGCTGAGGTACTATCACCCTTAGAGTGGGATAGGGTCATTCCGTATTGGATACTTTTCCCAACAACAAATTGGCGACTCCGCTGGGGATCGTATCTTTTTGGTGGTTTGTGTTTTTTCTATTCATTTCATAAACACGGGGAGTACCGAATCGAACTGCATTTGGGTCTTTCAAATGCAAAGTAGAGGGCAACTACTCTAGCTCAGTTTCTGGGCATGTTTATGATTTGAAGAGCTGATCCACAAGGACTCTGAACAGCTCTTAGTGATAGCTTTTCATCCTCCTTTTCATCCTTTAGTGTGTACTTGATTGATAGCTTCTGATTTGGCCAAAAACTGTTGATTTTTGAGCAATCTGTAACCCGGAAACTGAGAAAAACGAAAGTTTATCTCTTCATTGCAGACACTGTGAAGGCAGTCTGCATTTCAGCGCAGGTCCCGAAGGGACTACCTGCGCTGAATGTCAAACTGACAGTGTACCACCTGCGCTGAACCAGTTTTGCCTTGTGCTACTGGGGTTCCCTGCTGTTTATTGCCCTGTTTTCATCCTTGTTTTTGCAGCCTGTTATCAGTCAATGTACCTATCTGAAACCAACTTTCCTTGCCACTATTCCGCCTCGGTTGTATAAAGAAACTGTACTTGTTCTTTGTGTATTTCTTATATCATTTGCAGTTTCCCATAACGAAAAGTGAACTAGTCTTGTTGTGGCCTCTTAGATCTAGACCTGTGATAAGTGTCGTTTTGATCTTAAGAGTTAGTTTGTTTGTTGTTCATAGCTGATTGAGCTTTTGCTTTCGTCATATGGTTTGAATTTATATATTTCTAGTGTCGAAACAAGTAAACCTTAAGGTGTCTTTTGATTTTCGACAAGCTTGTTTGTTTTCACTTGAAATTGAATTCGAAATTATACAACAGCTTTCTTTTTGTAGTACATCAACATTAAGAAAGAGAAAAGAAATACCTGCATTGTGCATGTGCATTTTGACAGCTTGCATGTTGATTTAGGGAAAAGTGCATTAGTGTGTGCTCTATGATCTGTGTGAAAAGATGATGTCTTTCTTTTCCCTCAGTAGTTAAGATTTTCAAAGTTGAAAGATTGAAAAGCTTGCTTATCATCTTAGACTGCATTTAGGAATTTGTACCAATACATCTCGTGGTGATCCTGAAAGACAAACTTTAAAAAGATCAACTTAAAATATATTGAATGAACCTAACAACGCTTTGCAACATAACACTCATCATAGAGGTCTAGGTAGAGACGTGTTCCGGCGTCGTTAAACGTAGTGACTGTCGATCTCTAAGAAGGTGGGTGATTCCTCCTGAGGGACGATTGCACTAATACGGACTTGTGCTCCCACGTACTGTCGTGTATATATTGGGAGACCCCTATAGGCATATATCCTTTATCCTTAGGAAGCCGTGTCGGCCACCCTACTGATCGCAATGGAGTGAACACATCACGAAGATCGACCACCCGTACCGTAAAACGTATTCTGTGGTTTTGCGAAAGGTTTGGCATACCCTCTGCCTAGATCTCCAGAGCAGTTTCTTTTGGCCTTTTTCAGACTCTATAACAGAAAAAGTCCATCCGAGCATTTGTCACTTCGGGCTCGTTAAAACATCGAAGGAGACTAGAGTCATCTTTAGCTTTTTATCGACTCTTTAAAAATGAAAAATCAAGTTGTGTCTAAAGCGTCGTTAACAATTTATTTTAAACGGAACAATCACCCTTTATTCCTGCGTTGATCTTCGAAGTTAGTCTACCTTCATCATAAAGTTCTTGTAGAATCGCTAGGAAATCTTTTGGATAGACTAAATATGTATGAACAACCGTCGACATCCAGGACCGTGTCATCCGACACAGCAGCGGCAGAGCCTCCTGCTGCTACTCCAACGATGTTCGCTGGTATACCATTTGTCCCGGCAAATTGTCAACAACAAGCTGGAGTCCAATCAGAGACTGTTTCGACGACATGGTTAGTTCGTATTTCTTCGCCCAGATTATCATCTGGTATTTCTTATGTTGAAACTCAACAACTTGATCCAATGTGTCTTCAAAGGCCAATCTACCCTTTAAGCACTGGATTGCCACCATATGGAGGGCAGTATGCCTTTTCATTGTTCCCCCCCGGAGAACAACCATATGGGAGTTTACAACAAAGTTCAGGTCAAACTGGAATTACATCCAGCGGATGGGTACCAATACTGCCTCAGCAACCAAGGGTTGCATATTCAATGCAACCAGTCCACCCTGTGTCGAATGTCGCCACTATACCTGGTATGTTAATTGCGTCGCAAGTACAAGTGCTACCTGTTGTATGTCAACCCAAAGTTTCTCAGGTTGCCATACAACAGCCTCTTGTCTCGACAACTCAATCACAACCTCCGGTTAGTGCCTCCTTATCTGGAGCGACTCAGGCTCAAACAAGTACTATGACTCCTCATCTTGGTCAATCATCCAGTATTGGACAACAACAAATGGTCCAACAACTGGAGCTGGTTCAAACCCAACAACCGCAATTCCAGCAATCATATCAAGGACCCGAGCAACAAGTCTTTGTAAGTATTGGGCAACCGTATAATAACGGTTATGCCCATCAAACTTGTCAAAGTTGCCAGCATCAAATACATTATGCTGGTATGCAAAGACCCAATGCTCAGGCGATTCCATCTTATCCTGGGTATGCTCCGCCTAACCTGAATCAACAGTTGCCCTTTGTAGCAACTCTAGAATTACCAGATCTAAACCGGCTGACGAATGATCCAATTGCTTATGCCCCTTGGTGGCCAGCGATTCCGCATAAACTTCCATCGGACATTCCTAAATTCAATGGAAATCCAGGTGAAGACCCGTCGAATCACGTGATGACTTTTCATCTGTGGTGCTCGTCGAACACCCTGAACGATGATTCGATAAGGCTTCGCCTTTTTCAGAGGACATTGACAGGTCTAGCGGCTAAATGGTATATTGAATTACCTAGAGCCTCTTTCGACAATTTTAGCTCCCTAGCCATGACTTTCTTAACCCATTTTCAATTACCGATAAGGTATGAAACTGGAACGGAAATCTTAACCAACTTCAAGCAGACGATGGCCACACATATATCCGATCATATACATGAGTGGCGTCGTCGTCGCAGGATGGTAAAGACTTACGTTCCAGATCAGCTGTTAGCTGAATGGTTTATAAAGTCGTTACTTCCTGCCATAACGGAAGATGTGGCCAAGGGGGGAGTCGTAACGGAGGAGCAAGTTATTGCTCGTGCACAATATCTAGACTTAGTATATACTCAGTCCGGCACGCTCTATGATAAAATACCTGACGCCCCTAGACCGGAATTTTCAATTCCTCCTCCTCCTAAATCAAATAGTGACTCTCGTGCCGGCGATGGCGTGATTGGCGCAACAGACATGAAATCGACAAAGGCTATATCTAAAAAGGCCCGTAAGATTTCCGGTCAAAATGAAAATGAGGAACTTCTTGCCTCGGAAGTAAGTGTCGTGTCGGACGACAAGGGCAAATGACTGAAGCAACCAGGGGGCAAGAAGAAAAAGAAAGGGAGAAAAAGGAAACCCCCTACGGGGTGTCATATATGCGATGAGGATCATTGGACAACAGATTGTCCATACAAAGCTGAGCTTAAAAGATTCTTTAAGAGTTCGAAAACCTCGGCTGTGTTGACTGATCCGTTTCCAAGCCCGAGGAACGAACTGGTTGCTAATCAAAATGCTTCTCGATCCCAAGTGCTTATGTTGTCTATATCAAAGCAGCAAAATGATGCTTTGACGAGGAATAAGGATTACAGGAATCCAAAGCTGTCGAACAACAAGGCTAATGAACAACCTAGTAGTTCGACAACAACTTTGATCGAAGTTGTGCCACCCATCGTCCCTGAGCTAATGATAAAGTCGCAAAAGGGAGCAGTACACAAATCGACATTTAATCCTTGTGCGAAAATAGCATAGATAGAGGACCTGGCCCGATCGCCGTCCGTTATGTCGACACTTGAGGTACCGCAAAATTGCTTCTCCCAAGAGCAAGCTTTATTATCAGCAACAGGTGGAATTGACCCAATGGATTCCAATCTTGTGGCCTTTGATCATAAAGGATATGACCCTCAGTTACTAGCTCAACTAGCTTTCCTTATTCAAGTGAAAGCCCTCAACAAAACTGTTCATCGAACAATTATTGATGAGGGGGCATCTACGTGTATTATGTCGATGAGTTGGTGGAAGAATTTAGGCTCACCACCCTTGTCGAGATCGTCAACGACGTTAAAAGCATTTGATGGACGATCATACACTCCATACAGGATTTTAAGTAACTTGCAAGTTGAACTAGGGGGCAAAACAGTAGGAATTGATGTTGAAGTAATCGATGGAAACCTCAATTACAACATCCTACTGGGAAGGCCCTGGATATATGCCATGGCCGCAGTTGTGTCGACCTACTTCAGGAAGATTGCATTTCCCTTTCAAGGAGGAATTACAGTCATCGACCAACAAACTTTCCTCCCCGACAGTTCACAAGTTACGGGAAGCATTCCAATGATCCATGGAAGCAATCATTCGCTTCAAAATATTGGAGTAGGTCTCCTAAAAGACCCTGCCTTAATGGGTACTTTTGCCCTACCGCCTGCAAGTAATCTGACGGAAGTGGCCACAGTGGAAACCTACAATATGAAATCTTCTATATCTAATGGATTCGGAAGATTCCTAAACATTTTGTCAGCGTGGATCATCGCCCTAATAGAAATACTGTAAATACAGTGGGCTTCGAGGATAGTTCCTATCTCATGTCAACCTCGTTAAAAAATGAAATAAAGAGTCAAGAGGATAGTTCTTCACTGTGTCAACCTCATTAAAAAATGAAACGACCCCCTGGAGTCTAGGGGGCATGCCCCTCGTTTGCATTATCATGCCGGGGGCATGCAAAATCAATCGAGCAGTTTTAGCATAAAGTTCATGCTCGCTAAAAAATAAACGCAAGATCCTAGCAGTTTTAACGCGGTCTTCAAGCTCGTTAAAAAATAAATATAAGTAGTGAGCAATGTTTCCTCCAGAGTTTAAGCTGATTTTTAAATAAAAAATGAACCTATCCCGGTAAATAACCGCTGTGATCGTAAATTCATCAGCCATAAAAGCCTTGGTCGTGTTTGCACCTGCCACCTCCACTTTCATTTGGCTGATCGTTCACCTCCATATGATTGTTTACCCATTTTGAGGAACAGCTGCGAAGAGTGATTTCACTTAGCCATCCTTGTGACACTGCCGTGATTGGAAAATTCCAACCTGTACCTGGAATCAGTTGCTATCCCTGTTTATCACTCGTTCCTCAAAAGACGAGTCTTCTTTGAGCTCTTTTCAACTGACTCGTAAAATATGAAAAGATTGCCGAGTTTTGGACTTCCAGCTCGTTAAAGGGACTGGAAGAGCTATCCCTCCTCTAAATTTTAATCTTTTTGGACCTGAGGGATTATTGCACAAAAAGGTCGAGCGCTTGTTTTATTAGGCTCGTTAAAGTTATCGAAAACTCATCCCTTCTGTATTGTTTTATACTTTTTCGGACTTAAGGGATTAGATGACGAAAAAGGAATTTTGGAGTTAACTTTCTGTACCTTTTCAGACTCTCTAAAAATGAAAAGGACCGAGTTTTCCTTGTCGTTAGACTCGTTAAAATGATTAAATAGCGACAAACTTGTCTTTAGACGAGAACGAGTTTCCCTATCGCTAGGCTCGTTAAAACATAGCGATGGGCTTGACCGAAGGGCAGGTTATAGAACAAGCATATGTTATCCTCCTCAAGCTTGACAAAAATAAAGAGGTACTGGTCAGAAATGACTGGGGAAAAATTGGGAGAACCTCAAAGCTTTAATGGTAGCAAGTCGCTCTTGAACATGACACTTTTCCTCCGTATCACATCGGGTTGGGTTGTTTCATTCACCGGTCTCATCACCATGGTCTCGCCAAACCATCCACATTTGGGGTAATGCTACCGATCCATCGTATCAGTGTCGTTATATGTTCAAGAGATGTTGTTTAGAAAGAGTCAACTGTGTCCCATCCACTGCCATACATTATCCTTCATCCACCCATGATCGCCACCCTGAGTCATATGTCACAGATTGTTTTCACCTCCATTAAAATCATTAGCTCCGTTCCGTGTCACTGATGTGGGATTCATTAAGGCCCTCCTTTGACAGATCGCTTCTTGTCGACTTCAGCTCATTATCCAAGAAGTTGATCTAGGAACACCCCCCCCTCAGTACTTTGAAGCTTGCATGCCTCAATGGCAAGTTTCTCACTTCCGGCGACAGGTATACATCAATGACCTTCGACCAGAAAATTTTGCGTGGTGTTCGATGCCAAGTCCTTTATTCACACCACGTGAATTGTACTGCAGTACCTTGCGGGTCATTATCATTATTGGTGATTCCTCTCGCGCTTGTTAACGGTTTACATTATTGACCGGTAATCAAGCGATGTCTTTCCATGTTCGACTTCAGCGTAATTCTCACATGGATCGACTTGTACTTAGAGTGAAGATCGAACGAGTTTGAAGACCCCACATTTAGTTTCATCCATCCGGGCTGTGATATATATTCAGGAAATATAAAGACATTTGACATGTACATCATTGCAGCAGATGATTATCCTACTCAAAGGATGATAATTTCAGCAGAGAATTATCAGTCTACCATCAGACGATCGTCTGTTATATGTACCAAAATGAATTTATAAAGCTGAGCATGGGAATGCTCGCCTCAGCTAGATCATGAAAGCAGAATGAAAAATAATGTATTGTATTGTATTTTATTACAGGTCACCTCTCAGCGATTGAATGAACTTCGGATCCTCCTGATAAAGCATTTCACCCGATAAACGGCCTCATACTTTAGGGGGCAACTGTTATAGACATTTTTGTGCCTTACAGCATGAAGCATGAAATGTCCATAATCTAAGGGATCCAAAGTCCCTAAACATGTTGTTCCTACCCCTAGAGGAACAAGGTCAGCAAACCACAGCACTGAATAGTAGTTCTCCACCTGAAAACTCTCAAAAACAAGCTAATTCTGGATCATGTCAACTGCTCCACTGAGCATCTGCGCTGAATGTCAATTGCTCCACTGTGTACCTGCGCTGAATGTCAACTGCAAAGAAGGCTACCTACGCTGGGCGAGTTTGGACAAGTGGCACAGTCATTCCTCAAGGTGTCAATGCCCAGGAAGCTTCCAAAATGACACTTGGATCAGGGAATTCGACTGGTGATGAGTAAGAGGGTCTAGATCTCCAAGTGGAAGCAAGAACCTCCAAGTGGACTCAAGAACTGAAGAATAACTGAAGTGAGAGAGGACACTAGTCAGCTTCATGCCAAGCTCAAGCTGACTCATCCTTTCTCCAAAACTCCTATATATAGAGCTCTCTCATGAGGTCTAGGGAGGCTGGAATCTTGTGAATGTAAGGAAGTGCTGTTGGTTTGAGTACAGAACTATTGGGTGATTTGCTTTGAAGGAGGTGAAGAGGAGATTTCTCTCTGTTGGGAGGTGATGCTGGATTGGGCCTCTTATGGTTGTATCACTTCCTGAGCTTTACTTCTTCCATTAATAAAGCATTTGAGGTTCTTCTATATGCATGTTTTTCAATGGTGTATTGTTATGCTTGTGTATTTGATTTATCCTAATCCTTGAATCAATTATGAATGTATGCTTCTTGTAGTTTTCCTCTCTTGTTATTTTGCAGGATCTTGGTGTAGCTGGGCCAGTGAAAGAGTAAGGAGCTGGGAGCAAGCAGCAAGGAGAGAAGATTGGATCAATCATTAGCGGAAGACATCGGTTAGTGGATCTCTTTCTCCCCTCTTTTACATCTCATAAAGAAGTAATCTCCAATAGCTTTGCTTTGATTGTTGCTGAGGTACTATCACCCTTAGAGTGGGATAGGGTCATTCCGTATTGGATACTTTTCCCAACAACAGTGAGCCTAGGACTTATAGGACTTCCCAAGAACTGACACAATTACCAGGAGTCAGTTTATGGGAGGGAGAAGCTACCAGATTGGGGCAGTTGTGGTCCAATTGGTACAAGAAGAGATCCAGTGGAACACCATAGATGGATCCTCATCAAAGCATGATGATGATGAGAATTGTGCCTTAGCGGGTAAGTAAAAGAAAGGGAAGGGGAATTCATCCTGTTCCAAATCAGATTATTGTCAGGGAAGCAAGAAGAAGAACATGTCGAAAGTCAAAAAATTTCATTGTCATGAGTTGGGAGATTTTTCCAAAAAGTGTCTGCTCAAGAAGGTCGGTAAGAAGCCCTCAAGAGGAGTGGAAGGTGAGGCTCTTGCTTCACAATTCGAACTTGACTTTACCCTTATCTCTTGTATGGTGCCATTGATGATGGGTAGTGTATGGTACCAGAATTGTGGAGCTTTTTTCCACATGACTGGTAAGAAATAACTCTTTAGTAAATTGGAGGAGAAGGATATCCAAATGCATATCGAGATGGGTGATGACGAGAGGTATAACACTACCAGTCTTGGTATAGTTACCTTGAAGGAGTCAGGTTCTCCCCTCACTTTGCAAGATATTATGTATATTCCTGGTGTTATCACTCAGGTTGTCCTTCTGGTCAGCTCAAAAGGATACAGCCGAGGTAACCACAGACCAATCTTTGGACTGCAGGTTCTAGCCCACCTGCAATCAGAGAGGGCTCTCTCTTTCTGATTTAGCTTTGTTGATAAGGTTTTTAGGATAGTTATTGAGTTCAAGGGGCTTTGTTTTGATTTTTGGTGGGAAGGATGATGCTTTCAAGCAAAGAGGCAGGGATAGCATGAAAGTTTTAGAACCATTGGGCGTGGAGTCAAGGAGTAGGACTGCTGGTGCGTTTTCTTGGTCACAAGAAGGAATATGGAGCAAGCTAGCTGCATATGAAACAATCATTCAAGGTTAAAAAGATGGATTAAAGGCTAAGGAGTGAGGGGCAATTAAGAATCTCTCATTCAGGTTAGCAGAAAGAAGATAAATGAGCCCTATCTAGGAGCAGTTAAGAATTCCTAGATAACAATCATTCATATGTGAAATAGGTCAAACATGAGCCATAACAGAATTCATATTTATGCCTAATTCAAGAGGAAAACATTAAGAAGCCACAGAAACTGAGCATAGAGTGCAACTAAGAAAATTCTAAACCAATCCTTTGTTCTGTGACTTGAGCATATGTGAAATCGAAATAACAGAGGCAAGGAACACTTATTGATTCATATTGCAGCACAAGAATTCCACATTAAATTCTTCAAACCATTAGACACAGAGCAGACAGTCATTCCTCCAAAGCTTTTCAGCAATCTTTGATTAAGTAAAACATCTCAGATATCCAATGCGAGTCTCTAATGAAGATTATCAACCAACCAACCCTTTAAACAATAGAGGGTCGGTATAAATAGGGAAAATTATGCAAAATTATCTATTACAGCCGACCTAAACAGGTCTGAAAGAAAATTATTACTTTAACCTAATCTTATCCAGAAATAAATGCATGAAAATATCTTTGAGCTGCGCTGAGGGCAGCTGTATCAAACTGAGTTAATGTCTGTCCTGGGTGGCTCGGTGCAATCCTTCTGTAATAACTGTGATTTGTCTTTTATCTCCACCTCTAACTTGGTTTTGCTACTGTTCGGTGGCATTAATGTGCACTAATCCCGACCAGATAAGTTTTTGAATGGCCTTAAATGCTTTGCTGATTTTGATGGAGGTTTTAAGATTCACCTGCTTTGATGTTGCTGAACTGATACTCTTTGACGCTTCATCTTTCCTCTGATACTCTTTGGCGCCGAACCTGGCCTCCTTAATGTCTTCTGAGTGGTTTAGACTGTCCCATCGACCTTTCATGGCAGTTGTTCGGCCCTCTGTTGCTTTAAAAACTGTGTTTGCCCCTTTCTGAATGCTTCGCGAAGAAATTCTGGTCATTTTGCGCCCTTCGGGCCTGCTGGAAGCTGAGCAGTGAGGGGCTTTCCATTTCAGCCTATTTCCCGTAGCCTCACGCATGAAAAACTGCCTCAGATTCTGATTCCGGGCTTCCTAGGCTGCGATTTGCGCCTTTCGCACTTTTTGACGGTGACGTCAGCATGACGTCAGCAGGTGGGTCCCAGTACAGCGGTGACGTGGCAGGATGACATCAGCAGGGTGACATCAACAGTACGGTGGGTGATGTGGCAATGACACGGTGGCAGAGACATGGCAGGATGATTTGGCAGTATGGTGGTAGGAGGCCGACACAGTTTGATGACGTGGCAAGATGATGTCACTCGGCGGAGGCGGTATCCAGTTTCATGGCGCACCGCCTTTCCGCATAGGTGGTATTGGAGGAGGGGGCTCCGCCACAGCTGAGAGGGCGACGCGTGGTGGGAGTACGACGGTAAAACCACCCATCTCCCGGGCGCTAACCCTCGACATGTTAAGAGGGGAAAGGACCCGCCTACCGTTGATCTGCGGTGCGGGCGATCGGACGCTGGCAGAACAGATGAGGCAGCGGAGGGATAATGGATGGGGCCCGCGTGAAAATTCAAATTTGTATAATGCCGCGGGGGGGGGGGGGGGGGGGTTAGACTTTGGTTTAGTGGGTTTTTCTTGGTTTGAGTGTCGGGGTCATAATTTAATCAAATATTTTTAAACTAAACCCGAACCTGTGAGCGCGAGTGGTAAAAAAGGATGAAATGTTATGGGTAAAGGGGTGAAAAAAAAAGGTTATTAACGTAACCAGATGTCAAGTTAATCCTAGGGTTAGGACGTGGAAGGCTAATGCTGAGTCCCAGATGAACTCGGCATTTCCCAAACTGATATTTATAGGGCTATGGTGCCAGGGGATGGGAATATGTACATAGGGGGATTTATTAACATATTTTTAGTAGGGGAAGGGGGAACAGATAGGGAGCTACATAGTAATAATTAGTAGTTAATATGACAAGTGATAAGAAAGCGCTAAGTGTGTGAATCTTAGGCTATTTTGGGGAAAATGATTCATAGAGGAAGTATGAACACTCCTTGAGTAAAGCAGATATTTACCAAGGCAAATGATATGAAAAAATGATGAAACTAAGAGGTATCAAGCAGATCTTGACCTCTTTAGGAAATTAGTGAGTGATTTGGGGAATGAGAAGAAAGGGGAGTTAGCCATGCCTCGCTTGAGCTCCTCCAAATGAAAACTGCCTTGTACCTATGACCTGAAGTACAATATCACTTTGAAACACAAAATTGATCACAAATCAACATTCTGCAACCTCAAAACTACCTACCCAGCCTACTTACCTAACATTTTTTCTTCTTTTTGGTTTGGGTGCACTTAGACTTGCAGACCTTGCTTTACAATTTTTCTTTTGACTGCCCTCCTATCTAGATCTATCCTTATTTCTTCCAAGGGCCCAGATTAAGTAGTTGGGCTCCTTTATTTCTCTACCTATCTATAAATCTGCCAAGATTAAGCTGTTTGGACAGATATCAATTCTCTATATTCTAAAACAGGAAATTGAAACCTAGGGAAGCCAAGATTAAGCTATTTGGACTTCCCTTAACAGAACATTCTTCAAAAATGGTTAAGTCATCACGATTGGAACACAACAGTGGCATTTAGACTGGCACACTTTCATGGCCTCTTCTTTGACATCTTTAGGAAATATGGAGCATTGCATTATGCAAAGTATGACATATTTGGCATGTAAAACTGTCAATCATGAAAGATGAACACCTGTTGCAACAGGAGGCTAACAATGGCTCCACTTGGGGATGGATTTTCCTTGTGAAAAGCCAAGAACAGTAGGTCAGACTGCCTTGATCTTCTATTGTTGCTGTAGATTGAAAAACTTCTTTTTGTTGGCTGTCAAGAGTGTGAAACTTTGAAATATGAACAACCCTCTCCTCAACTGGATTACTGTGAAATACATAGCATTGCCTGCTTTCTTTTGCGTGCTTGATATTATATATAATATTGCTTGAGCATTGCCATGAATTGCTATGATATGACAACATTACTCTTGCTGTTTTGCTGAGATTAATGCAGAGACAGAGCTTTAAAAATGGAGTAACTGCATTGACTGTGTCTTCACAAACTTTGCTGTTGCTCCTCTAACACTCAGACTGCTTATACAAACAATAAAAACAAAGTGCTGATATATACAACTATCAATGTACAAAGAGATATGTATAGAGCTACATTGTATCCCTTTAAAAGGGATCATGGTAATGTTTTAACATTCGGCCATTAATAGGGCCTTCTTCAGCCGTGCTACCCTCTGCAAATTTGAGAAAATATGTGTTATTTCCCTGAACAACAGAAATAACGAATGGCCCTTCCCATAAAAAATCAAATTTTGCATGTTTTCCCTTGTCTTCTCTTCGTGAGTCCCACCTTAGAACTTTGTCACCAATGTAGAAATCCTCAGCCTTAGCTCTCTTATCAAACATCTTTTTGAGGTTTTCTTGCAAAATTTGATCTCTGTCATAAACTTGCTCTCTGGTTTGCTGAAGATGAATGGTCTGGTTATTCTTCGTTGAATGTCATTTAGTTCAGCCTAAATCTCCTGTAACAGTCTGATAATAGGGATGCCCAAAGATGAAGGAAACCTGGCCTCCATGCCATATACTAGCTCATAAGGGCTCATCCCAATGGATTTCTTTATTGAAAGTCTGTCTGCCCATAGGGCATTTGTGAGCTTTCTATGCCAGTTCTTCTTGTTTTCTTCTAGCACTTTCTTTATGATATTAATCAGGCTCTTATTAGATGACTCAGCCAAGCCAGTACCTTAGGGGTAATAGGCTGTGGAATGCCCCAAGGTGATGTGAAATTTATGGAAAAAATTGATCATTTTTTTGGATTTAAAAGCAACAACGTTGTCAGTAATGATCTTCTCAGGGCAGCCAAATCTAGAAAGGATATTGCACTCAAGGAATTGGATAATGATGGTGGCATTGGCTTGTCTGCATGGGATGGCCTCAACCCACTTGGTGAAATAATCGGTGGCTGTTAGAATCCACTTGTGCTGGCCTGAGGAAGAGGGATGGATTTCTCCAATGAAGTCAAGACCCCATTGTTGAAAAGGTTTTTCAGTTGAGATGGGTTTAAGGGGCAGGGGCAACAGCTATCTTTTTCCCTCAAAGATTTGGCATTTGTGACACGAAATGGCAAACTTCTTTACATCTGCAAAAAGAGAGGGCCAATAGAAACCAACCCTTAGAATTTTATCAGCAGTGGACTTCCAATATAGATGTCCTCCACAGTCACCTGCATGGAATTCTTTCATGACATTGTTAGTTTCATTCATGGTTAAACAATTAAGCAATATACCTTCATGATTTTTCCAAAATAAAGCACCATCTATGACACAAAACTTTGAAGCCTTCATTCTTAAAAATCTTTTCTTAGTTCTGGACAATCCTGGGGGAGCAAACAGGTTTAACAATACAAAGCATATATCAGCATACCATGGGGATTGCAAAAAGGTTTCACTGATCTGTGGAGTCACCAGCTCCTGTTCATTGTCCAATTGGTTAATGTCTAAGGCTTGAAAGTTTGTTTCGGACATCAGTTTCGCTAAACCTTGTCCCTTTATGAGCTTGGTTGGTTTTATTTCTATGTCATAATCAAGGATGTTTGCAATCCATTTGCCTCTTTTTCCCTCTAATCCCTCTTGGGTTAATATTTCTTTTACAACAACATTTGGGACATAGGCAATCACATGTGAATATAAAATGTACACTCGGAAATCTTTGATTGCTTTGACCAGGGCATAGGCCTGCTTCTCCATGATTGGGTATTTCAAAGGGGCATCTCTTAAGGCTCGGCTGAAAAATGCAATTGGCTTTTCAACTCCCTGATCATCCTTTTGCAAAAGGACAACAACTATGTTATGATCAGATGCAAAAGAAAATATGATAAAGTCCCTATCAAATTGTGGACTTGTGAGGAAAGGGGCTTGGGTTAAGGCAGATTTTATGCCCTCAAAGGCTTGTTTGGTTTCAAGAGACCATCTTACCTTGTTATCCTTTTTTAACATGTTGCTTAACAGTCTTATCAACTCAACTAGATTTGGAATAAATCTCCTTAGGAAGTTGATCTTTCCAAGGAATGCTTGCAACTCTTTTATGTTTCTTGGATATGGGATTTGGAGGATGGCTTGGATTCTTTCAGGATCAATTCTAATCCCGTCCTTTGATATGATATGGCCAAGGAGTTTACCTTCTTCAAGGCCAAATAGGGATTTCTTGGGGTTCAAGGAAATGCCATATTTCCTACATGTCATGAATATTTGCCTCAAATGTTTCAGGTGCTCTTGATCAGATTTAGAGAAAGGGGTTAAATCATCAAGATATACAACTAGGAAATCATGTATTTCTTTGGCAAATGCAATATCCATTGCCCTTTGAAAGGTAGCACCAGCGTTTTTAAGTCCGAATGGCATCTTCACATACTTAAATGTTCCCCACGGTGTGGTAAAGGCTGTCTTGTCTTGGTCATCCGGGTGAACCAGTATTTGATTGAAACCTGAAAAGCCATCTAGCAAAGAAATTCTAGATGATCCCACTACTCTCTGCAGAATATGATCCATTTTGGGCAATGGGTAGTGGTATTTTATGGAGACTTGGTTTAAATTTCTTAGGTCTAAACATAGCCTAATCTCACCTGTCTTTTTTCTTGTAGGAACAAGATTGGATACCCATTCAGAAAATCTGATGGGTGCTATGATACCTGCTTCAAACATTCTTTTCACTTCCTTTTCAATCAAACGGAGAAGCATAGGATTGATTCTCCTCAGTTTCTGTTTGAAGGGCTTTTGGTTTGGTTTTAAGGGAATGGTGTGTTGGATTATTGAGGTGTCATAGGACTTTAAGTCCACATAACTCCAAGCAAATACATCTTGGAATTCTTTGAACAAATCAACATATTTGGGCTTCTGATCAGGTGGCAGATTTTTGGATAATTTGATCATTTTGGGCTTCTCTGCTATCCCGATGTTATATTCTTCTATAACAGCGTTTAGGGGTTGCATTTTTGGTTTCTTGGGAGCATCATTAGCATCAAACATATCTTCCAAAGGAGTGAGGCCAGCAGGGAGAAAGTTATCCTTTAGATCAACGATCTCGGCCTCTGTTTCGGCTATTTCCTCCAAATGCATCAGTTTCAGCTCTTCTATGTTTGTATTATCAAAGACAGTTGGGTTCAACATTCGTTTGGCTGTTATAGGTGTTACAACCTGCTGATTTTCATTTGTTTGCTGTTGTTCATCCGTCATAGCATCCATGTCAATGTTAATATTTGAAAACTCATGCTCAAGAGTGAGGAAATTGTTAATCTGGGTATCATTTTCGAACACTTGCCAATCTTTAACATTATTTGGGACAGCGGGCCTGTGTTTTATCTCAGCAGTAAAATGATGATTTGGCTCAAAGGGAAGCTTGCATGTACTAGCAAAAGTGGATAGGCTGTGTGCATGAATGTTATGATTTCTTGAAATCTTGGCAAGCTTGGATTCAGTGAATGCATTGAGTATACTAGTGGCAGCAGTCCTATAGGCCCTCATCCTATTGTCATTGGTAAAAAAGTTGCCTTTCATTTGTTGTATGATTAAATCAGAGTCACCTAAAATGGATACTTTTGCATCTCCTAGAGCTTTGAGCAGTTTAAGGCCTAAGAGGAGAGCCTCATACTCTGCCATGTTATTAGTGAATTTGAAATTTAGTCTGTAGGCATGGCCTTCTTCATGATTGTTATGTGTATTGTGAATCCAAACACCTGCCCCTGCTCCTAGCTTGTTAACAGAGCCATCAAACTCTAAATACCATGTGATTTCTTGCTTGTGGTTAGTGTCAGGAGTTTCAGTCATTCTTGCAGTGGACATATTTGAATTTTCTGTTTGGGGAAATTCTTCTTGTAAGCTGGTTGCCTTGATTGTTTTGACAGTTTTATCAGTATGGGCAACCGATTCTTCATTGATGTGTGTGTTCAGTTCTAAAGCCAACGACTTATCATCAATGGGAGGACTTATTTCATCATTAAATAAAATAAAAGAATCCATATCAGAATGGATTGAGTAAATGGGAAAATTTTCAGGCTTGCTCTCACTAGTTACCACATATTTCATCAGTGTTTCTCTATACAGTCTCTTTGGTTGCCCAAAGACAGATATAGTGGCGTAAGAGAGATCTAATTGGAGGGATCCTTGGAGTTTTGCTCCCCAAGATCTTGAAAATAGCATGCCATACTTTGGTGGAATGTCAGCAACCACCACATCCATGAGGATTGTCTTGTTAGGAAATTGGACTAAGGAGACACACAGGTCTTTGATGAGGCCTAAACACTTGACTTGACTTGAGTCAAAGGAGAATAGATCTTTGTAGGGTCTTGTAACATCAAGGTTCAGCTTTTCCATTACAGCTTTGGGCATAAGGTTGTGTGAGGCACCTGAGTCAAACATAGCATTGTGCAGGACTTTGTCATGTATATGTAAACTGACATAAAAGGGTAAGACAGATCCATATGTTGATTTTCCATTAACTTTTGGACCGAACAGTAGTTCAGGTTGATCATCAAGAACATTCACATCATCCTTAACCTCCGGCATTTGAAGTGACCTTTGAATTTGTTTCCTATACACATCATGTTTGGCCAGTTCGGATAAGGGGATGGATATCTTCAATTTTCCTTCTTTTTTTTTTGCATGTGGTTCACGAGCACCCTGGTCAGTGAGTGATTGCTACGTCCACAGAAAAATCTAGGCGATAGCTAGGCTAAATCGCCCTTCGGCCTACTGCAAGACTTGACCCCAAGGGCTTCGGGTGGATTCGACCCTGTGACCTCCCGATGGCGAGGCACGATTTTTGACCAACTGAGCTAACCCTTGGGGCTATATCTTCAATTTTCCTATTTCGGCCTCTAAGTCAAATGATTTTTCAGATTGGGTTTTAGTATTGTGAGAGGTAGGTTTCCCTTTTTCCATTAGAGTATCAACAACTTGGTCTTGTTTATCAGCGTTAAGGGAAGTAATTGCTTGCAGTTTTTCAGTTTTAGGAGGGATTTTTGGAACGTTGTTCGAGTTCTTTTCTGAGGAAGGAGGTGGAAGAGGCTGATCAATAGAAGACTGCACTTTTGTTATGTCCTCTACAGTCACTTGATGGGTTTGGGACAGGTATATCAACTGGTTCTGTTATGACAGCCTTGCCTTTTATCTTGTTGGGCTATTTGCCATCCTTTGGTTTGCTAGGTTCAGGAATGTCAATGGTCCTAGTTCTCAGCTTATATTGTTTGTGGACCTCATACACAGCAATATCATAGCCTTGTTTAAAATCAAAAGACTCACCAGACTTATTCTGAAATTGATTAAAGTCATGCTCATCTTGGTCTTGTTGAGTTAGGAAAATTTGTTGCTCAGCCCTCGAATCCACCAAGTTCATGTGGGTTTCCTCTGTGGGCTCACTAGATGTAGATGCTTCCGCATAATTTTCATGAAAAGGGGGTCTTATATCATGGTCTGGGCTAGACCTACCAGCATTTGTATTATGCGTTTTCCTGAAATTTGGGTTCCTTATGGTATTGGACAGTTGTCCTTCCCATGATGATTTCCTCTCAACACTTTCCACTCTGTCTCCCAGCCTTTGCATGCCACTGATAATAGCATCAAGTTTCTGATCTAAGGCTGAGGGTTCTTCTTTGAAAGTGGTTCTTCTCTCCATTCTAGCTCTATTTCTTTTGGCAATTAGGTTGGCCTCTATGCTAACAGTAACATTTTGCATGTCTGCAAGGGTTTGAGGGGCTCTTTCTTTTAACTGGTAGGCCATATCTGGGTCAAATCCATCAGGGAATTTATATAAGGCAAGGTCAGGTGGAGGTCTTAGGTTCTGTGGTATTGCATTATAGACATTGTTGAATCTTGCACAGTAATCTAGGACAGACTCTTGAGGGCCTCTTTTCATTGTATCGTATTCAGCTAGTATGTGCAAGGGGTCTTTCTTTCTCTCCCATCTGTTGGTAAAGGATTGGTAAAGCTCATCTGGATTGGTTATGGAATTTGCAACAAGTGATCTGAACCAAGTTCTTACATCACCTGTTAGACTTTGGACAAAAAATTTCATTCTCACGCTATCATCATCTATTTCGTAGTTCTCAAAATAGTCTTGCATTTTCTTTGTATGCGGAAGGGTTGTGCAAGAACCAGTTCCATAAAAATATGTGATTTTAGTTTGATAATCCTGAGGCATAGCCCCAGGGTTTGCAGGTAATTGCAGGGGTGCATATCTATTAGCCATATTCACAGGGATAAGTGGAACAACAGGAACAACAGGGACAACTGGAATAGCTGCAACAACAATAGTGGTAATGGGAGTATGTGCAGTGAATGGAGGTGTGGAAGGAGTGCTTTGGGAAGTAGATGATGAAAAAGGGGAAGCAGGCGTTGAACGAAATAGAACTTTGACAGGGGTTGGAACACTGCTTGGGTGAACTGCTTCAGGACTATTATCAGAAAAATCTTCTCTTTGTTCTTGCTTCCTAAGGATCTTTGGGATTAAGTTCGGATTTTCAAAAGCAGCTGGGGGATTTGGGTCTGGATTTGACCTAGTATAACGAGAATTCTTTTTGGGAGCTAGATTCTAAATTTGTTTTGGTATTTTCTATGAATGTTTTTAGAATTAGCAAGGAACTGATCAAATTTTTGGAACAACTATCTGCAGTTTAAAACTAACATGAAGATTGATTGAAGCAACATTTATTTACTCCTGTAAATGCAAAGCAAGAACAGTTTCAAAGGCTTCCTGGCCGACATTCAGACTTCATCTGTAGTTTTAAGGAATAGACGACACTTGAACAACTGATTTTTGTTCCCATGGCGTTTTCCAACTTGATTTGTGAAATTAATTGAGGATGGTCCCCAGTGGAGTCGCCATTATGTTATCACTCAGGTTGTCCTTCTGGTCAGCTCAAAAGGATACGGCCGAGGTAACCACAAACCAATCTTTGGACTGCAGGTTCTAGCCCACCTGCAATCAGAGAGGGCTCTCTCTTTCTGATTTAGCTTTGTTGATAAGGTTTTTAGGCTAGTTATTGAGTTCAAGGGGTTTTTTTTTGATTTTTGGTGGGAAGGATGATGCTTTCAAGCAAAGAAGCAGGGATAGCATGAAAGTTTTAGAGCCATTGGGCATGGAGTCAAGGAGTAGGACTGATGGTGCGTTTTCTTGGTCACAAGAAGGAATATGGAGCAAGCTAGCTGCATATGAAACAATCATTCAAGGTAAAAAATATGGATTAAAGGCTAAGGAGTGAGGGGCAATTAAGAATCTCTCATTCAAGTTAGCAGAAAGAAGATAAATGAGCCCTATCTAGGAGCAGTTAAGAATTCCTAGATAACAATCATTCATATGTGAAATAGGTCAAACATGAGCCATAACAGAATTCATATTTATGCCTAATTCAAGAGGAAAACATTACGAAGCCACAGAAACTGAGCATAGAGTGCAGCTAAGCAAATTCTAAACCAATCCTTTGTTCTGTGACTTGAGCATATGTGAAATCGAAATAACAGAGGGAAGGAACACTTATTGATTCATATTGTAGCACAAGAATTCCACATTCAATTCTTCAAACCATTAGACACAGAGCAGACAGTCATTCCTCCAAAGATTTTCAGCAATCTTTGATTAAGTAAAACATCTCAGATATCTAGTGCGAGTCTCTAATGAAGATTATCAACCAACCAACCCTTTAAACAATAGAGGGTCGGTATAAATAGGGAAAATTATGCAAAATTAATCTATTACAGCCGACCTAAACAGGTCTAAAAGAAAATGATTACTTTAACCTAATCGTATCCAGAAATAAATGCATGAAAATATCTTTGAGCTGCGCTGAGGGCAGCTGTATCAAAATGAGTTAATGTCTCTCCTGGGTGGCTCGGTGCAGTCCTTCTGTAAAAACTGTGGTTTGTATTTTATCTCCACCTCTATCTTGGTTCTGCTGCTGTTCGGTGGCATTAATGTGCACTAATCCCGACCATATAAGTTTTTGAATGGCCTTAACTGCTTTGCTGACTTTGACGGAGGTTTTAATTTTCACCTGCTTTGATGTTGCTGAACTGATACTCTTTGACGCTTCATCTTTCCTCTGATACTCTTTGGCGCCGAACCTGGCCTCCTTAATGTCTTCTGAGCGGTTTAGACTATCCCATCGACCTTTCATGGAAGCTCTTCGGCCCTCTGTTGCTTTAGAAACTGTGTTTGCCCCTTTCTGAATGCTTCGCGAAGAAATTCTGGTCATTTTGCGCCTTTCGGGCATGCTGGAAGTTGAGCGGTGAGGGGCTTTCCATTTCGGCCTATTTCCCGTAGCCATGCGCGATTAGCGCTAATCGCGCATGAAAAACTTCCTCAGATTCTGATTCCGGGCTTCCTAGGCTGCGATTTGCGCCTTTCGCACTTTTTGACGGTGACATTAGCAGGTGGGTCCCAGTACGGCGGTGACGTGGCAGGATGATGTCAGCAGGGTGACATCAGTAGTATAGCGGGTGATGTGGCAGTGACACGGTGGCAGAGACGTGGCAGGATGATTTGGCAGTATGGTGGCAGGAGGCCGACGCAGTTTGATGACGTCACTCGGCGGAGGCAGTATCCAGTTTCATGGCGCACTGCCTTTCCACATAGGTGGTATTGGAGGAGGGGGCTCCGCCACAGCCGAGAGGGCGACGCGTGGCAGGAGTACGATGGTAAAACCACCCATCTCCCGGGCGCTAACCATCGACATGTTCGCAGGGGAAAGGACCCACCCACCGTTGATCTGCGACGCGGGCGATCGGACGGCTGGCAGAACAGATGAGGCGGCAGAGGGATAATGGACGGGGCCCTCGCGGAAATTCAAATTTGTATAATGCCGTGGGGGGGGGGTTAGACTTTGGTTTAGTGGGTTTTTTGTGGGTTTTTCATGGTTTGAGCGCCGGGGTCATAATTTAATCAAATATTTTTAAACTAAGCCCGAACCTGTGAGCGCGAGGGGTAAAAAAGGATGAAATGTTATGGGTAAAGGGGTGAAAAAAGGTTATTAACTTAACCAGATGTCAAGTTAATCCCAGGGTTAGGACGCAGAAGGCTAATGCTGAGTCCCAGATGAACTCGGCATTTCCCAAACTGATATTTATAGGGCTATAGTGCCAGGGGATGGGAATATGTACATAGGGGGATTTATTAACATATTTTTAGTAGGGGAAGGGGGAACAGAAAGGGAGCTACATAATAAGAATTAGTAGTTAATATGGCAAGTGATAAGAAAGCGCTAAGTGTGTGAATCTTAGGCTATTTTTGGGAAAATGATTCATAGAGGAAGTATGAACACTCCTTGAGTAAAGCAGATCTTCACCAAGGCAAATGATATGAAAAAATGATGAAACTAAGAGGTATCAAGCAGATCTTGACCTCTTCAGGAAATTAGTGAGTGATTTGGGGAATGAGAAGAAAGGGGAGTTAGCCATGCCTCGCTTGAGCTCCTCCAAAGGAAAACTGCCTTGTACCTGTGACCTGAAGTACAATATCACTTTGAAACACAAAATTGATCACAAATCAACATTCTGCAACCTCAAAACTACCTACCCAGCCTACTTACCTAACATTTTTTCTTCTTTTTGGTTTGGGTGCACTTAGACTTGCAGACCTTGCTTTACAATTTTTCTTTTGACTGCCCTCCTATCTAGATCTATCCTTATTTCTTCCAAGGGCCCAGATTAAGCAATTGGGCTCCTTTGTTTCTCTACCTATCTACAAATTAGCCAAGATTAAGCTGTTTGGAAAAATATCAATTCTCTATATTCTAAAATAAGAAATTGAAACCTAGGGAAGCCAAGTGATGAGCCCCAAATTTGGTAACATTTTGGGCTCATTTGGCCTCACTACCCTTGCTCTACCCTTCATTTTTCATGACTTATGCATCATTTTTTAGTATATTTATGTTATTTGTATGAATGAAGGGCAGTCACTATTCCTATGTGGCTAATACATGTTTATTTCAGGTTTTTTGACATTTGATCCAGATTTAAACAGGAACGCAACAAATTACAGAGATAACCATATACACAAAGATGCAGCGGAAATAATACTTCATTTCATTAATGGAAAATACTGAAATATGCTTACAAACAGAAATGGCAATAAACTAGCTAGGGCGATGGTAGCTTATCTCTGAGAAGAGATGTGATGGCTACATGCCTCTGAACTATGTTACAATGAGGCTTGAAGACCTATTTATTGTTGAGAAACAATGGAAAAACCCTTAACATTCCAAAACCTAACCCTAGGAGATGAAACGCCAAACTGTGGGCCCCGTTTGGGGGTAAGTTGGTACATCAACTTCCCGGGGTCGTAACTTTGGCATATGATCTCCGTTTGACGCGTACAATAGCTCATTAGAAAGATCTATCCGAGCACTATCATTGTTGGAACAGGCAACACCAGTCCATTCCATGGACTCGTGTTGCCCCTGGATTCCCCAAAAAATGTCGTTTAGGGCCTCAAAACGGCTCCGGAAGTTCAGGACCCGAAAAACTGCTAAAAATAGTAAGTTGTGCTACAATTAAGGAAACTGAAAATGCTGAGAAAGACAATGGTGGGGGTCCACGTGGACTTGGCAGGTGGCCACCAATATCCACCTGGATCATTCCTCCCCCCTTAGGAAGCAATGGTCCCCATTGCGTTGAGCTCCTCCATGAGATGAGAAAACTTCTGCTGAACTTGTTCCTTGGTGAGCCACTTGCCCTGCTGAAGGAGTTGGCCCGCTTTGACAACTCGATACAGTTGGATATTCTGTTGGCGAGTGTTCTTGATCTGTGTGTCCATGATCCGATCAGTTGCAGCTTGTTCCATGCAATCTGGATTTAATTCTGTGGGTTTGAGTTGTTCTGCAATGGCGGATGTGTCTAGCAATGGTGGAAAGTATGGCCGAAGGCGGTCCACATTAAATACTGGGTGCAGGCCAAGGAATGGGGGAATGCTGAGCTCAAATGCATTGTCTCCCATAGCCTTAGTAATGGTGTAAGGACCATATCGGAGTGGTCTCAATTTTCGATAGGCTCCAGTAAGGCGTTCCTTTTGCAAATGCAACCAGACTTTGTCGCCCACCTGAAACTTGTGTGGCACCCGATGTTGATCATGTCGCTGCTTGTACTTGGCATTTGATTTCTCAAGAATGTCATGGACCTGCTGGCGAATATGTTGGATGCGCTCAATGAAGCTGGTGGCCTTATCTGTTTCAGACTGGACATGAGCTGAATTCATGTGAGTAGCTGCAAGTGGCATGGCCACATCAATGGGGCATAGTGGCTGGAATCCCAAACCCACCTGAAAAGGGCTATGGCCAGTGGAGCTGTGAAGAGCTCGGTTGTAGCTGTGCTGAACGTAGGGGAGGCTCTCGTCCCATGTGCGTGGATGCTTTGAGTTATACATGCGCAGAATGTGCACAATCATCCTATTGACAACCTCTGTCTGGCCATCAGTTTGAGGATGGAAGGCTGTAGACTTTGTGAGTTTGGTGTCCAGCATTGACCAGAGACTGGACCAAAAGGTGCTGAGAAACCGACTGTCCCGATCTGAGATGATAGACTGTGGGATCCCAAAGTGCACCCACACTCGTTCAAAGAAGATTTTAGCAGTGGCTTCTGCTGTGATATTCTTCTTGCAGGCCATCATAATGGCCATCTTTGAGAACCTGTCGACGACCACAAAAACACAGTCATTTCCATGCTTAGTGGAAGGAAGGCCTGACATGTAATCCATGGAGATGGATTCCCAAGGTTGACTAGGGGTAGGCAACGGGGTATAGAGGCCTTGCTTCTTAATGGTCGGTTTGGCAATGGCACAGGCAGTACATGATCGGATGTACTTCCCAACATCCTGTCGAAGATTCGGCCAATAGAAATAGTTTTGTAGTACTGCCACTGTTTTCTCGACCCTGAAATGCCCAGCAGCCCGACTGTAGTGTGCTTCCCAAATCATCTTGGCACGCTCGCTTGAAGGAACACAAAGGTGACCGAGGTGGCATAATAGGGCATCCTGGAGGTGAAAATCTGCAACCTGCCGACCCTCCGAGAGTGTCTGGTATGTGTGGCCGAATTCTGGGTCGCTTTTGTAGAGAAGTGGCCAATCAGAAGTCTCGTGCCCGCAAGAGTTGAGCACGGTGGTTAGCGCCATGATCGGTGGTCGACTGAGGCAATCTGCAACATTATTGGTGCTGCCCTTTTTATACTTGATATTCAAGTGAAACTGTTGCAGGTATGTAGACCACTTCTGATGGCGATCATTCTGCAATTTCCCTTGGGTCTGTATGAACTGCAGAGGTCGGTGGTCTGTGTGGATGACCGTTTCCTTCCCCAAAATGTAATGCTTCCATTGTCGGCAGGCCTGTACAATGGAATACATCTCTTTATCATAAGTGGGGTACTTCCGGACTGTGTCTGAAAGTGTTTCACTGTGATATGCCACTGGATGTCCATGTTGAGTAAGGACTGCCCCAATAGCATAGTCAGAGGCATCTGTCTCGACCTCAAATGGTTGTTGTAAATCTGGTAACGCGAGCACTGGTGCCGTGCAGAGGCGATCCTTCAACTACCTGAATGCCTTCTGTTGAGATTCAGACCAAAAGAATTTTGCTTTCGCCCCGCCCTTGGTGACTTGACTCAAGGGCCAAGAAATATGAGAAAATCCCAACACAAACCTGCGGTAGAAGTTGGCAAGACCTAGAAAGCTGCGGAGCTCTGTTAGAGTGGTTGGAGAGGGTCAATCCCGAATGACTTGGACCTTGGCTGGATCGACATGCACCCCCTGTTCATCAATGATGTATCCCAGATACTGAACCTCGGTCATGCCAAAAGTGCATTTCTCCAAATTGGCACATAGCTTGTGTTGCCGCAGTGTTTGGAGAACCTGTCGGATGTGGTGGAGGTGCTCTTCCCAACTCTGGCTGAAGATCAGAATGTCATCCAAGTATACTACTCCAAAGGAGTTGGTGAATGGCCGCAAGATGTCATCCATTAGCCTCATAAAGGTTGCAGGAGCATTCGTCAATCCGAAAGGCATGACCAACCATTCGAAGAGGCCCTCCTTGGATTTGAAAGCAGTCTTCCACACATCTGAGGGTTCAATTGGTACCTGGTGATATCCTGACTTCAGATCGATCTTGCTGAAATATTTCGCCCCCTTTAGTTGGTCTAGGAGGTCATCAATCCGTGGGATCGGGTACCTATTAAGGACAGTGATCTTGTTCAGTGCCCGATAGTCAATACAGAGTCTCCACGTCCCATCCTTCTTCTGTACCAACACTATCGGGCTCCCACAGGGCGAAGAACTCGGACGGATGTGACCTTTCTACAGGAGCTCCTGAATCTGCCTCTTGATTTCATTGTTCTCCAGAACGGAGCGCCGATAAATTGGTCCATTGGGTAGCAGCGCACCTGGGGTCAGATCGATGGAGTGCTTGACTTGACAGTGCAGAGGAACCCCTGCCGGGGAGGTGAAGATGTCTTCGTACTCCTCCACAATCTTGTCCATCTGTAGCTGCCGTGCAGAGGGACCCCGTTTGGAGGCCGCGGCCACTGTCTTCTTCTTCCCTTGAGGGCGTATCATCAGGAAAACAAATTTCCTGGTTTTGGAAATGATCTTACTGCATTGTTTTGCAGTAATCAAAGAGATGGCGGCAGGTGGTGCTACCTCTGGTATCCTGAACAACTTATTTCCCAATGTAATAATAACAGCACGGGGCCTTGATTCATACACAACATGTCGCTTCCACAAGTATGGTTATCCTAGTAATACATCACAAACTTCAAGGGGAGCAATGTCACACAATACCTCATCCGTGAAGGGCTTGATGTTGTATGGAAGGCGACACTGCTGGCTCACGCGAAGATCTTGCCCTTGGTGAAGCCACCCAATGGTGTATGGTTGTGGATGTGCTGTGGTCGGTAAGCCCAACTGCTTCACGACCTCTACCGAAATGAGGTTCTTTTGACTCCCGCTATCAACAATGAACTGTATCGGGGAGCCCTTTACCCACATCTGGGAGTGGAAGAGACGCTCCTCCTCCTCTGGATCTTCGGGTTCATTTTTCTGGATCTTTGCGGTAGCAACAGTGGCGCTGGGATCCGCATCAATGATCTGCTTCCCTTTTTCATACCCCTTATCGGGTTCTGACTCAGAGTCGGAACATGCATCTGATTCTGAAACCTTTAGCTCAGCCACCAGTGACTGCTTGGCCCGACACTCACTTGTGTTGTGAGTGGAGCTCTTATGGAACTCGCACCATTTTCCAGTGTCCTTTCTCGGCTTCGCAACATTGCTCTTTGCTTGCAGCTTCGGCTGGTTGTCTTGGGCTGTCCCGCCTTGGCTTTGTCCTTTGTTCTGTGGTTTAGGGGCACCTTTCCCCTGCTTTGGATTCGCAGATCCAAAGTCTCGCTTCTTTTGTTTAAACTTCTGCTCGACCTTGACGGCATACCGGTATGCTGCGCCGAGCGAGGGGATGTTTAGGAACTGTATTTCTTCCTGGATGTACTTGTGCAGGCAGCCACGGTATTTGAGTATCAAATGTTGCTCCGAATCCTTGATACCCAACTCTGTGCGAAGGGTATGGAAAAGATTGGTGAACTCCGGCACGTCTTGGTCCCTTCCCTGCCGCAACGTGGTCCACTTTATGTATTCATCCTCATAGCTTCCGACAGGGTAGTACTGCTCCTTGATGGCATCCCGGAACGAATCCCAGGTGGGTGCAGCTGAAAATAGTGAGCCAGTACTTTCATCCTTCTGCTCGCAGTAGGTTTCCCACCAGTCCTTGACGTGGGGGGCTACTTTGAGAAGAGCAAAAACAATCTTTTCCCGACTCGAAAATTCATGAACAGAAAAATAACCCTCTAGCAGATTTAACCATTTATCTACGGCATTGGCGTCTATCTGACCCTCGAATATGGGGATTTCAAAATTAATTTGTACCTTAAAGGGTGTGGCGTTTCCAGAGGAGCTGCTGGAAGCCGATGCGCCGCTTCTGGGTAGCCGCTGAAGGATCTGCGCAACGCTGTCCATCATCGCGTTCCGTTGTCGCTCGAGCGCTTCTTCGAGAAAGATTTTGATGGGATCTCCTGCCCCCTCGTCTTTCTTCTCATCCGCCATGGGAGGCCGTCGGGATTTGCGAGGCTGGTCTTGCAAAGGTTCAACCAGTTCAAGCCCTAACTCCTTATATCCCGACCTTGTTGGGGACATGCAAAGAAAAACAGAGAAAAAGCAGACCGCTCTGATACCACTGATCCGGATTTAAACAGGAACACAACAAATTACAGAGATAACCATATACACAAAGATGCAGCGGAAATAATACTTCATTTCATTAATGGAAAATACTGAAATATGCTTACAAACAGAAATGGCAATAAACTAGCTAGGGCGATGGTAGCTTATCTCTGAGAAGAGATGTGATGGCTACATGCCTCTGCACTATGTTACAATGAGGCTCGAAGGCCTATTTATTGTTGAGAAACAATGGAAAAACCCTTAACATTCCAAAACCTAACCCTAGGAGATGAAACGCCAAACTGTGGGCCCCGTTTGGGGGTAAGTTGGTACATCAACTTCCCGGGGTCGTAACTTTGGCATATGATCTCCGTTTGACGCATACAATATCTCATTAGAAAGATCTATCCGAGCACTATCATTGTTGGAACGGGCAACACCAGTCCATTCCATGGACTCGTGTTGCCCCCGGATTCCCCAAAAAACGTCGTTTAGGGCCTCAAAACGGCTCCGGAAGTTCAGGACCCGAAAAACTGCTAAAAATAGTAAGTTTTGCTACAATTAAGGAAACTGAAAATGCTGAGAAAGACAATGGTGGGGGTCCAGGTGGACTTGGCAGGTGGCCACCAATATCCACCTGGATCAACATTAAAAGGAGCAAAACCATGCAGATGAAGGCTAGGAGACAGCCAAGGTGGCATTGAGGTTGTAGGAAGGTTGTCCACGGCATTGAATGGCTTTCCTCGTGATCTCCACCCACAACTCCGAGCTCCAACAGCTATCACCACCGAGCTAGAAGGCAGCCAATGGATTCTAAGGGAACAACAGTTTACTTTTAGTTGGTCAACCAAGCCCCACTAATTTAGGAGGCCAGCTTGGCCCTCATAATGTATAAATGTTGAGGTCGTAGCCTTCGAAAAAATACTTTTGAAACTTTGTTGCAGATTCTGAATTACGAGCTATAGCCCTGTTTTGATCTTTGTAAGCCATTTTTGGCATGTTATCAGACTTTTGACTATTATCTTTTAATGAATAAGCAGGTAGATTTTAGGCAGCTCTGAGTTCTTAAAGGAGCTTAAGCTCTCAGGGTTGGGCCCAACCTGAGAGCCTAAGGCTTCCTTCCTTTGTATTGTTACCTTTCTTTCTTTCATCATTATATTTCTTTTCCTTTACATGCACTTGGAAACACAGTTTGCTGATTCGAATTTCTTGGTGTGGTTACATAGGTTAGTGTTATGAACAAAGTTGCTTCAGTAGTTTAGATTAGAGTAGGGAGATTGCAGTTAATCTGAGTTCCAAAAAGGGTTGAATGCACACTCACTTTCACCTCTGTTTGGGGACTGGGAGTGCAGACCGTGCCAACTACCAAAAACACAGTTTTACATGTTCATGCAAGCTTTAACGTAATATTTACGTTTGTAGAAGTGTCCGTGCATTTAGATCTTGAGCAATAACTCTTTGTTTCAGCACCATGCACGATTTTCCCTTAAAAACGACATTGTTGTTCTTTGGTTTCTAATAAAACAGTTAGAGTAGGTTGATGACATTTCGGTTATACGCAAGACAGGGGTGATTTGTTTCATTTACACTGCGCAGCAGCACTCCATCGTTTCCTTATCCTTCTAAGCCATGCCTAGGCCATCTACTTATCTCCCAGTTAGATAATTTGCCTCCCAACTCTTCTATCATCCACGTTGTTTTATCTTTTCGGCCTTCCATTGCCTCTACCCTCCTCTAGACCAACCAGCTTTACACACCCCCTCTCCATCTCATCTCTCTGTCCATAAGCCATCACAAGCTCCCCTCCTACCTCCCTATCCACCCATACAGCTCATTCACTCATCCATCACCCAAAACTCCGATTGCAGAACATCCTGTAGAAATTACGGGGCTTCCTGTAGAAATCCTGAACTTCCTGTAGAACCCCCTGTAGACATCCTGTAGAAGCTTGCAAACGCAGTTGCCAGGCATCTGAACTTTGTGAACTTCTTTGGAATGATGTTAGGGATCCCTTGGACCCTCTCAGAGTCCTCCTGACCTTTTCCAAGCCTTCCTCCCCTTGATCTACCCCTGCACAGTCAAGACCCAGTAAGAAGCACAGTCATAATAACTCCAACAACTTGAGCAAAAATACAAAAACATGTTCTCTTCAGATGAAAGTAGTTTAGACACATGCATCTCATCTCAATAGAAGTAATGGCATCACTTTTAGAAGTTGCATTCCCACCATTGCATCATAAGGATTAAGCTGGTAGAATTAGGGTTTACTAGGGTTTCCATGTTTTGTTGGCTTTCAATTCATTCTTGCAAAGTAGGTTAATTTCCTTTCAGATAGATTTCGTTCATCACTTAAAAAGCTTCTTCTGAGAACATATAGAAGTTGGCTTGAGCCCTAGCGGACTTGTGCCAGTTGACCAAGTGACAGCTGCGACAAGAGCTAGTACTTGTGCATACAGCACAGTCGCTTCCAAGTTTGTTACGAACTACCGAGTTGATAAAATTAGAGAAGGAAGCTTCAGGAGTTGTAGCATTATTGCTACAATAATGGAGCCCACCATCTTTTTGGCGCCGTTGCCGGGGAAGCGTCAGAGTATTAGTAATTGTTGCTTTTCTTCTATTTTCCTACTCTCGCCTTCTGCCAAGTAGTTTATTTCATTTCCATTCTGCAAAAGTAGCATAGACATTTCCTGCTTTCATAGATCAACATTTCAATTCCGCAATTTCATTTTTGCAAGCATAGATTAGTATTTCAATTCTGCAAGCGTAGACTAGCATTTCCATTCCTGCAAGTTCATTTGAGCAAAGTAGATTAGTTCTTTCCTGCTTTCATTTCAATTCTGCATTTTCATTTCAGCAAGATAGTTAGTTGTAGATCAATCTGTTTCAATTTTTGCAGGTACCAGAGAAAAAACACAAAATCAATCAAAAGTCTTTCCATTTCATGCCTCGTAGGAATCGAGATAAAACAGGTAAATTCTTACCCAACACCCCCACTACATCATTGAGTCACCCTTCTCTCTTCTTCGGTGACAGTGAACCAGAAGAACATATAGGTGAACCTCCTAAGATATACGAAGATCCTATAGCAGAAGAAGAATTAGAGACCATTCCATCTGAAGCCATGGCTGACAATAGAGGAGAAGATGAGAGAATAGAAGGTGCCTTCCCCATCCGAGAGACCAATGGGGACATGAAAATGAAGAACATTAGCCCCTCCGCTTTACCTCACTTCCATGGACTGACTACTGAAGATCCTAATACCTTCCTGTTTGAGTTTGCTGTCCTTTGTCGAACCTATGACTATACTGAAGATGAGCAGAAGCTGAAACTCTTCCCCTCAACCCTTAAGGATGCAGCATTACGCTGGTTCATGGGCTTACCTGGGAACAATATCACCACTTGGGCTTAGATGCAGCAAGCTTTCAATACCAAGTACCGGGACTACTGTAGGTCCAAGGAAACCAAGGGAGAAATTTTCCGGATGACCATGGGAAATGATGAGTCCTTAGAGGATTATGAGGAAAGGTTCCAACTTAGCTATAAACGGGCCAGGTGCACACTTGACCCTGAATCCCTCAAGTTGGTCCTGCTCCGAGGAGTCCCTCAAGAACTTTTAGATACCCTTCACATGTTAGCTGGAGGAGATATTTACCAACTGCCTTATGAGGACATAAAGACTGTGTTTAGAAACCACTCTAGGGCAGCCCGGAAACGAGGTAGAGGAAACCTCCTCTCAGCTGGTATTCCTTTCTCCAAACATGAGTTTGCAAATCAATTAGAGGATCTCAAAAGTGAGGTGAGACAGACCATTGCCATGCAACTTGATACATTCAGGATCCAGCAGAAGAAGGAAGAAGCTGAGAGGGCCTTGGCTATCTTCTGCCCTAGGTGTACAAGGAGACACCCTAAGAACGAATGCCCATTACATTCGGTTGAAGTATGTTTCGTTTGTGAGGAGGTCATCCCACAAATCAATGTCCAACCTTACCTGGGCTTAAAGCCATGTATCAAGGGACAGAAGCCCCCACTGAACCTCTCTATTTCCTCAACCAAAGGAGGCCACAAGGCCCTAGACCTTACCAGCAGGGGATGCAAGGGGCACCCCAAGCTTATTACAGCCCCAACCAATCTACTCCTATGCCTTCCTGGGGTCCCCCTGCTCATCCTTCCTGGTCTGTGCCTCCTCCATGGTCTTATCCACCTCAGTACCATACTCAACCCACTACTCATTCGTATCACTCACATGCCCAGCCACAGCCTCAGTGGAATGCACCTCAGTCGGGGTGGAGGCCGCAGTACAACACTCCTCCCGCCATTTTTCCTCCACCACCAGTTCAACCTCAACCATTACCTCCTACTCCTCCAAGGCAACCTCAAATGCCTGCTCAACCGAACCCAAACCCCAACAACAGACAGGCCCAACAGGTATACACTGGGGAAACATCATGCCCTACCTATGCTGTGGAGATCCAGGAGATCAATCTGCGATCTGGAAATACTCTTCCGGATCGCCAATCTCCTCCCCCAGAGGACGAGGAAGACAAATAGGACAGTGAATAAAAGGCTATTCCACCCTTTCCTGAGAGATTAACAACCACCAAACAACCCAACCCAGAGGAGGATGAGCTTCTGGGAGAGCTCAAGCAGTTGTGTGTGAAAATACCACTTCTCCAAGCCATCAAGGATGTGCCAATATACAACAAACTGGTTAAGGAAAAGTGTTTCAAACACCCAGGTAGGCGAAAGAGGGATGCTTCAACCATCAATGTCATAGGACAACTGTCTGACCTTATGTTGGGACAAGTCATCTGCCCAAAGTACCTAGATCATGAGAGTCCTGTAGTAGATGTCCACATCAATGGCACCATCATACCTCACACCTTGATTGATCTGGGGGCTGCCATTAATGTGATGACCAGGGATACCATTCTCAAACTCAACCTTCAGGGTTCCATGAGGAAGACCTCGACAGTCCTACAACTAGCATATCGCTCCACCGTGACTCCCGAAGGGATTGTGGAGGATGTCTTGGTCTCTGTTGACTCTTGGGAATACCCTGCAGATTTCTTGGTTCTGCAACCAAAGGCAAAGCTTACTGGATACCCTCTCATTTTGGGAAGGCCTTGGTTAGCCACTGCAGATGCTTAGATAATTTGTCGTGCAGGAAACATGACCATCAAAAATGGTCCTAGTTCCAAGCAGCTAGTCCTATACCCTCCTGCCCAACCCTCCTTAGAGCATGACTTACCACTTTGGTTGGAGGAAGGAGAAGAGGATGAGGTGTACTCAGTACCTTTGTGCACCCTAGACACCACTAGGGGAGATCCCCCAACCGAGGATGATTTGATTGAGACCTTGATCCAAAATCCACCTCCCAGTGCACTGACCTTAGAAGAATTGGTGGAGGATGCCCAAGCCAGCACCTTAGTGGACCTTTGTGTGACCAACCCTGTCACTTCCCGAGTTAAGAATGTGGAGTTTGGCCCTGAGAGAACATTAAAGATCAGCTCCTCCCTATCTCCCTCTCAGGAAAAGGAGCTGTGTAGTCTGTTGGCCAGTCATCTAGATGCTTTTGCTTGGGGCTATAAGGAGATGAAAGGAGTCCATCCTTCGGTCTGTACCCATCACATCTACATCAAAGAGGATTGTAAACCGGTTAGGCAACCCCAGAGGAGGATGAATCCAGCCCTTAAGGACATTGTCAAGGAAGAATTGCAAAAACTATTGGATGCCGGATTCATTTACCCCATCTCAGATAACGAATGGGTGTCCCCTCTGGTGTTGGTTCCCAAGAAAAATGGGAAGTGGAGAATCTGTGTGGACTACCGAGAACTGAACAAAGCTACCAAGAAAGACCATTTTCCTCTACCTTTCATAGATCAAGTGTTGGATGGACTGGCAGGAAAGAAGTTCTTCTCTTTCCTAGATGGGTTTAGCGGGTACAACCAAATCCAAATCAGCCTGGAAGATCAAGATAAGACCACCTTCACTTGTCCTTGGGGTACCTTTTCCTACCGAGTTCTTCCCTTTGGGCTATGCAATGCTCCTGCTACCTTCCAGAGAGCCGTCCTGAGCATCTTTTCTGAGCTGGTCCATGATGCGGTGGAAATCTATATGGATGACTTCACTCCTTATGGGTCCAACTTCCAGGAAGCATTGTCCAATCTGGGAAAAGTCCTAACCAAATGCATTGAGATGAACCTGTCCCTTAGTCCTGAAAAATGTGAATTCTTGATGACTGAAGGGACCGTGCTAGGCCATACCATTTCTTGCCAAGGGTTACATGTGGATCCTAACAAAATTGCTCTCATCAAGAAGGTTCCACCTCCTCAAAAGGTAAGGGATGTTCGGAGTTTCTTAGGATTAGCAGGGTATTACAGGAGATTCATTAAAGACTTCAGCAAGTTAGCCTCGCCATTGTTTGGCCTCTTGGCAAAGGATGTGGAGTTTAAATGGACTGACGATTGTCAGAGGGCTCTGAATGAATTAAAGGACAAGTTGGTGTCTGCCCTAATCTTGAGAGGTCCAAACTGGGCCCTACCTTTCCACATCCACACTGATGCCTCGAACAAAGCCATAGGGGCAGCCTTAGGACAAGTTGAACAAAAACTTCCATATGCCATTTACTTTGTTAGCAAAAACTTATCCAAAGCTGAACTGAATTACACTGTAACCGAGAAAGAATTTTTGGCCGTGGTCCATGCACTGAACAAGTTCCGACATTATATCACTGGCTATCAAACATTTGTACATACTGATCATGCTGCAATTAGATATTTAATGAATAAACCAGATGTGAATGCTCGTATTATTAGATGGTTACTTTTGTTGCATCACTTTGATTTGACCATTGTTGACAAACCAGGTAAAGAAAATGTTGTTGCTGACTTTTTATCTAGATTGGACTTGTCTGCAGATGAGGATGGAACAGTGGATGACCAGATGCCCGATGAACATCTGTTTGCTATTTCAGTACTCTCTCCATGGTTTGCTGATATAGTGAACTACCTTGTTTCCGCACAGTTCCCTCCGCACCTGTCCTCAAGAGAGAAGAGCAGAATCGTCAGAAAAAGTGCCTCGTTCACTTGGATCGGGGGCAACCTGTTCAAGCTTGGCCCTGATCAGATCTTAAGGCGTTGTGTAAGGGAGGAGGAAGTCTTTGATATTCTCCTCACCTGTCATGATGGGCCTTGTGGAGGACATTTTGCAGCAAAGAGGACTACCTTCAAAATCCTGCAGGCAGGCTACTATTGGCCCACACTTCATCAAGATGTCAGAAGATATATCAGCCAATGTGACCGATGCCAAAGAATGGGGAAATCGACTCAAAGGGATGAGATGCCTCTCCAACCTCAAGTGACTCTTGAGCCATTTGAGAAGTGGGGTATGGAATTTGTGGGTCCAATCAACCCTCCTTCGAGGCAAAGGTCTTACATCATTGTGTGCATTGACTACCTGACAAAGTGGGCAGAAACTAAGGCAATCAAAGCGGCAACAGAAGAAAAGGTGGCTGAGTTCTTAAGAGAAAACATCTTCTACAAATTTGGCTACCCAAGAGAGCTAGTCACCGATCAAGGAAGCCAGTTCACATCCAACTTAATTGAAGACCTACTAGCTCATCACAAAATCAAGCATAGGACTTCCACCCCCTATCATCCTCAGGCAAATGGGCAAGTGGAAGTCACCAGTAGAGCATTAGAAGGGATTTTGACTAAGGTGGTGAGCAGCAGTAGGAAAGATTGGGCAGATCGCCTGGTTGAGGCCACATGGGCTTACAACACCACTTGGAAGACCACAACCGGCTTCACACCTTATGAGCTAGTCTATGGGAAGAAAGCTTTGCTGTCAATTGAATTTGAATACAACACTTTGAGGTTGGCAGCTCAGCTGGACCTAGATCTCAGCCATGCCCAACAAGAAAGGTTATTGCAGCTGAATGGACTGGACGAGCACTGAATGCAGGCCCTCCTTCACTCAGAAGTGATTCAACTTCAGAGAAAGGTGTGGCATGACCAACACCTCAATGACAAGCAATTCCAGCCAGGAGATTGGGCGTTGTTGTATGATTCAAGGCATAAAGATTTCAAGGGGAAGCTGAGAACCAGATGGCTGGGACCATATGCAGTGGAAAAATGCCATGACAATGGATCTGTTCTTATTCGGACCATTGATGAGGAGGCCATCCCCATGCTTGTCAATGGGCATCGACTGAAGATCTACAAGAAACCTCTCTCAAGACAAGAATTCATTAAAACTGTGGAGAAATCAGTACTGGTCATAGAGAAGGGTTCTGCCTCTGTTTTGGGCATACCTTGAAGATCTTAAAAAAAAAAAAGAAAAAAAAAAAGATCCTTGGGTGAAAACCTCTCTGAGGCTCCCAAGGCAGATGGTAGGGGTGAAAACCTCATTGAGGCGCCCCTGCTGTCTTTCAAAAAAAAAGAGAAAAAAAAGTATGAAAAAGACCCTTGAGTGAAAACCTATCCGAGGCGCTTGAGGTAGATGGAAAGGGTGAAAACCTCATTGAGGCACCCCTGCTGTTTTTCTAAAAAAAAAAAAAAAAAAAAAAGAAGAAAAGAAAAGAAAAAAGAAAAAAAAACAAAAAAAACAGGGACAGCAAGTTTACAATGTGGTAATGCATGCAGGTTGTAGGTTTATGAAGGAAGAAGAGGTCCCTCAACTTGAAGACAAGTGTCCATATCATGCTGCTAGGAGACCCTACCAGCACCTCCTCCGAGAACACTCATCTTCTCCAAGGTATGGGCACGATTTCATCACAGCTTAGTCTTCTACAGGAAGTTACAGACTTTCTATAGGAAGTTTTGTATTTCTACAGGAAACTTCCTGTAGAAGTTTTGGACGGCCCAGAACTAATTGTATGACGAGATCTAACGACCAAGGTCTGGTATGGACGCATGCAAGCTACTATTTTCTCCCTCACACACTGCTGTCACCTCCTTCTACCACCCCTGTCGACATGCAATGAATATACCTGCACAACCAAAGCAGATCAGTGAATTATCAAGAGGAAGCAATTCTGAAATGAAAGAAGACGCCGAGATGCCATGCAATACTCAACCCAACTATCCAAGGGCCCTGCGAGCGTGATCATGATGCCATTGTCTTCATCGTTAAGCATGCACCCAAGGAGGACAAGCTGCTACAGGACATCCTACAGGAATCCCATAGCAGTTTAGCCAACTAGAGTGTACACCATTCGATCGCCTGCAACATGCAATAACAAAGCGGGCGCATGAAGCGGAGTCATACGCTTCATCATCAGCAGCAGCAAGCAAATCCGGACCTGTGCAAATAGCAACAGCAGCAAGCAAATCCGGGCCTGTGCAAATAACAACAGCAAGCAAATCTAGTCATCGTCGTCCTGAAGCCTAGAAAAGCATGTCGCGACCGCACAGGTAAGTGCCTCACCCTTTCTTTCGTCGAATTACATGAATATTACTTTGAAATGTTTGGAAGCATGAAATGAACGGGTTGAGCAGTTGCATGGCCATTCAACTGGCCACGTCGACCAGTCAGCTGGTCTAGTCGGATGTGTAGAATGGTGGCCATGGAAAAAGAACGGGTAGTGGACACGTGAGAACCGTCCAGTCGGGGAGAAGCGCGTTTTAACAGAAATGGCGGCGGCGGATCTGCGGAGAATGATGCAGCAGTCAGGGAATTTGTAGGGGAATGAGTAGATGACGTCATCCAACGGTCCGGCAGGGACAACTCACCCCCGTGCCACAAATTCCGCCGGATTCAAATCTATCGGCTAGATCGCCACCCCACGCATTTATCATCAGCCGTTTGGAAGTCGAGTGAGCATCCGCATTCCTCTGAAGCTCGACACTCCAAGCCTTCGGCTGTTCGAACGTCTGATAGCAGCACAGAAGGCGCAGACCCACTACAGTATCCTCCAGAATTCGTGCGCTGCTTATACAGGAAATTGGGCTCCTCACGTCAAAAGGTGGCGGATTAAAAAGGTAAGCCTGAACCTTCCATGCAATTGGTTTCGAGGGTGGCAGAGTCGACGTTCTACAGTCTGATCGTAAAAAAATTGCAAGTATTGTCTGTTGTTTTCATGAATTGTCGTCCTACAGGATGTGAGTTATAATTAAGCCGTGTTAAGGCTCATCGGGAGATAAGTTTTCGTGAATTGTATGCGTGGCAGAGGCGTAATTCTACGCTCTGTCCCAGTAGGCCAATTTTCTTCTGCACTTGCCACCTCCAGCTAACGCAACAGTTTTTCACCATGCCGGGTGGGTTCATCAGAAGGGAACCAACCGACTCAACAAAGCTAAGAGAGAATCCTGAGGTGGTGGAGCTGTTCACGCAAGCGCAATGGATGTCGTTCTGTGACAAATTGCAGGGCTATGACGATGAGGTGGCAGAGGATTTCTTGCAAGCTCTGAAGCCAAAATCCAAAACATTGGCCACCGTCAACTTCAGGGGTTTGAGTCTCAGACTCACCCCACAATTCATCAGCCGAGTTACTGAGCTCCCAATGGGATTACCATGGGATAAAGAAGAGAGGAAATTGGGCCATAAGGCTAAGAAGGAATTCTTCCCCCCAGAGGAGGAATTCTCAGAAGATAAAAACAGGTTTCGTAGAACCAGCTTACTACCACTTTGGAGTGAAGTTAGCCTCCAGATTGTGAAGTACATCACCTGCGAAGGTCGGTTTAGCATTGTATATGGGTACCATTTTCGGTTACTCACGGAATTAAGGCATCAGATGGACCTACCTGTAGAAAACAAACTAAGTATCCCCTACTTTCTACTACAGTCTATGATTGAATGTGCCACCAAGTTGAAAGAAGGCACACCAGACCAGGTAGCCCACCATGGACTCATTAAACTCCTCGTGGAGGATGCGCTCCACACATACAAGGTTCCTCTCTCATGGGAAGCCTTCAGAAATTTGACCAAGGATGGTGATATAAAGATGTTGACCGAAGAGCTCGGTTCATCCAGCAGTGAGGAGACGGAGTCAGTGCCCGCAGGGAAGAAAGAAAAAGGCCAGAAGACCACGACCACGAAGCAGAAGAAAGAGTAAAAGAAGAAACAAGAGAAAAAGGGTGCCAAAGAGAAGGATGACACACCCATGTTGACGGCCAGAGAGAAAAGATTACAAAGCAGAGTGGACAAGGCTGAGCAGGTCCACGTCAGCAAAGGCACCTCGACAGCAGCCGCAACCAAGTCAAAAAGTAAAACACATTCAGCAAAACAAACTAAAGCGGTGCCACCTGTTTCTACAGGAACACCAAAACCGGCTTCTACAGGAAGCCAGAAATCAACTGAAAAAGGGTCTTCTATAGGAAGCCCTGAGAAAACGAAACCCAAGGAGAAGAAAGCTGACATTCTTGCAAGTGAGGCAACAGCCGTGCTGGCCGCCCTCAGTACACCTCCTAAGCCAAAGGAGAAGAGAAAGAGGGAGACCCCTCTATATTTCAAAGCTAGGAGAAGTGTGAGAATAAAAACGGGCAAGCCACAGCCTCCATCCAGCAGCCCAATCGCTATAAAGGATGCCCCTACTTCGCCCAAGGAGAGGTCCCCCTCAAAGATATCAGTCACCTATGAGAGGGGGAGCCCGAAGAAAACTACTTGGAAGGATAGGTTGGACCAGTTGGCCTCAAAAGCCCGGCTACAGGATGCTGAGGATGCTCTACAGGAAACCTTAGCCCGGCTTAAGGAGATCGAGAGGATGGAAGGAGAAGCACCCTCATCACCACCGAGGGAGGGCGAAGTAGATCCACCAAAAGGAGTAGAGAAAGAGCATATTCCAGAGCCTAGCCCTCAGCCAAGTTTGAGTTCATATTACAACTTCTTAGAGGTTGGAAAAATTAAACCTCAGAAATTCACTGTGCCACTGTTCTTTGCATTGGAGGAAGAGCGAGTACGAACCCACACGTGGATGAAAATAGCCAAATCAAAAGGTGTGGCAGACATAGGCCCCTTGGAGGAACAACTCAAGGAGGCTAGAAAGGAATTGGCTATGGCTAAACACGTGGCAAATTTCCAGCTGGTATTCCTATAGGAAGAAAACGAAAAACTTAGACTGCAGCTACAAGAGCTGAGGAGAGGAACTGGCACACCCTCAGGGGACAGCACAGCAGAACAGCAAGGCAAAAAGGAACTGCAAACCGGTCTTGGGGAGCCAACCTTGCATCTACAGGAAGCAGAACAGCAAGCACAAATTGAGGTGCAAGCTCTCAGACAACAGCTGCAGCAGAAAGAGGCACAATTGGCCTGCATGGCCAGGTTGGCCATGGATGCTATACAATGCAGACAGCCAGCCAAATCCTATGGCTTGTACCTGAAAGACCAATGGCTACAATTTCAAATCAATACCTTGGCGCAAAGGGGTATCTCTCAGCTCCAATACCCGCAGCAATTCATTGAATTATGCAGTACCAGCTCATCAGAGGATAAGGCCAAATTAGCGGAGTTCTCCCTCCATAATTTGGCCCTGCCTAATGTAATTTCATGGGATCCCAATACGGCCTTAGGAGATATGCAATTAATGGCATTTGCCTCATGGTTGAACCATGAGGACAAAAGAGCAGCAGAAGCCAAAGCGGTCATGAACCAAGAGCTGAATGAGCCATTGCTAATTAGAGAAGAACCAGGGGATCCAGTTGCACTAATCTCGGCACACCAACACTTGCCCACCGACCCTCAAGCTTCATTGAGATATATGGATCAGCAGGCCCAGGCCATAGCACATTTTGAGGACATGGAGAGACTGTTAGGAGACAACTCTATCCAAGCTTGCACCCGCCGATGGAATACATTGGCCCACAGTCTGAAAATCAGAGAGTATCATACCCCAACTCGGATGAGGGAAGCTCTAGTACGGGTGGCCCTCTATAAGAAATCCATGCAAAACCTCCAGGCGAGCTGGATTGGCCTCAAGCTAAGCCCACCACTGCTGCTAGGATTGATGGAAGGTAGCACAGAGAAAGATGATAATGAACAGTGGGAAGAGGTGAACAGAAAGGCTGGGTTCCATATCAGCAAGGAGGACACTACTACAGAGGCTTGGGATGTAAGGGTGGCAGTAAAGGCAATGAAGGATGAGGAGCTGGATTAGTTTCTCAAGGATGAGCAAATATTTTAGCTGGGGGGTGATGATGAGCCCCAAATTTGGTAACATTTTGGGATCATTTGGCCTCACTACCCTTGCTCCACCCTTCATTTTTCATGACTTATGCATCATTTTTTAGTATATTTATGTTATTTGTACGAATGAAGGGCAGTCACTATTCCTAGGTGGCTAATACATGTTTATTTCAGGTTTTTTGACATTAAATGGAGCAAAACCATGCAGATGAAGGCTAGGAGACAGCCAAGGTGGCATTGAGGTTGTAGGAAGGTTGTCCACGACATTGAATGGCCTTCCTCGTGATCTCCACCCACAACTCCGAGCTCCAACAGCTATCACCACCGAGCTAGAAGGCAACCAATGGATTCTAAGGGAACAACAGTTTACTTTTAGTTGGTCAGCCAAGCCCCACTAATTTAGGAGGCTAGCTGGCCCTCATAATGTATAAATGTTGAGGCTGTAGCCTTCGAAAAAATACTTTTGAAACTTTTTTGCAGATTCTGAATTACGAGCTATAGCCATGTTTTGCTCTTTGTAAGCCATTTTTGGCATGTTATCAGACTTTTGACTATTATCTTTTAATGAATAAGCAGGCAGATTTGAGGCAGCTCTGAGTTCTCAAAGGAGCTTAAGCTCTCAGGGTTGGGCCCAACCTGAGAGCCTAAGGCTTCCTTCCTTTGTATTGTTACCTTTCTTTCTTTCAACATTATATTTCTTTTCCTTTACATGCACTTGGAAACACAGTTTGCTGATTCGAATTTCTTGGTGTGGTTACATAGGTTAGTGTTATGAACAAAGTTGCTTCAGTAGTTTATATTAGAGTAGGGAGATTGCAATTAATCTGAGTTCCAAAAAGGGTTGAATGCACACTCACTTTCACCTCTGTTTGGGGACTGGGAGTGCAGACCGTGCCAACTACCAAAAACACAGTTTTACATGTTCATGCAAGCTTTAACGTAATATTTACGTTTGTAGAAGTGTCCATGCATTTAGATCTTGAGCAATAACTCTTTGTTTCAGCACCATGCACGATTTTCCCTTAAAAACGACATTGTTGTTCTTTGGTTTCTAATAAAACAGTTAGAGTAGGTTGATGACATTTCGGTTATACGCAAGATAGGGGTGATTTGTTTCATTTACACTGCGCAACACCACTCCATCGTTTCCTTATCCTTCTAAGCCGTGCCTAGGCCATCTACTTATCTCCCAGTTAGATCATTTGCCTCCCAACTCTTCTATCATCCACGTTGTTTTATCTTTTCGGCCTTCCATTGCCTCTACCCTCCTCTAGACCAACCAGCTTTACACACCCCCTCTCCATCTCATCTCTCTATCCATAAGCCATCACAAGCTCCCCTCCTACCTCCCTATCCACCCATACAGCTCATTCACTCATCCATCACCCAAAACTCCGATTGCAGAACATCCTGTAGAAATTCCGGGACTTCCTGTAGAACCCCCTGCAGACATCCTGTAGAAGCTTGCAAACACAGTTGCCAGGCATATGAACTTTGTGAACTTCTATGGAATGATGTTAGGGATCCCTTGGACCCTCTCAGAGTCCTCCTGACCTTTTCCAAGCCTTCCTCCCCTTGATCTACCCCTGCACAGTCAAGACCCAGTAAGAAGCACAGTCATAATAACTCCAACAACTTGAGCAAAAATACAAAAACATGTTCTCTTCAGATGAAAGTAGTTTAGACACATGCATCTCATCTCAATAGAAGTAATGGCATCACTTTTAGAAGTTGCATTCCCACCATTGCATCATAAGGATTAAGCTGGTAGAATTAGGGTTTACTAGGGTTTCCATGTTTTGTTGGCTTTCAGTTCATTCTTGCAAAGTAGGTTAATTTCCTTTCAGATAGCTTTCATTCATCGCTTAAAAAGCTTCTTCTGAGAACATATAGAAGTTGGCTTGAGCCCTAGTGGAATTGTGCCATTTGACCAAGTGACAGCTGCGACAAGAGCTAGTACTTGTGCATACAGCACCGTCGCTTCCAAGTTTGTTACGAACTACTGGGTTGATAAAATTAGAGAAGGAAGCTTCAGGAGTTGTAGCATTATTGCTACAATACTGGAGCCCACCACCAAGATTAAGCTATTTGGACTTCCCTTAATAGAACATTCTTCAAAAATGGTTAAGTCATCAAGATTGGAACACAACAGTGGCATTTAGACTGGCACACTTTCATGGCCTCTTCTTTGACCTCTTTAGGAAATATGGAGCATTGCAGTATGCAAAGTATGACATATTTGGCATGTAAAACTGTCAATCATGAAATATGAACACCTGTTGCAACAGGAGGCTAACACCTGGTTTGAAGAAGAACTTGGTATCTGTTGCCATGTTGGAGGATAGAGGCTATGATTTGATATTTAGTAAGGGAAAGGTGTTCCTTCATCACATAGCCATAGGACAGGTGAAGAGGATAGGGGTTCGAGTGAATAACCTCTACAAGTTGGAGGTAGACGATTGTGATATCTTGAGCACAAAAGCAGAGAAGGTGTAGGTTTTAACCCCGTACAAAAATTACTTGCATATGAATTCTAAAAAACAGAAGATAAACAATGGTGAGAGCATAAAACATAAAACATATATACACATAGATTTTCCCCTGGATCCTAAAACTGGGAATACCAGATTGATTTTTCATTATATTCCTTTCAATGTTATAATACATATATACACATGTTTAAGCATCCATAAACCCCAATCCATTAATCCTGGATTAGAACATAAACGTAGTTCCCTTGACCAGATCTACAAAATACCATGGACAAAAAACCATCATGGCCAAAACCATGTATGAAATCCATGCACAAAACCATAGGTATGTTTTCCCACCTAATATAGGGTCCAATTTTTTTTTATCCCGAGGTGCTACCCCAGACCCCGTGCATGGGGGCTACTGCCCCCCTGCATACCCTCGACAAGGGGGTCAACCGCCCCCCCTATGACCCCCCCGCTGCACCTGTCGCAACGTACATGAGGGATTACTACCCCCCCCCCTGTGACCCCCCTACGCATGGGGTAGTCATGGAAAGAATATAACACACACCCATCATTCTCCCACTTGTTGTTTCCTTTCCATAGGAGAGCTTAGTCATTGATCCAACCTTACAATGCCCATTGTTTCTCTACACCAAGAGAAATTCTCAGTGCTCACAAATTTTTTCAATGCATCTGCAATATTCTTCAAAGTGTCCACCTTTATAAAAAATACCTTTTTGTCCTCAATCATATCCCTGACAAAGTGATATTGAACATCAATGTGCTTTGTCTTTGAATGATTAGTAGGGTTCTTTGCTAATAAAATTACACTTTGGTTGTCACAGTCTATCCTTGTAGCTCACTGTACTAACCCCATACTTGAACACAATCTCTACAATCAAATTGCTTCTTTCATCCATGAGTGGCTTCCATGTATTCCACCTCTGTAGTTGAAAGGGCCTCTACAAATTGTCTCTTACTCATCCAACTAACTGCACCTCGAAATAGGTTAAACACATACCCACTTGTAGATCTTCTCTGATCCATATCTCGAGCCTTGTCCACATAAAAAAAGCCACTGATGTCCAAAATATATCCAATCCTGGTCTTCCTTGGTAACATAAACCATAATCACTAGTGTCACGCAAATACCTAAAAATTTGCTTCACTGTTGTCCAATGCTCCTTCCCTAGTTTTGACATAAACCTGCTCAATACTCCCACTGCATGTGCAATGTCTAGTCTAGTACAAATCGTTGCATACATCAGGATACCAAATGCACTTGCATATGGAACATGAGACATGTCCTCTTCCTCTTCTTGTGTCTTGGGACATTGTTCAACAGATAACTTTACACCTACAGGAATAGGAAGATTCATTGGTTTACTATCCTACATATTAAACCTATGCAACATTTTCTCAACATACTTCCTCTCGTTTAACCAGAGCTTCCACTTTTCTCGATCTCATTTAATTTCCATGCCCAAAATATAGTTTGCAGCACCAATATCTTTCGTGTTGAATTTTGAGGACAATTGGGTCTTCAAATCTTGGATAATTTCTTTGTCATTTCCAACTAGTAACATATCATCCCCATACAAGACCAGATAAATAACACAATCAACAATTAATTTAAAATACACAGAGTGATCTACTTTTCTTCTGGTGAAACCAAGTCCCCGTATAAATTTATCAAGTTTCTGATACCACATCCTTGGTGACTATTTTAACCCATACAGAGATGTTTTTAACTTGCATACCAGTTCTTTCTTACCCTTCATTGCAAAACCTCTAGGTTTCTTCATGTAGATATCTTATTTCAGATCCTCATGAAGAAATGTTGTCTTCACATCCATATGTTCTACCTCAAAATAAAAAGCAACAACAATAGATCAAAGTAATCTGATAGAAGCTACCTTGGTAACAGGAGAAAAAATATCACCAAAATCAATTCCTGACACCTGGGAATAACCGTTTTCTACGAACCGAGCTTTGTATTTCTCCACCTTGCCTTCTAAATTTATCCTCTTCGTAAAAACATATTTGGTTCCAATGGGTTTCCTTCCAGCCAACAACTCCACCAGATCCCAAGCCTCATTTTTGTGCAAAGATGCCATTTCATCAACCATGGCCTATTTCTAGAGTTTTCCATCCTCTGAATCGACTGCTTCCCTCACAGTTCTAGGATCATCATCAGTAATAGATAAAGAAAAATTTGAATAGAAAGAAGATGGACTATACCTTTCTGCCTGCCTTCTTTCTTGAACTGATCTTGTCACAGCTGGAGTTTGTGGCTCTTCATCTTCCGATTCCTCTTCTGATGTAGAGTTTGATTCTTCCTCCTTTAGGTCAAACTCCATCTTCTCAGGTTTATTTGGTAGGAATTCATGTTTAATAACATATTTCACCTCTCTAAACACCACATCGCGACTGTACACAACCTTCCTTGTATCTGGGTTCCAAACCTTATAATCTTTTAAACCATCCTTATATCCAATAAAGATGCACCTTTCAGATTTACTATCCAACTTTGTTCTTTTCTCCCTTGGAACATGTACATACATCCAAATACCATCAGATGTGAAAGATGCAACACTGATGAAGGTTATCTCTTGACCAAGTAACATGGAGTCTCCACTGCCTTCGCCCATAATTCCTATCCTAACCTGACACCACTGAGCATGCTTCTTGCCTTTTCCATCAACGTCATGTTCATTTTTTCTGCAACTCCATTTTACTGAGGTATGTATGGAGTAGTCTTCTGCTGTGCTACACCACACTTCTCGCAAAACTCTTAAAATTCCTTCTTGCAAAACTCTACACCGTTATTTGTCCTCAACACCTTTATCTTCTTCTCTGTCTGGTTTTCCACCACAGCCTTAAATTCTTTAAACCTGTCAAAGACTTAAGATTTCTTCCTAAGGAAATATATCCATGTATTCCTTGAGAAGCCAACTATAAATGATACATAGTACACAGACTTACCCAGTGATGGAATTGACACAGGTCCAAACACATCACTGTGAACAAGCTCTAATATCTGTTTCGTCCTCTTAGCACCAGAAGGGAAACTCACCCGATTCTGCTTCCCATATACACAATTTTCACAGAAATCAAAATCCAGAGAGCCATTAGACATGCCTTCTACCATAACATTACCATGAAGTATTTGAAGACCCTTCTCTCCAATTTGTCCAAGCCTTTGATGCCATAGCATGGTATTTTCTCCAGAGACCACTAGATTTTCTGCTCCACTTTCAGGAACCGCAGAACTGTTGCACCCATCAATAATAGTGCTACCCTGAAGCTTGTATAGAGTTCCAATCCAAAAGCCTCACATCAATACCAGTGCTCCTTGAACTATATTGCATGTATATTTATCGAACACCGTTTTTACACCTGCATCATCCAACTTGCTTACAGAAATTAGATTTCTTGCCAATGTAGGAATATGCAAAACACCTGGAAATGTTCTAATCCTTCCACCTTGCAAATTTAACTTGACTTTTCCACGACCAACGATTCCACCTTCCTGTCATACCCTAAGAAGACATCACCACCATCATATTTCTCATACTCATAGAACCACTCTCTATGGGGAGTGAAGTGAAAGGATTAGCCTGAGTCAATCAACCATGCCCCATGATTTACATGTGTACTTGAAGAAGAAGCCAAGTACACTTCCCCACCTTCATATGAGGTGGCTTTCACCTCTGCAGAAGGAGCATCATCAGATCACTTTCCTTTCTCAGGAGCTTTAGATTTATAGTCCCTTTTGAAGTGCCCTTCTTTTCCTCATTTCCAGCACACCTTTATAGGTTTTCCTAGAGATTTAGATCTCCCTCTAGATTTAGATCTCTAACTCGAGGACTTATTTTTGTTTCTATTTTGGGACCGTCCTTGTAAAGACAAGGAATCACTATTCTGGCCTTCCATATTTTTCTGTGTCATCTCCTTCGACAGAAAGGATGAGACTATTTCATCAAATTTCAAGGTAGTTGCATTGCTACCTATTAAAACAACCAGACTATCCCATGAATCTGGTAGAGAACACAACAAAATGATGCACTTATCTTCATCTGAAATTTTAATATCAATAGATAATAACTGGCTTAACATAGTATTAAAGGCATTCATATGATTTTTCACCGAGTCTCCATCTTTCATCCTCAGGTTATACAATTTTTTCCATAAGAAAAATTTATTCACCAAAGACTTAGATTGGTAAAATGTCATTAATTTTTCCCACAAAGCCTTCGCCGAAGCTTCCCTTGATACATTCAACGATACAGAATCTGAGACACACAATCGTATTTTGCTCTTTGCCTTCCGATCCAACTTCGCCCAGTCTTCATCTGACATTGTTGTTGGTTTAATACGTGGATATATCGCGATCCACTGATATTTATCCACTAGTAGATCCTCCATCTTGAGTTTCCACAACTCAAAACTCCTACCATTAAATTTCTTGATCTCTATCTTTCTATTGCTTGCCATCTTCTTTGACGACAAGAATCTATCCCACAGATATCGCACTGAATAGGGTCTATCATAGGCCCGAGCAAAACCCCTTAGCACAAAGGCGTCCTCTTGAAGCCGAAACAACTCTGATACCAAATGTAGGTTTTAACCCTGTACAAAAATTACTTGCATACGAATTCTAAAAACCAGAAAATAAACAATGGCGAGAGCATAAAACTTAAAACAAATATACACAAAGATTTTCCCCTTGATCCCAAAACCGGGACTACCAGATTGATTTTTCATTATATTCCTTTCAACGTTACAATACATATATATACATGCCCAAGCATCCATAAAATCCAATCCATTAACCCTGGATTAGAACATAATTGTAGTTCCCTTGACCGGATCTACAAAATACCATGGACATAAAACCATCATACCCAAAACCATGTTTGAAATCCATTCACAAAACCATAGGTAGGTCTGCTCGACTAATATAGGGTCCAATTTTTTTTCCCGGGGCACTACCCCGGACCCCATTCAGGGGGACTACCGCCCCCCTGTGATCCCTGCACGCGTGGGGTTTTCATGGAAAGAAAATACACACACCAAATAGAAGGTGAAAAGTTGAGACATTGGTGAGTTATGGCACAGGAGGTTAGGTCACTTGCACCATGGCGCTTTGAAGATCATGCAACAAATTTCTATCGGTCTTCCTAAGAGTACACTAGAGCAGGTAGACACATGCAAAGCGTGTACATTGGAAAATACACCAAATATTCCCTTTATGACAAAGATAGTCGAGCATAGGCAATCCTCGATTGAGTTCACTCAGATATGTGTGGACCATTCTCGACAACATCCATGGCCAAGCACATGTATTATGTTACATTTGTTGATGATTTTTCTTGTAAGTGTTGGATCTTCTTCATGCAGAAGAAAGATCAGACTTTTATAAGTTTTGTGAATTTAAAGCACTAGTTGAGAAAGATACTAGTAGGAAAGTTAAAGCCCTTAGGAGTGATAACAGTGGTGAGTATGTTTCGAATGAGTTTAAAAAATTTTGTACGTTAGAAGGCATTTGGTGAGATTCGATAGCACCTCATAAGCCATAGCAGAATGGGGTGGCTGAAAGGAAAAATAAAAGCATTGTAGGAGCAACTCAAGCGATGTTGCATGATTAGGGCCTACCAATACACTTGTGGGCTAAGGCATGCAACAAAACTTGTAGAATAGAAGCCCTCATCGAATTCTTGGGATGAGTACATCGGAAGAGGATTTTTGAGGGAAGAAACCAGATGTGGGTCACTTCAGGATTTTTGGTTCATCAGTCTACTTCCATGTAACCAAAGATGCATGGAAGAAGCTTGAGCCAACAAATCTGTTGGGGATATTTTTGGGGTACACTGATACACCTCACAACTATAGGGTGTACTTACCGACCAATAGGATGACAATGGTTCGCAGAGATGTAAAATTCGATGAAGAGAAGGCCATGAGATGTTCCTTTGAGAGGGAGCTTGACCTACATGCATTTGAGGAGCTTTTAGCTCCTAATCAGGAACCTCAGGATGATGTGGAGTAGCTACCCATAGAGGACCACGGAGTGGAGACACCCACTCATGTAGAGTCTTCCAGAGATTGGAGAAAGCACACCAAATAGGTTGATAGTTTATTGCATGATGCTTGAGAGAATGTGGGAGTACCCACTTCACAACGCAGGCAGAGGAGGTCACCAGAGAGGTACATTGGGTACAGATCTTTGATGAGAGGACATGTAGATACCGAGCCATCCTCTTTTGAGGAAGATGTGAAGAAACCTATTGGGTTGTGTTATATTCTTTCCACGACTAGCCCACGTAGTTAACTAGGGGGTTAGGGGGGGAGTAGGTAGCCCCCCTCTACGGGGTCTGGGGCAGCCCCTCGGGAAATTCTTTTTTGGACCCTATATTAGGTTGGGCGGACCTACCTATGGTTTTGTGCATGGTTTTCGCACATGGTTTTGGACGTGATGGTTTTCATTCCATGGTTTTGGACGCGATGGTTTTCAGTCCATGGTATTGGATGCTTCGGCATGTATAAATATGTATTGTAACATTGAAAGGAAGATAATTAAAAATCAAGCTGGTAGTCTCGGTTTTGGGATCCAAGGTAAAATTTCTATATATATGTGTTTTATGTGTTATGCTCTCGCATTGTTTATTTTCTGTGTTTTAGAGTTCATATGCAAGTAATTTTTGTACGAGGTTAAAGCCTACATTTGGTATTAGAGCTGTTTTGGCTTCAAGGGGACACCTTTGTTGCTGAGGGGTTTCGCTTGGGCCTATGGTAGACCCTGTTCTATGGGAGATCTATGGGATTGATTATGGTAGTGAAAGAAGATGGTGAGCAGTGGAAAGATAGAGATCGAGAAATTTAATGGGTAGAGTTTTGAGTTATGGAAACTCAAGATGGAGGATCTGTTGGTGGATAAAGATCAGTGGATCGCGGTAGATCTAGGTACTAAACCAACGGGAGTTTCTGATGAAGAATGGAAGAAGTTGGATCAGAAGGCTAAGAGCACAATATGGTTGTGTGTCTCATATTTAGTATTGTTGAATGTATCAGGGGAAGCTACGATGAAGGTTTTGTGGGACAAGTTAGGAACTTTGTACCAATCTAAGTCGCTGGTGAATAAACTGTTCCTATGGAAAAAGTTGTATAACCTGAGGATGAAAGATGGAAACTCGATGACAGAGCATTTGAATACATTTAATACTATGGTAAGCCAGCGATTATCTGTTGATATTAAAATTTCAGATGAAGATAAGTGCATCAATTTTTTGTGTTCTCTACCAAATTCGTGGGATAGTATGGTTATTGCAATAGGTAGCAATGCAACTACCTTGCAGTTTGATGAAATAGTCTCATCCTTGCTGACAGAGGAGATGAGATGGAAAAATATGGAGAGCAAGAATGGTGATTCCTTGTCTGTAAGGGGACGGTCCTAGAATAGAAACAAAAATAAGTCATCGAGTGGGAGATCTAAATCTAGAGGGAGATCTAAATCTCTCGGAAAACCTGTAAAGGTGGTTTGCTGGAAATGCGGAAAGGAAGGGCACTACCAAAGGGACTGTAAATCTAAAGCTCTTGACAAAGGAAAGGGATCTAATGATGCTCCTTTTCCAAAGGTGAAAACCGCCTCAGATGAAGGTGGGGATGTGTACTTGGCTTCTTGAAGTATGGATGTAGATCATGAGGCATGGTTGATTGACTCAGGTGCATCCTTTCACTTCACTCCCCATAGAGAGTGGTTCTGCGAGTATGAGAAATATGGTGGTGGTGATGTCTTCTTAGGGGATGACAGGAAGACTAGAATCATTGGTCGTGGAAAAGTAAAGTTGAAGTTGCAAGGTGGAAGGGTTAGAACACTTCTAGGTGTTCTGCATATTCCTGCATTGGCCAGAAATCTGATTTCCGTAAGCAAGATGGATGATGCAAGTGTAAAAACAATGTTCACGAAGGATACCTACAAGATGGTTCAGGGAGCACTGGCATTGATGCGGGGAGTTCAAATTGGAACTCTGTACAAGCTGCAAGGTAGCACTATTGTTGATGGGTGCAATAGTTCTGTGGTTCCTGAAAGTGGAGCAGAAAATCTAGTGGTCTCTGGAGAGAAGACCATGTTGTGGCATCCAAGGCTTGGACATATTGGAGAGAAGGGCCTTCAAATACTTCATGGTAAAGGTATTAGTAATATCTCTCTGGATTTTGATTTTTGTGAAAATTGTGTATATGGGAAGCAGATTTGGATGAGTTTCCCCTCTGGTGGTAAGAGGGCGAAAAAATATTAGAGCTTCTGCACAGTGATGTGTTTGGACTTCTGAAGGTTCCATCACTGGGTAAGTATGTGTACTATGTATCATTTATAGATGAATTCTCAAGGAATACATGGATATATTTCCTTAAGAATAAATCTGAAGTCTTTGACAGGTTTAAAGAATTTAAGGCTCTGGTGGAAAACCAAATAGAGAAGAAGATTAAGGTGTTGAGGTTAGATAATGGTGGAGAGTTTTGCAGCAAGGAATTTGAAGAATTCTTAAGAAGTGTGGTATAGCAGGACAAAAGACTACTCCATACACACCTGAGCATAATGGAGTTGCAGAAAGAATGAACAAGACGTTGATGGAAAGGGCAAGAAGCATGATCAGTGGTGCCGGTTAGGACATGAATTCTGGTCAGAGGCGGTGGAGACTGCATGTTATCTGGTCAATAGATCACCTTCATCAGCGTTGGAGGATAAGACTCCACAAGAGGTATGGACTGGTAAGAAACCCTCTCTTTCACATTCGGAGGGTATTTGGATGTGATGCATATGTACAAAGGAGAAAAGAAGAAAGTTGGATAGTAAATATGAAAAGTGCATCTTTATTGGGTATAAGGATGGTTTAAAGGGTTATAAGCTTTGGAACCCAGTAAAAAGGAAGGTTGTGCACAACCGAGATGTGGTATTCAGAGAGGTGAAAGATGTTATTAAACATGAAGTCCAACCAAAGGAATCTGAGAAGATAAAGTTTGAACTTGAGGAGGAAGAATCAGACTCTACAGCAGGGGAGGAATCAGAAGATGAAGAGCCACAAACTCCAGGTGTGAGAAGATCAGTTTGAGAAAGAAGGCAGCCATAAAGGTATAGTCCTTCTTCTTTCTGTTCAAACTTTGCTTTATCTATTACTGATGATGATCCCAAAATTGTGAAGGAAGCAGTAGATTCAGAGGACGGAAAAATCTGGAAAGATGCCATGGTTGATGAAATGACATCTTTGCACAAAAATGAGGGTTGGGATCTGGTGTAGTTGTCGGTTGGAAGGAAACCCAGAAGAAGACAAATGCAGAAGGAAAGGTGGAGAAATAAAAAGCTCGATTGTTAGCAAAAGGTTATTCCCAGGTGCCAAGAATTGATTTCGGTGATATTTTTTTCTCCTGTATCCAGGGTAACTTCTATTAGATTACTTTTATTTGTTGCTGCTATTTTTGATTTTGAGGTAGAACAGACGGATGTGAAGACAACATTTCTTCATGGGGATCTAGAAGAGGAGATCCACATGAAGCAACCTAAAGGCTTTGCAGTGAAGGGTGAGAAAGAACTGGTATGCAAGTTAAAGAAGTCCCTGTATGGATTAAAACAGTCACCAAGGATGTGGTATCAGAAATTTGATACATTTATACGGGGACTTGGCATCACCAGAAGCAAAGAAGATCACTATGTGTATTTTAAATTAATTGGTGATTGTTATGAAACCAGCTCAAGAAAATATAGAAAAGAAAGATCAACGCCTTATAATTCAGCCTCTTCGAGGGGGCAACCTCCTTTACATTACATAAATGAACAATTCTTGGATGATACAAATGACAAAACCTCCTTTCTATATATAGGAGTCTAAGGAGTCACAATATAATCCAGCCGACCTAACAATAATAATATAAAGCCACAAAAATAACAATAGAGGGATTCTATGGGGCACATAAATAACAATATGGGGGTAATAGGGGCACAACAATATAAATAAGGGGTATAACTACAATAGTAATGGGGTAATCACTAGTATTATAGGGACCCAACATGCCCCTCTCCTTCAAAAAAGTGTTGTCCTCAACGCTTGAGTAGTTTTGGATACTTCTGCATAAAATTCTCATCCTCCCATCTAGAATCTTCAGCGGATAAGTTCTTCCACTTGATAAGATACTCTGAAATTGATCGATTTCGTAGCTTTCGAGTTCTTGTTTCTATGACTACTTCCGGTTCCAATATAATTTTTCCTTCCTCGTCAAGTTCTGGCAATATTGTTTGAACTGGGAGCTTGTCGCCTATAACCTTCTTTAAAGATGAAACATGGAAAACTGGGTGCAATCGAGAAGTTGCAGGAAGCTCCAATTTGTATGCCATAGTACCAATCTTTTCCAGCACCTTGTACGGACCATAATACTTTGGTGATAATTTATTATCCTTCTTAGCTTGCTTTAGGGACATTTGCTTATATGGTTGTAGCCGAAGGAATACCCAATCACCTACATCAAAACTTCTTTCACTGCGATGTTGATCTGCCTGTTGTTTCATTCTATTTTGTGCCAACACGAGGTTATCCTTTAAGAGTTGGAGGACTTGTTGTTGATGTTCGACGTGATGTTCCACTGCTTGAACCTTAGAATTTTCTCTTAAATATGATGTGATTGATGGTGGTTGGTACCCATAAAGTGCCATAAATGGGGTCATTTTTGTTGCTGTATGGAAGGAAGTGTTATACCACCATTCAGCCAGAGGCAACCATTTGACCCATTGTGTCTGTTTATCAGATACAAAGCAACGAAGATATCCTTCCAAACATTTGTTTACTATCTCAGTGTGCCCATCATATTGAGGATGATAAGATGAGCTATGAGCTAACTGAGTACCAAGACAAGAAAATAATTCTGTCCAAAAATTTCCAGTGAAAATGGGATCTCTGTCACTTACAACAATCTTTGGATTTCCATGTAGCTTTTGAACTGTTTCCATAAATGCAGTAGAAACTGTACTGGCTTTAAATGGATGTGATAATGCACAAAAGTGTGCATAATTGGTAATTTTGTCAACTACCACCATGATGACACTCTTTCCCTCAGACTTGGGTAAATCTGTGATAAAATCCATTGAAACCTCCTCCCAACGTTGGCTTGGAATGGATAAAGGTTGTAATAGACCCGATGTCTTAATTGTTTCAACTTTATTTTGTTGGCAAACCAAACATTCCGCCACAAACTTTTGAATATCTGATTTAAGGCCATCCCAAAAAAATTCCTTCTTAACCCTGTGGTAAGTTTTTAAAAATCCTGAGTGCCCTCCTAAGGGAGAATTGTGCAATTCCATAAGAATATTTTGTTTTAGCTGGGAATTCTTACAGAGGTATAAGCGATCTTTGTACCATAACGAATCATTTTTCCAGCTAAATGTATCAGAAGTACTGGAATCTTGTTGTAGCTTTCGAATAAGTGCCCACACTTCTTCGTCATTCTTCCATTCCTCCTTTGCTTCGTTTATCCAATCTGGTTGGATAATAGAAATGGCACACAACAATGCTTCCATATCCTCATCCTTTCTTGAGAGTGCATCTGCCACCACATTTTGCTTCCCTTTTTTGTAGATGATTTCAAAGTCATAACCCAACATCTTTGTGACCCACTTTTGTTGCTCTTCAGAGGATAATCTTTGTTCTAAAAAGTATTTAAGGCTATCATGATCCGTTTTTACCTTGAAGTGTCTTCCCATTAGGTAGGGTCGCCATTTCTTAAGTGCATGGAGTATTGCCAACATTTCCTTCTCATAAATAGCTTTGCTTAAAAACTTTCCCTTGATTGGACGACTTTCAAAAGCAATGGGTCTTTCATCTTGCATTAGAACAACACCAATTCCATTTCCTGAAGCATCACATTCCACAATAAAGGTTTTTGTGAAGTTCGGTGTAGCTAAGACCGGTGCTTGGCACATTGCCTCTTTAAGATGTTTAAAGGCCTTTGTTGCTTCCGGAGTCCATGAAAATGAATCTTTCTTCAATAATGTTGTTAGAGGTGCTGCTATTCTCCCATAATTCTTAACGAACTTGCGATAATACCCTGTCAACCCAAGAAATCCTCGCAGATGCTTTATGGATGTGGGGATTTTCCATTCCTTAATGGCTTTAATTTTGCTAGGGTCTACCTTAACTCCTTCATGAGATACAATATGACCCAAATATTCCACCTCCTGGACTCCAAAGAAACATTTGGATCTTTTTGCATATAATTGTTTCTCCTCCAATAGTTGTAGCACCTTGTCAACATGTTCAACATGATCCTTCCAAGACTTGTTGTAGATTAGTATATCATCAAAAAATACCAACACAAATTTTCTAAGGAATGGTTTGAAAATTGAATTCATCAAACCTTGAAATGTTGAAGGTGCATTGGTAAGGCCAAAAGGCATGACCAAAAATTCATAATGACCCTCATGAGTTCTAAATGTCGTTTTCGGAATGTCTTCAATCTTCATTCTGATTTGATGATATCCCGAACGAAGATCCAACTTGGTGAAGTAAATTGATCCATGCAATTCATCCAGTAATTCATCAATGACAGGAATGGGGAACTTATCTTTAATAGTGAGCTTGTTGAGCTCCCTATAATCTGGACACATGCGCCATGATCCATCCTTCTTGTGCACCAATACTACTGGAGCTGAGAAAGAACTTTGACTCGGTTGAATTATACCAGCCTCTAGCATTTCTGCAACCATACGTTCAATTTCACTTTTTTGGACATATGGATATCTGTACGGCCTGATGTTTGGAGGAACACTTCCTGGAATCAGATGAATAGCATGATCATGATCACGCATAGGTGGGAGACCTTTGGGAGTCTCAAATACCTTGGAATGATTGTCCAGGACTTTTTGGAGATCTGGAGAAATAGATGATTCCAATGTGGAAACATCTAGCAAACATAATTGTGCAATTACACCTCTTTGCTCCTTTTTTAGAAGCTTTGTCATGCCATTAGAGCTGATTATCTTTCCTGGTTTCCCTGCAATACCCCTTAATTCAACTTCCTTTCCTTCCACAGAAAATTTCATGAAAAGTTCTTGAAAATTAAAAGCTATTGTACCCAAGGATTGTAGCCATTGGACTCCTAGTACAACATCAGCACCTCCCATTGGAATGGAAAGCATTGGGCTAGTCAATACATATTCTCCCATGGATAGCTTGATATTATGGCACTTTCCAGAACAATTTATTGTTCCTCCATTTGCAATCATCACTTGACACTCTGGTGCTGGATATAGGAAGCAATTCAATTCTTTTGCTACCCTACAATGAATAAAATTGTGGGTGCTTCCTAAATCAATCAACACTATTACCTTTTGCTTCTTGATTTGTCCTTCTATCTTGATGGTTTGAGGAGTGGTAATTCCCGCCAATGCATTACAAGATATGGTCGGATTTATTTTTTCTTCATCTAGGCTTTGTTCCTGGAATATATCCTCTTCTTTTGACCTTTCTTGCTCCTTTTCTTCTTCCTCTTCACAATCTATGTAGAATAATTTCTTCTCAGCACACTTATGACCTTTTGTGTATTTGCTATCACAATTGTAACAAAGCCCTTTTGCTCTTTTTTCTTCCAATTGTTGTGGTGTAAACCTTGTAGGTTGTGGAAGACTATGGGCAACAACACTTCCATCTTTATAGTTGTGAATGGTATGCTTCCTAGTTGCCATAATTTTTCTTTCCATTTTTCTTGCTAACCTGAATGCCTTCTCTAATGAATCAGGTTCCCAAAGGCGCACATCATGTTGGATATTATCCTTTAAAGACCCTATGAACACATCAATCCTATGCTCCTCTGGAATATATTTTACCCTTATGTTCAATTTTTGGAACTCCTCAATGTGCTCCATTATTGAACCCTTTTGTTTGAGACTTATCAATTGGCTAAAAAAAGTGTTGCTTTTTGTATCCTCATAATGTGCTATCAATTCTTCCGTAAAAATTGCCCAAGTGATAAATTGTTTACGAGAACAAAGCCATTGATACCATACAAACTGATTTGGTTCCAAATATAAAGTTGCCATACGTACCTTTTGTGTGTTTTGCACATTATTGAGATCGAAGAATTGCTCCATCTGTAATATCCATGTGGTGGGATCCTTGCCATCAAACTTTCTCATATCGATTTTTGGAACATGGTGAGTCTTTGATCCAACATTAGAGTCTATGGAATCATGATTAACATTTCTTTTGTTCTCATCATGAGTTTCCTTTAGTACTCTTTCACCCTTAGTGACCATTTCTTGTAGCAACTTATTCATATTTATCTTCAATTCTTCCATCTTATCATCCATGCCATCAATTTTAGCGTCCATGCCCTTCACCTTAGCTTCCATGCCATCCATCTTAGCTTCTACGCCTTTCTTTAAACAGTCCATCTTAGCTTCTACACCTTTCTTCAAACCATCCATCTTAGCTTCTATTCCTTTTTGTGCAAGGGACAGTTGTTGCACTTGGTCTTGTAATTTTGATATATCATGTTGCATTTCTTCCTCTTCTTCATGAGTCATGCTAGAGCTTTCAGGTTCCTTACTAGGTGTTTGCATTTTCTTTCCTCAGGGCATCACTTACCGATAATAATGTTCTACTATGCCCTTTGAATTCCTTCAAAATAAATTTTCAAACCAAGCTTAAGCAAAAATTTAAAAAAATCTACACACCTTTCTTCACTTTGTAGGAGCTTGATATTGCCTCTAATGTATCTCTGTACTTTCCAATCATCTAGTTCTAAAATTGTGATCTGTAGTAGCTCTCCGTGTCCTCTTTCCAATGCCACCAGTCTGATCCAAATTGGATTCTCCAAGAAAGAGTTATGCACAATCTCCCAAGATGACCTGATTATAGACCTTTCCAGAAGAGTGAACTTGTATGAAGTGCCACGTGTACAATTTTCGACCTTTGGTTCTGAAAAAGCTATACAAGAAACTACAATCTGTCCTATTTCCGTACCTTCTTACGAACTTTCAATCTGATCCCCAGAGAGAAAGTTATGACGATTTTCCCTAGGTCACCTGTTTTGAATGTAAATCAGGAGTCTGCAAAAAGACCAACTTCCTCCGAGCATATCTCCACAAATATCACGCGACACAATTTGAAATTTGGACCCAAGGTTCAGCGCAATTTCTTCTCAAATGGGTTGTTTTTTCGACTTCTGAAACATCACAGAAAAAAAGTTATAGCAAAAATCCCACGATGACCTGTTTGGAGCAGCGAAACCCTAGAATCCAAAGCTCTGATACCAAATGTTATGAAACCAACTCAAGAAAAGATAGAAAAGAAAGATCAACGCCTTATAATTCAGCTTCTTCGAGGGGGAAACCTCCTTTACATTACATAAATGAACAATTCTTGGATGATACAAATGACAAAACCTCCTTTCTATATATAGGAGTCTAAGGAGTCACAATATAATCCAGCTGACCTAACAATAATAATATAAAGCCACAAAAATAACAATAGAGGGATTCTATGGGGCACATAAATAACAATATGGGGGTAATAGGGGCACAACAATATAAATAAGGGGTATAACTACAATAGTAATGGGGTAATCACTAGTATTATAGGGACCCAACAGTGATTGTGTTATTTATCGGGTCTTGTATGTGGATGATATGTTGCTGGTTGGAAATGACAAAGAAATTATCTAGGATTTGAAGACCCAATTGTCCTCCAAATTCAACATGAAAGATCTTGGTGCTGCAAACTATATTTTGGGCATGGAAATTAAAAGAGATCGGGAAAAGAGGAAGCTAAGGTTAAACCAGAGGAAGTATGTTGAGACAATATTCAGAGGTTTAATATGCAGAATAATAAACCGGTGAAGGTTCCTATTCCTATAGGTTTAAAGTTATCTGCTGAACAGTGTCCCAAGACACAAGAAGAGGAAGAGGACATGTCCAGTGTTCCATATGCAAGTGCAGTTGGTAGCTTGATGTATGCAATGGTCTATACTAGACCAAACATTGCACATGTAGTGGGAGTATTGAGCAGGTTTATGTCAAAACCAGGAAAGGAGCATTGGACAGCGTGAAGTGGGTTTTCAGGTATTTGCGTGGCACTAGTGATTATGATTTGTGCTACCAAGGAAGACCACGATTGGATAGAGTGTTGGATATTCATGGCTTTGTTGATGCAGACTAGGCTGGAGATCTAGATCAGAGAAGATATACAAGTGGGTATGTGTTTAAACTATTTGGAGGTGTAGTCAGTTGGATGAATAAGAAACAATATGTAGTGGCACTATCAACTACAGAGGCAGAATATATGGCAGCCACTCATTCAAGAAAGGAAGAAGTTTGGTTGGAGAGATTGTGTTCAAGTATGGGGTTAGTACAGGGAGCTATAAGGATAGACTGTGACAGCCAAAGTCCAATTTTATTGGCAAAGAACCTTGCTTATCATCAAAGACAAAACACATTGATGTTTAGTACCACTTTGTGAGGGATATGATGAAAGACAAAAATGTGTTGCTGGTAAAGGTGGACACTTTGAAGAATACTGCAGATGCATTGAAAAAATCTGTGAGCTCTAAGAAGTTCTCTTGGTGTAAAGAAACAATCGGTGTTGCAGGGTTGGATAAATGACTAAGATCTCCTGTGGCCCCTTGTGGAAAGAAAATAACAAGTCGGAGAATGTTGGGTTGTGTTAAATTCTTTCCATGACTAGCTCACGTAGTTAACCGAGGGGTTAGAGGGGGGGAAGAGCCCCCCCTTTGTTGTGCTGATTGCGTAGTGGGGGGGTTTGAGGGGGGTGGGTAGCCCCCCTCTACGAGGTTTCCCTCGGGAATTTTTTTTGGGACCCTATACTAGGTTGGGCGGACCTACCTATGGTTTTGTGCATGGTTTTCGCACATGGTTTTGGACACAATGGTTTTTGGTCCATGGTTTTGGACGTGATGGTTTTCGGTCCATGGTCTTGGATGCTTCGGCATGTATAAATATGTATTGTAACATTGAAAGGAACATAATGAAAAATCAAGCTGGTAGTCCCGGTTTTGGGATCCATGGGAAAATCTCTATGTATATGTGTTTTAGGTGTTATACTCTCGCATTGTTTATTTATGTGTTTTAGAATTCGTACATTGTAGGTATTTATGTACGGGGTTAAAACCTACAAAACCAGTTTCGGTTGATGCCATGGTTGAAGAGTATGACTCCATTATCGGGAACAATGTTTGGGATGTGGTCCCAAGACCGGTAGACAAATCAGTTGTGAGTTCCGTATGGCTTTACGAAGTAAATCAAGCAGGGGATGGTAGTGTGGAGAAACACAAGGCCAAATTGGTTGCTAGAGGGTTTTATTAGGTAGAGGGTACTGATTACAATGAGATTTTTGATCCTGTTGCAAGGTACTCATTAATCAGATCCATTCTAGAATTGTCAACACAAATGGGATGGAAGATACTTCAAATGTATGTAAAGACAACATTCCTCAATGGAATGATTGAGGAAGAGGTGTATATTGAACAACCTGAAGGATATTATACCTTCGACAACGAGTCTCATGTGTGTCAACTCAAGCGAGAACTATATGGACTGAAACAAGAACCCCGTGCTTGGTACACTAGGATAGATACCTATTTCACTAGGTTGGGCTACACCAAAAGTGAAGTAGATGCGAACCTTTACAATATTGTGGTTGAAGGTAAATTGTTGACTATTTTTTTATATGTCAATGATTTGATTCTGATAGGTGATGATAAGGTGATTAAGTCTTTCAAAGAGGATCTTGCAAGAGAGTTCGAAATGAAGGACTTAGGGCTTGTGCACTATTTTCTGGGTATGGAAGTATGGTAAGGTGACGAGAAATTTTTTGTCTCTCAGGGAAATTATGCCAACGAGATACTCATAAGGTTCCACATGGAGAGCAGTAAACCCATGGAGACTCCTTTAGTAGGTAAATGGAGGAAGGAGGATGCTACTTCTGGTGAAGTAGTGGAGGTTAATATTTACAGATATTTTGTGGTTTCAATCATGTATTTGGTGAACACGCGACTAGACATGTGTTATGTAGTTAACCAGCTTAATCAAGCGATGGTTAATCTAACCAAGCTGTATTGGAAGGCAACCAAACATGTGTTGAAATACCTTAGGGGCACTACTCAGTATGGTTCATGGTACACATGGATAAAGGGAGTGAAGCTTCAAGGCTTCACTGATGTAGAATGGGAAGGGATTCCATATGATAGGAAGAACACATTAGGTGGGATCTTTAGTATTGGGTTAGAAATTGTTCCTTGGTACAATAGGAAACATAGACCAATTGCACTCAGTTTAGCAGAAGAAAAGTACATGGCTACTAGTCAAGCAACTTGTGAGGTTATCTGGATGAGGAAGATTCTTGTTGGTTTGTTTGGTTAGTAGATGGAACCAACTACTATTTACTGTGACAATCAGAGTTATATCAAACTCTCTAAGAATCTAGTTTTTCATGATTAGTTCAAGCATATTCATATCTAGTATCATCGTCTTCGAGATTGTGTGCAAAGGAGAATTATGTTGTTGGAGTACATTCCCATAGAGGAGAAGGATGAAAATATTTTGACAAAGGCCTTGTTAAGATGCAAATTCGAGTTTCATAGAGGTAGGATAAGGTGATCCAGGTGGATCTTCAAAAAGTGTTGGGTTTGTTGGGTTGTGTATTCTTTCCACGTAGTTAACAGGGGGTTGTAACCCCACTTTATGGGGTCCGGGGCAACGCCCCGGAAAATTTTGGTTTTGGACCTTATGTTAGGTTGGGCGAACCCACCTATGGTTTTGTACATGATTTTCGCACATGTTTTTGGACGCGATGGTTTTCGGTACATGGTATTGGACGCGATGGTTTTTGGTCCATGGTATTGGATGCTTCGGCATGTATAAATATGTATTATAACATTGAAAGGAACATAATGAAAAATCAAGTTGGTAGTCCCAGTTTTTGGATCCAGGGGAAAAGCTCTGTGTATGTGTTTTAAGTGTTATGCTCTCGCATTGTTTATTTTCTATGTTTTAGAATTCGTATGCAGGTAATTTCTGTACGGGGTTAAAAACTACATTTGGTATCAGAGCAGTTTTGGCTTCAAGGGGATACCTTTATTGCTGAGGGGTTTCTCTGGGGCTTGTGGTAGACCCTGTTCAGTGGGAGATCTGCAAGATCGATTCTAGTGGTGAAAGAAGATGGTGAGCAGTGGAAAGATAGAGATCGAGAAATTTAATGGTCAGAGTTTTGAGTTGTGGAAACTCAAGATGGAGGATCTGTTGGTGGATAAAGACCAGTGGATCGTGATAGTTTCGGGTACTAAACCAACGGGAGTGTCCGATGAAGAATGGAAGAAGTTGGATCGGAAGGCAAAGAGCACAATACGATTGTGTGTCTCAGATTTAGTATTGCTGAATGTATCAGGGGAAGCTACAACAAAGGCTTTGTGGGACAAGTTAGGGACTTTGTACCAATCTAAGTCTCTGGTGAATAAACTATTCCTGCGGAAAAAACTGTATAACCTAAGGATGAAAGATTGAAACTCGATGATAGAGCATTTGAATGCATTTAATATTGTGGTAAGTCAGTTAGCATCTGTTGATATTAAAATTTTAGATGAAGATAAGTGCATCAGTTTGTTGTGTTCTCTACCAGATTCGTGGGATAGTCTGGTTATTGCAATAGGTAGCAATGCAACTGCCTTGCAGTTTGACGAAATAGTTCTCAGCCTTGTTGACGGAGGAGATGAGACGGAAAAATATGGAGAGCCAAAATGGTGATGCCTTGTCTGTATGAGGACAGTCCCAGAACAGAAACAAAAATAAGTCATTGAGTGGGAGATCTAAATCTCCAGGAAAACCTGTAAAGGTGGTGTGCTGGAAATGTGGAAAGGAAGGACACTTCAAAAGGGATTGTAAATCTAAAGCTCCTGACAAAGGAAAGGGATATGATGAGGCTCCTTCTGCAGAGGCGAAAACCACCTTAGATGAAGGTGGGGATGTGTGCTTGGCTTCTTCAAGTACACATGTATGTCATGAGCATGGTTGATTGACTCAGGTGCATCCTTTCACTTCATTCCCCATAGAGAGTGGTTCTGCGAGTATGAGAAATATGATGGTGGTGATGTCTTCTTGGGGGATGCCAGGAAGGCTAGAATCTTTGGTCGCAGAAAAGTAAAGTTGAAGTTGCAAGGTGGAAGGGTTAGAATGCTTCCAGGTGTTCTATATATTCCTGCATTAGCCAGAAATCTAATTTCTGTTAGCAAGCTGGATGATGCAGGTGTAAAAACAGTGTTCGAGAAGAATACTTGCAAGATGGTTCGGGGAGCATTGGTATTGATGCGGGGAGTTCGGATTGGAACTTTGTACAAGCTGCAAGGTAGCACTGTTATTGATGGGTGCAATAGTTCTGTGGTTCCTGAAAGTGGAGCAGAAAATCTAGTGGTCTTTGGAGAGAAGACCATGCTATGGCATCAAAGGTTTAGATATATTGGAGAAAAGGGCCTTCAGATTCTTCATGGTAAAGGTATGGTAGAAGGTATGAGTAATATCTCTCTGGATTTTTATTTCTGTGAAAATTGTGTATATGGGAAGCAAAATCAGGTGTGTTTCCCCTCTGGTAGTAAGAGGGCGAAACAGATATTAGAACTTGTGCACAATGATGTGTTTGGACCTGTGAAGGTTCCATCACTGGGTAAGTTTGTGTACTATGTATCATTTATAGATGACTTCTCAAGGAATACATGGATATATTTCCTTAAGAAGAAATCTGAAGTCTTTGACAGGTTTAAAGAATTTAAGGCTCTGGTGGAAAACCAAACAGAGAAGAAGATAAAGGTGTTGAGGATAGATAACGGTGGAGAGTTTTGCAGTAAGTAATTTGAAGAATTTTATTAGAAGTGTGGTATAGCATGGTAGAAGACTACTCCATATACACCTCAGAAAAATGTAGTTGCAAAAAGAATGAACAAGACGTTGATGGAAAGGGCAAGAAGCATGATCAGTGGTGCTAGGTTAGGATAGGAATTCTGGGCAGAGGCGGTGGATATTGCATGTTACCTGGTCAATATGTCACCTTCATTAGCATTGGAGGATAAGACTCCATAAGAGGTATGGACTGGTAAGAAACCCTCTCTTTCACATCTAAGGGTATTTGGATGTGATGCATATGTACATGTTCCAAAGGAGAAATGAACCAAGTTGGATAGTAAATCTGAAAATTGCATCTTTATTGGGTATAAGGATGGTTTAAAGGGTTATAAGCTTTGGAACCCAATAACAAAGAAGGTTGTGTACAGCTGATATGTGGTGTTTAGAGAGGTGAAAGATGTTATTAAACATGAAGTCCAACCAAAGGAACCTGAGAAGATAGAGTTTGAGATAAAGGAGGAAGAATCAGATTCTACAGCAGAGGAGGAATCAGAAGATGAAGAGCCACAAAATCCGGCTGTGAGAAGATCAATTCAAGAAAGAAGGCAGCCAAAAAGGTATAGTCCATCTACTTTCTGTTCAAATTTTTCTTTGTCTATTACTGATGATGATCCTAGAACTGTGAAGGAAGCAGTGGATTCAGGGGATGGAAAACTTTGGAAAGAGGCCATGGTTGATGAAATGGCATCTTTGCACAAAAATGAGGCTTGGGGTTTGGTGGAGTTGCCAGCTAGAAGGAAACCCATTGGCAGCAAATGGGTGTTCAAGAAGAAAACAAATGCAGAAGGAAAGGTGGAAAAATACAAAGCTCGGTTGGTAGGAAAAGGTTATTCCAAGGTGCCGAGAATTGATTTTGGTAATATTTTTTCTCTTGTTGCCAAGGTAACTTCTATTAGATTACTTTTATCTATTGTTGCTGCTTTTGATTTTGAGGTAGAATATAAGGATGTGAAGACAACATTTCTTCATGGGGATTTGGAAGAGGAGATCTACATGAAGCAACCTGAAGGCTTTGCGGTGAAGGGTAAGAAAGAACTGGTATGTAAGTTAAAGAAGTCTTTGTATGGGTTAAAGCAGTCACTAAGGATGTGGTATTAGAAATTTGATACATTTATACGGGGACTTGGCTTCACAAGAAGCAAAGCAGATCACTGTGTGTATTTTAAATTAATTGGTGACCGTGTTATTTATCTGGTCTTATATGTGGATGATATGTTGTTGGTTAGAAATGACAAAGAAGTTATCTAGGATTTGAAGACCCAATTGTCCTCCAAATTCGACATGAAAGATCTTGGTGCTTGAAACTATATTTTGGGCATGGATATTAAAAGAGATTGGGCAAAGAGGAAGCTTTGGTTAAACCAGAGGAAGTATGTCGAGACAATATTGCAGAGGTTTAATATGCAGGATAGTAAACGGGTGAAGGTTCCTATTCCTGTAGGTGTGAAGTTATCTGCTGAACAGTGTCCTGAGACACAAGATGAGGAAGAGGACATGTCCCATGTTCCATATGCAAGTGCAGTCAGTAGCCTGATGTATGCAATGGTCTATATTAGACCAAACATTACACATGCAGTGGGAATATTGAGCAGGTTCATGTCAGAACCAAGAAAGGAGCATTGGACAATAGTGAAGCGGGTTTTCAGGTATTTGCGTGGCACTAGTGATTATGGTTTGTGCTACCAAGGAAGACCAGGATTGGACAGAGTGTTGGATATTTGTGGCTTTGTTGATGTAGATTGGGTTGGAGATCTAGATCAGAGAAGATCTACAAGTGGGTATGTGTTTAACCTATTTGGAGGTGCAGTCACTTGGATGAGTAAGAAACAATCTGGAGTGGCACTATCAACTACAGAGGTAGAATACATGGCAGCCACTCATGCAAGCAAGGAAGCAATTTGGTTGCATAGAATGTGTTCAAGTATGGGGTTAGTACAGGAAGCTATAAAGATAGACTGTGATAGCCAAAGTGCAATTTTCTTGGCAAAGAACCCTGCATATCATTCAAAAGACAAAGCACATTGATGTTCAGTATCACTTTGTGAGGGATATGATAGAAGAAAAAAAGGTGTTGCTGGTAAAGGTGGACACTTTGAAGAATGTTGCAGATGCATTGACAAAATATGTGAGCTCTAAGAAGTTCTCTTGGTGTAGAGAGACAATGGGCATTTCAGGGCTGGAAAAATGACTAAGCTCTCTTGTGGCCCCCTGTGGAAAGATAAAAACAAGTGGGAGAATATTGGGTTTGTTGGGTTCTCTTATATTCTTTCCACGTAGTTAACAGGGGGTTTGAGGGGCACCCATAACCCCACTTTATGGGGTCCGAGGCAACGCCTCGAAAATTTTTGGTTTTGGACCCTATGTTAGGTTGGGCAAACCCACCTATGGTTTTGTGCATGATTTTCGCACATGTTTTTTGACGGGATGGTTTTTGGTCCATGGTATTGGATGCGATGGTTTTTGGTCCATGGTATTGGATGCTTCGGCATGTATAAATATGTATTATAACATTGAAAGGAAAATAATGAAAAATCAAGCTGGTAGTCCCAGTTTTGGGATCCAGGGGAAAATCTCCGTGTATATGTGTTTTATGTGTTATGCTCTCGCATTGTTTATTTTCTGTGTTTTAGAATTCGTATGCAGGTAATTTCTGTACGGGGTTAAAACCTACAAAAAGTACCAGGGGCATGGTAAAAGGCTAAAAAATTCAAAGTGTCATAATTTGGATAAACTTAGCATCGGATTGAAGTGCTCATCATCCTGATTCCAGTGGTGCGAACGACACTCAAATCCGAGTTCATATGAAGTAGTTAGAGCAAGTAAAAGTTTATGTTTAACTTGGATAGGTGGCAGGAGGAGATGACGTGGTAGACACTCTCAGTGAATGGGGAAGTGCCAAGTGGTATGCTACCATTGGTCTCGCATATCACAGATTGCATAAGGAAGAGGCCATGGCTTAAATAAAATCGGCCCCAAGCAAGCCATGGTTGCGATGCAATCAAATCGCAATCGCCCATCCCAAAAGGAGAAGGTGAAAGAATCGACCCCTGAAGCAAGTCTTGGTTGTGATGTGATATACCGCAATCGTATAATTATGTTGCGATTTGGGATATCACAATCGCGTTTCATAAAGGGGAAGCAATTGCATGTTTTACTAATTGTGGTTTCCACCGATTGTGATTTGCGATATGGACTCCTGGACCTTATATATTATATATCGTGGTTAATAGTTTGTCAGGTCTATAATTAACATAGGGCGCTTGATGTATGGGCTTTTAGTCTATCCACCGATTGGAAACACCGATGGGAAAAACAGAGATAGTAAAAGGCCTACGGGTTAAATGCACCATTAATATTTTTTCTATATTTATGAGGTTTGTTGCCACATATTATGTGGAACCTGAGATCCTCTATATTAAAGAAAACATACTCGCCTACTAAAATTGTCGTTGGTTTAGAACTACCTAGGAATTGAAAGATTTACTGCCAGCATATATAAAGGACTATCCACATCGAAGAAAGGGGGAGAGAAGCTATGGGATTTCTCCGAATACCATTGCAGTGCAGTGGCACCTGCTCCTGGCAAGTGGCCTGAACCTTGCCTCAAGTATCTAAAGGTTCCGAGAAGTGTAGGAAGCCCTTTGATTAGAATTGAGCATTCAGACAGGCGTTATTAGATGATTTTTCACTAGGATTTCAGTGATGCTATTTGTTTCTAGAGATAGGCTCTCCATTTGTTAGCTATCTTCCAAATTGGAGGTATAAGGGTGTTTATCTAAAATCTACTTGTACTTCTTCTCTTTTCATGCCAATTAATAAATGAAGGCCTCCCCACTATTGAGCAGGGCCAGAAGACGTAGTCCAAATTAGATGAACTCCGTAATCAAATATCTATGTCTTGATCTCATGAATGATTATGTCTTTACTCTTCATTTATAAGCTTATGTTTCATGGTTTTTAATAAGCTCAGTTACATGTAATTTTGATGCATCTATAAGAAAAAAATCGTGGATAAAGTGGTATCAGAGCAGGTCTTAGTTGAGGCGAATTGCATGAGTACACTAACAAAAAACAAGCTTCAAAGGATGTGTGCTATGAAGAGGAGACATTAAAGATGTTTAAGTGCATTGGGAAGAGAAGTTGTCTTTTGCTGATATGAAATTGCGTGCGTGAATGACTGAATGTGCAGCCATGGAGGATGATAAAGAAATGAACGAAGCCTTCTTGAGGATGTCCCGAATGGTGGAAATAATGTGTGGAGCATATGAGAAAAGAAGAGAGGAGGAGAAAGGAAGATCCAAAAGCAATGCTTCATCCACAACTTCCACTACTTATGCATTTTATTCACTGCCTTCCTCTTCTTCTCGTCATTCAAATGAGGATATTAGTCAGAAACTTCAAGAAGAGAATGTTGAATTAAAGAGGCTACTACAAGAAGATAAAGAGGATAAACAGAGTTTGCTACATTAGATGCAAGTTAATGATGAGGCTTTGGAAAAGCTACAGCATAACTCCCGTGAGGTAAAGAGAAATTCTTCGACTTTGTGTATTTTTTCAGATAATGATTTCGTCGCTTTTGAAGAACCTACCACAGGTATCGACCCCAAATTGTTAAAGAGAATGTGGTATGAGGGGAAATGCCTTGGAATTAATTTCCAGGGCATCATAAACCCCATTAAAGTAGTAGAATTACCCAGACATACAGGACTTGGGTATGTCAGGAAGGATATTGGGGAATGCACTAAAACAGCTAGCAAACCATCAATGATAGATGATGAGAAGCCCTCACCAATTCTTTCTAAATCGACCTTGGAGGTAAGAGATGTTTATTTATCTTTAGTTTCATCTTCACATAATATAATTTCTGTTGGAAATGTAGAGATACCCATTAGAGGGACAAGCATGAAACTCCTTACCAAGATGCGGTACAAAGGAGAAGGACTTGGTGTTAATGGCCAAGGCATAACTCAGCCATTGGAGGTTGAGCAAAAACCTCGATTTGCAAGTTTTGGGTACACTAAAGGACAATGCTCAAAGGTGTCAGAAGCTTCCACAACATTGTTGAACCCATCGAGGAAAGATGATGATGGGAATACATCACCATCAACCTATGGCTATATGCATTGCAGAAAAAGAGTTCAGGCAAGCTCTCGTTCCCATGATAGTAATAGAGACCAATAGGAAAGGTATAACAAGTCTCGGTATTCTAATGTTCATTTTGATTGCAACCACATTGTTAATAATGAATGAAAATCATGGCATAAAAAAACTTGTAGTTTTTGTGGATTGCATAACCATGTGTTTGCTAAGTGCTGGAGAAGAATAACAACACAGAAGAGAATGTAGCGTGAAAGACCCTCTCCAAGGTAGGAAAAGAAGAAGGTAAAGAAGATCTGGAGGAAGAAGGCTTATTTTAGTCATTACGACAGAGGTGGTCATCAAAGAGCCATGTGTCGGAGGCTCCATCCAGAGCAGCGTCATAAGGACAAAGCATTCGTGCACGAACCAGGTGAAATTATTGTTTGACCAACAAATGCGTCACAATGAGACGACCCATTCACATTGAAGGTGAAAGATGGTTTTTCTAAGTGTGGTAGAATGTCATGGCCTTGTGTTAAATCATGTGTTGCGTGTTAAGCTGTAAAAGTGATGATGTGTTTTCCATCACTTGTTGTAGCATCAATGACTTTTGGCCTTATTTTTGTAAATCATATCTTGTAGTGATGATGTGTTTTCCATCACTTGTTGAAGCAACCATGATGTTTTGCCTTGTATTGATAGCTGGGGTATTGTTTCCATTTTATTTAAATTTGGCCACATAGTATGTGTTATAAATGCGTGGCAAGTATGGCATGATTGGCTTGTTATTGGTCATAGAATTAAGCATGTAATTTGCAAGAGTATTGTACTATAGGTTTGCAGGGGACGTAGGTGTCGACTCATCACTTATGGCTCCGAAGGACAAAGGTGAAGGAGGAGGAAGGATGGACCTATTAGGAAACTTGTGGTGTAGACAATGTACAAAGTAGCTGAAGATTATTTTAATGATTTGGGAGGACCAGAAGCTTCTCAATGGGGAGGATTGATCCAGGTGGACCTTCAAAAAGTACTAGTGGCATGGTAAAAGGATAAAAAATTCAAAGTGGTAGAATTTGGATAAACTTAGCATCGGATCGAAGTGCTCATCATCCTGATTCAAACGATGTGAACGACACTCAAATCCGAGTTCATATGAAGAAGTTAGAGCAAGTCAAAGTTTATGTTTGACTTGGACAGGTGGTATGAGGAGATGATATGGCAGACCCTCTCAGCGAATGGGGAAGCGCCAAGTGGTAGGCTTCCATTGGTCCTGCATATTGCAGATCATAGAAGGAAGAGATAGCAACTTAAAGAAAATCGGCCCCAAGAAAGCCATGTTTGCGATGGAATCAAATCGCAATCACCCATCGCAAAAGGAGAAGGTGAAAGAATCGAACCCCGAAGTAAGTCTTGGTTGTGATGCAATATATAACAATCACAAAATTATGTTGCGATTTGTGATATCGCAATCATGTTTCACAAAGCGGAAGCAATTGCATGTTGTACTAATTGTGGCTTCCACCGATTGCGATTTGCGATATGGACTCCAAGACCCGATATATTATATTTCATGGTTAATATTTCGTCGATCCGCAGTTATCGTAGGGCACCTGATGTATGAGCTTTTAGTCTATCTGGCGATTGGAAACACTGATGGGAAAAATGCTGATAGTAAAAGGCTGCCAGGTTAAATTATTAGTTAAGAGTTTTTTCCATATTTATGAGGTTTGTTTTCGCATATTATGTGGAATCCGAGATCCTCTGTATTAAAGAAAATAGACCCACCTACTAAGCTTGTTGTTGGTTTAGAACTGTCAGGGAATTGATATATTTACCGCCATCATATATAAAGGACTATCCGTTTCAGTGAAAGTGGGAGAGCAGTTGCAGGATTTCTCAAAATACCATTGCAGAGCGGTGGCACTTGCTCCTAGCAGGTGGCCAAAACCTTGCCTCAAGTATATAAAGGTTCCGAGAGGTGCAGAAAGCCCTTTGATAAGAATTGGGCATTCAGACAAACATTTCTGCATGATTTTTCACCAGTATTTCAGTGATGCTATATGTTTCTAGAGCTGGGCTCTCTATTTGTCAGTTATCTTCTAGATTTTAGGTATAAGGGCGTTTACATAAAATATACTTGTACTTATTCTCTTTTCATGCCACTTAATAAATGAATGCGTCCCCATTGTTGAGCTGGGCCCGGAGACGTAGTCCAAATTGGATGAACTTTGTAACCAAATCCTTGTGTCTTGATCTCATGCATGATTATGTCTTTACTCTTCATTTATAAGCTTGTGTTTCATGGTTTTTAATAACCTCAATTACATGTAATTTCGATGAATCTATAAGAAAAAAACTTGGATAAATAGGGTAGCAGATAATCCCTTTCTTGTTGAAAGGGAGTGTTAAAAATAGCAACAAGAAATTCCATTTTAATTTGTCCTTGACTTAAATTGTGAATTAAATCAAAATTCTATTCTCATAGAAAATTGTAATAATTAATTAAGTTAAATTGACTTAATTGACTTAGTAAATTCGACCTAGAAGTCTATCTAGAGTCATGTAGAGTGATCCCTAAATTTTAGGGGCCACGGTTGAGTTATTTTGAGTTGTAATTAGATAACTCAGTCTAACTGAGTTATAGTGAGTTAAATTAATTCTAACCATTGGAGGAACTAGTAGGAGGTCTAGTAGTGGGCTGGTTTCATAACATTTGGTATCAAAGCTTTGGATTCTAGGGTTTCACTGCTCTAAACAGGTCATTGTGGAATTTTCGCTATAACTTTTTTTCTGCGATGTTTCAGAAGCTAAAACAAAAACCCATTTGAGTTGAAATCGTTCTGAACCTCGGGTCCAAATTTCTGATCTTGTATCACTATGATTTCGGAGATATGATCTGAGGAATTTAGGTTTTTGCAGACTCCTGAATTACATTCCAAACAGGTGACCTTGGGAAAATCGTCATAACTTTCTGTTTGAGCATAAGATTGAAATTTCGTAAGAAGAACAGAAAGAGGAGGGACTGTAGTTTTATTTTTATCTTTTCCAGATCAGAAGGTCGAAACAATGACACGTGGGACGTCATACAAGTTCGCTCTACTGAAAAATTATATAATCAGGTCATCTTGGGAGATTGGGCATAACTCTTTCTTGGAGAATCGAATTTTGATCCGACTGGTGGCATTGGAAAGAGGAATCAGATGGCTACGACAGGAAGAAATTAAGAGCTTGCAGATCTGCAATTACAGAGATACAACAAATTCAATATCGAGCTTCTACAAAGCGAAAAAAGGTGTGTAGTCTTTTTAAATTTTTTCATAAGTTTGGGTTGAAAAATTAGGTTGAAGTTCAAAGGGCATAGTGAAGCATAATTATCATTAATTGATGCCCCAAAGAAAGAAAATGGAAACACCTAGTAAGCAACCTAAAAGCTCTAGCATGACTCATGAAGAAGAGGAAGAATTGCAACATGATGTATCAAAATTACGAGACCAAGTGCAACAAATTTCACTCTCATAAAAGGTAACCGAAGCTAAGATGAATGGCGTGGAAGCTAATATGAATGGCATGCAAGCTAAGATGCTTGGCATGGAAGCTAAGATGAATGGCATGGACGCTAAGATGGAATATTTGAAGATAGATTTGAATAAGTTGCTACAAGAAATGCTTACTAATGGTGAAAGGGTAGTAAAGGAAACTCATGATGAGAACAAAAGAAATGTTAATCATGATTTCATAGACTCTAATGTTGGATTGAAGATCCACCATGTTCCAAAGATTGATATGAGGAAGTTTGATGACAAGGATCTTGTAACATGGATACTACAGATGGAGAAATTTTTTGATCTCCATAATGTGTAAAACACACAAAATGTACACATTGCAACTTTATATTTGGAACCAAATCAGTTTGTATGGTATCGATGGCTTTGCTCTCGTAAACAAATTGTCACTTGGGAAATTTTTACGGAAGAAATGATAGCACATTATGAGGATACAAAAAGAAACACTTTTTTTAGCCAATTTATAAACCTCAGACAAAAGGGTTCAATGATGGAGCACATTGAGGACTTCGAAAAATTGAATATAAGGGTAAAGGATAACATCCAACATGAGGTTTTCCTTTCGGAACCTGAATCATTGGAGAAGGCATTCAGATTGGCAAGAAAAATGGAAAGCAAAATTATGGCAACAAGGAAGCCTACCACTCAAAACTATAAGGATGGAAGTGTTGTTTCCCCCAGCCTTCTACAACCTACAAGGTTGACACCCCAACAATTGGAAGAAAAAAGAGCAAAAGGGATTTGTTACAGTTGTGATAAAAAATACACTAAAGGTCATAAGTGTGCCGAGAAGAAATTATTTTACATATATTGTGAAGAGGAGGAAGAAAAGGAACAAGAAACATCAAAAGAAGAGGATATACACCAGGGAAAAACCCTAGAGAAAGAAGAAATGAATCTGACCATATCTTGTAATGCATTGGTTGGAATTACCACTCCTCAAACTATCAAGATATAAGGACATATCCAGAAGAAAAAGGTAATAGTGTTGATTGATTTGGGAAGTACCCATAATTTTATTCATTGTAAGATAGCCAAGGAATTGAATTGCTTTCTATATCCAACAACAAAGTGTCAAGTGATGGTTGCAAGTGGAGGAACCATAAAGTTCTCTGGAAAGTGCCATAATATCAAGTTATCCATGGGAGAATATGTATTGAATATCCCAATGCTTTCCATTCCAATAGGTGGTGTTGATGTTGTACTAGGAGTCTAATGGCTACAATCCTTGGGTACAATAGCCTTTAATTTTCAAGAACTTTTCATGAAATTTTGTTTGGAAGGAAAGGAAATTGAATTAAGAGGTATCGCAGGGAAACCAGGAAAGATAATCAACTCTAATTGAATGACAAAGCTTCTAAAGAAAGAACAACGAGGCATAATTGCACAATTATGTTCGCTAGATATTCCCACATCAAAATCATCTATTTCTCCAGATCTCCAAAATGCCTTGGACAATCATTCTAGGGTATTTGAGACCCCTAAAGGTCTCCCACCTATTCTTGATCATGATCATGCTATTAATTTGATTCCAGAAAGTGTTCCTCCAAACATCAGGACTTACAGATATCCCTATGCCCAAAAGAGTGAAATTGAACGTATGGTTGCAAAAATTCTAGAGGTTGGTATAATTCAACCTAGTCAAAGTTCTTTCTCTGCTCCAAGTATTGGAGCACAAGAAGGATGGATCATGGTGCATGCGAGCTCAACAAGCTCAGTATTAAAGATAAATTTACCATTCTTGTTATTGATGAGCTATTGGATGAATTGCATGGATCAATTTATTTCACCAAGTTGGATCTTCGTTCAGGATATCATCAAATCAGAATGAAGACTGAATACATTCCGAAAACAACATTTAAAACTCATGAGGGTCATTATGAATTTTTGGTCATGGCTTTTGGCCTTACCAATGAACCTTCTACATTTCAAGGTTTGATGAATTCCATTTTCAAACCCACCCTTATAAAATTTGAGTTAGTATTTGTTTGATGATATACTAATCTATAGCAAGTCTTGGAAGGATCATGTTCAACATGTTGAGAGGGCACTCAAACTATTGGAGGAGAAACAATTATATGAAGAAATCTCCAAATGTTTCTTAATCGGAGTACAAGAGGTGGAATATTTGGGTCATATTGTATCTCATGAAGGTGTTAAGGTAGACCCTGTTATCACTCAGGTTGTCTCGAAGCTCCTTAAGGGATATGGCCGAGGTAACCACGAACCAATCTTTGGATTGCAGGTTCTAGCCCACCTGCAATCGAAGAGGGCTCTCTCTTAATGATTTAGCTTTGTTGATGATGATTTTAGGATAGTTGTTGAGTTCAAGGGGTTTTGTTTGAGTTTTGGTGGGATGGATGAGGCTTCCAAGTAGAGAGGTAAGTATAGTGTGAGAGTTTCAAACCATTGGGCGTGGAGTCATGGAGTAGGACTGCTGGTGCGATTTCTTGGTCACAAGAAGAATATGGAGCAAGCAAGCTACACATGAAACAATGATTCAGGCTAAAAGGATGGAATGAGGGCTAAGGAATGAGAAGCAATTAAGAATTTCTCATTCAGCTTAACAAAGGGAAGGTGAATGAGCTCTATCTAGGAGCAGTCAAGAATCCCTAGATAACTGTCAAACATGAGTGAATTAGGGGGAATAAGAGCCAAAGGGAATTCATATTCATTACCAATTCGGATGAAAACATAAAGAAACAGCAGGAATTGAGCATAGAGTGCAGCCAAGCAAGTCCTAAGCTAATATCTCTTTTTGCTATTTAGATGGTGATATATGTATGATATAAACATATATGAATTTGAAACAGAGATAAGAAACACTTATTGAGTCATGTTGCAGCACAAGGATTCCATATTCATTCTTAAAAACATTAATAATACAGTAGACAGTCCATCCTCCAAGCTTTTCAACAGTATTTGATTAATGAGAACATCAAGTATACAGAGCGAGTCTCTCCTGGAGAAAATCAACCAACCAACCCCTTAAACAATGAATTAGGGTGGTTTATATAGGGAAAATATCTAAAAATATCCATTACAACATATCTTAAACGGATCTGAGGGAAATGAGTTCTTTAATCTAATCTTGTCGTGGAATAAATGCAAGAAGATATCTAAGTGCCGCGTTGGGGTGACTGCCTCAAAAATGAGTGGAAATCTATCCTTATGGCTCTGTTCGGTTCATTCAGCCATAACTGTGCTTTGGGCTTTGATCCCCTGCTCTTGAGTGACTTTGATGTGCATTAACTGTGATCTGAGAGCCCTTAAATGGTTGTACCGCTTTCTTTGACTTTGCTTGGGGGCTTTTAATGTTCGCCCGCTTCGATCTGATACTCTTTAATTTAATCAAGGTTTCATCTTTCCTCTGATACTCTTTGACACTTGAATTGGGCCATTTTCTCTCCCTCGACATGTTTGAAATTGTCAAATCGCCCGCTTTCTACCCTTTCAAGGCAAGAATGGCTGCTGCAAATGATTTCCGTGGCTTCTGGAATGCTACGGGCGCTGGCCGATTTGAATATGGACATAAATGAAGAAATCCTATCAAAACTGCGAATTTTCGGGCCTCCTGGTAGCCGAACGATATGAGGCTTTCCATTTTGGTCATTTTTCTTAGCGATTGCGCATCGAAAACTGCCTCAGTTTTTTATTCCGGGCTCTCTTTGCTGCGATTTGCGCCCTTCGCGCCTTCCTTTAGTGATGACGTCAGTATGACGTCAGCATTGGGTCCCAGTACGATAGTGACGTGGCAGGGTGATGTGGCAGGGTGACGTGGCAGTACGGCGGGGATTAACTCGGAGATTGGCAATCGGCCGGACAGGGGACAATGGCTTTTATACATGTGATGCGATGGGAGCAATCGCCAATTTCAGAAAGGTGACGCGGCATGCAGCTGTGCGATAATGGGAAGTATTGCGGAAATGAATGGATCGCGATGTGATATTAATATCGCATCGGCGGATGAGAGGGGGGGCAACTGTATGTAGCTACAAAAACTTGCGACTGCCGATCGCGAAATCGCATCGGCGAAGCGATATCGGGAAAGTATAAAGGGGCGGGTCGATGAATGAATGATGTGACCTTCGATAGCGATATCGCGTCGGAGGAGAGGAAAACCCATCGGAGGAGGGTTAATGCGATCGAAAGAGGCTTTTTAAAGTTTTGGAAGAGTTCTTGATGCATCGGAATGAGTTCGATAGCATTTAAAGGGGTTTTTGTGTTTTGGAAGGAGTCCAAACACCTTAGGAAGATGGTTTTTTGAGTGAAATGAGGGTTCTTACTAAGTTTCAAGTAAACTTACTAATTCCCAAGCGATACTTATGGTTATATTTCAACCAGAGGAAGGGATAAGTATATAGGGGAGTTATTAAGATAGCGTTAGTCGGGGGAGGGGAGATAGATAGGGAGTTACATAATAAAGTTAGTAGTTAATATGAAATGTGATGAGAGAGCGCTAAGTATGCAAATCTTAGGCTATTAAGGGGAAAATGACTCGTATAAGAAATATAAGAATCCTTAAGCAAAGCAGATCTTTACTTAGGCAATGATATGGCAAATGATGAAACTTAAGAGATATCAAGTAGATCTTGACCTCTTTGGGGAGGTTAGTGAATGATTTGGGGAATAAGAAGAAGGGGGAGTTAGTCATGCCTCGCTTGAAGTCCTCCAAGGGAAAATTGCATTGCATTTGTGACTTGAATAGATATGACACTGGAAAAATGGGTCTCATGCCATGATTCTGCAACCACCAAAACTACCTACCCGGCCTACTCACCTAGCATTTTCTCTTCTTTTGGTTTGGGTGCACTTGAACTAGCATACCCAACTTTTCATTCTTTTCTTCTTGTTGTCTTCCTATCTACATCTACACTTATTTCGTCCAGGGGCTCAGGTTAAGCAGTTGAGCACCCTTGTTTCTCTACCTATCTATAAATCTGCCAAGATTAAGCTGTTTGGACATATAATTATTCTCTATATTCTACAACAGGAAATTGAAACCTAGGGAGACGAAGATTAAGCTGTTTGGCCCTCCCTTAACTGAAAAACTCATAAAAAATGGATCAACTTATCAAAATGGAACATAGCAGTGGCACTTAGACTAGCACACTCTCATGGGCAATTCTCTGGCCTCTGTATCAAATATGGAGTGTTGCAGCATGCAAAGTATAATATATTTGGCATGTAAAAATGTCGATCATGAAAGATGAATACCTGCTGCAGCAGGAGGCTAACAGTGGCTCCTCTTGGGGATGGCTTTTCCTTTGTGAAAAGCCAAGAACAGCAGGTTAGACTACCTTGATCTTCTATTGTTGCTGTGGAACTGAAAACATTTCTTTGTTGGCTGCTAAAAAACTGGGATCTTGAGATCTGAACAGAACTCTCCTCAACTAAATTACTGTGAACTATATAGCGCCGTCTGCTTTCTTCTGCGTGCTTGATATTACCTACATTTTTGCTTGAGACCTGCCTTCTGAAATAGTCTCAAAACATGTATCAAAACTGATGTATTTCGTTTGTTTTTGCTTTGACCAAGGGTGTTGATACGAAACCTAAAAACACTCATGTGTTTTGATACTATTTACTGAAGTGGAAAGCTTGATTGTAGCACTTCTAACTGAATTTGATTTGATATAACAGCGCTGCTTCGTGCCAAGCAATCAGATTGCTTATACAAAAAAAAGGAAAGCGCTGACATATATACAAAAACTAATATACAAATATATACACAGGGGCATTGTATCCCTTAAAAGGGTTGTCGATAATGTTTCAACATTCGACCATTTACAAGGTTGTCTTCCACTGTGCTGTCATCTATAGTTTTGAGAAAATACATGTTATTGCCTTTCACAACACTGATAACAAATTGGCCTTTCCATAGAAAATCAAATTTTGCATGTTTTCCCTTGTCTTCTCTTCGTGAGTCCCACCTTAGCACTTTATCGCCAATAAAGAAATCCTCAGCTTTAGTCCTTTTGTCAAATGTCTTTTTTAGCCTTTCTTGCACAATTTGAGCTCTGTCATACACATGCTCTCTGGTTTGCTGGAGATGAATGGTCTGATTTATTCTTCTTTGAATATCATTTGGTTCTGCCTGGATCTCTTGTAACAACTTGACAATAGGAATGCCCAAGGAAGATGGAAACCTGGCCTCCATGCCATACACCAGTTCATAAGGGCTCATCCCAATGGATTTCTTTGTTGAAAGTCTGTTTTCCCATAGGGCATTTGTGAGCTTCCTATGCCAGTTCTTCTTGTTTTCTTCTAAGATCTTCTTGATAATACTAATCAGGCTCTTGTTAGATGACTCGGCCAAGCAATTACCTTGAGGGAAATAGGATGTGGAGTGGCCCAAGGTGATATGAAATTTATGGCAAAAATTGATCATGTTTTTGGATTTGAAGGCAACAATGTTGTCAGTAATGATCTTCTCAGGGCAGCCAAATCTAGAAAGGATATAGCACTCAAGGAATTGGATAATGGTGGTATCATTGGCTTGCCTACATGGGATTGCTTCAATCCACTTGGTGAAATAGTCGGTGGCTGTAAGAATCCATTTGTGTTGGCCTGAGGAAGAGGGATGGATTTCTCCAATGAAGTCGAGACCCTATTGTTGAAAAGGCTTTTCGGTTGAAATGGGCTTAAGAGGCAAAGGCAGCAGCTTTCTTTTGCCCTCAAAGATTTGGCATTTATGGCACGAGGTAGTAAACTTCTTTACATCCGCAAACAAGGAGGGCCAATAGAAACTAGCCCTTAGAATTTTATCAACAGTGGACTTCCAATATAGATGTCCTCCACAGTCCCCTGCATGGAATTCTTTCATGACATTGTTAGTTTCATTCATGGTTAAACAATTGAGCAACATGCCTTCATGATTTTTCCAAAATAATGCAGCATCTATGACACAAAACTTTGAAGCCTTCATCTTTAAAAATCTTTTCTTGGTTTTGGACAATCCTGGGGGAGCAAACAGGTTTAACAATACAAAGCATATATCAGCATACCATGGGGATTGCAAAAAGGTTTCACTGATCTGTGGAGTCGCCAGCTCCTGTTCATTATCCAGTTGGTTAATGTCTAAGGCTTGAAAGTTTGTTTCGGACATCAGTTTGGCTAAACCTTGTCCCTTTATGAGCTTGGTTGGTTTTATTTCAATGTCATACTCAAGGATGCTAGTGATCCACTTGCCTTTTTTTCCCTCTAATCCCTCTTGGGTCAATATGTCTTTTACAACAACATTTGGGACATAGGAAATCACATGTGAATATGAAATGTAAACTCGGAAATCTTTGATTGCTTTAACAAGAGCGTAGGCCTGCTTCTCCATGATTTGGTACTTCAAGGAGCATCTCTTAAGGCTTGGTTGAAAAAAGCAATTGCCTTTTCAGCTCCTTGATCATCCTTTTGCAAAAGGACAATAGTTATGGTGTGCTCAGATGCAAAAGAAAAAATGATAAAATCTTTAATTGAGGACTGGTGAGGACAGGGGCTTGGGTTAAGGCAGCTTTGATACTCTCAAAGGCTTGCTTGGTTTGAAGAGACCATTTTACCTTGGCATCCTTCTTAAGTATGTTGTTTAGTGTTCTTATCAGTTCGGCAAAGTTTGGGATGAATCTCCTTAAGAAATTGATCTTTCCAAGGAATGCCTGCAACTCTTTTATGTTTCTTGGATATGGGATTTGAAGGATAGCTTGAATTCTTTCAGGATCAATTCTAATCCCATCTTTTGAGATGATATGGCCTAGTAATTTACCTTCTTCAAGGCCAAAGAGAGACTTCTTGGGGTTCAAGGAAATGCCATATTTTCTACATGTCATGAATATTTTCCTCAAATGTTTTAGGTGCTCTTGATCAGATTTGGAGAAAGGGGTTAAGTCATCGAGGTAGATAACTAGGAAATCATGTATTTCCTTGGCAAATGCAATATCCATTGCCCTTTGAAAGGTAGCACCAGAGTTTTTAAGTCCGAAAGGCATCTTCACATATTTAAATGTTCCCCACGATGTGGTAAAGGCTATCTTGTCTTGGTCATCCAGGTGAACTAGTATTTGATTAAAACCTGAAAAGCCATCTAGCAAAGAGATTCTTGATGACCCCACTACTCTTTGTAGGATGTGGTCCATTTTTGGCAATGGGTAGTGGTCTTTTAGGGAGACTTGGTTTAAATTTCTTAGATCTACACATAGCCTAATCTCACCTGTCTTCTTTCTTGTGGGAACAAGATTGGATACCCATTCAGAAAATCTGATGGGTGCTATGATACCTGCTTCAAACATCCTTTTCACTTCCTTTTCAATCAAAGGGATAAGCATAGGATTGATTCTCCTTAGTTTCTGTTTGAAGGGCTTTTGATTTGGTTTTAAGGGAATGGTGTGTTGGATCACTGAGGTGTCATAGGACTTCAAGTCCTCATAACTCCAAGCAAATACATCTTGGAATTCTTTGAACAAATCAACATATTTGGGCTTTTGATCAGGTGGCAAAGATTGAGATAGTTTGATCATTTTGGGCTTCTCTGCTGTCCCAATGTTATGTTCTTCTATAGCGGCGTTTAAGGGTTTCATTTTTGGTTTTTTGGGCACATCATTTGCATCAAACATATCTTCTAATGGAGTGAGGCCAGCAGGGAGAAAGTTATCTTTTAGATTAACAATCTCGGCCTCTGTTTCGGCTATTCGCTCCAAATGCATCTGTTTCAGCTCTTCTATGTTTTCATTGTCGCAAACAGTTGGGTTTAGGATTTGTTTGGCTGTTACAGCCTGCTGATTTTCATGTGTTTGTTGTTGTTCATCCATCATAGCATCCATGTCAATGTTAGTATTTGAAAACTCGTCCTCAAGAGTGAGGAAATTGTTAATTTGTTCATCACTTTCAAACACTTGAAAATCTTTAAAATTATTTGGGATAGCAGGCCTATGTTTTATCTCGGCAGTGAAATGGTGACTTGGCTCAAAGGGAAGCTTGCACGTACTAGCAAAAGTGGCTAGGCTGTGTGCATGAATGTTATGATCTCTTGAAATCTTGGCAAGTTCGGATTCAGTGAATGCATTGAGTATATTAGTGGCAGCAGACCTATAGGCCCTCATTCTATTGTCATTAGTGACAAATTTACCTTTCATTTATTGGATTACTAGGTCGGAGTCACCCAGAATAGACACTTTGGCAGCTCCTAAAGCTCTGAGCAGCTTAAGGCCTAAGAGGAGTGCATCATACTCGGCCATGTTGTTGGTGCATTTGAAATTGAGTCTATATGCATGACCTTGTGCATGATTGTTATGTGTGTTGTGGATCCATATTCCAGCCCCTGCTCCTAACTTGTTTACTGAACCATCAAACTCTAAATACCATGTGATTTCTTTCTTGTGGTTAGTATTGAGAGTTTCAGTCATTTTAGGATTGGGCGGACCTGAGTCTCATGTTTGGTGAGGTTCTTCTTGTGTGCTGGTTGCATTGGCTGTTGTGACAGTCTCATGGGTATGTGCAACCAATTCTTCATTGATGTGTGCTTGTTGTTCTAAAGCCAAAGGCTTGACATTAGTTACAGGTCGGCTATCATTATTAAACAAAATAAATGAATCCATATCAGTATGGATTGAGTAGATGGGGAATTTTTGTGGCTCATCCTCGCTACTCACCATATATTTCATGAGTGTTTCTCTATATAGTCTTTTTGGTTGCCCAAAGACTGATATAGTGGCATAAGAGAGGTCTAGCTTGAGGGATCCTTGGAGTTTTTCTCCCCAAGATCTTGATAGGAGCATGCCGTACTTCGGTGGAATGTCAGCAACCACCACATCCATGAGGATTGTCTTGTTAGGATATTGGACTAAGGAGACACACAAGTCTTTGTTTAGGCCTAAACACTTGACTTGACTTGAGTCAAAGGAGAATAAATCTTTGTATGGCCTAGTTATGTCAAGGTTTAGTCTTTCCATTACCGCTTTGGGCATAAGATTGTGTGATGCACCTGAGTCAAACATTGTGTTACGTAAAATTTTATCATGGATATGAAAACTGATATAAAATGGCAAAACTGCTCCATTGACTATTTTTCCATTGACTTCTGGGCCAAAGAGCAACTCTGGGGTATCATCTAAAACATTTACATCATCCTTAACCTTTGGCATTTGGAACGATCTTTGTATTTGCTGCCTATAAACATCATGCTTGGCAAGCTCTGAGAGGGAGATGGATATCGTAAGTTTTCCAATCTCTGCCTCTAAATTAAATGGCTTTTCCAGTGGAGTCTTGGTGTTGATGATGGAAGATTTCTCTTTTTCATTGGAATTATCAGCGATTTGCTCTCGTTTGCCAGCGTCATGGAGAGTGATCGCTTGCATTTTTTCAGTTATGGGCAGGCTTTTTGGAATGCTGTGCACATTTTCCTTTGAGGAAAAAGGCACGACAGGCTGCTTTTTAGAAGGTTGTTCGATAGTTATATCACCTATGGTTACGTGCTGTGGGTTTGGGACAGATTGTTCAACATGTTTTGTTATAATGGCCTTGCCTTTGATTTTATCGGGATGTTGTTTTTCCTTTGGTTTGATGGGCTTGGGAACATCAATCATTTTGGTTCTTAGCTTATATTGCTTGTTTAGCCCATAAACGGCTGGGTCATAGGCTTGTTCAAAGTCGAAAGATTCTTGGGTTTGAGTTTGGAATTGATGCAAGTTATCGTTATTTTGGTCTTCTTTAGTTAAGAAGACATGTTGCTCGTTCTTCAAACCCAATAGGTTTATGTGAGTGTCTTCCATGGGCTCATCAGTTGTTGATGTCTCAGCGTAATTTTCTTGGAAAGGAGGCCTTATTTCACAGTTTGGGCTTGCTCTTCCAGCGTTTGGGTTTTGATTCCTTTTGAAGTTCAGGTTCCTAATAGCGTTGGTTTGTTGCCCGTCCCATGATGATTTTTTTTCAACGTTGTCCACTCTGTCTACCAGCCTATGCATGCCACTGATAAGGGCATCCCGCTTTTGGTCTATGGCTGAGGGTTCTTCCTTAAAGGTTGTTCTTCTCTCTGTTCTGTCTCTGTTTCTTTTGGCAATTAAATTTGCCTCCACAGTGACAGCCACATTTTTCATTTCGGCAAGGCTGTTAGGGGCTCTTTCTTTTAACTGGTAGGCCATATCTGGGTCGAAACCATTAGGGAATTTATACAAGGCAAGGTCAGGTGGAGGTCTTAAGTTCTGTGGTATTGCATTGTAGACATTATTGAATCTTGCACAATAGTCCAAAACAGTCTCTTGAGGGCCTCTTTTAATTGTATCGTATTCGGCAAGTATGTGCAAGGGGTCTTTCATTTTCTGCCTTCTGTTGATAAATGACTGGTACAAGGCTTCTGGGTCTGCTATGGAATTAGTTGGGAGTGCTCTAAACCAAGTCCTGACATCGCCTGTCAAACTTTGGACAAAAATCTTCATTCTCACCCCATCATCGTCAATCTCATAGCTTTCAAAGTAATCCTGCATTTTCTTTGTATGCTGAAGGGATGTGCAGGCACTTGTGCCATCAAAATAAGTTATTTTAATCTGGTAATCCTGAGGCATAGCCCCGAGGTTAGCAGGCAGCTGTAGGGGTGCATATCTATTAGCCATATTAATAGGTATAAGCGGAGCAACAGGGATAAATGGAACAACTGGAACAACTGGGATAACAGGAGTAGTAGTGGTAGTGTGTTCAGTGAACGAAGGTGTGGAAGGAGTGCTTTGAGAGGTGGATAAAGAACAAGGGGAACTAGGAGTTGAATGAAATAAAACTTTGACAGGGGTGGGAACACCGCTTGGCCGAACTATCTCAGGACTAGAATCAGCAAAATCTTCTTTTCGCTCTAATTTCCTGAGGTTTCTTGGGATTAAATTCGGATTTTCAAAAATAGCTGGTGGATTTGGGTCTGGGTTTGACCTGGTATTATGTATTTTCTTCTTAGGAGCCAGCTTCTAACTTGTTTTTTGGGGATTTTTCTAAGAAAAGCGGGTTAGAAAGAAACTTTTGGAGGTCAGATTCTTGGAGCTTTCCAACTTGATTTATAAAATTATCTGAAGAAGTTCCCCAGTGGAGTCGCCATTATGTTATCACTCAGGTTGTCCCGAAGCTCCTTAAGGGATACGGCCAAGGTAACCACAAACCAATCTTTGGACTGCAGGTTCTAGCCCACTTGCAATCAGAGAGGGCTCTCTCTTAATGATTTAGCTTTGTTGATGATGATTTTAGGCTAGTTGTTGAGTTCAAGGGGTTTTATTTGAGTTTTGGTGGGATGGATGAGGCTTCCAAGTAGAGAGGTAAGTATAGTGTGAGAGTTTCAAACCATTAGGTGTGGAGTCATGGAGTAGGACTACTGGTGTGTTTTCTTGGTCACAAGAAGAATATGGAGCAAGCTAGTTGCACATGAAACAATGATTCAGGCTAAAAGGATGGAATGAGGGTTAAGGAATGAGAAGCAATTAAGAATTTCTCATTCAGCTTAACAGAGGGAAGGTGAATGAGCTCTATCTAGGAGCAGTCAAGAATCCCTAGATAACTGTCAAACATGAGTGAATTAGGGGGAATACGAGCCAAAGAGAATTCATATTCATTACCAATTCAGATGAAAACATAAAGAAACAACAGGAATTGAGCATAGAGTGCAGCCAAACAAGTTCTAAGCTAATCTTTCTTTCTGCTATTTAGATGGTGATATATGTATGATATAAACATATATGAATTTGAAATAGAGATAAGAAACACTTATTGAGTTATGTTGCAGCACAAGGATTCCATATTCATTCTTCAAAACATTAATAATACAGTAGACAGTCCATCCTCCAAGCTTTTCAGCAGTCTTTGATTAATGAGAACATCAAGTATACAGAGCGAGTCTCTCCTAGAGCAAATCAACCAACCAACCCCTTAAACAATGAATTAGGGTGGTTTATATAGGGAAAATATCTAAAAATATCCATTACAGCAGATCTTAAACTGATATGAGGGAAATGAGTTCTTTAATCTAATCTTGTCGTGGAATAAATCTAAGAAGATATCTAAGTGCCGCGCTGGGGCGGCAGCCTCAAAAATGAGTGGAAATCTGTCCTTATGGCTCTGTTCGATTCATTTAGCCATAACTATGCTTTGGGCTTTGATCCCCTGCTCTTGAGTGGATTTGATGTGCATTAACTGTGATCTGAGAGCCCTTAAATGGCTGTACCGCTTTCTTTGACTTTGCTTGGGGGCTTTTAATGTTTGCCCGCTTCGATCTGATACTCTTTAATTTAATCAAGGTTTCATCTTTCCTCTGATACTCTTTGACACTTGAATCGGGCCATTTTCTCTCCCTCAACGTGTTTGAAACTGTCAAATCGCCCGCTTTCTGCCCTTTCAAGGCAAGAATGGCTGCTACAAATGATTTCTGTGGCTTCTGGAATGCTACGGGCGCTGGCCGATTTGAATACGGACATAAATGAAGAAATCCTGTCAAAATTGCGAATTTTCGGGCCTCCTGGTAGCCGAACGATATGAGGTTTTCCATTTTAGTCATTTTTTCTTAGCGATCGCGTATCGAAAACTGCCTCAGTTTTTTATTCCGAGCTCTCTTTGCTGCGATTTGCGCCCTTTGCGCCTTCCTTTAGTGATGACATCAGCATGACGTCAGTATGATGTCAGCATTGCATCCCAGTACGGTAGTGACGTGGCAGGGTGATGTGGCAGGGTGACGTGGCAGTACGGCGGGGATTAACTCGGAGATCGGCAATCGGACGGGACAGGGGACAATGGCTTTTATATATGTGATGCGATGGGAGTGATCACCGATTTCGGCAAGGCGACGTGGCATGCGGCTGTGCGATAATGGGAAGTATTGCGGAAATGAATGGATCGCGATGCGATATTCTTTCGGATGCGATATTAATATCGCATCGGCGGATGAGAGGGGGGGCAACTGTATGTAGCTACAAAAACTTGCGACTGCCGATCGCGAAATCGCATCGGCGAAGCGATATCAGGAAAGTATAAAGGGGCGGGTCGATGAATGAATGTTACGACCTCCGACAGCTATATCACGTCGGACGAGAGGAAAACCCATCGAAGGAGGGTTAATGCGATCAGAAGAGGCTTTTTAAAGTTTTGGAAGAGTTCTTGATGCATCAGAATGAGTTCGATAGCATTTAAAGGGGGTTTTTGTGTTTTGGAAGGAGTCCAAACACCTTAGGAAGATGGTTTTTTGAGCGAAATGAGGGTTCTTACTAAGTTTCAAGTAAACTTGGTAATTCCCAAGCGATACTTATGGTTATATTTCAACCAGAGAAAGGGATAAGTATATAGGGGAGTTATTAACATAGCGTTAGTTGGGGGAGGGGAGATAGATAGGGAGTTACATAATAAAGTTAGCAGTTAATATGAAATGTGATGAGAGAGCACTAAGTATGCAAATCTTAGGCTATTAAGGGGAAAATGACTCATATAAGAAATATAAGCATCCTTAAGCAAAGCAGATCTTTACTTAGGCAATGATATGGCAAATGATGAAACTTAAGAGATATCAAGCAGATCTTGACCTCTTTGGGGAGGTTAGTGAATGATTTGGGGAATAAGAAGAAGGGGGAGTTAGTCATGCCTCGCTTGAAGTCCTCCAAGGGAAAATTGCATTGCATTTGTGATCTGAATAGATATGACACTGGCAAAATGGGTCTCATGCCATGATTCTGCAACCACCAAAACTACCTACCCGGCCTACTCACCTAGCATTTTCTCTTCTTTTGGTTTGGGTGCACTTGAACTAGCATACCCAGCTTTTCATTCTTTTTTTCTTATTGTCCTCCTATCTACATCTACACTTATTTCGTCCAGGGGCTCAGATTAAGCAGTTGAGCACCCTTGTTTCTCTACCTATCTATAAATCTGGCAAGATTAAGCTGTTTGGATAGATAATTATTCTCTATATTCTACAACAGGAAATTGAAACCTAGGGAGACCAAGATTAAGCTGTTTGGCCCTCCCTTAACTGAAAAACTCATCAAAAATGGATCAACTTATAAAAATGGAACATAGCAGTGGCACTTAGACTAGCACACTCTCATGGGCAATTCTCTGGCCTCTGTAGCAAATATGGAGCGTTGTAGCATGCAAAGTATGACATATTTGGCATGTAAAAATGTCGATCATGAAAGATGAATACCTGATGCAGCAGGAGGCTAACAGACCCTAGAAAAAGTAAAGCCATTAAGGAGTGGAAAATCCCCACATCCATAAATAATCTGCGAGGATTTCTCGGGTTGATAGGGTATTATCGCAAGTTTGTTAAGAATTATGGGAGAATAGCAGCACCTCTACGAACATTATTGAAGAAAGATGCATTTTTATGGACTCCAGAAGCAACGAAGGCCTTTGAACATCTTAAAGAGGCAATGTGCCAAGCACTGATCTTAGCTATGCCGGACTTCACAAAAACCTTTATTGTGGAATGTGATGCCTCAGGAAATGGAATTGGTTTTGATTTAGTGCAAGAAGAAAGACCCATTACTTTCAAAAGTCGTCCAATCAAAGGAAAGTATTTACACAAAGCTATTTATGAGAAGGAAATGTTGACAATACTACATGCACTTAATAAATGGTGACCCTACCTAATGGGAAGACACTTCAAGGTAAAAATGGGTCATGATAGTCTTAAATACTTTTTAGAACAAAGATTATCTTTAGAAGAGTAGAAAAAATGGGTCACAAAGATGTTTGGTTATGACTTTGAAATCATATACAAAAAAGGGAAGATAAATGTTGTGGCAGATGCACTCTCAAGAAAGGATGAGGATGTGGAAGCATTGCTTTGTGCCATTTCTATTATCCAATCAGATTGGATAAATGAAGCAAAGGATGAATGGAAGAATGAAGAAGAAGTGTGGGCACTCATTCAAAAGTTACAACAATATCCCAGTACATCTGATACATTTAGCTGGAAAAATGATTTGTTATGGTACAAAGATCGCTTATACTTATGTCAGAATGCCCAACTAAAACAAAAGATTCTTATGGAATTGCATGCCTCTCCCTTAGGAGGGCACTTGGGATTTTTAAAAACTTACCACAGGCTTATTTAGGAGTTTTTTTGGGATGGCCTTAAATATGATATTCAAAAGTTTGTGGCAGAATGTTTGGTTTGCCAACAAAATAAAGTTGAAACAATTAAGACCGCGGGTCTATTACAACCTTTATCCATTCCAAGTCAACATTGGGAGGAGGTTTCAATGGATTTCATCATAGGTTTACCCAAGTTCGAAGGAAAGAGCGTCATCATGGTGGTAGTTGACAAACTTACCAAGTATGCACACTTTTGTGCATTATCTCATCCATTTAAAGCCAGTACAGTTTTTATGGAAACAATTCAAAAGCTACATGGAAACCCAAAGATTATTGTAAGCGACAAAGATCCCATTTTCATTGGTAATTTTTGGACGAAATTATTTTCTTGTCTTGGTACTGAGTTAGCTCATATCTCATCTTATCATCCTCAATCTGATGGGAAATTTGAGATAGTAAACAAATGTTTGGAAGGATATCTTCGTTGCTTTGTATATGATAAACAAACACAATGGGTCAAATGGTTACCTTTGGCTAAATGGTGGTATATCACTTCCTTCCATACTGCAGCAAAAATGACCCCATTTATGGAACTTTATGGATATCACCCACCGTCCATCACATCATATTTAAGAGAAAATTCTAAGGTTCTGGCAGTGGAAGATCACATCGAGCATCAACAAGAAGTTCTCCAACTCTTAAAGGGTAACCTAACTTTGGCACAAAATAGAATGAAACAACAGGCATATCAACATCGCAACGGAATAAGTTTTGATATAGGTGACTGGATATTCCTACGGCTACAACCATATAAACAAATGTACCTCAAGCAAGCTAAGAAGGATAATAATTTATCACCAAAGTATTATGGTCTATACAAGGTGTTGCAAAAGATTGGTACTGTGGCATACAAATTGGAGCTTCCTGCAGCTTCCTGAGTGCACCCAGTGCACCCAGTTTTCCATGTTTCATGCTTTAAGAAGGTTATTGGTGACAAGCTCCCAGTTCAAACAATATTTCCAGAACTTGACGAGGAAGGAAAAATCATATTGGAACCTGAAGTAGTCACAGAAACAAGAACTCGAGAGCTGCAAAATCCATCAATTTCAGAGCATCTTTTCAAGTGGAAGAACTTACCCGCTGAAGATTCCACATGGGAGAATGAGAATTTTATACAGAAGCATCCATAACTACTCAAGCGTTGACGACAACAATTTTTTAAAGGAGAGGGGCATGTTAGGTCCCTATAATACTAGTGATTTCCCCATTACTATTGTCATTGTAGCCCTTATTGTTATTGTTGTGCCCATATTGTCCCCATATTGTTATTATTGTGCCCCATAAAAGCCCTCTATTGTTATTGTTGTACCCTTATATTATTATTGTTATGTTAGCTTTGATTATATTGTGACCCCTTAGAATCCTATATATATAGAAAGGAGGTTTGTCATTTGTATATCCAAGAATTGTTCATTTGTGTAATGTAAAGGAGGTTTCCCCCTTGAAGAGGCTGAATTCTAAGGGGTTAATCTTTCTTTTCTATATTTTTGTGAGTTGGTTTCATAACAAGATTCTTGTCTTGTGTTTTAGCATATCACATAAGTTGTTGAATCTACAGTAAAAATCTACATTTAGTAACTTGACTCAAAGTCCAAGTGATATGAGAGAATCCCAACACGAACCTCCAATAAAAATTGGCAAGGAGCAAAAAGTTGCGAAACTCTGTTAGAGTGGTCGGGGATGGAAAATCCAAAATGACTTGCATCTTAGCTAGATCCACATGCATGCCTTGCTCATCAATGATATAGCGTAGATATTGGATCTCGCTCATGCCAAATGTTCATTTCTCCAAGTTGGCACATTGTGTGTGATTCCGTGAGGTTTAAAGGACCCATTGAATGTGTTGTAGGTGCTCTTCCCAACTCTTGATGAAGATGAGGATGTCGTCCATATATACAACCACAAACGAGTTGGTGAAGAGCTACAAGATGTCATTTGTATGCCTCATAAAATTTTCAGGGGAATATTTCAACCTGAAGGGCATGACCAACCACCTGAAAAGGCCCTCCTTGGATTTGAAGGTTGTCTTCCATACGTCTATGGGTTCTATTGGCACCTGGTGATAGATAGAATTGAAATCAATCTTGTGGAAATACTTGGACCCCTTGAGCTGTTAAAGAAGGTCATTAATCTGTGGGATTGGATACATGTTCCTGAAAATGATTTTATTTAGTACCCAATAATTAATGCAGATTCTCTAGGTTCCATATTTCTTTTGTACAAGTATAATTGGGCTCCCATAAGGTGGGGAACTTGGTCTGATGTGCCCTTTTTGCAGCAACTCCTGGATCTATCACTTGATTACTTCATTTTCTAGAATGGAGCAGTGATATATCGGCCCATTAGGTAGTGGTGCTCTAGGAGTCAGATCGATCAATGCTTGACCTGATAGTGCAAAGGTACCCCTGTGGGTGAGGAGAATATGTCCTTGTATTCTTCTATGCACCTGCTTCTCCTATGTGGGGGAGCCCTTCCCGGGGGCCATGGATTTGGCCACTATCTTCCCCTTGTTTTGAGACCGAAAAAAAAAATTATCATCTGGGAGATGATCTTACTGCACTTCTTAGCAGAGATCAAAGAGATGATGATAGGTGGGGATACCTCTAGTATCATGTATAAATTATTTCCCAAAGTAATAATGATAGCGCGAGGCCCAGAATCATACACATCAGGGTGCTTCCAAAAGTATGGTTGGCCTAATAACACATCACAAACTTCAAGAGGAGAAACATCACACAATACCTCATCCATGAAGGGCTTGTTGTTGTAGGGATGCAGAGGTCTCATCCTTGGTGAAGCCACCTGATGATGTATGATTATGGGTGTGGTGTGATTAGTAGGCCCAACTGCTTCATGACCTCCAATGAAATGAGGTTCTTTTGGCTCCCGCTATTGAAAATGAACTGCAATAGATAACCCTCCACACAAATTTGTAAGTGGAATAGACACTCCCCCTCCTTTGGATCTTCAGGCTCAATTTTTTGGGCCTTGGTGGTGGCAACAATGGAACTGGGTTCTACGTCAATAATCTGCTTCCCCTTGTCATTCCCCTTATTAGGTTCTAGCTAAGAATTAGAACATGCATCAGACTCTGAAGCTTTCAACTTGGCCACCAGTGACTGCTTGGTGCAACACTCATTTTTTTGTGAGTGGGGCTCTTGTGGAACTCACACCACTTTCTTGTGTCCTTCTTCATCTTCGTGGTGGCATTATTTGATTGTGGCTTTGATGGGTTGTGCCAAGTCACTCCACCTAAGCTCTATCTCTTTGTTCTGTGGTTTGGTGGCACTCTTGCCCAGCTTCTGATTCATAGATCCAAAGTTGTGCTTCTTTTGTTTAAATTTATGTATAATCTTGGCAGCATACCGATGTGTTGCACTAATTGAGGAGATGTCCAGGAAATCCACTTCTTCCTAAATGATTTGTGCAAAAAGTCATGGTACTTGAGCACTAGATGTCACTTAGAGTCTTTTATACCCAACTTTATGTGTAGAGCATGAAAAATATTTGTGAGTTCATGCATATCTTGGTCCCTTTGTTGCTGTAGCATGGTCCATTTTATGTACTTGTCCTCATATCTCCCCATGGGGTAATGTTGTTCCTTGACAATTTCTCAGAAAGAGTTCCAAGAGGGGTTGGTTGTAAATAAAGAGGTTCTGTGGCCCTTTTCTCATAGTAAGTTTCCCACCAGTCCTTGACATGAGGGGAAAACTTAACTAGTGCAAAAGTAATTTTCTCCCTATCAAAGAAATTATGGACCAAAAAATAACCTTCCAACAGATTCAACCATATATCTAGAACCTCTGCATATATTTGACCTTCAAATATAGGGATATAAAATTTCACTTGTACCTTAAAGGGGGTGGCACCTCCGATGTGGCTGCTGATGAAGATGCGTCATTGGTGGGCATTTACCGAAGGATCTAGGCAAAGTTTCCCATCATATTGTTCCATTTCCGATCGAGGGGTTCCTCGAGCAATAGCTTAATAAGATCTATTTCTCCCTTGTCTTTCATTTCTTTCGCCATGGGAGGTCGTCAATATCGACAGGGACAATCTTACAAAGGCTCAACCAGTTCAAGTCCCAACTCCTTATACGCTGACCTCGTTGGGGACACTCACAAAAAAATAGAGAAAGAGCAAACCAATCTGATACCACTGATCCAAATTTATGAAGGAACAAAATGAAATACAAATATAAATAGAAACACAGAGATACAATGAAAACAAAACTTCAATTCATTAATAACAAAGTACTGAAAATTGTTTACATGTAGAATGGAAATAAACTAGCTCAGGCGATGACAACTTATATTTGAGAAGAGATGTGGCGGCTACATGCCTTCTGAACTGTGTTACAATGAGGCTTTGAAGGAATATATATTATTGAGAAATAATGTAAAATCATAAACAACCAAAAACCTAACCCTAGGAGATGAAGCACCAAAAGTCTGTGGGCCCCATTGGGGTAAATTGGTACATCAAATTCATAGGATTGTAACTTTGGTATACAACCTTTCTGTGATGTGCATCATACCTTGTACGAAATATCTATTTGAGGACTACCACTTCTATCTACAAATTGTTATTAGAATCTACCAATTGGCTCATTTTCCAAAAAAATGTCGTTTAGGGCCTCAAAACAGCTCCAGAAGTCTAGGACCCAAAAAATTCCCAAAAATAGTAAATTGTGCTACAATTAAGAAACTGTTTAAAACAATGAAGGGGATCCAAGTGGAATATATGGGTGGCCACCAATATCCACCTGGATTACAGTATTTCTAAATTGTATTGGAAATAGTCTTACCATGGTAAGCCACCGGATGCCCTTGCTGGGTGAGAATTGCACCAATAGCATTACTAGAGGCGTCTGTCCCAATTTCAAGTGGTTGTTGCAGGCCTGGCAATGTGATTAATGGTGAAGAGAAGAGGAGGTGCTTCAACTCAATGAACGACTTATGTTGGGACTCATATTAAGAAAACTTTGCTTTTGCTTTACCCTTAGTAACCTGAATCAAAAGGCCAAATGATATGAGAGAATCCCAACACGAACCTTTGATAAAAAGGGGCAAGCACCAAAAAGATGCCAACCTCTGTTAGAGTGGTCGGGGTTGACCAATCCCAAATGACTTGGATCTTATCCGGATCCACATGCACATCTTGCTCATCAATGATGTAACCCAAATATTTGACTTAGCTCATGCCAAAGGTGCATATGTCCAAGTTGGCACATAGTTTGTGCTATCACAGGGTTTGTAGGACTTGCCGAATGTGTTGTAGGTGCTCTTCCCAACTCTTGCTGAAGATGAGGATTTCATAGAGATATACAACTATGAATGAGTTCGTGAAGGGCCACAATATGTCATCCATCAGCATCATAAAAGTTGCAGGGGAATTTGTCAACCCGGAAGGCATCACCAACCACTCGAAAAGGACCTCCTTGGATATGAAGGGAATCTTCCATACATCTGTGGATTCTATTGGAACCTCATGATAGATAGAATTCAAATTAATCTTGGCTGAAATACTTGGCCCCCTTTAGCTGTTCAAGAAGGTCATCAATCCATGGGATTGGATACCTGTTCCTGACAGTGATTTTTTTTAGTGCCCGATAATCAATGCAAATCCTCTAGGTCCCATCCTTCTTCTGTACAGGTACAGTCGGGCTCCCACAAGGTGAGTGACTTGGGCGGATGTGCCCTTTTTGCAGCAACTCCTAGATATACTACTTGATTTCTTCATTTTTAAGAATGGAGAAGCGGTGTATTAGCCCATTGGGTAAAGGTGCTCCAAGAGTTAGATTGATCGAATGCTTGACCTTACATTGCAAAGGTACCCCTATGGGTGAGGAGAAGATGTCCCGATATTATTTCACAAGCTTATCTACCTACTTCTGCTACATGGAGGAAGCCTTCTCTAGGTCCATGGATGTGGCTACTATCTTCCACTTACTTTTAGATCATATAAGAAAAAAAACAAATTTCCCACCCTTTGAGATGATCTTACTGCATTTCTTAGTAGAGATCAAAGAGATAACAGTAGGCAGGGCTACCTCGAGTATCTTGGATAACTTGTTGCCCAAATTAATAAAAGTAATGTGAGGCATGGACTCATACACAACATGATGCTTCCACAAGCATGATTGGCCTGATAAAACATCACAAATTTGAAGAGGAGCAACATCACACAATACCTCATGCATGAAGGGCTTGATGTTGTAGGGAAAGAAACATTATTCGTTGATGCAGAGCTCTCGTCTAGAGTGGAGCTACTAGATGGTGTATGGTTTCGAGTGTGGTGTTGTCGATAGGCCCAACCACTTAATGATCCCTACTAAAATGAGGCTATTTTTGATCTCACTGTCAACAATGAATTGCAATAGAGAATCCTTCATCCACATCTATGAGTGGAAGAGACGCTCCCCTTCCTCAGGATCTTTGGGCTCGACCTTCTGGACCTTATTGGTGGCAACATTTGCATTGGGTTTTGTGTCAATAATCTGCTTCCTCTTGTCATTCCCCTTGTTGGGTTTTGAATTAGAATCGGAACATGCATCAAACTCTGAAGCTTTTGGCTAGGCCATCAATGAGTGCTTGGTGTGACACTCATTTGTGTTGTGACTATGGCTCTCGTGGAACTCACACCACTTTCTTGTGTCCTTCTTCATCTTCGTGGTGCCTTCTTTGCTTGGGTCTTCGATGGGTTGCCTTGGGCCATGCCTCCTTGGCTTTTTCCATTGTTATATGGTTTGAGAGTGCTCTTACCTTGCTTCTGATTCATAGATCAAAGTCACGCTTCTTTTGTTTGAATTGTTGTTCAATCTTGGAAGCATATATGTATGCTGAACCAAGCGAGGAGATGTCTAGGAACTCCATTTTCTTCCTGAATGTATTTGTGCAGACAATTGCGGTACTTGAGCACCAGATGTCGATAAGTGTCTTTGGTACCCAACTTTATGCATAGAGTATGAAAAATATTTTGTGAACTCATGCACATCTTCGTCCCTTTGTTGTCGTAGTGTGGACCATTATATGTACTTCTCCTCATAGCTCCCCGCAAGGTAATACTATTCTTTAATAACATCTTAGAAAGAGTTCTAAGATGGTGCAGCTATAAATAGAGAGTGTTCCTCGTCCCTTTTCTCATAGTAAGTTTCTCTCCAATCCTTGACATGGGGGGTCACCTTAAGAAATGAAAAAGTAATCTTCTCCCTATCAGATAAACTATGGACCAAAAAATAACCTTCCAGCAGATTCAACGATTTATCTGCAACATCTGCATCTACTTGACCTTCAAATATAGGGATACTGAAGTTAACTTGTACCTTCAAGGGGGTGGAATCTCTAAAGTGACTATTGGATGAAGATGCGTCGCCTCTAGGAATCTGCCAAAGGATCTAGGCAAAGTTGTCCATCATCTGGTTCCTTTGCCGATTGAGGGCTTCTTCGAGAAAAAAGTTTGATAGGATCTCCTTCTCCCTTGTCTTTCTTTTCTTCCACCATAGGAGGTTAGTTATTGGTGTTGGCAGGGATGGTCTTGCAAGGGCTCAATCAATTCAAGTCCCAACTCCTTATGCACAGAAAAATAAAGAAAGAGAAAGCCCCTTTGATACCACTGCTTCGGATTTAGGAAGGAATGAAAAGAAATACATATATAAATAGAAACACATAGCTACAATGAAAAAAAAACTTCAATTCATTAATAACCAAGTACTAAAAATTGTTACATGCAAAATGGAAATAAACTAGTTCGGGTGATGGTAGCTTATCTTTGAGAAGAGTTGTGGTGGCTACATTCCTTCTTAATTATGTTACAGTGAGGATTTAAGGCCTATTTATTATTGAGAAATAATGGAAAACCATAAAAATCTAAAAACCTAACCCTAGAAGATGAAGCGTCAAAAGTTTGTGGGCCCCATTGGGGTAAATTGGTACATCAACTTCCATGGGTCATAAATTTAGCATACGATCTCCATTTGACACATACGATACCTCATTAGAAAAATCTACCCAGGGACTACAAATTTTGACCACAAATCAATTTTGTGGTCTATGGATTTGACTGCTTTCCAAAAAAAATTGTTTAGGGCCTCAAAACGGCTCCAGAAGTTTAGAACCCAAAAAAATGCCAAAAATAGTAAACTATGCTAGAGTTAAGGAAACTGAAAGAAACAATGTTGGGGGTCCAAGTGGAATAGGCAAGTGGCCACCAATATCCACCTAGATTAGTCCTCCCCTCTTAGGAAGCAATGGTCCCCATTACATTGAGTGCCTGCATAAGATGAGAAAACTTCTAGTTAACTTGGTACATGGTGAGCTAGTTGCCTTGGTATAAGAGCTGGCCAACTTTGACAACTCAATACAATTGGATCATCTATTGGCGAGTATTCTTGATATGTGTTTCCATGATCTGATGAATTGTGGCCCATTCCATGTATTTTGGGTTGAGCTATGTTGGTGTTAGATGTTCTGTAGTGTCTGATGTGTCCAACAATGGTGGAAAGTATGGATGAAGGTGATCCACATTGAAATACGGGTGTAGACTGAGGAATGGGGGAGTGTTAAGCTTGAAAGCATTGTCTCCCACAACCTTGGTGATGGTGTAAGGTTCATATCAAAGTGGTTGGAGGTTTTGATTGCCTCCATCAAGGTGTTCTTTCTACAAATACAACTAAACATTGTTTCCCACCTGAAACTTATGTGGCACCCCATGTTGATCATGTTGTTTCTTGCATTTGGTATTAGACTTATGCAAGATGTCGTGCACCTACTAGTGGATGTTCTGGATGCATTCAATAACCTAGTTGCATTATCAACCTCAAACTATACATGTACATATTTTGTTTGTGTAGTCGCATGAGGCATGGCAACTTCAATTAGACATATGAAATCCCTGACCCATTTGAAAGGGAATACAACTAGTCAAGCTATGAAGAGCTCTGTTATAACTATGTTGCACATGAATATGGTTCTCATCCCAAGTTCATGGATGCTTGGAGTTGTACATGTGCAATATGTGCACTATCATTCTGTGATGACCTTTGTCTGACCATCAATTTTGGGATGGAATGTAGTTAACTTAGTGAGCTTAGTGTTTAATAATGTCTAGAGGCTCAACTATAATGTTCTCATGAAACTGCTATCCTGATTTGATATAATGGTTTGCAAGATCCAAAAATGTACCCATACTCGTTCAAATAAGAGTTTGGTAGTGTCCTATGTAGTGATACTCTTCTTGCAAGCCACCAATATAGCCATCTTAGAAAATATGTCAATGATTTGATGAATTGTGGCCCATTCCATGCAGTTTGGGTTGAGCTATGTTGGTGTTAGATGTTCTGTAGTGTCTGATGTGTCTAACAATGGTGGAAAGTATGGATGAAGGTGATCCACATTGAAATATGGGTGCAGACCGACGAATGGGGGAGTGTTAAGCTTGAAAGCATTGTCTCCCACAACCTTGGTGATGGTGTAAGGTTCGTATTAGAGTGGTTGGAGGTTTTGATTACCTCCATCAAGGTGTTCTTTCTACAAATACAACTAAACTTTTTTTCCCACCCAAAACTTGTGCGGCACCCCATGTTGATCATGTTGTTGCTTCTATTTGGTATTAGACTTATGCAAGATGTTGTGCACCTACTAGTGGATGTGCTGGATGCATTCAATAAACCTGGTTTCATTATCAACCTCAAACTGTACATGTACATATTTTGTCTATGTAGTTGCATGAGGCATGGCAACATCAATTAGACATATGAAATCCCTGACCCACTTGAAATGGAATACAACTAGTCAAGCTATGAAGAGCTCTGTTATAGCTGTGTTTCACATGAGGATGGTTCTCATCCCAAGTTCATGGATGCTTGGAGTTGTACATGCGTAATATGTGCACTATCATTCTGTTGATTACCTTTGTCTGACCATAAATTTGGGGATGGAATGTAGTCAACTTAGTGAGCTTAGTGTTCAATAAAGTCTAGAGGCTCAACCATAATGTTCTCATGAAATTGCTATCCTGATTTGATATAATGGTCTGCGGGATCCCAAAATGTACCCATAATCTTTCAAATAAGAGTTTGGTAGTGTCCTATGTAGTGATACTCTTCTTGCAAGCCACCAATATAGCCATCTTAGAAAATATGTTCATGACCACAAATACATCGTCATTACCATGCTTGGTAGAAGGGAGGATCGGTAGATAGTCCATGCAGATAGATTCCCATGGCTAGCTAGGGGTAGGTAGATGAGTGTACATGCCTTGCTTCTTGATGGTTGGGTTGGCGATGACAAAAGCAGTGCAAGATCTAATATATTTTCCAACGTCTTGTTAGAGTTTTGTCCAATAAAAATACTTTTGTAGTACAAACACAATTTTCTCCACACCAAAGTATCATGTGACCCAACTATAGTGTTCCTCCCAAATTAGTTTGGCACGTACACTTGAAGGAACACAAAGGTGGTCCTGGTAGCGTAATAATGCATCCTTGAGGTGGAAATCTGGAACTTGCTTGCCATCCACTAGCATCTGGTATGTGGTGGGAAACTTTGGATCATTTTTGTACAACTGCGACATCTGGAGGTCTTGTGGCCATAAGAGTTGAGAACAATAATTAGTGCTGGAACTAGGGGCCGAATGAGCGAATTTGCAACATTATTGGTGTTTCCCTTCTTTTATTTAATGTTCAAGTGGAAATGTTGTAGATATGTAGACCACTTTTGATGCCGCTCATTTTGTAAACATTCCTTATGTCTATATAAACTGAATAGGTCAGTTATTTGTGTGGATGATTGTATCCTTCCCTAAAATGTAATGTTTCCATTGCAAACATGCTTGCACATTATAATACATCTCTTTATCATAGGTGGGGTATTTCCGAATTGTATCAAAAATACTCTCACTGTGATAGGTCATCAGATGCGCTTGCTTGGTGAAAACTACACCAATAACATAGTCGAAGGCGCTTGTCTTAATTTCAAATGGTTGTTGCAGGTCTAGCACTGTGAGTACTAGTGCAGAGCAGAGGCGGTGCTTTAGTTCAATGAACTCCTTCTGTTGGGGTGTTGGGACTCGAACTACGAAAACTTTGTTTTTTCTATGCCCTTGGTAACCTGACTCAAAGGCCATGTGATATGAGAGAATCCCAACACGAACCTTTGATAAAAATTGGTAAGGCCTAAAAAGCTACGAAGCCCTGTTAGAGTGGTCAGGGCTAGCCAATCCCAAATGACTTGGATCTTTTTCAAATGCACATGCATGCCTTTTTCATCAATGATGTAGCCCAGATGTTGGACTTGGCTCATGCCAAAGGTGCATTTCTCCAAGTTGGCACATAGTTTGTGATGTCGTAGGGTTTGAAGGACTTGTTGAATGTGTTGCAGGTGCTCTTCCCAACTCTTGCTGAAGATGAAGATGTCATTCAAATGTACACCAATGATTGAGTTGGTGAAGGGATGCAATATGTTATCCATCAACCTCATAAAAGTTGTAGGGGCATTTCTCAACCTGAAAGGCATGACCAACCACTCGAAAATTCCCTTCTTGGATTTGAAGGCATTCTTCCATACATCTGTGGGTTCTATTGGATCCTGGTGATAACCAGGCTTCAAATCGAACTTCCTGAAATACTTGTTCCCCTTGAGTTGATCAATAAGGTCATCCATACATGGTATTGGATACTTGTTCTTGACAACAATTTTGTTTAGTGCCCGATAATCAATGCAAATCCTCCAAGTTCCATCATTCTTCTGTACAAGTACAATCAGGCTCTGACAAGGTGAGGAAATTGGTTGGGTTTTCCATTTTTGCAGCAATTCCTAGATCTGTCACTTGATTTCTTCATTCTACAGAATGGAGTGGTGGTATATCATCCCATTGGATAAAGGTTCTTTGAGAGTCAGATCGATCGAATGTTTGACCTAACAGTGAAAAGGTACCCCTATGGGTGAGGAGAAGATGTCCTTTTATTATTCCATAACCTTATCCACCTGCTTCTGATGCTTGGAGGAAACCTTCCTAGGGGTCATGGATGTGACTACTATCTTCCACTTACTTTGAAATCAAATCAAAAAGAATTTTTTTTTCCTGGTCTAGGAGATGATCTTACTGCATTTCATAGTAGAGATCAAAGAGATAGCGGTAGGCGAGGCTACCTCCAGTATCTTGTATAAATTATTGCCCAAAGTAATAAGAATAGTGAGGCCTAAAATCATACATAAAATTATGTTTCCATAAGTATGGTTGGCCTAATAACATATCACAAACTTCAAGATGAGCAATACCACACAGTACCTCATCCGTGAATGGCTTGATGTTGTAGGGAAGGCAACACTATTGGCTGATGAGGAGATATCGTCCTTGGTGGAGCCACTTGATGATGTATGGCTGCGAGTGTGGTGTGGTTGGTAGGCCCAACCACTTAACAATCCCTCCTGAAATGAGGTTCTTTTGAATCCCTTTGTCGATAATATACTGCAACGAAGAACCCTTCACCCACATCTGTGAGTAGAAGAGATGCTCCCCTTACTTTGGATGTTCAGGCTCGACCTTCTGGACACTAGTGGTGGCAACAATGGCACTGGGTTCTGCTCAATAATATGCTTTCCCTTGTCATTCCCCTTTTCAGGTTTTGTCTCAGAATTGGAACATGCATCAGACTCTGAAGTTTTTATCTTGGCCACCAATGACTGCCCAGATCGACACACATTTGTGTTGTTAGTGGGGCACTTGTGGAACTCACACCACTTTCCTATATTCTTCTTCATCTCGGTGGTGCCATTGTTTTCTTGCAGATTTGACGGGTTACCATAGGCTACTCCTCCTTATCTCTATCCTTTGTTTTGAGGTTTGGGAGTGCTCTTACCCCGCTTCTGATTCATAGATCCAAAGTCCCGCTTCTTTTGTTTTTTTTGTTTGTTTTTTGTCTTGGCAACGTATCGGTATGCTATAATAAGCAAGTGGATGTCTAAGAACTCCATTCTTCCTGAATGAATTTGTGCAGACAGATGTTATACTTGAGCACCAGACGTCACTTAGAGTCTTTTTTACTGAACTTTGTGCATAGAGTATGAAAAATATTTTGTGAGCTCATGCATATCTTGGTCCCTTTGTTGTCGTAATATGGACCATTGTATGTACTTTTCCTCATATCTCTCCACAGGGTCATAATGTTCCTTGACAACATCTTGGAAATAGTTCCAAGAGGGTCCCACTATAAACAAAAAGGGTTCCTCAACCCTTTTCTCACAGTAAGTTTCCCACCAATCCTTGAGATGGGGGGCGACCTTAAGCAGTGCAAAAGTAATCTTCTCCATATAGGAGAAACTATGGACCAAAAGATAACCTTCTAACATATTCAACCATTTATCTACAACATATGCATCTATTTCACCTTCTAATATAGGGATGTCAAAGTTAACTTAACTTGAAGAGGGTGGTGCCTCCAAAGTGACTGTTGGATGAAGATGCATTGCCTATTGCTTTATCAATATGGGGATGGAATGCAGTGGAATTTGTGAGCTTGGTGTCCAACAATGTCCAGAGGCTCAACCAAGATGTGCTTAAGAACCTGTTATCTCGATTTGATATAATGATTTGTGTGATCCCAAAATGTACCCATAATCATTCAAGGAAGATTTTGGCAGCGTCCTCTACTGTGATACTCTTCTTGCAAGCTGCCAATACAACCATTTTATAAAATCTGACCATGACCACAAATTCATAGTTGTTACCATGCTTGGTAGAAGGGAGGCCCGACAGATAGTCGATGGAGATGGATTCTCAGGGCTGGCTAGGAGTAGGCAGAGGAGTGTACAAGCCTTTCTTCTTGATGCTTGGTTTTGTGATGACACAAGTAGTGCAGGATATGATATATTTTTCAATGTCTTGTCGGATTTTTTGCCAATGAAAATACCTCTATAGTACGACCATAATTTTATCCACACCAAAGTGTCATGCAACGCGACTGTAGTTGTTATAGCTCCAAATCTCACTCTTATGGTTTGTGATGCTGCACTCATGGCCTAGGGCAACCCCTCCTTCTAGACCTGGTCCAAAAATTTAAAAAACAGTGTTTTATTCCCTATACGCGACATTGCCCTGAGTTAAACGCGTGTACACGCGGGTCTGTTATACCCAACCCGCGTGTATCTATTAAAACACTTAAAAAATAATAAATTCCTCTTTTTCGAGCGGAGATCGCGGGTTTTACCTGCTGGATCACCTGTTATTGCCCGTGGCCCAACTGTTCCCAACTAACTCCTAACTAAAAAACTACTTTGGAGAGGGTATAAAAAGACATCAAAGGGAAGGCCAAGGGGAGAGAGAAGAGAGCAAGATTATTATGCTGAGATTTTTCCCTTAGACCAGGTCTGAAGTCCTTGGTGCTTTCTGCACTTCCCCCATTTTGCATAGGAAACCCTTGTTTCCATGTGTCTTGGTGATCATTCATCCTTGATATCATCATTTGAGTAGGACTTGGAAGGAGCTCTTGTTGGAGGCTTGAGGCTGGAACGAATCCGGGAGGAAGCTTTGCTTGGAGCCTGCTGAAGGTGTTCAGGTGATATCTTTCCGATATATGTACTTTATTTGCCTTTATATATAAAGAAACACGTCTTTGTTCCCGAAACAATCTTTCTTTATGCTTATGAGATTCTTGTCTTGAATTCTTATGCAAGTGGTTACTTAAAGATTTTTATAACTAACTTTATAGCATAAAGATGGTTTATACATAAGTATCTGTACATGTATTGTTGTGTTCTTTGATTTATTTGTCTTTCAGGTCAAAGAAAGAAGAAGGGAACTCCAAGAAGGGTTTGGACCCTAAAGGCCTTCTCGAACGTAGGACCTTAGGTACGTACCCTAAACATTAGAATTTGCTTAAAAGTAAAAATGATGGCTGTGTGTGTGTGTTTCTTTGAATAAGAAATTTTCAGTCTGGTAGAGTCTTAGCCCAAAGGACCCTAGGGGTACTTTCCCTTCAACCAGAATTGGCGACTCCGCTGGGGACAACACTCTTGTTGTTCCTAGTTTGGGTAGTCTTCAAGCCAATCAAGGCTCAACCCCTCTGTTTGTTGGCTCTGACTGTCTGATCTTTTCTTGAACTCCAAGCTTTTCCAGTTTTTCAGTTTGTCTTTTTTTTATTTTTCTTGAAAGACTTCAGATACGCTCTTTTTCTGGATTACAGAAGCGTATATACGCAAGTTGCACTAAGTGAACCCGCGTATACGCAGGTTTCTTTAGTTTCAGTCGCGTATACACGCATTCTGCACTTAATTGCAGGCACGTATATTACAAAAATTTCAAGATTTATAAATTTTCTTTTTGTTGAATGTTTGTCTGGTGGTTTGGGTCAGTGTCAAGCAGTTATTTCTCCAGTAACAGTTCTCTGTGTGACAGGGGGCATCTTGTTTTGAACTCTCTCTAGTCATAAGGAGTATTAGTCTTGTTTTCGTTGATTGCAAGCGTCATTGATTTTTGACACACAAGATTTCTGTTTAAGAATCTTGATTGCTCTGTTTCGGCAGAGTGGGAAGATTGGGTTCAATCTTTGTGTCCATTTTTGCTTTCATGACATTTTTTGTTTGCTTAACGAAATCATTTTTATGACCATTTGCTCCTTCGTTTCGGGAAGTTTGTTTGTTACCATTTTCTTGAAACTTGTCTTTTGATATTTAGGACTTTCATTGCTGCTTTTGATTGTCAAAAGCGATTTCGAACACATTTTATTTTTGTTGAGTTTTCATCATTTGAAAGGTGTCAATTCACAAAAGTGTTTGGTTGCTTGTTTATCAATCATCGGTGTCAGTTTCTGAGAGCTTTCCTTTGAAAAAGACTTTTTTGGTTTGATTGAAAGAAAATCTTTTGAAAGTTTTTGAGTTTCGCTTTCTTAAACTTGCTTCTCATTTGATTTCCTTTTTTGCGAAGTGAAAGTGCTTTGTTTTTTATCTTAGAACTTGTTTTTATTGTTTGGACGAAATGATTGGTAACACATCATCTTCTATCTAAGCATTTTAGTGGCAAGACAAAATTTGGTAAAGCAACAACTTTCCTTCTTTGTTTTAGAGTAGTCTTTGAATCTTGCATCCACATATAGTTCTTGCATTAGGGTAAGATTTGCATCTCTTTTTAGGCATATTTAGTTTTGTTAGTTTTTGTGAGTGTGGAGTCTGAAAAGAAAAAGAAAAAATTTGTTTATATTAGAAGTACCTCTGAACCTCATAGAAATTGTTTTTCATCGAAAACAAAAGTGCATGTGCATGTAGCTAAGTTTTATTAATTTATTTTGTGTCCATAAAAACACCACAAGTTTCATCTCCATAACCCTGTGACTTAAAGAACAGCCTAATAAAATCAAGCGCTTAATTAAAATCCACTAGAACTTTTTGTTTTAGTTATTACACCAACAAGTTTAGGATTTTAGGACCTTGGAATAGGCGAGTGGAGAGTTAACTCTCCAAGGCCACATAAAACGTCAAACATAAGAGTCTGATTAACGAGAGTAAATCCAATAGCGTTAGGAAGACCAGGAAAGCTCCGGATCTGGGAGTTAAGCACGAGGGTCTGTGAAGACAGGGAAGAGAGATACCCCCTCTCCTACTTGTCCGAACTTACCTCACGACTGTTCCGCCTGGCTTCTGCGACGAGTTGGTACCCATAGTTGCCTCTCCTAGGGATCTGCATAGGTGGCTGCGAAGGGGAATCCCGTGGCACCTGAGGTCGACGTTGTATCACTCTCGACAGTACTACTAGAGGGCACCCTTGCGAAGCTTGGGGGCTTGCATCGGCGCAGGCTGTTGTTAGGAGGTCAGCGTAACTTCCTCTGATACCTTCGCTGATAGGACTGGGCCCTCATCATCCCAGACTATCTTCGGAAGGCCCTTTGATTCACTTTCTCGTATTTTGGTGTCCGGTCCTAATCACCCGGAGCGGAAATACTTGAAAGTTGTTTGACTGGCTGTTTCTTTAGGAACTTTATAGTGTGTGCTTTGTGCTCCTAGTCGGCTTAGCTTTTAATTTTTTGAGTCTTTAGTTAGATCATAACAAAAAATTCAAAGTGGCTGACCGGTCTCCAAGACGGTCTCGAAGACTTCGTGGTCTCTTGCCACCTAGTTTAGAGCCTTCTCCTAGAAGGCGCAGAGGGGATACTATCGGTAGGGCCCGTCCCACGCCGGTTGACGCATCAGGGATTGATCCTCCTCTCGGGGATATTAGCGGCCAAGCAAGGCCTGGCACTTCTGAGCAAGAGAGGGACACTCCAGTCCCTTCTCGAGTTCGCTTTCAAGCGGAGAATAACGTAGAGGTAGAAGAACTTTCAGAATCATTAGTGATTCCAAATTCTCCACTACCATTTAGTTATCTGGACGTATTGCAATACGTTGGGACTCCGTCACATAGACCAGCGAGTCCAGGTTACGCTACGCGCTTACCATTTATGATCACTACTGGAAGCATGGCTTCTACGAGTGCTGCGACTATGCAAACCCCAACATCGGTGCAAGGGGGAGGAACCATTTCCATCCCCTCCGCTTCCTTGTTCGGATCGTTTGCTAGCACATCTTTGGTGGGGTCTACCTCCATTTCGTCCACGAGTGGAAATGCCCAAACCAATGCTTTTAGTACTGGTTCCTTCCTTTTTGGCACCCAATCACAGGGTATTCCATCGGTTCCGTTCAGTGCCGCTACGTCCATGATGGGCGGATCGGCTTCATTCCAGGGTTTTCCTTTCGGAAGTGGTCATATCCCACATTCCAACCCAACGGTAGGATCCATGCCTTTTTCTTCAATAGGACAAAGCAGCAATCCTTTCCAAGGTTGGAATAACCCTGGGGTTAGCAACGCAGGAACTGCGAATCCATTTATCGGCCAACAAGGAAGTAGGCCGTATTCCACGGTTAGCATGTTTCAAAGTATTCCTCCCCTTGCTTCGGCTTGGAACCCATATCAGGGGTTATCAACTCCTTACCATTCTTTAGGAGGGAACTTTGCAGGCTATGGAGGTTATACGGCAGGAGTTGGTCAAACTCCGAATTTTGCTGGACCACAAGGTTTGCCTTTTGGTTTATCCGGTTCTAATGGTCACTTCGGGCAGCCTGGTGCCTCCCAAATCCCAGGACAATCTTTTCAGAACTTTGGGAGTTCTGCCCAGTCTGGGTGGAATCCCCTAGGTCCTCCTAGGCTTCCGTTTCTAGCAACGTTAAACTTGCCAGATCTCACTAAGCTAACGAACGACCCTATCAGATACAATCTGGCCTGGCCTCCGGTCCCAACCAAACTCCCTTCGGACATTCCAAAATTCGAAGGGAAGAGTGGTGAAGATCTGGGCGATCATGTAACCACATTCCATTTGTGGTGCTCATCCAACTCCCTCATCGAAGATTCGATTAGGTTGAGACTCTTTCAGCGCACCTTGACTGGTAATGCGGCTAAATGGTATATAGAGTTGCCAGGGGGCAGCTTTACATCGTTCGCAGACTTAGCTAATATCTTCTTGAATCACTTCCAGTTGCCTGTCCGCTATGATGCCGGAACTGAACTTCTGGCTACCTTTCGTCAAGATAAGGCAACCCACATTTCTGATCACATTCAGGAATGGAGACGGAGAAAGAGGCTCATCAAAGCCGAAATCCCTCCGGAGTACCGTCTAGAGTGGTTTTTGAAGTCTTTGCAACCCGAGATCTCCAAGGATGTCTCCATGTCTGGGGTCTATTCTGAGGAGCAAGCCATTTTCAGGGCCCAGCAGTTAGAACTGATTTACTCTCAGTCTGGGATCCTCCAAAAGTACTTGCCAGATGCTCCTGGATCTAACGTTGATTTAGCTAAGCCGAAGCCAGGTCTGCGCGCGGATGGCATTGTGGGGTCAGTAGACTCGACTACAGTGAACTTGTTGAATCAATTGCAGCAGTTGTCATTACAAACTGCTCCTAACAACCAAGTCACAATGTCTAATCCTCAAGCTTCCCAAAATTCTTCCATTAACGCCGTCCAATCCGATAACCCCAAAGGAAATCAAAATTCCAATGGGAAAAAGAAAGGACGTGGTAAGAAGAAGAATTCGGAGGGGAAGCCCGATGCAAATAAATCCGACAACAACGCTGGTGGTGGTAAAGGTGAGTCGAGAAAGAAAGTTAAGGTCCCTTGCAAGTTATGCAGTGGGGACCATCTAACTCATCTTTGCCCTAGAATTGAAGACGCTCAGCGCTTGTTAGGACAGCAAGGGACTTCTAGTTCGCAAGCTGTGTTAACTAACCCGTTTCCCCAAGGGCAGCAACTTCTTGCTGGCGCGAATTCGAATCCTGGGACCTCCTCAGGGGGCAACCAGGAAGGGGAAAAAGCATCAAATGTTTTTATGATGGGTTCAAACGTTAACGTGACTACTCGGTCACGTGATTATGGTGAAGCCGAAACATCTAAGGATAAAACGGTTCCCGGAAGTAATGACCTTCATATTGAGCGACCTCTTGTTGAGACTATGCCTAGGATACCGAAAGGTTCCGCCAAACGCGCGACGATTAACCCTAATGCTAGGGCCGCCCAAAATTACTCCATTGTGGAGGATTTGGCTCAAAGCCCGTGTGCTATGTCCGCTTTGGAAGTTCTCCAATCGTGTCTGTCTCAGAGAAGTGCTTTACTCTCCGCCATTGGGGCAGTCGATCCAGCTAACTCGTTAGTGCTCTCTTTTGACATGTCAAATGTAAAAAAGAGACTCCCTCATCATATGGCTTTTCAGGTAAAGTCAACATACCGGAAAATCAATATTTTTTGCACCGTTATAGATGAAGGAGCTTCCACATGTGTCATGTCCATGTCATGTTGGAAGGCTATTGGTTCACCTTCGGCCGTTCCTTCACCAACCGTCTTAACTGCATTTGATGGCCATTCTCACAAGCCGCATGGGATTATCCCGGCCTTTCCTATATGTGTTGGAGGGAAGGTCGTTAATATCAAAGTGGAAGTCGTAGATGCTAACCTAGATTATAATCTCCTATTAGGAAGGAACTGGGTGTACGAGATGGAAGCCGTTGTATCGACTCTGTTTCTTGTCATTTGCTTTCCTCATGAGGGGAAAATCGTTAAGGTTGATCAATTGGACTATGCTCCAATCGATCCTCAAGCAACCTCCGACTCTACTGTTCCTTTGGTGGATAACCCTCGCCCGCCGACTGAGAATTTAGGAGTAGGGATGTATTCCTCATTGATGGGTACGTTTGATCTTCCCTCTCCTTTTGCAAGAATCAATGCTATTTCATCATCCAAGGAGTATTCTCGAGAAGAATTCTTCCGAACTCATTATTTTTCTGACCCTTGGACCTTGCCTTCACCTACCACCACATTAGTTGAAGGACAAGTGAATGGAATGGCGTTTCCTATATCTGCAGTCGAGCTTAGATATCAGTCTATCGTAGACTCTGCAGATAACCATTCTACTCCTTTTTCCGAAGAGGAATTAGATGGTCATGTGGCCCCCGCTTGGAGCTTTGATTCTAACTCTGCCTTGGACTGCTTAGATTCGGTTCTACCTTCTGAAGAAGCAATCCTCGAAGTAATGATGGGTATAGATCGACCTTGGGAAGACTTACACCATCGTTCATATTTTCTTCCTCCATTGCAGGAAGTAGAATCTAAATTCTCCGAGCTCGTTGATAGTGATGTTTGTATGGTGTCGAACCCTTTGGCTCCAACACACGTACGTGTCGAAGGTAATATGTCGGTAATCTCAAAAACGATACCTATAAACATCTCTAAGAATCCTAACATCGTCGAGAATATCTTCATCGGAATTGAGTGTTCCCCTGAAGAAATTCAAATTTATACCGACCTATTCAAAGAATATCGGGATGTATTTGCTTGGTCTTATGAGGAAATGCCCAGCATTGATCCTTCTATCGTCCAACATGAGATCAAGACGTACGAAAACGCAAAACCGATTCGTCAAAGGCTTCGGCCGGTTAACCCTAGGAAAGCAGCGGCTATCAAAGCTGAGGTTGAGAAGCTGCTAAGGGCGGGTTTTATATACCCTGTTCCTCTTACGGATTGGGTTTCGAATCCAGTCCCTGTGGACAAAAAGCAAGGAACAATCCGCGTATGCATCGATTTTAGGGACTTAAACAAGGCTTGTCCAAAAGACAATTACCCCACGCCATTCATTGATCAGATTATCGACGAGTGTGCGGGTAATGAGATTTTCTCCTTTATGGATGGTTTCTCAGGTTATAATCAAATTTCTATTCGTCCTGAGGATCAGCATAAAACTGCCTTCATATGTCCCTGGGGTACCTTTGCATATCGAAAGATTCCCTTTGGTCTTAAAAACGCTGGAGCCACGTTTCAGTGGGCCATGTCCTACGCTTTCCACAACATAAAACATGTCATCGAAGCATACTTAGATGATCTCGCTGCTCGTTCTCGAAAGAGAACAGATCACCCTAGTCATCTTCGATTGGTCTTTGAGCGATGTCGTTTCTATAAAATCCGGTTGAATCCCAATAAGTGCGTTTTTGCGGTTACATCCGGTCGGTTGTTAGGGTTTATAGTGTCCAATGAAGGGATTCGGGTTGATCCCTTCAAGGTTGAGGCAATAGTTCAGTTGCCTCCCCCGTCCTCAATCCGTCAACTTCAAAGTCTTCAAGGGAAGGCCAATTTCTTGAGACAGTTTATAGCAAACTACGCCGAGATCACTAAAGGGTTCATGCGTTTGCTACGAAAAGGAATTCCATTTGTATGGGACGACTTTGCGCAGCGGTCGTTTGATGCTTTGAAAAAGGCATTAGTCTCTGCCCCACTTTTGAGTCCACCGGATTATGGTAGAGAATTCCTTTTATATCTCGCTGCAGCAGAATCTACCATTGGTATGGTTCTAGTTCAGGAAGACGATGCTCTTGTCGAGCACGTGATTTATTATTTGAGCCGAGGCTTAATAGGCCCTGAACTTCGCTATTCTCCGGTTGAGAAGTTGGCCTTGGCAGCTGTCCGTGTTGTCCAGAGGCTCCATCATTATATTTTGCTACGCAAAACTTTTGTCCTAGCGGCAGTCAATCCATTCCAATTTGTCCTCAGTAGGCGAGTGATTGGGGGCAAATATAATAGATGGATAGTTATTTTACAAGAATTCGACCTCGAGTTCTTGTCCGCCAAGTCTAAGAAATCTATGGTTTTTGCGGAGCTAATTTCTGAGCTTCCTTGTGGAGAAGATATTGTTTATGAGGAAAATTTACCCGACGAGCATATATTCCTCATCTCTTCACAAGACCCTTGGTATGGAGATATCATTGTTTATCTCCAGACTTCGAAGTTTCCCTCTGCTTTCTCCAAGGATGAACGTCGTAAGTTACGTCACCTGGCTAAAAACTATGTTATCATTGGTGACACATTATACCGTCGAGGGGTTGATTCAATTCTTCGACGTTGTTTAACCTTAGAGGAAGCAGAGACTGTTCTTAATGATTGCCACAGTGGAGCTTGTGGTGGTCATCTATCCGGGCTTGCTACAGCCCAGCGCATCTTACGTGTCGGCTACTTTTGGCCTTCACTCTTTAAGGACTGTGTGGAAGCGGTCAAACACTGTCACCCGTGTCAAATTTTTACTCGCAAGATGCGCGCGCATCCAGCTCCCCTTTTTCCCGTCGTCACCGTCGGTCCCTTCACTAAGTGGGGTATTGATTTTACGACTTGTAATCTGCCTTCGGTGGCGAATCACAAGTACATTATCGTGGCCGTAGACTACTTCACGAAGTGGGCGGAGGCCATGCCTACTTATAAGAACGACAGTGACTCGGCAGCTTTGTTTCTTTTCAATCAAGTTATCTCAAGATTCAGTATCCCAAGAGAGATTGTCACTGACCATGGCAGTCATTTCCAAAATCAGCTAATGTCCGAATTGGCTTTTAAATTAGGTTTCCGTCAGGAGCATTCGTCCCCTTACTATCCTCAGGCCAATGGACAGGTCGAGGCGGTCAATAAAACTCTTAAGACGATACTCCAACGGACAATCGATAAGAATCGGTCCAATTGGCACATTATGTTGTATTCGGCTCTTTGGGCATACCGAACCTCCGTCAAAACGGCTACTGGTTTTACTCCTTTTCAGTTAGTTTACGGGATGGAATCTATCTTTCCGGTCGAATGTGAAATTCCATCTCTGAAATTGGCTGTCGAGCTTCTTCCTGAGACTTCGAGTCTCGAGGAGCGCCTAGTTCACCTGGAACATCTCGATGAGCAGCGTCGAGATGCCGCCACGATGAATGAGGCCCATAAGAAAAGGGTCAAAACTCAGTATGATAAGTCTGTCCGTCCTCGTGTCTTTGCTGAAGGTGACCTTGTCTTGGTCTATGACCAAGATAAGGATGCCTTGGGGGCAGGCAAATTCAAGCCCATGTGGTACGGTCCTTTCATTATCAAACGAGTCTTAGAAAAAGGATCGTATGAGTTAATTGATTTCGAAGGAAACAAGCTGGCGGAGCCCCGAAATGGGCTCTATTTAAAGAAGTATTTTGCTTAGTTTTACCAGGCAATGGCTTCTTTGTATTTTATGTGTATTTGTACATATATTATCGAGCGTTTTCTGATATCAGCACTTTTTGGTCTGCCTTGGCAGGTGCTGATGGATGATTTGGTTTATTTTGGATTCGCCGATGGTGCTATTCGGCACACTCGGAATCTTGCTTCCGCAGCTTGGGTACTTTATTACCCAACTGGTCAGTTGATGATATCGAGAGGCGTGTGTATCGGTCCTGCGTCAAATAATATGGCCGAGTATACAGCTATTATCAATTTATTATCCGAGGCAATCTCTTATGGGATCGACTCGTTGGTAGTATACCTTGATTCTCAATTGATAGTGTCTCAGTTAAATAACATTTATCGGGTTAGAGATCCATTATTATATCACCAATATTTAAGGGTGAGGTTGTTGCAAAGATCATTTATTTACATTAATTATTTGCACATTCCAATATCTCAAAATTGGTTAGCTGATTCTATCGCTAATCAAGCATTAGACTGGCATATCAATCATTCATCATCATAAAATCATGCATCAAAAAGTCAAACTGTATATATATATATATATATATATATATATATATATATATCGCAAAGCGTCTCGGGTGTACATATGTGTGTCCAAAAATATACAAAATTGGGACTCAAATGCCCATAATCATGTCAGGCATATCTAACGCCTCGGCTCTGGATGAGCAACTAAATAAGTAACTATAGCATTGGCCACGCACCGAAAGACGCGAACCCAGTCACGTGGCATCCCAACCACATGACGCTGCATATCTGGAGGAAGGTCCTCCACCTCGGCCATTGGTACTTGGCAGCTCAGTCTCGTCAAGTGTCGCTGGACGTTGTTGAGGGTCCTTTCCGCATCTGCAGCCGTCTCTTCGGCTCCTCGGCCACGCCGTCCATGCCGCGGGAATCCATCTGGTCGCACAGGCCCAATGTCTGGAACATGATCATCATATTAGTCATTTGAATCTCATCAAAAAATATTTTTCAAAATTTATCATTATATTTGAAAAATCCAAAAAATCATAAAATCATAAAAATCAAAAATCTTACCAATCTCGCCCCATGCTGCATCCGGTGGTAACACTAGATCAGGATCTCCTCGGAAATCCAGTCCAACATAGGGGTAGTCATCTATGGCGATGATTTGTTTCTCCCACCAAGTAAAAAAGTCATCGTCGAATGCATTTCTAGGCACTTCCCCACCCCCCAGACGTTTCATCAAGTCAGCCCACCGGCCCATGCGTGGATCACGTGGACTACTGATGGGAACTGCTACCCTGGGGCGGAGTGCGGGAACCTTCTCGAAGAAGAAAGTGCATAAAATAGTTCTGTACCCAAAGTTCTTGGTCCGTCCCCTCCTGATAGAAGCAAGATGTTCTTTCATGTTGGCGAGTAGAGGAGTACACCAGTCAAACACCGTGGTGAGATAGTCCACTGCTACGCTCATGTTTACCCGTGATGCCTGATGTAGCGAGGATGATCCGTTCACTCGAGCTATGGTGAACAAGATTATCCGCAGTGACAAGCTCGCCACGTCTAGGATAGAGATCTGGCTCCCGACCTTTCGATGACCTGGGCAGTAAATTTGAACATAGTCGTCTACACTGAGGCTATTCCGGGTCCTGCCCCGGGAGTGTACTACCTCTCCCCTTCGGGAAAGGCCCGTGATGAAATATATATCTTCCACTTCTACCCTGAGTGGCATCTGATCAATCACAAAAGATTCTTCCTCGACATCCCAATAATCAATGAGTCTCTCGAGCAGACGCACGTTTGCTTTCATATTTGGCAACTTGAAGAATTTTAACAATCTGCATCCCCGCAGGGCGTCTAATGCCTCATCATTGTTCATAACTTCATTATCTACAGCTGAGTGCTCTCTTTCACGCCATGTGATAGTCATCCTGGAAGAAAAAATCATTTTCATCCATTAGTTTTATGTATAAAAAAATTTCGCTGCGCACACGCGGGTTACCCTATACACAGTCGCGTGTAGGGCCGTCGTATACGCGAGTTCTATACATCCAACCTGCGTGTACGCCGCAGAGCAATTTTTTGCAAAAGTCTAACGGTGAAACATTAATTAAACTTCCTAAAAACTATCACAATCAATTGCAAGACAAGTTTAGTGCTTACCTGGAAGTTTTCGGCAAGTTTGAACGGTTAAATAAGTCACGGGGAAGTTTGCTCCTTTTGCTCCACAATTTTTGCTCTCCAAGTCAAACGGTGAAAATGGTAAGTCCAAAATTTCTTTTTATAAGTTTTGAAAATGCAAAATTTTTTCAAAATTTTATTTTGTTTGGTTTCATGTCACTTTTAACTTGGGAGCTTGGAATGTCGAGATTGGGTTGTTTTTCAGGACATTTTGGACATTTTTCGACGGTTCGAGACGGTTCCATGACTGCTAACCCGTCATGGCAGGTATCGTGTTCTCACTGGCATATAGGTTAGGGACACCATTTTTCCGTTGCATTATGCATACTAGCCTCCATTTGACCGATACATCTGCCGTAGGGTCGACCCCATCATGTTATGGTTCGTAAGCCATTTTCACTCGCCGATTCTTTAAATCATGACATGATGGTAGAGCCATCCTTTTACATGGGCATCCTAGTTAGCACCTCACTGACATTTGTTGCCCATGCTGCTTCGTTTTGAGTAGGCTCGGGAGTCCTCTGTAGTCCCGCCATGACTTATGCGTTGAAGACTCATTCCTCTGTGCTTCTTCGTTTCGTTCTGGCCTTATACCCTAGAGGCTCCTATGTGTGTTGAGTTGTACTTCTGCATTGCATGTTGACTATTTGCACCTTTTGGCCTATAGCCGGCTTCACTTGGACTCGTGTTTAAGCCTACTTTTGACCATGACGTCTGCAAAATCAACCTTGCATACCCTTGACTTCTGCAACTTGACATACCCAGATCCGTGGAAGGAACCTACCTCTGAGTGTCACTGACCAGTTTTTCACCTCCCTGCATTGAGCATAGGAACGTTCCTTTCCCAGGAACTAGATCATCTGTTTCACCGACACTCGTTCTTTCCATTGTACCATAGCATTCTTTTATTCTTTTTCCAGCTTATCAGAAAAAGACAAAAAAATTAAATATTCCAAAAAGAGAGGGAACAGGGACATTATTTCCATTTATTGTTGGCAGCTAGAGTCAGTCGTGTCGCCCTTGAACAAAGCACTCAAAACAAAGTCTCCTCCGCATGGGTGGGATTTAGTTTGACTTAGGTACGCCATAACCTTGTTATCGAGTCAGTTCTCCCCCGATTGGTTATCTCTTCCAATCATATGGAGGGTTCGTTCGTGCCTTCTGCATGACGAACTTATACAGATTCATCATATGCTGCCACATAGTCACATTGAGTCGTGCTTTTGTTCAAGGGAAGTTAGCCTGAGTCGGCCTTTCTGCGGTGTCTCTTGACTCATTTTTCAGTGAGCCATCCCTGGTTGTCAGTGTCATGTCTATCATCACATCAGTTATATTGGTCCTTTACTCGTGCCGGTTTGAGAAGGTCCCCATTGACTTCTTGCTGGCGGGTCTTGTCCTTATCGACGACAACACATTGCTCTGAGGACAGGCCTAGAGCCGCACCCTGGCCCTATTTTCATTATTGATAGGTTACCTTGTGCTCAGCATCGATCAGTATCATGGGTCTTTGACTGAGTGGTTTCCCTTGTGTTCGACATCAGCATACATTATCACACATTGGGATTCGTGCAGTACCTTGGTTTCCATTTGACCCTATTGGTGGATACCTCGCCTCTGTGTCGGCTTTCATTATTGGTTGGTTCAGAGGGTTTCTGCCGTGCGCTAGCCACATCTTGTGTACGCCGGAAACGTACTTCGGTTGGGTTACTACATCTTTTTCGTCCGATTCCTTCCACATTATTGGCCTACGGGTTACACTCGCGCTAGATTGATGAAGGATGCCTTAATGCCTTCCTTCTAGCGGATCTTTCCCTATCGACTCCGACTCATTGCTCTGGGGCAAAGATCTAGAGTCCATTTGGCAGTACCTTGGGGTTTGCAGTCATTAGTGGCAGATTCCTCACTATCGACAGTGGGAAACCATCATTGTCTCCTGATTGATAGATTCTTACAGGTGTTCGACTTCAGCTCATCTATTCACACTTGTTAGATTGTACTGGGTACCTTTACGCTCATTATCATTATCGGTGAGTAGTCTCGCGTTTGTTAACGGTATACATCAATGACCGGTAATCAAACGATTTCTCACATGGTCGACTTCAGATCATTTATTCCCATGATGTAGAAATGTACCACGACGGTCGGTGAAGACCTCAGGTTGTATCAGCATTCATTGGTTCACTTGACAGTTGCTCCTGTTGCTGCTAGTTGATACCACTCCACCTTATATGTTGCAGTCAGTCATGGCGACATTCTATATGCTGGCACCTGAGTTTGCAGTGTAGTACCATCCTATTCCATCATGTTCAGTTGGTACCTTATGGGATCAGTCTTTGATTTCAGTGATCCGTTGCATCTTTCAGCATCATTGACAGTTTTATATGTGATATTCAGACATGTACTTTCTCATTATGATCAGATGATCCATTATGTATTTTCCAGTCAGTTATACTTGTATAATTAGTGGATCCGCTTGTACTTGATATGCGGACATGCTTTACTTTTCCTGAGCATGGGTATGCCCGCCTCAGACAGTGTTTCTTTCTGATCTCCTTTCGGTGGCTTGGCAGACTGAATTCTGGTGAAGTCCTCCTCGGGTTTTCGGCAGAGTTCCTTTCCTTGTACTTACTTAATATATTTCGGCCATCATGTTCCCCTTCTGACCTCATACATTAGGGGGCATCTGTTATAGCTCCAAATCTCACTCTTATGGTTTGTGATGCTGCACTCATGGCCTAGGGCAACCCCTCCTTCTAGACCTGGTCCAAAAATTTAAAAAACAGTGTTTTATTCCCTATACGCGACATTGCCCTGAGTTAAACGCGTGTACACGTGGGTCTGTTATACCCAACCCGCGTGTATCTATTAAAACACTTAAAAAAAAATACTTCCTCTTTTTCGGGCGGAGATCGCGGGTTTTACCTGCTGGATCACCTGTTATTGCCCGTGGCCCAACTGTTCCCAACTAACTCCTAACTAAAAAACTACTTTGGAGAGGGTATAAAAAGACATCAAAGGGAAGGCCAAGGGGAGAGAGAAGAGAGCAAGATTATTATGCTGAGATTTTTCCCTTAGACCAGGTCTGAAGTCCTTGGTGCTTTCTGCACTTCCCCCATTTTGCATAGGAAACCCTTGTTTCCATGTGTCTTGGTGATCATTCATCCTTGATATCATCATTTGAGTAGGACTTGGAAGGAGCTCTTGTTGGAGGCTTGAGGCTGGAACGAATCCGGGAGGAAGCTTTGCTTGGAGCCTGCTGAAGGTGTTCAGGTGATATCTTTCCGATATATGTACTTTATTTGCCTTTATATATAAAGAAACACGTCTTTGTTCCCGAAACAATCTTTCTTTATGCTTATGATATTCTTGTCTTGAATTCTTATGCAAGTGGTTACTTAAAGATTTTTATAACTAACTTTATAACATAAAGATGGTTTATACATAAGTATCTGTACATGTATTGTTGTGTTCTTTGATTTGTTTGTCTTGCAGGTCAAAGAAAGAAGAAGGGAACTCCAAGAAGGGTTTGGACCCTAAAGGCCTTCTCGAACGTAGGACCTTAGGTACGTACCCTAAACATTAGAATTTTCTTAAAAGTAAAAATGATGGCTGTGTGTGTGTGTTTCTTTGAATAAGCAATTTTCAGTCTGGTAGAGTCTTAGCCCAAAGGACCCTAGGGGTACTTTCCCTTCAACCAGTAGTGCGCCTCCCAATTCAGCTTGGCACACTCACTTGAAGGAACATAAAGGTAGCCCAGGTAGCATAATAAAGAACCACAAAGGTGGAACTATGGAGCTTGATTTCCATCCACTAGAATCTAGTATGTGGTGGCAAACTCTAGATAATTTTGTATAGTTGCATCCATCCAGAGTTCTCATGGCCACAAGCGTTGACAATAGTAGTCAATGCTGCAACTGGGGGCTAACTGAGGAAATCTATAACATGATTGGTGCTACCCTTCTTGTATTTAATGTTCAAGTGGAATTTTCACATATATGTAGACCACTTCTGATGTTGATCATTCTGCAACTTCCTTTGTGTATGTATAAATTGAAGAGGTTGTGATATGTGTGGATGATTGTCTCCTTCCCCATAATGTAATGTTTCCATTGCCAACATGGCTTCACGATAGAATATATATTCTTATTATAGGTGGGATATTTTTGAATTGTATTAGAAAGAGTCTCACTATGATAGGCCACCATATGTCCTTGATATGTGAGAACTACACCAATAGCATAGTCAGAGGCATCTGTCTTAATTTCAAATGGTTGTTGCAGGTATGGATATGTGAGTACTGGTGTAGAGCAGAAGTTGTGTGTCAAATCAACGAACGCCTTCTGTTGGGACCCAGACCATGAAAATTTTTCTTTCTCTCCACCCTTGGTAGCTTGGCTCAAAGGCCAAGTGATATGAGAGAATCCCAACACAAATCTCCGATAAAAATTGGTAAGGCCCAAAATGCTGCAAAGCTCTGTTAGAATGGTTGGGGCTAGCCAATCCCTAAAGACTTGGATCTTATCCAGATCCACATGCAGTTCTTTATCATCAATGATTTAGCCCATTTATTGGATTTGGCTCATGGAAAAGGTGCATTTCTCCAAGTTGGCACATAGTTTGTGCTACTGCAGGGTTTAAAGGACTTGTTGAATGTGTTGTAGATGTTATTCCCAAATCTTGCTAAAGATGGGGATGTTGTCCATATATACAACCACAAAATGAGCTGGTGAAGGGCTATAAGGTGTCATCCATCAACCTCATAAAAGTTGTAGGGGAGTTTTTCAACGTGAAAGGCATGACCAACCACTCGAAAAGGCCCTCCTTGGATTTGAAGGTGGTCTTCCATACATTTGTGGGTTCTATTAGAACCATACTTCAAATCGATCTTGTTGAAATATTTGGCCCCCTTGAGCTGGTCAAGAAGGTCATCAATCCGTGGGATTAGATAATTGTCCATGACAATGATTTTGTTTAGTTCCCAATAATCAATGCAATACCTCCAGGTTCCATCGTTCTTTTGTATAAGTACAATCAGGCCCCCACAAGGTGAGGAACTTAGTCATATGTTCCCTTTTTGAAACAACTCCTAGATCTGCCACTTGATTTATTCATTTTCAAGAATGGAGTGGTGGTATATCATCCCATTAGGTAAAGGTGATTCGAGAGTCAGATCAATCAAATGCTTGACCTAACAGCATAAAATTACCACAATGGGTGAGGAGAAAATGTCTCTATATTCTTTCATGACCTTATCCACCTGCTTCTACTACGTGGAGGAATCCTTCCCGAGGGATATGGATGTGGCTACTATATTCCCGTTACTTTGGGATCGAATAAAAAAGAAACAAATTTCTCGGTCAATTCACACTGCTTGTGTCACTGCAACTAGTTCTGCAACTGTCTCTCGGGTACTGTTTGCAACTAGATTTGCAATTGTCTAATGATAGATTGTGCCTGCTGACACTGGAACTGCTACTATGATATTGTGGGATCCTGTAGAAAAGGTGATGATTATGCTACAACAATATGGAATTTATTTGACTGATCTCCTTGTTTCAACTGCATTGGACCCTTCCCTTCTGGCACGCTAGTGTCTCATACTCCTCCTCCTCCTCGTACAATCATCCCTGTAGAGCTGCAAAATATGAAAACTCAAAACTGGAGAAAATAAACCTCAAAAATCTCCTTCTTTCCTCTACTCAACTGCTGCTATGCTACTTGTAGTCCCTCCTAGAATGGGAAAATCTTCTAGCTTCTACTACCAATCTACGATTGAGAAAATCAAATTTCTTGGCTAGAAACTCTTTGAGAGAAATCTCCCCCTATGTGTGCAATTTCTCTTCCACTTGATGCTGATTTTGCATCTGAAACTACTGCAAAACCCTCTACGTCCAACAAAGGAATCTTCTCAGCGAAAATCTTAGTTTTTGCTACTTCCTCTGACTGCTGGAATCACTATCCTACGCTACTTAGCTTTCCTGCAAACCTACAATTGAAAATCAAAATTGTCCCCCAACAATCTGGCCTACCTGTCAATGAAATGCGCAACCTATAAGAGTTTTGGCTTGCTGCTCCCTTTGAGTAGCGAAATTCTCTCCTCTTCTTTTGAGCTTCTTGGTTGATCCCTCACACTCTGATACCATGTGAAAAGCGTTAGGAAAATATTCTGTAGCTTAGAAAATTTCACTATGATTTTTTTTTTAATCACTGGAAATTATTATTCTAACTGTAAATTAATTAACAGTTTGTTCGCCCATAAAAACAATGAATAATTCACTATTTCAAACTTCACAAATAAAACTGTGGAAGAAAATAATGCTAGAGATGGAGAAAATCTAGCACACACACATAAATTTTACACAATTATTTTTGGACAAATGTTCGTGGAAGAACCCAACTTGGGAAAACCAATGCAGCAGTTGAGGATTTTTATTATTAAGAAACAATGATATTCTAAGTACAATATGGATGCAATAAATTGACAATCCACAACAAGAAAATCTGGCCAAAATTCTCTAAGGGAATTTCCATTCCTCCATAAGAAACCCCAACAACTCACACTTCATGCACTTGCGCGACTGCCGATAGTCACGCTTCTTCCCATACTCATGTTGCTGCCTGTACTCAGGATTCTTCCTATACTCACATTGTTGCCCATACTTGGGCTTCTACCTTCACTCCCGCTTCCCATACTCGAGCTACCTGCACTAGGAATAACTCACCCTCTTGTTGCTACCTGCACTAAGAATAATTCATCCTCTTGTTCTTGCCTCTCTGGATATGGAAATCTTCCTCCGAATCACTTTCCCTGCTCCTCATTGACACTATGTCCCTCTCTAGCTTGAACTCTACTGCTACAAGCTTGATTTGTACAAGGAACTGCTGCTCAAGTGTCTTTTGGTGTGTTCACCATCATCACGTTGCTACCATCTTATATCTTCCTGTTGGAACTCAAACAACCAAGATTAAATCTTAATCAATGGATAAGATCATTTCTTGATCGATCCATGTGAGTTTCCAAAGAATTCTCACCTTGAATTAATTAAATATGATTAATTAACCAATTTTCCTAAGTTTGGACTTAGGAAACATTAAAAAATAGGTTAATAATCTAATTAAGTAATTTCTAGGTGGAATTTCCAGAAATAATTTATGAATTTTGGAGATTGCATACATTTTAGCCTCTCTACCAAATTTCGTGACTATAACACATCCGATGCTATAGAAACTAAGACTCCCTCTTAACAAGGACTATGTTCTAGTGTTGCACACTCTGTCACAACACTCTATCTTTGTGTCATCTCCTGTCATGCTACAGATTTCTGGATACTGCTGCCGACCAACCACTGCGCAAATCTGATGTTGCATTTATGTTGCTGTTGATGCTTCCATACTGCTGCCATTGCAACTTCCTCTCACTTGTTGCTGTTACAAATGCAACAACTACAACTAAGAAGCATTTGAAATACATAATTATCTATTTTTGTTGCATTTGTCTCTTGAGCCCTGATTGCTACTAGCCACTGCATTGTCTACTGAAGAATCTGTGTTGCTACTAACTCTAATATTGAGCCTCCTGCGTTGCTATCAATTCAACACTGTGCTCCTCAACATTTGACTACTACTAGTATATGCAAATTTCACTTAGGAATCTTAATCCAACTACTGACACTAACCCATCTTGCTACTGAATACTATGGGCCCCCGTAGCAAGGTAATTATCCATGAGGAAGACACCTCAAGGACACTGCCCAAAATTCTGTATCTCTTCTCGGGCCACATCACCAAATCACCCCACCTCACTCCTGGAGGTATGTCTGTGAGCATAGAAAAATTTGATCTACTCATACTATTACTGCTACTACAAGAATGAGTCTGATCTCCTCATATCCTGAAAGCTAACTTCCATAGGGTTTCTCCATCTGAAGCTACACTACCTCTTAGTCTCAATATCCCTATAGGAAATCTCTCTGATCCCTCTTGGAAACTCACACTATCCTCCTACACTGGAAATTGGATTGCATAGCTCCGCGTTGAGAATATTCTAGCTAGAACTGCACCGGCATACTACAACTAGGCAATTAACACTACCTGTGTCACTGCAACTAGTTCTCCAACTATCTCTTGGGTACTGACTGCAACTATATTTATAAATGTCTAATGAAAGATTGTGTCTACTTACATTGAATATGCTACTATGATACTGTGGGATCCTATAGAAAAGATGATGGTCCCATTGCAACAATCTGGAACTGATTTGATTGATCTCCTTGTTGTAGCTGCGCTGGACCCTGCCCATCTGGCACACTAGAGTCTCATACTCCTCCTCCTCCAGGATCTGATACCACGATATCTCCTTTCAAGCCTAGTCCATGGTTGGGACCCTTCCTTTCTTTGTAACTCACACTTCCTCTAGCATCTACCTCTGACAACTGGAAGTCGATATGCTACCTAGATTTGCATTCTGGCTAGCTTGTACAACCTCCTTTGGCAATCTCGTACGATCATACCTGCAGAGCTGCAAAATATGAAAACTCAAAACTAGAGAAAATAAACCTCGAAAATCTCCTTCTTTCCTTTGCTCGATTGCTGCTATGCTACTTGTACTCCCTATTGGAATGAACAAATCTGTTAGCTGCTACTACCAATTTGCAACTGAGAAAATCAGATTTCTTTGCTAGAAACCCTTTGAGAGAAATCTCCCTCTGTGTGTGAAATTTATCTTCCACCCGACATTGATTATGCAGCTGAAACTGTTGCAAAACCCTCTACGTCCAACCAAGGAATTTTCTCAGTGGAAATATGAGCGGATGTTGCTCCCTTTGACTGCTGGAATCACTATCCCAGACAACTTGATTTTCCTACAACCTTGCAACTGAAAATAAAATTTCTACCCCAACAATTCAACATGCCTATCAAAGAGCTATGCAACCTATAGGAATTTCGGCCTCCTGCTCCCTTTAAGCAACAAAATTCTCTCCTTTGATCCTGAGCTTCTTGGTTGATCGCTCACGCTCTAATACCATGTGAAAATTTTGGCGCTACGAAATTATTCTGCAACTCATAAAATTTCGCTACTAAATTTTATTGCAGCGACTGTAAATTTTTCTTCTAACTATAAATTAATTAACAATTTGTTGGCCCATATAAACAATGAATAATTCACTACTGCAAAGTTCACAAATAAAATTGCATAAGAACATAGCACTGGAAATTGAGAAAATCTAGCACACAAACACATATATTTTACACAGTTAGAAAATCTAGCACACACACACATATATTTTACACAGTTATTTTTGGACAAATGTCCCCGGAAAAACCCAACTTGGGAAAATTAGTGCAACAAAAGAGGGGTTTTTATTATTAGGAAACAATGATATTTTGAATACAATTTGGATGCCAGAAATTGGCAATCCATAGTAAGAAAATTTGGCTGAAATTATCTAAGGTAATTTCCCCTCCTCCAAAAGGAACCCCAACAACTCGCGTTTCCTGCACTCACGTGACTTCCAGCACTTACGATTTTGTTCGTAATCGCGTTGCCACTCGTACTCAGGCTTCTAACTGTACTCATGTTGCTGCCCATACTTGGGCTTTCTGCTAACACTCATGCTACTCGTACTCGTGCTGCCAGCACTGGGAATAACTCAGCCTCTTGTTGATACCTCTCCAGATCTGGAAATCTCCCTCTGAATCACTTTCCCTGCCCCTTAATGACATTGTGTCCCTCTCTAGCTTGAACTCTACTGTTGCTAGCTCGATCTGCACAAGGAACTGCTGCTTAAGTGTCTTTTGGTGTGTTCTCCATCACCACATCGATCCCATATCATATCGTCTTGATGGAACTCCAACGACCAAGATTAAATCTTAATCAATTGATTATATCATTTTTGGATCAATCTGTGTGATTTTCTAGAGAATTCTCACCTTGACTTAATTAATTTTGATTAATTAACTAGTTTTCCTAAGTTTAGACTTAGGAAACATTAAAAAATAGGTTAATAATCCAATTAATTCATCTCTAGGTGCAATTTCCAGAAACGATTTCTGGGTTTTGGAAGATATCATGAATTCTAGCCTCTCCACCAAATTTCGTGACTAAAACACATCAATGCTATAGAAACTAACACAACCAATGATTAGGGGATCTCCCTGGTGTAGAGTCCCAACTAGACCCTACATTGTTTGGAATAGGAATTCCATCCACTTTGTCATCCTCACTGCCATCTCATTCACTTTATGATATGATTTGGTATTAATCAACAACATGTGATAAAACCAATATAACTTTTGATAAATGCAAGTAAAAATGGTTTTTTTAAATACTTACATATAATATGCACAAAACACTACCACAAACAAGATAGATGGCATGAACATCTAAAACAACATTGTTAGCATAATCTGATAAAGATACATGTGAAAGGAAATATTGGTTTATTGATTAAAAAGTAGTTTACAACCAACAAAAATCGTTAAAGCATAACTAGAGTACAATTTCAAATAAGACACTCAAGCCAACATTCTCACTTCCGCTTCGTCCACCCCTGCTCACGTTGGTGCTTCTTTCATTTATCTCTATGAGTTATGAAAAAATCGACTCGTTCTTGCCCCCATTGTGCAGTTTCGTAATGTTCTTCGCCTATGATCCAAGGTTGGAGCATAGCCGATGTTGAATCTAAAACACAAAACAATAATGGGATATAGTACCCCTATCCCTATATAGGGATAGGGGTAGGAGCCATTCAAGAGCCATCTTATCTCGCCCTACCTTTCCAAAGCGTAGGTGAGGAGCCATTACCCACCAATCTTGGTAAGGAAGCAAGGGAAAAATTCCATCGATAGGCCCGATTCAGATTCCTTTGCTTTTTTCTTTCTTCCCGAATCTCATTTGAACCTTGGCCTGGCTGATGCCCAGGCCAAGAAAAGCAGAAAAATTAGTCATACAGTGCTTGACCTAATTTGAGAGCTAGATAACAAAATAGTTTTTTTTCCTTAACACATATGAATGTAAACACATATCATCAACAATTAAGAGAAGAGTCACCCAACGCTTTATGATACATGTTTGATAATACTGCCTTGCTCAAAGAGCTTCTGAATATTGAGTAGAAATGTAGAAATGCACAATTACAATAAACATTAACTAGATCCAATAATGGAGCATTGAATCCATTACTTGCTTTCTCAAAAGAATAAAGAGCTATCTAACAATATGCTTACAATGGAAACCAAAGATAAAAGTCCTTTTGCTCTAGTCATGAAGGTGTATTTATAAGAGGCAAGGTGACCTTTCACCTCCCACTATGACTCGTGGACATCCCATGACCTTTCGACTTCCCCGTAACTTCACATTTTCTTTTCGCATTTCTAATTACAAAAATATGTTATTTATAAAATTATAATCAAAATTAAGAAAAGGAAATACATTCATGTGATAATTTGTGTAATCGGAATCTATGACAGTTCGATACAAATTTATTTTGTCGCATACTTGTGCCATGCTTTATACTTAGCAGCTACATCCTTCACCTTTTGAGATAATTCTTGATCATATCTAACCTTGCGTTCCAATGCATCTGGTAGCAATGTCTTTGCTTCCACTTGCAAGTTGTTCCAAATCATTGTTAATTTCGTGTGCAATTTGGCGGGCTTTACAACATAATGAATAATGGCCTCCTTTGTCACTTCTAACTCCTTTTGTATAACAACATCCCTTATGATATCCAATGCTTCTCACATTTCTCATTTGATTTCTTCTTTCGACCTTACTTCTCCTAGTGCACCAATAGAAGGTACCTTGTACATTCTGACCAAAGCCTCTAATCCGCTATGTAATTTTAGATAGGTTGATATTGTGTTATCCATGTTGCTTAATTTTTCATGCGATTGCATAAACATCCTTACTTCCACCCTATCTAGCTCAACCTCTATCCTACCCTTCTTAGGCAACTTTGTGGGTGCATTGGGGTACTTTGTGCTCCATTCTTGAATAAAATCTACTGCTGAGAGAGCAAGTCTTAGTAACGTTACTCTTTCCTAAAACTCCTTTTTTATATCAATTAGATGAGCTACTACCTTATCTAGTATTATAATCTCATCATATACCTATTTCATAATTTCCTCCGACTCTTTTAGCTCTTCAAGAATTGCTAATTGAAAACTTTCCCTGTTGGAACTTGTGGTGGACAAACTTTGATTCTCTACGAGGAGTTGTTCTTTCTGTGGTTGTGCATTGGCTAACACTTTCTTCAATATTTCAACCTCTTGAGATAGGTAATCAATGTTTTTCTATGTTGCTGCTGCAAATTCTATGCATAATGAAGCTATTGCCTTAGGATTGGTTCTTGTATCTGCTACAATCTCCCTTTCTAGATTGATCAAAACAGGCTGGTTTGGCTCATTAGGCTTTTCTCTCGACTGATTTTAAACTTGAATTGGTTGATAGTAAAGTTTGAGATGTCTAATATTATTTCTTCTCCTTGGACCTTGAGGCCGAATGTTCAAGGTAGCCATAATTGGTTTAGCTGCCAAATTCTCTAATCTGATTTCTTTAGCTTGCTTATCAACTTCCTATTTGGAAAAAAATTGTTGCTCTAATTGCTTGACCACCCCTTCTTCCTATTTCTTCCTTTTCTCTTCTTCTTCAATTTGCCTTCTTTTCATCTCTTCTTCTTCTTGTTTCTTCTTTATAGCTTCTTCTTCCTTCTTTGCAACTTCTCTCTTTTTTTGCAATACCTCTTGTTTTTATCTCTCCTATTCTTTCCTATTTACTTCATCCTCTTGTTGCTTTCTTTGTGCATCCACTTTTTCTTTCTTTTTGTTCTCCTCTTCTACTAGCTTCTTTGCATCTCTATCCTCTTTCATCTTATTATTTCTTTCCTTCTTAGCATCTTGTTCTTGATTCCTTTTAAGTTCTAACTTTTCTTTGATGTCCATGTTGTCTTGAGCTTCTTCTTCTTAATAATTTTGAACATCTATAGCCTTGGATGGACCTCCTCCTTTGGCCGCTTCAACTACTTTAGTAGCGTTGAAGAAAATTTTAGTATTTTCCTCTTCTACAGAAGATGTCGAAGCATACATCCAACTATACCTTAATTTTGCGCAATGTTGAGTAGCTACACCTTTAGGATCATATATGTGGTAGCCTAACTCACTGGACTTGAATAACTCAAATCCGGTGCCTTGGCTTCTTCTTCCTTTAGATTCTTCAAACTATATAATCATATGCATGGTGGAAAGATCGACCAAGGTGATTTCTTTACCTTTTGCATTGAATTAGACAATCAGGTAGAAAGTTGGCAAGCTACTTCATGCATTACCACTTTATCCATTATAAACATAGCCAATAGATGTGGACTTATGTATGCTCCAAATACTTGGATGAATGTCCCATCAGGAGGAGTGAACCAATCTATAGCCTCTGGAAGGGATGCTCTTGCTTTGTTAGATATAGAAATTCCCAGTGTAGATCAACAGATTATGCAATATACTAAAGCAAAATACAAGATCTACTTCTACAACAAACTTGCAGAAGCTTAATCGATTTGAGCAAGATCAAATAGAACACATATAACTGAGAATGAGAAAGCAATCACACATGAACACAAAAGAATAATCTAGGGAAAGCCTCAGCTAAAAACCTCGATCTCTGTATTATCATACAAGTGGAAATATCTCAAGATTACACAAAGCTTTAGCTCTCAAGCTATCCAGCTCTCAGTACAATCCCTCATTGCTGCTCATAGACAGAATAGACAAAACATATGCCTTCCTTTAGTCCTCCAAGCCTCCTATTTCCTTGCACAGTTTCTCCTGGGTCCTCCAGTTGCCACCCGTGTGATTCTCATCTCACACACTGCTCTGACCTCTGTAGTAACTGCACAAACGTGAAGGCGATAATTCCTTCTGCATGGATGAGTTTCCTATATAGGAAAATTCCTCCAACTGATAGTACACTGTCCCTTCCTCTGATCTCAACTGGGTCTCTGACTGAACTGACATGCATGAGTTATTTATGAGAGAATATTCAGTTATTTGAAATGCAGCAGTTACATGCATGTATGCATTAACTAACTGAACTCACAATTAGTTCAACAACTATTTGAACTAATCTAACTGGACTTGACTCAGTTAACTGAGCCAACTAATTACAACTCAATATTACAACTCATCCTTATCTCTTTAACTGATGGATAAATTCCTCAATCAATGGGATAACTGTTGCATGTCCCCACATAGACTCCATGTTTGATTTTCTACAACTAATTAACTCAAGATGAATTAATTAATTATTTTACAAACAAATGCTAAGATCAAATTTGAATTTTACTTCTCAATTTTAGTTCAGGGACTAACTAAAATTGGAATCCATCCTGAAATGCTATCATAGCAATGCTATTTTTAGCACTTCCATTTTTCATTCCTTGTTGCTATGTCCAACACTGGTACCCGAACTGCTATTTATAGCAGTACTATTTTTAGCATTTCTTGTTTCCATTTTCAACACTCCCTCTCAACAAGATAGGCATTCAACTCAAACCCGATCTTGAACCTTTGGAATGTTCTGCATGCAACACTTCTTCCAAGTGTTGTTACTCCAACAACTCTAGAAACAAAAAAAACTCCCAACTGACCTCCTTGTTGGGCTAGAAACATCCTCTGATGTTGAAGCTCCTTTTGCCGCTAGCAAGTGCTTACTCTCTGAATTCTGAGCTGCTGCAACACTCCATGCATCTCGCACCATTACACACCTCTCTATGCCATCCTGCATTGGTGCAACACTCCTGTGCTTCTTGCATTGCTGCAGCTTGCTAGCTCTGCACAGTCTTGGGACTCTTGCATTGTAGCTCTCTCTGCCGCTCCATCCGCATCTGTCTCTACCCACTCAGCCAGTCATGCTACTCCTCGTCGGGGCTCCTGTAGCAAGGTCTAATCAAAGTGGTTGGGTACCTCAATGATCTTGCCCCTATTCCACCCTTCTTGGGACTGTCACTCCACATCACCCTACCTCCGACCTGGAGGTATGGATGCATGTGATCCCTCTGCCCATTTGGCTCAAAATTCCCCCCTACTGGAGGTCTTTGCATGAGTAGATGTCTCTACTTGATCTCCTCTCGGCTTCTCTAGTTGTGGCTGCTCCACAACCTCCTGAAACTGCTTCACCAATTATGGCTCCTCCACAATTGTCTAAGACTTCTTTTGGCACTGCATGTTGAGAGGTAATGTACTCTCCCTCTCAACCACCAAGTCTCCAATAGTTGCCTTGCTCCTCAAGGCTTTGCATGCATCTTGAACTTCAAGAGCATACAGGTTCTTGGCTAGCACACCAATCTGTTTCATCTTTCCTGCCGTCACAAAATTTTCTAGAAAAAGAGATGATTTTAAATCAGCGATATCTCCCTCATCTGAACTTCAATTCAGCCAATTTTTTTTTTTAATTTGGGTATTTTTCCACAAATAATCCAGATCTGCTATTTGTTTCTGAAAATGTTGCAAAAAATTTTCATATATGCTTTGAAAACTCGCGGCCCAAAACTCAAAACTTCGAAATCTCCTCTAGTATATTGTTCTCCGCTTTGATCACCTTTGCTTTGATACCATGTAGAAATTCCCACTGTAGATCCATAGATTATGCCTTCCTTTACTCCTCCAAGCCTCCTATTTCCTTTTGCAGTTTCTCCTGGGTCCTCCAGCTGCCACCTGTGTGATTTTCACCTCACACGCTGCTTTGACCTCTATAGTAACTGCACAAACCTGAAGGAGATAATTCCTTCTACATGGATGAGTTTCCTATATAGGAAAATTCCTCCAACTGATAGTACACTATTCCTTCCTCTGACTGAACTGACATGCATGAGTTATTTATGAGAGAATATTTAGTTATCTGAAGTGTAGCAGTTACATGCATGCATGCATTAACTAACTGAACTCACAATTAGTTCAACAACTATTTGAACTAATCTAATTGGACTTGACTCAGTTAACTGAGCCAACTAATTACAACTCAATATTGCAACTCATCCTTATCTCTTTAACTGATGGATAAATTCCTCAATCAATGGGATAACTGTTGCATGTCCTCACATAGACTTCATGTTTGATTTTCTACAACTAATTAACTTAAGATGAATTAATTAATTATTTTACAAATAGCTGCTAAGATCAAATTCGAATTTTACTTCTCAATTTTAGTTTAGGGACTAACTAAAATTGGAATCCATCCCGAAATGTTATTTATAGCAATGCTATTTTTAGCACTTCCATTTTTCATTCCTTGTTGCTATGTCCAACACTGGTACCCCCGAACCGCTATTTATAGTAGTGCTATTTTTAGCATTTCTTGTTGCCATTTTCAACATTAGACATACATGGTGGTTCAATATCAAATAAAATTTGATACAATATTGAAATAAAATGTTCAGTAATCTTTGCATAGGCTCCTTGGTAACCTATCTCCCATATAAATTTATAATATATGTGCACAAAAAAAATACATTGTTGGCAAATGCACACTTCCATCCCATTACTGGAAATTTATATTTCAGACAAATGCCATCAAACAAGGGGACATATAAAACTCTGGTTGTTCACCTTCTTCTATAGTGTTAGCTTTTTTGACCCAATTATTTAGTGAAATGACTATGAGATCAACATACCTAATTGAATATAATCCCTCTGGTAGCACATGGATGCATCATATAGACCCATTTCTCTTCGAAGAATTCAACATTTTCTCATCCATAAATTCTACAACACATAGCCATGGGGTATTGGTACATTGTCCTCATCATTTTGGTTTTGTATACACCTTCAGGCCTCTATCTGAATTTACTGCGCTCTTTCCACCATGATTTGAGAATTCTTTGTTGGACTCTTTGAAATCATCATACCATCTCGAATTGAGGTATTCCTGTGGTTTAGGTAGCTTGTAATACATTTGAATATTTGTTGCTTGATAGGAAGCCAAATTCACACCTTTAGAACTTCAAACTATCATGGTCAATCTACATTAGGATCCACTTTATTGTTTCAACACAAGGAATAAAAAGTGCACGGGAAGCTACTTTTTAAAACTTGGACCTTTTGATATTGATGTACACATCTCTGTCCTCCTCTCCCTTTAGGATATCTTTTATGATAAAGTCCTTAAATATTCTAGGCCATGACATATATATTGATTTATCGATATGCAAGATGCGTCCTTAAGAATGGGCACACTTGACTTAGGAATGTCGACCACCCCTTCAATACTGCTTTTACCTCTTTCACATCCCTTTTGTTGTTATCGAAGGCATATTTTCAGTATATGAATATCCATTGATGCACTATAGTTCTACTGTCCTTGTAATTTCAAAAATATTAATTGTAGAGAGACAAAGTTAGCTGGAAGTCGCAGTGGCACTTTCTAGAGGTGAGTTATGGCTTGTTGCAATTAACATTATTAGCAATAAATGGATCAATAATGGATGAGATTCTAGGGTGCCTGAGTGCGACAACAAATGGGAATGGGTAATATGTAGATCGTAGTTGGACTTCGCAACGATAGAGGAATTAATCTACAATACCAAGATGCGTTGGCGTGATAACTGAGGGTATAAAGTCGAGGCTTTATCACAATTGGGAGTGGTAGTAACAAACAAGAATAGGAACATAGGGCTTATGGTGCACTAGCAAAATAATTGATGGAAGAAGGACATACTTAAGTGCGATTGAGTTTAGTAATGACACGGGTATCAAGGCTAGATGACTATACTGCGCGAGTGCAAAAAGCAGGGATAAAGACGAGTGTAAGTCACAATCATATTTTACAAGGATTAAAAAGAAGCGATGAAGTGTTATACCATGCAAGTGTGATAGGAAAAGGTAGAGGACTAGAGTTAGGTGTAATCAGGATTCATAAAGGTAAGGAAAACAAAATAAATCATTAGACCACATGAGCTTGATATGAAGGGAAGAGTATTCATGTTAGTTTACAAAGGGGGAAAGGTAGGTTTTGGATCGTGTGATAATGCCAATGAAGAAGATCATGGAATCACTTGGGCGAATAATTGATTAAGGGGAATCACAATCAAAATTTATAATTGAGAGGTGTCGAGACCTTCAAGCTTTGGGAAGTGATTATGCACTTGGGGTCTCAATATTTGGGCTAGGTATTGATTAGGGTTTGGCCTAGGTAGTGCATAGTTCATTACTGAAATGGAGGTTCCTCGGGCATATATCTAAAGTGAGAATGCTAAACGTTATATGGAAATGAAAGGTCATCCAAAAAAACAACAAAAGCGCACAACTCAAATACACATTGACAAATCACAAATCTCAAATGCGAAGAAGTGATGCCTACCTCGATTAGTCATGTGGGTGCAATCGCAATCCACAAAGGTAGGTGAGGGATCAATCGACCAAATTTGTGCGAAGATCTTGGAAAGTAAAACACAATGAAATGAAGTGTGGGGTTGAATCACTTTATAGTTTCACTCCACACGTGTGATGGAAGACAAAATGAATACATGATCACATTCTAGAGTGCGATAGGGCACAAGATAGTGCGATAAACTTTCTAGTACATGATTATCACTAGGAGATGCAATTGCGCTAGGTTTGAAAGGTGCGCTAAGACTAAGAAATGTAACTAAGATTTGCTAAGGCTAATTGTAAGGAGTCTTTTGATAAACAAGGAAACTTAGAATATTTTAAGAAGTTTGATCTTTTGAGAATTGATGGGGGCTCCAACATTTTAAGAAGTCAAAAAAATTGGTGGTTGTTGTAGCAGCTACAACAATTGGTGATTTACGCGTAGGACCTCAACATCTCTATTTAGGCATTACTTAAGATATGTCTTATCCTTAGTAAGTATTGGCTCAACATATGAATCCTATTATTCTCACTACTTAGCCCCAATTATAGATGTAGTCTCTTCTATTACTTTCATCAATTAAACACTTCTCATAAGAATCTATCTAGAATCCAATTGTTTTGATAAGGATAATATATATTCGTGATTTTAGGATGTTTATAATTTTGATATGGATCCCTGATGTTTCTCCACTTCCAATGAGCCTCCATAGCCCCGACGGTGTCACTTAGGAAATCATAAGCATTGCTTCGTTGCCAACAAGCATCCATATCCCTGATGAAGTTGCTTGCATCACCTGTCTGTGCGGGAAGCTTGTCTCATACATTTACCCTTTATTTTATTTTCATTTCATTCTCATTAGAATGATTTATTGGGCATTCATTGTGCCAGGGAGGCTAAGGATCTTGACTTATTTTACAGGCAAGAGAGGTTGTTTCTTATTTTACAAGGATTTAAATATTTTTCTGAAATATTTTTGCTCGCTTTGGTATTTATCCTTTCCCTTCTCTATCAGTTTGGTCGACATGTTCATAACACCATATGATTTCGACACTGATTCGAGCAACAAGGATCCTATAGTAGATACAGGGTATCATAGTTCAAGTAGAGATCTCCACTTGGTATGAGTTATATTTTCCGTCTAAATGTCATTGACCCATAAAGATGTTCAGGACGAAATTAGTAGAAGGAGGTCTAATGTTAGCCAATGGTTGGATAGTTACTAATGTTGTATCTGTTTCTCATAGGCAGTTCTTTAGGTTCAAGCTGGCCCTTGAACCAGAGGGGGCTCCCTCAAATGTTACGAGGCCTTTTTTAACGTTGTTCACTATCACTATGAAATTAACGATTTTCATTCCATTTCGGACCTCCCAGGTCATCAGAGATTTAACAACTAAGGGAGGTCCGAAATGGTTCTTTTATCTAAACCACCTTTGATCACATGGCAAGCTGAGATAAATTTCTACACCCCCTCACGAGAACCATTTACAATGTGTAACCCCCCCAGAAAAAAATTATCCACTTATGGTTTCAGTGACAACGCAGGGATTACTTCTGACAAGTATGTGGCCAATGTTTTAAATGCACATCATCTATTTTCTCCATGAGAATGACAACTAATGTAAACCAAAATGTTTGTAATGAAATTGGGATGGAAGACCATTCCTGGCCTAATCCAAGAGATGATACTCAATCTTTATTAATTGAGAAACTTGAGTTAGGAAATGATGCAAAGATTAAACCACCTTCCAGTCCTTTTCGAGCACATTAGCAAGAGAATTGATGACTGTAAAAGAAGTTGAACAAATGATACAAAGATGGTCAACTATAAGTGAAAATTCGTAACCCTTTTTAGGAAGAGAATTTCAGGTGTCGTTTATGGGGAAACGAATGCGAATTTCAAAAATCCAGAATGTGGATTTTGTGTAGAACGACATCAATTAGCCGTATCAAGAGAAATTTTGCAAAATTGTGAATGGTTTAAGAGATATAATAATTTTTCTGAAAGGTATATATCCTGATTTCGTGATGGAAGAGACAGTGGACCAATTTTTCAGTTTATAACTGCCTATAGGGATTCCATAGCTGAATGGCTTTGCCAAGTAGTCTTCACAGTTCACCACAAGCATACACTTAGAGGGTTATTAGTTAATTAGTGGATAAAAAAGATCTTATACCACATGTTCCAATTTTAACAAGATATAAAAGGAAGCCAGTATGAAGGCATTTGCTAAAGAAACGCTGAAGGTGCATGAGGATAGCATTCGAGAATGTTGGGAACAAAAGAGACCTCAAGGAAATGTTATGGCAGGTTGAAGATCAGTTGACAATGATCTCAAGCCCAAGCATGCTATCACTAACATATTAATGGATGTACTTACAAAGGTTTATTTTCTGGTACCTGAACATACTTTTTATAAGGGACAGTTACATTTTTTGAGCAGTTTTTCACTATTTCAGAATTTTTTTCAAGAAAAAGTTGTGAATATTTCAACGTTTGTAGTGGTTTTCAGAGATGTCCATAAGTTTTATTTTTCAAAAATTAATAGTGTGACAATGAAACACTCATACTTCTCCTTGACCTGGATCTGTAATTGTAATAGAGGAACATTATCATATATTCTATGTTTTGAGGGATGGTTTTCGATTATCTAATAAACACCATAGAAACTATTCATGAATGATCATGAGAAAATCATGATTGAATAACAATATCCTTTGTGTAGCCGAGAGCCAATTCGGTGGTGTTTCATGGACAAACTTGTTTACTAGTTGGCTGATGTGGGACTATAATGAGAAGTACAAATTTGACCATTCATATGTTTGTAAAAGAATGAATGCAATGAGATGAAGAAACAAGCATTGATTGAGGATCTTTATGATGCCTAAAGGAACTATCGATAGACTGCTTGGAGAAGTTGTGTGAAAGAGTTGAGGAATTGCACCATCATTTTTGAACTTCCTTGCAATTTTGTAAGGTTTCTTGAGTTTTTATGAAATATCACAAGTATTTCTTTTAAGTCCGGACATTTGCAGATATTGCCGAAAATATCAGGAGATTATGAAATCAATATCCTATTGAAAGGGAACTCTGAAGCTCTGGAGAAGTATATAATTCTTATTGGATATGAAAATATGAATTATATTGTTGACAAACGCAGGTGGCAGTCAACCCAATTCCCAAATTATAAATTGTATAACACATTTCAGATTCGAATGCACTTGATGATGATATGGAAAAGTCCTCAACAACTTTAGATTTTTCAGTAAAAAGAATCAGCTATCAGAAAAGCAGATCTAGATTTTTGTCAGCACAAATTCAACAGCTGGATATATTTAGATTTCAAGTGATAACTCTAGTGGCCATCAAGAATTTGTTTCAACAGTTAGAGATAGAGATTCAATGGATATGGAACACATCCCAGATTTCAAGCAAACATTTCATTCAATAGGTGAAAATTTCAAGTCAAATTTTCAAGATTTGAAGGCAAAATTGTTGCATTTGATGAACATAAGTGGCAGTCAACCAAATCAATTACAAATTTGAGGGAAATAGATCAACATAACAATGTCAAAACTTTAGCAGAATATCAACATATAAATCAGATCCAGAATTTGAGGAGGGAAATTAGCACCAGTACACCAATTTCCATATTCCAAGGCAGATAATTTTCCAGCAGTTCCAAATCTCCTGCATATTATTTAGAGATTATTTTTATTTTAGGTGCATTGTTCAGTGTTTTATTCTAGAAATATTGTAACAATTTAGGAAAGATTTATTCTATATATTGTTTGATTTTGAATGTAAAAGGGTTGGCTTTTGATGCCAAAACCCCGTCATGTTGTAAATCTTTTATTATAGAATTCTTAATTGAAGTATTCTAGCTCCAGTTCTCCAAAATTTGTTTTTCTTGTTGTTTTTCTAGTACTTTCATATCTTATTTATGCACACATTTAAGGTAGCATAGGAGATTTGGGTAAGAATAGATTGAGTGTCAATCTATCTGAAATCCCCTTGCAAAGTTTAATCATTTACAAAGATTAATTAACTGAACTATTTGTTTTGGTTAATTCTTCTACATCTATTAATTGTTGCCTTTTGTCATATTTTGAATGTGTTTTGTTTGGCTGTAGAAATATTCTACACACATCCATTGTCAGGTTGATTAAGTATTTAGTTTGATTGCTTAATTATCATGAATTCTCTTATATTCTTCTTTCAAATTCTCTAAAAATCAAGTCATTCTTTCAAATTGGATGTTAGCATTTTGACCAAGGACTTTGCTAGAGAGGGTTTTATTCGTGCACAGAGATTGGACAATCATCAACAACCATCCAAACTAAATCATAGATCTGGCCATTGTGCTCCATAGGCTGTGGTCCAGTGATAGTGAACAACGTTAAACAAGGGCTCGTAACATTTGAGGGAGACCCCTCTGGTTCAAGGAACAACTTGAATCTAAAGATTGGTCGAGTTGGTTTCATGGTGTAGTGTTTGCAGCCAAGAACTCCCTACGAGAAACAGATACAACATTTGGCACCTTTGACGGGGAATGAAGTGACGAAGAATTTTTTCCATGGATCACAATCATGATTAGATCTACTCTTTTCTGGTGAACAAATACTAGACAGTTGATATTGGTTGCATTGCTTTCACCTAAAGACTCCAATTTTTCATATGGTGATTCCGCTGGTTTCCATATTTTGCTTGTTCAAAATGATAAATGCATCTCTGGCTATGATAATAGCATGCAACTGCATGCTTTTCTTCTTCATAGTGATGGTAACATTCAATAGCGTGTTTCTCTTCCTATATATTGTGATCAGAATCTTACAGAAGATGCAACTTCCAAATTTCAGTTGTAAGTATCAATTACCTGTGGAGTTTGTCATTCATATTGTAAATATGTTTTACATTTTCAGCTGCATACAAAGTGATCTTCCAGTTAATCCACTTCCCACGTGGTTACACTGGAAATTTGACTACACCTAACAGTGTAGATTTTCAGTTCAATTAGGTAAAGGTTGTCTTGGATTGAATTAGTTATTTTCAGATTCAGTGAGGAGTAGATTATTCAATTCTGGTGTGCAGTGTATGGGTTAATTTAAGTTTCTGTAAAGAATATTGTAGATAAGATTGCTTACAATTAGAATTTTCTATCCAAAATAAACGAGACCTAAACAAGGATATTGAAATAAACAATAAGTTTGTAGTTTTCCTTATTTTGGAATAGTGTGCAATTTTTAGATTTCAGCGTGGTTGCAATTCACAGTTACAGGTTTTAGTGTGTGCAGTTGAAGGATATTCAAATGACAAAATTGATTCATGGGGGTTGTTTATAATTTTACATGATTACAAATGAATAATTGATGGTTTTATGGCATGACTCCATGCCCAACACTTAAGGCAGTTGGTCTACTAGTTCTCCGCGTCCCACAGGGGGAGGCAGTCCCCAGTTGGAGTCGATGTTGTAACTCATTTTTACACCATAAAAGTGTTACAAATTTTAAAAATTTTGCTAATTGATTCTTGGAAAAACCTTAAGGTTTATGCAAATTTTATGGGTGAAATGGTTTTAATGGATTATATTTTTTATATTGGTTTTTAAATTTTCTTGATTTTATAAAAATATAATTATATATTTTTATATATATATTTTTTTAAACATAAAAATATTGGACCAAGCATCCAACCTCCAAGTTCAACTAAGGATCAAAGTCCACCAACAATCATGCAAAGCAACACTCCACCAACAATCATGCAATCTGGTTACAAGTCATAAGCCATGCAAATCAAAGGTCAAACACAAGTCCCAGACATCAAAGCACAAGACGAGACCACAAGGGCACATTTTCCATTCAACTACGCCTTGACAAGCATTGAGTATAATGGAGTATATAAACACCATTAAAATTCTTCACTTGTATTCTTCGTTTGTCGAAAGGAATGAGTCAAAGACAAATACAACAAGCAACAAAATGAGGAAGGGCAAGGATCACATCGGGACAATTTTTAATGGCAGAGATTGTCACTATGAAATTAATAATTTTCATTCCATTTCGGACCTCCTAGGTCATCCGAGATTTAACAACTGAGGGGGGGTTCAGAATGGTTGTTTTTTAAAACCCCCGTTGATCACATGCCAAGCTGAGATAAATTTCGGCACCCCCCTCACAAAAACTATTTACAATGTGCAATCCCCCGCGAAATCCACTTATGGTTTCAGTGACAACACAAGGATTAATTCTGCCAGGTAAGGTGATGGGTGATAACAAAATACTTATGTGGCCAATGTTTTAGATGCGCATCATCTATCTTCTCCGTGAGAATGAAAACTACTATAAACCAAAATGTTCGTAATGAAATTGGGATGGAAGACCATTTCCAGCCTGATCCCAATGATGGTACTCAATATTTATTAATTGAGACATTTGAGTTAGGATTTGATGCAAATATTAAACCACCGTCTAGTCCTTTCAAGCACATTAGTAGGAGAATTGACGACTGTAAAAGGAGTTGAACAAATGATACAAAGATGGTCAACTATAAGTGAAAATTCGTAACCCTTTTCAGGAAGCCAATTTTATGTGTCATTTATGGGCAAACAAAGGTGAATTTCAAAAATCCGGAACATGGGTTTTGTGCAGAACGACATTAATTAGCGCTTTTCTGAGAAATTTTGCAAAATTGTGAATGGCTTAAGAGGTATCACAATTTTCTGAAAGGTATATATCTAGATTTTGTGATGGAAGAGACAGTGGATCAATTTTTCAGTTTTTAACTGCCTATAGGGATTCCAAAACTGAATGGCTTTGCCAAGTAGTCTTCACAATTCACTACAATCATACACTCAGAGGGTTGTTAGTTAACTAGTGGATAAACAATATCTTATACCACCTGTTCCAATTTTAACAAGATATAAAAGGAAGCCAGTATGAAGGCATTTGCTAAAGAAACGCTGTAGGTGCATGAGGATAAAATTCGAGAATGCTGGGAACGAAAGAGACCTCAAGGAAATGTTCTAGCAGGTTGAAGCTTAGTTGACAGTGATCTCAAGCCAAAGCATGCTTTCGCTAGCATATTAATGGATGTACTTACAAAGGTTTCTTTTCTGGCATCTGAACGTACTTTTTATAAGGGACAATTACATTTTTTTTTTTAGAAGTTTTCAACTATTTCAGAATTTATTTCAAGAAAACGTTGTGAACATTTCAACATATGTAGTGGTTTTCAGAGATGTCTATAAGTTTTATTTTTCAAAAATTAATAGCCTGACAATGAAACACTCATACTTCTCCTTGACCTGGATTTGTAATTGGAATAGAGCAGCATTATCATATATGCTATGTTTTGAGGGATGGTTTTCGATTACCTAATAAACACCCTAGAAACTATTCATGAATGATCATGAGTAGATCATGATTGAATAACAATATCCTTTGTGTAGCCAATAGCCAATTCGGTGGTGTTTCATGGACAAATTTGTTTACTAGTTGGTTGATGTGGGATTAGAACGAGAACTGCAACTTTGACCAGCGACATGTTTATAAAAGATGAATACAATGAGCTAAAGAAACAAGCATTGATTGAGGATCTTTATGATGCCCAAAGGAACTATCGATAATCTGCTTGGAGAAGTTGTGTGAAAGAGTTAAGTCGAGGAAATGCACCATCATTTTTGAGATTCCTTGCAAATTTGTAAGGGCTCGAGTTTTTATGAAATATCACAAGCATTTGTTGTAAGTTTGAACATTTGCAAGCATTGTAGAAAATATCAGGAGATTATGAAATCAAGATCCTATTGAAAGGGAACTCTAAAGCTCTGGAGAAGTATATAATTCATATTGGATTTGCAAATATGAATTATATTGTTGGCAAACACAGGTGGCAGTCAACCCAATTTCCAATGTATAAATTGTACAATACATTTCAGATTCGAAAGCACTTGATGATGAGATGGGAAAGTCTTCAACACTTTGGATTTTTCAGCAAAAAGAATCAGCTCTCAGAAAAACAGAAATAGATTTTTAACAACACAAATTCAACAGCTCGATATATTTAGATTTCAAGTGACAACTTTAGTGGCCATCGAGAATTTCTTTCAACATTTAGAGGCATAGAATCAATGGATATGGAACACATCGCATATTTTAAGCAACCATTTCATTCAACAGGTGGCAAGTTCAAGTCAATTTTTCAAGATTTGAAGGCAACATTTTTGCATTTGATGAACATAAGTGGCAGTCAACCAAATCAATTAGAAATTTCGCTGGTTCAGAATGATAAGTTCAACTTCGTCTATGACAATAGCATGCAGTTTCATGTTTTTTTTCTTCATAGCGTTGGTAGCATTCAATAGCGTATTTTGTGAGCGAGAGTCTCCTCTTTGTTTGTTGAGTGCAGTCTCCAGGTGGTGTTCTCACCTGTGAGCTGCAACTCCTTCTGATTAATTCAAAGTTTAATTATTTTTATCTTGGTATCAGAGCTTAGGGTAGAGGTAGCCTTAATTTTGTTCTTTTGGGAATGTATCATTAGTTACACATCTGTAGTGGTAGGAGTACATGTAAAGATAGCTGTGTGATCATGTGGAGCTGCAGTAACACCTGAAGCGAAAAGGCATCAGATGACTGATCATCACTGAGCCGAAGGAAGGGTTGGAGCGAAAATTCGGAGCGGAATTTTTTTTTTTACAGAAGGTACAGTAATTGGCGCGGTTTTTTCAGGAACAGTCGCGCAATTGGCGCGGATTTGGGACTGTAAATCGCGCCAGAGAAAAGAAAGACCATTTTGGCGCGGATCCGTGGCTGTTAAGCGCGCCAAAATTCCTGCACTCCGCGAACTTTCATTTTCCGGAATTGGCGCGGGTTCTGCGCTGTTTTGAGCGCCATCCCTTTCTTTCTGTAAATCTGCAATCTTTGTTGCAGATCGGAGTTGCCCGGTGGAGGCACGTGAAGGTTTCTGCTCGGTGGTAGCAGATTTGATTTGCCCATTGGTGGCGAATTGAGGATCCTTGATCAGCTCGGATGTAGCAGATCGGATCTGCTCGGTGGTGGCGAAGTGAGGTTCCGTGATCCGCTCGGTGGTAGCAGATCGGACCTGCCCGGTGGTGGCGAATCAGAGCTCTGTGATCTGTTCGGTGGAGACAGATCGGTTTTGCCCGGTGGTGGCATAGTGAAGTCCTTGATCTGTTTGGAGACAACAGATCGGACTTGCCCGGTGGTGGCACAGAGAAGTTCCTGATCTGTTCGTGGTAGCAGATCGGACTTGCCCGGTGGTGGCCGATTAGAGTGTTCAGTGGTGCAAAAATGAACAACAGTCTGGAATCATACCTCCACGAGTCTGGCAAGCTCGATGGAACGAATTTTTCCAACTGGAAGTTCAAAATGCAAACCTTGCTGGAGAGTGCGAACGCGTGGTCGATCGTCTTGGGAAATGAACAAAGAGGCGGAAATACAACCCAAGAACAGGACTGGGATAAGAGAGAAACAAAGGCAAAAGTAATACTGAAGATGTCTGTCAAAGACAACATTATCCCTCATATTCGAGACTGCAAGTCGGCCGCAGATATTTGGAGCACGATCAAGGGTCTGTATGAGACACAGAACACAAATCATGTTCTCGCACTCAATGGAAAATTGTATGCACTAAAGATGAATGAGAATGAATCTGTTGATGGATTCACAGCCAGAATCAAGGATCTGAAAGACAAATTGGGATCCATTGGAGAAAAGGTATCAGACTCAGATCTGGTTACCCTCACACTGAACAGTATGACCGATGAATATCAGACATTCATCTCAGGGTTGTCAGCGAGGGAGAAAGCTCCCTCTTTTGATGAGCTGACAGCGATTTTGCTCCAGGAGGAGGAGCGAAGACAAAACTTGAAGACCTAGAGCAATGACCTTGCTCTGATGGCAAAGAAAAGACAGCACAGAGGAAAGCAGCGCCAGCACCAACATCAGCTCCAGCAACTGCAGCAGCAGCAGAAAGGGGTCAACTCCTTTCAAAGGAGACCATCTAGAGGTATGAATGATAACTTTGCTAAGAGATGTTTTTACTGTGGAAAGCCTGGTCACCAGATCAGAGAGTGTTATAAGAGGCAAACAGATGAAAGGAGAGGCAAACAGAAGAAGCATCAGGGCTGTTTTGCTGAAGAAGAGGAAGACCACAGCCATGATCTTCGGCTATTTACAGTCGACTGTGCACTTTCAGCATCAAGAGGAGATGAGGACAATACATGGTATGTCGATTCAGGCGCATCCTCGCACATGACTGCCAAGAGAGAATATTTTGAGTTTCTTGAAGATTCTACATGTGGATCCAAAATCTATTTAGGTGATGACAGTGGGTATGAGATCAAAGGTTGTGGGGATATTCCTGTGAAGCTACCTAGTGGCGATATCAAACATCTCAAAAATGTTCTATATGTTCCAGGAATTAAAAAGAATTTGATCTCTGTCTCTATGATAACAGACCAGGACATGCAGGTACAATTCTTCAAGAATGGATGTGTCATTCAGGATAGCAAATTGGAGACTGTTGCAATAGGAGTACGCGTGGGGAATTTGTATAAACTGGATGCAAAGAGCATGCCACGACAGGCGATGGTTGCAGCAACATCAACAGCTGAGAATCTCTGGCATCAGAGATTTGGACATATCAATCTACAAGATCTCATCTTGCTCAAAAATAAAGGTATGGTCGATGGACTTCCTGCTTTACATAATATCAAACTGGAATGTGATGGATGTGCATTAGGGAAGATGCATAGAGAAGAATTCCCTGTGCATGACAACAGAAAACAAAGAGACATCCTAGAACTAGTGCATACAGATATTTGTGGACCTATGCAGACTAGGTCTTTAGGAGGTGCATACTACTTTCTACTGTTTATAGATGATTGCACTAGGTTCTCTTGGGTGTATTTTTTAAGCAAAAAGAGTCAAGCTTTCCAATATTTTAAAGAATTCAAATCTATGATAGAGAACCAAACAGGAAAGAAGATAAAGATTCTCCGCTCGGATCAAGGGGGGGAATACAGGTTAAATGAGTTCATGAACTTCTGCAAGCAGCATGGGATTATACAGCAATTTACAGTGCCACACACTCCACAACAAAATGGAGTAGCAGAGCGCAAGAACAGGACCCTTGTGGAGTGTGCCAGAAGTATGCTTCAAGGTAAGGGCATTTCTAATGGTCTTTGGGCAGAAGCCATTAATACTGCTGTTTATTTAAAGAATAGGAGTCCCACCAAATGTCTAGGCTTCAAAACCCCTTTGAAGCATTGTTTGGACTCAAACCAGCAGTTGGTCATCTGAGAATATTTGGATCTAAAGCTTTTGCTCATGTACCGAAAGCAGATAGAAAAAAGCTAGATCCCAAAGCCTTGAAATGCATATTTGTAGGATATGGCACAGAATATAAAGCATACAAATTATATAATCCTGTGACTCATAAAGTGTTTGCAAGCAGAGATGTCATTTTTCATGAACAGATAGGAGATGGAAAGGAAGACTCTAACAACGACAGCCACATTCCATTTCTGATAGAACTGAACAGTGATGAAGAAGAAGAAGAAATGGAGCAAGAGCAGAAACAGGAAGAAGAAGCAGCAGATAGCTCAATAAGTGAGGATGCAGGCCCAGATAGTGTTGAAACAGGAAGAGTTGAGGTGAGTCCTTTACCGAGAAGATCAGGTAGAAAGACTAGACTACCTGCAAAATTCAGAGACTATGCTTTAATGTCCAAAATTTTAAATATTGTAGAACCCTCAAATTATGAAGAAGCAAGTAGATCAGATGAATGGAGGGCTGCAATGCATGAAGAAATGGAATCCATATATAGAAACCATACTTGGGACTTAGTTGAGCTGCCAGAAGGAGGAACCCCTATAGGTTGTAAGTGGCTGTATAAACCTAAGATAAATGCAGAGGGTACTGTAGAAAAATTCAAAGCAAGACTGGTAGCAAAGGGTTATTCACAACAGGAAGGAATTGATTTTGATGACACCTTTGCCCCTGTAGCTAAACTTAATACAATTAGAATGCTAATCTGTTTAGCAACAAAGCATAAATGGAAGCTACACTAGTTAGATGTTAAATCTGCATTTTTGAATGGGGAATTAAAAGAAGAAATATATTTAGTACAACCTCCTGGTTTTGTGAAAAAGGGGAAGGAACATTTAGTGTGTAAACTCCATAAGGCACTCTATGGATTGAAACAAGCACCCAGGTCATGGTATGATAAAATTGATTCATTTTTTGTTCAGCATAGTTTCCATAGGAGCCTCAACGATCCAAATCTGTACACCAAGATGAATAATCAGAGGCAAATCATTTTGATTTCTTTGTATGTGGATGACATGATAATAACAGGAAATGCAAATAGTTTAATCAAAGAAATCAAGCAGCAAATGTCACAGGAATTTGAAATGAAAGACCTTGGTGATCTTCATTATTGCCTAGGATTGGAAGTGTGGAAAGATTCTGGTCAAACTTTTCTAACTCAAGGAAAGTATGCCAGAACCCTGTTGGAAAGATTCAGAATGGAACAGTGCAAAACAACAGCAACACCATTGCAGCAAAACCTCAAGTTAAGCAGTAACGATGGTACAAAACAGGTGGATGCCACTTTGTATAGACAGCTAGTGGGAAGCCTGATATATCTTACAACAACTAGGCCTGATTTGGCATACTCTGTTAGTGTGTTGAGCCAGTTTATGTCCAGACCACTCGACAGTCACTGGAATGCAGCAAAATGTGTGTTGAGGTACCTTAGTGGTACTTGCAATTATGGTATTTTATACACTGACATTTCTGATGTTGCTTTAGCAGGTTATTCAGATTCTGATTGGGCAGGCAACCTGGATGATCGTAGATCTATCACAGGTTATGCATTTAGTATTGGATCCGGGGTTATTTCGTGGAGCAGTAAAAAGCAAAGCACTGTAGCATTATCGTCATGTGAAGCAGAGTACCAGGCGTTGTGTGCAGCTACATGTGAAGCCATTTGGTTGAGGAGATTGCTTACTGATGCAGGCGAAGGACAAAAAGCAGCAACCAGCATCAAAACTGACAATCAAAGCACAATAAAGCTTGCATACAATCCAGTTTTCCATAAGAATACTAAACACATTGATACTCAGTTTCACTTTGTCCGAGAAAAGATACAGTCAAAGGAAATTTTTGTGGATTATTGTAATACTTGTGATAATTTAGCTGACATTTTTACTAAGCCTCTAGGGCGAGTAAAGTTTGAGTTATTTAGAGGGATGTTAGGTGTGCAAAATAACCCTTTCTCCATTAAGGGGGGGAGTTAGAAATAATGGAGAAATGGTTATGTGGTTGTAATGCATCTTCTTAGTTTAGGAGTTGTTCCTTGAATTTAGGAGGTTGTTTACAACTACCTATTTTTCAGTAATGTATTTAATATGTAATATTCATTCATGTAAGGAGAGTGAATGTGAGCGAGAGTCTCCTCTTTGTTTGTTGAGTGCAGTCTCCAGGTGGTGTTCTCACCTGTGAGCTGCAACTCCTTCTGATTAATTCAAAGTTTAATTATTTTTATCTTATTTCTCTTCCTATCTACTGTGATAAAAATCTTACAGAAGATGCAACTTCCAAATTTCAGTTGTAAGTATCAGTTACCTATGGAGCTTCTCTTTCATATTGTAAATATTTTTTACATCTTCAACTGCATACAAAATGATATGCCAGTTAATCCATTTCCCACATGGTTACACTGGAAATTTGATTACTCCTAACAGTGTAGATTTTCAGTTTAGTTAGGTAAAGGCTGTGTTAGATTGAATTAGTTATTTTAAAGTTAGGTGAGCAGTAGATTATTCAGTTATGGCATACAATATATGGGTTGATTTAAGTTTCAGTAAAGCATATTGTAGATTAGATTGCTACAATTAAAATTTTCTTTCCAAAATAAATGATACCTGAAATAAGGATATTGAAATAAGTAATAAGTTTGCAGTTTGCTATATTTTGGAACAATGTACAGTTTCCAGATTTCAACCTAGTTGGAATTCATTCACAGTTACAGGTTTTAGTGTGCAATTGTAGGATATTCAAATGAGAAAAAATGATTCATGGGATTGGTTATAATTTTACATGATTGCAGATGAATGGTTGATGGTTTTATGGTATGACTCCATGCCCAACACTTAAAGTAGTTGGTCTATTAATTCTCTGCGTCTCACAAGGGGAGGCAATCCCCAATTGGAGACGATGTTGTAACTTGTTTTTACACCATAAAAATGTTACAAATTTCAAAAATTTGCTAATTGATTCTTGGAAAAACCTTAAGATTTATACAAATTTTATGTGCGAAATGTTTTTAATGGGTTATGTTTTTTTTTCTTGGTTTTTAAATTTTAAATATATTCGATTTTATATAAATATAATAATATTGGACAAGCATCCAATCTCCAAGTTCAACTAAGGATGGAAGTCCACCAACAATCATGCAAGGAAACACTCCACCAACAATCATGCAAACCAGATACGACAAGTCATAAGCCATTCAAGTAAGTGCCATACATCAAAGCACGGGAGGAGCCCACAAGGTCACATATTTTTTTCAACTACGCCTTGAGAAGCATTGAGTATAATGGTGTAGATAAACACCATTAACATTCTTCACTTGTACTCTTCCTTTGTCGAAATGAATGAGTCAAAGACAAATACAACAAGCACCAAGATGAGGAAGGGCAAGGATAACGTTTGGGAAGTTTTTAGTGGCAGAGATTGTCACTATGAAATTAATGGTTTTCATTCCATTTCGGACCTCCGAGATCATCCAAGATTTAACAGCTGAGGGGTGTCCAAAATGGTTGTTCTATAAAACCACCTTTGATCACGTGGCAGCCGCCCCCCGCCCCCCCCTCTCTATGAAAACCATTTACAATGTGCAACCCCCCCGCCCGAAATCCGCTTATGGTTTCAGTGACAACGCAAGGATTAATTCTGCCAAGTAAGGTGATGGGTGGTAAAAAATTCATTATGTGGCCAATGTCTTAGATGTGCATCATCTATCTTCTCCATGAGAATGACAACTACTGTAAACCAATGTTTGCAATGAAATTGGGATGGAGGACCATTCCTAGCCTAATCCCAGTGATGATACTCAATATTTATTAATTGAGACATTTATAAGTTAGGATCTGATGCAAAGGCTAAACCACCTTCCAGTCCTCTTCGAGCACATTAGCAGGAGAATTGATGAATGTAAAAGGGGTTGAACAAATTATACAGAGATGGTCAACTACAAGTCAAAATTTGTCACCCTTTTAAGGCAGCAAATTTCAGGTGTCGTTTATGGGTAAACGAAGGCGAATTTCAAAAATCTCGAATGTGGGTTTGTGCAAAACGACATCAATTTCCCGTTCCGTGAAAATTTTTGCAAAATTGTGAATGGTTTAAGAGATATGGCAATTTTTCTGAAAGGTATATATCTAGATTTCGTGATAGAAGAGACAGTGCATCAATTTTTGAGCTTATAACTACCTATAGGGATTCCAAAGTTGAATGGCTAGGCCAAGTAGTCTTCACAATTCACTACAAGCATATACCCAGAGGGTTGTTAGTTAACTAGTGGATAAACAAGATCTGATACCACCTGTTCCAATTTTAACAAGATATAAAAGGAAGCTAGTATGAAGGGATTTGCTAAAGAATCACTAAAGGTGCATGAGGATATCATTCGAGAATGTTGGGAACAAAAGAGACCTCAAGGAAATGTTATGGGAGGATGAAGCTCAGTTGATAGTGATCTCAAGCCAAAGCATGCTATCACTAACATATTAATGGATGTACTTACAAAGGTTTCTTTTCTGGCACCTGAACATACTTTTTATAAGGGAGAGTTACATTCTCTGAGCATTTTTGAACTATTTCAGAATCTCTTTCAAGAAAAGGTTGTGAACATTTCAACATCTGTAGTGGTTTTCAAAGATGTTTATAAGTTTTATTTAAACAAAAATTAATAGCGTGACAATGAAACACTCATACTTCTCCTTGAATTAGATTTGTAATTGGAATAGAGCAACATTATCATATAAGCTATGTTTTGAGGGATGGTTTTTGATTACCTAATAAACACCCTAGAAACTATTCATGAATGATCATGAGCAGGTCATGATGGAATAAAAATATCCTTTGTGTAGCGGAGAATCAATTCGGTGGTGTTTCATGGACAAAATTGTTTACTAGTTGGTTGATGTGGGATTAGAAGGAGAAGCGCAACTTTGACCAACCATATGTTTTTAAAAGAATGAATGCAATGAGCTAAAGAAACAAGCATTGATTGAGGATTTTTGTGATGCCAAAAGGAACTATCGATAATCTTCTTGGAGAAGTTGTGTGAAAGAGTTAAGTTGAGGAAATTCACCATCATTTTTTAGCTTCCCTGTAATTTTGTAAGGGTTCTTGAGCTTTTATGAAATATCACAAGCATTTCTTGTAAGTCTGAACATTTGTAGACATTGCCAAAAATATCAGGAGATTATGAAATCAAGATCCTATTTAAAGGGAACTCTGAAGTTCTGGAGAAGTATATAATTCATATTGGATTTGCAAATCTGAATTATATTGTTGGCAAGTACAGGTGGCAGTCAACCCAATTTCCAAGGTATAAATTGTACGAAACATCTCATATTCGAATGCACTTGATGATGAGATGGCAAAGTCTTCAACAACTATATATTTTTTTAGCAAAAAGAATCAGCTCTCAGAAAAGCAGATCTAGATTTTTAGCAGCACAAATTCAATAGATAGATATATTTAGATTTCAAGTGACAACTGCAGTGGCCATCGAGAATTCCTTTCAATATTTAGAGGCAGAGAATCAATGGATATGGAAAACATCCCCCGATTTTATGCAAACATTTCATTCAATAGGAGGCAAGTTCAAGTCAATTTTTCAAGGGGACATTTTTGCATTTGATGAACATAAGTGGCAGTCAACCAAATCAATTACAAATTTGAGGGAAATAGATCAACATAACAACGTAAAAACTTCAGCAGAATATCAACATATAAACCAGATCCAGATTTTGAGGAGGAAAATTAGCACCAGTACAACAATTTCCAGATTCCAAGGCAGAGAATTCTCCAGCAGTTCCAAATATCTTGCATATTATTTAGAGATTATTTTTATTTTAGGTGCATTGTTCAGGATTTTATTCCAGAAATATTGTAACAGTTTAGGAGAGATTTATTCTTTATATTGTTTGATTTTGAACGTAAAAGGGTTGGATTTTTATGCCAAAACCCTGTCACTTTGTAAGCTTTTATTATAGAATTCCTAATTGAAGTATTCTAGCTCCATTTCTGACAAAAATATTTTTTCTTGTTGTTTTTCCAGTACTTTCATATCTTATTTATGCACATGTTCAAGGTAGCATAGGAGATATGGGTAAGAATATATTGAGTGTCAATCTCTCTGAAAGCGCCTCGCAAAGTTATAATCATTTACATAGATTAATTAACTGAATTGTTTGTTTTGGTTAATTCCTCTACCTCTGTTAATTGTTGCCTTCTGTCATCTCTTGAATGTGTTATGTTTGGTTGTAGAAATCTTCTACAGACATCCATTATCAGGTTGATTAAGTATTCCGTTTGAATTCTTAATTATCATGAATTCTTGAAAGAATAACTTCGGCGTAAATCACATGTAGATAGACATTTGTCAACGCGTTTCGAATTCAACTAGTGTAGTTCATGAATTCTCTTATATTATTCCTTCAAATGCTCTAAAAATAAAGTTATTCTGTGAAACTGGATGTTGGCACTTTGACAAGGGACACTGTAAGAGAAGGATTTATTCGTGCACAAATATTAGACAATCATCAGCAACCATCCAAAATAAGTAATATATCTGGCCATTGTGTTCCATAGGCTGTTATCCAGTGATAGTGAACAACGTTAAAGAAGACCTCGTAACATTTGAGGGAGCCCCCTCTGGTTCAAGGGCCAGCTTGAACCTAAAGATTGATTGAGTTGGTTTTTCAATGTAGTTTTTACAACCAAGAACTGCCTACGAGAAACATATACAAAATTTGGTTCCATTGTTAGGGAACAAAGTGACGAAGAAGTTTTTCCCTAGATCACAATCACGATTAGATCTATTCTTTGTTGGTGAACAAATACTAGATAGTTGATATTGGTTGCATTGCTTGCACCTGGCAACTCCACTTTTTCGTATGGCGATTCCACCGGTTTCTAGATTCTGCTGGTTCAAAATGATAAGTGCATCTCTAGCTATGATAATAGCATGCAACTGCATGTTTTTCTTCTTCATAGCGATGGTAGAATTTAGTAGCATATTTCTCTTCCTATCTACTGTGATCAGAAGCTTACAAAAGATGCAGCTTCCAAATTTCAGTTGTAAGTATCAGTTACCTATGGAGTTTGTCTTTCATATTGTAAATATTTTTTACATCTTCAGCTGCATACAAAGTGATCTGCCAGTTAATCCATTTCCCATGTGGTTACAATGGAAATTTGACTACACCTAACAACACATATTTTCAGTTCAGTTAGGTAAAGGCTGTGTGGGATTGAATTAGTTATTTTCAGATTCAGTGAGTAGTAGATTATTCAGTTTTGGTGTGCAGTATATGGGTTGATTTAAGTTTCAGTAAAGCATATTGTAGATGAGATTGCTACAATTAAAATTTTCTTTTCAAAATAAATGAGACCTGAAACAAGGATATTGAAATTCAAATAAGCAATAAGTTTGTAGTTTTCCATATTTTGGAACAATGTACAATTTTCAGATTTCAGCATGGTTGCAATTCACAGTTATAGGTTTTAGTGTGCAGTTGCAGGATATTCAAATGACAGGATTGATTCATGGGGATTGGTTATAATTTTAGATGATTTTAGATGAATGGTTGATGGTTTTATGGTATGACTCCATGCCCAACGCTTAAGGCAGTTGGTCTACTAGTTCTCTGCATCCCATAGGGGGCGAGTTGGAGCCGATGTTGTAACTTTTTTTTTTAAACAAGGTCAGGTAGTTTGTATATTACCAAAAGATTTGATGGAGCATGCTCCTATTACAAAAGACTGTACCATGAAAAACATCTAAGCCATGAGAAAGGAACACAGTCTCTTCTCCTAGGCTTGTGTTCAAGACTTCATGTATTTTTATGTGTATTCTAGAGTACGCCCTAACAAACTGACCTACTAGAAAGAGAAATTTGCATGTCATGGGCTCTTTGACAGTTTTTCAAGGCTTGTGGACTGATTGCTCCTGATTTGACTGACTCTTCTTGTCATAATTGTTCGAGTTCTCTCCTTCAGAGGGTTGAAATCCATGTGGTTTGTTTGCTTGTTCTTCCTTTGTCTCTGCTCTCTGCTCCAGATTTCACTGTGCTTCTTTGAATTTTTGTTGCCTGAGATGCTTCTTCTTTTGCTGCTGTTGACCGCTTTCCTTTCAACGGACGAGGGTGTCTGACGAGTAGGGGCCAAGATTAAACCGCAAAGATTGGGATCAGGGGATGAATGGTGGAGATTGACCAGAGGCGCTGATGGGAGAAAATACTGGAGGATCCATCGCATCCGTCGATGGTTGAGATCTATGGTCATCGAGCGCGAACAAGTCCGCGTGTTAACCGAGAAGAAAGGCAGGAATAAAAGCGAAGATGGTATTTCGGGCGTGTTATAAACCATAAGTGGTAAAAGGGAGGGGTTGCCCGATTCCAGTGAACGAGCGACATGTAGCATCGGAGGAGAGAGAGAAAACTGCTTTTCGGGCGGGTAATCTCTGTGCTTGTTGTCCGCCCGAAATTGGTGGGAACCGTTTGATCCAATGAGAACGGATCGGCGATGGGGAAGAGACGCGTAGGTTTGATTGAATAGGCTGATCAATGACCGTCGGATCAAGCGCCCGATCAACAATCCTGGTTTGATTGAAGATGAGAGAAAGGAGGGGGTAGTGCTGCAAAAAAAGCTTTGGAGTGTGGGCTCGATGATAATAATAGATGCAAATGAGTGATTTTTTGAGGTCCAGATAAAGTGCTCGGATGGGTTTTTCCTTTGTAAATCGAAAGAGCTAAAGTCCCTGCGAAAGACAGACTTGAAGGAGGGCCAAAGACTGATTATATCAGTCAGGGGGGGCTGATATAAAGAGAGGGGCAGAAGGAGGGCATGGATGCTCAGAAGGGTATTGTGCTCACTCAGAGGAGGGAGTGAGGGGAGAGAAGAGGTGCGAAGTGCGCAAGCTGGGTAAGTAGAAGGATGGGGGCTTAAGATGAAGTTTGCGTGCTGAAAAGAGGAAACATTGCTGGCTATTAGAAAGAACAAGGGGGGTCTTTGAAACCAAAATATTACTATAATATCATGGAAAATGAATATTTCCTCGCTGAAATTGCTGCTGCGATTTTTGTGAATGTACCCTCTGTTCTTATAGTGCTTTATCTCTGCCTAAAACCTGCCTTCGATGAGGTAGATTGCAGTGTAGTTCTTGTGACTAGGATCACAATCTTCATTCCTGCTGTTGCTCATACAAGAGTCTGAAGTTTCATGATTTTTCCTTTGCTTTCCCGTGATTTCCTGGCTGTTGCTGCAGTGAAGAATCCTTTGTTGTTTTATAGCTGTTGTTTTTTGATTGATTGCTTTTATCATTGTGATTTTTCCTTTGGAGTTGGTTAGCTTTATACTTGTGGATTTTACTGGTTATTAAAGAACAAAGCTATGGTATTCCTCCTGGTTTTCCCAAACAAGCCCTTCATTTTTTTCACTGCTTGATTTGCAAAATAATCTGCCTGTTGATTGTGGGTTCTCAGGACATATCTGTATATTACATCGCCAGAGCCTTCCAAGTTCTTCCTGATTCTTCTAAAGATTCTGTTCATGAACTCATTGCTTGGTTTTTTGTTTCTTGGCATTGCCTCTATTGTTATGGCTGAATCTCCTATTATGATAGGATTTTGGATTTCTCTTTTTTTTATTATTCTTCTTCTCATCAACAAGCTGTAAGCTTCTGCCTTATTATTTGAGATTTGTCCCAATCCCTATTCATAAGTGACATTTTCTTTCCCATCATGATTGAGGATTATTCCCCCTGCCCCTGCCTTTCTCGGATTATGCTTTGAGGCCCCATCAAAGTATAGACAGTATCTATTCTGATTTTTCCTCCAGTTTGTCAGTTCCTCTTCACTCATTCTTATTTTCCATATAATTCCCGAGCTTGTCTTCATTTGTCCTTTTTGCCCATTATTATTTATTATGGCTTTGCTGAGCCAATCTCGCTCTTCCTGTTGCAGAGTGTTATAGTCTGTTGGAGCTGTTCCTTTAACATTGAGCATTTCAGAAGTTAGACCCCATGTTTTTGAAAGGGTCTTCCCTATCCTTGGGATTTGATTTTTGAAAATGAACTTGTTTCGTGTCAACCAAATTTGCCAACATAGAACCACTGGAATGCATGTCCATATTCTCTGAATTGTGGCTTTTTTCTTTGTTATGTATGGGTAGGCCTTCTCAAAGCTCTGAAGAAATTCCGGCAAGGGCTTTTCGAAACTTATTCTTATTTCCATAGGACTTATCAGTTGCTGCCAACATTCTTTAGCAAAGATACATTCTTGGAAAAGGTGTTGTATGTTTTCTTTAGCCTACATGCATAATGGGCATCGTGTTGGACCTTGAAAGCATTTTTTTCTCAAGTTTTCACTGGTTAATATTCTCCCTTTTAAAAGAGTCCAGATGAACATTTTTATCTTCGGCAAACTTTCTGATTTCCATGCTATTTTCCAAGAATCTCATTCTTGTTGATTTGGGTGTTCTTGAAGGATTTTATATCCAGTCCTAACTGTATAATGTCCACCACTTGGGTTCTAGAGATATTCATCTTCCTCATCATGGTGGATTGGCATTGCCCCCTTTTAAGAGCTGCCTGATTTTGCTCCATTGCCCTTCCTGATCTGCCGGAATTGTTGCGATTATCCAGTCTTGCCACTCCTTTTGGTTCCATAGAGAGATTGAGTGTAGAGTATTGAAACCTTTACCTTTCATCCACTCCTGTATGTCTTCAATTTTTGGATGAGTCTGAAGTGGTTCTTTTCCCATGATTTTGTCCTCCCAAATTGAAATTGTTTTTCCATTGCCTGGGATTTTAGAGATGTATCTACTCATTAATGGATTTTTTTTTTTAACCAGCTTCCAGACTTGGGTACATTGTCTTATTGGGATATTTCCATTAAGCAATATTTCCCTAGTACCATCCATATATTTTGATAAAAGAGTCTTTTTTCACCCACTCTGTTTTCCTGTAATTAGTCTCCATACTATTTTCATTCCTAGTGCTGCATTCATGAGCCCAGGTATCCATATTGATAGTCCTCCTTGTTCATAAGGTAGTACTACTTGCTCCCACCTGACCAGGCTAAATTTTTTGTTTTCTTGCTTCCCCCCTGCCATAAAAAACTTCTTAAGATTAACCTCATTTGTTTGTGGGTACTTGCTGGGGCCATGATTATTGCATATTGCTAGATAGGTAGTGCTGCAAGGAGTGCTTTGATTAGTATTACCCTTCCTGCCATATTCAGCCACATCATACCCCAGCTTTGTATTTTGTTTTTCACTTTTTCAATTTGTTTAGTCCATACTGGGATGTCTAAGATTTGTGAGATCCTTTACATAGTTCTGGGCGGGGGGGGCAGGTTATTCCATCCATATATCCTGTATTTTGTATTGTTTAATAGCCCACCTGAAATCTGTAAAAATTCATCTAGTACTTTTTTGAACCTCCTTGCTATTATTGTTGAAGCCCTTCCCAGCAGCAATGTGTCATCAACAAAGAGTGAGTGGTTTATTGTTTTTACTCCTTTTGCTATTCTAATCCTTGTGATGTTTCTTTCCTTTCTTTGATTTTCCAAAGCCCTGCTTAAGGTTTCCACCATTATAATATATAGGAAGGGAGAGAGAGGACAACCTTGCCTAAGGCCTCTTGTGCTTTGAAAGAAGTCACTGGGCCTTCCATTTATGAGGGGGAAATCCAAGGAGTAGAAATGCATGCCTGTATGACTTCCATTATATCTCTTGAGAAACCAAGTTTCTGGAGGACAACCATTAGATATGGATGGCTGACCCTGTCAAAAGCATTAGCCATATCTAGCTTGATTATGAGGCCTTTCTCTTGCCTTAGCATACTAGAATGTACAACTTCCTGTATAATAATTACATTATCTATGATTTGCCTGTTGGGCACGAATCCTCCTTGGTTTTTAGATATGATTATTGGAAGTACTACCTTGATTCTATTTGCAATTATTTTTGTTATTATCTTATAAGATGAATTGCAAAGAGAGATAGGGCGAAACCTGTTGAAAGTTGAGGGGTTTGCTTCCTTTGGGATTAGGGCAAGGTAGGAAGATTTTGTGTTGCCTCCTATTTTTTTTTTTTAAAACATTTTTCACCATTCTTAAGAAATCTTTTCTGATGGTATACCAATGAGATCTGTAGAATGCTATTGTGAAACCATCTAGCCTTGGGGCTTTGTCTGGATGCAGGCTCCATATGGCTGCCACTATCTCTTCTTCTGTGGGGTCCTTGTACATTGCAGCATTTTGTTCTATTTTAATTTTTTTTTTGTGCTTTAAGAATCACTCGGCCATTTCTTCGTTGGCTGAGAGTAAGTTTTTAAAGTGCTGATAGGCTGCTTTTTTTAGTTCCTCCGCACCTTTTACCTCTTGGCTTTCGACTTGAATTTTTTCTATTTGGTTTCTTGCTCTTCTTATTTTCATTGTGTTGTGGAAAAAGGAAGTGTTTTTATCCCCTGCCTTGAGCCACAAACTTCTGGATTTCAATCTTGCCTCTTCTTCTTCTTTCCTGTTCTCCCTATATATTTCCCAAAAGATTTCCTTCTCTCTTAGATAATCTTGCTTGCCTTCTTCTCTGTTTTTTTTTCAATTTGCATGCTGTCCATTTTCTGCTGTAACTCTTCTTTTTTTTTCATTTGCTCTTGCCCATTCTTTTAATTTGGTTCTTGCAATTTTTAAATTTGTTTCCCAAATATACTGAGGTGATCCTGTTACTCTTGACTCCTATGCTTCCTTGACTAATTTGCTGATTTCTGTGTTGCTGTCCCAAATTGAGCTGTATCTAAACGGGAGCGGTCCCTGGTTTTCCATTTTGCCCATGACTATTGTCACCAATTTATGGTCAGATGCTGTGATGTGTAAAATTTTTGATTTTATGGAGCTGTGCACTGCTACTATGTTTTCTTGTATCAGAATTCTATCTAGCCTTTCTTTTATGTTTCTTTTGCCCACTCTTTTATTGCTCCAAGTGTATTTCCCGTTGCTTGGCGGGATGTCTATTAAATTGTGTTGTTCCATTATTTCTTCTAGAATATCCCTGGATGGGTCTGTGTGGTATGTTCCTCCAAACTTTTCTTCTATACTTCTTACCAAATTTAAATCTCCTCCTAGAATTATTTTCCCAGCTTGTATTTCTTTTAGTGCTTCTCCTATGGTGGCCCAGCATTGCTCTTTTTCCTTGTAGTGATTTGGGGCATATATATTTATAACACTGTATCTTTCTTTTGTACTGATTTGCATTAGATCCATTTGGATCCAATGCTGGTCTTTTTTGTGTTTTATTAATTCCCAAGCTCCTTTTTTCCATATTGTGCAAATACCTCCAGATGCTTCTGTTGCCTGTATTGCTTCCCGTTCATAATTTCTGAATTTTTTTTGATATTTTCAGTTTCTTGGCTGTTTGTTTTTGTCTCTTGAATCATAAGGATGTCTTGGTTTTGTTTTGCCAAAATGTCTCTTGTGGCATTTTCTTTGACGGATGATCCCATTCCTCTGCAGTTCCAGGAGACTACTATCATTATTTACTTGTTGGGTGGTGCATGGCTCCTTTCCCTCTTTGCTGGCTTTTTTTGTTGTTTCCTGTACTCCTTTCTAAGAAGGTTTTCATAGGTTGTTGTGTTCCTAATGCTATTTCCTTTGCTGCTGCTTCATCCCTGAGTTATTTGTTTGTCTTTTTTCCTGTTTTTTTTTTTTTTTTTGATATTCTACATTTGGGAGTGCTTCCTTGATTGTTTTCTGGTTATAATTCTATCCACTGAGGGGGGAGAGGGGTGTGAGAGTTTGATACTAGAGGGGATGAAAGGGGGTTAGGGGTATGTTGTGGGGATCTGGATCTTGGTCCAGGGGATGGGGGAGTTGAAGGATCCAGAGGCTCAAAAGGGTTAAGGCTAGCAAGAGGATTATTATCTTCTTTGGGTGATGGGGGATGGAGGCAAAAGCTTTTGCTGATCATTCATTTTCTTGCTGTTGATCTGAGAGAGGCACTCCGTCCTCTGAAGCGTCCATGGTGCTCAGTCCCCAGTAGCAGGAGGACGCTGAGGGGCAAATGCAAGCTTCTTGCTATGATCACTGGCTAGGGCTGCACAAACTCCTTCGACAAGCAACACTAAGCCTTAGGTAACCTGATGTTGTAACTTTTTTTACACCATAAACTGTTACAAATTTTAAAATTTTTTCTAATTGATTCTTGGCAAAACCTTATGGTTTATGCAAATTTTATGAGCAAAATGCTTTTAATGAGTTATATTTTTTATATTGTTTTTAAAATTTTAAATATATTTGATTTTTTAAATATATATATATATATATATATATATATATTATTTGACCAAGCATCCAATCTCCAAGTTCAACTAAGGATCGAAGTCCACCAACAATCATGTAAGGCAACACTCCACCAACAATCAAACCAGACACTAAAAGTCATAAGCCATGCAAGTCAAAGGGCAAACACAAGTCCCAGACATCAAAGCACATGAGCCCACAAGGGCACGTATTTCTTTTAACTACGCCTTGGCAATAATTGAGTATAATGGTGTATATAAACACCATTAACATTCTTCACTTGTGTTCTTCCTGTGTCGAAATGAATGAGTCAAAGGAAAATAGTACAAGCACCAAGATGAGGAACGACAAGGATCAAGCCTGGGTAACTTTTAATGGCATAGATTGTCACTATGAAATTAACGGTTTTCATTCCATTTCAGACATTCGAGCTCATACGAGATTTAATAGCTGAGGTGGGTCCCGAATGGTTGTTTTATTAAACCACCTTTGATCAGATGGCAAGCTGAGATAATTTTTTCCACCCCCCTCATGAAAACCATTTACAATGTGAAACCCCCCCCCCCCCCCCGAAATCCACTTATGGTTTCAGTGACAACACAGGGATTGATTCTGCCAAGTAAGGTGATGGGTGGTAACAAATTCCTTATGTTTTAGATGCACATAATCTCTCTTCTCCATGAGAAAGATAGCTACTATAAACCAAAATGTTTGTAATGAAATTGGGGTGGAAGACCATTAGTGGCCTAATCCTAATGATGATACTCAATCTTTATTAATTGAGCCATTTGAGTTAGGGTGTGATGCAAATATTAAACCACCTTCCAATCCTTTTCGAGCACATTAGCAGGAGAAGTGATGACTGTAAAAGGAGTTGAACAAATGATACAAATATGGTCAACTATAAGTAAAAATTCGTACCCCTTTTCAGGCAGCGAATTTCAGGTGTCGTTTATGGGTAAACAAAGCCAAATTTCAAAAATCCAGAACGTGGGTTTTGTGCAGAACAACATCAATTAGCCGTCTCGCAAGAAATTTTGCAATATTGTGAATGGTTTAAGATATACCACAAATTTTCTGAAAGGTATATATCTAGATTTTATGATAGAAGAGACAGTGGATCAATTTTTCAGTTTATAACTTCCTATAGGGATTCCATGGTTGAATGGCTTTGCCAAGTAGTCTTCAAAATTCACTATGAGCATACACTCAGAGGGTTGTCAGTTAATTAGTGGATAAACAAGATCTTATACCACCTGTCCCAATTTTAACAAGATATGAAAGGAAGCCAGTATGAAGGCATTTGCTAAAGAAACGCTGACGGTGCATGAGGATAGCATTCAAGTATGCTGGGAACAAAAGAGACCTCGAGGAAATGTTATGGCAGGTTGAAGCTCAGTTGACAGTAATCTCAAGCCAAAACATGCTATCACTAACATATTAATGGATGTACTTACAAAGGTGCCTTTTCTGGCACATGAACATACTTTTTATAAGGGACAATTACATTTTTTGAGCACTTTGCACTATTTCAGAATTTCTTTCAAGAAAAAGTTGTGAACATTTCAACGTCTATAGTGTTTTTCAGAGATGTCCGTAAGTTTTATTTTCAAAAATTAATAGTGTGAAAATGAAACACTCATACTTCTCCTTGACCTGGATTTGTAATTGGAATAGAGCAACATTATCATATATGCTATGTTTTGAGGGATGGTTTTAGATTATCTAATAAACACCCTCGAAATTATTCATGAATGATCATGAGAATATCATGATTGAATATCAATATCCTTTGTGTAGCCGAGAGTCAATTCGGTGGTGTATCATGGACAAACTTGTTTACTAGTTGGTTGATGTGGGATTAGAACGAGAAGGGCAACTTTGGCCAGCCATATGTTTGTAAAAGAATGAATGCAATGAGCTGAAGAAACAAGCATTGATTGAGGATCTTTGCTATGCCTAAAGGAACTATCAATAATCTGCTTGGAGAAGTTGTGTGAAAGAGTTAAGTTGAGGAAATGCACCATCATTTTTGAGCTTCCTTACAATTTTGTAAGGGTTCTTGAGTTTTTATGAAATATCACAAGTATTTCTTTTAAGTCTGAACATTTGCAGACATTACAGAAAATATCTGGAGATTATGAAATCAAGACCCTATTGAAAGGGAACTCTGAAGCTATGGAGAAGTATATAATTCATATTGGATTTGTAAATATGAATTATATTGTTGGCAAACACAGGTGGTAGTCAACCCAATTTCCAAGGTATAAATTGTACAATACATTTCAGATTCTAGTGCACTTGATGATGAAATGGAAAACTCTTCAACAACTTTAGATTTTTCAGCGAAAAGAATCAGCTCTCAGAAAAGCAGATCTAGATTTTTAACAACACAAATTCATCAGCTGGATATATTTAGATTTCAAGCGACAGCTCCAATGGCCATCAAGAATCTCTTTCAACATTTAGAGGCAGAGAATCAATGGATATGGAACACATCCCATATTTCAAGCAAACATTTCATTCAACATGTGGCAAGTTCAAGTTAATTTTTCAAGATTTGAAGGCAAAACTTTTGCATTTGATGAACATAAGTGGAAGCCAACCAAATCAATTACAAATTTGAGGGAAATAGATCAACATAACAACGTATAAAATTTAGCAGAATATCAACATGTAAATCAGATCCAGAATTTGAGGAGGGAAAGTAGCACTAGTACACCAATTTCCAGATTCCAAGGCACAAAATTTTCCAGCAGTTCCAAATCTCCTGCATATTATTTAGAGATTTTATTTATTTATTTTAGGTGCATTGTTCAGGATTTTATTCCAGAAATATTGTAACAGTTTAGGAGAGATTTATTTTATATATTGTTTGATTTTGAATGTAAAATGGGTAGCTTTTGATGCCAAAACCCGTCACTTTGTAAAGATTTTATTATAGAATTCCTAGTTGAAGTATTCTAGCTCCAGTTCTAACAGAATTTGTTTTTATTCTTGTTTTTCCACTACTTTCATATCTTATTTCTGCACATGTTCAAGGTAGCATAGGAGATATGGGTAAGAATAGATTGAGTGTCAATCTATTTGAAAACCCCTTGAAAAGTTATAATCATTTACAGAGATTAATTAACTGAACTATTCGTTTTGGTTAATTCCTCTACATCTATTAATTGTTGCCTTCTGTCATCTCTTGAATGTGTTATGTTTGGATGTAGAAATATTCTACATGCATCCACTGTGAGGTTGATTAAGTATTCTGTTTCACTGCTTAATTATCATGAATTCTCTTATATTCTTTTTTCAAATTATTTAAAAATAAAGTTATTCTATCAAATTGGATGTTGACACTTCGACCAAGGACTCTGCAAGAGAGGGATTTATTCGTGCACAGAGATTGGACAATCATCAACAACCATCCAAAATAAATCATAGATCTTGACATTGTGCTCCATAGGGTACTGTCTAGTGACAGTGAAAAACGTTAAAAAAGGCCTCATAACATTTGAGGGAGCTCCCTCTGGTTCAAGGGTTAGCTTAAACCTAAATATTGGTCGAGTTGGTTTCTTGACATAGTTTTCGCGCCCAAGAAATACCTACGAGAAACACATACAACATTTGGTGTCGTTGCCGGGGAACAAAGTGACGAATTTTTTTTCCCCTGGATCACGATCATGGTTAGATCTACTCTTTGTTGGTGAACAAAGACTAGACAGTTGATATTTGTTGCACTGCTTTCATTAGGTGGCTCCACTTTGTCATATGGCGATTCCACTAGTTTCCAAATTCCGCTGGTTCAAAATGATAAGTGCATCTCTGGCTATGATAATAGCATGCAGCTGCATGTTTTTCTTCTACCTAGTGATGGTAGCATTTAGCAGCGTATTTCTATTCCTATCTACTCTGATCAAAAGCTTAGAGAAGATGTAACGTCCAAATTTCAGTTGTAAGTATCAGTTACCTATGAAGTTTGTCTTTAATATTGTAAATATTTTTTTACATCTTTAGCTGCATACAAAATGATCTGCGAGTTAATCCACTTCCCACGTTGTTACACTGGAAATTTGATTACACCTAACAATGCAGATTTTCAGTTCAGTTAGGTAAAGCTGTGTGGGATTGAATTAGTTATTTTCAGATTCAGTGAGCAGTAGATTATTCAGTTCTAGTGTGTAGTATATGGGTTGATTTAAGTTTTAGTAAAGGATATTGTAGATGAGATTACTACAATTACAATTTTCCTTCAAAAAAAATGAGACCTTAAACAAGGATATTGAAATAAGCAATAAGTTTATAGTTTTCCATATTTTGGAACAATGTACAGTTTTCAGATTTCAGCATAGTTGCAATTCACAATTACAAGTTTTAGTGTCCAGTTGCAGGATATTCAAATTACATGATTGATTCATTGGGATTGATTATAATTTTACAAGATTGCAGATGAATGCTTGATGGTTTTATGTTATGAATCCATGACCAACACTTAAGGCAACTGGTCTACTAGTTCTCTGTGCCCCACAGAGGAAGGCAGTCCCCAGTTGGAGCCGATATTGTAACTTTTTTTTACACCATAAAAATGTTACAAATTTTCAAAAATTTGCTAATTGATTCTTGGAAAAACCTTAAGGTTTATGCAAATTTTATAGGCGACATACTTTTACTGGGTTATATTTTTTATATTGGTCTTTAAATTTTAAATATTCGATTTTATAAATTATCATTATATATTTTTATAAAGTTTATTTATTTATTTTTATATTTAAAAAAAAAAACATAAAAAATATTGGACCAAGCATCCAATCTCCAAGTTCAACTAAGGATTGAAGTCCACCAACAATCATGCAAGCAATACTCCACCAAAAATCATGCAAATTGGATATGACAAGTCATAAGCCTTGCAAGTCAAAGGTCAAACACAAGTGCCAAACATCAAAGCACAGGAGGAGCCCACAAGGTCACGTATTTCCTTCAACTATGCCTTGACAAGCATTGAGTATAATGCTGTATATAAACACCATTAACATTCTTCACTTGTATTCTTCCTTTGTTGAAATGAATGATTCAAAGACAAATACAACAAGCACCAAGATGAGGGAGGGCAAGGATAACGTCGGGGCAATTTTTAATGGGGGAGATTGTCACTATAAAATGAGCGGTTTTCATTCAATTTCAGACCTCCCAGGTCATCCAATATTTAACAACTGAGGGGGTCCATAATGGTTTTTTATAAAACCACCTTTAATCACATGGCATGTTAAGTGTGAAGTCAAATTTATGAATCACATGCAGGATTCTAGATTCTTCTACACCACCATTAGTTTCTAGATCTCTAGGATTCTAGATCTTTCTACACCGCCATTAGTTTCTAGATCATTCCAAATATCTATCTGAATCACATACAAGATTCTATATCCTTCTTCTGCCACTATAAATTTGTAATTTCTCTGGCCAGGGATTGCAAGCCAAGGCCCAAGCTTGTTATGTAATGCTAAGTGATTTCTGTTCTCTAGTGATTGTTTTATCTATTCCGCTATTTCTGACTGAGTAATCTTGTTGTTTCTCCATTTTTCTGTCTCTATGAATTATTCTCTGCTATTGTCATCTAAGTCTCTGAGTATAAATCTGTTGTGTGTTATGTATGCTCTATTCTAACAACTAGTATTAGAGATAGGGTCGGATATCCCCTATGCAAGCCGCCTAGTGCCATCACCTTACTCTGGCAGTGTTCGTTAAAACATTGGCTATTACCTCTGGAGCTATTGAAAGATCTGTCTAGGAAATCAGAGATCCCTGCAAAGAAGAGAGTCCAGGAAAAGGATATGTCCAGGAAATATCTGAGGAACACTGGAATTAAAAGACAGTTGCTACAAGAAAAACAAGGTCGTGGACCTATGTTGAAACGTGTTGCTGGAGTTTGAAACATGGTGTTCGTAAGTTTTTTTTACATCAAGCTTGCACGTATACGTCAAGTTTTTCTTTTCTCAAACCAACATATGTATGTGCGAAATGTAAAAAGGTTAAAACATTATATATGTTTTTTATATTTATTATGAAACATATATAATTATATGTTGGAATTTTGAAAAGTATATTTTAAAAGGAGCAGGGATTTTGAAAAGGGTATTTTAAAAGGAGGAAGGTCATTATTACTAAATTTTAAAGAGTAATAATTAAAGTTTTATTTTTAATTGGAGTTTTTGTGTTTTGGGGTGTGAATTTGATTGAAAATGGAGACAGTAGTTACAGATATGGAGAAGTTGAGCGGGGCTAATTTTGCCCTATGGAAATCACAGATGGAGGATATACTGATTTTAAAGGATCAATATTTGTTGATTGAGAGCACAACAAAGAAACCCTCATCGATGACAAATGAAGACTGGAATAAGCTAGATAGAAAGGCGATTGCAACAATCCGCCAATATTTAGCAAAGAATGTTTATTTCAATGTGTCCGAAGAAAAGACGACAGAAGGATTATGGATGAAGCTCCATGGTCTATATGAGAAGAACACGACATCAAACAAAGTGTTCTTGATAAAGAAGCTTTATAATCTCAAAATGAAGGAGGGTGCTTCAGTTGCTGAGCACTTGAATGCATTTAATATTATTACTAATCAACTTCCCTCTGTTAAAATCATTTTAGATGATGAAATTAGAGCCATTTTGCTAATGTGTTCTATGCCAGACAGTTGGGAAAATTTAATTGTAGCTATGAGCACTTCAGTAATTACAGGGACCCTGAAGTTTGATGATGTCAGCAACAGTTTAATGAATGAGGAGCTGCGACGCAAGTCAATTGTGGAAAACCAGGGAGGAGAGGCTATAGCTCTAGCTGATCATGGTAGGAGAATGGATCGAGGCCAGAAAGGGTGCTCAAGATCGAGAGGCCGATCAAAATCAAGGAGAGAAAGGATCATCTGCTTTCATTGTGGCAAACCTGGTCACATGAAGAAAGAATGTCGATTTTGGAAGAAAGGACAAAAGGATCAGATACCATCTAATACAAATCATAAGTCATCCAGCACAAATGAAGGTGAGACTACTGCTGTAGCCACAAATGGCGATGTGTTGTTTACTGTTTTAGTAGAGGATGCATGTGTATATACATCTAGTAGTAGCTTTGATTGGATCCTTGACTTTGGGGCATCTCACCATGTAACCCCATGCAAAGATAGTTTTGTTTCATATAATCCTGGTGATTATGGTAGAGTGCATTTGGGGAATAATCATTTTTGCAGTATTGTTGGAGTGGGAGATGTCCAGATCAAGATGAAAGATGGACAAGATATATTATTGAAACAAGTCAAGCATGTACCAGAAATGCGCATGAGTTTAATCTCTATGGGACGACTAGATGATGAAGGCTATTCGACAAGCTTTGGAAAAGGAGGCTGGAAAATTAGCAAAGGAGCATTGGTCGTGGCCAAAGGACCCAAGACAGGAACATTATACACATTGAAGACACTGATAAGAAAATCATATTTGGTTGCTCCACAAAAGAAGGAAATTCAGTAGATCTCTGGCATAAGCGCTTGGGTCACATGAGTGAGAAAGGCTTAAAAATCATTGTTGGTAAAAATTTATTGCCAGGTTTGAAATCCTACAATCTTGATCTTTGTAAGCATTGTATATATGGTAGACAAAGAAGGGTTTCATTCCTTAGATGTGGCCATGACAGAAAGAAAAATTTGTTAGAATTGGTACACTCAGATGTGTTTGGGCCTGTTAACATCAAATCATTAGGAGGAGCATCATATTTTGTAACATTTATAGATGATGCATCCAGGAAGGTTTTGGCATATCCTATGAAAAATAAAAGTGAAGTGTTTGGAATATTCAAAAATTCCATGTTGCTGTTGAAAGAGAGACTAACAAATTACTGAAGTGTTTAAGAACAAATAATGGTGGAGAATATTGCTCAAATGCATTTAAGGAATATTATAATAGGTTTGACATAAAGCATGAGAAGACTGTGCCTGGTACTTCTGAACAGAATGGTGTCGCAGAAATGATGAATCACACCATTATGGAAAAGGTGCGAAGTATGTTGTCCAATTCTGGTTTGGAGAAGAATTTTTGGGCTGAAGCAGTCAGGACCACTTGCTACCTCATAAATAGATCTCCAACTACAGCCTTGGATGGCAGTATCCCTGAAGAAGTTTGGACTGGTAAGAATTTGAATTATTCTCACTTGAAAATCTTTAGATGTGAAGCATTTGTACATATTCCCAAAGAAAATAGAACTAAGCTAGATGATAAATCTATGAAATGCATATTTTTGGGATATGCGGATGAAGATTTTGGTTATCATCTATGGGATCCAGTCAAACATAAAATTATTAGAAGCAGGGATGTTATATTTAATGAGTCAGAAATGTTCAAGAGGACTGTAGGTGAGTTGGAGGTCAAGAAGGTTATTGATAGGTTTGAAGAGCAGCAGGAAAACATACCACCAATACAAGAAAATGAACAACAAATTCAGGAGCATGAAGAACAACAAGTGGAAAATGATGAACAACAAGAAGAAGGAATCTTGCAGGAACCTTTATAGGAGATTCAACCTGATAATGCACCACCACAGTTGGTTCATAGATCTTCTAGGCCTCATAAGCCTTCACAAAGGTATCCTCCTTCAAACTATATTTTGTTGACTGATGAAGGTGAGCCTAATTGTTTTCAAGAAGCCTGTAAAGTTGAGCACAGTGAAGAATGGAAGAAAGCAATGGAAGAAGAAATGAACTCTTTGCTGGAAAATAAAACTTGGGAGTTGGTAAACCTCCCAAAAGGTAGAAAGGCTCTACAAAACAAATGGGTGTACAGGATTAAGCATGAAGGTGATGAAAAGAAGGAGAGGTATAAAGCAAGGCTGGTGGTGAAAGGTTTTGCCCAAAAAGAAGGTATTGACTTCACTGAAATTTTCTCACCTGTTGTTAAAATGTCATCCATTAGAGTCATTCTTGGTCTAGTTGCTGCTTTAGACCTAGAATGTGAACAGTTAGATGTAAAAACTGCATTCCTTCATGGTGAATTGGAGGAAGAAATTTATATGGAGCAGCCAGAAGGCTTCATAGAAAAAGGAAAAGAAGACCTTGTTTGCAGGTTGAAGAAGAGTCTTTATGGGTTGAAATAGACACCTTGACAATGGTACAAGAAATTTGATTCATTCATGTTGGAACATGGTTTTCAGAGGTTAGAAGCTGACCATTGTGTCTATATCAAGAGGTATGATCAAGGAAAGTATATCATATTATTGTTATATGTGGATGACATGTTGATTGTTGGGCATGATAAGAATAAGATCAATAGGTTGAAGAAAGATTTGGGTATCAAATTTGCAATGAAGGATTTGGGACGAGCACAACAGATATTGGGCATGCGGATTATGTGTGACAGGAAAAACAAAAGGTTGTGGCTGTCACAAGAAAAATATATCAAGAAGGTGCTTGACAGGTTTAATATGAAGGATGCCAAGCCAGTTGGTACATGCCTTGCAGCCCACTTTAAGTTGAGTACTGAAATATGTCCTAGTGATGACAAGGAGAAAGAAGAGATGAGCAAGATTCCTTATGCTTCAGCAGTTGGCAGCTTGATGTATGCCATGGTATGCACACGACCAGACATTGCATATTCAGTGGGAGTAGTGAGTAGGTTCCTTGCCAATCTAGGCAAACGACATTGGCAAGCAGTAAAATGGATTTTGAGGTATCTCAAGGGTACTAGTCATTATTGTTTATGTTTTGGTCATGATGAGACTGTGTTTGAAGGATTTATAGATGTAGATATGGCTGGAGATATGGACACTAGAAAGTCCACTACAGGTTATTTGTATACATTTGCAGGTGCAACAGTATCTTGGGTGTCAAGGCTACAAAGAATAGTAGCCCTCTCTACAATAGAAGCAGAGTACATAGCTGCAATAGAAGCTTGTAAAGAGATGTTGTGAATGCAACGATTCCTAGGAGAGATAGGAATAAAGCTTGACAAGTATGTGTTATATTGTGATAGTCAGAGTGCCATTCACTTGGCGAAAAACCCAACATTTCATTCAAAACCAAGCACATTGACTTAAGGTACCATTGGATCCAGCATGTGTTGGAGGAAGAACATTTATCCTTGGAAAAGATCCATACGGATAGGAACCCTACTGATATGCTTACTAAGATTCTACCACGAAATAAACATGAGTTATGTAGAGGCATGGTAGGACTCAGTGTGACTTGATGACTCTTATTTGGCTTCAAGTGGGAGAATGTTAAGTGTGAAGCCAAATTCATGAATCACATGCAGGATTCTAGATTCTTCTACACCGCCATTAGTTTCTAGATCTCCAGGATTCTAGATCTTTCTACACCGCCATTAATTTCTAGATCATTCCAGATCTCCATCTGAATCACATACAGGATTCTAGATCCTTCCTCTGCCGCTATAAATTTGTAATTTCTCTGGCCAAGGATTGCAAGCCAAGTCCCAAGCCTGTTATGTAATGAGTGATTTCTGTTCTCCAGTGATTGTTTTATCTATTCCACTGTTTTTGACTTAGCAATCTTGTTGTTTCTCCATTTGTCTGTCTTTGTGAATTATTCTCTGCTATTTCTGTCTAAGTCTCTGAGTATAAATCTGCTGTGTGTTATGTATGCTCTGTTATAACATGGCAAGCTGAGATAAATTTCGGCACCCCTCTCACAAAAACAACCATTTACAATGTTTAAGCCCCCCGCCCTGAAATCCACTTATGGTTTCAGTGACAATGCAGGGATTAATTCTGCCAGATAAGGTGATGGGTGGTAAAAAATCCCTTATGTAGTCAATGTTTTAGATGTGCATCATCTATATCCTCCATGAGAACGACAACTACTGTAAACCAAAATGTTTATAATGAAATTGGGATGGAAGACCATTCCTGGCCTAATCCCAGCAATGATACTCAATCTTTATTAATTGAGACATTTGAGTTAGGAATCAGGATCTAATGCAAAGATTAAACCACCTTCCAGTCCTTTTCGAGCACATTAGCAGGAGAATTGATGACTGTAAAAGGAGTTTAACAAATGATACATAAATGGTCAACTATAAGTCAAAATTCGTAACCCTTTTCAGGTAGCAAATTCCAGGTGTCGTTTATGGGCAAACGAAGGCAAATTTCAAAAATACGAAACGTGTGTTTTGTGAAGAACGACATCAATTAGAAATTTCGCCAGAAACTTTTCAAAATTATGAATGGTTCAAGAGATATCAAAATTTTTCTAAAAGGTATCGATCTAGATTTTGTGATGGAAGAGACAATGGATCAATTTTTTAGTTTATAACTACCAATAGGGATTCCACAACTGAATGGCTTTTCCAAGTAGTCTTCACAATTCAATACAAGCATACACTTAGAGGGTTGTTAGTTAACTAGTGGATAAACAAGATCCTATACCACCTATTCCACTTAGAGGGTTGTTAGTTAACTAGTGGATAAACAAGATCCTATACCACCTATTCCAATTTTAACAAGATATAAAAGGAAGCTAGTATGAAGGCATTTGCTAAAGAAACCCTGAAAGTGCATGAGGATAGCATTCGAGAATGCTGGGAACAAAAGAGACCTCAAGGAAATGTTATGGCAACTTGAAGCTCAATTGACAGTGATCTCAAGCAAAATCATGCTATCGCTAACATATTAATGGATGTACTTACAAAGGTTTATTTTATGGCACCTGAACATACTTTTTATAAGGGACAATTACATTTTCTGAGTAGTTTTTCACTATTTCAGAATTTCTTTCAAGAAAAAGTTGTGAACAACGTCTGTAGTGGTTTTCAGAGATGTCCATAAGTTTTATTTTTCAAAAATTAATAGCATGACAATGAAATACTCATACTTCTCCTTGACTTGGATTTGTAATTGGAATACAACAACATTATCATATATGCTATGTTTTGAGGGATGGTTTTCGATTACCTAATAAACGCACTAGAAACTATTCATGAATGATGATCAGCAGATCATGATTGAATAATAATATCTTCCGTGTAGCTGAGAGTCAATTCGTTGGTGTTTAGTGGGATTATAACGAGAAGGGAAACTTTGACCAATCATATGTTTGTAAGAGAATGAATGCAATGCGTTGAAGAAACCAGCATTGATTGAGGATGTTTGTGATGCCTAAAGGAACTATCGATAATCTGCTTGGAGAAGTTGTGTGAAAGAGTTAAGTTGAGGAAATGCACCGTAATTTTTGAGCTTCCTTGAAATTTTGTAATGGTTCTTGAGTTTTTATGAAATATCACAAGCATTTCTTCTAAGTTTGAACATTTGCAGACATTGCCGAAGATATCAGGAGATTATGAAATCAAGACCCTATTGAAAGGGAACTCTGAAGCTCTGGAGAAGTATATAATTCGTATTGGATTTGCAAACATGAATTATATTGTTGGCAAACACAGGTGGAAGTCAGCCCAATTTCCAAGGTATAAATTGTACAATACATTTCAGATTTGAATGCACTTGATGATGAGATGGCAAAGTCTTAAATAGCTTTAGATTTTTCAGCAAAAAGAATCAGCGTTGAGAAAAGAAGATCTATATTTTTAGTAGCACAAATTCAGCAGTTGGATATGTTCAGATTTTAAGTGACAGTTCCAGTGGCCATCGAGAATTTATTTCAATATTTAGAGGCAGAGAATCAATGGATATGGAACAAATCCCAGATTTCAAGCAAACATTTCATTCAACAGGTGGCAAATTCAAGTCAATTTTTCAAGATTTGAAGGCAACATTTTTGCATTTGATGAACATAAGTGGCATTCAACCAAATCAATTACAAATTTGAGGAAAATAGATCAACATAAAATCATCAAAACTTTAGCAGAATATCAACATATAAATTAGATCCAGAATCTAAGGAGGGAAATTAGCATCAGTACACCAATTCCAGATTCCAAGGCATAGAATTTTCCAGCAGTTCCAAATCTCTTGCGTATTATTTAGAGATTATTTTTATTTTAGGTGCATTGTTTAGGATGCGTATTATTTAGAGATTATTTTTATTTTAGGTGCATTGTTTAGGATTTTATTCCAGAAATATTTATTTTTATTTTAGGTGCATTGTTTAGGATTTTATTCCAGAAATATTGTAACATTTTAGGAGAGATTTTTTTCCCTTTGGAAAAATCTGGGTAGATCAACTCCAAAGGGAATCTTCCAGACTAACAGGGCCTAACCCCAAGGGCATCGAGGAGAATTGACCCTATGACCTCCCGATCAGTGAGGTACTTAACAACGAAGACTCGACCAGTTGAGCTAACCCTTGCGGCTGCATTTTAGGAGAGATTTATTCTATATATTGTTTGATTTTGAATGTAAAAGGGTTGGATCTTAATGCCAAAACCTTGTCACTTTGTAAAGATTTTATTATAGAATTCCTAATTGAAGTATTCTAGCTCCAGTTCCGACAAAATTTGTTTTTCTTATTGTTTTTCCACTACTTTCATATCTTATTTCTGCACATGTTCAAGGTATCATAAGAGATCCGGGTTAGAACAAATTGAGTGTCAATCTCTCTAAAAGCCCCTTGCAAAGTTGTAATCGTTTACAGAGATTAATTAATTGAATTGTTTGTTTTGGTTAATTCCTCTACATCTGTTAATTGTTTTCTTCTGTCATATCTTGAATGTGTTCTGTTTGGCTATAGAAATCTTATACATGCATCCATGCCAGGTTGATTAAGTATTCAGTTTGACTGATTAATTATCACGAATTCTTTTATATTTGTCTTTCAAATTCTCTAGAAATCAAGTTATTCTGTCAAACTGGATGCTGACACTTTGACCAAGAACTCTACAAGAGAGGGATTTATTCGTGCACAAAGATTGGACAATCATCAACAACCATCCAAAATAAATCATAGATTTAGCCATTGTGCTCCATAGGATGTTGTCCAATGAAAGTGAACAACATTAAAAAATGCCTCGTAACATTTGAGGGAGCCCCCTTTGGTTCAAGGGCCTACTTGAACCTAAAGATTGGTCGAGTTGGTTTCTCGGTGTAGTTTTTACAGCCAAGAACTGATGACGAGAAACATATACAACAACCACAATAGCCTCTCAAACCTTTGACATGGTGTCATTAAGTGAAATCAAAATTTATTTTCATGCAAGATTATTATTTATGTACAATAACATGATAGTAAAATCAAAATTGAAATGCATAAAAAACAAAGGTAGAAAGAAAACAAAAAAAACAACAACATGGATATGTGTAGATAATAAAAGCAACATGAAAAAGTAAAGCGAGAACAATATGTAAAAGTTAGGGTTGTAGTCCAAAGGCTACTATTGAAAATATAATTTTAGATCTTGGCCATACACAGGAAAGGACTCAGTCTTCCTGTATAAGGTTTGTAAATGATAAGTATTTAGGCCAAGATTTTCATGAACTTGAAATGGACCGAATCACAGGGATTGGAATTTAGTGTGTCTTCCTCTATCTTCATGGGCTTTGTACCACTTCAAGACAAGGTCCCCCATGCTAAACTATTTATCTTTAAAGGATTGGTTTTTGAACCATATTTTAATGCACTTCTAATGGGTGGCAAAATTTTGACGAGTTTTCTGCCTTTCTTCCTCTAACTTTAGGATAATATCAAACCTATTCTAAATAATCGAACAAGGTCTACCTCAGGATTCATTAGATAATTGCAAGTCTGGTAGGTAGAGATTGGGTGGTAGGATTGCTTCTTTGTCGTAAACTAGGAAATCATGTGAAGTACCCAGAGAAGGTTTTGGGGTGACGCGATCAACCCAAAGGGAATTTATCAAAGCATTATGCCAATTTGTTTCCTGACTTAACATTGTTTTCTTTATGATGTGAGTTTAATTTTTATTGGTGGATTCAACTAAACCATTACCTTGAGGATAGTAATTTGATGAATGCTTTAATACAATATCATTTTCTATTGAAAATCATATAAAATTGACAATGAGAAATATGTTTCATTATCAAAACAAGTGAGGTCGGGACATCGAACTTGGTAATCATGTTCCAATTAAGAAAATGGATTACCTCTCTATCTATCACTTGCGTTAGCGGTAAAACTTCAACCCATTGTGTGAAATAATACGTTGCGGTCAAGATATATCGATGTTGCTTTGATGAATGAGGAATAATTCTTTGATGACATCAAAAATCCATTACTGAAAATGTTCTTCAATTTTGATAGGATGCAATGGAGTGGTTGATCTTCTTTCTTGGCCAACACACTTCTGACAATTCAGACACTTTGGTGAATAGGGATGAGCATATTTGAATAATGTTGGCTAGTAGTATCTTGCTTGCATGACTTTATGCATTGTAGTATCTCCAACATAGTGTCCACCTGCTGGTCCATCATGTAATTCTTTCAAAAATTTCTCTGATTTGGAAGATGCTAGACATTTCAGAAAAACACCATTCTGATGTTTATGAAACAAAAAACATGGACCAACTAATATGATAAAGATTTTAGTTGAATGACCCTCTTTTGTTTCGCTGACAAATGAGAAGGTAGTGTTCCTTGTTCCAAATATTTCCTAATGTTTGCATATCTCGATGATGGTGAACATGGTGAGGCGACGAAATCATTCTTATACATTTCGATCTCTTGCTCCCACCTGATATATCTTCTTCATGTGAATTTGTAGATTCAACAAAAAACTTACAAAGGCCATGGATTTTAATTATAAGAGTTGGTTTGAATTATAAGTCATATGCAGAAAGGTCATCCAATTAGTCCTTCATTCTCCCAATTCTTATTGCACAAATTAAGATCTAACTGTTGGAGGGGGAACAAATACTATGACATGATTCTTGAGAATATATGGCCTGAAATCCTTAATTGCCTTATACAACATGTAAGCTTGTTTATCCATATATGGATAGTTTAATTATGGCCCCTACAAGCCTTCACTCATCAATGAAATTGGCCACTAATTCCCTTAATCATATTTATGAGTAAGAATGGTTACTAATGAGGAATCATAGGTGAAAGTATGAGGCATAAAATATTTCTCAAAGTTAGGGATGAAAAGTGATGGATATTTGGCTACCACTTGTTTATTTTTGGAAAAATATTCCTTTTCCTTTTTATTCCATTTATATAGTACATCCTTCTTTGTCATGTCTTGTAGTGGTTTAACAATTTGTGCATAATCCGAAATAAAATTTCATAGAAATTTGATTTTTCCAAGGAAGGATTGCATTGCTTTCTTACCAATAGGATATGGAATATGAGTAATAGTTTTGACACATTTTGGATCCACCTTACTACCACTTTTTTCAATTATGTTCCCTAAGAGGTTTCCTTTGGACACTCCAAAAATTCTTTTCTTTGGATTAATTGATATGTCATATTTCCCGCATCGTTCAAAATTTTCCTTAAATGGTGTAAGTGATTAGATATTTTGTTTGAAAACACCATAATATTGTCAATATAGACCACTACACTTTGACCAGTCAACCCTCTGAATGCAATATCCATTGCCCGCAAAAAGGTTGCTCCTGCATTAATTAGACCGAATGGCATGCGTCTCAAAGAAAATGCACCCAATTTAATCCTAAATGTAGTCTTGATTCTATCAATTTCAACCACCATTACTTGGTTATAACTAGATAAACTATCGAACATCGAAAACATCTCATAATCGAAGACTATTTGGAGTATCTTTTCCACAGAGGAAATCAAATAGTTATCTTTATCTGAAGCTCTATTGAGGTTACAATAATCCATGCATAATCAAATTTACCCATATTTCTTCCTTATCGGGACTAACTCGAGACCCATGTCAAATGTATAAATTTAAAAATAATACAGGTATGCAACAATTTCTTTAACTCCTTTTATATTAAGGGTTCAAGCGTTAGATGTAACTTTCTTAACTTTTGTTAAAATGGATTGACGCCATCTGTAATTGGAATGACATGTTGGATGATCCTTGTATCATAGGTCCATGTGAAAACATCTTGATATTTCTTGAATAATGAAATAAACACACATCATTCTTGTGGAGAATAGTATGTACTGAGATTAACATACTTGGGGTCTTCATCTGTCCCTAGATTGATTTGTTCATGAGATAAGGTTGAACTTTGGGTCTTCGTATTAGTAGGTCCTTTAAATTGATTTTTCAGATCAAAGAGTTTCCATAATGAAACAACACTCTTGGGCATTGAATTATCGTCACATTCATTAGCCCTATATTGTAAAGCTTTATCGTGCTCATCTTCATCAATGGTCACTTCTTTGAATATATATGTGTTCGCAAGAAATTCTAAGATATGTCGATCATCTTCAAAAACATGAAACTTAGTGACATTATCAGGGATAAAAGGTTTATAAAATATTTCTATAGAAAATTTGTCCCGAAGTGGTGTAAACATAGTGATTGCATTGGCTGAAGTATCTGCTGCAACATTGTTAATTCTTGGTATTGATTTAATATCAAAAGATTTAAAAGAAGAACTTAATCACCATACTTCATGTTGGTAGTTTTTAAGATTAGATGAAATACAATAAATGGTATTACGTACCTATCTGGTAATAATCTCAAAATCACCTATTACCTTTAAACCTTCTACCTTCATGCCAACAGATTTCTTTTATCCAAGAATTAATGCTTCGTATTTTGCAGTGTTGTTGGTGCATTGAACTTTTTTTGGGCGCAACCCAACTTGGCCTAGAGCTTGGCAAAGACTCCGCATTTTGTGAGGCAGAGTGCGTAGTGGCGTGCGAAGTGGACCACACAGTGGAGCATTTTGAATATACAACATGGTGTTGTAAGGGCTTTGGGGTGGGTCAAAGCCCCTCTTTTTTGTAAAAGCGCATGATTTTGTAAGGGATCAATGGTTTTGGGACCATAGTTGCTTGTTTTAGGGATTCCATGGTATTTGGACCATGGTATTTTGATGATGTAACCCTACAATGTAATAATATATAAAGGTAAAATAATAAGAAGAGAATCATCAAATCGAATTGATCCAGATCAGTGTTATGGGAAAATTATTGTGATCTGTAATTTGGTAGAGAAGGCGAGGCTCTGCAGCTAAGTGCGCATAGGCCTAAGTTTGTAGCTGAGTGCGCAGACAGAGTGCAACTCAGTGCACAAACAAGCTACATCTTAGTGTGAAGGACAAGAACTGTTTGGTTTTCAAAGATTCATTATATTAAGAAACAATTCTTGTGGATGTATCCCTACAATGGGGTGAACCACGGTACATTAGTGTTTTTATGTCTATAATTGCTTATTATCTCTTGTAGAGTAGTAGTTATTATAGTTGCATTTCACTTCAACACAATGATGGTTTATATGGCATGTCTAAGTGATTAATCTAATGTGGCGAAGTGATTTATAAATGCTCAGAATAAAATAACATAATAATACCACATCTTCCAATCCCTCAAGGCTGCAGAAATCTGGTTCTGCATCCTCCCATAGTCACTTCGGGTGAGACTGTGATATGCTTGCAGGTTGTTGCTGAAAGGGCCAATGATTGAGGGTTTTGTTGGTGCAAAATATAAATTGAACCTTGGTCAGCCCAAACCAAGCAAACAAATGGTTTCACTATCGGGATCAGGATCTATGTGAGGGATATGTGGATGTGGTACCCATCAAAGAAAGATATTCAAGACTAGATAGACTTGAAAGAGCGAGAATTTGTGGATCAAGAAGACAGAAACCCTCGTTTGACATCCGAAGCTTGGTTACAAAATTATATTTTTACAGATCAATACAAGATTTTCTTCGCTTCTTTACCTGTTGAGATGTATGAGTGGATATCTAGGTTGAACGAAAGGAAGAACTATTTTAAAGGTGAAGAACCTATGGTGTGGACACCTAAACTGATACGACTCAAGAGCATTGACAATAGGATTTCAATGGCTGTCAATTTTTAGATTGATAAGATCTTGGGAGGATTCATTACTGAGTTCAACCGTGTCTTACAACGAAGCATAACAACAATTCTTAAAAGGACCCGAAGGTAAGTATTTAAAATCTATGAAAATTTGGATTAAGATGATTCTGTGTGAAAAGGGAGTTTTACGGATGCAATCAGATTTCTAGTTTACTTATGTTTGGAAGAAGAGAGAATAAATATGATCAAGATATAGGAGTAACATGAAGTGGAAAGATATATAGAGTAGATAACAGAAAGAGATCTCATGGAAATGACCCAAAGACCTTTGTAGACACTGATTATAGTCTTGTTTTAAGTGAATCTGAAAGTGAAAGAGAAGAAATCTACCCTGATAACCCCCAAGTAACTTCACAGTATTCACCCTCCCAGCCTGAGAGTTCATAGAATCTAGAATCCAGTAATATCTAGGGTTTTTTTTTATTTCCCCCTCCCCATACCCCTCCTACCCCCCATCCCTCTTCCCCTTTAAGAATAAGTATGGCTGACGATATTAAGATACATATTTTCAAAGGAACTGGATTGGAGGACCTAGAACAATTTTTGTTTTTATGTGAAAGTGTATGGACAACGAAGCAGATCAACGATGAGAATATAAAGAAAGCGTAACTCATTATGACGTTCCGAGATAGAGCATTGACATGGTATATAAAGTATTCAAATAATCAGAATAGAACATTTGCAAATATTAAAACAACAATGATAAAAGAGTTTAAGAAATTGCAGTCTGAGTCGTAGTGCATCACCGATTTGAAAGAGATCAAATAGAAACCTACTGAGTTTGTTTGGGAGTTTGATAAGTGATTTAAGGTGTTATTGCACTGCTACTGTGTATCAGATTGCCATTAATGCGACAAAAGATAGAAAGTCAAGCTGAAGCTCTACATATTGCAATGAAATTGGAAGGTTTTCCTGTAGGAGATACTAATGCAAGCATGCAACGGATTCAGAATCAACTGGTGAACCTAACCCTACAAATATAAGACGACAATAAAAGAAAAGAAGTTAGAGAAGAAGTATGGTGTACGAAGTGTAGATCGTAGGGTCATTCTAAAGAGCAGTGCCCTATCTACAGAAATTACATGGCTGGTGGGGCACCAAATCCCTTGAATAAAGGTTCCAACATGTGGTGTGAAATATGTAAGACTAGAGGTCAACATTGTTCAATAGACTTTTACTTGTTATAGAAATATGTACAAACTCCGAGGAATCTATATTGCACAATTCTGTGAATTAGTAGGACATGATGAGAATAATTGTTGGGTTTACGAACTAATAAAAATGTGAACTTTGAAACAATAACTATAAACTTGAAACAGGAACTCTGGCCAAAAACCCCGAAAAAACATCAAAAACAGTGCTAAAAACGAAAAGTGTGTATACTGGAATGATGGTTTTTTTTTTTAGGGTCAATTTTGAACATGTTTTCAAAATGGCAGTGAAAACGAAATTTTCGTGCAAAATGCAGCTTGAAAACGAAAAAGTGATGATACTGGAACAATGATTTTTTTTAGGGTCAATCTTCAAAATTTTAAAAAAATGATAGTAAAACCAAATTTTTATGTGTCAAACAAAGTTGTTTATGAGGAAAAAATACACTAATGTTTTTGCTAGAATAACATTTTTCTTTCCTAAGTATAAATTCAACATGTTTTCAACCATAACATACTAGATACAAAAGAAATTGAAATTTTTTCAATCATAAAATTAAAAAACCATGACATTATGAACAAATTACATCACTAAATGAATTCAAAAGTCATTATTTGTATATTGAATGAAACATACATTATATCTCTAATTTAATGTTGCAATGTAGATATTCTAAACAATAAAAATTATCATAATTAAGACATATAATCCAACAACATAAAAATGACTCATAACTTCTCATTTAACACCATATGGAAATAAAAAAATTTATTTCAAGATACGATGCATACATCAGTTATATAAACTGTCTTAAACAATTATTCAAAATCACTCATATTTTCTTGCATACCATCAGAATTCACATCTTTAGATGAGTGTCTGGATGCCGACGAAGATGTTCCATATTCTTCTCTTTCGTCAACTAGTGCCCCATCTAAGTCCACATGCATGTCCACCATTTCAGATTTCAAAATTCTACGACTGGTTTCAGCAGACTCCCATCTCAACATTGTTCCTTCTGGTAACAACCTTTTCAGAATCTCTATCGTCTTGAAGCGAAGAGTTCCTCTCTTTGTTAAATTGAAGTCATAAACAAGTATGTCAACATCCTCCAATTTTAATATGTTTGTGCGACGACTATTTATATTTGTACCCTTTCTTTTTCTCTTCCCGCCATTTTTTTTGTCAACTACCATCTCTGGCTTATACACACCATTGAATGGGTGTGTATTTGTGGCATACCAATGTACTTCAACACTTGTAACATCCTCATTTTTTGTAAAGACCTTTATAACTTTAGCAACCCAGAATGGATAGCCATTGGGATCTCCATCTGCTAGCACTGTGATCATACAACCCTCCTTAATATCCTGTACTGAACCCCTGTAAAGGTCTTCTATGGCTTCACGTTGTGCATGAGATCTTCTGGAACCAATATACATCTCTCTTTCCTCTGCTTGTGAAGAATTAATAATACCTTGAGATTGTTGTTGTTCAACAATGTTTATTTCCTCATGTTCATTCGACACATTTTGTGGCCAAATAAATGGATTTTTCAAAGGTATATCTTCATTTGTTGTTTTTGAAATGATATCACTTTGATTATTGAAAAATGACTCCCACCAAACTGAGTTAGCAATGTCAAAGTACTCATATGTATATCTAATACATTTTTTAATTTCTTCTAGGCAATCAGAATAATTTATATCTCTATTTTGTCTGCGTGCATTATGAACTTCACCAACTGATTGTAATAACAATATTTTTGATGCAAATATTGGATGATCTGGAATGAACTTCAAAAATTGCAAACCTGATGACGGTGCCCATTCTGCAGTAGTTGAATACTTCTTGCCCCATATTAATGTTTTCCCATCAATTTTTTTGATATGAAATTGATGTTGGAAACTAATGTCATTAAGTTGTTCAATGCATTTCCCCTCACCATATGATCCCAGAATAAACCTTCGCATGTCAATAGTTTCTTCCAACACATCAAAAGTAGGCTCTGGCATGTATGATTTCTTAATACATTCAATTAATGATGGCAAGCTCCCAACTTCCTTCATCCTCAATGTGACTAAAAAATGACTGAACATATGATCAATATGGTCATGAGTGTGCCCAACAAGAAGGAAACCAACCTTTACCTTCTGAAAAATTCTCAATTCAACAAGCATGTTTAGATATCCAAAAACAACCTGATTTTTGTTTTCACAGCAAGTGTTGTCCAATTGTAGATACAAAACTTCAGGAATATTACCAGACCAATGAGAAAGCACATCATGAATTATGGTTATGGTCAGATTTGCATCATTATGAATATTTGGAGCTGTGAAGTACACCCTTGGCAACATTTTCCCATTGAAGACCATACAATCGACCAAGTGATACTGAATAAAATTTTCCTCCTGTAAATTTTTGGGTGTGCGAACAAAATGTGGTAAAAGTGTTTTCTTCTGGTCCATACCATCAATTATCAAACCCAAATATTTATTCGAATTATCATAACACTTCTTTCGATGCTTGTACAACTTTTTCCTTTCATTTGTTTGTTGTTCGCGATGCTCTTGAAGTTCTTTGACAATTGAATCTACACAACATAAAAGAAAGCCATTAAGAAATATGTTTTCATAGTTGATGACTATACAATTTTAAAAGTTAAAGTTATGAATGCTTACCTCTTTTTGACCCTTCACATTTGTCCCTTGTTGATTTAAGAGAAGCACATGTACTGCAAATCCCCATCCTTGTCTTCTTAGGAATACGGGCATTGTTGAATTCTTTCTTCCATACCTTCACAAAATATTGATGTGTAATAAACCGACCATGTCCCTCAGCACCTTCTGCATATTCTTTGTATAAGTTGTAGATTTCTCGTCTTGAAAAATTATCTGGAATATGTATTGTATCTCTATTTGGCATACACTCTCCATGCTTTGAAAAGAAATCTTTCATCCATGACATTGCAATGTTTGATAATGGCCCAAACTGTCTTTTATGACATACTTATGAATAAAATGTGGGATCCTTTTCCAAATTTTCTTGAATTCTCGATAGACAAAAATTCTCAATCGAATGAAACATTTTGAAAGCTTTTCTACAGATAAATAAAGTCCTAATATGATAATCATAACCTGACAATGTAAATTGCATGCACCCAACTAAATATTAATTTTGCATGCTTTTATTCATTGACAAATATCTCTTTCTTCTCTCTACTGCAAATTTGAAATCCATATGTTTCAAGCAATCTTTTTGGCAACATTCACTTGAAATGAGAGCGCTGATAGAACTTCTTCTCATCAAATATTCTACTCTACCCCTTGTATAACTAGAACATCTTGCATTGATATGAAAAAGTCTGCTCCTACTCCTCGATACAATATTTCTTGGCAACATCTCCATCATTGGATCATCATTTGTATAAGGAATTTCATCATCATGAAGAGGAATGTTATCCACACTATGATTAGATGTGCTTTTCAAATACTGACTTGGAGGATATTCTTCATCTTCCCCTTCTTCACTGCTACTGTCATAGTCCTTAGAATTCAGACTGAATGGGAAATTTGACTCGATGTTTAATGGATATTCTTCCTCATGTGCATTGTCAGTGCTAATCTCACAGTCCATAGAATTAGGACTACGTCGAAAATGTGACTATTTACTTACTGAAGATGCAACATCTTGTCCTTTATCACTGCTACCTTTATACTCATTAGAATTAGGACTAAGTGCATCATCCTGTCCTTCATCACTGCTGCTCTCATAGTCCTTAGAATTAGGACTAAGAGGACACTATGACACTCCATTCTTTTGAAATTCATCATCACGCTCATCATCACTGTTGCTCTCATAGTCCTTAGAATTAGGACTAAGTGGACACCGTGACACTCCATTTGTTTGAAATTCATCATCCGTCTCTTCATCACTGTTGCTCTCATAGTCCTTAGAATTAGGACTAATTGGACAACGTGACACTCCATACTTTTGAAATTCATCATCATGCTCTTCATCACCGCTGCTCTCATAGTCCTTAGAATTAGGACTAAGTGGACAATTTGACACTCCATTCTTTTGAAATTCGTTATCACGCTCTTCATCACTGCTGCTCTCATAGTCCTTAGAATTAGGACTAAATGGACACCGTGACACTCCATTCCTTTGAAATTCGTCATCATGCTTCCTTAGAATTAGGACTAAGTGGACATTGTGACACTCCATTATTTTGAACTTCACCATCATGCTCCTCATCACTGTTGCTCTCATAGTCCTTAGAATTAGGACTAAGTGGACACCGTGACTCTCCATTCTTTTGAAATTTGTCATCAAGCTCATCATCACTACTGTTTTGATAGTCCTTAGAATTAGGACTAAGTGGAATATGTGACTCTTTATTTATTTGAAATTTTCCATCCCCTCTTTCATCAGTGCTGCTCTCATAGTCCTTAGGATCAGGACTAAGTGGAAGAATTGACTTTCTATTCATAGTGGAAAAATTCTCGCTATATTCATCAATATGAATAGAGTTCTTACGTGATGAAGATGTTGATGTTGTATAAATAGAAACTTCACTATCAGGACAATCCATCCCTTTCAAATAGAAGATGTTGAATGATACAAATGGAGAGTCTCTTAAATATATGATATAGCTTAGAGAATGAAATTTTCCCTCCAAAAATTTACGTGAAAATATTTCCCTCCAAAAAGTTTGTTAGATTTATTTCCCTTCATTATTTTATTCTATAATTTATTGAAAAATGTAAACTAAATTTTTTTATGAAATAAATTATTAAAGTTAAAATTGTAAACTACAACTTCTACATAAATTATTTTAATAGTTAAAGTATATAATATTTATTAAATAATTGAATGTTTTTTTTTAAATTTTTATAATACATTCTACAACAAATTAATCCCACATTCACCCCGCTATAAAACAATTCCATAATATTCGCTTTATCATATTTTCTTTCATCGCCGTAAAAAAATTAACATGTTAATTTTTTTAAAACAAATTAATCCCACATTAACTGTACGTTAAAGCATCTCCGTAATTTCACTTATCTACTAAATTTCATTATCACTATTACTCACATCACATCAAGGTTTTTTGAGGTTCGTTGAAAGACTTGGAGTGAATTTGTGGAGTAGCTACATTGCTATCAACAAAATATTCAACGAAGAATTCTTGCAATTGAAAGGTTAGTTAAATTTTTTTCCTTGAAAATTTTCATATTAAATTAGTTTAATGAAGTAGATTTTTTTTTTAATTAATACTTTTTGTGAGCCAAATTAACCAAAACGTCTGTCGTGAGCATGGTGGGTCCAGTAAAGCTCGCAACGACAGCCCACCTCACGCCACCCCGGCGGCCCGCTCGTCCGCCAGGTGAGCTGTTGGGCGATTTCCAGAATCGCCCAACAGCTCACCTGGTGGGCGAGCGGGCCGCCGGGGTGGCGTGGCGCGGGGCTGCGGCAGACCACCCCGCGTCACCCCGACGGCCTGCCCACCTGCTCGGGGGTTGTTGGGTGATTCTGGGAATCGCCCAATAGCCACCCCGGGAGGGCGGGCAGGAATCACTCAGCAGCCCCCAGGCGGGCGGGTGGGCTGCCGGGGTGGCGCGGGGTGGCCTGTAGCAGCCCCACCCCGCGCCACCCCGGCGCCTCGCCCGTCCGCCCCCCCCCGCGGGTTGTTGGGTGATTCCGAGAATTGCCCAACACCACCTCAGGCGGGCGAGCGGACCGCCGAGGTGGCGCGGGATGGGTTGTCGCAGCCCCACCCCGTGCCACCCTGGCAGCCCACTCGCCCTCTCGGGGTCGCTGTCGGGTGATTATGAGAATCCCCCAACAGCCACCTCGGACAGACGAGCGGGTCGCCTGGGTGGCGCGGGTGGGCTCTCGCAGCCCCACCCCATGCCACCCCAGTGCCTCGCCTCCCTGCCCACAGGGGGGCTGTTGGGTGATTCCGAGCGCGGGGTGGGCTGTCACAACCCCACCCCGCGCCACCCTGGTGCCCCACCCGCCCGCCTGCCTGGGGGCTGTTGGGCGATTCCAAGAATCGCACAACAGCCACTTTTGGTGGGCAGGCGGGCCGCTGGGGTGGCGCGGGGTGGGGCTGCCGCCCCGGTGGCTTGCCCGCCCCCTCGGGGTCGCTATTGGGGGATTCCTGGAAGCGCCCAACAGCCACCCCGGGTGGGCGGGCGGGCGAGTTGCCGGAGTGGCACAGGATGGGGCTGTGGAAACCCACCCCGCACCACCCCGGCGGCCCGCCCGCCTGCCTGCTCACCCGGGGGCTGTTGGGTGTTTCCTGCCCACTCGCGCGGGGTGGTTGTTGGGCAATTCCTGGAATTTCCCAACAGCCCACTGGGCGGGTGGGTGGGCCGCCAGTGTGGCGCAGGGTGGTCTGCCGCAGCCCTACCCGGCGCCACCCCGGCGGCCCACCCAGTGGGCTATTGGGTGATTCCGGGAATCGCCCAACTGCCCACCGGGCAGGCGGGCAGGCCGCCAGGGTGGCGCGGGGTGGGCTGTCGTCGTGAGCTTTACCGTGCCCACCATGCTCATGATGGATGTATTGGTTAATTTGGCTCACAAAAAGTATTAATTTAAAAAAAATCTACTGCATTAAACTAATTTAATATGAAAATTTTCAAGGAAAAAAATTTAACTAACCTTTCAATTGCGAGAATTCTTAGTTGATAGCAATGTAGCTGCTCCACAAATTCGCTCCAAGTCTTTCAACAAACCTCAGAAAGCCTTGATGTGGTGTGAGTAATAGTGATAATATAATTTAATATATAGGTGAAATTACAGATATGTTTTACCGTACGGTTAATGTGGGATTAATTTGTTCTAAAAAAATTTAACATGTTAATTTTTTTATGGCGACAAAGGAAAATATGATAAAGCGAATATTATGGAATTGTTTTATTGCAGGGTGAATGTGGGATTAATTTGTTTTAAAATGTACTATAAAAATTAAAAAAAAAAAAAACATTCAATTGTTTAGTAAATATTATATACTTTAACTATTAAAATAATTTATGTAGAAGTTGTAGTTTACAATTTTAACTTTAATGATTTATTTCATAAAAAAATTTAGTTTACATTTTTCAATAAATTATAGAATAAAATAATGAATGGAAATAAATCTAACAAACTTTTTGGAGGGGATCGCCTAATAGCCACCTCGGGCGGGTGGGCCACTTGGGTGGGGCTACGGCCCACCCGATGCCACCTCGACGGCCTGCCCGCCCGCCTGCGGGGGTTGGGCGATTGTGGCAGCCCACGCGGGAATTGCCCAACCCCTGCGGGGGGGCGGGCGAGCCGCCGGGGTGGCGCGGGGTGGGGCTGTCGCAGACCCACCCTGTGTGACTTTGGCGCCCCGCCCACCTGCCGACGGGGGTTGGGCGATTCTCGGAATCGCCCACCACCTCTCGGATGGGCGGGCCGGCGGGGTGGTGCCGGGGGGCTTATACTATTTCTCCTCATATTTAGCTATTTCTTCGTTTTCAATCTACCCCTCAAGGGGGACGCTGAGGGGTAGATTGAAGACGGATAAGGAGATCAATGTGGAGAGAAATGGTAGAAGTTGTTGCCGCAGCCCCCCTCGTGCCACTCCGCCCAGCAGGTCGCCGAGGTGGCGTAGGGGGAAGGCTGTGGCAGCCCCTTGCACCACCCTGGCGGCCACCCTGCGGGTGGGCGGGCCGCTGGGGTGGCGCGGGGGGAGGCTGTAGCAACAAGTTCTACCTTTTCTCCCCACATTGATCTCCTTCTCTGTCTTCAATCTACCCCTCAATCCCCCTTGAGGGGTAGATTGAAGATGGAGAAGGAGATCAATGTGGGGAGAAATGGTAGAAATTGTTGCCACAGCCTCCCCCCGTGCCACCCCAGCGGCCCGCCTGCCCGTGGGGTGGCGGGCGATTTTCTTAGTGTTAATATTTTTTTAATTTCAATGATCTGATTATACAAATTAAAAATTTATGATATATTTTCGTTGTTAATTTAAGTTAATATGTTTTCGTTATTTACTGATTTATGTGTTTCTATTTTTCAGAAAAATGACATCAAAGAAGATTTCTGTGAATCTTTTTGGACCAAAGACTCTTAAAGGTGCATCTTTAAAAAACATTGGTGAATGAACTCCACCTGAGCACATGGCTACAAATCTTTCAAGTTCCTCAAATGATAAGAAGATGATTTCTTACTGGAAGAATTCAAAAGAAGTGAAATTTCCATTAAGAATCTGGTATTTGAAAGAAAGAGAAAGCCAAAATGTGAATATATATCTATATATTGATATACCAAATGATAATGGAATTTATGAGGTGATGGGAAGAGTCATAGATATGTGTTTAGTACCTGACACTGAACTTGTTTACATACTTACAAAAGCTCCCAAGTCACATGAAATGATTAAATACCGGCTGTCATATTCATTGTATGACATGAGAGAGGTATCTACAAAATTGTGTAAACAAATCATAAATGAGATGAAACAAAACATTGTAAGTATTGTTATTTATATTTGTATTTTGTGTTTTTGTAAGTGTCTCACTATATTTTTTTAACTTTGTTTTTATTGACATATGATATTTTGTTTGCCAGAATTTTGTTGAAAGTTGTTCAATTAGGTTGGGAGCCATTCGTTTCATAAAGCGTGATATTATGAAAGTTGTCAGTAGTTTTTACTCACTGTCAGAAGAAGATATGAAAAACAAGCAAAATGTAGTAATTGATGATGCTACAAAACTACATCCAAGGGATCAGAAAAAAGGCCTCCAGTGGATAAATCTAGCAAGGGTAGACAAGTTACTTTTGAAGTCGATGAAGTTGAAACTGACAGTGAAGCATATGTTGTCGTTACTGAAGATGAAATTGGAACTGAGGAGAGTCGTAAAAGACCAAAAGTAATAATGCCCAAGAATAAATCTGTTAGAGTTAATGATGAGAATGTTATGAAGAAGAAAAGTAAAGTTGAAGATTTTGAAGTAGTCATTACTAGCAGTCAAGAACCTAGTGAAACTTCAAAAGAAAGCAGAGAAATCATTACACCGGGCGCTGATTTAGAGGATGGCATTATCAAAACAAAACAAAATGCTATTCGACAGAATTTGACAAAGAGAAACTTAATTGATGGTGGTCGTACATTTCAGCTTAATGTTAGACAAACCTATAAGGCAAGTGAAGGACAATGTCAATATCAAGTCAGAAAGCCACATCATCTGCATGTTCACAACTTGAAGGCATTGATAAGGTACAATACATATGCTCATGTGGTTAGTTTTGTGCTTCTTGTTGATCCAGTTCAAGTTCCCAACAAGGAAGCATTTGATAAGTCAAAATGTTTTGAATACAATTATTATGTGCTTGGGGGGAATCATTTTTTAGAAGTTCAAAGACAATTGATGGAGGAATATCCTAATAACCCACATTTTGAAACAATGAAATGTATCATTTATGCTGGTTTATTAGATACAGAAGCAAAGTTAGTGGCATGGGATCATAATTCAGATAATGAATATAGGATTTCTATGAATTTCATCCAAAGGGTTAGATTTATTCATAGTGAATTTCAAGAAAAATGTGGTGGGGATAGGATAAATGTTACTGTAGATTTTCGAAAGGAATGTTGTATGGAAATAGGCTATGAAATTGAAGGGAAAACCAATTCAAAAGGTGGAAAAGGAAACAAAAGTAGTGATTTATTCAGAGGTGTTGATAACATTTTCCAGTTGGCATTTAGAACTGGAGATGTATGGGAGTTGATTGATGATATTTTTAGCATGTGGGAAAACATTGGCATTAAAAACTAGAAGGTCAAAAAGTCTAAGTCATTGATATGTAGCAGCAGTAAATCAGCTCTTGAAATGAGGTAGCTTCCAGAAGATATGACTATCACACCTTGGAGAGCAATGCAAGGAGTGAAAGACGAAAAAATTGTCAAAACAATATTATCTCGTGTGAGGTCAGGGGAATTATCATTGGAGGAAATGTCTGAGGAATTTAAAAAGTAAGTTTGTTGAATTATTTTTATTTATTTCTAGATTATAATTTTCTTTTAAATAAAACATGTTGTTCTTGGTAGTATTTTTTATACATATCATTATATTAACTTTTTGTTACTTTATCTATGCAGTCACAAAGTTTACATGAAAATTCAAGAACAAATGGTTAAATTGTTGAATGAAGATAGTTGGGATGATGTTGTACGCAACTATCCAGATTCAAGTTCTACATCAACATAAAAGCTTTTTATCTTGCATTTAAAAATGTATCTTGATTTATACATTCATTTTTATTTATCTGTGTACTATTTTTAATTTATAACTTACACATATATTTGTTTATTTTATAAAAGATGAAGAAGGATGATAATGGAGCACCAGATAGTTTCAAAACTTTTATTGAAAAAATAAAGATCAAAATACTGATGAAGCAACATATTAAGACTGTTGAACTTGATCCAATTCTTACTCATTTAATTTGGAATGGGCTAGACACTATTCAATATCAAGTAATACAAAGCGACTGTGAAGACATTGCTAAACTCATACCTAAAAGGGATTATGCCCTAGTTATTGCAGATATTCCCCATGGTTTCAATATTCCAAACATTGACTATGATAGTGTCCCTTATGTAGAGCCTCTACTTTACACTTGATTATCCATCATTACCTATAGTTTTCCCTCATTCATCTCTCTCTTTTGCCTCATTTTCCTTGCAAACCAACCCAGATCATTACATTATATGACTTTAAGCATGATTAAGGATCTTTGCTAATGTGTGACTGTTTTGTTTAGATTTTGACATATTTATAGGAATTCCGCAGCCATCTGATGATTCCGCAGCCTTTTTGTTAATCTTAAGGTTCCACGTGTCATTTTGCCAAACGAGCCACATGGGCACTTAGGAATCAAGGTGCTCGAGGTTCCTGTGCTATTGGTTCAGCCAGCCACGTCATCTGTACCTCCGGTCAACGAGGGTCAAGTTACGGTCAACAAAGGCAGCTTAACGGTGATACGTAAGCTGTTGGGTCACGTCAGTTCAAACGGTGATTTGTCCGTGTTACGCAGGTTGTGGGGGACATAATCCAACTCTGGATTCAATGCCCATAACGACCAGAACCTCCAGCTCATCCACGAGGCTTATGACGTGTTATTGAACCTTAATTACGCATGACAGTTAGTTTATTTTTCAAGTTTTAGCTGTACGCATTAGGCCATCTTTCAGATGCCTATAAAAACTTGTGTCTGCGTACGCTTATGGTTACTTTTTAGTTGTTGTGTTTTATGAACTTGTTATAATTTTAGTGTGTTTTAAGACTCTGTTTTGATAGTGCTGTTCTAGCACTCTTGACTGTAATTTTCTGCACATGGAGTAATAGAAGCAGCGCTGTTCTGAAGTTTTCAATTCCTTGAGTCTTCTTTGGGTATTATGAATGGAGGGCCCCTGTTCATGACTGCCCTTGTATAGTATTTCATGTTTATATTCTTGCTATTTCTTTATTTTCCATTCAACATTTCATTTTCTTGAAACATGTACAGCTTAATTCACTTTCATTGTTATTTCATTTACAGCATTCATTTTGACTGATCAGTATTGTTCTTTTGCAGGTTTTTAAACCCGGGATTGTGTGTGTGTTTGTGTATTTGCTTTATATCTAGTGGTAGTTTCAATTGACAGATTCTAAGTTGCTGCCTTTACTTTATTTTCATAGCTGATTTTTAGTTTAATTTCTCAAAGTTGTCTGCTAACATATGAATGATCTCTTTATCACAAATTGTTTATCTTTTAGAGATCAGAATACTGATAACTTACAGCTGGCTTTGAGTGCTTTTTAGACTAATCCTTAACTACTTTCTAATCGTGCTTTACACAGTACTATGTGTTAGAAGCAGTGAGTTAGAAAGAGCAAAACATTATAACTAGTCTTTAAAGTAGATTTTTCTCATTTTTGATCACTTTTCTAACTCATCTTTAGCTACTTCCTAATCGTGTTTTACACAGTACTATGTGTTAGAAGCAGGGAGTTAGGAAGAGATAAACATTATCATTGGTTTTTAAAGTGATTTTCTTACCTTTTATTTGCAGCAGCATGAATGGTGTCTAATGCCATTAGAAAGTGGTTCTTTGCTTTCAAGTCATTTCAAGTTATTTATTTCTTTCAAGCTTTTCCTTTTCAGCAAGTAGTTAGAAACCACTAATCACACTCTCTCACTCATCTAGAACTCACCTTACACACACTATCACTCATCTATTTATAAATCACCACTCCATCTTAGGAAGATAAATTAACCACAAACAACACCCCAAACGACAAAAAGCTCTAAGAGGTTGCTTAAGTACATATAGTACACCTTCACTTCATCAGCTTACGAGCCCCGGGTTGACAATTAATGACATCAATTTAGGAACACTAAATTGACTAAACATTTTGGCGCTGTTGCCGGGGAAGTGAAATTAAGTAGCCATATTCTTAGAAAAAAAACATAAAAATTTCAAGGAAAGAAGTTGATAACCTATCAAAGTATGCTCTCCTCTTGCACTGCAAGGTGATCTGGAGGATCAGAAAAGAGAAAGTTATTGATTTGATAGTTTCTTGAGTATGCTCTCTTCTTGCACCTAGAGTGAACTGGAAGATCAGAAAAAGAACTATTAACTTGACTTGAAGAAAAATAATAAAAAAATGACATGCATAGAGCTAGAGATTCTAGAGGAAGGTTTTTAGCTAGAGCTCGTAGTTCAATTTTTACAAGTCCATCTGCTTCAAGGGATAGACAAGAGACACCCCCCTTATCTCCAACCAAAACTCCTAGTCCTAGAATTCCTGGAATTCAAGAGCCAAGAGTTGACTCTCCTACACCTTCTATTGAATTTGAACCAGGAAGAGACTCTTCCCTTTCTCCTACAGAAAGACCAATTGTAATTGAGGAATTGGAATCATCTGAAGAAGAAGGAGAAATCTCTTCTCATTCACCTTTTGTAGAGGAACCAGAAGATTTTGAAATCCCTAGGAGAATCATCATGACAGAGGAAGAAGGAGGTGGTAGGGGTAGAGGTAGAGGTAGAGGAGGAGGAGGAAACAACAATAACAATAATGGAGGAAGAGGTACCCTTGGAGGAGGAAATAGAGATGGGGATAATTCATTTGGGTTTCCCATTGTTAATGAGGATTCCCGAGCCACCATGAAAAACTAGAAGGTCAAAAAGTCTAAGTCATTGATATGTAGCAGCAGTAAATCAGCTCTTGAAATGAGGTAGCTTCCAGAAGATATGACTATCACACCTTGGAGAGCAATGCAAGGAGTGAAAGACGAAAAAATTGTCAAAACAATATTATCTCGTGTGAGGTCAGGGGAATTATCATTGGAGGAAATGTCTGAGGAATTTAAAAAGTAAGTTTGTTGAATTATTTTTATTTATTTCTAGATTATAATTTTCTTTTAAATAAAACATGTTGTTCTTGGTAGTATTTTTTATACATATCATTATATTAACTTTTTGTTACTTTATCTATGCAGTCACAAAGTTTACATGAAAATTCAAGAACAAATGGTTAAATTGTTGAATGAAGATAGTTGGGATGATGTTGTACGCAACTATCCAGATTCAAGTTCTACATCAACATAAAAGCTTTTTATCTTGCATTTAAAAATGTATCTTGATTTATACATTCATTTTTATTCATCTGTGTACTATTTTTAATTTATAACTTACACATATGTTTGTTTATTTTATAAAAGATGAAGAAGGATGATAATGGAGCACCAGATAGTTTCAAAACTTTTATTGAAAAAATAAAGATCAAAATACTGATGAAGCAACATATTAAGACTGTTGAACTTGATCCAATTCTTACTCATTTAATTTGGAATGGGCTAGACACTATTCAATATCAAGTAATACAAAGCGACTGTGAAGACATTGCTAAACTCATACCTAAAAGGGATTATGCCCTAGTTATTGCAGATATTCCCCATGGTTTCAATATTCCAAACATTGACTATGATAGTGTCCCTTATGTAGAGCCTCTACTTTACACTTGATTATCCATCATTACCTACAGTTTTCCCTCATTCATCTCTCTCTTTTGCCTCATTTTCCTTGCAAACCAACCCAGATCATTACATTATATGACTTTAAGCATGATTAAGGATCTTTGCTAATGTGTGACTGTTTTGTTTAGATTTTGACATATTTACAGGAATTCCGAAGCCATCTGATGATTCCGCAGCCTTTTTGTTAATCTTAAGGTTCCACGTGTCATTTCGCCAAACGAGCCACATGGGCACTTAGGAATCAAGGTGCTCGAGGTTCCTGTGCTATTGGTTCAGCCAGCCACGTCATCTGTACCTCCGATCAACGAGGGTCAAGTTACGGTCAACAAAGGCAGCTTAACGGTGATACGTAAGCTGTTGGGTCACGTCAGTTCAAACGGTGATTTGTCCGTGTTACGCAGGTTGTGGGGGACATAATCCAACTCTGGATTCAATGCCCATAACGACCAGAACCTCCAGCTCATCCACGAGGCTAATGACGTGTTATTGAACCTTAATTACGCATGACAGTTAGTTTATTTTTCAAGTTTTAGCTGTACGCATTAGGCCATCTTTCAGATGACTATAAAAACTTGCGTCTACGTACGCTTATGGTTACTTTTTAGTTGCTGTGTTTTATGAACTTGTTATAATTTTAGTGCGTTTTAAGACTCTGTTTTGATAGTGCTGTTCTAGCACTCTTGACTGTAATTTTCTGCACATGGAGTAATAGAAGCAGCGCTGTTCTGAAGTTTTCAATTCCTTGAGTCTTCTTTGGGTATTATGAATGGAGGGCCCCTGTTCATGACTGCCCTTGTATAGTTTTTCATGTTTATATTCTTGCTATTTCTTTATTTTCCATTCAACATTTCCTTTTCTTGAAACATGTACAACTTAATTCACTTTCATTGTTATTTCATTTGCAACATTCATTTTGACTGATCAGTATTGTTTTTTTGCAGGTTTTTAAACCCGGGATTGTGTGTGTGTTTGTGTATTTACTTTATATCTAGTGGTAGTTTCAATTGACAGATTCTAAGTTGCTGCCTTTACTTTATTTTCATAGCTGATTTTTAGTTTAATTTCTCAAAGTTGTCTGCTAACATATGAATGATCTCTTTATCACAAATTGTTTATCTTTTAGAGATCAGAATACTGATAACTTACAGCTGGCTTTGAGTGCTTTTTAGACTAATCCTTAACTACTTTCTAATCGTGCTTTACACAGTACTATGTGTTAGAAGCAGAGAGTTAGAAAGAGCAAAACATTATAACTAGTCTTTAAAGTAGATTTTTCTCATTTTTGATCACTTTTCTAACTCATCTTTAGCTACTTCCTAATCGTGTTTTACACAGTACTATGTGTTAGAAGCAGGGAGTTAGGAAGAGATAAACATTATCATTGGTTTTTAAAGTGATTTTCTTACCTTTTATTTGCAGCAGCATGAATGGTGTCTAATGCCATTAGAAAGTGGTTCTTTGCTTTCAAGTCATTTCAAGTTATTTATTTCTTTCAAGCTTTTCCTTTTCATCAAGTAGTTAGAAACCACTAATCACACACTCTCACTCATCTAGAACTCACCTTACACACACTATCACTCATCTGTTTATAAATCACCACTCCATCTTAGGAAGATAAATTAACCACAAACAACACCCCAAACGACAAAAAGATCTAAGAGGTTGCTTAAGTACATATAGTACACCTTCACTTCATCAGCTTACGAGCCCCGGGTTGACAATTAATGACATCAATTTAGGAACACTAAATTGACTAAACATTTTGGCGCCGTTGCCGGGGAAGTGAAATTAAGTAGCCATATTCTTAGAAAAAAAAACATAACAATTTCAAGGAAAGAAGTTGATAACCTATCAAAGTATGCTCTCCTCTTGCACTGCAAGGTGATCTGGAGGATCAGAAAAGAGAAAGTTATTGATTTGATAGTTTCTTGAGTATGCTCTCTTCTTGCACCTAGAGTGAACTGGAAGATCAGAAAAAGAACTATTAACTTGACTTGAAGAAAAATAATAAAAAAATGACATGCATAGAGCTAGAGATTCTAGAGGAAGGTTTTTAGCTAGAGCTCGTAGTTCAATTTTTACAAGTCCATCTGCTTCAAGGGATAGACAAGAGACACCCCCCTTATCTCCAACCGAAACTCCTAGTCCTAGAATTCCTGGAATTCAAGAGCCAAGAGTTGACTCTCCTACACCTTCTATTGAATTTGAACCAGGAAGAGACTCTTCCCTTTCTCCTACAGAAAGACCAATTGTAATTGAGGAATTGGAATCATCTGAAGAAGAAGGAGAAATCTCTTCTCATTCACCTTTTGTAGAGGAACCAGAAGATTTTGAAATCCCTAGGAGAATCATCATGACAGAGGAAGAAGGAGGTGGTAGGGGTAGAGGTAGAGGTAGAGGAGGAGGAGGAAACAACAATAACAATAATGGAGGAAGAGGTCCCCTTGGAGGAGGAAATAGAGATGGGGATAATTCATTTGGGTTTCCCATTGTTAATGAGGATTCCCGAGCCACCATGAAAAACATATCACCATCTGTCCTCCCTAACTTCCATGGGTTAAGGACTGAGGACCCTGAAACATTCTTATTTGAGTTTGAAGTGGTGTGTCGAACTTATGACTACCTAGATGACTCCTAGAAACTCAAATTGTTCCCTTCAACACTGAAGGATCAAGCCTTGAAATGGTTCATGGGGTTACTCACTCAATCCATTAGGACTTGGGATGAAATGAAACAGACATTTTTGGATAGGTATTTAGACTATTGTATGCCTACTAATCACAAGGACGAGGTTTTTAAAATGATACAAAAAGAAGATGAGAGCTTAGAAGATTTACTTGAAAGATTTCAATATAACTTGAAAAGAGCAAAAATGAGTACCTTGGATGAAGAGACCTTAAAAGCCCTCTTATTAAAAGCCATTAGGGATGAATGGATAGACATCTTAAACATGATGGGGAAAGGGGATATTTCTCAACTTTCTGTCAATGATATAGCAGAACTCTGTATCCATCTCTCAAGAGGCAAATCAAAAACTCAAAAAGGGCCTAGAGATCCTTCTCTCCTTAGGGCAAATAAATCTGCAACAGGATCAGTGAGTAGGGCTGAAATCGGCAGTATGCTTGATGAATTTAAAACTGACATCTTAGGGAGTTTTAGTGAACAACTTGATACCCTTAAGATTCACAATAAACAAAAAGCAGAAGCTGAGGCTTTGGCTATCTTTTGCCCGAAGTGTAGAAAGAAACATGCTTTAAGGGAATGTCCCTTAGATGCACACGTTGTCATGTGTAATTTGCTCAGAAACTCATGAGACCAAGGATTGTCCTTCAATTCCTGGCCTCAAAGCAGTCTTTCAAGAGGATCCAGATACACTTGAATCTCTCTGTTTTATTGCAAGGAGACCTTGGCAAGGACAACAGAATCAAGGGTTTAACAACTCTATGAATTCTCAATCCCAACCAAATTGGAATCCTTGGCAACAACCTTGGCCTCAACCTCAAAATTCTTTTCAAGCATGGATGCAAAGCATGCAAAATCCTTATGGGAGATTTGCTCAATTCTATCAATATCCTCCATCATTTCAGAATCAGCAAGCCCCACAACTTCCAAATCAAGGTCAACAACTATCATTGCCATACCCTCAACAACAACAACCTCCTCCACAAAATAAAAATTCTCAACTATCACTTCAATCCCAGCAGAAATCAAATCAACTTCCCTCTCAGCCATTACCAAATCCAAATAATAGGAACCCTCAAAATGCTTACATGATGGAAGGTCAACCATTCCCTACCTATATGGTTGTTCCTCTCAATGAAGTACAACTCAGATCAGGTAGAATCTTAGATCAACCTTCCACAAGTGTTCAACAACCAAGCATTTCTGAGGAAGAATCTCTCAAAGTCAATAAAGGTTCTGAAGTATCACTTCAAAACCAAAATATCCAAAAAGAAAAAGAAAAAGAATCAACCTCTACAACTCCCATAGTTGACAAACCTATACCTTTAGCTACACCTCCTTTTCCCGAAAGATTGAAAATTGACAAAGGGGTGGAAAAGCAGATATGGGTGCCTGACTATAGTTTCCTAGATGAATTGAAGAATGTCTGTATCAAGATCCCCTTGTTACAAGCCATTAAGGAAATTCCCATTCTAGCGAAGACAATAAAGGAGTTGAGTTTGAAGAAAACAGGAAAGAGAACCAGAGATACTAAAAGGATACATCTAGTTGGAAAAATTGCAGACATAATGATGGGTAAGATTACCATGCAAAAGTATGTGGATCCTGGTAGCCCTATTGTCAAAACTCATATTAATGGGGTTGAAATCCCAAATACTTTGATTGACTTAGGAGCCGCGATCAACATCATGAGTAGACAGACCATGGATCAGTTAAAGCTTCCTAACCTTCTCTTTACACCTACTTTACTGCAACTTGCAGATAGATCAATCATTAAACCTGATGGTGTATTGGAAGATATTCCAGTCTCTCTAGATTCTTAGGAATATCCAGTTGATTTTATGATTTTAACTCCCAAGAACAATCTAGGAGGACATCCTCTTATTTTAGGAAGACCTTGGCTGGCCACAGCTGATGCCTTCATCAGTTGTAGGTCTGGGGACATGTATATATCAGATGTTAATTCCACCAAGAAATTCAACTTGTATCCTCCAGCAAAGGCAATAACAGAAATAGGAGAAGATGAGTGGGTTGATGATGAGGATACTATTCAACCTGTTCTAACCATCTCTGAAATCAATGAGGATAGTCAAATTCTAAATACATTAGAAAATTTTGAAATACCTTTAGAATATGACTCTACACAGTTTCAGTTAGATGCAGACATTGAATATCTCTCCTCTAGACAGATGTCTCTCTTCTCAATGGAAGAGTTTGGTAGTTCTACAGTTGAAATCCTTCCAGGAAAAGCATTGAACATTAACAAAAACTTGGGAAGACCACAACAAGAAGAATTAACCAAACTGTTGCAAAAACATTCCACTGCCTTTTTTCATGGGAATACACTGACATGAAAGGAATCGATCCTAAGACTTGTATTCATCACATCTATATTGAAGAAAACAGCAGACCTATTAGGCAACCACAAAGAAGGATGAATCCAAACCTTAGGGAAATCGTGAAAGAAGAACTCCAGAAATTGCTCAAGGTAAACTTCATTTACCCCATTTCAGATAGCCAATGGGTTTCTCCCTTGGTTATAGTGCCCAAAAAGAATGGTAAATGGAGAGTTTTCTTTGATTATCGAGAATTGAACAAGGCAACCTTAAAGGATCATTTCCCTCTACCTTTTATTGATCAGGTACTAGACACTTTAGCAGGTAAAAAGTATTTCTCATTCTTGGATGGTTTTAGTGGGTATAATCAAATTCAGGTAGCACCTGAAGATCAAGACAAAACCACATTTACTTGTCCTTGGAGAACTTTTGCCTACCGAGTACTCCCTTTTGGATTGTGCAATGCACCCGCTACATTTCAAAGGGTTGTACTAGGAATCTTTTCAAATCTGATTCATGATTGTGTAGAGGTATACATGGACGATTTCACAGTTTATGGTAATACATTTGAAGAAGCTTTGGAAAATTTGGAAAAAGTACTGGTAAGATGTAAGGAAACAAATCTTTCTTTAAGTCATGAAAAGTGTTTTATGATGTTTATTGAAGGGATTGTTTTAGGACATCATATTTCAGGAGATGGGATTAAGGTTGATAGATCTAAAGTTGAAGTCATCTCTAAGTTACCTATTCCAAATTGCCAGAAGGATGTTAGGAGTTTTCTTGGGTTTACTGGGTATTACAGAAAATTTATTGAAAAATTCACTAAGATAGCATCCCCTCTTTTCAAATTGCTTACCAAAGACTGTGAGTTCAAATGGGATCCTGAGTGTCAATCTGCCTTTGAAGCTTTAAAGACTAGAATATCTGAAGCACCCATCTTAAGAGGGCCAAATTGGAAACTCCCTTTCCACATTTCTACTGATGCTTCAGATACAGCTCTAGGAGCTGTTTTGGGACAAAAGGATTTGATCCCTTATGCCATTTATTACACAAGTAAGAATTTGACTCCCACTGAGTTAAATTATACTGTTACAAAAAAAGAGTTCTTAGCTGTGGTACATGCAATCAACAAGTTTAGACACTACATAACCGGCTATGAAACCTTTGTCCATACTGATCACTCTGCCATAAGATATTTAATGAACAAACCTGTCACTAATGGTAGAGTTACAAGATGGCTTTTACTCTTACAAGAATTCAACATTACTGTGTTAGATAGACCTGGAAAACAAAACACAGTAGCGGATTTCTTGTCTAGAATCCAAAACACTAATGAAGATTCTCCAGTAGAAGATAAGTTTCCAGATGAATACTTGTTTGCAGTGACTACCAAGACTCCTTGGTATGCAGATATGGCTAATTATCTTGTTACAGGGAAGCTTCCTCTACACTTATTTCCTAATGAGAAAAGGAAAATCATTCAGGAGAGTGCACATTATTCTTGGATTTCTAATGAATTTTTCAAAACAGGGCCAGATTGTATAATCAGAAGGTGTGTTCGGGAAGATGAAATGCCTGACATCCTTAAGGCATGTCATGATGAACCATGCGGCGGGCACTTTGCTGACAAGAGGACCGCCTATAAAATCCTTTCTCTAGGATATTATTGGCCTTCTCTCTTTAAAGATGCAAAGCAGTATGTTAGAAGGTGTGACAGCTGCCAAAGAGTTGGGAAACCAACTCCTTCAAATGAAATGCCTCTACAGCCTCAGGTATGCATCGAACCCTTTGAGAAATGGGCTCTAGATTTCGTTAGACCAATTAATCCACCATAAAAGCAAAAGAAGTATATACTGGTTTGTACTGATTATGTTACTAAGTGGGTAGAAGCAAAAGCATTGCCTTCTGCTACTGAAAATTCAGTTGTTCAATTTCTTTTTGAGGATATTTTCACTCGTTTTGGTGTCCCAAGGGAAATTGTGACAGATCAGGGCAGCCAGTTTACATCTAAATTGATGGAGAAGCTGATGGAGGAATATAAGATCAAGCACAGAACATCCACTCCCTACCATCCGCAATCCATTGGCCAAGTGGAATCTACCAATAAAGTTCTTGAAGGCATTATCACCAAGACTGTTCATCTTCATAGAAGAGATTGGGCGGAAAGGCTCCCTGAAGCCTTATGGGCCTATAGAACTACATGGAAGAAAACAATAGGACATTCTCCCTATGAACTTGTTTATGGGAAGGAAGTCCTGCTCCCCATTGAGTTCCAAATCAAGACCTTCAAGATGGCAGTCCAATTGGGAATGAGCCTCTCAGAAGCCCAAAGACACAGAATGGACCAGCTAAATGAACTAGATGAAATAAGGCAAGATGCAATTCTAAGGACCGATCTAGTTCAACACCAAAGATCTAAATGGCATGATCGTCATATCAAAGAAAGAAAGTTTCAGAAAGGAGATTGGGCTCTATTGTTTGATTCAAAGTTCAAAGACTTCAAAGGAAAGTTTCAAACTCATTGGCTTGGGCCATATGAGATTGATGAAGTCTTTAGCAATGGAGCAGTTCAAGTGAAAACTATTGATGAATTTCATACTCCTCTTATTGTGAATGGCCATCGCTTGAAAATCTACCAAAAGCCATTCTCAAAAGAAGAGTTTGTCAAGTTGTTTAAAGAAGATTCTGCAATCAGGTTGGTGGAGAAGAATTCTTCTCCTCCATCAGCCTAATCTTTGGTTTTTGAAAAAAAAAAAAAGAAAAAAAAAAGGAAAAAAAAAGAATAAATGTATGAGCCTGAAAACCAATCTCTGATTGGCAGTCTCATGCAGAAAACCTGAGGTGAAAATCAGGGTCACCTGACACCTCATGTTTTTCCAAAAAAAAATCTCTCTCTCTCTTCCATCTCATTTCGCCATTTCATCCATTTCATTCATCATCTCATTCATTTAATCACTCGCACTCCACCTCATTTCTTTCCATCCATCCATCCATTCATTCCATTCCATCAATAAAGTCATTTTTTTAGATAACTGAAGTTGTTTTGTGCAGTCGGAGGGTATCACTGCAGTTTTCGCAGCTGTTTGGCAATTCTGCAGCCATCTAACGATTCCGAAGCTCTCTGCACCTGCATAAAAAAAACACAGTCTGTTTGAAAAGAAATTTACAGTTCAGAAGTCATCAACAATAAGTGGAGAAGAGTCATGCAACAGAAATAAAACAATGAAGGGTTAGTGGAAATTGATCAAAGGCAATCCAAGCGCGGATCTGAGGTATGATCTAAATCTTAAACTTACGGTTATCTCATTTTGCAAAGTTTCCGGGGTTATGTTTCTTGCCATTTAATGTAATGATTACCAGTTTTTCCCATCATACGACCAAAAATCCACGTATCCCCCACACTTATCGGTCATGATCCTCACGATTTTGAAACTCAATTGCGGCTGCTCCTCCATTAAGATTTTCGTACCTAAGTGACGTAGACTACTGTACTACGTCTCTCTAAGTCATAATCCCGCAGCCAAGTGTGAACCTATGACCGAAACCTAAGGACCTAACCGTTTCTACCCATCATTTCATAACCCTCATACTCTCGTATCATTCCATTCACGCTGTTTCATTTCCACAGTTCCCTTATTCCGCTGTGCTCACTATGCTTCTACCTTAGCCATACTCTGTTTTACTTCTTCCGCTTTGCTAATTCTGGGTATCAGTGAACGTATGTTACGGCTGTTACAGTAGAGCCGTAAATTTACTGTGTTAGGGCCACTGTTGAAGCCGTGTAACCTTTTTTCCAAAAGTCTTAGAACAGAGCCGTAGAGCCAATGGGTAAACTCTTAAGAGTAGAACCAGAGGGTTCAAAATTTCTGGAGGGATATCCTCAAGTTAAAGAAGCTTTGCAGAAAGCAAACTGGCTCCAATGCATCCAGAAATTCAGAGGTTACCACAAATAGGTTACGAAGGCCTTTGCACGTTCCTTCAGAGACAAAGACAATCAAGTGGAGATAGGGGACCTGAAATTTGCAGTCACTGAGAGCAGTACAACACAGGCCACTTCACTTCCACAAACTGGAGAAAGATGGTTTAAAAACAGATCAGTACAAGACCAACAGTGGAAGCAAATCTTAAAGAACCCAGGTATGGATACCAGCATTTTTACAAAAGGGATTCCTGTTACTTATGTCAAGGAAGAATGGACAACTTTACTTTTATTAGTGCAAAAATTCTTTACTTGTGAGGGAAGGTTTGGAGTTTTATATGTTTACCATGCCAAAGTCATGATGCATTTCTTAGGAGATGATATTAACCTTTCATATTTTCTACTCTCAAGTCTTAGAAAAATGTGTTCAATTGTCCAAAGGAACCCAAGAAACATTGAATCACATCTGTATCATCATGGTCTTGTTAAGATGCTAGTTGAGGAACAGTTGAAAGCAAAAAGAGATACCTGGGAGAGATTTCTTGTGAGAAACCATTTTGAAGAAGCAGGAGAAACCTCTATGCCTAGAAAGAGTAGAAGAAAAAGAAAAGAGGCTACCCCTGAAACTGTTGTCCAAGAGGAAATTGTCCAAGAACAGATTGAGGAAGAAACTGATGTACATCATTCTGAACATGAAATTGATCCTGAGCCTGCTGTGGACATTGATCAAACAACTCAAAGAATCATCACAGAAACCCTTTCAGAACTTGCCCAAGAAGTTGCTCAAAAGAGAAAAGAGAGTAGAAAGAAACAAAAGAAAGATAAAGGCAAAGCTGTAGCCCAAGAAACTTACGCTACTCCTGAGAACTCTAGTGAAGAAGATACTCAGCCCTTAGCACAAAGAATGGCCAAACTCTATGAAACTGCCCTTTCCAAGAAGGTGGAAAAACAAAAGAAAAAGGCACAAAAAGAAAAACAGAACATCACCACCGTGAGAAGAAGCAGCAGGTTACAAAGAAAAGTGGGGGCCACAAAGGGTAAAAAGTCACTCATCATTGACTTGAGCACACCTGAAAAGGTTGCTACAAGTTCTGACTTTGAGAAAAGCCCTTCACACACTGAGTATGTTGAGACCAGTCCTCCACGTGAGGAGAGTCCTTTTGAGCATGAACCTGAATATGAACATGGATCTGAATTTCAGTATGAGCCTAGCCCAAAGAGGTCACCAGAGGTTGACCCTGATCAGCAGAAAGTTTATAATTACATGGAGACGCTAGAACAAGCAGCTGCTGGTCCGAGCACTGTTCAACCTTTGGAGCGGCAAGTTCAATCACTGAAGCAGGAAATATTTGAGCTGGAGGTACTAAATCGCCACATCAAACAAGAAAATGAAAAATTGAAGGTACAAAGCGATGTGGAGAAGATGGTTCAAGATAACACCATGCTTCATATGGGCCTATGGCAAAAGGAAAACAAAAAGCTCAAGAAGAGATGCAGGAAGTTAAACAGAGCCTTGATCAATTTAAAATTCAGGTGTTTGATGAAAAGACCAAGAGTCAATGTAGCCACACAAAGAAAGAAGAGAAGGCTGGATGTCTTAGCAGAGGCATCTCAGCAGGTGGACTGAACAATGTTTTGATTGCATGAGGACATGCAATGCCCTCGTAGTGGGGGTATGTAGAGCCTCTACTTTACATTTGATTATCCATCATTACCTACAGTTTTCCCTCTCTCTCTTTTGCCTCATTTTCCTTGCAAACCAACCCAGATCATTACATTATTTGACTTTAAGCATGATTAAGGATCTTTTCTAATGTGTGACTGTTTTGTTTAGATTTTGACATATTTACAGGAATTCCGCAGCCATCTGATGATTCCACAGCCATCTGATGATTCCGCAGCCTTTTTGTTAATCTTAAGGTTCCACGTGTCATTTCGCCAAACGAGCCACATGGGCACTTAGAAATCAAGGTGCTCGAGGTTCCTGTGCTATTGGTTCAGCCAGCCACGTCATCTGTACCTCCGGTCAATGAGGATCAAGTTACGGTCAACAAAGGCAGCTTAACGGTGATACGTAAGCTGTTGGGTCACGTCAGTTCAAACGGTGATTTGTCCGTGTTACGCAGGTTGTGGGGGACATAATCCAACTCTGGATTCAATGCCCATAACGACCAGAACCTCCAGCTCATCCACGAGGCTTATGACGTGTTATTGAACCTTAATTACGCATGACAGTTAGTTTATTTTTCAAGTTTTAGCTGTACGCATTAGGCCATCTTTCAGATGCCTATAAAAACTTGCGTCTGCGTACGCTTATGGTTACTTTTTAGTTGTTGTGTTTTATGAACTTGTTATAATTTTAGTGCGTTTTAAGACTCTGTTTTGATAGTGCTGTTCTAGCACTCTTGACTGTAATTTTCTGCACATGGAGTAATAGAAGCAGCGCTGTTCTGAAGTTTTCAATTCCTTGAGTCTTCTTTGGGTATTATGAATGGAGGGCCCCTGTTCATGACTGCCCTTGTATAGTATTTCATGTTTATATTCTTGCTATTTCTTTATTTTCCATTCAGCATTTCCTTTTCTTGAAACATGTACAACTTAATTCACTTTCATTGTTATTTCATTTGCAGCATTCATTTTGACTGATCAGTATTGTTCTTTTGCAGGTTTTTAAACCCGGGATTGTGTGTGTGTTTGTGTATTTGCTTTATATCTAGTGGTAGTTTCAATTGACAGATTCTAAGTTGCTGCCTTTAATTTATTTTCATAGCTAATTTTTAGTTTAATTTCTCAAAGTTGTCTGCTAACATATGAATGATCTCTTTATCACAAATTGTTTATCTTTTAGAGATGAGAATACTGATAACTTACAGCTGGCTTTGAGTGTTTTTTAGACTAATCCTTAACTACTTTCTAATCGTGCTTTACACAGTACTATGTGTTAGAAGCAGAGAGTTAGAAAGAGTAAAACATTATAACTAGTCTTTAAAGTAGATTTTTCTCATTTTTGATCACTTTTCTAACTCATCTTTAGCTACTTCCTAATCGTGTTTTACACAGTACTATGTGTTAGAAGCAGGGAGTTAGGAAGAGATAAACATTATCATTGGTTTTTAAAGTGATTTTCTTACCTTTTATTTGCAGCAGCATGAATGGTGTCTAATGCCATTAGAAAGTGGTTCTTTGCTTTCAAGTCATTTCAAGTTATTTATTTCTTTCAAGCTTTTCCTTTTCAGCAAGTAGTTAGAAACCACTAATCACACACTCTCACTCATCTAGAACTCACCTTACACACACTATCACTCATCTGTTTATAAATCACCACTCCATCTTAGGAAGATAAATTAACCACAAACAACACCCCAAACGACAAAAAGCTCTAAGAGGTTGCTTAAGTACATATAGTACACCTTCACTTCATCAGCTTACGAGCCCCGGGTTGACAATTAATGACATCAATTTAGGAACAATAAATTGACTAAACACCTTATACTTATCAAGCTCTTAGTAAAGTGGTTGCGGGATTTGTAGAAGTCACGTCATCACCATTATGGAGATTTGTGACATTTCATTCAGACACACAATTGGTAATGATATTGTCAAGCTTCAAGGGAAAAACAAATTCAAAGATGCAGCTTACATGGTAAGACGTTTAAAATGTATACTTAATGTTGAAAAATTCATTTATGTATAAGTTAATTGAACTTTTACTATTTCATGTTACAGAGAAAAGTCAAATCTTCTTAACCGTGAAGATCAACTATTTATAAATGATTGTGAGTTCATTTATATTGATAGTTGGGCAAAAGATGATAGCTATATGTCTATGATTTTTAATCGGGTAGACGGAAAGAGTCATAGCCAAATACTGACTTATGATGTTTTTGTCAGAAAATTAACATATGAAGACAAAGAAGCAAAAGGAGAGATAGTTAACATTTATAAAAAAGCACAATTATTGATTAACTATCTTATAGACATATGTTCAAATGAAGAAGATTTGGTTCTGGATTTATTTTCTAGCTCAGGTAAGTTTTATTATATGGAATTGAATTTCAATATGTTATTTTTTAATTAATATGTCATTGTACTAATTTACTTGATTATTTCTTTTGTGCTTGATAATTAGGTACAACACTAGCATGTTGCCTTCAAAAAGGAAGAAATTGCATTGCAATTGAAAATGATCCAATACAGTGTAATTTCATTCAACAAAAAATTAATGCTCTTCAATTTCTTCCAGATGCAATGCAAGAAATTGGGTTGAAGAAATGGTACTTTAGTGAATCACGTGTGGAAGAAAAGGCAAAGGAACCCCAACCACCATTACATGGAACGCTTGGAAGACATACATTGAGAGATTCGTAGACATCAAAGATCCATTAGAAGAGGCAAATGAGCAAAAGGAAGCATAAAATATTGTGGAAGAAGACAATTATGAAACTCTAGAGGACGAAGAGTTTGGATTACGTGACATTGTTGATTAAATTTAAGTTATGCTTGGAAATCAAGCTCATTTTTTGTAACTATTAAGTAGTTATATTTGTAATGTTTTGACTATGACATTTTATGAGAAGAATATACACTCAATTAAGGTTGTTCTTCGTTCAATATTTGTAATATGTGATTTTCGCATTAATTTTTAAGTTAATCATTATTTTTTGAAAAAAAAGTGATTATTATTATTTTTTTGACATGAAATTCATAAAAAAAACTATTATTTAACCATTTTTAGTTAAAATTTTCGTATAAAAATTGTGATTTTGACACGTCAATTACAGCAAAAAATTATTAAAACGTGCAGTTTTTTAGTTATATTTATGTTAAAAATGGTTATTTTTATGTCCATTGTTAAAAAGATATTGTTTTTTAGAAACAATTACTTCATGTGGATTGAAAAATTAATTAACGATGTATAAATATGTAGAATATCGAAAATTCAAAATATCGACCTTCTTCTTTAAATATGCAAAACAATGAAAACATCACTACAAAAAAATTAAAATTAAAATAAAAAGAAAAAATATGAAGAAAAAGACCACTTAAAAAATTATTAAATTTACAAAATAATTATTTACATTTTATACATTAGAAAAAAAAAAAGGGGCCTTTTAGAAAAAGGGCTTGGTGTAGAATTACCAAAAAAAAAAAAGCCTTTTAGAAAAATGGTTTGGTGTAGAATTACCACTTTTTAAAATCAACATAAAAAACACTACCATTCTAAATTGTAATGTACATAAAAGAATTTATAGTGATAAAAACTATGCTCTAAAAAACACATGTGTATTCTGCATCACCCCTTTTCAAAATCAGGTCACTTTTTTGCTATCTCTACAAAACGGGTAACAATATAAGTTCTCGTCTCAAAGTTTACATTGTTTAATGATGGAGCACGGTACTGACACTTATAGAATGAAAGCGGAAGAGTATGGACATGAGGATAATTGACAAACCAGTGATCAAGGAGGTTACCAAAGAAGATATCAAGGTGGTGGAGTTGGTCGAGGATGTGGATATATCATTTTCTATAACTATGACTAGCCAGGTCATTTTGCGAGAGACCTCCGAAACTCCACAACGAAATGTAAGTACTGTAAATCCTTTGACCATGTAATTGAAGAACGTCCTGTACTTATGGCGAAGACGCAAGAAAAAAGGAATAAAAAACCATAACAAAATATTCAAATGATGACTGCTGAAAGGGGGACCAACGAACCTCGAATTATTATTGTCACTAAAAGTGGAGCTATGACCAGTAGTGATAAAGTGGATGAAAAGAAAGAACCTGAAAGTGCATGGGTCAGAAAGACTACTAAGAAAGTTTCTATCTTTTATATTTAGAAAGAAAAATAAGTATTTATGGAAGCAAAGCAAATTTTTATGGATGTTGGATCTTTGACCTCTAGTGCACAGTGAGAGCCCGATTAGAAAAGTAATTGCGATGTGTCATTAGCTTCCATACAAAACCGAGCTCCGACACAAGATCAAACTCCGACACAAGACCAACATTCAATAAATCAAGTAGGTATTTTAAAGTCTTTTATATAGACTAGTATGAAATTGTTAAGAGATCAAAAGTCTGTATAAGTGCTTCATGAGGTGATAGATTCCTGTGCATCCAAAGAAACACTGTGAAGTAAGATGCGTGCAGTCAATAATTTGCACCGACAGAAGAGAACTGGAAGAGAAATGAGGCTTAATGCACAGATAGGAGAATATGAGATGGATCAAATTATTCTGGATCTAGGATCTGATGTTAATATCTTGATGAAGAAGACATGGGAATTAATGGGAAAGATGAAGTTACAGTGGTCACCTATTCAGTTAAGGATGAAAAATCAACAAAAGATCTTCCTTCTGGGAAGATTACCAGGTCTCAAAGTGGATATTGAAGGAGTTCACAATACTGTTGATTTTGAAGTAATAGAGATTGTCGATGACAGTAACCCTTATCCTACATTTCTTAGAATTGACTGGAAATTTGAAAATATGGCCATAATTAATTTGAAGAAGAAACAAATGATATTTGAAGGATACAATATGAGAGTAATTGTTCCCTTGGATCCATGAGAAGGAGTAAGATATAGATAACTAGTCAAAGAAGAATACTGCACAGTTGACATAGACAATATCTATCAAATGAAAGCAAAGGAACGAGATTGTGTTAACCCTACTACAGAAGGCAAGTTGAGTTGGGAGTGTGATAGTTCTTGTACCTCAGATTGAGAAGAAGAGTTGGAGAACTGAAAGAATAGGCTGCATGAAGTATCCACAAGGCATTGTGCAAAAATTACCAAATCAGCTCATTGTATGATTTCTGAGGTATGTAACCTGCCTTCTTATGATGGCTTAGGTGACGTAAATGCTTTTCTTAATGATTATGAAGAACAAGTTCCAAAAAATCAAAGGTTGTCAGCCTTGGATATAGCCCTGAAAGCTACCCCTGCTAGATGGTGGAATGCACACAAGAAGAATATAGGAGGTTGGCAGGAATGTCGAATATTGATGGGGATAAGGTTTGGACATATAGATATAAAGATGGAGATAAAATATGACAGTGAAAATAATCCTAGGAAGCATATCCAACTATGCACTACAACATGGAAGGAGATTCCACAACAAGAATGGGTACATGGATTCATTCATACATTAGAGATAATCCCTAAGAATTGGTACCTAGAAACAGAGCTTTGACATGCTACCGTGAACTGGGCAGACATGGTTGATGGATTCATATTAACACTAAGATTTGAAGATGATTATCCATACATAGATTTGGCCCTTCAAACAGTTAAGAAGAGGATCTTTGAGATTGTAACCCCACTGACATGGAAAAAACCTGATTGGGCTGTGTAGATAGAAAATTCACTGGAGTGTTATAACCTTACTATAGATGAAGAAGAAGATCCTCACAACATCGACATATCAGTGTGAGAAGGATACTGCGAAGTAACTGGGCCTGAGATAGAGATGACAAAAATAACAAAGGCTTCTAGAAGAGATGAGATGGCATTGGTACCACAAGTTACATTGCAGACCTTTGATAAGTGGGTCATTGATTTTGTTGGACCCATCAACCCACCTAGAAAGAGGATTGGTGCAAGGTACATAATTAGAGTGACTGATTACTTGAAAAAATGGGCTAAAGCACAACTAGTAAGGGACTGCAACATAAAGACTATTGCGAAGTTTATTTTTGAGTACATATTGTTTAGATTTGGATGTCCAAATATTTTGATGAGTGACAAAGGTTAACACTTCCTATATAAAACTATTGAAGGATTGACTAAGGAGTTCCAAGTTTCTCATCAGAAGAGTACCCCTTATCATTCTCAGGCCAATGGAACAGTAGAATAATTTAATAATATTTTGGAGAATTCACTTACTAAGGTATGCAATGTGAATCAAGATGATTGGGACCTTAGAATTCCAACGGTTTTATGGGCTTATAGGACCACATGTAAAAAGTTGACAGGTTAGACACCCTTCAGGTTAGTTTATGGGCAAGAAGCTGTGATGCCCATGGAGTACATCGTACCTAGCTTGAGGATTGCAACTATTACAGATATGGTAGACCTTGATATAATGGAGGAGATAATGTCGTATTTGCTTGCTTTGGAGGAAGATAGACTTTAATAACAAGATTTCATCAGCAGGTACATAAAGTAAGAGAAAAGGCCTAACATGATAGACATATTAAGCAAAAGAAGTTAAAGGTAGGAGACCTTGTTATCCTTTATGATAGTATGTTTGTAAAATTTCTAGGAAAATTCAAAATGCATTGATTGGGCCCATACATTATCAAGCATATTACTGATGGAGGCTCAGTTCAATTAGCAAAGTTAAATGGAGAATTGGTTCAAGGAAGAGTAAATGACAACAGGTTGAAGCTCTACAAGGACAACCCTGCCCCTACAGCTTCACTCTAAAGAAAGAATAAGAGTCTTAGTGCCACTTGTAGTTGAAAGTGGGCAGTGGTCTATAAACTACGCTGCAGAGAGAGGTTCGACGTAAGAGGGGTTGCTTGCTACAATATGGGATGCATCGAAGTTCGCTGGAAAAATATCACCATTAAAGAGGAAAGTTGCTATTGAAACGCGTGGAAATATGAATTTATGAAGATAGATTGACTAGATCTAGCGATAAATATGCAATTAATGAACACTATCTGAGCTAATGATAGGGTTCAAAGTTAAGATTTGTTATAAAAAGACGTGTCCCGCCCAAATTTGGCACTTTGCTATCCTGAGAGTTTGAATATTTCTATTGTGAAGAAGCTGCAGAAATTTTCACATGGATGCCTAACACCTGAAGAAATTATTCGAATATTTAGTGAGAAGGGCTTAGCCGGAGCCATGGAAGCAACATCAACTGATATTCCTGCAACAACATCACTATCCACAGTAGCATCAACTGATATTCCCGCAACAACATCATCACGCACCTAACGGAGATCCCCGGAAAAGAAGATGACCAGAGAGCAGAGAATGAGGAACAAACAAGAGAAGAGACCTGTTGAGCCTCAGAAAGAGCCTGAATAAGAGATAGATAATGAGGAAGAAGCAAAGCAAGTACAAATGGAAACATATGGCGCAAAATTTCTGTTGCTTCTCCCACCATATATTCCACCAAGAAAACTGGATGCAAAACTAGTGAAAGAGTCAAAGGATGTGAAATATGGCACCTTCACACTTTTATTGACGAAGTCAGTGCGATTTAATGGAGATATCCTTGGGGGGATTCAACAGTTGAAGTTTGTGGACTATGATTTCAATGATAGAAAGAAATATCTGCAGTTCACACCAGCCATATACTTAAATCAAGTACACTACCCTGAGAGTGGTGTGACAAGGTTAGAACCGCAACAATGGGTGGCTCGATTGGCGCAGTTGGGCTTGATGAATATGTTGAATGTGACGCACTTCACCAGAAGTCCAGGAATCACAACTTGTGTGGGACAACTGCTCATGCTAGTGCATGATGCATGCCTGTGGATGGGGAAGAGAATCCCTATCGACCTGTTGTGCTCTACAACAACCCCCCATTTCATATCATTTTTATTTATAAATATTAACATATGAAATGGGTCCCTTTAAAGATTAATTGGTATCAATACTTTTATTGTTCAAAAAGGTCCGATAATCAAATGAACTCATTTTATAAAACCTTTTTAAAAAACCCATTTAAAGAAATAAGGCAAATCTTTGTCATTGCGATAAAGCGATCGCAAGATCGCATATCGCAATGACATAAGAAATATAAATAAGCGGCACATTGATTTCCGCCGATGCGATATCGCAATCGGCGATCGACAAAACTCCATGCACATTTCAAAAGCGCCCCATGCCAGTAGTCCCGATGCGATGCGAAATCGGCGATCGGATATCAACGGTGATCTTTACTTAAGTCTTAATATGCTCAAAGCTTTTCTCCCGATGCGATGCAATCGGCAGTCGGAAATTGGCAATATCCAATGCACATCATTAAGGCACGCATGTCATACCCCCGATGCGATCCGATATCGCTATCGGCGATCGGCGATACACTATATGTGCACTTTATAATCCTCATTCCCCCGACGCGATGCGATAAAGCGCAGTTTTCAATAAAAAGCCGTTAAGTGATGGGATATCACAATTCATTCATATTTAAAGCTTGATCGGTTAAGCAGTCATTTACCTGCACTCAACCGCCAAAATCCCCACTGCACGCTTAAGTGAATCATTCAGCCGAATAACGATATAATGGGCATTTAAGGGATGACAGGTTTTAAATGACCAATTAATGAGATCATAATTCTTAAAAATCTTTCCATAGATTGTGTCCGCGCCCATTTTTTAAGGCTAAATCCCTTATTATGCACCTATGCTTACATTCTCATCACTTGTAAGTTTTTATTGCTATCTCTGTATTACACACATTTATCTCTCTGTGCAGAATCCATCCGAAAGAGAAAACTCAAACAAGATGGGGAAGAAATCAAAGAAGACCGCAGGCGCCTCCACTACATCAGCAGCAGGTCAAGCTCTTGTGGACAAGAAAAAGGGCTTAATTTCTGATACTACATGCACGGGCCTCACCAGAGTCACTTGGCAAGGCACTTACAATTTGATTGAAGCCAAACAACCAGAAAAGACAGTAATAGAAGCTACTGCGGATCCTACTCGCAAGTCTGATTGTACTCTCAAAGATTTAGCCGACTCTTTCCTTCACAGAATAGCGGCTAGGGAGCAAATTCTCCCATACACAGATGTAGTGCGGCGGGCGATTCAAGAAATCCCAATTTTGGACAGAACTTTCAACACTAGAGATGGGAGAATCTTCGGATCGTTCAGGCCGGATGATCTAAGACAAATGTATCATTTGCCCGAGCCGGAGAAGATATATAATAAAGCATTCCTGGAGAAGTTTGCAAATGAAAATGAAGTTGAATCCGAACCCATCCGGGATTGGAGACAAAATCCAGCCAAACACAAGCACGAATCTTTGGGTAAGTACTCAGTCGACTCTCTGGCTTCTCCTTATTGCTATGCGGGGATAATGATGTGTAGATTATGGGGATTGCATGACTCTGCTAATTTTACCATAGAGATGGTTCCTCTAATGGAGGCAGCTGTAAACGGTATAATTATGGATTGGGCCACCATCCTTTTTGACAAATTAGCACAAGCTGTGCGTGACTTTAGACATCAGACTATCGTCACAGAAAGGAAAATTCCCCCATTTTATTACAGTGCATATATCTTAGATACACTATGTTTCAATTCTGAATTCCCCGTGCTCGGCTGGAGGTGGACGCCACAAGATCCCACGGCCATCCACATATACCATCAGAAACTATGGAAGACCTCTTACAAGCACCATCTGTACCAAGTCTGCAATGGCTTTATGGTGCCTATTCACTATTCTATTTTTGAAAAACCCATTCCCAAGATTTCATATCAAGCTTCGTTTGATATAACAACGGTAGCAAGTTGGTTTGGGGAGGAGAGATTTACCTACATAAGAGTTTTCAGCAGCCAAGCCGACCCACATGTTCTCCCTTTGTATATACCAGATAAGTTGCTAGCAAGAGAAATCGTCTATCAGATTACGGCTGAGAGTGTTACACAAACTCTCAAGAAAGAAAAGAAGAGGGGCTGGCCCTCTTTTCCCTTCAGGTGTGGTGTCTATACTCTGCATGATCTCAAACATGCAGAAAAGGAAGCCACAAAGCTTCAATCTTTAACTTTGGCGACTATCCCAAACAGGCCATATGATCCAAAGAAAGTTGCCTACAATGCATTAGAACAGGCCAAATTGACAAAATTTGAGCACAAAGAAGATTGGTTTGATGACCTATTCGTTTCAGTCGAAAAAATAGGTCAAGCTAAAGAACTTGCTCGATTGAAATATAATGATGAAGGGCTGACTGAGTTCAATAAGCTTAGAGAACAGAGGTTGCAAACTCTGCCTCTATATTTACTGGCAACAACCCCGGCGACATCATCAAGCGGGCCTGTTCGGCAACAATCAAAAGAACCTCCGGTAGTAACAAAGGATCATAAAAAGGAACAGGAGGAGAGGCAGAGAAAAGAAAAAGAAGAACGGCAGAAGAGAGCACACGAGGAGAAACAGAGGAAAGAACAAGAGGAACAACAGAGAAAAGAGCAAGAGGAAAGGCAAAAGAAAGAACAAGAGGAACAACTGAAGAAAGAGCAAGAAAAAGGACGGGAAGAGTCCCAAACCGAAAAGGAGAAACAGACCACCACCGATGTCAATGTGGACACTACCATAGACCCCAAACTATTCCAGGAATGGCAACAGTTTCATTCCATCATCAGTGGATTGGAATGTTCAAAAGATGGGGACACTTCCAAGACAAATGATACGCAGGACATCACTTCACCTCCGGTTCTAAGTGGAACCAGCGACCCACCCATTTCTAAGGATGTTGAAGTAATACCAAAGGATCCCTCCGACCAAATCATTCTTCAGGTAGAAGATATTCGTCCCCTGGATGTTTTCTACAGCCCAAGGCATAGAGCAGTTGTAAAGCGATCAAGGAAAAGACGAAGGACTGATCAACCTTCTATCTTTCCAGAGCAAACAGTCACGGGTAATGTAGTATGGAAGGAGGAATTGGACCCCTCCGATGACCTAACAAAGCTGTCACAATATGCAGGAGCCTATTCCGCAGCAACAATCGACAAGGCATCGGAGGTAAGTCTTCTACTGAAGACTAAGGACCAAGAAATTTTTGCACTACAGGCAGAATTGGCCGAGACAAAGCAGAAGGCAGCGCAAGCAGAGGAGCAGTTGATGGTACAACAACAAATGAATGATCAATTAACCCAACAATTGCAGGAAGAAAGGAAAAGGATTGACCAAAATGCAATCCAGAAACAAAAGGAATTTTCGGAGGCATTGGCACAATTTAGAGCAGCAGATGAGAAAATTATGAAAACGAAAGATGAACAAATCACTCAATTGTCATCGCAACTTGAAATAATCAAAGGCGCTCCACAGGTGGATGAGTTCAAAAAGGAAGCATCATTAATAAACAATGCATTGATATCACAAATTAGGCTCCTTTGTCAACAACTCACTGAAGCAGAGCCATTGTGTGAGTTAACTACATCCATTAATCAGCAGGTAGAGAAGGCCAGGAATGACTTAGACCAGGCTGAAGAGATCATAAGTGGATATCTTGACTGGCAAGATTCTGATCAAGGGAGAGAAGCAAATTTGCCCAAGATTTCAGAAACATATAAAGACATACTTTTTACAGAATGGCACACTCAGGTGATGAAAGCAGAAAGGGCAGCTTCAAGGTGTAAATCAACCTCCAGCAACCTAGTTGATGTGGTTAACAACACTCTCTACTTAGCGAATATGATCTCCCAATGTACGCCAGGAAAGATAAAAACAACAAACATGTTGGAGCAAACGTGTTATCCTGACTTGGAGGAAAAGGGGAGATTAATCACTGGGGTTAACAGTTTGACCTTCGATGCATATTGGCTTTTCCTGATTAAGCCCCACACACACAGAGCCGCCCTTAAGTGTTTGACAGATGCTATCGGGTGTATAATTCTCGACATTCATGATGCCACCTATGCTGCCCAGCTCAGTTCGCTTCTCAACAAACCACCTGAAGTAGAGCCAATGCTTGCGACAAGTCAGCTCAGGTTTAAAGGCAAGCAACCTACCTGATGAATTATGTCACCGATTGCCAGATCGCTCCAGGAAATAGGATTAATATTTATTGATGCCAATTATGTAGGATTTCTGTGTATTAGATATTTAGATTAGTTTAGTATTTATAAACCCTTTCGTTATTTTGGAAAGGGTCGTAGAGTTTTGTAACAGACTTAATAGACTGAAGTTTGCACTATTGTGCTTCAGTCAATATTCTTTTATGAAACTGGGCCAATTGTTCTTAATTTAACAAGGAAGCTTCTTTATGCAATTGTGCACTATTGTCGTTGTTGAGGATGTTTTTGCGTTGAAGGAAGAACTACAAATAGCGATTGATATTTGGGAGTGTCAAGAAGCTCATATGGTATTTCTATCTATGTCTGAATTCATTCCTCTTATATGAATTGTTATGTGATTATTCTTGCTATTGTTGATTATATGCATGCGCTGTAACAACAGATCTTTATTCATTCCACTATTGTATGTTTTACGATGTGCCTTTCCTTTCAATCATGCATGTGACAATGATATAAATGATAAAGTGTGGTAATTTTGTTTTAATCGCTTTGTTTAACTATTTAGGCACAACAATCTTGAATGAATTAATATCTATGCCTTAAAGATGGAGTCATCTATATGCCTGTCTTTAGACACAGACCATCAAACGCTACACTTTAAAGCTCAATAAGTCCCCGGGATAGATCATAGTTATTATATTCTTGCTGATAGTTTTAGTTATTCGCTCGTCGCTAGCGTAGTCTATAGTCATCCATCCATCCCATTTATCTATTTTTGGGAAATTGGTCCCATTATCCCCAGTCGGAGCCACTATTTCAAACGGAAAAGGAGCTGTACTAAGGTCCAGACCGGGTGGTTATCCCCGATGTTGTTGCAGCGATTTTCGAGGCTTCAACATTTTTGGTGCTAGAAGGAGGGCCATCAAATGTGAATGGCATATAAGTCAAAACCTATAAGCCATTCTAAGAGTAATTCTCCCTCCGTATCCCCTCGATCTTCCCATTTGCATACTGGTTCACCGGTATCCAAACAAGAAGAAGGGTAATCAACTACCACTGCTCAAACCCATCATACTCCAGAACAATTAAGTCTTGAATCACTTGAAGTCCAGTCTCTTATCCACAAACTTCAGAGCTTCTCGATTTCACCACAGAAATCTGAGGTATCACAAAGCAGTGCGACTTCGCAGTTCAATTTAACTCATCCTCTCACCAGACTTCAGAGCGAAAAACTCGGTATTGAACCCACTGAGTTCCCTTTACCCAAAAGGAAAAAGGTGAAGAAAATTACTGAAGGATCTGATAGTGAAGAGCTTTCATCCACGTCCTCCATTGCATCTTCCCCTCTGCAAAGTCAACCATCCACTTCCCCATTACATATTGTCGTTCACCAGGGATTAGAAGCCTCAACATCCCAACCTGCTCACTCCTCAACATTAATTTCTTCCCATACATCTGGAATTCCAATAGTAGTATCAACCACTGCTGCTATTATAATGGCAGACCCATGGACCAGGCCAGGTGCAGTCAACATGCCTGCACCATTGCATCCTTTACCAGATGCTCCTGAAAAATGGCTACCTAAGTTTAACCCAGATGACGGGACCCAGGCTGAAGAACACATTAATAATTTTATGTTAGCAATTAACTTGAAAGGAGTGACAGAACAAGATGTTGTTGTTAGACTCTTCCCTTACACCTTGCAAGGATCAGCAGGATCCTGGTATTTTTCCTTACCCTTTGGTTCAATTACCAGTTGGAACACTTGCCAAGAGCAGTTTCTTACCAAATATGGAGATGATAGGTCCTTAGCTACTTTAATAAACGACCTCTCCAATATGAGAATAGAGCATAGGGAACCAATAAAGGAATTTAATGCTAGATTTAATAAACTCCTGAATAAAATCCCTACAGCTTCCAAACCAAGTGAACAAATTCGAAGCGAATGGTATATTACCGCCCTACCTGCCAATATAGCCATTTTTGTAGACAGGGCTGGGAAACCTACCTTAGCTGAAAACATGAGAGAAGCACTTGCTGTGGAAAAGCGCATCAATGCTCTAGAGAAGAAAGCTGCTTTGGAAGACAGAAAAGCTAAAAAAGTCTCATTTAAAGAAGATTCCAAGAAGAAAACCCCAAAAGACCCATATGACATGGAGGGTTTGCAAAAAGTCCTGAAATCTTTGTCTAACGAAATGGTTGAAATAAAGAAGCAGGTGGCCGAAACCTCAAACAAAATACCATTTAGGACTTATAAGAAAACTGAAACAAAGCCACCGAATGTCATATCTAACGCAGATTCAGAGCAAGAAGAAGTAGCTGAATGCCACGGAATGTGGGATTTTATACTCCCCAACTCTGATACCGATAATGAAGAAGAAGCCTTTCCGGTTACTACAAGGAGTAAAAGTACTTCTGAACCTGCCCAGGCAACTTCAAAGAAAAGGAGTGCAGGTGCTACCACAACAAAGGAAAAAGTTCCCCCAAAGAAATCACCTGTAGTACTTCCCCAAAACCAGCCTTCAACTTCTAATTCTCCTTCAACATCTAAAACATTAGTGGTATCCGATTCAATGGAATATAACATTGTTGATGACATGAAGAAAACTAAAGCAAACATAACTATGTTTGAACTTAGTAAATTAAAGCATCAACAAAAATTACTTCTTAAAGAATTGAATGTTGTTCCCTCTACGCCCCTTCCCAGTGAAAAAGCTGCTAATGATTCAGGCCAACCTCCTCCAGGTATGGTTGAAGCTACCGATTCAGTTCTAATTGGAGATAGATCAAATTCTCATACTCCACCCTTCCTGCTGACCTATGAGATTTATAATAGAAACCTGCACAACTGTTTAATTGACTCAGGGGCATCATCTAATATAATGCCAGCTTCAGTTTGCTCTAAACTGAATATTGAACCCCAGAAGTCTGCTATTCATATTGTACAGTTGGACAGTACCAAAGTGCAGGTTGTGGGAGAAATTAATTCCGTAACTATCAGGTTGTCGGCTGATCCCAGAATTGTACAGAGGATTGACATCCTAATAGCCGATATACCTGAATTTTACGGTTTAATTTTGAGTAGGGATTGGTCCGAAAAATTGCATGGGTATATTTCCACTGATTGGTCACATATGTGGCTTCCCTACAAGGGCAAGCCAAATCAAATAAGGATCGATCGAGAAAAACACATGACACACACAGTTACTGAATTTGAGCAAGAAAACCAACCTGTAGCGTTCAACAATAACATTTTGGGGAATTATTCGTCAGACTCATTCTTTGGAAACTTTGTTGCCCAACCATCTCCTTTTTCAGTCAATCATTGTACATCTCAGATTGAAAATTTTTCACAAACTGATAAGTCTAGATGTTTCAATGATGCTGAGAAAAATGTAAATACTTTTGTTAATACCTCTTTATTTTGGTCTTTATATTTTGATGGCTCTAAGTCCAGCGAGGGCTCAGGAGCAGGTTGCATTTTGGTTAGTCCACAAGGAGAAGAGACAATGTTGTCTTGTAGGTTAGAATTTGAATGCACTAACAACACAACCGAATATGAAGCTTTAGTCCAAGGATTATATAAATCAATCGGCCTTAAAGTGCAATATCTAAAAGTATTCGGCGATTCGGAAATTATTGTTAAACAGGTGAGGAATGCAATTCATTGTCTTTCAAATCACCTCAAGCATTATAAATCGCTAGTACAAGATCTTACCTCACACTTTTCAGCATTTAACATTTCCTCCATTCCTAGGTCGCAAAACTCGGCAGCCGACCTACTAGCCAATGTAGCTTCCAAGCTTCTACCTTCTGAAGACTACAACCTTGATAGATTTTCCGTAGAATTACTTTTTAGGCCTTCAATTCCTGACAATGTCACTAATTGGAGAGTGTTTAACCATGATGAAGATATTTTACAATTTCTAACTTCTGAAAAGTCCTATGACGATCAAATTATTGAGGAAAATGACCATGATCTACAAATGAAAGAAACACTTCAGGAAAATTCAATTCCTAAACCAGTGGTAAAGCTCGAAGATCTTTATGATATCAAAGACAGGTTTAAACTTGTAATTAATGCAAAGCTCCAAAGTTCTACCCTTAGGTTTGAATTGATAAATCTAGGTACTGACCATGCTCCTCAAAACATTAATTTAGGATTAGGACTTTCCTTGGAAGAGAAGGAGGCATTCATTAAACTGTTAAGAAAAAACAAACAGGTCTTTGCTTGGAAGCATAATGATTTGAAGACATATGGTACATCCATTATCCAGCATACCATTCCTATGCTTCCTGATCAGAAACCGATTTAGCAGAAGTTAAGAAAAATACATCCAAATTTAGAGAGCTAGATAAAGTCGGAACTTAACAAAATCTTGAAAGCCAAGATTATTTTTCCTGTCCGACACTCAAACTGGGTCTCTAATATGGTGCCAGTCAGAAAGAAAAACGACGACATTCGAATTTGTATTGATTTCAGAAATTTAAACAAAGCGAGCTTGAAAGACAACTTCCCATTACCTACTATGGAGCATATACTCGAATCAGTAGCAGGCTCTGAATTGATGTCCTTTCTTGATGGATTCTCAGGATATAACCAAGTCCTGGTTCATCCTGATGACCAACTTAAAACCACATTCAGAACAAAATGGGGGACATATGCGTATCAGAAAATACCTTTCGGACTTATAAATGCAGGAGCGACATTCCAAAGAGCTATGGATATAGCTTTTAGAGGGTTGATTAATAGAACAATAGTCGTCTATCTAGACGATATTACTGTATTCTCTAAGAAGAGGTATAATCATTTGCATGATCTAAATCAAATCTTTCAGCGTTGCAAAAGATATGGTATTTCTCTTAACCCAAAAAAGTCTTTCTTTGCTCTTGATCAAGGAAAACTCTTAGGTTTTATTGTATCCAAAGATGGCATTTATATCGATCCTGATCGGATCAAGGAAATCTCTGAAATCCCTTTCCCACACAATAAAAAGTTGATGCAGTCGTTTTTAGGCCAAATCAATTTTGTTAAAAGATTTGTTCCTAATTTTTCTCAAATTATTTTACCACTTCAAACAATGATCAAGAAGAATTCAGTCTTCAAGTGGGGATCAGCAGAAAAGCAAGCTTTTGATGTAATCAAACAATCAATAATCAATGCCCCAGTCTTGAATACTCCAAATTTTTCTAATCATTTCACATTGCATACCATTGCATCTGACGTATCTTATGCTGCAGTACTCACGCAACTAAATGAACACAATTTGGAAGCACCCATTTCGTTCTTCAGCTCAAATCTTCAGGGTGCTGAATTAAATTACTCCGATGTAGAAAAACAAGCCTTTGCTGTATTTAAAGCAGTCAAACATTATAGACCCTTCCTTTTGAAAACCCATACAAAAGTGATAGTTCCTTTCCCGGCTGTTAGGCAACTATTAATCCAAAAAGAGCTGGGTGAAAAAAGGGCAAATTGGGTCACAGCGCTTCAAGAGTATGACTTAGAAATTAGGCCAGCAAAGATTGTTAGGGGTCAAGGTTTTTGCAGGATATTGGCAGGAGCATCAAACATTCCAGAATCAAGCGATACAGATCAAACTCAAGAAATCAATCAGATAAGTGTTACTGATTCTGGATCTCAATATGCAGATTTAATATTTAATTTAAAGAATGGTTATGCATCACCAAATTTGTCTTACAAAAACAAAAGGGCCATTAGGTTAAAAGCCAAGAATTTTACAATTATTGATGATGTGCTTTTTAGGAAGAATTATGATTCTATCTTGTTAAGATGCCTTGAGAAACCTGAAGCCCAAAAGGTTTTGCAGGAGTTACATGATGGACCAGCAGGAGGACATTTCGGAGCTGACACAACAGCTCACAAAATTATTCATGCTGGTTACTATTGGCCTACTTTGTTTAAAGATGCCCACGAGTATGTAAGGAAATGTCTCAATTGTCAAACTGCTAGTGGAAGACAACGTAAATCAGCTTTCCCTCTGCAACCAATCAACATTGAACAACCATTTGAGCAATGGGGATTGGATATCATTGGGGAAATCACTCCATCATCTTCAAAACATCATAAGCATATCCTTACTGCTACCGATTATTTTACTAAGTGGGTTGAGGCAATCCCTTTAAAGACAGCAAATTCTGAAGCAATCATTGAATTCATAGATCAATTCATTATTACCAGGTTTGGTGTCCCAAATGCTCTTGTTTTTGATAATGCATCTTACTTTTCAGGCAATGCTATGTTTGATTTCGCTATTAAAAGAGGATTTAAGTTAAAATATTCTGCTAATTACTATCCCCAAGGAAATGGTTTAGCGGAGTCCACTAATAAGAATCTGATTAAAATCATTAAGCGAACTATCGAACAAAATCAGAAAAATTGGCACAACTCCTTAGTGTTTGCATTATGGGCTGATAGGATAACACAGAAAGCTTCTATTGGAACTTCTCCGTTTAATCTTGTGTATGGAAAAGAAGCAGTACTGCCCACAAATCTTGTTATACCTCCTTTAGCCCTAGTGCAGTTTATTGAGGAAACTCCTTCCTCTTCTATTCAGTTTAGACACGACCAAATTCTAAAATTAGAGGAGGAAAGAGAAAAAGCCAAGGTTATCCATGCCAAACATCAGCAAGTCATCAAAGCAGCTTTTGATTCAGTCTCATCCGGTTCAAAACAATTCCAAGTCAGTGATTTAGTTCTGAAATGGGACAAAGCCCATGAGGACAAGGGTAAACACTCCAAGTTCCAGAAGTTGTGGCTTGGACCATTTCAGATCTGTGAGAAGATAGGCCATTCAACCTTTATATTGCAAGATTTATCAGGTTTGAGAGATTCTCTCCCTGTTAATGGCCTTATCCTGAAGAAATTCTTTAACTGAGAAGGTAACCCCTTCTCCTTTCATTTCAGTAGGATTTTATAGTTTGTAGGATTTTTAGAAAGTAAGGTTGTGAGATATCTTCCATTGACCTTTTGCTGTGTTTGAAAAGTTGTCCCACAGAACTAGTATTAACATTTGCTTTTAAATAATAGAACTTTTAACCAAAAAGGATAATTTCTAGGAAATTAGATATCATTATATTCTGAAATCACAATTCAAGTTTTGTCAACTCCTCTCAAAGCATAGAAATATTGTAAATCATTTTCTGTTTTCAAATTGGTCTCAAAAGGTTATCAATATCAAGATAGAAATCAATCCAATTTCAGCATCTTCAACTCTTACCCTGTCATCCATTTACTCTTAAGGAGAAGATTGTTCATCCCATTCACTAAAGTTTATGATTATTCAGAGTGTAATTCTAAAATATAAGATATTAAAGATAAGAGGTCTTATTACAAGCCTGCTTACCATGTTCATAGGGAAATAGTTTATCTGACATTACCAATACTGCAAACCAAAACAGGGTAATGGCTTGAAATTACAAAACAAGGGGTCTCATCACGAGCCAGCTTGTTCAGTTAGACTACTACCAGTGAATGGCATTGTCAATAGCTGGCCACCAAACCAGGACAATGGATTTTTATCTTATCAACAACAGAAAAAGAAATGAAGTACAAAATATGAAAACATATTTTGAATTCATTCTGTTAATCACACTCTTAATTGGATGGGACAATGGACAATCACATGGTTAAAAGGTATCCCTGTCGAAACTATAGATGTTTGCTGGCAGCAGAGGCTCTACCTATGACAGATGAGTTGACTATAAAAGCTGATTTGGAAAGGTATTCTATTTTATCATTATAAACCAATAAAGGCCTATTTTAAACTTAGAATGTATTTATTTTCTTAAAAAAGAGGAAGTCAACAAAATAGTTTCATTTTTCTCAGAATACATAGAAATCTAGTTATATTAGAATTTTCCCCTTTGATTGAAACTCTATTTTGAAAAAGATTAAGTATTTCTATTATTTCCAGAGATAACTGGTTCTTCCGCAATTGTTGTGCTCTACAACAACCCCCCATTTCATATCATTTTTATTTATAAATATTAACATATGAAATGGGTCCCTTTAAAGATTAATTGGTATCAATACTTTTATTGTTCAAAAAGGTCCGATAATCAAATGAACTCATTTTATAAAACCTTTTTAAAAAACCCATTTAAAGAAATAAGGCAAATCTTTGTCATTGCGATAAAGCGATCGCAAGATCGCATATCGCAATGACATAAGAAATATAAATAAGCGACACATTGATTTCCACCGATGCGATATCGCAATCGGCGATCGACAAAACTCCATGCACATTTCAAAAGCGCCCCATGCCAGTAGTCCCGATGCGATGCAAAATCGGCGATCGGATATCAGCGGTGATCTTTACTTAAGTCTTAATATGCTCAAAGCTTTTCCCTCGATGCGATGCAATCGGCAGTCGGAAATTGGAAATATCCAATGCACATCATTAAGGCGCGCAGGTCATACCCCCGATGCGATCCGATATCGCTATCGGCGATCGGCGATACACTATATGTGCACTTTATAATCCTCATTCCCCCGACGCGATGCGATAAAGCGCAGTTTTCAATAAAAAGCCGTTAAGTGATGGGATATCACAATTCATTCATATTTAAAGCTTGATCGGTTAAGCAGTCATTTACCTGCACTCAACCGCCAAAATGCCCACTGCACGCTTAAGTGAATCATTCAGCCGAATAACGATATAATGGGCATTTAAGGGATGACAGGTTTTAAATGGCCAATTAATGAGATCATAATTCTTAAAAATCTTTCCATAGATTCTGTCCGCGCCCATTTTTTAAGGCTAAATCCCTTATTACGCACCTATGCTTACGTTCTCATCACTTGCATGTTTTTATTGCTATCTCTGTATTACGCACATTTATCTCTCTGTGCAGAATCCATCCGAAAGAGAAAACTCAAACAAGATGGGGAAGAAATCAAAGAAGACCGCAGGCGCCTCCACTACATCAGCAGCAGGTCAAGCTCTTGTGGACAAGAAAAAGGGCTTAATTTCCGATACTACATGCACGGGCCTCACCAGAGTCACTTGACAAGGCACTTACAATTTGATTGAAGCCGAACAACCAGAAAAGACAGTAATAGAAGCTACTGCGGATCCTACTCGCAAGTCTGATTGTACTCTCAAAGATTTAGCCGACTCTTTCCTTCACAAAATAGCGGCTAGGGAGCAAATTCTCCCATACACAGATGTAGTGCGGTGGGCGATTCAAGAAATCCCAATTTTGGATAGAACTTTCTGTTATCACTTAGAATTTAAAAATAAAAATAAAATTTTTTGCATATAATCCTTTGTCCTAGTTCAATGTCAAAAGTTTGTGGCAAATTGTTTTCGTTGTATGTTTCTTACTTAGGGTTGAAGCTTTAAAGGTGTTTGATTTAAATTATACTCGAATCCTATTGGTCCTCCTCCACCATCATGGTTTCATAAGTCATGTCTTGTCTTATCCTAGTCATCGATTCTTTTCGTGATTTCGCTGCGTAATCTCCTATTGGCCAGTTTCGCAGCGTAATCATTGTTTAGCCATTCCGCAACGCGTTATCATTAAGCCGTTTCGCAGCGCATTATTAGAATTCAAAACTAACCGCGCTGCAAAATCGTGGATTCGTGCATTTCGCAGTGAATCTTTCCCAAAGTGTCAAGTCTGTTGATGAGTCACCAATTCTGTCCTCTCATGTCAGTTTGTGTACCTCCCATAGCATGTCTAAATGCTCATTAGTCACTACTCCACCAATAGATTTGTTGAAATGCACCGAAATATCATTCTAATGGATTTTACCGTGCATGGATCTTTATGATGATCGTAAGTGATGTATAAGTGACAAGCTCGTATGATGATGAATTTGAGTTTTCAAGCGAGGCTGTTTTCAAGCGAGCCTGATTACAAGCGAGGCCGAGTTAAAGAGAACTGAACCGCCATTTCAACTGAAGCTGTTGGTCATTGTGTGTGTGAAGATTGCAAAAGCAAAATGGAGAGGAAAGAACACAGATCTGGAAAATGACAGAGGAACGAACCCGAAGGTTTGGACATAGCATTGAGAGATGAAGGCGTGAAGAAAGCATTCAAAGATGCCGGGTGCTGGAACTTTTGTAAAAAGCTGCAAGGAGGACATGCGCAGGTAACCAAAGAGTTTGATTTAAACTTCACCGATTTAAATTCAAAAATAGCTATGTTGGAAGTTCAAGTGTCTCCGGAGGCAATAGCTGCTATAACAGAGATCCCAAGAGGGCGGCAAGAATGGTTTAAGAATTTTAAGTTTGATATGAATCCATGCAAAGAGTTTTTAAAAGAGGCATATGTGAATGAAGACCTAACAAAAGCAGTGCCCAGAAACTATGTCAAGGAGCATTATGCCCTTCTTCTCACCTGTATTCAGAAATACTTGACCTGTGAAGGAAGATACAATAAGCTCTACTCTTATCACTTCAAGCTGCTTTTACATTTCACTGGGAAAGCTTCCATAAACATTCCTTTTTACTTATTTCGCAGTTTGAGTAAAATGTGTGATAAGGTGCAGCTGAGGAAAGAGGATTGTGAAACCTCTTTGTTTCACCATGGTTTGGTTAAATTGTTAGTTTTAGATGGCCTCCAGAAGATAGGCAGAGACTGGAATTCGTTCATCTTCATGGCTGGTTTCCAAAGCAAAACTGGCCTTACCCCACAACTAGTTAAAGAACAACTAGTCAAAGAACTCACGATAGCTGAGCTTCAAAAAGAGGCAAGAGATAAAAAGCAAGCCAAGTCACAGCTAAGAAAACCAGTGAAGCCACTGATCATTAGAGAACAACCTTAGCAATCAACAAAAGAAGAAGCTCAGCATAAGAGGACTGTACCTGAAACAAGTAGATCTGAAACAGTGTCAAGGGTAAGGACAAGAAGCCAAATAAGTAAAGAAAAAGGTAAAGCCTTAGCTATTGAAGAAAGCCCAGTATCTAAGGCAAGCCTGAATGATTTATTGGAGGCCATTGAGTTTGAGCAAATTGAACCAATGCATATTGATTTGACACAGTCATCACCAGAAAGTACCAAGAAGTCTAAGGCCTCAAAAAGGCTGAATTTTGATGAGCCAGGTGAAGAATTCATCTTCAAACCCAGAAGACCTATTACAAGGAAACAAGTAAAGGAAGCCGAGAAATTGCCCAGAACAGAGGAGGCAGAGAAAATTAAGCAAAAAGACACAAATAGAATAGTCATCATATCTCAAGGAGGTAATATTATAGCTATAAGGAAACAGTTAGAAGCAGCTAAACATGAGATTACTACGGTGAAGAATGCCACTAGGGAGTCTGCAGTCAGGTATGCAAATTATCGTAAAGCTGTATGGAAAGGAAGTGAAAACCTAGTAAACCAGTTGGATTCAGTAGCCGATGTTTACACATGGACAGTTCCGGCAATTAAAGAGGCCAAATTCATCAGAAAGATAAATATGCATCTAAGAGCTGAAAATAAAGCTATGAGGAAGAAAGTTGAAGACTTGAAGGCACAGCTAGGCCAGTTAGCTGCTAAATGAAGTCGCTGTTCAAAGAAAGGTTTTGTTCTAAATTTTGTCAAATTTTGCTTAGTTTTATTGTTTTGAGGACATGTATATCCCTGCTATATGTATCAAAGATCAAAAGGAGTTTTGGAAATCAAATGTCTAGGCGGTAAATACCTCAGGGCAAAGACAAGCTGTTTAAACAATTCAGCAGTTTCGTAGCGCGCTACGAAACTGCTGTAGGTGGTGTTTTCAACGCAGACAAACAGTTTGGTAATATGTGCGGAAATTTTCAAAAGGAAACACCTAAAGGATATGTAAGAGACCAAATGAAGCCATCACAACCATTCAGATCAAGACAAGTGTACCTTTAAAAAAGGTGGAATGCTTTAACTCAAGTTTAAAGTTTCTGTTATAAAGCCACTTTATTACCGGTCATAGGGTATTGAATGAGTTGCATATAAGGAATTTTGGCTTGCACACTTGGCCATCAATGAAGCCTCCAACACATCAGGAACATGGTGGTGTTCTATATTTTTGGGCTATTAAAAGGGCTAAAAAACATGCTGCTGTATATTCGAAGTTATGGAGGACTGGAACCGAAAAGAAAGGGATATCACCTAACATCACTGAGCAGTTAAAGCATTCATCATCCGAGGCCAACATGGAGCATTAAATACTCACCTCAGCCATCTCAGCCAAACTGAAAGGAGACCAGGTGTCAAAGAACAAGAAAGAATCATTCTACGAAGAAGATAGAGTTAGAGTCATAGTCAAATTAGAACTCTTTAGAACTCCAGTTAGCACTAATTGTATTTAATAGTTTGTTGCAAAGCAGATAGGTGTCATAAAAATTAGTTGTTGAATTCCCCTCATGCTGGAGGAGGAATCTCGAATTAGGTAGAATAAGAATTCTATATATAGCTAAGACAGTGATGTAATGAGGGTTGGATATTTTATAAAACAGAGGACTGTTTTGGCTTATGTAAAAAACAGAGTTCAGTAATATAAATGACTGTTTTACTTCTCAGGATTCATAAGGGATTTTCTTGTTCAGAATGTGTGATGGTATATTTTCTTTAGTGTTCTTTTACAGTTGTACAAATGCATAATCACTCAGAATTCATTGATCATGCTCTGACTTCCTGTATGTCTTTGTAAACTGTGGTTTTATATAAGTGGTATTCTGAACATCCAAATGCTAAATGCCCTGACTTCTATGTAAGGCATCATCATTGTTTGCTGTAGTATGTTTGACTCCATAGGCCCAATGGAAACTTATGTAATGTTTGTCCAGCCTTCATTATTTGTCAATGTTTTTCACAAGAGTTAGCCATCTTATTAATAGTCAAAATCAATAATCCTTTGAGAGAGCCCTCTCAGGCTAAGGAGGCTAAGCCTTAGTCTAAAGATTGGTGTGAAATAGTTACTTGAGGTCTTCCTGGGTTGCAGCCTTCCAGGGCTTGATTTTGAGATAACACTTTCAACACTAGAGATGGGAGAATCTTCGGATCGTTCAGGCCGGATGATCTAAGACAAATGTATCATTTGCCCGAGCCGGAGAAGATATATAATAAAGCATTCCTGGAGAAGTTTGCAAATGAAAATGAAGTTGAATCCGAACCCATCCGGGATTGGAGACAAAATCCAGCCAAACACAACCACGAATCTTCGGGTAAGTACTCAGTCGACTCTCTGGCTTCTCCTTATTGCTATGCGGGGATAATGATGTGTAGATTATGGGGATTGCATGACTCTGCTAATTTTACCATAGAGATGGTTCCTCTAATGGAGGCAGCTGTAAACGGTATAATTATGGATTGGGCCACCATCCTTTCTGACAAATTAGCACAAGCTGTGCGTGACTTTAGACATCAGAATATCGTCACAGAAAGGAAAATTCCCCCATTTTATTACATTGCATATATATTAGATACACTATGTTTCAATTCTGAATTCCCTGTGCTCGGCTGGAGGTGGACGCCACAAGATCCCACGGCCATCCACATATACCATCAGAAACTATGGAAGACCTCTTACAAGCACCATCTGTACCAAGTCTGCAATGGCTTTATGGTGCCTATTCACTATTCTATTTTTGACAAACTCATTCCCAAGATTTCATATCAAGCTTCGTTTGATATAACAGCGGTAGCAAGTTGGTTTGGGGAGGAGAGATTTACCTACATAATATTTTTCGGCAGCCAAGCAGACCCACATGTTCTCCCTTTGTATATACCAGATAAGTTGCTAGCAAGAGAAATCGCCTATCAGATTACGACTGAGAGTGTTACACAAACTCTCAAGAAAGAAAAGAAGAGGGGCTGGCCCTCTTTTCCCTTCAGGTGTGGTGTCTATACTCTGCATGATCTCAAACATGCAGAAAAGGAAGCCACAAAGCTTCAATCTTTAACTCTGGCGACTATCCCAAGCAGGCCATATGATCCAAAGAAAGTTGCCTACAATGCATTAGAACAAGCCACATTGACAAAATTTGAGCACAAAGAAGATTGGTTTGACGACCTATTCGTTTCAGTCGAAACAATAGGTCAAGCTAAAGAACTTGCTCAATTGAAATATAATGATGAAGGGCTGACTGAGTTCAATAAGCTTAGAGAACAGAGGTTGCAAACTCTACCTCTATATTTACTGGCAACAACCCCGGCGACATCATCAAGCGGGCCTGTTCGGCAACAATCAAAAGAACCCCCGGTAGTAACAAAGGATCATAAAAAGGAACAGGAGGAGAGGCAGAGAAAAGAAAAAGAAGAACGGCAGAAGAGAGCACACGAGGAGAAACAAAGGAAAGAGCAAGAGGAACAACAGAGAAAAGAGCAAGAGGAAAGGCAAAAGAAAGAACAAGAGGAACAGCTAAAGAAAGAGCAAGAAAAAGGACGAGAAGAGTCCCAAACCGAAAAGGAGAAACAGACCACCACCGATGTCAATGTGGACACTACCATAGACCCCAAACTATTCCAGGAATGGCAGCAGTTTCATTCCATCATCAGTGGATTGGAATGTTCAAAAGATGGGGACACTTCCAAGACAAATGATACGCAGGACATCACTTCACCTCCGGTTCTAAGTGGAACCAGCGGCCCACCCATTTCTAAGGATGTTGAAGTAATACCAAAGGACTCCTCCGACCAAATCATTCTTCAGGTAGAAGATATTCCTCCCCTGGATGTTTTCTACAGCCCAAGGCATAGAGCAGTTGTAAAGCGATCAAGGAAAAGACGAAGGACTGATCAACCTTCTATCTTTCCAGAGCAAACAATCACGGGTAATGTAGTATGGAAGGAGGAATTGGACCCCTCTGATGACCTAACAAAGCTGTCACAATATGCAGGAGCCTATTCCGTAGCAACAATCGACAAGGCATCGGAGGTAAGTCTTCTACTGAAGACTAAGGACCAAGAAATTTTTTCACTACAAGCAGAATTGGCCGAGACAAAGCAGAAGGCAGCGCAAGCAGAGGAGCAGTTGCTGGTACAACAGCAAATGAATGATCAATTAACCCAACAATTGCAGGAAGAAAGGAAAAGGATTGACCAAAATGCAATCCAGAAACAAAAGGAATTGTCGGAGGCATTGGCACAATTGAGAGCAGCAAATGAGAAAATTATGAAAACGAAAGATGAAAAAATCACTCAATTGTCATCGCAGCTTGAAATAATCAAAGGCGCTCCACAGGTGGATGAGTTCAGAAAGGAAGCATCATTAATAAACAATGCATTGATATCACAAATTAGGCTCCTTTGTCAACAACTCACTGAAGCAGAGCCATTGTGTGAGTTAACTACATCCATTAATCAGCAGGTAGAGAAGGCCAGGAATGACTTAGACTAGGCCGAAGAGATCATAAGTGGATATCTTGACTGGCAAGATTCTGATCAAGGGAGAGAAGCAAATTTGCCCAATATTTCAGAAACATATAAAGACATACTTTTTACAGAATGGCACACTCAGGTGATGAAAGCAGAAAGGGCAGCTTCAAGGTGTAAATCAACCTCCAGCAACCTAGTTGATCTGGTTAACAACACTCTCTACTTAGTGAATATGATCTCCCAATGTATGCCAGGAAAGATAACAACAACAAACATGTTGGAGCAAACGTGTTATCCTGACTTGGAGGAAAAGGGGAGATTAATCGCTGGGGTTAACAGTTTGACCTTCGATGCATATTGGCTTTTCCTGATTAAGACCCACACACAGAGAGCCGCCCTTAAGTGTTTGACAGATGCTATCGGGTGTATAATTCCCGACATTCAGGATGCCACCTATGCTGCCCAACTCAGTTCGATTCTCAACAAACCACCTGAAGTAGAGCCAATGCTTGCGACAAGTCAGCTCAGGTTTAAAGGCAAGCAGCCTACCTGATGAATTATGTCACCGATTGCTAGATCGCTCCAGGAAATAGGATCAATATTTATTGATGCCAATTATGTAGGATTTCTGTTTATTAGATATTTAGATTAGTTTAGTATTTATAGACCCTTTCGTTGTTTTGGAAAGGGTCGTAAAGTTTTGTAACAGACTTAATAGACTGAAGTTTGCACTATTGTGCTTCAGTCAATATTCTTTTATGAAACTGGGCCAATTATTCTTAATTTAACAAGGAAGCTTCTTTATGCAATTGTGCACTATTGTCGTTGTTGAGGATGTTTTTGCGTTGAAGGAAGAACTACAAATAACGATTGATATTTGGGAGTGTCAAGCAGCTCATATGGTATTTCTATCTATGTCTGAATTCATTCCTCTTATATGAATTGTTATGTGATTATTCTTGCTATTGTTGATTATATGCATGCGCTGTAACAACAGATCTTTATTCATTCCACTATTGGATGTTTTACGATGTGCCTTTCCTTTCAATCATGCATGTGACAATGATATAAATGATAAAGTGTGGTAATTTTGTTTTAATCGCTTTGTTTAACTATTTAGGCACAACAATCTTGAATGAATTAATATCTATGCCTTAAAGATGGAGTCATCTATATGCCTGTCTTTAGACACAGACCATCAAACGCTACACTTTAAAGCTCAATAAGTCCCTGGGATAGATCATAGTTATTATATTCTTGCTGATATTTTTAGTTATTTTCTCGTCGCTAGCGTAGTCTATAGTCATCCATCCATCCCATTTATCTATTTTTGGGAAACGGGTCCCATTATCCCCAGTCGGAGCCACTATTTCAAACGGAAAAGGAGCTGTACTAAGGTCCGGACCGGGTGGTTATCCCTGATGTTGTTGCAGCGATTTTCGAGGCTTCAACACGACCCAATTCTAATATGGAGAATCACAAGACTACTTTATTAAGGGATGAAGCCCACAGAGGAGTTTGTTGGGAATGATCAAGATAGAGCCATAATAGAAAAGATGAAGAAGAATTTTGGATTGACAAAAGGGAAGCGAGGTTATGATATCAACTCGATCAATGACCAGGGAGTTCGCTTTGCGGCACATATATTGGTTGGAAAAAACATTAAGAAGTGTCGGGCTAATGAAGTCCTTGCACCAGTAGTTTCATTAGTTGTGCAGTTCACTAATGGGGTTTAATATAATTTGGCCACATATCTTTTCCAAGAGGTTTTGGACGACTGTTGCGAGGCTCAAGAGAAAGGTACTTCATTTCATTACTCATGCTTAATTATGATAATTGTGATGCTTCCATGGAGAGAGCTGGAAGATTTTCTTTTCCCTCTAATAGCCTAAGATGTTTATGAAGCCGTGCAATATGACTCGCTGTGGCATACCACTAAACCAGCGTGAGCACATGATAACATAATGTTTTTTTTTTTTTTTTATATCATATGGACTTACATGTGTTGATGAACCAACACCCTCGCCTCTCACCGAGCCTATACAAGTAGTGTAGCTTTGTCGCGAAGTTTAAGGCTAACTTCCACATAATTTACATACAGGCTCACAAGAACACGAAGAAGACATGACATCCCCTGACATATTTAGTGACATAAGATTGTTAGGATCCTACATTGTCCCTTTTTGACCATATATTTTGCTATTATGTCATCCTTTTTCAACCTATATCTAAAGTCCATATTATGAATTTAATCCATTTTTCCTAAGGTATACATTATTTCTTCTCATTACTATACGTTTAATTTATTTTACATATAATTACATTTACCTTCATAGTTAATTGTTGAATCGGATAGTTGCTAAAACAGTTATCATTGCAGTCTATGTTGCTGAAATAGCCTGGAGACTGCAGGGTTATCATTACAGGTTATGTTGCTGTAACAGTTAGAACGATGCGCAAATCCCTTTGCTGAAACAACCATGATTTGCATTCTAGATTTGACAGCAACAGAGGAAGATCATCAAAGGAGCTGCTACACTAGCTGTAACGATCACATTCCAAAGTCAACATTACCATAACCATTGTAACAACATTTTGTTAATGTGAAAACCGATTAACCTATTTTGGTATATGGGGTTAAATATAGGACTTACAATGTAATCAATTGTAAGAGATGTCTCCCCTTTAAAAAGAGGAGACATCTACATTAGAGGGGGACAAACTGCTGGAAAGTTTGAAGCTGAAGAAAAAGCACTGAATCTTTTGTAACATGACATATTGATGGATGAATAGAATACTGTTCTGAGCAATTCTTTATAGTTCTTGTTCCTTGGAGAATCTTGTGAGAAGGACAAGGCCCACATTCATCAAAAGATTCACCCATTACATTTCCGCAGTGTGTTAAGTGTGTGTTTTTTTATCTATACCTTGTTAAAGTTGTGTTTACTGAATGTTTCTCATGCGTTATTGCTGAACTTTGTTTTTCCAATTGATTGCTGCATTACTTTCTTAAACTTATTTATAGTTTATTCGTGAGTGTTTTATTAGAAATTAAGTTTACAGAGTGAATTTATAAGCATGGTAATCAGAAACAGGGGCTGAAGGTTCCTGCTTGGGGAATAGGGTCCTGTTCTCTGTTACAGCTAGTGTTTTCTTTTGTAGAGTGACTCCTTTTATTAGATTGCTCTTTTCAATTGAAATCAATCATTCCTTGATAAATATATTGTTTTTTCTATAACTCAGAGCAGAGCTTTAGTTTGCTTAGAACAAGGTGTGACTAGTATACTTATTACTACAACTTTTACTGCTTTTGAGATTGAGTACATATAATTCGTAGTTGCCTTTTAAATAAAAGACTTCCATGGGTTGACAATTTATGTAGCACTTAATTGTCTGAATTAATCAACAATTAAAGTGACCAACATTTTGGTGCCATTTCCAGGGAAGGCAATTGTAGATTTCAAAAGCATTAACGTTTTTCTTTTAGATATGCAGAATGCATGAGAGGACGCAAGAAAAACAACCATACAGGTGGCAAGGGTAAAGGAGGAGGAAGAAAGACCTTTATTGATGATATTATATCAAAGGTTGAAACTTCTCAGAGGCTGAGCTCTCAGAAGCCCAAGCCTCAACTCTCCCTCCAAACAAACTACGAAACAGAGGAAGTTGTGGGTCCTGAAAAAGTTGAGGAAATTGTATAAGAAATTGAAAAAATAGCAGAAGATTTTAAGGAGCCGGTTGGGGACATCAAGGAACCAGTTGAAGACATTGAGGAATCAATTGAGGACATCGAGGAACCAATTAAGGACGTTGAGGAGCTAACAGAAAACATTGAAGACAGAGCAAGTGCAGCGTGAGAATAACCAATGGAAGAGAATAATGAAGGATTATATAATGGAAGACAAGAAGGAAGAGGGGAGAATTCTCTCTCTACCTTGGGATTTCCTATTGGGGATCTTCCTAGGGGGGCAACTCCCATGAAGAATATCCCACTCTCAGCCTTACCTAACTTCCATGGTTTATCTTATGAAGATCATGATGAGTTTCTTTTTGAGTTTGATATATTGTGTAAAAGTTATGATTATGTCACTAACGCTCCGAAATTGAAGCTATTTCCAGCAACATTAAAAGGAATTGCACTAAGATGGTTTATGAGTCTGGGAGGCCATGTAATCACAACATGGGAAAAAATGAAAGGGAAGTTCTTGACTAAATATCAAGACTACTACCGGACAAGAGAAAAAAGGGAGGAATTATTTAAGATGTTGCAAAAGGAGGACGAGAATCTGGAGGATTTTGTGGAAAGGCTGCAATATAACTTGCAAAGATCCAATCACCCCGATGTAAGCAAAGATATTCTTAAAAAAATATTATTGAAAGGGGTGAGGTATGATTGTCTAGACATGTTAAACATGCTTGGTAAAGGGGACATATCTAAAGAATCATATGATGAAATTGTTAACCTCTGCAAAAGATGTTCAAGAGGAGCTGTAAGGAACAGATCAAATAACAACGATAATACATATTCAAGAGTTAAAAAATCAGCCAGTGGAGGAGCAACAAGAGCTGAAATAGGTAATTTACTTGAGGAATTGAGGAATTTAAAACTGAAATGTTAAGTTCTTTTGCTTCACAGATTGACACCTTGCAGGCTAAGAAGAAACAGGCAGAAGCAGAATCTGCTTTAGCCATCTTCTGTTCGAAATGCAGAGAAAAACATCCACTAAGGGAATTATCATTGGAAAAAGTAAAAATTTGTACCATTTGTGAGAGGGATCATGAAACAAAACAATGCCCTTCTTTACCAGGAATAAAGGAAGCATTGTAACCAACTGAAGAAGAAGCTGAAGCAGTTTATCTACTGACACAGAGAAGGCAATGGCAACCATGAGGACAAGGTATGAACTCTAATATGCCATTTTCTAATTGTTGGAATAATTATCCTTCTTTTAATAAAGAAAATTACCCTCCCTTTAACCATATGCAATGCCCACCCTTTAATCAAATGAGTTACCCACCCATGCAACAACCAAACCCTCCCTTTGTAGATCCAACAATGTGGACTTCTTGGCCCCCACAACAACAATCTTATTTTAATCAATGGAATCCAAATTGGAGGGATTAGCAACTCCCGTTTCCAAACCAATTTCCTTAGTTTCAGCAACCACCCCTGCCATCAGGAGCTCCACCTAATAATCAAGAAATGAGACCCCAGATACCGGTACAACCGAACCGTAACCCTATTAATAAAGTCATACAAGTTATTGATATTCAGAACCAGCCTATGCAGTGCAATGATATCCACTTACGATCTCGAAAAATAGTTGAACCTATTATTGATGACATCACCTCTTCTGATTCTGATAAGGAAGAGACTGAGAAAAATAATTCTCGTAAGCAGGAACAGTCACCCTCTAACAAGGGTGTCAAAACTGCTGAACCACCATTCCCTGAGCATTTAGCTTTGACTAAAACCCCTGAGCCACCTACTTTTAAAATTTTGGGGGAATTACAAAATCTTTACGTTAAAATTCCACTTCTACAAGCACTGAGAGATGTACCAATCTATGCCAGAACTATGAGGGATATTTGTATCAAGAAACCTGGTAGGAAAGCTAAAGATCCCCTTACAGTTCATGTTATGGGTGATCTATCAGCCTTAATGACCGGAAAAGCTCCCCTTGTTAAATATGGTGACCCTGGACATCCTACTGTTACAGTTCAGATTGGAAAAACTATCATCTCATGAGTTCTGGTAGATTTAGGTGCTGCTATAAACATTATGACTCTGGAAACTGCACAACTGTTACAACTGAAAAATGTGATCAGAGAGACACCAACCATTCTAGAATTAGCTGACCGTTCTACAATCAAACCAGAAGGAGTCATTGAAGACCTAATCATTTCAGTTGAGTCCTAGAATTACCCAGCTGACTTTGTGGTGTTACAGACTAAAACAAAGTTGGGGGGACACCCTCTAATTCTGGGAAGGCCCTGGTTGGCTACAGTCGATGCCTTTATCAGCTGTAGATCTGGCTCAATGACAATTTCTAATGGGTGTGAAACCAAGCAACTTACTCTCTACCCTCATGCCACACCTATGATTAATAATGACAATTCAGTATGGTTGGACTATGATGATGATGCTACCAAACCTATTTTGACTATCAGACAAGATTTAAGTCTTAAAGATACCACTGAAGATGAAGTAATTACTAATTTTATTTGTGAACCTTCCTCAGTCATTATTGAAACACACAACCAATTGACTGCAATTTTGGAATCTGATACCTAGGAAAAGCTTAAATCAGAAAATCTACCTCAAACATCAACCACTATCTCTTCTAAAAGCATAATAGTAGAAATCGAACTTGGCAAAACATTGAATATAAACCCCAATTTAACAGATGCTGAAACACAACAATTAATGAAGCTACTACGTGAAAATAAGGAAGCATTTGCATGGGATTATACAAATATGAAGGGAATCTCTCATGAATTATGTACTCATCGCATCTATATTAAGGAAGGTTTCCGACCAATCTGTCAACCCTAGCAACGAATGAATCCCAATTTAAGGGAAATTTTCAAAGAAGAACTTTAGAAATTACTTAATGCAGGGTTTATATATCCTATATCTGATAGTGAATGGGTTTCTCCATTGGTTATAGTACCTAAGAAAAATGGGAAATGGAGAGTATGTGTAGATTATAGAGCCTTAAACAAAGCAACTCAAAAGGATCAATTTCCCTTGCCATTCATTAATCAGGTGCTAGATAGTTTGTCAGGGAATAAATTCTTCTCCTTTTTATATGGTTTTAGTGGGTACAATCAAATCAAAATTGCACCGCAGGACCAGGATAAGACCACTTTTACTAGTCCCTGGGGAAATTTTGCCTATAGAGTTCTCCCATTTGGACTATGTAATGCTACAACAACTTTTCAAAGAGTAGTGATAGGAATATTTTCTGATATGATTAATGACTCCATGGAGATATTTAAGGATTATTTCACTCCTTATGGTGTGTCTTTTGAAGATGCATTGCTAAACCTTGAAAAAGTACTTAAACGTTGTGTACAAGCTCATCTTTCCTTAAGCATTGAAAAATGTCATATGATGATGAATGAGGGAATTGTACTTGGACATTTCATTTCATTTCAAGGAATTCAGGTAGATCCATCCAAAATACAGGTAATTTAGAATCTTCCTATTCCTAGAACACAAACCGATGTAAGAAGTTTTTTAGGACATGCAGGATACTATAGAAGATTTATTAATTTTTTTTTTTAAATAGCTTCTCCTTTGTTTGTGTTACTTAGGAAAATGCTGAATTTAAGTGGACTGATCTTTGCCAAAAAGCATTTGATGAACTCAAGCATCAACTATCTACGACTCCTATTTTAAGAGGACCTAATTGGGCACTTCCCTTTCATATATCCTATGATGCTTTAGATACTGCAATTGGAGCTGTCTTGGGACAAGAGGAAAATCATCTTCCTTATGCTATCTATTTTATTAGTAAGAATATGACTCATGCTAAGCTTAATTACACAGTTACTGAAAAGGAATTCTTAGCAGTTATTTATGCTATTAATAAGTTTTGACACTACATTACTGGTTACTCTACTTTTGTCCATACTGACCACTCGACTATTAAGTATTTAATGAAAAAATCTGTCACAAATTTCCGAGTTACCAAATGATTATTGTTATTACAAGAATTTGATATTACAATTGTAGATCGACCAGGTAAAGAAATTGTAGTTGCTAATTTCCTTTCTCGGATAAAAGATGATGATAATACTCCAGTAGATGATTCCTTTCCTGATGAGTATTTATTTGCAGTATCTGCTCACTCACCTTGGTATGTAGGCATTGCCAATTATCTGGTTGCAGGGAAGTTACCATCACACCTATCACATCGGGAGAAAAGGAAGATCATTCAACAAAGTGCTAGGTATAGCTGGATAAGTGGGTGTCTTTTCCATACAGGATTTGATCATGAGATCCAAAGATGCATTAGAGAAGATGAGGTTTATGATATTCTGAAGGCTTGTCATGATGGCCCTTGCGGAGGGCATTTTGCTGATAAAAGAAGAGCACATAAAATTCTCAGAATGGGTATTATTGGCCCTCACTATTCAAGGATGCGAAGAAATATGTTTGGGCCTGCGACCGCTGTCAGAGAATGGGTCAACCAAATCATAGAGATGAAATGCCATTGAATCCCCAGGTAATACTTGAACCCTTTGAAAGATGGGCTCTAGATTTTGTAGGGCCCATTAATCTTCCATCCAATCAAAGAGTTTATATATTAGTTTGTACAGATTATATGACTAAATGGGTGGAGGCTAAAGCACTCATTAGAGCTAATGAAGAATCTGTTCTAGCTTTTCTCTTTGAAGAGATCTTTGTCAGATTTGGAGTACCTAGAGAGCTAGTTACAGATGGAGGACCTCCTTTCAATTCTCATGGTTTTAAAGACACCCTCCAAAAATATCATATTCACCATAGAATGACTACACCATACCACCCCTAAGCTAATGGGCAGTTGGAGAGTACAAACAAAGTTATAGAAGCCATTCTAACAAAAACAGTGAAAGAGAATAGGAAGGATTGGTCCCAAAGGCTCCTTGAAGCACTATGGGCTTATGGAACTACTTGGAGGAACACTACATGATTTTCTCCCTATGAATTGGTTTATGGTAAAAGTGTTGTTTTTCCTATGGAATTTGAAATTAAAACTTTAAGGACTGCTTTAGCTGTTAACCTTGATTTGACTGATGCACATACAGCAAGGTTGCAGCAGCTTCAAGAATTGGATGAAATGAGGTTAGATGCCATTCATCAAACAACTATGATCCAACAACAAAGAACAAGGTGGCATGACAAAACCATCAAGCATAAGTAGTTCCGAAAAGGTAATTGGGCTTTATTATATGATTCTCGGTTTGAAAATTTTCAAGGGAAACTACGTACAAGATGGCTGGGACCTTATGAAATAGATACTGTTTTCCCTAATGGAACGGTAAGGCTCCTAACAATTGATGATTCTAGGACACCATTATTGGTGAATGGTCATCAGCTTCATCTGTACCAGCGTCCCATTTCTAAAGAAGACTTTAAGGCCACTTGCATGACAGAAACACATTATATTCTTTTGGGGGAACCTGCTGCCCGTCATTGCTATTAATTTCTGCATTATATATTTTAAGTATTAGATTAGATTTCTTAACTAATAATCCCTGTCAAGGGTTTCCATGTTACAAATGGTTATTTTGCAGATCTCAGATGTAGGAGAGGCTGATGGAAAAGAACAATTTCACTGCAAGTAGATTTAAGCTTCATTTTGTGAAGCATTGTTATCTCATCCCAATTCACAAATTCATTCCCCCATTTCGATCATTTTTCCCTTTTTCCCTTCCCTATGTCCCCCATTATTTTTCAGCAACATTTTCCCTATTTTTCCTATTTACAGCAACATTTTTCCTTACTTTCTCCATTGCTGAAACACCATCTTCCACCCATTTTCCTATTGCTGAAACACTATCTTCCATTCATTTTCCCTGTTGCTGAAACACCAACTTTTACCCATCTTTTCCGTTGCTGAAACAACATTTCTCCTCAAGGAATTATCATACATTACTTTCCGTTGTAAGAATCACCTATTGCATTTAACTCTGTTCTTTCACTGCCCTCTCCTATGTTTATACAGGCCTTTCATATAATTACCCTCATATTTCAAAACCCTCTTCCATAACCAGTGATGATCTATTAGCAACGTATACTATATTTTCTGAATATCAATCAAAGGTAAACATGAGGTATGTGTTTTTTATGTGTGAATATTACTAAACTATAGTAAATGAGAAGATTATGAAATTATTACCACGATCTCTGTATATTTAAAACTCATTATTACAACTGTAGTTGGGGGGATATCAAATCACACGCCATCAATTCGCAACACGCCAATCACCGTCATTTTTTTACCCACGATTACGTCCTATCACCCTGTCTCTGTCCTATTATTCCATGATCTCATTTGCAAAATTTACTCTGTCCTGGGTGCAGTAATTCGGTTTGTTACTGTGCATTTTACTGAAGCTGGTAACTATGGGAGGACTTGATATTCGACATGAGCCCGACTCCATAGCTTTATTAGAATTACACCCAGAGGTATATCATATTTTTCAGCAGGCAGGATGGGTTGATTATTTTTGGAGGCTTCAGGGATTTGATTCACAACAAGTCTTTGCATTTGCACGTAATCTATAGGATGGCCACTCTACTGTTCAAGGAATTTGAATTCCAGTATTAGAGTATGATATAGCACAGGTTTCAGGCCTATCGACCACTGGCATTCGATGGTTTAGTCGTAAACACATCATTTTGAACGCATAATAGGACTTTCTTTTGCCAGGAGAGTAAGTCAAGCTTAAAGGTAGGGGTGTCACACTTCATTCATTACCACTTCCATGGCCAATGGTTGCAGAATTCATCAAGCACTATCTCACCTACGAAGGATGCTACCAGGTAGTCTATCAGCATGATTTTGTCTTGTTAAATCATTTGAGACATGGTCGAATGTTAAATATGCCATATTATCTACTTGGGTGTCCAAAGAATATGTCACATTACTGTTTGCATGTAAAATACCCACTCCTTTCCCTCACCCATCATAGTCTTGTTTAGTTATTAATTCAAAGGGGTTTTGCTCAACAGAATCCTCCCCCTCTTAACAATCCACCCCTAGAGCCTTAAGAAGTTGCTGAAATTCCTCAAGCAGCAGCTGAAATTCCTCAAGAAGCTGCTGAAATTACCCAAGAACCCGCTGAAACTCTCGAAGTCCCTCAATCAGCTCCCAAAAGTCCCCAAAAAACTCCTGGAATATCTCAGCAAGTTGAAAATCCTTCTGAACAGCAATCATGGAGTATCCCTAATCCCCCAGAAATCCCAACAGCCGCATCAGCTAGCCCAATTGACCCTTCTACCACATCAACTCCACCCCATAATTTAGCAGAATCATCTAGTCCCACTGTCCACATTCCTAGTGATGATTCTAAGGATAACCTTCCCATTGCTAGGCTAAAAAGAAAAAGGCAAGATAAGGCTGCTTCCCTACCAAAAAGACGAACAAGGGCCTCAACCAAAGAAGCCACCATTCCTGATACCCCTCCCCTCCTAAAGAGACCTACTCATAAAAGAAAAATCACTACTTTACCTGCCTTTTTACCTCGAAGACAAATGAGGACGTCTACGGAAGCAACAACTGTTACTACCATCCCAAATTCCCCACCTGTTAGCCTAAAACCCCATACACCACCACAATCCCAAGTTCCTGAATCTTTACCTGTCTCACCCTCGGGTACTGAAATGCAAGACGCCTAGGATTTTGTGACATCATTCCTTTCAGAAAATGTAGTTGCCACACAAGAACCAACTACTGATTCAGCAGCTGCCACACAAGAACCAACCGCTGATTCACCAAATTTAGATACCCAAGATGATGTACAGTATGTAGCTACCCCACAAGAACCAGCTACTGATTCAGTAGTTGCCACACAAGAACCACCTGCTGATGAATAGAAAACAGATGACCAAGATGTAGCCGCCCCACAAGAACCAGCTACTTATTCAGCAATTGCCACACAAGAACCACTTGCTGATGAACAAGACATAGAAAACCAGGATGTTGCACAAACCATAACTGTTACACAAGAACCAGCTACTGGGTCAACAGCTGTCACACAAGAACCATCTACTGATATGCAAAATATGGATGCTCACGATGCTGTGAATAATGTAGCTGTTACAGAACCAGCTGATGATTCAGCAGTTGTCACACAAGAACCACCTGCTGAGGCTACAAGAGATGTAGCTGCTACGGAACAACAGGCCATTCATCCACCAGAATCAGCTACTGAGACTGCGACTGCTACACAAAGCCCAGTCACTTTGGCTTCCCTTCTACAGGAAAATGAGTTTCTAAAATCAGAAATCGAAGCTTATAAACATGAATTAATAATGGCAAGGGAAGCCTATGACAAAGAACTTAATTTGTATACTTTAGCCCATGCAGCATCTGCAGCTGAGAAGAGTACAGAGAAAGACTGGTATAACGAATATATGTGTAGCCAATGTGGTAATATTTATCATCAAGCCGGTTATAAAATAGTTGAAATTCCACTGCCTGGAGCCACCCCTGCATCTACTTCTGCTGCAATTAAAAAGGAATGCCCTGCTGTCACACAAGAACCAGCAGGGCCTTCAAATTTTTTTGAAAAAGAGGTTAAACCACAAATACCTCGACCTACTGTGATTGTTAAAACTGAAAGTCCTGTACCTCGGTCTACAAAAACTGTGTTTACTCAGACTGAGCCTCGGCCTACAAAAACTGTCTTCACTCAGACCAGCAGCACTCAAGCACAAATGGATAAATGGAAGAAAGAATACGTTATGTCGCAAGAGAGGATCTTACAGGAGCATAAATCATCATGGCAAAATCATATATATTCAAATTGGGAAGTTTTGGATCAGGTGCTCCAACACTCTCATGCTCAAAACAAGGAGAATAAACAGCTAAAAACTAGACTACTTCTCATGTTTGATTTGGTTCAAAGATTACTGGCCACCAGGAAACCATCCTCTAATTACTCTCTTTTTCTTGCAGAACGCTTAGCATTCTTCCAAAAAAACGAAATTAGAGATGGGAGACCTCATGAGATATCTGCACTTGAATAGTTTGTGAAAACTTTCACAGAGGCATCTACCAGTGAACAAAATCTACTCTGTGAATTGTATCTTCATAATGAAGCCATCCCTGAGGATAGGAAGCTCAATATGAACCCTCTGGTGGGTGATATTCAGATCAGAGCCTTTGTCTCTTTCCTTGCCAATCAGCTCACGTGGCAGAATGCCTTCCTTTCAGCAAGGCATAATGAAGATAATCGTCTTCTATGGATTCGATCCGAGCCACAGAATGCTGCCATTTTCATTGTTGAATATCGTCAGTTTTTAAAGGAACCAGGAATGTGTGAACACATCAGACAATTACAAGTAGCAGTCTTAGAAGACTGCCAACATTATGTTAAAGCTAAGGGAGCTCTTGCCTTACAAGAAAACAACTTATTTTGGCAACAGTCTTCTAAGGAGAGGCAGGAGTATCATCCCTTTAGTCCTCTTAATGTTGAAGCAGCAATTTCACGGCTACCTAACTATGTCAAATGTGTTCAATAATGTGCTGAAAAATGGATAGGATATCATTTTCACTTCCCTCTTCTATGGATGTCAGCACAATAGTATAATAATCATTACAGGTTGTCCAAAAAGGAGGAAGTAGCAGCATGGCAAAGATTACAGAATCTTTATGGCTTCAGAGATCTGTCTGATAGCACCTTCTATACTTACTGCCTAAGTAATTTGCACTACAAGGCCCAGTACTCGGACTCAGATACAGAGTAAAGTTGCATGAGGACATGCAACCCTTTCAGTTGGGGGGGATGTTAGGACCCTACATTGTCCCTTTTTGACCATATATTTTGCTATTATGTCATCCTTTTTCAACCTATATCTAAAGTCCATATTATGAATTTAATCCATTTTTCCTAAGGTATACAATATTTCTTCTCATTACTATACGTTTAATTTATTTTACATATAATTACATTACCTTCATAGTTAATCGTTGAATCAGATAGTTGCTGAAACAGTTACCATTGCAGTCTATGTTGCTGAAATATCCTGGAGACTGCAGGGTTATCATTATAGGTTATGTTGTTGTAACAATTAGAATGATGCGCAGATCCTGTTGTTGAAACAACCGTGATTTGCATTCTAGATTTGACAGCAATAGAGGAAGATCATCAAAGGAGTTGCTACACTGGCTGTAACGATCACATTCCAAAGTCAGCATTACCATAACCATTGTAACAACATTTTGTTAATGGGAAAACTGATTACCCTATTTTGGTATATTGGGTTAGAGATAGGACTTACAATGTAATCAATTGTAATAGATGTCTCCTCTTTAAAAAGAGGAGACATCTACATTAGAGGGGGACAGACTGCTGGAAAGTTTGAAGCTGAGGAAAAAGAACTGAATCTTTTTGTAACATGACATATTGATGGATGAATAGAATACTATTATGAGCAATTCTTTATAGTTCTTGTTCCCTGGGGAATCTTGTGAGAAGGACAGGGCCCACCTTCATCAAAAGTTTCACCCATTACATTTCTGCAGTGTGTTAAGTGTGTGTTTGTTATCTATACCTTGTTAAATTTTTGTTTACTGAATGTTGCTCATGCGTTATTGCTGAACTTTGTTTTTCCAATTAATTGCTGCATTACTTTCTTAAACTTATTTACAGTTTGTCCATGAGTGTTTTATTGGCAATTAAGTTTACAGAGTGAATTGATAAGCATGGTAATCAAAAACATGTGCTGAAGGTTCCTGCTTGGGGAATAGGGTCCTATTCTCTGTTACAGCTAGTGTTTTATTCTGTAGAGTGACTCCTTTTATTAGATTGCTCTTTTCAATTGAAATCAATCATTCCTTGATAAATAGATTGTTTTTGCTATAACTCAGAGCAGAGCTTCAGTTTTCTTAGAACAAGGTGTGAATAGTATACTTATTACAACAACTTTAACTGCTTTTGAGATTGAGTACGTATAGTTCATAGTTGCCTTTGAAATAATAGACTTCCCTAGGTTGATAATTTATGTAGCACTTAGTTGTCTAAATTAATCAATAATTAAAGTTACCAATAAAGATGATCTCCTAGCACAGATACAATAGTGGCCCACATAGTGTATCAACATACTAGAGACACAGATAGAGGATACTCCCTCAGAGGAGGACATGAAGCAACATGGGGAAGCGAGTGGGAAGGAAAAGGATGATCAAGAGTCATAAGAAGAGGAGAAATATAATGAGGGTCACCAGGATCCTCCTGAAGGTGATGAACAGAACAAAGAGTATGAAAATATAGAGAGAGACCAAGCTGTCGCAGAGAAGAAGAAGGCATGTCATGCTGAAGCTGCCACAAGAAGCGAAAATAAGAAGAAGGAAGAAAAGACAAAGGACATAACACCAGTGGTCCTCACTGATGGGGACTTGGACCAAATTGGGGACAAAATTTAGGAAGAAATGGTGGAACCATGGAACAAATTAGAATATCGCTACACCACACTTCTAACAGGTGTCGAGGAGCACAATGCAGAACTAATGACATTGGCACATAGAGTCAGAAAACAAGTGTAGGTAGAGGAAAATCTTGGAGAGAAAAGACCAATAGAACCTACACTTACAGCGTGGATAACATCAATACCTACCGAAGCCTTGTAGTTTAACTCCACCGAGGTATAACAACAGGCCAACGGGTGGAGGTATATGAACATGAACATCACAACAGTACCACTTGAGAGATTACACAAGCTGCATCTATAGATGTTGACTTAGGGGGTCCTGACCTAGGTTCGGAGTTAGCTACGCCAACCAAGAAAACCCTACACTACTAGCCCTTTCAGTAACAGCCTACATAACACCGGCTTCAGTCTCACCCGAAGTAGTATGGGGGGATGCAAGAACTAATTTTCTGCATCCAAAGACTAGTGTGATGCCTTTTATTGCCTCAGGTCTACCTTCACACAGATTGATAAACTCTTGGAGCACGTTATTGCAACTCTGTTAAAACAGCCTTCAGAGCTTTGCGAAGGTCTACGATTAATCCTTACGGACCTTTAGCAGTCAATTTATCTACTTACACACATTAAAGAGAAGTTCTAAATTAGTGTTTGCGCAAATTTATTTAAGTCATTAGTAAACATAAGAGAAATTGTCAAAGTCTTCACGAAAGTACTTAAAAATGCATTGTGTACATTATTAAAACTTATTCAAGAGAATCGTGTAACATTCAATCAATATCTGATAAAAAAAATCATTCATCGACAACATATAACATTAACAAAAATAAACAAAAATACTCAGGAATTCTTTGGAAACTGTCTCTATTGATCTTCAATTCAAGGTTACAGACTCAAACTGCCTTGGACACATAGCTGCAGGGGTGCGAGCACTCAGCTGCAGGGGTGCGCACACTCAACCGCAGGGGTGTGCGCACTCAGCTGCAGGGGTGCTCACACTCAACTGCAGGGGTGCACACACTCAGCTGCGGACTCTACCTAGGCCTCTGCGCACTCCGCTATGGAGCCTTTCTTTTCCTACCTAAGTGCAGGAAGCAAAGCCTTCCTACCTTAGAATATTGAATCATCCACTCCTCTCTTTTCTCCTTCTTGCTCTTCTGAGTCAGTCTACCTTTCATACAATTCCATGGTCCGCGGACCATGGGTGAATCTAAAAAACGACTCAAAACTTTACATAAAACAAGGGGTTAAGCCTCTTTGACTCTTATTTATCTACACGCTCCGCATCCAAAAATCGCAGAGACTTTACCTTATTTACAAAATTGTACCAAAAATTTGGGTTATCTTAACCCCAAACTAACCAAAGGAATCCCATCCCAACAGGACCCCAACACAAAGATCATGACTCACCCTCGAGTAACTTTGCTAGTGCCATGATCTTACTGGAAAGATCTCCCAGCTTCACCTGGATCACTGCAACTTCAACAACGCTTTGTGTCGCTACCTATTGAACCTCCTCGACCAATATTTCAGTGGTTGGTCCGTCTACTGCAAGACTCATCATTTATTGTGTCTGCTGTAGTCCCTTAAGATTATGTTGAAGTGAAGTCATGACCTGATAAGCCTCTTCTAACTAAGGCTACAACCTGGCCTTTAGTAAGGCCTCTTTCTTTTGCACTTCTTCTACTTGTGCTAGTAGCTGCTTTCCTTCATGTAATTTGGCAAGGCGCTGCGCTGGTGCTAAGGTGCGCACAATCACCCTAACCTCATCATATTGGCACTGAAACTCCCTTTGTTCTTGTGTTTAATTTCTATAGGTTCGGGTTCTCCTAGAGATTTGTCAATAGTCCCATAGCGTGCTCAAACAACGCCGAACAGTCAGTGACTCTGGAATCCAAGGTATCCATTCCTTCCTTTATTGCGAGTCCACACTGCTCCAGGACCTTAGGTGGAGTTGTGGGCTGCAAATTTAACTGTAGCTATACAATATTCATGTTGAACTCAAAAGTGACTCGTCCAACTTCTGTTTTAGCCTCATGCACACCAACGGGTAGTTTTCTGATTTTGGCTTCTAGATGTGCATCCTCGGGGATGTGAAGCTCAGGAACCATCTTGCATGCCTTTGCTACTGCTAACTCCAAACTTGAACTATGCATATGAAGTTCCTCCTTTTCCTTCAGATTCTGTGTCTTTTCAACGAACATTTTCTCATTGTTGACTTTGTACTCACTTATGATGTTGAAGGCGCACTCATCCCTAGTTCTCAATTCATCTTCCACCCCCTTATGCAGCGCGTGGAGGGTTTCATTGGAGAGCACCGATATATTCAGTCCTATGTTCTTGATTGTATTAGGTATAATACGATCTTCAGAGGACTCTGTGCGAATGGACCCGTCAAGCAATGATATAGTTCTAAGATCTAGGGTCCTTACCAACTCTGTTGCTTGGCTTGTCCTGGGTGTCAGGCTCACTTACTTTATGCTCGCTTGTCCAACGCCCACTTGTATTTTACTTGTTTGGATCTGTAGCTCATGCAGATCCTTCTGGATGCTCACCAGCGTCTGCATGTATTACTGCAATAATTCTATCATTGTATCCCTGATTTTATCGCCGATATCATCAAGATTTCCTTCTGTTAGCACCATGGGATCAACCTGGGATTTATTAGATTTTTGCTTTTTCCGCGTTCCACCCTACTGCTCCTTGCCACGTAATTTCAAAATAAATGTGGTGCTCTTCCACTCATCGCCTTCGCTGCCTTGTTCGGAAAGTTCTTCTTCCTCTGTCTCCAGTGAAGGTTACTTGTCACCTTTCTGTGACTCACATCGTTAATGTTTCACTTGCTCCTTATCAGTGTGTTCTTGCTTTATGTGAGCCTTTTCTACAACTTCCTTCTTTTTCTGTTCTGCTAGGGTATGCACAACTTTCTTCGCGACCTCCTTTTTCTTCTACGCAAAAGAAATTTCCGCATCGGTGCTTGTTCCAATAGCTAAGTCTAATGGGATGCGCCACTCTATAGGCCATTGCGCTACAACCCTTTTCACGTCTGTTTCTGACTCCAAATAGGGAAATTGGTTCCATTTCTACTCTGGATCCTTCCACACTTGGATATAGACTCGGTGGAAGTCAGTCTTGAACACCGTGTATGCTAACAACTGTGTGAAAAAGGTTGGGGACAACCTCAGATGCTGATTGATTGCCATACAGAGATCCATTTCCACCATCAAACAAAATATATTTGTCTCTGTTATTCGTGCGACATCCTTTGTAGACCATAAGGAAGCGAATTGTGCTTCCTCCAACAATCCTTCCTTGAGCAGAGAAAATTGGCTATCCTCTGATAATCACTATGCGACGAGCAAAATTGACAGCAACAACCAATTGTAGTGGAATGACTTGGTTTCGTCCTGGGCTTCTCGATGGTTCGCGAGGAACTCCCAATAGAGGTACCTTGCCCAATTAAATTTTACGCCTTTCACGCACTGCACAATAAGGGAAACTACGGGCACTGGAACTTCATCTACGTGACATTTTCTCATGACCTTCCCTGCTAAAATCTGAGCAGTGAGTTGAACTGCCTGGTCTATTATGGAAAGAATAGAAACCCTCACGATTTCTTGAGGAGGTTGTAATCCCTCTTCATCCTCTCTGCAAGACATTTCTCCCTAGTCTTCCCTCCAAACTCCTTAGCAGGGTTCGCGCCTTTGTAAGGCAGCTGCATGATTATGTGAATTAGCATGTCCGTGATGGGGATAATCTCTCTTAGCCATGAGCACCCATCATGCACCAATGTGAGGAGATGGCACACACACATCTTATTAATGGGGGTGTGGTGATAATGTGGCACCAACAACAGATTGAGCAACCTAGATTGCTCGACATTGCGGACCCATTCATGTGTCTCCAATATTGTAACACCTGTTTCTTCATAATAGACCTTCTACATATATTTGTCTGTCACCAAATGCGGAAATTTATTGGGGTCTGCGAGGTCCCAATCCTCCATTTTTAACAACGGGATCCTCGTGAGTTGAGGGCCTTGAAAAGGGACCTTCTCAGGTAGCAGGGGCGTGGGTACTGTAAACTTCTCGGCATCCAGGTCTTTCGTGATCTTCACTTTGCCTGATCCGGATTTAAACCGGAACGCAATAAAATACAGAGATAACCATAAACACAAAGATGCAGCGGAAATAATACTTCATTTCATTACTGTAAAATACTGAAATATGCTTACAACCAGAAATGGAAATAAACCAGCTAGGGCGATGGTAGCTTATCTCTGAGAAGAGATGTGCGGCTACATGCCTCTAAACTGTTCTAAACTGTGTTACAATGAGGCTCGAAGGCCTATTTATTGTTGAGAAATAATGGAAAACCCTTCACATCCTGAAACCTAACCCTAGAAGATGAAACGCCAAATTGTGGGCCCCGTTTGGGTAAATTGGTACATCAATTTCCCGGGGTCGTAACTTTGGCATACGATCTCCGTTTGACGCGTACGATAGCTCGTTAGAAAGATCTATCCGAGTACTACCACTTTGGGAGGCAACATGGTCCATGGACCCATGTTGCCCCATATTCCCAAAAAAACGTCGTTTAGGGCCTCAAAATGGCTCCGGAAGTTCAAGACCCGAAAAACTGCTAAAAATAGTAAACTGTGCTACAATTTAGGAAACTAAAAAAGCTAAAAGAGACAGTTGTGGGGGTCCAAATGGGATAGGTGGGTAGCCACCAACATGCACCTGGATCATTCCTCCCCCCTTAGGAAGCAATGGTCCCCATTGCGTTGAGTTCCTCCAACTGCTGAACTTGTCCTGCAATCTCTGATGTGTTTAGTGATGGTGGGAGGCATGGTCGACGATGGTCCACATTGAACATTTGGTGCAAGCGAAGGATTGGAGGAATGATGTGCTCCAAAGCATTGTTCCCCATAGCCTTGGTACTGCTGTAAGGACCATGTCGGAGTGGTCTGAGCTTCTGATGGGTTCTGGTAAGGCGATCTTTCTGTCGATGCAACCAGACTTTGTTGCCCACCTGAAACTTGTGTGGTACCCATGTGGGTGAGGAGAAGTTGTTCCTGTGTTTTGTCATGACCGTATCCCTTTGCTGCTGCTACTGCATGGAGGAACCCTTTGCAGGGGTCATGGATGTAGCAATGATCTTCCCCTTATTTTTGGAGTGAACTAGACAGATGAATTTCCTGGTCTGGGAGATGAGCTTGCTACCTTTCTTAGCAGTGATCAAAGATGTGGCCGTAGCTGGGGCTACCTCCGGTATCCTGTATAATGAATTATTTAAAGAAATAATGACATCACGAGGCCTTGAATCATACACAGCATGTCACCTCCACAAGTATGGTTGGCCTAATAATACATCACAAACATCCAGAGGTGTAACATCACACAATACCTCATCTGTGAAGGGCTTGATGCTGTACGGAAGGCGGCATTGCTGGCGAACTTTTAGATCTCGTCCTTCGTGAAGCCACCCGATACTGTACGGCTGCGGGTGCGGTGTAGTCGGTAGGTCCAACCGCTTCACAACCTCTGCTGAAACGAGGTTCTTTTGGCTGCCACTGTCGACAATGAATTGTAGCGGCGAACCCTTCACCCACATCTGTGAGTGGAAAAGGCGCTCCCCTTCCTCTGGATTTTCTGGCTCATCTTTCTGGATCTTGGCAGTGGCAACAGTGGCGCTGGCATCCGCATCAATGATCTGCTTCCCTTTGCCATTCCCCTTTTCGGGTTCTGGCTCAGGGTCGGAACATGCATCTGATTCGGAAGCCTTCAACTCAGCCACCAGCGACTGCTTGGTCCAACACTCACTTGTGTTATGAGTGGGAATCTTGTGGAACTCACACCACTTTCCCGTGTCCTTCTTCAGCTTCGTGGTGTTGTTCTTTTCTTGCGGCTTCGATGGGTTGTCTTGGGTCACCCCGCCTTGGCTTTGCCCTTTGGGCTTCGGATTTGCAGATCCAAAGTCTCGCTTCTTTTGTTTGAACTTTTGCTCGTTTTTGACAGCGTATCGGTATGCTGTGCCGAGTGAGGAGATGTTCAAGAACCCCATCTCTTCCTGGATGTACCTGTGTAGGCAGTAGCGGTATTTGAGTACCAGATGCAGCTTAGAATCTTTGATACCTAACTGTGTGCGAAGGGTATGAAAAATGTTTGTAAACTCTGGCACTTCGTGGTCTCGTCCCTGCAGCAATGTGGTCCATTTGATGTATTTGTCCTCATAGCTTCCGACATGGTAGTACTGCTCCTTGATGGCATCCCGGAAGTCATCCCAAGTGGGTGCGGCTGAAAATAGTGAACCTGTACTTTCATCCTTCTGCTCGCAGTAGGTTTCCCACCAGTCCTTGACGTGGGGGGCTGCTTTGAGAAGAGCGAAAACAATCTTTTCCCGATTTGAAAATTCATGAACAGAAAAATACCCATCTAGTAGATTTAACCATTTATCTACAGCATTTGCGTCTATTTGACCCACGAAGATGGGGATTTCAAAATTAACTTGTACCTTAAACCTTGTGGCGTTTCCAGAGTCGCTGTTGGAAGCCGATGCGTCGCCTCTGGGTAGCCGCTGAAGGATATGCGCAAAGCTATCCATCATCGCGTTCCTTTGTCGCTCGAGCGCTTCTTCGAGCAAGATTTTGATAGGATCTACTGCCCCCTCATCTTTCTTCTCATCCGCCATGGGATACCATCGGGATTTGCGAGGCTGGTCTTGCAAAGGGTTCGACCAGTTCAAGCCCTAACTCCTTATATCCCGACCTCGTTGGGGACATGCAAGGAAAAACAGAGAAAAAAGCAGACCACTATGATACCACTGATCCAGATTTAAACAGGAACACAATAAAATACAGAGATAACCATAAGCACAAAGATGCAGCGGAAATAATACTTCATTTCATTACTGTAAAATACTGAAATATGCTTACAGCCAGAAATGGAAATAAACCAGCTAGGGCGATGGTAGCTTATCTCTGAGAAGAGATGTGCGGCCACATGCCTCTGAACTGTTCTAAACTGTGTTACAATGAGGCTCGAAGGCCTATTTATTGTTGAGAAACAATGGAAAACCCTTCACATCCTGAAACCTAATTGTTGGATAGGTAAATCCCCTCTGCGGACAGAGGCGATCCCACTAGCCTAAAACAGAACTAGCCACAATCAAACCACGCTGCCACGCAAGTTCCTAGTTATGCATCAAAGGTGAATTAAGAAGACCAACCTGGAATCCAACGCTATGGTCGAAGCAGAGTTGATGTTCCCGCTCCCTCGCTCCAGCAGATCATAAACGGACACCTGCACATGCAAAGGAAGAAACAGATACCAGCATAAAATCCACCAAGACACAACTATATTTCAGTCAGAAAGGAAATAAATCACACATCACTATAATAGACAATGAGATTGGAACTATAATAGCAGTCGCTCATTAATTAATAATAGACAGGAAAAGTTACAACCAAGGTTCTGACGTTGAACCTCTCCTCTGGCTGGGCGAGCAACTATATGTGTCTTGCAATGTGTCTCCTCTCCGGTAGCATAACCTCTCTATGCTTCATTATCACTCATGATAATCACAACTAACATTCCTCCAAGAACTCAAGAACTCAACAACTAGCACTAGCTTGTCTAATGCATGAGGACAAATATTTATAGATGGAGAAGGTAGAAAGATTCGATGAACCAGGACACCCATTGTGGATTGGCATTATCTCGGAAAAGCTACTGTGGATAGTCGTCAAGGATAGATGATGACTCTCGACCTCTATCCACTGGATTTTTCCCTCAAAAGGTTTCGTGATCTGAAGGGAAAAAATCATATGGGCGTGCTTTTGGAAAAAATCATTACTAAACTGGGCTGGCGCGGGTGTTGTTCTGTGACAGAGCGCCAGTGGTCACGCCCTCTTTTGAGGATCTCAGTTATTGGCGCGGGTAAGATACTGTGGACCTGCGCCAATGGAAAAAGAGCACTTTTCAGGGATAATTTGCAGAAGGTGTCTTCAGGGAACATGAAGTACATACTCAGGGGAACATAATGCAAGTGTTTTTGGGTTATGTCACTGCTCACAGGTCCTGGAATGCGTCCTCCAATGTATGGAAACGGGGCGATAGGGACGGTGACCAATGGTGACAAATTACTGTGTAACACTAACCCTAGAAGATGAAACGCCAAATTGTGGGCCCCGTTTGGGTAAATTGGTACATCAATTTCCCAGGTCGTAACTTTGGCATACGATCTCCATTTGACGTGTACGATAGCTCGTTATAAATATCTATCCGAGTATTACCACTTTGGGAGGCAACATGGACCCATGTAGCCCCAGATTCCCAAAAAAACGTTGTTTAGGGCCTCAAAACGGCTCCAGAAGTTCAGGACCCGAAAAACTACTAAAAATAGTAAACTGTGCTACAATTTAGGAAACTAAAAAAGCTAAAAGAGACAGTTGTGGGGGTCCAAATGGGATAGGTGGGTGGCCACCAACATCCACCTGGATCATTGCCCTTCCATGGAGGGATATATTTAGGTAGCCTTGTCATGGGTTCCACCCCTTCAACATTAATGTCCTCTGTTCCCTGGAATTCTTCCGCCTCCAAGTCAACTACACTCTCTGGCTACTTATCTTTCTTCTATTTTGCTTGGGTTTTGGTATGTTTCCTTGGGGAGGCACGCACCGACACCTTCTTCTACTTATATTTCACAGATTTTTTGGGCTTAGCTAGTTGGATTTCTCTAGTAGGGGTAGGCTTTGGCCTAGGTGACTTCGGCACCGTAGGCACAGTAGCCGGAGCTTCCATACTTACAAATTCCGGGGTGACTGTGTCAGAGACAACATCGCCAGTACTCATAGTTTTAGCAGGACTTGGTGTAGACATTTTCTTAAGAATAAGCTTCCAGTTTATCTCACGCAATTCAGCAAACGCTGGGCTGGCAACTAAATCTTCCCAAAATGTTCGGCTGATAGGCAATAGACAAAGAAATTCATTAACAACTCTTAGAGCGCAAAGTGTTCTTTGATGGACCAACACACATAATTTATAGGGGGTTTTGAATTCAAATCCGACTGTTCCCCCCAATTTCTGATAATAAATGCTATTTTGGCGATAGATCTTCAAAGATTTTTGTCGTAAATGCTGCCACCCTGCTCCACTTAACCGTCTTCTGGCCATCAAGTCATGAACAGTAACTCCAATGGTCATATTCCTGCTTCGCGACACGGTTCCTTCCTCCATGGTGCAACTTCCTGGGTTACATCTTCGTCACTTTCTACACAACCTGCGCGTTGTGTTGTCCTCCAAGCTAGGCAGTGTAGTTTATAGTTCCGCGCTCCCTTGCAACTTCCTGGAGCACTAAGACTATCCTGCTTCCATATTGTCATTGTGTAGGATTTGATGTATACAACTTCAACATACTCCCATAAAATCTTCCTGGGAAGGGTTCCCCATTCAACTTTGTGAGCTAAACTGTGCCTCCATCTATAATTTCTTTGACAATATATGGCCCTAACCAATGCATCTGGAATTTTCCCAGAAATTTAGTGAATTTACTATCATATAACAAGATAATATCGTTTACCTTGAATGTGTGAATCTTGATATGGTGATCATGCCATGATTTTTCGCGTTCCTTTGTACTTGTTGATGGAATCATGCCAAAAATCAATCTTCTTCAAGCTCCATCAGCTGCGTGAGCCGTTCCTCCAAGGCCTCATGATCCGCTATATCTGTCAGCGTTGCTATGCGCAGACTAGGTATAATGTACTCCATCGACATTATGGCTTTGACCCCATATACTAATTTGAACAACGTTTCCCCTGTCAGATTCTTACAAGTGGTCCTATAAGGTAGAGTACTGTGGGTAAGCATACATCCTAGTCATTTCGCTGCGTGTTACAGATCTTCATCAGTGGATTCTCCAAAATCTTATTAAAGGCTTCAACATTTCCATTTAATTGCAGGTGATACGGTGTACTCTTTTGGTGGTAGACCTGGAATTCTTCAGTTAATGTGCTGATCATTTTGTTTAGAAAATGCGTACCCCTATCACTCATCAATACTTTCAGGCAACCAAATCTGGTTAAGACATACTCAAACAAGAATTTTTCTGCTGTAGCCCTTGTACAATCCTTAACCGGTTGTGCTTCTGCCCATCTAGTTAGATATTATGTCACGGTGATAATATAGTGTGCACCTGTTTTCTTTCCCGGGGGCTGAATTAGCTGAACAAAATCAATCGCCCACTTCTCAAATGTATGCAAGGACATCTGGGGATGTAGTGGTAGTTCATCCCTTCGTGATGGTCTGCTAGTTCTTTGACATGCATCGCATGCCTTACAATATGCCTTGGAATCTTTGTGCAAAGTTGGCCACCATAGACCTGCGCGCAAAATATTATGTGCAGTTGCCTTGCCTGCATAGTGGCCTCCCGCAACTCCCCCATGAGTGTCAACGAGAATGCTATCCCACTCAAAGTCTGGCACATATCTTCGCAATATTTCATCTGTACCCATCTTCTACAATTGTCTTGCAATGACTGAAAAATCGACCGCGCGCACTACTAATTCCTTCTTATGTTGGCTTGTATATCATTCTAGTGCTGTCTCTGTAGTCAAGAAGTGAATAATGTCTGCAAAATGATCATCTGCTACATGTACCAGAAAGAGCTATGCATCTGGAAACCATTCCTCTATATTATTAGGCTCCTCTCTTATTTCGATTCGCGACAGATGGTCAGGTCCCACATTTAACCTCCTTGGCTTCACAATGACTTCAAAGTTATACTCTTGAAATAGTAGAAACCATCTGTAGATCTTTTCCCCCAACACAGGCTTGTTGACCAAGTATTTCAAGGTAGAATGATCTGTGTACATCTTGAAATGCCCTCCTAATAGATAATGCTTGAATTTTTGTGGTGCCTACACCATGGCCAACTCTTCGCGCTCATTCATTGAATAATTTTTCTTGGCCTTCGATAACTTCCTACTTTCAAAGGCTATAGGATGGTCCATTTCTCCTTCACTAGTTTGCGTTAACACTATGCCCAATGCAATGCAAGAGGTATCCAAATGCACATGAAACTCTTTTTCCAATCAGGGAATACCAAGATTGGCGTAGTGACCATATTTTCTTTCAACACATCTAAGTTGCGCTGGCATTATTCATCCCAACAGAATGTTGCGTCCTTCTTTAGCAGCTTCTCCATGGGCACAGTAATTTGAGCATAGGCTTTGATAAATTTTCTATAGTATTTCGTATGTCCCAACATTGCGTGCAACTTCTTGACGTTCCTAGGGGCCTCCAAATTCACAATTACTGTAATATTTGCAGGGGCCATCATCAATCCTTGCTTGCACACCACATGAACCAACAAGATCCCAAAGGGAACACAAAATATGCATTTTTTCAAATTCAACGCGATTTGGTATCTGCAACATGTATCCAACATCAGGCACAGACTTGATACATGGTGCTTCACTAAGCCAAACACCGTCCAGTCATCAAAGTATACTTCCAAAAACTTATGAATGAAATCTTTGAACGCTGCTATGACTACGCGGGAAAATATTGCAGGCACATTCTTGAGTCCAAATGGCATCACAGTGTATTGAAAACATCCTCACTTTGTTGCAAAGGTCATTTTACTCCTATCTTCTGGCGTGATCTTAATCTGATGATACCCAAAAAACCCGTTAGTTAAGGAATAGGCCTCCTGCCCTCCAACATTGTCTAACACTTCATCTGTAAACGACGTTGGGAATGGGTCGTGAACACACGCATCATTAAGATTCTGTAGATCTATGTAAATCCTTATTTCACCTTTTTGTTTCTTCTCTTAAACCACCATCGAGCTCACCGAGTCATATTCTTCAATAGGTTCTATGATACATGCCTCCAACATTTTATCCAGCTCTTGGCGAACCTTTTCCTTGTATTTAGGATTAAGGTGATACAACCTTTGTTTCTTAGGCTTCACATCTGGCTTCAAAGTGATCTTCATAATGGCCAAATCACCAACTATGGCTTTTAAATCCGAGAACATAGTGGGGAAGAGATCTTGGTATTCACGGAGTAACTGAACAACTTTATCCACTGTAGCGTCATCCCAATATTCCCCAATTGTTATGAACTTCGGTTCTTCTTCAATGCCAATGTTTACCTGCTTTGCCTTCAAAGGTGCAGAGATGTTCAGGTTTTCTATTTGTGGGCCTTAAACTTCAGGATGCCTTTCTGCCTATGGAATATTAATGTTTCTCGGGTCTTCATCCTCCTCTTCAATAGTCACATTATACGACTCCAACACATGGCGCAACTGGGTGCTCCAGTCTGGCTGGATCCATTCCATAGGTTCCTTTGATGTTCTGAAGATAACCACCTTAATCTCTTGTAGCGCTTCATCGATGCTTGTGAAGCTATCTTCAAAGCTAAAGGTCAATAAGAACACTTCCTTCAATATATCCCATTTCGTGGTGCTATGGTAGAGCTACATTTCTAGATACCGGTTCATGGGAATTGTATCCAAAGTATGGAAAAATATGTGTACCCACTCTGGCTGCAGTTTTGTTCCCCATGCTTTAGTCCATTTCCCTAGGTGATCATGTGGATCGTACCTTCCATTATATTTCTCAGTCTTTTTGGTTTTAGCATGCCCAAATAGTAGCTTCATCATTTTTTTGTAATCTCGCCAACTAGCAAAACTATCCTTATGCGTACCCCACCATCGTGCGGGCATACCGCGCAGTGCCAACTCTAATGCTTGGAAGCAGTGATCCCCAGAGACTTCACACTCAAATTCATCCAAAAAACAGATCTATATCAGTTAAAATATCATAATAGGGTAATTTTCTTACCTCCAACGAAACACAGGGCAACGAATTTGTCATCATGTTGCATCACAAGGTAGACACCTCATGTAAGCGATTATGCCAATGCTCTAACTCTTCATCTGAATCAAAGGTGCATGAGCTGTCCCGGTCCCATTCAATGCGTCCATCTACCGTTGGATTGATCCAATCTTGATCCCACACTGTTATTTTGTAGATTCGGTCTAGTTCATCATCACTTTCTTCATAATCGTAGACTGTTTCAATATATTGTGCATCTTCTGTAGGTTCCAATGGTACTATAACCTGAAGCGACTTCCTCTCAAATTGATGAATCTATTCATATCAATAGCCCAGTCAATTTTGAGGAGCGTTGGGTAGGGATTACTGTCATCAATGATTTCTATAACTTCAAAGTCTGTTACCGTGCTTGCACCCTCAATATCAACTGTCACTCCATACAGCTAGCCCATGGGGATGATTGTCTTCTGGTTCGCCATTCTGAGCTAAATTGGAGACCACTGCAACACATGTCTCTCCATCCTTTCCCATGTTTTCTTTGATAATACGTTCGCATCGGACCTTAGATCCAAAATGACTTGGTCCATCTCATAATCACCTATATGAGCAGTGAGCCTCATCTCGCGACCTGTTCGTGCCTTATGTTTGCCAATATTTCTGACCACATGGTGTCTGTCAGGGGCTTTCTCTTTGCTGGTGCATTTATTTATTAATTCCTATAGGCCCTCCACATCCTTGCTATTGTGCAACAATGTCATGCATGTCTCCAAAAACATAGTGAGTACAGAGGGATCAACCTCTGCAAGTGCACTGATTTCTTGCACCTTGTCCTGGCTTCTTGAGGTGGAGGCCTTAGCAAAGCTCTTCTTAGCTTCCATAAATGTTTCCTTAGCATGATTCAAGTCAAATCCAACTTCTTTCTTTGGTGCTCTGTGGACCCATCCTTCCTCTTTGGACTGTTTACCCTTATCAGTGCCAGTCGTCATTCCACTTCTTAGCATAATGTTAATGCTTTGATCTTCTTCACAGGGCTCAACCCTCATCATCTATAGATTCTACGGAGGCTCTGTTTTCTTCTCTTTCATTTTAGCTATTAGTACCAAGCATTGTTCTATAGTATGGTCAAAGTTTCTACCGTGTTGACATGATGGGTGTGTAGGATTCTGTCACTCTCGCATGTAGTGCCATGGATGTTCACAGTTGTAGTAGATAATCTGATCACAGCCCCATCCTTGACCCTGATAACCTTCGCACACTCCTCCGACGCCCTGCTCTTGAGGCCAAGTTTCTTCTTGCATCTGGTATGTAGGTTTCCTTTCCATCATCACCTCATAACTTCGACAATGGCGCTCATCATGACCCATAGATTTGTAGAAGTTACAAAACAACTACTGGGGTGTCTTGACAAACTTTTGAAGTAAATGGAAATTATCCATCACATGTTGTCCAACAACTTGACAAATAGCACACCATAGCGCAGCCCCATGCTTGGCCCTGTTGGGGCTTCTGGCTTTAGGGGAATTGGCCCCCCTCTTGTAATATAATTCACGTACACTGGATAGTGATATTTATCATGCCCTTGGCCCTTGCACTTCAAGCACCAAACTTCCGTGCGCACTTTGGTTTAGTCTCCTTGTATTTCTTCAGTATTTGTAACTCTAGGTGTAAGCTAGCTAATTTTGAGTGGATCTGATGTACTCCTAGGTTCGTGTCCTGAATAGGTGATGCATGAAGCCTCATCGTGATTTCCAAAGCTTTTGCCTATGTTTCTATCTTCTGCTATGACAGAGAAATTCTCAAGTGGGGCAAGAGCGACACTATGAACCATTCGTGATGCTGCCTATCTTTGATCTGCATGTTAGCTTCTCTGATATGACACTTCAACCTCTGATCAACTTCCCAAGGCATATCATCGACCCTCATCATGATTTCTTTAAATCCAATTACTAACTATGAGTCAAACTTAGGCTTACTAAATTCTTTGTTTAAAGTTGCCTTAGTCTCTGCTAGAGTTGCAGGAGGATTATCAGAACAATACCTAATGCACCAGGTTAGCACGCGATCCTGCAAAGCGCTAAACAACTGTGCCTTCTTTACATTGTCATCAGTAATATGTTGTGCTATCCATACAATGTTCACAACAAACCAGAATTACTCTGCATCTTCACTTCCTATACCCTTGAAGATTGACATCTTCATTGCATTCACCATGCTTAATGGTGGTGGTGGAGGTGGAGGTGTGGGCAAAGGCATATGCAGTGGAGGTGGGGTTGGAGGTGGAGTGGAAGGATGATTTTATTGAGGAATCCCCTGAGTGATTAGCTAAACAACACTTCAAGGCGTAGTTTTCCCCGCCCCTTCATCATCACTTGGAGGAGGTCCAATCAATGGACTATACTTTGGTCTTGATCCTTCGCGATTTCTAAAGAACGATCCACTTCATGTAGCTCCGAGCATCAAGGTAATGGAATTACCCATTTTTCACATAACATCATTTTAATCCAATTATTCAATGATCTTAAATACTTACCTCGCGGTCCTTTGAAAAATAGCCACTCCACTTCACTATTGACTGAGGTATCAACCGCAAATTTTGTAACAAATCCTCCCGGAATCCAATCAAGCCAATGATCAAAAGCCCATGCGATCTTGTTTTTAGAAGTTTCTAGTCGTTACACTAATTCTGGAGTCCACATTATAGGATTATCAAGCTTCCACCTTCCTAGGCTCTCTGTCAATTTAGCCAACCATTCATATAGCTCAATGGGGAAGGTGCAGAAGAAGATCTTGTGTATTTCCATATACAAATACCTGTTCACCCACTCTTCCTTTGACAGGTGCAGATTCCTGTTTTCTTGTGCCACAAACTTGTGAATCTTCCCATCCAACTACTTTTCAATCTCTTTCTTGGTCGGATTCCAATGATGCGACATCACACATCTCTTTCAAGAAGATCCTGGTCCCAACAACAAAACCATTTGTTGGCTTCGGAGGGTCCTGACCCAGGTTCAGAGTTAGCTGCACCAACCAACAAAACCCTACAATAATGGCCCTTTTGGTAACAACCTGCATAGTGTAGGCCGTAGTCTCACCCGAAGAAGTATGGGGGGATGCAAGAACCAAGTGTATGCATCCAGAGACTAGTGTGATGTCTTTTAGTGCCTCAGATCTTCCTTCGTGCAAATTGACAAAATCTTGGGGCACATTGCTGCAACTCTATTAAAACAGCCTTCAAACCTTCGTGAGGGTCTATGATCAGTCCTTACGGACCTTTAACAATCAATTTATCTACTTACGCACATCAGAGAGAAGTTCTAAATTAGTGTTCATGCATATTTACTTAAGTCATTTGTAAACATAAGAGAAATTGTCAAAGTCTTTGCGAAAGTATTTAAACATGCATTTGATACATTATTAAGACTTATTCAAGAGAATCACGTAACATTCAATCAATATCTCATAAAACAAATCATTCATCGATAACATGTAACATTAATAGAGATAAACATAAATACTTGGGAATTCTTTGGAAACTCTCTTTATTGATCTTTAATTCAAGGTTACTGACTCAAACTTCCCTGCGCACACAGCTGCAAGGGTTTGTGCATTTAGCTGTGGACTCTACCTAGGCCTCCGCAAACTCAGCTGCAGAGCCTTTATTGCCCTATCTAAGCACAGGAAGCAGATCCTTCCTACCCTAGACTCTTGAATCAACCACTTCTCCCTTTTCTCCTTCTTGCTCTTCTAAGTCTAAGTCTACTTTTTCCCTTCGCCAAGGCTTACTATTTATAGACTTTTCATACAATGCCATGGTCCACGGACCATGGGTGAATCTCAAAACCAACTCAAAACTTTCCATAAAAGAAGGCGCTAAGCACCTTTGAATCATATTCATCTACGTGCTCTACATCCACAAATCACGGAGACTTTACCTTATTTACAAAATTGTACTGACAATTTGGGTTATCTTAACCCCAAACTAACCCAGGGGATCCCATCCCAACAAGAGATCATAGACGAGTTGAAGTTACGTGAACAACACACTTCATAGTTAAACATTCAGGTACAGAGAGAGTGAGCTTTGTTGTAGTAGAAGCTCGACCAAGCTATCTAAGAGAGGGATTAGGTAGTACAATAATAATAGAACCTAAAGGAGGTGATCGAAGCAACATGTAGCGAGATTCTAGACATTGATGTCTGAGAAGAGGAACCAGTGGAGGACAAGGTTGCAAAGCTCAACCTTGCAGTAAAATGATACAAGGATAAGATGGTGGACGTACAATTTGCATATGAGGTGAAGATCAACAAGCTACAGATGAAACTACAACCAATCACACCACTAGAAGTGAGATAGCAGATGGAGGCCGACCTAAAGGCTCCAATGGCCGACATCTTTGTAGAAGTGGCAGATTGTGGGAAGCTATTGGATGAGAGATTATAGATTTGGACTTTGTTGTAGGAAGATCCAAATGCGCTAAAGCTGCAAAAGGATACTCAGAAGAAGCAACAATAGCTGGAGGAGATTCAGGCAATTATGAGAACCTTACCAATCTCACGGAAGCTCACAAAGGTTAGTGAGGGAAATACCCTCCAGAAGAAGATAGAGGAGCTGAGGAAGGAAGAGCAGGCTCTGACAAAGAGAACTCATCCATGACAGAATGAGTCTCTCCATCTGTCCCAAGCAGTGGATGAGAAGCTTCAAGAGCTTCGAGAGAGAGAAAGAAGTGATGCATAAGGCTACATAACCTACAGCATAAGCACTACCGGAGGAAGTGCACAATGAGGAAAAACAAGTCACATACATTTTGCAATAGTTCAAAAATGGCTACAATAGCATTGCAGTGAAGATCACAGGCAAATCGGATGAGTGACTCGAGACGAGTCACATGTGAGTGTTTGGGGCCTATTGGGTGAAACCCAACTTCGCCTAGATTTTGGCAAAGACTCCACATTTTGTGGGGTGGAGCGCGAAGTGGATCACACCATAGAGAATTTTGAATATACTGTTTCATGTTGTAATGGCTTCGGGGTGCATCAAAGCCCCTCCTTTTTGTGAAAGCACGCTATTTTGTAAGGGATCAATGGTTTTGGGACCATAGTTGCTTGTTTTAGGGATTCCATGGTATTTGGACCATGATATTTTGATGATGTAACTCTACAATGTAATAATATATATAGGGTAAAATAATAATAAGAGAATCATCAAATTGAATTGATCCAAATTAGAGTTATGGGAAAACAATTGTGATTTGTAATTTGGTAGCGAAGGCGAGGCTTTGCAGTTGAGTGTGCAGAGGCCTGAGTCTGTAGCTGAGTGCGTAGATAGGCTTCAGCTTAGTGCACAGGCCAAGAACTATTTGTTTTTCAAATATTCGTTATATTAAGAAACAATTCTTGTAGATGTAGCCCTACATTGGAGTGAACCATGGTACATTGGTGTTTTGATGTGTATATTTGCTTCTTATCTGTTGTAGAGTAGCAATTATTACAATTGCATTTTACTTCAACACAATGATTGTTTATATGGCATGTTTAACTGATTAATCTGTAGGAATTTGTAGGGTAAGTTCCTCAGATAGTACAACAAAGGACATGGCTCACAAACAGATCATAGATTAATACACTAGTATTATTGATGTGTTTAAAACCCTCAAAGAGGGAAAGGGTCCATGGCTTGAGCCAACACAACCACTTTAGGAAATTTATTAATGTAAAAGAAAGAAAATTTACATAAGCTTCTCTCATGAATGATCACCTAACAAATGACCCTCCATGCGCTTTAAATAGAGATCATGGACGAATCAAGTGTTAAGCCACAGATCAAGTGTCGGTAATACTGATGAGAGAATGAACTATCAGATCACTTCATGTCTAGAACATATTGTGACCGTCAGATTGTAAGTTACAAAAAGTACTTAATAAAGAAACAAACTTTACCTAACTATACACTAGACCAAGCTGTACTTAATTATTTCCCATGTGTAGGAATATCCTAACATCCCCCCTTAAGAACAACTTAGGCTAGGATTGAAGGATGTACAAAGATGACACAATATGAGAAGGAAGGAGGCATTAGAGCCTATCCATCCTTATTGACAACTTCCTGAACTCCAACCATAAATCGAAGTTTAATAAACTTCACCTCTGTGAGAGCCTTTGTAAAGATGTCTGCAACTTGATCATTGGTTGAACAATATTGCACTTCAAGAACATGGTCATGAATGAGCTTTCCAATGAAGTGCATGTGTAGTTCAATATGTTTGCTACTCTGATGTTGGATTGTATCTTTGCATAGTTGAATGGCACTTTGATTATCACACCAAAGTGTAGTCAGATGCTGCTGATGAAAACCAAACTCTGACAGGATTTGACGAAGCCACAAGGCTTCCTTACTAGCTTCAATGGTGCCACGATACTTTTATTCTATTGAAGAAAGAGAAATGGCACTTTTTTTCTTGCAATCCCATGTAATAGGTCTAGAACCAAGAGTGAATACATAACCTACAGTAGAATTTCAATCATCAGGGTCACCAACCCAATCAGAATCAGTGAAACCATCCAATAGAGGAGATGATTCTGCACCGTAATGAATCCTAAACTGAACTATACCTTGAACATAAGAAAATATTCTTTTAGCTACTTTCCAATGACTTTCATGTGGGTTTTGCATAAACCTAGAAACAAGGCAAACAATAAAGGAAAGGTGATGACGAGTATGGGTCAGATAGAAATTTTTTCCAACAAGCTGACGATATAAGGTTGCATAAACTTCAGGAGAAGTACAAGTGACTGAAAGTTTGGATCTAGACTTAAAGGGAGAAGGGGTTGGCTCACAGTCTTTCATGTGAAAGTGGTGTAGAATATCATAGGCATATTTGAAATGGGAAAGGGAAATACCTTCTTTGGATTGCAAGACTTGAAGACCAAGAAAATAATGCAAGTGTTCTAAGTCTATCATTTCAAACTTATTTTTAAGGCTAGATTTCACATGGTTTATAAGGTTGGGACCACTACCAATAAGGATAATATCATCAACATAGAGAACAAGAATGATAAGAGACTTATCCACTTTCTTGGTGTAGACAATATTGTCAGAATGACACCTAGAAAACCCAGTATCTAAAAGAAAGCTATCCATTTTGGCATACCAAGCCCGAGGGGCTTACTTGAGACCATAAAGGGATTTCTTAAGGCGACATACAAGGTTGGAGTTAGAGAATAATCTAATTAAGACATCATTTAGTTACCAAACTAATTGAACTTGAGACCTATGAAGTTGTATGATCTTTGCATCCACCTTTTCTGGTTTAGTTTTAATCTTTTTACATATCGATAAAGGCATAACATTTGTTGATTCTCTAGAATTCACAAGACAACTATGAACATTGCAATTAAAGATCTCAAATGTAAATAAAAATGGAGGCACGATCGATTTTGAATTAACATTAGATACGTTCAAAATAGATTCAAGATTATTAGTGGCTTGAGACTTGCCAAAAGATGTAGCCTTGGAAGAAAAAGTTTCTTTGTTTGATGAAGGCATCAGTGTAAAAGTCTTAATGATCAATTCTCTCTGCTTAGGGAACTTGGCTAATTCAAAAATAGATATGTTAGCTTGAGACTTTGTCAAATATTCAATAATATTGTAATCAACATCACATGACACATTCTCCTCTTTAGATGGTTGGGCTGAAGATGTTGGTGGGGAATATTTCTCAACTGCTTCATGTGTATTAGACTTACTCTTAACGTTCCTTGATGTATTATTTGAAGAGTGACTAGTTAAGGATTCCTGACTTGAACTTTGAGCAAGAACATTATGGGGCTCAATCCTTCTTAGAAACATTTTCTTTTTTTCATCAATAGTAGGCTCATGTACTAGTCCTTTACTCCTCAAATTGTATGTCTTAGGGGGTTCGTGTAGGAGGAGTTTCTTTGACTAAAGCTTCATCGACGGTTTGGGGTTCACTGTCTGTAATCAAACTCAATGTGAATATGGATTCTCCAAAATTAGCATTTTATTCTGGTGGAAAGGCCTCTTCTTTGACTTTTGATTATTCATTGATCTTCAGTGCCTTGATCATCGAGGAATTTAATGGCCATGGCAGCCACATTATGAAACCATTGTGGGAATGTTTTCTCATAGTGGGTCACCTGATGGAATGTGCAGAAATTGTCCATTCCCAACTCCTCCATGTTAAGAATCACATTCAAAATTTGTGTGAAGTTGGATGGTTATTATTCTTCTTGAATTTTTTTTTGAATGATTTACCACTAGAAGAACTCTCACTAGTTTTCGTCTTATTATCAGATACTTCATTAGTTAGTTGTTTGAGAGATTTTGTTAAACTTTCCAAATCAAAAGCATATTTATCATTTGATTTACCAAAGGAAGTTTGAGGTTTCTTACCAATACTCTTCTAATATTCTTGGGCCATGATTACTCCAATAACTTTAATATCTTTCTCCACTACTAAGGCTTCGTTGAAGTTTTCTGCCAAAGTTCCTTTACTAGCTCTCTTGACAAACATAGTAATGCTATTTGGCAAAGTTGAAGTATAATAATATGATGTAATAGAATAATTAGGTTGGACGTCTATGGGAAAATTATTCTAAATGGTGGAAAATCATTGGTTAAAATCCTTCACTTTCTCTTTATTTCCCATCTATATATTGATCAACTCTTTTAACAACATGGCTAGTGTTTTGTCGTCAACAAACTTCTATAGAAAATCCTTCTTGAAATCTCCCCAATTCTTAATCGAATCAATAGGGAGGCCATGATACCATGCAGAGGATTTATTCTCAAGTGTGTATGGTAAAATATTGCAAGTCATATAATCATAATGTGCATCCAACAATCTTAATAGTAAATAAAAATTATTAACATGGTCCTCTGCAGTGGTAGACTTATCTGGATCATATTTCAGGAAGAATTTCTCTAGGTGGCCTGGTAAAGGATGTAGAACACCCAAAATATTAAGTGGCCTTTGGGCCATCCAGTGCAGTTGTTGATTACAGACCACATTATCATTGTTATTCTCCTTGTCACTTTCAGAACCCAAAGTGTTTCTTTTTGTTTATGTTCACATTCTCATGATACTCTTCGTCTCTTGGTATACACAAATTTTCACTCTCCCTCAAGATTTTAAAAATTGGGTGGTACCTCATTACCCTCATCTAAATTCCTTTCAACAGATTTTTCTATAACGTCCATGGAAGCATTAATCAATTCTTGTATTGTACTAACTAACATACCACCACGAATTGTATGCTCTCTGCGTTAACACTTATGAGGGAGGATTGATGTAATTGAAAGTACTCCAAGTTTTCTCGCGAACTCACGTGTGACATGACGTAGAGATCTTAATTGGTTGTAGGTTTCATCAAAATCATGTTCAGGACTATGTGGAGGTGTCTCTTCAATATTAAGAGGATTCGAAGGAGGTGAACCTAGATAATTGCTGGCATATATACATTTATCTAAAGCGAGAACGAAAAACATCATAGGGAAAGGAAAGGTCATCCAAAAAAACAATAAAGTGCACATATCAAACACAAATTGACAAATCACAAATTTCAAATGTGAGGAAGTGATGCCTACCTCAATTAGTTGCGTAGGCGCAGTTGCAATCCACAAAGATAGGCGAGGGCTCTATCAACCAAATTTGTGCAAAGATATTGGAATTCATAACATAATAAAATGAAGTATGGGGTTGAAGCCCTTTAATAGTTTCACTCCATACATGTTATGGAAGACAAAATGATGCATGATCACATTCTGGAGTGTGATTAGGTGCAAGAGAGTGTGATATACTTTCTAGTACATGATTATCACTAGAAGATGCAATTTCACTAGATTTGAAAGGTGCTCTAAGACTAATAAATGTGACTACAATTTGCTAAGGTAGTTTGCAAGGAGTCTTTTGATAAGAAAGGAAAGTTAAAATATTTTAGGAAGTTTTATATTTTGAGAATTTATGTACACATATCTTTCCTCCTCTCCCTCCAAGATTTATTTTCTAATAAAATCCATGAATATTCCAGACCATGACATAGATATTGACTTATCAATATAGCAGGCTATGTCCTTAAGAATGGGCACTCTAGGTTTAGTAATAGCTACCACCCCTTCAATACTACTTTCAATTACCTCATTCATCAACCCTTTTCTCATTACTGGACACATAAGTTTTGTAGATGAAGATATACTAATGCACTGTAGTTCTCATATCCCAAGATTTTTAAACATATTCATTTTAGAGAGTCAAAGTTAGCTCAAAAACCTTATCCTACCTCTTATTCTGTTCATATATTTTGTCTATTAAAACATAGTGCATTGGGAGTCACAATCATACTTTCTAGAGGTAAGTTATGGCTTGGAACAATTAAAATTATTAGCAATAAAGGGATCAAAAAGGATGAGAGGTTAGGGTGTGTGAGTACGATATAAATGGGAATGGGTAATGTGTAGATTGTGGTCAGACTTCACAATGATAGAGGAATTAGGCTACAATACTAGGATGCACTGATGCGATAACTAAGGGTAGAAAGTCAAGGCTTTATCAAAATCGGGTGTGGTAGTGACAAAGGGGAATAAGAACATAGGGCTTATGGTGCACTAACACAATAACTCAGGGAAGAAGGAAAAACTTAAGCGCGATCAGGTTTAGTAATGACAAGGGTATCAAGGGTGGATGACTATACTACGTGAGCATGACAAGCAGGGATAAAGACTAGTGTAAGTCGTAATCGGATTTTATAAGGATAAAAAAGAAGCGATGAAGTGTTATACCATGTGTGTGCAACAAGAAAGGGTAGAGGACTAGAGTTAGGTGCAATCGGGATTCATAAAGGTAAAAAAAAGAGATAAATCACTAGACCTCGCGAGTGTGCTATGAAGGGAAGAGTATTCATGTTATTTTACAAAAGGGGCAAGGTAGGTTTTTGATTGTGTGATAGCACCAACGAAAAATATCATGGAATCACTTGGGTGATAATATTTGATTAAGGGTAATTGCAATCAAAATTTACAAGTGAGAGGTGTTGAGACCTTTGGTCTTCGAGAAGTAATTGTGCACTTGGGGTCTTAGGAGTTGGGATAGGTATGATTAGGGTTTGGTATAGGTAGTTCACATTTCATTATCAAAATGGAGGTTCCTCGGGCATTATAAATTCATCTAAATTGAGAATTCCAAACATCATAGGGAAATAAAAGGTCATCCAAGAAAATAACAAAAGTGCACAAATCAAATGCACATTGTAAAATAAAAAAATTCAAATGTGAATAAGTGATGCCTACCTTGATTAGTCATGCAGGCACAGTCACAATCCATAAAGGTAAGTGCGGGCTTTATCAACCAAATTTACACAGAGGTCTAGAAATGATAAACAATAGGAGGGGATTATGATTTTAGCACTATGAAACGATTATTGTTCAAGGATTTTGGAAGATGAGCATGGGAACCATGGATATCATTGTGGAAATGAAGGCATGGAAGGGTACCTAGAAGAACAATGAGGTTAGTGGAACTCTTGCAAACCACATAACTCTGGAACATTCTTGTCTCACTGAGTCATACCCCCTTGAAGGTGGTGGCATATCCCGAGGGACTATAGGTGCAGAGAAGGAAGTGCACCACTTGGGTGCAAGTTGATGGGGAATGTGAGCTTGTTGGTTGGAGGCTGTCAGGTTTGGTACCTATTGTCACTGTGACAAAACCCTCTAAAATTTTCCCTAAATTAGAATTTTAGAGCCTACTTGTGATCCCATGATGTCACCCCATGTTGTTCATGGTAACTTTATAATTGGTTGATGTTTTTCTAAGTGTTAAATCCACTTGCTAACACATGCTCAACCTTTAATACATTCATGAGCACACTTGTTTTAGCAAGATTCAAAGTCAATGCCCACCCTTGCAAATAGACATTTTGTAATTCTCTAGAATAGTGCTAGGGCTTGTGTCTATTATGCACTCCTCCTAGACAATGCACTGCACAATAACTATATATAGTTAGTGCACAACCCAAATTTGACAGTTCTCTCACTATTAGTAGCAATTGTATCATCTTCCCAATGAGTTTTCTCAACTTTAGGTTTTGTGCGCTTTGGTTTTCATTAGTGTCACTTTCATTTTTGTGACTATCATTTGTGCTTGCTTTCACTTTCAAAAGTGGCAGTTTTGTGTTCTCTTCACTATAACATGTGTTGTTTTCACTTTCTTTAGCTTTTGCAAGTGTCATTTTCACTTTTTCTTACTATCGTAATTGTCGCCTTTTGGTAAAGGGAAGTGTTACATCTAGTAAAAGGGAGTCATCTATACACTATTTAAGGGAAAATTTGATGTAGTATATTATACTATTGTGTTATATTTATCATATTGGTATGCATTAGAATCATTCCCAAAGTCCCATGCATTATTTGGTTGATGTTGTCACTTGTCTCTCAAAGTGTACCTTAAGTGTTGTACTTGCAGGAAAGTGTTGTTTTTCTATCATTCCAATGGGTACATGTTGATTCTAGGTGTTGCATGCTTTGTTGTATTAGGGTTGATCATCGATGAGTGTGTGATCATGTTTGAGTATGTCATGATTCATCCCTCGCCTCACTGATCCCACAGTTAGTTAATTTATGAAGAAACTCCTTGCCCGATCAACCCTCATCAAGTCTGTCTCCCAAAATTATGAATTACACAGTATTAGGCCCTAGTTAGCATCCCCTGCCTCCTAGAACTTCTCACTACGTAGTATCTACCTCCAAGGACTGCACATTGCACAGTCACAATGGCCAGTTTAACCTCCTACCATTGGAAATTGCGCAATTCCTCCCTCTAGTCACCCTTTCATTGCACACTACGTAGTATCAGTAATCATTGAAGCCTCCCTCACTCACTGATGCCCTAAACTATGCAATCCCTGGCCTCCTAGAACATCACACTGCGCATCATAGTGGGTAAGCCCTCCCGGTATGCCTCCTTGACTTGCTCAACTACACAATCCTCAGTCACTGACCTTCCTGAATTGTGCACTACACAATCATAGTGAGTAAGCCTTCTTCAATGTCTCATTAAGTTGCAAAACTATGTATTCATGTCCCTCCTAACTTGCATAAATACGCACTACATACATACAGTGAGCAAGCCCTCACTTTTGTCTTACTAAATCCCTCAATTGCGCAATCTCGTTGCTATGACCCTTGGGTACTGCGCATTGCATAATCACAGTCACCAGACATCCATCACTACCCTCTGGAACTATTCAATGCACAATCCCTGAGCCTCCTCATCGGTCTAATACCTTGTTCGAGATCAGTCAATGAATTGCCTGAATAATCATATAGACTAGGAGATTTCCGGACTTATGTCGTCATGTCATCTGTGAATTCCATTTGCTGGTACTATATCTTGATGTGACAAGATGATGTTCAAGGAGGATGCAAACAAGATCACACAGGAGGACACTTGTGAAGTTGTAACCATGAAGAGATCATCAAGTAAGAAGGTGAAGGCACACTAAATGACAAATGTAGATTGAAGATCAAGATCACATGCAAGACTCCATATAAATGAACCCCTTAGAGGATGAACATGAATCACATGTAAGATTAGTCATGAAGATATCAAGGAAGCAATAATAAGAGAATCTTGGAATTACCACATCATAATGAAGTTCCATGTCATCATTGTCAAGTCATGGCCTGTACATGTGTCATCACAATGTCATATGTGTCAATGTGTCTTGCCACATGATGTGGAATGTAATTATGTGTTTAAAAGAAAATGAAAAAATGTAAATGTGTGGAAGTCCAAGAGTCACATGTGGAATATTAAAAGTCACATGTGGACTAAAAAGTTACTATGAAAAGCCTAAGAGTCTTTTAGAAGTTCAAGAGTCACTTGGAAGTCCAATAGTCATCAAGGAAGCTCAAGAGTCATGAGGATATGAAAGGTCATTCCTCTTGTGATAAATACATCCTCATAATTCAAGCAAAGGGATTTGGGAGGCTTAGGATTTGGAGATCTAGCCTTGTCTTCTCTAGCTTGGCATAGGAGAGGAGATCATTCCTTGGAGAAGCAAGAAGTGACTTAATGTTCCACTACTGGAGCTAGTGTCTGACCATTGTAACTGTGTACTTGGATCTTTCACTTAATAATTAGAAGTTCATTGAGCCAAAACAATTTCATGCATGTATCGTGAATACTGTAGGACTATTATTTAGATGTTTGTTGTATATTTTATGTTCATATGTACTAAATAAATTGAATTACGTCATTGGATTTGATGCTTATCTTGTTGTATGTGTGTTGTATTTGATATAATTATTGTTGTGTCTATGTGAACTAATTCTCTAGATATTTAATGAATATTTCCTTTCTCTTGTGTTCCTCCCTTAGGATAGTACTATTACTTTTCTTCTCGAGAATCACTCTTTACTTCCCTCTTGTGAAAACCTCCTTTTACAAATTTCAATTGTGTTTCACAGTGTTAACTTACTTGCTAATTTCAAATGTTATGTGCATACTTTCTTATTTTATTCATTGCAACTAAGGAAAACCCTTGAGTTATGGTGGTCGAGCTAATACTCGGGATGGGGCTCCTACTCCGAATGGTGTGAGGTTTAATTGGCACTTCGCATTGGGGAGACCCCCTTGCTTGAAAAATTTCTAGCATCGTCAACAATTGGCAATAAAATGAGGGTCAGACGACAAGCTAAGCTCATTGAGTCTATTTTTTATTCTCTTATCTTAAATGTCTCATTCCCAAATAATAATCTCAGGGCGTTTTTCTAAAAGAGTATATCTCAAAGTCCCCACAAGAATAATCAATAACTTGTCTCAATTTAAGTTTGATGGTGAGAGTGAACTAACTATCCTTAGACACTTATTTTGATTCATTCAATTTTTTTTCTCTCTAATGGAATTCATTGTAAAGATGTTCAAAGTAGGTTTTTCATCCTCACCTTTGAAGGTCGTATCAAACAATGGTGTCATACATTACCAGTCGCTTCCATCCATTCATTTGAACAACGTTTTAAGGAGCTTCATGAAGCCTTTGACATGTATGATTATCAAGATGTATATAAAAGTATCAATCAACTTATAATGAAGTTTTGTGAAACATTAGAGGATTTTATTGGCCTATTTTTCATCCTTGTTATGAATTTTTCGAAGAAGATGTGGGTTAGGTTTTCATGGCTGAATAGTTTCAGTATTTGGTTCAAATGTCTTTGAAACAATTCAAATAAAAACCCCTAGATGATTTTTCTCTTCCAATTTATATCAATCATGACACATCTCTAATCTCGGGGGAGAAACCTACCACTCCTTTTATTCCCTCTCCTCCTTTCGATGTTGGCATTGGGAAATATAAAAATCAAATTGTTGATCCATTTATCCTACCTATATTTCCTTATTATGATCAAGGTCTCATCGAGTAAAACTATGAATGTTATCCAAATCCCATGAAATCTAGCTTGAAGGTTTATCCCTTGATTCCCCAAATCACATCAGTGCACATAACAAAAATCTAGGATCTAACATCATTAAAAATGTTGTTTCTTCAAGGGACACTTGTTATCCTCTATCATCTACATCTCATGACCCTTTTTACCTTGATCTATTTGATCAATATTCTCCACCAAATATTCCCTTAGATACTTTTGATTTTCAATATGATAGTTCAAATTGTGATTAGGTACAATGTGATCATATATCATAGGAAGAGGAGTAGAATGGTTAATATACTTTTGATATTTCTTCCCTATTTCAAAATTATCCATGTCAAAATGGCGTTCCTTCATTCTTCGCTGATTTGTACCTTATTCATCTCGATGGCCAATCAAATGAAATCCAAATTCTTAACCAGGAGAAATCCTTTGGCAACTGTCGTTCTGATGATCATGATTCGATTGATATACATGGTGATAATTCCTAGGTACATAGGCCAATCTTTATATTTATCAAGAAGATTTTCTTATGGACACCCCTTCTTCAACTTCCCAGTCCTTGTGTCCTACTGTTTGTAATGGATTAACTTATGATCAAGACATGCCATGGTCTTTGAATCTACAATACAATGAGCAGGATTTTGAATTGACACAAGGTGGTAATACCAGACATGATGAAGAAGAGAGAAATCAAATCACTGGGCATCCATCCCATTCCTTGCAATCTCTTGTTTTGCATGAGGAAAATTCTTCAAATCAGGCTGCTCATGATATTTCTCCGATTTATACATCTCAATATTTGCAATTAGAAGAATATTATGACTTGAGTAATTTGTTTGTCGAGGCTGTAAAATTTGATCAAACCAGTGATGTAGATGGATGCCATCAAAATAATAGTGATCTTGTTGATTTAACTGATAGTAGTTGTCCACTCGTAATTTGAAATTTAAAACAGTTCCCAAAATGTAGTTATCCATATTTTCAAAGTTCCAAAACTTGTCAATGAATCGAGACATTTCAAATTTCATTGATGGTTATGTCAAGTTCTCACAATTTTGATGAGATCTCTGAAATATGTCAGATCTGGATTTCCTCAAAAAAATATTTCCTCCGTATTATTTCAATGGCTAAAAAGGTCATTATTGATGGATTTTGGGTTTTTTCGAGACAATTTTTCTAATTCTCAAGATTATATTTTCGATTGAATAAAAGATTCTATTTTAGTTAATTCATCTTCGTGTAAACCTATTGCACAAAACTCAGGATTGGAATGCACAAATTTCATGGATGCACACAACTATGAAGCCAATCTTCTTGTTTGTCATGATAAAGATCATCATTAGCCAAAGAATTTATATCTGTTAAGTGCTTTGGTGAGCAATCAACTCCTACTATTTATTGTGAATGTCATGAATCTAATCAATTTTTTTATAGTCCAATCAATCCTTTTGAGTAGCATTCACTTCTTGGATCATTTAGTGGATCAAAAACTCCATGCTGATATGGATACTATATTTTATTTAACATATCCTTTTAACCTATTGTTAGAATGTTGTTTTAATCGGTTTCCCAGATTTACAAGGCCAACAATTGATTTTAAATCTCCAAGATTTCATATTACTGGTCTAGTATGGAATTGGACGCAAAGGGAACTGATCGAGAATCAAGAATCTTGTATGTCAACACACCAACCTGATCATAACACTAAGAATACCAATTGTCATTTTACCTTTAGTATGTATGATGACAGTTGTTTTATACCAGTTGAATTTATTGAGCCCTTTGATCTTCATGATTTATCATTTCACTGTTTAGATACTTGTCAAGTAGTTGAGGCACTTCAACCTTGGCTGATGGTTATGTCAGGTCCTCACTATCTTGATAGGGTTTCTGAATGAGATAAGGTTATCTTTTCTTTGCAAGATTCTCCCCATGATTCAGATGTGCTAATTGAAATTTGATTCTCCCAAGTGTTTCAGGGTTTTTGAAAGGTTTTTTTTAAATTCCATGATCATATCTATGATTGGATGGAAACATCCTACTTAGAAAGCTCCGTCTCTAATAATAAGTTTCAATCTTTCTTGTTGTTTGCTAAGAATGGTCACACAAATGAAGATACATTCACAAGAATTTTTTGAGGTTTGTATTACTTTTGTTCAAATCTACAAGGTAAGGATGCAGGTTGGTTAAGGTTAGTTGTTATGGCACACATTTATGCATTTAACAAAGACCTTAAATCTTTTTTCCAAGCTATTCAAGTTCTTATCTTCTCTTTTCCACATTGTCTTATATCAATTTTAATTGCTCTTACATTTGTGATTGTAGGTCGGGAAAAACTACAATGACTGCACTGGAAATTTCATTACACTTAGCCTAGACCTTCTAGCTGGTTAGGTTAGGAGTAGGTCTAACCACATTCTAGTTTCCCTTGTACTCTCACCTTGCACTTAATCTCCTCTAGTCTTTCCTTTGTTTTCTTACTTTTGTATCATATCATACTTTTCAGTTCAATTCCATATTTGATTTGTTCTTTTGATCTTGCTTCATGGTTTTGTTATGTATTTATTTCGTGTTGCATGAAAGATGATATTTTTGGGCTCAAAAGATAATGTGGCAGAGTTTGAAAAGGGAAATTGTGATGATAATCAACTCTTGGCCATTCTATCTTTCTCTTCTTTGTTTCGGCCTACATATCTTTTAAGGTCAATGATGTTTGGACAAAAAATATGATTCATTTAAATGGAAAGCTATAAGAAGAACCATGATGCTCGTATCTATTTTAGGACTTTCATTCCTTGTCTCGATATGGTAATTAAGTGATGTTTTGCATGCCGGTCCAATAAAGTAGAGAAAGGAAAGGGAAAAAGTCATTGTGAGCATATTAATTATGAAGGTATATATCTATCTCTATATGAATAACCTATCTTTCTCTCAATAAGCCTGGATCCCTCTTCCACCTTGGCGATATAAACACAGGAAAAATGCCAATGAACATATTGAAAATAAAATAAAGGGTAAAACAAGAGTAAGGATTCTTGCATAGAGAGTTGAAGCAAGCAATTTAAATGGGGTACTAAACAGTCTTGCTGGAAACGAAGCAATGGTTTTGTTCTTGTAGTGACTCCGCTGGGATATTGAACAAGCTTGATGACAGTGGAGCAATACTAGAGATGAAAATTAAGACTCTAATTTTATTAAACTGACAATTACATATTATCCTTCTCCTAGATCTAAATAAATGTGATATGGCAAGATTTGTGAATGTGTTCAACCGAGAAAGGGAATAGAGGAGGAGACTATATTTATAACCGAGTCAAATGGGGAAGCCAAGGCAATCCACTTGATGAATCAATACTTCCTAAAGTTCTAAGCCTTTGTTCTCAAAGGTAGAACTAAGTAGACAAGCTAGAGTTATTACAGTGTGTCAACAAGTGTTGTCGTTGTGACAAACAAACTCCAAAAGTTTTCCTGCATTAAAATTTTGGAGACTATCTGTGATCCCATGATCTGTCACCTAAATATTTTCATGTTCAATTCATGATTGGATGATTTTTTTCTGAGTGTCAAATCCACTTGCTAAAAAATGCTCAACCTTTAATACATCCATGAGCGAACTTGTTTTAGAAAGCTTGAGAATCAATGCCCACCCTTGCAACCAAAAATTTCACAATTCTCTAGAATAGTGCTTACACAATCCATGGAAGCAATGCCAGCAAAGTCTTTAGAGACAATGCATTGTGCACTCCTCCTAGATAGTGCATTGCATGGTCCTTGTAGACGGTAAGTGCCCAACCCCAAGCTGACAATCCTTGTATTGTTAGTAGCAATTGTATCATCTCCCTAGTGAGTTTACTCAATTGTCGCTTTTGTGCACTTTGGTTTTCATTAGTGTCGTTTTCACTTTTGTGACTGTCATTTTTGCTTGCTTTCACTTTGTTATCACAAAATCAGTACTAAGGGCTGCTACCTAGCAAGATCTCATGTAACTATTTCAACCAGACTTTAGACTAAGGATTAGCCTCCTTAGTCAGAGAGGGCTCTCTCACAGACTTTTGATAAGAATCAATTACAAAAACAGATGGCTAACTCTTCACACATTTCATGAAAATAAAGCTGGTTGGAAAAACAAAACAACACTTCTTCCATTGGGCTCATGGAGTCATACACTTCTGCAGTAAACTATTAATCACTCAATCATAGAAGCCAAGGCATATAATGTTTAACACTCAAAACATTTCTCAAAAAGAACCACAACTCATAAATATACACAGGAAGTCTGAGCACTAGGTGAATTCAGAGTGATTGCACATTTAGTGAGCTGTAAAATATATAAAGGATAATGACAAAAATTCACACATTCTGAGCATTTGAACACATGATGAATCTTGGGAAGAAAAAGTAATCTTTATATTAATGTCAAAGTCTTCTACATGAGCTGATAAAAACTCTGTTTTTTCATAAATCTCCAACCCTACTTACATCAGAGTTTTCACTATATATAGGAAAACCAAAACTAAAACTATCTTGAGTCTCCTCAACAAGCATGAGGGGAGAGCTCGATGATCTACCATTAATTAACCCTATCTATTTCTAAACAAACTTATTAAATACATAAGGTATTGTGCTGTAAATGCAGAGAATCCTAATTACATTGAAAACCCAACTCTATCTTCTCGTGTGCATGATTCTCCTTGGATCCTTGACAGCTGTACAATTTCTGTTGTGGCTGAGATATATTGAGGAACATTCACTGAATGAGTTGGCCTTCGGGTGCTAGCTGTAAAGATGGCTTATTAACTAGTAAACATGAACACCCTATTTTCACGGTCCCTGTCTTCCATTCTTCTTCAACATTTAAAAACCACGCTCCAAGCTCTTAATCCTTCAATAATAACGCATAACACCATCTGCCTCATGATCTGGATGCCTTGTGGACTAAACAGGTGTGCTAACCAACAATCTCGGTAACCCTACCAGAACCCTAATAATTCGGACATAAAGTGCCTTTAAGAACACTTTAGCAAAAAACAAAATATTTCACTTTTTCTTTAAAACTCACACCTGTCACTATTTGAGCTGCTATGATATCCATGTATAATCTCCCTCCTGTCCTCGAGGCATTCCTTTCAAAATTCGCTGACCCCATCATCAAATTTCATTGTTTTCTTATAAAACATCGTTCTACAGTAGTTTCGTAGCGCGCTACGAAACTACTGTTTTTGTCAAAACAAAACATATTTATTTTGCAGCGCTTTCTGCTTAAACTCATGATTCCTTCAGACATTTTATACAGGTGCTAGGGACCTAAATAACTTCAAAATGATAGAATTTGAACCAAAATTTATCAAAACTTTTGAAAAGTACCTTTCCTCTTAAGTCAGTGAGCTAGTTTACCTAGCTTCTTCTTCAAATTGCTAACCTCTTCCTTCAAAGCCTTATTTTCTGATCTCAGACACATGTTCAACTTTCTCACGTGTTTTGCTTGTTTAAGTGCTGGTATCATCCATGAAAATACATCAGACCTTGAGCCAGCTTGCTTCAGTAGACTTGTGCTGCCTTTTAATACAACCCTTCTATAACTAGCATATCTCATTGCACGTTCTCTAGAAAAACTCTTTGTCTGAGGCACCTCTTCCTGGGTCTTTCCTGCCTGGTTCTTGATAGCTATGACATTCCCTCCTTGGCTAATAATAACCTTTTTACCTTTGTCTTTACTCTTGGCTGCATGCACTGTTTTAGTCAGAATTTCAATAAACTTTGTACTAGGCATTTTTACAGCTGCCTCCTCTTTATGCACTTTCTCGGCCTCTTTCATTTGTCTTCTTGTAATTGGCCTCCTTGGTTTAAACACATATTCTTCACTTGGCTCCTCAAACCGTAACCTTTTCGAAGCCTTTGATTTCTTCATGCTCTCTGGTGAAGATTGGGTTAAGTCAATGTGCATTGGTTGCACTGGCTGATCTTGTTCAAGTTCCATTGGCTCAATCTGCACTGACTGATCTTGTTCAAGTTCAATTGCTTCAAGTAAATCAGTTAAACTAGCTTTTGACACAGGACTCTCTTCAATAGCAATTGACTTACCCTTCTCCTTGCTCAACTAACCTCTGGTTTTTACTCTTGATCCCTTTTTAACTTCACTTGGTGCAGGTGCATCCTTCTTCTGTTTGACCTTCTCTTTTGATGATGATTTAGGTGTCTCCTTGATCACCACAGGCTTCACTGGTTTCTTCAACTTGGTTTTGGACTTCTTTAGATCTTTCACCTCCTTCCTGATCTCAGCAAGAGTAGGTTCTTCAATTGTTTTCTCCCTTTCCCTAACAGGCAATGGAGTAAGGCCCGTCTTGCTCTGAAAGCCCGCCATAAAAATAAAGGAATCCCAATCTTTACCAATCTTCTGCAAACCATCTAACACTAACAACTTCACCAAACCATGATGAAACGGTGATGTTTTACAGTCATCTTTTTTCAACTGAATTTTATCACACATTTTACTTAGGCTTCTGAATAAGTAGAAAGGTATATCAATTGATGCTTTGCCTGTGAAATGTAACAAAAGCTTAAAATGATATGAGTACACTTTGTTATACCTCCCTTCACATGTTAAATACTTTTGGATGCATGTGAGGAGCAAGGCAAAATGTTCCTTCACGTAACTCCTTGGCACAGCTTTCGTGAGATCCTCATTTACATAAGGCTCCTTCAAAAATTCCTTACATGGGCTCATGTCGAATTTAAAATTTTTGAACCATTCATTTCCACCTCTAGGGATCTCAGTCACATTAGAAATGGCTTCTGGGGATACAGGGAATTCTAGCATTGACACCTTAGAGTTTAAACCAGTAAAATTCAATGCAAAAGCTTTTGTTACCTCTGCGTGCCCTCCTTACAACTTCTCACAAAACCTCCAGCAACCCGCGTTTTTAAAAGCTCTTGCTACACCTTCATCCTTTAAAGTAATATCAAGCCCCACTGGTTCTGTTCTTTGGCACCTACCGGATCGATGTTCCCTTTTCTCCATTTTACTTTGCAAACTTTCGAACAGAAAACTAACAGCGGCTTCAATTCAGAATGCAACTTCAAACTTTGGAATGCAGGCTCGCTTGCAATCAGCTCCTTTAAATAAAAACTCGGGCTCCCTTTCGCTTCAATAATTTTGTCATACAAACAAGTCAGTTCCCGCACTAATAACAACTATTATGATACAACCATACATCATAAAATCACTTCGAATGATATTTATGTGCGTGATTTTGAACCTCATAGCGGAATGATGACCATAATGACCTGGAGAGGACATCAACTGACAACATATGGACGGACCTAATGACTCATCCCCCCAGACTTGACATTTCAAGAAAATGCGCTGCAGAAACCCCGAATCCCCGATTCCGTAGCGCAAACAGCTATAAATGGACAGAATTCGCTACGAAATGGCTGATAAATCACACGCTACGAAAAGGCGGAAACATCATTACGCTGCCAAATTGGCCAATCAAACTGCGCTGCGAAACTGCGCAAAGGACCAATGACGCAAACAAGACATGACATGCCTTAAAGAATTATGATGGAGGGTGACTAACGGTTTTTTGCAATGATTCACATCAATACCTTTTTAAAACATGATCCCTAAGTAACACACACAAGACCATAACCATTCATCACACATGACAATGAATTTTTTTTTTGTTTGGGACAACATTATGTACATAGACTGTAATACATGGACTGTAGTACATGGACTGAAATTCTAGGTGATAACAGTGGCTCCACTTGGGATAGTGTGCTCCTGTAGTACACTAAGAACTCGTAGAACCAGTGTCTTATCCATTTTATTAAACACACACTGCTGACAAGCATCCTTTTCAAACTTTGTGGGCCTTCTCCTCGGGCTAAAGTTTTCTTGTTCAGCTTGTCATTTATTTTCAACAAGAAACATTCATAAAACGGTTATTTACAATGATCATGAGATACTTGGCAGATTTTCACTGATTATAATGCTTTAAGAACCTGCCATTAACAGGTCCTCCAGCATATGGTGATCCATCAACTTCTTGCAGAATATAAGTGTTATTCCCATGGAAAGCAGAAATCAAATATGGCCCCTTCCATAAATTCTCAAATTTGCCATGTTTACCTTTTTCTTCAATTCTAGCTTCCCACTTCAAGACTTTGTCATTAATCTGAAATGTAACATCTTTAATCTTCTTGTCAAAAGCCCTCTTGACCCGATTCTGATTTTGTTGATGGTCTTCAAACACTTCATTCCTTTTCTCTTGCAAAGCTATCAATTGATTAATCCTCCGCTGTATGGCATTTGGTTCCTCTTCTAGTCCTTGAATTAGCTTCATAACTGGTACCCCAAGAGATGTTGGGAAAATAGCCTCTGCTCCATACACAAGCTCATAAGGTGAGGTTCCAATAGACCTTTTAGTGCAGATGCGATCAGCCCACAAGGCATACTTCAGCTTTAAGTGCCAAGTCTTTTTGTTTTCTTGCAGCAGTTTTTTGATAATCCTCACAAGACTTTTGTTTGAACTTTCAGCTAGACCATTACCCTGTGGATAATAAGCTGTGGAGTGACCAAGGGAAATATGGTACTGATGACAAAAATTTATCATTCTTTTAGACTTAAAAGCCTGAGCATTGTCTGTGATAAGCTTGAGTGGACATCCAAACCTTGACAAGATGTTGTTTTCTAAAAAGGAAATAATTACTGCATCATTTGCTTGCCTGGTTGGTACTGCCTCTATCCACTTTGTAAAATAATCAGTGGCTGTGAGTATCCACCGATGTTGTCCTGATGAAGAGGGATGTATCTCACCTATAAAATCTAGCCCCCACTGTTGAAAGGGTGCTTCTACATAGATAGGAACCAATGGCATAGGCATAAGCTTCCTTTTGCCCTCAAACATCTGACATTCATGGCAGGCTGCTATCTTCTTGTAAATGTCTTTGAACATAGTGGGCCAAAAATACCCAGCTCTCAATATTTTATTTGCAGTGGCCTTCCAATAATGGTGGCCTCCACAATCTCCTTTATGAAATTCATCAATCACCCTATCAGCCTCTTCTTCAATCAGACAATTTAATAGAATTCCTCCAACATCCTTCCAAAATAAATTATGCTCATATACAAAGTATCTAAGGGATTTCAGCTTGGTGAACCGAGCTTTAGACTTGGAAAGGTGATCAGGAGCTCTGTTATGTTGTAAAACAAATGACACATCCCTATACCATTCTGATGTCAAAAAGTTTTCATTGATCTGAACCAACTCTTCTTCTTCTTCAAAAATTTCTGATATTTCTGCATTAAAATTGATATCACTGCTGTCCAGATTTGAATGAGTTAACAACTCTGCCAAACCTTGACCCTTCACCAACTTGGTTGGCCTAATTTCAATGTCATATTCTAACAATTTGGCTATCCATTTTCCTCTTTTTCCATCCGGGTCTGCTTGTGTAAGGATGTCTTTAATAACAGCACTTGGCACATATGCAACAATATGAGAATGTAACACATAAATTCTAAAATCCTTGATTGCCTTTACCATCGCATATGCCTGCTTCTCTAAAATGTTATACTTCAATTCAACATTAGCCAATGTCTTACTAAAGAATGAAATAGGCTGTTTAGTACCTTGACTTCCTTTCTGCAATAAAACTCCAGCAATTGTATCCTCAGAAGCAAATGTGAAGATTAGAAATTCCTTGGTGAAATCAGGGCTGATGAGGATTGGTGCTTGAGTAAGTGATTTCTTAATTTCTTCAAATGACTTCCTTGCCTCAGCTGTCCACTTAAAGTCTGCTCCTTTCCTTAGCATTTTTGTGATATGTTTAACCACTTCAGCAAAGTTAGGGATGAACCTTCTAACAAAATTAACTTTACCAAGGAAAGATTGAATCTCTTTCTTGCTCCTTGGCAAATCTAACTTTTGGATAGCACTGACTCTATTAGGATCAATCCTAATTCCTTCTTCAGAAATAATATGCCCAAGCAATTTACCAGAGGTCAAAGCAAAGATACTTTTGGTTGGGTTTAAAGAAATACCAAACCTCCTACACTTCAGTAGTATCTTTTCAAGGTGCTTTAAATGATCTTCCTCCCTCTTTGAAAAGACTGTGATATCATCAAGGTATACCACCACTGATTTATCTTTTTCCTCTGCAAAAGCAATGTCCATAGGCCTCTGGAAAGTCGCCCCTGCATTCATGAGGCCAAAAGGCATCTTTGCATACATAAATGTGCCCCATGGTGTAGTGAAAGCTGTCTTCTCCTGATCATCTGGATGAACAAGGATCTGATTGTACCCTGAGAAGCCATCTAACATTGACATTCTTTGAGAGCCAACAATATTCTGCAAAATAAGATCCATTTTAGGAAGAGGATAATTGTCTTTCAATGAAGCCTTGTTCAAGTTCCTGAAGTCTATGCAAATCCTTATCTCTCCATTCTTTTTCCTAACTGGTACCAAATTAGCAAGCCAATTTGAAAATCTGATTGGAACAATAATCTTTGCATCAAAAAGCTTCTTTACTTCCTTTTCAATTAATGGCATCAGAAGAGGATTGATTCTTCTTAGTTTTTGCTTAAAAGGCTTCTCATTTTGCTTAATTGGGATAGTATGTTGTATGATTGAAGAATCATACTGCTTCAAATCAGCATAGCTCCATGCAAAAACATCAATAAACTTCTTCATCAGTTCAACATATTTGACTTTTATATCAGCTGATAAAAACTTTGAAATTTTGACTAATTTAGGTACCACTGAGTCACCTAAATTGCAGCTCTCTATTTCTTCTTCATTGGCTTGCAACCTTGGTGCTTTAAACACATCATTCTGATCAAATAGTTTCTCAAGTGGAATAAGACCTTTAGGAATTAGATTATTTTGCAGCTGCAATACTTCAGGCTTTTATTTTGTCTCCACTAACATGTTCTGCTGATCAATTTGACTATGTTCAAATTCTCCTTTCAACTCTAGGAAACTTCTTACCTGCTGATCATCTTCAAAGACTTGCCAATTTAAGATATTATCTGGGATGACTGGCCTATGGCAGACCTTCACTTCATAACTATCAGAAGAATGCTTAGGGATAACAAAAAGACTAGCTGCAACAGCAAGGGAATCTGCAATTGAATTCTGATCTCTGGTTTTTATACTGAAAGTATAGGACTGAAACTTTTCCAACAATTCCAACACCAAATTTCTATAAGCTCTCATCCTTGCATCCTTTGTTTGATAAGTACCTTGAACTTGCTTTATGATTAACTCAGAATCTCCATAAACAGCAATGTTTTTTGCCTTCAATTCTATCAAGGTTTCTAAGCCTAATACCAGAGACTCATACTCCGCCATATTATTAGTACAATCAAAATTAAGTTTATATGACAGAAACTTACTTTCATCAGTTGGACTCATGACCCAAATCCCAGCTCCTGCACCTTCTTTTCCTGCTGCTCCATCAAAGTATAAAGACCAGCAACCAGTGATGTCTTCTTCATTACTTTGCTGCACTTCTTGACACTGATTTTCTGCATGTTCTTCTTGTGGTTCCTTTCCAACTGCTTCATTGAAGAGAATGGTTGATCCAAGGCCTGTATCACAAGAATAAATAGGGAAATTCTGTGGTTTGTCCTTTCTGCTCACCATATATGCCATCCTAGTCTCACGATATAACCTTCTTTGCTCACCAAACACTGGAATGGTAGCATAAGTTAGATCCATTTGCATGGTACCCTTTATTTTCGCTGCCCATGACCTTGAGAGTAATATTCCAAATTTAGGTGGAACATCTGCAACAACAATATCCATGACAGTGGTTTTGGCTGGGATTTGTGTGAGTGCCACAACCACATCCTTTATCAGCCCAATACAATGAACCCTCTTTGAATCAAAAGAAAATAAGTCCTTGTATGGCCTAGTCACTTCTAATCCTAACCTTTCCATAATGACTTTAGGCATGAGGTTATGGGATGCCCCTGAATCCAGCATGGCATTATGTAGAGTCATCTCATGTATATTGATGGTAATATAGAAAGGAGGAAACTCATCATTTTGCTCATCTTCCAATCTTGGACCTAAACAAATAACAAGATTATCCTCTTGCACATTCAAAATATCAGCCCCTCCTGGTGGAGAATTAAGCATTTCCACAATCTTACTTCTATACTTGTCTACTTTCAAGATTTCATTAAATGGGACTGATATTTTAATTTTAGCAATCTCATTTTCTATATTAAACACTGAAGTAGACCTTTCAATTTCTTTAGGAGGAGCAGGGGTTTGATTATCCTTTTTCTCAAGAGGAGAATCACTCTTTCCATCAGCTTGTTTTGGCTTTTCCTTTTTGTCTTCCACTGCTTTTGAAACATTTTTCTTGGGCTGAGCCTTGTTTGCTGTAATAGGGACATCTCTGTTTCTGAGGTTATATTGCTTTTGGATTTCAAATATGGCATGTTGATAACCCTTTAAGAAATCTGAGGGTTCCTCCTCGGCTTTTAGTTGGCTGGACTCATCATGTTCCTCCTTTGTTAAAAAGATCTCTGAATCTTCTTCACCAAGACAATGAATAGATTCCTCAGGTTCCTCAGGTTCTGCTTCCTCATCCACCATGTTTTGTTGAAAAGGAGGTCTCACAGGAGGATCAGCTTGCTGATTTCTATTATCTCTTGGCCTTTGCTGATTTTGAGGCCTTCTAAATTGAGGATTCCTGAACCTAGGTTCTTGTTGTGCTTGAGGAGCAGCAGTATTCCCAAGTGCTAATTGATCCATCAATTTCTCCATAGTCTTCATCATGGTTTCAAATTTATCTTCTTGGGCAGAGGTAGAAGGCCTCTCCTCTTCCTTTATCTTAGCCTTAGCCATCTTGGACTTTTTAGCAGCAAGTATATTCACCTCTACTTTGATAGCATCATTTTGCATTTCAGCCAAATTAGCAGACTCTCTTTCTCTGAGTAAAAGAGAAAAATCTGAATCAAAAGACTCAGCATACCTTAACTGTGCCAAAGCTCCAGGAGGTTTCAAATGTACTGGGATGGAATTATAAATTTTGTTAAACCTCTTAGAAAAATTTTGAACAGTCTCATCTGGAGCTCTTCTTAAATTATTATACTCAGTGAGGGCCTGAACGGGATTAGTTCTATTTCCCCATTTCCTCAGAAAACTATCTTCAAACTCAGCCCAACTATGAATGCTACCAGCTCCCAAGGCTTTAAACCATTTTCGGACCTCTCCAATAAAAGTTTGTGCAAATAGTCTTAACTTTACATCTTCATCATCCACCTCTTCTCTGTCAGCAAAGTCATTGAATCTATCCACATGTTCTTCAGCAGTAATGTCTTCATCCCCTCCCCATGTTGGAATCCTGGCAGCATATTTGCTAGGGAGATCATGCAAAACAGCAGGGAGAGCTAGAGGAGCATACCTAGCAGGTACAACCATAATTAATGGAGGAACAGTGACAATAGGTACTGTATGACCAGAAGGACCAGAACTAGTATGAGATGTTGTCTGAGGGCTGTTTGGACTAGCAGAGGCAGAGGACAAATTATGAGTACGAAAAGGACTATTGGGGCTTTGTAAACCACTGACAAAGGAACTCCAATTTGGGAGAGGTAAACCAGTCTTTGAGTTAAGCAAAATTTCAAAAGGGTCAAGCTCCTTGAGCTGTTTCAAGTCCTCTTTCTCTAATAACAATTCAGAAGAAACAATTTCCCAAAACTCCTCTTTATCTTTTTGTGATACTAGAGATGAAGTATCAATACCTCTCTTTTGTAGATCCAAAATAATACCAATTAATTCTTCTTCATTCTCAGACCTTAATAAAACCTCTTGAACTTTATCATCAACAAGTTTATCCTCAGGACTTCTAGAAAACTCAGGAAATAAAGACTTTGAAATACTTGAAGTACCTGGTATATCAGAGAATCTTTGTTTACTCCTTGAGATGATATTAGGATTCTCCACAAGACTAGGTGGGTTTGGGTAAGGATTTCTCCTTGTATATCTTCCTCTCGAAGCCACCTTTAAGCTTTAAAAAACAATGGAGTCACCAAGGTAGAATGCAGCCTCGAAAATCATTTTGAACTCCTGCTACCTTCAGAAATTCACTCTTCAAACTTCGGGGATAAGTAATCATCAGGCTCCCGGCAGACGCACCAAAATGTTATCACAAAATCAGTACTAAGGGCTGCTACCTAGCAAGATCTCATGTAACTATTTCAACCAGACTTTAGACTAAGGATTAGCCTCCTTAGTCAGAGAGGGCTCTCTCACAGACTTTTGATAAGAATCAATTACAAAAACAGATGGCTAACTCTTCACACATTTCATGAAAATAAAGCTGGTTGGAAAAACAAAACAACACTTCTTCCATTGGGCTCATGGAGTCATACACTTCTGCAGTAAACTATTAATCACTCAATCATAGAAGCCAAGGCATATAATGTTTAACACTCAAAACATTTCTCAAAAAGAACCACAACTCATAAATATACACAGGAAGTCTGAGCACTAGGTGAATTCAGAGTGATTGCACATTTAGTGAGCTGTAAAATATATAAAGGATAATGACAAAACTTCACACATTCTGAGCATTTGAACACATGATGAATCTTGGGAAGAAAAAGTAATCTTTATATTACTGTCAAAGTCTTTTACATGAGCTGATAAAAACTCTGTTTTTTCATAAATCTCCAACCCTACTTACATCAGAGTTTTCACTATATATAGGAAAACCAAAACTAAAACTATCTTGAGTCTCCTCAACAAGCATGAGGGGAGAGCTCGATGATCTACCATTAATTAACCTTATCTATTTCTAAACAAACTTATTAAATACATAAGGTATTGTGTTGTAAATGCAGAGAATCCTAATTACATTGAAAGCCCAACTCTATCTTCTCGTGTGCATGATTCTCCTTGGATCCTTGACAGCTGTACAATTTCTGTTGTGGCTGAGATATATTGAGGAACATTCACTGAATGAGCTGGCCTTCGGGTGCTAGCTGTGAAGATGGCTTATTAACTAGTAAACATGAACACCCTATTTTCACGGTCCCTGTCTTCCATTCTTCTTCACCATTTAAAAACCACGCTCCAAGCTCTTAATCCTTCAATAATAACGCATAACACCATCTGCCTCATGATCTGGATGCCTTGTGGACTAAACAGGTGTGCTAACCAACAATCTCGGTAACCCTACCAGAACCCTAATAATTCGGACATAAAGTGCCTTTAAGAACACTTTAGCAAAAAACAAAATATTTCACTTTTTCTTTAAAACTCACACCTGTCACTATTTGAGCTGCTATGATATCCATGTATAATCTCCCTCCTTTCCTCGAGGCATTCCTTTCAAAATTCGCTGACCCCATCATCAAATTTCATTGTTTTCTTATAAAACAGCGTTCTACAGTAGTTTCGTAGCGCGCTACGAAACTACTGTTTTTGTCAAAACAAAACATATTTATTTTGCAGCGCTTTCTGCTTAAACTCATGATTCCTTCAGACATTTTATACAGGTGCTAGGGACCTAAATAACTTCAAAATGATAGAATTTGAACCAAAATTTATCAAAACTTTTGAAAAGTACCTTTCCTCTTAAGTCAGTGAGCTAGTTTACCTAGCTTCTTCTTCAAACTGCTAACCTCTTCCTTCAAAGCCTTATTTTCTGATCTCAGACACATGTTCAGCTTTCTCACGTGTTTTGCTTGTTTAATTGCTGGTATCATCCATGAAAATACATCAGACCCTGAGCCAACTTGCTTCAGTAGACTTGTGCTGCCTTTTAATACAACCCTTCTATAACTAGCATATCTCATTGCACGTTCTCTAGAAAAACTCTTTGTCTGAGGCACCTCTTCCTGGGTCTTTCCTGCCTGGTTCTTGATAGCTATGACATTCCCTCCTTGGCTAATAATAACCTTTTTACCTTTGTCTTTACTCTTGGCTGCATGCACTGTTTTAGTCAGAATTTCAATAAACTCTGTACTAGGCATTTTTACAGCTGCCTCCTCTTTATGCACTTTCTCGGCCTCTTTCATTTGTCTTCTTGTAATTGGCCTCCTTGGTTTAAACACATATTCTTCACTTGGCTCCTCAAACTGTAACCTTTTCGAAGCCTTTGATTTCTTCATGCTCTCTGGTGAAGATTGGGTTAAGTCAATGTGCATTGGTTGCACTGGCTGATCTTGTTCAAGTTCCATTGGCTCAATCTGCACTGACTGATCTTGTTCAAGTTCAATTGCTTCAAGTAAATCAGTTAAACTAGCTTTTGACACAGGACTCTCTTCAACAGCAATTGACTTACCCTTCTCCTTGCTCAACTGACCTCTCGTTTTTACTCTTGATCCCTTTTTAACTTCACTTGGTGCAGGTGCATCCTTCTTTTGTTTGACCTTCTCTTTTGATGATGATTTAGGTGTCTCCTTGATCACCACAGGCTTCACTGGTTTCTTCAACTTGGTTTTGGACTTCTTTAGATCTTTCACCTCCTTCCTGATCTCAGCAAGAGTAGGTTCTTCAATTGTTTTCTCCCTTTCCCTAACAGGCAATGGAGTAAGGCCCGTCTTGCTCTGAAAGCCCGCCATAAAAATAAAGGAATCCCAATCTTTACCAATCTTCTGCAAACCATCTAACACTAACAACTTCACCAAACCATGATGAAACAGTGATGTTTCACAGTCATCTTTTTTCAACTGAATTTTATCACACATTTTACTTAGGCTTCTGAATAAGTAGAAAGGTATATCAATTGACGCTTTGCCTGTGAAATGTAACAAAAGCTTAAAATGATATGAGTACACTTTGTTATACCTCCCTTTGCATGTTAAATACTTTTGGATGCATGTGAGGAGTAAGGCAAAATGTTCCTTCACGTAACTCCTTGGCACAGCTTTCGTGAGATCCTCATTTACATAAGGCTCCTTCAAAAATTCCTTACATGGGCTCATGTCGAATTTAAAATTTTTGAACCATTCATTTCCACCTCTAGGGATCTCAGTCACATTAGAAATGGCTTCTGGGGATACAGGGAATTCTAGCATTGACACCTTAGAGTTTAAACCAGTAAAATTCAATGCAAAAGCTTTTGTTACCTCTGCGTGCCCTCCTTGCAACTTCTCACAAAACCTCCAGCAACCCGCGTTTTTAAAAGCTCTTGCTACACCTTCATCCTTTAAAGTAATATCAAGCCCCACTGGTTCTGTTCTTTGGCACCTATCGGATCGATGTTCCCTTTTCTCCATTTTACTTTGCAAACTTTCGAACAGAAAACTAACAGCGGCTTCAATTCAGAATGCAACTTCAAACTTTGGAATGCAGGCTCGCTTGCAATCAGCTCCTTTAAATGAAAACTCGGGCTCCCTTTCGCTTCAATAATTTTGTCATACAAACAAGTCAGTTCCCGCACTAATAACAACTATTATGATACAACCATACATCATAAAATCACTTCAAATGATATTTATGTGCGTGATTTTGAACCTCATAGCAGAATGATGACCATAATGACCTGGAGAGGACATCAACTGACAACATATGGACGGATCTAATGACTCATCCCCCCAGACTTGACATTTCAAGAAAATGCGCTGCAGAAACCCCGAATCCCCGATTCCGTAGCGCAAACAGCTATAAATGGACAGAATTCTCTACGAAATGGCTGATAAATCACACGCTACGAAAAGGCGGAAACATCATTACGCTGCCAAATTGGCCAATCAGACTGCGCTGCGAAACTGCGCAAAGGACCAATGACGCAAACAAGAAATGACATGCCTTAAAGAATTATGATGGAGGGTGACGAACGGTTTTTTGCAATGATTCACATCAATACATTTTTAAAACATGATCCCTAAGTAACACACAGAAGACCATAACCATTCATCACACATGACAATGATTTTTTTTTTTGTTTGGGACAACATTATGTACATAGACTGTAATACATGGACTGTTTTACATGGACTGAAATTCTAGGTGATAACACACTTCACAAGTGGTATTTTCATGTTCTCTTTGCTACAACATGTGTTTCTTTCCATTTCTTTAGATTTTTCAAGTGTCGTTTTCATTTTTTCTTACTGTTGCAAGTGTTGCCTCTTGGTAATGAGAAGTCCGCATCTAGTAAAATCTAGTTATTTGCACACTCTTGAAGGGAATCTTTGATGTAATCTCTTGTACTATTATATTATATTTATCATAGGGGTATGCATTATACTCATTCCACAAGTCCTCTACACTGTTTGGTTGGTGTAATCACTTGTGTCGCAAAGTGTACCTTAAGTGTAGCACTTGAAGGAAACTATTATTTTGTTGTCGTTTCAATGGGTACACGTTGATTCTAGGTGTTACATGCTTCATTGTCTTAAGGTTAATAATATATGAGTGTGTGATCATGTTCAAGTTATGTCCTAATTTTATCCCTTTCCTCACTGATCCCAGACTTAGTCAATTTATGAAGAAACTCCTTACCTGTTCAACCCTCCTCCATTCTATCTCCCTAAATTGTGTAGTCTTAGGCCCTAGCTAGCATCCCTTGCCTCCTATAACTAGGTATTGCATAGTCAAAGTTCCTAATTCAACCTCTTGCCTTGTAAAATACATAATTCCTCCATGCATTCACCCTTTCACTGTGTAGTTTTAGTCAGGAGTTAGGCCTGCCTCACTCACTGGTGCTCTCAACTACACAGTCATTGGCCTCCCAGAACTGTGCACCATACAGTTACAATGGGTAATCTCTCCATTTTTGCCTCGTTGACTTTCCCAACTGTGCAATCCTTAGTCACTGACCTTCTTGCACTATGCACTATGTAATCACAATGAGAAAGCCTTCCTCACTGTCTCACTCGGTTTCCCAACTACACAGTCTTGTCATCTTGCCTTGCATAACTACACACTGTGCAGTTACTGTGAGCAAGCCCTCAACTCCGTCTCACAAATTCCCTCAACTGTGAAATATTGATCCCCTGACCCTTGGATTCTACGCATTGTGCAATCATGGTCACCAAACCTACATCACTACCCTCTAAAACTACACATTGTGGAATCCCTGAGCCTCCTCCTCAATCCAGTACCTTGTTCCACATCGGTCAGTGAATTGCTTGAAGCATCATATAGACTAGGAGATTTCTAAACCGATTTCATCATGTCATGAGTGAATTTCATTTGTAGGTATTGTATCTTGATATGATAGAAGATCTTATAGGAGGACACTTTTGAAGCTAGAACCACGAAGAGATCATCGAGTAAGAAGATGAAGGGACACTAAATCACGAAAGCAGACTAAAGATCAAGATCACACAGATGTATCCATATCAATAAGCCCCTTGGAGGATGAAGATGAAGTACATGAAAAATAAATCAAGAAGATACCAAGGAAGCAACAAGAAAAGAACCTTGGCATTGCCACATCATCATGAAGTTCCATCTAATCATTGCCAAGTCATGGCATATACAAGTGTCATCACAATGTCATATGTGTTAATGGGCTGAACCACATGATGTGGAATGTAATTATGTATTTCCAAGAAAATGAAAAAATGTAGATGTGCAGAATTCCAAGAGTCACATGTGGAATATGAAAATTCACATGTGGACTAAAGAGTCACTATGAAAATCCTAAGAGTCTTGTAAAAGTTCAAGAGTAACTTGGAAGTTCAATAGTCATGAGGGAATCTCAAGATTCATGAGGGTATGAAAGGCCATTCCTCTTGTTATAAATACACCCTCATAATTCAAGCAAAGGGATTTTGGAGGCTTAGGATTTGGAGAGCTAGCCTTGGCTTCTCTATCTTAGAATATGATAGAAGATCATTCCTTGGAGAAGAAAGGAGTGACTTAATGTTCCACTACTGGAGCTAGTGTCTCACCATTGTAATTGTGTACTTGGATCTTTCTCTTAATAATCCAAAGATCTTTGAACCAACACACTTTCATGCATGTATATTGAATATTGTAAGACTATTCTTTAGATGTTTATGGTAAATTTTATGTTCATATATCCTAAAGAGATTGAACTACTTTGTTGGCTTTGGTGCTTATCTTGTTGGATGTGTATTGTATTTGATTTAATGATCATTATGTCTATGTGAACTACTTCATTAGATATATAACAAATATTTCCTTTCTCTTGTGTGACTCTCTTAGGATAGTACTATTACTTTCCTTCTAGAGACTTACTCTTTACTTCCCTCTCATGAAAGCCTCCTTTTACATATTACAATTGGTGTTTCACAATGTTAACTTACTTGTTTATTTCAAAGGTTATCTGCATACTCTCTTATGTTATTCATTGCAGCTATCGAAAATATTTTAGCTATGGTTTCTGGGATGATATTCATAATGGGGCTCCTACTCCAAACAATTTGAGGTCTAATTGTGACTTCGCATTGGGGATACCACCTTGGTTGGCAGATTTCCAGTACCTTCAATAGTAGCATGGGTAGTTGTTGGTACTAGTTATGTACCATGATTAGGGTGAGTTGATTCCCATGGAGTCAAAGCCCTAGCTCGATGATGACCCACTATTGAAGAAGACAAACTACGTGGTCTATGGCTGAGTGGAACTTCAAAGTGTTGGGTGTGTGTTATATTATTTCCATGAGTACCCCTGCACGAGGTTTGGGGCAGTGCCCAGGAAAATTTTTTTGGACTCTATATTAGGTGGGCAGACCTACCTATGGTTTTATGCATGGATTTTGCACATGGTTTTGGGTATGATGGTTTTATGTCCATGGTATTTTGTAGATCCGGTCAAGGGAACTACGATTATGTTCTAATCCAGGGTTAATGGATTGGGGTTTATGGATGCTTTGACATGTATATATATGTATTGTAACATTGAAAGGAATATAATGAAAAATAAATTTAGTAGTCCTAGGTTTGGGATCCAGAGGAAAAATATATGTGTATATTTATTTTATTTTTTATGCTCTTGCTATTGTATATTTTCTGTTTTTAGAACTCGTATGTAGGTAATTTTTGTACGGGGTTAAAACCTACATTTGGAATTATAGCTATTTTGGCTTCAAGGGGACGCCTTTGCTACTGAGGGGTTTTTCTCGGGCATGTGGTAGTCCCTATTCAGTGGGAGATCTACAAGATTGATTCTTGTGGTGAAAGAAGATAACATGCAGTGGAAAGATAGAGATCGAGAACTTTAATGGTTAGAGTTTCGAGTTGTGGAAACTCAAGATGGAGGATCTACTGGTGGATAAAGATTACTGGGTCATGGTAGATCTGGGTACTAAACCAACAACAATGTCAGTTGAAGACTGGGTGAAGTTGGATTGGAAGGCAAAGACCACAATACGATTGTGTGTGTTAGATTCAGTATTGCTGAATGTATCAGGGGAAGCTTCAACGAAGGTTTTGTGGGACAAGTTAGGGATTTTGTACCAATCTAAGTCTTTGGTGAATAAATTATTCCTACGGAAAAAGTTGTATAACTTGAGGATGAAAGATGTAGAATTGGAGACAGAGCATCTGAACACCTTTAATACTGTGGTAAGCTAGTTATTATCTATTGATATTAAAAATTCAGATGAAGATAAGTGCATCAATTTGTTGTGTTCTCTACGAGATTCTTGGGATAGTCTGCTTGTTGCAATGGGTAGCAATGCAACTGGCTTGCAATTTGATAAAATAGTTTCATCCTTGCCGCTAGAGTATATGATACATAAAAGTATGGAGGGCCAAAATGGTGATGCTTTGTCTATACGAGGATGGTCCCAGAATAGACACAAAAATAAGTCCTCAAGTGGGAGATCTAAATCTCTAGGAAAACATGTAAAGGTGTGCTAGAAATGCAGAAAGGAAGGGCACTTCAGAAGGCACTGTAAATCTAAAATTCCTACGAAAGGAAGGGGGTCTGATGATGCTCCTTCCATTGAGGCAAAAACCACCTCAGATGAAGGTGGGGATGTGTACTTGGCTTCTTCTTCAAGTACACATGTAGATCATGAGGCATGGTTGATTGACTCAGGTGCACCCTGTTATCACTCCAAAATTTCTCTAGAGTTGTTGTGAAAGAAATGATAGAAGTAACCACAAACCTACTTTGGAGATTAGCATATAGCCTTCCTAATGCTCAGAGAGGGCTCTCTCTTTATGATTTAACTTTGTGTAGTCAATTGATTTTAGGCTAGTTATGATTGTAATTGGGTTTTGGTTTTGATTTGGTGGTGGGATCACTGACTTATATGGATAGAGGGATGTATTTTACCATTGGGCTATCGGGTCAAGTGTCAAGCAAACAGGACTGGATAAAGTTAAAAAAATAGTGTTTACAGGGTAAGGTAGTTGAGTAAATTCATATCTTAAGGCTGGATGGTGAAGTGGTTTTCAATCGGATCCAAGGAGAAATTAAGGGTTCCTTAAACTCGATAATGAAGGAAATGGTAGGGGTCAATTGAAACTAGGGAGCAATGAAGGATTCCCTAATCTGGATATCAGAAGAAAACATTAAAATGATCAATTGTTCAAGACATAGTGTACTAAAACAAATTCTATAATATAATTCTAGTTAATTCATTCAATTTAGATAACATGCAAGTTTGTGAAACACTCAAGAAAATAACAATTTGACAAAAAGAAAATACTTCGCTGAAGTAGCTCAACACATGAATCCTTTAATGCAATCTCTTTATTACTCAGCTTAGTCTGCTGACATGAAAAATTGGTGCAATGAACCCTTAGATTACAGATCAATACAACTATAGAAATGTCTAACAATCCACACCTCTATACTTTGAATTATGAAGTATTTATACAAAAATAGTTACAAAATATCCCAAACTATCTTGGGAATTAATCTAGGAAAAATAAATATCTTCATACAAGAAGATAGAGACAAATATTCAACTGGTGCAATCTGTCCCTGTTTATTAGGCTGTGTTGTCTGATCTTTTGCAGCCTTTTCTTCTTTGCTATTTATCTTCATGCTGACTGTTCCTTTTACTTTGCCCTTTTAACTGATACTCCTTCATCTGATACTCTTTGACTAGGTTGGCCTGATGTTTTTCTTTTATTGCTTTGTATTTACCTTTACCCTGCCATTTTACAGTACGTCATTTTAATTCTCGCAGATCTTTGCATCTGGTAATTTGATATTTACAATTTGTTGTAGATTTCATTTGCTTCTATGTACTTTACAAAGGTGGGTCTATTCACAAAAAGGTGTTTTACCTCATGCTGGAGGTAAAATGGGTTCTCAAATGTCTGATACAGAAGCTTTCCTATAGGCATCCCTTTCATGGAAGAATTATTGGCTTGATATCTTGCCACCTCTTTGATTTTCTTGTTGTAGTCTTCATGTGGCAGCAATTTGTCATTTATCACCAAGGGATTTGGCAGACCTTTCTGCCTCAAAGCATCAAAATTAACCATGAACTTGTCTATAGCCAATTCCATGGTTTGGCATTTGTCCTAAAGGTTCATCATTAAGTTCCTCTTGGTGAGCACTTTTTTCACTTCTAGTATGGTGCCAATCCTATTAGCTATGTCTAGTTCCTGCAATTCATATTTATTTTTATAGTTAAGGAATTGGATTATTGTGGTGGCTTCTTTTGGCATGTCTCCAAGTTCGGCCTTAACTCTTTGAATTGATTCAGTAGCCTCTTTGACTAAATCATTTTGTTCAAAGATGACTTGTATAGATGGCCAAATATCATTGACACAGTCAATGATATTGGCCCATAGTTGTTCTTTAGCTTGGGCAAGAGGCTCCTTCAATGTTAACTCTTTCTCCAAATTCTTCATTCTTTCAGTTAACCTGTTTGATTTCTGTACTTTGTTCTTGTGCATAATCTGTGCCAATTTCTTCTCATCCTCTAGACTTGTTATTTGTTCATTTAGTTTATTTATCTTTATGGTCTGAATGGACATGTCCTCCATGGCTTTGACCAGTTTGCTTGCCTCATCACTTGGCTAAGCTACTGCTGTTGTTGAACCTATTGCTGATGCAGATGCTATTGCAGCTAGAAGTGCTGTAGCTAGTGGAGCTGTGGGGGTCAATGAAGCTTCCAAGATTGATGGAACTATTGTACTCACTATGGGAATGGCAGTGACAGTGGATGTCTCAAGGTTGGCCTGTTTCAGCTATATTAAGTTGTCCAAATCCTTCTCCATTTATTTCAATTGACCATTTAATTGTAGAATGAGATCCATCATCTCCTCCTAATTAGTTTGGATTTCAAGGACCTCCTTGGTCTGTAGATGTTTTGAATGAGGCAACTTTAGTTACTTCTTTAAAGCAACAATATCCTAATTTTTCTTCTTTATCAATTTCTCTGCAGCCTTGACATCATTGGGATTATATCCAAGTTCAATCACCAAGTCTTCCAGTGACTTGATTCTGTTGTCCTTGGCCTGTGAGGATGCCTTTTCCAGCTTGAACTGTGCAGTGATGTTATCCAGTGAGCTTTGAAGTTTGTGCACAGTCATTGCTTTATTTGTCATTGTGGAATAAATCATCTCTCCTACCTGTTTGTGGAACTCAATTTGGTCAATAGGGTGAACATCCCTAGCTAAAACTTCAAATTCAATCTTCTTGTAGTCTGCTGATGATTTGGGCTACTGGATTGTAGGTTGCATGAATGTCATTCACATTTTACTTATCTTAATGTCAAAGGCTGACATTAACCTATTCTGGTTTGCAGGTGTTTGTTTGAAGTAATGGGCATAAGTTTTAGCCTTCAATGCCTCATTCCTCAACTTAATTTCCTTGTATTTTTCTTTTATATCTTTCTCTTTATCCACAACCTTGTTGGATGAAGAGACTTCAATGATGAGATGTTTCTCAATAAGTTGAGTGTTTGATGTTGAAGGCTGGTGAGTTTAATCTGAAACTGCTGGGCCTTTATTCCTTCCAACCATTGTGTCAATGAGTGATTTCCACTATCTCAATGGTGTATTCATGTTCAGTTACATGATTAAGCTTGGGCCTCTTCCTATAACTGATCTCAAACCTATCATCTGTTGTGTCCATCCCTGAGCTAGATCATTATTCCTTGGTTCTTTTCACATTTCTGTCCTCATTGGCTTGGGTCTACAAAATGGGAGTAATAGTCATCTTTTCTTCTAGGGTTGGAACCTGCAGAAAGGAACTAGTATCAATCTGATTTTCCACATCAATTAAGGTAATCTCCACATCTTTCAAAGTGTTTTCCAACCATTCTGACTGGTTGGCATATCTCTTAACGTATGGCCTGGGATCAGGTGTGAAAGGACTCAATTTGAATTTGAGCCTTAGTTTATTTATGACTTCATTAGGGTCATACTGCCACATGAAACTGCTCTTGAAGTTCATCTGCTATAAGATTTTGTCTGCTTCTGGTCCAGCTTCCATATTATTACAAATAAAAGGGCCCAAGTGGTCTTTTATTTTAAACAGGGTCTTCTTCCTAGCTGACAGGAAATTAACTTCATCAAAGTTTATGATTTCTCTGAAATACTCTAATGCAAATATCTTCATGGGGAGGTATTTGTGCAGTTCGTAGGGAGTAAGTTGGCATCCATATATCTTGATTTCTATGTGGTCCTATTAGTGTAAGTCTTTGCAACCTTCCTCTAGTGATCAAACATGCTCTTACAAAGTGATTTTAGGGTGTCAAAGTCAAATTTTGTCATTTCAGTGAATCTTCAAGTAAAATTTGGTCACTAGGTATTAGGTCTAGGGTTTGTTTTCACTCCTTCCAAATTTTTACAAGTGTTGGTCCATGTCACCATTCAGCTTAGTGTACCATCATTCAAAGAGTTGTCATCATCATTTTAGGTTCCAATGGCTCATTTTACACCTTGTTCGTGCTTGAGTTGTACTTGGGTAAGGCTCATTTCCCTTTCCTAAGGTTTTGAAAGTAATTTCTCTTGGATGGTCAAATAATCAACAAAACTTGTATCCTGATGCTCATACACCTTCCCCTATCCTTAGTGTACCTTATTGAACACTTCTCATCACTGATATCCCTCAAATTCCTCATTTTCCCATAAACCCGAGTTTCTTGCTACAATTTGACAATTTTCTAGGCTAAGCCTGTGTTTTTCCCTTTTTGACCCTTTCCCCTCATTCAATCTTTGAAATTCTACTTTCCCCTATTTCCTAAAATCCCCCCTTACTTCCCAAAATTTTCTCAAGAATTTAGAAGCCCCTTATCCCCTTCATTTCTACAAATCCCCTATTCCACACATCGGGATAAGGTTTACTCAAACGATGTTTCTGAGTAAGGAAAAATGAATTTGGAAAAAGTGAGAGAGGTTTTTGTCCAAAATGGGCCAAGTAAGAGACACCTCCTTTAATGTTTACACAGGTGTCATGGTTCTAGAGAAATGTCAAAAATACAGTTGCCTCAGGAGGATTTCTGTACTTTTGGAGTGACCTTGGGAAAATCAAGATTTCTCCTAGATTGGTTGGCCAAATGACTTGCTTGATGAGTCAAATGATATCTAGACATAGAGAGATTTCGAATGAGCTATCATGAGCTCAATTTGGAGTTGAGGAAGACCTTCAAAAGTTGACTGTAACAGCACTCTACCTTTAGGTAGCCTCATTTTGCACATTTTGACTAGTCTTGGGAGATTTGACGTTTGATAAGGAAAATGAACTCCAAATTGAAAAATTCAAGTTGTGTTAGAAAGGAGACAAAATAATATTTCCAATGAGATATTGTGGACCTAATTTGGACACTGGGAAGGCCTCCAAAACGTGATCTGAAAACGGCACTATGCACAAAATCAGTGGCGCTACGCATAGAAATTTTTAACACAAGCTTTTCCAACAGGTGCGTAGCGCCACTGGCGCTACGCTTTTGATGGAGGTATCTTCTTGAAAAATGACTTACATATTTGGAATCAACATCAAAAAACATGCATTCTCAGAAATGGCTGAGAATTGTGGATAGGTTCTAGGTCTCCAAAAGGGCAAAAAACACCCAAAAAGTGCCCTCTCTACCACTTTTTTGCCACACAGGAAGCAGTCTTGGGAGATTCCATTTTTGGAAAGGAAAATGAACTCAAAATCCAAAAATTCAAGTTGCTATATAAATAGACTCACTAGGATTTCCAACGAGCTATCCTGCACCTGATTTGGACTTCCAGAAGCCTTCCAAAAGTGGCATGGAAAAAGTGCGCATAGGATCAATGGCGCTATGCATAGGAGAAATTTTGCCAGTTTTGTCTGTTTGTTCATAATTTCACCTAGTTTTCTGTCACTTTGACTTTTTCTTCTCTCTTGGTAAATTAATGATGTAAATTGATGTAACTTGATATACCATGATGTAAATATGATGAAAAAATGACTTAAGGAGGTAGATACATTGGTTGTAGGTGGTTTTGAGCTGTAATGAATTGGTTTCCTAAGTTTTAGAGGCAAGCTGTTCCACTGCCTACTTTTGTGTTCCTAGTTTAGATATAGTTGAAACCACCACTTTTCTCATCGATTCGACCCTTGATGGATAGCACAGGTGGTTTGGATGTCTATATCATGTGTTTTTTCAGTCATTTGTCAAGGTTGGACTCTTGTGGATGCTTTGAGCACTATTGTACATCACTTCTGCAGTTTGGCAAGGAAATAGACCAAGGTTTTGCAGCATTTTGTGGGTTTCCTGTGGCAAAGTGAATTAGTATTGTTTTCTCCTCTGTGATTTAGTTTATCATATGTTTATGTGTGCCCTTATCTCTCTCTTTTTCTACATAACTAAATGAATCAAGTATAAAGGTGGAATTCATTGATGTTTCAGTGCTCTGCCTTAGGGTTTATTTAGTTTTACATTTTTTCTACTGTTTGAATAGGACTCATGATATTTGCATGCCCTCTCCAACTCCTCACTAGTCTTTAGACTCACCATTACACCTAACTCAAAGTACTAAAACACTTGCTTACCTCGCCCCACAGAAACCTCTGCAAGTCTAAGTTCATTCCCCGGACCCAAAAGTGCCTTCCTCATCTGATCCAACAAACAATCATTAAAATCAATCAAACTTCTCTGAACATATATCTAGCCTAAAATTAGTATTCACATCAGTCATCTCTTGCATTATTTTCCATATTTCTTGAGATTGACAAGGAGAGAGCCCTCTCTCGAACTTGTAGGGCTAGCTACCAGGTTAAGCATGGTTTGATGTTATCCTAGACCTGCCTTTCTCAGGCTGAGGTAGATTTAGGCCATAACATAGTGGTGACTCCACTGGGGAACGTAGTTTTATGTTCCTCAGTAAAATGTATCAAGTTCAGATCTAATTGTTGATGGTGAACAATGATCAGACACAGAAAGGCTGGAATCATTCACCCGGCGACTCCAAATCAGTTTCGACATCAGATCCATGGACTGCACCGGAGGATGAACCTGACTAGAAGAAACATGAAAGGACAATATGGAAAGATTAGGTATTCAAGTTGGAATTTCATCCAAGACATTTTGTTCTTTGTTCTAAATTATTTCTTCTCTTTTCCCGAGAATTTCAAGAAGGCTTTGCAAAGTATATTGTATTTGAGAAAATATCCTTGGCCTACATTTAATTTCTTCCCTTTGAAGATTGAAAATGCCAAATATTCGCACGCCTTTGATCTTGATCAAGACCCTTCTTCTGAATCTTGTGATGACCATCTTCAAACTGATGAACCTCAAGAGACCAAGGCTGATTCTGCAGCTTTTGTATATACTCCTACACCTTGTAAAATTCCAGATCGATACAAATATCTGATTTTACCTCCTATATCCCATGCTTTCCCTAAAAATTATTACCTATATCTACCAAGATTTGATGGTGAATGTGACAACATCACTGCTGAGAGACATGTATTGAATTTTGAGTCTTTTCTTGACCTTTTTGAAGTTGATGAAGAAGATGTCAGTATTAGGATTTTTGCTCTTTCTTTGCAAGGCAAAGTCAAGAGTTGGTTCAAGACCCTGCCTAATGTGAGCATCTCAGATTTCCAGTAGTTCGTCAAGGTTTTCCTCGACAAGTGGGTGGTCAAGCAGAACCCTTTCTTGATTTTAGAAGAGTATAACCAGCTAAAAAGATTTCCAGGGGAGACAGTACAACAGTTTTCGACCAGATTTAACCAAGTCTATTTTTCGATGCTGGCTAATATAAGACCTCCTCCTGGATCTGCTCTCTTGCACTACCCAGAAGCCTTTGATCCAAAAATGGAGTTTCAGCTGAGAGAAAGGAACCTTGCAACACTTGTAGAGATGCAAAATAGTGCAGTAGATGTAGAGGCTAATTTGCTGATCAGAAGGGCGAAGTTGAAAGAAGAAGAGATCAAGAATATAGATCCAGAGGAATCAACATCTTTAGAGGTAAAGATCGAAATTTTGGTAAGTGCAGTGGAATAGATGATGCAAAGGATCACCACAAGGAATGAGTATAATGTTCAAGCCCATGGCTCGCTGATTGAAGAAGAACAAGTTGTTGATCCAAAACATTTTGTTTCTTATCCCTATTGTCATAGACCTAATAATGATTGTTTTATAGATCATCTTGAAGAAGAGAGATCTGTTGATATGACATATATGCTTCATGATGTGTTTTATACTGATGATTTCCCTAAGTTTGATCAGTATGATGATGATTATGTTCTCCAAACAAAAGTTAGTCTTGCAGATAAATCAACAGCTGGTTTGTGGGAGGAGGAAGTTCACTTTCAGCAGCTCGAATACAGTGTTCAACCATCACATATCAGCTTTGGAAGTGAGGAGGAAAGTGTAGCAAATTTTGAAGTAAGCAAAGGGTCTTTGCCTTTTTGTTTTGCTTCGTTTCACTTCATCAAAGACAACATTCATGCAATTAGAAATCAACTCTCGACAAGTCTTGGTCTGAACCATCTTGAGGGAAATGAAAACCTTGTTCAAGAATTTTCATATCCATAGTTGTAGCCCCCGAATACCATTGATTTTCAAGTTACATATGAAGACTTGGAAATTGGACCATATGATCAGATGATGCCAGATGATTCCGTACCATTCTGTTTTGAATCATTTCAGTTTTTGAAGGGAAATTTGCATAGTACATCTTCATAAAGAATGAGCAACCTGTAGAAAATCATGAAATCTCATTGGAACTAATAGAAAATGGGTTGCAGTCTTTTCAAGTTTTTCATGATCCAATAGCTAATGTGCTGGATGGGGTCTGCAGTCAAAATCCTTCTCCATTAGCTAACTGTGATCTTGAAACAACTATTGATATAAATTTGATCCAGCAGCCGGTTTCTTTGTCACTTTCTGCCAGAGTCTCGTCACAAAGCTCAAACAAAAGTTTTCATTCATGGTATGAGGAGAAGAAAAGTAATCCATTGGATGATCTAAGCCCCAGTGCACTTGAATTTCAAGATTCTTATGCAGTATTTTTGGAGGCGGATAGAGAATCTATATTATTCAATTTCAAAAAATTTGGATTTGTTTACAAGTTTTCATGGGAGTTCCCTTTCAGTATTTCTCTCTTGTTGTTCATAAGCAAGCACTTGTGAAGAATGCAAACAACAGCCAGAATCCTTACTTGGTTGCATTGGTTATTTCACTTCACTTGATCAGGTGATGAATGGAACAGTTAAAGTAGGTTTTATTGAATAAGCTCCATTTTGAGCGTATTTTACAGTTTTTCAGTTGTGTTTTAGTCTTGAGTCATTTTTTTTTTAGTTAGCTTCAAGATAGTTTCAGCTGCTGAGTGTCTAGTTTCATCTTTTGAGTGTATAGTTTCAGCTGAGTGTCTAGTTTCATCTTTTGAGTGTCTTGTTTCAGTTTTGAGTTAGTATTAGTTCTTACTCATTTCAGTTATGAGTCTTGAGTCTTGAGTTTTGATGTTTTTGTTACCAAGATGTTGATTCCATATTTCCCAATGGATAAGGCACTGGTCTGTTCTCCCAAAGATCTGCGGTTCTTGGCACCTCCAAGGAGATACCATCCCCATTGGAGCCAATGTTAATTTCAGTCTTTGTAGACTTCCTCCAGTGATCAAACATTCTCTTACAAAGTGATTTTAGGGTGCCAAAGTCAAATTTTTTCATTTCAGTGAGTCTTCAAGTAAAATTTGTTCACTAGGTGTTAGGTCTAGGGTTTGTTTTCACTCATTCCAAAGTTTTCCAAGTGTCGGTCCATGTCACCATTCAACTGAGTGTACCATCATTCAAAGAGTTGTCATCATCATTTTAGGTTCCAATGGCTCATTTTACACCATTTTCATGCTTGAGTTGTACTTGGGTAAGGCTCATTTCCCTCTCCTAGGGTTTTGAAGGTAATTTCTATTGGATGATCAAATCATCAAAAAAACTTGTATCCTGATGCTCATACACCTTTCCACGTCCTTAATGTACCTTATTGAACACTTCCCATCATTGATATCCCTCAAATTCCTCATTTTCCCACAAACCCTAGTTTCTTGCTACAATTTGACAATTTTACAGGTTAAGCCTATGTTTTTCCCTTTTTGACCCCTTCCCCTCATTCAATATTTAAATTCCACTTTCCCATATTTCCTAACATCCCTCCCTACTTCCCAAAATTTTCTCAGGAATTTAGAAGCCCCTTATCCCTTTCATTTCCCTTAATTTCTACAAATCCCCTGTTCCACACATCGGGATAGGTTTTACTCGAATGATGTTTTTGAGCAAGGAAAAACGAATTTGGAAAATGTGAGAGAGACTTTTGTCCAAAATAGGCCAAGGAAGAAAAAATCCTTCATTTTTTACAAGGTTTCATGGTTCTAGAGAAATGTAAAAAATACAGTTGCCTCGGGAGGATTGCTGCACTTCTGTAGTGACCTTGGGAAAATCAAGATTTCTCCTAGCTTGGTTGGCCAAATGATTTGTGTGATGAGTCAAATGATATTCAGACAAAGAGATATTTCCAATGAGCTATCATGAGCTCAATTTGGAGTTGAGGAAGACCTTCAAAAGTTAACTGCAATAGCAGTCTGCCTTTAAGCAGCCTCATTTTGTACATTTTGACCAGTCTTGGGAGATTTGACTTTTGACAGGGAAAATGAACTCCAAATTGAAAAATTCAAGTTGTGTTGGAAATTAGACTCAATAATATTTCCAATGAGCTATTGTGCGCCCAATTTTGACACCGGGAATGCCTCCAAAAATGGATATGAAAACGGTGCTATGCACAAAATCAGTGGCACTACGCATAGAAATTTTTAACACAGGCTTTTCCAATAGGTGCGTAGCGCCACTGGCGCTACGCTTTTGATGGAGGTATCTTCTTGCAAAATGGCTTACATAATTGGCATAAACATGAAAAAATATGCATGCTCAGAAATGTCTGAGAATTTTGGACAAGTTCTAGGTCTCCAAAAGGGCAAAAAACACCCAAAAAGTGCCCTCTTTGCCACTTTTTTGCCACACAGGAAGCAGTCTTGGAAGATTCCATTTTTGGAGGGGAAAATGAACTCTAAATCAAAAAATTAAAATCATTCCAAAAAGTAGACTCACTAATATTTCCAACAAGCTATCCTACACCTGATTTGGACTTTGGGAAGCCTTCCAAAAGTGGCCTGGAAAAAGCGCTACGCATAGGATCAGTGGCACTATGCATAGGAGAAATTTTTCCAATTTTGCCTCTTTGTTCAAAATTTCACCTAGTTTGCTGTCACTTTGAATTTTTCCTCTCTTGGTCAATTAATGATGTAGTTTGATGTAACTTGATGTACCATGATGTAAATATGATGAAAAATGACTTAAGGAGGTAGATACATTAGTTGTAGGTGGTTTTGAGCTGCAATGAATTGGTTTCCTAGGTTTTAGAGGCAAGCTATTCCATTGCCTATTTTTGTGTTCCTAGTTTAGATATGGTTGAAACCACCCCTTTCTCATGGATTTGACCCCTGATGGATAGCATAGGTGGTTTGGATGTCTATATCATGTGTTTTTTTAGTCATTTGTCAAGGTTGGACTCTTGTGGATGCTTTGAGCACTATTGTACATCACTTTTGCAGTTTGGCAAGGAAATAGACTAGGGTTTTGCAGCATTTTGTAGGATTATTGTGGTAAGGTTAATTAGTATTGTTTTCTCCTCTGTGATTCAGTTTATCATATTTTTATGTGTGCCATTATCTCTCTCTTTTTCTCCATAACTAAATGAATCAAGTATAAAGGTGGAATTCATTGATGTTTCAGTGCTCTGCCTTAGGGTTTAATTAGTTTTACATGTTTTCTATTGTTTGAAGAGGACTCATGATATTTTCACGCCCTCTCCAACTCCTCAATAGTCTTTAGACTCACCATTACACCTAATTCAAAGTACTAAAACACTTGCCTACCTCGCTCCACAGAAACCTCTACAAATCTGAGTTCATTCCCTCGACCCAAAACTGCCTTCCTCATCTGATCCAACAAACAATCATTAAAATCAATAAAACTTCTCTGAGCATATATCTAGCCTAAAATTAGTATTTAAATCAGTCATATCTTACATTATTTGCCATATTTCCTGAGATTGACAAGGAGAGAGCCCTCTCTCGACCTGGTAGGGCTAGCTACTAGTTTAAGCATGGTTTGATGTTACCCTAGACCTACCTTTATCAGCCTAAGGTAGATTTAGTCCATAATAGGTCCTAGTATAGATACCAGTCTCCCACTCTACAATTCTTGGCCAACTGTAAAACTCTCTTAATCTCCTCACTTATTCTGGGTTGATAGCTACTGGTTAGCATGTTCATAACTGGATGGACAAATGAATCAATGAAGTCTTTATAAGAAAAATAGTGGAATATCTCTATATCAATGGTGTCTAGAAGATGACAGATCTTGGATTGCCTTTGGTGTCTAACTTTTGGATGCTTACTGGAAATTTTTTGGACTGATAATATAGGAACATGTGAAACAAAATTGAAGAGTATTTGAACACTCTCTCATTTGGTAATCTGATAAACTGTTCATGGATTTTGTCTTCTATGAACTGAGAAAAGTTGTAAACTGTAGCAGGAGGCTTTCCTGGGAAAAAGATAGAAAGAAAAGTAAGGACAACCTCATCCACATGTTCATCTATGGTGTATCCTAAAATGAAAGAGAGCATGGTTATAATTTGTCTTCCTCTCTCAGAAAAAAATGTGGCAGCATATGGAGGATTATCTGTTGGAGTATGAGACTCTTTAATGATGAAAGTCTGAAAGATCTGAGCTTTCTTGGGAAGGTCTAACTTTATGTAGAGTTCAAGTGAACCTTCAATAGAAAGTGGGGTCTCATTTTGGCCTGGCTGGATGTTAGGGTCCCACGTTAACCCCCTTATTTATGTAATGGGATCACATCATAGTCAAGAGTCAATAAAGCCCATATTAATAATTGTAAGTGGTTAACCTGGTTTAATGACGGGACCACAGTTAGTTGCAAATGGGCCGTAGTATTAGATAGATGGTATTAGTAAAACCCACGGTATTGATCCGTGGTATTGCATGTATGAGTCATATATAAAGGATAGAGACTCCCTGTGAGGAGCGTCGTGTCTTATTTTGTAATCGAGCTCTGCTCTATCGGAGGTTGCCCCCTCGAAGAGGCAAGTGAACATTACTCTTTGAATAATAAAATCATTGTTGTTCTGTGTTCTGGGTATTTTCTCTTCGCATATTCTGTATTTGGGTAACATTTTGCAGGTTAAGAGCATAACACTGGATCTGCAACATTTGATTTATTGATTTTGCTATAATAGTGAATAAAACCTGTTGGTCAGGGGTGACTATGGCTCTTTGACTGAGAACATAACAAGCTTGGCAGAAGTGGATGATTTTTGGGAATAGGTGTACTTCTGGGAACAAGTACTTGGGCAAATTGGACTCCCATAGGTGAAGATCATCATTTTGGTTCAAAAACTTGTCTTTACTCCAACAGTGGAGTTTGAGTAGGTGGGCAAGGGAAGCAGTGTCCTCAGTTTGAAATTCTCTATTAGCTAAAGGAAGGTGGTCAATATCCAGGTGAAACGTTTGTAGAGGTCTTACATCTAGAGAGGTTTGGGAAGCCATAATTTGGTATTTTCAATGGAATTACTCTTTTTGTGGATTTGGGAGTAAGGTCAGAAGGTCTGGAACAATGGGGAGGGTAATAACAGTCTACAAAAAGGGGTTTGGGTGAAAAATAAGATTTTATTGAGTTTATGAAGGTTTTTAAATTAATTTAATTAAATAACCTTTGATAATTACTGTGTATAACTTTAAATTGCAGGGTTGTTCCATTTCTGTCAAGAATACATGGAAATTTGACGATTTAGTTCACAAATGGGGTTCCCTGGTAGTTGCAGAGGTTACTGAGGCTTCAATTGGCTATTTGTTGCTTCAATTTGTTGTCTGTACTGTCTTCGGGTGGAAAAAGGTGGTTAATTTGGTCGCACAGAGGTTCAGGGTGTCAAAATTGGTTAACAAAGGTTTACAACGAAAATGAGCGAAAAGAGTGAAATGGGGTTTTTTTTGTAGAAATTTTGAATAATATGACACATATTCACAGAGATTATCCTGATTATACACTTATAAGCGGAACATGCATAATACATAACCTCCTCTACGTTGATCATCAATTCACAGAAGCAGAAACATTCACAGGCGTACATAGAAGCATCAATCAAACTCATTAACACAGTATTTTCTCGGGGAAAGCATCTCGCTAAAAACCCCAACTATCTGTATATTATAGTGATTGAATCATGTAACATTACAAAGTACAATTATTATCACAAGCAATCCAGTACCAGCTCCACCTGTTACACACAATACAGCTAAGATCTGATCTCCAAATCTCCCCCGCTGCTTGCCTGCCTCCACAGCTCAATACATGCTCAAGAATTGAAGAGAATGGCTTACCAAACTCGTATTTGACCTGCAAATAATCACTCACACTCTGTTGGACGTGAGAACAGGCTACAATTCTTGATATTGGCCAATTCATTGGCATACTCAATCCCTCTGATTGTGCAAATCATCATGCACAGCTATAGTCACAACTGATAGCAATCTGATCCTCTAACACCTGTCCCTGTTGAACTGAACATGCACTGACATGAAACTGAGTTAACTGATGTATTCTATAGTTGCATTATGAGTTAATAAATTTTGAATTAATTAATAACTAATTCACCCAACTCATCTCTAGTCTATTGATCAGTTAGACTAAATACAACCAGTTTAACAAAGCTAAACTGAACACAACTCCATCAACTGCACCTCCAGTCCACTAAACTCAACTCACTTGAGTTCTAACTGAAGTCCTGCATGCAAATATTACTCATCCCATAGGTAACCACGTATTTCCCTCTGGGATCTGCATGTACCACATCCGTAGCTCATCCTGAAGTGCTCCAAGAGAATAAGATCAAGTTTATAGTCCAAATATTATTATGAGACAATAATATTTGACTTTTCTATTTCTGAGAGCCAGTCTAAAAATAGACTTGATCACTCACACTGTGATCACTCACACTGTGGTCACCCACACTGTGGTCACCCACACTGTGATCACCGACACTGTGATCATCCACACTGTGATCACCCACACTGTGATCATCCCTGCTGGGATCAAAATAGAACTTGCGCCATAATTTGCCTGCGGGCTCACTTAATGAAGGCGACTCTTTTCACTAAGCTCCATCATCTTGTTGCATTCTCAACAAGCATTTCTTGTTGCAAACTTTTCAACACTCCCTCTCAACAAGAAAGGCTTCCTCTCAAACCCGATCCTGAAACTTTGGAATGTTCTCCATGCAACACATCTGGCTGGTCCACTTGCTCTGTCATCAAAGTCTTTGACTGCTATTGCCTTTGTCGACTGAAAACTCTGCATCTCAATGCTCTTCAGTATCTGACTGCTCTAGCCTCTGTCACTTTGATCTCTGACTGCATCTGTGTTGTTGCTAGTTCTATCTCCCAGCATTGCATCCACACTGCACCTCCCAACTGACCTCCCTGTTGGGCTAGAAACACCCTCTGATGATGAAGCTCTACCTGCTGCTGACAAGTGCTCCCTCTCTGACATCTGCGCTACTGCAACATCTCCATGAATCTCACACCATTGCACACCTCTCTGTGCCACCTATCACTGTGCAAAACACTTGTGCCTCTCGCATTGCTGCAGCCTGCTAGCTATGCGCCGTCTTGGGATTCCCTGCACTGTCACTCTCTCTGCCGCTCCATCTGCATCTGTCTCTACCCAATCAATCTATTCCTGCTACTACACATATGGGGCTCCCGTAGCAAGGTCTCATCCAAGAGGTTGGGTACCTCAAGGATCTTGCCCCTCCTCCTTGGGACAATCAATCCACATCACCCCACCTCCTACCTGGAGGTATGGCTGCATGCGATCCCTCAGCCCACCTGGCTCAAAGTTTCCCCCTATTGGAGGTCTCTGGATGAGTAGATGTCTCTACTCAATCTCCTCTCAACTTCCCTTGTTGTGGCTCCTCCACAACCTCCTGAAGCTGATGCACCAATCGTGGCTCCTCCACAATCGTCTGAGACTTCTTCTGGCTCTGCACGTTGAGAGGTAATATACGCTCCCTCTCAACCACCAAGTCTCCATTAGTTGCCTCGCTTCTCAAGGCTTTGCATGCATCTTGAACCTCAAGAGCATACAGGTTCCTGACCCATGAACCAATCTCATGACAACGAAAGCATCTCACCTTCGACTTGTCAACCTTCTTCTCATCATTGGAAGAACTGGATTCGAAAAGAGAAACCTTCTCCTTCCCCTTCCTCACCTTACTCGCTAAGGCACAATTCTCCTCATCATGCATAGATGAAGAACTGTCTTTGGTGCTCCGTCTGATCTCCTCCTGCATCAAATCCGACCATAGTCGTTCAAAATTTGGCAGTTTCTCCCTTCCATTCACTGAGTCCAAGTAGCTATGCCAACTCTTAGGAAGGTCAAGGCATCCTAGACTCACCATCCCCATCTGACAGTCACCCCCACACATCCCAGCTCATCCCGGCATTGGGTGAACTTCGTGAGTTACTGGGGCATACTGTCTCCATTCTCACACTGAATGTTTCTGAGTTTTATCTCTTGCTTTGGAATTAAATTCGAATTCTACCAGCACAAAACTCAACCGCTTCCGATCTAGAATTCGTGAGAAAAAAGTATTTCTTGTACAGAGATCGACTGTCTGGGCATTCACCGGATATATCACCTTCCAAAAAAAGGATGAATCCAGAGGCTACCTGGCCCGATTACAGACTCTGCCTGAAGAAATAAAATGTAAACACTTCCTGAATAGTAGATCAGATGATCAATCCTCGCTTGATATCCTGTAAAAAATCTCTTCTACAAATCAAGCAGCTCCAATACCATGTAGAAACTTTTTCTAAAAATCATCTAGCTCTGATACCATGTAGAAATTTTGAATAATATGACACATATTCACAGAGATTATCCTGATTATACACTTATAAGCGGAACATGCATAATACATAACCTGCTCTACGTTGATCATCAATTTACAGAAGCAGAAACATTCACAGGCGCACATAGAAGCATCAATCAAACTCATTAACACAGTATTTTCCCGGGGAAAGCATCTCGCTAAAAACCCCAAATATCTGTATATTATAGTGATTGAATCATGTAACATTACAAAGTACAATGCTTATCACAAGAAATCTAGTACCAGCTCCACCTGTTACACACAATACAGCTAAGATCTGATCTCCAAATCTCCCCCGCTGCTTGCCTGCCTCCACAGCTCAATACCTACTCAAGAATTGATGAGAGTGGCTTACCAAACTCGTATTTGACCTGCAAATAATCACTCACAATCTGTTGGACGTGAGCACAGGCTACAATTCTTGATATTTGCCAATTCATTGGCATACTCAATCCCTCTGATTGTGCAAATCATCATGCACAGCTATAGTCACAACTGATAGCAATCTGATCCTCTAACACCTGTCCCTGCTAAACTGAACATGCACTGACATGCAACTGAGTTAACTGATGTATTCTATAGTTGCATTATGAGTTAATAACTTGTGAATTAATTAATAACTAATTCACCCAACTCATCTCTAGTCTATTGATCAGTTAGACTAAATACAACCAGTTTAACAAAGCTAAACTGAACACAACTCCATCAACTGCACCTCCAGTCCACTAAACTCAACTCACTTGAGTTCTAACTGAAGTCCTGCATGCAAATATTAGTCATCCCATAGGTAACCACGTATTTCCCTTTGGGATTTGCATGTACCACTTCCGTAGCTCATCCTGAAGTGATCCAAGAGAATAAGATCAAGTTCATAGTCCAAATATTATTATGAGACAATAATATTTGACTTTTCTATTTTTGACAGCCAGTCTAAAAATAGACTTTGATCACTCACACTGTGATCACTCACACTGTGGTCACCCACACTGTGGTCACCCACACTGTGATCACCCACACTGTGATCATCCATGTTGGGATCAAAAATAGAACTTGCGCCATAATTTTCCTGCGGGCCCACTTAGTGAAGGCGACTCTTTTCACTAAGCTCCATCATCTTGTTGCATTCTCAACAAGCATTTCTTGTTGCACACTTTTCAACATTTTTAGCCTTTTAACCAATAATGGTTACATTTTGGCGTGATATTTATTGAATGAACAATGGGCAGTTTTGGTTTAGGCGAGGAGGTGGTTTTAGGTCATATCACACTGCTTTTGGATGGAGGGCGGTATTTTTTGCGAGCACGTGATATAACCTAGTGCTGCCACATAATAGAACAGTGCCCGCCCAAAACCACGAATCTCGCGTGCTCTTGGTCCGTTAACTGTCGGATGATGAATACACGTGGTATGGTTGTGCACCGATGGATCTGGAGGTGGGAGATCAGAGGGATATCGCATGGTGAAGTTGCACGGATAGAGTTGGAATTTGATTGGCGAGGCCCAGGGTTTAATTACAATGAATTGTAATTAATCAACAAATAATGACGAGATTTTTAATACAAGCAAATGGTTAATAAAGGTGGGGACCATGGGTTATATTGCGGAGTTTTTTAACTATACACCAAGGCTTGGTGGGTTAAAAGGGTGTCGGGAAATTATAACGTGGGGGATTTATAAAGTGAGAATTTTAGCAAATAACTTAGTATAAAGGGTTTTTGTGGGTTTTTAAGGGGAAAATGGAAATTAATAAGGGGGGAAAGCATTATTTGTGATGGGAATGTGTTTCACACTAGGGAAGAAAGGTTTTGGGAAGGGGGAATGATTTTTTAAAGGGTAAGGTCTGGGGAAATGTGTGAAACAAAGGGATAAAAGGTCAAAATGAAGGAAAAGGGTTTTTACAAGTAATGAAGGGATAATGAGGGGAAATTAGTAAAGTAAGTATTTGGGGGTCTAGTGAAATGAATGGAAATTAGTGAATAAGTTTTAGTGAATGTCATTTCTCTTTCACAATTCCTCTTGCACATGAAACCTAGGATTAAGCATGATGAATGCGCTTTTGACTTAGCAATCTTGTGCACTTGCAAAACTTCTTCTACCTACCCTTTATTTACCCTAGCATTTTTTCTTCATTCAATGGGTGCATTTGAGCTTGTTTACCCTTTATTTCTTTTTCTTTTGATAAGCAAACTATCTAATTCTAATCTTATAACTTCCAATGGCTTAGATTAAACTGATGAGCTCATTATTATTCTCTACCTAACTACTGATTTGCCAAGATTAAACAGTTTGGCTAGATCTTTATTCTCCATCTATCAACATGAAATTTAAAGAATTAATGAGTCAAGATTAAACTATTTGACCACCATGGATTGTGGCATTTTTGACAAGTTGCACACAATATTATTTTGCAAAGTAAAGTAAAAGGAGTGGCATTTGGATTTGCACACTTTCATGATCTATTTTTATCTTTTTTGTGGGGTTCATATGTTTTAATTTTTTGATCTTTTCTTTCTTTTTTTCCTTTGATTATTCCTTTAGGACATACCCTCTTTACATTTTTTAATTTTAATATGGGGAAACATTTTTCAGAAAGAAAAAGTATGTACAATATTACAAGGCTAACTATAGCGAATTCAAAATTATGAATCCTATTATTATAGGACCCTAATAGTGGCTCCACATGGGGATGAAATTTCCTAATGAAATGCCAAGAACTTTAATATCAATAGCCTTTGAATAATTGAATGTGGTTGCCTTGTAACTGCTCCTCTGCGATCTGCTTTATTTCATACATATGATGGTACACCTTTCAAAGCTCAGGGCCTTCTCTTCGAGCTTCAACCTCAAAATATTACCATCCAATCTAATCTAAATTTTGCAACTAAAATGAACTAATGTTAATATGTGGATAAGTAATGCTTCAACATTCTACCATTGACTTGTCCTCTTGGTAGATCTGTTCCATCTAGTTGTCTCAAGAAAAATGCATTGTTACCTCTGTTACCATAAATGATATAAGGGCCTTGCCATAGGAAATCAAATTTACCATTTTTACCCGTTTCTTCTCTTCTAGAATCCCATTTGAGTACTTTTTCACCTATGTAAAAATCATCAACTTTGGTCTTCTTGTCAAAAATATTTTTGATTTTATCCTGGATCACTTGTGATTTGACATAGACTTCTTCACTGGTTTACTGCAAATGTATTGTCTGATTTATCATCCTTTGGATATCATTAGGTTCTACTCGAAACTCTTGAATCATATTCATCACTAATACTCCTAAAGAGGATGGAAAAACAACCAATCCATATACTAGCTGATAAAGAGATGTACCAATGAACTTTTTGGTAGTTAGTTTATCTGGCCATAAGGCATTAACCAAATTTTTGTTCCAGGTCTTCTTGTCATCTTTTAGCATCTTCTTGATGATATTAACAAGGCTCTTGTTTGAGGATTATGCAATTCCATTACCTTGAGGGTAATAGGTAGTGGAATGGCCAAGGGTAATGTGATATTTGTTATGAAAGTCTACCATTTTCTTGGATTTGAATGCAACTGCATTATCAGTAATGAGATTTTGTGGGCATCTAAACCTAGAAAGGATGTTTTTATCAAGGAATGAAATGATGACAGAGTTTGTGGCTTATCTAGAAGAGATGGCTTCTATCCATTTAGTAAAGTAGTCAGTGGTTGTCAAAATCCATTTATGTTGGGTTGAGGAGGATGGGTGAATTTCCCCAATGAAGTCTAAACCCCATTGTTGAAAATGCATTTTTGTGGAGATGGGTTTAAGAGGTAATGGTAAGAGTTTCCTTTTGCCTTCAAATATTTGGCACTTGTGACAGGAGGTCATATATTTCTTGACATCTACAAAAAGGGCGGGCTAGTAAAAACCTGCCCTTAAAATCTTATCATAAGTTGTTTTCCAATATAGGTGTCCTCCACAATCTGTTATGAAACCAGCTCAAGAAAAGATAGAAAAGATAGATCAACACCTTAGAATTCAGCCTCTTCGAGGGGGCAACCTCCTTTACATTACATAAATGAATAATTCTTGGATGCCTCAAATGACAAAACCTCCTTTCTATACATAGGAGTCTAAGGAGTCACAATATAATCCAGCCGACCTAACAATAATAATATAAAGGTACAAAAATAACAATAGATGGATTCTATGGGGCACATAAATAACAATATGGGGGTAATAGGGGCACAAAAATATAAATAAGGGGTATAACTACAATAGTAATGGGGTAATCACTAGTATTATAGGGACCCAACATGCCCCTCTCCTTCAAAAAAGTGTTGTCCTCAACGCTTGAGTAGTTCTGGATACTTCTGCATAAAATTCTCATCCTCCCATGTGGAATATTCGGCGGATAAGTTCTTCCACTTGATAAGATACTCTGAAATTGATCGATTTTGTAGTTGTCGAGTTCTTGTTTCTGTGACTGCTTTCGGTTCCAATATAATTTTTCCTTCCTCGTCAAGTTCTGGCAATATTGTTTGAATTGGGAGCTTGTCGCCTATAACCTTCTTTAAACATGAAACATGGAAAACTAGGTGCAATCGAGAAGCTGCAGGAAGCTCCAATTTGTATGCCATAGTACCAATCTTTTGCAACACCTTGTACGGACCATAATACTTTGGTGATAATTTGTTACCCTTCTTAGCTTGCTTTAGGGACATTTTCTTATATGGTTGTAGCCGTAGGAATACCCAATCACCTACATCAAAACTTCTTTCACTGCGATGTTGATCTGCCTGTTGTTTCATTCTATTTTGTGCCAACACGAGGTTATCCTTTAAGAGTTGGAGGACTTGTTATTGATGTTCGATGTGATGTTCCACTGCTTGAACCTTAGAATTTTCTCTTAAATATGATGTGATGGATGGTGGTTGATACCCATAAAGTGCCATAAATGGGGTCATTTTTGTTGCTGTATGGAAGGAAGTGTTATACCACCATTCAGCCAAAGGAAACCATTTGACCCATTGTGTCTGTTTATCAGATACAAAGCAACGAAGATATCCTTCCAAACATTTGTTTACTATCTCAGTTTGCCCATTAGATTGAGGATGATAAGATGAGCTATGAGCTAACTGAGTACCAAGACAAGAAAATAATTCTGTCCAAAAATTTCCAGTGAAAATGTGATCTCTGTCACTTACAATAATCTTTGGGTTTCCATGTAGCTTTTGAACTGTTTCCATAAATGTAGTAGAAACTATACTGGCTTTAAATGAATGTGATAATGCACAAAAGTGTGCATACTTGGTAAGTCTGTCAACTACCACCATGATGACACTCTTTCCCTCAGACTTGGGTAAACCTGTGATAAAATCCATTGAAACCTCGTCCCAACGTTGGCTTGGAATGGATAAATGTTGTAATAGACCCGGTGTCTTAATTGTTTCAACTTTATTTTGTTGGAAAACCAAACATTCCGCCACAAAATTTTGAATATCTAATTTAAGGCCATCCCAAAAAAATTCCTTCTTAACCCTGTGGTAAGTTTTTAAAAATCCTGAGTGCCCTCCTAAGGGAGAAGTGTGCAATTCCATAAGAATCTTTTGTTTTAGCTGGGAATTCTTACAGAGGTATAAGCGATCTTTATACCATAACGAATCATTTTGCCAGTTAAATGTATCAGAAGTACTGGAATCTTGTTGTAGCTTTCGAATAAGTGCCCACACTTCTTCGTCATTCTTCCATTCCTCCCTTGCTTCGTTTATCCAATCTGGTTGGATAATAGAAATGGCACACAACAATGCTTCCACATCCTCATCCTTTCTTGAGAGTGCATCTGCCACCACATTTTGCTTCCCTTTTTTGTAGATGATTTCAAAGTCATAACCCAACATCTTTGTGACCCACTTTTGTTGCTCTTCAGAGGATAATCTTTGTTCTAAAAAGTATTTAAGGCTATCATGATCCGTTTTTACCTTGAAGTGTCTTCCCATTAGGTAGGGTCACCATTTCTTAAGTGCATGGAGTATTGCCAAAATTTCCTTCTCATAAATAGCTTTGCTTAAAAACTTTCCCTTGATTGGACGACTTTCAAAAGCAATGGGTCTTTCATCTTGCATTAGAACAACACCAATTCCATTTCCTAAATCATCACATTCCACAATAAAGGTTTTTGTGAAGTCCGGTTTAGCTAAGACCGGTGCTTGGCACATTGCCTCTTTAAGATGTTCAAAGGCCTTTGTTGCTTCCGGAGTCCATGAAAATGAATCTTTCTTCAATAATGTTGTTAGAGGTGTTGCTATTCTCCCATAATTCTTAACAAACTTGGGATAATACCCTGTCAACCCAAGAAATCCTCGCAGATGCTTTATGGATTTGGGGATTTTCCATTCCTTAATGGCTTTAATTTTGCTAGGGTCTACCTTAACTCCTTCATGAGATACAATATGACCCAAATATTCCACCTCCTGGACTCCAAAGAAACATTTGGATCTTTTTGCATATAATTGTTTCTCCTCCAATAGTTGTAGCACCCTGTCAACATGTTCAACATGATCCTTCCAAGACTTGCTGTAGATTAGTATATCATCAAAAAATACTAACAAATTTTTTCTAAGGAATGGTTTGAAAATTGAATTCATCAAACCTTGAAATGTTGAAGGTGCATTGGTAAGGCCAAAAGGCATGACCAAAAATTCCTAATGACCCTCATGAGTTCTAAATGCCGTTTTCGGAATGTCTTCAATCTTCATTCTGATTTGATGATATCCCGAACGAAGATCCAACTTGGTGAAGTAAATTGATCCATGCAATTCATCCAATAATTCATCAATGACAGGAATGGGGAACTTATCTTTAATAGTGAGCTTATTGAGCTCCCTATAATCTGGGCACATGTGCCATGATCCATCCTTCTTGTGCACCAATACTACTGGAGCTGAGAAAGAAATTTGACTTGGTTGAATTATACCAGCCTCTAGCATTTCTGCAACCATACGTTCAATTTCACTTTTTTGGACATAGGGATATCTGTACGGCCTGATGTTTGGAGGAACACTTCCTAGAATTAGATGAATGGCATGATCATGATCATGCATAGGTGGGAGACCTTTTGGAGTCTCAAATACCTTGGAATGATTGTCCAGGACTTTTTGGAGATCTGGAGAAATAGATGATTCCAATGTGGAAACATCTAGCGAACATAGTTGTGCAATTACACCTCTTTTCTCCTTTTTTAGAAGCTTTGTCATGCCATTAGAGCTGATTATCTTTCCTGGTTTCCCTGCAATACCCCTTAATTCAACTTCCTTTCCTTCCGTAGAAAATTTGATGAAAAATTCTTGAAAATTAAAAGCTATTGTACCCAAGGATTGTAGCCATTGGACTCCTAGTACAACATCAACACCTCCCATTGGAATGGAAAGCATTGGGCTAGTCAATACATATTCTCCCATGGATAGCTTGATATTATGGCACCTTCCAGAGCAATTTATTGTTCCTCCATTTGCAATCATCACTTGACACTCTGGTGCTGGATATAGGAAGAAATTCAATTCTTTTGCTACCCTACAATGAATAAAATTGTGGGTGCTTCCTGAATCAATCAACACTATTACCTTTTTCTTCTTGATTTGTCCTTCTATCTTGATGGTTTGAGGAGTGGTAATTCCCGCCAATGCATTACAAGATATGGTCGGATTTATTTGTTCTTCATCTAGGCTTTGTTCTTGGAGTATATCCTCTTCTTTTGACCTTTCTTGCTCCTTTTCTTCTTCCTCTTCACAATCTATGTAGAATAATTTCTTCTCAGCACACTTATGACCTTTTGTGTATTTGCTATCACAATTGTAACAAAGCCCTTTTGCTCTTTTTTCTTCCAATTTTTGTGGTTTCAACCTTGTAGGTTGTGGAAGACTAGGGGCAAAAACACTTCCGTCTTTATAGTTGTGAGTGGTATGCTTCCTAGTTGCCATAATTTTGCTTTCCATTTTTCTTGCCAACCTGAATGCCTTCTCTAATGAATCAGGTTCCCAAAGGCGAACATCATGTTGGATATTATACTTTAAAGACCCTATGAACACATCAATCCTATGCTCCTCTGGAATATCTTTTACCCTTATGTTCAATTTTTGGAACTCCTCAATGTGCTCCATTATTGAACCCTTTTGTTTGAGACTTATCAATTGACTAAAAAAAGTGTTGCTTTTTGTATCCTCATAATGTGCTATCAATTCTTCCATAAAAATTGCCCAAGTGATAAATTGTTTACGAGAACAAAGCCATTGATACCATACAAACTGATTTGGTTCCAAATATACAGTTGCCATACGTACCTTTTGTGCGTTTTGCACATTATTGAGATCGAAGAATTGCTCCATCTGTAATATCCATGTGGCGGGATCATTGCCATCAAACTTCCTCATATCGATTTTTGGAATATGGTGATTCTTCGATCCAACATTAGCGTCTATGGAATCATGATTAACATTTCTTTTGTTCTTATCATTAGTTTCCTTTACTACCTTTTCACCATTAGTAAGTATTTGTTGTAGAAAATTTGTCAAATCTGTCTTCAAATCTGCCATGCCTGTCTTCAAATTTGTGTTCAAATCTATCTTCAAATTGTCCATCTTAGCTTCCATGCCATTCATCTTAGCTTCCACGCCATTTATCTTAGCTTCTGTTAACTTTTGTGAGCGTGATTGTACTTGTTCTTGTAATTTTGATATATCATGTAGCATTTCTTCCTCTTCTTCATGAGTCATGCTAGAGCTTTCAGGTTCCTTACTAGGTGTTTGCATTTTCTTTCCTCGGGGCATCAGTTACCGATAATAATGCTCTACTATTCCCTTTGAATTCCTTCAAAATAAATTTTCAAACCAAGCTTAGGCAAAAATTTAAAAAATCTACACACCTTTTTTCACTTTGTAGGAGCTCGATATTGCCTCTGACGTATCTCTGTACTTTCCAATCATCTAGTTTTGAATTTGTGACCTGTAGTAGCTCTCTGTGTCCTCTTTCCAATGCCACCAGTCTGATCCAAATTGGATTCTCCAAGAAAGAGTTATGCATAATCTCCCAAGATGACCTGATTATAGACCTTTCCAGAAGAGCGAACTTGTATGAAGTGCCACGTGTACAATTTTTTATCTTTGGTTCTGAAAAAGATATACAAGAAACTATCCGTCCTCTTTCTGTACCTTCTTACAAAATTTCAATCTGATTCCCAGAGAGAAAGTTATGACGATTTTCCCCAGGTCACCTGTTTTGAATGTAATTCAGGAGTCTGAAAAAGGACCAAATTCCTCAGATCATATCTCCGCAAATATCACGCGAAAAGCTTTGAAATTCGGACCCAAGGTTCAACGCGATTTCTTCTCAAATGGGTTTTTTTTGCGACTTCTGAAATGTCACATAAAATAAGTTATAGCGAAAATTCCACGATGACCTGTTTGGAGCAACGAAACCCTAGAATCCAAAGCGCTGATACCAAATGTTATGAAACCAACTCAAGAAAAGATAGAAAAGATAGATCAACGCCTTAGAATTCAACCTCTTTGAGGGGGCAACCTCCTTTAAATTACATAAATGAACAATTCTTGGATGCCTCAAATGACAAAACCTCCTTTTTATATATAGGAGTCTAAGGAGTCACAATATAATTCAACCGACCTAACAATAATAATATAAAGCCACAAAAATAACAATAGAGGGATTCTATGGGGCACAGAAATAACAATATGGGGGTAATAGGGGCACAACAATATAAATAAGGGGTATAACTACAATAGTAATGGGGTAATCACTAGTATTATAGGGACCCAACATAATCTCCTGCATGAAATTCTTGCATAAATTTTTCAGCTTCATCTTTTAATAAACAATTTAATAGAATGACACCATTATCTTTCCAAAATAAAGCATTGTCTATGATACAATATTTCATTGATTTCATTTTCAAAAATCTAGCTTTAGTTCTAGATAAACCAGGAGGAGCTTGTAAATTTAGTAAAACCGATATAATATTTGCATACTAGGGTGAATCTATGAAAGCTTCACTGATCTGTAGAGTCTCCATCTCTTCCTAATCATCTAGGGCAGCAATGAAATTTATATCTAAGGCCTCATAGATCGATTCAACCATGAGTTTAGCTAAACCTTAGCCTTTGATAACTTTTTTAGGCTTTATTTCTATGTCATATTCCAAAATAGTGGCAATCCATTTGCCTCTCTTTTCTTCAGGCCCATTCTGTGTCAGAATGTCCTTTACTACTGAATTTGGAACATAAGCAATGATGTGTGAATACAAGATGTATACTTTGAAATCTTTAATAGATTTCACTAAAAAAAGTGCTTGTTTTTCCATTATGTTGTACTTTAGTGTATCATATGTCAAATATTTGCTAAAAAATGCAATAGGGTGCTCATAACCTTGATCATTCTTTTGCAACAAGATTGCAGTAATGATATGTTCTGAAGCAAAAGGAAAAATTATAAAATCTTTTTGGAAATCAGGACTTATGAGGACTGGTGTTTTAGTAAGGGCTTCTTTGATTGCCTCAAAAGACTGTTTAGCCTCTACTGTACACTTAAGTGCTGAATCTTTATTTAACATGTTATTTAGTTCTCCAATTAATTCTGTTAAGTTTGAAATGAATCTCCTAAGAAAATTTATTTTTCCTAAAAATGATTGTAATTCCTTGATGTTTCTAGGATGAGTGATGCTTAGGATTGCCTCTATTATAGCTGGATCTATCCTAATTCCATCTTTTGATATTAGTGTCCCAAGAGTTTACCTCTTCTAGACCAAAGAGTGTCTTTTTGGGATTTAAGGAAATACCAAATTTTCTACATTTAATGAAAACTCTTCTTAGGTGATCTAGACATTCATTATCTGATTTGGAAAACACTGTGATGTCATCTTGGTAAACCACTAGAAAGTCATGGATTTCTTTTGCATAATATATGTCCATTTCTCTTTGGAATGTTGCTCCAGCATTCATCGATCCAAAAGGGATCTTCAAATACATGAAAGTACCCTAGGGAGTGGTAAATGCAGTCTTTTCTTGATCCTCTGGTCGAAATAAGATTTGGTTGTATCTAGAATCCATCAAGAAATGAAATTCTGGATGATCCTACTACCCTCTGGAGAATGTGGTCCATTTTAGGGAGAGGGTAGTTGTCTTTTAATGACACTTTGTTCAAGTTCCTGAAATCAACATAGAGTCTAATTTCTCTTGTTTTATTTCTAGTAGTGACCAAATTAGAGACCCAATCTGAATATCTAATTGGTGCTATGATTTGTGCATCATACCTCCTTTTTACTTATTTTTCAATTAATGGCATAAGAACTGGATTAATTCTCCTAAGATTCTGTTTACAGGGTTTTTGATCTTCTTTGATGGGTATCTTAAGACTTAAGGTATTCATAACTCCAGGCAAAGACATCTTGAAACTCTTTGAAAAGATTTGTGTATTTCAACTTTTCATCTGGAGGTAATGCTTTGGATATTTTGATAAGCTTGGGTTTCTCTTATGTTCCTATGTTATATTCTTCTATGTCTGCTCTTAAAGGCTCCATTTTTGGTTTTCTAGCTAAATCATTTGAATCAAACAAATCTTCTAGTGGGACTAATCCTTTAGGAAAAAATTTATTTTTAAGGTTTAAATCTCAAAATCATCATTGATTATTTCTTCTATTTCTACTTTTTCTAAGTTATCTATTTCTACTTTAGTGAATTTATTGGGTTTATCTACATCTAAAGCATTTATATCTACCTCACTATTTATGATGTTATCTACTATACAATTAGTATCTATGTTACAATTTTGAAACTCTCCTTCGGCATTTATGAAATCATATATTTGAGAATCTTGTGAAAAAATTTGCCAATATTTCAAATTGTTAGGTATAACAGGTCTATGTCTTACTTTCGTTGTGTACTTGTGATTGGGCTGAAACAGTAATTTGCAAGTGCTAGCAAAAGTAGCCAAACTATGAGCTTACATGTTCTGTTTCCTAGGAATAGCTGCAAAACCAGTTTCAAGAAGATCCTTAATCAGATCTAAAACTATTTCTCTATATTGGCTAAGTCTAGGATTATTCACAGAATATTCTCCTTTAATTTGTTTTATGATCAATTATGAATCTCCCATGATAGAAACTCTCTTGGATCCAAGTTTTCTTACAATTTTCAATCCTAAGATTAAAACTTCATACTCTACCATGTTGTTTGTGCATTTAAAGTTTAATCTAAAGGCATGACCTTCAAAATGATTGTTTTCCATGTTATGAATCCAAGCTCTTGCACCTACTCATAATCTATTTACAAAACCATCAAAATCTAAATGCCATAGAGACTCATGAAATATGTTTTCACTATCATGTGCTTTGTATTTTTCTTCTATAGTTGTGATTTCATTTTTGCCATTGTCTGAATTATACAAGATAAATGAGTCCATGTCATAATGCATGGAGTATATAGGGTAATTCTGTGGTTTTTCTGAACTACTTACCATGTATTTCATCAATTTTTCTCTGTAAAGTTTCCTTTGTTGACCAAAAACAGAGATGGTGGCATATGACATGTCTAATTGTAGAGATCCTTGCAATTTTTCTCCTCATGAGCGAGATAATAACATTCCATACTTAGGTGGGATATCAGAAACTACTATTTCCATTACAATACTCTTTGCTGGGCACTGGACTAGAGTCACACACAAATCTTTAATCAGACCAAGGCATTTGACTTGGCTAGAATCAAAGGAAAACAGGTCCTTATATGGTTTGGTGATATCTAAATTCAATCTCTCCATGATTTCTTTAGACATTAGGTTATGGGATGCCCTTGAGTCTAGCATAGCATTATGTAAGATTTTATCATGAACATTCAAGCTAATATGGAATGGAGGGATACCCCCTTTGATCATCATTAAGGTTTACAACATCTTCTCCTTCACCTATGTTTAATGTTTCAGTGATTTGTGTTCTGTAGGATTCATTTTTCACTAGCTCGGTCAAAGGAACTAATATTTTCAACTTGGTTATCTCAGTCTTAATGTTGAATGGCAATTGAGTTTTGCTTGATTATGTGACATCTTCCTTAGAAAATGTGGTATGTGTACCTTTATCTTCTTTTTCAGCAGTTGGCAATTCAGTTTGTGTTTCAGCAGTTTTTTTTGAATTATCTTATTTGGGATAGTTTGATTAACAGTTTTAGTTTGAGTTTCAGCTGAAGTTATATCTACAATTTTTGGGCTAGAAGTCTCCTGTGTTCCTCTAGGGAGAATTTGTAGAACTTTGGTCACAGGAGCTTCTGTTATTTTTTTAGTTTGTGTTGGTCTTGATTTATTAGTGGGAATTTCATTATTATTTTTGCTTCTAAGGCTATACTGTTTGTGAACTTCATAAATAGCAGATTCATAGCCCTGTTTGTAGTCAAAGGATCCCCCAGATTCTAATTTCAATTGTTGTAACATTTCCTCTTCTTCTTGAGTAAGAAAAACATCATATTCATTTTTAATTCCTAATAGGTTTATCTGGGTATCCTCTTCTTCTTCATGGTTTTGTGAACCTTTAGCATAATTTTCCTGGAAAGGTGGTCTAATTTGTTGATCTGGTATTGCATCTCTTGTTTTTCTAGTATTAAGATTTTTCCTAAAATTGGGGTTTCTAATTGGGGGTGCTTGTTGATTTTCCCACTGAGATTTTCTTTCCATATTTTCTAATCTATCCATTATCCTTTCTACACTTTTAGCTAAACTATCTATTTTACCATCTGAAGTGGATGGTTCCTCTTTAATGGTAACTCTTTTCTCAATTCTCATCCTAGCTTTCTTAGCTAATAAATTTGCTTCTACACTAACAACATTACTTTGCATCTGTTCCAATGTTTCAAGGTTTCTTTCTCTCAATTGGTAAGACATATCAATGTCAAACCCATCAAGAAATTTGATTAGTGCTAAGTCTGGTGGAGGTTTAATATTTGCAGGGATTGCATTATAGATACTATTGAACCTAGTACAATAATCTTGAACAGATTCATTAGGAGCTCTTCTAATGTTATCATATTCAGACAATATTTGTAACATGTTTTTCTTTCTTTCCCATTCTATCAATAAACAGTCTATGGAAAGCAGCTAAATTAGCAATATGAATAGCAGGTAAACCTTTGAGCCATTTTTTAACATCCCCTGTCAGTGTTTGGGAAAATAACCTCATTTGCACATCAAACTCATCAAACTTGTGTAATTTAAAGTAGTCAGTCATTTTATTCACATGATGTTGGGTAGTATACTCACCAGTAGCATCAAACAAAAAGATTTTACTTTGATAGTCTTGGGGCATGGCATGTAGTTGAGCTGGTAAGACCAAAGGTGCATATCTGTTTGCCATGGCTGAGATTTTGGTTTGACTGTGGGGAAAAGTAGTAGTGCTTGAAGAAGGAATTGAGATGGTTGTAGATGAACTAGAGGAACTAGATGAACTTGAGATGTTTGGTTGGAGAGGAAGCTGAGGTGTGAATGGTTTAGGGGAATGAACTGTGGTGGATATTATAGGTGAGATGGTAGTAAATGGAGTTGTATTTACATTTTTTGAAGACTCTGTAGAAATTTTAGGGGTAGCAGCAGTTAAGGCAGCTAATTCAATTGATTGTTGAAGATAGGCCTCGTCTATATGGCTTATCAAGGTTAAGGTTAAAGCTTCTAGTTTATCAAAAGTATCCAAAACATGTTGATATAAATCTAGATGTATAGGAACCTTTTTGACTCAATGAATTGAATAAAATTAGGGTCTATTAAAGTTTCATGAATTGAATTTTCTGATTTGGTTCTAAACAAAGAAAGCTCAAATGATAAATCAAACTGAATATCCTCTAAACTTGACAACTCCTTAGGGAGTGAATTTGCTTTAATTAACTAACTACTACTTCCTTGAGTTTCTACCTTTTTTGAATTTCTTAAAATTTTGTCAGGGTCATCAACTATTGTAGCAGGGTTTGGATCTAGATTTTCCCTGGTATAGTGTGTTCTTTTGGGAGCCAGAATTTTATTTTTTTACTTGTTTTATGAAACCTTTTAACAACTCTAAAATAACCTTAAGGTGCAAAAGATGAGATTTAAGATTTCCTCAAAGTTTTATTACACTTAGGATCGAGTCCCCAATATGATCGCCAATATGTTATCACTCCAAAATTTCTCTAGAGGTTTTGTGAAAGAAATGATAGAGGTAACCAGAAACCAACTTGGGAGATTAGGATCTAGCCTTCCTAATGCTCAGAGAGGGCTCTCTTTTTATGATTTAACTTTGTTTAGTCAATTGATTTTAGGCTACTTATGATTGTACTTGGGTTTTGGTTTTGATTTGGTGGTGGGATCACTGACTTATATGGATAGAGAGATGTCTTTTAGCATTGGGATATGGGGTCAAGTGTCAAGTAAATGGGACTGGATAAAGTTCTAAATATTGTGTTTACAGGGAAAGGTAGCTGAGTAAATTCAGATCTTAAGGCTGGATGGTGAAGTGGTTTTCAATTGGATCCAAGGAGCAATTAAGGGTTCCTTAAACCAGATAGTGAAGGAAATGGTAGAAGTCAATTGAAACTAGGGAGAAATGAAGGATTCCCTAATCTGGATATCAGAAGAAAACATTAAAATGATCATCTGTTCAAGACAGAGTGTGCTTAAACAAATTTTGTAAGATAATTCCAATTAATTCATTCAATTTAGATAGCATGCAAGTTTGTGAAACACTTAAGAAAATAACAATTTGAAAAAAAAAGAAAATACTTCACTGAAGTAGCTCAACACATGAATCCTATAATGCAATCTCTTTATTACTTAGTCCAGTCTGCTGACTTGAAAAATTGGTACAATGAACCCTCAGGTTACAAATCAATACAACTATAGAAATGTCTAGCAATCCACACCTCTATACTTCAAATAATGAATTATTTATACAAAAATAGTTAAAAAATATCCCAAACTGTCTTGGGAATTAATCGAGGAAAAAGAAATATCTTCATGCAAGAAGATAGAGACAATTATTCAACTGTTGCAATCTGTCCCTATTTATTAGGCTGTGCTGTCAGATTTTTTGTAGCCTTTTCTCCTTTGCTGTTTGTCTTTATGTTGACTATTCTTTTTACTTTTCCCTTTTAACTGATACTCTTTCATCTGATACTCTTTAACTAGGATGACCTGTTTCTTTTCTTTTACTGCTATGTATTTACATTTACCCTGCCTTTTTAGAGTAAATCATTTAATTTCTCCCAAGTCTTTGCATTTGGTAATTTAATATTTACCATTTTTTTGTAGATTTCATCTGCTTCTGTGTACTTTGCAAATGTGGTTCTCTTCACAAAAAGGTGTTTTACCTCATGTTGGAGGTAAAATCGGTTCTCAAATGTCTAGTACAGAACCTTTCTTGTAGGCATCCCTTTCATGGAAGAATTATTGGCTTGATCTCTTGCCACCTCCTTGATTTTCTTGTTGTAGTCTTCATGTAGCATCAATCTGTCATTTATCACCAAGGGATTTGGTAGAAATTTCTGCCTCAAAGCATCAAACTTAACCATGAACCTATCTATAGCTAGTTCCATGGTTTGGCATTTTTCGTCAAGGTTCATCATTAATTTCCTCTTGATGAGCACTTTTTTCACTTCTAGTATGGTGCCAGTCCTATTAGCTATGTCTAGTTCCTGCAATTCATATTTATTTTTAGAGTTAAGGAATTGGATTATTGTGGTGGCTTCTTTTGGCATGTCTCCAAGTTTAGCCTTAAATCTTTGAATTGATTCAGTAGCCTCTTTGACTAAATCATTTTGTTCAAAGATGACTTGTATAGATGGCCAAATATCGTTGACATAGTCAATGATATTGGCCCATAGCTATTCTTTAGCTTGGGCAAGTGGCTCCCTTAATGTTAACTCTTTCTCCAAATTCTTCATTCTTTCAGTTAACCTGTTTGATTTCTATTCTTCGTTCTTGTGCATAATCTGTGCCAATTTCTTCTCATCCTCCAGACTTGTTATTTGTTCTTTTAGTTTATTTATCTCTATGGTCTGAATGGACATGTCCTCCATGGCTTTGACTAGTTTGCTTGCCTCATCACTTGGCTGAGCTACTACTATTATTGAACCTGTTTTTGATGTAGATGTTGTTGTACCTGGAAGTGCTGTAGCTAGTGGAGCTATGGGGACCAATGAAGTTGTCAAGGTTGATGGAACTAATGTAGTCACTGTGGGAATGGCAGTGGCAGTGGCTACCTCAAGGCTGTCCTGTTTCAGCTGTATTAAGTTGTCCAACTCCTTCTCCATTTCTTTCAATTGATCACTTAATTGGAGAATGAGATCCATTATCTCCTCCTTCTGAGTTTGGATTTCAAGGACCTCCTTGGTCTGTGGATGTTCTGAATGAGGCAACTTTAGTTGCTTCTTTAAAGCAACATTATCCTAATTTCTTCTTTATCAATTTCTCTGTAGCCTTGGTATCATTGGGATTATATCCAAGCTCAATCACCAAGTCTTCTAGTGACTTGATTCTGTTGTCCTTGGCATGTGAGGATGCCTTTTTCATCTTGAACTGTGCAATGATGTTATCTAGTGAGCTTTTAAGTTTGTGCATAGTCATTGATTTATTTGTCATTGTGGAATAAATCATCTCTCCTGCCTGTTTGTGGAACTCAATTTGGTCAATAGGGTAAACTTCCCTAGCCAAAAATTGAAATTCAGTCTTCCTGTAGTCTGCTGATGATTTGGGTTGCTGGACTATAGGCTACATGAATGTCATTTGCATTTTACCTGTCTTAATGTCAAAGGCTAACATTAACCTATTTTGATTTGTAGGTGTTTGTTTGAAGTACTGGGCATAAGTTTCAGCCTTCAATGCCTCATTCCTCAACTTAATTTCCTTGTATTTTTCTTTTATATATTTCTCTTTATCCACAGGATTTCTGGATGAATAGACTTCAATGCTAAGCTATTTCTTAATAAGTTAAGTGTTTGAAGTAGAAGGCTGGTGAGTTTCCTCAGAAACCGTTGGGCCTTTACTCCTTCCAACCACTGTGTTAGTGTCAGTGATTTCCACTGTCTCAATGGTGTCTTCTTGTTCAGTTACATGATTAATCTTGGGCCTCTTCCTATAATTGATCTCAAACCTGTCATCTGTAGTGTCCATCCCTGAGCTAGAACCTTCTTCCCCAGTTCTTTTCACATTTTTGTCCTCATTGGTTGGAGTCTGCAAAATGGGAGTAATAGTCATCTATTCTTCTAGGGATGGAACCTACATAAAGGAACTAGTATCAATCTAATTTTCCACATCAATTAAGGTACTCTCCACTTCTATCAAAGTGCTTTCCAACCATTTTGACTGGCTGGCATATCTGTCAATGTTTGGCCTGGGATCATGTATGAAAGGACACAATTTGAATTTGAGCCTTAGTTTATTTATGACTCCATTAGGGCCATACTACCACATGACACTGCTCTTGAAGTTCATTTGCTATAAGATTTTGTCTACTTCTGGTCTAACTTACCTATTATTACAAATAAAAGGGCCCAATTGGTTTTTTATTTTAAACTGGGTCTTCTTCCTAACTGACAGGAAATTAACTTCATCAGAGTTTATGATTTTTCTGAAATACTCTAATGAAAATATCCTCATGGGGAAGTATTTGGGATGTTTGTAGGGAGTAAGTTGGCATCCACATATCTTGATTTCTGTGTGGTCCTAGTATAGATGCCAATCTCCCACTCTACTGTTCTTAGCCAACTGTAAAACTCTCTTAATCTCCTCACTTATTCTGGGTTGATAGCTACTGGTTAGCAAGTTCATAACTGGATGAAAAAATGAACCAATGAAGTATTTGTAAGAAAAATTAGTGGAATATCTTTGGATCAATGGTGTCCAAAAGATGACAGATCTTGGATTGCCTTTGGTGTCTAACTTTTGGATGCTGAATGGAAATTTGTTGGACTCATAATATAGGAACATGTGAAACAAAACGGAAGAGTATTTGAACACTCTCTCATTTGGTAATATGATAAACTGTTCTTGGATTTTGTCTGCTATGAACTGAGAAAAGTTGTAAACTGTAGCAAGAGGCTTGCCTAGGAAAAAGATAGAAAGGAAAGCAAGGAAAACCTCATCCACATGTTCATCTGTGGTGTATCCTAAATGCAAGAGAGCATGGTTATAATTTTTCTGCATCTCTCTGAAAAAATGGTGGTAGCATATGGAGGAATATCTGTTGGAGTATGAGATTATTTAATGATAAAAGTCTGAAAGATATGAGCTTTCTTGGGAAGGTTTAGATTTATGTAAAGTTCAAGTAAACCTTCAATGGAAAGTGGGGTCTCATTTGGGCTTGGCTAGATCTACAACATTTGATTTATTGATTCTGCTATAATAGTGAATAAAACCTGTTGGTCAGGGGTGACTATGGCTCTTTGACTAGGAACATAACAAGATTGGCAGAAGTGGATGATTTCTGGGAATATTTGTACTTCTAGGAACAAGTACTTGGGCAAATTGGAATTCCATAGGTGAATATCATCATTCTGGTTCAAAAACTTGTCTTTACTCCAGCAATGGAGTTTCAGTACGTGGGTAGGTGAAGAAGTGTCCTTGATTTCAAATTCTCTGTCAGCTAATGGAAGGTGGTCAATATTCAGGTGAGGGGTTTGTAGAGGTCTTACATCCAGAGAGGTTTGGGAAGACATAATTTGGTTTGTTCAATGGAATTACTCTTTCTGTGGCTTTCAGAGTAAGGTTAGAAGGTCTGGAACAATGGGGAGAGTAATAACAGTTCACAAAAAGGGGTTTGGGTGCACAATACGCTTTTCTTGAGTTTAGGAAGGTTTTTTAATTAATTTAATTAATTAACCTTTGATAATTACTATGTATAACTTTAAATTGCAGGGTCGTTCCGCTTCTATCAAGAATACCTAGAAATTTGACAGTTTGGTGCATAGACAGGGTTCCGTGGTAGCTGCAAAGGTTACTGAGGCTTCAGCTAGCTATTCGTTGCTTCAATTTGGTTTTTGTAGCGCCTTTGGGTGGAAAAAGGTGGTTAATTTGGTCGCGCAGAGGTTCAGGGTGTTAGAATTGGTTAACAAAGGTTTACAATGAAAATGAGTGAAAAGGGTAAAATGGGGTTTTTTTGGCCATTTAACCAATAACGGTTACATTTTGGCACGAGATTTATTGAATGAAAAGTGGGAAGTTTTGGTTTAGGTGGGGAGGTGGTTTTAGGCCATATCGCACTGCTTTTGGATGGAGGGCGGTATTTTTCACGAGCACATGATATAACCTAGTGCTGCCATGTAGCAGAACAGTGCCCGACCAAAATCGCAAATCTCGCGTGCTCTCAGGTCGTTAACTATCAGACGATGAATCCCTGCAGCATGGTTGTGCACCATTGGATCTGGAGGCGGGAGATCGGAGGGATATCACGTGGTGAAGCTGCACAGACGGAGTTGGGATGTGATTGGCGGGGATCGGGGTTTAATTACAATGAATTGTAATTAATCAACAAATAATGATGGGATTTTTAATACAAGGAAATGGTTAATAAAGGTGGGGACCATGGGTTATATTGCATAGTTTTTTAACTATACACCGAGGCTTGGTGGGTTAAAAGGGTGTTGGGAAATTATAACGTGGGGTATTTATAAAGCAGGACTTTTAGAAAATAACTTAGGATAAAGGGTTTTTGTGGGTTTTTAAGGGGAAAAGGGAAATTAATAAGGGGGAAAGTATTATTTGTGATGGGAATGTGTTTCACACTAGAGAAAAGGGGTTTTTGGAAGGGGGAATGACTTTTTTGAAGGGTAAGGTCTAGGGAAATGTGTGAAACAAAGGGATAAAAGGTCAAAATGAAAGAAAATGGTTTTTACAGGTAATGAAGGGATAATGAGGGGAAATTAGTAAAGTAAGTATGTGGGGGTCTAGTGAAATGAAGGGAAATTAGTAAACAAGCTTTAGCGAATGTCATTTCTCTTTCACAATTCCTCTTGCACATGAAACCTAGGATTACGCATGATGAATGTGCTTTTGACTTAGCAACCTTGTGCACTTGCAAAACTTCTTCTACCTACCCTTTATTTACCCTCACATTTTTTCTTCATTCAATGGGTGCATTTGAGCTTGTTGACCATTTATTTCTTTTTCTTTTGATAAGCAAACTATCTAATTCTAACCTTATATCTTCCAATGGCTCAGATTAAATTGATGAGCTCATTATTATTCTCTACCTAACTACTGACCTGCCAAGATTAAACAGTTTGGCTAGATCTTTATTCTCTATCTATCAACACGAAATTTAAAGAATAAATGAGTCAATATTAAACTAGTTGACCACCATGGAATGTGGCATTTTTGACAAGCTGCACACAATATTATTTTTCAAAGTAAAGTAAAAGGAGTGGAATTTGGATTTGCACACTTTCATGATCTATTTTTATCTCTTTTGTGGGGTTCATATGTTTTACTTTTTTGATCTTTTCTTTCTTTTTGTCCTTTGATTATTACTTTAGGACATACCCTCTTTACATTTTTTAATTTTAATATGGGAAAACATTTTGAAGGAAGAAAAAATATGTACAATATTACAATACTAACCATAGCCAATTCAAAATTATGAATCCTATTATTATAGACCCTAACATATCCTTTTGCTTCACTCCCCATAGGGAGTGGTTCCGGTAGTATGAGAAATATTATGGTGGTGATGTATTCTTAGGGGATGACAAGAAGGCTAGAATCATCGATGACGGAAAGGTCAAGTTGAAGTTGGAAGGTGGAAGGATTAGAACACTTCCAGGTTTTATGCATATTCCTTCATTGGCCAAAAATCTTATTTCTAATGTAAGCAAGCTGGATGATGTAGGTGTAAAAACAATATTCGAGAAAGATGCCTGCAATATGGTTTGAGGAGCACTGATATCGATGTGGGGAGTTGGGATTGGAACTTTGTACAAGTTTCAAGGTTGCACTAATTGATGGGTGCAATAGTTCTGTGGTTCCTGAAAGTCGAGAAGAAAATTTGGTGGTCTCTGGAGAAAAGACCCTACTATGGCATCAAAGGATTGGAAATATTAGAGAGAAGAGCCTTTGAATACTTCATGGTAATGGTATAGTAGAAGGTATGTCTAATTTCTCTTCGGGTTTTGATTTCTGTGAAAATTGTGTATATGGGAATTAGAATCGGGTGAGTTTCCCCTCTAGTGCTAAGAGGGAAAAACATATATTAGAGCTTGTGCACAATGATGTGTTTGGACCTGTGTCAGTTCCATCACTAGGTAAGTATATGTAATATGTATCATTTATAGATGAATTCTCAAGGAATACATGGATATATTTACGCAGGAAGAAATATGAAGTCTTTGACAGGTTTAAAGAATTTAAGGCTCTAGTGGAAAACCATATAGAGAAGAAGATAAAGGTGTTAAGGATAGATAACAATGGAGAGTTTTGCAAGAAGGAATTTGAATTTGATGCATATGTACATATTCCAAGGAGAAAATAACAAAGTTGGATAGTAAATCTAAAAGGTGCATCTTTATTGGGTATAAGCATGGTTTAAAATGTAATAAGATTTGGAACCTAGAAACAAGGAAGGTTGTGTACAATCGAGATATGGTGTTTAGAGAGGTGAAAGATATTATTAAACATGAAGTCCTACCAAAGGAACCTGAGAAGATAAAATTTGAGCTAAAGGAGGAAGAATCAGACTCTACAGTAGAAGAGGAATCAAAAGATGAATAGCCACAAACTCCAGTTATGAGAAGATCAGTTCAAGAAAGAAGGCAACCAGAAAGGTATAGTCCATTTGATTTTTGTTCGAATTTTTCTTTATCTATTACTGATGATGATCCCAGAATTGTGAGGGAAGGGAAGCAATAGATTAAGAGGATGGAAAACTAGAAAGAGGCCATGGTTGATGAAATCACATATTTGCATAAAAATGAGGCTTGGGATCTGGTGCAGTTGCCAACTGGAAGGAAACCTATTGGCAGGAAATCGGGGTTTAAGAAGAATATGAATGAAAAAGGCAAGGTGTATAAATACAAAGCTCATTTGGTAGAAAAAGGTTATTCCCAGGTGCCGGGAATTGATTTTGGTGATATTTTGTCTCTTGTTGCCAAGGCAATTTCTATTAGATTAATTTTATCTGTTGCTTCTGCGTTTGATTTAGAAGTAGAATATATGGATGCGAGGAAAAAATTTCTTCATAGGGATATGGAAGAAGAGATCTACATGAATCAACCTGAAGGCTTTGTGGTGAAGGGTAAGAAAGAATTAGTGTGCAAGTTAAAAATGTCTCTGTATGGGTTAAAACAATCACCAAGGATGAGGTATCAGAAATTTGATACATATATATGGGGACTTGGCTTCACTAAAAGCAAAGTAGATCACTGTGTGTATTTTAAATTAATTTGTGACTATGTTATTTATTTGGTCTTGTATGTGGATGATATGTTGCTGGTTGGAAATGACAAGGAAATTATCCAGGATTTGAAGACCCAATTGTCCTCCAAATTCAACATGAAAGATCTTGGTGCTGTAAACTATATTTTGGGCATGGAATTTAAATGAGATCAGGCAAAGAGGAAGCTTTGGTTAAACCAGAGGAAGTATCTTGAGACAATATTGTAGAGTTTTAATATGCAGGATAGTAAACAGGTGAATGTTCCTATTCCTGTAGGTATAAAGTTATCTGTTGAATAGTGTCCCAAGACACAAGAAGAGGAAGAGGACATGTCCTGTGTTCCATATGCAAGTGCAGTTGGTAGCTTGATGTATGCAATGGTCTGTACTAGACCGGACATTGCACATGTAGTGGGAGTATTGAGCAGGTTTATGTAAAAACTAGGGAAGGAGCATTGGACAACAATGAAGCGTGTTTTCACGTATTTGCATGGCACTAGTGATTATGGTTTGTGCTACTAAGGAAGAACATGATTGGACAGAGTTTTGGAAATCCATGTCTTTGTTGATGTAGATTGGATTGGATATCTAGATTAGAGAAGATCTACAAGTGGGTATGTGTTGAACCTATTTGGAGGTGCATTCAGTTAGATGAGTAAGAGACAGTCTGTAGTGGCCCTTTCAACTACAGAGGCATAATACATGGTAGCCACTCATGCAAGCAAGGAAGCCGTTCGGTTGCAAAGATTGTGTTCAAGTACGGGGTTAGTAAAATGAGCTATAAGGATAGACTGTGACATCCAAAGTGCAATTTTCTTGGTAAAGAACCATTGCTTATCATTCAAATACAAAGCAGGTTGATGTTCAATATCACTTTGTGAGGGATATGGTTGATGAAAAAAAGGTGTTCCTGGTAAAGGTGGACACTTTAAAGAATATTGCAAATGCAGTGACAAAGTCTAGTATTGAGAAGTTCTCTTGGTGTAGAGAAACAGAGGGTGTTGCAGGTTTGGATCAATGACTATGCTCTCCTATGGAAAGAAAACAACAAGTAGGAGAACGTTGGGTGTGTGTTATATTATTTCCACGACTACCCCTGCACGGGGTCTGGGGCAGTGCCCTGAGAATTGTTTTTGGACCTTATATTCGGTGGGTGGACCTACCTATGGTTTTATGTATGGATTTCACACATGGTTTTGGGCATGATGGTTTTCTGTCCATGGTATTTTGTAGATCTGGTCAAGGGAACTACGATTATGTTCTAATCCAGTGTTAATGTATTGGGGTTTATGGATGCTTCGACATGTATATATATGTATTGTAACATTGAAAGGAATATAATGAAAAATCAATCTAGTAGTCTTGGTTTTGGGATCTAGGGGAAACATCTCTATGTATATCTATTTTATGTTTTATTCTCTTGCTATTGTTTATTTTCTATTTTTAGAACTCGTATGCAGGTAATTTCTGTACGGGGTTAAAACCTACACAAAGGTCTGCAACCAATTGGTACAAATTCAAATATAAGTACTAAATTTCAATAATTTATTCCACTACAATGTCTTAGCTATTTAATTGCATTATATATTGACTCTTAATTTAGAATATTCATGACATAATATGTGTATGCATATTCATTGCATATTAGCATGCATTTGGAAATGTATGGAAACATGCCATAATTCTTAGAAGAAGAGGGGAATTTGTTAGGTCATATGTTGCCAAGGGTAACTGACATGTAATTATGCCTCAGTAGGAGGAAAAAATAAGCTAATAGGTGACCAGGGGATGTTACAAGTGGTATTGGAACCCAAGCTACAACAATGGGCTTATATGGTGATGCAGGAGCATCTAGCTCAACATCATTATTGTATTCTAGTAGACATAGGGGGTATTGTGTTTCAAGGAAGTTGGATTCTTAAGCATTGAATTAATGTAATTATTTAATGTTTTGAGTGATTTTAATGAGAATAGGAATTAATTGAATATTGTGAGGATTTATTGTAAATGTTCTCGAATGTAGGAGAACATGAGACATTTAGGATAGTTGAGTGATGAGAGGATTGAGAATTGATTTTAAATCTTAGGTTAGGAGTCAGTTCATGATTTTGTGGATTTGAGAGGATCCTTAGGGATGCGAAAGAGATTTTAGGATTTTGTTGAGAAGCTTATGGATCTAAACCAGGAATTGGTTTTAGAATCCCTTTTGTATAAATGTAAGCCTAAAAGGCATGATTAGAGGTTAGAAATAGAGAGTTTGGAGAGGCTAGATAGGTTTTGATTGTAAGCCTACGGGCAGGTTTAAACAGAGGCCGTTGAGATTAGAAGATCAAGCCTGAGAGAGAAATTGTGTAATCATTGTTTGTATATTATATACAGAGATTCGATTTATGAATGTATAAGCCTGTTTCGAATATTGGGTGATAATTACATATGAATCAGAATTCTGTAATAAATATGTGTGCAGGCGGAATTTTTGTAGAATACATAGAGGAGTGTGATGGATCTTTGAATCCATTTGGAGGACCAAAGTAGGCGCTTTAAAGGGACAACATTTGAAGAAAGACACAGAAATGATTTTAGGAGTAAATGGAGCAATGGAAGAGCGAAAAGGGAAAAACCTTTGAAGAAACCTGAGAACCACATTAACACTAAAAATCAGCATAAATCATAAGCAAACAAAATAGCAGAGAACAATCGACGAAGGGCAGTTTTGTAACAGTGAAAGCGGATTTCGGGTAGCCTCAAAACCAGAAGTGGTATTGAAGGACAAGTGCTGATTCCACTCATCAACCGACGCGTGGCAGCGAGGAGGAGAGAGGAAACTACTTATCGGGTGGTTAATCCTCGTGCACGTTGCTCGGCCGAAATATTTCTGAGCCGTTAGATCTGGAGCGAGTAAATGGACGGTGGAGGATCAATGATTAATTTCGTTGATCAGAATTAATGACAACCGTTGGGTTAGAGGATACAATAGACAGTTGGGATGTAATCGCATATCGCAAGGTTAGGAGGTGAAGGATTCTGTGATGGCTGATAGGGATAATCGTTTATTGGAGGTTGGTGTTTTGGAGATCGCAGTGACAAGGTGGAAGGACTTGGTATTAACGGATCCAATGAATGTTATGGTTGCGGGTATATAAATTTTGAAGTTCGGCTTATATGGTTCAGAGCGAAATTTTGGTGCATTTCCTTTGTATTCAGTAAAGTGTTGTGGGTGAGTCTTTTAAGGCTTAAGCGATGTTTAAATGTTCTGATAGTCACATATTGGAGTCGGAGGTGCGATAGAACTATATGTGGTGGGCGTGTGGAGGAACCCGATGAGTGATTACGATAAAGGTAACCTCGATAACTGTGTAAAAGCCGAATAAAGGTAAAAATTTATGTTTTGCGGGGGTTTTCCTTTGTAAATGGTTTATAAGGGATTAAAGCACTGATAGGAGGATTTTATGTGTAAGTCCACTTATAAATGGGGTTTAAGTATATATGTGGACTTAAAGGTTAATAAAAGGTTAATGAAGGTATATGCGGGGTGATAGAGTCTCGATAGAAGTGAAGGAGTCCCAATGGAAAGGATTTGAAAGGTTTAGACTTTGGGTTAGTCTATTTATATGTTTCCGCATGAGTTCCAAAGAAAGGGGCCTTAAGCATCAACTTTAATGAAGTTTTGACCTGGTAGGTCATATAAACTCCTGGGTAGAAAATGGTTTATGCATACTGTGGGTAAAGCAGGGGGACCCTGCATCATTTTGGTATCATAGCTGAACAAAGAAATTATGTGGGAAAGTTTCTTTGGAAGAATTTAGAACAGAGATATTTGGGAAAGATGTCTATGTAGGCAAGGGAGATCAGATTCTAATTTGATAGTGAAGCAACCAGAGTAAAGCTGGGAGAATGGAGAAGAACAGTTAAGTTCTCAGAGGCAAGTAAGGCAGAATTAAGAAGAGATTGCATGAATATAAAGAATCTACAACGATGTTTGGAAAATGGAGATTCACTTGAATGTGAAGGGTGAACGGAGACTGCTTATGAAATCATACAACAAAAGAAGATCAAGCCTTAAGAAGCAGTAATGAAGGAAAATTTTAAGGATTTCTGAGTGGAAAGGAAACTCAGTAAAGAAGGAACTATTGCTGATAGCTAATATTTGCCAAGATAAAGCTGGAGGATTGGAAGAAAGAACCAGATTCTAAATCTGATTGACATAGCTGAATATTGAGAATTTATATAGTGGAAGCATGAATATCTGCTGAAACAGATTTGCAGAAATGGTGAGATCCTGAAGCTAGGTGAAGGTATGCAAATTTGTCTAATGATTAGTAGATACTGAATGAATAATATTTAGAGCAGGATTATAGTAGTTAAACTGTAAGAGGGATGCTTGTAATTTCTTGAAGTAGCAGAATTTGAAGATACAGTTGAAAGTTAGTGGAAGGAACAGTCCATTCAAAGGTGCAGGTGAATGAGAGGAAAAGATCAGGCAAAGATCTTGGAGGTAAGAAGATATGGTTTTATTTTAATTGGATTTGAATATTAGAAAGTTGTAGTCTTTGCATTGATGCAAAAGTATTATTGCAACTCCCAAAGGAAATTCCATAAAAGATGTGGGTAGAATTGCTAAGAGATAAAGGAAGCTAGTAAGAGTTTTTGAGTGAAAACAAAATGTATAAAACTTTGAGGAATTCCAATAGAGATTGGATAAAGAGGGCAGTTGTGTTCTTGGAAAGTACAGATGAGTTGAAGCCTAGGAGGAGCAAAGAGAATTGCTCAAAGGAGGTTCAGAGATAGAGAACCAATTGCTTGCCAAAAGACTGAGTGAGGAGAGCTTGGTGAGGTAAGTGGCAGTAGGGAGGACTTGTTATTGTAGAGGTTTTAGTGCAACTCATAGTGAGTGAGTGAGGAACTGATAGAGATGGAGAGGATGATGACTAGTGAAAGTCATAACAGAGGTCCTGAAAGAAACCACAACCAAGGACATAAGGAAGGAGATGCCAAGGAAAATGGCATACGGAGACAGTTGAGTAAAGAAGAATATGAGAGGGAGAAGGATGAAATAGCAGTTCATCTTGAAGTGTTAATGGATATGTTGTAAAGATGTGAAGCAGACCATAAATATGGTTATGTCCTGAGAAATAAAGTGAAGTGGCAAAGGCTACAAGAGAAAAGAAACCAACAGGTGAATATGTAGTTAATAAAGGAGATAAGGGAACTTGAACAGGTTATAGAGAAGCTCGAAAGAGTTGAAATACTGTAAAAGGAAGATGCTGAATAAGATGTTGAAGTTTCGATATGTGAACCAGAACGTGGACCATTACTTTTTGAAAGTGATGAAGAGCCAGAGGAGTTGAATCATATGAACGATTCACAACAATGAGAATTCTTGATGACTAAAGCATCAAGTGAGACCAGAAGGTCTTGTATTTTTAAAACTAATGATTTGTGTATGATTGCAGGTTTGGAAGAAGATAGATAGTCTTTTAAAGCTATCAAAAACATGAAAGAATACCTTCCAGAAGATGAAAGTTATGAAGCAGAATATGACAAGGAGACTAGAAAAGAGTCAGTTCGCTACAATGGACAAGTTCTGAAAGACATCATTGAAATAGATGATCAGAAGGAGAGATTAGTTGACAGTCTCAAGAGTTATTTGAGTTTGAATAAACATACTAATATGCTAACAGAAGAAGAGAGATCTATGCAACATATTGAAGTGTTGCCAAGGGAAGAAGAGGTACAAAAGCTTTATATTTTTTATTATGATGATTGTCTTATAATTAAAGATGTTGTTGCAGAAACTAGAACATATTTGGCACAGGTGGATAGCCAAATGAAAGAAGAAGAGGAAGAACATCTACTGAAGGATGTTAAGAAAGATTTAGCAGAGGAAGAAGGACCATGTGATGATGGGTCAAGAGCAAATGAAGAAATGGGAGATTGTATAAAATTTCCAAAGTTCACTCCAAGTAAAATCATTGAGATATATAGGGAATTAGACTTTCAAATTAGAAAGTTGGAAGAGCAGAGGGTACATGTTCAGGATAAATTTCTGAAGAAGGATGACAAAGAAGTTTTCATAAATAATAAACAAGAAATTGATAGATGTAGGAAACAGAAATAGGAAATTGTTCTGAAAGACAATATAGTGGCAGCAAAAAAGGTGCAAAACAATAGTAAAGAAGAGAGTAAGGATGAAAAGGAAGAAATCAGAATAAGTGAAGAATAGGAAAGAATGAGAGTTCAACAATCAAGAGATGAAAACAGTTGGCAAACTAAGGATATACTGGACAGAGAGATTGAGTTAAGAAGAAGGTTAATGATGAAAGTGTCTTAGAAGAAGACAACAACAAGAAAGGAGAGGAGTGACAACAAGAGAGAGACAATAGCAAACTATGAAAGAAGAGCAAGTGGAGCATTACAATATAAGATATGGAGACCTAGAGAACAACAACAAACAAAAACAAAAATAGAACAAGTAACAAGCAAAGACAAGTTACAAAATAAAGTCTGGGATCCAGGAGGAAACAATTATCCAGACTTATGACCAAGTGGTCATAAATTTTCTTACATGGGGAGTCTGATGCAGGAGCATCCAACTCAACATCATTATTGTATTCTAGTAGACATAGGGGGTCTTGTGTTTCAAGGAAGTTGGATTCCTAAGAATTGAATTAATGTAATTATTTAATGTTTTGAGTGATTTTAATGGGAATAGGAATTAATTGAATATTGTGAGGCTTTATTGTAAATGTTATCTAATGTAGGAGAACATGAGAGATTTAGGATAGTTGAGTGATGAGAGGATTGAGAATTGATTGTAAATCCTATATTAGGAGTCAGTTCATGATTTTGTGGATTTGAGAGGATCCTTAGGGATGAGAAAGAGAGTTTAGGATTTTGTTGAGAAGCTTATGGATCTAAACTAGGAATTGGTTTTAGAATCCATTTTGTATAAATGTAAGCCTAAAAGGCATGTTTAGAGGTTAGAAATAGAGAGGTTGGAGAGGCTAGATAGGTTTTGATTGTAAGCCTATGGGCAGCTTGTAAACAGAGGCCGTTGACATTAGAAGATCAGGCCTGAGAGAGAAATTGTGTATTCATTGTTTGTATATTATATATAGAGATTCAATTTCGGAATGTATAAGCGTGTTTCAAATATTAGGTGATAATTACATATGAATCAGAATTCTGTAATAAATATGTGTGCAGGTGGAATTCTGTAGACTACACATAGGAGTGTAATGGATCTTTGAATCCATTTGGAGGACTAAAGTAAGAGCTTTAAAGGGACAACATTTGAAGAAAGATGCAGAAATGAGTTCAGGAGTAAATGGAGCAATGGAAGAGAGAAAAGGGAGAAACCTTTGAAGAAACTCGAGAACCACATTAACACTAAAAATCAGCGTAAATCACAAGCAAACAGAATAGTGGAGAACAATTGGTGAAAGGCGGTTTTGTAACAGTGAAAGCGGATTTTGGGTGGCCTCAAAACTGGAAGTGGTATTGAAGGACGAGCGTCGATTCCACTCATCAATTGACGCGTGGCAGCGAGGAGGAGAGAGGAAACTGCTTACCCGGCGGTTAATCCTCATGCACATTGCTCGACCGAAATATTTGTGAGCCGTTAGATCTGGCGCGAGTAAATGGACAGTGGAGGATCAACTATTAATTTTGTTGATCAGAAGTAATGACAACTATTGGATCGGAGGATACAACGGATGGTTGGGATGTAATCACATATCACAAGGTTAGGAGGTGAAGGTTGTTGCGATGGCCACTAGTGATAATCACTAATCGAAGGTTGGTGTTTCAGATATCAGAGTAACAAGGCAGAAGGGATTGGTATTAACGGACTTGATGAATGTTATGGTTGCAGGTATATAAAGTTTGAAGTCTAGCTTATATGGCTTGGAGCGGAATTTTGGTGCATTTCCTTTGTATTCGGTAAAGTGTTGTGAGTGAGTCTTTTAAGGCTTAAGTGATGTTTAAATGTTTCGATAGTCACAAATCGGAGTTGGAGGGGCAATATAACTATATGTGGTGTGCGCGCAGAGGAACCCAATGAGTGATTGCCATAAAGGTAACCTTAATAACTGTGCAAAAGCAGAATAAAGGTAAAAAGTTATGTTTTGCGGGGGTTTTCCTTTGTAAATGGTTTATAAGGGATTAAAGCACCGATAGGAGGATTTTATGTGTAAGTCCACTTATAAATGGGGGTTAAGTATATATGCGGAATTAAAGTTAATAAAAGGTTAACGAAGGTATATGCGGGGTGATAGAGTCCCGATAGAAGTTAAGGAGTCCCAATGGAAAGGATTTGAAAGGTTTAGACTTTGGGTTAGTCTATTTATATGTTTTTGCATGAGTTCCAAAGAAATGGGCCTTAACCATCCACTTTAATGAAGTTTTGACCTGGCAGGTCATATAAATTCCTGGGCAGAAAATGGTTTATGCATACTGTGGGTAAAGCAGGGGTAACCCTATGTCATATGGGCCAAGCACAAAAATGGGTATATACAGGTTTCAAACAAAGTGTTGTCGAAACAAATGATAGTAGGTGGATGCTTGCCACATGTTTGTTAGAATTCTCGAAATAGAATTGAGGAAATTTTTGAGAATGACTCCAAGCTTGGAATTTGATGAGTTAGGGAACCAAGTTGCAATACTAGGGTTATAGAGGCCAAAGATAAAGGTGACCAAGAAATAATTTTGGGGAAATTTAGGGAAAATCCCTAAATTTCCGACTAATTTTTTGGAAATTCTATGAAAATGGGTAGAAAGGGGTTCAAAGTGAATGTTAGACAAGAAAATAAATGTTAATCTACAACAGTGCCAAAACTGACAATTGTGATCAACTACAGGACCCCCCTCATGGTCAAATTTTAATGGTTTAGGGGCACATTATAGGTGGTATCATTTCAATGGTTTCACCCCACACTTATGGCAGGTTAGAATTCCTTTCAAATGGAGCGAAATCACTCTAATTGGACTGTGCACATGGAAAGTGGTATTACCTTTTCTCCCATGATGTTTGTGTTAAACTATGTGTAAGTTAGTTAGGAAAAATCTGCATAGTTGAGATTGATTGCGGGGTCCCTCCTGATGGTTGAAAATTAATAGGAGGTGGGGGGACATAGTGGATTGTTGTGCCCCATTCACTGTTCAGATCAAAGGTCGACCATCACAAATTGAAAATGGAGATCAATCGTAAGGCCCCCCTTATAGTTGATGTTTAATGTGAGTGAGGGGTTGGAGTTGGGATTTATGTCAAATTTCCCAATGTTGATCAAGATGTTGATTAATTAAAGGGACCCCTACCCTAAACTTGAAAATTTTGTTGGGTGGTTCACATTACCAATGGTTTTGGTCAAGTTAGTATAATGGGCACATGATAGTTAAATGCCTCAGTAGGATAGGTAGGTAGCCATGACAGGGCCACGTAGGTGTAGGGGAATAAGAAACACTGACATGGAAACTTGTGTAAACCACTGATGTGGCATTCCATATCAGCTTGATGTTATTTTGACATCATAATACTATGATGTATGTTAGGTATTGGATGTCTAACCATGGTGCTCCTAAGTAAAGTTGGAATGGAGGAAGCAAAGAAACCTTGAGGGTGAGGCACCAAGATGACATGGACCCATGGCCACAATGAAGTGACGTAGGCATAGGGGAACAAGGGACACTAACATGACAACTTGCGTGGAAAACTAAGGTGGAATTCCACATCATCATGATGTTATCATGACATGATCATAATATGACATATGTTGGGTCTCAAAGCTTGACACTCCTAACCAAAGTGGGAACAAAGGAAGCAAGAAATATCGATGCCAAGATGTTAATAAGATGTGGATTGGTGGGATATACCTCGAGCATAAAGTATGGTGAAGGGATACCGTGGGTCTCGGATCTCAGATCTCGACATTTGCAAATGGTGTTGGAGTGGAAGTGAGGTGAGAATTCCCAATTCCAAGACACCAAGATGATGGGAACCTCAATGGTGACGCTGCATGATGATGTGGCTTGGGAGAGGATCCCACTAGATCTTAGGCTTTTGGATACTAAGTGTTTCCAACTAAGCAGAAGAAAAGTTGAGGAAGCCCTATGTTGAGATGAAGTGGCATGGGAGAGGAACCCACTAGATATTGGGTTTTTGGATCTTGGAGTTTTCAACTAAGTAGAAGGGAAGTTTATGGAACCCAATGTTGATATGTCAAGATTCCAACCAGTGATGTCATCAATGAAAATACTTGAAGGGGACTTTTCAAATTATTTCCAAAAGAGACAAAGGCCTTGTTGAAGCTGAAGTGGGAGGAAAAATTCATGCTAAGTGTTGGGGGAGGTAACAAAGGGAAGTTCAAGCCCAATTGATAACTAGGAAAAACCTAAGAGTACATGAAATTAGTTATTTTTCTCAGGGAAACAAAAGGTGCATAGAGGTATCTATGTTACTAAAGACATCTACATGATACAATTATAAGTGAATTGAATTAGACCAAGGGGTTGATGTGAACAAATTACGACTAACTAGAACATTGCAACTAAAAGAAAAAGCATTCAATCACTTCAGTAAAGTGTAACTCAACAAATAAAGCTCAAATTAGAGTGACAAAGCAGTTAATAGAAAGATATCAAGGAGGAGAATATGCTTACCAACCCATAATTTTGGATTGAGGTAGGAAATCTCCTAATAATTTCAAAGAAAGTAATATGTAGCCTATAGGGTAGGACAAACATAAGGACCAGGAGTATTGGGGGTATTCATGGGTCCTACAACCATGAAGAAGAGGGCAAAGCCATTAAATTGAGCATGGGTATTGCTAGAACATAGTCAAATGGGCATGAAAGGGATAGGCTAGAGGATAGAGACTTGATTGAAATTTTAAGGAACCTCAAAATGGAGGTAGTCAAGTATAAAAATGATAACGAGAAGCTGATAAGATAACAACAACAAATTAATACCCATATTTTATAGAGCCTAAACAAATTATTGAGGAGAATGGACTAGGGATTTGATTCTCAGTAGGTAGAGGAACATGACTCATAAATTAGGGGGAAAGATGTTGAGGGTTTGAGGAACTCCAAGAGTGCTTCTAGGAATCATCATAATGAAACAAGAAAACCCACTAAGAGAGCTAGGGTTTCATTAGGATCATAAAATATTTCAAGCATGCCACCAATAAGGAAGTTAAGAAGGAAACAAGACTTGGATAGTTACAAAGGGGACTCAAAAAAATCAAGTCACCAACATTTAATGGCGAACACAAGAAGGGAGAAGAGGCTAAAGCTTGGTCGTTGGAAATGAGAAAGTATCTTCAACTACATGATTGTTCCTTCAATTTAGAGGCATAAATTTCCATCTATCACTTGAAGTGGAAATCAAATTTATAGTGGGAGCAACTCAATGAAGTAAAACATCTGGATGGAAAGAAGATTTCATGGAAGATGTTTAAAAATTACTTCCAAAGGAAGTACCTATCTGAACATCACTACGAGAGAAAAAATTAGGAGTTTTTTGAATTCAAATGGCTGGAAATTCATTGAATTACTAAGGTATGTAGATTTTATCAAATATGAAAATCTAAAGATACAAAGATATTAGAGTGGATTACCACCATTCTAGGGTGACATGATTAAATTTGATGAACCAAAGACTTTGGAGGAAGGTAGAGTACCTTTATGAGCAGGGGAAAATAAGCCAGCTTTCCAAAGGGCTCGGGATGAAAATAAAAGAAGAAAGGTGGAGCAAAGGAAGAAGTGGTTCAAACCTTCAATATTCAAGAACAATTCTCAAGAAAATCAACAAATCCATACTGAACTAAAGGGAGTTGTTTTCTTGAATAAGAGAGAAAAATATCAACCCATTAGTTGTTGGGGTTGTGGAGGAGAGAATCAATACTGGTATTTCCCACACAAAGAAGGAAAAATGAAGACTATACATTATATCGAAATATTTGATACAATAGATGATGTCGGTAGAAGCATGCCCAAAATATATGCAACATTCTACAACAGAAAAATCGAGCACCAAACACACATGGTTGAGTGGAAGGTAAGTTAAGTAATCTGTCAATTTCCATTTTAATTGATTTTGGAGCTACCCATAGTTATCTTGATCCTAAGTTAGTTCAAAAGTTTAAATTGAAGAAAAAAAAGAATGGTACAACTTGTTTAGTTCACTTAGCTACAAGAGCTAAAAGAAGAATAACTAATTTGGTGAAGGAATGCCCCATCAATATGAATGGGATAGATAAAATGTATAGTTGAACATAATATTGCTAGGATCATATTATTTCCTAATTGACATGGATTGGATGGAAAATCATCATGCATTACTATATTGTTACAACAAAACATTTACTTTCCTGGATGAGGAAGGGAAATAAAGGTAAGTGCAGGGAATACCAAGGCCAATTTATGTTAGGGAAATATTGGCTATGTAGCCAAGGAAGAATTTCAAAAAGGGGTGCCAAGTATATGTAACCCACATTGAGGAGATGGCTGAGGTTCAGGCCCCAAGTATGTGGGACCACCTAATACTTAAGGAATTTGAAGATGTATCCATCGAAATTATAGGGTTGCCTCCTAAAAAAGACATTGAATTCTCTATAGACTTGGTACTTGGAGTTGCATCGGTGTCCAAAACACCATATAGGATGAGCACACTAGAACTTAAAGAGTTATAAATTCATCTAGAAGGAATATTAAGGAAAGGATTTATATGCCCAAGTGTATCACCGTGGGGTGCCCCAATCTTATTTGTTAAAAAGAAGGATGGTACACTAATATTGTTCGTTGAATTTCCTTGACTGAACAAGGTCATAGTGAAGAATAAGTATCCCTTACCCAAACTAGATGATTTTCTTGACCAACTCAAGCGGGTTAAGGTATATTTAGAAATTGATTTAAGGTCAACATATCATTATGTATGAATTAAGGAAGAGGAAATCAATAAGACACCATTGCAAACTCGATATTGGCATTATGAGCTAATTGTGGTGCCATTTGGGTTAGTTAATGCACCAAGTGTTTTCATGTGCCTCATGAATGACATCTTACATAATTATTTAGATAAGTTGGTTATTGTGTTTTTTAATGATATCCTCATATATGTTGAAAATAGCGACAAGAAATGATAAAAATAGAATCCATAAATTCCAGTTTAATTTGTCCTTGAATTAAAATCAAATTTTATTGTCATAACAACTTGTAATAGTTAACTAGAGTGAGTTGACTTAGTTAACTTAGGAATTTGAAGTTGGAAGTCTTTCTGAATTCATGTATATGTTCTCCCTATATTATAGGGGTCGAAGATGAGTTAAGTATGAGTGGTAATTAGTTAACTCAGTTTACTGAGTTAAGTCTAGTTAAATTAGTTCCAAACTGTTTGAGGAACTAATAGTGAGTTAACAGTTAGTTGATGCATTAGTGCACTCAACTAGTGCTAGTCCAATTAATTGAAGATTCCCTCATCAGAAAATCATGCATGTTGATTTTGAGAAAGACCCAGTTGAGACTAGAGTGCAGGGACAATGTACTATTTGTTGTATAATTTTCTGAGTTATACAGATGGTGCATGCAATTAGGAACTGAACCTAGAAGGGATTGTGCAGTTATGGATGAGGAATTTCCATTTAAATATAGGCTAATTATCTCAGGAATTGTGAAAATAATTAGAAGCTTGGAGGCTTGGAAATTTAGCTAAGTATTGGCCAAAGGAATTCATCAGGCGGAGGATAGGAAATACTTGTGTAGGTTAAGCTCAAGGTTGAGGAAATCATATTGTATTTATCCAAATTCTTTGACCAAGGGTGCAAGGAAATAGGAGGCTTGGAGAGCAGAGAAGAATCTTGGATTTGGCTTGAGCTTGCTTGTGAGTTGGAGATTGATTTCATTGAGTGCTGGGATTATTCTTGTGACAAAAAGACTTGTATTATCATCTTGGATTTCTGATTAATGCAATACATATGTGGGCTTTTGAGCTATGGCTTTCCTTGGATATTTATTGTGTTATGTACCATTGATGTTCTTCCTCTTGCCGATTATTGTTTTGCTCGATCTTCATGTGCTTCAGCTGTAAAGAGTAGAAGTAGGTTCTTATCTCTTGTTTATTTAGATTACATGAGCTTATGAATCTATAGGATTTTCTACAATATATTCCAATTATGAGGAAGATCATGGACAATATTTAAGGATGGCGCTAAAGATAATTAGAGAGCATCGACTATGCCCCAAGGTGAGTAAGTGATAATTTTATCAAATGAATTATTTGGGTCATATTATTTCAAAAGAAGGGATAGCAGTAGACCCAAAAAATATGAAAACAATTAAAGAGTGACCAACACTAAAAAATGTGATAGAGTTAAGGTATTTCATGGGTTTAGTAGGTTTATAGAATATTTATTGGAGGGTTCTTGAGGATATCCCATCCTATTACCTCCTTGCAAAGGAAAGGTGCAAAATTTGACCCATATCATAAATTTGAAGAACCTTTTCAACATTTCAATAGGTTGTTAACAAATGCACCTATGTTGAATATAACTGACCCATATTAAGACTTTCTTGTGTGCACAAATGCATGTAAAGAAGAACTTGGAGGAGTTCTCATGAAAAACGAGCATGTGATATGTTATGAATCTAGGAAGCTCAAGGAGTATGAAAATAATTATGACACTATTATGACACTCATGATTTTGATTTAGTAGCCACTATACATGCCTTGAAGATGTGGAGGCATTACCTCATGGGAAAGAGGTTTTAATTAAGAACTGACTATAGTGGGTTAAAGCATTTGTATGGGCATGATCGACAAATTAGATGGTTGAAATTTTTGGTTGATTATGGATTTTAAAATAAAGCACATAAAGGGAAAGGAAAATAAAGTGGCTGATGCACTAAACAAGAGGGTGCATTCAATGCATGCTACAACCATAAGCACAAGTAAATCTGATTTAAAAATATGAATTTTAGAGGTTGGGAATTCAGATCAACAATACATGGAAATAAAAAGTAACCTACAACAAGGCGAAGTGCAGCCCAAATACGTGGATTATGAAATGGAAGAAGATTGGGTCCTTTTGTATAAAGGTAGCATTTATGTGTTGAATTCCCAAGCGGTGAAAAATAAAGTGTTGGGTTAGATGCATAGAGTCCCTTATGTTAGGCCCCTAGGGTATCAAAAGACAATCTCAACAGTAAAAATCAATAATTTTGGCTAGGTATGAAGAAATAAGAGGCTGATTATATAGCTAGGTACTTGGAATGGAAAAAGGTTAAAATTGAGCATAGGAATCCAATGGCGTTGCTATATATATTACCCGTTCTTAAGTGGAAATGCGAAATTCTTTCCATGTATTACCTTACAAATCTACCCAGAATAGTGAATCAACATAATTCCATCATGGTTGTGGTGGATAAACTCACCAAGGTTTCCCACTTCGTTCTAATGAAGTCAATGCATAAGGAAACCAACATTGCTAAGATTTACATGATGGAAATTTCCAGGATGAATGGTGTGCCCAAGCTAATTATTTCAAAAAAAGATCCCAAGTTTACTTCCAATTTTTGGACATGCTTATTTAAGGGATTTGTGACAAATTTAAATTTTAGTACAACCTACCATCCAAAATAAAATAGAAAGAGTTAACCAGGTTATTGAAGACATGTTGAGAATGTATGTGATGGACAAAACATCAATATGGGAAGAATATTTTCACTTGGTGGAGTTTGGTTATAATAATGGGTACTGAGCATCCTTTAAGATTAACCCATTTGAAGCCTTGAATGGTAGGAAATGAAACACACTAGTGAGTTGGGACAGTCCAATTGGCAGGACCTATTAGCTTTGCTAACATAAGCCCCAAAATTGGATCCATATATGTCCCAAAAGTCTCCAATTTTTCTTAGAAGCATGCCAATGGATCCATTAAGGCAGTTGACATTTTCAATTTTGGCTCAAAGATCATCTAAGGATCAAAATCGACACAAGAGGAAATCCCTTGGAAGGGCAAGAATACACTATCAGGAGGCTCAAATCACTCTAAAACCATGAAAAATCATTATTGCGGGTTAATTTGGGCATTGCACAGCCACCGTTAGATCCGGCAGATCAGCGACCAAGATCTAGGCAGCAAATCGCATATCGGTTGGGCAAAGGTGAAAAGTTTAAAGTGGGCACATGACATCGCCGATTAGCGATCACCGATGTTCGGATCGACAGGTCGCACTGGCGGGGAGCTATGTTATATACAGATATAAGGCCCGGGGAATGAGCGATCAACAATTTCGATCAGATCGCATTGTTGTATCGCATTAGCGTACTACCATGGGGTGGGACCTCCACACATACATACGGGCAACTCGAAGAGCCGGACCCAACGAAATTATAGCTGGGGATGTATATATTTTGAGATCCATAGAGGGTCGTTTTTAATGGTTTTTGGTGTATTTTCGTTGTATAAATGAAATACAAAGGGAAGCCGGGTTGGTAATATGTGATATGACCCAGACCCGAAAGGGTCCGGGAAGTGGAACATATGAAATTTGAGATCCGCAAGAGGGTCATTTTCAATGTATTTTGTTTATTTTTATGGTTTAATGAAAAACAAAGGAACAAGGCCGAGTGCAACTTGCTATAACCCTAAGGGCGGACCCGATGGGTAAATAAACCATTTTTGAGGACCTTTAAAGTCCGAAAGGAACAAACATTGGTGGGAGTTTACAACATTACAATGTTTTCTGTGTAAAATAGAAAACACTCATTATTAAATATTTTGAAGAGAAACTGAGGCTGAGAGGCATCTACAACGCAACACAGCACGCCCAACTAGCCCGCAACAGAAATATCATGGGCATCTATAGCACTACACAACCCGAATTAGATACATCATGGAGCAGCACAACGTGACATAGCTGAAAACAACATAAGAGGTTGTGGGCATCTTTATCAAGAGAGAGCTCCCTGCCAGCGCACCCAAAATATCAGAGAGCGGTTACTCTTCTGTCAGAAGAAGAAACCACTGAGCCATGCTTGCCTTCAGGGAATCAAAGTAGTTAAAAATGCAGATCGAATAGATTGAGACTTCGAGCCTTCTAGAGAGCTCAAGAGCATTGTAAAGGGCCTATAAAAGGCATAAAACTAAATGTAATAGGGGTTCAACTTCTGGAGATTGTTGCTACTTTGTTCTTTCAAGCTCTTCATCTTTATTCTAGCAATACAAGCTCCTTTTGCCATCATATGTTCAACATCCATGCTCATTATTTTTCTATGCTTGCACTTGAACAATTTGTTCATGTTTCCTTTGTGTCTAAGGCCAGATAACTATTATCTTATCTATGCTTTGATAACTTATACTTGCAAGCTTCTTTGCTTCTTGTAGCTAACCATTCATATGTGGTCATATATGCATCTGCCAGTACAATCAGTATTATCTTTTGCTGCGTGTAGCTAGTCATTTATTTATGTTTATATATGCAATCTGCTGATATAGTTAGTATTCTCCATCTATCCGTTAAATCTATAAACTATTGAGCATTAGTGGTTTAAAGCCTTGTGTTTTTGAGAGTGTTCATGCATGCTTTGAGTGGGAATAGAGATGAAATGGACATCTAACTTGATTCAAACCATCATCCATTCCAATAGTTTTGAGAACAATATTGAAGATTATATGTTACCAGGCATCTCCGATCTACAACCTAGGAGAGTTTCTTGGAGTGCTAACATAAATTGGCACTGTTGCCAGGGAGAGGAAACTGAAGCTGTTAACGGGAAAAGTGTCTATTCAGAACGACCCTATCCCACTAAGGTGTGACAGTGACCTTAGAAACAAACAGAGAAAACTACCTTTGTATTCTTCTTTATGAACTATAAACAAAGAGGAATAGGATGAACCAACCTGTGTCTTGCGCTAGTCCTTTGATCCAATCTCTCTCCTCTTTGACAGCTTCCAGCTACCTGCTCCCTTACTTGCCCAGCTTCACCAAGTACCTGCAAGATCACAGAAGAAGGAAACTATACAAAGACATGGGTTTATATTCATAAAAAGCTTAGGATCTGATTTAAGCTAAACATACAAATGTAACAAACATCAATGATACACAAGCATGTAGGAGAAAATCAAATAGTTTTATTGATATAACAAGAAGATCCAGGAGGAGTTACAACCAATGATTCCTGATCCAGCATCAACCTCCCAGCAAAGAAGCCCCTTTTCACCTCCAACAAAGCATAAATCACCCAATACTCTGATATCTATCTCAAAACCAACAACAATTCTTTGCAATGTACAAAATTCCAGCCTCTGGATCTCTGGGATGAGGGATCCATATATAGATGTATGCAAGGAGGATGAGTCAGCTTATGATTTGACTAGTGTCTTCTCTCTGTCAGTTCTTGCTTCCACTTGGAGACTGAGAGCCTCTTACTCATCCTTGGTCGAATTCAGTGAGGCAAGTGTCATTGGGGAAGATTCTGGAAGCTTCCATTGTCTCTCCACCTCGCGGAATGACACTGCCATTTGTCATTTCCTGCTCAACGCACCCTGGTAGTGCATTTAGGTGTGTTTCAACGCACCTAGCTAGTGTATTTGGGTGCTATGCAACGCAGCTAGCCAGTGGAGCAGCTGAAATGATCCTGATTTGACTGATTCTGAGCAGTTTCTGGTGGAGAACTTCTGGGAGAAGCTGTAATTTGTTGACCTTGTTCCTTTAGGGGTCGAAACAACCCTTTTAGGGACTTAGGATCCCTTGGTTTATGGACATTTCATGCTTAGAGCTGTAAGGCACAAAAATGTCTATAACAGTTGCCCCCTAAAGTATGAGGTCGTTTATCGGGTGAAATGCTTTATTAGGAGGATCCGAAGTTCTTTCAATGCTGGGAGGAGACATGTAATAAGATACAATACAATACATTATCTTCATACTGTTTTCATGATCTAGCTGAGGCGGGCATTCCCATGCTCAGCTTTATAAATTCATTTTCATGTACATAGGACAGACAATCGTCTGATGGTAGATTGATGATTCTGATAGAGCCATCATCCTTTTGGTAGGATGATTATATGTGCTGCAATGTTGTACATTTCAATGTCTTTATTTTCCTGAATATATATCGCAGCCCGGATGGATGAAACTAGATCCGGGGTCTTCAATCTCATCCGATCTTCACTCGAAGTACAAGTCGATCCATGTGAGAAATGTTTTGAAGTCAAACATGGAAATACATCGCTTGATTACCAGTCAATGATGTAAACTGTTAACAAGCGCGAGAGGAATCACCGATAATGATGATGACCCTCAAGGTACTGCAGTACAATTCACGTGGTGTGAATAAAGGACTTGGAGTCGAACACCACGCAAAATCTTTCGGTCGAAGGTCATTGATGTATACCTGTCGCCGGAAGTGAGAAACTTGCCATTGAGGCATGCAAGCTTCAAAGTACTGAATGGGGTGTTCCTAGATCAACTTCTTGGATAATGAGCTGATGTCGACAAGAAGTGATCCGTAAAAGGAGGGCCTTAATGAATCCCACATCAATGACACGGAACGGAGCAAATGATTTTGATGGAGGTGAAAACAATATGATGATATACGGTTCAGGATGGCGGTCATGAAAGTATGGAGTATAATGTATGGTAGTGGATGGGACACAGGTGACTTCTCTGGATGACTTCTCTTGAACATGTCGGCGACACTTATGTGATGGATTGGTAGCATTTACCCCAAATGTGGATGGTATGGCGTGACCATGGTGATGTGACCGGTGAATGAAACAACCCAACCTGACTCGGATACGGAGTGGAAGTGTCATGTTCAAGAGCGACTTGCTACCAATAAAGATTCTTTGAGTTTTCTTCCCAATTTTCCCCAGTCACTGCTGACCAGTACCTCTTTATTTTTGTCAAGCTTGAGGAGGATAACATATGCTTGTTCTATAACTTGCCCTTCGGGCAAACCCATCGCTATGTTTTAACGAGCCTAGCGATAGTGAAACTCGTTCTCGTCTAAAGACAAGTTTGTTGCTATTAATATTTTTAACGAGTTTAACGACAAAGATAACTCGGTCCTTTTCATTTTTAGAGAGTCTTAAAAGGTATGTAAAGGTAACTCCAAAATTCATTTTTCGTCATCTAATCCCTTAAGTCCAAAAAAGTATAAAACAATACAGAAGGGATGAATTTTCGATAGTTTTAATGAGACGAACAAAACAAGCGCTCGATCTTTTTGTGCAATAATCCCTCAGGTCCAAAAAGATTAAAATCTAGATGAGGGATAGCCCTTCCTGTCCCTTTAACGAGCTGGAAGGCCAAGGACTCGGCAATCTTTTCATATTTTACGAGTCAGTTGAAAAGAGCTTAAAGAAGACTCGTCTTTTGAGGAACAAGTGATAAAATGGGTAGCAGCTAATTCCAGGTAAGGTTTGGAATTTTCCAATCATGACAGTGTCACAAGGATGGCTAGTGAAATCACTCTTTGCAGCTGTTCCTAAAAATGGGTAAACAATCAAATGGAGGTGAATGATTAGCCAATGGAAAAGTGGAGGTGACGATGCAAACACGACCAAGGCTTTAATGGCTGAAGTACTACATTCACGGTGGTTATTTATCAGGGGAATAGTTCATTTTTTAACGAGCTTAAACGTCGGTGGAAACATTTTCTCATGTCTTATGTTTATTTTTTAACGAGCTTGAACTATGTGCTAAAACTGCTCGAGGCGGGTTTATTTTTTAACGAGCTTGAACCCTGCGGTAACACTGCTCATGGCGGGTTTATTTTTTAACGAGCTTGAACCCTGCAGTAACACTGCTCGTGATAAGTTTGCATGCCCCCAGCATAATAACGCAAATCGAAGTGCATGCCCCCCAAGCTTCATTGCATTCGACTTGGTGGTTGGAATGAAGGTTTACCTTTGAGAAAGGGGATTTGTTTCATTTTTTTTAATGAGGTTGACACAGTAAAAGAACCATCCTCAAGACTCCTTGTTTCATTTTTTAACGAGGTCGACACGAGATAAGAACCGTCCTTGGAATCCAAATCCATTAGATATATAAGATTTCATATTCCACTGTGGCCATTTCCGCCAGATTACTTGGAGGCGGTAGGGCAAAAGTACCCATTAAGGCAGGGTCTTTTAGGAGACCTACTCCGATATTTTGGAGCGAATGATTGCTTCCATGGATCATTGGAATGATTCCCATAACTTGTGAACTCTTGGGGAGAAATGTTTGTTGGTCGACGATTGTAATTCCTCCTTGGAAGGGAAATGCAATCTTCCTGAAGTAGGTCGACACAACTGCGGCCATGGCATATATCCAGGGCCTACCCAGTAGGATGTTGTAATCAAGGTTTCTGTCAATTACTTCAACATCAATTTCTACTGTTTTACCCCCCAGTTCAACCTGCAAGTTACTTAAAATCTCGTATGGAGTGTATGATCGTCCATCAAATGATTTTAACATTGTTGATGATCGCAACAAGGGTGGTGACCCTAAATTTTTCCAGCAACTCATCGACATAATACATGTGGATGCCCCCTCATCAATAATTGTTCAATGAAAAGTTTTGTTGAGGGCTTTCACTTGAATAAGGAAAGCTAGTTGAGCTGGTAATTGAGGGTCATATCCTTTATGATCAAAGCCACAAGATTGGAATCCATTGGGTCAATCCCACCTATTGCTGATAATAAAGCTTTCTCTTGGGAGAGGAAATTTTGCGGTACCTCAAGTGTCGACATAGCGGACGACGATTGGGCCAGGTCCTCTATTATATTATAATTCTGTGCTATTTTTTCACGAGGATTAAATGTCAATTTGTGTACTACTCCCTTTGGCGACTTTATCATTTGTTCAGGAATTATGGGTGGCACAACTTCGGTCAAAGTTGTTGTCGAACTACTAGGTTGTTCATTAGCCTTGTTATTTGACAGCTGTGGATTCCCGTAATCTTTATTCCTTGTCAAAGCATCATTTTGCTGCTTTGATATAGACAACATAAGCACTTGGGATCGGGAAGAATTTTGATTAGCAACCAGTTTGGTTCCCGGGTTTGGAAACGGATCAGTCAATACTGCTGAGGTTTTTGAACTCTTAAAGAGTTTCTTAACTTCAGCTTTATGTGGACAATCTCTCGTCCAATGATCCTCATCGCATATATGACACCCCGCAGGGGGTTTCCTTTGCCCAGAAGGGTTTGTAGAAGGTTTTTTAGGAGATGACTCATCCTGCTTCTTTTTCCTCCCTTTCTTTTTCTTCTTGCCCCCTGGTTGCTTCAGTTGTTTGCCCTTGTCGGTCGACACGGCATTTACTTCTGAGGCAAGAAGTTCCTCATTTTCATTTTGACTAGAAATCTTACGGCCCTTTTTAGATGTAGCCTTTGTTGATTTCGTGTCTGTTGCGCCAATCACGCCATCGACGGCATGAGAGTCATTGTTTGATTTAGGAGGATGAGGAACTGAGAATTCTGGTCTAGGGGCGTCAGGTATTTTATTGTAGAGCGTGCCAGACTGAGTGTAAATCAAGTCCAAATATTGCGCACGAGTGATAACCTGCTCTTCTGTTACGACTCCCCCCTTTTCCACATCTTCCGTGATGGAAGGCAGTAATGACTTGATAAACCATTCAGCTAAGAGCTTATCGGGGACGTACGTTTTTACCATCCTACGACGACATCGCCACTCATGTATATGATCAAATATGTGAGTGGCTGTTGCCTGTTTGAAGTTGGTAAGAAGTTCTATTCCCATTTCGTACCTTATTGGTAACTGAAAATGGGTTAAAAAGGTTGTGGCTAGGGTGCCAAAGTTGTCGAATGAAGCTCTAGGCAATTCAATGTACCATTTTGCCGCCGGACCAGTTAACGTCCTCTGAAAAAGGCGAAGTCTTATCGAATCATCATTCAGGGTGTTTGATGAACACCACAGATGAAAGGTCATCACGTGATTCGATGGATCTTCACCCGGATTTCCATTAAATTTAGGAATATCTGATGGAAGTTTATTCAGAATCACTGGCCACCAAGGGGCATAAGCAATTGGATCATTCGTCAACTGGTTTAAATCTGGTAATTCTAGAGTTGCTACAAAGGGCAACTGTTGATTCAGGTTAGACGAAGCATACCCAGGATAAGATGGAATCGCCTGAGCAGTGGATCTTTGCATACCAACATAATGTATTTGATGCTGGCAACTTTGACAAGGTTGATGGGCATAACCATTATAATATGGTTGTTGATAACCGTTTTGGAAATGCAGTTGCCCATTACTTACAAAGACTTGTTGCTCAGGTCCTTGATATGATTGTTGGAATTGCGGTTGTTGGGATTGAACCAGCCCTAGTTGTTGGACCATTTGCTGTTGTCCAATACTGGATGATTGACCATGATGAGGAGTCATAGTACTTGTTTGAGACCGAGTCGCTCTAGATAGGGAGGCACTAACCTGAGGTTGTGATTGAGTTGTTGATACAAGAGGCTGTTGTATTGCAACCTGAGAAACTTGGGGTTGACATACAACAGGTAGCGCTTGTACTTGCGACACAGTCACCATAGCAGGTATAGTGGGAATATTCAACACAAGGTGGACTGGTTGCATTGAATATACAACCCTTGGTTGCTGAGGCAGTATTGGTACCCAACCGCTGGATGTAATTCCAGTTTGACCTGAACTTTGTTGTAAACTCCCATATGGTTGTTCTCCGGGAGGGAACAATGAAAAGGCATACTGCCCTCCATATGGTGGAAATCCAGTACTTAAAGGGTAAATTGGCCTTTGAAGACACATTGGATCAGTTTGTTGAGTTTCAACATAAGAAATACCAGATGATAATCCGGATGAAGAAATAGGAATAGACCATGTCGTCGAAACAGTCCCTGCTTGGACTCCGCTTGTTGTTGATAACTTGCCGGGATAGATGGTATACCGGCGAACATTGTTGGAGTAGCAGCAGGAGGTTCTGTTGCTGTGTCAGATGACACAGTCCTAGATGTCGACGGTCGTTCAGACATATCTATTCTATCTAAAATATTTTCTAGTGATTCTTCAAGAACTTTGCGATGAAGGGAGACTAACTTCTAAGACCAACGAGGGAATAGTGACGTTATTCCGATTAAAATAAATTTTAGACGCTTTGACACAACTTGTTTTTTTAATTTTTAAGAGTCGAGAAAAAATGAAAGATGACTCCAGTCTCCTTCGATTTTTAATGAGCCTGAAGTGACAAGTGCTCAGATGGACCTTTTCTGTTAAGGAGTCTGAAAAGGAACGAAAGGGACTGCTCTGGAGATTTAGGTAGAGGGAGTACCAAACCAATCACAAAACTGCAGAATACTTTTTACGGTACGGCAGTCAATCTTCCCGAATGTTGTGTTCAGTGCATTGCGATCGATAGGGTGGCAGACACGACTTCCTATGGATAAAAGTTTTAAGCCTATAGGGGTCTCCCAATATATACTCGACGGTACGTGGGAGCACAAGTCCATACTGGCACTTATCATCTCAAAGTGGAGGAATCACCCAACCATCAGTGAGGACAATAGTTACCAGGCTTTACGACGCTGGAATACGTCTCTAGCCTAGACCTCTAAATGTTGTGCGTTAAGTTCCAAAGCATTGTTAGATTCATTAAATTTATTTTAAGTTGATCTTTCTTATGAAGTTTGCCTCTTGGGTTCACCATGAGATGTAGATGTAATTCCTAAAATGCAATCTAAAGATGATAAGCAAATTTTTATCTCTTTTTAGCAATAAAAATCCTAGCTACTAGGGGAAAAGAAAGACACAATCTTTTCACAAAGAGCAAGCACACTGTAAATGCACTTTCCTAAATCAAGCCAAACAGACTGTCAATATGCAAATGCACATGTGCATGTATTTGTTTTCAACTTTCTTAATATTGATGCTTAAAAAGAAAGTGGATGTACAAATCTGAATTTTCTTTTAAGCGACAAACACAAACAAGCTTCTTTTCAAAATCAAAAGATAAAGACGATTATGACGCTTTATGATTTTGAAATAAATACTTGTTTTTGACACTAGAAAAACACAAATTCAAACCAAAGGCAAAGGTAAAAGTATAGTCAACTATCAACAGCAATCAAACTTTCTCCTATGATCAAAATCGACACTTGCGACAAATCTAGATCAAAGGACGACAGTACGACTATTCTACTTTTGCAATGGAAAACTGTAAATGACGCAACAAACACACAAAAACATCTACAGTTCTTTTGTACAAAGGAGGTGGAATTACAGCAAGGAAAATGGGTTTTTAAACAGACACATATACTGATCAAAGGCTGCAAAAATCAGAGACAAAACTGGAAAGAATGAAGCACAAGAACCTCAGCTGCACAAGGCTAGTCTGGTCAGTGCACCTGTAACACAGAGAAACTGGATTGCAGCGTAGGTTTCCCTCTCGGGAACTACGCTGAAATGCAGGAACTCTTCATAGTACCTGCGTTGGGGCAGAAATGAGAATTCTATCCGGGTTCTGGGTCACGATTTATAGTTTAGTCTTTGGTTTTTGGCCGAGTAAAAGCAATCAGTAATGCACAATCAGAGGGTAGATCTAAGGGAGGTGTAAGAGCTATCACAAAGGGCAATTAGATCATTTGTGAATCAGCTGTTCAAATCATAAACAGATCTAGTGAATGGATTAAAGTAGAAGATGTCTACTTTGCATTTGTTAATGGAAAATGCAGTTCGATTTGCTACCTCTAAGTTTATGAAACAAACAACAAGAGCAACACAAACAAACTAACTAGACACGATCCCCAGCGAAGTCGCCATTTTGTTAACGGGAAAAGTGTCTATTCAGAACGACCCTATCCCACTAAGGTGTGATAGTGACCTTAGAAACAAACAGAGAAAACTACCTTTGTATTCTTCTTTATGAACTATAAACAAAGAGGAATAGGATGAACCAACCTGTGTCTTGCGCTAGTCCTTTGATCCAATCTCTCTCCTCTTTGACAGCTTCCAGCTACCTGCTCCCTTACTTGCCCAGCTTCACCAAGTACCTGCAAGATCACAGAAGAAGGAAACTATACAAAGACATGGGTTTATATTCATAAAAATCTTAGGATCAGATTTAAGCTAAACATACAAATGTAACAAACATCAATGATACACAAGCATGTAGGAGAAACTCAAATAGTTTTATTGATATAACAAGAAGATCCAGGAGGAGTTACAACCGATGATTCTTGATCCAGCATCAACCTCCCAGCAAAGAAGCCCCTTTTCACCTCCAACAAAGCATAAATCACCCAATACTCTGATATCTATCTCAAAACCAACAACAATTCTTTGCAATGTACAAAATTCCAGCCTTTGGATCTTTGGGATGAGGGATCCATATATAGATGTATGCAAGGAGGATGAGTCAGCTTATGATTTGACTAGTGTCTTCTCTCTATCATTTCTTGCTTCCACTTGGAGACTGAGAGCCTCTTACTCATCCTTGGTCGAATTCAGTGAGGCAAGTGTCATTGGGGAAGATTCTGGAAGCTTCCATTGTCTCTCCACCTCGCGGAATGACACTGCCATTTGTCATTTCCCGCTCAACGCACCCTGGTAGTGCATTTAGGTGCGTTGCAATGCACCTAGCTAGTGTATTTGGGTGCTATGAAACGTAGCTAGCCAGTGGAGCAGCTGAAATGATCCTGATTTGACTGATTCTGAGCAGTTTCTGGTGGAGAACGTCTGGGAGAAACTGCAATTTGTTGACCTTGTTCCTTTAGGGGTCAGAACAACACTTTTAGAGACTTAGGATCCCTTGGTTTATGGACATTTCATGCTTAGATCTGTAAGGCACAAAAATGTCTATAACAGAAGCTCAGCTTCCCTGGGAAACGACATAGATCCAACTTTGATGATAGACAAAGTCTGGGCACTTTTTGGTTGTAATAATCTATCTCGTGAATCTATTGGAGGTTGAACCTCTTGGCGACTCCACTTCATAGTTCTGGCTCAGTTTTTGAGGCATACTCGGAGAAATCCTTAGAAACTACAAGCTGACCCAGTGCTTGATCCTGAAAAAGTCATCAAAGAGAGAAAGGTATTGCAGAAAGGAGCATCAGTTTCAAGTAAACCTAAACAATCTTCTATATCTCCTCAAGAAAGGATTGTAATAGAACAAATACATGTTGAGAGTGTAGCATCTAATACTAGCAGTGAAGAAAAACTCTTAGAGATTCATAAAGCTCCTTATTCTTTAGGTTCTCCATTTTCTCTAAGCCCTAAGGAAACCTCACCTCCTATCCATCATACACATTTAATCTTCACAGTCACTCCTCAACCCTCTATCATTCAGACTACCAGTACTCTTTTAGCCAACACACCTATGGTAGGTCCACAAGCACCTACCAAAATGGAAAGAATCATAGTTGCTAGGTATGGACTTCTAATACCGCCCACTCCTTTGAATGCCATGCCTACTAGAGAATATCATAAATATAGGCCTAAATTCACTGGGATTGAAGGTGTTATTGCTGAAGAACACTTTGAGTCATTTTATAGCTATGCTGATAATCTGGACATTAGTGAAGATGATGTGTGGATGAGAGTCTTCATCCAAAGCCTAGATGGAGAGGCTAGAAAATGGTTAAGATAATAACCCCAAGATCTATAGCAGATATTGAAGCTTTAGATGATGCATTCCTAAAGCATTGGGGGGATAAGAAGGATCTCCTCTACTACCACACTGAGTTTGGTAACTGAAAGAGGGAAAATGGTGAGTTGTTGTCTGATTTTAATAAGAGGTTTAACCGTATGTACAACAAAATACCAGCTGAAGTAAAACCCACTATTACCTCTGCTAAACTCACCTATGCTAATGATTTTTACTCTGACTTTTGCCTACTGTTGAGAGAGAGGTGATGTGATACTTTAGCTGACATGTAGGATGCAGCCTTGGAAGTGGAATCAAACATCATGGCTGCAGAGAAGCTCAAGGGAAATTTTGATAGAAGGAGACAGAGGGGTGAGTATTCATCATCCTCTGATCCTAAGATAGATAAAATGACCAAAATGATCGAGTCATTAGCCTCTAAAATCTCCAAATTAGAGGTTGAGCAGCACCAAGGGAAAGGAAGAGCACCTAATACCTTTTCTCCTAGAAATCCAAATCCAAATCCATATAGAAGAGCTAATGAGCAGTTGCAGATTTTGCAAAGAAACAAAGTTGCAAATGAAGACCAAAGGGTGAGGGCTCCTTTTCAAAATACAGTCATGGAAGAAGAGCAGTTTGAAGAAGAGGAAGAGATCCATTTTCTGGAAGACAAACACAATGCTTCCTTTCTGACCTCAGCTACCTATGAAAAGTCATTATGTAATGTCAAGATCAACCAAGAATGGGATGGTAAAGCTATTCTATAAATTGTAGATTAGCAAAGATATAATTTGAGTTCAAAGCTAAATAAGGCCAAGGAAACTCCTATTCAAAGAGTTTCCATCCCTGCCGTACAGCAAGCTAATAAGTAAAAACAACTAGCAATTGATCCCATCATCCTCCAAGCTCTAGCTCATGATGTAAGAGGTCTTGAAAAGTCTCCTTCTCCTTTCAATTTTCAATCAGAAATTCAGAAGCTAAAGATAGCCATGCCTCTGATTGAACTATTGAAGAATGAGTCCTTCAAAAGATCCATCCTCGAGGTCGTTGAGCCTAAAGCCATCCAAGCCTCCACTGATCGTGTGAATCTCCAAGATGACAAGCCAATTGTTATTCTCAGCCCAATTATTGAAAATTGTGAAGAAAACTCCCCATCATTCTATGTCTCTGTGACTATTCATGATAAAATCCTTCACAACTACCTTTTGGATACTGGAGCCAACCATAATCTGATGCCCAAGGCTGTCATGGATGGGTTGGGTCTTGACATCACAAAGCCTTATCATGACCTGTTCTCTTTTGACTATAGAAAAGTGAAATGTCTGGGATTAATCAAGGACCTAGCCATCACTTTGTCTTAGCTACCTATGAGAAGCATGATGATATATATTATGGTGGCAAATGTACCCCCCAAGTTTGGTATGTTACTTTCCAGAGGTTGGATCAAGAGACTAGGTGGATCATTACAAAATGATTTGTCTTATGCTATTGTCCCAGTTTTCGGAGGTGAGAGCAAGAGATTATACAGAGAGGCGCAGTTGGCTTATATAATCACCGATGTAAAGAATCCCTACCAATCATCCTATATATGCTATCGACACTGGTTTCAGAACTTGTATCCTTCATATTGAAGAATCTCAGTTGGCCTCCACGTAGCTCAGGAAACCAATTTGCCAGATCGCTAAGGAAGAAAACCCACTGATTTGGGATATGTTTTTTGATGGGGCTTTCTCTAAAGAAGCTGCAGGGGTAGGCATAGTCCTTGTGTCCCCAACATAGGAATATATTGATTTATCTTTCAAATTGACCTTTCAGGTCACAAACAACATCATAGAGTATGAAGCTTTGATTCTGGGCTTGAGCGATGCTAAAGAAATGGGTATCAAAGGCCTGAAAGTGTTTGGAGACACAGATCTCATTATTTAGCAAGTAAATAAAAATTTCCTAGCTAAGAATCCATGGGTGATGGCATACAAAGATGAGGTATGGAGGCTCAAGTATTCTTTTAATGATTTTAGTATTTCTTATATTCCAAGAATGAAGAACCAACTTTCCGACTCCCTCACTGTCTCTGCTAGCATGTTTATTCCTCCTTTTCCTCCCAAATTGACATATGAAGTTCAGGTAATATACAGATCGTCTCTGCTTGACAATGTCAAATATTGGAGGTTTTTTTAAGACGATGAGGAAATTAACAGGTTTTTGCAAGTCGTTGGGGAATTTTTTGAAACACACATCAATCAGGAGAACGAAAACATGGAAGAATGCTGCTAGTCCAAGCTGAAAAGTGAAATCGGCCAAAGAAGCATCATCCAGCTGCCCAACAATCACATACCAAAAGGATTGGTGCCTCTAGAGAGGCTTTTTGATCATAATGACGTGCCCTATAATACGGCCAAAACAGAGAATTATTTTGCTATCTGTAAACATAATATAGGTAGCCCAGCCTATTCGAAATTCATCAATCTTTCCATGCATTTGTCCTTTGCCCAAAATTCTGAGTATTGCACCTTCATGAAGCAATTCGCTGACATTTTTGCCTAGGAATACAACGATCTTAATACCTATGATGCATACATCATTCAACATAAGATCCCACTGGAAAAGAATACCACCCCTTTTAAGCAAAAGTTAAGACCTATCATCTCTCTCTTATTGCCTTTGATTGAGAAAGAGATCAAGAAACTGTTGGATGCCAAAATTATAGTTCCCCTAAGGTATTCAAAATGGATAGCTAACCTTGTGGTAGTAAGAAATCTGACTTTGTGTTGACTTCAAAAATCTGAACAAGTGCTCTAAAAAGGATAACTACCCCCTGCCTAAGATGGAACACTTGCTGCAAAGAGTTTCAGGGGCTAGAGTCATGTCTTTCTTAGATGGATTTTCAGGTTACAATCATATTGTTGTAGATCCTGAAGATCAAGAAAAGACCACCTTCACTACTCCTTAGGGCACTTTCATGTACTCCAAGATGCCTTTCGGACTGATGAATGCTGGGGCTACTTTTCAAAGGGCCACGAGCATAGTCTTTGTGGGAGATAAGGAAAAGTTTTTCCTTATTTATCTTGATGATGTAATAGTCTTTTCCAGTAGCCACAAAGACCATTTACAACATTTAAAGAAGGTCTTCCTAATGTGCAGATAGTTTGGAATCTCAGTGAACCTAAAGAAGTCACAGTTTGCTCTAGAAGAAGGCAAACTTCTGGGACATATTTTTTATGCTAAAGGTGTTAAGATTGATCTAGCAAGGGTCCAAGCCATTCACACATTGTCCATCCCAAGGTCAAAAAAGGACATCCAATCCTTCCTGGGGAAGATTAACTTTGTAAGGAGGTTCATTCCAAACTTTGCAGAGCTAGTAAAGAATATGACTTCCATGCTGAAGAGAGGATCAGAAATAAAATGGACAACTGCTTCAAGAAGCTCTTTTGAAGCCATCAAGCAAGCTATCATGGAAGCTCCCACTCTAATCAACCCAGATTACACTAAGGGGTTTTGCATCTTCTCTTTTGCCTCTTATGATACGCTTGCAGCAGTTCTGTTGCAGAAAAATGATGAAGGCATAGAGCACCATGTGGCCTTTTTCAACAAAACTCTAAGGGATGCTGAATTAAGGTATGATCTTATTGAAAAACAAGCTTATGCTCTCATTAAATCTTTGCAAACATTCATAACTTATATCTGCACTCCAAAGTAATTGCATATGTACCTTCAGCCTTAGTAAAATATATCTTAACTCAGCCAGATATTGATGGAAAGAGGGAAAAATAGATCAAAAAATTCATAGAATTTGACTTAGAGGTGAACCCCACTAAGCTTGTCAAAGGCGAGGGTTTGGCTAAGCTTATGGCTGAAGAAAATTGCAGCTTGTTAGATATAAATTGCATAGGTCTAAATTTAGATAATGAACCAACAAAGGGAAAAACAGAAGAGCAAAAGCAGAATCAGTCTTTGGCTGAAAATTTAGCCACATGTGAATGGTATTACAACATAGTTCATTTTTTGCAAAATCTAGAAGCCCCTCCAGGGCTTAGCTCAAGTCAAGCTCGTGCCATTAAACTTAGGTCAACAAAATTCTGCATTAATAAAAATTTCCTTTATTGGAAAGACCCATCAGGAATACTCTTGAGGTGTCTAGATAAAGAACAATCTGTAGAAGTAATACATTAGTTTCATTCTAGCATCTATGGAGGACATCATTATTGGAGAACTACAACTCAAAAAATCTTGAGGGCTGGATATTGTTGGCCTACTCTGTTCCTTGATGTGTTTTCTTTTGTGAAAGCTTGTGATAAGTGTCAATGGTTTGCAGGAAGACAATAGCTAAAATCCCTGCCCTTGAAGCCAATACATGTTGATGGTCCCTTCCAGCAGTGGGTCTTATACTTTATAGGTGAGATCAACCCACATTCTAGTGGCCAACACAAATGGATTTTAGTAGCCACCGATTATTTCACCAAGTGGATTGAGGCTATACCCACTAACAATGCCAATCATGAGGTTGTCATAAAATTCTTGAATGAGAATATTTTCACTAGATTTGGTTGCCCAACCCTACTAGTCACTGATCATGCAACAACTTTCAAGGCAAACTAATTGATGGATGTGACTGAATCCATGGGCATTCAAGTGGTGCATTCTACCTCTTATTATCCTCAAGGCAATGGCCTAGCAGAATCATCTAACAAAAGTCTAATAAGGGTAATAAGAAAGCTATTAGAGGACAACAAAAAGAGCTGGAATTCCAAGTTGAAGTTTGCACTATGGGCTGAAAGAGTTACCATCAAAAAGTCCATAGGGAATTCTCCATTCAAATTGGTTTACGGTGTTGATGTTGTTTTCCCCATCCAGCTCATTTTCCCTATGGCTAAGTTCTTGCAAGAAGAACAAGATGAGGAGAATGATATGGTAAGAAGAATGAATAACCTGGTTGAACTACATCAGATAAGAGAGTAGTTGGTGGAGAAATCAAAGGCTCATCAGAAGACAATCAAAGAAACTTTTGACAGGAAGGAAAAAGTAGACAAGTTCCAAGTTGGTGATTGGGTGCTTAAATGGGATGCATTTAAGGAAAAGAAAGGAAATCGTGGCAAGTGTGACTCCTTATGGACAGGTCCTTTTGTCATCACTCAAGTTCAGCAGAACAATACATTCATCCTGCACAATCTGGAAGGAGGAGATACTTTTGGTAGCCCAGTAAATGGGCGGTTCTTGAAACTCTATTTCATTTAAGGCCTTAAAGGCTTGGTATTGTAAATATGTTTTTCTTTCAATTTTTATTTTTATGCTAAAAAGGATCCATGCCCAATGGAACACTAGAAGGAAGATTTAATTTTGTTTTACAGAAACGACATTGATCTAAGGCCCTTGAAACCTCACAGGGAGGATTTCATCCTTAGAAGTAGCCAATGTTAGCTTCGCTGACATAAGACCCAAAATTGGATCCATATATGTCCTAAAAGTCTCCAATTTCTCTTAGAAGTATGCCAATGGATCCATTAAGGCACTTGACATTTTCAATTTTGGCTCAAATATCATCTAATGATCAAAATCAACACAAGAGGAAAGCCCTTGGAAGGGCAGGAATGCACTATCCAGAGGCTCAAATCACTCTAAAACCATGAAAAATCATTATTGCGGGCTTAATCTATGCATTTCATAGCCATCATTAGATTTGTCTGACCAATGGCCAAGATCTAGGTGGAAAATCGCATATTGGCTGGGCAAAGATGACAGGCTTAAAGTGGGTGCATGACATCGTCGATCAGCGATCGCCGATGATCAGATCGGCGGGGAGCTATGTTATATACAGATATAAGGCCCAGGGAATGAGCGATTAGCGATTACAATTGGATCACATCCCTATATCGCATCGGCGTACTACCATGGGGTGGGACCTCCACACATACATATAGGCGACCCGAAGAGCCGGACTCGACGACATTATAGCTGGGGATGTATATATTTTGAGATCCACGGAGGGCCGTTTTCAATGGTTTTTGGTGTATTTTCGTTGTATAAACGAAATACAAAGGGAAGCCGGGTTGGCGATATGTAATATGACTTTCGGGTCCGGGAAGTGGAATATATGAAATTTGAGATCCGCAAGAGGGCCATTTTCAATGTATTTCATTTATTTTTATGGTTTAACGAAAAACACAGGAATAGGGCCGAGTGAAACTTGTTGGAATTCAGAAGCACAACAAATCAATTAAACACACAGCAAAATATCAAGCACATAAACACAGTTTTTAACGTGGTTCACCCAACCAATCTGGGCTACGTCCACCAAACATAGGCATCAGGAATTTATTAATCAAATTGGAGATTACATCAAGAAATCCTCACACTCTCTTAGCAAACATCCGAATGGTTGCCTGTTATATAGCCTAGAGAATCTAACAGCCTCATTAATTCCCTCACATCAAATATAGGAGGCATTAACTCCCTCCCAACAACCTGGAGTTAATCTAGGACCTGAATTCCTATTGTTGTCACCAGCTGAGATTTTTTCCTATTTCATTACAAACAGAAAATCTCAACAATCTCCACCTTGACAACAATTCGCCTGATGCCCTGTTATTATTATTTTATCTTTTCTGCAAGCCAAGAGAATCCAAACACCAGCGTAGCTTCTCCAACAAAACTGGTTTCGTGAACATGTCTGCACAATTCTCCTTTGTATGCACCTTTTCAAGAGAAACGCCCCTTTCAGTGATAACCTGTCTTACAAAATGATACTTGATTGAAATATGCTTTGATTTACTATGATAGGCTGGATTCTTAGCCAAATGTATTGCACTTTGACTATCACAAAGCAACTTGATGTTGTCCTGTAACCTACCAAACTCACCAAGCAAACCTTTCAACCAAACCGCCTCTTTGCAAGCATGAGAAGCAGAAATGTATTCTGCTTCAGTAGTGGATAAAGCAACAATATTCTGTAGCTTTGACATCCAGCTTATAGCTCCACCTGCAAGAGTAAAGACGTACCCTGAAGTTGATCTTCTCTTATCCAAATCACCTGCAAAATCGGAATCAACATATCCGCAAACAAATTCACTACTCTTATTGTAAGAAATACAATAACTACTTGTGCCTCTCAAGTACCGAAGCACCCATTTTACTGCTGACCAGTGCTCTTTACCCGGATTTGCCATGTACCTGCTGACAACCCCAATTGCATGTGAAATATCTGGTTGAGTACAAACCATCGCATACATTAAACACCCTACTACATTGGCATATGGAATTCGAGACATATAATCCTTTTCTTCATCTGTATTAGGACATAAACTCAAAGAAAGCTTAAAATGGGAAGCTAAAGGGATCGACACAGGCTTCACATTGTTCATACCAAACCTCAAAAGTATTTTCTCAACATACTTCTGTTGTGATAGCCACAACTTACCATTGCCCCTGTCTCTGAAAATCTCCATGCCCAAAATCTGTCTTGCCGCTCCTAGATCTTTCATATCAAACGTCCTTGCCATCTGAGTCTTCAACCTGTTGATTTCTTCAATGCTTTTGCTTGCTAAAAGCATATCATCAACATACAACACTAAGATAATGAACATGCCATTATTTAACTGCTTAAAGTAAACACAATGATCATATTCACTTCTTACATATTTCTGACTCAACATGAAAGAATCAAACTTCTTATACCACTGCCGAGGCGACTGCTTCAGGCCATATAATGACTTCTTGAGCCTGCAGACAAATTTCTCATTGTGATGCTGAACAAACCCTTCCGGTTGTTCCATATATATTTCCTCATCTAAATCACCATGTAGAAATGCAGTCTTAACATCTAACTGCTGCAACTCCAAATCAAACAAAGCCACTAATGCTAACACAATTCTAATTGAAACAATTTTAACCACTGGTGAAAAAATCTCATGAAAGTCAATACCAACTTTCTGAGAAAACCCTTTTGCAACCAGTCGCGCTTTGTACCTGTCTTCCGTATCATTCACACCTCGTTTCAGCTTGAAAACCTATTTACACCCCACAGTTTTCCTGCCTTTCGGAAGCTCAACCAGATCCCACGTGCCATTCTTACCTAAGGCCATCATTTCTTCCTTCATGGCTGCTTTCCATTTGTCACTATTTGAACCTTCTACAGCTTCCTGATAACACAAAGGTTCATCATCATTAGCGATCAAAGCAACTGAAGTAACATGATCATCATACCTTCTCGGAGGGCGTTTGATCCTTGTAGACCTCCTTAAGAAAGTTTCTGGTGCTTCCACAATTGGCTGTCTATCAACTGTAGGAATTTCTTCATGATCGCCATCTGAGACCTGTTCATGTCCTCCATCTGAACCCTGTTCATAATCTGATTCTGAAACCTGTTCATGACTAGAATCTGAACTATGGTCGTTATGACTATCATTAGAAATGCTGTCAAACTGAATGTGCTGAAAGTCAGATACATCATCCCGTTTCAATCTACTATTTACATCTAACTGTACAAGAGAGGATTCATCAAACTTTACATCTCTGTTGATGATGATTTTGCGGGTAGTAGGATCCCACAATCTATATCCCTTTGTTCCATCACCATACCCAACAAAGACATACCTTTTCGATTTCGGATCTAATTTTGTTCGTTGATGTTTAGGCACTAGAGCATATGCATCACAACCAAACACTCCGGGTTTAGAATAGTCACAAGGGTGTCCTGTCCATACCTCTTGCGGAACCTTGCAGCCTATTGCCGTTGATGGAGATCGTTTTATCACATAACAAGTTGTTGCCACTGCTTCCGTCCACAACTCCTTTTGTAACCCGATGTTACTCAGCATACACCTTGCTCTCTCTAGAAGAGTCCTGTTCATGCGTTCAACAACTCCATTCTGCTGAGGAGTATAAACCGTGGTCTTATGTCTTTCGATCCCTGCATCCTTGCAATAGCTGTGAAACTCCTTGGAGGAAAACTCACCACCATTGTCAGTTATTAAACATTTTATAGTTCTACCAGTGCTGTTTTCTACCAATGCTCTAAATTGCTTGAAAACTGTAAAAACATCAGACTTTCTTTTCAACATTTAGACCCAGACCTTCCTAGAAAAGTCATCAATGAATGATACAAAATAAGACGAACCACCATACGAAGCTGTAGGGGATGGACCCCAAACATCTGAATGAATATAATCAAGTATCCCTTTACTAGTATGTTTGCCTGTTTTAAACTTTTGTTTACTTTGTTTACCAAACAGACAATGTTTACAGAAATCCAATTTTCCAGATCTTAGATTAGGAAGTAACTTTCGGTCAGCCAAAATTTTCAATCCTCTTTCACTCATATGCCCCAATCTTTGATGCCATAAGTGAATGGAACTACTGTCATGTTCAGACACAGACACATGATCTGACCCAGTTCTACCTTCTAACTGAAATAGATTTCCTACTTTCTTAGCCTTAATCACTAGTAAGATACCTTTATAGATTTTCATAACTCCACCTTGAATTACAGTTTTATATCCATTTGAATCAAGTGCTCCTAATGAAATCAAATTTTTCCTTAAATCTGGTACATGCCTCACATCAGTTAATATTTTTGTTGTCCCATCAAACATTTTCAGTTGTATGCTCCCAATTCCCACAATATTACATGTTACATCATTACCCATGTACACAACACCATCATCAATTGATCTATATGTTTTAAACCAATCTTTATGAATACACATGTGGTTAGATGCCCCAGAATCTAACAACCAATGTTGATCATGTTTTGAAATATTAACTGACAATACCTCATCACTCATACCTGAACCAGATACTGAACCTGTATCTGTGGTGTTGGCTTCCTTATTTTCTGTCGAAGAGCCTTTTTTAGCAGCCTGCTTTCGCTTCCAGAAATCCTTTTTTAGATGTCCAGCCTTGCCACAATGCCAGCACTTCACCTTTGGCTTCTTTCCTTTGGACTTCGAACAAGAGTCACTACGCTTTCCCCCGGAGTGTCTCTCTCGTGAGCGACCTCTGGCCATCATTACCTCTGATGTAGAGGTATCTGCATTCGACCTCTTCCTCGTCTCCTCAGCCAACAAGGCTCCAACAACATCATCAAACTCAAGGATATCTGATGTACTAAAGCTTATGGAAGTAACAAAGTGATCCCAGGATTCAGGCAATGAACATAATAGAGTTATTGCATTATCCTCTGAATCAAATTTCACATCTAGACTGTCTAATTGCACCAATAAGGTATTAAAAACATTCAGGTGATCAGAAATTGAGGTACCTTCTTTCATCCGCAAACCGTAAAGCTGTCGTTTCAGGAGAATCCGATTTGTTAAAGATTTCGTCCTATAGAGCTTCTCAAGCTTTGACCACAAACCTGCGGCGGATTTCTCTGACACAATGTTGAACAGAACATCGTCCGCCAGACATAACCGAATTGCACTCAGAGCTCTATCGTCCATCTCATCCCATTCATCCTCCGTCATGGAAGGAGGCCTTTTGTTTTTCCCCAACAGTGCTTTTGCCACACCTTGTTGAACCAGCAGATCGTGCATCTTCACCTTCCAGATCTCAAAATTATTCTTGCCATCAAACTTCTCAATTTCAAAACGGGCACTTTGAGTTTTTGCCATTTGATATCAACAAAAAACACAGTAATCTCCAATATAAACGTTTTAAATACCAGCAATTAAAAAAAAATTGCCTATGCCTTTAAAACAAAATATCTTCCCTTCACACAAAAAAAAAATTGTCTGCCTATGTCTTTCTACCTTTGCCTTTAAAAAAAAAAACTGCCCTTTGCACTTATATTACTTTTCTTTATTTAAAAATAAAAATAAATAAAGAAACAATTTCATTTTATTTGTGCAAATTCTGTACCATATAGTTTTAATACCTTTACACTGAACGTGGGTTTCCGAATTAACAGATCTGAGTCACGACCGAAACATATCCACAGGGAACTCACATTGCAAACTTATGTAATTCAGTCAATCTGTGCAGGAGGAGATTCCTTTATATACGCAGAGAAAGACAACCCACTGTGACAAATTAGGCGATAGTTAACCTCTCTTGACAGATCTGGACTACCTGATATTAACCCAAATCCGACTTTCTCACCAACCAAATCATTGACTGAAACGGTGTCTTATCTCTACCGCTTGACTCAGGAAAATCGTGTACAGCGGAACATAAAAAATAACAGATACAGTGATCAGATGTGATATTGGAGTTGATGGCATGTCACTCTTCTACACTGGACGATTCCCAGGTTAAATGTCAAAGGTTTCATGGCATTCTGGCAATTAAAACACCGCGCAGAGGCAATTTATATGAATGGCATTCGGTCATTTTAAAAAACAAAACATGCGCAGGGGATATTTCATATGAATGACATTCGGGCTTTTTAAAAAACACGCGCAGTACCAATATATATCAAATCCGTTGGATTTTAAAAAAACATGCGCAGTCCCAATATATATCAATGTATATTCACACCGTCTCTGCACGATTTGAAAAATCAACGCACCACAAAGTTTATAAAAAACATACCAGCAATCTGTTTCAAATGAATTTTCTGATTTTAATGACGGGATGTTCACTTCCCTCACCAATTCCCTCTGGCTGCCGCTCCTTTCGTTTACAAACAGCAGCCAGACGCCTTTACGCCAATGCTCAGCCACGATATACCTCCAACGCAGCAATCAACAACACCAGCGATGTTCATTTCAACGCTCCAGCAGGACCACGTTATGCAGAACCTCCTCCGCTGCGCCAGGCCTCCAACATGCTCTGATACCAATTGTTGGAATTCAGAAGCACAACAAATCAATTAAACACACAGCAAAATATCAAGCACATAAACACAGTTTTTAACGTGGTTCACCCAACCAATCTAGGCTACGTCCACCAAACATAGGCATCAGGAATTTATTAATCAAATTGGAGATTACATCAAGAAATCCTCACACTCTCTTAGCAAACATCCGAATGGTTGCCTGTTATATAGCCTAGAGAATCTAACAGCCTCATTAATTCCCTCACATCAAATATAGGAGGCATTAACTCCCTCCCAACAACCTGGAGTTAATCTAGGACCTGAATTCCTATTGTTGTCACCAGCTGAGATTTTTTCCTATTTCATTACAAACAGAAAATCTCAACAAAACTTGATATAACCCTAAGGGTGGACCCGATGGGTAAATAAACCATTTTTGAGGACTTTTAAAGTCCGAAAGGAACAAACATTGGCGGGAGTTTAACATTACAATGTTTTTTTTATGTAAAACAGAAAACACTCATTATTAAATATTTTGAAGAGAAACTGAGGCCCAGAGGCATCTACAACACAACACAACACACCCAACTAGCCCGCGATAGAAATGTCAAAGGAATCTACAACACAACACAACCCGAATCAGATACATCATGGAGCAAGACAACGTGACACAACCGAAAACAACAGAAGAGGTTGTGGGCATCTCTGTCAAGAGAGAGCTCCCTGCCAGTGCACCCAAAATATCAGAGAGCGATTACTCTTCTGTCAGAAGAAGAAACCACCGAGCCATGCTTGCCTTCAGGGAATCAAAGTAGTTAACAATGAAGATCGAATAGATTGAGACTCCGAGCCTTCTAGAGAGCTTAGGAGCATTTTAAAGGGCCTATAAAAGGCAGAAAACTAAATGTAATAGGGGTTCAACTTCTGGAGACTGCTGCTACTTTGTTCCTTCAAGCTCTTCATCTTTATTCTAGCAATACAAGCTCCTTTTTCCATCATATGTTCAACATCCATGCTCTTTACTATTCTATTCTTTCACTTGAATAGTTTGTTCATGTTTCCTTTGTGTCTAAGGCCAGATAATTGTTATCTTATCTTTGCTTTGATAACTTAGACTTGCAAGCTTCTTTGCTACCTGTAGCTAACCATTCATATGTGGTCATATATGAATCCGCTAGTACAATAAATATTATCTTTGGTGCCTGTAGCTAGTCATTTATTTATGTTTATATATGCAATTTGATGATATAGTTAGTATTCTCCATCTATCCATTAAATCTATAAACTCTTTAGCATTAGTGCTTTAAAGCCTTGTGTTGTTGAGAGTGTTCATGCATGCCTTGAGTGGGAATAGAGATGAAATGGTCATCTAACTTGATCCAAACCATCATCCATTCCAATAGTTCTGAGAAAAATATTGAAGATTATATGTTACCAGGCATCTCCGATCTACAACCTAGGAGAGTTTCCTGGAGTGCTAACAGGACCATTGTTGGCCTAGATTTTCTTAGCGAAATGGAAGAGTAAGTAAAAAAAATTAAATAGAATTTGAAGGATGCCTAAAATAGATAGAAAATTAATGCATATAAGAACATGACAAACAAGGAACTTAAAATTGGTGATCATGTCTTCTTGACAGTGACAACAATGAAAAGTTCCTTAAAATTGGGTAGTTGTGCAAAGTTGACAATGAGATATTGTTGACCATTTGAGATCCTTGAAAGGATTGATCTAGTTGCATATAGGATTGCATTACCAACATCCATGCACATTCATAATGTTTTTCATGTTTCATTGCTTAAAAATTATGTTCTTGATGCTAACCATGTGATTGATTGGAACATGATTTAGGTGGAGCTCGAGGGAGACTTTCTGGTCCAACTAGTATGGATTTTGGATGAGAAAGTCAAGGTGCCCTGGAATCAAGCTGTTTCCTTGGTGAAATTGCAATGGAACCATTTAGGTCTTGAAGATGCTACATGGAAGCATGAGGATCTGATGAGGGAGGAACACCCTCATCTTTTGGGATAACTTGTTGTATATATGTGTATATATATGCACGAAGGACAATGCTTAAATAACTTGGGGGAGGGGAATATAACACCCCTGTTTGACCCCTAAATTGTAAATTGAATGCACATGTAGACCTAGGTTGGTAAGCCTAGACACAATCAATAGGTTTGTGAGCCAAGTATATATTTTAAGGGTTATTGTGCCCATGTATGTGTCTGTAAATTTATTAAGGGGGTCGTTGTGCCCATGTACATGAGTGTTTTATGTTTTGGGGTTGACATGCTTGTGTGCACTTGTTTTATATGTCGAGGCTAGAAGGCCTGATAGTGTAATTATGAAAACACATGAATATTAATAAAAATAAAATGGATGTAAACCAAAAATATGAATGGGGGATGAGATTCTATGTAAGAGTAAGAAGAGGCACATATGATTTAAATTATCGTTAAAAGTGCACATGAAAAATTAACAAAGGTCAACTAATTGGCTTAGGAAAGTTCTAAGTGGCATAAGAAATTCTTCCATATAAAACATGCATGCTGGCACTGTGGAGGGGATGACGATTCTAACACTGTGAAGATGATTCCTATTTATGGATTCTAGTAGATGAGCATGGGAAGCATGGATGTTTTTGTCAAAATGAAAGCTTGGAAGGGTACCTAAAAGACCCACGAAGGTAGTGGAAATCCTAGAAGCTCGAGGACTCTCGAACATTCTTGTCTAGCTGAGTAAGATGCCCTAGAAGGTGGTGGCATAGCCCAAGGGACTGTAGGTGTAGAGAATGGTGTTCACCTCTTGGGTTCAATCTAATGTAGAATGCGATCTTTTTGGTTGGAGGTTGTCGAGTTCGATACTTTGGCTATGTGAGGGCTTGGAAGACCCGTGAGGGAAGTGGAACTCTTAGAAGTCATAGGGATATAGAACATTCCTATCAGATTGAGTAAGACACCCTAGAAGGTGGTGGAACAAACTAGGGGAAAAAGGGCATGCACCAATTGGGTGTAGGTTGATGGGGAATGTGAGCTTGCTGGTTGGAGGTTGTTGGGTTTGTTAGCTTGGCCGGTTGTTGGTTCTAGGCATGCACTGGGATATGGGTGATTTGATGCCCATGGAGTCAAAGCATGAGCTCAAGGGTGACCAAATGTTTAAAGAAGATGAATAAAATGGCATATGGCTAGGTTGAATGTCGAAGGCCTATAACTAGTTGGCACAAATTCAAAGATAAGTATTTAATTTCAATAATTTATTCCCCTGAAATGTTTTATGTGTCTAAGTGAATTATATATTGAATCTTAATTTAGAATATTCATGCTAGAATATGTATATGCATATGCATTTAGTATCATATGAAAACATGTCATCATTCCAAGAATAAGAGAGTAATTATTTAGGTCACTGGTTACTAGTGATAATTGGCATGGAACTGGGCCTCAGCAGGAGGTTGGAATAAGCTGATATGTGGCTGGGAGACATTACATGAGGGTTGGGATACCATCGTCTCACCAAGAAACATGTATATGGGATGTGGTAGGAAGCCCCCATAGAGGTGTTTTATATCTCATGCAACAAACGTGGGGGAGCCTATTCAATTGCCTCTCAATGATATGCATAGAGCCCATCTTTAGACCTTGCAACCAAATCTTGATGGTAAGAAGTAAAGTAAGGTCTGAGACCATATCTAAAATGGATACTCACTCACCTAATGAGCTTGTCATTTCCTCCAGTCTCATAAATAATGCATTCATTTGGTGGTAATCCAAGGGGTTATGGTCTGGTTTCTAACTCAAAGAATCCATTATTCATCACTCCATTGGAGGTCTCTAGCTTTGATTTGAGTCTTAGGGTTACAATTTGGGGAAGAAACCTTGTCAATGCACCTAGTTTTAGTGTTATTCCTATTTATTGTACGATGGTTCATAGTTGTTCCTTTATGGTGTCTATTCAAGTTTCTACTGTGGGTCTACACTCACACTAGCAGCTCCACCAAGGGATTAGTCAAGAAATCCAAGCTCTGTACCCGTTTCCTAGCTAAATTTTAGACTCTTGTAAACTCTTTTAATGTGTTAGTTGAGTTTGAGAAGGAAAAAATTGAGCTAATAATGTCATACTTTTCAAACTCTTCCTAGATTATGGGTCGTGGAAGGTGACTGAGACTAGTCACAAAGGTTTGCAATCTTCTCCACTATGTTTTTTTATTTTTACTTATCATTATTTCTGCTTTTTGTGTGGTCTATTGTATTTGGGTAGGGTAAAGGTGACAAACTTTCTTATCATAGAGGGCCTTCCCACTCTCCAAAAGTCATTGGAAATCCTCCTTGTGTAAGAAGCTTCGAATGTCCTCCAAGGTAGACTCAGTTCTCACTGGTTGCTCTCATCAAATTCCTATTTCCTCTATGAATTCTTACGCTTGGACTAGAATATTTTTTGTCCAATTTGAGTCCCAAATAGTTGCAAAGCAAGGAATATTGCTACATCAACGTGGCCATGTCTTCTGTGGAGCTATACACTATCAAGAACATGGGCATAATTATGCCAAATTGAGGGCTGAAATCTTAACAACTTGGTTTAAAGAACTCACTCCACAACCGATGCAAAATGAATTATCCCAGGTTGAAAGTGAATTTGCAGACAAGCGTCACACACTTACATACACTAAAGTGTTGGTATATATTATTGATTGGGTTCTATACACAATTCATACTCGTGGAATAATAATCATTACATGTACACTATCAAGAACGTGGGCATAATTAGGCCAAATTGAGGGCTGAAATCTTAACAACTTGGTTTAAAGAACTCACTCCACAACCAATGCAAAATGAATTATCCCAAGTTGAAAGTGAATTTGCAGATGAGCGTCAAACACTTACATACACTAAAGTGTTGGTATATATTATTGATTGGGTTCTATACGCAATTCATACTCATGGAATAATAATCATTACATGTACACTAAGTATATCTACTGGAACCTCAAATTTCTCCTAGGAAAAGTTTTGATAGACAAAAATGAAAGTAGAGAGGGCATTCTTCTCTCTTTTGATCGCATGCAAAGGAAATTGAAAAAAATGGATCAAAGGTTAGCTCACATTAAAAAACACATGGACATCCCTCCTGAACCATGTTGTTATCCTAGTAGTAACAAAGAGCCATCTTAGTACAAGGCATTGATTCAGATAACTCTTCCTAATTTCCTTTTAGTTTTCTTATTTTTATTTTTATGCAAAAGTTTTGTAATTATCAGTCTACAAAAGGCCCAAGAGGCCAAATTACCTATTCTAGTTTAAATTTGGACTCGTAACATAGGGTCATTTTTTTCTAGTGATCTTTTGAACCAATTGAAATTCTGCATCTAGTCTAGCCTCCCCAGTGACCGACTAGATCAAACCTCAAACATTGAAATGTAATCTTCTATTCAGAGGCAGTACACAAATTTTACTTCACAAATTTTTTTTATATATGTGTTTGTGTGTGTGTTTTAACAATGGTCATAATACCATCCTTCTTAACCTTTTAATTCAACAATACTATGGTGACCTAGGAATGCTTCTCTCACTTCCTTTTGAGCATAGAAATAAAATTTTAGAGAGTTTCGATTAATCTCTTACCTTAATATTCTGTGAACCATCTTAGTAGATGTTAATCATCATCATGAATTTTAAAAAATAAGAATATTTATATAGAGAGAGATGTGAAAACATATATCCATCTTAACTCCAAATCTATCAAACCCCCAAAGGAATCAAATCTTTTGAAGTGCAAACCTTTTTTCAAAATTTTCACTTAAAAGAGGTTTGCATCTTGAGAGATTTGATCCCTCTCGACACTTGGTAGATTCAGAGTTAAAATGGATTTACGCTACTTTATTTTAATTTGTTTCACATATTATACCCATAGTTGACATTGAAATATTTTACTCAACATAGGAATTGAATTATTTATTTATGGTTGCATGGTTCAAATTAAAATGTTTTTTAGTTATTAATATGTTTTAAAATCAATCACATTTCCTTTATTTTGAGAAACAAACCAATAAAATATTTAACCCTATTTTTTTAATTGCTTTATCTACTATACACGTAGTTGACATTGAAATATTTTATTCAACATGGGCATTGATTTGTATTATTTATGGCCACATTGTCCACATTGAAATGTTTTTTTGGCTATTAGGATATTTTTAAATAGATATCCCGCCATATTGGAAAGTGTGTGTGTGTGTGTGTGTGTGTGTATAGAGAGAGAGAGAGTGAGAGAGATTTTACTTAGGTGCATATCAAATTTTTGTTATTATTATTATTTTTTTAAATGTCACATCTACTCCATAATAAGAATTATATAAATTACATCTCCACAACATATTAAGAAGGAGGAAGTGAAATATTATAAATAAAGTTGATAAAAAAATATTCTATTGAAGGTGGATATTGAAATATTTTATTTATGGTCATCATTTTATAATTTTTTCTTTCGACTTTCCCTCTCATTATTGTTGGCATTATGATGCATGTGTTGTCCTTGATGGTAACTCACTTGTAACAGAACCCGTATATGGTAACTAGATGAATCCACAGGTTAGTTCAAAAGTGACAGAGTGATGGAACAAAATAACATAATGATGGGCAAGGAAAATTTTAAGAACCCCCCTAAATTTATATGTATAATAAATGGGCTAATCCCCATGATACATAGGAAAAATGGGAGGTGATTTTATCAATAATATAATAAGTATATATATTTTTTTGGCAAATCTCTCACTAGATTATATTATCTTGTACAGTGATGGAGAATTTTTCACTGAATTATAAAATATTGTAGATCTTGGCAAATCTTTTACTGAATAATAAAACGTTTTGAAGTCTTGGAGAATGTTTTGTTAAAGTATGAAACCATATATGATAATAAGAAAACATAGTCATTAAACTGTAATATACTAACATATATGTTTGGAAAGAAGAAACATAATTTTCTCTTCCTACAAACAATGTTCCAAGTTTCAATGGTCGTGTTTGTCAAGGTTCTTACAATACACTCTTTCATACCCTTCTATTAGTTTTGATAATATTCCACAACAAAGTTCTTGTAGGTGTTGATATTGACAACGAGTTCTGTCAAGGTAGGAGAGATTAATCTTTTCTCTACAACTTTTGTCAAGCTACCACTTTTTTCAAGTTATCAAATTTATTTCTTATTCCATAGACTCCAACTGCGAGATTAAAAAAAAAACACATCAAGTTTGTTTACCCCAACACACAAACAAGTAGCAAGCCCAACTATATTATAAAAAAGTATTATTTCTTATTCCATAAACTCCAACTGCGAGATAAAAAAAAACACATCAAGTTTGTTTACCCTAACACACCAACAAGTAGCAAGCCCAACTATATTATATAAGAAAGTATTAGGTATCCCAAAGGCTTGAAGGGGATCTAAATGAAAGAAGTGACCATTGTGAGAATCCTTCCAATCAATATATGAATATATAAATTTAGATTTATTACTATTTTAATTGGAAATCTTCAATTAAATAATAAAATTTAATTACGTCTCTCCCAATATAAATTGCTTATTAGCATAATTCACTACCCTCATAGGTCTCCCATTTTTTGACAGCGTTGTAACATGTAGATTAATTTCCTTTTTGGTGAACAATCTCCACCTTTTAGGAAAATATGGTGCAATGGCTCCAAACCCTACAGATCATTAGGACAAACTAAGAATAGCATAGAAGATGAGAGGTTGTACAAACCAGTTTATTTTTCAAACAACTAATCCAACATGAGTACTTAAACTTTTTCATGAAGATATCATATTGAGAATGTTTGAAAAATGGTGAGAAATCTTCTGCAGGTGATGCAAAAGAGTGATAAGGTTTCATTGTTTTGAATTTTTTTTGTTAAATCAGAAAAAGTTAAAAACCAATATTAATGGAGATATTGGTATTTTTTTACTAAATTTTGTGAAGTGACTAAATGTAGCTTTAACCATTCACCTTAAGATGCTTTTACAATATAATTTCCTAAGTCTATTTAATATCTTTAATACCATAAAAACCAACCTATAGCCATCTTAACTCCACATCTACCACTCTTAGGGGGATGAAATCTATTTATCCCTATGAGCGTAGACCCAGAATTAAAATGGATCTAAGATGATAGAATTTCCCCTTTAAATAGTCTATGCTCACATGAATACCATGGTATTACCATGGGTTATCATAAACATGGAGCTTAAAAATTACTATTAGTAATTTATAAAAAATATAAAAATTTTAATTGGTTTTAAATTACTATTAGTAATTTATAAAAAATTAAATAAAATTAATAATTAGTTTTTATTTTATTTTTTATTTTAACCAAGTTAAAATGTTTAACATACATTAAATTACAACATCCATTTTTACTCTTGATCCACCAAGCCTCGAGAGGGATCAAATATTTTTTCACTCTATGCTAGTTTACATATCACAATATTTGATCCCTCCTGGGGCTTAGTAGATCCAGAGTAAAGATGGATCTATGCTGGTTTAATTCCCCCATTTAAATAGGCTACATTCCATGTGAATACCATGGGTCAATACCATGTGCCATTTTTATTTTTATTAATACTAATATTAGGGTTAATAATGTTTTTTTTGCATGGTATTAATAATAATCTAGCCCATGGTATTTGGCCCATATATTTTTCCCATAGGTTTCACCTAAATATAACGCATTTTTGTCCTTAAATATAAGGTGACTTATGGAGTAAATATAAACAAATGTTTTATTTGTTTACCATACCTCTCGTTTATTTATATTTTTATTAACTTACCATACCTCTTTTACAAATATGGTGTTTGGCCCATAGGATTCACTTAAATAAAACCTCTTTTTTTAGCCTTCATAAATAGAAAGAGGGTTACTAAATATAAAAAGAAGTTTTATTTATTTACCATACGTCTAGTTTATTTATAATTTTATTTGTTTACCATACCTTTTGAGTAAGTATAAAAAGAGGTTTTAGTTATTTACCATACTTCCACTTTATTTATATTTTTATTTGTTACACCGTTGCATGTATATAAGGTGACTTATGGAGTAAATACAAAAAAATGTTTTATTTATTTACTATACCTCTCATTTATTTATATTTTTATTAATTTACCATACCTCTTTTATAAATATGGTATTTGGCCCATAGGATTCACTTAAATAAAACCTATTCTTGAAAATTAGGGCGAATGGAAGGTTGTAACTCCTAATTTCAAGGGCTAAATTTACCTTTTTTACCCTCTCCCTTAAAATAAGGTGAGCTATTTGAGGTGATTTGTAAAAATGTACTATGATACAAAATATTCACCCACTAAAAATTTAAAACCCCTTAATTTCGCCGAAGGGCGAACATTCACCCCTAAAATTTTCCATGATGATGGGACAAATATTTACAGATTAGAATCATAAGTTTGATAAAGGTGAATATTTGAATATCTATGCCAAGGGTACTTACCATGGTATTAGCCCACAATATTGAGCGCAATAACAATTACTTGATCTCGTCCAAGATTACCATCGACACTAGTGTAGTTTTGACTCATGGTATTGGATAAAGATCTAACTATATAAGGAGGTCAAGGTCAAAGTGCTAAGTGTGCATGTGAAAGGGTTTTTGATGAATACTTCAATCTGAAGTATATTTGCATTGTAAGGGCCATAGTTGAAACATAGATCTAAAATAATTATGCACCGATGAATACAATGATGGATCAGGATCATGAGACCTAAAATGAATTTTCACTGTATGATCTTCTCATGGATTGACTAGAACTAAGTATTGACAGATGCTTTTATCTATGAATATTACGATCTGGTCTTTCTAAAGTTTTGAAGAGCTGCACAGTTTAAGGTCAAAATTTGCATATCTGTACATAGGTTGGCCTTGGTTAAGTCACGTATACACGTGATTTCGTTTCTTCAAAGTCACGTACATAAAGGAAGGGTTTTTGTTCATAAATGACTGATCAACATGATCAATGTGGCTATATCTCTACTATCTGTCAATGATGTCTCATGTTGATCTGGGTTGAGTGATAATGTTTGAAGTATAACTGATTGAATGATGAAGTTGAATTTGGTTACATGTTAATTGGTTGAAAAGATTATTGATGCTGCTAACTGTATGAGGGTTCTATAAGCTAATAGAATATTTCAGAATAAATCTGGTCAACTTTATGTCTGATTCAAAATTACAAGTTTTTAGTATATTGATATCTGTACGCGGTTTTTCTACAGAAAAGCGTGTATACACACGGGTTTCCTTAAATTAAGTAACATATACATGTTGGAATATGAATGATCAAGGTTGCAGTTGATTATGTGTGTTGATGCAGTATTCTGAGTTCAGTTCCGTGTTTTGGTTACAGTGATATCACTGTTTTGTTTGAATTAAGTTGATGTTTTCTTTAGTTGATCTACAAGTTGTGATGTATTAAAATAGGTGGTTCCAGTGTGAAAATTTATGAAACATGGTCCCCAGATGTTGCTGAGGGTTGGAGCCTTTAGTAAGGAAGTCGAATATTCCTGGTAGTAGTAGCTGGTAATAAGATTACAGGGTTGGAGCCTTCAGTGAGGAAGTCAAAACTTCCTGCTAGTAGTAGTTGGTAATCAGACCAGGGGGTTGGAGCTCCCTTCCAGTACGAGATGTAGAACGAGTGAAGGTTGTAGCCTTCAGCAGGTGGGTGCCTGCGTATTGGCATGAGTCTACAATGGTACAAGAATTTAAGAAGTTTTTGATATTAATAAGTTTTAAGGCTGAGATGACAACAACGATGGTTTTCTCCCACATTGGGTTTCCACCTTAAATCTTGGTGTTCATGTGTGTAATAATTTATTCTGTTCTTACTGCACCTCCTTACTTCTTGTCAAATTCCTGATAAATATCTTACATTCTGGTTTAAGTTTAATAGATAAAGAATTAGTTGTTTTACAAGTTTACTGAGAATACGTTAGTTTCTTTTACAATAGTCGCATACATACATGAGTTGGGTTCAGTAAAATCATGTACATATTTGAGAAAAGAAAATTATTATTGTGATTTTTTAAAATACTGATTCGTCCCCCATCTTAGTATTTTTCCCACCAATTGGTATCAAAGGAGTTCCTTCAAACGTAGCTTGATTGCTTGAAGGAAGATATCCCAAGATGAGCAATCAAGACAAAACAACATTTATCACACCACGACGCTTCAATGGGAATAATTTAATATTTTGGAAGACAAGAACCAGATCCTATCTTCAGTCCCTTGGAGTATATGTTTGGGAAATTGTGGAAGGAGGTTACCAATATCCAGCCGCAGTTCCCACAGATGAAGTAGAAAAGAAGATGTATGAAACCAATTCCAAAGCTGTCAATGCATTATTGGGAAGTCTGATAGAATCATAATTTGTCAAAGTTATGTAGTTAAACACAACAAAAGAAATATGTGACAAAATCATTCAAAGCTATGAAGGCGATGCCAAGGTAATAAGTGTTAAACTCTAAACTCTCAGAATTCAGTATGAAACTCTCAGAGTGCATAATGATGAAAGTATTGATAGTTTCTTTCTATGTATAAATGATATTGTAAATCACATGAAAAATCTAGGTGAAGAAATAAAGTACACCACTTTAGTAGAGAAAATCTTAAGATCTCTAACTCATAAATTCAAGTCAAAAGTTCTTCCATTGAAGAGAAGTAAGATTTGTAGACTCTTACTATTTATCAACTTCATGGGATCCTAACAGATTTTGAAATGAGTAAAGGAGGCCCCTCGGAAGTCAGAGAAGCCACATTTAAAGCATCTACAAAAGGAAAAGAAAAGGAATAACACAAGGAATCAGGATATATATCAGAAGAAGATGAGGTGAACTTTGTAAATAAACTTCAACTGGGCACCAGAAGGTTCAGAGGTAAGATTCCCTTCAAATGTTTTTCTTGTGGTAGAGTTGGTCATTATGCTGCTAAATGTCCTCATAAAGACAACCATGACAAAGGGAAGGATATTGCAAAAGGTAATAGGAGACGGTTTGACAATAGAAGAAGTTATTATACTCATGAAGATAGTGATGGCTTGTCAAATAGTGAAGAAGGAGAATCTGATCAAGATCTTAAATTACTCATGGCTTTTGAGAAAAATACTAATGAGTCTAATGATAAATTTGTGGATGCTTTAGAGGAAAAATATTTCTTTGAATAAATTACTCAACTCAAAATTTTCTTGGAAGAAAACAAAGTAGCCATAGATACATTGAAGCATCAACTCATAGAAAAGGAAAAGCATAATGAGAAGTTAGAATGTGAAGCAGTAAGCATAAGAAAGGAACTTGAGAAAATAAAAACTCTGAATCTCAGATTTCCTAAAGGATCTGAAACCTTAGATGAAATTATAAAGGTACAATGCTCTCCTCTTATGAAGACAGGTCTTGGATACACTGGAGAAACATCTCAAATATAAAAGTCTTCAGCCACCACCTGAAGCTATCTAAATGCAATAAAAACCAATAAGAAAAGCTTTAGTCCTTAGCAAAAGAATAAAGGAACTCCATAGGTTAATCATTTTAACTCTATCCAAGGATGAACAACAATAGAAGCACCAGAAAAAAGGTATACAACACCAGAAGATTCTATGATCATATAAATTTCTTCTTTAATGGACAATGTTTCTCATGTCATAATTTTGGTCATAAGGCTGCTCAATGTGTTGCATACACAACCATCATTACTAGAGAAGAAAGAAAACAAATGAATGAGATAGGAGTCAAGAAGAACACTTATAATAACTTCTCACCTTTTAAAGATGAAATTGAATGCTCATTTTGCAATAAATTTGGACATGAAGAATCTGAATGCAGGAGAAAATTACAGCCAATGTCTCAAAAAGAGAAAATATCAACAAATTCTAAGGTATGGAAAAGGAAGGAGTTACAGTAAGAAAGTTGTGGCATAGCATTGTTTGTAGAAGGACAAGAAAATCAATGGTACATTGATAGAGGATGAACAAAACTCATGATGGGTGATAAATATAAACTTATTTCATACAATGTTTTAGAGAAAGAAAAGAATGTCACTTTTGGAAATTACTCACCTACTGTCATTAAGGGTAAAGGTTCTGTTTTTCTAAAAGAAAAGCTTAAAGCTAGTAATGTTATGTATGTTGATGGATTAAAGCATAACTTGTTGAGTGTTAGCAAAATGTGTGACCAAGGAAATGAGGTGGTATTATGATCAAAAGAATGTGTGGTTCATGAAATTGACATGGGAAAGACCATAATAAAAGGAGCAAGAACCCCGAGCAATTTGTATATATTGAAAGGTGGCCAAGAACAATGTTACCTAGGAAAGGCAAAGGAAAACTAGTTATGGAACATAAGGTTAGGACATTAAGCTTCTCTCAAATAAGCAAATCAAGCAGGCTCAAAGCTATTTGTGATCTACCCAAGATCACCCTACCAGCAAGTACCATATGTAAGTCATGCCAATTCGGTAAGAAAACTAGAGTTCAATTCAATGCCAAAGAAGGATCAACAAGTAAGCCTCTTCAATTTATACATATTGATTTGTGTGGTCTAGTAAGGAAAAATTCAACTCGTGGAGAACAATACTATATCATATTCATTGATGACTTTTCTAGAATGTGCTGGATTGGTTTATTGAAACACAAAGATGAAGCATTTGATAAATTTAAAGTATTCAAAGCATTAGTTGAAAATGAATTAGTTCTAAAAATAAAATGTCTCAGATTTGACCAAGGAGGAGAATACATATCAGATGAATTCTTTAATTTTTGTGAACAACATGGCATAGAAATACAATTTTCTGTAGCTAAAAATCCTCAACAAAATGTCGTGGCAGTTATATGCTTGATGAGTTTGGAACTTCTGACACCTTTTGGGGTGAAGTTGCACATACCACAGTAAATATTCTCAACAAGGCTCATGTTCATGTGAATAGTGATAAAAGCCTGTATGAACTTTGGTATGGTAAGCCTCCCAATGTAAAGCATTTTCGAGTTTTTGGAAGAAAATGCTTCATAAAAAATAATGATAAAAAACTTGGTAAGTTTGAAGCTAGAGCAGATATAGGAATACTCCTTGGTTACTCATCTAGAAGCAAAGGATACACATGTTACAATAAGAGACTTTAGAAAATTGTTGAATGCATTTATGTTGTGATTGATGAAGCATGCACAGATCCCAAAAAGGTAACATCAACAAAATATGATGATGATGATGAATGCTTTCCCACATCAAATCGCAATGATATAGAAGAAGAAACTAATGAAGTAACAAGAGAAGACACATTAGATAAAGAAAAGGCTCCATCCAGATATGTTCAAAAGAATCATCCAGAAACTCAAATTCTAGGAGAAAAGGAATTTGGGGTACAAACAAGAAGAAACCTTGTAGGATCTCCTAGTTATATAGCTTTATTATCCACTATTGAACCACAAAATGTAAATTGAGCTAATAAAGATGAATGTTGGGTTAAGGCCATGGATGAAGACCTTTATCAAATTGAAAAGAATGATACTTGGGAATTGGTTCCAAGGCCTCATGATAAAAATGTTATTGGGACAAAATGGATATTCAAAAATAAGTTGAATGAAAATGGAAGTTAGAATTGTTTGTAAAGGTTATGCTCAACAAGATGGTATAGACTTTGAAGAAACATTTGCACCAGTAGATAGACATGAAGCCATAAGAATGTTTCTTGCATTCTCAAGTTTTCAACATTTTAAAGTTTATCAAATGGATGTAAAATATGCTTTCCTTAATGGAGATCTAGAAGAAGAAGCATATATTGAACAACCAGAAGGATTAATTTTGGGAGATGATGAAAACCTTGTATGAAAACTCAAAAAGGATTTATATGGGCTAAAACAAGCTCCGCGGGTATGGTATTATTGTCTTGACAAATATCTTCAACAACAAGGTTTCACAAAAGGATCTGCAAACAACAACTTGTACACAAAAATTGAGGATGATAAACTAGTAATTATTGTTTTTTATGTTGATGATATCATATTTGGCAGTAATGAAGAATCTATGAGTCAAAACTTTACTTTTGTTATGCATTAAGAATTTGAAATGTCTTTACTTGGGGAACTAACCTATTTTATTGGTCTACAAGTGCAACAAGAAAAAGATGGCATATTTCTCTCACAAACAAATTATCTCAAGCAGATTCTGAAGAAGTATGGGATGGAAGATTGAAAACCTGTATGTACTCACATGATGACAGGATGTAACCTCAGTTCTAATGATGATTCTCCCGTAGTAAACCAACCAGAGCACATGTCTATGAATGGAAGTCTACTTTATCTAATAGGTACCCAACCACATATCATGCTTGCAGTTGGGATTGTTGGATGTTTCCAAGCCAATCCAAAGGAATCAAATCTTTAGGAAGTAAAGAGAATATTCAAATATCTCCAAGGAACCCAAGACTTTGTTCTATGGTATCCTAAAGATACAGATCTTTCCCTTCATGCATACACAGATGCAGATTGGGCTGGAAATGTTGATGACCATAAAAGCACTAGTGGAAGTGAATTTTACATGCGGCCCCAGTTGGTATCTTGGTTCAACAAGAAACAATTTTCCATTGCCTTATCTACAATGGAGGCAGAATATGTGGCTACTGAATCTTGTTGCACACAAATTCTGTAGATGATGAAAACATTACAAGATATACAAATAAAATGTTCTCCACCCATCTCCATCCTATGTGATAATACAAGTGCTATTAGTATTTCGAAAAATCCTGTTATGCACTCCAAGACCAAGAATATTCCAATTAAGTATCACTTTCTACGAGAACAAGTGATTGAGCAAAAGGTTAAATTGGAATATGTTCCCTCAAAAGAACAAGTTGCTAATATATTTACTAAACCTCTTCCTAGAAAAGCATTTGAATATCTCAAACAAAAACTAGGAGTTGTCTTTGCCTCATTTTGCTGTTAATCTAGTTTGCTCAGTCTACAAGATAGAATTCAGAAGGTTTATCTCTGTACGTGTATTTCATGAAGTATAGTCATGTATATACGTGAGTTTCATTGTATATAGTCACGTATATTTTTCTCTGATAGAAAAATAGTGGGACAGATTCAAGATCAGCCTCTGACATGCTACTGACAGGTATGATTTGATTTTTCTTGGTCTAGTGTTGATGGGTATAGTCTACTGATATGGTATTGTTGTTTTCTCATTGATATTGATGAATATGATTTGATGAATGAGTTGTTGACAATGAACAAGTAGAACAAGTTCAGGGGGAGCATTAGCCTTGCAACATATAATGCATTGTTGGAATTATGGTTGCTGAAGTATGCTACTGTTAAGATCTTTTGGTCTCAATTATTAACGTCATATATGTCATTTGATGTAAAGGTCATGTGGAGATGTATGATGTAATAATTGTCATATTCAGTCATGTATGGACTTTTGAGGTCATGTCAAATATGTAATCCCACTTGGTTGGTTGGTAGTGTCAAAAATGTAATCCCACTTGATTGGGTGGTCGAGTCAAATATGTACCCCACTTGGTTGGGTGATTGATGTAAGTATGAGTCCTTGGTGATAGTAAGTTCATACTCAACTGAGTTATAGATTCATGTTCTTCATTTGAAAATATTTCTGAAGATCCAGCATGTGCTCAGGGGGAACATAGACAGTATAATGCAAATCAGATCCAAAAGGGGAGCTTTGGTCTGCCCTTTGCCCTTGATGTCAAAGGGGGAGAGTAACTTGGTGTTTGAATTAAAATTATTTGATGTATCTAACATGTTTCTCAGGTTGAGGTGATCAACATCAACATGGTTTCCATCAAGTCCAAAGGGGGAGATTGTTGGCATTATGATGCATGTGTTGTCCTTGATGGCAACTCACTTGTAACTGAAAACATATATGGTAAATAGATGAATCCACAGGCCAATTCAGAAGTGATAGAGTGATGGAATAAAAAAACAGAATTATGGGACAAAGGTTTACATATCAAAATCAAAAGTTTAATAAAGATGAATATTTGAAGATCTATATGCAGGTTCATCAAGGCCAAGTCGCATATACACACAGGTACAAAGAAGAGAAGTTGCGTACATGATGGTGCACTAACTTAAGAATACCAAGGGTCCTTAACATGGTATTATCCCACAATATTGAGTGTAGTAACAATTACTTGATCATGTCCAAGATTACCACTAACACTAGTGTAGTTTTGACTCATGGTATTGGATAAGGCTCTAACTATATAAGGAGGTGAAGATAAAAGTGATAAGTGTGCATGTGAAAGAGTTTTTGATGAATACTTCAATCTGAAGTATATTTGCATTGTAAGGGCCATAGTTGAAACATAGATTTTAAATAATTATGCACCCATGAATACAATGATGGATCAGGATCATGAGACTCGAAATGACTTTCCATTGTATGATCTTCCCATGGATTGACTAGATCTAAGTATTGATGCATATTTTCATCTTTTAATATTATGATGTGGGTCTTTCTGAAGTTCTGAAGAGCTGTGCAATTTTAGGTCAAAATTTGCAGATCTGTATGTAGGTTGGTCTCGGTTAAGTCGCCTATACATGCAGGTTCGTTTCTTCAAATTTGCATACATAAAGGAAGGGTTTCTGTTCATAAATGATTGATCAACTTGATTAGTGTTGTTGTATCTCTGCTATCTTTCAATGATGTCCTCATGTTGATCTGGTTTGAGTGATAATGTTTGAAGTAGAACTGGTTCAATGATGAAGTTGAATTTGGTAACATGTTGATTGGTTGAAAATATTATTGATGCTGCTAACTGTATGAGGGTTCTGTAATCTAACATAATATTTCAGAGTAACTTTGGTCAACTCTGTGAATAATTCAGAAGTACAAGTTTTTAGTATATTGAGATCTATATGCAGGTTTATATATAGAAAAGTGTGTATACATGCGGGTTGCCTTAAGTGAAGTAGCATATACATGTTGGCATATGAATGATCACAACTGTGGTTGATTCTGTGTTTTCATGTAGTATTTTGAGTTCAATTTTGTGTTTTGGTTACAATGATCTCACTCTTCTGTTTGAATTAAGTTGATGTTTACTTCAGTTGATCTACAAATTATGATGTATTAAAGCAGGTGGATCTAGTGTGAAAATTTATGAAATGTGGTCCACAGACATTACTAAGGGTTGGCGTCGTTAGTGAGGAAGTTGAAGCTTCCTACTAGTAGTAGCTGGTAATTAGATCATAGGGTTAGTGCCTTCAGTGAGGAAGTCGAAGCTTCCTATCAGTAGTAGCTGGTAATCAGATCAAGGGGTTGGAGATCCCTTCCAGTAGGGGATGGATAACACGTGAAGGTTCTAGCCTTCACAGGTGGGTGCCTACGTACTGGCATGAGTCTACACAAGTACAAGAATGTAATAAGTTTTTTATATTAATAAGTTCGAAGACTGAGATGAAAAAAACAATGGTTTTCTCGCACATTGGGTTTTCACCTTAAATCTTGGTGTTCATGTGTGTTTCTTATGTGTGATACTTTATTCTGTTCTTACTGCACTTGCTTAGTAGTTATCAAATGCCCGATAAATCTGTTATATTCTGGTTTAAGTTTAACAGATAAAGAATTAGTTGTTTTACAAGTTTACTAAGCATATGATAGTTTCTTTTACAACAGTCATGTACATACGCAAATTGGGTTTAGTAAGGTCGTGTACATATTTCAGAAAAGAAAATTATTATTGTGAGTTCTTTAAACACTGATTCATCCCCCCTCTCAGTATTTTTCCCAACAATTATATAGATATTTACTAATGCAACTATATAAATTAAATGACTAATAAATGTTGATAGGAATCAATCCATGAGAAGCATCAAAACACTTAATTCATGATACATCTCATTTTCCAATATTAAAAAGAATCATAAAAATTCACTAAATTATAACTTTAATTTTACCTTTTTTTTTTTTTTTTTTTTTTTTTTACAGAGAAAAAAGTTTGCAACTTCTGCTATGTAAAATAAAAGAGGTTACATTTGTAGATGTCAAAGCATTTTTGTGGCCTTTAGCCAAATCATATGACAATTCATTAAATAAAATTGTCAGTGTTGTTTGTAACCAACATCCATATCACCATAATGGTGTTTAAAAATTGTCACCTCGTACAAAAATGCGTCCCACATAAAGTGAGCCCCCAAAAGTAATTTCAGTCCCCTATGGAACCTTGTTTCCTACCTATATAATGCTGATATGAATATCATAAAGAATTCTGTCCATTTATATAACCATATTATAAGGAACAATAATCAGAATCCCTTTCCAATAGGAGGAAAAAAGTGCTCAAAAAGATGGATGTATGTGTAGAATATGAAAAATAGAATATAAAAAAAGTAAGCCTCCTGTCTCAATCTGACCCAAGGGTAAAAAATAAATAATGTTTTTCTACCTTCTTGATCATCAATGACTCTGCATGTTCCTCAGTCTATATCCAAACCATTTTTTGGGAGCCTCTTTGCTTCTTCATTTCGGTGCTTGTAAATGTGATCATAATAGATAAGTGACAAATAAGAAACTTTTCTTTGTTTTTTCCATAGAAAGATGTAGTGTAGAGGTTTGAATCTTTTCTTTATTTTCATCCATTGTATGACCACTTGTGAATCACTGTAAATATGGATGGATCTAACATTTTTGGATATGACTAAAAGGATAACGGTGTAACGAGCAACGAGTTCATCCATTTTATTTGAGGCGAGGCCAATATTGGCATAAAAAGAGAGAGAATGAGAGGATAAGAGATGAACAACACCGCCAACTCCACCAATGGATTAGGAGCCCTAGGCAACACCATAAAAAAATTACTAGGGACAATTAGTTTGGACTTCAATAGGGGTAGGTTGAGTAGAAATACCAGAGAAAAAGGAGGAGGGGAACATGGAAGGGATAACAAGGCCTTGGGAGGAGACTTTTAAAGAATTTGGAGTTTTTTCTTTAAATATAGCCATGTTTCATTTGAGGAAAATACCCTATATAACCCATAGAGGCATAAATTTTATGTTATTAGGAAAATGGATGTAGATCTAGGGTTTTAGTAAACATGAAATATTTTCCACATCCCAGTCCTTTGCTTGTGGGAAAGAACATTTGACCTCTAGTCAAACCTATTTTGTGAAAGGACAACTAATAAATATATGAGGTATTGATTATGCTTTTGCTTCGTTGAGCATATAGATGTCGGGGCCTTGAAAGGATCTTCTTTATAAAGTGTCCCAATTTGGAACCTTTCCTTTTCGCATTGGCCACATGAACATAATGGATTTAGGGGGGCAACATAGTTTCCAAATGATTTCCCCCCACTATATAGGGTTCTTGTTGTCCTGACTTTGAGATAGATATCCAAATTTCGGAGCACATCTCGCATGCAATATTTTAGTCCATATGAGATGATATTCGTTGTATGAAAGGAAAACATTAGAGAATTTGAGGGCCCTGACATAATTTTCCTAGGTAATCGGTTCCTCCCCTTTTAGTTGAAGGTCAATGATTGATAACTAGGATTGTCCAAAAGAAGTCTGATTTAAGGTGAACAATTTTTTCAGCCAAAAGATGAATAAGAGAATTAAGAATATGATACCAATGTAGTATTACTATCCTTGGATTCATCCCAATTAAAATTCTTTATCCATTTCCCACTTTCTAGGAGAGGTGATTTCCAATGATGTTGAAGGCCTTGAGAATTACTTTCCAGAATATGGAGGCATTCTAAGAAGCTTTGATGGGAGTGAAAATCCAATCCAGGATGGATAAGGGTCAGATTTATTTTTAAGACATTACATTTTTCCATAACCTATTTCCCTAAATGAGGCACCAAACCCATTTTTCTTCTAGAGATTGAGTGAATTTATGTAGTTGTTGTACCCCCCAACCACCAAAATGTTTTAGAAGATAGATGGATTTCCAAGTTGTGAGTGGAAAGGTATGCTTTTCCATATTTATATACCAAATAAAATGGGTAGAGATTTATTGTATCTTTCTTAATATCCCCCTGGGGATCCATGCTAAATAAGCCCATAAAATATGAATTTCTTCAATAACTAATTTTCATATTACTAGACGAGCAATCGAAGATAACCAATGATTGCTCCAAATTCTAATTCTTTTTAAAATTTTCTCTAATAGCCATGAACAATATTTAATTATATAATTGCATGGTTTAATAATGAATCCTGGATATTTTAAACCATGTCTAAAATTATTTATGGGAGCATAGAGGATATTTTCAATTGAGGATAATTCATTTCCTGAGATTTCTCAACTGTAGATAGAGGACTTCATGTTGATTCTCATGTCTGTAGCCTAGATGAAAAAATCCATAAGGGATTGAAGATGGTCATACGATGGAGGTCCCCATTTGAGAATATGAGGATGTCATCAACAAAAAGGAGATGTGGAAGGAAGTTATTTTAAGAAATAAATTCACCTTTATACTTACCAGAGTGAAAAACATTCAAGATCATCTTTCTGAGGCCTTCCCTAACAGGAAGGAAAAGAAGGGGAGAGAAGGGAAATCCCCAACAAAGGCCTTGTTCCACATTGAAGAAAGGGAGGCATCCCCATTGATTAAAACTACAAAGGAGGGGGAATAGATATAATACAGAACCTAGGTGACAAAGGAGAAAGAGAAACCCAAGTGGAGTAAGCGGAAACAAATGTATAACTAGTTGAATCTATCGAAAGCTTTCAAGGGGTCAATTTTGAAAAAAAGGTATTTTTCTCTAGAGGTGTGGATGGAGTGAAGAGCCTCTGGAGCCATACCAATGGCCTCATGTATCTGTTTATCTGAAAGAAAACCAAATTGCTCAAAGGAGATATGACGAGAGAGGATAAACTTAAGACGAAACTCTATAAATTTTGTGATGATATTATAGATGGATTTGTAGAGGGATATGGACTTCTCTCTTTTTGGAAACTATGAAGAACATTTTCTAATTCCTTCTTTGAAACCTCTTCCATTAGCATATCGTTATCTTCCTCTTCAACAAAATGGGGAAAGTGTCTGAATACTTGAAGAATGTGCTCAATTATGACTCTATATTCTTGTTGGAAAACACCTTTGAAGTATAAATAACCTTCTCTTGCAACATCAAAGAAAGAGATAGTGAAATCACTAGAGGGACTCATGATACCCCAAATGGTATTTATGGTTTTATAGTGGTTCGACACCATGTGGAAATATTTGGTATTGTCATCCCTTGCAAAGAGCCAAAGGGCTTGGCTATTTAAACACCATTATTTCTCATGGTTGAGAAGAATCACCTTTATATATTTTTTGATCTAAGATATTTTTTAATGGAGGTCAATTGAAGCATCTGGAGAGGAGAGATGGTTCCAAAGAGAGAGAATGTTGGATTCAATTTCTAATAAGATTTTGGAGGATTCCTTCCACTTTTTCCTGGCCCAATCACAAATTATTCCCTTGGGTTATTTGAGATTCCTTTAGAATTGAAGGGAGCTTAGATGTTTTGGAGAGTCAAGGGAAAGATGGGACTAGTTTTATTTGAAGAGGGATAACAGGGAGGGGTCATACAACCAATAAGGGTTTAACTTGAAAAGGTTTGGAGGTTTATCAGGAAATGAATCTAGATCCAAGAAGATAGGCATGTAATATGAGTTCCTCCCTTTAGAATTCCACTTCTTTATTTTGAGGCTGGAATCAAGCAGGCTCTCTGAAATGAGGAATATGTCCAATATTTTAGCAAATATGGAAAAATTAGTTCAATTATTTGACCAAGTTGGCATGATTTTTGTTAGAATAATATTTCATATATTGAGATGATACAATTGGGAGACCATATAATCCGATAAAGGGTATGGTTTGGTAGAGGGCCCCCAAAATTCAGAGTTTTTGAGAGTGAAGTTTAGGTCCCCAACTAGGACAACTCTATCAGAATTGAAAACAAGGAGTCAAGTGAAAAAGGACCAATATTCCTATATGTTGATGTATGGACCATAAACATTAATAAAATGAAAAGACAGATCCAATTCATCAAAAGTGAGATCCATTGCCAGCAACCACTTGGATGACCAAGCATAATTTATATGTATGAGTTTAGGGTTCCATTGGATAATTAAACCTCAATATATTCTGACTTCATCATTTGAAAAAAGTCCCAATTTGGAGGATTTAAAGTAAAACACAGGTGGCCTTATCTCCGTCCAACATGATTTCTTGAATAAAAATGACATAGGGAGAAAAGTGTTCATAAATTATCCTCAAAGCCAATATTTTATATGGGCTTACTAAACCCCTACAATTGAGAGAGATAAGTTTCATGAGGAAAAGTTAGGAGGGACTTTAGCTATAAGGGCCCTTTAAATCGAGGTTTGTTTCCCAACATGAATATCAAAACGTGCTTTATGATGGGCTTTTGAAAGGAAATATTTCCATCCCCTGGGCAAGGAGGAAATAGAGGGGTCCTTGCAAATCCCTAATCCACCACCAAGATCAAAGGGGAGAGGGACGTATGCGGCAGCGGTGGATGAAGAAAGACCCAAAGATTATAAATTGTAACAACAAAGGGAAAGGTGAAGGGATGTGGAGGGACTGCAGGAATCTGGGGGGGAGAGAAAAAAGTGAGGTTCCCGATGAGAGGAAGAGAATGGATAGTTAGGGGAAAAAAGGGAAAGGAGAAGAGAGTTGTTGGGGGGGGGGGGGGTTGGGGCGGAATGGGTGAGGAGAGATTGGAGGGGGGAATTAGTGGGATAAAAGAGAAAACAACAAGTGGTGCCCCGAGAGAAAACATATAATACTATAGTTGATCTTCTACCCAAACTAGAGAAACTCGGGGTGGGGGTAGAAAATCCCTTACCTAGATTAGGAAGAGTAGATGAGAAGAGGGAAGATTATGATGAATTTGAGGTGTAGTAGCCTCCATGTATTGGTGAGCTAGTACCAGGGAGACTTTGAAGAAGGAGGAAATTAAACAAGATCCATTGTTGTTGGAAGTTCCTAATTTGGTGGAGGTGAACTGGTTTGTAGATATTCCTTGTGAGCATTCAAAGAATCAAAAGGATATTTTGTAGGTGAGGAAGTCTGAGTGACTGAGTATAATTTGCTCTTATGAACCCATTTTTTCATGTTCCATTTTCCAATTGTACAATCTTGACTTAAATTCCCATAGGCATGACAATGAGAGCATTTAAAATGAATTCAATCATATTCTATGGTCTGTACATGAGTAATTGAACCCACGTTGATAGAAATAGACACAGGGAGCCCCAAAGATAGATTTAAGCTAACCAAAATATGAGCAATTGTCATAACACTAGTGTTGGTCACTTTAATTGCTTATGAAGTCAAACAACTAAGTGCTACATAAATTGTCAACCCAGGGAAGTCTGTTTATTTCAAAGGAAACTACACACTGTATGTGCTCAATCTCAAAAGCAATAGAAGTTGTAATAATAAATAAATTAGTCACACCTTGCTCCAAGCGAACTGAAGCTCCACTTTGAGTTACAACAAAAACAATCTATTGCAAACAATCATCAAAGAATGCTTAAATTCATTAAAAGAGTAATCTAATGGAAAAGGAATCAATCTGCAAAGGAAAGCACTAGCTATGCTGTAATAGAGAACTGGACCGTATTCCCAAAGAAGGAACCTTCAACACCTGTTTCTGATTATCATGCTTTCCAACTCACTTTGTAAACTCAATTTCCAATGGAACACTCATGAATTAACTGTAGATGAACTAAATAATGCAGCAATCAATTGGAAAAATAGAGTTCAGCAACAATGCATAAGCACATTTGGTAAACAAAACTTTTAACAAGGTATGGATAGGAAACACACTTAACACACTGCAGAAATATAATGGGTGAATCTTGTGATGAAGGTGGGCCCTGTCCTTCTCACAAGATTCCCTAGGAAACAAGATTTAGAAAGAAATGTTCAAAACTGTATTTTATTCATCCATCAAAATGTCATGTTACAAAAAGATTCCATTTATTCGCCTTCAGCTAAAAACCCTTCCGCAGTCTCTCCGTCCCCTCTTATTTAGATGTCTCCTCTTTTTAAAGAGGAGACATCTATTACAATTGATTACATGGTAAGTCCTATCTTTAACCCAATATAGCAATATAGGGAAATCAGATTTCCTATTAACAAAATGTTGTTACAATGGTTATGGTAATGCTGACTTTGGAATGTGGTAGTTACAGCCAATGTAGTAGCTCCTTCGATGATCTTCTTCTGTTGTTGTCGAATCTAGAATGCAAATCATGAGTGCTTCAGCAACAGTATTTGCTCCTTGTTCTAACTATTACAACAACATGACCTGTAATAATAGCCCTGCAGTCTTCGGGCTGTTTCAACAACGTAAACTGCAATGATAACTGTTTCAGCAACTATTCGTTTCAATCAATAAATTATGAAAGTAATGTAATTATATGTAAAATAAATTAAATGTATAGTAATGAGACAAAGTATTGTATACCTTTGGAAAAGTGGGTTAAATCAATAACAAGGACTTTAAATATGGGTCGAAAATGGATGACATAATAGCAAAATATATGGTCAAAAAGGGACAATGTGAGGTCCTAACATCCCCCCCAACTGAAAGGGTTGCATGTCCTCATGCAAATTTTACTTTGAATCTAAGTCTGAGTATTAGGGCTTGTAGTGAAAATTACTTAGGCAGTAAGTATAGAAGGTGCTATCAGCCAAGTCTCTGAAACCATGAACATTCTGTAATCTCTACCACGCTGCTAGCTCCTCCTTTTTGGATAACCTGAAGTAAGCGTTATATTCTTGTGTTGGAAACCATAGAATAGGGAAATGAAAATGATACCCTAACCATTTTTTGGCACACTGTTGAGTGCATTTGACATAGTTAGGTAGCCATGAAATTGTTGTCTCAAGATTAAGAGGGGTAAAGGGATGATATTCTTTCCTTTCCTTAGGAGATTGTTCACAAAATAGGTTTTTTACCTATAAGGGAATGGCTCCCTTGGCTTTGACATAATGTTGGCATTCTTTTAAGACTGCTTCTTGTAACTGTTTGATATGCTCGGTCATTCTTGGTTCCTTCAAAAACTGATGATATTTAGTAATGAAAATGCTAGCATTCTGTGGCTCGGATCGAATCCACAGAAGGTGATTATCTTCATTGTGTCTTGCTGAAAGGAAGGCATTCTGCCACATGAGCTGATTGGAAAGGAAAGAGACAAAGGCTCTAATCTGAATGTCACCAACCAAAGAGTTCAGATTGAGTTTCCTATCCTTAGGGATGGCTTCATTATGGAGATACAATTCACAGAGTAAATTTTGTTCACTGGGAGATGCTTCTGTGAAGGTTTTCACAAACTGTTCAGGTGTAGATACCTCATGAGGTCTACCATCTCTAATTTCCTTTATTTGGAAGAACGCTAAGTGTTCTGCAAGAAAGAGAGAGTAATTGGAGGATTGTTTCCTGGTGGCCAGTAATCTTTGAACCAAATTAAACATGAGGAGCAATCTAGTTTTTAATTGCTTATTTTCCCTGTTTTGTGCACAAGACTGTTCCAAAATTTCCCAATTTTCATATATATGATTTTTCCACGATAATTTGTGCTCATGCAAGATCTTTTCTTGCGACATAACATATTCCTTCTTCCATTTATCCATTTGTGCTTGAGTGCTGCTGGTCTAAGTGAAGACAGTTTTTGTAGGCCAGGGTTCAGTCTGAGTAAACACAGTCTTTGTAGGCTAGGGTATAGGACTTTCGGTTTTAACAATCACAGTAGGCCGAGGTATTTGTGGTTTAACCTCTTTTTCAAAAATCTTTGAAGGCCCTGCTAGTTCTTGTGTAACAGCAGGGCGTTCCTCTTTAATTTCAACAGAAGTAGATGTAGGGGTGGCTCCAGGCAATGGAACTTCAACTATTTTATAACCGGCTTGATGATAGATATTACCACATTGGTTGCACATATATTCATTATACCGGTCTTTCTCTGTACTCTTCTCAGCTGCGGATGCTGCATGAGCTAAAGTATACAAATTAAGTTCTTTGTCATAAGCTTCCCTTGCCGTTGTTAATTCCTATTTGTAAGCTTCGAGTTATGATTTTAGAAACCCGTTTTCCTGTAGAAGGGAAGCCAAGGTGACTGGGCTTTGTGTAGCAGTGGCAGTTTCAGTAGCTGATTCCAGTGAATGAAAGGCATATTGTTTTGTAGCAGCTTCATTATTTGGAGCCTCAGCAGGTGGTTCTTGTGTGTCAACTGTTGAATCATCAGCTGGTTCTGTAACATCTTCATCATTCTGAGCATCCATATTTTGCATATCAGCAGATGGTTCTTGTGTGGCAACTGCTGACTCGGTAGCTAGTTCTTGTGGAACAGCTAAAGTTTGTGCAATGTCCTAGTTATCTATGTCTTGCTCATCAGCAGTTGGTTCTTGTGTAGCAATTGTTGAATCGGTAGCTGATTCTTGTTGGGAAGCTACTTCTAGCTTGTCTATTTTTTGTTCATCAGCAGTTGGTTCTTGTGTGACAATTGTTGGATCAGTAGCTGGTTCTTGTGGGGTTGTTGCATCTAGGTCGTCTGTTTTCTGTTTATCAGTAGTTGGTTCTTGTGTGACAACTGCTGGATCAGTAGCTGGTTCTTGTGGGTCAGCTACATGTTGTACATCATCTTGGGTATCTAGATTTAGTGGATCAACAGCTGGTTCTTGTGTGACAGCTACTGAATCAGTAGCTAGTTCTTGTGTGGCAGCTACATTCTCTGAAAGAAATGATGTCACAAAATCCTAGGCATTTTGCATTTCAGTACCCGAGGGTGAGACAGGTAAAGATTCAGGGCCTTGGGACTGTGGTGGGGTATGGGGTTTTAGAGTAATAGGTGGGGAATTTGGGATGGTGGTAACAGTTGTTGCTTCAGTAGACATCCTTGTTCATCTTCGAGGTAAAAAGGCAGGGAAAACAATGGTTTTTCTTTTGTGAGTGGTTTTCTTTAGAGGAGGAGGGTCATGAGGGATGGTAGCTTCTTTGGTTGAGGCCCTTTTTCATCTTTTTGGTAGGGAAGTAGCCTTTTCTTGCATTTTTCCTTTTAGCTTAGCAATGGGAAGGTTATCATCAGAATCATCATTAGGAATGTGAATAGTGGGAGTGGATGATTATGTTAAAGTATGGGATGGAGTTGATGTAGTGGGAGGATCAATTGGATTAGTTGATGCGGGTGGTGGAATTTCTAGGGGGTCAGAAATGCTTCCTAGTTGTTGTTCGGAAGGATTTTCAACTTGCCGAGGGATTCCAGAAGTTTGTCGAGGAATTTTAGCTATTGTTTGTGGAATTTTAGCAGCTTCTTGGGGAATCTCAGCTGCTGCTTGAGGGATTTCAACGGCTTCTTGGGGCTCTAGGGGTGGATTGTTAGGTGGGGCAGGCTTCTGCTGAGCCAAACCTCTTTGAATTAATAACTGGATGAGACGATGATGGGTGAGGGAAAGGAGTGGGTATTTATTTAGACACCCAAGTAGATAATACGACATATTTAACAGTCGACCATGTCTCAAATGATTTAATAGGACAAAATTATGTTGATAGACTACCTGGTAGCAACCCTCGCAGGTGAGATAGTGCTTGACAAATTCAGCAACCGTCGGCCATGGAAGTGGTAATGAATGAAGTGCAACACCCTTGCCTTTAGGCTCGACCCGCTCTCCTGGTAGAAGAAATTCCTACTGTGCATTAAGAATGATGTGTTTATGACTAAACCATCGAGTGCCAGTGGCTGGTAAGCCTAAAACCTGTGCTATATCATCCTCTGAAACTGGAATTCAAACTCCTTGAATGGTAGAATAGCCATCCCATAAATTACGTGCAAATTCAAGGACTTGCTGTGGATCAAATCCCTAGAGCCTCCGAAAATAATCTACCCAACCGGCGCGCTGAAAAATCTGATATATCTTTGGGTGTAATTCTAATAAAGCTACCAATCCAGGCTCATAATGAATAGCAGGTCCTCCCATAGTTACCAGGTTCAGTAAAATGCACATTGAAAAACCGAGTTACTGCACCTGAGATAGAGTAAATTTGTAAATGAGTTCATGGAATAATAAGACAGAGATGGGGTGATGAGACATAATTGTGGGTAAAAAAACAACGGTGATTGGCGTGTTGTGAAATGATGGCATGATGATTTGATATTGCCTCGAACTACGGCTGGAATAATGAGTTTTAAATGTACAACGATCGTGGTAATAATGTTGTAATCTTCTCATTTGACTATAGTTTAATAATATTTAGACATACAAATACATACCTCATGTTTACCTTTGATTGATATTTGGAAAATATATAGTATACATGGCTAATAGATCATCAATGGTTATGGAAAAGGGGTTTTGAAAAATGAGGGTAGTTGTATGAAAGGCCTACATAATGATAGGAGAAGGCAGTGAAAGAATAATGCAATAGATGATTCTCAAAACCGAAAGTAATGTATATTCATTCCTTGAGAAGAAATGGTGTTTCTGCGACAGGGAAAATGGTAAGAGTTAGTGTTTCAGCAACAGGAAAAATGGGGAAAGGTTGGTGTTTCAACAACAGGAAAAATGGGGAAAGGTTGGTGTTTCAGCAACGGGAAAATGGATGGAAATTGGTGTTTCAGCAACGGGGAGAAGAATGTTGTTGTAAATGGGAGAAATAAGGAAAATGTTGCTGAAAAATACTTATGATAAGAATGGGAAAGATGTTGTTGAAAAATAATGGGGGACATAAGGAGGGGAAAAAGGAAGAATGATCAAAATGGGGGAATGAATTGTGAATTGGAGTGAGATAACAATGCTTCACAAGATGAAGCTTAAATCTGCTTGTAGTAATATTGTTCTTTTCAACCAACCTCCCTACGTCTGAGATCCGCAAAATAATCAATTGTAACATTGCAACCCTTGACAGGGATTATTAGTTAAGAAATCTAATCTAATACTAAAAAGAATACAATGAAGAAATTAAATGCAATTAGGGGTAGTAGGCTCCCCCAAAAAGATATAATGTGAATTTTCCATGCAGGTAGCTTTAAAATCCTCTTTAGAAAGGGGCTGCTAGTAGGGATGAAGCTGATACCCATTTAATAATAATGGTGTTCTAGAATCATCAATTGTTAGGAGCCTTATTGTTCCATTGGGAAAAACAGTATCTATTTCGTAAGGTCCCAACCATCTTGTTCGTAATTTCCCTTGAAAATTTTCAAACTGAGAGTCATACAATAAAGCCCAATTACCTTTTTGGAACTGCTTATGCTTAATAGTTTTATCATGCCACCTAGTTCTTTGTTGTTGAATCATAGTTGTTTGATGGATGGTGTCTAACCTCGTTTCATCTAATTCCTGAAGCTACTGCAACCTGGCTGTCTGTGCATAAGTCAAATCAAGATTAACAGCTAAAGCAGTTCTTAAGGTTTTAATCTCAAATTCCACAGGAAAAACAACACTTTTACCATAAACCAGTTCATAAGGATAAAATCCTGTAGTGTTCCTCCAAGTAGTTCTGTAAGCCCATAATGCCTCATACAACCTTTGAGACCAATCCTTCCTATTTTCCTTCACTGTTTTTTTTTAAATAGCTTCTATGACCTTGTTTGTACTTTCCACCTGACCATTGGCTTGGGGGTGGTAAGGTGTAGTCATTTTATGATGAATATGATATTTTTGAAGCGTGGCTTTAAAAACCATGATAATTGAAAGGAGGTCCTCCATCTGTAACTAGTTCTCTAGGCACTCCAAATCTAACAAATATTTCTTCAAATAGAAAGATAAAACAACTTCTTCATTAGCACTAATAAGTGCCTTAGCTTCCACCCATTTAGTCATATAATCTGTACAGACCAATATGTAAACTCTTTGATTGGATGGAGGATTGATGGGTCCTATAAAGTCTAGAGCCCATCTTTCAAAGGGTTCAAGTATTACCTGTGGATTCAATGGAATTTCATCTCTATGATTAGGTTGACCCATTCTCTGATAGCTATCACAGGCCCTAGCATATTTCTTTGCATGCTTGAAAAGTGAGGGCCAATAATAACTCATTCTGAGAATTTTATGTGCTCTCCTCTTATTAGAAAAATTCCCTACGCAAGGGCCATCATGACAAGCCTTCAATATATCATAAACCTCATCTTCTCTAATGCATCTTCGGATTTCATGATCAAGTCCTGTATGGAAAAGACACCCACTTATCCAGCTATACCGAGCACTTTTTTGAATGATCTTTCTTTTCTCCCGATGTGATAGGTGTGATGGTAGCTTCCTTGCAACCAGATAATTGGAAATGTCTACATACCAAGGTGAGTGAGCAGATACTACAAATAAATACTCATCAGGAAAGGAATCATCTATTGGAGTATTATCATCAGTTTTTATCTGAGAAAGGAAATCAGCAACTACATTTTCTTTACATGGTCGATCTACAATTGTAATATCAAATTCTTGTAATAGAAATAACCACCTAGTAACTCGAGCATTTGTGACAGATTTGTTCATTAAATACTTAATAGCTGAGTGGTCAGTATGAACAAAAGTAGGATAACCAGTAATGTAATGTCGAAATTTATTAATAGCATAAATGACTGCTAAAAATTCTTTCTCAGTAATTGTGTAATTAAGCTCAGCAGGGGTCATATTCTTACTAATGAAATAAATAGCATAAGGAAGATGATTTTCTTCTTGTCCCAAGACAGCTCCAATTGCAGTATCTGAAGCATAAGAGGATATATGAAAGGGAAGTGCCCAATCAGGTCCCCTTAGAATAGGAGTTGTAGACAACTGATACTTAAGTTCATCAAATGCTTTCTCGCAAAGATCAGTCCACTTAAATTCAACATTTTTCATAAGTAACACAAACAAAGGAGAAGCTATTTTAGAATTTCTTTTGATAAATCTCCTGTAATGTCCAGCATGTCCTAAAAAACGTCTTACATCATTTTGTGTTTTAGGGATAGGAAGGGTCTGAATTACCTATACTTTGGATGGATCTACTTGAATCCCTAGGAATGAAATGAAGTTCCCTAGTACAATTCCTTCGTTCATCATCATATGACATTTTTCAGTGCTCAAGGAAAGGTGAGCTTGTATACAACGTTTAAGTACTCTCTCAAGGTTTTTTAATGCATCTTCAAAAGTCACACCATAAGGAATAAAGTCATCCATAAATATCTCCATAGAGTCATTAAGCATATCAAAAAAGATTCCTATCACTGCTCTTTGAAACGTTGCTGGAGCATTACATAGTCCAAATGTGAGAACTCTGCAAGCAAAAGTTCCCCAAGGACTAGTAAAAGTGGTCTTGTCTTGGTCTTGGGGTGCACTTTTGATTTGGTTATATCTGCTAAAACCATCTAAAAAGGAAAAGAATCTCTTCCCTGACAAACTGTCTAGAACTTGATCAATGAATGACAAGGGGAAATAATATTTTTGAGTGGCTTTGTTTAAGGCTCTATAGTCTACACACTCTCCATTTCACATTTTTCTTAGGTACTATCACTAATGGAGAAACCCATTCACTGTCAGATATGGGGTATATAAACCCCGCATTAAGCAATTTTTGAAGTTCTTCTTTAATAATTTCCCTCAAATTGGGATTCATTCGCCACTGGGGTTGACAGATTGGTCGGCACCTTCCTTAATATAGATACGATGAGTACATAATTCAAGAGAGATCCCCTTCATATCTGTATAGTCCCATGTGAATGCTTCCTTGTTTTCTCGAAGCAACTTCGTTAGTTGTTGTGTTTCAGCATCTAATAAGTTGGGGTTTATGTTCAATGTTTTGCTAGGTTCAATTTCTACTGTTATGCTTCTAGAGGAGATAGCAGTTGATGTTTGAGGTAAATTTTCAGATTTAAGCTTTTCCTGGGTTTCAAGTTCCAAAATTATAGTCAACTGGTTATATGTTTCAGAAGTGACTGAGGAGGGTTCGGAAATAAAATTACTAATTACTTCATCCTCCGTGGTATCTTTAAGAGTTAAGGCTTGTCCGATAGTCAAAATAGGTTGAGTAGCATTATCATCATAATCCAACCATACAAAATCATCATTATTAATCATAGGTGTGGCATGAGGATAAAGAGTAAGGTGTTTAGTTTCACATCCATTAGAACTTGTTGAACCTAATCTACATCTGATAAAAGCATCTGCTGTAGCCAGCTAGGGTCTCCCCAAGATTATAGGATGTCCCCCCAACTTTTTTTTAGTCTGTAATACAACAAAGTCAGCTGGGTAATTCCAGGATTCAACTGAAATGATTAGATATTCAATGACTCCTTTTGGTTTGATTATGGAATGGTCAACTAACTCCAGGATGGTTGGTGTCTCTCTGATTACATTCTTTAACTGTAATAGTTGTGAGGTTTCAAGGGTCATAATATTTATAGCAACACCTAAGTCTACCAGAAGTCGTGAAACAATAGTTTTTCCAATTTGTACTATAACTGTAGGACGACCGGGGTCACCATATTTAACAGGGGGAGTTTTTTCGGACAATAAAGTAGCTAGATCACCAATCACATGAACTGTAAGTTCTGGCATAAATTGGTACATCTCCGAGTGCTTGTAAAAGTGGGATTTTAACATAAAGATTCCGCAATTCCCCTAAAAGATTAAAAGTAGGTGGCTCCAGTCTCTTAGTGAGAGCTAGACACTCAGGGAATGGTGGCTCTGCTGTTTCAGCACCTTTATTGGAGGGTGGCTCAACTGTTTCAATACCCTTATTAGGTAAATTATTCTTTTCTATCTCTTCTTTTTTAGAGTCAGAAGAGGTAATATCATCAATAATAGGCTCAACTACTCTCCCAGATTGTAAATGAATATCATTACACTGCACAGGGCAAACAGGAGATGTAGGCAGGTTCTAAATATCGATGAATTTCATAGCTTTATTATTATTAGGGTTAGGGTTCAGTTGTACAGGCAGCTGGGGTCTTATTGTCTAATTATTTGGTGGAGCAACTAATGCTAGAGATAGTGGTTGCTGAAACTAAGGAAATTGGTTTGGGAACGGGATTTGTTGAGCTCTACAGTTAAAATAATATTACTGTGGAGGCCAATGAGTCCACATTGCAGGGTCTACAAAGGGAGGGTTTGTTTGTTGCATGGGTGGGAAATTCATTTGATTAAAGGGTGGGTATTGCATTTGGTTGAAGGGCGGGTGTTTTTCTTGATTAAATGAAGGATAATTATTCCAACGTTTAAATGGCATATTAGAGTTCATACCTTGTCCTTGTGGTTGCCATTGGCTCCTTTGTGTCAGCAATAAACTGCTTCAGCTTCCTCCTCGGTTGGTTGCAACGCTGCTTTTATTCCCGGTAAAGAAGGGCATTATTGAGTTTCATGGTCCTTCTCACAAATGGTGCAAATTGGTACCTTGTCCAATGGGAATTCCCTTAGTGGATGTTTTTCTCTGCATTTAGGACAGAATATGGCCAAAGCAACTTTTGCCTCTACTTGTTTCTTCTTAACCTGCAAGGTATCAATTTGTGTAGCAAAAGAACTTAACATTTCAGTTTTGAATTCCTTGAGTAGATTACCTATTTCAGCTCTTGTTGCTCCTCCACTGGCTGATGTTTGGACTCTTGAATATGTATTATCCCTGCTTTTTGATCTATTTACAGCTCCTCTTGAACATATCTTGCAAAGGTTGACAATTTCATCATACGGTTCTTTAGATATGTCCCCTTTACCAAGAATATTTAGCATGTCTAAACAATCATCCCTTACCCCTTTCAATAATATTGTCTTAAGAATATCTTTAATTACATTCGGGTGATCAGATCTCTGCAGATTGTATTGTAGTCTTTCCACAAAGTCCTCTAGATTTTCATCGTCCTTCTGAACCATCTTAAATAATTCCTCCCTTTTTCTCTTGTCCGACAGTAGTCTTGATATTTGGTCAAGAAATTATCCTTCATTTGTTCCCATGTTGTGATTACCTGACTTCCCAGACTCATAAACCATCTTAGTGCATTTCCTTTTAATGTTGCTGGAAATAGCTTCAATTTCTAAGCATTAGTAACATAATCATAGCTTCTACACAATATATCAAACTCAAAAAGAAACTCATCAGGATCCTCAGAAGATAAACCATGGAAGTTAGGTAAGGCCGAGAGTGGGATATTCTTCATAGGAGTTTCCCCCCTAGGAAGATCCCCAATAGGAAATCCCAACGTAGAGAGAGAATTTTCCCCTCTTCCTTCTTGCCTTCCATTATAGAATCCTTCATTATTCTCTTCCATTGGTTGCTCTCCCATTGCACTTGCTCTGTCTTCAATTTTTTCTGTTAGCTCCTCAACGTCCTTAACTGGTTCTTCAACGTCCTCAATTGATCCTTCAATGTCTTCAGCTAGTACCTTGAAATCTTTTGCTGATTTTTCAATTTCTTCTACTATTTCCTCAACTTTTTCAGGACCCACAGCTTCCTCTGTTTTGTAGTTTTTTTGGAGGGAGATCTGAGGCTTGGGCTTCCAAGAGCTCAGCCTCTGAGAAGTTTTAGCCTTTGATATAATATCATCAATAAAGGTCTTTCTTCCTCCTCCTTTACCCTTTCCACCTATATGGTTGTTTTTCTTGCATCCTCTCATGCACTTTGCATATCTAAAAGAAAAACGTTAATGATTTTTGAAATCTACAATTGCCTTCCCCGTCAACGGCACCAAAATGTTGGTCACTTTAATTGCTTATTAATTCAAACAACTAAGTGCTACATAAATTGTCAACCCAGGGAAGTCTGTTTATTTCAAAGGCAACTATGCACTGTAAGTGCTCAATCTCAAAAGCAATAGAAGTTGTAATAATAAATAAATTAGTCACACCTTGCTCCAAGCAAACTGAAGCTCCACTTTGAGTTACAACAAAAACAATCTATTGCAGACAATCACCAAAGAATGCTTAAATTCATTAAAAGAGTAATCTAATGGAAAAGGAATCAATCTGCAAAGGAAAGCACTAGCTATGCTGTAACAGAGAGCAGGACCCTATTTCCAAAGCAGGAACCTTCAACACCTGTTTCTGATTACCATGCTTTCCAACTCACTCTGTAAACTCAATTGCTAATGGAACACTCATGAATTAACTGTAGATGAACTAAATAATGTAGAAATCGATTGGAAAAACAGAGTTCAGCAGCAATGCATAAGCACATTCAGTAAACGGAACTTTTAACAAGGTATGGATAGGAAAAACACTTAACACACTGCAGAAATATAATGGGTGAATTTTGTGATGAAGGTGGGCCTTGTCCTTCTCACAAGATTCCCCAGGAAACAAGAACTAGAAAGAAGTGTTCAGAATAGTATTTTATTCATCCATCAAAATGTCATGTTACATAAAGATTCCAGTTCTTCGCCTTTACCTAAAAACCCTTCTGTAGTCTCTCCGTCCCCTCTAATGTAGATGTCTCCTCTTTTTAAAGAGGAGACATCTATTACAATTGATTACATGGTAAGTCCTATCTTTAACCCAATATACCAAAATAGGGAAATCAGTTTTCCTATTAACAAAATTTTGTTGCAATGGTTATGGTAATGCTGACTTTGGAATGTGGTAGTTATAGCCAATGTAGCAGCTCCTTCGATGATCTTCTTCTGTTGCTTTCGAATCTAGAATGCAAATCACGACTGCTTCAGCAACGCGATTTTCTCCTTGTTACAACTGTTATAGAAACATGACCTGTAATAATAGCCTTGCAGTCTTCGGGCTGTTTCAGAAACGTAAACTGCAATGATAACTATTCAGCAACTATCTATTTCAATCAATAAATTATGAAAGTAATGTAATTGTATGTAAAATAAATTAAACGTATAGTGATGAGAAGAAATATTGTATACCTTTGGAAAAGTGGGTTAAAGCAATAACAAGGACTTTAAATATGGGTTGAAAATGGATGACATAATAGAAAAATGTATGGTCAAAAAGGGACAATGTGAGGTCCTAACAACTAGTTTGTTTTAAGGAAAGGTTAACTTCATAGAAATAATCCAGAGTTCCCAACCTTCTGAAAAACACTTTTAGACTAGAATATTGGGTGGAGATTTGGGAGACGGACCCAGATAAGCACCAGATCCAGTTTTTCCACCCATGCGTCAAATCTAATGGCCCATTTCTTCAGAAGGAGGATCTAAGTATCCCAAGTCCATTGTTGAGCAAAGATGCTTTTTAGCATCCTCTATGCTTGACACCTGCCAACCCATCCAACACTTTTCAAATAACATACCAGAAGGTGAATACCATAGTAAGGGTTTTAGATTTAGTTTCAACCACTTGCACATAACTGCAATGGACATTATTGGGTTGGCGAAATGACCAACCACCACCTTGTCTTCCATATCTTGTATTTCGTTTAACTGGAATTCCTTTCACAAAATTACAGAAGGCTCCTTAAGGCGATGTTTGATGCATTTTCAAAAAGATTTCTTAGGAATATCAACTAAAGGAATAATAGAGTCAACCTTCTTCTGAGAATAATCACCTCCATTGAGAATATTTAGGGTTAGTACAGAGGGAAGGGTACATTGAGTAGAGAGGGATAGGCAGGATCTACCAAGATGAGGTGGGGGAGTAAACCAGCTTGGAGTAGGAGAAAGTTGCCCAATGTTTGATAATGTTGGGACCAACCTCGAGCATCTCATTGGAAAACTGCCCATGTTGTTAAGCTGTATCTCTGATGGCGAGCCAACTGTGACAAGAGTAGAGGAGGGTGGGGGGTCATGCATAAGTACATGACCCCTCTGTATATTAACCCCTTGTAATTGGTTTGGTGTGTAATCCACTAGATCCTCAAACCAGTTCAATGGCATTTTATGATTTCAGGTAGATTCATGGAGAAAAGAGATGAAGGAGATTTGTGGGTTGGCTAGTGGGTGTCTTGTTACAACGGACTGAAAAACCTAGCTACAGGATAAAGCCTTGCAGATCCATCCATTAAAACTAAATTCACATGTGATTCCCCAATTTTATATATATATATATATATATATATCTATATATATATATATATATATAGATATGAGTAAAAAATTTATACATTTAAAAAAAATGTAAAAAGATTCTTGACCAGTAAATAGGCTTTGTTACAATACCGCGGCTGATGAATACCACATGTCAAAAAAACCATAACTCATTTCATATGATACTTCTTCACATGACATTTTTTGAATTAATCAATTTAATTAGAAGTACAAAAAGGTGCATATATACTTTTGAGATAAATCTCAACCTTTGATCTTTGACTACTAAAATGAATATTCTAAAATAACTACCTACCTAATAACTATTGAAAATCAAATTAAAACCATGGAAGCCCTATTCCAAAATAGGCACACCTATAAGAATAATGAAGTTGATATTGAAATATGTTAAACAACATGGATATTAAAATATTTTATTTAATATTTTCAAATAGTAAAGGAATTACACCTCCCTCATACTGAAAAGTGAAATATAAGGAATTTTTTACTTTCAATTACTTTATCTCTCTCTTTATATAAAGTTTATACACAATTATGTTATTTAATATGGACATTGAAATATTTTATTTGTGGTTAAAAATCTTTTGTTGTTAATATTTTTTTTTAAAATACCACATGCCCACTCTATGTCGAGCATGGAATAAATTACACATCTCCTTCACAATAAAAGGTAGTAAATAATTATAAACTAAATTAGAGATTTTCACTCTCATTTACATAATCTTTTTCTATATATAAATATGGTGTGCCAATTGGGGTTATCTTGGTTGGTTGGGGGGAATGGCTGTTATCTTCCCCACCCATGCTCAAATCATTGCTATTGACATGATGAGCTATAATGCCTTGATAAATATTGTTGTATTGACTTTTGAGCCTTGAGAACTCCTAAGAGAGTATACCTGTGCATTGGCATGGTACCAACAACCTGACTCTAGCCCTTGGGTTGAGAGGGATAATGATTTATTTCCTTGATATATATATATATATATATATATATATATATATATATATATATATATATATATATATATATATATATATATACCCAAGGAAAAATCATAACTTTCATTAAGAGAGAGACGAAAATTACACGCTATAGGTGTCATACATCATATCATAGGGACTTCTTACACAAACAACAATCCCTAAACTTGTTCAAATCATAATAGAAAAAATATAGATATCCAACAAAAATAAAAAAGTATATTGTTTGGGTTTCATCATCAACCACTATATATATATATCTATATATATATATATATATATATATATATATATATCTATATATATATATATATATATATATATATATATATATATATATATATATATATATATATATCTTAATAACTTTAAGGAACATTCAGTCTGTAGATACAAAAATCATGAAATAACTAGTTGGATTTCTATAAGTCAAAAAATTCTTGTAGCAAAAAGAGATGGTGTAATGCATCATGGAATGCCTCCTCCTGAATCCCATTTACAAATTTCCTATGGAAATACTTGTAGTGCTCAATTTCGATGTGTTCAGAGATCTCCCAAGTCCCCCAAGCTTGCTACGCACCCGCCTTGGAAAGTTCATCAACATTTGATTTTATCTCCTTGTAAATATGTTGATAAGTTACATGATAAAAATTCCTTTTTATCAAAAGTGCTTCCTCCAAAATAATCTTGAGTGTGTGCATATATATATATATATATATAGATATATATCTATCTTAATAACTTTAAGGAACATTTAGTCTGTAGATACAAAAATCATGAAATAACTAGTTGGATTTCTATAAGTTAAAAAATTCTTGTAGCAAAAAGAGATGGTGTAATGCATCATGGAATGCCTCCTCCTGAATCCCATTTACAAATTTCCTATGGAAATACTTGTAGTGCTCAATTTCGATGTGTTCAGAGATCTCCCAAGTCCCCCAAGCTTGCTACACACCCGCCTTGGAAAGATTCAGTCTGTAGATACAAAAACCATGAAATAACTAGTTGGATTTCTATAAGTCAAAAAATTCTTGTAGCAAAAAGAGATGGTGTAATGCATCATGGAATGCCTCCTCCTGAATCCCATTTACAAATTTCCTATGGAAATACTTGTAGTGCTCAATTTCTACGTGTTCAGAGATCTCCCAAGTCCCCCAAGCTTGCTATGCACTCGCCTTGGAAAGTTCATCAACATTTGATTTTGTCTCCTTGTAAATATGTTGATAAGTTACATGATAAAAATTCATTTTTATCAAAAGTACTTCCTCCAAAATAATCTTGAGTGTGCATATGATAGATATAATTTTCTTTGAAATAATTGACCACCACATGGGAATCACCAAAACCTGTAGCTTTTGGCACCCTTTTTCAACAGAAAAAATCAAAAGAAGTTTTAAGTTCATAATCTCAATGTAGTTATTGGAACCATGGATCAAACCAAATTTTAGTTTAAAGGAATGATTATTGTTTAGATGCAAAATGGCACCTCCTCCACCTCTTCCACATTGGGAAGGGTCATCAAAGAAGGCCTAAGGACGAGTATGATCAATCTACTCTTCAACTGCTATGCGAACCTTATTTTTTGCAACTTCTTCAAGGATGAGATCATATATGGTTACCACCTGTGCGAAAATCTAATTAGGGTTCATGGCTTTGTCTTGGAAAATTATATGATTTCGACTGAGCCAAATGCACTAGCTGAGGGTCAGAGGAAGATTTCTTAGATTTTTAGGGTCTATAACATTTCACTAGCTCTGCTAAGCATATTTATAAGAATTGTCTTTTCATTGCCAATTAACGGGAAGACAATTTTGAACTGAATTCCACATTTGGCTGGTGACAGGGAAAAACAAGAATATGGTGCACCAATTACTCTGTTTCTTTACATAAGGGGCATCGCCTCAGTACATTGAAAGTTCTCTTTTTGACGTTTTCACATGTAGGAATTTTATTCTCAATCAGACACCAAAGAAAAAGACATGCATTTTCCAGGTATTTTAGCTTCCATATCAACTTCCACCACCATGCTAGATTCTCGGGCTCCTTATGAACTAATATGGAGAGATATCCTTCCTTGGGCATATATTCCTGTTGACGGTGTTCGAAATCCGTCAAACAATGGGATCTCCTTGATATGAAGTCCCAGTTAGACCTCACACCATTTGGTGTAGGAGTCCCATCCGATATAAAATCTAGTTGCAAAATCCTCAAAGATATGCCTTGGCTCTAGTTGTTAGCACATGAGAGTGATGCAAAGGTGTCTTTGAACAGAAAAGTGAGTGTGCCTGGTGAGTGTACAATGCAAGTGTGTCTAGGTTCTATTACTACAAAAGGGGGGAGAAAAGTGAGCCTCTAAGTGAGAGGTAATAGTGTTGGGAGCGGGATCCCCCAAGGGCAGTTTTGGGGCTAAAAGCCCATGTTTGAGTAAAATTTTGTAATAAAAATGTAAAGACTCTGCATTTTGTGGTCGTGAAGCGTGAAGGTGGTATGTGTCATAAAGGGTAGCCCACCCTTAGTTTTGTAAAGTAAAGTCGGCTATAAGAGTTCTACCCATGTCCGCGGACCATGGGATTGTATAAAAAGAGCTAAGCTCTAAGTAGTTTTATAGACATGAAATGATGAATAATGTAAGAGAGTTTTAGCTCTGAAGTAGGAAGGCTAAGTCCTGGGTTTTAGCATAGGTATAGGCTCTATAGCTAAGTGTGCAAAGGCCTAGGGTAGAAGTCTGTAGCTGAGTGCGTAGACCCCTGCAGTTGTGTGCATAGGGTGGATAGAGTTGTAAACACTTGGAAGATATTGATAAAGAAAGATATTCTGCAATTCCTGTGTCTTTGTTCTGTTATTGCATCTTGATACGTTATGTATGAATTTCCTTTATTATGCTTATGTGATGCACAAATAAATGCAATTATGTTGAATAATTGAATGCAATTATGATTATCTATTTACGCAGTGATAACTATAATTATTTGATAAGATAAGCAAGTCACTTAGAGTAATTTGGGAATCTGCAGGGCATGCTACCATAGTAGTGCGAAAGTACCTAAGTAGTAGGTTAGGGCTGCATGAAGGTCGATTAGACCCTTTCGTGGAGGTATTAAAGGACAGAATAAAGGGCTCGTCTTGCAAGCCCTAGAGTGAAGCGACCGGCACGAAGGCAGGGATATAGGGAATCAAATGACATCAAAACCATCTCAGGGTGCAGAAACTTGGTTCTAGCATCCCCCCATACTGCTTCGGGTGAGACTTCAGTCCGCTCTCTGCAGGCTGATGCTGAAAGGGCCAGTAGTGTAGGGATTTGTTTGGCTAATTAATGCTAAACTTGGGTCAGGCCCCCTTAAGCCAACAAATGGTTCCATTGCCAGGACTAGAATCTACATAAGAGATGTGTGATGTCATATCATTGGAATCCAACTAAGAAGGAGATCGAAGACTGGTTGGATAGGAAGATCCACGAATTCGCGGTGTAGGAGAATAGAAACCCGCCACTGACAAAGGAACAATGGTTGGATAGATACCTATATACAGAGATCCACGAAATATTTTTCTGGTCCTTCCCTATTGAGCTATATGAGTGGATCGCGAAGCTAGTAGATAGCCAAGGAAGGTGGAAACTTGTCGATCCTATTGTGTGGACCCCAAATCTAGTGCAAAGGTTGGAAGCATCAGAGAATAAGATCGCCCACGCTATTGACCATTTGCTCGATTGCGTCATAAGAGGATTTGTAAGTAAATTCGTTGTCGACACCTCAGTTAGCTATAGCAAGGTGGAGTGACGATTTTTCAAAGGACTGCGAGGTAAGTACGTAAAATCTTTGAATACTTGGATTAAAATGCTACTGTGCTAAAAATGGGTTATGCAACTACCTTGATGTTCAGAATTACATGAAGCAAAAAAACTTACAAGAACAAAGGAAAAAGGGTCCAGAGTATAGTCCATTGATTTCACCTCTGTGAGGTGACGAGGAAGAGATAGTCAAGGTTTCTCCATGAAGTGCTATTTAGTTAATAAGATAAGGATTCCCACGAATATCACCTCCACCCACACCACCTCTGACCTCACCACCATCGCCTCCAACTTCACTCGTCCCACCTCCACCTCCACCACAATTCAGTATGGAAAATACAGTGAAGCTTCCTTTGTTCAAAGGCTTGGGAAATGAGGACCTGGACCAATTCTGGTTCGTTGTAAGGGCTGTATGGGAAGCTCAATGTGTTAGAGATGATCATATAAAGAAGGAAACATTGGTTAGTGCTTTGCAAGATTGCGTGCTAACTTGGTATATTAAGTACTCTTATGATAACCTGAATGCTAGAGTGGCAGACATCCAAACAACACTAAATAAAGAATTTAGTAGGCCTAAATATGAGGTGCCATCAATTGTGGGATTCAAAGAGATCGTGATGCAACCAGGTGAGATGACTTGGGAACTAGATAAGAGGTTTAAGTGTAAAATACACGAACCTAACATGAATTTCATAGATGGAAAACATCGCGAGTGGTTTGTTGCTTCGCTCCTGCCACATTTAAGGGCTGCACTGTCGCAATAGAAGATAACAACTCAGGTAGAGGCCTTGGAGATTGCCATGTTGTAACAACCCCAAAATAAAAACATGTAATTAATTAGATTAATCATGCGATTTATAATCAACACACAATTTATCAACTAATTAACATCAAATTACAAAAATATGAGTGGAGATAACTTACCTGTGGCGATGATGTTTCTCACTTGTGATTTCAGGGTTGAACGCTAGTTGAATCCTACTAACTACAACAAAGTCTTGGGGATGACTCTCCACCCAACCGTAGGCTCAATTGCACAAAATCTTGCTACAACTGGCCACCCCCGAGCCCTCAATCAATGTACTACTACTAAAGAATCCTTTGTCTCACAACACTATTCTCCCAGGAGAATGGATGGTGGAATCATGGAATGATGGAATGCCTCTCATCTTCCTCCCCATCTATTAAAGAGAGAAAACATTGGAAGGAGAACCACATGCACACACTCCATGTGTCAACATGCAACTTTACTGCTTTCTTGTTTTATTCTTTTGTTTTTACTTTCTAATAGCTTTACTGATTTTTACTGCTTTCTTGTTTTATTTTTACTTTTTGATAGCTTTACTAATTTTTACTATTTTTCTGTTTATTCTTATTTATATTTATTTAGAGCATGTAATTAATTTATTAATTTATTATTTATTTACTATTACTATTTTTTATTTATTGTTTATTATTTATTTAATATTATATTATATTATATTATTTATTATTTATTATTAAGAGACATTACATACTCTCCCACTTTAAGGAACTTCATCCCGAAGTTAAGTTTTTATTATTTATGATTTATTATTAAGGGACATTATATATATTTTGTTATTTATTACTTCATGTAACAGTCCTGACACCCTCTACTGAACTAGTATAACTAGTAGGCATCGAAAGTTTCCCAACACTTGAGAAATCCCAAAGAATCTCTGTCCTTTTTCCCACTTTCGGAATCAGGCATAAGCCTCCCGGTCTGTATCCTAGTCCAAGGCTGGCCCCAAGGTTCGCGCCTGACTCAGACCTCATCTGCCCTAAGGCAGGCATCCGGTACAGTGCTCAATGTCAACATGCATCTCGTAAGGTTGGCCCACTCCCTCCACAACTCACTAAGGTGCACAACCCTAGGCATCGAAGTCCTTACACCCCTACCAGACTTCATCATCCCAATACAATAGTAGGCACCTAGCCTTCAATATTAGACACTTGGCCTCCTCAAGATGGTCCCATAGCCCTCAAGAGCTATACAAGACAAAGGAACCACTGGCATATGTAGTGTTGATTGAGCTTGTCCCCAGCCCATATGGTGTTACTTATTCTCCCTTGTGCGTATGGGCTCGCATGAGATCATCAAATAAATCGGCCCTCTTGGCCCATTTGTGGAGTCTTGTCAATCATCACACCTCCACATGCAACCACTGCATTAGCTATACCATCATAGTATCATAGAAAATAATCCACATGCCAAGTCTTGCATGTCATCATGAGAACATTTATCATTATTAATCGCAACATTATGAATAATAACGAACTGCATGCTCATGCATGCCCTAAATTTGTATGCAACTATCACTTGCTTCACCTCATGAAATACCATCATAAGTTATAACATCAACATATTTGCATGACTTCACATAATAAATTAACCACATGTCAATAAACCTCATACTCTAGCATCACAATTCCTATGCCATGTTATGCATCTCATATCCATCATGAATATTCAACATTAAATACCTATGAATATGTCAATATACCTTGATATAACATCATAATGTCTATGCATATCATCATCATAAGGATACATCATCACTATAAGAACCACATGTGCATCATTATCCTCCTACCATTATATCACGAAACCTCATGTAACATTATACTCAACATCATAACAATTAATTAAACTAAACTGAAATCATAGTGTACGATTTAGATGTATCATAAAGTTTAAGCAATAAAACATGATTTAGATGCCCCATAAAAGTATCTGTCTTAGTTAAGTAAGAACTCCTAATTAGTTCAAACATCTTAATCATCAAGGATTTTTTGTCATCGTTAGAAGATCATATTCATAGAGTTGTGTTCTTGCAATAATAGACTAGAGAAATGCCAAGCAAACTACTATCGCTAAATGACAATGGGAACAACAATCCAACCGAAATAAATAGTGAATAATATGATCAACAATCAAGGAATGTTATCTCTGTGTTTTTAGATCATATTGAAACCATAAAATAATGAACAGATTCCATATGTAACAACCCCGAAATAAAAACATGTAATTAATTAGATTAATCATGCGATTTGTAATCAACACACAATCTATCAACTAATTAACATCAAATTACAAAAATATGAGTAGAGATAACTTACCTGTGGCGATGATGTTTCTCACTTGTGATTTCAGGGTTGAATGCTAGTTGAATCCTACTAACTGCAAGAAAGTCTTGGGGACGACTCTCCACCCAACCGTAGGCTCAATTGCACAAAATCTTGCTACAACTGGCCATTGCCGAGCCCTCAATCAACGTACTACTGCTAGGGAATCCTTTATCTCACAACACTATTCTCCCAAGAGAATGGATGGTGGAATCATGGAATGATGGAATGCTTCTCATCTTCCTCCCCATCTATTAAATAGAGCAAACATTGGAAGGGGAACCACATGCACACACTCCATGTGTCAAAATGCAATTTTACTACTTTCTTGTTTTATTCTTTTGTTTTTACTTTTTGATAGCTTTACTGATTTTTACTATTTTTCTGTTTATTCTTATTTATATTTATTTAGAGCATGTAATTAATTTATTATTATTTATTATTTATTTACTATTACTATTGTTTTATTGTTTTATTTATTTAATATCATATTATATTATTTATTATTTATTATTAAGGGACATTACACATGCGACTACATGAAACTCTGATGTAAGATCCAAATCTAGGAGTTCAACAGACCCATGCACAGTTGAAGAATCTGTGCCTTGAGATGAAAATTCTAAAGTAGGACAGGAAAATTCAACTAGAGGTATGGTGCTTGAAATGCAAGAGTAAGAGACATGACAAGGACCATTGCCCAGTCTTTGTGAATTATATTACAGGAGGAGGATTGATGCCTTTAAGGCTAGAAGGTCAAGCAGGACCTAACACGGGGCCTGCATTGTGGTGCACTATTTGTCAGGTAGCACGAAAACATGCCACAAATAACTATCATTTACCGCAGAAATTTGTACAGAAACCACAACAGCTGTTCTGAAACTTTTGTAGGTCAGTAGGGAATGATGAGCATACTTGCAGGAGCTATGAATTGATGATGGATAAAACTCCCTCCTATAGGGTTCAGGCTGAAACAAAACCCCTGGACTAGAGCACATGGATGGCACAGACAAGACTTCAGGGGTGTGGACGAGGCCGAGGAGGAGGAGGACCTAGTAGAGGTCGAGGACAGTTGATCTGCTACAATTGTGGAGGACTGGGACACTATGCCCATGATTTCACTAATCCAACGCATCCATCGTGCAAGTATTGTGCACTGTTTGATCATGAAACAAAATATTGTCCTACGTTGATAGCGAGGATACGTGATAAAGGGATGCTACCACCTCTGCTAACTCAGAACCTGTAGATGGTGAGGTCTGAGCAGTGCGAAGAGGATCCAAATGTAAATTTAGTGCTCAAGAGTGGAATCATGATAGGGGATGACAAGGAAAAATAGCCAGAAGACAGCACATGGGTTTGCAAAGCTCCAGTGAAGGAGGCTGAGTTTGATTTGGAGCACACACGTGAAACCTTCACGGAAGCTAAAAAGAGCTTCGCTAAGGTCTCCACCTCAGGAAGCAAGGATAAGCTTGAGTAGGAGATGGACCCTCTATGCTCACAACTTTCCTAGAGACCTGTATGAAGTTATTGTGCAATATTAAGGATGTGAAAGGGTTACAAGAGCTCAACAATAGATGCACTGGAATCACGCCAGGTGAGCTACGCGTAGTACAAAAGATTGGCAAGCATAAAACAAGGACGAGACGGGAGATGCGATTGACCGGGCAGATAGGAGAATATGAGATGGATCAAGTTATTTTGGACCTGGGGTCAAATGTGAATGTCCTACTGAAGCAGGCTTGGGAATGGATGGGGATACCCGCACTCCAATGGTCTTCGATTTAGCTAAGGATGGCCAATCAACAAAAGATCATCCCCATGGGGGAGCTGCAGAGGGTGACTGTGGATATTGAAGGTGCGAGTGTGCTGGCTGATTTTGAAGTACTAGAGATAGTGGATGACAACAATACCTATCCTCCACTCCTAGGAATTGACTGGGCCACCGATATGTATGGGGTAATTAATCTAAAGAAACAAAAGATGATCTTTGAGAAGAAATTGCTACACGTAATAGTACCTCTAGATCCTACTAAGGGATTGCGCTATACTAAATCGGTCTGCGATAATGAGGGCGATGACGATTTGGACTGTATCTATAAGATAATAGCGCGAGATTAAGATTGGGTGAATCCTCTTGTGGATGGATGAATTACATGGGATTGCGAGAGTTTCTGCTCTTCAAATTCCAATGAAGAGTTAAAGCGCTGGCAGAAATGGTCACATGAAGTGACAACACTGAATTGCAACATGATGACCTGATTTTTGCACTATGTGTCCTTAGAGGTAAGAAATATGCCTACTTATGATGGTCTAAATGAGGTAGATATCTTTTTGGTTTCATTTGAAAGGGAGGTACTAGAAAACCAGTGCTTCTAGGCATTGCACTGGGAATTGCGGGCTACATCCGCAAGATAGTGGGGTACGCATAAGGGAAGCTTTGATGATTGGCACGAATGTAGGAGGATGATAAGAAAATGATTAAGAAAGCATAAGATGTGAATGACAGACAAGTATGATGGGCAAGATGATCTGTGCATGCATTTGGCCAAATGGACCCAGGCTTATGGAGAAAAGCCCCAACTTGATTGGGTGCACTTGTTCTGTCACACCCTGGATATTGTCCCGTTGAACTAGTATGTAGAAACCGAGCTCTGCCATGGAACAGGTGAATGGGATATCCTACATGAAGGATTTATGATGAAATTTAGTTTTGAGGACGGGTTTGACAATATTAATGAAGTGCTACAAGAGGTGAAATTAATAATCTTTAGGATATCGCAGTATCATTTAGACCTGATTCAGCCTGAATGGGCTACTTAGTTGAGTCACATGCTAGAATGTTATAATGTAATTGCTTAGGAAGAGAATGAGGATCCACGAAATATTAACATTGCAGAAACAAAATGCCACCATGAGGTTAAAGGACCGCAGATTGAGAACCCTGATATAACTGTGCCGTTGAAAACAAAACAAGTAAACATTGGTACGAAGGTAGAACCCAATTTCGTGAAGGTTGGAGACTACTAGGATGACGTGATGGTGGATAAGGTCACTGAATTTCTCCATGGATACCAGGTTTTATTCGCTGCCAAGTTTACAGATTTGAAAGGGATAATCTGGGACCTAGGAATGATGAAGATTACATTGAAGCCCGATGTGAAGCCAGTTAAGCAAAGACCTTACTGTCTCAATCCGAAATACAAGGAGAAGGTCCGCTTAGAGCTGAATGACACTTGCGTACATGATCCTTTCCCGACTCCATTCATGGATGAAGTGTTGGACAATGTAGGTGGCCGGGAGGCATATTCCTTCATTGATGGGTTCACTGGGTACCATCAGATCAAAATTGCGCAGGAGGATAGGAGCAAGACAACCTTCGCGGCTGAGTGGGGTTGTTTTCAATACACTGTAATGCTGTTTGGATTGAAGAATGCGCATGCGATCTTCTTGTGCGTAGCTGTGGCTACTTTAAAGGAATTTATTCATAAGTTCCTGGAAGTATATTTTTATGATTGGGACTGTGTTTGGGCTGGTTACACACCATGTAGCAAGCTTGCACCTGATGTTGGATACCTATCGAAGACCCCAGATCGTGCTCAATCTCAAGAAGTTTATGTTTTTTGTTCCTTTTGGGAATCTGTTGGGGCATGTGGTTTGCACGTAGGGACTGATGGTAGAGCCCGCGAAGATCACAGTGATACTAAAATTGGAAGTGTCGAGGAGTGTGAAATAGTTGTGCTACCCTGGGACATACGGGATATTACATAAAGTTTATCAAAGGCTATGCCCAGATCAATGTGCCTATGGAAAAATTGTTGAAGAAGGATGCCACATTCTACTAGAATGATGACTACAATAAGAGCTTGGATATATTGAAAGAAAATATGATCACCACACTGATTCTAGTCTTCTCGGATTGGGAGAATGAGTTTCATGTAAATTTCAATGTGTCATGTATAGCACTGGGAGCAGTACTAACATAGGCTAGCGGAGAAGTCTTGGATCATCCTATCGCGTTCGCAAGCTGAAGATTATCCAAAGCAAAGAAGAACTATTCCACCACTGAGCATGAAGGGCTAGCCATGGTGTATGCCATCCATAGGTATAGGCATTACTTGCTGGGGGCCATTTTAAGATGTATACAGTTCACTCCGCGCTAAAGTACTTGGTTAATAAGTCTGTGTTGGGGGGGAGAACCTGTAGGTGGTTCTTATTATTCTAGGAATATGATTTTGAAGTTGTTGTGAAGTTTGGATGATTGAACATGGGACTAGACCATCTGTCGCACATTGAAACAGGGGAGGAACCCACTAACTTGGAAGAAGGATTACCTGACATGAAACTATTTGTAGTGCACATCACGGATGGTCATTTTGAAGATATAATACAATTCCTAACAACAAGTACTGTACTGAAAGGATACACTATCCAGCAGAAGAAGGAATTAGTGGTGCGCGCAACAGATTTCTGTGTTATTGCTGGGCATATGTATAAGATGGGGATTGATGAGATATTGTGATGGTATGTACCTGAGTTCAAAACAAGTAGCATCCTCGCGGATGCTCATGGGGGCATCACAGGAGGACATTATGCAGGGAGAGCGACTGTGTAGAAGATTCTACGCATAGGGTTGTGGTGGAAAACCATCCATCAAGACTCAAAAGCATATTGTAAGGTGTGTGATATGTGTCAAAGGACTGGAAGGCCATCGTGGAGGGATGAGATTCCTTTGAATCCACAGATGACATTGCAACACTTCAAGAAGTGGGCGATAGATTTTTTGGGACCCATTTAGCAACAAGGAAAGACAGAAGCAAGGTACATTATCACCACGACAGAGTATTTGACTCGTTGGGTGGAGGCATAGACTGTGAAGGATTACACAAGCTCGACCACTTCAAAGTTCCTCTTTGAGCATGTATTGACACGATTTGGATGTTCAAGGATCTTGATGAGTGATCACGATACACACTTCCTGAATGAGACGACCAGTGTGCTGACAGAGGAATTTTAGGTATACCACCAGAAGAGCATGCCTTATCTGATCCGTTAACAAAAAAGGTATTATAAACTATGTGTGAATTTGCTTATGCTACTTAGTGCAATGGATCGAAAAGATTGAGAATAACATAAACACATAAACAACTTGGAAACACATTCAAACACATCAACACAACCAAATTTAATAAAGGAGTTCACTAAACTTTCTGGCTACATCTCCTGGTCCTTTCGCTTCTAGTGCTAACCTCTTTATTTTGTCTTCAAATTGTTGTTACAGGTATGAGCTCAAAAAAAGAGTCTCAAATAAGAAAATGAACATCACCACTGCATTCAACTTGATATTTTGAGTCAAATGAGTATAAACTCGACCATATTTGGCCACTGTTACCTCCAGACCCCCTGGAATGGTCCAAAACCACCTCCGTCCCTGCAAAACCACCCTCTATTTGTCAAAAACTGCCTCATCCTACATACAACCACCTTGGAATACACGCTGGTGGTAGGGTGGGTTCAGCACTTGTTGTTTGGTCAATTTAGTGTCCTAAAATGCTCTACATAAATTATCAATCCGGGTATCTTAAACTGATGAATTGTAGTGCACTATATGTGCTAGATGGCACTTCTTACTTCATTGTTTTTAAGTTTTAAGTTGTTTTGGGCTTTTTAATCCTTTAATCCCTAATGATGTACAATGTATTTAACAAAAACCTTAAATCTACTTCTGTTAAAGAAATGAAATGAGGACTAAGATTGCTTAAAGTCAGATTTGGAAGTAAAGTTTAGTCAAGAAAAGGAAAACAAAGTTCCTATTTATGTTCTTATTATTGTTTCCAAAACATGAACTAAAGGAACTTAAGAGTGAAGTTGCAACTACTGTCTAATCAGCTTAATGAAATATTAAAAGTGAAAATGCAACTATCTATGATGAAAACAAAACTAAAATGAAATACTGAAAACGAGATTACAACTACTATTTAGTCTATTGTGGAATCAAAACTTAATGAAAAACTGAAATTGAAATTGCGACAAAAGTAAATGAAAAACTAAGATTGAAAATGAAATTGCAACTAGTCTACTATAGAAACTAAATGAAGTACTTTGTCACTCTGCTACACAATTTTGGGAGAACAATCCTCCTTGTGATAACATTTTGAGGAATTCCATACTTCATTGTTCTAAGAAAAAAAAAAAATACAAGAATGCAGAAAAAGTCTCATTACATAAGTGAAATATTCCACCACTTAGTTTAAGATGAACCATCAACTAGAAGGGCTTTTAGAAACATTCACCTACAACATGAGTCACTAAAATAATAATAAAATGACATTGATCAGTTTAATTACAAACCTAAAGGCTAATGAAATAAATTACTCTACACAACTGAACTCAACTTCAAGCTACTGATGAAGAACTGAAAAGAAATTAAACCAAAAGACTATTCTGTATTGAAATAAGTTATTCTAAATTAGTAGGAAAATAGTAAAAAATGCATTATGAACAGGGTTAGCCAATGGTTATAAACATCGTGGAAAAATACAATGAATTTACAGCTTAATTGTAAAGGACAAAACAAAATAAAATGTAACCTTAATCAGTGCAGGGGCCCTCTGCAACTGCTTAGGTTATATGCACTTAATCAACACTCCAATAAACGCTTTCAGGTATCCATGAAACACACAGTATTTATATTGAAAACAAAGAATGAGTTCTCAAAACTACAGAGCAGTAATCTGAACTTAACACCTGAGTAAATTCGAACTGGTTATGCGTTCTTCATATAAGTATTTATAAAGAAATTATACAATTTTTTTATGGAAAAAAATGAGCTACAAAAAAACACGTAGGCAGACAGGTACATGGAATCCTCTTCCTTAGTTGCTGGAGACATAAATCTAAGGTAATGGATATTGGATTCAGTTTGAACAAGTGGTTGATGAAGTCCGTAGCCTCAGGAAATTGCTTCGGATCCCATCACTGAGGAATGTGTTCAAAACAAAGTCTTATTTTCCTTAGGTTTCTATGTTTGACTTCCCTTTGATCAGAGTCTTCCTTGTCGACCTGGGCTGGTTGAATAGGACACGATCCATGCCCTGATGTTTTCCAAGTTGCACATGTAGTCATTTTCCCGTCTTGACACCTAGAACCTGCAAAAGCATCGAGGTAGCTGTGGAACAACTAATTAGCTGCAGAATGTGGCTGCATTCTGTAGCTAAAAGACAAAAACTTATTCAAACAGTAAAAATAAAAGTATAACATGTAAATCACTAAAATGTGCTCCTTGAGGCAATGTGTAATGGTTATTGACGATGAGGATGCATTTTTCAAAGAAGAATGGATGAGAAAAGTTTCTAAGGAAAGGGAAGTTTTGGAGCTCAACATACCCCCACTGCAAGACCATGTCCCCATGCAATCAAAATTGTGAACTTCCTCCTTGTACTGAATTTGTTCTGAGACTTCAGCCAAAACATCCAACCTCTTCTTGCTTTTCTTTGCACCAACTGCCATCCTTGGCTTCCTCATGAGAAATCTGTACTTGAGGTTAATAAGTTCCCTATTTAGATTCTTATTCTTCCTTTTTAGTTTTTTGTTCTTCTTGTGCCATAAACCCAAGTGAAGCATAGTGTTATCATGGATAATCTTATCCAACCTGTTCTGTACTTTTAAGGCTTCATTTTCTCTTTGGATGTGTCTATTTAGAACTTCTAGCTCATAGATCTCCTCTTTAAGGGAGCTAGTTAAAGTTTCTTGTGAGGTGGTAGGTTGCTCTGGATTCGCTGAAGTCCTTGGGTCTACTAATGTACTCTTTTTCTCCAATGACTCTATGTAGTCATAAATTTTCCGTTGGATTGGATCAATACCAGGAGAGGCTCTTCCCGGGCTGCTCTCAAAGTTTTGTGGAGGAGAGTTCTGTGGGCTTTGCTCATATGGAATATTGTCAGGGGACTGAGTTGGAGTTTCTCCCTCTAAATCTATAAACTGGGTCTCTTTTGATTTCATTTTCTTCACTTTGCCTCGGATTCTAGAACTCCTCCTCAAGTTTTGGGAGTCTATGGTCTCTTCCTCTGTAACCTGTTTCCTTTTTCCTTTCTCCTTATCTTTCTTGAGTTGTTCCTTGATTTTGATTAATTTCTCAGAAAGCAGTTGTTCATCCACCTTAGGTGATGAAGGTTCAGGAATATCCTTGTGGATTTCTTCAACCTATTCTTTCATTTTTCTCCTTTGCTTAGTCTGCTTTCTGATCTCTGTTAATTTCTCAAAGATTGGCTCTTCTTCATCGTTTTTCTGTGCTGAAGTTTCAGGGGTGTTTTGAATGGTGAGATTGGTCTTCCTTCTCCTACTTCCTTTTACAGGACTTCTCTCAGGCAATTCTAGAGCATCTTGGAAGAAGTTCCTTACCAAAAAGTCCTCCCATGTGTCCCCTACACTTTTGTTCTCAGCTACTCTTCAAAATTCCCTTCACTGCCTGAGAAATGGAGTGACTGTGTAAAGAGGACTATGTATATAAAAATGGAGCAACTGGGTGGATGAAAATAGAACAATTATGGATATGGAAACAGAATGACAACATATATGGAAGCAGGATGACTATGAATAAAATGACTGTACATACATAATATATGGAAACAGAGTGGCTATACACGTAAACTATGTGAAAAATAGAATGCCTATATGCATAAAGTATATGAAAACAAAGTGATTGTATGCACAAAAATGTTGCGGAAGTATGAGAGAAAAAATTGGTGTAATAAATGAACAATCAGGGTTTTGAAGAGTCGTATACAGATAGGTCATGTCATTAATCTAACCATTAATAGGTGTGGCTGTAGAAGTACGGTTAAGTACAAGTCATGGAGTTTAAAAAGAAGATTAGTTATGAAGGCATCATTGGACCATTTGGCATTGAAGATGGAAGGTGTGGCGGAGTCATCATGGCAGTTAAATCTCATAATGATTAATCAAGGAGACATGTGATCATACAAGTTATATTGTTATGTACCTAGGGGGGATAATATGGGGTACCAAGGGTGGTACCCAAGGTAATAATGTAATAATGGGATGGGCCATAGTAATAAATAAGGTGGTTAACCCATGTCATGTAAGGGACCACAAGTAGTTAATAATAATGTAAGGGGCCCATGGTATTAGATGATGGTATAAGGAAACCATGGTAATGGTACATGGTATTGTATGTATGAGGCCTATATAAAGGCTAGAGACTCCACGATGAAGAGGAAGAGAATTATTATTGTATGAACAAGCATATGGCTTGTGGAGTGCTCTCCTTCCTTAAGGAGTGAATGTATGGTGTTACCCTACCGTAAGGGTTTTGATAATAAAGAGAATCATTTCTATCTATTTTGATCTTGTTCTTTCTTGGGTTTATTTCGGTTATCATATATCTTTATTATCAAAACCCTTACGGTAGGGTAACACCATACATTCACTCCTTAAGGAAGGAGAGCACTCCACAAGCCATATGCTTGTTCATACAATAATAATTCTCTTCCTCTTCATCGTGGAGTCTCTAGCCTTTATATAGGTCTCATACATACAATACCATGTACCATTACCATGGTTTCCTTATACCATCATCTAATACCATGGGCCCCTTACATTATTATTAACTACTTGTGGTCCCTTACATGACATGGGTTAACCACCTTATTTATTACTATGGCCCATCCCATTATTACATTATTACCTTGGGTACCACCCTTGGTACCCCATATTATCCCCCCTAGGTACATAACAGAAATTATGGCCTCAGTAAACAACGTTGTTAATAAAACACCAACAAAAAATAGTTAAATATAAAAATAGGAAGTTATATATATATATATATATATATATATATATATATATATATATATAGATATATATATATATATCTCCGGTTATTTTAATAAAAGTGTTATATATTAAGGGATTTCGATAAAAGTAAAAATTTAGAAATAGTATATTAAAAAAAATCATCAAATCACGTGCTAATAAATATTGTGGAATATAGATAAACATAAAGTAATATTAAAAATTGTCTACACGACATTTTTTATTAATTTCTTGATTTTTCCTTAGGAGGCCACTTTTAGGCTGAAATTTCTTCTAATGGAATCATCATAACAAAATACCATCATGCTCTAGTGTCACAACTGTATTAGCGAGATCCTGTCTAACTAGTACGATTATTTGAAAACAAAATATTTAGATGAAATAGAAAATATTAGAGTGCCATGATTCAACACAACTTTAGCTATGATAGGTGGGCTTAGGAGGTAGTGTCATTGGGTCGATGATCTAGATCACAAGAGTATTAATGAATTGTTCACACCTTTTCCATACTATTGGAGTAACTGGTAGAGGAGCATGAAAGAATCATTGATATGAAACCTTGAGATTTGTGAGCCCTGTGTAGTTCAACCTAGAGTGAAACAGGGTCTTCACCAATCCTAACAGATGAAATTCCTTTCTGAGATAGTTAACCATTGTTTTACCTTTAAGGTTGGTAGTCTTATCATGAGAGAAATCCACCTTTCTCTTGGCCTCCACTAACATATGATTGTATTGTGTCCATGGGATTAGCATTCACAAAAGATCCCAGTAGTTAGCTAACCCTTTCTTGACTCTCTCATCAAACTCAGAGTTGAAGGCAGCCACATCCTTCAGCACTATATTTAGGCATTGTTTATTTTTTTCTGTGACCTCTTCCTTCTAGAATACTTTGGATATCTCGATGATAAAAGATAATCTATCCACCACATCTATGGGCCTCAACTCACTGAGTGGATTTTCATTTACAAACTGATTGAACTTCTTGGCAGCCTGGGAATTATTTTCACCATCTTCCTTAGTATCTAGGATGAAAAGTTCGTAGTCCTTAATCATGATTTTATGTTCATCTATCATAGTTATGTACTCCTAGTTGTTTTCTATCTCTTCTATAGTTTTTTCCCAGACCAGTTGTTACCGGGAAAAGTGTCTATTTAGAACTACTCTATCCCACTAAGGTGTGATAGCTGCCTTAGAAAAAAACAGAGAAAAACTACTTTTGTATTTCCTTTATGAACTATAGATAGAGAGGACTAGAAAGAACCAACCCGTGTCTTGCGCTAATCCTTTGATCCAATCCCTCTCTTCTTTGACAGCCTCCAGCTACCTGCTCCCTTACTTGCCCAGCTTCACCAAGTACCTGTAAGATCACAGAAGAAGAAAACTATACAAAGACATGGATCTATATTCATAAACAACTTAGGATCAGATTTAAGTTAACCATACAAATGTAACAAGCATCAATGATACAAAAGCATGGAGGAAAAACTCAAATAGTTTTTATTGGTAAACAAGAAAAGATCCAGGAGGAGTTACAACCGATGGTTCCTGACCTAGCATCAACCTCCCAACAAAGAAGCCCCTCTTCACCTCCAACAAACCATAGATCACCCAATACTCTGATGTTTGTCTCAAAACCAACAACAATTCCTTACAATGTGCAAAATTCCAGCCCCCGGATCTCTGAGATGAGGGATCCATATATAGATATGTGTAAGGAGGATGAGTCAGCTTGTGATTTGATTAGTGTCTTCTCTCTGTCAGTTCTTGCTTCCACTTGGAGACTGAAGGCCTCTTACTCATCCTTGGTCGAATTCAGTGAGGCAAGTGTCACAGGAGAAGATTCTGGAAGCTTCCATTGTCTCTCCACCTCGCGGAATGACACTGCCATTTGTCATTTCTCGCCCAACGCACCCTCACAGTGTATTTAGGTGCATTGCAACGCACCTAGCCAGTGGAGTAGCTGAAATGATCCTGTTTTGACTTATTCTGAGCAGTTTCTGGTGGAGAACTTCTGGGAGAAGCTGTAATCTGTTGACCTTGTTCCTTTAGGGGTTAGAACAACACTTTTAGGGACTTAGGAGCCCTTGGTTTATGGACATTTCATGCTTGGAGTTTTAAGGCACAAAAATGTCTATAACAGTTTCCCCCTAAAGTATGAGGTCGTTAACCTTTTGGTGTCGGGTGAAATGCTTTATTATGAGGATCCGAAGTTCTTTCAATGCTGGGAGGAGACCTGTAATAAGATACAATACAATACATTATCTTCATACTGTTTTCATGATCTAGCTGAGGCGGGCATTCCCATGCTCAGCTTTATAAATTCATTTTCATGTACATAGGACAGAAAATCGTCTGAGGGTAGACTGATGATTCTGATAGAGCCATCATCCTTTTGGTAGGATGATTATCTGTGCCGCAATGCTGTACATTTGATGTCTTTATTTCCCTGAATATATATCGCAGCGCGGATGGATGAAACTAGATCCGGGGTCTTCAATCTCATCTGATCTTTACTCGAAGTACAAGTCGATCCATGTGAGAAATGTTTTGAAGTCGAACATGGAAAGATATCGCTTGATTAGCAGTCAATGACGTAAACTGTTAACAAGTGCGAGAGGAATCACCGATAATGATAATGATCCTCAAGGTACTGCAGTACAACCCACGTGGTGTGAATAAAGGACTTGGCGTCGAACACAACGCAAATTCTTTCGGTCAAAGGTCATTGATGTAAACCTGTCGCCGGAAGTGAGAAACTTGCCCTTGAGGCATGCAAGCTTCAAAGTATTGAATGGGGTGTTCCTAGATCAACTTCTTGGATAATGAGCTGATGTCGACAAGAAGTGATATGTCACAGGAGGGCCTTAATGAATCCCACATCAATGACATGGAACGGAGCAAATGATTTTGATGGAGGTGAAAACGATCTGATGATATAATGTTCAGGGTGGCGGTCATGAAGGAATGGAGTATAATGTATGGTAGTGGGTGGGACACATGTGACTTCTCTGGATGACTTCTCTTGAACATATCGACGACACTGATGTGATGGATTGGTAGCATTAACCCCAAATGTGGATGGTGTGGCGTGACCATGGCGATGTGACCGGTGAATGAAACAACCCAACCCGACTCAGACATGGAGTGGAAGTGTCATGTTCAAGAGCGACTTGCTACCAATAAAGATTCTTTGAGTTTTCTTCCCAAATATTCCCCAGTCATTGCTGACCAGTACCTCTTTATTTTTTTCAAGTTTGAGGAGGATAACATATGCTTGTTCTATAATTTTCCCTTCGGGCAAACCCATCGCTATGTTTTAACGAGCCTAGCGATATTGAAACTCGTTCTCGTCTAAAGACAAGTTTGTCGCTATTAATCTTTTTAACGAGTTTAACGACAAAGATAACTCGGTCCTTTTCATTTTTAGAGAGTCTGAAAAGGCACATAAAGGTAAATCCAAAATTCCCTATTCGTCATCTAATCCCTTAAGTCTGAAAAAGTATAAAACAATACAGAAGGGATGAATTTTCGATAGTTTTAACGAGCCGAACAAAACAAGCGCTCGATCTTTTTGTGCAATAATCCCTCAGGTCCAAAAATATTAAAATCTAGATGAGGGATAGCACTTCCTGTCCCTTTAACGAGCTAGAAGGCCAAGGACTCGGCAATCTTTTCATATTTTACGAGTCAGTTGAAAAGATCTTAAAGAAGACTCGTCTTTTGAGGAACGAGTGATAAAACGGGTAGCAGCTGATTCCAGGTAAGGTTTGGAATTTTCCAATCACGGCAGTGTCACAAGGATGGCTAGTGAAATCACTCTTCGCAGCTGTTCCTCAAAATGGGTAAACAATCAAGTGGAGGTGAATGATCGGCCAATGAAAAAGTGGAGGTGACGATGCAAACACGACCAAGGCTTTAATGGCTGAAGTACTACATTCACGGTGGTTAGTTACCGGGGAATAGTTCATTTTTTAATGAGCTTAAACGCGGGTGGAAACATTTGCTCATGTCTTATGTTTATTTTTTAACGAGCTTGAACTATGTGCTAAAACTGCTCGATTAATCAGGTCATGTGATAAGAATGTCTCATATAAAACGACAACTTTTAGAGTTTTGCCCCACATCCTTTCTTTATGCAAGTTAGGAAACGACCAATCCAAAAAACAGATAAATGATCACTCTTTGGTTGCACTCCAAAAGGTTTGCATGCCCCCAGGTATAAAATAGAGTTTCAAGGTTACCCCTACTTCTTTCCGATAAAACATTGTTTTACCGAGAGAGGCCTACCTCTTACAGGTCACCCAAAGATTTCTTTATTCATAGCGCAAACAAAACACTTCTTCGGCGATGTTTACCGAAATAGACAAAGGTGAGTGAAGGAGGCTACTCCACTCACATAACTTTGACAAGAGAATCTTGTTCTAGAATAACCCTCTTTTCCACTCACGGACAGGGTACAGACTAGTCATATTCTCCCGCGGAAACCTACCCTATACCCGAAGTTTTCCTGCCGAAGCAGACCAGGGTGCATGCCCCCTGGGTTTCAGTCATATCCCTTCGAATTACTCGCGCTCATCGGGAGGACGAACTCGATACTGAGACATTTCTTGCGTGAAAAGACCATTCAGGGATGGTATATGACTATTTGCTCTGTATGATCCGGGAAATGAAAGCTGGTCCACGAGCTTGACCACTCTTCCTTTGTGCGGAAAACACATTACTCTAAAGAGTGAGGAGACAATTTCTCTCATGTAATAAATATAGTCTCGTCCAGGGAGTAGATTGTAATCCAGGGGTCCTTGAACTACCATTACGTTCATGTGAACTGTTTTCCTTCTCAATGTTATGGGCACATCGGGAAGGATCCCTAACAGTCGGCTGGTTCCTTTATCAAAGCCTGTCAGATTTCTCATCTCAGGCAAAAGCGATGGTGAACCAAGCGCTTTCCAAGCAGTTGAGGAAAGGATACTCACAGAAGCCCCCTCATCTATGATGGTACCAACCATAACCATTCTATATATGTGAATGATAATTCAGAATGGTACGCTTGCTGGTAAATGGGGTCTGCCTAGTTGATTCCAGTCGAAGGAGACAACTAGGTTGCTTGGAGGTGGGACCGAATAGACGGCCGGGTATGGCTCTGACGAACTTCCTTCCTGCGGTAAAGGAACGGGTAAATTGCCCCCTTGTTCGTCAGATTCTGTGTTTATGAAGAGAATTTGGACAGTATCATCCTTTTTCTCTTCAGTGACTGTATCATCTGAAGATGAAACCTCTGAAGGCAAGACCGGGTCAACTGCCGCCTCGACCTTTTGACTTTCGTCTGGTATGGATCCAGATGGTTTATCTTCAATGATAGGTGCTTCAGCCGACCACCTGAGCGGGCCAGCCGGATTTTCAACTAGTGACGGACTCGGCAAGAGTTTTTTATATCCAGGAGGAAGTCGTAACGGTGAAACCGGACGATCATCCAAAACTCTTTTAGCTTCATATAAGAAGGGACAATGGTGGACGGCATGATCGCCTTCGCACAGTTTACAACGAAATCTACATTTCCCTTTTTGTCCTAGGGCTTCACTTTCACTAGTTGACGATGTGCTTTCAACATGATCATCAGAGGTTGACGACACCGGGTTGTGCAAACGAGGAGACCAGTCCCTTAAGATCTGAGGGATGCAAGGACAATCTTTATGAAAGTGGTCTCCTTTGCAAATGACACATGGCGATTTAGGCCTGGTCGGTGCAGTGTGTGGATTTTCGTTAGACAACACTCGTTTTCCCCCATTCGCCTTTGGCTCCTTCTTCTTCTTTTCCTTCTTCTCCTTAGGAACTTGACTTTTGGCTTTACCAGCCCCATCAAGCAAAGAGGAAGGAGGAGAGGAAGAATTAGAGGAAGTAGAAGGTTGGTGGGCAACTCTGGACTCGTCTAATTGTTGATTCGATTGTTCAGGAATAGTGGTGTTCTGAACGACAGAGGTTGAGAAGAGCCACACAGGCAAACCAATTGTCAGCCCTGGAAGCGACAATGTAGCCATATGGGGCACACCAACATCTCCCCAAGAGGACAAGGGACTAGGATTTCCTCCAAGGGGAATTCCTTGGTTGGTAGACTCCATTTTGTTAACCCAAGATCAATGTAGGAAAGGGTAATGAATATTCCGTTTAAAATAAATTTTTATACGCTTTGACACAACTTGTTTTTTCAGTTTTTAAGAGTCGAGAAAAAACAAAAGATGACTCTAGTCTCCATCGATTTTTAATGAGCCTGAAGTGACAAGTGCTCAGATGGACCTTTTCTGTTAAGGAGTCTGAAAAGGAACGAAAGGGACTGCTCTAGAGGTCTAGGTAGAGGGAGTACCAAACCAATCGCAAAACTGCAGAATACTTTTTACGGTACGGCAGTCAATCTTCCCGAATGCTGTGTTTAGTGCATTGCGATCGATAGGGCGGCAGACACGGCTTCCTAAGGATAAAGGATTTAAGCCTATAGGGGTCTCCCAAAATATACTCGACGGTACGTGGGAGCACAAGTCTGTACTGGCACTTATCGTCTCAAAGTGAAGGAATCACCCAACCATCACCCCGGATCTAGTTTCATCCATCCGGGCTGCGATATATATTCAGGAAAGATAAAGACATTGGCATGTACATCATTGCAGCAGATAATCATCCTACTCAAAGGATGATAATTTTATCAAAATTATCAGTCTACCATCAGACGATTGTCTGTTCTATGTACAGAAAAATGAATTTATAAAGCTGAGCATGGGAATGCCCGCCTCAGCTAGATCATGAAAGCAGTATGAAAAATAATGTATTGTATTGTGTCTTATTACAGGTCTCCTCTCAACATTGGATGAACTTCGGATCCCCCTGATAAAGCATTTCACCTGATAAATAGCCTCATACTTTAGGGGGCAACTGTTATAGACATTTTTGTGCCTTACAGCATTGAGCATCAAATGTCCATAATATAAGGGATCCAAAGTCCCTAAACATGTTGTTCCTACCCCTAGAGGAACAAGGCTAACAAACCACAGCAATTCACAGAAGTTCTCCACCAGAAACTGCTCAAAAACAAGTCAATTCAGGATCATTTTAGTGGCTACACTAGTTGTTTGCGCTGAATGTCAAAGCCAACACTGGCTACCTGCGTTGAATGTCAACTGGAACACTAGCTACCTGTGTTGAACGAGAGTGGACAAGTGGCAAGCTCATTTCTCAAGGTGTCAAAACCCAGGAAGCTTCCAAAATGACACTTGCCTCAGGGAATTCGACTGGTGATGAGTAATAGGTTCCAAATCTCCAAGTGGAAGCAAGAACCTCCAAGTGGTCTCAAGAACTGACAGAGGGAGAGGACACTAGTCAGATCTCAAGTTGACTCATCCTCTCTCCAAACATCTATATATGGATCTCTCCTCCATGAGATCTAGGGGGCTGGAATTTTTTTATTGTAAAGAATTGTTGTTGGTTTGAGATTGGAATCATTGGGTGCTTAATGCTTTGAAAGGGGTGAAGATAGGAATTCCATTTGTTGGGAAGGAGATGCTGGATTGGAGCCCTCTGGGTTGTATCTCTTCCTGAACCTTGTTATTCATCAATAAAGCTATCTTGGTTTCTCCTATATGCTGATGTATTTTGATGTATGAATGTATTAGTGTATTTGGTTTATTTCTAATCCTAAACTAGTTATGAATGTGAACATCTGTCTTTGTGTAGTGTTCTTCTCTTGTCTCAAGTAGTTGTTCTCTTGTCGCAAGTAGTTGTTCTCTTGTGATCTTGCAGGAACCCGTTGAAGCTGGACAAGCAAGAAGGCAAGTAGCTGTGAACACCCAAAGGGAAGAGAGACCGGATCGAGGGACAAACGGAAGACACCGGTAAGTCTATTGATCTCTCTTCTTTCACATTTCATAAAGGAAGAAACCAGAATAGCTGTACTCGTTTGTTGCTAAGGCACTGTCACACCTTAGGTGGATAGGATCGTCCTGCATAGGCATTTTTCCCCACAACAAATTGGCGACTCCACTGGGGAGATCTGTTTAGTCTTTTTATTTGTGTTTCTATCATTTTTGCATCATAGACTTGACAGCAACAATCGAACTGCATCTTTCCCGGATGCAAAGTAGAAAGTTGCTGCTTTGATCCAATTGCTGGACTTGTCTATGATTTGAATAATGGACTTAAAAATGATTTGATGATCCTTGTGATAGATCTTAGTAGCCTTTCAAAGCATCCCTTTGATTACACCTTGCTTGTTTCTTTTATTTGGCCTAAAACAGTGAATTAAATAGCAATCTGTGACCCAGAACCTGAGGGAAACGAGAGTTTCTCCTTCAGCGCAAACCCAGTGAAGGGATTCTGCATTTCAACGCAGGTCCCGTGAAGGCTACCTGCGCTGAATGTCAAAACCCCTGTGTTGAGGTTGCGCTGAACCAGTTTGCCCTTGTGCAGCTGGGGTTCTCTGCTCTGTTTTGCCTTGTTTTGATCTCTGATTTTTGCAGCCTGTAACCAGCATAGGTACCAGTCTGATAACTCCTTTTCTCTGCTTAGATTCCACCTCCTTTTGTACAAAAAGACTGTGAGTGTTTTTGTGTGTTTGTGGCATCATTTACAGTTTTCCTTTGCTTGAGTGAAATATTCATCCTGTAGCCCTTGATTCAGATCTGTTGATTGTGATCTTAGAAGAGAGTTCATTGGCTGTTTGCAGATTGATTATACATTTACTTTTGCTTATTGGTTTGAATTTGTCTCTTTTAAGTGTCGAAACAGGTCTTCATTTCGAAAATCGTTAAGTGTTGTAATCTCTTCTATCTTCTCTGATTTCGAAAAAGTAAGCTTGTTTGTGTTTATCATTTAAAAGAAAATTCAAAGTTGTACAAAAAGCTTTCTTTGTAGGCATCAATACTAAGAAAGCGGAAAACAAACACCTGCATTGTGCATTTGCATTTGATAGTTTGCATGATTGATTTAGGAAAAGTGCATTAGAGTGTGCTGATTTCTCTTTGAGAAAAGATGGTGTCTTTCTTTTCCCTTAGTAGCTAGGATTTTCAAAGTTGAAAAGATATAAATCTTGCTTATCATCTTTAGACTACATTTAGGAATTTGTATCATACATCTCGTGGTGAACCTTGAAAGGCAAACTTTAAAAAGATCAACCTAAAATAAATTGAATGAACTTAACAACGCTTTGCAACATAATGCACAACATAGAGGTCTAGGCTAGAGACGTGTTCTGGTGTCGTTAAGCCTGGTGACTGTTGATCTCGTGGATGGTGGGTGATTCCTCCTGAGGGACGATAGTGCCAGTACGGATTGTGCTCCCACGTACCGTCGCGTATATATTGGGAGAACCCTATAGGAATAAAACCTTTATCCTTAGGAAGCCGTGTCGGCCGCCCTACTGATCGCAATGCACTGAACACAGCATTCAGGAAGATCGACCGCCCGTACCCTAAAAAGTATTCTACGGTTTTGCGAAAAGTTTGGCACACCCTCTGCCTAGAACTCCAGAGCAGTTCCTTTTGGCCTTTTTCAGACTCTATAACGGAAAAAGTCCATCCGAGCATTTGTCACTTCGGGCTCGTTAAAACATCGAAGGAGACTAGAGTCATCTTTAGCTTTTTCTTGACTCTTTAAAACTGAAAAAGCAAGTTGTGTCTAAGCGTCATTAAAAATTTATTTTAAACGGAACAATCACCCCTATTCCTGCGTTGATCTTTAGGTTGAAAAAATGGAGCACACCAACCAAGGAATTCCCCTTGGTGGAAATCCTAGTCCCTTCTCCTCTTGGGGAGATGTTGATGCGCTCCACATGGCCACATTGTCGCTTCCAGGACTGAAAATTGGCCTGCCAGTTTGGCTCTTTTCAACCAATGTCGTTCAGAACACCACCATTCCTAAACAGTCGAGTCAACAGTTAGACCAGACCAGAGTTGCCAACCAGCCTTCTACCTCATCTAACTCTTCCTCTCCTCCTTCCTCTTCGCTTGACGGAACTGGTAAAACAAAAAACCAAGTTCCTAAGGAGAAGAAGGAAAAGAAGAAGAAAGAGAAGAAGAAGAAGGAGCCAAAGGCGACGGGGGGCAAACAAGTGTCGTCTGACAAAAATCCACACACAGCACTGACCAGGCCTAAATCGCCATGTGTCATATGCAAGGGAGACCACTTCCACAAAGATTGTCCCTGTATCCCTCGAATACTAAGGGACTGGTCTCCCCGTTTGCACAATTCGGTAGCATCAACCTCTGATAGCCATGTTGACTGCTCACCGTCGACTAGTGAAAGTGAAGTCCTAGGACAGAAAGGGAAATCTAGATTTCCCTGCAAACTGTGTGAAGGCGACCATGCCATCCACCGTTGTCCCTTCTTAGACGAGGCTAAAAGAGTTTTGGAAGATCGCCCGATTTTACGAGCGCAACTTCCTCCTGGATATCAAAAACTCCTGCCAACTCCTTCACTAGTTGAAAACCCGGCTGGCCCGCCCAGGTGGTCAGCCGAAGCACCTATCATTGAAGATGAACCGTCTGGATCCAAGCCTGATGAAAGTCAAAAGGTTGAGACGACAGTTGACCCAGTTTTTCCTTCAGAGGCTCTATCTTCGAATGATACCATCACAGAGGAGAATAAAGACGACACCGTCCAAATTCTCGTCATCAACACTGACTCTGATGAACAAGGGGGCAATACCCCCATTCCTTTATCGCAGGAAGGAAGCTCGTCAGAGTGATATTCAGTCGTTTATTCAGTCCCACCACCAAGCAACCTGGTTGTGTCCTTTGACTGGAACCAACTAGGCAGACCCCGGTTGCCAGCAAGCATACCATTCAGAATTATCGTTCAAATATACAAAATGGTAATGGCTGGCACTATCATTGATGAGGGGGCATCTGTGAGTATCCTTTCCTCTATTTCTTGGAAAGCGCTTGGTTCGCCAACACTTTTACCTGAAATGAGAAATCTATCAGGTTTTGATAAAGGAACCAGTCGACCTTTAGGGATCCTCCCCAATGTGCCCATAACATTGAAAGGGAAGACCGTTCAAATGAACGTGATGGTCGTTCAAGGACCCTTGGATTATAGCCTACTTCTTAGACGAGACTATATATATTGCATGGGAGCCATCGTCTCCTCACTCTTTAGAGTAATGTGTTTTCCGCATGAAGGAAGAATGGTCAAGCTCGTGGACCAACTTTCATTTCCCGGATCACGCATCGCAAATAGTCATGTACCATCCCTAAATGTTCTATTCACGCAAGAAGTGTCTCAACCCATGGTCCGTCCTCCTGATGAGCGCGAGTAATCTGGGAGGATATGACTGGAACCCAGGGGGCATGCATCCTGGTCTGCTTCGGCAGGGAAACTTTGGGTATAGAGTAGGTTTCCACGGGAGAATATGACTAGTCTGTACCCCGTCCGTCTAGGAAAAGGGTTATTCTAGAATAAGATTCTTTTGTAAAAGTTATGTGAGTTGGCGGGCTACGTCACTCACCTTTGTCTATTTCGGTAGACATTGCCGAGGAAGTGTTTTGTTTGAAAGATTAATGAGACAATCTTTGGGTAACCTGAAAGAGGTAAGCCTCTCTCGTTAAAACAAATGTTTTGGCGGAAGAGAAGTAGAGGTAACCTTGAAACTCTGTTTTATACCGGGGGGCATGCAAACCTTTTGGAGTGCAAGCAAGGGGCGGCTATTTATTTTTTAAATTTTTAGGACCTCTAACCCTTTAAACTCGTAGGATTAGTCATTTCCAAACTTGCATAAAGAAAGGATCCGGAGCAAAGCTTAGTGAGATGAAGCTCCATAAAAAATAGAATCTTGATGAGACACTCTTATCATATGACTGGGTAATCGAGCAGTTTTAGCACAAAGTTCATGCTCGTTAAAAAATAAACGCAAGATCCGGGCAGTTTCAACGCGGACTTCATGCTCGTTAAAAAATAAACATAAGCAATGAGCAAGTGTTTCCACCAGCGTTTAAGCTCATTTTAAAATAAAAAATGAAACTACCCGGTAAATAACCACTGTGAATGTAATATCATCAGCCATTAAAGCCTTGGTCGTGTTTGCACCGTCACCTCCACTTTTCATTTGGCCGATCGTTCACCTCCATATGTTTGTTTACCCATTTTGAGGAACAGCTGCGAAGAGTGATTTCACCTAGCCATCCTTGTGACACTGCCATAATTGGAAAATTCCAACCTGTACCTGGAATCAACTGCTAACCCTGTTTATCACTCGTTCCTCAAAAGATGAGTCTTCTTTAAGCTCTTTTCAGCTGACTCGTAAAATATGAAAAGATTGCTGAGTCCTTGGCCTTCCAGCTTGTTAAAGGGACAGGAAGAGCTATCCCTCCTCTAGATTTTAATATTTTTGGACCTGAGGGATTATTGCACAAAAAGATCGAGCGCTTGTTTTATTCGGCTCGTTAAAACTATCGAAAACTCATCCCTTCTGTGTTGTTTTATACTTTTTCGGACTTAAGGGATTAGATGACGAAAAAAGACTTTTGGAGTTAACTTTATGTACCTTTTCAGACTCTCTAAAAATGAAAAGGACCGAGTTATCCTTGTCGTTAGACTCGTTAAAATCATTTTATAGCGACAAACTTGTCTTTAGACGAGAACGAGTTTCACTATCGCTAAGCTTGTTAAAACATAGCGATGGGCTTGCCCGAAGGGTAGGTTATAGAACAAGCATATGTTATCCTCCTCAAGCTTGACAAAAATAAAGAGGTACTGGTCAGCAATGACTGGGGAAAAATTGGGAGAAACCAAAGAAAACTTTGATGGTAGCAAGTCGCTCTTGAACATGACACTTTTGCTCCGTACCACAATCGGGTTGGGTTGTTTCATTCACGGGTCTCATCCATGGTCTCGCCATACCATCCATATTTGGGGTAATGCTACCTATCCATCGTATCAGTGTCACCATATGTTCAAGAGAAGTCGTTTAGAAAAGTCAACCGTGTCCCATCCACTACCATACATTATCCTTCATCCTTTCATGACCGCCACCCTGAATCATATGTCACAGATCGTTTTCACCTCCATTAAAATCGTTAGCTCCGTTCCGTGTCACTGATGTGGGATTCATCAAGGCCCTCCTTTGACGGATCGCTTGTTGTCGACATCAGCTCATTATCCAAGAAGTTGATCTAGGAACAACCCCTTCAGTACTTTGAAGCTTGCATGCCACAATGGCAAGTTTCTCACTTCAGGCGACAGGTATACATTAATGACCTTCGACCGAAAGATTTTGTGTGGTGTTCGACGCCAAGTCCTTTATTCACACCACGTGAATTGTACTGCAGTACCTTGAGGGTCATTATCATTATCGGTGATTCCTCTCACGCTTGTTAACGGTTTACATCATTGACCGGTAATCAAGCGATGTCTTTCCATGTTCGAGTTCAGAACATTTCTCACATGGATCGACTTGTACTTAGAGTGAAGATCGAACGAGTTTGAAGACCCCGGATCTAGTTTCATCCATCCGGGCTGCGATATATATTCAGGAAAGATAAAGACATTGACATGTACATCATTGCAGCAGATAATCATCCTACTCAAAGGATGATAATTTTATCAAAATTATCAGTCTACCATCAGACGATTGTTTGTTCTATGTACAGAAAATTTAATTTATAAAGCTGAGCATGGGAATGCCCGCCTCAGCTAGATCATGAAAGTAGTATGAAAAATAATGTATTGTATTGTATCTTATTACAGGTCTCCTCTCAACATTGGATGAACTTCGGATCCCCCTGATAAAGCATTTCACCCGATAAACGACCTCATACTTTAGGGGGCAACTGTTATAGACATTTTTGTGCCTTACAGCATTGAGCATCAAATGTCCATAATCTAAGGGATCCAAAATCCCTAAACATGTTGTTCCTACCCCTAGAGGAACAAGGCTAACAAATCATAGCAATTCACAGAAGTTCTCCACCAGAAACTACTCAAAAACAAGTCAATTCAGGATCATTTCAGTGGCTACACTAGCTGTTTGCGATGAATGTCAAAGCCAACACTGGCTACCTGCGTTGAATGTCAACTGGAACACTAGCTACCTGTGCTGAACGAGAGTGGACAAGTGGCAGGCTCATTTCTCAAGGTGTCAAAACCCAGGAAGCTTCCAAAATGACACTTGCCTCAGGGAATTCGACTGGTGATGAGTAAGAGGTTCCAAATCTCCAAGTGGAAGCAAGAACCTCCAAGTGGACTCAAGAACTGACAGAGGGAGAGGACACTAGTCAGATCTCAAGCTGACTCATCCTCTCTCCAAACATCTATATATGGATCTCTCCTCCATGAGATCTAGGGGGCTGGAATTTTGTTATTGTAAAGAATTGTTGTTGGTTTGAGATTGGAATCATTGGGTGCTTAATGCTTTGAAAGGGGTGAAGATAGGAATTCCATTTGTTGGGAAGGAGATGCTGGATTGGAGCCCTTTGGGTTGTATCTCTTTCTGAACCTTGTTATTCATCAATAAAGCTATCTTGGTTTCTCCTATATGCTGATGTATTTTGATGTATGAATGTATTAGTGTATTTGGTTTATTTCTAATCCTAAACTAGTTATGAATGTGAACATCTATGTTTGTGTAGTGTTCTTCTATTGTCTCAAGTAGTTGTTCTCTTGTCGCACGTAGTTGTTCTCTTGTTATCTTGCAGGAACCCATTGAAGCTGGACAAGCAAGAAGGCAAGTAGCTGTGAACACCCAAAGGGAAGAGAGACCGGATCGAGGGACAAACGGAAGACACCGGTAAGTCTATTGATCTCTCTTCTGTCACATTTCATAAAGGAAGAAACCAGAATAGCTGTACTCGTTTGTTGCTAAGGCACTGTCACACCTTAGGTGGATAGGATCGTCCTGCATAGGCATTTTTCCCCACAACAAACAGACTGTCTATATGCAAATGCACATGCATGTATTTGTTTTCGACTTTCTTAGTATTGATGCTAAAAAGAAAGTTGATGTACAAATCTGAATTTGCTTTCAAGCAACAAACACAAACAAGCTTCTTTTCGAAATCAAAAGATAGAGATGATTACGACACCTTGCGATTTTGAAATGAACACTTGTACTTGACACTAGAAAATCACAAATTCAGACCAAAGGCAATAGTAAAAGTATAATCAACCATCAACAACAATCAAACTTTCTCCTATGATCGAAATCAACACTTGCGACAGATCCAAATCAAAGGACGACAGTACGATTATTCTACTTTTGCAATGGAAAATTGTAAACAACTCAACAAACACATAAAAACATCTACAGTTCTTTTGTACAAAGGAGGCGGAATAATAGCAAGGAAAAGGGGTTTTAAACAGACATATACTGGTCACAGGCAGCAAAATTCAGAGACAGAACTGGAAAGAATGAAGCACAAGAACCACAGCTGCACAGGGCTAATCTGATCAGCGCACCTGTAACACAGAGAAACTGCAATGCAACGCAGGTTGCCCTTTCAGGAAGTGCGCTGAAATTCAGGATCTCTTAACAGTACCTGTGCTGGGCCAGAAACGAGAATCTGTCCGGGTTCTGGGTCACGGTTTTGATTTTAGTCTTTGGTTTTTGGCTGAGTAAAAGCAATCGGTAATGCACAATCAGGGGTAGATCTAAGGAGGGTCTAAGAGCTATCACAGGGGAAATCAGATAGTTTGTGAATCATATGTTCAAATCATAAACAGATCCAGTGAATGGATTGAAGCAGCCGATGTCTACTTTGCATTTGTTATGGAAAATGCAGTTCAAATGCCACTTATAAGTTTATGAAACAAACAACAAAGAATGATACACAAATAAACTAATTAGACTTCCCCAGTGGAGTCGCCATTTTGTTACAGGGAAAAGTGTCTATTTAGAACTGCTCTATCCCACTAAGGTGTGACAACTACCTTAGAAACAAACAGAGAAAAACTACTTTTGTATTTCCTTTATGAACTATAGATAGAGAGTAATAGAAAGAACCAACCTGTGTCTTGCGCTAATCCTTTGATCCAATCCCTCTCTTCTTTGACAGCCTCTAGCTACCTGCTCCCTTACTTGCCCAGCTTCACCAAGTACCTGTAAGATCACAGAAGAAGAACACTATACAAATACATGGATCTATATTCATAAACAACTTAGGATCAGATTTAAGTTAACCATACAAATGTAACAAGCATCAATGATACAGAAGCATGGAGGAAAAACTCAAATGGTTTTTATTGATAAACAAGAAACGATCTAGGAGGAGTTACAACCGATGGTTCCTGACCCAGCATCAACCTCCCAACAAAGAAGCCCCTCTTCACCTCCAACAAAGCATAGATCACCCAATACTCTGATGTTTGTCTCAAAACCAACAGCAATTCCTTAGAATGTGCAAAATTCCAGCCCCCCGATCTCTGAGATGAGGGATCCATATATAGATATGTGTAAGGAGGATGAGTCAGCTTGTGATTTGATTAGTGTCTTCTCTCTGTCAGTTCTTGCTTCCACTTGGAGACTGAAGGCCTCTTACTCATCCTTGGTCGAATTCAGTGAGGCAAGTGTCACAAGAGAAGATCCTGGAAGCTTCCATTGTCTCTCCACCTCGCGGAATGACACTGCCATTTGTCATTTCTCGCCCAACGCACCCTCACAGTGTATTTAGGTGCATTGCAATGCACCTAGCCAGTGGAGCAGCTGAAATGATCCTGTTTTGACTTATTCTGAGCAGTTTCTGGTGGAGAAATTCTGGGAGAAGCTGTAATCTGTTGACCTTGTTCCTTTAGGGGTTAGAACAACACTTTTAGGGACTTAGGAGCCATTGGTTTATGGACATTTCATGCTTGGAGTTGTAAGGCACAAAAATGTCTATAACACTAGTTGTTTAGCTTGCACGAGATACATATTTCATTTCAAAAGATCTTTGAGCTCAACAATCTCCAGGTTAGCTGCCTGTAAATTCTTGTTGATGAGATCTGCATTAGTCACGGCTATCTCAAGCTACTTTTCTTTTTGTGACAAGGCTAGCTGGGCTGAGTCTAAATACTTTTCCACCTTCTTGAGTGCTCATTTTGAGAGTTGGAGCTCAATGAGGGTATTTGTGAGCTATTCTCTAGGATTTTGAAGGTTCTCAAGCACTAGCACAACACATATGTGAGTTTCTATTCTCATCTAAAGTTCATCCACCTATTTCTTAAGAACCACTACATTATTTTTGTCTATCAACTCCTTTTCCACTATTTTCTTCTCTTCCTCCACCTGTACAAGTTGCTTGGACTGCACAAGCTCGTCGGATGGCATCTTTAGCTTCTATCTCAACTCCTGAACCTATTCTTGTGAACTTTGAAGAAGGGCCTCAAATGTAGCCCTATCCAATGAATTCACCCCTAATTTCACAATCAACTCCTTGAAGTTTTCATTTTGCATGTGCAGGGCTCTAGAGTTAGCTCTTTCTTGTTTCAATCTTGTTGCAACCTTCTTTAGTAGCTTTTTTGCTTTACTTATGGTCATCATGTTTCTATTAAGCTCATTGTAAAGCATCTCTCCCACTTTCATTTGAAATTTGATCTAATCAGGCAGAGGAACAGTTTCCAAATCTAAGGAGACATCCAAGGCCTTTAACTAGGAGCCTGATAGTAATGATTGTGCTAGTGGGTGATGCAATGTGAAATTAATTTGATTTCTCTCCAAATCCATAGCAAGAAAAAGTTTGGTTTGGTCTGGCAATGAATGGGAAGCCATTTCCTACTACATATCCTCCCTTACTTTCTTATCCCTTTCCTCAATGGCCTTTCCAGCAGACCAGTTGGGTTCAAATTGAGTTGTACTTCATATTGAACTCATAATGGCTACCTCTGAGGATGATGAGGCGACTGCTTGTAGTGGATCCTCTAAATTCGCTTGGAAGCCTGGTTTGTTTGGTTTTGTCTATACAAACCTAGTCTCAATTTCTAGTTCTTCTTCTTCTATCTCTTGAGTTTGAGGCTTTTGTTGGTTTGTATATCCTCTATCTCTAAATCCCCTATCTTATCAATGGTCCTTTTATGAACCTTATCCTTTTCTCCTAACGTTTCAACCTCTATCTCTATGTTCATAGGCCATGAATTGAAGTTAGATTTCCATTCAAGCTTAGGCCTATCTTCCTACTCATAAGTTGAAGCTTTTATGCTTTCTCTTTTCTTTGCAATGACCCATGAGGATCATAATGAAAAACATCCCCAAAGTCAATTTTTTTTTTTTTAATTCCTCAATTGTCAACAAGGCTTTCTGGAGTTAATAATCAAAGGCCCAATAGGTTTCCCCAACTTGAACATATATCCTTTCTTGGTAGGGACAAAGTGGAACTGGTCCACATTCAGGGTTTGTCTGATGAACTCAACAGAAAATATCCTCATAGGTATGAATACAAGGAAGCAGTATAGAGGAATCTCACACCCATAGACCTGAATCTTTGTTTAATCCTCAAATAGTCACCAATATCCCACCCTGGTGTCCTTGCTTAGTTGAATAATTTCTTTATGCTGAGGGAGAATTCTTGGGGGGGCACATTGTGAATATTTTTTTACATAATGGCCATGTAGGAGGAGAAAAAATTTGAATTGTTATCACCCTCTAGTTTCCTCCTAACAACAACATCGTAGTCAAAAAAAGACTTCCTATTTTTATCTGGGGCTTTTTTCCTAAAGTGGAGGAGAAGATTCTCTTACTAGAAGTCTCGATAACGCTAAGCTAGTTATATGTGAATAAGGATAAGAGCAAGATCTCCCACTCTTGGTACTTGATCCTACTTTCATTGATCTTTACCTTGATTTGCGGAACCTCTCCCTCCTTTTATGGACCCTTAACTCCCTCTCTTTCCCTATAAATGAGATCCCTACTATCCACAAATAGTTGGTTATCGCTTGATTTCCTTCCTAGTGCTGAATTATGCCCAAATGCTACCCATTTTGCTAAGGAGAAAGGAGTGCTTGAAGGTTAAGGCTAGGACTTGGAAACTCACCTAAAGGAAGCTTCTAAGATCAAGGCTTAAGTGGTTGTATGCTTCCCTTACCTTATCTTAATAATACAATTTGTGTTTTCTTTCCATAAGTGTGTAAATCATTACTCATTTAGTGTTATACTCCTTGATATTTCACATAGTTTATGTTAGGATGAATTATGCTATGTATGATTTTTTCGACTATGTTTGATCTTCCTTGCAGGGATTCATCCACAATGGCATAGAGAGGATTGAACTTGGAAGCGAGAAGACCAAGAACGACATCAACGGGTGTTAGCATTAGAGTGAGGTACGTCATTTATGATATTCCTTGATCTGTCACATAGTTTACGTTAGGATGAATTATGACATGTATGATTTTGTCATTTATGTTTGATATTCCTTGTAGGTGTTCACCCAAAACAGTGTAGAGAGGATTGAACTTGGAAGTGAAAGATCGAGAACGACATCAATGGGTGTTAGCATTAGAGAGAGGTAGGTCATTTATCTTCCTTTGTATTTTCTAATGCAAACTAGGAAAGTTTTCACATATTTGTCTACTTTCTTGCTAGATCCTCCCATATGACTAAAGGGATTGTTTTTGTCCACAGAAAGGATTTCCTACACAACAAGAGGGTAGCATAGTTGTAAACCGCGACGGTTTCTATAAACTGATGGGGTTCATGGGAACTTGGGTAAAATAGAGCCTTTTGAATTAAGTCTAGGGTCAGCTCTAGGATTTTAGCTTCGGTGGGGGAAACAAAAGATTTTTTATCCTCAAGATAAGTTGTAGTCAACCAAGACACAAACTTGGGGAAATGATGTAAAGAAGGGGTGATATGATAGTACAGTCCTGAGTTAACTACATGGAATGGGTCTTCTCCTTGGATATGGTGGCCATACAAGTCAAACCAAAGGTCTGACAGGTGGAATGAACAAAGAGGGTATGAAATTTGAGCCTCAATGTCCATGAGAGGTTCAACATTCGATGAAGATTTTGCTTCCTAGGTTTTAGGGGTCTTAGGGTCAACTTCTTCATATTTTAATGAGAAATTCAAATAATTTCCAATGGGTGGGCATCAACTGGTTATCTGGTAGTCATGGCCATAGATGAAAATGAAGTTGGAAGGGAGTTTTGGACTGGCTAAGTACTCGAACGACCTTTCATAGTAGAGGAATGGCGGAAGGAGCATGTACCAAGAAAACGAGATAATGTTTTAAAAATTTGGACTGGGAAGGATTTTTATAGGTGAAGACAGGACAACAATGGTTTGACATGGGATGATGTCACTGGGGGACATGTGGTAGAAGGGGATTGGACATCAATAGGTGACAGGTGGACAAGAGTGGTACTAGAGAAGTTACCATTTACCTTTTGAATTTATGCTCTCTTCAAACTAGTGTTGGAGACCCATAATGGGGTGAGTGATCCCCACCATCCTCTGGCAGGAAAAAGAGCAGGAGGCCAAATCTAGCAGCTACCCCCCGGAATCAATCTGGGTTGTTGGATCTGCAGGTCCACTCCTCTGACTTTTCAACTCCGGGGGGTAGTGCCAGTCTATCGACTGTGCAGGTTACCCCCATGAAAATCTTCTGTGGGCTAGTAGGCGAAGATGGACATCGATCCCCTCTCATATATGCTCGACCTTTAAACTAAAGCATGTGCCTCATCATAGTTTACTTTTAGGCCTCTTATCTCCATTTCCCCATAGGATGGGGTGTCGAGACCTAGTGCCATATAATATCGGAGCCCCTCCATCAGAGTTTTTCAAAACACACTTTACAACAGGGGTTCGAAATTTTGGACCTCTAAAATTCAACCTAGCGCCTAAGTGCTCTACTCTATTAATGGCCCTTATCCCTTAAGTCTAGATTACCAAGTGCTAATCGAAATTAGAGATCCTCCTTCAAATCAGTACTTTTATAAAACGTTTTAACCCAAAGGTAATGAAATCTCTTTCCTCTGATAAGTTGACCCCTGAAATGATGTCGCATTGATGTCATCTCCTACAAAATGTTTTGATGTCCAGCCTTCTGATATTGGGGCCCGATATACCTTCCTTTTAATTTTGGCCCTCCTCCAAATTTCAACTCTTGAAATTTTGGGTCTCCCATCTAATGTCGGTCTCTGATATGTGAAGCCTTTTCTGAAATGATCTTTCAACATGCTTCCTCATAGATGAAAATAGGGCCCTTTGTTAGAATTGTAAGCAAGAATTATAGATATAACATGTTCATAGGAAGAAATACTCTTAGAATTGGTTCTGTTTTAGTGACTTTCCATGAGGGAATTTCCATCAAGAATCCTTAGTATGTTCTCTAAATTTTAATGGCCTGAAGTGCTACTATCAACACTTGAAAGACCCGATAAAAACCTAGAAAATTTGTGAATGAAGTTTCCTCTGGAACTCTAGAAAATGCTAGAAAAATGAATTAGAATTCAATTTTTTAGGCCCACAAGTCAAGGGTTCGGAGGTAAAATAGGTAGGTCAAACCTTGACGAGCCTCTGCCAAACCAAGGTTACACTGACAGTACAATCTTCGGGAATCGGGGTGCATGCAAGTTGGGGGATTGGATATTCAGGGGCCAGGAGTGACCCTGGTCCAACATTTCTGCATGCCAAGGAGGAGGGTTGACCCTGACTTAGGTCAAAGATTTGGGGTCGGGCTTGGAAAATAGAATGGAAATGGTGTTCTCACAAGTCTAGCCAACTTCCGAGTGGTATTTGATCCTGACTGTTACAGTAGCAACAACTATGGTTGATAGCATAGTGGTAGACTACATGCAGCTATTCGAACAATCATGCGAGGTCCTAACCACCATGTGAAAGGACCAAAATGTAGAGTGCCTAGAGACAGAGGTGCATGAGCTACAACAAAGATATGACGAGGTAAAAGGGACCTCACAGACGGTTGCCCTTACACAGAGGCTTGCATGGATGTAGGAGGCAAAGGTGCTCAAGGAACATGTATATGTCTCTCGGCAGAAAGAAGCGGTCTTAAAAGCATGCCTATAGCCATGGATCTATGAGACTTATGTAATCATAACCTCCATTGAAGGGAAGCTCACAAAACTATAGGCAACTTAGCAGAATATCCAGAGTAGCAGTTCAATAGTAGTCACCAAACAACGTGTGGAAGAAGTTCAGCAGGCGGCCGCTCAGTGCACTTTCAACGTTGCGGTGATCCAGACAAAGCTGGGAGGTATTCGCACTAAGATCTTTGCACCTATAGAGTGACTTGAGGGCGAGTCATGATGTTTGTGTTGGGGGCCTGTTGGGCATGGGATACCCCAAGGGTAGTTTTGGGGCTTAAAGCCCAGATTTTGGTCCAATTTTGTAATCCTAATGTAAAGACTATGCATTTTGTGGTCGCGGAGTGCATAGTTGTTAAAAGATTCATAGGGTTGTCTACCCTCATTTTGATAATGTAATGTTGGTTGTAAAAGATCTACCCATGGTCTGCGGACCATGGGATTTTATAAATAGAGCAAAGCTCTAAGAAATTTAAGACAATCAATTAATGATGAAGAGATGGAATGATGTATGAGAGATAAATCTATGTAGAAGTCTAAGTTTTGGGTCATAGCATAGGTGGAGGCTCTGCAGCTGAGTGAGTAGAGGCCTAGAAGTACACAGCTGAGTGCGCAGGGAGAGTCGAGTCTGTAATCATCTGGAATTATCACTAAAGAGAAGTATTCTATCATTTCTACATCTTTATTTCTTGTTTATGCATCTGTTAGATTGGGTATGAATTTCACTTCTAATGCTTATCTGATGCACGAATGTGTATAACTGTATTTTCTAAGTGAACACAAGTAAGACCATCTGTTTATGCGAAGCTAACTAAGATCTGTTAATAAGATAAGTAAGATACTTAACGTAGTTTGGGAAATATTATAGTTCGCTTCCCTAGTAGCGCAAAAGCATATTAGCCCCAGGTTAGGGTTGCATGGAAGCCGATTATAATAGTTCACGAAGGTACTAAAGGGTATAATAGAGGAATAAGCAACCTACGGGAAGGCAGGGATAGTTGGAATAAACCGACATCACATCTATCTCAAGGGTGTGGAAACTTGGTTCCAACATCCCCCGATAATACTTCAAGTGAGACTTTAGTCCACGCTCTGTGGACTGATGTCGAAAGGGCCAGTAGTGTACAGATTTGTTTGGCTAACTAAACGTTGAACCTAGGTCAGGCCCCCATAAGCCAACATTGGTCGTCTGTGATGGTGTCCGTGCACTCAATGGTGACATCCTGTTGAAAGTAAACTCTTGCCTCCGTTGCATCTGGGTACATTGATATGGCCCCTCTATCCAACTCGTTCGATAACATGCACATCATTGTCTTGAGTGTGGCTGGACCTGCAACATATTGATGCATAGTGTCTATGTTGATATCCAAGTGTGTGTTGGTGACCATGCACATCAACTTGTCAAAGTACATGTTCAGCTCTAGTTGGACTTGCTTCCTTTCTTCACCTTGGTGAGTGTGCCAAATGGGTGGGATCGCATGTGTGCGCATAATGAAATGCATGCTGTTGAATTTATTTGAATGCAATGAACAACACTGCTCATCTTGTCTACTCCATGCCAATTGTTTGGATGGATCTATAACTTGTGTGGGCATAGTTTCATCCGTCTATGCATGTTGCGCCCCCTGTTGTACCTATTCCTACTATAACTCATTCTCTCATCTGTTCAACTCTTTTCCTTCCTTGAGTTTCTACTTCAGCACATGTAACTCCTTCTATGTTTCTCTCTCTACCTTCATGTGATCTTCGTGTCACATCGTCACCTCATAGCCTTAGTCTCCAAATTTGATTTCATCACAAGTAGATCTTCTTGAGCTTGCAACTTTGCTATACCTATGTGTTGTCAACAAGCTTCCTCTTCCATTCGTTGCATGCAGGTGTGTTGCCTTCTGTTGTTGTTGATGGTGCTGCTTGCTGTGATGTTGCTGCCATATTATCTTGATGTTCTTGTCTATGAACAACTTGATGTCTTCATGTAGGCAATCTCATAGACACTTTCTTTGGTACAACCCTATTGTGCTCTCAACGGTGTCCTTTGAATCTGCTCTTCTAAAGGCCATTGTACTTGTGCTGCTGAGAGACAGACAAACACCTATGATTCTTGTAGACATAGCAACACTCATGGCAAGAAATCTGTCAGTCAAAAACCAAAACAAACTTGAGGACTGACATGCAACATACTGGTGTGACTGATCGTGAAGGTTGCACAATTTCTATCAGGAGGTCGGGAGACTAACTGAAAAAACTATACAAGGAATAGTTTGGCTTGTTAGGAGGACGATTGACTACTAGAACTGTGCAATACACAGTACAACCTAGCCTGCTGAGGATTGAAACTGCGTAATGTGCAATTTCAGTCAGCAGTGACATGCAACAAGCAAACTACATCGTGCAGTTTCTAGGGCCAGCAGGACACTGCATCCAAGAATTGCACAATGCAAGCCTAGAGCTCAGTTCTAGGCCAGACTTGTGCAATTTCTGGAGGGAAGGTAGAGCCTTTGCTTTCAAAAATGCGTGGTGCTAGCTGGGCAAGGCACAATCCGAGCCAAGGAAGCCCGATGGGTGACTGAAAGCATGAGAAGTATGAATGTATGATGAGATGAGTGCAAACAAGAGTGAATGATAATACATGCAAACAACAAGTGCATGATTCAGAAAATGGGAAAGCATGCATGTGTGTGAAGCAAGTTGTCGTAATAGGGACCGTTTGTGCAAAAATAATTTCATGCATGCAACAACAATGAGATGCGAATGAAAACTGAAATGGTGATTCTACAAGATAACATACATTGAAACAACAACAATCGCTCACTGAAATCAAGAAGACAACACTCACACAAAGCGAAACACAAAAAGTGACGGAAATGCAATGCGAGACAAGAAAAGTGGGCTTACCCCAGAACAGTTGAGCTGAATATGCCGATGACTCCTAGATGCAATGTGGGATGTTAGAGATACAAGTTTGATGTGAGGAATGAGATCTACAGCATCCAGTTGATGAGTTTTGATAACATCGAGGTTGTGACATGCATGCCACAAATCTAGGAAAAGCGACACTTGGCGAGAGGTTTTTAAAATGATCCTTGCATGTAACCTCTAGCTACTAAAAATAGATCCCTAAATCAAGGGATGCCTTTGCATGCTACCTTGGGAGAAGCATTCCATGCATGAAAATAATTTTTTCTTGGTCTCGGAGGGAGCCAGTCAACCTGAAGGCACATGCATTGGTCTGCGAGCTTGGGATGAAAATCTGTGCAGTTTCTGGGCTGATTAGAGATGGATGTCCCATAGGGATTGCACAATTTCTGGGAGGAACATGTAACTATCTCCCAATATTGCGTAATTCCTTGGTTGATCAGCTGTCTTGAGTCAAACCTCGCAATTTTGTCAATGAAGATTATCTGACTGCATTACGCAATTTCTAAGCCTAGCAGGCTGCCTTGGGTCAGACCTCACAATTTTCTCAAGGAAGCCTGTCTAATTTTATTGCACAATTTCTGAGCCCAACAAGTTGCCTAGCTAGATTTTCACATCTTCTGCTAGTTGTTGGGTTGGCTGTCCCAGAGGGATTATGCAATTTCTAGGAGCAGTAGGTGACTGTTGTCCAGAATTTCGAAATTTTGGTTTGAGCAACTATCCTGGGATGAATTGCACAATTTTTTAGAGGAAGACTTTTAGGAATAATTGTGCAATTCTAGAGCCCAACTGGTTGTCCAACTAGGTTTGCACAATTTCTGGAGGGAAGGCTGGTTCCCTCCAGAATTGTGCAATTCCCAGAGGGAGCTACCCAACTAGGAATTGATACCAAGTCTGGAAAGCATCCTATGAAGGAGGTAGAACAAACTTGCATGAACATGCTGACAAGACTCTATGAAACAATTGAAGCTAATGTTCTTGACAATTTAAGACATGCTGCTGAGGATGGTTGGTAGGGAGGCTCCAAAACGAAGCTAGGGAAAAATTCTGGAGTGTGGTTGTAGCCGCTACAATAGATTGGAAGGCTACTATAGGAGGTTCATCAAGTAATTCACTAATATAGATCACCCTATCACATCTTTTCAAAGAAAAGGAAATAAATTTTAATGGAATTTTGAGTGTGTAGCTAGTTTTTAACAATTGAAATAGTTGCTCATTCTAACACCCTCCTCCCACATCTACCCAAGTAATTTACCAACCGAGCTAACCATGCAATGAGAGGCTACTATGATTATTTTCAACATCCTAGGTGACCTTAAGGAAATGGAATCAATGGAAACACAACATGCAAACCTTCCACATCAGCTATAGGACCCCTAATAAAAATCCCAACATTTCACGCAACTTGTTCCTGGGTCCCACTAAAGTTTTTGATCACTTGACCTCTAAATGCTCTCATGACATAGGCTTGCTAGTGTTCAGGAGGCTTTGGATGCTCTCATGCTATAGGCATGCCACCATTTAGGGATTATTTTGTCCAATTCTATGATAGTGTCCCCGGGATTAAGCAACATTTTCAGGCTCAGAGCCCAGGTCACTACCTAGAATTGCATGACATCTTCAGAATAGTAAAATAACAGGGATAAAATGATGCTAAATCAAGTATTTGAACAAGCCCTTAACCAGACCCCTACTAGCCATGATAGATATTTCATCAAACATATCACAAATATATAATCTATAGGTGTAAACAACAAAATTAAGAATAGGGATCTCATACTTCTCTGAGAATTGCTAAGAACCATTGTTACCTCATAATTTGTTGCATTATCATTTATTAGTTCATTAATACATTATCCATTAATTTACAAATAAAAACACGATGAGATCCATACATAGGCACTATCATAAAACACATATATAACCAACAGAATAGTAGTAGAAATACCAATGAAATCACAACCATATGATCCACATATAAATCAGTATAATAATCATAGAAATACAAAGAGAAATAACCTTTCATTAATGATGAAAAATACAAACCTAGGATGGCACTACCATGTTCCACCTGACCATAGAATGGCTGAGAAAAATATCTCTTCGACCATTCACCCCTATGCCATATTCCAAGCATGAATGTGGGCCTCAAACTAAAATAACCAACCAGGGCATACCGAGGCTAAACCACCTCACCCTCATCAATAAAAATGGGATTTACTGCAATCCATCCCAGATCACTAGGCCAACACAATAAACAAGTCATAATAGGATTTACCATGGTCTTCACCCAAACACTAGGCCAAAAGAAGCATGGATGCCATTGGATTTTTCCACCTACAATGTGAAGAATTTTCTTATCTCCTAGTATATCAAGATTTACCGCAATCCAAACCAAGATTACTAGGCCCTAAACTGAGACCCACTCTCCAGGCTTTACTACATATCCCAAACCTAGGATTACCAGACCCAACGGAGAGCAAACCACCTCTTGGCCTTACCATATATCATGCCATTCACTAGTAAGGATTCCTAGGCCCACTGAGGAAACACAATCTTGGCTTTACCACAACCCACATTTTGGTTCAGGGGTCACTAAGCCAGTGGATTTACCTTGATCGACAGTTTGGTTCAGGTACCACTAGTCCATGTGCTCTATCATTTGTAGATCCATCTCACTCAGCTTCGAATCCATCTAGAAATCCAGCTCAACCAAAACATGAGAACCCCGTCACACCATGGCTATCTAGAAATGGAAAGGCTAGGCTAAAAACATTGTTACACTTGGCAAAACCCATGCCATAACAGAAAAAGAACAACATGCAATACCATGCATGCCAAATCTAGCAAGGAAAATACACTTGAAAAATTATACCTATAAAAAGTCATGGTGTAGCTTCTTGATCCTACTCTTCCCTGCTTGATCTTTTCTTCCTCTTTCCTTCTTTTACTTTCTTGATCCAATGCCAAAATGCTCCAATAACACTTTAAGTGTCCAAGAGGGAGAGAGAGAGCGAGAATAATGAGAGAGCTCCAAAACTAAATTGACAAAAGGTTACCAACTGGTCCTCATAATAATTTATATGAATGAGGCCTCTATTTCCTTCATTTTCCATTATTTTCTTTCAATTTCCTCCTCACATGCAACTTGTGACTTTTCACCTCCCTTTTCTCCCAATTTCCTTTATTTTCATAAATAAATGTGCCAAAAATGTCATTTTTCCTTTCGAAAGCCTTAGCCATTGCCTTTTCCAATTTCCTTAGCCATTAATAACCAAATGAACACCCACACTAGGATTTCTTACCCAGCATTCAACTTGGAATAAATGTCCCATCAATTGTGGTTATTATTTTTCATTTATTAAATTTTATTACATGGAATTATCACCAAGTCTGTTATAAAACCATCCCCCTTAGTGGACACCATCCTCAGTGTTCAACCACACCTATACCTCAGCAAAACCGTTGAAAATAAAACACACTTCCCATGGAGATTTATAACATAGCTTGATGCAGTATTTACAATGATAACCCCGTTGAAAAGAAAATCAACATGACAACATAACCACATGACAACGTAATGACATGACATCAATACCATTTATTGGAGATTTATAACATAGCTCATGGTAGTATTTACATCCATATACATATGTACATATACCAAAATCACCAAAACATATACCAAAATATATACCAAGACATATACCAAAAGATAATACCAAAATAGTTTTGCCTCAAGCAGTAAACAGGCCCTTATTTGATCCACCATCTCCCATGTAGCTTCAACAGGCCCAAAGTGTTTCCAATGCACTTTAACTTTCTCGATTGCTCAGTTTTAGAGCATGAGCACCTTTTTTTGCAATGTACACTAAGGCTCCAATTAAAATTCTCCATTTGGTTCCTCCTATAATCCAGAATAGTCAATCACATTATCAACATCTCTAACATACTTCTCAAGCAATGACACATGGAAAACAATATGGAATTTCATTGTCAGAGGTTTTGCACGTCAATAGGCTACTAGCACAATCCTCTCAACAATACTGAAGGGTCAACAAAATCATTGTTCCAGCTTGGCAAATGATTCAATCTGTAAGGATCTCTTCTTTGGTTTGATGTGTAAGTACAATTGTTCCCCAACCTGGAACTCCTTGAACAACCTGTTCCAATCTGCATAGCTCTTCTACCTATCTTGTTCTACCTTTAGATTCTTATTGATTACATGCATTTCATGTTCCATGTCTTCTAACATATCTGGTCCAATAAGTACCCTGTTCACTGGATCACTCCAGCTGATGGGAGTATTACAACTTCATCTATACAATGCCTCAAATAGACTCATCCTCAATGACTCATGATAACCATTATTGTATGAGAACTCAACCAAGGGAACATACTTTCCCACTTTCATCGATGATGCATCACATACATCATCAACATGTCCTTCAATATCTTGTTAATCCTCTCTATCTATCCATTTGTCTGTGGATGATAAGTTGTACTGAAGGCCAACTTTATGCCCAAACCTGCAAATAACTCCTTCCAGAACTTGGAAGTGAAATTTGCATCCTTGTTTGACACAATCTTCTTCAGAACACCATGTAATATGACCACGTCTTTGATGAATACCTATGCTACATCACTAGTTGAGACCGTAGACTTCACTGGATGAAGTGTGCAACCTTTGTCAACATATCCACAAGAACCATGATGGAATCATGTTGTCTCACTGTCTTTGGAAATCCTATGACAAATTCCATGGAAATGACCTTCCATTTCCACTCTGGAATCACAATTGGTTGTAGCAGTCCACCTAGGTGCTTAGACTCTGTTTTCACACACTGAAAATCAAAACACCTAGCCACAAACTCTCCTACATCCCTCTTTAGGTTTGGCCAATAATAAAATCTCTTCACTGTTGTCAATGTCTTCTGATAACATGGGTGACCTGAATATTTTTTCACATGAAACTCTCTCAAGGTCACCTTCTTGAGCTCACTATTGTCTGACACATATATCTTATCTCTGAATCTAAACAATCAATCTGTCGTAAGACAATAGTGTACCTCCTTACACCTACACCTATACCTGTACCCATAACACTACTTGTACCTATACATGTACTAAAACTTATACTTATACTAGTACTTTGTTGCAACCTATGTGCAATATCAATATACCTCAAATCCTACTGACCTTCCTGCAAAATCCTATCCTGTAAGTATGTCCCATAGGAGCTCATAGCTGCTAAGTGATTTACATGTACCCTCTTTCTAAGAGAATATGCGGCCCTATTCTCCTTTCCTTTGATGTACCTTATCTCAAATTCAAACCCACTAATCATGACCAACCATCTAGCATGCCTGTCGTTTAGATTTGTCTGCTTAAACACATACCTCAACCCAATATGATCACTCATCAATACAAAACTCCTGCCAATAAGATAGTGCCTCTGCATCTTCAATGCATGTATGATTGTTTCTAACTCAAGATCATACGTCGGGTAGTTCTTCACGTGCTCATTTAGTTTCCATGACTCATAGAATACCACCTATCCATCCTACATAAGGAATCCACCAAGTCCTCTCTTGCAAGAATATATGCACACTACAAAGTCTTTGTCTGAATCTACAATCTGTAGCATTGGTACATATGTCAACAACTGCTTAAGTTGCTTAAAACTACCCACACACTCCTCTATCCATTCAAACTTCTTACCTTTCCTCTGCAATGATGTAATATGATGAGAAATTTGTGATAAGTTCCTGATGAACCTCCTATCATAGCCTGCCAACCCCATGAAATATCTCACATCATCTACATTCTTAGGAGCTACCAACTCCATGATGGAGCTTATATTTTCTAGATTTACGACAATGCCCTCCTTGGAGACAACATGTCCCAAGTAGTGTACCTCAGTCTAAAATAAACTACACTTGTTGAGCTTAGAGTACAACTGATGTTATCTCAATAACCTCAACACTATTGTTAAATGCTCAACATGATATTCCTCATTTTTAGAATATACCAATATATCATCAATGAACACAATAACAAACTTATCCAAATATGGATGCAACAAATTATTCATCAAGCACATAAATGTAGCTGGAGCATTAGTCAAACAGAATGGAATTACAACAAACTCATAATGCCCATACCTGGTTAGAAATGTTATCTTGTAAATGTCCTCCTCTTTCATGCATACCTGGTGATATCCGGATCTCAAAAGAATATTTGAGAACATTTATGCTCCCTTCAATTGATCGAATAAGTCATCAATCCTCGGCATCAGATATCTATATGGTCACTTTATTCAATTGTTTGTATTCAATGCATAATTTGATATTTCCATCTTTTTTCTTCATGAATAACACGGTGTGCCCCAAGGTGATACACTTGGTTTAATGTATCCTTTTTCAAAAATTTCCTTCAACTACAACTTTAACTCTACCAACTTAGGTGTGCCCATCTTGTAAGGTTCTTTTGATGCTGGAGCTATCCTTGGCACTAACTCAATATAAAACTATACCTACCTATGAGGTGGTAACTCTGTAATGTCCTCAGGAAATACATCCTTGAACTGCTATAAAATTGGGTACTTGCTCAACACATTTGTATCCTCAACTTCCTTACCCTTTTCACTAGAAATGTGCACTGCAAATAACATACACCCTTTCATGTGACTATGATTTTCCTGCATAGCTATCACCATCCTAACTGATGTGACTTTCTTCTTTCCTGTAAGACTCTTAATTCCTTATTGTCATCAACACACTTAATGGATTTGTCATAATAATATACCTTGGTTCTATGAAGATACAACCAATCCATGCCCAACAACATATTATATGATCCCAATTGTAATACATTGAAATGTGTTGTAGTAGGCATACCATTCAAATCAAATGCACAAGCTCTTACCCAATGATGAACTCACTTCTTTGTACCTATATCCAACTCTACTAATGGATAATCTGCATGCATTTCCTTACTCATACCACACATATCCACCAAGTCAGGAATAACATAGCTATAATCGTGTTGAATAGGTTGTTGTTTTATTTCTCTTGAAAATATGCATCCTGTTGCAAAAAACGTGTTGTCTATTGCTAGAATTATGTGTATGTTTATTCGAGAAGTTGGCAGATATTGTCCCATCTTTATTCATATGGAGTGGCATATTCAATTAACTTTCTGAATGTTTCATCCACTTTAGTACATTTATGAAAAATGGGCTTGATTACAAAAAGATGATTGATCTCATGATTAATTAATAAATCAAAACTTAAACCTTCAATGAAGGATTTTCCTGTAATAGTTCCCCTAACCTTGGCAAATTTGGATTTGTTTGTAGCAAAAGCATGCAACCTGCATTGGTATTCTTCAAGGGGAATGAGTTTGTTTGCCATTCCTCTTAAGCTTGGAAGTCCTTTTTGATGCAAAATATTGAACTTCTTGTGAAATTTTTGAATGTTGGCTTCTAGATTATGATATTTATTTTCGAGTTGTAGCATAAGATTTCTCTTAGTGAGATTGCTTCTCACTTCCAAGATTGTTTCAATTATGTCCTCTATTTCAAATTCTTCCAGTTCTTCCCTTGTCTTTGAATTTTGAATTCTAATTAATGTTTTATCCTCTCCTAGTTTTTGACACGGGTCTTTCTTTACCTCTATAATCACTTCCTTCGATATTTCCAATACCTCCTCCTATTCAAAAATAATTTCAACAGAAGACCACAATTTCATCATAGGCTCATTAATATATATCCATATGTTTTCCTTGGCCTATGGAATGGTCTGAGTAATAGCAGTCTCATTTTCTAGAGACTATATATTTTTGAGTTAGCCTATGAGTTTTCTGAAGCTCTGTTAAGTAAACATTTGTAGGTTTTAACCCTATACAGAAATTACCTACATACGAATTCTAAAACACAGAAAATAAACAATGCGAAAGCATAACACATAAAACACATATACACAGAGATTTTCCCCTGGATCCAAAAACCGGGACTACCGGCTTGATTTTTCATTATGTTCCTTTTAATGTTACAATACATATTTATACATGCCGAAGCATCCAATACCATGGACCAAAAACCATCGCGTCCAAAAACATGTGCGAAAAATCATGCACAAAACCATAGGTGGGTCTGCCCGACCTAACATATGGTCCAAAACCAAAATTTTCTGGGGCGCTGCCCTGGACCCCGTAAAGTGGGGTTATGGGTGCCCCTCAAACCCCTTGTGACCTCCCCCCCTCTAACCCTCGGTTAACTACGTGGGCTAGTCATGGAAAGAATATAACACAACCCAACATTATCCCACTTGTTGTTTTCTTTCCACAGGGGGCCACAAGAGAGCTTAGTCATTTATCCAGCCCTGCAACGCCCATTGTTTCTGTACACCAAGAGAACTTCTCAGAGCTCATAGATTTTGTCAATTCATCTGCAGTATTCTTCAAAGTGTCCACCTTTACCAGCAACACCTTTTTGTCTTCTATCATATCCCTCACAAAGTGATACTAAATGTCAATGTGCTTTGTCTTTGAATGATATGCAGGGTTCTTTGCCAAGAAAATTGCACTTTTGCTATCACAGTCTATCTTTATAGCTTCCTGTACTAACCCCATACTTGAACACAATCTCTACAACCAAACTACTTCCTTGCTTGCATGAGTGGCTATCATTTTGTCTCTGTAGTTGATAGTTCCACTACAGATTGTTTCTTACTCATCCAACTGACTGCACCTCCAAATAGGTTAAACACATACCCACTTTTAGATCTTCTTTGATCCAGATCTCTAGCCTAGTCTGAATAAAAAAAGCCACGAATATCGAACACTCTGTCCAATCCTGGTCTTCCTTCGTAGCATAAACCATAATCACTAGTGCCAGGCAAATACCTGAAAACCTGCTTCACTGTTGTCCAATGCTCCTTCCCTGGTTTTGACATAAACCTGCTCAATACTCCAACTGCATGTGCAATTTCTGGTCTAGCACAGACCATTGCATACATTAGGCTACCGACTTCACTTGCATATGGAACATGGGACATGTCCTCTTCCTCTTCTTGCGTCTTGGGACACTATTCAGCAGATAACCTCACACCTACAGGAATATGAACCTTCACTGGTTTACTAGCGCTTCCTCTTTTCCCAATCTCTTTTAATTTCCATGCCCAAAATATAGTTTGCAACACCAAGATCTTTCATGTCAAATTTGGAGGACAATTGGGTCTTCAAATCCTGGATAATTTCTTTGTCATTTCCAACCAGAAACATATCATCCACATACAAGACCAGATAAATAACATGGTCACCAATTAATTTAAAATACACATAATGATTTGCTTTGCTTCTGGTGAAGCCAAGTCCCCATATAAATGTATCAAATTTTTGATACCACATCCTTGGTGACTGTTTTAACCCATACAGAGACTTATTTAACTTTCATACTAGTTCTTTCTTACCCTTCACCACAAAGCCTTCAAGTTGCTTCATGTAGATCTCCTCTTCCAAATCCTCGTGAAGAAATGTTGTCTTCGCATCCATCTATTATACCTCAAAATCAAAAGCAACAACAACAGATAAAAGTAATCTAATAGAAGTTACCTTGGCAACAGGAGAAAAAATATCACCAAAATCAATTCCCAGCACCTAGGAATAACCTTTTGCTACCAACCGAGCTTTGTATTTCTCCACCTTTCCTTCTGCATTTGTCTTCTTATTGAACACCCATTTTCTTCCTATGGGTTTCCTTCCAATCGACAACTCCACCAGATCCCAAGCCTCATTTTTGTGCAAAGATGCCATTTCATCAACCATGGCCTCTTTCCAGAGTTTTCCATCCTCTGAATCCACTGCTTCATTCATAGTTCTGGAATCATCATCAGTAACAGACAAAGAAAAATTTGAACAGAAAGCAGATGGACTATACAATTCTAGCTGCCTTCTTTCTCTAACTGATCTTCTCATAGTCGGAGTTTGTGGCTCTTCATCTTCTGATTCCTCCTCTGCTGTAGAGTCTGATTCTTTCTCCTTTAGCTCAAACTCTATCTTCTTAGGTTCCTTTGGTTGGAATTCATGTTTAATAACATATTTTACCTCTCTGAACACCACATCTCGATTGTACACAACCTTCTGTGTGACTGGGTTCCAAAGCTTATAACCTTTTAAACCATCCTTATACCCAATAAAGATGTCCTTTTCAGATTTACTATCCAACTTGGTTCGTTTCTTCTTTGGAACATGTACATATGCATCACATCCAAATACCCTCAGATGTGAAAGAGAGGATTTCTTACTAGTACATACCTCTTGTGGAGTCTTATCCTCCAACGGTGATGAAGGTGACCTGTTAACCAGGTAACATGCAGTATCCACCGCCTCTGCCCAGAATTCTTGTCCTAACCCAGCACCACTGAGCATGCTTCTTGCCCTTTCCATCAACATCTTGTTCATTCTTTATGCAACTCCATTTTGTTGAGGTGTATATGGAGTATTCTTTTGCCATGCTATACCACACTTCTTACAGCATTCTTCAAATTCCTTGCTGCAAAACTCTCCACCATTATCTGTCCTCAGCACCTTTATCTTCTTCTCTGTCTGATTTTCCACGAGAGCCTTAAATTCTTTAAACCTGTCAAAGGCTTCGAATTTCTTCTTAAGGAAATATATCCATGTATTCCTTGATAAGTCATATATAAATGATACATAGTACACATACTACCTAGTGATGGAACCTTCACAGGTCCAGATAATCACTGTGCACAAGTTCTAATATTTGTTTCACCCTCTTACTACCAGAGGGGAGACTCACCCGATTCTGCTTCCCATATACACAATTTTCATAGAAATCAAAATCCAAAGAGCTACTACTCATACCTTCTACCATACCTCTACCATGAAGTATTCAAAGGCCCTTCTCTCCAATATGTCCAAGCCTTTGATGCCACAACATGGTCTCCTCTCCAGAGACCACTAGATCTTCCGCTCCACTTTCAGGAGCCATAGAACTATTGTACCCATCAATAACAGTGCTACCTTGCAGCTTGTACAGAGTTCCAATCCGAACTCCCCACATCAATACCAGTTCTCCCTGGCCCATCTTGTAGGTATCCTTCTTGAACACTGTTTTTACACATGCATCATCCAGCTTGCTTACAGAGATTAGATTTCTAGCTAATGCAGGAATATGTAGAACACCTGGAAGCATTCTAACCCTTCCACCTTGCAACTTCAACTTTACTTTTCCGCGACCAACAATTCTAGCCTTTCTATCATCCCCTAAGAAGACATCACCACCATCATATTTCTCATACTCGTAGAACCACTCTCTATGGGGAGTGAAGTGAAAGGATGCACCTGAGTCAATCAACCATGCCTCATGATCTACATGTGTACTTGAAGAAGCCAAGTACACATCCCCACTTTCATATGAGGTGGTTTTCGCCTCTGCAGAAGGAGCCTCATCAAATCCATTTCCTTTGTCAAGAATTTTCGATTTACAATCCCTTTTGAAGTGGCCTTCCTTTTCGCATTTCTAGCACACCACCTTTACAGGTTTTCCTGGAGATTTAGATCTCCCTCTACATTTAGATCTCCCACTTGATGACTTAGTTTTGTTTCTGTTCTGGGACTGTCCTCGTATAGACAAGGCATCACCATTCTGGCTCTCCATATTTTTCTGTCTCATCTCCTTCATCAGTAGAGTTGAGACTATTTCATCAAACTGCAAGGCAGTTGCATTCCTACCTATTGCAATAACCAGACTATCCCACGAATCTTGTAGAGAACACAACAAATTGATGCACTTATCTTCATCTAAAATTTTAATATCAATAGATGCTAACTGACTTACCACAGTATTAAATGCATTCAGATGCTCTGTCACCGAGTCTCCATCTTTCATCCTCAGGTTATACAACTTTTTCCACAGGAACAATTTATTCACCACAGACTTAGATTGGTACAAAGTCCCTAACTTTTCCCACAAAGCCTTTGTCGTAGCTTCCCCTGATACATTCAACAACACTTAATGTAAGATACATAATCGTATTGTGCTCTTTTCCTTCCGATCCAACTTCTTCCATTCCTCATCAGATACTCCTGTTGGTTTAGTACCTGGATCTACCGCGATCCACTAATCTTTATCCACCAACAGATCCTCCATCTTGAGTTTCCACAACTCAAAACTCTGACCATTAAATTTCTCGATATCTATCTTTCCACTACTCACCATCTTCTTTCACCACCAGAATCGATCTCGTAGATCTCGCACTGAACAGGGTCTACCACAGGCCTGAGCGAAACCCCTCAGCAATAAAGGCATCCCCTTGAAGCCAAAATTGCACTAATACCAAATGTAGGTTTTAAACTCATACAGAAATTACTTGCATACGAATTCTCAAACACAGAAAATAAACAATGTAAGAGCATAACACATAAAACACATATACACAGAGATTTTCCCCTGGATCCCAAAACTGGGACTACCAACTTGATTTTTCATTATGTTCCTTTCAATGTTACAATACATATTTATACATGCCGAAGCATCCAATACCATGGACAAAAAACCATCGCGTCCAAAACCATGGACCGAAAACCATCGCGTCCAAAAACATGTGCGAAAAATCATGCACAAAACCATAGGTGGGTCCATGTGACCTAACATAGGGTCCAAAACCAAAATTTTCCGAGGTGCTGCCTCGGACCCCATCAAGTGGGGTTATGGGTGCCCTTCAAACCCCCTGTGACCTCCCCCCCCTCTAACCCCTGATTAACTATGTGGGCTAGTCGTGGAAAGAATATAACACAACCTAACAACATTATCAATCTTTAACCTTTTCTCTTGGAGATTGTTGATTTGAGCCTTCAACTTCTCAATCTCTTGATCTCTGATGGAAAAATATCCCATTTAATTGGATAAGTCAATTGTTGAGTCTGTGGATTGTGTTTCCACTGTTATAGCTACTGCAATGGAAGTCCCTGCAATTGGAGTTGTTGAAGTACCTACAATAGAAGTTGTTTTTATAGGAATAGTTGCTACAACATCTACTTGATGCTCTTTTTCCTTCACTAAACCTTCTAGTTCAATCTCCATCCTCTGAATTTGTAAGTTATATTCAACAATGATTTTGAACATGCTCTCCTTTTCCTTTTCCGACTCACCTACTTCTTTGGTTTGAGGATCTTCAGTAGTAGGGAGTTTCAACTGTTTTCTTAATGCTTTCATATCAACATTTTTTCTCGTAATCATCTCCTCGACAACTTTAACATTACTAGAATCATATCCTAGTTTAATCATTGGATCATCTAAAGATTTTATTTTAGTATCTTTGTCAAGTGATGAGATCTTTTCAAGTTTTAACTGAGATTAAATGTTATTCATTGAAGCATGCAACCTGGATGCTGCTACAGTTGAACTAGTCAAGGTGGAGTAAATCATTTCTCTAGCTTGTTTGTGTAGATCAATTTGGTCAATAAGACGGATCTTCTTAGTGTCAAAGGTAAACACAAAGTCTTTGTAATCTACTGCAGTTTTTGGAAAAGGAACCTTAGACTTTGAGAGTGCCATCTGAAACTGTCCCTTCTAAGTATCTAATGCTGAGAGAAGCCTATGTTGGGAAGTTAAAGTTTGCTTCCAAAACTATGAAGAAGTGGTGGCCTTGAGTGCCTCATTATTCTTCTTAATTTCCATGTACCTAGAAAATATACTCTGTTCTAAAGTAGTGTGATTAGGTCTCATGTATAAATTGATTCTAATGGATCCTGAGTGACTGAAGATACAAGAGAGTTTGAGAAAATTTATTCAACTTTTGGGAATTTTGTAGCGTAAGGACTTGATAAAACTAATGTAGTCTATTCATGTGAACTCTCTTCTTGAGATGGCTCTTCAAGAGGGTTATTTTTCTTCTTTTTATACATTATGAATTCAAACTGCTGAATTTTTGAAATAAGAGGGGAAACACATTCCCTTTCCCTTTTTGCATGTTTTTCCTGTGGTGTTGGAGTCTGTGCTATTGTAGAAATGAAAACTTGCTCCTTTGCTTCCTGCAATGTGTTCTCTTGCCACTCCTCTTGGTTCATATACTATTTGATCTCTGGTATAGGTGTTTGCATAAGGAGTAGTTTTTTTTTCTACCATTAGTTTATAAATAATCCCCAAGGGATCATAAGACCAGGTAAAACTCAATTTAAATTTCATTTGATTCAAGAGGATGTCTACGTCTTTTGTTTCTGCTCTAGTGTTACAAATAAAAGGTCTAATATAAGCCTTTAATTTAAACTGAGATTTGTTCTTAGCTCACACAAAGTTCAGCTCATCCATGTTCATCATCTGCCTAATATTTAAGCGAAAAAATCCTAATTGGTACAAACTGAGGAAGTTTATATGGAGGAAACTCACATCCATATACTCTAATCTCTGTATAATTTTCGTACAAGTACCGATCTCTAGTCCTAGTTTGATCATTGAAATGTAGAATTCTCTTGATTTTAGGGGAAATCCTAGGAGAAACATCATTGTTAAGCAAACATGAGACCATGTATAAAAACTTATTGGTTTAATCACTAAAGGAAAATCCCTTGGTATTCTTCCTTACCAAAGAAGTCCAATAAATCATAGATTGAGGATTACCCTACTCGTCTAATTTTTGTATCTGAAACTATAATTTATCTGATTGATGGAATAAAAAAAGGTATACAAGAATTGAATGATATTTGAAAAATCCTTCTGTTGAAAAAATTAGGAATTGATCATGTATTTCTTTAGACAAAAAATCATTGTAATTGAAGATGATGGAGGGTTTTTCACCTACTGAAAATACCAATAGAAATCCTAAAATAATATCATCTACCCACTAATCAGTTGGATAACCCAACAAACAATAAAATCCCGAGATAAATTGTTTGGTCATTTTTGGGACATGGAAGAGAGGTATGAAGGACTTGTCCTAGGCAATTATGCATTTTCAGGTAGGAATATTTCAAAAAAATTAGCTCTTTGAGGAAAGGTGAGATTTTTATACAATTCCATGAGGGAATCCATAGAGAAAGGGTGCAGAGGCACTGAAGGTTTTACTTGAAGCATTGGACATGTCAATTCAGAGTCTATAGTAAAAAAAACATCATTATTTTGAGCAATAATAGCTCTCTAACTTGAGATGTGTCTAAAATGGCACCATGTCACAAATTCGTGGAATAAATGGGTCTGAGGAAGGATGAATTGAGGCAAGAAGGAGTCCTACATGCTCAATTCATCACTAGCATCAAAGAATTTTTGCTTGGTCCAAGTGTGAAGTTCACATAGGTCGAACTCACATTGGGATCCAACTATTTTGTATTCTTGGTCAACAAGGGTTAGTCTATATAAATCTACGACAGGGGAACCATTGGGCTTTCCTATATCATTATAGATTTTCCTTTTGAAACATATTGAAGGTATAAAAGGAAAGGGTGATGATTAACAGTAAATTAGCATATTGTTGTTTGCTAAAGGAGTGGTCTTATGTTGGTTAGGTTGTCTGGTCGCGCTGAGCCTAGATGTATAGTTTTGCAGAATATAATGGATAAAAGGAAACAATGGCGAAATTTTTTATTTATTTATAAAGTGGGAGTAATTACCATTTCAGAATACTTGTTATGGGATCAGGTCATTTATTATGGCAATAGTCGAGGAAATGAACGGGTGGATAACGGTAAATGAGTTGAAAAATGAGCAGAGGGCAGTTGGCGGAGGTGGGATGGCTGTTAGATTTTGGTGGGAGTGGGAGATGGCGGTTTTCAGGGGGTGCAGATGGTAAGTGGTAAACTGGGGGGGTGTGGGGGGTTCGAAATATATTAGGTGTAGGCAAGTAACAAAAGTGGGTTTTAGGAAACAACTTTTCGGACCCCCTCCAGTTAAATATCAGAGGGGTCAGGTGTGGGGGGGGGTCTGAAGTACATCTCTGTCGTTGATCTAAGCAGGTGAGATCATGGAAATTGATTGATGCTCCCATGCTTAAATAAACAACCAAAAACATTAAATCAATTTGACTTTATTATAAAATTAAATTAATTTCTTAATTAATATTAAACTAATTAAAACAATTAATCAACTAATATATGCGACATTTAAACTAGTGCACAATTTTCCTTAGGATTATTCATTTTTTGCAATATTTTTCTTATATTTGGCATTTTTCTATTTTCTCTCTTTTTTTATATCCCTTTCATTTTTTTCATTTATATATATATATATATATATATATATATATATATATATATATATATATATATATATATATATATATATATATATATATATATATATATATATATATATATATATATATCCCTTCATTTTTTGACTAGTAAATGTAAAATATAGGGTAAGTTACAATAGCCCCTTTTATCTCCCCATTTCTGCATAAAAGAATTCTCTATCTCCTCCCAGGTAATGATTGAGGCATTTTGGAGGAATTTGAACCATTTCCTTGCCTCCCCATTCAGGGATTGGAAAAAATGTCTTAAAACTACATCCAAGTGTTCTAAATAATCTCATGTTTTCGGCAAATGTATAGAATATTCCTATATGTCTCCGAGCTGAGATATCATCTTCTCCAATGAATCTTGGCAAGATTTTAAGATAGTCTTGTGGCATACCTTTTAGGGGTTGTAGCAAGTCTAATGGAGCATATTTATTTAGGTGAAAACTAGGGACAACCATGTTTTTCAAAGGAGGTGGTAGGAGCTTTATAATAGGGTCATGCTGAGGAGTTGGCTTAATTGCAACTAACTAGAGTTGAGTTGGGAAATCATTGATACTCTGGGTTGGACTGTTTATGAGAACATATTTAACTTCCTTAGGTTCTAGGAAGGTATGAAATGTGAAGGTAGGAGAGCTGATAGAAGCTTCTTCAATTTTGACTCTTGAGGAAAATGGGCCAAACTCTGCACAATGTTCCTTAGGATATTCCAAGAATTTGGAGGAAGACCTAGAGTAATTTATCGCAACATTTTGAGAGATAGATGATGAGACTTTTGGAAAATAGGTCATAGGAGCTGGAGTGATAGCAGTTCTTTCTTTCGAGACTCTCCTAGATATTATCTTTTCAGGGTCAAACACAAGAGGAGTTCTCTGTTGTGAAGTATTAGAGTGAGTGTGTGGCCTTTTGAAAGCAGGGATGCTCAAAATGAAATTCAGATAGTGGGGTCACCAAGGTGAAGATCTACAACCCACACCCATTTCTGCTCACCTTACTAAAGGGTGTATAAATGTCATACCCAGGAAAAAAATTCTAATTCATTCCCAACAACGGCACCAAAAGTTGTCGTAGCTCTTAGAGACAACCCCTGTGTTGAAGAGAGACCAGTGCCTAGGACATGTTAACGAGGGCTTTAAGGATTTACTGATATTTTATACTACACTCAGTCTTTAGCATATTTGATATGAAATTGATTCCGAGCCTCTCTTAAGAGGAGAAATACAAATTCGGATGTCGAATATTACTCACATCAGCATTAATATTTAGCTCTAGTAGCCAGAATCATATGCATATGTAATTTTATAGGTCATTTGTAGTATATTGGATAGGAGAATAAAGGAAGAAAGAAAACCAACGCACAGGGATTAAACTTAAGAATTCAATGCATCAAAGTTTAGCGTGAAATGTATGAGAAGGATGTTTAAATGAAGTGTTAAGATACATGGAGCACATTTTAAGGATAACAATTCATATCAGTTATGGCCATCTTCCATCAGCATTAGACCTAGATGAATCCATATATCCATGAAAACATATCCAATAGTCACTATTACATGTAATATGAGAAGAAGAGTGAGAACATATGGAACAAACACAAGAAGGAATGCATACTGCACATTTATATGATCTAGAATTGCCAAAAACTTTTATTAATCTTCCACAAAGAATGCATTTCATTTACATCTTGCATTGATTCTCTCTTATAAATCCAAAATTCTGAACCTTTGGTTATGTATCATGAACTGTTTTTATAGGGCCTAAGAGGGAGAGCCCGTTACAAAATATTCTTTCTCTATTTGGCGGTCATTAGAGGAAATTTTAGATTAAAAGGGCCCACGAGATTCTCATGTAATTTACATGTCATAATATCCAAACCAATAAAAATCCTTTAAATCTAAAAAGAGGTACACGTCTTAAATAATTATAAATTGTTTAATTTGGGAATTAGTGAAATATTTTATTATTAATTTGGGTATTTTTGAAATATGTTATTAATATTATTTATGTATCTTACCCATATGTATTAGAATATTGGAAAAGTTATTAATGCAATGTAAATATTGATATTAGTGAAAAACTATAAATAAAAATGTGAGCCTATTTGACATTAATAACCTGCCCAAAAAAATATGTAGATATAAAATATAAAATAGTTAAATTTAAAATAATGAAATAATTAAAAAATAGTTAAATAGTTAAAGAACATATTCTAGAAAGGACAAATTCCTAGATTCCGACAAAAAATATTAAATATATAATTAAATATAGTTAAAAATAAAATAGTTAAATAGTTAAAAAAACATATTCCAGAAAGGACAAATTACTAATTCTGGCAAAAAAGAGTGAAATTATGGCCTTAGTAAACAAAACACCAAATAAAAAATAGTTAAATATAAAAATAGGAAATTATATTTTATATATATATATATATATATATATATATATATATATATATATATATATTACCGGTTATTTTAATAAAAGTGCCATATATTGAGGGATTTCGATAAAAGTAAAAATTTAGAAATAGTATATTAAAATTTTTTATCAAATTATGTGCTAATAAATATTGTGGAACATAGATAAACGTAAAGTATATTAAAAATTGTCTACATGGCATTTTTTATTAATTTCTTGATTTTTCCTTAGAAGGCCACTTTTAGGCTGAAATTTCCTCTAATGGAATCATCATAACAAAATACCATCGTGCTCTAGTGGCACAACTATATTAGCGAGATCCTGTCTAACTAGTATGAATATTTGAAAACATAATATTTAGATGAAATAGAAAATATCAGAGTGTCATGATTCGACACAATTAGAAGTATCTTTAGCTATGATAAGTGCGCTTAAAAGGCAACGTCATTGGGACGATGATTTGGAGCACAAGAGGATTAATGAATTGTTCACACCTTCGCCATACTACTGGAGTTGGTAGAGGAGCATGAAAGAATTGTTGATATGAATTCTTGAGATTTGTGATCCCTGTATAGTTTAACCTTGAGCGAAGCAGGGTCTTCACCAATCCTAACAGATGAAATTCCTTTCTGAGATAGTTAACCGTTGTTTTACCTTTAAGGTTGGTAGTCTTCTCATGAGAGGAATCCACCTTTCTCTTGGCCTCCACTAACATATGATTGTATTGTGTCCATTGGATTTGCATTCACACAAGATCCCAGTAGTTAGTTAACCCTTTCTTGACCCTCTCATCAAACTTAGAGTTGAAGGCAACCACATCCTTTAGCACTATATTAAGGCATTCTTTAGCTTTTTCTATGGCTTCTTCCTTCTAGAATACTTTGGATATCTCCATGATAAAAGATACTCTCTCCACCACATCTATGGGCCTCAACTCACTAAGTGGCCTTTCATTTACAAACTGAATGAACTTCTTGGCGACCTAGGAATTCTTTTCACCCTATTCCTTAGCATCTAGGATAAAAAAACTCGTAGTCCTTAATCATGATTTTATGTTCATCCATCATGGTTATGTACTCCTAGTTGTTTTCTATCTCTTATAAAATTTTGTCCCAAACCAACTATTTAGCTTGCACGAGAGACATATTTCCTTTCAAAAGGTCTTTGAGCTCAACAATCTCCAAGTTAGCTACCTGTAAATTCTTGTTGATCAGATCTGCATTAGTCATGGCTATCTCAAGCTACTTTTCTTTTTGTGACAAGGCTAGCCGGGCTGAGTCTAAATTCTTTTCCACCTTCTTGAGTTCTCATTTTGAGAGTTGGAGCTCAATGAGTTTCTTTGTGAGCTATTTTATAGGATTTTGAGGGTTCTCAAGCACTACCACAACACATATGTGAGTTTCTATTCTCATCTAAAGTTCAGCCACCTGTTTCTTAAGAACCACTACTCCATTATTTTTGTATATCAACTCCTTTTCCAAGATTTCCTTCTCTTCCTCCACCTGTACAAGTTTCTTGGACTACACAAGCTCATTGGATGGCATCTTTAGCTTGTATCTCAACTCCTGAACCTATTATTGTGAACTTTGAAGAAGGGCCTCAAATGTAGCTCTATCCAATGAATTCACCCCCAATTTCACAATCAACTCCTTGAAGTTTTCATTTTTCATGTGGAGGGCTCTAGAGTTAGCTCTTTCTTGTTTCAATCTTGTTGAAACCTTCTTTAGTAGCTTCTCTGCTTTACTTATGGTCATCATGTTTCTATTAAGCTCATTGTAAAGCATCTCTCCCACTTGCACGTGGAAGTTGATCTTATCAGGCAGAGGAACACTTGGAAATCTAAGGAGACATTTGGGGCCTTTAACTAGGAGCCCGATAGTAATGATTGTGCTAGTGGGTGATGTAATGTGAACTTAATTTGATTTCTCTCCAAATCCATAACAACCAAAAGTCTGGTATGGTTTGGTAATGAATGGGAAGCCATTTTGTACTACATATCCTCCCTTATTTTCTTATTCCTTTCCTCAATGGCCTTTCCAACAGACTAGTTGGGTTCAGATTAAGTTGTACTTCCTATTGAACTCATAATGGCTATCTCTGAGTATGATGAGGAAACTACTTGTAGTGGATCCTCCAAATTCACTTGGAAGCCTAGTTTGTTTGGTTTTGTCTATACAAACCTAGTCTCAATTTCTGGTTCTTCTTCTATCTCTTGAGTCTGAGGCTTTTTGTTGGTTTTTATATCCTCTATCTCTAAATCCCCCATCTCATCAACGGTCCTTTTATGAGCCTTATCCTTTTCTCTTAATGTTTCAACCTCTATCTCTATGTTAATATGCCATGAATCAAAGTTAGGTTTCCATTCAAGCTTAGGCCTATCTTCATGCTCATAAGTTGAAGCTTTTATGCTTTCTCTTTTCTTTGCAATGACCCATGAGGATCATAATGCCAAACATATCCAAAGTCAAAATTAATTTGTTTTAACAATTCCTCAACTGTTAAGAAGGCCTATCTAGAGTTAATAATAAAAGGCCCTATAGGTTTCCCCAACTTGAACATATATCCCTTCTTGGTGGGGACAAAGTGGATCTAGACCACATTCAGGCTTTGTTTGATGAACTCAATGGAAAATATCCTCGTAGGTATGAATACAGGGAGGCGGTAGGGAGGAAGTTGACACCCATAGACCTGAATATTTGTTTAATCCTCAAACAGTTACCAATCTCCCACCCCTGTGTCCTTGCTTAGTTGAAGAATTTCTTTATGCTGAGGGAGAATTCTTGGGGTACACATTGTGAATATTTTTTTACGTAATGGCCATGTAGGAGGAGATGAACTGTGAATTGTTATTTCCCTCTATTTTCCTCCTAACAACATCGCAATCAAAAAAAGACTTCCTATTTTTATCTAGGGCTTTTTTCCTAAAGTGGAGGAGAAGATTCTCTTACTAGAAGTCTCGATAATGGCAAGCTAGTTACAAGTGAATAAGGATAAGAGCGAGATCTCCCATTCTAGGTCCTTGATCCTACTTTCATTGATCTTTACCTTGATTTTTGGAACCTCACCCTCCTTTTATGGATTCTTAACTCCCTCTCTTTCCCTATAAATGAGATCCCTACTATCCACAACTGGTTGGTTATTTCTTGATTTCCTTCCTAGTGTTGAATTATGCCCAAATGCTGCCCATTTTTCTAAGGAGAAAGGAGTGCTTGAAGGTTAAGGCTAGGACTTGGAAAATCACCTAAAGGAAGCTTCCAACATCAAGGCTTAAGTGGTTGTATGCTTCCCTTACCTTTCAATAATACAATATGTGTTTGATTTCCATAAGTGTGTAAATCATTACTCATTTAGTGTTATACTCCTTGATCTGTCACATAGTTTATGTTAGGATGAATTATGCTATGTATTCCTTTGTCAACTATGTTTGATCTTCTTTGTAGGTATTCATCCACAATGGCATAGAGAGGATTGAACTTGGAAGCAAGAAGACCAAGAACGACATCAACGGGTGTTAGCATCAGAGTGAGGTAGGTCATTTATGATACTCCTTGATCTGTCACATAGTTTACGTTAGGATGAATTATGATATGTGTGAATTAGTCATTTATGTTTGATATTCCTTGCAGGTATTCACCCACTATGGTGTATAGAGGATTGAACTTGGAAGTGAGAAGATCGAGAATGACATCAATGGGTGTTAGCATCAGAGTGAGGTAGGTCATCTATCTTCCTTTGTATTTTCTAATATAAACTAGGAAAGTTTTCACATATTTGTCTTCTTTGTTGCTACATCCTCCCATATGACTAAAGGGATTATTTTTGTTTGCAGAAAGGATTGCTTGCACAACAATAGGGTAGCATAGTTGTAAACCATGATGGTTTCTATAAACTGGTGGGGTTCATGGGAACTTGGGTAAAATAGAGCCTTTTGAATTAACTCTAGGGTTAGCTCTAGGATTTTAGCTCCGGTGGGGGAAAAATGATTTTTTATCCTTAAGATAAGTCATAGTCAACCAAGACACAAACTTGGGGAAATGATGTAAAGAAGTGGTGATCTGATAGTACAGTCCTGAGTTAACTACATGGAATGGGTCTTCTCCTTGGATGTGGTGGCCATACAAGTCAAACCAAAGGTCTGACAGGTGGAAAGAATAGATAGGGTATGAAATTTGAGCCTCAATGTCCATGATAGGTTCAACATTCGATGAAGATTTGGATTCCTAGGTTTTATGGGTCTTAGGGGTCAACTTCTTCATATTTTAATGAGAAATTCAAATAATTTGCAATGGGTTGGGATCAAATGGTTATCTGGTAGTCATGGCGATAGCTGAAAATGAAGTTGGAAGGGAGTTCTGCACTGGCTGAGTACTCAAAAAACCTTTCATAGTAGAGGAATGGTGGAAGGAGAATGTACCAGGAAAATGAGACAAGGTTTTAAAATTTTGGAGCAAGAAGGATTTTTATAGGTGAAGACAGGAAAACAATGGTTTGACATGGGATGATGTCATGGGCGGGACACATGGCAGAAGGGGATTGGACATCGATAAGTGACAGGTGGACGAGAGTGGTACCATAGAAGTTACCATCTACCTTTTGAATTTACGCTCTCTTGAAAATAGTGTCGGTAGACCCGTAATGGGTTGAGTGGTCCCCACCATCTTCCTATAAGAAAAAGAGAAAGAGGCCAAATCCAATAGCTACCCCCAGAATCAATTTGGGTTGTTGGATCGGCAGGCCCACTCCTCTGAATTTTCAACTCCAAGGGGTAGTGCCAGTATATCGCCTGTGCAGGTTAACCCCTTAAAAAGCTTTTATGGACTAGTTAGGCGAAGATGGACATCGATCCCCTCTCATATATATGCTCGAACTTTAAACTAAAACATGTGCCTCATCATAGTTTACTCTTAGGCCTCTTATCTCCATTTCCCCATAGGACTGGGTGTCGTGACCTAGTGCCATATAATATTGGAGCCCCTCCATCGAAGTTTTTCAAAACACACTTTACAACAGGGGTTTGAAATTTTGGACCTCTAAAATTCAACCTAGCGCCTAAGTGCTCTACTCTGTTCATGGCCCTTATCCCTTGAGTCTACATTACCAAGTGCTAATCGACATCAGAGCACCTCCTTTAGATTGGTACTTTTATAAAATGTTTTATCCCGGAGGTTATGAAATCTCTTTCCTTTGATAAGTTGGCCCTTGAAATGATGCCGCATTGATGTCATGTCCTACAAAATGTTATGATGTCCAACCTTCCGATATTGGGGCCCGATATACCTTCCTTTTAATTTTTTCCCTCCTCCAAATTTCAACTCTTGAAATTTTGGGTCTCCCATCTGATGTTGGTCTCTGATATGTGAAGCCTTTTCTAAAATGATCTTTCAACATGCTTCCTCATAGATGAAAATAGGGCCCTTTGTTAGAACTGTAAGCAAGCATTACATATATAACATGTTTATAGGAAGAAATACTCTTAGAATTGATTTTGTTTTAGTGACTTTCCATGAGGGAATTTCCATCAAGAATCCTTAGTATGTTCTCTAAAGTTTAATGGCCCGAAGTGCTACTATCAACACTTAAAAGACCTGAGAAAAACCTAGAAAATTTGTGAATGAAGTTTCCTCTGGAACTCTAGAAAATGCTAGAAAAATGAATTAGAATTCAATTTTTGAGGCCCACAGGTCAAGGTTCAGGAGGTAAAATAGGTAGGTAAAACCTTGACGGGCCTCTGCCAGACCCAGGTCAGAACGACTGTGCAATTGTCGGGAGTCAGGGTGCATGCAGGTTGGGGGGTTGGATAGTCATGGGCTAGGAGTGGCCCTTGTCCAACATTTCTGTGTGCCAAGGAGGAGGGTTGACCCTGACTTAGGTCAGAGATTTGGGGTCCAGCTTGGAAAATAAAATGGAAATGGTGTGCTCATGAGTCTAGCCAACTTCCGACTGCTCTTTGAGCCTGACTTCCATGTTGCTTGTCAAGGGTGGCAGTGTCGTCATTCACTTGTTGTGTGGGCTATTTGATTGGTGCCATGTGGAGGGTAAGGTGATTTTTAAGGTGAAGACGACTTATCTCTAATAAGGAATAACTATCAATCTATGAAATAGATTGAGGCAAGGTTTATTTCATTGGAATTTTCTCAACAAGATGATTTTAATGATGGTATCGAGTTGAAGTTTTAAGGAAGTTAGGATATGTCAAAAAATTTAGCTCTCATTCTTAGAACAATACCTTGGGAGATAGATCTGCATAGTGATTACCTTCTAGTATGTTATCACTCAGGTTGTCCCTTGGCTCCTTAAGGGATACGGCCGAGGTAACCACAAACCAATCTTTGGACTACAGGTGCTAGCCTACCTGCAATTGGAGAGGGATCTCTCTTTCTGTTTTAACTTTGTTTAGGGTTAATTTTAGGCTAGTTATATGCTTCTTTGGGTTTTTGTTTAAGTTTTGGTGGGATGATTGATGTTTTCAAGTAGGGAGGCATGCATAGTGTGAGAGGTTCAAACCATTGGGCATGGAGTCATGGAATTGGGTTGCTGGTGCATTTTCTTGGTCACAAGAGGAATATCGAGCAAGATAGCTACACATGAAACAATATTTCAAGTTAAAAGGATGAAATGAAGGCTAAGGAATGAAAGGCAACTAAGAATCTCTCATTCAGCTTAACAGAGGGAAGGCGAGTGAACTATATCTAGGAGCAGTCAAGAATTCCTAAATAATAGTCATACATGAATGAAACAGAGCAAATACGAGCCATGAGGAATTCATATTTATGCCTGAATCATAAGAAAACATATATAAGTAACAGAAACTGAGCATAGAGTGCAACCACACAAATTATAAGCTAATCTTTCTTTCTGTAACTTAGATGGTGATATATGTATGATATAAACATATATGAATTGAAAACAGAGGTAAGAAACACTTATTGGGCCATGTAGCAGCGCAAGAATTCTATATTTGACTCTTCATCCATTAATAACACAATAGACAGTCCATCCTCCAAGCTTTTCAGCAGTCTTTGATTATAGAAATTCTCAAACATATAGTGCGAGTCCCGAATCAGGACTATCCACCAACCAACCCTTTAAAAAATGAATTAGGGTGGTTTATATAGGGAAAATATCTAAAATATCTATTACAGCAGATCTTACACAGATCTGAGGGAAATGAGTTCTTTAATCTAATCTCGGTCTGAAATGAATGCAAGAAGATGTCTATTTGAGCTGCGCTGGAGGTAGCTGCATCAAAATGAGTTAATATCTATCCTTATGGCTCGATGTAGTGTTTCTGTAATAACTGTGCTTCGGGCTTTGATTCCCTGCTCATGAGTGGCTTTGATGGGCATTAATTGTGATCTGAGAGCCTTAAATGGTTTCACCACTTTCTTTGACTTTGCTTGGGGGCCTTTAATGTTCACCTGCTTCGATATGATAGTCTTTAATTTAATCAAGGCTTCATCTTTCCTCTGATACTCTTTAACACTTGAATCAGGCCACTTTCTCTCGATTTGATATGCTTGAAACTGTCAAATCGCCCCTTTCTGCCCTTTCAAGTCAAAAATGGTTGCTGTAAATGATTTTCGTGGCCTCTGGAATGCTACCGGCATTGGGCAGTTTAAATACGATCATAAATGAAGAAATCCTGTCAAAACTGCGAATTTTCGGGCCTACTGGTAGCCGAGCGATATGAAGCCTTCCATTTTGGTCATTAACTGCCTCTGTTTTACATTCCGGGCATCCTTTTGCTGCGATTTGCGCCCTTTGCACCTTCTTTCAGTGATGACATTAACATGACGTTAGTATGACGCCAGCAGTGGGTCCCAGTATGGCAGTGACGTGGCAGGGTGATGTGGCAGGGTGACATGGCAGTACGGCAGGGATTAAATCGGCGATAGGCAATCAGCGGGACAGGGGGTGATGGCTTTTATATGTGCGAGGTGATGGAAGCGATCGCCGATATCAGACAAAGTGATAAGGCATGCGGTTGTGCAAAAAAATGGGAAATATTTGCGGAAATGCCATATTATTGAGGTAAAATGAGTTTAGCGGCAACACTTAAGTTTTGCAATATAACCAAGTCTTATGGGGAAGTGGAGGCATATATGGATAAATGATGTGATTGCAAAAATGAGTGGATTGCGATGTGATATGCTTTCACGTGTGATAGAAATATCGTGTCGGCGGATGAGAGGGGGGATATATATACAGGTACAAAACCTTGCAACTGTCGATCGCAATATCGCGATCGGTGAAATGATATCGGGGAGTTATAAAAGGGGGCCGATGAATGAATGTTGCAACCTCCGACAGCGATATCACGTCAGAGGGGAGGAAAAACTCATCGGAGGAGGGTTAATCCGATCGGAGAAGGTTTTTTTTTTAAAGCTTTGGAAGGGTTCTTGAGGCCTCAGAAGGGGTCTAATAACCAAAAAAGAGGGATTTCATGCCTTGGAAGGAGTCCAAAGACACTTTGAGGGCGTTTAAGAAGAAAAACTGAGGGTTCTTACTTAAGTTTCAAGCAAACTTAGTAATTCCCAAGCATATTTATGGTTATATTTTAACCAGAGGAGGGAATATGTAAATAATGGGGATTTTTACTATATTTTTTAGTATGGGAAGGGGAAATAAGGAAGGATTTACATAATAGGGTTAAGAGTTAATATAAATTTTATGAAGAAAGCGCTAAGGATAGGAATCTTAGGCTTTAAAGGGGAAACCGGACCTGTATAAGAAATATAAGCATCCTTAAGAAAAACAGATCTTTACTTAGGTAATGCTATGAAAAATGACGAAACTAAAAAGATATCAAGCAGATCTTGACCTTTTTGGGGAGGTCAGTGAATGATTTGGGGAACAAGAAGAAAGGGGAGTTATTCATGCCTCGCTTGAGCTGCTCCAAGGGAAAATTGCCTTGCACTTGTGATCTGAAGTAAAATAACACTTTGAGATACAAAATTGATCACACTTATTCATTCTGCAACCTCAAAAACTACTTACCCAGCCTACTTACCTAACATTTTTTCTTCTTTTGGTTTGGGTGCACTTAGACTTGCAGACCCTGATTATCTTCTTTTCTTTTGACTGCCTTCCTATCTAAATGTACCCTTATATCTTCCAAGGGCCCACATTAAGTAGTTGGGCTCCTTTATTTCTCTACCTAGCTACTGATCTGCCAAGCTTAAGCTGTTTGGATAAATATCCATTCTCTATGTTCTACAACAAGAAAATGAAACCTAGGGAAGCCAAGATTAAACTATTTGGCCTTCCCTTAACTGGAAATTCTTCAAAATGGAATGACTCATCAAAATTGGGGTACAGCAGTGGCATTTAGACTATCACACTTTCATGGCCTCTTCTTTGGCCTCCTAAGGAAATATGGAACATTGCAGCATGCAAAGTCTGACATATTTGGCATGTAAAAATGTCGATCATGAAAGATGAATACCTGTTGCAACAGGAGGCTAACAGTGGCTCCATTTGGGGATGGATTTTCCTTGTGAAAACAATAGTGGGTCAGACTGCCGTGATCTTCTATTGTTGTTGTGGAACTGAAAAACAATTCTTCGTTGGCTGCTAAAAGACTGGATGTTTGAGATCTGAACAACACTCTCCTCAACTGAATTACTGTGAACTATATAGCATCGCCTGCTTTCTTCTGCGTGCTTAATGTTATGTACAATGTTGCCTGAGCACTGCCCTTTGAAATAGTCTTAAAACATGGATCAGAAACTGATGTATTTCCCTTATTTTTGCTTTGGCCAAGGGTGCTGATATGAAACCTAAAACCCTCCTCTGTTTTAATACTATTGACTGAAGTGGGAAGCTTGATTGTAGCACTTCTAGCTGAATTTGATTTGATATAACAGCGCTTCTTGGTTCCAAGCAATCGGATTGTGTATACAAACATAAAAGGAAAGCGCAGAAATATATACAAACACTAATATAAAAATATATACACAGGGGCATTGTATCCCTTTAAAAGGGATCTCGATAATGTTTCAACATTAGGCCATTTACAGGGTCGTCTTCCACTGTGCTGTCATCTATAGATTTGAGAAAATACGTGTTATTGCCTTGTACAGCGCTGATAACAAATGGGCCTTTCCATAGAAAATCAAATTTTGCATGCTTTCCCTTGTCTTCTCTTCGTGAGTCCCACCTTAGAACTTTGTCGCCAATGCAGAAATCCTTAGCCTTGGTCCTTTTCTCAAATGCTTTCTTCAGCCTCTCTTGAAAAATTTGAGCTCTATCATATACTTGCTCTCTGGTTTGCTGAAGATGAATGGTCTGATTTATTCTTCGTTGAATATCATTTGGTTCTGCCTGAATCTCTTGTAACAACTTCATAATGGAAATGCCCATAGAAGATGGAAACCTGGCCTCCATGCCATACACCAGCTCATAAAGGCTCATCCCAATGGATCTCTTTGTTGAAAGTTTGTCTTCCCAAAGGGCATTTGTGAGCTTTTTATGCCAGTTCTTCTTGTTTTCTTCTAAGATCTTCTTGATAATATTAATCAGGCTCTTGTTGGATGATTAGGCCAAGCCATTACCTTGAGGGTAATAGGCTGTAGAGTGGCCTAAGGTGATATGAAATTTATGGCAAAAATTGATCATCTTTTTGGATTTGAAGGCAGCAGCGTTGTCAGTGATGATCTTCTCAGGGCAGCCAAATCTAGAAAGGATGTTGCATTCGAGGAATTGGATAATGGTGGTGTCATTAGCTTACCTACATGGGATGGCCTCAATCCACTTGGTGAAATAGTTTGTGGCTGTTAGAATCCATTTGTGCTGGCCTGAGGAAGAGGGATGGATTTCTCCAATGAAGTCAAGACCCCATTGTTGAAAAGGCTTTTCAATTGAGATGGGCTTAAGGGGCAAGGGCAACAACTTTCTTTTTCCCTCAAAGATTTGGCATTTGTGGCATGAAACAACAAACTTCTTTACATATGCAAACAAAGAGGGCCAATAGAAACCAACCCTTAAAATTTTGTCAACAGTGGACTTCTAGTATAAGTGCCCTCCACAGTCCCCTGCATGGAATTCTTTCATGACATTGTTAGTTTCATTCATGGTTAAACAATTAAGCAATATGCCTTCATGATTTTTCCAAAATAATGCACCATCTAAGACACAAAACTTTAAAGCCTTCATTTTTAGAAATATTTTCTTGGTTCTGGACAATCTTGGGGGAGCAAACAGGTTTAACAATACAAAAAAAATATCAGCATACCATGGGGATTGCAAGAAGGTTTCACCGATCTGTGGAGTCGCCAGCTCCTGTTCATTGTCTAGCTGGTTAATGTCTAAGGCTTGAAAGTTTGTTTCGGACATCAGTTTGGCTAAACCTTGTCCCTTTATTAGCTTGGTTGGTTTTATTTCAATGTCATACTCAAGGATGCTAGCAATCCACTTACCTCTTTTGCCCTCTATGCCCTCTTGGGTTAATATGTCTTTTACAACAGCATTTGGGACATAGGCAATCACATGTGAATATAAAATGTAAACTCGGAAATATTTAATTGCTTTCACAAGGGCATAGGCTTGCTTCTCCATGATTTGGTACTTCAAAGGGGCATCCCTAAGGGCTCGGCTAAAAAATGCAATTGGCTTTTCATTTCCTTGATCATCCTTTTGTAAAAGGACAACAACTATGGTGTGATCAGATGCAAAAGAAAAAATGATAAAATCTTTGTCAAATTGTGGACTGGTGAGGACAGGGGCTTGGGTTAAGGCAAATTTGATACTCTCAAAGGCTTGCTTGGTTTCAAGAGACCATTTTACCTTGGCATCCTTCTTTAACATTTTATTTAGCATTCATATCAGTTCGACCAAGTTTGGGATAAATCTCCGTAGGAAATTGATCTTTCCTAAGAATGCTTGCAACTCTTTTATGTTTCTTGGATATGGGATTTGAAGGATGGCTTGAATTCTTTTAGGATCAATTCTAATCCCCTCTTTTGAAATGATATGGCCTAATAATTTGCCTTCTTCAAGGCCAAAGAGAGATTTCTTGGGGTTCAAGGAAATACCATATTTCCTACAGGTTAGGAACACTTGTCTCAAATGTTTTAGGTGTTGTTGATCAGATATTGAGAAAGGGGTGAGGTCATCAAGATAGACAACCAGGAAATCATGGATTTCCTTGGCAAAGGCAATGTCCATTGCTCTTTGAAAGGTAGCACCTGCATTCTTTAGGCCGAAAGGCATCTTCACATACTTAAATGTTCCTCACGGTGTTGTAAAGGTTGTCTTGTCTTGGTCATCCGGGTGAACAAGTATTTGATTAAAACTTGAAAAGCCATCTAGCAAAGAAATTCTTGAAGACCCCACTAATCTTTGTAGAATGTGGTCCATTTTTGGTAGAGGGAGGTGATCTTTAAGGGAGACTTGGTTCAGATTTCTCAAGTCCACGCATAGTCTAATCTCCCCTGTTTTCTTTCTGGTGGGAACAAGATTGGATACCCATTCAGAAAATCTGATGGGTGCTATTATGCCAGCCTCAAACATTCTCTTTACTTCCTTCTCAATTAAAGGGAGAAGCACAGGATTGATTCTCCTTAATTTTTGTTTGAAGGGCTTTTGGTTTGGTTTTAAGGGAATGTTGTGTTGGATCACTAAGGTGGCATAGGACTTCAAGTCCTCATAACTCCAAGAAAATACATCTTGGAATTGTTTGAACAAATCAACATATTTGGATTTTTGATCGGGTGGCAAATATTGAGATAGTTTGATCATTTTGGGCTTCTCTGCTGTCCCAATGTTGTGTTCTTCTATAGCAGCGTTTAAGGGCTGCATTTTTGGATTTTTGGGAACATCATTTGCATCAAACATATCTTCTAATGGAATGAGGCCAGCAGGTAGAAAATTTTCCTTTAAATCAATGACTTCAACCTCTGTTTTAGGTATTTTTTCTGAATGCATTTACTTCAGCTCTTCTATGTTTGCATTGTCAAAAAAAGTTGGGTTTAGCATTTGTTTGGCTGTTACAGCCTGCTGATTTTCATTTGTTTGCTGTTGTTCATCCGTCATAGCATCCATGTCAATGTTGATATTTGAAAACTCATGCTCAAGAGTGAGGAAATTGTTAATCTGGGTATCATTTTCGAACACTTGCCAATCTTTAACATTATTTGGGACAACAGGCCTATGTTTTATCTCAGCAGTGAAATGGTGATCTGGCTCAAAGGGAAGCTTGCATGTACTAGAAAAAGTGGCTAGGCTGTGAGCATGTATGTTATGGCTTCTAGAAATTTTGGCAAGCTTGGTTTCAGTGAAGGAATTGAGTATTTCTGTAGCAGCAGACCTATAGGCTCTCAGTCTATTGTTATTTGTGACAAAGTTGCCTTTTATTTGTTGGATGATGAGGTCGGAGTCACCTAGAATGGAAACTTTTGCAGCTCCTAGAGCTTTGAGCAGTTTAAGGCCTAATAAGAGAGCCTCATACTCTGCCATGTTATTGGTACATTTGAAGTTTAGTCTGTAAGCATGACCTTCTACATGATTGTTATGCGTATTGTGAATCCATACACCTGCCCCTGCTCCTAACTTGTTAACAAAGCCATCAAACTCTAAATACCATGTGATTTCTTGCTTGTGGTTAGTATTAAGAGTTTCAGCCATATTAGGTTTGGGCAGATTTGAAATTCCTATTTGGGGAGGTTCTTCTAGTATGCTGGTTGCATTGGTCGTTTTGACAGTTTCATAAGTATGGGAAACCGATTCTTCATTGATTTCTTGAACTATTTCTGATTTGGAAAGGCTTTTAGGAGTGTTTTTTATGTTTTCTTTTGAGGGAAAAGATAGAAAAGGCTGATTCTCAGAGGGTTGAACATCTGTGATATCCTCAATGGTCACTTCTTTTGGATTTGGGACTGTTTTATCAACAGTTTCTATGAGGGCAGCCTTTTCTTTGATCTTCTTAGGCTGCTTTGATTCCTTCTGTTTGATGGCCTCGGGCACATCAATTGTTATAGTTCTCAGTTTATATTGTTTGTGGACCTCATAAACAACTGAATCATAACCTTGTTTAAAGTCAAAAGACTCACCAGACTGAGTCTGAAATTGATTAAAGTCATGCTCATCTTGGTCTTCTTGGGTTAGGAATACTTGTTGTTCACTTTTCAAACCCATCAAGTTTATATGAGTGTCTTCTGTCTGCTCACTAGATGTGGATGCTTCTGTATAGTTTTCTTGGAAAGGAGGCCTTATATCCTGGTCTGGGCTAGACCTACCAGCGTTTGTGTTATGAGTTTTCCTGAAATTTGGGTTCCTTATGGTATTGGGCTATTGTCCTTCCCATGTAGATTTCCTTTCAATGCTTTCCACTCTATCTCCCAGCCTGTGCATGCCACTAATAATAACATCTAGCTTTTGGTCTAAGGCTGAGGGTTCTTCCTTAAAGGTGGTTCTTCTCTCAGTTCTAGCTCTGTTTCTTTTGGCAATTAGGTTTGTCTCCACACTAACAGCAACATTTTGCATGTCTGCGAGGATTTGAGGGGCTCTTTCCCTTAATTGATAAGCCATGTCTAAATCAAATCCATCAGGAAATTTATACAAAGCAAGATCAGGTGGAGGCCTGAGGTTCTGTGGTATTGCATTATAAATATTGTTAAATATTGCACAATAGTCTAAGACAACCTCTTGAGGGCCTCTTTTGATGGTGTCATATTCAGATAATATGTGTAAGGGATCTTTCTTTTTCTCCCATCTGCTAAGAAATGTTTGGTAAAGGGCCTCTGGATTAGCTATGGAATTTGTAGCAAGGCTTGTAAACCAGGGCCTTACATCTCCTGTTAAACTTTGGACAAAAATCTTCATTCTTACACTGTCATCATCTATCTCGTAGTTCTCAAAATAATCTTGCATCTTCTTGGTATGTTGCAGGGCTGTGCAAGAACCAGTACCATCAAAATATGTGATTTTAGTTTGATAATCCTGAGGCATAGCCCCTGGGTTTGCTAGCAACTGCAGCGGTGCATATCTATTAGCCATATTTACAGGGATAAGTGGAGCAGCAGGGACAAATGGAATGACTAGAACAACAGTAATAATAGTGGTAACGGTAGTATGTGCAGTGAATGGAGCTGTGGAAGGAGTGCTTTGAGAGGTGGATGATGAACTAGGGGAAGTAGGGTTTGAAGGAAATAAAACTTTGACAGGGGTTGGAAAATAGCTAGGCTGAACTGTTTTAGGACTGGAATCAGCAAGCTCTCCTTGTTTTTTCATGCTGAGGTTTCTAGAGATTAAATTGGGATTTTCAAAAATAGCTGGTGGATTTGGGTCTGGGTTTGACCTGGTATTATGTATTTTCTTCTTAGGAGCCAACTTCTAACTTGTTTTTTGGAATTTTCTGAATAAGTCCCCAGTGGAGTCGCCAATGATGTTATCACTCAGGTTGTCCCTTGGCTCCTTAAGGGATACGACCGAGGTAACCACAAACTGATCTTTGGACTGCAGGTCCTAGGCTACCTGCAATCAGAGAGGGCTCTCTCTTTCTGTTTTAACTTTGTTTTGGGTTGATTTTAGGCCAGTTATATGCTTCTTTGGGTTTTTGTTTAATTTTTGGTGGGATGATTGATGTTTTCAAGTAGGGAGGCATGCATAGTGTGAGAGGTTCAAACCATTGGGCATGGAGTCATGGAATTGGGCTGTTGGTGCATTTTATTGGTCACAAGAAGAATATAGAGCAAGATAGCTACACATGAAACAATCTTTCAAGTTAAAAGGATGAAATGAAGGCTAAGGAATGAAAGGCAACTAAGAATCTCTCATTCAGCTTAACACAGGGAAGGCGAGTGAACTATATCTAGGAGCAGTCAAGAATTCCTAAATAATAGTCATACATGAATGAAACAGAGCAAATACGAGCCATGAGGAATTCATATTTATGCCTGAATCATAAGAAAACATATATAAGTCACAGAAACTGAGCATAGAGTGCAGCCACACAAATTCTAAGCTAATCTTTCTTTCTGTAACTTAAATGGTGATATATGTATGATATAAACATATATGAATTGAAAACAGAGGTAAGAAACACTTATTGGGCCATGTAGCAATGCAACAATTCTATATTTCACTCTTCAGCCATTAATAACACAACAGACAGTCCATCCTCCAAGCTTTTCAGCAGTCTTTGATTATAGAGATTCTCAAACATATAGTGCGAGTCCCAAATCAGGATTATCCACCAACCAACCCTTTAAACAATGAATTAGGGTGGTTTATATAGGGAAAATATCTAAAATATCTATTACAGCAGATCTTAAACAGATCTGAGGGAAATGAGTTCTTTAATCTAATCTTGTCATGAAATTAATGCAAGAAGATGTCAATTTGAGCTGCGCTGGAGGTAGATGCATCAAAATGAGTTAATATCTGTCCTTATGGCTCGATGTAGTGTTTCTGTAATAACTATGCTTCGGGCTTTGATTCCCTGCTCATGAGTGGCTTTGATGTGCATTAACTGTGATCTGAGAGCCTTAAATGGTTTCACCGCTTTCTTTGACTTTGCTTGGCAGCCTTTAATGTTCACCTGCTTCGATCTGATACTCTTTAATTTAATCGAGGCTTCATCTTTCCTCTGATACTCTTTAACACTTGAATCAGGCCACTTTCTCTCGATCTGATATGCTTGAAACTGTCAAATCGCCCCTTTTCTGCCCTTTCAAGTCAAAAATGGCTGCTGCAAATGATTTTCGTGGCCTCTAGAATGCTACCGGCACTAACCGGTTTGAATACGATCATAAATGAAGAAATACTATCAAAACTGCGAATTTTCGGGCCTGTTGGTAGCCGAGCAATATGAAGCCTTCCATTTTGGTCATTAACTGCCTCTGTTTTACATTATGGGCATCCTTTTGCTACGATCTACACCCTTCGCGCCTTCTTTCAGTGATGACGTCAGTATGATGCCAGTAGTGGGTCCCAGTACGGCAGTGACGTGGCAGGGTGATGTGGTAGGGTGACGTGGCAGTACGACAGGGATTGAATCGACGATCGAAAATCGGCGGGGACAGGGGGTGATGGCTTTTATATGTGTGAGGCGATGGAAGCGATCGCCGATATCAGACAAAGTGATAAGGCATGCATTGTGCGGAAAAATGGGAAATATTTGCAGAAATGCCATATTATTGAGGTAAAATGAGTTTAGCGGCAACACTTAAGTTTTGCAATATAACCAAGTCTTACGGGGAAGTGGAGGCATATATGGATAAATGATGTGATTGCGAAAATGAGTGGATTGCGATGCGATATGCTTTCGGGTGTGATAGTAATATCGCATTGGCGGATGAGAGGGGGGATATATATGCAGGTACAGAACCTTGCAACTGCCGATCGCGATATCGCGATCGGGGAAATGATATCAGGGAGTTATAAAAGGGGGGCGATGAATGAATGATCCAACCTCCGACAGCGATATCGCGTCGGAGGGGAGGAAAAACTCATAGGAGGAGGGTTAATGTGATTGGAGGAGGTTTTTTTTTTTAAAGCTTTGGAAGGGTTCTTGAGGCCTCGGAAGGGGTCCGATAACCAAAAAAGAGGGATTTCATGCCTTGGAAGGAGTCCAAAGACACTTTGAGGGAGTTTAAGAAGCAAAACTGAGGGTTCTTACTTAAGTTTTAGGTAAACTTAGTAATTCCAATCATATTTATGGTTATATTTCAACCAGAGGAGGGGATATGTAAATAATGGGGATTTTTACTATATTTTTTAGTATGGGAAGGGGAAATAAGGAGGGATTTACATAATAGGGTTAAGAGTTAATATGAATTTTGTGAAGAAAGTGCTAAGGATAAGAATCTTAGGCTTTAAAGGGGAAACCGGACCTGTATAAGAAATATAAGCATCCTTAAGCAAAGCAGATGTTTACTTAGGCAATGCTATGAAAAATAATGAAACTAAAAAGATATCAAACAGATCTTGACCTTTTTGGGGAGGTCAGTGAATGATTTGGGGAACAAGAAGAAAGGGGAGTTAGTCATGCCTCGCTTGAGCTGCTCCAAGGGAAAATTGCCTTGCACTTGTGATCTGAAGTAAAATAACACTTTGAGATACAAAATTGATCACACTTATTCATTCTGCAACCTCAAAAACTACTTACCTAGCCTACTTACCTAACATTTTTTCTTATTTTTGGTTTGGGTGCACTTAGACTTGCAGACCCTAATTATCTTATTTTCTTTTGACTGACCTCCTATCTAAATGTACCCTTATATCTTCCAAGGGCCCACATTAAGTAGTTGGGCTCCTTTATTTCTCTACCTAGCTACTGATCTGCCAAGCTTAAGCTGTTTGGACATATATCCATTCTCTATGTTCTACAACAAGAAATTGAAACCTAGGGAAGCCAGGATTAAACTGTTTGGCCTTCCCTTAACTGGAAATTCTTCAAAATGGAATGACTCATCAAAATTGGGGTACAGCAATGGCATTTAGACTGGCACACTTTCATGGCCTCTTCTTTGGCCTCCTAAGGAAATATGGAACATTGCAACATGCAAAGTATGACATATTTGGCATGTGAAAATGTCGATCATGAAAGATGAATACTTGTTGCAACAGGAGGCTGACATAATAACCATGGTGTGATTACGGGGTTAGGGGATGGGGTGTGCTACAAACACATGTTTTCTTATACTTTTTTCCTTCCTATAATTTTCCTTAGAGAAATCGAAATATATATTCTTGCTCTGGTTCATCACTTGCTTTGGATATTCAAGAGATCTTTTGTTGGATGTTATGAATGCATAATCAAGCTTCTTGGAATGATCTATATTTTATGAGCTTTGGGGACCATTTTTCTTGTGTTCCTAACAATTTCATTGATAAATAAGACCTATCTTAATAATTGGGGACCTCTACATGTTGAGTATGTAATCTTGGGATTCAATCCCTTTATGGAACTTTGAATTTAATTTCTCTCATTCTCTCTCAAGACAACCACCTTGGGCCTCTAGTATTTCATAGGTTTTCTCCCTTTCATTTAGTTGTTCAGACAAAAACTCCTTTAACCCTTTTTCTTCTTCTAGATAAACTTTGAGAGAAAATATGGTGTCTTCATTTTGACTTTTATCTTAAATTTGTTGCATCAATTGAGTTTCTTTCTTTCATAGGATCCTTATTTCCTTTAATTCAATTTATGTTCTCCCTCATAATCAACTTCTACCTCAAGTTCTTGAGTCTTAACAATGAATAATATTTCACCCTTTTCTTTATCATTCACACTTTCATTCCTTTTACTGTCATGTTGTTCCTTTGAGTGAAAATTATTTTCATACTTGCTTGCTTCTTCTTTTGTTGTTTATACTTGAATCTTGACTCATAATCACAATCATTCATAAGGTAATTTATATCCATAATGACCAAATCATACATATTCAAAACATTTGAAAGGAATCTTACTTTGAATGTTTTAGTTCCTCCTTTTAGTTTGTAGATGAACTTAGATTCTTCATCTATGAAGGCATTGTCTAAATGAAGAAGATGGGAGACAAATTTATCCTATTTTACATTTTCATCATGGCTTTTCTTGGTCTTTGATTAATTAAGTATGTATATATTATTATCCGTTTTTTTAGCTTTTTCTACTAATTTCTGTAGAAATTATGGTGTATATTTGCAACTTCTCATGAATTTTTAATCAAAATCACAAGACACAAACCTAATCTATTGCTCTGCGGCATTCAATTCACAATTTAGAACATAAATAACAAACATGCAATGAGATATAACACACATTCACACAATATTTTTCTAGGGGAAAGCAACTTGCTAAAAACCCCCTTTCCTGCTTGCATTAATCTGATGAATAGAGATGTATTACAATTTCTTTGCTCAACTAAGAATAACCTGCAAGTGAATAAGATATCTCTCTCCTCACTGAGAAGATATGACCCCTACTCATTCAATTTTTTCCTTTTCTTGAGCCCATGTTTCCTTGCACAATTCCCTGAGAAATTAGGCCCCTAATATTTAGGAATTTCTCCCAAATGGATTGTGCAATTCCCAAGGTTGATCATTGGACTGCATGCAACACATCTACAATCAAGACCTGTATACAACTAATGTTACATTTCCTTGGAATCTCCACCGTAGTTGGGGAACTTGAATTCTCTGCATGCACTAGCTATTTTGGGTTGATTGATCAGTTAACTAGATGATCACTGAGTTTGACTAAGGTACCACTACATAACTGACCTTCCACTACTTCCTCCAACAATTGGAACTAGTTTAACTGAAAATAACTTGAAATAACTGACCTTTATAGCTACAAATTAGCAACCACACATGCTTAACTTGACTCTAACTCCTCCAACCCAAATTTACTAATTAAACTAGTTGACACAAGCTAGGTCACACAATTTAATTGCATCCAAGTTGTCTGTTGATTTGGAAATTCGATTTTTCTCAATCTAATCAAGGCAAAATCAAATTGAGAATTTCTTGTTGTATCTTTTCAATACTTCCTCTTAGCAAGAAAGTGATTATCAACCACCACTATCCTGCACTTGTGGAACTCGAACTTCCCTCTTGGCAAGGCCTTTGTTAAAATGTCAATATCTTGTTCCTATGTCGGAATGTATTGTAGCAACATTATATGCCTTCACACATAGTCCCATAAATGGTGATACTAGATATCTATATTCTTGGATTGATTGTGAAATATAGGATTCTCATAGAGCTTAATGCAACTATGATTATCACACTAGATCACAGTTGGATCCATTATCTGAAAAACAGTCCCACAAGTATCTTTCTCATCTAGATCACTTCACATGTTGGTTGACTTGCAACCATGTATTATGCTTCTGTCAAGCTGAGAGCCACAAATATTTCCTTCTTGTTGTACCAGGAAATATATGTGAACCCAACACTGAAAAATCCACCTAATGTACTCTTTCGGTCTGATGGACTCCCTACTTAATCTACATATATGAAGCCACACAACTTCACTCCCTTTGTCCATCTATACCATAGTCCAAATTGGGTAGTGCCTCTAAGCTATCGTAAAACATGCTTATTTTCCTTCCAAAATAATTTGGTTGGTTTAACTATATCTTGGCTCACTTGATTGACTACATAGGATATATCTGGTTGTGTCTTCAGAAGGGACATTAGTGAACCTGCTATTTGACGATAAATGATAGCATCCACATCCTCAACTAAAGTGGCATCCAACTTCCTCCAGTTGGTTTCTATAGGTGTCTCCGTGGGTTTGAAAATCTCCATGTGGAACTTTTGTAGTATCTCATTTGCATACTTGAGAGACAAAAAATTCCCTGTTTCCTTTCCATACTTCCAACCCGGGGAAATAATTCATGAGACCCATGTCTTTCATTTCAAATTCCATTACAAGGTCCTCCTTGCAATATCTAATCAACTTTCCTTCACTAGTTAAAATCAAATAATCAATATATAAGACAATAATAAGAAATTTACCTTCTACCAATATCTGATAGAGGTTTGCATCCACTTCACTTTTGGTGAAGTCCAAATCAGTGAGATGGCTATTGATCCTCGTGTACCAAGCACGATATTATTATTTGAGACCATACAATGCTTGCTTGAGTCTGCACACAGGAGACTCTAAATGAAATGTGTCAAAACCTTTTGGTTTCTTGATGCACACCTCATCCTTAATAACTCCATTGAGAAATGTTGTTTTTACATCCATCTGGTGGATCATCTACCCCATCCACACAACTAGTGAAAGAATTGGTATAATGGATGCATACATTGCTATAGGAGAAAAGGTCTCCTCATAGTCAATTATCTCAACTTGATATTACCCGTTAGCCACAAATCTGGTCTTATACTTCTCTATGCTTCCGTTTGTTGCCTACTTCACTTTAAAGATCCATCTCGAACCCACTACTGATATATTTGTTGGCCTGGGACCACTTCCCAAACATTGTTCTTTACAATGGATTTGTATTCCTCCATCATTGAATCAACCCATACAGGTTTCTCAACTGCTTCCTCAAAATAGGATGGCTTAGTCTCTACCAGCTGAGTCATTAGATCCATATGTAGAAAATCCTATAGATTCACAAGCTAATGCAATTTTCTAAAGAAAGAGACAAGAACCTACTTCTACTCTTTACAACAGAAGCCCATAAACATCGAGAAAAAAATAATCAATAGAGGAAGAGAATCAAAGGCACATAACACAATAAATATCTGAGGAAAGCTATAGGTCAAAACCCCACTATCTATTTTGTATGAATATAAAAAATCAAGATGAAATTACAATATGTGTTCTCTCTAGAACAATCCCAACACTCAGCAAAGTCAATCTTCAACTCATAAGAAAGCTCAAGGCCAAATCTTAGCCTCTTCACAAGCTCTCCAAGTATTTATTCCAATGTGTAATTCCTATGAAGGATAGCTTGTATTTAAAGGGAAATAAAGCCTCTAAAAAACTGTGCAATCCCTTAATGATCAGTTCATGATTGTATGCACTATTAGTGCAACTCAGAAAATTATAAAACATACAATACACTGTCCCTTCACTCTAATCTTAATTGGGTCTTTCTTAGAATCAACATGCATGAGTTTATGATGAGTAAATATTCAGTTAACTAGAGTAGCACTGGTGGAGTTCATTAGTGTCACCACTTATTGTTAACTCACTATTAGTTCTCTTATTAGTTTGAGAACTAATTTAACTGAACTGACTCATGAAACTGAGTCTTCTATTTTACAACTCACAATTAACTCACATTGGACTCCTACAAAGTAGGGAGAACATATACATGACTTCTAAAAGACTTCCAACTCAAATTTCCTAAGTTAAGTAAGTGTAATAAACTTAATTTAACTATTTTAAGTTGTTATGAGGATAGAATTCGAATTTAATTCAGAGTTTAATTCAAGGAAAAATTAAACTAGAATTTCTTGTTGCCATTTCTCAACACTCCCTCTCAACAAGAAAGGGATTATCAACTACCCCAATCTTGTTTGTATGAAAATTGAATTTACATCTTGGCAATGCCTTTTTCAAGATGTCAGAATCTTGCTCTTCCGTGGGAATGTAATCTAATTGTAGTTTTCAACACTATACAGAAATTAATTTGCATATGAATTCTAAGAACATAAAATAAACAATGCAAGAGCATAACACATAAAACACATATACACAAAGATTTTCCCCTGGATCCCAAAATCATGCCTACCAACTTGATTTTTCATTATATTCCTTTCAATGTTATAATACATGTATATACATGTCAATGCATCCACTACCATGTACTAAAAACCATTGTGCCCATAACCATGTGCAAAAACCATGCACAATATTATAGGTAGGTTCACCCACCTAATATATGGTCCAAAATAAATTTCCTTGGGATGATGCCCCAAACCCCATAGAAGGGACCTACCCACCCCCTTCAAAGCCCCTGGACACGAGGGCCTGCTGCCCCCCCCATGACCCCCCCGCTATGAAATCGGTGCAACGAGGGGGGGGCTCCACCCCCCACCCCAACCCCCTGGTTAACTAGGGAGGCTAGTCGTGGAAAGAATATAACACAACCCAACACTAATAACATGATTCTCCTAAATACACAATCTCTTAGATGATGATACCGGATATCAATATGCTTGGACTAATCTTGAAAGGTTGGATTTTCAAATAGTTTGATACAACTATGATTATCACAATAAATCATTGTCGGATCCATATTTTGACCAAGAAAACCAACCAGGATCTTCCTCATCCAGATAGCCTCAGATGTTGCCTAACATGCAGCCATGTAATCTTCCTCTTTCGAACTTAGTGAAACCTATCTCTATTTCTTGTTGTATTAATAAACTACCGCTAACCCAATACTAAAGATCCCTCCTGATGTTCTCTTCCTGTCGGATGGACTCCTTGCCCAATCTGCGTCGATGAATCCTTGAAGCTTCACTCTCTTTTTCTATTTGTACCATAACCCAAACTGAGTAGTTCCTCTCAGGTATCTCAATACATGCTTTTCCACCTTCTAATACAGCTTAGTAGGCCTAACCATGACTTGAGTAAGTTGTTTAACTACATAGCACATATTTGGTCGAGTGTTCACCAAGTACATGAGTGAATCCACAAGCTACCTATAAACAATAGATTCCACTACTTCCCCTAAGATACAAACAACTCCCCATCTCCCTACCATACCTCCATGCCAAGAAAGTAATACATGAGCCCCATGTCCTTCATCTCAAACTCTCTTGCAATATTTGATGAGATACTCATTATACGTCAGTATAAGATCATCTACATAAAGTACAATGATCAACAACTTACCTTCCACAACTATGTGGTACAGGTTCACATCCGCTTCACTCTTCATGAAGCCAAACCTAGTGAAGTAGCTATTTGTCTTGGTGTACCAAGCATGGGGTGCTTGCTTCAGCCCATACAATGCTCTCTTGAGTCAGCACAGATGCAAATCATGGTCCAAGGTTTCAAAACCTTCGGGCTGCTCTATGTACACCTATTCCTCAATCATGCCATTAAGGAATTCTTCACATCCATCTGATGGATCTTCCGACCCATCTGTGTTGATAGTGCCAAAATAGATCCGATTGACGAGTACCTTGCAATAGGAGAAAAGGTCTCATCATAGTCAATCCTCTCTACCTGTGAAAAGCCATGGGCCACAAATCTGGCCTTATGCTTCTCCACACTACCATCTGCAGCTTTGTTTACCTTGTAAATCCAATGGGAGCTCACAACTGACTTGCCCTTCGGTCTGGGGACCACATCAAAAACACTGTTTAAAACTATGGAGTCATACTCCTCCACCATCGCATCAACCCAAACCAATTGTTGCACTTCTTCCTGAAAGGAATATGGATCTGTCACAACAAATGCACCCATAAGTGCCATGTATCTAGTGTACCTCTCTAGTGACCTCCTCTATCTATGCTGAGAATAGGGTTCTCCCACATTCTCTCGTGCACCATCCAACAATCTGTCAGCCTCTCTAGTGCACTTTCTTCCCTCTCTGGAAGACTCTGCCTGAGTGGATTTCATCCATTATTTGAACCTCTACATGTGGCTACTTCACATCAACCTAAGGCTCCTTAACCTTAGGAGCTAAAATTTCCTTAGTTGTATGTATCTCAAGCTTCCTCTCAAGGGATACTTGCATGGCCTTCTCCTCATCGAACCTGATGTCCATGCGAACCACTATCACCCGACTAGTCGGCATGTACACTCAATAGTTGTGGGTTGTACCAGTATACCCCACAAAGATCCCCAACTCTGTTGTTCACTCAAGATTTTTGTGTGCATCTTTGGTCACATGGTAATAAACCAATGATCCAAAAATCCTGAAGTGACCAACATCTACCCTCTTATTGGTATAAGCCTCTTCTAGTGTCTTCATCTCAAGTATCCGATGTGGGCTATGGTCCTGAACATAAACCACTATGTTACATGCCTCATCCCACAAGTGTAGTGATAGCCCCTGCTCATACAACATTTCCCTTGTCACCCCTATTATTCTCTTATTCTTCCTCTCGACAACCCCATTCTGTTGATGGTTATGGGGTGTCGTCAACTCTTGTTTAATCCCTTCCATTACACAAAAGTTCTTAAACCCATTGGAGACATACTCACCACCATTATCACTTTGTAGAGCTTTAACCTTCTTTCCAGACTCTTTCTCTACCAATTATTTGAACTCACAAAAATTTGTGAAAGTTTGATCCTTTTTTTGCATAAAAAATACCCAGCATTTATGAGAATAGTTATCATCAAATATAACATAATACCTGTGTTTGGCCATGGATGCTGTTGAGAATGGTCCACACACATTTGAATGGGCTTTCTCCAAAATAGACTTTTCTCGACTATATTTGTCTCCAAAGGAAGACTTGGTGTATTTTCCCAAAGTACAACCCTTACATATATCAACTTGCTCGAGCGTACCTTTGGAAAGACTAGTAGAGATTTTCTAAAATATCTTCAAAGCCCCATGGTGCAAGTGGCCCAATCACCTGTGCCAGAACTCGTTGATGTCTGGGCTCAACATATTTTCTGCTTTTGAACTCAAAGTAACACAATCCTCTACCTCTATCTTATAGAGATTTTGAACTTGAATCCCTATCTTCTTTACTTGACCCATGGCTATGTGTTGAAGTAACGCCTTTCCTTTCGAAAAGACCGCATCATAGCCTCTATCCTCAAGCATGGGAATGGATACCAAATTCTTCGTTAGTACAGGTACATGCATAACATTATTCAAGGTGAGTGGAGCTTCATGCTCCCTATGAAACATAATAGGGCCCACACCATTAACACTATACTTACCATCATCACCCATCTCTATATGCATCTTAAGATATTTCTCCTCTAGTTCATTGAATAACTCTATGTCATCATTCATGTGGAAATAATCTCCACTGTTTAAGTACCTGTTGTGCTATACAACAACCTCCCCCCCCCCCCCCCCCCCATTTCAATTTTTAAACTCTTAGTTTTAAAATTCCAAATAAGAAATGGGTCCCCTTTAGAATATAAATAAAAGTAATAAACTTTTTGAGTATAATAGATTTTCCATAAAATTCATATGAAAATTGCTTTTAGAGTATTAGGACCACTCATTGCAAATCACATTTCTTTAAAACTCATGAAAATCCATTTGGAGAGCTTGCAATGCAATCATAGTCATAACAAAACCCTCATTGCAAAGTTTTATCAAGGTAAGCCTTTTATACACACAATGTAATAAAACTATCGCATCTCGCACAACATTAATCCCACGGAATGACTTAAAGCGACATTGAAACTTTGCGATGTGATAAGCCTATCACAAATCGTATATCGCTGATTCATAGTGAAGTGTCCAATCCTTTGAAATCTTACAATGCGATAAGGCTATCGAAATCGCATATCGCTAATTCATAAGGAAGCATCCAATATACTGCATTGAAGAATTGTGATACAAAGAAATAACGTGATTTGCCAAGATTAAAACTCCCTGTCTCCCCATGCTAGCTTAGCACTCATCGCAATCGCAACTATGAAAACAAACCTTTTGAGTGTGGTGCTTGTAACTCTCAATTTGCGATACGCGATTATTACACAAATATTAAAATAATGCAATCGTTGATCGCAAATCGCAAAGTCATGACACCTATTCTACAAAATATCGTTACAAGACTTGTGATATGACATATGGTTTCAGCATTAAAGTTTCACGTTGGAAGTTACAGTAAAACATTAAGGAGCAGTTATGGGTAAATCCTTTGAAGATTTTATCCATGATAGCTAAGTGCAATATAACATCTCATGCATCTAATGTGCTTAATTGCATTTAGTTCATAATTTGTATTATCTCTTCTCAAGTTTTTCGACTATTACACTCCTCTTTCTCATTTTGCAGAACTGACTGAGAATCACACAATCAGGAAAGATGTCTAAGAAATCTCAGAAGGCAAAGGCCCCCATTGTAGTGGAAGAAGCACCATCAAAATGGTGGTAATTGCAGATACTAACTATCTAGGCCTCAGTAAAATCTCATGGGAGGGCATCTATGCTTTACTCGAAGCAGAAAATCGAATGGAGATAGAAGAAGAAGCAACAATGGATGGAACCGGTCGAACAGAAAGCATGCTCAATGGTTTGGTCAACTCCTTCCTCCATAAAATAGCAGCCCGAGCCAAAGTGTTACCAAATAATGATCTAGTGAGATGGGTAATCAAAAGTATTAATATAAAAAATAAAGCTTTTTTCACAGCCAATGGGAGGATGTTCAGGACATTCAAGCTTGAAGATGTCAAGAAGATGTATCATTTATCGGATCCCCAACGGCACTACAATAAGGAATTTCTAGAAGCTTTTGCTAAAGAGAATGACATAGAGTTAGACCTTATCAAATAGTGGAGATATTTTCCAAACAAGCATAAACACGAATCCTCGGGTATGTACTCTTTGGAAGCCCAAATTCTACTAGGTTTTCTATAGAAATGGTCCCATTAATAGAAGCAGCAGTCAACTCTTTTATTATGGATTGGGAAACCATTCTATCAGATAAAATGGCCAGTCAAATATTAGATTATAGAAGAAACAAATTTGTCACCACTTGAGTCGTGCCCCCATTTTATATGAGCACCTACATAATGGACAAAATATGTTTTAATTCTGACTTTCCCATTCTGGTTTGGAAATGGATTGTTCAAGATCCAACTCCCATTCATATTTATTATAAGTATTTATGGAAGTTTGACTACAATAATCATATATACATAATTTTCCATGGTTTTGTTTTACATGTTCATCAAGCCATTTTTAACAAACCTGCTCCTCGAGTCTTTGACGAAGCCAGTATTGACTTAACTTCAATCAGCAGTTGGTTCGAGGAGGAAACTTTTACCTATATTAGGGTTTTTGGGAGTATTACAGACCCTCATGTCCTTCCAATATATATCCCATACAAGCTATTAGCTAGGGAAATAGCATACCAGATGGTGGAAAAGGGGATGACTAGAAACCTTAAAGACTCTAAAAAAACAAGTGTGGCCTTCATTTCACCTCCGCTGTGGCATTTACAATTGCATGATTTTAAACATGCTAAGAAATAAGCAGAGAAAACTAAGGACTTGATTCTAGCAGTGATTCCTAAGAGATAGTATGATCCAAATAAGGTCGCTTACAATTTTCACCAGTCAGGTGAAAATTAACAAATTTATCCATGAGGAGAATGAGCTTGATGATTTATTCACTTTTGTAGATTTATTCTCACAAGTAACTCTTCTGGAAAGATTCAAACTAGGAGCCGCAAAGATGGATAAATTCATGGAATACAGGACATGGAGGTTACAGACATTGCCTCTAGATTTATTGGATACTACCCCTACTTTTCAGCAAGCAGAGTACAACGAAGAGCAGACTATTGAAGAGATTTCCACGGAAGGGGAAACAACTGAAAAAACCAGTGAACCCCTTAGCACAAATGTTAATATTGACCTCGTCTTGATAAAAGAATGGGGGAAGTTTGGTCAGCACATCAAAAGCCAGAGTGACCCCCAAAACAGTGTCGCATCAACATTGCCCGCAACACAACAACCCATCGTTACTGAGAGCACGATTGAAGTGACACCTAGTATAGACATAGATCAGAAAGAGATTGAAATAATCTCTAAAGATCCTTCAGGTGAAATAACATTAAATATTGAAGAAATACCACCTTTGAATGTCTTTTATAGCCCAAATCACAGCATTGTAGTCAGGAAATAGAGAAAAAAGAGGAAAATTGACCAAACATCATCCATAGCTCCTCAATATGAATTTATGAATGTTATATGGAAGGATTTAGAGGTCAATCCTTCTAAGGATTTGACTAAGTTATCCCAATATACAGGGGCCTACACGACTGCCACAATTGATAAGGCCACTAATGTCAACCAATTAATCAAAGAGAAAGATCAAAGGATTACTCAGCTTGAAGAGTAAACAACAGAAGAACAACATAATATTAATCGGCTTGAAGAACCGTTGGCAAAAGAAAAATAGAGGAACGAGCAGCTCAAAGTTCAATTAAACTTGGAGAAACAAAAGATTGACCAACATGCCATCCAAAAACAATAGTTGTCCCAACAGCTCAAACAAATTCAATTGACACATCAATAAGGAATGAAGGCTAAAGAGGAGCAAATCTCATAGCTACAAATATATACAGAACAATTCAAAGATTATACTAAGGTCAAGGAATTTAATAAGGAAGCCCTAGAAGCAAATAGGCGTTATCGCAATAGCTCAATCTCCTTTGCCATTAAATATCGCTTGTTGATCCATTATGCATCATAACTACATCACCGATCGATCAGACAGTTAATACCAGATTAGAATTTGAGGACGTAGATGACAATGTCACAAATTTCCTCAAATGGAAAAGAACATTGGAAGGCAGAGCTGCTAACCTACCAAAGATTCAAGAGTCGCATAAAGAAGTATTGTTTTCGGAATGGGAAACACAGTTAATAAAGGCAGAAAGGGCTACTTCCAAAGGCAGAGCTATAATGAACAATATGATAGAGCTGGTAAATGATAATTTATATGGAGTCAATTTGATTTCTCATTGTTCCCCTGGAAAGCTCCCAAAAGCGAAATCGTTAGAAAACCATTGGAAGTAGGATTTGGCCATCAAAGAAGAACAACTCAGCAGATTACAAAGCCTTACTTAGGATGCATATTGGTCCTTTTTGGTCAAGCCGCATAGTCAACAGATGACCATCAAATGCCTTGCCGATGCTGTTGATCGCATTTTTCCCGAGATTTTAGATGCCATGTACATGGGAAAACTACATTTTAGGATGAGTCATCCTCAAAAATTTCAAAAATTTCTCTCAATTTGTTAGTTGTGGATATAGGAGAAGACATATATACAATGATTTTTTTCAAAGGCAATCGCACTACTATTTTTGCAATTCAAATCCCAGATTTTAATGTTTGCGGTTCCAAAAACTCTAAGAGATTTTGTTGACAGTTTGTTTTAGTTCTATTATATAAACCCTTTCATGTTATTAAAGGAGGGATCCTCAATTTGTACAAAAACTAGACTTTATAAGTTGCACTTTTTCACTTCTAAAAATATTTTTTTATGAGCAGTGGATCAAGGTTTCAAATTTTTGTGAAATAACTTTTTCAAGACCCACATTTTTGTATCTCCTAGAAGTTCCTGGAATAAAGAGGTGGAACCAGAATGATATTTACATATCAAGGGTCAAATGCATGCATTATTTATATCACTGTTCTTTTTGTCTTGATTTAATTAGCATTTCATTTAACTTGCTATTGTTGATGTATCCATACACTTCAAACAATTATATATTGAGTCACTTCTGAATGATTTAGAATTGTTACATCAGAGATATATGTCAACAATAAATATTACGATGTCATGCAATATGTTTTTTCAGTTACTTTGTTTAATTTCTTAAACAAATTAATCATCATTTAAATGCATTTTTCTATGGATAAGTAAATCATCTATATGATTTTTTGTCTATTGGGAATTATCAAGAATCACATTGTTATAAGATTACCCAGGTTATGTAGGTATATTTGTATATTTTAAAGTCACAGATTAAACCATCTACCACCTTCGATATACATTTTAAAATACTCATTCATTAAACCACACATTATTGAGAAACTGGTCCTATAATTCCTAGTCGAAGCCACCATCCCAAATGGAAAAGGAGTTGTACTAAGGTCCAGATTGAGTGGTTAACCCCCAATGTTGGTGCTATGATTTTAGAGGCATCAACAATACCATACCCTTCCCATGATTGAAGACACCATGCATGAAATGAGGGAAAAGTCCAATTCATATTGGGAGGCCAAAGCCTCACCCACTAATCCTCTTGACGACTTCTCCTTGGAATTCTTCAATGGAAAATTTGTAGCAAAGTGACCCATATCGTGACAATGAAAGCATTTAACTTTCATTATGTCCTTCTTCTTACCTCCATGATAAGAATCTGATTTGGAATGAGAAATTTTACCTTTCCCCTTCCTCGCCTTAATCACTAAGGAACAGTTCTCTTCATCATGAGTCTTTAATGGAGAGCCATCCATGGTGTTCCTCCTGATCTCATCCTACATCAAATCCGACCATAGTCCTTCCCAATCTGGCATCTTCTCCTGACCATTGATAAAGTCCTGATAAATATGCCAACTCTTTGGGAGTCCAAGAAGAGCAAGGCTCACCATATCCTCCTAGGAAACCATGATTCCAACGCTTCCAAGTTCATCACGACATTGAGTGAATTTGGTCAAGTACTTTGGAATCGTCTCACCTTTCTCAATCTTGATTTTATGAATTTTATTCTTCAGTGCCAACTTCCTTTTATCACTGCTATTTTGATACAAGTCCATCAATGTTTCCCACATAGAATATAGGGTTTCCTTTCCATGGAGACTCGAGAAAATATGATCTCAAACTCCCTCAAGGATTATTTGCCTTGCCTTCACCACATACTTCTTCCACTTGGCCAAGTTCTGTCCATTAGTAGCTGCTAGCTTAGGAATTGCTTGTTCAACAAATTCCTTCAAGCCATTGTCCTCTAGCTTAGCCTCCATCCTATCCCTCCAGGCTATGAAATTTGAGCTGAATTCCAAGGCATACTCAAGCCTCAACCCATGGAATGCCATTTTCCTATCTTGAAGTATGTATTGCAAATTCGACTTTAACCTATAACCCAGAAACTCAAAAATTCAAAATATCCTCTAGAGAGCTGATTTTAGATCAACAATATCTCCCTCATCTAAACTCTGATCCAGTCGATTGTTTTTTGAATTTGGGTATGTTTTCCCAAGGAATCCAGATCTGCAATTTTTTTCTGAAAATTTTGCATAGAAATTCTCAAATATACTCTGCAAACTCTCTACCCAAAAAAAATCTTGCTCCGATACCATGTAAAAAATCTTGTAGATTTACAAGCTAATGCAATTTTCTAAAGCAAGAGACAATAATATACTTCTACGCTTTATAGAATAAGCCCATAAACATCGAGCAAATAATAATTAATAGAGGAAGAGAATCAATGGCACATAACACAATAAATATCCAGGGAAATCCACAACTCAAAACCCCACTATCTATTTTGTATTAATCCTGAAAATCAAGATGAAATTACAATGCTTGTTCTCTCTAGAACAATCCTAGCACTCAACAAATTCAATCTCCAACTCATAAGCAAGCTCAAGACCAAATATTAGCCTCTTTACAAGCTCTCCAAGTCTCTATTCTAGTGTGTAATTCCTTTGAAGGATAGCTTGTATTTAAAGGGAAATAAAGCCTCTAAAAAATTGTGCAATACCTTAAGGATCAGTTCTTGATTTCATGAACTATCAGTGCAACTCAAAAAATCTTAAAACAAATAGTACATTGTCCTTGCACTCTAGTCTCAACTAGGTCTTTCTTAGAATCGACATGCATGAGTTTTTAAGGAGTAAATATTCAGTTAACTAGAGTAGCACTAGTGGAGATCATTAGTGTCACCATTGACTATTAACTCACTATTAGTTCTCCCAATCAGTTTGAGAACTAATTTAACTGAGCTGACTCATGAAACTGAGTCTTCTATTTTACAACTCACAATTAACTCACATTGGACTCCTACAAAGTAGGGAGAACATATAAATGACTTCCAAAATACTTCCAACTCAAATTTCCTAAGTTAAGTAATCTTAATAAAGTTAATTTACCTATTTTAAGTTGATATGAGAATAGAATTCGAATTTAATTCACAGTTCAATTCAAGGACAAATTAAACTATAATTTTTTGTTTCCATTTCTCAACACCATGTGGCCAGTGTACTAATTTGGTGACCTTCTTTTCCAGTGCAAATTCAAAAGATCTCCCACATTCTCCCTCGCATCCTACACAATTATATCAGTTTCCCTTGTCCTTTTCCTGCCTTCTCTGGATGGTTTTGCTTGAGTGAGTGTCTCCACTCTCTACTCCTCTACTTGTGGCTACTCCACAACTTCTTAAGACTCCTCATTTGGAGCTAAAATATCCTCTTATATTGGGATCTGAAGCTCCCTCTTAAGAGAACACCCCATCGCTTTCTCCTCATCAAAATTTACATCCCTTCACACAACTGTCATTTTGAGGCATGGTAAGTACACACGATAGTTGTCGGGAGTTTCTCTGTAGCCCACAAATACCCCCAATTATGTCTTCAGCTCAAGCTTCTTCCTTGATTCTTTAGAGTTATGGTAGTAAATAGAGGTTCCAAAAATCCTGAAGTGTGACACACTTTCTCCCTGAGAAAGCCTCCTCTACTGTAACCATACCAAGAATTTGATGAGGATTTTGATTCTACAAATAGACTATCGTTTTGCATGCCTCAGCCCACAAATGCATAGGCAGACCTTGTCCAAGCAACTTCGCCTGCGTTTCTCCCATAATGCTACAATTCTTTCTCTCAACCACCCCATTCTATTGTGGGTTGTGGGGGGTTTTCAATTCTCCTCGAATGCCTTATTTCACACAAAAAAAAATTGAATTCATTCAACATGTACTCACCTCCACTATCACTCCTTAGATCCTTCACCTTCTTATTGTTTTCTTTCTCAATCAATGCCTTGAATTCTACAAACTTGGAGAATGTATCATCTTTCTTTCGCATGAAGAAGATCCAACATTTTCATGAGAATTCGTCAATAAAAATGACAAAAAAAAATGTGTCTAACAATGGAGGCTTGTCAGGCGGAAAGAGTCAATTGTGCGGACACAACCAACCTCCCTAGGAGCCTAAGACTCTCTAGTGACAAACAAGACAAACAAGAGCAATCCTTTTCTAAACATGCATTTACTATACGGGAAATCAAGTGTTTAGATCCTACCTGCAATCCAACGCTGTTGTAGCAGTCCAGCTCCGCTGATCCGGATGAGCTCCTCCTTCACTTTGAAACCTGCATACACTAACAATCAAACGATTAAATAGCACTTGATAATCTCATAGAATAAAACATATTTAACACATAGACCAAGGAGTACATGAAATAACTCATAAATAACAAGTTATTGAGAAGAATGGACTCATTTGCATTAATAGGTAACAAAAGGAACAAATACAACCTGAGCCTTGGTGTTGTGCAAGTCCCTCCCAGGGTCCATCAAGAGTTCTCCTTTACTTTGACAAAGCTCACCCACTTCCAAATAGAACAAGAAAAGATGGCAATCTCTCCTCACAAGCTTCTAAATGGGAGTCCTAATTCCTGCAGCATTTACCCTTAGAAATGTATAGCTTTTAACCTCTCCTCCTTCTGGCCCAATGGCTGTATTTATAGTGCTCAAGAGGAAGTTAATCAGGTCCACCATCAATGGGATAATCCCCCTCTTTGGATGGGATAGCTCCCTTATTGATGGGATAAGTTCCTCTTTGGTAGGAGTGCATGAACCATCTAGAGGCGCTCAATACACGTCGAACAACCTTCTAGAATGCTCTAGAAATGACCACAAGTGACTTTTTAAAGATGAAACTTGCGCATTTTAACCTTTATAGGGGGATGCACCTGCCCCTTTACATACAGAGCGTCCAAAGACGCAGCTTTTGTGAACATTGGGTGCGTACCCGCAGGTAAGGTTGAGAGAACCCGCGTCCCTAGAGATAAATACATTTAGAAAGACTTTCTCTCTTTTGGAGTTTGACATGGAGAGCAGAGGCATAAGACTTGCCTAAGAGGGTAGCATGACTGATGATAGAGCCATCCTAACTGTAAATAGTCATGGTGACATTTTTTAGTGTAACAAGGCTATCGAGAAAGGTCCACAGACATCAGAGTGGATCCTTTCCAAGACTACTTGTGCTTTGTTGTCCCAATCATGGAATGTGGATTTTGTGTACTTTCCTAAGGTGCATCCTTGCATACATAATATTTCTAAAGTGCTCCTTTAGGGAGGCCAATGGTTATTTTCTACATAATCTTCAAGGTACCATGATGCAAATGTCCAAGTCTTTTGTGCTAAAGTTCACTGACATAATTACCCTGCACTTTCTCTGCCTTAGTGATTAATGCAGTACAGTCTTCCACATCTAGCTTATATAGGTTCTTCACATGAACCTTGACATTCTTCACCTATCCCATGGCTATGTGTCTCATGAATTATTTTCCTTTGTTGAAGAACACATCATAACCACGGTCTTCCAAAAATATAATAGAGATGAGATTTTTCTTTAGGCCTGGAACGAACATGACATATTTGAGCCTAAGAGGGGATCTTGACTCCCTATTAAAGGTGACTATACCAACCCTGGTCACGTTGTACCTTCCTTCATCCCCTACCTCAATGTGCATCTGGAGATATTTCTCCTCTAGTTCACTGAAAAGGTCTCTACACCCTGTCATGTGGAACAAGGCACCTGATTCCAAGTTGTTGAAATATGTAACTAGGTTCGGTCGTCATAATGACATATGTAATCATGATTTTATGTAATTTATGTAAAGAATAAAAATGAAATTATTTTTATGCTTTATTCATGGATTTCATGCTTAAATAATTTTATTTTTATAGATCAAGCTCACATTGTGAGCTATTAGGATTAGTCATTAAGTCATTAAGTCAATTGAGTCATTGTCAGGCATTGAAGACACATTTTGTCATGTTACATATTGTAAAAGAGAAATTATTTGAGTAAAAATAACCCTCCAATATCAAGTAAAGTACAAACAACAAGTCAACCTTCACAAGCATCCAGTTGACCTTAGACGGCGACAAGTTGGCCTAATACCAAGTGACTAGAAGCCTATATATAGGGAACTTGGCCTCATTCAAGGATCATATTTCACTGACTCACAAGTTCAATAAAAAGGAATCAATAAGTAACATCAAGTCAAGTGAAGAAGAGGAGGAAAATAAGGAACTAAGATTAAACGAATTTTGGATCTGTTTTGGGTTATTTCATGTCACATGTGCGAAGAGAATAGGGCTCTTCCTTCTGCTGCAAATCAGAAGTATAGTCATCTCAAGGAGGTTGAAATAAGTCAAGAAACAAAACTACATTGCAATCTGAATTGATAGAAAAGCTATCAAAATTCAAGCGAAGGAGAAAAAGGGTTAGAATTTCCCTAGTTCTGTCCACACATGTGAAGATTATAGTCATCTTCAGGAGGCCAAGAATTGTAGGAGGAAAAGATCAAAAACCTCATACTTGAGTTGCAAGACTAAGGGTGAAGAAAGAAGGAGAAGTTGCTACATCTTCGAGCAAGGGTTGACATGGTCTTGTAGGGGTTGTTAGTCAAGTGTCTTGGTCTTGGAATTCATCAATTGAATATTCTATAAGAGGAAGAATTAAATGGTTTTTCCTCTCAAGATTAGAGAGGTTTTGGACCTTGCTGATAGCCTACATCTTATGTCATTTATATCATTGTCATTTAAGGTTTGCTAGTTTTTTGATGGAGAATAACACATAATAATAATAAAGTAAAGAAGAACCTAATTAAGAAAAATAAAAAGTATTCACAAGTAGTTATCATTGCTAGAGAATCATCATGTCTCTCTACCCTAGATTTCTCAACATTGTACCAGAGCTAAGGTGACAAATAAAAGAAGGGAACCAATGAAATAAAAGAATCAAGAAGATCATCTCATCTCCAAGATAGTTTAAATTCAATGAATACATCATCATCCTGAAGGAAGTTTCAAAACCCTACATCGACCAAGGAAGAAGTCCACATTTAAAGCATTGTTGATATCCTCTCTCAAATAATCATCACAAGGAGACCTCAAATACCCTAACTCTACTTGAATTGAAGAAATCATCAAATCAAATAATATTAAAGTACATTGATCCAAGGGAAGTAAGAATAAATAAGTTTTTGGCATCATCAAAATATTCAAGGTGATCTCCCTCTCTTTGGAGTCAATGATCACTTTTGAAGAAAATCTTATTCATTAAGGAGAAGTCTTATATTACCTATATCATCATCAAATTAAAGAAGACAATGGGTTGAAGGATTTTCTTCAGAAGTAAGTATATTTATGTCTACATATGAATTTGTTAAAATGTCATTTTGCAAAGAAAGCAACAAACTAGTTGGGGCTTGAAAATTTCTTGCATGGAAGAAAAGGATAGATCTGAATCTCCTAGAAAATGAGGTCATGGAACATGTTAAGGGCTCAATCACCAAACCTCCAGAGGAATATTCTCAAGCACTTGCAAAGTATAGGAAAGGGGAAGTAAGGTCTCAAAGGATTATCATAGAATCCATCAAAGATCGCCACGTTCCCTATGTATCAAAATTAGAAACATCAAAATAAATATATGACAAACTTATAAAATTATTCTTCGTAATCATTTCAAGAGAAGTAATCTCAGTAAGGAAATAAATCTACAACATGAATATATCAAAATAATAAGGAATAACTTCATACTTTATGAGGATATCTAAAATAAGAGATCAAATACAAGAATTGGGAGAGATAATGTCTGACAAAGATATGACTACCATAGTGCTCAATGCACTACTGGAAGGATGGGGAAATTCACATCAAGTATCTATGGGAATAATGAAGCTACTCCATTAAATTATTTGTGGTCACTATGAAAAATTGAAGAAACTAGGTTGAAGGAAAAATATGATGTAGGATCAAATGAGAAAACGCAAGCATACGCTGCTATAACAAAAAGAAAAGGGAAGCTTGGGAAATTTGGTCCTCATAAAGGAAAGAAGAATATGGCAAATGTTCAATGCTATGGATGTCAAGAATATGGGCACTACAATAGAGATTTTCCTAAACTCAAGAAGGGAAACAAAAAAACAAAAGAGGAAGAGAGTAAGCCCATAGCACTAAAGAAGTGAAGGAAGCTGAAAAGAAGAAATCTAAGAAGGAGGAAGTTAAGGATCTCCACTATGATTGAGATATTATTCCTCGTCTACTTATTTTCAAGTTTTCTGTTGTGTATATTTCATGGTAGGAATCACTAAGAAGCATGATAAGATACATCATGGCATCATAGAAGAATACGATTGAAATCAAGAGCTTATGATATCATATTAGAGAAGCATGAAATATGGTTGAAATACAAGTCTATGGCAGTCACCTATAGAAGGATGTAGCTCTTGGTAACCTCATTAGTAGCATAAGTAGTACTTATGAGAAGAAGAAGGTCATCTAGGATAAATCCCATCATACATCATTCAAGACGAGTGTTTGCTAGATTAGTATGATCAAGACCCTCTGTTGGAACCTTCATTTGAAGGTTCACCTACTTAAAGAAGAAAATGTCTCGTTGAGAATTCCACCTTGTATGGGATTTATAGAATAAAGTTATGTTGTCATAAGAAGTGAAGAAATTCAAGGTGATTGGAGATATTTCAATCAAGGAAGATGTTGAAGGAAGTCTAGATGACCTAAAGGAAGAAAATGAGGTATGTATGTTTATATTTAATAAAACTGAGTCATGTCATATAGTTGCATTTAGCAAGATAAATACTCTACATCAAGAGCATGATCAAAATAAAAATATCTCCCTCGTTGTTGGCTTGATGGGCCCTAACCTAGGTTCAAATTTATCTACGCCAACCAGCAAAACCCTAAATTGCTGGCCCTTTCGGAAACAACTCATGTAACGCAGGTTGTAGTCTCACCCGAAGTAGTATTGGGGGATGACAGAACTAGGTTTCTACATCCAAAGGTATGTGTGATGGGTTCCTGCGGCTTCTAGGGCTTATTTTGTCTTCGCAAACCCTAACCCTTCCGACACATATAATTACATTAATTCACATAAAAATCATCTATACCTTCGCAAAGGTCGTCAAACATTAATAACATTTATATATTATACTGATCTATTACTTTCACGGATTAGATAAGAATTCATTCATATAACTTCAGATACAGAGCGAAAATACAAAAACTACAAAAGTAAATACAGATACATAGATGCACAATTTATGGATCAAAATTGTCTTTGTTAGATGTATTATTTCAAGTACATACTCTTCTTCCCTACACCATCAGCTACAGGGGCCTGCACACTCAGCTGCAGGAGCTTTCCCCTTCACCTAAGTATAGGAAATAGACTTTCCTGCCTTATGTTACTTGTCCATACAATGATCTTCTACCAATGAGTTACTTTCTAGACTCGCTATGACTCTCCTATATATAGCCTTTTCTTTTGTAATACCATGGTCTACAGACCATAGGTGTGTCTCAAAACTACCTATTTCCTAAAAAACTAAGGGACTAAAGCCCCTTTGACACTTATTACCTTTGTGCTTTGCTTCCTCAAATCACAGAGACTTTACATTTGTACAAAAAGTAAGTACCAAAATTTGACCCCAGGGGACCCTATCCCAACAGGCTCCCAACACAATTTCGTGACTCATCCTCAAGTCACATGGCTAGCACTTTGATCTTCGCTTGGAGTTTACAGAACTCCAACTTCAAAACCTGCAGAGTAGTTATTCCCTACGTAGCAACATGTTTCACTTCCTTGACCAATTTTTCGATAGTTGGGCCTTCCATCGCGAGGCCCATGGTCCTTTGAGGTTGTTGCATGCCCTTAATTTTACTCTATACTGATAGAGTAAGTTGGTTGGCCTCCTCTATCGAAGGTTGAGTTCATGCAGTGAAAATTGCCTCTTTGCAACGCAGTCGATTGGATTTCATCGAACTGCCCTTGTTTTTCCTTGATGTTTGGCCCAATCTTTTGCAGAGTCGAGTTCTCCTACAATGAATTCCATAAATCCATGGCCTGTTCAAATAGCTTGGTGCATCCCTTGACTTCATCTTCTAAAGTGGCCATGCCATTTTTGATACCAGCTTCGTGTTGCTCTCGAACCTCCAGAGGAGTCATAGGTTGCATCTTCAATTGTAGCTTTCATATCTGTAACTGTAGTTCAAACTAGAAATATTTTATTTCGTTCTTAGACTCTTTTACTGGCATGGCCAGCTTTTGGATCTTCTTTGTGGAAGTTGCTTCAGCCAAAATGTTAATTTTTGGTAGCTCATTGCAAACCTATATAATGGATGCTTCTAATTGCTGGCTTCGCGCGATCATTTCCTCCTTTTCCTTTAGCACATGTGCCTTTTCTTCAAAGATATGTTGGTTGTTTGTTTTCACTTCACTGATAACTAGCATCACATGTTTCTCCCTAACCTACACCTCATCAGATACCCCTTGGTGTAGCTCATGCAAGGTTTGGATAGGGATTGTTGCGAGGTTTAGGCCCAAATTCTTGATCTACAATAGTTGGACATTGGCCTCTTCTATCTCGGTGCACAGGGCTCCATATAGTAACTGAATGACATGGAGATCCAAGGTTCTATCTATGTCCAAGATTGTCATGCTTGCTTGATGCAGGCTTGCTTGTAGCCCACTCGCTTGAACCACGCTCACCTGTAACCTGCCTGTCTAGATCTGTAGCTTGCAAAAATACTTTTGAACATTTCCAAGTGCTTGTTGGTATTGATCTTTGAAATGCCTCCACAAATCAGACATGGTATCCCAAACAATTTCGCTAATCTCATTCAAGTCCCCTTTTGTAAGGATTAAAGGGGTTGCCTCAGCTTCTCGGTAAGACTTTTGTTTCTTCTGCAGCCCCACGGATGTTTGTTTCTTTTGTTTCTTTACCATGAAGGGGGTTTCCAGCTCTGCACCCGCTCCCTCTTCTTCTTTTGTCTCTTCTTCTTCCAATGTGTGTTATGTGTTGCACTCTTCAATTTCAATGGTGGCCTATGGTGTTTTCATTGTTTGGTTTTCTTGTGCTTTTTGTGCCACTTCCTTTTCTCTAGCAGCAACCTCTTTCCATTACACAACTTTCTCCCAGGTAGAAAATGTCTAGGCTTCCTTCTGTTTCTATATTGCTATCGTCTACGAGGTGGTATCCTCCGTAGCCTTAATTGTACCTGCACACATATTATATGGGTTTATCCATTCAGGTAGCCACTTGCCCACGATCTCAGCTACATATTCCTCAGCCACCAAGTAAGGAAACTTGTGCCATGTCTTCAGGGGATCCCTCCTTGCACAAACATACAAATTATGGAAATTTTCCTTGAATTCAATGAGGGGCTCATATTGCGCATACAGTGTAGGTGACAACCTCAGCCTCTCGCTAATCACCATCCACAGATCCACTTCAAAAAGGACCCAAAATATCTTTTCCTCATTGACTCACACAGGGTCCTTTGTAGTCCAGAGTGAAGTGAACTTCGCTGCCTCTAGAAGGTCCAACTCCTAAGGAAGCAACTAACTATCTTCTGGAGTCCTCCAAGCCACCAATGTTATCAGCAATAGCAACCAGGTGTAATGAAATGCATTTCCCTCATCCTGGGCCTCCCGACAGTTCTCCAAAAATTCTTTGCATAAGTATTGAGCCCAGTTGTACTGGACTCCTTTGGCGTACTTTGCAGACAAATAGATCACTGGTGCCAGAAATTCGTCTGTGTGGCACTTACACATGATCTTGCATGCCAATATCTATGCAGAAAACTGCATTGTGGGATCCTTGAATGAGCGGATAGAATATCCACACGAACTCTTTATGAGGAAGCTTGCTTTAATCTACTCCGCGAGTTTCTTCTCCTACATTTTTCCCCCAAATGCATATGTTGGATCCAATCCTTGGTATGGCAGTAAGGTGATCTGGTGGACCTGCATGTCCATGATCGAGATGGGTTCTCCCAACCAGAGACATCCATCATGCACTAATGTGAGAAATTTCCACACACAAACGGTGTTTATGTTGGTGTGATTGAAATGCGGCACCCAGAGCATGTTTAGGAGCCGTGCAGCCCAAACACCAGTGACCCACTTCATCGACTCCAACCATGTAACCCCCAATTCTTCATAATATACCTTGGAAATGTATTTGGTTGGTGCCAACTGAGGGAACTTCTCATGATCCCCTAAGTCCCAGTCCTCCATTTTTAGGGTTATTATGCACGCCAACAACGTTCCCTCAAACACCACTTTCTCTAGCAATAGTGGTGTTGTCACCATGAATTTTGCATTGCCATGAACTTTAGGAACTTTAGTTGTGGCCTTGCGTAGTGGGATATACTTCGGTAGCTAATTCATTGGTTCACCTTCCTAGCATCAATCTCCTTAATGCCTCCATGTAGTTCTTCTTCACCCAAATCGGTTGTTGTGAACGATCCATCCTCCCCTTCTGGCAGACTTACGTGGGGTTTTTCTGCGATGACTTCCTCCTTGCAGGGAAAATTTTAAGAACCCCCCCAAATTTATATGTATAATAAATGGGTGAATCTCCATGGTATATAGGAAAAATGGAAGGCGATTTTATCAATAATATAATATGTATATATAATTTTTTGGCGAATCTCTCACTAGGCATGGCAAATATTTTACTCAATTATAAAATATTGTAAGATCTTGGCGAGTCTTTCACTAAATAATAAAACTTTGTAAGGTCTTAGTGAATCTTAGCATTGTGAACTCTTAGAGAATTTTTTGAAAAATTGTAAAACCATATATGACAAGAGCCACATGGTGGCAATATCACTATTTTTTTTCACATTTCCACAACATGGAACTTATTTATAAAATTATGAAAAAGCCAACCAAGTCCCTTATAATATGCAGGTAAGATTATAACAGAGTCTGCTACATCTATTATGCTTGTCTTCATTCAAGTGTCATAGCTGCTATGCTTAACACTGTGAATCACAACTCTCTTAGAACTCAAATCTATAGTGTAATTAAAACCTTTGGAAATTGAATCTAACAACTCTATATAACGGATTAGTGAAATAGAAGCTTTTGTGAATGAGCCCACTAATTATCACTGCTAAACAATCAATCTAGACTATGAAGTCTTCCATCTTGATCACAATCGTGCTCACGATCAAGGGAGTGTGACCACCTGGCCTGACATAATGGCCATCATAGCTTCCAATAATCAACAACCACCTTGCAAGGACATCCTAGCTCATGTCTCATGAATTTTATTCATCAATCTTAACTGATACAAATCTTATAAAGATAATATTAGAATCCTCTCCAGATTCACTGTTAATACAAGGGTAAAGGAAATTTTCTAGCTCAAGGCACTAGCCAATACCAACTTTGGTATTTGTGACCCCTTTGTGGGGATGCACCTACCCTACCCCATTGGGTTTCTGCCTTGTAACATAGTTCAAGGATCAAATGACTTTCCAATATTCCTACTCCATTAGACACACTTTATATGCTATACATAGTGAATGGAAAAGAAGCATTATAGAACACACAATTTCACAGAAGGAAGAAAAATCTTAGCCAGTTCAATATCAAAATCTTAACCACTAATTAATAAAGAATAAAAAGTAGTGTAATGAATTGTCCCGGGTTATTTATTTATAAGCTATAAAGAATGTAGTGGAATGGAAAATATTACTTAGGCAACCCTTCAATATTTTCTACTAATATGTCTGTGCATGTATATATGAAATTAGGAGTATTTTTGAATACAAAGTTTCCTTTTCTCTTGCCTCCATTTTGACAAATTAGTGTGAAATCGGTGTCACTTTGAATCTCCTTTCTTGTGTGGATGTTTTGAAAAATCAACGTGAAATCAAAATCACTTTGAATTTTCTTTCCTCTGAGGGATCACATCCACAGTTGATTAGTAAAATATAATCTACTATATATTATGTTCAAGAAACTGACCGCAATCTATAGTGGAAACGAGACCTTAATTCTTATTCTGAATTTGAATATCTCAGGACAACATAAGAGATAAAAATGCATATGGCCTTAGTAGCTAGAAAACAATCACTCCATCATTACAAGACCACCTAGATTTCAGCACTTAATCTAAATAATGGCACTAGTTGCAGTGTTTATTTTCAATAACACCATGGAAAAGAAACAACAATGTTTCAAAGCACACTTACTGGAAAAGTTGTAACATTCCGAGAATATTTAATGATACCACCTGAACCTCATAGCTATGGTGGGGAAACTAGGGAACCCAAATATTGGAAGATATCTCATACCAAATCTGAGAAAAAAATAAAAAAGGGAAAAAATCAAAATATATAAATAAAGTAATGAATTGTTTACAAATCAAATACAAATCCTTTAACTAACAGTTAAATTGTGGTGATATATTTAAATATTTAGTAAGAGGGTAACTTCAAACCATGGAATATTACCTTTGTAATTATTGTCATCCCTTAGTGACTCAGATTACAAATCAATACTTATGGAAAGATTGTAAGAAATTCTGTGAAATAGTAAAGCGTAACCTCTATTTTCTCAATAACAAAATCAAGACATTGTATGTGGTTATTGCCAAAAGGAAACTACGTTCTAATTTGGAAGAGGATCTTATCAAAAGACATGGATTTATTCAAAGCTACAAAGCCTAATGGGTTACTGAAAAATAAGTTGGAATATGGGATCATGATACTTAAATTGAAAAATATGCTTTCCTTTTAGAAACATTACAGTTATACAATGTTTTTTGAAAGCATTAAAATTTGAAATTGGGCCTTTATATCAAGACAAATTTTCATTAATAGAATGTACTTTCCTACCTGAAACGTTGTAGATATCCAAGAAAAACTTGAAAAGAATAAGAGAACTTAGCATAATGTACTTTCTTTCCTTCCTTAAAATTCTTAAAGAGTTGAGGTTCCCCAAGTCATCAGGTAACTTTCTAAGGAAATGATAGTTAGTAGTAGTCCAATTCACAACTGAAGATGTGTCACAAATACGAGGGGGCATCTCCTCCAAAACACAAAAGTGCTCCAGGTTAAAATCTAGCATTATTGGAAGCTTAATGCTCGACTAGGTGTTATTGAACCCAGACATTTTTCCAATATTCACTAAAATCTTAAAGATAGCTTCTCTAAGTTCTACATGACTTTACTATGCTTTTGAAGTGGGGGCACATGCAGCCTCTCCAAGTGAATAGTCTTAAACTAAGTGAAGACAAGAACGATAGATCATTCAGTGTAGATCTCTTTAACCCATAATTGAATACTATGTCTCTCTTGAAACCATAATTGAATACTATTAGGACTTTCAAATTTTTCATGGAACTCAAAAATGTTGGAAGAAAGTATTTGCTTCTAGAAAAGATTAAAACTAAAGCCTCTACTTGAGGACAATTGATGTCACACCACTAATACTTCTCCATGGAATCTGTATAGGTAAACCAAAAATGCAGAATTCCATTAGAATATTGTGTTTATTGAATACACAAATGAAATCATTGCATTTCTTTAAAATATCTTTTGAAATCAAAAGTACCGAAATTACATATTGATAACCTAGTGGTTGTAGGATAATATTCACTTATGTCATTCACAGAAAGCATGAGAAAAAACCTAATACTATATATAAAACCAAGAAAAATTCAAATTCATCACTTCTAGGGACCTCGTAACCACCCTGCCAATACACAAGTATGTTCTTGTTTGTAGTTAGAAAAATTACCCAAATTACAATCTATTTACTCCAGCATATGTTGGAAAGTTATAGAAGGATGACTTGTGCAATCAATCCATTCCTTTTAGCCCTGGATTTGTTTCAATTTAAAACAAAAGTATACAAATATACTTGTCCAATATCTATGCTTTAACCATTCACCTTAAGATGTTTTTACAATATAATTTCCTAAGTCTATTTAATATCTTCATTATTATAAAAACCAACCTATATCCATCTTAACTCCACATCTACCACTCTTAGGGGGATGAAATCTATTTATCCCTCTGAGCACTTGGTAGACCCAGAATTAAGATGGATCTAAGATGATAGAATTTCCCCTTTAAATAGTCTATGCTCACATGAATACCATGGTATTACCATGGTTCAATACCACAGGTTATAATAAACCAAGAGCTTAAAATTACTATTAATAATTTATGAAAATTAATAGTTGATTTTTATTTTATTTTTTATTTTAACCAAGCTAAAATGCTTAACATACATTAAATTACAACATCATTTTTACTCTTGATCCACCAAGCCCCGAGAGGGATCAAATATTTTTTCACTCTATGCTAGTTTGCATATCACGATATTTGATACCTCTCGGGGGTTAGTAGAACTAGAGTAAATATGGATCTATGCTGGTTTAATTCCCCATTTAAATAGGCTACATTCCAGGTGAATACCATGGGTCAATACCATGTGCCATTTTTATTTTTATTAATACTAATATTAGGGTTAATAATGTTTTTTTGCTTGGTATTAATAACAATCTAGTCCATGGTATTTGTCCCATAGTATTTTTCCCATAGGTTTCACCTAAAAATAATGCATTTTTTGAGCGTTCATAAATATAAGGTGACTTATGGAGTAAATATAAAAAAATGTTTTATTTGTTTACCATACCTCTCGTTTATTATATTTTTATTAATTTACCATACCTCTTTTACAAATATGGTATTTTACCCATAGGATTCACTTCAATAAAACCTCTTTCTTGAGCCTTCATAAATAGAACAAGGGTTATGGACTAAATATAAAAAGAGGCTTTATTTATTTACCATATATCTTGTTTATTTATATTTTTATTTATTTACCATACCTTTTGAGTAAGTATAAAAAGACGTTTTATTTATTTACCATACCTCTCATTTATTTATATTTTTATTAATTTACCATACCTCTTTTATAAATATGGTATTTGGCCCATAGGATTCACTTAAATAAAACCTATTCTTGAAAATGGGCGAATGGAAGGTTGTAACTACTAATTTCAAGGGCTAAATTTACCTTTTTTACCCTCTCCCTTAAAATAAGGTGGGCTATTTGAGGTGATTTGTAAAAATGTACTATGATATAAAATATTCACCCACTAAAAATTTAAAACCCCTTAATTTTGCCAAAGGGCGAACATTCGCCCCTAAAATTTTCCATGTCTCCCTAGGACTTGCTGGGGTTTCTTCTGCTTCGTATTTATTGCTTTGGACATAGAAGGTTGTGATACAAAAGGCTTAGGTCTAGGATACTGTTGTAGCGGCTACAACCACCCTCAAAAACTTCTCTTTAGCTTTATTTTGGAGCCTCCCTACCCACCTTTCACAGCAGCATGTCTTGCCTTGTCAAGTACACAAGCTTCATTGATTTTCTTGTAGAATGAAAGCATGTCCATCAAAAAATTGTTGCATCCCCCTCACAAGTTGTTTCATTGGACTTGGTCCAGCTACAGGCTGAGCATCTCCCTCAAGAAATTGTGCAATTCTAGAGGGGAACCATCCTTCCCTCTAGAAATCATGCAATTCTATCTGGCAACCTGCTAGGCTCTAGAATTGTGCAAATCTGCCTGTCACAGTTCACTAGAAAAATTGTGCAATTCCTCCCTATAGGAATGCTCAGCCAAAAAATTGCACAATTTTGGGCAGCAGTCACCTGCTCTACCCAGAAATTGCGCAATCCCTTTGGGCAGCCATCCCAGCTCCCTCCCAGAAATGCACATTTTTTCCTCCAAGCTAAGCAGATTGTTGCATGTGTATTTGAGTTGACCAGTTCTCCCCGAGACCGAGAAAAACTAATTTGCATGCATGGTCTTCTTCTCCCAAGGCAACATGCAAAGGAATCCCTTAGTTCAGGAATCTACTTTTAGCAGCTGGAGGTTGCATGCAAGGATCGTTTCAGAAATCTCCCACCAAGTGTTGCTCTTCCTATATTTGTGGCATGTGTGTCACATATTTGATTTGATCAAAATTCATGAACCGGATGTTGCATAGCTCATTCCTAACATCAACCTTATAGTTCTGACATCCCACATTGCATCTAGGAGTCATCAACACATTCAACTCTGTTGTTTTGGGGTAAGCCCACCTTCCCTACCTTGTGTTGCATTTCTATCGCTTTTTGTGTTTCACTTTGTGCGACTATTGTCTGCTTGATTTCAGTGAGCACTTGATATCATTTTGATGCATGTTAACTTGGAGAAGCACCATTTCAGTTTTGGTTCACATCTCACTATTTTCACAAGCATGACAATGTTTTGCACAGATGGTCATCATTACAGTGACTCGCTTCACACACATGCATGCTTTCCTGTTTTCTAAATATTTCTCTTTTTGTTTGCATGAATGACCATTCACTCTTGTTTACACTCATTTCATCATGCATTCACACTTATCATGTTTTTCAATGGCCAGTCAACTGGACTGGGCTACCTTGGCCCAGACTATTCCTTTGCCCAACTAGCACTACACATTTCTGGAAGTGAAGGCTTTGCCATCCCTCCAGGAATTGCACAAGTCTATCCAAGCACTGACCTCCAGGCATTCATTGCGCAATTATCAGAGGCAGTGTCATGTTGGCCCCATAAATTGTGCAATGCAGCTTGTTGGTTGCATGTCACTGCTGACTAAAACTATGCATTACACAGTTTCAGTCCTCAGTAGGCCAGATTTACTGTGCATTTCACATTTCCAACAGCCAGTGATCCTACTAACAACCCAAATTGTCATTTGCATATTTTTGGCAGTCAGTCTCTCGACCACCTGGTGGAAATTGCGCAACCTTCATGATTAGCTACACAAGTATGTTGCAAGTCAGTTCTCAAGTTTGTTTTGGTTTTTGACTGATAGATTTCTTTCCATGAGTGCTACCATGTCTCCAATTATCACAGGTGTCCATCGGCCTCTTAGTAGCACAAGTACAATGGCTTCTAAGAGAGTAGAGTTGAAGACATCATTCAGAGCACACTTAGGGATGCAGTCGATCAAGTGTCTATGAACTTGCCTACCCACGAAGACATCAAGTTGTTCATCAACAATGAAATCAAGATATGACGACACCAACATCATAGCAAGAAACACCATCAACAACAACTGAAGGAAAAATACTGGATGCAACGAACACAAGAGGAATTTTGTTGACAACACAAAGGCGGAACAAAGTCGCAAGCTCAAGCAGATCCACTTGTGATGAAAATAACTTTGGAGACTCAAACTATGAGGTGATGACACGACATGAAGATTGCGTGAAGGTAGAGAACAAAATAGAGAATGAGTTCCATGTGCTGAAGCAACAACTCAAGGAAGTACAAGAGCTACATAGATGAGAGAATGAGTTGCAGCGGGAACAGGTACAACAGGGGGCACAATGTGCACTCATGGATGAAACTATAGCCATACAAGTTATAGATCCATCCCAGCAGCTGGCACATAGCATACAAGGTGAGCAGTGTTTTTGATCACATGCAAGGGAATGCAACAACACGTATGTCATTGTGTGCACACATGCGATCCTACCCATTCAACACACTCATCAAGGCGAATACAAGAAGTAAGTATGAATGGAGCTGAACGTGTACCTTGATAAGTTGATGCACATGGCCACCAACACATGTTTGGAGAGCAATCTAGACACTATGTATCAAAATGTTTCCTGTCCGACCGTACCAGGATGAACATGCATATGCTATTAGTCGATTTTGACAAAGGAGCCATATCAATTCACCCTAATGCAACAAAGGCAAGAGTTTTATTCATTAAGATGTCACCATTGAGTGCACAGACACCATCATGGACAACCAAGCTTGGCATCATCTCATGACCTTCGACCATCACAAGCATGTCAAAGAGTTGGACTCACCACAATGGTCCAAGTGTTAGTGGTTTCCTGCAGGGCTTTCTCAAGCCATTTTGTCTCACATGTGCACATGTGCATTGTAATGTAACATCTTGTCAAGTGGAAGTTCAAGTGTTGATAGTTGAATGTAACAGTCATAGAGTAGTTGAAGAGTCATGAGGGTAGATGAACAGCCTCAAAGGGGAATGTCAAGGGCCACCCCACCCTTTTCTATAAATAGCACCTCATCACTCATTGGAAAGGCCTTTCGTCAACCAAGCTTTGATAGGAGTATCTTAGAGAAATCTTTGACAGTATTATAATGCCCCTTGGCTTCTCCATTATGCGGATCTAGTATATCTCTTTGGAGGAGCAGGCGGTTATGGCTGTAATATTCCACTATCGGAACTAGTGGTTGGACATGGATGTATTGTATGACTGGAACTTACACTTCTTAATATAATAGAGCCAACACGTTTCATGCATATGTTGTATTGTATTCTAGCTATCTAGTTTACTCTAAATGATATATGTATATGTTTGCTTACACATGCATGTATGGACTATTCCGTATAAGTATGTATGAATCTCAATGCAATGTGTTGATTTGTTTAACCGTCACTTTGGATTTCTCGTTATCTTTCTTTCCAGCTAGTGATGCATATTTGCTCGTGTGTTCCCTTCCAAACCGAGTACTATTACGGGTTTCCAAGGGGCACACTGACCTCTCTCTGTGTGTTAGAACCTCTCATGCACCTTCCTTGACTTACTACAGTTTTCACACCCTTTCTACAAATAGGGAGATCTTACTTGCCTCTATGTGAAATCACGGTCAAGACATTACCGTATGACCCACTGCTAGGACTCCTACACCAAATTGTCTGAGGTCTAATTTGGATTTCTTACTGGGGAGATCCCTTGACATATTGGTGGGTCCAACACCATCAGCATTTCTAGCACTAGGAGGAGGGCCATATGACAAGTTGTGCTCTCTCATCCTATTTTGAACCTTTGCATGTCTATCATGGAGGCTTCCACTCTCCTCCCTCCACGATGTTTTTCGCATGTCGAATATGTCACCATCAAAAGGGAGTTCTTTGTTCTCTTGTCTACATTCACGTATGATGGTGAAGGTGAAGTGGCTTGGCCTAATTTCGTACATGACTTCCTCTCCATGCTTCATGAGGAAGATGGATGTTCTAACGAACAAGCCAATCTGCTTCTTGTATATACACATCACGAATCTCCACATTGATGGTTTTGTAGCTTACCGGTTGACAACATGCACTCACTTGAGCACTTTTGTGATCTCATTGAAGACACCTTCTATCATTTTGATCCAAAACATCTTGACCAAAAATTATTGCAGCAACGGAAGGCTCGGCATGAATCACCTAAGGATTTTTGGCAGCGCTTCCGTGATCTACAGTTTCAAGCTCCGAAGGGCCATATTAAATTTCCCTATCTTTGGGATAGATTCGAGTATTGTCTTAAGAAATATACCCATCCCAAGAAGAAGTTAAAGCTCAAACCGTGCTCAGCATAATTCGGTGATGGAGTTGGAGCTGCACAATTATAGATGGGCATGGTCATTGTCACAAGCGAATGTCCGTCATCCCCTCATCAAATAGCTCCACCATCGGAGAGTGATGTGGGAGAGAATTAACACACATTTGTTGAACCGTCACGTCCTCCCGACATCGTTCCTTCTGATTTTCATGTAGACTTGGTTGTGATTCCCATATCTCGTCACATGTATTTTGTACCATGACCTTTATCTGCGTATTATGATCATCCTTTAGATGACATTGTCTTGTGTTCTTCCATTCCAGACTCTACACTTATTTTTAACAATCATCGATCTATCGACGGAGTTGGTGTTGCACAACCAACATGCGCTAACATTCATGAAGAGCATGATGGGGAGCTTGAACATCCACCTGTAGTAGGGGACCATCCCTATTTGTCCATACCTCCTCCATTTCTTCCAGGGAAAATTGTAAGGATGAAAATTCATCTTAAAGTTTAGAAGCCTTGGCGAATATTACTAGTTCGCAAATTGCAAATTATAAAATTTTTGTCGATATCTTGGTAAAAGCATGCAAATTTACAATAGTTTTATATAGTATTTATACAATTTTGGCAATTTTTAAGGTAAAACAATTTTATCTTATAAAATTTGGGCGAATCAGTTTTATAAAAAAATGGAAATTGATGAATTTGTTTTTTGGAAAAGCCTTAGAAAATTAGCCCACTTGTGAATATTAGCCCCTAAAATTTTCCATGGTTTCTTCCTGACATCCTTGATGATCATGCCATCCCTAATTTTTCATGTGCATCTCCATCCACGGATGTACCCATTGTTGATCATTCGCAGGACACACCGGATGTCAGACTATCATCCTAAAACAGAGAGGACAATAATTCATTTAAAATCCACTTGATATTTCATCTTCTTTTTTTGGAAATGCAAAGGGTGAACATCCTTTCTTCTCGCATACCCCTGTGTGTGATTCATCAAATCATGATACCGACCTACATCCTGAGTTTTCTGATCTTGGCTGTCATGATCTCTTTACCTCATCATCTAATTACGATATTAATTCATTTATTGTTAATCTGTCTAAGCCACTGGTCTACGATGATCTATCTATCATTGAAGTCAACAACCCCTAGATTGTTGAGGCATTTCAGCCCGAGCTGATGGTTATGTCAGGCCCTCACTGTCTTGAGGTTGGTCTCACTTCCGATCAAGAAATTGTTCAAACACCTAAGGCTCCTCATCACTCATTTGTATGCACTAAAGAACAATCAAACACTTGGATTTCACTTCTGTAGAAATTTTGAATAATTAATCACTTATTCACAGAGATTATCCCGATTATACACTATTGAGGAATACATGCACAATACATAATCTCCTCTATGTTGATCATCAATTTAGGAGCATCAAAAACAATGAAACATCAATCGCATGCACACATTAACACAGTATGTAACCCGGGGATAGCATACAGCTGAAAACCCCACACTATTTGTATATTATAATGATTGAGGACATGTAACAATACATAGTACAATACTCCTCACAAGTACTCAGTACTATCTCCACTTGTTACACACAAAACTAGCTCAGATTCAAACAAGTCACAGGTTCACATCTTCTCCACTGCTTTGCTTGCCTCCACTACACAATCCAAAGTGAAAATCACATGAGAACAAGCTACAATTGCCTTGGTATTGGCCCACACTGTGCAGTCCTCATTGGCATAACTCAATCCCATTGATTGTGCAAGATCTCATGCACAACTATAGTCAAACTGATATCAATCTCAACCTATAACACCTGTCGCCACTGAACTGTACATGCACTGAGTTAACTGATGTATTCTTTAGTTGCTTTATGAGTTAATAATTAGTGAATTAATTAATATTTAATTCACACAACTCATCACTAGAGTATTCTTTAGTTAGACTAATATAAAACTAGTTCAACCAAGTCAAACTGAACACAACTCCATCAACTCCACAATCAACTCCACCGAAACTCAACCACATGAGTTCTAACTGAAGTCCTGCATGCAATAGCTCAACTGACCCACAAAGAAAGCACATTTCCTTCTGACAGCTGCATGTGCCACATTTGTAGCTCAAACTGAAGTGCTCTAAGAGAATAAGATAATTTTTAGAGTCTAAATATTATTATGAGACAAAAATATTGGACTGTTCTATTTTTAGCCTGGCAGTCTAAAAATAGAAACCTGCCCATATGTCTAAAAATAGAAGTCCATCTATTTTTACCAGCATGACCAATCATCCACAAATAGCATACTGCAACCCATAGACCATGATCCATATGTCTAAAAATAGCCTTTGCGCCAAAAGTACCCTGCGGGCCCACTTAGTGAAGGCGACTCCTTTCCACTAAGCTCCATCATCTTATTGCATTTTCAACAACTTCCTCCACTCGAATTGTACAATTCTATCGCTCATGCATCAGAGAAATCTTACATAACAAGCACGCTTGTGCAACATAAGGGGTCTACCTTTCTCACATTTTCTTACATGTCATGGTCAAGGGAATGCATACATTCAACATCTACATGCAGTGTATCACAGCACCATGGCAAGTCCATAGAGTGCATGTCATGTGATTTCACTCATTTTTGTTTTGTGGAAGCTTATAGGCTCAGAGTGTGTTTGTTTTCATTGTTGTATCTTTCACATTTGTTGGTTCACACAACTCAGTTTCTTGTAGACCAAGCCTTCACCAACATGGGTCAACTAATGTGTCGGTAACTGCATTGCAAATATCACCTCATGTGATCAAGCCCATGCACCGTTAGCTTAGGAGTAGGAGTAGAGTTTGATTTCAGTTTGCTTGCTTGCAAGCTTGTTTTCTTTCTTGCTTTTTTTGCTTGTTTGTTTGCTTTCTTGTTTTCTAACTCACTTTTCTTTTGCATTTACTTCTACTTCTTCTTTGCTTTGTTGTTTGTTTGCTCGTTTTCGTTCGTAGGTTAGTTTCACATGAAACCATGCATGACTCTTGAAACAAGTTGGGTAAAGTACAAGAGCCCTTGTGCAGCTATCACTACTTGGTTATCTCTCATCCTACCTCTGTATGAAGAACTTGTTTCTTTTAGTCCATGATACGTTGATGGAAAATACGTACTATTCAAAATGAACCTTGGTGAAAAAAATGCTTGTGCGCTAACTAGTGTCACCTACTCTAGTCGGTTGGTTTTGGGTTAACCCTTGTCATCTAAGTCAAGTAGAGTAAGGTGAGGGGGAAAAACTTAACAGGAACGTCAGAGGTATATAATAAACTACTTCTCTAAAGGGACAACCTCTTCTTCTCTCAATAATTCAGGATCCCTCTTCCACCTCTGAAATGAATAACTACTATGCAGAGTTATGAAAAAAAGAAAAAAATGAAAAGTGAAAAATGAAAAGAAAAATGAATAAGGCAAAAGAAGAGAAAGTCTTCCTACACAGAGAAGTGTAACTCCGTCGGGGTATTGATCAGGCTCGCTGGAAATAGAGCGATGCTTGTGTTCCTGCGTGACTCCGCCAGGGTACTGTCCAGGCTCACTGGCAATGGAGCAACACCAGAGATGAAACTAAGACTATGAAGACTATACTTCTTGTGCACCAATATATCCCTAAGCCCCAATCGAAAAATTGTGTTGACTTAGCTTTGAATATGTGTCAATTGACCAAGATCTTGGCAAATGCCACATCTTATAATCATGCAAGTGTGGAAACTAAGATGAACTTAGAAATGAACAATACTTCTGGAGGTGTTAGACTTGCTTTTCATGAACAAGGTCCATTCAAAGAGATGGAGTTCTACAAATGTGTCACCAACTATTGTAGTAGATACAACCAACCTCCAAAAGTTTTCCTTAACCTCTTTTTGGAGCCTTCCTACCAACCTTTCATAGTAACATGTCTTTCCTTGTCAAGTACACAAGCTTCAGTGGTTTTCTTCTAGAATGACAGCCTGTCCATCAAAACTTGCTGCATCCCCCTCACAGGTTGTTTCACCAGATTCATTCCAACTGTAGGCTGAGTAGCTCCTTCAAGAAATTACACAATTCTGGAGGGGAACCAGCCTTCCCTCCATAAATTGTGCAATTTTTTATGGAAGCCTACTGAGCTCCAGAATTACGCAAATATTCCTACCACTGTTCATTGGAAAAATTGCACAATTCCTCCTAGCGGGACTGCTCAAACCAGAAATTGCGCAATTCTAGGCAACAGTCAGCTCCTCTACCTAGAAATTGCACAATCCCTCTAGGCAACCAGCCCATCTCCCTCCCAAAAACGCACATTTTTTCCTCCCAACTAAGCAAATTGTTGCATGTGCAGTTGAGTTGACTGGTTCTCCCTCGGACCGAGCAAAACTGATTTGTATGCATGGGCTGCTTCTCACAAGGTAGCATGCAAAGGAATCCGTTGATTCAATGATCTACTTTTAGCAACTGGAGGTTGCATGCAAGGATCATTTCAAAAACCTCCCACCAAGTGTCGCTCTTCCTAGATTTGTGGCATGCATGTCACATCTTTGATTTTATCAAAACTCATAAACCGGACACTGTAGAGCTCATTCCTCACATCGACCTTGCATCTCTGACATCCCACATTGCATATAGGAGTCATTGGCACATTCATCTTAGATGTATTGTGGCAAGCCCACCTTCCATGTCTTTTGTTGCATTTCTATTTCTTTTTGTGTTTCGCTTTGTGTGATTTCTGTCTACTTGATTTCAGTGAGAGCTTGCTATCGTTTTGATGCATGTTATCTTCTAGAAGCATCGTTTCATTTTTTCTTTGCATCTCACTATTGTCGCATGCATGATACTGTTTTGCACGGATGGTCATCGCTGCAGTGACTCATTTCATACGCATGCATGCTTTCCCATTTTATGAATCATGTGCTATTTTTCTTCATGAATGATCATTCACTCTTGTTTGCACTCATTTCATCATGCATTCAGACTTCTCATGTTTTCAGTCGCCTGTTGGCCAGAATGGGCTGCCTTGGCACGAACCATGCCTTGCCCGGCTAGCCCTACACATTTCCGAAAGCGAAGGCTTTGCCTTCCATCCAAAAATTGCACAAGTCTAGCCAGGCACTGACCTCCATCCATGCATTGCGCAATTATTGGAGGCAGTGTCCTGTCGGCCCCAGAAACTGTGCAATGCAGTTTGCTGGTTGCATGTCACTACTGACTGAAATTTCACATTGCATAGTTTCAGTCCTCAGTAGGCCACATTGGACTGTGCATTGCGCAATTCCAGCAGTCAGTCAACCTACTGTAGCCTAGACTGTGCCTTGCACATTTTTGGCAGTCAATCTCCTGACCTCCCAGAGGAAATTGCACAACCTTCATGATCAGCGACACAAGTATGTTGCAAGTCAATTCTCAAGTTCGTTTTGGTTTTCGACTAACATATTTATTTCCATGAGTGTTTCCAAGTCTCAAGGTACCACAGGTGTTCATCGACCTCTTAGCAGCATAGGTACAATGGTTTCCAGGAGAGCAGAGTTGAAGACACCATTCCGAGCACACTTGGGGATGCAGTCGATCAAGTGTTAATGAAATTTCCTACCCGCGAAGACATCAAGTTTTTCGTAGACAAGGACATCAATATATGATGGCATCAACATCACAGCACGTAGAACCATCAACAATAGTTGAAGGCAACATACCAGATGCAACGAACGCAAGAGGAAGTTTGTTGACAACACAGAGGCAGAACAAAGTTGCAAGCTCAAGCAGATCCACTTGTGATGAAAGAAACTTTGGAGACTCAGGCTATGAGGTGATGGCATGACATTAAGATCATGTGAAGGCAGAGAACAGAACAGAGAAGGAGTCACATGTGTTGAAGCAACAACTCAAGGAAGAACAAGAGCTGCATAGATGAGAGAATGAGTTACAGTAGAAACAGGTATAGCAGGGGGCGCAACATGCACTCACAGATGAAACTGCAGCTGTACAAGTTATAGATCCATCCCTGCAACTGGCATGGAGCAGACAAGGTGAGCAGTGTTTTTGATCCCATGTAAGGGAATGCAATAGCATGCATGTCATTGTGCACACGTATGCGATTCCACCCATTTGGCACACTCACCAAGGTGAATACAAGAAGCAAGTCTGACTAGATTTGAACATGTACCTCGACAAGTTGATGCACACGGTCACCAGCACATGTTTGGAGAGCAGCGTAGACACTATGTATCAACATGTTTCCAGTTCGGTCATACCTAGATGACCATGCACATGCTATAAGACGAGTTGGACAGAGGAGCCATATCATTGCACCTAGATGCAATGAAGGCAAGAGTTCACTTCAGCAAGATGTCACCATTGAGCACATAGACACCATGAAAACCAAGCTTGGCATCAGCTCATCACCTTTGACCATCACAAGCATGTCAAAGAGGTGGTCTCAGCACAACTGTTGAGATTTGCAAAAAGAAATGCTAGAAATAGGAAATGCTAAAAATAGCACTGCTATAAATAACTGAGCTATAAAAAGCAGTTCGGCCATTGGAGATCTTAGCAACAATGGGTGAAAAGTGAAAGTGCTAAAAATAACTTTTCTAAAAATAGAATTTCGAGATCCATTCTTATTTTAGTCAGTCCCTGGACTAAACATAGGAAGTAAAATTCGAATTTGACATCAACAACAATTTGGAAATTAATTAATTAATTCATCTTGAGTTAATTAATTAAGGAAAATCAAACTTGAATTCTATGTGAGGACATGCAACAACTTTTCCTTTAATTGAGGAATTTAACCTTTAGTTAAAGAGATAAGGATGAGTTGTAATATTGAGTTGTAATTAGTTGACTTAGTTTAACTTAGTCAAGTCCAGTTAGATTAATTTAATAGTTTGTTAAATTAATGAGAGTTCAGTTAGTTAATGCTTGCATGCATGTAACTACTATAATTTAGATAACTGAATATTCACTCATGGATAACTCATGCATGTCAGTTCAGTCAGAGACCTAGTTGAGATCAGATGGAGGGACAATGTACTATTAGTTTCTAGGATATTCCCTGGTGAATATTCCTTGCATGCAGAAGGAATATTATTCTTTATGGATTGCGCAGTTGGACCTGAGGTTACAATGAGTGTGATGAGACCAATTCACACATGTGATATCATTGGACCCCAATCAAAACTGCGCAAGGAAATAGGAGGCTTGGAGGGCTTGAAGATATATTCTATGTCTATTGAGTCTATGAGTTGTATTGTTTTGATTACATAGAGAGCAAGATAGTTTGAGATCTGATTCCTTTTGTAACTTGAACAAGATTTCCACTTGTATGATAATATAGAGTTGGGGTTTTAGGCTGGTGCTTTCCCCAGTGATATATCTTCTGTGTTATGGTTGATTACTTCTCATTCTCAGTTATATCTATTCATGCTTGATGTTGCTCATGTTCGATTAAGCTTCTGCTAAATTGTTTGTAGAAGTAGATCAAGTGTTTTGCTTTAGTACATTGCATTACCAAGTGATCTACAGTGGGAATTTCTACATGATATCAGAGCAAAGGTGATCAAGGAAGAAGAGTATACAAGTAGGAGAAGTACGAAGTTTGGTTTCTGAATATTGAATTGGGTTCTTATCACATCTATTTCACCGATGGCATTCAGTGGTTTAAGACTCGAATATGCCCTTGATGGCAGTTCAAATTATATAGCCTGGAAGGATCGCATGGAGGCAGTATTAGAAGATAATGGCCTAAAGGATTTCATTGATCAAGAAGTCCAAAAGTCGAATGATGCTACTCAACTGGTAGAATGGAAAAAGTGTGTGGCTAGAACAAGGAGAGTCCTCCTGGAGGGAGTTCGGGATCACATAGTCTCGAGCCTCCATGGGAAGGAGACTCCATTTTTGATGTGAAAAACATTGAAAGATCTTTATCAGAATAGTAGTGATTAAAGGAATTTGGCGCTGAAGGAAAAACTTCGAAAGATCTAGTGCAAAAAGGGTGACACAATCTCTACGTTCATGTACAAGCTCACCACCTGTAGGGATGAGCTTGCAAGTGTAGGGGTTGTGACTATTGATGACAACATGGTGAGTCTAGCACTCCTCGGTCTTCCTAAGAGCTAGCATAGCTACTAGGAATCGGTTAATGGAAGAGAGAAACTACCAGATTGGGAACGACTTTGGTCAGATCTAATGCAGGAGGAGATAAGGCAGGGCACTAGGGATGGATCTTCATCAAAACAAGATGATGAAGAAAATCTAGCTTTAGTGAGTAAATCTAAGAAAGGGAAAGGGAAGGTGTCCCAATCCAAATCTTCTCATAGTGGGAAGAAGTTTGACAAGCTGAAGGTGCGATGCTTTCACTGTCATGAAGTGGGCCATTATGCTATGAATTGTCCACAGAAGAAATCCAAGAAGTGTTCCTCAAAGGGATCTGATGGTGATGCACTAGCTTCACAATTTGAGTTGGATTTCTTGCTTATCGCATACATGGTTTCATCCATGGTGGGATGTTTTTGGTACCTGGACAGTGGAGCCTCTTTCCACATGTTATGTGACAAGAATCTTTTCAATACCTTGGAGGAGAAGGATCTCCAGATGTGGATCGAGATGGGCGATGATGGAAAATACTGTGTCTCGGGTGAAGGTACAGTTGTGTTTTAGAGGAAGCATGGTGCTCCTCTCACCCTATCTACTGTTATGTATGTACCAGTTTGAAAAAGAATCTTGTGTTTGTTGCTATGCTAGAAGATAAAGGTTATGATGTAGTCTTTAGTAAAGGAAAAAAAAATTTGAGGCATATCGGCACCAGACAGACCAAGTGAATAGGGATTTGAGTAAAGAACCTCTACAAGTTGGAGGTAGATCATTGTGCTGCATTGAGTTCCAAAGCAGATGTGGTGCAAAGCCAATATGTTGGCGAGCTATGGCATAGAAGACTAGGCCACTTGCATCATGGGGCCTTGAAGATCATGCAGCAGATTTCTACCAGATTACCCAAGGGAAAACTTGAGCAGATGAGTACATGCAAAGGTTGTACCTTGGGTAAGTATGCGAAATATTCCTTTCAGGATCAGGATAGTAGAGCTGGAGCAATCCTGGAGCGATTTCACTCAGATGTATGTGGACCATTCTCTATAGCCTCCACTGCTAAACAAAGGTACTACGTTATTTTTATTGATGAATTTTCTTGTAGATGCTGGATCTACTTTATGCAAAAGAAGGATAAAACCTTTTTGAGGTTTTGTGAGTTTAAATCCTCAGAAGAGAAAGAATCTGGGAAGAAAATAAAAGCCTTGCATAGCGACAATGGTGGAGAGTATATTTCCCAGCAGTTTAAAGACTTTTGTGCAACAAAAGGAATTAAACGGGAACTGACAACACCCCATAACCCACAACAGAATGGGGTGGTCGAAAGGAAGAACAGATCTATTGTGGGAGAAGCTCGAGTGATGTTGCATGACCAAGGCCTACCACTTCATCTGTGGGCTGAGGCATGCAATACAGTAGTGTACATTCAGAACATAAGTCCTCATTGTATTTTGGGGATGAAGACAACTATGGAGGCTTTTTCGGGGAAGCGACTAGATGTTAGTCATTTCTGCATATTTGGATCACCAGTTTTCTGTCATGTGACCAAAGATGCTCGGAAGAAGCTAGACCCAACAGCTGAGTTGGGGACACTTGTGGGGTACACAGATACACCCCACAACTATCGTGTGTTTCTACCTGCCAATCGGAGGATTGTAGTGCACAGGGATCTGAAGTTCGATGAGTGGAGAGCCATGCGAGTGTCACTTGAGAGGGAGCTCAAGTTGCATGGCGATGAGGAACTTTTAGTTCCAAAGGAGGAGGAGCCTCCTGACGATGTGGATTAGCCACATGCAAAGGATCCAGTAGTGGATACCACCTCTTCTAGATATTCTTCCAGAGATGGGGGGAAACGCTCACAGGAAGTTGACAGATTGATGCAGGATGTGAGAGAGAATGTGGGGCAGCCATCCTATCAGTGTAGACAAAGGATATCCCCCGAGAGATACACTGGCTACATGGCCTTGGTTGGGGAGTGTGTAGCGACTGAACCTTTTTGTTCTTTTAAGGAGGCAGTGTAGCATCTAGTCTGGGTTGAAGCACTAGTAGAAGAGTATGATTCTATCATGCGAAATAGTGTGTGGGATGTTGTCCCTAGACCTGTAGACAAGTCAATGCCTAGTTCCCAATGGCTTTACAAGGTAAAGTAGGTAGCTAATGACAGTGTTGGGAAACACAAGGCAAGGTTTGTTGCTCAAGGTTTCTCATAGGTTGAGGGGATCGACTATGATGAGACCTTTTCTCCTGTAGCAAGGTACTCATCTATCATATCGATGCTAACTCTATCAGCTCAGATGGGTTGGAAGATCCCTCAGATTGATGTGAAGATGGCATTCCTCAATGGGAAGATTGAGGAAGAGGTATACATTGAGCAGCCTGAAGGATTTGAGACCTTCGATCTCGAGTTGCATGTCTTCTGACTCAAGCGAGCATTGTATGGGCTAAAGCAAGCACCCCATGCTTAGTATACCAGGATCGACAGCTATTTCACTAGATTGGGCTTCACCAAGAGTGAAGTAGATGCGAATCTTTACCACATCATGGTAGAAGGTAAGCCATTGATTATTGTACTTTATGTCAATGATCTGATTTTGACAGGTGATGATCGACTGCTCAAATCTTACAAGGAGGACCTTGCAAGAGAGTTCGAGATGAAGGACTTGGGCCTCATGCACTACTTTCTAGGCATGGAAGTGTGGTAGAAATATGGGGAAGTATTTTTGTCTCAAGGCAAGTATGCCAATGAGATACTCAGGCGCTTTCACATGGAGAAGTGCAAGCCCATGCAGACTCCTCTAGCTGGGAACTGGAGGAAGGAGGATGCTAATTCAAGTGAGGTAGTAATTGCTATTGTTTATTGTAAGCTGGTGGGTTCACTTATGTATCTGGTGAACACACGACCCAACTTATGCTTTGCGATGAACCAACTAAGTCAAGCTATGGTTCAGCCTACCAAGTTGTTTTAGGAGGCACCGAATCATGTGCTGAGATATCTCAAAGGCACTACACAGTATGAATTATGGTACAGACGGATAGAGGGAGTGAAGTTGAAAGGCTTCACAGATGCGGATTGGGTAGGTAGTCCATTAGACCAGAAGAGCACTTCTGGAGGAATCTTCAACCTTGGTTCAGCTGCAGTTTCTTGGTATAGCAAGAAATAGAGATCAGTTGCACTTAGCTCAGTAGAGGCTGCATACATGGTTGCCATTGAGGCAACATGCGAGGCCATTAGGATGTGGAAGATTCTAGTGGGATTGTTTGGTCAGATGATGGATCCTATGGTGATATACAGTGATAATCAGAGTTGCATAAAACTCTCTGAGAATCCAGTGTTTCATGATAGGTCCAAGCATATAGATATCCATTACCATCATCTACGGGACTGTGTGGTCAAGAGGATCATGATGTTGCAGTATGTTTCGACCGAGGAGCAAGATGCAGACATTTTGACTAAGGCATTTTCAAAATTCAAGTTTGAGTTCCACAGAGACAGGATCGGGGTTACTGATAATCCCTTTCTTGTTGAGAGGGAGTGTTGAGATTTGCAACAAGAAATGCTAAAAATAGCACTGCTATAAATAGCCAGGCTATAAATAGCAGTTCAACCATTGGAGATCTTACCAAAAATGGGTGAAATTTAAAGTGCTAAAAATAGCTTTTCTAAAAATAGCATTTTGGGATCCCTTCTTATTTAGTTAGTCCCTGGACTAAACATACGAAGTAAAATTCGAATTTGATATCAACAACAGTTTGGAAATTAATTCATTAATTCATCTTGAGTTAATTAGTTAAGGAAAATCAAACTTGAAGTCGATGTGAGGACATGCAATAGTTTCTCCTTTAATTGAGGAATTTAACCTTTAGTTAAATGGATAAGGATGAGTTGTAATTAGTTGACTTAGTTTAACTTAGTTAAGTCTAGTTAGATTAATTTAACAGGTTGTTAAATTAATGAGAGTTTAGTTAGTTAATGCTTGCATGCATGTAACTACTGTAATTTAGATAACTGAAGATTCACTCATGGATAACCCATGCATGTCAGTTCATTCAGAGACCCAGTTGAGATCAGATGGAGGGACAATGTACTATCAGTTGCTAGGATATTCCTTGGTGAATATTCCTTGCATGCAGAAGGAATATTATTCCTTATGGATTGTGCAGTTGGACATGAGGTTACAGTGAGTGTGATGAGTCCAATTCACACATGTGATATCATTGGACCCCAATCAAAACTACACAAGGAAATAGGAGGCTTGGAGGGCTTGAGGAAGATATATTCTATGTCTATTGAGTCTGTGAGTTGTATTGTTTTGATTACAGAGAGAGAATGATAGCTTGATAGCTGATTCTTTTTGTAACTTGAACAAGATTTCCACTTGTATGATAATACAGTGTTGGGGTTTTAGGTTGGTGCTTTCCCCAGTGATATAATATGTGTTATGGTTGATTACTTCTCATTCTCAGTTATATTTGTTCATGCTTGATGTTGCTCATGTTTGATTAAGCTTCCGCTAAATTGTTTGTAGAAGTAGATCAAGTGTTTTTATTTAGTACATTGCATTACTAGGTGATCTAATGTGGGAATTTCTACGTGTAGAAATTCCCACTGTAGATCACCTGGTAATGCAATGTACTGAACCAAAACACTTGGTCTACTTCTACAAACAATTTAGCAGAAGCTTAATCGAACATGAGCAACATCAAGCATGAACAAATATAACTAAGAATGAGAAGTAATCAAACATAACATAGAAGATATATCACTGGGGAAAGTACCAACCTAAGACCCCAACTCTGTATTATCATACAAGTGGAAATCTTGTTCAAATTACAAAAAGAATCAGCTCTCAAGCTATCCTGCTCTCTCTATAATCAAAACAATACAACTCATATACTCAATAGACATAGAATATATCTTCCTCAAGCCCTCCAAGCCTCCTATTTCCTTGCTTAGATTTGATTGGGGTCCAATGATATCACATGTGTGAATTGGCCTCATCACACTCACTGTAACCTCAGGTCCAATTGCACAATCCATAATGAATAATATTCCTTTTGCATGCAAGGAATATTCACCAAGGAATATCCTAGCAACTGATAGTACAATGTTCCTCCATCTGATCTCAACTGGGTCTCTGACTGAACTGACATGCATGAGTTATCCATGAGTGAATCTTCAGTTATCTGAATTATAGTAGTTATAACTGAACTCTCATTAATTTAACAAATTGTTAAATTAATCTAACTAGACTTCACTAAGTTAAACTAAGTCAACTAATTACAACTCAATATTACAACTCATCCTTATCTCTTTAACTGAAGGTTAAATTCCTCAATCAAAGGAAAAACTATTGCATGTCCTCACATAGACTTCAAGTTTGATTTTCCTTAACTAATTAACTCAAGATGAATTAATTAAGTAATTTCCAAACTATTGTTGATATCAAATTCAAATTTTACTTCCTATATTTAGTCCGGGGACTGACTAAAATAGGAAGGGGTCCCGAAATGCTATTTTTAGAAAATCTATTTTTAGCACTTTCACTTTTCACCCAGTGTTGCTAAGATCTCCAATGACTGAACTGCTATTTATAGCCCAACTATCTATAGCAGTGCTATTTTTTTCTAATTTTAGCATTTCTTGTTGCAAATCTCAACACCCTCACAACAAGAAAGGGATTATCAGTAACCTCGATCCTTTCTTTGTGGAACTGGAACTTGCATTTTGACAATGCCTTAGTCAAAATATATGCATCCTACTCCTCGGTCGAAACATACTACAACATCATGATCCTCTTGACCACGCAGTCCCGCAGATGATGGTAACGGATATCTATATGCTTGGACCTATCATGAAACACTGGATTCTCAGAGAGTTTTATGGAACTCTGATTATCATAGTATATCACTGTAGGATCCATCATCTAACCAAACAATCCCACTAGAATCTTCCGCATCCAAATGGCCTCGCATGCTGCCTGACTGGCAGCCATGTATTCAGCCTCTGCTGAGCTAAATGCAACTGATCTTTGTTTCCTGCTATACCAAGAAACTGCAACTAAACCAAGGATGAAGATTCCTCCATAAGTGCTCTTCCGGTCTGATGGACTACTTGCCCAATTCGCATTTGTGAAGCCTTGTAGCTTCACTCCCTCTGTCTGTCTGTACCATAATCCATACTGTGTAGTGCCTCTGAGATATCTCAGCACATGATTCGCTGCCTTCCAAAACAGCTTGGTAGGCTGAACCATAACTTGACTCAGCTGGTTCAGTGCAAAGCATAAGTCGGGTTGTGTGTTCACCAAATACATGAGTGAACCCACCAGCTGCCGATAAATAGTAGCAGCTACTACTTCACCTAAAGTAGCATCCTCCTTCCTCTAGTTTCCAGCTAGAGAAGTTTGCATGGGCTTGCACTTCTCCATGTGAAAGTGCCTGAGTATCTCATTGGCATACTTGCCTTGAGACACAAATACTTCCCCATCTTTCTGCCACACTTCCATGCCTAGAAAGTAGTGCATAAGGCCCATGTCCTTCATCTTGAACTCTCTTGCAAGGTCATCCTTGTAAGATTTGATCAGCTAATCATCACCTGTCAAAATCAGATCATCGACATAAAGTACAATAATCAATGGCTTACCATCTACCATGATGTGGTATAGCTTTGCATCTGCTTCACTCTTGGTGAAGCCCAACCCGATGAAATAACTATTGATCCTGGTACACCAAGCACGCGGTTCTTACTTCAGTCCATACAGTGCTCACTTGAGGCGGTAGACATGCGACTCGCGATCGAAGGTCTCAAATCCTTCAGGCTACTCCATGTATACCTCTTCCTCAATCTTCCCATTGAGGAACGTCATCTTCACATCCATCTGATGGATCTTCCAACCGATTTGAGCTGATAGAGCTAGCATCGATCTAATAGATGAGTACCTTGCTACCGGAGCAAAGGTCTCATCATAGTCGATCCCCTCAACCTGTGAGAAACCTCAAGCAACAAACCTTGCCTTGTGTTTCTCAACACTGCCATCAGTTGCCTGCTTTACCTTGTAAAGCCATCAGGAACTAACCACTAACTCGTCCATAGGTCTAGGGACAACATCCCACACACTATTCCGCATGATAGAATCGTACTCTTCTACCATTGCATCAACCCAGGCTGTTTGTTGCACTGCTCCTGAAAAGAAGAAGGTTCGGTCGCTACACACTCCCCAACTAGGGCCATGTAGCCAGTGTATATGTCTGGAGATCTCCCCTGTCTGCGCTAAGAGGATGGTTGCCCCACATTCTCTCTCACATCCTACATCAATCTGTCAGCTTCCCGCTAGTGTTTCCACCTGTCTTTGGAAGACTCTCCAAGAGTGGTGGTCTCCACTACTAGATCCTCTGCATGTGGCTGATCCAGATAATCAGGAGGCTCCTCCTCCTTTGGAACTAAAAGTTCCTCATCGCCATGCAACTTGAGCTCCCTCTCAAGTGACACTCACATGGCTCTCTACTCGTCGAACTTCAGATCCCTACTGTTGGCTTATTGGGCCCTGACCTAGGTTTAGAAGAGTTATTAAGCCAAACAAATTCTGCAGCTATTGGCCCTTTCGGCAAAATCCCGTGGAGCACGGACTGAGGTCTCACCTGAGGTAGCAGGGGAGGGTGTTGGAACTAGGTTTCCGCACCCTTGGGATGTCGTGATGTGGTCTGGAGGAGTCGCGTGTCGTTCTATGGCCTTGCGCTACTTTGCTTCCGCATAGATTCAGAACAAGGCAATTCCTTAATACTTATTATTAATGAGCTGTTATAGATCAGATCTACTTACGGTCTTTAAGAAAACATTTAATAGAGATAACTAGTTCACGCACCCAGAAAATTTATAGATTTGCATAAACACATAAACATAAGCACACATATCAAACAAATATATCAACCATAAATTAACCAGATCCACAATATTTCAGATTCAACATAGTATTTCAAAACCAATTTATCTTTATTGAACTTTTTCGCCAATACTTCCAGATCCGCCCTGCGCACTTAGCTGCAAGGGTCCACGCATACAGCTGCGGACTCTACCAGGCCTCTGCGCATATAGCTACAGAGCCTCTATCTACCCACCAACACCCTTGACTCGAACTTGATGCAAAATATACTATATGCTCATAGCACTAAGATCCATTCAAACCAAAAAATCTACTTTCTACCCTTAGAACCTCGCTCTATTTATGCATTCCCATGGGTCTCGACATGGTAAATTTTAGGGACAAATTATAGCCCAAAGGCGAAATTTGAGGGTTTTTACATTTTAAGAGGGCGAATTTTTCTATTAAAAACCCTTTTCATATAATTAGCCACAATTTTATTTAAAAAATAATTAATTTTTTTTATTATAGCCCAAAATAAAAATGGGCAGATAAACTAACCGAACCTTCATTTGGCCCAATTTGCTGGTTTTGGGAAATCGTATTCTCTTAAAATTGCTGAATTTTGATATTTGCTCCTGGTTTGGGAGATTAAAATTATTTAATACCTTACATTGGGCACAATTTTTTTTAATACCATGGGCCAATACCACATGCCCAAAAACCATCTCTCATTTCACAATCAAAATATTTATAAATATTATATTTGAATTTAATTTTATAACATTTTTTAATTAAATCTAAAATCTAAAATATTATAATTACTTTTAAGATATATCTAAATCCCTTATCACATTCAAATATATGAGATATAAATAATAGTTATAAATTAAGATCCATTTTACCATATAAGTTAGTCTAATAATTTTGTAACCATATTTAAACTTTATTAATAAGCACATAAAAAATTGATACTTAGAATATGACAATTTTTTTAACCATGTATATTCACTCCCACTTTACCATGGACATTATTAAGTTGTGAACATGCTTTGTTACAATACCATGGGTCAATACCATGACTTATCAATACCACATGCACAAAAACCATCTCTCATTTTACAATCAAAATATTTTATAGTTTTTTTTTTTTTTTAATTTAATGTTATTACATTTTTGATATGGAAAAGATATTGTAGTGTCATGTTATGTTATCTAAACATTATTACTCAATCAAATTAAAAAAAAAATGATTAATTAATTAATTAAAAATTAAAATATTTTGACTCAATGAAATTACATAAAAATAGAAATTACACTAAAGAAATAATATTAATAATTATAATAATTAATAATTAAACAAACCTGGATCCATTTTAACTTTGGATCTATCTAGAGATTTGATAATTGATAACCCCATGTTAAAATGAAAAGTCTATGTTATTATTTTATGTAAAAAAATTTGGTTATTATTTTTTTTAATCAATTTTTGTTGAGTAAAGGTAAATTTGAAATAAAAATAAAAATAACTCTATGTAAAAATGAAAATTCTACATTATTATTATGTCAAGAGATATTGTTTTGTCCATTACTGGTTTTTGAGCTCAAGGTTTATAAGAACCCATGGTATTCATGTGGAATATATTCTATTTAAAGGGGGGAATTATACCATCCTAAATCCATCTTCTCATTCTCCCTCTTTTTCTCTCTCTCCCTTAGTTTTGATTCACATTTCACATTAGCCTTAAATATCGATCTCTCAAGCTTAGAGAGGGATGGATCTTGGCTTGTGTATATCTAAAGAGAGGTACGCTATGACTTCTTAAAGTAGTATACTTGGATTTGCAAAATGTAATATTTCTTTTACATAGGGATATCGTTTACTTTTGATTATGGTCTTGCCTATTAAGTGCCCATATTCCAGTTTTGATGAGTTTTGATTATGGTTTTGATTAGGTGCAAGGTCTATGATTCTTTCCTATTAAGTGTCTATATTCTAGTTTTGATCAGTGAAGCGTCTATGACCCTTGCCTATTAAGTACCCATATTCTAGCTATCATTTGCATCCAAGGATGTTGTCTTGTTCTTACCAGTGGTTTTTGAGCTCCAGGTTTATGAGAACCCATGGTATTTCCCATGATATTCATGTGGAATATAGTCTTTTTAAAGGGGGAATTAAACTAGCCTAGATCCATCTTCTCCCTCTTCCTCTGGGTATCCCTCAAAACACTTGGTTTTGATTCTAATTTCCCATTCACCTTAACTAAGGATGGATCTAGGTTGGTGTGTATCAAAGGAGAGGTATATTATGAATTCTTAAAGTAGTATACTCTAATTTGCAAAATGTAAGATATTTTTACATAGGCATATAGTTTATTGGATTTGAAAAATGTAAGGTTTTTTTATATAGGGATATGGTTTACTTTTGATTATGGTTTTGATCAGGTGAAGCATCTATGACCCTTGCCTATTAAGTGCCCATATTCTACATATCACTTGGGAGGTTTGCATAGGTTGATCATGATTTTGAAACCCTATTCCAAAACAAAGACATCTATCCACATAATTAATCTTTTTTTTTTCATTCTAAATAAAAATAAAAATCAATAATATGAAAAATATCAATTATGGGGCTGAAAAAAAGCTAGAAGCACTAGTAGTTGTTGGGAGATTTCAGGTTTTCTAATATCATGAGAAAAATGTTTTTTTTGTTGCTTTATATTTTATAGTTTGTGTACAGTAAAATATGGTATATTAACGACTTAATCACTTTCTATCTTAATGTTCATTTTTTTTAATTCATTTAAATTATAATTAATTAACTTGATATAAAAATTATTGATGAGACAATATTATATAAATGGAAAGTAATTTGATAATTATAATTACAAGTCATCCAAATTTGTGAGTGAATGATTATCTTCACTTTCAATTTCTCAATTGAGATATAACTAAATGTGTAATGGTTTATTTATATAATCATCACTCAAACATGATATTTTTCCACAAGGAGGTCACTCACAAAACATAATAATATATATATATATATATATATATATATATATATATATATATATATATATATATATATATATATATATATATATATATCTAGAGAGAGAGAGAGAGAGATGATTTTTTTTTTTTTTTTTATCTATTAGACTAACCTAAGTACCCACCGGGGATTTGAACCGGTGACCTATCGCAAGGAGTGCCTTAACAGCGCACCCATTCACCGTCAATCCAAAGCCCCATGGGCAGAGAGAGATGAAAATTAACCATCATGCAATATAATATTATGTTGACTCCGTTAAATTAAAACATAAATGATTATTTTAATATGATAACTATAATTATTATTTTATATGTGTCCTTAGAGGTATTCTAAAGTGTTGTTAGATTCTAGCTAGTTCATTTTTTATCATGTTAAGGAAACAATCATAGTACCTAAGGTGACCATGTATATTCATTTTAAAATTTAAATGTTTTGTAATAATTCTTGTCAATATAGACAATTTTAAAATTGAAATTCACTAAGAAAAATCATCACAACACTTATCTACTAATCTCTCTCAAAATTACATCTCATATATATTTAAAAAATAAATATTCAAAACTGAAAACTAAATCTCTCCTTAGTTTCAAATGTTATATAAAATCTTTTTTAATTAGTACATATTTAAAAACTAAATATTCAAAACTTATTTTTATTCACACCGAGCCAAGTTTTCCAATGATGGTCTAAAATCCAAAACCCTAGTAGAAAAAGAGATTCCTTGCCACATGATAGGCTTCTTTGCGCTAAGATTTCTAGGAGGATGATACTAAGATGTAAAAAATGGAAATTCAAAAAATACTGTAAGATAAAGAATAAATAAGTTAATTACATTATAATTTTTTGAGTTGAATTGCAAGCCACAACCCTTGAAATTTAACAAAACATTACTTAAATAATGATCAGGCTATTTACCTGCTCATAAATAGTGAAATATCATCTTCCTTCTTAGCTCTTGCGAATATATGAAGGGCTCTACATTTTAAGGATGTCACTTTGAAATTTTGAGCATTTTTGCAGGGCAGAAACCTCTTCTTTGACTGATGCAAGGGGTTCTCACTTATTTTCGGCTAGGGCTTTGCATTTTGGGGTTTCATCTTGATACATGAAATTCCAAGGGAGACGCGGGCTTATTATCATTGTTTTTATTGGCTACGGGAGTTTTAAGACTGATTTCTATTGCAAACCTTTATGCGATATAACCTTTCGTGCTGATTTTCACCATGCAGATTTTGTTAATATGTTCTTTTAGTATGTCATGTTGGATTTTTTATGCTTTTTAGTACTAAATTTATTTTGGTTTGGGAATATTGTTGATACAGCTAGGGCATACTTAATGATGGACATGGCTATACCTGTACAATTTGTTACAACAAAAAAATGGGAGAATTCTATCTCCAATACTCATATTTTTTCATCTCCATGTAAGGATAGGTAGGATGCATAAAAAACATTACACAAAATCCATGCTCTAACATAGCTACTTGGCAACTATTTTACAAACTAATTATATAACAAGATACATAGATAGATCATTCCTAATTTTTCAATAGGCCTCAAAGGAAGTACCCAAACTCAACGAGCAAGGATTGTAATCCCAATGCTTTGTTCCATTTAAATTCTTCTTCTCACATTTCTTTCCCATATTTCCTCCCTCTCATGATTGGCATAGAACTTAATGTTTGTTTAGCTACACTTGTATAAGTGAGAGTTCTAATGTCTACCTTTGTTACCCCTAGGCTAAGGGAACATCTTCCCTCACTATCTCTAATCATTGTTCCTCCCATGGATTATTAATTTGTTGTTTCACCATTTTTCCCTTGTATTTCTTTTCAATTTTTCCATTTCCACCTTTTTTATTTTTTTTCACTTATCTTCTTCATGTCAATTTTCTTAGGACTTATTGTGGCTCATTTCACACTCCTCACTCATATATTTATATTCCAATACATGAGAAATATATTTATATTCCATATGAGTAATATACATATTTCAGTCCTTGAGGGATTGCTTAGAAAACAAGGCTCATAGTCATTACAAGAAATACTCATTATAAGTCCAACACATTGTCACATGTAGGATTTCTCCCTACCACCTGCACTAAACGTAATTGAATTTCAATGAGAAATATCTTTATAGTCCATATAAGGAATATACTTGTTTTGGTTCTTGATGGATTGATTAGCAAGGCTTCAAGCCATTACAAGAAATACTCATTATGAACTTTGTTACCCTTTTCAAAGCCTTTATTATTCAGTGAAATATTCATCAAGATTTTACAAGATTTTATAATCCAATGAAAGATTTGCCATGATTTTACAAGATAATATAATTTGGTGAGATATTTGCCAAAAAAATTATATATACATATTATATTATTGATAAAATCGCCTTCCATTTTTCCTATGCATCATGTGGATTCACCCATTTATTATATATATAAATTTAGGGGGGTTCTTAAAATTTTCCCTGGTCCCTGGGCCATGGGTAGGCTGACTTACTTCCTATTATTCTATATTATTTCTTGGGCAGACAACCCTTTGACTCGACCTATTACATTTTGTGCTCCGCATATTTCGGAGTTTTACAATATTTTAATCCTAAATTATAGGCTCTAAGCCCCAAAATTGTTACGCGGGACCTCCGCTACCCAACAGGCCCCCAACACAATCATGGTGACTCGTCCCGAGTCACTCGTTGGTGTGGCAAGACGCACTGCCTAGGCTCCGCAATTCACCTCCCTGTGAGTGACGTCCTTTGTTCTGTTGCTCCTTATTTGTCTCTTGCAAAACTTCTTCCAACTCCTTCTTCGTTGTTTCTACCAATTCTGGCAACCAATAATGATCATTCTGCTCTGCTCGATTAACACATAACACCCCCTCATAGGATTTTAGCTCTAGCTGGGGTGCCACATACGGGACCTCCTCGTACCAACGCAACCAATTTTCGATTTCGTATGTTCTCTTCGCACTATCTACTGCAGCTTGTGTTGCAATTTTGTAAGACCATTGCTGTTGTCCACGAGATCCCAATCTTCAAGGTACATCAAAGACGACTTGTTAACTGCAATTCCACCATTTGTCTCCATATTTACAGCCTCTACCTTATCTTTTATGGTTCACTGACGAGTCCATGGGTGAGGCTGTGGCATCCGAACTAGTTCTGCTTCGTGTCTACAAATTTCTGGCACATCCCCTACCATCGATGCGGAACTATGCGTGGTGCCCGCAACTATCAACTCTGTTTTCTTCAGACAACCCTGCATCATTGGCCATATCACAACCCTTGAGATTACTCTTTGAGTGTAGATAATGGAGAGTTCCATAGCGGTGGAAAGGCACAACAACTTACTATTCTCAGAAGTGCAGCTTGTTCAATGGATGCCCCCCTATGATTTATAAGTGTTTGGAATTTCAAATTCGTTAGCTCCCACCTTCCCTGGTGCCCTCAGTTAAGGCTGCGGAAAATCATTCCAAATCTGGCTCGTACCCCATCTCTTAATTGCTCGCTACCCACTCCCTTTTGCCATAACTCAGACATATTGTCATGAATAGTGGTAGCAACGGTCACCTCTTTTCTTTTCAACACAACAATGTAGCAGTGTAGCCCTTTCTACACAACCGCAACCCTTGTGACAAACCAAATCTACATGCACCTTGGTGGTCGTGCAGCTTCCCCCCAGACTGCTTTATTGTCTTGCGCTCTCTTTCAACTAGCTAGAGCGGTGAGACTATTCTTCGGTCAGTTAGTCAGGTGGTCGGCCCACCTGTGTAGAGCTTTAGGTAGCTACCATTTACTCTTCCCGGGAAGGGGTCTCCATTGAGCTCGGCAAGTTGGACCACGCCTCCATTTGTAACTTCTTTGACTACATAGGGATCCAACCAATGCGTTTGGAGCTTGCCAGGGAATTTCTCGAACTTGCTACCATATAGTAATACTAGATCATTCTCCTCGAAAGTGTGCACCATGATATGGCAATCATGCCATGCTTTCTCTCACTGTTTCTGTACTTACTGATGGAACCTGACCAAAAATTGTTCCTCCTCAAGTTCTTCCAATTGTGCGAGCCATTCCTCTAAAGCCCCATGGTCTGCCATACCTATTATTGTCGCGATTCGCAAACTAGGTACAATGTATTCCATGGGCATGACGACTTCCTTGCCATATACTAACTGGAAAGGTGTCTGGCCCGTCAAATTTTTGCATGTGGTTTGGTATGCCCATAGCACAGTAGGGATGCGCAAGTCCCAATCGTTTCATTGCGCATTACAGACCTTGGTCAACACTGTCTCCAAAATTTTGTTGAACCATTTGACGGTCCCATTTGCTTGCGGATGGTATGGCATACTTTGTTGATGATATATCTGGAATTACTTAGTGAGCGTTGATTGTTTCATTTTGAAAGTGCATTCCCTGGTCGCTCATTAGAATTTTAGGGCATCTAAACCATGTCAACACGTTCTCAAACAAAAATTTCGCAGTTGTAGTAGCCATGTAGTCCTTAACTGGCTGTGCTTCTACCCACCGGCAAGTATTTAATCACGGTGATAATATAGCGCGCGCTCATCTTCACTTGAGGTGCGATAGGTCCCACGAAGTCGATTGCCCATTTCTCGAATGGTTGCAGCGTCATCTATGGCTTGAGTGGCATTTCATCCCTCTACAATGATTTCCTAGTCCACTGACATACGTCGCGGGCCGGACAGTATGCTTTCGAGCCTTGATATAGAGTTGGCCACCATAGTCCTATGCGAAGAATCTTCTATGTTGTGGCACGACCCACATAATGTCCTCCAATAACCCCCCATGTGCTTCAGCTAGGATCTGTCATCATTCAAATTCAGGTACAAATCTGCATAATATTTCGTCGTTGCCCATTTTGTAGAGGTGCCCTGCAATAACAGTAAAGTATACTGTGTGTATCACCAATTCTTTCTTTTGATGAAAAGAATACCCTTGTGGTGTAGTTCCTATGGTTAAGAAGTGGATTATATCCTCAAAATGGCCATCCGGGACACGCACTGCATACAGCTGTGCATCCGGTAATCCTTCCTCTAAGTTTGTGGGCTCCCCACCGTTCTCAATTCAGGACAGGTAATCTAGGCCTGCGTTTAGATGTCCCAACTTTACGACGACTTCGAAGTCATATTCTTGAAATAATAGCTACCACCTACAAATTCATCCCCCTAACACAAGCTTACTCACTAGGTATTTTAATGCAGAGTGGTCAGTATACATCTTAAAGTGTCCTTCGAGTAGATAGTGGTGGTATTTATGGAGCATGTATACCATCGCCAATCCCTCTCTCTCGGTATTCGAGTAATTCTTCGCAGCTTTTCACAATCTTCATCTTGTGAATGCGATCGAGTGATCAATTCCCTCCACTCCTTCTTGAGTGAGTACCGCACCTAACGCGATACACGACGCGTCGACATGCACATGAAATTCAATGTCCCATTTTGGAAAGACCAATATAGGGGCTGATGCCATCTTCTCCTCAAGCATCTCTAGACTTTTGTTGCATTCCTCATTCCAGCAATAAGTAGCATCTTTTTTCAGCAACTATTCCATTGGTGTTGTGATTTGTGCGTAGCTTTTTATGAACTTCATATAGTACCTAGTGTGTCCCAGTGTGGCGTGATGTTGTTTGACACTTTGTGGCACTTGTAGATTGAGTATGACAGTAATCTTTTCCGGATCCACCATCAGACCTTGCTTAAAAACCACATGGCTGAGCAGGTTCTTGAATGGGACGAGGAAAGTACACTTCTTTAGTTTTAGCACAATCTGGTGCTATCGGCAACTATCCAACATTAAATGTAAGCTCACGATATGTTTCTTAACTAGCCCGAATACAGTCCAATCATCAAGATAGACCTCTAATAACTTGTGTATAAATTCCTTGAATGTAGCTATCACAACGCGTGAGAATATCGTCGATGCGTTCTTTAGTCCAAAGGGCATCACCATATACTGAAAACAGCCCCATTTGGTGGTGAAATTTGTTTTACTCATATCCTCTAGTGCAATCTTGATTTGGTGGTACCCCGAGAAATGGTTCGTGAAGGAGTAGGCTTCCTGTCCACCCACATTTTCGAGTACCTCATTTGTAAGTGGCATCGGAAATGGATCGTTAACACATGCATCATTGAGCTTCCTGAGATCTACACAAATGTGCATTTCACCCTTCTATTTCTTCTCCTGCACAACCATAGCACTTACCCAGTTAGACTCCTCTATTGGTTCAATTATTCCTGCTGCAAGCATCTTGTCCAACTCTTCGTTGACCTTTGCTTTGTATTTTGGATTCAACTGGTAAGGCCGCTGCTTAACTAGCTTTGCATCTGGCTTCAGGGTTATCTTCATCATTCCCAGGTCACCCAAGATCCCTTTTAACTCCATGATTTTTGTTGGGAATAAATCTTGATATTCTCGAAGCAACTCAATGAATTTTTCCACTGTGGCATCATCCCAATACTCCCCAAGCATTACATACTTCGGCTCTTCCTCCATTCCAATGTTTACTTATTTTGTTTTCAATGGCACATTGATGTATATATCCTCGATTGCTGGTCTGTGCACCTCTCAACTCCCCTCTGTTTCCAATATATTGATGTTTCTAGGGTCGTCCTCATCATCTTCTACCTGCACATCGTAACATTCCAGGGCCTCGCTCAGCTGTCACGACCAATTTGGCTGCATGATTTCTTATGGTTCCAGTGCTATTTTGAAAATAGCGGCCTTCATAACCTGTAATGCATCGTCCACAGTATCCATCCACTGATCTTCAAAGTGGAATGTTGAGGAGAAACCCTTTGCACAAAATTTCCCACTCGCCTATGCCATGTCAGAGCTCTATTTCAGTATACCAATTCCTTGGAATGACATCCAGGGTATGATAAAATAAGTGTACCCGCTCTGGTTGAGGCTCTTCTCCATAGGCTTGGACCCATCTGGTAAGGTACATGTGTGGATCATCCTATCCATCGTATTTCTCAGTTAGTCGTAGTTCCAGCCTCCCAAATCTTATCTACATCATGCTCCTGTATCCACACCAATATTCGAAGGTTCCTTCATGTGTGCCCCACCATCATGCAGGCGTTGCATGCAATACCCATCTCAATGCATCAAACTATTGGTTCTCTGGTACCGCGCTTTCAAACATGGCCAGGAATTCATCTACTACTGTTAGCCCATCATACCTCAGCAGTTCATGATCTTGAGCTCTAACGCAATACAGTGATTTTGTCATCATATTGCAGTGTAACATGGTTACTCCATTCAACGTCTTATGCCACCGCTCATCTTCTTCATTGGAATATTCAGTGCAGGACTCTGCATGGCCCCACGATATTCTCCCTTCCTCTGTTGTCTTGACCCACTCTTGATTTCATGAAGAAATTTTGTAGATACAATCTGATTCATCATCACTTCCTTCGTTGCGCACGGGTTCAGTGTAACATGATCTTTTAGCCGAATCTAGCAGAATGACTACGTGGAGCAACTTCTTCTCAAATATCATTTTCCGTTTTTTTAAATTGATAACCCCATTCATATCGGTGGCCCAGTCTATCCCTAACAACACAGGGTAAGGGCCACTTTCATCCACAATTTCTATTACCTCAAAATCCATCTAGGTGCTCGCACCTTCTATGTCTACCGTAATTCCTTGCAGTCTTCCCATGGGCAGGATCTTTTGTTGGTTCACCATGTGCAATTGAATAGGAGACCATTATAGTGTGGGCTTGCCCATGCACTCCAAAGTCTGTTTAGGTAGTACATTTGCATCTGAGCCCAAGTCCAAAATGATCTAATCCATCTCATAGTCGCCAATCTGCGCTGTTAATCACATTTCCCGCCCAGTTTGTGACGCATGTTTTCCTAATTTTCGAACCATGCGAGGTTCACTCAACCCTGTGCACCTATTTATCAGTTATTGTAAGCCCTTAACTGCCCTATTGTCGCGAAGCAATTTCATGCATGTCTCTAAAAAGGTAATAAACATCGTGGGATCCCTTTCCGGCTCGGGTTTATTCCTACTACTTGGGGTAGAGACCTCCACGAAGCTCTCCCTAGCTTCCAGATATGTCTCCTTGCGAACCCCTGCGTCTTCCTTGGTTAGTTTCCTCTTATACTCTCCTGTGACCGTGCCACTTTTGAGCACCATGTTTACGTTGGGGTCTTCTTTGCGCGTTTTGGACCTCATCATCTGGACGTTCTATGCCATTGTAGGTTGTGCTACCTTTTTCTCACGAATCTGTGTTATCTATGTGCGGCAATATATCAGTTCATGATCGAATTGCTCACAGTAAGGGCACGATATTCTGGTCAGGTTGGTACAGTCCTGCACGTAGTGTCCTAGTCCTCCATAGTTGTAACATATTAGCTACCCGCGACCCCTTCCTAGCCCCATTCCTCCCCGTCCTCATCCACGTCCCTGGAACCCATCGCGTGCTATTGTCGCAGCTAGATCCTGACCGTGCACTTCAGTCTGCATTCTGTAGGTAGGTGACTGGTCCATCAATAATTGATAACTGCAGCAGTCTCGTTCCTCGTGGCCCACCGATCTGCAAAAGTTGCAAAATAGCTGCTAGTGGGTCTGGTTAAATTTTGGCAGTAGATGACAGTTTTCCGTGTTGTGGTTTTCCCCCACCTAACAAATTGCGCACTAGAGCGAGGGTGTCGTGATTGGCCCTGCTTGTGCCTCTGGTCACAACGGTGTTGGTCCCCCCATTGCCACATAGCTCGCAAAGACTAGAAAATGATCTTTATCATGACCCTGGCTTCTACACTTTATACACCACACTTCCTCCCGGGCTCCTGGGTGGGGTGCTTGTTCTTGGTTTAACTTCTGCATTTCTAAACACAGGTTTTGTATTTGCACATGGATTTTCTGAACTCCCAACCCGGGATCCTGTATCGTAGTTTTGTGCAACCTCATCACTGTCTCTAATGCTTCAACTTGGGTTGAGATCTTTTGCTGTGACAGAGCCATCCTCAAATGTGGCGTCAATGACACCACAAACCATGCGCGGTGCTGCGCATCCAACAACATCATGTTTTCCTCACAGATTGTACTTTTCAATATCTGATCTAGATCCCACGGAGTTTCACCAGGTATCATCGTGATCTCCTTGAACCCTATGATCGACTGTGTTTCTGATTTTGGCCATCTAAATTCTTTTTTCAATTCGGCCCAGATCTCTGATGTTCTCGCATTCAGGTGATTGCATGAGTACTTTATATACCATGTCAGTGCTCGGTCCTGCAGTGTGATAACTAAGGTAGCCTTTATGATGTTATCGTCCGTAACTCCATGTGCTTCCCATACCACTATTACCATGAACCAAAATTGTTCTGGATCTTCACTTCCTACTCCTTTGAATATAGGTAACTGGATCGCGCTTGTCATTTTTAACCTTTAGTTCACGCGTCGGTGTACTATGAAATCTTACTGCTTCTGATCCAATCAATCCTCAAACTCTTTCTCCATAGGGTTCCAGCATTTCGACATCAGGCATCCCTTATGCAGATCCAGGTCCCGGCAACGGAACCATTTGTTGGCTTATTGGGCCCTGACCCAAGTTCAAAAGATTTATTTAGCCAAACAAATCCTGCAGCTACTGACCCTTTCGGCAACAGCCCGCGGAGCGCGGACTGAGGTCTCAACTGAGGTAGCAGGGGAGGGTGCTGGAACCAGGTTTCCACACCCTTGGGATGTCGTGGTGTGGTCTAGAGGAGTCACGCGCCATTCTATGCCCTCATGCTACTCTCTTTCGTGTATATCTAGAACAAGGCAATTCCTTAATACTTATTATTAATGAGCTGTTATAGATCAGATCTACTTACGATCTTTAAGCAAACATTTAATATAGATAACCAATTTGCACACCTAGAAAACTTATAGATTTTCATAAACTCATAAGCATAAGCACATAGATCAAACAAATATATCAACCATAAATTAACTAGATCCACAATATTTCAGATTCAACACAATATTTCAGAACCAACCTATCTTTATTCAATTTTTTTGCCAATACTTCTAGATCCGCCCTGCGCACTCAGCTGTAGGGGTCTGTGCACATAGCTGCAGACTCTACCAAACCTCGACACACACAGCTGTAGAGCCTATATCTACCCACCAACACCCTAGACTTGAACTTACAGACTTAGAATATACTATAGTCTCATAGCACTAATATCCATTCAAACACAAATGCTACTTTCTACCCTTAGAGCCTCGCTCTATTTGTACATTCCCATGGTTTGTGGACCATGGGCAAGCCGACTTACTATTAGGCCCCTATAATACTAGTGTAACCCCTTATTGTTATTAGTATAACCCACTTATTATATTGTTGTACCCATGTAGTGCCCATATTTTTACTATTGTGCCCAATAGAAGCCCACTATTGTTATTATTGTGCCCTTACATTATTACTGTTATGTCGACTCTGATTATGTTATGACCCCTTAGACTCCTATATATAGAAAGGAGGTCTTTTCATTTTTATCATCCAAGAATTGTTCATTTATGTAATGTAAAGGAGGTTTCCCCCTCGAAGAGGCTGAATCCTAAGGCGTTGATCTATCTTTTCTATCTTTTCTTGAGCTGGTTTCATAACATTTGGTATCAGAGCTTTGGATTCTAGGGTTTCGCTGCTCCAAACAGGTCATCGTGTAATTTTCTCTATAACTTTTTTTCTGTGAAATTTCAGAAGTCGCAAAAAAAAACCCATTTGATAAGAAATCGCGCTGAACCTTGGGTCTAAATTTCAGAGCTTTTCACATGATATTTGCGGAGATATGATCTGAGGAAGTTGGTCTTTTTGCAGACTCCTGAATTACATTCAAAACAGGTGATCTGGGGAAAATCGTCATAACTTTCTCTTTGAGGATCGGATTGAAATTTCGTAAGAAGTTATAGAAAGAGGACAGACTATAGTTTCTTGTATACATTTTTTAGATCCAAAGGTGGAAACAGTGACACGTGGCACTTCATACAATTTTGCTCTTCTGGAAAGGTCTATAATCAGGTCATCTTGGGAGATTGTGCATAACTCTTTCTTAGAGAATCAAATTTGGATCAGAGTGGTGGCATTGGAAAGAGGACATATAAGGCTACTACAGGTCACAAATTCAGAACTAGATAATCAGAAAGTATAGAGATACATCAGAGGCAATATCGAGCTCCTACAAAGTGAAAAAAGGTGTGTAGATTTTCTTTAATTTTTGCTTAAGCTTGGTTTGAAAATTTATTTTGAAGGAATTCAAAGGGCATATTAGAGAATTATTATCGGTAACTGATGCCCCGAGGAAAGAAAATGCAAACACCTAGTAAGGAACCAGAAAGCTCTAGCATGACTCATGAAGAAGAAGAAGAAATGTTATATGATATATCAAAATTACAAGGACAAGTGCAACAAGTGTCACTTGCACAAAAAGCAACAGAATCTAAGATGGATGGTTTAAGGAAAGATGTAGAAGATAAGACTAATGGTTTAAAGAAGGGTGTAGAAGCTAAGATGGATTGTTTAAAGAAAGGCGTAGAAGCTAAGATCGATGGCATGGAAGCTAAGGTGAATGGCATGGACGCTAAAATTGATGGCATGGATGATAAGATGGAAGAATTGAAGATAAATATGAATAAGTTGCTACAAGAAATGGTCACTAAGGGTGAAAGGGTAATAAAGGAAACTCATGATGAGAACCAAAGAAATGTTAATCATGATTCCATAGACTCTAATGTTGGATCGAAGACTCACCATATTCCAAAAATCGATATGAGGAAGTTTGATGGCAGGGATCCCGCCACATGGATATTACAGATGGAGCAATTCTTCAATCTCAATAATGTGCAAAACACACAAAAGGTACGTATGGCAACTTTATATTTGGAACCAAATCAGTTTGTATGGTATCAATGGCTTTGCTCTCGTAAACAATTTATCACTTGGGCAATTTTTACGGAAGAATTGATAGCACATTATGAGGATACAAAAAGCAACACTTTTTTTAGCCAATTGATAAGTCTCAAACAAAAGGGTTCAATAATGGAGCACATTGAGGAGTTCCAAAAATTGAACATAAGGGTAAAAGATATTCCAGAGGGGCATAGGATTGATGTGTTCATAGGGTCTTTAAAGGATAATATCCAACATGATGTTCGCCTTTGGGAACCTGATTCGTTAGAGAAGGCATTCAGGTTAGCAAGAAAAATGGAAAGAAAAATTATGGAAACCAGGAAGCATACCACTCACAACTATAAAGACGGAAGTGTTGTTGCTGCTAGTCTTCCACAACCTATAAGGTTGACACCACAACAATTGGAAGAAAAAAGAGCAAAAGGGCTTTGTTACAGTTGTGATAGAAAATACACTAAGGGTCATAAGTGTGCTGAGAAGAAATTATTCTACATAGATTGTGAAGAGGAAGAAGAAAAGGAGCAAGAAAGGTCAAAAGAAGAGGATATACTCCAGGAACAAAGCCTAGATAAAGAAGAAATTAATCAAACCATATCTTGTAAAGCATTGGCAAGAATTACCACTCCTCAAACTCTCAAGATAGAAGGACATATCAGGAAGAAAAATGTGCAAGAAGTGAAAGATCACATCGAGAAACAAGAAATTATTCCAACCATATCTTGTAATTCATTGTTCGAAATTACCACTCCTCAAACTATCAAGATAGAAGGACGTATCAAGAAGAAAAATGTTCAAGAAGTGAAAGATCACATCGAGCATCAAGAAATGAATCCAACCATATCTTGTAAAGGATTGGAAGAAATTATCACTCCTCAAACTCTAGAGATAGAAGGACATATCAAGAAGAAAAAGGTTCAAGTAGTGAAAGATCACATCAAGAATCAACAAAAAGTTCTCCAAATTTTAAAGGATAACACCACTTAGATGCAAAATGAAATGAAAGAACAGGTAGATCAACATCGTAGTGAAATTTTTTTTGATGTAGGTGATTGGGTATTTTTACAGCTACATCTCAAGCAAGCTATTTGTGAGAAGGAAATGTTGGCAATACTACATGCACTTAAAAAATGGTGACCTTACCGAATGGGAAGACTCTTCAAGGATAAGGATGTGGAAGCATTGTTTTGTGCTATTTATATTATCCAACTAGATTGGATAAACAAAGCAAGGGATGAATGGAAGAAGGACAAAGAAGTATGGCCACTTATTCAAAAGTTGCAAAATATCCCAATTCAAACAATATTGCCAGAAATTGAAGAGGAAGGAAAAATCATATTGGAACCTGGAGTAGTCACAGAAACAAGAACCCCACAGCTACAAAATCGATCAATTTTAGAGTATCTCATCAAGTGGAAGAACTTACCCGCTGAAGATTCCACATGGGAGGACAAGAATTTTATACAGAAGCATCAAGAACTACTCAAGCGTTGAGGACAATGCTTTTTTAAGGAGAGGGGCATGTTAGGCCCCTATAATGCTAGTGTAACCCCTTATTGTTATTAGTATAACCCACTTATTATATTGTTGTACCCATGTAGTGCCCATATTGTTACTATTGTGCCCCATAGAAGCCCACTATTGTTATTATTGTGCCCTTACATTATTACTGTTATGTCGGCTCTGATTATGTTATGACCCCTTAGACTCCTATATATAGAAAGGAGGTCTTTTCATTTGTATCATCCAAGAATCGTTCATTTATGTAATGTAAAGCAGGTTGCCCCCTCGAAGAGGCTGAATTCTAAGGCGTTGATCTATCTTTTCTATCTTTTCTTGAGCTGGTTTCATAACACTTACTTCCTATTATTATATATTATTTCTTAGGAAAACAACCCTTTGACTCAACCTATTACGTTTCGCGCTCTGCATATTTCAGATTTTTACAATATTTTCATCCTAACTTATAGGATCTAAGCCCCAAAACTGTTACTCGGGACCTCTACTACCCAACACCTGCACACTATGGTCCTCTGACTGGTAGGCAGAAACACACAATAGTTGTGGGGTGTATTTGTGTACCCCACAAGTATCCCCAATTCAGTTGTTGGGTCTAGCTTCTTCCGAGCATATTTGGTCACATGACAGAAAACTGGTGATCTAAAGATGCAGAAGTGACTCACATCTGGTCACTTCCTCGAAAAGGCCTCCATAGGTGTCTTCATCTGCAAAATAAGATGAGGAATTTTGTTCTAAATGTACACTATTGTATTTCATGCCTCAACCCACAGATGAAGTGGTATGCCTTGTTCATGCAACATCGCTCGAGTTGCTCCCACAATAGATCTATTCTTCCTTTCGGCCACCCCATTCTGTTGTGGGTTATGGGGTGCCTGTTATAGACATTTTTGTGCCTCGCAGCATGGAGCATGAAATGTTGATAATTACAGGGATCCTCAGTCCCTAAACATGTTGTTCTTACCCCTAGAAGAACAAGGTCAGCAAACCACAGCACTTCCCATCAGTTCTCCACCTGAAAACACTCAGAAACAGGCTATTTTTGGATCATGTCAGCTGCTCCACTGAGCATCTGCGCTGTATTGCAACTGCTCCTCTTTGTACCTGCGCTGTAAGTCAAATTTAATGAAGGCTACCTGCGCTGGGCGAGATTGGCCAAGTGGCACAGTCATTCTGCAAGGTGTCAATTGCCCAGGAAGCTTCCAAACTGACACTTGGTTCATGAGATTCGCCCTGTGATGAGTAAGAGATACTTGATCTCCATGTGTAAGCAAGGATCTCCAAGTGGACTCAAGAACTGAAGTTTAACTGAAGAGGGAGAGGACACAAGGCAGCTTTATGTCAGTCTCAAGCTGACTCATCCTCTCTTCTTCTCTCCTATATATAGAGCTCTTCTATGAGGTCTAAGGAGGCTGGAATTTTGTGTAAAGCAAGGAGGTGTTGTTGGTTTACAGTTAGAGCTATTGGGTGATTGCTTTCTAGAGGTGAAGAGGAGATTTCTTGCTGCTAGGGAGGTGCTGCTGGATTGGAGCCATTGATGGTTGTAACCTTCTCAGAACCCTTTTACTTCTATCAATAAAGCTTTGAATGTTCTCCTATATACTTGTATTGCATTGATGTATTGTATTTACTTGTATATCTGATTCACTCTAATCCATGCATCAGTTATGAGTACATGTTTCTTGTAGTTTCTCTCTTGTGTTTGTGCAGGATCTGTGTGTAGCTGGACCGGCAAAGGAAGCAGGGAGCTGGGAACAAGAGACAAAGAGAAGAGGATAGGATCGACAAAAGCGAAAGACAACGGTTGGTCAATCTTTTCTTCCTTCTCTGTACTTTCATAAAGGAAGATAATCAAAGCTTTGCTTTCAGTTGTTGCTAAGGACTGTCACCCTTAGAGTAGGGATAGGGTCATCCGAGTCGGATACTTTTCCCCACAACAAACTGGCGACTCCACTGGGGAGCCTAGTATCTTGTTGGTGTTTGTAGTATCTTTGCTATTCATTTCTTGAACCCAAGAGTACCGAATCGAAAAGCTTTTGACTATATCAAAAGCGAAGTAGAGGGGCTGCTACTCTTGCTCATTTTTGAGCAGATTCATGATTTGAAGAGCTGATCTACAAAATACTCTTGTACTCTTTGTGATAGCTTTTCATCCTCTTGATCATCCCTTAGCTTGTACTTGACCTATAGCTTTTTATTTCAGCAAAAACAGTGCATTTTTTGAGCTTTTTATGACCCGGAAATCCTTGTAAACGCAACTCTCGTGTCCCAGAGCAGGCTGTCCACAGGCAGTCTGCATTACAGCACAGGTACTCCCTTCGGGAACTGCGCTGGAAGTCAATTTGACAGACCAGAGCCTGCGCTGGACCTGTTAGCCAGTGTCTTCCAGAGGTTTTCCACTGTGTCTTAGCCCTGTTTTCACTGATTTTTGCTGCTGATTGCTGGTCATTGAACTTGCTGTAGACCAACTTTCCTTGACATTATTCTGCCTCAGTTGTGTGATGAAACTGTGAGTGTTCTTTCAGTATTTCTTACTTCAGTTACAGTTTCCCATTGTGAAAAGCGAACCAGTATAGCTGTGGCCTCTTAGATCCTGAACTGTAAAAGTGTCTTTGTGATCTTAAGAGCTAGTTTTATTACTGTTCATGGCTGTTTGAGTTTGTTTGCTTTTCATTTTATGTTTTGAATTCATACATTTTTAGTGTCGAAACAAGTACCTGTAAAGCGTCTTTTGATTTTAGACAATACTTGTTTGTTTACGCTTCAAATTGAATTCGAAAATTACACGACAATTTCCTTTTTGTCTACATCAACATTAAAGGAAAAGAAAAGAAATACATGCATCTTGCATTTGCATTTTGATAAGTTTGCGTGATTGATCTAGGAGAAAGTGCATTAGTTTGTGCTTTGTGCTCTGTGTGGAAAGATAGTGTTTTTCTCTCCCCTCAGTAGTTAGGATTTTCAAAGCTAAAAAGATTGTAAAGCTTGCTTATCATTTTAGCTGCATTTAGGAATTTGTACCAATACATCTCGTGGTGATCCTGAAAGACAAACTGCTAAACAAGATCAACTTAAAATATATTGAATGAATCTAAAAACGCATTGTAACATAACGCTCACAATAGAGGTCTAGGTAGAGACGTGTTCCGGCGTCGTTAAACGTAGTGACTGTCGATCTCTATGAAGGTGGGTGATTCCTCCTGAGGGACGATAGCACTAATACGGACTTGTGCTCCCGCATACCGTCGCGTATATTGGGAGACCCCTATAGGCATTTATCCTTTATCCTTAGGAAGCCGTGTCGGCCGCCCTACTGATCGCGATGCAGTGAACACAGCATTCACGAAGATCGACCACCCGTACCGTAAAACGTATTCTGTGGTTTCGCGAAAGGTTTGGCACACCCTCTGCCTAGATCTCCAGAGCAGTTTCTTTTGGCCCTTTTCAAACTCTATAACTGAAAAGGTCCAACCGAGCATTTGTCACTTCGGGCTCGTTAATACATCGAAGGTGACTAGAGTCATCTTTAGCTTTTTCTCGACTCTTAAAACATGAAAAAGCAAAGTTGTGTCTAAAAGCGTCTAATAAAATTCATTCAATACGGAAACATAATTCCCCTTTTTGTATTTTAGTTGATCAGGTAATCCGCAACCGTGGAGGAAAGACAATTAAAACTCCGTCGTTCGAGGAGACTCGCGAGTCAACCGTCTTTGTCTCCAGAATCGAGTGTAGTACGGACAAAGCGAACTCGCTTGACCAGGTCAAAATCTCCCATTAAAGTTAGAACAACGGTTCCGACGACATCTGAGATTCTGGTCACTCCTGATATTTCTGGAATCCCTGCCTCTAGTGAAGAAGTTCAACAGCAACAGAGGGACAGTTGTACTGATCCTAGTCTGAAGACAAGTGCTTGCATAACTGAACCAGTTCCATTTGAAACCGGTCCACAGAGTCTTGTTGTTCAAACAACTGTCGCTGTCGAAGCAACCCCTTCTTCGGCATCAGAAATCTTTTACGGACCTGACGGTCTTCCTCTTCCTCCTGGTTTGATTGCAATAGAGGAAATCGTAGAGGACCAGCAAGCAAATACTCCAACTCATTTTGGAGTAGGCACCACTCTTTTTCCTTCTGCATCAGAAGTTTGTCCATCGCCACAGGAAGTTCCTGTAGAATCGTTAGGCAGTTTATTGGATAGACTTAAAATGTCTGAGCAACCGTCGACATCTAGGACTGTGCCAAATGACACAGCGACAGCAGAAGCTCCTGCTGTCAATCCAACGATGTTTGTCGGCATACCAGCTGTCCCGACTAGCTCTCATCAGCTAGAAGGAGTCCACCCAGGGACTATTACGGCAACTTGGTCTGTTCCAGTTTGTTCTTCCGGTATAATACCCGGTAATTCTTATGTTGAAACTAGACAAATTGATGCCTTTGGGAATCAGTTTGGACCATCCAGTCCTCAAAGGCAATCTATACCCTTGAGCTCCGGATTGTTACCGTATGGGGGGCAATATGCCCTTTCACTTCCCCTTCCGGGGGGATACCCATACGGCAGTTTTCAACAACATTCAGGTTTGACTGAAGTAACGACGAGTAGTTGGGTACCTATGTTACCCCAACAACCAAGAGTTGTATATTCCATGCAACAGTGTGTACCTATGTCTAGTATCCCGACGACGCTAGCAATTGTAACCGTGTCGCAAGTTCAATCGATGCCTGTTGTATGTCAACCCCAAGTTGTAATGCAACAGCCCATTGACCCTGCAACACAACCACAATCGCCAACTGCCGGGACGACGCAGATACAAACGGGAACCATAACCCCGCAACTTGGTCCGTCGGTTAGTGTCGCACAGCAAAACATGGCTTCACAACCAGGGATGGTGCAATACCAACAACCTCAGTTTCAACAGGTGTACCAAGGATCTGAGCAACAGATCTTTGCGAATAGTGGGCAACCCTATATTCAGAACGGGTTAAATCAACCACTTTACAGTGGCCAAGCCCACCAGCCGTATCAGTCATATCAACATCAGTTGCATTATGCTGGTATGCAAAGGCCTACTGCTCAGGCGATTCCATCGTATCCTGGGTACGCCTCGCCAAACTTGAATCAGCAGTTGCCATTCGTGGCGACCCTAGAATTACCAGATTTACATCGATTGACGAACGATCCAATCGCCTATGCCCATTGGTGGCCAGCGATTCCTCACAAACTTCCTTCGGACATTCCTAAATTCAATGGAAATCCTGGCGAAGACCCGTCGAATCATGTGATGACATTCCATCTGTGGTGTTCGTCGAATACCTTGAATGATGATTCGATAAGGCTTCGCCTTTTCCAGAGGACATTGACTGGTCCGGCGGCTAAATGGTATATTGAATTACCTAGAGCCTCTTTCGACAATTTTAGTTCCCTAGCCACGACTTTCTTAACACACTTTCAGTTACCTATAAGGTACGAAACTGGAACAGAGATCTTGACCAATTTCAAGCAGACAACGGCCACACATATATCAGATCATATACATGAGTGGCGTCGTCGTCACAGAATGGTAAAGACCTACGTTCCAGATCAGCTATTAGCTGAGTGGTTTATAAAGTCGCTTCTTCCTGCTATAACAGAAGATGTGGCCAAGGGAGGCGTCGTAACAGAGGAGCAGGTTATTGCTCGTGCTCAATATTTGGACTTAGTATATACTCAGTCGGGCACGCTCTATGATAAGATACCTGACGCCCCCAGACTGGAATTTTCAATCCCTCCTCCTCCCGGATCGAATAGTGACTCTCACGCCGGTGATGGCGTGATTGGAACTGCAAACGCTAAGTCGACAAGGGATTCAAATAAGAAAGCCCGTAAGACTTCGAATCAAAAAGCAAATCAAGAGATTCTTGCTTCGGAGGTAAATGCTGTATCTACGGATAAAGGCAAAAACTCCAATCAACCAGGAAGCAAGAAGAAACAAAACAAAGGGAAGAAGAAGAAACAGGGTGAATCATCCCCTCAAAAAACTTCTTCAAACCCTCCCGGGCAAGGGAAACAATTTTATCCATGTCAGATATGCGATGAAAATCATTCGACAAAGAACTGTCCGTTCAAAGTTGAGTTAAAGAGGTTCTTTAAAAGTTCCCAAACTTCAGCTGTGTTGACTGATCCATTTCCCACCCCAGGTCAAAATATGGTTGATAGTGGAAATGCTTCCCCGTCTCAAGTGCTTATGTTGTCGGTTTCTAAGCAAAATGATGCTTTGATCTCGACAAGGAATAAAGATTATGGGAATCCGCCGGTGTCAAACGACAAAGGGAAAGATCAACCCAGTAGTTCGACAACAACTTCGGCAGAAGTTGTACCCCCCCTCACGCATGAATTAACAATAAAGCCACCTAAGGGAGTAGTACACAAGTCGACATTTAATCCTCGTGCCAGAGCGGCGCAGCATTATAACATAGTAGAAGATTTGGCCCAATCGCCATCTGCTATGTCGACTCTTGAGGTACTGCAAAATTGTCCGTCCCAAAGGCAGGCATTGTTATCAGCAATTGGTGGAGTGGATCCTAAAGATTCCAATCTTGTATCCTTTGATCACAAAGGATATGATCCTCAGTTACCAGCACAGCTAGCTTTCCTTATTCAAGTGAAAGCACTCAACAAAACTGTTCATAGAACGACCATTGATGAGGGAGCATCGACATGTATCATGTCGATGAGTTGCTGGAAAACTCTTGGATCTCCAACCTTGTCGCGATCTTCGACGACATTGAAAGCATTTGACGGTAGGTCGTACACTCCGTACGGAATCCTAAATAACTTTAAGGTTGAACTAGGAGGAAAAACAATGGAAATAGATGTTGAGGTCATTGATGGCAATCTTGACTATAACATCCTACTGGGAAGACCATGGATATATGCCATGGCAGCTGTAGTGTCGACATATTTTAGGAAGATCGCATTCCCGTTTGAAGGAGGGATTACGGTCGTCGACCAGCAGAATTTCCTCCCTAATGGTTCACAAGTTACTGGAAGCATTCCCCTGATCCATGGGAGCGACCATTCAATACAAGATATCGGAGTAGGCTTACTAAAAGATCCCACAATGATGGGAACTTTCACGTTGCCACCTCCTGTCCATGTAGGGAATATCCCGTTTGTAGCAACATGCAACATGGTATCTTCTTCGAAGGTCGCAGAAAACAAAGTCGTCATGGATTATCAAGTGGTTTTGCCACCTAGCCCTATAGAAATATTGTAGCAATCAATGTTTCAGGCATGGGAGGCGAGCCCAAATCAACGCTCGTCAAGCGTTTGGGTAGATAGGTCTGGAGAATATGGTACCCCATTAGATCCATGGTCAAAAGTTCATGGGACTGACGAAGGAATCTTACAATCAATGATGATTGAGGGGGCACCGTGGAATGATCACCACCATCGTTCCCTTCTTCCAGAGTGTGAAGAAGAAACTCAACACGACCTATATCACCCTTCAGTGTTTGAATTCCTAACAAATACTGTAAATACGGTGGATTCAGAGCGAAACCTATCCAATATTGAAGAGACCGTAGCCGTAAACATCTCGACAAAATCTGATGTTGTAGAGAATATTCATGTCGGCAAAAGTTGTTCCCCTTCAGAACTGGAAATATATGGTGCTCTCTTTCGCGAATTTAGAGATGTCTTTGCATGGTCATATGATGAAATGCCAGGCATTGACTCGAGCATAGCTGAACATGAGATTAAAATGTATCCTGATGTCAAACCAGTAAGACAACGGCTTCGACAGGTACACCCCAAGAAAGCCGCTGCCATTAAGGCAGAAGTTGAAAAACTTCTCCATGCTGGATTCATCTACCCGGTTCCTCTAACCGATTGGGTATCGAATATTGTCCCTGTTATGAAAAAACAAGGGACGATAAGAGTGTGCGTCGACTATAGGGATGTAAACCAAGCTTGTCCAAAGGACAACTACCCTACACCCTTCATCGACCAGATAATTGATGAATGCGCCGGATGTGAAATCTTTTCCTTTATGGATGGATTTTCCGGGTATAATCAAATAAATATCCGCCCACAGGACCAGTCTAAGACTGCATTTATTTGTCCGTGGGGCACATTCGCTTATCGAAAATTACCCTTTGGTTTAAAGAACGCAGGGGCGACGTTTCAGAGGGCAATGAATTATGCCTTCCATGACATCAAGAACATCGTTCAACCTTACCTCGACGATCTTCCGGCTCATTCGCGGAAGCGGACTGATCATCCGTGGCATTTGAGAGCAATATTTCTACGTTGCCGACACTACAAGATAAGACTCAATCCGCACAAGTGTGTGTTTTGCGTCGGTTCTGGTCGTTTACTTGGCTTTGTAGTCTCTAAGGATGGGATTCGTCTCGACCCCTGTAAGGTTCAGGCAATCATTAATTTGCCTCCACCTTCAAATTTGCTTCAGATTCAGAAACTCCAAGGGAAAGCAAACTTTCTGAGGAGGTTCATTCCAAATTACGCAGAACTTGCCAAAGGTTATACTCGTCTTTTGAAAAAGGATGTACCTTTTGTCTGGGACCAGGTTGCGCAAGCTTCCTTTGACGCTCTGAAAGATTCTCTAGTAAGAGCATCATTAATGTACGCCCCGGACTATCAAAGAGATTTTAACCTGTATCTAGCTGCAGCAGATACGACCATTGCGATGGTCTTAGTGCAAGAAGTCGATGGAATTGAACATCCTATTTATTATTTAAGTAAAAACTTAAATGACACAGAAAGTAAATATTCCTATGTTGAAAAACTAGCGCTTGTTGCTGTTCAAGCGATTCAAAGGTTTCGACATTATGTCCTCTTTAGGAAAACTACCATTCTGTCAGATTGCAACCCCATGACGTATATACTGTCGCGACAGTTGCTTGGGGGCAAATATTCGAAATGGATAGCAATCCTTCAAGAGTTTGATCTGGATTTTGTAAAATCCAAATCGAAGAAAGCTCTAGTTTTCGCGGAATTATTATGCGATCTCCCATCGTCGTCCAACGATGAAACATCAGAACAGTCAATCGTGGATGAAAATTTGTTTCTGATATCGGTAAGCGATGAGTGGTATGGAGACATCATTGTTTATCTCCAAACCCAAAAATTTAGGCCTAATACCTCACACTCGGAACGGAAGCGTATACGATACCAATCTAAAGACTACATGATCATCGGTGATACACTTTACCGTCGTGGTGTCGATACGGTTCTGAGGAGGTGCCTTACCCATGAGGAGGCCGAGAAAGCCCTGAATGATTGTCATTCAGGCGCGTGCGGGGGACATCAATCTAGATATGCAACAGCACAAAGAATCTTACGAGCAGGATATTTCTGGCCAACTATGTTTAAAGATTGCATAATAGCTGTCAGAAGTTGCCATGCATGTCAGATCTTTGATAGCAAAACCAGAAGACCGCCCGCACCCTTGCAGCCTATAGTTGCTATTGGGCCTTTCGCCAAGTGGGGCATCGATTTCATGCAATGTAACCCCACCTCGACCGGGGGGCATGGGTATATTATAGTCGCTGTTGACTATTTTACCAAATGGGCCGAGGCGATGCCTACATTGGATAACACTGGTGAAACAGCTGCCCTTTTCTTTTTTAATCATGTAGTCGCCAGGTTCGGCGTTCCGCAGGCTATAGTGACAGATCATGGATCGCATTTTCGCAATCACATGATGGTGGAGTTAGCTGCCAAACTAGGGCTATCGCACGACAGCTCTACCCCATATTATCCACAAGCCAACGGACAAGTTGAGGCAATCAACAAAGTCCTGAAGCGTATGTTGCAAAGGATGATCGGGGTTCACAAAAGAAGATGGCACCTACTCCTGTACTCAGCATTGTGGGCTTACCGAACCTCGGTAAAGAACGCCACTGGGTTCACACCATTCCAATTGGTGTATGGCCTGGAGGCAGTCTTACCGATCCAGTGCGAAATCTCGTCTCTTAAACTCGCAATTGACCTCCTCCCCGGAACCTCAGAAGAAGAGGCTCGTTTCTTGGAATTGATCCAGTTGGATGAAAACCGTCGTGACGCCACTTTGGCGAACGAGGCCCATAAGAAACGAGTCAAAGCACAGTTCGACAAGAATGTCAAACCTCGTATCTTCTCTGAGGGTGACTTGGTTTTGCTTTACGACCAAGAATCCGACAAATTAGGAGCAGGAAAATTTAAGTCCTTATGGATGGGTCCCTATATTGTTAAAAGGGTGTTAGCAAAAGGAGCCTACGAGTTAATGGATTATGACGGGATACCACTGGCGCAACCCCGCAACGGGTTGTACCTCAAGCGTTACTATGCCTGAATAGTAACCTGAGTGCTTTTGTTGTATTTTGTTTTCGCTAAAGTGTTTGTTTCGGTTAAGTAATCCACCCTTCTCGTTTGTTGCAGATGTCGAATTATTCTGAGACATATGTGGGATATGCCGACGGAGCGAGTCGTAGTACGCGGAATTTGTCCTCCGCAGCCTGGGCCATTTTTGATCCAAGCGGCGAGTTAGTGAGTTTCAGAGGTGTGTGTATTGGACAGTCAACGAACAACATCGCTGAGTATAGCGCGTTGATTGAACTCCTCTCTGATACCATCGCTCATGGTATACGCCGACTAATTGTTAGGCTAGACTCATAGCTTGTGATACTACAACTCACTGGTATATATTCAGTCCGCAATCCAGCTATCTATCGAATGTTTCTAAGGGTTAAGATTTTGGAAAGAGAGTTTGATTCAATTCAATACCAACATATTTCCAGAAACTTGAACACATTAACAGATTCGTTAGCAAACTATGTGTTAGATAGACATTTACGACATATATAAAAAGAGATGCATCGGTGCTATGCAAGTGGATCACAAATAAACCAAAATAAACCCCGAAAATCAAAATATATAAAGCTGTTTATAGTTTGTACATAATGTGCTGTAATCAAAACAAAATTGGTCGTATGACCTAGAACTCAAAAAGATGCTAGGGGGCACCCTGGCCTAGTGGTGCTCATGAAAGTACGTCACGGTCTGTGCTATCATGCGCAAGAGACGAGTCCATCGTCTAGGCACGCCAATAGTGTGCCGCTGCAACTGTAAAGGTAACTCGTCAATCTGTACATCTGGAAGACCACGAGTAAGGCTCTCAACCTGCTCCTGCACAGCTGCAAGTATCTCAGTATCACCAAGGTCGCGAATAACAACTCGCCTAGCAGGCTCTGCTGCTGGGGCAGCATCTGGCGATCGTGGACGAGCTACTGGGCGAACAGGACCAACATCTGCATGCACCCAAGAGTTTGATCAGTTTTGCACAGTAACATCATGAGTAAAAAACAATAAACAGTAACATGGTCAGAGATTTTACCAATAGCGCCCCATTGCTCGCCATCCGGTAGCACCAAGTCCGGATCACCTCGGTAGTCCATACCCACATATGGATACTCAGAAAACGCCATCTCCTGACGCTCGAACCACCTAAAGAAGGCCTCAGTGAAAGTAATCTGAGGTTGACCAGCATGTCGGGACATGTGGTCAACCCACCTCTGCATGCGTGGCTCAGTCGGAGAAGGCAAGTCAAGTATGATGTACTGAGGCTGCATCAATGGGATTTTCTCCAAGGCAAAGGCAGTCAGAATAGAACCAAAACCAAAGTTCTTGAGCCTCCCGTCCTTTACCTTGGTCAATTGACTTTTCATCTGAACAAGTACTGCATCACACCAGTTAAACACTTTCGGTTGGAGACACTCCAAAGCGTGCTGCATGTAAGATCTGTTGGCAACATGTAAAGCTGCGCTACCGGCCATCCTACCAATAGTAAACAGAATGGACCTAAGAGACCTGTCAGTGATGTCACGGATATTGATCTTGCCGTCTTTGCTCGGCTGTGAACCTTCCCGGCAATACTGACGGATATAGTCTCTGGTGGAAGTAGTCCCTCGAGCCGTACCTGACAAAGAAATGGGGGCACCCCGCCTTGACAACCCAGTCAAGAAGTACATGTCCTCTATGGTCAAGGGGATGGTTTTCCCCCTAATCTGGAATACTTGGTTAACAGGATCCCAAGCATCAAGCATATACTGCAGTAAAGAAATCTGTGCTCTCATGCTAGAGATACGGAAGAACTTCAGTAGGCCACAGTTCCGAAGCGCGCTCACCGTGACCGGGTCATGGAGTGCAACCATGTCCTCTGCTTCATGTTCTCGTTCTCGCCATGTAAGGGACATTTTGTTCAAAGTTCCCTGCAATCAAACAAGAGAAGGAGTAAGTTCCTAATTTTGATGAAAAACTGGCGAAAAAATCATCAAAAACACATGCAGGATCAGTTTTTCTAGGCCCAGCGCAGGCAGAGAGTCTTCCCCTTGCGCTGAGAGGTAGTCTGCCTTAAGACCACCTGAAATACAGCGCAAGTTTCGAAAGGGGAACCTGCGCTGATGCCAGGGCGCCCTGATGAAACCCCTGGGGCTCAGAAACCCTAAAAAATGTGCATGAAACTAAAAAAGGAAACCATGAAAGTGAAGGGCTAAGGTTTAGCTCCTACCTGGTCCAAACGGCGCCGAAAATCATCCACAGAATCTCCCGGAATCAGCTGGTGAAAATCAAGGAAGAAGAGGCACCTCCAGAGCTCCAACAAGCAAAATGCAAATGAAATGGTAAATGAGAGGTAAAAACACCTTTTTATGACTTTTTACACAGTTTAAAGTTAAATATTAGGGTTATAATCTCCTTTTCATGCAAATATTGTCCATTTCTAACAAAGTTTGTTGCAGCAATTGAATGTGAAGTACTACATTTGAAAAGAGAAAAGCTAGTAAAAGTAAAAAAATCAAATTTGACCATGGATCGAGCAGTTTTACCACGGAATTTATGCTCGTTAAAAAATAGAAAAGTGTGAGCAAAAGTTTCCACCAGAGTTCAAGCTCATTAAAAAATGAACCTCTCTCGGTAAATAACCATTGCGATCGTAAATTTATCACCCTTAAAAGCCTTGGTCGTGTTTTCATCCATCACCTCCATTTCATTTGGCCGGTCGTTCACCCCCATATGTGTGTTTACCCATTTTGAGGAACAGCTGCAAAGAGTGATTTCACCTAGCCATCCTTGTGACACTACCGTGATTGGAAAATTCCAATTTGTACCTGGAATCTGCTGCTATCCCTGTTTATCACTCGTTCCTCAAAAAACGAGTCTTCTTTGAGCTCTTTTCACTGACTCGTAAAATATGAAAAGTTTGCCGAGTTTTGGCCTTCCAGCTCGTTAAACGACCAGAACGCTATCCCTCCTCTAGATTTTAATCTTTTTGGACCTGAGGGATTATTGCACAAAAAGATCGAGCGCTTGTCTTGTTCGGCTCGTTAAAGCAATCGAAAATTCATCCCTTCTGTATTGTTTTATACTTTTTCGGACTTAAGGGATTAGATGACGAAAAAGGAATTATGGAGTTAACTTTCTGTACCTTTTCAGACTCTCTAAAAATGAAAAGGACCGAGTTTTCCTTGTCGTTAGACTCGTTAAAATGATTAAATAGCGACAAACTTGTCTGTAGACGAGAACGAGTTTCCCTATCGCTAGGCTCGTTAAATCATAGCGATGGGCTTGCCCGAAGGGCAGGTTATAGAACAAGCATATGTTATCCTCCTCAAGCTTGACAAAAATAAAGAGGTACTGGTCAGAAATGACTGGGGAAAAATTGGGAGAACATCAAAGTTTAATGGTAGCAAGTCACTCTTGAACATGACACTTTTCCTCCGTACCACATCGGGTTGGGTTGTTTCATTCACCGGTCTCATCACCATGGTCCTCGCCAAACCATCCACATTTGGGGTAATGCTACCGATCCATCGCATCAGTGTCGTTATATGTTCAAGAGAGGTCATTCTGAAAGTGTCAACCGTGTCCCATCCACTACCATACATTATCCTTCATCCATTCATGATCGCCACCCTGAATCATATGCCACAGTTTGTTTTCACCTCCACTAAAATCATTAGCTCCGTTCCGTGTCATTGATGTGGGATTCATTAAGGCCCTCCTTTGACGGATCGCTTCTTGTCGACTTCAGCTCATTATCCAAGAAGTTGATCTAGGAACAACCCCATCAGTACTTTGAAACTTGCATGCCTCAATGGCAAGTTTCTCACTTCCGGTGACAGGTATACATCAATGACCTTCGACCAGAAGATTTTGCGTGGCGTTCGACGCCAAGTCCTTTATTCACGCCACGTGAATTGTACTGCGGTACCTTGAGGGTCATTGTCATTATCGGTGATTCCTCTCGCGCTTGTTAACGGTTTTCATTATTGGCCGGTAATCAAGCGATGTCTTTCCATGTTCGACTTCAGCGCAATTCTCACATGGATCGACTTGTACTTAGAGTGAAGATCGAACGAGTTTGAAGACCCCGGATCTAGTTTCATCCATCCGGGCTGCGATATATATTCAGGAAATATAAAAGCATTTGTCATGTACATCATTGCAGCAGATGATCATCCTATTCAAAGGATGATAATTTCAGCAGAAAATTGTCAGTCTACTATCAGACGATCGTCTGTTCTATGTACCAAAATGTATTTATAAAGCTGAGCATGGGAATGCCCGTCTCAGCTAGATCATGAAAACAAAATGAAAAATAATGTATTGTATTGTATTGTATTACAGGGCGCCACCTCAGCACTGGAATGAACTTCGGACCCTCTAGATAAAGCATTTCACCCGATAAACGGCCTCATACTTTAGGGGGCAACTGTTATAGACATTTTTGTGCCTCGCAGCATGGAGCATGAAATGTCGATAATTACAGGGATCCTCAGTCCCTAAACATGTTGTTCTTACCCCTAGAAGAACAAGGTCAGCAAACCACAGCACTTCCCATCAGTTCTCCACCTGAAAACACTCAGAAACAGGCTATTTTTGGATCATGTCAGCTGCTCCACTGAGCATCTGCGCTGTATTGCAACTGCTCCTCTTTGTACCTGCGCTGTAAGTCAAATTTAATGAAGGCTACCTGCGCTGGGCGAGATTGGCCAAGTGGCACAGTCATTCTGCAAGGTGTCAATTGCCCAGGAAGCTTCCAAACTGACACTTGGTTCATGAGATTCGCCCTGTGATGAGTAAGAGATACTTGATCTCCATGTGTAAGCAAGGATCTCCAAGTGGACTCAAGAACTGAAGTTTAACTGAAGAGGGAGAGGACACAAGGCAGCTTTATGTCAGTCTCAAGCTGACTCATCCTCTCTTCTTCTCTCCTATATATAGAGCTCTTCTATGAGGTCTAAGGAGGCTGGAATTTTGTGTAAAGCAAGGAGGTGCTGTTGGTTTACAGTTAGAGCTATTGGGTGATTGCTTTCTAGAGGTGAAGAGGAGATTTCTTGCTGCTGGGGAGGTGCTGCTGGATTGGAGCCATTGATGGTTGTAAGCTTCTCAGAACCCTTTTACTTCTATCAATAAAGCTTTGAATGTTCTCCTATATACTTGTATTGCATTGATGTATTGTATTTACTTGTATATCTGATTCACTCTAATCCATGCATCAGTTATGAGTACATGTTTCTTGTAGTTTCTCTCTTGTGTTTGTGTAGGATCTGTGTGTAGCTAGACCGGCAAAGGAAGCAGGGAGCTGGGAACAAGAGACAAAGAGAAGAGGATAGGATCGACAAAAGCGAAAGACAACGGTTGGTCAATCTTTTCTTCCTTCTCTGTACTTTCATAAAGGAAAATAATCAAAGCTTTGCTTTCAGTTGTTGCTAAGGACTGTCACCCTTAGAGTAGGGATAGGGTCATCCGAGTCGGATACTTTTCCCCACAACAGTGCCATCAGTTCCCATTTAATTCCTTTTACTGCACAGAAGCACTTAAACTGCTGGGAAATATACTCTCCACCATTGTCGCTAGGCAAGGCTTTTATTTTCTTCTGAGATTCTTTCTCTGTCGAGACTTTAGACTCACAAAACCTCAAGAAGATTTGATCCTTCTTTTGCATAAAGTAGATCCAACATCTACGAGAAAAATCATCAATAAAAATAACATAGTACCTTTGTTTAGTGGTGGAGGCTATGGAGAATGGTCTACATACATCTAAGTGAACTCGCTCTGGGATTTCTCCAGCTCTACTATCCCAATCCTGAAAGGAAGATTTCGTATACTTACCCAAGGTACAACCTTTGCATGTACTCATCTACTCAAGTTTTCCCTTGGGTAATTCAGTAGAAATCTACTGCATGATATTCAAGGCCCCATGATGCAAGTGGCCCAGTCTTATATGCCATAGCTCACCAACATCTTGGCTTTGCACCACCTCTGGTTTGGAACTCAATGCAGCACAGTCATCTACCTCCATCTTGTAGAGATTCTTTACTCGAATCACTATTCGCTTGGTCTGTCTGGTGCCGATATGCCTCAGAAAAACTTTTCCTTTACTAAAGACTACATCATAGCCTTTATCTTCTAGCATAGCAATAGACACAAGATTCTTTTTCAAACTTGGTAGATACTTAATAGCATATAGGGTGAGGGGAGCACCATGCTCCCTCTGAAACACAACTGTACCTTCACCTGAGACGCAATACTTTCCATCATCGCCCATCTCGATCCGCATCTAGAGATCCTTATCCTCCAAGGTACTAAGAATATTCTTGTCACCTGACATGTGGAAAGAGGCTTCACCATCCATGTACCAAACACATCCCACCATTGATGAAATCATGCATGCGATAAGCGAGAAATCCAGCTCAAATTTTGAAGCTAGTGCATCACCATCAGATCCCTTTGAGGAACCCTTCTTGGATTTCTTCTGTGGACAATTCATAGCATAATGTCCCATGTCATGGCAGTGAAAGCATCGCACCTTCGACTTGTCAACCTTCTTCACACCATGAGAAGATTTTTATTGGGACGCCTTCCCTTTCCATTTCTTAGATTTACTCACTAAAGCTATATTTTCTTCATCATCTTGTTTTGATGAAGATCCATCCCTGGGCTCCGCCTTATCTCCTCCTACATTAGGTTCGACCAAAGTTGTTCCCAATTTGGCAGGTTCTCTCTTCCATTAACCGAGTCCTAGTAACTATGCCAGCTCTTAGGAAGACCGAGGAGTGCTAGACTCACCATATCTTCATCAGCAGTCACGAACCTACACTTGCAAGCTCATCCCTGCAAGTGGTGAGATTGTTCAGAAACGTAGAGATTATGTCACCCTTTTCACACTTGATCTTTCGAAGTTTATCTTTCAGCGCCAGCTTTCTCTGATCACTGCTATTCTGATAAAGATCTTTCAATGTTTTCCACATCGAAAATGGAGTCTCCTTCCAATGGAGGCTCGAGACAATGTGATCTCGAACTCTCTCCAAGAGGATTCTCCTTGCTCTAGCCACACACTTTTTCCATTCCGCTAGTTGAGTAGCATCAGTCGGATTCTAGACTTCCTTATCAATGAAGTCCTTTAGGACGTTATCTTCTAATACTGCCTCCATGTGATCCTTCCAGGCTATATAATTCAAATTTCCTTCAAGGGCATATTCGAGTCTTAAACCACTGAATGCCATCAGTGAAATAGATGTGATAAGAAGTCAATTCAATATTCAGAAACCAAACTTTGTACTTCTCCTGCTTGTATACTATTCTTCCTTGATAACCTTTGCTCTGATACCATGTAGAAATTCCCACTATAGATCACCTGGTAATGAAATGTACTAAAGAAAAATACTTGATCTACTTCTAGAAACAATTTAGCGGAAGCTTAATCGAACATGAGCAACATCAAGCATGAAAATATATAACTGAGAATGAGAAGTAATCAACCATAACACAAAAGATATATCATCGGGGAAAGCACCAGCCTAAAACCCCAACTCTGTATTATCATACAAGTGGAAATCTTGCTCAAGTTACAAAAAGAATCAACTCTTAGGCTATCCTGCTCTCTCTATAATCAAAACAATACAACTCATAAACTCAATAAGCATATAATATATCTTCCTCAAGCCCTCCAAGCCTCCTACTTCCATGTGCTATTTTGATTGGGGTCCAATGATATCACATGTGTGAATTGGCCTCATCACACTCACTGTAACCTTAGGTCCAACTGCGCAATCCATAAGGAATAATATTCCTTCTACATGCAAGGAATATTCACCAAGGAATATCCTAGCAACTGATAGTACACTATCCCTCCATCTAATCTCAACTGGGTCTCTGACTAAACTGACATGCATGAGTTATCCATGAGTGAATCTTCAGTTATCTGAATTACAGTAGTTACATGCATGCAAGCATTAACTAACTGAACTCTCATTAATTTAACAAACTGTTAAATTAATCTAACTGGACTTGACGAAGTTAAACTAAGTCAACTAATTACAACTCAATATTACAACTCAACCTTATCTCTTTAACTGAAGGTTAAATTCCTCAACCAAAGGAGAAACTATTGCATGTCCTCACATAGACTTCAAGTTTGATTTTCCTTAACTAATTAACTCAAGATGAATTAATTAATTAATTTCCAAACTGTTTTTGATATCAAATTCAAATTTTACTTCCTATGTTTGTTGTTGGGAAAAGTATATATTCAGAATTCCCCTATCCCACTCTAAGGTGTGACAGTGCCTTAGCAACAAACAAGGAAAACTACTTGAGTATTCTTCTTTATGAAATGTAAACAAAGAGGAAGGATAAACTAACCTGTGTCTTGCACTAGTTTGTTGATCCAATCGCTCCTCTCTTCAATAGCTCCCAGCTCCCTGCTCCCTTACCCGCCCAGCTTCACCAAATTCCTGCAAGATCACAGAAGAGAGAAACTACACGAAGATATAGATTTACATTCATAAAAAGCTTAGGATCAGATTAAGCTAAACATGCAAATATAACAAAACATCATTGATACACAGCATGTAGGAGAAACTCAAATAGTTTTATTGATATGATAAGAAAGTCCAAGAGGAGATACAACCAAGTGAGTCCCGATCCAACATCTACCTCCCAGCAAAGGAATCCCTTCCTCACCTCCAACAAAGCATAAATCACCCAATGCACTAATCTCAATCTCAAACCAACAACAATTCTCTACAAAGTACAAAATTCCAGCCTCCGGATCTCTGGGATGAGGGATCCATATATAGATGTAAGTAGAGAGGATGAGTCAGCTTACGTTTTGACTTGTGGCCTCTCTCTGTCAGTTCTTGCTTCCACTTGGAGACTGAGAGCCTCTTACTCATCACTGGTCGAATTCAGTGAGGCAAGTGTCATTGGAGAAGATTTTGGAAGCTTCCATTTTCTCTCCACCTCGTTGAATGACTCTGCCACTTGTCATTTCCCGCTCAACACACCTGGGTAGTGCATTCAAGTGCGTTGCAACGCACCTAGACAGTGCATTTGGGTGCTTTGCAACGCAGGCAGCTAGTGGAGCTTCTGAATTGATCCTGATTTGACTAGTTTTGAGCAGTTTCTGGTGGAGAACTTCTGGGAGAAGCTGTCATTGGTTGACCTTGTTCCTTTAGGGGCAGGAACAACACTTTTAGGGACTTTGGATCCCTTGGATTATGGACATTTCATGCTTAGAGCTGTAAGGCACAAAAATGTCTATAACAGTTTCCCCCTAAAGTATGAGGCCGTTTATCGGGTGAAATGCTTTATTAGGAGGATCCGAAGTTCTTTCAATGCTGGGAGGAGACCTGTAATAAGATACAATACAATACATTATTTTCATACTGTTTTCATGATCTAGCTGAGGCGAGCATTCCCATGCTCAACTTTATAAATTCATTTTCATGTACACATGACAGACAATCGTCTGATGGTAGACCGATGATTCTGATGAAATCATCATCCTTTTGGTAGGATGATCATCTGTGCTGCAGTGCAGTACATGTCAATGTATTTATTTTTTCTGAATATATATCGCAGCCCGGATTGAGGAAACTAGATCCGGGGTCTTCAATCTCGTCCGATCTTTACTCTAAGTACAAGTCGATCCATGTGAGAAATGTTTTTGAAGTCGAACATGGAAAGACATCGCTTGATTACCAGTCAATGATGTAAACTGTTAACAAGCGCGAGAGGAATCACCGATAATGATAATGACCCTCAAGGTACTGCAGTACAATTCACGTGGTGTGAATAAAGGACTTGACGTCGAACACCACACAAAATCTTTCGGTCGAAGGTCATTGATGTATACCTGTCCCCGGAAATGAGAAACTTGCCATTGAGGCATGCAAGCTTCAAAGTACTGAAGGGGGTGTTCCTAGATCAACTTCATGGATAATGAGCTGATGTCGACAAGAAGCGATCTGTCAAAGGAGGGCCTTGATGTATCCCACATCAATGACACGGAACGGAGGAAATGATTTTGATGGAGGTGAAAATGATCTGATGATATATGGTTCAGGGTGGCGGTCATGAAAGAATGAAGTATAATGTATGGCAGTGGATGGGACACGGGTGACTTCTCTGGATGACTTCTCTTGAACATATCGGCGACACTTATATGATGGATGGTATGGCGAGACCATGGTGATGTGACCGGTGAATGAAACAACCCAACCCGACTTAGGCACGGAGTGGAAGTGTCATGTTCAAGAGCGACTTGCTACCAATAAAGGTTCTTTGAGTTTCTTCCCAATTTTTCCCTAGTCATTGCTGACCAGTACCTCTTTATTTTTGTCAAGCTTGAGGAGGATAACATATGCTTCTTCTATAATTTTCCCTTCGGGCAAACCCATCGCTATGTTTTAACGAGCCTAGCGATAGTGAAACTCGTTCTCGTCTAAAGACAACTTTGTCGCTATTAATGTTTTTAACGAGTCTAACGAAAAAGATAACTCAGTCCTTTTCATTTTTAGAGAGTCTGAAAAGGTACATAAAGTTAACTCCAGAAGTCCTTTTTCGTCATCTAATCCCTTAAGTCCAAAAAAGTATAAAACAATACAGAAGGGATGAATTTTCGATAGTTTTAACGAGCCGAACAAAACAAGCGCTCGATCTTTTTGTGCAATAATCCCTCAGGTCCAAAAATATTAAAATCTAGAGGAGGGATAGCACTTCCTGTCGCTTTAACGAGCTGGAAGGCCAAAACTCGGCAATCTTTTCATATTTTACGAGTCAGATGAAAAGAGCTTAAAGAAGACTCGTCTTTTGAGGAACGAGTGATAAAAATGGTAGCAGCTGATTCCAGGTAAGGGTTGGAATTTTCCAAGCACGGCAGTGTCACAAGGATGGCTAGTGAAATCACTCTTCGCAGCTGTTCCTCAAAATGGGTAAACAATCAAATGGAGGTGAATGATCGGCCAATGGAAAAGTGGAGGTGACGGTGCAAACACGACCAAGGCTTTAATGGCTGATAATGTTACATTCACGGTGGTTATTTACCGAAGGATAGTCCATTTTTTAACGAGCTTAAACGCGGATTGAAACACTTGCTCGATCTTATGTTTATTTTTTAACGAGCATGAACTATGCGCTAAAACTACTCGATTATCCAGTCATATGATAAGAATGTCTCATGTAAGATGCCATTTTTTATGGAGCTTGCGCCTTACAAAGCTATGCCTCGCATCCTTTCTTTATGCAAGTTCGGAAACGACTAATCCTACGAGTTTAAAGGGTTAGAGGTCCTAAAAATTTAAAAAATAAATAGCCGCCCCTTGCTTGCACTCCAAAAGGTTTGCATACCCCCAGGTATAAAATACGATTTCAAGGTTACCTCTCAATTTGCAGACAAAACATTTGTTTTATCGGGAAAGGCCTACCTCTTACAGGTTACCCAAAGATTGTTCTATTCGCACAGCAAACAAAACACTTCCTCGGCGATGCCTACCGAAGCAGACAAAGGTGAGTGACAACGAGCGCCAAACACATAACTTTAACAAGAGAATCTTTTTCTAGAATAACCCCTCTTCCACTGACGGACGGGGTACAGACTAGTCATATTCTCCCGCGGAAACCTACCCTATACCCGAAGATTTCCTACCGAAGCAGACCAGGATGCATGCCCCCTGGGTTCCAGTCATATCCTTTTGAATTACTCGCGCTCATCGGGAGGACGGGCCGTGGGTTGAGACATTTCTTGCGTGAAGAGACCATTTAGGGATGGTATATGACTATTTGCGATGCGTGATTCGGGAAATGAAAGCTGGTCTACGAGCTTGACCACTCTTCCTTCGTGCGGAAAACACATTACTCTAAAGAGTGAGGAGACGATGGCTCCCATGCAATATATATAGTCTCGTCCAAGGAGTAGGTTATAATCCAAGGGTCCTTGAACGACCATCACGTTCATTTGAACGGTCTTCCCTTTCAATGTTATGGGCACATTGGGGAGGATCCCTAAAGGTCGACTGGTTCCTTTATCAAAGCCTGTCAGATTTCTCATTTCAGGAAAAAGCGATGACGAACCAAGCGCTTTCCAAGCAATAGAGGAAAGGATACTCACAGATGCCCCTTCAGCAATGATGGTGCTAGCCATGACCATTCTGTATATTTGAACGATAATTCAGAATGGTATGCTTGCTGGAAAACGGGGTCTGCCTAGTTGGTTCCAGTCGAAGGATACAACTAGGTTGCTTGGTGGTGGGACCGAGTAGACGGCCGGGTATGGCTCTGACGAACTTCCTTCCTACGATAAAGGAATGGGTAGGTTGCCCCCGTGTTCGTCGGAGTCTGTGTTGATGAAGAGAATTTGGACGGTGTCATCCTTATTCTCCTCAGTGACTGTATCATTCAAAGATAAAACCTCTGAAGGCAAGACCGGGTCAACTGCCGCCTCGACCTTTTGACTTTCGTCGGGCATGGATTCAGCTGGTTCATTTTCAATGACCGGTGCTTCAGCTGACCACTTGAGCGGGCCAGCTAGATTTTCAACTAACGAAGTACTCAACACAAGTTTTTTATATCCAGGAGGAAGTCGTAACGGTGAAACCGGACGATCATCCAAAACTCTTTTAGCTTCGTCTAAGAAGGGACAACGATGGATGGCGTGATTGCCTTCGCACAGTTTACAAGGATATCTAGCTCTTCCTTTTTTTCCTGGGACTTCACTTTCGCTAGTTGACGGTGTGCTTTCAACATGGCTATCAGAGGTTGATGCCACCAGATTGTGCAAATGGGGAGACCAATCCCTTAGTATCCGAGGGATGCAGGGACAATCTCTATGACAGTGGTCTCCCTTGCAAATGACACATGGCGATTTATGCCTGGTCAGTGCAGTGTGTGGATTTTCGTTAGACGACACTCATTTGCCCCCAGTCGCTTTTGGCTCCTTCTTCTTCTTCTCTTTCTTCTTCTTTTCCTTCTTCTCCTTAGGAACTTGACTTTTGGCTTTGCCAGCCCCATCAAGCGAAGAGGAAGGAGGAGAGGAAGAATTAGAGGAAGTGGAAGGTTGGTGGGTAACTCTGGACTGGTCTAACTGCTGATTCGACTGTTCAGGAATAGTGGTGTTCTGAACGACATTGGTTGAGAAGAGCCAGACCGGCAAGCCAATTGTCAGTCCTGGAAGCGACAATGTGGCCATATGGGGCGCACCAACATCTCCCTAAGAGGAGAAGGGACTAGGATTTCCACCAAGGGGAATTCCTTGGTTGGTAGACTCCATTTTCTCAACCTAAAGATCAACACGGGAAAAAGGGTATGAATATTCCGTTTAAAATAAATCTTAATGACGCTTGGACACAACTTGCTTTTTCAATTTTAAAGAGTCGAGAAAAAGCAAAAGATGACTCTAGTCTCCTTCGATTTTTAATGAGCCTGAAGTGACAAGTGCTCAGATGGACCTTTTCATTAAGGAGTCTGAAAAGGAACGAAAGGGACTGCTCTGGAATTCTAGGTAGAGGGTGTGCCAAACCAATCGCAAAACCACAGAATACTTTTTAAGGTACGGGCGGTAAATTTGAAATAAAAATAAAAATAACTCTATGTAAAAATGAAAATTTTACATTATTATTATGTCAAGAGATATTGTTTTGTCCATTACTGGTTTTTGAGCTCAAGGTTTATAAGAACCCATGGTATTCATGTGGAATATATTCTATTTAAAGGGGGGAATTATACCATCCTAAATCGATCTTCTCATTCTCCCGCTTTTTCTCTCTCTCCCTTAGTTTTGATTCACATTTCACATTAGCCTTAAATATCGATCTCTCAAGCTTAGAGAGGGATGGATCTTGGCTTGTGTATATCTAAAGAGAGGTACGCTATGACTTCTTAAAGTAGTATACTTGGATTTGCAAAATGTAATATTTCTTTTACATAGGGATATCGTTTACTTTTGATTATGGTCTTGCCTATTAAGTGCCCATATTCTGGTTTTGATGAGTTTTGATTATGGTTTTGATTAGGTGCAAGGTCTATGACTCTTTCCTATTAAGTGTCTATATTCTAGTTTTGATCAGTGAAGCGTCTATGACCCTTGCCTATTAAGTACCCATATTCTAGCTATCATTTGCATCCAAGGATGTTGTCTTGTTCTTACCAGTGGTTTTTGAGCTCCAGGTTTATGAGAACCCATGGTATTTCCCATGATATTCATGTGGAATATAGTCTTTTTAAAGGGGGAATTAAACTAGCCTAGATCCATCTTCTCCCTCTTCCTCTGGGTATCCCTCGAAACACTTGGTTTTGATTCTAATTTCCCATTCACCTTAACTAAGGATGGATCTAGGTTGGTGTGTATCAAAGGAGAGGTATATTATGAATTCTTAAAGCAGTATACTCTAATTTGCAAAATGTAAGATATTTTTACATAGGCATATAGTTTATTGGATTTGAAAAATGTAAGGTTTTTTTATATAGGGATATGGTTTACTTTTGATTATGGTTTTGATCAGGTGAAGCATATATGACCCTTGCCTATTAAGTGCCCATATTCTACATATCACTTGGGAGGTTTGCATAGGTTGATCATGATTGTGAAACCCTATTCCAAAACAAAGACATCTATCCACTTAATTAATCTTTTTTTTTTTCATTCTAAATTAAAATAAAAATCAATAATATGAAAAATATCAATTATGGGGCTGAAAGAAAGCTAGAAGCACTAGTAGTTGTTGGGAGATTTCAGGTTTTCTAATATCATGAGAAAAATGTTTTTTTTGTTGCTTTATATTTTATAGTTTGTGTACAGTAAAATATGGTATATTAACGACTTAATCACTTTCTATCTTAATGTTCATTTTTTAAAATTCATTTAAATTATAATTAATTAACTTGATATAAAAATTATTGATGAGACAATATTATATAAATGGAAAGTGATTTGATAATTATAATTACAAGTCATCCAAATTTGTGAGTGAATGATTATCTTCACTTTCAATTTCTCAATTGAGATATAACTAAATGTGTAATGGTTTATTTATATAATCATCACTCAAACATGATATTTTTCCACAAGGAGGTCACTCACAAAACATAATAATAATTATATATATATATATATTATTTAATTCCAAAACTAAAGAGGTCATTTCAAGTTACAAGGGTTTTTCTAATTTATATATATATATATATATATATATATATATATATATATATATATATATATATATATATATATATATATCTAGAGAGAGAGAGAGAGAGAGAGATGAATTTTTTTTTTATTTTTATCTATTAGACTAACCTAAGTACCCACCGGGGATTTGAACCGGTGACCTATCGCAAGGAGTGCCTTAACAGCGCACCCATTCACCGTCAATCCAAAGCCCCGTGGGCAGAGAGAGATGAAAATTAACCATCATGCAATATAATATTATGTTGACTCCGTTAAATTAAAACATAAATGATTATTTTAATATGATAACTATAATTATTATTTTATATGTGTCCTTAGAGGTATTCTAAAGTGTTGTTAGATTCTAGCTAGTTCATTTTTTATCATGTTAAGGAAACAATCATAGTACCTAAGGTAACCATGTATATTCATTTTAAAATTTAAATGTTTTGTAATAATTTTTGTCAATATAGACAATTTTAAAATTGAAATTCACTAAGCAAAATCATAACAACACTTATCTACTAATCTCTCTCAAAATTACATCTCATATATATTTAAAAAATAAATATTCAAAACTGAAAACTAAATCTCTCCTTAGTTTCAAATGTTATATAAAATCTTTTTTAATTAGTACATATTTAAAAACTAAATATTCAAAACTTATTTTTATTCACACCGAGCCAAGTTTTCCAATGATGGTCTAAAATCCAAAACCCTAGTAGAAAAAGAGATTCCTTGCCACATGATAGGCTTCTTTGCGCTCAGATTTCTAGGAGGATGATACTAAGATGTAAAAAATGGAAATTCAAAAAATACTGTAAGATAAAGAATAAATAAGTTAATTACATTATAATTTTTTGAGTTGAATTGCAAGCCACAACCCTTGAAATTTAACAAAACATTACTTAAATAATGATCAGGCTATTTACCTGCTCATAAATAGTAAAATATCATCTTCCTTCTTAGCTCTTGCGAATATATGTAGGGCTGTACATTTTAAGGATGTCACTTTGAAATGTTGAGCATTTTTGCAGGGCAAAAACCTCTTCTTTGACTGATGCAAGGGGTTCTCACTTATTTTCGGCTAGGGCTTTGCATTTTGGGGTTTCATCTTGATACATGAAATTCCAAGGGAGACGCGGGCTTATTATCATTGTTTTTATTGGCTACGGGAGTTTTAAGACTGATTTCTATTGCAAACCTTTATGCGCTATAACCTTTCGTGCTGATTTTCACCATGCAGATTTTATTAATATGTTCTTTTAGTATGTAATGTTGGATTTTTTATGCTTTTTAGTACTAAATTTATTTTGGTTTGGGAATATTGTTGATACAGCTAGGGCATACTTAATGATGGACATGGCTATACCTGTACAATTTGTTACAACAAAAAAATGGGAGAATTCTATCTCCAATACTCATATTTTTTCATCTCCATCTAAGGATAGGTAGGATGCGTAAAACAAATTACACAAAATCCATGCTCTAACATAGCTACTTGGCAACTATTTTACAAACTAATTATATAACAAGATACATAGATAGATCATTCCTAATTTTTCAATAGGCCTCAAAGGAAGTACCCAAACTCAACGAGCAAGGATTGTAATCCCAATGCTTTGTTCCATTTAAATTCTTCTTCTCACATTTCTTTCCCATATTTCCTCCCTCTCATGATTGGCATAGAACTTAATGTTTGTTTAGCTACACTTGTATAAGTGAGAGTTCTAATGTCTACCTTTGTTACCCCTAGGCTAAGGGAACATCTTCCCTCACTATCTCTAATCATTGTTCCTCCCATGGATTATTAATTTGTTGTTTCACCATTTTTCCCTTGTATTTCTTTTCAATTTTTCCATTTCCACCTTTTTTATTTTTTTTCACTTATCTTCTTCATGTCAATTTTCTAAGGACTTATTGTGGCTCATTTCACACTCCTCACTCATAGATTTATATTCCAATACATGAGAAATATATTTATATTCCATATGAGTAATATACATATTTCAGTCCTTGAGGGATTGCTTAGAAAACAAGGCTCATAGTCATTACAAGAAATACTCATTATAAGTCCAACACATTGTCACATGTAGGATTTCTCCCTACCACCTGCACTAAACGTAATTGACTTTCAATGAGAAATATCTTTATAGTCCATATAAGGAATATACTTATTTTGGTTCTTGATGGATTGATTAGCAAGGCTTCAAGCCATTACAAGAAATACTCATTATGAACTTTGTTACCCTTTTCAAAGCCTTTATTATTCAGTGAAATATTCATCAAGATTTTACAAGATTTTATAATCCAATGAAAGATTCGCCATGATTTTACAAGATAATATAATTTGGTGAGATATTTGCCAAAAAAATTATATATACATATTATATTATTGATAAAATCGCCTTCCATTTTTCCTATGCATCATGTGGATTCACCCATTTATTATATATATAAATTTAGGGGGGTTCTTAAAATTTTCCCTGGTCCCTGGGCCATGGGTAGGCTGACTTACTTCCTATTATTCTATATTATTTCTTGGGCAGACAACCCTTTGACTCGACCTATTACATTTTGTGCTCCGCATATTTCGGAGTTTTACAATATTTTCATCCTAAATTATAGGCTCTAAGCCCCAAAATTGTTACGCGGGACCTACGCTACCCAACAGGCCCCCAACACAATCATGGTGACTCATCCCGAGTCACTCGTTGGTGTGGCAAGACGTGCTGCCTAGGCTCCGCAATTCACCTCCCTGTGAGTGACGTCCTTTGTTCTGTTGCTCCTTCTTTGTCTCTTGCAAAACTTCTTCCAACTCCTTCTTCGTTGTTTCTACCAATTCTGGCAACCGATAATGATCATTCTGCTCTGCTCGATTAACACATAACACCCCCTAATAGGATTTTAGCTCTAGCTGGGGTGCCACATACGGGACTTCCTCGTACCAACGCAACCAATTTTCGATTTCGTATGTTCTCTTCGCACTATCTACTGCAGCTTGTGTTGCAATTTTGTAAGACCATTACTGTTGTCCACGAGATCCCAATCTTCAAGGTACATCAAAGACGACTTGTTAACTGCAATTCCACCATTTGTCTCCATATTTACAGCCTCTACCTTATCTTTTATGGTTCACTGACAAGTCCATGGGTGAGGCTGTGGCATCCGAACTAGTTCTGCTTCGTGTCTACAAATTTCTGGCACATCCCCTACCATCGATGCGGAACTATGCGTGGTGCCCGCAACTATCAACTCTGTTTTCTTCAGACAACCCTGCATCATTGGCCATATCACAACCCTTGAGATTACTCTTTGAGTGTAGATAATGGAGAGTTCCATAGCGGTGGAAAGGCACAACAACTTACTATTCTCAGAAGTGCAGCTTGTTCAATGGATGCCCCCCTATGATTTATAAGTGTTTGGAATTTCAAATTCGTTAGCTCCCACCTTCCCTGGTGCCCTCAGTTAAGGCTACGGAAAATCATTCCAAATCTGGCTCGTACCCCATCTCTTAATTGCTCGCTACCCACTCCCTTTTTCCATAACTCAGACATATTGTCATGAATAGTGGTAGCAACGGTCACCTCTTTTCTTTTCAACACAACAATGTAGCAGTGTAGCCCTTTCTACACAACCGCAACCCTTGTGAAAAACCAAATCTACATGCACCTTGGTGGTCGTGCAGCTTCCCCCCAGACTGCTTTATTGTCTTGCGCTCTCTTTCAACTGGCTAGAGCGGTGAGACTATTCTTCGGTTAGTTAGTCAGGTGGTCGGCCCACCTGTGTAGAGCTTCAGGTAGCTACCATTTACTCTTCCTGGGAAGGGGTCTCCATTGAGCTTGGCAAGCTAGACCACGCCTCCATTTGTAACTTCTTTGACTACACAGGGATCCAACCAATGCGTTTGGAGCTTGCCAGGGAATTTCTCGAACTTGCTACCATATAGTAATACTAGATCATTCTCCTCGAAAGTGTGCACCATGATATGGCAATCATGCCATGCTTTCTCTCACTGTTTCTGTACTTACTGATGGAACCTGACCAAAAATTGTTCCTCCTCAAGTTCTTCCAATTGTGCGAGCCATTCCTCCAAAGCCCCACGGTCTGCCATACCTATTATTGCCGCGATTCGCAAACTAGGTACAATGTATTCCATGGGCATGACGACTTCCTTGCCATATACTAACTGGAAAGGTGTCTGGCCCGTGAACTTTTTGCATGTGGTTTGGTATGCCCATAGCACAGTAGGGATGTGCAAGTCCCAATCGTTTCCTTGCGCATTACAGACCTTGGTCAACACTGTCTCCAAAATTTTGTTGAACCATTTGACGGTCCCATTTGCTTGCGGATGGTATGGCATACTTTGTTGATGATATATCTGGAATTACTTAGTGAGCGTTGATTGTTTCATTTCGAAAGTGCATTCCCTGGTCGCTCATTAGAATTTTAGGGCATCTAAACCATGTCAACACGTTCTCAAACAAAAATTTCGCAGTTGTAGTAGCCATGTAGTCCTTAACTGGCTGTGCTTCTACCCACCAGCAAGTATTTAATCACGGTGATAATATAGCGCGCGCTCATCTTCACTTGAGGTGCGATAGGTCCCACGAAGTTGATTGCCCATTTCTCGAATGGTTGCAGCGTCATATATGGCTTGAGTGGCATTTCATCCCTCTACAATGATTTCCTAGTCCACTGACATACGTCGCGGGCCGGACAGTATGCTTTCGAGCCTTGATATAGAGTTGGCCACCATAGTCCTATGCGAAGAATCTTCTATGTTGTGGCACGACCCACATAATGTCCTCCAATAACCCCCCATGTGCTTCAGCTAGGATTTGTCCTCATTCAAATTCAGGTACAAATCTGCATAATATTTCGTCGTTGCCCATTTTGTAGAGGTGCCCTGCAATAACAGTAAAGTATACTGCGTGTATCACCAATTCTTTCTTTTGCTGAAAAGAATACCCTTGCGGTGTAGTTCCTATGGTTAAGAAGTGGATTATATCCTCAAAATGGCCATCCGGGACACGCACTGCATACAGCTGTGCATCCGGTAATCCTTCCTCTAAGTTTGTGGGCTCCCCACCGTTCTCAATTCAGGATAGGTAATCTAGGTCTGCGTTTAGATGTCCCAGCTTTACGACGACTTCGAAGTCATATTCTTGAAATAATAGCTACCACCTACAAATTCATCCCCCTAACACAAGCTTACTCACTAGGTATTTTAATGCAGAGTGGTCAGTATACATCTTAAAGTGTCCTTCGAGTAGATAGTGGTGGTATTTATGGAGCATGTATACCATCGCCAATCCCTCTCTCTCGGTATTCGAGTAATTCTTCGCAGCTTTTCACAATCGTCATCTTGCAAATGCGATCGAGTGATCAATTCCCTCCACTCCTTCTTGAGTGAGTACCGCACCTAACACGATACACGACGCGTCGACATGCACGTGAAATTTAATGTCCCATTTTGGAAAGACCAATATAGGGGCTGATGCCATCTTCTCCTCAAGCATCTCTAGACTTTTGTTGCATTCCTCATTCCAGCAATAAGTAGCATCTTTTTTCAGCAATTGTTCCATTGGTGTTGTGATTTGTGCGTAGCTTTTTATGAACTTCATATAGTACCTAGTGTGTCCCAGTGTGGCGTGTTGTTGTTTGACACTTTGTGGCACTTGTAGATTGAGTATGACAGTAATCTTTTCCGGATCCACCATCAGACCTTGCTTAAAAACCACATGGCTGAGCAGGTTCTTGAATGGGACGAGGAAAGTACACTTCTTTAGTTTTAGCATAATCTGGTGCCATCGGCAACTATCCAACATTAAATGTAAGCTCGCGGTATGTTTCTTAACTAGCTCGAATACAGTCCAATCATCAAGATAGACCTCTAATAACTTGTGTATAAATTCCTTGAATGTAGCTATCACAACGCATGAGAATATCGTCGATGCGTTCTTTAGTCCAAAGGGCATCACCATATACTGAAAACAGCCCCATTTGGTGGTGAAATTTGTTTTACTCATATCCTCTAGTGCGATCTTGATCTGGTGGTACCCCGAGAAACGGTTCGTGAAGGAGTAGGCTTCCTGTCCACCCACATTTTCGAGTACCTCATTTGTAAGTGGCATCGGAAATGGATCGTTAACACATGCATCATTGAGCTTCCTGAGATCTACACAAATGTGCATTTCACCCTTCTATTTCTTCTTCTGCATAACCATAGCACTTACCCAGTTAGACTCCTCTACTGGTTCAATTATTCCTGCTGTAAGCATCTTGTCCAACTCTTTGTTGACCTTTGCTTTGTATTTTGGATTCAACTGGTAAGGCCGCTACTTAACTAGCTTTGCATCTGGCTTCAGGGTTATCTTCATCATTCCCAGGTCACCCAAGATCCCTTTTAACTCCATGATTTTTGTTGGGAATAAATCTTGATATTCTCGAAGCAACTCAATGAATTTTTCCACTGTGGCATCATCCCAATACTCCCCAAGCATTACATACTTCGGCTCTTCCTCCATTCCGATGTTTACTTATTTTGTTTTCAATGGCACATTGATGTCTATATCCTCGATTGCTGGTCTATGCACCTCTCAACTCCCCTCTGCTTCCAATATATTGATGTTTCTAGGGTCGTCCTCATCATCTTCTACCTGCACATCGTAACATTCCAGGGCCTCGCTCAGTTGTCATGACCAATTTGGCTGCATGATTTCTTATGGTTCCAGTGCTATTTTTAAAATAGCAGCCTTCATAACCTGTAATGCATCGTCCACAGTATCCATCCACTGATCTTCAAAGTGGAATGTTGAGGAGAAACCCTTTGCACAAAATTTCCCACTCGCCTATGCCATGTCAGAGCTCTATTTCAGTATACCAATTCCTTGGAATGACATCCAGGGTATGATAAAATAAGTGTACCCACTCTGGTTGAGGCTCTTCTCCATAGGCTTGGACCCATCTGGTAAGGTACATGTGTGGATCATCCTATCCATCGTATTTCTCAGTTAGTCGTAGTTCCAGCCTCCCAAATCTTATCTACATCATGCTCCTGTATCCACACCAATATTCGAAGGTTCCTTCATGTGTGCCCCACCATCATGCAGGCGTTGCATGCAATGGCCATCTCAATGCATCAAACTATTGGTTCTGTGGTACCGCGCTTTCAAACATGGCCAGGAATTCATCTACTACTGTTAGCCCATCATACCTCAGCAGTTCATGATCTTGAGCTCTAACGCAATACAGTGATTTTGTCATCATATTGCAGTGTAACATGGTTACTCCATTCAACGTCTTATGCCACCACTCAACTTCTTCATTGGAATCTTCAGTGCAGGACTCTGCATGGCCCCACGATATTCTCCCTTCCTCTGTTGTCTTGACCCACTCTTGATTTCATGAAGAAATTTTGTAGATACAATCTGATTCATCATCACTTCCTTCGTTGCGCACGGGTTCAGTGTAACATGATCCTTTAGCCGAATCTAGCAGAATGACTACGCGGAGCAACTTCTTCTCAAATATCATTTTCCGTTTTTTTAAATTGATAACCCCATTCATATCGGTGGCCCAGTCTATCCCTAACAACACAGGGTAAGGGCCACTTTCATCCACAATTTCTATTACCTCAAAATCCATCTAGGTGCTCGCACCTTCTATGTCTACCGTAATTCCTTGCAGTCTTCCCATGGGCAGGATCTTTTGTTGGTTCACCATGTGCAATTGAATAGGAGACCATTATAGTGTGGGCTTGCCCATGCACTCCAAAGTCTGTTTAGGTAGTACATTTGCATCTGAGCCCAAGTCCAAAATGATCTAATCCATCTCATAGTCGCCAATCTGCGCTGTTAATCACATTTCCCGCCCAGTTTGTGACGCATGTTTTCCTAATTTTCGAACCATGCGAGGTTCACTCAACCCTGTGCACCTATTTATCAGTTATTGTAAGCCCTTAATTGCCCTATTGTCGCGAAGCAATTTCATGCATGTCTCTAAAAAGGTAATAAACATCGTGGGATCCCTTTCCGGCTCGGGTTTATTCCTACTACTTGGGGTAGAGACCTCCATGAAGCTCTCCCTAGCTTCCAGATATGTCTCCTTGTGAACCCCTACATCTTCCTTGGTTAGTTTCCTCTTATCCTCTCCTGTGACCGTGCCACTTCTGAGCACCATGTTTACGTTGGGGTTTTCTTTGCACGTTTTGGACCTCATCATCTGGACGTTCTATGCCATTGTAGGTTGTGCTACCTTTTTCTCACGAATCTGTGTTATCTATGTGGGGCAATATATCAGTTCATGATCGAATTGCTCACAGTAAGGGAACGATATTCTGGTCAGGTTGGTACAGTCCTGCACGTAGTGTCCTAGTCCTCCATAGTTGTAACATATTAGCTACCCGCGACCCCTTCCTAGCCCCATTCCTCCCCGTCCTCATCCACGTCCCTGGAACCCATCGCGTGCTATTGTCGCAGCTAGATCCTGACCGTGCACTTCAGTCTGCATTCTGTAGGTAGGTGACTGGTCCATCAATAATTGATAACTGCAGCAGTCTCGTTCCTCGTGGCCCACCGATCTGCAAAAGTTGCAAAATAGCTGCTAGTGGGTCTGGTTAAATTTTGGCAGTAGATGACAGTTTTCCGTGTTGTGGTTTTCCCCCACCTAACAAATTGCGCACTAGAGAGAGGGTGTCGTGATTGGCCCTGCTTGTGCCTCTGGTCGCAACGGTGTTGGTCCCCCCATTGCCACATAGCTCGCAAAGACTAGAAAATGATCTTTATCATGACCCTGGCTTCTACACTTTATACACCACACTTCCTCCCGGGCTCCTGGGTGGGGTGCTTGTTCTTGGTTTAACTTCTGCATTTCTAAACACAGGTTTTGTATTTGCACATAGATTTGCTGAACTCCCAACCCGGGATCCTGTATCGTAGTTTTGTGCAAACTCATCACTGTCTCTAATGCTTCAGCTTGGGTTGAGATCTTTTGCTGTGACAGAGCCATCCTCAAATGTGGCGTCAGTGACACCACAAACCATGCGCGGTGTTGCGCATCCAACAACATCATGTTTTCCTCACAGATTGTACTTTTCAATATCTGATCTAGATCCCACGGAGTTTCACCAGGTATCATCGTGATCTCCTTGAACCCTATGATCGACTGTGTTTCTGATTTTGGCCAGCTAAATTCTTTTTTCAATTCGGCCCAGATCTCTGATGTTCTCGCATTCAGGTGATTGCATGAGTACTTTATATACCATGTCAGTGCTCGGTCCTGCAGTGTGATAACTAAGGTAGCCTTTATGATGTTATCGTCCGTAACTCCATGTGCTTCCCATACCACTATTACCATGAACCAAAATTGTTCTGGATCTTCACTTCCTACTCCTTTGAATATCGGTAACTGGATCGTGCTTGTCATTTTTAACCTTTAGTTCACGCGTCGGTGTACTATGAACTCTTACTGCTTCTGATCCAATCAATCCTCAAACTCTTTCTCCATAGGGTTCCAACATTTCGACATCAGGCATCCCTTATGCAGATCCAGGTCCCGGCAACGGAACCATTTGTTGGCTTATTGGGCCCTGACCCAAGTTCAAAAGATTTATTTAGCCAAACAAATCCTGCAGCTACTGACCCTTTCGGCAACAGCCCGCGGAGCGCGGACTGAGGTCTCAACTGAGGTAGCAGGGGAGGGTGCTGGAACCAGGTTTCCACACCCTTGGGATGTCGTGATGTGGTCTAGAGGAGTCACGCGCCATTCTATGCCCTCATGCTACTCTCTTTCGTGTAGATCTAGAACAAGGCAATTCCTTAATACTTATTATTAATGAGCTGTTATAGATCAGATCTACTTACGATCTTTAAGCAAACATTTAATATAGATAACCAATTTGCACACCTAGAAAATTTATAGATTTTCATAAACTCATAAGCATAAGCACATAGATCAAACAAATATATCAACCATAAATTAACTAGATCCACAATATTTCAGATTCAACACAATATTTCAGAACCAACCTATCTTTATTCAATTTTTTTGCCAATACTTCCAGATCTGCCCTGCGCACTCAGCTGTAGGGGTCTGTGCACATAGATGCAGACTCTACCAAACCTCGGCGCACACAGCTGTAGAGCCTATATCTACCCACCAATACCCTAGACTTGAACTTACAGACTTAGAATATACTATAGGCTCATAGCACTAATATCCATTCAAACACAAACGCTACTTTCTACCCTTAGAGCCTCGCTCTATTTGTACATTCCCATGGTTTGTGGACCATGGGCAAGCCGACTTACTGTTAGGCCCCTATAATACTAGTGTAACCCCTTATTGTTATTATTATAACCCACTTATTATATTGTTGTACCCATGTAGTGCCCATATTTTTACTATTGTGCCCCATAGAAGCCCACTATTGTTATTATTGTGCCCTTACATTATTACTGTTATGTCGGCTCTGATTATGTTATGACCCCTTAGACTCCTATATATAGAAAGGAGGTCTTTTCATTTTTATCATCCAAGAATTGTTCATTTATGTAATGTAAAGGAGGTTGCGCCCTCGAAGAGGCTGAATCCTAAGGCGTTGATCTATCTTTTCTATCTTTTCTTGAGCTGGTTTCATAACATTTGGTATCAGAGCTTTGGATTCTAGGGTTTCGCTGCTCCAAACAGGTCATCGTGGAATTTTCTCTATAACTTTTTTTCTGTGACATTTCAGAAGTCGCAAAAAAAAACCCATTTGATACGAAATCGCGTTGAACCTTGGGTCTAAATTTCAAAGCTTTTCACATGATATTTGCGGAGATATGATCTGAGGAAGTTGGTCTTTTTGCAGACTCCTGAATTACATTCAAAACAGGTGATCTGGGGAAAATCGTCATAACTTTCTCTCTGAGGATCGGATTGAATTTTTGTAAGAAGGTATAGAAAGAGGACAGACTGTAGTTTCTTGTATGCATTTGTTAGATCCAAAGGTTGAAACAGTGACACGTGGCACTTCATACAATTTCGCTCTTCTGGAAAGGTCTATAATCAGGTCATCTTGGGAGATTGTGCATAACTCTTTCTTAGAGAATCCAATTTGGATCATACTGGTGGCATTGGAAAGAGGACATAGAAGGCTACTACAGGTCACAAATTTAGAACTAGATAATCAGAAAGTACAGAGATACATCAGAGGCAATATCGAGCTCCTACAAAGTGAAAAAAGGTGTGTAGATTTTCTTTAATTTTTGCTTAAGCTTGGTTTGAAAATTTATTTTGAAGGAATTCAAAGGGCATATTAGAGAATTATTATCGGTAACTGATGCCCCGAGGAAAGAAAATGCTAACACCTAGTAAGGAACCTGAAAGCTCTAGCATGACTCATGAAGAAGAAGAAGAAATGTTATATGATATATCAAAATTACAAGGACAAGTGCAACAAGTGTCACTTGCACAAAAAGCAACAGAATCTAAGATGGATGGTTTAAGGAAAGATGTAGAAGCTAAGACGGATGGTTTAAAGAAGGGTGTAGAAGCTAAGATGGATTGTTTAAAGAAAGGCGTAGAAGCTAAGATCGATGGCATGGAAGCTAAGGTGAATGGCATGGTAGCTAAAATTGATGGCATGGATGATAAGATGGAAGAATTGAAGATAAATATGAATAAGTTGCTACAAGAAATGGTCACTAAGGGTGAAAGGGTAATAAAGGAAACTCATGATGAGAACCAAAGAAATGTTAATCATGATTCCATAGACTCTAATGTTGGATCGAAGACTCACCATATTCCAAAAATCGGTATGAGGAAGTTTGATGGCAGGGATCCCGCCACATGGATATTACAGATGGAGCAATTCTTCGATCTCAATAATGTGCAAAACACACAAAAGGTACGTATGGAAACTTTATATTTGGAACCAAATCAGTTTGTATGGTATCAATGGCTTTGCTCTTGTAAACAATTTATCACTTGGGAAATTTTTACGGAAGAATTGATAGCACATTATGAGGATACAAAAAGCAACACTTTTTTTAGCCAATTGATAAGTCTCAAACAAAAGGGTTCAATAATGGAGCACATTGAGGAGTTCCAAAAATTGAACATAAGGGTAAAAGATATTCCAGAGGGGCATAGGATTGATGTGTTCATAGGGTCTTTAAAGGATAATATCCAACATGATGTTCGCCTTTGGGAACCTGATTCGTTAGAGAAGGCATTCAGGTTAGAAAGAAAAATGGAAAGAAAAATTATGGCAACTAGGAAGCATACCACTCACAACTATAAAGACGGAAGTGTTGTTGCTGCTAGTCTTCCACAACCTAGAAGGTTGACACCACAACAATTGGAAGAAAAAAGAGCAAAAGGGCTTTGTTACAGTTGTGATAGCAAATACACTAAGGGTCATAAGTGTGCTGAGAAGAAATTATTCTACATAGATTGTGAAGAGGAAGAAGAAAAGGAGCAAGGAAGGTCAAAAGAAGAGGATATACTCCAGGAACAAAGCCTAGATAAAGAAGAAATGAATCAAACCATATCTTGTAAAGCATTGGCAAGAATTACCACTCCTCAAACTCTCAAGGTAGAAGGACATATCAAGAAGAAAAATGTGCAAGAAGTGAAAGATCACATCGAGAAACAAAAAATTATTCCAACCATATCTTGTAATTCATTGTTCGAAATTACCACTCCTCAAACTATCAAGATAGAAGGACATATCAAGAAGAAAAATGTTCAAGAAGTGAAAGATCACATCGAGCATGAAGAAATGAATCCAACCATATCTTGTAAAGGATTGGAAGAAATTATCACTCCTCAAACTCTAGAGATAGAAGGACATATCAAGAAGAAAAAGGTTCAAGCAGTGAAAGATCACATCAAGCATCAACAAAAAGTTCTCCAAATTTTAAAGGATAACACCACTTAGATGCAAAATCAAACGAAATAATAGGTAGATCAACATCGTAGTGAAATTTTTTTTGATGTAGGTGATTGGGTATTTTTACAGCTACATCTCAAGCAAGCTATTTATGAGAAGGAAATGTTGGCAATACTACATGCACTTAAAAAATGGTGACCTTACCGAATGGGAAGACTCTTCAAGGATAAGGATGTGGAAGCATTGTTTTGTGCTATTTCTATTATCCAACTAGATTGGATAAACAAAGCAAGGGATGAATGGAAGAAGGACAAAGAAGTATGGCCACTTATTCAAAAGTTGCAAAATATCCCAATTTAAACAATATTGCCAGAAATTGAAGAGGAAGGAAAAATCATATTGGAACCTGGAGTAGTCACAGAAACAAGAACCCCACAGCTACAAAATCGATCAATTTTAGAGTATCTCATCAAGTGGAAGAACTTACCCGCTGAAGATTCCAAATGGGAGGACAAGAATTTTATACAGAAACATCAAGAACTACTCAAGCGTTGAGGACAACGCTTTTTTAAGGAGAGGGGCATGTTAGTCCCCTATAATGCTAGTGTAACCCCTTATTGTTATTAGTATAACCCACTTATTATATTGTTGTACCCATGTAGTGCCCATATTGTTACTATTCTGCCCCATAGAAGCCCACTATTGTTATTATTGTGCCCTTACATTATTACTGTTATGTCGGCTCTGATTATGTTATGACCCCTTAGACTCCTATATATAGAAAGGAGGTCTTTTCATTTGTATCATCCAAGAATCGTTCACTTATGTAATGTAAAGTAGGTTGCCCCCTCGAAGAGGTTGAATTCTAAGGCGTTGATCTATCTTTTCTATCTTTTCTTGAGCTGGTTTCATAACACTTACTTCCTATTATTATATATTATTTCTTGGGAAAACAACCCTTTGACTCAACCTATTACGTTTCGCGCTCTGCATATTTCAGAGTTTTACAATATTTTCATCCTAACTTATAGGATCTAAGCCCCAAAACTGTTACTCGGGACCTCTACTACCCAACACCTGCACACTATGGTCCTCTGACTGGTAGGCAGAAACACACAATAGTTTTGGGGTGTATCTGTGTACCCCACAAGTATCCCCAATTCCGTTGTTGGGTCTAGCTTCTTCCGAGCATATTTGGTCACATGACAGAAAACTGGTGATCTAAAGATGCAGAAGTGACTCACATCTGGTCACTTCCTCGAAAAGGCCTCCATAGGTGTCTTCATCTGCAAAATAAGATGAGGAATTTTGTTCTAAATGTACACTATTGTATTTCATGCCTCAACCCACAAATGAAGTGGTATGCCTTGTGCATGCAACATCGCTCGAGTTGCTCCCACAATAGATCTATTCTTCCTTTCGGCCACCCCATTTTGTTGTGGGTTATGGGGTGCCATCAGTTCCCATTTAATTCCTTTTACTGCACAGAAGCATTTAAACTACTGGGAAATATACTCTCCACCATTGTCGCTACACAAGGCTTTTATTTTCTTCTGAGATTCTTTCTCTGTCGAGACTTTAGACTCACAAAAACTCAAGAAGGTTTGATCCTTCTTTTGCATAAAGTAGATCCAACATCTACGAGAAAAATCATCAATAAAAATAACATAGTACCTTTGTTTAGTGGTGGAGGCTATGGAGAATGGTCTACATACATCTAGGTGAACTCGCTCTGGGATTTCTCCAGCTCTACTATCCCAATCCTGAAAGGAAGATTTTGTATACTTACCCAAGGTACAACCTTTGCATGTACTCATCTACTCAAGTTTTCCCTTGGCTAATTCAGTACAAATCTACTGCATGATATTCAAGGCCCCATGATGCAAGTGGCCCAGTCTTATATGCCACAGCTCACCAACATCTTGGCTTTGCACCACCTCTAGTTTGGAACTCAATGCAGCATAGTCATCTACCTCCATCTTGTAGAGATTCTTTACTCGAATCACTATTCACTTGGTCTGTCTGGTGCCGATATGCCTCAGAAAAACTTTTCCTTTACTAAAGACTACATCATAGCCTTTATCTTCTAGCATAGCAATAGACACAAGATTCTTTTTCAAACTTGGTACATACTTAATAGCATATAGGGTGAGGGGAGCACCATGCTCCCTCTGAAACACAACTGTACCTTCACCTGAGACGCAATACTTTCCATCGTCGCCCATCTCGATCCGCATCTAGAGATCCTTATCCTCCAAGGTACTAAGAATATTCTTGTCACCTGACATGTGGAAAGAGGCTTCACCATCCATGTACCAAACACATCCCACCATTGATGAAATCATGCATGCGATAAGCGAGAAATCCAGCTCAAATTTTGAAGCTAGTGCATCACCATCAGATCCCTTTGAGGAACCCTTCTTGGATTTCTTCTGTGGACAATTCATAGCATAATGGCCCATGTCATGGCAGTGAAAGCATCGCACCTTCGACTTGTCAACCTTCTTCACACCATGAGAAGATTTTTATTGGGACGCCTTCCCTTTCCATTTATTAGCTTTACTCACTAAAGCTATATTTTCTTCATCGTCTTGTTTTGATGAAGATCCATCCCTGGGCTCCACCTTATCTCCTCCTACATTAGGTTCGACCAAAGTTGTTCCCAATTTGGCAGGTTCTCTCTTCCATTAACCGAGTCCTAGTAACTATGCCAGCTCTTAGGAAGACCGAGGAGTGCTAGACTCACCATATCTTCATCAGCAGTCACGAACCTACACTTGCAAGCTCATCCCTGCAAGTGGTGAGATTGTTCAGAAACGTAGAGATTATGTCACCCTTTTCACACTTGATCTTTCGAAGTTTATCTTTCAGCGCCAGCTTTCTCTGATCACTGCTATTCTGATAAAGATATTTCAATGTTTTCCACATCGAAAATGGAGTCTCCTTCCAATGGAGGCTCGAGACAATGTGATCTCGAACTCTCTCCAGGAGGATTCTCCTTGCTCTAGCCACACACTTTTTCCATTCCGCTAGTTGAGTAGCATCAGTCGGATTCTAGACTTCCTTATCAATGAAGTCCTTTAGGACGTTATCTTCTAATACTGCCTCCATGTGATCCTTCCAGGCTATATAATTCAAATTTCCTTCAAGGGCATATTCGAGTCTTAAACCACTGAATGCCATCAGTGAAATAGATGTGATAAGAAGTCAATTCAATATTCAGAAACCAAACTTTGTACTTCTCCTGCTTGTATACTATTCTTCCTTGATCACCTTTGCTCTGATACCATGTAGAAATTCCCACTATAGATCACCTGGTAATGAAATGTACTAAAGAAAAATACTTGATCTACTTCTAGAAACAATTTAGCGGAAGCTTAATCGAACATGAGCAACATCAAGCATGAAAATATATAATTGAGAATGAGAAGTAATCAACCATAACACAGAAGATATATCATCGGGGAAAGCACTAGCCTAAAACCCCAACTCTGTATTATCATACAAGTGGAAATCTTGCTCAAGTTACAAAAAGAATCAACTCTTAGGCTATCTTGCTCTCTCTATAATCAAAACAATACAACTCATAGACTCAATAAGCATATAATATATCTTCCTCAAGCCCTCCAAGCCTCCTACTTCCATGCGCTGTTTTGATTGGGGTCCAATGATATCACATGTGTGAATTGGCCTCATCACACGCACTGTAACCTTAGGTCCAACTGCGCAATCCATAAGGAATAATATTCCTTCTACATGCAAGGAATATTCACCAAGGAATATCCTAGCAACTGATAGTACACTATCCCTCCATTTGATCTCAACTGGGTCTCTGACTAAACTGACATGCATGAGTTATCCATGAGTGAATCTTCAGTTATCTGAATTAAAGTAGTTACATGCATGCAAGCATTAACTAACTGAACTCTCATTAATTTAACAAACTGTTAAATTAATCTTACTGGACTTGACTAAGTTAAACTAAGTCAACTAATTACAACTCAATATTACAACTCAACCTTATCTCTTTAACTGAAGGTTAAATTCCTCAACCAAAGGAGAAACTATTGCATGTCCTCACATAGACTTCAAGTTTGATTTTCCTTAACTAATTAACTCAAGATGAATTAATTAATTAATTTCCAAACTGTTTTTGATATCAAATTCAAATTTTACTTCCTATGTTTGTTGTTGGGAAAAGTATCTATTCAGAATGCCCCTATCCCACTCTAAGGTGTGACAGTGCCTTAGCAACAAACAAGGAAAACTACTTGAGTATTCTTCTTTATGAAATGTAAACAAAGAGGAAGGATAAACTAACCTGTGCCTTGCACTAGTTTGTTGATCCAATCGCTCCTCTCTTCAATAGCTCCCAGCTCCCTGCTTCCTTACCCGCCCAGCTTCACCAAATTCCTGCAAGATCACAGAAGAGAGAAACTACACGAAGATATAGATTTACATTCATAAAAAGCTTAGGATCAGATTAAGCTAAACATGCAAATATAACAAAACATCATTGATACACAGCATGTAGGAGAAACTCAAATAGTTTTATTGATATGATAAGAAAGTACAAGAGGAGATACAACCAAGTGAGTCCCGATCCAACATCTACCTCCCAGCAAAGGAATCCCTTCCTCACCTCCAACAAAGCATAAATCACCCAATGCACTAATCTCAATCTCAAACCAACAACAATTCTCTGCAAAGTACAAAATTCCAGCCTCCGGATCTCTGGGATGAGGGATCCATATATAGATGTAAGTAGAGAGGATGAGTCAGCTTACGTTTTGACTTGTGGCATCTCTCTGTCAGTTCTTGCTTCCACTTGGAGACTGAGAGCCTCTTACTCATCACTGGTCGAATTCAGTGAGGCAAGTGTCATTGGAGAAGATTTTGGAAGCTTCCATTGTCTCTCCACCTCGTTGAATGACTCTGCCACTTGTCATTTCCCGCTCAACGCACCTGGGTAGTGCATTCAAGTGCGTTGCAACGCACCTAGACAGTGCATTTGGGTGCTTTGCAACGCAGGCAGCTAGTGGAGCTTCTGAATTGATCCTGATTTGACTAGTTTTGAGCAGTTTCTGGTGGAGAACTTCTGGGAGAAGCTGTCATTGGTTGACCTTGTTCCTTTAGGGGCAGGAACAACACTTTTAGGGACTTTGGATCCCTTGGATTATGGACATTTCATGCTTAGAGCTGTAAGGCACAAAAATATCTATAACAGTTTCCCCCTAAAATATGAGGCCGTTTATCGGGTGAAATGCTTTATTAGGAGGATCCGAAGTTCTTTCAATGCTGGGAGGAGACCTGTAATAAGATAAAATACAATACATTATTTTCATACTATTTTCATGATCTAGCTGAGGCGGGCATTCCCATGCTCAGCTTTATAAATTCATTTTCATGTACACAGGACAGACAATCATCTGATGGTAGACCGATGATTCTGATGAAATCATCATCCTTTTGGTAGGATGATCATCTGTGCTGCAGTGCAGTACATGTCAATGTATTTATTTTTTATGAATATATATCGCAGCCCGGATTGATGAAACTAGATCCGGGGTCTTCAATCTCGTCCGATCTTTACTCTAAGTACAAGTCGATCCATGTGAGAAATGTTTTTGAAGTCGAACATGGAAAGACATCGCTTGATTACCAGTCAATGATGTAAACTGTTAACAAGCGCGAGAGGAATCACCGATAATGATAATGACCCTCAAGGTACTGCAGTACAATTCACGTGGTGTGAATAAAGGACTTGGCGTCGAACACCACACAAAATCTTTCGGTCGAAGGTCATTGATGTATACCTGTCGCCGGAAGTGAGAAACTTACCATTGAGGCATGCAAGCTTCAAAGTACTGAAGGGGGTGTTCCTAGATCAACTTCATGGATAATGAGCTGATGTCGACAAGAAGCGATCCGTCAAAGGAGGGCCTTGATGTATCCCACATCAATGACACGGAACGGAGCAAATGATTTTGATGGAGGTGAAAATGATCTGATGATATATGGTTCAGGGTGGCGGTCATGAAAGAATGAAGTATAATGTATGGCAGTGGATGGGACACGGGTGACTTCTCTGGATGACTTCTCTTGAACATATCGGCGACACTTATATGATGGATGGTATGGCGAGACCATGGTGATGTGACCGGTGAATGAAACAACCCAACCCGACTCAGGCACGGAGTGGAAGTGTCATGTTCAAGAGCGACTTGCTACCAATAAAGGTTCTTTGAGTTTCTTCCCAATTTTTCCCCAGTCATTGCTGACCAGTACCTCTTTATTTTTGTCAAGCTTGAGGAGGATAACATATGCTTCTTCTATAATTTTCCCTTCGGGCAAACCCATCGCTATGTTTTAACGAGCCTAGCGATAGTGAAACTCGTTCTCGTCTAAAGACAAGTTTGTCGCTATTAATGTTTTTAACCAGTCTAACGACAAAGATAACTCGGTCCTTTTCATTTTTAGAGAGTCTGAAAAGGTACGTAAAGTTAACTCCAGAAGTCCTTTTTCATCATCTAATCCCTTAAGTCCAAAAAAGTATAAAACAATACAGAAGGGATGAATTTTCGATAGTTTTAACGAGCCGAACAAAACAAGCGCTCGATCTTTTTGTGCAATAATCCCTTAGGTCCAAAAATATTAAAATCTAGAGGAGGGATAGCACTTCCTGTCGCTTTAACGAGCTGGAAGGCCAAAACTCGGCAATCTTTTCATATTTTACAAGTCGGATGAAAAGAGCTTAAAGAAGACTCGTCTTTTGAGGAAAGAGTGATAAAAATGGTAGCAGCTGATTCCAGGTAAGGGTTAGAATTTTCCAAGCACGGCAGTGTCACAAGGATGGCTAGTGAAATCACTCTTCGCAGCTGTTCCTCAAAATGGGTAAACAATCAAATGGAGGTGAATGATCGGCCAATGGAAAAGTGGAGGTGACGGTGCAAACACGACCAAGGCTTTAATGGCTAATAATGTTACATTCACGGTGGTTATTTACCGAAGGATAGTTCATTTTTTAACGAGCTTAAACGCGGATTGAAACACTTGCTCGATCTTATGTTTATTTTTTAACGAGCATGAACTATGCACTAAAACTGCTCGATTATCCAGTCATATGATAAGAATGTCTCATGTAAGATGCCATTTTTTATGGAGCTTGCGCGTTACAAAGCTATGCTCCGCATCCTTTATTTATGCAAGTTCGGAAATGACTAATCCTACGAGTTTAAAGGGTTAGAGGTCCTAAAAATTTAAAAAATAAATAGCCGCCCCTTGCTTGCACTCCAAAAGGTTGGCATACCCCCAGGTATAAAATACGATTTCAAGGTTACCTCTCAATTTGCAGAAAAAACATTTGTTTTATCGGGAAAGGCCTACCTCTTACAAGTTACCCAAAGATTGTTCTATTCGCACAGCAAACAAAACACTTCCTCGGCGATGCCTACCGAAGCAGACAAAGGTGAGTGACAACGAGCGCCAAACACATAACTTTAACAAGAGAATCTTTTTCTAGAATAACCCCTCTTCCACTGACGGACGGGGTACAGACTAGTCATATTCTCCCGCGGAAACCTACCCTATACCCGAAGTTTTCCTGCCGAAGCAGACCAGGACGCATGCCCCCTGGGTTCTAGTCATATCCTTCCGAATTACTCGCGCTCATCGGGAGGACGGGCCGTGGGTTGAGACATTTCTTGCGTGAAGAGACCATTTAGGGATGGTATATGACTATTTGCGATGCGTGATTCGGGAAATGAAAGCTGGTCTACGAGCTTGACCACTCTTCCTTCATGCGGAAAACACATTACTCTAAAGAGTGAGGAGACGATGGCTCCCATGCAATATAAATAGTCTCATCCAAGGAGTAGGTTATAATCCAAGGGTCCTTGAACGACCATCACGTTCATTTGAACGGTCTTCCCTTTCAATGTTATGGGCACATTGGGGAAGATCTCTAAAGGTCGATTGGTTCCTTTATCAAAGCCTGTCAGATTTATCATTTCAGGAAAAAGCGATGGCGAACCAAGCGCTTTCCAAGCAATAGAGGAAAGGATACTCACAGATGCCCCTTCAGCAATGATGGTGCTAGCCATGACCATTCTATATATTTGAATGATAATTCGGAATGGTATGCTTGCTGGAAAACGGGGTCTGCCTAGTTGGTTCCAGTCGAAGGATACAACTAGGTTGCTTGGTGGTGGGACCGAGTAGACGGCCGAGTATGGCTCTGACGAACTTCCTTCCTACGATAAAGGAATGGGTAGGTTGCCCCCGTGTTCGTCAGAGTCTGTGTTGATGAAGAGAATTTGGACGGTGTCATCCTTATTCTCCTCAGTGACTGTATCATTCGAAGATAAAACCTCTGAAGGCAAGACCGGGTCAACTGCCGCCTCGACCTTTTGACTTTCGTCGGGCATGGATTCATTTGGTTCATCTTCAATGACCGGTGCTTCATCTGACCACTTGAGCGGGCCAGCTGGATTTTCAACTAACGAAGGACTCGGCACAAGTTTTTTATATCCAGGAGGAAGTCGTAACGGTGAAACCGGACGATCATCCAAAACTCTTTTAGCTTCGTCTAAGAAGGGACAACGATGGATGTCATGATTGCCTTCGCACAGTTTACAAGGAGATCTAGCTCTTCCTTTTTTTCCTGGGACTTCACTTTCGCTAGTTGACGGTGTGCTTTCAACATGGCTATCAGAGGTTGACACCACCGGATTGTGCAAATGGGGAGACCAGTCCCTTAGTATTCGAGGGATGCAGGGACAATCTCTATGAAAGTGGTCTCCCTTGCAAATGACACATGGCGATTTATGCCTGGTCAGTGCAGTGTGTGGATTTTCGTTAGACGACACTCGTTTGCCCCCAGTCGCTTTTGGCTCCTCCTTCTTCTTCTCTTTCTTCTTCTTTTCCTTCTTCTCCTTAGGAACTTGACTTTTGGCTTTGCCAGCCCCATCAAGCGAAGAGGAAGGAGGAGAGGAAGAATTAGAGGAAGTGGAAGGTTGGTGGGTAACTCTGGACTGGTCTAACTGCTGATTCGACTGTTCAGGAATAGTGGTGTTCTGAACGACATTGGTTGAGAAGAGCCAGACCGGCAAGCCAATTGTCAGTCCTAGAAGCGACAATGTGGCCATATGGGGCGCACCAACATCTCCCTAAGAGGAGAAGGGACTAGGATTTCCACCAAGGGGAATTCCTTGGTTGGTAGACTCCATTTTCTCAACCTAAAGATCAACACGGGAAAAAGGGTATGAATATTCCGTTTAAAATAAATTTTAATGACGCTTGGACACAACTTGCTTTTTCAATTTTAAAGAGTCGAGAAAAAGCAAAAGATGACTCTAGTCTCCTTCGATTTTTAATGAGCCTGAAGTGACAAGTGCTCAGATGGACTTTTTCGTTAAGGATTCTGAAAAGGAACGAAAGGGACTGCTCTGGAATTCTAGGTAGAGGGTGTGCCAAACCAATCACAAAACCACATAATACTTTTTAAGGTACGGGCAGTCAATCTTCCCGAATGCTGTGTTCAGTGCATTGCGATCAGTAGGGCGGCCGACACGGCTTCCTATGGATAAAGGTCTTATGCCTATAGGGGTCTCCCAATATATACTCGACGGTACGTGGGAGCACAATCTGTACTGGCACTTATCGTCTCACAGTGGAGGAATCACCCAACCAACAGTGAGGACAACAGTTACCAGGCTTTATGACGCCGGAACACGTCTCTAGCCTAGACCTCTATGTTGTGCGTTAAGTTACAAAGCGTTTTTAAGTTCATTCAATTTATTTTAGGTTGATCTTTCTTAGAAGTTTGCCTTTTTGGATCGCCACGAGATGTAGATACAATTCCTAAATGCAGTCTAAAGATGATAAGCAAGATTTTATCTCTTTTCAACAATTAAAATCCTAGCTACAAGGGGAAAAGAAAGACACAATCTTTTCTCAAAGAGCATAGAGCACACTGTAAATGCACTTTTCCTAAATCAAACCATATAAACTGTCAAAATGCAAATGCACTTGTGCATGTATTTGTTTTCACTTTCTTAATATTGATGCCTAAAAAGAAAGTTGTTGTACAAATTTGAATTAGATTTCAAGTGAAAACACAAACAAGTTTCTTTTTGAAATCAAAAAGACAATTACGACACTTTATGATTTTGAAGTAAACACTTGTTTCGACACTAGAAATTCACAAATTCAAACCAAAAGACAAAAGTAAAAGCACAATCAACTGTGAACAGCAAACACACTTACTCCTAAGATCAAAACGACACTTACGATAGGTCTAGATCTAAGGGCGACAATATGACTAGTTTACTTTTGTAATGGGAAACTGCAAATGATGTAACAAATACACAAAAACAAATACAGTTTCTTTTATACAAATGAGGCAGAATTAAGGCAGAGAAAAGGGGTTTTCAGATAGGTACACACACTGATAACAGGCTGCAAAAATCAGAGATAAAACTGAACAAAATGAAGCAAAGAACCACAGCTGCACAGGGCAAAGGCTGATCAACGCACCTGTTGCACAGAGAAACTGAATTGTAGCGCAGGTAACCCTCTCGAGACCTGCGTTGAAATGCAGAACCTCTTCACAGAGCCTACGCTGAAGTAGAAACGAGAATTTTCTCTGGGTTCTGGGTCACGGTTTGCAGTTTAATCTATGGTTTTTGGCCAGATAAAAGCTATCAATAAGGTACAATTAGAGGGATGATTTAAAGGAGGACTAAGAGCTATCACAAAGGGAAATTAGAGCATTTGTGGATCAGCTGTTCAGATCATAAACAGGCCCAGTGAATGGACTAGAGTAGCAGATCTCTACTTTGCATTTGTAAATGGCAAATGCAGTTCGATTCGCCACTCCTAAGTTTATGAGAAGAACAACAATAGAAACACAAATAAACTAACTAGATACGATCCCCAGTGGAGTCGCCAATTTGTTGTTGGGAAAAGTATCTATTCAGAACGCCCCTATCCCACTCTAAGGTGTGACAGTGCCTTAGCAACAAACATGGAAAACTACTTGAGTATTCTTCTTTATGAAATGTAAACGAAGAGGAAGGATAAACTAACCTGTGTCTTGCGCTAGTTTCTTGATCCAATCGCTCCTCTCTTCAATAGCTCCCAGCTCCCTGCTCCCTTACCTGCCCAGCTTCACCAAATTCCTGCAAGATCACAGAAGAGAGAAACTACACGAAGATATAGATTTACATTCATAAAAAGCTTAGGATCGGATTAAGCTAAACATGCAAATATAAAAAAACATCATTGATACACAGCATGTAGGAGAAACTCAAATAGTTTTATTGATATGATAAGAAAGTCCAAGAGGAGATACAACCAAGTGAGTCCCGATCCAGCATCTACCTCCCAGCAAAGGAATCCCTTCCTCACCTCCAACAAAGCATAAATCACCCAATGCACTAATCTCAATCTCAAACCAACAACAATTCTCTGCAAAGTACAAAATTCCAGCCTCCGGATCTCTGGGATGAGGGATCCATATATAGATGTAAGCAGAGAGGATGAGTCAGCTTATGTTTTGACTTGTGGCCTCTCTCTGTCAGTTCTTGCTTCCACTTGGAGAGTGAGAGCCTCTTACTCATCACTGGTCGAATTCAGTGAGGCAAGTGTCATTGGAGAAGATTCTGGAAGCTTCCATTGTCTCTCCACCTCGTTGAATGACTCTTCCACTTGTCATTTCCCGCTCAACACACCTGGGTAGTGCATTCAAGTGCGTTGCAATGCACCTAGCCAGTGCATTTGGGTGCTTTGCAACGCAGGCAGCTAGTGGAGCTTCTGAATTGATCCTGATTTGACTAGTTTTGAGCAGTTTCTGGTGGAGAACTTCTGGGAGAAGCTGTCATTGGTTGACCTTGTTCCTTTAGGGGCAGGAACAACACTTTTAGGGACTTTGGATCCCTTGGATTATGGACATTTCATGCTTAGAGCTGTAAGGCACAAAAATGTTTATAACAATGTTTAGTCCAGGGACATTAAAATAGGAAGGGTCCTGAAATGTTATTTTTAGAAAAGTTAATTTTAGCACTTTCGCTTTTCACCCATTGTTGCTTAGATCTCCAATGGCTGAATTGCTATTTATAGCCCAACTATTTATAGTAGTGCTATTTTTCGCATTTCTTGTTGCAAATCTCAACAATCCTTCTCAACAAGAAAGGGATTATCAGTAACCCCAATCTTGTCTCTATGGAACTTGAACTTGCATTTTGACAATTCCTTAGTCAAAATATCTGCATCCTGCTCCTTGGTCGAAACATACTGCAACATCACGATCCTCTTGACCACACAGTGTATCAACATGCTGCCGGTCTGGTCATACCTATATGACCATGCACATGCCATAAGACCAGTTGGACATAGGAGCCATATCCGTGCACCTGGATGCAACGAAGGTAAGAGTTTGCTTCAACAAGATGTCACCATTGAGCGCATAGACACCATCATGGAAAACCAAGCTTGGCATTAGCTCATCACCTTCGACCATCACAAGCATGTCAAAGAGTTGGTCTCACTAGAACGGTCCAAGTGCCAGTGATGTCTTGCATGGCTTGCTCAAGCCATTTTGTTTCACATGGGCACATGTGCATTGTAATGTAATGTCTTGTCAAGTGGAAGATCAAGTGTCGATAGTTGAATGTAACAGTCATAGAGTTGTTCAGAAACTCTTCGGCAAAATCACATAACCAATCTTTTGTCGACGCGTTTCGAAACAACCAGTGTGGTTCATCGTCAGGACAAGTTGAAGAACCAATCCGGCTTAGCTTGATTAAATAGAGCGTGCAGAGACTCCAACGGCTATATTGCCAACGGCTAATTTTGACCTAATGGACAAAGTCAAACCACTAATATTCTTGATATAATAAATTATTATTATTCTTAGAAAACAGCTAAATCTGGTAAATAATATGTTAAAAGAATTCATTTGTTAATAAATGTATAAGTATATCTAACAACAAATAATATATAATTTATTTTTATTTTTATTAGCTAAACTTAAAAGAATTCATTAACTAAATGAATTTGTTTAATAAAAGGTATAGCATATAATATTTATATAATTCATATTTATTATTCAAATGTAATGGTCAAATTAATAAATTATTAAATAATCTATATTTATTATTATTCCAACATTATTTAAATATAAACAAATAGTCTTAAATTACTATTAGGTAATGTATAACTATTCAATAATTATTTCGATCTATTGGTAAAATATATTATTTTATTTTTATTTATTATTTAAATATAATGGCCCATTCGAAATTAAACAATAAGTTATATATAATAATTTATATTTATCTATATTTACTTAGTAATTTATAATTCCAATATTATTAAAGCAAACAATAGTATTCTTGTTAAATCTTTATTATTCTTAGAATTTAGTTACATTAGGTAAATACATTAAAGTACATGTTTATTAATAAAAGTATATCTATAAAAATAACTAACTCAATACTATTGGTATATCATATATTTGTTAATAATAATTTTTTATTTACCATTTTTTAAATGGTAAATAAAAAATTATTATTAACAAATATATGATATACCAATAGTATTGAGTTAGTTATTTTTATAGATATACTTTTATTAATAAACATGTACTTTAATGTATTTACCTAATGTAACTAAATTCTAAGAATAATAAAGATTTAACAAGAATACTATTGTTTGCTTTAATAATATTGGAATTATAAATTACTAAGTAAATATAGATAAATATAAATTATTATATATAACTTATTGTTTAATTTCGAATGGGCCATTATATTTAAATAATAAATAATAAATAAAAATAAAATAATATATTTTACCAATAGATCGAAATAATTATTGAATAGTTATACATTACCTAATAGTAATTTAAGACTATTTGTTTATATTTAAATAATGTTGGAATAATAATAAATATAGATTATTTAATTATTTATTAATTTATTGACCATTATATTTGAATAATAAATATGAATTATATAAATATTATATGCTATACCTTTTATTAAACAAATTCATTTAGTTAATGAATTCTTTTAAGTTTAGCTAATAAAAATAAAAATAAATTATATATTATTTGTTGTTAGATATACTTATACATTTATTAACAAATGAATTCTTTTAACATATTATTTACCAGATTTAGCTGTTTTCTAAGAATAATAATAATTTATTATATCAAGAATATTAGTGGTTTGACTTTGTCCATTAGGTCAAAATTAGCCGTTGGCAATATAGCCGTTGGAGTCTCTGCACGCTCTATTTAATCAAGCTAAGCTGGATTGGTTCTTCAACTTGTCCTGACGATGAACCACACTGGTTGTTTCGAAACGCGTCGACAAAAGATTGGTTATGTGATTTTGCCAAAGAGTTTCTGAACAATGTTATGGATCACAGAAGTCTAAATTCCTTAATAGTCATAGAGTTGTTGAAGAGTCATGAGGGTAGATGAAGAATCTCAAAGGGGAATGTCAAGGGTCGCCTCACCCTTTGCTATAAATAGTACCTCATCACTCATTGGATAGGCTTTTGGTCAGCCAAGCTTTGATAGGAGTATATTAGAGAAAGATTGGACAGTATTGTAATGCGCCTTGGCTTCTCCACTATGCAGAGCTAGTAAATCTCTTTGAAGGATCGAATGGTTATGGCTGTAACATTCACTATCAAAACTAGTGGTTGGACATGGATGTATTGTATGACTGGAACTTACACTTCTTAATAATAGAGCCAATACGTTTCATGTAGATTTTGTATTATATTCTAGCTATCTGGTTTACTTTAAATGATATATGTATATGTTTTCTTACGCATGCATGTATGGACTATTTTGTATAAGTATGTATGAATCTTACTGAAATTTGTTGATTGGTTTAACTGTCACTTTGGATTGCTCACTATCTTGATTTCTAGTTGGTGATGCATCTTTTCTCGTGTGTTCCCTTCTAAGATGAGTACTATTACAGGTTTCCAAGGGGCACACTCACCTCACTTTGTGTGTGTTAAAACCTCCCATGCACCTTCCTTGACTTACTGCAGCTGCCACACCTTGCTACCAACTGATGAGCCCTGGAAATGGGTAACTATATGGGTTCATTTTGCCTAATATTCTCATTTAATCCACCATTCTCAATAGTTTTATGCATTCTTTTGAATATATTTATGTTAATTGTGTGAATGGGAATAATCACTTTGCCACAAGGTCTAACACGTGCTTATTGCAGATTTTGGGACATTTTTGGGACCAAGATCAGGCATTTATGAGCATATTGGTAGCCAAATACGAGGAAACAAGGCTGAGGATTTGTAGGAGGGATGTCTACTACACTAAATAACCCCTTCCTCGAGTTCTCCACCGTCAACTCAAAGTTCTACAACCCACCAAAGATGATTTTAAGGGGAGCCGAGCAGGTCTAGTGAAGTGGATGATTAACTGCAGTTTTGGGCAGCCAAGCTCCTCAAGTTAAGGAGAATTTTTGGGGGTCCTCGTATGCATAAATAGGAAGGCTTCAAGCCTTGGTAGTTTAGTCATTTTGGTAATCCATTTTCGCACTTTAGTGCAGCTCTATATCAGCACATTTTCGAGCTTCTTCTTGTAAACGGTTTTTGGATGTAGCTATTATTTTTTTATTAATGAAGATGAATCTTGCTTTGCACCATCTCTGATCTTTCTTAGGGGGCTATAGCTCTTGGGTTTGGATCCAACCCAACTATCAGTACCTCCTTTGTGTACTTTTATGTGCTTTTCTTGCATTCATAGACTAATTTCTGTTATTAGGTTAAAATCTTACTTCATTTCTTAGGTTGCTTTTGATGATTTATATAGTTGTTCATGATTCAGGTTGATTTGATAGTTTGGTAATAGAAAAGATCCATAAAAAGGCTATCAAGCAGTCCTTGATCTCAGTTCTCCCTCCTTGGGATCACGAATTGAGACCAAAGTACACTTGCTGCCCAAAAAACACTATTTTTGCCTTCTAATGCAATTGCTAGTGTTAGATTTTGAAATGGAAAAGTTGATATCAGTTGTGTCTTCATGTTTATACATTGTTGTTCATCATATTTCTAGTTTTTAAGAGTAGATTAGGTCAAAGAAGATAGATCTCTGTTTTTTTCGTCTTTGTTTGGATCAATTTTTAGAAAGTAATGTGAAGAACACCTGTAATACATTCCTACCTACCCTTCCTCCATCATACAACCTATTCCAACCCCTCACTCAAGATTCCTTCCCTTCATTTTTCACACTCCTCCAACTAACCCTAATTTCTATATTTTTATGCAACATTGCTTTCTAAATCCTTGAAAAAATCCAACCGTCTTCATCACTCCTTAGATTCATTTACCAGGCCCCACACCTGTTACCAGCCTTATCCATCCTTCATTTACACTTTCCTACTTTTTTTCCACCATCAATCCTCTAAAAAGCACTTTCGGCCTGTTCTTGTAGAATTTCCTGTAGATCCCATGCAACCTCCTGTAGAAGATAATGCAAGCAGTTTTTCGAGATCTGAGCATGGTGGAAATCTCTAGAAGGATGATAGGGACCCCTTAGGTCCTCTCCATACCTTCCTAAACCCCTGCAAACACCCACTCCATTTTCTTTCACCAATAAACCTCTGCACAATAAAAAATAGTTAAAACACATGCATAATAATTTTTGCATAAAATTGCTCAAAAATACAAAAAGATGATTTTTCCATATTTTATTTCAAAAGTAGCTTAAACACATGTATTTTACCTCTATAATAGTCCATGGCATCCATTTCAGTAGTTGTACATCTCTTTTCTTGCACAAGTAGGGTTAGTCAGTAAAACTAGGGCTTGCTAGGGTTTGCATTTCCTTTCAGCTTTCATCTTCTTTATGCAAGTAGACTAGCCACTTTTGAGTTAGTCTTCATCCATCACAGTTAAAAGCTTCTTCTAAGAACTCATAGAACTTGGCTTAAGCTCCTAGCGAACTTGTGCCAGCTGATCAAGTGACAGCCTGCAGTAAGAGCTAGTACTTGTGCATATAGAACCATCGCTTCCAAGTTTGTTACGAACTACCGGGTTGATAAAAGTAAAGTAGGGAGTCCTATGAGTTGCAACATCATTGCTACAATACTGGAGCTCACCATCTTTTTGGCGCCGTTGACGGGGAAGCGTCAGAGTCTTTTGTGATTACTTCTTTTCTTCTATTTTCTACTGCAACCATTCTGCTAAGTAGTTTATTTCAGCAAGAGTAGAGTAGTTGCTTCCTTTCAGTTCCAGCAAGCATAGATTAGACATTTCCTGCTTTCATTTCAATTCCTTAATTTTATTTTAGCAAGCATAGATTAGACATTTCTTGCTTTCATTTCAATTTTGCAATTTCATTTCAGCAAGCGTAGATTAGCTATCTCCTGCTTTCATTTCAATTCTCCAATTTCATTTCAGCAAAATAGATTAGTCCTTTCCTATTTTCATTTCAATTCTGCCTTTTCATTTCAGCAATATAGATTCTAGTTAGTTGCAATTCAATCTATTTCAGTTTTTGTAGGTACAAGCATAAAAAAAAACAATAAAAATCACCCAAAAAAGAAGAGAGATTTCATTTCGTGCCTCGTAGGAATAGAGACAATTTGGGAAAATTCCTACCCAACAACCCCACCACATCACTGAGTCACCCTTCTCTCTTCTTTGGTGGAAGTGATCCTGAAGAACCTATAGGTGAACCTCCAGATATATATGAAGATGCTATAACAGAAGAAGAACAAGAAACCATTCCTCCTAAGACCATGGTTGAAAATAGAAATGGTAATGGGGAGAGAGTAGAAGGTACCTTTCCCATCCGAGAGACCAATGGGGACACAAAAATGAAAAACATCAGTGCCTCAGCCTTACCTCACTTCCATGGGTTGACTACTAAAGACCCTGATACCTTCTTATTTGAGTTTGTTGTCCTTTGTCGAACTTATGACTATGCAGAAGACGAGAAAAAGTTGAAAGTCTTTCCTTCTACCCTCAAGGATGCAACACTCTACTAGTTCATGGGGCTACCTGGAAACAATATCACAACTTGGGCTCAAACGCAGAAAGCCTTTAACAAAAAATATTGGGACTACTATAGGTCAAAGGATGCAAAGGAAGAAATCTTTCGAATGACCAAGGGAAGTGATGAATCTTTAGAAGACTATGAAGAGAGGTTTCAACTTAGTTATAAAAGGGCCAAGTGCACACTTGACCCCGAATCTCTGAAGTTGGTTCTGCTCAGAGGAGTCCCTGGAGACCTTCAAGACACCCTCCATTTGCTGGCTAGAGGAGACATCTACCAGCTACCTTATGATGACCTAAAGACTATATTTAGAAACCATTTTAGGGCAGCTAGGAAGAGAGGTAGGGGATGTCAACTCTTAGCCAGTACCCCTTTATCTAGTTCATTCCTTAAAAATGAGTTTTCAAATCAAATGGAAGATTTCAAAAGTGAGATGAGAGAGACCATTGCCATGCAAACCGATACCTTGTGAATCCAAAAGAAGCAAGAGGAAGTCGAGAGGGCTTTGGCCATCTTTTGTCCCAGGTGCACTAGAAAGCATCTTAGGAACAAATGTCCATTGCACTTTGTAGAAGTGTGTTTTGTCTGTGAAGAAGACCATCCTACAAATTAGTGCCCTTCCTTGCCCGGATTTAAAGCTATGTACCAAGGGGCTGAAGGAGCCACTGAATCGCTTTACTTCATGAACCAAAGGAGACCACAGGGACCCAGACCTTACCATCATGGGATGAAAGGGACATCCCAGACTTATTACAACCCCAATCAAGCCACTTCCATGCCTTCTTGGGGTCCCCCTACTCATCCTTCCTGGTCCACACCCCCTCCTTGGTCATATCCTCTTCAATACCATACTCAACCAGCTGCTCACTTGTTTCATTCTCACACTCAACCACAACCTCAGTGGAATGCACCTCATTAGGGGTGGAGGCCCTAATACAACTCTCCTCCCACTCTTTTGCCTCCATCACCTGCTGGACCACAACCATTACCTCCTGCTCCTCCAAGATAACCCTAGATGCCTGCTCAACCGAACCCAAACCCCAATAACAGACAAGCGCAACAGGTATATACTAGAGAAACCACATGCCCTACCTATGCTATGGAGATTCACGAGATCAAACTACGATCTAGGAAGGTACTCCCAGATAGCCAACCTCCTCCTAAGGAGGATGAGGAAGAGAAACAGGAAAGTGAATCCAAAGCCATTCCACCCTTTCCTGAGAGACTAACTGGAACCACGCAAACAAACCCAGAAGGAACTGAACTTCTGGGAGAACTTAAACAGTTATGTGTGAAAATACCACTTCTCCAGGCCATAAAATATGTACCAATCTATAATAATTTGATCAAAGGGAAGTGTTTCAAGCACCCAGGCAGGCACAAGAGAGATGACCCAACTATCAATGTCATAGGACAACTGTCTGACCTGATGTTGGGACAGATAATCTGTCCAAAATATCTGGACCCTGGGAGTCCTATAGTTGATGTCCACATAAATGGCACCATAATCTCCCACACTTTGATTGATCTAGGGGCTACCATTAACGTAATGACCAAGGACACTATGCTCAAACTCAACCTTCAGAGTTCCCTAAGAAAGACCTCAACAATACTGTAGTTAGTAGACCGCTCCATTGTGACCCCTGAAGGGATTGTGGAAGATGTCATGGTCTCCATTGATTCCTGGGAGTACCCTGCTAACTTCTTGGTCCTTAAACCAAAGGAAAAACTCACTGGGTATCCCCTTATATTGGGAACGCCTTGGTTAGCTACTGCAGATGCCTACATCAATTGTCGAGTCGGGAGCATGACCATCAAGAATGGGCATATGTCCAAACAGCTAGTCCTATATCCTCTTGCCCAACCTTTGCTAGAACATGACTTACCTCTCTGGTTGGAGGAGGAAGATGAAGGTGAATTCTACTTTTCCCCCTTATGCATAGTGGAAGCCACTAGGGGAGGTCCTCAAACTAAGGATGATCTTATTGAGAATTTGATTCAAAATCGACCCCCCAGTGTGCTGCCATTAGAAGAGTTGGTGGAAGAAACCCAAGCCAACACTTTAGTTGATCTCTCTGTGACTGATCCGACCTCTCTGCGAGTTAAGAATGTGGAATTTGGCCCTGAAAGAACTTTGAAGATCAACTCATCCCTATTGACCTCTCACGAGAAAGAGTTGTGTAACTTGTTGAACAACCATTTGGATGCCTTTGCTTGGAGTTATAAGAAGATGAAAGGAGTCCATCCTTCAGTCTGTACCCACCACATCTACATTAAAGAGGATTGTAAACCAATCAGGTAGTCTCAAAGGAGTATGAATCCAACCCTTAAGGACATTGTGAAGGAAGAACTGTAAAAGTTGTTGGATGCAGGATTCATCTACCCCATCTCTGAGAGTGAGTGGGTTTCTCCTTTGGTGGTTGCCCAAGAAAAACTGGAAGTGGAGAATCTGTGTAGATTATCGAGAACTTAACAAAACCACCAAGAAGGACTATTTCCCTTTGCCTTTCATAGATCAAGTGTTAGATGGCCTGGTAGGGAAGAAGTTCTTTTCCTTCCTAGATGGGTTGAGCGGGTACAATCAGATCCAAATAAACCCAGAAGACCAAGATAAGACCACTTTCACTTTTCCATGGGTACCTTTGCCTACCGGGCCCTTCCCTTTGGGTTATGCAATGCTCTTGCCACTTTCCAAAGAGTAGTACTAAGTATATTCACTGAGTTGGTTCATGATTCAGTGGAAATATATATGGACGACTTTACCCCTTATGGTTCTAACTTCCGAGAAGCTCTGACTAACCTAAGGAAAGTTTTAGCCAAGTGCATTAAGATGAACCTGTCCCTCAGTCATGATAAATGTGAATTCCTAATGACTAAATGGACCGTGCTAGGTCATACAATTTCTCAGCAAGATTTACAGGTGGATCCCAACAAGATTGCTATCATCCAAAGGGTCCCACCTTCTCAAAAGGTAAGAGATGCTCAGAGTTTTCTAGGCTTAGCACGATAGTATAAAAGAGTCATTAAAGATTTCAGTAAGCTATCCTCTCCATTTTTTGGTCTTCTGGGAAAAGATGTTGAGTTCATATGGACTGACAACTGTCAAGAGGCTCTGGATGCTTGGAAACGTAAGCTGATAATTGCCCCAATCTTGAGAGGTCCAAAATGGGCCCTACATTTCCACATTCACACAGATGCCTCGAACAAAGCCATAGGAGTATCCCTAGGACAAGTTGAGGAAAAGCTACCATATGCCATATATTTATTAGTAAAAACCTGTCCAAGGTGGAATTAAACTATACTATAACCGAGAAAGAGCTCCTAGCTGTAGTCCATTCCCTAAACAAGTTCAAACACTACATCACTGGCTATCAAACCTTTGTGCATACTGATCATGCTGCAATCAAGTATTTGATGAAAAAACTTGATGTAAATGCTCGTATCATTAGGTGGTTACTTTTATTGCAGCAATTTGATTTGACCATTGTTGATAAGCCAGGTAAGGAAAATGTTGTTGCTGATTTTCTGTCTAGACTAGATTTGCCTACAAGTGGAGAAGGGATGGTGGATGATCAGATGCTAGATGAACACCTATTTTCTATTTCAATACTCTCTCTGTGGTTTGCTGATATAGCAAATTATTTGGTTTCAACACAGTTTTCGCCATACCTATCCTTAAAAGAGAAGAGAAAGATCTTGACGAAAAGTGCCCCATTCACTTGGATTGGGGGTAATCTTTTTAAACTTGGCCTAGATCAGATCTTGAGGTGATGTGTCAGGGAGGAGGAAGTTTTTGACATCCTCCTAACCTTTCATGATGGGCCTTGTGGAGGCCACTTTACAGCAAAGAAAACCGCCTTCAAAATTTTACAGGTAGGTTACTGGCCTACTCTTCACCAAGATGTCAGGAGATACATCAGCCAATGTGACAGATGCCAATGGATGGGGAAACCTACTCCAAAGGATGAGATTCCCTTGTAGCCTCAAGTGACTTTCAAGCCATTTGAGAAGTGGGGCATGGACTTTGCGGGTCCTATCAACCCTCCTTCAAAACAGAGGTCCTACATCATTGTGTGCACAGATTACCTGACAAAGTGGGAAAAAACAAAGGTAATAAAGGCAGTAACAGAAGAAAAGGTAGCTGATTTTTTGAGGGAAAGTATCTTCTACAAGTTTGGCTACCCAAGAGAATTAGTCACGGATCAAGAAAGTCAGTTTACCTCTAACCTGATTGAAGACTTGCTCACTCATCACAAGATTAAGCACATAACTTCCACCCCTTATCATCCACAAGCAAATGGATAGGTAGAAGTTACTAATAGAGCTTTGGAAGGGATTTTGACTAAGGTAGTGAGCAACAGCAGAAAATATTGGGAAAATCGCTTGGTTGAGGCCACCTGGGCCTACAACACTACTTGGAAAACTACAACAGGTTTCACACCCTATGAGCTAGTCTACGGGAAGAAGGATTTGTTGTCCATAGAATTTGAATATAACACATTGAGGTTGGTAGCTCAGCTGGACCTAGATCTCAACCATGCACAACAGGAAATATTTCTTCAGCTGAATGGATTAGATAAACAAAGAATGTAGGCCCTTCTCCACTCAGAGGTAATCCAGCTTCAAAGAAATATATGGCATGACCGACACCTCAAAGAAAAGCAATTTCAGCTAGGATATTGGGCACTATTATATGATTAAAGGTACAAGGATTTCAAGGGCAAGATGAGGACAAGATAGTTGGGACCATATATAGTGGAAACATGTAATGACAATGGTTCAGTCCTTATTTGAGCCGTTGATGAAGAAGCCATCCCCATGCTTGTCAGTGGGCATAGATTGAAGATCTACAAGAAGCCCCTTTCTAAGTAGGATTTCATTGAGGCCCTTGGAAAATTAGTATTGGTAATGGAGTAGGTCCCTGTCTCCACTCTACCTACATCATGAAGAAAAAACACAAAAAAAAAACCAAAAAAAGAAAAAAAAATAAAAGATCCTTGGGTGAAAACCTCTTGGAGGCACCCAGGGCAGATAGTGAGGATGAAAACCTCCTGGAGGCACCCTATCCATCTTAGGAAAAAAAAAAAACTCTAATTTCTATTGAATAAATTGTAGGTTGCATGAAGGTCATTACAGGTTTTGGGAGAATTGTGCAAGTCAAAGATAGAGGACATGACTAGGATGCATGCATCCCTCACAATCCATTCCTCCATCATCATTACCTTTCCCCAAGATCTGGTCTCATTTGACCTGAAATTCCTCATCCTATAGGAAGCTCTGTATCTTCTATAGGAGGATCCTGTAGAAAATACAGACAAGACAAAATCGGTCTCAGAAGAGGACCCGAGGGTTTGAGATCTGTCTATGAGGCCTATAAACCTCCATGCCTCCATCCCTCACCATATGTCATACTTTTCCATCTTTGTACACCTCCATTCCACTCGTTTTCATGTCCCTACATAGTCACACAAAAATCTTGGTTTTTTGCTGCAAACAAATTTTAGTGACAAATCAAAACAACAGTTTTTCTTTTCACTCACCATACCTGCTACCCTCCATCTGATATTCCTTGCCAGCAGAGACCCTTGTCAGTAATTATAGCCCTACTCATATTAGCTTGAATATTAGAAGGAGAAGCAACTACAGGAAATCCTACAGGATTCCTGTAGCAGCCGATCCATCTAAAACACATACTACAGAGTCAGGGACAACAAAGTATAGCCTATAAGACATGCATGAGCCCTGTTTGAACATGTAAACATCAGCAACAGTCTGAGGTTGAGCATGCAGAACGCAAGCAGCCACAACAATGAAGAAATGGGTTCTAGCATCTGAAATGTGCATAACACATTCGTGACTACACAAGTAAGTGACTAAAACCTATTCTGCAATGACATGAATTATATTTCAAGGCTGCGTAACTATGGGAATGGGTCGGTTTGAATGGAATCGATGGCCAGTTAACTGGCCACCCTTGGTCAGTTACACATCCTCGCGGAATCCAAGTGAGCCCCGTTAAATTGAAAACTACTGATAAGATACACAGTCAGCACGTGTGGAATGTCCATTCACAAAGAGTTAATCGGGACTGGTAGTGGTGGCGGCGGATAGTGGGAGTAATGGAGGTGATGGTGGTCAAGCGGCATGCAACAACATTATGGCCATGATGTAGGATCAACGTTCTGGTCCAGCCACCTCATCACCTCACCACGAATCATGCCCGTAGATAAAACACAGCTTAGTTAAGCCATTCATCACCTTTTGTTCATTCTGCACTCACGACGTTTTTGACTAGAGTATGCGTCTACCACTTCTAGAGCAGCTAACCAGTCGTCCTCCACAAGATTTCTACCTATTTTTTGAAAATATCCTGCCTATCAAACTCTACAGGAAGCACAATTCCATTCTACAGGAGCCAGGTGACTTCTACAGGAAGGGTTCTACAGGAAAAACAGAGGACAACTCTATAGAAAGAAAACCCGAGACTTTCACCGAATTTCAAGCTCAAAACGAGGTAGGCTCAGGAAAAATTCTTTGTGCATGATTTTTTGGTGCAAAGTGGTGAATTGAACACGGCATTAGATTGAAAAATGAGAGTAAAAAGTCTGCCTGTGCATTGAGGAAAAGTGGAAGTCTGCCTGCATAATTCACTAAGTTTACCAGTTTTTTTCTTTTGAATCCGAAATCTCCTCATCAATTCTTTTAAAAAAATTCTCCTATAAGGAAGACATGCACCAGTAGAGGCCAACCTGTGTGTGTGAAAAATCCGAATTTACATATCTATAAACGTGCTGAGAAAAAAACCTGTGTCCTTATGCTTTGTGTTGTAAAAAAAAATTCTTTCATAAACAAACAGGCCAAATTTGGGGTGATATAAGTTTTCAAACAGGGGAGTTATTGCCATTTGATATTGTAAGGAGCACATGAGAAATTCCTCCTTTGGTCCAAGAAGAAAATCGAATTCAACTATCCTCTGTCTCAGTGATTGACTGTGTTTTTTTATTTCCACCTGAGCATTTTATTTTCTGGTTAAAGACCAAACTCAACACCATGCTAGGAGGATTCATGAGGAAAGAACCCTTAAACTCTAGCAAATTATAAGAAAACCCTAAGGTGGTGGACCTTTTCACCAGGGCACATTGGATATCCTTCTTTGATAGAATCATGGTTATGATGAGGGGGTGACTGAAGATTTTTTGATGTCCTTGAGACCGCATTTGAAGACACATGCCACAGTTAGTTTTAGGGGCTTGACCCTAGAACTTACCCTTGAGTTCATCAGTAGAATTACTGGTTTACCATTGGGGCTCCCTTGGAGAAAAGAGGAGAAATCATTAGGACAAGTGGCTAAGAAAACATTTTTTTTGCTTGAGGAGCATCCTGTAGAAGACAAAAATGGGGTTAGAAGGACCAGCTTGCCTCCTCTCTAGAGTAAAGTCAGTTATAAAATCATGAAGTATATCACATGTGAAGGGCTTTTTAGCATCATTTATGGTTATCATTTCAGGTTGCTACATGAATTGAGGTATGGGATGGACTTACCTCTAGCTAAGAAACTGAACATCCCATTTTCCTCCTTCAAACTTTGATTGAGTGTGGTACAAAGCTAAATGCAGGAGTCCCAGATCAGTTAGCCCACCATGGACTCATCAAACTATTGGTGGAAGATGCTTTACACACCTATACTATCCCCATACCATGGGAAATCTTCAAAAATATGTCCAGGGATGATAACATCAAAACTTTGGCTGAGAACATCAACCCACCCAGCAGTGATGAGGGGGAGAAAATTGAAGACACTAAGAAGAACATTGATGAGGGAACATAGGACATTAAAACAGAGGAAGAATAGAAGGAAAAAGAGGAATTTTACAAGACTGCTGAACCTAAGACAACAAAGGAGAAAACAAAAAAAACAAAGAGAGGAAAAAGACAAAGTTTGGGAAGAAAAAGGCCAAAAAGGCCCAAAAGAAGGCTTCCACGGCCAAGGCAGGTACCCAACAAGAGTAAGAAGAGACACACCTTGAGATATCAGAGACACAAGCAGAAACAGGGGGTATAGAGATTTCTACAGGAAGTGAAGAAAAAGAATAGCAGGAACAAAAATCCCTTGAAATGTTGGCAAGAGAGGAAGTAGTTGTGCTTGCTGCATTAAGCACCCCTGCAAAATAAAGAGGAAAAAGAAAAAGGACCTCCATGTACTTCAAAGCCAGAAAAAGCACAAGGATCAAAGTAGGCAAACCTCAGCCACCATCCAAGGAACTTATTTTCATTGAGGACTCACCCACTAAATAGAAGGAAGAGTCTCCTTCCAAGATATCCATCACCCATGAAAGAGGAAGCCCAAAAACCTCTACATGGAAAGAGAAAATTAAGTTGATGGACTCAAAGGCAGTTCTACAGGAAGCTACAACATCTCTACAAAAAACTCTAGCCAAGTTAAAAGTCCATTTTGGGATGGAAAAAGTAGCAAGAAGGACCTCCAGCAGACAAGGACGCAACTGAGAAACAACAAAAAGAGGAAGAGCTACAAGCTAGTGTGGAAATGATAACAAAACTGCTGCAAGAACAGGAATCTCATGTAGCAAAAGAAATACAGGTTTTGAAACAACAGTTGTAAGAGAAAGAGGCCCAATTGGCCTGCATGGCCAGTTGGGAAATAGAAGCCTTACAATGTAGGCAACCTGATAAATCTTATGCATTATACCTTAAAGACCAATGGTTACAATTTCGAATTAACACACTGGCCCAAAGGGGCACTACTCCATTTCAGAATCACAATTAGTTTTTGCAATTGTGTGATAGTAGCTCAGCGGAAGATAAGGCCAAGATGGCAGAATTCTATTTGCATAACTTGGCACTACATAACATGAATCTATGGGACCCAAACATTATATTAGGAGATCTGCAACTAATGGCCATGGCTTCTTGGTTAAGCCATGAGGAAAAAATGGGAGTAGAGATTCAAAAGATTATGGCCAGGGAACTAAATGAGCCACTTATGATCAGGGCATAACCAGAATATCCTTCAACCCTTATATATTCCCATTGGTACCTTGCAAAAAACCCTCACATCGTGCCTGACTATGTTGAAAGACAAGCTCAGGCCATTGCCCACTTTGAGGACATGGAAAGACTGCTGGGTGATAATTGCATTCATGCTTGCACAAGGATATGGAACACCTTGTCCCATAGTTTGAAAATAAGAGAGTACCACTCCCCAACTAGGATGAGGGAGGCTATGAGAAGAGTACCCCTATACAAACAATCAATGCAGAACCTGAAAGCCAATTGGATTGGCCTTAAGTTCAACCCTCCACAACTGCTGGGGCTTAGAAGGGGTCAAGGAAGAAGAGGAACAAAGGCAATGGGAGGAGGTAGACAGAAAAGCAGGATTTCATGATAGGGAAGAGGACATCACTTCAAAGGCCTGGGATGTCAGAGAGGCAGTCAAAGCAATCAAGGATGATGAACTGGATTAGTTGCTCAGAGGATGAGAAACACATTCAACAAGGGGGTGATGATGAGCCCCAGAAATGGGTAACTATATGGGCTCATTTTGCCTAATATTCTCATTTAATCCACCATTCTCCATAGTTTTATGCATGCTTTTGAATATATTTATGTTAATTGTGTGAATGGGAATAGTCACTTTTCCACAAGGTCTAACACGTGCTTATTGTAGATTTTTGGACATTTTTAGGACCAAGATTAAGCATTTATGAGCAGATTGGCAGTCAAATACGAGGAAACAAGGCTAAGGATTTGTAGGAGGGATGTCTACTGCACTAAATGTCCCCTTCCTCAAGTTCTCCACCATCATATCGGAGTTCTATAACCCACCAAAGATGATTTTAAGGGCAGCCGAGCAGGTCTAGTGAAGTGGTTGATTCACTACAGTTTTGGGCAGCCAAGCTCCTCAAGTTAAGGAGGACTGTTGGGGGTCCTCGTATGCATAAATAGGAAGGCTTCAAGCCTTGGTAGTTTAATCATTTTGCTAATCCATTTTCACACTTTAGTGCAGCTCTGTATCAACACATTTTCAAGCTTCTTCTTGTAAACAATTTTTGGATGTAGCTATTATTTTTTTATCAATGAAGATGAATCTTGCTTTTCACGAGCTTGATATTTCTTAGGGGGTTGTAGCTCTTGGGGTTGGGGCCAACCCAATTTCCAGCACCTCCTTTGTGTACTTTTATGTGTTTTTCTTACATTCATAGACTAATTTCTGTTATTAGGTTAAAATCTTGCTTCATTTCTTAGGTTGCTTTTGATGATTTAGATAGTTGTTCATGCTTTAGGTTGATTTGAAAGTTTGGTAATAGAAAATATCCACAAAAAGGCTACCAATCAGTCCTTGATCTTAGTTCTCCCTCCTTGGGATCACGAATTGAGACCAAAGTACACTTGCTACCACAAAAACATTGTTTTTGCCTTCTAATGCAATTGCTAGTGTTAGATTTTGAATTGGAAAAGTTGATATCAGTTGTGTCTTCATGTTTAGATCTATTCTTGCTTAGTTTCCATAGCTATCTTGCATGATTTCCTATTTATACACTGTTGTTCATCATATTTCTAGTTTTTAAGAGTAGATTAGGTCAAAAGTACATAGATCTCTGTTTTGTTCGTCTTTATTTGGACCAGTTTTTGGAAAGTAATGTGCAGAACACCTGTAATACATTCCTACCTACCCTTCCTCCATCATACAACCTGTTCCAACCCCTCACTCAATATTCCTTCCCTTCATTTGTCACACTCCTCCAACTAACCCTAATTTCTATATTTTTGTGCAACATTGCTTTCTACATCCTTGAACAAATCCAACTGTCTTCATCACTCCTTAGCTTCATTTACTAGGTCCCACGCCTCTTACCATACTTATCCATCCTTCATTTCCACTTTCCTACTATTTTTCCACCATAAATCCTCTAAAAATCACTTTTGGCCTGTTCGTGTAGAACTTCCTGTAGAATTTCCTGTAGATCCCCTGTAGCCTCTTGTACAAGATAACGCGAGTAGTTTTTCAAGATCTGAGCACGGTGGAAATCTCTAGAAGGGTGCTATAGTCCCCTTAGGTCCTCTCCATACCTTCCTAACCCCCTGCAAACACCCACTCCATTTTCTTTCGCCAATAAACCTCTGCACAGTCAAAAATAGTTAAAACACATACATAGTAATTTTTCCATAAAATTGCTCAAAAATACAAAAAGATGATTTTTCAATATTTTATTTCATAAATAGCTTAAACACATGTATTTTACCTCTACAATAGTCCATGGCATCCATTTCAATAGTTGTACATCTCTTTTCTTGCACAAGTAGGGTTAGTCGGTAAAACTAGGGTTTGCTAGGGTTTGCATTTCCTTTCAGCTTTCATCTTCTTTCTACAAGTAGACTAGCTTCTTTTGAGTTACCCTTCATTCATCACACTTAAAATATTCTTCTAAGAACTCATAGAAGTTGGCTTAAACTCCTAGCAAACTTGTGCTAGCTGATCAAGTGATAGCCTACAGTAAGAGACAGTACTTGTGCATATAGCACTGTAGCTTCCAAGTTTGTTACGAACTACTGGGTTGATAAAAGTAGAGTAGAGAGTCTCGGGAGTTGCAAAAGCATTGTTGCAATACTGGAGCTCACCACCAACAAGGACATCTTACTTGCCTCTGTGCAAAATCAAGGTCAAGGCATTAATGTACGACCCACTGCTGGGACTCCTACACCAAACGGTTTGAGGTCTAATTGGGACTTCTTACCTCAGAGATCCCATGACATGTTGGTGAGTCTAGCACTGTCAACAAAGACCTAGGTGTCATAGTCGTAAATCCTGTAGGGACAAATGGCATTGCTTCCATCTTAGGGGGGGTTGTAGTCATTATGGCCAGAAAACACTCTCAAATAAAGTCAGGTACATTAGCCAACCCTGGTCGTGAAAAGGGTTCTTCCCAATCTAGGTCAGATATACAGTTTTTCACTTGGCACACAACAAGGTGAAAAATATCAATACTAACTCTCAAGAAGAAAAGTGTTCGAATCCAGGTAGCAGGTCATATTTATAGATGATTTTGAATTCGAATCTAACCGTTCCCTCCAATTCCCGATCATTAATGGATCTTTTGTGACAAATGTCAAAAGATATGCTACATAAATGCATCTTCCACACTAATTTCAACGGAAAATTTCCCATCCAATCATATAGAGTGCTTCCAATATTCACTTGTCGGCTAGGATGCACAACATCCAACCTTGTGGCACAACTTCTTCGATGTAGCTCCCCTCTGCCCCTTTCTTCCATCAATCACATAGCCCTCTTACTTCGTCTTTCACGATTTTGGGAAGTGTAGTTTATAGTTGCATACTTCCTTGTAGTTTCATAGAGTACTAAGACTACCCCACCATCATATAGTCATTGCACAGGGGCGGGATAGGCCTATTACAACTTCAATCCACTTTTCCTGGAAATAATTCCTCGTTTAGCTTCACGAGCTAAACTGCACCACCATCAGTAATTTCCTTCACAACATAGGGTCCCAACCAATGCATTTGAAACTTTCCAGGGAATTTTGTAAATTTGTTTTTGTATAACAATACTAGATATTTAATTTGGAAGGTTTGATGTTTTATATGGCGATCATGCCATGCCTTTTCGCGATCCTTTTGCACTTGTTGATGAAACCCTATTAGGAAACGATCTTCTTCCAGCTCTACCAGTTGCATGAGACACTCCTCCATAGTATCACGATCAGCCATATCTATCAATGTTGTAATCCAAAGACTTGACACAATGTATTCCATGGGAATTACAAACTCCTTCCCATATACCAGTCAAAGAGGGGTTTGGCCTATCAAATTTTTACGAGTGGTCCTATATGCCCAAAGGACTATTGGTATGTGCACATCCCAATTATTTTGCTTCACATTGCAAACCTTGGTCAAGGCACTTTCCAAGATGTTTTTGAAGGCTTCTACCATACCATTAGCTTGAGGGTGATATGGTGTAATTTTCTGATGATATATCTAGAATTCTTCAAGAATCACAACAATAGTTTCGTTTAAGAAGTGTGTGCCCCTATCACTCATTAAAATTTTAGGGCAACCAAACCAGGACAAAATAAACTCAAAGATGAACTTCGCAATGGTAGTTTCACTATAGTCCTTGACTGGTTGTGCCTTCGCCCACCGTGTCAAGTATTCAGTTTTTTGAATAATGTATTACACCCTGGTCTTTTTCCCCGGTGGATAAATTGGACCCACAAAGTCTATCACCCATTTATCAAACACCTGCAAGGCTATTTATGAGTTCAATGGAAACTAATCCCTTCATGACGGTCTCCCCGTCATTTGACAAGTATCGCACACTCTATAGTATATCTTTTAGTATTTATATATTGTTGGCCACCAAAGCCCTGCATGTAGGATCTTTTATGCAGTCGCTATACCTGCATAATGTCCTCCCACTACTCCTGCATGTTCTTCTACAAGAATGCTTGGTTGTTCGTACTCTGGGACATATCTGTGCAGTATCTCATCATATCCCATTTTGTATAAGTGTCCAGCAATCAAAGAGAATTCAACTGCTTAGACCACCAATTCCTTATTCTGTTGTGTCGAATATCCTTCTTGGGTTGTCCCTATAGACAAAAACTAAATTATATCTGCCAAGTGATAATCTGCAACACGAACAATAAAGAGTTGTGTGTCAAGTAACCCTTCTTCCAAAATTGTAGACTTATCACCAGTCTCAATCCTAGAAAGGTGATTATGACCAACATTCAAGCATCTGAGCTTCACAATCACCTAAAAATCATATTCCTAGAGTAGCAACAACCACTTGCAAATCCTCCCCCCCAACACAAGCTTATTGACCAGGTATTTTGAAGCAAAATGGTCTGTATACATTTTGAAGTGTGTGCCTAATAGATAGTGTCAAAATTTATGTATCATGTATACCATTGCTAGTCCTCCACACTTTATAGTCGAGTAGTTCTTCTTCACCTTTGATAATTTCCTATTCACAAATTCTATAGGATGATCAATGTCTCCTTCACCTAGTTGGGTCAACACCGCACCTAACGAAATACAGGATGCGTCCACATGGAGATGAAACTCCTTTTTCCAATCCAAGAATGCCAAAATGGGCACGGTGACCATTTTTTGCTTCAAAATATCTAAACTACTCTAGAAATATTCATCCTAGCAGAATGTTGCATCCTTTTTCAACAGTCTTGCTATTGGTGCAGTTATTTGCGCAGATGCCTTGATAAACTTTTTATAATATCTAGTATGACCAAACATTGTGTGCAACTGTTTTAAGTTCTTTGGGGCCTCCAAATTAACAATGATAGCTATCTTGGCAGGGTCTACCATCAATCCATACTTGCAAACCACATGACCCAGCAATATTCCATAAGGTACGCAAGGATGCACTTTTTCAAGTTAAGGGTGATTTGATATCTTCGACAGGTATCCAGCATGAGGTGCAGACTAGCAACGTGGCCCTTGACCAACACAAACATGATCCAATCATCAAAGTAGACTTCTAAAAACTTGTGGATGAATTCCTTAAAAGTCGCAATTACAACTCTTAAAAAGATCGCAAGAGAATTCTTCAACCCAAAAGGCATTATCGTATATTTAATAAATCTCCATTCCGTCGCGAAGGTGGTCTTACTTTGATCCTCTACCGTGATATTGATCTAATGGTACCCCGAGAACCCATCAGTGAATGAGTAGGCTTCCTGCCCTCCAACATTATCCAGCACCACGTCTGTAAATGGCGTAGGGAATGGGTCACGCACACACGCATCATTCAAATTCCTTAGGTCTACGCATATCTGAATTTCATCCTTCTGCTTCTTTTTTTGGACTACCATGGGACTTACCCAATCTGATTCCTCCACCGGTTCAATGATACTAGCTTCTAGCATCTTATCCAACTCCTTGCGCACCTTTTCCTTATACTTGGTATTTAATCGGTAAGGGTGCTACTTTACAGGCTTCGCATAAGCTTTAAAGTAATATTCATGAAGCAAAAATCCCCTACTATCCCCTTTAGATGAGAGAAATTGGTGGGAAACAAGTCCTGATACTCGCACAATAAGTTTGCGACCTTATCAACTATATCTTCATTCCAATAGTCACATATCTTAGAAAACTTCAGTTGTGCGTTTGATATAATATTTACCTGCTTAGTCTTTAAGGGCTATGATATGTCGAGGATTTTTTCCTTAGGTCCATCAACCTCACGCTACCCTTTGGACTCGAGAATATTAATATTTCTAGGTCATCTTTGCTTTCTTATGTAGTCACACCATAACATTCTAGTGCATGGCACAAATACTGTTGGGTATGGAGCCTGATTATCTTCTTTTCTTCAGAGGTATCACCACATTGGACCCCAGTTCGTAATGTGATGGAAACACTTCCCATAATATTTGCACTGCAAGGGGGGTCCGGGAGGGGGACCGACAATGATCTTTAGGAGCCCCCCGGCAAGGGATGAGGGGCAGCACCCCCAAAGCTAAAAGTAGATGTAAAATTGCCTTGTAAAATGTTGTAATTTCGTAGTCAATATGGGTCGTTCATTAGGTGAAGATCTGACGATAGAAGTTAAGTTTAATTTAGGGTTTTTTTCCCTCAAAGGCAACCCCTCGCCATATATGAGGGAATTTTATTGCGTCTATGTAGATCTATATTTTGAGCGAGGAAGAGAGAGGAGATTGAGAGTGAAGAGGGAATCACAGTGGATCTGTCGTAGGTTGTATCTCTTCATTTTGTTGGATAATATAAAAGGAAGGTCTGGTTATTTCTCTGTGGACATAGCCCAAATCAGGTGAACCACGTATATATGTGTCTCTCTTGTTTTATGTGTTTTCTGTGTTTATGTTTCTGCAATATATTTTATGTGTTCCATTGCTATGTAATATATAATTTTCTAACAACTGGTATCAGAGTCGAAGGTCTATTTGGTTGATAAACTCACAGGAGAGAAGGGTTCCTGGATCGAGTGGGAGTAATGGCAGAAGATGTTAGGTTTAGGGTCAAAACATTTAATGGCCAAAACTACCAGCTATGGAAGACGTAGATGGAAGATTATTTGTAGCAGAAATATTTGTACCAAACATTGAGCAGAAAGACAACGAAGTCGATGAGTATGACAGACACAGAATGGGATATTCTCAACAGAAAGGCACTTGGAACAATACGGTTGTGCCTAGCAACATCAGTAGCCTTTAATATTTCAAAGGAAATGACAATTGAGGGTTTAATGTCGACATTGGCCAAACTATATGTAAAACTCATGACCTCAAATAAGGTATTTCTTATGAAGCGTTTATTTAATATGAAGACGTCAGAAGGTGGATTTGTTTCTCATCATTTAAATGAATTTAATACAGTTACCAGTCAGTGAAGTTCTGTAGGGGTAACTTTTTGATGATGAATTTAAGGCTCTGTTATTTCTATGCTCATTGTGAGAAAGATGGAATGGTTTAGTTATGCTTATTAGTAACTCTATCTCTGGATCTAGTACTTTAAAGTTTGATGATGTTGGTGGTGCAATCCTTAGCAAGGAAATGCGACGAAAAATCTCTGGTGAGACATTAGGTAATGCTTTGACTGCAGAGACCAGGGGAAGAAAAATGGAAAGTGGAAAGAGCCCATGATATTGCAGTAAGTCAAGGAAAGGCAAATCCAAGTCCATATTAGGGATAGTGTGCTAGAAATGTGGGAAGAAAGGACACCTGAAGAAAGACTACATGTCTTAGAAGGGAAATGAAGGAGACTCGCAGCAAGAAAACAATCATGAAGTGAATGTGACAGGTGATATGTTGCAATATGATTTGATTCTTTCATTAGAAAATATTATTGATGCATGGGTGGTATATTCAGGGGCCTCATTCCATGCCACACCTGATAGGGAACATTTTCATGATTATGTTCAAGGAGACTTTGGACAGGTTCGATTGGGTGATGGTAAACCTTGTAAAATCATTGGAATGGATATAGTTTTCATAAAATAGAAAAATGGAAATCAATGGCTATTGAAGGAGGTAAGGCATGTTCCAGATCTAAAGAAAAATCTAATTTCAACAAGGCAGTTGGGAGGTGAAGGATGTGTGACTACTTTTACAGATAAAATCCGGAAGGTCACTAAAGAAGCCCTAGTAATAAAAAAAGGAGAAAAGGTTCGTACATTGTATTTATGCAATGATATTTATAATTTTGTTAATGCTTTAACTTCTACAGGAGAAGATATGACATTATGGCATCATAGGCTTGGGCACATGATTGAGAAGGGGATGCATATTCTTCACTCAAGAAATTTGTTGCCAGGTTTGAAGCATGTTGATTTAAAATTCTGTGAGAACTGTGTTTATGGAAAACAAAAGAGAGTCATATTCCTCAAAGATTGGAAGGAAAAGAAGAGTGAAAAAATAGAGCTTGTGCATACAAATGTATGGGGACCTACTCAGATATCATCTCTCAGTGGTTCTCATTATTATGTTACTTTATTTGATGATACAACTAGAAAAACTTGGATTTATTGCATTCGAAATAAATCTTATGTATTTGATACTTTCAAGAAATGGAAAGATTTCATTGAAAATGAGACAGGAAAAAGGTTGAAATGTCTCAGATCAGAAAATGGAAGTGAATATTGCAACAAAGAATTTGATAGGTACTGTTCAGAGAATAGTATTCACAGAGAGAAGACAGTTCCAAGAACACCACATGAAAATGTTGTGTTAGAAAGGATGAACAGGACAATCATGGAGCATGCAAGGTGCATGAGATTGCATGCAGGATTGCCTTTAAAATTTTGGGCAGATGTTGTAGATATTTTTGTTTATCTAATAAACAAAGGGCCTTCAAGTTCCTTGGATGGTGGTATTCCAGAGGAGGCATGGATAGGTAAAAAGGTAAACTACTCATTTTTAAAAACTTTTGGTTGTGAAGCCTTTGTCCACATTAATAATGAAAATAGAACAAAGCTTGAGGCAAAATCAAAGAAATGTACATTTATTGGATATGGTGTTAATGATTTTGGTTATCGCTTTTATGATTATGAAAAACACTAATTCATTAGGAGCAGAGATGTCATATTCAATGAAAAGGTTTTGTATAAGGATCAACTATAGGAAAAGAAACAGGAAAAAGAAAATAGATAATACACAGTTCTTGATGAGATCATAGAAAAAATGATGGTGCCTAAAAATCATAATGATCAACAACCAGAACAACAAAAACAACAACAAGCACCTCAAACATCTGAAATTGGTGTTAGAAGATCTATCGGGATAAGAAGACCCCCTGAACAATATTCTCCTTCATTATATTATGTATTGTTGACTGATTCTGGTGAACTAGAATGTTATGAAGAAGTAGTGCAGGTAGAAACTATGAAGAAGTGGGACCAAGCCATGGAAGAAGAGATGGACTCCTTAGCACATAACCAGACTTGGGACTTAGTCAGGTTGCCTGTAGGTAAAACATCATTGCAGAATAAATGAGTTTACATGTTGAAGGAAGAAGATGGAGGTAGAAAAAGGTATAAAGCTATACTTGTGTTGAAGGGGTTTGCACAGAAAAAGGGTATAGACTTTGATGAGATATTTTCTCCTATTGTTAAAATGACTTCAATCAGAAGTATTTTAAGTCTAGTAGTATCTGAAGATTTTCATTTTGAGCAGTTAGATGTAAAGACAACCTTTCTCCATGGTGAATTGGAGGAAGAGATATATATGCAGCAGCCACAAGGATATGAGGTAAAAGGGAAGGAGAAACTAGTGTGCAGGTTGAAGACAAACTTGTATGGCTCAAAACAGGCTCTAAGGCAATGGTATTTAAAATTTGACAGGTTTATGTCTGAACAAGGTTATACTAGATGTCACTCTGATCATTGTGTTTATCTCAAAAGGAAAAATGATGGCAGCTATATTATATTGTTATTGTATGTAGATGACATGCTTATTGCCATTTCTAACATGTAGGAAATAAATGTGCTCAAAATAAAATTGGCAAACTCATTTGCAATGAAGGATTTGGGTGCTGCAAAACAAATCCTTGGTATGAGAATAACTAGAGATGAGAAGAATAAAAAATTATTATTGTCTCAGAGTGAGTACATAGAAAAGGTGTTGAAAAGATTTAATATGTAGAATGAAAACCAATTAGTATACCTTTGGCTAGCCATTTCAAATTAAGTAAGGAGGAGTGTCCCAAGACTCAGGAAGAAATGGCTTATATGTCTAAAGTTCCATATGCATCAGTAGTTGGAAGCTTAATGTATGCAATGGTCTACACAAGGCCTAATATTGCATATGCAATGGGAATTGTAAGTAAGTAACAATATAGAAAAAGAACATTGGATGGCAGTGAAGTGGATTCTTAGGCATTCAGAGGTACCAAAAATCAAGCATTATGATTTGGTGGTTCAAAAATTGCTCTACAGGGATATGTTGATGCAAATATGGTGAGTGATAGTGATAAGAGAAGGAGCACAACAAGGTATGTGTTTACTGTAGGTGGAACAATTTTCAGCTAGGTTTCAAAATTGCAAAGTGTTGTTTCACTCTCAACAATGGAAGCAGAGTATGTTGATGCTATAGAGCCTAGTAAAGAAATGATTTGGTTACAAAGGTTTCTCGATGAATTGGGTAAGAAGCAGGAGTTGGCTAGATTATATAGTGACAGCCAGAGTGCCATACATCTTCGAATAACTTTTCATTTCATTCCAAGACTAAACATATACAACTCAAGTACCATTTCATACTGTCAGTGTTGGAAGATGGATAGTTGAAGCTGGAAAAGATACACACTAGCCAGAATCCTAAAAATATGTTCACCAAAGTTGTAACTAGGGAGAAACTGAGATTCTACTCAGTTTCAATTGGTCTTCAAGTATGAGGAATAAGCTGAGAAATAGCCAGGCCAAAATGGAGTCATTATCCAGCAAATGAAGCAGCGTGGAGTTGCTAGAATCAGTCTCCAAGTTGGAGATTGTTAGGTATGGAGCCTGATTATCTTTTGTATTTAGAGGTATCACTGCATTGGACCCCAGTTTCTGCTCGTAATATTTTCACTGCAAGGGAGGCCTAGGGGGGGCGACAACGATCTTTAGGAGCCCCCCCTAGTAGGGGGATTGGGGGCAGCGCCCATGAAGCTAAAAATATATGTAAAATTGCCTTCTAAAATGTTGTAATTTCGTAGTCAATCTAGGCCATTCATTAGGCGAAGATATGACGGTAGAAGTCATGTTTAGTTTAGGGTTTTTTTCCCTAGAAGACAACCCATTTCTATATATGAGGGAATTTTATTGCATCTATGTAGATCTATATTATGAGCGAGGAAGAGAGAGGAGATTGAGAGAGAAGAGGGAATCACATCGGATCTACTATAGGTTGTATCTCTTTGTTTTGTTGGATAATATAAAAGGAAGGACTGGCTGTTTCTCTGTGGACGTAGCCCAAATTGGGTGAACCACGTATATATGCGTCTCTCTTGTTTTATGTGTTTATGTTTCTGCAATATATTTTATGTGTTCCATTTCTTTGTAATATATAATTTTCTAATAAATACATATTCCAATCTAGTTGAACCCATTGTCTCGGTTCCTTAGGTATTTTGAAGATTGCTACTTTGATTTCTTGAAGCTCCTTAAATCCATCTTCAAAGTTAAAATTTAACAAGAATATTTCCTTTAGGATATCCCATTCTATCGTCCCATGTCGCAACTCAGTTTCCAAGTACCAGTTCATTGGGATGGTATCCAAAGTGTGACAAAAGATGTGAACCCATTCCGGCTATGGTTCCTCTCCCCATGCTTGAGTCCATCATGCCAAATGTTCATGCAAATTGTCCTTCACTGTGTATTTCTATGTCATATGGGTATTGGCGTACCCAAACCTCAACTTCATCATCCTCTAATATTCTTTCCAATCAGCGAAGTTTTCCTTATGCGTACCCCACCAACGGGCAGGCATAGCTCGCAGTGCCAGATCTAGTGCTTGGAACTGATGCACTTTTGGCACATCCCTTTCAAACTTATAAAAAAAAAATTAACATCTTCTAACCCATCATAATAAGGTAAATTTTTTACCTCAGTGGATATGCATCGAAGCGATTTTGTCAACATATTACAGTGCAACGAGGAGACTTCATGTAATCGGTTTTGTTAATGCTCAAGCTCTTCATCAGAATCTTAAGTGCAGGAACTATCCCTATCCCATGTGATATGTACATCCACTATAGGGCTGATATAGTCCTCAACACGCGTAGTGACCTTATGAATCTGATCAAGATTGTCCTCCTCCTCATAATCATGTACATGTTCGGTATATCACGCACCTTCAGTTGGGTCCAATGGAACAATGATCCGGAGCTCCTTTCTTTCGAACATCATTCTACACTTTGTCAGATTAATAATTGCATCCATATCAAAGGCATAATTAATGCCTAATAGAGGTAAGGGTTACTATCACCAACTATTTTGATCACTTCAAAATCAGCTAGGGTGCTTTCTTCTTCAATATCTATCATGACCCCATATAGGCGCCCCATAGGAATGATCTTTTTCTAGTTCACCATGCGTAGCTAGATAGGAGACCATTGAAGCACAAGCCCCCCCCCCCCCCCCCCCCCATTCTTTCTCATGTTTTCTTTGGTAGAAAATTCATATCAGATTTTAAATCGAGAATTACTTGGTCCATCTCATACTCCCCAATTTGTGCAATTAGTCTCATCTCATGACCTGTTCGCTTCTTGCTTTTTCCCACTTCGTGTACTATGCACTGTTCTGGAGGAATTTTAATCTTACCTGTACAAGTATCAATTAGCTCCTGTAGCCCTTCTACCACCTTTCTATCTCATAAAATCTTTGTACAAGTCTTCAAAACTATTGCTAACAATGAGGGGTCTACATTTTGTGCATTGTTGTTTCCTCTATTCTTCTCCTGAATTACTGAGGTAGAGGCTTATGCGTTGCTCTTTTTAACTTCCATAAAAGTTTCTTTTACTCAAATTTGGTCAAACCCAACTTCCTCCTTAGCAACCTTGCATACCCATCCTTCAATCTAAGGCTGCTTTCCCTTATCTTCTCCTGTGGCTATATCGCTTCATGTTACTATATTGACATTAGGCTCCTCTTCGTGAGGCTCTCCTCTCAGCATTTGAATATTCTGTGTAGGATATTGAGCTTTCTTTTATTGCATCTTTTCTATAATTACTCGGAAATCTTCTATGATGTGGTCAAAATATCGGCAATACTAATAGGAGGGCTGCGTTGGATTCTGACAGTCACATGAAAAATTACCTGTCTCTCCAAAATTGTAAAAAATAACCTATATGTGACCCCTTCCATCTCCTCCTCCCTCGCCCTCTTCCTTGGCCTTGGAATCCTTTGCGCGTTGCACCCGCACCCTGATCTTGAGGACGATTTTCTGCATGCATCCTATATGTATGGGTCCGCTCCATCATCAGTTCATAGCTTCGAGAGTTGCACTAATCATGCCCAACCGATTTGTAGAAAGTAAAAAAGAGATTCTGTGGAGTTTGTATAAACTTTTACAGGAGATGATAGTTATCAGTGGTGTGCTTCCTAGATATTTGACAAATAGTGCACCATAAGGAAACTCCTGTGCTTGACCCAACAATGTTTTCTGGCTTCAAGGGTGTAGTACCTCCCCCAATAAGATAATTATGATAGAATGGGTAGTGGTCCTTATCATGACCATGGCCTTTACATTTCAGGCACCAAAATTCATTACGCACCTCGAGCTATACTTCCTTTCCCTGCTTAAGACTATGTAACTCCATGTGCAAAATGGATAGTTGTGATTGAAGCTATTGTACCCCCTTATTTGTATTCTGCACAAGTGAAGCTTCCAATCTCATGGAAATATCCAAGGCTTCAAATTGTGTTCCTATTTTATGTTGATCATCTCTGATTCTCATGTTAGCCTGTTGATTCAAACATTTCAGTCTTTGTTCAAATTCACATGTAGACTCATTACCCTCTGTTGGATCTCTTTGAACTCTATTACTGATTGGGCTTGTGACTTGGGTTTCTTAAATTCATTTTTCAGCACTTGTTGTGTTTCCAACATAGTCACATTGGGTTTTCCTGAGAAAACATTGATATACCAACTTAGTGCTCTGTCTTTTAGCACTGTGACCAATTGTGTTTTCTTCACGTATTCATCAATAATATGTTTTTCCTTCCATATAGCATTTGGAAAGAGCCAAAATTTCCTAGGTTCTTCGGTCCCCAGTCCCTTAAATATAGGCATCTTCATCGTGTTTTCCATGTTGAATGATGGAGGTTGAGGTGGAGGCAGAGGTGTAGGTGTGTGGGGTGGAGGTGGAGGTGGAGTGGATGGATGAGGTATCCTTGTGATACCCTGGCTTATGATCTATAGAGCACTACGTAGTGTCCTCAGAATACTACCTTCGTTGTCGCTATCAAAAAATCCTAACAACGGACTATATTCAAAGCCTAAGTCTAGGTTCCTTCAATGCTCTTCCACTTTGCATAGTTCCAAACATCAATTTAAAGGCATAACCTGTTTTTCGCATAATAGCATCTTAATCCAAGTCTTTAGGGATTTTAGGTACTTACCTCTTGGTCCCTTGAAAATCTTACACTCTACTTCAATATAACTAGTGGATGTATCGATTGCAAACTAAATAATGAATCCTCCCATAATACTATCGATCCACTAGTCGAAACCCTGTGCAATTTTGTTTTCTGAAGCCTCCAAGTGCTTCACTAGTTTTGGGGTCCACACAATAGGGTCATCAAGATTCCTTGTACCCTGACTGACTACTAATTCAAACAACCACTCGTGAAATTCGCATGGACAAGAGTAGAAGAATATCTCTTGTTTGTCTGTGAATAGGTATCTATTCAACCATTCTTCCTTTGATAGAAACGGATTCCTGTTTTCCTGTAGGCTTTCTTTTGAAGGCCAAGTGTGGGAAAAGCCTCTAGAAGGCCACCTAAGACCTCCTAGGACCCATCCACACCATCTTCCATCCTCCCAAGCTCCAAAAACACCCTCTAACGCCACCTGTTCATTGCCACACTCACACACAATAAGTTAGATGCATGTTAAATTCACATAAAAACGCATAAAAATCCAAAAATATGTTTTTTGCTTATTTACTTCCAGAAATAGCATGGTTAGATGTTGTTTACTTCCTTGAGTAGGTAATGGCATTTCTTTCATGGTTTTCATAATGCTTTTGGAAAAAGTAGAATTAGCTTGTTAATTAGGGTTTACTAGGTTTTGCTTACATTCCAATCTTTCTCCTTTCTGCAGTTAGAATAACATATGTAGAGTAATATTTCTTTCATTTCATCATACATAGAGCTTCTTATGAAATCTATAGAAGTTGGCTTGAGCTCCTAGTGATCTTGTGCTAACTGACCAAGTGACAACCTGCAGTGAGAACTAGTACTTGTGCATATAGCACCGACGCTTCCAAGTTTGTTACGAACTACCAGGTTGATAAAAGTAAAGTTGGCAGCCCAAGAGTTACAACATTATTGCTGCAATACTGGCGCTCACCACTTTTTGGTGCCATTTTTGGGGAAGCGTCAGAGTATTCTGTGATTACTTCTTTCTTCTATTTTCTATTGCAACATTCTGCTAATAGTTTATTTATGCAAAAGTAGACTAGTCATTTCTTTTCTTTCAGTTCTGCATTTCTTTGCTTTCCTTTTCAATTCTACAAATTTCCATTCAACAAGATTATTTCAGCTATTTGTAGTTTGTTTTTCTCAATTATAATTTCAGTTTCTGCAAGTACTTTCAGTGTGGGGAAAAGAAACAAAAACCAACCAAAAATATTTTCTTTCATGCCTCGTAGGAATAGAGATAACTCAAGAAAAATTTTGCCCAACACCCCCACTACTAACAACCAACCTTCTCTCTTCTTCAGTAGCTGCAATCAAGAAGAACCCTTAGGTGAACAACTAGACATATTTTAGGGACCTATAGGGGAAGAAGAAGAAGAAAACATTCCTCCTGAGCCAATGGCTGGAAACATAAATGCTAGGGGATATGGAGAGAGAATAGAGGGTACCTTCCCCATTCGGGAGACCAATGGGGACACCAAAATGAAGAATATAAGTCCTTCAGCCCTACCACACTTCCATGGTCTGACTATAGAAGATACTGACACCTTCTTGTTCGAGTTTTCTGTCATCTATTGAACTTATGACTATGCAGAATATGAGCAAAAATTGAAACTGTTCCCTTCTACTCTCAAGGACGCAACACTGCATTGGTTCATGGGATTACCTGGCAATAGCATCACAACTTGGGCTCAGATGCAACAAGCCTTTAACGAGAAGTATCTAGACTATTGTAGGTCAAAAGATACTAAATAATAAATCTTTCGAATGACCATAGGAAGTGATGAGTCCCTCAAAGACTATGAAGAGAGTTTCCGGCTCAGTTACAAAAGGGCTAGGTGTAAACTTAACCCTGAGTCTTTGAAGTTAGTCCTACTTAGGGGAATTCGAGAAGACCTTTTAGACACCCTCCATCTACCAGTAGGGGGAGACATCTACCAACTATCCTATGAGGACATAAATATTGTTTTTAGAAACCATTCTAGAGCAGCCAAAAAGAAAGGTAGGGGGAGTCAACCCATAGCCAGTACCTCTTCTTCCAATTCATCCATTCAAGGTGAAATTGGAAACATGCTGGAAGACTTCAAGAGTGAGATGCTACAGACTCTTGCCATGAAAATGGATACCTTACATATCAAAATAAAACAAGAGGAAGCAGAGAGGGCTTTGGCCATTTTTTGCCCTAGATGCACCAGGAGACATCCTAGGAAAGAATGCCCATTGAACTCTATAGATGTTTGTTCAGTCTGTGAAGAAGACCATTCTACAAATAAGTGCCCTTCCTTGCCCAGACTTAAAGTTGTATACCAAGGGGCCGAAGGATCCACTGAACAGATCTATTACATAAACCAAAGGAGACCGCATGGACCTAGACCATACCAGCAGAGGATGCAAGGGACATCTCAGGCATACTACAACCCCAACCAAGTCACCTCCATACCTTCTTGGGGCTTCCCTGCTCATCCTTCCTGGTCCATGCCTCCTCCTTGGTCCTTCACATCTCAATATCATGCCCAACTAGCCACCCATTCATTACAATCCTATGCTCAGCTGCAACCTTAGTGGAATGCATCTCATCAGGGGTGGAGGCCCCAATACAACTCTCTTCCCGCTCTTTTTCCTCCACCACCTACCCAAACTCAACCGATACCTTCTCCTGCACCAAGGCAACACCAGATGCCTACCCAACCAAATCTAAACCCGATCAATAGACAGGCTCAGCAAGTGTATAGTGGGGAACCATCATCCCCAACTTATGTTGTGGAGATTCAAGAAATTAACTTCTGATCTGGGAAAGTTCTCCCAGATAGCTGGCCTCCACCTAGGGAGGTTGAGGAAGACAAAGAGGAAAGCTAACCTAAAGAAAATCCACCCTTTCCTGAGAGACTGTCCATGACAATCCAGCCTACCCCAGAAGAGACTGAACTCCTAGGAGAATTGAAACATTTATGTGTGAAGGTACCACTTCTCCAAGCCATAAAAGGTGTGCCTATATACAATAGGTTGATCAAAGAGAAGTGATTTAGGCATCCAAGAAGGCGCAAGAGAGATGTCCCAACCATCAATGTCCTAGGACAACTGTTTGACCTGATGTTGGGGTAGATAATCTGTCCAAAATATCTAGACCCTGGAAGCCCAATAGTTGATGTCCACATCAATGGCACAATGGTCCCACATACCTTGATTGATCTGGGAGCTACCATTAATTGATGACAAAGGACACAATTCTCAAACTTAACCTCTAGGGCTCCTTGAGGAAGACCACAATAGTGCTGCAGCTAGCAGATTGCTCCATAGTGACCCCTAAGGGGATTGTGGAAAATGTGATGGTCTCTATTGATTCTTGGGAGTACCCTACCGATTTATTAGTTCTCCATCCAAAGGCAAAGCTCACTGGGTATCCTCTCATTCTAGGAAGACCTTGGTTGACTACAGCTGATGCCTACATCAACTGCTGAGCTGAGAACATGACCATAAAGAATGGGCACATGTCCAAGTAGTTAATCCTATATCCTCTTGCCCAACCCTTGCTAGAACACGATCTACCTCTCCGGTTGGAGGAGGAAGATGAGGATGAAGTTTATTCTGCACCACTTTGTATAGTAGAAATCTCCATGGGGGGGAAACCATAGGATGAGGATGATATGATTGAAAATTTGATTCAGAATCCACCTCGCAGTGTATAACCATTAGAAGACATAGTAAGAGAAACCCAAAACAACCCCTCAACCAATCTCTGTGTGGCCGACCCCACTTCCCTCCGTGTTAAAAATATAGAGTTCAGATGAGAAAGAACATCGAAAATCAATCCATCCCTATCTACTTCCTAGGAGAAGGAGCTATGCAGCATACTGAGAAAACATCTAGATGCCTTTGATTGGAGTTATAAGGAGATGAAGGGAGTGCACCCTTCAGTATGTACTCATCATATATACATCAAGGAAGATTGCAAGCTAGTGAGGAAGCCTCAAAGGAGGATGAACCCAACATTTAAATATATTGTTAAGGAAGAATTGTAGAAATTACTTGATGTGGGATTCATCTATCCCATCTCTGACAGCCAATGGGTCTCTCCTTTGGTGCTAGTACCAAAGAAAAATTGTAAGTGGAGAATTTGTGTCAACTATCAAGAATTAAAGAAAGCCACTAAAAAATACCATTTTCCTTTACCTTTCATAGATCAAGTGTTAGACGGTCTCGCAGGGAAAAAGTTTTTCTCCTTCCTAGATAAGTTTAGCGGGTACAATCAGATTCAAATCAACCCGGAAGACCAAGATAAGACCACTTTCACTTCTCCTTGGGGTACCTTTGTATATCGGGTCCTTCCTTTTGGTTTGTGTAAAACTCCAACCACTTCAAAGAGTGGTATTGAGTATATTTTCTGAACTGGTTCATGATGCAGTAGAAATATACATGGATGATTTTACTCCTTATGGCTCTAACTTTCAAGAAGCTTTATCCAAGCTAGGAAAATTTCTAGATAAGTGTATTGAGATGAACCTGTCCCTCAATCTAGAAAAATGTGAATTTTTGATGACTGAAGGGACTGTGCTAGGTCATGCAATATCTCAACAAGGACTGCAGGTGGACCCCAACAAAATTTCCATCATCCAAAGGGTCCCAACTCCTCAAAAGGTGAGATATGTCAGAAGCTTCCTAGGCTTAGCTGGATATTACAGGAGATTCATTAAAGACTTCAACGCGATAGACTCTCCTTTGTTTGGCCTCCTAAGAAAAGATGTTGAGTTCATATAGTCAGAAAACTGTCAAGAAGCCCTAGATACCTTGAAGAGAAGGCTAGTGACTGACCCAACTCTCAGAGGCCTAAAGTGGGCCCTACCCTTTCACATTCACACAGATGCCTCAAACAAGGCAATAGGAGCAACCTTAGGACAAATTGATGAAAATTTACCTTATGCCATATACTTTATAAGCAAAAGCTTGTAAAAGGTAGAGTTAAACTATACAATGACCAAGAAGGAACTCCTAGCTGTCGTGCATTCCTAAAACAAATTAAGACATTATATCACAGCCTATCAAACCTTTGTGCACACTGATCATGCTAAAATTAGATATTTAACGAACAAACTAGATGTAAATTCTCGCATTATTAGATGTTTTCTTTTACTACAACAGTTTGATTTGACCATTATTGATAAGCCTGGTAAAGAGAATGTTATTGCTAACTTTTTGTCTAGAGTAAATTTGCCTATAGGTGAAGAAGGAATGGTGGATGACCAAATGCTGGATGAACACCTATTTTCTATATTAGTACTCTCTCCATGGTTTACTGATATAGAAAACTACTTGGTTTCAGCACAGTTCCCACCATACCTGTCCTCAAAAGAGAAGAGCAAGATAGTAAGGAAAATCGCCCCTTTCACCTAGACTAGAGGCAATCTCTTCAAACTTGGCCCATATTAGATCTTGAGAAGGTGTTTCAGGGAGGAGGAAGTCTTTGACATCCTCCTGACCTATCACGACGGGCCTTGTGGAGGTCATTTTGCAACAAAAAGAACCACCTTCAAGATATTACAAGCATGCTACTACTGGCCCACTCTTCATCAGGATATGAGGAGATACACGAGCTAGTGTGATCAATGTCAGAGGATGGGGAAGCCACTCCAAAGGATGAAATGCCCATGCAACCTCAAGTGACTTTGAGCCATTTGAGAAGTGGGGCATGGACAGAGACAAAGTGGGTAGATACAAAAGTAATCAAAGCAGCGACAGAGGAAAAAGTAGCTGAATTTTTGAGGGAAAACATATTCTACAAGTTAGGGTATTCGAGAGAGTTGGTCATAGACCAAGGCAACCAGTTCACTTCCAACTTGATTAAAGACCTGCTCACACATCATAATATCAAGCACAAGACTTCCACCCCTTACCATCCACAAGACAATGGGAAAGTGGAGGTCACTAACAAAGCATTGGAAGGGATCCTAACCAAGGTGGTGAGAAGAAGCAGAAAGGACTACACGGACAGATTAGCTGAGGCCACTTGGGCCTACAACACAACATGGAAGACCACCACCGGATTCACACCCTACGAACCGATCTATGGGAAGAAGGCTTTGATGTCAATAGAGTTTGAATTCAATACCCTAAGGAAGGCAGCTCAGCTGTACCTAGACCTTAGCCATCCACAGAAAGAGAGATTACCTCAGCTCAATGGATTGGATGAATACAGATTGCAAGCCCTTCTCCATACAGATGTAATTCAGCTTCAAAGGAAGATATGGCATGACAGAAATATCAGGGAGAAGGAATTCCAAGAGAGAGATTGGGCGCTACTCTATGATTCAAGATACAAGGATTTCAAAGGCAAGTTGAGGACAAGATGGTTGGGACCCTACACTGTGGAGAAATGCAATGACAATGGTTCAGTTCTGATCAGACCCATTAATGATGAAGCCATCATTAATGGGTTGTCAATGGAAATTGGTTGAAAGTCTACAAGAAACCCCTCTCCAAGTAGGATTTTTATTGAAGATTTGAATAAAATAGTGATGGTAGTGGAGCATGTCTTAGCTTCCACTTCACCCACTCACTGAAGAAAAAAGAGAAAAAATAAGGACTCAAGTGAAAACCTCCATGAGGCACTTGAGTCCCATCATTGGGTTGAAAACCTCTTCTGAGGCGACCTAGTGATGTCAAAAAGAAAAAAGGGAAAAGAATAAGATCCCTGGGTGAAAACCTCCCTTAGAGGTGCCCAGAGTAGGCAATTAAGGTGAAAACCTCTCTAAGGCGCCCTAGTTGTGAAAAAAAAAATGAATTTTTATTGCATTGCAGGTTTGCAGGAGGACTACAGGGAACATAAGAAGGTGCCAAGGGGACCCTGACATTCATACCAGCATCCATCTCATCTTCTCCACACCTTCCTCCATAATTTTTGGCATCTCTTTCACCCCACTATACCTCTTCTTCCAAAACTTTGTTTTCTACTAGAGGCTCCTGTAGGAATTACAGAGAGCCAAAAGTGTCTACAAAAGGTAGTTTTGGAGACAATAAAAGCTTCATGAGGAACAATAAAAGCTTCATTAGGAACCTATAATCCCTCTTACCATCTTTGAACCTCTTTCCCATCATTTCCAAGCCTGCATCACACTCCAAGCATCATTTTTATTTTTCTTCCTTTCCAAGAAAAAAAACACAGAAAAACAATTTTTCAGTTTGAAAAAAAAAAAAAAAAAGAGGAAAAGGCACCATCAACTTCACTTGAAGCTTACCTACTATCCCTCCATCATGCATCTCAACCTCTAGCATCATTCTCAAGCTCCCAACATAGGGAAATAGCTGAAGTTTCAAGGGGAGAAGTAGCTACAGGAGCTCCTGTAGGAATTCCTGTAGTAGCTGATCCCATAGAAGTCCAACACTAGCAGCAAGGGACAACACATCTGAAGGCTGAAAAGGCACATGCAACCCAACTCCAGCAAAATAAGAACCTACAAAAACACACAACAACACATCAGCAAGTAGAGACAACATGTGTGAAGGAAAATGAAGGCATGCAGTAGAGAAAGCCAAAACAATTCATAGTCGATGGCAACAAATATACTTGGATTACAGGTAAGTAACTAAGTCACTCCTCTATCTACATTTTTGTAATTAGGAATCATACGAAGGCAACAAGATGGTTGAAATCAAAAGAGGGAAAGGTGGCCAGTTGACTTGGCCACCTTCATTTAGTTGACTTCACTTACTCGAGATATCACCCACACGTGTGCACAGTCAACTCAAGCAAAAGATGCCAAGGACAGGTAGTGGGAGGAAGAGTTAACCCCTATGCAATAATGAGGGATGATTATGAGGAGGGGTCATGATGACCAAGCAGGTGAGAACCAATAGTCCTAATCCAGACAACGTACACTTTGCCAGCTCAACACTCATAACTGAAAACATCCATAAAAGGTAATGAGCACTCCTCCTCGCGCATTCTCACCACCTTTTCTTTAGTTTCTCCTCATAACTCACCCACACAACAGTCTTCTTGTGCTTCCACAGCCTCGTAATCACCATCCTCCATCGATTTCCTCCATAATTTTTCTCTCGGAATTTTCTACAAGAGCACCTACAGGAAATCTAGAGGAGGGACAATGGCCTTCCAGAGGAGGTTCAGTGAGTCATTTTGAAGGGAGAAAACGTGATTTTTGGCATGAATTTCAGTCTGAAGAGGTAGGGTACATGAATTCCCTCTGTTGAATATCAAAATGTGAAAGATTTAGTCTCAAATTGAAGATAAAATGAGTCTTTAAGAGGGTAGAAAATACATAAACAAATTTCTATTTGTTTTAAAAAAAACACAGTCCCCTCTATTTTTCTATTTCACTCAAAATTATTTGTCTCCACCTCCATATCTGGTTTTTTCAAAAAGAAATATAGGCAGTATGACAAGGGGGTTTATGAGAAAAGAGCCCACTAACTCCACTAGGCTCCAGGAACATCCTCAAGTGGTGGACATATTTACAAGGGCAAACTGGATGAATTTCTTTGAGAAGTTTAGAGGTTTTGATGATGAAATTGCCCATGAATTTTCTCTCTCTCTCTGGTCCCTCACACAATAACTCATGCTACTATAACCATTATAGGCCTCTCCATTGAAGTAACCCCTAAATTCATCAGTAGGGTCACTACCATTCCTCTTGGGCTGTCTTGGAGTAAAGATGAGAAACCAATGGGCCAGGCTGCCAAGAAGATATTTTTCCAAGATAATGAAATCCCTGTTGAAGACAAGAATGGAATTAGGAGGGCTAGTGTACCATATCCCTAGGATGAGGTTAGCTACCAAATAATAAAATACATTTCTTATGAGGGGAGGCACAACATTGTTTATGGATATCATTTCAGAATCCTCCAAGACTTGAGATATGGCATGGATACCCCAGCACATCAAAAGCTCAGTATCCCTTACTTTCTCCTTTAGTCCCTCATTAACTCAAGAACCAAGGTGTTATAGACATTTTTGGGCACTGCAACCCCAAGCATGAAATGTCCATAAACCAAGGGCTCCTAATTCCCTAAAAGTGTTGTTCTAACCCATAAAGGAACAAGGTCAAATGATTACAGCTTCTCCGAGAAGTTCTCCATGAAAAACTGCTTAGAATTGGTCAAAACAGGATCAATTCAGCTGCTCCACAGGCCAAGTGCATTGCATCTCACCAAAGTACACTGTGTGGGTGCGTTGCATTTCAAAAAGCCCTTCTATGGGGTGCGATGGGTGAGAAATGACAAATGGCAGTGTCATTCCGCGAGGTGGAGAGGCAATGGAAGCTTCCAGAAACTTCTCCTGTGACACTTGCCTCTCTGAATTCGACCAAGGATGAGTAAGAGATCATCAATCTCCAAGTGGAAGCAAGAACTATCAGAGGGAAGACACTAATCAAATCATAAGCTGACTCATCTCCATTACAGATATCTATATATTGATCCCTCATCCCAGAGATCCAGAGGCTGGAATTTTGCATATTGTAAGGAATTGTTGTTGGTTTCTTGAGACAAACATCAGATTGTTGGGTGATCTAAGCTTTGTATGAGGTGAAGAGGGGATTCCTTGATGAGAGGTTGATGCTGGGTCAGAACAACTGGTTGTAACTCCTCTTGGCTTTTTCTTGTTTATCAATAAAAGCTATTCAAGTTTTCCTCCATACTTTTGTGTCATTTATGTTTGCTGCATTTGTATGGTCAATTTACATCTGATCCTAGATTGTTTATGATTATAGATCCATGTCTTTGTATAGTTCTATGCTACTGTGATCTTACAGGTACTCTGTGAAGCTGGGCGTGCAAGGGAACAAGTAGCGAAAGACTATCAAGGAAGAGAGGAATCAAACCAAGAGATTAGCGCAAGACAGAGGTTGGTCTTCTTTGTTCCTCTCTATCTATACTTTATAAAGGAAAAACGAAAGTAGCTTTACTTTGTTTGTTTCTAAGGTAGCTATCACACCTTAGTGGGATAAGCACTTCTGAGTAGACACTTTTACCTGTAACACAAGGTGCAAGAAGGTAATTCACGGTAGCTAGCTCACCATGGCCTAATCAAGATCCTAGTAGAAGAAGCCATCCATACCCTTACACTCCTTATAGCATGGGAAGTTTTCATAAATATGACAACTGAGGATGACATCAAGGCATTAACCTATGATGTCAGTCCTGTTTTCAGTGAGGATGGAGAACAAAAAGGAGGAGAAGATGAAGCCAGTGGTGGCATAACAGAGTAAGAGAGGAAGGAGGTAGAAAAAGAGACAGAGTAGGAGGAGGAAAAAGAGATATAAGAGGGAGAAAAGGAAGCAGAGAGGGCAAAGCAAAGAGAAGAATCCCCTGAAACTTTGGAAAGAGAAGTAGCAGTTTCCCTCACTACCCTCAGTAAATCAATCAAGCAAAAGGAGAAGAGGACAAGAAAAACCTCCATGTATTTTAGGGCAAGGAAGAGTACCAGAATTAAAACAGGTAAACCTCAACCCTCATCAAAGACTCCCATTAATATTGAAGACTCACCATCTGCCAAGGTGAAAGAATCTCCTTCCAAGGAACCCATAACCTATGAAAGGAGGCCTATAAGATCTTCTACATGGAAGGGGAAGGCAATTCTACAGGACCCCAAACCAAACCTACAGGAGGCTGAAACAGTCCTACAGGAGACACTGTTGAAACTACAAGAGACCCAAAAATTTGAGGTAAGGATATAAGGACAGCTAGAGCTGAAAGAGGAAGCACAAGAGCTACAAGAACCTGACCCCCAAACTAATCTTGACTCCTATTATAGAATACTTGAGGGAGGCAAGATAATCCCACAAAAATTTGCAATTCCATTGTTTTTTGAATTGGAAAAAGAGAGGGTGATAACGCATAGGTGGATGTAGATAGCTAAGTCCAAAGGAGTTGGGGATATTGGACACATGGAAACAAACTCAAGGAAATGGGTAGGGAATTGAGTGCTCTCAGAGATAGAGAATCCATTACAAGAAGCCACCTTGAGAATGAGAATGAAATACTAAGGAGGCAGAGGTAGGAGAAAGAGACTCATTTGGCATACATGGCTAGCTTATCCATGGAAGAATTACAATGAAAAAAACTAGCCAAATCTTATGGCCTCTATTTGAAGGATCAATGGCTTCAACTCCAAATAAAAGCTTTGGCACAAAGAGGCACAATGCCTTTCCAAGACTCTAGGCAGTTCATGGATTTGTGTGACCAAAGCACCTCCGAGGACAAAGCAAAGATGGCAGAGTTCTATCTACACAACATGGCCCTCATAGACCTAAATGTGTGGGACCCCAATGCCAAGCTAGGGGATCTGCAATTAATGGCCATGACATCATGGATGAACCATGAAGAATTGAGGGCAACAGAAATGAAAAGATTGTTGATAAAATAGCATAATGAACCATTAATGATAAGGGTTGAGCCATCAGATCCTATGGCACTCATCATCACACACAACCTGCTTGCCAATGACCCTCAGATTTCCCCTAAATATCTAGCCAATCAGGCACAAGCCATTGCACACTTTGAAGATATTCTTAGGCTACTTGGGGATGACTATGTGCATGCACACATGAGAAGATGGAACACCCTACCCCATAGCTTGTAAATCAGAGAATACCATTCTCCCATGAGGCTGAGGGAGGCATTGAAAAGAGTGCCAATGTACAAACACTCCATGCAAAGGCTAAAGGTCAACTGGATTGGCCTCAAACTAAGTCCTCCACTCCTATTAGGCATGCTAGAAGGAAGAAGGGAAGAAGAGGAGAAGGAGCAGTGGAAGGATATAGACTGAAAGGTAGGATTTTATGGAGAACATGAGCAGACCACATCAGAAGCATGGAATGCTAAGGAGGTCACCAGGGCCATAAAGGATGAAGAGATTGACTAGGTTTCTCAGAGGATGAGCAACACCTTTAGTAAGGGGGTGATGATGAGCCTCATAAATGGGTAATTATATGGGCTCATTTTACCTCCTAACCTAGTCAAATCAACCATTCTCTTAGCTTATTGTATGCTTTTCTGATTATATTTATGCTTATAGGTTGAGTTGAGTTAGTTATTATGTCATGTGGTCGAACATGTATTTAATGCAGATTAGTGATGGATTTCGAGGTCAAAATCAAAGATTTAGTGGTCAAATTGCAGCAATAACTTGAAGTAGATAGAGGAGAGGACTTATAGGATGGAATCCCCTTCATTTATTTCTCCTCACTTCGAATTCCACTTCATTCAGCTCAGAGTACAAGCAGCCGAATCATGCACTAGAAGGAAACCAAGCAAGTGGGAGATGATTGAGAGTTATCTCAAGTTTTGGGAGCCAAGTGTTACAGGGAAAAGTGTCTATATAGAACTGCTCTATCCCACTAAGGTGTGACAGCTGCCTTAGAAACAAACCGAGTAAAGCTACTTTCATTTTTCCTTTATGAATTATAAATAGAGAAGAACAAGAAGACCAACCTCTATCTTGCACTAATCTCCTGATTTGATTCCTCTCCTCTTTGATAGTCTTTCGCTACCCGCTCCCTTGCACGCCCAGCTTCACACAATACCTGTAAGATCACAGTAGCATAGCACTATACAAAGACATGGATCTATAATCATAAAAAATCTAGGATCAAATGTAAATTGACCATACAAATGCAGCAAATATCAGTGACACAAGAGTATGGAGGAAAACTAGAATAGCTTTTATTGATAGACAAGAAAGAGCCAAGAGGAGTTAAAACCAATTGTTCTGACCCAGCATCAACCTCTCAGCAAAAGAAGCCCCTCTTCACCTCATACAAAGCTTAGATCACCCAACAATCTGATGTTTGTCTCAAGAAACCAACAACAATTCCTTACAATATGCAAAATTCCAGCCTCTGGATCTCTGGGATGAGGGATCCATATATAGATATCTGTAATGGAGATGAGTCAGCTTATGATTTGATTAGTGTCTTCCCTCTGATAGTTCTTGCTTCCACTTGGAGATTGATGATCTCTTACTCATCCTTGGTTGAATTCAGTGAGGCAAGTGTCACAGGAGAAGTTTCTGGAAGCTTCCATTGCCTCTCCACCTCGCGGAATGACACTGCCATTTGTCATTTCTCGCCCATCGCACCCCATAGAAGGGATTTTTGAAATGCAACGCACCCACACAGTGTATTTAGGTGAGATGCAATGCACTTGGCTAGTGGAGCATCTGAAATGATCTTGTTTTGACCAATTCTGAGTAGTTTTTCATGGAGAACTTCTGGGAGAAGCTGTAATCTATTGACCTTGTTCCTTTAGGGGTTAGAACAACACTTTTAGGGACTTAGGAGCCGTTGGTTTATGGACATTTCATGCTTGGGGTTGTAGTGCCCAAAAATGTTTATAACACCAAGCCTCCTTTATTTTAAGGAAGATGTTGGTAGCTTCAGATGTATAAGTAGAGAGGCTTAGGGCCTTGCTAGGGTCAACTTTTTTCTTGTGTAAACTTTGCTCAAATTTTGAGCTCACTATTTTATGACAGTTTTATGTAATATTGTTATTTTTTGATAATGGATATGGAATCCTTTTTGAGCTAGCACTGAGTTACCTTAGAGGGCTGAAGCTCTTGGGTTAGGGCCCAATCGAAGTAGCCGAGCTCCTCTTTACTTGTATTTGTATGCTTTACTTTAGTTTATAGATTAGTTTGCTGTTATATGTATTTCTCTTATGGTTAAGAATAGGTTGCTTTTGATGATTTAATAGTTTGCTTCCATTCGTGATTTCTATAGTAGGTTAAGCAGTGATAAAAAAAGATTCAAAAGGCTAGCAACAATGCCTTGGCATCTCTTCCTACCTCTGGGACTATGGTTTGAGGCAAAGACTCTCTTGTTGCCCCAAAAAAGCAGATTTTCCTCATTCCTAGGACTTCTAGTGTTCGCAGCTCTTTAGTAGGTTGATAGTCCATTTTTTCTTTTCTTTAGATCTTCTTTATCATTTTCACTTCCTGATTTGCAATATTATTTTTTCATGCTTTCCTTTCTTACGTCATTTCCCAGCATTTCCTTCTATACATCATAGTTTAGGCCATTTTAATGCAAAACTCTATTTTTCCTAGAATGCAATCATTTCATTGGTTGCTTGATTTTCTTGGTTGACTGTTAGTTTCTATGCAATAGATCTCTTCCATTAGTAGGCCAGCTTACCATCAACCACAACCTCTATCTGATCCATGCCCTATAGGTCTCCCAAACCTCACCTCAATTCTGCCCTAGTTTCCCGCATTTTTCATAAAACTTCTTCCTCTCTCCTTGAGGAAACCCAATCATATTTCTCTCTCCTAGTGATTCATGGCAGAACTTAGTGTTGTTGGGAAAAGTATCCAATACGGAATGACCCTATCCCACTCTAAGGGTGATAGTACCTCAGCAACAATCGAAGCAAAGCTATCTAAGATTTCTTCTTTATGAAAGTAAAATAGGGGAGAAAGAGATCCACTAACCGATGTCTTTCGCTAATGGTTGATCCAATCTTCTCTCCTTGTTGCTTGTTCTCATCTCCTTGCTCTTTCACTGGCCCAGCTACACCAAGATCCTACAAAATGGCAAGAGAGGGAAACTACAAGAAGCATACATTCATAATTGATTCAAGGATTAGAATAAATCAAATACACAAGTATAACAATACATCATTGAGACACATGCATATAGAAGAACCTCAAATGCTTTATTAATGGAAGAAGTAAAGTTCAGGAAGTGATACAACCATAAAAGGCCCAATCCAGCATCACCTTCCTAGCAGAAAGAAATCTCCTCTTCACCTCCTTCAAAGAAAATCACCCAATAGTTCTAAACTCAAACAAACAGCACTTCCTTACATTCACAAGATTCCAGCCTCCCTAGACCTCATGAGAGAGATCTATATATAGGAGTTTTGGAGAAAGGATGAGTCAGCTTGAGGCTGGCATGAAGCTGACTAGTGTCCTCTCTCACTTCAGTTATTCTTCATTTCTTGAGTCCACTTGGAGGTTCTTGCTTCCACTTGGAGATTTATACCCTCTTACTCATCACCAGTCGAATTCCCTGATCCAAGTGTCATTTTGGAAGCTTCCTGGGCATTGACACCTTGAGGAATGACTGTGCCACATGTCCCAACTCGCCCAGCGCAGGTAGCCTTCTTTGCAGTTGACATTCAACGCAGGTAGACAGTGGAGCATTTGACATTCAGCGCAGATGCTCAGTGGAGCAGTTGACATGATCCAGAATTGCCTTGTTTTTGAGTGTTTTTAGGTGGAGAACTGCTATTCAGTGCTGTGGTTTGCTGACCTTGTTCCTCTAGGGGTAGGAACAAAATGTTTAGGGACTTTGGATCCCTTAGATTATGGACATTTCATGCTTCATTCTGTAAGGCACAAAAATGTCTATAACAGTTGCCCCCTAAAGTATGAGGTCGTTTATCGGGTGAAATGCTTTATCAGGAGGATCCAAAGTTCATTCAATCGCTGAGAGGTGACCTGTAATAAAATACAATACAATACATTATTTTTCATTCTGCTTTCATGATCTAGCTGAGGCGGGCATTCCCATGCTCAGCTTTATAATTCATTTTGGTACATAGAACAGACGATCGTCTGATGATAGACTGATAATTCTCTGCTGAAATTATCATCCTTTGAGTAGGATGATCATCTGCTGCAATGATGTACATGTCAAATGTCTTTATATTTCCCGAATATATATCGCAACCTGGATGGATGAAACTAGATCCGGGGTCTTCAAACTCGTTCGATCTTCACTCTAAGTACAAGTCGATCCATGTGATAATTGCGCTGAAGTCGAACATGGAAAGACATCGCTTGATTACCGGTCAATGATGTAAACCGTTAACAAGCGCGAGAGGAATCACCGATAATGATAATGACCCTCAAGGTACTGCAGTACAATTCACGTGGTGTGAATAAAGGACTTGGCGTCGAACACCACGCAAAATCTTTCGGTCGAAGGTCATTGATGTATACCTGTCGCCGGAAGTGAGAAACTTGCCATTGAGGCATGCAAGCTTCAAAGTACTGAGGGGTTTGTTCCTAGATAAACTCCTTGGATAATGAGCTGATGTCGACAAGGAGCGATCCGTCAAAGGAGGGCCTTAATGAATCCCACATCAGTGACACGGAATGGAGCTAATGATTTTAGTGGAGGTGAAAACAATCTATGACATATGATTCAAGGTGGCGGTCATCGATGGATGAAGGATAATGTATGGCAGTGGATGGGACATGGTTGACTCTTTCTGAACAACATCTCTTGAACATATAACGACACTGGTGCGATGGATCGGTAGCATTACCCCAAATATGGATGGTTTGGCGAGACCATGGTGATGAGACCGGTGAATGAAACAACCCAACCCGATGTGATATGGAGGAAAAGTGTCATGTTCAAGAGTGACTTGCTACCATTAAAGCTTTGAGGTTCTCCCAACTTTTCCCCAGTCATTTCTGACCAGTACCTCTTTATTTTTGTCAAGCTTGAGGAGGATAACATATGATTATTCTATAACCTGCCCTTCGGGCAAGGCCATCGCTATGTTTTAACGAGCCTAGCGATAGGGAAACTCGTTCTCATCTAAAGACAAGTTTGTCGCTATTTAATCATTTTAACGAGTCTAACGACAAGGAAAACTCGGTCCTTTTCATTTTTAGAGAGTCTGAAAAGGTACAGAAAGTTAACTCCAAAATTCCTTTTTCGTCATCTAATCCCTTAAGTCCGAAAAAGTATAAAACAATACAGAAGGGATGAGTTTTCGATAACTTTAACGAGCCGAATAAAACAAGCGCTCGACCTTTTTGTGTAATAATCCCTCAGGTCCAAAAAGATTAAAATCTAGAGGAGGGATAGCTCTTCCGGTCACTTTAACGAGCTGGAAGGCCAAAACTCGTCAAACTTTTCATATTTTACGAGTCAGATGAAAAGAGCTTAAAGAAGACTCGTCTTTTGAGGAACGAGTGATAAACAGGGATAGCAACTGATTCCAGGTACAGGTTGGAATTTTCCAATCACAGCAGTGTCACAAGGATGGCTATGTGAAATCACTCTTCGCAGTTGTTCCTCAAAATGGGTAAACAATCATATGGAGGTGAACGATCGGCCAAATGACGGTGGAGGTGGCAGGTGCAAACACGACCAAGGCTTTTATGGCTGATAAATTTATGATCACAGAGGTTATTTACTGGAATAGGTTCATTTTTTATTTAAAAATGAGCTTAAACTCTGGGGGAAACATTGCTCACTGCTTTTATTTATTTTTTAACGAGCATGAAGGCCGCGTTAAAACTGCTCGAATTTTGCGTTTATTTTTTAACGAGCATGAACTTTATGCTAAAATTGCTCGATAATACCAGTCATAAGATAAGAAATGTCTCTTGAAAGATTCCATTTTTTATAGAGCTTGCGCCTTACCAAAGCTATGCTCCCTCTCATCCTTTCTTTATGCAAGTTCAGAAACGGCTAATCCTACGAGTTTAAAGGGTTAGACCTACAGGTTTAAAGGTAGGAACTAAAAATTTAAAAAATAAATAGTCGCCCCTTGCTTGCACTCCAAAAGGTTGCATGCCCCTAGGTATAAAACAAAGTTTCAAGGTTACCTCTACTTTTCTGCCATCGAAACTTTCATTTCACCGGGAGAGGTACCTCTTTCAGGTTACCCAAAGAATGCTTCGTTAATCTTTCAAACAAAACATTTCCTCGGCACTGTCTACCGAAATAGACAAGGGTGAATGACTCTTGTCAAACACGTAACTTTGACAAAAGAATCCTATTCCAGAACAACCCCTCTTCCATCCACGGACGGGGTACGGACTAGTCATATTCTCTCGCGGAAATTCTATCTTATACCCAAGGTTTTCTCTGCCCGAAGCAGACCAGGATGCATGCCCCCTGGGTTCCAGTCCCATCTTTCCGAATCACTCGCACTCATCGGGAAGGAGGACTGGGGGTGGAGACATTTCTTGATTGAATAGACCATTCAGGGTTGGTATGTGACTATTTGCGATGCGTGATCCCGGAAATGAAAGTTGGTCTACGAGCTTGACCATTCTTCCTTCGTGTGGAAAACACATTACTCTAAAGAGTGAGGAGACTATTGCTCCCATGCAATATATATAGTCTCGTCCAAGGAGTAGGTTATAATCCAAGGGTCCTTGAACGACCATCACATTCATTTGAACGGTCTTCCCTTTCAATGTAACAGGCACATTGGGGAGGATCCCTAATGGTCGACTGGTTCCTTTATCGAAACCCGAGAGATTTCTTATCTCAGGCAAAAGCGCCGGGGAACCCAGTGCTTTCCAAGCAATAGAGGAAAGGATACTCACAGATGCCCCTTCATCAATGACAGTGCCATCCATTACCATTCTGTATATTTGGACCATGATTCTGAATGGTATACTGGCTGGCAACCGGGGTCTGCCTAGTTGGTTCCAATCAAAGGACACAACCAGGTTGCTTGGTGGTGGGACTGAATAAACGGCCGGATATGACCCTGACGATGTTCCTTCCTGCGATAAAGGAATGGGCGCATGGCCCTGATGCTCATCAGAGTCTGTGATGATGAAAAGAATCTGGATGGTGTCATCCTTATTCTCTTCGGTGAGGGTGTCATTTGAAGATGAATCTTCAGTGACGGTGTCATTTGATGATGAAACTTCTGAAGGAAGAACCGGGTCAACTGCCGTTTCGACCTTTGGACTTTCGTCCGGTCTGGATTCAGTAGGTTCATTTTCAATGACTGACGCTTCAGCTGACCACTTGAGCGGGCCAGCTGTATTCTCAACCAACGAAGGACTTGGCACAAGTTTTTTGTATCCAGGAGGAAGTCTCAACGGTGAAACCAGACGATCTTCCAAAACTCTCTTCGCTTCGTCTAAGAAGGGACAACGGTGGATGGCGTGATCGCCTTCACATAGTCTGCAGGGGGATCTTACTCCCCCTCTTTGTCTTGAACCTTCACTTTCGCTGGTTGACGGTAAGCATTCAACATGGCTATCAGAGGTTGATGCTCCCGAATTGTGCAAACGAGGGGACCAGTCCCTTAGTATCCGGGGAATACAGGGACAATCTTTATGGAAGTGGTCTCCTCTACATATGACACATGGCAATTTAGGCCCGGTCTGTGCTGTGTGTGGATTTTTGTCAGATGTCTTTTGCTTGCCCCCAGTTGCCTTAGGCTCCTTCTTCTTCTTCTCTCTCTTCTTCTTCTCCTTCTTCTCCATGGGAGCTTGGCTTTTTCCGGCTCTACCTTGCGAAGACGAGGGATTGGAGGAAGAGTTATAGGAAGTAGAAGGCTGGTGGGCAGCTCTAGACTGATCTAACTGTTGACTTGACTCTTCAAGAACCATGGTGTTCTGAACTACATTGGTTGAGAATAGCCAAATTGGCAGGCCAATTGTCAGTCCTGGAAGCGACAATGTGGCCATGTGGGGCGCACCAACTTCTCCCCAAGAGGAGAAAGGACTAGGATTTCCATCATGGGGAATTCCTTGGTTGGGGCGTTCCATTTTCTCAACCTACAGATCAACGTAGGAATAGGAGGTGATTATGTTACGTTTAAAATAAATTTTATAACGACGCTTTAGACACAACTTGCTTTTTCACTTTTTAAGAGTCGAGAAAAAGCTAAAGATGACTCTAGTCTCCTTCGACGTTTTAACGAGCCCGAAGTGACAAATGCTCGGATGGACTTTTTTAGTTATAGAGTTTGAAAAAGGCCAAAAGAAACTGCTCTGGAGATCTAGGCAGAGGGTGTGCCAAACCTTTCGCAAAACCACAGAATACGTTTTACGGTACGGGTGGTCGATCTTCGTGAATGTTGTGTTCACTGCATTGCGATCAGTAGGGCGGCCGACACGGCTTCCTATGGATAAAGGCTTTGTTCCTATAGGGGTCTCCCAATATATACGCGATGGTACGTGGGAGCACAAGTCCGTATTGATACTTATCGCTTCACCGTGGAGGAATCACCCAACCACTCAACGCTAAGATATCACGTTTAACGACGCCGGAACACGTCTCTAGCTTAGACCTCTATGTGTTTGCGTTATGTTTCAAAGCGTTGTTATGTAAATTCAATTCATTTTAAGTTGATCTTGTTTAGCAGTTTGCCTTTATGGATCACCACGAGATGTATAATACAACTTCCTAAATGCAGTCTAAGATGATAAGCAAGCTTTTCAATCTTTCAACTTTGAAAATCTTAACTACTGAGGGAAAAGAAAGACATCATCTTTTCACACAGATCATAGAGCACACACTAATGCACTTTTCCCTAAATCAACATACAAGCTGTCAAAATGCACATGCACAATGCAGGTATTTCTTTTCTCTTTCTTAATGTTGATGTATTACAAAAAGAAAGCTGTTGTATAATTTTGAATTCAATTTCAAGTGAAAGCAAACAAGCTTTTGTCCAAAATCAAAAGACACCTTAAGATTTACTTGTTTCGACACTAGAAATACATAAATTCAAACCATATGACGAAAGCAAAAGCTCAATCAGCTATGAACAACAAACAAACTAACTCTTAATATCAAAACGACACTTATCACAGGTCTAGATCTAAGAGGCCACAGCAAGACTACTTCACTTTTCGTTATGGGAAACTGCAAATGATATAAGAAATACACAAAGAACAAATACAGTTTCTTTATACAACCGAGGTGGAATAGTGGCAAAGAAAGGTGGTTTCAGATAGGTACATTGACTGATAACAGGCTGCAAAAACAAGGATGAAAACAGGGCAATAAACAGCAGGGAACCCCAGTTGCACAAGGCAAAACTGGTTCAGCGCAGGTAGTACACTGTCAGTTTGACATTCAGCGCAGGTAGCGCCTTCGGGACCTGCGATGAAATGTAGACTGCCTTCACAGTGACTGCAATGAAGAGAGAAACTCTCGTTTCTCTTGGTTTCTGGGTTACAGATTGCTCAAAAATTCACAGTTTTTGGCCAAATCAAAAGCTATCAATCAAGTACACACTAAAGGATGAAAAGGAGGATGAAAAGCTATCACTAAGATCTGTTCAGAGTCCTTGTGGATCAGCTCTTCAAATCATAAACATGCCCAGAAACTGAGCTAGGGTAGTTGCCCTCTACTTTGCATTTGAAAGATCCAAATGTAGTTCGATTCGGTACTCCCTGTGTTTAGGAAATGAATAGCAAAAACACAAACAACCAACAAGATACGATCCCCAGCGGAGTCGCCAATTTGTTGTTGGGAAAATTATTCAATATGGAATGACCCTATCCCACTCTAAGGGTGATAGTACCTCAGCAACAATCGAAGCAAAGCTATCTAAGATTTCTTCTTTATGAAAGTAAAATAGGGGAGAAAGAGATCCACTAACCGATGTCTTTCGCTAATGGTTGATCCAATCTTCTCTCCTTGTTGCTTGCTCTCAGCTCCTTTCTCTTTCACTGGCCCAGCTACACCAAGATCCTGCAAAATGGCAAGAGAGGGAAACTACAAGAAGCATACATTCATAATTGATTCAAGGATTAGAATAAATCAAATACACAAGTATAACAATACATCATTGAGACACATGCATATAGAAGAACCTCAAATGCTTTATTAATGGAAGAAGTAAAGTTCAGGAAGTGATACAACCATAAAAGGCCCAATCCAGCATCACCTTCCCAGCAGAAAGAAATCTCCTCTTCACCTCCTTCAAAGCAAATCACCCAATAGTTCTAAACTCAAACCAACAACACTTCCTTACATTCACAAGATTCCAGCCTCCCTAGACCTCATGAGAGAGATCTATATATAGGAGTTTTGGAGAAAGGATGAGTCAGCTTGAGGCTGGCATGAAGCTGACTAGTGTCCTCTCTCACTTCAGTTATTCTTCAGTTCTTGAGTCCACTTGGAGGTTCTTGCTTCCACTTGGAGATTTAGACCCTCTTACTCATCACCAGTCGAATTCCCTGATCCAAGTGTCATTTTGGAAGCTTCCTGGGCATTGACACCTTGAGGAATGACTGTGCCACATGTCCCAACTCGCCCAACGCAGGTAACCTTCTTTGCAGTTGACATTCAGCGCAGGTAGACAGTGGAGCAGTTGACATTCAGCGCAGATGCTCAGTGGAGCAGTTGACATGATCCAGAATTGCCTTGTTTTTGAGTGTTTTTAGGTGGAGAACTGTTATTCAGTGCTGTGGTTTGCTGACCTTGTTCCTCTAGGGGTAGGAACAACATGTTTAGGGACTTTGGATCCCTTAGATTATGGACATTTCATGCTTCATGCTGTAAGGCACAAAAATGTCTATAACACTTAGGTGCCCTAACACCTAGTTCCAACCTTCATCCACCTTTTCCACCCACTCTCACACCCTCAAAATAGCGAAAATTTCTCTCAGCCTCCTCTTATGGGCCTCCTCTAGTTTCCCTGTTTTCCTCATGTAGTTTTCTTGTGTCCTCCTGTAGCTTTTCCTGTAGGCTTTCTTTTGAAGGCCGAGTGTGGGAAAATCCTCCAGAAGGGCAAATAAGACCTCCTAGGACCCATCCACACCATTACATCCTCCCAAGCTCCAAAACCGCCCTCTAATGCCACCTGTTTACTGCTACATTCACACACAATAAATTAGATGCATGTTAAATTCACATAAAAATGCATAAAAATCCAAAAATATGTTTTTTGCTTATTTACTTCTAGAAATAGCATGGTTAGATGTTGTTTACTTCCTTGAGTAGGTAATTCCATCTCTTTCATGGTTTTCATAGTGTTTTTGGCAAAAGTAGAATTAGCTTGTTAATTAGGGTTTACTAGGTTTTGCTTGCATTCCAGTCTTTCTCCTTTCTGTAGTTAGAATAACATCTGTAGAGTAATATTTCTTTCCTTTCATCATACATAGAGCTTCTTCTGAAATCTATAGAAGTTGGCTTGAGCTCCTAGTGATCTTGTGCATATAGCACTAGTACTTGTGCATATAGTATTGACGCTTCCAAGTTTGTTATGAACTACTGGGTTCATAAAATTAAAGTTGGCAGCCCAGGAGTTGCAGCATTCTTGCTGCAATACTGGCGCTCACCATCTCCCTAGTTAAGAGGGAGTGTTGAAATATGTAACTAGGTTTGGTCTTCATAATGACATATGTAATCATGAATTTATGTAATTTATGTAAACAAGAAAAATGAAATTTTTTTTTATGCTTGAGTCATGTGTTTCATTCTCAAGGAATTTTATTTTTATAGATCAAGCTCCCATTGTGAGCTATTAGGATTTTTCATTAAGTCATAAAGTCAATTGATTCATTGTCATTTATTGAAGACCCATTTGGGCACGTTACATATTGTAAAACAGAAATTATTTGATTCAAAACAACCCTCCAAGATCAAGTCAAGTACAAAAAATCAAGTCAGCCTTCACAAGCATTAATTCAGCCTTAGACAATGACAAGTCAACCTAATACCAAGTGACTGGAAGCCTATATATAGGGCACTCAGCCTCATTCAAGGAACATACTCACTCACTCACAAGTTCGATAAAAAGGAATCAAGAAGTAGCATCAAGTCAAGCGAAGAAGAGGAGGACAAGAAAGAAGAAATATCAAAGGAATTTTGGATTTGTTTTGGGCTATTTCAATTCACACGTGTGAATATATTAGGGCTCCTCCTTCTATAGCAAATCATAAGTATAGTCATCTCAAGGAGACCAAAATAAGTCAAGAAAGGGACCTACATTGAACTCTGAATTGGTGGAGAAGTTAGCACAAGTCAAGCGAAGAAAAAAAAGGATTATAATTTCCCTAGGTTTTTCAACACATGTGAAGATTGCAGTCATCTTCAGGAGGCTGAGAATTGCAGGAGGAAAAGTTTGAAAAATTCAGACTTGAGTTGCAAGACTGAGGGTGAAGAAAGAAGGAGAAGTTGCTACATATTAAAGCTTGGAGGGGTTGTTAGTTAAGGTCCTTGGTCTTGGAATTCATCAATTGAAGATTCTATAAGAAGAAGAATTTGGTGGTTTTTCCTCTCAAGATTGGAGAGGTTTTGGCCCTGGCTGATAACCTACATCTTGTGTCGTTTGTCTCATTTTTCTTTAATATTTGGTAGTTGTTTGATGAATAAGAACACATAATAATAATAAAGTAAATAAGAACCTAATTACGAAAATTAAAAAGACTTCACAAGCAATTATCATTGCTAGAGAAATCACCCCATCTCTTTGCTCTATATTTCTCAACACAAGTACCAAACGCTCCCCATCATTATGTTGGACATCCATTAGATAAGGGTAAAGTCAAACTGAATTGTGAATCTAAGGACTCACCTGTTGCTCCTCCTGAGGTCTCCTTTCTTTCCTTTCTTTGTGGAAACTTCATGGCATAGTACCCTAATTCATGACAATGGAAGCATTTAATTTTGAAAAAATATTTCTTCTTTCCCCCTTGGCTGGATTCTAGTTTGGTTTGATATTTCTTCCCTTTTCCTTTCTTTCCCTTTCTAACCAATGCATATTTTTCTTCATCCTCTCCCTTGGATGAAGTCCCATCTCTGATATTCCGCATTATTTCCTCCTGTACCAAATCAGACCATAAGCGTTCCCAATTTGGTAGTTCCTCCCTCCTATTCACCGAATCATGGTAGCTATGTCATCTCTTAGGAAGGCTTAGAAGGGCTAGGATTACCAAATCATCATCGGAAATAGTAACTGATTTTTTGTTGAATGTTAGATTTGTTGTGCTAATTTCAACTTCATATTTTTAGACAAATCCTTGTCCATTTATTCATGTGCCTGGTTCTCTTAGGGTGTTTGTGATTGGAAACAGGTAAATTTTATCAAGTTTTCTGTGAAAAACATGAACAAAATAGCATAAAAAACAAGTGTTGAAGAACAATAATGAAAAGTACAACAAACCATTAATTTGAACACTTAACATAGTGTTTTGATGAAGGAGTTCACCCCTCCTGGGCTACATCTCCTTGGTCCAGCTTCCATTACTTGGGCCTTTGTATTAGGTCAATATGGAAAAAAATGATATTTACAAAGCTCTAATACACTTGAAACCTATGTCAATGTGTTCAGAATGTCGAAATCAGCTAGGAACACCTTTTCCTAAGCCCCATTTGGTCGAATTTTTCCAAAGCTATGACAAAAATAGTTTTCTCCTAGAAAACCTCCACCAAAAAACTTCACTAAACTTGGAGTTTCTACCACTTTTGAAGGTCTACCAGAATTCCCAACAAATAAACTAGGGTTAATTAGTGATCAAATGCAGATTATTTATAGTTAAGTGGAGATTAGAGCATTAAGTGCATGTTGTAGCTGCTACAACACCACCCAAAAATTTGGGTACCCCACTTCTTGCCCCAGGCTACTAGGGTTTTCGATAAGACCTTCAACTGGTTACTCTCCCTGCAACCCTTACTACGAAACCCTTTAGACACTCCCACTTACATAATTCATACTGCATTGATGAATTTTATTTTTGTGGGCAGTTTCTCTAACAAGGCGTTATATTCCTCACATGCCCCACAAGCCCCATATTGCGCTACTGACATTGGATAGGGAGAGATATCATGAGATTGACGAGAATGGTTTCCTCTAAATTACGTTAAGGTTTAGGTAGGTGTGATTTTCCCACACACTTGTTAAACCCTAAATGATCTTGTAATGCCTCATCCTCGAAGATGCTTTTCACTAAGCACATGTAAGCTTTGGTTCCAAGTCATTCAGGTCTGCAAAATCATGACCCCAACAAATGTTTTGAATATGATGACTCTAAAGGTCTTAGGGACACCCACAATGCTTACATTTTCTATTAAGAATACACATTTGCATTATTGGACATCTAAGGTTTAATATTTGACTAACAAAATCATTGCCTTATTTAGTGTAAGTGGCTTAATTTTGTTATTTACTAATGTACAAGGTTTTTGGAGCAATGATATCATACATAACCCTAAACATATACAACAACACACACGCTTTGGAAAAGAAGGTTTCCAAGGAGGCAAAGAATGAAGCCTGTGAGGTTGGCATACAATTATGGAAGCCCAACGTAATGACAGTGTCCATGGAATGTATGCCATTATCATTACACCTAAAGTGCTAACAAATCCTTGATAATCAAATTTTTCATGATACAAGTCTCAATGCAAATTTTAGTTTTGATTCTTTATCCCAATAGTTGCTTTTCTAGCCACAATGTCATGGTTGCAACCTGCTCATTTGCTCGACCTAGTGTTTCCTTCAATCATCCAAGAAGACAGGTTCCAAGCCATAATAAAAGGAATGAAATGCACTGCCAGAAAGCACATTTAATACACTAAGGGGTATTTGGAAGGGGGATTATTGTCAAAACACGTAGCAAGGCACCATAGTAGAGGCCCATATGCCTGTATGCGCAAAAGTTCTCCACATAGTTCCTAGGTGCTAATAACGCACAAAAAGGGTAGTGACAAGGCTGTAGTCCAAGCATATAAGGGAACATATCGACATTGCCCTCATGTACCAGGCATTGAGTTTGAATGCACTACATTAAGATGGTATAAAGGCTCACATTTCAAAGGCAAAGGCTTATCCAATAAGGAGACGACATCCACAAAGGGAATGATTTGAGCCCAACCGAGGTGTTTAGATGCCAAGTCGAAGAAGTGCCTTGAGCATAGCCAAAAGGTCATATAACCCATATGAGCGATAGCGACATGGGTTGTTAATGAAAACTATAAGAGAGGACCCTAAAAAATCATTGATGTTAAAATAAAAGGTGTTGAGAACCTTTTAACCGCATTTTAAACCTATTATGATTCAACGACCTATTTCGATGCAGTTAACATAACCCTCCCGGCATTTGGATCTCATGGTAGGACGACGTGTCTTGTTGATACATTGAAGTCATAGTTAACTCGATCCTTCAGGTGTTCGGATCTCATGAACAACGCATATACAAACATGCACAAAAGGTATAAGGAGAAACACTATTTGGGATTTCATGAGATGAAGAAATGCGACTACTTAAAGGCAAACACCACCACCCATTGCACATAAGATGATCAATGAGCCAGACTCGATGTTATTTGTCGAATCCCATAAGTTGCAACCTTTTTTTTTAAGCTTGTAGGTCGTAGAATCACATCCTAACAATAGCCAAGGAATGTGACCCCTTACGCAGTGGGATTGTGTGAACCCTGGGAAGTTGCACCCCAACCAAAGTCGCAACATCGTAGTCCATGAGCTGCCAAAGGTGTGATTTGTCATTACAGTGCGACCTTGCGACTTCTCCAGTAGTCAATGAACTAAAGAATCGAACCCCTGATTAATTAATGAAGACTGCTAAATCCAACATTCTTTCACTCCTCGCTGGCTCCTCGCCAATATATATACAATCTATGTCAGTTTGAGTGAAAGATCCGCAGGTAGAAAGACACCATCACTGAGTTCTAAAATCAATCGCATTATTTTAAGAGAGTTTGTTAGTCACCAGGTCGCAGCTTAGGATCTCAACTAGAAGTACGACTAGCTTTGTTGTGAGTGTATGACCACAACTAATTCGAATTCAAATTCTCAGTCACTGGATCACATTTTTACTCCTCAAGAAAGCCCCCAAGGTGTGTGACCTGCCTAGAATTGCGACTGTGCGACCTCCCAAAAGTTGCACTCCCACTCATAATTTCCCATCACATTGTGAAGCCCCAATGTCCTAGCCACAGGTGTTACCTCCATTATAAGACCACTACAAGATCTCCTAAGTGGCAGTCCTTGCGTGCAACTAGTCGCAGGATGTTTTGCGACTTGTGAGCAGAAAGCAAATCCTTCTGGTTCAGTCAATAGGAAACAAGAGTAGGAGGAATGCACTATACCAATGCGTAGTCCCGAAAGGTCAAATTCAACATTGGCTAACATATAGGGATAGCCACACAATATTATACTCATGCACGAGAATGGTTTTGCAAGGCTGGCAGCTGAAATGTTTCACAGGGGTTGAAAAAGACTCGATAAATGAATCTTTACATAAATGTTTCAGGGCTATGAGTTCTTTTCATTTCTATCTTAAATGTTGTTATGGGAATCTATTATTTTCAATAACAGGATTTTCTTATGTTTATTGATTAAATCTGACACCTGTTAAGTGACCTTGTGTTTGCAATGTGTACGTGGATAATATGATGTGTTTTCTTGCAGATCACAGAAGAAAGCAGGAATGTGACCTAGAAGAAGGGAACCAGGGTTTCTGCAGAAGCCACACGACCAAGGGTTTCAATATAAAACACAACAACCATAGGTGATTGGATTTAAGCAAGGCACAATGACAGGAAATCCCACAATCCATGTTTTCATGGTTTCACAACAATGTCAACAATGAGATCCAGCACTAGGGTTTCCTTTCAGCAAGCAAGCTTCTCTTTTCCAGGTTCCAAGAAACATGCAGTAAACTCGAAGGCATACCACTAGAAGATAGATGAGGGAAAGTGAGGCATAGTGGCAAGGAAAAAAATCGATTTTAAGACCAAGAATCCACATCATTGTGAGATTTGGGCATCAATCATTCTATCATTTCCAATAGCCTTCCACATCTTTCTCCCTATCTCTTTCATCATGATGTAAATATCACCCACCATTATATCAGCCACTATGTTAGGTTTGAACTAGGAATGTAATAATCATTGTGGCCTGAGGAAGAAGTGGGTAATTTCAAGAGTCATGAGGGTAGCTAAAATATGATAAGGGAGGCCAAGGGTCACAGTAGGTGAGCAGTCACCTCATATCTATAAATGTTCCTTTTGGCCTCATTCTTACAGGACTTCAGCACTTGAGTTGAGGCCAATGTAGATAACTGATTGATGCTTGAGAGCTAGGGCCACTCAACTCTTGGTAGTTGGGAGAGTGAGCTTGCAGTAGGGCTAGGGTTTTGACATCGGGAAATGGTATGAACAACCCATGTTCCACTATTGGGTATTGATGAATTACATGATATGTATTTGAAGTTGCATCATATTAATAAGATGTTTTCTTTTACATGTGGCACTAATTCCCATGATCACTCATGGCGGTTGTATTAGCTATCTGGTACCTCACCATATTTGTATGTGTGCTTTCATATACGCAAGATGTTATATTCTAATACGTAGTGGTTGCATCTATGTTTCCGCTTTCGAATCTGTGTTTACTTGTTCCTTGCCATGTTGGTGACCTATTGTGAACTAATTCACAATTGACCTCTAGCATGTTGTTGTTTATTATGTACGATGGGGTCTTAGCTCATTAATCACCCTTATCGTGTATCTCTTATTATCGTTGTTGTGACTTGTTTAAACTCTTTTTGCAACTTTTCAATCTTGGGCTGATTTTGTTTCACTACCCGAGCACTTCATTCTCGCCCCACTCTAGCACCTTCTCATTTGATAACCAAGAGCAGAAAACATTCATGGTGGTAGTCGGGCCCACATACCAAATGGGGCTCCTATCCTAAATGATGTAAAGTCTAATTGGGACATCACATCGAGGAGACCCCTTAGTTGTTGGTGGTACAGTTCGGCCCATCAACAATGTGTTTAATGGTTAACCATTTTCGTTTGTGCTGGCGGTCTTCTCGGTAGAGGACACATGGTAAAATTAACTTTTGGGATATGGTCTTTAACCTATGCAGTTTCCAAATAGTTGGCTCGATGGTTAAGCAGAGGTAATGTCATATGCATTTTGTTGGAGTTTGTGGTTAAGGTTTGTCAAGTTGTATGCTGGTTAGATAATGTTAACCGTAACATGTTATGGCATTCACATGCTAGGGTTGGCCCTCCTAACCACCAACCATAACTTTAATACATTTCAAATATATGCAGAGTTCAATACATGTTAATAACCACTAGCACGGCTCAATGGTAAGTCATGAAGTTTTTTGGGAGAAGGTCTCGGGTTCGACCCCCCAACCTGCCACAAAATTTTGTCACACTGCGTGCCGAGCAGACCTTTAGAGAGGAACACATGGAAAACTCTAGGCTTGCCACTTGTCCCCTCCTCCTTGGTTCTCCATTAAGCAATCATAATATTCCATGTCAGTAACCTGAAAGGCAACCAAAAATTGACACTTGTCGAACCATGATTAAGCATTGACCACCGTTGACCTTGCACAGTCACCTGCCATGTCAACAGTACGAACTACTGACTGTGCAGTGACTGTGCATTTTTTTGTAATTTCTTATGTTTGGAAAAGTGGACAGACCTCAATAGATTCCTCATATGACTTGGTTTTCAACAAAGCGAGTTGTGTTGGGATCATTTCGTGGAGATGGACGCGGTCGTTCAGGTTTCGAGCAATTCTGAGAACTTTGATTTTTGAGATAAATATTGAGTGCCTGATCATTCCTCCCCACTAGAAGCCTTTTGGAACCCAAAATATGCTATAATTTTTTCAGCAGGTGAGGGTACAACTCCCTCACCTTCTCGATATGTAACCATTTGGCTTTTGAAGGCTTTTGTCCCTTTAGTCCCACTCCAAGGTATTCGACATTCCCTCTCTTTGAAGTTTTGGTTCTTCTGTCAAGTATGAGATCTTGTTGAAGCTCATTAATATATTCTAGCAAGAAATCATCTACCAATGGTAGCTAAACATGCTCTCCTTGACCATCAATCAAAGGAGGCTCAAACAACCTCAAATTCTCGACATTAACAACACAGTATATTTGTATATAAGGAGGAAAATCTAGCTTAAATGCATTGTTACCAATCTTTTCCAGAATTTTAAAAGGACCATAATGGATTGGCTTAAGATTTTTACCTTCCCCTTGAAGTCTTTCTTTGCTAATATATAACCAAACTTCATCTCCAACTTGAAATTTGTGATCAATACAGTGTTTTTCATGCCTTGCCTTGTAGCTGCTTTGACTCTTTTCCAGTTGTTCCTGCACTGTGTGATGTATCAACTGAATTTTCTCTATGAAATTCCTTACCTTATTGATGTCACTATGACCATCGATGGTGAAATATTTCTCAAAGATGAAGTCCAATGGCGATCTTGGAAAGTACCCAAAACATGCCTCAAACGACGATGTGTTTGTGGAAGAATGCTTTGCCCTGTTGTATGTATGTTGTATGTAATGCAACTGTTCATCCCAAAACTTGGGATGTTTGGTACAATATCCTCTAAGAATATGAATGACTATCCTGTTCACCACCTTGGTTTGTCCATCTGTTTGTAGATGAAAGGTTTTACTCTTCTTCAACTTAGTTTCCATCATGTCCCACAAATTTGACCAAAAATTCCCAACAAATCGAGAATCTCGATCACTTACAATGGAAATAGGAAGACCAAAATAAACCCAAATGTTTTGGAAGAAAATATGAGTTGTTTGTTTATCTGTAATTTACATGGTGGTAGTATACACGTTTTGTTGAACCTATCTACAACTACATACAAGTAATCATCGCCTTTCCTTGACAACGGAAGACCTCCTACAAAATCCATTGAGATATTCTCCCATGGACGTGAAGGTACCAGAAGTGGAGTGTACAATCCTAGTTTTCTATTGCTATGCTTACTTGTTACACACAAAGAACATCCTCTAGTTAAACGAGATACATTATCAAACATGTGTGGCCAATAACAATACCTTTGGGGATTCGCTACTGCCTTGCCTACACCAAAGTGTCCAACAATCAATGAAGTGTATGCGTCCCTTATGATATTGTTTCTTTCTCCTTATGGAATACATAACTTGCCCAAGTGACACAACAAACTGTTATGTACATGGTAGTCTAACTCTTCAATTTGGTTTCCTTAACTCAAGCTTTCATACACATATCGAAAGTCATTATCATATGCATATTTCTCAATGTAAGTTTCATGCAAAATAGAATTGTGCTTGTGTATAACAGATGAATTTAAAATACACCTAGATAGCATATCAGTTACCCTTATTGTAGATTCCCCTTTTTGTACTTGATAACCAAATGAAACTATTGTAGAAAACCCATCCATCTGAAGTGTCGTGACTGCTGCAACTTTGACTGTGGCTGTAAGTACTGCAATGGTTGATGGTTGGTATGAATAATGGTCTCCTTCCCCAGTAGGTAGTTGATGAGCCTCATCATTGGGTAACTATATGGACCTTAATACACCTCCAAGCCTATTAAAATCAACTTTTCTCATAATTCCTTTCATATTTTAATTATATTTTTCTTAGTGAGATGAGTAAAAGTAAATGTTATGTCTAGTGGTCTAATGTGCATTGATTGCAGATTTTTTAGAACAAATCATGGAAATTTTGGCTAATTAAGGGCAGAAAATCAAATGAGACAAGGAGGAGATATTGTAGGAGATAGATTCTCCTCATTTAATCCTCACTCATTCAAATATTCCTCCATAAAATCACATTAGCTCAAAGTTGCAAGCAACCGAGTCATGAAGGTCAAAAGGAAGTCAAGCTAGTGATAGTTACGAAGCCAGTTCATCTTGCGCTTGGGAGCCAAGCCTCCCTAGATTTAAGGATGTCATTGGAGACTTAACCTGTATAAATAATAAGGCCTAGAGCCTCATTAGGATTCAAATTTTTTATGTAAGAGTACTAAGCATTTTCGAGTTCAAGACTTGTGGAAGACATTGTTATGTAATTTTTCTGATATGATAGTGAGAATGAGCATTTCCTTGATCCAGCACTAAGTTGACTAAGAGGGCTGAATCTCTTTGGTTAGGGCCCAACCCTAGCAGCAAAGGATCCTCTTCTTGTACTTGCATGCTTAGTTGATTTCATGGATTAATGGTTCAATTGGTTTTAGCATTATTTCATTGCAAGTAGTTTTGAATTTGGATTAGTTTGCTTCCATTTGTGTCTTACTTTAGCAGTAGCTTAGAAAGATAAAGGAATACCAAAAATTTGTTAGTAGGTGGACTTGGCCTCGCTCCTCCCTTCAGGGACCATGTTTTGAGGAAAGAAAACCTATGCAGCCCCAATAAGACAAAATTCTGAATTCTCATGGAATTTAGGGTTTTCTACTACTTAGGCCAACATCTTTTTAGTTTTCAAGAATAGGATTCAGTTGTCATCTCTGATATCTTTAGCCTTGTATTAGATCTCATAGTGTTTCACATTATTCTACAAGTATTTCCATGCGTGAGCTAGGCAACTAGATAATAAAATCATGTTTTCTTTAGTTGATTGAAAATCTTTCTTATTTGACATGATTCATGGATAAATGCATGTGATTGATGTAGTGCAGGAGTTCCAACAGTGTAGGGAGATCTCATGACCAGCAACCCCATCCTAACCTCATCCATCCATGATCATCACTTTTTCCACTAAGTCCCTCAAACAATTCATCCTTCCATAAGAACAACTTTCCAGGTTTGTTGAGCAAATCCAACCATCTTACAAACTCTGCTTAGAGCTCTGAAGAAGTCTTAGTCACTTCCTTTACTTATTTCTCCCACCATTCAACTTCCATAAGCCCTACACCACCTTCCAAATCACTCTTATTTCTCTCGACTGGGTCCTATAGGAATACAAGGGATCCTGTAGGAGCATTAGGACATCCTGTAGGATGACCTGTAGTGGCCTGTTTTAAGGCCAAATTGTGAAAAAGCATCAAGGAAGATAGGAGAAGACCCCTACTTTCCTCCCATACCATTTGACCTTTCACCACCATATCTAACCTACCTACCACATCACCAAGAGGATTTAGCATTCATATTTTTCCCACAAAAATGACAAAAAGGAAAAAAGAGTTATTATGTTCATTTACATGCACAACAGTAGAGTGTTTGGTTATTTTAGATTGCATGCCTAGGATAGTAAGATTACATACATGTTAAATTAGAATTATTTTGAAGCAAATCCTATTAGCAATTAGTTATATGAGTGGTGTGTTTAAGAATTTGATTTCAGCCTTTCCTTACTATAGTAGACAAGATTTTAGTTAGTGCAAATTTCCCTTTTCCTCATTGGAAATCAAACTTCTTCTGAATCAATAGAAGGTTGGTTTGAGAAACCATAGTGGTATATCGCCAGCATAGCAGTGACAAAGAATGGACCCATCACATCTACTTTTGTATACAACACTGTCACCTCCAAGTTTCAACGAGCCACGGGTTGATAAAGTAAAGTTGGTATCCCCAAGAGTTGGAACATTCTTGCTGCAATAATGGTGCTCATCAATAGTGTTTCCATTTTTTGACACTTTTTACCAATGCGTAAATTTCTTTGTCATAAGTGGGATAGTTATTCACAACTCCATTAAAAATTTCATAATGAAATGAAATGGTCTTACCATGCTACATAAGAACTGCTCCCATGGTGTAATCACTAGCATCTGTTTGAATCTCAAATGGATATCTAAGATCCAGAAGAGCCAATACTGGTGTTGAATGGATCTTTTTTCAAAGCATAAAATTATGTCTATTGTACATCTCTCCAATGGAAGACTTTCTTAACACTAGTCAATGCATGTAATGGTGTTGCAATGGAAGAAAAAATAGCAATAAATTTCTTTCAATATTGTGTTGCCCCTAAAAAGATTCTTATCTCTGTAACTATATTGGGCTTGGGCCAATTCAGAATGACCTTAACTATTACACTAAAATTTTTCACCATGACTATTTGCAGTTAGTATGGCTCCATCAACTGTCATACTATCCTCCTTGACAAGTCTCATACCTCTGCTCTCCATGTCAAACTCCAAGAAAGAGAGAAAGTCTTTAAAAATCTATATATCTTTGGGTACGCAGTTTCTCTTAGCCTTACCTGCGTGTACGCACCCCAAGTTCACAATACCTGTGTACTTGTACGCTCTGTCTATAAAGGGGAGGGTGCGTACTCCTGTAAAGGTCAAAAGGCGCAAGTTTCACTCTAAAAAAGTTACTTGTAGTCATTTCTAGAGCATTCTAGAAGCTTGTTTGACGTGTATGGAGCACCTCCAGATGGTTCATGTATCCCTATGAAAGAGGAACTTATCCCATCAAGAGGGGAGCTATCCCATCCAAATAGGGGCTTATCCCATTGATGGTGGACCTGAATAACTTCCTCTAGAGCACTATAAATACAGGCATTGGGCCAGAGGGAGGGGAGGTTGAAAGCTGAACATTCTTAAGGGTAGATGTTGCTGGAATTAGGACTCCCTTGTAAAGCTTGAGAGGAGAGATTCCCATCCTTTCCTAGCCTTATTTGAGAGTGGGTGAGCTAATCAAAGTAAAGGAAAACTCTTGCTGGACCCTAGGAGGGACCTGCACAACACCAAGGCTCAGGTTGTAATGGTTTCTTTTGTTTCCACTTAATACAAATGAACTCATTTTTCTCAACAGATTTTTATTCATGATTTGTTTCATATACTCCTTGGTCTGTATGATGGATACGTATTATTTTATGAGTTTATCAGGTGCTATTTAATCTTTTGGCTTGTTAGTGAATGCAGGTTTCGAAGAGAAGGAGGAGCTCATCCGGATCGGCGAAGCTGGACTACTACAAAGCATTGGACTAAAGGTATGTTATAATCACCTGATTACTTGTATTCTAAATGCATGTTTAGAGAAAGGTAGTGTTTATTTGTCTTGTTTGTCACTAGAAAGCCTTTGCTTCTAGGGAGGTCGGTTTTGTCCGCAATATCGACTCTTTCCGCATGACAAAATGGCGACCATACTGGGGAATCCATTGATGTGAATGTTTTTTCCTTTGTGTGAAACTTTGGTCTGAGAAAAGTCGTTTGTTTTCTGGTTTTTGGCTGTCTGACTGTGTTTTTGGGTGGGCTAGCTTAGGGTTAAATTAAATTTTAGTTTTTCTTAGTTTTGCTAGAAGTACGCAGCCTCTGCGTTGAGCACAGTGTGTACCTGTACGCACTGCAGCTTTGTGCACAGAGCGTACGCGCACCTATGCAAACAGGCTGCCTGCGTACCCCTGTCAAAAGCTTAGAAAATTTCATTTTTTTCCTTTTTCTCCTATTAGATTTTGTTTATAGCTTATTTTTGCTGCCCAGATCCACTGTTCACCTGTCAGAAGCTTTCATCTTGGTTAATTCCGTTGGCATTCCTGCTTTAAGCTTTCATCAATTGGGTGTTTTGAGTCTCTTTTTTGAGAAATTCTTAATTTGATTTCCTTTGGTCATTAATTGTGTATGAGTGTTAATCGCCTTTGAGTGTTTTTATTTTTTGATCTTTGGAACTCTCACCCAATTTTCTCGACTTACACTTGATTGTTTCTTAGATTACATTAGAATCGTCTTGTGTTTGAGAATTCTCTTGCATAGCTCACATTTGCATAATTAGAATTCTCATTTTCAGAATATGAATGAAAAATGTGCATAGATTACATTTGCATACTTTTCAAGTGAATTGTGCTTAGATTACAATTGCATAGTTTACATTCTAAAAAATCAATCGTAGATTTATCAGTTTTCTTTGATTTGAATTTACACAAAATAAAAAAAATAAAAATTGGTTTGGAATTGATTTGCATTAGTTTTTCTTGATGAAATTAGTGCATTAGAGAATTTGTTACATTTTCTCTTAGTGATCAATTTTTTTCATTGTTGGATGTGAATGGAAACTCTCTCCTTACTCTAGTTAGGATTCATCGAATTGAAAGGATTGCATTATCATATTCGATTGCATTCAGTTGATTCGGGTCATAACACCATTGGTTTCATATCCATTTACCCATTTGAGTAATAACAACCTTAATAACACAGTGCTTAATTAAAATTCATCTAGTAATTTTTACATTTCTAGGGCTCTGATACACCAACATAGCTTAAGCTAGTGTCTTGGAGTAGGAGAGTAATTAACTCTCCAAGACAATCAAACCAAACAAGTAGCTTATCTTGCGGTAGGATAAATCCAACTGTTACATTTATACTCTGGGAAAGCTCCTCTTAAAGGAGAAGCACGAGATCGTGTCCGAACCAGTGAGGGGATCAATCCTCCTTCATTGGGAACGATGCCAGATACGCACGTACTACAAACGATAAACCTCGGATTAACCATTGTCGAGGAGCCTGGGGTCACTTGTCAGTAAACCTTGGATTATTGTCAAGGAGCCGGCAAGGGGATTGAGCTTGTTACTCTGCCCTTGCGTGCTATCGGATCGTAGATTGTTCCCCCAGGTATATTTGTTACTGTTGGTGACCTTAGTGACTATTATCTTTAGGGTTCTACCCAAGGTGACGGTGGAGGGAAGATCCCACTGTACCTGGAGCAGACATCGGCTAGACTCACTTGGATTTTATGGGGGGTTCACTTCACTCGAGACGGTTAAAGTGGAGGAACTTGGTCCAGTCTATTCATTAAGCAGGTTGCCGAGGTAATTGTTCCACCCGCCACTTCTGTACTGAATTCTGCGATGTTGAATTTCATCACCAACTAGTGTTTTTGGTCTGGAAGGTTACTGTTTGTATGTGGTTTGACTCCTAGATTTGATAGCGCGTGTTAATTTGTTTGTTTTTGCTTTTAGAGGCCATAGGTGTGAATTGTGAATTTTAATTTTTAGGTGTGAATTGTTAATTTTAGTTTTAAAAATTGTTAATAAAATTCACTGAAGTTGAATATAATGGCAAATGTTCCGGAATTTACCAACCTAGGAACCCCTCCTAACGAGAATCCTAGTACTTTTCCTTACTTTGGAAATGTTGGTCCTCCTTATATGGCTACTTTGTCATTACCTGGATTTACAATAGGTTTACCGATATGGTTATTTTCAACTTCGTTGGCCCAAAATACTCCAATTTTTCCATCTCAACCATATGCTTCACCTCAACAGAGTTCACCATCTCAACATCACCAACCTTCTGTTGACCCTTTACCTTCTTCGCCTAATTTTTCTTCCTCCATTTCTTCCTCTTTGCCTGTTAAAATCCTTGATGCTAGTAACCAGGAGGCTAAGAAGAAGAAGAAAGGGAAGAAGATGAAGAAGAAGAAGAAGCAAGATAAGAAAGAAGTCAACCAACCAACCACGACTGTAAGTGTTAGTTGTGTTGAGGAAAACTCCGACATGCATCGTAAACCCAAATACCCTTGCAGGCTTTGTAAGGGTGACCACTTCCTTGTCAATTGTCCTGGTATTCCAAAGGCCTTGGAAGTATGGTCAGAAAAATCTCATCAACTTTCCATTGATCCATCAACCAGTGATAGTCAGGTTCCTGGGAAAAAGGGTAAAGTTAGGTTTCCTTGTAAGTTATGCAAAGGGAGTCATAAAACTCACATTTGCCCTCACATGGATGAAGCCTCAACATTGTTGGAAAACCTTACTGTTCCACAACAAGAATTTCCAACTGGTTACCGTAAACTTTCTCCCAACCTACTGTCAACTGACAGAGTGATTGATCTAACTTCAAGTACAGTCGATCACACTCTTTCATTGGAGAATGAAACTCATGTCACTCAGGTTGATGATCCATTAGTTGATCAAGTGGTCGATTCAATTTCACATTCGGTTGATCCCACTTTCCCTTTAGAGAGTGAATTTCATACCGCTCATGTTCTTCTTGTTACATCAGATTCTTCTATGCCGGGAGGCATTTCACCTGTTTCTACAGAACCCCCTCCAGGTACTGAGGTCTTTTCCTTTGATTGGAATAGACTGACAGAACCTCGTATTCCTTCCTCCATCCCTTTCCAAATCATTGTCAAGGCTGGTGGTAGGGACACACATCGTACTCAGGTAGATGAAGGTGCTTCTGTTAGTATTTCATCCTCAACTGTTTGGAAAGCTTTGGGTTCCCCTCAGCTTGCACTTATTACGCAGAATCTGAAAACTTTTAACAGAACCATTAGTGAACCTTTAGGGATCCTTCCTAAGTTTTCTATTACCTTGGAAGGTAAAACTGTCTATATTGATCTTATGGTAGTTCGAGGTCCCTTGGATTTCAATTTACTCCTTCGGCGAGATTATGTTTATGCAATGAAAGCTGTCGTATCGACACTCTTTCGTGTGATGTCTTTCCCTCACAATGACAATATTGTGACTGTAGACCAGCTTTCATTCCCTAGTCTTGTTTCAACTACCAATAATATGACATCCCTAAATGTTCCTGATTCTAAAGTGGTATCTACCCTGCCACAGGTTAATTATGTGGCAATTGCTCCCATGTTTTCAGTTACCGATGTAAGTGAGCCTCTCACTGTTTGCTCATCTTCCTTTGATTTAGATCCGGTAATTGACATGGAAAACTCTATGGGATTACTTGAACACGATGTTCTTATCCCTTTTGAGTCCCTTGACATGTGTTCCTTCCAGAGAACTATTCTTCCTTCTGATGAAGACCTCTTGGAAGCCATGATCAAGGTGTGTCCATTGACATGTCTTTCTTCCAGTTGGAAGCCATGATCAGGGTTGTGAGGAAAGTTCCTTTTACTGTGTCAACCTCGTTAAAAAATGAATCAGTGTGTACGAGGATAGTTTGTTCCCGTCTCAACCTCATTAAAAAATGAAAATGGATGCTATGAGGAAAGTTCCTTTTACTGTGTCAACCTCGTTAAAAAATGAATCAGTGAGCATGAGCATAGTTCCTTGTCTTGTGTCAAGCTCATTAAAAAATGAATCAAGGATTTTAGAGCACAGTTCCTTGTCTTGTGTCAAGCTCGTTAAAAAATGAATCAAGGTTTTTTAGGTATAGTTCTTTGTTAGGTAGATTGTAGAGTAGTTATGAGCATAGTTCCTTATCTTGTGTCAAGCTTGTTTAAAAAATGAAACAAGGGTTTTGAGGATAGTTCTTTTCCTGTGTCAACCTCACTAAAAAATGAAACATCTCCCACACGTCTTTCCAAGATCTTGAAAGTAAAGCTTCATTCCATCCACCTCATTGAATGCAATGAAGCTTGGGGGGCATGTACCTCGTTTTGCGTCATTATGCTGGGGGCATGCGAACTTATAACAAGCATAGTTTTTCATTTCAAGCTTGCGTAAACAAGAAACCAAATCCGAGCATAGTTCTTTTCCTGTGTCAAGCTCGTTAAAAAATGAAACAAATCCTCCTCTACTTGAGTCGAGAGATTGACTAGATCTCGTAAATGTTAAGTGGTATATTTAGGTTTGTTATTTCAGTTTTTTGCATAATTTTCTTATAGTTTAGGTCGAGTCTCTCAAATGATCTCGTAACTCAACCTTCATTTCATCCAACTAGTGGAATGAAATGACGCTGGGGGGCATGCGCTCTAGCAGTTATGCTTAGGGGGCATCAAGCACAGTTTTCTCTCTGTTTCAAGCTTGTGTAAAAATGAAACTACTTTGAAGCATAGTTTTTCTCTGTTTCAAGCTTCTGTAAAAATGAAACCTATCTCGAGTCAATTTCAGTTATTTTCAAGACTCGTTAAACTCATGAAAATATCGAGATTATTTTGCTATTTTTCATTCTCGTAAAACAAATGAAAATGCCGAGTTCTTTCCATCTTTTCATGCTCGTAAATTAAATTGAAAGTTGGCCATATGAGTACATTTTTATCATTTTTTCGAACTCATTAAAACTTACAAAAAAATGAAAACCATGAGTACATTTTTATCATTTTTTCGAACTCGTTAAAGCTTACGAAAAAGTGAAACCTTGGAGTTCTCTTTTAAGCCCTTTTCAGACTCGTAAAACATGAAAAGATTGCCGAGCGTTTCTTTTACACTCGTTAAAATGGAATTAAAAGACGGTCCTCTTATAGCCCTTTTCTGACCGTAAAAACATGAAAAGATTGCCGGATTTTTGTCGTTTCAAGTTCGATATTGGAAATAAAACGATGTGTCCTTGATCGATTTTTACTTTTCAAATCAGAGACACTAATCATGAAAGTACTCCTTGGTCGTAAAGATCAAGCGGTTCTCTCAAGTATTATTTTATACTTTTTCAGGCTTGGGAGACACAAATTTACGAAAAAGGTCAACCCTGGAGTCTTCTTAAGTTTTTTCAGACTCTCTAAAATTGAAAAACGCCGAGTTTTTCCTATACTGGACTCGTTAAAATTTCACAGTAAAGGACCTGTTCGATTACAAACAGGAACGGACCACTCCTTCTTAGGGTTCGAATAAAAACTAAGTTGGACTCATCTGAAGGATGAGCTTATAATCAAGCATATGTTATCCTCCTCAAGCTTGTAAAAAATAAAGAGGTACTTGCCAGAAATGGTGGGGGAAAAGAGAGAAAAATGAGCCTATTTGTTATCCTTTGTCTCATAAGAAGCCTTATTACCACTCTTGAACACGACACTTTGCATTCACCTGGGTTGGGAAATCCTTTGCCTCACAGTTAATCAAACCACATTGAAAGTCTTCAACCGGGTATTAACTTTGGGTCAAATGTCACCAAGCCATCTGTTGTGTCGTTATGTGTTCAAGAGGTCTCTGCATATAAACCATTCATCTGCAAAATACCCATCATCCATCTTGACCATCCCTGAGTCAGTCCTTACAGCTACATTTCTTCAACTTGATCTATGATTTCATGTTGTGGGCTTGCCTGCAATGGGTCGCTTTCTATCGACATCAGCACATTATCTAGAAAGATGACCTAGAAATCGTCAATACCTTGAAGTCTGCATGCATCAATGGCAGGTTTCTCACCTTTGACGACGATTTACATCATTGACTTTCGATCGAAGGATTCCGTGAAATGTTCGACATCAATTCATTCATTCACATCTCATGGATTGTACTGGGTACTTTGAGAACCATTGACATCACGGGTGGCCTCTCTCACGCTTGTTAACAGTTTACATCATTGACTGGTAATCAAGTGGTTTCTACCATGTTCGACATCAACTCATTTATTCGCATGGATACAATCGTACCTGTTCGGGAAATAGAAATGAAGACCCTGGATCTAGTTTCCACCATCCAGGCTACGAGGAGTTTTGTATTCATTATATAGTAGACCAACTATAAATAGATGGCTGCATCCATAATGTGTCTACAAAGTCTATGATTATGATGTACTGCAAAATCCTTCCTGTATCAGAGCAGTAGATAGTTTGTTAGTTAAAGTTTTCAATCTGAGTATGGGAATGCCTACCTCAGCGATGATATGATCTTATATATGTATTTTTTGTTGAATACTTGCAGGTTCCGACTGGGCTCTCCACAAGATAATCCTTGAAATGATAAAGTGCTTCACCCTTCCTAGATGATATGAAACCCTTATCTACTACAGGCTTCGCACTTTAGGGGGCAATCTGTTACACTAAAATTTGTCACCATGACTATTTCCAGTTAGTATGGCTCCATCAACTGTCATACTATCCTCCTTGGCAAGTCTCATACCTCTGCTCTCCATGTCAAACTCCAAGAAAGAGAGAAAGTATTTAAAAATCTATATATCTCTGAGTACGCAGTTTCTCTTAGCCTTACCTGCATGTACGCACCCCAAGTTCACAATACCTGCGTACTTGTATGCTCTGTCTGTAAAGGGGAGGGTGCGTACTCCTGTAAAGGTCAAAAGGCGCAAGTTTCACTCTAAAAAAGTTACTTGTAGTCATTTCTAGAGCATTCTAGAAGCTTTTTTGACGTGTATGGAGCGCCTCCAGATGGTTCATGTATCCCTATGAAAGAGGAACTTATCCCATCAAGAGGGGAGCTATCCCATCCAAAGAGGGGCTTATCCCATTGATGGTGGAACTGAATAACTTCCTCTAGAGCACTATAAATACAGGCATTGGGCTAGAGGGAGGGGAGGTTGAAAGCTGAACATTCCTAAGGGTAGATGTTGCTGGAATTAGGACTCCCTTGTAAAGCTTGAGAGGAGAGATTCCCATCCTTTCCTAGCCTTATTTGAGAGTGGGTGAGCTGATCAAAGTAAATGAAAACTCTTGTTGGACCCTAGGAGGGACCTGCACAACACCAAGGCTCAGGTTGTAATGGTTTCTTTTATTTCCACTTAATACAAATGAACTCATTTTTCTCAACAGATTGTTATTCATGATTTGTTTCATATACTCCTTGGTCTGTATGATGGATATGTATTATTTTATGAGTTCATCAGGTGTTATTTAATCTTTTGGCTTGTTAGTGAATGCAGGTTTCGAAGAGAAGGAGGAGCTCATCTGGATCGGCGAGGCTGGACTACTACAAAGCGTTGGACTAAAGGTATGTTATAATCACCTGATTACTTGTATTCTAAATGCATGTTTAGAGAAAGGTAGTGTTTATTTGTCTTGTTTGTCACTAGAAATCCTTTGCTTCTAGGGAGGTCGGTTTTGTCCGCAATATCGACTCTTTCCGCATGACATTAACCTTAGAGGGGTTTATCTTCAGCTCACCTCCTCTAACAATGTGTCCCAAATACACTAAATAAATCTTTCCAAATTCACACTTCGACATCTTTAAAAACAATTGTTCTTTTCTCAAGGCATCAAGTACTTTGTTTACATGCATGAAATGTTCATCTATGGATTTGTTGAATATGAGAATATCATCTAAGTAAACAATGACAAATTCATCTATAAATTGTCTCAATGCATCATTCATAACTCTCATGAAAGTAGTTGGAGCATTTGTAATATCGAAAGGCATAAAAATCCACTAAAACTATCCTTGTTTAGTTTTAAATGTGGTTTTCCAAATGTCCTCTTCAGCTATTCTAACTTTATGATAACCAATTTGTAAGTATAACTTAGTGAAATATTTTTCATGCCTCAACTGATCAAGAAAAATCATCAATTCATGGGAGTGGATAATGATTATTTACCATGATTTTGTTTAGTACATGAAAATCCACACACATGTGCCAAGTCTCGTCCTTATTTGGCACCAAAACAATGGGAAAACCACATGGAGAAGTAGATGGGCGTATGATACCTTTCTTCATCAATTCTTGAATTTTCTTCTTGATTTCCATGCTCTCCATAATCGACATGTGATACATGCAAATGTTTGGAAGTGGAACATCCTACTGTAGATGTATCTCATGCTAAATTCCCCTCTTGGGAGGTAACCCATCTAGTTCCTGAAACATCTCACCATGCTTGCTTACCACATCAAACAAAACAGATTTTAATTTTTCATCACAACCTTCAAAAACTTCATAATCAATATCATTATTTTTCTTGATCATGAGAAGCACAAAATTTTTACTTGCATTTACTAGTCTCTTCATCTGCCCTGCATTAACCAAAGAAATGTTCAACTTTTTGTGATGAGCTCTCACAATGTAATCCAACCCATTCTTGATCAATAAGTATTTGTTCTCATGGTGATAAAATATTTCTTTCCTATCATACAAATATGGACTACCCAAAATTATTCCAGAGATTCCAATTGAAACTACATCTAACTCAACTTCATCAATAAACCTTTCAGTAATGGCGAACTTGAATAAACATTTCCTTGTAACCTGTAAGTTTGCATTATTGACTATCCAACCCAATGGATATGGCTTATGATGAGGTACAGTTTCAAGGTTAAGTTTTTTGACCAAGTCTTTTGAAATTAAGTTTGATTGTGACCAACTATCAAATATTGCATCAATCTTTGTATGATTTGAAATTACACTTACATGGAACAATTCTATTCTTGATTCTTCATTTGGAGTGTTGTTATGACTGTGTGAGGAACTAGTGCTTGCAACAACTTCTTTTCCTTTTGTGAGCATGGCTGAAATCTTGGTCTCATCACTAGAATCTAATCCAAGATCATGTTGTGTGGTAGCGGTCGTCTTTTGTTCTCCCTTATTGTTTGGTTTCTTAGGCCTTAGTTTGGGATGTAATTTCCAACAATGGGCTTCATCATGCCCAACTTTAGAACAATGTTGGCATATGGTTTTCTCTCCTTCTTTCTTCACACTTTCATTCTTATTTCCCTTCCATTTTCCTCCCTTCTCTTTCTCCTTACCCTTGAAAGGCTTCTTCTTACTACCCTATTCCTGAATGTTCTTTCCCCTTGCTTCAAGGTGAGTGGCTTGCACACATACCTCATCCAAATTGCTTGGATTGAACATAAGGATAATATGTTTTAAATAGGAATGTGAACCCCCAATATATTTAGACAATGTATCTTGGGAATTCAAATTTACTCCTAACAACAAAGCCCTCTTTCTAAACTTCTTGGTATAGTCTTGGACGGTTTGACCCTTGAGCTACCTAAAATTTTTCCAACTCATAATGAATTTTTTCATATAGGCTAAAGGGTAAAATTTTCTTTTCATTTCAGAAACAAATTCAACCCAAGAAATGGATATCTTACCATTAATTCACATTTCCTCTTGAGTCTTTGCTTCCCACCAGACTAATGATGCTCCTTCTAGCCCCAGTGAAGCCAACTAGATATTTATGTTATCTTCTTAAAGGTTCTAAATTCTGCAGTAAACCTCTAATTAGAAAATCCAATTGTCTAACTTTTTTTCATTAACCTCACCATTGTACATTGGAAGTTCAAACTTAATTTCCAATTTGAGTAAGGGAGTTTTTCCTTTTCGGGTTTGGGAATGAGTATGAGAAGTTTTTGTGGTGGATGTGGAAGATGTTGTTGTTTGAGATGTTGAGAATGATGAATATGATGAGGAATATGGTGAATATGGTGGAGAGGGAGGAGGATTTCCTTCATTACCCTTTAAATCCTTCTTATCATATTTTTTTTAATCTCCTGAGCTTCCTTCTCCATGTGGAGGCTTAGAACTCTCTCCGGCCATTCTAGTGTTCCTCTCTTCATAGAGGACTCTAACCATGTCATTCAAGTCATAGAAAGCTTTCTTGAATGCTTCCTCTTCTAAAATACCATCAGCCTCTCTTGCTCCAGAAATGATGGATTTGGATTCAAGCTCAGCTTCTGGTATTGCTTGTACCTCTTCAATCTCAATTGAAGGTAAAAATTGAGGTGTTTCAAGTGCAACTGGAATTGGAAATTTGGGTGGAGATTGTGACCTTATGGTTATCCTTCTTCTGGGCATTACCTCAGGAGTTGCAACCAACAATTTCCCTTCTCTTATATGCAACTTTAACCTTGTAAGCGTCACAATTTTGAAACCATTAAAACCTTACTTGCACAAAACTCGAGAAATCAGGCAAAGAAACCTCGCACTAATACCAACTTGATCTGTTGTTGAATGTTAGTTTTGTTGTGCTAATTTCAGCTTCATATTTATAAACAAATGCTTTTCCATTACTTCATGTGCATGGTTCTCTTAGGGTGTTTGTGATTGGAAACATGTAAATTTTATCAAGTTTTATGTGAAAAACATGAACAAAATAGAATACAAAATAAGTGTTGAACAATAGCAATGAAAAGTATAGCAAACCGTCAATTTGAACACTTAACACAGTGTTTTGATGAAGGATTTCATCCCTCCTGGGCTACATCTCCTTGGTCGATCTTCCATGGCTTAGGCCTCTGTATTAGATCAATATGGAAAAAATGTTGTTTACAAAGCTCTACTACTCCTAAAACCTATTTCAATGTGTTCATAATGTCGAAATCAACTAGGAACACCTTTTCCTGAGCTCCATTTGGTCGAATTTTGCCAAAGTTATGACAGAAACAATTTTATCCTAGAAAACCTCCACCAAAACTGGAGGAACTCCAGTTAACTTCACTAAACTTGGATTTGGCGCTGATTTTGAAGGTCTGTCAGAATTCCTACCAAACTAAATTGGGGTTAATTAATGATTAACTGTGGATTAATTATAGTTAAGTGGATATTAGCGCATTAAGCGCATTTAATGGTTAACCATTTCCATTTGCATTGTCGGTCTTCTCAGTAGAGGAAACATGGTAACATTAACTGTCGGGTTATGGTCTTTAATCTTCACAGTTTCCAAACAGTTGTCTCAACAGTTACGCAGAGGCGAGGTCACATGCAACATGTTGGAGTTTGTGGTTAAGGTTTGTCGTGTTGTTCGCCGATTTGATAACATTAACCGAAAGATGTTATGGCATTCACATAGGATGGCTAGCCCTCCTAACCACCAACCATAACTTTAATACATTTCAAATACATGCGGAGTTTAATACATGTTAAGAACCACCAGTGCAGCTCAATGGTAAGTCATGAAGTTTGTTGGAAGCAGGTCCTAGGTTCAACCCCCCGACCTACCACAAAACATTTTCACACTACACATCGAGCCGACCTTTAGGGAGAGACACGTGGTGGCCTCTAGGCTTGCCACTTGTCCCCTCCTCACTAGTTCTCCATTAACCAATCATAATATGCCATGTCACCAACCGTAAAACAACCAAAACTTGACACTTGTCGAACCATGACTAAGCATTGACCACCATTGACCTTGCAAAGTCACCTGCCACATCATCGATATGGACTACTGACTGTTCAGTGACTGTACATTTTTCTTTCTTAATTCTTATGTTTAGAAAAGCGTACAAAACTCAATATATTCCTCATACAAACTTGGTTTTCAGTGAAACATGTTGTGTTGGGATCGTCTCGCCAAGGCGAACGTGGTCATTTAGGTTTTGAGCCATTCTATGAACTTTTATTTTTGAGTTAAATACTGAGTACCTAATCAATAAAACTAACTCCTCCAATCTCATCACGAACTTGTGTGAACCTACTCAAATATTGCAGGATAGTTTCATTCTTTTGCATCTTGATATTTCAAAGTTTATCCTTGAGTGTCAGCTTCCTATGGTCACTTCTATTATCGAACATATATGTCAGTTCCTGCCACATTACATAAGGAGTTTCTTTCCCATGTAGATTGGTAACAATGTGGTCCCATACTCCCTCTAATATTATTCTCCTCACCTTGGCTACAACTTTCTCCCACTGAGAAAGGTTCAAGACATCAAATTCTGCTAGTTTTGGAGCATCTCTCTTGATGTATTATAGCAGCCCATTCTCATCCAATACCACCTCCATGCGATCCTTCCATGTGACAAAATTATAGATTCCTTCCAAGGCATACTCTAACCTCAGCCCATTGAAAGTTATCTTCTTATATTTAAAGAGATTGTGCTACACTAAACTACAAATTTGAACCTCCTGAGAAACAATTTCGAAATTCCTTCTCTAATCTAAATCTTTCTCCGATACCATGTAGAAATTATGGTGTATATTTGCAACTGATCATTAATTTTTAATCAAAATCACAAGACACAAACCTACTTTATTTCTCTGTGGAATTCAATTCATAATTTATAACATCAATCACAAAGATTCAATGAGAAATAACACACATGCACACAATATTTACCAAGGGAAATCAATCTATTAAAAACCCCCTTGCTTGCTTGCATTAATCTCATGAATATTTATGTATTACAATCGCTTTGCTCAATTGAGCATAAATTGCAAGTGAATAACCTCTCTATTCTCACTAAGAACCTCTGACCCAAGCTTAGTCGATTTATGCCTCTGCTTGAGCCCCTATTTCCTTGCACAATTCCTTGAAAAATTAGGCCCCTATTATTTATGAATTTCTCCAAAACGGATTGTGTATTTCCCAAGATTAATCATCGGACTATATGAAACACTTGTACACTTAATATTATTCTACAACTATTTTTACGCTACCTTGGAATCTCCACCACAGTTGGGGGACTCAAATTCTTTGAATGCACTAGATATTTTGGGCTAATTGATCAATTAAAAGAATGATCATTGGGTTTCACTGAAGTCCCATTGCACAACTGACCTTCCACTAGTTCTTCCAACAATTGGAACTAGTTCAACTAAAAACAAATTGAAATAACTTACCTTGATTTCTACAAATTAGCAATCAACCATGCATAATTGAAATCTAATTCCTCCAACTTGAATTTACTATGTAAACTAGGTGATATAAGTCATGTCACACAAGTTAACTGCATCCAAGTTATCTACTGATGTGGAAATTCAAATTTTCTCAATTTAATCATGGAAAAATCAAATTGAGAATTTCTAATTGCATTTTTTCAACGATTTCTTGTTTCTGACTTTCGAATATCACATGTTTGGAGTTGAATATGACATGAAAACCTTGATCACATATCTAATTGACACCCAAAATATTATTCTTTAATCCTTATATGTATAAAACCTCATGTGCTTTCGTTCTTCCATTATCGATGGTTACTATGCATTTCCCAATGATTTTGGTAGATGCATTATTTTCAAAAATAAATTTACCTTCGTTTAGCTCTTTGATATTGATAAATTTACTTTGATCCCCTGACATGTGTATTAAGCAGCCTCTATCAACATACCACTTATTCTTTCGCTTTTAATCATATAATATAAGGATGCAATTTTCTTATTTCTCCTTCCATGCCTTAAGTGTACATTTTTCTTCTTCTAAAGTGACTTTACAACTCATGGCCTTATGCTCAGACTAATGGCATAACAACTGCCTTATGAATAAATTCATGACATGGAAAGAAATAACCATAAAATAATCTATGATACCTTGAGGATTGTATTTTGTTTCTTGTTTTGGTCTAAATATATTCCTAAATTTCCTTATTTGACTTCCTTGTTGCATCTGCATCTCCCTTGAGATGGGAAATTATGTCATTTTGTTTGCCTAGTGGCTTCTTTGTTTCCCCAAATTGTTTCTTGACTTCATCAAGTTATTTTGTCAGAATTACATTCTTTCTTTTAACCTCCTCCAACTAAAATTCAAGGAGCATAATACATGTTGTATTTAAGTCCATGTTACCAAAATTTCCTTGATCCATCTTCCAATAGTTAACTATTCCTTAAGATGACCAATTCAGATACCACTTGTTGGCCCAATGGTCACACTGAGAGGGAGGGAAGGCTAAAATCAAGACTGGAAAAAATTCATCAAAACGTTATAAGAAGCACTGGAGGTGGTGATACCTCCAAAAAAATAAACTATGAAGGCTCTAACATTTCTATATCAAGGAATAATAAGATAATTCATGGGTCTCTGCTTGCTAACAAGAACAGTGGAGATCTGGGTGTAGAAAAATCGAGTCCTTCTCTATAAAGGTAGAATCAACACATTATTTTGAGGCGAGGGTTTTATTCATTTTTCTGTTCTAAATTAAAGAGAATAATGATCTGTTTTTTAGAGCTGAACCTTATTTTATTGGGCCACACGGATTTTATCTGAATAAATGGAGCCTTAACTTTGATCCAAATCTATGTTCAAAATGTAGCAAGAAAAGTCTCAATTTTGATTTTTACCTTAACTAAAATTGAGGAAATTTGAAATTCCATATCATTAGAAAACCTGGAGGAGTTAACTGAAGTGACATAGCATTTTTCACTCAATTAATAACACTCAATTCAATTTAATGAGTTGGTGTTTAGTTTACTTGTGTTGGTTCCTAAAAAATAGGATTCTAGCTTAGTTAATTTGAGTTAGGGGCATGAAGTTCATTTGTGTGTGGTGGGTCCTAAATTTTAGTAGCCTAAGTTGAGTTAATTTCAGTTGTAACAATTTAATTAAGTTAAATTGAGTTATGGTCAATTAAACTAGTTTTACTTGTTGGAGGAACAAGTGGAAGGTCATGTAGTGGGGTGTGACTTGATTGATCATCCAGATAAATAATCAATCAGCCTAAATTAACCCATGCATGCAGAGAATTTGAGTTACCCAGTTGAGGTTGGAGTTCAAGGGTAGTGAACTATCAGTTGTAAATTGTTCAAATTTGTACAGGTGGTGCACACAGTCATAGAATTGACCTAAATTCACTATGCAATCTAATTGAGCAAAATTCCTATTTAATAGGGGCTTAATTCCTCAAGGAACAATGCAAGGAAATAGGAGCTTGGGAAGGCTGGAAATTGGTTAAGTGTCAGGCCAGGTACATTCAGTTAGGCAGAGAGATAGTCTGTACTAGTGCAAGGTGTGCTCAGGCTTGAGCAAGCATTTTATTTCCTTCTCTATTCTCTTATTAATGCAATACAGAAAGTAAAGGGTTTTGAACAGTTTCTTTCCCCTATATAAATATTTGTGTATGTTGTTGGCATTATGGTACAAGTGTTGTCCTTGATGGAAATTCACATATATGATAACCAGATGTATCCACAAGTTAGTTCAAAAATGATAAAGTGATGCATGATGGCAACTCACATTGTAATAGGTCGATTCAGAGGTAACAAATGGCATAGCAGAACATGATGATAGGACAAAGGATTTCAGATCAGAAAAAAGAAATTGAGGAAAGAGAATGTTTTAAGTTTTATATGTTGTTTAACCTATTCCAAGTGACATATACATGTCGGTACGCAGAATAAAAGACACATAAACATATGCATGCATTTTCACAAAAGGAAAAGTGTGTATGGGATGGAAAATTAAGGTTAAAGAATACTAAGGGTCCATACCATGGTATTAGTCCACAATATTGAGTGAAATAATGATTACTTGATCCCATCTATGAATACCATAGGTTCTAAGTGTTTTTTTGGTGCATGGTATTGACAAAGGCTCTAAGTATATAAGAAGGATAAAATCAAAGGGCTATATGTGCAAGTGAAAAGGTTTTTTCAGGAATACTTCTATCTAAAGTATATTTTGTGTTGTAATGGATATGGTTATGATATAGATCTGAAACATCTTGTGCACCCATGAATACAATGTTGGATTAGGATCATGAGACCTGGAATGACTTATCATTGTATGATCTGATAATGGATAGGCTAGATCTGAGTGCTAGCGCATGTTTTATCCTTCAAATTCTATGATATGGGTATTCTGAAGTCTTGAAAAGTTGTGAAGTTATAAGTCTTTATTTATAGATCTATATGCTGGTTCGCCTCAGTGAAGGCGCGTATACACGCAGATTTGACACTTCCAACTGACACATGCAGAGGAAGGGCTTGTTGTCCAGAAATGACTGATCTATCTAATCAAAGATGTTGTTTTACTGTTGTTTTTCAATGATGTATTCATTAGATCTGAAGTTAAACTATTTGTATAAGGAGATTGAGTCTGGCTAACTGATTGATTAAGTAAGAAGGATGATCTTTGTTGCTATATGTTTAGAACTCTGTAATATGACAATAGATCTTCAAAATTTCTTTGGTTAGTACAATTTTTTGTTCAGAAGTTTTATGATTCACTATCTTTAGAGATATACGTAGGTTGGGTTACAGAAAGTAGCGTATACATGCAGGTTGTCCTCATTGAAGTAGCATATACATTCTGACATATGATTTTTGAGGTTGTAGTTGGTTCTGGTTGTTGATGTAGTGTTCTAGGTTCAACTCTATGTTCTGGTGATAGTGATCTGACTGTTTAGATTGATTGATTGTGTTTTTCTTCAGATTTGATGGGTTTCAGTGATTGGTTTATGTAGTTGTATTTGATGGTTGTATTGCAGTGGTGATTGATTTTGAGCTTCAATGTTACTGATGGGTATAGTATGAAAATTTGATGAAATGTGACCTACATATTGTGTTTATGTGTACCAGGAGTATCCAGTCTGAAATTTTTTTAAACATGGTCCCTGGAGAAAGAGTGAAGGTGGTAGCCTTCTGTAGGTCGGTGCCTACATACTGGTAATCATATAATCCAGTACAAGAGCTAGGGGGTTAGAGCTCCCTTCCAGTAGAAGCTAGAAAACAAGTGAAGGTTGTAGCCTTCAGCAGGTAGATGCATGCATACTGGAAAGAGTCTGCACTAGTACAAAACTTGTAAACACTCTTTAATAAGAAGATTGAAGAATGATATGACAACAACGGTGGTTTTTTCCCACATTGGTTTTCCACCTGAAAAATAGTGTTGTTCATGTGTACTTCTTATGTGTGTTGATTTATTATGTTCTTACTGTGTCTGTTTACTGCTTAGTAAATGCATCACACTATTATTTAAGTTCAATAGACAATGAATTAGTTGTTTTACAATTTTATTATCTATACATTGGTTTCATTCATTATAATCGCAAACATATGTTGTTTGGCTTCTGTAAAATCACTTATACAATTTGAAAAAGAAAATTATTATTGTGAAAGTTTAAATACCGATTCACCCTTCCCCAGTACTTTTCCCAACAATTGGTATCAGAGTGTTATAGCACCATTTACTACTCTTGCTAGATCAGATGCTCTGATTATGGCCTAGGGAAACCCTTCCTTCCAGACTTGGTCCAAAATCTAGAAAACAATGTTTTATTCCCTATACGCTACTTTTGCCTATGATAAAAGTGTGTACACACACGTCAGTATATACTCGACCCACGTACATATGTTAAAACACTTAAAAATAATAAATTTCCTTAATTTCGGGCGGAGTTCACAGGTTTTACTTGTTACTCACCTCCTATAGCCCATGGCCCAACCGTTTCCCAATTGAAAAAACTAATTTGGAGAAGTATAAATAAACCTCCATGGGAAGGCCTTAAAGGAGAAGAGATGAGATATTGATACTATAGTGATATTATCCCTGATCTAGTCTAACGAAATCCTTGTGCCTCTTTCACTCCCCAAAGTTTAAGGAAACCCTTGTTTCCTTGTCGGAGATATCCTTCATCTCTCTTGCAATATCCTTGTGTTGGTGATGGAGGAAGATTTATGAGGCCGGGAAAGGATGGATCCAGAGGACAGTTCCTCTTGGAGCCGGAGAAGGACTCAGGTCATATTTCTCCACCTTACTTGTATCTTACTTCAATAAAGAAATGTTGTTTAGTTCCCGATATTAAACATGTTTATGCATTGATTTATATTGTAATTCATTTATGAATATTATATTGATGCGTAATTGTTCATTCATTTATATTATCTAAAGTTAATATCATGAACATGCTTTATGTTTCTACTACTGCATATGTTTCATTTGAATTTTTCAGGTTTCAAAGACATCAGGAGAAGCTAAGGGTTTGCACCCTATGGGATCTATTGAAACGTAGGACCCCCGAGTAAGGACACTCTTGCACAGTTGAGTAGAATAAGCATTTAGGTTGTTTACCTGAGAATTTCTTGTTGTTGTTTGCCATCTTCTCTGTTGGGGTTTTCAACCCAAGACCCTAGGGTGATCTCACCCGCAACACAGAGCAGGTCCTTCAGAAGAAGCTTGACTACTTGAAGGAAGATCTCTCAAGATGAGCAATCAAGAAGGAATGGCATCTATTAGACCACCAATCTTCAACAAAAATAATGTAGCATTTTGGAAGATAAGAACCAGAGCCTATCTTTAGTCACTTGGAGCTAATGTTTGGGAAATTGTGGAAGGAGGATACCAATATCCAGTAGCAGTCCCCACAAATACAACAGAAAAGAAATCATATGAAACCTATTACAAAACCGTCAATGCACTATTGGTAAGTTTATCAGAATTAGAATTAGTCAAAGTCATGTAGCTCAACACAACTAAAGCAATATGGGACAAAATCATTCAAAGCTACGAAAGAGATTCCCAGGTAAAACATGCTAAGATCCAATCCCTTAGAATTCAATATGAAACTCTCAAGATGCATAGTGATGAAAACATTGCTAGTTACTTTTTACGAGTAGATGAGATTGTAAATCATATGAAAAAATGGGTGAAGAAATAAAGGAGGCTACTATAGTAGAGAAAATTTTAAGATCTATATCTTCTAAATTTGAGTCAAAAGTATATGTCATTGAAGAAAAGAAGGATCTACAATTTTTTTATTGTTGTTCAACTTCATGGAATTTTAACTACCTTTGAAATGAGGAAAGGAGGTCCATCAGAAATCAGAGAAGCCACTTTCAAAGCCTCTGCAAATCGAAAAGAAAAGGAAGATATCAAGGAATCAGGATATATATCAGAAGAAGATGAGCTAAAATTTGTGAAGAAACTTCAACTAGGTTCTGGAAGATTCAGCGGTAATCGTCCCTTCAAATGCTTTTCTTGTGGTAGAGTTGGTAATTATGTTGCTAAATGTTCTCATAAAGATAACCATGAAAAAGGAAAGGATTCTACAAAAGGTAATAGGAAACAATTTGTTAATAGAAGAAGTTATTATACTCATGAAGATAGTGATGGCCTGTCTAATAGTTATGAAGGTATATTTGATCAAGATATTAAACTACTCATGGCTTATGAAAATGATAATTTTATGGATGCCTTAGAAGAAGAATATTTTCTTGAAGAAATCACTCAACTCAAAATCTGCTTGGAAGAAAAGAATATAGTCATAGACACTTTAACACATCAACTCACAGAAAGGGAAAATCACAATGAAAAAATAGAGTGTGAAGTAGTGTGTCTAAGAAAGGAACTTGAGAAGACAAAATATTTGAATCTTATATTTTCTAAAGGATCAAAAACCTTATATGAAATCATCAAGGTTCAGTCTTCTCCTCTTATAAAGACTTTTCTTGGATACAGTGGAGAAACATCCCAACCAGAAAAGTCTTCACCCATCACAAGAAGCTATCTTAATGCAGCAAAAACTAGTCAACAATGTGTCAATCCTTAGCAAAAGCCTAAAATTATTCCCCAGCTAAATCATTTTCATTTTACTCCAATGGTGAACATCAATAGAAGCACTAAACAAAAGATGAACAATACCAAAAGATTTTATGATCACATAAACTTATTCTTTAATGGAAAATTATTTTCATGCCATAACTTTGGTCATAAGGCTACTCAATGTGTTTCTTACAAAACTATCATGAGTATAGAAGCAAGAAAAAAAGGAGCGTGACAGGAATCAAGAAGAACTCTTATATAACTTTTCACCTCTTGAAGATGAAATTGAATGTTCATTTTGCAATAACTTTGGTCATGAAGATTCTGAATGCAGGAGAAAATCTCAGCCAACATATCAAAAGGACCAAACATCATCAAAATCCAAGGTATGGAAAAAGAAGGAGATGCAGTTAGAAAGATTTGACATAGCTCTGTTTGCAAAAGGACAAGAAAATCAGTGGTACATTGATAGCGAATGCTCAAAACACATGACAGGTGATAAAGATAAACTCATTTCATACGATGCTATAGAAATGAAAAGAATGTCTCTTTTGGAAATGACACACCAGGTGTCATTAAGGGTAAAGGTTATGTTTATCTAAAAGAAAGGGTTGAAAGTTGAAATGTATGTATGTTGATGGATTAAAGAATAACTTATTAAGTGTTAGTCAAATGTGTGATCAAGGAAATGAAGTTGTGTTTCGATCTAAAGAATGAGTGGTTTGTGATCTTGACACAAGAAATACCATAATCAAAGGTACAAGAACACCAAGCAATGTGTATATACTAGAAGAAGGTCAAGAACAATGTTATCTAAGAAAAGTAGAAGAGAACTAGTTATGGCATAGAGGATTGGGGCATCTAAGCTTTTCTCAAATAAGAAAATCATGCAGGCTCAAGGTTGTTTGTGATCTTCCATATATCATCATCCCAGAAAGTACCATCTGCAAACCATGTCAATTTGGTAAGAAATCCAAAGTTCAATTCAATGCCAAAGAAGGATGAGAAAGTAAGCCTCTTGAACTCGTTCATACTTATTTGTATGGACCAACAAGGAAAAGGTCACCTCGTGGAGAAGAATACATTTTATTCATTGATGATTTTTCTAGAATGTGTTGGATTGGGTTACTAAAACATAAAGATGAAGCATTTGAAAATTTTAGGGTATTCAAAGCTTTAGTTGAAAATGAATTAGATCTAAAGTTCAAATTTCTCAGACCTGATCAGGGAGGAGGATTCATATTAGATGAATTCTTTGAATTTTGTGAACAACGTGGAATAAAGAGATAGTTCTTTGTTGCCATAACTCCTCAACAAAATGACGGGGTGGAAAGAATGAATAGAACAATTCAACAAATTGCTCAAGCTATTGTTGATGAGTCAGGAACTTCTGACACCTTCTAGGGTGAAGCTGCACATACTGCAGTAAATATTCTCAACAAAGCTCATGTACGTGTAAATAGTGATAAAACTCCATATGAACTTTGGTATGGTAAGCTTCCCACTATAAAACACTTTAGAGTACTTTGAACCAAATGTTTCATCAAAAAGACTAATGAAAAACTTGGTAAGTTTGAACCAAGAGCAGAGGAAGGAATATTTCTTGGTTATTCATCTAGAAGTAAAGGATACAAATGTTATAATAAGAGACTTTGAAAAATTCTTGAATGAATTGATGTTGTAATCGATGAAGCATGCATAAATCTGAAACAGGTGACATCAACAAAAGAAGATGATAGTAATGAATACGGTGAATGCTTTCCTGTATCAAATCGAAATGATATAGAGGAAGAAACCAATGAAGCATCAGAAGAAGATACATCTAGCAGGGAAACGGCTCCATCCAGGCATGTTCAAAAGAATCATCCAGAATATCAAATTCTAGGAGAAAAGGGGTTTGGAGTACAAACAAGAACAACTCTTGTAGGATCTTCTAGTTATCTAGCCTTATTATCCTCCATAAAACCAAAAAATGTAAATGAAGCTAGCAAAGATGAATGTTGGGTTAAGGCCATGGATGAATAACTTGACAAAATTGAAAAGAATGATACTTGGGAATTAGTTCTTGTAGTGTTGTTTTAATGAATCCTAATTGATCGAGACTGTAACATTTAATTGTCAACCCAGGGTAGGTCTTGTTGTTTCAATGGAGTTCGCACTATCTGTGCCGATACACTACATCCAAGAATGAGAAATGGAAATAACAGTAAAAGATGTCGCTGAATCAATTTCAAAAAATCAAATCATTCATGTAGAAATTAAAACACTCCACTGAATTGAAATCACACTTCGCAATTACCAGAGTAAGGGCATGCCACACAGTAAACCAATGACTACACCAGATGGTCACTATCATTTTGTTTAATCAAACTAGTGTAACAACATAATATAATATGGAAAAGAATAACACGATATTAGTTAACGAACCAGATGAAGAGAAGTAACAACATCATTGTAGTGATTTTAATATTAAAAATAATTAAGAGTTACAAGAGTAGAGTAACAGTGCTTTTCTATAGGTCATCCTTGTACATAGGAAATCAATTTTCTTTTATAATTATTACATGCCCAAAATTAGGAATACATCAGTCATGAGAATCTCATGATTCTCATGCTAATCATAAAATGAAAGTAGTTACAACCTATTTCTAAATACAAATTCCTCTCAGATGCATTGGTTAAGATTACAACCACTTGGGTCCCTTGCTTCTAAAATAAACAATTCCTAACACCTGACAGCTATTATGTGGAATAGTACTCACAACTTTCCATCTCTAGTGCAACAATATCCTACGGTTGAATAGCGGTTCGCGATTTAACTGAAATCATTGGTGACAACACCTTGGTGTAACAGTGGTGTTCTGTATCAGCACGTGTTGTAACAACATTTAGTGTGTAACAACAACCTATAACAACATACAAGATGTAATAGCAAACTGCTCTACCCCGCTCTGAAACCGATTAGCGATGCCTATTTACTCCATAACCTTGTTCCCATGAGAAACACTTGAAAAAGAGAAGAACTTCCAAAATACTCCTCGAATGCTCACCTCAATTAGCCACAAAAAGGAATACAATATCATATTATTCAGAACAACATGGAAAAATACATGATAGTGGAATAGGTTGTATAAATGAGAAAAAGGTTGATTAATCATGTAAAGTTTCATGGGCCTAGAGGATAAGAGGATCAAAACTAGGGAAAGAAGGTGTAGACAACAGGTAAAAGTCACACCCAACATCTCCCCCCAACTAAATCAACTGCACGTCCCCATGCATAACCCCAGCTTCTCTTGCTATACCCCCGATGCAAGTCTGTAAAATTGTAAGCACTAGCAGTGTCTTCACCCATAGCTATGTGCCCCTGAGTGGCCATCAACTGTCGTGGCCAAGATTCTTCTTCATAATCACATAGGTGGTATTCCGGCTAATAATCTTCTACTAGTAACCAAATCAATGGAAATTTAAATCTAAGCCCGATCGAAAATGCCCCCAATGTATGCACGATCCGAGAATATTCAAGCACCAGTGTAACAACAGCCATGAAATTTCTATATTCAAAAGGATAACCTTCTTACAACTTAGCACTATAGGCTTCTGTGCATCTAAGGCATCTTGCTAGCACTCAACTTTTCATTTGTGCATGTGTTGGCTTGTTGGGGCTTGACCCAAGTTCAGAGTTAATTAACCAAACAAATCCCTGTACTATTGGCCCTTTCGGCAACAGTCCATGGGGTGCGGATTGAGGTCTCACCCGAAGTAGTATGAGGGGATGATGGAACCAGGCTTCTGTACCCTTCAAATGTCTGAGAGGTTTATTTAGTCCAACTGAAAATACCTTCACGCAGGTTATTTCTCTCACTTCCCTAGCCTACGAGGCCTTTACACCCCGATATATTTGCCTTCGCGTAGCCCTAACCAGTAGTTGTGGGCTTTTGCGCTGGTGTAGCAGCGATCTACACTCTGTCCCCAAGTCACACTGTGGATCTTACTTATCTTCTTATAATAGTTAGTTATCTTCACATAAATAGATACCTTGTATTATATTCACTTACTCAACACTTTTATATTAGTTCGCGTAGTAAATAAGCAGTAATCTTGCAATTCATAGCCAATAATGCATAAGACAGGAAAAGATACACATAAATGTAGTAAAACTTCTCTTTATTAATGCTTCCAATAGTTACATACTCGACCTACCCTACACACTCAGCTGCAGGGGTCCGCACACTCAACTGTGGACTACTAGGCCTCTACGCACTCAGCTGCAGAGCCTTCTCCTACTCTACGACCCAAAGACATAACTTTACCCTTCGACTTATTGCTTCATCGATTTATTTCCATGATCCCTTCATGTCTCTTTTACACTTAGAGCCTTGCTCTATTTATACAATCCCATGGTCCGCAGACCATGGGTAGATTTCTCAAACCGACATTACATTACGAAAATGAGGGCGGACAACCCTCTGTCTCATTGACCATCTTCGTGCTCCACACCCATAAATCGTGGAGTCTTTACAATAGACTAAGTCAAAACTTGGGCTTTAAGCCCAAAAACTTTCTTTGGGGGGATCCCACGCCCAACAGGCCCCAAACATAAACATTGTGACTCGCCCTCGAGTCACTCTATCGGTGTGGAGATCTTCACTCGGAGACCTCCCAATTCTTCTCTGGCAGTGGCAAGGTCGACAACGCACTGAGTGGCTGCCTATTGAATCTCCTGTACATGTTGTTCTGAGACCGTGGTGTCATCATTGCTTCCCTAGATCTGTTCCTACATCCCCTGCATCTGCACGAGCTTGCCTTCAATTATTGCTATGATAATCAAGGCCTCATCAGTCCAAGGCTGAACACGCACCTTCAAAACTTCTTCTTTGTGTCACGTTGTGTCCACTGCCTCTTTAAGCACTTTGTCTTGTTGCATTCGTGTGAGCCTCTGAGTGAGGGCCACCATTTGCGTGGTCCCTTTGATGTTGTTGTACTACTATTGTAGCTCAAGTGCCTCCGTTTCTGAGCACTATATGTTCGGGTCCCCCTGTAGATTTGTGAGGACCTCGAATGATTCTTCTAACATTCTGGTTCAATCCCTTACTTCACTGCTGATCTCTTCCATCCCTGATGCAATGGCGCTAGCACACTGTTCTCTTACCTCTGGAGGAGTTGAAGGTTTCTCCTTTAACCGAAACTCTGCGATCTGAAGGTTCAACTCTAGCTAAACCTTGGCCATTTCTTCTTGTGCTTTGCGCACCCCTGCTACTAATATTTGGATGCGCACCTCTATTGGTGCTTCAGCTAGTATGGCTAACTCAGGGACCATCTAGCAGGTTTCTTCCAGTACTTGCACCATCTACCTGTTTTGAGACACGACCTCGTCATGCTACAAGTTCAACTGCTCCATGTTGATCTTCTGCTCACTCAGCACCTGCAACGTGCAGCTCTCCCTAGCCTACAGTTATGCAGTTATCCGATCCTGCAGAACATATAGTGTCTCCCATGGAAGCGTAGTCATGTTGATCCCTATCCCCTTTAGTGTACTAACTATAGGCCGGTCGACCCCATTCTTTGTAACTAGTGCCCCTTCTAGTAGCGCTATTATGTTGGTTGTATGAGCGTGCAACATTTCCTCGGCGGCAGTTGTTCCTACTATGAGGTTGGTCGAGAGGGTACTGTTATAGACATATTTGTGCACTGCAACCCCAATCACATATGTCCATAAACCAAGGGCTTCTAAACCCCTAAAAGTGTTGTTTCAAGCCCTAAAGGATCAAGGTCAACTGATTATATCATTTCCCAGAAGTTCTCCCTGAAAAACTGCTTATAACTGGTCAAAACTGGACCATAAAGATTGCTCCATGCTAAGGGTGTGATGCATCTCACCTGCTACATACAAAGGGTGCGATGCATACTGAAAATCCCTTCTATAGGGTGGAATGAGTGAGAGTAGACAAATGGCATAAGCAGTTTTCTAGGTGGAAACTCAAAGAATCTTCTAGAAACTGCTCATATGAAACTTGCCTCTCTGAATTCGCCTAGGGATGAATATGATATCATAAAATCTCCAGGTGGAACCAAGAACTATTAGTGAAATAACACTAATCAAAATCCCAGAAGCTGACTCACTCTCCTGCAAACATCTATATATGGATCCCTCATCCTAGAGATCCAGAGGCTGGAATTTTGTAATTTGTAAGGAAGTGCTGTTGGTTTCTCTTTGAGACATTGTATTGTTGGGTGATCTTGCTTTTTATGAGGTGAAGAGGGCTTTCATGCTAGGAGGATGATGCTGGATTAGATAGCTTGGTTGTAATCCTCTCTTCTACTACTTCTATCAATAAAGCTATTTGAGTTTTCCTCCATATATTTGTATATATCTGAATCTTGTATTTATATATGCATTTGTATGGTCAATGTACATATGATCCTATATTGTTTATGGTTATAGATATCTATGCTTTGATGGTATTTTGCTGCTTTGACTCTATAGGTGTTCTTTGAAGCAGGACAAGTGAGAAAGGAGTGGCAAAAGCTCTATCAAGGGAGAGGGGAAACAAGCAAGGAGACTAGCGAAAGACTGAGGTTGGTACTCTCTGCTTCTCTCTCATCTATCTCTCATAAAGGAAAACAAAAGTAACTTTGGTTTGTTTGTTTCTAAGATAGCTACCCGTCTTAGTGGGACTAGTAGCTCTGAATGGACACTAATTTTCCTGATAACAAAATTGCGACTTCGTTGGGGAACGAATAGTTTGTTTGTTTTGTTACTGTTGTTTTCTTTATAAACTATAGACCGAGCCTGAAGTTAAGCCAGCTAGCCTTCGAACTGCTTTTTCTATGCAACTGCAAAGTAGATCAACGTTGCTTCAATCAATCTATGGGTAGCTTATGAACTAAACAACTGACTTGCAAACATCCTAAGTTCCCTAGTGGTATCTCAAATAACCTCATTAGATTAGCCCCTATACTTTGTGTTTATTGTCTATCATTAGCTCAGCTTAAATCCCTAAACTCAGCTACAAACTGTGAGTGAAAACCAAGCTCAGTCTCGTCCCTGGACCATCGCACTATCTCTCATTGGTAATCTGGTTGCATTACACCTCCCATGTGTTGCAGGTGAGATGCATCCCTGTTTCCCTATGTTACAAGTGTGATGATTGAGTAAGATTGTTTCTGCCTCCAGATTTTGGTTTTTCTTCATTGTCTTGAGTTTGATTTAGTAGTTTTGTTGTCTATGATTAGTATATCACTGTTGAAACCTTCTTCCTTTGCATTATTCATCCTCCATTGATAAATAATTGTGAATGTTTTTTTTATGTATTTTTCATCATTTACATTTCTCCTTTGCAAATAGTAGCTTAATTGAACTATCGTCTTTTGATTTGAAAGTGTCGCAATTGTCGTTTTCAGTCAAGAAAAAGAGTGTCGTGAAGTCTTCCTCTCTTAGATATTCAATTACACTTTTTCCATTGTACTTGATTTTGAAAATATTAGTATTTCAAGTGTCGAAAGCAATTTTAAATTCGAAATCACAAAGTGTCGTCTTAATCTTCCTTTCATTTCGAAAAGAGAAAATTGTTAGTACTGTTGCTTTGAAAGAAAAGAGTTTAGATCTGTACTTAGTTTTCTTTTTGTCATTCTCACATTAAGGAAACTAAAAAAAAAAATACATGCATATGCATTTGGATTTAGACTACATGTGGAAATTGATTTAGGAAAAGTGCATCTAGTGTGTGCTCTCTACTCTATGTTGAAAGAATTTTATTTCTCTTTCCTTAGTAGCTAGGATTTTCTTTGCCAAAAGAAAGTAAACGACTGTTTGTCATCTTAGATTGCATATTTAGGAATTGTATATATACATCATGCGTTGAACCTTAAAGGAAAACTTCTTAAGAAGGATCAACTATAAAATAAACCTCAATAAACATAAAAAAGCTTTGGAACCTAATGCACAACATCTAGAAGTCTAGGCTAGAGACGTATTCTGGTGTCGTAAAGCCTGGTAACTATCATTTTCATCGTAGGTTGGGTGATTCCTCCTCTTTGATATGACAAGTGCCAGTACGGACTTGTGCTCCCACGTACCGTTGAGTATATATTGGGAGAACACAATAGGCTATATCCTTTATCCTTAAGAAGCCGTGTCTGCCGCCCTATCGATCGCAATGCACTGAACACAACATTCGGGAAGATTGACTGCCATACAGTAAAAAGTATTCTGCAATTTTGCGATTTTTTTGGTAATCCCTCTGTCTAGATTTCCAGAGTAGTCACTTTTGTTCCTTTTCAGACTCCTTAAAAGAAAAGGTCCATCTGACCACTTGTCACTTCAGGCTCATTAAAAATCGAAAGCGACTAGAGTCATCTTTAGCTTTTTCTTGACTCTTAAAAATTGAAAAAACAAGTTGTGTCAAAGCATCATAAAATTTATTTTAATCGGAATAACATCATTGTTCCCATGTTGGTCTTAGGTTGAGAAAAATGGAGCCCATCAATCAAGAATTTCCCCTTGGGGGGAATCCTAGTCCTTTCTCTTCTTCGGGAGATGTTGGTGCTTCACATATGGCTACATTGTCCCTTCCAAGACTTACAATTGGCCTGCCAATATGGATTTTCTCGACCTTTTCCCTTCAAAACACCACAATTCATCAGCAATTAAATCAGCAATTAGATGATCCTAAAGTCACTCCCCCACCTTCTACTTCGTTTGTTTCATCCTCTCCTTCTTCCTCTTCGCTTGGTGAAACTAGTAACACTAAAAACAAAGTAACTGAGAAGAAGAAGAAGCCAACGACAAAAGGGGGAAACCATGCATCGTCTGGAAAAAATCCACACACTACACCTTCCAAACCTAAATCTCCATGTGTCATTTGCAAGGGATACCACTATCATCGAGATTGTCCCTGCATCCCACGGATCTTGAGGGATTGGTCTCCCCGCTTGCACAATCCAGTGTCTTCAACCTCTAACGATCATGTTGAAAGCACACCATCAACTAGTAAAAAAGAAGTCAATGGAAAGAAAGGAAGATATAAATTTCCTTGTAGAGTGTGTGAAGGCGATCATGCCCTCCACCATTGTCCTTTCTTAGATGAAGCTAAAAGAGTCTTGGATAAGCGTCCCGCTTCACTGCAACGACTTCCTCCTGGATACAAGAAACTCTTGCCGAGTCCATCGCTAGTTGAAAATCCGTTTGACACACCTTTGTTGTTGGTCGAAGCATCTATAATTGAAGATAAACCCTCTAAGTCTGTTATCACTCAGATTTTCCTTAAAGTTGTTGGGAAGAGGAAAGGGGTCCGAGGTAACCACAAACCAACTTTTAGATACAAAATCTAGCCAATGTGTATCCAGAGAGGGCTCTCTCTTTAATTTTTAGATTTGTTTTGAAAGATATTAGACTAGTTATGAAAGTTTAGGGGTTTTGATTGTATTTGGTGGTGGAATTCAATAGCAGAGGGGTAGGACTGAGTAGTTTAGGCCATTGGGCTAATGGAGTCAAAGCAGATGACTTAACTGGATTTGGTTTCTTAACAAGGGATGGTTTCACAGGGAAAGATAGTCAAATAGAGAACAAATAAAGACTTAAAATAGATGGAATGGCCTCAAAATGGGTGAAGGGCAGTTAAGACTCCTTCAACACATTCGAAAGAGGGAACTTGAACGATTACTAATAAAGAGCATTTAAGAATTCTTTACTGAATAATCAAAGTGAAAAACTAGGAAACAAGAGCAATTAAGAATTAATTGTTTATCCTAATTTAGAGGAAAACATTAAGAATAACAACAATTGAAAACAGATTGTACTTAAGCACCTTCCGAAATATTCTTTTTCGATTATCATTAAGATATGAAACATAATTGATATAATAAACAAGAATAATTTAAAACATGAAATATAGAAGACTTATTGATCTGGTGTCTGACCAAGAATTCTGTGAGAAGTCCTTTGCATCAATTCTTTATCCAGCAAGCCATACAAAATTTTGTCCAATAACACTTTATTCCAAAATGATCAGTCTTACAGCAATGTCTAAGAATCCACCCTCAATACTCCAATTGAGGGAGTATTTATACAAAAAATTTGCAAAAAATATCTCTTAATAGAGTGAGATATATTCTAGGATGACTATGAAGAAGTTACAAGAAAATAGAGACAAATGGTCTCATAGATAGGAGAAAAGGTAAACTGATGTTGTGTTGTTCCTATTCTTGTGAGTGTGCTAGAGGCAGACCCTATGATTTGGCTTGCTGTTGTCTTCTTTGGTAACTCTATGATGGCTGCCTTGTTTTTACTGATACTCTTTACCTGTTCTAATACACTTCGACCTGTTTGATCTCTATTTATCCTCTTTACCAGTACTTACTGCAATAAATAACACAAAATTTATTTTTTACCAAGGATAATTTTACAAAATGTCTAACATTTCTTCCCACCATTGTGCTTCTAGTATTCTAGTTTTTTGAAACTTTCTCAGGGTCTCATCAGTTTCTGTGTACCTGAAAATGGTAGGCTAAATTTGAAACAAGTGTTTTGTCTCATGCTCAACATAGAACAAGTTCTCTAGACTGTCATAGATAACTCTGCCTGTAGGCAATTCTTTTGTTGTTGATGCACTTATTGATGGACCTGCGTAGTTGCCTGCATACTTATTCAATTTCTCCACATAGTATTTATGACTCATTAGTTTATCATGAATAAATAAAGGACTTGGAAACCCTTTACTCTGCAAAATATCAAATATCTTCATGAAAGCATTAATTTCTTCTTGCATGTCATCGCACCTTCTTTCTAAGTTTTGCATCAGAGTTCCTTTAGTAAAAACCCTTTTGACTTCCAAAATTGTCCCTGTTCTATCTTGAATGCCCAACTCTTCAAGCTGGTACTTATTCTTGGTATTCAAAAACTGTATAAGCCTTTTGACTTCCTTAGGCATATTTCATAACTCTGCCCTTTCCTTTTGAACTTCTTCTTGAGCTAGTTTCACTAAATCAATTTGCTCAAAAATTATTTTATTTGATGGCCAAACATCATTTATTGATTGAGTGATGTTGGCCCAAAGAATGTTCTTTATTTCTGTCAAAGGTTTTTGAAATGTGAGATCCTTTTCTAATGATTTTACTAGGTTTTCTAACCCTTTGATCTCTATTGTCTTTTTTTCAACATTTATTTTTGAGAGATCATACCTCTGTTCCAAGTTGGCATACTGTTCTTGTACCTTTTTAAGCTCTGAAACTTGTAGTTGCATGTCCTCCATTGATTTTATTAGTTCCTCTGTGCTCAAATTGGTAGTACTATCCTGTGCTGCTCTTGTTGTTGTTGTACCTACGATCACCTCTATGGTGACTGCTAGAATGTTTGATGCCAGAGCTGCTCCAAGAGTTGAAGGGACTGCAGTCAAGACTATTGATATCACATTGGCAGGCTGGGAGGTCGACTCTCCCTGCTTGTCCTTCAGTGCTTTTTCAAGTTCTTGCTCAGTCTCATTTAGTCGTTCATTAAGTTTTAAGAGCAAATCCATTAGCTCTTCTTTATATTTTTGCTTTATAATTTCAACAGTCTATGGATGCCTTGAAGGTGGCAGCTTTAGTTGTTTCCTTAGAGCAACAATATCTTCATCTTTCTTCTTGATTAAGGCTTATGTATCCTTCACATCTTTGGGATCATGACCCAATCAAATAATTATTTCTTCTAAAGATTTTATTCTGTTATCTTTGGCCTGGGAGGAAGCTTTCTCCAAATGTAGTTGTGCAATTGTGTTATCCAAAAAAATTTCCAGCCTCTGGGCCATCATAGCCTTTCTAGTCAATGTGGAATAAATCATTTCTCCAGTTTGTTTGTGTAGCTCAATCTGATCCAAAGGATGAATATCCTTTGCCATAACTTCAAAATGTGTTCTAAGATAATCTGCTACTGTTTGAGGCTGCTACACTTTAGGCTTGAAATAGCTCATGATCATTTTTCCCTCTTTGATGTCATAGGCTGACATCAATCTGCTTTGATTTGAGGGATCCATTTTCAAAAATTGATTGTAGACTTGAAGCCTTAATGGACCATTTCTAGCTTTTATGTCAATAAATGTCCTTTTGATATCTGAAGTGTCCTTTACCGGTGGCCTGAAAGAGGATACCTCTGCACTTTGTTATCGTTCTATCTCATTTCTCTATGAGCTAGTAGATGTCCCCCCTACTGCAAAAGTTTTTTGGCTATCTACTTCTTCTCTCCTCTAACTATCAGTGATTTCTTCAACAAATTCTTCTTCTGAAAGGGGATTTAGTTTTTTCCTTTTAGTACCAGGTTGCCCCGAAGGTCTACTCATAGGGGTAGTTGTTTCTCTGTCTCTCTTTTTATTTATTTCCTCATTTAGAGGAGTTTGCAGAATTGGATGTTCTCTGACATTTCCCTGAGGGGGAGGAGTGTGCATTTGGGCCTATTCTTTGAAAGTTTCAGGCTGCTTTGACATTGTGGATTGCTCAGTGGCTGGTGTACTGGTTTCTAATTCCTTGCCTTTGGATGTTCTTGTGGATGGTGTGCTAGTTTCCTGTGAATGTTGCTAAGAGGTTCCAACTGTGGAGGGACCACTTCTTAATCTTTGTACCTAACCAAAAGAATCCAAGTCAAGTGTTTTCTCAAGATCTCTCATAACATTTTCAATATTGACCTGTTCACTATCTCCTTCTACTAGGGTCCCTTCCACCCATTCATCCGTATTTGCAAATTGTTCAATCTTTGGAATCCTATGGTGAATGTATGGTGACAATCCGTTCTTCATTCTTCTATCACATATAAAGTTGTTAGGGTTATGGTACCCACCCAAAACTCTTTTGCAACTTGAGATGATATTCTAAAATTCTTTCTGCTTCTTTCCATGCATCCCTAGTGTTACAAACAAAAGGACCTAACTGATTCTTGATTCTAAGATGAGCTTTCTTTTTGGCATTATAAAAATGGACTAGGTCTAAATTTATCATTTGCCTAAAATATTCCAATGCAAAGAGCCTCATTGGAACATACTTTGGTAGCTTAAAAGGGCAGAGCTCACACCCATAGACGTTGAATGTTGTATGGTTCTTGTATAGGTACCAATCGCCTATTCTGTATTTCTTAGAGAGCTGGAGGATCTTCATCATATCACCATTGATCCTAGGAGGGGAAACTCCTGTCAACAAGGTGGTTGCTAGATGAACAAAAAGGTCAATGAATTCATTGTAGGAGTAAGGGGTTTCAAAGGAACTGTGGAAGACTGCAGACCAAGAGATTACAGACCTTAGATTTCCTCTGGTGTCAAGTTTCATGACAGGGAAGGGAAAGTTCTCTGACTGATAATACAACATAAAATAATAGATGAAAGTGGTGTATTTGAAAATTCCTTCATTGTCCAGTCTTAATAACTAGTCATGAATCTTATTAGCAATGTAGGAGGCATAGTCATACTTAACAACGGGGGGTTGTCCAGGGGTGAAAATTGACAACAACACTAGGGTTATCTCATCAACATACCCACTAGTGTTGAATCCCCTAATCAAAGATATCATATCAATTATGAGTTGGCATATATTTGTGAAGAAAGTCTGCATGTAAGGAGGTGGGCCATCAAGCTAATGCTTTGGTGACATGAAAGTCTGGCAGATGCGTTTCAGTTCTGACTCAGACAATTGAGTGCATTTCTCAAGCAAATATCCCATGGAAATTGGGTTGAGAGCTTGAATGGAGTGGAATTGCAGCGTTTCATTGATGGATTGAGCAGTTATTGGAAAGAGGACGGTTAACATAACTGCTCTGAGGTTAGGGTCATAATTGGCCTGGCATTGGTGGATTATATCAGAAAAACATGGACTGAGGGGAGAAAATACATAGGGAGGTTAGATTCCCACAGTGCTAGGATGTCAGAGCCATTCAGATAGTTATCCCTACTTTGGCAAAAGACTTTAAGATGGTTTTTATCAGTGGATAAGTATTTTATCTGAAAGTCTTTATCTGCAAGAGGCAGATAGTCTAAATCTTTATGAGGGGCATTCATAGGTGCAACAGACAAAGCCACAAGGGTTTCCATTTCTGGTTCTTGTGGATTCAGAAAGGGATTTGGGTTTTTAGTGAAAAATGGGAAATTCATAGGTTTGGGAGCTTATATGGTGAAATAAAGACTGAATTTACAGTGAATTTTGGTCTTTTATGCGGAATTACAATGTAAAACGTGAATTTGCAAGGTTTTGGTGGAAATTGGATAAATACATGTGTTCAGGGAGTGAACAGTGTGGAAACAGGTACAGGAAATTGCTGAAAAGTTCAGGACTGATTCAACTGCAAATTTCTTGGCAAGGTGGCGGTTGAAAATCTTCGACAGTGGACCTCAACGTTCTTTGCATGGGAACACTGGTATACGGTAAAAACAATGAAAATTACATTCACTTGTTTTATTAGCAAAGTTAAGGTTGGCGGTTTTTTTTTCTTTTTAGGTGGATGGCGTCAGCGGAGAATGAATTAACGTTTTGTCATATATGGAAAGTGGCAAGTGGTTTCATCGCACCACTTTTGGGGACGGGCGGTATTTAATCGGGAGGCAGCGATTCCATAGATCACTTGATGCGTGGCAGAGGTATGGGAGAAAACCACTTAGTGATCGCACGTTAACACGCGACCACTAAGGGGTCTGCGATATTGATTGAGGCCGTCAGATCTGGAGAGCACGATCGAACGACTGGCAGGAGATGCGATATGGCGGGGTTTAACCACGACGGGCCCAACATAATCAAGCATTAATTAATTATATCGGGGGTGACATGATAGGTTGGGGTGAGTTGTTAATTATTCCTGGTGACTAATTAATCCTCTTTAAACAGTGGCGGGGTTGGGTTCTTAATTAACTATGGGTTAGTCAATTAATCCCAGTTTAAAACGTATTATGGTTATAATTAACCATCGGGGCGGGATATATAAAAATTTTGGGTTTTTATATACTTATAATAATACAGGAAAGGGTGCTTTTATTTTATTTGGGATTTATATAATAAAAGTTAAAAGTTAATATGACCAAATGAATGAAAAGAACGCTAAGTCTAAACATTTCATGTATGTATTTAAAGCTTAGGCTATAAAAATTTGGGGTTCTATGGAAAATGTTTTAATTTTCCTAACTAAAATAGAATTTTACTTATGGAAAAGACTTATGAGAGTAAATGAATGACTCTATGTATGATTTAAAGTATTTAGGATTTTTAAATTATTGGGCCGAGGGTCCTGTCCCTCCAGAAGTCAAAGAAATGCTCTGAGCCCCTCTAATTTTCAAATGCCTTAGTACTTAGGGGGAATTAGTGAAAATTTAGGGAAAGATGAAAGGGGAGTTAATTATTTGACCTTTTCTTGCTTGAAATGCTTCCAGTGTAAAGTCTGACTTGCACTTGTGATGAAAGTGGAAATTAACACAGTTAGAGTCATTGTCCATCACATGTAATTTTGCAACATCATCTGCCTACCCTACCTACTTTAACCTAACATATTTTCTTCTTTATTAGGGTGCACTTTGACTGGAAAACCCTTATCACACTTTCTTTTCTTTTACATGTAGAAATCTATCTAAATCTAACCTTATTACATCCAAAGGCTCAGATTAAACTGTTGAGCTCCTTTCATTCACGCTACCTAACTACTTATCTGCCAAGATTAAACATTTTGGTCAAATTTTATACTCTATCTCTAAAACATAAAATTCAAATATGAATTAGCCAAGCTTAAGTTGTTTGACTGTCCATCAATTGTGGCATAAGCTAAAAGCTGCACACAATTTTTTGTATTACATAAGAGTAAAAAGTAGTGAAATTTAGACTTGCACACTTTCATTGGTCTTTCTTTTGGTGGGGTTCATTTTCTTTCACTTTTTTGACCATCCTATTCTTTTCACCCTTTTATTTTTCTTTTAGGGTATACCCTCTTTACATATTTTAAAAATTTTTATTTTTTTGAAAATATGGAAAACGTTTCCAACAAGTAAAGGTATGAACATATTCATAGCTCATCAAGTCAATCATGAAATATGACACCTATTGGTATAGGAGCATAGCACTGGCTCCACTTGGGGATGGCTTTTCCTAGTGGAAAATCAAGGACAACAGGTCAGATGGCCTCCAAATAATTTTAACTGAACTATAGAATCTTCTTATGCTTGTTGCTTTGTTGTATGTATGACAGTGATACTTCTGAAGCTTAGGGCCTTCTCTTCAGGCTTCAACTCTAGCAAGTTACTATCCAATCAAAACTGTGACATTACAAAGGATATGATATGTACATGTTAAGAATCGGCATACATTAATAAGGAGGATCAAAGTAATGTTTCAACATCCGACCATTAACTAGCCCTTCTTTAATTTTTGTACCATCCAAGTTTTTCAGATAGTCTGTATTGTTTCCTTGTAAGGCATAGATAATATATGGTCCTTTCCATAGGAAGTCAAACTTCCCATGTTTTACCTTATCCTCTCTCTTGGAATCCCATCTTAACACTTTGTCTCCAATGTAGAAATATTTTGCTTTGGTTCTTTTATCAAATATCTTTTTAAGCTTCTCCTACAACACTTGGGCTCTTTGATACACTTCCTCTCTGGTCTACTGCAGATTGATGGTCTGGTTTATCATCCTTTGAATATCATTAGGTTCCACCTGAGCTTCTTGAAGTAATTTCATTACAGGAACTCCTAATGATGAAGGAAATACAACCTCCATGCCATAGACTAACTCATAAGGACTAGTCCAAATAGATTTTTGGTGGTGAGTCTGTCTGCCCATAATGCATTTGTCAGTTTCTTGTGCCAATTTTTCTTGTTTTCCTCCAATAATTTTTTAATAATATTAATAAGGATATTATTGGAAGATTCATCTAGTCCATTACCTTGAGGGTAATAGGCTATGGAATGGCTTAAGGTGATATGGTATTTGTTACAGAAACTTATCATCTTCTTGGATTTGAAGGCAACAACATTGTCAGTTATGATTTTATCAGGACAACCAAATCTGGGCAATATGTTGGTTTCTAAGAATACTATGATCACTGTGTCATTGGCATGTCTGGAAGGAATGGCTTCTATCCATTTGGTGAAATAGTCCATGGCAATGAGAATCCATTTTTGTTGGCCTGAAGAGGGAGGATGGATTTCTCCAATGAAGTCTAGGCCCCATTGTTGGAAGGGTTTTTCAGTAGAAATTGGTCTAAGGGGTAAAGGTAACAATTTTCTCTTGCCTTAAAAAATTTGACATTTATGGAAAGCAGTGACAAATTTCTTTACATCAGCGAACAAGGTTGGCCAATAAAATCAAACCCTTAGGATCTTGTTTGCAGTTGATTTCTAGTAAAGGTGTCCACCACAGTCTCCTGCATGAAATTCTTGGAGAGCCTTGTTAGCTTCTTTTTTTAATAAAAAATTCAATAGAATACCTTCATGATTTTTCCAAAAACGAGTATTATCTAAAATACAAAGCTTTGAAGCTTTCATCTTTAAAAACCTTTTCTTTGTTATGGATAACCTTGGAGGAGCTTGCAAGTTTAGTAATACATAAATTACATCAGCATACCAAGGTGAATCTAAGAAGGCCTGGCTGATTTGTGGAGTCACCATCTCTTGTTCATTATCCAGTTCATTAATGTCCAGGGCTTGACAATTTGTTTCTGTCACGAGCTTGGCCAATCCATATCCCTTTATTAGCTTTGTGGGTTTTATTTCAATATCATACTCTAATATAGTAGCAATCCATTTACCTCTTTTTCCCTCAATTCCATCCTGAGTTAAGATGTCTTTGACAACATCATTTTGTACATAGGCTGTCACGTGGGAGTACAATATGTAGACTCTAAAGTCTTTAATGGATTTTACTAGTGCAAAATCCTATTTCTCTATGATTTTGTATTTTAATGGTGCATCCCTAAGTGCTTTACTAAAAAAGGCTGTGAGTTTCTCACATCCTTGATCACCCTTTTGTAATAAAATAGTTGTTATGGTGTGTTCTAATGCAAATGAAAATATTATGAAGTCTCTATCAAATTGTGGACTTGTAATACTTGAATCCTTTTATAACATATTATTAAGCAATCTAATCAATTTATCTAAGTTAGATATGAATCTTCTCAAAAAAATTATCTTTCCTAAGAAAGCTTGAAGTTTTTTGACATTTATAGGTGAGGTATCTGCAAAATAACTTCTATTCTAGCAGGATCAATTCTAATACCATCTTTGGAAATAATATGGCCCAAGAGGTTACCTTCCTCTAGACCAAATAAGGACTTATTTGGATTCAAAGAAATACCATATTTTCTGCATTTTAGGAGCACTTGTCTGAGATGATCTAGATGCTACTGATCTGATTTAGAAAAAATAGTTAAGTCATCCAGATATATAACAAGAAAATCATGAATTTCTTTTTCAAATGTTATGTCCATTGCTCTTTGGAAGGTTGCTCCTGCATTTTAAAGTCCAAATGGCATTTTCACGTACTTGAATGTGCCCCATGGTGTTGTAAATGCAGTTTTCTCTTGGTCATCAGGATGAACCAAAATCTGGTTATACCATGAGAACCCATCTAAAAGTGAAATCCTAGAAGCACCTACTACCCTTTGTAAAATATGATCCGTCTTGGGTAAAGGGTAATTGTCCTTCAAAGAAACATTATTTACATTTCTTAAATCAACACATAATCTGATATCACCAGTTTTCTTCCTAGTAGGTACCAGATTAGATACCCACTCTGAAAACCTAATGGGAGCAATTATCCCTGCTTCATACATTCATTTGATTTCTTTTTCAATTAAGGGCAGTAGTACAGAGTTAATTCTTCTAAGTTTTTGTTTGAAGGGTTTCTGATTTTCTTTCAAAGGTATTGTATGCTAAATTATAGAGGTGTCATATGATTTCAAGTCCCCATAACTCCAAGCAAATACATCCTGGAATTCTCTCATTAGTTCAACATATTTTAGTTTTTGGTCAGGGGGTAAAGATTTAGATAACCTTATAATTTTTGGATTTTCTTCAGTCCCCAAGTTATATTCCTCTATATTTTCTTTTAATGGTTCCATCTTAGGTTTCTTTGGAATATCATTAGAATCAAAGAGATCTTCCAGAGGAGTTAATCCTTTGGGCAAATGATTGTCTTTTAAATTAATGACTTCAGATTCTCTTTCAATAATCTCATCAATATCCATTTGTTTAAGGTCCTGCATTTCTTTGTTGGTGAATTTTGTGGGATGAAGCATTTGAATTGCATTTTCTTTTATTTTTTTTTTCTACCTCATTTGTTTGATCAAACTCAATAACTGTATCTACATCTATGTTACTGTTAGAAAATTCTACATCTAAAGTCAAAAAATTGTTAATCTGCTCATCACTATCAACCACTTGCCAGTTCTTTAAATTGTCAGGTATGGCTGGTCTGTGTCTAATCTTAGCTGTAAAATGATGATTAGGTTCGAATGGTAATTTGCATGTGCTGGAAAACATTGCTAGAATATGGGCTTGCAAGTTATGTTTTCTTGGGATTTTGGCAAGTTAAGTTTCCAGAAAAGTATTGAGAATCTCTATAACCGTTCCTCTATAGTATCTCAATCTAGGATCATTTGTGAGATACTTCCCTTTGATTTTTTGAATTATTAAATCAGAATCTCCTATGATAGATACTCTAATTTCCCCTAATCTTTTGACAAGTTTAAGACCTAGCAAAAGAGCTTCATATTCTGCCATATTATTGGTGCACTTAAAGTTCAATCTATAGGCATGGCCTTCAGCATGGTCATTTTCAAGGTTGTACACCCAAACTCCTACTCCTGCTCCTAATTTGTTGACTGAACCATCAAATTCTAAATGCCAAAGAATTTCATGTTTGTAATTGGTATCAGGAGTCTTACGAATTTGTTTAACAGTGAGATTTTTTTTCTTACTTCCTTCTGGTTTCTCTTGGGTATCTGATGTTTCATTGTTCTCGGAGATTTCTTGGATTTGAACACTAGACTTTTCTTTTGTAATTTCTTTTGGTTCTATTGCTACAACTTCTAATTCATTTTAGGGATCACTTTCAGCATTGTAAAGAATGAATGAATCCATATCAGAGTAGACTGAGTAGATAGGGAAATTTTGGGGTTTCTCCTAACTACTTATACATATTTCATTAATGTTTCTCTGTATAGTTTCTTCAGTTGGTTGAACATTGAAATAGTAGCATATGACATGTCCAGTTGAAGAGATCCTTGAAGCTTTGCACCCCAATATCTGGACAATAACATGCCATACTTTGGTGGGATATCTGCTACTACTATGTCTATTAAGATTGTCTTTACAGGATATTTAACAAGTGAAACACACAAGTCTTTGACTAATCCTAAACATCTCACCTGACTTGAATTGAAAGAAAAGAGGTCTTTGTATGTCCTGGTGATGTATAAGTATAATTTTTCCATTATAGACTTGGGCATTAGGTTGTGAGATGCCCCAGAATCAAACATGGCATTATGAAGTATTTTATCATGTATGTTTAAACTTACATAGAAATGAGGGATTCCTCCATCTACTGGTTTTCCATTCACTTCAGGACCAAAGATTAATTCAATTTGGTCATCAAAAACATTTACTGAGTCTTAATTCACAAAGATTTTGAGTGATCTATTGTTTGGCTTTGGTAGACATCATGTTTAGCTAATTTAGACAATGGAACAACTAATTTTAATTCGCCTACTTTAGTCTCCAGATTAAAAGGTTTTTCAGTCTGATTTCTTGTATTTTGAACAGTTGGATTCTCTTTATCTTCTATATTGTCTATGTTTTTCTCCTTTTCAGGAGTGGGGTTATGGGCTGAAGTTGTTTCCAAATCAACTTCTGGAGGTTCTTCTACATGCCTTTGGTAGGAAGGGAAGTGGAGAGTTATCTGTTGTTAGGTTGATTATCAAATACATCTTCAATAATTGGATTAGCAGGATTAGGATCTGATCTAGAAAGAATATGTACAGGGGTGGTATTGGTCTTACCTTTGTTGGGCTGTTTTGTAGCTTTCAATTTGTTGGTTTCAAGGACATCAATTCTTCTACTCCTCAGACTATATTTCTTATGGACTTCATAAATGGTTGTATCATATCCCTCCCTAAAGTCAAATTATTCACTTAACTAAGTTTGGAATTGTTTAAGAATGTTAGCTTCTTGATCCTATTGGGTCAAGAAAATTTGTTGTTCATTATTGAATCCCATCAAGTTTATTTGAGAATCTTCTGATGGTTCCTTAGAATTTTAGGCTTCCACATAATTTTCCTAGAATGGGGGCCTAATGTTTTGGTCAGGACCAACCTTTCCAGTGTTCTAGTTTTGATTTTTCCTTAAATTTGGATTTCTCCCAGTATTGCTCAGTTGGCCATCCCAAGGGGATTTCCTTTCAATTGTTTCTACTCTATCTCCCAGCCTATCCATCCCTTTAATAATAGCATCCAGTTTATGTTCAAAGGTTGAGGGTTCTTCTTTCAATGGTATCCTTCTTTCACTTCTGGCCTTAGCTCATTTGGATATCAGGTTGGCTTCAACACTGACATCTATACTTTGCATATCTTCTAAAGTTCGAGGAGCTCTTTCCCTAAGCTGGTTCGCCATATCAAAATCAAATCCATCAGGGAATTTGATTAATGCTAAATCTAGAGGAGGTCTGAGGTTTTGAGGGATAGCATTGTAAACATTATTGAACCTGGTGCAGTAATCTTGCACAGTTTCTTGTGTTCCTCTTTTCAGGTTTTCATATTCTAATAAGATTTGGAGAGGGTCTTTCTTCTTTTCCCATCTGTTCAAGAATGTTCTATAAATATCTTCTAGGTCATTAATGATGTTTGCAGGAAGGGCTCTAAACCAAATTCTAACTTCTCCAGTCAGGCTTTGAACAAATATTCTCATTCTTACATCATCTGCATCTATTTCATAAATTTCAAAGTAATCAGTCATTTTCTTGGTATGTTGTTGTGCAGTGTAAGTACCAGAACCATCGAAAGGAGTGATTTTACTTTGATAGTCTTGGGGCATAGCCCCTGGATTGGCTAGTAATACCAAGGGAGTATATCTGTTTGCCATTGCAATAGATGGTGATGAAACAACAACTGGGGTTGGTCTTGGAGTGCTGGATGAAGGGGTAGAAGGGGTGGCTTGAGGTTGAGATGTCTGAGGAATTGATGATGAACTTGGAGAGGCAATAGTGATCATAGAAAGGTTGGGTGTTCCTTCAGAGGTAAGCTCAGATTGTATGAAGTTCTGCAAATGTCTATCAAGATGTGAAGTGATAAATTCAAGTTGTAAATCTTCAATAAATACTGGGTCATGAATTGAGTGGGCTAACTCAGAGTCAGAAAAGGTTGCAAATAAAGAGGTCTCAAATTGCTCATCAAAGGGTTCGTCCTCAAGGTAGATCCACTTTACAAGGCAGGATCTTGATCTGTAGAGAGGCCGAGAACTAGCAGAACTTTCTTGACTTTCCTATCTCCTAAGAATTCTAGGGATCAGATTAGGATTTTCAAACACAGGTGGTGGATTTGGATCAGGATTAGCTCTGGTGTAATGAGTCCTTTCTAAAGCCAGGTTTCTAGGTGTATTTTTGGTTTTTCTCTAAATGGGATTAACAATACAACTTCAACAGTTTCTTTAAGATGTTTTAGATATTAGATTTAAACTTTCTTAAAAACTTATCTGACAAGAGGAACTGATCAAGTGTTTGAAACCAAATATTTGATCCATAAACTAGACCAGAGATAGACTGAAGCAACATTCATTTGCTTATGCAATTGCAAAGCAAGAGCCGTTCAAAGGCTACCTATCTAACTTCAAGCTTCGTCTGTAGATTATAAAGTAAACAATAGTAACAAACAAATTATTCTTCCCCAGTAGAGTCGCCACTATGTTATCACTCAAATTTTCCTTGAAGTTGTTGGGAAGAGGAAAGGGGTCTGAGGTAACCACAAACCAACTTTTAGATACATAATCTAGCCAATCTGTATCCAAAGAGGGCTCTCTCTTTAAGTTTTAGCTTTTGTTTGAAATATATTAGGCTAGTTATGAAAGTTTAGGGGTTTTGTTTGTATTTGGTGGTGGAATTCAATAGCAGAGGGGTAGGACTGAGTAGTTTAGGCCATTGGGCTAATGGAGTCAAAGAAGATGACTTAAATGGATTTGGTTTCTTAATAAGGGATGGTTTCACAGGGCAAGATAGTCAAACAGAGAACAAATAAAGACTTAAAATAGATGGAATGGCCTCAAAATGGGTGAAGGGCAGTTAAGAATCCTTCAACACATTCGAAAGAGGGAACTTGAATGATTACTAATAAAGATAATTTAAGAATTCTTTACTGAATAATGAAAGTGAAAAACTATAAAACAAGAGCAATTAAGAATTCACTGTTTATCCTAATTTAGAGGAAAACATTAAGAATAACAACGATTGAAAATAGATTGTACTTAAGCACTTTCCGAATTATTGTTTTTTGTTTATCATTCAGATATGAAACATAATTGATATAATAAACAAGAACACTTTAAAACATGAGATATAAAAGACTTATTGATCCGGTGTCTGACTCAAGAATTTTGTGAGAAGTCCTTTGCATCAATTCTTTATCCAGCAAGGCATACAAAATTTTGTCCAACAACACTTTATTCCAAAACGATCAGTCTTACAACAATGTATAAGAATCCACCCTCAATACTCCAATTGAGGGAGTATTTATACAAAAAAATTGCAAAACATATCTCTCAACAGAGTGCGATATATTCTAGGATGACTATGAATAAGTTACAAGAAAATAGAGAAAAATGGTCTCGTTGATAGGAGAAAAGGTAAACTGATATTGTGTTGTTCCTATTCTTGTGAGTGTGCTGGAGGCAGGCCCTATGATTTGGCTTGTTTTTGTCTTCTTTGGTAACTCTGTGTTGGCTACCCTGTTTTTACTGATACTCTTTACCTGTTCTGATACACTTTGACATGTTTTATCTCTATTTATCCTCTTTACCATTACTTACTGCAATAAATAACCAAAATTTACTTTTTACCAAGGATAATTTTACAAAATGTCTAACATATCTTCCCACCATTGTGCTTCTGGTATTCTGGTTTTTTGAAGCTTTCTTAGGGTCTCATCAGTTTCTGTGTACTTGAAAAAGGTAGGCTGAATTGGAAACAAGTGTTTTATCTCATGCTCGACATAGAACAAGTTCTCTAGACTGTCATAGAGAACTCTGCCTATAGGCAATGCTTTTGCGACTGATGCACTTGTTGATGGACTTGCCTGGTTTCCTGCATACTTATTCAATTTCTCCACATAGTCTTTATGACTCATTAGTTTATCATGAATAACTAAAGGACTTGGAAACCCTTTAATCTACAAAATATCAAATCTCTTCATGAAAGCATTAATTTCTTCCTGCATGTCATGGCACCTTCTTTCTAAGTTTTTCATCAGAGTTCTTTTAGTAAAAACCCTTTTGAATTCTAAAATTGTCCATGTTCTATCTTGAATGCCCAGCTCTTCAACGTGGTACTTATTCCTGGTATTCAAAAACTGTATAAGCCTGCTAGCTTCCTCAGGCATATTTCCTAACTCTGCCCTTGCCTTTTGAACTTCTTCTTGAGCTAGTTTCACTAAATCAATTTGCTCAAAAATTATTTGAATTGATGGCCAAACATCATTTATTGATTGAGTGATGTTGACCCAAAGAATGTTCTTGATTTTAGTCAGAGTTTTTTGAAATGTGAGATCCTTTTCTAATAATTTTACTAGGTTTTCTAACCCTTTGTTCTCTATTGTATTTTCTGCAACATTTATTTTTGAGAGATCATACCTCTGTTCCAAGTTGAAATACTGTTCTTGTACCTTTTTAAGCTCTGAAACTTGTAGTTTCATGTCCTCCATTGATTTTATTAGTTCCTCTGTGCTAAAATTGGCAGTACTATCCTGTGCTGCTCCTGCTGTTGTTGTACCTATGATCACCTCTGCGATGACTGCTGGAATGTTTGGTGTCAGAGTTGCTCCAAGAGTTGAAGGGACTACAGTCGAGACTACTAATATCACATTGGGAGGCTGGGAGGTCGACTCTCCCTGCTTGTCCTTCAGTGATTTTTCAAGTTCTTGCTTAGTCTCATTTAGTCGTTCATTAAGTTTTAAGAGCAAATCCATCAGCTCTTCTTCAGATTTTTGCTTTATAATTTCAGCAATTTGTGGATGCCTTGAAGGTGGCAGCTTTAGTTGTTTCCTTAGCACAGCAATATCTTCATCTTTCTTCTTGATTAAGGCTTCTGTAGCCTTCGCATATTTGGGATCATGACCCAATCTAGTAATTATTTTTTCTAAAGATTTTATTCTACTATCTTTGGCCTAGGACGAAGCTTTCTCCAAATGTAGTTGTGCAGTTGTGTTATCCAAAAAATTTCCAGCCTCTTTGCCATCATGGCCTTGCTAGTCAATGTGGAATAAGTCATTTCTCCAGTTTGTTTTTGTAGCTCAATCTGATCCAAAGAATGAATATCCTTTGCCATGACTTCAAATTTTGTTTTAAAATAATCTGCTACTGTTTGAGGCTGTTGCACTTTAGGCTTGAAATAGCTCATGATCATTTTTCCCTCTTTGATGTCATAGGCTGACATCAATCTGTCTTGATTTGAGGGAGCCATTTTCAATAATTGATTGTAGACTTGAAGCCTTAATGGATCATTTATGGCCTTTATGTCAATAAATGTCCTTTTGATATCTGAAGTGTCCTTTACTCGTGGCCTGAAAGAGGATACCTCTGCACTTTGTTGTCTTTCTAGCTCCTTTCTCTATGAGCTAGTAGATGTCCCCCCTATTGAAAAATTTTGCTGGCTATCTACTCCTTCTCTCCTCTGACTATCAGAGGTTTCTTCAACAAATTCTTCCTCTGAAAGGGGATTTAGTCTTTGCCTTTTATTACCAGGCTGTGCCGAACGTCTACTGGTAGGGGTAGTGGTTTCTCTATCTCCCTTTTTATTTCTTTCCTCATTTATAGGAGTTTGCAAAATTGAAGGTTCTCTCACATTTCCCTGAGGGTGAGGAGTGTGCATTTGGGCCTGTTCTTTGGAAGTTTCAGGCTACTTTGACATTGTGGATTTCTCAAGGGCCGGTGTACTAGTTTCTAGTTCCTTTCCTTTGGATGTTCCTGTGGTTGGTGTGCTGGTTTCTAGTGAATGTTGCTGAGAGGTTCCAGCTGTGGAGGTACCACTTCTTTATCTTTGTACCTGCCCAAAAGAATCTAGGTCAAGTGTTTTCTCAAGATATCTCATAACATTTTCAATATTGACCTGTTCACTATCTCTTTCTATTAGGGTCCCTTCCACCCATTCATCTGTATTTGCAAATTGTTCAATCTCTAGAATTCTATGGTGAATGTATGGTGACAATCTGTTCTTCATTCTTCTATCACATATAAAGTTTTTAGGGTCATATGGTACCCACCCAAAACTCTTTTTCAACTTGAGATGATATTCTAAAATTATTTCTGCTTCTTTCCATGCATCCCTAGTGTTACAGACAAAAGGGCCTAACTGATTCTCGATTCTAAACTGAGCTTTCTTTTTGGCATTATAAAAATGGACCAAGTCTGAATTTATCATTTTCCTGAAATATTCCAATGCAAAAAGCCTCATTGGAACATACTTTGGTAGCTTAAAAGGGTAGAGCTCACACCCATAGATGCTGAATTCTGTATGGTCCTTGCATAGGTACCAATCACCTATTCTGTATCGCTTGGAGAGCTGGAGGATCTTCTTCATATCACCATTGATCCTAGGGGGGGAACTCCTATCAACAAGGTGGTTGCTAGATGAACAAATAGGTCAATGAATTCATTGTAGGAGTAAGGGGTTTCAAAGGAACTATGGAAGGCTGCATACCAAAAGATTACAAACCTCGGATTTCCTTTGGTGTCAAGTTTCATGATAGGGAAGGGGAAGTTCTCTGACTGATAATACAACATAATATGATAGATGAAAGTGGTGTATTTGAAAACTCCTTCATTTTCTAGCCTTAATAACTGGTCATGAATCTTATTGACAATGTAGGAGGTATAGTCATACTTAACAGTAGGGGGCTGTCCAGGAGTGAAAATTGACAACAACACTAAGGTTATCTCATCAACATACTCACTAGTGTTGAATCCCATAATCAAAGGTATCATATCAATTATGAGTTGGCCTATATCTATGAAGAAAGTCTGCATGTAAGGAGGTGGGCCATCAGGCTTATGCTTTGGTGACATGAAAGTCTGGCAAATGCATTTCAGTTCTGACTAAAACAATTGAGTGGATTTATCAAGCAAATATCCCATGGAAATGGGGGTGAGAGCTTGACTGGAGTGGAATTGCAGAATTTCGTTGATGGAATGAGAAGTTATTGGAAAGAGGATGGTTTGACTTGGGGACATAACTGCTCTGAGGTTAGGGTCATAATTGGCCTAGCATTGGTGGATTATATCAGGAAAAACATGGACTGAGGGGAGAAAATACATGGGGAGGTTAGATTCCCACAGTGCTAGGATGTCAGAGCCATTCAGATAGTTATCCCTACTTTGGCAAAAGACTTTAAGGTGGTTTTTATCAGTGGATAAGTCTTTTATCTGAAAGTCTTTATTTGCAAGAGGCAAATAGTCTAAATCTTTATGAGGGGCATTCATAGGTGCAACAGACAAAGCCACATGGGTTTCCATTTCTAGTTCTTGTGGATTCGGAAAGGGATTTGGGTTTTCAGTGAAAAATGGGAAAATTCACAGGTTTGGGAGCTTATATGGTGAAATAAAGACTGAATTTACAGTGAATTTTGGTCTTTTATGCGGAATTACAATGTAAAACATGAATTTCCAGGGTTTTGGTGGAAATTGGAGAAATACCTGTGTTCGAGGAGTTAATAGTGTGGAAACAGGTATAGGCAATTGCTGACAAGTTTGGACTGGTTTGGCTACAAATTTCTTAGCAATGTGGCGGTTGGAAATCTTCGACAGTCGACCTCGACGTTCTTTGCATGGGAACACTAGTATACGGTAAAAAAAATGAAAATGACATTCACTTGTTTTATTAGCAAAGTCAAGGTTGGTAGGTTTTTTTTCGCTTTTTGGCAGATGGTATCAGTGGAGAATGAATTAATGTTTTGTCATATATGGAAAGCGGTAAGTGGTTTCATCGCACTACTTTTGGGGATGGGCGGTATTTAGTCGAGAGCCATCAATTCCATAGATCGCTTGATACATGGTGGAGGTACAGGAGAAAACCACTTAGTGATCACACGTTAACGTGTGGTCACTAAGGGGTCCGCAATAACTATTGAGGCCATCAGATCTGGAGAGCGCGATCGGATGGCTGGTGGGAGATGCGATACGACGGGATTTAACTGTGACGGGCCTAACATAATTAGGCATTAATTAATTATATCAGGGGCGACATGATAGGTCGGGGTGAGTTGTTAATTAGTCCTGATGACTAATTAATCCTCTTTAAACAGTGGTGGGGTCGGGTTCTTAACTAACTATAGCTTAGTTAATTAATCTTAGTTTAAAACGTATTATGGTTATAATTAACCATCGGGGCGGGATATATAAAAAATTGGGGTTTTTATCTACTTATAATAATACAGGAAAGGGTGATTTTCTTTTATTTGGGATTTATATAATAAAATTTAAAAGTTAATATGACCAAATTAATGAAAAGAGTGCTAAGTCTAAACATTTCATAAATGTATAAAACTTAGGCTTTAAAAATTTGGGGTTTTGTGGAAAATTTTAAAATTTTCCTAAGTAAAATAGGGTTTTACTTAGGGAAAAGACTTATGAAAGTAAATGAACGACTTTATGCATGATTTAAAGTATTTAGACTTTTTAAATTATTGGGCCAAGGGTCCAGTCCCTTCAAAAGTCAAAGAAATGCTCTGAGCCCCTCTTATTTTCAAATGCCTTAGTACTTAAGGGGAATTAGTGAAAATTTAGGGAAAGATGAAAGGGGAGTTAATTATTTGACCTATTCTTGCTTGAAATGGTTCCAGTGTAATGTCTGCCTTGCACTTGTGATGAAAGTGGAAATTAACACATTTAGAGTCATTATCCATCACATGTAATTCTGCAACATCATCTGCCTACCCTACCTACTTTAACCTAACATTTTTTCTTCTTTATTAGGGTGCACTTGGATTGGCAAACCCTTATCACACTTTATTTTCTTTTACATGTAGAGATCTATCTAAATCTAACCTTATTACATCCAGGGGCTTAGATTAAACTGTTGAGCTCCTTTTATTCACTCTACCTAACTACTTACCTGCCAAGATTAACCAGTTTGGTTAGATTTTATTCTCTATCTCTAAAACATAAAATTCAAATATGAACTAGCCAAGCTTAAGTTGTTTGTCTGTCCATCAATTGTGGCATAAGTTACAAGCGGCACACAATTTGTTTATTGCATAAGAGTAAAAAGTAGTGACATTTAGACTTGCACACATTCCTTAGTCTTTCTTTTGGTGGGGTTCATTTTCTTTCACTTTTTTGACCATTCTATTCTTTTCACCCTTTGATTTTTCTTTTACTGTATACCCTCTTACATTTTTTAAATTTTTTGATTTTTTTGAAAATATGGAAAACCTTTGCAACAAGTAAAGGTATGAACATATTCATAGCTCATTAATTCAATCATGAAATATGACACCTATTGGTATAGGAGCATAACAGAGCCCACACCGGACCAAAGTCAATAGATCGAGATGGCAGTCAACCTAGTCTTGTCTTCAGAAGGTCCATCTTCAGATGATACAGTCACCAAAGAGAATGAGAATGACACCATTCAAATTCTTTTTGTTAACACAGAATCCGATGAACATGGGGGCAATCTACCCATTCCTTTACTGTAGGAAGGAATTTCATCAGAGATTCATCCGACCATTTATTTCGTCCCTCCTCCAAGCAATCTAGTCATTTCCTTTGATTCGAATCTACTAGGGAGGCCCCGCCTACCATCTAATGTACCATTCTGAATCATAGTAAAAGCTTACATAATGATCATGGTTGGTACTATCATAGATGAAGGGGCTTCTGTGAGTATCCTTTCCTCAACTGCTTGGAAAGCGCTTGGTTCACCATCGCTTCTGCCTGAGATTTGAAATTTGTCAGGCTTCAATAAAGGAACCAGTCGACCATTAGGGATCCTTCCAAATTTTCCTATAACTTTGAGAAGGAAAATCGTTCATCTAAACGTGATGGTAGTCCAAGGGCCTCTAGATTACAATCTACTCCTTGGGCGTGAGTACATTTATAACATGGGAGCTATTGTTTCCTCACTCTTTCGAGTGATGTGTTTTTTGTATGAAGGCAGAATGGTCTAGCTAGTTGACCAACTTTCATTCTCTAGTTCAAACACGAGTACTAGTCAAATGCCATCTCTAACTAGTATTTTCACATAAGGAATGTCTCATCAACCTCCAGTCAGTCCACCCGATGAGTGTGAGTGATTCGATGAATGTGACTAAAATTAGGGGGCATGTGCCCTGGTCTGCTTCAGCAGGAAAAACCCCAAATATAAGGTAGGTTTCCATGTACGATATATGATTAGTCTAACACACCTTTCCATTTAGGAAAATGGTATTAGACTGGAAAATGATTCTTCTGTCAAAGGTTATGTGATTGGAAATTCCCACCATTCACCTTTGTCTATTTCCGATAGAGCCAAGGAAGTGTTTTGTCTGCAAATGCAGACGAAACAATCTTTCTAATGTAAGAACTTCTATATGGTAACTTGGAAACTTTACTCTTCTTTATACCTAGTGGCATGCAAACCTTTTTGTACGCAAGTGAAAAGAGACAAGCGTAACTCTAACCCCGTAGTTTTTACTAAATTCAACTGCTTAAGTTAGGTGATTGGTCTAATCAACCATTCACCTTTGCAAGGGCCAAATGGAACCAACAAAGTAGAGGAGATTGTTTCTCACTAAGAGACTATCCTACCTAACCTTAGTAGTTCTTTAACCCCTAGGACAGTAGTTGGTCGTTCCTAGCTTGCATACAAAAGGCTCCGGAGCAAAGTTTTGTACGGGGTAAGCTGCCTAAAAAATGAACCTACCAATGAGAGACATCCTTATTATATGACTGGTACGAGTAGGTTTATGCGAAGTTCAAGCTCGTTAAAAAATAAACCTAGCAATGAGCATATGTTCCCCTAGAGTTCAAGCTCACTAAAAAATGAACCCACCTTTGGTAAATAATCTTTGCGATTGCATAGCTATCAACTTTTTATTCTTGGTCATGTTCTTACCATCACCTCCACTCTTTTTTTAGGCAATCATATGCCTCCATTTGATTGTTTACCCTTTTTAGGAACAGTTGTGATGAGTGATTCTATTAGCCACCTTCTTTACACTGTCGTGATTGAAAAGTTCCAAACCTTACCTGGAACCAGTTTCTATCCAAAATCATCACTCGTTCCTCAAAAAATGAGTCTCCTTTAAGCTCTTTTTAGGCTAGTAAAATATGAAAAGATTTCTAAGCAATTGGCCTCTCTAGCTCATTAAAGTGATTGGAAGTGCCATCCCTCCCCTATATTTTAATCTTTTTGGACCTGAGGGATCATTACATAAAAAGATCGATCATTTGTCTTGTTCAGCTCGTTAAAACTATCAAAAATTCATCACTTTCGTATTATTTTATACTTTTTCAGACTTAAGGGATTATATTACGAAAAATGACTACTAGAGTTTCCTTTCCATCTCTTTTCACACTCTCTAAAATTGAAAAGGACTGAGTTATCTTTGTCGTTAAACTCGTTAAAACAATAGTGACAAACTTGTCCATGAAAACAAGAGTGAGTTTCACTGTCGCTAGGCTCGTTAAAACATAGCAACAGATTTGTCCGAAGGGAAAATTATAGAACAAGCATATTTTATCCTCCTCAAGCTTGACAATAATAAAGAGGTACTAGTTAGCAATGATTGGGGAAAAAGGGAAGAAAACTTGAATAACTTCATTGGTAGTAGGTCACTCTTGAACATGACACTTTCACTCCATCACCATGATTGAGTCGGGTTGGGTTATTCTGTTCACCAGTCATATCACCATTGGTCCTCTGTACCATCCATTTTTGGGTTAATGCTACCAATCTATTCCAGTGTCACTGATATGTTCAAGAGAAGTTGTTCAGAGAATTCACCAACCCAGCTATCATCTCATCTGCAGCAATACCTTAACGCTCCATTATTTCATGACCACCACCCTGAACCTTGTATCATCAGATCGTTTTCACCTCCACAAAATCATTTTCTTTGTTCCGTGTCATAGATTTGGGATTCATTAAGGCCCTCCTACGACGGGTCACTTCTTGTCGACATCAGCTCATTATCCAAGAGGTTGAATTAGGAACAACCCTTTCAATACTTTGAAGCTTGCATGCCTCAATGGCAAGTTTCTCACTTCCGGCGATAGGTTTACATCAATGGCCTTCGACCAAAATATTTTGTGTAGTGTTCAACATCGACTCATGTATTCACACCACGTTAATTGTACTTCAGTACCTTTAGGTTCATTATCATCATCGGTGATTCCCCTTGCACCTGTTAACAGCTTACATCATTGGTTGATAATCAGGTGATGTCTTTCCATGTTTAACATCAAAACATCTTTTCACATGGATCGACTTGTACTTCGGGTGAAGATTGAACGAGTTTGAAGACCCCAGATCTAGTTTCATCCATCCGGGCTACGATATCTTTAGGAAAATAAAAACATCAAATTTACATCGTACCTGGATAGATAATCATCCAAGCTAAGGGATGATGGCTCTACCAGAATCATCAGTATGCCATATAGACGATTGTCTGTCCTATGTACATGAAAATGAATTTATAAAGCTGAGCATGGGAATGCTCGCCTCAGCTATATCATGAAAATATTATGAAGATAATGTATTGTATTGTATCTTATTACAGGTCACCTTCCAGTTCGAAAAACCTCGGATCTGCATGATAAAGAATTTCACCTGACATCAGAAGATTTACGACCTCATGCTTTAGGGGGCAACTGCTATAGACATATTTTAGCATTGCAACCCCAATCACATATGTCCATAAACCAAGGGCTTCTAAACCCCTAAAAGTGTTGTTTCAAACCCTAAAGGATCAAGGTCAACTGATTACATCATTTCGTAGAAGTTCTCCCTGAAAAACTGCTCATAACTAGTCAAAACTAGACCATACAGACTGCTCCATGCTGAGGGTGCGATGCATCTCACCTGCTACATACAAAGGGTGTGATGCATACTAAAAATCCCTTCTATAGGGTGTGATGAGTGAGAGCAGACAAATGGCAGAATCAGTTTGTTAGGTGGAAACTCAAAGAATCTTATAGAAACTACTCATATGACACTTGCCTCTCTAAATTCACCCAGGGATGAGTAAGAGATCATGAAATATCCAAGTGGAACCAAGAACTATCAATTAAATGACACTAATCAAAATCCCAGAAGCTAACTCACTCTCCTGCAAACATCTATATATGGATCCCTCATCCTAGAGATCCAGAGGTTGGAATTTTGTAATTTTTAAGGAAGTGCTATTGGTTTCTCTTTGAGACATTGTATTTTTGGGTGATCTTTCTTTTTATGAGGTGAAGAGGGCTTTCATGCTGGGAGGATGATGTTGGATCAGATAGCTTGGTTGTAATCCTCTCTTCTACTACTTCTATCAATAAAGCTATTTGAGTTTTCCTCCATATACTTGTATATCTCTGAATCTTGTATTTATATATGCATTTCTATGGTTAATGTACATCTGATCCTATATTGTTTATGGTTATAGATCCCTATGCTTTGATGGTATTTTTCTTCTTTGAATCTACAGGTGTTCTTTGAAGTGGGACAAGTGATAAAAGACTGGTGAAAGCTCTATCAAGGGAGAGAGGAAACAAGAAAGGAGACTAGCAAAAGACTAAGGTTGGTACTCTCTGCTTCTCTCTCATCTATCTCTCATAAAGGGAAACAAAAGTAACATTGGTTTTTTTGTTTCTAAGATAGCTACCCATCTTAGTGGGACTAGCATCTCTGAATGGACACTAGTTTTCTCGATAACAAGTACCAGCCTGAGGAGCGTGCAAATGCAACTCTTAAATTTCTGCTCGGAGGGCCCCCAACACAATCTAGTTCTCCCCCATAAAGTTCTAGAGGGCCTTTGTGGTGACGTCATGCACCATCTCTCCTATATCATGTAGATCCCCTTTAGTAACGGTGATCGGGTTGATAGACAACTTGAACACTTTTAACTTCTTGTGCGGCCCTGTTCGCTCACTCGGGCACTGGTACTTCAATTGTGTTGACATTGTTTGTGGGTCCGCACCACCCTCTTATTCCTCAATTTCCATCTCTTTCTCTTGCTCAAGCGAAGGTGACTTATGGCCCTCGCATGCCTTCTCTGCTACCTTCTCTGCTGCTACTGCTTCTTTTGTACTTTTTCTGCCAACTGTGCCACGCACAGTTTTGCCTCCTCCTTCTTCTTCTGTGCAACAGATTTTTCCAGTGCATAGATGTCCAGAGCGCGCCACTCCAACGACCATGTCTCAAGCACATTGAATGTCACATCATTAGTGGCTATATACGGTAGTTCGTTCCACTTCTTTGCAGGGTCCTTGGGTGCCTTGAGGTATCTGTGATAAAAGTTCCCTTTAAATTATGAAAAACTTTGTAGGTTGTTGTAGACAGTGAGTGATAAACACGGCTTGCAGTTAATCCCCATTCTGATGTTCATCTCCATGAACACCCAAAATATTTTGTTTTCGTAGATCATGTTCATGTCCTTAGTGGCCAATAATGAAGTGTACTTCACGACCTTCGAGAGATCCCTTACAATCGTGGGGAACTAGCTATCCTCTGGCAATTCCCCCACCACCAGCACTATGGATAGTAGAAGCCATGCATAGTGGAACATTTTTCCTTGTTCCTGTGCCTCGTGGAAATTGTCCAGGAACTCTTTGCACAAGAATTTAGACCAATTAAACTGGACCCCTTCTGTGCATTGTTCAACAATTTCCACCACCGGCGCGGGTACCTCATCTGTGTGGCACTTCCGCATGAGCTTACCTGCCAGTATTTGGGTCATAACTTTGACTACTTTGTTGTTGATGCTAGATATGGCGTAGCCCCTTTTCTTCTTCTCTAGCTTGTATTCATTTTTCATGGCCTCCGCAATGGCCAAATCACTGCTCTTACCCTCTTAAATGTCTTCGGGGTCCTCTCCTTTACACAAGAGCTAGGTAATGCGGTGGATTAAATGATCCGTGATGGGGATGGGCTCCTCTAGCCAAAAACACATGTCATGCACCAAGCAGAGCAGCTGCCTTATGACAAACATCATTATTGGGGCGTGGTGGTAATGCGGTACCCAGAGAAGGTTTAATAACCCTGCCTTTTTGTTTTGGAGAATTTAGCATCTATGGATAAATACTAATTCACTAGATAAGCAGTTGTTCCTAGAACAATAGTTTAAAGTGTTTTAGACTTTTCCTATAAGAAATAGATAAGAAGAGAGGATAGAAGGCCTACCTATAGTTCCACTTTCCTCTCTTCTCCCTTGTATCGATTTTGTCGCTCCTTCTCATACTTAATCCGCTTGAAAGGTACACTATCAACACAAGAGAAGATGAAAAATGATCAAAGCATACGATCCATTGAATATAAATAAAAGGAATCAGAAGCAATTCATACATATAAGCATTATGAAAGAACATAACATATGGAAAAATGTTCAAACACTTTATTAGATAGAAGAAGGAAATACAACCATCAATGTCTGATTCAAAATCATTCCTCTAGCTTGGATCCCATCCACATCACATCAAAATCAAGACAAGCTTGTGGCATCACATCATTTTCTCCAAAGTCAAGTCTCATAGCAACATTATCTCCTTACAATTCAACATAGTCCAACCCCTGATCACTTAGATGAGTGGTCAATTTATAGGAAGATGAAGGAGGTTTTGTCATTAATGGTGACATTGAATGGCCTTCCATACTTAGAATTAGTTCCATGGAGGAAGGGATGAGAGGATAGGATGCTCCTTAACTCATTCCTCATCCATTTTTGAGCTCATAGGAGTTGATAAGATAGGGAAAATTCTCGATGACTCCAAAAGATAAGAATATTCCCCAAACCCTATGTGAATTTCGCTCATTCTCTCCCGACATAGGTGAAAGGAAGCCTAAGTGCTCTGTAGAGCACCCAGGCAATGGACTTAAATGCTCTGTAGTGCACCTTCATAAGGGCTTACCTGTGCTAGTCCCTCTAGAGGAAATTTCTAGATGTCTTCAAGTCATGAAACTATCTGGGAAGGAGGCATTCAAAGGGTTGACTTTTTTAGGGCATGAAACAACTGAATTTAGATTTTGATGAGCCCTAAAACACTGATATGAATTTTGGGATTTGATGTGCCCGATTGGATCTATAATAGCTACCCCATAAAGCATGAAGTCGGAAAAATGCCAATGTCGAATGAAATTCTTTACGATGTGATGACGAGGTATCAAAGTGGAAGGTGACCTACATCAATTACAATACATATATCATGATATTTGATTTTACATGAATTACTGAGGGAAGGCATACCCATGCTTAGCTTATAAACTTTCATTACATGTACATAAACGGTCATCTACAGATAGAGAACCATGAACGGAATGACTATCAATGTAAAGCCATTGTACATATGATTTAGTACTCATGATATCGCAGCCCGGATGGATGAAACTAGATCCGAGGTCTTCAATATCGTTCAACCGCTCGCTCAAGTATGAGTCTAACCATGTGAATATGTGATCTGAAGTCGAACATGGGAAGACACCATCTGATTACCAACCGATGATGTAAGCTGTTAACAGAAGCAAGAGAAATCACTGATAATGATAATAATCCTCAAGGTACTGCAGTACATTATGCATGGTGTGAATGGATGATTTAATGTCAAACACCATACAAAGTCTTTTGGTCAAAGGCCATTGATGTATTCCTATCGCCGAAAGCGAGAAACTTTCCATTGTTGCATGCAAGCCTCAAGGTACTAAATGGGTGTTTCTAAGTCAACTTCTTGGATAATGAGTTGATGTTGACAAGAAGTGACTCGTCACAGGAGGGCCTTGATGTATCTCGCATCAACGACATGAAACAAGTGTAATGATTCTAGAGATGGAATTTGACTGACGACACAAGGTTTAGGAATGGCGGTCATGAAAATTAAGGTTTATGGTATTGCAAAAGATGGATTTTGACTATATGACTTCTCTTGAACATGTCAGTGACACTAAATTGAATTGGTAGCATTAACCCACAACAAAGTGATGGATGGTATGATAGACCAATGGTGTGATAACCATCAAGCTAATAACCCAACCCAGATAGTCATGGTGATGGAGTGAAAGTGTCATGTTCAAGAGCGACTTGCTACCATAAAGTGGTTTTCCCCTTTTTCCATTTTCCCCAGTCATTGCTGACCAGTACCTCTTTATTTTTATCAAGCTTGAGGAGGATAACATATGCCTATTGTATAATTTCACCCTTTGGGCGAATCCACCACTATTTGATGTTTTAACGAGTCTAGTGAAGGTGAAACTCGGTCTTGTCTAGATGGACAAGTTTGTCGCTATTTGATGTTTTTAACGAGTTTAACGACAAAGATAACTCAGTCCTTTCCATGTTTAGAGAGTTTGAAATGGTACAAAAAGAAAACTCCACAAGTTCTTTTTCATAACTCTCCAGTCCAAAAAAGCGTAAAATAATATGAGAGAGATATCATTTCCAATCCGTTAACGAGATGGAAAGGACAAGCGCTCGGTAATCTTTTCATGTTTAAAGAGTCTAAAAAGAGCTTAAAGAGGACTCTAAGGGGGTTCCTTTTTCATTTTTAACAACGCTAGAAAAAGAGATAAAAGTGTGCTTTGCGGTCAAAAGTACAACTTACAATTAAGCATGTTGAATTCTGCAAATTAGTTGTAAAAACTACTCAAAACATCACCAAATGGATTAAAAATATCTTTTTCATAGGTAAAAATAGGAAAATACTAATGTTTAGTCAATTAATTAACATAAAATAAACATAAAACAAGTTTTTACCATTTGGAACTTACCATCTAGTTTTATGCTCTGAGCTCAATTTTTACCTCAAACTTCACCAGCTGATTGTGAAAGATCCTGTGGACCATTTCTCGAGTCGTCTGAACCAGGTAGGAACTAAACCTCTCTACTTTCTTTTCAATCCATTCTTTTGTCATTTCATGCAAATTTTAGGGCTTTTTGGGGCCCCTGGGGTTTCATTTTTTTTTACCTGGGATCAGCGCATGCTTTCACATCAAAAACTGTGCTAAAGAGCACCCAGATAGAAGGCTAGATGCTCTGCAACACACTGTCTCTATGATTGGGCTGCACTGGGTGCATTTCCCAAGTTTGTTTTAGCTATTAGCTCCAAAATTTGTCCTGTTTATTTGTGTGGAAAGGATACTAATTTAGCTTATGATTGTGTTTCAGGCTTTCATCGGATCAGAATGCGGATTACATGGCGAGAAAGAGAGCATGAAGAACAAGACATGGTTGCCCTAAATAACTCAGGTATAGTTGAGGCCCTCAAGAATTGCGGGTTACTCAAATACTTTAAGTTGTCCAAAATGAAGCAACAAATAGAACTATTATAGTTCCTTGTTCGTGCATGGGATCTGACAGATCAGACATTTCACATTAGGGACATGATGGTCCCTATTACTATTTAGGATATTTAATTTCTCACTGGACTATCGAGGCGAGGTGCCCCCATCTCAATTTATGGATTTTCCCATGGAGGTGAATTGGTGAGATATTACATCAGATAGTTTTGTCGACTAGGTAAACAGCCTAGCAAGGATGGGAAAATAAATATCTAGGATTTAAGTGATTTTCCTTTAAGAACGATCCTCTTCACAATCACAAAATTGGCTGGCAATGTGACATTACATCTGGAAAATAGATCTTATATGCAATATGCATTGGAGTTTCTAGAGCCAAAATTTTTCAACTAGAGCAAGGTTGTACTTTCACTGCTGAAAGAACAACTAACTAAGGTAAAAAGTGTTAAGACGAAGAATTTCTACTATGGTTCAATCTTGATTGCTTTTTCCTTAAAGAAAATCCCATTAATGCAACCAAATCATGTATCACTAGGTGTGGCTGGTCCTAGAGATCCACGTATGCAAAGGTGGGTTAAATTGATGGCTCGACATGCTGGTCAGTTAATGATCATTTTCTCCCCTACATTTTTCAGCTGGCTTGAATGACAACATGTTGTTGTCGAGAAGCATCCATACTCAGGGATGGATTATCGTGGAGATCCAGATTTGATTCTACCAGTTGGAGAACAATGGGGTGCTATGGGTAAGTTGTTTGAACAAAGAGTTTTTTTTTTATTTTTTAAGTTTCTACATGTTTTTTTTGTTTTTTTAATGTTTCCAAGACTAAACTAAAATTACTCTTTTGCATACAGATGTGAGTATTGTTTATCTTGCGGTATGCCAACAAGTTGCAGATGGGCTAGTGTAGAGAAACATCAGGAGAGCAGTTCTTCAGGACTTGGATTTGGCCGAGACCTTAACAGAGTTACAAGATCACAAAGAGGGATTAACCCTTGGCATTCCAGATATCCAGATCGAGGAGTAACTTATGAGGCTGCAACGCCACACTATTGGTGTTCCTAACCATTAGGCTAGGCTTTTGCGCAGGATAGCACAGGCTGTGACCTGTTACCATGAGCACCAATTGATCTACTTAGGATATTTTGTATGCATTTTTTAGCTTTCAGATCAGATGACCAAATGTGTCTTGCGTACAAATTTTGTAAAAACTTTTAAAACACCTATCTATTTTACTTTCATAGTTTTTTATGGTTATATGTTATCCTATTCAACTGATGATGTGAATTGAAAATATTAATTTTATATGTATCACAAATGTCTATTTAACACATAATTCACTAGAGAATCAGTTAATGTGTTAAGATTTCTAGAAATATGTTGATATTGAATGTGTTCAAAACGTTTTTCCAAAATATGGACTCTAAGTAACATAGGAAAAATTGTTGGATTTCGGACAGTATAAATGTTTGTTAGTTGTAGTACAACAAGTTGTAAGTATAGCCTAATGATGATTTGGCGGATGCCAAGTGAAATGGCATCAGAGAGTAGTTCAATCAATGCACTATACTCAGCGATATTGTTTGTCGATTGAATGAGACAAATCCCTTGAAAACTCACTAACTCGCCACTTGGAGTGAAAATGGCCCATGCTATAGAAGAAACATTATGCGCACTATGACTAGCACCATCAACGTAACCAAAAAAATGTTTCAAAGACTCTATCATCTGCAACAAATGCAAAGCAGATTACTAACCAGATAAAAATCTCTAAAAGACAAAAACACACACATTCAATGAAAGCATATATACAGTGGGTTTTACTACACTTAATAAACTATAGTAATGTTTGAGGTACAACCCGTTTCAGGGCTACGACAATGGAATCCCATCATAATCTACTAACTTGTAGGCTCCTTTAGCCAGAACACGCTTGACAACATAAGGACCCATCCACATTGGTTTGAATTTCCTTGCTCCAAGTTTATCAGCTTCCTGATCATAAAGCAAGACCAGGTTTCCTTCTGAGAAGATATGAGGCTTGACATTCCTATCATATTTCGATTTAGTACATTTCTTATGCGCTTCATTAGCTAATGCAACATCATGATGGGTTCATCCAGATGGATTATTTCCAAGAAACACACTTCTTCTTCAGAAGTGTCGGGTAACAGGTCAATCGCGAGTTTGAGCGATGAAATTTCACATTGTATCGATAAGATTGGTTCCACACCATACACCAACTGAAAGGGTGTAAATCCAGTTGCATTTCTCACCAAGGCTTGATATGCCCACAAGGTAGAGTATATGATTAAGTACCACTTTATTTTATGAACCCCTATCATTCTTTGCAACATCTACTTTAGGACCTTATTGATGGCCTCAACTTGTCCATTCGCTTGCGGGTAATACGGGGTAGAACTATCATGTGACAATCTTATGTTAGCAGTCAACTCAGCGATCATCTGATTGAGAAAATGCGGCCCATGATCTGTACTATGGCTTGTGGTACACCAAATTGGGCAACCACATGGTTAAAAAAGAAAAGAGCAACCATTTTGCCACTGTTGTTAAATGTTGGCATCACCTCGGCCCATTTGGTAAAATAGTCAACGAAGACTATAATATACCCATGCCTCCCAGCTAAGGTGGGGTTACATGTCATAAAGTCCATTCCCCATTTGGCGGATGGGCCAACAACAACGAGTGGATACAATGGTGCAGGTGGTAATTTGGTTTTCTAGTCATATATCTCGCATTCATGACAACTTCTAACAACAATAATACAATCTTTAAATATATTTGGCCAGAAGTAACTAGCACAAAGAATCCTTTGTGTGGTTGCATATCCAAATCAGTGTCCACCACAGGCACCTAAATGGCAATCATTCAATGCTTTCTCAACCTCCTCATGCATGAGGCACCTTCGTAAAATCATATCGATACCACAGTGGTAAAGTGTGTCACCAATGATTAGATTAGATAATCTTTGGCTTGGTAATGAATACGTCGTTGTTGTGAGCGAGAGGTATCTTGCCAGAAAGTTTGGGTTTTGAGATAAATCAGTATAGCTCCATACTAGGCATCAAATGACGAAATTAGAAATAGAGACTCATCCAAAATTTATGGTTCTGATGTTCAATCGATGGATGTCGAGGGAAGGTCACATAGTAACTTAGCAAAAACTAGAGATTTCTTTGATTTAGACTTGATGAATTCTAAATCAAATTCTTGTAGAATAATTATCCATTTTGAATATTCCCCCCCAGCAATTGACGTGACAAAATGTATGTCACAGGGTTGCAATCTGAAATGACAGTTGTTTTTCGTAACAGGATATAATCGCGAAATCTTTGAATAGCTTATGTAGTTGCCAAAGCTATTTTTCGACATAAGAGTACTTACTTTCTGTATCATTGAGATTACGGCTCAAGTAATAAATAGGATGTTCAATCCCATTTTCTTCATGGACTAAAACCATGCCAATGGTTGTATTTGTAGCGGCGAGATACAAGTAATAGTCATTTTGGTAATTTGGAGAATACATTAATGAAGCTCTAATCAGGGTATCTTTAAGAGCGTTAAAGGAAGCTTGTGCAACCTGGTCCTAATGAAAGCGTATCTCATTTTTCAAAAGATGTGTAAAAACTTTAGCCATTTCAGCGTAATTAGGAATGAACCTCCTCAAAAAGTTTGCTTTCCCTTGAAGTCTCTGTAACTGTAAAAGATTTGAAGGTGGAGGCAAATCCAGAATTGCCTGAACCTTTACTGGATCTAGTCTAATCCCTTCTCGGGACACTACAAACCCAAGAAAGCGACCAGAACCAATGTAAAACACACATTTGTGTGGACTGAGTCGAATCATGTAGTGTCGACACCATAAAAATATTGCTCTCAAGTGTTGCGGGTGATCAGTCCGCTTTCATGAATGAGTAGGTAAATCATCAAGGTAAGGTTGAATAATGTGCTTGATGTCATGGAAGGCATAATTCATTTCCGTCTGAAATGTGGCCCCAACATTCTTCAAACCGAATGGGAGTTTCCTATAGGCGAATGTGACCCATAGAAAAATAAAAGTTGTTTTTGATTGAACCTGTGGGCATATATTGATTTGATTGTAGCTAGAAAATCCATCCATAAATGAGAATATTTCGCATCTAGCACATCCATCAATAATCTAGTTGATAAAAGGAGTAGGATAATTGTCCTTTGGACATGCCCTATTTACATCCCTATAATCGACGCACACTCATATTGTTCCTTGTTTCTTCATGACAGGAACAATGTTAGAAACCTAGTCAATAAGAGGAACAGAGTAAGTAAAACCAGCCTGCAAAATTTTTTCAACTGTTACTCTAATTGAAACAGCTTTCTTTGGTTGAACAGGTTGAAGTTGCTGTCGAATTGGCTTGACATCAAGGTACATTTTAATTTCATGTTCAACAATACTAGAGTCAATGCCTAGAATCTCCTCATAATACCATGCAAAAATATCTCTAAATTCACGAAAGAAAGTACAGTAATTATTGAGTTCCAATGGAGAACAAGATTTGTCGATCGTTTCTTCAATATTTGAAAAGTTTTGCTCAGATTCGAATGTGTCTATGAAAACTAAATTCAATAGGAAATCAACGACTAATGGGTGGTCTAATTCATTTTAATAACCTTCGATTTCATCTAGAAGATGGGAACGATGATGATAATCTTCTCATGGTTCCTTTCCTATCATCATTGATTGGATGATTCCTTCATCTGTAGAATGTATACATGAAAAAGGATCCAAAGAGGTACCATATTCTAACGACCTATCTACCCATACAATTGTTGAGTGTGGATTTCGGTTTGCCTCAAAAGCCCAAAATATTGATTGTTATGATGATTCAATGGAGCTTAGCAGCATCACCTCAATATTACTATCAACTTCAACTTTGTTGGTAATCCTCCTTAAATCAAATGAGGTGCGGGAAATCATGTTGCAAGCTTCTACTCTTGCCACTTATGCCAAATCAGATGGTGACGGTAGTGTTATCGGGAAAACTAGTTGTTATAGACATTTTTGTGCCTTACAACTATAAGCATGAAATGTCCATAATCCAAGGGATCCAAAGTCCCTAAACATGTTGTTCCTACCCCTAGAGGAACAAGGCTAACAAACCACAGCAATTCACAGAAGTTCTCCACCAGAAACTGCTCAAAAACAAGTCAATTCAGAATCAATTCAGAGGCTCCACTAGCTGCCTGCGTTGAAATGCAGAGGCTACAATGGCTAGTTGCATTGCAACGCAGGTGGAAGCACTACCAGGGTGCGCTGAGCGGGAAATGACAAATGGCAGGGTCCTTTGTTCGAGGTGTAAAGACTGTGGAAACTTCCAGAATCTTCCTCCATGACACTTGCCTTGATGAGTTCGACTAAGTGATGAGTAAGAGGCTCTTAGTCTCCAAGTGGAAGCAAGAACTGACAGAGGGAGAGGACACTAGTCAGATCTCAAGCTGACTCATCCTCTCTCCAAACATCTATATATGGATCTCTCCTCCATGAGATCCAGGGAGGCTGGAATTTTGTTATTACAAAGAATTGTTGTTGATTTGAGATTGGAATCATCGAGTGCTTATTGCTTTGAAGGGAGGTGAAGAAAGGATTTCATTCGCTGGGAGGTAGATGCTAGATTGGAACTCTCTTGGTTGTATCTCCTCCTGAACCTTGTTATTCATCAATAAAGCTATCTTGGTTTCTCCTATATACTGATGTATCTTTGATGTATGATTGCATTAGTATGTTTAGTTTATTTCTAATCCTGAACTAGTTATGAATATGAATCTATGTCTTTGTGTAGTGTTCCCTTCTTGTGATCTTGCAGGAACCTATTGAAGTTGGGCGAGCGAGAAGGCAAGTAGCTGGGAACTCTCAAAGAGAAGAGAAACCGGATCGAGGGACAAACGGAAGACACCGGTTAGTCCATCCATCTCTCTTCATCCTTAATTCATAAAGGAAGAATACTAGAATAGCTGTTTCTGTTTGTTGCTAAGGCACTGTCACACCTTAGGTGGATAGGATCGTCCTGCATAGGCATTTTTCCCCACAACAAATTGGCGACTCCGCTGGGGAGATCTGTTTAGTCATTTTATTTGTGTCTCTATCATTGTTTGTTTCATAGATTCAAGAGCAGCAATCGAACTGCATCTGCTATTTTCAAATGCTAAGTAGACAACTGCTGCTTTGATCCAATCACTGGATTTATCTATGATCTGAACAATGGACTCACAGATGATTTGATGATCCTTTGTGATAGATCTTAGCCCTCCTTCAAATCATCCCTTTGATTGTACCTTGCTTGTTGCTTTTATTTGGCCTGAAACCGTAGATTAATCAGCAAACGTGACCAAGAACCTAGAGAAGAACTCTCGTTTCTGCTCCAGCGCAGGCTCTGTGAAGAGACTCTACATTTCAATGCAGTTCCCGTGAAGGATACCTGCATTTCAATTCAGTTTCTCTGTTATACAGGTGCGCTGATCCAGCTTAGGCCTTGTGCAGCTGGGGTTCTCTGCTCTGTTTTGCCTTGTTTTGATCTCTAATTTCTACAGCCTGTAACCAGCATAGGTACCTGTCTGATAACTCCTTTTCTCTGCTTAAATTCTGCCTCCTTTTGTACAAAAATACTGTGAGTGTTTTTATGTGTTTGTGGCATCATTTACAGTTTTCCTTTGCAAGAGTGAAATAGTCATCCTGTAGCCCTTGATTCAGATTTGTTGATTGTGATCTTAGGAGAGAGTTCATTGGCTGTTTACAGTTGATTATACATTTACTTTTGCTTTTGGTTTGAGTTTGTCTCTTTTAAGTGTCGAAACAAGTGTTCATTTCGAAAGTCGTAAAGTGTTGTATTCTCTTCTACCCTTTCTGATTTTGAAAAAGTAAACTTGTTTGTATTTGTCATTTAAAAGCAAATTCAAAGTTGTACAAAAAGATTTCTTTTTAGGCATCAATATTAAGAGAGCGGAAAACAAACACTTGCATTGTGCATTTGCATCTTGATAGTTTGCATGCTTGATTTAGGAAAAGTGCATTTAGAGTGTGCTGATTGCTCTTTGAGAAAAGATGGTGTCTTTCTTTTCCCTTTGTAGCTAGGATTTTCATTGTTGAAAAAGAGATAAAATTTTCTTATCATCTTTTAGATTGCATGTAGGAGTTGTATCTACATCTCGTGGTGAACCTCAAAAGGCAAACTTCTAAGAAAGATCAACATAAAATAAACTGAATGAACTTAATAATGCTTTGTAACATAATGCACAACATAGAGGTCTAGGCTAGAGACGTGTTCCGGCGTCGTAAAACCTGGTATCTGTTGGCCTCGCTGATGGTTGGGTGATTCCTCCTGAGGGACCAAAAGTGCCAGTACGGATTGTGCTCCCACGTACCGTCGCATATATATTGGGAGACCCCTATAGGCTTAAAACCTTTATCCTTAGGAAGCCGTGTCGACCGCCCTACTGATCGCAATGCACCGAACACAGCATTCGGGAAGATTGACTGCCGTACCGTAAAACTTATTTTGCAGTTTTGTGATTGGTTTGGCACACCCTCTACCTAGATCTCCAGAGCAGTTCCTTTTGGCCTTTTTCAGACTCTATAACAGAAAAAGTCCATCCGAGAATTTGTCACTTCGGGCTCGTTAAAACATCAAAGGCGACTAGAGTCATATTTTGTTTTTTCTCAACCCTTTAAAATTGAAAAAACAAGTTGTGTCTAAAGCGTCATTAAAATTTATCTTAAGGGAATAATAAATCACCCTTATTCCCGCATTGATCTTTCCATCCAAGGAATTCCCCTTGGTGGAAGTCCTAGTCCCTTCTCCTCTTGGGGAGATGTTGGAGTGCCCCATATGGCCACATTGTTGCTTCCAGGACTGACAATCGGCTTGCCTGTTTGGCTCTTCTCAACTAATGTTGTTCAAAACACCACTACTCCTGAACAATCGAATCAGCAGTTAGACCAGTCCAGAGCTGCCCACCAGCCTTCCACTTCCTCTAACTCTTCCTCTCCTCCTTCCTCTTCGCATGATGGAGCTGGAAAAGCTAAAAGCCAAGCTCCTAAGGAGAAGAAGGAAAAGAAGAAGAAAGAGAAAAAGAAGAAGGAGCCAAAAGCGACTAGGGGTAAACGAATGGCATCTAACGAAAATCCACACATTGCACTGACCAGGCCTAAATCGCCATGTGTCATATGCAAGGGAGACCACTTTCACAGAGATTGTCCTTGCATCCCTCGGATACTAAGGGACTGGTCTCCCCGCTTGCACAATTCGGTGGCGTCAACCTCTGATAGCCATGTCGACAGCACACCGTCAACTAGTGAAAGTGAAGCCACAGGACAGAGAGGGAAAGCTAGATTTCCCTGCAAACTGTGTGAAGGCGACCATGCCATCCACCGTTGTCCCTTCTTAGACGAGGCTAAAAGAGTTTTGGAATATCGCCTGGTTTTACCAGCGCGACTTCCTCCTGGATATCAAAAACTCCTGCCAAGTCCTTCACCAGTTGAGAACCTGGCTGGCTCGCTCAGGTGGTCAGCCGAAGCACCTATCATTGAGGATGAACTATCCAAATCCATACCTGACGAAAGTCAAAAGGTCGAGGCGGCAGTTGACCCGGTCTTGCCTTCAGAGGTTCTATCTTCGAATGATACCATCACAGAAGAGAATAAAGACGACACCGTCCAAATTCTCTTCATCAACACAGACTCCGACGAACAAGGGGGCAATTTGCCCATTCCTTTATCGCAGGAAGGAACTTCGTCAGAGTCATACCCGGCCGTATATTCGGTCCCACCACCAAGCAACCTAGTTGTATCCTTTGACTGGAATCAACTAGGCAGACCCGCTTACCAACAAGCATACCATTCAGAATTATCGTTCAAATATACAGAATGGTAATGGCTAGCACCATAATTGATGAGGGGGCATCTGTGAGTATCCTTTCCTCTATTGCTTGGAAAGCGCTTGGTTCGCCAGCGCTTTTGCCTGAAATGAGAAATCTGACAGGCTTCGATAAAGGAACCAGTCGACCTTTAGGGATCCTCCCCAATGTGCCTATCACATTGAAAGGGAAGACCGTTCAAATGAACGTGATGGTCGTTCAAGGACCCTTGGATTATAACCTACTCCTTGGACGAGACTATATATATTGCATGGGAGCCATTGTCTCCTCACTCTTTAGAGTAATGTGTTTTCCACACGAAGGAAGAATGGTCAAGCTCGTGGATCAACTTTCATTCCCCGGATCACGCATCGCAAATAGTCATGTACCATCCCTAAATGGTCTCTTCGCTCAAGAAATGTCTCAACCCACAGTCCGTCCTCCCGATGAGCGCGAGTAATCCGGAAGGATATGACTGGAACCCAGGGAGCATGCGTCCTGGTCTGCTTCGGCAGGAAAACTTTGGGTATAGAGTAGGTTTCCGCGGGAGAATATGACTAGTTTGTACCCCGTCCGTGGTTGGAAGAGGGGTTATTCTAGAATAAGATTCTCTTGTCAAAGTTATGTGTTTGGCGCTCACCTTTGTCTATTTCGGTAGACATCGCCGAAGAAGTGTTTTGTTTGGGGTGCAAATAGAACAATCTTTGGGTAACCTGTAAGAGGTAGGCCTCTCTCGGTAAAACAAATGTTTTAGCGGAAGATGAAGTAGGGGTAACCTTGAAACTCTGTTTTATGCCTGGGGGCATGCAAACCTTTTGGAGTGCAAGCAAAGAGCGGTTATTTATCTGTTTTTTGGATTAGTCGTTTCCTAACTTGCATAAAGAAAGGATGCGGAGCAAAGCTTTGTAAGATGAAGCTCCATAAAAAATAGAATCTTAATGAGACATTCTTATCATATGACTGGATTATTCGAGCAGTTTTAGCACACAGTTCATGCTCGTTAAAAAATAAACATAAGATCGAGCAGTTTTAGCGTATAGTTCATGCTCATTAAAAAAAATAAACATAAAATCGAGCAATTTTAGCACATAGTTCATTCTCGTTAAAAAATAAACATAAGACTGAGTAGTGTTTTTCTGCGTTTAAGCTCGTTAAAAAATGAACTATCCTCCGGTAAATAACCACCGTGAATGTAATATCATCAGCCATTAAAGCCTTGGTCGTGTTTGCCCATCACCTCCACTTTTCCATTGGCCGATCATTCACCTCCATATGATTGTTTACCCATTTCGAGGAACAACTGCGAAGAGTGATTTCACTAGCCATCCTTGTGACACTGTCGTGATTTGTAAATTCCAATCCTTCCCTGGAATCAGCTGCTACCCTTTTTATCACTCGTTCCTCAAAAGATGAGTCTTCTTTAAGCTCTTTTCACCTGACTCGTGAAATATGAAAAGATTTCCGAGTTTTGACCTTCCAGCTCGATAAAATGACCGGAAGAGCTATCCCTCCTCTAGATTTTAATCTTTTTGGACCTGAGGGATTATAGCACAAAAAGATCGAGTGCTTGTTTTATTCGGCTCGTTAAAGATATCGAAAATCCATCCCTTCTGTATTGTTTTATACTTTTCCGGACTTAAGGGATTAGATGACGAAAAAGGACTTTTGGAGTTAACTTTGTACCTTTTCAGACTCTCTAAAGATGAAAAGGACCGAGTTATCCTTGTCGTTAGACTCGTTAAATGCATGAAATAGCGACAAACTTGTCTTTAGACGAGAACGAGTTTCACTATCGCTAGGCTCGTTAAAACATAGCGATGGGCTTGCCCGAAGGGAAAGTTATAGAACAAGCATATGTTATCCTCCTCAAGCTTGACAAAAATAAAGAGGTACTGGTCAGCAGTGACTGGGGAAAAATTGGGAGAAACTCAAGAAAACTTTGATGGTAGCAAGTCGCTCTTGAACATGACACTTTTCCTCCGTACCACAATCGGGTTGGGTTGTTTCATTCACCAGTCATATCACCATGGTCTCGCCATACCATCCATATTTGGGGTAATGCTACCGATCCATCGCATAAGTGTCGCCATATGTTCAAGAGAAGTCGTTCAGAGAAGTCACCTGTGTCCCATCCACTACCATACATTATACTCTTTCATGACCACCACCCTGAATCATATGTCATCAGATCGTTTTCACCTCCATCAAAATCATTAGCTTCGTTCCGTGTCATTGATGTGGGATTCATTAAGGCCCTCCTTTGACGAATCACTTCTTGTCGACATCAGCTCATTATCCAAGAAGTTGATCTAGGAACACCCCCTTCAGTACTTTGAAGCTTGCATGCCTCAATGGGAAGTTTCTCACTTCCGACGACAGGTACACATCAATGACCTTCGACCGAAAGATTTTGCGTGGTGTTCGACGCCAAGTCCTCTATTCACACCACGTGAATAGTACTGCAGTACCTTGAGGGTCATCTTCATTATCGGTGATTCCTCTCGTGCTTGTTAACAGTTTACATCATTGACTGGTAATCAAGCGATGTCTTTCCATGTTCCACTTCAGAGCAATTCTCACATGGATCGACTTGTACTTAGAGTGAAGATCGGACGAGATTGAAGACCCCGGATCTAGTTTCAACCATCCGGGCTGCGATATATATTCAGAAAATAAAGACATAGAAATGTACAGCTTTACAGCACAGATAATCATCCTACCAAAAGGATGATGGCTCTATCAGAATCATCAGTCTATCATCAGACGATTGTTTGTTATATGTACATGAAAATGAATTTATAAAGCTGAGCATGGGAATGCCCACCTCAGCTAGATCATGAAAAAAGTATGAAAATAATGTATTGTATTGTATTGTATTACAGGTCTCCTCCCAGCATTGAAAGAACTTCGGATCTTCCTAATAAAGCATTTCACCCGATAAACGACCTCATACTTTAGGGGGCAACTGTTATAGACATTTTTGTGCCTTACAGCTATAAGCATGAAATGTCCATAATCCAAGGGATCCAAAGTCCCTAAACATGTTGTTCCTACCCCTAGAGGAACAAGGCTAACAAACCACAACAATTCACAAAAGTTCTCCACCAGAAACTGCTCAAAAACAAGTCAATTCAGAATCAATTCAGAGGCTCCACTAGCTGCCTGCGTTGAAATGCAGAGGCTACACTGGCTAGTTGCATTGCAACGCAGGTGGAAGCACTACCAGGGTGCGCTGAGCGGGAAATGACAAATGGCAGGGTCCTTTGTGCGAGGTGTAAAGACTGTGGAAGCTTCCAGAATCTTCCTCCATGACACTTGCCTTGATGAGTTCGACTAAGTGATGAGTAAGAGGCTCTTAGTCTCCAAGTGGAAGCAAGAACTAACAGAGGGAGAGGACACTAGTCAGATCTCAAGCTGACTCATCCTCTCTCCAAACATCTATATATGGATCTCTCCTCCATGAGATCCAGGGAGGCTGGAATTTTGTTATTGCAAAGAATTACTGTTGGTTTGAGATTGGAATCATTGGGTGCTTAATGCTTTGAAGGGAGGTGAAGAAAGGATTTCATTCGCTGGGAGGTAGATGCTGGATTGGAACTCTCTTGGTTGTATCTCCTCCTGAACCTTGTTATTCATCAATAAAGCTATCTTGGCTTCTCCTATATACTGATGTATCTTTGATGTATGATTGCATTAGTATGTTTAGTTTATTTCTAATCCTCAACTAGTTATGAATATGAATCTATGTCTTTGTGTAGTGTTCCCTTCTTGTGATCTTGCAGGAACCTATTGAAGCTGGGCGAGCGAGAAGGCAAGTAGCTGGGAACTCTCAAAGAGAATAGAAACTGGATCGAGGGACAAACGGAAGACACCGGTTAGTCCATCCATCTCTCTTCATTCTTAATTCATAAAGGAAGAATACTAGAATAGCTCTTTCTGTTTGTTGCTAAGGCACTGTCACACCTTAGGTGGATAGGATCGTCCTGCATAGGCATTTTTCCCCACAACACTAGTGTCCATTTAGAGCTGCTAGTCCCACTAAGATGGGTAGCTATCTTAAAAAAAAACAACAAAAGTAACTTGTTTTTTACTTTATGAGAGATAGATGAGAGAGAAGTGGAGAGTACCAACCCCAGTCTTTCGCTTGGCTCCTTGGTTGTTTCCTCTCTCCTTCGATAGAGCTTCACCACTCCTTTCTCACTTGTCCCGCCTCAAAGAACACCTGTAGAGTCAAAGCAGCAAAATACCATGAAAGCATAGAGATCTATAACCACAAACAATGTAGAATCAGATGTACATTAACCATACAAATGCATACACAAATACCAGATTCAAAAATATACAACTATATGGAGGAAAACTCAAATAGCTTTCTTGATAGAAGTAATAGAAGAGAGGATTACAACCCAGCTATCTTTTCCAGCATCATCCTCCCAGCATGAAAGCCCTCTTCACCCAACAATACAATGTCTCAAAGAGAAACCAACAACACTTCCTTACAACTTACAAAATTCTAGCCTCTGTATCTCTAGGATGAGGGATCCATATATAGATGTTTGCAGGGGAGTGAGTCAGCTTTTGGGATTTTGATTAGTGTCATTTCAATGATAGCTCTTGGTTCCACTTGGAGATTTCATGATCTCTTACTCATCCCTGGGCGAATTTAGAGAGGCAAGTGTCATATGAGCAGTTTCTAGAAGATTCTTTGAGTTTCCAACTAGCAAACTGCCTCTAGCATTTGTCTTCTCTCGCTCATCGCACCTTATAAAAAGGTTTTTCAGTATGCATTGCACCCTTTGTGTGTAGCAGGTGAGATGCATCGCACCCTAAGCATGGAGCAGTCTGTATGGTCCAATTTTGACCAGTTTTGAGCAATTTTTCAAGGAGAACTTCTGGGAAATGATGTAATCAGTTGACCTTGATCCTTTAGGGTATGAAACAACACTTTTATGGGTTTGAGAGCCCTTGGTTTATTGAAATATGTAATTGAGGTTGCAGTGCCCAAATATGTCTATAACAGTTTCCCCCTAAAGCATGAGGTCATAAATTTTCTGATGTCGGGTGAAATGCTTTATCATGAGGATCTGAGGTTTTTCGAATTGGAAGGTAACCTGTAATAAGATACAATACAATACATTATCTTCATAATATTTTCATGATCTGGTTGAGGCGGGCATTCCCATGCTTAGCTTTATAAATTCATTTTAATGTACATAGGTGTTGAAGCCCCAAAAATCGGGTCTACAACAAGGGGGATACCCACTTGGTCCGGACCTTGGTAAGAAACTCCTTTTCCATTTGGGATGGTGGGTCCAACTGGGGATATGGGACCAGTTTCCCAATATGTGTGTGTGTGTTGAGAATTGATATTTCCTTTCTAATAATTTCTAAGTAAAATTCTTTTATTCTAAATCTAATCTAACAATATGCAAACTGTATTCTAATGAATAGAAATATCTAATTCTAAACTAACCCGGGATTTAATCTTTCAATTATGCGATTTAAAATAGTTTCTATAGAAATTGGTAATAAATATCATTCAATTTCTATAAGAAAATAATTCAATAAATATGAAATATTTTGTATAAAAAGTTAGCCGAACAGTTGTGAAAAACATATCGCATAATAAGTCATTCATATATTAAGCATAAATAGAATAGTCATCACCCTACAAAAGTGCCAAATGATAACTCAAGCATTCAGGCATTCACATATAAATAACTAAACATGAATATCACTTAAACACATAAGCAGAAATTGTTAAGAGATAAAAGTACCATTGATAACAAGTTCTACTCATGAGCTTCAACAATAATGATCTATCTCTTCTTAGTTCAACTTCTACTAAGAGTACAAAAGTGCAATTTCAGTAGCAGATATTAAACACAGATATCAATAAACCTTGTTCCATTCATTCATCAAAACTTCCTCTGAGGGTGCAGAAGTGCATGTTCTGAGGAAATTTTTTTGACAAATTTCAAGACCCTTCTCTAAATGCATGAGAAGGGTTGAAATACTACTAGATAAATCCTAAAAATAGTCTATTAAAAAAATATAGGAGGCGGTTTAAATGACCATCCTCATCTAAGGCAAAAATGAAACTAAAACTAAAACTAAAACTGAATCTAAAAATTACTATCTATGTATATATTCTATGTGGTCACAAGCATTCAACATCAGCTTGAGGAGAGTTGATTGGCCAAACTCCGACTTTAGTTGTCCTACAAAAACAGAATCGACAAGTGTTGGGGCTATCTTCTCGGTAGAGTTAGTGAGGCATTTGAGAGTCATGCATTGATGGCGTGGTTTAACCAAGTACTGCCAGTAAGAATCCCAATTCAACTTGGTTAACCTATTGATGGATTATGCTATTTCTTATATGATGTCATTATTTCCCTTTTTGCGATGCGATGCTTTTTATTAAGGGAAAGATTTTATTCAAACTCATCATAAACTTAAGTCTTTTTTGGATTTTTGCGTATATTCTCCTAAGTTTATGATAGTAAGATTTATTTAAAAAGGAAATATAAGTTCTAATTTATCATTATTTTCTAGATGAAGGGTCCCCACTTATTTAGTATTGATGTCAAAACTAAAATAATAAGGGGGGTTGTTGCTGGCCACAACAATTGGCGATTCACTTGGAAGAACTCGTTATCTCTGATTTTCTTTTGAATTTTCTAAACTTCCAAAATATAAGGGATTTTTGGAAAATCAAACTTTATTATAGAAAGATAAAGTATATCATGCTTTCACCTGTTAATGCTAGTTTGTTTCTTCTATGTCAACTTTAGTTATTTACTTCCTAAAGGTAGTCATTGTATTTACATTAGACACTACTTAGTTTGTAAAGATAAAAACATAGCCTCCTATGTAAATCAATTTTAAATATGCTCATTTTTCGTAGGTAGAGCCTCTGCTACCAACAAGAATCCATAGCCTCGACAGGGTTACTTGTTACCCAACAATGATCATGTATCCCACTTGGAGAAATATACAATTTTCAAAGAGAAATCCATATCCACACTTATTGCTTTTATTTTCTTTTTATTCTTAAAGAACAATACCTTGGTTTGGTAGCCAAATTATGATAGTGCCACTCACTTGATTTATAACTTTGCTGAACAAGCTGGCTCGCGATGAGACCCCTTGTCTTTTGATTGCAACAATCTTGAGTCATTGCCCTGTTTTGGTATGCAGTTTTGGCAAAGTTAGCAAGCTATAATATCTATGATCATGATAAGTCAGCTCGTTATGAGACCTCTTATTCTTTAAGTTTAAAGTGTATCATTAGATTATTCCTTGAAGATCGTAATTCTCTAGGTAGGGAGGAAGTCATTCGTTCCATAAGAATAGCTCTGGATGACAATTATAGAGTTTTTAGAAAGAGTTTTTCTATAGAGAATCCTTGTTTTTTGTTATTGATGCTTTTCATTGACTGCTATAAAAAAAATTCCCACTAAAGGTTTTTTTTATCAAAATTCACAAAGTTGAAACTAGTATCATTTCCAAGATTATAACCTTTGACTGTAGCTTTCAATAGTAATGACCAATTTTCCAAATCAATTCTATTTATACAAGCGAAAAACAAAATCTAAAAGAAATTCTAGTTCTTTTGATGAATTCCAAACGTAACCATTTACAACTAGTTTTATTATCTATATCAAAAGAAAAACTAATCTACAAAAAATAAGAAAATTTTCTTCTATGGAAAATATTTTTTAAGGATTTGCTCGTTAACAGGTAAAGATTCTATTTTCCCTTCTAAATCCCGCAACATAAAAGTGGATGGACCTATGATTTCCGCAATTTGGAATGGGCCAAGCCACATTCGTTGGAACTTCGTATGTTTGCCTTTTTCTTCGTGAGCCTTATCCCATTTTAAAACTAAATCTCCAATTTGAAAGTCCTTTTTGGATACCATGTTTGAATCAAAAGAAGATTTTACTAATTCTTGATGATGAGCATGAGTTATTTTAGCCTTTTCTCATTGTTCTTCTAGGTTAAGAATTTGCAGTTATCTTAGTTGCAAGGATGAAGTTGGTGTTTCGTCAATAAATTGAACTAAGGCCAAAGAGGGAATTGCTAGATGAGTTGGGAGAACTACTTCTTTCCCATAAACCAAATTAAAGGGAGAAGTACTAATGGAGGCTTTCTGTGTTATTCGATCTGCCCATAAGGCATACATCAATGCTTTGTGCCAATTCTTATGATTTTGGTCAATGGTTCGCTTAATAATGCTGATTAAATTTTTATTTGTTGATTCAGCTAATCCATTCCCCTGTGGATAATAATTGGCAGAGTATTTGAGTTTAAAACATCTTTTGAGTGCAAATTCAGTCATAGCATTTCCAGAAAAGTACAATGCATTATCAAACATTAAAGCAGAGTGTAAACCAAACTTGGTAATTATGAACTGATCTATGAAATCGATGATTTGTTCAACATTAGCTATCTTAAGGGGAACAACTTCTACCCATTTAGTAAAATAATCTGTAGCTATAAGGATATACCTATGTTGTTTAGAAGAGTGAGGAACAATCTCACCTATTATATCCAATCCCCATTGAACAAAGGGTTGATCGATATTGACTGGTTGCAAAGGCAATGACGGTTTCTTTTGTCTTCCAGCAGTAGTTTGACACACCTGACATTTCCTTACATAGCTAAGCGTATCTTTAAATAGTGTAGGCCAATAGTACCCTACATGCAAGATCTTATGTGTTGTAGCATCTCCAACATAATGTCCACCTGTCGATCCATCATGGAGTTCCTGCAACACTTTTTCAGCTTCAGATTTCTCAAGACATTGAAGGAGAACAGAATCATAATTCATCCTAAAGAGTACATCATTTACAAGTTGATATTGCTTAGCCTTCAATCTTAGAGCTCTTTTCTTTATATAATCCAGGTTTGAAGGAGCATATCCATTTTTAAGATAAAATATGGTATTAGCGTATAATGACTCAAGATCGTTTAGGCTTACCTCATACATTTGTACTTCTGGAGATCGTATTTCGGAAATAAGCGATGTTGCGACCAACATTTTGCAAAAGCCTTGACCTTTTACAATATTTGTTAGTTTAATTTCATCATCGTATTATTGTAAGGCGATAACCCAATTTTCTCTTTTCTCACCCACATCTCTCTGTACTAAGAGATTTCTTACCGCTAGAAACAATACTATGATCTTTGTATGAGTTTTAAGCAGAAAGGGTCTAAAGTGCTTGATCTCTTTGAAAATAGCATACACTTGTTTCTCTACATCAGAGTAATTTAATTCGGCCCCTTGTAGATTTGAACTGAAAAAGGCAATTGGGGCTTTTGCCTTATCTTGATTTGCTTGAGTGACAATCGCGGTGTATGATCTATCAGAGGAAAATGTATACAAAATGAAAGGATCGGAAAAATTTGGAGTTGCTAAAGATGGGGCGTTTATAATCGCTTGCTTAATCAGATTGAATGCTTCATATTCCTCTTGGCCCCATTTGAAGATTGAATTATTTTTAATCATTACTTGTAAGGGAAATACAATCCTTGAGAGTTCAGGAACAAATCTTTTAACAAAGTTAATTTGGCCAAGGAAGGATTGCATGGCTTTCTTGTTGTGAGGCAAGGGTATTTCGGAAATCTCCTTGATTCTATCAGGATCAATATGGATTCCAGATTTTGACACTATGAATCCAAGAAGTTTTCCTCCACTTAATGCAAAAAAGGACTTCTCTAGATTAAGTGAAATCCCATAACTTTGGCAACGTTGGAAGATTTGATTTAAGTCTTTGAGATGATTACCATGTTTCTTAAAGTATATAGTTATATCGTCCAAGTATATTACTACTGATTTATTTACTAGTCCCTTAAATGCGATGTCCATGGCCCTTTGAAATGTGGCACCAGCATTTATCAGACCAAAGGGCATCTTTTGATATGCGTAAGTACCCCATTTGGTTCTGAACGTAGTTTTTAATTGATTGTCAAGATATACTAAAACTTGGTTGTCGTCGGAGAAACCATCCAAAAAGGACATTAATTCTGATCCTGCAACTGCTTGCAAAATTTGCTCCATGGGAGGCAGGGGAAAATTATCCTTTTGGTAGGCTTTGTTCAGATTTCGAAAGTCAATGCAAATTCTAATGTCTCTATTTTTCTTTCTGACAGGAATTAAATTAGAAACCCATCTAGAATGTTGAACGGGAAAAATAATTTTAGCTTTTAATAATTTGTTGAGCTCAAACTTAATCTAGCTTTCCAGATTAGGATGGATCTTTCTGAGCTTTTGCTAGATGAGTTTTTCATTGATTATCATTGGGATAGTATGCTGGATGATAGAAGTGTCGTAAGTCTTTAAATCATCGTAGTTCCAGGCAAAGACACTTTTGCATTATTTTAAGAGACGGATATAAGCTAATCTTTCTTCTTTGGTTAGGCCAAGACCTAAGTTGATATTTTGTGGCTTGGTATTAGTTCCTAGATTTACTCATTCATAGTTCAGAGTTGAACTCTGAAGTTTTGAATTGGTAGATCTCTTGAATATGTCTTTCAAATCATATAGATCTTCCAACTTGACCACTGATTTTGGCATAGCATTATTAGTTCTTTCTTGTTGCAACTATTCGTCATGTTGGTCCTCGTCAATACCTGATTAGTGTAAGATCCTTATGATGTGAGGAAGCTTACAATATCAGGTTCGTCATTGAAAATTCTCCAGTTAGTAACATTGTCAAGAATTGATGGTCTAAAGATTAACTCGATTGAAAATCTATCTGGGCTATAGTCTTCTAAGGGAATGAGTTTGGAAGCTATGTTTGGCAAAAGGTCAGCACTAGCATTTTGGATTCTAGGAATTGATGAAATATTGAATGCTATAAAATGTTCAGTCAGATCTTGTACTAAAGATTGATAATGCTTTAAATGACCTGATAGACAATGTATAGTATTTCGTACCTGTCTAATCACAATTTCAGAATCTCCAAAGACTTGTAGATACTTGATGTTTAATCTGATTGCCTTGTATAATCCTTGGACTAAGGGCTCGTGTTCTGTAGTATTATTGGTGCAATCGAATTTGAGTCTACAAGTTAGCATAGTTTTTCTTACCTCTGGACTAACTAACATGCATCTTGCTCCTGCTCCATCATTAGACTTTGAACCGTCAAAAAATAACTTCCAAAATAAAGATTTATTTACAGGACTATCTATAAAATTAACAAATTTAGAACTATCCATTTGGGAAAAATTTTCTACTTGAGATAAAACAGAATGTTCTAAGTAAGGTGAAGTATGAGCATTAAAGTTTCCTAAGAAAGAATCAACAGAATAGTTGCCAATTATATTGTTGTTGTATGCTACAGGTTCATTCTCCCCTTCCAATTCTGTTACTATATATTTTTGATGTCTCTCTCGCTCAACCTTTATCTGATTTGGTTTACCATTATAAGGGAGCCACATATGTGACCAATCGGTAGCAAAGTATCCATGAAGCTTTTCAGACCAATCCCTACTAAGAATTAAGCCATAAAATTCTGGAATGTCTGCAACTAGAATATCAATAACTTGACATACCTTTGGATTCGATGACAGCCTTATGGTAACTTGATTTAGTTCACCGATCACTTCAACTTGTGACCAGTCCAGCTAACTATACATACTACAAGCTTTTGCGGCTAAAAATTGAACTTTGCACATATTGATTTAGGCAGGATATTAGATGAAGCTCCTGAATCTACTAAACAATTATGCAAGATTTTGTTGAAAACTTCATAAGTAAGAAGAAATGGGGGAGTATGAGATCTGGACCTTCCTCCAATTAAAGCTATATCGTTTGGATCAACTTTATTAGTCACATAGTTGGAGGTCTTCCCATTTCATGGGAATCTTGTGAGATTACCGTTGCAGACAGAGGCGCAACCGGTATCACGTGTAATTATTTCAAAATGAGCTTTTTGTTGATGTTTTAACTTGCTCAATTCATGAAAGGTAATACTAGCCCTAGTCTTCTTCATGTCTTCTATGATATTATACTCCATTTCATCAGAAACTATCAATGTTTTGGATGGAGTTGGTGAATCAGATTGGACTGGGCTTGTTTGAGTTGCTTTGGGTGAAGTTTTCTTACTTGTGACTTTATCCTTAGATATCGATCTTGCGCTCTTTTTTTTAGGAGTTCGCTGTGGGGGATCTAGTTGATTTCTGCTTCTAGTACTAATTGGTGATGCCTTTTGATCCTCTTCGTCAGGAAGAATGAAGTCCCACATTCCTTGCATTTCTACAACTTCTTCTTCATCAGTGGGATCTTCACTGGAAACTTCCTCTTCTTCTTCTAATTTTTCATTTGTAATTGCATTGGGAGGCTTTGAATCAATTGAAGGATTTCTCTTATAAGGACTGTAAGTATTTTTAGAAGAAGTCTTTGCTACTTGCTTCTTGATATCGACCATCTCGTTAGACATGGTTTTCAAAACTTTCTACGATCCTTCTAAATTGAATGGGTCCTTTGGTTGTTTTTTCTTGGGATCTTCTTTGAATGTGACCTTCTTTGACTTACGTTCATCAACAACGTTTTTATTTTCTAGGGCTATGATACATTTTTCTACTGCTATTGCTTCTTTCATATTCTAAGCGAAAGCTGTTTGGAAGCGCTACCGACAAAGATCACTATGTTTGATGGTAGAGCTTATATGTACCATTCACTTCTAACTTCTTCGCTAGGCTTAGAATCGACAAGAATTTTATTCAAAAGTTTGTTGAAATGTGAGTTAAAATATTTGATAGGTTCTCTTGTTTTGGCCTTAAGATTCGACAGGTCATTAATCAATGTCACAGTAGACCTATCATCACCAAAATTAGTTAAGAATTGTTCTTGGAAAATATCCCAACTAGTGATAGATCTAGATGGTAATGAAAAATACCAGGATCTAGCTGCTCCTTGTAATGTATAAGGAAAGAGTCAACAACAACATCTTCATTAGTAATTCCATTGACATTTATAGATAACATGAAGTTGTTGATGTGTTCTTCTGCTAGCATGCCTGCTTCAGGATTAAACTTAGGCAGCCATTTTTCAGGATGGGCCGGTAATTGACTCAAGGGCGTAGGCATTAAAACTGCCCCTAGGTTATTCCATGGATTTTGGGCCATCGCTGAACTACTAATAGAAGAAAGTGCAGAAGATGTTCCTTGCAATTGAGAAGATGAAGATATTACAGTTCCAGGAGATTGTGAAGGAGATGTTGAAGTTCCAGTTGTATGTTGGATAATAATTTGGAGTGGAGGAGTGGATGGTTGCCTTCGCAGTGGAGAGGTTGAGATGCATGATGATGATGAAAGAGTCTCGCTATCAGACCCCTTAGGTGATTTCCTTGCTCTCTTCCTTTTAGGTAGAGGTAATTTAGTTGGTTCGATACCAAACTTTTCACTCTGCAAGTGGGTAAGAGGATGAGAAGGGTTATAATGTGAAGTCACACTACCTTGAGATATTTCATATTTTTGGGGCGATATAGAAAATCGCTGAAGTTTATGGATCAAATATTCAACTTTAGGAGGTTCAATAGTTGACTTCTCTGAAATGTTTCAGTTTGTGGTAGTGGCTGCTATTTTATTGACTTCTCGCTTAAGATTTATAGGTTCTGAGTGTAATGGAGAAGTCGAGGGAGATGTTGAGAGTGATTTACTCTCAGAATGGTATTTGGATTTAGATTTACTAGCCATTCATAGTTTAGGCCCTCCTTCTAGCGCCAAATATGTTGAAGCCCCGAAAATCGGGTCTACAACAAGGGGGATACCCACCCAGACCAGACCTTGGTAAGTAGCTCCTTTTCCATTTGGGATGGTGAGTCCAACTGGGGATATGGGACCAGTTTCCAAATATGTGTGTGTGTGTTGAGAATTGATATTTCCTTTCTAATAATTTTTAAGTAAAATACTTTTATTCTAAATATAATATAACAATATGCAAATTGTATTCTAATGAATAGAAATATCTAATTCTAAACTAACCCAGGATTTAATCTTTCAATTACGCGATCTAAAATAGTTTCTATAGCAATTGGTAATAAAGATCATTCAATTGCTATAAGAATAGAATTCAATAAAGATGAATTGTTTCGTATAAAAAGTTAGCCAAACAGTTGTGAAAAACATATCACATAATAAGTCATTCATATATTAAGCATAAATAGAATAGTCATCACTGTACAAAAGTGCCAAATGATAATTCAAGCATTCAGTTATTCACATATAAATAACTAAACATGAATATCACTTAAACACATAAGCAGAAATCGTTAAGAGATAAAAGTACCATTGATAACAAGTTCTACTCATGAGCTTCAGTAATAATGATCTACCTCTTCTTAGTTCAACATTTACTAAGAGTACAAAAGTGCAATTTCAGTAGCAGATATTAAACACAGATATCAATAAACCTTGTTCCACTCATTCATCAAAACTTCCTCTGAGGGTGCAGAAGTGCATGTTCTGAGGAAATGTTTTTGACAAATTTCAAGACCCTTCTCTAAATGCATGAGAAGGGTTGAAATACTACTAGCTAAATGCTAAAAATAGTCTATTACAAAAATATAGGAGGCAATTTAAATGACCGTCCTCATCTAAGGCAAAAATGAAACTAAAACTAAAATTAAAACTGAATCTAAAAATTACTATCTATGTATCTATTCTCTGTGGTTGCAAGCATTCAACATCGGCTTGAGGAGAGTTGGTTAGCCGAACTCCAACTTTAGTTTTCCTGCAAAAATAGAATCGGCAAGTGCTGGCGCTATCTTCTCAGCAGAGTTAGTGAGGCATTTGAGAGTCATGCATTGACTGTGTGGTTTAACCAAGTATTGCCAGTAATAATCCCAATTCAACTTGGTTAACCTATTGATGGATTTTGCTCTTTCTTCAGCCTTTTGCCTCCAGCTATTCTATAAATGTTGTGCATTTGGGAAAAATCTTCCTACAATTTAAATATATCCCTGAGTTTTGTTTTTAGCCTTTAGCACTTTTTCCTGCAATTTTTTGAACTTTTTGGTGTTTGAGCATTCAAAGGCTTTCCTTCTCAAGGGTTTTGCCCAGTGATGCGTGATTAGCACTAATCACGCATCGAAAACTGCCTCCGTTTCTTGATCTGGGCTTCCCTGGTGCCAGTTTTCACCTCTTGCGCGTTTTGTTAGATGACTTCAGAAATTGGATTTTCTCCTTCTTTTCCCATTACACTGCTATGTATATCTTTCTGTTTTCCGCTCCTATAATTTATGAAATCAGGAAAGGGTAATGATATGAATAAGGTGACGGGAAAGATTTAAATGTTTGAAATCATATAAAATATATCACCCTACGTGAACTGAATTCTTGATCAGATCGAAACCTTATGTCATTAATGATCATAACTAACTTATTAAATTAACATTAATGCGCATGACTTGACAACGGATTACGAAAAACCTTTTTTAGAAATACGTGCCCTATAGATCTGCGATAATGCAATTTTGCGATTTGCTTCGTAATATCATAGATCACAATATCGCAGATCGCAATATCGTTAATCTGTTATGTTTCAACATTTATTCATTACCATCTTTTTCTGCGAAATGCAATTTGTGAGACTTGGTATCGCATATCACCAGCTTTAAAACATGTCATCTTAAGTGACGTTTGAAGGATATAAAAACTGCGATGCGATGAGTTCCTTGGGTGTGCGATCTCACATCACAATTTTGCATTTGTAGGAGTTTTCTTATATGATGTCGTTATTTCCCTTTTTGCGATACGATGTTTTTATTAAGAGAAATATTTTATTCGAACTCATCATAAAATTAAGTCTTTTTTTGATTTTTTGTGTATATTCTCCTAAGTTTATGATAGTAAGATTTATTTAGAAAGGAAATATAAGTTCTAATTTATCATTATTTTCTAGATGAAGGGTCCCCACTTATTTAGTATTGATGTCAAAACTAAAATAAGAAGGGGGGTTGTTGCTGGCCACAACAATAGGACAGACAACCGTCTGTGTGGAAGAATGATGATTCTGGTAGAGCCATCATCCCTTAGCTTGGATGATTATCTGTGCAGCTATGATGTACATTTGATGTCTTTATTTTCCTGAATATATCGCAGCCCCGATGGATGAAACTAGATTCGGGGTCTTCAAACTCATTCAATCTTCACCCGAAGTACAAGTCGATCCATGTGAAAAGATGTTCTGATGTCGAACATGGAAAGACATCATCTAATTACCAGCCAATGATATAAGTTGTTACCAAGCGCAAGAGGAATCACCATTAATGATGATGACCCTCAAGGTACTGCAGTACAATTCACGTGGTGTGAATACATGAGTCAATGTTGAACACCACGCAAAATCTTTCAGTCAAAGGCCATTGATGTAAACCTGTCGCTAGAAGTGAGAAAATTTCCAATGAGGCATGCAAGCTTCAAAGTACCGAAAGGGTTGTTCCTAAGTCAACTTCTTGGATAATGAGCTGATGTCAACAAGAAGTGACCCGCCATAGGATGGCCTTAATGAATCCCACATCTATGACACAGAATGGAGAAAATGATTTTGTGGAGGTGAAAACGATTTGATGTTACAAGGTTCAAGGTGGCGGTCATGAAAGAATGGAGCTTTAAGGTATTGCAGCGGATGAGGCATTAACTGGGTTGGTGAATTCTCTAAGCGACTTCTCTTGAACATATCAATGACACTGGAATGGATTGGTAGCATTAACCCCAAAATCGATGGTACGGAGGACCAATAGTGATATGACCGGTGAACGGAATAATCCAACCCGACTCAATCATGGTGATGGAGTGGAAGCATCATGTTCAAGAGCGACCTGCTACCAATGAAGTTCTTCAAGTTTTCTTCCCATTTTCCCCAGTCATTGCTAACCAATACCTCTTTATTTTTGTCAAGCTTGAGGAGGATAACATATGCTTGTTCTATAATTTTCCCTTTAGGAAAACCTGTCACTATGTTTTAGCGAGTCTAGCGACAGTGAAACTCGCTCTTGTCTGCATGAACAAGTTTGTCGCTATCGTTTTAATGAGTTTAACGACAAAGATAACCCAGTTCTTTTCAATTTTGGAGAGTCTAAAAAGAGATAGAAAGGAAACTCCAGTAGTCCTTTTTCATAGTATAATCCCTTAAGTCCGAAAAAGTATAAAATAATACGAAAGGGATGACTTTTTTATAGTTTTAACAATCCGAACAAGACAAGTGCTCCATCTTTTTGTGTAATGATCCCTCAGGTCCAAAAAGATTAAAATATAGAGGAGGTATGGCACTTCTAATCACTTTAACGAGCTGGAGAGGCAAATCGCTCGGCAATCTTTTCATATTTGACGAGTCTAAAAAGAGCTTAAAGGAGACTGATTTTTTTAGGAACGAGTGATGTTTTTGGATAGCAACTAGTTCCAAGTAAGGTTTGGAACTTTTCAATCATGGCAGTGTAAAGAAGGTGGCTAGTAGAATCACTCGTTGCAGTTGTTCCTCAAAGGGGTAAACAATCAAGTGGAGGTGTATGATTGGCTAAAAAGAGTGGAGGTGATGGTAAGAACACAACCAAGGTTCAAAAGCTGATAGCTATGCAATCAAAAAGGTTATTTACCGAAGGTGGGTTCATTTTTTAATGATCTTGAACTCTGGGGGAACATATGCTCATTGCTAGGTTTATTTTTTAACGAGCTTGAACTTCACGTAAACCTGCTTGTGATAATAGCCAAAGATGTTCAATTCACCATTAACACTATGTTCTCTTGACGGTCGTACTTCCTATTCAATTGTTCCATAAAATTGATTAGAAATGTAAATACATTCTTGAAAAATGAGTTAAACACTAACATCTTACTTGAATTACGTGAGTAGTAACATAAAAGTAGTTTTTACCTCTAATTTTTACCATTTCATTCAAATTTGGGATTGTTGGAGCTCTAGAGGTGTTTTCCCCCTCGATTTTCATCAATTGATTCTTAGAGATTTTGTGGACTATTTTCGGCACCGTCTGGACCAGGTAGGAGCTAACCCTAAGCTCTTCAATTGCATTCTTTTCTTTTCTGATTCTGAGCATTTTTTCCTCTTTTTTCTAGGCCTCTAGGGTTTTAACAATTTGTTCTCTCCCCATCGCACCTCGTATACATCGAAAGGTGTGATGCATACTGAGGTGGCCATTGGCCAATCAATATGCATCCCACCTAGTACACAGTTGGGGTGCGATGGGCACAAAGAGGAAAGTTTTATGCACTATTTTTTCATGGAAGTTTTTCCTGTTTTTGCCTGAATCAAGATCCTAATCCTTCTCTTGTTTGTTTTTCAGAGATTCATCAGATCAAGATGGTCATTACATTGTGGGAACGCGAGCATGAAGAAGAGGATATGATTGCCTTACATGATCCGGGTACGGTGACTGCATTGCAGAACTGTGGCTTGCTCAAATTCTTTTGTATATCCAGCATGAGGCAACAAATCAATTTGTTGCAATACTTTCTCGATGCATGGGATCCTACCAACCAAGTGTGTAGATTTGAGGTAAATCCATCCCTTTGACACTTGAGGATATCTACTTCTTGACTGGTTTATCAAGGCGTGGTGCTCCTCTCTCACTATCAGGATCCCCCCGTGGGGGTGAATCCTTAAGGGATTATATTCGCTAGTTCTATAGAGATGGTTCTCAACCGAGTAGGGATTGCAAGATCAGTATTCGAGATGTCACTGACTGGTCCTTGAGGACTATCTTATTCACCTTTGCTAGATTGGCTGGTAGTGCGGCTCTTCATTTGGCCAACAATTCCTATATGCAGTATGTTCTGGAATGCCTTGAACCAAAGGTATTCAACTGGTGTGATGTAGTACTTCTGGTTATAAAAGAACAGCTTACCAAGGTGAAGAATGGAAGATCCAATAACTTTGGTTATGGTTCTATTCTGACCACTTTCGCCTTGGAGAAAATCCCACTGATGCAGCCACAATATATTTCACTCAAAGTGCCAGTGCCGATAGAACCATGGATGCAGAGATGGGTTGATCTTATGGCCAGATATGCTGGTCAATCACAGATTTCATTCCATGACACCTTCTTTGAGTGGTTCAACTGTCAGCAGATGGTCTTTGCCGAGTACCCGTATGCTAGGATGGATTTCCGAGGTGACCCAGATTTGGTGCTACCGGCTGGCAAGCAGTTGGGCATTATAGGTAAAAGATCTGACCATATCTTTGTTTATTGCTTTTATAATGTTCTTGTGTTTTTTTTTAAATGTTATCAAGACTAATCAAACCCATAAATTTGTGCAGACATTGGACCAGTGCGACCAGTAGTGCGCCCGAGGTTAGTAGCTACTATTCCAGAAGGAGAGGCTGTAGGGAGGGTTGTCCTTCGCGATCTGGACGTAGCTGAGACCCTTGTAGTATTGCAGGATCAAATCGAGGGTGTCACCCTTGGTATTCAGGATGTGAGGACCGACGAGTTACCCCTAAGATTACAGCACCATACTACTGGCGTGTCGAGCCGATGGACTAGGCTCTTACATATGATCGCACAAGCGATGACTTGTTAACACCAGCACCATTATTCTAGGGTGCTTTTCCTACATTTTTGAGTTTTTGGGTCATATGACCGATTTTGTCCTAGACAAAGAACATTTTGGAAAAACTATAAACAGTTATATATATTTTTTTATTTTCGAAGCTTTATTTTGGTTAAGTTATATGATCCTGATGCAAATGTTGATTGAAATGCTTTCTTTTATAAATGTTGCAAATGTCTATCTAACACATAATTCACTAATGAATCAATTAATGTGTTTAAGTTCCTGGAAATGTGTTGATATTGAATAGAATCAAACTCTCTTTCCAAAATCTTGACCCTTAGGAACATACGATAAATAGTTGGATTCTGATTGGAATAGATGCCAGTAAGTTGTAAGATGATGAGTTGTGAGTCTAGCCTGACAACAAGTTGGCATATGCCATGTGCGATGGCATCAGAGAGAAGATTTATCAACGCACTATACTCAGCAATGTTGTTTGTTGACCGAACAATACATACCCCTCTAAAACTCACTAACTCTCCGCTTGGATCAAAAATAGCCTAGGCTGTAGAAGATAGGTTCTGCGTACTATGACTAACTCCATTGGCATATCCAACAAATGATTCCAATAGGTTCAACATTTGCAACAAATGAAAAAGTGGATTACCTAACCAAAATGATCACTCTTGACGAAAGAAAAAACGTAACAAAAGCATATAAAGAGATTACTACACTTAGTGAAGCATAATAACGCTTAAGGTACAACCTATTTCGGGGTTGTGACAATGGAATACCATCTTAATCTACTAGCTCGTAGGCCCCTTTTGCTAATACTCGCTTAAAAATGTATGGACCCATCCACAATGATTAGAACTTACCTGCTCCCAATTTATCGGATTCCTGATTGTAAAGTAAGACCAGGTCACCTTCTAAGAAGACACAGGGTTTGACATTTTTTTCAAATTCCACCTTAACTCGTTTCTCATGAGCTTTGTTAGCCAAGGTGGCGTCACGGTGGGTTTCATCCAATTGGATTAATTCCAAGAAACGAGCCTCTTTCTCTGAAGTTCCAAGGAGAAGTTCGACTACGAGCTTGAGAGATGAAATCTCACACTGAATTGGTAAGACCGCTTCCAGGCCATACACCAGCTGAAAGGGTGTAAATCTGGTTTCATTTGTCACCGATTTCCTATATGCCCACAAGGTTAAGTACAGGATTAGGTGCCAACTCCATTTGTGGACTCCAATCATCCTTTGCAGCATGTGCTTCAAGACTTTGTTGATGGCCTCAACTTGTCCGTTAGCTTGCAGATAATATGGAGTAGAACTGCCGTGGGACAGTCCTAATTTGGCAGCCAATTTGACCATCATGTGATTGCAGAAATGCGATCCATGATCTATGACTATAGCTTGTGGAACACCGAATCTAGAGACTACATGATTGAAAAATAAAAGAGCAGTCGTTTTGCCGCTGTTGTTTAATGTAGGCATCGCCTCGGCCCATTTCGTAAAATAGTCAACTATGACTATGATATACCCATTACCCCCGGCCGAGGTGGGGTTACATATCATGAAATCTATGCCCCATTTGGCGAATGGCCTAACAGAAACTATTGGATACAGAGGTGTGGGTGGTATTCTGGTTTTGCAGTCAAAGATTTGACAAGCATGGCAACTTCTAACTGCGGTTATGTAATCTTTGAACATTGTTGGCCAGAAGTGACCTACTCATAAAATCTTTTGTTCTGTAGCGTAACCAGATTGATGCCCCCCACACGCGCCTGAATAACAATCATTTAGGACTTTTTCGGCCTCCTCATGGGTGAGGCACCTTCGCAGAACTGTATCGATATTGCGACGGTAAAGTGTATCATCGACGATCATGTAGTCTTTTGCTTAGTATCAAGTACATCATTGTTCTGAGCGAGAGGTATTAGGCCTGTATGTTTGGGTTTGGAGACAGATGATTATATCTCCATACCACGGATTTCTCGACGATATCAGAAATAAAGATTCATCCACAATTGATGCTTTGGATGTTGAATCGTTGGACGACGATGGGAAGTCACAGTAACTCTGCGAATACTAGAGATTTCTTTGATTTGAATTTTACGAATTCCAGATAAAATTCTTGCAAAATAGCTATCCATTTCGAATATTTTCCCCCAAGTAACTGACACGACAAAATGTAAGTCATAGGGTTGCAATCTAACAAAATGGTAGTTTTACGAAAGAGGATATAGTGTCGAAATCTTTGTACTGCTTGAACAGCTACAAGTGCCAGCTTTTCAACATAGGAGTACTTTCTTTCTGCATCATTTAAGTTTCGGCTTAAATAATAGACAGGATGTTCGATTCCATTGCCTTCTTGAACTAAAACCATTGCGATGGTTGTATCTACTGCAGCTAGATACAGGTTAAAGTCTTTTTGATAGTTAGGAGCATACATTAATGATGCTTGTATTAGGGATTCCTTTAGAGAATCAAAGGAATCTTGCACAACCTGATCCCAATTGAAGGGTACTTATTTTTTCAAAAGGCACGTATAACCTTTGGCAATTTCGGCGTAATTTGGAATGAACCTCCTCAGAAAGTTTGCTTTCCCTTGGAGTTTCTGAATCTGAAGCAAATTTGAAGGTGGAGGCATATCGATGATTGTTTTAACCTTACATGGGTCGAGTCGAATCTCGTCCTTAGAAACAAAAAATCCAAGTAAACAACTAGAACCGACACAAAAACACACACTTGTGCGGATTCAGTCGTATCCTGTAATGTCGGCAACATAGAAATATAACTCTCAAATGCTGCGGATGATCAATCTGCTTTCGTGAATGAGCTGGTAGATCATGAAGATATGGTTGAATGATGTTATTGATGTCATGGAAGGAATAATTTATAGCTCTCTAAAAAGTTTCCCTTGCGTTCTTTAAATGGAAAGGTAGTTTGCGTTACGCGAATGTGCCCCACTAACATATAAATGCAGTCTTCGACTAGTCCTGTGGGAAGATGTTTGTTTGATTATACCCAGAAAATCCATCCATAAATGAAAAGATTTCACATCCGGCACATTCATCAATTATCTAGTTTATGAAGGGTGTAGGGTAGTTTTCCTTTGGACAAGCTTGATTTACATCCCCGTAATCAATGCACACTCTAATCATTCCTTGCTTTTTCATCACAAGAACAATATTCGATACCCAATCAGTTAGAGGAACCAGGTAAATGAAACCAGCATGTAAAATTTTTTCAACTTCTGCGTTGATGGCAACAGCTTTCTTTGGGTGCACTTGCCGAAGCCGTTGTCATACCGGTTTGAAATCTAGATACATCTTGATTTTGTGTTCAACTATGCTCGAGTCAATGCCTAGCATTTCTTCATATGACCATGCAAAGACATATCTAAATTCGTGAAAGAGAGTGCAATATATTTCTAGTTCTGAAGAAGAACAAGATTTGTCGACATGAATATTCTCTACAACATTAGGTTTGGTCGAGATATTTATGGTGATAGTTTCTTCAATATTGGACAGATTTCACTTGGAGTCCACTGTATTTATAGTATTTGATAGAAAATCAAAAATTGAAGGATGATTAAGGTCGCTGGAACAATCTTCGTGGTAATCCCAAAGATGGGAACGATGGTGGTAATCTTCCCATGGTGTCTCTTCTATCATCATTGACTAAATAATTCCTTCGTCTGTAGAATTTACATGCGACCAAGGATCTGAAGAGGTGCCATATTCCTTAGACCTATCTATCCAAACACTTGATGAGCATTGATTTGGGTTTGCCACCCAGGCCAAGAAAATTGATTGCTACAAAGTTTCTATTGGGATTGGAGGCAACACCTGTTGATGATCCATGTTAACAAAATGTTCAGAAATCTTCTAAATGGAAGATATCATATTGCAGGTTTCTACTGTGGCCACTTCTTCCAGAGTACTCGAAGGCGGTAGGTAAAAATTACCCATTAAGGTAGGGTTTTTTAGTAGGCCTACTCTGACATTTTGAAGCAAATGAGAGCTTCCATGGATAATTGGAATGCTTCCTATAACTTGTGAATTGTTGGGGAGAAAGGTTTGTTGATCAATGATTGTAATTCCTCCTTGAAAGGGAAATGAAATATTTCTAAAGTAGGTTGACACAATAGCATCCATAGCATAAATCCAGGGCCTTCCCAGTAGGATATTGTAATTGAGGTTTCCATCGATAACTTCGACGTCAATTTCTATTGTTTTTCCCCCCAGTTCAACTTGTAATTTACTTAAAATCCCGTACAGGGTGTATGTTCATCCATCGAATACTTTTAATGTCATTGATGATCTTGAAAGGGTGGTGAGCCTAAAGTTTTCTAGCAACTCATTGACATAATACAGGTAGATGCCCCCTCATCAATAATTGTTCGATGAACAGTTTTGTTGAGGGCTTTCACTCGTATGAGGAAATTGAGTTGAGCTAGTAACTGAGGGTCATATCCTTTATGATTAAAGGCCACAAGATTGGAATCTGTTGGGTCAATCCCACCTATTGTTGATAATAGAGCCTGCTTTTGGGAGGGGCAATTTTGCAGTACTTCAAGTGTCGACATAGCGGATGGAAATTGGGCTAGATCTTCTATTATATTATAATTCTGTGTTCCTCGAGCATTAGGATTAAATGTCATTTGTGTACTACTCCCTTTGGTGGCTTTATCGTTAGCTCAGGAATGATGGGTAGCACAACTTTGGTTGAAGTTATTTTCGAACTACAAGGTTGATCTACAGCCTTGTTGCTTGACAGCTGTGGATTCCCATAATATTTATTCCTTGTCGATATCAAAGCATCATTTTGCTGCTTCGAGATGGAAAACATAAGCACTGGGATGGGGAAGCATTGTCGCTAGCAACCAGATTGATTTCTGGGTTTGGAAACGGATTAGTCAATACCGCTGAGGTTTTTGAAATCTTAAAGAACTTCTTAATCTCAGCTTTATGTGGACAATCTCTCGTCCAATGGTCTTCATCACATATGTGACATGGATGACTAGGTTTCTTTTGCCCAGAAGTGTTTTAAGAAGATTTTTCAGGAGAGGAATCATCATGTTTCTTCTTTTTGATTTTCCCTTTCTTCTTGCCCCTTGGTGCTTTGGTTCTTTGCCTTTCTCGATCGACACGGCATTAACCTCCGAGGCAAGAAGTTTATCATTTGACTTTTTACTGGAAACTGCAAGAGCTTTACTAGATGAGGCCTTTGTAGTTTGCGTACTTGAGGTGCCAATCAAGCCGTTGCTGGCATGAGAGTCCTTGTTTGATTTAGGAGGAGGAGGAATGGAAAACTCTAGTCTAGGAGCATAAGGAATTTTATCATAGAGTGTGCTAGACTGAGTATAGATCAATTCTAGATATTGCGCACGAGAAATGACTTGCTCTTCGGTGACAACTCCCCCCTTAGCTACATATTCTATAATAGAAGGTAACAATGACTTAATAAACCATTCAACTAATAGTTGATCAAGAACATATGTTTTTACCATTCGACAATGACGTTGCCACTCATGAATATGATTATATATGTGAGTGGCTTTCATCTACTTAAAATTGGTAAGAAGCTTTTTTCCTATTTCGTACCTTATTGGTAACTAAAAATGGGTTAAAAAGGTGGTGGCAAGGGCGCTAAAGTTATCGAATGAAGCTCTAGGCAATTCTATGTACCATTTCGCTACCAGACCAGTTAGTGTTTGCTGAAAAAGGCGAAGCCTAATCGAATCATCATTGAGAGTGTTGGATGAACACCACAGATGAAAGGTCATTACATGATTCGACGGATCCTCACCCGGATTTCCATTGAATTTAGGAATATCCGACGGAAGTTTGTGAGGAATCGCCGGCCACCAAGGGGCATAAGCAATTGGATCATTTGTTAGCCTATTCAGATCTGGTAATTCTAAAGTTGTGACGAAAGGCAATTACTGATTAAGGTTTGGTGAAGCATACCTAGGATAAGATGGGATCACCTGAGCAGTGGGTCTTGGCATACCAACTTAATGTATTTGATGGTGATGACATTGATAAAGTTGATGGACATAACCATTATGTGGTAACCGTTTTGAATATACGGCTACCCATTGCTCGCAAAGCTTTATTGCTCAAGTCCTCGATAAGCTTGTTGGAATTGTGGCTATTGATATTGCACTAGCCATGGTTGTGAGGCCATTTGTTTTTGTCCAATACTGGATGTTTGACCAAGATGAGGGGTGATAGTACCCATTTGAGCCTGAGTCACTTCAGTTAAGGAGCCACTAATTGGCGATTGTGATTGAGTCATGGAGAGAAGAGGTTGTTGTATTGCGACCTGAGAGACTTGAGGTTGAAATACAACAGGTAGCGCTTGTATTTGTGACATCGTCACAATAGCCAATGTAGTGGGAATATTCAACACATGTTGATTTGGTTGTATTGAATATACAACTCTTAGCTGTTGAGGCAGTATTGTAAACCAACCACTAGATGCAATTCTAGCTTGTCCCGAATTCTGTTGTGAACTCTCATATAGTTGTTCTCCCAGAGGGAACAATGAAAAGGAAAATTGCCCCCCATATGGCAGTAATCTAGTGTTAAAAGGGAAAATTGGTCTTTCTAGACTAGACTGCCCAAATTGATACTGTTGTTAAGGATCAATTCACTGAGACTCGACATAAATATTCCAGGGGAACAAACAGGAACAGACCATGCTGTTGAAACAATCCCTGGGTGGACTTCATCTAGCAGTTGAGAGCTAGCTGGGACAGATGGTATACCAGCAAACATTTTCAGAGTAGTGGTAGGAGGTTCTACTGCTACTGTATTGAATGACACAGTCCTAGATGTCGATGGTTGTTCAGACATATCGAGTCTATCCAAAAGACTTCCTAGCAATTCTACAGGTACTTGCAATGAAGGGTGACAAACTTCTGTAGCAGAAGGATATAGGTGGATCCCAGTTCCAAAATGCAATGGGGTACTGGATGGAAGATCCTCCACAATCTCTTCTATAGAAATCAGTCCAGGTGGAAGAGGTAGATCGTCAGGTCCATAAAATATTTCTATTTACGAAGAAGTTATATACTCTTCAGTGACAGATTTTGGAGGGGTGACACCTTCTAAATCAGTCCTAGATGGAGCTGGTTCAGGAATAGAAGTGTTTACCATTACACTAGGATCAGTTCTAATGTCCTCTTGTAATTGTGGAACTTCTTCTATAGAGGCAGGGATACCAGAAATAGTTGGAGTAATTGGAGTCTCTGAGGATGTTGAAACTCAAGTTTCAAATAAACCAGGAGACTTTGACCTAGTTAAACGAGATTGCTTGGCCGGGAATGGTTTCGTTTCAGGATTTCAAGGTGGTTGACTCATTAGTCTCCACGAATGATGGGGTTTTGATTGACTTTCTTCCATGATTGCAGATTACTTGATCAAATCAAAATAAAAAAGGGAAAATGTTATTCCGAATTAAATGAATTTTATGACGCTTTGACACAACTTTCTTTTTCAATTTTTAAGAGTCGAGAAAAAGTTAGTCACCTTCGATTTTTAATGAGCCTAAAGTGACAAGTGCTCAGATGGACCTTTTCTTTTAAGGAGTCTGAAAAGGAACGAAAGCGACTACTCTTGAAATCTACACAGAGGGATTACCAAACCAATCACAAAACTACAGAATACTTTTTACGTATGGTAGTCAATCTTCCTGAATGTTGTGTTCGGTGCATTGCAATCGATAGGGCAGCAAAAACAACTTCCTAAGGATAAAGGATATAGCCTATTGTGGTCTCCCAATATATACTCAATGGTATGTGGGAGCACAAGTCCGTATTGGCACTTTTCGTATCAAAGAGGAGGAATCACCCAACCTATGATGAAAACGACAGTTACCAGGCTTTACAACATCAGAATACATCTCTAGCCTAGACTTCTAGATGTTGTGTGTTAGGTTCCAAAGCATTTTTATGTTCATTGATGTTTATTTTATAGTTGATATTTCTTAAGTTTTCCTTTCAAGTTCACCGCGTGATTTAGATATATAATTCCTAAACATGCAATCTAAGATGATAAATAGTCGTTTACTTTCTTTTAGAAATGAAAATCCTAGCTACTAAGGAAAGAGAAATATAATTCTTTCAACATAGAACAAAGAGCCCACACTAGATGCACTTTTCTTAAATCAATTTCCGCATGCAGTCTAAATGAAAATGCACATTCATGTATTTGTTTTTCAATTTCCTTAATGTGATAAGGACAAAAAGAAAACTAAGTATAGATCTAAACTATTTTCTTTCAAAGCAACAGTACTAAAAATTCTCTCTTTTTGAAATGAAAGGAAGACTAAGACGACACTTTGCGATTTCGAATTTAAAACTGCTTTCAATGCTTGAAATACTAATAATTTCAAAATCAAGTACAATGGAAAAAGTGTAATTGACTATCTAAAAGAGGAAGACTTTACGACACTCTTTTTCTTGACTGAAAACGACAGTTGCGACACTTTCGAATCAAAGGACAACAGTTCAATTAAGCTACTTTTCACAAAGGAGAACTTTAAATGATGAAAAATACATAAAAAAAACATTCACAATTCTTTATCAATGGAGGCTGAATAATGCGAAGGAAGAAGGTTTCAACAATGATATATTGATCATAGGCAACAAAACTACTGAATAAAGCTGAAGACAATGAAGAAAAAACCAAAATCTGGAGGCAGAAACAATCTCACTCAATCATCGCACCTGTAACAAAGGGAAATAGGGATGCATCTCACCTACAAAACACAGGAGGTGCAATGCATCCAGGCTGCCAATAAGAGACAGTGCGATGGTCCAGGGACGAGACTGAGCTTAGTTTTCACTCATAGTTTGCAGCTAAGTTCATGGGTTTAGGCTGAGCTTTTGATAGGCAGTAAACACAAAGTATTCGGACTGATCTACTGAGGTTATTTGAGCTACCACTAGGACATTTAGGATGTTTGCAAGTCAGATGTTTAGTTCATAAACCAACCCAAAGATTGACTGAAGCAACGTTGATCTACTTTGCAGTTTCATAGTAAAAGCAGTTCGAAGGCTAGCTGGCTTAACTTCAGGCTCTGTCTATAGTTTATAAAGAAAACAACAATAACAAAACAAACAAACTATTCCCTCCCCAACAGAGTCGCCATTTTGTTATCAGGAAAACTAGTGTCCATTCAGAGCTGCTAGTCCCACTAAGACGGGTAGCTATCTTAGAAACAAACAATACAAAGTAACTTGTGTTTTCCTTTGTGAGAGATAGATGAGAGAGAAGCAGAGAGTACCAAACTCAGTCTTTTTCTTGGCTCCTTGCTTGTTTCCTCTCTCCTTTGATAGAGCTTCGCCACTCCTTTCTTACTTGTCCCGCTTCAAAGAACACCTGTAGAGTCAAAGCAGCAAAATACCATCAAAGCATGGACATCTATAACCATAAACAATGTAGAATCAGATGTACATTAACCATACAAATTCATACACAAATACAAGATTCAGAAATATACAATTATATGGAGGAAAACTCAAATAGCATTTGTTAGAGTCGGTCTGGTCAGCCCTCCGTCAGAGATCAAAACTCTTTTTTCATTTCAATTTTAGGTGTCCCGCTCCATTCACTCAGCTACATTTCACTAGGGACATTCCATGATCTAATGGAGAAAGTCATGCTAGTCATTTTCCCTCATGTCTGGCCCCTGCTGGTTCAGGTCTTGGTCCATAATCACTGAAATTCATGATAGTCAAGGTCTGGTCATATTACAAGACAAAGTCATCTTTTATATTTGGGTTTAGGAAATCATCAATGTGGTCTTTGAAAAACATGTCCAGAACAAGCCATGTAGGGCATAGGGAGACCTTATACAGCTATGGTTCTGAAAGCTTCATCATCACCTGAAGAGACATCGACTCTTCTTCAAAACTCCGTTTTGAAGAAAATTCAAATAAGGTCAACTATGACAAAATTTTCCAAAAACTCGACAGTTGACTTTTTCAGATGCAGTCATGGTTTTCATGGCCAAATGCTCAGTCACACAGTCTCCACAAAGAAATGCCAAAAATCCCATCATGAGAGCCAAAATTTCAAAGAAAAAATGAAAATCAGGGTGTTTTAAAGTCAATGAAAAAGTGCAAAACACAAACATTAGAAAGTGGGTTTTCAAGGAAGAAAAAATCAAACCAATTTCTCTCAAGCCTATATATACATGTTGTGGCCTAAAGCAAAACCATTTTTTCTCTTGCAAGCTTGGAGAGAAGTTCCAAAGGTGAGAGACCGAAATAGTGAAGAGTTTGAGTGAGTGAGAGGTGGTGTTGGAAGGCGTAGTGCATACACCAGGGAGCGCGGCGCACACAGAGGGCGTGGCGCACGCAGCCTGCCCACCATTCAATTTTTGCAAGGGCGCAATGCACACCCAGCGCACTAGGCTTGGCACGCGACGCACACAGCCAGGGGCATAAAACTGGTGAAAATCATTCCAAATCTCGGTGAAGGCTAGCAAATCAAGAGGTAGGCCCTATTGACACCTCTCCTCTCTCAAATTTGTCAATAATTTGGTGTGCATAAGACATTTAAATGGTACCCCTAAAGCACAAGGTCGACCCTGAAAAATCATCAAGAAAAATGATAGATGGGGATGCAAAAATGTGATGATGAACACCAAGGTCTCACTTCCCTCCCCTTGTCCACTCACTCCTCATCATTCCCACCTCCATTCTGTCATGATTCCTAAGGAAACCACCCTAAAACTACCACTAAAACCCTCTCCCCTATTTTTCAAGCAATTTTGAGCGGGTTTACAGTGCGCGGTGCACACACGAGGTGGCGCGGCGCACTGGGAGTCTGGCCACAGTGCAAAATGGCCATTGGCGCGGCACATACCCGGCGCGCGGCGCACTGGGCAGAGCGTGCGGCGCACAGACTTACAAGCCAAAAAATGTATTAAATTGCCCAAAATTTTTGTGAATAATCCCCAAAATTGGAGAGGTGGCCCATCTACATTCACCATTGGCATTTAACTTGAAAAGGAATGTGATTATGACGACCATGAAATCAAATGAAAAAAAAATTTAAAGGTAAAACAAAGATGATGCAAAGAAGGTCAAGAAAGCTATGGTTTTGCTACAGTGACATTATTGCTAAATATGCTCCTACCCTACCTCTATCAGCTAATTCCCCTATAGCAGTTTCCCCTAATAATCACCCTAGCTCCACTGTAATCATATCCATTTGTTCCCTTTATTCCTATGGCTCAAAATACCCAAACCATACCCCATCAAACACCATACCCAAAACACTCCCAAATCCCTGATAAATTTCTCCTCTTAAACCCCTATTCCCCTTTTCATCATTCCCCTCCCAACACTCCTTGTTTTATTGTCCCCTTAGTGACAGATTTTCAGAGTATCTATCAATTTCATTGGATTTAGAGGGCAGCATAAAACTCAGGGTACAAGCAGTAGTAATGGCATCAAAAAATTCATCAGATTATGAGGAGGGGACCCACAGTGACACATCTTCAGGAGAGAGGGTGCATAGGAGACATCACCGGAGTTGAAGACATCTTAGAGATGAGCCAAACACCTTCATTGAGCTGCAGGCATGCCCACTTGCCATGTCTTGTTTCCAACACTTAGCATGTTATGAATTTTGTCAAAGGGTGGAAAATGTCAGAGTCCATCATGAGTTGGCCTGCCTTTTTGAACTTCATCTACAGGGAGGTCAATCTGTCCTGGCTGGGGTCACTTTCACCTTGACAACCGAGACCATATCAGCAGCAATAGGAATACCGAACGTTGGAGAATAGTGGCATAAGAAAAGGAAGGTGGAGAGGCATCGTTATGAGCCTTACATCAAGAACAGCTGTTTGAGCCAGCTCACCAGAGTTTTTCTGTTCAGATTTTTGAGGGATGAGTATGCCCCACTCATGAGGTTGATCATGAAGTATTTTAGTTATGAGGGTAGGTTTTCCTACCTCTATGCCTATCACATCCGGTTTCTCATGGACTTCACCAGGGTGCGGATGATGAGCCTCCCATTTTTTCATTTGCAACAACATTGAGAAGATGAAAAATTTCATTCAGTGCAAGACTCCTCGACAGCAGCTAAACAGTGTCTATCATTTTGCTCTCATCCAGATTTTGGTGGACCATCAGTTGGGATTGTGGGGTATTGCTTGGGAGGACTTCATCTCCCGTGATTTCTTCAGTGCTCCACCGGTGATATCAGAGGCAGAGCATGAGGTGGGGGGTCCTTCACATCAGTTTGAGCATAAGGTGGGGAGTCCTTCACATCAGTTTGAGAGCCATGAGACTGACACCATGCCAGTATACATCACATACCAGAAGGGCAGTAGACCGTTGTTTACAGCAGAAAAGCGAGTGTTATCTCCAGCCGGGGTGGAAGGGGCCTCGCTTCCGCCATCATCATCACAGGAGTAGGGTAAGGGCAAGGAGACAATGCAGGAGGAAGGGCCATCAAGTGAGAAAGAGACCGAGTTTGTTCTCCTCCAAGATGATGAGACAGATGCAGAACCAACCAATTAGGAACTTATAGAGATCATCAGGGAGCAGCAATCAGAGATTGAAGACTTGTCGATTGATTTAGAAAGGGCCAAGAGGAACATGAACTACTTGGAGCAGAGAAACAAATAGCTTGAGGACCAATAGGCGATCATAGAGCTGCAGAACATCCACGAGCATCGCCAAGCTGCTTAAAGAAGAAGGGTTCCGCTCACATCTTTGGAGCAAGCAATCAATGAAGACCGGGAGGCCAACCTTGAGAGGGTCAACATGCATTTGGAGAGGCTGTTGGAAAATGCTACTCAGAACCTTGCTATATTGAGACACATGACTTTCCGTTATAGGGTGCGGAACATGAGTGCACAAGCTCGGATAAGGAGTTTAAAGGCAAAATTGAGGAAAGCAACAAGAAGGGTAAAATGGGAAAAAGAGCAAGATAGGCTTAGAATCTTGGCTAACGCTTCCTTGGCTAAATATGGCACCCCATAGAGATCCTCCAGCCCAAATTTCAAAAGATTTGGGCAAATTTTGGTCACAGGCAAAGTTTTTGGACACAAAACAGGAAATTCCTCCCTGTGCACTGCGCCACTGGCGCGATGCTAAAAATATAGGACTCTAATCGAGTAATAGATTGCATATTTGCATTCAGCATCAAAAAATACGACTACTGGTGTCCGGGCAAGAAATTTTGACAAGATCTGGGTCTCCTAAAGGTCAAAAGTCACCCAAAAATGGCCTCTCTGCCACTTTTTTGACACACAGAAAGTAGTCTTAGGAGAATGAAGATTTGGAGGAGCAAATGAGCACCAAATTGGGAAATTCCTATGGGGCTAGAAAGTAGATAGGATAGGCTTTCCAACAAGCCCACTTGGGCACATTTTTGACACATACAAGTGCCAAAAAATAGGCTCCAAAGTGGTGCGATGCACAGAGAATTTGGTGCGGCGCACAGAGGAAAAAACTGCTAATTTGCTCCAATTTCGCGAAATTGCGGGTCGCGACTTCTCCAAATGGGCCTGGTCATCTACACTTCAGTGTTTTGGCACCAAAGGTGGAATTTAAATAGTTTTCTCTCCAGATGGGCATCTATCCAAGTGGCAAAAGAATGCAAAGGTTCACCCCAGCCAAATGTCATGCTTGAGAGTGCTGCACCTGTAGCTAATGGTTGGCTCTCCACTCCATTTCGTAATGATTTGAGTAACTTCCTAACCCCTGGGAATTCTATCCCTTCCTCACACATCCTATTTCTTGTATGCAAGTTATTTGCAAAGGGTTGGCTCGCTTGTAACTTCTGGAGACTATGGGAAAGAAACTTTGTTTCTTCACTGTGTATTTTTGACAGAGAATTAATGAAAGGAAGCGGCTCTGTTTCAAGAGATTCTTGGTGTTGTGAGTGTAGAAAATGTGTTCTTATGTTCCATATGTATCTTGTTATGTTTCATAATTGAATTCATGTTTCATTGCAGTGAAATTTTCTAAGTGAGATTAGGTAGAATTCAATTTATATTGCTCTGCCTGTGGGAAAATTTCATGTGTAGTGTTGTTCTTCTGTTGAAAAGGATTCATGAGACTATGCCCTTTTCACTTTCTTCAACTATCTCTCCATTTTGCATTACCTTAAACCGAAATTTTTGCTTTTTCCGCCTACCTTTCCTCATGGAATAATCTGTGCCTTCATATTCAATTCTCTGTTATTTGCTGAGCGCCAGTCCCATATACATCCCAGAAGCTCGGTCATTCATAAAATTGTCTTCAAAATCCCTTTTCACTTACTAGCCTAAGGTAAATATTTCATTGTAAGTCATCTCAGACCATTTTTCTTATCCATTCACTAAGCATGACTCAAAGAGAGCACTCTCCTGCTCTGGGGCTAGCTACCAGACTGAGCATGGTTTGTGGTTACCCTAATTTTTGCCTTCCTTCAGCCTAAGGCAGATTTAGGTGCTAACATAGTGGTGACTCTGCTGGGGACAAAGTTGAAAATCAAATCCCCTTGTTTCATAAGAATTCTAGGCTTCCAGATGATGAGCTTAGGCTTGGAAAGGCTGAGTAAGTTGATTGTGTCCCGTAATTTCTCTCAATAGCAAGCTGGCTTCGAGACGATATACCAGAGCAAATCTTGACCCGGACCCTCCTCATATTTACGAAAATCCAATTTCATCCCAAGAATCCTTCGTCAAGAAAGCACCATAACTCCCATGTTCAAATCCCATTCATGTCCCAACATTTTTGAGTATCTTGAAGAGCTTGAGTTTGACGAACGATTTGAGATATCACTGTTTGAATCTAAATCTGAAAGGGTTGTTGATTATACCGTCCCCAATCCGCAATTTCTTGTAGACCTTCAAACAGAAAGAGCCAATAGACTAATTTATAATTACATTGCAACAGAGCCCCAAACTCCAATTGCAAGCCCCTTGCAAACTGTGCGCACTCCTCCAACACCTCCAAGGCCAAATCCACCGAGAATGATGGCTGCCCGTTTCACACCCCTTGTTCTACCCCAAGTCCTAGATGACATGCCAAATTATTATCAAAGTAAAATCCCAATTTTTGATGGAACTCCTAATAGTATTACAGCTCAGCAACATGTAGATAAAATGGCAGATTTCTATGAACTTCATGAGATCGATGCGGAGAACGTGGCAATGAGGCTCTTTGTACAAAAATTTGAAGGTGATGTGAGGGAATGGTTCAGATGTTTGACGGCTGCAAGTATCACTACCTTGGCTGAACTACAAAGACAATTTTTGAACCGGTGGGAAGTGAAAAAGAATCCCCTTCAAATTCTGGCCGAGTATGAACAAATCAAACGGAATGCCGGAAAGTCGGTCCAAGATTATTGTGTTAGATTTAATGTAGTCTACAACGAAACTATAAACCATATAAAGCCACTTGTGGGACTAGCAATGATGAATTTTCCAGATGGTTTTGATGCTGACATGGCGTACCAATTGAGAGAGAGAGAACCGGCTACAATGGAAGACATGCAGAAAATTACGGTCAGCGTTGAGGCAAATCTGCTGTCCAAAAGAGCAAGAGCGAAAGCAGAGAAGAAAACCACGGTGAAAGAAGAATCTTCTTCAATGGATCATCTGATCAAAAAGGTAGAACAGATGCTTGAGAGGGTAAAACTTGACAAGCCAGAGCCACAAGTTAGGAATCCTAAATTTCGTGGCCAACGGCAGCCACAATATAGGATAAGGCAAAGAGATCAACGAACTCAAGAGCAGACAGCACAACAACCAGTACAAGCACCTTTGCAGCGGAATTTTGTACATGGACTAGAGTCAGATGAGGACGGGAATGTAATAGGCGAGGAAAACCATCTCTTCACTCCAGATGAGCTGCCTACTTACATCATCGAAGAGGAAGAATGTGCAGTAAATTTAGCTACACACCAAGACACTGGTTTTATTCTAGCTAGCGACACCGTGTTGGAGGAAGAGTCAGAAGAATATCAAAGGGGGTATATGAATGCTTTTTCCACACAACAGCAGCGATATTCCCTTAGAAACAGAGATGTACCAGCCAAACCAATTTAGAAAAAGAAGGATGGTGAAACGATAAAGAATGACCCATCAGCTACACAAAGAAAGGGAAAGGAGGCAGTTGGTCCTAAGAGCAGCAAAACAAAATCAGCAGAACAATCACAGCAACCAGCCACATCAAAAGAAAAGGAAAGGAAAGAGATCCCAATCAAAGAGGTAGAAAAAAATCCCACTTTCAGCCTAGAGAATGAGATTTCTAAGTTAAAGGTATCCATCCCTTTGACTGAAATTATGAAGAAGTAGTTATAGAGGACAGATTTCTAAAATGTTGAATTTGGACCCAATGTCCGACATGGTAAACGTAGAAGATGATCAGCCTGAAATGATTTTTGGACCAGCAACAAATGGTGAGTCTCCCAATAGCAATGTGCCGCCCTTCTATATCAGTTTACGATTGCATGACTTTGTGCTACACAATGCCATGTTCGATTCTGGAGCTTCTCACAATCTCATGCCCAAGGCTATCATGGATAAGCTTGGTCTCGACATCACCCGGCAATATCATGATCTCTATTCATTCGATTCCAGCAGAGTAAGGTGCATGGGACTTGTTAGAGTCGGTCTAGTAGCCCTCCATCAGTGATCAAAACTCTTTGCATTTGCATAAGTAGGTGTCTCATCAGTGTCATTTCATTGCATTCCATTAGGCATGCCATAACCCTGATGGAGGAGCTGGTGTCTTTATTCCCCTCTTGACACTGCTGGATCAAGTTGTTCCAGTCTACAAATCCTTTCAAGGTTCCTTGTCTTGTCAAAGTCCTAGGTCTAGGGTTTAGGTCCAATTTGTCTTTGAGGTCATGTCTTTAAAGGTCGATAAATTCCTAGCATGCCAGAGGGATGACTATCAAAGTTTTTCTTTAAAGATTTATTCAAAGATTTCATCCTGTACAGCTAATTTTAACCTTGGATTTAAAAACCCTGTTTTTAAAGACAAGGTCTTTTTCTCAATTTGTAAAAAATTGTAAAAATTCAAAAGTTTTCAAAAGACAGCATGCAGCCAAGATTCCTCAGAAGCTATCCCTACAAAAATTTTCAAGACAAAGTATCAGTTCAAACAATTTCAGGACAAAAGGAAACCATAAAGTCAACAATATTTAAATTTTGAAAAAGTGTCAAGTTAAAAACATTAGAAAGAGGGTTTGAGGAGAAATTAATTTAAATCAAGCCTATAAAGCCCCTCTCTCCTTCTATTTCATCATCATTTGCCTCAAAGCAATAGTGAAGAGCGATTTGGGCGATTTGGAGAGAAATTTAGCAAAATTGGCAAGCTGAGCCGCGCGCGACCTATTGAGCACGCGTGACCTATCAGGGGGGTTCATCCAGTTGAAAAATTACACTGGCGCAACCTATCAAGTGCGCGCGACCTATCAACACCTGCGCGCGACCTGTTGGGAAATTCATCTACAAAAACCGCCAGTAAACTCCAAAACGACCTCAAAATTCTTCAAGGTTGCAGGTAGGTCTCTGATAATCAAAGTATTTTTCTTGGAAAAGACAAATTAGCATGGGAAAGGTGTTTTAATGTCGTCAAATTGAAATAAGAGGTTCATGTATGTTTGCTTTAAAAATGTCAAAATGCTTGTAGAGCTATGGTTTGTTTTGTTGTTTCAAGGTCATCCTTGTCACCCCACTTTTTCCCCACTCCTCTTTACCACCTCCTATATCATTTCTACCTAATCTCCCTACCAAAATATAAAAAGCCCCTAAAACCCTACCCCTATTCCTAAAAATCAAGAATCAAACCCTAAACCCTACTTCCCATAACATCCTTGCAAATGAAATTGTATGATGATATGTATGTCATGATTCTTCCCCTTAACTCCCTATTTCCCTATTTCATATATTTTTCCCAATTTCCCTTCAAAGTATCCCTTCCCTAACATTTCCCTTGTGCTATTTTTCCCCTTGAAACAACATTACAAACAGGGAAAAACATGCATGTATGCAAGGCAAAAATGAAAGTGATTCAAGGGCGGTTGGCCAAGGCACTAAAACGACGGAGAAGGCCCGGTCCCCTCCACATCTTGGCTGAGGCTTCCTTAAGGGAGCATGATATTAAATGACCTCACTACAGTGCAAATTTCAAAAAAATTTGATCATTTTTGGTCACTTATGAATTTTTTGGCAAAAAACAGGTTTTTCACATTGATAGGTCGCGCGCCGCGCGTGACCTATCCGATGGGCAAATTCATTTTGCAAAAACTCAGCATTTCTGGATTTTTCATGCAAAGCTACACCTGCTTAGCAATTACCAAGAGATTTCATCAAGTTTTGAGCCTCCAGAAGGTCAAAAAACATGCAAAAATTGACTTTCTGCCACCTTTTTGACAAACAGAGAGCAGTCTTGGGAGATTGCAATTTTGGAGGGGAAAATGGCCACCCAATTCAGAAATTCCAGTTGGGTTGGAAAGTAGACATCCAGACCTTTCCAACAAGCCCACTTTTTCCTGATTTGGACACCTGGAAGTGCCTCAAACGGAGCTCCAAAGTAGCGCGACCTATCAGAATTAAGGGCGCGACCTATCAGGCAATTTTCATAATTTTTCACCTACAGCTCAGGAATTCGCCCAGCTTTGGCCAGTTTTGACTTGGGATGATATTTTTCACCCTATTTGATGTAATTAATGTATTTTCATGTTGATATGACACTTATTTACCTATTCTAGAAGATTCATTCATGAAATAGCAAACATTTAATGAATGAATTGGTTTCCTAGCTTATAGAGGCAAGTTGTTTTGACTGCCTAGATTTTAGTGCTCAGTTTAGAATTGGTTGAAACAACTCCTAGAAGGATGAGATCGACCCCTAGAGGAAAGGAAAGATGTTAGATTGCCTATATTATGTACTTTCTTGGTCATTTTCATGGTTGGACTCTTGAGGAAGAAAGCTCTATTGTATTATTCATTGTATCTCTGCAATTTTGGAAAAGGAAGAAAGACCAGGGTTTTGCAGTCCTTTTTTGGATTCCTGTGGTTACATGTGTTGATGGTGTGCTTCTCTTTTTACTTGTAAGTGTGTTATGTGAAATCATCCTCTTTCTTTTTCTTCTGAAATTAGGCAAATGAAGTGTTAAAGTAGAATTCATGATTTCCATGCTCTGCTTTTAAATTTGCTTAATATCAATGTTTTCATCTGTTTGAAGATCTTTACCGAGATAGACCGGAGAGAGCCCTCTGCTGCCCCATAGGGCTAGCTACGAGGCTAAGTGGTTTGATGTTGCCTTGGAGTTTGTCTTTCTCAGCCTGAGGTGAAATTTCAAGTGCTAACAGGACTCATCAAAGACTTAGTGGTGAGTTTAGATCAGCTTCCTATGAAAAATGTTCTGATGGATGCAGTGGTAGCAGACATTCCTCCAAGGTTTGGCATGCTCCTTTCCAGGTCTTGGGTAGCAAAATTGAAGGGGACACTATAGCTGGATTTCTCCTATGCAACAATTCCGGTGTTTGGATAGATGAGGAAGTTATACCAGGAACAAAAGATGAAATATATGATCACAAGCAAGGAGAAACCGATAAATCATCCTATTAACTATGTACATATAGATTTAGAGTCTTTTGTTTTGTTTTCAGATAGTTTAAATGAGATATATAGTCAGATAGTAGAAGTAGATGACATTCCAGAGATAACGGAAAATTTCAGAGAAATCTTGAAGAAATAAGGACAAGAAAAGCAACAAAATATTAGGCAATCAGCTGAAAACGATGGACAGCAAGGAAACAATGGACAACAAACAGATTTTCAGCACTTGCAAGAAGACGAAGAAGGCTTGTGGACCATGGATTTTGATGGAGCAGTAGGGAATGATGGCGCTGGTATTGGTATTTGGGTATGCAGTCCTTTCTCCACCCCAAACAAAGTGCCTAGCAGCGTGAGAGTTTGCTCTTACAAGCTGGCCTTTGAATGTTCAAATAATGAAGCTGAATATGAAGCTCTGATTGCTGGCTTGAAGATTCTTAGAAAGCTGAATGGAAAGAGGATTTCAGTATATGGCAACTCCAAGTTGGTGATAAAACAGGTCAGAGATGAGTATCAAGCAAAACATCCTAGGATGTGGGCCTATCGTAATGTAGTTTTGGACATCTTGAAGTTATTTTCTGAATACACCTTGACATGTGTGCCACGTATACAAAATAGTATTACTGATGCCCTTGCCAAGGCAGCGAGCAGCATGAAGATCCCCATGAATTCCAATAATAAATTTGAAATCCATGTCAAGCATCGTCCAACCATTCCAGACAATCAGCGACATTGGAAAGTGTTCCAAGATGATGAAGAGATTAAGGATTTTCTGCTCAACAAAGGCAAGTTCAAAGAGACCTCAATTGATGTGGAAAATTATGAGGACAAAGGGAATGGTACAGATGAAGTGCAGATCAATCAAATGGATGTATTACAGCTGAAGAATAACATCATTCCTAAAGGCTTGATACCCCTAGAGGAACTTTTTGATCAGGATGATGTAGCCCACAAGCCAACATTGCCACCAACAGAGAAGGGTGTAGAAGAGGTCAACATCGGTACAACTGCACATCCAAAGTTGGTGAAATTCTCCAAAGCATTACCGCCAAGGATCAAGGACAAATACATCAGTTTGATGGCTTCATTTGCAGATGTATTTGCTTGGGATTATTCTAATTTAAAGACATATGATACAAGTATCATTCAGCAAACAATACCCATCAAGCCCAATAAAAAACCATTTAGACAAAAGCTGAGAAAGATAAATCCAAAGTTGTTGCCATCCATCAAAAAAGAAGTAAATAGGTTGTACAAGTCAGGTATCATTGTGCCTATCAAATTTTCAGATTGGATATCTAACTTAGTGCCTGTACGCAAGAAGACCGGTGAGATCCGCCTATGCATTGATTTCAGAAATATAAACAAGGTCTCATTGAAGGACAACTATCTGCTGCCCAAGATGGACCATATACTTCAGTGAGTAGTGCGGGCATCTCGTATGTCGTTGCTTGATGGTTATTCTAGATATAACCAAATTTCCGTCCATGAGGATGATAGAGATAAGACAACATTCACCACTCCATGGGGAACCTTTCACTATGCCAAAATGCCATTCGGTTTAAAGAATGCAGGTGCCACATTTAAGAGGGAAATGGACTTGGCGTTTATGAATGAGAAGGATGTGTTTTTGGTGGTGTACTTGGATGATTTGACGGTGTTTTCAAAGTTTGATGAAGAACACATGCATCACCTAAAAATTGTCTTTCAAAAATGCAAGAAATATGGTCTATCACTGAATCCTAAGAAGAGCTTGTTCGCCATGGAGGAAGGCAAAGTACTTGGGCACATCATTTCAAAGGATGGCATTCGTATAGACCCAGTACGTGTGCAAGCAATTCAACAAATAGATCTGCCCAGGAACAAAAAGGAAATACAATCATTCAATGGTAAGATGAATTTTCTGCGTCGTTTTGTGCCTAATCTTGCAGAACACTTGAAAGAAATGACCAACATGCTTAAGAAGGACAGACAGGTGAAATTGACAGAGGAGGCTGTAAAATCTTTCAACTTGGTCAAATTGGCCTTTTCTTCAGCTCCAGTTCTAGTCAGCCTGGACTACACTCAAGATTTCATATTGTTTTCATTTGCTTCTGAGCACACTATGGAAGCGGTATTATTGTAGAAGAGGGATGATCATGAAAGACCCATTGCATTCTTCAGCAAGGCTATAAGGGATGCAACTTTGAAGTACAACATCATTGAGAAGCAAGCCCTGGCATTTGTGAAGGCATTGAAGGATTTCCGAGTATATATCCTACATTCTCACATTCTGGCCTATGTTCCTAATATTGCTGTAAAAGATGTTTTAGTGCAGACCGATCCGGAAGGGAGAAGAGGCAAATGGATCACAACCTTGCTAGAATATGATGTGGATATAAAGCCTACAAAGTTGGTCAAAGGATAGGGGTTGGCGAAGCTAATGGCTGAATCAAATTTGCATGCATTGGAAATAAATCTGATCATTGCCATGTCCGATGAGAATGAGGAAGGAACGTCAATTCAGGTATCCGAAATGTTTTCTTTGACCCCATGGTATTCTGATATAAGATATGTGCTGAAAAATCTATCACCACCGCCCATCATGACTAGAAACAAAGAGAGAACACTTAAATTGAAGGATGCCAAGTTTTGTATCTTGAATACTGCACTATATTGGAAAGCTCCAGGTGGAATTTTGTTAAATTGTTTGGTGGAAGAGGAGGCAAAGAAATTCATGGAGGATTTCCATGGAGGAGAGTGTGGAGGTCATATTTTTTGGAAGTCAACAGCAGACAAAATTTTGAGAGCAGGGTACTACTGGCCTACTTTGTTTGCTGATGTGCATAAGATGGTCAAGTGTTGTCATAAATGTTAGATTTTCGAAGGAAAACAGAAATTACAACCTTTGCCACTTAAGCCTATTGAAGTGAGCGCTCCCTTCCAACAGTGGGGGTTGGATTTCATTGGGGAAATTCTTCCCTCCTCTTCTGGATAGCATAGGTGGATCCATACAGTGATGGACTATTTCACAAAATGGATTGAGGCAGCCCCTACCAGACAAGTAACGGACATGGTAATCATCTCATTTCTCAAAAATAACATCTTGTCTCGCTTTGGTTGTCCAAACAAAATAATCACTGACAATGTAGCATCTTTCAAATCGAAAAGGATGGTAGATTTTTGTCATAAATATCACATAATTTTGGGTCATTCAACTGCCTATCATCTGCAAGGCAATGGATTGGCAGAATCTTCGAATAAATCTTTGGTAAACATCATCAAGAAGCTGCTTGAAATAAATAGGAAGAGCTGGAACAAGAGGTTGGTCTATGTGCTTTGGGCAGATCGGATCAGTTAGAAAAATTCTATTGGTATGTCACCTTTTGAGCTGGTTTATGGGGTGGACATAGTATTTCCCGCTTCTCTTGCTGCCTTGGTGGTCAAACTTCTTCAGGAGGCTAGTAGTGAGGAAGATCCACTTGTAGCAAACAAGAGAGGAAGTTTTCAAGAACACATCCAAGTTGCAGGAGAAGATAAAGAAAATCTATGACAGAAAAGAAAAAGCAGATAAATTTCAGTTGGATGATGTGGTGCTGAAGTGGGATGCAAGGAATGAAGAGAAAGGCAAGCATGGAAAGTTTGAAAATCTGTGGAAAGGTCCTTTCAAGATCACAACATACAGGGGTCAAAATGCCTTTCTTCTGAAGGAAATTAACGAGGAAGATTGTCCTGGAGGGCCGATCAATGGTCGGCTGCTCAAGTGGTATCACTGTTGATATATCAATGCTGCTTCCACTGTCATTGTAAATACCATTTTTATTTCAGTTTGGTTTCAGTCTGTAAAGTCAATTTTTGAGTTATTCCAATTGTCAAGTTTGTGTCAATTTCTTGGTTATTCCAGTTTTATAAATAAGTCAGAGTCCCATGCTATTTATCAAAATGATGACTCCATAGCCCAATAGAAAAAAGGAATTGTCTAGCTCCTCCAGAGATCTGCTATTCTTGGCACCTCCAAGGAGCTACCATCCCCCATTAGAGCCAATGTTAGAGTCGGTCTGGTCAGCCCTCTGTCAGAGATCAAAACTATTTTTGCATTTCAATTTTATGTGTCCCGATCCATTCACTCAGCTGCATTTCACTAGGGACATGGCATGATCTGACGGAGAAAGTCATGCTAGTCATTTTCCCTCATGTCTGGCCCCAGCTGGTTTAGGTCTTGGTCCATAATCACTGAAATTCATGATAGTCAAGGTCTGGTCATATTACAGGACAAAGTCATCTTTTATATTTGGGTTTAGGAAATCATCAATGTGGTCTTAGAAAAACATGTCCAGAACAAGCCATGCAGGGCAGAGGGAGACCTTATACAGCTATGGTTCCAAAAGCTTCATCATCACCTGAAGAGACATCGACTCTTCTTCAAAACTCTGTTTTGAAGAAAAGTCAAACAAGGTCAACTATGAAAAAAATTTCCAAAAAATCGCCAGTTGACTTTTTCAGATGTAGTCATGGTTTTCATGGCCAAATGCTCAGTCACAAAGTCTCCGCAAAGAAATGCCGAAAATCCCATCATGAGAGCCAAAATTTCAAAGAAAAAATGAAAATCGAGGTGTTTTAAAGTCAACGAAAAAGGGCAAAACACAAACATTAGAAAGTGGGTTTTCAAGGAAGAAAAAATCAAACCAATTTCTCTCAAGCCTATATATACATGTTGTGGCCTAAAGAAAAACCATTTGTGCTCTTGCAAGCTTGGAGAGGAGTTCCGAAGGTGAGAGAGCGAAATAGTGAAGAGTTTGAGTGAGTGAGAGGTGGTGTTGGAAGGCGCGGCGCATATACCAGGGAGTGCGACGCACACAGAGGCCGCGACGCACACGCAGCCTGCCCGCCATTCAATTTTTGCAAGGGCACGATGCACACCCAGTGCGCGACGCACTGGGCTTGGCGCATGACGCACACAGCCAGGGGCATAAAAATGGTGCAAATCATTCCAAATCTCGGTGAAGGCTAGCAAATCAAGAGGTAGGCCCTATTGACACCTATCCACTCTCAAATTTATCAATAATTTGGTGTGCATAAGACATTTAAATGGTACCCCAAAAGCACAAGGTCGACCATGAAAAATCATCAATAAAAATGATAGATGGGGATGCAAAAATGTGATGATGAACAACAAGGTCTCACTCCCCTACCCTTGTCCCCTCACTCCTCGTCATTCCCACCTCCATTCCATCATGATTCCTAAGGAAACCACCCTAAAACTGCCACTAAAACCCTCTCCCCTATTTTTCAAGCAATTTTGAGTGGGTTTACAGTGCGCGGCGCACACACGAGGTGGCGCGGCGCACTGGGAGTCTGGCCATAGCGCAAAATTGCCATTGGCGCGGCGCATACCTGGCACGCGGTGCATAGACTTACAAGCCCAAAAATGTATTAAATTGCCCAAAAGTTTTGTGAATAACCCCCAAAATTGGAGAGGTGGCCCATTTACATTCACCATTGCCATTTAACTTGAAAAGGAATGTGATTATGACGACCATGAAATCAAATGGAATTTTTTTTTAAAGGTAAAAAAAAAGATGATGCAAAGAAGGTCAAGAAAGCTAGGGTTTTCCTATAGTGACATTATTGCTAAAATATGATCCTACCCTACATCTATCAGCTAATTCCCCTGTAGAAGTTTCCCCTAATAATCACCCTAGCTCCACTGTAATCATATCCATTCGTTCCCTTTATTCCTATGGCTCAAAATACCCAAACCCTACCCCATCAAACACCATACCCAAAACACTCCCAAATCCCTGATAAATTTCTCCTTTTAAACCCCTATTCCCCTTTTCATCATTCCCCTCCTAACAATCCCTGTTTTATTGTCCCCTTGGTGACAGATTTTCAGAGTATCTATCAGTTTCATTATATTCAGAGGGTAGCATAAAACTCAGGGTACAAGCAGCAGTAATGGCATCAGAAAATTCATCAGATTATAAGGATGGGACCCACAGTGACACATCTTCAGGAGAGAGGGCGCATAGGAGACATCACCGGAGTGGCAGACATCTTAGAGATGAGCCAAACACCCTCACTGAGCTACAAGCATGCCCACTTGCCATGTCTTTTTTCCAGCACTTGGCATGTTATGAATTTTGTCAAAGGGTGGAAAATGTCAGAGTCCATCATGAGTTGGCCCGCCTTTTTACACTTCATCTACAGGGAGGTCAATCTGTCCTAGCAGGGATCACTTTCACCTTGACACCAGAGACCATATCAACAGCAACATGAATACCGAACATTGGAGAACAGTGGCATAAGAAAAGGAAGGTGGAGAGGCATCTTTATGAGCCTTACATCAAGAATAGCTATTTGAGCCAGCTCACCAGAGTTTTAACGTTTAGATTTTTGAGGGATGAGTATGCCCCACTCATGAGGTTGATCATGAAGTATTTCAGTTGTGAGGGTACGTTTTCCCGCCTTTATGCCTATCACATCCGGTTGCTCATGCACTTCACCAGGGTGCGGATGATGAGCCTCCCATTTTTCATTTGCAACAACATTGAGAAGATGAAAAATTTCATGCAGCGCAAGACTCCTCGACAGTAGCTAAACAGTGTCTATCATTTTTCTCTCATTCGGATTTTGGTGGACCATCAGTTGGGATTGCAGGGTATTGCTTGGGAGGACTTCATCTCTCGTGACTTCTTCAATGCTCCACCGGTGATATCAGAGGCAGAGCATGAGGTGGGGGGTCCTTCACATTAGTTTGAGCATGAGGTGGGGAGTCCTTCACATCAATTTGAGAGCCATGAAACTGCCACCATGCCAGTATACATCACATACCAGAAGGGCAGTAGGCCGTTGTTTGCAGCAACAAAGCGAGTGTTATCTCCACCCAGGGTGGAAGGGGCCTCACTTCCGCCATCAGCATCACAGGAGCAGGGTAAGCGCAAGGAGCCAGTGTAGGAGGAAGGGCCATCAGGTGAGCGAGATACGGAGTTTTTTCTCCTCCGGGATGATGAGACAGATGTAGAACCAACCAATGAGGAGCTTATAGAGATCATCAAGGAGCAGCAATCAAAGATTGAAGACTTTTCCATTGATTTAGAAAGGGCCAAGTGGAACATGAACTACCTGGAGTGGAGAAAGAAATAGCTTGAGGACCAACAAATGATCATAGAGCTACAGAACATCCGCGAGCACCGCGAAGCTGCTCAAAGAAGAAGGGTTCCGCTCACATATTTGGAGCAAGCAATCAATGAAGACCGGGAGGCCAACCTTGAGAGGGTCAGCATGCATTTGGAGGGGCTATTGGACAAATCTGATTGGAACCTTGCAATATTGAGACACATGACTTTCCGTTACAGGGTGCATAACATGAGTGCACAGGTCCGGATAAGGAGTTTAAAGACAAAATTGAGGAAAGCAACAAGAAGGGTAAAATGGGAAAAAGAGCAAGATAGGCTTAGAATCTTAGCTTATGCTTCCTTGGCTCATCATAGCACCCCATAGAGATCCTCCACCCCAAATTTCAAAAAAATTGGTCAAATTTTGGTCACAGGCAAATTTTTTGGACACAAAACTGGAAATTCCTCCCTGTGCGCCGCGCCACTGGCGCGACGCTAAAAATCTAGGACACTAATCGAGGAACGACTTGCATATTTGGATTCAGCACCGAAAAATACGACTACTGGTGTCCAGGCAAGAAATTTTGACAAGATCTGGGTCTCCTAAAGGTCAAAAAACACCCAAAAATGGCCTCTCTGCCACATTTTTGACACACGGAGTAGTCTTGGGAGAATGAATATTTGGAGGGGCAAATGAGCACCAAATTGGGAAATTCCTGTGGGGTTAGAAAGTAGACAGGACAAGCTCTCCAACAAACCCACTTGGGCATATTTTGAACACTTACAAGTGCCAAAAAATAGGATCCAAAGTGGCACAACGCACAGAGAATTTGGCGCAGCGCATAGAGGAAAAAACTGCCAATTTGCTCTCGTTTCGCGAAATTTTGGGTAGTGACTTCTCCAAGTGGGCCCGATCATCTACACTTCAGTTTTTTGGCACCAAAGGTGGCATTTAAAAAGTTTTCTCTCCAGATGGGCATCTATCCAAATGGCAAAAGAATGAAAAGGGTCACCCCAGCCAAATGTCATGCTTGAGAGCGCTGCACCTGTAGCTGATGGTTGGCTCTCCATCTCCATTTCTTAATGATTTGCGTAACTTACCAACCCATGGGTGTTCTATCTCTTCCTCACACATTCTATATATTGTATGCAAGTTATTTGCAAAGGGTTGGCTGGATTGTAACTTCTGGGAGACCGTGGGAAAGAAACTTTGTTTCTTCACTGTGTATTTTTGACAGAGAATTAATGAAAGGTAGCAGCTCTGTTTCATGAGATTCTTGTGGTTGTGAGTGCGGAAAATGTGTTCTTATGTTCCATATGTATCTTGTTATGTTTCATAATTCAATTCACGTTTCATTTCAGTGAAATTTTCTAAGTGAGAATACGTAGAATTCAATTTATATTTCTCTGCCTGTGGGAAAATTTCATGTGCAGTGTTGTTCTTCTGTTGCAAAGGATTCATGCGACTATGCCCTTTCACTTTCTTAAGCTATCTCTCCATTTTGTGTTACCTTAAACCGAAATTTCTGCTCTTTCTGCCTAGCTTGCCTCACGGAATAATCTGTGCCTTCATATTCAATTCTATGTTCTTTGTTGAGCGCCAGTCCCATATACATCCCAGAAGCTCGGTCATTCATAAAATTGTCTTCAAAATCCCTTTTCACTTACTAGCCTAAGGTAAATATTGCATTGTAAGTCATCTTAGACCATTTTTCTTATCCATTCACTAAGTGTGACTCGAAAAGAACCCTCTCATGCTCTGGTAGGGCTAGCTACCAGACTGAGCGTGGTTTGTGGTTACCCTAATTTTTGCCTTCCTTCAGCCTGAGGCAGATTTAGGTGCTAACAACTTTATTGATAGAAGTAGTAGAAGAGAGGATTACAACCCAGCTGTCTGATCCAGCATCATCCTCCTAGCATGAAAGCCCTCTTCACCTCATAAGAATCAAGATCTCCCAACAATACAATGTCTCAAAGAGAAACCAACAACACTTCCTTAAAAATTACAAAATTCTAGCCTTTGGATCTCTAGGATGAGGGATCCATATATAGACTTTTGCGGGGAAGTGAGTCAGCTTCTAGGATTTTGATTACTTTCATTTCACTGATAGTTCTTGGTTCCACTTGGAGATTTCATGATCTCTTACTCATCCTTGGGCGAATTCAGAGAGGCAAGTGTCGTATGAGCAGTTTCTAGAAGATTCTTTGAGTTTCCACCTAGCAAACTACCTCTGCCATTTGTCTTCTCTCACTCATCACACCTTACAGAATGGTTTTTCAGTATGCATCACACCCTTTTTGTGTAGCAGGTGAGATGCATCGCACCCTCAACATGGGGTAGTCTGTATGGTCCAGTTTTGACTAGTTATGAGCAGTTTTTCAGGGAGAACTTTTGGGAAATGATGTAATCAGTTGACCTTGATCCTTTAGGGTATGAAACAACACTTTTAGGGGTTTGAGAGCCCTTGGTTTATTGACATATGTGATTGGGGTTGTAGTGCCCAAATATGTCTATAACAGGTAGGGTAAAAGTACCCATTAGGGAAGGATCTTTAAAGGGACCTACTCCAACACTTTGAAGTGACAACGGGGGTCTGTGTACCAACGGAATGCTTCCCGTAGCCTATGAACTATTGGCAAAGAAGGCTAGTTGATCAATGACTGTGATTCCACCCTTAAATGGGAATGCAATAGTACAAAAGTATGTGGAAACCACAGCAGCCATAGCATATACCCAAGGCCTTCCCAAAAAAAATTTGTAATCGAGGGGTCTATCAACTACCTCAACTTCAATAGTAACTATTTTCCCCCCTAGTTCGATTTGCAGGTTACTCAAAATCCCACATGGAGTATATGTTCTTCCATCAGAAGCTTTCAATGTGGTTGGTGATTGTCATAAGGGAAGTGAACCAAGTGTTTTCCAGCAACTCATGGACATATTGCAAGTATATGCACCCTCTTCAATAATAGTTTAGTGAACATTCTTGTTGAGAGCTTTTACTTGAATTAGGAAAGCTAACTGTGCCAGTAACTGTAGTGTATATCCCGCATGGTTAAAAACCACAAGATTTGAATATGTAGGATCTATTCTACCTATTGCTGACAATAAAGCCTGCTTCTAGGAGGGACAATTTTGCAACATATCGAGTGTCAATAGAGCAGAAGGTGATTGAGCAAGATCTTCCACTATGTTATAATTTTGAGTTGCTCGATCCTGAGGGTTGAATGTCGATTTGTGCACAACTCCCTTTGGTGTTTTTATTGTCAATTCAGGTACAATGGGTGGAACATTTTCAAATGAAGTCAAAGTCAAAGGATTAGGTTGATCTGTGTCTTGATTATTTAATGATGATGACGAATTTCCATAATCTTTGTTTCTCAATGACACTAAAACTTCATTTTGTGGCTTTGTGATGGATAAAATAAGTACTTGGGATGTGGAAGCATGGTCTTTTGCAACCAAATGTGTCTCCGAGGTTGGAAATGGATCAGTCAACACTGTCGATGTGTTTGAAGTCTTTAAAAGTTTAGAGACCTTAGGGCGGTGTGGACAATCTCTTGTAAAATTCTCATCATTACAGATCAGACATGGATAACAAGGTTTCCTTGCCGAAGTAGAGGAATAAAATGATTTCTCTGGAGGGGGATTTTCTTTTTTATTTTTGTTTTTCCCCTTTTTCTTGCTCCCTGGTTGCTTTGGATTTTTTGCTTTGTCAGATGACATAGCATTAATCTCAGAGGCAAGAGTAGTTTCTGATGCATTGGTAGTTTGATTGGAAATAGCAAGAGTTTGACCATATGGTATTCTTGATGTTTGTGTGCTTGAAGAACTGATCACACCATCGTCAGCATGAGAGTCCTTACTCGATTGTGGAGGAGGTGGAACAGTGAAATTTGGTTGAGGTGCATTGGGAATTTTGTCATAAAGCATGCCGGATTGTGTGTAAATAAAATCCAAGTATTGGGCATGAGCAATAAATTTCTCTTCTGTGACAACTCCACCTTTATCCACATCCACAGTGATTGATGGCAACAAGGATTTTATGAACCACTCAGCTAAAAGTTGATCAAGAACATATGTCTTAACCATTCGACGACGACACCGCCACTCATGAATATGATATGTTATATGGGTGGTAGTAGTCTATTTAAAGTTGGTTAGGAGTTTCATTCCAGTCTCGTATCTGATGGGTAACTGGAAGTGGGTCAAAAATCTAGTGGCTAAAGTGGTGAAATTATCGAAAGAAGCTCTTGGTAATTCAATGTACCATTTAGTAGCTGAACCAGTAAGTGTTCTTTGGAAAAGATGAAGTCTGACCGAATCATCATTTAAGGATTTTGATGAACACCAAAAATGAAAGAACATGACATGATTTGATGGGTCTTCTCTAGGATTTCCGTTAAATTTCGAAATGTCAGATGGTAACTTATGTGGAATTATCAGCCACCAGGGTGCATATAATATTGGATCATTAGTGAGCCGATTTAAATTTGGTAATTCTAAAGTTGCTACAAACAACAACTATCGATTCAAGTCAGGTTGAGCATACTTAGGATATGATGGAATTTCCTGAGAAATAGGTCTTTGCATACCGACATAGGGAATCTACATTTGGTAACTGTGGTATGGTTATTGTTGAACAAAACCAGCATAAGGTGGTTGTTGATAACCAGGTTGAATGTGTGGTTGTCCATAACCTGCAAAGCCTTATTGACCAGGACCTTGGTAAGCTTGAGATTGACCAAAACCAGGTTGAGCCTATGGAACAAGTCCAAACTGTTGTTAGAGTTGCTGGAATTGGGGTTGTTGAAATTGAGGCTACCACAGTTGTTGAATCAACTATTGTTGTTGTTGGTACAACTATTATTGATCTAATAGTTGTTGTTGTCCAACAATGAAAGGTTGGCTAGGTTGTGAATAAACTATACCGGTGTTAGCCTGGGTCAGTCCAGATAAGGGTATACTAACTTGAGGTTGTTGATGAACTCCAAAAACAAGTGGTTGTTGTACAACAACTTGAGGCACTTGAACTTCTTGACCTGAAACTTGTGGTTTCAAGGTTGAAGGATCAGTTTGTACCGATTGAGATATAATAGTTTGAACTTGTGACTATAGTACAGTAGTGACAACAAGCGTAGTAGGAATATCTGACATAGCTTGCATTGGTTGTGTTTGATACACAAGCCTCAGTTGAACTAGCATTGTTGGTTTCCATTGACAAACTTTAATTTTATATTAACCTAAATATTATGGGATATTACCATATGGTAGTCCTCCGGAATAAGGAGGATATGGTGAATAAGCATATTGCTCTCCATATGGTGGCAATCCAGTATTTAGTAGATACATAGGTCTTTGTTGAACAGATTGCCTAGCTTGATACTGATATGCAGGATCAAACTGTTGAGTTACCATTAGAGAAGAACTAGGTAAAATTCTGGTTGAGTACATGGGTGATGACATGGTGTAGAAGCAACCCCTGAGTGGGTTCCAGAAAAAGATTGGTAACCAACCGGGACAGATGATTCACCATATAGGTCCGACTTAGGTGTGGTAGAAAACATCGAAGAGGTTGCAACAGAAGATTCTGTTTCAACTGCATCAGATAATCTAGTCTGAGATGTTGACGGTTGTTTAGCCATAGCTAACTAACCCAAAAGTTGTCCTAAAGAATCAATGAGTACTTGAAAAGAAGCAGGATCAAATGGAGCAGAAAAATCAGGAGTATGAGGGTAAAGATAAAGCCTAGTTCCAGAGTGAAATGGGGTTCCAGAGTGAAATGGGGTTCCAGGTGTGGAATCTTCTTCCAATTCTTCCTCTATAGCAATTAAACCTGGTGGAAGAACTTCACTGTCAGGTTCGTAAAATATTTCTAGTGTTGAGGAATTTGAAGTTTCAATAGTTACTAATGTCTAAGGGGTAACCGGTTGATCGTCTTCTGGTAAAGTAACAACTTCTAAATGTTCAAATTTGAAGTCCAGATGTTCAAGTAAATGAACAACAGTTTTAGAAAGAGGTTCCTGAACAACTTCAGGTTCAGATGTAACTTCTATTTGAACTGGGATAGATTTTGGATTAACTTCTGGTTGAACTGATTCAAGTTTGGAAGTACTTTCTTTTTGAGCGATTTCAAGTTTAGGATCAATTTGTTGTTGAAAAGCCTCGGCTATTGTTTCACTAGGATCAGTGCTGATGTCCTCATGTAATTATGAAACTTCTTCTTCAGAAACAGATGAGCCAAAAATAGTTGGAGTAACTGGAGCCTCAGTACTTATCAAAATAGATGATTCAGGTAATTTAGATGAATAACTAGGAGTTCTTGATGTACTAGACTCAGTTAAGCGAGACTGCTTTTCCCGAATTGGTGTCCCTTTGGAAGGCAAAGGCAGTTTGCTCGTTGTTCTCCACGAACGACAGGGTATGGTGTTGGGTCCCTATAATACTAGTGATTACCCCATTACTATTGTATTTATACCCCTTATTTATATTGTTGTGCCCCTATTACCCCCATATTGTTATTTTTGCCCCATAGAATCCCTCTATTGTTACTTTTGTGGCTTTATATTATTATTGTTAGGTCGGTTGGATTATATTGTGACTCCTTAGACTCCTATATATAGAAAGGAGGTTTTGTCATTTGTATCATCCAAAAATTGTTCATTTATGTAATGTAAAGGAGGTTGCCCCCTCAAAGAGGCTGAATTCTAAGGCGTTGATCTATCTTTTCTATCTTTTCTGGAGCTGGTTTCATAACATTTGGTATCAGAGCTTTGGATTCTAGGGTTTCGCTGCTCCAAGCAGGTCATCGTGGCATTTTCGCTATAAATTTTTGTCTGTGATGTTTCAGAAGTCGCAAAAAAAACCCATTTTAGAATAAATCGCGTGGAACCTTGGGTCCTAATTTCAGAGCTTTTTGCACGATATTTGCGGAGATATGATCTGAGGAAGTTGGTCTTTTTGCAGACTCCTGAATTACATTCAAAACAGGTGACCTGGGGAAAATCGTCATAACTTTCTCTCTGGGAATCACATTGAAATTTCATAAGAAGGTACAGAAAGAGGAAAAACTTTAGTTTCTTGTATATCGTTTTTAGAACCAAAGATCGAAAATTGTACACGTGGTACTTCATACAAGTTTGCTCTTCTAGAAAGGTCTATAATCAGGTCATCTTGTGAGATTGTGCATAACTCTTTCTTGGAGAATCCAATTTGGATCAGACTGGTGGCATTGGAAAGAGGACACAGAGAGCTACTACAGGTCATAAATTCAGAACTAGATGATTAGAAAGTACAGAGATACATCAGAGGCAATATCAAGCTCCTACAAAGTGAAAAAATGTGTGTAGATTTTTTTAAATTTTTGCTTAAGCTTGGTTTGAAAATTTATTTTGAAGGAATTCAAAGGGCATAGTAGAGCATTATTATCGGTAACTGATGCCCTGAGGAAAGAAAATGCAAACACCTAGTAAGGAACCTGAAATATCTAGCATGACTCATGAAGAAGAGGAAGAAATGCTACATGATATATAAAAATTACAAGAACAAGTGCAACAAATGTCACGCTCACAAAAGTTAACAGAAGCTAAGATAAATGGCGTGGAAGCTAAGATGAATGGCATGGAAGCTAATATGGACAATTTGAAGATAGATTTGAACACAAATTTGAAGAAAGTCATGGTAGATTTGAAGACAGATTTGACAAATTTTCTACAAGAAATATTTACTAATGGTGAAAAGGTAGTAAAGGAAACTCATGATGAGAACAAAAGAAATGTTAATCATGATTCCATAGATGCTAATGTTGGATCGAAGAATCACCATATTCCAAAAATCGATATGAGGAAGTTTGATGGCAAGGATCCTGCCACATGCATATTACAGATGGAGCAATTCTTCGATCTTAATAATGTGCAAAACGCACAAAAGGTACGTATGGCAACTGTATATTTGGAGCCAAATCAGTTTGTATGGTATCAATGGCTTTGTTCTCGTAAACAATTTATCACTTGGGCAATTTTTACGGAATAATTGATAGCACATTATGAGGATACAAAAAGCAACATTGTTTTTATCCAATTGATCAGTCTCAAACAAAAGGGTTCAATAATGGAGAACATTGAGGAGTTCCAAAAATTGAACATAAGGGTAAAAGATATTCCAGAGGAGCATAGTATTGATGTGTTCATAGGCTCTTTAAAGGATAATATCCAACATGATGTTCACCTTTGGGAACCTGATTCATTAGAGAAGGAATTTAGGTTAGCAAGAAAAATGGAAAGCAAAATTATGGCAACTAGGAAGCATACCATTCACAACTATAAAGACGGAAGTGTTGTTGCCCCTAGTCTTCCACAACCTACAAGGTTGACACCACAACAATTGGAAGGAAAAAGAGCAAAAGGACTTTGTTACAATTGTGATAGAAAATACACAAAAGGTCATAAGTGTGCTGAGAAGAAATTATTCTACATAGACTGTGAAGAGGAAGAAGAAAAGGAGCAAGAAAGGTCAAAAGAAGAGGATATACTCCAGGAAGAAAGCCTAGATCAAGAACAAATAAATCCGACCATATCTTGTAATGCATTGGTGGGAATTACCACTCCTCAAACCATCAAGATAGAAGGACAAATCAAGAAGAAAAAGGTAATAGTGTTGATTGATTCAAGAAGCACCCTCAATTTTATTCATTGTAAGGTAGCAAAAGAATTGAATTGCTTCCTATATCCAGCACCAGAGTGTCAAGTGATGATTTCAAATGGAGGAACAATAAATTTCTCTGGAAAGTGCCATAATATCAAGCTATCCATGGGAGAATATCTATTGACTAGCCCAATGCTTTCCATTCCAATGGGAGATGTTGATGTTGTACTAGGAGTCCAATGGCTACAACCCTTGGGTACAATAGCTTTTAATTTTCAAGAACTTTTCATCATATTTTCTACGGAAGGAAAGGAAGTTGAATTAAGGGGTATTGCATGGAAACCAGGAAAGATAATCAGCTCTAATGGCATGACAAAGCTTCTAAGAAAGGAGCAAAGAGGTGTAATTGCACAATTATGTTCGCTAGATGTTTCCACATTGGAATCATCTATTTCTCCAGATATCCAAAAAGTCCTGAACAATCATTCCAAGGTATTTGAGACTCCCAAAGGTCTCCCACCTATGCGTGATCATGATCATGCTATTCATCTGATTCCAGGAAGTGTTCCTCCAAACATCAGGCCGTACAGATATCCTTATGTCCAAAAAAGTGAAATTTAACGTATGGTTGCAGAAATGCTAGAGGCTGGTATAATTCAACTGAGTCAAAGTTCTTTCTTAGCTCCAGTAGTATTGGTGCACAAGAAGGATGGATCATGGCGCATGTGTCTGGATTATAGGGAGCTCAAAAAGCTCACTATTAAAGATAAGTTCCCCATTCCTATCATTAATGAATTATTGGATGAATTGCATGGATCAATTTACTTCACCAAGTTGGATCTTCATTTGGGATATCATCAAATCAGAATGAAGATTGAAGACATTCTGAAAACGGCATTTAGAACTCATGAGGGTCATTATGAATTTTTGGTCATGCCTTTTGGCCTTACCAATGCACCTTCAACATTTCAAGGTTTGATGAATTAATTTTCAAACCATTCCTTAGAAAATTTGTGTTAGTATTTTTTGATGATATACTAATCTACACCAAGTCTTGGAAGGATCATGTTGAACATGTTGAAAAGGTGCTACAACTATTGGAGGAGAAACAATTATATGAAAAAAGATCCAAATGTTTCTTTGGAGTCCAGGAGGTGGAATATTTGGGTCATATTGTATCTCATGAAGGAGTTAAGGTAGACCCTAGCAAAATTAAATCCATTAAGGAATGGAAAATTCCCACATCCATAAAGCATCTGCGAGGATTTCTTGGGTTGACAAGGTATTATCACAAGTTTGTTAAGAATTATGGGAGAATAGCAGCACCTCTAACAACATTATTGAAGAAAGATTCATTTTCATGGACTCCGGAAGTAACAAAGGCCTTTGAACATCTTAAAGAGGCAATGTGCCAAGCACCGGTATTAGCTACACCGGACTTCACAAAAACCTTTATTGTGGAATGTGATGCTTCAGGAAATGGAATTGTTGTTGTTTTAATGTAAGATGAAAGACCCATTGCTTTTGAAAATCGTCCAATCAAGGGAAATTTTTTAAGCAAAGCTATTTATGAGAAGGAAATGTTGGCAATACTCCATGCACTTAAGAAATGGCAACCCTACCTAATGGGAAGACACTTCAAGGTAAAAATGGATCATGATAGCCTTAAATACTTTTTAGAACAAAGATTATCCTCTGAAGAGCAACAAAAGTGAGTCACAAAGATGTTGGGTTATGACTTTGAAATCATCTACAAAAAAGGGAATCAAAATGTGATGGCAGATGCACTCTCAAGAAAGGATGAGGATGTGGAAGCATTGTTGTGTGCCATTTCTATTATCCAACCAGATTGGATAAACGAAGCAAGGGAGGAATGGAAGAATGACGAAGAAGTGTGGGCACTTGTTGGAAAGCTACAACAAGATTCCAGTACTTCTGATACATTTAGCTGGAAAAATGATTCGTTATGGTACAAAGATCGCTTATACCTCTGTAAGAATTCCCAGCTAAAACAAAAGATTCTTATGGAATTGCACACTTCTCCCTTAGGAGGGCACTCAGGATTTTTAAAAACTTACCACAGGGTTAAGAAGGAATTTTTTTGGGATGGCCTTAAATCAAATATTCAAAATTTTGTGGTGGAATGTTTGGTTTGCCAACAAAATAAAGTTAAAACAATTAAGACACCGGGTCTACTACAACCTTTATCCATTCCAAGCCAATGTTGGGAGGAGGTTTCAATGGATTTTATCACAGGTTTACCCAAGTCTGAGGGAAAGAGTGTCATCATGGTAGTAGTTGACAGACTTACCAAGTATGCACACTTTTGTCCATTATCACATCCATTTAAAGCCAGTACAGTTTATACTACATTTATGGAAACAGTTCAAAAGCTACATGGAAACCCAAAGATTATTGTAAGTGACAGAGATCCCATTATCACTGGAAATTTTTGGACAGAATTATTTTCTTGTCTTGGTACTCAGTTAGCTCATAGCTCATCTTATCATCCTCAATCTGATGGGCAAACTGAGATAGTAAACAAATGTTTGGAAGGATATCTTCGTTGCTTTGTATCTGATAAACAAACACAATGGGTCAAATGGTTGCCTTTGGCTGAATGGTGGTATAACACTTCCTTCCATACAACAACAAAAATGACCCCATTTATGGCACTTTATGGGTATCAACCACCATCCATCACATCATATTTAAGAGAAAATTCTAATGTTCAGGTAATGGAACATCACATCGAACATCAACAACAAGTCCTCCAACTCTTAAAGGATAACCTCGTGTTGGCACAAAATAGAATGAAACAACAGGCAGATCAACATCGCAGTGAAAGAAGTTTTGATGTAGGTGATTGGGTATTCCTATGGCTACAACCATATAAGCAAATGTCCCTAAAGCAAGCTAAGAAGGATAATAAATTATCACCAAAGTATTATGGTCCATACAAGGTGTTGCAAAAGATTGGTACTATGGCATACAAATTGGAGCTTCCTGCAACTTCTCGATTGCACCCAGTTTTCCATGTTTCATGTTTAAAGAAGATTATAGGCGACAAGCTCCCAATTCAAACAATATTTCCAGAACTTGACGAGGAAGGAAAAATTACATTGGAACCGGAAGCAATCACAGAAATAAGAACTCGAAAGCTATGAAATCGATCAATTTCAGAGTATCTTATCAAGTGGAAGAACTTATCCACTAAAGATTCCACATGGGAGGACAAGAATTTTATGCAGAAGTATCCAGAACTACTCAAGCGTTGAGGACAACACTTTTTTGAAGGAGAGGGGCATGTTGGGTCACTATAATACTAGTGATTACCCCATTACTATTGTAGTTATACCCCTTATTTATATTGTTGTGCCCCTATTACCCCCATATTGTTATTTTTGCGCCCCATAGAATCCCTTTATTATTATTTTTGTGGCTTTATATTATTATTGTTAGGTCGGCTGGATTATATTGTGACTCCTTAGACTCCTATATATAGAAAGGAGGTTTTGTCATTTGCATCATCCAATAATTGTTCATTTATGTAATGTAAAGGAGGTTTCCCCCTCGAAGAGGCTGAATTCTAAGGCGTTGATCTATCTTTTCTATCTTTTCTTGAGCTGGTTTCATAACATATGGTTTTTTTTTTTTTTTTGTAAGCTGCGGTAAATATATTAATTACAAACAAAAAGTACAAATACAAAACTCAGGAGTCTCAACCTGCCCCGGAGGGAAACTAGATCTGTTGACTCCTGTAATCCACGAGTCCAAAAACATAACAGTCTGAATAGAGTTTACTAACATACTTTAGCATCCTGTTTTTCTAAAATTGTTCCACCCAGCTATCAACCCCTCAGTACTATTTATTAACCGCCAAGAGTAGTGTTTCCTTGGCCCAGTCTCACTAATTCTTTCAAAAACTAACAAGACAAAACAAAAGAAAACATAGGAACCTGGACTTTTATATTTCTGCATGAGCTTTGCTAGCGTGGTCCGCTTTGCTGGACTGCATCGCTTTCAGCATATCCTTGATCTCCATGAGGTGAATGTTCTGCTGTTTAACCAGATCTTCAACCTTGGCTATCTCCTGCTTCGCCGCAGCCGTTTCCTGAGTCATCTCCACCATTTCTGCCGCCACCTGCTCCATAGCCTTGGCCAGGAGATGTTTCAGCACCCAATAGGTATGGAGAGCATGGCGGTACAAGGTGAGCCTCCCTCTCGTGTTCCCAGGGTCAGGAAGCTGTAACGACCAGTCGTTCATTTCGGGATCTGACGGCTCCTCGCGAACCTGATCCTCCATAGCTTCTATGATATTCCGAATGTGCGGATTTGAGTCATAGTTGTAAGCTTGCTCGGCTTCATTCAGTGCTGAGTCGATGGTGTGTTGTCTGCGTTTCTTCCTCGTCTGGCTTCTAGTTCCTTCTGCATTGTCAGCGGATTTTCTGGGCCTCCCTCTTCCCCGCTTCTTCTGCCTATTCTGATTCTCATTCTCCCTTCCTTGCTGCAGGTGACGGCTACACTGCCCTTTTTCGTTGCGTTTCCCTCTGTTTCCCTTTTCCTGACTGTAATCCATTTCCTCAGAGCTCTCAATTTCAATTTCTACTCTGCCTTGAGCCAGATTGCGGTCTTGCGCTGTCCCTTTCCCCTGAAAGCCAGAATTTCCACGGCTCTCTGTCATGCTTGCACTCTGAAATCTCTGATTCCTGGTTCTTTTCCAAATTGGCTCTGCCCTCTCGTCTTTTCTACTTCTGGTTATTCCTCCTCCGCATCCTCTTATAGCCCTCTCAGCGCCTTTGGTTTGATGATGGGATAACCGTCCACATCTCTTGTCACGTCGCCTCCCACCAATACGATTTAATTGGGAAATCAATTTTTGCTTTGGGCCTCGTCCTTGCCATACATTCAAAACATTAATTACTACTGACATGGTACTACGATCACCTGGCTTCTGACCTTTCCTACTTGCCGTCGTAGCGAGCCTATCTCGCCTATTGCTTCTCCACGCGTGAATGTAATTACCTATGTTCCTCATGATGATTATCATTATCAATCAACTGCTTGAGGCCGTCCCATTTCGCCAGCTCAGCCTGAGTTTGCCAGCCATCGTCTATGCGTTCTGTGGTTTCTTTACACCCCCAGTTCGCTAGGCAATCAGCAGGTTGATTTCCTTCCCTTCTGATATGCGAAACTATTTTATAGTCAATTTCTTTTAGTAGTTCTGCTATATCCTGGACTATGCTTGCACTTCTCCAGCTTGTGGCAACCTTGTCCCAGTTCTTCCCTTGAATTAGTTTTTTTAACGTATCCACTACTAAGGTGGAGTCCCCTTCAATTTCTAGCTTCCTGTATCCAAGTCTTCTGGCAATTTTAATCCCCTGGTAAGCCGCCATAAACTCAGCCTCGTTGTTGGTCATTGTACCCCCATATTCCGCGTATATCCATTCTGCTCCTCCCTGTCCATTTCAAAAAATTCCACCATAACCCGCTGGACCTAGGTTTCCCTTAGCAGCCCCATCGAAATTTAGTTTCATAAAGCCCTCCGGAGGTTTTTGGTACTTAACTGGACTCTGAGTTGCCATAAGTTGTTGTTGTTGTTTTGATTGCGGATAAACATCCCTTGCTCTAAGTTCAATCTCTTTAAAACTGTCATCTCAGTTTCGGAGGTTTTCCAATCTTCCTCAGTCCAGTTCTCTGCTAAGATTGATTCCCTGACTTGCTTTAAGGTCATCTCCCATAAATCCTCAGGGTTAAAAGCTTTGCCCTTGAAAATACAGCTGTTTCTCTCCTTCCACAGGTTCTAGACATTAAACCCTGCAACTATGCTCCAAGCTCTCCCCACGATTTTGCTGTTAAATTAGCCTTCCCCCCTTTCTATCAGGGTTTGAATGATATCTCGTTGGTTCCTTTCTGAGGATGAGAAAAGATTTCTTGTGTTTTCCCATTGGAATTGGGCTACCTGGCAGCCAATGAGGAGATGTTCCTGGTCTTCCTCTCCCGCATTGCAAAGACAGCATCTTGAAGGTCCTGAGAAACCTCGTTTTTGAATTCTATCCCAGGTTAATATCCGTTTCCTCCCTATCAACCAAGAAAACAGTTTTATTTTGGGCCACCATTTTGTTTTCCATAGCTTTTTCCATTGTAGGTTTTCCTCCTCTTGCTCCACCTGCATTTGTATTTTGTAGGCTTCTTTTATATTAAATGTTCCTTTTGTTTCTTTGCCCTAGCGGAGGATGTCTCTACCTTCTCTCCTTTTTATCCACCTCGAGTCTATTTCCTTTTTAAAGCTGGATCTCTGTTCTTCTGTGGTGTTCTCTGCCCATTCCTCCATCGGTTTCTATCTTCGCCACTCCCCATCTCTTCGTTCTTCATCCCAATAATCTTTCACTGAAGTGAGGTTTCTCACAACTCCTTCTCTATATAATCCTCGCATATTTTGATTTTCTATGAGTTTTTCCCTCTGCTGCCAAGCTTCGTTCCAAAAATTCGCTACCTACCCCCCTCTGATTTCCCAAAAGATATGCTTATCAATTAAGTCCCTGTTTTGAGTGGTTAAATTCCAGATATCTGAGCCTCGGGGCATCTCTTGCTTCCTAAGGATTCCTTCCGGAGTGCGAGGCATATGGTATTTGGATGACCAAATTTCTTTCCAAAGGTCTGACCCCCCCTGTATCCACCTCCATCTTAGCTTGGTCGCGAGCACCTGATTTAAGATCCATGGGTCCCTTAGGTCTAAGCCCCCTTTCTCCTTCGGTTGGGTGAGGCTGTTCCAGGAGCACAGGGCCCATTTTCTCTGCTGCTTCGGGCCTCCCCATAATAATTTTCTGTAGATCTGGACCAGTTTATTACATATTCCCTTCGGGGCTGCCATCACTGATAAAGAATATATAGGGATTGCTTGGATGGTGGCTTTCAAAAGCACTACCCGAGCAGCCAGATTTAGAGCGCGAAAGGTCCAATTGTCCAGCCTTTTTGATATCTTCTCCAAGATATGCTTCCAATTCCCTAGTTTTCTTGAGGAAGAATCTAACATTGTTCCTAAATATTTGGTAGGGAGGTCTCCTTTCCTGTATCCTAATACCCGAGTTAGGTGATTTTTAATCGGCTCCACTGTATTGAAAAAGAAAGTTCGGGATTTTTCTTTGTTAATCTCCATCCCTGCTCCCTCCATAAATATTTCAAGAATTTTTTTTATCCTTTTCACCTCTTTCAACGTAGCTCTGCAGTAGATCATTATATCATCAACAAATTGTTGGTGGGTAACAGTTGTTTGGTTTCCCCATAATTTGAGGCCTTGAATTTTCCCAGCTCCTAATTCTTTTTTAAAGAGTCTGCCTAATCCTTCTGCAGCAATTATAAAGAGGAAGGGGGATAGGGGATCCCCTTGTCGAAGACCTCTAGAGGCATTGAAAGTTGTGGTTGGCGCCCCGTTCAGGAGGATAGAGAAATTTGGCGTAGAAACCATACTCATGACCCAATTCACCCATCTATCACTGAAACCAAAAGCTTTGAGTATCGTTTCTAGATACTTCCAACTAAGCCTATCATATGCTTTTGAAAGGTCTAGTTTGATGAGCATGCCTCTCTCTTTTTTCGTTTTCAAAGTGTGAATTACTTCCTGAGCGACTATTAAACCATCTAGGATCTGCCTCCCCTCCACAAAACCGGTTTGCTCTGGAGAGATGATACATGGAAGGATCGATTTCAACCTCTGTGCTACTACAGAGGCAATAATTTTGTATATGACATTACATAGGGCTATAGGGCGGAAGCCTTCTACCTGCTCCGTCTGGTGAGTTTTAGGAATGAGGGTCAGTAGGGTTGCGTTAACTCCTGGCCAGATTTTTTGATTTATTCTGGTCTTCTCTACCACTTCCACCACTTCTTCAGCTAAGAAATTCCATCCGGCTTGAAAAAACTCCACTGTGAATCCATCCGGGCCAGGAGCTTTGTTCTTTTTCATATTTTTGACTATGTCTTCCACTTCTTCCTTTGTTATTCTTCTCATTAGGGCCAAGTTTTGGTCTCTAGTCACCATATTCGGTATTTCCCTTCTTATCTTGGATATGGCTTCTGATCTGTCTAATTGTGGCTCTCTCAAAATTGTCTTAAAATGATTTAACAATTCTTTCTCAATATCTTCATGTTGGATAATTCTGTCCCCTTCTTGATTTTTCAAAGAGAAGATTCTGTTCCTCTGTCTGTGATGGACCATTGCCCTATGGAAGAATTTGGTATTCCGCTCTCCCTCCCTTAGCCATTGTACTCTTGATTTTTGTTTCCATAGAATTTCTTCTTGTTTTCTTCTTTCCTCTAGCTGGGATAGTATCCTACCTTCTTCTTTTGATCTCTCCCCTTGTATGCCATCTAGGATGTCTAATTGTTGCAGTTCTTCCATTTTTTGTTCTAACCTGATCTTTTCCTCCATAATGTTGCCAAACTCTTCTTTATTCCATTTCTTTAGCTGGTTCTTTATTTCCTTTAGCTTTAGTTGGAAAGTATGGGTCTTGTTCTTTCCTTTTACCGTGCTGTCTTTCCACCATCCCTCTAATTTTTCTATCAGATCTTCATGTCTTAGCCAGAAAGCCTCGAATCTGAAAGGCTTATTATTTGGTCTTTGTTTCAGATCGATTTCTAGTTTGATCAGCCAGTGATCGGAGCCTGCTACCGGAAGAATGGTTGCTTCAATAAAAACATCCTTCATCATTACTTGTTCTAAGATTAAGAATCTATCAGGGCGGGAGGCTATTTGATTCTCCCCGCCTCTTCTGTTATTCCAAGTGTGCATTCCATTATTGGTTTGTATGTCAATCAACTTTTGTTCTCTTATCATGTCTCCAAATTGCTCTCCTTCCTTATCCAATCTTCTGATTCCTCCTCTTTTTTCTCCTGGCTTTTTGATTAGGTTGAAATCCCCTCCTATGATCCATTGCTTGCCTGGGATTAGGCTGCGTAGTACCTTTAAATTTTGAAGAAAGTTTTCCTTTTCATTTGGTATGTGAGGTCCATATACCCCTGATATAAAGACCTCCTCTTTCGTTCCTATAATATTTGCTTTACCTGTTAGGATTCGGGGGAAGCTCATCCAGTTACTGAACAGAACTTCCTCTGGGTTCCATAGAATGACCAGACCACCTGCGCTCCCGGTGGCATCCTGTCCCATTATTTCATATCTACTCTTATTTCTATTCAGAATTTCCTGCATCTTCTCAGTACTGATTTTTGTTTCCTGTAAGATCATTATACTCGGCTTTTCTTTTTTCAGTCTCTCCTTCAGATATCGTTGTTTTCCCCTGCTGTTGAGGCCTCTTATGTTCCAGGTTGTGATTATCATCTTAACAATTTTGTGGGGGAAAAGAATACCTCCGAGAGGGGGATTACTCTTCCAGAGCTGACAAGTCCTTCTCCCACCTCTTGTATCACTTCATTCAACGTTTTTCAACCTCTTTTTTTTCCGGCCTTGCCAGAGCTGCTCACTCCTATTGTCTGTATCCCCTGTTTTTCCGGATTTCGATTCTCTTTCTCTTCTGTGACTCCTTTTTTCTTTTCCTTATACCTTTGAAAGGCTTCCTTATACCTTTGTTTTCGTTCCTCTGGGATGAATCTTTCATCTATTCTTTTCCATTCTTGTAACAGTTTTTCCATTACCTGTTCATCTTCTTCCCCTTTTTCCTTCTGGGGATCTATCTCCATTCCTCCTAACGCTTCCTGAGTTTCTTCTTCAGATTCAACTCGCTGTTCTCCTTCCATCTTTTTCATTTCTTTATCCGCGTTTTCCTCTCCTACCTCCATTTCTTCTACTTCTTCTTCTTCACTGACTTCTGTTTCCTGTCCTTCTTCCTACAGAATTTTGAACTTGTTTGGGGATTCATTATTCTGGGCTCCTTTCGGTGTTCTCCTCTGCCCTTGATTATTTCCTCTTCTGCTCCTTCGTTGGACTTCTTGGAAAGTCTCTTCTTCTTTTTCTGTGTTTCTCCCTCCCCTTCTCCTATCATTTTCCACTTCTCTTTCCTTTTCTGCTAACGTGATGGGGCATTCTCTGAGTAGGTGGCCATATTCATGGCATCTTCTGCATCGGAATGGAATGTGTTCATAGTCCAGAGTCTGGTTCCATAATTCATCATGATATTCCAATTCTATTGAGTCTGGCAAGGGTTCAGTTATATTCATGTACACACAGATTCTAGCGAATGTGGTGTATTTTCCTCTCTTGGTTGATTCTGCCACTTTCACAAAGGAACCGATGGAGTTTCCAATCCCTTGAAGGATATCTGGTTTCCAAAATTATGAAGGAAGGCCAAACAGTCTGATCCACACCGGAGCCGCTAGTATTTTTTCCTTGTCTGGATTATAGCATTCTACCCAGTCTCTCATGAACAGGCCAGCATTGTTCATGAAGTGTGGCTGCTCCTCAAAGATTCTATTCTTATCTTCTAAGTTTGAAAATATGACAGTGAAGAAACCTTTCGCCCCCAACTTAACATCTACATGTCCTTTTGGTTTCCATTTCTGCTGGATCCATCTCATGAGATTTTTCTCATTCGGCCAGTATCCTATGAACTTACAGATCAAAGCATAATCTCTCATATAGCTTCTATATTCTTCTAGTGAGTTCGACGGTATTACAAACCTGGGTCTGTTCGTCGCCCTCGGAAGACATTTGCTTGGTATGCCAGTTCTCCTTTGAGCTCCATCAGCTGAGGATTCCCCCTCGTTCTTCCGTTCTTCCGCTTTCTGTCTCTCCTTTCGGGCTTCTCCTGTTATAACTTCTTTGTAGGAGGGGATCTCTCCCCCCCCCGTGCTCCGTTCCCATCGGTTCCGTTCAGAACTCACCGTCTTTAGTTTCCTGATAAAACACCGTCAGAGGAAACTGTAAAACCCTTAGTTAGTCCGCTGGGTATGGCCGCCTGCCACCCCCAGAGTCCTTTCCACCCTGCGAATGCCTGCGCCTTGTCAGGGCCTATCCAGAACTACTTCCTGAGAGCTTCAGGGCCGCCATCGAAACCCTAGCGCTCCGACTTCTTTTCTTTTTGGTTAAATTTTCATAATATCCTCATAACATATGGTTTGATGTTCCTCCACAATTGCTAATTAATTTTATTATCAAAATATAAATAAACAAAAAGGGGTATACTAGGCAAAAGGTTTACCAAGCAACTGTGAACTACAAAATACCTCCTAGCAAACCAAGAAGTACGAGCAAGCAATCTCCCCGAATGTTGTGTTCGGTGTATCATATTTTACAAGGTGGCCGACTTGGTTACTTAAGGATAGATGGAAACCTAGATTTGTCCTCCCATATATACTAGAAGGTACATTGAGGCCTAGTCCGTATAAGCATTGTTTAATGCAAAACTGCACAGTAAGATCATTCCCATATACTTTACGTACTGTAACACTGCCCTATATACCCAAAGGTACATGGATGAGGTACGATATACTCATGTACGTGGAATAAGGTATCACACTCGGGATGTATTGCAGACAAGCTAGCGACAACTTCTTTGTTTTACAACGTCGGAACACGTTTCTAGCCTAGAACCACTAAATGTTCTCGTTAATGACAATGCTCCATTAGGAAAATTGATGTTTATTTTAAGTTGATCTTGCTTAGGAATTTTCCTTTCAAGTTCACCATGTGATGTATTATGAAATTCCTAGAAATGCAACTATCATGATAAGCATTCTTTCCATTCAATTTAATGATGAAAATCCTAGCTACTTAGGAATAGAGAAATCAGATTTCTTTTGATCAAAGGGCAAAGAGCACAATCTAAATGAAATTTCCCTACACTATTCATATCCGCACACACAAACTTTTTCAATGCAACATGCATGTATTTCTTTTTTATTCCCTTAATGTGAATATGAACAAAAAGGAAATATGCACATACAATCAATCAATCTTTCATATGAACGAAGAATTTTACGACAATTCAAATTCAAAGGAAGAGAAGACTTTATGACACTTTCTTCCAAATGAAGATTAATCAATTATATCCTAACTTTGACTATTGATCGATAATGACAAAGAAAACATGAAGAAACATTAATCAATCCTATCAAATTTTGGCTAGACTAGGAGATAAACACTCTTTTTCTAAGACATAGCATTCATTAATCAATTAGTAAACAATCAAACATAGAAAATTTGACAAAAAATCTTTCCAAAGGTGGGAAACTGATCCTAGGAGGATCAGTGCAACCCAGAGTGGGAGATAGTGAACTTCAGAGCACTGTGTCCCTCACAAGCCTGCGCTGGTGACAGTAAGCCATTTCAAGAGGCCATTTGACACAGTTTTGACCAATTTTTCAATGTAAACAACTGAATTACAATCTATGAACACAAATGAAGTCTACTAGGATGTCTTAGGAGGTGGACAAGCTAATAGGAAAGAGGATTCTTCCCTAGCGGAGTCGCCAATTTTTTTTTGGAGAATTTAGCATCTATGGATAAATACTAGTTCACTAGACAAGTAGCTATCACTAGAACAACATTTTAAAGCGTTTTAGACTTTTCCTATAATCAATAGATAAGAAGAGAGGACAGGAGGCCTACTTGTAGTTCCACTTTCCTCTCATCTCCCTTGTATCGATTCCGTTGCTCCTTCTTGTACTTAATCCACTTGAAAAGTACCTTGTCAACCCAACATAAGATGAAAACAGATCAAAGCATACGATCCATTGAATATAAATGAAAGGAATCAGAAGCAATTCATACATATAAGCATTATGAAAGAACACAACGTATGGAAAAAGGTTCAAACACTTTATTAGATAGAAGAAGGAATTACAACCATTAGTGTCTCATTCAAAGTCATTCCTCAAGCTTGGATCCCATCCGCATCACATCAAAAGTAAGACAATCTTGTGGCATCACATCTTTGCTCCAAAGTCAAGTATCATAGTAGCATTATCTCCTTACAATTCAACATAATCCAGCCCCTGATCACTTAGATGAGTGGTCAATTTATAGGAAGATGAAGGAGGTTTTGTCATTAATGGTGACATTGAATGGCCTTCCATATTTAGAATTAGTTTCATGGAGGAAGGGATGAGAGGATAGGATGCTCCTTAACTCATTCCTCATCCATTTTCGAGCTCATATGAGTTGATAACACTGGGAAACTTCTAGATGACTCCAAAAGATAAGAATATTCCCCAAACCCTATGTGAATTTCACTCATTCTTGCCTAGCGTAGGTGAAAAGAAGCCTAAGTGCTCTGCAGATTACGCTAGTAGTGGACTTAACTGCTCTGCAGTGCACCTTCATAAAGGCTTACCTATGCTAGTCCCTATAGAGGCAATTTTTGGATGTCTTCAAGTCATGAAACTATCTAGGAAGGAGTCATTCAAAGAGTTGACTTGTTTAGGGCATGAAACAACTGAATTTAGGGTTTGATGAGCCCTAAAACACTGATCTAAATGTTGGGATTTGATGTGCCCAAATGGATTTGTAACACTTTTCAAATCTTTGTAACCACTTGTGCGGCTCCAATTCTATAACTCCCGTTGCGGTGTTCTGCATTGGCTTCATGAGCTATGTGGTCTCTAGGTGAGGGAATTTCTCATGGTCAATGAGATCCTGATCTTCAAACTTCAAATTCGGCTCCCGTCCCAGGTGCATGCCTTCAAAAATGACATCATCCAGGAGGAGTGGAGTCTATAGAGAACACTTGCTCTCGTCGAGGTCCTTGGGCACTTTTGCCTTCCCCTTCCACGAGGGGACATACGTGGGTAGCTCTGTTGGAGGGTACGCAACCTCAGTTTCTTCCTCCATGCCCTTGTCCTCATCCTCTTCAATGATGAAATCCTCAAGGTCTTCTACCTCCTTTTCAGTTTCCAGGTTAACCACTTTCCCTTTTTCCTCCATAGTTAATCTGGTTCATAGTGGGTTTCGGTGGGACACACGCACCAGAATCATTAGCCGTTTAACTTTCTTCAGTCCCAACGTGTGCGGCATCTTTAGGGGCATCTTCTATGGGCAGGGCTTGTGTGGCCTCTTCAGCAGTCTTCTCTGCAATTTCCCTAGCTTCTTCAGACGCTACCATCTTGTTCGTCCAGAAAGCTCTCAACCGTTCACTCAGGTGCTCAACCAATGTTCTCCACAGGACAAACAGGGCTCGTTTTAGAATACACAGGACCCATGACAACTCAATTCACATATGACCAAGTTTTTTTTGTTGGGCAACCCTTTGTATTTTATAGTGCCTTTTGAATTTGAATTCGACTGTTTCCCCCAAATCTGGTCCATAAATGCTCCCTTGGTGGCAGATTTGCCCAAATATTACCCATAAAACTCATCTTAAATACCTGCCACCCACTCCATTTGGTCTCAATTCAAGCATCACATCGTCAATAGTGACTACAACGATCACTTTCCAGCCAACCCGCGCGGCAACACAACCCCCCTTGCACGGTCGCAGACATTGTGATAGTTTTCTTCTGTGTGGAGCCCCAATATCATGCAACCTCCCAAGAAGAGTTGTTTATAGTCTCAGGCCTCCTTTCAACTACTTGGAGCACTAAGACTATACTTTCCATGGCTAGTCAGGTGGTTGTGCCACCTGTATAGGGTTCCAACCAATCATCCATCACTTTTCCTAGAGAAAATACCCTTTTATTTTTATTATCTGCATCATGTACTTTACCATTGGCATCACGCCACTATGGGTGATCCCTTTATTAATATGCAATCCAATCCAAGGCATTAGGCTGATCAAATCTTGGTGGTAGTCCCCAAATTCGTCAACGTAATCGTGCACACCCTGTTTTATCACCCTGGTTTTCTTATCGAGAAAATCCTTCTTTATTTCTTCCTCAAGCTTCTTTACTTCTGCTTCCACCAGAGCACTTTTCTCCCTTAACCGCACCCTTTCCTTCATGAGTTATTGGAGTCTAAGGTCACCTTGTTGGATTCCATCCTCAGGTCCCAAGTGTTCTACCTTGTTTAGCTGCACAATCCCTTCTTCCAAGGCTCCTCGAATCCTCATATATGTTGGTGTTTCTATGCGCGGACTAGGCTTACTACACTCTATTGGAACTACAGTGTTTGCTCCATAGGCCAACCCAAAAGGCATCTCCCTGTCATTTTCTTGCACTTTGTCCTATAAGCCCATAGAACTGCTGGTACGTGCAGGTCCTAATCACTCCGTTGTGCATTATATACCTTGTTCAGTGTTCACACCCTTTATGAAAATCTTCTGCATGGGTAGCCTTCTGCGCACTCGTTCCTTCAACACTTCATCGTCCCAACTGGAGGGACCATTCATGAAAATTCCTCGCCAACACTTGCTTATTGACCATGTTCCCGAACGCGAAGTCCATGTGCATTCGCGCAGGTTGTTTAGAATATGCTTGTACCCATCTGGATAGATGCGCGTGCGGATCATTCTGTCCATAATACTTGTCTTTTAGACACATCTGAGGCTTCCCAAAATGCATGCGCATCATTCTCCTACATTCGTTCCAGTCCCCAAAGCTTTCTTGGTGCGTACCCCACCACCCCACAGGTGTAGTTTGTAGCACCCATTTCAAGGCCTCGAAACGTTGTTTTTCTGGCACCTCTCTTTCAAATCTATTCAAGAAGACATCTACCTTGCTTAACCCATCATACATAGGCAAATCCCTTACTTCCATTGATACGCAATGCAATGATCTTGTCATCATGTTGCTATTCAGTGTGGTTACCACGTGTAACCGGTTCTACCATCACTCTATCTCTTCATCTGAATCCAACGTACAGGAGCTTTCGCGCTTCCATGAGATTCATCCATCTGCAGTGGGATTTACCCAGTCTTGCTCTCGCACAGTTATCTTGTAGATGCAGTATAAATCATCGTTGCTTTCATAGTCGCGCACTGGCTCCGTGTAGCATGATCCTTCTGCAGGGTCCAAAGGTACGAATACACGCAGAAACTTTTTCTTAAAAATCATCTTGCACTTCTTCAAATTTATCACCTTGTTCATGTCAGTGGCCCAATTATTCCTAATAGCACAGGGTAGGGATTGTTGTCATCAAAAATCTCTATTACTTCAAAATCTACCAGTGTGCTTGCTTCTTCAATATCCATGGTGATTCCCTGCAATCTTCCCATAGGTAGGATATTTTGTTGGCTCGCCATTTGTAGTTGGATATGAGACCATTGTAGCATAGGCCTTCCCATGCGATCCCATGTCTGCTTCGGCAGAACGTTCGTATCCGATCCTAAATCCAGAATCACTTGGTCCATCTCATATTCTCCAATCTGCACGGTCAATCTCATTTCTCTTCCCATCCTCGTCACATGTTTTCCAATCTTCCAAACTACTCGTGGTTCTCCTGGCACTGTCCCAACGCATCTATTTATGGGTTTTTGCAGTCCCTTTACAACATTGTTTTCATGCAGTAGCTTCATGCATGTTTCTAGGAACATCATGAGCATCTATGGGTCCATTTCCGGCTTCGGTTTGTCTTTGCTTCCTGAAGTGGAGGCATCAACGAAGTTCTTCCTAGCTTCCATGAAGGTTTCCTCAGCGCGCTCCAAATCAAACTCTGTTTCTTTTGTCAGAGCCTTGTGAACCTAAGTACTATCTTCAGGTTCCTTTCCTTTATCATCGCATGTTTTCATCCCACTTCAAAGCATAATTTTTACGTTAGGGTCTTCCTCACACGTCTCATACCTCATCATTTGCAACTTCTGAGTCAAGGGAGGTTGGAGCGCTCCCTTGTCGTGCAGCTGCGCTATCAGTGTGGGACAATCCTCTGTCTCATGATCAAACAATGTAAAATACAAGCATGATGGATGCGTCAAATTCGTAAAATCATAGGCATAATGTCCTGGCCCCCCACAATTGTAACATATCAATTGTCTGTGACCTCTTCTAGGTCCTCCTCCATCTCGGCCTCGTCCACGCCCCTAAATTCTGATTCGCACCACTCCTGCATTTTGGTCAAGGGGCCGAATTTCAGCCTGAACTCTATAGGTGGGAGTCTTATCCATCATCATCTCATAGCTTCTACAGGTGCACTCATCATGTCCCACTGATCTACAGAAATTACAGAACAACTATTGTGAATTCTGTGTGTACTTCTGCAACAAATGGCAGTTGTCTGTAGCATGTTTTCCTCCTATTTGACAAATTTCCCACCCAAAGAAGGTGTTGCACTACGTCTTGCTTATGCCTCTGGGATTAATGGAATTGGTCCTTCTCCCATGAGGTATTTTACGAATAATTGGGTAGTTGTCCTTGTCATAACCCTAACCCTTTCATTTAACACACCATACTTCGTCGCGCACTTCTGAGCAAGTTGTCCTGTCCTGTTTCAAACTCTACATCTCAAGGCATAAGTTTTTCAACTCCGTGTGGATTTGTTGAACTCCCTAGTTTGGATCCTGTATCGGGGTCTCATGCAACCTCATCGCGATTTCCAAGGCCTCTACTTGAGTTGTTAACCTTTGTTGTGACAACGCGTTCCTCAAATGTGGTGTTAGCGATGCAACAAACGATTCAAGGTGTTGCCCATCCATCAAAGTCATGTTAGCTTTGCGAATCATGCACTTCAATCTCTGATCTAATTCCTAGGGGTTCTTGCCTGGTAGCATCATGATCTCCTTGAATCCAATGATCGACTGTGCCTTTGACTTTGGCCTCCTAAATTCTTTGTTTAGCGTATTTTGGATATCCGCGATCCCTACATTCAGATTGTCATTAGAATGCTTAATATACTAGGTCAGTGATCCTGTAGAGCGCTAACCCATGTCACCTTCTTTATATTGTCATCTGTAACTCCCTGCGCTTCCCATACAGCTTTTATCATGAACCAAAACTGGTCCGGATCTTCATTTCCTACTCCCTTGAACACTGACAACTTTATCGCGCTTGCCATATTGACTCGCGATGGTGGCAAAGGTGGTATGGGCAAAGATGCGGGTGAAGGTGGTGAAACCGACGGTGGTGTGGGTGGGGGTGGTATGCACGGAATCCTCTAACTTATCAAATTGATTGTACCTCTTGGTGAAACCCTCGCGAGCTCTTCCTCGTCCTCTCACGCAGGTGAAATCAAGGGGCTAGTTTCTAGCTCTGCACTACCTTTGTTTCTGTAAATTCTCCCACTTCATGTAGCCCTGAACATCAATGTCTTTGCATAATCTACTTTTCACACAATAGAATTTTAATATAAGTGTTCAAAGACTTAACGTACTTATCTCGCGGTCCTTTGAGGAAGCATCGTTCTACCTCGCTATAGCTGACTGAAGTATCTACCGCAAACTCAGTAACGAATCCTCCTATAATTCGATCGAACCAGTGATCAACAATGCACACAATCTTATCCTCTCATGCTTCCAATTTGCGCACCAACTCTGGGGTCCACACAATAGGACTATCGAGCTTGCACCTTCCTTAGCTATATGCTAGCTTTGCGATCCACTCGTATAGCTCAGTATGGAAAGATGTGAAGAAAATTTCGTGGATCTCTGTGTACAGGTAGCAGTCTAACCACTCTTCTTTTGATAGTCGTGGATTCTTGTTCTCCTGCACTACAAACTTGTAAATTCTCCTGTCCAACCAACCTTCAATTTCTTTCTTAGTTGGATTCCAATGATACGACATTAGACATCTCTATGCAGATTCTGGTCCCGGCAATGGAACCATTTTTTGGCTTGTTTGGGCCTGACCCAGGTTCAAAGTTAATTATCTAAACAAATCCCTGTACTACTAGCCCTTTGACAATAGTCTATGGAGCGTGGACTGAGGTCTCATCCAAAGTAGTATGGGGGGCTACTGGAACTAGGTTTCCACACCCTTAAGATGTCTGAGGGATTGATTTAGTCCAACTACGAATACCTTCATGCAAGTTACTTTGCTCACTTCCCTAGCCTGTGATGCCTTTGCACCCTGATATATTTTCCTTTGCATAGCCCTAACCAGTAGCTGTGGAATTTCCCGGTGCTAGAGCAACGATCTTCACTCTGTCCCAAAGTCACACTGTGGAACTTACTTATCTTCTTATAACAGTTAGTTATCTTCACATAAATAGATACCTTGTATTATATTCACTTACTCAGCACATTTATATTAGTTCATGTAGTAAATAGACAATAATCTTGCAATTCATACCCAATAATGCATAAGACAGGAAAAGATACACAAAAATGCAGTAAAACTTCTCTTTATTAATGCTTCCAACAGTTACAGACTCGACCTACCCTACACACTCAGCTACAGGGGTCCGCGCACTCAGCTGTGGATTACTAGGCCTCTACGCACTTAGCTACAAATCCTTCTCCTACTCTACGACCCAAAGACACAACTCCACCATTCGACTTACTGCTTCATTTATTTCTTTCCATGATCCCTTCATGTCTTTATTACACTTAGAGCCTCGCTCTATTTATACAATACCATGGCCTGCAGACCATGGGTAGATTTCTCAAACCGACATTACATTACAAAAATGAGGGCAGACAACCCTCTGACTCATTGACCATCTTCACGGTCCATGCCCATAAATCGTGGAGTCCTTACAATAGACTTAGTCAAAACTTGGGCTTTAAGCCCCAAAACTTGCCTTGGGGGGATCCCACGCCCAACAGCATGCAAATTGAGGCAAATAATCACAATCCTCTTCCTATAGATGGCTAATTGAACCCTGGTCTCTGGGGTGCTCAAGAATAGCTTAAACTCACACTTGAGTTCATAAACCATCCGTGGTTCTACTCTGACCCATAACATTGTCCTTTCTTCATTAGTTTCAACTGATTTCATGGCTAGATGCCATTCGATCTGGTTTCTCATAAACGAAAGAAACACTTGCAACTACAAATCTCCCATATAGGAGAAGAAATTTTCTAATTTTTGTGCTAACATACTCACACATGATGTTATGAAAAAATAGCTCGCAAAGCAAGCTCTATTCATCAAAATCGTAAGTGTGAAAATCTCAAGAAAATTTCAGGTAGAGGAACCCAAATAAGACCTATTCTCAAAAACTACTTTTAACTGAAATAAATAATATCATCCCCAAAGGAGCATTGGATATGATGTGGATGGTCGCCTGCATGATAGTAGGTTCAAGGCAAGATCATGAAGCTTTGTCTTGTCAATCGTCAGATCCAAGACCTGTCACTGCAATAGCTACAATTGTTCGTCCTTTTTATTCATGGCTTCCTTATGTCTCCATGCTTCCCATTCTCTCTCCCATTCTTCCTTTAACCACTTTTCCCTAAGGGAATCCATCATCCTTTTGTGTGCCTTGAGCGAGATCATCCCCTCTTGTAGAGAGAGTGCCTGCTGCTTCCATTTTTGTAGCTCTGGTAACAACAACATCTTTTCAAAACACCATCCTTCGTTAGGACCCAATGTTTTCCCACATGCATTAACAATCAAGCGTGTAACAACCTCCCGAGGGTGAAACTGCTCCATTTCGGCTACTTGTTCTTGTGTAATAGTAGCGTCATCAATGAATTTTTGTGTAATAGTTTCTTTCTCTCCCTGATCAGCTTCCATTTCCAACTATTGGTTCTTGTGTAGCAGTAGTGTCATCCATAGGATTTTGTGTGTCATTTTTCCCTTGGTAGGCTTCTATATCCACTACTGGTTCTTATGTAAGAGCAGTGCCAATCATAGGCTCATGAATGTCAGCTTCTTCTTCCTTTCCTTGGCTGAATACTGTTGGTTCTTGTGTACCAGTAGTGTCAACCAAGGGCTCCTGTGTATCCACTACCAAATTACTTTTTGTGGATTGCGCCATCTCAACTATTGGTTCTTGTGTAATAGTAGCTTCTTCAACGGGTTTTTGTGTGTTAGCCTCCCAGGATTTGGTTTGTGTTTCCCTAAAGATGGTGTTCACTGCATAGACTCTAAACCCTGCTACCAGTAGCTTCTTAGCACAGGCTGTGCACATAGCACTTGGGACATATCCCTTCCTGGCCCTATCTATGGCCTCGGCCAAAGTGTCTAACCCTGGGGCTCTTGCTCTGCCTTCCCCTCTACTAGTTGTTCCCTTAGCTCTTTATTCTCTTTTTCTAAATTTTCAATTTTTAGCAAGGATTGAGTTTCACTCTTACCACGTGAGGAAGGATCCTCTAGCTGAGCTTGCTCCTTGTCCTTCTGCTCTACTACCTCCTCATTCCTAGTAGACATGGATTGGGATTCTAGGTGCCCACTAACCCTTATTCTCTGCTTTGTCCGCCTATCACCAATTGTCTTGTCAACTAGTCTCTTACCAACCCTTACTGCTGAAGGTTGGGGTTTCTCCTTTGTTGCCATTGGAGCTTTTTCAAACGTCCCGGTTTGTTTCTTGATGGTAGTTCTAGCTTTCTTCCTCATGAATTCCTCCCAACTCTACCCTGGTGTCTTAGGGCATCCAGCACAATGAGCTTGATGAGGCCATGGTTGGTGACACATGTTTTTGGATGCACAACTGTTTTTATGGTTGTGGCCATATTCTCGATGTTTCCCAGCAAAAAGTAGGGAATATTTATAAGTTTTCAATGCCGAAGGTGGTTTAGAAACAGAAAGTGGTACTTAAAAATTATTATTTCCCTTCCCTCGTAGGTAATGTACTTGATGAGGTAAAGGGAAACATCAACCCATGGCTGGGGAAGTGACAACCTATCAATCCCCCTTCCTTTCTTCACCAGTTGTTCCTCCTCATGTACGAAATCCTCCTTCAAGGAGGGGTCATTAAATTTCCTGTTAAACCACCTTTTTCCTTCTACTAGTAATGTCATCACTCGGGCAATCACCTCTTATGTAACCTCTAGCTTCAATGCCCTAGCCTCCATCTAATTTCTCTCCAAATTCTTCGTGAATTCCATGGAAAATCCCCCGTCTGATCCCTCCAACCTCTAGAAGAACTCAAACCAGCCTACGTCCTTAAAAATATGACAGGCTTCGGGACAATTCTCCAAAGCCTCTGTTGACCCTGGTTCATGCCAAATTGATACTCCACCCATTGCTACACAAATTCAATGTTGTTCTCCTTCCTTTTTCTCTCCTTTAGAAGTTACGAGCCTGCAACTATTCTTTTCCTATTCTCTAAGCACTCTGAATGGGGATGCAATGCTCCAGCAGGGGTAACTAGTAGGGTGGCACAAGTGAGAATTTCAAATTATGATTTGCAATCATGGTTTGTACTATGCAGTAATGTTACCTTATTAATGCTAGGTTATGGGAGGTCTAGTCGGAGGTACAATTCCCTTTTTTTGTATGATCGGTCATTAAGTGATAATGATTACCAGATCACCATGCTTTAATTGTGGTTTTTTTAAATATTCACAGGTCATGCAAAGGTCATGTCACAATATAATCCCCCCACACCCCCCCGGCTTAAATGTGACATCTAACCTCGGCTCTCAAAAGGGATATCGTATTAAATTGTCATAATTACTGAATAATATTAGATCACAATATTACATTTGTATGACATACCTAGGTGATTTGGGGAGAAGGAATTGGTAGTGAGGTGCACAAACTTAACTCCGGAAGTCACGAAAACTATTTTCTGAACCACAATGATGCATATTGTCTATTGCAATAAATAACTTACTCAAATTATCTCTAGAAGTCGTTGGCTATTATAGATGTAACATCCAAGACCACTGTTATGTATTATTAATTTTCACAAAATATAAAAACAAAGAAAAAGGTCATGTAACAACATTATTGGAAAGTATTCTTGAAACAACAAATATTTTTATAGAGTGTGTAACAGCCGCCACAAAGTGGTTTTCAACTGCTACAGAAATAGTCTGTCTGCACCCGAAAAAGGTTTTCACAACTAGATTTTTTTATTTTATTTTATTTTTGTAGGTTTGAAGGTGTAACAGCCACCAACAGCAGTTGGTTTTCAACTGTTACAATTATTGAAAAATTAGAATTTTGGCAGCACAGGAGGGCTTTCCCCTGTTCCTGTAATCTGAATATCCGAATTTGTGACAATGTTGACAAATGGATCCCTTGAAGTAGGTTTGTGATATAACTGAAGATGGTGCCCATTTTCAAGAAATAGTGTCCTCGAATTGTCAATGGAAACCAAATTTGTAATCTCATTGTCAAAGACTGCACCTACCTCATATGGACCTAGCCATCTGGTGTGGAGCTTACCCTTGAAGACTTTGAACCTTGATTCATATAAGAGATCCCAATCTACTTTCTGGAACTTCTTCTTCTTGATGAATCTATCATGCCACTTAGCTCTCTGCTGCTGGATAATCTCTAGTTGCTGGATAGTAGCTAGTCGTTTCTCCTCAAATTCATTGATTTGGTTCAATCTTTGCTTTTGTGTTGTAGCCAGATCCAAATGTACGAGCAATGTTGTTCTCAGTGTCTTGATTTCAAACTCAATAGGGAATAAGGGATTTTTACCATACACAAGTTCATATGGTAAGAATCTCATGGTATTCCTCCATGTAGTCTTGTATGCCCACAACACTTCTAGAAGTTTGTTAGTCCAATTTCTTCAGTGACTGGCTACAGTCTTGGTAAGGATCCCCTCAATGACTTTGTTAGTTCTTTCCATTTGGCCATTTTCTTGTGGATGATAAGGTGTTGTGATTCTACAATGGATTTTATATTTTTCAACCAACTTCTGAATCATATGGGATGTAAACTGGGGCCCTCCATCTGTGACTATCTCCCTTGGTATACCAAATCGGACAAAGATGTATTCAAACAGAAATTCTGAAACAACCTGCTCCATGGCTCTAGTTAGTGCCTTTTCCTCAACCCATTTTGTGGCATAGCCAGTGCAGACCAAGATGTAAGATTTCTGTCTAGATGAAGGATTAATTGGTCCCAAAAAATCTAGGGCCCACTTCTCAAAAGGTTCTAAGACGATTTGGGGTTGTAATGGCATCTCATCCGATTGTCGTGTTTGGCCCATCCTTTGGCAACTATCACATCCTTTCACAAACTTCTTGGCATCCTAAAAGATGGTTGGCCAATAACATCATGTCGAAAGGACTTTGTACCCTATCTTCTTGTCTGCGAAGTTCCCTCCACAAGGTTCCTCGTGATAGGCCTTAAGGATTTCAAAGATCTCATCTTCTCTAACACAATGTCTGATCTAGAAATCTGGTCTAGTTTGATAGAGATTCCCATCTATCCAGGTATATGTAGCACTTTTTTGTATGATCTTTCTCTTCTCCTTGGAGGATAAATATTGTGGAAACTTCCCTGCAGCATGATAATTGGCTATATTTGCATACCAAGGTGAGTAAGTATAAATATAAAAGAGATATTCATCAGGAAAAGAATCCTCGGTAGGAATGCAATTATCATTAATAGTTAACCTAGAAGTTGAATCAGCTACTACATTATCTTTTCCAGGTTTATCAGCAATTGTGATATCAAATTATTGTAGCAGTAATAACCAATGTGTAATTCTACCATTGGTAAATGGATCATTCATTAAGAAATGAATGGCAGAGTGGTCAATCTATACAAATACTTGATACTCGGTGATATAATGTCGGACTTTATTGATGGTGTGCACGACTGCTAAGAATTCCTTCTCAGTCGTTGTGTAGTTGAGCTCAGTCAGAGTTAAATTTTTGCTTATGTAGTAAATATCATAAGGTTTCACATCCTCTAGTTGGCCCAAAACAGCACCTACAACGATATCAGATACATCCGTAGCTATTTGATGCAGGAGCATCAAGACCGTTTTTCCATTTGTAAATATGTGATTAGAGGGGGTGTGTCAATTTTTAATATTTTGTTAATTAATTTGTTATTTTTTATAAAATAGGAGGAAGTGAGGATTTTGTAAATATCCTTTTATTAATTAAGAGGATATGAGAGAATTGGTTAAGGATATGAAGGGATAAGATTCTAGATAATAGGGTTGTTGAGATATTCTAGTGGTGTTGAGATACTAAGGGGATTTAGCATTTAATTTAATGATATTTTTAAATTGTATATACAATAGAAGTTTTAGAGAAAAAAAAATAGAATAGGAGAGAGTAAGTGAGAGTGAGATAGAGTGTGAGGTCACTGGTTGGAAGCCTTCGGGCAAATTCTAAAGGCCATGAACATTGAAGATCTGGCCAAGAAGAAGTTTGTAAATAATGGTTTTATTTTAAATCTCATATATATAGATTAGATGACTGTGAAATCTCTGTGTTGTAGGGAAAAGTATCCGACTCGGATGACCCTATCCCACTCTAAGGGTGACAGTTCCTTAGCAACAACTGTAAAACAAACTACTAAGGGTTTACTTCTTTATGAAAGCAAAAGAGAATGGAGAAAGCACTAACCGTTGCCTTGCGCTTAATTTCGAATCCAAACTCTTCTCTTTGGCCGCTTGCTCCTAGCTCTTTGCTCTTCTGCTCGCCCAGCTACAATGAGATCCTGCAAAATAACAAAGAAGGAAACTACAAGAGGCATGCAATCATAACTGGTTCATGGATTAGTGTAAACCAAACATGCAATCATCACAATATATAATTGAAACAAGAGCACATAGAAGAACCTCAATAGCTTTTATTAATGAAGAAATAAAGGTTCTGAGAGTATTACAACCATTGCAGGCTCCAACCCAGCAACACCTCCCAGCAGAAAGAATTGCTCTTCTTCACCTCTCTCAAACAATCACCCAATAACTCAATAATGAAACCAACAGCATATCATTACTTTGCACAAAATTCCAGCCTCTTGAGCTCATAGGAGAGAGCTCAATATATAGATGAATTGAGAAAGGATGAGTCAGCTTGCAACTGATGTGTAGCTGCCTTGTGTCCTCTCTCTCTTCAGTTAATCTTTAGTTGATCTTCAGTTCTTGAGTCCACTTGGTGAACCTTGCTTCCACTTGGAGAAACAAAGCCTCTGACTCATCACAAGGCGAAATACCTGATCCAAGTGTCATTTTTGGAAGATTCCAAAGCAATGACTCACTGTGCCACATGTCCAAACTCGCCCAACGCAGGTGGGCTTTGTTCTACCTGCTTTGCAACACAGGTACACCATGGAGCAGTTGTGTTTCAGCGCAGAAGCCTAGTGGAGCACCTGCTTTGATTTCAGGATTGCTTGTTTTTGAGTGTTTTCAAGTGGAGAACTGATCTGAGAGCTGTTGGTTTGCTGACCTTGTTCCTCTAGGGGTAGGAACATCATGTTTAGGGAACTTTGGATCCCTTGGATTATTGACAATTCATGCTTGTTGCTGTAAGGCACAAAATTGTCTATAACAGATGCCCCCTAAAGTATGAGGTCGTTTATCGGGTGAAATGCTTTATTGAGACTGGATTCGAAGTTCATTCAATCTTCTGAGAAGTGTCCTGTAATAAGATACAATACAATACATTATTTTTCATACATTTTTCATGATCTAGCTGAGGCGGGCATTCCCATGCTCAGCTTTATAAATACATTTTGGTACATAGAACAGACGATCGTCTGATGGTAGACTGATAATTCTCTGCCGAATTTATCATCCTTTGAAAAGGATGATCATCTGCTGCAATGATGTACATATCAAATGTCTTTATGTCCTGAATATATATCGCAGCCCGGATGGATGAAACTAGATCCGGGGTCTTCAATCTCTTCCGATCTTCACTCGATGTACAAGTCGATCCATGTGAGAATTTCTTGAAGTCGAACATGGAAAGACATCGCTTGATTACCGGTCAATGATGTAAACTGTTAACAAGCGCGAGAGGAATCACCGATAAGGATGATGACCCTCAAGGTACGGCAGTACAATCTACATGGTGGGAATAAAGGACTTGGCGTCAACCACCATGCAAAATCTTCTGGTCGAAGGTCATTGATGTATACCTATCGCCGGAAGTGAGAAACTTGCCATTGAGGCATGCAAGCTTCAAAGTACTGAGGGGGGTGTTCCTAGATCAACTCCTTGGATAATGAGCTGATGTCGACAAGGAGCGATCCGTCAAAGGAGGGCCTTAATGAATCCCACATCAGTGACACGGAACGGAGCTAGTGATTATGCTGAGGTGAAAACAAACTGTGATGTATGATTCAGGGTGGCGGTCATGAAGTGGATGAAGGATAATGTATGGCAGTGGGTGGAACACGGTTGACTCTTTACAGAACCACATCTCTTGAACATATAACGACACTGATGTGATGGATTGGTAGCATTACCCCAATTGTGGATGATGTGGCGAGGACCATGGTTCTGCGACCGGTGAATGAAACAACCCAACCCGATGCGGTACGGAGGACAGAGTGTCATGTTCAAGAGCGACTTGCTACCATTAATGCTGTGAGGTTCTCCCAATTTTTCCCCAGTCATTGCTGACCAGTACCTCTTTATTTTTGTCAAGCTTGAGGAGGATAACATATGCTTGTTCTATAACCTGCCCTTCGGGCAAGCCCATCGCTATGTTTTAACGAGCCTAGCGATAGGGAAACTCGTTCTCGTCTAAAGACAAGTTTGTCGCTATTTAATCATTTTAACGAGTCTAACGACAAGGAAAACTCGGTCCTTTTCATTTTTAGAGAGTCTGAAAAGGTACGAAAAGTTAACTCCAAAATTCCTTTTTCGTCACTAATCCCTTAAGTTCGAAAAAGTATAAAACAATACAGAAGGGATGAATTTTCGATTGCTTTAACGAGCCGAACAAAACAAGCGCTCGATCTTTTTGTGCAATAATCCCTCAGGTCCAAAAAGATTAAAATCTAGAGGAGGGATAGCTTTCCGGTCGCTTTAACGAGCTGGAAGGCCAAAACTCGGCAAACTTTTCATATTTTACGAGTCAGTGAAAAGAGCTCAAAGAAGACTCGTCTTTTGAGGAACGAGTGATGAACAGGGATAGCAGCAGATTCCAGGTACAGGTTGGAATTCTCCAATCACGGCAGTGTCACAAGGATGGCTAAGTGAAATCACTCTTCGCAGCTGTTCCTCAAAATGGGTAAACAAACATATGGAGGTGAACGATTGGCCAAATGAACGGATGGAGGTGATGGCATATAAACACGACCAAGGGCTTTTAATATGGCTTTCAAAGGTTACATTTCTCGAGGTTGTTTACCGGTTCATTTTTTCTGGATGAGCTTGAACTGTTAGGGAAAGATTGCTCACAATTTATGTTTATTTTTTAACGAGCATGAACTCTACACAAAAACTGCTCGATTCTTGCGTTTATTTTTTAACGAGCATGAACATTGCTAAAACTGCTCGACTATACCAGTCTTAATACAAGGAATGCCTTAGGTGAGATAATCTTATTTAAGGAGCGATACCTCACTAATTACTCCAATTTGGCAGGTTTTAATCTTTTGCCCTTCATCCTTTCTTTATGCAAGCTGGAAACGGCTAATCCTACGAGTTTAACGGGTTAGACCTATAGGTTTAGAGGGAGGACCTAAAAATTTAAAAAATAAATAGTCGTCCCGTGCTTGCACTCCAAAAGGTTTGCATGCCCCCAGGTATAAAGTATAATTTCGAGATTCTGCCATCTCTTACTTATTATCCGAAAAATGGTTTTGTTTGCTGCCGCAAACTAAACTCTCTTTTCGGCGATGTCTATCATTAGGTTGCTAAGGATGGTGACTATTTGTTGCAACAATTTCATCTCTTTCTTTGGAGACTGCCCCTACTTATCCTTCAAAACAGCTTGTTTTAGTGGGTGAGGCTTGACATTCAAAGATGGTGGCTTCTTGCTGCCACAAATAGACCCCCTCCTTAGGAGAGCCCACTTCTTTAGACAAAGGGAGCGATCGCTTCGCTTCAACATAACTTTGACAAAAGAATTTTATCCTAGAACAACCCTCTCTTCCTCTGCCAGACGGGGTACGGACTAGTCCATCCTTCTGCGGAAATTAACTTTATACCTAAGGTTTTCTCTGCCCGAGGCAGGCCAGGGTGCATGCCCCCTGGGTCCCAGTTCTTTCATTCCGGATTACTCGCATTCATCGGGAAGTAGAACCGGGGGCGGTGGCATTCCTTGAGTGAATAAACCGTTAAGGGATGGTATTAGACTATTTGCAATGCGTGATCCTGGAAATGAAAGTTGGTCTACTAGCTGGACCATTCTTCCTTCGTGCGGAAAACACATGACTCTAAAGAGCGAGGACACTATTGCCTCCATGCAATATATATAGTCTCGTCCAAGGAGTAAGTTATATGCCAAGGGTCCCTGGACGACCATGATGTTCATGCGAACTGTCTTCCCTTTCAATGTAACTGGAACATTGGGGAGAATCCCTAACGGGTGACTGGTTCCTTTATCAAAACCTGATAGATTTCTCATCTCAGGTAAAAGCGCCGGGCAACCCAGTGCTTTCCAAGCAACAGAGGAAAGGATACTCACAGATGCCCCTTCATCAATGATAGTTCCAGCCATCACCATTCTGTAGATTTGGACTATGATTCTGAATGGGATACTGGCTGGTAACCGGGGTCTGCCTAATTGATTCCAATCAAAGGATACAACTAGGTTGCTTGGTGGTGGGACCGAATATACGGCCGGATACGACCCTGACGATGTTCCTTCCTGCGATAAAGGAATGGGCGCATTGCCCTGATGCTCATCAGAGTCTGTGTCGATGAAAACAATATGGACAGTGTCATCCTTATCCTCTTCAGTGAGGGTGTCATTTGAAGATGGGTCTTCAACGACGGAGTCATTGGACGATGAAACCTCTGAAGGAAGAACCGGGTCAACTGCCGTTTCGACCTTTAGACTTTCGTCTGGTCTGGATTCAGTAGGTTCATTCTCAATGACCGACACTTCAGCTGACCACTTGAGCGGGTCAGCTGGATTTTCAACTATCGAGGGATTAGGCGCGAGTTTTTGGTATCCAGGAGGAAGTCGTAACGGTGAAACCGGGCGATCTTCCAGAACTCTCTTTGCCTCATCTAAGAATGGACATCGGTGGATGGCATGCTCGCCTTCACACAATATACAGGGTGATCTTGGTCTCCCTCTTCGTCCTTCACTCTCGCTAGTTGACGGACTGCAATCAACATGACTATCAGAGGTTGATGCTACCGGATTGTGCAACCTTGGGGACCAGTCCCTTAGTATCCGGGGAATACAGGGACAATCACGGTGGAAGTGGGCCCCTTTGCAAATGACACATGGCGATTTAGGCCCGGTCAATGCAGTGTGTGGGTTTTTGTCAGCTGTCTTTTGCTTGCCCCCAGTCGCCTTCGCCATAGGCTCCTTCTGCTTCTTTTCTCTCTTCTTCTTTTCCTTCTTCTCCACGGGAGGCTGACTTTTGCCGGCTCTACCTTGTCAAGATGAAGGATCAGAGGAAGAATTGTAAGAAGTGGAAGGCTGGTGGGTAGCTCTAGACTGTTCTGACTGTTGATTCGACTGCTCAGGATTAGTGGCGAGCTGGACTACATTAGTTGAAAAGAGCCATACAGGTAGGCCGATTGTCAATCCTGGAAGTGACAATGTTGCCATATGAGGCGCACCAACATCTCCCCAAGAGGAGAAGGGATTTGGATTTCCGCCAAGGTTGCTTCCTTGGTTGGTGGGCTCCATACTTTTCAACTGAAAGATCAACGTGGGAATAACATGTGATTATGTAACGCTTAAAATTTTTTTTATTAATGACGCTTTTAGACACAAACTTGCTTTTTCATGTTTTAAGAGTCGAGAAAAAGCTAAAGATGACTCTAGTCGCCTTCGATGTTTTAACGAGCCCGAAGTGACAAATGCTCGGTTGGACTTTTTCAGTTATAGAGTTTGAAAAAGGCCAAAAGAAACTGCTCTGGAGTTCTAGGCAGAGGGTGTGCCAAACTTTTCGCGAAACCACAGAATACGTTTTACGGTACGGGTGGTCGATCTTCGTGAATGTTGTGTTCACTGCATCGCGATCAGTAGGGCGGTCGACACGGCTTCCTATGGATAAAGGATAATTGCCTATAGGGGTCTCCCAATATATACGCGACGGTACGTGGGAGCACAAGTCCGTATTAGTGCCACCGACTCTCAGGAGGAATCACCCACCTTCGTAGAGATCGACAGTCACTATGTTTAACGACGCCGGAACACGTCTCTACCTAGACCTCTATGTGTTTGCGTTATGTTACAAAGCGTTGTTATGTAAATTGGATTTATTTTAATGTTGATCTTGCTTATCAGTTTGCCTTTAAGGATCACCACGAGATGTATATAACAAATTCCTGAATGCAGTCTAAGATGAGAAGCAAACTTTTCAATCTTTCAACTTTGAAAACCTTAACTACTGAGGGAAAAGAAAGGCAAATCTTTTCACACAGATCATAGAGCACACACTAAAATGCAAATTTTTCCTAAATCGTCAAGCACACAGTCAAATGCAAAATGCACAATGCATGTATTTTCTTTTCCCTTTCTTAATGTGGATGGATACAAAAAGAAAGTGGTTATATAACTTTGATTTCGATTTAAAGCGAAAGTAAACAAGTTTGTCCAAAATCAAAAGACACCTTAAGATTCACTTGTTTAATCACTGGAAATACATGAAATCAAACCATACTAACGAAAGTAAAAAGACTAATCAGCTATGGACAGCAAACAAGCTAACTCTTTAGACCAGCAAAATGCCTAACACAGGTTCAGATCTAAGAGGCCAAAAGCATGACTAGTTTACTTTTCGTTATGGGAAATTGTAAATGAGTAAGAAATACAAAGAACAAGTACAATTTCGTTATATAACAGAGGCGGAATGATGGCAAGTAATATTGGTTTCAAAACAGGCACAAGACTGACACCTAGCAGCAAAACTAAGTGAAAACAGGCAAGAGAAAGGAGGAAACCCCAAATGCACTAAGCAAATTTGGGTCAACGCAGGCTCTGCACAGTCAAACTGGCTCTCAACGCAGGTAGTCAGTTCGGGACCTGCGTTGCAAAGCAGGTAGCCTGTGTACTACCTGCTTTGGAAAACGAGAATTGCGTTTTCACAGTTTCCGGGTCATAATTTTCTCAAAAATGCACGGTTTTTGCTCAAATCAGAAGCATTCAGTCAAGCACACTCAAAGGGATGATTTAGAAGGTGCAAAGCTATCACTAAGAGCTTACAAGGATCTTTGTAGATCAGCTCTTCAAATCATGAATTTGCTCAGAAAAAAAGCAAGAGTAGCTGCCCTCTACTTCGCTTTTGATATAGTCAAAAGCTTTTCGATTTGGTACTCTTTTGTTCAGGAAATGAATAGCAAAAATACTACAAACACAATCAAACGGATACGATCCCCAGTGGAGTCGCCAGTTTGTTGTAGGGAAAAGTATCCGACTCGGATGACCCTATCCCACTCTAAGGGTGACAGTTCCTTAGCAACAACTGTAAAACAAACTACTAAGGGTTTACTTCTTTATGAAAGCAAAAGAGAATGGAGAAAGCACTAACCGTTGCCTTGCGCTTAATGTCGAATCCAAACTCTTCTCTTTGGCCGCTTGCTCCTAGCTCTTTTCTCTTCTGCTCGCCCAGCTACAATGAGATCCTGCAAAATAACAAAGAAGGAAACTACAAGAGGCATGCAATCATAACTGGTTCATGGATTAGTGTAAACCAAACATGCAATCATCACAATATATAATTGAAACAAGAGCACATAGAAGAACCTCAATAGCTTTTATTAATGAAGAAATAAAGGTTCTGAGAGTATTACAACCATTGCAGGCTCCAACCCAGCAACACCTCCCAGCAGAAAGAATTGCTCTTCTTCACCTCTCTCAAACAATCACCCAATAACTCAATAATGAAACCAACAGCATATCATTACTTTGCACAAAATTCCAGCCTCCTGAGCTCATAGGAGAGAGCTCAATATATAGATGAATTGAGAAAGGATGAGTCAACTTGCAACTGATGTGTAGCTGCCTTGTGTCCTCTCTCTCTTCAGTTAATCTTTAGTTGATCTTCAGTTCTTGAGTCCACTTGGTGAACCTTGCTTCCACTTGGAGAAACAAAGCCTCTGACTCATCACAAGGCGAAATACCTGATCCAAGTGTCATTTTTGGAAGATTCCAAAGCAATGACTCACTGTGCCACATGTCCAAACTCGCCCAACGCAGGTGGGCTTTGTTCTACTTGCTTTGCAACGCAGGTACACCATGGAGCAGTTGTGTTTCAGCGCAGAAGCCTAGTGGAGCACCTGCTTTGATTTCAGGATTGCTTGTTTTTGAGTGTTTTCAGGTGGAGAACTGATCTGAGAGCTGTTGGTTTGCTGACCTTGTTCCTCTAGGGGTAGGAACATCATGTTTAGGGAACTTTGGATCCCTTGGATTATTGACAATTCATGCTTGTTGCTGTAAGGCACAAAATTGTCTATAACACTCTGAGCTTGTCTTGTGATTCCGTCATTTCCATGATTGAGGAAGGTCGCTAAAATTATGAAGCGCTCTGTGTATGGTGAAACGGATGTATCATTGTGTTATAAAGTCTGCATTTAACCACAGTAGAATCACTGTGTTTTGTTTCTATGGGATGGACAGCGGGACTGTATTGTGGGATGGTATCGACAACACCCGTGGACAGCGAAACGTGGATCAAGCCTGTGCATAAATGTGTTGGCGCGTACCATAAACACATTTGAAGGCTAGAATATGTAATTGTGTATCAAAGTTTAAGATAGCGTGTTCCTTCCTGCAGGTGAAAGACAATTGCTCACGGATTTCGATCGTAAGTTCGAAGGCGTGTTATAAGCGTGGAAGGACGGCATTCATATTATATTTCAGCATTTGAAACAACCTCGTATTGATTCTGGCTACAAGAAGAGGTGAATCGCGGTGAAATGCATGTAAGTGTTACATGCATTTACTGTGTATGACTACCGTGGGCGATGGGGTAATACAGGTTCAGAACCGGTTTAAATTTCCGTGACAGTCATTTACATATATTGTTGGTTGAATAATACAGGTTGCATGATATTTGTTTTGGCTATAGGTAATAAGCTCTCTATAATGGAAAATTTAAAGACGACCAATTCCTAAGCAAGCACCATTAATGGAACTGTTTTGATTGTTTGGTTCTAAATCATGAAAAGCCTTTATATAGTTTGTGCAGTTCTGGGTTTTTATGTGGGCAGAAGCGTTTGTATTCAGGGTTGATGACCGGTTCAAACCATAGCCTATCTGCGGCAGCGGGGTTATTACCTTATGAATGGTGTGATCGCATCTTAGTGTCCATCGAATGGTGATTCTACCAAGACGTGGGTGTCGCAAGCTCAGGGAGCTCTAGGAATTTTCAAACCTTGTTAAACTTTCTCTAAATTTGTTGTACATTCATATTAAATGGTTGTGGACTGTGTTTTCTTAAATTCAATGGAGAGGACTTCGGGGAAACTTGGAGCGGAGTTAAATTGATTCTTAATTCAATTCAGAATTGTATCAAGTCCGAAAGTCCGAATCGGCGTTGTAGATCGGTGATGATTCACCTAACATTCAGTTCTGGCAATCACCGATTCCAATTTGGATTGGATCGAAACTTTGGAGCGGAGGAAAGGGCGAGACTTTGTTTTATTCTTTGAATGCAATTATGGTTTGCGCGCATCGAATGACAGATGGTGGACATCGGGTTTTTTCCAACACGCAAATATTGTTAACCATTGACACGCTGTGATTCCAAGTGATTTTACATCATGTTATGATTATGAGTTCGTGGCGAAAGGATTACGGTTTTGGCACTTATGAGGAGCTGGAGTTCGGTGGTTATCTTCTGCGTTGAAATTAAAGTTTGGAGCACATACGGGGCCGTGTTGTAACCAGCGTATACATATATATCAAGAAGGTGAATATGTGTGGGGTCAGTCCATAAGAGGGGTAACGCCTGTCCATAACCTATGCCATATCGTCATTGTGCGCATATTGAGTAAGTATGGTTAATAACCAATTGAATATTGCCATTTCTACGCCTGTTGTATATTTACCTGTGCCGGAAGCTAGATTGGTATAAAATGAAACTATAATTCTGTTGATACGCTCCTTATCGATGGTAAGCGATGCATGTGTTCCGAGGCCCATATTTTGTTTAAAGTAAAGGTGATATAATTATACCCTCGAACTTTTGTTTAGAAGCCAGTTTTTAACCAGCGCGGTACCAAAGATTTACTGTGGTAAGTGGATATGCGCGTGGCCATGGTTCTTTAAGAGTTCGGCAAGAGCATTGTGTGTAAACGAGTATGGGTATCATAGCCCGTGTGGAAAAAAACTCAAGCATGGTTTTTTTTGTCATAAGATTACAATGATTGAAGGCGATCTGTTAAATCGAGACCGATTGCATTGTTGACCTGAAGCACCGAAGTGAGATAGATACACGGAGGTTCGAATCCAAGTGGAAGGCGCGAAATCTGGAAAGAGAATTGGGCTTTATAAATCATAATATGATGAATCAAAGTTGCTTGAGAAATGCCGAGATGTTTTGTGATGAGCGTGTTTAAAAGATCCTGGTTTTGCAGGCTAGCGGAACCTGCGTCAATTTTTGGTATCAGAGCTGGAGTAGCTCTGTTTGAAGGATGAAGTTTTTTTTTAAAAAATTGCATGTGATAAGATCATATTTGAGACTGATGAATGATTGCAGCTCAGAGATGCCGTGCAGGTGGGAGATGAAGCGAGATCAAGAGGATCTTGAAGGTGAAATGATTTTTTTTTCTGATTTGACATTTGTGATGAGAGTTTCTGGTTGCAGAGACGATGGCATTGAACCTGGCATTCAGCTAAAGGCTGAATAAGGAGGACAATTGCAGTGTCCTGAAGAGGAAGGTGAGTTGAAGAGATAGCCTGAAGAGTGAGCAGAGGAGAATGCTCAAAAAGGTTCCAGAGGCAGTGAACCAAGTACTTACCAAAAGACTGAGTGAGGAGGGCTTGGTGAGGTAAGTGGCAGCAGAAGAGATTGCTGTCATAGAGGCTAGTGCAACTCATGGCAAGTGGGAAGATGATCATGGAGGATCACAGAAGAGGTTCAGAGGAATGCCGCAAAGATGAGATGACTGCAGAAGTCAGAGAAAGAGAGATTGCAGTAATGAAAGTGCAATTGCAGGTACTAGAGGAATGGCTGTAAGAGCAGGAAAAGCAGAATAGAGGATGGATCTTTCCACTGAAGGGAAAGAAAGTGAAGTGGCAGAGGCTACAACAGAAAAGAGATCGACAGATAAACATGCAGTTAACAGAAGAGCTGGGAAAGCTCGAGAAGATAATGGATGTATAATTGAGGCATGAAAAACTCAGAGCAGCTGAGTTGGAAGAGGAGGAAATCATTGATGATTTCTTGAATTATTGGGCAGATCCAGATCAGCTGGATAATGTGAACTCTTGTGTTTTTATAGCTGACAGTTGTGATGTGATTACAGGTTTTGTTGAAGAGGAAGTTCATGTGAATGAAGAAGATGATCAGCTGGAAGAGCTGTTATATGAACCAATGATTAAGGTTGTTGAAACTTGTAGTTTTCAAACTGACAAGTTGTGTATGCATGCAGGGATTGTCAGTGATAGTGAAATGCTTCAGCAATGCTATAGTGAAATTGCATTGTTGGAATACTTGTTGGAGAATCCAGAGTATGACAGGGAGATTGCGGAAGAAAGAGTTTAGTACAGTGAACGAGTGCAAAAAGATATCATGGAAGCAGATGAAGTGGGAGAAACACTGGTTGACAGTCTTGAGAATTCTCAAGAGGATTCTTTGGGCAAAGAGAATCAGCACACTGATGTGCTGATAGTGGAGGTGACTTCAGAACAGCATACTGAAGTGCTGGCAAAGGAGGACAAGGCACTGATACCTTCTGATTTTTATTCTAACAAGTGTTTTGTGAATGCAGGTACTGTTGCAGAACATTTGACTCAATTGAGAAGTCAAATGAAGGAAGAAGAAGTTTTTTGTTCTAGAAAACAAGAGGGCATGGATGATTGGGTGGTGGTGAAGACTGAACAAGTCAGAACAGAAACCAGCATAGAAGCAAGAAGTCAGTGAGTGACAATACAAACTGAGCAAGCCGTCTTAGCTCAGCAGATAGCAAGAAATCAACAGTCGGGAGATTATTTGGACCGAGAGATTGAAAGTATTAGAAGATTGATGACGAAAGAATCCCGGAAGAAACCAGCAGTAGCAAGAAAGAAACGCACCAGAAGCAGCAGCAAAATGAAAACAGAGACAGATTGTGAAGGTGCAGGAAGTGGAGCAAGACAGCATAAAGTGTGGGATCCAGGCGGACAAAGATTTAAAAACGCATGATCTGGAGATCATGATCATTTTCTATCTTGGGAGTCTGATGCAGGAGCATCAAGACCGTTTTTCCATTTGTAAATATGTGATTCGAGGGGGTGTGTCAATTTTTAATATTTTGTTAATTAATTTGTTATTTTTTATAAAATAGGAGGAAGTGAGGATTTTGTAAATATCCTTTTATTAATTAAGAGGATATGAGAGAATTGGTTAAGGATATGAAGGGATAAGATTCTAGATAATAGGGTTGTTGAGATATTCTAGTGGTGTTGAGATACTAAGGGGATTTAGCATTTAATTTAATGATATTTTTAAATTGTATATACAATAGAATTTTTAGAGAAAAAAAAATAGAATAGGAGAGAGTAAGTGAGAGTGAGATAGAGTGTGAGGTCACTGGTTGGAAGCCTTCGGGAAAATTCTAAAGGCCATGAACATTGAAGATCTGGCCAAGAAGAAGTTTGTAAATAATGGTTTTATTTTAAATCTCATATATATAGATTAGATGACTGTGAAATCTCTGAGCTTGTCTTGTGATTCCGTCATTTCCATGATTGAGGAAGGTCTCTTAAAATTATGAATCGCTCTGTGTATGGTGAAACGGATGTATCGTTGTGTTATAAAGTCTGCATTTAACCACAGTAGAATCACTGTGTTTTGTTTCTATGGCATGGACAGCGGGACTGTATTGTGGGATGGTATCGACAACACCCATGGACAGCGAAACGTGGATCAAGCCTGTGCATAAATGTGTTGGCGCGTACCATAAACGCATTTGAAGGCTAGAATATGTAATTGTGTATCAAAGTTTAAGATAGCGTGTTCCTTCCTGCAGGTGAAAGACAATTGCTCACGGATTTCGATCGTAAGTTTGAAGGCGTGTTATAAGCGTGGAAGGACGGCATTCATATTATATTTCAGCATTTGAAACAACCTCGTATTGATTCTGGCTACAAGAAGAGGTGAATCGCGGTGAAATGCATGTAAGTGTTACATGCATTTACTGTGTATGACTACCGTGGGCGATGGGGTAATACAGGTTCAGAACCGGTTTAAATTTCCGTGACAGTCATTTACATATATTGTTGGTTGAATAATACAGGTTGCATGATATTTGTTTTGGCTATAGGTAATAAGCTCTCTATAATGGAAAATTTAAAGACGACCAATTCCTAAGCAAGCACCATTAATGGAACTGTTTTGATTGTTTGGTTCTAAATCATGAAAAGCCTTTATATAGTTTGTGCAGTTCCGGGTTTTTATGTGGGCAGAAGCGTTTGTATTCAGGGTTGATGACCGGTTCAAACCATAGCCTGTCTGCGGCAGCGGGGTTATTACCTTATGAATGGTGTGATCGCATCTTAGTGTCCATCGAATGGTGATTCTACCAAGACATGGGTGTCGCAAGCTCAGGGAGCTCTAGGAATTTTCAAACCTTGTTAAACTTTCTCTAAATTTGTTGTACATTCATATTAAATGGTTGTGGACTGTGTTTTCTTAAATTCAATGGAGAGGAATTCGGGGAAACTTGGAGTGGAGTTAAATTGATTCTTAATTCAATTCAGAATTGTATCAAGTCCGAAAGTCCGAATCGGCGTTGTAGATCGGTGATGATTCACCTAACATTCAGTTCTGGCAATCACCGATTCCAATTTGGATTGGATCTAAACTTTGGAGCGGAGGAAAGGTTGAGATTTTGTTTTATTCGTTGAATACAATTATGGTTTGCGCGCATCGAATGACAGATGGTGGACATCGGGTTTTTTTCCAACACGCAAATATTGTTAACCATTGACACGCTGTGATTCCAAGTGATTTTACATCATGTTATGATTATGAGTTCGTGGCGAAAGGATTATGGTTTTGGCACTTATGAGGAGCTGGAGTTCGGTGGTTATCTTCTGCGTTGAAATTAAAGTTTGGAGCACATACGGGGCCGTGTTGTAACCAGCGTATACATATATATCAAGAAGGTGAATATGCGTGCGGTCAGTCCATAAGAGGGGTAACGCCGGTCCACAACCTACGCCATATCGTCATATCTACATTGTGCGCATATTGAGTACGTATGGTTAATAACCAACTGAAGATTGCCATTTCTATGCCTGTTGTATATTTACTTGTGCCGGAAGCTAGATTGGTATAAAATGAAACTATAATTCTGTTGATACGCTCCTTATCGATGGTAAGCGATGCATGTGTTCCGAGGCCCATATTTTGTTTAAAGTAAAGGCGATATAATTATACCCTCGAACTTTTGTTTAGAAGCCAGATTTTAACCAGCGCGGTACCAAAGATTTACTGTGGTAAGTGGATATGCGCGTGGCCATAGTTCTTTAAGAGTTCGGCAAAGAGCATTGTATGTAAACGAGTATGGGTATCATAGCCGATGTGGAAAAAAACTCAATCATGGTTTTTTTTGTCATAAGATTACAATGATTGAAGGCGATCTGTTAAATCGAGACCGATTGCATTGTTGACCTGAAGCACCGAAGTGAGATAGATACACGGAGGTTCGAATCCAAGTGGAAGGCACGAAATATGGAAAGAGAATTGGGCTTTATAAATCATAATTTGATGAATCAAAGTTGCTTGAGAAATGCCGAGATGTTTTGTGATGAGCGTGTTTAAAAGATCCTGGTTTTGCAGGCTAGCGGAACCTGCGTCACTATTTGAAACGGTAGTTCCCAATTCAGTCCTCATAAAATCGGAGTTGCCGATACACAACATTTCAGCTTCAAAAATCCCTACTAACACTTTCCTGTCCACAAAAATTCAACATCCTTCATGAGAATAGAAAATAATGGCGATGCAATTTTTGAAAAAAAATCTATAAATCTCCTATAATACCCCGCATGCCCCAAGAAACTACGTACCTCTTTTTGCATCTTGGGAGTTGGAATTTTTAGAATTACTCTATTTTTGCAAGGTCTACCTTCATCCCGTGAGCATAAATGTAGTGTCCTAGCATGATCCCTATAGTCATCGTCATGTGACATTTTTCAGTTCTCAAAGAAACATTAGTCTATACACAATGTTCCAACTCTTTTTCCAGATTAGCTAATGTTGTTTCAAAATAATCTCCATAAGGTGCAAAATTGTCCATGAAGATTTCAAGGTCGTCATTCAACAAATTAGAAACAATTCCCAGTATTTCCCTGTGAGAGGTTGCTACCGCATTGCAGATTCCAAAATGGAGTACTCTGTATGAGAAAGTTCCCCCAAGGGCAAGTAAAGATTGTTTTATCTTGATCCTCTGGGGAAATCTGTATCTAGTTGTAGCCACTAAACCTGTCTAGAAATGAAAATAATTTTTTTCTAGAAAGGGAATCAAGGACATTATCTATAAATGGTATAGGAAAATGGTCCTTTTGTGTGGCCTTATTGAGTTCTCTATAATCCAAACATACTCTCCAATTTCCATTCTTCTTAGGAATGATGACAAGTGGAGACACCCACAAATTATCAGATATCAGATAAATAAAATTAGCACTCAAGAGTTTTTGTAATTCTTCCTTCACCACCTCCTTCAGTGTAGGTTTCATGCAGCGCTGCAGTGGTCTAGCTAGTTTGCATCCATACTTCAAATAAATATGGTGAGTGCACAGGTTAGGATGGATCCCTTTCATATCTGTATAGTCCCATGCAAATTCCTTTTTGTATTTTTGTAATAGTTGTAATAGCAGTTGGTTTTGCTCAGTAGTCAAGTTGGGGTTAATGTTCAGAAACTTCCCTAGTTATATTTCAATTAGATTGTTGTCAATATTCAGAGTGGTTCTCATTTGTTCAAAATCTAAATCTCCTACTTCCTCTTCCTAATTTTAATTTTTAATGGAAGTGAAAAAAAACGAGTTACTAATGAAACCATTAATGATGTCATCTTTTGTCTCATCCTTGAAGTATTGGGCTTTCCCCATAGTGAGGAGAGTTAGGGAAAGATCTGGTTCGGGCTCAAACTCCGCCCACCAAGGGTTATATAAATCCAAATTTGGTTTTTGGGGGTAAATATTAAGATTCTTTGTAGCCTTGCCATCCGAGATCACCATAGATCCAGATCTGCAGCCTATAAATCATCTGCAATGGTCAACCAAGGTCTCCCTAAGATAAAAGGATGTCCCCCCAAGTTGAATTTGGGCTGTAAGATAAGAAAGTCAGCCAAATACCTCCAGGAAGCTATTGTAATTACAATGTCCTCTAACACCCCCTCTAGTTTAACACGAGATCTATATATTAATTTGAGTACAGTAGGAGTATGTCTCAGCCCATGTAGCCCTAGGGTGGTAAAGAGGTCCTTTGTCATCACATTAATGGAAGCCCCAAGATTGATTAATGTGTTAGTTATGGGTTGATCATTAATGTAGACAATAACCATAGGGTTTCCTAGAACATTATACTTAGTTAGAAGAGGCTAAGCAGACATTAATTCAGATAATTTCGCCATCACAGGTATGGTAGCAGGGTCATTAGGCTTCCTCCCAGGTTTCTTGATGCACAAGTATCGTACTGTTTTAGCATAAATAAGTACTTCTTTAAGAGCTTGTAGTAGAGGAATTCATACATGCAAATTTTGTAACTCCCTAAGAAAATCAGATTCGGGCTATGAGGTCATTCCAGGCTCAATCAATCTCTCAGGATACAGAGGATTTTGAGTTATAGTAGTCGAGTTAGTTGTTACAGGTGTATCATCCTTTCCCAAGTTGGTTATTATAGGAGTAACAATTCTTTGCAGGTTGGTTGTTACAAATGTAATGATATGCTCTATATCGGCTATTATAGGTGCAACAACTGCCTGAGAGCCTACATTATCTCCTTTAGAAGGTTCACATTCCTCCTTAGTAATGACAGCGGAGTGATTTGGTTTAATTACCTTACATGATTGAAATTGACTTTCATTAAGCCCAACGAGGGTAATAAGGTAGGTCTCGAAGGTAGTTGGAGCATCTATTCTTTGAGCTTCTTTATTGTTTGGGTTCAGGTTAGGTTGCACAGGTAGTTGGGGTCACACAGGAGGTGTAGGAGAAAGATTTTGGAAAGGAGGTAATTGTAGCTGTTGCTGCATTGGTAATCCAGGTAAAGCTGTATTCTGGGAGTTTCCTCTCCAGTTCTAGTTCCAAGGGTATGGTTGAGATGGAGGATATTAGATAGATGGAGATGGAGACCACTAGTTCTAGGGTGATGGAAACTGTGCTAAAGAAGGAGCAGGATATTTCCATGGAATTTTATGAGTATTATATGCATTGTTCCATGAATTGAAAGAGGAAAAATCTTAAGACATACCTGGAGGTTGTGGCTTCCATGGTCTCCTTGGTGCGATGAAATAAGAGGACTACATCTCTTCGCCTGACTCTCTAAGTACTACCTTTAGTCTAGGAAGCTCCTAACATTGACCGATCGAATGTTCTAACTTGAAAATATTGCACAAGCTGATGTTGTTCAATTCATATTCCCTCAAGGGATGTTTCTTCCAGCAATTTGGATAGAACAAACTTAGAGGTATATCAGCTTCTGCTTGTAATTTCTTGATCTGCATTGTCGTTATCTAGGTAGATAGAGTACTGAGGATATCAATCTTGAAATTTTTGAACAAATCCTTGATCTCTTCTCTAGTTACCCCTCGGCCTACAGATTTTTGTATTCGGGCAGAGGCATCTCAAATTGTGATTTTCCCCTTAGACAATACCCTAAATCATCTTAGACAGAGCTTTACAATTTCAGTGAATGGTTCCTACGATATATCCCCTTTCCATAATAGGTTCAGGGTGTTAAGGAAGTCATCCCTAATTCCTCTAATAAATATGGTCTTCAAGATCTCAAGGTCTAAATCGCTGTGTTTAGACCTCTACAAATTATAGTGGAACTATTCTACATAATCTTCTAGGCTTGCATCCTCCTTCTGTGTCATTCTGAATACTTCCTCCTTTAATTCCCTGGTTCTACAATAGTCTTGGTACTTTGATAAGAATGTCTCCTTCACATCGCTCCATGTTCGAATAGAAGCGAAGCCCAATCCCATGAACAATCTCAAGGTTGCTCCTTTCAAAGTAGCAGGGAATAGTTTCAGTTTCTGAGCATCTGAGATATAGTCATAACTCCTGCATAAGACATCAAATTCAAATAAGAAGGTGTCTGGCTCCTCCACAGTCATCCCTTGGAAAGATGGTAAGGATGATAAAGGAATGTTTTTCATAGGAGCTTCGCCTCTGATATCCCCAATTGGGAACTCAAAGGTGGTAATAGTAGCATCTGTATAAGCGTTGTTGTCTTTGTTGTCCCCCATGGCTAATTCTTCTAACCATTTTTCTAACAAGCGTTCTTCAAACTGCTCTTGTGATGGTCTTGTAGGTGTATTTGATAGCTCGGGTAACTCCAAGGCTGGTTGTTTCACCGCATTACCTAAATCTGGATATTGATAAACAAATAGGTGCTCTTCCATCTCAGGTTTTTGATGTCCCTGCTCAGTTCCCCCTATCCCTCAATCATAAAGTTCTAGCTACTAGCTTCCCCCTATTGTTCCTGAATTGAATGCTTAATATTGGGAGTGTGAGTGTTAGCTTTAGAATGATATGGCCCCACAATAGAGGAATCAAAGGTTTCTATCCTTGTTATGGGAGTAACAAATTTTTTGGGCCCTATTTTCCTTGCGTCCCTTTGAGAGCTTGATTTTTCTTTTTCTTCCTTAGAGATTAGTTCCGAGATAAATGTTTTCCTTGCAAAATCTACACTCTTCATGTCCTTTTTACAACCCATTTTTCCTGTGACTAATTAGAATGGGGGATAGTTTTAGTATTTCTATAGTTCCTACAGTTGCACACATGGACCTTATGTGTATTGATTCACACTCTAAGTGTCTCAATCTTCGATAGTGGTGAGCCCACCCAGGTATGTTAGAGTGATGTGCAGGTTCTTACGTCTCGTCTTACCGCCCAGAAACTGAAGAGATGAAGACACATTAAAGAAAACACCAAAATTCCACACCCTAAGTGACCTAGTGATCACAACAACGAGCCTACCTAGGTATATTAGAGTGATGTGTAGGTTCTTACCTCTTGTCTTACTGCCCAACGATTGTGGACTAAGAACACTCTATCATCAAACAAACAACTTGGTTGAATCTATCGTCAACTTCCATCCCCAGAAATGGCACCAAAATGTAGTGTTGTTTTAATCAATCCTAATTGATCGAGACTGCAACATTTAATTGTCAACCCAGGGTAGGTCTTGCTGCTTCAATGGAGTTCACACTGTCTATGCTGATACACTACAACCAAGAATGAAAAATGGAAAGAACAGTAAATATGTCCTTGAATCAATTGCAAAAATTAAATCATTCATGTAGAAATTAAAACGCTCCACATAATTGAAATCACACTTCGCAATTACCAAAGTAAGGGCACGCCACACATTAAACTAATTACTACCCCAGTTGGTCACTATCATTTTGTTTAATCAAACGAGTGTAATAGCGTCATATAATCTGGAACAAAAGCAGATGTATTTCACAATTTGTACAAAAACAACAGAAAACCATATGACAATAAAATAAACAATAATGTACACTACTTCTACCGTTGCAGTCCCCGCTAAAGAGGAGGGTCCTTCCTCCCTAGCAGGGACATAGGAATAACAGGAGATTAGTTAATGAATCATATGAAGAGAAGTAACAACATCACCGTAGTGATTTTAATATTAAAAATAATTTAGATTTACAAGAGAAGAGTAACAACATTTTTATATATGTCATCCTTGTACATAGGAAATCAAGTTTATTTTATAATTATTACATGCCCAAAATTAGGAATAGATCAATCATAAGAATCTCATGATTCTCATGCTAATCATAAAATAAATGTAGTTACAACCTATTTCTAAATACATCTCATGATTCTCATGCTAATCATAAAATAAATGTAGTTACAACCTATTTCTAAATACAAACGCTTCTTAGATACATTGGTTAAGATTGCAACCACTTGGGTTTGTTTCTTCTAAATTAAACAATTCCTAACACTCGACAGTTGTTATGTGGAATAATACTCACAACTTTCCAGCTCCGATGCAACAACATCCTGTGGTTGAATAGCAGTTCGATATGTAACAAAAATCACTAGTGACAAGACCCTTGGTGTAACAACAGTCCTATGTATTAACACGTGGTGTAACAACGACCTGTAACAATATTCAGTGTGTAACAACAACCTGTAACATCATATAAGGTGTAACAACGAACTGCTGTACCCTGCTCTGAAACCGATTAGCGCTGTCTATTTACTCCATAACCTTGTTCCCGTGAGCAACACCTGAAAAAGAGAAGAACTTCCAAAATACTCTTCCAATGCTTACATTAGTTAGCCACAAAAAGATATAGTATCGTATTATTCAGCAAAACATGGAAAAATACATGATAGTGGAATAGGTTGTATAAATGAAAAAAAGGGTGATTAATCATGTAAAGTTTCATGGGCCTATAGGATAAGAGGATCAAAACTGGGAAAAGAAGGTGCACAAAATAGGTAAAAAGTCACACCCAACATTTCCTATACCTCATGATAAAAATATTATAGGGACAAAATGGATATTCAAGAATAAGTTGAATGAAATTGGAGAGGTAATTAGGAATAAAGCAAGGCTTGTTTATAAAGGGTATGCACAACAAGAAGGTATAGACTTTGAAGAAACTTTTTCACCTGTAGCTAAACTTGAATCCATAATAATGTTTCTTGCTATTTCAAGTTTTCGAAAATTCAAAGTTTATCAAATGGATGTAAAATATGCATTTCTTAATGGAGATATAAAAGAAGAAGTATACGTTGAACAACCAGAAGGATTCATTCTGGGAAATGATGAAAATCTTGTATGAAAATTCAAAAAATATTTATATGGACTGAAACAAGCTATAAGGGAATGGTATTATCATCTTGACAAATATCTTCAACAACAAGGCTTCACAAAAGGATCCGCAGACAAAAACTTATATACAAAAATTGAGAATGATAAACTGCTAATTATTGTTGTTTATGTTGATGATATCATCTTTGGCAGTAATGAAGAATCTATGAGTCAAAACTTTTCTTTTGTTATGCAGCAAGAATTTGAAATGTCTTTACTTGGAGAACTAACCTATTTTCTTGGTCTACAAGTGCAACAAATAAAAGATGGCATCTTTCTTTCACAAACTAAATATCTCAAGCAGATTCTGAAGAAGTATGGAATGGAAGATTCCAAACCAGTATGTACTCCAATGGTAATAGGATGTAGTCTCAGTTCTAATAATGATTCTCCTACAGTGAATCAATCAAAGTACAGAGCTATTATTGGAAGTCTACTTTATCTGACAGGCACCATACTAGATATCATGCATGCAGTAGGAATTGTTGGAAGATTCCAAGCCAATCCGAAGGAAACACATCTTCAGGTAGTAAAGAGAATATTAAAATATCTCCAAGGAACTCAAAACTTTGGTCTATGGTATCCTAAAGATACAGATCTCACCCTTCATGCATATACAGATGAAGATTGGGTTGGAAATGTTGATGACCGAAAAAAGTACTACTGGAGGTGAATTTTATATGGGATCACTATTAGTATCTTAGTTCAGCAAGATACAGAGTTCAATTTCCTTATCTACAATGGAAGCAAAATATGCGGTTGTTGCATCTTGTTCCACACAACTTCTCTTGATGATGCAAACATTACAAGATATTCAAATTAAATGTTCTCCACCCATCTCCATCCGATGTGACAACACAAGTGTGATTAGTATTTCGAAAAATCATGTTATGCACTCCAAGACCAAACACGAACCCATTAAGTATGCTCCCTCCAAAGATCAAGTTGTTGATATATTTACCCAACCTCTTCCCAGAGAAGCATTTGAATATCTCAGAGAAAAGTTGGGAGTTGCTTCTGACTCATCTTGCTGTTAAAACTAGTTTGTTCAGATTCATAGAACTTTTTTTTATGCATGGATTTCATGAAGAAGAATCATGTTTATACGCGAGTTTCTGTGCCGACAGTAGTGTATGTGTTTTTCTAATAGAAAAACATTGGGTCAGACTCAAAATCAGTTTTTTACATGCCTGTTCAGTCTGATGTTTATGGATACAGTCTGCTGATATGATTTTCTCATTGATGTTTATTTGATTGATGAAGATACCTTGATGAATGAATTTTTGACAATGCACAAGTAGCACAAGTTTAGGGGAACATTAACCTTCAGAATATTATGCATTGATATCAGAGGTTGGCATCATGGTTGTTGACTTCAACTATGGTCTCAGTTATTAATGTCATTAGATGAAAAGGTCATGTAAAGACCTATGGTGTAATAATATGTCTCTTTCTATCATATTCTATTATGGATGAGTCCTTTTGGACACATGATGTAATTTTTACCCCCACTATGCATGGGAAGGATGATGTATTAATTGCAATTTTCAGTCATGTATGAACACTTGATGTATCCCCACTTGGTTGGGTGATTATTATATGTATGAATCATTGGTGATAGGAAGTCCATACTCACATAGTTGAGTTATAGAGTCATGCTATTCTTTTTAAAATTATTTCTTTGGACTGTACATGTGCTTAGGGGGAGCATGGATAGTATAGTGCATCTTAGCATGTACTAAGGGGAGAATATCTTGGTCTACCCTTTGCCTTGATGTCAAAAGGGGAGAGTATCTTGGTGTTGTTTGATATATCTAATAGGTTCTACAACTTGAAGTAATAAACACCAATATGTTTGCCATCAAGTCCAAAGGGGGAGATTGTTTCCATTATGGTACAAGTGTTGTCCTTGATGGAAACTCACATATATGATACCCAGATGTATCTACAGGCCAGTTCATCAAAGATAAAGTGATGCATGATGGAAACTCACTTTGTAAGAGGTCAATTCAGAAGTAACAGATGGCATAGAAGAACAAGATGATGGGATGAAGGATTGGAGATTAGAATCAAGAAATTGAGGAAAGAGAATGTTTTACATCGTATACGTTGTTTAACCTAGTCCAAGTTGCGTATACACGTGGGTACACAGAATAAAAGACATGTATACATATGCACACAGTTTCACAAGAGGAAAAGTGCGTATGGGAAGGAAAATTAAGGTTAAAGAATACCAAGGGTCCATACCATGGTCTTAGCCCACAATATTGAACGAAATAATAGTTACTTGATCCTGTCTAAAAATACCATACGTTCTAAGTGTTGTTTTGGTGCATGGTATTGACAAAGGCTCTAAGTGTATAAAGAGGAGAAAATCAAAGGGCTAGATGTGCAAGTAACAAGGTTTTTTTAGGAATACTTATATCTAAAGTATATTTTGTTTTGTAAGGGCTATGGTTATGATATATATCTAAAACATCTTGTGCACACTTGAATACAATGTTGGATCAGGATCATGAGACCTAAAATGACTTATCATTGTATGATTTGATAATGGATAGGTTAGATCTGAGTGTTAACGCATGTTTTATCCTTTAAATGCTATGATCTGGGTATTTTGAAGTCTTGAAAAGTTGTGAAGTTATAAGTCATTACTTGCAGATATACACGCTAGTTCGCCTCAGTGAAGGCATGTATACACAAGGATTCAGAACTTCCAAGTGGCATATGAAAAGGAAGGGCTTGCTTTTCAGAAATGACTGGTCTATCTAATCAGAGTTGTTGTTTTACTATTGTTTGTCAATGATGTTTTCATTAGATCTGAATTTAAACTAATTGTATAAGAAGATTGAGTCTGCCTGACTGATTGATTGAGTAAGAAGGATGATCTTTGTTGCTTTCTATTTAGAACTCTGTAATATGACAGTATATATTTAGAATGTACTTGATTAGTATAGTTTTGGGTTCATAAGTTTTATGATTCGGTATCTTTAGAGGTATACACAGGTTAGGTTATAGAAAGTAGCGTATACACGCAGTTTATCCTTATTAAAGTAGCATATACATTATGACATATGATTTTTGAGGTTTCAGTTGGTTCTGGTTGTTGATGCAGTGTTCTGGGTTCAACTCTATGTTCTGGTGACGATGATCTGACTGTTCAGATTGATTAATTGTGTTTTACTTCAGAGTTGATGGGTTTCAATGATTGGTTGATGTAGTTCTATTTGATGGTTGTATTGCAGTGGTGATTGATTTTAAGCTTCAATGTTCCTAATGGGACCAGTCTGACAATTTGATGAAACATGGCCTACATATTGTGTTGATGTGTACTAGGAGTATCTAGTCTGAAAATTTATGAAACGTGGTCCCTAGAGAAAGAGTGAAGGTGGTATCGTTCTGTAGGTCAATACCTATGCATCTGTAATCATATTAGCCAATACAAGAGATAGGGGGTTGGATCTCCCTTCCAATAGAAGATGTAAAATACCTTCAGCAGGTATATGCCTGTGTACTGGAAAGAGTATGAACCAGTACAAAACTTGTAAACACTCTTTAATAAGAAGATTGAATACTAAGACAACAATAGCAAAGGTTTTTTCCCACATTGGGTTTCCACCTGAAAAATCTTGGTGTTCATGTGTACTTCTTATGTGTGTTCATTTATTATGTTCTTATTGCATCTGTTTATTTCTTAGTAAATGCATCACACTCTGATTTAAGTTCAACAGAGAATGAATTAGATGTTTTACAAGTTTATTATCTATACGCTATTTTCATTCATTATAGTCGTGGACATACGCTGTTTGGTTTCTGTAAACTCATGTATACAATTTGAAAAAGAAAATTATTATTGTGAAACTTTAAAAACTGATTTCACCCCCCCACCCCCTCTCAGTGTTTTTCCCAACATATGTGTGATGTTTCCTTTTGCATGTAAATGATTCTTGTTTTAGATGGTGAATTAACTTCCACATATGAGTAGAGTAGCTTCAAGTCTTGTGATTTAGTAAATTTCATGAGCAGTTTTGAATCTACACATTTATTTCTACATGGTATCAGATTTGTAATCACTATAGAACAGAGATTTTGAAGTTTTCCTTACAGGAGGTTTGAGGTTGTAGATCAGTTTGCATGTTTTCTTCAGGACTGATAAGATGGCTTTCAGTGGACTAAAGCTCAATTATGCCCTTGAGGGAAGTTGCTAGGGTTGGGCCCTGACCCAAGAGCTTCAGCCCTTTGAGTCACTTATTGCTCGATCAAAATAGAACTTCTCATTATCATTCAAAAAGTTTCAAATATATCATCAAAATAATAGTAAAATGTGCTTCAGCTTAATGGCCTCTTGGCTACAATAAAAATATGAATCCTAATGATCCCCTTAGTTTTTTTATCCATGCATCTTCCTTCCGGTGAGGTCTCCTTTGTCTCGGCTAGCGGCAGCGATCCTCTATTTCTTCTCCCCCGGTATCCACTTCTTTCTCCCCCGGTCTCGGCTATCGGCAGCTAACTAGGTGCTCCCATCGAGCGGTAGCGATACTCCTTCCCTCATTGAGTCACTTCATTGAGTAACATAATGCATCATCGGCCTCGCGCTTCAAATACTATCATCACTCCCGGCGGATACAATCACAGTGTGTCTGTCTGTTGCATGATCAAATCCTATCCTCGACAGGAGCCATCGTAAGCATTGTCGTCGATTCATGCCTTCGATCCAATTGCTGAACCTAGTGCCGTATCGATAAGTGAGGCGTAGGGTCGAGGGTGTAGGGCGGCGGGTAGAGTTGCAGGGTCGAGGGTAGAGAACATGAGGCCCTATAACCCCTGCAGTGGTATATGAAATTTGTCGAGACTGGTGCCTAGGGTGCTGTTAAGACCCTCGATAAGGTGAAGACTTGTTTCCTTGAACTTATAGGTCTCCATCTCCTGTAAAGGGAGGCAGCTGACAAGAGGTTTCATAGTCAAGGTTCTAAGTTGCCGTATCCACTTTGTATTTTTGTTCAAAGCAAGTGGTGGTTTTAGAAGCCCGTCAATCTATCTCTAAGTTCATTCTGCAATTGGTGAGTAAAGGCAGGCAGCACTCCATCAATCAATCAATCAATCAAAAGAAATCGCTCTCTCTGTCAACGGGTATCCATCCTCTCTGTGGAGGGGTAGGGTGCCCTTTCCTCTAGCGCTCTCTCCATAAAGATCAATGTGGGGAAATTCACAAAGCAAAGGTGGCGTGTCAAGATGATAGAGAGTCTGAACGCCTATAAATATGGTAAATTCACTAATAGAAGGAACGAAGTCGCTCATCCATCCGATGGGTGAGGTGGCGTGTTCACTGAAAGGTAAGGTATAAGCTTTGAACCGTACCCCGTGCTGCTATTGGGCCTGGAACTGCTACTACTCGTTAAAGATCCAACACCAGCAGCCAGAACCCCTAGTGAGTATTTTGACCCAACCAACCACCTTCACCTTTTTTCGCTCCTTTAAGTAAGGAACCCGCTACTCCACAAATATGATGAGAGGAAAGGCTGCCACCCGCTACACCACCACTGAGGCTGGCTGATTCTACTGATAGGAATTTGAGCAGGCTGACGACTAGAGCTGATCCCGGCTTCTCTAGGGGCATGATAGAGGCTTATCTCTCCAAGTTACTTACACGCATTCCCGAATAATCACTGAGCACTCTCATACGCCCATTCGAACTAATGCTCTATATATGAGAATATGATATCACCTCCATGCATTGGGTTTGCCACCAACTACCGAACCTTTACTTCCGAACCCAACACCACAAGAGCCAGCCGCCCGAACCACCACAAGAGCCAGCCACCCGATACCACTACCCGGATCATGAATCTGAAAGGAGCCATTCTGAAGGCACTGCCCCTCTCTTGCCTTCCGAACCCGCTACACCGCGATGAAGAGGCAGGCTGATACTACAGATATGTCTTTGAGGAGGCTGAGTACTTCCCTGAGACCGCCTGAGATAGGGCATGAGATTGGCTTATTTCTTGAGAGTGCTGGAAGAAATACAATATGAAGGACACCTATGCTTCAACATGACCTGAGCTTTGAAACTGCTGGAATGGAGGAAAACCTAGAGGCTAAGCAGGTACCAATCCGATTATGATCCCGCTTAGGCAGGCTGATTCTAGGATATGAATATGTCTTTGAGGAGGCTGAGATAGGACTGGAGCTGAGACCGCCTGAATGAAATAGGGCATTTGATAGGCTTCTATCTCAATAGTTACTTTACACATTGCCGAAGTCTCACTTAGCACTCTTACGCCCAATCTTTCAAATGCTCTAGATATGAAAATATTCTTTGACTCCTTCGATGGAATGGATCGGGTTGAAACCAAACCCCGGAAAGAGGCTAGGCATTAGGGCTGTGCTTGCCTTGATTGAACCAACCTAATTTATGGATGAAGCGATATCGTGTGATCCTGAACCAATTATTAGGTCAGAAGTAGAAACAAATACCGATCAGGGAAGGGCTAACACAGAAGATCTATCAGATTCCATGCCATTTGAGAATGATCAAAACCCCAAGCCTGTTCGATCGAAGCCACTGCATAGAAGCCCTATCTATACGCGCGCCCTAAGCCCTCTGCCCTCTGCTCTCCCCCGCCTCCCCTCCTGCTGACTCTGCCTTTGCTACCTTAGATGCTGCTGGTAGGGCTGCTTATTTTCCTGGAACAAGATCAACTCGATCAACTGGTGATGCAACTGGTGGCTAAGCAACTAGATATGGAACCGGTGGATATTCAGCTGGAGCTGATGAAATTGGTTCAACTCAGTCAACTGCATCTGCTGTCTTTGCCTCCGCATCGCCCCTAGGAGCTACAGGGTATCTTGGATCATCATTTCTTGGAACAACAGGCAATGCTGAAATTACATATATCGGAACTATAGTTGATGTTGGAGCATCCTTTCGAGGTACAATAGAATATCTTGGAACACCACTTCTATGAACAGCACCAAATACATATATAGTAGGAACAAAGGAAGATACCGGAGCGCCTGCTCTTGGAACAAAAGGCAATTTTGGAACTATACTTCTAGGAACACTTGGAAATGTAGGAACACAAGGTCCCGGAGGGGCTTGCGCTTCCTAGTGCAAGGAGGAATTCAAACTACTAGTTCTCCAACTGGATATGAAACCGGAACAACTACAACTGCTGAATCAACTGGAACTGTCTATGCTTGCTTTGTTGCTTTCTCCGCTGTTGGTGCTGCTGCTTAAACTCTTGGTGCTGGAACCACTGCTCTTGCCTTTGCTATTGGTTTAGGTTATACTAATGAAACCCGGTCAACTGTTTAGGAACACTTGCAGCTGGAACTTTACTTCTAAGGACTTCATGGGATGCCGAAACTAAGCTTATAGGAACATAAGGTAATGCACACTATAAAGTAGGAACGCGTACGAATGCTGGAACAACGGGCAATTACGTAATTACATATATATATAGGGACAAAGACAGATGTCGGAACGTTGCTTCTATAAAAACACGCATAGATGCACTAACTTGAACAATAGCTGATATCATAACTACATTGATAGGAACATCATTGGATGTCAAAACAGGAATGCTAGCTGCTTAAACTCGATCTGGTGGATCTGCATCTGACACTGCTTAAACTACTGCTGAAACGACAGAATCTACTGAGTCAACTGGTTCAAGGTCAAATGGATTTGTATATGGGACTGTAAATGGATCCCCCGTTCGTTGCCAAGAACGGATCAACAAGATCAATAGCTTAAGCTGCCTCTGTTGCTCGTGGTGGATCGACTACTACTATGATAGAGACTGGAAAAACAACTGAGCCGACGGATTTGGGACTGAGCCAGATGATGCTAGCGCTGGGGGCAGGCGGGCTTTGACAGGCTTTATCACGCTACGCCGGCTTCTTCGACTGGAACTTGAACGGGCTGTGATGCTGCTGACTCTTATGCTGCTATAGACTCAAAGCCCTCTTCATTTATATCCCGGAAATAGAAAGCTATACGGCCGCGAACTACTAATACACGGGGGAGTACAGGTTTTGTTCGCCTCACCCTGGCAAATCTATTGATTGGATCTAATGGATGGCAGTGAAGCTCCTGGCTCGTATGCTACCTTTGCTTCTGTTACCTCTGCATCTGTATTTGGATATGCCACTATAGGATATGAAACGGGAAAACAGGCGGGCTATGGCTCTCCAACCAATAGGCTCTGCTCCTCTCGCCCCTGGTACTGCATAAGCCTCCACTACTAATGAAACTCCTGCCTTTTCTGGTCAATCTCGATATATCATTGCTACTCGATCTAAAACTAGCATGGATGCTAGCTCTCTAACAAGCTCTTGCCCTGGAAGGGATGAGCTAGCCCCAGTTCCCAAGAAAGCACCACTAACAGCTGCATATATAGTTCTAGAAGTGGATGTAGATTGAGCAGATCCATATGTACTAGTTAGAATTCCATTTCGAAAACCAGCAGTACCTTTTAGGCATAGATGAGGTTGTTTCATCAGTCCTATCCTAAGTGGGCTATTGTTTAGTCTCTCTCTACCAGGTCCAGATTGGGGGGTTGGACTGCCTCGCTCTCCCTCGGGTGTAACCATTTGATCTGTTAGTTGGCTGGCTAGGGTTAGGTATGTATGGTGGCCTACCATGCGCCCTTGTCCGAATGAATTGAAGTCAACTGATTGTCAAAGCTAGTTCCCAGTGGTAATGGATTGATTCAACCAAATCCTACTCTAATAATGTATTTAGAATGGAAAGATCTGAAATGGGCCATCAAATTGCGAGGTATGCTTTGCAAGGTGTTGGCTTTGCCCTCGCCTTCGTTCCTGCTGCTCCCACCATGGGATAAGGTGAAACCCCTACCTATGCCTCTATTGCTGCTCCTGGTAGTGCTTTCTTTGGGACTGGAATTGGAACTTCAATAAAAGAAACTGGTACAAGGTCAATTGCATTATCAATTGTGGCTCCAGAACGGGCTATGGAATTGGATTTGATCAAACAGGAACTAGTTGTGCTCTGGCTGTTGGTGATACTGGGGTGATACTTATGCACCTGGAACTAGGCGAGGTAGCGGCCCTGGAAAAAGATCTTGATCTCGATAGAGACGATCCGTCTTGACCTTCTACTGTAGCATAATGAGGTCAACCGCCTGTTTTTTACTCTTCTTCCAAGCAGCCCTGAGTGAGATAAGAGCCTTAGTATACGAAACATATCACCAAAACCAAAGAAGCACACATTGGTTAGGGGCATGCCCACCCGCGGTAAGAGACACATCCGAACACATCCATTGGTCGTCCAGCAACCATGGTCTGGTACTCGGAAAAGGCTGATGATTATAGTAATGTAAGTAATAGCAATGAGATCATTAGTGTTTATCCCTAGTATGTTCACCTATCAATGGAGTTATGACTATATATACACCAATGACCGAGTAGGAGTATAAGGTAGTGCAATTAATATTAACATATGAATAAGCAGTAACGATATTTTCACTACGATACAGAGGTGGTTAAACATGGATAGTTGAGCTATACTAATAGTGTTATAAGCAGTATGTATATTATGGCAATACAACCAATCAAGCTACCTGTGAAAGCAGTTGAAACAAGCATAAATATGGTAATGATCACAGCTGGTTACCCAGTAGTGGTATAAGTAATACGGGTCAATATGAATTCTCACATATTACTCTAATATCTATTGGGAATAGTACCAACCATGTTCCAACTATCACCAATCAGTAAGCTAGTAATCATACACTGATTTGGCTTCATGAGGCTTTGTTACCTATATGAGACTTTATGCTAATGACCAGTCTAAACATGATACCTTTCTTATCACTGATCTTATATTGATATCATATATGGTCATAGTAATGGGATTTATACATAACCAATACACCTGAACAAATATAACACATGAGTAACCATGATGATTACAGGAAGCTTAGTCAACCTTATACTCTTATCACTGCTTCTTGCTTAGTACTCATTGCACCTACTCTATTAGTACTGTTACCCTTATCACACAATGTAGAAGCAATACTGGTTTGTATTTGCACATTGTTATTATTACACCAAGTATAAAACAATAGGTAATCACATTGTACTTTATTTCTATTCACATTGTACGCTATTACTCACGAGCTAAGCAACTTATGCATATTTATATAATATGAAAAGCATAGTGATAAAGTCAAAGCGTATATGATCCAAAGCTTACTTTTCATTCCATAAGTATTGGTCATATGATGCTTACTATTCCAATGCTATGTAAGGGTTACTAATATGACATGAGTATAACACACGGTAAAGATGCTTACCTTATTCCCATATGTTACTAGCTGTGGATTCATAAGCTATATACACATAAGTAGTACTAATACAGTCAGCTCTGTTCAATTCCTTCTACACCCCTATTCTAAGCTTAAGGATGAGCTATTACCATTCAATAAAGGTGAGGTAATCTATTAAGCTGAAACAGTCATCAGTTACGTATGTGTTAATAAGACAGGTACCAATCAGACTGGATACGGTTTGTTACATATCTAACTAGTCCTAATTCCATTGTATCATCTTATACCATACAGCTGCTTACTGTGATAAGATATGAGCTTACTCTATAGGCTTAACAAAGGTAATGGGTTTGAATCCCAGGAATGAGTGATCTCCATATTGATTAGGTTTGTCAACAGCCTAGTAGTATAGCTTACATGATAGGGTTATCCTATTGAATATGATAGCTAGTTTGATATGAGCAGATCCCTATTAACTAACCTGTAGATGTTTCATACAGAGTTACAACAAACATGAAAGGTAAGTGTAATTACATATCTATCTCTATTGAGATGTGTATACTACTTATTACATGTGTATTACTCTAGTCGACGGAGTGCTGCCCAACAACCACTTACTTAATTAGGAATCGAAATCGGAGGTACCACAATAGGATATATTTCCCCTTACCCCTAAAACTGCTACCCCTAGTCACATTCTATGGAAGAGCTTCATGGCTACTGCCTCTATCGGGTCGGAATGAAACTGGCCAACCTTAATTTAGCTTTAGACCAGAACCCTAGGACGATATAGTTATGGAGGATCGATCCCTAACCCAAGTCTTTCTCTTTTCAGCAGCACTGGATTATGAATTGAATGGATTAAATCACCCAACATGCTCTCAGTCAGCCACTTGTCTTAAGAGAAATGCCATTTCAATACCACATATGACTCAACCCATGCCAATGACATGCTTAATAGAGAGAACATTGCATCTCATACACTTTTTAGTATTTACCGGAACCGACCTTGTAGCCCCCAACTAGGTGCCTTCGGAGCCCAAAATAACCAATGCAATTAGTTAATGGATGGGATTTTGTCATTTGCGTTATTACATATAGAATATGAAACCTGATTTACCTTCTTTGCACACGACCCAACCGACCCAGGATAAGAAAGAAGTATCCGTCCACGAACTTCAACTTAGTTACCTTTTATGGATTTCCACCAAATACTCTTAGTTGCCTGCTTCCTTTGCTCCACCCGATTAGTATGCATGGACATGGCAGCAGGGTGGCTGGATGAATAGATGGATGGATGTATGGATGGTGCAATCGAGGGATAGTTTAGTAGTCCATTCCATAGGGTTTTGACCTTGAGCTTTGATCCTGGAAACTGCCTGTCGAGTATGGCTTGGGTAGATGGATGGCATTCGGGACATCTTAGAGCCTCGTTGGGATGGGATTATGGGACTAGACTTATCAATGCTAGGAGGAGGGATATTGAGGGATGCCCTGACAAAGCCAGCGAGGATATCCTTTGTTTATCATACTTGACTTTAGAAATATTACTCACTTGGGATTGCTATTACACACTCCCTTTCTCTTTACCTGCACCAACAACTAGACCTGGTACGGTAGCCCTGTATCTTTACTTAGGCTTTGCAGGCCTTGAGACCCAGCATTTGGATTCTTTCATCTAGGAAGCCATTGTTGTATGGAACATACCCTTGCCTTTACTCTTTCACCTACCACAACTAGTAGATATTTATCCCTAGACCTTGAATGCATGGCAGGCATTTTGTTAGTCGCCCATGTTGCTAGAGCTTTGAAGCTCCTTATGGGATGGGGTGGCATGCCATGAACGGATGCAGTGAATGGGGATGCTCAACCTTACCCCTCTCTTAATACTGCCTTCACCTAGGAGCATGATGGAATTAGATGCCAGAAAGACTCAAGTTGGCAGGGACATGAAACACTCCCCTTGTTTCTCTTTACCTGCACCAACTAGACCTGGAGCCAGCCCTAGACCTAGAATCTTTTAGTGAGTCACCCATGTAGGTAGAACTTATCTTAGAAGCAGCATATGGGATTGGAATTGGATAGCATGTGCTATTAAACCACCTTACCCTTGACTTTTCATTGGTCACTCGTACTTCCAACCAAGCATAGAAACTATATTACTATGCGCAGCCAGGCCATACCTAAGCGTAAAACTGCCTTAGAATAACATGCCAGGCTCAGTCATATAGGCATGCATCCAACCTACCTTGCTAGAGACCAAGCCTTCTAATACCAGGCCGGTCAGTACCTTTCATATTTGGATATATTCCTCCCTAAATTTCATCTCATGCCTTATGCCTATTATATCTTATATTATGCATAGTGGAAGAACCGAGGTGCTTGTACTATAGACCAAAGAAAATAGAAGAAATATGCTAGAATAAGAAAGGCTGAAAGAATCAAAGCTCATTATCGAAATAACGTATATATAATATCTCTTGTTGTGTCTGTGTAGCTCTAGCTCAACGTGTGTTGATTGTGTGTAGTGATATCAGTAAGTGTATATCTTTAAGCCGTGTTCAATATCTAACCTCATGTTCAGCTCCTGCTCTCTGGTGTGTCCATCCATTCCTCTGGTGTCCAGCCATCCCATCTAAACATATAGACCCTCTAACCCAGCCCTACCACCCATACCATCCATCAGACTCATGCCGCTAATATTCACTCTATCCCCATCTAGCTCTATCCTTCTATCTAGCTATGCATAGCTATACCCCAGCTCTATCTATCTCTCTATCTACCTACCTACCTAACCTACCTTTATTACCTCCCTCTACTAGCTCTAAATGAGTACTAGACTATTCCTCTTCAGCTTAAGATTTCATTCAATATATATTAGTATTTCTAGTATCGTGCGCTACCTACACAGCTTCAACACCTTGAAGGGTTAAGGTGGCTATAAAATGCACGCAAATTACCATCAGGACATGGATTGCTTTGAGGGCTTGACGGCTTTCCCGCTGACTTTTACGGTGATAAATTAACCAACAACTTTCATTGGATCAGCAGGCTCAGCAACCAACCTTTATTGGGTCAGGCTCAATTGGTACTTAATGTGGTACTTAATGGTAGCAAGGGAGGATGGTTATCGTAGCTCTTTTCTTTTCTTATTGAAAAGTCAAAGTGTGAGTCACAGGCACAGGGCCAACGCTTCCACTAATGTCGAGGGTGGATTAGAAATGGCGATAGAATTCTTTATAAGAGCCATTGAGCACGTTTTGAAATATTGGTTATATTTGCTTCTTCAACCTAATTCTTATGACTTTATTTGTTATGTTCTTCTTAAATCCAACTCTTCCTTATAAAGAACTAGATGAATGACTTGAATAGAGGATAACTACCCCCCTATATAGGGAAAGTCGAGGTAATTTGACTAGAGATTAACTAACTAAATAGAAGAAGGTTAGTCCTGATAGCAAGCACTTGACCTCTCTATCACTTTGATCTTGAACTTGGTCCCACCTACTCATTTATTATTACAGTGGGAAGGCTCAAGAATGGAACAGGTTAATGGGAAAATCTATGGTAGTATGGGAGGAGGGTTTCTATCACTCTTTTCTTTATTAAGGAAGAGTAAGAGTGTGAGTCACAGAGTGTATGAGATTGTATGATGGATGAGTCAGTATGAGATTGTATGATGGATGAGTCAAAGGACAGGGCCCCTCGTCAAGGGTGGATTGGAAGTGGTAATAGAATGCGCTACAAGGGCGATTTATATGGTTTTCGACATTCACCTAAGTTCCTTTCCCCCGAAGGGACAAGCGGCTTCACACCTTTGTTCAACCTTCACTTTAGTTTCTTCACACCCGTTCCGTTGGTCTTTATTACGTATAACCGCTTGTGAGCATCCTTCCCTTTTGAAATCCAGTGCTCTTTCTTTCCTATTGCCTTGACAAGTTGGTTCATCAGGTCTTGAACGATGCTCTTACCTTTTTTCAATTCTCAATGAATGACGACGTTGATGCAAAGGATAAATTCTTTCTCTTCAAACCCCCACCCATGAACTAGCAAGCAAGCAGCTTAAGGAAGCACCAATCCAACAACTCTTCTTAATAAGAAAGGAAAGGAAGGCCTTGGAAGAGTTGACAATCATCTAGCTTGCCCGGCCAATCTTAACATCACATCACTACCTGCCCTTAACCGAGGGAAGTGGGAAAGCATGGGCCAAACATCCAGTACGTCACATGACTACTATATCGGGTGGGAGTGAACAAAGGATGGTAACAGTAAATGAAGGAGCCGGGTAACCGGTTGAACGAAAAACTATAGGAGATGGGGAATTGAATTCCTTCCTATGCTTTTATTAGACTGCAACTACCAGCATGCTCAAACCAAAGCCCTATCCTCTATCTCTACTTGAGACCTTTCTGTCTATCTAGCCCGTCTCTCTCTCTCTTGTTGCCTGGCTTTCTGATCTCTCCCTCCTCAACCTTTGCACCCATATCACAGCTCACCCATACCAATCATAGTTTCCAACAGTGCATGGAACCTATTACCTACCTGTATCATCAATCTCTCCCTCCCTCCCTCTCTTCCTTTTCCTCCCTTCCTTGCCCCCGAAGGGACAAGCAGCTTTGCACCTTGGAATATTTAGCTGAAGCAGCAGTAGGGAAGTATCTTATTGGATAGCAGCTGATTTAATAGCGAACAGGTAGATCCCTGTGGGCAGAAAAAAATAACCCTAACTGGTTGATTTAAGAACTTATTGCTGTTGGGCACGGATATATCACTACGGATGGTGTAGAATTGTAGGGATGGGATGATGTGAATGGAAGGAGTAGGGATCATGAGTCAAGGCTTATCTACTGTGTCCAGGCCTCAAGCGTCAAGGCTTATAGTGAAGGGACTCGGCTTGGCAGATCATTTTCATTAATGTCAGTAAATTGTTTGGTGAACCGGATGTCGGAGTTGATCCATCCTAAGGTGCAAGGTTTTTTGGTGCTAGTTTGATGGGAAGGCAGGCAGAAAGATAGATCGATAAGCAGGTAGGTGTGATTCGCAGTGTTTGTCGATCATTGCATAACGTCCCATTCGATGAGAGTAACCCAGCCAAGTAGAGTAGCCCAAGTAGAGAGTATCTGAATGATCAACTATAAAAAAAGACCTTCTGTGTATGTCTTCAGGGCTATATACCTCTCTACGTTATGTGTTGTAGTAACCCTGTGTTGCATATACGTAAGTGAGGTAGGACCCATTCGTTCGGTAGCGGTATAGGGTCGAGGGTAAAAGTATATGTTTCTGTCGAGACCTAGGGTCACTGTCTAGGAAGAGGTTTAAGTATAGAGTTCGAGGGCTATGATTCCGTCGGCACCATGAAAAGTATCATAGTCGGTCAGTGATAGAACTAGTGGCAGTGAAAGAAGAAAGATGCTCCATGGGAACCTACACTACATGCTATCTCTCTCTATAGAAATATATACTTGAAGAATCATAATAATAGGGTAACTCCTCACCATATGAATAGTGAGTCCCTACCGGGCCTTTTGACCTTTTTACTACAATTTTTCATACACATACATACATTTAGTTAGGCATTCATGGAGCTGGCGGTCGATCAGGAAGGATCAAAAGGAAAGATCAGAAGGATATTGCATTGGACCAATATGCTTATCCGAAAGCCACTACTGCCTCCGCTACTGCCTACTCCCTACTCTCTGCTACTAACCGCATCACCAGGTACGTTGGACGAATGCTTAAGGGACAGAAAGAAAACTAAGCGGTGCCGGGGCATGTCCATCTTTATCGGACGAGGGTCCTCTACTTAACAGTCGAGCTTGCTTACGCATCCTTAACAGTCGAGCACCTCTCCTCTCCCCCCCGTACCAGTAGTTTCCCCACTGCATCTTCCAAGTATTGGTGACCGCTCCTCCATAGGTCGAGAGTTCGACAGGCTCACCCTCATCCATATGATGGATGAGCGATAAATCCCTCACCATCGAAATAGTGAGTGACTCCGTCGATGGCGGCCTTAACAGTCAAGCCGATGGCGGCCTTATTAGTCGAGCGTGCTACACACCCTGCCGCAATATCTCCCTAGAAAATGGGGATATTTGACTTGCTAACTCAAGAATAGTTGAATCTAACACTTCTTTGACTTGCACTGCCTCAGTTGTCAATGAACTCGACCTGCTTGGCTTCCAATGACACTGAGTTGATGAGATATAGTGGGGGATCTTCGACTGATTGGAGGAGATAAGGAGGTGGACCACCTCCTAGAATCTCTCTTGCTTGTATATTCTGAGTTCTTGCACTCAAATCAACTCAAAATTTCTCCAATTCATGCATTTTATACACATTAGGCCACAAGACATAGCAACACATCTTTCACTCTCACACTAAGCATAATATAACGAAATTTGTGGATAAATGTGAGAAAAAAATCATTTAATAAGCTAAAGAATGGAATTGTGACCCATATAATATACCTATTGTTGAGCCTCATCATCACCCCCTACTAAAATTGTTTCTCATCCTTTGAGCAACCTAGTCATTTATGTCCATGTTGGGATAGGGTCCCCTAGGGTAAATTTTGTAATCAATTTTTTTAATTATGTAAAGTCTCTGCATTTTGAGGGAGAAAAGCATGAAGGTGATATGAGTCAAAAGGGACTTTAGTCCCTTAGTTTGTTAGAAGATAAGATGTTTTGTGACCTACCCATAGTTCGCGAACCATGGTATTGTAAAAGAAGAAGCTATATAAAGGGGTCATAGTGAGTCATAGGAAGTCAATCAAATAATTGAAGATCATTGTATGGTCAAATAGTCTGAGGTATAAAAATCTATTTTTTGTACTTAGGTGAAGGGGAATGCTCATGCTGCAATGTGCATGGAGAACTTGGAAAGTTTGCAAGCTAAGTGCGTGGGCCCCTACAGTTGTGTGTGCAGGGAAGAAGAGTTTGTAACAAAAGGATTATATCTAATAAAGACTATTTTGGAGTAATACTTATGTATCTATACCTTTATATTTACTCGTGAAATTTATGTGTATTCACTCTGTTTTCTTCATTTATCTGAAGAAACACTTAATTGGTGTGCAAAAGTAGTAGATCTGATATTTTACAAGATGTTATGAATGTTTGAAGTGTTCTATGAAGGGTTAGATTCAGTTTTCCATAAGTTACTATGATTTCTTCATTTAAAGGGTTAGGGTTTTTGAAGGTCGAGATAAAACCCTAAAAGTAACAGAAACCCATCACACAGACTTATGGATGTAGAAACATGGTTCTGTCATCCCCCAATATTGCTTCGGGTGAGACTACAACCTGCTCTACACAGGTTGTTTCCAAAAGGGCCATCAATTTAGGGTTTTGTTCGTTGGCGCAACTAACTTTAAACCTAGGTCAAGACCCCTCAAGCCAACAAATGGTTCTGTTTACTGGGACCGAGATCTACTTTATGAATGTGTGATGTCAAATAAATGGTTCCCAACTAAAAAATAAATCAAGAAGTGGATAGATCAGAAGTCTCATGAATTTGCAACTTAAGAAAACATGAATCTGTATTTGTCGAAGGAAGAGTGGTTGAATAGATACCTATATACATAAGAGCATGGAATTTTCTTCTGCTCTTTTCCATGTGAATTACACCAGTGGCTATCTAAATTGGTGGAAATTCAGGGTACGTGTAAGTTGGAAAACCCTATTGCGTGGACTCCAAAGTTGGTAAGGCATCTGGAAGCTTCAGAAAACAAGATCACAAGGGCTGTCGATTACTAGATCGATAAAATTTTGCGCAAATTCATCACTGATTTCGCGATCAATACATTCGTAAGTTATAGCAAAGCTTGACGATGATTCTTCAAAGGACCTAGAGGTAAGCATTTGAAATCCATGAAGACTTGGATTAAAATGCTATTGTGTGAGAAAATGGTTATGGAACTAAAATAATGTTTAGAAGAGATCTAACAGGAGCTATGCGAAGTGGAAAAACATTTAGAAGAGATCTAGATTCAGGTGTTGAATACAGTCCTTTGTTAGGAGCATCTAATAGTGACAAAGAAATTAGTGTCATAAGGACACCTCTAGGTGCACTACAAATGGTAAAGCAGGGTATCGTAGGGATACCAAATCAATCCATTTTTCCTCCACCATCACCTTCGCCTCACACACCTACACCTCCACCTCGAACTCCACCTCCACAATTCAATATGGCCAACATGATGAAAATGCCCATATTCAGAGGTCTAGGGACAAAAGACCCTGAACAGTTTTGGTTTGTAGTAGATGTTGTGTGGAAGTCACAACAGGTTATCGATGATGATTTGAAGAAAGTGCAGCTGGTTACAGCACTGCAGGATAGAGTGCTAAGATGCTATATTAATTATTGTTCATCTCATCCAAGTGTAACAGTAGATGAAACAAAGTAAGCACTCAATAATGAATTCAAGAAGCCTAAGTCATAGGCCCAGTCAATAACAAAGGTCAAAGAGATCCAGCAGAAGGTGAATGAGTCTGTGTGGGACTTTGATAAGAGGTTGAAATGTTTGTTGTAGTAGGCTAATATGTAGATCACAGATGATCAACATAGGGATTGGTAAATTTCTTTGTTGTTACCCCATCTAAGATTGTAATTGTCACAGCAGAAAATTGGCACATAGGCTAAAGCATTAGGGATTGTTATGAGACTAGAAGCTTCACCCATTCAGGATACGAATCTAGAGGTGGAACAGATTCAGTCACAGTTGGCTAGATTACATATGGAGTTGCATAGCCTCAAGAAGGGAAAGGAGGTCCAGACTAAGGTTTGTGTAGAAGTTTGGTGTTTGAAATGCAAAGGCCATGGTCATGATAAGGACCATTGCTCATTCTATCAAAATTATCTTATTAGGGGAGGCTCTGCCCCTTGAAGCCATAAAATACCACTGTGTTGAGCACGGGAGTAGAACCGTGGTGTGATATTTGTCAGGTTACAGGATAGCATGTGACAGATAGTTTTCATATATTACAAAAGTTTATACAGACCCCCTAGGAGTTTTTTTCAATTTCTGCAAATCTGTAGGTCATGATGAGTGCCATTGGAAAATTTATGAATTAATGATGGATAGAACCCCTATGTATAGAATGTAGGCAGAGACTCGTCCTCAAGATCAAGGTGCAACTAAAGTGCACGAAGGATTCCAAGGCTGAGGAAGAGGGTGAGGAGGAGGAGCTGGAAGGGGTCATGGTCAGATCATCTATTACAATTTTGGAGAAGCGAGTCATTTTGTACGGGATTGTCAGAATCTAGCACACCCTTCCTATCAATATTGTCGATAGTTTGACCATGTTGTAAAATATTGCCCAACGTGTTTCGTGAAGATGCAAGAAAATAAGACTCAAACTTAGTAGCCTACCCAAAATATCCAAATGATGAGATCAGAATAATGCGAAGAAGGCCCTTGTGTTAATATTGTCACGCAAAGTGGCATAGCTACTGGGGAGGATAACTTGAGGAAAATGTATCGGTTCACAAGGTTATTGATAAGGAGATAGGATTCAATGTAAATAAGGTGAAGGAAACATTTATGGAAGAAAAGAGGAGCTTTGTAAATGAAGGAGATTCTGTGTTAAGGACTCAAAATATGGGAAAATTTGAAGAGACCAGTACTGCACAGGAGACAGACCCGTCATTATTAGCATCATTTTTAAAAACCTGTATGAAACTCCTAAGGGATAAGAAGACAGTAGAAGGACTATAAGAATTGATAGATAATTTCATTAGTAAGAACAAGCCTATACTAGAATAGTCCGTAATACATAAGGTGGGAAAAAGTAAGAAGAGAATTGGTCGCAAAATGAGATTAATTGCCCACATTGGATAATATGAAATTGACCAGGGAATTCTTGATTTGGGGTCTGATGCAAATTTTATACCAAAGAAAACCTGGGAAATAATGGGAAGACCAGTGCTATAATGGTCCCCGATCCAACTGAGAATGGCCAATCAATAGAAGATTATTCCTATGGGGTGACGACATGGAGTGACTATGGATATTAAAGGGGTGTGCACCATAGCCGACTTTGAAGTGATCAAAATCGTGGACAAAAGTAACCCATATCTAGCACTACTTGGAATTGATTGGGCATTTGATAGGAACCCGGTCATCAATTTGAAGTAGCGAAGTATGACATTTGAAAAGAAATAACTAAGGGTGATAGTGCCATTGGATCTAGCTGAAGGTGCGCGATATACCGAACCAGTCCGCAATTATGAGGAAGACAATGACATTAAGCATATCTGTAAGCTGACTGCGCGGGATGAAGATTGGATTAACCCTACAGTGGGTGGGAGAATCACATGGGAGAAGGACATCTCCTATAATTCAGATTCAGATGAGTTCCAACATTGGCAGAACCGATTGCATGAAGTATCATCATTGCGCTACAACATGCTTACCAAATCGTTACGATGTATATCCACTAAGGTACACAATTTACCATATTATGATGGTTTAGAGGATATCAATTTATTTCTAGATAAATTTGAAAGGGACGTACCTAAGGAACATCGATTCCAAGTGCTAGACATTGCACTGTGAGCGATGGCTACCCATTTGTGGGGTACGCATAAGAACAGTTTTGTAGATTGAAAGGAGTATTGAAGAATGATGAAATTGAGGTTTGCATATGCTAATAACCGCATTGTGGAGAAATACACAGGGAAGGATGATCCACACAAGAGCTTAGCTCATTGTAAAAAAGCATGGGTAGAAGAACTGCAACTGGAGTGGGTTCATATCGTCTGCAACACTTTGGATACAATCCCGGTGAACTGGTATTTGGAAGCGGAGCTACGACACGGGATGTAGAATGGGATGTTTTAAAAGAAACGTTTTTGCAAATTTTAGCTTTGAAGATGGATTTGAATGTATTGATGAGGCGTTACATGAGATTAAAGTTGTGATATTCAAAATTCCTAAAGAACCGATTGAATGGGTACAACCAGATTGGGGTATGCAACTGTGCCATGCGCTCAAATGTTACAATGTGACCACAGAGGATGGCGAGGAAGATCCCAGGAACATCCACATTCTTGAGTTTGAAGGACAACGTGAAGTCGAGGGACCTAAGGTAGAAATCCATGATATATCAGATCCTTTAAAGACCAAGCAGGTGAATATTGGATCAGAAGCACAGTCGAAGTTCGCGAACATAGGAGACTATTGGGATGAAGATACAGTAGATAAGGTTGCGGAGCTATTGCAAGAGTATCAAGACTTGTTTCCCACCAAGTTCTCTAATCTAAAAGGGATAGTAGGGGATCTAGGAGTCATGAAAATCACTTTGAAGCCAGATTCAAAGCTAGTGAAATGGTGACCCTACTGATTAAATACTAAGTATAAGGAAAAAGTGCACAAGGAATTGGATCAAATGCTTGAAGCCAGGATCATTGAACCTGTCGAGGAATCAGATTGGGTTAGTCCCATGGTGGTTCAAGAAAAGAAGACACAAGGTGAAATTTGGATATACGTAGACTTAAGGAAGTTGAATGATGCATGTTTCCATTATCCAATCCCTACGGCATCCATGGATGAGGAACTGGAGAATGTTGGAGGACAGGAATCCTATTCATCCATGGATGGATTCTCAAGGTACCATCAGATCAAGATCATGCCAGAGGACCGTAGTAGGACCACCTTCACAACGAAATGGGGTTGTTTTCAGTATACAATGATGCCTTTCAAGCTTAAGAATTCCCCTGCAATTTTCTCTTGGGTGGTGATTGCAGCCTTCAAGGAATTTATACATAAATTTTTGGAGGTTTGCTTCAATGACTAGACAATGTTTAGGTTAGTAAAGTGACATGTTTCTAGTCTGTGCCTCATGTTGGATACTTGTTGAAAGCATTAAATGGCCCTTAATTTGAAGAAATGCATATTATGCATACCCTACGAGATACTCTTGGGCCATGTTGTTTGCAAGCAAGGATTGATGGTATACCTTGCCAAAATTACAGTAATCATCAATTTTGAGGCCTCAAAGAACATTAAATAATTACGTGCAATGTTGGGCCATACGAGATATTATAGGAAGTTCATCAAAGCGTATGCACAAATCACTTTTCCTATGGAAAAATTATTGAAGAAGGATGTGACCTTTTGCCGGGATGAGGACTACCATAAGAGTCTAGATATTTTGAAGGAGAAAATGGTCACCGCGCCCATTTTAGTGTTCCCTGACTAGAAGAAGGAGTTCCATGTTCATGTAGATTCTTCCTGCATTGTGCTGAGAGTTATGCTGACCCAACCAGGTGAAGGATATATTGACCATCCAATAGCATTTGCAAGTAGAAAGTTGTCAAAGCCAGAAAAGAACTATTCAACCACAAAGCGCGTAGGTTTAGCAATGGTGTATGTGCTGCAAAAGTTCAAGCACTATATGTTGGGTGCACACTTCAAGATGTATACATATCATTCTTCTTTGAAATACTTAGTCAACAAGTCTGTGTTATGGGGGAAGAATTGTAGATGGTTGTTTTTTTCCAGGAATATGATTTTGAGGTAATTGTGAAGCCTAGGTGCCTAAATGTTGGTCCAAATCACTTATCACACATTGAGAATGGGGATGATCCTTCGATTATGGAAGAAGGGTTGCCTGATGCACAACTCTTCATGGTTTGTGTCGTAGATGATCATTTTTCAGATATAATTTAATTATTGTCTATAGGTACTGCTCCTAAAGGGTATTTGACATAACAAAAGAAAGAACTGGTGGTCCAAGCTGCAGATTTCTCTGTTATCACTGGAAACTTATATAAAATGAGCTTTGATGAAAAACTAGGTAGGTATGTTCCAAAGTATGAGCAGAAAATTATTCTAGAAGAAGCGCATGGAGGAGTAGCAGGAGGAAATTATGCAGGAAGAGCAACTGCAAAGAAGATCCTACGTGTCGTACATTGGTGGCCGACTGTGCATAAGGACTCCAAACTATATTGCAGGGCATGTGATGTCTGCCAAAGGATAGAGAAATCATCATGAATAGATGAATTACCACTACATCCGCAATTGACATTGCAAGTGTTTGATAAGTGAGTAACAGATTTTGTGGGACCAATACTTCCACTGGGGAAGAAGATAGGGGCCAGATATATCATTACCACGACTGAATACTTAACCAGGTGGGTAGAGGCACAACCTATAAATGATTGTAGCACTGTTACCACTGTGAATTTTATTTTTGAATATATCTTGTCTCGGTTCAGATGCCCTAATATTTTGATGAGTGATAGGGGAACGCATTTCTTGAATGAGACAATTGCTTCATTGCTTGAGTAATTCCAGATATATCATCATAAGAGTATGCCTTATCACCCTCAAGTGAATGGCACAGTAGAAGCCTTAAAAAAAATTGGAAAGCACTTTCACAAAGATTTGCAACGTCAAGTGAAATGACTGGGATGTGCGCATACTAGTGGTCCTCTGGGCTTACAGGAGCACCTGCAAAAATTTGACAGGAAAAACACCGTTTTTACTGGTATATGGGTAAGAGGTTGTAAATCCCATGGACTACATACTACCAAGCTTATAGATTGCACAGTTACGAACATGGCTGATTGTGATACCATGGAGGAATGACTCATGTAGCTTGTTGAGTTGGAGGAAGATCGCTTCTTGGCTGGATTTCATCAGCAGGTGCAGAAGGACTGTGAAAAGGCATGGCATGATCATTGTATCAAACAACACACCTTCAAGATAAAAAATTTAGTGTTGCTATATGACAATAAGTTTGGGAAGTTCCTAAGAAAATTTCAGATGCACTAGCTAGGGTCATATGTTGTGAATGAAATTACAGATGGAGGCACAGTTAAGCTCGCAAAGCTGAATGGGAATTATTTTTAGGAAAATTAAATGGAAGTCAATTAAAGTTGTATAGGAGTGATCACATCCCTGCGTAATGACTATATTATTGTGAGATAGTATTATTACTCCAGGTAGCTGTAAGGAGGTACGAGACTATAAAATAAATTGCCTGAAAGATAAAAAGGAAAAGTGAAGGGATTGTACGACAAGTTGAAGGAAGGTGCAGAGGAAAGTTGCAATGAAGGTTTTGCGCTATGATTGTGGGTCCCACACAGCTAGGCCAAAAGTGACCATTTGAAGCACTATAGTTGACTGGATGGAGAATTTTCTATTGAAAGGGGCGGGGGGGGGGGGGGGGGTGGGAGCATTTAAGATGCAGATCTTTGGAAATATGCCGCCAAATGTGCACAAATGACTAGGAATTTGAGGGAACGCTTGGATTTGAATTCAAATTGGTCTATAAATATGGCATACCACTCTACATTCAAACACTTTTCTTCCTGAGAGTTTTCCATAATATTTTTCGCCTTGCTTTACAAGTTAAGTATTGTATGACTGAGCTAGATTAGGAGAAATTTCTTTCACAGTCGATGTTCACAAATTTTCCTGAGTGGAACTGTAAGAACTTCCATGAGAGAATGACTGTAACTAGCCTTGAGATGGAGCCAACCTAACCTATACCTGCAGGATTTCATACTACTGCGCCTAGGTCACCAAGGCCAAGCCATCTACATCTATGAAGCAGAAGAAACCTCAACAAGCATCGGTGCTACAATTGTTGGGGAAAAACCCAACAAAAATCTGCCAGAAGGGAAATATGGATAAGTCCAAATAGCTGACGGAGGCACTAGATCAAGATGAGGAAGAATTGAGCAAAGGATTAGAGGAGGTTGAACTGATAACTCGGTTTTCAAGGTATATGCCACCTCAAAAAGCCACCGCTAAAGTGCCGAAAGATTGGGACAATGCGAAGTTTATGGTTTCCACACCATTATTGCTAGAGAGTGTATTGTTTGAGGGAAACTTGTTCACCCATATACTGAATCTAAAAATAGAAAATTGGGACCTTAGGGACCATGATAAATTTCCACAATTAGTGTTGAAGAAGTACCTCAAGAAGGCCTGCTATGTGGACTCGGGCATCACGTGCCTTGAACCAATGAACTGGGTGGCTAGAGTTTGGGGCATAGGGATCCTAAACATGTTGTGGGTGGCACACTTTAGTCGCACCAATATTAACACCATATGTGTGCACCAACTGTTAATGCTAGTACACAATGGGTGTCTCTGGTTAGGAGAACCCATCCCAACCACCGACATGCTAATCCACCGTATAGTGTTGCTACCATCCCAAGGAGTGTACCTTGTGGAGGCTTTCGTAGGAAAGTCATAGGAGAAGAAGTTGGTGGACCAAATGAAGGGAGAATTTGGTCTAGTCAAGAAGTCAAGTGGATATTCCATTTTGTCCATATCAAATGGCATGGTGTAGTTTGTTGCACAGATATTAGCTGGTAAGATCATGAGAAATTGTTGCGCAGATGAAATACCAGCACCATTTGTCTCTTTGGTTGCGCAGTGCATGAAAGCAATCCAGTATAACTAGGCTCAATATCTATGTAAAGAGTTTTTGGAGGACTACAGGGAGGCCCGGGATGAGAGAAAGGTGTTTCAATACACTTGGTTATTTTTGTTGATCACTTTAGAGGTGTGGAGGATGCTCGAAGAAAACCAATTCCCTAAGTAGGACTTGAACCTCCCAAAGGCTGTGAAATTCACTTCACTATGGGCCACTAAAGACTGCACGCACATAATGGAGACAAATATATTTTTGGTTTTGTTCGAGACATAACTAAGGATTTCGATCAACCAATGGACAAGGTTATCACCCACCTTGCATGTGTAATACACTAACATCATTGATTTCAAAGCAGATTTCCATAATTTTCACATTCGCGCAAAGAAGGATGTGTGGTGCATATGGCACAAGTTGCCTTAATTGGTTGCTGAGGAAGATATATTAGGGGTTATAAGCACGTGGTAAAGTTACTAGATCATCCCTTCTAATGTTGGCGTAGGTACCAGTACGGCTGCTAAAGGTTCAACCATGTAGACCACGACAGCAGAAAAGAAGAAGGAAGCATCGAAAGCTTTCTCTTTAGAAAAGGTTGCGTAGAAGACACAAGAAGTTGCGAGGGAGAAATAAGCAGTGGCCAAGGAAAAATAAGAAGTGCAGGAAAAGACCACGTCATAGGCCACCATTGAAGTCAACGATGTAGAAATTTCTGTTTTCCCACCCCGGTTTTCAGTTTCACCTTATTTCTCCCATGTAGTTAAATGCCCATTCCCATAACCATACATTTAACAGACTGAAAAAAATAAATATGGCTGAAAACACAAATCCTGGAAATTTTTCAGAATGCTGGAAATTGCAGAATTAAAAATCAGCAATTAAAAACAGCCATTAAAACACATTAAAACACTGATATTTTTTGTCAACTTGACCCTGGAAAAACCCCCTACAACTCTTGGGGAAAACCAGTTTGAGAGCTCTTCTTTATTTCTAAAAATTGCCTTTTTACAGTGAGAATTATTTAGCAAAAAAAATCAGCAAGCAAATTTACAACTTATCTCCTTTCCCGTGCCTCACAGCAATCTGGAAATTACAGTAAACAGGACAACAATAAATGTTGTACGACCTCCGTTTTGTGTGCAGAAAAATCAGCAAACTGCTCCTCGATGTTTGTGCAAAAATCTGCCTTTCACTATGTGTTGAATCAGCTGTACAAATCTGCTCAACTGCTGCCTTGGAATGTGTGCCAAGCTGTTGTCTCCTTCTCCTTCCTGCTCAGAAATCTCTCTTGCTCTCTTGCTCTCCTTCTCCCAATCTACTCATGAAAGAATGAATGACCTTTTCCTCTTTTTCCTCCTTTAATATAACTCCAAGTGACTTTTGGGTGATCTAAGTGACTTTTGGGTGATCTCTAAATCCAATGGCTGAAATAGATTTAGATCAATGGTTGAGATTAAATGCTCATTTAAATCTCACTTTCTATTTTTTAATCCACCCCACTTTAATAAAGACCCACTTAGTCATTTATTTCCAAAGTCACTTTTCCTTTCTAATTTTTCATTGACTTTATAAAAGTCACTTTAAAATTAGACTTAATAACTTTATCACTTAAAGTCACTTTTAAATTAGATTTAACTTTATAAAATTATAAAGTCACTTTAGGAGAAAAATTAAATTCTTTTGGACACTTTTCCCTAGGCCAAAGATCAAAGCCTAAGGGAACCACCTGTCCTCCGGTACCAAATTTCAACACTCCCTCTTACCGAGGAAGGTGTTCCTCACCACACCCATCTTGTCTCTGAAGTAGACATGCTTGCCCCGTGGTAAGGCTTTGGTAAGGATATCTGCAACCTGCTCATCAGTGGAAATATACTCAAGCTTCACAGCTCCCTTCTGAACATAGTCTCTGATGAAATGATATCTGATCCCGATATGCTTTGACCTGTCATGAAATACTGGATTCTCCGTGAGTTTAATGCAACTCTGATTATCACAGTAAATCACTGAAGGTCTCAACGGCTGACCAAATAAGCCAAACAACATCTTGCGAAGCCAGATAGCCTCACAACTAGCTAGACTACCTGCCATATACTCTGCTTCCGCTGAACTCAGTGCTACTGACTGCTGCTTCCGGCTGAACCATGACACTACTGCTGAACCCAACCCAAAACAACACCCTGAAGTGCTCTTCCTATCAGAAGCACAACCTGCCCAATCAGAATCAGTGTATCCTGCCAATCTCACTCCATCTCCCTGCCTGTAGTCCAGACCATAATCCACTGTCCCCTGCAAGTACCGCAAAATGTGTTTTGCAGCCACCCAGTGAACCTTCCTAGGCTCACACATAAACTGACTCATCGTGTTGACTGCAAAACAGATATCTGGTCTAGTGTTGACCAAATACATCAAGGAACCAATCAGCTGCCTGTACAATGTGGGATCCACCAACTCGGAATCCGAAGCATGAAGCTTCTTCCAGTTGGTGATCATCGGTGTCGACATGGGTCTACAATCCTCCATGTGGAATCTGCTAAGGATGTCTACAATATACTTCCCCTGCCCCAGGAAGAAATGTCCCTCCTCCTGCCACACCTCCAAACCCAAAAAGTAATGCATCAAGCCGATGTCCTTCATCTCAAACTCCGCCGCAAGATCTCTCTTGCAGTGCTCTATGAGTCTCTCTGCACCTGTAATGATCAAGTCATCCACATGCAGCACCAGAATGAGAGGCTCCTCACCAATCACAATAAAGTAAAGGTTCGGATCTGCCTCACTCTTTGTGAAACCCATCCCCTGCAAGTATGCATCTATCCTGGAGTACCAAGCTCTGGGAGCTTGCTTCAGGCCATAAAGGGCCTTCTTCAATCTGCACACATGGGACTCCTTCCCATGCACCTCAAAGCCCTGTGGCTGCTCAATGTACACCTCCTCCTGTATGAAGCCATTGAGAAATGCGATCTTCACATCCATCTGGTGGATCTTCCAACCCATCTCTGCTGCTATTGATATAATGGAGTGGATTGAAGTATATCAAGCCACGAGAGCGAAGGTCTCCTCATAATCAACTCCCTCTACCTGGGAGAACCCTCTAGCCACAAACCTCACTTTGAATTTCTCAATGCTGCCATCTGCAGCATGCTTTACCTTGTAAAGCCATCTGGAAGTAACCACGAATTTTCCCTCAGGCCTCGGCACCACCTCCCAAACATCATTCTTCATGATAGAAGAATACTCCTCCTGCATGGCCTCTCTCCAGACCTGCTGGCTAGCTGCCTCCTCATAGCTAGAAGGCTCAGAGTCAAGGATGATGGTAACCATCGCCATATAGCTACAGAACCTCTCAGGTGGTCTACTCTCTCTGACCGGCCTCTTCGGCTCAGCAACAGATGTGTCATCTCTCAAGGTGTCCTGAAGCCACTTGGGCTTCCTCTTCCCTGAGCATGCTTCTCCCATAGGAGAATGAAACTCCTCCTCCTCATCACCATCAGTAGCCTGAACTCCTGACTGTCTGTCTGCTGTCCTCCTACCTGCACCTGAACCTGTAGAAGCTGAGGTACCGTGTGAATTGTCCATCAGTGGACTCCCTAGTGAACTGCTCTGTGAACTGCTCTACATGCTGCCCGGAGCACCACCCCTCTGGCTCGGCGAGCCACTGCTCACTGATGGACCTGACATCCTCATAGATGTACCTTCGGATCCTCCTGATCCCTGCCCACTGGATCCTTGTGACTAACTCAACTGCTGCTGAGGGTCTGGCTGATCCAGATACACTAACTCCCGTGACCTCCTAAAGGCCCTGTCCTCCTCGAACTTCACATCCCGTCTGACAACAACTCTCCTCTGTGCAGGAATGTAAATCCGAAAGGCCTTTGAGGTCTCACTGTAGCCCACAAAGATACCCTTCTCTGCGGTGGGCTCTAGTTTGGTCCTCTCCTCCTTGGGTATATAGGAGTATGTAATGCATCCAAAGATATGAAGATGACCAAGATCAGGTTTCTTCCCAGAGAAAGCCTCCTCAGGAGTCATGTGCCCCAAGGCACGATGCGGACTCTTGTTCTGCAAGTAAACAGCTGTGTTGCAGGCCTCTGCCCACAAGAACAATGGCAACCCCTGATCATGTATCATAGCTTTGGCAGCCTCTATGATGGATCTGTTCTTCCTCTCCACAACCCCGTTCTGTTGGGGGTTGTAAGGAACAATGAACTCCCTCCTAATGCCTGCCTCCGCACAATAGTCAACAAACTCTCCAAGGGTGTACTCTCCTCCATTGTCCGACCTCAAGGACTTGATCTTTCGACCTGTCTGTGTCTCCACAAGAGCTCTGAACTCCTGAAACCGCTTGAAGACCTCACTCTTGGTCTTCAAGAAATAAATCCAGGTCCTCCTGGAGTGATCATCAATGAATAAAACATAGTACTCATATCCACTCAAGGAAACATGAGACATCCGACCGCTCACATCGGAATGAATCAAATCAAGTATCCCCGTCGCTCTGCTGTCACTGCTGGGAAAAGGGGATTTGGCAAATTTGCCCATCGCACAACCTCTGCAAGTATCAAAGTGATCAGTACTGAAATCTGGCACACCTGTAGTGATCTCCCGCAATGTCCTCAAGGCTCCATGATACATTTGTCCCATCCTGCGGTTCCAAATCTCACACAGCTCAGAACTGCTAGCTCTGCTGTCGGTACTACTGCTCAATGCCAAAAGGGGCTGGAATGCAAACTTGTACACCTTTGCATGGCGTACACCTATCACTCTAGCTGAATCAGCTGGAGCGTCCCTGGGATACATCAACACCTGTCCTCCCCTGAACAGTACCTCATATCCTCTGTCCTCCAAAGCTGAGATGGATATGAGGTTCTTCCTCATCCCTGGCACATAAAGAACCTCTGACACCTTCAAGGGAGGTTTGGACCCCCTCTGAAATGTCACTGTCCCCACCCCGACTGCTCTAACAACTCTGTCATCACCGAGTACTACCTCAATATCAGTGCCACTCTCTGAAAGCTCTGAGAAGTACTCACGGACTCCTGTCATGTGACGTGAAGCCCCACTGTCCACATACCAAATACATGTAGATGCTCCGCTAATCGAGGGAAAAGCATGCTCCCTCTGAACCTGTGTGGCAGGTGATCCTGCACTAGAGGACTCACATGTAGTGAACGCAAACTCCCGGTCAAAACGACCCGCAAAGTCCTCAATCTCAGCTGAAGCTGCCACATCCTGGTTCTTCCCCTTCTTCTTCTTCTTCTCCGGACACACAACTGCATAGTGTCCCATCTTCTGACAATTCCAACACTTCACCTTGGAATAGTCCTTCTGTGTGTTCCCCTGTTTACCTTTACCTTTGCCTTTCTTGCCTCCTGCCACCAGTGCTACATCCTCATCCTGCTCAACTGGCTTGGCTGCCCCAAGCTGTCCTTTCCTGATCTCTGTCTGAATGCAATCATCCCAAAACCTCTCCCATGTGGGAAGGGTCTCACATGCACAAACCCCATCAGCAAAGTTCAACCATGAACGGGGGAGGCCATTCACTGCAATACGCACCAACTCAGTGGATGGAATGGCCTCTCCAATCGCTGCCAACTCATCTCTCACATTAGTAATCTTTGTGAGATATCCAGCTGCACTGTCATTACCCATCTTAATGTTCTTCAGCTTCTCCTTCAGGACCATCTTCCGGTTCTCATTGGTACTCTGGTAGAGATTGGACAATGCTGTCCACATCTCATGGGCATTGCTCTTTCCTCTCACATGAGGAATGCAATGGTCTTTGATTCCGTCTAGAATCATCCTCTTACCCTTATTGTTCTTCTTTTTATACTCAGCCAACTGAGTAACATCAGTGGGCACAACAACAGGGTTTTGTGCAGTATGCACCATGATATCCCAGACTTCTGTCTCCTCAAAGATACTCTGCATTCTCTCCTTCCAAACGCTGTAATTTATATGCCCATCCAGCCTATCCTCCACCCTCAATCCCAATGACATCCTGCTGTCCTAAAACTGAAAAATAGCACTGCTGTAGTAAAGATAAAACTGTTGTTTATGAAAAAATCAGCTTGCTGGAATTTTCTGAGTGAAAAATTAGCAACTGTAATTTTTCCTTTTGTTGTCCCAAACTGCCCTTCAGCACTCAAGCTCTGATACCATGTAGAATTTTCTGTTTTCCCACCCCGGTTTTCAGTTTCACCTTATTTCTCCCATGTAGTTAAATGCCCATTCCCATAACCATACATTTAACAGACTGAAAAAAATAAATATGGCTGAAAACACAAATTCTGGAAATTTTTCAGAATGCTGGAAATTGCAGAATTAAAAATCAGCAATTAAAAACAGCCATTAAAACACATTAAAACACTGATATTTTTGGTCAACTTGACCCTGGAAAAATCCCCTACAACTCTTGGGGAAAACCAGTTTGAGAGCTCTTCTTTATTTCTGAAAATTGCCTTTTTACAGTGAGAATTATTCAGCAAAAAAAATCAGCAAGCAAATTTACAACTTATCTCCTTTCCCGTGCCTCACAGCAATCTGGAAATTACAGCAAACAGGACAGCAATAAATGCTGTACGACCTCCGTTTTGTGTGCAGAAAAATCAGCAAACTGCTCCTCGATGTTTGTGCAAAAATCTGTCTTTCACTATGTGCTGAATCAGCTGTACAAATCTGCTCAACTGCTGCCTTGGAATGTGTGCCAAGCTGTTGTCTCCTTCTCCTTCTTGCTCAGAAATCTCTCTTGCTCTCTTACTCTCCTTCTCCCAATCTGCTCATGAAAGAATGAATGACCTTTTCCTCCTTTTCCTCCTTTAATATAACTCCAAGTGACTTTTGGGTGATCCAATTTTGGGTGATCTCTAAATCCAATGGCTGAAATAGATTTAGATCAATGGTTGAGATTAAATGCTCATTTAAATCTCACTTTCTATTTTTTAATTCACCCCACTTTAATAAAGACCCACTTAGTCATTTATTTCCAAAGTCACTTTTCCTTTCTAATTTTTCATTGACTTTATAAAAGTCACTTTAAAATTAGACTTAATAACTTTATCACTTAAAGTCACTTTTAAATTAGATTTAACTTTATAAAATTATAAAGTCACTTTAGGAGAAAAATTAAATTCTTTTGGAAACTTTTCCCTAGGCCAAAGATCAAAGCCTAAGGGAACCACCTGTCCTCCAGTACCAAATTTCAACAAACGAGTCTGACACCGAGTGCACACATGTGGAGGAAGAAACATAGGCGAAAGAAGAAGGGGGCGTAGAGCTAGAGTCCCCCTTCATTCTCAAGAAGCGGAAGAAGACGACTTCTACAGGGCAATGCAAGAAGCAAAAGTCCGAGAAAACAGTGGGCACGACACCTTTTGTCCTAACATAGGGGGACTTAGATGAAATTGGGGATGTGTTTCGTGATGTAGCAATGGATATGATGAGCCACTTTGAAGCGTAGTACTAGCAATCACTCAGTAAGGTACAATAGGGCCTGTGATACTTGTAGGTCCAAACATGTCTCATTCAAGCGAGCATGGCACAAGCGAGTCAAAATCAAGTGAGAGAATCAGTCTTGGACACATAAATCACCATGGATCTCCACATCGTTCAACTGCCAGAAGGATCCCTACGCAACGACTCAGCCGAAGAGTAGGCACACCTACTACAAATGAAGAACATGAATCTGAATCTAGTTGCACTTCCCATTCAAACTTTGCACAAGCTACACCAAGGGGTGTCCCACGAACTCAGGATTCAAGATCAATGCACGCTACTGGTAAAATATGAATTAAAAACCAATAACCAACAAATCTTTGAGGAAAAGGAGGAGGTTACAGCGCGAGGTCAGCAAATGGAAGCAGTGATTGCACAGGCCTGCAGTGCACTTCCAGAACTCAAGATCCCAGTGAAAACGGCCTCCGCGGAGAAGATTCAAAAGTTATTCGATGCAGTCAAAGAGTCTAACGATGAAACTAACCTAGTTATGTTTGTGTTGTAGCTGCAAATTTCAGAGTTACAACTAAATTTGGAGCCCACTACCCCTCTAGAAGTCAGAGAGCAGCATGGAGCTACTATTAAAGAAGGAATGGCCACCTTGGAAGATGCAGTGAAGGGCTACATGAAGCTATTTGAGCAGGACATGGAGTTATGGACCTTGCTTCAGGAGGATCCAACTCTGTAAAATATTGGAGCGGACATCAGGGAAAAGCAAAGAAAGTTTGACGAAATCAGGTCAACCACGCGAACATTAGCACCAGCACAAAGGTTCGCTAAATTACAAGAAGGAAATATCATCCATAATTAAATTGATGAGTTGCATTGCAAGGAGGTGGTCATCCCTCCAAGGACGCATTCATGGGTAGATGAGGCTATCTATTTGACTCTATCAATATAAATCAAGCTAAAAGGGATGCAACAGACATAAAGGACCATGGGCCTTGCAGTTCAATGCCCAACTACTGAAACATTGATCGAGGAAGTGCGTCAATCTGATACGTAGGTTACAACAAACCTATAGGTTTTGAAGATTGAGTTTAGTGAGCTACAGGCAAAGATCGAGGAACCACCAACTGAGTGACTCGAGGATGAGTCATGAAATTGTGTTGAGGACCTATTGGGATAGGGTCCCCTGTGGTAAATGTTGTAATCAATTTTGTTAATTATGTAAAGCCTCTGCATTTTGAGGGAGTGGAGCACAAAGGTCATAGAAGTCAAAAGGGACTTTAATCCCTTAGTTCATTAGAAGATAGGATTTTTTGTGACCCACCCATGGTTTGCCAACCATGGTAATGTAAAATTAGAAACATAAAGGATTCATAGTGAGTCATAGGAAGTCAATCAAATAATTGAATATCATTGTATGGTTAAATAGTCTGAGGCATAAAAGTCTAGTTCCTATACTTAGATGAAGGGGAAGGCTCTTTTTGTTGTGTGTAGGGATACCTTGGTAAGTCTTCAAGCTGAGTGCGTAGGCCTCTACAGCTATGTATGCAAAGAAGAAGAGTCTGTAACAGAAGGATTATATCTAATAAATACTATTTTGGAGAAATACTTGTGTATTTGTACCTTTTGCCTCTTCTTCCTATCTTGCCTCTGCCTCTTCTTCCTCTTCTACCTTTTCCTCTTCTCCTTTAGCACTAGAGTTTTGGGTCTCACCAATTGTAATGACTTGAGAGTCAATGAATTATTCTCTGTCCATATCCCTGAATTTGGACCAGAGGACAATGACCCTTAATTTATTCAAAGAATCTTCCATTATTAGTTTTATGAGGCCATGGTTTCCTAGTGTTGTTTCTTCCCCTCTTTCACCTTCTGACTCATGTCCATGATAAACTGTAGGAGGAAATAAGGCACACTAGGCCTTTGGGCTATTGGAAATCTTGCTTGAAATCTTAATTCATGGATCAGTTTGAAATGGTAGCCATATACTACACTCAGTCTTCCTTCACAAGAGATAAAATTCAGTGTATGGTAGGCTACCTCATCTAAGGGATAGGGTGGGCTCTCTCTTTTGACTCCATTTTTATATTCAATTGGTTTCTCATCAGCGATGAAGAAATTCTTCTTAGCAATGCCACTGCTAGACTTGTCTTCTTTTCTCCATTGGACCCATAAGGGAAGTGTTGCCACCCTGCTAATCATCTCAAGTTTGATGGTAATGGATAATCCCCTCATCACAGGGGTGGCAGTGGCTCATGCCTGAGGGTTTAGGGCCATGGAAAATTCATAAGTGTTATCATCATCATATCCCCTTAGCAACTCAAATAAACCTAACCACGGATGCCTTATGAAAATATATACTACAGGGGGATGAAGGTGAACTCTCTTAGTATTTGTAGGCTCTCTCTTATTAAATCCCCCTCCCGTAATATTCTATGTTTTCAACTAGGTGGAGTGTTTCTTCCTGTGATACTTTGACATGAATTCAGAGGGAACAAAGGGTTGAAATCTCTAGTTGATGACAATTATGTATATCCCCTCTAATTTATAGCCAAAAAAAACTCTTTTAATCCATAAGATGACTATTATTACTAAGAGTGTTCAAGGTTCACAAACATGTAAAGCATGGAGAAAAGAATGAGAGTGGCCACGTAATTTTCACCATAAGACCTGTAATAATGATAATTGGGGACCAAATCGACCTTTGGTAGCATTTTTCCACCCTTGGAGGCTTCCTATATCAACTTTTTGTGCTTCCTATAGATTCCTGCAGTTGCCTCCTGTAGAAATCACAAAGTGGGGTTTGACTTCACTCGATGGCTTCCTAGGCTTATCCTTACCTTAGTCGATCTTGAAATGAGAAAATATGTAAGAGAGTTTGGGCCTTGGTATGTTATATGTTATTTTTGTTAAGCTCAGAGTGTTGTGATGACTTGGCAGAAGTATGAGTTTTCCTCATTTGAACCGTTGGCCCACTTGGAGTTATCATTCTCTCATTCCTCGTAATCAACACCCACTCCCTCTTAACTGATTTTTACTGATGTGACACTCCTACATTGCATTATGACTAATATATCACTTTTTGATCACTAATCGAGGGTGGCCAAGTTAACTGGTCAACTCAAGCTTAAAAAAGACCTTACCTCGACATTCATACATTTTTCATTATTTTACACCTAGGGAGGTGCTTAGAGGTTACCATACCTATGCCTACCTTGTGTTTAATCAATGCATGTTGGAGTGTTGGATCTTTGTGCTACTATTTAGGGATTTTCCTTGCTATCTTTTTTTCTCATGTGTATGCTTTCTTTGCTCCTTTGTATTTGAATTTTGGTGTTGTTCATGTGTGCAAGTTCTCCAATGGAATGTCAGGTATTTTTTTCTTGTTGTAGAGTCCTTCTTGGAATGCTAGGGTGCTTCAAAATGATGTTATCATACCCTCAACTCTATGGGAAGAAAAACTAGGTTTCAGGCTTATTGCAATAGTGGCACATGCTACTACAGGAAATCTTGTAGCAACCCTTTTTTTCTTTTTCAAGGGCTTTCAACTTTAGGGGAGTGATGAGAAAGAGTATAGATGATGTTAGGGCCTTGGTTGAATAGTGAAGGGATATGGAAATGGAAGGAATGCCCTCAGTGTTTTTTTATAAATTTGTATAGATGAGATAGTGCTTAGGGTTAGTTTTAAAAAAAAATGATTTTTGTGAACCATGGATGCATTGAGGATGGGCTAGTGGTGGATCAAGGTGGGAGGACCATAACTAGCCTTGGATAGGTCATGCATGATTATTTTCCAATTTGGATCCTTTTCCTTTAGAATTTCGTGAATTTCCTGTTGTGCTGCAATATCTTCCTGTAATAGTTACAGGACATCCTGTAGCAGTCCAGAGAGGGCTTGGAAATGGGTTTTTGAGCCCTGAGGATGGGTGAGAGTGCTGAGTACATGGTTTTTATGGAGGGTATGGACTGGATGGAGGGAAAAATTGAATGGAACTTGAGCATGTTGTCCTTGTAGGTCTATAATTTACCACTATCCTCGAAACCTACAAAATGACAGAAATTACTAATTGACAGGTTGTAGATCCCTGACATGGCACTCTCCTTTGTTTTTTCTCTTTTTTCTTTTCTTTTCTTTCTTTCTTTTTGAGGGACACACAGGCTACCACAAGAGATGTTTTCAACCTACATGTCTGCCCTAAGCGCCTCAAGGGAGGTTTTCATCCATGGGTATTTTATCTTTTCTTTTTACCTTTTTCCACTCTTGGGTTGCCTCAAGGAGGTTTTCAACCCAAGTGTTGGCATCAAATACCTCATGGAGGTTTTCATCTAGGCCTCTTATTGTTTTTTTCTTTTTTCTTTTTCTTTCACAAAAAAAAACAACAATATCTAGGCATGTTGTGACTTGTAAGCTAGGACACTTCCAACTACACTCACTTCTCTGATGATGGTCTTGATGAAATCTTCCATGGACATTGGATTTTTGTAAATTTTTAATCTCTAGCCATTGACCAGCAAGGTAATCTCTTCCTCATCAACGATCCTGATTTGAATAGCTACATTGTGATGGAATTTATCTATCAGGTATGGGTCTAACCACCTTGTCATCAATTTTCCTTTGAAGTCTTTAAACCTGGAGTCATATAGCAAGGCCCAATCCCCTTCTTGAAAAACCTTGTCCTTTGATGTTCCTATCATGTGAGACCTTCCTTTGAAATTGGATAACTTCAGTGTGTAGGAGTGCCTGCATTCTAAATTTATCCAAGCCATTTAACCATAGAAACCTCTCCTATTGTGCCTTTGTAAAATTTAAATCCAATTGTGTTGTTGTTCTCAAAGTATTGTACTTAAACTCAATGGAGAGTAGAGTCTTATTTCCATAGACCAAGTCATAAGGGGTAAAACCAGTAGGTGTCTTCCAAGTTGTATTATAGACCCAAGTGGCCTCCATTAATCTGTCTACCCAATCCTTTCTGCTACTGCTTACAATGTTGGTGAGGATGTGTTCTAGTGCCCTATTAGTGACCTCTACGTTTTCATTGGCCCGGGGATGATAGGCAGTAGATTTTATGTGCTTGATATGATGTTTCCTTAATAAATTCTCGACTAGATTTGATGTGAATTGAGATCCCTCATCAGTGACTAGCTCTCTGGGGTACCAAAATTTACAGAACACATTCTCCCTTAAGAAATCAGCCACTTTCTCCTAAGTTGCTACCTTGACAACCTTTGTCTCAGCGCACTTTGTCAAATAATTAGTGCATACAATGATGTACTTTTTTTCCCTTATGGTGGATCAATTGGCCCAATGAATTCCATGAACTACTTTTCAAATGGCTCTAAATCCACCTGAAATTGTAAGGGAATTTCATCCTTGGGAGTAGGTTTCTCCATCCTCTAGCACTGATCACATCAACTAGTGTATCTTTTTGCATCTTGGTGGAGACTGGGCCAATAGTATCCATCTTGTAGAACCTTGAAAGTTGTCCCTTTAGAAGGAAAGTGACCTCCACAAGGCCCATCATGACATGCTGAGAGGAATCAAATAATCCCTCTTCCCTGACACACCTCCTCAGGATTTGATCTGGTCCCATCTTGAAGAGATTTCCCCCAATCCAAGTGAAAGTGGAACTCTTCCTTACAATCCTTCTCTTCTCCCTAGATGACAAATTTGGAGAGAATTCTACAGCAACTAGGTAGTTGGCTATATCGTACAGGCATGGAGAGAGAACTGAAATAGAAAATAATTGCTCATCTAGTAGCTTATCATCAAACATCCCTTCATCACCTACAGGGAAAACAAGTCTAGACAAAAAATGTGAAACTACATTTTCTTTAACTAGCTTATGAATGATAGTTAAATCAAACTATAGTAATAGAAGGACCATCTAATAATTTGAGCATTCACATCAGGCTTGTTCATGAAGTACTTGATAGATGCATGGTCAATATGCACAAAATTTTGATATCTAGTGATGTAGTGTCTGAACTTGTTCAAAGAGTGGACAACAGCTAGGAGTTCCTTCTTAGTTACAATGTAATTTAATTTAGCCTTAGACATATCTTTCTAATAAAGTAAATGGCATAAGGCAACTTGTCATCTATTTGGCCTAGAGCTTCTCCTATAGCTTTTCCAGATACATCAGCATGGATGTGAAAAGGAAGAGCCCAAGTTGGGCCTCTAAGTATCGGTGCAGTAGTCAATTTGTCTTTCAAGATCTCTAGGGCCTCTTGGCAACTATCCAACTAGCAAAATTCAAAGTCCTTGGCTAGAAATCCAAACAATGGTGAGGCTACTTTGTTGAAGTCTTTGATAAACCTCCTATAATATCCAGCTAATCCTAAAAAGGCCCTAAAATCCCTCTGCATTTGAGGAGTAGGGACCCTTTTTATGATGGAAATTTTGTTTGGGTCCAATTGTATTCCCTCTTGAGATATTTAGTGGCCAAGGAAAATCCTTGCATTCATCAAGAATTCACACTTATCAGGAGTAAGCAAGAGTTTCATTTCAATGCACTTATTTAGGACTTTTCCCAAGTTAGAGAGAGCCTCGAGGAAGTCACACCCATAGGGAATGAAATCATCCATGTAGATCTCTACAGAGTCATGGAATAGCTCAACAAAGATGTTTAGAACTTCCCTTTGAAAAGTGGCAGGGGAATTACATAATACTTAAGGAAGGAACCTATAAGAAAAGGTACCCCAAGGACAAGTGAATGTAGTTTTATCTTGGTCCTCTGAGTTGATATGGATCTGATTGTAACCACTGAATCCATCTAGAAAAGAGAATAACTTCTTCCCTGCAAGACCATCCAAGAATTTATCAATGAAAGGTAAATGGAAATGGTCTTTCTTGGTGGCTTTGTTTAGCTCTTTGTAATCCACATAGATCCTCCACTTTCCATTCTTCTTTGGGACCAAAACTAGAGGGGATAGCAACTCTCTATCTGCGATGGGGTAGATGAACCTTGCATCCAACAACTTTTGCAACTCTTCCTCTACTATGTATTTGAGGGTTCGGTTCATTCTCCTCTGAGGTTGGTGCATAGGTTTTCATCCTTCCTTGATGTAGATGTGATGACTACACAATGAAGGATGCACCCCCTTCATTTCTTTATAGCTCCAAGTAAAGGCATCTAAGTTCTCTCTTAACATGTTTCATAACTTCTCTTCTTGGTTGGCTAAGAGAGATGGGTTGATCTTCAAGGTTTTAGATGGACCAAATTCTACCATTTTGACATGTGCAGAACTTGGGTCCACTAGGAATAACTCAGTCCAAGGATTCTCCTCAAATTCCTTCACAAGCTCATCAGGAGGCATAGTGTTTGTTATAGAAATTTTTGTGCCTTGCAGCACCAAGCATGAAATTTCCATAAACCAAGGGCTCCTAAGTCCCTAAAAGTGTTGTTCCAACCCCTAAAGGAACAAGGTCAACAAATTATAGCTTCTCCCAGAAGTTCTCCACCATAAATTGCTCAGAATAAGTCAAAACAGGATCATTTCAGCTGCTCCACTAGCTAGCTGCGTTGCATAGCACCTAAATACACTAGCTAGGTGCGTTGCAACACACCTAAATGCACTATCAGGGTGCGTTGAGCGGGAAATGACAAATGGCAGTGCCATTCCACAAGGTGGAAAGACAATGGAAGCTTCCAGAATCTTCTCCAATGACACTTACCTCACTGAATTTGACCAAGGATGAGTAAGAGGCTCTCAATCTCCAAGTGGAAGAAAGAACTGACAGAGAGAAGACACTAGTCAAATCATAAGCTGACTCATCCTCCTTGCATACATCTATATATGGATCCCTCATCCCAGAGTTCCAGAGGCTGGAATTTTGTCCATTGCAAGGAATTGCTGTTGGTTTTGAGATAGAGATCAGAGTATTGGGTGATTTATGCTTTGTTGGAGGTGAAGAAGGGGCTTCTTTGCTGGGAGGTTGATGCTGGATCAGGAATCATCGGTTGTAACTCCTCCAGGATCTTCTTGTTATATCAATAAAACTATTTGAGTTTCTCCTACATGCTTGTGTATCATTGATGCTTGTTACATTTGTATGTTTAGCTTAAATATGATCCTAAGCTTTTTATGAATATAGATCCATGTCTTTGTGTAGTTTTCTTCTTCTCCGATCTTACAGGAACTTGGTGAAGCTGGGAAAGTAAGGGAGCAGGTAGCTGGAAGCTGTCAAAGAAGAGAGGGATTGTATCAAAGGATTAGCGCAAGACACGGGTCGGTTCTTTCTATCCCCCTCTATCTTTAATTCATAAAGGAAATACAAAAGTAGTTTTCTCTGTTTTTTTCTAAGGCAGCTGTCACACCTTAATGGGATAGAGCAGTTCTAAATAGACACTTTTCCCGGTAACAAAATGGCGACTCCGCTGGGGACGATTGTCTAGTTAGTTTGTTTATGTATCCTTTGTTGTTTGTTTCATAAACTTATAAGTAGCATTCGAACTACATTTGCCATAACAAATGCAAAGTAGACATCTACTACTTCAATCCATTCACTGGCTCTGTTTATGATTTGAACAGTTGATTCACAAATGATCTGATTGCCCTTTGTGATAGCTCTTAGACCCTCCTTAGATCTACCCCCTGATTATGCATTACTGATTGCTTTTACTCGGCCAAAAACCAAAGACTAAACTGTAAACCGTGACCCATAACTCGGATAGAATTCTCGTTTCTACCCCAGTGCAGGTACTGTGAAGAGTTCCTGCATTTCATCGCAGTTCCTGAGAGGGAAACCTGCGCTGCAATCCAGTTTCTCTGTGTTACAGGTGCGCTGATCAGACTAGCCTTGTGCAGCTGAGGTTCTTGTGCTTCATTCTTTCCAGTTTTGTCTCTGATTTTTACAGCTTGTGATCAGTATATGTGTCTGTTTAAAAACCTCTTTTCCTTGCTGTAATTCCGCCTCCTTTGTACAAAATAACTGTAGATGTTTTGTGTGTTTGTTGAGTCATTTACAGTTTTCCTTTGCAAAAGTAGAATAGTCGTACTGTCGTCCTTTGATTTAGATCTGTCGCAAGTGTCGATTTCAATCATAGGAGAAAGTTTGATTGTTGTTGATGGTCAACTATACTTTTAATTTTGCCTTTGGTTTGAATTTGTGACTTTCTAGTGTCAACAACGAGTATTTATTTCAAAATCTTAAGGTGTCGTAATCGTATTTATCTTTTGATTTCGAAAAGAATCTTGTTTGTGTTTGTCTCTTGAAAGCAAATTCAGATTTGTACATCAACTTTATTTTTAGCATCAATATTAAGAAAGTCAAAAACAAATACATGCACATGTGCATTTGCATATTGATAGTCTATTTGGCTTGATTTAGGAAAGTGCATTTACAGTGTGCTCTTTGCTCTCTGTGAAAACATTATGTCTTTCTTTTCCCCTAGTAGCTAGGATTTTCATTGCTGAAAAGAGATAAAAGTTTGCTTATCATCTTTAGATTTCATTTTAGGAATTACATCTACATCTCGTGGTGAACCCAAAAGGCAAACTTCATAAGAAAGATCAACTTAAAATAAATTCAATGAATCTAACAATGCTTTGGAACTTAATGCACAACATTTAAAGGTCTAGGCTAGAGACGTATTCCGGCGTCTTAAAGCCTGGTAACTGTTGTCCTCACTGATGGTTGGGTGATTCCTCCACTTTGAGACGATAAGTGCGAATACGGACTTGTGCTCCCACGTACCGTCGAGTATATTTTGGGAGACCCCTATAGGCTTAAATCCTTTATCCATAGGAAGCCATGTCTGCTGCCCTATCGATCGCAATGCACTGAACACAACATTCGGGAAGATTGACTGCCGTACCGTAAAAAGTATTCTGCAGTTTTGCGATTGGTTTGGTACTCCCTCTACCTAGATCTCCAGAGCAATCCCTTTCGTTCCTTTTCAGACTCCTTAACGGAAAAGGTCCGTCTGATCACTTGTCACTTCAGGCTCATTAAAAATCGAAGGAGACTAGAGTCATCTTTTGTTTTTTCTCGACTCTTAAAAACTGAAAAAACAAGTTGTGTCAAAAGCATCTAAAATTCATTTAATTCGGAAACACACTTCCCTTTTTTATTTTAGTTGATCGAGTAATCCGCAATCGTGGAAGAAAGTAAATTGAAACCCCGTCGTTCACGGAGGCTTACGAGTCAACCGTCTTTGTCTCCAGAATTGAAACCAGTACGGACAAAGTGAACGCGTTTAACCGGTTCCAAATCTCCTGTTAAAGTTAGAACAAGTGTTCCAACGACATCAAAGACTTCGGTTACTCCAAACATTTCTGGAATCCCTGCCTCTACAGAAGAAGTTCAACAGCCACAGAGGGACAGTGATACTGATCCTAGTCTGAGAGTGAACACTTGTGTTACCGAACCAGTTCCATCTACAACTGGTTCGGAGAGTCTTACTCTTCAAACATCTATCGCTATCGATTCCATACCTTCTTCGGCACCAGAAATATTTTACGGACCTGACGGTCTTCCCCTTCCACCTGGTCTGATTGTGATTGAATAAATTGTAGAAGATCCTCAAACAAGTACTCCAACGCACTTTGGAGTCGGGATCACTCTATATCCTTCTTCATCAGAAGTTAGTCTACCACCAGCGGAAGCTCCTGTAGAATCGCTAGGTAATATTTTGGATAGACTACAAATGTCTGAGCAACCGTCAACATCTAGGACTGTGTCATCTGACACGGCGACGACAGAACTCCCTGCTATCACTCCTACAATGTTCGCCGGCATACCATTTGTCCCGACTAGCTCTCAGCCGCTAGAAGGAGCCCATTCAGGGGCTATTACGACAGTATGGTCCGTTCCTGTTTGTTCATCCGGAATAATATCCGGAAACTCTTATGTTGAGTCTCAATAGATTGATCCATTTGGAGGTCAATTTGGGAAGTCCGGTCCCCAAGGGAAAACAATCCCCTTGAGTTCCGGATTACCACCGTATGGGGGGCAGTATGCCCTTTCATTACCCCCTCCGGGAGGATATCCATACGGGGGTTCACAACAACATTCAGGTTACACTGGAATTACCTCAAGTGGTTGGGTACCTATACTACCTCAACAACCAAGAGTTGTGTATTCGATGCAACAATGCGTACCTATGTCGAATATCCCGACTACACCAGCTATTGTGACGGTGTCACAAGTTCAAACGCTGCCTGTTGTATGCCAACCTCAGATTTCTCAGGTTGTAATGTAACAACCCCTTGACCCTGCGACTCAACCACAATCACCGACTAGTGGGGCGACACAGGTCTAGACGGGTACAATTACCCCTCACCTTGGTCCAACGGTTAGTATAGCGCAACAGCACATGGCTGGTGCAATACCACAACCACAATTACAACAAGTATACCAAGGTTCTGAGCAGCAAATATTTGCGAACAGTGGACAGTCGTACATTCAAAACGGTCAAAATCAACCATTTTACAATGGTCATGTCCACCAACCTTACCAAACATACCAGCATCAAATTCATTATGCTGGTATGCAAAGACCAACTGCTCAGGCAATCCCATCTTATCCTGGGTATGCTTCACCTAACTTGAATCAGCAGTTACCCTTTGTGGCAACCTTAGAGTTACCTGATTTAAATCAGTTAACAAACGATCCAATTGCTTACGCCCCTTGGTGGCCAGCGAATCCGCATAAACTTCCATCAGATATTCCTAAATTTAAAGGAAATCCAGGTGAAGACCCATAGAATCACGTGATGACATTTCATCTATGGTGTTCATCAAACACCCTAAATGATGATTCGATAAGAATTCGCCTCTTTCAGAGGACGTTAACGGGTCCGGCGGCAAAATGGTACATTGAATTGCCTAGAGCTTCGTTCGACAACTTCAGTGCCTTAGCCACAACCTTTTTAACCCATTTTCAATTGCCAATAAGGTACGAAACGGGAACAAAACTTCTTACCAACTTCAAACAAACAACGTCCACTCACATATCTGATCATATACATGAGTGGTGACGTCGTCGTAGGATGGTAAAAACGTACGTCCCCGATCAGCTATTAGCTGAATGGTTTATCAAGTCATTATTGCCTTCCATCACGGAAGATGTGGCAAAGGGGGGAGTCGTAATAGAAGAGCAAGTTATCGCTCGTGCACAATATCTGGACTTGATCTATACTCAATCCGCCACGCTCTACGACAAAATACCTGACACCCCTAGACCGGAATTCTCAATTCCTCCTCCTCCTAAATCAAACAATGACTCTCATGCTGGCGATGGCGTGATTGGCACGACGGACATGAAATCTACAAAGGCTACCTCCAAAAAGGCCCGTAATATTTCAGGTCAAAATGCAAAAGACGAACTTCTTGCTTCAGAAGTAAATGTCGTATCGACAGATAAAGGCAAAGAAACCAAACAACCAGGGAGAAAGAAGAAAGGAAAAGGGAAGAAGAAGAAACAGGATGAATCATCACCTGAAAAATCTTCTTCAAACCCTCCTGGAAATAGGAAACTAAAATTTCCATGCATGATATGCGATGAGGATCATCGGACTTTAGATTGTCCACACAGAGCAGAGCTTAAGAAATTCTTTAAGAATTCAAAAACCTCCGCAGTGTTAACTGATCCCTTTCCAAATCCAGGAACAAATCTGGTTGAGAGTGGAAATGCTTCCCTGTCTCAAGTGTTAATGTTGTCGGTTTCAAAACAACAAAATGATGCTTTGATATCGACAAGGAACAAAGATTATGGGAATCCACAGCTGCCGAACAACAAGGATAAAGATCAACCAAGTAGTTCGACAACAACTTCGACAGAAGTTGTGCCACCCACCATTCCTGAATTAACGATAAAACCGCCAAAGGGAGTAGTACACAAGTCGGCATTTAATCCCCGCGCTAGAGCGGCACAGCATTATAACATAGTGGAAGATTTGGCCCAATCGCCATCCGCTATGTCAACTCTTGAAGTACTACAAAATTGCCCATCCCAAAGGCAGGCTTTATTGTCAGCCATTGGTGGGATTGACCCAAAGGATTCCGATCTTGTATCCTTCAATCATAAAGGATACGATCCTCAGTTACCAGCTCAACTAGCTTTCCTTATTCAAGTGAAAACCCTCAACAAAATTGTTCATCGAACAATTATTGATGAGGGGGAATCTACATGCATTATGTCGATGAGTTTCTGGAAAACTTTAGGATCTCCAACCTTGTCGCGATCTTTGACGACATTAAAAGCATTCGACGGAAGGACATATACCCCATATGGTATCCTAAATAACTTGAAAGTTGAACTAGGAGGGAAAACGGTAGAAATAGATGTTGAATTCATCGATGGGAATCTTGATTACAACATCCTACTAGGAATACCATGGATTTATGCCATGGCAGTTGTTGTGTCGACATATTTTAGAAAGATTTCATTTCCCTTTCAAGGAGGAATTACAATCGCCGATCAACAAAACTTTCTCCCCAATGGTTCTCAAGTTACAGGAAGCATTCCCATGATCCATGGAAGCCCCCATTCGCTTCAGAATATCGGAGTAGGCCTACTAAAAGATCCTATACTAATGGGAACCTTCGCTCTTCCACCTCCAATCAATCTGGCGGAAGTAGCGTCAATAGAAACCTGCAACATGATATCTTCTACAAAGATCTCAGAAAACGATATCGACATGGATCATGCAGTGGTTTTGCCCCCAAGCCCAACGGAAATATTATAGCAATCAATGTTTCTAGCATGGGAGGCAAACCCGAATCAATGCTCATCAAGCGTTTGGATAGATAGGTCTAGAGAATATGGTACTCCTTCTAATCCTTGGTCACGACTGCATGTCACCGACGAAGGAATTGTCCAATCAATGGTAATCGAAGGAACACCATGGAATGATTCCCACCATCGTTCTCTTCTTCCGGATTGTGGAGAAGATACTCAAAATGACCTTTATCATCCCTCAGTCTTTGATTTTCTATCAAATACTGTAAATACGGTGGATTCCGAGCGAAACTTGTCCAACATTGAAGAGACTATAGCCATAAATATCTCGACCAAAACAGATATTGTAGAGAATATTTATATTGCCAAATGTTGTTCTCCTTCAAAACTGGAAATATATGACGCTCTTTTTCGTGAATTCAGAGATGTCTTTGCTTGGTCATACAGTGAAATGCCAGGCATTGACTCGAGTATCGTTGAACACGAAATTAAGATGTATCCAGATGTCAAACCAGTACGACAACGGCTAAGGCAGGTGCACCCCAAGAAAGCCATTGCTATTAGGGCAGAAGTTGAAAAACTTCTCCATGTTGGTTTCATCTACCCGGTTCCTCTAACCGATTGGGTATCGAATATTGTCCCAGTTATGAAAAAACAAGGGACAATTAGAGTGTGCGTCGATTATAGGGATGTAAATCAAGCTTGTCCAAAAGACAACTACCCTACACCCTTCATTGACCAGATAATTGATGAATGCGCCGGATGCGAAATCTTTTCATTCATGGATGGATTCTCTGGATATAATCAAATAAATATCCGCCCACAAGACCAGTCAAAGACTGCATTTATTTGTCCGTGGGGCACATTCGCATATCAAAAATTACCCTTTGGTTTAAAGACGCAGGGGCGACTTTTCAGAGGGCAATGAATTATGCCTTCCATGACATCAAAAACATCGTTCAACCATACCTCGATGACCTTCCGACTCATTCGCGAAAGCGGACTGATCATCCGCAGCATTTAAAAGCGATATTTCTACGTTGCCGACACTACAAGATACGACTCAATCCACACAAATGTGTATTTTGCGTCAGTTCTGGTCGTTTACTTGGCTTCGTAGTCTCCAAGGATGGGATTCGTCTCGACCCATGTAAGGTCCAGGAAATCATAAATTTGCCTCCACCTTCAAATTTTCTTCAGATTCAGAAACTCCAAGGGAAAGCAAACTTTCTGAGGAGGTTCATTCCAAATTACGCAGAACTTGCTAAAAGTTATACACGTCTTTTGAAAAAGGAGGTACCCTTTGTCTGGGATCAGGTTGCGCAAGCTTCCTTTGATGCTTTGAAAGATTCCCTGATGAAAGCATCATTAATGTACGCCCCTGATTATCAAAGAGACTTTAACCTATATCTGGCTGCAGTAGATACGACCATTGCAATGGTTTTAGTTCAAGAAGTCGATGGAATTGAGCGTCCTATATATTATTTAAGTAAAAACTTAAATGATACAGAAAGCAAATATTCTTACGTTGAAAAGCTAGCACTTGCAGCTGTTCAAGCGATATAGAGATTTCGACACTATGTCCTCTTTCGGAAAACTACCATTCTGTCAGATTGCAACCCCATGACTTATATATTGTCGCGAAAGTTACTGGGGGGCAAATACTCAAAATGGATAGCAATCCTACAAGACTTTGATCTGGAATTTGTAAAATCCAAATCAAAGAAAGCTCTAGTTTTCGTAGAATTATTATGCAATCTTCCATCATCGTCCAACGATGAAACATCCGAAGAATCAATCGTGGATGAGAGTTTGTTTCTGATATCTACAAGCAATGAGTGGTATGGAGATATAATCATTTATCTCCAAACACAAAAATTTAGGCCAAACACCTCCCACTCTAAACAAAAACGTATTCGATGCCAAGCAAAAGACTACATGATCGTCGGTGATACACTTTACCGTCGTGGTATCGATACAGTTCTGAGAAGGTGCCTCACCCATGAGGAGGCCGAAAAAGTCCTGAATGAGTGTCATTCAGGCGCGTGTGGGGGGCATCAATCTGGATATGCTACAACACAAAAAAATTTATGAGCAGGATACTTTTGGCCAACAATGTTCAAAGATTTCATAACCGCAGTCAGAAGTTGCCATGCTTGTCAAATTTTTGATAGCAAAACCAGAAGACCACCCGCACCTCTACAGCCAATAGTTTCTGTTGGGCCATTCGCCAAATGGGGCATCGATTTCATGACATGTAACCCCACCTCGACCGGGGGGCATGGGTATATCATAGTCGCAATTGACTATTTTACCAAATGGGCCAAGGCGATGCCTACATTAGATAATACTGGTGAAACAGTTGCCCTCTTCTTTTTCAATCATGTAGTCACCAGATTCGGTGTACCACAAGCTGTAGTCACAGATCATGGATCGCATTTTCGCAATCACATGATGGTCGAATTAGCTGCCAAACTAGGGTTGTCTCACGACAGCTCTACTCCGTATTATCCGCAAGCCAACGGACAAGTTGAAGTGATCAACAAGGTCCTGAAACGCATGCTAAAAAGGATGATCGGAGTTCACAAAAGAAGGTGGCACCTAATCCTGTACTTAGCCTTGTGGGCTTACCGAACATCGGTAATGAATGCAACCGGGTTCACACCCTTCCAACTGGTATATGGCCTGGAAGCAGTCTTACCAATCCAGTTTGAAATATCGTCTCTCAAACTCGCAATTGATCTCCTCCCCAAAAATTCAGAAGAAGAGGCTCGTTTCTTGGAATTAATCCAATTGGATGAAACTCGTCATGAATTCGCTCTTGCTAACGAAGCCCATAAGAAACGAGTCAAGGCGCAGTTCGAAAAAAATGTCAAACCCCGTGTCTTCTCAGAAGGTGACTTGGTCTTGCTTTACGACCAAGAATCCGATAAATTGGGAGTAGGTAAATTTAAGTCTTTATGGATGGGCCCCTATATTGTTAAACGAGTGTTAGCGAAAGGAGCCTACGAGTTAATGGATTATGACGAAATTCCATTGGCACAACCCCGTAATGGGTTGTACCTCAAGCATTACTATGCGTAATGGTAACCAGCATGCTTTTGTTATGTTTTTGTTTTCGCTAAAGTATTTGTTTTGGTCGAGTAATCCACTTTTTACATTTATTGCAGATGTCAAACCTATTGGAGACATGTGTTGGATATGCCGACGGAGTGAGTCGTAGTTCACGGAACCTGTCCTCCGCAACCTGGGCCATTTTTTATCCAAGCGGCGAGTTAGTAAGTTTCAGAGGTGTATGTATTGGTTGGTCAACAAATAACATCGCTGAGTATAACGCGTTGATAGAACTTCTCTCTGATGCCATCACTCATGGTATACGTCGACTAATTGTCAGGCTAGACTCACAACTCGTAATACTACAACTCAACGGTATATATTCCGTCCGAAACCCAATTATTTATCGCATGTTCCTAAGGGTTAAGATTTTGGAAAGACAATTTGATCTTATTCAGTATCAACATATTTCCATAAACTTAAACACATTAACTGACTCATTAGCAAACTATGTGTTAAATAGACATTTGCAACATTTATAAAAAGAAACACGTCATCAATGTTTCGCATGTGGATCATGTAGCTCAACCAAAATAAAACTCCGAAAATCAAAAATACATATAACTGTTTATGGTTTACACATAATGTTCTGTAACCAAGACAAAATCGGTCAAATGACCCAAAAACTCAAAATGCTAGTGGGCACCCTAGTCTAATGATGCTCGTGATAGCAAGTCATAGCCTGTGCGATCATGCGTAAGAGACGAGTCCATCGTTTGGGCACACCAGTAGTATGCCGCTGTAAAAGAAAAGGTAGCTCATCGGTCCTCACATCCGGAATACCGAGAGTGAGGCCCTCAACCTGCTCCTGCAAAGCTATGAGAGTCTCGGCCACATCGAGGTCACGAAGAACAGCTCTTCCGACGGCCTCTCCTGCTGGGGCAACAGCTGGTACTCTCAAGCGAACTACTGGACGAACAGGACCAACATCTGCATGTACACATGAGTTTGATTAAAGTCTTGATAGAATAAAGCACAAGAAAATTACAAGCAAAAAACAATAAACAACAATATGGTCAAAGATTTTACCAATGGCGCCCCACTGCTCGCCATCTGACAATACTAAATCTGGATCACCCCGAAAGTCCATACCAGCATATGGGTACTCAGAATAAACCATCTCCTAACGATCAAACCACCTGAAGAAGGTATCAGAAAATGAAATCTGAGACTGGCCAGCATGCCTAGACATATGGTCAACCCATCTCTGCATACGTGGTTCAGTAGGAGAAGGTAAATCGAGTGCAATGTACTGCGGCTGCATCAGTGGTATCTTCTCCAAGGCAAAGGCAGTCAAAATAGAACCATACCCAAAGTTCTTCAACCTACCTTTCTTTATCTTGGTAAACTGTTCTTTCATCACAAGAAGTACTGCGTCACACCAGTTGAACACCTTCGGTTGGAGGCATTCCAAGGCATGCTGCATATAAGATTGATTGGCTACATGAAGATACGCACTACCGGCCATCCTACCAAAAGTAAATAGAATAGTCCTAAGGGACCTGTTAGTGACATCACAGATGATGATCTTGTCGTCTTTACTCAGCTGAGATCCTTCTCTACAGTACCGGCGGACATAATCTCTCACAGAATCGCCTCCTTGAGCCGAACCTGACAAAGAGATGGGGGCACCCTGCCTCGACAAGCCAGTCAAGAAATAGATGTCTACTGCAGTCAAGGGGATAGATTTGCCCCTGATCTGGAAAACCTGATTGGTAGGATCCCAAGCATCGAGCAAATACTGCAGTAAGTTGATCTGTTGTCTCATGCTAGAAATGTGGAAGAACTTCAGCAAGCCACAATTCCGCAACGCATTCACTGTAACTGGATAATGTAGGGCAACCATGTCCTCTTCTTCATGCTCACGTTCTCGCCATGTAAGGGTCATCTTACTCCAAAGACCTCTGAAAAACAAACAAGAGAGGAGTTAGGTCCTGATTTTGGTGAGAAACAGGAAAAATTTCCATCAAAAATTGTGCATCAAATTCCCTTTTTGCGCCCAACGCAGCTGAAGCAATGTTCTAGGTGCGTTGAATGTCAGATAGCCTTTAGACAGGCCAACATTCAGTGCAGGTTTCGATACACTGAGGGTGTGTTGATGGCAGAACGAGTTCCTCAAACCCCAGGGGCTCAGAAAAGCTAGGAATCAAGCTCAAAATGAAAAATGGAAACCATGAAATGAAAGAGCTCAGGTTTAGCTCCTACCTGGTCCAAACGGCGCCGAGAATCATCCACAGAATCTCCCGAAATCAACTGGTGAAAATCGAGGGGGAAAAGCACCTCCAAAGCTCCAACAAACCAAGTTCAAATGAAGTGGTAAAATGAGAGGTAAAAGACACTTTTTAATTACTTTTGCGTAGTTCAAAGTAAAATATTAGCGTTTTAACTCATTTTCAAGCAAATATTGTTCATTTCTGACTAGTTTGATGAAGCAGTTGAAAATACAGTACGATCTTTGAAAGAACAAAGCTATTTATGGTAAAATCAGAACAAGACCATCCAATCGAGCAGTGTTTACCGCGAGGTTCAAGCTCGTTAAAAAATAAACCCGGACCGAGAAAATGTTTCCACCCGCGTTTAAGCTCGTTAAAAAATGAACTATTCCCTAGTAAATAACCACCGTGAATGTAGTACTTCAGCCATTAAAGCCTTAGTCGTGTTTGCACCGTCACCTCCACTTTTCCATTGGCCGATCATTCACCTCCATTTGATTGTTTACCCATTTTGAGGAATAGCTGCGAAGAGTGATTTCACTAGCCATCCTTGTGACACTACCGTGATTGGAAAATTCCAAACCTTACCTGGAATCAGCTGCTACCCGTTTTATCACTCGTTCCTCAAAAGACGAGTCTCCTTTAAGCTCTTTTCAACTGACTCGTAAAATATGAAAAGATTTCCGAGCCATTGGCCTCTCGAGCTCGTTAAAGGGACAGGAAGTGCTATCCCTCCTCTAGATTTTAATCTTTTTGGACCTGAGGGATTATTACACAAAAAGATCGAGCACTTGTTTTGTTCGGCTCGTTAAAACTATCGAAAATTCATCCCTTCTGTATTGTTTTATACTTTTTCGAACTTAAGGGATTAGATGACGAAAAAGGAATTTTGGAGTTACCTTTACGTACCTTTTCAGACTCTCTAAAAATGAAAAGGACCGAGTTATCTTTATCGTTAAACTCGTTAAAAAGATTAATAGTGACAAACTTGTCTTTAGACGAGAACGAGTTTCACTATTGCTAGGATCGTTAAAACATAGTGATGGGTTTGCCTGAAGGGCAAATTATAGAACAAGCATATGTTATCCTCCTCAAGCTTGACAAAAATAAAGAGGTACTGGTCAGCAATGACTGGGGAAAAATTGGGAAGAAAACTCAAAGAATCTTTGTTGGTAGCAAGTCGCTCTTGAACATGACACTTCCACTCCATGTCCGAGTCGGGTTGGGTTATTTCATTCACCGGTCACATCGCCATGGTCACGCCATACCATCCACATTTGGGGTTAATGCTACCAATCCATCACATAAGTGTCGCCGACATGTTCAAGAGAAGTCATCCAGAGAAGTCACATGTGTCCCACCCACTACCATACATTATACTCCATTCTTTCATGACCGCCATCCTGAACCATATATCATCAGATTGTTTTCACCTCCATCAAAATCATTTGCTCCGTTGCATGTCATTGATGTGGGATTCATTAAGGCCCTCCTTTGCCAGATCACTTCTTGTCGACATCATCTCATTATCCAAGAAGTTGGTCTAGGAACACCCCATTCAGTACTTTGAAGCTTGCATGCCTCAATGGAAAGTTTCTCACTTCCGGCGATAGGTTTACATCAATGGCCTTCGACCGAAAGATTTTGCGTGGTGTTCGACGCCAAGTCCTTTATTCACACCACATGAATTGTACTGTAGTACCTTGAGGGTCATTATCATTATCGGTGATTCCTCTCGCGCTTGTTAACAGTTTACATCATTGACTGGTAATCAAGCGATGTCTTTCCATGTTCGACTTCAAAACATTTCTCACATGGATCGACTTGTACTTCGAGTGAAGATCGGACGAGATTGAAGACCCCGGATCTAGTTTCATCCATCCGGGCTGCGATATATATTCAGGAAAATAAAGACATTAAATGTACAACATTGCAGCACAGATAATCATCCTACCAAAAGGATGATGGCTCTATCAGAATCATCAGTCTACACTCAGACGATTGTCTGTCATATGTACATGAAAATGAATTTATAAAGCTAAGCATGGGAATTCCCGCCTCAGCTAGATCATGAAAAACAGTATGAAGATAATGTATTGCATTGTATCTTATTACAGGTCTCCTCCCAGCATTGAAAGAACTTTGAATCCTCATAATAAAGCATTTCACCCGATTAACGGCCTCATACTTTAGGGGGCAACTGTTATAGACATTTTTGTGCCTTGCAGCACCAAGCATGAAATGTCCATAAACCAAGGGCTCCTAAGTCCCTAAAAGTGTTGTTCCAATCCCTAAAGGAACAAGGTCAACAAATTACAGCTTCTCCCAGAAGTTCTCCACCAGAAATTGCTCAGAATAAGTCAAAACAGGATCATTTCAGCTGCTCCACTGGCTAGCTGCATTGCATAGCACCTAAATACACTATCTAGGTGCGTTGCAACGCACCTAAATGCACTATCAGGGTGCGTTGAGCGGGAAATGACAAATGGCAGTGCCATTCCGCGAGGTGGAAAGACAATGGAAGCTTCCAGAATCTTCTCCAATGACACTTGCCTCACTGAATTCGACCAAGGATGAGTAAGAGGCTCTCAGTCTCCAAGTGGAAGCAAGAATTGACAGAGAGAAGACACTAGTCAAATCATAAGCTGACTCATCCTCCTTGCGTACATCTATATATGGATCCCTCATCCCAGAGATCCAGAGGCTGGAATTTTGTGCATTGCAAGGAATTGCTGTTGGTTTTGAGATAGAGATCAGAGTATTGGGTGATTTATGCTTTGTTGGAGGTGAAGAAGGGGCTTCTTTGCTGGGAGGTTGATGCTGGATCAGGAATCATCGGTTGTAACTCCTCCAGGATCTTCTTGTTATATCAATAAAACTATTTGAGTTTCTCCTACATGCTTGTGTATCATTTATGCCTGTTACATTTGTATGTTTAGCTTAAATCTGATCCTAAGCTTTTTATGAATATAAATCCATGTCTTTGTGTAGTTTTCTTCTTCTGTGATCTTACAGGAACTTGGTGAAGTTGGGCAAGTAAGGGAGCAGGTAGCTGGAAGCTGTCAAAGAAGAGAGGGATTGTATCAAAGGATTAGCGCAAGACACAGGTCGGTTCTTTCTATCCCCCTCTATCTTTAATTCATAAAGGAAATACAAAAGTATTTTTCTCTGTTTGTTTCTAAGGAAGCTGTCACACCTTAGTGGGATAGAGCAGTTCTAAATAGACACTTTTCCCGGTAACAGTGTTGGGGGGCTGGTTCTGGAGGATTTGGTCAATGAGGTTTCCCCCCTCCTACAATAAAATATAGGGTACATATTGGATGGGATGTGGTATGATGCACTTCATATTCCTCCTCCTCTTCCAACCATAGGGGTAATTCATGCTCCAGGGATGGTTGAGTAGGAGGGTGCAATACCAACTTTTTGTACAAATGCCCATTCTTAATGGTCATGTTCCCATCTCTACAACTTATGTAACCATTAGCAGTGGCTAGCCATGGTATTCCAAGGATGAGAGGATAGCCATTGAATTTGGTCTTAGGCTAGAGAATTATGAAGTCAGCAGGATACTCCTAGGAATCAATAGATACCAATACATCCTCAACAATTCCTTCAGGAGCCACTATGGACCTATCTGCAAGATGCAACATTGTTGTCATCTTTCTCAAAGATCCTTGGAGGTTTAATTTGAGCACGGTTTCCTTAGTCATCACATTTATAGCAGCCCAAATATCAATAAAGGTTTGAGGACAATGATGCCATCAATGTATACATCTACCATAGGACTTACAGGGTCTAAATACTTTGGGCAAGTCACTCTCTGCAGCATTATATTAGATAATTGACCAATGAAATTGATGGTATGGGTGTCTTTCTTTCTCCTCCCAGGATGTTTGAAGAATTTCTCTTTTATAACTTATTGTATATGGGAACATCCTTGATATCTTGGAGGAGTGGGATTTTAACAAACAATTTTTTCAATTCTCCCAAAAGTTTAGTCTCTTCTGGGGTGTGTTGGTTAGGATGGATCAATATTTTAGGAAAAGGAGGTGGATTTTTTTGAGGGACACTCTCTTCCTTTTCCTCTTCAAGCTATTTAGGTGGAGATGGAGGTTGGTTATTTGGGGGCACTCTCCTAGACCTGATGTTGATTTCTTGAATCTCTGCAGCATAGGCAGGGTAAGATGTCTCTCCACTATAAACCTGTTGTGCCTTCTTGTTGTTCGGGTTCAGATTTAGTTGAGCGGGCATCTGTGATTGCTTGGGTGAAGAAAGATGAATGAATTATGGTTGAGATGGAGATGGAGGCAGTAAAGAAGGAGGTTGGTTGAATTGAGGCCTCCAACCTTTTTATGGGTTATTCCACTGGGGATATGTAGAAGCATATGGCTGAAATGTTTGATTGGCAGTTTAGAGAGGATACTGAGGTGCATAAGGCCAAGGAGAAAGTGTGGACCATGAAGGATGAGTAGGGGTATACAAAGGGTGAAAGGGTCCATTCTGGTTGGGATGGTAATAGAAATAGGATGCACCTTTCATGCCCTGCTAGTATGGTTGAGGTCCTTGAGGCCTCCTTTGATTGATGTAATAGAGTTGTCTAGCCCCACCTTCCGCCCCCTGGTATGCAGCTTTCAATCTAGGAAAATAAGGACACTTATCTGTGCAATGGTTTTCCTCACAAACTGAGCAGTCCTCTATAACATTTAATGGAAATTCATTTCTAGGGTGCCTTCTCAGTGCATTTAGGGAAAAAGATAGCTAAGGCTCTCTCTGATTCCTCTTATCTCCTCTTGATCTAGATGGTGTGCATTTGTAGAGAAAGGGTATGCAACATTTCACTTTTAAAGTCCTCCAACATGTTTCCAATTTCATTCTTGATAGATATGGTGGAGGAAGAGGAACTAGCCAGAGCTTGGCTAACCCTACCCTTCTTTCTAGAAGCCCTAGAATGGTTTTTTAATACAATATGTCCTCTGAAATTAGTTACCGTAGAATCCACAGTAAAAACCATTTTTTGTCAATGTTTCAAATCCCAACTGGGATCCATCATTAGGACTTCATGAATGCTTGATAGAAGAAGAGATCAATTGAGGGATTAAATAGTAATGAGGAGATTAGGTTTTGGGATGAGATGAATGTCGACCATGTTTCAATAATATTAATTTTTGATTAATTATTGATGAGTTAATTAATTGATTTTAATTTATTATAAATTATTATTTTATTATAAATTATTATTATGTTAATTATTATTCTAATTAAAATTAATAACTTATTTTTATTTTTAATATAATATAATATAATATAATAATCTTTATTATAAATATTTAGTGATTATTATAGTAATACTACATATAGGTATTTGATTTTAATATATGTTAGTATAATATAATATTATTAATTATAAAATAGAATGTGAATATTTAATGAATAGTAATCTTTAGTAAATTGTATTAATATTTAATATTTAATATATATAATATATGTTAGTATAATATTTATTATAAAATAGTATGTAAAATCTATATACTAATTAATAATACATATTGGTATTTTAATGAATAGTAACATTAGTGTATTGTATATTAAAATAACTTAAAATAATAATTATTAATTAATATTATTAATATTAGAAATCAATATTAATAATTAATAGTTGATAATTTATGTCAAGACCTAATAATTAATATTAATAATTAAAATAGTAATCATAATAATTAATAATTAATAAATAATTAATAAATAATAATTGATAATTCATGACAAGTGTTTAATTTTTAATAATTAATAAATAGTTTAATTAATTAATATATTTATTTTTATGAACAGTATAACTAATTGATAGCTTATGATTAATACATCATAGTAATGCTTTATAATAATAGTTAATGATAAGGTAATAGCTATATCATAATTACTAATGTAAATATTGTAATTAAGTACTAGTTATTATTATTATTATCATAATTAAATTATTATAGCAAGGCTACTAACTACTAAAACAGAGAAAGGGAGAGGGAAATCTACCACCAAATGCTAAGCCTAAGATGTATTGTTGACCTTAATTTCTCTGATTAGGGGAAGCTAGCTACCACTAATCTCCATACCATTGTCTATGTTGAGATTATGCAGATGCTTCATAATTTCAAGAGCTTCTCTAATCTTTCATCTATGATGTTGTTCTTCCCTTGCGACAATTGAGGCGCTTTCCAAACACACATGGTGTTTTTTTTTAGGAGTGTTCTGCCAAGGCCGAGGTATGAGACCTTTCATTCTTAATATCAGCTCCATGCTCCTTGAGTCTAGTCTGCAGTGAGCGACCTGTTTCACCGATGTAGCTTTTTCCACATGAACAATCTATTTTATAGACTCCCTTAAGTTGATGTATATCAATACTATCTTTGACCGACCTCATACCTTGCCTAATAGTTCCAAGTGCTGAGAATTGCGTGTTTATGTTTTTCTTCCTTAGGATTTTAGCAATCTTATCTGTTACTCCATGAATATAAGGTAGGAAAACCCTACCACACTGAGACTGGTCTTGAGCCTTAGGTTTATGAGATAACATCCTTCTTTCAGCTTTCTCTATAGCTCTTTTAATCTCTTTTTCTTTGTAGCCTATACTCTTAAAGGTAGAAACTAAATGTTTCTTTTCTTCATTAAGATGCTCAGCGTCAGAAATTCGAAGGGCCCTGATAGCAAGAGTGTTTAAAACACCAAATTTCTGGGCTGGGTGATGGTGGGAATCAGCGTGGAGGTAGCTTTCTGTGTGGGTTGACTTCCTGAAAACCTTATGCCCTAAAGAGCCATCCTCTTTTCTGATGATGAGCACATCTAAAAATGGAATGCTCATGTTTTCTTCAAGTTCCATGGTAAATTTTATTTCTGGTGAGATAGAATTCAGGTGAATAAAGAACTTGTCAAGCTCTGTTTTACCATGTGTCCATTTTATATTGGTATCATCGACGAATCGCTTCCACCAAGCTGGCTTCAAAGGGTAAGATTCCAGGGCTTTCTTTTCAAAGTATTCCATGTATAAGTTGGCCACGATTGGCGAAAGAGGTGATCCCATTGCCACACCGGATGTCTGTTCATAATATATTCCTTGGAAAGTGAAGACAGTTGATCGCAAGCAGATTTCGGCCAATTTTGCAGTTCCTGGATCAGTAATATCTCTTATAACCTGAATGGCTTCATCAAGAGGAATCTTGGTGAATAAGGACACTACGTCAAAGCTAACAAGGATGTCATCACGTTCTATCTTCTCATTTTTAATAAGATTCACAAAATCATGGGAGTCTTTGATGAAAGAATCAGTGTTTTCGACAAGGGGCTTAAGGATTTTCGTAACATACTTAGCAAGCTCATAGGTTGGGGATCCAATGGTATTAACTATTGGTCTAAGAGGCACCCCTTTCTTTATGGATCTTGGGTAACCCATAGATTCTTGGGATAGTTTCACAGGAAGGGGTCAATTTCTTCTTTAATTTATCTTCAAGATTGGAATCCGAAATTGTCTTTTTTACTTCCTTCATAATCTTGGGAATGGGATTATTGTTCAGATTCTTATAACTCCCACATCTGAGGTGTTCATTCATTTTGCATACATAGTCTTCTTTATCCAAGATCACCTCTGCCCCTCCCTTATCTGCCTTAAGAACCACAATTTTATCATTGTTCCACAGGAATTTCAAGGCTCTTTGTTCTTCTTTACTCAAATTACTTTTGGGAGTTTTGGCCTTTATGTGATGAGGGAAAATTCTTGTCTTAATGCTTCTTTATCTTCCAGAGGAAGATTATTAATCCCATCCTCTATGCTGCATATCAAATTTTCAATAGGAAGGTTTTTTGGAGTAACTGCAAATCCCAAACCTTTACTGAGGACACTAATGACTTCAGGATCTAATTCTTGGGAAGATAGATTTACCACCTTCCTTTTTAGTTTAGTCTCAGATGCATTTTTTAGGCCCTGATTGCTATTGTTAATTCTAGTTTCGACTGTGGTATGTGTATTACTTTTGTCTGAGTTCTGATTACGCGCATTATCATTAGACAAGTCATGATTATGCGTATTATCATTGTCTAAACATTCACTACTATTAATTCTGGTGCCAATGTTATCGCTGTCTAAATTGTCAACAGTGCCAAACGAATTATCCACACTTTCCAAATACTGATTAATCCTTCTTACAATGTCATATATATTACCGATATCTGAGTTAGAATTCTTGTTATCTGAGCCTTGCTTCTGCGTGTCATTGTTGTCCAAATCTAGGTTATCTTGCTTCTGTGTGTAATCATTGTCCAAATCAGTGCTATCTAAACTCTGCTTTTGCGTGTGCCGATGCTGCCTTTGTTATGCGCAATAACTTTCTGATTTACATTGCCAACATGATAGCTGCCTGCGTTATGCATTTTTCTGGCATGTGAATCCTGAATTTCGTTATGCGCAGTCTTCAAATTCGTTGTTCTAACTTCCGCTGAAGAGCAGCAACTCATATGAATTTCTTTGTTATGCGCAGTCCCTTTATCCAAATCCACAGTTTTCAAATTCGTTTTTCTAACTTCCGCTGAAAAGCAGCAACTCAAATGAATTTCTTTGTTATGCATGTTTAGTGTTACTGGTATGTCCTCCCTGATTCCTCTAAGAAATACTAATTTGAGTGATTCAGGATCAAGGGTGCATCTGGCCCTTTTACAACTAAGTTGGAACCTTTACCCATAGTCTTCTAGGAATTCATTTGGTCCAAGAGTCATTCTAAAGATTTCCTCTTTGGTGTCTTTGGACCTACAATAGTCCATGTACTTTTGGTTAAAGGATTATTGCATTTGAGCCCAGGTTATGATGTTATCCCCAGGTAGATCCATGAACCAGCGCAAGGATGCATCCTTAAGGGTGGATGGGAACAACATCAACTTCAATTCATCAGAGGTATAATCATAAGTTCTACACACAACAACAAACTCAAAAAAAAATGTATTAGGTTCCTTTGAGGTTAAGCCATGGAAGCGAGGAAGGGCAGAAAGGCTTATATGTTTCATCCTAGCATCTCCATTAGTCTTTATGATGGGAAAAGCACCCTCATTTATGTTTTCAACCATGGTGTAGGTATGTGGAATGGTTTCTTATTCTTCCTCCCCAATAGGCTCTCCAAAGATCTCAAGTTGTTCACCTAAGGGGTCCTTTAACTCCCCCGCAGTTAGAAAGGGAAGTTAACAGACACCGAAGAAGAGTGAAGGTTGACTAATTGATGGTGTGGGGGTATTTGGTAAGAATTTCCCTAAAGTGTCTCTACTCCTATGAGTCATGAAAGTTATTTTTTCTTTTTGGGTTTTTTTTCAAAACCAAATGTAAAACAAAAAAGGAAAGTAAGAATAACATCTATCTAGTGAATGCAAAATAGAAAGAAAAGTAGAAATTACATCTACCTAGACACCTACCCAACAATGGAGACAAAAAGTGATGACCCTCAATATTGCAACAAGAATGCTACAACTCCCAAATCTACCAACTTTACTTTATCAACCTGGGGTTTCATACAAACTTAGAGTTGACAATGTTATATACACAGTAGATGCATCATCCTATTCATGCCATACACAACTAGGTCACTTGATCATTAGGGTTTCAGAACATTCCTCTACTTAACTGAAAATAATCTAACTACTTGAAAGAAAAATGTAAAGGCTAGTCCTAGTGCAGAGAAAGTAAATGCTTTTCAACTTGGAAAATAAAAGTTGTCAACTTGTATATGCTATGAAAGAACAAAAACCTTATGCTAATTTTCAGAAGGGAAACTATGCTAACTTGAACTCCATCATATATCTATTAGGGTTGCTTGAAAATATAATATTATTATATCATTTCATAATTCAAGAATGCATGTATTGACTATCTAATTCACACTTGTAGAGTAAACAAAGTTCTAATTGCTAAATTCAAAAATGAAAGAACTAATGTTATTTAATCTTGCAAGAAAGGAAAGGGAGTGAAGGGACTGACCTAGGTGGCACTTTTGGTCATGGAAGCCAAGCTGAGGGGTCAAAATACTCCTAAATTAAGTTGTCTTATCATTGCAGGTCAACATAGGGTCAAAAATGGTTGCTACAAGTGTGCTACATGATGTTGTTACAGGATTCCTGTACTGCTACAAGATGTCCTGAAATGCCATAGGAAGTTGGTTGAGAGGGTTTGGAGGGTAAAAATGGTGATATGAACTGTTGGAAGGTTGTGTGAAATGTATGAAAGGTGATAAACACCCTTATCCAAGCCCAATACTTCAAGAAGGTCATAATTGGGCTATGATGGCTGCTCACGTTGACCGGAAAACAGAGATCTAGAACATGGGTTGGAATGCATCAAAGGAAGGTGGACAAGACATAAATGGAGTTGGTGAAGGGATTCCTTTCCTATAGATCCAACGTCCCTGTAATAATACATGCACGTGTTTCTCTTTTCATTTACAAATTATCACAAGTCAAAGTGGAAAAGATGAGTTGAATTTGGAGAATCTTATCTAACTAATGCTAATAAATTGATTTATGAACTAAACTGCCTCCTAAGCTACAAGAATCATGAGAATAAAAACAAAAAATTTAAATATTTCCAAGAAATCATGAACAACTATCTAACTAATGCTAACACTTGATCTATGCAATGAATAGAAAATCACAATCCGTTTTGGGGCTGTGATAGTGGGGTCCTCTAATCATGATCCATGAGGGAGATGAAATAGGGGTCACTGTCATAGGACTTTTTATGGACTTTAATCTACTAAATTGTAACAACTAATTTACCATCTAATCTAAAGGAAACATGCATGAGAAACAACTTAATCAATATTCTAAGCTAAAAGAAACATGAATAAATGTCACCAATTACTAAACATTCTAGAATAAGGATATAGATACAAGAGAGGAACTTTTTTTGCTAGGGTTGGGCCCTAACCCAAGAGCTTCATCCCTCTGAGTCAACTTAGTGTTGGATCAAAACATGCCTTCTCATTATCATTCAAAAAGTCTCAAATACATCATCAAAATAACAGTAAAATTTGCTTCAACTTAATGGCCTCTTGGCTACAATAAAACTTTTAATCCTAATGAAATCCTTAGCTTGTTTATTTATACAAAAGTGGAGCTACCAATATCTCCCTAGAAAATAGGGATATTTGAATCCCTAACTCAATAATAAGTGAATCTAACTCTTCTTTGACTTGCACTAGCTTAGTTGTCACTGAACTCGGCCTGCTCAGTTGCCAATGACACCAAGTTGATGAGATATAGTGGGGGATCTTTAATTGTTTGGAGGAGTTAAGGAGGTGGACCACCTCCTATAATCTCTCTTTCTTGTCTACTTTGATTTCTTGCACTCAGATCAAGTCAAAATTGCTCCAATTCCTCCATTTAACACACCTTAGGCCACAAGACATAGCAACACATCTTGTACTCTCACACTAAGCATAATATAACGAAATTTGTATAGAAATGTGAGAAAAAGATAATTTAATAAGTTGGAGGATGGCATTGTGACCCATATAATATACCTATTAATGAGCCTCATCACCAAGATTCGGGTAATGGGAGGGAGAATCTACCGAATTGGGAACGTGTTTGGTATGATTTAGTGCAAGAAGAAATAAGGTGGAATGCCAGAGATGGGACCTCGTCCAAAGAAGAGGAAGAGGAATTTTCATTAGTCAGCAAGGGAAAGAAGGCCAAAGGGAAGAAGTCCAAAGTTAAAGCTCATTCTAACCAAGAGGAAAATTAGAAATACTTGTCCAAAATTAAGTGCTTTCACTGTCATGAATTTAGGCACTATGCCATGAAGTGTCCACAAAAGGAGGAAAGAAAGAAGGAGCGTGCAGTAGAAACATCAGGTGAATATTTGGCTTCACAGTTCAAGCTTCACTTCACTCCCATTGCATACGTGGAGAGCATAGTGATGAGGAGCATGTGGTATCTCGACAGCGGTGCCTTGTTCCACATGATGGGGAATAGAAAAAATTTCAGTGACTTGGAGGAGAAAGATCTCTAGACGAACATTAAGTTTGGAGATGACAGAAGGTACAATGCGGCTGGTATTGGTACAATCACCTTTCAGAGGAGGTTGGGTTCTCCTCTTAGACTCAAGGATGTGATGTTTCTTCCTGGTTTACAGAAGAATCTTATATATGTTACAGTGTTGGAAGATTGTGGCTACAATGTGATATTCAACAAAAGGAATGCTTTCTTGAGACATAGCAGCATGGGATAGTTGAAGAAGATTGGGGTTCAAGTCAAAAACTTATATGCACTTATGGTAGAAGATGCATGAAAATCCTTGAGGATAAAGGAAGAGACTAGAGATATGATGGCTGAGAGGGATTATGTTAGACCTCTCAACATGAAATCTTAGAAGAAGCCTCATAAATTTTTGGAGCAGCCACAAACGGAGGAGCAAACAGGAGGCAGAGTCCAAAAATACACTAAAGCAAACACCTCCAGCAGGCAGAGAGTTTGATCCAAGTGGGAAGAAGGAGCACATGCAGCCATACCTCCAAGTGTGAGGTGGGGAGATGTGAAGCCCTAGGCCAAGAGTTGAAGAAATTTTAGGGTCCATTGAGGTGTTATCCTCCTGGATCATTACCTTGCTATGGGGGCCCATAATATTCAGTAATAGGAGGATCAGTGTATGTAAAATATTGAGGAGTGAAGAGGAGTGTTGACAACAGAGAAAGATGCTTAGTAATAGAGTCAACAACAACACAACTTTCCCAGTAGACAATTACAGAGATAGTTGATTCAATGTTTTTTTTTATTCTTCTCAGTTGCAAATGTTATAGTAGCAGTAGAAAAAATTAGAGGTTTTTCATGTAGTACATTCCAAAGTTTCTAGATCGGGGTAGTTGAGAAACATTTTCTTGGTGAGAGGGAATGTTTAAAATGCAATAAGAAAAGTCTCAATTTTTATTTTTGCCTCAATTAAAATTGAGGAAATTCAAAATTCCATATTAGCAAACAACTTGGAGGAGATAACTGAGGTGACATAGCACTTTTCACTTAGTTAATAACACTCAATTCGAGTTAATGAGTTGAGGTCCAGTTTACTTGCATTGATTCCTAAAAATAGGAGTCTAGCTCGGTTAATTCGAGTTAGGGGAATGAAGTTCAGTTGTGTGCAGTGCGTTTCTAAATTTTGGGAGGCTAGGTTGAGTTAATTTCAATAGTAACAATTTAATTCAATTAAATTGAGTTATGGTCAGTCAAACTAGTTCTAACTACTGGCAGAACTAGTGGAAGGTCAAGCAGTGAGGTGTGACTTCAGTGATCATCCAAATAACTAATCAATCAACATAAATTAACTCATGCATGGAGAAAATTCGAGTTACCCAGTTGAGATTGTAGTTCAAGGGCAGTGTACTGTTAGTTGTAAACTATTCTAAGTTGTACATATGGTGCATGTAGTCAGAGAGTTGACCTAAAGGAACTTCGCAACCCAATGAAGGAAAATTCCTATTAAATAGGGGCATACTTCCTCAAGGAAGAGCACAAGGAAATAGGAACTTAGGAAGTCTATAAATTGGCTAAGTGTCAATCTAGGTTTAGTCAGTAAGACAGAGAGATAGTCTATACTAGTGGAGAGTCTTCTTAGGTTTGAGTAAATGTTGTATTTTCTTCTCTATTCTCTAATTAATGCAATACAGATAGTAAGGGGTTTTGAGAAATTTCTTTCCACTAGATAAATCTTTGTATATGTGTGATGATTCCTTTTTCATGTCAATTTTCTTGTTTTAGATGGTGAATTAACTTTCGTAGATGAGTAGAGTAGCTTCAAGTCTTGTGATTTAGTAAATTTCATGAGCATTTTTGAATCTATACATTAATTTCTATAATTTGTACATCCCAAAAGCAGAACTAGATTGGGTCAAACTTCTACACTTACCTATGTATCTATGGAACAATGTTGTGTTATAAGAAATAGGGAATTCTCTAGGATGATATCTAGATATGGCATACCCTAAAGACAAGTTTTCATGTGTATGAATTTCTATGGAGGTGGACCTGGAGAAAGGGCTTCCATCTAAAATCAAAGTCTCTATGAATGAGTGGCCTCACTTGCAACCTTTGGATTATGATCAATTTCCCTTCAAAGGTAGGCACCGTCATGAATATGGCCACTTCATTCGAAACTGTAAAAATAAGTAATCATAGCAAGAGGAGGCTACCCAATAAGAAAATTGGACCCTGGTAAAAATAAAGAACCCCATAAATCAAGGTGGACTCGAACCGAAATGAAAACTATAGGATCAATCAAGGATGAATCAGTTTGAACTATTAGCCACAATTGGGGAAGTAGTAGCATATGAAGAAGGACAAGTTGCACAAGTAGAAATTTCCCCAGTTTAAACAGTTGACACCCAGGAAGAATAGGGCCCTACACTAGTTGAGCTAGTATTGCAATAGCTTCTGGACGTCAAAATTTTGGCATAGAAATATTAAAGTCGTCACAAAATGGAGAAGAAGGATTAATTGAGTGCATAGTATTAAGGAAGTAAAATTCATTTGAAACTCTGGGAGACAAAGGCTCAAAGAGAAAAGGTAAGGGGCACACATACCACAATTGGTAGTGCCTTAGAGAAGGTATGTCAACTTGATGAGCCTAGGTATTGCAGCAAGAATGCTACAACTCCCAGGGCTACCAGCTTTACTTATCAACCCGGGGTTCGTACAAACTTGGAGGTGACAATGCTATATGCACAAGTAGAAGTGAATGTACTACCTATTGTTATTGCTCATCTGGCAAGAGACCCCAGGGATTCCAAGACAGACTTCTATAGGGTCATAAGAAGCTTGATTTTGATGGAAGAAGAGAAAATTTATTCTAAGGAGGAGCTACTCTACTGTAGTAATGAAGGAAAAAACTTGTAATGCTAACTCTCACGAGACCCTAGCTAACCAATTAAACAACTATGCTAAGTAGAATTACTAGAACAACACTAGTCTAATGATAATTATCTAAGTTACAGAAGTAAAAGCATCAAAAATAGACTAAGGGGTAAGAAAAGGAAACTAAGATAAGTCGATGTTTAATCGAAAGAGCAGTCAGAGGACAACATTGGTGAAAGAAGGACATGAGGGAGCAATAGCACATGAGAACTGTTGGATCAAACGGGTGAAAGGTAAATGAACAGTCGAGATTGGATCACAGGAGGCTTAGGTGAATAGGTGAATGAACAAGGTAAGGAAGCAGATGAATGACTGAGATTATATCATGGACGTTAAGTCAAAAGATGGATGGACAGGACTAATCGATAGATGGACGACGAAGATTAGAGCACGGGAAAAAGAAACGTATAGAAATGACAGAGCAAGTTTAGAGGGCGGTAATCTGTTTATCACGCACCCTCAAAGTTGTAAGAATTTTTTCGAAATTTTACGCGATTAGCCTCCCCAGGCAACACATAGCACAGGGAAATTTCTCTTATCGCGTGCCTTTGGGTGGATAATGACCGGATAGAAATCCATGCAATATGGTGCGATAGCCGTCAGATCTGTCTAGGCAGATCAACGATGGAGACTTGACCGAGTTGGTTGGCGAGTGGGTGTGCGATAGCCGTCCAATCCATCAAGTCTGATCTACAGTTTGGATTTAAAGTGCACAAAGTCAAATGCTAAAAGTGAATTCGAGCGGTGATTGGTCAATTTTTCTTGTGAAAGGTGATCTACCAGTAAAAATCATTTAAACATGAATTATCATCTTCCGCTAAGAATTTTGTGCTGAAGGAGAATGAAATGGGAATGTGAGGAAGATCAAATGACAGGAAGAGAGTGAAGGAACAGGTGACCATGAAATGAGCCAAGTAACAATGTAATGAATCAGTGACTGCATTAAACGACAAACTTCATGCAAAACTGAAACTCTGTGTTTTTGGGGTTGTTGCATGGTTTCTTCCTCACTTCATGGTCCCAGAGGGAGGAGGTGAGGCCGAGACACTTGTGGACAACCTTATGGATATTTTCTTTGCTAACCTACTAACTGAATGAAAACATAAATGATCTACTCTACACTACTGTAATGAGACTGCAACTATTTAAGCAGATGAACAGTTAAACAATAAACCTATGGAATGGAATTGAACTACTTAAGAAGATGAACAGAAAATAGGAAACTATGCTACTTAACAATATAATAAAGAGGAGCTTTTACTGCTAGGGTCGGGCCCTAATCCAATAGCTTCAGTCCTATGAGTTAACTTAGTGTTGGCTCAAAACAAATCTCATCTTCATTATAAAAGAACATTGTATTACATCAAAATTGTTACAAGTCTACACTTAGACACAAAGTAGAGTAAAAATTCTAAATACGTCTAATGCTTGCTAACTGACTACTAGTAACTAACTAAAAAAACGGAGGTCTTAAGCCTCTCTACTTATACATCTGAAGTCTCCAACAACTTCTTTCAAAATTAGGGGGGCATAGCTCCCAATTCAATTATAAACTCGTGTTTTCCCTTTAACTAGCTCAGTTTCCTTCTAGTAGGGAGGCTTGGCTCCTAACTCAAGATAGACTCATACTTTTCACTTGCTTGGCTGCCTTCTAGTACACCTGATTTGGCTGTTTGCACCTTCACTTTCTTGGTTGCCTTCTAGTATACCTGATTTGGTTGTTTGTACTTTTAGCTGATGGAGGGATATTCGAATGGAGGGGTAGTAAACGAGGAGGATTTACCTCATTTAATTCCTCTCCCTATCCCATTCGAGTTTTTACCAAGGTCTTTACCATAGTTCCTTGCTTTTATCTTTTATCATTTCATTTTCATTGCTTTTATCCTTTATTCCTACATTACATGCACATTAGACCAAAGAAAAATATCCAACTCTACTCATCTCATAAACAAAATATAATCAAAAGTATGCAATATGTTGTAAGAATAGTTGGTTTGACTAAGCTAGGAGGTGAATTAAGGTCAATTAAGGCCAATATAATTACTCAATGATGAGGCTCATCATCACCCCCCTACTAAAATTGTTGCTCATCCTCTAAGCAACGTAGTGGCTCTGGTAGCCTCTTTGACATCCTATGCTTTTGCTATGGTCTCTTCTTCTTATTCATAGAAGCCTGCTTTCCTTTCCACTTCTTCTCACTGATATTTTCTGATATTCAAGCTATGTGGCAGTGTTTTCCATCTCCTTATGCAGGCATGTATATTATCATTTCTTAGCAGCCTAAACATGTCCTTAAAATGTGAAATTTCTTGCTCTTGGGTAGAAAGATATCTAAGTGCCAACTAAGAATCATTTTCAATTAGATTATTGGTACGGATTAGGGCCATGGGATTTGATTGTTCAACTACTTCTCTGTCCCTAAACACTTAGCTCTTTTGTTTCTTGTTGCTCTTTTTTTTTTCAATGCCTTCTTCCTCTTCTATTTCAGCATCATGTTCCTTTGTATTAGTGTTCTTCATCATGTCCCTCTGTATTAGCTTCTTCCTTTATCCACCTCATCCTGATTAAGCTCTGTATATTCTTCTTCTTGTTTTGCCTCCTCCTCACTGATAGACGGACTAACACCATAGATGAAGGTTCTGATGTCATCCTTTGCTGGTAAGTCATTGAAGTCTGTCCATGTTATAGGGATCATGGAGTTTAGGAGGGCATCCTCAATGAGGATTTTGATCAACCCATGGTGAGTCCATGAGTGATTGCATCAGCAAATAGGGTATGCTAAACCTTTGGTGAACTGGTGTTTCTAACCCAAATATTAGTTCTTCAAGCATTCTAAAATGGTATCCATAAACAATATTGTATCTACCCTCACATGAGATATACTTGATGAGCATCTTGTTTGTGAGGCTTGAAGAGGTAATGAGCAAATTCTTGAGAAAATAGAGTTTCTTTTGTATGTAATCCACTAGCCTCTTTTTTTTAGAGGAAACTGGCCACCTTTTAACTTACAAACCAACTACCTCTTAGCCTTTACAACTTTTGATCAAATGATGTATATGAGTGAGTGAGCAAGATACTTACCTATGGCCTTAATGGCATGCTGTAGTTGTCAAAGAGCAGAGGTGTTGCTAATGTTCATTCTTCTTCCTCCTCTTCTATCTGTTGATGGTTTCTTGACTGTAGATCTGATGTTGCTGCTGCTGCTTCTGTATGGTCATCTTTCTTCCTCTTCTGCTGTCTACTGATGGTTTCTATGACTACAAATTTGATGTTTCTGAATGGACAAAGGGAGTAGGAGTGTGTGTGAAGGCAGGGATGATGGTAATGGATGAGGTGAGGGGTACTTGTAGAAAACAAAATTTTCACTTGAATTGGGGCAATCAAGTGAAAAACAATGGAATTTATGGAGGGATGCATGGTAAGGAGTGGAGGAGATGAACATTTGTGAGGCAAGGCCCCCTTTGGATCTTCTCTTTGCTCCCTGATTGTCTTTCTCATCCTCCTACAAATAACAATTATGTTTTTTTCTTTTTCTCTTATATATATATATATATATATATATATATATATATATATATATATATATATATATATATATATATATATATATATATATATATATATATATATATATATATATATATATATATATATATATATATATATATATATATATATATATATATATATATATATATATATATATATATATATATATATATATATATATCTATATATTAAAAACACCTAGGCTGCCTCAGAGAGGTTTTCACCCTAGATATTTGCCCTGGGTGCTTCAAGGAAAGTTTTCACCTAGGGATCTTCTTTTCTTTCCATTTTTCTCATCCTTGGGCCACCTCATGGAGGTTTTCAACCCAAATATGGGACTCAGACACCTTATGGAGGTTTTCACCTGAATCATTATATTGTTTTTTTCTTTTCCATTGACCTAATGAGGGAGGAGCTGAAACTTGCTCCACCATCATCATTGTCTTATTGATACTGTCAATGAACTCTTGTTTAGATAAAGGCCTCTTGTACATTTTCAATTTGTGTCCATTAACTAGTAATGGAATGACTTCTTCATCTATAGTTTTGATTTGCATTGAACCGTTGTCATGGAATCTTTCCACCACATAAGGTCCGAGCCATCTTGTCCTTAGCTTTCCCTTGAAGTATTTATACATGGAGTCATATAACAATCCCCAATATCCTTCTTGAAATTGCTTCTCCTTAATATTCTTGTCATGCCAAATTTTCCTCTGAAGCAGAACTATCTCTGTATGGAGAAGGGCCTGCATCCTGAATTCATCTGAGCCATTTAAATGGAACAGTCTTTCTTTTTGTGCCTGACTGAGATCCAAAAGGGTGTAAATCTAGTGGTGGTCTTCCATGTTGTATTATAGGCCCAGGTGGCCTCAACTAGTCTTTCTGCCTAATCCTTTCTACTGTTGTTCACTACCTTAGTTAGGATGTTCTCCAGTGCTTTTTTGGTCACCTCCACTTACCCATTAGCTTGTGGATGATAAGGAGTGGAGGTCCTATGCTTAATTTTGTGATGCTCGAGCAGTTCTTCAATCATGCTGGAGGTAAACCCGTTGCCTTGGTCTGTGATTAGCTCTCTAGGGTACCCAAATTTTTAGAATATATTCTCCCTTAGGAACTCAGCCACCTTTTCTTCTGTTGATGTCTTAATTTCCTTGGTTTCATCCCACTTAGACAAGTAATCAGTGCACACAATAATGTGTTGTTTTTGCTTTGAAGGAGGATTGATAGGCTCAATGAAGTCCACGCCCCACTTGTCAAATGGCTCAAAAGTAACTTGAGGTTTTAGGGAAATTTCATCTCTGGGAGTAGGCTTTCCCATCCTCTGGCACTGATCACACTAACTAATGTACTTCCTCACATCCTAATGAAGAGTAGGCCAATAATAGCTTGCTTGCAACACTTTTAATGTTGTCCTCTTTGCTACAAAGTGACCTCCACAAGGCCCATCATGACAGGTCAGAAGGATGTCAAAGACTTCCTCTTCCCTTACACATTGTCAAGATTTGATCTAGGCCAAGTTTGAATAGATTGGCCCCAATCCAGGTGAAGGGGGCACTTTTCCTAATTATCTTGCTCTTTTCTCTGGAGGGCAGGTTTGGTGGGAGCTGTGCTTATACCAAATAGTTTGATATATCAACAAACCATGGGGAGAGCACTAAAATAGCAAACAAATGCTCGTTTAGTAACTGATCATCCACCATTCCTTCTTCACCTGTAGGAAAATTCATCCTAGATAGAAAGTCAGCAACAAAATTCTCTTTACCAAGCTTATCAACAATAGTTAGATCAAACTGTTGCAATAAAATTAACCATCTTATGATTCTAGCATTTACATCTGGTTTGTTCATTAAATATTTAATTGCAGCATGATCAGTATGCACAAATGTCTGATAGACTGTAATGTAGTGCCTAAACGTTTTTAATGAATGCACAACCAGGAGTTATTTTTCGATCATAGTATAATTTAAATAAACCTTTGACAGGTTTTTACTAGTAAAATAGATGGCATAAGGAAATTTCTCCTCTACATGATCTAAGGTTTCTCCTATGGATTTATGTGAAGCATCAGCATGGATATGAAAAGGGAGGGCCTAGTTTGGGCCTCTAAGGATTGGTGCAGTGGTTAATTTCCTTTTAGAATTTCTAGGGCCTCTTGACAACTCTTTGACCATATAAATTCATAATCTTTGGCCAACAATCCAAACAAAGGAGAGGCTAACTTGCTGAAGTCCTTTATGAACTCTCTGTAGTATCTAGCTAACCCTGAGAAACTCCTGACATCTCTCTGTTTTTTTGGAGTTGGGACCCTTTGGATGATGGCTATTTTGTTTGGGTCCACCTACAATCCTTGCTAAGATATGGAATGACCTAGCACAATCCCTTCAGTCATTAAGAACTCACATTTTTCTGGACTAAGAGACAGGTTCATTTCAATGCATTTGTGTAATACTTTGCCTAGGTTAGTCAGGGCTTCTTGTAAATCACATCCATAAGGTGTAAAATCATCCATATAGATTTCCACAGCATCATGCACTAGTTCAACAAAAATACTCAAGATTACTCTCTGGAAAGTGGCAGGAGCATTGCATAAGCCAAAAGGTATAGGAAAAAGTACCCCAAGAACAGGTGAATGTGGTTTTATCCTAGTCTTCTGGGCAGATCTGGATTTGGTTGTACCCACTGAATCCATCTAGGAAAGAAAAGAACTACTTCCCTGCTAGGCCATCTAGCACTTGGTCAATGAAGGGTAGGGGAAAGTGATACTTCTTTGTGGCTTTATTCAACTCCCTATAATCAACACAAATCCTCCACTTACCATTCTTCTTGGGAACTGGCACTAAAGGAGAGACCCACTCACTATTAGAGATAGGGTAAATGAACCTTGCATCTAACAGTTTTTGCAGTTCTTCTTTGACGATGTCTTTAAGGGATGGATTCATTATCCTTTGTAGTTGCGTGACTGGCTTGCAACTTTCCTTTATGTATATGTGGTGAGTACACACTCAGGGGTGTACTCCCTTCATTTCCTTATAGCTCCAAGCAAAGGCTTCTAGGTTTTCTTTCAACAATTTTCATAGTTTTTCCTCTTCTAAAGTATAAAGAGATGGATTAATCTTCAAGGTTTTCTCTGGTACAAATTCTATGGTTTTGAATCGGAGTGGGTTGGAATCAGCCAAGAATAAGTCAATTTGATGATCATTTAATGTTTCCTTTACTTCTTCTTCTAAGGGTAATGAACTAGGAGTTAGACTTTGGAGCAGGTGTTCAATTAAGTCATCCTCCTCTTGTTGTCCTCCTCCTATGATTACTTCCATAACATAAAGTTGGGAAGAATCAAGCTCATCTTCTTCCTCCTCCTCCAACCATAAAGGTAAATCATGCTATAGGGAGGGTTGAGCAAGAGGGTATAAGATTAACTGTTTGGACATATGCCCATTCTTGATGGTCGTATTCCTAGCTTTGCAGCTAATGTAGGCATCAGCTGTGGCCAACCATGGCCTTCCAAGGATGAGAGGGTAACCAGTAAGCTTAGCCTTAGGCTAGAGAACTAGGAAATTTTCAGGGTACTCCCAAGAATCAATGGAGACCATCACATCCTCCACAATTCCCTCAGGGGTGACTGTGGAACGGTCTGAAAATTGCAGCACTGTTGTGGTCTTAATGACCCTTAGAGGTTAATTGTGAGCATGGTGTCCTTGGTTATCACATTAATGGCAACCCCAATATCAATCAGAGTGTGTGGGACAATGGTTCCATTGATGTGCACATCAACTACAGGGCTTCCAGAGTCTAGGTATTTTGGACATATTACCTGCCCCAGCATTAAGTTAGATAACTACCCAGTGAAATTAATGGTAGGGGAATCCCTTTTTATTCTTCCTGGATGCTTAAAGAACTTCTCCTTAATAAATTTATTGTAAATAGGAACATCTTTGATTTCTTGGAGAAGGGGGATCTTTACACATAGGTTTTTAAATTCTCCCAAAAGTTTAGTTTCTTCTGGGGTAGGCTGGAGTGGTTGGGCTAATATTTCATGAAAGGGTGGATTTGTTTTAAGGTTTCTTTCCTCTCTTTCTTCCCCAACCTCCCTATGTGGAGAGAGAGGTTTTTTTATCTTGGAGAATCCTCCCAAATCTTAGGTTGATCTCCTGGATTTCTACAACATAAGCTGGGAATGATGTCTCTCCACCATATCCTTGTTGAGCCTACCTATTGTTTGGGTTTGGATTTGGTTGGTTAGGCACCTGGGGTTGCCTAGGTGGAGCAGAGTGCAAGAGTTGTGGTTGGGTAGGTGGTGGAGGCAATAGGGATGGAACATTGTTGACTTGGGGCCTCCACCCCTGGGGTGGGGTATTCCACTGGTGTTGTGGTTGAATGTACGGTTGAAATGACTAGATGGATGGCTGGGAATGATATTGAGGTGCATAGGACCAAGGAGCAGGTGTAGACCAGGGAGGATGAGCAGGGGGTCCCTAAGAAGGTATAGTTGTGGTTTGGTTGGGTCTGTAATATGCATGGGATGATCCTTGCATACCTTGTTGGTATGGTTTAGGCCCAGGAGATCTCCTTTAGTTGATGTAGCAAAGCTACTCAATGACCCCTTCAGCTCCTTGATATACACTTTGAGTCCAGGTAAAGAAGGGCACTTGTCTCTGGAGTGGTTTTCTTCACAGACTGAGCAAATATCAATACATTTCAATGGGCATTCATTCCTAGGATGCCTCCTGGTGCATCTAGGACAAAAGATGGCCAAGGCTCTCTCTGCTTCCTCTTGATTCCTTTTGATATTCATGGAATCCAATTGCAATGCAAGGGTTTGAAACATCTCACTTTTGATGTCCTCCAACATATTTCAAATTTCACCCTTGATGGATGAGTTGGAAGATGATGTACTAGCCATAGGTTGACTACTCCTACCCTTTTTCTTGGTTGCCTAGAATGGTTTCTAAAGACAGTCTTGATATGATCATAGGGTAGTTGGTAGATATCTTCTCCTACTAACAAATGTAATGTATCTAGGATATCCTCCCTTACTCCTCTAAGTAGGACTAGGATCAGTGACTCAGGGTCAAGTGTGCACATGGCCCTTTTGTAACAAAGCTAGAATCTTTCTTCATAGTCTTCTAAGGATTCATCCTGGCCTATGGTCATCCAAAAAATCTCTTCTTTAGTGTATTTTGACCTACAGTAGTCCCTATATTTGTTGTTAAAGGCCTAGTGCATCTGAGCCCAAGTTATGATGCTATCTCCAAGTAAACCCATGAATCAACACAATGTTGCATCCTTGAGGGTAGATGGAAATAGTTTTAACTTTTTCTCATCCTCTGCATAGTCATAGGTTCAGCATATAACAAAAAACCCAAACAAGAAAGTGTCAAGGTACTCTGTGGTCAAGCCATGGAAACGAGGTAGAGGAGAGGGGCTTATATTATTCATTTTAGAGTCCCCATTGGTTTCCCTAATGGGGAAGGCACTCTTAATTCTCTCTCTATTTCCTCCGTCATCTTGGTTTTTAGCCATTGGTTCAGTAGGAATGGGTTCTTCCTCTTCTTATTCCCTTATAGGTTCTTGAAATAGGTAAGGTTTCTCACCTAAAGGATCTTCCAATTCACCGTCAGTGAAGAAGAAAGAAGGTCGATTGTTGGATGCAGTGGGGGTATTTGACACAAATTTTCTTGAATTATCCCTATTCCTATGAGGCATGAAAGGAAATGTTTTTGGTTTTCTGTAAGGCTTTTCATTAAAGCTAGAAAGTACTCTGCATAAAGGAATTTGTTGATTGAATGAAAACCACTAACAAAAAGGAAAATACTCCCTGAATGAAAGACTACTGACAGAAAGAAAACTACTTGTAGAATGAAATTTCTTAATTGAATGAAAAAAAACTAATAAGAAGAAAACTACTTGTTGAATTGAAATTCTACTTGAAGAATGGAAAGGAACATAGATAAATGACAAATTAAATAAAGAACTAGATTACTTTTGCAGACATAAACTAATGGAAGAAAAATGAAGACTAGAAGTAGAAGAAAACAAGGTTAGAGACTAGAAATAGAATGAGTAGTAATCACTCCTACTCTGACACCTCCCGGAAACAGCTCCAAAAAGTGATGAGCCTAGGTATTACAGCAAGAATGCTACAACTCCTAGGGCTACCAGCTTTACTTATCAACCCAAGGCTCGTACAAAATTGGAGGTGACAGTGATATATGCACAAGTAGAAGTGAAGGTACTTCCTGATGTCACTGCTCATTTGGCAAGAGACCCCATGGGTTCCAAGCCAAACTTCTATAAGGTCAGAAGAAGCTTGATTTTGATGGAAGAAGAGAAAATGTATTCTAAGGGGGAGCTACTCTACTGCACTAATCAAGGAAACAACTTGTAATGCTAACTCACACAACACCCTAGCTAACCAATTAAACAACTATGCTAAGCAGAATTACAAGAACTACACTAATCTAAAGCTAATTATCCGAGTTACAGAAGTAAAAGCATCAAAACTAGACTAAGGGGTAAGCAAAGGAAACTAAGCTAAGTCTATGTTTAAGCAGAAGAGAAGTTGGAGGACGAAATTGGTGAAAGAATGACGTGAGGGAGCAACAATACATGAGAATTGTTGGATCAGGTGGGTGAAAGGTAAATGAAAGGCTGAGATCGAATCATAGGAGGTTTAGGTGAATAGGTGAACGAACAGGGTAATGAAGTAGATGAATGGTTGAGATTATATCATGGATATTAAGTCAAAATATGGATGGACAAGACTAATCGATAGATGGATGGCAAAGATTAGACCGTGAGCAAAAGAAACGTGGAGAAATGATGGAGCGGGTTTAAAGGGTGGTAAGCTGTTTATCACGCCCTCAAAGTTGTAAGCAATTTTCCAAAATTTTACACGATTAGCCTCCTTGAGCAACACGTAGCACAGGGAAACCACTCTTATCATGTGCCTTCGGGTGGATAACGATCGAACAGAAATTCACATGATATGGGGCAATAGCCGTCAAATCCTTCCAGGTAGATCAACGGTGGAGACTTGACCGAGCTGGTTGGCGAGCGGGTGTGTGATAGCCATTGGATCCATCAAGGCAGATCTACAGTTGGGATTTAAAGTGCACAAAGTCAAATGCTAAAATCAAATTGGGGCGGTGATTGGTCAGTTTTGCTTGTGAAAGGTGATCTACCGATAAAACCATTTAAACATGAATTATCAGCTTCTGCTAAGCATTTCGTGCTGAAGCAAAATGAAATGGGAATGTAAAGGAGATCAAATGACAGGAAAAGAGTGAAGGAATAGGTGACCATGAAATGACTGAATGACCATGAAATGAACCAAGTAACAATGTAATGAACCAGTGACTGCGTTAAATGACAAACTTCATGAAAAACTAAAACTCTATGTTTTTGGGGTTGCTGTAGGGTTTCTTCCTCACGTCATGGTCCCAGAGGGAGGAGGCGAGGCGGAGACACCTGTGGACAGCCTTATGGATCTTTTCTTTGCTAAATTTTTAACTGAATGAAACCATAAATGATATACTATACATTATTGTAATGAGACTGCAACTATTTAAGCAGATGAATAGTTAAACAATAAACCTCTAGAATGGAAATGAACTACTTAAGCATATGAACAGAAAACAGGAAACTATGCTACTTAACAATACAATAAAGAGGAGCTTTGGCTGCTAGGGTCGGGCCCTAACCCAAGAGATTCAGCCCTCTGAGTTAACTCAGTGTTGGCTCAAAACAAATCTCATCTTCATTATAAAAGAACATTGTATTACATCGAAACTATTACAAGTCTACATTTGGACACAAAGTAGAGTAAAAAGTCTAAATACTTCTTATGCTTGCTAACTGACTACCGGTAACTAACTAAAAATACTAAGATCCTAAGCCTCTCTACTTATACATCTGAATTCTCCAATGACTTCTTTCAAAATTAGGGAGGCACAGCTCCCAATTCAATGATAAACTCGTGCTTTCCCTTTCACTAGCTCGGTTGACTTCTAGTAGGGAGCCTTGGCTCCCAACTCAAGATAGACTCATACTTTTCACTTGCCTGGCTTCCTTCTAGTACACCTTTTTTGGTTGTTTGCACCTTCACTTGCTTGGCTGCCTTCTTGTACAACTGATTTGGTTATTGGTACTTTTAGTTGATGGAGGGATATTCCAATGGAGGGGCAGTAAATGAGGAGGATTTACCTCTTGTAATTCCTCTCCCTTGTCCCATTCGAGTTTTTACCAAGGTATTTACCATAGTTCCTTTCTTTTATCTTTTATCCCTGCATTTTCCTTTCTTTCTTCCTTTATTCATACATTACATGCACATTAGACAACAAAGAAAAATATCCAACTCTACTCATATCATAAACAAAATATAATCAAAAGTATGCAATAAGTTGTGAGAATAGTTGGTTTGACTAATCTAAGAGGTGAATTAAGTTCAATTAAGGCCCATATAATTACTCAATGATGAGGCTCAACACAATGCAAGATTGGAAATCCCTCAATGACAGTTCATAGGGTTTATGCCAAAGGGTTTATTAACACTCATAATAAATTAATATAATCTCCTATAATAGTAGAGGGTTAGGTCAAAAATAGGAAGCAATCAGGGATAATTTGAAGCTCGAATAGCCTTTTCTTCTGCTAATCCAAAGAATGAAACTAGAAGGAATGGAAGAAATGGGATTAGGTAAGAAAATCTAGAGGCATAGTGAAGGAGTCGCAAGCAATGCTCAAGGGACGTCGAGCAAACTCATCATTGGATAATGATCACAATATGGCTAAGGGAGGTAAACATTATTCCTTCCTTGTTTAATGTTTATGTTCTATTTTATACATAAGTGAAAACGAAATGTTGAAAGTTGGTGTATAAATTCTTGGAAGAAAATGACAGTCAAAACTCAGTAATAGGGGGGATTTAAATATAATTTAGTCTCTAAAAATAGCGGCTAGATTGAATAGGTTCTTAGTTCAAAGATAATTTTGTCTAGCACAGTGGGGGGTGAAGTTGGAGATTCTCTCTCTCTCATTTTTTGACCATCGCACAATTTCACTGATCATTGAGGATATCAAAAAAGGAGGACCAGTTCCCTTTCATTTTAATCCTCTATGTGTTCAGCAGGAAGAGTTTCTCCAACTAGTGGCAAAGGCGTGGGAAGAACCAGTCAGGGGCTGACCATCCTTTGTCTTGGAAAAGAAGTTAAGAAGAAAAAAAATAGGCTAAAATATTGGGTCAAGAATAGCTATAAATCACTTGCCCAATCAAAGGAAGAAACCCTGAGAATATGGAGGCAATGAAGATTGAAATGGAGCAAAAGGAAATTACCCAAGAAAGACTAACTACCAAAGCACAATTGTTGAATTTTTTTTTCAAGGAATGATGGGATGAGGAAAAGTAATGGAGAGAGAAATATAGAAGCATGTTAATTAGAGCAAGGGATCAAAATATAGCCTATTTTCATAAACATGCCAAAGTAAGAGAAAAGATAAACCGAGTCACGGAAATTAAGGGAGTTGATGATCAAACAAAGGTGGGGAAGAAAGAAGTGCAAATGGAATCCACATATCATTTTAGAAATATTTATAAGGATATTAGGGAAGAAACAAAAGGAAAATTAGATGAAATGTTGGTTAAAATACCATGTTTGATCATGAATCAAGAAAATAATTAGCTCATTAAGAGAATTGGGAATAGTGAAATATGGGAAGAAATAAATGATCTGGAACAAGACAAAGAACTAGTACCAGATGGATTTATGAATAAATTTCTATCAAGAATGTTGGGAGATTATCAAAAATGACACATGGAGAATTTTAAATGACACTATCAAAAAGGGAAGAGTAGGAGGAGAAACCAATTCCTCCTTCCTGGTGCTAGTCCCCAATTGAAAGAAAGCCTTCTTCAGTTGTGAGATTTAGGCCTATTTCCCTTTGCAATACCTCATATAAAATCCTCACCAATATTTTTTCTAAAAGGTTAAACAATATAATGAGAAGAATCATTTCAGAGAACCAAGAAGGATTCATCCATGGAAGGAAAATCCTAGATAATATATTTTTGGTACAAGAAGCCATACATTCTAATATAAAGAGGAAGGACCAAAGGAATGGTAATCAAGATTGATATGGCTAATGTCTTTGACAGGGTTAAGCATTCGTTTATTCTCAAAGACTTTGATAGATTTGGGTTCTCACTATAGTTTTGAATTGGATAAAATCTATGGATTTCGTGGGTGGAACCATAAATAAACGACAGACTAGGCGATTTATTCCCACTCTCACGAGGTTTGTGGCAAGGATGAACCATGTCTCTCCTCTTGTCTTTTGTTGTAGTAAACACATTGAATGAGACATTATAGAAAGAAAGACATGAAGGAGACATTCTAGGAGCATTGATAGTAAGATGGATTAAGTAAATTAATCATGCTTAGTTCATGGATGATATACTGCTTCTAGGTGGAGCGTCAATAATTATAGTGGAAAGATTCAAGAAAGTATTGGAGATGTTTTATCAAGCATTAGGCAACTTAACAAATAATGAAAAAGGTTACATCTATTAATGGAATGTGAATAATGGGGAGCTAACTCATATCACTAATAATTTGGGTTTCAACCTAGTACTCTCATGGACCTCTTTCACCTACTTAGGCATCCCTATCTCCATAACATATGAAAGGGAAGAGGATTGGCTGAAAATCATCCAAAATATGGAAGGAAAAATAAGAGAATTGGGACCACATTGGTGTAATCCAACATGGAAAATGGTTATAATTCAATCAATCTTGTCATATTTTCCTACCTATCAAATCCCAACCATCATAGAACCAACTCAAGTGCTAAATATCTTCAATAAAATTCTAAGAAATTTCCCTTGGCAAGGAGGAAAGGAAAATTAGGGCAAGTTTCATTTGGTGCAATGGAAAAAACATTAAGACATCAGTCTTGTAGGGGGATCTAAACACAAAATATCTTAAACTAATGAATACATCACTAGGGGCCAAGATTGTTTAGGGAATAGTTTCGAGACATAGAAGTTAGTGGAAATTTGTAATTCAAAGTAAATACATGTGTAGGGAAAGAATTTGTTGTTTAGACTAACCCCTACATTCTAACTCCTCCTCGTGCACAGCGATCTGGAAAAAATACGAAAGGGTGGTTGTTATTTTAAGTGAGTCCTTGTTTTGGATTCCCATAAATAGATAAAAAAATCAAGCTTTTGGAAGATAAAAGTATGGATTTCCCTCCCCTGAGAGAAATCCCAAATTTAGAACCCATAGCACTTTACTTGTCATCTAAGGGAATCTAATGGTTACACGACATATGTGAATGGAAGAATAATGAAGAGGGATGCTAGAAAGGCTAAGATCTAGAAATTCCTCCACGCCTTCTTCCTAGTCATGAAATATTGTTAGCAATTTTCAATCAGTGGGCCCCAATTGGATGGAAAATGAGGGATGCTAGGGGTTGGGGACCAAAGGGCTCATATTCGATCAATTAAGGTTATGGCCAACCGATTGACCCAGTGTCTAGTATGGAAAATTATTTGGGACAATAGGGATTTACCAAAGGTGGATTTTTTTTGTTGGTTACTACAACAAACATGAGAAAATTTGAAATAGGAAGGAATACAGGTGCCAACAATATGTGAAATGTGAAAACAATAGGAATAATTGATTTGGAGTCTCTTTTTGCAATGAGACTTTGCCCGTCAATTTTGGAATATGGTGCACAAATATTTACTCAAAATGACTCCAATTTAATATCTTCTATGGAATATTTGGCTGGCCAAAAATGCTAGGGTGTTTAGGCAATGGAAAGCATCCTTGGCAAAGGTGGTAGCACAAGCAATGGGGCTTCTCCGAGAAACCATACAAGAAGGAATGAAGATGAAATAAACTGATGAAGAACTCGGTGACAGAGAGAGAAAGTGGTTAAATGCTTATTTTTAAACGAGAAATCCAAGGACTAGCAAGCATAAGGTTCAACACGCAAGTTGGCTCCTATGAGTATAGAAGGAAATTTGGATTAAGGAGAAAAAGTCCTTCTTTCTCTTCTTTGATCAAGCTTCAAGGGGAAATTTTTGTGAAGCTAGAGCAGGGGGTGTAATCTGGAACCCTTATAGGGCATTTGATCAAGAGTTTTCCCTCAATTTAGGGGGGAAATAAGGTAATGTGGCAGAAACAATAGTCTTAGGAATTAGTTTGTAACTCATAGCCTAAATAACGAAGGAGAAAATAATGGTAACTTGGGGACTCGAAAATCCTTATAGATAGATTAAATTCAGATAGGGAGTTTTCAAATGGAAAAATAGTTTCACATGTGAAAGGTGCTTACGCTTGGAAAGCATTTCTAGAGTGCTACCTTCCTTCACATTATTTAAAGCCTCAATCAATTGTCCAATAAGTGTGTCATGCATGCATCCAACCTCCCTGCAAGTCATTTCCTTTGCTCCACAACTAGCGTAGTTCCACCCTCTCAGGTAGAAGAAGGTACCTGAAAGGTTTGGTCAATAACTCGTCAATAGAATTTGGAGGACATGAGAAGATAACCCACGAGATGTTTCTTAGCTACCTGAAACTCTCTTAGCTAAGAGATGATAGAATAAATAATAGGCGAGCCAATAGAGGCAATTGAGAAAGCAGACAAGTGAGGTAAAGGATGATAGGCTGGGTTGGCGGTTGTCTATCCTCATGAGAACTTGTCTAATTTTTTAGCCTACTTTGCTTACTACACTGGGTGCTCTCACATAATCCCATGTGTTTCTCGTTTGCCTCAACGTGTCTAGTACTCTATCTCAAGGTTGAAGGTTTAGCTAAAAGTTATGATATGTATGCAACCAATCATTTTTGTAATTTTAGGTATGTCACTGTTTTGGACAAATGTCTCCATTGAGCGCCTAATGTAATCTATCATTTACATTATTTTGCGGTTGTCAATGAAAAGGTCGACTGTCGCCATTGAGCGGATGATGTAATATTTCCTTCGTAGTAAATTCCTTCAACGTCTGGTTTGCTTTTTTTATTTTAAAAGTTGTTCAAATTTGTTAGAAAAAAGTAAAATTAAAATTGCAAATTAAAAAATATTTATAACAAAATAATAAAATAAAAATAAACTTATTAAAGTTAATTGGGTGGATAGGTGATGCCTAGCAGTGCTAAAAAGGTTCTTTTCCGTAATTTTTAAATTTATATTTTTATATTTTTATTTTTGTTTTTATTAATTTTTTTTTAATTTATAATTTAAAAAAAACTGTAATTCAAATTTTTATATTTTTATTTTTGTTTTTATTAATTTTTTTTAATTTATAATTTAAAAAAAACTGTAATTCAAATATTTTTTATGTTTTTGTATGGTTTTAATTATTGTTTTTATGGTTTTACATTGGTTTTTTTTTCTATAATTTTAATTTTAATATTTTTGAATTTTTTAAATATGTAAACATATTTTCTTTAAAAATGATATGTTTAAAAAAAAACTTTTAAAACTGGTTTTTTCTAGAAAAATAAGAAGAAATTTGTATTTTTTTTATGGTAAGCTTCTTTGAATGATTCCTATTACAATACAAGGATTACATCAAACACAAATAGTTTTCTTAGTCACACAAACAATCTTGGGACACAGAACCTTCAACCAAGTGTACCCTATAACCCATTAATACATTAATCTACTGAGATATTGACTATCATGAGTTAAAAAAAGTATGAATGATAACATGCGTTGAACCCTTGACAAAAAGCAAAACAAGGTTCATCCATCACAAGAGAAAAAGCACAATAGTTGAACTAAACCAGAAGTATAGAAGTTGACCATGACAATGCCATAATGAACTACCACCACCACCACACGTTGGCATCATCTTCCATCAGAAAAGCGAGTGTTGCAAAGGTGGTTGTCGCTTCAATTAGAGATGATGACAAGAGATACGAGTGAGGAATTCCCCTGAGGAGCAGAAGCCACAAGAGGAGATGCAGTGAGTGAGGGAGAAACGCGAGGAGATGCAATGAGTGAGAGAGAATTAATGACAATAGGGGTTTTAGTTAGCTCCTCCAACTTAGTTTCAGAGTTAGAAACAACAAATTTCTCCACCCTTGTTAGCAGAGTTACAATATCATCCAAGTTGTAGACGATATTCCTAAGGATATACTTAATGTCCTCCTGCTCTACAAGCAACTTATAGTTGTTGACCTGCTTATCCCTAAGGACCATGCGTAGTAGAAATATTCTTCAAAAAAATTAACAAATAGTTTTAAAACAAAAAACTACCTTCATTTTTATTTATTTATTTTAGTTTTCAAATATATTAAAAATTGTGTTTTTGTTTGTTTTTCTCTTTTTAATGTGCTAAAAATATGTTTTTTTTTGTTTTTTTCTAAAAACAAATTATAAATATGTTTTTTCTTGTTTCCCCTAAAAATCATAAATACATGATATTTTTTCTTGGTTTTTCTTCCAAAATAATAGAAAAATAGTAAAAAAAATGTTGATTTTTCCAAATAAAAAATATTTAAAAACCAACGTAATTTATCAATTTTACGCAAATTTCTTTTTAAATGGTAAAATAGAAATAGAAATACTAACTTTTTGAAATGGGAATGACTCATGTTAAATATATTCTTGATGATCCTATAGTTTCTTCATAATTTTTTCCAAGTTTTTTAACCAATGCTTTGCAAAATTAGATGCATTTTGAATAATAGAAAAGAAAAAAGTAAGTATATAACAAAGATTATGGGGATCAGTTTAACATTTGGTAAATGTGAGATAAAAAAAGAAAAGGTAAAATGAAAAATAATTAATTAACTAATTAATGTTAGATAATTAAAATAGTGTTTTCATTTGATTTTGGAAGGAAACTAATAAAGAAAAAATTGTGTAGGGAATTTGAAGAGAAAGTAGTGGCGAAAGTTTGAACAGAAATTTTTAGTAAAATGTTTTGGAGTAAAATTTGGAGGGAATTTTTGGTGGAAAATTTTGAGGCAAATTTTGATTCTCTAAGTTATAAGATTGTCAATGTGAAAAATCTTTTTTATAATTCTACATTTCTATGAAAGGTCATGGATTCATCTGATAATGAAGTTTCTATTTTTGTAAATTCAACATCTTATTCGCTCATGAGTTTTATTCGTATTAATAAATATAGTAGGAAAGCTTCTACTATGAATAGAGAATCATATTTCTCACCTACTAATAAATTTGATAAACGTGCAACTAATGATATTGTTCATGTTAATCAAGAAAGTCCTAATCTTAAGGACTTTGAAAGCACCAATGAAGAAGGGGAGAATGAAGAGTTGCAGTTTGATGAAAATGAAACTAATGATATTGAAGATTTTCATAATGTCTTTTCAAATGTGATTAATCGAAAAGACATTATAAAAATAAGTATGGATCAAAAAAGTCTAAAATCAAGATATTGAGGATGCTCATCAAGAAAGTCCTAATCGTATGGACTTTGGAGGCACCACTAACAAAGGGGAGGATGAAAATTTTCCTCCAAATAAATATTTTAAATGCATAGAAGAGGATTATGGATTTCCTCTGAGCAAGGATTTCAATGGCATATATGATGATGATGGACTTCTTCTAAGTGATTATTTCAAAGGAATGGATGAGGATGGTGAATTATTTCCTTTGAGTGAAGATTTCAAAGGTGGAGATGAGGATGGTGAATGATTTCCTCAAAACAAGGATTTCAAAGGCATAGATGAGGATGGTGAATGATTTGCTCTAAGTAATGATTAAAAGGCACAGATGAGGATGATGGGCTTCCTCTGAACAAGGATTTCAAAGGAATAGATGAGGATGATGTATTTTCTTTCAGTGATCATTTGAAACACACATATGATAATAGTGAAGGATTTCCTTACCATGTTGAGTATATGATGATAGTGAGGATATTATTCCACCTAATGATGAGAAAAATGATTATAGAGAAGATGATGAAATGACAGGGGATTTGCAAAGAAATATCATATCTAGGTGTAGGAATAAATTATTGTATATCAATTCAAATCATTCCAACTATACAAGGACTAGGAAGGAATTTCTCACAAGAACAAATTCCATCATTGATTTGATCTTAATTTAATGTTTTCAAAAGTATTTATTGAAGTGTATGGACTTTCATTATACATTGGATGAAAGGAAGACATACTTGTCAATGAATAAAAACATCCAAAATTCATGTTTAGTGGTGTGCATGATGTCTACAAAGACAAGTTATGATTATCACATTGGAAGTCTTTTACTCGGTAGAAAGGATTTCAAAAATTTGCATTCAATTGGTATTCTTAATTTATCAATCAACCAAACAACATTGGAAAAAGATCCTACATTTTATTAAAAACTACATCATAGATGAGATATTAGGCCATTATAAAATACTAAATTATCGTGGATGCAAGAATTATTTTTGAAACATGGAGAGTCTATGCTTGATAGAGACACAATACATGTTCCAAATAATTTCTTGAGACAGGAAATATACAGCTTATACAGAGATTATGTAGAAGGTGTTGAAGGAAATGGTAAACTTAATACCTATGCATATTTTACAAGGACGTGGAAGAAAGAACTCAACAATGTCCATATTCCTAAGGATGGGGGTTTGCAATACTTGTGATTCTCCTAAATCAAAAAGGGATAAATGTCAAGGGGTAGAAAATGGTATGCATTTACAACATTATTTCTTATAATTGGATAGTTATCGACTATGAAAATGTATTATTAATAGGTTTTTTTTATGTTATGTCCAAATTCCATTGTCATAGCACTTCAATAGCATCACAATCAATAATCAAATTAAAGAAAATTTCTACAAGCATTGAAAGAAGTGTTATGATGATCCATATCAATATTTAGGTTTGATAATTGATGGTATGGACCACAGGAAAACACTTCTGCCATGTTTTATCCACACACCAAAAATTTTAAGAGAGGAGAATTATATTGAGTTTCACTTGGTTAGTTGTATGGCATTTAATTGGAAAAGGTGTCGAAGGGTTTACTTCAAGGCTACAAATATTTGTAATAGTACGAATCTAACAATAACCAAATTCATCGTGTGCTCGCTCATTGGTTTGTAATCTTCCCCAAATGTTGTATCTATAATTAGACAACATTAGCCATGAAAACAACAATCAAATTGCACTTGGATATCTAAGCATGCTTCTTTAAGTGGGAATTTTTCAAAAAGTAAATGTTGGTTTCCTTCTTGTTGGGCACATTCATGACCATATTGATCAGATGTTCAATAGTTTTTTAGTAACATTGAGGAGGAACAATTTTGGGAGATTGTCATCATTAATTGCATGTATTAAGAAATCATGCATTCCAGAGCATATTTTTCACATATTGGAAGAAACTATTGACATGTGAAAATTTATTCAAGGATTGCATGGTGAAGAAAAATGCATTGAATAGCATTGTGGCATTCCAGCCTATGATTGGTTTGATATTTCCATGTATTTAAATCATGTAATTGAATTTTAAATACTAAATGGGCTAATTTAGGGACACATATTCCAAAGGGATTGAGGGAGGTAAATTTCTTTGGAAATTCAGCTTACTTGTTGAAGGAAGAAACTAGAGAGTTTGGACAACATTTAAGTCTAGTTGTTGAGTCTTAATTGCATTGGGATGGTGTGCACATGGAACTTTTTTTGTGAATTTATGAACTGAAGACAAGGGACAAATCCCATGTTGGCTTGGGAAATACAACAGACAGAAAAGGACAAAAAGAGTTATTGCACCACAATTATGTTGGTGCAGCTGGAAAGAAAACATCAGGGGGTCAACCTAGAAAAGCACACTAATGAAAATACACCCAAAAGAGAGAGAAAAATCAAAGGAAGAAGAGCAGCATAGAGTTGTTCTTGTGCAGTAGTAGGGAGAAAACAACTTCCCTAGGAAATAGAATATGAGTTGGTGAGTTTAAAGCTTGGCAGGAGGGCGCAGAGGAGCATGAAGCACTCGGCAGAAAATAGTAGGAGAGATCGTCTGGATTTAACAAAGTAAATAGCAGAAGTTCCACACTTTGGGGAAAAGATATTGGTTTCTTGTAGCACTCTTAGAAGGCTATCATACTTTTGGTTGAGTAACAGGAGTACGAGAGGAATCTTCCTTCAGGTGAGGGTAGATCTCAAGATATCTCAAGGGGCTAGAGGGTAGAGATGGTATTCTCAAAAAATTCCCTTGACATCTTGGGGTAGAGGATTATCCCTTGGATTCCTGGTAATGGAAAATTATGGAGTCTTCATTGCTTTTTATTTGATTTGATAGTGGGTTTTGGATTCCCTTTATTGGGTGGAACCACTATGTGGTAGTGGTTTATCGATCCCCTTAAATGGGTGGAACCATTGTGTTTCATGTTTCTAGGGTGGAGGTGGAACCTCTCAATTCTCTAGAGTGCGTGTGTGTGCACTTGGATAGTTGGAGGGTGGATGCAACAAGCCTCTATATTCCACATGCATTGTTGACACTATTGGATAGGGGGATGGTGGAGGCACAAAGCCTCTAGATTCCCTATGCATGGATTAAATGTTGAAAAACTAGTGGGTGGAGGAAGGAGGACCTCGAGAGTCCCTGTGTTAGCTAGCAATTGTTGTTTTATTACCTTGAGAGAGACCACTTCAGTCCTTGGAATTTGGCTCAAGGGTGATAGCTGCAATTAGCTAGGTTGCAACTTGTCTATGGTTGGGTGGAGAGTTGAAGTCTCAAAATCCCATATTCAATACAAATCCAAGATAATTGTCCTTGTACATAATCTTGTATAGATTTCATGTTTAAGTATGAATGAATGGTATGTTATTGGTTGCATGACAAGTCTTGGTTTACTTGTGTTTATGGGTTAAATGGCTAATTATGATCCATATGAGGATGTATGGATGAATATGAAAATTTGATGGGATTATTGGTCTTATGCTAACATGTTGTTGCAGGAATAGTTCACCTATGATAGTGTTGGGATTGCCCTAGTGAAATAGTTGTGTAGTGAATTTAATTGTCCCTGTGGATTAATTGGCATTTTGTGATTTTTGAATGTTAAGGGTTGAGCAAGCCTTATTAGGGGTTTTTGTATACCTTTTGTTGATAATGCTCATAGTTGTACATATTTTAATTTAATACGAGTATATGCAAGGGAGGCTAATATATTGTCCATTTTTTGTTCAGATGCTCAGGCTTGTAGAGTTAAGAAAGGTAGAATTCATGTTGTAGAAGAGTTGTTTTGCTCTTTATGTTCATAAGAAGAACTACTCTTAGAAGTGGTTATGTTTCAGTGACTTACCTTGAGGGAATGTTCATCAAGTATCTTTCATATTTTCCCTAGAGTTCAATGGCCATAAGTGCTACTATTGGCACTTGAAAGACCTAAGAAAAAACCCAGAAAATTTGTGAAGGAAGCAACCTCTAAAACTATAGAAAACGCTAAAAATGGCTCACAATTCAAGTTTTAGAACCAACGCATTGGGGGTTGAAAGGTAAGATCCGTAGGTCAAACCTTAGAGAGCCTCAACCTAACATTGGTCGGGCCAACTTTGCAATTTCCCGAAGTCAAGATGAGGGAAAGTTGGGAGGTCAGATAGTTAAGAATTTGGACTGACCCTGGTCGAGTAGCTTATCGTGTCAAAAATGAGGGTCGACCCCAACTTAGGTCAGAGGTCAGGGTTCAAGCCCAGAAATTAAAATGAAAAGGGTGCAGTGGTGAATAGGACCAAATTTTGTTGATCCTTGAGTCTGACTTCCACGTGGCATGTCCATGGTGGTAGTGCCTCCAATCACCTATAGTGTGGGCCATTGGATGGTTGCCACATGGAAGGGTAAGGTGATGTTGGAAGGTGAGAAAAGTTTATATTTGGAAAGGAATAAATCTTGATGTGTAAGTTAGATCAGGGAAAATTTTATATCATTGGAATCTTCTCAAAGAGACGAACATAACAATGGTGTCTAATTGAGGTTTTACAAAGGTTAAGATGAGTCATAATTTTTAGGTCCCATTCCCATACTAGTACTTTGGGAGCAAGATCTGCATAGCAACTACCTCCTAATAACCCTGGTGTGATTATGGGGTTAAGATACGGGGTGTTATAGATTAGTATCAGAGAATTTTGGCTCAACACTTGGACTGGTTGGGCTTAATCATGAGTAGGCTAGCAATGGATTTCTTGCACAGGATTTTGTGATGATTTCTCTTTAGAAAATTTAAAAGTTGATATTTTAGGTGTTAAAATTTGGTTCAAAATTAACTGGTTTTGATTTTGTATGCCGCATAACACTAACAAATAACAAGATTGTAATGTTGATTGACGTGCTAACATGGTATGATTTATTGCAACTGGACTATTATGGAAGCTCTGAGAGAACAAGATTGAGGTGAAGAGTACGTTTACTTGATTATGATATTATGCACCTAATAGTTGTGTGTGAATGAAAACACATCCCAAGTAGCATGGATTTAAAGGATGAGGATAGGAATGGTCCATTACAACTTTGATAGGTCACAGGATGGATATGAAGGGGTAGGCATGAATGAGGAAGAAGGATCAGTGGGAAACAAGGGAGGCACCAACTCTCCTAACTGGTTGGATCCTTGAGAAGCTTGAAGGTTAGGATAAGTTGCTTCAGGGAAGATAATGAAAGGTTGGTATAGTCACAAGAGAGGCAAGTGGATTTGAATGCGGACACACTGCAAAGCCTCCCAGATTTACAAAGATAGAAAAATCATGAACTAGGGGCTATACATAGAACCCAGTTGAGCCCTTTTGAATCAAATGAAAGAAAAAATGGAGTGGACAGTAGTAGATCTAGGAAGAGGCACAAAAGGGAAAGTGAAGATATTGTGAAGGGAATCACACCATTGAGTACTCCATAGGGAAGAACCAGGACTCATAGGCATATTCTTATCTTCATCACCCTCATTTCCATCATTCTTATCATCGTTATTAGAGGAAAAGGGGAAAGGATTATATGCCTGAATAATTTAATAAGGCTAAACCACCTTCCTTTAATGGGGAGGTGAAGAATTCTGAAGATGAAGAAGCTTGGTTGCTTGGGATGAAGAATTTCCTTAGAATTCATGAATACTCTGAGAACATGAAGGTGAAGCTAGCCACCGACAGCCTAAAAGGCAGATAAAACATATGGTGGGAAGATTTGAAAAATGTTAAAGGCATAAGAAAAGAAATATTGACTTCAAAAGGAGTTTGAAAAGATGTTCAGGGATAAATATCTATCAGAAAAATATTATGACAGCAAGGCTAAGGAATTTATGAGCTAAAGTTGGGATAGTTGTCAGATGAAGAGTATATTACCATATTTCTCGAGTGGTTGAGATATGCACCATATCTCAAGAATGATAAGGCCAAGCTTCACCATTTTATTAATAGGTTTGTTTCCTATGTCATTTAGAGATCGCATCAAGTTCTATACGCCATAGGACTTGGATGAAGCTATCAATAAATTTAACCATTGTTATGAGCAAGCCAAGAGGAGGCCTGATTTTGAAATTGATTAGAGATCAAAGGGAAACCGATAAGAAAGAAGATGCAGCCTCAACTAGTGGAGGTCTATTTAAGAAAAAAATTGGTCAAGGGGACAAAGGCGGTGCACATCCACCCATGGGAGATTCACGCAAGTCTAAGGCAAGGGAGCCTCTAATATGTTGGATGTGTGGTGAGAACCACAAGAATATGGATTTCCCACATCAAAAAGTGACGGGACTTTGAATCTAAAGTGCACAAGAATCTTGGATAGTGGGTGATATAGAGAAAATCATGCCCAAAATTTATGTAGCGGTGGATAATCTCCTGGCAGACCACCAGGAATCCATCATCGAGATTTTTCCAACAAAATGGTCTCTATCTTAATTGGCCCAGTCTCTAAATACATTTATTTCAGCCCAAAGCTTGTAGAAAAGTGTCAATTGACCAAGGAAAGGCATGTGGAACCATGGTCAATTTAGCTAACAACACAACCCAAGAGAAAGGTTGATTACTGCGTGAAGTCATGTGCTTTTGCGCTAAGTGGCAGGCCAACATTTGTGCATCTAAATTTGTTTCCATTGGGAGTGTATAATGTGATATTGGGCATGGATTGGTTTTACAAACACCATACTAAAGGGGATTGTTTTGAAAAAGAAATTGAATGCTTAGATGAGCAAGGATAAAGAAGAATTTCGTAGAACAATAGAAATCCTACTTTAGTGAGGTTGATAATGACTATGCAAGCTAAGCGCAGTAGTAGAAAGGGATTCATGTTGTTTGCAGTGCAAATTTCTAGTAGCAGTAATGCGGAGAATAAGGAAAGTGAGCTACTGAGAAGATAATTAGTTCTACAGCAGTATGAAAATGTATTTCTAGTGGAGGTTCTTAGTTTACCTCCTTGTAGAGAGATAGATTTCTCTATTGAGTTGGCACCTAGAGAAGCACCAACACATAAGGCATCATATCAGATGAGTGTACTTTGGAGAGTATCAAGCTGAAATTACAGTTAAAGGACATGTTGGACAAGTATTACATAAGGCTGAGTGTGTCCCTATGTGGAGCACCCATGTTTTTTTTTTAAAGAAAATTGATGGGACTCTTAGATTATGCATTGACTATAGGAAATTAAACAAAGTGAAAGCATCCTCAAAGCTATTAATAAGGCAAAGTCTCGGAACAATATTAATAAAACAAAAAACCCTGTAACTTCCAATGCCTACCTTCCATACATTCAAGGTGTCACAGACAAGATAGCCAAAATTCTCAAGAAAAAAGACATCAAAACTTCATTCAAGCCCTTGTCAACTATCAAGCAAAAAATGAAATCTGTTAAGGACACCCAGGATCAGCTTCAGCAGAAAGGTGTTTATGTCATAAAGTGCTCTTGTGGTAAACAATATATAGGGGAAACTGGCAGGTCTGTAAAGATAAGACTCAAAGAGCATAGCGCTGATATCCGTAAAGAAAGAACTCGCTCTTCTGCCTTAGCTGAGCATGTTGGAAAAACAAACCATCACATTTGCCTTGAAGACACCAGAGTCATTGCTAATGAAAAACACCATTTCAAGCGGAAAATTCGTGAAGCTATTGAAATCATAAAGCATCCTAGTAACCTTAATAGGGATGGAGGCTGGGACATTAGTAAAAATTGGAACTCTCTGCTTAGAAAAAGTTATCCCTCCCCCCATCCGCATTCCCCTTCTTCCTCTCATATTTCCCTGTCTTAACTTGCCCCTCTCTCATCCCTAGATTCTTAGCTCCCGTTAGAATATAGTGCCCTTGTTATCCTTAATCATCTAGGCTTATCTTTAATCTTAAAATAAATCCAGATTAGAATTTGGCTTATAAATCCATTAAAATTGCATTATTAAAAAATTCCCCTTTTGTTTCAATTAATATCTAATTCCAAGCATGAACTTATAAGTAATCAAATTAATTAAAAAACATTGTATATCTAGGTTAATTAAACAATATAAACTAGGTTAATAAAACAATATTAAACCTAGTAAATTAACTTAGTGAATTAAACAATAGGGAGCTGAATTGAAAAAACAACTTAAAACTAAATTAATTAAGCTATATATAACTAAGTTAATTATACAATATATAACTATAAAACTAAGTCAATTAAGCAATATATAATAAGTTAGTATTATTATAATACCCTTATGTATTTATTGCGCAACCTTTGTGCATGTAATAATACATTATTAAAAATGCATTATAAGAATACATTATTAAATAAAATTCCAAGCAAGAACTTATAAATAATCAAATTAATTAAAAAACATTACATATCTAGGTTAAATAAACAATATAACCTAGGTTAAAGAGAACAATATAAACCCTAGTGAATTAGCTTGATTAAGTAATCAATATGGAACTAAATTAAAAAACAATATTAAACTTAATTAATTAAGCCATATATAACTAAGTAAATTATTCAATATAAAACTAAATTAATTATTCAATATAAAACTAAGTTGAAAAACAATGGGTCGGCTCAGCTTCCTAACTGTCATCCTTCACCCTATTTATCACATACTCTTTTTCTCTTCTCTGTATCAAGTCCTGATGATGAGTCTTGCTCTAGACTCGAAACGTCGACATAAAAAAGATGAACACTGTGGATTATCCGAATCTAATCTCTCAAAAACCACTCCACAGAAACCTGCAATCCAAAGTGAACATAAATAAAAAAATTATCCACTTCCACGGATTGATGACCTTTTTTATCAGTTGTGGGGAGCAACAACCTTCTCCATGATCAACCTGAGGTCAAGGTATCATCAAGTGAGGATCAAGGAGGAAGACATTCATAAGACTACATTTTGTATGATGTACGGGAATTACGAGTTTGTGGTGGTACCGTTTGGACTTACTAATGCCCCAACAACTTTCATGTTCTTAATGAACAATGTGTTGTGTCCTTATTTGGACAAGTTTGCATTGTATTTTTTGACGGCATATTGGTGTATTCAAAGAGTTAGGAATAACATGAGAAGCACTTGGCTACAATGCTATATTTGTTGAGAGAGAATAAACTCTATCCGAACCTTAGCAAGTGTGAATTTTTCCAACCATAAATCCATTACTTGGGGCACATTGTCTCCAAGGTGGGGATATCAATTGATCCGAAGAAGGTTAGGGCCATCATGGAGTGGCCCACACTGAAAAATGTGGAAGAGGTTAGATCATTCATGGGCTTGGCAGGCTACTTTAGGAGGTTCATCAAAAAATTATCTAATATAAACCAAGCTATCACATCCTTGGAGAGAAAAGGAAAGAAATTCGAATGGATTATTGAGTGTGTAGCTAGTTTTGAGAAACTGAAATAATTTCTCACTAATGCACTAGTATTGAGAATTAAAGATCTAGACAAGGATTTTTTGATTTGCATAGATGTCTGCAAGGAGGGGCTTAGTGGAGTCGCGATGCAGGATGAACATGTAGTGTGTTATGAGTCTCAAAAGTTGAATGAGCATGAAATAAACTATGTGACTCATGTTTTGGAGTTAGATGCCATTATACATGCATTGAAGGTGTGGAGGCAATTACCTCCTTGGCAAAAGGTTCATGCTCGTTGTTAGAGTTGGTCTGGTCAACCCTCCGTCAGAGATCAAAACTCTTTGTGCATTTCAATTTTAGGTGTCCCGCTCCATTCACTCAACTGAATTTTGCTAGGGGCATGCCATGATCTAGCGGAGAAAGTCATGCTAATCATTTTCCCTCATGTCTGGCTCATGCTGGCTCAGGTCTTCTATCAACAATCACCAAAGTCCATGATAGTCAAGGTCTGGTCCTTTACAGGACAGAGTCACTTTCTATGTTTGGGTCTAGGAATTCATCAATTTGGTCTTTGAAACATGTCCAGAAAATCCATGCAGGCCAGAGGGAGGCCCTTACACAGCTATGGTTCAGAGAGCTTCATCGTCACGTGGATAGACTTCGACTCTTCTTCAAAGCTTTGTTTTGAAGAAAAGTAAAACAATGTCATTTATGACAAAATTTTCCAAAAAATCACCAGTTGACTTTTCAGATGCAGTTATGATTTACATGGCCAAATGCTCTGTCATACAGTCCCTGCAAAGATGTGCCAAAAATTTCATCATTTTAGCCAAAATGTCAAAGGAAAAGTGAAAATCAGTGTGTTTAAAAGTCAGCGAAAAAGCGTAAAACACAACATTAGAAAAATGGGTTTTCAAGGAGGCAAAAATCAAACCCATCTCCTCCAAGGCTATAAATACATGTTTTGACCCAAAGCAAAGGCATTATGTAGCTACAAGACTTGGAGAAGAAATTTTCAAAGGCGTGAGGGTGAGATTGGAGAGTTTTAGTGAGTGGAGCAGGTTTTGGAGGGTGCGGCACACATACCCAGGGGCGCGACGCACTCACTGGGCGCGACGCACATGCAGCCAGCCCATCGTTGAAAGATTACAAAGGTGCGATGCATACAAAGCGCGCGGCACACTGGGAATTTCGCGCGGCGCACACAGTCCAGCGGCCGAGAAACAGTGCCAAACCACTTCAAACTTTTGTGAAGGCTATCAAATTGAGAGATTTTCAAAGCAACTACCAGCTTCATTGGAATTCAAGGGCAGCATAAAACGCAGGGTACAAATAGCAGTAATGGCATCCGAAGTTTCATTAGAGTATGAGGAGGAGACCCATAGTGACATAACTTCGGGAGAAAGGGCCCAAAGGAGATATCACCGGAGTGGCAGACATCTTAGAGATGAGCCAAACACCCTCACCGAGTTGCAGGCATGCCCTCTTGCTATGTCTTGTTTCCAACACTTAGCATGTTTCGAATTTTGTCAGAGGGTGGAAAATTTCAGAGTTCATCATGAGTTGGCCCATCTTTTTGCACTTCACCTACATGGAGGACAGTCTATCTTGGCTGGGGTCACTTTCACATTGACTCCCGAGACCATATCAGTGGCAACAAGCATACCAAACATTGGAGAGTAGTGGCATAAGAAAAAGAAGGTAAAGAGGCATCATTATGAGCCTTACATCAAAGACAGCTGTTTGAGCCACCTCACGGGAGTTTTTCCATTCAGATTTCTGAAATATGAGTATGCCCCGCTCATGAAATTGATCATGAAGTACTTCAATTGTGAGGGGAGGTTTTCTCGCCTTTATGCCTATCACATCAGGTTTCTCATGCACTTTACCAGGGTTCGGATGATGAACCTCCCATTTTTCATCTGCGAGAACATAGAGAGGATGAGAAATTTCATGCAGCACAAGACCCCTCGACAGCAGCTCAACAGTGTGTATCACTTTGCCCTTATCCAGATTTTGGTAGACCATCAGTTAGGATTGCAGGGTATTGCTTGGGAGGACTTCATCTCCTGTGACTTCTTCAGCGCTCCACAGGTGGTTTCAGAGGCAAAGCATGAGGTAGGGGGCCCATCTCATCAGTATGAGCGACATGAGACTACCACTATGCCAGTATACATCACCTATCAAAAAGGCAGTAGACCCTTATTTGCAGCAGCAAAGTGAGTGTTATCTCCACCCGGGGTGGAAGGGGACTCGCTTCCGACATCAGCATCACAGGAGTAGGGTAAGGGCAAGGAGCTAGTGCAGGAGGAAGGGCCATCAGGTGAGCAAGAGACTGAGTTTGTTCTCCTCCAGGACAATGAGACAGATGCAGAACCAACCAATGAGGAGCTTACAGAGATCATCCAGGAGCAGTAGTCAGTGGTTGAGTCCTTGTCCCTTGACTTGGAGAGGGCCAAATGGAGCATGAATTACCTGGAGCGAAGAAACAAATAGCTTGAGGACCAACAGATGATCATGGAGCTGCAAAACATCTGCGAGCATCGCCAAGCTTCTCAAAGAGGAAGGGTTGTGCTCACATCTTTGGAGCAAGCAATAAATGAGGATCGGGAGGCCAAACTTGAGAGGGTCAACATGCATTTGGAGAGGCTGCTGGACAAAGCTGACCAGGACCTTGATCTATTGAGACATATGGCTTTCCGTTACAGGGTGCGAAACATGGGTGCACAGGCCCGGATAAGGAACTTGAAGGCAAAATTGAGGAAAGCAACAAGAAGGGCAAAGAGGGAAAAAGAGCAATGTTGGCTTCGAATCTTGGTTGAGGCTTCCTTGGCCCATCATAGCACCCCATAGAGATCCTCCAGCCCAAATTTCAAAAATTTTGGGGAAATTTTGGTCACTTGAAAATTTTCTGGGTAAAAAACAGGGATTTTCTCCCTGTGCGCCGCGCCACTGGCGCGACGCTAAAATTCTAGCGCTCCAATTGAGAAATGGTTTGAATATTTGGATTCAGCGTGGAAAATTATGACTACTGGTGTCTGGGAAAGAGATTTGGGCAAGATCTGGGTCTCCTAAAGGTCAAAAAACACCCAAAAATGGCCTCTTTGCCACTTTTTTGACACACAGAAAGCAATCTTGGGATAATGGAGATTTGAAGGGGAAAATGAGCACCAAATTTGAAAATTCTAGTTGGGTTAGAAAGTAGACAGGACAGGCTTTCCAGCAAGCCCACTTGGGCACATTTTGAACTCTTGCAAGTGCCCCAAAATAGGTCCCAAAGTAGCGCAATGCACAAAAAAATTGGCATGGCGCACAGAGGAAAAAAATGCCAATTTTCTTCCGTTTCGCGAAATTTCGGTTCGCGAATTCTCCAAGTGGGCCCGCTCATCTACACTTTGGTTTTTTGGCACCAAATGTGGCATTTAAAGAGTTTTTTCTCCAAATTGGCTTCTATCCAAGTGGCGAAGGAAGGCAAACGGTCACCCCAAGCCAAATGTCATGTTTGCAACGTTGCACCTGTAGCTGATGGTTGGCTCTCCATCTCCATTTTGTAATGATTCAAGTAACTCCCCAACCCTTGGGTGTTCTATCTCTTCCTCACACATTCTATATATTGTATGCAAGTTATTTGCAAAGGGTTGGTTGGCTTGTAACTTCTGGGAGACTGTGGGAAAGAAACTTTGTTTCTTCACTGTGTATTTTTGACAGAGAATTAATGAAAGGCAGCAGCTTTGTTTCATGAGATTCTTGTGGCTGTGAGTGTAGCAAATGTGTCTCTTATGTTTTCATATGTATTTCGTTATGTTTCATAATTCAATTCATGTTCATTTCCAGTGAAATTTTCTGAGTGAGATTAGGTAGAATTCAATTTTATTTCTCTGCCTGTGGGAAAATTTCATGTTCAGTGTTATTCTTCTGTTGAAAAGGATTCATGTCACTATGCCCTTTTCACTTTCTTCAGCAATCTATTCATGCCGCGGTACCTCAAACTAAATTGTTACATTTTCCGCCTACCTTGCCTCACAAAATAATCTGTGACTTTGTATTAAATTCTCTATTCTTTGATGACCGTTGGTCCCATACCATCCCAGAAGCTTGGTCATTCATGAAAATGGTTTCTTGTATCCCTATTCACTTACTAGCCTAAGATCAATATTTCGCTGTAAGTCATCTCAGACCGATTTTGCTTATATATTCACTGAGCGTGACTCAGAAAGGGCCCTCTCCTGTTCTAGTAGGGCTAGCTACCAGACTGAGCGTGGTTTGTGGTTACCCTAATTTTTTCCTTCCTTTAGCCTAAGGCAGATTTAGGTGCTAACACTCAGGATAGATCATGTGAGACTAAAGACCTATTTGATCAACCTAAATTTAATACCAGACAATCTAGGTAGATGGAAACATTTAGTAAATTTGACTTTGAAATAAGATACATTAAAGGAAAGGAAAATTGAATCACGGATGCACTCAGTAGATAGATTTAGTTGAATCACTTGGCAGCCATAAGTTATTATAGAGTGGACCTGTTACATCGAGTCAAGCATGCAGGGAAGCATAACGAGAGTTATCAAAAAATCAAAGAAAATCTACAATATGGTAGTAAGAATGGAGGAGATGAATAATATCATCTCACGTGCAATGGTTTAATTAGATTCAAGAGTGGAATCTATGTCTTGGACCATGTTGAATTAAAAAGCCTCATCATGAGATAGTTTCATGCAAAGCCATATTACGACCACCCATGATACCAGAAGATTCTCATGGCCATTAAGAAATTTTATTTCTGGCCTAATCTGAAAAAAGAGGTGGATGAATTTGTTGCTAAATGAATAGAGTTCTAATAGTTGAAGATTGAATGCAACCATCTATCAAGTTTACTGCAACCCATTCCTATTCTAGAATGGAAATGGGAAGTGATATTTGTGGATTCCATCATAGTTTTTCCCAAAACCTTTAGGAAAAGATGATGCAGTCATGGTGATTGTTGACCGATTGAGTAAGGTAGCTCATTTTGTAGCAATCAAGTCCACCAACTCGACTAGTGAGGTGGATCAAATATTCATAAAGGAGATTATGAGACTCGATGGAGTACCCATGAAAATTACTTCAGACAGAGATTTCAAATTCACTTCCAAGTTTTGGAAGGAACTATTTGCAATATTTGGAACTAAATTAGCATTCATTATAGCATATCATCCAAAAATGTATGGAAAACAAAGAGAGAATCAAATTCTTGAAGACATATTAAGCATGTATGTAATGCATCAACAAACAAAAAATGAAGAGTATCTTCCACTTTTGGAGTTTGCATACAATAATGGGTATCAAAAATCTTTAAAGATGAGCCCATTTGAGTTATTATATGAAAGGAGTTGTAATACTCCTATCAGTTGGAGTGATCTAGTGAATAGGGTCCTTATCGGACCTGATATGTTAAAAGAAATGGAGCATCATATGCATGTTATTAAGTAGAATTTAAAGGTACACAGTGTAGGAAAAATATCTATGCAGACCAGCATGTGTTGCATAAAGAGTACCCAGTTGGGGAACAATTTTACATGAGAATTAGACCCAAGAAGAGCTCCTTCAAGATTGGGTTGTGTGTCAAGATGGCACCAAGCTTTTGTGGACCTTTTTAGATCCTTGAGAGGATTGGGTCGATGGCCTATAGTCTAGACTTACCTCCCTTTATTATAATCTATAATGTATTCCATATTTCTTTTCTTAAAAGGTATGTACAAGATTATAATCATGTTATTGATGGGTATGTGTTATAGGTGGAACCAAAGGGGGAGTTCTAGCTAGAGACATCATGCATTCTAGATCAGAGGATTCTAATGATCTGGAATCAAGTCATAGAGAAAGTCAAAGTACAGTCAAAGCACTTTGGTCCCGAGGAAGCCACTTGGGAAATGGCTAATGCCATGAAGACAACTTATCCATTTTTGTTTGTCAGATGAGGAAAATGTTCATATGTGTGTGTGTGTGTAAATACCTTAAAGATCTATAAATATAAAGCTTCAAGGACCATGTGTTGTTATTTTCTTTATTTTCCATGTTTTCTATGTGTATATGGATAGGGAACACTGAGGGTAGTGTTCCCCCAAGGGGGAGGGGTCTGTAACATCCTATCCCATGATTGGCTTGATATTACCATGTAATTACATCATGTAATTGAATTTTAAAAATTAAATGGGCTGAGATAGGGACACAGATTCCGAAGGGACTGAGGGAGGTCAATTTCTTGGGAAATTTAGCTTACTTTCTAAGGAAAGAAAGCAGACAACTTGGATAACCATTGAAGGTTGGTTGTTGAGCCTTAATTGCATTGGGATGGTGTGTGCATGGAACTACTTTTGTGAATATATGAATTGCAAACAAGGGACAAAGCCCATGTTGGCTTCGGAAACACAACAGGCAATAAAAGACAAAAAGAGTTAATGCGCAATAGTTATGTGGGTATGATCAGAAAAAAAACACCAAGGGGTCAACCTAGAAAAACTCACTAAGGAAAAAACACTCAAAAGGGAGAGAAAAATCGGAGGAAGAAGAGAAGAACAGAGGCATTCCCACGTAGAAGTACGGAAGAAAGTGATTTCTGTGGGAAATAGAAGACAAGCTAGCGATTTTGAAGCTTGGCGCATAGGAGGGCATAGAGGAGCGTCAAGAACTTGGCAGGAAAGAGAAGAAGAGCTTGTCTATATTTAAAAAAATAAATAGAATAAGTTTCATAGTGCGAGGGGAAGATATCCATTTCTTCCACCAATCTCAGAAGGCTATCATACTTTTCGTTAAGCAACAAGATTACGAGAGGAATCTTCCTTCAAGCGAGGGTAGATCTCAACATACCTCAGGGGGTTGGAGGGCGGAGATGGTGTTCTCAGAAAATTCCCTTGATAAACTAGGGTAGAGGTTTAGCCCTTAGATTCCTAGTAAATGAAAATTGTGTAGTCTATGTTTCTTGTTATTTGATTTGGCAGTGGGTTATGGATTCCCTTCATTGGGTGGAATCATTGTGTGGCAGTGGGTTCTAGATCCCCTTAACTAGGTGGAACCATTACGTTACATGCTTCCAGGGTGGAGGTGGAGCCTCTCAATACCTTATAGTGTGAGTGTGCGCTCTTGGATAGCTAGAGGGTGGTGGCAACAAATCTCTGGATTCCCTATGCATTGTTAAACACTATTGGATAGAGGGAGGGTGGAGGAAACATTCCAATAGATTCCATGTGCATGGATTAATTGTTAAGTAGCTGGTGGGTGCAGGAAGGAGGTCCTCTGAAGTCCCTATGTCAATTGGCAGTTGGTTTTTCATTCCCTTGAGCAAGACCACCTTAGAACCTGGACTGTATCACGAGGGTGACAACTGCAAGTAGCTTGGCTGCAGCTTGTCTACGGTTGGGTGGAGATTTTGAAGTCTTGAACTCAATTTCTCTTCTTCAATAGGAATTCAAGATAAGTTTATGTATGAATTTCACGTTTAAGTATGAATTTCATGTTTAAGTATGAATGAATGGTATGTTATTGGTTGCATGACAAGCCTTGGTTTACTTGCATTTATAGGTTGAATGGCTAATTATGATCCATATGAGGATGTATGGATAAATATGAGAATTTCATGGGATTATTGGCCTTATGTTATTGCATGAATGGTTCATCCATGATAGTGTTGGGATTTCCCTAGTGAAACGATTGAGCAGTGAAGTTAATTATCCCTATGGGTTGACTGTCATTTTGTGATGTTTAAATGCTAATCGTTTAGTAAGTATTATAAAGGGTTGTAGTATACTTGTTGTTGATAACCCTCGTAGTTTCATATTTTTTACTTGAATATGAGTATATGCAAGGGATGCTAAGATCTTGTTCATTTATTGTTCAGTTGGTGAGGCAGACAGAGTTAAGGAAGGTAGAATTCCTGTTATCGAAGATTTGTTTAGCTCTTTGTGTTCATAGGAATAATTTATCTTATAAGTGGTTATGTTTCAATGACATCCCTTGAGGGAATTTTCATCAAGTATCCTTCAGATTTTCCCTAGAGTTCAACGGCCTAAAGTGCTACTATCAGCGCTTGAGAGACTTGAGAAAAAACCTAGAAAAAATATGAAGGAATTTTCCTCTCGAACTCTAGAAAATGTTGAAAATGGCTTGGAATTCAATTTTTAGGACCCATAGGTCAGGGGTTAGAAGGTTGGATAGGTAGGCCAAACCTCGATGGGCCTCAGCCTAACCTAGGTTGGGTCGACTGAGCAATTTCTAGAATTCGAGATATAGGCAAGTCAGTAAGTCTAATGGTCAAGGGTCAAGACTGACCCCAGTCCAACACATTATGTTGGGTCCCTATAATACTAGTGATTACCCCATTACTATTATAGTTATACCCCTTATTTATATTGTTGTGCCCCTATTACCCCCATATTGTTATTTCTGTGCCCCATAGAATCCCTCTATTGTTATTTTTGTGGCTTTATATTATTATTGTTAGGTCGGTTGGATTATATTGTGACTCCTTAGACTCCTATATATAGAAAGGAGGTTTTGTCATTTGAATCATCCAAGAATTGTTCATTTATGTAATGTAAAGGAGGTTTCCCCCTCGAAGAGGCTGAATTCTAAGGCGTGGATTTATCTTTTCTATCTTTTCTTGAGCTGGTTTCATAACATTTGGTATCAGAGCTTTGGATTCTAGGGTTTCGCTGCTCCAAACAGGTCATCGTAGAATTTTCGCTATAACGTTTTTTCTGTGATGTTTCAGAAGTCGTAAAAAAAAACCATTCGAGAAGAAATCGCGCTGAACCTTGGGTCCGAATTTCAGAGCTTTTCGCGCGATATTTTTGGAGATATGATCTTAGGAAGTTGGTATTTTTGCAGACTCCTGAATTACATTCAAAACAGGTGACCTGGGGAAAATTTTCATAACTTTCTCTCTGGGAATCAGATTGAAATTATGTAAGAAGGTACAGAACGAGGACAGACTGTAGCTTCTTGTATATCTTTTTCAGAACCAAATATCGAAAATTGTACACGTGGCACTTCATACAACTTCGCTCTTCTGGAAAGGTATATAATCAGGTCATCTTGGGAGATTGTGCATAACTCTTTCTTGGAGAATCCAATTTGGATCAGACTAGTGGCATTGGAAAGAGGACACAGAGAGCTACTATAGGTCACAAATTCAGAACTAGATGATTGGAAAGTACAGAGATACATCAGAGGCAATATCGAGCTCCTACAAAGTGAAAAAAGGTGTGTAGATTTTTTTAAATTTTTGCTTAAGCTTGGTTTGAAAATTTATTTTGAAGGAATTCAAAGGGCATAGTAGAGAATTATTATCGGTAACTGATGCCCCAAGGAAAGAAAATTCAAACACCTAGTAAGGAACCTGAAAGCTCTAGCATGACTCATGAAGAAGAGGAAGAAATGCTACATGATATATCAAAATTACAAGAACAAGTGCAACAAATGTCACGCTCACAAAAGTTAACAGATGCTAAAATAAATGGCATGGAAGCTAATATAAATGGCGTGGAAGCTAAGATGGACAATTTGAAGATAGATTTGAACACAAATTTGAAGACAGACATGGCAGATTTGAAGATAGATTTGACAAATTTTCTACAAGAAACACTTACTAATGGTGAAAAGGTAGTAAAGGAAACTCATGATGAGAACAAAAGAAATGTTAATCATGATTCCATAGATGCTAATGTTGGATCGAAGAATCACCATATTCCAAAAATCGATATGAGGAAGTTTGATGGCAAGGATCCCGCCACATGGATATTACAGATGGAGCAATTCTTCGATCTCAATAATGTGCAAAACGCACAAAAGGTATGTATAGCAACTGTATATTTGGAACCAAATCAGTTTGTATGGTATCAATGGCTTTGTTCTCATAAACAATTTATCACTTGGGCAATTTTTACGGAAGAATTGATAGCACATTATGAGGATACAAAAAGAAACACTTTTTTTAGCCAATTGATAAGTCTCAAACAAAAGGGTTCGATAATGGAGCACATTGAGGAGTTCCAAAAATTGAACATAAGGGTAAAAGATATTCCAGAGGAGCATAGGGTTGATGTGTTCATAGGGTCTTTAAAGGATAATATCCAACATGGTGTTCGCCTTTGGGAACCTGATTCATTAGAGAAGGCATTCAGGTTAGCAAGAAAAATGGAAAGCAAAATTATGGCAACTAGGAAGCATACCACTCACAACTATAAAGACGGAAGTGTTGTTGCCCATAGTCTCCCACAACCTACAAGGTTGACACCAAAACAATTGGAAGAAAAAAGAGCAAAAGGGCTTTGTTACAATTGTGATAGCAAATACACAAAAGGTCATAAGTGTGCTGAGAAGAAATTATTCTACATAGATTGTGAAGAGGAAGAAGAAAAGGAGCAAGAAAGGTCAAAAGAAGAGGATATATTCCAGGAACAAAGCCTAGATGAAGAAAAAATAAATCCAACCATATCTTGTAATGCATTGGCATGAATTACCACTCCTCAAACCATCAATATAGAAGGACAAATCAAGAAGAAAAAGGTAATAGTGTTGATTGATTCAGGAAGAACCCACAATTTTATTCATTGTAGGGTAGCAAAAGAATTGAATTGCTTCCTATATCCAGCACCAGAGTTTCAAGTGATGATTGCAAATGGAGGAACAATAAATTGCTCTGGAAAGTGCCATAATATCAAGCTATCCATGGGAGAATATGTTTTGACTAGCCCAATGCTTTCCATTCCAATGGGAGGTGCCGATGTTGTACTAGGAGTCCAATGGCTACAATCCTTGGGTACAATAGCTTTTAATTTTCAAGAACTTTTCATCAAATTTTCTACGGAAGGAAAGGAAGTTGAATTAAGGGGTATTGCAGGGAAACCAAGAAAGATAATCAGCTCTAATGGCATGACTAAGCTTCTAAAAAAGGAGCAAAGAGGTGTAATTGCACAATTATGTTCACTAGATGTTTCCACATTGGAATCATCTATTTCTCCAGATCTCCAAAAAGTCCTGGACAATCATTCCAAGGTATTTGAGACTCCCAAAGGTCTCCCACCTATGCGTGATCATGATCATGCTATTCATCTGATTCCAGGAAGTGTTCCTCCAAACATCAGGCCGTACAGATATCCCTATGTCCAAAAAAGTGAAATTGAATGTATGGTTGCAGAAATGCTAGAGGATGGTATAATTCAACCGAGTCAAAGTTCTTTCTCAGCTCCAATAGTATTGGTGCACAAGAAGGATGGATCATGGCACATGTGTTCGGATTATAGGGAGCTCAAAAAGCTCACTATTAAATATAAGTTCCCCATTCCTGTCATTCATGAATTACTGGATGAATTGCATGGATCAATTTACTTCACCAAGTTGGATCTTCATTCGGGATATCATCAAATTAGAATGAAGATTGAAGACATTCGGAAAACGGCATTTAGAACTCATGAGGGTCATTATGAATTTTTGGTCATGCCTTTTGGCCTTACCAATGCACCTTCAACATTTCAAGGTTTGATGAATTCAATTTTCAAACCATTCCTTAGAAAACTTGTGTTATTATTTTTTGATGATATACTAATCTACAACAAGTCTTGGAAGGATCATGTTGAACATGTTGACAGGGTGCTACAACTATTGGAGGAGAAACAATTATATGCAAAAATATCCAAATGTTTCTTTGGAGTCTAGGAGGTGGAATATTTGGGTCATATTGTATCTCATGAAGGAGTTAAGGTAGACCCTATCAAAATTAAAGCGATTAAGGAATGGAAAATCCCCACATCCATAAAGCATCCGCGAGGATTTCTTGGGTTGACAGGGTATTATCGCAAGTTTGTTAAGAATTATGGGAGAATAGCAGGACCTCTAACAACATTATTGAAGAAAGATTCATTTTCATGGACTCCAGAAGCAACAAAGGCCTTTGAACATCTTAAAGAGGCAATTTGCCAAGCACCGGTCTTAGCTACACCGGACTTCACAAAAACCTTTATTGTGGAATGTGATGCTTCGGGAAATGGAATTGGTGCTGTTCTAATGCAATATGAAAGACCCATTGCTTTTGAAAGTCGTCCAATCAAGGGAAAGTTTTTAAGCAAAGCTATTTATGAGAAGGAAATGTTGGCAATACTCCATGCACTTAAGAAATGGCGACACTACCTAACGGGAAGACACTTCAAGGTAAAAACGGATCATGATAGCCTTAAATACTTTTTAGAACAAAGATTATCCTCTGAAGAGCAACAAAAGTGGGTCACAAAGATGTTGGGTTATGACTTTGAAATCATCTACAAAATAGGGAAGCAAAATGTGGTGGCAGATGCACTCTCAAGAAAGGATGAGGATGTGGAAGCATTGTTGTGTGCCATTTCTATTATCCAACCAGATTGGATAAACGAAGCGAGGGAGGAATGGAAGAATGACGAAGAAGTGTGGGCACTTATTCGAAAGCTACAACAAGATTCCAGTACTTCTGATACATTTAGCTGGCAAAATGATTCGTTATGGTACAATGATCGCTTATACCTCTGTAAGAATTCCCAGCTAAAACAAAAGATTCTTATGGAATTGCACACTTCTCACTTAGGAGGGCACTCGGGATTTTTAAAAACTTACCACAGGGTTAAGAAGGAATTTTTTTGGGATGGCCTTAAATCAGATATTCAAAAGTTTGTGGTGGAATGTTTGGTTTGCCAACAAAATAAAGTTGAGACAATTAAGACACCGGGTCTATTACAACCTTTATCCATTCCAAGCCAACGTTGGGAGGAGTTTTCAATGGATTTTATCACATGTTTACCCTAGTCTAAGGGAAAGAGTGTCATCATGGTGGTAGTTGACAGACTTACCAAGTATGCACACTTTTGTGCATTATCACACCCATTTAAAGTTAGTACAGTTTCTACTGCATTTATGGAAACAGTTCAAAAGCTACATGGAAACCCAAAGATTATTGTAAGTGACAGAGATCCCATTTTCACTGGAAATTTTTGGACAAAATTATTTTCTTGTCTTGGTACTCAGTTAGCTCATAGCTCATCTTATCATCCTCAATCTGATGGGCAAACTGAGATAGTAAGCAAATGTTTGGAAGGATATCTTCGTTGCTTTGTATCTGATAAATAGACACAATGGGTCAAATGGTTTCCTCTGGCTGAATGGTGGTATAACACTTCCTTCCATACAGCAACAAAAATGACCCCATTTATGGCACTTTATGGGTATCAACCACCATCCATCACATCATATTTAAGAGAAAATTCTAAGGTTCAGGCAATGGAACATCACATCGAACATCAACAACAAGTCCTCCAACTCTTAAAGGATAACCTCGTGTTGGCACAAAATAGAATGAAACAACAGGCAGATCAACATCGCAGTGAAAGAAGTTTTGATGTAGGTGATTGGGTATTCCTATGGCTACAACCATATAAGCAAATGTCCCTAGAGCAAGCTAAGAAGGATAATAAACTATCACCAAAGTATTATGGTCCGTACAAGGTGTTGCAAAAGATTGGCACTATGGCATACAAATTGGAGCTTCCTGCAGCTTCTCGATTGCACCCAGTTTTCCATGTTTCATGTTTAAAGAAGGTTATAGGCGACAAGCTCCCAATTCAAACAATATTGCCAGAACTTGACGAGGAAGGAAAAATTATATTGGAACCGGAAGCAGTCACAGAAACAAGAACTCGACAGCTACGAAATCGATCAATTTTAGAGTATCTTATCAAGTGGAAGAACTTATCCGCTGAAGATTCCACATGGGAGGATGAGAATTTTATGCAGAAGTATCCAGAATTACTCAAGCGTTGAGGACAACACTTTTTTGAAGGAGAGGGGCATGTTGGGTCCCTATAATACTAGTGATCACCCCATTACTATTATAGTTATACCCCTTATTTATATTTTTGTGCCCCTATTACCCCCATATTGTTATTTATGTGCCCCATAGAATCCCTCTATTGTTATTTTTGTGGCTTTATATTATTATTGTTAGGTCGGCTGGATTATATTGTGACTCCTTAGACTCCTATATATAGAAAGGAGGTTTTGTCATTTGAATCATCCAAGAATTGTTCATTTATGTAATGTAAAGGAAGTTTCCCCCTCGAAGAGGCTGAATTCTAAGGCGTGGATTTATCTTTTCTATCTTTTCTTGAGCTGGTTTCATAACACATTATCATGCCAAGAATAAGGGTCAACCTCGACTTAGGCTAGAGGTTGAGGATCGAGCCCAGAAATAAAAATGACAAGGGTGCAATGGTGAATAGGACTGACTTTCGACTGGTCCTTGATTCTGACTACCATGTGGCTTATCCACAGCGGCGGTGCCTCCAGTCACTTGATGTGTGGTCCATTAGATGGTTTCCACGTGGAAGGGTAAGGTGATGTGGGAAAGTGAGCAAATTTGATATTTGTGAAGGCATAACTCTTGACCCGTAAGTTGGATCAGGAAAAAATTTATATCGTTGGAATCATCTCAAAGAGACAAACATAATGATGATTTCTAATTGAATTTTTACGAATGTTGGGAAAATTCAAAATTTTTATGTCTTTGGGAGTTGGATCTGCATAGTAACTACCTCCTAGTAACCCTGGTATGATTATGGGGTTAGGAGAGGGGGTTTTACAAGCATAATGACATTAGCTTCCAATATCAATTATGTATATTAAAAAAAATTATGGGAAAACACTTATATGGAGCAATAGTATTCTTCTACTACATAATGTATCATTTCATAAGGTTTGACATTTTTGAAGTTCATTCCGGATCGTCCAATATTTGCATCAATCTATTGTTATTACATTTGGTCGTTGAAATGCATAATACTCAAAGGCATAATAATAAGATGTAAATTATTCTAAATGTTTGAAATAAATTAAACAATCTATTAAGTATACATATAAGTACTTTGATATTGTTGATTCAATTTGATGGGAGTCTTTTTTCAATCATCAAAATGACATAATTTCAAGATCAAGAAATGGAGATATAATTTTGAAAACTTCATTTATTTGGCTACAAAATATGCCAAATGAATATGAGGAAATAAACATTCTTGAACAACAAAAATCTCGAGGTATTATTGAGTCTTCACATGTAGAGGAAAGAGAAATGTATATTGGTTCTAGAAGAATATGCGCACAATGTGAAGCCATGGAAGACCTTTCTAAGGGTTCTGTACAAAATGTTAAGAAGTGTTGCATGATTGTAGTGTTAGCGGATTTAGATCCACATGGTTATCCATTCTGGGTTGTCAAGGTTATAAAGGTCATCAAAGAAAATGAAGATGTTACAACAATTCAAGTGCATTGGTATGCCATAGATACACACCCATTCGATGGTTTGTACAAGTCAGATATGGTAGTTGATAAACAAATTAGTAGAAAGAGAAAAAAAAAGGGTCCAAATATAAATCATCACTGCACTGACCTCTTAAAATTGGAGGTTGTTGACATACTTGTTTATAACTTCAATTTAACAAAGAGATGAACTATTCGCTTCAATACCACAAAGGTTATCAAGAGGTCACTACCACACAAAATAGTGGAAAGATGGGAATTTGTTGAACCCAGTTGTAGATCTAGAAGGCTTTTGACATTTATAATGTTTGACATATGTATAGAATTGGATGGGGCAGTGGTTGATCATCTAGTCATCCATTTGAAGATGATGTAGATTATGATGGTGTGTCAAAATCTATTAATGACTATGAATAATTGTCTAAAACATCTTATATAATTTTGATCAATATGATGTTTGAATAGTAAATTGAAATAAATGTTTTAACTTGCATATGATTTTACATGAAGTTATGAGTCATTTCTATGTTTTTTTGATAATATATTTTGACTATGAAGAATTAATTTGTTTTGAATAAGGCCATAATGCAACACTAACTTTGAAAAATAACTTATGTTCAATTCAATCTACTTAGTGTTGATATTTTCAATAAAAGTAAAAAAATATATATTAGGAATTAATGGTGAAGTTTTAAATTATATGGCAATATTGTCATGACATTATGTATTCTAACTTAGTAACCAGAGAACCCACAGAAAAAACCAGTTTTCGTCAACGTTTCAAATCCCAACAGGGATCCATCATCAGGACTTCTTGAATGTTGATAGTAGAAGAGCTTGAATGAGGGTTTTAAATAGTTTTGAGGTGAGAAGATTTAAATCTTCTCACCTCAAAACTATTTAAAACCCTCATTCAAGCTCTTCTACTATCAACATTCAAGAAGTCCTGATGATGGATCCCTAAATCTTCTCACCTCAAAACTATTTAAAACCCTCATTCAAGCTCTTCTACTATCAACATTCAAGAAGTCCTGATGATGGATCCCTGTTGGGATTTGAAACGTTGACGAAAACTAGTTTTTACTGTGGGTTCTCTGGTTACTAAGTTAGAAGATATAAACCACATAAGTCTTAAATCCAGAGACATTATGTATTCTTGAGATTTTTTAAACCATAGTTTAAAAAAATGTTGCAATTTTCATAACCCATTAAAAAATGGGTGTTTCAATTTTATGGCTGATTTTTAAGTTTTGGTTTTGATGAGTCAAGTTGCCTTGGCTAAGATTTCAAAAGAGTTCTAATTTTAGTATTTAAAAAAATTACTCTTAGTAGAATGACTCTTTGATTCAAGTGTTGATTTTTAAGGTTTTTTTAGTCGTGATATTTGGTTTATAATGCCATGGTTGAGAAATTTTGAAAATTTTAAGGTTATTTGCACTCATGATATTTGGTTTTAATTCTATGTTTGAAAAATGTCAAACTTTTAAAGTTTTTTTGGAGTCATGCTATTTGATCTTTAATATCATGGTTGAAAATTGTTGAAATTTTAAAGCTTCCTGGAATAATGAACTTGGTTTTCAATTTCATGGCTAAAAATTGTTTGAATTTTAATACTAAAAAAGGGAGTAATTCAACATCACTATTTTTAGATTTCAAGGTGTTTTTTCATCTATTTTGTGCAAAAATAGGGCTTTTTTGGGCTCAAGTTTTCATTTTGAGTTTCTAGTTCTCATTAACTTGGTAAATGTTTTAGAGATACCATTCTAAAAAGTGAAAATAATATGTTAAAGAAAAAAATTGTAAACGTCGCTTCCAACTCTCCAACTCAAGGACATCCTTTCAAAGGATCTCTTGTTTTAGTTGAAGAGGTCATAACCAATGAAGGGAAAAGGAACCAAGGATAGGGGCAATTGGTTCAAAAATCCAAAGGAGATTAGTATCTAGTGAATCTAGACTTGAAATTATAATGTCTAAAATCGTATTTTAATGTTTTGCAAACTAGTTTTACTCTAGGATACTTATGTTAAGATTTACACTAATTGTTTCTTCACGAAATAAAGTTCCTTTGAGTTATTTCTTTGTTTAGGGAAGCCAAACATCCTCAGTAATATTTGGTATCAAAGTATTTTGAACTTTTCTATTTATTTTCCACCCTTTTCTGGAGCCCTTTATTAATACGAATCTTAATCATTTTTGTTTAAAACTCAAAAAAGAACAATGTTTATTCAAAATAATATGAAAGAATTGCCATCACTAATTGAACTTGATTTCCAAACTTGAATTTGAGAGATTAATAACCTTTATATCAACCTAGTAATTATTGGATGATCCACTAGTTGACTACCCTGCCAACTCCAATAGGTACTCTTCTTCCCCAATGACCTCAAGTCGCAATGGAGTTGTGTAACAGCCCCATCTACCTAGTTAGGTGATGTCATTCACTTCCATATATACACAACATAAAGCATAATAATAGTCTATGGTTGGGTGGTACATCTGAGTCCTGTAGCTGGTTGACCATATAAGAAACTAGCACCCTTATGTAGTTTACATTTTATGATTCTCAAGCTTGTTATGACGTAGAATCATAAAATGTAAACTACATAAGGGTGTTAGCTTCTTATCTAGTTGACCAGATGCAAGACTCAGACATACCGCCCAACCATAGATCATGCTTCTAGCTCTCTTAACATCCCATCACTCCTGAGCTAGGGCTATGACTCCACTTTCACAAAAACTTCTCAAGCCAAGTACATATCTAATACTTAATACAAACAGGGCCAACGTACCAAACCTTAGAGGCTCGCATTCTCCATCAGTCTGACACCCAAGTAGTGCACCCCATTCTCTCCACTCGCATTCTCTCGAGTTGTGCCACTACCTCAAGGGTATCCAACTCATGCCGACCAAGGATGTTTGAGAGCCTTGTGACTCCAAGATTTCTTGTTTCCCTCAATGGTCTCTAGGTGCCCTCTAGGCCCTCACATAGGGACACCTATCCCCATTGATATCCATCCAAATGAATAGGGAAACTACAACCTTTTTGTAGGCACGATACCCTTAATTTATATTTTTAATAATATACTATAATATTATAATATATAAAAAACTTTTCCGGTCGTGGAGCCCTAGCACCCCATACTCTTTTTGTCCCTCAATTCGCAGACATGGTGTTGTTGTTCTAATCTCACTATGTGTACATACTATGTCTACTAGGCTTACTGGCCTTTTACAAAATGGATTCTTTGTCCTAGTCACGCAAGAAATCTAGCATTAAAACTCACAAGTACTTTGGCACATCATCTTAACACATTTTACACATCCAGGGATCAATTTGAGGGTATTACATTGCCTTCGCCCTTATTTATGCACTATCCTTAGTGCATCTAGATGTACAAATGTACATATACAATAAAAAATACGAATAGTTGCAAGTACTATTGTTGCCTGGCATCCTCAAGCTCTTACTTGAAGCTTCAAGATAGTAACAGGAGAATTGAACTTATGCCAATCTGATGGTTTTATTTCAAGTCATGCTTGACTTCCCTATCCAATTGTGAAACAACAAGACCCAGAGGTCCTCATAATGTCCCATCTTCATGGACATGCAATCATGGACATGCAATCTACCATGATCACCGTCATACTTATAAGACATCAAAATAATAATAATTAATACCTGCAAGTAGTTGATTTATGTATGAATTTATAAATAATTTAATTAATTTAGTAATTATAAAAAAATTCTTTCAGTCGATTACGGAGTTTGGAAAAAAATCGAAAACTAAAAAACTCCCTGGTAGCATAATTGTGATTTGAGTGACTCAAGTCATCCACATCCAATCCTAGCATATACACTTTCCACTTCTATTCATTGATGGTGGCTTAGGTTACTATATGTATACGGATCTCCTCAAGACTGCACCAGACCACTTCGTTTTTGTGTCACCAATTTCTTCATTTGCACATACTCCTCATTCCTATAATATTTGCAAAACAATGGCATATTAGTAAGCTTATATATAGTACTATGTTATTATTATTGGAAATAACCTCTCCTATTTTCCTCTATGCTTCAAATGTAAAGTCACTCCTCTCTCTATTTTTTCCGTCATACAAAGTAAAAAACTTTCCACTTTTAGTGATTAAAGAAACATGCAACATTCCACAAGCAAAGTAGTTGATTTTGACACCCTCTAAACAACCAGATACTTTCGTGGGAATCCCACGAAAAACATTGTTCCCATTTCCCATAAGACTAACATGGTGAGTACCATCACCCCATGTGTACAGCTTACCAGTCTTGGTAACCGCACATGTGTTTATTTACCACGTGAAAAAAATGTAACCATGCGGTTTGCTAAAGCATAAACTAATTTTGGTTGAGAAACATCTACACCCATAGCATGGTCAATTCAACCATTCAGTTCCTTAATTGTCAATTTGTAAGGAAAAATTCTCAATACGGTAATAAATTTCCCATCTCCCTTGAGTTTGAAAATTAACATAGTGATTATTTCCCATCACATTGAACCCCATTTTCTCTTTGTTAACCCATAAAAGAGAAATTTTGTTGTATCCCCTAACCCAAAGTAATAACAAAATTAATTTCAGTTGGGCATGAGGCTAGTTAGCTAATACCATAGAGTTTACATGATCATGAAACACAATTCTTCATAGGTTCAGGTCTTTTAGAGTGTTGGTAGCTAGCAATGTAATGTAGAAATCCTTAACCCATCAATTTAATGTGATGGAATTCAAATGGAATGCCTCGATCTAGTGCATTTATCTCATGAAAATTTTACAACAGCCCTCTAGTAGACAGTGATGAATCTTATCTTTAACTACTAAGTTGTTACCAAGTAGCAACCATCCAAGCACTTTGTTCCTAAATGAAAAGTGGGATTTCTAGATATGGTGACAACTCTTAAGCCACCTTATTTCATTGTATTGGATATCTCAATTTTTGTTTAATTCATTATGAAAAAAAAACCATTTGTTAGCGCAATTATGAGCTATGTTGAGTTCATGCTTCTCTTTGGGATATTCTCCAGCAAGCGTGAATGAGCTATGCTTCCAAACTTTGTTCAAGTCTTGGCTACTTTGTTTATGGTACCAGGGCTAATTCTCAATTATGGGGAACAACTCCAAAGCAATGATACCTACTCTATTTTTAAAAATTGATGCCTAAAATGAATACTATTCTTTGTCGCAATGCCAAATACACTCTGCATACTACAATTTTGAGACCAACTCAAAGACAAGCAAATGAAAAATTATTTAAATTATATTGTGTCAACAATAAGCACTATTCTCTAGCTTGAATTTTCAATCAAATGCTTGATTTTGATTCAACCATATATCTACTATTCAACATACATTCAAGCCATAACACTCCTATTACAAATTTGTGTGTGCTAGACCAAATGCCAATTAAATGCATACATGTAAATGTAGACTTGGTTTGATCCAATTGTGCAGAACCATTTACTTATTGCACCTATTTTCATATATATATATATATATATATATATATATATATATATATATATATATATATATATATATATATATATATATAGATATATATATATATATATAAGATGTGATTCCTTCAAACGTGCCATTGCCTCTCACCATAGCCAATTATAATTCTAAATATCATTTATGCATGGTTGTAGGTACCAAATGCACATGTTGAAGGGACACTGGCTGTAAGCATATGTGGTATAATAGCAAATCTGTCAAATGTTAGTTTTCTCTTATGGGTTTCTAGGGTCAAAATCTACCGTCTATGGTGCATTTTTAGTATATTCAGGTTGGCTTCAAGAGCATTTCTCAAATCCTCTATCAGAGGATCATCTATGTCAGAGAATGAAGCCTTAGGATCCGCTTTGTTTTCTACCATGAAAGTCACGTTGATAGAACTAATTTATTTTCTTTTCCACATCATCACTGTAAGCATATGTCAAATATGATTTATCGTTTTGCTTCCAATCAGAAAAAAGGAAAGTAGAATCATGTTTAGTGCACATGACATTCTCACCAGATTCATTTGAATGATTATCTAATTTTCTCTCAACATTTTTATCATGCATATGTGAATTTCTTAGAAGCCGTTTTGCCTTAATCTTCTTGTTGTTAAATGGAAGGGTATTCATATTCTCAACCGTAGTTTTAAATCTCCAACTTTGACGCTGAATCGTTTGAGGGTTGAATCTAACTTAATATCGACTTAGCCTAGTTGATTTCAATGACTCAGTCTTTTTAAAAAATACATTAAACATTTATTATTTATAAAAAAAACATAATTTTAAATATTTTCATTCATGTTTACAAACACAAAGCATTAGAATATAGGGAGAAGACAAAAAATGATCAAAATAGGCTCATGAATATATCCATTATATAAAAATGGCACCCAGTGAATTGTCCAATACATGTAATATATAGATATAAGAACAAAAACGCATAACCAAGGAGGATCTAAATGTCCTCTACAACAAAACATCACTAGTCACTAGTAGTTATTGCTAGAGAATCCAACATCATCTGGCTCAAAATCTGAATCAAATCCATACGGGGAAACCCATGGCTCTTCCTCCTCATCATGGTCTCCAACTGCAACTCTAGAAGTAGTAGCACTAGCAGGCGCAACAGCAGCATGCTGAGATAGATGAGCTATGTGTTTGCATCATGGTTGAGTAGAGGAAGTGCCTGCAACTAGAGGACTTGGGGTTGGGCCTGGTATTAGTGGCTTTGCATTTAACTGGACATTATGTTCAACTAACATTTCCATCTCTAAATCCAAATCAATACCAATATCCTCATTAGAATCAAACTTTGTTTGATGACTCCACTACCAATCTAATGTTGGATCAATATCTTCCAACAAAATGGGATATGTATCAAGTATTTTGTTCAACAATTGGTTGCATCTTAGTTGGAGGTTGTATTGGACATAGACTAGATCATTTAACCATTTTGTTCCAAACAGTTTCTCTTCTTCATGTGAATCCTCTCAAAGACATACCAATTGCGCTCACACCTATAAAAACTACATGTTTGACTCAAAATATGGATTGCAAACTTTTGCAATTGAGGACAATGGATATCTAATGTCTACCACCATTTTGCTGCAAAACTCATAGTTGTGTAATGAGTTAGATCAACAAATTATATCCAACTTTCAAATTATAAACAATTTAACAAAAGAAGAATTTGAAAATTGAAATTGTTTTTTTACCCGACTCATATGCTTCCCTTGCAATCCTTGCTAGGTTCTTACCAAAGGTACCTGTGGCTATGCTAGAACAAGTGATATTTCGGTGTATGTCTAGCTGGTCACTCTCCTTAGATACCATCCACTTAAGGCACTCAATCAATCCATCTCTAACCTCCCCAGTCAAAGCTTCTGCCTCCTGAGATTTATAATGATACCTTGGGTTCAGAAAAACTCAGCTGCATGTATAGGGTGATGGAGTTGATTGTTCCATATTTGATCAATGATTTCCAAAATGGGCCCATACTTATCCAATCTATCCTTGTATGTTTCATTTATTTTATCATTTTCTTGATCCATAGCCTCATAAATGAAGTCCATAGCCAATCTTTCCCCATCCACTATCCGCAACATCATAACCAGTGGCTCAACAACCTTCACAATCTCTGCAGCGTTTTTCCAAAATATTTCTTCATTTGCTTTATTTTTAAGTCTTTTCCATCTTGTTTGTGAGCCCATTGACATTCATTGTGTTCATCACTGGAAAACATACTTTGCAAGTTTCTATGTTGGGAAAGCATAGATTGGAATGTCAAAAAATGAGTTGCAAATCTGATGATGGCATGCCTAACAATATCATTTCTAGTTGTGTTTTTCCTCATAAGGTTCAAAATCCATTAATGGTTGTAGATATATTTTTTTATTCTATTGGCATGCTCTATAGTGTTCTTGATCCAATCTATTTTACCAATATCCTCAAGCACGAGTTCTATTCAATGTGCAACACATGGGGTCCAAAAGATGGTTTTGTGTTTTTCCTCTAACATTTTACCAGCAAGAACATGATTAGGGGCATTATATATGATGATTTAAACACCATTAGCCACCCCCACCTCTTTAATAAGCTCATCCAAAAGCTGAAAGAACAAGTGTGCATCTTTCACCCTATCAAATGCATCAACTGATTTTAGAAACATGGTCCCCTGTGGGCAAAAGATAGGAAATATTATGACGGTATAGTTCCTTTGAGAGAGGGTGTGAAATAACTTTTGATATCACCCTTCTTTTTAATTTTATCCTTACCCTTTTCTTGAATAAACTACAAAGAGGGAGGAAAATAAAAAAATGGGTTGGATGCATCAATGCAAGGGATAGATGAAGAGCCCTCACAATCAAAATTGGGATTGTTAGCCATGATGTGTTTTATACTCCTCCTCCTCCCAATTTCAGCTTCTATTTCTTTTTGCCTAGTTTTTTCTTCCTCAAACTTCTCAAATTTTTCTAGAAACTCCTTCATAATGTCCCCAATTTGTTCTATTGGTGTTGCACATGCAACAATTTGGCCTTTAATACCATCCAAGTGTTGTTTTAGCCTATGAATTCCCCCTCCACCTCCCTTAATTTTTTTATGACAAAATTTGCAATATATTCGATTATCAATAATCTTAGCATATTCCCAAGAAACATCTTTCATTCTAGGAGCCATTTTCTAATATTTGGACTTGGAAATGGAAGGAAAAAAATCTAAAAATGAAAAGAAAAAAAAAATCTTTAATGTTCATTTCTTTTACAAAAATTACTCTTTTAAATTTCCAGATTTGCAACGACAAAAAAAAAGAAAGCAAAGGCATATTTGAGAAGTGAAAAAAAAAAAATACCTCTAAGCTCTAGCCTCCTCAATGATGATCCAACAAAACAACTCCTCAATGTTGCTCCAATGACTTCCCAAGAATCTTCTCACTACGGCTCCAATGATTGCCCAAGGGACTCCTCACTACCGCTCCAAAAACCAACTTCACAACTCTTCACAAACTCCTCATAAATGCTCACACAAATGCAATGAGATAGTTGTGAGGAATTGTGAGGGGGTTGGGTAACTTTTATATGCTTGGAGAGGTTAGATGGACTTGCAAAAACACTAAAACCAAAAAAAATATAATTTGGAGTTCGTTGTTCCCTCCTTTTTCTGTCGTGGACCGGTTTGACTAGCTGGGTCAGGTATGTCGAATCAGCTGAGCTGGCCACTCCATTACTAAAACAACCGAGTCGGTGACTAGCTCGACTGGTTCAGTAATGGACCAACCTTTGGGCTGATTTGTGTACCGAACCAGCATGGACAAGGGTTCAGCTCGACCGATTCTAATTCATTTTGATTTTTTTTTAAACATGGTTCTCAACATATTTTCCATGCATATGAAACTGAAATTGCACCCTCCCCAAGGACATAAGGGATTGTCGAATACATTCCAATAGGAAATAAATCTTTTGAGCCATGCAATATTTCAACTTCAATGTCTTCAAAATTGTATAGTCCCTTTCCATCAAGTTGGTAAATGGAGAATGTAAATATGCTCCTGAAAAAAATTAAAGTTTAAACAAATGTTGTTGATTTATTTTAAGTCATCGAAGTGGCAGCACATGAGATATCTGCCAACCCAAAAAGGCAGGCCATTTTTTATCTCAAAACCTATGTCATCATTGTCTTCCCCTTGCAATGCTACAAGAGAGCTCTAGATGCCAATTCACATTGTTACTTTGCAAGCAAGTTGAAGGGAATAAGATTTTGAATGGCATTGCAATAGATTGAATAGTTCTGTTAGATGTATTAGTACGCTACATTTGGACACCTTGAGATGTGTTGTGCTATTCAACAACCCCCCATAGATTAGTTTAATAGCTAATATTCCATTAATAAATGGGGACCCTTAATTAAAACCCTCCAAAAAATCAAACTTAGTAAACTTAGGCACTTTCCTTTGAACTTTTAAGAATAAATCGAGATATCGAGTCAAAACCCTTTGAAAACTAGCAATTCTCGCCTTTTCACATACCGCTGGACCAAATGTGTTAAAAGCCTTATTAACGAACAAAACCTGTGAATTGAAATCAAAAGGATTGCCACACTTAACTTATATATCATTGGGCCTTTTATTCAGAAACTAAGACCTATCATATATTTTTAGGGTTTCTCAATCAGGTTTTTGTCAGTAGAGAGATGAGAGGCCCTGGGGTTCATTGTTGCAACTGATGGCAGCACACATCCATAGCTGCCCGCCTGCACTTGCCCCCGTAACTTGTGAACAAACACCTGCTCCCCTCTGCGTTACTAAGTTCCAGTCAACCATTTGACTGTCCCTAGCAGTTGTGGTATACTTCTACCTCTCAGGGTTTCAGCCCTTCCCGTTTACTAACCTCCACAGTTTTTTGTTGTGTTTTTGTCCTCTTCTGGCAGCTGTCATAAACAATTCCCGACAGTCATGGATGAGCTGGGTGACTTTCTGGATCCTTCGGAGGATGTGCCCATATGGACACCCACCAGGACCACCGCTGTCGGTTTTTTCCCTTTCATGTCCGACCTTACCGACGAGATAGAAGCTCTCCCACCGTTTTCTCGCCCTCGCATTCTGCCAGTTTCTCTCCCTGAAGACGTGCCCTCCCCCCTGAGTTCATCTCTCAACCTCTCTCGCCACGCTCTCTGGCTCTTATCGACCCTCCGCTTAAGCCTAACTACCCGACTCTCGGAGGTGTTTCTGCCCATAACCCTCCTCCGGCAGTGACTAGCCCTATTCCCTCTGAAATACCCCAGGGTTTTGCGGTCCTTGGTCCTGTTCCATCTGCTCCGCTGTTCTCTTCGGCTCCCTCTCGGGGGCATTTTACAGGCATTGGACCAATTTCTGGCATTTTTGCATCTATTCTGCAGGAGGTGACTGAAAACCCTAGGGTTTCTCCTTCGCAAGGACCTTCCCAACCCTCCTCGACTCAGGAAGCATTAGTAGTAGGGGGTTCTGGACTTTCGAGAAAGAAAAGGGGTCTAAAGCTTCAGGCCTGTGCAGTGCCCCTCAATTTTGCAGAAGACATTAAATTATTGGATGCCATGGACATAGCCGAGAAGGTGTTAGTTGGTCGGGTTCGTGGCAGACACTACAGTGTGGCAAAATTACAGCAATGGGTCTCGGAGGTTTGGGGCGAAAACCTGAAGGATATCCCGAAGGTTCAAACCCTAGTCAAAGGATGGTTTGCTCTATATTTCAGCTGTTTGGAGCACACCAACTGGGTGGTCTCCATGGTCTGGCACCTTGACCTAGCTCCCGTTCTCCTCAGAAGATGGACTCCCCTTTTTGACCTGGAGCGGGAGAGGGTCGATGCAGGTCCTATATGGGTTTGCTTGCTTGGCTTACCCTTGCATTTTTGGACAGAAGATGTCTTCAAGCACATTGGAAATGCCCTCGGTGTTTACCTCACATTTGACGATTCATACCAGACTTCGGGGAAATTGGCTTATGCCAGGATACTGGTTCATCTGGACCTCTCAGAGGGCTTGCTCGAGTACATAGACATCCACTGGAGGAACAACACCAGAAGACAACTTCTGGACTATGAGGGTGTCCTATTTCATTGTTGGAGGTGCCATAAGGTTGAGAATCTCTATAAAGACTGCCCCCTGCTGGGCAAAAAGAAAAATCAGGCCTTAGCACCGGATATCACCTCACACTTGCATTCTCAACAGGACACCTAGCCTAGGAGACAGGATCCTATGGCACCATAGCACCCGGCTGCTTCTAAGATCCAGGCCGGCCAGCAGAAGAACCCAGAAGAAGAGACAACGACTCCTCCATAGCCAAAGAAGCGAGGGCGGCCTCCCAACCATTCTCAGCCACCTCCATCGTCTCGACCTCAGTCGCCATCCGAGGGCTTGCCCTCGTCGAGGAGCAGAACAAAGTTTCCGACAGCCTATCCAAAGAGGCTACGATCGGGGAGCCAAACATCCAGTTGATTAGAGAACAAAATGGGGAAGCATTCTACCATTATTATCATCAACCTTTTATGGATCTAAAATTTTAATTCATGATCTTGTTTTAGTTATCTTTTGATCAGGCACATGCCTTTTTGGTTTGTATATATTGACTCTGAACATGGTAACAATCTGTTTATCATATGGCTTATAGTTTTTTATTTTATTATTGTTGCCCCCTACGTGGATCAAAGGCAAAAATACTATTTATACATGATATGATCATGCACTGCATATGCACCAGCATCTACAGAATGTAATTTCCTCCTTTTAATGAAATTACAATTTTTCCTTATGGGGAAAAAAACTAAGACCTAAGGATTTTCACATAAAATAAAGCTCTTATCACAATCACATATTGGCCCTCACAAAAGACGCAAACCCATAAATCATATTGAAAAATGTGAGATGCGATATTGTGATAAGACAAACCAACCTCATCACATCGTGTTAATTTATTTAAAAATCCTAATCTTATGAAACGCGTAAGCTTCCAAAATGTAATTAATCTTGGACCTGATAGAAGCCAATGTTATAAATTGAGAGTTAAGTCTGCCACATAGTGAAAAGCATTTTATAAGGTAATTACGCCATCAATCAAACTACGCTCTAAACGGTAAAGGATATCCTGCTTATCTTGTATCCTGCAAAATCCTAATAAACTTCAAGAAAATGCACAATCAAATGTGCGATAATGTGATTTGCGTTATTGCATCACAATCGCAAAATCGACATTCTCGCAACTTAAGCCCACCACCTTAAAAGTTTTCCTTCCCATTTATGCAATGGGTACATTATGAGTAATAAAGGAAGCGATAAGGAACCATTAGTGGCTATTTAATATAGGTTAATGGAATTTATGTTAAAAAACGGCTCGACGTGATACGATATTGTTTCATCTGTGTTTGATTAAAACTCCTTTCTTATCACCTTTTTAGGTTATCTGTATCATTCATTCTCATTGTTATTCTTGCTTGTGTTTATCCGATAGCTTCCACTTTGCTCCATTCCAGGAAAAATCCACAAGAAGCATCATTAGAAATAATGGGAAAGAATGGAAATTTAGTTGTGTCCAAGAAATCGGAAAACATCCCTCTTTTCTCTAATACTACGTGTAGAAGATAAGGAGGAACTACAACATGGGAGGCCATGTACAACTTGTTAGGAGAGGAGCACCCCAGGCCACTGGAAACAAAGGCCATGGCAGATGCCCAAGAGTCATCTCTTGCCTCCTATTTCAAAACAGCATGTTCTTTCCTACACTACAGCGCTGCATGAAAAAAAATAATCCCATACACAAAGATGGTCAAATGGGTAATTGATGAGGTAGACATCATAGACTGAACATTCAAAAATCACAGGCAAGAGGTCATGTGGTCTTTCTCAGCAAACAACCTACAACTAATGTACCAATTACCTAAGCCACAAAAATTCTACAACAAACAGTTCCTTGAGCAATTTGCTAAAGAAAATGAGGACCCAATAGACGTCACACAGACCTGGAAATCAAGTGAAGGCAAGCTCAAATGGGATAAAATGGGTATGTACTCTACAACATCCATTTCTACCCCTCATAGTTTTGCAGCGGCAATGATATGTAGATTTTTTGGTAAACCTGATAGCACCAAGTTTTCCCCGGAATGGCTGCCATTGATAGATACAGTAGTAAATGAAACAATAATGAACTGGGCTCAAATTTTATCAGATAATTTCGCAAAGACCATTATAGAATATAGGAGAAAAATAAGTTCCACTTTAAGGGTTTATCCCCCGTTTTTCATGAGTGATTTTGTAATGGATGCAATCCATTTTAGTTCCAAATTTCCCAATATGGGATGGAAGTGGACTGTACAGGACCCGCTTCCCATCCATATGTACCATAAGATTTTGTGGGAATCTCAATTTCACCACCATTTTTATAAAATTTGTCAAGGATTTATGTTACCCATCCATAAAGAAGTGTACAACAGAATCGCCCCTAGGTTTTCTAAAGAGGCCACGGTAGATATCTTGCTAGTAGCCAAATGGTTTGGAGGATAGACCTTTACCTGCATCAGAGTATTTGGGAGCATTGCTTCACTGCATGTTCTCCCATATTATGTCCCTAGCAAACTAATGGCTAGAGAAATAACCTACCAAACAACAAGGGAAAACAGATTAAGCAGAGGACTGAAAGAGCGGAAGAAGACCATTTAGCCTACATTTCCCTTACAATATGGTGCATTTGTGCTACATTATTTTGGACATGCATGCAAAGAAGTAGAGATTATTAAATCTCTGAAATTAGCTACATTTATGGAAAGGCAGTATGACCCAAATGGCATTGATAAGGATTTTACTACTATGGTAAAAGTAAAGCAGTTCACCCACAAAGGGGACACCTTTGATGACCTCTTCCTATAGACAGAAACATATTCACAAGTGTTGCATTTGGCATCGGTACTTTTAACCCCATAAGATGTTAAGGCTTAACATGTGTATAGGAAAAAGAGATTATTGAAGGTCCCATTGGACCTATTGTAGATTGAACCAGTAAGGGAGCCAACTCCTAGTGTAAGCTTTGAGGGAAGCTCCAAAGAAAACTTTGAAGAAGAAACCCAAGAGAGATCTACGCATGAGTCAGAGCACTCAGAGAAGCAGTCTCAAAATGGGGGATGAAACAAAAATAAAGAGTCTGAAAAGGACACAGTTGGAACCACAAAAGAGATGATCGAGCAAACCTCAGCAAAGAAACAAGAAGAAGTTGCCTCTACATCAACTAAGTTAGGTAAAACCCCATTTATTGACTTGGAACGGGAATGGGAGCAGTTCGACAAAAAGCTTCACACATATTCAAACCCAGAGCAAACATCTGAGATATAGACTCCTAAGCAAACCCAACACAAGTCAAATCTAGAAACGACAGAGGAAGGAGATAAGGGCACTTAGGACATTGAGATCATTCCTACTACTCCTACATCAGAAATTGTTTTGAGAATTGAAGATATACCCCTGCTAGATGTATTTTATAGTCCTACCCATAAATTTGTGGTCAAGAGACAAAGGAAGAAAAGAAAGTTTGACTTTGTAGATGTTATGACTCTAGAAAATGAACCAATGGACATCGTATGGAAGGACTCACCCATGGACCCATATGAAAATATCACAAAACTATCATAATTCGCAAGAGCCTATGCCACAACAGCTATTGATAAAGCAACAGAGGTCCAAATTCTACTCAAAGAAAAGGAACAAAGAATTTTTCTACTAGAACAACAATTAGCTCAAGAAAAGTCTAATCAGCAAGAAGAATTATAGGTAACCCAGCTCCAAAAGGAATTTTAACAGATGAGAATACATGATGGTCGAAATGTATTAAGTATATGGAAAGAAAACCTATCAAAAATTTAGGACTTCACCAGATTTCAGCCTGCCAAGCCAACAAAAGAAGGTCAGAAAGAAACAATTGTTTGAGGTGGGCATACCCATGCTCAAAGAAAGTAAAGCATGTCCACATATCAAGTACAAGCGGATCCACTATGTATACAAGTATAAGGAACTGAAAGTACATAACGAATCATTTGATCATGATCGAACAAGTACATGTCTGAATATCACATATAAGAAGATGATCAATGAAGCTGAAAGATGAAGCTGATCACTGATGTCAAAAACTAATCCCAATAGTACCAAATGAACATGATTGAATAAGATGATACTACATCGCAATTCAAATGCCAGCATATAGGATGTTGTTGTGAAGGACTGCAACCTATAATGTGGAATGGTGTCAACTAGTAGCAATAGGAGCAAATGACAAGGGAACCAAAGAATGTTGATGTAACCCGAGGTCTTCACTGACCGTCGTGGTAAATTTCTACACAATGGGAATAAATGATTTGAAGTCAATCATGTGAGAAATTGTTTGATTACCTAATTGATGTATACCGTTAAAAAATGCGAGACTACTCACCGATAACGATAAAGAGATTCAAGGTAGCCAATACAATCTAACAAGTGTGAATAGATGATCTGAAGTTGAACACTTGGAAGAATCTATCAATCAAGAGACAATGATGGTTTCCCACTGTCGATAGCGAAGGATCTACCACTGATGACTACAAACCCCAAGGTACTACCAAATGGACTCTAGACCTTTTCCCCAGAGCAATGAGTTGTAGTCGATAGGGAAAGATCCGCTAGAAGGAAGGCATTAAGGAATCCTTCATCAATCTATTGCGAGTGTAACCTGTAAGCCAGTAATGTGGAAGGAATCAGATGAAGAAAGATGTAGCAACCTGACCGAAGCACGCTTTTAATGTACACAAGATGTAACTAGCGCACTAGAAACCCTCTGAACCAACCAATAATGAAAGCTAACATAGAGGCGAGGAATCAACCAATAGGGTCAAATGGAAACCAAGGCACTGCACGAATCCCAATGTGTGATAATGAAAGCTGATGTCAAACACAAGGGAAACCACTCAGTCCAAGACCCTGATACTGATCTATGTTGAGCACAAGTTGACCTATCAATAATGAAAATAGGGCCATGTTGCGACTCTAGGCTTGTCCTCAGAGCAATATGTTGTCGTCGATAAGGACAAGACCCACCAGCAAGAAGTCAATGGAGACCTTCTCAAACCAGCACAAGTAAAGGACCAATATAACTGATGTGATGATAGACAAGACACTAACAACCATGGATGGCTGACTGAAAAATAAGTCAAGGGACACCGCAGAGAGGCCAACTCAGGCTTACTTACCTTAAACAAAAGCAAGACTGAATGATGACCATGTGGCAACATATGATGATTCTATATAAGCTCGTCGTGCAGGAGGCACGAACGAACTCTCCATATGATTGGAAGAGATAACTAATCAGAGAAGAACTGACTCAATAACAAGGATAAGGCATACCTAAGTCAAACTAAATCCCGCCCAAATGGAGGAGAGACTTTCTTTTGAGTGCTTTGTTCAAGGGAAACACGACTGACTCTAGCTACCAACGATATATGGAAATGTTGTCTTGTTCCCGCTCTTTTTTGGAATATGTAATTTTTTTTGTCTTTTTCTTTAAGATGGAAAAAGAACAAAAGAATGCTATAGTACAATGGAAAGAACGAGTGTCAGTGAAACAAATGATCTAGTTCCTGGGTGGGAACATTCCTATGCTCAATGCAGGGAGGCGAAGTTGGTCAAGGACACTCAAAGGGATGTTCCTTCCATGGGTCTGAGGGTGTGTCAAGTTGCAGAAGCTAAGGGATTGCAAGTTTGATTTTGTAGAAGACATGGTCAAAAAGTGGCTTAAATACAAGTCCAAGTGAAGCTGACTCAAGGCCAAAAGGTGCAAATGGTCAAAATGCAATGCAGTAGTACAACTCAACACAAAGGAGCCTCTAGGGTATAAGGCTAGAACAAAGTGAATAAGCAAAGAGGAATGAGTCTTCAACGCACAGGTCATGGTGGGACTAGAGAGGACTCCCGAGCCTACTCAATAAAACAACATGGGCAACCAATGTCAGTGAGGTGCTAACTACGATGCCCATGTAAAGGATGGCTCTACCATCGTGTCATGATTTAAAAAATCAGTGAGTGAACATGGTTTACTAACCATAACACAATGGGATCGACCCTATGGCAAGTGTATCGACAAATGGAGGCTAGTATGCACAATGCAACGAAAAAATGGTTTCCCTAATCTATATGTCAGTGAGTAAACGATACCTTCCATGACGGGTGAGCAGTCATGGAATCGATTTGAAATTTCCGAAAAAGCGTCCAAAATGTCCTATTCCCAACAATATAAGCTCACAAGTTAAAAGATTCATGAGACGAAAAAAATCAAGTTTTGAAAAAATTTGACATTTTCAAAGCTTATAAAATGACTTTTTGACTTACCATTTGTACCATTTTGTTGACAACAAAATCTTTGGAGAAAAAATAGCAAACTTGGCCCCCAAAGAATTGGACTATTTGAATTGGATAAAAATCATCAGGTAAAACCCATGATCTCCGCCCATAGTTAAGGAAATTTATTTTTTTTTAAGTGTTTTAACACATATATGTGGGTTGGGTATAGATTGACCTGCGTGTACACACTTTTAATACAGGGAAAAGTAGCGTACAGGGAGTAAAAAATTGTTTTTAAAATATTTGGACCAAGTCTGGAAGGAAGGGTTGCCCTAGGCCATAAAGCAAGCATCACAAATACAAATGGTGATATTTGGAGCTGTAACACTTAGCAGAAAGATATGCTCAGATACAAGATATAATAGATAATTTTAAGGATAATCCGCAAATCGATGAGTTCATTAAGGAAGCGCTCAACCTTAATTCCCTACTAATGCAACAAAAGGAAGTACTTTGCGAGAAAATCTTGCAGATAAGTCCATATTGCAAAACCAGTGATAAGTTAACAAACCAAGTCGTTGAAATGAGAATTGAGTAATACAAAATCCGTAAAAGGATTTCTGACTTTATCACATTGCAAGAATCATAAGATGGGAGAAGGGTTGACTTGCCAAAGTTGGAAAAATCTCATAAAGACATCATGTTCACGGATTGGGTTTCTCGGTAAGTGGAAAGGGTGACAACAACAAAGAGTATAATAGAAGCCATCAACGAAAATCTTCATGGCACCAATCTTGTTACAGAATGTATACTAGGATTTCTTCCAAATGTCAAACAGTTAGAGCAGCAGTGGAGACAGGTAGCACAGGAAAAGGAGGAGGCAATCAGATAGGTAGACATGTTAAATTGGGAAGCATACTGGAGTTTTTTAGTAAAATCGTACAGTCAATGGATGACCTTGAGGTGCTTAACAACATCTACACAAAATATGGTTCTAGCAATAATAGCTACCATATTTGCTGGGCAGTTAAAATCTGCAATCGGCCAACTGGCCCAGCTCAAGCCAGTGACTGATATATGCGATCTTAGAGATAAAGTTCAAAGGACTTAGTCATTTAATTTATTTTTCCCTTAATTTTATTTTTGCATATTATGAGGAAGGTCATTTAAACCTCCTTAGCTATTTTTTTAATAATCTATTTTAAGACATGTAGTTTAGTATTTAAACCCCTCTCATGCATTTAGAGAGGGGTCCAGAAATTTTATCAAAAACATTGTTCAAAACATTGCACTTTTGTACTTTTGAGGAGGTTTTGATGAAATGATTGGAACAAGATCTATTTTCTTTCAAATATCTAGCATGCTCTACTGAAATGAACTTTTGTAGTGGGACTTATCATACATGGTACTTTTACCTTATGGTAAGGTTTTATTTATGTATCAAGCAATACTTATTCTTTCAATTGTTTTATGTATGAAAGCCTAAATTATAGTTTAGCATTATTTCACTTTTGTATGATGTTAGATCTGATTCTATTCTGAATACATGAACGATTTTATATGTGATATATTTCTCTCAATCGTTTTGTCTAATTATTTATCCAAAATGATTATTGTTAAAATATTTAACTTCTTATTGTGGTTGAATGATCTTTATTACCAATTTTTGTAAGATATAATTGTAGATCTCATATTGTATTCAATTTCCGAGCATATCTATGGTTAAATAGTGTTAAATTAGGATGTATGTATGTGTTTATTAGTTAGATTAAATTACACTTAGCTCAATCATTTTCCCGTTACATCATATATCACCCCACCAACACTATCAAAATATTTTCTGGGAAACTGGTCCCATTATCCCTAGTTAGAGCCACTACACCAAACGGAAAAGGAGCTGCTAACCAAGGTCCAAACCGGGTAGTTTTGCCCCATGTTGTCATAGCGATTTTTGAGGCATCAACATTTTGGCACTATAAGTAGTGCCTAACTATGAATGCAAAGAAAATCTAAACCAGTAATACATTGCAAGAGTAAAACTCCCTCACCTTCACCTCCAACTTCTCGGTCACATTTTGAATCCCCAAATCCTAAGTGAGAAGTTTTAAAATAAATCCCTAGAAACCACTCCTGAGATCCCAAAGAAGTCAGATCAGTCTTCTTCTATTGAAACTCCTAAAGTGCAGTCTTTAATCCACAAACTACAAGGTATTTCAATATCTCAAGAAGAATCTGAGTTATCTCAAGCTAATTTTACTTCTCAGTTTCCTTCCTCTCAAAGGTTAACTAGATCACAGAGTGAAAAATTTGGATTTGAATTCCCTCTACCACACCGAAGGAGAACTAAGAAAACATCATCTGAAGCTTATAGTGAGGTTCTTTCATCATCACTTGAAACACATTCATTCATTCCATCCACCTCATCACAAAATCAACCATCCAACTCACAACTCCATATCATGGTTTACATTAGGACTGGAGCGCACACCAACTACTAGAACATCTTCCTCTACATAGATATCCATTATGGCTCAAAAACCATTGACAAATCCAGGAGTTGTCTGAATGGTAGGACCACTACATCCATTACCTACTCATCCAATGAAATGGTTGCCAAAATTTAACCCTGATGATGGTCTGCCTTCTAAAGAACATATAACTAATTTTATGTTTTCCATAAATCTGAATGCAAGAGTAGAAGAAGATGCATTTGTAATATTATTCCCATATACTTTACAAGGATCAACAGGATCATGGTATTTTTCATTACCGTCTAGTTCCATTAATAGTTGGGATGTTGTTCAGGAACAGTTCTTAACCAAGTTTGGAGATAACTGATTGACGGCTACTCTTATCAATGATCTCTCCAACTTGAAAGTTGAACCTAGAGAACCAATTAAAGACTTCAATTCATGATTTAATAAATTATTGAATAAAATCCCAATGGAATCCAAGCCCAGTGATGAGATCCGAAATTAATGGTACATTTCTGCTCTTCCTTCAAACACAACGATTTTTGTCGATGGTGCTGTCAAACCAACATTGGAAAAAAATATGAAAGAATCCATAGCTGTAGAAAAACACATTTCAGCCTTAGAAAAAAAGAATGCATTAGAGGAACAAAAATCCAAGAAGGTAACTTTTAGGGATGAATCTAAGAAAAAAGCACCTAAAGATCCTTTTGATCTTGAAGGTCTACAAAAGGTCCTTAAAACCATGTCCAATGAAATGGTTGACATCAAGAAACAGGTAGCAGAGACTTCCTCAAGGAAACCTTATAGACCTTACAAAACAAATCCTTCCTCTGATCTAAAGCCTCTAGGTACCATATCAAACGTTGAATCAGATGTGGAGGAAGAAGAAGTCTCAACGGTTGAAGAACAAACTAATGATGAAGAAGTGGTTGAATTACAAGGAATGTGGGATTTCATTCTCCCTAATAAAGAAACACAAGAAGCATTACCTATCACAACTAGGAGTAGAAGCACTGTTGATTTGTAACAAACAAATCCAAAATAGAAACCATCAACTCCAGCTCCCAAAGATAAAGTAATATGTAAGAAATTTTCCTCCAAAGCCACTCAAAACACTCCTCCTCAATCAAATTATTCACCTTTAGCTAAAACCATGTTAGTCCCTGATGAAATGGAATACAACATCGTAGAAGATATGAAAAAGACCAGGGAAAATATTACATTCCATGAGCTTAGCAAGTTTAAGCATCAACAAAAGCTATTGCTAAAAGATCTAAAATCAGTCCCTACTTCCCCTCTTCCCAATGTTGTTATCTCACAAGCTGCTCAAGAAATGGGAAGGCCTCCTAATACCTCATTAGATAAAATCAACTCAATTGATATCGCTCTGATAGGAGGAAGATCCAAATCCCATACTCCTCCATTTCTTTTGACTTTTGAAATTTTCAATAAATATCTACACAATTGTTTAATTGATTCTGGAGCTTCGTCCAACATTCTACCAAGAACACTTTGTGTGAAATTGAATGTGGAGACCTAAAAATCTATTGTTTGCATTGTGTAGTTAGATCGATCTCAAGTTGAAGTTATAGGGGAACTCAATCAAGTCACTATTCGACTCTCATCAAACCTGAAAGTGTGTCAAGTCATTGACATCCTTATGGTTGATGTCCCGAAATTCTACGACCTAATCCTCAACAGAGACTGGTCAGAAAATATTCATGGCTATTTCGCAACCAACTGGTCCCACATGTGGCTTCCATATAATGGTAAGACAAATAAAATAAGGGTTGGCCGAGAGAAACATCAAAAGTATATCATCACAGAATTGGAGGGATAAAATGAACCAGTCGCATACATCAATAATATCATTGGAAATTACTCAGTTGAATCATTTCTAGAAAATTTTAATGCAAATTCTTCACCCTTCTTGGAAAATTTTGTTACATCACAAGTTGAAAATTATTCTCAAGCAAATGATTCTAAATGTATAAATTTTATAGATAGACCTATTGTTGACACTTTATTTTGTAAATTATATTTTTATGGATCTAGATCTAACGATGGAGCTGGACCTGGAGCAGGATGCATATTAGTTAGCCTAGGATGGGGAAAAACTATGTTAGCATGCAGACTTGAATTTGAATGCACAAATAACACTGTCGAATATGAAGCATTAGTTCAAGGGATGTATAAATCTATCGGACTTAATATCAAATATCTTTGAGTATTTGGAGATTCGTAAATTGTAATTAAGCGGCGGGGAATACTATACACTGCCTCTCTGAACACTTGAAACATTATCAATCATTAGTCCAGGACCTCACCTCTCATTTTATAGCATTTAATATTTCCCTTATCCCAAGACTCTAAAATGAAAGTGTCGATATTTTGGCTAATGTTGCATCCAAGCTCATTCCACCAGGAGATTATAGCCCTGGTCGCTTTTCTATTGAATTAAATTTTAGGCCTTCTATTCCCGACAATATCACCAATTGGAAAGTCTTTAATAATGATCTAGAGATCATAAGTTTTATAGCATTCGAAGGCTCTTACAACAACCAAATAATTGATGGGGATCAACGTGACAGCCAGCTTAAGCAAGAAACAACTGCAAATTCCATGCCTAAATCTATGGTTAAGCTTGAAGACTTATATGATCTTAAGGACAGGTTCAAGAAACCCACTAACTCAAAGCTTCAAAGTTCAACTTTGATATTTGAATTAGTTAACCTTGGAACCGACCTTAATCCTCAAAATATCAATCTAGTACTCGGTCTTACGGTAGATGAAAGGTCAGCCTTCGTTCAGCTATTAAATAAATACACAAATGTTTTTGCTTGGAATTATGAAGATCTCAATACATATGACACTTCCATCATTCAACATACCATTCCCATGGTATCCGATGAAAATCTCGTGCAACAAAAGTTGAGAAAGATTCACCCGAATTTACAAAATCAGATCAAATCTGAATTGAATAAGATTCTCAAAGCCAAAATAAATTTTCCTGTAAGGAATTCAAGGTGGGTTTCTAACCTTGTCCCGGTCAAGAAAAAGAATGGTCATATTCGAATATGTATAGACTTTCACAATCTCAACAAATATTGTCAGAAGGACAACTTCCCATTACCTCCTATGGAACAAATACTGTAATCAGTTGCAGGCTCAGAACTAATGTCTTTCCTGGATGGATTTTCAGGTTATAATTAGATTATAGTACATCCAGATGACCGGCTAAAGACTACATTTCGAACCAAATGGGGCACCTATGCCTATCAAAATATTCCATTTGGATTAATCAATGTTGGTGCAACATTTCAGAGAGCCATGGACATAGATTTCAAAGGTGTGGTGAAGAAATCAATGGTAATTTATATAAATGACATAACTGTGTATTCCAAAAAGTGCAGTAATCATTTAAATGATTTAAAACAAATCTTTGAGCATTGTCAAAGGTATGGAATTTCTCTCAATCCAAAGAAATATTTCTTCGCTTTGAGTGAAGGAAAGCTCCTTGGATTTATCGTATCCAAAGAAGGAATTCTTATCGATCCTGATAGGATAAGAGAAATTTATGAGATCCCTTTACCTCATAACAACAAATCCATGCAATCTTTCTTAGGTTAGATAAATTTTGTCAAAAGATTTGTCCTTGACTTTTCACGAATTCTTTTACCTCTCCAATCTATGATTAAGAAAAATTATGTTTTTAAATAGGGACATACTGAGCAGCTTTTAATCTAATTAAAAAAGCAATCATAAATGCTCCCTCTTTAGCAACCCTGAATTTTTCTAACCATTTCATTTTATATACCTTTGCTTCCAAGACATCATATGCAGCTATAGTAACACAGGTCAATGATGACAAAGTTGAAGCACCAATTTCTTTTTTTAGCTCCAATTTGCAGGGGGCTGAATTAAACTACTCAGATGTTGAAAAAAAAACTTTTGTTGTTTTCAAATCAATAAAGCATTTTAGACCCTTTCTCCTCAAAACTCACACCAAGATAGTAGTATCATTCTCAATAGTGAGAAATATATTAATGCAAAGAGATGTAGGCGAGAAAAGAGCATATTGGATAACAGCACTACAAGAATATGACATTGAGATCAAACCAACTAAAATTGTTAAAGATCAAGGTTTTTGCAGAATGTTAGCAGGAGCATCCAACTTACCATCACTTCAAGATTTAGGCCATGATATACAAGTATATGAGGTAAGACTTAATGACTCTGAATACAAATATGTTGATATTATATTTTATTTGAAAAATGGATATTCCCATACACAACTAAGTTACAAAAGAAAAAGGGCTTTGAGGATAAAATCTAAGCAATATGAAATCATCAATGATGTGTTGTTTAGGAAAAAATATGATTCTGTTTTTCTTAGATGTCTTGAAAATTTTGAGGCAGAACAGGTTTTGCAGGAACTCCATGATGGACCAGTTGGTGGACATTTTGGAGGAGACACAATAACACATAAAATATTGCATGTTGGCTATTATTGGCCAATATTATTCAAAGATGCACACGAATATGTAAGGAAATGTGAAATTTTTCAGACAACTACTAGAAGACAAAGGAAACCTGCATTACCATTACAACTAGTCAACATTGAACAACCATTTGAACAATGGGGACTAGACATAATAGGTGAGATCATTCTTCACTCTTCAAAGCAACATAAATATATCCTTACAACAAATGATTACTTCACAAAATGGGTGGAAGAAATTCCAATTAAAGTAGCCAATTTTGAAAACATCATTGAATTTATTGATGAGTTTATTATTACCAGATTTGGTCTACCATGTGCCCTCATGTTTGACAATGCATCTTATTTTACAGGTAATGCTATGATAGAATTTGCTCTTAAAATAGGTTTCAAACTTAAATATTCTACTAACTATTATCTTCAAGGAAATGGTTTGGCCGAATCAACAGACAAAAATATCATAAGAATTATTAGGCGAACCGTTGATCAAAGTCAGAAAAATTGGCATAAATCTTGAACATTTTCTCTATGGGTAGATCATATAACACAGAAGGCCTCAATAGGCACCTCTCCATTAATTTGGTCTATGGGAAAGAGGTTTTCCTCCCTACAACTATAACTATTCCCTCTTTAGCCCTAGTTCAATTCATTGAAGAAAATCCTTCCTCTTATATGCAATTAAGACAATCACAAATTCTTAAGCTCGAAGAAGAAAGGGAAAAATCAAAAATCACACATGCGCATCATCAACAGTTAGTCAAAATCATCATTTGATGTGAATTTTGTAAGTTAAAAATCCTTTCGTCTCAGAGACCTGGTATTAAAGTGGGATAAAGCACACGAGGAAAAAGGTAAGCGTGCCAAATTCCAAATACTGTGGCTTGGCCCATTTCAGATAGTGGAACAAGTAGGCCCATCAACCTTTTTGTTGCAATATTTATCAGGAAAAAGAGAATCATTGCCTGTTAATGGGAAAATTCTGAAAAAATATTTTTCATAGAAGATAACCTCTTCTATCCCTTGTACTCTACTATCTTTATTTTTTAGGAAAATAAAAGATAGATAGAATTTACTTTTGGCCCTTACAAATGATAATCTCTTTTATATTTTGACTTTTCTCTTGTATAAGTAGGGATTGTTAAGAAGATGATTTTCACACTTGAAATATAAGCTAAGTTCCATTACTCTGAAATCTGTTTTTTCTCCACCAAAATTACTTGTCCTTTGCTAAAACTCAACTTTGTAAAGAAACCTTTCTTCTACCTTCAGTCAAGAAAAGTATCTATAACAAAGCAAAGACTCTCTACCAAAAAGCATCCTTAACTCTAAAATTATCATCCAGAAACTCTTAAGGAGTCAATGATTCTCCCCATCTAGTAAGCTTTTCTCTTTTTAGAGTGTAATTCTAAAATATGCTTAAACTTAAAGGATAAGAGGTCTCATCAAGAGCCAACTTACCATGATCATAGGGAAGTAACAAGTTGACATTACCAATATTGCACATCAAAACAAGGTAATGGCTTAATATTATGTTAATCAAAAGACAAGGGGTCTCATCACAAGCTAGCTTGTTCAGTTACATTACAATCCGTGAATGGCATTGTCAATTTTTACCACCAAACCAAGACAATAACCTTTAAGAAGAAAAAATGAAATTTTTAAGAAAAAGGGATTGTTTAGAAAAGAAAGGAAAAAGGACTAAGTATATGAATCTGAATTTATTTCTAAAAATTTCACTCTTATCTGGATGGGATACGAATCATTGTTGGTTAAACGGTAACCTTGTCGAGGTTATGTACGCCTGCTGGAAGCAAAGGCTCTACTTATGAAAACGGAGTACATTTAAAAGCTAATCTACGAGAACCCCTTGCTTTTATCTTTAAAACCAAGTAATGACTGATGTAGACAAAGAAATTTTCATATTGAAGAGGATAATCAAATGGATGATAATTAGGTAGATTTTAGATATCATTTTTTGGGATTCAACTGTGTTAAGTAAGTCATTCATGTATGACCATTTCCATGAGAGGTAGTCGTAACTAACTAATTTCTCATGATTTTTGAATAGTTCACTTAGCACTCATTGCATCAGGTGATGCTCACAGGGGTGAAGAAGCGAGATTGAAACTAGAGAAATGAATCACATAACATCAATCATCACTTCTGGGGCTTGCACCTGGCAACTAGGACTTCCCGGGAGGTCACCCATCCTAGATTGCCTCTGGCTCAAGCACGCTTAACTATGGAGTTTTCCCCACAATCAAGCCCACTTAGCTTGCTACCCCATTTGCAAAACCTTAGCAAGTATTGTGCCTCATGAACCATTCCAGTAGAGATCCCTTCACTCTTTTTTGAATTTAAGTATGGGGGTTTACGCAGTGTATTATATTAGATATCATTTTTTTGAATTAAACTGCGTTAAGTAAGTCATTCACGTATGGCCATTTCCATGAGAGGTAGTCATAATTGAGTAATTTCTCATGATTTTTGAATAGTTCACTTAGCACTCATTGCATCAAGTGATGCTCACAGGGATGAAGAAGTGGGATTGAAACTAGTGAAATGAATCACATAGCGTCAATCATCACTTCCAGGGCTTGCACCTGGTAACCAGGACTTCCCAGAGGTTATTCAAAGAAATGTTACTTATCTTATATTTCATGTGTTTCCTATTTTTCTAAACTATCTTTATTTTGGAAGTTTTTGAAATTTCAAAACACTATCAGAGATAACTGGTTCTTCCAGTAAATCGCCAATTGTTGTGCTATTCAACAACCCCCCATTTATTAGTTTAATAGCTAATATTCCATCAATAAATGAAAAACCTTAATAAAAACCCTCCAAAAAAGCAAATTTAGTAAACTTAGGCACTTCCCTTTTAACTATTAAGAATAAATCGAGATACCGAGTCAAAACCCTTTGAAAACTAGCAATTATTGCCTTTTTGCATACCGCTATACCAAATGTGTTAACACCTTTATTAACAAACAAAACCCGTGAATTGCGATCAAAGGGATCACTACACTTAACTTAGATATAATTGGACCTTTTAGTCAAAAACTAAGACCTAAGGCATTTCACATAAAATAAAGCTATTATCACAATCGCATATTAGCACTCACAAAGGATGCAAACAACAAAGCATATTGAAACATGTGAGACGCGATATTGCGATAAGACAAACCAACCTCATCGCATTGCATCAATTTATTTAAAAAGTTCAATATTATTAAAATGTGCGAGCTTCCAAAATTCGATAAAGCCCGGACACGATAGAAGCCAATGTTATAAATTGAGAGTTAAGTCCGCCAAGTAGTGAAAAGCGCTTTATAAGGTAATTACTCCATCATCCAAACTACGCTCTAAACAGTAAAGGATATCCCGCTTATCTCGCATCTTACAGAATCTTAATAAACTTCAAGAAATCACACAATCAAATGTGTGATAATGTGATTTGGGATATTGCATCACAATTGTAAAATCGACATTCTTGCAACTGAAGCCCACCACCTTAAAAGTTTTCCTTCTCGTTTATGTGATGTGGTACATTAATGAGTAATAAAGGCAGTGATAAGGAACCATTAGTGGCTATTTAATATAGGTTAATGGCATTTATGTTAAAAAGCGGCTCGATGTGATACGATATATTTTCATCTGCGTTTGATAAAAACTCATTTCTTGTCACCTTTTCAGGTTATCTGTATCATTCATTCTCATTATTATTCTTTCTTGTGTTTATCTGATAGTTTCCGCTTTGCTCCATTTCAGGAAAAATTCGTAGGAAGCATCGTTAGAAACAATGGGAAAGAAGGGAAATGCAATTGCGTCCGAGAAATCGGAAATGATCCCTCTTTTCTGTGATACTATGTGTAGTAGAGATGGAGGAACTACGACATGGGAGGCCATGTACAACTTGTTAGAAGAGGAGCACACCAGTCCACTAGAAACAAAGGCCATGATAGATGCCCAAGAGTCATCTCTTGCCTCCTATTTCAAAACGACATGTTCTTTCCTACACCACATAGCTACATGACCAAAAATAATCCCATACACATACATGGTCAAATGGGTAATTGACGAGGTAGACATCACAGACCAAACATTCAAGAATCACACGCAAGAGGTCATGGGGTCTTTCTCAGCAGACTAACTATGACTAATGTACCATTTACCTGGGCCACAAAAGTTCTACAACAAACAGTTCCTTGATAAATTTGCTAAAGAAAATGAGGACCCAGCCGATGTCACGCAGACCTGGAAATCAAACGAAGGCAAGCTCAAACGAGATCAAACAGGTATGTACTCTACGACATCCATTTCTCCCCCTCATAGTTTCGCAGTAGCAATGATATGTAGATTGTTCGATTAACCCAATAGCACCAAGTTTTTCCCCGAGAATGGCTCCCATTGATAGATGCAGCAGTAAGTGAAACAATAATGAACTAGGCTCAAATTTTATCAGACAATTTCGCAAAGACCATTATAGAATATAGGAGAAAAATAAGTTCCTCTTTAAGGGTTTATCCCCTGCTTTTCATGAGTCCTTTTTTAATGGATGCAATCTGTTTTAGTTCTAAATTTCCCAATATGGGATGGAAGTGGATTGTACAGGACCCGCTTCCCATCCATATGTACCATAAGATTTTGTGGGAATCTCAATTTCACCCCCATGTTTATAAAATCTGTCAATGAGTTATGCTACCCATCCATAAAGAAGTGTACAAGAGAACTGCCCCTAGGTTTTCTAAAGAGGTTGAGGTAGATATCTTGTCAGTACCCAAATGGTTTGCGGAAGAGACCTTTACCTACATTATATTATTTGGGAGCACTGCTTCACCGCATGTTCTCCAATATTATGTCCCCGACAAACTAATGGAAAGAGAAATAGCCTAACAAACAACAGGGGAAGGTGGATTAAGAAGAGGACTGAAAGAGTAGAAGAAGGCCATTTGGCCTACATTTCCCTTACAATGTGGTGCATTTGTTCCACATGATTTTTGACATGCATGCAAAGAAGCAGATATTATTAAATCTTTGAAATTAGCTACATTTCTAGGAAGGCAGTATGATCCAAACGACACTATTAAGGATTTTACTACTATGGTAAAAGTAAATCAGTTCACCCACAAAGGGGATGCCTTTGATGACCTCTTCCTACTAGAAGAAACATATTCACAAGTGTTGCATTTGGCATTGGTACTTTTAACCCAAAAGACATTAAGGCTTTCCATGTGTATAGGAAAAAGATATTATTGAAGGTCCCATTAGACCTATTGCGGATTGAACCAATAAGGGAGCCAACTCCCAGTGTAAGCTTGGAGGGCAGCTCCAAAGAAAACTCTAAAGAAGAAACCCAAGAGAGATCTATGCATGAATCAAAGGACTCAGAGCAGTAGTCTCAAAATGGGGGGGGGAACACCAATAAAGAGTCTGAAAATGACACAGCTAGAACCATAGAAGAGACGATCGAGCAAGCCTCAGAAAAGAAACAAACAGAAGTTTCCTCTACATCAACTCAATCAAGTAAAATCCCAATTATTGACTTGGAATAGGAACAGGAACAGTTCAACAAAAAATTTCACACATATTCAAACCCTGAGCAAACATCTCATATACAGACTCCTAAGAAAACCCAGTACAAGTCAAATCCATAAACAAGAGAGGAATGAGCTAAGGGCACTTAGGACGTTGAGATCATTCTTGCTACTCCTACTTCAAAAATTGTTTTGAGAATTGAATAAATACCTCCGCTAGATGTATTTTATAGTCCTACCCTCAAAGTTATGGTTAAGAGAAAAAGGAAGAAAATAAAGTTGGACTTTGTAGCTATTATGACTCCAGAAAATAAACCGATGGAGATTATATGGAAGGACTCACCCATGGACCCATCTGAAAATCTCACAAAACGGTCACAATTCATAGGAGCCTATGCCACAACAATTATTGATAAAGCAACAAAGGTCCAAAATGCTACTCAAAGAAGAGGAACAAAGAATTTTGCTGCTAGAACAACAATTAGCTCAAGAAAAGTCTAATCAGCAAGCAGAATTACAGGTATCCCAACTCCAAAAGAAATTTGAACATATGAGAATACAACATCAGGTCAGGTTAGCAGAAAGAGATGTGTGGATACAAGCTATGATAGATAAGTTACGGAATCTTCATGGTGCCAATATTTTATGGAATGTATACCAATGTTTCTTCCAAATGTCAAAAATTTAGAGTAGCAGTGGAGACAGGCAGCACAGGAAAAGGAGGAGGCAATTAGACAAGTAAACAGGTTGAATTGGGAAGCATACTATAATTTTTTAGTAAAACTGCACAGTCAATGGATGACCTTGAGGTGCTTAACAACCTCTAAACAAAATATGGTTCCAGCACTAATAGATTCCATATTTGTTGGGCAATTAAAATCTGCAATCGACCAACTAAGTCAGCTCAAGCCAATGACTAATATTTGCAATCGCAGAGATCAAGTTCAAAGGAGTTAATCATTTAATTTATTTTTCCCTTAGTTTTATTTTTGCATATTATGAGGAAGGTCGTTTAAACCTCCTCAACTATTTTTTGTAATAATCTATTTTAAGACATATAGTTTAGTATTTAAACCCTTCTCATGCATTTAGAGAGGGGTCCAGAAATTTTATCAAAAACATTCTTCAAAACATTGCACTTCTATAATTTTGGGGAGGTTTTTATGAAATGAATGGAACAAGATCTATTTTCTTTTAGATATCTAGCATGCTCTACTAAAATGCACTTTTGTAGCAAGACTTATCATACATGGTACTTTTATCTTCTGGTAAGGTTTTATTTATGTATCAAGCAATACTTCTTCTTTCAATTGTTTTATGTATGAAAGCCTGAATTATAGTTTAGCATTATTTCAATTTTGTATGATGTTAGATCTGATTCTATTCAGAATACATGAACAATTTTATATGCGATATATTTCTCTCAATTGTTTTGTCTAACTATTTATCCAAAACGATTACTGTTAAATGATTTAACTTCTTATTGCAGTTGAATGGTCTTTATTACCAATTGTTGTAAGATATTATTGTAGATCACATATTGTATTTAATTCTCGAGTATATCTATAGTAAAATAGTGTTAAATTAGGATATATGTATGTGTTTCTTAGTTAGATTAGATTACACTTAGATCAATCATTTTCTTGTTACATCATATATCAACCCACCAACACTATCAAAATATTTTCTGGGAAACTAGTCCCATTATCCCCAGTCGGAGCCACTACACCAAACGGAAAAGGAGTTGCTAACCAAGGTCCGAACCAGGTGGTTTTCCCCCATGTTGTCGCAATGATTTTCGAGGCTTCAACAAGATGATGGAAAATGGATTCATATTTATAATGGTGCAAGTTTCCAGCCTGAGATAATGGATGTTGCATGCTTTATGTGCATTAGTGACTTCCAAGCATTAACAGAAGACTGGGAATAAGATAGATTTACCTATAATGGACATTCCAAAGCTACACTTCCTTTCATTTGTGTTTGAAGTGGTAAATTCAAAGTGTTTTAACAATTCTCCTTGTTGCTATCTATTTTCCCTAATTTCTTTAGTGATTTTCTTGAGGTATTTGCTACAAATATTCAAAGCCTCGAAAGGAAACAAGCTCCAAAAAGAACTGATCCTTGATTGATAACCACATCTTTGTTGAGCCAAGAGGCTTATTCTAAAACCCAGTATGATGTGTAACGTTATTCGTCTGTCATCAAAGTCTACAAATTAAAAATCATATCGGTCAAAAGAAAAATGAAAAAAAAAACTACAAATAAAAATAAATTAAGTAATTATACAAAACATTTAAATAATATGAACTCATAAGACAATTTTCACATGAATAAATTGTATCCCTCGCAGCTCATGTTATATCCTTATTTTAGATGGATCTATGTTGGTTTAAGAATAAAAACAAAACAAAGCCATGAGGCCCACCTTTCTTTAATGATGTTACTAGCTCCAAAGACTTAATACCCTTTGGATTTGCAGCTTCACAATCCGAACCATGGTGATGATCTGATCCATGCACCCATTGGAAACTTTATTCAAGGAAGCTGCCCAACCACCAATAGATTAGATTCCCTTTCCTGCTCACTTGGTTGGATCTGATTCGATCGAGGAAGTAAGTTTCTTCATTTTCATTACGTAGAAATTGGACTCCATTCCTTGATAGTTGTGGCCCATCACAATCTGGAATTTTTCCTTCATGATAGCTTCTTATCGGTAAGGTGACCTAGGCCCAAAGGGTAAGTAAGTTTCTTAGAATGAAATTAAGGTAAAATAAAATAAATGAATGAAATTTTAACATCCACAAGACTAGATATAGTCTATGGGACCACTAGCTTCCCTGTTTTTTCCTTTTACAATTCAATCCTCTTATTATTCAAATTAATGAAAGTAAGTGGGCCCAGTATACTAGTAAGTGGGAAATGTATCCTACCTATCAGTAAGCAAATAAGTCGGGACGGTGCCTAAAGTCGAGCAACCTTACTCGTTTTAAGGTTCATTCAAACTTTTCTTTAGAAAGAAACAAGTCACCGTGAATCACGAAAGATTGTTTAGCTTCTACTTTCTACAATTCGCAGTGCCCAGCTTGTCCAGGGATTATTCCATGAAAGTCTTTGTATTCATTGAATTTTCACCCTTCCTTTGTTTATCAAAATCCACATCATTTAGTGTAAATGGAAAAGAACTATCAAAAGTTGCAGGTTGTTATATCTTTGGATTATTCTTCAACTTTACTCTTCTTTTGTTTCTTGCAATCTTTGTTATCACTACCGAAGAGGATTTTGGACTTAAAAAATTGCAAGAAGCCTAACTAGCCTTCAATTTTTTGAGAGTAATATCTTTGGCTATTTTTAAAGGTCACACCATTGCAATCAACTTCTTAGAATGTATTTCCTCCACCATGATATTCATTTCTCTCCTTCAACCAAAAACAATTTAGACATCCCTCAATATGTATAACAATGATTTTGAGTCAACAATTCTCCCTAATATAAATTTCATAGGTATTTTTAAATGTGATAGAGGTTGGTATCACATATGTCAGTTTCATTTGTTCGAATATTTTGAGAGACGCATTAAAATACCCATTTCGCACATGCCCTGAAATCAATAGTCTCCATGACACAATGTCTTATCTAGGACTTCTATCAAACACTTTAATGCATTAACCATGCTACCATAATTAGAGTACATATATCAAAAAGTCCATTTTAGAAAAATATATCAGACTCAATTCCACTCTTAAAAATATCTGCATCGACCTTCTCACCATGTTGTGAAAGTTGCAATGGGATCAAGCGTACCCCACAATCAATGAATTCCATGAAACCGTGTTTCCTACAGATATCTACAGAGAGAGCTCCATAGGCTCATCAAGATACCCCTTACGTGCATATACATGAATTATTACAGTCCACTAGAAATTATGGTGGACTACTTTTCCATGTTCCAGATCCAGTTAGCACATGCAGAGAGAACATTGGTGAATGTGAAATGGTTGGATCAGCTGCCTAATTTATTTTTTCATATTGCATATGGTGAGACCACATTTAGTTTAGAAATTTTCTCCAACAAACAGTGAGCATCTACCAAACTGCCACACTAGCCATACATTAATACAAGCTTGGTTGCTAAGGAGACATCTGGCTTGGATCATCTTCTCACCAATGGGAGATTTGGTTAAGGTGGAGAAAGACAAAATTTTCCCAGCGAATTTACTCCTCTTGTCTTCTAACTTTGAAGATGACCATGTCTGTTATGTTGAAACCATGAATCTGGATGGAGAAACTAACTTGAAAATCAAAATAAGTCTGGAAACGATATTACCCTTTGATGAAGATAATGAGTTCAAGAACTTCAAAAACAACAGATAAATGTGAAGATCCTAACCGCAAATTGTATAAATTTGTTGGAAAAATTGAGTTTGAAATCGAGGTTTATGCTTTGGGTGCGGATCATGTGCTTCTTAGATATTCAAAGCTCCAAAATACTATGTACATATATGGAGTTGTGATATTCAGTGGCCAAGAAAACAAAGTGATGCAGAATAGCATGGGATCTCCTTTAAAAAGAAGTAGCATTGAACAAAAGATGAATAAGATAATTTATTTATTTATTTTAAGTGGTAGCATTGAACAAAAGATGAACAAGATAATTTACTTTTTTTTTTCTATTATTGGTTTCACTAATCAATTCCATTGGTTTTGTTATTCAGCTAAAATTCAACATGCCTCATTGGTGGTATCTAAGACTAGATTATACAACCAATGATTATAATCTCGGTAACCTTAGGGTGAAATAGTAATATGAGGTGAACCTTGCCTATGGTTTCAATCTCAACCTTCAGATATGCTAACGCCCAAATTGTACAGGTAAATGCAACAACAACTCAAGGCAAGGGTTATCACTCTTCCCTACCACAAGATATGGGGGCTAGTCCCTATGAAATGTGAGGATGAAATATTTGTCAAGAATCAGAAATTTTGGGAGACACGACCAAATGGCCAAACAACCTGGTTAATGATAATAGCAAGTTTAATTATTAGCATGATTTAATTAGATTATTTGAAAGATTAGTGTCTTATGGAGTTAAATCATCTGCACAATCTAAATTAGTTACCAAGTTACAGGATGAAGAGTTATTACTTAGGATGCACACTATCTGATATGAGATGTGACACCTAGAACTAAGTGAAATGAAAATTCTTGGATAATTTTAGATTAGATGTCTATCTAAGTGAATCCTTCCTTTAAACTATTTTGAAGTTAGTCTCAAGTTTAGGTTGTGGAGAGAAACTCAGGGGAAGATAGCAATGACTATATTAATGATACCTACCCTGGAGTTTGAACCATCCAAATGTCTCCGACACAGCAGATATTGTGGCTCTGGTGAATGCAAGGTCATCATGTTAACCACAAGTGAGGATCTAAACTTCGCATGTTGGGTGAGAAATGTGGTCCTATCATCTTTCAACCAACCTTATACTTGGAGATAAAATAATTAGTGCACGATTATTCCTAGAATGCAAATGCAAAATGAATGATTAGCTTTAGGTGAGATTGTTAAAATGATTTAAGTACATTGAGACAAATTATATAAATAATGATATTTGATTTAGAGCAATAAAGGAAAGTACTTAACAATTTCAAAGACAATCTTCACCAAAAGCAGTGCTTAATAAACTCTTTGATTATAGATTATATTATCCAATGACAATGAAAGCATGTAAAGTAATTCAAAACTAGAAATCTCACAATGGACAATAACTTGATCAAATCAATAAATGCACAAGTCTAATGTTTCGATGATAATATGCCAATTAGACAATGACAATCCTTAAACAAGATACGAACAAAATTAGCAATTCTTGAGATTACTTAGATGACTTAAATATGGTGATCAATCAAGTGATTTAAGAGTGAATTATGAGATTGCAAGATTATAATTTCTAGATATCATGAATCTCACTTGCAAAACAATATGTTAGTGCACTTATTACAAAAGGTAAACTCACAAGAAATGAAAATTATGACAATAGAAATGTAACCACTTATCCAATAGACAACTTATTTAGGAAATTATAGCAATGACAAGCACAAGTATTAGTATTTTTAAAACCAATGTCATAATAAATATTTGCAATCCTTTAGACAATACAATGTACTAATGCTTTTCAATATTAATGAACAAAACATTCACAAACCTGATAAACAATGACATCGAAGAATGCTTGCATTAGAAACACTTGGCAACTTATACTCAACGATATTATTCTTTACTTGATTCTTATGACGTTAAAAGAGCAAGAACAAACTTATAGAGAAGCAAGCTTATCTTATGTTAAGGATGTCAATTCAGTCCAAGTATATTAAGGAGCTTTTATCTTCTTATTGAGAGTATTGACTTAATGACAACACATATATTTTATCACTTATATGAGATTACTAACAATGAACTACTTATGAATGTAAATGTGAAATATATGGATGCAAGAGACCAATGATCATAGCACCAAGGAAAACTACTTTGCCAACTACAAGAGCAATACCAAAAATGAAAAGGATGCTAAGAGTGAATGCCCAATGAGATGAGATCACTTCTAATTACTTTGTATTCCATGTTTATGTGTATCATAAGGTTGTAATAAAATAGTGATGAGAAAGGAGGGTTTGAGAGGAAAACCAATAGGCCTAATGGCCTTGTTGGTGACTAGCTTGACTGCTAGGGAACCTCCAATGAATTTTTCCATCTACAACCACGAATGTTAACTCTAAAAGCATTGTAAAACAAAACATCAACCCAAAATACCAATGAAAACCAATAAATGACCAAGATGTGACAAGGAGGGATGGAATAGGGCTGTAGAAGGGGTAGCAATGAGAGAAGGGGGCTTGGATAAGGCCTTGGCTTAGAGGAAGAGGCCTTGTAGGCCTACAAGAAGGAATGGGCCCTTAGGGCCTGCGACACTTAAGAATAATCCTCCTAGAGGTTTTGACAAGGTAGAGAGGCCCCTTTAGGGCTCACGATAAGGAGAAAAAGGGTTGCATCCCAAGGGATCAAGGCCATTTAGGCCTACGACACACCAAAAGGGGGAAGGAGAGTGCTTGTTCAGAGGAATTAAGGCCTAAATAGGCCTAGGGCACAAAGGATCAAGATTGAATAAGGTTTCTGCAAGGGTAATGATGGGTATAGTGTTTTCGTCAAGGCTTGGAGAGCCCTTGGCTAGGAATTGGAGGCCTTAAAAAATTTTGGACCCCTGCAAAACAAAGCGAGTTAGGAAAAAAGAAAAAAATTACAAAAAAGAATTACCTTGTAGGGCCTACAACACTCCTTCTTGGCTATGTATTGAATTTCTAAGGCCTTGGGAGGCTAGATCTAGGCCTCTAGGGCTTGTATCATCCCCCCTCACTTGATCAAATTTGAAAAAAATGCTAGATGACCCATCTTAGGGATGAGAGACCCTTGAAACCCTAATCCTAGGGTTAGTTCCTTCACAAAAGAATTTGATCTTCTTTGATGGTTTGAGGAAATCGCCTATACAAATGAATAAAATTTCTCAAAACCCCAATATATTCAAAAATAATGAAGAAATCACAAAACCCCAAGTGATACATAAGTAACACAAGGGTTAGATTTAAAATTATTTTACAAATATTCACAATATTTACAAAACTAAAATATTTGTTGTTATTAGCTGATTAAATATTTATAGCACAAAATTAGAATTTTTTTGATATTTTAGAATAGATAGTATGGATGGATAATTTTGAAAAAATTACTCGCCAAAACCCTCCTACAAAACCATTCATAAAAATGAAAGCAAAGAGCAAAAACAAGGTCGATCATTCCCAACAGTCTATGAAATTGGGGTCTAAGGGCTAGTGTACCTGTAGATCTCTATTTAATCTTGAAAATAATTGTTATATCATGGGGTGAATCAAATCCCCTAAGGTAAATATAATAGTAATAGTAGAATGTTCTTATCACCAGCAACTAAAATAACAATTACGAAATTTAGCACAATACAGAACATGAAAGAATAAAATACTAGCACATATTATAGATTAGTAGATAGAAAAACATCGTGAACTAAAACCCCAAAGTCTTTCTATTATGAAAAAAATAATTCCAGAAGAGCAAGGCTTAGTACATGTGTTACAAAATTATATCATCCAAAGATCATTACCCTACATAATGAGAAGCTCAATAACTTCCTTCTATAAAAAGTGAGAGATAAATAAATCCCTCCAACAGGATATAATGGCTAGTTGATTTGATCCTCGTCAAAATAATCTCATCTTTTGAAGATAACTTAATTTAATTTTAATATCCACCATTGATCTTTTATTTTTTGAGGAAAAAAACGAATTTATCTTCAAAACCATTTTTTATTAATCCAAAAATTTATATTTTTGATTAATATCCTCAAACATTTGACTTTGACTTAACCACCAAGTTCCACGGGGTAAAATTTTCTTCAAATATCTATTTTTCCCTTAATGGAGGACCTCCAAAAATTAATTTCTTTTTGACCCACAAATTTATTATTATTCTCCACTTAGAGAGAATTTAATTTCCCTCAATTTATTTTTTGACTCTAAATTAATTAATTTTTTGGCTTAGGATTTTTATTTAATTTTGCCAAAAGAAAAAATTGTCTCTAGAGGGGATTAATACTTTGTCCACCCTCAAATATTTTAAACATGGTGTCTAACTATCAGTAACCATGCACTAAAATATTTTTTACTTCAAATTATTTCAATATCAACCCTTAGAAGGGGAAAACACCTTTAGACATAGGCCCTCAATACATTACCCAATTAAATGACACAATATGATCTAGTATGAAACCAACTGTGTTTATAATAAAATAATCTAGCTATGGTGTCTAATTATGAATAACCATGCACTAAAATCATTCGTATATGCACTTTTACATAGACTTGATAACACTACACTTTCCTAAGACCTTGTCAATGAATTTCACCCTATCTCTGGGGTTATAACTAGAAGAAAAACTCTACCAATTATCTATGTTTACAAACACGCATAATTCGGGGAGGTTAAAAAACTTCCTAGGATGAAATCCTTCGACAAAAATCATCAGCTTACCTAGGTGTAATTACATGACTCAATGGTCATACTAACATCATTTACAATAAACTTTGCATAAATTGGGTTTACAATAATAATATTGGAAGTTGAATGATGACATTTATTTGAAAAAATTTGATATGTTGCTTTCTACTTTTCTTCTTGGATTGTTGACAAAGTGTGGTCAACATCTGGCTCTACTAGGCAACATGTTGTTTCACTTAAAGGAATGTGAGAATCCAGAATCTTTTATCCAAGAAAACAAACATCAAGTAGATATCCGCTCAAAATCAAAATCATCATGTGTGCATTATCAAGTATATAGAACATCTTCTAGAATAGAAAAATTATTCTAACATATGAAATATAAAGACATAAAACTTAAATTCATGAAAAGAAAAACTAACTAATGACATAAATGAAATCATATCTAAGAGGGTAGGGTTACAGATACAATACAGAGGATTCCGTATGGAATCAAATGTTTTCAACGTGGTGCATACTAAGCATCTGCCAAATTTCAAGCAGGTCCATGTGTTGCTTCTCAAATGTGCCAAGCTAGATTCTAAAGATGCTAGGAATTTGACTTATTTGAATATCATGTTGCCCCCAGCCATCAGATGCATCAAATTTATTTCCTTCTTTATGTTTTTTTTATTTTTCTTCCCAGTGGGTTGCGATGATAATAATGTGGCCAATGTAGATTTTATGCCTTGATGCTCGAATGAAAATTTTGAAGTATCTGAGGCATGCCCAATTTTCTATCAAAGGTGACACATAAATCCCATAAGTATTGTGATTGACCTCAATATTCGGATCTTTATCAATCTCTTTCCCAATTATGCCACTCATGATTAACCTCTTTTCGATGGGATAAGTGGCTTCCCCGCAATGAGATGGGAATTCCTCGGAAGCTCTTTATGTTTGTCCTTTAGATCGTCTGTCTTGAGTTGGAGTCCCTGGACATGTGATTATTCCATCATTTGTAGCTTACTATAAAGAGTGATTTGTTCAGTTCTCATGGTAGTCATTTCTTCAACATGCTTTGATTCCAGAACTTTCATTTGTTGTATGTGATCGGCCTCCATGGTTTCTATCATGTTTTGTAGCATGTCCTCCATGGCACTTATTTCCTTAGAAAGATCTAATTCTATGGTCTTTATCAATTGTGCTTGGTTTTTTTCATGGCCAACAACCTAATAATTCTAAAGAGATATATGACCAGCTTCCATGTCCTTTATAATTTGCTATGATTTTCTTGTATATAACTCATCTCTTTCTCATGATTTTCTTTTGTGGCAGTAAAATGATTTTACATGGTGGTCATCTAAATAGAGTGATTAATTTCCATGATTTGCAACCTTTTCTGCATTGCCCTAATTTCCTTAGTTTCATGATTTACCATTAATATTTCTTGATTAAGTTCCATAGTTTTAATCATTTCAGTCAATTCATTGATAAGTTTCTTATCATTTTCCCTTTGATCAGTTGTCCTTGTCTCTCTACTATCGAGGATTCTTCTCGCAACAGCACAAGTGGATTTATCATGAAAATTCTCACAGGTACGCAATATGGAAAAGATAGATGTGGTGCATTCTCTTGAACCCTTTCTATAATAGTTAGGTCCCTTACAGGATCACTTTCATCTTTCTTTACATTGTAGATGGCACGAGGTGAATCCTTTTGATCTCCATATCTATTTTGGAAAGCATTGATGATGGCTTGTAATGAATCAAGAAAATTGTCAAGAAAATCAAGAAAACAATTCTTAGCATCACCTTCCAAAGAAAGGAAAAAAGCCGCATATTTACGTCTTCATGCTTATAACGTGTAGAACAAAATTTTTCCAAACAGAAACTAAACTTCAAGAGATCATCTTTAGCAGCATTTGCATAATTTTCTTGAAAGGAAGAAAAATTATCAATGGAATTTTTCGGAATATCATGAGGATAGCCTTGAATGTTAGTGAAGCAACATGGTCCAATCAATTCGTTCATGATGACTTGCTCAAAAGAAGCTAAAGGATGTCAAAGAGAGATCCTTGTTCAAGAAAAGTAAGAAGTCTACAAGAAGCGAGCTTCTAGCAGAAATTCTTGCAAAATGTGAAAGAAGTGGAGTCGCCACTTCAACATGAATCTCACTTTGAAATCCAAAAGGAAAAAACCAAAAATTTAGTCAAAAACCAGGAAGAGAACAAACTTTATCTCCGGGTCAGGGAAAATTAAGTGGATATCATGGAGGGGTTCATGTCTAAGAAAGATTAAATGCTTACTATAATGTGATTTTCTTAACCAAGTTCTAAGATCCTTTTTAGGATTGAGAGCTGGTTAACTAAGCTACTAGGATTCCTTCTAGTATAAGCTCTTGTAAATGGATGAATAAGTGGAGTTGCCACTCAAATAGGAAAGTAACCCACATGTCAAGGTGCTAAAGGTGCAGATAGAAACCAAAAAGAGATGTGATTGTGGACAAGGTAATGAATAGATGAGAATATTTATAAGATGTCAAAGCACCAAAACATGCTTCGCTTGATGGGTGAACAATGAAATGATAAAAGGATGTCCTTAAAGCATTGATAACAAGATAAACGTATCCCCAACAATGATGCCAAAAAATGTTGTCACCTAAATTGTACATGTAAATGCAACAATGACTCAGGGCAAGGGTGGTCACTCTAATCTCCGCTCTCTCCATTCTAGTTTTCTCCCTACAATAGGCTATGGGGGGTGGTCCCTATGAAATGTGAGGATGAAATATTGTCGGGAACTGACAAGTTCAAGAGACACAATTGAATAGCCTAGAAACTTGGTTAATGATAATAGAAATTTTAATTATTAGCACGATTTAATTATATTATTTAAGAGACCACTACCTTATCGAGTCAAATCACATGCACAATATAAATTAGTTACCAAGTTACTGGATGAAAATTTGTTTCTTAGGATGCACACTATTATATATGTGATGCAACACCTAGAACTAAGTGAAATGAAAAATCTTGGTTAGCTTTAAATTAGATGTCTATCTAAATGAATCATTCCTCTCAACTATTTTGAAGTTAGTCTTAAGTGTAGGTTGTGGATTGAAACCTAGAGGAAGATGGAAATGACTATGCTAACAATACCTCCCCTAGAGTTCTAAACACCTAAATGCCTCTGGTGCTACAAAGAATGTGGCTTTGATGACTACAAGGTCACCATGTTAACCAAAAGTTAGGATATAAGCTTTACAAGTTGGGTGATAAAGGTGGTTTTTTGGCTTAAGAGGGCCTGACCCAAGTTTAGAGTTGTTTGTGTCAACCAACAAAACCCTAACTGTTGGCCCTTCTGGCAACAACCTACATAGTGCAAGTTTCAGTCTCATCCAAAGCAATATTGGGGGATGCTAGAACCAGGTTTCTACATCTAGAGACTGTGTGATAAGTGATCTTAAGCTCATGTAGCTCAAATTTGCCTTCGCGCAGACCTGAATCTTTCTATGGTCCACTACTGCAACTCTAAGAAAATGGCTTATATACCTTTGTGAAGGTCTGCGATCAGACTTTATAGACCTAAAAGAAGTAGACTGCCCACTTTCATGCACTAAATAGTAATTCTAGATCTGCCTTCGTGTAGATCTACCCAATTCATCAGGAATCATAACATATTTAACATTTATCTTCACAAAAACATATAATTACCTAGTTCATGCATAGATCTTAAAGATTCAATAGATTCGCGCAAAAATTATACATTAATCCATAGAAAACAGATCATTAAGCCAAAATGCATAACTTGAACAAAAATAAGAATAATACACAAAGGCAACATAATTGTTCCAAAATAAATCTTTATTATATTCAACGTTCAACTTTACAGACTCTTCCACCCTGCACACTCAGTTGTAGACTTGCCAAGGTCTCCGCACACTTAGCTGCAGGAGCCTTCCCCTTTTGCCTAAGTATAGGAAATAGAGCTTTCCTGCCTTAGCACTTGCCCAAGATAATAATATTCTATTTTCTATTGCTACTTAGACTCGCTATGACTCAACTAAATATAGCTTTTTCAATATAATACCATGGTCCACGGACCATGGGTGAGTCTCAAAACCGCCCTATCACTTACCCAAACAAGGGGCTAAAGCCCCTTTGACTCCTACTTAGCTACACACTCTGCTTCCACATTTCGCGGAGACTTTACATTATTTTACAAAAAAATTATCAAAAATTGGTTAACTAACCCAAAATTGACCCTAGGGACCCTATCCTAGCATGGTCCTATCTTCTTTCAACCAAGCTTATGCTTGGAGGTAAATTAATTAATGCACAACTAGTCCTATAATGCAAATGCAAAATGAATGACTAGCTTTAGTTGAGATTGTTAAAATGATTTAAGTACTTTGAGACAAATTATCTAAATAATGATATTTTATTTAGATCAATGAAGGGAAGTAATTAACAATTTCAAATACAATCTTCACCAAAAGCAGTGCTTAGTGAACTCTTTGATTATAGATTAGATTATCCAATGACAATTAGTGAATGTAAAGGAATTCAAAACTAGAAATCTCAGAATGGAAAATTACTTGATCAAGTCAATAAATACACAAGTTTAATGTTTCAATGATAATATTCCAATTAGACAATGTCAATCTTTCAACAAGATATGAACAAAATTAGAAATTTTTTAGATTACTTAGATGAATTCACAATATCAATATGGTGATCAATCAAGTGCTTTGAGTGAATTATGAGATGCAAGATTATGATTTCTACATGTCAAGTTCAATTGAAAAACAATATGTTAGTACAATTATTACAAAAGGTAAACTCACAAGAAATCAAAATTATGACAATAGCAATGTAACCATTTATCCAATAGCCAAATTCTTTAGGAAATGATAACAATGACAAGCACAAGTATTAGTATTTTTAAAACCAATGTCACAAGAAATTCTAGCAATTTTTAGGAAATACAATGTATTAATGTTTTTCAATGTTAATGAAAAAAACATTCACTAACTTGATAAACAATGACATCTAAGAATGTTTACAATTATAAAAACTTGGCAACTTATACTCAATGATATTATTCTTTACTTGATGCTTCTAACAATAAAAGAGCAAGAACAAAATTATGAGAGCAACAATCTTATCTTATCTTAAGGATGTAAATTCAGTCCAAGTATATCAAGGAGATTTTATCTTCTTATTGAGAGCATTGACTTAATGAGCACACATATATTTTTTCACTAAGATGAGATTGCTTACAGTGAACTACTTATGAATGTAAAAGTGTAATAGATTGATGCAAGAGACCAATCATCACAACAACAAGAAAACTACGTTTTCAACTACAAGACCACTACCAAAAATGAAAAGGATGTTAAGAGTGAATGACCAATGAGATTAGATGACTGCTAATTACTTTTTATGCCACTATTATATGTATCTTAAGACTGTAATAAAATAGTGGCCTTTTCGACGACTAACTTAACTGCTAGGGACCCTCCAATGAATTTGTCCACCTACAACCACCAATATTAACTCCAAAACAACTGCAAAACAAAACTTTAGTCCAAAATATCAATGTAAATCAAGAAATTACCAAGATGTGACAATGAGGAATGGAATAGGGCTGGAGAAGGGGCAACGATGAGAGAAGGAGGCTTGGATAAGGCCTCAAATTAGAGTAAGAGGCCTTGTAGGCCTATAGGAAGGAAGGGAGAGGCCCTTAGGGTCTGCGGCACTTAGGAATAAGCCTCCTAGAGGCTACCACAGGTGGGAGAGTCCCCTTTTGGGCTCACGATAGGGAGAAAGAGGGTTGCAGCCCAAGGGATCAAAGCCCTTTAGGCCTGCAGCACACCAAAAGGAGGAAGGAAAGGGACTGCTGAGAGGGATTAAGGCCTAAATAAGTTTTTGAAATAAGGGAATAAGATTGAATAAGGTTGTCACAAGGGTAATTAGGGGTATAGAGTTGTCGTCAAGGCTTGAAGAGCCCTCGTCTAGGCCTTGGAGGCCTAAAAAAACATTGGACCCCTGCCAAACAAATTGAGTTAGGAAAAACATTAAACAAATTACCACAAAACCACAAAATATTACCTCGTAGGACCTGTGGCACTCCTTGGCTAGTCATTGAAGTTCTAAGGGCTTGGGCGATCTGATATTCACCCTATGAGTGACATCAATTGAATATTTATTAAACTAAGGTATTACAGACCCATGTTCTGGTGTGTGTTCTGTGTTATTGAGACAACGGATCGATCAGATTGCCAATACACAAACAAACAAAATGAAAAGACAGTAGAGAAATACAGTAAGCAATCATAAAGACACAAGCAATTTTAATAAGGAGTTCACCTTATTCTCCAGGGCTACGTCTCCGGTCCAGCTTCAGTGGTGGCCTTGTTTTATTGTGTCTTTAAGCAGAGAAATTACAATACAAGGACTCAATGTGAGTTCTCCTGAAGCAGATTTTGCTTGGCAAGGTGGTTCTTGGATTCCCCAAGCTACTTGGAGTACACAGACTCTTCTTCTTCCTACAATCTCTGTGACCTCTTGGTCTAAGTGGAAAAAGCCAAATGTGATGCTCAATTCGAATAGATTCCTCTATGGGAAGGCTTGAATCTTCAAGCTCTCTGGTTCTTGACGCCACCTATGGTCAGCTCGTCCCTCTGTCTCTTCTGCTTAGGTTTACTGTTCTCTGTGTTCAGTCCTCTTCTTAGGGTTCACTGTTCACTGTCTCTCTTGGTTGCTTGGATTCTTCTCAATTCTGACTCCAACTCTAACTGATTCGACTGTCTTTGTTCATGGATTTAGCCATTCGATCCCTATGCCTATTCGGTTCCTCTTCTGCCTGTGTTGATTCACCTTCTGCAGCTGTGCTTGGAGTTCCATGTGTTTGGCGTCATCATGAACACTTAGGGAGTGGCCACTTGTCTTCCTCTAAATGGGGCCAACATGCTTCGTCGGTTCGTTTCTTCAATTACATCATGGATGCGTTCTTCCTCCACTGTGGCAGTCAAACGGATTCCAAATCTCTTCAAAAGCGGCTTAATTCCCTATCAATTTCGCTTCTTTCCATCGGGTGCAATCTCAGCCATCCGATCTGAGCCCTCCAGATCCGACGTCATACGCACGTTTTGCACGGTTGACTTGCTTAACCGATAACGCGCAATCAACGGTGGTTTTCTCTCACCTCCGCCTGCCACGCATCGATTGGTGTATGGAATTGCTCCTCTCCTGTCCAAAACCTCTTACCGTTCACGAGCACCCCGATCAATACCATCGGTTTTCCAGTGCACGGGTCTCGCCTTCTTACATTAGCATTTTTCGCTTTTTCCGCCTGTGATTTTCCTGGCTCCCGATGTGATCGAGTGCTTGGGCTTCCCCTTCAGGGCCCTGTTTGCCTAGCGATGTGTGATTAGCGCTAAGCGCTAATCGCGCATCAAAAACCTCATCCTTTTCCCATTCCGGGGCTCCCAGGGGCTACTTTGGCCTCCTGCGCGGTCTCCATGGGCCTCGGTCAGCGCGCTTTGATCGAGGTCCTCGTCGTTCCACGTCGGTTGCCATGGCCACTGGTTCAAGGTGTTTTTGATACTGCTTTGGATTTCTTTAGAGATTTGTTTGACCTGATTCAGTCATGGTTCTCGACATTCTTTCTATGGATCCAATTTCGATCATTGGGAGGCTTAGTCCAGGCCTCTAGGGCTTGGATTAGTCCTCCTCACTTGAGTGAATTTGACAAAAATGATAGAGAACCCTTCTTGTGAGTTAGAGACACTTGGGACCCTAGCCATAAGGCTAGTTCCTTCACAAAATAATTTGATTCCTATGATGGTTTGAGGAAATCACCTGTACAAATGAAGAAAAATTCCCAAAACGCCAAGTGCTACAAAAGTAAAACAAGGGTAAGATTTAAAATTATTTTACAAATATTCACAATATTTACAAAACTTAAATATTTGTTCTTGTTAGCTAATTAAATATTTATAGCACAAAATTAGAAATAAATTGAGATTTTATAATAGATGGTATGGATGGATAATTTTGAAAAATTGCTTGCCAAAACCCTCCTGCAAAACCATTCATCAAAATGAAAGCCCAGATCTCAAACAAGGTCAATCCTTCCCCACAATCGGTGAACTTGGATTCCAAGGGCTATTGTACCTGTAGATTTCTATTTAATCTTGAAAATAATTGTTAGACCGTGGGGTGAATCAGATAACCTAAGGTAAAGATAATTGTACCAATAGAATGTTCTTGTCACCGACAACTGAAATAACAACTATGAAATTTAACACAATATTGAGAATGAAATAATAAAGTACTAACACATACCATAGATCAACAGATAAAAAAATACCATGAATTAAAACCCTAAAGTATTTTGTAAACATGCCTTACAAAATTACAACATCCAAGAATCATCATCCTACGTAATGAGAAGATCAATAGCTAAAACCCTAAAGTATTGTAATTTTGTAAGGCATGTTTACCACAATTTGCTGAATGAGAAGATCAATAGCTAAAACCCTAAAGTATTGTAATTTTGTAAGGCTTAGCACATGCCTTACAAAATTACAACATCCAAGAATCATCATCCTACGTAATGAGAAGATCAATAGCTTCCTTATATAGAAAATAACATAGAAATAAACCCCTCCAAGTGGAAATAATGGCTAGTTGGCTTGATCCTCATCAAAACAATCTCATCCATGGAAAATAACTTGATCACTTTTAGTCTCGATTGTTGATCTTTTATTTTTGAGGAAAAAATCGAATTTCTCTTAAAAACCATTTTTTTTTAATCCAAAAAATAATATTTTGAATTAATATCCTCAAAATTTTGACTTTGACTTAACCACCAAGGTCCAAAGGATCAATTTTTCTTAAAATATCTATTTTTCCTTGGTGGAGGACCTCAAAAAATTAATTTCTTTTTGACCCACGAATTTATGATTATTTTCCACTTGGAGAGAATTTAATCTCCCTCAATTTATTTTTTATCTCTAAATTAATTAATTTTTTGGCTTAGTCCATGGGGCCTTGCATAGATGTTGATCAGGTGCTTTATTAAGGCACTTCTTGATGTGAAGTCACTGATTCAATTCCCCAACCAATTTAATTTCTTGGCTTTGGATTTTTATTTGATTTTGTGAGAAAAAATAATTAATTGTCTCTAGAGGGCATTAATAATTTTTCCACCCTCAAATTTTTTAGCCATGGTATCTAACTATGAGTAATCATGCACTAAAATATTTTTTACATCAAATTATTACAATATAAACTCTTAGAAGGGAAAAACACCTTTAGACATAGGCCCTCAATACATTACCTGATTCTGCGACACAATATGATCTAGTATGAAACCAACTGTGTTTATAATAAAATAACTTAATCATGATGTCGAAATATGAGTAACCATGCACTAATACATTTCCTAAATGCACTTTTACATAGACTCAATAAACATTGCAACTCATCATAGACTCAATAAACATTAGGACTCATCTAAGACCTTTCCAATGAATTCCACCCTAGCTTTGGGGTTATAACTGGAAGAAAAACTCTAACAATTATCTATGTTTACAAATACACATAATTCAGGGAGGTTAAAAAACTTCCTAGGATTAAATCCTTTGACAAAAATCATCGGCTTAGCTAGGTGCAATTACATGACTCAATGGGCATAATAGCATCATTTACAATAAACTTTGTGGATTTTGGGTTTACAATGATAATATTGGAAGTTGAATGATTACATTGATTTGAAAAATTTTGAGTTGTTTCTTTGTACTCTACTTATTGGATTGTTGACAAATTGTGGTAAACATATGGCTCTACTTGGGGACACGTTGCTTTTCTTGAAGGAATGTGGGAATCCAGAATCATGTATCCAAGAAAACAAAGTAACATCAAATAGATATTAACTCAAAATCAAAATCATCATGTATACAGTATGAAGCATATAGAACATCTACTGGAATAGAAAACATATTCTAATATATGAAATATATAGACATAAAACTTAAATGCATGAAAATAAAAACTAACTAATGACAAAAATGAAATCCTATCTAAGAGAGTATGGTTAGTGATATAATATAGAGGATTCCATATGGCATCAGATTTCTTCAATGTAGTGCACACTGAGCATATGCTGACTTTCAGGCAAGTTACTTCTTGAATGTTCCAAGATGGATTCTGAAGATGCTAGGACTTTGACTTATATCAATATCATGTTTCTCCTTGTCATCATATGCATCAAATTTCTTTTCCTTTTTCTACTTTTTACTTTTCTTCCTGATGGGCTGCAATGCTAATAATGTGGCCAGTGTAGATTTTCTGCCTTGATGAACGAATGAAAATTTTGAAGTATTTGAGGCATGCCCAATTTTATTCTGAATATATTTTTGTCAAAGGTGACACATAAATCCCGTAAGTATTGTGATTGAACTCAATTTCTTTATCCTTATCAATCTCTTTCCCAATTATGCCACTCTCAGTTAACCTCTTTTCAATGGGATATGTGGCTTCCTCGCAATGAGATGGGAATTTCTTCAGAGAAATCAAAGGCTTATAATTTTTCGGAAGCACTTTATAGGTAACCGCCCCCTCCCACATTTACCCAATTTCACCGGTCTTCTAGGGTAAATGTGAGATGAAGAGTTATTATTATATGACCCGACCTCCAATATCTAGTAATGGAAGTAGGGCTAACAAATTGAAAACTCACAACATCCCTAAGGGCTACATGACACTTAGGGGCCAAAGGAACAACCCAGGTGACCAAACCCTGATCTAGGGATCTTTTTCACTACCCTAAGCCCACAACTGCATGCATGACAAGGTTTGGGTACGTTTGTAGTCCTCCAACTACATGCATAAAATTGCCTCCATGCAGTTATAGCCCAAAATCTCCAGTTAAAATGGTGTGTTCCTGATATTTGAGCCACTGATCTAGGCAAGCCTCCATACCATTGCATATAACTTCATATAAGTTCTCAAAATGATAAATGACATAATGACAAAGCTTTTCATACAAAAGTTGAATAAGAACTGACCCAGGACATGCTTAGTCCATAACATAAATTTCATCAAATACATGGCAAGTATGTAAGCTATAGGTCATGAATGGATTTCTGATCATATTAGTCTGAGATTCATCTTAGATTCACCAAGAAGGCTCTATGCCCTCTCCACATAGATGCAACAATACTTATTATATCATACATTCATCAAGCAATCAATAACTAAACAATTCATGACAAGATCCATATATGGTAAACATCATAAATCATGCTTATAACCAGCATAAAACCAGAATATTAACCATGAAAACATAGCCATCAAGGAAACATAATAACAGTTCCAAGTAATCATGATTCGCATTAGAGAAATATCTCTTATTAACATATGCAAAAGCCAACTAGGTCATGGATTTCCACGTACCACCCGACCATAGAATGAGCTGAACCAAATCTTTCTCTCAGCCAATTACCCTCAAGCCATATAAGCATGAATGTGGGATCTCATGGCATAAACCAAGACATAAACAACCAAGAGAATTCAGAGGTTAAACCACCTCCACCCTCAAATTATTGTGATATCACCAAAATCGGTCAAGAGATCACAAAACCAAAATAAGTTTGGATGCCTCAGAATTCCTTCACCATTCATAGAGGGATTTTATTGTCTCCACCCACTTGTTGAGGGCTTCTTGGAGAAAATTATATCCACCCCAAACCCTTTGGAATTTTATTAAGACCACCTCACCTGGATCCAAACTCTTCTGGCAATCCAAAGGTTAACTAGAAATGAATCCCATCACAACATGGCAATACAAGAAATGGAAAGGAAAGGTTGAAACCATTGTCAAACCCAACAAAACCCATGCAAATGATAGTAAATGAACCAAATGAACAAATTCATGTACCATACGTTCACACCTCAGCTAGGAAATCACACATGCAACCTATTACCTACAAAATCCTCCTGTTGAATTCATTGATCCAACCTTCTCCTTGCTTTCCTTTCTCTCCTTGATTGTCCTTTCCCTTTGTTTGCTTGCTTGCTTGTTTTCTCCTCTTGGTTCTCTTCTCTCTCTTTCTCACTTGATCCAAGCTAAAACTAACAAAAAACTATGAACAGATCCTCATAAGCCTTTTTACCATTGAGGCCTCTATTTTCTTCATTTTCCTTAACTTTCCTTTAATTTCCCTCTCATGTAGATATGTGTCTCTTCACCTTCCTTTTCTCGTATTTTTCTTTATTCCATAGTCATAACTAAACCAAAAATGATTCCCACTATAGTGCTTTTCCCAACATTCAGTTTGGAATATGTGCCCCATGACCTTGGTCTTATTTTACCTTTATTAAACTTGATTACTTTTAACCTAGGTCTGTTACAAACCTATCTCCCTTATGGGAACATCGTCCTTAGTGTTTTGTGACACCTATGACTAGAAAATGACTAAAAACAAAACATACTTCCTACAGAGCTTTATAACATAGATTGATGCAGTATTCATAATGAACAACTACTACAACCATGACTAACATGAAAAAAATGACAATCATATTTCTTATTGGATCTATATAACATAACTCATTGTGGTATCTAAAACCACACACATATATCCATATACATATACTTGTTGTCACTGCGACAATGACCCTCCAAAATGTTTTCCTATGTAAATTTTGGAGCCTACATTAACTATCCTTTCAAGCCCCTTGAGGTGTCATGTTGTTTGATTCGTTATCTGTGTTTTCTCCTAGTGTCGCATCCTCCTAAGTCAATGTTTCTTAAGTGTCGTCACTTAACCATTAGAAGTGTTTGAATTAGTTATTTATTGGTTAGGTGAACTCATGATATTTCTCAACTTAGAAACTTGCCTTATCGCCATGGACACACTTCAAAAGCACACAAAATCATGAAAAAGAAAACAAAAAGAAAGAGAAACACTTATAAAAGAAAAATCACCCTCAAAGTTAATAAAGACATGCACTCAACTTGAGTGCACTCCTTCATCCCAAAGGGGTGTGCCCTCCTGAGCACACTCCTTCATGTTAATCAAATGAGCCATACATGAGAACACTTCTTCATGGCAAAGACATGCACCTTTCCTGAGTGCACACATGATCCATCCTTGTTGCATGTGGGCGCACTCCTAGAAAATAGGAGCCCACTTAACTTATTTAACTAACCCATTCAGTCGCCGACAAGTGGAAATCATGCATGATTCAATTTTTCATGTCAACCCCTTTAAATCAACTCAATTAATCATTATTCTTTCATACTGATTCCATCTAAATTAGGCACACAGCTGGGAATCAAGAATCTTTGCATCAACCAGTGTAGCATGTAAGTTTTGCATGTCAAATATTTCCATTGCATTTCATGATTTCATTGTAAAATATTGTTTTCCTTGTTGTCGATTGTTCATTTTTCAGTTTTCATGTTGATGTGTATATTGAATCTTCATATTGTAGGTGTTAATATGTTGTCGCATGCAAAAAATATTCACATTCTTGAAACCCTTCATCTTCCACCATGCCTGTAACAACAGCTATAAATATCTACATATATTTCTCTTCCTCATCTTAGCACCAAGTTCTATTTTTCAAACTTATTTATGAGCTTCCAACAAGTACAGCACACTTCTTGAGCTTGAAGCTCGATTAGCCTAAAAAATTGCACCCTGTTTGATCAAGTTTTCCTCAAGAGCACACTTCTTCACCACGAAGGACATTGCCCTCTCTTGAGTGCATGAGTGCATCATGAAGACACGAAACATATCCATTTAACCCTTCGACATGTGACAATGCACCCTCATTTTCCTTGAGTGCATGGGTGTATTTTGAAGGCCTTAAGCCTTGTTAACCTCCTCATTTATCCACCCTTCATCCCTTCAAAGTGCGACAATGCACCCTCATTGTATCCCTTAGTGCATGGGCAAATAGGGAAGACCTAAATGCCATGTATTCCATCCCTTCGACCCTTTAGGGTGTGATAGTGCACCCTAGTTTATTTTTCCCCTTGCTTGAGTGCATGAGTGCACTGTAAAGCCCTGAATTGCCTTACATGTCCCCTTTGTGATTTGAAAGTGTGCCCTCCTAGTTTGCATGTCTATTTTCTCATGCATGAATCTTATTGTATGTAGTCGTTCATATATTTTCATGATCTATCATATTTGATGGCTCTTTGTATGTGATTTACAAGTATTGTTTCATATTTAGGTTGTTTTAAGTTAATATTGTCACTATGAGTGTGTTGCCCCAAACAGGTGTTCGTGCTACAACTATTACCACTTTGTCGTCATCTATTGGAGACATGTTGCCTCGCAAAGTGACCTCTATAGAACTTTCAAAAGTCAGTGTTGATGAACATGTGGAAGTTACAAGGCCCAATATTCCCATATACGCAGATACTCAATGATTTATTGATTAGGATAGTTATGTCACATGGAGAAAAACATACAACACTCTCATGTAGGAGAAGTTTATTGGGGACTTAGAAGATTTTCATGCATATATCAAAATCAAGAAGTCCAGGATGCACAAGATCACATGTAGATTCTCAGTGATGCCATGTGCATAAGTAATTGAATGGATTTGCATGTGGATGATTCTCACATTCTACTACATAGTGAGAGTGGCGGTCATCTCGCCACCTATTATGGTGAATACATGTAGACATATTATAATATTCTCAAGCCAAATGGATATGCAAGTGACAACTTCTACATGAGATGGGAAACCCTAGACACTACTAATGTTATCAAAAGATGGTGACAGCCTGCCAAGTTTCACCATTGCTATTATAGACATTTTTGTGCCTAACAGCATGGAGCATGAAATGTCGATAATCTGAGGGATCCAAAGTCCCTAAACATGTTGTTGTTACCCTTAGAGGAACAAGGTCTGCAAACCACAGCACTGAGAATCAGTTCTCCACCCAAAAACACTCAAAAACGGGCTATTTCTGGATCATGTCAGCTGCTCCACTGAGCATCTGCACTGAATGTCAACTACTCCTCCTTGTACCTGCGCTGAAGGTCAAAATCAATGAAGGCTACCTGCGCTGGGCGAGATTTGCCAAGTGGCACAGTCATTCTGCAAGGTGTCAACTGCCCAGGAAGCTTCCAAACTGACACTTGGTTCAAGGAATTCGCCCTATGATGAGTAAGAGGGTCTTGATCTCCAAGTGGAAGCAAGATTCTCCAAGTGGACTCAAGAACTGAAGATTAACTAAAGTGGGAGAGGACACAAGTCAGCTTCAGGCCAGTCTCAAGATGACTCATCCTTTCTCCAAAACCCTTTATATAGATCTCTCTCATGAGGTCTAGGGAGGCTGGAATTTTGTGCAAGTAAGGAAGTGCTGTTGGTTTGTGTATAGAGCTATTGGGTGTTTTGCTTGAAGGAGGTGAAGAGGAGATTTCTTTCAGCTGGGAGGTGTTGCTGGATTGGGCCCATTATGGTTGTAACTCTCTCAGAACTTTACTTCTATTATCAATAAAGTATTTGAGGTTCTTCTATATGCATGTGTCTTTATGATGAATAGATGCTTGTATATTTGATTTATGCTAATCCTATAATCGATTATGGATGTATGCTTCTTGTAGTTTCCTTTTCTTGTGCTTTTACAGGATCTGTGTGTAGCTAGGCCGGTGAGAGGGCAAGGAGCTAGGAGAAAGCAGCAAGGAGTGAAGACTGGATCAACTATTAAGCGCAAGATAACGGTTAGTAGATCATACCTTTCTTCCCTCTCTCATCTCATAAAGAAGAAACTTTGAATAGCTTTGCATTCAGTTGTTGCTGGAGTACTATCACCTTCAGAGTGGGATAGAGGCATTCTGCATTAGATACTTTTCCCCCCAACAAATTGGCGACTCCGTTGGGGATCGTATCTTGTTGATTGTTTGTGTTTTTGCTATTCATTTCATAAACAAAGGGAGTACCGAATCAAACTGTGTTTGAATCTTTCAAATACAAAGTAGAGGGCAGCTACTCTAGCTCAGTTTCTGGGCAAGTTTATGATTTGAAGAGCTGATCCACAAGGACTCTAATAAGCTCTTAGTGATAGCTTTTCATCCTCCTTGTCATCCCTTAGTGTGTCCTTGACTGATAGCTTCTGATTTGAGCAAAAACTGTGAATTTTTGAGCAATCTGTGACCCGGAAACTGAGAAAAACGAAAGTTTGAATCTTCAGTACAGGTGCTGTGAAGGCAGTCTACATTTCAGCGCAGTTCCCGAAGGGGCTACCTGCGCTGAATGTCAAACTAACAGTGTACCACCTGCGCTGAACCAGTCTTGCCTTGTGCTACTGGGGTTTCCTGTTGTTTCTTGCCCTGTTTTCACCCTTGTTTTTGCAGCCTGTTACCAGTCAATGTACCTATCTGAAACCAACTTTCCTTGCCACTATTTCGCCTCGGTTGTATAAAGAAACTGTGTTTGTTCTTTGTGTATTTCTTGTATCATTTACAGTTTCCCATAACGAAAGTGAACTAGTCTTGCTGTGGCCTCTTAGATCTAGACCTGTGATAAAGTGTCGTTCTGATCTTAAGAGTTAGTTTGTTTGTTGTTCATAGCTGGTTGAGCTTTTGCTTTCGTCATATGCTTTGAATTTATATATTTCTAGTGTCGAAACAAGTGAATCTTAAGGTGTCTTTTGATTTTGGACAAGCTTGTTTGCTTTCACTTGAAATTGAATTCGAAATTATACAACAGCTTTCTTTTTGTATTTCATCAACATTAAGAAAGAGAAAAGAAATACCTGCATTTTGCATTTTTCATATAAGTTTGTATGTTGATTTAGGGAAAAAGTGCATTAGTGTGTGCTCTTTGATCTGTGTGAAAATATGTTGTCTTTCTTTTCCCTCAGTAGTTAAGATTTTCATAAGTTGAAAAGATTGAAAAAGCTTGCTTCTCATCTTAGACTGCATTTAGGAATTTGTATCAAAACATCTCATGGTGAACCTTGAAAGGAAAACTTTAAAAAAGATCAACTTAAAATATATTGAATGAACCTAACAACGCTTTGAAACATAATGCAAACACATAGAGGTCTAAGCTAGAGACGTGTTCCGGCGTCGTTAAACGTAGTGACTATCGATCTCGACGAAGGTGGGTGATTCCTCCTAAGAGTCGGTGGCACTAATACGGACTTGTGCTCCCATGTACCATCGCGTATATATTGGGAGACCCCTATAGGAACAAAGCCTTTATCCATAGGAAGTCGTGTCGACCGCCATACTGATCGCAATGCAGTGAACACAGCATTCACGAAGATCGACCACCCGTACCGTAAAACGTATTCTGTGGTTTTGCGAAAGGTTTGGCACACCCTCTGCCTAGAACTCCAGAGCAGTTTCTTTTGGCCTTTTTCAAACTCTATAACTGAAAAAGTCCATCCGAGCATTTGTCACTTCGGACTCGTTAAAACATCGAAGGAGACTAGAGTCATCTTTAGCTTTTTCTCGACTCTTTAAAACTGAAAAAGCAAGTTGTGTCTAAAGCGTCGTTATAAAATTTATTTTAAGCGGAATAATCATCACCTTTCCCTCGTTGATCTTCAAAGTTAGTCCACCACAAGTGGAAGTTCCTGTAGAATCGCTAAGAAATCTTTTGGATAGACTAGATATGTCTGAACAACCGTCGACATCTAGGACTGTGTCGTCCGACACAGCAGCAGCAGAGCCTCCTGCTGCTACTCCAACGATGTTCGTTGGTATACCATCTGTCCCGGCAAATTGTCAACAACAAGCCGGAGTCCAATCAGGGACAACGACATGGTTAGTTCCTATTTCTTCATCCGGATTATCATCTGGTATTTCTTATGTTGAAACTCAACAAATTGATCCAATGTGTCTTCAAAGGCCAATTTACCCTTTAAGTACTGGATTTCCACCATATGGAGGGCAGTATGCTCTTTCATTGTTCCCTCCCAGAGAACAACCATATGGGAGTTTACAACAAAATTCAGGTCAAACTGGAATTACATCCAGCGGTTGGGTACCAATACTGCCTCAACAACCAGGGGTTGTATATTCAATGCAACCAGTACACCCTGTGTCGAATATTCCCACCATACCTGCTATAGTGAATGTGTCGCAAGTACAAGCTCCACCTGTTGTATGTCAACCCCAAGTTTCTCAGGTTGCAATACAACAACCTCTTGTCTCAATGACTCAATCACAATCTCAGGGTAGTGCCTCCTTATCTGGAGCGACTCAGGCTCAAACACGTACTGTGACTCCTCATCCCGATCAATCATACAGTATTGGTCAACAGCAAATGGTCCAACAACCAGAGCTGGTTCAATCTCAACAACCGCCATTCCAGCAATCATATCAAGGACCTGAGCAACAAGTCTTTGCAAGTAATGGGCAACCATACTATAATGGTTATGCCCATCAACCTTGTCAAAGTTGCCAGCATTATGCTGGTTTGCAAAGACCCATTGCTCAGGCGATCCCATCTTATCCTGGGTATGCTTCGCCTAACCTGAATCAACAGTTGCCCTTTGTAGCAACTCTAGAATTACCAGATCTAAACTGGCTGACGAATGATCCAATTGCTTATGCTCCTTGGTGGCCAGTGATTCCGCATAAACTTCCGTCAGATATTCCTAAATTTAATGGAAATCCGGGTGAAGATCCGTCGAATCATGTGATGACATTCCATCTATGGTGTTCATCGAACACCCTGAATGATGATTCGATAAGACTTTGCCTCTTTCAGAGGACGTTAACGGGTCCAGCGGCAAAATGGTACATTGAATTGCCTAGAGCTTTGTTCGACAACTTCAGTACCTTAGCCACAACCTTTTTAACCCATTTTCAATTACCGATAAGGTATGAAACGGGAACAGAACTCCTTACCAACTTCAAACAGACGACTGCCACCCACATATCTGATCATATACATGAGTGGCGACGTCGTTGTAGGATGGTAAAAACATACGTTCCTGATCAGCTATTAGCTGAATGGTTTATCAAGTCATTACTTCCTGCCATCACGGAAGATGTGGCAAAGGGGGGGGTCGTAACGGAAGAGCAGGTTATCGCTCGTGCACAATATCTGGACTTGGTCTATACTCAGTCCGGCACGCTCTACGACAAAATACCTGACGCCCCTAGACCGGAATTCTCAATTCCTCCTCCTCCTAAATCAAACAATGACTCTCGTGTCGGCGATGGTGTGATTGGCGAGCACAAAATTTATAGTCAAAATGCAAATGAAGAACTTCTTACCTCAGAAGTAAATTCCATGTCGACCGACAAGGGCAAACAACTGAAGCAACCAGTGGGCAAGAAGAAAAAGACAGGGAAAAAAAGGAAACCCCCAGCAGGGTGTCATATATGCGATGAGGATCATTGGACGAAAGATTGTCCACATATAGCTGAAGTTAAGAAACTCTTTAAGAGTTCAAAAACCCCAACAGTATTAACTGATCCGTTTCCTAATCCAAGTCAAAATCTGGTTGCTAATAGAAATGCTTCCTGATCCCAAGTGCTTATGTTGTCTACCTCAGAGCAACACAATGATGCTTTGACAAGGAATAAAGATTACGGGAATCCAAAGCTGTCGAACAACAAGGTTAATGAATGACCTAGTAGTTCAACAACAACTTTGACCGAAGTTGTGCCACCCATCATTCCTGAGCCAATGATAAAGTCGCCAAAGGGAGTAGTACACAAATCGACATTTAATCCTCGTGCCAAAGGAGCACAAAATTATAATATAGTAGAGGACCTGGCCCAATCGCCGTCCACTATGTCGACACTTGAAGTACCACAAAATTGCCCCTCCCAAGAGCAAGCTTTATTATCAGCAATAGGTGGGATTGGCCCAATGGATTCCAATCATGTGGCCTTTGATCATAAAGGATATGACCCTCAGTTACCAGCTCAACTAGCTTTCCTTATTCAAGTGAAAGCCCTCAACAAAACTGTTCATCGAACAATTATTGATGAGGGGGCATCTACATGTCTTATGTCGATGAGTTGCTGGAAAAATTTAAGCTCACCACCCTTGTCGAAATCGTCAACGACCTTAAAAGCATTTGATGGACAATCATACACTCCATACGGGATTTTAAGTAACTTGCAAGTTGAACTGGGGGGCAAAACAGTAGAAGCCGATGTTGAAGTAATCGATGGAAACCTCGATTACAACATCCTACTATGAAGGCCCTGGATATATGCCATGGCCGTGGTCGTGTCGACCTACTTCAGGAAGATTGCATTTCCCTTTCAAGGAGGGATTACAGTCGTCGACCAACAAACTTTCCTCCCCGACAGTTCACAAGTTACGGGAAGCATTCCAATGATCCATGGAAGCGATCATTCGCTTCAAAATATTGGAGTAGGTCTCCTAAAAGACCCTGCCTTAATGGGTACTTTTTCCCTACCGCCTGCAAGAAATCTGGCGGAAGTGGCCACAGTGGAAACCTACAATATGAAATCTTCTATATCTAATGGATTCGGAAGATTCCTAAACGTTTTGTCAGCATGGATCATCGCCCTAATGGAAATACTGTAAATACAGTGGGCCCCGAGGATGGTTCTTATCTCATGTCAACCTCATTAAAAAATGAAACAAGGAGTCAAAGGACGGTTCTTATCTTGTGTCAACCTCATTAAAAAATGAAACAAATCCCCTTTCTCAAAGGTAAACCTTCATTCCAACCACCGAGTTGAATGCAATGAAGCTTGGGGGGCATGCACCTCGATTTGCGTTATTATGCTGGGGGCATGCGAACTTATCACCGAGCAGTTTTAGCGTCATAGTTCATGCTCGTTAAAAAATAAACATAAGCTTTTGAGCAGTGTTTTGGCGCATTCAAGCTCATTAAAAAATGAACCCATCTCGGTAAATAACCATTGTGATCGTAAATTCATTAGCCATAAAAAGCCTTGGTCGTGTTTTGCACCCGCCACCTCCATTCCATTTGGCCAGTCGTTCACATCCATATGATTGTTTACCCATTTTGAGGAACAGCTGCGAAGAGTGATTTCACTTAGCCATCCTTGTGACACTGCCGTGATTGGAAAATTCCAACCTGTACCTCGAATCTGCTGCTATCCCTGTTTATCACTCGTTCCTCAAAAGACGAGTCTTCTTTGAGCTCTTTTCTCCTGACTCGTAAAATATGAAAGGTTTGCCGAGTTTTGGCCTTCCAGCTCGTTAAAGTGACCGGAAGAGCTATCCCTCCTCTAGATTTTAATCTTTTTGGACCTGAGGGATTATTGCACAAAAAGGTCGAGCGCTTGTTTTATTCGGCTCGTTAAAGTTATCGAAAACTCATCCCTTCTGTATTGTTTTATACTTTTTCAGACTTAAGGGATTAGATGACGAAAAAGGAATTTTGGAGTTAACTTTCTGTACCTTTTCAGACTCTCTAAAAATGAAAAGGACCGAGTTTTCCTTGTCGTTAGACTCGTTAAAATGATTAAATAGCGACAAACTTGTCTTTAGACGAGAACGAGTTTCCCTATCGCTAAGCTCGTTAAAACATAGTGATGGGCTTGCCCGAAGGGCAGGTTATAGAACAAGCATATGTTATCCTCCTCAAGCTTGACAAAAAATAAAGAGGTACTGGTCAGAAATGACTGGGGAAAAATTGGGAGAACCTCAAAGCTTTAATGGTAGCAAGTCGCTCTTGAACATGACACTTTGTCCTCCGTATCACATCGGGTTGGGTTGTTTCATTCACCGGTCTCATCACCATGGTCCTCGCCAAACCATCCACATTTGGGGTAATGCTACCGATCCATCACATTAGTGTCGTTGTATGTTCAAGAGATGTGTTCAGAAAGAGTCAACCGTGTCCCATCCACTGCCATACATTATCCTTCATCCACCCATGATCGCCACCCTGAATCATATTTCACAGATTGTTTTCACCTCCACTGAAATCATTAGCTCCGTTCCGCGTCATTGATGTGGGATTCATTAAGGCCCTCCTTTGACGGATCGCTTCTTGTCGACTTCAGCTCATTATCCAAGAAGTTGATCTAGGAACACCCCCCCAGTACTTTGAAGCTTGCATGCCTCAATGGCAAGTTTCTCACTTCCGGCGACAGGTATACATCAATGACCTTCGACCAGAAGATTTTGCGTGGTGTTCGACGCCAAGTCCTTTATTCACACCACGTGAATTGTACTGTAGTACCTTGAGGGTCATTGTCATTATTGGTGATTCCTCTCGCGCTTGTTAACGGTTTACATTATTGACCGGTAATCAAGCGATGTCTTTCCATGTTCGACTTCAACGCAATTCTCACATGGATCGACTTGTACTTAGATTGAAGATTGAACGAGATTGAAGACCCCGGATCTAGTTTCATCCATCCGGGCTGCGATATATATTCAGGATATAAAGACATTTGATATGTACATGATTGTAGCAGATGATCATCCTACTCAAAGGATGATAATTTCAGCAGAGAATTATCAGTCTATCATCAGACGGTCGTCTGTTATATGTACCAAAATGAATTTATAAAGCTGAGCATGGGAATGCCCGCCTCAGCTAGATCATGAAAGCAGAATGAAAAATAATGTATTGTATTGTATTTTATTGCAGGGCACCTCTTAGCCGATTGAATGAACTTCGAATCCTCCTAATAAAGAATTTCACCTGATAAACGACCTCATACTTTAGGGGGCAACTGTTATAGACATTTTTGTGCCTAACAGCATGGAGCATGAAATGTCGATAATCTGAGGGATCCAAAGTCCCTAAACATGTTGTTCTTACCCTTAGAGGAACAAGGTCTGCAAACCACAGCACTGAGAATCAGTTCTCCACCCAAAAACACTCAAAAACGGGCTATTTCTGGATCATGTCAGCTGCTCCACTGAGCATCTATGCTGAATGTCAACTGCTCCTCCTTGTACTTGCGCTGAAGGTGAAAATCAATGAAGGCTACCTGCGCTGGGCGAGATTGGCCAAGTGGCACAGTCATTCTGCAAGGTGTCAACTGCCCAGGAAGCTTCCAAACTGACACTTGGTTCAAGGAATTTGCCCTATGATGAGTAAGAGGGTCTTGATCTCCAAGTGGAAGCAAGATTCTCCAAGTGGACTCAAGAACTGAAGATTAACTAAAGTGGGAGAGGACACAAGTCAGCTTCAAGCCAGTCTCAAGATGACTCATCCTTTCTCCAAAACCCTATATATAGATCTCTCTCATGAGGTCTAGGGAGGCTGGAATTTTGTGCAAGTAAGGAAGTGTTGTTGGTTTTTGTATAGAGCTATTGGGTGTTTTGCTTGAAGGAGGTGAAGAGGAGATTTCTTTCAGCTGGGAGGTGTTGCTGGATTGGGCCCATTGTGGTTGAAACTCTCTCAGAACTTTACTTCTATTATCAATAAAGTATTTGAGGTTCTTCTATATGCATGTGTCTTTATGATGAATAGATGCTTGTATATTTGATTTATGCTAATCCTATAATCGATTATGGATGTATGCTTCTTTTAGTTTCCTTTTCTTGTGCTTTTACAGGATCTGTGTGTAGTTGGGCCGGTGAGAGGGCAAGGAGCTAGGAGCAAGCAGCAAGGAGTGAAGACTGGATCGACTATTAAGCGCAAGATAACGGTTAGTAGATCATCCCTTTCTTCCCTCTCTCATCTCATAAAGAAGAAACTTTGAATAGCTTTGCATTCAGTTGTTGCTGGAGTACTATCACCTTCAGAGTGGGATATAGGCATTCTGCATTAGATACTTTTCCCTTTAACAATTGCCCATTTGTAGTTTATCCAATAAAGATTCTCAGAGATGTCTATTAATACTTGATAGCCATGTATTGTCGGTTATATGGGATTAAGAACATGAGGCGTTCCAAGAGAATTGGATATACATGCTCAATATAGTAGTTACCCATGGGATATTTTTCAATTGGGTGAATATCCTATCATTTACATTTCAGTGTGAGAACAAGTAGGAAAATCATCTTTATGGGAAAAAGAGGCACTAGAATTATACATGTCTACATTTCTCTTAGACAGAATCTATGCATAGTATGCATTCCTTGGAATGAACTAGAACTAGACTCTTGAGGAGAAGTTCCTGGCTTACTTCCATTGCAGAGTGTTATAAAAAACAAGCTTTGGAGGAGTATATGACAAATTAGGTTAACACTTCTTTGCATTCATCTTTCACATGATTTTTGAGATTGATCCTCCTTGCATGAACAATCAGGTGAAGGATCCACTTCGATATATCTCGGGTTGGTTTGTAGCTCCATAGGGTACATGCATCAGGTTCTTCGATTTTCAGATATCCCCTCATATTATGCCACAATATGTGACCAACAAGGTGGTCATGCAAGAAGTTTCCAATCAGCTAGACAAGTGATTGTCAAGAATTCTCCATAGAAGGAAGAAAGCTCCTTGGCCTATATTTTCACTAAGGATTGTATTGTATTAATTAAAGAGTCACAAGGCGATGGTAGCAAAGATACAGGAGCTGGACCATCTACATTTTACCACTAAATACTTCTATGGATATGATCCTAGGTGAATTACCAGACACCATTGTCAAAGGATTGGTCACAATATGGGGTACTCATCAATTTCCACAGTAGAAGATGAGAAGATAAAGAATTGGTACAATTCTAATATGAAGACACATTTACTAATGGTGACTAGTTCACCCCACGATCACCCAGCTCTAGACTTGCAAGTGCAGGAGGAGGAGGAGATAACACCTCAAGCAAGGAAATTATCTCCCAATAAAATGATTAGATATTCTCTAACACGCAAGAGCAGCAAGAAATGGAAATTTGATCCCTTAAATGTAGGAGTTATCCTAGCAAAGGAGGAGAGAGGAGAAGCAGAAGAAGAAGAGAGGAAGAGTTAGCAGGATGAGTTTTTGGAGAAGCAAGAAGAAGAAGAAGAAGAAGAAAATAATATGAGGATAGAAGGAGAGCAATAGAGATAGTTCGAGGAGGAAGAATTAGCACATAGATTGGAAGAAGAACAGTTGACTCAAGATCTAGAAAAGGAGAAGCTCAAGGAAGAACAAATGGAGGAAGAATTGGATACTCCAAGAGAACATCCTCTCACATGCGGTCATCTTTCATTTGGAGAGATGGGGATCACACCTCCACCAGTGGACAGATTCATGGATGTATGCATTGTAAGGTTCTATTAGTTGAATAAGAGGATCGTGTAACATAGGCATAGATATTTCTCAAAGGATTCTCAAAATCCAATCTCAGTGTCTACAGAGGAGGTGATCACTGCCAACACTAGAAGAAATTTGAGGGCAGTCATGGTGGAAAATGTTGCATTCTCTATAGAGACAAAGGATAACTCTAAGTACTTGTTTAACAAGAATGCCAAGTTTATAAGATAACCTTTTGTGGTGAAGCAACAGGTAGAACATATTGCAGCAAAGGACTAGAAGTTGTCATCGTAGAACTTCAACACCACAAAATGGTAGTCATGCATGCAAGAAGTGTTGGGGTCAATGGAGGATACCATGGTGCAACTATATGATGAGATGATAATTATACATCAGGTCATGGCTCCTCTCATTGGAATTCTAAAGAACACACAAGAAATGGTGAAGTTGTTGAAGATAGAAAACAAATCAGTTGACCAAATGTAGGAGTGAACTGCCAAATATCCAGATGCTCTACCACATTTGTAAAACAGGGATAAAATTGTCGCAAAAATAGAGAAGTTTCAGTTGAGACATCACCTAAAAAATTACTCGCATCTCAAATCATAGTTGGTTAGCAACATGGTTGCATACAATCAACTGCATAATGGGTTTTAGTCTCTAACACATAAACACAGGATGCCCACCATTAGATCTCTCGAAGCAATTAGAGGTAGAGAAGTCATCTTCCTGGAGATCAAGGAATATATTTAAAAAATCAAGCAAGTAATGGAATAGGAAGTCTTGTAGGTAACCAAAGACATTATTTAGCAGTACACCTTTGCACCAGTCAAAGCACACATGAAGCTCTCATGGTTGTGGAATAATGTATAGTCAAGCTCCAAAAACATACTAACGGAGGCATTGGAGGTGAAGATGCGCTATAAAGTGGACTTGTCAATTTGGGTCGAAACCATCGCAAAGAAGTTCAGAGCATGGCACACTTACATTACAAGTGAACTCCATGAGGAAGAAAATGATTTATCCATTTGATCAATTTTTTCTCATTGTTAGTTTTGTCTTATTATACCACCATCTCATTTGTAAATCGTCTTATGTAATAAATGTTATGTAATGAAGTCCAAGGGACACAAGAGAATATGAAAAGCCACACATTTGAACGTAATGAGTCATGTATAGAATATAAAATGTAACTGGAGTCAAAGAGTCATGAGGAATCTCAAATGTCATTGTCAATCGTTATAAATAGCTCCTCATAACTCAAGGAAAGGGATTTTGGAAGGCTTTAGATTCTAGAGGTTTTGTCTTGGCTTCTCTTGCAAGACATAGCAAATAGATCATTATTTGGAGAAGGAAGTTCCGGTTTCTTGTTCCACTATTGGATAAAGTGTTTCATTCATGTAATAATGTACTTAGGATCTTACACTTTTAATCAAAAGCTCAATGATTTGACATTCCTTCACACATGTATCATAGATGTAGGTGTACTATTCTAGTTATGTTTATGGTATATGTTGCTTTATTTACATACTAAGTTAATGAACTAAACTGTTTCTAAGCTATGAATATTATTGAATGAATGTTGTTATGCTTTAACGATTGTTGTTTACTACGTGGACTAATCTGTAGGTTTTTAGCAAGTATTTATATTTATTACTGGGTCCCCCTTTAGGATAGTACTATTACTTTTCTAACTAGTGGCTCATTTCCCTCACCAGCCGTGGAAGTCTCCCTCGTATACCTTACACTGGATGTCTCACAAAGATCACATTCCTTTTGCCCCAAAGTAGTGTGTGTTATCTTATGTTGGCTGGTACCCAAGGCATATCTTTAAATAATTCCAACGGTGTCTAGACCATATGACTGGATGGGGCTCTTACACTACTAGTGTGAGGTCTAATTTGGACTTCACATCGCAGAGATCTCCTTACAATGTTGGTGGCATCCAGCACCGTCAACCTTTATGGTGAAAGAAGGAGGGATAGATGAAAAACTAAGCCTGTGAAATCTATTTGAATCTCTTACCTATAATGGCTTCATCCCATATCATAATCCCGAGTGTATTACTGAAGCTTTAAATATTTCAATCCCCACATACTTTCTACGTAACTTGTGACATCTTAAATTTGATGGCAAGGGTATGACAACCATCCTTGATTACGTGATTAAATTCGTTCAATTTTTTTCAGTGGAATTTATTCTGAATAAATTATTGCATGGTTGTTTACCCTTACATTGGATGGTCATGTGAAGAAATGGTGCTACTCTACCCATTGCTTCTATCACATATTTCAAGGATTTTGATTAATGAGCTTCGTCGTGTTTTTGACAAGTAAACTATCAAGATGTTCTTAATAAAATCAATCAACTTAGAATGGAACCCAATTAATCCCTTGAACATTTTTTTGATCGATTCCTTCATTCTTTCTATGAGTTCCCTGACGAGGATGTGGACTTGCAGTTCTTAAATGAGAAATTTTGTTTCTTAGTCTAGATTTCAAGAATTTTTTCGAATTTGATTCCTAATGTCCACCTGATCCAAAATAATTTTAGCATCTCAAGGAATAACTGGACCTTCCTTTTGTTCCATGCCCTCCCCCTTTTGATGTTTTGTGTTTTGAAACTCAACCGATCATAAAAACAAAAAATCAATTCACTGATGAAGAAATTATTTTTCTTCCACATTTTTCCCCTGATGGTGATTCATCCAATTTTATCAATCAACCATCTTCTAATCTTGATATTTTTCTAGTTTATCCTTTCCCATTTAATCAAATTAAACCCTTGGATTATTAGTGATTTTCTCCTCCCTGAATTATACGGTCATGATTGTTAAAGTGATATGGATTAATCTTTGTTCTTACATGAAGATTTGGATTTGCAGCAATTCCAAATGGAGTTCGTTGAAATCATCAACTGCTTTCTTTCATTTATATTTTCATTTGATCAAGAAAATGATATGCTTACCATTGAATATTTTTTCAATAATCTTGAAAATCTATCTTCTTCTAAATTTCATGATTTCAATATTGCCTCTTGCTTTGATAAGAAGTTGACCATGTTTTCCCAAATTGATTATCATTTTTTTCAGGATTCAAAGCTAATTCAAGTGAGTAGGGATACTTCAACCTACGTTGATGGTTATGTCAAGTTCCTTCCACCATGACCATAATTGTGAGTATGGTCAGTTTATGATTCTTTTACAAAGTTGTATCATTCAGGTCACCATATGTGATGTTGACTTTCTTTTTAGGGATGCTTATTTTATCCACGTAAAATTCATCAACCCCCATGGGAGGCGATTTAATGTGACTAATGATCTTCCACTGCTACATCCCATCTCAAGAAAATCTATGATCTGCAATGTAGAAACAAAGAAGAATCTTAACAAACCTTTTCCATCATCCATCAAAGAATCTCATATGCATGACAGTTTGGATTTTGGTCAACCTGATAATATGGCTTATGACACATATATGTCCTTCTTCAGTTTTTCTTGTATATGTTTCCCTATTGGTTGTTTGCATGATCCCATTGCAGACTCATTAGAAGATTGTTATCAATCCAGACCCATGTCACATGGCTTGTACTTGCATGCTTTTCACAAATTCTTGTATGGTCATAGTCCGAATAGATTTTATTGTTGTGGGGTTTATAGCTTGGAAGAGTATGAGTGTAATACACCATTGTGGTTGCACTTCCTGTTTCCATTGGTCAGTGCAAATGTTTGCCCGGTTTATTTTGTTCATTGTACTGCTTCCTATTTTTGTTCTACATGATCACATCTTTTGGTTTAAATGTTGGGAGCAGCTTCTTTGATTGCATTGGAAGTTTCACTTTACATGACCTAACCCCTTTTTTTAGTTTATGTTAGGATAGGTTGTACATTGTTAGATTCATTTCATTCTTGTTGTGTATTTTCATCTTCCATATTTCAATTTTCTTTATCTTTGAAAAAATTTGGCTTTGAGTTTTGAGATGACATGGATAATCTTTTGTAAGGGAAGTTGTAGTACTGCACAACCTTGGCCTATATGTTACCCTCTTCCTTGATTTTTTTTATCTCTTTCAAGTCGATGATTTTTTAATGGAAAATACGATCCTTCAGTCAGGAATTTGTAATCAAACCATGAAGCCCACATCTATTTAGTATTCCCATTCTTGGACTCAGTATTGTTTATGAATATATGTGGGTTCTTTCTTATTTATCTCTGTATGGTAAGATAAGGGTAAAACGTTTAGCGATCAAAGTATCAGAGGTTTAAAAAATGTTTCTAAAGGAGAAACCTTCTCTACTCTCAATAAGTCGGGATCCCTATTCCACCTGTGAAAAAAATAATAAGTGCCTATGCATAGTTCTATGAAAAAGAAAAGAAAATATAAAGGGTGAAAGAAGAGAAAGGCATCCTACACAGGGAGGTGAAGAAAGTGACTTCATTGGGGTACTGTCTAGGCTCACTGGAAGTAAAGCAACATTTGTGTTCTTGAAGCGACTCCATCAGGTACTTTTTAGGCCTACTGGCAGTGGATCAATGTCATAGATGTAAAAATCACACTCGGGTTACCTTCAATTTCCGATGCTATATTACCCTTTATTACATCGACACGATAACAATACTCCTTGTTGTAATGTTGCGTTATTCTTAGTAATATAATAGGGGAGACTATATGTTTAACCGGGTAAAAGTGGGGGGTTAAGGTAACCCATTAATTGAATCAATACTTCCTAAGGAAATGAGACTCTACGTTTACAATGAAACCATTTTAGAGAAGTTGTGGTTCTCCGAGTGTGTCACAAAGTGTTGTCACCCCCTTGAGTCATCATGTTGTTTGATTTGTTATTTATGTGTTTTCTCTTAGTGTCGCATCCTCTTAAGTAAATATTTCTTAAGTGACATCACTTAACCATTAGAAGTGTTTGAGTTAGCTAGTTATTGGTTAGGTGAACTCATGATATTTATTGACTCAGAAACTTTCCTTATCACCATGCACACACTTGATAACCACAAAAAAGCATGAAAAAGAAAACAAAAAGCAACAAAAACACATAGAAAATCAAAAGCGCACTCAAATTTCATAAATACATACACTCAACTTGAGCACACTCCTTTGACCCGAAGTAGTTCGCCCTCCTTGAGCACACTCCTCCGTGTTAAGCAGATGCACCTCCATGAGCACACTTCTTCATGTCAAATACATGCACCCTTCCTAAGCAAATGCATGGGCCAACCTTACTGCATGTGGGCTCACTCCTAGAAAATAGGATCCCACTTAACTTATTTAACTAACCCATTCACTTGACAACAAGTGGCACTCATGCATGAATCATTTTTGCATTTTAAGCCCTTTAAATCAATTCAGTTAATCATTTTTCTTTCATAATCATTCCATGCGAGTTAGGCACATAGCTAGAATCAAGAATCTTTGCATCAACCAATGTAGCAAGTAAGGTTTGCATGTCAAAACTTTCCAATGCATTTCATGATTTGACTACCAAATATTTCTTTCCTTGTTATTGATTCTTCATTTTTTAGCTTATTTTATAGCATTTATGTTGAATATTCATATTGCAAGTTTTAATCCATTGTCCCATGCAAAAACATTTCTTTCCTTGTTATCAATTCTTCATTTTTTAGCTTATTTTATAGCATTTAGGTTGAATATTCATATTGCAAGTTTTAATCTATTGTCCCATGCAAAAGTTCTTCATATTCTAGAAACCTTTCATCTTGCACCATGCATGCGACAACAGCTATAAAGATTTGTAGATCTTTCTCTTCCTCATCTTAGCATCAAGTTTTGTTTTTCAAACTTGTTTCTGAGCTTCCAATAGATATAGCACACTTCTTGAGATCGAAGCTCGATCAACCTCAAAAAATACTCCTTGTTTGATCAAGTTTTCTCCAAGAGTGCACTTCTTCACCACAAAGAATTGTGCCCTCTCTTGAGCACATAAGTGAATCATGAAGGCATGAAGCATCTCTATTCATCCCTTCAGCATGCGACAGTGCACCCTCCTTTTCCTTAATTTCATGGGCAAATTATGAAGGCCAAAAGCCTTGTTAACCTCCTCCTTCGTCCCTTTAGAGTGCAACAATGTGCCCTCCTTGTCTCCTTGAGCCACATAGGCACATAGGAAAGACCTAAAGGCCCCTTATTCGATCCCTTCAACCCTTCAAGGTGTGACAGTGTGCCCTAGTTTATTTTTCCCCTTGCTTGAGCACATAAGCACACTAAAAAGCCTTGAATGTCCTTTCATGTCCCCTTCATTCTTTGAAAGTGTGCCCTCCTAGTTTGCATGCCTATTTTATCATGCATGCAAGTTATTTTATGTTGTTGTTCATAGTTTTTCATTATCTATGATCTGTGATGGTTCTTTGTATGTGATTTAAAATTATTGTTGCATAGTTAGGTTGTTTTAAGTTAATACTTTCATTATGGGTGTGTTTTCCCAAACATGTGTTCGTGCTACAAGTATTACCACTTTTTCGTCATTTGTTAGAGACATGATGCCTTGCAAAGTGACCTCTAAAGAAATTTCAGAAGCAAGCACTAATGAACCTATGGAAGTTACTATAATTTCCTCCTCCCACATTTACCCAAGCTAACCAGTCCACTTGGGTAAACATGTGACGAAGAGTTACTATGATATGATTCAACTCCCTAACTGCAGTTAAGGAAGTGGAACCAACGAATGAACACTTCAAGTGCCCAAACCCAGGCACTAATCCACCACTCCAGGTGTTAGGTTCCCACCCTAACCCCCTTATTTATGTAATGGGATCACGTCATAGTCAAGAGTCAATAAAGCCCATATTAATAATTGTAAGTGGTTAATCCCCAATTAATGACGGAACCACAGTTAGTTGTAAATGGGCCGTAGTATTAGATAGATGGTATTAATAAAACCCACGGTATTGGTCCGTGGTATTCCATGTATGAGTCATATATAAAGGATAGAGACTCCCTGTGAGGAGCATCGTGTCTTATTTTGTAATCGAGCTCTTCTCTTGGAGGTTACCCCCTCGAAGAGGCAAGTGAACATTACTCTCTGAATAATAAAATCATTGCTATTCTGTGTTCTGGGTATCTTTTCTTCGCATATTCTGTATTTGGGTATCATTTTGCAGGTTAATAGCATAACAAGTGGTATCAGAGCACTTTCCAGGGCCGGTGGGATCTCCATTTCTTAGCAAAAAAAATTTTGGCTAGAGACGTGTTTCGGCGTCTTTAAACCACGGGATCTGTCGTTGAGCACATAAACCTGCAGATTTGGGGAGGCATGCACGCAGGAAATACAGGAGGTGGTCACGTCTGTTGGACTCCCTTGTAACACCTATGGGTACCCCTTCGAGCAGTAGCGCATTAGACAGAACCGCGCACGGACTGTCTTCCACGTACCCTCTGGGTATTTCGAAAGCCCCCTAGTCTCCCTTGAAACCTCGCCATAGATAAACCGTCGGTCGTCTTGCGGCTACAGTACACCGAGAACAACACTCGGAGAGATTACTCACCCGTACGATAGGGTCGTGGGGTTGTACGGCTAAGGGTATGGTTGATCCTCCTTAGTTAGAGCCCTCAAACATTGGGCCGAGTACTACTGCCAGACCCTTATGTATATTGCGATCTGTAGCACCTGACACTCCTCAAGACCATAGTTCCCTTTTCTATCGAGGGATCACACATCATTTATTCCATATCCTCTTGTACAAAGGGGTGCAGCAGCAGCAAACATCAGTCCCGCAGTCTCGAGTTCGCAGATCAGCCATTCCGATCTATTAGATCCATCAGATCCGCAGAAGCAGTCAGAGATCTTTCGGGGCGCTTATTGGTGATCTAGCCCATCAGAATCAGGACGACAAGCTAAGCACGGTGGTACCATTCACTTCTTAGTGGAAATTTTTTTTAGGCGGTCCCAATTTTCAAAAAATCAGGTTGGTGTATGGTAGAAACTAGAGCTCAAGCGATTGCCAATGAAAGGATGGACAAACTTGAAGAATTAGTGCAAACCCTCCACATTCAGCTTAGCGGACTATGTAGCATGGTTGAGAAAATAATCTCGAAGGGCAAGGAGCAAGCCCACGAGGAGGAGTATAATGGCAATGGACACAATGAGGGTGAGTCTAGCCACTCTCCTCACCTCTGGCACACCCACCAACAACCCAGTCAGCGACCTCCCAAGTTGGATATGCATAAATTTGACGGTTCTCACCCATTGGCATGGATAGCACAAATGGAGCAATATTTCAAACTGAATCACATCTTAGATGATGAGACTCAGCTTATGTTGGGGAGCATTGTTATAGACATTTTTGTGCCTCGCGACATGGAGCATGAAATGTCAATAATTACAGGGATCCTCAGTCCCTAAACATGTTGTTCTTACCCCTAAAAGAACAAGGTCATCAAACAACAGCACTTCCAATCAGTTCTCCACCTGAAAACACTTCAAAACAGGCTAATTTTGGATCATGTCAGCTGCTCCACTGAGCATCTGCGCTGGAATGCAACTGCTCCTCCTTGTACCTGCGCTGGAAGTCAAATCTAATGAAGGCTACCTGCGCTGGGCGAGATTGGCCAAGTGGCACAGTCATTCTGCAAGGTGTCAACTGCCCAGGAAGCTTCCAAACTGACACTTGGTTCATGAGATTCGCCCTGTGATGAGTAAGAGGTACTTGATCACCATGTGTAAGCAAGGATCTCCAAGTGGACTCAAGAACTGAAGATTAACTGAAGAGGGAGAGGACACAAGGCAGCTTCATGTCAGTCTCAAGCTGACTCATCCTCTCTTCTTCTCTCCTATATATAGAGCTCTTCTATGAGGTCTAAAGAGGCTGGAATTTTGTGTAAAGCAAGGAGGTGCTGTTGGTTTACAGTTAGAGCTATTGGGTGATTGTTTTACTAGAGGTGAAGAGGAGAGTTCTTGCTGCTGGGGAGGTGCTGCTGGATTGGAGCCATCATTGGTTGTAACCTTCTCAGAACCCTGTTACTTCTATCAATAAAGTTTTGCATGTTCTCCTATATACTTGTATTGCATTGATGTATTGTATTTACATGTATATTTGATTCATCCTAATCCATGCTTCAGTTATGAGTACATGTATCTTGTAGTTTGCTCTCTTGTTTTGTGCAGGATCTGTGTGTAGCTGGACCGGCAAAGAGAGCAAAGAGCTGGGAACAAGAGACAAAGGGAGAGGACAAGGATCGACTAAGCGAAAGACACCAGGTTGGTTAATCTTTCTTCATTCTCTCTGTACTTTCATAAAGGAAATCATCAAAACTTTACTTTCAGTTGTTGCTAAAGACTGTCACCTTTAGAGTAGGGATAGGGTCATCCGCATCGGATACTTTTCCCCACAACAAACTGGCGACTCCGCTGGGGAACCTAGTATCTTGTTGGTGTTTGTAGTATTTTGCTATTCATTTCTTGAAGAAAAGAGTACCAAATCGAAAAGCTTTTGACTATATCAAAAGCGAAGTAGAGGGTCTGCTACTCTTGCTCATTTGCTGAGCAAATTCAAGATTTAAAGAGCTTATCTACAAAAGACTCTTTACTCTTTGTGATAGATCTTCATCCTCTTGATCATCCCTTAGCCTGTACTTGACCTTTAGCTTTTTATTTCAGCAAAAACAGTGCATTTTTTGAGCTTTTTATGACCCGGAATTCCTTGTAAACGCAACTCTCGTGTCTCAGTGTAGGCTGTCCACAGGCAGTCTGCATTCCAGCGCAGGTACTCCCTTCGGGAACTGCGCTGAGAATCAAACTGACAGACCAGAGCCTGCGCTGGTCCAGTTAGCCAGTGTCTTGCTGAGGTTTCCCTTTGTGTCTGAGCCCTGTTTTCACTGATTTTTTGCTGATTGCTTGCTGGTCATTGTACTTGCTGTAAACCACTTCTCCTTGACATTATTCCGCCTCAGTTGTGTGATGAAACTGTGAATGTTCTTTCAGTATTTCTTGTTTCAGTTACAGTTTCCCATTGTGAAAAGCGAACCAGTATAGCTGTGGCCTCTTAGATCTTGAACTGTAAAAGTGTCTTTGTGATCTTAAGAGCTAGTTTTATTACTGTTCATGGCTGTTTGAGTTTGTTTGTTTTTCATATTATGGTTTGAATTCATATATTTTTAGTGTTGAAACAAGTACCTGTAAGGTGTCTTTTCATTTTAGACGAAACTTGTTTGTTTACGCTTCGAATCGGATTCAAAATTATACAACAGTTTCCTTTCTGTCTTACATCAACATTAAGGGAAAAGAAAAGAAATACATGCATCTTGCATTTGCATTTTTGATAAGTTTGTGTGTCTGATCTAGGAGAAAGTGCATTAGTTTGTGCTTTATGCTCTGTGTGGAAAGATATTGTTTTTCTCTCCCCTCAGTAGTTAGGATTTTCAAAGCTAAAAAGATTGTAAAAGCTTGCTTATCATTTTAGCTGCATTTAGGAATTTGTACCAATACATCTCGTGGTGATCCTTAAAGGCAAACTGATAAGAAAGATCAACATTAAAATAAATCCAATTTACATAACAACGCTTTGTAACATAACGCAAACATCTAGAGGTCTAGGTAGAGACGTGTTCCGGCGTCGTTAAACATAGTGACTGTCGATCTCTACGGAGGTGGGTGATTCCTCCTGAGAGTCGGTGGCACTAATACGGACTTGTGCTCCCACGTACCGTCGCGTATATATTGGGAGACCCCTATAGGCATATATCCTTTATCCTTAGGAAGCCGTGTCGACCGCCCTACTGATCGCGATGCAGTGAACACAGCATTCACAAAGATCGACCACCCGTACCGTAAAACGTATTCTGTGGTTTCGCGAAAGGTTTGGCACACCCTCTGCCTAGATCTCCAGAGCAGTTTCTTTTGGTCTTTTTCAAACTCTATAACTGAAAAAGTCCAACCGAGCATTTGTCACTTCGGGCTCGTTAATACATCGAAGGCGACTAGAGTCATCTTTAGCTTTTTCTCGACTCTTAAAACATGAAAAAGCAAGTTTGTGTCTAAAAGCGTCGTTAATAAAATTTATTTTAAGCGGAATAATCATCACCCTTCCCGCGTTGATCTTCGAAGTTAGTCCACCACGAGTGGAAGTTCCTGTAGAATCTCTAAGAAATCTTTTGGATAGACTAGATATGTCTGAACAACCGTCGACATCTAGGATTGTGTCGTCCGACACAGCAGCAGCAGAGGCTTCTACTGCTACTCCAACGATGTTCCCTGGTATACCATCTGTCCCGGCAAGTTGTCAACAACAAGCCGGAGTCCCATCAGGGACGATGACATGGTTAGTTCCTATTTCTTCGTCCGGATTATCATCTGGTATTTCTTATGTTGAAACTCGCCAAATTGATCCATTTGGAGGTCAACCTGGGCAATCGATCCCCTTGAGTTCCGGATTGATACCATATGGGGGGCAGTATGCCTTTTCATTACCTCCTCCGGGAGGATGCCCATCCGTGAGTTCACAACAAAGTTCAGGTCAAACTGGAATTACATCCAACAGTTGGGTACCAATACTGCCTCAACAACCAGGAGTTGTATATTCTATGCAACCAGTCCACCCTGTGTCGAATATTACCACCACACCTGCTATGGTGAATGTGTCGCAAGTACAAGCGTTACCTGTTGTAACACAACAACCTCTTGGCTCAGCGACTCAATCACAATCTCAGGGTAGTGCCTCCTTATCTGGAGCGACTCAGGCCCAAACAAGTACTATGACTCCTCATCCTGGTCAATCATCCGGTATTGGTCAACAGCAAATGGTCCAACAACCAGAGCTACTTCAATCTCAACAACTGCCTTTCCAGCAATCATATCAAGGACCTGGGCAACAAGTCTTTGTAAGTAATGGGCAACCATACTATAATGGTTACACCCATCAACCTTGTCAAAGTTGTCAGCATAATGTTGGTCTGCAAAGACCCATTGCTCAGGCGATACCATCTTATCCTGGATATGCTTCGCCTAACCTGAACCAACAGTTGCCCTTTGTAGCAACTCTAGAATTACCAGATCTAAACCGGCTGACGAATGATCCAATTGCTTATGCCCCTTGGTGGCCAGCGATTCCACACAAACTTCCATCAGACATTCCTAAATTTAATGGAAATCCTGGTGAAGATCCATCGAATCATGTGATGACATTCCATCTATGGTGTTCATCAAACACCCTGAATGATGATTCGATAAGACTTCGCCTCTTCCAGAGGACATTGACAGGTCCAGCGGCTAAATGGTACATTGAATTGCCAAGAGCCTCTTTCGACAATTTCAGCTCCTTAGCCACGACTTTCTTAACCCATTTTCAATTACCGATAAGGTATGAAACAGGAACAGAACTCCTTACCAACTTCAAATAGACAACAGCCACTCACATATCTGATCATATACATGAGTGGCGTCGTCGTCGCAGAATGGTGAAAACTTATGTTCCAGATCAGCTATTAGCTAAGTGGTTTATAAAGTCGCTACTTCCTGCTATAACGGAAGATGTGGCCAAAGGGGGAGTCGTAACAGAGGAGCAAGTCATTGCTCGTGCTCAATATTTAGACTTAGTATATACTCAGTCGGGCACGCTCTACGACAAAATACCTGACGCCCCTAGACCTGAATTTTCAATTCCTCCCCCTCCTGGATCGAATACTAACTCTCACACCAGTAATGGCGTGACTGGCAAACGCAAAATTTCTAGTCAAAATGCAAATGAGCGACTTCTTACCTCAGAAGTAAGTGCCATGTCGACCGACAAGGGCAAACAACTGAAACAACCAGGGGGCAAGAAGATAAAGAAAAGGAAAGGGAGACCCCCGACAGGGTGTCATATATGCGATGAGGATCATTGGACGAAAGATTGTCCACATATAGCTGAAGTTAAGAAACTCTTCAAGAGTTCAAAAACCCCAGCAGTACTGATTGATCCGTTTCCTAATCCAAGTCAAAATCTGGTTGCTAATCAAAATGCTTCCGGATCCCAAGTGCTTATGTTGTCTACCTCGAAGCAACAGAATAATGCTTTGACAAGGAGTAAAGATTACGGGAATCCAAAGCTGTCGAACAACAAGGTTAATGAACGACCTAGTAGTTCAACAACAACTTTGACCGAAGTTGTGCCACCCATCGTTCATGAGCCAATAATAAAGTCGCCAAAGGGAGCAGTACACAAATCGACATTTAATCCTCATGCCAAAGGAGCACAGAATTATAATATAGTAAATGACCTGGCCCAATCGCCGTCCACTATGTCGACACTTGAGGAACCAAAAAATTACCCCTCCCAAGAGCAAGCTTTATTACCAGCAATAGGTGGGATTGGCCCAATGGATTCCAATCTTGTGGCCTTTGATCATAAAGGATATGACCCTCAGTTACCAGCTCAACTAGCTTTCCTTATTCAAGTGAAAGCCCTCAACAAAACTGTTCATCGAACAATTATTGATGAGGGGGCATCTACATGTCTTATGTCGATGAGTTGCTGGAAAGAATTAGGATCACCACCCTTGTCGAAATCGTCAACGACGTTAAAAGCATTTGATGGACGATCATACACTCCATACGGGATTTTAAGTAACTTGCAAGTTGAACTGGGGGGCAAAACAGTAGGAATTGATGTTGAAGTAATTGATGGAAACCTCGATTACAACATCCTATTAGGAAGGCCCTGGATCTATGCCATGGCCGCGGTTGTGTCGACCTATTTCAGGAGGATTGCATTTCCCTCCCAAGAAGGAATTACAATCGTCGACCAACAAACTTTTCTCCCCAACAGTTCACAAGTTACAGGAAGCATTCCAATGATCCATGCAAGGAATCATTTTTTCCAAAATATCGGAGTAGGTTTCCTAAAAGACCCTGCCTTAATGGGTACTTTCGCCCTTCCGCCTCCAAGTAATCTGGCGGAAGTGGCCACAGTGGAAACCTACAAAATGAAATCTAATCCAATCTTCTGGTTGGATTCGGAAGATTCCTAGATATTTTGTCGGCGCCGAGGACGGTTCTTATCTCGTGTCAACCTCGTTAAAAAATGAAACAAGGAGTCATGAGGATAGTTCTTTTATTATGTCAACCTCATTAAAAAATGAAACAAATCCCCTTTTTCAAAATTCAAAGGTAAACCTTCATTCCAATCACCGAGTTGATTGCAATGAAGCTTGGGGGGCACCCTCCTTTGACATGCGTCATTATGATGCTGGGGGCATGCAAAAGATCCGAGCAGTTTTAGCATCATAGTTCATGCTCGTTAAAAAATAAACATAAGCTTTTGAGCAGTGTTTTGGCGCATTCAAGCTCTTTAAAAAATGAACCCAGTACCGGTAAATAACCTTTTGCGATCGTAAATTTATAAGCCTTAAAAGCCTTGGTCGTGTTTTCATCCATCACCTCCATTTCATTTGGCCGATCGTTCACCCCCATATGTGTGTTTACCTATTTTGAGGAACAGCTGCGAAGAGTGATTTCACCTAGCCATCCTTGTGACACTACCGTGATTGGAAAATTCCAATTTGTACCTGGGATCAGTTGCTATCCCTGTTTATCACTCGTTCCTCGAAAAACGAGTCTTCTTTGAGCTCTTTTCACTGACTCGTAAAATATGAAAAGTTTGCCGAGTTTTGGCCTTCCAGCTCGTTAAACGACCGGAACGCTATCCCTCCTCTAGATTTTAATCTTTTTGGACCTGAGGGATTATTGCACAAAAAGATCGAGCGCTTGTCTTGTTCGGCTCGTTAAAGCAATCGAAAACCCATCCCTTCTGTATTGTTTTATACTTTTTCGGACTTAAGGGATTAGATGACGAAAAAGGAATTTTGGAGTTAACTTTATGTACCTTTTTAGACTCTCTAAAAATGAAAAGGACTGAGTTTTCCTTGTCGTTAGACTCGTTAAAATGATTAAATAGCGACAAACTTGTCTTTAGACGAGAACGAGTTTCCCTATCGCTAGGCTCGTTAAATCATAGCGATGGGCTTGCCCGAAGGGCAGGTTATAGAACAAGCATATGTTATCCTCCTCAAGCTTGACAAAAATAAAGAGGTACTGGTCAGAAATGACTGGGGAAAAATTGGGAGAACATCAAAGTTTAATGGTAGCAAGTCACTCTTGAACATGACACTTTTCCTCCGTACCACATCGGGTTGGGTTGTTTCATTCACCGGTCTCATCACCATGGTCCTCGCCAAACCATCCACATTTGGGGTAATGCTACCGATCCATCGCATCAGTGTCGTTATATGTTCAAGAGGGGTCATTCTGAAAGTGTCAACCGTGTCCCATCCACTGCCATACATTATCCTTCATCCATTCATGATCGCCACCCTGAATCATATGTCACAGTTTGTTTTCACCTCCACTAAAATCATTAGCTCCGTTCTGTGTCATTGATGTGGGATTCATTAAGGCCCTCCTTTGACGGATCGCTTCTTGTCGACTTCAGCTCATTATCCAAGAAGTTGATCTAGGAACAACCCCATCAGTACTTTGAAGCTTGCATGCCTCAATGGCGAGTTTCTCACTTCCGGCGACAGGTATACATCAATGACCTTCGACCAGGAGATTTTGCGTGGCGTTCGACGCCAAGTCCTTTATTCATGCCACGTGAATTGTACTGCAGTACCTTGAGGGTCATCGTCATTATTGGTGATTCCTCTCGCGCTTGTTAACGGTTTTCATTATTGACCGGTAATCAAGCGATGTCTTTCCATGTTCGACTTCAGCGAAATTCTCACATGGATCGACTTGTACTTAGAGTGAAGATCGAACGAGTTTGAAGACCCCGGATCTAGTTTCATCCATCCGGTCTGCGATATATATTCGGGAAATATAAAAGCATTTGTACATCATTGCAGCAGATGATCATCCTATTCAAAGGATGATAATTTCAGCAGAAAATTATCAGTCTACCATCAGACGATCGTCTGTTCTATGTACCAAAATGTATTTATAAAGCTGAGCATGGGAATGCCCGCCTCAGCTAGATCATGAAAACAGAATGAAAAATAATGTATTGTATTGTATTGTATTACAGGGCGCCTCCTCAGCACTGGAATGAACTTCGGACCCTCTAGATAAAGCATTTCACCCGATAAACGGCCTCATACTTTAGGGGGCAACTGTTATAGACATTTTTGTGCCTCGCGACATGGAGCATGAAATGTCAATAATTACAGGGATCCTCAGTCCCTAAACATGTTGTTCTTACCCCTAAAAGAACAAGGTCATCAAACAACAGCACTTCCAATCAGTTCTCCACCTGAAAACACTTCAAAACAGGCTAATTTTGGATCATGTCAGCTGCTCCACTGAGCATCTGCGCTGGAATGCAACTGCTCCTCCTTGTACCTGCGCTGGAAGTCAAATCTAATGAAGGCTACCTGCGCTGGGCGAGATTGGCCAAGTGGCACAGTCATTCTGCAAGGTGTCAACTGCCCAGGAAGCTTCCAAACTGACACTTGGTTCATGAGATTCGCCCTGTGATGAGTAAGAGGTACTTGATCACCATGTGTAAGCAAGGATCTCCAAGTGGACTCAAGAACTGAAGATTAACTGAAGAGGGAGAGGACACAAGGCAGCTTCATGTCAGTCTCAAGCTGACTCATCCTCTCTTCTTCTCTCCTATATATAGAGCTCTTCTATGAGGTCTAAAGAGGCTGGAATTTTGTGTAAAGCAAGGAGGTGCTGTTGGTTTACAGTTAGAGCTATTGGGTGATTGTTTTACTAGAGGTGAAGAGGAGAGTTCTTGCTGCTGGGGAGGTGCTGCTGGATTGGAGCCATCATTGGTTGTAACCTTCTCAGAACCCTGTTACTTCTATCAATAAAGTTTTGCATGTTCTCCTATATACTTGTATTGCATTGATGTATTGTATTTACATGTATATTTGATTCATCCTAATCCATGCTTCAGTTATGAGTACATGTATCTTGTAGTTTGCTCTCTTGTTTTGTGCAGGATCTGTGTGTAGCTGGACCGGCAAAGAGAGCAAAGAGCTGGGAACAAGAGACAAAGGGAGAGGACAAGGATCGACTAAGCGAAAGACACCAGGTTGGTTAATCTTTCTTCATTCTCTCTGTACTTTCATAAAGGAAATCATCAAAACTTTACTTTCAGTTGTTGCTAAAGACTGTCACCTTTAGAGTAGGGATAGGGTCATCCGCATCGGATACTTTTCCCCACAACAAGCATGTACTTGGACAATGAAAGGTGGCAATGGTGGGAATGGCATCAACGTTGCACTGGACCTTTTAGGACTTGGACCAAATTCACCAAAGCTCTTCAAGACCGCTTTGACCAGGAATCATCTTTTTTGGGTTGTCTTACTAAGCTCCGACAGATTGGTACAGTGGATGAATATATTACAGATTTTGAAGCCTTAGCCTTCCGCACTTGGGGTCTCTCAGATGTGTTCTACACGGAATGTTTTAGTAGCGATCTTAAAGAAGCCATCAAAGCTCAAGTCCTGCTGCACCACCCTCCCACATGGACGGATGCTTGCAAGGTAGCTCGTAACGAGGAACGTGCATTAGCAGCCCAATACAGTCGCCCAAATTTCTCCATTAAAGGTCGCCCCCCACAGGCTCACAACACGACTCAAACATTTAAGGTCCAAAAGGTGTCCCCTGCAAAAATGGCCGACAGAAGAAAGCAAGGACTATGTTACTACTGTGATGAAAAATACTCCCAAGGTCATAAATGCAAGGAGCCCAAAATTTTTCAAATTGATGCCACTGACTACAGCTCAACAGAGGAAGATCCACCACTTAAGTAACATGAGCCGCTAGCAGAAGACAACCAAAAGGACAATCTCTCTGACGAACCAGTTATTTCGTTGCATGCTTTGGTATGGATTTCTTCCCCTCAAACTCTCAAAATCAGAGGTTTTATTAAACATCGCCCAGTAGTAGTCTTGATTGATAGTGGAAGTACACATAATTTCATCCATCAAAAAGTCGCAGAAGCAGTGCATTGTTTTGTACGAGCAGTTTCTAACTTCCAAGTTCAAATTGTGGATGGAGGCACAATGAAATGTGAAGGCCACTATGAAAATGTCAAACTTCAAATGGGGGATTATCAGTTGAAAACCCACATGTTTGCCATACACATGGGGGGTTGCGACATTGTCCTCGGCGCTGAATGGCTCCGCACTCTTGGGCCAATCACAATGGATTTCCAGGAGTTATATATGAGTTTTAAGCAGAACAACTACAAACATACCCTCCGTGGAATCCAGGTGGGAGCCCCCTCTATCATCAGCTTGCATAGGATGGAAAAATTGTTAAAAAAGGGCAATCATGGAGTTGTAGCTCAATTTAATTCCATCCAAGCAGTCGAAACGAAGCCTCTGCCAATTCATCCTGAGATGCAACAAATTTTAAATAACCATCTGCCGGTCTTTGACAAGCCTCATGAGCTTCCACCCTCGCGAGGGGAACATGATCATAGCATCACCTTGGTTCCAGGGGCCCAACCCCCAAATGTTCGCCCATGCAGATATCCATTCACCCAACTCCTAAAGAAAAATTCATTCTTCTGGAATGAGGAAGCACAACAGGCCTTTACAGCTCTAAAAAATGCCATGTGTTCCACTCTAGTCTTAGCACTACCTGACTTCACCAAATCTTTTGTCATTGAATGTGATGCTTCGGGTACAGGTATTGGGGTGGTCTTAATGTAGGAAGGGCAGTTGTTGGCCTTCACAAGCCAACAACTAAGTGGGAGGAATCTGGGCCAATCTACCTACGAGAAGGAAATGATGGCCATCTTACATGTAGTCGAGACCTGGCGAGCTTACTTATTGGGGCGACGTTTCCAAATCCGCACAGATAATCACAGTCTTAAATATTTTTTGGAGCAACGCATATCCTCCCCACAACAAAATAAATGGCTCGCCAAAATGTTGGGATATGATTATGAGATCATTTACAAGAAAGGGAAAGAAAATAGTGTAGCAGATGCATTATCTTGCCAATTTGAGGAGGAAAGTACTCTGCTATCAATTTCCCTCCCCATTCCAGAATGGATTGAAGAGGCTCGCAGGGAATGGTTTTCACACCCCGGGCTCTCCCAACTCATTTCTCAATTGCAGGTAGATCCAAATTCCACCAAGGGCTACTCGTGGCAGGATGATATTCTTTGCTACAAGGACCGAGTCGTAATATCACCAACATCCACCCTCAAAAGTCGCATTTTGGCAGAATTGCACTCATCTCCCATTGCAGGACATTCGGGCTTTCAGAAGACGTATGCTCGCACCAGAAGATCATTTTTTTGGACAGGCATGAAAAAGGACATCCTTACTTTCGTAGCAGAATGCGATGTCTGTCAACGCCACAAAGGGGAAACCGTCAACACACCAGGCACATTACAACCATTGCCCATTCCGACATCAATTTGGACGGAGGTTTCTATGGATTTCATTACAGGTCTTCCAAAGTCAGGGAACAAGTCAATCATCATGGTGGTTGTGGACCGACTGTTGAAGTATGCTCATTTTTGTGCCCTACCCCACCCGTTTACACTAACTTTGATCGCTCAATCCTTCATGGATCAGATCTTCAAATTGCATGGCATGCCCACTTCTATTGTGTCCGACCGCGGCCCCGTCTTCACTAGTAATTTTTGGCAGGAACTCTTCAGGATACAAGGCACTCAACTAAAACTCATTACTTCCTATCATCCGCAAACAGATGGTCAAACCGAAGCCGTCAACAAATGTCTAGAAACCTACCTTAGGTGTTTCACTTCAGAAAAGCAACACCTTTGGGTACAGTGGTTACCTCTGGCTGAATGGTGGTATAACACCAACTATCATGCCACCACCAAAATGATTCCCTATGAAGCTGTATATGGTCAACTCCCGCATTCACCTACTTCGTATCTCAAGGGATGCTCAAAAGTACAAGGAGTGGATCAACTCCTACAACACCGCGCAACCATGCTCCCCCATCTTCGAGAGAATCTTCATCAAGCTCAGAACCGCATGAAGCAACAAGTAGACCAGCATCGCTCCGAGCACCAATTTCAAGAAGGGGATCAGGTCTTTTTATGGCTACAACCATATAAGCAAACATCACTCAAAGACAAGGGGTGTCAGAAACTATCTCCCAAATTCTACGAACCATATCAAGTACTTTAGCGCATTGGAGAAGTGGCTTACAAGTTGGCCTTGCCACCTACTGAAAAAATCCATCCAGTTTTCCATGTCTCATGCCTCAAGAAAGTGATTGGGAACAATTGCAGAATTCAGACCAGTCTACCTGAATTGGATGAAGAAGGGTCCATCTGGCTTCAACCTGAATAGGTCCTAGACACACCAGACAAGCAACTGCGCGGCCGCATGATTAAGGAAGTCCTCGTCAAATGGAAAGACACCTCTCCGGAAGATGCAACTTGGGAACCAGCCACTATTCTTCAGCAGTTTCCGCAGCTTCAGCCTTGAGGACAAGGCTAGTCTTAAGGGGGAGGGCATGTTAGGGTCCCACCCTAACCCTCTTATTTATGTAATGGGATCATGTCATAGTCAAGAGTCAATAAAGCCCATATTAATAATTGTAAGTGATTAATCCACAAGTAATGACGGAACCACAGTTAGTTGCAAATGGGTCATAGTATTAGATAGATGGTATTAATAAAACCCACGGCATTGGTCCGTGGTATTGCATGTATGAGTCATATATAAAGGATAGAGACTCCCTGCGAGGAGCATCGTGTCTTATTTTGTAGTCGAGCTCTGCTCTATTGGAGGTTTCCCCCTCGAAGAGGCAAGTGATGTTAGACTCTCTCATAAAACAATAATAAATCCAAAAATAAATTAATTAATTAAAAATTCTAAGTTGGGAATTATTTCCTAACTCTTGGGTTGTTCCTCTAAGATAGGAGTTAGTTTAGGTAACTCCTATATTGGTGTGTGTCTGGTGAGAAATTATCTCAACCAAAGGAGAAATTATCTCAACCAAAAGTGTCTAAGATAGCACGCACTATCTTGAGAACATTGTCTCTCATCTATTTATTTGTAACACTATATTCAATTTTTTTGATGTATGAATGAGAGTGAGAGAGAAGCATGAGGCTTCAAGCTTTTTCCACCCATATTTTGTGTCTGGTTTTTTATGTGTGATTTATATATTTCTCTAAGTTAATCTCATTTTCAATATGTGGTATCAGATCCAGTCTTGAGAATACTTCAGTTCCGCAACATTAATGGCTTCTTGGGAGTGCCTGAATATCAATGTCACTGTGCCAAGTGATGTCGATCTGCATCTAATCTCGGGAATGGTGGAGTAGTTTGACTGTCTTGTGCGTTGAGCCACAGAACTGTGGATTCCCAGGCAGGCAACTTTTCATCTCCAGATCGTCGGTGGATGTCTGAGTTGCTGCTTTCCGAACGGATGAAGTGGACCCTTGGATACTGAATGGAGCAATTGTGGCCTTCGCAGGGGTTTCTAACTCCGTGGCATTTGACTGGCGTAGTTCCATGACTACGATAAATTGTGGAAATGAATCTCCGTAAATATCGCAGTGATTACCAATACCACTGTCGTTCTGTATAAATCAAGTCAGTCGCCAATCTGGCGAGTGATTGGCAGTGATAGATGCTGTGGAGGCCTCGTCACACCAGGACAGGCTCTCTGCCGCCTAACAACCATCAGGCAGTGACTATTCAGCAGTCCACAAAAGAGTCGTCGTTCTAGGATTCGATTATGCTTGTGCGTATGCATCTCTGCAAAATATTTTGACCAATGACGTGCATATTTCGTGAAAGGAGTTGACATTTTAGTTAAACGCCGATACAATGAGTAATTTAACGTTGAATTTTTTTAATCTATTTATATGAAATGAAATGAAATGAGCAGAGATCCGGTGCGCTCTCTGTTGTATATCTTTACTGGCTACTCTTCAAACAAATTGGCATTATTTCACTTGGGGACGTAGGGTTTCATCCTCTGCTTCTTCTTCAACAGTGCCCTCAAATTCCATCTATCAGAGTTGAGATATACTCTGATGTTCATTGCATGGAAATCATAACCCAAAAACTGCAGGTAGAAAGATTACGGTGGACTCCAACCAAATTAGCAGCAAGAAATCCATCTACATTACGCTCTGCGTGGACTGCAAATTCCGACCTCAAATCCAGTGGAAAACTTCATCAAATTGAACAACAGTTCTGGAAGCACGCCTAATTCGCTCAAACATACCTGAAGATACTGAAACATCGACTTATGAAGCTACATCGGTGCGTGAAGATTCAGGTAATTTTAATGCAGAGAATGATTTTTATTAAAAGTTGAAACAATTTTCTTTATAAATATTTATGTGCTTCATGAATGATACATGGTGGCCAAAGATTTTGGTTAAAACAATACAAGATTAAAGGAAAACCTGCATAAGATTGAAGCACTTCCTTCAAGGTCTATGCGTAGTTATTCATAAACATTATACATGAAGCGATGCACAAGTTCTAATGGAATAAGAAAATATATTTTATTACTTTTCATTACTGTAATAAAATATTTTATAGTCCTTGGTGATATGTGAAAGAAACGCTTTGGAGGATTTAAATGCATAAGTCACGTTGGGTAAGGAAAAGGTAAAGTTGTTTATTAAATTGTTTTTGGAGAGATAAGGAGTGGAATATGGTTGAGTGAAAGTTAAGCGGAGCTGAAATTGAAATTGAAAAGTGTATTTTTTAATTATAGTGTTTTTTTGGGAGAAATAAGGTGAGCTTTTTAAAAGTATTTTTTAAAGCTTTGTCATGGAGTAATAAGGGTGATGTTTTGAAATCTTTGGAGTGATAAATTTTTTCAATGGAAGGCTCATTGGTGTAGGAGGTTGAGTCAGGTTTTTGAACGCATTTTCTTCCAAATTTGTGAGTGTCAGATTCACATTGTTTGAGAAAGCTTCAATTGCAATGTTGTGAAGCTGAGCAATTATGTACTCCAAAGTTTAATAAAGACATAACTTTTTGTGGTGATTGTGTCCAAGATCCGCCCGAAATTGAATAAGGGGATCTTAGGTACACCATGTGTATTTGTGATGGCGAGTGTTTTTATGGCTTCATGTTGTTGCTTATGATTTGTGTCTAGTTTTGACACATAAATGATCTCATTTAACACACATAAAGTTCAATGCAAGCAAGCACAACACTTGTAACAATATAGAACCAAGGAAGGATAATTAAGCTCAACACATGCATTTGCGTCACTACAACAAATAATCAACTTTTTCAACATCGACATTCTACCTCAACAAGCAATTTCACTCAATACAATCAAGTTCATGAATCTGCAGACTCCAGCATTTCAAAGCAAAGTCTACATCACTACATTAAAGTTAATGAATCTGTAAACTTCAACATTTCAGAGCACATTCTACATCAACATTATTGAACTTGTAACCAAACTCAAATTACATTGAATTGTAAGGGTGCATTCTCGGTTGAAACCGACACCCAAGTCTTGAATTGAGTCAAACTGAATTCATTATAGTGAGTCATTAAAATCATTGTAAGCTTTTTTGGGTGCATTTTCGACAGTGTTCGACACCCTTCCTTTAAGCAGAATCAAGTGAATGCACGATTTTTAACTCTAAAGCAAACAAGCAACAAGTTCACATCTCCTGCAAGCGAGCGTGAGTGAAGTTAAACAAATCATGTGAGCGTGCCATTCAAGTCCCATAGCAAGCGAGCCTGTCATTCAAGTAACAAAAATCAAGTGCAATAGTTCAAAGCACGACATCTACAACAAGAGAGCCTGATTTCAAGTGAGCAAGTTCAGATGGCGCAACATATTCAGTTGTTAAACATTCTTCACAGTTTGATCATCTCCAGTGATGAAGACATGGTGCACATAAGAAAAGAAACTCTTGCTAATATTTCATGGCATCTACAACAAACACATGAAACCATTGAGTTTCTTCAACTTGAGTCCCAACTTCAAAGGAATGAATTGCAAGAAAAGAGTGATACTTTCAAGTCTTTGAACCATCCAGATGATAAGTCATTCATCCCAACAACTTCAAGTGTCGAAGTTGTTCATGATCAAATTCAAATTTCTTCCAAACCCATCATCAAGCCCTGGGAAGAAATTCAAAATAACAAGAATAGACGAGGCTTAGGATATGTCACTGATGACACCAACTTACATATCCCAGATTATTCCAAGCCAATTACGTTCGTGAGTGCAGGATTTCTTGAACCACTCACCTCAGTAGGTTCTGAGAAAGTTGTAGACAATCAAAATTGCATGCAACCTGAAGTTCATGTCCAACCGAAATGCTCTCATTGTCAAAGAGTTGGTCATATGGAAGATCAGTGTTTTGATCTCCATCCATGTTGCCATTGTGGAAAGCCCAATCATTCCTCAGAAAAATGTCGCAACCAACACAAATCAGCCAGATGGAAGATACATTATGAATGGATTGATCCTTGGGAATGGTCATCCACAGTCAAACGATTGTCTCCGTTCTACAACCGACTACAATCACACATATTGCAGCCAGCATTGAACAGATGACGATACTCTCATGCAGTTGAATGAGGGAGTACAACAGTGAAACTCTCCTACACCTGAAGGGGGGGAGTTAAAATATATTTTGGAGAAGATTGTCTCTCCTTTCAGCTGACAAAGGGGGGAAATGTCAATGAAATTGACAAGTGGTTGTCAGACTGAAAGTCTCGACAACATCAGCGAAGTACCCAGTGGGCATCTTCATCAGCCAGTGGGCATTTGTCATCAGCAGTGAGCATCAGCAAATTCGCCAGTGGGCGATCGACAGCCAAAGCAGCAGTGAGCAGCTTTCATCATAGCAAAAGCAACATTGAGTTGTTTTTCGACATCTTCAGCCAGTGGGCGATCATCATCAGCAAATACGCCAGTGGGCATTCATCAAATTGTGTCAGTGGACACCGGATGCTGTTTTCAAGAAAAGGACAGTTGGATCCTTTTGCGGCTTGGCACATGATGGAGTTGTCAAGCGCCCCTCTGAGATGAATCAGTCATGCCGCTGACTCAGTCTCTTCATTTTGCGGTTTGTTCAACATCCAAATTTGGCGGTTTTTTCAGGTAATGTTTTTGAGGATCAACATGAGAACTTGGAAGATGGTTCTCGTTCTTATTTTGGATTTATCATTGAGGGGGGGAATGTTAGACTCTCTCATAAAACAATAATAAATCCAAAAATAAATTAATTAATTAAAAATTCCAAGTTGGGAATTTGTGCCTAACTCTTGGGTTGTTCCTCTAAGATAGGAGTTAGTTTAGGTAACTCCTATATTAGTGTGTGTCTGGTGAGAAATTATCTCAACCAAAGGAGAAATTATATCAACCAAAAGTGTCTAAGATAGCATGCACTATCTTGAGAACACTGTCTCTCATCTATTTATTTGTAACACTATATTCAATTTTTTTGATGTATGAATGAGAGTGAGAGAGAAGCATGAGGCTTCAGCCTTTTTCCACCCAAATTTTGTGTCTAGTTTTTTATGTGTGATTTATATATTTCTCTGAGTTAATCTCATTTTCAATAAGTGAACATTACTCTCTGAATAATAAAATCATTTCTATTCTGTGTTATGGGTATCTTTTCTTCGCATATTCTGTATTTGGGTATCATTTTGCAGGTTAAGAGAATAACACCAGGTGCCCAAACCCTAAGTTAACATAGCCTTTCAATGAATCAAACCCCCATTCACTCCCATGACAAGGAATATATGTGACTGAAACCCTTTAGTCGCTCCCACAATGCCTGCAAGGGATAGACAACAATCTTTTTTAGCTAGTTTTGTGCCAGAGGCTATGGGATTTAAGCCACTTTTTCAAGGCTAGTCTCCAAACACTGCCCGAAACTTAATGATACTTTATGAGACAATAAATGACACAAAGAAAAAGCCTCTAACACAAAACTTGCTCAAGTAATTGACCTAAACAAGCCTGACCATGATAGTCATTTCATCAAACATATCACAAATATGAAATCTATAGGTTTTAGCAACATATCTAGGTGTAGGGGTCTCATACTTATATAATAATCATCAAGAATGATCGATGTCTTATCACATTAGCTGCATTATCATCTATTAGGTAATATATTCATTGTTCATTCATTTATAAATCAAAACATGATGAGATCCATACATCATCGTTATCATAAAACATGCTCATAACTAGCATATAACCAACAGAAATAACAAGGATACAAAATCCATAAATACCACATATAAACAAGTATAGTCACCCATCAAATACAAGAGGAAATAAGCTATTATTAACATATGAAAAATGAAACCAAGTTGGGACTTCCATGAACCACCCGACCATAGTCTAGGTTGAACCAAATCTCTCTTTCAATCAGTCACCCCCATGCCATATTCCAAGCATCAACGTGGGGTCTCATGAAACATATCCAACAAAATTGAACCAAGGCTTCTAAAGGCCAAACCACCTCAACTTTCAACCAATGATTCCACCTCACGATTAGAAATCATTAACCATCATCAGAATGGTCTCCACCCAAGTTCTCCATGGCTCCAGAGCATTTTTTCCAACCAAGGCTTCCAATATTAGTAACTCAACTCATAGTTGTTATTAGAATCCAAAGGGTTTGTCTGACCAAGGCTCTAGGACTAGTAACTCAACCCATGTTGTTACAGGGCCCTAGAGCACTTTTCCAACCACGGCTTCAAGAACTAATAACTCAACCCATAGCCATAAGGAACATTAGAATCAACTAGAAAACGAAAGTAAAGAAACCCTCAACACCATATCTCTCCAGGAAATGGCAAGGCTAGGAAAAACAACTATCAATCTAGGCAATTCTCCATGCCAATGACAAATTATAACCAAATAACCAGATGCATATGCCATGCATGCCAAAACTAGCAAGGAAATCATACATGCAACTTAGTACCTGCAAGAAAATCCCATTGTAGTTGTTGATTCTGATGTCTTCTTATGCTTTCCTTCTTTTCCTTTGCCTTCTTGCTCCAAACCCTAATTATGCCACACACCTCAAAGAATTCTCCAAGAGAACTCTAAGTGTCCAAGAGTATGAGAGAGAGAGAGAGTAGAATAGGGAACTCAAAACTAAAACTAACAAAATTCTAAGCAAAATCTACCAATTTGTCCTTAGAAGCCTTTTTATCAATGAGGCCTCTATTTTCTTCCATTTCCATTATTTTCTTTCACTTTCCTCCTCATGTGCAACTTGTGACCTTTCACCTTCCTTTTCTCCTATTTTCCATTATTTTCATAAATAAATGATAAATAATGTCTCTTTTCCTTTCAAAAAGCCTTTACCGTTTACTTTTCCAATTTCCTTTAGCCATAATAACCAAAATGAACACCCACTAGGATTTTTTCCCCAATATTCAGCTTCGAATACATGTCCCATGACCTTAGTATTATATATTTTTACATGAATTTTTTACCAGGGTTGTTACAGAACCCTCACCCTTGGGGGAACACAACCTTCGATGTTAACCTATAGCCAATAAGATTGCTAAAAACCAAAACATACTTCCCATGGAGATCTATAACACTACTCGCTGCAGTATTTACAATGACATCCTATTGAAAACATGATATCCATACCATTTACTGGAGCTTTATAACACAACTCATTGCAGTATTTACAATAACAACCACATATAATCTTATACACATTTCTTTCAACCAAAAAATAATCATATTGTCTATGGAGCTTTACAAATCCATCTCGATACAATATTTACAATAATATACACATATGCACATTTTCTCAACCAGCAAATAAAAGGATACAATTGTTGCATCTACAACAAGGGAATCCAGAGGCTTACACCTCCACCCTCAAAGTAATACTAGGATTCACCTCCTTCTCAGGAAGTCTAGAATCCACTGCCAAAGTCAAAGCTACATCCAATTCCTAGCACTACAATCCTGCACCACTTTTCCTCTAAGTGAATAGTTACCGACTCATTGTTCCAGGGTGCACTCCCAATGTGCATCTGATTCCATCTAGATATGCTAATGACCAAAAAAAATACATTCCTCATCCTTCCCTTCTCTGCTACATTGTCCCTAGGGAAATCTGGTCACCCCCTTCTATGCAATCACAGACCTTCCAAGTTTTGCAAGCATCCCCTTCTCTACTACACAGTCCCTCGGCTGACCCCTCCCTTGGCAAGGTTTCCTCACACCGAAAGGTACAAAAACCAAGGAATATCCCTACCTCAAAACCATCATACCAATCAGAGCATGCTCATGGAAATTAATGGACACTATTGAGTACCAGTATCCCACAATGGCCCTACTCTTGAAGTGCTTTACCAACATACTACTACATGTTCCCATTCCTTTCACTGATGCTACTAACTATTGACGGCCAATTCCAACCACCCAAAACTGGCATTTTCCATGCTTTCCTATAACAAGCACATAAAAAGGAATTGAAATAAATCCAAATCATACCTCATTGGTAGCTCGTCAACAAGGTACATTTACAATCCTGTTTACTCCTTGTCAGACCAATAAAAACTAACATCTTTAACCAAAGCATAATGTATAAACATATCACATCTGTTAGATTTTAGGCTTCTGTGGAGGATTCTTGTAGCTTCATGATCTGGATTATCCACAGTTTCTTGTTCATTCATATTCTTCTGTTTTGTCCTGATGATGGACCCCCTTTGGGGTTTGAAACGTTGGCAAAATGAACAAGAAACTGTGGATAATTCGGATCATGAAGCTACAAATATCACATCTGGTTAGCTCAAAAATAAACCATCATAAATCAAAATCATACATCACATGTAACCATCATAAACCAGAATCATATATCACATGCATAATTAAAAATGAAATATAATATTGATACTTATCTGTTAATTGATCCTTTCCATACGCACACTGGATCAGTTGCCACAACCAAAAAACACATAGTGCCTTCTCTTCAACCACGTACACATACACATAGATTACACCAAATGCATACAACCACATCTAACATAAAACACCATACAATATATGAACCTACACCTGATATATAACACACACACCTACATCTGGTGTACAACACAACACAATACATACACAGAGTACAACACAATGAATACACATGTCACGATACCACGACTATGAAATTCATATACATAGTACAACACATACACAAAACAACATGTACAACATTCACACAATGCCACATGTGCACAAAACAACATGTATGACATGCACACAATACCACATGTACAACAGTACCAAATGTATAATATGTACACAATACCACATGTACACAGCACCACCTACACAACATCTACACAACAACACATTTACACATCACCACCTACACAATGTGTACATAGCACCACATGTACACAACACCACCTAGACAATGTGTACATATTATCACATGTACAAACCACCACATGCATGACATTTAAAAAGCACCACATGCACGACATGTACACAATACAACTTGCACACCGTACTCGATGTACAACATGTACACAACACCATATGCACACAACATCACAGGTGAAACATGTACAACATATATACAAAAGTAGTATTGCACATCCAAAGACCACAAACTGACTTTACTAAGCAACCTTGTCTCTAGTTTATTTCCATTATCCATGCATGTTCCAGCATGCCACTAATCATATTGCTTCCATTTCGTTGATGTATCACTCAACATTACCTGTCCTTAACATGGGCATAGTAAAAGCATATTATATAAATTCATATCCACATGATATGGTGTTATTCCCTTGACCTGCGAGAAATCCATAATACCATAAATATGAAGCAATATAGCCCAAAACATAGAATTATCTCATGAAATAAGACAAACTGCAAAATATTTTATTATTCAGAAGCAGAATACAATGTTCACTTGCCTCTTTAAGGGGGAAACCTCCAACAAAGCATAGATCAATTACAATAAGACTCTATGATATTTCCCCTACCAACTAAGACTATTTATAGCTTAATGACATCCAAAACCCTAACTACTGGTGGTCCCTTGCATAACTCGGCTTAACCACTTTATTTATTAACTATGGCCTGTTTACAAGTAATTGTGGTACCTTTTCTATAATGCAGGTCAACCACTTACAATTATTATTAATGCAAATAGATTCTTATGGTCTTTATTGACTCTATAAATAATTATGAATCTAACTAGACCCTTTGGGCTTATGACATAAATAAAGGAGTTAGGGTTGGACCCCAGCATGCCCTCCCCCATCAAAACAAGCCTTGTCCTCAAGACTGAAGTTTTGGAAACTGCTGAAGAATAGTGGTTGGTTCACATGTCACATCTTCTAGAGAGGTGTCTTTCCACTTGATGAGGACTTCCTTGATCATGTAGCTGCAGAAATGTCTTTCATGAGTATCGAGGACCTGTTCTGGTTGGATCCAAAGTGGGCCTTCCTCATCCAATTTTGGTAGAGTTGTTTGAAACATTCAATTGTACCCCACCAATTTCTTGAGGCACGATACGTGGAAGACTGGAAGGATTTTTGAAGTAGGTGGGAAAGCAAGTTTGTAAGTAACTACTCCTATGCGCTAAAGTATCTGATAAGGCCCATAGAATTTTTCTGCTAGTTTTTGGCAGCCATTTTCTTTGAGAGATGTTTCTTATATTGTTGGAGTCACAAGAATACTTGATCTCCTTCTTCAAATGAGTGCTAGAAACAATGTTGATTAGCCTGTTGCATCATTCTGTTCTGAGATTGGTTTAGATTATCTTTGATATGAGTGATCATGGTGGCACTGTCATGTAGGATCTAATCAACTTCCTATACTTTGGAACATCCAGGGATATAAGAAACTGGTGAAGGTGGGAGTTTTCCATACACTACCTCATATGGCATCACCTTGGTAGCTTCTTGATAGTTCCTATTATACCACCATTCAGCCAAAGGCATCCATTATACCCATTGATGTTGTTTGTCTGAAGTAAAGCACCTCAAATAGGTATCTAAACATTTTTTGACTGATTCTGTTTGACCATTTGTTCAGGGATGATAAGTTATACTTAGTTGGAGTTGTGTGCCTTGGAGCTTGAAATGTTCCTGTCAAAATTTCTAGTGAAAGTGGGGTCTCAATTAGACACAATGGAAGTCAGCATGCCATGCAGTTTGAAGATCTGGTCCAAGAAAACTTGAGCCAACAATGTTGGGGTAAATGGGTATGGTAGAGCATAAAATGAGCATATTTGGAAAGTTTGTCAACAACCACCATGATGACTGATTTTTTTCCTGAATTTGGGAGACCAATAATGAAATCCATGGAAACATCTGTCTAGATAGAAGCATGGAGTGGAAATGGTTATAAGGTTCTCGGTAGCTTCATTGTTTCCCCTTTGTTGCATTTGCACACATCACTTTCAGCTACAAAATTAAGAATGTAGTTACTCATGCTGGTCCAAAAGAAAGAAAGACATGCTCGGCCATAGGCCTTATGAAAGTCAGAACCTCCTACAATCACAGATGAGTGAAACTTGTCCAAGATGTGGGTTTTAGGGTGGAGGCCATGGATAACACTACCCAATCCTTGTAGCAAAGAATATCATCCTTCCAAGAGTAGTCTGTAGACGAATTAGGAACTTCTCTTAAGTTATTAATGAGGAGAGAGAGGGGTGGGAGAACCATTCATTGCGAGCCTCTTCAATCCAATCTGTTATGGGTAGAGAGAGTGATAGAAGGGTGCTCTCATCCTCCAATTCAGCCACTACATTGTCACACCCCTTATTGTAAATTATCTCATAATCATATCCAAACATTTTTGCAATCCATTTATTTTTTGTGACGACGATAAACGCTGCTCTAGAAAATATTTTATCCTATGATGGTTCGTGCGGAATTGGAATGTTTTCCCCAATAAATATGGTCACCAAGTGTCTATTGCATGTAAGATGGTGTTGTCTAGGTAAATCCTCTCTACGGACAAAGACAATCCCTCTATACCAATTAGTGGGTCTAATAACAAACGACAAAATATACAAGACACTTTCCTAAATTACAATCGAAATGAGAGAAGAGGAAGGGGACCTACCTCGTTATGATGTTATAATGCACTCCTTTGTTGAAGATCTTGATCACTTTGTCCTCAGGCTTAGTCCTTACTGCTCACAGCATTTGAATACCTGCACAAGAGGCTAAAGACACAACAAAGCATAAAAGTGAAACAAACATAATTGAATGTAATCCACTTAATAGATCAAGGAGTATTAAGATAAATGAAGCATTGACACAAGAATTTATGGAAAGTGAACCAAAAGTTGTATATATTAACGAACAAAAGAGGAATCATACAACCCAGGCCTTGATGTTAGTATCCCTCCTTGAGTGAATGTCCAAGTCCAAGCTCAATCTCTCCAAGCACTCCTTCTCCAAGCCAAAGTGAATAGCATGTAGGCACTATCTCAGCATAAGGGTTCAAATATTCATAGACCAACCATTTGGGAATGGAAGAGGATGAATGTATAGTCAGGGAGAGGGAGTTAGAATCTCACCAAATATAGGGGAAGGTCATCATCTCAAGGAGTAAGATCATAGGGATAAGATGAAACAGTAATATTGGGAGAATTCAACCACATCCACAATGAACATCATCCAGCTCGTCATTCTGGAAGCCTCTAGATCACTAATATTCTATGCCTCTTTGGTCAAACTTGCCTTTTAGGGATCAGCGCGAGTATCCAGGCCAAATTCGCGTTGGAAGCATGAGGCTCATATGGTGTAACCTACCATCAACATGAGTGGGCAGTGTCACAGTCACGCTGACCTAGAAATTAGGGTTTTGAGCTAATTTTATCAAGAAAGGCTCAAGGAAACTTTTCATTAGTTCTTCAGGGAGGCTCTAGACTACATAACAGGATGGGTACACTGCATAGTCATCATGTTTTGGGCACTTTGGGGTATGACACAGGGAAGTGCAGGAGGTGTGACAAAATACTATGTAACAAAAGCCCCCTAAAGCATGAAGGTAGAACATGGAGTGATGGTTGTTGTCCTTTGAGATAACCTAAGGTCAATGGTATGCTAAAGCATCTAAAATGTTTGTTGATTTTAATGGTTTGGAGAACCAATGAACTATTTAAAAACAGGTGCTTTAAACTTAGAAAGATCCTTAATAAAACAAAAGGTTTTTCTTTAAATACATATGGTTATTTTGATTTAAGTGGGATGGATAAGTAGGATATAGAGAAGCATACTTGATTTAATATTCAAACTGAATATCTAACCATTTATAAGCAGAAATCAAGAAAACAATGTTTCCTAGATCAACATAATATAATCAAACTATTATAGAAATCTAGTGAAATTTAATTTCAAAGAGGAATAAACAATAACAGATAGTCTTGCAAATTAATCTCTTATTAAAATGCAACTTCAAAGCAAATTCAAAATGAAACTGATATTCAGTTAAATTTTCAATCGGATGACTGTAAAAGGATTGTTATATGAAGAATACATAATGAAGAACACGATGAAAACAACTCACTGAGAAACAAGCCATATGAAGTAAATCCAAAATCTTTTATTTAATCAAAAATGCTCTAGCTTAGTACAAATCTGTGTGATAACTGGTTCAAGAGTGCAACCCTGAATACTTCGATAAAATGAAGTATTTAAACAAAATAGAAAATATTACAATAAATGCTTGAGTGACACGGCATTCTATTATTACTTAAAACTAACAAAAATGGAAGCAATTCGATCAAAAATAATGAATCTAAACATTTAGCCCTTATTTTGAAGGAAATTTGTTGCTGAGTGGCCACTAGTCGGGTGTTGCACTGACAAAGTTGATCTGTACTCTAATCCTGAAATTCGCACAGATTTTCCCATTGTTCTTCATATGGGATTGCTATCTTGGTTACCTTACAGTAGATTTCATCTACCTCGGTATATCGGGAAAAAGTGGGTTTTACAGTGAAAATATGTTTTATCTCATGTTGAATAAAACATATGTTGTTGATTGATTCGTAAAATGCCCTGCCTATCATGGAACCTTTGATGTTGGAGGACTTGGTTGTGTCCCTAGCAATGTCTTGAAGCTTCTTGAAGTAGTCCTCCTTGGTCATTAATTTATCATTGATCACAAACAGTGAAGGCAGACCCTTCTTGTTCAATGCATCAATCCTTGTGAAAAATCTATTGACTACAACTTCAAGAGTGTGACACTTCTCTGTCAACTACACTACTAAGTTCTTTTTGGTCAAAACTTTCTTCACCTCCAGAATGGTTTCAGCCCTATCATCCACTCCTAGATCATCCAATTCATACCTATTTTTAGAATTAAGAAAATTTATAATGATGTTGATTGTAGTAGGAATCTCTCCCAGTTGAACATTTATAATGGCAATTGTCTAGTTTTCCTTCTCCATCAACTCCTTCTGCTAAAAAATGATCTAGATACATGGTCAGATTTCATCCATCTCCTCAATGATGTTGTTCCATATGATTTCCTGGACATTACCCATAGTGTAGCCAATAGAAGATTCAGTTGTTGACTTCTTCCATGCTTCTATTTGATTTTAAGCTCTCTGAAGCTCAGCTGCATGAAAAATTTTGGATTTCTTTTGATGATCCTCCAGAAGTTTCACTTGATCATGAAATTTCTTGATTTCCTCAGTCTGAAGAGACATATTTTGGGCTACATTGGCCAACTAGTTTGAAGCATCTCCTGTACTTGTTGTAGATGGTATGGTTGTAGGAATAACTGTGACAGGAAGTGCTTCTAAAGGGGAAGTCTTTTTAGCAGCTATCTCCTTTTCCTTGATCATTTTCTCCATCTCTATCTCTATTTTCTTAAGCTGTGAAGTCTACTCCATGATGAGTTTCATAATATCTTCCTTTTGAGTCTTTGTCTCTACAATATCCTTAGCTAGAGGATCTTCAGTTGCTAGTAATTTTAATTGCTTTCTCAATGTTGCTATATCCAAATTCTTCTTTTTGATCAACTCCTCTGCAGCATTGATATTTGCAGGATCATAACCCAGTTTGATTACTAAATATTCCAAAGTTTTAATCTTGGTGTCTTTGGCAAGAGAAAAAAATTTCTCCATATTTAGCTATGACTGGACATTTGATAGTGTAACATGTAGTTTGGACAAAGTCATGGTAATGTTAGTGATAGTAAGGAAAATCATTTCCCAAGTTTGCTTATACATCTCCATTTGGTCAATGGGATGTATATCCTTGACATCAAACTCAAAATATGTTTTTTTGTAGTTTGATGTTCCCTTGGGCTGAGGAACTTGTGCTTGAAGGAATGCCATCCGCATTTTCCCCTTCTTTGAGTCAAAGGGTAACAGCAGCCTACTTTGGGCACCAGAAGTCTACTTCCAGAACTGGTTGTACGTGTTACTATTCAAGGCTTCATTTTTTACTTTTATTTCCTTGAAGATATCCATTATGTTCTTCTCTGCCTCACCTGAAGTAGATGTACCTATCTACATTATTTGTTGTTGCTCTTGTGAAGTTAAAGAGGTAGTAGGAGAATGTTTAGACTGATCACCCACTAATGAAAAAAGAAGTGGCTCATTGGTGGTGATGATAGTCTGTTGCTCTGAATATTTGGTAAAGCTTAGTCTGGAACTAAGATTATCCTTATTTCTGTACATAATTTTAAACCCCTCACTAAAAATATCAGTCCCCAAAGGGGACTCTTCCTCTCTACTCCTCTTAGCTGTCTTCTCCTACATGGTAGGAGTCTACACTGTTGATGAGGAGACCTATTGTTCTTCTGCCTCATGTAAGGTGTTCTCGACCCACTATAATTGATTCTTGTACTTTTCTATTTCTAGCCTGGGTGTGTGAAAGTAAGGAGTAGACTTGGTTTCTATCCTTAGTTTAGAAATTATCCCTAATGGATCATAAGACCAGGTAAAACTGAGAGCGAATGGCATTTCCTTTAAAACCTTATCTGCCTCTTCCCCTACTGCCCTGTTGTTGCAAATGAAAGGGCCAACCTGTGTTTTTATCTTAAACTGAGACTTTTTCTTGGTAGCAACAAAGTGGATTTCATCCATGTTGATCATCTTCCTTGATCTGGATTTAAACAGGAATGCAACAAATTATAGAAATAACCATCAATACAGAGATGCAGCAGAAATAATACTTCATTTCATTAATGTAAAATATGGAAATATGCTTACAAACAAAAGTGGAAATAAACCAGCCAGGGTGATGGTAGCTTATCTCTGAGAAGAGATGTTGTAGCTACATGCCTATGAACTGTGTTACAATGAAGCTTGAAGGCCTATTTATTGTTGAGAAATAATGGAAAACCATAAACATCCAGAAACCTAACCCTAGGAGATGAAATTCCAAACTATGGGCCACATTTGAGTAAATTAGTACATCAACTTCCGTAGGTCATAACTTTGGCATACGATCTCCATTTGACGCGCACAATACCTCGTTAGAAAGATCTATCTGAGGACTACAACTTTTGAGTGAGAAACATCAATTTACTAGCCATGTTTCTCCTAGTTTTCCCAAAAAAATGTCGTCTAGGGCCTCAAAACGGCTCCGAAAGTTCAGGACCCGAAAAAATGCCAAAAATAGTATATTGTGCTACAATTAAGGAAATTGAAAGACTGAAAGAGCCAGTTGTTGGGGTCCAAGTGGGATAGGTGGGTGGCCATCAACATCCACCTGAAACATTCCTCCCCCCGTAGGAAGCAATGGTCCCCATTGCATTGAGTTCCTCCATGAGATGAGGAAACTTCTACTGAACTTGGTCCCTAGTGAGTTGTTCTACAACCTCTAATGTGTCAGTAATGGTGGGAAGCATGGTCGAGGGCAGTCCACATTGAACACTCAGTGCAAGCAAAGGAATGGGGGAATGTTTTGCTCCAAAGCATTGTTTCCCATAGCCTTAGTAATGGTGTAAGGACCATATAGGAGTGGTCTAAGCTTCTGCTAGGCTCTTGTAAGGCATTCTTTCTGTAGATGCAACCAGACTTTATCACCCACTTGAAACTTGTGTGGTACCTAATTTTGATCATGTCACTGCTGGTACTTAGAATTTTTCAGAATGGAGCGGCAATATATTGACCATTAGGTAAAGGTGCTCTAGGAGTCAGATCAAATGAATGTTTGAACTGACATTGCAACAATACCCTTGCGGATGAGGAAAAGATGTTCCTGTGTTCTTTCATGACCGTATCCATATATTTTTGTTGTTTTGTGGAGGAACCCTTCGTGGGGGTCATGGATGTGGTGACGATATTCCCCTTACTTTGGGAGCAAACCAGACAGAAAATGAATTTCCTAGTCTGGGAGATGATCTTGCTACATTTCTTAGCAGAGATCAAAGAGGTGGCGGTGGGTGGGGCTACCTCTAGTATCCTATATAATGAATTACCCAAAAAAATAATAACAGTGTCAGGCCTTGACTCATACACAGTGGTGAGCTCCAGTATTGTAGCAATAATGCTACAACTCCTGGAGCTTCCTTCTCTAATTTTATCAACCCGGTAGTTCGTAACAAACTTGGAAGCGACGATGCTGTATGCACAAGTACTAGCTCTTGTCGCAGCTGTCACTTGGTCAGCTGGCACAAGTCCGCTAGGGCTCAATCCAATTTCTATATGTTCTCAGAAGAAGCTTTCTAAATGATGAAAGAAGGCTATCTCAAAGGAAATTAACCTACTTTGCAAGAATGAACTGAAAGCCAACCAAACATGGAAACCCTAGTAAACCCTAATCTGACTAGTTTAATCTCTATGATGCAATGGTGGGAGTGCAAACTTCTAGAAAAGATGCCATTACTTCTAGTGAGATGAGATGAATGAATTTAAACTACTATCATTGAAGAGAACACATTTTTGTATTTTTGCTTAGGTGGGTGGAGTTATTATGATTGTGCTTCTTACTGGGTATTGACTGTGCAGGGGTAGTTCGAAGGGAAGGAAGGCTTGGGAACGGTTAGGAGGGCTCTAAAAGGTTCCAGGGGATCCCTCACATCATTCCACAGAAGTCCACAACGTTCAGGTGCTTGAAAACCGTGTTTTCAGGCTTCTACAGGATGTCTGCAGGGGATCCTACAGGAAACTCGGGATTTCTACAGGATGTCTGCTAACTTCTACAGGATGTCCTACAGTCGAAGTTTTGGGTGATGGAGGAGTGAAGGAGCTGTATGGATGGATAGGTAAGATGAAAGAGGAGCTTGAGATGGAGAGAGAGTGGATGCAGCTGGTTGGTCGATAGAAGGGTAGGGGCAATGGAAGGTCAAAAAGATTGAGCAACGTGGATAATAGAAGGGTTGGAAGGCAAATGAGCTGAACAGAGGATGAGTAGGTGGCTTAGGCACGGTTCAGAAGGATAAGAACACGATGAAGTGGTGCTGCGCAGTGTAAATGAAACAAATCACCCTTATCTTGAATGTAAATGAAAGTTCACCAACCTATTCTAACTGTTTTATTAGGAATCAAAGAAAAGCAATGTAAGTTGAAAGGAAGTCGTGCATGATGCTGAACCAAAGAGTCATTACTCAAGATAAAATCGCATGGACAATTCTTCAATCGAAAACATTACAACAATACTTGCATGCATATGTTAAAACAGTGTTTTTTGGCAGTTTGCATGGTCTACACTTCCGGTCCCCAAACAGAGGTGAAAGTGAGCATGCATTCAACCTTTTTGAACTCAACTTAACTTCAATCTCCCTATGCTAATTCTGAACTACTGAAACAACTGCATTCATGAAACTAACCTACATAACCAAACCGAAACAGTCAACTCAGCAAACTGTATTTTTCAAGTGCAAGTAAAGGAAAGAAATGCAATGATAAAGGAAAGACAAGTAACAATACAAAGGAAAGGAGGTCTATTTCTCTTAGGTTGGGCCCTAACCTAAGAGCTATAGCTCCCCTAAGAACTCATAATCGGATCCAAATCTGCCTGCCTTTTATTAAATAATCATGAGTCTAACAACATGCCAAAATTGGCTTACAAAGAGCAAAAGCAGAGCTACAGCTCGTAATCCAAAATCTACTACAAAAGTTCAAGAGTCTCATCGAAGGCAACAGCCTTAATATTTATACATGATGAGGGCCACGCTGGCCTCCTCAATTAGTGGAGCTTGGCTGTCCAACTGAAAGTAAACTGTTGTTCCTGTAGAATCTGTTGGTTGCCTTCTAGCTCGGTGGTGATAGCTGTTGGAGCTCGGAGTTGGGGTGGAGATCACGAGGGAGGTCATTCAAGGCTGTGGATAACCTCCCTATAAACCCGCAATGCCACCTTGGCTGTCTCCTTGTCTCCATTTGCGTGGTCTTTGCTCCATTTAATGCCAAAAAACCTGAAATCATCATGTATTAGCCACATAGGCATAATGACTGCCCTTCTTCCTACAAATAACACGAATATACTAAGAAATGATGCATAAGTGATAAAAAATGAAGGGTTGAGCAAGGTAAGTAGGCCAAATGAGCCCAAATTGTTACCAAAATTTGAGGCTCATCATCACCCCCCAGCTAAAATATTTGCTCATCCTTGAGCAATTTTGCTCCAACTCCTTGTCCTTGGCCGAGAACTAGGCTCCGGAATACGCTCTTTCTTTCCTACTCTTGGTGGCTCTGCCTGTTCTGCCCTTGGTAGTGATGAGGGTGCCGCTCCTCCCCTTTTCTCTGTTTCCTTGACCTTGAGCCGGGCTTTTGAAGCCGATTGGTCTAACCTTCCTTTCCAAGTAGTTGTTTTTGGGCTCCCCCTCTCGTAGGTGACCGATATCTTCGAGGGGGACCTCTCACTGGGTGAAGTAGGGGCATCCCCTGTAGTGGTTTGGCTGTTGGATGGAGGCTGTGGCTTGCCCGTCTTTATCCTCACACTTCTTCGAGCTTCAAAGTATAGAGGGGTCTCCCTCTTTCTCTTCTCCTTTGGCTTAGGAGGTGTGCTGAGGCCGGCCAGCACAGCTGCTGCCTCCCTTTCACAAATGTCAGCTTTCTTCTCCTTGGGTTTCAATTTTTCAGGGCTTCCTGTAGAAGACCCTGTTTTAGTCAATTTCGGGCTTCCTGTAAAAGACCCTGTTTTAGTAATTTTCGGGCTTCCTGTAGAAGACCCTTTTTCAATAATTTTCGAGCTTCCTGTAGAAGCCGGTTTCGGCTTTCCTGTAGAAACAGGTGTCGCCGCCTTGGTTTGCTTTCCTGCATGGGGTTTTCTTTTTGACTTGGTTGCGGTCGCTGTCGAGGCACTCTTGTTGATGTGGACCTTCTCAGCCTTGTCCACTCTGCCTTGCAACCTTTTCTCTCTTGCTGTCAAGATGGGTGTGTCATCTTTCTCCTTGTCATCCTTTTTCTCTTGTTTCTTCTCTTGCTTTTTCTTCTGCTCTGTGGTCGGGGTCTTTTGGCCTTTTTCTTTCTTTATTGTGGCCACTGACTCCTTCTCCTCGCTGCTAGAAGAACCGAGATCTTCGGTTAGCATCTTTATGTCCCCGTCCTTTGTCAAATTTCTGAAGTCTTCCCATGAGAGAGGAACCTTGTACGTGTGGAGCGCATCCTCCACAAGGAGTTTGATCAATCCATGGTGGGCTACCTGGTCTGGTATGCCTTCTTTCAGCTTGGTTGCACACTCAATCAGAGACTGTAGTAGAAAGTAAGGGAGACTGAGTTTGTTTTCTACAGGTAGCTCCATCTGGTGTCGTAATTCATTGAGTAACCGAAAGTGGTACCCGTATACAATGCTAAAACGGCCTTCGCAGGTGATGTACTTCATAATTTGCAGGCTCACTTCATTCCACGGTGGCAGTAAACTAGTTCTACGAACCCCATTTTTGTCTTCTGAGAATTCCTCCTCTGGTGGAAAGAATTCTTTCTTAGCTTGTTGGCTCAATTTCCTTTCTTCTTTATCCCATGGTAATCCCATTGGGAGCTCCGTAACTCGGCTGATGAATTGTGGGGTGAGTTTTAGGCTCAGACCCCTGAAGGTAACGGTGGCCAACGTTTTAGATTTCGGCCTCAGAGCTTGCAAAAACTCTTCTGCCACTTCGTCATCATATCCCTGCAATTTTTCACAGAAGGATATCCATTATGCTCGTGTGAAGAGCTCCACCACCTCAGGATTTTCTCTTAGCTTCGCTGAATCAGTGGGCTCCCTTCTGATGAACCCACCCGGCATGGTGAAAAACTGTTGTGTTAGCTGGAGGTGGCAAATGGGAAAGAAATTCGGTCTACTCGGACAGAGCGTAGGATTACGCCTCTGTCATGCACATAATTCACAAAGCTTACCCCCTGCAAACCTTTAACACAGCTAATTACACTGACATCATGTAGGACGACAGTTCATGCACGGCAGACAACAATTGCAACAATTTTTCTTCAACCAGACTGTAGATGACGATTCTGCCACCTTCAAAAACCAATTGCATGGAGAGTTCAGGCTTACCTTTTTAATCCACCACCTTTTGACGTGAGGAACCCGACTTCCTATAGAAACAGTTTTCCTGTAGGAGCAGCGCGCGATTTCCGGGGGATACTGCAGTGGGTCTGCGCTCTTGGTGTTGCTTTACAGGCGTTCTGATGGCCAAAGACTCGGAGTATCGAACTGCAAAGGGATCCAGATGATTACTCGAGTCGCAAACGATGAATGATAAATGCATGAGGTTGATAATCTAGCCGATTAGATTTGAATCGGCGGAATCCGTAGCGCGGGGGTGAGCTGTCCCTGCCAGACCATTGGGCAATGTCACACCATCATTCTTCTGCAAATTTACTTACTGCTGCATCATTCCCCGCAGATCCGCCGCCGCCATTCTCGTTAGAACTCGTTTCTCCCCGAGTGGACGGTTCTCACGTGTCCACTGCCCGTTTTTTCCATGGCCACCATTCACACATCCAGCTCGACCAGCTGACTGGTCGACGTGGCCAATCGATTGACCATACAACCGCTCAACCCATCCATTTCACACTTTGCAAACATTTTCAAAGTAAAATTCATGCAATTCGTCAGAAGAAAGGGTCGAGACACTTACCTGTGCGGCCGCAACACGATTGTTCAGGCTCTTGGACGACGATGAGTGGATTTGGTTGTTGCTGCTTGATTTGCACCCGCTCGGAGGTTCACATTCATAGGCCGCTGACGATGGATTGGATGCTTCAGCTGCATGCGCCCGCGTTTTCCTTGTATATGGTGTGCACTCTAGTGGGCTTAACTGTTATGGGACTCCTGCAGGATGTCCTGTAACAGTTTCTTCCTCCTCGGGTGCATGCTGCACGACGAAGGCAATGGCCCCACGATCACGCTCACAGAGCTCATGGATGGCTGAGATGGATATGGTATGACATCTCAGCTTTTTTTTTATTTCAAAAATTGCTTTTCTCTTGATAACTCACTGATCTGCTTTGATGGTGCAGGTAACTTCATTGCATGTCGACAGGGATGGTAGAAGGAGGTGACAGCAATGTATAAGGGTGGCAACAGTAGCTTGCATGCGTCCAAACCGACCCTTGGTCATTAGATCTCTTCATAAAATGAATTTTGGCCCGTCCGAACTTCTACAGGAAGGTTCCTGTAGAAATACAGAACTTCCTGTAGAAAAGTTGCGTTTCCTGTAGAAAAGTTTGCACCTTCCTGTAGAAAGTCTGCATCTTCCTGTAGAAAGTCTGCCATGATGAACATGTGCACATACCTTGGAGGAAATGAGTATTCTTGGAGGAGGTGTTGGTGAGGTCTCCTGGCAGCATGATAAGGATCTTTGGCTTTGCATTAAGAGTCCTCCTCACCTTCATGGAACACCTGCAACTTGCATGCATTTTCACATTATAAACTTGTTGTCCCTATCTTTTTGCTTATTGTTTTTTATTTTTCTTTTTCTCTTTTTTTTTTTGAAAGATAACAGGGGTGCATCAATGAGGTTTTCACCCTTGCCATCTGCCTTAAGTGCCTCAGAGAGGTTTTCACTCAAGGATCTTTTCAAATCTCTTTTTTTTTTTTTTTTGAAAGACAATAGGGGCGCCTCAATGAGGTTTTCACCCCTACCACCTGCCTTGGGAGCCTCAGAAAGGTTTTCACCCAAGGATCTTTATTATTTTTATTTCTATTTTTCTTTTTTCTTTTTTTCTTTTTTTTTAAATCTTTCAGGGTATGCCCAAAGCAGAGGCAGAACCCTTCTCTATGACCAACACTGATTTCTCCATAGTTTTGATGAACTCTTGTCTTGAGAGAGGCTTCCTGTAGATCTTCAATCGATGCCCATTGACAAGCATGGGGATGGCCTCCTCATCAATGGTTCGAATAAGAACAGATCCATTGTCATGGCATTTTTCCACTGCATATGGTCCTAGCCATCTGGTTCTCAGCTTCCCCTTGAAATCTTTGTATCTGGAGTCATACAACAAGGCCCAATCTCCCGGCTGGAATTGCTTGTCATGGAGGTGTTGGTCATGCCACACCTTTCTCTGAAGTTGAACCACTTCTGAGTGAAGGAGGACCTGCATCCGGTGCTCGTCCAGTCCATTCAGCTGCAATAACCTTTCTTGTTGTGCATGTCTGAGATCTAGATCTAGCTAAGTTGCCATCCTCAAAGTGTTGTATTCAAACTCAATGGACAGCAAAGCTTTCTTCCCATAGACCAGCTCATAAGGTGTGAAGTCGGTGGTGGTCTTCCAGGTGGTGTTGTAAGCCCATGTGGCCTCAACCAGGCGATCTGTCCAATCTTTCCTACTGCTGCTCACCACCTTAATCAAAATCCCTTCCAATGCTCTGTTGGTGACTTCCACTTGCCCATTTGCCTGTGGATGATAGGGGGGGGAAGTCCTATGCTTGATCTTGTGGTGAGCTAGTAGGTCTTCAATAAAGTTGGATGTGAACTGGCTCCCTTGATCGGTGACCAGCTCTCTTGGGTAGCCAAATTTGTAAAAGATGTTTTCTCTTAAGAACTCGGCCACCTTCTCTTCTATTGCTGCCTTGATTGCTTTAGTCTCTGCCCACTTTGTCAGGTAGTCAGTGCACACAATGATGTAAGACCTTTGCCTTGAAGGAGGGTTGATTGGACCCACAAAATCCATACCCCACTTCTCAAATGGCTCAAGAGTCACTTGAGGTTGGAGAGGCATCTCATCCCTTGGAGTCGGTTTCCCCATTCTTTGGCATCGGTCACATTGGCTGATATATCTTCTGACATCTTGATGAAGTGTGGGCCAATAGTAGCCTGCCTACAGGATTTTGAAGGCAGTCCTCTTTGCTGCAAAATGTCCTCCACAAGGCCCATCATGACAGGTGAGGAGGATATCAAAGACTTCCTCCTCCCTTACACAACGCCTTAAGATCTGATCAGGGCCAAGCTTGAACAGATTGCCCCCGATCCAAGTAAATGAGGCACTTTTTCTGATGATTCTGCTCTTCTCTCTTGAAGATAGGTGCGGAGGGAACTGTGTTGAAACAAGGTAGTTTGCTATATCAGCAAACCATGGAGAGAGTACTGAGATAGCAAACAGATGTTCATCGGGCATCTGGTCATCCACTGTTCCATCCTCATCTGCAGACAAATCCAATCTAGATAAAAAGTCAGCAACAACATTTTCTTTACCTGGTTTGTCAACAATGGTCAAATCAAACTGCTGCAAAAAAAGTAACCATCTAATAATACGAGCATTCACATCTGGTTTATTCATTAAATATCTAATTGTAGCATGATCCGTATGTACAAAGGTTTGATAGCCAGTAATATAATGTCGAAACTTGTTCAGTGCATGGACCACAGCCAAGAACTCTTTCTCGGTTACAGTGTAATTCAGCTCGGCTTTGAACAAGTTTTTGCTAACAAAGTAAATGGCATATGGAAGTTTCTGTTCAACTTGTCCTAAAGCTGCCCCTATGGCTTTGTTTGAGGCATCAGTGTGGATGTGGAAAGGTAGGGCCCAATTTGGGCCTCTCAGGATTGGCGCTGACACCAACTTGTCCTTTAATTCATTCAAAGCCCTCTGACAATCGTCAGTCCATTTAAACTCCACATCTTTTGCCAGCAGACCAAACAATGGTGAGGCTAACTTGTTGAAGTCTTTAATGAATCTCCAGTAATACCCTGCTAATCCTAAGAAACTCTGGACATCCCTTACCTTTTAGGGAGGTGGAACCTTCTTGATGAGAGCAATTTTGTTAGGATCCACTTGTAACCCTTGGCAAGAAATGGTATGGCCTAGCACAGTCCCTTCAGTCATCAGGAATTCACATTTTTCAGGACTAAGAGACAGGTTCATCTCAATGCATTTGGTTAGGACCTTTCCTAGATTGGACAATGCTTCCTGGAAGTTGGACTCATAAGGAGTGAAGTCATCCATATAGATTTCCACCGCATCATGGACCAGCTCCGAGAAGATGCTCAAGACAGCTCTCTGGAAGGTAGCAGGAGCATTGCATAGCCCAAAGGGAAGAACTCGGTAGGCAAAGGTACCCCAAGGACAAGTGAAGGTGGTCTTATCTTGGTCTTCCGGGCTGATTTGGATTTGGTTGTACCCGCTAAACCCATCCAGGAAAGAGAAAAACTTCTTTCCGGCCAGTCCATCCAACACTTGATCTATGAAAGGTAGAGGGAAATGGTCTTTCTTGGTAGCTTTGTTCAGTTCTCTGTAGTCCACACAGATTCTCCATTTCCCATTTTTCTTGGGAACCAACACCAGAGGGGACACCCATTCACTATCTGAGATGGGGTAAATGAATCCGGCATCCAACAGTTTTTGCAATTCTTCCTTGACAATGTCCTTAAGGGCTGGATTCATTCTCCTTTGAGGTTGCCTAACCGGTTTACAACCCTATTTGATGTATATGTGATGGGTACAGACTGAGGGATGGAATCCTTTCATCTCCTTATAGCTCCAAGCAAAAGCATCTAGGTGGCTGGCCAACAGGCTACATTGCTCCTTTTCCTGGGAAGGAGATAGGGAGGAGCTGATCTTTAACAATCTCTCAGGGCCGAACTCCACATTCTTGACTCTGGGAGTAACAGGGTTGGTGGTAAAAAGGTCCACTAAGGTGCTGGCTTGGGCGGCCTCCACCAATTTCTCTAAGGATAGTGCACTGGAAGGTGGATTCTGGATCAAAGTCTCAATCAAGTCATCCTCAGTTGGGGGGTCTCTTCTAGTGGTAGCTAGGGTGCACAAAGGTGCTGAGTACACCTCATCCTCTTCTCCTTCCTCCAACCACAGTGGTAAGTCATGCTCTAAGGAGGGTTGGGCAAGAGGATATAGGACTAGCTGCTTGGACATAGGACCATTTTTGATGGTCATGTTTCCTGCACGGCAACTGATGTAAGCATCTGCAGTGGCTAACCAAGGCCTTCCCAAAATGAGAGGATATCCAGTAAGCTTTGCCTTGGGTTGCAGAACCAAGAAATCTGCAGGGTATTCCCAAGAGTCGACAGAGACCAAGACATCCTCCACAATCCCTTCGGGAGTCACAGTGGAGCGATCTGCTAGTTGCAGTACTGTCAAGGTCTTCCTCAAGGAACCCTGAAGATTGAGTTTGAGCATGGTATCCCTGGTCATCACATTAATGGCAGCCCCCAGATCAATCAAGGTGTGAGGTATGATGGTGCCATTGATGTGGACATCTACTACAGGACTCCCAGGATCTAGGTACTTTGGGCAGATGACTTGTCCTAACATAAGGTCAGACAGTTGTCCTAAGACATTGATGGTTGAAGCATCTCTCTTTCGCCTGCCTGGGTGTTTAAAACACTTTTCCTTAACCAGTTTGTTGTATATTGGCACATCCTTGATGGCTTGGAGAAGTGGTATTTTTACACACAACTGCTTGAGTTCTCCCAGAAGCTCATCCTCCTCTGGGTTGGGTTGTGTGGTGGCTGTTAGTCTCTCAGGAAAGGGTGGAATAGCCTTTGGTTCACTTTCCTGTTTATCCTCCTCATCCTCTGGGAGAGGAGGTTGGCGATCCGGAAGAGTCTTTCCAGATCGAAGATTGATCTCCTGGATCTCCACAGCATAGGTAGGACATGATGTTTCCTCATTGTATACCTGTTGGGCCTGTCTATTGTTGGGGTTCGGGTTCGGTTGAGCAGGCATTTGAGGTTGCCTTGGAGGAGCAGGAGGTAATGGTTAAGGTTGAACTGGTGGTGGAGGCAAAATGGCGGGAGGAGTGTTGTACTGGGGTCTCCACCCTGACTGAGGTGCATTCCACTGAGGCTGCGGCTGGGCATGTGAATGAAATGAATGAGTAGTGGGTTGAGTAGGGTACTGAGGTGGATAAGACCATGGAGGAGGCATAGACCAGGAAGGATGAGCAGGGGGACCCCAGGAAGGCATAGGAGTCGATTGGTTGGGGTTGTAATAAGATTGGGGTGCCCCTTGCATCCCCTGCTGGTAAGGTCTAGGTCCTTGTGGCCTCCTTTGGTTGAGGAAATAGAGAGGTTCAGTGGGAGCTTCTGCCCCTTGGTACATAGCTTTAAACCTAGGTAAGGTTGGACATTGATTTGTGGGATGGTCCTCCTCACAAACGAAGCACACTTCAACCGAATGCAATGGGCATTCGTTCTTAGGGTGTCTCCTTGTACATATAGGGCAGAAGATAGCCAAGGCCCTCTCAGCTTCTTCCTTCTTCTGCTGGATCCTGAATGTGTCCAGTTGCATGGCAATGGTTTGTCTCACCTCACTCTTAAGATCTTCTAATTGATTTGCAAACTCATGTTTGGAGAAAGGAATACCATCTGAGAGAAGGTTTCCTCTACCTCGTTTCCGGGCTGCCCTAGAGTGGTTTCTGAACACAGTCTTGATGTCCTCATAAGGCAGCTGGTAAATATCTCCCCCAGCTAACATGTGAAGGGTATCCAAAAGGTCTTCAGGGACTCCTCGGAGCAGGACCAACTTGAGGGATTCAGGGTCAAGTGTGCACCTGGCCCGCTTATAGCTAAGTTGGAACCTCTCCTCATAATCCTCTAAGGACTCATCATTTCCCATGGTCATCCGAAATATTTCTCCCTTGGTTTCCTTGGACCTACAGTAGTCCCAGTACTTGGTATTGAAAGCTTGCTGCATCTGAGCCCAAGTGATGATACTATTCCCAGGTAAGCCCATGAACCAGCGTAATGTTGCATCCTTAAGAGTGGAAGGGAAGAGTTTCAGCTTCTGCTCATCTTTAGTATAGTCATAGGTTCTACAAAGGATAGCAAACTCAAACAGGAAGGTATCAGGATCTTCAGTAGTCAGTCCATGGAAGTGAGGTAGAGCAGAGGGACTAATGTTTTTCATTTTCATGTCTCCATTGGTTTCTCGGATGGGGAAGGCACCTTCTATTCTCTCATCTTCTCTTCTATTGTCAGCCATGGCTTCAGATGGGATGGTCTCTAATTCTTCTTCTGCTATAGGATTTTCGTATATCTCAGGAGGTTCACCTATAGGTTCTTCTGGATCACTGTCACCGAAGAAGAGAGAAGGGTGACTCAGTGATGTGGTGGGGGTGTTGGGTAGGAATTTGCCTGGTTTATCTCGGTTCCTACGAGGCATGAAATGGAAAGACTTTTTGATTGCTTTTGTTTTTTTCTTTGGTACCTACAAAACTGAAACAGATTGATCTAAAACTAACAATCTTGCTGAAAAAATGCAGAATTGAAATGAAAGCAGGAAAGGACTAATCTACTTTGCTCAAATGGAATTGCAGGAATGGAAATGATAGTCTACGCTTGCAGAATTGAAAGGCTAATCTATGCTTGCAAAATTGAAATTGCGGAATTGAAATGCTAATCTATGAAAGCAGGAAATGTCTATGCTACTTTTGCAGAATGGAAATGAAATAAACTACTTGGCAGAAGGAGAGAGTAAGAAAATAGAAGAAAAGCAACAATTACTAATACTATGACGCTTCCCCAGCAACGGCGCCAAAAAGATGGTGAGCTCCAGTATTGTAGCAATAATGCTACAACTCTTGGAGCTTCCTTCTCTAATTTTATCAACCCGGTAGTTCGTAACAAACTTGGAAGCGACGGTGCTGTATGCACAAGTACTAGCTCTTGTCGCAGCTGTCACTTGGTCAGTTGGCACAAGTTCACTAGGGCTCAAGCCAACTTCTATATGTTCTCAGAAGAAGCTTTCTAAATAATGAACGAAGGCTATCTCAAAGGAAATTAACCTACTTTGCAAGAATGAACTGAAAGCCAACCAAACATGAAAACCCTAGTAAACCCTAATCTGACTAGTTTAATCTCTATGATGCAATGGTGGGAGTGCAAACTTCTAGAAATGATGCCATTACTTCTAGTGAGATGAGATGCATGAATTTAAACTACTTTCATTGAAGAGAACACATTTTTGTATTTTTGCTCAAGTGGGTGGAGTTATTATGATTGTGCTTCTTACTGGGTATTGACTGTGTAGGGGTAGTTCGAGGGGAAGGAAGGCTTGGGAACGGTTAGGAGGGCTCTGAGAGGTTCCAGGGGATCCCTCACATCATTACACAGAAGTCCACAATGTTCAGGTGCGAGGCAACCGTGTTTGCAGGCTTCTACAGGATGTCTGCAGGGGATCCTACAGGAAACTCGGGATTTCTACAGGATGTCTGCTAACTTCTACAGGATGTCCTACAGTCGGAGTTTTGGGTGATGGAGGAGCTGTATGGATGGATAAGTAAGATGAAAGAGGAGCTTGAGATGGCCTATGGACAGAGAGATGAGATGGAGAGAGAGTGGATGGAGCTGGTTGGTCGATAGAAGGTTAGGGGCAATGGAAGGTCAAAAAGATTGAGCAACGTGGATAATAGAAGGGTTGGAAGGAAAATGAGCTGAACAGAGGATGAGTAGGTGGCTTAGGCATGGTTCAGAAGGATAAGAACACGATGAAGTGGTGTTGCGCAGTGTAAATGAAACAAATCACCCTTATCTTGCATGTAAACGAAAGTTCACCAACCTATTCTAACTGTTTTATTAGGAATCAAAGAACAACAATGTAAGTTGAAAGGAAGTCGTGCATGATGCTGAACCAAAGAGTCATTACTTAAGATAAAATTGCATGGACAATTCTTCAATCGAAAACATTACAAAAATACTTGCATGCATATGTTAAAACAGTGTTTTTTGGTAGTTTGCACGGTCTACACTTCCGGTCCCCAAACAGAGGTGAAAGTGAGCATGCATTCAACCTTTTTGAACTCAACTTAACTTCAATCTCCCTACGCTAATTATGAACTACTAAAACAACTGCATTCATGAAACTAACCTACATAACCAAACCGAAACAGTCAACTCAGCAAACTGTATTTTTCAAGTGCAAGTAAAGGAAAGAAATGCAATGATAAAGGAAAGACAAGTAACAATACAAAGGAAAGGAGGTCTATTTCTCTCAGGTTGGGCCCTAACCTGAGAGCTATAGCTCCCCTAAGAACTTAGAATCGGATCCAAATCTGCCTGCCTTTTATTAAATAATCATGAGTCTAACAACATGCCAAAATTGGCTTACAAAGAGAAAAAACAGAGCTACAGCTCGTAATCCAAAATCTACTACAAAAGTTCAAGAGTCTCATTGAAGGCAACAGCCTTAATATTTATACATGATGAGGGCCAAGCTGGCCTCCTCAATTAGTGGAGCTTGGCTATCCAACTGAAAGTAAACTGTTGTTCCTGTAGAATCCGTTGGCTGCCTTCCAGCTCGGTGGTGATAGCTGTTGGAGCTCGGAGTTGGGGTGGAGATCACGAGGGAGGTCATTCAAGGCTGTGGACAACCTCCCTATAAACCCGCAATGCCACCTTGGTTGTCTCCTTGTCTCCATTTGTGTGGTCTTTGCTCCATTTAATGCCAAAAAACCTGAAATCATCATGTATTAGCCACATAGGCATATTGACTGCCCTTCTTCCTACAAATAACACGAATATACTAAGAAATGATGCATAAGTGATCAAAAATGAAGGGTTGAGCAAGGTAAGTAGGCCAAATGAGCCCAAATTGTTACCAAAATTTGGGGCTCATCACACAGCATGTGGCTTCCACAATTATGGTTGGCCTAATAATACATCACAAACATCAAGAGGTGCAACACCACACAATACTTCATCTGTGAAGGGCTTGATGATGTAGGGAAGGTGGCATTGTTGGCATTCTCAGAGATCTCGCCCTTGGTGAAACCACCCAATGTTGTATGACCATGGGTGTGGTGTGGTCGATAGGCCCAACTGCTTCATGACCTCTACTAAAATGAGGTTCTTTTGGCTCTCACTATCAATAATGAATTGCAACGGCGGACCCTTCACCCACATCTTTGAGTGGAAAAGATGCTCCCCCTCCTCTAGATCTTTGAAATCATTCTTATGGATCGTAGCAGTGGCAACTGTGGTATTAGGCTCTGCATCAATGATTTTCTTCCCTTTGTCATTCCCCTTGTTGGATTCTAACTCAGGGTCGGAACATGCATCTGATTCTAAAGCCTTCAACTCGGCCACCAACGACTGCTCACACCACTTTCCTATGTCCTTCTTTGATTTCATGGTGGTGTTCTTTTCTTGTGGCTTCAACGGGTTGTCTTGGGTCACCCCACCTTATCTTTTTCCTTTGTTCTCCAGATTCACAGATCCAAAGTCTCGCTTCTTTTGTTTAAACTTTTGCTCGATCTTGACAGTGTATCAGTACATTGTGACAAGTGAGGAGATGTCCAAGAACTCCATCTCATATTGGATGTACCTGTGTAAGCAGTCATGGTATTTGAGTACCAAATGCAGCGCAGAATCCTTGATACCTAACTTTGTGCGAAGGGTATGAAAAATATTTGTGAACTTCGGCACATCTTGGTCCCTACCCTGTCACAGCATGGTCCAATTTATGTATTTGTCCTCATAGCTCCTAACAGGGTAGTACAGCTCCTTGATGACATCCTGGAATGAATTCCAAGTGGGTGCGACTGAAAATAGTGAGCCTGTACTTTCATCCTTCTACTCGTAGTAGGTTTCCCACCAATTCTTAACATGGGGGGCTACTTTGAGAAGTGAAAAAGTGATCTTTTCCCGGCTGGAAAAATCATGAACAAAGAAATAACCTTCTAGCATATTTAACCATTTATCTACAGCATCTGTGTCTATGTGACCCTCAAATATGGAGATTTCAAAGTTAACTTGTACCTTAAAGGGTGTGGCATTTCTAGAGTAGCTGTTGGATGTAGATGCGTCACCCCTCGGTAGCCACTGAAGGATCTAAGAAAACTTTTCCATCATCGCATTCCTTTGTCGCTCGGGGGCTTCTTTCAACAAGATTTGGATAGGATCTCCTACCCCTCATCTTTCTTTTCATCTTCCATGGGAGGCCATCGGGATTTGTGAGGCTGGTCTTGCAAGGTTCGACCAGTTCAAGCCCTAACTCCTTATATCTCGACCTCATTGGGGACATGCAAAGAAAAACAGAGAAAGAGCAGACCGCTATGATAACATTGATCCAGATTTAAACAGGAACATAACAAATTACAGAAATAACCATTAATACAGAGATGCAGCAAAAATAATAATTCATTTCATTAATGTAAAATACTGAAATATGCTTACAAACAGAAATGGAAATAAACCAGCTAGGGCGATGGTAGCTTATCTCTGAGAAGAGATGTGGCAGATACATGCCTCTGAACTGTGTTACAACGAGGCTTCAAGACCTATTTATTATTGAGAAACAATGGAAAACCCTAAACATCCAAAAACCTAACCATAGGAGATTAAACGCCAAACTATGGGCCCCATTTGGGTAAATTGGTACATCAAATTCCCTGGGTCATAACTTTGGCATACAATCTCTGTTTGATGCACACAATACCTCATTAGAAAGATCTATCTAAGGAATACAACTTTTGAGTGAGAAAAATGGGGCTATGTGTTATAGGGAAAAGTGTCTACTCAGAACTGCTTATCCCACTAAGGTGTGATAGCTACCTTAGAAACAAACAAAGTAAAGCTACTTTCGTTTTTCCTTTATGAAGTATAGATAGAGAAGAACAAAGAAGACCAACCTCTGTCTTGTGCTAATCTCCTGGTTCGATTCCTCTCTTTCTTGATAGTCTTTCGCTACTTGTTCCCTTGCACGCCCAGCTTCACAAAGTACCTATAAGATCACAATAGCATAGCACTATACGAGAACATGGATCTATAATCATAAACAATCTAGGATCAGATGTAAATTGACCATACAAATGCAGCAAACATAAATTACACAAGAGTATGGAGGAAAACTTGAATAGCTTTTATTGATAAACAAGAAAGAGCCAAGGGGAGTTACAACCAGTTGTTCTGACCCAACATCATCCTCTCAGCAAGGAAGCCCCTCTTCACCTCATACAAAGCTTAGATCACCCAACAATCTGATGTTTGTCTCAAGAAACCAACAGCAATTCCTTACAATATGCAAAATTCCAGCCTCTGGATCTCTGGGATGAGGGATCCATATATAGATATCTGTAAGGGAGATGAGTCAGCTTGTGATTTGATTAGTTTCTTCCCTCTAATAGTTCTTGCTTCCACTTGGAGATTGATGATCTCTTACTCATCCTTGGTCGAATTCAGAGAGGTAAGTGTCACAGGAGAAGTTTCTGGAAGCTTCCATTGCCTCTCCACCTCGCGGAATGACACTACCATTTGTCATTTCTTGCCCATCGCACCCCATAGAAGGGATTTTTGAAATGAAATGCACCCACATAGTGTGTTTAGGTGAGATGCAACGCACTTTGCCTATGGAGCAGCTGAAATGATCCTGCTTTGACCAATTCTGAGCAGTTTTTCATGGATAGCTTCTGGGAGAAGCTGTAATCAGTTGACCTTGTTTCTTTAGGGGTTGGAACAACACTTTTAGGGACTTAGGAGCCCTTGGTTTATGGACATTTTATGCTTGGGGTTGCAGTGCCCAAAAATGTCTATAACAGTTGCCCCCTAAAGCATGAGGTCATTAATCTTTTTGATGTCAGGTGAAATGCTTTATTATGAGGATCCGAAGTTCTTTCAAGCTGGGAGGAGACCTGTAATAAGATACAATACAATACATTATCTTAATAATATTTTCATGATCTAGGTGAGGTGGGCATTCCCATGCTCAGCTTTATAAATTCATTTTCATGTACATAGGACAGACAATCGTCTGAGTGTAGACTGATGATTCTGATAGAGCCATCATCCCTTTGATTGGATGATTATCTGTGCAGCAATGATGTACATTTGATGTCTTTATTTCCCTGAATATATATCGCATCCTGGATGGATGAAACTAGATCTGGGGTCTTCAATCTTGTTCGATCTTCACTCGAAGTACAAGTCTATCCATGTGAGAGATGTTCTGGAGTCGAACATGGAAAGACATCGCTTGATTACAAGCCAATGATGTAAGTTGTTAACAAGCGCGAGAGGAATCACCAATAATGATAATGACCCTCAAGGTACTGCAGTACAACTCACGTGGTGTGAATAAAGGACTTGGCGTCGAACACCACGCAAAATCTTTCGGTCGAAGGTCATTGATGTAAACCTGACACTGGAAGTGAGAAACTTGCCATTGAGGCATGCAAGCTTCAAAGTACTGAATGGGGTGTTCCTAGATCAACTTCTTGGATAATGAGTTGATGTCGACAAGAAGCGATCCGTCATAGGAGGGCCTTAATGAATCCCACGTCAATGACACGGAATGAAGCAAATGATTTTAATGGAGGTGAAAACAATCTGGTGACATAAGGTTCAGGGTGGCGGTCATGAAAGAATGGAGTGTAAATGTATTGTAGCGGGTGAGACACAGGTGAATTCTCTAAATGACTTCTCTTGAACATATCAGCAACACTGACATGATGGATTGGTAGCATTAAACCCAAATGTGGATGGTCTGATGGGACCATGGTGATGTGACCGGTGAATGAAACAACCCAACCCGACTTGGATGCGGAGTGAAAGTGTCATGTTCAAGAGCGACTTGCTACCAACAAAGTTTCTTCAAGTTTTCTTCCCAATTTTTCCCCAATCATTGTTGACCAATACCTCTTTATTTTTTTCAAGCTTGAGGAGGATAACATATGCTTGTTCTATAATTTTCCCTTCGGGCAAACCCATCGCTATGTTTTAACGAGCCTAGCGATAGTGAAACTCGTTCTCGTCTATAGACAAGTTTGTCGCTATTAAAATTTTAACGAGTTTAACGACAAAGATAACTCGGTACTTTTCAATTTTAGAGAGTCTAAAAAGGAACGTAAAGGAAACTCCAAAATTCCTTTTTCTTCATCTAATCCCTTAAGTCCGAAAAAGTATAAAACAATACAGAAGGGATGAATTTTCAATACTTTTAACGAGCCGAACAAAACAAGCACTCGATCTTTTTGTGTAATAATTCCTCAGGTCCAAAAATATTAAAATTTAGAGGAGGGATAGCACTTCCGGTCCCTTTAACGAGCTGGAGAGGCCAATGGCATGGAAATCTTTTCATATTTTATGAGTCAATTAAAAAGAGCTTAAGGGAGACTCGTTTTTTGAGGAACGAGTGATAAAATGGGTAGCAGTTGATGCCAGGTAAGGTTTGGAATTTTCCAATCACGGCAGTGTTACAAGGATGGCTAGTGAGATCACTCTTCGCAGCTGTTCCTCAAAAAGGGGTAAACAATCAAATGGAGGTGAATGATCGGCCAATACAGAGTGGAGGTGATGATGAGAACACAACCAAGGCTTTTAAAGGCTGAAATACTACATTCATGATGGTTATTTATCGGGAAATCGATTCATTTTTTTTATTGAGATTAAACACTGGGGGGAAACATTTTCTCATGACTCATGTTTATTTTTTAACGAGCTTGAACTATGTCTTAAAAATGCTCGATTAACCCAGTCGTATAATAAGAATGTCTCATATATAAAAACGGCAATTTTTAGAGTTTTGCCCCACATCCTTCCTTTATGAAAGTTAGGAAATGACCAATCCTACAAGTTTAAAGGGTTAGAGGACCTACAAATTTAAAAAAAAAAATAGTCGCTCTTCGCTTGCACGCCAAAAGGTTTTCATGCCCCTGGGTATAAAATAGAATTTCAAGGTTACCCCTTCTTCTTTTCGTTAAAACATTTGTTTTACCGAGAGAGGTCTACCTCTTACAGGTTACCAAAGATTGTTCTGTTCATGGTGTAAACAAAACACTTCTTCGGCGATGTTTATCGAAATAAACAAAGGTGAGTGGCAATGCCTGCCAACCCACATAACTTTGAAAAGAGAATCTTATCCCAGAATAACCCCCTCTTCCAATCACGGACGGGAGTACAGACTAGTCATATTCTCTCGCGGAAACCTACCCTATACTCGAAGTTTTCTTGCCGAAGCAGACCAGGGTGCATGCCCCCTGGGTTTCAATCATGTCCCCCGAATCACTCGCACTCATCAGGCGGACGGACTGGAGATTGATGAGACATTCCTTGTGTGAAAAGACCATTCAGAGATGGTATATGACTATTTTCTCTGTGTGATCTGGGAAATGAAAGCTGGTCCACGAGCTTGACCACTCTTCCTTCGTGTGGAAAACACATTACTCTAAAGAGTGAGGAGACAATCGCTCCGATGCAATAAATATAGTCTCGTCCAAGGAGTAGATTATAATCCAGGGGTCCTTGAACTACCATTACGTTCATTTGAACGGTTTTCCCTCTCAATGTTATGGGCACATTGGGAAGGATCCCTAACGGTTGACCGGTTCCTTTGTCAAAGCCTGTTAGATTTCTCATCTTAGGCAAAAGCGATGGTGAACCAAGCGCTTTCCAAGCAGTCGAGGAAAGGATACTCGTAGAAGCCCCTTCATCTATGATGGTACTGGCCATAACCATCCTATATATTTGAACAATGATATGGAATGGTACACTAGCCGGTAAACGGGGTCTGCCTAGTTGGTTCCAATCGAAGGAGACAACTAGGTTGCTTGGAGGTGGGACCGAATAGACAGCCAGGTATGACTCTGACGAACTTCCTTCCTGCGGTAAAGGAACGGTTAAATTGCCCCCATGTTCATTGGAGTCTATGTTTACGAAAAGAATTTGGACGGTGTCATCCTTGTTCTCTTCGGTGACTGTATCATCTGAAGATGGAACCTCTGAAGGCAAGACCGGGTCAACTTCCGCCTCGACCTTTTGACTTTCGTTTGGTATGGGTTCAGATGGTTTGTCTTCAATGATAGACGCTTCAGCCGACCATCTGGGCGGGTCAACCAGTTTTTCAACTAGTGACGGACTTGGCAAGAGTTTTTTGTATCCAGGAGGAAGTCGTAACGGTGAAACCGGACGATCGTCCAAAACTCTTTTCGCCTCGTCTAAGAAGGGACAACGGTGGACGGCATGGTCACCTTCGCACAATTTACAAGGAAATCTATATTTTCATTTTTGTCCTGGGGCTTCACTTTCACTAGTTGACGGTGTGTTTTCAACATGATCATCAGAGGTTGACGACACCAGGTTGTGAAAACGAGGAGACCAGTCCCTTAAGATCTGAGGGATGCAAGGAAAATCTCTATGATAGTGGTCTCCTTTGCAAATGACACATGGCGATTTAGGCCTGGTCAGTGCAGTATGTGGATTTTCGCTAGACGACGCTCGGTTGCCCCCTTTCGCTTTTGGCTCCTTCTTCTTCTTCTCTTTCTTCTTATTTTCCTTCTTCTTCTCAGGTACTTGATTTTTTTCTTTACCAACCCCATCAAGCGAAGAAGAAGGAGGAGAGGAAGAATTGGAGGAAGTAGAAGGTTGGTGGGTAACTCTGGATTCGTCTAGTTGCTGACCCGACTGTTCAGGAATTGCGGTGTTCTGAACGACAGAGGTTGAGAAGAGCCATACGGGCAAGCCAATTGTCAGTCCTGGAAGCGACAATGTGGCCATATGGGGTGCACAAACATCTCCCCAAGAGGAGAAGGGACTAGGATTTCCTCCAAGGGGAACTCCTTGGTTGGTGGACTCCATTTTCTTCAACCTAAGATCAATGTGGGAAAAGGTGATGATTATTCCGTTTAAAATAAATTTTAGACGCTTTGACACAACTTTTTTTTTCAATTTTTAAGAGTCGGGAAAAACAAAAGATGACTCTAGTCGCCTTCGATTTTTAATGAGCCTGAAGTGACAAGTGCTCAGATGGACCTTTTCCGTTAAAGAGTCTGAAAAGGAACGAAAGGGACTGCTCTGGAAATCTAGGTAGAGGGATTACCAAACCAATCGCAAAACTACAGAATACTTTTTATGGTACGGTAGTCAAGCTTCCCGAATTCTGTGTTTAGCGCATTGCGATCGATAGGGTGGCAGACACGGCTTCCTATGGATAAAGGATTAAGCCTATTTGGGTCTCCCAAAATATAATCGACGGTACATGGGAGCACAAGTCCGTACTGGCACTTATCATCTCAAAGTGGAGGAATCACCCAACCATCAATGAGAACAACAGTTACCAGGCTTTACGATGCCGGAATATGTCTCTAGCCTAGACTTCTAAATGTTGTGCGTTAGGTTCCAAAGCATTGTTAGATTCATTGAATTTATTTTATAGTTGATCTTGTTTATGAAGTTTGCCTTTCAAGTTCACCGTGAGATGTAGTATAATTCCTAAAATACAATCTAAGATGATAAACAATCTTTTTATCTTCTTTGTGCAATGAAAATCCTAGCTACTAAGGAAAGAAAGACAGAATCCTTTCACAAAGAGCAAAGAGCACACTCTAAATGCACTTTCCTAAATCAAGCCAATCAGACTGTCTAAATTCAAATGCACATGCATGTATTTGTTTTCGACTTTCTTAGTATGTAAATGATAAAAATAAAGTTGATGCACAAATCTGAATTACTTTTCAAGCGACAGCTATCAACAAGCTTCTTTTCGAAATCGAAAATGGAGACAATCACAACACCTTACGATTTGGAAATGAATACTTGTTTTTGACACTAGGAAAATTACAAATTCAGACCAAAAATAATAGTAACAGGATAATCGACTATCTACAGCAATCAAACTCTTTCCTATGATCGAAAACGACACTTGCGACACTTTCAAATCAAAGGACAACAGTGCGATTATGTTACTTTTTGCAAAGGAGAACTGAAAATGACTCAACAAACACACAAAAACATTTACAGTTCTTTTGTACAAAGGAGGCGGAATAACAGCAAGGAAAAGGGGTTTCAAATAGAGATATATTGATCACAGGCAACAAAATTCATGAATAGAACTGGGAAGAATGAATCACAGAAACCAAAACTGCACAATGCCTAGTCTGATCAGCGCACCTGTAACATAGGGAATTTGAAATGCAACGCACCTACTGCACTCGGGAAGTGCGCTAAATTTTAGATTCTCATAACAGTACCTGCGCTGGGCCAGAGATGAGACTTTGCTTGGGTTCTGGGTCACAGTTTGCAGTTTGCAGTTCAGTTCATGGGTTTTGGCCGAGCAAATGGTAGTTCAGTAATGCAACAATCAGGGTTAGATCTAAGGAGGATCTAAGAGCTACCACAAGGGGCAATCAAAGAGTTTGTGAATCAATTGTTTAAATCATAAACAGATCCCGGAGATTGACTGAAGCGGAATTTATCTACTTTGCATTTGATAGCAAATGTAGTTCGAAAGCTACCTGGCACGACTTTAGACTCCGTCTGTAAGTTTATGAAATAGACAACAAGGAAGATAAACAAACAAACTAATTCGTCCCCAGCGGAGTCGCCATTTTGTCATAGGGAAAAGTGTCTACTCAGAACTGCTTATCCCACTAAGGTGTGATAGTTGCCTTAGAAACAAAAAAAGTAAAGCTACTTTTGTTTTTCCTTTATGAAGTATAGATAGAGAAGAACAAAGAATACCAACCTCTGTCTTGCGCTAATCTCCTGGTTCGATTCCTCTCTTTCTTGATAGTCTTTCGCTACTTGTTCCCTTGCACGCCCAGCTTCACAAAGTACCTGTAAGATCACAGTAGCATAGCACTATACGAGAACATGGATCTATAATCATAAACAATCTAGGATCAGATGTAAATTGACCATACAAATGCAGCAAACATAAATTACACAAGAGTATGGAGGAAAACTTGAATAACTTTTATTGATAAACAAGAAAGAGCCAAGGGGAGTTACAACCAGTTGTTCTGACCCAGCATCATCCTCTCAGCAAGGAAGCCCCTCTTCACCTCATACAAAGCTTAGATCACCCAACAATCTGATGTTTGTCTCAAGAAACCAACAGCAATTCCTTACAATATGCAAAATTCCAGCCTCTGGATCTCTGGGATGAGGGATCCATATATAGATATATGTAAGGGAGATGAGTCAGCTTGTGATTTGATTAGTGTCTTCCCTATGATAGTTCTTGCTTCCACTTGGAGATTGATGATCTCTTACTCATCCTTGGTCGAATTCAGAGAGACAAGTGTCACAGGAGAAGTTTCTGGAAGCTTCCATTGCCTCTCCACCTCGCGGAATGACACTGCCATTTGTCATTTCTCACCCATCGTACCCCATAGAAGGGTTTTTTTAAATGCAACGCACCCACACAATGTGTTTAGGTGAGATGCAACACACTTTGACTATGGAGCAGCTGAAATGATCCTGTTTTGACCAATTCTAAGCAGTTTTTCATAGAACTTCTGGGAGAAGCTGTAATCAGTTGACCTTGTTCCTTTAGGGGCTGGAACAACACTTTTAGGGACTTAGGAGCCCTTGGTTTATGGACATTTTATGCTTGTGGTTGCAGTGCCCAAAAATGTCAATAACACTATGATCTATGTTGCTCCCATTTTTCCCAAAAAAAACATTGTTTAGGGCCTCAAAACAGCTCCAGAAGTTCAGGACTCGAAAAACTGCCAAAACTAGTAAATTGTGCTACAATTAAGGAAACTAAAAAACTAAAAGAGATAGTTGTGGGGGTCAAAGTGGGATAGGTGGGTGGCCACAAACATCCACCTGGATCATGCTTGATGTAATCCAAGGAAAAAATCCTCATTTTGGAGGAATTTTGGCAGCTTGTATGGTGGGAGATCACATCCAAAAATCCTTATTTCTGTATAATTTTCATATAGGTACCAGTCCCCTATTTGAACTTGTTTTGACAGCTACAACACCCTTTTGATCTCTTCACTGATTCTTGGTTCAATTCTGCTGCTTAGGAGGCCTATGGCTGGGTGAACAAACATCTCAGTAAATTGTTTGTAAGTGTACTCTTTCTACTCTTTCATAACCAGAGTAGTCCAGAAAATGACTGACTGTTGGTTTCCCTTCTCATATAGCTTTTGCAATGATAGGTTCATGTTGTCCCCCTGAAAGTATAGGAACATGTAGACTAAGATAGAGGCATATTTGAATACCTCCTCTGTTGGAAACTTAACCAGTTGCTGATGAATAGACTCTGCAAGAAAATGGCTGAAATTGAACACAATTGAGGGCTTAGCATCAACAAAGAAGATGGATAAAAATCCTATAATGGCCTCATCTACCCATTGATCAGAGTAGTAGCCAAGGAGGTAGGAAATGACAATAATAATTTGCTTGGCTCTCTCAGGGAATATGGAGGAGGGATAAGGAGGATTTTTCTTTGGTAATGCAGCATCTTGTGTCAAGAATAATTCAAGAGTTTGGGCTCTCTTAGCAAAGTCTAATTTTTGGTATATTTCAACTAGAGCTTCATAAGAAAATGGGGTAGCATTGTTTACTGTGGGGGCTTGCATCATTTGATCAATGGCCTGAGGGGTTATGGTAAACAAAATTTCTCCAGTGGGGGTGACTATGGCCCTTTGGCTTGGCAAGTATGAGGCATGACATTTCCTAATGAAATCAAGGGTGTTGTGGGTATGAGGAAAGATGTAGTGAGGTAGGTTTGACTCCCACAACTGGATATCATCTGATTTATCAATATATTTATCTTCGAGCCAGCAGTACATCTCGAAGAGGTCAAGCTCACAGAGTGTCTCGTGAATTTTGTAGTCTCTGTCAGCCATAGGGACATGGTGAAGATCTACAGGAGGATAAATTAGAGGATTGACAATTTCCTCTGGTCCTTTGTCCTTTGGAGGCATGTTGGTTATGGCTGAGAGTGAAAATTGGATTGGGAGGAGAAAATTCACAGACAAACAGAAGGTTATGGAGACAGGAACAAAAGGAATAAGCTGGGAATGATCAAACAGAGAGTTTCGCTGGAAATTGACAATGTCGGGATTTGGAGAGCAACCTGTAATCAAATCAATTAATAGTGATGCAACATGAATTCAGTGACATGTTCATAGAGAGGAAGGAGGATTATATAGGAATTTCGGTTTTTCATTGGTGGTGCGGGTCCATTGAATTAACATCTAAGACAATTAAATGCTTAACAGGTTAATTCTAGAGGGAATGAATATGATTTTATAGGGTTTAACTGACGAATGAGATGGTGGAAGGTGAATGGTGGGAGCGCAACGATCAGGTAAGCAGTATCAGGAGAAATGGAATCATATTTTCGGGGGGGTGAGTGGTTTGTGGTTTCACTCATGGGGGATCGAAAAGGTTGTGGAGCTATCACGTAGGGGCAGGAATGATTTGGTATACCGCCCATTTTAGACGACCCCCCCCCCCCCCCCCCCCGGCGGTAAAGCTTGGATGGTGAGGGGGGGCCGAAATTGCATGTGGGCAGTCAGATGTGCGAAGATGGGTAGAGATGAATCGTGACATAGCGGGGGATTAACCGTGATGTGACAAAATTGCTTGGTGGGGTTGGGAATCAATATTAAATGTAATGTCAGAAAATATGAGATATAAGAGGGGTTTTGAACTTAGGAAAATTAAAATGAAGGGAATTATGAGTAGAGGGGTAATATGGGATTAAAACATAGGATAGAATTAATACCGAAAATTAATATATAAACCTTAGAGTAACTTTTACTCTTCTTTCTTTTTCTTCTGCACATGAAAACATAGTTGATGTTTGATTGTGGCACATTTTGACTAGCAGCTTGTGCATTTCAAGAAAAAACATAAAATGAAGCATTCCTTATCTTTTTCTTCCCTAGCATTTTATTTTCCTTTGCCTTCTTTATTTAGGGTAGTTAACACCTAACATTTTATTGATATGGATGCCTATAAAGCATCAAATTTCCCTAACATTTTAACTTTTCTTTCTTTTGCATCCATATCCTAACTTAACATTTAAATTTTTTTTTACTAATTTGCTAACTTATCAAAACTAAATAATGTTACAACATCAACTCCAGTTGGGGGCTGCTTCCCCTTGTGGGATGCAGAGAACAAGCAGATCCGAGTGCCTTCTCCTCGGGATATGGATTCTTTGCTGGAATAGATACTCACTTGCAATTTTCAAAAATAAAGTGGCGACTCTCTAAATATTTACAAACGATGGATGAATGAAAAATCAATACTGAATTTAATGTTTTAAGTATCTCCCATTGATTGGTAATGAGGAATACTCTCCTTCTAGATTCTGCAGGATGAATGTATTGTTCCCTTTGACTTCCATAACATTGAATGGACCAAACCAGAGGTTGTCAAATTTTACATGCTTGCCTTTATCTTCTCTCCTTGTATCCCATCTGAGCATTAGGTCATCCTTCTTGAAATTTATTTCTCTAGCCTTTCTATCAAACAGTTATTTCATCTTGTTCTGGTATTTCCTTAGCTTGTACTGAATTTCATCCCTATCTTCATTCAACTCAATAATTTGATTAATCCTTCTTGAGAAATCATCTTTTTCTTCATAGGATTCCTGGAGGAACCTCATAACAAGTAAAGCTAAATGAGTAGGAAAAATTGCTTCCTTGCCATAAACTAATTGGAAAGGAGACTTGCCTGTTGATCTCTTAGGAGAAACTCTGTTTGCCCAAATGGCATGAATAAGATGGTTGTCCCAACTCTTTTTATGGTCTTCAAGAGTCTTCTTAATGACCTTAACTAAGCTCTTGTTGGAAGACTCTGCTAGCCCATTACCCTGTGGATAGTATGGTGTATAATGGTGTAAAATGATTGAATACTTTTGAAAAAATGCAATCATTTTCACATTGTTGAAAGTTGTTGCATTATTTGTAACAATCTGTTGAGGACATCCAAATCTTGATAGGATGTTTTCTTCAAGAAATTTAATTACAATAGTATCAGTTGCATTTTTAACCCATATGGCTACTACCAACTTGGTGAAATAGTCTGTAGCAGTTAAAATCCATCTATGTTAATTACTGGAATGTGGATGAACTTCCCCTATAAAGTCCAATCCCCATTATATAAAATGAGCATGGAAAGATACTAGGACCAAAGGAAGTGCTGATAGTAATTGGCATGGTTTTCAACTTCTTACTCTTGCTCCAACTTCTTTAAAAAGTGTGGGCCAATAGAAACCTGCTTTTAAAATTTTGTAGGTTGTTTCTCTCCACACATAGTGTCCACCACAAAACCCTGCATGGAATTGATCTATAATTCCCTCTGTTTCATTTTCAATTAAGTGCAGAAGAAGGATATTAAGAGGGCCTTTCCAATATATATTAGCATTAATAATGTATTATTTCATTGATTTAAGCTTCATAGCTTTGCACTGTTTCAAATTAAGATCAGTCGAACATTGAAAGTCTCTAATAAACTGCACAATATCAGAATACCAATCATAAAGTAGATATTTTTGATCTATGTGAACAAGTTATGGCTTGATCTGAAGAAAGAGGTTCTTGTGGATTCTCTCCTGATATTAAAAGAGGTTTCTGTGGATTCTCCCCTGATAACATTCAGAAACCAGATTAATCCCCAATACTTTATAGTTGGATTCAGCTAACAATTTGGCTAGGCCTTGGCCTTTACTACCTTTTTGGTTTTAATTTCAAGGTCAAATTCAAGTATTTTAGCAATCCATCTCCCTCTTCTTCCATCAGTATTAAGCTGAGTCAAACTAGTTTTGACAGCATGGTTAGGGACCTAAGATGTAATGTTTGAATGCAGAATATAGGTTCTAAAGGCTTTGAGGGCTTGAATTAATGCATAAGCTTATTTTTCAATGATATCATACTGAAGTTCAGCATCTCTCATAACTTTGGAAAAGAAGGCTATAGGTTGGTCATCACCGTTTGTATTTTTCTGTAAAAGTATAGCAGCTAAGCTTGTCTCGAATGCAAATGAAAATATACTAAAAGGTGAAGAAGTGTCAAGTTTAGCGAATGTAGGGGCCTCATATATGGCCTTTTTGATCTAATCAAAATCATATATAGCCAAGACTTTCCATTTCAATTTATTACTTTTTTTAAGAATATATGTTGTATCTTTAACTATCTCATCATAATTTGGGATGAACCTTCTGAGAAAATTGATCTTTCCAACGAAGGTTTGTATCTCTTTCTTATTCCTTGGCAGAGATAGGGTCTGAATAGTTGAAACTCTCTTTGGGTCAATTATAACTCCCTCCTTAGAGATTATATGCCCTATTAATTTCCCTTCCTTCACAAAAAACAAAGATTTCTTCGAATTGATGGATATGCCAAATTTCCTGCACCTGTCAAAAACCTTGCTCAAGTGTTTTAAATCACTTTCATCAAAATCAGAGAAAACAGTTAAATCATCTAAATAAATGATAGTAAATTCAGATGTTTTACCTACAAATGCAAGGTCCAAGGCTCTCTAGAAATTGGCTCCAGCATTGGTTAACTCGAATGACATTCTGGCATACATAAATGTACCCCAAGGAGTGGTGAATGAAGTTTTATCTTAGTCGGCTTCACTTACCATAATCTAGTTGTAACCAAAAAATCCATCTAGCATAGAAATCCTATTAGCCCCTGAAACTTTTTGGAGTAGATGGTTCATTTTAGGCAATGCATAGGTATCCTTTAAGGATGATTTGTTCATATTTCGGAAATCTTCACATAGTCTAATCTCACCATTTTTATTTCTAACAGGAGCTAAGTTGGCTACCCAATTAGATTACATTAAGGGCACAATGATATGAGCATCAAGCAAATTTTTAAGTTCTTTCTCAATGGTTGGCAGTAGTATGGGATTGATTCTTCTTAGCTTTTGCTAAAAAGGCTTTGCTTCTGGCTTCAAACGAATCTTATGCTCAATCAAAGATGTGTCATAAGTTTTCAGTTCATTATAAGACCAGGCAAAAAAGTCTTTGTAGTTTTTAAGAAGATTCAAGTATTTAGTTTTTACATCCGAAGGTAAGGTTGATGACAAATTGATATTTCTCACATCATCCACAGTCCCAATATTTCATTCTTCGGTTTCTTCTTCAGGCGAGTGAAACAAGGTATCTTTAGAGACATCATTATTATCAAATAATTTTTCCAATGGGACTAATCCTTTAGGAATAAAATTATTAGATAATTAGATGATATCGTGATCGAGAATTTTAAGACTAAATGAAGTTTCTGGATTTTGTTGAGTTAATTCTGGAATATCATTTTGATCTCCTTTAATTTGAAAATTAATTCATCAATAACTTGAAGGAAAGATTTCAACTGTTCATCATCTTTGAAAATTTGTTATCAGGAATTGATGGCCGATACTTGACTTGGATTTGGTATTCTAATGATACTGGGTTAGGGATTTTGAAAGGGCTTGCTGAGACAACTAGTGAATCAGCATGCATGTTTTCATCTCTGGGAATAACAGTTATGTTAAAATCTTGGAAGAAATTTTCAATTGTGTCCCAAGCTTCATTTTTGCATGACCTAAGCCTTGGGTGTTTAGTCTGACACAAATTTCTAACATGGTTCACTATAAGCTCAAAATCCGAAAATACACTCAAGTTTTGAACCTTTAAACTTCTAGCTAACTCAAGACTAAGAAGAAAAGCCTCATACTTAGCCACATTATTCGTAACCTCAAATTCAAGTTTACATGACTAAGTAATGTTTCTTTATTTAGTGATATAAGAACAATTCTTGCTCCTGCTCATTCTTTTGAGCAAGATCCATCAAAATAAAGTTTCTAGATATCTGTTTCAACAACTTTAGGTTGGGAAACAATATTTTCAATGGCAAGTTGAGTGTTTGATGAATTTTTTTGAAGACAAGTGAAAGCAACCAAAATCTTGATCTACCACATAGATAAGGTGGTTTTTTGCTTGATCAGACCTACAAACAGTATGAAGGAATTTGACTTCCCTATATAACCTTAAATGCTTACCTCCATCCATCTGAAGTGATCCTCCAAGTTTAACATAGCATGATCTAGATAGAAGCATGCCAAATTTGGTTTGAATATTAGTGACAACTATGTCTAAAACTATACTTTTGACAAGTATTTGAGCTAAGGTGACAACTAGGTCTTTGATCAAACCTAGGCATGGTACTTTCTTTGAGTCAAAGGTGTAAAGGTCATGATAGGAATGTGTGACTTGTAACTGAAGCTAATCCAGTTCATGATAGGAACGTGTGACTTGTAACTGAATCTAATCCATAATTACCTTTGGCATAAGGTTATGAGAGGCTATAAAATCCAGCATGCAGTTGTACAAAAGAAAATCATGAGCTTTTACTGTTACATAAAATGGTGGAACAATTTCATTAATCACATTAGAACTAGGGCCAAATAAAACCGAGGATTTTTCATCCTGTAGACTAATAACATCTCCTTCAGCATCTACACTAGAAGATTGTATACATTTTGACACTTGATTTTTGTAACCAGTATTTTTGGAAAGTTAGGCTAAAGGTATAGGAATCTTGACCCTTTCCAATTCCTTTTCAATATTAAAAGTGGTCTAAACAGTCTTGTCAAATGAAAGGGTTTCGGTGGATGACTTTGTAGTTTGAGGTGTTGGTGTTTGTGTCTGAATGGTTTTCATTGCAGGTTCGATTATGGTGGTCGATTTTGCAAGTCAACCAGGGCCTGATCTAGGCCTTAGATCATATCTTTTATTCAATTCTGCAATTAAAAATTTAGATAATGCTAAGTATTTTGAAAGTTGAGCATCTCCTGGTTCTTGTTCAAAGGGTTGAGGTGGGGATGAAGGAACTATGGCCATTTGTACTGTTGATGAATCAATAATATTGATATCTTCAGTGATTAAAAGGTATGTATCATGTGACTGTTGATAATCAATCATCAAAGGTGGTTGAATGTTTTGCTCAGAAGTTGGTCTGTGAAGAATTTGCATTTGAGGAGTTCTTCTAAATTGAGATTGAGCTTGAGGTCTGACATAAATTTTTTGAATAGTTCTACGTTGTGTTTCAATTTTGAAAATCATATTAGAAATTTTCCTAAGAAAAGATGTAATTTCATCAATTTTTTTATCTTAAATTTTAGATTTGAAGGAAGATGAATCATTAATCTTAGCCTTTAGTTTTCTTTCTTATTTTTCTGCTTTAATTTTGAATTTCCCAGAAGCTGACCTATTGCCTTCTACCTCTATAGCATTTGTCTGCATGTCCTTTAATGTATTAGAAACTCTTTCCCTTAGCATGACTGCAAAATAATCATCAAATTCTTTGGAGAATATGACCTTTGTAGCTCCTACTGGTGATTTACAAGCAGCAGGCACTCTATGATAGAGTTTGTTAAATCTTTTGTTGAATTTAGCAATGAGTTCACCAGGGTTTCTCTTTAATTCTTCAAATTCAGTAAGGAAGTAAACAAGATCTTTCTTTACCCCCATTGATTTTTGAAGATTATTATGAGCTCATTCGAAGTTCTAATCGAGTCATATTTGAGCTACCTAAACTAGATCCTAACATTTCCTTCTAAATATTGCACAAATAATCTCATATAAACATTTTCCTCTTCTATGTCTATATTGTCAGCAAAATCTAGGAAGGTTGATACATGATCCCCTATTGAGGGACCTGTTTCTCCATTGAACCTTGGGAGATGTTTTAGATAACCATCAGGAAAATTTCCCAATTTTGCAGGGAGAACTAGAGCGGCATACCTAGCTTGCACAATGGGTTGAAAAGCCATAATAGCAGGAGGAGTATGGGGTGTCTGAGTGAATGTTGATGAGGAAGAGGAAGATGAAGAAGATGAAGGAGATGAAGATGAGTCAGTAGGTGTATTAATATGTGGAGGTGAGGGAGGATACCTCTTTAAGGATTTGAAAGGGGTTTTGATAACCAATTTTTGAACTCCTAGTGGGAAGTCTTCCTTATCTTCAAATAAGGGACTCGAATAGACAAAAAATGTCTCCTCAAAATTAGTTGAGGATGATGGAATAGAATAAGGGGTTGGAGTAATGAAATCTTTAGGTTTTAATTCAAGTAAATGTAAGCCCAATTCTTCCTTAGATGAAGGTGATTTTATATGAATGGATGGAACTTGATATGTTTCAAGTGACCATATCAAAAAAGCTGATGGAAGGTCTACTCCTTTGGAAATAAGATCAGAAACCCTAGGAGGTAGTTCAGTCCAATCAAAATAGGTGGGTATAAATGAAAAGGGATCTACAGATAGAATTTCTTTAGGGTGTACAGCTAAACAAGAAGAAGGTGTTCTACATCTTCTCCTTGAAGAGGCTCCCCTGATGAGTCTTTCTAGGTCTGGTAGAGGGTTAACAATCTCATAATCAGAACGTGATATTGTATGCTTATAGGGAGCCATATTGGATGAGTGTAATTGCCAAGTGAAATATTTTGACCTATAAAATTATCCTTTATTCACCTTAAATGAAAGGTAAAATCATTGCCCCAGGGAAAATTTAACTTCCAGTTCTTCACTCCCTGACAACAGTGCCAATATGATGTTGTCCTTTGAGATAACCTAAGGTCAATGGGCTATGCCAAAGCATCTAAAATCTTTTGTTGATTTTAATGGTTTAGAGGACCAATGAACTATTTAAAAACAGGTGCTTTAAACTTAGAAAGATCCTTAATAATAAAAAAAGGTTGTTCTTTAAATACATATGGTTATTTTGATTTAAGTAGGATGGATAAGTAGAATATAGAGAAGTATAAGAGATTTAATATTCAAACTAAATATCTAGCCATTTATAAGTAAAAATCAAGAAAAAATGTTTCCTATATCAACAGAATATAATCAAACTGTTACAGAAATCTAGTGCAATTTAAATTCAAAGAGGAATAAACAATAACAGATAGTATTGCAAATTAATCTCTTTTTTAAAGGAACTTCAAAGCATATTCAAAATGAAACTGAGATTCAGTTAAATTTTCAATCGATGAGTGTAAAAGGATTGAATTATATGAAGAATACATAATGAAGAACATGATGAAAACAACTCATTAAGAGACAAGGCATATGAAGTAAATCCAGAATCTTTTATTTAATCAAAAATGCTCCATCTTAGTACAAATGTATGTGATAACTGGTTCAAGGGTGCAACCCTAAATACTTCGACGGAATGAAGTATCTAAACAAAATACAAAATATTACAATAAATTCCTAAGTGACATGACATTCTATTATTACTTAAAACTAATAGAAAGGGAAGAAATTCGATAAAAAAGAATGAATTTAAACATTTGGCCCTGCTTTGAAGGAAAGTTGTTGCTGAGTGGGGCACTATTCGAGTGTTGCATTGGAAAAGCTTATATGTACTCTAATCCTGAAATTCGCACAGCTTTTCCCATCGTTCTTCATCTGGGATTGCTATCTTGGTGACCTTATGGTAGATTGTTGGGTTGTGTTATATTATTTACACAACTAGCCCACGTAGTGAACCGGGGGATTAGAGGGGGGGAGGAGCCCCCCCTTTGTTGTGCCAATTGTGCAGCTGGGGTGTCACAGGGGGGCAGAAGCCCCCCTTGTCTAAGGGGTTTGAGGGGAGTGGGTATCCCTCCTCTATGGGGTTTAGGACAGTGCCCCAGGAAAAAAAAAATTGGACCGTTTATTAGGTTGGGCGGGCCTACCTATGGTTTTGTGCATGCTTTTCGCACATGGTTTTGGACGTGATGGTTTTCAGTCCATGGTTTTGGACATGATGGTTTTCGGTCCATGGTTTTGGACATGATGGTTATCGGTCCATGGTATTGGATGCTTCGGCATGTATAAATATGTATTGTAACATTGAAAGGAATATAATGAAAAATCAAGCTGGTAATCCCAGTTTTGGGATCCAAGGGAAAATCTCTATGAATATATGTTTTATGTGTTATGCTCCTGCACTGTTTATTTTCTGTGTTTTAGAATTCGTATGCAGGTAATTTTTGTATGGGGTTAAAACATACATAGATTTCATCTACCTCAATATACCAGGAAAAAGTGGGTTTTACAATGAAATATGTTTTATCTCATGTTGAATAAAACATATGTTGTTGATTTCTTCATAAAATGCCCTACATATCATGGAACAATTGATGTTGGAGGACTTCGTTGTGTCCTTGGCAATGTCCTGAAGCTTGTTGAAGTATTCCTCCTTGGTCATTAAATTATCATTGATCACAAGCAGTGAAGGAAGACCCTTCTTGTTCAATGCATCAATCCTTGTGAAAAATCTATTGACTGCAACTTCAAGAGTGTGACACTTCTCTGTCAATTGCACTACTAAGTTCTTTTTGGCCAGAACTTTCTTCACCTCTAGAATGGTTTCAGTCCAGTCATCAAATCCTAGATCATCCAGTTCATACATGTTTTTATAATTAAGAAACTTTATAATGTTGTTGGTTGTAGCAGGCATCTCTCCCAGTTGAGCATTTATATTGGCAATTGTCTGGTTTTCCTTTTCCATCAACTCCTTGACATTACCCAAAGTGTAGCCAATAGAAGATTCAGTTGTTGACTTCTTCCACGCTTCTATATGATTTTGAGCTCTTTGAAACTCTGTTGCATGAAATTTTTCGGATTTATTTTTATGATCCTCCATAAGTTTCACTTGATCATGCAATTTCTTGATTTCCTCAGTCTAAAGAGACATATTTTGGACTGCATTGGCCAACTTGTCTGCATCATCTCCTGTACTTGTTGTAGCTAGTATGGATGTAGGAATGATTGTGATAGGAAGTGCTTCTAAAGGGGTAGTCTTTTTAGTAGCTATCTCCTTTTCCTTGATCAATTCCTCCATCTTTGTCTCCATTTGTTTAAGCTGTGCAGTCTACTCCATGATGAGTTTCATCATATTTTCCTTTTAAGTCTCTGTCTCTGCAATATCCTTAGCTAGAGGATCTTCAGTAGCTAGCAGTTTTAACTACTTCCTCAATGTTGCTATATCCAAATTCTTCTTTTTGATCAGCTCCTTTGCAACATTGATGTTTGCAGGATCATAACCCAATTTGATTACCAAATCTTCCAAGGTTTTAATCTTGGTGTCTTTGGCAAGAGCAAAAACTTTCTCCATCTTTAGCTGTGACTGGACATTTGCTAGTGTAACCTGTAATTTGGACAAAGTCATGGTAGTGTTAGTGACAGTAGAGAAAATAATTTTCCATTTTTCTTATGCATCTCCATTTGGTCAATGCGATGTATATCCTTGACACCAAACTCAAAATATGTCTTTTTGTAGTCTGATGTTCCCTTGGGCTGAGGAACTTGTGCCTGAAGGAATGCCATCTATATTTTCCCCTTCTCTGAGTCAAAGGCTGATAGTAGCCTGCTTTGGGCACCAGAAGTCTGCTTCCAGAACTGTTTGTAAGTGTTAATCTTCAAGGCTTCATTTTTTACTTTTATTTCTTTGAAGATATCCATTATGCTCTTCTCTACCTCACCTGAAGTAGATGTACATGTCTGCATTAATGTTGTTGCTCTTGTCAAGTTGAAGAGGTATTAGGAGACTGTGTAGACTGATCACCCATTAATGAAGAAAGAAGTGGCTCATTGGTCGTGATGATAATCTGTTGCTCTGAATCTTTGGTAAGGCTTAGTCTAGAACTAAGATTAGCCTTCTTTCTATACATAATTTTAAACCCCTCACAGAAAATATTAGTGCCCAAAGGGGACTCTTCTTCTCTACTCCCCTTAGATGTCTTCTCCTGCATGGTAGGAGTCTGCACTTTTGATGAGGAGACATGTTATTCTTCTGCCTCCTGTAAGGTGTTCTCGATCCACTGTAGTTCATTCTTGTACTTTTATATTTCTGGCCTGGGTGTGTGAAAGTAAGGAGTAGACTTGGTTTCTATCCTTAGTTTAGAAATGATTCCCAATGGATCATAAGACCAAGTAAAACCAAGAGTGAATTGCATTTCCTTCAAAATCTTATATGCATCTTCCCCTGTTGTCCTGCTATTCCAAATGAAAGGGCAAACCTGTGTTTTTATCTTAAACTGAGACTTTTTCTTGGCAGCAACGAAGTGGATTTCATCCATGTTGATCACCTACATGATCTAGTCCAAGGCAAAAATCCTCATTGGGAGGAATTTTGGCAGCTTGTAAGGTGGGAGCTCACATCCAAAAATCCTTATTTTTGTATAATTTTCATACAGGTACCAGTCCCCTGTCTGAACTTGTTCTGACAGCTGCAACACCCTTTTGATATCTTCATTGATTCTTGGTTTAGTTCTGCTACTTGGGATGCATATGGCTGGGTGAATAAACATGTTAGTAAATTTTTTGTAAGTGTACTCTTTCTGCTCTTTCATAACCAGAGTAGTCTAGAAAATGATTGACTGTTGGTTTCCCTTCTCATCTAGATTTTTCAATGACAGGTTCATGTTGTCCCCCTAAAAGTATAGGAACATGTAGACTAAGACATAGGAATATTTGAATACCTCCTCTCTTGTAAATTTAACCAGTTGCTGATGAATATAATCTGCAAGAAAAAGGCTGAAATTGAACATAATTGAAGGCTTAGCATCAACAAAGAAGATGGATAAAAATCCTATAATGGCCTCATCTACCCATTGATCAAATTAGTAGCCAAGGAGGTAGGAGATTACATTAATAATTTTCTTGGCTCTCTCAAGGAATATGGAGGAGGGATCGGGAGAATTTTTCTTTGGTAATGTAGCATCTTGTGTCAAGAATAGTTCAAGAGTTTGGGATCTCTTAGAAAAGTCTAATTTTTGGTATATTTCAACTACAACTTCATAAGAAAATGGGGTGGCATTGTTTACTATGGTGGTTTGCATCATTTGATCAATGGCCTGAGGGGTTATGGTAAATAAAATTTCTCTAGTGGGGGTGACTATGGCCCTTTCGCTTGGAAAGTATGAGGCATGAAATTTCCTAATGAAATCAAGGGTGATGTGGGTACGAGGAAAGATGTAGTGAGGTAGGTTTGACTCCCACAACTAGATATCATCTGATTTATCAATATATTTATCTTTGAGCTAGAAGTGCATCTCGAAGAGGTCAAGCTCACAGAGTGTCTCGTGAATTTTTCAATCTCTATCATCCATAAGGACATGGTGAAGATCCACAGGAGGATAAATTAGAGGATTAACAATTTCCTCTAGTCCTTTGTCCTTTGGAGGCATGTTGGTTATGGATGAGAGTGCAAATTGGATTGGGAGGAGACAATTTATAGACAAACAGAAGGTTCTGGAGTCAGAAATAGAAGGAATAAGTTGGAAATGATCAGATAAAGAGTGTCTTTGGCGATTGACAATGTTGGGATTTATTTGAAGACATTTTCGGAAGAAATCGCATTAGTAGAATTAGACCGACGCGTTTCGAACCAACTAGTGTGGTTCATCATCAAAACAATATGAACAATCAGATCATAGCTGCAAGTTAAATAGGGAGTCAGAACCATGTAACAGCTATAGGGGAAATAGCTAAAAAATGGTTATTTTTAATAGTTATAGGGGAAACAACTAAAAAACGGCTATTTTTGACTGGATAGGAAAATGGGACAAATTATTATTATTTATTAATAATTAATAATAAAATAATAAATCAAATATAGTATATAATTATAAATAAACAACATGACCCTTATAAGTCAAAAAAAATTATTCAAATAAAATAATAATTAAGTCAAATGAATTAAATGTAATAGAAATAATATTAAATTATTTAAGTCAAATAATATTAAATAGATATACTATATAGTTATAAATTAATTATCTTGGTATAAATCAAATTTGTTTATGTCATAAGCTTATTTCTAATTATAAATAAATAACTAACATGACCCTTATAAGTCAAAAAAATATTATTCAAATAAAACAATAATTAAGTCAAATGAATAAAATTTAATTATTTAAGTCAAATAATATTAAATAGATATACTATTTAGTTATAAATTAATTATCTTGGTATAAATGAAATTTTCTTAAAAATTAATAATTAAAATACATTCAAATTGAATTCATAATTATTCAAAAAAAAATAGTTTTTTTTTTCTTTTTTTTTTTTGAATGTCAGGATTTGGTGAGCAACCTGTAATCAAATCAATTAACAGTGATCCAACATGAATTCAGTAACCTGTTCACATAGAGGAAGGAGGTTTATATAGGAATTTTGGTTTTCCATTGGTGGCGTGGGTCCGTTGAATTAATGGCTAAGCCAATTAAATTCTGAACAGATGAATTCTAGAGGGAATGAATATGATTTGATGGGGTTTAACAGATGGACGAGGTGGCTGAAGGAGAATGGCGAGAGCGCAACGGTCATGTAAGAAGTATCAGGAGAAATTGAATCAGCTTTTCGTAGGGGGGGTGAGTGGTTTGTGGTTTCACTCATGGGGGGTCCAAAATGCTATGGAGTTGCCACGTAGGGGCGGGCGCGGTTTAGTATACCACCCATTTCGGACCCCCCCCTCCCCCAGGCGGTAAAGCTCGGATGGCTGGGGGTGGGAATTGCATGTAGACCGTCGAATGTGGGAAGATGGGCAGATATGAATCGTGACATAGCGAGGGATTAACTGTGACGTGATAAAATATCTTGGTGGGGTTGGGAATCAATATTTAATGTAATGTTTGGAAATATGAGAATGAAGGGAATTATGAGCGGAAGGGTAATATGGTATTAAAACTTAGGATAGTATTAATACTTAGATATAGGTAGTTAAAACTTAGGAATAGTATTAATACCCAATATTGATATATAAACCTTAGCATAACCTTTACTCTTCTTTCTTTTTCTTCTGCACATGAAAACATAGTTGATGTTTGATTATGGCGCATTTAGACTAGCAGCCTGTGCATTTTCAAAAAAAAACATAAAATGAAGCCTTCTTTTTCTTTTGCTTCCCTAGCATTTTATTTTCCTTTGCCTTCTTTATTTAGGGTAATGAGCACCTAACATTTTATTGATATGGATGCCTATAAAACATCAAATTTACCTAACATTTTAACTTTTCTTTCTTTTGCATCCATATCCTAACTTCACATTTTAAAATTATTTTGACTAATATGCTAACTTATCAAAACTAAATAATGTTATAACAATGGTTGAGATGCTTTACGAGCTATTGCAAGGATGAGAAAAAAACACTGTAAGGAGACCTGGAAATCAAGGATGCATACACATATACATATTTGATATCTTTGGCATATACATCAAAACATTAATCCATGGTATGGACGCAACCATCCGTATAGAAAGGACCATGTGAAAATATCCATGGAATGGGTGCAGCCATCCAAATGAAAAGGATCGTCTGGAAGTCTAAGATCCATGGTATGGACGCAGCCACCCAATATAGAAGGATCATCATCGTCATAGATATAAGGTCCCACAGCTTGGTCATAGCCATCCATATAAAGAAAACATGTATACAATCATTAATAATACATAACTCCACACAACTTGAGTTATATTAGACAAAACTCAGGGTCTTGTGCTCCATCCCAACCTGATTAAAGCATGAATTCTAACATGCGAATGAATGTGTCGAAGTCAAACATGCTAAAAAACCACCTGATTATCACCCAATGATGTGAACCTTTAATAGGTATGAGAGAAACCACCAATAATGTCAATGGCTCCCAAGGTACGACAGTATAATCCATGAATGTGAAAATGAACTTGAAATCAAACATCCATGGAATCATCCAACCGAAGGCCAATGATGAAAACGTGTTGTTGAATGTGAAGAACTTGCCATTAAGTCATGCAAGCTCTAACGTACTGAAAGGGAGTTTCTAAGTCATCTACTTGGATAATGAGTTGAAGTCGATAAGAAGTGACTCATGGAAGGAGGGCCATAATGATTCCCTCATCATTGACATGAAACAAGGAATAAAGTGGAATAAATGAGTATGACCCAGGACTTTGGGAAAAGGTCAGAAAATGTATAGGTAATAAACTGCAGATAGGACTTCTCTAAAACATATCGGCAACACGAATCCAAAGTGTGGAAGAATTTGACTCAACATAGGACCAAGGGTCACGATGACGAAGTGGAATAGTCATATGAGAGTCAAAATGGATCACCCAAACCCAAAAGGACAAGTGACTGAGTGAGGATATCCCAAACCCAAAATGAGAAACAGATGAGTGTCATGTTCAAGAGCGACATGTTGCCTATACAATTTCAAGTTCACTTTTTCTCCACTATTTCTAGTGAGTACCCAAAGTATTTTTAATCACAAGATTGAAGGGGATAGCATATGCTTGTCATATAAGTTCATTCCTCAAATGAATCCATCCTAGTAATTTTTACAAGTCCTAGGAAGGAGAAACTCGGTCTCATCATAGTGACAAGTCTTTCATTGTTTAATTTTAACGAGTCTGGCGGAAGAGTAACTCAGTGTCTTTTTCATATTTAGAGATTTTGAAAAAGAGATGAAAAAGAAAACTCCATCAGGTCCCTTTTTGTAATTTTGTCTCTCGAACCCGAAAAGGTAGACAAAAATATCCGAGAGAACCTCTTGACCATGTCGACCAAGGTGTACCTTTTTCATAAATAGTCAATCTCAGCCCGAAAAGAGGGGTAAATGTATACAGAGACGACATCAATTCATTTAATTTAACGATTTCGAAAAGACAAGTACTTGACGATCTTTTCATCTTTCGAGAGTCAGAAAAGAGCTTAAAGATGACTCTAGGGGGGTTCCTAATTTGTTTATATTTAACGATTCCGAAAAAGAGATAAAACAAAACTCATTGAATCAGTCAAAAATGATCATTGTTACCACCAAAAGATCTTGTAAACTACAAAAAGACAACCACACATCACCAATATCGAGAAAAATAATAAAATATTGGTAAAAATGTATTTGAAAACTTATAAATAGATAAAAAGTAAAAAACATTTTACCATTTCTCTTTGAGTAATTTGGAGAGTGCATTTTACCCTCTTTTCCTTGATTATTTAGGTAAGCGGTGTGGTAGATCCGGGGCACCATTTCACGAACTATAAGTTGCAGCTAAGATCTCTTCCCTTTCTCTTGTGTTTCATACCATTTTCATGCCATTCAATAGAATTTTTTTCTACTTAAGAGGATGATTTTAATTTTTATAATCTGGGGCAATCAACACAAGTTTGATCTTTGGATCTGCACTGATCACCCCTTAACCCAAAAGGTCCTCACACTTCCAGCGTGAAAATAATTTGAACAGTTGCGTTGGGCCCAGAGCGAAAAATAAAACGATAAATCCTCTTTTTAAATCGGTTTTTTCAAAATTTAACTCCATTAAAAAGCTTCTAAATATTGTTTGTGGATTATTTGTAGGAGATTTCGATGGATAATGTTGATGTTTTGAGGGACTATGGGTTGCTCAAATTCTTTCAAACCCTGGGACTCAGAGTTTGGAATGAGCTGCTAGAATATATCATAGGATTATGGGATGTCAGTCATGATATCTTCATCGTTGGAGATCAAGAACTAGAACTAGAGGTAGCTAACATCTACTTCATCACTAGATTTTCCAGGAGAGGAGAGAGGGTTCAACTCTTTAGATCTCGTACCGGAGGAGAGAGCACTAATACCCTGATCAGAAGGCATTGCCAAGGTGAAGAAACAACCATGAGTGGGAAGGTTAAGATAGAAATCATCGACAACCTACCCTTGAGGATTATTCAACATACCATGGCCCGTATAGCTGGGGCTCAAGCATTGTATGAGGCAAAAAAATATCAGTTCCAATACGCAGTGGACAACCTTACTCCAACAGTATTTAACTGGTGCGAAGGATTGTTTGTAAACATGAAGAGACAACTTACCAAGTGAAAAATAGGACGCTTGAAGCAGTTTGGGTTTGAATCAATCTTAGTCACATTCTTTTTGGAGTGTGTGCCCATGTTTCGGTACCAGTGGGTAGAGGTGGACGATCCAGCTTTGAGAGATCCGAGGTTACTCATATGGAGTGAGATCATGCCTCAAGTTGGAGGAGGTCAATGAATGCATTTCCCTCCATCATTCTTTGGTTGGCTACACCAACAGATGATCGTCGTGGATGACTATGCCTATGTGGGCATAAACTTCAGAGGAGACCCAAGTCTTCCTCTACCACCTAGTGCACAATGGACCGATGCCGGTAAAAGCTCATTTTTTGGAATTTTTCAAGTTTTATGATTTTTTTTTAGTGTATTTGAGAGTTTACTTATGATAATTTTGCAGATGTGGGACCGGAAAGACCTCCCGGGATGTCCTCGATAGCTCGACGAGTAGCATGCCCAGTAGAGGAAGACACTTCATATGAGGAAGGAGCAAATCCTATAGTTGAGATAGAGCGAAACCTAGAATTGATTACTTGGGGGATTATAGAGTATGATACTATAGATGATATGTCACTGAGGTACCAAAGGCATGCAGTAGGATTATCCATGAGACTGCGTTGATTTTTAGGTTGAGTGATTAGAGCAGTCTCATGCTATCATGAGCATCATGTGGATGAATAGCCTATTCCCAGTCATGTTTATCTACATTTTTGTAGGCTTTCAAAGCCATGTGTCCCGGAACACTATTTTTTGACGTTTTGATATAAGAAAATTTGATAGACTCGATATATATATATATATATATATATATATATATATATACATATGCATGTTTCTATTGCCTACTTATGTGTTCATATATCATGGTGATGTGTTCGATTTTTTACAAGTGACGTAAATGTCTATCTAAAACATAAATTGCTAATGCATCTGTTAATGTATTCAAATTTTGTGGAATGTGTTGATATGTAATGTAATCAAAGTTTCTTTCCAGTAATCGAACACATAGATACATGCATGGGGTCATTTTCATTTATGTCTGTTATTCCACTATTTGGCCAATTCGATGCCTACATGTCATGCCAACGGTGAAACTTCAGTTTCATTCTTTGTTGATCGATTACCTAAGTCCGAAAATGGGATCCATCTGAAATTTTTTACGCATGATCATCCATGTAAATATCTTTTGTACTTTAGTGTGTAAAATCATTAATGTGCATTTTGATTTTTTGGTGTGATTATTTTCTTTGCAAACATGTTTCCTCTACTTAGCTTGTGTTCCACTCAGTTTGTAGATGATGTCAAACCATTATGTTGGTTTTTCTGATGGTGCTTGTCGTAGCACATGGAACCTATCTTCCCTTCTGCGGCTTGGGCACTCTTCGCCCCTAATGGTGAGTTGATCAATTTAGAAGGAATTTCCCATGTCTAGAAATAACCATGAGTGGGAAGGTTAAGATAGAAACCATCGACAACCTACCCTTGAGGACGATTCTACATACCATGGCCTGTATAGCTTGGGCTCAGGCGTTTCATGAGGTAAGAAAATATCAGTTCCAATACGCAGTATATTGCCTCACTCCAACAATATTTAACTGGTGCGAAGGAATGTTGGTCAACATGAAGAGATAGCTAATCAAGTGCAAAATAGAATGTTTTAAGAAGTTTTGGTTTGGACCAATCTTAGTCACATTCTTTTTGTAGCATGTTCCCTTATTTTGGTACCAGTGGGTAGAGGTGGACAATCTAGCTCTGAGAGAACCGAGGTTACTCAAATGGAGTGAGATCATGGCTCAAGGTGGAGGATATCAACGGATGTATTTCCTTCCACCAATAGCTGATTGTAGTGGATGACTATGCCTATGCGAGCACAGACTTCAGAGGAGACCCGGATCTTCCTCTACCACTTGGTGCACAATGGATCAATGCAGGTAAAAGCTCATTTTTTGAAATTTTTCAATTTTTATGATTTTTTTAAAGTGTATTTGAGAGTTTACTTATGATAATTTTGCAGATGTGGGACCGGAAAGACCTCCCAGGATGTCCTTGATACCTCAGAGAGTAGCATTCCTAGTAGAGGAATATGCTTTGTACAAGGAAGGAGAAGATCCTATAGTTGAGATGGAGCGAAACCTGGAAATGATAACTTGGGGGATTCCAAAGTATGCTACTATAGAGGGCGTGTCATTGTAGTACCAGATGCATACAATAGGAGTATCCACGAGACTGTATCGGTTGTTAGACCAAGTGATTGGAGCGGTCTCATGCTATCATGAGCATCATGTGGGCGAATAGCCTATTCCTAGTCGTGTTTATCTGCACTGTTGTAGGCTTTCAAAGCCATGTGTCTCAAAACACTATTTTTTGAGATTTTGATATAACAAACTTTGACAGACTCGATATATATATATATATATATATATATATATATATATATATATATATATATATATATATATATAGAGAGAGAGAGAGAGAGAGAGAGAGAGAGAGAGAGAGAGAGAGAGATATTCATGTTTCTATTGTCTACTTATGTGTTCATATATCATGATGATGTGTTCGGTTTTTTACAAGTGACGCAAATGTCTATCTAAAACATAATTTTCTAATGCATCTGTTAATTTATTCAAATTTCATGGAATGTGTTGATATGTAATGTAATCAAAGTTTCTTTCCAGTAATCGAACACGTAGATACATGTGCAAAATTTGTGGATTTCTTACTATATAATGACCATATAATTGTAGCACAATGAGTTGTGAATCTAACTTAATAACCAAATTTATGATTCCGAGAGCAAATATTTTTGATAACAGTTTAATAACTGCACTGTACTCAGCAATATTATTAGTTATTCATCCCGGGAAAATACCTTGTAAATTTATCAACTCGCCATTAGGGGCGAAGAGTTCCCAAGCTGCGGAAGATAGGTTCTGTGTGCTATGACAAGCACCATCATAGACACCAACATAATGGTTTGACGACATCTATAAACCAATTGGAACACAAGGTAAGCAGAGGAAACATGTCTGCAAAGCAAACAATCACACCAAAAAATCAAAGTGCACACTAATGTACAAAAGGTATTTACATGGATGACCACGCGTAAAAAATTTCAGATGGAGCCACTTTTTAGACTCGCGTAATCGATCAACAAGGGAAACAAAAGTTTCGCCATCGGCATGATGTGTAAGCATCGAGTCGGCCAAATAGTGGAATAACACACATAAATGACAATGCTCTCATGCCCCCTGGGCGAGTGATGGTCACGAGTCATAAGATGAATACCCCATTGAGATAATGGGAAAATGGTATAAATTTGGTGAGGAGATCTCACGAAAGTAGGAAAGAAAATATCAAGCTCATGGTGAACAAAATATGCCCCTAGTTGAAAGGTCTTGACAATTTTAGGTTGGATAGAAATGTCAATTGGCAAGGTAGTAATAATATTTCCCATACCTTCAAACAAAACTTCATACACCAAAACATTGGTTTGAAGTGGATGTGTTGGGTTATGAGAAAAAAATTCTCAAGACACTAATAAATGAGGAATGATGATGAGCATCATTCTAGGGAGTTTTGTCAAGAGACATAACCTCAACAATACTCTTGTCGGTGGGAAATATCTCGTTCAACGGATCTAGATAATCCCATGAACTAAGCTAAGGAGATTGTGAATACATGTCTAGTTGCATACTAAGAATATCATGACTTTCAAAGGTAGCCGTTGAAGCCAAAATAACTTCTCGATAAGCTTGTTCTAAAGGACTTAGCGGCATAGCCTCACCAAAAGAGTCAACCTGATCCAGAGCAGGAATGATCCATGGATCACTTGAGGTTGAGATCATGTTGATCAAGGCGATATGCAGAGGTGGGAGAGAAAAAGTTCCCATTAAAGCAAAATCTTTGAAAAGACCTGCCCACACACTCTCATAGGGAATATTGGTACTTCCCACATATGGGACATTGCCATTTGAAGAACTGGAAGAGAAAAAGGACAATTGATCGACGGTGACGATTTTCCCTTCATGAGGAAAACGAAGCACACAGAACAAAGAGAAAGCCACACAAAACATGGCGTGAGTCCAACTTCATGCAAGGAGAATGTTGTAATTCAGATTTGTATCTACAACTTCCACTTCTAACTCGACAATTTTCCCTTCCAAGATGATGGGAAAACTTGTGAGAATACCATAAGGACGGGAGCCTCTGCCACTAAAGGCTTCTAAGGTATTCAGATATTGATTGATAGGTGGAGAGTCAATGGCTTTCCAACTTGAACCAGAAATGGTGCAGGTGGAAGCACCTTCAATAATGACATTCCAATTAATTTTCTTCCCTTTTATAATGACTTGAATCAAAAAATCAATTTGATGGGGAAGACAAGGAACACGATTTTTCAGATCAAAAGTGATCAAATTCGAATTTGGAGGATCGATTCCTCCTATAGCAGATAATAATGATTTCCACTACTTAGACAAGTTTGGATAACTCTAAGGTAGACATCTCTGAAGGTGGTTGAGCCAGATCTTCAGCAATATTGTAATGTTGAGCAGCTCTAGCGTTTGGATTATAAGATGATTTCCAAAGCACACCTTTAGGATCTGGTTGGATGACAGATTCATTCTTAGGTCTCTTGATATGAGGAGGACTAGAACTGGGTGGAGCAGAAGTAGAAGGTTTATCAGTGGCTTCCTTTTCCACCATCTTCTTTTGAGGAGTTTGATAATATTTTGACTCGATGATAATAGAAATAGGCATTGTTCCACTCATGTAAATCTGAGAAATTGAAGAGGTAAAGGATTGGAGTTTTTCTACCAATTGGGTTATGTTGTGATGGAAATGGCTCTTTCATTACAGCCAGATTTCATTTCAATAAGTGACTAACTTCTGCATGACGGGGACAATCCTTGGTATATTGATATTCCTCACAAATGAGGAAAGGATATTTGGGCTTATGTTTGGAGGCATCATCAATAGATGGATTAGGAGGATCTTGTTTTAGGGTATCATATTTTGCTTTACCTTTACCCTTATTTTTACCTTTTAAGGGTTTGTCTACCACGGTAGACTAGACGGGATTAACCTCAGAGGTTTTACCAGGATTCAAAGAGGATTTCGAAGGAGGATTGGATGCAGTACTTGAAATGAATTTTTCTTCGAAGAAGATTTATTTGACATTTGAGATATTAATCCAATAATACCATTGATATGTGGTACATTTGGATACTTCAAAGATTCTGGATCCGAATATGGCCTTGGAGCATCAGGCAAGATTTCATATAGCGTGTCAGATTAGCAATAAACCAAATCTAAATATTGGGCATAGGAAATGGCTTAATCTTCGGTAACACAACCTCCCATTTCTATGTCTGCAGCAATTTTGTTTATGAATGATTAGGTAAACCATTCGGTTAATAACTCATCAGGGATTTCAAACTTGATTTAACGATGTCAACGTCTCCATTCATGGATGTGATCGGAGATGTGGGTCGCAATATCCTGTTTTAGAGATGTGAGCAAGTGGGTACCAATTTCATAGAGAATTGGTAACTGGAAGTGAGTGAGGAAGGCCATGGCCAAAGAATTGAAGTCTGAATAGGTACCTCAAGGTAACTCGATGTACCATTTTGTGGTAGCACCCATCAAGGTTCGTTCAAAGATACGTAGATGAACAGAGTCGTCAATTTAGTAATTGGAAGAACACCATAAGTGATAAGTCATCACATGGGCCTGGGGGTCTCTTCAGCTTTTCCTTTGAATTTTGGGAAATCTCTAGGAATATTTGTGGGAATTGAAGGCCAATAAGGTGAATGAATAAATTGATACATCCGGAAACTCCAACGTCACTAGAAACGGAAATTGTAGGTTAAAAGGAATGTAAGGCCTTTGATAAGGCCCAATTTGTGGATTCCATCCTTGCTGGTAAGGGTTTTTTCCCTAAATTGGTGGATTTTGACTATAAGGAGCTTGATTTTCCCCCCACTAAGGGATACCCTGACCATAAGGTGGGTTCTTCCTCCATAAAGGTGGGTTCTTTCCAGGGTAAGGTTAATATTGACCTGCCATACACCGTTGAGAACCATAAGGTGGATAAACATTTTGCGCAACATGTGGATTGTAAGGTTGCTACAACTGATGACCATGGTGATAAAAATTTTGGCCTTGTGGTTGCAAGGTTTGACCTTGCTGATATAAAGGTTGAGATTTTTGTTGCAAGGGATGACCTTGTTGCTGCAATGGTTGACCTTAAGGATACAAGGTTCGATTCATTTGTTGGACAAACTTCTTTTATTGTTGCAAAAGTTGTTGAAAGTGTTCGTAAATTATATATTACAGAGAAATGGAACACATAAAATATATTGCAAAAAATATAAAGACATCAAACAAGAGAGACACAGATATACGTGGTTCACCCAATTTGGGCTACGTCCACGGAGAAACAGCCAATCATTCCTTTTATATTATCTAGCAAACTAAAGATATACAACCTACAGTAGATCCGCTATAATTCTCTCTCTTTCTCACTCAGAATAAATATGTACATAGACACAATACAATTCCCTCATATATAGTGAGGGGTTGCCTTCTAGGGAAAAAAACCCTAAATTAAACATAACTTCTACCATCAGATCTATGCCTAATGAATAGCCAAAATTGACTACGAAATTACAACATTTTACAAGGCAATTTTAAATCTATTTTTAGCTTTGGGGGCGCTTCCCCTAATCCCCCACTAGGAGGGGGGTCTTAAATATCGTTTTCACCCCCCCTTGGACCCCCCTTGCAGTGAAAATATTACCGACGTCATTGCCACCACATTACGAACTGGGGTCCAATGCGGTGATACATCCTAATAAAGAAGATAATCGGGTTTCACACCCAACAGAAACTACTACAGAGCCCTGTTGCTGTAAAGGTTGTAGTTGAACAGTTCCTTGAGGAATTCCTTGTTGGTATTGATAAGTTCCAATTGCAAGTTGACCATATGCACCAAGAACAGGATTTTGACCAGGTTGCATAAGAGAACCTACTTGTGGAATATAAGGTGGATTTTGAAGTGCTTGTGAACCATATAGAACATAAGACCGTTGGTGGGGTATCGGTGCCAAATAAGGTTGTTGATACGGGATATTACTTGCTCCAGCTGGAATAGATGATTTAGCGGGATTATACCACTAACAAGTTGACTCACTCCAACCATGTGAGGTTGTGATCCACTCAGATGGGTTCCACTTAAGACAAGAGGTATTCTTCGACTTCTCCCCCCATGTTGTGAATGAGGTGGTGGCACATTTCTTCCACTTGATGGGGGAATTGAGGAACTTACAGACTTATAAACTGAAACTGTCGATTACATCGGGATTGAATATTGGAACGAAGGTAACAGTTGTGTTGGAATAGTCGGTTGAATCAGAACTAAAGTAACGGTAGTTGTCACAGGGATATGAGAGGTCATATCAGGAATAAATGGACTAGAAGTTGGAATAACATTCGCTGACCAAATTGGATTTTCATGTAACGAAGAAGCACTGGGAGTTCCTGAAACTAGTTGAGCCAAGGTCGTATAACCATGTGAAAGCATAGGCCCATTATTTTCAGGAGGTGGTTGAGATGGAACTCTTCCTACATAAGTAAAACCTTCCGGAAAAAAGTTGTATTCATAATTATTATCAACACCAAGAGTTAGAATAGCTCAGACTTCCAAAGGACCTCAAGGAGAGGTTGGAAACTCACCTTCTGAATCCATAGGTGGAAATAATCGGCGAGGGGGAATCCAAGATGGTCATGGAAATAACTCCAAAGGAACATTGGGTTACTATAAGGTTGTTGGGGATATATCACCAATAGATCAAAAAGAGGATTCAAAGGGTATAAAACAAACCTTTGTGGACTTTCAAGGGTTTCTAGATCAGACTCCTAAGATGATGGTGAGTCTCGAGGTGGGGGAAGAGAAGCAATGGGTTGGATACTTGGCACAATTCCAAGATCAAAGCCTTGAGCTTCAAGTGATTGTGAAAGTTCAGGACGAACTCGTTGTGATGACCCTTCAGTATCATATGATGAAGGGGAATGGTGAGGTGAACACAATGGTTCAACCATGATGACTTTCTCTCAAGAGAAAAAGGATAAGATATGATTTGTTGAGGGTTTTAAAAATTAAAATTTACAAGGAATTACTCAATGTGAGGTCAAGAAGAACCTGCATGGGTTCAACATATTATCGTTGGCAGTTAAATTTATAGATTAAAACAACAAATAAATCAAAAAGGGTTATGCTATGCAAGATGGTTTACCAAGTATCCGTGAACTGTTATATACACCTTAGACGAAACCAAGGACTTAACATGCGTGGGTTGATCTCCCCGAATTTTCTGTTCAATGTATCACATTTAAAAGGTGGCAGACTCAACTACCTATGGCTAAAAGATAGAAACCTAGTGGGGTCTCCCAATTTATACTCGACGGTACAGGGAGCACAAGTTCGTGTTAGCGATGTCTAATTCATAACAATTCAATGAGAGTGTTCCCATACACATGTCATACTTAAGTGTCTCTTATATACCTGAAAGTACTGGAGAACCTTCGATATACTTTTGTACTGGAACGAGATTTCACCCCCGAGATACAATATAGGCAATTAATGACAACTCATATGTTTAAAGACATCGGAACACATCTCTAGCCTAGACCTCTAGATATTTGTGTTAGGTTACAAATTATCCTTAGGTTAATTGAGGTAAATTTTAAGTTTATCTTGAATTAGGTTTCAATTTTATGGCTCAACAATGTCACTTGAATTTGTATGATGCAACTAAATGAGAAAAAAGGAAAATTTTTCATTCGATGAAAGCTAAACTGATGAGGGAAGAGATACAACCAAGCAATTCATCAAACAAGCAAAAAGCATAAAAACATTAAATCCCCCTAACTTTTCGAATGCAATGCCAAAATGAAATCTTATGAGAAACAAAATCACTTTCTTTCACTAATATGCACCAATATTTTTTTTCTTTTTCTTTCACTTTGATTCAAAATGAAAACAAATGCATGAGTAAAGGAAAAATGATTTTCAAAACAACTAAAATGAAAATTCCATTCACTTTTGTTTTTGAATAAAAATCGTTTCAAAAATACTCAAATGAAGAAATCCTTTCACTTTTCCTTTCAAAACAATGGAATCAAAACAAGCATATACTTTCAGTTTCACCAAAGCAAACAATTGTAATCTATGTTTGACAATGGAGAAAAATAAATTTTCAAAGTACCAATATGATCCAATACTAATGAAAACAACTTCCCAAATATGAATCAAAAGAAACTTGAAAACGATGTCCTACTCACAATCAAACTTCTAAATGAAGACAGTCGATCTCACAAGAACAAGCGAAGTGATGTTTGAAGGGTGACCTTGTCATAGACATATTTGGGCACTACAACCCCAATCACATATGTTGATAAACCAAGGGCTCTCAAACCCCTAAAAGTGTTGTTTCATACCCTAAAGGATCAAGGTCAACTGATTACATCATTTCCCAGAAGTTCTGCTTGAAAAACTGCTCAGAACTGGTCAAAACTGGACCATACAGACTGCTCCATGCTGAGGGTGTGATGAATCTCACCTACTACACACAAAGGGTGTGATGCATACTGAAAAACCCTTCTGTAGGGTGAGATGAGCGAGATCAGACAAATGGCAGAGGCAATTTGCTAGGTGGAAACTCAGAGAATCTTCTAGAAACTACTCATATGACACTTGCCTCTTCAAATTCGCCCAGGGATGAGTAAGAGATCATGAAATCTCCAACTGGAACCAAGAACTATCAGTGAAATTACACTAATCAAAATCCCAAAATCTAACTCACCCCCCTGCAAATATCTATATATGGATCCCTCATCCTAGAGATCCAAAGGGTTGGAATCTTGTAATTTGTAAGGAAGTGGTATTGGTTTCTCTTTGAGACATTGTATTGTTGGGTAATCTAGCTTTTCATGAGGTGAAGAGGGCTTTCATGCTGGGAGGATGATGTTGGATCAGACAACTAGGTTGTAATCCTCTCTTCTACTACTTCTATCAATAAAGCTATTTGAGTTTTCCTCCATATACTTGTATATTTCTGAATCTTGTATTTGTGTATGCATTTGTATGGTTAATGTACATCTAATTCTACATTGTTATGGTTATAGATCTTTATGCTTTGATGGTATTTTGCTGCTTTGACTCTACAGGTGTTCTTTGAAGTGGGACAAGTGAGAAGTGAGTGGAGAAGCTCTATCAAAGGGGAGGGGAAACAAGCAAGGATCCAAGCGAAAGACTAAGGTTGGTACTCTCTACTTCTCTCTCATCTATCTCTCATAAAGGAAAACACAAGTTACTTTGAATTGTTTGTTTCTAAGATAGCTACCCTTTTTATTGGGACTAGCAGCTCTAAATGGACACTAGTTTTCCTGGAAACAAAATGGAGACTCCACTCGGGAGCAAATAGTTTGTTTGTTTGTTATTGTTGTTTTCTTTATAAACTACAGACGGAGCCTGAAGTTAAGCCAGCTAGCCTTCAAACTGCTTTTGCTATGCAACTGCAAAATAGATCAATGTTGCTTCAGTCAATCTCTGGGTTGGTTTATGAACTGAACATCTAACTTGCAAACATCCTAAGTGCCCTGGTGGTAGCTCGATAACCTCATTATATCAGCCCCTATACTTTGTGTTTACTGTCTATCATAAGCTCAGCCTAAATCCCTAAATTTAGTTGCAAACTGTTGGTGAAAACCAAACTTAGTCTTGTCCCTAGACCATCGCATTGTCTCTCATTGGTAGTCTGGATGCATTGCACCTCCTGTGTGTTGTAGGTGAGATGCATCCCTGTTTTGCTTAAGGACAGGTGCGATGATTGAATGAGACTGTTCCTTCCTCCAGATTTTGGTTTTTTCTTCATTGTTTTCAGCTCTATTCAATAGTTTTGCGGTCTATGATCAATATATCACTGTTGAAACCTTCTTCCTTCACATTATTAAGCCTCCATTGATAAGGAATTGTGAATTTTTTTATGTATTTTTCATCATTTACAATCCTCCTTTGCAAACAATAGCTTAATTGAAATGTCGTCTTTTGATTCGAAAGTGTCGCAACTGTCGTTTTCAGTCAAGAAAAAGAGTGTCGTAAAGTCTTCCTCTTTTAGATAGTCGATTACACTTTTTCCATTGTATTTGATTTGAATTATCAATTCTTTGAAGCGTCAAAAATAGTTTTCCATTCAAAAGAGAAAGTGTCATATTATTCTTCCTTTCATTTTTTGAAAAGAAATTGTTAAATTATCGCTTTGAAGAAAAGTAGTTCAGATTTGTACTTAGTTTTCCTTTTGTCGTTCTCCCATTAAGGGAACTAAAAAACAAATACATGCATGTGCATTTGCATTTAGACTGCATGCAGAAATTGATTTAGGAAAAGTACATTTAGTGTGTGCTCTCTGCTCTATGTTGAAAGAATCATATTTTCCTTTCCCTAGTAGCTAGGATTTTCATTGCTAAAAATAATAAAGGACTGTTTATCATTTTAGATTGCATATTTAGGAGTTGTAAATCTACATCACGCGGTGAACCTAAAAGGAAAACTCCCTAAGAAAGATCAACTATAAAATAAACCTCAATGAACATAAAAATGCTTTGGAATCTAACGCACAACATCTAGAAGTCTAGGCTAGAGACGTATTTCGGCATCGTAAAGGCTGGTAACTATAGTTTTCATCGTAGGTTGGGTGATTCCTCCTCTTTGATATGACAAGTGCCAGTACCGACTTGTGTTCCCACGTACCATCGAGTATATATTGGGAGACCACAATAGGCTGATATTCTTTATCCTTAGGAAGCCGTGTCTATCGCTCTATCGATCGCAATGCGCTAAACACAACATTTGGGAAGATTGACTGCCGTACGTAAAGTCCTCGGTAATTTCTCTATAATTTACCATTGAGGTGTATATTACAATTTTGTGATTGGTTTGGTAATCCCTCTGTCTAGATTTCTAGAGTAGTCACTTTCGTTCCTTTTCAGACTCCTTAAAAGAAAAGGTCCATCTGAGCACTTGTCACTTCAGGCTCATTAAAAATTGAAGGCGACTAGAGTGATCTTTAGCTTTTTCTCGACTCTTAAAAATTGAAAAAGCAAGTTGTGTCAAAGCGTCATAAAAATAATTTAATTCGAAATAACATTTTCCCATTTTTATATTGAGTTGATCGACTAATCCACAATCGTGGAAGAAAGCCAATAAAAACCCCGTCGTTCATGGAGACTAACGAGTCAACCATCTTTGACTCTGAAAACGAAACCATTCCGAGCCAAGCGATCTCATTTAACTGGATCGAAGTCTCGGGGTTTATTTGAAACTTGTGTTTTAACATCCACCGAGACTCCAGTTACTCCAATTATTTCTGGTACCCCTGCCTCTACAAAAGAAGTTTTGCAGTTACAAGAGGACATTAGAACTGATCCGAGTGTAACAGTAAACACTTTTATTCCTGAACCAGCTACATCTAGGGCTGATTCGGAAGGTGTCACCCCTCCAACATTGGTCGCTACAGAGTCTATACCTTCTTCGGCACCATAAATATTTTATGGATGTGACGGCCTACCTCTTCCACCTAGATTGATTGCTATAGAAGAGATAGTGGAGGATCTTCCACCCAATACACTAGTGCATTTTGGAACTAGTATCCACTTACATCCTTCTACTACAAAAGTTAGTACTTCTTCATCGCAAGTTCCTATCGAATCACTAGGAAATATTTTGGATAGACTTGATATGTCTAAACAACCATCGACATCTAGGACTGTGTCCTCTGATACAGCTGCAGCAGCAGAACTTCCTGCTGCTACTCTGACCATGTTTGTTGGTATACCATCTGTCCCAACTAGTTCTCAACCGCTAGATGGATTCCACCCAGGGACTATTTTTACAGCATGGTCTATTCCTATTTGTTCATCCGGAATCTTATCTAGAGTTTCTTATGTTGAGACTCAGCAAATTGATCCTTCACGTCAATATTAATTTGGGCAGTCCAGTCTCCAAAGGCCAATTTACCCTTTGAACACTAGATTGCCACCATATGAAGGGAAGTATGCTTTTTCATTGTTCCCGCTGGGGGAGCTACCATATGAGAGTTTACAACGAAGTTCGGGTCAAGTTGGAATTACATCCAGTGGTTGGATTCCAATATTTCCTCAACAGCCAAGAGTTGTATATTCACTGCAACAAAATCAACCTGTGTCGAACATTCCCACTACACCAGCTATTGTGAAGGTGTCGCAAGTACAAGCACTACCTATTGTATGTCAACCTCAAGTCTCTCAGGTCGTAATACAATAGCCTCTTGTCCTCGCGACTCAATCACAACCGCCAATTAGTGGCTCCTTAACTAAAGCGACTCAGGCTCAAACAGGTACTATCACCCCTCATCTTAGTCAAGCATCCAATATTGGACAACAGAAAATGGTCTCACAGCCATGGCTGGTGCAATATTAACAACCGCAATTCCTGCAAGCTTACCCAGGACCTGAGCAACAAAACTTTGCAGATAATGGGCAGTCGTATATTCAAAACAGTTACCAACAATCATATTATAATGGTTATGCCCATCAACCTTATCAAAGTTATCAGCATCAAATACATTATGTTGGTATGCAAAGACCTACCGCTCAGACAATTCCATCTTATCCTAGGTATGCTTCACTTAACCTGAATCAACAGTTGCCCTTTGTAGCAACGCTAGAATTACCAGATCTAAACCATTTAACGAATGATACAATTGCCTACGCCCCTTGGTGGCCTGTGATTCCTCATAAACTTCCCTCTGATATTCCTAAACTCAATGGAAATCTAGGTGAAGATCCATCAAATCATGTAATGACATTCCATTTGTGGTGTTCATCCAACACCCTGAATTATGATTTGATTAGGCTTTGACTTTTTCAGTGAACGTTAACTGGTCCGGAAGCTAAATGGTATATAGAATTGCCTAGAGCTTCATTTGATAACTTCAGCACCCTTTCCACTACCTTTTTAACCCATTTTCAGTTACCCATAAGGTACGAAATAGGGACAGAACTCCTTACCAACTTTAAACAAATGACAGCCACTCACATATTTGATCATATTCATGAGTGGCGGCGTCATCAAAGAATGGTGAAGACATACGTTCCTCATCAAATTTTAGTTGAATGGTTTATAAAGTCATTGTTACCCTCTGTTACACTAAAAATTGTCACCTTGACTACTTACAGTTAGTATGGCTCAAATCAACAGTCATGCTACCCCTTTTAGGCAAGTCTCATGCCTCTGTTATCCATCTCAAACTCAAAGAAGAGAGAATGTCTTGTAAAAACTATGTTTATCTCTGGGGTCGCAGGTTCTCTCTAGCCTTACCTGCGGGGACGCTGACCATGTTCACAAAAGCTGCGTCCATGGACGCTCTGTATGTTAAAGGACAGGTGCGTCCTTCTGTAAAAGGAAAAATTCGCGAGTTTCATCTTAAAAAAGTTACTTGTGGTTACTTCTAGAACATTCTAGAGGTCGGTTTGATGAAATGGATGCGCCTCCAGTTGGTTCATGTATCTCTATTAAGAGGGAACTTATCCCATCAATAAGGGAGCTATCCCACCCATAGAGGGGGATGATCCCATTGATAGTGGACCTGAATAACCTCTTTACAGCACTATAAATAAAGACATTGAGCCAGAGGGAGGGGAGGTTGGAGCTATACATTTTCTTTGGGTAAATGCTGCAGGATTTAGGTCTTCCATTAGAACCTTTGTGAGGAGAGATTGTCTTTACTTGATTCTACTTGGAAGTGGGTGAGCTTTGTCAAAGTAGAGGAAAACCCTTGATGGACCCTGGGAGGAACTTGCACAACACCAAGGCCAGGTTGTAAGAGTTTCTTTGTTTCGTTATTAATACAAACTGGTTTATTTTTCTCAATAGCTTGTGTTAATGAGTTATTTCATGTGTTCCTTGGTCTGCATGTTGAATATATGTTTTATTATATGAAATGCAAGTGCTTGGTAATTGTTTGATTGTTTGTGGTTGCAGGAATTGACTTGAAGGAGGAGCTCATCCGGATCATCAAGAACGGACTTCAACAACAGCGTTTTGGAATAAGGTAAGCCTAAACACTTGTAGTTTTCATGTTTTAAAAGGTGTATTTAGAGAAAGATCACTCCATTTTGTCTTGTTTGTCATTAGAATGTCTTAGACTTCTAGGAAGGTCAGCTGTGTCCGCACCCCTTGACCAATTCCGTGTGACACCCTCTATTACAGAGGATGTGGCTAAGGGAGGAGTTGTTACAGAAGAGTAAGTCATTGCTCATGCGCAATATTTAGAATTGATCTATACTTAGTCTGGCATGCTCTATGACAAATTCCTGATGCTGCTAGACCAGAATTTTCCATTCCTCCTCCACCTAAATCAAACAAAGACTCTCATGCCGATGATGGCGTGATAGGTATGAAAGCACGAAAACTGCAAAAGCTACATCTAAGAAAACCCGTACGGTTTCTAGTCAAAAGGCATATGAAGAACCTCTCGCCTCGGAGTTTAATGCCGTGTCAACTAACAAGGGAAAAAATCCAAAGAAACCAAGGGGTGAAGAAAGGGACAAACAAAAAGAATAAACAGGAAGATTCACCTACTGAAAAATCTTCTGAAAACCCTACTGGGCAAAAGAAACCTTGTTACCCATGTTACATATGCGACGACAAGCATTTCACGAAGGATTGTCCATATAAAGCTAAGGTTATGAAATTTTTAAAAACTTCAAAAACCCCAGCGGTGTTGACTAATCCGTTTCCGAGCCCATAAACTAACCTGGTTGCTAGTGATCGTGCTTCCCCATCCCAAGTGATTATGATATCCATCTTGTTAGAGCCTAGATTTGTCTCGGGCTGAAAAGACAAGGTTCTAGGTCCACATCAAACCACGCTCAGCCTCATAGCTAGCCCTACGAGGACAGGAGAGGGCTCTCTCCAGGTCAATCTCGGAAAAATGTAATCAATGAGGCTCAAGATGACTAAATTTGCAATTTATCTTGGGCTAGGTATGAATTACAAGGAGTTTGAGGTTGATTTTTTAAGGTTTTTGTTGAATCAAAGGAAAAGGCAATTTTGGGTGCGGGGATGAGACACAGTTTTTGCAGAGGTCTACTTGGGGAAGGTAGGTGATTGTCTTGATGCTTTTAAAGAGAATGAATGGCTAGATCTGACTGGTGAGAAGCTAAGGAGAGCAAGAAGCTTTCAAGGATTCTCCTTAAACAAATGAAAACATGGAAAATCAAACAAATTTAAAGGCGGAGCATAACAATCTATGGATTCTACCTTAACACTTCATTTTTTCAATTGCATAAGAGGAGAGAAGGAAGATGATACACATAAAAACTTACAAATATTGAAAGAAGCACACCATCAACACATAAAGCCACAAGGATCCCAAACAGTGCTGCAAAACCCTGGTCTTTCCTTTGCCAAAAATGCAAAAGTGAATGTACAATAGGGTGTCAAGCTTTTCCCAAGAGTCCAACCCTGAAAATGACTTAGAAATTACATAATATAGGCAAGCCAACCTCTTCCCTTGCCTCTAGGGGTCGAGCTCATCATTCTAGGAGCTGTTTCAACCAATTCTAAACAAAGCACTAAAATCTGGGCAGTCAAAACAACTTGCCTCTATAAGGTAGGAAATTGATTCATTCATTAAATTTTCACTCTTTGGTGAATGAATCTTCTAGAACAAGTAAATAAGTGTCAAAATTACATCATGTTCAATCAATTACATCAAGAGAAGTCAAAATTTACATCACAAATCAAAACTAGTCAAATTGGCCGAATTTCTGAGCTGAAAGATGAAAAATTGGGCAAAAAATCTATATGTGTCGCGCTGATTTCTATATGCATCGCACTACTTTTCTGTTGATTTTGAGGCACTTGCTGAAGTCAAAATTGAGCTCAGGTTGGCTTGTTGGAAATACCTGCCTATCTACTATCCAACCCAAGTGGAATTTTCCAAATTGGTGTCCATTTTCCCCTCCAAAAGTGCATTTTCCCAAGACTGCTTCCTGTGTGTCAAAATAGGGGCAGTGAGGTCATTTTTTCATGTTTTTTGACCTTTTGGGGACCCAGAACTTGCCCAAATTTCTTGTCCAATTACCAAAATTCATGATTTCTCATGAAAAATCCAAAACTGCAAGCCATTTGTAATTTGGAGCTCCCAATCCTATGCGTCGCGCAAGGTGCACGGTGCATATAGGGAAAAAGCCTGTTTTTAACACAAAAATTCCAAAATGACCAAAAATGCTCCAAATCTCTTGAAATTTGGGCAGGGGTTTCCTTGTCAAGGGTGATGATGAGCTAAAGAGGCCTTGGCCAAAATCTGAAGACGATCGAGCTCCCTTTTCTTCTTTTGCTTGCTGATTGCCTTCTTCAATTTCGCCTTTAGATTTCTTATCCGAGCCTTGCAAACTTGGTTCTGTGCCCTTTAGTGGACAACCATGTGTCTCAGCAATGCATTATCTCTATTGGCCTTGTTCAGCTGCTTCTCCAAGTAAATGTTGACCCTCTTGAGATTAGATTCTCGATCCTCATTGACCTATCGCTCTAGAGAAGTGAACTCAATCCTCCTATGTAGGGCAGCTTGGCGATTCTCACGGATGTTCTGTAGCTCCATGATCACATGCTAGTCTTCAAGATGCTTATTTCTCTGTTCCAGATACCTGATGTTCCATTTGGCCATCTCCAACTGGATTTCCAAGGCTTGAATGTCAGTTTCTTGTTCCTCGATAATCCTTCTATATCTAGACTTTTCTGAATCCGTAGTTGTCTCATCATTAGGAATGAGAACGAAACCTGATGGCTCACCTGAAGGCCCCTTCCCATGCATGGGCTTCTTACCCTTGTCCTGTACCTATGCCTGTGGTGCTAATGTTGGAAGCGAGGCCCCTTCCGTGCCAGGTGGAGATAACACTCGCTTTGCTGCTGCAAACAAAGGTCTGGTGCCTTTTGGATAGCCTCTCTGATATGTAATGAAAATAGGCCTGGTCTCATGACGCTCATACTACTGAGAAGGTTCACCCTCGTGTTTCACCTCTGATACTCTTCGTGAAGCTCTGAAGAAATCACGTGAGATGAAGTCATCCCAAGTGATGCCCTGCAAACCAATCTGATGAACCACCAAAATCTTTATAAGAGCAAAATGATAGACACTATTGAGTTGCTGCTGAGGGGTTCTATGCTGTATAAAGGTAGTCATCCTCTCAATATTTTGGTAGATGAAATACGGAATGTTCATCATCCGCACCCTGGTGAAATGCATGAGTAACCTAATGTGATAAGCATAAAGACGAGAGAATCGTCCCTCACAGCTGAAATATTTCATGATCAATCTCATGAGTGGAGCATATTCATCTTTCAAGTACCTGAACAGGAACACTCTTTTGAGCTGCCTCAAGCAATTGTGTTTGATGTATGGCTCATAATGTTGCCGATCGATCTATTTTCTTTTGTGCCATAGTTCACCAATATTTGGTATACTTGTTGCTAACGAAACAGTTTCTGGTGTAAGTGTAAAGGTGACCCCAGCCAAGGTAGCTTGATCTCCGTGCAAATGCAAGACAAAAAGATGAGCCAACTCATAATGAAACTGGACCTCAACCACCTTTTGACAAAACTCATAGCATGATTGATGCTCCAAACACTGCATAGCAAGAGGACAAGCATGCAATTCTCTAAGGTTGATTGGTTCTTCACTAACATGTTTGCCACTTTTACGAGGCCTCTGGGGTTTCTGTTCACCCAAGGGAGAATCACTTTGGGTTTCTGCCTCATATTCAGATGAGTGACCAGATGACATCACTGCTGATATGAAAACTGCCTTGAATGAATGCTGATATGTGAAACTGCTGTGTGCGACTGAATATGGACTTTTCTTTTGATCTAAACAATGTTGTGACCAAGGGGAAAACAAATGTACAAGGGAATGTTAGGAAGGGGAAAATATCAGGGAATTAGGGAATTTTGAAATAAAATGTAATTAGGGAAGGGAGGGGAAATGTATATATGGGAATAGGGTTTTAGGGTTTGGGATATTGAATAGGGTTGAGGAGTTTTTTTTATAAGGGTAAGGGATTAGGGGTTTAGGGATTGTAGTGTAGGATTGATGAGTGGATTTTGGAGATGAGGAACAAAGGGAAATGGGAAAATAAAAAACCTTGGTGAAAAAACTGTTTTCAAAACCTACAGCAGTTTTTCTTTTTGGCAAAGGGAGGCTTTCAAAGTCTTTTTTCCACGGCCATCATCCATGAACCATTTACATTTCACCATCAAATACAAAATAGAAGCAATGGATGTGAGCCTACCTTGGCGCATTTATGTGGATTTTGGGCGATTTGATGAGTTAGCAACAAATTCCGGGCTCTAAACTGTAAGCGCCACGCTCATTACCTAGTGCGCTGCGCAAGGTATATGCGCCGCACTGGTTCAATGTTGCACTGGCTGGAAATTCTGTGTGTGTTGCGCAAGGTATATGCGCCACGCAGGCTGTTATATGCGCCGCGCAGGTGAAATGGGGACCGATCTCCTCCAAAGCGCACAAATTCGACTTGGAATGACTTTCTCCACCTTTGGCATGCACAATGACTTGAAAATTAATTGAAAACCCTTTACATAGACACCAATTTGATTTTTGCCTCTTCCATAACCCAATTTGTTATGTTTTGCAATTGACACTTTTTCCATATTAATAGAATTTTGACTTTTTTGTTTCCTCCTTAAATTCGGTTGAAATAATGATTTTCTTTGACAATTTTTTGTAGGGATAGTTGTGATATGATCTGGCAAAGGAGACTAGGGCTGCACCTGGATAATTCAAGATCTGAAATTTTTGAAAAATTATTACAAAAATGAAATGTCGACTTATCTTGAAAACGGAGTTTTGAAGAGAAGTCATAATCTATCCATCTAACGATAAAAATCTTTGAGATAACAACATGTCAAGGGCCTCCCTCTGGCCTGCTGGCTTTATTAGACTTTTTCAAAGACCAAATTGACTTAACTTTAGACCTAATGACCGAAAAAATTGTTATGACCTAGAAACTAAAACAGGACTGCAAATGACTTTTCAAGATTTGATTTTTATTAACAGAGCTGAGCCAGTAGTGCCAAGCACAAGGGGAATGAGTGACACAAACCTTTCCGTCAGATTTATGGCATGCTCCTAACGAAATGCAACTAATCAAAAATGATGAGACACCTAAACATGAAATGCAAAAAAGAGTTTTGATCTCTGACCGAGGGATAACCAGACCGACTCTAACACATCTCAAAACACCAAAATGATGCTTTGATATCTACAAGGAATAAAGATTATGGAAATCCACAATCGTTGAACGGAAAGGCTACAGATCAACCAAGCAGTTCAACAACAACTTCATCAGAAGTTGTTCCACCAATTATTCTTGAATTAACAATAAAACCACCTAAGGGAGTAGTACATAAATCGACATTTAATCCTCGTTCTCTAGCAGCACATAATTATAATATAGTGGAGGATCTGGCCCAATTTCCATCCGCCATGTCGACACTTGAAGTACTACAGAATTGCCCATCCCAAAAACAGGCTTTGTTATCAGCGATAGGTGGGATTGATCCAACAGATTCCAATCTAGTGGCCTTTAATCATAAAGGACATGAACCTCAGTTACTGACACAGCTCACTTTCCTTATACAGGTAAAGGCCCTCAACAAAACTGTTCCTCAAACGATCATTGATGAGGGGGCATCTACCTGTATTATGTCAATGAGTTGCTGGAAAACTTTAGGCTCGCCACCCTTGTCATGATCATCAACGTCATTAAAAGCATTTGATGGAAGAACATGCACACCGTATGGGATATTAAGTAACTTGCAAGTTGAACTAGGGGACAATATAGTAGAAATTGAAGTCGAGGTCACTGATGGAAACCTTGACTACAATATCTTATTAGGAAAGCCCTAGATTTATGCAATGGTTGCCATTGTGTCGACATATTTTAGAAAGATTGCATTTCCCTTCCAAGGCGGAATTACAATCGTAGACCAACTAACCTTTTCCCCAACAGTTCGCAAGTTACTAGAAGCATTCCATTGATCCATGGAAGTTCTCAATCACTTCAAAATATCATAGTAGGTCTCCTAAAAGACCCTTCCTTAATGGGTATTTTTACCCTCCCGCCTCTAAGTAATCTGGCTGAAGTGGCCACAATGGAAACATTTCATATGATATCTTCTACATCATCAAAGATTAAGAAGAAATCTGACCATTTTGATAGTGTGGATCATCACGAGTTATTTTCCCCAAGCCCTACCATACCTACATCATTTGACGATCAATTCAATGATGTTGTACATTATGTACTGGGGGCATTGGAACTAGATCTTTCCTTCATGACCCCTTATGAGTTGTGATCAAAGGTCGCCAGAGGATAGTTCGTTGACTGGTGTCAACCTCGTTAAAAAATGAAACCAAGGATCTGAGGAGAATTCCTTGTCTTGTGTCAAGCTCGTTACAAAATAAACAAGGCTGAGCAAAGTTCCAAGTCGAGTCTTTCACTAGATCTCGTAAAGGAACCTTCATTCCATCCACCTAATTACCGCGAGTAATCTGGTGAATGTAACGAAGTTTAAGGGGCATGCACTCTTGTCTATTTTGCGGACAAACCCAACTGTAGAGATAAGTTTCCCTGTAAGTTATGTGATCGGTACGAGTGACCTTTCTCCTTTGTCTATTTGGCGGACAAAGTGCAGGAAGTGTTTTGTCTAATTATTGACAGAAAATCATCCTACTTAACCACAGTAAGTTTCCATATGGTTACTAAAGACTTTTTATGTTGGGGTCATGTAAACCTTTTTTATACAAGCAAAAACGACCAATTTCATTTTTAGCTTTTAAGCATTTTTAGCTTTATCGTTTGGTTGTTCCTAGCTTACATAAAAAGGAAAACGAGCAAGTTTACGTGAAGTTCAAGCTCATTAAAAAATAAACCTAGCAAATAGCATATGTTCCCCCATAGTTTGAGCTCATTAAAAAATGAACCCACCTACGGTAAATATCCTTTGTGATTACATAGCTATCAGCTTTTGAGCCTTGGTCGTGTTCTTACCATCACCTCCACTCTTTTTTAGCTGATCATACACCTCCACTTGATTGTTTACCCTTTTTAGGAACAGCTGCAGTGAGTGATTCTATTAGCCACCTTCTTTACACTATCGTGATTGAAAAGTTCCAAACCTTACCTGGAACCAGTTGCTATCCGAAAACATCACTCGTTCCTCAAAAACGAGTCTCCTTTAAGCTCTTTTTAGACTTGTAAAATATGAAAAGATTGCCAAGAAATTGGCCTCTCCAACTCATTAAAGTGATTGGAAGTTCCATCCCTCCTCTATATTTTAATCTTTTTGGACCTGAGGGATCATTACACAAAAAGACCGAGCGCTCGTCTCTTTTGGCTCGCTAAAGTGATCAGAAAAGTCATCCTTTTCGTATTATTTTATACTTTTTCAGACTTAAGGGATTATACTATGAAAAATGACTACTGGAGTTTCCTTTCTGTCTCTAAAACTGAAAAGGACCAAGTTATCTTTGTCGTTAAACTCGTTAAAAAAATAGCAACAAACTTGTCCATACATACAAGAGTGAGTTTCACTGTTGCTAGGCTCGCTAAAACATAGCGATAGGTTTGCACGAAGGGAAAATTATAGGACATGCATATTTTATCCTCCTCAAGCTTGACAAAAATAAAGAGGTACTAGTCAGCAATGATTGGGGAAAAAGGGAAGAAAACTTGAAGAACTTTATTGGTAGCAGGTCGCTCTTGAACATGACACTCTCACTCCATCACCATGATTGAGTCGGGTTGGGTTATTTCGTTCGCCGGTCATATCACCATTAGTCCTTCGTACCATCCATTTTTTGGGGTTAACGCTACCAATCCATTTTAGTGTCGCTGATATATTCAAGAGAAGTCTCTCAGAGGATTCACCAACCCAGCTAACACCTCATCTGCTGCAATACCTTCGCACTCCATTTTTCATGACCGCCACCCTGAACCTTGTATCATAAGATCATTTTCACCTCCACAAAATCATTTGCTCCATTCTGTTTCGTAGATGTGGGAATCATTAAGGCCCTCCTACGACGGGTCACTTCTTGTCGAAATCAACTCATTATCAAAGAAGTCGATTTAGGAGCAAACCTTTCAATACTTTGAAGCTTGCATGCCTCAATGGCAAGATTCTCACTTTCAGCAACAGGTTTACAGCAATGGCCTTCAATCGAAAGATTTTACATGGTGTTCGACATCGACTCATGTATTTACACCATGTGAATTGTACTGCAGTACCTTGAGGGTCATTATCATTATCGGTGATTCCTCTCGCGCCTGTTAACAGCTTACATCATTGGTTGGTAATTAGGTGATGTCTTTCCATGTTCCACATCAGAACATCTTTTCACATGGATCGACTTGTACATCGTGCGAAGATTGAACAAGTTTGAAGACCCCGGATCTAGTTTCATCCATCCGGGCTGCGATATATTCAGGAAAACAAAAACATCAAATGTACTCCATAGCTGCACAGATCGTCCAAGCTAAGGGATGATGGCTCTACCAGAATCATCAATCTGCCACACAATCGATTGTCTGTCCTATGTACATGAAAATGAATTTATAAAGTTGAGCATGGAAATGCCCGCCTTAGCTAGATCATGAAAATAATATTAAGATAATGTATTGTATTGTATCTTATTATAGGTCACCTTCAAGTTATCTTGAATTAGGTTTCAATTTTATGGCTCAACAATGTCACTTGAATTTGTATGATGCAACTGAATGAGAAAAAAGGAAATTTTTTCATTCAATGAAAGACAAACTGATGAGGGAAGAGATACAACCAAACAATTCATCAAACAAGAAAAAAGAATAAAAACATTAAATCCCCCTAACTTTTCGAATGCAATGCCAAAATACAATCTTATGAGAAACAAAATCACTTTCTTTCACTAATATGCACTGATATTTTTTTTCTTTTTCTTTCTTTGATTCAAAATGAAAACAAATGCATGAGCAAAGGAAAAATGATCTTCAAAACAACTAAAATGAAAATTCCATTCATTTTTGGTTTTGAATAAAAATCGTTTCAAAAATACTCAAATGAAGAAATCCTTTCACTTTTCTTTTCAAAACAATGGAATCAAAACAAGCATATACTTTCAGTTTCACCAAAGCAAACAATTGTAATCTATGTTTGACAATGGAGAAAAATAAATTTTCAAAGTACCAATATGATCCAATACTAATGAAAACAACTTCCCAAATATGAATCATAAGAAACTCAAAAACGATGTCCTAATCACAATCAAACTTCTAAATGAAGACAATCGATCTCACAAGAACAAGTGAAGTGATGTGTGAAGGGTGACCTTGTTATAGACATATTTTGGCACTGCAACCCCAATCAAATATTTTGATAAACCAAGGGCTCTCAAACCCCTAAAAGTTTTGTTTCATACCCTAAAGGATCAAGGTCAATTGATTACATCATTTCCCAGAAGTTCTCCTTGAAAAACTGCTCAGAACTGGTCAAAACGTGACCATACAGACTGCTCCATGCTGAGAGTGTGATGCATCTCACCTACTACACACAAAGGGTGTGATGCATACTGAAAAACCCTTCTGTAGGGTGTTTAGTGAGATCAGACAAATAGCAGAGGCAGTTTGCTAGGTGGAAACTCAGAGAATTTTCTAGAAACTACTCATATGACACTTTCCTCTCTGAATTCGCCCAGGGATGAGTAAGAGATCATGAAATCTCCAACTGGAACCAAGAACTATCAGTGAAATGACACTAATCAAAATCCCAGAAGCTAACTCACCCCCCCTGCAAATATCTATATATGGATCCCTCATCATAGAGATCCAAAGGGCTAGAATCTTGTAATTTGTAAGGAAGTGGTGTTGGTTTCTCTTTGAGACATTGTATTGTTGGGTGATCTAGCTTTTCATGTGGTGAAGAGGGATTTCATGCTGGGAGGATGATGTTAGATCAGACAACTGGGTTGTAATCCTCTCTTCTACTACTTCTATCAATAAATCTATTTGAGTTTTCCTCCATATACTTGTATATTTCTGAATCTTGTATTTGTGTATGGATTTGTATGGTTAATGTACATCTGATTCTACATTGTTTATGGTTATAGATCTCTATGCTTTGATGGTATTTTGCTGCTTTGACTCTACAGGTGTTCTTTGAAGTGGGACAAGTGATAAGTGAGTGGAGAAGCTCTATCAAAGGGGAGGGGAAACAAGCAAGGATCCAAGCGAAAGACTGAGTTTGGTACTCTCTACTTCCCTCTCGTCTATCTCTCATAAAGGAAAACACAAGTTACTTTGAATTGTTTGTTTCTAAGATAGATACCCGTCTTAGTGGGACTAGCAAATCTAAATGGACACTAGTTTTCCTGGAAACAAAATGGTGACTCCATTGGGGAGAAAATATTTTGTTTGTTTGTTATTGTTGTTTTCTTTATAAACTACAGACGGAGCCTGAAGTTAAGCCAGCTAGCCTTCGAACTGCTTTTGCTATGCAACTGCAAAGTAGATCAATGTTGCTTCAGTAAATCTCTGGGTTAGTTTATGAAATGAACATCTAACTTGCAAACATCCCAAGTGCCCTGGTGGTAGCTCAATAACCTCATTAGATCAGCCCCTATACTTTGTGTTTACTATATATCATAAGCTCAACCTAAATCCCTGAATTTAGTTGCAAACTGTTGGTGAAAACCAAACTAAGTCTTGTCCCTGGACCATCGCACTGTCTCCTATTAGTAGTATGGATGCATTGCACCTCCTGTGTGTTGTAGGTGAGATGCATCCCTGTTTTCCTTAAGGACAGGTGCGATGATTGAATGAGATTGTTCCTTCCTCCAGATTTCAGTTTTTTCTTCATTGTTTTCAGCTCTATTCAGTAGTTTTGCTGTCTATGATCAGTATATCACTGTTGAAACCTTCTTCCTTCACATTATTAAGCCTCCATTGATAAGGAATTGTGAATTTTTTTAATGTATTTTTCATCATTTACAGTCCTCCTTTGCAAACAATAGCTTAATCGAACTGTCGTCTTTTGATTCGAAAGTGTCGCAACTATCGTTTTCAGTCAAGAAAAAGAGTGTTGTAAAGTCTTCCTCTTTTAGATAGTTGATTACACTTTTTCCATTGTATTTGATTTGAATTATCAATTCTTTGAAGTGTCGAAAATAGTTTTCCATTCAAAAGAGAAAGTGTCGTCTTATTCTTCCTTTCGTTTTTTGAAAAGAAATTGTTAAATTGTCGCTTCGAAGAAAAGTAGTTTAGATTTGTACTTAGTTTTCTTTTTGTCATTCTCACATTAAGGGAACAAAAAAACAAATACATGCATGTGCATTTGCATTTAGAATGCATGCGGAAATTGATTTAGGAAATGTGCATTTAGTGTGTGCTCTCTGCTCTATGTTGAAAGAATCATATTTTCCTTTCCTTAGTAGCTAGGATTTTCATTGCTAAAAGAAAAACGATTGTTTATCATTTTAGATTGCATATTTAGGAGTTGTACATCTACATCACTTGGTGAACCTTGAAAGGAAAACTTCTTAAGAAAGATTAACTATAAAATAAACCTCAATGAACATAAAAATGCTTTGGAACATAACGCACAACATCTAGAAGTCTAGGCTAGAGACGTATTTCGGCATCGTAAAGGCTGGAAACTATCGTTTTCATCGTAGGTTGGGTGAATCCTCCTCTTTGATATGACAAGTGCCAGTACCGACTTGTGCTCCCACGTACCATTGAGTATATATTGGGAGACCAAAATAGGCTGATATTCTTTATCCTTAGGAAGCCGTGTTTACCGCTCTATCAATCGTAATGCACTGAACACAACATTCGTGAAGATTGATTGTCGTACGTAAAGTCCGCGGTAATTTCTCTATAATTTACCACCGACAGGTATATTGCAGTTTTGCAATTGCTTTGGTAATCCCTCTGTCTAGATTTCTAGAGTATTCACTTTCGTTCCTTTTCAGACTCCTTAAAAGAAAAGGTCCATCTGAGCACCTGTCACTTCAGGCTCATTAAAAATTGAAGGCAACTAGAGTCATCTTTAGCTTTTTATCGACTCTTAAAAATTGAAAAAGCAAGTTGTGTCAAAGCATCATAAAAATAATTTAATTCGAAATAACATTTTCCCCTTTTTATGTTGAGTTGATCGACTAATCCACAATCGTGGAAGAAAGCCAATAAAAACCCGTCGTTCACGGAGACTAACGAGTCAACCATCTTTGACTCCGAAAACGAAACCATTCCGAGCCAAGCGATCTCGTTTAACTGGGTTGAAGTCTCCTGGTTTATTTGAAACTTGTGTTTTAACATCCTCTGAGACTCCAGTTACCCCAATTATTTATGGTACTCCTGCCTCTAAAGAAGAAGTTTCACAGTTACAAGAGGACATTAGAACTGATCCTAGTGTAACAGTAAACACTTTTATTCCTAAACCAGCTACATCTAGGGCTGATTCGGAAGGTGTCACCCCTCCAACATTGGTTGCTACAGAGTCTATACTTCTTCAGCACCATATATATTTTATGGACCTGACAGCCTACCTCTTCCACCTGGATTGATTGCTATAGAAGAGATAGTGGAGGATCTTCCACCAAATACTCCAGTGCATTTTGGAACTAGTATCCACTTACATCCTTCTACTACAGAAGTTAGTTCTTTTTTATTGCAAGTTCTTGTCGAATCACTAGGAAATATTTTGGATAGACTCGATATGTCTAAAAAACCATCGACATCTAGGATTGTGTCCTCTGATACAGCAGTAGCAGAACTTTCTGCTACTACTCTGACCATGTTTGTTGGTATACCATTTATCCCAACTAGTTCTCAACCGCTAGATGGAGTCCACCCAGGGACTATTTTGACAGCATGGTCTATTCCTATTTGTTCATCCGGAATCTTATCTAGAGTTTCTTATGTTGAGACTCATCAAATTGATCCTTCACATTAATATCAATTTGGGAAGTCCAGTCTCCAAAGGCCAATTTAACCTTTGAACACTAGATTGCCACCATATGGGGGGCAGTACGTTTTTTCATTGTTCCCGCCGAGGGAGCAACCATATGAGTGTTTACAACGAATTTCGGGTCAAGTTGGAATTACATCCATCGTTGGATTCCAATATTGCCTCAACAGCCAAGAGTTGTATATTCAATGCAACAAAATCAACCTGTGTCAAACATTCCCACTACACCAGCTATTGTGACGGTGTCGCAAGTACAAGCACTGCCTATTGTATGTTAACCTCAAGTCTCTCAGGTCATAATACAATAGCCTCTTGTCCTCGCGACTCAATCACAACCACCAATTAGTGGCTCCTTAACTAAAGCGACTCAGGCTCAAACAGGTACTATCACCCCTCATCTTAGTCAAGCATCCAGTATTGGACAATAGCAAATGGTCTCATAGCCATGGCTAGTGCAATATTAACAACCCCAATTCGCAATCTTACCCAGGACTTGAGAAACAAAACTTTGCAGGTAATGGGTAGTCATATATTCAAAACGGTTACCAAAAATCATATTATAATGGTTATGCCCATCAACCTTATCAAAGTTATCAGCATCAAATATATTATGTTGGTATGCAAAGACCTACCGCTCAGGCGATTCCATCTTTTCCTAGGTATGCTTCACCTATTCTGAATCAACAGTTTCCCTTATTAGCAATGCTAGAATTACCAGATCTAAACCGTTTAACGAATGATACAATTGCTTATGCCCCTTGGTGGCTTGTGATTCCTCATAAACTTCCCTCTGATATTCCTAAATTCAATGGAAATCCAGGTGAAGATCCATGGAATCATGTAATGAAATTCCATTTGTGGTGTTCATCCAACACCCCGAATGATGATTTGATTAGGCTTTGCATTTTTCAGTGAACGTTAACTGGTCTGATAGCTAAATGGTATATAGAATTGCCTAGAGCTTCGTTTGATAACTTCAGCACCCTTGCCACTACCTTTTTAACCCATTTTCAGTTACCCATAAGGTACGAAATAGGGACAGAACTCCTTACCAACTTTAAACAAATGATAGCCATTCACATATCTAATCATATTCATGAGTGGCAGCGTCGTCAAAGAATGGTGAAGACATATGTTCCTCATCATCTTTTAGTTGAATGGTTTATAAAGTCATTGTTACCCTCTATTACAGAGGAAGTGGCTAAGGGAGGAGTTGTTACAGAAGAGTAAGTCATTTCTCGTGCATAATATTTAGACTTGATCTATACTCAATCTAGCACGCTCTACGACAAAATTCCTGACACTCCTAGACCAGAATTTTCCATTCCTCCTCCACCTAAATCAATCAAAGAATCTCATGCCGGCGATGGCGTGATAGGTATGACAAGCACGAAAACCGCAAAAGCTACATATAAGAAAGCCCATACGGTTCCTAGTCAAAAGGTAGATGGAGAACCTCTCGCCTCAGAGTTTAATGCCGTGTCAACTGACAAGGGAAAAATCCAAAGGAACCAGGGGGCAAGAAGAAAGGGACAAACAAAAAGAAGAAATAGAAGATTCACCTCCTGAAAAATCTTCTGAAAACCCTACTGGGAAAAAGAAACCTTGTTATCCATGTTACATATGCGACGAAAAGAATTTCACGAAGCATTGTCCATATAAAGCTAAGGTTATGAAATTTTTAAAAACTTCAAAAACCCCAGCGGTGTTGACTAATCCGTTTCTGAGCCCATAAACTAACCTGGTTGCTAGTGATTGTGCTTCCCCATCCCAAGTGCTTATGATATCCATCTCAAAACACCAAAATGACGCTTTGATATCTACAAGGAATAAAGATTATGGAAATCCACAATCATTGAACGGCAAGGCTACAGATCAACCAAGTAGTTCAACAACAACTTCGTCAGAAGTTGTTCCACCAATTATTCTTGAATTAATAATAAAACCACCTAAGGGAGTTGTACATAAATCGACATTTAATCCTCGTTCTCGAGCAGCACATAATTATAGTATAGTGGAGGATCTTGCCCAATTTCCATCCGCCATATCGACACTTGAAGTACTACAGAATTGCCCATCCCAAAAACAGGCTTTGTTATCAGCGATAGGTGGGATTGCTCTAGTAGATTCCAATCTAGTGGCCTTTAATCATAAAGGATATGAAACTTAGTTACCGGCACAGCTCACTTTCCTTATACAGGTAAAGGCCCTCAACAAAATTGTTCATCAAACGATCATTGATGTGGGGGCATCTACCTGTATTATGTCAATGAGTTGCTAGAAAACTTTAGGCTCGCCAACCTTGTCATGATCATCAACGTCATTAAAAGCATTCGATGGAAGAACATGCACGCCGTATGGGATATTAAGTAACTTGCAAGTTGAACTGGGGGGAAAGACAGTAGAAATTGAAGTCTAGGTTACTGATGGAAACCTTGACTACAATATCTTATTAGGAAAGCCCTAGATTTATGATATGGTTGCCATTGTGTCGACATATTTTAGAAAGATTGCATTTCCCTTCCAAGGCGGAATTACAAACATAGACCAACTAACCTTTTCCCCAACAGTTCGCAAGTTACTGGAAGCATTCCATTGATCCATGGAAGTTCTCAATCACTTCAAAATATCATAGTAGGTCTCCTAAAAGACCCTTCCTTAATGGGTATTTTTACCCTCCCGCCTCCAAGTAATCTGGCTGAAGTGGCCACAATGGAAACCTGTCATATGATATCTTCTACATCATCAAAGATTAAGAAGAACTCTGACCATTTTGATAGTGTGGATCATCACGAGTTATTTTCCCCAAGCCCTACCATACCTACATCATCTGACGATCAATTCAGTGATGTTGTACATTATGTACTAGGGGCATTGGAACCAGATCTTTCCTTCATGACCCCTTATGAGTTGTGATCAAAGGTTGCCAGAGGATAGTTCGTTCACTGGTGTCAACTTCGTTAAAAAATGAAACCAATGATCTGAGCAGAATTCCTTGTCTTGTGTCAAGCTCGTTAAAAAATAAACAAGGTTGAGCAAAGTTCCAAGTCGAGTCTTTCACTTGATCTTGTAAAGGAACCTTCATTCCATCCACCTAATTACCACGAGTAATCTGGTGAATGTAACGAAGCTTAGGGGGCATGCACTCTTGTCTATTTTACGGACAAACCCAGCTATAGAGATAAGTTTCCCTGTAAGTTATGTGATCGATCCGAGTGACCTTTCACCTTTGTCTATTTGGCAGACAAAGTGCAGGAAGTGTTTTGTCTAAGTATTGACAGAAAATCATCCTACTTAACCACAGTAAGTTTCCATATGGTTACTAAAGAATTTTTATGTTGGGGGCATGTAAACCTTTTTTATACAAGCAAAAACGACCAATTTCATTTTTAGCTTTTTAGCGTTTTTAGCTTTTTAGCTTTATCGTTTGGTTGCTCCTAGCTTACATAAAAAGGAAAACAAGCAGGTTTACGTGAAGTTCAAGCTCATTAAAAAATAAACCTAGCAATGAGCATATGTTCCCCCATAGTTCAAGCTCATTAAAAAATGAACCCACCTACGGTAAATATCCTTTGTGATTACATAGCTATCAGCTTTTGAGCCTTGGTCGTGTTCTTACCATCACCTCCACTCTTTTTTAGCCGATCATACACCTCCACTTGATTGTTTACCCTTTTGAGGAACAGCTGCGGCGAGTGATTATATTATCCACCTTCTTTACATTGTCGTGATTGAAAAGTTCCAAACCTTACCTGGAACCAGTTGCTATCCTAAAACATCACTCGTTCCTCAAAAACAAGTCTCCTTTAAGCTCTTTTTAGACTTGTAAAATATGAAAAGATTGCCGAGAAATTGGCCTCTCCAGCTCGTTGAAGTGATTGGAAGTGCTATCCCTCCTCTATATTTTAATCTTTTTGGACCTGAGGGATCATTACACAAAAAGATCGAGCGCTCATCTCTCTCGGCTGGCTAAAGTGATCGGAAAAGTCATCCTTTTCATATTATTTTATACCTTTTCGGACTTAAGGGATTATACTACACAAAATGACTACTGGAGTTTCCTTTCCGTATTTAAACTGAAAAGGACTGAGTTATCTTTGTCGTTAAACTTGTTAAAACAATAGCAACAAACTTGTCCATACAGACAAGAGCGAGTTTCACTATCGCTGGGCTTGCTAAAACATAGCGATAGGTTTGCCCAAAGGGAAAATTATAGAACATGCATATGTTATCCTCCTCAAGCTTGACAAAAATAAATAGGTACTGGTTAGCAATGATTAGGGAAAAAATGGAAGAAAACTTGAAGAACTTTATTGGTAGCAGTTCGCTCTTGAACATGACACTTTCACTCCATCACCATGATTGAGTCGGGTTGGGTTATTCCGTTCGCCGGTCATATCACCATTAGTCCTTCGTACCATCCATTTTTTGGGGTTAACACTACCAATCCATTTCAGTGTCGCCGATATATTCAAGAGAAGTTGCCCAAAGGATTCACCAACCTATCTAACACCTCATCCACTGCAATACCTTCGTGCTCCATTTTTCATGACCGCCACCCTGAACCTTGTATCATCAAATCATTTTCACCTCCACAAAATCATTTGCTCCATTTTGTGTCGTAGATGTGGGATTCATTAAGGCCCTCCTACGATGGGTCACTTCTTGTCGACATCAGCTCATTATCAAAGAAGTCGATTTAGGAACAAACCTTTCAATACTTTGAAGCTTGTATGTCTCAATGGCAAGATTCTCACTTCCGGCAACAGGTTTACATCAATGGCCTTCAACCGAAAGATTTTACGTGGTGTTCGACATCGACTCATGTATTCACACCACGTGAATTGTACTGCAGTACCTTGAGGGTCAATATCATTATCAGTGATTCCTGTCGCGCCTGTTAACAACTTACATCATTGGTTGGTAATCAGGTGGTGTCTTTCCATGTTCCACATCAGAACATCTTTTCACATGGATCGACTTGTACATCGTGTGAAGATTGAACAAGTTTGAAGACCCCAGATCTAGTTTCATCCATCTGGGCTGCGATATATTCAGGAAAATAAAAACATCAAATGTACTCCATAGCTGCACAGATAATCATCCAAGCTAAGGGATGATGGCTCTACCAGAATCATCAGTTTGCCACACAGACGATTGTCTATCCTATGTATATGAAAGTGAATTTATAAATCTGAGCATGGAAATGCCCGCCTTAGCTAGATCATGAAAATAATATGAAGATAATTTATTTTATTGTATCTTATTATAGGTCACCTTCCAGTTCGAAAAACCTCGGATCCTCATGATAAAGAATTTCACCAGACATCATAAGATTTACGACCTCATGCTTTAGACATATTTGGGCACTACAACCCCAATCACATTTGTCAATAAACCAAGGGCTCTCAAACCCCTAAAAGTGTTGTTTCATACCCTAAAGGATTAAGGTCAACTGATTACATCATTTCCCAGAAGTTTTCCTTGAAAAACTGCTTAGAACTAGTCAAAACTGGACCATACAGACTGCTCCATGCTAAGGATGCGATGCATCTCACATGCTACACACAAAGGGTGTGATGCATACTGAAAATCCCTTCTGTAAGGTGTGATGAGTGAGAGCAGACAAATGGAAGAGGCAGTTTGCTAGGTAGAAACTCAGAGAATCTTCTAGAAACTACTCATATGACACTTGCCTCTCTGAATTCTCCCAGGGATGAGTAAGATATCATGAAATCTCCAACTGGAACCAATAACTATCAGTGAAATGACACTAATCAAAATCCCGGAAGATAACTCACCCCCCTGCAAATATCTATATATGGATCCCTCATCCTAGAGATCCAAAGGGCTGGAATCTTGTAATTTGTAAGGAAGTGTTGTTGGTTTTTCTTTGAGACATTGTATTGTTGGGTGATCTAACTTTTCATGAGGTGAAGAGGGCTTTCATGTTGGGAGGATGATGCTGGATCAAACAAATGGGTTGTAATCCTCTCTACTACTTCTATCAATAAATCTATTTGAGTTTTCCTCCATATAATTGTATATTTTTTAATCTTGTATTTGTGAATGCATTTGTATGGTTAATGTACATCTGATTCTACATTGTTTATGTTTATAGATCTCTATGTTTTGATGGTATTTTGCTTCTTTGACTCTATAGGTGTTCTTTGAAGTGGGACAAGTGAGAAGCGAGTGGCGAAGCTCTATCAAAGGGGAGAGGAAACAAGCAAGGGGCCAAGCGAAAGACTGAGGTTGGTACTCTCTGCTTCTCTCTCATCTATCTCTCATAAAGGAAAACACAAGTTACTTTGAATTGTTTGATTCTAAGATAGCTACCCATCTTAGTGGGACTGGCAGCTCTGAATGGACACTAGTTTTCCTGGAAACAGACCTAGACCTAGAAATCATAGAATACAATCCAACTTCAATAACACACCAACATAAGAAAAAAGACAATTGTAACCATTAAATAATAGCAATCAAGGTAAAACAATGAGATCACACAAGAAAAAAACTCACAGAGCTTGAGACGTACTGAAAATGAGAAGAAACCCTAAATTTTTCTAGCTTCTGGGATCGGCACACCTATAAAAGGAAAAGTAGCGATGAAAGGCAGAGAAGCACAACTATTAATTCAAAATCAGTGCTGGTAGCACTTATGTAAGATCCGAAAACGCACTAGATGGGGAAAAGAAGGGAAAAACCAAAAGTTTCAAAAATCAAACCAAACTCAACAATCTCAAGAAAAAACTAGTGACTGTATAAACCTACATTGACACACAGAAGCCGAGAAATTGACGGTTGGTTGAACTTATTAGAGGATCAGATCGAAGAAAGTGATGGAATGGTTATAGGTTCCCCATTGGAGTCACCATTTTTTTTTCTAGGTAAATCCTCTCTACGAATAGAAACGATCCCTCTAGCTCAATGAGTGGGTCTAGCAACAAGCGAGACAATATACAAGACACTTTCCTAAATTACAATCGAAATGAGAGAAGAGGAAGGGGACCTACCTCATTTTGATGCTATAATGCACTCTTTTGTTGAAGATCTTGATCACTTTATCCTCAGGCTCAGTCCTTACTACTCACAGCATTTGAATACCTGCTTAAGAGGCCAAAGACACAACAAAGTATAAAAGTGAAACAAACATAATCAAATGTAATCCACTTAACAGATCAAGGAGTATTAAGATAATGAAGATTTACACAAGCATTTATGGAAAGTGAACCAACAAATGCATATATTAATAAACAAAAGAGGAAGTGTACAACCCATACCTTGATGTTAGTATCCTCCTTGAGTGAATGTCCAAGTCCAAGTTCAAACTATCCAAACACTCCTTCTCCAAGCCAAAGTGAATAACATGTAGGAACTATCTAAACATAAGGGTGAAAATAATCAAAGACCAACCTTTTGGGAATGGAATAGGATGAATATATAGGTATGAAGAGGGAGTTAGGATCTCCCCAAGGATAGGGGAAGGTCCTCATCTCAAGAAGGAAACTCATAGGGATAATATCAAAGAGTAATATTGGGAGAATTCGACCACATCCACAACGAACATCATCCATCTCATCATGCTAGAAGCCTCTAGCTCATGAAGCTTCTACCCATATTTAGGAAAAATTTCCTTTTAGAGATCAACGTGCATATCCATGCCAAATCTGCGCTGGTAGTGTGAGGCACATATGGTGCAACCTGCCATCAACACAAGAGAGAAGTGTCACCGCCACGTTGACCCAGAAATTATGGTTTTGAGCTCATTTTATCAGGAAAGGCTCAAGGTAACGTTTCATTAGTTTAGATATCATTTTTGGGATTCAACTGCGTTAAGTAAGTCATTCACGTATGACCATTTCCATGAGAGGTAGTCGTAAGTGACTAATTTCTCATGATTTGAATAGTTCACTTAGCACTCATTGCATCGGGTGATGCTCACAGGGGTGAAGAAGTGGGATTGAAACTGGTGAAATAAATCACATAGCGTCAATCATCACTTCCGAGGCTTGCACCCGGTAACCAGGACTTCCCGGGAGGTCACCCATCCCAGATCTCCTCTGGCTCAAGCGCGCTTAACTGTGGAGTTTTCCCCACAATCAAGCCCACTTAGCTTGCTACCCATTTGCAAAACCTTAGCAAGTATTGTGCCTCATGAACCATTCAAGTAGAGATCCCTTCACTCTTTTTGAATTTAAGTATAGGGGGTTTATGCAGTGCATTATATTAGATATCATTTTTGGGATTCAACTGTGTTAAGTAAGTCATTCACGTATGACCATTTCCATGAGAGGTAGTCGTAAGTGACTAATTTCTCATGATTTGAATAGTTCACTTAGCACTCATTGCATCGGGTGATGCTCACAGGGGTGAAGAAGTGGGATTGAAACTGGTGAAATAAATCACATAGCGTCAATCATCACTTTTGGGGCTTGCACCCGGTAACCAGGACTTCCCGGGAGGTCACCCATCCCAGATCTCCTCTGGCTCAAGCACACTTAACTGTGCAGTTTTCCCCATAATCAAGCCCACTTAGCTTGCTACCCCATTTGCAAAACCTTAGCAAGTATTGTGCCTCATGAACCATTCAAGTAGAGATCCCTTCACTCTTTTTGAATTTAAGTATAGGGGGTTTACGCAGTGCATTATATTAGATATCATTTTTGGGATTAGCACTCATTGCATCGGTTGATGCTCACAGGGGTGAAGAAGTGGGATTGAAACTGGTGAAATAAATCACATAGCGTCAATCATCATTTCCGGGGCTTGCACCCGGTAACCAGGACTTCCCGGGAGGTCACCCATCCCAGATCTCCTCTGGCTCAAGCGCGATTAACTGTGGAGTTTTCCCCACAATCAAACCCACTTAGCTTGCTACCCCATTTGCAAAACCTTAGCAAGTATTGTGCCTCATGAACCATTCAAGTAGAGATCCCTTCACTCTTTTTGAATTTAAGTATAGGGGGTTTACGCAGTGCATTATATTAGATATCATTTTTGGGATTCAACTGCGTTAAGTAAGTCATTCACGTGAAATAAATCACATAGCGTCAATCATCACTTCCGAGTTTTCCCCACAATCAAGCCCACTTAGCTTGCTACCCCATTTGCAAAACCTTAGCAAGTATTGTGCCTCATGAACCATTCAAGTAGAGATCCCTTCACTCTTTTTGAATTTAAGTATAGGGGGTTTACGCAGTGCATTATATTAGATATCATTTTTGGGATTCAACTGCGTTAAGTAAGTCATTCACATGAAATAAATCACATAGCGTCAATCATCACTTCCGAGTTTTCCCCACAATCAAGCCCACTTAGCTTGCTACCCCATTTCTAAGCGCTTAGAAATGGTTTTGCAAATACACAAGGTTTTGCAAATGGGGTAGCAAGCTAAGTGGGCTTGATTGTGGGGAAAACTCGGAAGTGATGATTGACGCTATGTGATTTATTTCACGTGAATGACTTACTTAACGCAGTTGAATCCCAAAAATGATATCTAATATAATGCACTGCGTAAACCCCCTATACTTAAATTCAAAAAGAGTGAAGGGATCTCTACTTGAATGGTTCATGAGGCACAATACTTGCTAAGGTTTTGCAAATGGGGTAGCAAGCTAAGTGGGCTTGATTGTGGGGAAAACTCCACAATTAAGCGCGCTTGAGCGAGAGGAGATCTGGGATGGGTGACCTCCCGGGAAGTCCTGGTTACCGGGTGCAAGCCTCGGAAGTGATGATTGACGCTATGTGATTTATTTCACCAGTTTCAATCCCACTTCTTCACCCCTGTGAGCATCACCCGATGCAATGAGTGCTAAGTGAATTATTCAAATCATGAGAAGTTAGTCACTTACGACTACCTCTCATGGAAATGGTCATACGTGAATGACTTACTTAACGCAGTTGAATCCCAAAAATGATATCTAATATAATGCACTGCATAAACCCCCTATACTTAGTTTCATTAGTTCTTCAGGGAGGATTTAGATTGCATATTAGGATGGGTACACTACTTAGCTGTCAAGTTTTGGGCACTCTGGGGTATGACACAGGGAAGTGCAAGAGGTGTAACAAAATATTGTGTAATACATGGCCATCATTTCTTTATCATAAGTAGATTGACCCACATGCTTTCCACTGAGTTGTTGACTAGGGAAAGCTAATGGTCTACCTTCTTACATTAATATGACACCAATACTCATACCTAAAGCATCACATTTATTCACAAAAGATTTGGTGAAGTCGAGTAAGACCAATACTAGAGTGGAGCACATGGCCTGTTGAGAGCCAAGAAGGCCTATTGAGGTCTGTTAGTTCAGGGAAATGGTTTTTTCTTGACAATATTAGTGAGGGGTATGGAAATGCAGCCATAATTGTAGACAAATTTGTGATATTATCCTGTGAGACCCAAGAATCTCCTCAAATTCTTCAAATTTTTTGGTTAGGGCCAATCTTGCATTGCCTAAATCTTTTTCCGATCAACCCTCACTCCTTCATGACCCACAATGTGTTCTAAATACTCTATTTCTTCCATGCCAAATGAGCACTTTGATAATTTGACAAATAATTTTTTATCTTGGAGCAATAGCAATATCTGGTCAACATGTTGAAGATGTTTTCCCCATGTTATGTTGCAAATGAGAATGTCATCGAAGAAGACTAGGACAATTTTTTTGAGATATGGTTTCATAAGGTTGTTCATGAGCCTTTGAAAAATGGATGGAGCATTATAGAGACAAAATGCCATGATCAAGAATTAATAATGGCCTTCATGAGTTCGGAAGGTTGTATTTGGAATGCCCACTTCCTTCATGTGTATTTGGTGATAACCCGAGAAGAGGTCTAGCTTGGTAGAGAATTTAGCACCATGCAGTTCATCAAGCAGATCATCAACAAATGGAATAGGAAATATTTCCTTGATAGTGATCTTGTTAAGGGCCCGAAATTCATGACACATGTGCCATTCTCCATCATTATTTAGAACTATGACCACTGGAGATGAATAAGGGTTGGTGTTGAGATGGATAACACCAACTTCGAGGAGTTCCTTGATGATATTTTCAATTTCATTATTTTGGGAAAAAGGATATCGATATGGGAAGATATTTGGAGGTTGGACACCCAAGCCCAAAGGGATGCTATGATAATGTTCACCCCTAGAGGGTGGAATCTCTTTAGGTTTTTCAAAGACCCATTGGTGGTGATCTAAGACCTTGTTGTAGTGGCTACAACCACCCTCCAAAAATTTTCCTAAGTTTCTTTTTGGAGCCTCCCTACTGACCATCCTTAGTAGCATGTCTTGCATTGTCAGGCACATGAGCTTCAGTTGTTTCATAGAGTCTTGTCAGCCTGTCCATGCAAGTTTGTTTCACCCCCTTCACAGGCTGCTTTCCAGAATCAATGTCAGTTGCTGGTTAAGAAGCTCCCTCTGGGAATTGTGCAATTATGGAGAGAAACTAGCCTTCCCTACGAAAATTGCACAAACCCAGCTGGGCTCTAGAATTTCACAATTCTCCCACACAGTCTTCCTCTCAAAAATTGCGCAATTCATCCCAGGATAGTTTCTCAGCCTAGAAATTGCGTAATTCTAAGCAACGGTCATCTGTTGCTCCGAGAAATTGTGCAATCCCTCTGGGACAACCAGCCCAGAAGCTAGCATAAATTGTGCAAATCCAGCCAGGTAGCATGCTGGGCTGAGAAATTGTGCAACACAGTCAAACAAACTTCCTTGAGAAAATTGCAAGGTCTGACCCAGGAGAGATGCTCAGCTCAGAAATTGTGCGATACAGTCAGACAAGCTTCCTTCATAAAATTGCAAGGTCTAACCCAAGACAGTTGCTCAGCCTAAAAATTTTGCAATCTTGGGAGATAGACACTTGTTCCTCTTAGAAATTGTGTAATCCCTCTAGGACAACCATCTCTACACAGCCCAGAAACTGCGCAGATTTTCATCCCAAGATTGCAGACTGATGCATGTGCTTTCAGGTTGAGTGATTCCCTCTGGGGCAAAGCATTACTGATTTGCATGCATGGACTACTTCTCCCAAGGCAGCATGCAAAGGCATCCCTTGATTCAGGAATCTATTTTTAGCAGCTGGAGGTTACATGCAAGGATCATTTCAGAAACCTCCCCCCAAGTGGCGCTTTTCCTACATTTGTGACATGCGAGTCACAACCTCGATTTTATCAAAACTCATCAACCAGATGTTGCAAAGTTCATTCCTCACATCGCCCCTTCATCTATGACATCCTACATTACATCTAGGAGTCGTCGGCACATTCATCTCAGTTGTTTAGGGGTAATCCCGCATTTCATGTCTTGCATTGCACTTCTGTCACTTTTTCTATTTCACTTTGTGTGTGTGTTGTTTGCTTGATTTTAGTGAGTGCTTGTTGTTGTTTTGATGTATGTTAGCTTTTAGAAGCACCATTTTAGTTTTCATTCGCATCTCCTTGTGTCACATTCATGACATTGTGTTTGCACGAATGGTGGCTATTACACTAACTCGCTTCACACACATTCAGTTTCAATCCTTAGCAAGCCAGGCTAGACTATGCATTGCACAATTCTAGCAATTAATCAGCCTCCCAATAGCTTAGACTATGCCTTTCATAGTTTTGGCAGTCATTCTCCCAACCTCTCGGTGAAAATTGTGAAATCTTCACATACAGTCACACAGGTATGTTGCATGTCAGTCCTCTAGTTTGTTTTGGTTTTCGACTAACAGATTGCTTGTCATGGGTGTTTATATGTCTCTGAGTATCACAGGTGTTTGTCTACCTCTCAACAACACAGGTACAATGGATTTCCATGAGAGAAGAGTCAAGTTGTTCATGGAAAAAGATGTCAAGATGAAACGGAAATAGCGTAATAGCAAGCAGCACCATCAGCAGCAACAGAAGACAACACACCTGCATGCGATGAATGGAAGAGGAAGGTTGTTAACAACATAGAGATGGAACAAAGTTGCAAACTCAAGCAAATCCACTTGTGATTAAAGAAACTTTGGAGACTAAGGTTATGAGGTGACAGCGCAACACGAAGATCGCGCGAAGGTAGAGAGAGAAATAGAGAAGGAGTTACATGTGTTGAAGTGGAAACTCAAGGAAGAATAGGAGTTGCACAGATGAGAGAATGAGTTGTAGCATGAATAGGTACAGTAGGGGGTGCAACATGCACACACGGATGTTATTGCGCCCATACAAGTTATAGATCCATCCTAGCAACTAGCACAATGTAGACAAGGTGAGTAGTGTTGTTGATCACATGCAAGGGAATTCAATATCATGCATGTCATTGTGCACACGCATGCGATCCCACCCATTTGGCACATTCACCAAGGCGAAGACAAGAAGAAAGTTCGATTGGAGTTGAACATGTACTTCGACAAGTTGATGCACATGGTCACCAGCACACACTTCGAGATCAACACAGATTGTATGCATCAGTATGTTGCTGGTCCAGCCACACTCAAGGAAATGATGTGCATGCTCTCAAATGAGTTGGACATAGGGGCCATATCAGTGTACTCGGATGAAATAGAGGCAAGAATTTTCTTTCATCGGGATGTGATCATTGAGCACACGGACACCATCACAGATGACCAAGTTGGCATCAGTTCGCCACCATCGACCATCCCAAGGATGTCAAAGACTTGGTCTCACCACAACGGTCTGAGTGTCAGTGATGTCTTGCATGGCTTGCTCAAGCCATTTTGTCTCACATGGGTACATGTGCATATTTTATGTAACGTCTTGTCAAGTGGAAGTTCAAGTGTCAACAGTTTAATGTAACAATCATAGAGTAGTTGAAGAGTCATGAGGGTAGGTGAATGGTCACAAAGGGTGATGCCAAGGGTCACCCCACCCTTTGCTATAAATAGTCCCTCATAACTCGTTGTAGAGGATATTGTTCAGCCAAGCTTCTGATAGGAGTATCTTAGAGAAAGCTTGGATAGTATTGTAACAATCCTTGGCTTCTCCACAGTGCAGAGCAAGTATATCTCTTTGGAGGAGCATGCGGTTGTGATTGTAATGTTCCACTATCGGAACTAGTGGTTGGACATGGATGTATTGTATGACTGTAACTTACACTTCTTAATATAACAGAGACAACATGTTTCATGCATATGTCATAGTGTATTCCAACTATCTTGTTTACTCTAAATGATATATGTATATGTTTGCTTACACATGCATGTATGGGCTATTCTGTATAAGTATGTATGAATCTTACTTAAATGTGCTAATTGGTTTAACCATCACTTTGGATTGTTAGCTAACTTTCTTTCCAGTTTGTGATGCATCTTCGCTCGTGTGTTCCCTTCCAAGCCGCGTGCTATCACAGGTTTCCAAAGGGCACACTCATGCCACTTTCCATGTGTTGGGACCATTCGTGCACCTTCCTTGACTTGTCACAATTGTCACACCTTTGCTACCAATAGGGACATCTTACTTGCCTCTGTGCGAAACCGCGATCAAGACGATACCATACAACCCACTGCTAGGACTCCTACACCAAACAGTCTGAGGTCTAATTGGGACTTCTTACTGGGGAGATCCCTTAACATGTTAGTGGGTCCAACATCGTCAACATTTATGGTGCTAGAAGGAGGGCCAGATGAAAAGTTGATTCCTCATCATCTATTTTGAGTCTTCGCACATCTATCATGGACTTTATTATAGTTCACCCTCCGAAATGTCTATCCAATAGACATATCTTTCACATCGAGAGGGAGTTCTAGGATCACTTGCCACAAATCACATACGAAGGTTAAGGCGAAGTGGCCTGGCGTGAGCACTTAAATGACTTCCATGCGCTCATGAAGGGCATGGAATATTTCAATGAAACAGAGTTTTGTTCATTGCTCGCACACAAACTTCGCAACCACCCATTATAATGGTGTGGCACACTACCTCATAACTCTGTGCACTCATTCAAGTTGTTTAGCGGTCTAATCAAATCTGTTTTCCACCATTTTGATCCTGAAGTACTTGATAAAAATTTGTTAAAACAATGGAAGGCCCTGCACGAATCACCTATGGAGTTTTCAGAGTGCTTTCGTTTATTCATGTTTGAAGCATCAAAAATTCAGATGAAATTTCAGTATCTCATGGACATATTTGAATATTTCTTATCCAATCTGTCAATCCCAAGAAGAATTTCAAGCTAAAGCCCTGCTCATCATACTTTAGTGATGGAGCTACACAATCACAGACAGACATGGTCGTTGTCAAAAGTGATTGTTCGTCGTCCCCTCATCAAACAGCTCCACCATCGCAGAGTGATGTGGGAGAGCATGAACACACATATGTTCAGTTGTCACATCCTCCTGACATTGTTCCTTACAATTTTGGCGCAAGCTTGGTTGCAAATCCATTGGTTTATCACATGTATTTTGTACCTCAACCTCTGTATTTGTATTTTGATCATCCTCCAGATTGCATTGTCGTTTGTTCATCCGTTCCAGACTCTACACCTGTTTTGGATGAGGATCGTTATATCGACGGAGTTGGTGTTGCACAACCAACATGCACTATAATTCATAAAGAGTATGAATGGGAGCTTGAACATCCACCATAGCAGAGGACCATCCCTGTTTATCTGTACCCCCTCCTTTTCTTCCTGACATCCTTGATGATCCTACCATCTCGTATTTTTCATGTGTATCTCCATCCACAGATGCACCCATTGTTCATCATTCATAGGACACATCGGATGTCTGTGCATCATCCGACAACATAGAGGACCAATCATTCTTTGAACATCCACTTGATTTTTCATCTATCGTTTCTGGAAATACAGAGGATGAACATTCTTTCTTCTCATATACCCCTTTGTGTGATTCATTGAATCATGAGGATGCCAATCAACATCCTGAAATTTCTGATCTTGATTTTCATGATCTCTTTGCCTCGTCATCCGATCACGATGTTGATTCACTCATTCTTAATCTATCTAAGCCATTGGTCTACGATGATCCATCTATCAGTGAAGTCGAAACCCCCCATATTGATGAGGCACTTTAGCCCGAGTTGATGGTTATGTCAAGCCCTCAATGTCCTGAGGTTGGTTTCACTTTTGATCAGGAAATTGTTCAAACACTCAAGGCTCCTCATCACTCATCTATATGCACTCAAGAAAAATCCAACACTCATAGTTCACTTCCTCCACTCAAACTACATGATCTCATCGATCATGCATTCGAGGAATCTTACTCAACAAGCACACTTTCACAACATAAGTGGTCTACCTTCCTCACATGTGCTTGCATGTTACACTCAAGACTATCTGTGTTCTCAACATCTGCACATAGTGTCACACAACATCATGGTATGTCCATGTACTGAATGTCATGCACTTTCACTCATTTTTGTTCTGTGGACGCTTGTAAGCTCGGAGTGTGTTTGTATTCATTGTTGTATCTTTCACATCTACTAGTTTTCACAGTTGTGTTGTTCGCGAACCATGCCTTCACTGACATGGGTCAACCAATGCACCGGTGGCTGCATTGGAAGTATCACTTCACGTCAGAAGACCCATGCACTATTAAATTAGGAGTAGGAGTAGTGTTTGCTTTTTTAGTTGTTTGCTTGCATGCATGTTTGCTTCTTTCTTTTTGTGTTTTTTTCTTGCTTGTTTGTTTTCTCATTCAGTTTGCTTATGCATTTGCTTCTTCTTCTTGCTTTTCTTTTTGGTTTGTTTGCTTTTTTATGTCCATAGGTTAGTTTCGCATGGACCGTGTGCGACGCTTGAAACAAGATGGGTAAATTACAAGAGGACTTGTATAACTACCAACATTTGGTTATCTGTTGTATGCTCTCTTATGTAAGAGCTTGTTTTCTTCAATCCATGATACATCAATGGAGAATATTTATTGTTCTAGGTGAACCTTGTTGGAAACACAATGCTTGTGTGCTAACTAGTATCACCTACTCTAATCGATTGTTTTTGGCTTAATCCTTATCATCTCAGTCAAGTAGATTAAGGTGAGGGGGAAAACCTTAACAAGCACGTTAGAGGTATATATAAACTACTTCTCTGAAGGAACAACCTCTTCTGCTCTCAATAAGTCGGGATCCCTCTTCCGCCTCTGAAATGGATAAGTGTTATGCATAATTACGAAAATGAAAAATTTCAAAAAAAGGAAAAATGAACAAGGAAAAAGATGAGAAAGGCTTCCTGCACAGAGAGGTGATGCAAGAAACTCCACCAAGGTGCTGACCAAGCTATATGGTAGCAAAGTGATGCTTGTGTTCCTACTTGACTCCTCGAGGTACTGTCCAGGCCTGCTAGTAGCGGAGCAACACAAGAGATGAAACTAAAACTCTGACGATCATATGACTTGTGCACCAATATACCCCTCATCCCCAATCGAAACAACTGAGTTGGCTTGGCTTGGAATGTGTGTCGACTGACCAAGAGCCTCGAATATGCTACATATTACAATCAAGCAAGTGTGGAAACCAAGACGACCAAAGAACCGAACAATACTTCCGGAGGTATTAGACTTGTTTTTCATGAACAAGGTCCATTCAGAGAGTTGGAGTTCTACCAGTGTGTCGCCAAGTGCTGTAGTGGCTACAACCACCCTCCAAAATTTTTCCTAAGCTTCATTTTGGAGACTCCCTACTGAGCATCCTCAGCAGCATGTCTTACACTGTCAAGCACATCAGCTTCAGTTGTTTCATAGAGTATTGTCATACTGTGCATGCAAGCTTGTTTCACACCCTTCATAGGCTGTTATCCGGACTTAGTGTAAGTTTTTGGTTGAGCAGCTCACTCTAGGAATTACACAATTCTAGAGGGGAACCAACCTTCCCTCCAGAAATTGCGCCAACCCAGCTAGACACCTAGTTGGGCTCCAAAATTGCGTAATTCTTCCTGACAGTTGTCCTCTCAAAAATTGTGCAATTCATCCCAGGATAGCTGCTCAGCCCATCAATTACACAATTCTACGCAATAGTCACATGCTTCTCCCAGAAAATATGCAATCACTCTAGGATAGCCAGCCCAACAGCTAGCAGAAATTGCTCAAATCTAGCCAGCCAGCCTATTGGGCTCAGAAATTGCATAATACAGTCAGATAGGTTTCCTTGAGAAAATTGCAAGGTCTGACCTAGGTCAGCTACTCAACTCAGAAATTGTGAGATTGTTGGCTTGGTGGGGCCTGACCCAGGTTCAGCGTTAGTTAGCCAAGCAAAGCCCTACACCACTGGCCCATTTGGCATCAGCCTCCAGAGCACGGACTGAAGTCTCACCCGAAGCAGTATGGGGGAATGCAGGAACCAAGTTTTCGCACCCTGAGATGGTTGTGATGTCGATTTTACACTTTAACTCTACCCTCTTGAAGATTGATAAACCTTTAGGGCTTATCGATGTACTTCTTTATTAGTCTTTCAGAACCTCTGCGAAGGTCGGCGATCGTCCTTCGTGTAACCTTAACAAGCGATTTAGGCACCTACGTGCCTCTGTAACTACTTTACTGTATAGTTTCCCAAATTATCTTAAATGTTCGCCAACTCTACCATGCAATTAAGATTGTCTTCACGTAAACATATATCTCTACTTGCGTTCATATAATAGAGGAAAACATATATATTTGCGCATCAAATTAGCAATAAAAAATAAACCCAGTGCTTAACATAATATAATCACATGAAATTGACAGAAGTGAAATACACAGTAATTTCAAAATACTTATCTTTATTAATGATTCAGATTTCTAGTACAGACTCTAACTACCCTGGGCACACAGCTGCAGGGGTCTGCACACTTAGTTGTGGACTTCTACCCTAGGCCTCTGCGCACACAGCTGCAGGGGTCTGCGCACTTAGTTGTGGACTTCTACCCTAGGCCTCTGCGCACTCAACTGCAGAGCCTCTTTCCTACACTAAAACTCTCACTCTTAGCTCTTCATAGACTCATCAATGACTCCCACTATCAGTGATCACTTCCCTCTAAAAACTCTTCTATCACTTTTTTATATAATCCCATGGTCCATTGACCAAGGGCAGATCTCATCAAGCTGACACAACCTATCTAAACTAAGGGTGGAAACCGTTTTTTACTCTTGATATCTTCGCACTCTATGACCACAAAATGTGGATACTTTACATTCCTTTATACAAAATTTGGGCTTTTTGCCCCAAAGCTTGGGCTTTTAACCCCAAAATTGACCCCAGGGGACCTGTTCCCAATAGGCCCCCAACACAAACATGGTGACTCACCCGTGAGTCACTCAGATGGCACAGAGATCTTGTCACCAATACCTCCCAGCTCCATTTGGACTACTAAAACTTCGGTAGTACACTGTGTTGCTGCCTCCTTCATCTCCTCGACTAGCTGCTCCGTCGTTAGCCCCGCAATATCTAACTGTATCTTCTGTTGAGTCACCTGCAGACTAGTTAGCTTTCCTTCAATAGTGGCCGTGATCAAATATTCCTCATCCAGCTAAGGCTTCAAGTGAGCCTTCAGCACTGCTTCCTTGTGTTAAGCTACGTACACCTACTCTTTCATTACCTTTGCCTCCTACAGCTTTGCTAACCTTTATGTGATAACGACGGTGTGTGTCGTCGCTTTAACTTTGTCATATTGTTGTTGCATCTCCCCAACCCAGGTAGTGTATTTTATAGTCTTTCACCTCCTTCCAGCTACTTGGAGTGCTAATATTATACTACCATCATGTAGTCATCTAGTTGGATCACTAGTGTATGGATTCAATCGGCTGCCATTCACCCATCTTGGGAATGGTTCTCCATTCAATTTTACCAACTAAACTACTCCGCCATCGGTAATCTCCTTGATGACATAGGTCCACAGCCAATGCATCCTAAATTTCCCTGGAAATTTATCAAACTTTTTTCCATATAACAAAACCAGATCATTTACCTTAAAGGTGTGCAATTTGATGTGTCGATCGTGCCATGCCTTTTCGCACTCCTTTTTAACCTGTTGATGGAATCCAGCTAGAAATCTATCCTTCTCAAGTTCTGTTAGTTGTGCGACCCTCTCATCCAAGGCTCCACAATCCACCATTCCTGTGAATGCCACTATGCGCAGACTAGGTACAATGTACTCCATTGGCATCACAGCTTCCACGCCATAAACCAGTCTGAACAGAGTTTGTCCAGTCAACTTCTTTCAAGTTGTTCTATATCCCATAGCACCGTGGGCACACGAACATACCATTCATTTCTTTGAGCATTGTAAACCTTCATGAGAATGCTCTCCAATATTTTTATTAAATGCTTCCACCGTCCCATTAGCCCGTGGATGATAGGGTGTGCTCTTCTGATGCTAAACCTAAAATTCTTTTGTCATCGCGCTAATCGTCTCATTGAGAAAGTGTGTACCGCGGTCGCTCATTAGAATTTTTGAACAACTGAACCTTTTCAGAACGTACTCAAAGATAAATTTTGTTTTCATCATGCTTGTACAATCCTTCATAAGCTATGCCTCTGCCCATCTAGTTAAGTACTCAGTCGTGGTGATGATGTACGCACACCCGTCTTCTTTCCTGGAGGTTGAATTGGTCCTACAAAGTCAATCGCCCACTTATCAAAGGGTTGTGTTGTGGTCACCAACAACCCCCCCCCCCATTTTTGTTTGATATTAGCAATAACACCAAGCAAAGGGGGGACCCTGAATAAAAAATCCAAAAAATATTTTTGTTAAAGTTTTTTTGTTTTAGACTCCCTAAGGCTTGATCGCATTGCAAAGAGAAAGTGAAGCGTTTCCTAAGCGCAAAAAAAAAAAAACAAGCTACGAAGAAGCGACGCGAAGTTCATCACGTCGCATACATTCAAATCGCTCTTAAAAAAGAAAATCTTAAGGAATCACCGATCGCCGATATGCGACATCGCATATCGCAATGTCGCTTGAAACAGCATAAGTAACTGAATGAAAATCTACGATCTACGGTCTGCGATATCAGCGATCTGCGATCTACGATATTGGAAATTTGCGATAACACTTAATGACGTCGCAATCCTCGATACTGTGATTCCAATCGCAGAAAGGAATCATCGCAAGAATTCTCCGACATAAACGATAAACCCAAAATTGAGCACACACCTTAAGGGAAATTAATGATCGCATGCTTGAGTATCCAAGAATGATTGTATCGCGTTTTTCGAAGAGTCAAATCATGATGAGTGTCAGGATTACGCATTCATTAGAACTTAATGCTATCATGTCAATCTTTTCGTCATTTCTCTTCTTCTTTACGTAAAATGCAAGACATGTAACTGATATAAATCTATATGCAGGAAACATCTAAGGAAAAGAGGAAAGCGCCAATGGGGTAATAGAGAGAAGATGCCTCCGCAAATGGATGCCGCATGCAGCAGGACCGCAGATTCCAGAGTATCACCCAACAGGCGCTAATGAAAATAGACTATCTAAGACTCAGAGTCAAAGGTGCACAAAAGCAGCGTGTTTGCAAAAGATCTTGAAGCTCAGACTGGGTAAAGCAAAAAGAGAAACGCAAAAGAAGGAGGACGCTCCAGAAAAGCCTGGAACAAAGAACAGAAGAAATTCTCAATACAGGGGATTGTCCAAACAACGCGACTCCTAACTCATTGAGTCATTCGCACGACCGGAAACCGAAATAGCAACAGCAAAATCAGTTTGAAAGGAACCTGCGTTGTACTAAGCATACGCACAGCGAATACACCCAGCTAGAGAAAGGTTTTCGAAAATATCTTCTAGTCTGTCAGAAAGAGGTGCCAGCTCTTGTTGTTTCCACTTTTATCACTCAAACGAAAGAAGAAGACAACCAGCCAACTCTTCCTAGGCAAACGTTGCATTGCTTACAGCACTAAGGAGCAGATACAGAAACAATTAGAAATTAGATTTGATTTTTAGAAATAAATTTGCTTTTAGTAAAAGGGCGGTCATTTGAAGTCCTTCCCTAAATTTGTGTAATTAAGATTAGTTAGTTAGTAGTATTTAACCCTTCTCATGGCATTTGGAGAAGGGTTCGGAAATCTGTCAAAAAACTTGTCCTCAAAACATGCACTTTTACACCCTTGGATGGGGGTTTTTGATGAATGGATGGATCGAGATTTATTTATGTTTGCATTTTAATGTCTGTTACTGATGTTGCACTTCTGTACTCTTAGCAGATATTAGAACAAGTAGAAATAAATCATTATTGCTTGAAGTTTATTAGTGAAATCAGTCATAAATGGTACTTTTATCTCTTGACTAATTTCTGCTTATATTCCTAAAGTGATATGCAGCTGAGTTCTTTATATGTTAATGTATGAATGTGTGTATTACCATTTGGCACTTCTGTACGGTGGAGTCATTTATTTGTGCTTGACATATGAATAACTAATTATTCGATATGTTGTTCACAACTATTTTGCCTAATTTTTTATGCAGAATGGTTTATCTTAATGGGTTTCTATTCTTATGATAGCTGAATGATCTTTATTACCAGCTATTGTTCGAAATCTTTTTAGATCGCATAATAGAAGAAAAATACCCCAGGTTAGCGTAGATTAGATGTATTGTTTTTCATTAGATTACAATAGCATAGAGTTAGTTTAGAAGTTAGAATTAAATTAGCTTAAAATACCCCTAGATCAATACCATCAAACTCTACACACACACACACCCCTCACATTGGGAAATTGGTCCCATTACCCCCAGTCGGACCCGCTATTCCAAACAGGCAAGGAGCCGCCAACCAGGTTCCGGACCGGGTGGGTATCCCCCTTGTTGTTGACCTGATTTCAGGGCCCTCAACATATTTGGCGCTAGAAGGAGGGCACGAGCTATGAATGGCGCATAAATCAACATCTAAATACCATTCTGAGAGAAAATCACCCTCACCAACTCCCCCGACTTCTCCGGTACGATTAAACTCGGAGCTAGAAGTTGCTCGGGCATCCACCGCTGCTACACACCCTAATATATCAGACCAACTTATCATTGATCCCCCTGAACTTCAAACTTTGATTCATAAACTCCAGGGATTCTCTATTTTTACTCAGAGGTATGATAAATCTAAAGGCAGCGTGACTTCGCAGTACAATCCTGCTCATCCCTTGACCAGATTGAAGAGTGAAACGTTTGGCATCCAGCCAACTGAAATCCCTCTCCCCACTAGGAAAAGAGCAAGGAAATCACTTCCAGAGTCTGACAGAGAGACTCTTTCATCTACCTCGTCCATTTCAACTCCCTCACCGCGAAGTCAGCCACCCACATCTTCACCCCAGATCACTCATCCATCTTCTGCAACCCTTCCTCCGCGATCATCGAAGATCATAATATCTCCATCTTCTCATCATCAGAGATCATCTTCTTCACTTCTATTAACTAGCAGCTCAACGATGGCCCAATCTCCATGGAACAACCCTAGGGCGGTTTTAATGCTTCCACCCCTGAGTCCAATACCGGCCCATCCTGAGAAATGGCTGCCTAAATTCAATCCAGAAACAGGCATGCTAGCTGAAGAACATATCAATAATTTAATGCTTTCTGTTAATCTCAACGGAGTTACCAACGAAGATGCTGTTGTCCAGCTTTTCCCCTATACAATGCAAGGAACAGCCGGGTCGTGGTACTTTTCGTTACCTTCCGGATCCATCACAAGCTGGGACATTTTTCAAAGTCAGTTCCTCACCAAGTTTGGTGATGACAGATCCATGGCGACATTGATCAATGACCTATCTAATCTTAAGGCTGAGGCTAGAGAACCCATTAAAGGTTTTAACTTACGGTTCAATAAGATCCTCAAAAAAATCCCCGCTGCTTCACAACCCAGCGAGGAAGTAAGATGTGAATGGTACATCACGGCTTTACCTCCAAACTTGGCTATCTTCGTAGATAGGGAAAACAAGACCACCTTAGTTGACAACTTGACAGAGGCGTTAGCAGTGGAAAAACGCGTGGTAGCCCTAGAAAATAGATCTGCTATAGAAGAACGCAAATCTAAGAAGATCTCTTTCAAAGAAGACACCAAGAAGAAGCAAACGAAAGATCCTTTCGATTTGGAAGGATTACAAAAAGTGTTGAAAGCCATTTCCAATGAGATGATTGATATTAAGAAACAAGTAGCAGAGACTTCTTCGAAAAATCCCTATAGGACTTTTAAAAGAAATCCTCCCATGGAGGTAAAGCCACCCAGTGTTGTCTCAAACGTTGAATCTGAAGAAGACGAAGAAGAAGAGAATACCACTGAAGGGCAGACCGACGATGAAGAAGTTGTAGAACTACAAGGAATGTGGGACTTCATCCTCCCACAAGAAGAGGATCAAGAAGCATTTCTTGTTAGCACGAGAATCAAAAATCAACTTGATCCTCCCCAAACTACCCCAAAACAAAAGGGCGCAAGCCCTGCAACAAAAGATAAGGTCGCAACAAAAAAGACAACTGCTAAAGCGACCCAGTTTAGCCCAGTCCAATCAGACCAATCGCCTCCATCAAGAACACTGATAGTGTCGGATGAAATGGAGTATAACATCATTGATGACATGAAGAAGACTAGGGCTAACATCACTCTTTATGAATTCAGTAAATTGAAACACCAGCAGAAAATAATGATGAAAGAATTACATGTTGTGCCTACTACATCTTTACCTATAGCTGTAGCTTCCCACAATCTGGGAAGGCCTCCAACCAACGTGATCAATAAGATTGATCCAAATGACATCGCCTTGATTGGAGGAAGATCAAGATCTCATACTCCTCCTTTTCTTCTCACATATGAAATCTTCAATAAAAACGTGCACAATTGCTTGGTCGATTCTGGTGCTTCAACGAATATTTTACCCAGGTCAATATGTGCCAAATTGAATGTGCAACCTCAAAAATCCGCAGTACGTATAGTTCAACTTGATCGATCCCAAGTCAAAGTGATTGGTGAACTTAATCAGGTGACCATAAGATTGTCGTCTAACCCAAAAGTGTGTCAGGTTATCGACATTCTAGTAGCTGATATCCCTGAGTTCTATGGTTTGATTCTTAGCAGGGATTGGTCGGAGAAACTCCATGGATATTTCTCAACCGACTGGTCGCACATGTGGTTACCATACAATGGTAAACCAAATCAGATAAAGATTGAACGAGAGTTGCACCAAAAATACATAGTGACAGAACTGGAAGGAGAAAATGAAGCCATAACATACAATAGCAGCATTGTAGGCAATTACGCAGTAGATTCTTTCCTCGGCAATTTCAATGCTCATATTTCACCTTACTTAGAGAATTCAGTTTTATCCCAAGTTGAAAATTTCTCCCAAACTGATGACTCAAAATGTTTTAGTTTTTTAGATAATTCTGTAAATACATCTTTATTTTGGAAATTATATTTTGACGGGTCTAAATCCAATGAGGGAGCAGGAGCAGGATGCGTTCTGATTAGCCCGGATGGGAATAAGATCATGCTCACATGCAGACTTGAGTTTGATTGCACGAACAACACAGCGGAGTACAAAGCCTTGGTTGAAGGCCTATACAAAGAAATCGGATTGAACGTTAAGTATCTTCAAGTCTTTGGAGATTCTGAGATCGTCGTAAAATAGGTACGTAACACCATACATTGCTTGTCAAGTCATTTAAAGCACTATCAATCGTTAGTTCAAGATCTCACTGCACATTTCATAGCATTCAACATCTCGTCAATTCCAAGAATTCAAAACGCGAGTGCAGACCTGTTAGCTAACGTAGCCTCTAGACTTATTCCTTCCGAAGATTTTAGTCCTGATAGGTTTTCAATAGAATTAATCTTTAGACCATCCATCCCTGACAACATCACCAATTGGAGAGTATTCAACGACGATCCTGACATCGTAAATTTCCTTACTTCTGAAGGATCCTACTCAAATCAGATAATCGACGAAGGCCATCATGATCACCAAATACAACAAAATGGCACTGACAATGCTATACCGAAATCAGTGGTCAAGTTAGAAGATTTATATGATTTGAAAAGTCGGTTTAAAAGGTCCGCCAATGCTAAACTTTACAGTTCTACCCTGAACTATGAATTAGTAAACCTAGGGACCGATCAGAAGCCACAAAACGTTAACCTAGGCCATGGCCTAGCCCCTGAAGAGAAATCAACATATATTCGTCTTCTCAGACAATACAAAAACGTTTTTTCCTGGAATTATGATGAGCTAAAGACATACAACACTTCTATCATTCAACACGTTATCCCTATGATTGACAATGAAAAACCTGTCCAGCAGAAGCTCAGAAAAATACACCCTAACTTAGAAAATCAGATAAAAACTGAGCTTAATAAGTTGTTGAGAGCCAGAATAATTTTCCCCGTCAGGCATTCCAAATGGGTATCCAATATGGTACCCGTTAGAAAGAAAAACGGAGATATTAGAATCTGTATCGATTTCCGAAATCTCAACAAAGCCTGTCAGAAAGATAACTTTCCCCTCCCACCTATGGAACAAATATTACAGGCAGTAGCAGGCTCAAAATTAATGTCTTTCCTAGATGGATTTTCAGGATACAATCAAGTACTGGTGCATCCCGATGATCAGTTAAAGACTACGTTCTGAACCAAATGGGGCTCTTATGCATATCGGAAGATGCCATTTGGTCTTATCAATGCCGGAGCTACCTTTCAGAGAGCCATGGACATCGCGTTTAAAGGGTTAGTCAATAAATCAGTAGTGATTTACTTGGATGATATAACAGTATACTCCAAAAACCGAAGCAACCATCTCAAAGATTTGAAGCAAATCTTTCAAAGATGTTTGAGGTATGGGATTTCGCTCAACCCAAAGAAATCTTTCTTTGCATTAAGCGAAGGGAAATTGCTCGGATTCATAGTGTCGAAATCTGGTATTCACATAGAACCCGACAGAATCAAGGAAATTTCCGAAATATCCATACCCCATAACAAGAAAGCCATGCAATCCTTCCTTGGACAGATCAATTTTGTCAAAAGATTTGTCCCGGATTTTTCGCGTATTATTTCTCCCTTACAAAATATGATAAAAAAGAATTCAAATTTCAAATGGGGTCTAGATGAGCACGAAGCATTCAACTTAATCAAACAAGCTATCATCAACGCTCCATCTTTAGCAACCCCAAATTTTTCAGAACCTTTTATCTTATACACGTTTGCCTCAGAGAAATCTTATGCTGCGATTTTAACTCAAGCGAATCAAGAAAAGGCAGAAGCTCCAATCGCATTTTTTAGCTCGAACTTACAAGGTGCTGAACTCAATTATTCAGACATGGAGAAACAGGCATATGTTGTTTTCAAAGCAATCAAATATTTCAGACCTTTCTTGCTAAAAGCCCATACCAAAGTCATAGTACCGTTCCCAGCGGTAAGAAACCTCCTGATACAGAAGGACGTGGGTGAAAAGAAAACGAATTGGATCACTGCCTTACAAGAATACGATCTTGAGATCAAGCCAGCACACATCGTGAGAGGTCAAGGCTTTTGCAAGATGTTAGCTGGAGCATCGCAAATTCCTGAGAACTCGTCTGAAGAGGTACACACGTATGAGGTAAGCCTAAATGACGCAGAATCATTATATGCTGACACCATTTATTTTCTTAAGAACGGGTATGCTCCATTTCACCTGGATCACACCAAGAAGAGAGCCCTGAGATTGAAAGCTAAACAATACCAGCTCATAAATGATGTTCTGTTTAAAAGAAATTACGATTCTGTGCTTCTTAGATGTCTTGAGAAAACTGAAGCCGAAAAAGTTTTGCAGGAACTTCACGATGGACCAGCAAGTGGACAATATGCTGGAGAAGCCACCGCACATAAAATCTTGCGTGCAGGATATTACTGGCCCACGCTGTTCAAAGACTCATACAATTACGTAAGGAAATACCAAGTCTGCCAGACTGCTGCAGGGAAACAAAAGAAGTCATCCATGCCACTGCAGCCGGTTAACATTGAGCAACCGTTCAGTCAATGGGGCCTGGACATAATAGGTGAGATCGTTCCTCACTCTTCTAAACAGCATAGGTATATCCTCACGGAAACCGACTATTTTACCAAATGGGTAGAAGCAGTTCCTCTCAAGACAGCTAATTCTGAAAACATTATTGAATTCATAGATCAGTTTATCATCACTAGGTTTGGATTGCCAACGGCCTTAATGTTTGATAATGCATCATATTTTTCTGGAAATGCAATGACTGAATTTGCGCTCAAAAGAGGGTTCAAACTGAAGTATTCTGCCAACTACTATCCGCAAGGTAACGGGTTGGCCGAATCAACAAACAAGAACCTAATCAGGATTATTAAAAAGACAGTCGACCAAAACCAAAATAATTGGCAAAAAGCGCTGGTAAATGCCTTATGGGCATATAGAATTACAAAGAAAGCTTCTATCGGCACTTCTCCCTTTAATTTAGTTTATGGGAGAGAAGTGGTTCTTCCGACTCACCTAATCATTCCCTCTTTGTCTTTAGTGCAATATATCGATGAAGTATCTACTTCCTCTTTACGATTAAGACAAATGGAAATAATCAAACTAGAAGAGCAAAGAAAAACCCATGCTCATCACCAAGCGCTAATAAAATCTTCTTTTGACTCAAGCATCATAACCAGAAAAAACTTTCAGATGGGTGATTTAGTTTTAAAATGGGATAAGGCTAAAGGGCAAACATACGAAATTCCAGAAGTTGTGGCTTGGTCCTTTTCAGATTGTAGAGGTCATAGGCCCATCGACTTTTGTGTTGCAGGATTTAACAGGCAGGAGAGATTCTCTGCCTGTGAATGGAAAAATTCTCAAAATGTATCTTCCATAGAAGATCATTCTTCTATTTTTTGTAGGATAGTTTTAGTTTTATTTTTGTTTTTCTTTTCTTATAAATAAGACTGGTTGTGAATGATCATAAATAGTATTCATGAAAGAGCACGCCAATTCTCTATCAGATTTTGATTTCGCTTGTACAAATAGCAAAAAATTTTGAAAATCTGAATTTTATTATTGACAAATAGAGTTAACTTCACCTTGATTACGATGCTAGTTTCAACCTCTAAAAACTTTGACAAAAGCAACCTTTGGTAAAGAATTGTTTTGTATCAGCACAATGAAAGGTATCATCAATAATAAAATAAGTATTCTGTGCAAAACTGTTGTTTCCAAAAACTCTATTATTGTCGTCCAGAGCTTTCTTAAGGAAAAACAATGACTTCCTCCCTGCTAAAAGGAAATCGCAGCATTCAGAGAAACAATCCAAGGAAAACACTATATCTCAAAGAATAAGAGGTCTCATCACGAGCCGGCTTATCATGATCACAGATATTATAACTTGCTGACTTTGCCAACACTGTCTATCAAAACAGGGTAACGACTTAAGATTGTTGCAATCAAAAGACAAGAGGTCTCATCACAAGCTGGCTTGTTCAGCAAAAGTGTAAATCAAGTGAATGATTGTGTCATAATTTGGCCACCAAACCAAGACATTGTTCTTTAGAGAATTAAAAAAGGAAAAGTATGTCAAAAAGGAATTTTTCTCTGGAATGTTGTGAGTAACCTCAAGCAGGAAAAAGGATCATTGTTGGATAACATGGTAACCCTGTCGAGGCTATGGACGCTTGCGGGCAGCAGAGGCTCTACCTACGACAAATGAGCATACTTTTAAGCCAGTACGCAGAGAAGACCTTATTTTATCTTTAATCAAGACCAAGTAATGTCTGGTGCGAATGCAAGAAAAAGCCTGAGGAAGCAAGAAATTGGGATATAAAAAAGGTTGAGACAAAGTATCGTTGACAAGGTGAGGGGTAATCTACTCTATCTGTCCATAACAAAATTTAGACATATAAAAATTTTGTTGTTTCGGAAGTGAAAATGCAATAGAAAAGCAGAGATAACTGGTTCTTCACAGTGAATCGCCATTGTTGTGGTCACCAACAAGCCCCCCCCTTTTTGTTTGATATTAGCAATAACACCAAGCAAAGGGGGGACCCTGAATAAAAAATCCAAAAAATATTTCTGTTAAAGTTTTTGTGTTTTAGACTCCCTAAGGCTTGATCGCATCGCAAAGAGAAAGTGAAGCGTTTCCTAAGCGCAAAAAAAAAAAACAAGCTACGAAGAAGCGACGCGAAGTTCATCGCGTCGCATACATTCAAAGCGCTCTTGAAAAAGAAAATCTTAAGGAATCACCGATCGCCGATATGCGACGTCGCATATCGCAACGTCGCTTGAAACAACATAAGTAACTGAATGAAAATCTGCGATCTGCGGTCTGCGATATCAACGATCTGCGATATTGGCAATTTGCGATAACACTTAATGACGTCGCAATCCTCGATACTGCGATTCCAATCGCAGAAAGAACTCATCGCAAGAATTCTCCGACATAAACGGTAAACCCAAAATTGAGCGCGCACCTTAAGGGAAATTAATGATCGCATGCTTGAGTATCCAAGAATGATTGTATCGCGTTTTTCGAAGAGTCAAATCATGATGAGTGTCAGGATTACACATTCATTAGAACTTAATGCTATCATGTCAATCTTTTCGTCATTTCTCTTCTTCTTTGCGTAAACTGCAAGACATGTAACTGATATAAATCTATATGCAGGAAACATCTAAGGAAAAGAGGAAAGCGCCAATGGGGTAACAGAGAGAAGATGCCTCCGCAAATGGATGCCGCATGCAGCAGGACCGCGGATTCCAGAGTATCACCCAACAGGCGCTGATGAAAATAGACTATCTAAGACTCAGAGTCAAAGGCGCACAAAATCAGCGTGTTTGCAAAAGATCTTGAAGCTCAGACTGGGTAAAGCAAAAAGAGAAATGCAAAAGAAGGAGGATGCTCCAGAAAAGCCTGGAACAAAGAACGGAAGCAATTCTCGATACAGGGGATTGTCCAGACAACGCGACTCCTAACTCATTGAGTCATTCGCACGACCGGAAACCGAAATAGCAACAGCAAAATCAGTTCGAAAGGAACCTGGGTTGTACTAAGTATACGCACAACGAATACACCCAGCTAGAGAAAGGTTTTCGAAAATATCTTCTAGCCTATCAGAAAGAGGTGCCAGCTCTTGTTGTTTCCACTTTTATCACTCAAATGAAAGAAGAAGACAGCCAGCTGACTCTTCCCAGGCAAACGTTGCATTGCTTATGTTATCACCAGAAACTATAGTCCATGTATATGACAATTGTCCATAAATTTTGAAGAGTCTTGTGGTCTTGTAAATAGCTTTGTTAACTTGTGTCAATTTCAAATTTTAAAAATGCAAGAGTTATGAATGAAATTCGTGTAAAGACATGGGCATTGGTCATCTTTCATCATAGTTAGTTATGTCATGTCTTGTCAAAAGTACTTGCGCAGTTTCGCAGCGCGGGTGTCATGTCTTAGGTACTTGCGCAGTTTCGCAGCGCGGGTATGATTGGTCAAGTCTGTTGCTCAAATCTGTTTGCGCGTTTTCGTAGCGGCTTGTTTGTTAGCGATTTCGTAGCGCATTCCCTTAAATTTGAACTGCCCGCGCTACGAAATCGGGGTTTCGGGTTTTTATGCAGCGTTTTTCCTTAACTGTCTAATCCGAGAGGTGATGAGTCACGTGTCCGGTCATGATTGTTTCCTCACACCATTTGTCTGTCATGATTCGTCATTACTTTGCCATCAGGTTTGATCTCATCGAGTTAGGTGTCAGTTTGGGGGACGTTATAGAAAGTGGTCGTGTCATAATATGTTTTTCATAACAAATGAATGTCTTCTGCTTGATGAAAGCTTGAGCTTTATCCTAAATAGACTTCTGCAAGCGAGCCTGATTTCTACAGCGTAAAATCTGCTATTGTGCTGCAAACCATTGTCATTCCCTCGTGAAGAATTGTGTTAAGAAATATGGAGAAAAAAGAGCATCGTTCAGGGAGATGTGTGAGAACAGAACCGGAGGGATTAGATGCAACCCTCAGGGATGAGGAAATAGCAAAGGCATTCAGAGCTACTGGTTGTTGGCGGTTTTGTGAAAAGCTCAAAGGTGGACATGCAGAAGTTACCAAGGCATTTGCAGTGAATTTTACGGGATTAAATTCAAAAGTGGCCATGCTGGAGTTCCCGGTTTCACCTGAAGTTATTTCTAAAGTCACAGAAATCCCAAGAGGTGGTCAAGAGTGGTTCAAGAATTTCAAGTTTGATATGGGTCCGTGTAAGGAGTTCTTAAAGGCACCATATGTGAATGAAGATCTCTCCAGAGCTGTCCCAAGGAGTTATCTTAAGGAGAATTATGCTACATTATTGTCATGCATTCAGAAGTATTTGACGTGTGAAGGCCGATACAACAAAGTTTACTCATATCATTTCAAGCTGTTGCTACACTTTACTGGTAAGAGCTCCATAGACATACCCTTTTACTTATTCAGGAGTATTTCTAAGATGTGTGATAAAATTCAGTTGAAGAAGGAAGCCTATGAAACTTCTCTTTTCCATCATGGTCTGGTTAAATTACTGGTGTTGGATAGCCTACATAAAATTGGTAAGGACTGGGACTCGTTTGTATTCATGGCCGGTTTCCCTAGTAAAACGAGCCTAACTCCTTTACCTGTAAGAGAAAAAGAAGATAGGAGTGACGGTACTACTTTGGCTGAGTTAAGAAGAGAAATAACAGACCATAGCAAGTCCAAAGCTAAAACAAAGAAGCCAGAGAGGCCTGTAACAGTCAAAGACACACCTGGAGCTAAAACAAAGAAGACTCCTAAGTTAGCAGTTGAAAAAGCTCCTGAAGCATCAACAATCAAAACTTCAAAGTCATCCAAAGTATCTGAAAAGGAAGCTTCTAAGTTATCTCTTAAAGAAACACCAGAATCATCTAAACAGAAGACTCACAAAGGAAAAGATGAATTTGAGTCTAATAAAGTGGAAAGGGTTTCAAGAATAAGAACTAGAGGACAGCTAAATAAAGAAAAGGGAAAATTAGCTCCTGTGGAAGAAAGTCCTGTGTCTAGGGGTAGTTTAAATGATTTGTTGGAAGCTATTGAATTAGAACAAGAGCACCCAATTCAAGTTGAACCCCTTGAAATTGAACAAGATCAATTGGTATCGCCAATGCATATTGATTTAACACTGTCTTCTCCTGAAAGTTCAAAGAAGTCAAAGGCTTCTAAAAAATTAAAGTTTGAAGAACCAGGGGTAGAGTATGCTTTTAAACCCCGTAGACCAATGACTAGGAGGCAAATGAAGGAAGCAGAAAAGGTTCAAAAAGAGAAAGTCTCTTCAGACTTGCCTAGGACAGAGGCACTTGAAATTTTCTCTGAAATGGTCCAAGCAGCTAAAAATAAGAGTAAGGACAAAAAGGTGGTTATAAGTCCAAGTGGCAATATGGTTGCCATCAAAAAACAAGCTGGAGTAAGTAAGGAGATACCTCAGGTCTCAAATGTTTTTAAAGAGAAGGCAGTCAGGTATACCAATTATAGGAAAGCTGTGTTGAAAGGTAAAGCAAGAATGATCAGTCAAGCTAGTTCGGTGTCTGATGCCTATGTATGGACAGTACCAGCTTTAAAACAAGCAAAAACTATGAAACAAGTGAACATAAGTCTGAAAGCAGAGAATAAGAAGTTGAAGAAGGAGGTCATCAGTCTGAGAGAAAAGCTAGACAAGCTAGCTAAATGATTCAAGAAGGACTGTGTATTCTCAAATTTTGATATATTTTGGGTCATTATCTTGTCAAAAGTTTTTGAGACTTTTTGTGTCTTTTTGCTGGTATGGAATGATTGAAGAATTATAAATTTGAAGTGATACTGTTTTGAGGCTCATAAAATTGATTTTAATGACCTACAGCAGTTTCGTAGCGCGCTACGAAACTGCTGTAGATGACTGGTTATGATTAAAGCTTGAAATGGAATGCTGAGGTCAGCATATATTTTAACAAATGGTCAAATACTAAGCCTGGGGAGTTTAGAAGATCAGTCAGATACTTTGTTAAAGAGGCCAAGGGTAAATATTAAAAAAAGGGGCGAAGTTTTGTTTTTTGCTAAAAAGTCACTTTATCTCCAAGAATTTAGGGTTTGGATAGAGCTGCTGAGGTGTAAGATAATCCACTTGTCTAGCTCTGGGATGGCTGGTTCATGAATTCTTTTTAATCAGACGAGGTTATCCGAGGTGTAAGAGGCTCAAATATGGATCATTAATATGTGCACACCGAGGGGGACAATAACCAAGAATATAGGCTTCATTTTCTTTTCGGTTATGTGAATCATCTCTGCATCAGGAATCCGAAGCTGTATATACATTGAACATGCTTCTAGTTTGGATATGGTTGTTATGGCAATGATACAGGTGGTGAGCTTTGAAGAACATAGCAGGGTATACAAGGAAGGAGACTTAAAGGGCCAGTATGATGGAATCCCCTGTTTTCGTACCATCATAACTTTTGTAATTAATCAGTTGGTTTATGTCATGGTTAAGGTCATTTATGTAAAAACACGAGCTCCCTTCATGCTCGTTGAGGAGCCTCGTACAGTAGTTTTTGATAGGCTATATATAGGAAGAATTGATATGTAAAAAAGGTTGGATACTTAATAGAAAAAGTGTGTTGTTTTGGGCCACTGTAAGATCTTTTTGACAGTAATAGTAAAACAGAGTTATACTCTTCTCAAGATTCTCGAAGGATTGCCATGGTCAAATGAAGTGATGATGTGTTATACCTTATGTTATTTTATGGTTTTGTTGTATGCAATCACTCAGAATTCATACTTATATGCTCTGACTTCCTGTGTATACAGCAAGCTATGTGTGGTGGAATATGTTTGACTTGTAATGCTAAGAGCCTTGATTTCTATGAGTTCACTGTGTTTTCTTGTTTGCTTGATATTATAGACTCCATAGCCCAATGAGATATCTTTTGGTGTGTTTCCAACCAGTTATGCTTACATTAAATCTATTGTACAAGAGTTAGCCCTCTTATCAACATTCAAAATCAATAACCTTTTCTTGAGAGAGCCCTCTCAGGCTAGGGAGGCTAATCCTTAGCCAAAAGCTTGGTCTGAAATAGTTACACAGAGTCTGCCTGATCAGCAGCCCTTCAGTTGTGATTTTGTGATAACAGCTTACAGCACTAAGGAGCAGATACAGAAACAGTTAGAAATTAGATTTGATTTTTAGAAATAAATTTGCTTTTAGTAAAAGGGCGGTCATTTGAAGCCGTTCCCTAAATTTGTGTAATTAAGATTAGTTAGTTAGTAGTATTTAACCCTTCTCATGGCATTTTGAGAAGGGTACGGAAATCTGTCAAAAAACTTGTCCTCAGAACATGCACTTTTACACCCTCGGAGGGGGTTTTTGATGAATGGATGGATCGAGATTTATTTATGTTTGCATTTTAATGTCTGTTACTGATGTTGCACTTCTGTACTCTTAGCAGATATTAGAACAAGTAGAAATAAATCGTTATTGCTTGAATTTTATTAGTGAAATCAGTCATAAATGGTACTTTTATCTCTTGACTAATTTCTGCTTATATTCCTAAAGTGATATGCAGCTGATTTCTTTATATGTTAATGTATGAATGTGTGTATTACCATTTGGCACTTCTGTACGGTGGAGTCATTTATTTGTGCTTGACATATGAATAACTAATTATGTGATATGCTGTTCACAACTGTTTTTCCAAACTTTTTATGCAGAATGGTTTATCTTAATGGGTTTCTATTCTTATGATAGTTGAATGATCTTTATTACCAGCTATTGTTCGAAATCTTTTTAGATCGCATAATAGAAGAAAAATACCCCGGCTTAGCGTAGATTAGATGTATTGCTTTTCATTAGATTAAAATAGCATAGAGTTAGTTTAGAAGTTAGAATTAAATTAGCTTAAAATACCCCTAGATCAATACCATCAAACTCTACACACACACACACCCCTCACATTGGGAAACTGGTCCCATTACCCCAGTCGGACCCGCTATTCCAAACGGGCAAGGATCCGCCAACCAGGTTCTGGACCGGGTGGGTATCCCCCTTGTTGTTGACCCAATTTCGGGGCCCTCAACAGGTTGTAACGATATTTGTGGATTCAATGGTAGCTCATCCCTACGCGAGGGTTTTCCAGTCCTTTGGCATGCATCGCATGCCCTACAATATTCTTTTGAATCCTTATGCAAGGTCGGCCACCACAACCCAGCACGTAGAATCTTCTGCGTTGTTGCTTCACCCATATAATGACCTCCTGTGACTCTGTCATGAGCCTCAGCAAGGATGTTGTTTCATTAAAACTCTATCACATAATGTCACAATATTTCATCTGATCTCATTTTGTACAAGTGCCCTGCAATGACAAAAAAGTCTGTCGCACGTACCACTAGTTCCTTCTTCTGTTGGCTTGTATATCCTTCCGGAGCTATACCTATCATCAAGAAGTGTATAATATCTTCAAAGTGGTTGTCCATGATGCATACTACAAAGAGTTGTGCATTGGGTAGTCCTTCCTCCAAATTTGTAGGTTCCTCTCTTGTTTCAATGCGTGATAGATGGGTCCAGCATTCAAGCGTCCTAGTTTCACAATAACCTCAAAATCATACTCCTGGAACAAAAACAGCCACCTGCATATCTTCCCCCCCAACACATGCTTGTTGACCAGGTATTTCAACGCGGAATGGTCCATATACCTCTTAAATTATCCACCCAACAAATAGTGCCTGAACTTCTGGAGCATGTACACCATAGCTAGTCCTTCGCGCTCTGTCAGGGAATAATTTTTCTCAGCTTTGGACAGCTTCCTACTTGTGAATGCTATAGGGTGATCCAGCTCGCCTTCACCGGCCTGTGTCAATACTGCTCCCAACACAATACATGACACATCCACATGTACATGAAATTCATTCTTCCAATCCAGGAAGACTAGGATCAGTTCAGTGACCATTTTCTCATTCAACACATCTAATATCTTCTGGCATTCTTCATTCCAACATAACGTAACATCGTTCTTTAACAATTTTTACATCGGTGTAGTGATTTGGGCATAGCTCTTGATGAATTCCCTATAGTATCCCATATACCCCAACATTGTGCGCAGTTGTTTCACACTCCTTGGTGCTTCAAAATTGATTATGACTGCGATCTTCACAGGGTTTACCATCAAGCCTTGTTTGCATACCACATGGCCCAGCAAGATCCCAAAATGGACACAAAACAAACATTTCTTTAGATTAAGCATGATCTGGTACCCTCGGGCATGTATCTAGCATCAAGTGTAGACTTTCCACATGGCACTTCACCCGTATGAACAGTGTCCAATCGTCAAAGTATACTTCCATAAATTTATGAATGAAATATTTGAATGTCGTGATGACTATGCGCAAAAATATCGCCGGCGTGTTCTTCATCCCAAAGGGCATCACCGTATATTGGAAGCATCCCCATTGAGTTGCACACGTTGTCTTACTTTGATCCTCCGATGCGATCTTGATTTGATGGTACCCAGAGAACCCATTAATGAATGAATATGCTTCATCGCCGCCTACATTATCTAGGACCTCATCAGTGAATGGGGTTGGAAAGGGATCATGCACGCAGGCATCATTCAACTTCTTGAAATCTATGCATATCCTTATTTCTTCCTTTTGCTTCTTTTCCTGAACTACTATGGGGCTTATCCAATCATATTCTTCCACTGATTCAATAATACCTGCCACAAGAATCTTGTCTAACTCTAAGCGGACCCTTTCCTTATACTTCAGATTAAGGCGGTAAGGTCTTTGTTTCATAGGTTTCGCATCCAGTTTTAGGGTGATCTTCATGACCCCTAGGTCCCCTATTATCCGTTTCAAATCTAAAAACTTTGTTGGAAACAAATATTGATACTCGCGGAGTGGTTCGGCGACCTTATCTACTATCGCATCATCCTAGTAGTCCCCAATATTTGCAAACTTCAGCTCTACCTCTGTGCCAATGTTCACCTGCCTGGTCTTGAGTAGCTCAGTTATGTCTGGGTTCTCTAGTTGTGGTCTTTCAACTTTGCGGTGTCCTTCAGTCTCTAGAATATTAATCTTCCTTGGGTTTTCATCTTCTTCTTCCATTGTGACATTGTAGCACTCCAGCACGTGGCTTAGCTGGGTGGTCCAATCAGGTTGAATCAAATCTAGAGGATCATGTGGTATCCTGAAAATGGTTATCTTAACCTCCTACAACACTTCATCGATAGATTCAAATCTATCCTCAAAACTGAATGTCATCCCAAATCCTTGGCACAAAACATCCCATTCTTCAGTGCCATGACGAAGTTCTGTCTCCAAGTACCAATTCATTGGTATAACATCCAAGGTATTACAAAACAGATGGACCCACTCTGACTAAGGCTTTGCTTCATATACTTCAGTCCATTTTTTCCAAATGATCACGCAGATCATTTCTCTCGTCATACTTTTCTGTTAGTCGTACCTTCGGGTGGCCAAAATGTATCCTCATCATCCTTCTATATTCACGTCAATCCTCAAAATTGTCCTTGTGCGTACTCCACCATCTTTAGGGTGTGGAGCGTAGCGCCCAATCTAATGCCTGCAAGTGATGCTTCTTTGGTACTTCCCTTTCAAATGCATACAAAAAGTGATCAACATCAGTTAACCCATCATAGTGAGGCAGATTTATTACCTCTGATGATACACAAAGCATCGACTTGGTCATCATATTACAGTGCAACGTAGATACTTCATGCAGTCGATTCTACTAGTGCTCCAGTTCTTCATCTAAATATGATGTCTAGGATCTCTCGCGTCCCATGCAATACGTTTGTCTGCTGTCGGATTCACCCAATCCTAATCTCATGCCATTATCTTGTAAATCTGGTCCAAATTGTCATCTCTTTCATAATCGCGGACTGGCTTAGTATAGCACAATATTTCCACAAGGTCCAGTGGCACCACTATGTAGAGTGATTTCTTCTCAAATATCGTCTTCTGCTTCTTCAGATTGATCACCCCATTCATGTCAGTGGCCCAATCGATCCCTAGAAGTGTTAGGACTCTATACACCACATATCTCCACAATGGTATGATATTGTCCACTTTGGGCCTAAGCCCTCATGGATTTGTTTTTGGGCTTTACCCCAAAAGGCCTCAGACCAATGGAGATATTTCTCCATCCTTATATACCCATGATCCTCCCCACTTCTAGTCAATGTGGGACTTTGGTCGTATACCCAACAATCCTCCCTTCGAACAAAGGACCATCGAGCCTCCCCTCAAACGATTATCCATCCGTCCACTCTTTACCAACCAGGATTCTCCGCTCCAATGCATTGGAAGCACACGCCTTACATGGAAGCACCACCTGCCTCGAGAGCTTGCTCTATCCCAGGTCAACTCCTCTTCACTGTGTTGGGACCAGGACACGTCCATGAAGAATCCGGAGCACATCGCCTGTCTAACCGAGCTCATCCACAGATCCCATCATGATATTACCGGGGCCCACCACCTTCGTTCAGCATTCCGAGGATTCATCCACTTGGCTAACTTCGGGGCATGGCTCTGATACCACTTGTTAGGACTCTGGACACCACATATCTCCACAATGGTATGATATTGTCCACTTTGGGCCTAAGCCCTCATGGATTTGTTTTTGGGCTTTACCCCAAAAGGCCTCAGACCAATGGAGATATTTGTCCATCCTTATGATCCTCCCCACTTCTAGTCAATGTGGGACTTTGGTCGTATACCAACAAGAAGCACGGGGTAGGGATTGTTGTCATCCACAATCTCTATCACTTCAAAATTAGCCAGCGCACTTGTGCCTTTAATATCCACTGTTACTCCCAACAATCTCCCCATTGGTATGATATTTTGTTGATTTTCCATTCCCTAAATTGAATCGGAGGCCACTGTAGTGCAAGTCTTCCCATTCACTCCCATGTCTTTTTAGGCAAAACATTCACATCGGATCCTAGATCTAGGATAACCTGGTCCGTTTCGTATTCCCCTATCTGTGCGGTGAGTCTCATCTCACATCCAGTCCTTACCTTATGCTTACCAATATTTCTAACTACGCACGGTTCGTCAGTAGCATTTTCCTTACCAGTGCACTGATTGATTAGTTCTTGCAGTCCCTTCACAGCCTTACTATTGTGGAGCAGTTTCATGCAAGTCTCCAAGAACGTGGTAATCATGGATGGGTCCATTTCTTCAATCGGTTCTCCTAGCTTTCTGAGGTAGAGGAATCGGTGAAGCTTTTCTATGCTTCCATAAATGTTTATTTTGTGCATTCCAAATCAAACTCAGTCTCCTTTTCTGGTGCTTTGCGGACCCACTCACCTTCTGTAAGTTGCTTCCCCTTATCCTCACCATTCGTCGTTCCACTTCACAGCATAATGTTTACCTTAGGGTCTTCCTTGCGAGGCTCAGAGCTTATCATCTGTAGGTTCTGAGTCGGCTATGGAGGTTGCACCCCCTTTTCACGAATCTTAGCCAACAATATAGGGAAATCCTCCATCGCATGGTCAAACTGAGTATAATAATGGCATGAAAGACATGGTGGATTCGGGAATTCTCTCACGTAGTGTCCTGGTCCTCCAAAATTGTAACAAATAAGCTACCTCGACCTCTACCAGGTTCTCCTCCACCTCGGCCTCGACCGCACCCCTGATACTCACCTCGCACTCCTGTAGCGCCTTGGTCCAGAGGCCTCATTTCTGCCTACACCCTGTATGCAGGTGTCTTGTCCATCATTAATTTATAACTTCAGCAATAGCACTCATCATGACCCATAGGTTGGAAAAAGTTGCAAAAGAGTTGTTGCGGTGTCTGTACGAATTTCTGTAGCAAATGGTAATTGTCTATGGCATGTTTCCCAGCTACCTGACAGATATCACACCATAGCATGGGCCCTGTACTTGGCCCTGTTGTAGCCTCCAGCCTCAGAAGCATTGGGCCCCTTGCTGCAACATAATTTGCAAAGACTGGACAATGATCCTTGCCATGCCCTTGACCTTTTCATTTCAGGCACGAGACTTCTTCGCGTACCTCAGGCCAAACTGTCTTATCATCTTTAGACTCTACATCTCCAGACAGAGGTTCTGCAACTGTGTGTGAATCTTTTGAACCCCCAGATTAGCATCCTTTATTGGTTTCTCGTGCAATCTCATCGTGATTTCTAGAGCTTCCACCTGGGTCCCTATCTTCTGTTGTGATAGAACAACCCTTAGGTGAGGCAGAAGCGAGGCCACAAACCATTTGCAATGTTGCTCATCAATCAGATTCATGTTGGCTTCACAGATCATACGCTTCAATATTTGACCCAAATCTTAGGGCCTCCAGGCTTCATCATGATCTCCTTGAATCCCAAAATGGATTGTGCTTGAGACTTAGGTCTACTTAATTCCTTATTTAGTGCAGTCTGGATATCTGCCAATGCGGACATTGGGTTATCAATATTGTACTTAATGTACCACATGAATGCGTGGTCCTACAAAGCACTAACCAATGTTGCTTTCTTCATTTGATCGTCCGTGATACTTTGAGATTCCCATACAGCCTTTGTGATGAACCAAAACTGGTTTGGATATTCATTTCCTACACCCTTGAACACAGGTAGCGTTACAGAATTCGCCATGTTGAATGGTGGTGGAGGTGGCGGTAGTGTGGGTGAGGGGGTAAGCAGTGGAGGTGAGGATGGAGGCAGTGTGGATGAATGAGATGAGGATGGAGGTGGTGTAGGTATTCACAAGAAACCTTGTCTTATCAACTAAATAGTGCTCAGAAAAGAATCATGTGCTACTCCTTTGTCATCACTCAAGGGAGGCTCAATCAGTGGGCTATATTCAGGACCTTTTCTTCCTTAATCCCTTAAATTCCTTCCAATTCCTGTAGCCTCAAACATCAAGGTAACTGCATGACCCTCTTTTCACACAAGAGCATCTTAATCCAAGTATTTAATGATTTCAAATACTTACCTCGCGGTCCCTTGAAGAAGTGGTGCTTTTCTTTGTTGTAACTAACTAAAGTATCGACTTCGAACTCTGTCACAAATCCCCCTATGATACAATCAAGCCAATGATCAACTGCGCACGCGATATTATCTTCAGAGGTTTCCATTTTCCACACTAACTCTGGGGTCCAGACAATCAGACTACTCAACCTCCACCTCCCTTGGTTGTCTACCAACTTTGTCGTCCACTCGTATAATTCAACCGGGAAGGAACAGAAGAATATTTCATGTATCTCAGCATACAGATATCTTTCCAGCCACTGTTCTTTCGTCATTCGTGGATTCCTTTTTTCTTGCACCACAAATTCATTGATATTTCTATCCAACCAATCTTCATTCTCCTTCTTAGTTGGATCCCAATGATGCGACATCACACATCTCATTATGCAGATCTCGGCCCCGGCAACGGAACTATTGTTGGCTTGATCAGCCTTGACCCAGGTTCAGCATTAGTTAGCCAAGAAATTCCTTACACTACTGGCCCTTTCAGCATCAACCCATGGAGCGCAGACTGAAGTCTCACCCAAAGCAGTATGGGGGGAATGCAGGAACCAATTTTCCGCACCCTAAGATGGTTGTGATGTCGGTTTTACACTTTAACTCTCCCCTCACACAGATTATAAGTCTTTAGGACTTAACTATGTACTTTTTTATTAGTCTTTCATAACCTCCGCGAAGGTCAACGATTGTCCTTTGCGTAACCTTAATAAGCGATTTAGTCACCTACACGCCTCTGTAACTAATTTACTGTATATTTTCCTGAATTATCTTAAGTGTTCGCTAACTCTACCATGCATTTAAGATTGTCTTTGCGTAAACATATATCTCTACTTGTGTTCATATAACAGAGGAAAACATATATATTCGTGCATCAAATTCACAATAAAACATAAGCCCAGTTATTAACATAACATAATCACATGCAATTGAAATAAGTAAAATACATAGTAATTTCAAATACTTCTCTTTATTGATTATTCAAATGTCTAGTACAGACTCTAACTGCCCTGCGGCACAACTATAGAGGTCTATGCACCCAGCTGTGGACTTCCACCTTAGGCCTCTACACACTCAGCTACAGAGCCTCTTTCCTATGTTAAGACTTTCACTCTTAGCTCTTCATGGACTCATCAATGACTCCCACTATCACTTCCCTCTAAAAACTCTTCTAACACTTCTTTTTATACAATCCCATGGTCCCCAGACCAAGGGCAGATCTCATCAAGATGACACAGCCTATCTAAACTAAGGTCGCAAACCCTTTTTGACTCTTGATATCTTCATGCTCCGTGACCACAAAATGTGGAGACTTTACATTCCCTTATACAAAATTTGAGATTTCTGCCCCAAAACTTGGGCTTTTAACCCCAAAATTGACCCCAGGGGACCTATTCCCAATAGAGATACATTTAGACGGGATTCCTTGGGAAAATTGCAAGCTCTAACCCACGACAGCTGCTTAGCCCAAAAATTTCTTAATCCTAGGATACAGTCACTTGTTCATCCTAGAAATTGTGTAATCCCTTTGGGATAGCCATCTCTAATCAACCCAGAAACTGCATAGATTTTCATCCCAGGCTCGCAGACCGATGCATGTGCTTTCAGGTTGACCAATTCCCTCTGGGACTAAACATTACTGATTTGCATGCATGGACTGATTCTCCCAAGGCAGCATGCAAAGGCATCCCTTGATTCAGGCATCTACTTTTAGTAGTTGGAGGTTACATGCAAGGATCATTTCAAAAACCTTCCGCCAAGTGTTACTTTTCCTAGATTTGTGGCATGCGCATCACAGACTCGATTTTATCAAAACTCATAAACTGGATGCTCCAAAGCTCATTCCTCGCATTCACCTTGCATCTCTAACATCCCACATTACATCTAGGAGTCATCGGCACATTAAGCTCAATTTTTCGGGGTAAGCCCGCTTTTCATGTCTCACGCTGTGCTTTTGTCTCTCTTTTTTTGTTTCGCTTTGTGTGAGTGTTGTCTGCTTGATTTTAGTGAGTTCTTACTATCATTTTGATATATTTTAGCTTGTAGAAGCACTGTTTCATTTTCCGTTCACATCTCACTGTTGTCGCATGCATGACACTATTTTTTCACGAATGATCGTCGTTGCATTGACTTGCTTCACACATATGCACGGTTTCCCATTTTCTGAATCCTACACTTGATGTTTGCATTTATGATCATTCACTCTTTTTTGCACTCATCCCATCATGAATTCATAATTCTCATGCTTTCAGTCACTCGTCGATCGATCTGGGCTACCTTTGCCCAGACCATGCCTTGCCCAGCTAGCACTGCCATTTCCAGGAGCGAAGACTCTTCCTTCCCTCCAGAAATTGCGCAAGCCTGGCCCAACACTAACCTCCAAGATTTCATTTTGCAATTCTTGGAGGCAATGTCCTACTGGCCCCAAAAACGCACAATGCAGTTTGTTGGTTGCATGTCACTACTAGCTAAAATTACGCATTACATAGTTTCAGTCCTCAGCAGGCCAGGATGGACTGTGAATTGCGTAGTTCCAGTAGTTAGTTAGCCTCCCGACAGTCCGAACTGTGCCTTGCACAATTTTGGCAGTCAGTCTCCTAGCCTCTCGATGAAAATTATGAAATGTTCATAGACAGTTGCACACATATGTTGCATGTCAATCCTCTAGTTTCTTTTTGTTTTTGACTAACAGATTGCTTGTCATGAGTGTTTTTATGTCTCCAAGTATCGCAGGTGTTTGTCTACCTCTCAACAGCACAGATACAATGGCTTTCTAGGAGAGCAGAGTCAAAGAAACCATTAAGAGCACACTTGGGGATGGAGTCAATCAAGTGTCTATGAACTTGCCTATCTATGAAGACATCAAGTTGTTCATGGACAAACATATCAAGATGAAATGGCAACAGCGTCACAACAAGCAACACCATCAGCAGAAGTAGAGGGAAGCACACCTGCACGCGACGAATGCAAGAGGAAGGTTGTTGACAACATAGAGGTAGAACAAAGTTGCAAGCTCAAGTAGATCCAGTTGTGATGAAAGCAACTTCTGAGACTAAGGCTATGAGGTGACGATGTGACACAAAGATCACACAATGGTAGAGAGAGAAACAGAGGAGCTGCATGTGTTGAAGCGATAACTCAAGAAAGAACAGGAGTTGCATAAATGAGAGAATGAGTTATAGAAGGAATAGGTATAGAAGGGGAAGCAACATGCATAGACGAATGAAATTGCGCCCACACAAGTTATAGATCCATCCCAATATTTGGCACAGAGAAAACAAGGTGAGAAGTGTTGTTGATCGCATGCAAGGGAATTTAGCAACATGCATGTCATTATGCGCACGCATGTGATCCCACCCATTTGGCACACTCACCAAGGAAAATACAAGAAGAAAGTCCGACTGGAGCTAAACATGTACTTCAACAAGTTGATGTTCATGGTCACCAACATAGACTTGGAGATCAGTACAGACACTATGCATCATCTTGTTTCTGGTCTAGCCACACTAAAGACAATGATGCGCATGCTATCAAATGAGTTGGACAGAGGGGCCATATTAGTGTACCTGGATGACATGGAGGCAACAGTTCACTTTCAACACGATGTCACCATTGAGTGCACAAACACCATCAAAGACGACCAAGCTGTCATGAATTCGCCACCATCGACCATCCCAAGGATGTCAAAGAGTTGGTCTCACCACAATGGTCCAAGTGTCGGTGATGTCTTGCATGGCTTGATCAAGCCATTTTGTCTCACATGGGTACATGTGCAAATTGTATGTAACGTCTTGTCAAGTGGAAGTTCAAGTGTTGATAGTTGAATGTAACAGTCATAGAGTAGTTGAAGAGTCATGAGGGTAGATGAACTTTCAAAGGGGGATGCTAACATTCACCCCACCCTTTGTTATAAATAGGCCCTCATAACTCATTATAGAGGCTTTTGGTTAGCCAAGCTTCCGATAGGAGTATCTTAGAGAAAGCTTGGACAATATTGTAACGAGCCTTGGCTTCTCCACTGTGCAAAGCTAGTATATCTCTTTGGAGGAGCAGGCGGTTGTGATTGTAATGTTTTGCTATTGGAACTAATGGTTGGACATGGATGTATTGTATGACTAGAACTTACACTTCTTAATATAACAAAGCTAGCACGTTTCATGCATATGGATATTGTATTCCAACTATCTTGGTTACTGTAAATGATATATGTATATATTTGCTTATGCATGCATGTATGGACTATTCTATTTAAGTTTGTATGAATGTTTCTGAAATGTGCTTATTGGTTTAACCATCACTTTGGATTGTTATATAACTTGCTTTCCAGTTTGTGATGCATCTTCACTCATGTGTTCCCTTCCAAGCTGCATGCTATCAGAGGTTTCCAAGGGGCACACTCACCCCACTTTCCATGTGTTAGTACCGTTCATGCACCTTCCTTGACTTTCCGTAGCTATCACACCCTTGCTACAAATAGGGACATCTTACTTGCCTCTATGCAAAACCGCATTAAGGAAATACTGTATAACCCACTCCTGGGAATCCTACACCAAACGGTCTAAGGTCTAATTGGGACTTCTTACCAGGGAGATCCCCTAACAAGTTGGTGGGTCCAACACCGTCAACAAACCAGTTTCATCTCTAGGTGAATATGAGTAGTGGATTTAATGGTTTGGATGGCATTGAATTGTGCTTCTACTCCATGATGGCCATTTTTTAAAAGCTTCTACATTTGATGTGAACCGATGATAGTAGAAGCAATTGATTGGAGTCCCCTCAATGTATGAGTGTGTTCATTTTGCTTGAAGCTTATATATAACTCCTAAAATTCCATTGTGATAGGGCCCAGCGTGTGAATCCATTCAGTGCTAAGGACAATGTCGCAACCACCCATTTCAATGGAAAACATGTGGGTTTTTATGTGGTAATCCCCCATCTAAAGCTTAATATTTTCACAATTTCCTTCACATTTCATGATCCCCCCATCAATAATAAGGACTTGGAAATTAGATACCACTCGTACAAAGCAATGAACAACTTTTGTAACTCTCTTATGAGAAAATTATGAGTTTTGTCGCTATCAATCAATACCAATACTGGATGATGTTTAATAAAACCTCGTATTTTGAGAGTCTAGGGTGAAGAAATTCCAGCCAAGGCATGTAGTGATATAACTGGCTCATCTGGTGTAGTTGTGAGATCATTGCCTTAGTCAGTTTAGGTTTCACCCGCTTGTTCCTCAGGCACCTTAGGGGATGGATCTTACTTTGTTCAGTTGTTATCAGTGGCATTAATTTGAAAGAATTTTGGTTCCTTGTATTTATTTTCGGGGGAGTACTTTTCATCACAGTAGTATCATAGTCCTTGTTTACTTATTTTAGCCATTTTTGTCAATGACACCTTTTGAACCTTAAGTGTTTGGGTGGGGCCCAGAACCTGGGTGGGATGTTCCTTAGTTATGAAATTTGGACGATTGGAATGGGAATTTAAGGTGACTTCCACATCTAAGGCCCTGCGGCATGTGTCCAACCAAGTAGTTGTGTGATGCATTTGGACATGGGCTTGGATGGCTTCCTTTGGGCCACTGATGAAGCATTGCAAGTAAAATTCATCTCCTAGGCCTTCAGTTCTGATGGCCAATTGTTTAAAGGTTGCAATCTAGTCCTTTATTGTACCTATTTTCCTGACCTTAGTGATATGACCCAAAAAATGAGATTTATGATCAAAGCAGTCACATATGGATTTTGAGAACATTTTCTAAGTTTCCCTCCCAAGATAACATTTCTTATGACACTTCCACCATTGCCATCTATCTTGGTCCAAGTAAAGGGATCCCACATGTATTTTAGTTTTGACATCACATATGTCATTAAGTAAGAAATATTGTTCCATTTGTGCTACCCATACTACGGGGTTAGAGACATAAAATTTGTATATTTCCATCTTAGGTGTCTGGTGGTTCAAAGAGTGGTGACCTCCATGGAAGTGAATGTGATGGATAGATTCTACTTCTATGTGGGAATCAACACTAGGCTCCTCCCTCATGAGTTCACGAGACTTCATTATAATGGTTGTTAGTTTTTCGAGCTTGGAGGTAATGGACTCCTGGAAATCATTGAATCTTTTCTTAAGGTTGTCGACCTTCTCGGTTGTCCTTTCCACAACCATAACTTGAGACTGGGTACTAAACATAAAAACACCTGTCAAATTGTGAGCTTACTTAGGAGTAGTATGTATGGAAATAGGGAAAGCTCATGAGTCTAGTGATTTGGGTCACTTGAAAGGTGGGTGCTTACAATTGAATGGTACCACTGCGACCAGCTCGTCGTCCTGAATCTTATGGGTTCAATGTCCTGAATCTTATAGGATAAGTATTTTGTGAGTGTCTTGGGATGGCCTCAAACTTTTTTTTTTTACTCCAAAAGGATTTCTACTCCCAGTTGATTAATACTGCAGTGGTCGAATTCCAGAAATATTGATGCTGCCAATTGTCCTTTGAAAACTAAGTCGAGACTGTAGCAACAGAAACCCCAAGGTATCGGTATTGCAGAATGTGCTACAACTATCTAATTTTGATTATGGTATCTAAACCCTCACTACATAGAGTCTGATCTGCACTTTGAAAACCCAAATTGTTGAATCTGATCTGGACAATAGTGGTCAAACCCCAACAACTAGATCTAATCTGGAAGAAACATTAGGGGTGATCTTCAGATAGTGGAGGAAACTATGATTATAAATGAGTTCCAGGTGCTACAGATCACAATATACGTAGGGGCACAACAATATCACTCAGCACAATGTTTCAGGGTGCTAACTAAGGAGGATTGACCGTACCCTTAGTCGTACTATCTGACTACCCTATTGTGTGTGTGAGTAATCTCCCCGAGTTTTGTTTTCAGTGTATTGTAGCAACAATATGACCAACAGATTATCTATGGTTAGGTTTTAGGTTATCTGATGGGGCTTCTAATATACCCAAGGGTGAGTGGAAGTGTAATATATGCGTAGTTCATGTCTAATGCGCTACTACTCAAAGGGGTACCCACAGGGGTTACAAGGGAGTCGAACAAGCATGACCACTTCTTGTAGTTCCTTTGTGCATACCTCCCCAAATCCACTAGTTTATGTGCTCAATGACAGATCATGTGGTTTAAAAATGTCGAAGCATGTCTCTAGCCTAAAAAAGTCTTCAAAAATTGGAGGTACAGTTGGCCCTAGAAAGTGCTCAAATACCACTCTTTATAGCCCAAAACATAGAATTATCACATGTAATGATACAAACTACAAGATATTTTATTATTCAAAATCATAATACAATGTTCACATGCCTCTTTGAGGGGAAACCTCTAACACAGCAGAGGTCAATTACAATAAGACCTGATGATATTTCCCATACTAACTAGTACTATTTATAGCTTAATGACATCCAAAACCCTCACTACTAGTGGTCCCTTGCATAACTCGGGTTAACCACTTTCTTCATTAACTATGGCCCATTTACAAATAATTGTGGTCCCTTTTCTATAATTTGGGTCAACCACTTACAATTATTATTAATGTGGATAACCGCTTACAAGATTTATTGACTTTCTAATTAACTATGACTCTAACTAGGACCCTTAGGCTTATTACATAAATAAAGCGGTTAGGGTTGGACCCTAACATATTTACCTTGTATATCTTCCAGGGTTACCCTTCCCACTTGATTCCTCATAAGACCAGGAACCTCTTCATGCCATTCACCTGCATAAGCAATCATTCCTCCACGAGGATAACTCCTTACTACCCTATTAGACAATGACATAGATACATACATACATACATACATATATATAATCATTATCATAAAACAATCATGATCCTATCATAAAATGACATACATGCACACATATATATGTATATAGACATCAGCATAATCATGATCACAACATAATTACCAAATAGCATAAGGTTAAGTTTAAGAGAACTCCCTTTATCTATTCATAGCATGCACAACATTGAGAACAATGGTTCCCAACATAGCCAAGGCATCTAACGCCTCAAATCCATTTACTTTACCTTTCTGGCTACCTTTCCCATGTTTGTATTTCCACCATCCATTTACCACAGTGGACCCAACTAGTCTAACTAACTTTCATATTATTATCTTCAATCTCCATTACTCATGCACTGAGCTTCATCCAGACCTTACATTAATTGTTAGGTATCACACAACTCTCCCCGAGCCCCATTAACTTCCTCCTTCCCAACCAATTACCAAGACCCTCAAAACATAAAGGAAAGAACAAGATACAAACAAGAATAAAACCATGAAACACCAATAGAAACACGACACTACAAACAAAGTGGAAAGGTCTTGCACCAGACACAATCAAACCCCATAAATCAAGCTCAAACAAAGCACAAAATACTAAAGGCACAAAACTCCAAAAAAAACCATGACTCAACCCCATTAGTTCCCAATGCCTTCAAGGGAAATTCAACCTGAGCCTTCTTTAATATTTCATGGAAGTCTCTTTTTCCATGCAATCCCCTACATCATATTGCCATAAACACGCAATTTTCATTGCATAAGTAAACATAACAATATATAAGTTATCTTACCTTGTTGTTCCAAGAATGTTTCCACATTGTACACCTGCACATATCATTCCTCAAGAGATTCCAATTCTCTCTATGAATCCAACTATAATTATAAACTAGCTAATATATTTTTCAAATACATGTTTAGGAATATAACATATATCCACATAATGTCAGCCAAAATCTAGGTTAATAATAGTTCATGTATTCAAAGCATTCATTCGTTTGGAATTGTGGTTTCCAAACATAGCCAAAGGAATCCTCACCTAATTCCCTTCTTTTATCTTTTTACCTTGCTGCAATCAAGTCTCACTCTCTACTGTCATATCACCCCTTTTTTAGTTATATAAACAACTCAACTATTACCTTGTCATGCCAATACCAAGCATGTTTCCCTGCAGCTGTTTGCACATGTCAGCCACATGTTCCAAGGATCAAAACATCATGTCTTTTAATTGAAATCAACCTTTGGAAAGACTAACAACCATGACATAATCAACTAATAGTTGAAATCATAATACTAAAACTAGCACACACTTACACTCAAGTACATATCAGTTGTCTCAGCACATAATGTATTGGTACAACTATCTTAAAAAAATACCATTCATTCGTGCAATATTTTAGACACATAATCATATCATGCAAGTAATGAAACATTCAAACAAAAAATAGATGACATAATAGACACCAAACACTAGATAGACAACATGATCAAACACTCAAACATCAAATAGATGACATAATCAAACATGCATGCACCAAGTAGATGGCATAAGAAAACTCATACCTTAATGTATCTGAGGGGAGGTTATCTTGTTTTCACAATCAATATGGATTACCACAATATAACTTCAAAACATATCAACTCAAACATAAATAAAGCCTTGATATCCATAACAATAACTAGCTAACATGTTATATCATAAACTCATAAAAAATTGTCATTCATGTTTAACAATCACATATACATAGCCATCCTAGATTAGTACAACAAAATATCACAAATATGTCGACTCCTACCTAAATGTCATAACCACAACCATATGCATAGGCCAATCCAAATTAGCACAAAACATAATAACATCAAAACCTCAACTACAATGACCATAATCATCAAGCATATGACCACAATGCCTACAAAAATAGGTCACTATTATTCCTGACTATCTAACACATGTGCATATGACTACACTAATCAAATAACATTTATCATACATATAAACATAATAATAGAATGATAAGCATATGAGTAACCATAATTCTTATAACAACCATTACCCACATACCTGCATGCCAAATATACAAATCTATACGATGATCTTCTCTTACCCCAAAGTCTAGTGTTGCAACCTCATTTTGTTGATCTGCATTTCCTACACTATCTCATCCAACACATAAGCATCACAACATACCAATAGAATCATGATGACCTAATTGCATACAATGACCTCACGATGCATGTTTTACCTACTATACATGCATAACCATAACCATGAAAATGCATTCATAACAACATATAGACATTGGCATGCATAAAAAATACATATACAACTGACATTCATTCATGACAAATGCATCCCAACAATATTACAACCATCATGCATAAACAATGGCAACAATGACCATGACCATACAAACATAAAAAGCACATAGGCCACAAGCATAATAAACACATATGAAAATGACATGTATGCATGACAAACACATTCTGCCCATCCAGTCTGTTATCACAAAATCACTACTGAGGGCTACAACCAAGCAAGATTTCATGTAACTCTTTCAACCTATCTTTAGATCAAAGCTTAGCCTCTTTGATCAAAGAGGGCTCTCTCACTCACTCTTGATAAAAAACATTCATTACAAAAGATGGCTAACTCTTTATTCATTCATGAAAGCAAAGCTGGTTGGAAACATATCAAACTGGTTCTCATTGGGCTATGGAGTCTCATATATTAAGTAAACAAGGAAAACATAGTCATCTCATGGAAGTCAAGGCTCTTTGCATTACATGTCAAACATACTCCATCAAAACATAGCTTGCCAAACACACAGGAAGTCAGAGCATAGGATTATGAATTCTGAGTGATTGTGTTACAACAAGACTATAAAAGAACATAAAGTATAAAACACCATCATTATATTTGAACATAACAATCCATCGAGAATCTTGAGTAGAGAACAACACTGTTTTACTATTACTGTCAAAAAAGTCTTACAATGGCCCAAAACAACTCTGTTTTTCTATAAAATGTCCAACCAGCTATATTTTCATAAGTGTGTGAAGAGTTAGCCCTCTGTTGTTGTGATTAATTCTCTATCAAAAGCCTGTGAGAGAGCCCTCTTTGATTAGGAAGGCTAATTCCTAGTCTAAAGTCTGGTCTGAAATAGTTACATGAAATCTTGCTTGGTTGCAGCCCCTAGTACTGGTTTTGTGATAACATTTTGGTGTGTCTGCCGGGAGCTTAAGATTGAATTTCTGAAGGTAGCAGGAGTTCAAATGATTTTCAAGGCTGCAAAACTACCTTGGCGACTCCACACATCAAAGAATAAATTAGAAGGTGACTCCACTGCTAGAAGATCAGTAGCTTGATGAAGTTTCAAGATGGATTCCACTGCAAGAAAGAATGCCAGGTATGCTCCTATGAATTGGTCTCATATCCCTGGTTTTCCAAATCCTATGCCAAAGGTTGATTGGTTAGATGATCTTCCAATATTCAAAGATGAAAAGAAGGATGATGCTGCTCTCCATTTGGTTAAGTTTCACATGCATGTACGCAGTCTTAAGGTTCATTTCCCTGAAGATTGTCTCATGAGGATGTTTATGGCCACTTTAGAAGGAGAAGCATGGTCTTGGTATAAAAGTTTGGAAAATGGTTCATTATCTTCTCTTGCTGATTTCCATGATGTGTTCTGTGAAATGTATAAAGAATATTATCCTTCTTTGTTGCTGCTCAAAGATTGCTGTAGGCATTCTTTAAATCTTATTCAGTACTTGGAGGATTGTTATGGTGATGATGAATTTATGGATGAAGAAATTTTAGAGGCTCTTCATAACAATGCATTCCAGCACCAAGGAGAAGATATAACATCCCATGAAACACAGCATGAAGATCAGCAGGGGTTTAGTTGTGAAACCCATGTTTCATCCTTTGATATTGATGTAGAGATGCAGCAGATTGGTCCGGCTTCAGATCATGATGAAGATGAAATTGATTGCACCCAGCAAGAAGAAATATTGGAGGAAATTTTCTATGACCCTCAGGCAGAGGAAAAGCTTGCTCAATTTTGTAATTCCTTGCAGCAGCTTACTTCAAATAATGATCATAGTAGTGAGGAAAATTACATTGTTTGTGAGCATCATTCAGAAAGGCAGTTGGATAGTATATCAAATAAATTTGGTGTGGCTGAAGATAAGTTGTCTAAAGATACAGAAAGTTTTGAGAATCAGCAAACTAACCATGTGTTTTTTGACCCTATAGCTGAATACATGGATAAGATTTACTGTTCAGGCAGCTTCCAGTTATATTTTCATGTTGAAGAACAGTTACACCTCATGCCGCCTCGGTTACTTCAGTATCTGATTTATTTTTGTTTCAAGCACAGCCAAAGGACTCAAATGTCAGATAAGATGAATGATTGGCTACATTGGAAATTTCACATTGATTGAGCTGAAGAAGTTTGAATTGTTAGGGTAGGTAGGTAGGTAAATTGCAAATAAGCTCAAAGTTGGCTGAGCATTTATTTTTCAGTAGATATAATTTTCTTTCTCCTACAATCATGCTGGTCAGGCAAATTTTTGTTTGTCAAATCAATGGATAAGGCACTGGAGCTGCATGTTCTTAGCGCACCACAAGGGCACACTATCCCAAGTGGAGCCACTGTTATCACTGAAAATGCTGTTGTCAAAATTTTTGGTCTAGCTTAAAGACCGGGTGTTTTCGCAGCGCCTGAATTCTTTTAGCAGTTTCGCAGCGCCATCTATTTTAGTGATTTCGTAGCAAAAGCACTGACTTTGCACTGGCTGCGCTACGAAATTAGGGATTTGCTCGAAGGTTTCAGTGAAGGCCCAAATTCTAAGCACGCCTATGGTATACTGGCTATAACTGCTGTGGATGAGGGTGAGGTGCTTAAAGGTCTAGTGTTGACTAAAGGATATAACTCTGGTGTTGTTGCATACAAAACTCTGGAGCTGCATCACTTAATAAAAAATAAGAGGGCCATGTGGCAGGCAGCGTTTCTCTTAATGCCTTGATTCAAGGGCTTTGCACCACAGGCAGAATAATGGAAACAGAGTATGTTTTACAAAAATGTCAAAAAGGAGTTTCATTCCAAATGATGTCAGTTGTAATCTCTTAATTAAATAATATTGCAAACATAAAATTTGGGTAGAGCAGAATCCTAATGCTTGGCCATCTAGTCCCAGTCTACAGATCTTTTGGAGGACGATGATAAGTGTCAAGGTTATGTTGAGTATGGCAGATGTCTATCTTATCTCATTTCTTTATCTAGCAGTCACATTGCAATATTTCCGAGGAATTGAAATTAGTCCAGTGCATTCTTATCCGCTGAGTTATTGTAGACAAATGCTGGCCTTTGGGTGTCTGACATTGACAGTTCTGCAACTTATGAGTTTTTTGTATTACATGGAGATGATTGTTCTCTCTGCGGCCAAGAAGCACATCCTTGATTGGCTGAGGGCATTTGGTGAATTTGAGATCATAGGAAACATCATCATTCTTGAAGAAACAACGATGAAGTGGCCAATTTGTGATTGCTTTTTATTAAACCAGCTACCCTTTTGAGAAAGTTGAAGCTTGCTACTCTTTGGAAGCCTTTCCTCGTGAATGAGCTTAGAGCTTAACATCTTCTCCGTGATAGTCGAAAGGTATATGAGCGCCTTCAAAAATTTCGCATTCATACTCCAAGGTATGCACTTGTGAACAGAGATTACCCCTATTAAGAGTTGAACTACTTTGTGGAGCAAGGGATTTTGTTCAAAACCATGCATAGTGAATTATGAAGCCTTTTGTGGAAAAAACCAATTCATGGAGATGATCACAGTGTCTATGGTTTAGTGGCCAATCTTCTGGCTTATCATATGTTTTCGAGCCTCTTACACTATTATGGAGGATTGAACCCGCGTTATCAAAGGCAAACAGAGCGAAAAGTTGTAGAAGGACAATGGGATTTCCAAGAGCCAAGGCCGCTGCATTACTTGTATCATTTTGTCCGACAATATCCGTATGGAGGAGGCGAAGGCAGATATGAAGAATGCAGTTCTGAAAGTGTTCATGTCGAAGATCGAGGAAGCTAAAAGCCAGAACCTTATCAATATGAAGGTTGAATCAATTTTGGAAGATTTGTCTTCGGGATTATTAGAGTTTATGATGGATCCTAATGATTGAAATTCAAGGAGGTGTGGCGTCTTTGGAGAACGCATGCCTATTGTTTGATTAAATGTATACACCAGAATGTTCTTATGGAATGTTAATTCAATTATATTTCCATGTGCGTGGCTATATCAGCAAGGCGTGTTGACCACTTGAAACCGTAACAGGAGACCTGAATTACAAGGTGACAGTTGGCGGCGGGGTTGTGCTGAGGTGTATTTGAAATTTGTGAATCGACCTCCTGACACACTGCGAAAAGGACGTGTTTATCAAACGAAAAGAGAAGCCGAAAATTTTGCTGTGGTGTTGCGCCATTTGCCGTGTATGATTATTGTTGTTAAAGGAACTGAAACTCCCAGAAATCTTGTGACAGATGTTCTCTGTAGGGAGTATGCGCTGTCAAAGAAAGATTTAGATGAATTAATTTCAAATTCCATGCATTGCATTGTCCCGTCTTTTTCAGATCCATTTGAATTAGTGTGCTGTGATCCTGAGACAGAAGATATTAAAAAGGCGGCATTTCTGAGATCTGTTGAGTTACTAATTTTTATCCATGACAGAGTATGTAATTGGCTAAACTTGTACATGTCCCCAAAGCTAGGATCATTTCTGCGTGGGAGTAATCCTATTCGCACAAGTATCCAAGGTTTTAATATACAGGTTTGATGAATCATTCCGGAATATAGATTGGACAGGTGTTGAAATTATGTTGGAATTGTTTTCTGGGAGAACAAGTATAGCATCCATAGGAGCAATATGGATGCAGTGTATTCCTGGGGAAAGCAGAATTGCTTCTAGTTGATGACATGAACAGGGTTAGGGTGGTAGAACTTCATCATCGGCCTTTGATGAAACCTAAAAGTCTACAATATGTTCAGACCGCAAAGAGGAGATTTTCTCATCTTCTTCTCAAGAAACTTCTCAGGCTGTAAGCAAGGCCTCATCAGAATTTGAGCTCAAAGTTTACATGCTAGGTGATGCCATGTCCTTTTTGAAGAACATTTCCTTGGATAAGATCGCTGAAGATGTTGGTGATTTCCAGCCACAGAAGTTTTGGAGTTTAGAGAATTACCAAAGCACAAGTCAAATTCAGAGGGAGATTGTAAATATTCCAAGAACCATGGCTCCCAGAAGACTTGCGCTACATGAGATTACATTTATCACATTTTTGATAAGTATGCTGCTAGTTCTGCGCTCTGTAGCAAAAGTATCAGGCATCTTACCTTCCATGTTTTGTTGAACAAAGAAAATGATGGGCAAAGAAAATGTAAAGAATTCTTGCAGCTTCTGATTGAGCAGTTAGAGAAAGAAAAAGGAAAGGATTTTTCAAATCTCGGGATTTAGTTTCAAGTTATCATGTCTGAAATCTGGGACTCAAATGTTGTAGATGTTTTGTTCTCTTCTTATAAAAAGAGGCCTTTGGGAAACCGGATCTGTCAACTTGTTTGTCTTGTACCCATCCAAATAGCCCGGGCTGAAAACAATGGATTACATCCTTTGCTTGATGGGCTTCAGATACCTCCCCATCACACTTATGAAGATAGCATATCTCTAGCAAACTTGCTCTGTTTTGGCTTATATAACGCTGTGTTGAGTCAGTGGGATGGTAAAATTATGGTGGTCTCATCAATTGCAGTTGTTTCATCTGATGGAGGTTCATGTTACAGGGAATGGAATGTGATTCTGAATCTCAGCATAGCAAAGGTGAAACTGAAGATTGGCAACATCAGCTATTCAATTTTGTGAGAAGTTTAAAGGAGGACTGTGTTTTTAAATCACACAGCAGTTTCGTAGCGCACTACGAAACTGCTGTAGGTGATGATTTTAAGCGCAGGGCAGCTAGTGTGATACTGTGAGCAGCTAGTGTGACACTATGAGCGGGAGTTGAGGAAGAAAAACAGCTGTCTATCAAATACCACCTACAGCACATCAGAAACCTGGCATCATTCCATACTTGGGGTTATTAAAAGATTTGGGAGCAGGCTGCTATACTTTAGGAGAATGTTGGGAGACAGAAACCGATAAATAGGAGCACACCTTCTGGTCATTAAATGAGCTATCAGCGCTTTCAAGCATCCCAAGTCAGCATTCATTGCATCCGTAGCTCAACCATCTCAGCTCAACTGAAGGAGGACAGCTGTCACAGCATTCAAGAAAGCATCAAGCCTACGAGGAGAAAAGCAAGGGATGAACCATGCTCTAATACCACTCTGTAATGCCCTCCTCCCACATTTACCCATGCTAACCAGTCCACCAAGGTAAACATGTGGCTAAGGGTTATTATGATATGATTCAACTCCCTAAGTTCAATTAAGGAAGTGGAACCGATGAACCAACACTTCACAGGCCTCCCTCAGGTGCTATAGGACCCCTAGGAGCTAATCCACCACTCCAGGTGCCCAACCCCTGAGTTAACCTAGCCTTTCAATGAATTAAATACCCAATCTCTCACATGACAAGGCATGCATGTTACTAAAACCATCCAATCACTCCCACAATGCTTGTAAGGGAGAGACTGCAGTATTTTTCAGCAAGTTCTATTCCAAAGACTGTGAGATTTAAGCCACTTTTTCAGGGCTAGTCTTCAAACCACTGCTCAGAACTTGATGAGAATTTCTAGGACAATAAATGACACCAAGAAAAATCCTATAACATAAAACTTGATAAAGTAATTAACATAACCAAGACCAACCATGACAGTCATTTCATCAAACATATCAGAAATATAAAATTTACAAGTTTCACCAACAGATCTGAACATAGGAGTCTCATAATTATCTGAGAATTTACAAGAAGGATTTATTACTTCTCACATTATCTTCATTATCATATATTAGGTCATATATTCATTGTTCATTCATTTACAAATCAAACCATGATGAGAGCCATATATTATCGATATCATAAAACATGCTCATAACCATCATATAACCAACAAAAATAACAAATACCACATATAAACAAGTATATTTACTTATCAAATACAAGAGGAAAGAAGCTCTTATTAATATATGCAAAATTCAAGTAGGTCTAGGATTTCCACAAACCATCTGACCATAAACTAGGCCGAACCAAATCTCTCTTTTAGTCAGTCACCCCCGTGCCATATTCCATGCATGAATGTGGGATCTCATGAAACAAATCTAGCAAAACCAAACTAGGGATTTCAAAAGCCAAACCACCTCAACCCTCAACCAAATATTCCACCTCACGGTCAGACATCGCTAACCATCACCAGATTGATCTCCACCCAAGCTATTTAAGGCTCTAGAGTGTTTGTTCCAACCAAGGCTTCTAGAACTAGTAACTCAAACCACAGTTGTTGTCGATCTCCAAAGTGTTTGTCCAACCAAGGCTCCAGGACTAGAAACAACCCAACAAGGGATCTAGAGAATTTTTCCAACGAATGCTCTAAGAATAATAACTCAACCTAAGTTGTTACAATGATCCAAAGCATTTGTCCAACCAAGGCTCTAGGAACTAATAACTCAACCCACAACCATAAGGAACATGAGAACCAACAAAAAAACAAAAGGAAAGAAACCCACAACACCATGGCCATCTAGGAAATGGCAAGGCTAGGAAAAACCATTGTCAATCCAGACAATCCTCCATGCTAATGAGAGATCATAACCAAATAACCACATGCATATGCCATGCATTCCAAAACTAGTAAGGAAATCATACACGCAACTCGATACTTGCAAGAAAAAATTATTGTTGTTGTTAATCCAGATGTCCTCTTACACTTTCCTACTTTTCCTTTGCCTTCTTGCTCTAAATCCTAGGTATGCCACACTCCTCTAAGAGAGATCCAATAAAACTCTAAGTGTCCAAGAGTATGAGAGAGAGATATTAGAATAGAGTGCTCCAAGCTAAAACTGAAAAAAATTATGAGCAAAAGCTACCAACCAATCCTAAAAAGCCTTTTTATCAATGAGGCCTCTATTTTCTTCAATTTTTATTATTTTCTTTTATTTTACTCCTCACATGCAACATGTGACCTTTCACCTTCCTTTTCTCCTATTTTCCGTTATTTTCATAAATAAATGCCAAATAATGCCTCTTTACCTTCCCAAAGCCTTTAACCATAATAACCAAAATGAAAACCCACTAGGACGTTTTTCCCAACATTCATCTTGGAATATGTGTCCCATGACCTTGGTCTTATATATTTTTACATGAATATTTTACCAGTGTTATTACAGTTACAAGGTCCAATATTCCCATATATGCAGATAGTTGGTGCTTTATTGATAAGGATACATAGGTTACATGGAGAAAAATATACAACACATTCATGCAGAAGAAGTTTCATGGGGATTTAGAATATTTGCATGCATATATCAACATTAAGAAGTCTAGAATGCACAGGATTGTATGCAAATTCGCAATCATGCCATGTGCATAAGTAATTGAATGGATCATTACACGTATGGATGATTCTCACATTGTGCTACGTAGTGAGAGTGGCAGTCAAGTCACCAACTATTTTGGTGAATACATGTAGACATATTATAAGATGCTTAAGCCCAATGGATATACAAACAAAAACTTCTACATGGGATGGGAAACCCTTGACACTATTAATTCTATCCAAACATAGTGTCAAGAGCCTCCCAAGTTTTGTCATCACCCATCTGCAATTTATATGACAAAGATTCTCAAAGATGTTTATCAATACTTGATAGCGATGTATTGTCGATTATATGGGCTTAAGAACATTGAGGTGTTCCAAGAGAATTGGATATACATGTTCAATATAGTAGTTACCCATGGGAGAGTTTTCAATTCGGTGGATATCCTATCTTTTGAGTTGCAATATCTAGTCGGGCAGACAAAAGAATCTTTATGAGCTAACCAGGCACCAGAATTCTACATGTATGCATTTCCCTTAGACGAAATTTGTACATAGTATGTGTTCCAGGGAATGAACTAGAACTAGACTCCTAAGGAGAGGTTCCTAGTTTACTTTCACTTTAGAGTGTTATCAGAAGCAAGCTTCAAAGGCGTATATCAAAAATTAGTTGAACACTTCTTTACAATCATCTTTCACATGATTTTTTAGATCGATCCTCCTTGCATGAACAATGAGGTGAAGGAGTCACTTTGAGATATTGCAGACTAGTTTGCAGCTCCAGAGGGTATATACATCATGTTCTTTAGTTGTTAGATAACCCCTCATCATATGACATGATATGTGACCAACAAGGTGTTCATGCAAGAACTTTCCGATCAGTTGGACAAGGGATTGTCAGGAATTCTCCATAGGAGGAAGAAAGCCCCTTGGCCTATATTTCCATAGAGGATTAGATTGTATGAATTAAATAGTCATAAGACAACAGAAGTAGAGATATAAGAGTTGAACCGTCTACATTTTTCCACTAAAAACTTCCATGGATATGATCCTAGGTGAATTGTCTAGTAGCATTGCCAAAGGATTAGTCACAATATGGGGTACTCATCATTATCCATAGCAAAAGATGAGAATATAAAGAACAAGTACAATTCCAACATGAAGACACATCCACTAATGGATACCATTTCACCCCACAACCCACAAGCGCAATACTTGTAATTTTAGGAGAAGGAGGAGATAACACCTCAGGAGGAGAAACTAGCTCCCAAGAAAAGGATCAGTATTATTTAAGAGGTGATAGCAACAAGAAATGGAAAGTTGATCCCTTAAACTTGGGAGTTATATTAGTAGAAGAAGAAGAGCGGAAAATTCAGCAGGATGATTTTCTAGAGAAGAAACAAGCAGAATAAGAAGATAAGTGGAAGATAGAAGAAGAGCAATAGAGGCAATCCTAGGAGGAAGAAGCAGGACAGAGATTAGAAGAAGAACGTTTACTCAAGAGCTAGAAGAGGAGCATTTCAAGGAAGAAAATACCATCCATCTAATGGATGGAGAAATGGATACTCCAAGAGAACACCCTCTCACAAGCGATCATCTTCCATTTGGAGATATGGGGATCACAACTCCACCAGCAGACAGAATCATTGATGTATTCAATGTAACTTTGATCAGCTAAAGAAGAGGATCATGCAACATAGGCATATATATTTCTCAAAGGATACTCAGAATCCAGCCTTAGTGTCTGTAGAGAAGGTGAACACTACCAACACTAGAATAAATATGAGGGCATTCATGGTGGAAATTGTTGCATTTGCTACAATAGCACAATATAACTCTGAGTGCTTGTTAAACAAGAATGTTAGGTTGAGAAGAAAACTTGTTTCAGTGAAGCAACAAGCAAAACATCTTGCAACGAAGAACAAGCAGTTTTCATCATAGAACTTCAACACCGCAGAATGGAAATCATCCATGCAAGAAGAGTTGGGGCCAATTACGGATACCATGGTGCGACTATTTGATGAGATGATACTTATATAGTAGGTCATGGCTCCTCTCATTGGAATTAAAAAGAACACACGGGAAGTGGTGAAACTCTGAAGATAGAAAACAGAGAAGTTGACCAGATGCGGGAGTGGACTGCCAAATATCCAGATTTTATGTCACATTTGGAAAAGAGGGATAAAATTTCCATAAAAATAGATAGGTTTCAATTAAGACTCCAACTATAGAATTACTCGTATCTCAGAGTGCAGTTGGTTAGCACCATTGTTGTGTACAATCGAATTCATAATGGATTTGAGTATCCAACACAGAAACACAGGATGCCTTCCATCAGATCTCTCAAAGCAATCAGAGGTAAAGAAGTCATCTTCCAGGAGATCAGGGAATATATTTAAAAAATCAAGAAGGCAACAGAATGGGAAGGCTTGGAGGTAACCAAATAAATTATTCATTAGTATGCCTTGCACCAGTCAAAGCATAGATGAATCTCTCATGGTTGTGGAATAATGTACAATCAAGCTCCAAGAACATAATGACAGAGGCATTAGACGTGAAGATGCGCTATAAAGGGGACTTGCCAATTCATGTCAAAGCCATCACAAAGGAGTTCAGAGCATGGCACACTTACATTACAAGTGAACTCCATGAGGAAGCAAATGATTTATCAATTTGATGAGTTTTGTCCCATTCTCAGTTTTGTGTAAATTTTCTTATGTAATAAATGTTATGTAATGAAGTCCAAGGGACACATGTGGAATATGAAAAGATACATATTGGAATGTAATGATTCATGTATAGAATATGAAAAGTCATAGAAGTCAAAGAGTCATGGGGAAGCTCAAAGGTTATTGTCAATTGTTATAATAGCTCCTCATAACTCAAGCAAAAGGTTTTTGGAAGGCTTTATATTCTAGAGGTTTTGCCTTGCTTTCTCTTGCAAGACATAGAGATAGATCTATAGAAATTTTCTAGAAATCAGCTAGCTCTGATACCATGTAGAAATTCTACAAATTCTCTACAAATCTACCTATGAGATCTTTGTATAAAATCTAGCTATAGATTAACTCGATAATGCAATATAACCAAAGAAAAATACTATAATCTACTTCTACTATAAATTTTTGGAAGCTTAAAGATCGAGTTGAGTCAGAGTTGAAGACATATAACCATAAGAAGAAGAATCAATGCACATGAAACACAGAAAATACTCAGGGGAAAGCCTCAGCGAAAAACCCCACTATCTATATTATCATACAAGGTGGAAAAACATTAGAATTATACAAATCCTTAGCTCTCAGAGCTAGCCATCTTTCAGCACAATCCTCCTAGATTCTCACAGGAAATCAAAGCTTCTCACAAGCCTTCCTCTCTACCCTCCAAGCTCCTATTTCCTTGCGCAGTTCCTCTGGGATGATCTCCTTCACCCAGTGGAACATTGCTCTCACACATTGCTCTAACACACTGTCAGAACTGTGCAATCCTCAAGGAATCTTACCTTGACTGCATGTGTGAGTTTCCTTTATAGGAAAACACGTGCAACTAATAGTACATTGTCCTTGACATTTATTTCAACTAGGTCTTTCTCAGAATAGACATGCATGAGTTACTGATGAGGGAATCTTCAATTATCTTAAGTACACTGGTTGAGTGCATGCATGCATCAACTGGTTGATAACTCATAATTAGTTCCTCAAACAGTTTGGAACTAATTTAACTAGACTTAACTGAGTAAACTGAGCTAACTAATTATAACTCAATCTTATCTCCTTAATTAAGGGATAATATCCTTAATTTAAGGGATAACTATTGCATGACCGCAGAAAGACTTCTAACTTGAATTTCTCCATTTAATTAATTCATAATGAATTGATTAATTATTTCCAAGCAGCTGGTGAGACTAAATTCGATTTTAATTCAAGGACAAATTAAAATTGGAATATTCTAGATTCTATTTTTATCATTTCTTGTTGTTATTTTCAACACTCCCTTTCAACAATAAAGGAATTCAACTCGATCCCAATCGTAAACCTTTGGAATGTTATGCATGCAACACTTCTCTCTAGTGTTGTTGCTCCAACAACTCCAGAAACAAAAAAAATCCAACCTGAATCAATATGATGCATTTGTCATCAAAGTCTCTCACTGTTATAGCCTTTGTCAACAAAAACTTTGCGCTTCTACTGACTCTGCCTTTCTACACTATTGTCAATCCTTCTCTGCGCTCTTCAGTATCTGACTACTCTAGCCTCTGTCACTTTGATCTCTGACTGCATCAATCCCACTGATTCCTCCCGCTACTATGTACTTTGGGCACCCATACCAAGGTAAGATCCATGAGATAAAACCTCTCAATGAACCCTGCCCAATTTCCGCCTTCATGGGACTATCACTTCACGTCACCCCACCTCACACCTGGAGGTATGGCTGCATGTGATCCCTCTACCCACTTCTCCAATTTTGGCTCCTCCATAATTGTCTGAGACTTCTTCTGGGACTGCATGTTGAGAGGTAATTTACTCTCCCCCTCAACCACCAAGTCTCTAACATTTTCCTTGCTCCTCAAGGCTTTGCACGCATCTTGAACCTCAAGAGCATACAGGTTCTTATCTCATGAACTGATCTGTTTCACCTGTCTCGTGGTGATGTGTCTAAGGAAAACCTTTCCCTTACCGAAGACAACATCGTAGCCTTTGTCCTCCAACATTGCGATTGATACTAAGTTCTTCTTCAATCCAGACACATATTTCACATTTGTCAAGGTGATAGGAGCTCCATGCTCCCTCTGAAAAGCAATCGTGCCCACTCTTGAAACACTATACTTTCCGTAGCCACCCATCTCTATGCGCATCTTGAGGTCTTTCTCCTCGAAGGTATTGAATAAACTTTTATCAACGGCCATGTGGAATGAGGCTCCACTGTCAAGATACCAAACACAACCCATCATCGACGAAACCATGCATACGATGAGGGTAAAGTCCATTTCTAACTAAGAGGCTAATGCCTCACCTTTTGTTCCTTCCAAGGATCCCTTCTTGGACTTCTTCGATGGGAAATTAGTCCCATAATGTCCCATCTTGTGACAATTAAAGCATCTCACTTTAGACTTGTCACCCTTCTTCCCTCCATGAGAAGAATTTGATTTGGAATGGGAAGCCTTCCCCTTCCCTTTCCTTGCCTTACTCGCTAAGGCCATATTTTCTTCATCATCATCCTTGGATGAAGAACTATCTCGTGTGCTCCTCCTGATCTCCTCCTGCATGAGATCTGACCATTGTCGTTCCCAATATGGCAATTTCTCCCTTCCATTCATAGAGTCCTAGTAGTTATTCTAGCTCTTTGGAAGGCCAAGGAGAGTGAGGCTCACCATATCATCATCAGCAGTAGTTATTCCCACATTTCTAAGCTCATCTCTGCAATTGTTGAGCTTGTTCATATATGTGGAAATAGTATCACCGTTCTCCATCTCGATTCCTTGAAGCTTATCCTTGAGCGCCAATTTCCTCTGGTCGCTACTATTCTAGTACAGGTCCTTCAATGTATTCCACGTTGAAAATGGAGTATCATTCCCTAGAGACTCGAGACAATATGGTCTCGAAATCCTTCCATGATGATCGGTCTCGCCTTCGTCGCACACTTCTTCCACTCAGCCAACTCTTATGCATTAGTTGAAGTTGGATTTTGGATTTGTTGATCAATGAATTCCTTCAATCCGTTATCTTCTAATACATCCTCCATGTGATATTTCCATACTATGTAATTCGAGTTGCCTTCCAAGGCATACTTGAGTCTCAAGCCATAGAACTCCATTGGCCAACCTTGAAGTATGATAAGAATTCGATTTGCACCTGCAACCCCGAACTTCAAAATTTGAATTCTCTTCTCAGTATATTGTTCACAGCTCCAATAAAATTGGCTCCAATACCATGTAGAAATTTTCTACAAATCAGCTAGCTCTGATACCATGTAGAAATTTTGCAAATTCTCTACAAATCTACCTCTGAGATCTCTATAGAAATCTGATTGTAGAATAACCTGATAATGCAATATAACCAAAGCAAAATACTATAATATACTTCTACTCTCAATTTGCAGAAGCTTAAAGATCAAGCTGAATCAGAGCTAAACACATATAACCAGAAGAAGAAGAATCAATGCACATGAAACAAAAAAATACTCAGGGGAAAACCTCAGCTAAAAACCCCACTATCTGTATTATCATACAAGGTGGAAATACATCAAAATTATACAAAGCCTTAGCTCTCAGAGCTAGCCAGCTCTTAGTACAATCCTCCTGGATGCTCACAGGCAATCAAATCTTCTCACAAGCCTTCCTCTTTGCCCTCCAAGCTCCTATTTCCTTGTGCAGTTCCCCTGGGATGAACTCCTTCACCGAATGGAACGCTGCTCTAACACACTATCAGAACTACGCAATCTTCAAGGAACCTTACCTTGACTGCATGCATGAGTTTCCTTTATAGGAAAACACATGCAACTAATAGTACATTTTCCTTGACATTTAGTTCAACTAGGTCTTTCTCAGAATACACATGCATGAGTTACTGATGATGGAATATTCAGTTATATGGAGTACACTAGTTGAGAGCATGCATGCATCAGTTGACTGATAGCTCACAATTAGTTCCTCAAACAGTTTGGAACTAATTTAATTGGACTTAACTCAGTAAACTGAGCTAACTAATTACAACTCAAATATAACTCAATCTTATCTCCTTAATTAAGGGATAATCTCCTTAATTTAAGGGATAAATGTTGCATGACTGCAGAAAGACTTCTAACTTGAATTTCTCCAACTAATTAATCCATAATGAATTAATTAATTATTTCCAAGAAGCTGGTGAGACTAAATTGGATTTTAATTCACAATTTTAATTCAAGGAAAAATTAAAATTGGAATGTTTTGGATTTTATTTTTATCATTTCTTGTTGCTATTTTCAACAAGATCATTCTTTAGAGAAGCAAGTTGTGGCTTTGTGTTCCACTATTGGATACAATGTTTCATTCATGTAATAGTGTACTTGGGATCTTACACTTTTAATTATAATCCCAATAGGTCAGCATTCCTTCATACATGTACCATAGATGTAGTTGGACTATTATGGTTATGTTTATGGTATATGTTGCTTTATTTACATACTAAGTTAATGAACTAATTTGTTGCTTAGATATGGTTGTTATTCAATGAATGTTGTTATGTTTTAATGATTGTTGTTTACTATGAGGACTAATCTACAAGTATTCAGCAAGTCTTTCTCTTTATTCTTGGGTCCCCCTTTAGCATAGTACTATTAATTTTCTAACTAGTGGCTCGTTTCGCTCACCAACCGTGGAAGTCTCCTTCATATACCTTACATTGAATGTCTCACAAAGCTCACATTCTTGTTGCCCCAAGGTAGTTTGTGTTCTCTTGTTTTGGTTGGTACCCAAGGCATATCTTTAAATTATTCCAACGGTGGCTAAACCATATGACCAGATGGGACTCCTACACCAAACATTGTGAGGTCTAATTAGGACTTCACGTCAGGGATATCTCCTTATAATGTTTGTTGAATCTAGCACCATCAACAATACCAAAACGCATTTTCTTGACCCAAAAAATAATGAAGGATACAAAAACCTCATTTGATCAGCCATCTCCCATGTAGTTTCATCAGTCTGAAATTGATTCCACTACACTTAAACTTGATTGATTTCTCGATTCTAGAGCATGAGTTGTTTCCACTGCAATATGCACTAAGGATCTGAATCGAATTCTCCCTTTAGCTTCAGCTGCAATACATACCAATCAATCAAATGATTAGCATCCTATAAATACTTCTTAATTAATGAAACATGGAAAACAACATGGAATTTCATTTTCGGAGGCAAAGTAAGTATGTAGGCCATTGGTCCAATCCTCTCAAGGATATCGAAAGGCTTGCAATAACGAGGTTCCAACATGGCACATGACCCTATCCTCAAGGAGCTCCTCTTGGGCTTGATGCAGAAGTACACATGTTCCCCAACTTAAAACTCCTTAAATACCTTGTGTTGATATGCATAATGCTTCTTCCTATCATGTGTTGCCTTATGATTCCTTTTAATAAAATTCATTTCTTGTTCCATTTAACCCAACATGTCTAGTCCAATGAACACCTTTTTCACTAGATCACTCTAGCTGACAGGAGTATTAAAACTCTGCCCATAATGTGCCTCAAATGGAACCATCCTCAAAGATTCCTCATATCCATTGTTATATGTAAAATCTACTAGTGGAAGATACTATTCCCACTTCCTCTATCGATGCATGACATACATCCTCAACATGTCCTTAAGAATCTTATAGACCCTCTATGTTTTTCTATCTATCTACGGATGATAATTTGTACTTAAGGCTAGCTTTGTCCCAAAAATGAAAACAACTCCTTCCAAAACCTGTAAGTGAACTTGGAATCTATGTCAAATACAAGCTTCTTAGGAACACCATGCAACCTCATTATCTCCCTAATGAAAATATGAGCTGCCTTGCTAGTTGAATTCATAGACTTAACTGCAATGAAGTAAGAAACCTTACTTAACATGTCAACCACAACCATAATGGAATCATGTTTCTTCGATGTCCTTAGAAAACCTGTAATGAAGTCCATGAAAATGACCTCTCATTTCCACTCTGGAATTAGAATCATCTGTAATAAACCACATGGATTTTTACACTCTACATTTACCTATTGACAATCCAAACATCTCACAACAAACTCAGCCACCTCTTTCTTCAATTTTGGCCAATGATATAATTTCTTAACTATTGTCAATGTCTTCTGATATCCCAGGTGACCTAAATACGACTTAACATGAAAGTCCCTTAAGATAAGATTCTTGAGCTCACTATCGTCTGGTACATAAGTCTTGTTCCTAAATATGACCAAGCGATGAGCCTCATCATTAGGTAACTATATGGACTTTAATATGCCTCCAATCTTATTTAAATCAACTCTTCTCATAATTCTGTACATATTTTGATTATATTTTGCTTAATGAGATGAGTAAAAGTGAGATGTTGTGCCTAGTGGACTAATGTGCATTGATTGCAGGTTTTTGAGAGAAAATCGTGGCAATTTTGGCTAATTAAGGGCAGAAAATCGAATGAGACAAGGAGGAGCGATTGTAGGAAATAGATTCTCCTCATTTACTCCTCACTCATTCAAATATTCCTCCATCAAATCACACTAGCTCGAATTTGCAAGCAACTGAGCCATGAAGATCAAAAGGCAGTCGAGTCAATGACAGTTAAAGAGCCAGATCATCTTGAGTTTGGGATCCAAGCCTCCCTAGATTATTCGTTGGAGAATTTAGTTGTATAAATAAGGAGGCCTAGAGCCTCATTAGGATTCTAATTTTTTATGTAAAAGAACTAGGCATTTTCGAATTCAAGACTTGTGGAAGACATTGTTATGTAATTTTCTGTTATGATAATGAGAATGAGCATTTCCTTGATCTAGCACTGAGTTGACTCAGAGGGCTAAATCTCTTGGGTTAGGGCCCAACCTTAGCAGCAAAGGTTCCTTTTCTTGTATTTGTATGCTTAATTGATTTCATAGATTAATGGCTGAATTGTCTTTAGCATTATTTCATCACAAGTAGTTGTGGATTTGATTAGTTTGCTTCCATTTGTGCATTGCTTTAGAAGTAGCTTAGGGAGATAAATGAATATCAAAAATCTGTTAGTAGTTGGATTTTTCCTCACTCCTCCCTTCAGAGACCATGGTTTGAGGAAATAACTCCTATGCAGCCCCAAAAAGACAGAATTTTGATTTCTCATGGAATTTAGGGTTTTCTGTTACTTAGGCCAGCATTTTACTAGTTTTCAAGAATAGGATTTAATTGTCGTTTTTGATATCTTTAGCCTTGCATTAGATCTCATAAAGGTGTCACATTATTCTGCAAGTTTTCCCATGCATGAAATAGGCAACTATATAATAAAATTATGTTTTTCCTTAGTTGATTTAAAAGCTTTCTTGTTTAACATGATTCATGGATAAATGTCAATGATTGATACAATGCAAGAGTTTTAGTAGTGCAAAGAGATTTCATGACTAGAAACCCCATCCTAACCTTGTTCATCCATGTTTATCAATTTCTCCACTAAATCCCTCACCAAATTCATCATTCCATAATAATACTTCTACAAGCTTGTTGAGAAAATCCAACCATCTCACAAACTCTGTTTTGAGCTCTGAAGGAGTCCTAGCCACTCACGTGCCTCATTTCTCCCACCATTCACCTTCCCTAATCCTTACACCACCTTCCAAATCCCTCCTCTTGCTCTCAGCTGGATCCTATAGGAATATAGGGGATCCTATAGGAGTATTAGGACATCTTATAGGAGGCATTAGGACATCCTGTAGGTTGACCTATAGTGGCTTGTTTTGAGGCCGGATTATGGAAAAAGCACGTAGGAAGATAGGAGAAGACACATACTTGCCTCCCAAGCCATTTGACCATTCACCATCATCCCTAATCCACCTGCCACATCGCCAAGAGAATTTAGCCTTCACATTTTCACATTAAAAAGACAAAAATGGAAAAAAGAGTTATTTTGTTCATTTACATGTACAACAGTAGAGTGTTTGGATGTTTCAAATTTCATGCCTAGGATAGTAGGATTACACATATGTTAACTTAGCATTCTTTTGAGGAAAAGCCTCTTAGCAGTTAGTTAGATGAACAATGTGTTTAAGAATTTGATTTCAGTCTTTTTCTTACTATAGTAGACAAGATTTCATTTAGTGAAAATTTCCCTTTTTCTCATTGGTAATCAAGATTCTTCTGAATCAATAGAAGATTGGTTTGAGAAACCATAGTGGTCTATCGCCAACTTAGCAGTGAAAAAAAGCGAACCCATCTCATCTACTTGTGTATACAGCACTATCACCCCCAAGTTTGTACGAACCCCGGGTTGATAAAGTAAAGTTGGTAGCCCTAGGAATTGCAGCATTCTTGCTACAATACTGGTGCTCATCACTTTTTGGCACCATTTCCGGGGAGGTGTCTAAGTAAGATTTGATTTTTGCTTTCTTTCTTCCATTTCTTATCTCTGACATTCAGCTATTAGCTTCATTTCTGCAAAATTAATTGTAAGTTAGTTTGCTTTCTTTTCCATTCTGCAAGTGAGATTTCATTCAAGTAGTTAGTTTCCATTCAGTTTGTGATTTTAATTATGCAATTAGTCTCAAAGCTTGAAAAAAAACACAAAACAAAACAAAAACACTTCTTTCATGCCTCGTAGGAATAGGGATAACTTATGAAAATTTCTACCAAATACCCCCACCACTTCAAACAGTCAATCTGCCCTCTTCTTCGGTAGTTGTGAATTGGAGGACCCCTTGGGTGAACAACCAGAGATTTTTGAAGAGCCTACAGGGGGAGAAGAAGAAGGAGAACCCATTCCAACTGACCTAATGGCTGAAAATAGAAATGACAGAGGAGATAGAGAAAGAATTGAGGGTGCCTTTCCCATCAGAGAAACTAATGGGGATACCAAGATGAAAAACATAAGCCCCTCTACTCTTCCTCATTTCCATGGCCTGACCTCAGAATATCTAGACACTTTCTTGTTTGAGTTTGCTATCATATGCACAACTTATTATTACACCACTTATGAGAAAAAGTTGAAACTATTCCCATCCACTCTCAAGGATTCAACTCTGCTTTGGTTCATAGGTTTATCTAGGGATAGCATCACAACCTGGGCTCATATGAAGCAAGCCTTCAACAACAAGTATCGAGACTACTACATGTCCAAATACACTAAAGAGGAAATTTTTAGGATGACCTTAGGGCATGATGAATCCCTAGATTATTATGAAGAAAGAATCCATCTTAGCTACAAAAGGGCCAGGTGCACACTTGATCCTGAGTCACTGAAGCTAGTCCTGCTCCAAGGGGTAAGGGAAGATCTTCTAAATACCCTAAACTTGCTAGCAGGAGGGGACACCTACTAGCTACCATGTGAAGATATCAAGAATATCCTTAGGAATCATTCTAGGGTAGCTAGGAAAAATGGTAGGGATAGTCAACTAGTGGCCAGCCCATCCTCTTCCAGTACATCCATCAAAGGTGAAATTGGAAATATGTTGGAAGATTTCAAGAGTGAAATGATGCAAACCCTTGCCCTACAAATGGACACTATGCACATCAAGAGAAAGCGGGAGGAAGCAGAGAGAGCATTAGATATTTTCTGCCTTAGATGCACAAGGAGGCATCTGTTGAAAGGCCTTAGATTTCTGTTGCCCCAACATGGGGGACAACCACCCGGTCCGGACCTTAAGACAGCTCCTTTTCCGTTTAAAGTGGTGGCTCCGACTGGGGATAAAGGGACTAGTTTCCCAATGTGGGTTTTAAGATGAGAGTGGGTGGTTCGTGAGTGTTTGCAATAAAATAATGATAATATAAATGACCTTTTCTATCATGCAAATATCTAACTAACTTATTCTAATATAAACCCAGGTATTTCTGTGTGGTATGTGATCTACAAAGATATCTACTTAACATGTGATAATAAATATTAATCATACATAAATAGATATAATAATATAAGATAATTTCTTTGACTAAATAGTTAGTCAAAGAAATTTATAAAATATATCGCATATATGATTAATTATATATATGAAAATTAACAATTTCAGCTATGCATCATACAATAGTGCAATTAACGCTTAACAGGAAGAATAAATCTCACATACAATTCATGAAAGTAAAGTGTTGTCATTAATTAAACAAAAAAAATAGTATCAATCATACACGATAATAGTACCATATGTGCGAAGTTCTACTCATTTAACTAATGGCATGGATCAAATCCTTTCTTCAAATCAAATTATCTCCCAAGAACACAATAGTGCATCAACAAAGGAAAGTAGTTTGATATCTAAAAGAAACGATCATGTTCCATAATTTCACCAAAGCATTCAGAAACTTACAGAAGTGCATTCTTTGCAAATGTTTTTGAAAAAATTTTGGACCCTTCTCTAAATGCATGAGAAGGGTATAAATACTATTCTAACTAATGTGCAAAAATAGATTATACAAAAATTTGAGGAGGTTTCAAACAACCTTCCTCCTAACTAGTTAACTAACTCTAAAAATAAACAGTGGCTTTATGAGTAGAACTAAGATGATGATTTGATGTCTGCTAGCTTGTCCTTCAAATCGCATATATCGGTCATTGGTTTGGGTTGAGGAGGTGCCCCAAAATGTGTCCTGAGTTGTCCTGCGAAAATCACGTCGGTGAGAGGTGGCAATAGTCGTTGAGTCGAATGAAGTGAGTAGTTAAGGGTCATGATCTGGCTATGCGCTTCATGAGGTATTGCCAATATGACTCCCAGTCGATCATCATCAATTTTTTGATTGCTTCCCTTTGAGTCTTTTCCTTTTCCTACCAGATTTTATGCGAAGCACCTAAATCGAGCATTTCTTTTAGACTGCCTTCCTTTAGTCGGTTGGTGACAAATAGAGTGTGGTTCACCGCCTTGATTATATTCTTCGATATCCCAACTTCCCTTGCTACTGCTAGCTTAGCTTGCTTGATTCTTGCATCCCAATCTGTGAAAATAATGTCTTTGTGTGTCTCCTCGATTTCAGGCAGATTGGCTTTCCTTCTGTCTTTTGTTTCCTACCATTCGATGAACTCTGAGATTCTAGTGTTGAGATCAGTAAACTCGGTTCTCTGGTCGATCACCTTATCTGTTAGTTGGTTACTAGTGATCAGATAAGGAGTAATGTGTGACATCTTTTAGAAGAAGTGCTCTCGTTGTTTCATTAGGAGGGAATTTAGTTCTAGAGCCTCTTTAATGAACTCCTCGGTAGTAGGAACATCCTTATATATTTCCATGGCATTCTCCAATTCTTGGAGTTGCATGTTTTTAGCCAATATATTGGCTTCATGGCTTATTTTCAAGACCTCCATGCTTTGTTGTAATTGGGCAAGTTTCTCAGCTACTTTCCTATTCACACTTTCTTTCTCTGTTTCGAGCTGCTACTTGAGCTATGTAATCCTCTCCTCCTTTTCTCTCAACAAAGTAGAGACTTTAGTGGCTTTGCCCATGGTGGCCGTTGCATATGATCCCATGAACTATGACAATCTAGTCAAGTTCTCAGCTGGATTGAAATGAATGTCCCTCCAAACTATGTCCATTGGCTTGTTTCCAAGTGGGAGTTCATGTGTTTCTACCCTTTTCCTTTTCCTCTGTCTTCTTACTACAACCTTGTGGATTGGGCTATATAACACATCAAGTGGAGGGATTTCGGTCACTTTTAAGATGATATCTAATGTGGGTAGAGCAGGGATAATCTCATTCTGTTGGGATGTTGTCACCTACTCATCCATAGGCTTGGACTGATCATCCATGGATTTGCACTGCTCGTCCATAGACTTGGACTCTATATTCTCTTGAATATGCAAAGGAGTTTGACACTCCATTGTCTCTTGGGTATCTGTTGTTTTGGGAGTGTCTTGCAGTTTCTAATTAAACTGATCCAATCCTACTCCAAATTGCTTCCTTTGACCTCTGAACTAATTTCTTTAGGTGGGGTGCTCATAACCTATTTCTCAGCTGACTTCCTACTGGACCTTATTGTATTATCTATGTCTTGGACCTTCCCTATATCTGGTGTTTTCCTAGAATTCACGTGAGACTCTATGCGATAACTAGGTCCTTCACTATTAACGGTCAAACTTGGCATAGGCTTATCTTCAATCTTCAACAAGTGCATTAGGATTAATTCGAGCCTTTCATTTCTGAATTCCTGAAATCTTTCAAAATTTTCAGGTTTCAGGTTCACTTTAACCCATTCGAATGCTTGTTCTAAGGACTCAGCCGACTGTAACAGGTCTTCAAAATAGTTATCCTCATGGTTGTATGGCTTGAGCTTTACCACAGTAGTGATGTTATGTGCTACCTTCTAGATCAAATTGCCTTTTCAGAAATGTATGAAGCCTCAGGGCTTCCATGTTTACTGGCTCCTTAATGGCATGATTAAAATTTACTAGAGAAAAAGAACCACACTTGATAGGAAAATAGGGCTTGAGGATTTTAGTTATGCCTTTTCCAATAGTTTGTTGGGTCATTTCCCTTGATAACAATTTATCAGAAACATACAAAGGAAGGACATGTGGGTCGGCTGTGCTACCAAAACCCATAATGTAGGTGAACCATTCTTCAATAAAATATTTTCCAGCAGCTAGAAGGCCTGTTGCGGCTTCTTGGGAAAACTTGGGGGCTTTCTTATTGAAAATTATTTGTAGCATAGGCAAAATAGCAGAATGACATATTTTATAGAAATGAGGTATATAATGGGATTCCTATATTTGCTTATGACTGACATGGATAAGGTATGGGTCCTGTAAGGTCCATTTCCAACCCATGCTCGGAAATGTGGTGTAGAAATAGATGGCGTCCATAACGTAGGCACTAAAATAGAACGGGGGAAGGTTCTCTGGAGAGTAGGCTTTCTTCTATCGATATTCAGTAATGATGGTGGCAAGGTTATCAGATAGGATGGTGGCCCAATTCATGATGTGGGAATTACGTAGGCATCAACCAGAGGAATCCATTCTATGGAAAACTTAGAATTATTGGGTGGCCCATATAGTCTACATAACATAGCAGCTACATAGTTGTAGGGGTTTGCCAAAGAGGCTATAGCATACATACCCGATTTGTCAAATTTGAATTTGTTGTCCAATACTCTCTAGCCTTGAATCAGCTTGAAGGGGTCTGGGTTGTTCTTTGTGAAGCTGGCCATGTATGTCTTATCATATATATCCTGAGGATCAGGTATATGGTACATTTTCTTCATGTCCTCTGCTCTGAATGATCCCATGAGTTCCTTTATTGAATTCTTTAATTGCCTATCTTTAATGGTGAGATTTCCGACCACCCATCTAATCATAACCATGTATAGGAGGATTTTAACCCTCTCTCCTATCCTATGCAGCAAAGAATAGGCATCATCCTTGAATTGAAGCCCCGAAGGTCTTGTTGAATCAATTGTTTCTCTTGTAACAGTAATATTGGCACGCTCATCCTCAAGCCTTTTGTATATGACCTCCCAAGCTGTTACTCCTCCGTCAGAGCTATAGACTGTATCAAGGAGCCATCTCTATAAACTCGGATTCAACAATGCTCTTCTTTCTCTATTTCTGCATCACCTTCCTCAACGACATGTATTTTGTAGCTTTCTTAAAATGGACAAGATATATCAGCGCAGACAATATCGGGCAATTAAGATTGAAAGATTTTCTGAAATGACTTTGGATCATGAGAAAGGTTTAATGAGATACTCAACGTTAACAACCCATAACTTGGAAAATGATTAGCTCTCCTCGGGCTGCTAAATATTTATTAACCTGTCAATTCATTCATTTTTGTATTTAAAACGCAATTATTTCACACGCTTACCACTCTTATTCACACATCGCAATCTTTAAATGAATACAATATAGCATTGTGATTTTTATAAGGTGAAATGCGATTGCGATTGTCGCAATATTTAATTTTGCACATCGTTAATGGGCATTGTAGTGGCATAGCTTAATTAATTGTGAAGTTTGTGAAGTGAAATTTGTGAAATGACAAGGTGCTTATAATCGAGATATTATAGTGGGAGGTTTGATTGCGCATCGCAAATTTTTAAAGTTGCTTTATGATAGTCACATGGAAAAGTACGATTTGCGATTCGCAATGAGGATCTCACCCTTGGGTTGTTTTGCAACATTTTTCGAGGAAATTTCTTAGAGTTAGGTTTTATTATCTTAAGGCTAAAAATTTAAAAAGGGTCCCCATTTATATCTCTAACCTTAGCTATTTTTATTTATAAATGGGGGGGTTGTTTCATATTACAACAATTGACGATTCACTTGGGAGAACGAGATATCTCTGAGTAGTTTTCTAAAATTTCTAAAACTTTCAAAGTAATTAAAGTTATAGGAATAATAATAACATGAGTTAGGAAGTAAACAACATTTCTCTAGAATCGTCATCACTTACTCAATCTATTTATTCAGCTACTTTACTCTTGTGATGATATAAATACAAGTGTTTGCATCAGTCAATAATAAGAGTTAAATTGATATAGAAGGTGTTTTCTACAGATTAGTTTTTGGTGTTTACCCATTTATCACAGATAGAGCCTTTGCTACCAGCATGCGTTCATAGCCTCGACGGGGTTATCTTTTAACCAAAAATGATGCATTGTCCCATCTAAAACAATTTTCAAATTTCAAAACGATATTCACTTGCTTTGAATCTCACTTGGATCTTGTCCCTTTTTCCTTTTTAATATAATATTTTCTTTTAGGTTTCTTAAAAGACATCGTCTAGGCTTGGTAACCTAATAATGACAATGCCATTCACTAGTTGTAACTAAACTGAAAAAGTTGGCTCTTGATGAGACCCCTTGTCTTCTGATCGATGAGATCATTGGCTATTACCATGTTTTGATATGCAGTATCAATAATATCAGTTTAATTATTTCCCTATGACCATGGTAAACAAGATTGTAATGAGACTTTTTATCTTCTAAGTTTTGTATATTTTAGAATTACACTCTGAAAAAGGAGAATTTTATCAAATGGGGTGAATCATTGGCTCTTTTGAGAGTTTTGGATGATAATGATAGAGGTTTTAAGATAATGATCTGCAGAAAGTCCTTACTAGGTTAAAGATTCTTTTCTTGACTGATAACAAAACATTCATACTCTAAAAAGATAAGAGTTTGTTCATAGAATAAATATTTTTTAGCAAGATCAAGTTTTTCCAAAGAAATCATGTTTTCTTTTGTACTCGAATTTCCTAATTATTTCTTTTAACTTTTACTTACTTATAGCAGCAAAAAATCAAAAATATTATCAAATATTTTATTTTGAAAAGCCAAAATTAAATACAACTTAAACTTTATTTTCCTAAGAATTTTGAAGGCGATATGATACAATTTTGGAAGAGGCTATCTTCTAAGAAAAGTATTTTTTTAAGATTTGGCCATTAACATGCAAAGAATCCTTCTTGCCTGATGAGTCTTGTAAAATAAATTTTGATTGTCCAATTTTCTCAATAATTTGAAAAGGGCCAAGCCATAGTCTTTGAAATTTGGTATGTTTACATTTTTCCTCATGTGCTTTGTCCCATTTCAAAACCAAAACCCGTACTTCAAAAAAAAATTGACTGGCATAGGTTGTATCAAAAGAGGCTTTGACTAATTGTTGATGATGGAAGTGGGTTGCTTTGGCCTTTTCTCATTCTTCTTCAAGCTTAAGAATCTGAAATTGTCTAGCTTGGAGAGAAGAAGAAGAGTTTTCATCAATGAATTTCACTAGGGCAAGAGATGGAATTGCTATGTTTGTGGGAAGAACAACTTCTTTTCCATAAACTAAAGCAAAAGGAGAAGAACCTATAGATGCCTTTTCTGTAATTTTGTTTGCCCATAGAGAAAATGTCAATGCTTTGAGCCAATTCCTATGATTTTGGTCAATAGTCCTTTTGATAATTCTGATGAGGTTTTTATTTGTTGATTCTTCTAATCCATTACCTTGTGGATAATAGTTGGTTGAATATTTTAGCTTAAAACCTTGCTTTAGAGCAAATTCTAGCATTGCATTTCCAGAAAAGTAAGATGCATTATCAAACATTAAAGCTGAGGGTAAGCCAAACTTGGCAATTATGCGCTAATCAATGAAATCCGTAATGCTTTTTGTATTGGCTATCGTTAAGGGGATAACTTCTATCCATTTTGTAGAATAACCTGTAGTTGTAAGGATGAATCTATGTAGTTTGGAAGAGTTAGGAACAATCTCACCAATTATGTCTAATCCCCATTGTTCAAATGGTTGTTGGATGTTTACTGGTTACAAAGGGAATGCTGGCTTCCTTTCTCTTCCATTTGTAGTTTGACAAGTTTTACACTTTCTTGCATATTCATGTGCATCCGTAAATATAGTTGGCCAATAATATCCTGCATGCAAGATTTTGTGAACTGTAATGTTTCCTCTGAAATGTCCTCCAGCTAGTCCATCATGTAGTTCCTACATGACCTTTTCAACTTCAGGTTTCTCCAAGCATCTTAGTAATACTGAATCATATTTTTTTCTAAACAATACGTCATTTACTAATTCATACTGATTTTATTTCAACCTTAAAGCATGCTTTGTTTTATAATTAAGATGCATAGGAGAATATATGTTCTTCAAATAAAATTTCAAATCAACATATTGTGATTTTGTATCATTGAGGATTACCTCTAATATTTATACTTCATTACCTTGATCTTGTTTTTGTGATAACTAGGAAGATCCTGTTAACACCATGCAAAAACCTTGGCCCCTAATAATTTTAGCTAGCCGGATTTCTACATCATATTCTTGAAGTGTAGTAACCCAATTGGCTCTTTTCTCCCCTACTTCTCTTTGGATTAATAATTTTCTTACTGCATGGTAGGGTACTAGTATCTTTGTATGCACTTTAAGAAGAAAATGTCTCAAATGTTTCAAGGATTTAAAAACGGCAAATGCTTGTTTTTCGACAGTTGAATAATTTAACTCAGCACCTTGCAAGTTAGAACTGAAAAAAGAGATGGGTGCCTCGATATTTTCATTGCTTAGTCGTGTTAAAATTGTTGCATATGATGTATTCGATGAAAAAGTATATAGTACAAAAGGTTTGAGAAAGTCAAGAGTTGTTAGTGAAGGAACATTAATAATGGATTTTTTAATCAACTCAAATAGCTCCCTTTCATGTTTGCCCCATTTGAAAACTACATTTTTTTTGTATCATTGTTTGAAGGGGTAGAACAATCTGTGAAAAAACTAGAACAAATCTTTTTACAAAATTAATTTGGCCTAGGAACGTTTGCATGGTCTTTTTGTTATGTGGGAGAGGAATCTTTTCAATCTCTTGGACTCTATCGAGATCAATGTAAATCCCTTTCTTGGACACTATAAACCCAAGGAGTTTGCCTTCTGGTAAAGAAAAATAATATTTTTTTGGATTTAAGGAAATGCCATATTTCCTGCATATTTCAAAAATACGCTTCAGGTCACTTAAATGATTGTTCATATCCTCAGAAAAGATTGTGATGTCATCTAAGTAAATAACAACTGATTTGTTAATCAGGCCTTTAAAAGCAATATCCATAGCACGTTGAAATGTAGCACCTGCATTAATGAGTCCAAAAGGCATCTTTTGATAGGCGTATGTTCCCCACTTGGTCCTAAATGTTGTCTTTAATATGTCATCTGGATGCACAAGAATTTGATTATATCCTAAGAATACATCTAAAAAAGACATTAATTCGGAACCTGCAACTGATTGCAATATTTGTACCATGGTAGGCAAAGAAAAGTTATCTTTTTGACAAGCTTTATTCAGATTCCTAAAATCGATACAAATCCTAATATCACCGTTCTTTTTCCTTACAAGTGTGGAGTACTAAAAAGGTATGTTTTTCATGATCATTTTAGTGGCTTTTCAGTAGGAATTATGAATCTTTTACATCATGAATGAGGAAAACAATAGTGAATTGTGGTAGAATACGTGGAATTAGTATGCAAAGACTTATCCGCTGATAATTTTCATTTTCCTATGCAGGAAAGGGTAGAAACGAGGAGTTATTGTTCCAAAGAAGAAGATAAGAATAGGGTAACTGTTGTCCCTTTGACGAAGGACCGAGTGTAGACAAGGCAAAGCAAGCTGAAGCAAACCGGTCCGGAAAAGGAGGAAAAGGCACCAGCTCGGCGGAAGAGAAAGAAGTGATTAGGGGTTAACAGTTTTGCAAATCCCTCAGGATCGATCGCTGCTTTATTTATCTTATCACTTAGACATCTCCGTCGTTATCCTTATATAAAGGGACGGCACTGTTAGTCTGAGGAGAAGCTTTTTATGTAACTTTTTGCTAAGACTTAACTTTGATCATCGAGTCTCGTTGAACTTGGCTCATTGTACTTTCTGTTTTATGCATTAATATAAACCTGGTGATTATCTCATCTTCGCATCTGGATTAGCTTAAAGCGGTGTACCCTTGAGGCTAAGGGCCCAGCCCCGGAGGACACTTGCTTTTGTATCACTACAATTTGATTTCTGTGTGGCTTGCTTATCGTCACTAGTTGGTAATCTGATATGCTTTATAAGTTACATTACATGCTCTACTAAGATTCATTCATTTATGTTCTTTCCATTGACTCTGCGTTATATTATCAATACTTTCGGAGTGGATGAAATCTTATTAGATTCAACAGTATTATCCTTGTGTTATGAAGCTTCTATGCTGAGTATGTGTGTTAAGGTAATTATCTGAAAGGTGTGTTCTTTATTATTCAGAATCCATGCTGTTCCATTTGGAAACACAGTTATAATTCCTATTGATGATTGAGATTAAATTCAGATTACTTTCTTAGAATATTATGTGTGTATGACTTTCACATGTTGTTCCATAATTGAGAGTTATTACTGTTGCTTTAGTGGATTGCATGATTTGCTTGGAGAATGAAAGATTGGGGTTTTGATTACGATAAGATCTTTTGAGTTGATGGCATAAAGTTTGATTGTTACTCGTGAGGTTTAGTTATAGTGATTGCTGTTCCATTTCAGAATTGCTGTTCCATTTTAAGCATTGATGTTCCTTTCCAGATTTACTGTTTAATTTCCTATTTGCCGTTCCATTTCTATCTGCTATTTCATTTACTCGCATTTGGTGTGAGAGACGATCTGTGGCTGTAGTGAGCCTCTACATTTACTGCCTTGCTCCCAGACCCGTGATCTATGCTCTAGTTTCCTTTTCCATCAGTTTCCAAAGGGATGGACTACTATTGTCGGACCCTTGACTGATATTTTGAGAGTGTGTGCTTTAGTCATGTGAAGAAACTTAGTTATAAACAAGCATCAGTTTACTCTTGTATTTTGTAGGACGTTGTACTACTTGCATTACTCTGACAAATAGCCTCGGATTGAGTCACTCTTTGAAATAACCAAACGTTCCCGGATTGACATATTAATGTGAGGTAATTAGAGGTGAAAGAGACCCTTTTTATAGCTCTACATTTTGGCGTCGTTGCCGGGGAAAGAGTATAGCCATTTGTTTCTTCAGAGTGGTGTACGAACCTGCTGGGAAAGAGTTGGATTTTTAAAATGAAAGGTAAGAACCTGCGTACGGAGCATGTAAAATCCCTGCTCCATTGTCCGCTTTCCTAACAGATTTGTTTTTGATTTGATTGAATAGAACTTAGCAGTTTATTTGAGTGCATGACTAAGCAGAAAAAACCAGAAAAGAATATCAAGCTTCCATCCAAACCTGAAAAATCCAAGGGGCCGGTGACCCTTGGTCGAACAACTTTCATAGACGAAATCTATAAGAAAACAGAATCTCAGCCATCAGTAGGTTTCAGGAAAACCATTTCTAAGCAGCTTACTAGCTCCCTTCAGGCCACAGGATCACCATCTGTAGCCTTTGCTGAGGTGCATAGTCAAACTGAAGAGTAGGACTTTCAGGAAATTGAAAATTCTACTCCAGAACTATTGCAGTAAGGGAATTTCAGTAACTTTTGTGAAGGAGAAGGAGAAACAGGGGAAACAGAAGAACCAAAATCTCCCATTGGAACAGATCAGCCAGTAAATAGCCCAGATAAGGGGAGTGCTGCGAAAATCATTATTGAAGGAATTCAATCTCCTCAAACATCGGGTATTCCTCTTATCCCAAATAAAGGAAGTGTCGTTAAAACTATCCCTGCTAAAATCGTTCCCTCTCAACCTAGGAATACCCTCCTAGATATCCCAGAAGGTTATTGGCACACATTTGATCCTATGGCTCAGAATCAGCCAAATACTCAAACCTCTACATTACAATATCCTATAGTGGATTCTGCAGCAAATGCACCCATGAAAGCTATCCCTCTTCAACATATCCCAACCTTTCACGGTCTTACATCATAAGATCTGGATGCATTTTTATATTCGAATTCGATGTGTTGTGTAGGGGATATGATTACACCACCAATCCCCAGAAATTGAAATTATTCCCCTCAACATTAAAAGGGGCTGCTCTAAGATGGTTTATGGGACTAGGTGGTGGGTTCATCAACAATTGGGATCAGATGAAAGAATCCTTCTTAAAAAATATCAGGATTATTGTAGGTCTAGAGAATTGAAAGATGAAATATTTCAAATGATAGCCAAACCAAACGAAACATTAGAAGAATATGTGGAATGTTTTCAATATAATTTACAAAGATCTCCTTATGCATCACTACCTTTACCTGATAATGTGTTAAAAACTGCATTGATAAGGGGCATGAAAGAACAGTGGATCGAAACATTAAACATTATGGGGAAAGGGGATATTTATCAAGAGAATTTTGCTGACATTATTGATCTATGTATCAGGAGTTCGAGAGGCAGCACAAGAATAAAACCGGCAGAATATGATCGGTTTGCAAGAGACAATAAGATAGCAATAGAAGGAGTAACGCGTGTGGAGATTGGAAATTTATTAGAAAATTTTAAAACTGATATTCTAGGGACACTAACTACACAACTTGATATTTTGTAGGCCAAGCAAAAGCAGATGGAGGCAGAACATAATTTGGCAATCTTCTGCCCCCGATGCAGAAAAAAACATAGCCAGAATGAGTGTCCACTGGATACAGTCCAAATATGTGCCATCTGTACAAACGATCATCTTACGGAAAGTTGCCCCTCACTTCCTAGATTAAAGGCAGTATATAAGGAAGCAGAGGAAGAACCAGAATCAGTGTACTTGATCAACCAGCGCCTCCAGTGGCAGCAAAGACAATCCGGTATGTTTTCAGACCCAACCTCTTCTTTTCCGCCTCCACAATATAACGCTCAACAATATAATATGTGGGCCCCACCCCCATTCCAAAATTGGTCACCACCATCGTTTCCTTCTTCAAACCCATGGCTGAATCATCCAAATCAATCTAGTTGGCCAAATTTCCCTTATAATTCACCATATTGGCAAAATAGCCCATATCCTCTGCAATGGACTCCCCCTACTTCACAAGGTTCATCCTGGCAGACGAAATGGCAAAGACCGATGCAACAGCCAGTAGGAACTATTCCGCTCCCTCAACCTACTCTACCAGCTCTACAACAAAATCCCCAGTCTAATTTGAGACTGCAACTCCCAGCCCAACCCAACCCCAATCCAAATAACAGACCAGTCCAATCTCTTCAAATCATTGAATCACCAGAAATAGGACCTGATCTGCAGGTGTGTAATGATCTTCAATTACGATCTGGACGTATCATTCAAAATGAGGGGGATAAAATAGTTCACAATGAAGATCAGTTAGTAAGAGAACATCAATTGCAATGAGAGGATGTAAATAATCAGCAGTCTCATAATCAAGCAACCACATCCTCTCCCCCATTCCTAGAATGATTAGTCATACCTCGACCTTTACAGTACCCTGACTTTGACATTCTGGGGGAATTACAAAATTTGTACATAAAAATCCCGTTCCTCCAAGCCATTCAAGACATTACTATATATGCAAAAACTATTAAAGAATTGTGCATAAATAAACCAAGGAGGAATATAACAACTAATCCAAGAGTCCAAGTAGTCGGCACTTTATCTAGTCTCTTATCCAGGAAAGAAACACCCATCAAATATGAAGACCCAGGAAATCCAATTGTAACTGTTCAAATTTACGGTCAGACCTTGTCTAATGCCTTAGTTGATCTAGGAGCTGCAATCAACATTTTAACAACCACCACCTCTCAAAAGCTCGGCATTACATCTGTAGAACCTACCTCTACTTTGTTAGAATTAGTTGACTGATCTGTGATTAGACCGGAAGGTACTCTACATGATGTCATGGTCTCTGTAGACTCCTGGGAATATCCGACCGATTTCCTGATAATTAATCCAAAAACCCGACTTGATGGACACCCGCTAATCCTAGGAAGGCCTTGGCTTGCCACCGCCGATGCTTACATTGGTTGCCGGCAAGGAAATATGACCATAACTAAAGGACCCGATATTAAGAATTTGGTTCTATACCCTCCAGCGCAGCCAAGTCTCACAATAATTAAAACTAACAAGTATCCTGTATCATACCTTACTGACAACATTAGATCTCCATTGACGTTGCAAGAGGCACTTGATTTTAAAGATCAAACAGAAGATGATGCCATTAATAATTTCATCAGTCAAACTGAAGCTGAATCCTGCATACAATGTCACATGATAGAAGCAACATTTGATAATGAATTAGAGGAAGATCCCCTGAAAGACACACATGATTAAACAATACCTGTTACTTCTATCACAAATAGTAAAATTGTGGAAATTGAATCAGGAAAAACTTTAAATATCAATGCCAACCTCACACCTGAACAAGAAACTAAGCTCATCCATGTATTAAGAAAATATCAATAGGCATTCGCATGGGATTACCCTGATATGAAAGGAATCGACCCACATTTATGTACACACCACATTTATATAGAAAACGATGCTAGACCTGTCCGTCAACCGCAGAGAAGACTCAATCCTCATTTAAAAGATGTGGTTAAAGCAAAGCTTCAGAAACTGTTAGATGTTAATTTTATTTATCCTATTTCTTACAGTAAATGGGTCTCTCCACTTGTGGTCGTACCAAAAAAGAATGGGAAATGGAGAATTTGTGTGGATTACATGGAACTCAATAAAGCAACACAAAAAAACTACTTTCCACTCCCATTCATAGACCAAGTGCTAGATACTTTGGCAGGGAAAAAATTCTTTTCCTTCCTGGATGGCTTCAGTGGATACAATCAGATTCAGACTGCCCCTGAAGACCAGGACAAAACAACTTTCACTTGTCCTTGGGGGACATTTGCCTACCGAGTCCTACCTTTTGGCCTATGTAATGCTCCTGCCACATTCCAAAGGGATATCCTTAGCATTTTTGCAGATTTAATAAATGATGGACTTGAAGTGTATATGGATGACTTTACACTCTATGGAGATGATTTTGATCCAGCACTAAACACCCTAGAAAAAGTCCTACAACGCTGTATAGCTACCAATCTCTGCTTAAGTCACGAAAAATGTTACATGATGATGATTGAAGGACTTATTCTAGGACATTATATTTCAGCAGCCGCAATTCAGGTAGACCCGGCCAAGATCCAAATACTTTTGCTTATTCCCACTCCTACTACTCAAACAGAGGTACGCAGCTTTCTTGGATTTTCTGGATATCATAGACAATTTATAGAACATTATTCACATATTGCTGCACCTTTATATGCACTAACTGGTAACGTTGATTTTCTTTGGACAGACAAACGTGAATGTGCTTTCAAGGATTTAAAGAAGCTTGTATCTACAGCCCCATTCCTGCGAGGACCAAACTGGGACCTGCCATTTCAAATATCAGCTGATGCCTCAGATACAGCCATTGGCGCAGTCCTTGGGCAGGAAGAAGATAAAAAACCATATGCTATCTATTATATCAGCAAAAATTTATCCCCTGCTAAATTAAATTACACTGTTACTAAAAAGGAATTCCTAGTTGTAATACATGTTGTCAATAAATTTAGACATTATATTACAGGCTATCCTGTTATTTTGTATACGGATCATTTCGCCATAAAATACTTAGAAAATAAGCCTGTCACAAATTCCAGAATAACTAGACGGTTGATTTTATTGTAGGAATTCGATATCACAATCAAGGACCAGCCTGGCAAAGAGAACCCTGTAGCCGATTTTCTCTCAAGAATGCCAAAGCCAGTTGATGCAGCAGCAGTGGAAGATCAATTTCCGGACGAACATCTATTTGCTATTGCCGTTCGAACACCCTGGTATGCCGATGTTGCCAATTACCTTGCAGTAGGTAAACTACCAAAACACTTAACCCCTAATGAGCAAAAACAGATTGTTCAAAAGAGTACTCGATTTTCCTGGATTGGGGGCTATTTGTTTCATACAGGGGCAGACATGCATATTAGGAGATGTGTTCGAGAAGATGAAATCTTTGACATCCTAAAACCCTATCACGACGGACCATGTGGGGGACACTTCGCTGAGCGTAGAATGGGACACAAAGTATTACAGACAGGATATTACTGGCCCACGATTTTCAAATATGCAAAGAAATTTGTCCAAGCCTGTGACAGCTGCCAGTGAGCAGGACGTCCTGGTCAAGCTGATGAGATGCCCCTTAAACCTCAGTTAGTCATCGAACCATTTGAGCGATGGGCTCTTGATTTCGTTGGACCCATCAACCCCTCATCAAATCAGAGGACATATATCTTGGTGACAACAGAATACGTCACCAAGTGGGTTGAAGCAGAAGCGTTGCCTAGGGCCACAGAAGACTTTGTTATACAGTTCCTCTTCCGTCTATTTGTACGTTATGGCCTTCCAAGGGAAATAATCACAGACAGAGGACCACAATTTGCTGGCCATAGATTAGCAGCAACACTTAATAATTAGCATGTCCAGCACAAAATCACTACTCCATATCACCCACAGGCCAACGAACAAGTAGAAAGAAGCAATAAGATAATAGAATCGATCCTAACAAAAATCATTGCCTCACATAGGCGTGACTGGGCTGCCCGACTACCTGAAGCACTTTGGGCCTATAGAACAACATGGAGAAGCACCACTGGTTACTCACCTTATCAACTAGTGTTTGGAAAACAACCCATTTTCCCTATAGAATTTGAAATCCAAACATTACGAACAGCACAGGAAGTCGGCTTAGATTTAACTGAGGCACAGATTAATCGACTACAACAGATCAATGAATTGGACGAAATCAGGCTCTCCGCACTACAAAATACAGCATTGATTCAACAGCAGCGAGCTAAATGGCATGATGCCCTTATCAAAAACAAAGTCTTTCATGAAGGAGATTGGGCCCTATTATATGACTCTCGGTTTCAGGATTTCCCTGGGAAACTCCAGACTCGTTGGTTAGGACCATACGAAATCCAGAAGGTACATGACAATGGGACCATCACTTTAACTACCATTGATGGGTCTGGATACACCTTCAAAGTGAATGGCCACCGGGTTCGTTTCTATCGTAAACCACTCACTCAGGAATCCTACTGCCAACAGCTACGCAGACACGCTGATATGGAGATCTTAGGGGAGGAAGAGAAATCTTCCTCACCCGTAATTCATTAAGGAATTTATTTCTTTTCACAATTTGTACATAATCTTTTTTTCAAACTTGTTATGCATACATAGATTTCAATTTTTTTTCCATTCCTGAAACGAATGGCATTTGCATCTTTTTGATGTTCCTTTTCAAAAGGAACAACACTTTTTATTTTCTGCTGTTCCTTTTCAAAAGGAACAACACTTTTTATTTTCTGTTGTTCCTTTTCAAAAAGAACAGCACATGTTGATTTTTTTTGCTGTTCCTTTTCAAAAGGAACAACACGATTTGTTTTTCTGTTGTTCCTTTTCAAAAGGAACAGCACATTTTGATTTTTGTTGTTCCTTTTCAAAAGGAACAGCACGTTTTGATTTTTTGTTGTTCCTTTTTCAAAAGGAACGACATTGATGTGTTCTGTTGTTCCTTTTCCAAAAGGAACAGCATTTTCACTTTTTGAACTCATGCTCCTTTATTCATCTAGTATACTTCTTCTCTCTTTGTGACACAGCTAACCTCTTGCTAGTCCAAGTAAGGATGCTTCTTGCCCCTATTCTTTCAAAGTCTTTTAGAGACAAGCAATGCACTTATGCAATGAATCCAAATCACAACACACTGAAATCAGGAAATTATAAATCACTATCTTTATAAGGTTATGTATTGGTAAGAGGACAGAAGGAATGATGTACTTATCTTTTGCTATCATTGTCTTACTAATCTTGCCCTGATTGGTTATCTTTTATCATGCCATTCTTTTCTTTGATTTTGTTCAGGAATAAGAGCAAAGGGTTTATATCCTCCTATTGAGATGATAAGACTTTTTCCACCATTCCTACTCTTAAGGAGTGTTGAACCACCCTTTGTGGATATATAAGGAATAGTGCTTTATCAAAAAGAGAAAGAAAAATAAAATGAATTATAAATTGTCAAATGCAAGATAGGGGGTCTCATCAAGAGCCAACCTACCATGATCATGAGGATGGAAGCGAAGTGGCATTCCCACTATGGCCACCACACCAGGGATATGGTCCAAAAGGTATAGTAAAAGAAAAAAACCTTGGAACAGGAGGTCTCATCACGAGCTGGCCTGCCCACTTTTCACCCCCTCCTCGTGAATGGCATTATGGCTACCTGGTTACCAAGCCAGCATAATGACCTACATTTTGACATCGGATTCCTTAATATGCACACAAAGGATCATGGTTCCGCGGGTGAAATAAACAACTCTGCCAAGGTTATGGACACCTGTCGGCCGTAGAGCACTGTTAATGGTATCGAGGTCACATTAATTACCCCAATAGGCAGGATACTAATACTCTTTTGTTTCTTATATCCTAGGCACTAATCATACATTATCTCTCGATTTATATACCGCATGGACATTTATTACACCAATCATGGCAAAGGAGGTGACAATGACCACTTGAGATTTGGCAAGTACGACAGACGTCCTATCCCTAGCCTCACATCATATCACAACAACCTCTTACATAATATGCGATCCAACTTTACACCTCAATTTCGGCAAACCGTTGTTTTTCTAAACATGGCATATTTTCATACGTTGTTCCTTTATGACTTGGTTATAGATCGGGGTGCCGATCCTTTCTTTGACGGCTGGGGCAGCCTATCGCATTGCGGGGGGGAGGTTCACCTCATGATTCCCCGGGTTATGTGTCAACTCATTATTCGGGAAAGATAGCATACCAGGAAATGGCACGGTTTAACGGCATGACATTTCTATTTTTTTTGTACAAGTTGTTGTTCATAACTCATTTCTGTTGCATACTCTGTGTTTTTTCCAAATCCGACGATCACTACTCTCTTTGTGTTTCAAACAGCACAAGCAGTTGTTGTTCCATTGTGAATCCACAGTGAAACCATGGGAGGCAGGGCAGTTCGAAGCGAACCACAAAATTTGACAGTCTCCACTGCTGCTCGGGAGATCCTAGAAAGAGCAGGGTGGCTGACTTATCTCAGTCGCCTGAAGGAGTCCAATGAAACAGTAGTAATGGAATTTCTGCAGAATCTGCAGGAGGATCACTCCACGGTGCGGGGGAAGCAAATAGCAGTCACCGACGACATAATTGCCAAAGTCTCGGGACTACTAGCCACTAGACCTGTATGGACATTGAAGAAGGAAAGACTCTAGAAGGTCATGGAAATTTTCCAGGACGAAGGCCAGAGCTTAGCAGTTAAAGGGAAGGGAGTCCTGCCAGCAACGCTAGGAGAACCCTGGGCAGAACTAGCGAGAACAGTGCAAAGCTACATCACCTGCGAGGGGAGAAAAGACGTGGTAAGGCCACAACACCTTAAACTCTTAGTTGTTTTAAAACAGAAATGCTCTGTAAACCTTCCTGCACTTTTGAATTCTTTACTCCATGACGCCGCATGAAGCCTGAAAAAGGCACAGCATGTAGAATCAGTTGTCAGCCACCATGTATTAATCCGATTAATAGTTAGTCATAGTCTTACCCAGCAGCAAAGTAGCTGGAAAGAATTAATTACAATAATTGAGGGGAGAGCGACAACACCTTCCCCAAAACGTAAACATACTCTAAGCACACCAGAACGTCTGGAAAAACGCAAAGAATTAAGAAAACAAAAACCTGTTTCAAGCACATCCGAACGACCAAAAACCCGCCAGGAGTCAGTAAAACCGAAGCATGACACTGAGACACCGAAACAGCCAGAGAAACGCAGAAAATCAGTCCGGTTAGCTGGAATAAGAGGAAGACTGGAAAAACTCCAGGAAATCACTAGCCAGCCAGTGGTAATTGAGGATGAACAACCCACAAGACCAGAGATAGAAGAAGAACAAGTTGAAGGAGAAAAGGAAGGGGAGGTCGAGAAGGCTAAGCGATCCGAAGAAGAAAACGATGAAGTAGCTGAACCCCCTAAGACAGAAGTTGAACACCTTGAGGCAGAAGCTGAGCCCCCTGAGACAAAAGTTGCACACCCTAAGATAGAAGCCGAGAACCCTGAAATGGAAATTGAGCATCCTGAGGCAGAAGATGGACAATCCAGGCAGGAGGAGGAAATGGGACAGCAGGTAGGTAGCCCACCACAGGACCCAGTAGGAGAAGCGGAATTGGCCGCAATCTTGGCCAATATGGGTGAGTATGGCCAACCTTCCACTCCACCATACCTCCGCGAAAAACCCCAGGAAGAAGATGCACCTGAAAAACCACATGCAGAAGAGGCAGAGGAAGGAAAAAGAGATAGGAGATACTGAGAGGGAACAATCTATTCCCACGGCACCTAAAGAAATTCCAGAAGAAGTGAGAATAGAAAGCGAAGCCACGGAATCAGCTAGGGTTCTTACCCCAGAACAGCCAGCACAACATAGTGAAGAAGTACCCCAGGAGAAAGATCAAGGGACTAGTCACGGCCCAAAACGCAGCAAAAAGCCTGTTGTTCCTTCTAACAAAACATTGGAAATTAGAGAATTACGAAAGGAACAGTGGAGGTTATTGAGCATAATAGCCCAGCTCCACCAGCAGATCAGGATTCTGAAAGCAAGGCAGAGGACAAGGAAGACCGCCAGTAAGAAAAAGATGACCACTGCAGTAAGAAACCGCAGGATAAAACGGCGGAGGACTAAAAATCGCTCTGTTGATCAAAACCCTGCCCAAAATCCAACTGTTGTTCCAATTGAAGATGAAGGCCTAGCTGCTGTTCCAAATGAAGCCGAAGGCCTAGCTGACATTCCAAATCAAGCCGAAGGCCCAGCTGACATTCCAAATCAAGCTGAAGGCCCAGCTGTTGTTCCAAATGAAGCTGAAAGTTCAGTTGTTGTTCCAAATAAAGCTGAGGGATAGACTGTTGTTCCATTTGAAAAGGAACAGTTGCCAGCCGGTATTCATGTTAAAAAAGAAAAAGACAACAAGGAGATTCAAACAGAGGCACCACCCTCAGGGGTGATAAGGGTTCTGAACTCAAAGCAACGAAATAAGAAAGTTCAGGTAAAACTCCGGGCCTCCATTGATGCATGGAAAAGAGATCCAAAGACAAGGACCCTGCACAAACGATTGAAAGAGGCTCAGCAAGAGATGGAGAGGCTTAGAGAGCAGGCAGTCCCTTGTGAGAAGTATGAAGAACTCCAACAACAACTACGGAATGTTAATCAATCTGAAAGCCAGGCCTTTGAAGGGTGGCAAAAGGAACAGGAGAAAGTTGCAAAGGTAACCCGTAGGTTAGATACTGTTATCAAACAGATGGATACCTTGTGTTCTTTATACAATGACGTTTTAGCATGTAGGGCCCCTGCCAAAAACTATGCTTTGTTTTTATTGGAGCGATACTTGCAATTAAAGATAAAAGGTTGTTAAAGCAAGTGCCCCAATACAAATTAATACTGTCAATGACTTTATAGATTGTTGTAAACATTATGGGGTGAAGGTCCAGATATTGCTATGTGAATTCTATTTTCATAACCTCGTGCTAGATCAGGAAACTGAGTTGAACCCTAGCCCTTTTGTTGAGGACATTAAATTGCAAGCATTCATCTCATTCGGGGTCAATCAGATTAAATGGCTCAAAACCTATAACACTTTTCAGAGACAGGAAAATGGCCTAGACCTGTGGGTAAGGGTTGAGCCTAGGGACCCAGCACAGCTATGGAGAGCACATAGAAACCTTATGAGAACTCCAGGTGTCATTGAAACATTAGGACCCATGCACGAGGCACTCATTCGACAAAGTTTAGAATATTTTCTTTCTATCAAAGACCTCGCCATTGATGCAGCCAAATTACGGTACCGAACCTCTAATCCAAACATCCAGCTCAGGGATCCATTTAAGTATGAGAATTTTCAGTTAGCTGCCAATCGTTTGAACCTCTATGGCGAAAGCATCTTGAGGGCAGGGCCATCCTGGTTAGGATATAGATTCCGCAGTCCAATTATCTGGCACCCTGCACCCGGATATCAAGCCCTATATGAGATGCCTGAGGGTCAAACAAGCCAGTTCTTTGACTACCTAGTCACTCACCATGGTTGTAGGCCTCCACATGAGATTCCTTCTCCAACCTACTCTCTAACTGCTTTACATGTCAACTAAAACGTTTTCATGAGGGCATGAAACAAGGTAAGCAGGGGGGTGTGTGGAGTACTAAAAAGGTATGTTTTTAATGATCATTTTAGTGGCTTTTCAGTAGGACTTATGAATCTTTTACATCATGAATGAGGAAAACAATAGTGAATTGTGGTAGAATACCTGGAATTAGTATGCAAAGACTTATCCGCTGATAATTGTCATTTTCCTGTGCAAGAAAGGGTAGAAACGAGGAGTTGTTGTTCCAAAGAAGAAGATAAGAACAGGGTAACTGTTGTCCCTTTGATGAAGGACCGAGTGTAGACGAGGCAAAGCAAGCTGAGGCAAACTAGTCCGGAAAAGGAGGAAAAGGCACCAGCTCGGCGGAAGAGAAAGAAGTGATTAGGGGTTAACAGTTTTGCAAATCCCTCAGGATCTTTTATCCTGAGGGATCCCTGCTCTATTTATCTTATCACTTAGACATCTCCACCGTTATCCTTATATAAAGGGACGGCACTGTTAGTCTAAGGAGAAGCTTTTTATGTAACTTTTTGTTAAGACTTAACTTTGATCATCGAGTCTCGTTGAACTTGGCTCATTGTACTTTCTATTTTATGCATTAATATAAACCTGGTGATTATCTCATCTTCGCATCTGGATTAGCTTAAAGCGGTGTACCCTTGAGGCTAAGGGCCCGACCCCGAAGGACACTTGCTTTTGTATCACTACGATTTGATTTCTGCGTGGTTTGCTTATCGTCACTAGTTGGTAATCTAATATGCTTTATAAGTCACATTACATGCTCTGCTAAGATTCATTCATTTATGTTCTTTCCATTGACTCTGCGTTATATTATCAATACTTTCGGAGTGGATGAAATCTTATTAGATTCAACAGTATTATCCTTGTGTTATGAAGCTTCTATGTTGAGTATGTGTGTTAAGGTAATTATCTGAAAGGTGTGTTCTTTATGATTCAGAATCCATGCTGTTCCATTTGGGAACACAGTTATAATTCCTATTGATGATTGAGATTAAATTCAGATTACTTTCTTAGAATATTATGTGTGTATGACTTTCACATGTTGTTCCATAATTGAGAGTTATCATTGTTCCTTTAGTGGATTGCGTGATTTGCTTGGAGAATGAAAGATTGGAGTTTTGATTACGATAAGAGATTTTGAGTTGATAGCATAAAGTTTGATTGTTACTCGCGAGGTTTAGTTATAGTGATTGTTGTTCCATTTCAGAATTGCTATTCCATTTTAAGCATTGTTGTTCCTTTCTAGATTTACTATTTAATTTCCTATTTGTCGTTCCATTTCTATCTGTTGTTTCATTTACTCACATTTGGTGTGAGAGACGATCTGTGGCTGTAGTGAGCCTCTGCATTTACTGCCTTGCTCCCAGACCCGTGATCTATGCTCTAGTTTCCTTTTCCATCAGTTTCCAAAGGGATGGACTACTGTTGTCGGACCCTTGACTGATATTTTGAGAGTGTGTGCTTTAGTCATGTGAAGAAACTTAGTTATAGACAAGCATTAGTTTACTATTGTATTTTGTAGGACGTTGTACTACTTGCATTACTCTGACAAATAGCCTCGAATTGAGTCACTCTTTGAAATAACCAAACGTTCCCGGATTGACATATTAATGTGAGGTAATTAGAGGTGAAAGAGACCCTTTTTATAGCTCTACAACATGCACCATATTCGATACCCACTTAGAGTATCTAACAGGGAATATTATTTTGGCTTTCAGAAGCTTGTTCAATTCGGATTTGATTTGACTTTCAAGGTTTGGGTGAATTTTGCGAAGCTTCTGTTGAACTCACTTTTCGTTCAAAGTCATAGGTATGGTATGTTGAATCACAGAGGTATCATAGCTTTTGATATTTGCTTAATCCTAGGAAAAAACACCTTTGTATATTTTCAACAACCTAATGAATGATATTCTTTCTTGTGATGATAGGCCAAGACCTAGGTTGACATTTTGAGGTTTTTCAGTTGACCCTAAGTTTACTACTTCAAATCTCCAAGTAGAACTTTGAGTTTTGGAGTTAGTAACTTCCTTGAATCTATCATTTAAATCATAGAGATCTTCCATCTTAACTGCAGACTTCGAGATTGAATTTCGATTCTGATCATTTTTAATTTGCAGATCATGCTCTTGTTCATCTATGATTTGTTCATCATAGGACCCTTCTGATGTAAGGAAATTAACTATCTTCGCATCATTATTGAATACTCTACAATTTGTTTGTACTGAAATCTTTTGAGGGTATAAGCTTGGATGCCACATTAGCAAGTAAGTCAGCACTTGCATTTTGTACTCTAGGAACTGAAGAAATGTTAAAATTAGAGAAGTGAGAAGTCAGATTTTTGGCTAATGATTGATAATGTTTAAGGTGCCCAGAGACACAACGAATTGTATTTCTTACATGCTTCACAATTATTTCAGAATCACCATAGACTTGCAGATACTTGACATTAAGGCCAATGGCTTTGTACAATCCTTGGATCAATGCTTCATATTCAGTGACATTATTGGTGCACTGAAATTCAATTCTCCAAGCTAACATGGTTTTCTCTCCTTGTGGATTGATCAAAATGCATCCTGCGCCTGCACCGTCTTCAAATTTGGAACCATCAAGATAAAGAGTCCAAAACAAAGAATTGTTTTAAAATTTATCTACTAAATTTACACACTTGGAAGCATCTGTTAGTGAAAAAGTTTCTATTTGAGACACTACAGCATTATCTAGAAAGGGAGACCTTTGAGCGTTAATCCCAAAAAGCACTCAGCCGAGTAATTTCCAATGATGTTATTGGTGAAGGCAATAGGTTCATTGCTTCCCTCAAGGTCAGTGACAATATATTTCATGAACTTTTCTCGGTCTACCCTGATTTGGTTTGGTTTACCATTATGTGGCAACCACATGTGAGACCAATCAGTTGCAAAGTAACCATGCAACTTTTCAGACCAATCCCTAATTAGGATTAAACCATAAAATTCAGGGATATCAGCCGCTAAAATATCAATTATTTGTGAAACTTTTGGATTATAGGAGAACCTAATTGAAACTGATGCTATTTCTCCAAGTACCTCTACTTTTGTCCTGTCTAATTGAACTATGTGTACCGCAGATTTTTGAGGTGTAATATTCAATTTGGTGCACACAGCTCTCGGCATAATATTTGAAGAGGCTCTAGAATCAACAATACAATTATGAACATTCTTGTTGAAAATTTCGTAAGGGAGCAGAAATGGAGGAATATGAGAAATAGATCTATAACTAATTAGGACTAAATTTGAAGGATCTACTTTGTTGGAAGATGATGGAGGTTTTCCCATATCGTAGGCAGCTTGAGTAACTACAGCAGATGGCAAAGGGGATACAGGAACTACTTTTAATTCTCTTAATAAAATTTTATGTTGTTGCTTGAGTTTAGTGAGTTCATGCAATGAAACGTTTTCTCTAGTCTTTTTCATATCTTTGACTATGTTGTATTCCACTATATCTGAGATTACCCATGTTTTGGAAGCATTTGGAGGATCTAGTGGAATAGAGTTAGTCTAACTAGTTTTAGACTTTTTAGTTATTGTTTTCTCCTTTATAGGAGTAGCAGTTTTTTGTTTCTGATTCATGATAGACATGTCAGGAGAGTTTTTTCTCCTTGTAGTCACTGGCATAGCTTGTGCCTCTTCTTAATTTGCAAGGATGAAATCCCACATTCCATTTAATTCAACTTCTTCTTCCATTTCGGCTTCCTCTTTCGCTGGTGAGTCTTCTTCTATTTCTTAATCAGAATCAGGATTTGAAATGGTGTTCGGCGGTTTTGATGCAAAAGAATAATTCCTTTTAAACGAGTGAAAAGGTTTCTTGGGAGCAGAAGATTCTGCGACCTTCTTCTTGATTTCGACCATTTCATTAGACATCATCTTTAATACTTTCTGCAAACCTTCAAGATCAATAGGGTCCTTTGAAGCTTTATTTTTAGAATCATCCTTAAATATTACTTTCTGTGACTTCCTCTTATATGTCTGTGATCTCTTTTCCAAAGTTATAATCCTTCTTTCAAAAGACAGGGCTTCTTTCATGTTTCTACAAGGGTAGCCTTATTGGCTTTCTCTACAAAAATTGAAATATTAGAGGGAAGAGATGATATGTACCATTCTATTTGTACATCTACAGTAGGTTTTGAGGCAGCTGGGATTTTATTTAGAAACATGTTAGATCTGGAGTTGAAGTCTTTGATCCTTTCATCTGAGTTAGCTTTTCAATTAGAAATATCATTGATCAAGGATGTTATGGTCTTATCATCACCAAATTTTTCAAGAAATACTTCTTGAAAAGTATCCCAGTTCCTAATTGAACCGGCTAGAAGGGGAAAATACCAAGATCCATCAGATCCTTAGAAGGTATAAGGGAACAGTTTGATTACAACATCTTCATGTGAAACTCCATTAAGATTCATGGCCAACAGAAAGTTATTTAGATGTTCTTCGGCTGGAAGACCATCATCGGGATTGTAATCGGGTAGCCATTTTTTTGGGTTCGTTGGGAGTGCATTTGGATTTGCAACCAGGACAGCACCAGGGTTTGTCCAAGGTTGAGTGGGTTGATTGGCCATAACTTGAGTTGGAGACTGAGAAGATGGGAAGGTCAATCCAGAAGTAGGTATAGATGGTGAAGAACTTACTACTGGATTAGTACTACTAGTGGCAGTACTAATTGGAGAAGTGGATAGTTGAGAAGTTGTGGATTGAGTAGAAGTGAATATGGAAGTGAATGGATGGAAAGGTGATGTGATCTCATTGGTATCTAATTCAGCTCTTGGTGAGGTAACTTTCCTACATCGTGCAGGGATGGGGAACTCAAAATGGGTTACTCCAAGTCTTTCAGTTTGCAATCTAGTTAATACACCAATTTGCTGTAATAAGGAAGTAACACTTTCATCATAAACTTCGGGCCTCTGTGGCTTCTTAGTATAAATGGATATCTATTCCAATTTCTATATCAAAGAATGGACTTCGGGAGACTCGAGAATGTAATCTGGGGAAGGTGGTTGTCTTACTACTTCAGGAGACAAGGGAGATGTTTCTACAACTTCAGATTTATGATCAAGTGACTCTGAAAGAGATCTAGAAGGTGTAGAAGTTGTGGAGGGGTTTCGACTCTTATGAATGTTTTTCGATTAATCTTTAGGTTTAGATTCCATTCATAGTTGAATGGCCCTCCTTCTAGTGCAAAAATTTTGAAAGGCCTCAAATTTCTACTACCCCAGAATGGGGGATAACCACCTGGTCCAGACCTTAAGACAACTCATTTTTCGTTTAAAGTGGTGGCTCCGATTGGGGATAATGGGACCAGTTTCCCAGTGTGGGTTTTAAGATGAGAGTGGGTGGTTCATGAGTGTTTGTAATAAAATAATGATAATCCAAATGACCTTTTCTATCATGCAAATATCTAACTAACTTATTCTAATATAAACCCAGGTATTTCTGTACGGTATGCGATCTACAAAGATATGCTTAACATGTGATAATAAATATTAATCACACATAAACAGAGATGATAACGTATAAGATAATTTATTTGACTAAATAATTAGTCAAAGTAATTTATAAAATATATCACATATATGATGAATTATATATATGAAAATTAACAATTTTAGCTAGGCATCATATAATAGTGCAATTAACGCTTAACAGAAAGAATAAATCTCACATACAATTCATGAAAGTAAAGTGTTGTCACTAATTAAACAAAAAAAACAGAATCAATCATACAAGATAATAGTACCATATGTGTGAAGTTATGCTTGTTTAACTAATGACATGGATCAACTTCTTTCTTCAAATCAAATTATCTCCCAAGAACAAAATAGTGCATCAACAAAGGAAAGTAGTCTAATTTCTAAAAGAAACGATCATGTTCCATAATTTCACCAAAGAATTCACAAACTTACAAAAGTGCATTCTTTGAAAATGTTTTTGATAAAATTATGGACCCTTCTATAAATGCATGAGAAGGGTATAAATATGTGCAAAAATAGATTATACAAAAATTTGAGGAGGTTTCAAACAACCTTCCTCCTAACTAGTTAACTAATTCTAAAATAAACAGTGGCTTGATGAGAAGAACTAAGATGATGATTTGTTGTATGCCATCTTGTCCTTAAAATCTCATATATCAGTCATTGGTTTGAGTTGAGGAGGTGCACCAAAATGTGTCGTGAGTTGTCCTACGAAAATCGCATCGGTGAGAGGTGGCAGCATTCGTTGAGTCGAATGAAGTGAGTAGTGAAGGGCCATGATTTGGCTGTGTGGCTTCACAAGGTATTGCCAATGCAACTCCCAGTCGGTCTTGGTCAATATTTTTATTGCTTCCCTTTGAGTCTCTGCCTTTTCTTGCCAGCTTTTATGCAAAGCACCTAAATCGGGCATTTCTTTTAAATTGCCTTCCTTTAGTAGGTTGGTGAAAAGCAGAGTGTGGTTCACCACCTTGATTATATTCTTCGATACCCCAGCTGCCCTTACTACTACTAGCTCAGCCTTCTTGATTCTCACGTCCCAATTTGTGAAAAGAATGTCTTTGTGTGTCTCCTCAATTTCAGGTAGATTGGCTTTCCTTATGTCTTGTGTTTCCTGCCATTCGATGAACTCTGAGATTCTGGTGTTGAGATCGGTAAACTCAATTCTCTAGTCAATTGCCTTATCTGTTAGTTGGTTGCTAGTGATCAGATAAGGATTAATATGTGACATCTTTGCACGTAAGTGCTCTTGATGTTTCATTAGGAGGGAATTTAGTTCTATAGCCTCTTTAACGAACTCCTCGGTAGTAGGAACATTCGTATATCTTTCTATGGCTTGCTGTAATTCTTGGAGTTGCATATTTTTAGCTGATATATCAGCTTCATGGCTTATTTTCAAGACCTCCATGCTCTGTTGTAATTGGGAAATCTTCTCAGTTGCTTGCCTATTCACACTTACTTTCTCTGTTTCGAGATGTTGCTCGAGTTGTGCAATCCTCTCCTCCTTTTCTGTCAACAAAGTAGAGACTTTAGTGGCTTTGTCCATGTTGGTCGTTGCATATGCTCTTGTGAACTATGACAATCTAGTCAAGTTCTCAACTGGGATGAAAGGAATGTCCTTCCAAACTGTGTCCATTAGCTCATTTCTAGGTGGGAGTTTGTGTGTTTCTACCCTTTTCCTTTTCCTCTCACTTCTTACTACAGTCTTGTGGAGCGAGTTGTAGAACACATCAAGTGGAGGGATTTCGATCACTTTCAAGACGATCTCTGATGTGGGTAGAGTAGGGATAATCTCATTCTACTGGGATGTTGTCGCCTGCTCATCCATAGGCTTGGACTTCTCATCCATGGATTTGGACTGCTTGTCCATATACTTGGACTCTATATTCTCCTGAATATGCAAAGGAGTTTGACACTCCATTGTCTCTTAGGTATCTGTCATTTTGGGAGTGTCTTGCAGTTTCTGATTAAAATGATCTCACTCCTGCTCCAAACTGCTACCTTTGACCTCTGAACTAATTTATTTAGGTGGGGTGCTCATAACCTGTTTCTCAGTTGACTTCCCGCTGGATTCTATTTTATTATCTATGTCTTGGGCCCTCCCTGTATTTGGTGTTTTCTCAGTGTTCACCTGAGACTATGCGAGAACTAGGTCCTTCACTGTTAACAGTCACACTTGGTGTAGGTTTATCTTCGATCTTCAACAAGTGCATTGGGATTACTTCAAGCCTTTCATTTTTGAACACCCGAAATCTTTCAAAATTTTCAGGACTCGGGTTCGCTTTAGCCCATTCGAACACTTGTTCAAAGACTCGGCCGACTGTGACAAGTCTTCAAAATTGTTATCCTCATGGTTGTATGGCTTAAGCTTTACCACAGTAGTGATGTTATGTGCTACCTTGTCTGTATCAAATTGCCTTTTCGGAAATGTATGAAGCCTGAGGGCTTCCATGTTTACTAACTCCTTAATGGCGTGATTAAAATTTGCTAGAGCAAAAGAACTGCACTTGACAGTAAAAGAGGACCATAATAACTTCTTGTTTTCTTTGAGGATTTTAGTTAAGCCTTTTCCCATAGTCTGGTGGGCGATTTCCCTTGCTAACAATTTATCATAAATATACAAAAGAAGGACATGTGGGTCGGTTGTGCTACCAAAAACCCTAATGTAGGTGAACCATTCTTCAATAAAATAGTTTCCGACAGCTAGAAGGTCTAGTGCGGCTTCTTGGGAAAACTTGGGGGCTTTCTTATTGAAACTTATTCGATGGAGGGGGAAAATAACATAATGACATATTTTATAGAAATGAGGTATATAATGGGATTTCCATACTTTCTTATGACTGATATGGATAGGGTAGGGGTGGTGTGAGGTCCATTTCCAACCCATGGTCGGAAATGTAGTGCAGAAATAGATGGCGTCCATAATGTAGGCACTAAAATAGAACGAGGGAAGGTTCTCTGGAGAGGAGGCTCTCTTCTGTCGATATTCAATAATGATGGTGGCTAGGTTATCAGATAGGATGGTGGCCCAATTCATGATGTGGGAATTAACGCAGGCATCAATCAGAGGAATCCATTCTATGGAAAACTTAAAATTATTGGGCGACCCATATAGTCTACATAACATAGCAGCTACATAGTTGTAGGGGCTTGCCAAATAATTTATAGCATACATACCCAATTTTTCAAATTTGAATTTGTTTTCCAATACTCTCCAGCCCTGAATCAGCTTTAAGGGGTCTGGGTTGTTCTTTGTGAAGCTGGCCATGTATGTCTTATCATATATATCCTGAGGATCAGGTATATGGTGTAGAATTTTCTCTACAAATCAGCTAGCTCACTGATATCATGTAGAAATTTCACCTGCAGATCAAACTGATATATGCGATGTACTAAACCATAAACTAGAACTACATCTACCATAAACTTTGTGGAAGCTAATCAACCATGAGCAACATCAAGCATGAACACATATAACTGATAAGAAGGAATCAATCACACATAACACAGAAGAATTTATCTCGGAAAAGCACCAGCCTGAAACCCCATCTTTGTATTATCAAACAAGTGGAAATCCTCAACAACATACAAAAAGAATCAGCTCAAAAGCTATCATGCTCTCTCTATACTCTGATGATGTAGCTCATGGACTATCTAGGCATGTATATATAGGCTCCAAAAGTCCTCCAAGCCCCTATTTCCTTGCGCAATTTTGATTGGGGTCCAATTACATAACATGTGGGAATTGACCCCAGTCATACCTGCTGTCAACCTCAGGTCCAACTATGCAATCCTTGAGGTCTCAAGTTCCTCCTACATGCAAGGAATATTCACTAGAAATATCCTAGCATCTGATAGTACCTTGTCCCTCATCTGATCTCAACTGGGTCTCTGTTTGAACTTCCATGCATCATTTATCCATGAGAGAATACTCAGTTATCTGAAAATAATATTTGTCACATGCATGCAAGTATCAACAAACTATATCTCATTAATTTGACAACTTGTTAAATTAATCTAACTTAACTTAACTGAGTTAAACTAAGTCAATTGATCCTCTCAATATAGAACTCATCCTTAATTCCTCAATCAGTGGAGCAAATCAAGGACACATTCCCCAAGCAGTGGAGAAATTATTGCATGTTCTCAAAAAGACTTTAAGTTTGATTTTCCTTAACTAATTAACTCATGGAGAATTAATTAATTAATATTCAAACTATTGGTAAGACCAAATTCGAATTTTACTTCCTATTTTAGACCAGGGACTATCTAAAAATAGGAATCCAACTTGAATTGCTAAAAATAAAACTTCTATTTTTAGCACTTCCATTTTTCATTCCCTGCTGCCCAATCGAGCAGTGATGCCCAAACTGCTATTTTTTGCAATGCTATTTTTAGCACTTCTATTTTTAGCAATTTCCTTTTTCCAATTTTCAACACTCCCTCTCAACAAGAAAGGCTTCCTCTCAAACTTGATCCTATACCTCTGAAATGTTCTGCATGCAACACATCTATCAATTGTGGTTGCTCGAACAACTCTCGAAACAAAAAAACTCCCAACTGACCTCTCTGTTGGGCTAGAAACATATTATGATGCTGAAGCTCTACCTGCCAGCTCTTAGGAAGGCCAAGGAGTGCTAGACTCACCATGTCATCATCATATGTCACGACCCCTACACTTGCAAGTTCATCCCTACATGAGGTGAGCTTGTTCAGATACATAGAGATCGTCTCATCCTTTTCATACTTGATCTTTTGAATTTTGTCCTTCAGTTCCCGCTTCCTCTAATCACTGCTATTCTGATAAAGATCTTTCAATGTTTTCCACAGTGAAAACAGAGTCTCCTTCCCATGGAGGCTCGAGACTATGTGATCTCGAACTCCCTCCAAGATGATTCTCCTAGCTCTAGCCACACACTTCATCCATTCCACCAACTCTCGGGCATTAGATCCTAAGGGCTTGGGGACTTCTTGATCAATGAATTCCTTCACCCCATTATCCTCTAATACTGCCTCCATGCGATCCTTCTAGGCTATATAGTTTGAGCTGCCATCCAATGCATACTCAAGCCTCAGACCATAGAACGCCATTGATGAAATCTAAAATGTGATAAGAACTCGATATCTATATCTAGAAACCATAAACTTTTTCCTTCTTATATACTATTCTTCCTTGATCACCTATGCTCTCATACCATGTAGAATTTTCTCTACAAATTAGCTAGCTCACTGATATCATGTAGAAATTTCACCTGCAGATCAAACTGATATATGCAATGTACTAAAGCATAATACTAGATCTACATCTACCATAAACTTTGCGGAAGCTAATCAACCATGAGCAACATCAAGCATGAACACATATAACTGATTAGAAGGAATCAATCACACATAACACAAAATAATTTATTCGGAAAAAGCACTAGCCTAAAACCCCATCTCTATATTATCAATCAAGTGGAAATCCTCAACAACATACAAAAAGAATTAGCTCAAAAGCTATCCTGCTCTCTCTGTACTCTGATGATGTAGCTCATGGACTATCTAGGCCTATATATAGGCTCCACAAGTCCTCCAAGCCCCTATTTCCTTGCGCAATTTTGATTGGGGTCCAATTACATAACATGTGGGAATTGGCCCTAGTCATACCTATTGTCAACCTCAGGTCCAACTACGCAATCCTTGAGGACTCAAGTTCCTCCTGCATGCAAGGAATATTCACTAGAAATATCCTAGCATCTAATAGTACATTGTCCCTCATCTTATCTCAACTGGGTCTCTGTCTGAACTGCTATGCATCAGTTGTCCATGAGAGAATACTCAGTTATCTGAAAATAATAGTTTTCACATTCATGCAAGCATCAAAAAAGTATATCTCATTAATTGGACAACTTGTTAAATTAATCTAAGTGAACTTGACTAAGTTAAACTAAATCAACTGATCCTCTCAATATAGAACTCATCCTTAATTCCTCAATCAGTGGAGCAAATCAAGGACACATTCCCCAATCAATGGAGAAATTATTGCATGTTCTCACAAAGACTTCAAGTTTGATTTTCCTTAACTAATTAACTCATGGAGAATTAATTAATTAATATTCAAACTACTGGTAAGACCAAATTCGAATTTTACTTCCTATTTTAGACTAGGGACTGTCTAAAAATAGGAATCCAACTTGAACTGCTAAAAATAGAACTTCTATTTTTAGCACTTCCATTTTTCATTCCTTATTGCCCAATCTAGTACTGATGCCCAAATTTCTTTTTTTAGCAATGCTATTTTTAGCACTTCTATTTTTAGCAATTTCTTGTTGTCAATTTTCAACATATGGTACATTTTCTTCATGTCCTCTACTCTGAATGATCCCATGAGTTCCTTTCTTAAATTCCTAAATTGCCTATCTTCAATGATGAGATTTTTGACCACCCATCTAATCATAACCGTGTATGGGAGGATTTTAACCCTCGCTCCTATCCTATGCAGGAAAGAATAGGCATCATCCTTGAATTGAAGCCCCGAAGGTCTTGTTGATTCAATTGTTTCTCTTGTAACAGTAATATTGGGACGCTCGTCCTCAAGCCTTTTTTATATGACCTCCCAAGTTGTTGCTCCTCCATCAGAGTGTAGACTGTATCATAGAATATGGGAGCCATCTCTGTAAACTCGAATTCAACAATGCTCTTATTTTTTTGTTTCTGCATCACCTTCCTCAATGACATGTCTTTTGTAGCTTGCCTAAAATGGACAAGATATATCAGCGCAAAAAATATCGGGCAATTAAGATTGAAAGATTTTCTGAAATGACTTTGGATCATGAGAAAGGTTTAATGAGATACTCAACATTAACTACCCATAACTTGGAAAATGATTAGCTCTCCTCGGACCGCTAAATATTTATTAACATGTCAATTCATTCATTTTTGTTTTTAAAACACAATTATTTCACACGCTTACCACTCGTATTCACACATCACAATATTTAAACAGATACAATATAGCATTGTGCTTTATATAAGGTGAAATGTGATTGCGATTGTTGCAATATTTCATTTCGCAAATCATCAATGGGTGTTGTAGTGGCATAGTTTAATTACTTGCGAATTTTTCGAAGTGCGATTTGTGAAATGAAAAGGTGCTTATAATCAGGATATCGCAACAGAAGGCTTGATAGCGCATCGCAAATTTTTGAAGGTGTTTTATGATAGTCACATGGAAAATCGTGATTTGTGATTTGCAATGAGGATCTCATCCTTGGGTTGTTTTACAAGATTTTACAAGGCAATTTCTTAGAGTTAGGTTTTATTATCCTAAGACTAAAAAATTAAAAAGGATCCCCATATATATCTCTAAATTTAGCTATTGTTATTTATAAAGGGTGGGGAGGAGGGGGCGCAGTGTTTCATAGTACAACAGCACCCTAGGAATGAATGTCCATTAAATATGATTGAAATCTACTCGGTCTATGAAGAAAACCACCCCACAGACAAGTGCCCTTCTCTACCTAGACTAAAAGTTATGTATCCAGGAACTTAAGGGGTGACTGAACAACTCTGCTACATAAATCAAAGGAGACCTCATGGGCCTTATCCATACCAGTAGGGCATACAAGGGTCATCCCATGCATATTAAAACCCTAACCAGAATACATCCATTCCCTTTTGGGGGGTCCCTGCTCATCCCTCCTGTTCTACACCTCCTCCTTGGTCTTTTGCACCTCAGTACCATTCCCACCAGACCAACCAGTCATTTCAGCCTTATACTCCACCACAGCCTCAATGTAATGCACCACCCTAGGGGTGGAGGCCCCCATACAACAATACTCCAGCTTTATTGCGTTCATCTCCTACTCAACCACCGCTTTTACACCCTTCTCCACCTAAAACACATCAATGCCTGACCAACCAAATCCAAACCTGAACAATAGACAGACACATCAAGTGTACATTAGAAAGACATCCTACCCTGCTTATGCTATGGAGATTCAGGAAATCAATCTAAGCTCTGAGGGAGTACTCCTAAACAACTAACCTCTGCCTCCACCTAGGGAGAGTGAGGAGGAAATAGAGGAAAGCATGCCTAGAGCGAATCCACCACCCTTTCCTGAGAGATTAACTCATCTAGTCCAGCCTACCCCAGAAGAGAATGAACTTCTGGGTGAATTGAAAAATCTGTGTGTCAAAATTCCACTTCTCCAAACCATCAAGGATGTACCTATTTACAAAAATTTGATTAAAGAGAAGTGTTTTAAACATCCAAGGAGGCGGAAAAGAGACACCCCTACCATTAATTTTATTGGACAGTTGTCCGACTTAATGATGGGGCAGGTAATTTTCCCAAAGTATTTGGACCCTAGAAGCCCTATAGTAGATGTGCACATCAATGGCACCATTGCCCCACACACTTTGATTGATATTGGAACTGCCATTAATGTAATGACTAAGGACACCATGCTCAAGCTCAATCTCTAGGGTTCACTAAGAAAGACCGCAATAGCCTTACAACTTGTAGACCATTCCACAGTGACCCCTAAGGGGATTGTTGAGGATGTGATGGTCTCCATTGACTCTTGGGAGTACCCTCTAGGCTTCCTAGTTCTCCAGCCTGAGGCCAAGCTTACTGGTTATCCTCTCATACTCGAGAGCCTTGGTTAGCCACTATTGATGCCTACATCAGCTGCAGGGATGGAAATATGACTATCAAAAATGGGAATCTATCCAAGCAGTTAGTCTTGTACCCTCCTGCTCAACCATCTCTTGAACATGACTTACCTTTATGGCTAGAAGAGGACGAACAAGATGAATTTTACTCACCCCAACTCTATACTTTAGAAACAGCCTGGGAGGAGGACAACTGGATGAAGATGATCTGATTAAACACATACTCCAAAGTCCAACTCCCAACACTTTGTCCTTAGAGGAAGTAGTAAAAAAAACCAAGAGCAACCATCAAATTGATCTATGCTTAGTTGATTCAAACCCTACCTGTGTCAAAACCATAGAATTCGACCATGAAATAACTTTGAAAATCAACCCCTCTCTTTCTGTACACCAAGAAGAAAAATTGTGGAATATGCTAAAGGAACATCTAGATACCTTTGCTTGGAGTTACAAGGAAATGAAGGGAGTGCACCCCTCAATGTGTACTCACCACATTTATATCAAAGAAGGTTTCAAACCAGTCTGACAATCCCAAATGAGAATGAATCTAGCTCTCAAATATATAGTTAAAGAAGAACTACAAAAGTTGTTGCATGCAGGATTCATTTACCCTATCTCAGATAACGAGTGGGTTTCCTCTTTCATTTTGGTTCCAAAGAAAAATGGGAAGTGGAGGATTTGTGTCAATTATATAGAGTTAAACAAAGCAACAAAGAAGTACCATTTCCCTCTACATTTCATTGACCAAGTGCTAGATAGCCTGGCAGGGAAAAAAATTCTCTTTCCTAGATGGGTTCATTGGGTTCAATAAAATCCAGATTACCCTAGAAGGCCAGGAAAAAACCACCTCCACCTGTCCTTCGGGTACTTTTTCTTATAAGGTCCTTCCTTTGGGCCTATGCAATGCCCCTGCCACTTTCTAGAGGGCAGTCCTGAGTATCTTTGCCGAGCTAGTCCATGATGCAGTAAAAATTTATATGGATGATTTTACACCCTATGGGTGTGATTTCCAGGAGGCCCTATCCAACTTGGGTAAGGTGTTGAACAAATGCATTGAAATGAACTTTTCTGTTAGTCCCAAAAAATGTGATTTCTTGATGATTGTATGGATTGTTATAGGTCATTTAATATCCTAGAAAGGATTGCGGGTGGACCCAAATAAGATAGCCATCATCCAAAGGGTCCCACCTCCGCAAAAACAAAGGGATGTCAGAAGTTTTCTAGGTTTAGTTGGATACTATCAGAGATTTATAAAAGACTTCAACAAGTTAGCTTCTCCTTTATTTGGGTTATTGGCCAAAGACTCTGATTTTTTATGGTCAAAAAGCTGTCAAGAGGCCCTGGACACCCTGAAGGACAAGTTGACCACTGCACCTATTCTTTGAGGCCCAAATTGGGCCCTTCCTTTCCATATACATGTTTATGCCTCTCACAAAGCCATAACAGCACCTCTAGGCTAGATATATGAAAAGTTACATTATGCCATTTACTTCATCAATAAGAATCTGTCAAAGGCCGAACTAAACTACACAGTGACTAAAAAGGAGCTCCTAGTTGTTGTGCATTCATTGAACAAATTTAGGAATTACATTACAGGTTACCAAACATTTGTACATACTGACCATGCTGATGTTAAATACTTGATGAATAAACCTGATGTGAATGCCCAGATTATTAGATGGTTACTTTAATTATAATAGTTTGATCTAACTATTATTGATAAGCCTGGAAAAGGAGAATGTTGTTGTAGATTTTTTATCTAGATTAACTTTTCCTGTTGGGGAGGAAGGGATGGTTGATGATTAGTTATCAAATGAACACTTATTCGCCATTTCAGTTCTCTCTCCATGGTTCGCTGACATAGAAAACTACTTCGTGTCTACATATTTTCCACCGAACTTGTCCTCTAGAGAGAAAAGAAATATTGTGAGGAAGAGCACCCCATTCACTTAGATTGGGGGAAACCTCTTCAAACTAGGGCCAGATCAAATTCTGAGAAGATGTGTCAGGGAGGAGGAAGTCGTTGACATCCCTCTGACCTATCATGATGGGCCTAGAAGAGGTCACTTTGCAGCAAAGAGGATAGCATTCAAGGTGGTACAAGCTGGTTATTATTGGCCCACTCTTCACCAGGATGTGAGGAGGTATAATAGTCAGTGTCATCGGTGCCAAAGGATGGGAAAACCTACCCCAAGGGATGAAATGTCTATGCAACCTCAAGTGACTTTCAAGCCATTTGACAAGTGCGGCATGGATTTCATTGGACCCATTGACCCTCCATCTAGGAAAAAGTAGTATATCATTGTTTTCACTGACTATTTAACCAAGTGGGTTGAAGCCAAGGCCATCAAAGCAGAAACAGAGGAGACACTGGCTCAATTCTTAAGGGAAAATGTATTTTATAAGTTTGGGTACCCTAGATAACTAGTCATTGATCAAGGCAGCCAGTTTACACCTCACATCATTGAAAGTTTGTTAGTCCAACACAAGATCAATCATAGAACATCTACTTTTTACCACCCAAGGGCTAATGGGCAAGTGGAGGTGACCAACTGAGCGTTGGAGGGCATTCTGACCAAAGTGATTAGCAACAGTAGACAGGACTGGGTAGATAGATTAGTTGAGGCCACTTGGGCCTACAATACCACCTAGAAGACCACCACTAGGTTCACTACTTATGAGTTGATCTATGGGAAGAAGGCCTTGATGTCCTCTTCCTCTTCTTGTGTCTTGGGACACTGTTCAGCAAATAACCTCACACCTATAGGAATAGGAACCTTCATCGGTTTACTATCCTGCATATTAAACCTCTGCAATATTGTCTTGACATACTTCCTATGGTTTAACCGGAGCTTCCTCTTTGTCCGATCTCTTTTAATTTCCATGCCCAAAATATAGTTTTCAGCACCAAGACCTTTCATGTCAAATTTGGAGGACAATTGGGTCTTCAAATCCTGGATAACTTCTTTGTCATTTCCAACCAACAACATATCATCCACATACAAGACCAGATAAATAACACGGTCACCAATTAATTTAAAATACACACGGTGATCTACTTTGCTTCTGGTGAAGCCATGTCCCCGTATAAATGTATCAAATTTCTGATACCACATCCTTGGTGACTGTTTTAACCCATATAGAGACTTCTTTAACTTACATACCAGTTCTTTCTTACCCTTCACCGCAAAGCCTTCAGGTTGCTTCATGTAGATCTCCTCTTCCAGATCCCCGTGAATAAATGTTGTCTTCACATCCATCTATTCTACCTCAAAATCAAAAGTAGCAGCAACAGATAAAAGTTATCTAATAGAAGTTACCTTGGCAACTGATCCGGATTTAAATAGGAACGCAACAAATTACAGAGATAACCATATACACAGAGATGCAGTGGAAATAATACTTCATTTCATTACTGTAAAATACTGAAATATGCTTACAAACAGAAATGGAAAGAAACCAGCTAGGGCGATGGTAGCTTATCTCTGAGAAGAGATGTGGCGGCTACATGCCTCTGAACTGTTCTGAACTGTGTTACAATGAGGCTCGAAGGCCTATTTATTGTTGAGAAACAATGGAAAACCCTTCACATCCCAAAACCTAACCCTAGAAGATGAAACGCCAAATTGTGTGCCCCGTTTGGGTAAATTGGTACATCAATTTCCCGGGGTCGTAACTTTGGCATACAATCTCCATTTGACGCATACGATAGCTCGTTAGAAAGATCTATCCGAGTACTACCACTTTGGGAGGCAACATGGGTCCATGGACCCATGTTGCCCCAGATTTCCCAAAAAACATCGTTTAGGGCCTCAAAATGGCTCCGGAAGTTCAGGACCCGAAAACTGCTAAAAATAGTAAATTGTGCTACAATTTAGGAAACTGCAAAAGCTGAAAGAAACAGTTGTGGGGGTCCAAATGGGATAGGTGGGTGGCCACCAACATCCACCTAGATCATTCCTCCCCCCTTAGGAAGCAATGGTCCCCATTGCGTTGAGTTCCTCCATCTGCTGAACTTGGTCCCTGGTGAGTTGTTCTGCAATCTCTGATGTGTTCAAAACTGGTGGGAAGCATGGTCAACGATGGTCCACATTGATCACTTGTTGCAAGCGAAGGAATGGAGGAATGTTATGCTTCAAAGCATTGTTACCTGTAGCCTTGGTACTGGTGTAAGGACCATGTCGGAGTGGTCTGAGTTTCTGATGGGTTTTGGTAAGGATTTCTCTCTGCAGATGCAACCAAACTTTGTCACCCACCTGAAACTTGTGTGGTACCCCTGTGGGTGAGGAGAAGTTGTTCCTGTGTCTTGTCATGACTGTATCCCTTTGCTGCTGTTTCTGCATGGAGGAACCCTTCGCGGGGTCATGGATGTGATGACAATCTTCCCCTTACTTTTGGAGTGAACCAGACAGATGAATTTCCTGGTCTGGGAGATGAGCTTGCTGCCTTTCTTAGCGGTGATCAAAGAGGTGGCAGTAGGTGGGGATACCTCTGGTATCCTATATAATGAATTATTCAAAGAAATAATGACAGCACAAGGCCTTGACTCATACACAGCATGTCGCCTCCACAAGTATGGTTGGCCTAATAATACATCACAAACATCCAGAGGTGTAACATCACACAATACCTCGTCTGTGAAGGGCTTGATGCTGTAGGGAAGGCGGCACTGCTGGCGAACTTTGAGATCTCGTCCTTCATGAAGCCACCCGATACTGTACGGCTGTGGGTGTGGTGTAGTCAGTAGGCCCAACCGCTTCATGACCTCTATTGGAATGAGGTTCTTTTGGCTACCACTGTCGACAATGAATTGCAGTGGCGAACCCTTCACCCACATCTATGAGTGGAAAAGACGCTCCCCCTCTTTTGGATCTGTAGGTTCATTCTTCTGGATCTTGGCAGTGGCAACAGTGGCGCTAGGATCCGCATCAATGATCTGCTTCCCTTTGCCATTCCCCTTTTCAGGTTCTGGCTCAGGGTCAGAACATGCATCTGATTTGGAAGCTTTCAACTCGGCCACCAGCAACTGCTTGGTCCGACACTCACTTGTGTTATGAGTGGGACTCTTGTGGAACTCACACCACTTTCTTGTGTCCTTCTTCGACTTCATGGTATTGTTCTTTTCTTGTGGCTTCGACGGGTTGTCTTGGGTCACCCCGCCTTGGCTTTGTCCTTCGGGATTCGGATTTTCAGATCCAATGTCTCGCTTCTTTTTTTTGAACTTTTGTTTGATTTTGACAGCGTATCGGTATGTTGTGCTGAGTGAGGAGATGTTCAAGAACCCCATCTCTTCCTGGATGTATCTGTGTAGGCAGCCATGGTATTTGAGTACCAGATGCAACTCAGAATCTTTGATACCCAACTGTGTGCGAAGGGTATGAAAAATGTTTGTGAACTTCGGCACATCTTGGTCTCGTCCCTGCCGCAATGTGGTCCATTTGATGTATTTGTCCTCATAGCTTCCGACAGGGTAGTACTGCTCCTTGATGGCATCCCGGAAGTCCTTCCAAGTGGGTGCGGCTGAAAAAAGTGAGCCTATACTTTCATCCTTCTGCTCGCAGTAGGTTTCCCACCAGTCCTTGACGTGGGGGGCTACTTTGAGAAGAGCGAAAACAATCTTTTGCCGACTTGAAAATTCGTGAACAGAAAAATACCCATCTAGTAGATTTAACCATTTATCTACGGCATCTGCATCTATTTGACCCTCGAAGATGGGGATTTCAAAATTAACTTGTACCTTAAACGATGTGGCGTTTCCAGAGTAGCTGCTGGAAGTCGATGCGTCTCCTTTGGGTAGTTTCTGAAGGATCTGCGCAAAGTTATCCATCATCGCGTTCCTTTGCCACTCAAGTGCTTCTTCGAGCAAGATTTTGATAGGATCTCCTACCCCCTCGTCTTTCTTCTCATCCGCCATGGGAGACCGTTGGGATTTGCGACGCTGGTCTTGCAAAGGTTCGACCAGTTCAAGCCCTAACTCCTTATATCCCAACCTCGTTGGGGACATGCAAAGAAAAACAGAGAAAAAGCAGACCGTTATGATACCATTGATCCGGATTTAAACAGGAACGCAACAAATTACAGAGATAACCATATACACAAAGATGCAGTGGAAATAATACTTCATTTCATTACTGTCAAATACTGAAATATGCTTACAAACAGAAATGGAAAGAAACCAACTAGGGCGATGGTAGCGTATTTCTGAGAAGAGATGTGGCGGCTACATGCCTCTGAACTGTTACGAACTGTGTTACAATGAGGCTCGAAGGCCTATTTATTGTTGAGAAACAATGGAAAACCCTTCACATCCCAAAACCTAAACCTAGAAGATGAAATGCCAAATTGTGGGCCCCGCTTGGGTAAATTGGTACATCAATTTCCCGGGGTCATAACTTTGGCATACGATCTCCATTTGACGCGTACGATAGCTCGTTAGAAAGATCTATCCGAGTACTACCACTTTGGGAGGCAACATCGGTCCATGGACCCATGTTGCCCTAGATTTCCCAAAAAACGTCGTTTAGGGCCTCAAAACGGCTCCGGAAGTTCAGGACCCGAAAACTGCTAAAAATAGTAAATTGTGCTACAATTTAGGAAATTGAAAAAGCTGAAAGAGACAGTTGTGGGGGTCCAAATGGGATAGGTGGGTGGCCACCAACATCCACCTGGATCAGCAACAGGAGAAAAAATATCACCAAAATCAATTCCCGGCACCTGGGAATAACCTTTTGCTACCAACCGAGCTTTGTATTTCTCCACTTTTCCTTCTGCATTTGTCTTCTTTTTGAACACCCATTTTCTGCCAATGGGTTTCATTCCAGCCGACAACTCCACCAGATTTCAAGCCTCATTTTTGTGCAAAGATGCCATTTCATCAACCATGGCCTCTTTCCAGACTTTTCCATCCTCTGAATCCACTGCTTCCTTCATAGTTCTAGGATTATCATCAGTAACAAACAAATAAAATTTGAACAAAAAGAAAATGGACTATACCTTTCTGGTTGCCTTCTTTCTCAAACTGATCTTCTCACAACCGGAGCTTGTGTCTCTTCATCTTCTAATTCCTACTCTGTTGTAGAGTTTAATTCTTCCTCTTTTAGCTCAAACTCTATCTTCTCAGGTTCCTTTGGTTGGACTTCATGTTTAATAACATCTTTCACCTCTCTGAACACCACATCTCAGTTGTACATAACCTTCCTTGTTACTAGGTTCCAAAGCTTATAACCCTTTAAACCATCCTTATACCCAATAAATATGCACTTTTCAGATTTACTATCCAACTTTGTTCTTTTCTCCTTTGGAACATGTACATATGCATCACATCCAAATACCCTCACATGTGAAAGAGAGGATTTCTTACCAGTCCATACCTCTTGTGGAGTCTTATCCTCCAACGTTGATGAAGGTGACCCGTTGACCAGGTAACATGCAGTATCCACCGCCTCTGCCCAGAATTCATGTCCTAACCCCGCACCACTGTGCATGCTTCTTGCCCTTTCCATCAACGTCTTGTTCATTCTTTCTGCAACTCCATTTTTCTAAGGTGTATATGGAGTATTCTTCTACCGTTCAATACCACACTCCTTGCATAATTCTTCAAATTCCTTACTGCAAAACTCTCCACCATTATCTATCCTCAACACCTTTATCTTCTTCTCTGTCTGGTTTTCCAATAGAGCCTTAAATTCTTTAAACCTATCAAAGACTTCAGATTTCTTCTTAAGGAAATATATCCATGTATTCCTTGAGAAGTCATCTATAAATGATACATAGTACACAGACTTACCCAGTGATGGAACCTTCATAGGTCCAAAAACATCATTGTGCACAAGCTCTAATATATGTTGCGCCCTCTTACCACCAGAGAGGAAACTCACCTGATTCTACTTCTCGTATACACAATTTTCACAAAAATCAAAATCCAGAGAGCTATTACTCATACCTTTACCATGAAGTATTCGAAGGCCCTTCTCTCCAATATGTCCAAGCCTTTGATGCCGCAGCATGATATTTTCTCCAAAGACCACTAGATTTTCTGCTCCACTTTTAAGAACCACAGAACTGTTGCACCCATCAACAACAGTGCTACCTTGTAGCTTGTACAAAGTTGCAATCTGAACTCCCCGCATCAATACCAGTGCTCCTCGAACCATCTTGCAGGTATCCTTCTCGAACACTGTTTTTACACTTGCATCATCCAGCTTACTAAAAGTTATGTATCAAGGAACTGAAGGGGTGACTGAACAAATCTGCTAAATACCAGTAGGGCATGCAAGGTTCATCCCATGCATATTAAAACCCTAACCAAAATACATCCATTCCCTTTTTGGGGGTCCCTGCTCATCCCTCCTGTTCTACACCTCCTCCTTGGTCTTTTGCACCTCAGTACCAATCCCACCCGATCAGCTAGTCATTTCAGCCTTATACTCCACCACAGCCTCAATGTAATGCACCACCCTAGGGGTGGAGGCCCCCATGCAACAATACTCCAGCTTTATTACCATCACCTCCTACTCAACCACCGCTTTTACACCATTATCCACCTAAAACACCTCAATGCCTGCCCAGCCAAATCCGAACCTGAACAATAGACAGACACAACAAGTGTACATTGCAAAGACATCCTACCCTGCTTATGTTGTGGAGATTTAGGAAATCAATCTGAGATATGAGAGAGTACTCCTAGACAACTAACCTCTGCCTACACCTAGGGAGAGTGAGGAGGAAATAGAGGAAAGCATGCCTAGAGCAAATCCACCACCCTTTCCTGAGAGATTAACTCATCCAGTCTAGCCTACCCTAGAAGAGAATGAACTTCTGGGTGAATTGAAAAATATGTGTGTCAAAATTCCGCTTCTCCAAGCCATCAAGGATGTACCTATTTACAAAAATTTTATTAAATAGAAGTGTTTCAAACATCGAAGGAAGCGGAAAAGAGACACCCCTACCATTAATTTCATTGGACATTTTTCCGACTTAATGATAGGGAAGGTAATTTTCCCAAAGTATTTGGACCCTAGAAGCCCTATAGTAGATGTGCACATTAATGGCACCAATGTCCCACACACTTTGATTGATATTGGGGCTGCCATTAATGTAATGACTAAGGACACCATGCTCAAGCTCAATCTCTAGGGTTCACTAAGAAAGACCACAACAGCCTTACAACTTGTAAACCATTCCAAAGTGACCCCTGAGGGGATTGTTGAGGATGTGATGGTCTCCATTGACTCTTGGGAGTACCCTCTAGGCTTCCTAGTTCTCCAGCCTAAGGCCAAGCTTATTGGTTATCCTCTCATACTCGAGAGCCTTGGTTAGCCACTATCGATGCCTACATCAGCTGCAGGGATGGAAATATGACTATCAAAACTGAGCATCTATCCAAGCAGTTAGTCTTATACCCTCCTGCTCAACCATCTCTTGCACATGACTTGCCTTTATGGCAAGAAGAGGAGGAACAAGATGAATTTTGCTCAGCCCAACTCTATACTTTAGAAACAGCCTGGGAGGAGGACAACTGGATGAAGATGACCTGATTAAACACATACTCCAAAATCCAACTCCCAACACTTTGTCCTTAGAGGAAGTAGTAAAGGAAACCAAGAGCAACCATCAGATTGATCTATGCTTAGCTCATTCAAACCCTACCTGTGTCAAAACCATAGAATTCGGCCCTTAAATAACTTTGAAAATCAACCCCTCTCTTTCTATACACCAAGAAGAAAAATTGTGCAATATGCTAAAGGAACATTTGGATGCCTTTGCTTGGAGTTACAAGGAAATGAAGGGAGTGCACCCCTCGATGTGTACTCACCAAATTTATATCAAAGAAGGTTTCAAACCAGTCCGACAATCCCAAAGGAGAATGAATCCAGCTCTCAAATATATAGTCAAAAAAGAACTGCAAAAGTTGTTGCATGCAGGATTCATTTACCCTATCTCGGATAGTGAGTGGGTTTCCTCTTTCGTTTTGGTTCCAAAGAAAAATGGGAAGTGGAGGATTTGTGTCAATTACAGAGAGTTCAACAAAACAACAAAGAAGGACCATTTCCCTTTACATTTCATTGACCAAGTGCTAGATAGCGTGGCAGGGAAAAAAATTTCTCTTTCCTAGATGGGTTCATCGGGTAAAATAAAATCTATATTACCCCATAAGACCAGGACAAAACCACCTTCACCTGTCCTTGGGGTACTTTTTCTTATAAGGTCCTTCCTTTTGGCCTATGCAATGCCCCTGCCACTTTCTAGAGGGCAGTCCTGAGTATCTTTGCCGAGCTAGTCCATGATGCAGTAAAAATTTATATGGATGATTTTAAACCCTATGGGTGTGATTTCTAGGAGGCTCTATCCAACTTGGGTAAGGTGCTGAACAAATGCATTGAAATTAACTTGTCGTTAGTCCCAAAAAATGTGATTTCTTGATGATTGTTGGGATTGTTATAGGTCATTTAATATCCCAGAAAGGATTGTGGGTGGACCCAAATAAGATAGCCATCATCTAAAGGGTCCCACCTCCACACAAAAAAAAATGATGTCAGAAGTTTTCTAGGTTTAGCTAGATACTATCGGAGATTTATAAAATACTTCAACAAGTTAGCTTCTCCTCTATTTGGGTTATTGGCCAAAGACTCTGATTTTTTATGGTCAAAAAGCTGTCAAGAGGCCCTGGACACCCTGAAGGACAAGTTAACCACTACACCTATTCTTTGAGGCCCAAATTGGGCCCTTCCTTTCCATATACATGTTGATGCCTCTCACAAAGCCATAATAGCACCTCTAGGCTAGATATATGACAAGTTACCTTTTGCCATTTACTTCATCAATAAGAATCTGTCAAAGGTCGAACTAAACTACACAGTGACTGAAAAGGAGCTCCCAGCTATTGTGCATTCATTGAACAAATTTAGGAATTACATTACAAGTTACCAAACATTTGTACATACTGACCATGTTGCAATTAAATACTTGATGAATAAACCTGATGTGAATGCCCAGATTATTATATGGTTACTTTTATTATAACAGTTTGATCTAACTATTATTGATAAGCCTGGCAAAGGAGAATGTTGTTGTAGATTTTTTATCTAGATTAACTTTTCCTGTAAAGGAGGAAGGAATGGTTGATTATTAGTTACCTAATGAACACTTATTCTCCATTTCAGTTCTCTCTCCATGGTTTGCTGACATAGAAAATTACTTGGTGTCTACATATTTTCCACCGAACTTGTCCTCCAGAGAGAAAAGAAATGCTGTGAGGAAGAGTGCCCCATTCACTTAGATTGGGGGAAACCTCTTCAAACTAGGACCAGATCAAATTCTGAGAAGATGTGTCAGGGAGGAGGAAGTCATTGACATCCCTTTGACCTATCATGATGGGCCTAGTAGAGGTCACTTTGCAGCAAAGAGGATAGCATTCAAGGTGGTACAAGCTGGTTATTATTGGCCCACTCTTCACCAGGATGTGAGGAGGTATAATAGTCAGTGTCATCAGTGCCAAAGGATGGGAAAACCAACCCCAAGGGATGAAATGTCTATGCAACCTCAAGTGACTTTCGAGCCATTTGACAAGTGGGGCATGGATGTCATTGAACCCAATGACCCTCCATCTAGGCAAAAGTAGTACATCATTGTTTGCACTGACTATTTAACCAAGTGGGTTGAAGCCAAGGCCATCAAAGCAGAAACAGAGGAGAAAGTGGCTCAGTTCTTAAGGGAAAATGTATTTTATAAGTTTGGGTACCCTAGAGAACTAGTCATTGATCAAGGTAGCCATTTTACATCTCACATCATTGAAAAAAAATTAGTCTAGCACAAGATCAATCATACAAAATCCACTCCTTACCACCCACAAGCTAATGGGCAAGTGGAGGTGACCAACAGAGCATTAGAGGGCATTCTCACCAAAGTGATTAGAAACAGTAGAAAGGACTGGGTAGATAGATTAGTTGAGGCCACTTGGGCCGACAATACCACCTAGAAGACCACCACTGGGTTCACTCCTTATGAGTTGGTCTATGGGAAGAAGGCCTTGATGTCCTCTTCCTCTTCTTGTGTCTTGGGACACTGTTCAGCAGATAACCTCACACCTATAGGAATAGGAACCTTCACCGGTTTACTATCCTGCATACTAAACCTCTGTAATATTGTCTCGACATACTTCCTCTGGTTTAACCAGAGCTTCCTCTTTGCCCGATCTCTTTTAATTTCCATGCCCAAAATATAGTTTGCAGCACCAAGATCTTTCATGTCGAATTTGGAGGACAATTGAGTCTTCAAATCTTGGATAACTTCTTTGTCATTTCCAACCAACAACAAATCATCCACATACAAGACCAGATAAATAACACGGTCACCAATTAATTTAAAATACACACAGTGATCTGCTTTGCTTCTGGTGATGCCATGTCCCCGTATAAATGTATCAAATTTCTGATACCACATCCTTGGTGACTGTTTTAACCCATATAAAGACTTCTTTAACTTACATACTTGTTCTTTCTTACCCTTCACTAAAAAGCCTTCAAGTTGCTTCATGTAGATCTCCTCTTCCAGATCCCCGTGAAGAAATGTTGTCTTCACATCCATCTGTTCTACCTCAAAATCAAAAGCAGCAGCAATAGATAAAATTAATCTAATAGAAGTTACCTTGGCAATAGGAGAAAAATATCACCAAAATCAATTCCCGACACCTGCGAATAACCTTTTGCTACCAACCGAACTTTGTATTTCTCCACTTTTCCTTCTACATTTGTCTTCTTTTTGAACACCCATTTGTTGCCAATGGGTTTCCTTCCAGCCGGCAACTCCACCAGATCCCAAGCCTCATTTTTGTGCAAAGATGCCATTTCATCAACCATGGCCTCTTTCCAGAGTTTCCCATCCTCTGAATCCACTGCTTCCTTCATAGTTCTGGGATCATCATCAGTAACAGACAAAGCAAAATTTGAACAAAAAGTAGATGGACTATATTTTTCTGGCTGCCTTCTTTCTCGAACTGATCTTCTCACAGCCAGAGTTTGTGTCTCTTCATCTTCTGATTCCTACTCTGCTGTAGAGTCTAATTCTTCCTCCTTTAGCTCAAACTCTATCTTCTCAGGTTCCTTTGGTTGGACTTCATGTTTAATAACATCTTTCACCTCTCTGAACACCACATCTCAGCTATACATAACCTTCCTTGTTACTGGGTTCCAAAGCTTATAACCCTCTAAACCATCCTTATACCCAATAAAGATGCACTTTTCAGATTTACTATCCAACTTTGTTCTTTTCTCCTTTGAAACATGTACATATTCATCACATCCAAATACCCTCAGATGTGAAAGAGAGGGTTTTTTACCAGTCCATACCTCTTGTGGAGTCTTATCCTCCAACACTAATGAAGGTGACCTGTTGACCAAGTAACATTCAGTATCCACCGCCTCTGCCCAGAATTCATTTCCTAACCCGACACCACTGAGCATGCTTCTTTCCCTTCCCATCAATGTCTTGTTCATTCTTTCTGCAACTCCATTTTGCTGAGGTGTATATGGAGTAGTCTTCTACCATGCTATACCACACTTCTTGCATAATTCTTCAAATTCCTTAATGCAAAACTCTCCACCATTATCTATCCACGGCACCTTTATCTTCTTCTCTATCTGGTTTTCCACTAGAGCCTTAAATTCTTTAAACCTATCAAAAACTTCAAATTTCTTCTTAAGGAAATATATCCATGTATTCCTTGAGAAGTCATCTATAAATGATACATAGTACACAGACTTACCTAGTGATGGAACCTTCACAGGTCCAAACACATCATTGTGCACAAGCTCCAATATATGTTTCGCCCTCTTACCACTAGAGAGGAAACTCACCCAATTCTGCTTCTCATATACACAATTTTCACAAAAATCAAAATCCAGAGAGCTATTACTTATACCTTATACCATACCTTTACCATGAAGTATTCGAAGGCCCTTCTCTCCAATATGTCCAAGCCTTTAATGCCACAACATGGTATTTTCTCTAGAGACCACTAGATTTTCTGCTCCATTTTCAGGAACCACAGAAATGTTGCACCTATCAACAACAGTGCTACCTTGCAGCTTGTACAGAGTTCCAATCCGAACTCCCCGCATCAATACCAGTGCTCCTCGAACCATCTTGCAGGTATCCTTCTCGAACACTATTTTTACACTTGCATCATCCATCTTACTAACAGAAATCAAATTTCTGGCTAATGCAGGAATATGCAGAACACCCGAAAGTGTTCTAACCCTTCCACCTTGCAACTTCAACTTTACTTTTCCACGACCAATGATTCTAGCCTTCCTGTCATCCCCCAAGAAGACATCACCACCATCATATTTCTCATACTCACAAAACCACTCTCTATGGGGAGTGAAGAGAAAGGATGCACCTGAGTCAATCAACCATGCCTCATGATCTACATGTGTACTTGAAGAAGCCAAGTACACATCCCCACCGCCATCTGAGGTGGTTTTCACCTCTGCAGAAGGAGCCTCAACAGATCCCTTTCCTTTGTCAAGAGCTTTATATTTACAGTCCCTTTTGAAGTGGCCTTCCTTTCCGCATTTCCAGCACACCATCTTCACAGGTTTTCCTGGAGATTTAGATCTCCCTTTAGATTTAGATCTCCCACTCGATGAATTATTTTTGTTTTTGTTCTGGGTCCGCCCTCATACAGACAAGGCACCACCATTTTGGCTCTCCATATTTTTCCGTCTCATCTCCTCCGTCAACAAGGATGAGACTATTTCATCAAAATGCAACGCAGTTTCATTGCTCCCTATTGCAATAACCAGACTATCCCACGAATCTGGTAGAGAACACAACAAACTGATGCACTTATCTTCATCTGAAATTTTAATATCAACAGATTCTAACTATATTAAATGCATTCAGATGATCTGTCATTGAGTCTCCATCTTTCATCCTCAGGTTATACAGCTTTTTTTGCAAGAACAATTTATTCACCAAAGACTTAGATTGGTACAAAGTCCCTAACTTATCCCACAAAGCCTTCTCCATAGCTTCCCTTGATACATTCAGCAATACTGAATCTAAGACACACAATCGTATTGTGCTTTTTTCCTTCCAATCCAACTTCATCCATTCTTCATCAGACTCTCTCGTTGGTTTAGTACCCAGATCTACTGCGATCCACTGATCTTTATCCACCAACAGATCCTCGATCTTAAGTTTCCACAACTCAAAATTGTGACCATTAAATTTCTCAATCTCTATCTTTCCACTGCTCACCATCTTCTTTCACCACTAGAATCGATCTCGCAGATCTCCCACTGAACAGGTTCTACCACAGGCCCGAGCGAAACCCCTCAGCAACAAAGGCATCCCCTTGAAGCCAAATCTGCTCTGATACCAAATGTAGGTTTTAACCCCGTACAGAAATTACCTGCATACAAATTCTAAAACACAAAAAATAAATAATGCGAGAGCAGAACACATAAAACACATATACACAGAGATTTTCCCCTGGATCCCAAAACCGGGACTACCAGCTTGATTTTTCGTTATGTTCCTTTCAACGTTATAATACATATTTATACATGCCAAAGCATCCAATACCATGGACCGAAAACCATCGCGTCCAAAAACATGTGCGAAAATCATGCACAAAACCATAGGTGGGTCTGCCCAACCTAACATAAAGTCCAAAACCAAAATTTTCCAGGGCGTTTCCCCGAACCCCATAAAGTGGGGTTACGGGTGCCCCTCAAACCCCCTGTTAACTATGTGGAAAGAATATAACACAACCCAACACTGAGAAAGAGGCAACAGCTTCCCTCACTGCCCTAAGTATCCCTATCAAGCAAAAAGGGAAGAGACAGGGACAAACCCCATTGTACTTTAGGAGAAGAAAAATTACAAGGATAGGCAAGGAAAACCTCCAACACCCACCAAAGTTCCTATTTTCATTGAAGAATCACCAAAGCAATAAGAAAAGATAGCTACTCTTGTGAAAAAACAAGGAGAAGGATCATCAGGACAATCCTCTCCCAAATCTCCCATCACTTATGTTAGAAGGCATGTCACCAGGTCTATCTCATCCAAAGGAAAAGGTCCCCTATAGGAGACATAGAATGACCTACAGGAAGCAAAGGCCATCCTACAAGAAACTCTGCTAAACCTACAGGAAACTCAGAAAATGGACCAAGAAGGGATCATTCAACAAGAAACAAAGAAGGAAGAGCCAAAACTGAGGGAACCTAGTCCTCAACCCAACCTTGAATCTTAATACAGGTTCATTGAAGGGGGTAGGGTGATTCCACATAAATTTTCCATCCCCTTATTCTTTGAGCTTGAGAAAGAAAGGGCAAGAACACATAGGTGGATGCAAATTGCCAAATCTAAAGGAGTGGAGGACATAGGCCACATGGAGGAGAAAGTAAAGGAGATGGGAAGAGAACTGAGTAGCATAAGGGATAGAGAGGCAATGATGAAAGCTCAGTTGGAAGCAGAGAATTCATGGCTAAGGGGAGAGTTACAAGAGAGAGAAAGTCAATAGGAATCCATGGCCAGTTTATCCTTAGAAGCAATCCAGTGCAGGATGCCAGCAAAGTCCTATGCATTGTATCTTGAGGAATAGTGGCTACAGTTCCAAATTAATACTTTAGCACAGAGAGGCACTATGGCCTTCCAAGCTTATAGAAAATCCATTGATCTTTGTAATTAAATCACCTTGGAGGATAGAGTTAAAATGTCTGAATTTTACCTACACAACTTGGCCTTAACAGATCTGAATTTGTGGGACCCAAATTCAAAAATAGGGGATTTGCAATTGATGGCTTTGGCATCATGGATGAATCATGAGGCGTTAAGAGCTACAGAGATGAAGAAAGTAATTGTTATCACTCTAAAATTTCCCTAGAGTTGTTATGAAAGAAATGATAGAGGCTTTCGAGATCAAGATCTAGCCTTCCTAATGCTTAGAGAGGGCTCTCTCTTTATGATTTAACTTTGTTTAGTTAATTGATTTTAGGCTAGTTATTTATATTCTGATTGGGTTTTGATTTTGATTTGGTGGTGGAATCACTGACTTAGATGGATAGATGGATGTCTTGTACCATTGGGCTATGGGATCAAGTGTCAAGAAAACAGGACTGGATCAAGTTCTAAAGATAGTTTTTACAGGGAAAGGTAGCTAAGTAAATTCAAATCTTCTAGGCTAGATGGTGAAGTGGTTTTCGATCGAGGTCAAGGAGAAAATAAGGGTTCCTTAAACCGGATAATGAAGGAAATGGTAGGGTTCAATCGAAACTAGGGAGCAATGAAGGATTCCCTACTCTGGATATCAGAAGAAAACGTTAAAATGATTAACTATTCAAGACAGAGTGTTCTTAAACAAATTCTGTAATAAATTTCCAGTTGTTTCATTCAATTTAGATAACATGCAAGTTTGTGAAACACTTAAGAAAATAACAATTTGACAAAAAGAAAATACTTCACTGAAGTGGCCCAACACATGAATCTTGTAATGCAATCTCTTTATTACTCAGTCCAATCTGCTGACTTAAAAAATTGGTACAGTGAACCCTCAGGTTACAGATCAATACAACTATAGAATATGTCAAGAAATCCACCTTCTATACTTCAAATTATGAAATATTTATAGAAAAATTTATTGCAAAATATCCCAAAATGTTTAGGGAATTATTCTAGGAAAAAGAAATATCTTCATGCAGGAAGATAGAGATGGATATTCAACTGATGTAAGTTGTCCCTGTTTATTTAGTTGTGTTGTCTTATGCTTTGATCTTTCGATGTTGGTCTTCCACGCTGACTATTTTTTACTTTTCCCTTCAACGGATACTCTTTAATCTGATACTCTTTGACTAGGCTGACCTGTTGCTTTTATTTTTACTGCTTTGTATTCACTTTTACTTTGCAATTTCACAGTAGATCATTTAACTTTTCCCAAGTCTCTATGTCTAGTAATTTAATATTTACCATTCTTCTGTAGACTTCATCTGCTTCTATGTATTTTTCAAAGGTGGGCTTGTCCACAAAAAGGTGTTTTACCTCATGTTGGAGGTAAAATAGGTTCTCAAAATTCTGGTACAGAACCTTTCCTATGGGCACCCCTTTCATAAAAGAATTATTGACTTGATCTCTTGCCACTTCTCTGATTTTCCTGTTGTAGTCTTCATGTGGCATTAATCTGTCGTTTATTACCAAGGGATTTGGCAGACCTTTCTGCCTCAAAGCATCAAACTTAACCATGAACCTGCCTATAGCCAGCTCCATGGTTTGGCATTTGTCTTCAAGCTACATCATTAAGTTTCTCTTGGTGAGCACTTTCTTTACCTCTAGTATAGTGCCAGTCCTGTCAGCTATGTCCAACTCCTGCAATTCATATTTATTTTTAGAGTTAAGGAATTGGATTATTCTTTAGGCTTCTTCTGGCATGTCTCCAAGTTCGGCCTTAACTCTCTCAATTGCTTCAGTAGCCTCTTTGACTAAATAATTTTGTTCAAAGATGACCTATATAGAAGGCCAAATATCATTGACAGAGTCAATGATATTGGCCCATAGTTGTTCTTTAGCTTGGGCAGGTGGCTCCTTTAATGTCAATTATTTTTCCAAGTTTTTTATTCTCTCAGTCAAACTATTTGACTTTTACTTCATTTTTGTGAATAATCTGGGCCAATTTCTTCTCATCCTCCAGACTTGTTATCTATTCTTTGAGTTTATTTATTTCATTGGTCTGAATGGGCATGTCCTCCATGGCTTTGACCATTTTACTGGCTTCATCACTTGGATGAGCTGGTGTTTTTGTTGAACCTGTTGCTGATGTAGATGTTGTTGCAGTTGGAAGTGTTGTAGCTAGTGGAGCTGTGGGGGCCAATGAAGCTGCCAAAGTTGATGGAAATGTTGTTGTAACTATAGGAATGGAAGTGGCAGTGGTTGTCTCAAGGCTGCCTTGTTTCAATTGTATTAAACTGTCCAATTCCTTCTCCATTTCTTTCAATTGGTCATTCAACTGAAAAATGAGATCCACCATTTCCTCCTATTGGGTTTGGCTTTCTAGGACCTCCTTGGTATGTGGATGTTCTGAATGAGGCAGCTTCAGTTTCTTCTTCAAAGCAGCAATATCCTCATTTTTCTTTTTTATCAATTTTTCTGCAGCTTTGACATCATTGGGATTATACCCAATTTCAATCACCAAGTATTCCAGTGACTTGATACTGTTGTCCTTGGCCTGTGAGGATGCCTTTTTCATCTTAAGCTGTGATGTGATGTTATCCAGTGAACTTTGAAGTTTGTGCATAGTCATAGCTTTATTGGTCATTGTGGAGTAAATCATCTCACCTGCCTGCTTATGGAATTCAATTTGGTCAATAGGTGAACATCCCTAGCCAAAACTTCAAAAAAAAAAATCTTGTAGTCTACTAATGATATGGGCTACTGGACTGTAGGTTGCATGAATGTCATTTGCATTTTACCTATTTTAATGTCAAAGGCTGACATTAATCTATTTTGATTTGCATGTGTTTGTTTAAAGTATTGGGCATAAGTTTCGGCCTTTAGTTCCTCATTCCTAAACTTAATTTCCTTGTACTTCTCTTTTATATCTCTCTTTATCCATAGGCTCGCTGGATGAAGAGACTTCAATGCCAAGTTTTTTTCAATAAGTTAGTGTTTGAAGTAGAATGCTGGAGAGTTTCCTCTGAAATTGTTGGGCCTTTACTCCTTCCAACCACTGTGTCAGTGTCAGTGATTTCTACTGTCAAAATGGTGTCTTCTTGCTCAGTTAAAGGATTAAGCTTGGGCCTCTTCCTTTAATTGATCTCAAACCTGTCATCTGTAGTGTCCATCCTGGAGTTAGAACCTTCTTCCCTAGTTCTTTTCACATTTCTATCTTCATTAGCTGGATTCTATAGGATGGGAGTAATAGTCATATGTTCTTGTAGGGTTGGAACCTGTAGAAAGGAACTAGTATCAATATGCTTTTCCACATCTATTAAAGCATCCTCCACATCTATTAAAGTATTCTCCAACCATTCTAACTGGTTGGCATATCTTTCAATGTCTAGCATGGGTCATGTATGAAAGGACTTAGCTTGAATTTGAGCCTTAGTTTATTTATGACTCCATTAGGGTCATACTGTCACAAGAAACTGTGTTTGAAGTTCATCTGCTGTAAGATTTTGTTTCCCTCTTGTCCAGCTTCCCTATTATTACAAATAAAAGGGCCCAATTGATTTTTGATTTTAAACTGGGTTTTCTTCCTAGATGACAGGAAATTAACTTCATCAGAGTTTATGATTTTCCTGAAATACTCTAATGCAAATATCCTCATGGGGAGGTATATGGTCAGCTTGTAGGGAGTGAGTTGGCATCCATATATTATGATTTTTTTGTGGTCCTGGTATAGATACCAATTTCCCACTCTACTATTCTTAGCCAACTGTGAAACTCTTCTAATCTTCTCATTGATTCTGGGTTGATAGCTACTGGTTAGCATGTTTATAACTGGATGAACAAATGAATCAATGAACTCTTTATAACCAAAAACAGTGGAATATCTTTGGATCAATGGTGTCCAATAGATGACAAGTCTTGGATGGCCCTTGGTGTCTAACTTGTGGATGCTGACTAGGAATTTATCTAACTGAAAGTATAAGAACATGTGAAACACTATTGATGAGTATTTGAAGACTCTCTCATTTGGTAATCTAATAAATTGTTCATGGATTATGTCTTATATGAACTGAGAAAAGTTGTAAATTGTAGTAGGAGGATTTCCTAGGCAAAAGATAGAAAGGAAAGCAAGAACAACCTCATCCACATGTAGTGTACCCTAGAATGCAAGATAGCATGGTTATAATTTGTCTGCCTCTCTCAAATAAAATGGTGGCAGCACATGGAGGACTATCTGTTGGAGTATGAGACTCTTCAATGATGAAACTTTGAAATATTTGAGCTTTCTTGGGAAGGTCTATCTTGGTGTAGAGTTCAAGTAAGCCTTTAATGGAAAGTGGGGTCTCATTTGGGCCTGGCTAGATCTGCAGCATTTGATTTATTGACTCTGCAGTAATGGTGAATAAAACTTGTTGGTCAGGGGTGACTATGGCTCTTTGACTTGGAACATAACAAGCTTGATAGAAGTGGATGATTTTTAGGAATAGGTGGACCTGTGGGAACAAGTACTTGGGAAAATTTGACTCCCATAGGTGAATGTCATCATTCTGGTTCAAAAATTTGTCTTTAATCCAGCAATGGAGTTTCAGTAGGTGGCTAGGGGAAGCAGTATCTTTAATTTGAAACTCTCTGTTAGCCAATGGGAGGTGGCCAATATCCAGGTGAGGGGTTTGCATAGGTATTACATCCAGAGAGCTTTGGGAAGCCATAATTTGGTTTGTTCAATGGAATTACTCTTTCTGTGGCTTTAGGAGTAAGGTCAGAAGGTCTGGAACAGTGGGGATGGTAATTACAGTGTGTAGAACAGGGTTTTTGGACGCACAGGCGGTATTTCTTGAGTTTAATAAGGTTTTTCAATTAATTTAATTAACCTTTAATATTTACTGTGCATAGATTAAATCACAGGGTCGTTCTAGTTCTTTCAAGGACACCTGGAAACTGACGAATTGGTGCGCAGACAGGGTTCTATGGTAGCAGCAAAGGTTACTGAGGCTTCAGTAGTTAATTTGCTGCTTCAATCTGGTGTCTGCAGCGTCTTCGGGTGGCAAAAGTTGGTAAAAATGGTCACGCAAAGGTTTAGGGTGTCAGAATTGGTTAACAGAGGTTTGCAGTGAAAATGAGCGAAAAGAGAAAAAGAGGGCTTTTCCAGCCTTTTAACCAATAATGGTTAGATTTTGGTGCGAGATTTAGTACATGAACAGTGCGCAATTTTTCTTTTATGCAAGGAGGCGGTTTTAGGCCATATCGCACCGCTTTTGGGTATAGGATGGTATTTTTCGCGAACACATGATATAACCCAGTGCCGCCACATAGCAAAACAGTGCCTGGCCAAAACCGTGAATCTCGCATGCCTTTGGACTGTTAACTATCGAATGATGAATCTGCACGATATGGATGTGCGTCGTTGGATCTGGGGGTGGGAGATCGGAGAGATATCGCGTGGAGAAGTTGAACTGACGGAGTGGGAAAGTGGTTGGCAGGGCCCGGGATTTAATTACAATGAATTGTAATTAATTAATAAATAATGACGGGATTTTTAATATAAGTGATGGGTTAATAAAGGTGGGGATCATGGGTTTATATGGCAGAGGGTTTTAACTATACACCAAACTTTGGTGAGTTAAAGGGTGGCGGGGAATTATAACGTGGGGAATTATAAAGTGGGACTTTTAGGAAATAACTTAGCATAAAGGGTTTCAGTGGGTTTTTAAGGGGAAAAGGAAAAATTAATAAGGGGGGAATGTATTATTTGTGATGGGAATAGGTTTCACACTAGGGAAAGGGGTTTTAGGAAGGGGAAATGATTTTTGAAGGGTAATGTCTAGGGAAATGTGTGAAACCAAGGGATAAAAGGTCAAAATGAGGGGAAATGGTTTTTACAATTAATGAAGGGATAATGAGGGGAAGTTAATAAACTAAGTATATGGAGGGTCTAGTGAGATGAGGGGAAATTAGTAAATAAGATTTAATGAATGTCATTTCTCTTTGACAATTCCTCCTGGACATGAAACATAGGATTAAGCATGATGAATGTGCTTTTGATTTAGCAACCTTGTGCACTTGCAAAACTTCTTCTACCTACCCATTATTTAGCTTGCCATTTTCTCTTTATTCATTGGGTGCATTTGAGCTTGTTGACCCTTCATTTCTTTTTCTTTTGATATCAAACTATCTAATTCTAACCTTATAACTTCCAATGGCTCATATTAAACTGATGAGCTCACTATTATTCTCTACCTAACTACTAATATGCCAAGATTAAACAGTTTGGCTAGATCTTTATTCTCTATCTATCAACATCAAATTTAAAGCATGAATGAGTCAAGATTAAACTATTTGACCATCATGGATTGTGGCATTTTTGACAAGCTACACACAATCTTATTGTTATAGACATGTTTGTGCCTTGCAGAACCAAGCATGAAATGTCCATAAACCAAGGGCTCCTAAGTCCCTAAAAGTGTTGTTCCAACCCCTATAGGAACAAGGTCAACAAATTACAGCTTCTCCCAGAAGTTCTCCACCAGAAACTGCTCAGAATCAGTCAAATCAGGATCATTTCAGCTGCTCCACTGGCTAGTTGCGTTGCATAGCACCTAAATACACTAGCTGGGTGCGTTGCAACACACCTAAATGCACTATCAGGGTGCGTTGAGCGGGAAATGACAAATGGCAGTGCCATTCCGCGAGGTGGAAAGACAATGGAAGCTTCCAGAATCTTCTCCAATGACACTTGCCTCACTGAGTTCGACCAAGGATGAGTAAGAGGCTTTCAGTCTCCAACTGGAAGCAATAACTGACAAAGAGAAGACACTAATCAAATCATACACTGACTTATCCTCCTTACATACATCTATATATGGATCCCTCATCCCAGAGATCCAGAGGCTGGAATTTTGTGCATTGCAAGGAATTGTTGTTGGTTTTGAGATAGAGATCGGAGTATTGGGTGATTTATGCTTTGTTGGAGGTGAAGAAGGGGCTTCTTTGCTGGGAGGTTGATGCTAGATCAGGAATCATCGGTTGTAACTCCTCCTGGATCTTCTTGTTATATCAATAAAACTATTTGAGTTTCTCCTAAATGCTTGTGTATCATTGATGCTTGTTACATTTGTATGTTTAGCTTAAATCTGATCCTAAGCTTTTTATGAATATAGATCCATGTCTTTGTGTAGTTTTCTTCTTCTGTGATCTTACAAGAACTTGGTGAAGCTGGGCAAGTAAGGGAGCAGGTAGCTGGAAGCTGTCAAAGAAGAGAGGGATTGTATCAAAGGATTAGCGCAAGACACAGGTCGGATCTTTCTATCCCCCTCTATCTTTAATTCATAAAGGAAACACAAAAGTAGTTTTCTCTGTTTGTTTCTAAGGCAGCTGTCACACCTTAGTGGGATAGAGCAGTTCTAAATAAACACTTTTCCCGGTAACAAAATGGTGACTCTGCTGGGGAAGATTGTCTAGTTAGTTTGTTTGTGTATCCTTTGTTGTTTGTTTCATAAACTTATAAGTAGCATTCGAACTGCATTTACCATAACAAATGCAAAGTAGACATATGCTACTTCAATCCATTCATTGGATCTGTTTATGATTTGAACAGTTGATTCACAAATGATCTGATTGCCCTTTGTGATAGCTCTTAGGCCCTCCTTAGATCTACCCCCTGATTGTGCATTACTGATTGCTTTTACTCGGCCAAAAACCAAAGACTAAACTGTAAATCGTGACCCAGAACCTGGATAGAATTCTCGTTTCTGCCCCAGCACAGGTACTGTGAAGAGTTCCTACATTTCAGCACAGTTCCCGAGAGGGCAACGTGCGCTGCAATCCAGTTTCTCTGTGTTACAGGTGCGCTGATCAGACTAGCCCTGTGCAGTTGAGGTTATTGTGCTTCATTCTTTCCAGTTTTGTCTCTGATTTTTGCAGCCTGTGATCAGTGTATGTGTCTGTTTAAAAACCCCTTTTCCTTGCTGTAATTTCGCCTCCTTTGTACAAAAGAACTGTAAATGTTTTTGTGTGTTTGTTGCATCATTTACAGTTTTCCATTGCAAAAGTAGCATAGTCGTACTGTCGTCCTTTGATTTAGATCTGTCGCAAGTGTCGATTTCGATATTAGGAGAAAGTTTGATTGCTGTTGATGGTCAATTATACTTGTACTATTTCCTTTGGTCTGAATTTGTGATTTTCTAGTGTCAAAAACAAGTATTTATTTCAAAATCGTAAAGCGTCGTAATCGTCTTTATCTTTTGATTTCGAAAAGAAGCTTGTTTGTGTTTGTCGCTTGAAAGCAAATTCAGATTTGTACATCAACTTTATTTTTATCATCAATATTAAGAAAGTCGAAAACAAATACATGCACATGTGCATTTGCATATTGACAGTCTGTTTGGCTTGATTTAGGAAAGTGAATTTACAGTGTGCTCTTTGCTCTTTGTGAAAAGATTGTGTCTTTCTTTTCCCCTAGTAACTAGGATTTTCATTGCTGAAAAGAGACAAAAGTTTGCTTATCATCTTTAGATTGCATTTTAGGAATTACATCTACATCTCATGGTGAACCAAAAAGGCAAACTTCATAAGAAATATCAACTTAAAATAAATTCAATGAATCTAACAACGCTTTGGAACTTAACGCACAACATTTATAGGTCTAGGCTAGAGACGTATTCCGGCATCGTAAAGCCTGGTAACTGTTGCCCTCACTGATGGTTGGGTGATTCCTCCACTTTGAGACGATAAGTGCCAGTACGGACTTGTGCTCCCACGTACCGTCGAGTATATATTGGGAGACCCCTATAGGCTTAAATCTTTATCCATAAGAAGTCGTGTCTGCCGCCCTATCGATCGCAATGCACTGAACACAGCATTCGGGAAGATTGACTATCGTACCATAAAAAGTATTCTGCAGTTTTGCGATTGGTTTGGTACTCCCTCTACCTAGATCTCTAGAGCAGTCCCTTTCGTTCATTTTCAGACTCTTTAACGGAAAAGGTCCATCTGAGCACTTGTCACTTCAGGCTCATTAAAAATCGAAGGAGACTAGAGTCATATTTTGTTTTTTATCGACTCTTAAAAATTGAAAAAACAAGTTGTGTCAAAGCGTCTAAAAATTTATTTTAAACAGAATATTCATTACCCCTTTCCTACGTTGATCTTGGGTTGAGAAAATGGAGTCTACCAACCAAGGAATTCCCCTTGGAGGAAATCTTAGTCCCTTCTCCTCTTGGGGAGATGTTGGTGCACCCCATATGGCCACATTGTCGCTTCCAGGACTGACAATTGGTTTGCCTGTATGGCTCTTCTCAACCTCTGTCGTTCAGAACACCACTATCCCTGAACAATAGAATCAGCAATTAGATGAGTCCAGAGTTGCCCACAAACCTTCTACTTCATCTAATTCTTCCTCTCTTCCTCCCTCTTCGCTTGATGGGGCTGGTAAAGCCAAAAATCAAGTTCCTAAGGAGAAGAAGGAAAAGAAGAAGAAAGAGAAGAAGAAGAAGGAGCCAAAGGCGAATGGGGGAAAACGAGTGTCGTCTAACGAAAATCCACACACTGCACCGACCAGGCCTAAATCGCCATGTGTCATTTGCAAAGGAGACCACTTTCACAGAGATTGTCCTTGCATCCCTCAGATATTAAAGGACTGATCTCCTAGATTGCACAACCTGGTGTCATCAACCTCTGATGATCATGTTGATAGCGCACCGTCGACTAGTGAAAGTGAAGTCCCAGGACAAAAAGGAAAATATAGATTTCCTTGTAAACTTTGTGAAGTCGATCATGTCGTTCACCGTTGTCCCTTCTTAGACGAAGCCAAAAGAGTTTTAGATGATCGTCCGGTTTCACCGTTACGACTTCCTCCTAGATATAAAAAACTCTTGCCGAGTCTGTCACTAGTTGAAAATATGGCTGGCCCGCTCAGGTGGTCAGCTGAAGCACCTATCATTGAAGATAAACCATCTGGATCCATACCAGACGAAAGTCAAAAGGTCGAGGTGGCAGTTGACCCGGTCTTGCCTTCAGAGGTTTCATCTTCAGATGATACAAAAACTGAGGAGAACAAGGATGACACCGTCCAAATTCTCTTCATAAGCACAGACTCCAACGAACATGGGGGAAATATACCCGTTCCTTTACCGTAGGAAGGAAGTTCGTCAGAGTCGTACCCGGCCGTCTATTCGGTCCCACCTCCAAGCAACCTATTTGTCTCCTTCGACTGGAATCAACTAGGCAGACCTCGTTTACCAGCAAGCATACCATTCCGAATTATCGTTCAAATATATAGAATGGTTATGGATGGTACCATCATAGATGAGGGGGCTTCTATGAGTATCCTTTCCTCAACTGCTTGGAAAGCGCTTGGTTCGCCATCGCTTTTGCCTGAGATGAGAAATCTGACAGGCTTTGATAAAGGAACCAGTCGACCTTTAGGGATCCTTCTCGATGTGCCCATAACATTGAGAGGGAAAACAGTTCAAATGAACGTAATGGTAGTTCAAGGACCCCTAGATTACAATCTACTCCTTGGAAGAGACTATATTTATTGCATGGGAGCGATTGTCTCCTCACTCTTTAGAGTAATGTGTTTTCCGCACGAAGGAAGAGTGGTCAAGCTCATGGACCAGCTTTCATTCCCCAGATCATACAGAGCAAATAGTCATATACCATCCCTAAATGGTCTTTTCACGCAAGAAATGTCTCAATCTCCAGTCCATCCTCCCGATGAGCGCGAGTAATTCGGAGGGATATGACTGAAACCCAGGGGGCATGCATCCTGGTATGCTTCGGCAGGAAAACTTCGGGTATAGGGTAGGTTTCCGTGGGAGAATATGACTAGTCTGTACCCCATCCGTGATTGGAAGAGGGGTTATTCTAGAACAAGATTCTCTTGTCAAAGTTATGTGAGTTGGCGGGCATCATCGCTCACCTTTGTTTGTTTCGATAGACATCGCCGAAGAAGTGTTTTGTTTGCAGTGTGAATAGAACAATCTTTGGGTAACCTGTAAGAGGTAGGCCTCTCTCGTCAAAACAAGTGTTTTGATGGAGAGAAGTAGAGGTAACCTTGAAACTCTGTTTTATACCTGGGGGCATGCAAACCTTTTGGAGTGCAAGCAAAGAGCGATTATTTATCTGTTTTTTAGATTAGTCATTACCTAACTTGCATAAAGAAAGGATGTGGGGAAAAACTCTAGAAATTGTCGTTTTTATATGAGACATTATTATCATATGACTGGATTAATCGAGCAGTGTTTAATGCGAGGTTCAAGCTCGTTAAAAAATAAACCTGGACCGAGCAAATGTTTCCACCCGCGTTTAAGCTCGTTAAAAAATGAACTATTCCCCGGTAAATAACCACCGTGAATGTAGTACTTCAGCCATTAAAGCCTTGGTCGTGTTTGCACCGTCACCTCCACTTTTCCATTGGTCGATCATTCACCTCCATTTGATTGTTTACCCGTTTTGAGGAACAGCTGCGAAGAGTGATTTCACTAGCCATCCTTGTGACACTGTCGTGATTGGAAAATTCCAAACCTTACCTGGAATTAGTTGCTACCCTTTTTATCACTCGTTCCTCAAAAGACGAGTCTTCTTTAAGCTCTTTTCAACTGACTTGTAAAATATGAAAAGATTGCTGAGTCCTTGGCCTTCCAGCTCGTTAAAGGGACAGGAAGTGTTATCCCTCCTCTAGATTTTAATCTTTTTGGACCTGAGGGATTATTGCACAAAAAGATCGAGCGCTTGTTTTCTTCGGCTCCTTAAAACTATCAAAAATTCATCCCTTCTGTATTGTTTTATACTTTTTCGGACTTAAGGGGTTAGATGACGAAAAAAGAATTTTGGAGTTACCTTTGCGCACCTTTTCAGACTCTCTAAAGATGAAAAGGACCGAGTTATCTTTGTCGTTAAACTCGTTAAAAAGATTAATAGCGACAAACTTGTCTTTAGACGAGAACGAGTTTCACTATCGCTAGGCTCATTAAAACATAGCGATGGGTTTGCCCGAAGGGAAAATTATAGAACAAGCATATGTTATCCTCCTCAAGCTTGACAAAAAATAAAGAGGTATTGGTCATCAATGACTGGGGAAAAATTGGGAAGAAAACTCAAAGAATCTTTATTGGTAGCAAGTCGCTCTTGAACATGACACTTCCACTCCGTGTCCGAGTCGGGTTGGGTTATCTCATTCACCGGTCACATCGCCATGGTCTCGCCATACCATCCACATTTGGGGTTAATGCTACCAATCCATCACATAAGTGTCGCCGACATGTTCAAGAGAAGTCATCCAGAGAAGTCACCTGTGTCCCACCCACTACCATACATTATACTCCATACTTTCATGACCGCCACCCTGAACCATATATCATCAGATCGTTGTCACCTCCATCAAAATCATTTGCTCCGTTCCGTGTCATTGATGTGGGATTCATTAAGGCCCTCCTTTGACGGATCACTTCTTGTCGACATCAGCTCATTATCCAAGAAGTTGGTCTAGGAACACCCCATTCAGTACTTTGAAGCTTGCATGCCTCAATGGCAAGTTTCTCACTTCCGGCGACAGGTTTACATCAATGGTCTTCGACCGAAAGATTTTGCGTGGTGTTCGACGCCAGGTCCTTTATTCACACCACGTGAATTGTACTGTAGTACCTTGAGGGTCATTATCATTATCGGTGATTCCTCTCGCGCTTGTTAACAGTTTACATCATTGACTGGTAATCAAGCGATGTCTTTCCATGTTCGACTTCAGAACATTTCTCACATGGATCGACTTGTACTTCGAGTGAAGATCGGACGAGATTGAAGACCACGGATCTAGTTTCATCCATCCGGGCTGCGATATATATTTAGGAAAATAAAGACATTAAAATGTACAGCATTGCAGCACAGATAATCATCCTAACGAAAGGATGATGGCTCTATCAGAATCATCAGTCTATACTCAGACGATTGTCTGTCCTATGTACATGAAAATGAATTTATAAAGCTAAGCATGGGAATGCCCGCCTCAGCTAGATCATGAAAAACAGTATGAAGATAATGTATTGTATTGTATCTTATTACAGGTCTCCTCCCAGCGTTGAAAGAACTTCAGATCCTCATAATAAAGCATTTCACCCGATTAACGGCCTCATACTTTAGGGGGCAACTGTTATAGACATTTTTGTGCCTTGCAGCACAAAGCATGAAATGTCCATAAACCAAGGGCTCCTAAGTCCCTAAAAGTGTTTTTCCAACCCCTAGAGGAACAAGGTCAACAAATTACAACTTCTCCCAGAAGTTCTCCACCAGAAACTGCTCAGAATCAGTCAAATCAGGATCATTTCAGCTACTCCACTAGCTAGTTGCATTGCATAGCACCTAAATACACTAGTTGGGTGCATTGCAATGCACCTAAATGCACTATGAGGGTGCATTGAGCGGGAAATGACAAATGCAGTGCTATTCCACGAGGTAGAAAGACAATGGAAGCTTCCAGAATCTTCTCCAATGACACTTGCCTCACTGAGTTCGACCAAGGATGAGTAAGAGGCTTTCAGTCTCCAAGTGGAAGCAAGAACTGACAGAGAGAAGACACTAATCAAATCATAAGCTGACTCATCCTCCTTACATACATCTATATATGGATCCCTCATCCCAAAGATCCAGAGGCTGGAATTTTGTGCATTGCAAGGAATTGCTGTTGGTTTTGAGATAGAGATCAGAGTATTGGGTGATTTATTCTTTGTTGGAGGTGAAGAAGGGGCTTCTTTGCTGGGAGGTTGATGCTAGATCAGGAATCATCGGTTGTAACTCCTCCTGGATCTTCTTTTTATATCAATAAAACTATTTGAGTTTCTCCTACATGCTTGTGTATCATTGATGCTTGTTACATTTGTATGTTTAGCTTAAATCTGATCCTAAGCTTTTTATGAATATAGATCCATGTCTTTGTGTAGTTTTCTTCTTCTGTGATCTTACAGGAACTTGGTGAAGCTGGGCAAGTAAGGGAGCAGGTAGCTGGAAGCTGTCAAAGAAGAGAGGGATTGTATCAAAGGATTAGTGCAAGACACAGGTCGGTTCTTTCTATCCCCCTCTATCTTTAATTCATAAAGGAAATACAAAAGTAGTTTTCTCTGTTTGTTTCTAAGGCAGCTGTCACACCTTAGTGGGATAGAGCAATTCTAAATAGACACTTTTCCCGGTAACACTTATTTTGCCAAGTAAATAAACAATAGTGGCATTTGAATTTGCACACTTTCATGATTTATTCTTATCTATTTTTGGGGTTCACATTTTTTACTTTTTTGATCTTTTTCTTTCTTTTTGTCCTTTGATTATTCTTTTAGGACATACTCTCTTTACATTTTTTAATTTTAATATGGGAAAACATTTTGTAGAAAGAAAAAGTATGTACAATATCATAAGATTAACCATAGCCAATTCAAAATTATGAATCTTATTATGATAGGACCCTAACAGTAATGACAAGAGAAGAGACAGAACCCCTCATGATAAGAGCTAAGTAATCAAATCCAATGGTTGTCATCAGCACCCACAACCTAATTGAAAATGACCCTAAACTTTCACCTAGATACCTTGTTTCCCAAGAGAAAGTAGACACACACTTTGAGGACATGTTCAGGTTGTTAAGGGATGATAGCATGCAAGCTTGCCAAAGGAGATGGAACAATTTTCACTACAACCTGAAAATCAGAGAGTATCATTATCCTCAAATAATAAGAGAAGCACCCATTAGGGGATTTTTGAGGTCTAAAATGGGCATGCTAAGGAAATTATAAAATAATAGTGGAAATAATAAAATAAGGTTACATTACATCATCAAATTTTAGAGGGAAAAAAAAAAAAAAAAAAAAAAACTATTTTTGAACTTGTATTTTCAACTTATATGCTTATGGGCTTACTCAAATTTCATGTGGAAACGTTCATTGGATACGGAATTTGATTAATCATCGAAGGAATTCCCATGTTTCATACTTTCAATGGACCCTACTACAAGAAAATTGAGAAATACATTAAAAACATGACTGCAATCACGTTGTTTAATGTATTTCTCATTTTTATTGTAGCAAGGTCCATCGAAAGTATGCAACATGGGTACTCCTTGGATGAGGAATTAAATTTTTCAAATAAAGGTAATCCCGCATGAAATTTGAGTAAAAACTTAGGGAGATAAGTTGAAAAATTAGTTTTGTTATTTTATTATTTTTTAATCTTTTTACTTTTTTACTCCAAAAATGGTGAATCATCCCCCATGGTTGACATCATCATCTTGAATCCTATTGGTTCTTATAAAGTTTATTTTGGTTGGACATTTTTCTTAGGAGGCCTATTTTAGACCTCAAAAATCCCCTAATGAAATAGAACACCCATGTACAAGCAAGCTCCCCAAAGACTCAAAGTCAACTGGATTGGCTTGAGATTCAGTCCATCACTGCTCTTATGAATGTTAGGAGGAAGGAAGGAAGAGGAATAAAGAAAGCAGTGGGAGGAGATAGAGAGGAAGGCGGGATTCTATGCATAGGAAGAGGAAACTACAGTAGAAGCATGGGATGTCAGGGAGGCCACTAGAGCAATGAAGGACATGGATATAAATTAAGTTCCTCGAAGGATGAGAAACACTTTCAGTAGGGGGTTGATGATGAGCTTCATCATTGGGTAACTATATAGACCTTAATACACCTCCAAGCTTATTTAAATCAACTGTTCTCATAATTCCTTACATATTTTGATTATATTTTTCTTAATGAGATGAGTAAAAGTGAGATGTTATGCCTAGTGGACTAATGTGCATTGATTACAGGTTTTTGAGAGTAAATCATGGCAATTTTGGCTAATTAAGGGTAGAAACTCAAATGAGACAAGGAGGAGAGATTGTCAGAGATAGATCCTCCTCATTTACTCCTTACTCATTCAAATATTCCTTCATCAAATCACACTAGCTCGAAGTTGTAAGCATCCGAGCCATGAAGATTAAAAGGTAGCCGAGCTAGTGAAAGTTAAAGAGCCAGTTCATCTTGAGTTTGAGAGTCGAGCGTCCCTAGATTTAAGGCAGTCATTGGAGACTTTAGTTGTATAAAGAAGGATACCAAGAGCCTCATTAGGATTGGAATTTTTGATGTAAAAGCACTAAATTTTGAGTTTAAGACTTGTGGAAAACATTGTTATGTATTTTTTTTGTTATGATAATGAGAATGAGCATTTCCTTGATCCAGCACTGAGTTGACTCAGAGGACTGAATCTCTTCGGTTAGGGTCCAACCCTAGCAGCAAAGGCTCGTCTTCTTGTATTTGTATGCTTAGTTTATTTCATATATTAATGGTTGAATTGTCTTTAGCATTATTTCATCACAAGTAATTGTGGATCTGATTAGTTTGCTTCCATTTGTGCATTGCTTTAGCAGTAGCTTAGGAAGATAAAGGAATATAAAAAAGTTGTTAGTATGTGTATTTCAATTCACTCCTCCCTTCAGGGACCATGGTTTGAGGAAATAACTCCTATATGCCCCCAAAAAGAAAAAATTTTGATTTCTCATGGAGTTTAGGGTTTTTTGTTACTTAGGCCAGCATTTTACTAGTTTTCAAGAATAGGATTTAATTGTCATTTCTGATGTCTTCAGCCTTGCATTAGATCTCATAAAGGATTCACATTATTCTGCAAGTTTTCCCATGCATGAAATAGGCAACTAGATAATAAAAAAAAAAAATTCCTTAGTTGATTGAAAAGCTTTCTTGTTTAACATGATTCATGGATAAATGTCAGTGATTGATGCAGTGCAAGAGTTTCAGCAGCACAGAAAGATTTCATGACCAGCAACCCCATCTAATCTCATCCATCCATGGTTATCACTTTTTCCACTAAATCCCTCACCAAATTCATCATTCCATAAGAATACTTCTCCAAGCTTGTTGAGAAAATCCAACCATCTCACAAACTCTATTTTGAGATCTGAAGGAGTCCTAGCCACTCTCGTGCCTCATTTCTCCCACCATTCACCTTCCCTAAGCCTTACACCACCTTCCAAATCCATCCTCTTGCTCTCGGTCAGATCCTGTAGGGGCATTAAGACATCCTGTAGTGGCCTATTTTGAGGCTGAATTGTGGAAAAATCACCTAGGAATATAGGAGAAGACCCCTACTTGCCTCCCAAGCCATCTGACCATTCACCATCATCCCTAATCCACCTACTACATCACCAAGAGAAGTTAGCCTTCACATTTTCACATAAAAAAGACGAAAAGAGAAAAAAGAGTTATTTTGTTCATTTACGTGCACAACAATAGAATGTTTGGATCTTTCAAATTGCATGCCTAGGACAGTAGGATTACACATATGTTAACTTAGCATTATTTTGAAGCAAAGCCTCTTAGAAGTTAGTTAGATTAATGGTGTGTTTAAGCATTTGATTTCAGCATTTTTCTTACTATAGTAGACAAGATTTCATTTAGTGCAAATTCCCATTTTTCTCATTAGTAATCAATGTTCTTCTGAATCAATAGAACATTGGTTTGAGAAACCCTAGTGGTCTATCGCCAACTTAGTAGTACAAAGAGTAGACCCATCGCATCTACTTGTGTATACAGCACTATCACCTCCAAGTTTGTATGAACCCCGGGTTGATAAATTAAAGTTGGTAGCCCCAGGAGTTGCAGCATTATTGTTGCAATATTGGTGCTCATCACCAAGCCATCTTCCATGATATGATACTCCTCATCCCTATCACCTCCACCTTGTTGTTGTAACGTGTGCCTCAACTGTTGGTACATGTCATCATGTTTTCATGCCTGCAAGATCCACTCCTGCAAATCATTCCCATAAGAGCTCACTGCTGCAATGTGATTCACCTGCACTCTTTTACTAAGAGCATAGGCAACCTTGTTTTCCTTACACTTAATGTACCTGATCTCAAAATCAAACTCACTAAGAGTAGCTAACCATATATATTTCCTTAAATTCAAATTAGGTTGGTCAAACAGTACCTCAACCCACTATGATCACTCATCAAGATGAACCTCTTTCCAAGAAAATAATGTCTCCACATATTCAAGGCATGAATAATATTTACCAACTCGAGATCATGAGTCACATAGTTCTGTTCATGCTCATTCAATTTCCTTGAGTCATATCATACCACGTGTCCTTCCTACATCAAAACTCCACCAAGTCCTCTCTTGCAAGAATTTGCACATACCATGAACTCTTTATCAAGATATGAAATCTTCAAAACTGGAACATTTGTAAGCAATTGCTTCAACTTCTTAAAACTCGCTCCACACTCCTCAGTCCATTCAAACTTCTTTCCTTTTCACTGCAAAGATGTAATAGGATAGGAAATCTATGATAAGTTCTTGATGAACCACTTGTAGTAACCTTCTAATCCCATGAATGATCTGACCTCATCCACATTCCTAGGATCTTCCCACTCCATGATAGCTCTGATATTTTCTAGGTCCACTGCTATACATTCCTTGGAAACAACATTCCCCAAGTAATGAACTTTTTTCTGAAATAAAATGCACATACTAAGCTTGGCATACAACCGATGCTCTCTCAAAAATACCAACATTGTTGCCAAGTGTTTTACATGTTCTTCCTCATTCTTAGAATATATCACTATGTCATCAATGAATACTATCACAAACTTGTTTAGATAAGGATGCAACATGCTATTCATAAACACATGAAATTAGTTGGAGCATTAGTAAGACCAAACAGAACCACTACAAACTCATAATTCCCATACCTAGTATGAAATGGTGTCTTGTATATGTCATCTTCTTTTATGCATACCTAGTGATATCTTGATCTCAATTCAATCTTTGAGAACACTTATGCTCCCTTCAACTGATCAAAAAAGTCATCAATCTGCGACAATGGATATATGTTCTTGATCGTCACCTTATTTATTTCTCTCTAATCAATGCACAAACTGAGAGTATCATAATTCTTCTTTAAAAACAACACATTTCACCCCAATATGACACACTTGGTCTAATGTATCGCTTATCTAGCATTTCCTTAAGTTACAACTTAAATTCCCCTAACTCTCGAGTGCTCATCTTGTACAGAGTCTTTATGTTGGTGCTACTCCTTGTATTAACTCACTAAAAAAGTCCACTTCCCTGTGAGGCAGTAACTCTAAAATATTGTTTGGAAATACATCAGAAATCGATGTGAAACAGGATACCTCTTCAAGACTTCAGCATCCACAACATCCTTCCATTTTTCACTAGAAATATGAACTACAAACAAAACACACATTTTCCTACAGCTATGCTTAGCATGTATATCTATAACCATTTTCACTAACATAGGATTCTTCTTACTCTACAAGATTCTCTTCTCTCCATCATCATCCAAGCACTCAATAGCCTTCTCATAACAATCTACATTGGTCTTGTGAAGGTACAACCAATCCATACCCAAAAGAATATTGTATGAACCCAAAGGAAGAACATTTAGATGTGTTGATGTAGGCATACCATTCAGCTCAAATGCATAAGCTCTTACCTAATTTGTTGGGTGTGGAGCATGATTATCTTCTTTATTCAAAGGTGTCACCACATTGGACCCCAGTTCATAATGTGGCGGCAACACCGCCCGCAATATTTGTGTTGCAAGGGGGGTCCAGGGGGGGGTTCCTGCGATCTTTGGTAGCCTCCCCTGGTGAGGGAACAGGGGCAGCACCCCTGAAGCTAAAAATAGATGTAAAATTTCCTTGTAAAATGTTGTAATTTCGTAGTCAATCTAGGTCGTTCATTAGGCGGAGATCTCATGGTATAAGTTATGTTTAATTTATGGTTTGTTTCACAAGAAGGAAACCCCTCGCTATATACGAGGGAATTGTATTGCGTCTATGTAGATCGGTATTCTGAGTGAGAATGAGAGAGGAGATTGTGTAAGAGTGAAGAGGGAATTACAGCGGATCTGTTGTAGGTTGTATCTCTTCAGTTTGCTGGATAATATAAAAGGAAGGATTGGTTGTTTCTCCGTGGACATAGCCCAAATTTGGTGAACCACGTATATCTGTGTCTCTCTTGTTTTATGTGTTTTCTGTGTTTTTATTTCTGCAATATATTTTATGTGTTCCATTGCTCTGTAATATATAATTTTCTAACATAATTATGAGCTCTTTTCTTAGTCTATGTAGCCAACTGCACCAACTAAGACTCTGCATGCACTTCTTTTCTCAAACCACACTTATCCACCAAGTTAGGATTAACATAACTATAATTATATCCAGGATCAATCAAAATGGAAACAAAATCTTACCTTTCATCTCAATAATGGATGCCCAGTGATCTGCCTGCTTGTAATCAAATGATGCATAAATCCGAGGAATACTCTGTCCAACATCCCCAATTGTTTGCGCCTCCTTAGCATTGTATATCTAAGGTCTGCCACCCTAATACAATGGAAAATCCCTCTTGAAATAATATTTTCCACATATCCAACACTGCAACGGTTCTTTGCCACTACATTTATTTTTTTTCTCTCCAAGCTCAGATCCATGTCCCTTCTCTACTACATTAAACTTCTTGTAAGGAGCCACATTTTCTTTCTCACTTGCATTTTGACATCCTTCCCACATCAAAGGCCATTTTCCTTTAGTCTTGTCCTTTACTTTCCACTCATACTTAGGCTCAATCTTACATTTTGACTGCTCATAATAGTGCTTCAAATTCCTAATGACTTTCTACAATGACCGAGGCTTATCATACTCAATCTAATCCTTGAATGCTAATGGTAGTCTAGTGATGAATCTTTGAACCTTTGTCTTCTTTTCCTTGAGGTAAGGCACATACCTCAACAACTCAAAAAATTTAGTCATCTACTCTTCATCTGTCATAGATCCCATCTTCAACTCGTATAACTCCTTAGCCTTATTGTCATAGTACCTCTTTGGAAAATACTTCTTTCTAAAAAGTCCCTTGAATTCATGCCAACTCAACTCCTTTGTCCTGATGCCTTTGAGACACTTCACATCTTCCCACCAAATATTAGATTTTCCTTTGAGACTAAATATAGCTATCATGGCCTTCATGTTCTCTGAATAATTATGCATCTCGAATAATTTCTTAATCCCAATTAACCATGCTTCTGCATCTTCCGATTTCTTAAACTTTCCATCAAATGTAGGAGGCTTGGCCTTCTTGAAATCATCTAGAAAGTATCCCCTCTCTCTCCTCCTATAAGGATGATACCAATGATGACCATGATGTCTTTCTGAACTAGAACTAGAATATAACCCATAACCACTACCTCTCATGTTATATGTATCTATCCATCTGCCACCTTGGACTGTGTTATCTCGGTTTGACTTGTGCCCTGATCGAGATCTACTACCATATGCCCCATTAGTCTTGTCCTCATGTCCATAACTAATATGTAGCTTTCCTTGTCTCTACAAATATGATAAACTCTACAGGATCATTGCATTGACCTATAGTTTATTTCCCTATTCCCTATCAATTCTTTCCAGTGACTGAATTATCTTGTCATTATTTTCCTTACAACTTCTGATTTTTGCCTTTAAACTTCTCAAGATATTTGTTATATTAGGAGAGTACTCATCTCTTGGTTTATCCTCTAATCTGTAAGGAGAGTCACGTGAACTATAATCCACCATTATGCTTGTCACTATCTTCTATCTCCTCCAAACATATGATGTTAGATAACAAAATATAAACATAATCAAACATAACTTACTGAAGTTCAGGGGAGGCTATCTCGTCTACACAAATCAGTCAGGATTTTCACGATAAATATATATACATATTCATGTCAACATATCGGTATCATGCATGGTAACACTAACTACATACAATGACCTCATGCACAACAACCATGACAATGCATGCATAACAACATGCACCTAGCCCATCTAGTCCAAGTCTTTCAACTTGGAAGCTCTGATACCACCCTATAACTGCCCCCTCCTACATTTACCCAATTTCACTAGCCTTCTAGGGTAAACGTGAGACGAAGAGTTACTATGACATGACCCGACCTCCAATCTCCAGTTATAGAAGTGGGGCCGACAAACTGACAACTCACAACATCCCTCATAGTTATAGGACACTCAGGAGCCAAAGGACCACCCCAGGTAACCAAACCTTGAGTTGGGGCTCATTTTCACTGCGCTAAGCCTACAAGTGCATGTATGACAAGGCTTGGGTGTGATTATAGGCCTCCAACACCATGCAGAACACTACCTCCATGAAATTATAGCCCAAAATCTCTAGTTTAGAGGATGCGTTACGAGATCTGGGGCACTTTTCTAGACGAGCCTCCAAACTAATGCCCAGAATTGCATGTAACTTCTCAGAATGATAAATTACATAATGACAAAACTTTTCATACAAAACTTGAACAAGAACTAACCCACGACACACCTTGTCCATAGCAGACATTTCTTCAAACACATGTTAAGTATGTATGCTACAGTTCATGAATGCATATTTGATCATATTAGTCTGATATTCATCTCAGAATCACCAAGAAGGCTTTATGCCCTCTCCACATAGTTGTAACAACACTTACTAATCCATACATTTATCAACCAATCAATAAATAAACAATTTATGACACGATCCATAGAGGGTACACATCATAAATCATGCTTATAACTAGCATATAACAAGAATATTAACCATAACAGAAAAACCATCAAGGAAACATAATAATAAGTCCAAGTACTCATGATTCACATTAGAGAAATAACTATTATTAACATATGAAAAAGCCAACCAAGTCAGGGATTTTCACATACCACCCGACCATAGATTGAGCTAAACAAAAGTTTTCCTTCAACCAATCACCCACATGCCATATTCCAAGTATGAATGTAGCATCTCATGGGATAAACCAATATTTAAACAACCAAGGGAATCCAGAGGATTAAACTACCTCCACCTTCAAACTAATGTGATCTTTCCAAAACCTGTCAAGAAATCACAAAACCAAAACAAGCTTGGATTCCTCAGAATTCCTTCACCATCCCAAGAAGAATTTTCATGTCTCCGCCCACCTATTGAGGAATTCCCGGAGAAAACCATCTGCACCCCCAACCCTTGGGAATTTTCCAGAGACCACCTCAACCAGATCCAAAATCTTCCTGCAATCCAAAGCTCAACCAGAAATGAATCCCATCACACCATGGTTATTTAAGAAATGGAAAGGCGAGATTGAAACCACTGTCAAACCCGGCAAAACCCATGTCAATGATAGTAAATTAACCAAATAAAAAAATTCATGTACCATGCATTCATATCTCATCTAGGAAATCACACATGCACCCTCTTACTTGCAAAATCCTCCTGCTAAATTCGTTGATCCAACCTTATTTGTATTTTCCTTGCTCTCCTTGCTTGTCCTTTTCCTTTCTTTGCTTGCTTGATTGATTTCTCCTCTTAGTTCTCTTCTTTCTCTTTCTCACTTGACCCAAGCTAAAATTGGATTTAAAAAAAAAAAAGTGTGAATTGATCCTTAGAAGCCTTTTTCTCATTTAGACCTCTATTTTCTTCGTTTTCCTTTTAATTTCCCTCTCATGCAAATATATGTCTCTTCACCTTCCTTTTCGCCTATTTTCTTTTATTTCATAAATAAAATGTCAATTAATGCCTCTTTTCCTTTGTCAATTTCCAAACCCATAAATAAACCAAAAATGATGTCCACCATAGTGTTTTGTCCAACATTCATCTTGGAATATGTGCCCCATGAATTTGATCTTATTTTACCTTTATTAACCTTTATTACGTTAACTTTTAACCTGAGGTTGTTACATCATGCTTTTTCTTTCATCCTCTGGCCTGAGTTGGAGTCCCTAAACCTATTATTTTTCCATCATTTGAATTTTCCTCTAAAATGATGTAGGAGCGTCTAACCTAGAGTTACATGTTTACCAAAGGAGTTGGTTCCCTAAATTAGGATTTAATTATTTTATGTGTTTTCTTATAGTTTTAGGAGAGAATGATAATTATTATAAATAGGAGAGAGTTTGAGAATATTTGAGAAGAATAGAGGGATTCGAGGGAGGGTTAGATCTCATCTGGAGATAAAGGATTAGGCAAGAGTTGTATTGATCATGGGAGAATTTAGAGAGAAATTGTAGGAGTTTGTTTAGTATATGCATTCATATAAATCAGTCAGTCATGTGAAAGGGTGTGTGTGAATGAGAGAGAGGAATGAAAGACCAATAGTTATCTTATAAATATTTTATTCTTTAATGAATTGATCTGATTTTTAGAATGCATTAGTTGTGTGCATATTTTTGTGTGTAGATATTTAAGCGAAGGACATACGTTCTGCACCATCGTTTTGGTATCAAAGCCAAAGAAGTTTGTGCCCCGGTTGAAAAAAAAAATATCAGAAATATGAAATATGAATATGTGGAAAAAGCAATGGAGAAATCGCAAATCATTGCAAAATGAAGGCATGAAGGTACTGCTATCAAGAGATAGTGCGCTTCAGCATATCTGGATTACTACGGAGATTCACCTGTCTTAGCAGGAGGAAGAGCTCATTGACATATGCATAGTGGTTGTCAGTATTGTATTGCAGATCGTTGGTTGAGTCGACATAGCTGACTGAGGGGATTCGAAACTTGAATGGTGCAATTTTCCAGAGAAGATAATTAGAATTTGGTAGAATTGCGCGTTGAATTTGGTAGAAAACGTCTTGTTGCAGAGCGTCGTCGTTACCAGAGTTGCCGTAGAAATTGCAGTCTTGTGATCGAAAGTGTAAGAGATTTCGAAGAGGGTGATGTGATGTATGGTTGAAGAAAAATAACGCCCACATGGTAAATAGTTGGAGGAAAGTGGTTGATTTGAGTTGAGTTTTCATGAGAAACTGAACTGTGGATTCGATTTCAAGAGAATGGTCACCAAGACGCATTGAAAGAAGGGATTCTCTCTGCGTTTGTGTGTATTGAACTCTAGTTGAAGGGATCCATCGGAAATTATGATGACATGTAGTAAGTCTCTGCATTTTCATATTTATTGAATACAGTTGAAATGGAACTGGATTACTATTGCTTGATTACTACTCCAAATAAATTCTGGAATGAACCTTTGAAATTGAATGTGCCATATGAATTTTAATGGGATGTGTTCAAATTTTGAGTATGGATTTTTTTGCTGTCGTTGATCGCCTTGGAAGCAAATGATTTATGATTGGAAACCAGAAAGATGGAATTGAGTTGTTGTTCTTGTGTGAAGTTATAATAGAGACAAAACCTAAGCACAGAAATTGTGTGTAGCAGAATGCCTTGCATCTTCCAAGAGAAGAGAAATGTGTTGGCCATAATAATCGCTCGCAGGCCATTTGAGATGGGTGGATCATGCATTGATAGAATCTGCGTGTGGGGCCTGTGAGAGTGGGGTTGAAGAATTGCGTTGAATTTTTCATTAAAATCCACACTGAACCTTGCGTTGGATATCTGGGTGTGAAACTGCGTGTTGAATGAAATTGTTTTGAAGGGGATGTGGATTTGGAATGTTCCGTGGAGTTTGTTTTATCCGCACCTGTGTGTGAGAGACCTAGAGACTGCCCAACAGTTGTGAACGGTCCCTACAAAAGACAAAACCCTATTAAAACGTAAACGAGCAACTATATGTTAGATTGAAAAAAGCAAATGGGTGATTGTGATTTTTTTTACGTTGAAAATGTGCTTTGCATATAAAACAAATTTATGCACAGATTTTAATATAGTCACTTTATGGTCGTTTTTAAGTGACGTACATATATTTTCACACAAAACATATATTTAAGAGCTTACCTTTATATGGTATGCATGTAAGAACATTTTAAAACGTGATCATAAAGTGAGCTTTTGGAAGGATGAAGTGGATTATAAATTAATTTTTAAAAGATTTCTAATAATGGAGTAATAAAAGTGTATTTTGTTCGAAGGTTTGAATAGTTTTTGTATTTAAATTGGGTGGGAGTGTTTTGGTTTGGAGAGTATATAAATATACCACAAAGATTTTGGCTCTAGTTAAATCCAAATAAAAATTGAATTGTATTGTAATTTACAAGCATTTATTTTTGTAAGTTAATTTGAATGGTATAGGGTGTATTTTCAGTTGTACTTGATATTTGAAGTATGGTCAATGTATTGTAAGGAAGAGGGATATTGTAGTTGTTTGCGATAAAGGAAGTAGAGTACAAAGAATCTTATGCAAGGGAAGAAGGAGATGAAGATGACTATGGATAGTCATTTGCAGAATTAAAGGAAAAGCCACAGTGATGCCATAGCAGTTGGCATACATGATGAAGAGTTTGAGAAAGGGATTGTTGAGTTGAAGGCACAAATTGACGTATTGATGGAGTTGCTATAGAGTTAAAAACATGGATGGATAATGAAGAGGATAGCTAGATGGCCAATCAAGTAGATGATTGTAAGAAGACAAAAACAAAAGTTGAAAGTTTTGTTAAGGGAAGCAGAAAAACTAGTGATAACCGAAATGAATGTGTGCATTTTTGAACCAAAGCAAGGACCAATGCTTGGCGAGGATGGTGAGGAAGCAATTTTTATTTGTGAACCTAGACAAGGGTCGATATTTGGTGAAAAAAATGACTTGGAATATCAACATAAAGACTTGAGGACAGAATCATCTGTTGAGGCTATAAAGCCTTAAGTCACTTTTGTGTTTTTGGAAGTGAAGCATGGGCCCATATTCTAGATGAGAAACATAAAGCTTTAGAACCTAAGAGTGAAAAATGTATTTTTGTTGGATATTTTGAAGATGTCAGAGGATATAGACTTATTCCACTTAAGTCCAAAAATGTTATCATTAGAAGAAATGTAAAGTTTGCCAAAAATATATCAGCCTACGAGCCTAGTTGGCGGATGTGCCACCTCTCTCTATCTCTTCTACTTTTGAAAATATTTCTTCTTCAGATGATGAAAGCGAGGTTGAAAATCCTCCCCCACCTTCTCAAGATCCTCCTTCAGCTCCTTAGCTTCCAAAATGGGTATGTGCTACTCAGGATGCAGCAAGCGCTCTTGCCGGTGATCCTACAGATCAGCGACATGCACGTTCTCAGTTCGATAGAGCCTCTTCTTTACTGGCTCAAGCTTCAACGAATTATGATCCTGACACCTTTGCAGAAGCTTCAGGCCATCTAGATTGGGACGCAACTATGAATGAAGAATATCGTTCATTATTGGAAAATGGTACATGGGATCTTGTTCCTCTACCAAAGGGACAAAAACTTGTTAGATGCAAATGGGTTTACAGGAACCAAGTATGGACCAGATGGAAAAGTTGATAAACATAAAGCTCGTCTTGTTGCTAAGGGTTTTTCACAAGTTAAAGGCATTGACTATACAAAAACCTTCTCCCCTATTGCCAAAATGAACTCTACCAACCTTGTTCTTTCCCTTGTTGTCTCTTTCAAATGGGAAGTCCATCAGATGGATGTTAAATCTGCCTTCTTGCATGGGGACTTACATCAAGAACTCTATATGGAACAACCTACTGGCTTTATACAAACAAACTCCAACCTCAGCTTAAGAAATCCCTTTATGGTCTCAAGCAAGCTCCTCAGGCTTGGTATGCCAAAATGGATAGCTTTCTTTTAGAAACTGGCTTTTCTAAGTGTCATTCTGACAATACTGTCTACACCAAGAAAGTGGGCAAGTCTCTTATCATTCTTGTTCTTTATGTTGATGATCTTATCCTTACTGGTAGTGATCCCAACCTTATAAACCATATGAAGTCCAGCCTTAAAAAGAAGTTTGAAATGACAGACTTAGGACACTTGCATTATTTTCTTGGTCTTCAAGTCTTGCAATCCAAGGAAGGTATTTCCCTTTCCCAATCCAAGTATGCCTATGATATTCTACGCCATTTTCATTTGGAAGACTGTAAGCCATCCCCTTATCCCTTTCAGTCTGGAGCCAAACTTTCAGTCACTTGTACTTCCCCTGAAGTTGATGCTACCTTATACCATCAACTTGTAGGAAAACTTTTGTATCTAACCCATACTCGCCCTGACCTTTCCTTTGTTGTTGGCCTTATTGCTCGATTTATGCAAAACCCACATGAAAGTCATTGGAAAGCAGCTAAAAGAATACTTCGTTATGTTAGAGGTATAGTTCAGTTTGGGATTCATTACAGTGCAGAAGCATCTCCACTATTGGTTGTTTTCACTGATTCTGATTGGGCTGGTGACCTTGATGATCGGAAGTCTACAAAAGGTTATGTGTTCACTCTTGGTTCAGGACCTATTACATGGGCTTGTAAGAAACAAAGTGCCATTTCTCTTTCTTCAGCAGAAGCATAGTATCGTGGTGCCATAGAAGCTAGTAAGGAAGCCCTGTGGCTTTGTCAAATCCTGTCAGAGTTTGGCTTTCAGCAGCAACATCTGACTACACTTCGGTGTGATAATCAAAGTGCCATTCAACTATGCAAAGATCCAGTCCAACATCAGCGTAGCAAACACATTGAACTGCACATGCACTTCATGAGAAAGCTCATTCACAACCATGTTCTTGAAGTGCAATATTGTTCAACAGATGATCAAGTTGCAGACATCTTTACAAAGGCTCTCACAGAGGCGAACTTTACTAAACTTTGATTTATGGTTGGAGTTCAGGAAGTTGTCACTAAGGGGAGATAGGCTCTAATGCCTCCTTCCTTCTCCTATTTTTTCATATTTGTACATCCTTCAATCCTATCCCAAGTTGTTCTTAAGGGGGGATGTTAGGATATTCCGACACATAGGAAATAGTTAAGTATAACTTGGTCTAGTGTAGAGTTAGGTAAAGTGTGTTTCTTTATTATGTACTTTTGTAACTTACAATCTGATGGTCATGATATGTAGTGATCCAACGGTTCATTCTCTCCTCGGTATTACCGACACTTGATCCATGGCTTAACACCCGATTGGTCCGTGATCTCTATTTAAATAGCATGGAGGGTCATTTGTAGGGTAACGGTTCACAAGAGAAGCTTATGTAAATTTTCATTCTTTTATTAATAAATAGCCTGAAGTGGTCATGTTGGCTCAGGCTGTGGATTGTTTCCCTCTTTGATGGTTTTAAACGCATCAACAATACTAGTGAATTGATCTGTGATCTGTTTGTGAGTGGTGTCCTTTGGTTTTCTGTCTGAGGAACTTACCCTGTAAATTCCTACATGTGGATGTAGGATGTATTGCAAACGATGGACGAACCGCTAATTTTGTTTCATGCAAGGATGAAGACCAATATTTTGAAATTGTTTCTAAAAGAGACTGTAGAATTCTTATGAAATGTGAAGAAGAACTACAATTTCTAAAAAATATGTTGATGGAACCTTAATCTAAGAAAGTTATGGATAAATATGAGAAATGTTCAAGCAGTGAAAATGTGGAACCTGACATAAAATGTAATTTGCAATTTAATGTTAAAGATGATTAATTGATTTTCCAAACTAGTATTAGTCAATTTCAATTAGAAACTAAATTGGATGATGAGATTGAAGAATTAAGGAAACCAATGGAAAAAGTACAAAAACTGAAATATTTTGAGATTAGAGAAACAAAAAAAATAGAAAACAAAAACCTTAATACATTTGATTTCTCAAGTGTACAACAACGAAGAAGGAGGATAACTACAACATAAATTTTAGAAGTCTCAAAGACGGAAAAAAGACAACAACAAAATGGAAACAATATGACAATCCAGTTGATCAACGACACACTAAAGCTTGGGATCTAGGAGGAGTTTAATCAGTTGATGAAGACATATGGTCGGGAGACCATGAATTTATTTTACCTGGGAAGTCTGATGCAGGAGCATCTAACCTAGGGTTACATGTTTACCAAGGGAGTTGGTTCCCTAAGTTAGGATTTAATTATTTAATTTGTTTTCCTATAGTTTTAGGAGAGAATGAGAATTATTATAAATAGAGTTCGAGAATATTTGGGAAATGTAGAGAGATTTGAGGGTTAGTTAGATCTCATTTAGAGATAAGGGATTAGGTGAGAGTTTTATGGATCATGGGAGGATCTAGAGAGAAATTGTAGGAGTTTTTTTAGGATCTAGAACCAACTTTGGGTTCAGATCCATTTGTATAAATTAGTGAGTCATGTGAAGGGGTGTGTGTGAATGAGAGAGAGGAATGAGAGGCAAATTATCACGCCAATAGTTCTCTTGTAAATATTTTATTCTTTAATGAATTGATTTGATTTTTGGAGTGCATTAGTTGTGTGCATTTTTCTATGTTTGTAGATGTTTAAGTGCATGCCCTATGGTCTACGCCATCATAAATAGTGATTTATTGAGTCCCCATGGCAGCCATTTATTCAGAGTGATTTGATTCTATAACTTTAATTTGTTGTATGTGATCAAACTCCATGGTTTTTATCATGTTCTGTAGCCTATTTTCCATGGCACTCATTTCCTTAGCATGATATAATTCCATGGTATTTATCAATCATGATTGGTTTTGTTTCATGGACAACAACCTATGAAGAGAGATATGATCGGCTTCCATGTCCTTTACTACTTTGTTATGATTTTCATGAATAGAACTCATATCTTTCTCATGATTTTCTTCCGTGACAATCAAATGATTTTACGTGGTGGTCATCTGAATAGACTGATTAATTTCCATTATCTGCATTTTTTTATCCATGGACCTTATTTCCTTGGCATGATTAACCATTAATATTTCTTGATTAAGTTTCATAGTTTTAATCATTTGATTCAATTCATTAATAAGATTCTTATGATTTTCCCTTTAATCATTTGTCCCTACCTCTCTACTATCGAGGATTCTTCTCGTGATGGCACAGCTAGATTCATCATGAAAATTCTCACAAGGTCTGCAATATGGAAAAGACTTAGCAACAATTACATTATTTCCTTGAAAAGAAGGCAAATTATCAATGGCATTTTTCCCAATATCATGAGGATAGTCTTGAATGTTAGTGAAACAATGGGAGGAAAACAAGTCATTCATGATGACTTGATCAAAAAGAGCTAATGAATGTCAAAGAGAAATCCTTGTTCAATAAAAATAAGAAGTCTACAAGAAGAAAGCTTCTAGCAGAAATTCTTGCAAAAATGAAGAAGTGGAGTCGCCACTTGAAGATCAATCTAACCCAAAAATCCAAAAGGAAAAAACTGAAAAGTTAGTCAAAAACCAGGAAGAGAACAAAATATGTCCTTGGGTGAGGGAAAATCAAGTTGATATCAGGGAGGGCTTCCTGTCCAAGAAATATTAAATGCTTACTAGAATTTAATTTTCCTAACTTAACTCCAAGATCCTTTCTAGGATCAGGAGCGGGGTTAACCAAGCTACGAGGATTCCTTCCAGTATAAGCTATTGTAAATGGATGAATAAGTATATTTGACACTTAAACAAGAAACTAACCCACACGTCCAGGTGTTAAAGGTGCAAATAGAAACTAAAAAGTTATGTGATGGTGGACAAGGTGATGAATAGACGAGAAGATCTATAAGATGTCAAAACACTAGAAAATGTGTCTCTTGACGTGTGTAGAATGAAATGAGAAAAAGATGTCATTAAATCACCGAGAACATGATAAATTTATCCTTGGACATGGGGCCAGAAAATGTTGTCGCCCAAATTGTATAGGTAAATGTGACAACGACTCAGGGCAGCAGTTGTCACTCTGATCCCCGCACTCTCCATTCTAGATGTCTCCATACAACATGTTATGGGGGCTAGTCCCTATGAACTGTGAGGATGAAATATTTTTCGAGAACCGACAAGTTCAGGAGAAACAATTGAATGGCCTAGAAACTTGTTTAATGATAATAGCAAGTTTAATTATTAGCATGATTTAATTAGATTATTTGAGATACCAATGCCTTATGGAGTCAAATCACTTGCATAATATAAATTAGTTACCAAGATACCATATGAACAATTGTTTCTTAGCATGCACACTATTCTATATGAGATGTGACACCTAGAACTAAGTGAAATGAAAACTCTTGGTTAATTTTAGATAAGATTCCTATCTAAGTGAATCATTCCTCTGAACTATTTTGAATTTAGTCTCAATTGTAGATTGTGGAGAGAAACTCAGGGGGAGATAACAATGGTTCTATTAATGATACCTCCTCTATAGTTCTAACCACTTGAATGACTCTGGCATTGGAGAGGTTGTGGCTCTAACAACTGCAAGGTCACAATGTTAACCACAAGTGAGGATCTAAACTTCGCAAGCTAGGTGAGAAAGGTGGTTATATCGTCTTTCAACAAGCTTATGCTTGGAGTTAAATTAATTAATGCACTACTAGTACTAGAATGGAAATGTAAAATTAATGATTAGCTTTAGGTGATATTGTTAAAATTATTTAAGTACTTTGAGACAAATTATCTAAATAATGATATTTCATTTAGGGAAATAAAGGAAAGTACTTAACAATTTCAAAGACAATCTTCACCAAAAGCAGTGCTTTATGAACTCTTTGATTATAGATTAGATTATCCAATGACAATTACATAATGTAAAGTAATTCAAAACTAGAAATCTCACAATGGAAAATTACTTGATCAAATCAACAAATGCACGAGTCCAATGTTTCAATGATAATATGCCAACTAGACAATGCCAATCCTTCAACAAGACATCAACAAAATTAGTAATTCTTGACATTACTAGTTGAATTCACAATATCAATATGGTGATCAATCAAGTGCTTTAAGAGTGAATTACGATATTGCAAGATTATGATTTCTAGATGTGAAGCTCACTTTCAAAACGATATGTCAGTGCCCTTATTACGAAAAGTAAACTCACAAGAAATGAAAAATATGACAATAGAAATGTTACCACTTATCTAATACCCAACTTCTTTAGGAAATAATAGCAATGACAAGAAAATGTATTATTATATTTAAAACCAATGTCAAAATAAATGTTAGCGATCCTTTAGACAATACAATGTACTAATGCTTTTCAATGTCAATGAACAAAACATTCACTAACTTGATAACCAATGACATGTAAGAATGATTACAATTAGAAACACTTGGAAACTTATACTCAATGACATTATTCTTTACTTGATGCTTATGACATTAAAATAGCAAGAACAAACTTATGAGAGCAGCAAACTTATATTATGTTAAGGATGCCAATTCAGTCCAAGTATATCAAGGAGATTTTATCTTCTTATTGAGAGAATTGACTTACTAAGCACACATATATTTTTTCACTTAGATGAGATTGCTAACAGTGAAATACTTATGAATGTAAAAATGAAATATATGGATGCAAGAGACCAATGATCACAACAGTAAGAAAAACTACTTTTCCAACTGCAAGACAACTACCAAAAATGCAAAAAATCCTAAGAGTGAATCCCCAATGAGATTATATGGCTGCTAATTAATTTTTATGCCACTTTTATTTGTATCTTAAGTTGTAATAAAACATTGATGAGAAAGGAGGGTTTGAGAGGCAAACCACTAGGCCTAATGGCCTTGTTGGTGACTAGCTTGACTGTTAGGGACCCTCCAATGAATTTTTCCACTTGCAACAATCAATGTTAACTCCAAAACCACTGCAAAACAAAATATCAGTCCAAAATACCAATGCAAACAAAGAAATGATCAAGGTGTGGCAAGTAGGGATGGAATAGGGCTTGAGAATGGGTAGCAATGAGAGAAGGAGGCTTGGATAAGGCCTTGTCTTAGAGGAAGAGGCCTTGTAGGCTTGAAGGAAATAAGGGAGGGGCCCACAGCACCTGTGGCACTTAGGAATAAGACTCATAGAGGTTTATGCAAGGGGGAGAGGCCCCTTTAGGGCTCACAGGAGGGAGAAAAAGGGTTTTGTCCCAAGGGAGAAAGGCCCTTTAGGCCTGCGGCACACCAAGATGAGGAAGGAGAGGGGTTTTCGAGATGGATTAAGGCCTAAATAGGCATGCGGCCCAAGGGAAAAAGGATGAATAAGGGTACCACAAGGGTAGTGATGGGTATAGGGCTATTTTCAAGGCAAGGAGAGCCCTTAGCTACGCCTTGGAGGCCTCAAAAAAAATGGGACCCCTGGAAAACAATGCGAGTTAGGAAAAACATAATTTTTTTACCACAAAACCACAAGAAATTACCTCATAGATCTTGCAACACTCCTTCTTGAATATGCGTTGAAGCTCTAAGGCCTTATGAGGATAGATATAGGCCTTTAGGGCTTGGATCAACCCTCTTCACTTGAGAAAAATTGAAAAAAATGATATACGGCCCCTCTTGAGAGTGAGAGACCCATGAAACCCTAGCAGTAGGGCTAGTTACTTCATGAAAGAATTATATCTGCTTTGATGGTTTGAGGAAATCACTTGTACAAATGAAGAAAAATTCCAAAACCCCCAATATATACAAAAATCACAAAAAAATATCAAAACCCCAAGTGTGGAAAAAGTAAAACAAGGGTTAGATTTAAAATTATTTTATAAATATTCACAATATTTACAAAACTTAAATGTTTACTCTTATTAGCCGATTAAATATTTATAGCACAAAATTAGAAAAATAAGTAAAAATATATATAATAGATGGTATATATATATCTATATATATATATATATATATATATAACCAAAAAAAAAAAATAGAATAGATGGTATATATGGATAATTTCTAAAAATTACTCACCAAAACCTTATTGCAAAAGCATTCATCAAAATGAAAGCACAGAGCTCAAACAAGGTCGATCCTTCCCCACAGTTTGTGAACTTGGAGTTCAAGGGCTAGTGTACCTGTAGGTCTCTACTTAATCTTGAAAATAATTGTTAGAACATGGGGTGAATCAGATCACCTAAGGTAAAGATAATTGTACCAATAGAATGTTCTTATCACCAAAAATTGAAATAATAATTATAAAATTTAGCATAATATAGAGAAAGAATAAATACTAGCATGTACCACAAATCAGAAGATAGAAGAACACCATGAACTGGAACCCAAAAGTATTTCTATTATGCGAAAAATAATTCTAGAAAAGCAAGGCTTATCACACGCGTTACAAAATTACATCATCTAAATATCATCATCTTGTATTATGAGTGATGAGGCCCATCAATAGGTATATCTTAAATATCATCATGCCATCCTCCAGCCTTAAAACTATCATTTTCTCACATTAATTTACATTTTTGGTTATAATATGCTTAGTAATAATAATAAAATGTGTTTGTCATAGTACGTGGCCTAATGTGGTTTAATTTCAAGAAAAAGAAGCATTTTTTAGGCATTTACTATGCAGGGGCTTGATGGAGAAAACAAGGAGAGAATATACGGGATTTTTCCACCTCTTTAACTCCCTAGCTAGGCTTGGGATCACAGCATCCTCTCTCACCAATTCGAATTCATTGATAGTCGAGCAACTCCTAGTACAAGTGAGGCTCAAGTAGGACCAGATCCACCATTTCCAAGATCAAGCAAGGAATCACTCCTATTTTCAAGGGAGTCACTATCAGCTACCCTTTTGTATATAAACAAGATCAAAAGTTGATCAGGATTCAAAGTTTTGATTCAGCTTCAAAGTTTTGATTCAGCTAGGTGTAGCTATTGAGCTCAGAGCTTGGCATTGTCATTTTGAATTTTTATGTGATGTGTGAGACTTTTACTTTCTGAAAATGAGAAGTTGGTTATTAAGTTGCATCTGAGTTAGTTTCATAGGGATGAGACCCTTAGGTTTGGGCCCAACCCAGAGGATTTGGTCCCTCTTTTGTACTTGTGTTTTTTCTTAGTTCCAAGCATTTCATAGCTTCCTTTCATTTCAAAAGAGATTAAGCTATAAAAACTTGTGATTGCAAGTTTCTACATCACCTATCTTATGGGAGAATGGTTGGAAGGATACACAGTCTCAATCCAAAAATATTGTGTTTATGATTTCTTGGAAATAGATGATTGTTAGTTGTTCTTCTTCACATTTTATTTCTATAGCTTTGAATTCAACTTAGTGATCAGAGTAGTGTTATGGAATAAAATAGATGTTATTCAAAATTCAACTCATCTTTTCCATCATAGTTTATATCATTATGTAATGATCAATGGATGTATGCATGTGCTTGCTTGCAAGGTTGTGTTTCTCTGTAGGGGAGGTCACATCTTTCACCTCCATATTAGACTCCTCCATATTCTCTTTCCATCCCTCAATTATGTCCCAAAACTCTGCTTCCACAGTCACTCTACCTAGTAAATTTAGGACACCAGGAGCATTCATCCTGGTGCAAGACAGAACTCTGAGAGGTCTTGGGATTAACCCAACATCCCTAAACCCTATATAACCTCCATACACCTCTTCATACCCTCAATACAACATCTCCACCATAAAAAAGCTCTTGGAACCCCTCTTGTAGAATTACAGGTCCTCCTCTAGCAATATAGGACCTCTTGTAGGAGCACCTGTACAAGGCCTTTAACACCACTTTTCTTCACTCGTTTTTCTCCCCACTTCAACCTTAGCTTAGTCAAGATGAATATTGACCCCAAGTTGTGATTTGATGATAAAGAGAATCTCCTAGACCACTCCAGCCATTACTTTTTCTCCCTGCAAAACATAGTAGAATTATTGTTTTTCAATCACAAGAATGATGCAAATAAGATTTTCTTATTTTCAAGCAAGTGTGAAATAGGTAGATGATATTGTGGGGTAGTATAAGTGCAAGATTTACACCAAAATTTAAATTTTCAATCTGGGTTAGTAAACTTAGAGGAGTAGCACAGTAAATGTCAGAATATGACCTCATAGATCTATGGAATAACAATCAAGCTCTTGAAAACAATTCAAAGGCATCATTCAAAAAAGGAACAAGATTCTTCAAAGCAAATTAAACACATTGTGAATCTACTTATGGCTCCTCTTCTGGGTTGAGTGACTCCTGCAAAAAGTCTACCTCAGTTGTCCAGGGGACAAGGGAATGTAAATTCCACTCAAACTGACAAACCATTCAGGAAATAAAGAATGTGATTTAGTTTTCAAAACCTCTCAAATAAGTTACAAAAATTGAAAGCGTGAAATAAAACTAGGAAGCATAAATCAACTTCATTCCAAATAATCATTGAATGCTTTTAAAAATAATCTAGACTATATGTGCACTGCTTCTCTGGAAATAATCCAGTACTCAATCGTTAGGAAAGTGTGCAATTGATCCGAATTTAAACAGGAACGAAACAAATTACAAATATAACCATAAATATAGAGATGCAGCAGAAATAACATTTCCTTTCATTAATATCAAATACTGAAATATGCTTATAAACAGAATGGAAATGAGACTAGCACGAGCGATGGTAGCTTTTCTTTGAGAAGAGATGTGGTGGCTACATGCCTCTAAACTGAGTTACAATGAGGCTCAAGGGCCTTTTTATTATTGAAAAATAAGATAAAACCATAAACAACCAAAACCCTATCTCGAGGAGATGTAACACCAAGAGTTTATGGGCTCAGTTGGGGTTAGTTGGGCAGCCAACTTCCCGGGGTCGTAACTTGGTCATATTATCTTCATTTGACGCGCATGATACCTCGTTGGAAAGATCTCTCCAAGGAATAAAATTGAAAATGGGATTTCAATGAAATCACCTAGGTGAATAAAGCCAAAAAAGGTCGTTTAGGGCCTCAATACGGCTTCGGAAATTCAGGACCTGAAAAACTACCAAAAATAGTAAATTGTGCTACAATTAAGGAAACTGAAAAATTGAAAGAAACAATGGTGGGGGTCCAAGTGGAATTGGTGGGTGGCCACCAATATCCACTGGATCATTCCTCCCCCATTAGGAATCAATGGTCTCCATTGCATTGAGTTCCTCCATAAGATGAGGAAACTTTTGTTGAACTTGGTCCATAGAGAGCCATTTTCCTTAGTGCAGGAGTTGGCTGACTTTGAAAACTTGATACAGTTGGATATTCTACTGGCGAGTGTTCTTGATTTGTGTGTCCATGATCCAATCAGTTGTGGCTTGTTCCATGCAGTCTGGATTTAACTTTGTTGGTGTGATTTGTTCTACAATGTTGCATGTGTCCAGTAATGGTGGAAAGTATGGCCGAAGGTGATCCACATTGAACATTAGGTGCAAGCCAAGGAATGGTGGAATGTTGAGCTAAAGATAATTACTTCCTATAATCTTGGTGATGGTGTATGGCCCATATCGAAGCAGGAAAATCTTGTGGTGGGGCCGAGTGTGGCACTCCTTCTGCAAATGTAGCCAAACTTTGATGCCCACCTAGAACTTGTGTGGCACCCGATGTTGATCATGTTGTTGCTTGTACTTAGAATTAGCTTTGTCCAATATGTCATGGACCTATTGGCGGATGTGTTGAATGTGCTCAACGAAGCTATTTGCCTTGTTGGAAAGTCAGAATAGACATGAGCCGAATCTTCCTAAGGCGCTGCAAATGGTATGCCCACATTAATGGGACATAGTGGCTAGAATCCCAAGCCTACTTGGAAAGGGTTTTGGCCAGTCGAGCTGTGGAGAGCCTGGTTGTAGCTGTGTTGGACATAGCAAAGGCTCTCATCCCATGTGTGTGGATGCATTAAGTTGTACATGCGTAGAACGTGTACAATCATCTTGTTGAAGACCTCTATTTGGCCATCAGTTTGGGAATGGAAAGTTGTGGACTTAGTGAGCTTGGTGCCTAGCATCGACTAGAGACTGGACCAAAATGTACTGAGGAACCTGCTATCTCGATCTGAGATGATAGACTATGGGATCCCAAAGTATACCCACACTCATTTAAAGAAGAGTTTAGCATTGGATTCTACTGTTATACTCTTCTTACAAGTCGCCATAATGGCCATCTTCAAGAATCTATCGACGACCACAAAAACACAGTCGTTGCCATGCTTAGTAGAAGGAAGGCCTGACACGTAATCCATGGAGATGAATTACCAAGGTCAACTAGGGGTAGGCAGCAAAGTATAGATACCTTGCTTCTTGATGGTCAGTTTGGCAATGGAGCAAGAAATGTCAGATTTGATGTACTTCCCAACATCTTGTCAAATATTCGGCCAATAGAAATACTTATGTAGTACTGCCACCATTTTCTCGACCAGGAAATGCCCAGCGGCCTGACTGTAGTGTGCTTCCCCAATCATCTTTGCACGCTCGCTTGAAGGAACATAAAGGTGTCCCAGGTGGCATAACAGAGCATCCTGTAGGTGAAATTATGGAACTTCTTGACCCTCCAAGAGCGTATGGTATGTGTGGCTGAATTATGGTTCACTTTTATAGAGAAGTGGCCAATTAGAAGTCTCGTGCCCACAAGAGTTGAGCACGGTGGTTAACGCCATGATCAGTGGTCTACTAAGGTAGTCTGAAACATTATTTGTGTTTCCCTTCTTATACTTCATATTCAAATGGAATTTTTTCAAGTATGTGGACCACTTCTGATGGCGATCATTCTGCAACTTCCCTTGTTTCTGTATGAACCAGAGGGATCAATGGTCTATGTGGATGGCCATTTCCTTCCCCAAAATGTAATTCTTCCATTTTCGGTAGGCCTGCACAATGGAATATATCTCTTTGTCATAAGTGGGATACTTCCAAACTATGTATGAAAGTGTCTCACTATGATATCCCATTGGATGCCCTTGTTGAGTAAGGACTACCCCAATAGCATAGTTAGAGGCATCTGTCTCGACTTAAATGGTTGTTGAAAGTCTAGTAATATGGGCATTGGTGTAGAGGAGAGGCAATGTTTCAAATCTGTGAATGCCTTCTATTGAGATTCAAACCAAAAGAATTTTTCTTTCGCTCCTCCTTTGCTGACTTGACTCAAGGGCCAAGTGATATGAGAGAACCCCAACACGAACCTGTGGTAGAAGTTGGCAAGATCCAAAAATTTGGGAGCTCTGTCAAAGTGGTTGGGGTTGGCCAATCCTGAATGACTTGGATCTTGGTTAGATCCACATGCACCCCTCGTTCATCAATAATGTACCCTAGATTCTGAACATGGATCATGCCAAAAGTGCATTTCTCCAAATTGGCACACAGCTTGTGTTTTCGCAGTGTTTGGAGAACCTGTCGAATGTGGTGGAGGTGCTCTTCCCAACTCTGGTTGAAGATCGGGATGTCATCCAAGTATACCACTACAAATGAGTTGGTGAGTGGCTACAAGATGTCATCCATCAGCCTCATCAAGGTTGCATGAGCATTCGTCAACCCGAAATGCATAACAAACCATTTGAAAAGACCCTCCTTGACTTTGAAGGCAGTCTTCCACACATCGGAGGGTTTGATTGGTACCTGGTGATATTCAAACTTCAAGTCAATCTTGCTAAAATATTTTACCCCCTTGATTTGGTCGAGAAGGTCATCAATCTGTGAGATCAGGTGCCTATTCTGGATAGTGATCTTGTTTAGCACCCGATATTCAATACATAGTCTCCAATTCCCATCCTTATTTTGTACCAACACGATCGGGCTCCCACATGGAAATGAACTCGGCCGAAAGTGACCTTTCTGCAGCAGTTCCTGAATTTTCTTCTTGATTTCATCGTTCTCCATAATGGAGCACTGATATATTGGTCCATTGGGTAACGACGCACCTAGGGTCAAATCGATGGAGTGCTTCACCTGATAGTGCAGAGGCACCCCTGTGGGGGAGGCGAAGATTTCCACTTATTCCCCCATGACCTTGTCCATCTATTGTTGTAATGCGTAGGGGCCCTGTCTAGAGGTCATGGCCACCATCTTCTTATTTCCTTGAGGGTGTATCATCAGGAAAACAAATTTCCCGATTTTTGAAATGAGCTTACTGCATTGTTTTATAGTAACCAGGGAGATGGTGATAGGTGGTGCTACCTCCGATATCCTCTACAACTTATTTCTCAATGTAACAATAACATATTGAGGCCTTGACTCATACACAGCATGTCGCTTCCACAAGTATGGTTGGCCTAATAATACACGACAAACATCAAGGGGAGTAACGTCACATAATACCTCATCTGTGAAGGGCTTGATGTTGTATGGGAGGCATCATTGTTGGCTCATGTGCAGATCTTGTCCTTGGTGAAGCCACCCGATGGTGTAAAGTTGTGGGTGCGCTATGGTCGGTAAGCCCAGCTGCTTCACAACCTCTGTTGTAATGAGGTTCTTTTGGCTCTTGCTATTGACAATGAACTGTAGCAGGGAACCCTTTACCCACATCTGGGAGTGGAAGAGATGCTCCTCCTCCTCTAGATATTTGGGTTCCTCCTTCTGGATCTTTATGGTGGCAATGGTGGCGTTGGGCTCTGCATCAATAATCTTCTTCCCTTTTTCATTCCCCTTTTTGGGTTCTGACTCAGATTTGGAACATTCATTTGGTTCTGAAGCCTTCAGCTCAGCCACCAATGACTTCTTGGCCCGACACTCACTTGTGTTGTGGGTGGAGCTCTTATGGAACTCGCACCAATTTCCAGTGTCCTTCTTCGGCTTCACAGTGTTTTCCTTTGCTTGTGGCCTTGGTAGGTTGTCTTGGGACGTCCCACCTTGCTTTTGTCCTTTTTCCTTTTGTTTGGGGGCACATTTCCCTTGCTTCAGATTCATAGATCCAAATTCTTGATTCTTCTATTTAAACTTCTGCTCGATCTTAACGGTGTATCGTTACGTCGTGCCAAGCGAGGAGATGTCCAGGAAATCCATCTCTTCCTAGATGTATCTATGTAGGAAACCTTGGTACTTGGGTACCAAATGTTTCTCATAATCCTTGATACCCAACTTTGTGCGAAGGGTATGAAAAAAATTGGTAAACTCTGGTACATCTTGATCCCTTCCCTGCCAGAGCGTGATCCACTTTATGTATTTGTCCTCGTAGCTCCTGACACGGTAGTACTACTCCTTGATGGCGTCTTGAAATGAATTCCAAGTGGGAGTGGATGAAAACGGTGAGGTCATACTTTCATCTTTTTTCTCACAATAGGTTTCCCACCAGTCCTTGACGTGGGGGCGCCTTTGAGAAGAGAAAAACTAATTTTTTCTTGGCTGGAAAAATCATGAACAGAAAAATATCCTTCTAATAGATTCAACCATTTATCTACAACGTTTGCATGTATTTTGCCCTCAAATATGGGAATGTCAAAGTTTACATGTACCTTAAAAGGTGTGGAGCCCCCAGAGTGGCTGTTGGATGTGGATGCTTCGTCGATGTGCAAACATTGAAGGATCTGGGCAAAGTTATCCATCATCGTGTTCCTTTGTTTCTCGAGGGCCTCCTTGAGCAATATTTTGATAGGATCTCTTGCTCCCTCATCTTTCTTGTCTTCCCCCATTAGAGGTTGTTGGGATTTACGAGGTTGGTCTTGCAAAGGTTTGACCAGTTCAATCCCTAACTCCTTATATCTCGACCTCATTGGGGACATGCAAAGAAAAACAGAGATGAAACAGAAATAACATTTCCTTTCATTAATGTCAAATAATGAAATATGCTTACAAACAGAATGGAAATGAGACTAGCTCAAGCGATGGTAGCTTATCTCTGAGAAGAGATGTGGCAGCTACATGCCTCTAAATTGAGCTACAATGAGGCTCAAGGGCCTTTTTATTATTGAACAATAAGAGAAAACCCTCAACAACCAAAACCCTAACCCGAGGAGATGTAACACCAAGTTTTATCGACTCCTTTGGGGTTAGTTAGGCAGCCAACTTCTCAGGGTTGTAACTTGGTCATATTATCTTTGTTTGACGTGCATGATACCTTGTTGGAAATATTTCTCTGCGGAATATAACTAAAAATGTGATTTCAATGAAATATCTTAGAAGAATGTTTCCAAAAAACGTCATTTAAGGCCTCAAAACGGCTCCGGAAATTCAGGACCCGAAAAACTGCCAAAAATAGTAAATTGTGCTACAATTAAGGAAACTGAAAAACTGAAAGAAACAATGGTGGGGGTCCAAGTGGAATAGGTGGGTGGCCACCAATATCCACATGGATCAGCAATAGAAACAAATAAGATAAATACATTTATGTTGCTTTCAAGCTCACCCTGATCTTATAAAATCATTAAATACTTTCTCTTCAACACAGAAATATTCAATTATGAGGAAAGGAATATTAATCACATCTTTTAACCTCAATACATTCTAAGAGTTTTGTGAGCACTTTACTTTTCCAATAAAACAAGATTGCAATTTCTCCTCAAGCTGACCCTAGCATTTAATTATCAAGATTTCACAAATGAATGCTATTTTCTCCAAAGTGCGAGAATCAGTTTCACATCTCAAATAATAGTTTTAAGGCAGTCATGAATGCATAATGAGTTAAATCAACCAGAACTCTTAATAAGCCATAGTTTCCTTTATCATTATATTCTGAAAGTAAACCTTGTTATGCAACAAACAGGATCAGGGTAAGTGTCACACTTAACTTGTAAGATAAATAAGAGATGTAGTTAAAAACATTCACTACTTATCCTCTACCTCAGTCTTTATAAAAATACATGACAATATTATTAATCAAACTCGGATGATCAAAGCTATGAAAAAGAACTGTGGAATAAAATCACAAGTCAAATTATCAAAGCATAGGAAAGAGCTGTGAAATGAAATTGCAGAGTTGTATTAAATCACACTCACACCATGCATCTATCAAAATAAAATGCAGAGAAATCCTAAGAGGTATGGGGCAATGGACTGGCTGGTGGGCCCAAACCACCTAGCTTGTTGCCCTTGCAACAGTTAAATTACAACACCAGAAGATTTAGAATGATTGAAAACATAAATCGAATGTCAATTTTAATTAATGCTTAATCTTGTTACATAATCATTGAACAACACAACGCTAGGCTCCAGTGGTCCCCTCTGTTCCACTGGGCACGCAGGCTCCTACCTTCCCTGCACAACAAAATTGATCCCCCTATTCTACAATAAATGTGATCTACAAGATATAATTCAGGGTCCCCTTCGAGTATGCAACTCTCATTCTTATAACAGTAGTGCTGCCTAATTACTCGGATCACATGCATACAAGTTTAGAATGGACATGAATACAAACTGATTTAGAACCAAAATAAGGAGATTCAATTTTGACTGGGTTCCAATTGATGCAGGATGCATTTGTTGAATGTATGTATTTTAATCCTCACATGCTGCATGTGTCAAAGCAATTTTATTTCTCGCAGGGTCCGCCTTGCATCTATTAAATTGTCAAAGGCATTGGATATTTTTTAATGCAACTTGCTCATTGGTTTCTTCAGTGTTGAGCAGGCCACACCGTATGCTCCTCATCCAATAGCGATGCCTCCCAGCTACTTGGACCGAAGGTTATGGGTGCATATATTTTTAGAGTTTGAAAACTGAATTCTGTATAAGAATAAGAAAATTAACTTTTAGTTGGATTCGTATTGATCTGGAGATAATCACAATGACCAGTGTCGAGTCATGAGATCTTCTCCATGAGAGTATCATGTTGCTAATGACTTTGTGGCTTCTAGAAATAGTTTGACTGTATTCTTTGACTTTCACTCTGCGCGTTATCTGGAAGACCTGGGTGCGATCAAGGGAACACATCACCATCTCGAGCACCTTCTCCTCAAAACCCATATGCTCGTTTTCCATCATGACAGCCCGAAGTATGAAAATCGTGGAGGTGAGAACATGATTTTCACTGCTAGTACAGGAACTGCACTGTTAGAATAGGAATTGTTCATCTGCCACAAAGAGAGCCTACTATTAATGACATTTTCACATTAAATACTTTTCAAATTAACAAAACAAGAATAATTCATAAATCAATAATTGTTACCTCTGAATGCCTCTAGATAATAGCCCAATAGTGCATAAAAAGGATAATAATGACTATAAACACCCAGTACAGGCATAGAGTTATTCAGCAAAAAGCATGAAAATATGGACAAAATGGAGGCTCAACAGATACATGATGGTTTGATTAATTATGCAAGATAGAGTAGCTTTCCCTATTCAAGTATATTATCCCTTTTCCTTTCATGAAATGATTAATCAACATCTACAAGTTGAGTAAATGGAATTTTTAGTTTCGTAGCTAGAACCGGTTTTCGATTCTGCTTTCATCAGGAATATTTCACTATAGTTTAGTAGGAGGAATGGTCTTTGAACACCTTGATCTAATGTCATGATTGGGGGTTAGAATCTAACCTATTGTTCATATAGCACAGTAACATCTAGGTTTGTACGAATCCCGGGTTGATAATTTGATTTGACGAGTCCTTAGGAGTTGCAACATTCTTGTGCAATACCAAGGCTCACCAATTTTTGGCACCATTGTTAGGGAGGTTTCTAAGTAGATGTTGTTTCTTCTTAAGCATTGTTTTATGTTTTGCATTCAGTTTTGAAAAAGTGAAAAATAAAAAATAAAAAAATCTTTCATGCCTTGTAGGAATAGGGATAATAAAGGAAAATTATTACCAAAAACACCCACACCCTTAAGCAGTCAACCTTCACTCTTCCTCGGTGACTATGAACTTCCCTCTCTGATTGCAAGGGAGTTAGAATGCCCTCTAGGTGAGAAACCTGAAATTTTTGAAGAACCTATTGGGGAAGAAGAAGAACCCTCCTCACCTACCAAAACTATGATTGAAAAAGAGAATAATGAGGTTTTCCCCATCAAAGAAACCAATGGGGAGGCTAGAATGGAGAATATAAGCCCTACTACCCTTCCACACTTCCATGACTTAACCTCTGAGGATCCTGACACCTTCATGTTTGAATTTTCTATTGTTTGTAGGACTATGACTATGCCTCTGATGAGAATAAGGTTAATTTGTTCCCCTGTACCCTTAAAGATGCAACCTTGCGTTGGTTTATGGGTCTTCCCGGGGGTAGCATCACTATCTGGGACCAAATGCAACATGCCTTCAATAGAAAATACATGTATCACTGTAGGTTCCAATAAACCAAGGAATAAATATTTAGGATGTCTCTTGGACCTGATGAATCCTTAGAGGGCTATGAGGAGATATTTCAACTTAGTTATAGGAGGGCCAACTATACCCTTGATCCTGAGTCACTCAATCTAGTTCTTCTATGAGGGATCAGGGAGGATATGTTGGAAACCCTAAATATGCTATCTGGAGGAGAAATCTATCAGTTACCCTATGAAGAAATCAAAACTATATTCAAGAATCACTCTAGAGTTTCCAGGAAGAAGGGTAGGGCTAGTCAAGGCTTGTTCAGTTCATATCCCTCCACAACATCCATCAAGAATGAGATAGGAACATGTTGGAGGATTTCAAGAGTGAAATGTTGCATACATTTCCATTACGAATGGATACCATGCAAATCAAAAGAAAACAATAGGAAGAAGAGAGGGAACTGGTTATTTTCTACCCTAGATTCACTAAAAGACATCCTAGGAATGAATTCCCATTGAATTTCATATAAGTATGCCTAGGTTGTGAATAAAATCATGCAACAAAAAAATGCCCCTCTTTTCCGGGCCTAAAATTTGTAACAATGTGGTAGAAGGTGGGTCATATTAACTTTGCTTCATTAATAAAAGAAAGCCTCAAGGACCTCATCCATATCAACAAGGCATGCAAGGTGCACATTACTCTTATTACAATCCAAATCAAAATGCACTTTTTCAACCTTGGTACTCTTCCACCCATCCATCATGGTCCACACCTCCTTCTTGGCCTTATTCTCCTCCATATCCTCCTTAGCTTGTCAACCATCATTTTCATCCATATCCACCCGAATATTCTCATTGGGAAACCCATCACAAGGGTGGAGGCCTCAAGTCAAACAACCTCCTACTTTACTGCCTCCACCCCAACCTCAACCACAACTCACTCATCCTAATCCACCTAAGAAACCTCAAATTCCTGCTCCACCTGAAGAGCTTGAATAAGAGAACAAATAAATCACTCCTCAAGTCAATCCACCTCCCTTTCCTAAAATTTTCATCCACCCTAGCCAGCACACCCCATAAGAGGTTGAACTTATGGGAGAATTGAAGAATTTGTGTGTTAAGATACCCCTTCTCAAGGATATTAAATATGTTATTATCTATAGTAATATTATCAAGGAAAAAGAGACACCCTCGTCATCAATATTGTTGGGAAACTATCTAATCTTATGCTTGTGAGGGTGATCTTCCCAAAATACCTAGACCCTGGAAGCCTAGTAGTGGGTGTGCACATTGATGGCATTATAGTCCCTAATACTTTTATTGATATTTGGGTTGTAATCAATGTGATGACTAAGGAAACCATGCTAAAGCTCAATCTCCAAGGCGCTTTGAGGAAGACCACCACAGTGCTACAGCTTCCAGATAGATCCATAATAGATCCTGAGGGAATTTTGAATATGTTATGGTCTCCATTGACTCCTGGGAGTATCCTACTAATTTCTTGTTTCTCTAACCCAAAACCAAGTTTAATGAATATCCTCTCATCTTAGCAATATCTTGGTTGGCCACCATTGATGCCTACATTAGTTGTAGGACTAGGAACATGACTAACAAGAATAGACATTTATCCAAACAACTTGTTTTGTATCCTCTTTCTCAACCTTATATTGAACATGATTAATTGTATCATACAACCCCAAACCGAGTCTTCACTCTAGATACTTCTATAGGAGGGGGACAGCTTGATGAAGATGACCTTATTAACCATATCCTTCGAAATCAACCTCCCACTCCCATACCAATTGATGATTTGATGAAAGAATCTGGGAGTAGTCCTTAGACTTATTTATGCTCTATTGACTCAAGTCTAGAACATATCAATATTGTAGAGTTTGGCCCATCAAGTACTTTAAATATCAACCCCTCTCTCTCAGCCAAACAGGAAGAATAGTTGTGCAATGTACTAAGGCAACACCTGGATGTTGTTGCTTAAGATTATAATGAAATGAAAGGTGTCCATCCCTCAATTTTTACTCATCATATTTACATCAAGGAGGGATGAAAGCTTGTGCACCAACCCGAGAGAAAGATGAACCCAACTCTTAAGGACATTGTGAAAACACAATTACAAAAGCTACTGGATGCAAGGTTCATATACCCCATTTTAGATAGTGAGTGGGTGTCACCTCTTGTTTTATTTCCCAAGAAGAATGGGAAGTGGATAATCTGTGTTGATTACCAAGAACTTAACAAGGCTACAAAAAAGGACCATTTTCCTTTGCCCGTCATTGACCAAGTCCTAGATGGCCTTACAGGGAAGAAATTCTTCTCATTCCTAGATGGGTTTAGTGGATACAATCAGATCCAAATTAGCCTTGAATACCAATACAAGACCACATTTACATGCCCCTCAGTTTTTCATATAGAGTTCTCCCATTCGGTCTATGAAATTCCCTTGTTGTTGGGACAGGGTCCCCGAGGGTCAATTTTGTAACTAATTTTGTTATATTTATAAAGTCTCTGCATTTTAAGGGAGAGGAGCGCAAAGGTCAAAGGAGTCAAAAGGGACTTTAGTCCCTTAGTTTGTTAGAAGCTAGGATGTTTTGTGACCCGCCCATGGTTCACGAACCATGGTATTGTAAAAGAAGAAGCTATAAAAAGGAGTCATAGCTAGTCATAGGAGGTAACTAGTTATTAAATATCATTCTATGGGAAAGTAGTCTAAGGCAAACAAAAAAATGTTCTATATACGTAGGCGAAGGGGAAGGCTCCTGGAGCTGTGTGCGTAGAGACCTTGGTAAGTCTGCAAGCTGAGTGCATGGGCCCCTGTAGCTCTATGCGCAGGGAAGAAGAGTTTGTAACAGAAGGATTATATCTAATAAAGACTATTTTGGAGTGATATTTGTGTATTTGTGCCTTTATGTTTACTTATGCAATTTCTATGTATTCGCTCTATTTTCTACATTTATTTGAAGAAACACTCAATTGATCAGAAAAAGTGGTAGATCTACATGATTACTTAATGTTATGACTGTTTAAATCGATCTACGAATGGTTAGATTATGTTCCTGTATGTTACTATAATTTTCCACAATTCAAGGGTTAGGTTTTGGGAAGGTCAGAATAAAGCCCTAGGAATCACAGAAACCCATCACATAGACCTCTGGATGCAGAAACTTGGTTCTGTAATCTCCCAATACTACTTTGGGTGAGACTGCTATTAGGTAAACTTGACTTAGGATAGAGTCAAAGTTGACCAAGTTAAACAGTGATGGTTTTGGGGCACATGGTATTGTGCACCCATAGTATTCTACCCGTGGTATTATATGTAATGGAGATTATAAAAGACTGGAACGACTTCATTGTAATGCAAGACCTGGAGGTGAGCGGTGAAGGCTCACTTGGTCGGATTGGCCAGGGTTTTCGCCAATGCTAATAAGATCTTATTAGGTTGGGTTTTTCCCCGGATTTGGGGTTTTCCCGGATAAACTTTTGCGTTTATGTGTTTATGGTTGTTTCTGGTTATTTTTATATTTATTCCTCTCAGTAATTATTTATGTTATGCAACAACTTTCTAACAACTGGTATCAGAGCCAGATATTGGTTTCAAAGGGATTCTTTGATGCCAGGGGTTTATAGTGCCTGATGAGATCAATGCAGCATTTTTTACAGATCTGGGTCTGGAAAATAATGGTGGAAAAATCGTACATGGAAGAACCTCAAGGAGAATGTGTGGAAGATAGTGTCGTAATTGCTAGGGATCGTAGTGCATTTGCAATATTTACCGATTTTGCGATATTTACTGCATAACATAAATAATTACGGAGAATTACTGATAGGAATAAATATAAAAATAACCAGCAACAACCATAAACACATAAACACAAATGTTTATCCAGGAAAACCCCAAATCCAGGGAAAAACCCAACCTAATAAGATCTCATTCGCATTGGCCAAAACCCTGGTCAATCCGACCAAGTGAACCTTCACCGCTCACCTCCAGGTCTTGCATTACAATGAAGTCCTTCCAGCCTTTTATAAGCTCCATTACATATAATACCACGGGTAGAATACTATGGGTGCACAATACCATGTGCCCCAAAACCATCACTGTTTAACCTGGTCAACTTTGACTCTATCCTGAGTCAAGTTTACCTAACAATTCCCCCCTTAAACTTGACTTGGGATTCCTTGACTAACCCCAGCCAAACATGCTAAGTGAGACAATCCCGCTCACTCTAGCTCTCACCCCCCTCAGAGTTTTTACCCAGGGTATTGTTAACCCGACATACCCCCTATCACCTAGGTTTAACCCAGAGTTTACCGACAATCACCGAGGGGTACAAATCCCTTACTAGGTCTTACAGTAGTATGCCCATTTACATGCAATAATTTTGACTTCATTAATTTTTTTTTTTTTTTTGCTCTTCTAACCCATCCTCTCTCATTTAATGCAGTCAAGTAGCTACTTTCATTCAGGTGACACATGTACATGGTCCAGAATAGTATACTGTGCTTAAACTGCCAACGCCTTTCCTGGAGGAAAAACCACTTCGCTGACGAGGAATACGTGGATCTCTTTCACTTGGCTGTATTCTTGACCTACAAAGAAAGACATGTCATGAACCCAACGAGTGGTATCAATCTGAATGCAATGGGATAACTTTTGTTGGGAAATAGAAAGTCGAAGGCTTTCGAGTAAATGCTCTCTCTGCCGCAGAAGATTCCCACTATATTCAACTCTGAACTATTGGTGTCTCTGTCTTCATTGGTGGGAATGGAGCACACCCTTTTCTTCCTTCTCTATAGGGATTCATTGGTAATTTCGCTTTGTTCGTATGGGGAATCTCGCTCTTTCGTTCTCCCTGCTCCATTCTCAACACAAAGCCGAAGGGGATTCCTCCATGCCATTGTCCGAGGAGGGTCGTAGCATAAATTATTCCTCTCTTCTCTTCCGGCTAACATTCAAAATCTTCTCACAATGTTCTTTGCGAGGTTTTCATAGATCTCCACCATCGATGGTGGCTGCAAAGACATCCTACAACCGGAGTAAATTACCTACACCTTGAGCACGTGAGAAGACGTGTAGATATTGGAAAACCCAAAAAAAAAATAGCCACGACACCAGCAACCCTTTTTAAATACACCTTCTTCAGATATATATTGATACAGTACCTTCATACACAAATCTTGTACCATTATTTTCCAAACCCATATATGTAAAAGGCTGCATTGATCTCATCAAGCCCTATAAACCCTTGGCATCAAAGAATCCCTTTGAAGCCAATCTCTGGCTTTGATACCAGTTGTTAAGAAATTTACTGAAAAATATAAATAATTACTGAGAGGAATAAATATAAAAGTAACCAACAACAACCATAAACACATAAACACAAAAGTTTATCCGGGAAAACCCCAAATCCGGGGAAAAACCCAACATAATAAGATCTTATTAGCATTGGCCAAAACCCTGGCCAATCCGACCAAGTGAGCCTTCACCACTCACCTCTAGGTCTTTCATTACAATGAAGTCCTTCCAGCCTTTTATAAGCTCCATTACATATAATACCACGGGCAGAATACTATGGGTACACAATACCATCTGCCCCAAAACCATCACTGTTTAACCTGGTCAACTTTGACTCTATCTCGAGTCAAGTTTACCTAACAACTGCAACCTGTGCTACGTGGGTTGTTTTCGAAAGGGCCAGCATTTTAGGGCTTTGTTGGTTGGTGTAGCTAACTCTAAACCTGGGTCAAGACCCCTCCAGCCAATAAATGGTTATGTTGCTAGGACCAAGATTTGTTTCAGGAATGTGTGATGTCGAATAAATGGTTCCCAACTAAGAAGTAAATTGAGAAGTGGATAGATCGGAAGTTGCACGAATTTGTAGCCGAGGAAAATAGGAATCAACGCATGTCAAAGGAAGAGTGGTTGAATAGATACTTATATAAAGATGAGCAAGAAATTTTCTTCTGCTCTTTTCCATGCGAATTACACCATTGGATGTTTAAATTGGAGGAAAATAAAGGCGCGTGGAAGCTAGATAACCCTATTGTGTGAACCCTAGAACTAGTGAAGCACCTGGAGGCTTCAGAAAACAACATCGCATGGGTTCTTGATTACTGGATCAATAGTATTATAGGAAGATTTATTACTGAGTTCACGATCGATACATCTACCAGTTATAGCGAAGCTGAACGCTGGTTTTTTAAGGGACCCAGAGGTAAGTATCTGAAGTCTTTGAAGACATGGATTAAAATGTTGTTATGTGAAAAATAGGTTATGCTATTGAATTGATGTTTGGAACTACTTGAAGTGGAAGACTGTTCAGAAGAAGTTTACATTCTGGTGTTGAATATAGTCCTTTGTTTGGATCATCCGATAGTGATGATGAAAGTAGTATTTTTAAAACACCCTGAGGTGCACCACAAACGGTAAGTCAAGGTATTGTAGTAATACCACATCCATCCACTCCACCTTTGCCTCCACCTCTACCTCACACACCTACACCTCTGCCACCACCTACACCTCGATCATTTAACATGGAAAATGCAATGAAGATTCTTGTATTTAAGGGTTTGGGGACTGAAGACCCTGAACAGTTTTTGTTTCTAGTAGATGTTGTATGGAAGTCACAGCATATTACAGATGATGACATGGAGAAAGTGCAGTTGGTTACAGCACTACAAGACAGAGCGCTAAGCTGGTATATCAAGTATTGTTCGACATGTCCAAATGTGACTCTGAAGGAAATATAGGAAGCACTAAAAAATGAGTAAGAAGCTTAAATCACAAGCCCAGACAGTGACAGAGGTCAAAGAGCATGGAAAATTTTAGGGGCTAATATTTGCAGATGTGTTAATTTTCCATGATTTTTCCAGGAAAAAAAAAATCGCCAACTTCCAATTTTTCCAAAAATGATTCACCCAAATTTTACAATATAAAAGTATTTTATGTTAAAAATCACCAACATTATATAGAGACTATATATAAAATAATTTTTATTTTGAGTAATTTTATTGATATATGAATAAACATTTTATAGTTTGCATATTAGCATCTACTGAGATTCGCCAATGTTTTTAAACTTCAAGATAATTTTCCATCCTTAAAATTTTCCCTGTCAAAGATATCCCGAAGAAGGTAAATGAGTCTGCATGGGACGTTGATCAGAGACTGATGTGTCTGCTCTAGCAAACTAATATGCAGATCAATGATGGTCAACATAAGGATTGGTACATTTCTTCACTATTACCCCATCTAATATCGTCATTATCACAGCGGATAATTGGCACGTAGGCTGAAGTATTAGAGATTTCTATGAGATTGGAAGCTTCACCCATTTGCGATACAAATCGCGGGGTGCAACAAATTCACTCATAGTTTCCTAGCATACATATGGAGTTACAAAGCCTCCAAAAGGGAAAGGAATTCTAGACTGAGGTTCACGCAGAATTTTGGTGCTTGAAATGCAAAGGCCATGGTCACGATAAGCACCCCGAAAGCCTTTTCCCCCTGAAGCCAGAAAATAATGTTGGGTCGAGCATGGGAGTAGTACCATGGTATGATATTTGTCAGGTTAGAGGACAGCGTGTGACAGATAATTTTCATCTACTACAGAATTTGTAGAGACCCCCCAGAAGTTGTTTTACAATTTCTGCAAATATGTAGATCATGTTGAGAGTCATTGTCGAAGTTATGAATTGATGATGGATAAAACTCCTACGTATAGAATGAAGGTAGAGACTCGTCCTCAACAAGATTAGGGCACAATTGCGCATGTGGAGGATTCCAAGGGTGAGGAGGAGGAGATGGAAGGGGTCACTGCCAGATCATCTGTTACAATTTTGGGGAAGCGGGTCATTTTGCACGTGATTGTTAGAATCCAACACACCCTTCCAGTCCACATTGTCAACGATTTGACCATGTTATAGAATATTTCTCATTTCTTATCAAAAAGATGAAAGAAAAGAAGACTCATACCCAGCAGCCTATGCAGAACATCCAGATGATGAGGTCGGAGCCTTGCGAAGATGGGCCCAGTGTCAATATTGTTACGCGAAGCGGTATAGCTATTGCAGAAGATAAGGGGAAACAGCCAGAAGTCGATGGATGGGTACGCAAGGTTGCTAATAAAGAATTTGGGTTCGATTTAGATAAAGAAAAGGATAATTTGTGGAGGCTAAGAAGAGCTTCGCAGAAGCTTTTGCATCAAGAACCCAAGGTACATGCACGGAGAAGTCTGAAAGAATTAGTACCATGTAGGACATAGAACCCATGTTGTTAGCGTCATTTTTAAAGACCTACATGAAGCTCCTAAGGGATAAGAAGGTAGTATAAGGGCTACAGAAATTGATAGATAATTGTACTGGCAAGAATAAACCCCTGCCTGAGCAGCACACAATACACAAGGTGAGAAAAATCAAGAAGATAATGGGTCTTGAAATGAGGCTGACTGCACAAATCAGAGAATATGAGATGGACCAAGTAATTCTATTTTTGGGGTCTGATACGAATGTTTTTCTAAGACAGACCTAGGAGAAAATGGGGAGACCCATGCTACAATGGACCCTGATCCAACTAAGAATGGAAAAACAGCAAAAGATCTTTCCTATGGGGTGCCTATATGGGGTAACGGTATATATTGAAGGGGCGAGCTCCATAGCTAATTTTGAAATGATTGAAATAGTCGATGATAGTAACCCATACCCAGCACTACTTGGCATTGATTGGGCATTTGATATGAATGCAGTCATCAACCTTAGAAACAGTAAAATGACATTTGAAAAGAAGGATCTAATGGTCATTGTTCCATTGGATCCGGCTGAGGGTGCGCGATATACTGAATCAGACTGAGATTATCAGGAAGAGGACAACGTTGATCAGATTTACAAGATCACTGCGTGGGTTGAGGACTGGACTAACCCTACTACAGATGGACGGATCACATGGGAAAGGCATAGTTATTGCAATTTAGATTCTGATGAAGATCATAAGCACTTGCAAAACCAATTGCATGAAGTATCATCGCTACATTGCAACAAGCTTACATAATCGCTACGATGTATATCCATCCAGGTACACAATTTACCATATTATGATGGTTTAGAGGATGTCAATTTATTTCTAGATAAATTTGAAAGGGATCTACTGGAGGAACATCGGTTCCAAGTGCTAGACATTGCGTTGTGAGCTACGCCTTCCGGTTGGTGGGGCATGCATAAGAACAGTTTTGTAGATTGGAAGGAGTATCGAAGAATGATGAAGTTGAGGTTTGGGTACGCTAATACCTGCATTGTGGAGAAATACACAGTGAAGTACGATTTGCGTGAGAACTTAGCTCGTTGGATGAAAGCATGGGGAGAAGAACCGCAGCCAAAGTGGGTTCATATCTTATGCCACACTTTGGATACAATCCCAATGAAATGGTATCTAGAAACGGAGCTGTGACACGGAACCATAGAATGGATGTTTTGAAATAAAGTTTTTTGTTAACTTTTAGCTTTGACGATGGGTTTGAGTGTATAGATGAATCACTGTAGGAGATCAAGCCTTCTATATCTAAAATTCCTGAAGAACCGGTTGAATGGGTACAACCAGATTGGGGTACGTAGCTGTGCCATGCGCTCGAATGCTACAATGTGACCATGGAGGATGGTGAAGAAGATCCCAGGAACATCCACATTCCTGAGTTTGAAGGACAATGCGAAGTCAAGGGACCTAAGGCAAAAATCCCTAATATATCAAAGCCCTTAAAGACCAAGCAGGTGAATATTGGATCGGAAGCACAGCCGAAGTTTGTGAACATAGGTGACTATTGGGATAAAGATACAGTAGATAAGGTCATGGAGCTATTGCGAGAGTATCAGGACTTGTTTCCCACCAAGTTCTCTGATATAAAAGGGATAGTAGGGGATCTGGGAGTCATGAATATCACTTTGAAGCCAGATGAAAATCCAGTGAAACAATGCCCCTACAAATTAAATACTAGCTATAAGGGAAAAGTGCGAAAGGAATTGTTGGATAAAATGCTTGAAGTTGGGATCATTGAATCTGTTGAGGAATCAGACTGGGTTAGTCCCATGGTGTTTCAAGAAAAGAAAATGCAAGGTGAAATTTGGATATGCATAGATTTAAGGAAGTTGAATGATGCATGTGTCCATGATCCATTCCCTACGCCATTCATAGATGAGGTACTGGAGAATGTTGGAGGACAAGAAGCCTATTCATTCATGGATGGATTCTTAGGGTACCATCAGATCAAGATCATGTCGGAGGACTAGAGTAAGACCACCTTCGCAATTGAATGGATTTGTTTTCAGTATACAGTGATGCCTTTCGGGCTTAAGAATGCCCCTGTAATATTCTCTAGGGTGGTAATTACAACCTTCAAGGAATTTATCTGTAAATTTTTGGAGGTCTACTTCGATGACTAAACAGTGTTCGGGTTAGTAAAGCGACATGTTGCTAGTCTGCACCTAATGTTGGATACTTGTCAAAAGCATCAGATAGACCTTAATTTGAATAAATGCATATTCGGAGTACCCTAAGGGGTACTCCTGGTCCATGTTGTTTTCAAGCAGGGATTGATGGTAGGCCCTGCCAAAATTGCAGTAATTGTCAATTTGGAAGCCCCGAAGAATTTCAAACAACTAAGCGCAACGTTGGACCATACAATATATTATAGGAATTTCATCAAAGCGTATGTGCAAATCACCGCGCCTATAGAAAAAATATTGAAGAAGGATGCAACGTTTTGTTGGGATGAGGATTGCCATAAAAGTTTGGATTTCTTAAAGCAGAAAATGGTCATCGTGCCCATTTTAGTTTTCCCTGACTGGAATAAGGAGTTCCACGTTCATGTAGATGCTTCCTGCATCGCACTAGAAGGTGTGCTGACCCAACCAAGTGAAGGAGATATCAACCATCCAATAGCATTTGCATGTAGAAATTTGTCAAAGGCGGAAAGGAAATATTCAACCACAGAACGCAAAGGTTTAGCAATGGGGTATGCGCTGCAGGAATTCAAGCACTATCTGTTGGGTGCACACTTCAAGATGTATACAAATCATTTTGCTATTAAATACTTGGTCAACAAGCCTGTGTTAGGGGGGGGATTTGTAGATGGTTGTTGCTTTTCTAGGAATATGATTTCGAAGTAAATTAGGGGAATTTTGAGGTCTAAAATGGGCCTTCTAAGAAAAATGTACAACCAAAGTAAACTTTATAAAAACCAATAGGATTCAAGATGATGATGTCAACAATGGGGGATGATTCACCATTTTTGGAGTAAAAAAGTAAAAATATTAAAAAATAATAAAACTACTTTTTCAACTCGTATTTTCAACTTATCTCCCTAAGGATTTACTCAAATTTCGACTGGGATTACTCATTGGATGAAATATTTAATTCCTCATCCAAGCAGTACCCATGTTGTATACTTTCAATGGATCCTGCTACACGAAAAATGAGAAATAAATGAAAAATATGATTGCAATCACATTTTTCATGTATTTGTCATTTTTCGTGTAGCAGGGTTCATCAAAAGTATGCAACATGGGTACTCCTTGGATGAGGAATCAAATTTGGCATCCAATGAGTGTTGCTACTTTAAATTTGGGGAAACCCATAGGGAGATAAGTTGAAAAAATAGTTTTTTCTTTTTTCCCTCTAAAGTTTGATGATGTAATCTAATCTTATTTTATTATTTCCACTATTATTTTATAAATTCCTCAGGAGGCCCATTTTAGACCTCAAAAATGCCCTAATGATTGTGAAGCCAAGGCACTTGAATGTTGGTCCATATCACCTATCGCGAATTGAGAATGGGGATGAGCCTACGAGTCTGGAGGAAGGGTTGCCTAATGCACAGCTCTTTGTAGTTCACGTCACGAATGATCATTTCGTAGATATAATTCAATTCTTGTCTACATGCATTGCTCCTGAAGGGTACCCGACGCAACGAAAGAAAGAACTGGTGGTCCAAGCTATAGATTTCTATGTTATCGCCAGACACTTATACAAAATGGGATTTGATGAAATATTGTGTAGGTATGTTTCGGAGTATGAGTGGCAAAGTATCCTTGCAGAAGCACATGGAGGAATAGCGAGAGAACATTATGTAGGAAGAGAAATTGCGCAGAAGATCCTATGCACAGGACTTTGGTGGCCGACTTTGTATAGGGACTCCAAAATATATTGTAGGGCATGCGATGTTTGTCAGAGGATAGGGAGACCACCACGAAGAGATGAATTGCCACTGAATCTTCAAGTGATCTTGCAGGCATTTGATAAGTGGGAAATACACTTTGTGGGACCAATACAGCCACTGGGGAAGAAGACAGGGACCATATATATCACTTCTGTGACTGAATACTTAACTAGGTGGGCAGAGGCATGGCCTGCAAACAATTGTAGCACCGCTACTGCCATGAAGTTTATTTTTGAATATATCCTGTCTCGGTTCAGCTACCCTAATATTTTAATGAGTGATAGGGGCACACACTTCTTGAATGAGTCAATTGTTGCATTGCTTGAGGAATTCCATAGATATCATCAGAAGAGTACTCCTTATCACCCTCAAGTGAATGGCACAGTAGAAGCCTTCAACAAAATTCTAGAAAGCGCTTTGATGAAGATTTGCAACGCGAAGCGAAATGACTGGGATGTGTTTAGACCAGCGGTCTTCTAGGCATACAGGACTACCTGCAAAAAGTTAATAGTACAAACACCATTCAAACTAGTATATGGGCAAGAGGTTGTAATACCCATGGAGTACATAGTGCTAATCTTACAGGTTGCAGCAATTAAGGACATGCCCGATCGCGATACCATGGAGGAATGACCCTTGCAGGTCGTTGAGTTGGAGGAGGATCGCTTCTTGGCTGGATTTCATCAGCAAGTGCAAAATAACTGTGAAAATGCAAGGCATGATCGCCATATCAAATAGCACACCTTCAAGATCGAAGATTTAGTGCTGCTATATATGACAGTAAGTTCACAAATTTCTCGAGAAAATTTCAAATGCTTTCGCTGAGGCCATATTTTGTGAAGGAAATTACAGATGGAGGCACAGTTCAACTCGCGAAGTTGGATGGGGAATTATTTATGGGAAAAGACAATGTGAGTCGATTGAAGTTGTACAAGGGTGATCCTGCACCTGCGCAATGATTATATGATTGCGGGATAGTCTTAGTACTCCCGATAGCTGCAAGGAAGTACGGGATTATAAACTACACTGCTTGAAAGTTAGAAAAGAAAAGTGAATGGGTTGTGCGACAAGTTGAAGGATGTCACCAAGGGGAGTTGTGCTAAGTGGATAGGTCCCACACAACCTGGCCAAAAGGTGGTCGTTGGAAGCACTGTAGCTGATTTGATGGTGATTTTTCCATTGGAAGGAGTGGGGGGAAAGCATTTATGGAGCATATCTTTGGAAATATGCCGCCAAATGTGCATTAATGGGAAACAGTTGGATTTGAATTCAAATTGGTCTGTAAAGATGGCATACCACTCCGCATTCAAACACTTTGCTTCCTACAAGTTTTCCTTAACTTTTTTCGCCTTGTTTTGTGCCAAGTAAAGTGTTGTATATCTGAGAAGGATTGGGAAAAAATTCTTTCACAGTCAGATTTCACAAACTTGCCTGATTAGCACCGTAAGATCATCATTGAGAGAATGACTACAACTCGCTCTAAGACAGAGCTAGCCCAACCTGTACCTACCAGGGTTTCTGACTACTACACCTAAGTCACCAAGTACTAGGCCATCTGCTTCCACGATGGGAGATAAGAAGCAGAAAAATCCTCAGCAAGCCCTAATGTGACAATCATCACAGAAAAACCCGACTGACATCCTCTAGAATGGCAAGATGATCATTCTAAACAATCGACAAAGCCCTTGGACCTAGATGAGGAAGAACTGTGCGAGGGCATAAAGGAGATTGATGCAAAGGAGGTTGAGCCGATAACTCGACTGGCAAAGTATATCCCACCCTGAAAAGCCACTGCTAAAGTGCCAAAAGACCTAGATAACGTGAAGTTTATGGTTTCCAAACCATTGTTTCTGAATATTTTGTTGTTTGAGAGAAATGTGTTGCCCTGTATACCGAATTTGAAAATGGAGGATTGGGACCTGGGGGACCATGAGAGATTTCCACATTTGGCGTCGAAAAAGTACCTGACAAAAGTATACTATGAAGAGTCGAACATTACGCTGCTAGAACCAATGAAATGGGTGGTTGGTGTTGGGGCCATAGGGCTCCTCAATATGTTGTGGGTGTCGCACTTCAGTCGTGCCAATATTAACACCATCTGTGTGCGCCAATTGTTGATGTTGGTACACGATGGGTGCCTCTAGTTGGGAGAACCCATCCCGACCACTAATATGTTGATCCATAGAATAACATTTCTACCATACCATGGAGTGGAACCTGCAGAGTTGTTTGTAGGTAAATCACAGGAGAAGAGGTTAGAAGACCAAACAAAGAGTGATTTTTGGTCTAGTGAAGAAGTCATTCGGTTATTCCATCTAGTCCATCTGAGATGTCATGGTGCAAATTTTTGTGTAGATATTAGCCGGTAAGATCATGAGAAAGTGCCATGCAGATGAAGTACCGACACCAGTTATCTCTTTGGCTACGTAGCGTGCCAAAGGAGTCTAGTATAACTGGGCTCAATACTTATGTAAAGATTTTCTGGAGGACTGTAGGAAGGTCCTCGATGAGGGCAAGGCATTCCACTACGCCTGGTTGTTTCTGCTGATCACTTTGGTGGCTTGGAGGATGCCCAAAGAGATCCAATTCCCTCAGCGGGAGTCATACCTACCAGAGGCTATGAAGTTCGCTTCACTATGGGATACTAAAGACCCCACGTGCGTAATGGAGACAAAGATCTTATGGGTTTTGCTTGAGACAGAACTAAGGATGGTGATCAACCAAAAACCAAGGTTATCACCCACTTTGCAAACGCAATATGATAATTTCATTGATTTTAAGGTAGATTTCCATAATCTACACATTTGCGCAAAGAAGGATGCCATGGGCATATGGCAAAAATTGCCTTACTTAGTTACCGAGGAAGATATATTATGGGTTGTCAGCATGTGGCCAAGTGACTGTCTCAACCCTTCTGATGCTGGTGCAAGTACCAGTAAGGCTGTTGAAGGTTTAGTAGCGCAGGCCTCAGTAGCAGAAAAGAAGAAGGAAGCACAAAAGGCTTCCTCTTGAGAAAAGGTTACACAGAAGAAAGAAGTTGTTGCAAGGGAGAAAGAAGCGGCGGCCAAGGATAAAGAAGCAGCGCAGGAAAATACTGTGTCGCAGGCCACCATTGACCTCGATGAGTCAGACACAGAGTGAACACATGTGGAGGAAGAAATGGAGGTGAAAGAAGAAGGGGGTGTAGAGTTGGAGTCCCCCTTCGTTGTCAAGAAGCAGAAGAAGAGGACTTCCACAGGACCGCGCAAGAAGAAAACGTCTGATAAATTAGTAGGCGTGACACCTTTGGTCCTCACAGAAGGGGACTTAGACGAAATTGGGGATGTGTTCTGCGACACCACGATGGACCTGTGGGGCCACTTTGAAGAATAGTACCAACAGACGCTTGGTAAGGTACAGCAGGGCCTGCGGGAGTTGTAAGTCCAAAAAAGTCTTCTTCAAGCAGCATGGGGCAGGCAAGTGTGAAGCAAGAAGCCTAAATCAAGCGAGTGGGTCAGTCTTGGATGTAGAAATTACCTTGGATTTCCACATCGTTCAACTACCAGAAGGGTCCCTGCGCATAGACTTAGCAGAATAAAGGGCGCACCTATTGCATATGAAGTATCTGAGTCTAAATTTGGTCGCTCTTCCCATTCAGATCTGCACAAGATTCACCAAGGGATGTCAGACGAACTCAGGATACGGGAGAAACACGCACTACTGGTCATCAATGACGTAAAGGCTATTAACGAGAAGATCTTTGAGGAAAAGGTGCAGGCCCTCAAGGAAAAGGAGTAGGTAGCAGCGCGAAGCCAGCAGTTGGAAGAAGCTACTGCATACTCCTACGGTGAGCTTCCAGAGCTCAAGATCCCAACAGAAGCAGCCTCCGTGGAGAAAATTAAAAAGTTGGTTGTTGTAGTTAAAGAGTCTAAGGATGCAATCGGTCAAGTTAGGTTTGAGTTGCCGCTGAAAATCTCATAGTTACAACTAAAGCTACAGCCCAGTACTCCCCTAGACATTTGAGAGCGACGCGAAGCTTCTGTCAAAGAGGAAATGGCCACCTTGCAAGTTGCAGTCAAGGGTTGCACTGATTTGTTCGAACAGACCATGGAATTATGGACCTCATTGTAGGAGGATCCAATTCTGCATAATATCGAAGCGAACATCAAGGAAAAGTAGAGACAGCTTGATGAAATCAGGTCGACTGTACTAACCTTAGTCCCAGTGCAAAGGTTCACTAGATTACAAGAAGGAAAACTCATTCAGAATGAAATTGATGAGTTACGTCGCAAGGAAACGATCATCTCTTCATGGATACAGCTGTGGGTGGATGAGGCTAGTGAGTTGACTCTATTAGTGTAGAGAAAGCTAAAAGGGATGCAGTAAACACAAAGGACCATGGGCCTTGCAGTTCAAGTCCCAACTACTGAAAAACTGGTCGAGGAAGTGTGTCAAGATGTTGCATAAGGAACAGCATACCTCTAGGTGTTAAAGATTGAATTCAGCAAGTTGTAGATGAAGATCGAGGCGCCACCAACTGAGTGACTCAAGAACGAGTCACGACTCTGTGTTGGGGGCCTGTTGGGACAAGGTCCCCTAGGGTAAATTCTGTAACTATTTTTTTATATTTATAAAGTCTTTGCATTTTAAGGGAGCGGAGCACAAAGGTCATAGGAGTCAAAAGGGACTTTATTCCCTTATTTTGTTAGAAGATAGGATGTTTTGTGACTCTCCCATGGTTCGTGGACCATGGTATTGTAAAAGAATAAGCTATAAAAAGGGGTCATAAAGAGCCATTGGAGGTAACTTATTATTGAATATCATTGTATGGGCAAGTAGTCTGAGGCTGAAAAGTTTGTTTTATGTACTTACGCAAAGGGGAAGGCTCCTGCAGCTATGTGCATGGAGACCTTGGTAAGTCCACAAGATGAGTACGTGGGCCCCTGTACCTTTTTGTGTGGGGAAGAAGAGTCTGTAACAGAAGGGTTATATCTAATAAAGACTATTTTGGAGTGATATTTGTGTATTTGTGCCTTTATGTTTACTTATGCAATTTTTGTGTATTCACTCTGTTTTCTACATGTATCTGAAGAAACGCTCAATTGATGCACGAAAGTGGTATATCTACATGTTTACTTGATGTTATAAATGTTCAAAGGGATTTGTGAAGGGTTATATTATGTTCCTGCATGTCACTATAATTTTCCACAATTCAAGGGTTAGGGTTCGCGAAGGTCGGAATAAAGCCTTACGAATCACAGAAACCCATCACATAGACCTCTGGATGCAAAAACCTGGTTCTGTCATCCCCCAATACTGCCTCGAGTGAGACTGTAGCCTACGCTATGTAGGTTGTTGGCGAAAGGGCTATTAGTTTAGGGTTTTGTTGGTTGGCACAGCTAACTCTAAACCTAGGTCAAGACCCCTCAAGCCAACACCTGCTAATTTTTAGAGGTCACTTTTAAGTATATTTGTTTAACTTATTGATGACTATGTTAAGATATAAATGGATGATTTAACTCCTTATGGATGTGACTTCCAGGAAGCTCTCTCTAATATGTGTAAAGTGTTGAAGAAATGTATTGAAATGAATATCTCATTGATCCCTGAGAAATGTGAATTCTTAATAAATGCAAGGAATATCCTTGGCCATTCCATATCTAAGGAAGGGATACAGGTTGACTTAAACAATATTTCCATCATAAAAAGGGTCCCTACCCCTCAGAAGAAAAGATATGTTAGGATTTTCTTGGGATTATTTGGGTATTATAGAAGGTTCATCAAATACTTTAGTAAAGTGGATTCACCTTTGTTTGGATTACTAGCCAAGGATTCAGTTTTTTGTTGGAAAAGTAACTTTCAAGAGGCCCTTAAAGTGTTGAAAGAAAATTTCACCATTGCACCCATCCTTAGGGGTCACAAATGGGCACTGCCTTTCCATATCCATACTGATGCATTAGATAAATTTGTGGGGGAAGCCTTAGGACAAGTAGAAGATAAATTTCCTTATGCTATATATTTCATTAGTAAGAATTTGTCTAAAGCTTAGTTGAATTACACTATCACTGAAAAAGAACTCTTAGTTGTAGTACATTCTTTAAACAAATTTAGGCACTATATCACTGGGTATCAAACTTTTGTTCATACTGATCATGAAACCATTAAATATTTGATGAATAATCATTATGTCAATGCCAGGATAATTGTATGGTTTTTACTATTACAACAGTTTGATTTGACTATTATTAACAAATAAGGGAAAGAAAATGTGGTTGCGGGTTTCTTGTCCAGACTAATCTTGGCTACAGGTAATGAGGAGATGGTGGATGATCAACTTCCATATAAACACCTCTTTGACATCTTGGTGTTTTCTCTTGGGTTCGCTGACATCACCAACTACTTGGTTGCTAGGAGGTTCCCTCCTAATCTATGATCCAAATAGAAAAGAAATATTGTAAGGAAAAACGCTCCTTTCACTTGGATTGGGGGCAATATTTTCAGATTGGGACCAGATCAGATCTTGAGGAGATGTGTAATGGAAGAAGAGATCTTTAACATCCTCTCAACATGTCATGATGGACCTTGTGGGGGTAATTTTGTTGCTGAGATGATAGCCTTTAAAGTTTTACATTTTGGTTACTATTTCCCCACTTTACATCAATATGAAAGGAGATACACCAGCAGATGTAATCATTTCCAAAGGATGGGAAAACCCACACACAGGGATGAAATTTCCCTACAACCTCAAGTGGCCTTAGATCCATTTGAAAAGTGGGGCATGGATTCGTTTAGCCAATTGATCCACCATTAGGACAGAAGAGGTACATCGTTGTGTGAACTGACTACTGACAAAGTAGGTTGAGACAAAGGCATTCAAAAAAGCAACTGAGGAAAAGGTGGTTGAGTTCTTAGGAGAAAACATCTTCTACAAGTTTGGGTCTCCAAGGGAGGTAGTCACTGATCAAGGAGCACAATTCGAATAAAATCTAATTGAATATCTCATGAGGCAACACCATATTAATCATAAGACATCCATTGCCTATCACCCTTAATAAAATGGGCAAGTAGAGGTCACAAATAGAGCATTGGAGAGCATCCTCACCGAGGTTGTTAGCATCAAATGGAAACATTGGGAATATATACTAGTAGAGGCCACTTCAGCCTACAATACCACTTGGAAAACCCCCACTGGGTTCACTCCATATGACTTGGTTTATGGGAAGAAGGTTTTTCTTTCTTTTGAGTTTAAATATAACACTTTGAGGATGGTAGCTTAGTTAGACTTAGAATTTACTACAACACAACAAGAAATGTAGCTCCAACTTAATTTCTTGGATGAGTTCAGGATGCAAGCTCTCCTACACACTAAAGTCATACAATTGCAAAGAAAGATCTGGCATGAAAAGAATATCAGGGAAACAACTTTTCAAGAAGGAGACTGGACCCTGTTATATGATTCTAGGTTCAAATATTTCAAAGGAAAGATAATGTCAAGATGATTGGGTCCATATATAGTATTAAAGTGTCATGAAAATGGATTTTTCCATATCAAAAACATTGATGAGGAAGGTATTCCCTTACTTGTAAATGGTTATAGGTTGAAGCTATATAGAAGTCCTATGTCCAAGGAAGAATTTATTAGTTCAGTCAGCAGAGAATTAAATGTGACTGGGAGTTTCATAGCTTCCAAGTCCATAGTATTCTTAAAATTTTGAAAAATAAAAAAATAATAACAAGAAGGCATGGATGAAAACCTCTGTGAGGCATCTGAGGCCAACTCCAAGGTTGAAAAACTCTCTGAGGCATACCAGGAAAAAAAAAGAGGGGAAAATAAAGATCCCTAGGTGAAAACCTCCTTTGAGGTGCCTAGTGCATGCATGCAAGTTGAAAACCTCCACAGAGGCAACATGCTTGCCTAAAAACAAAAAAACAAAAAGAGAAAAGAGGAACACATGGAAGAAGCTTACACCATTCCTACTAACCTTTTTCTTTTTTGCAGGACTGCACACAATTGGCATATTTTATGGCTACAAGACAAAACTTACAAGCTCTCATGCATCCTTCCAACCATACAACTCATCCCCATACTCTCCACTCATATAACCATCTCTCTCCACCATCCAATCAACAAGAAATTTGAATTTCACCTCCTCACTGTGATGCTACAAGAAGGACATGTACTGCTACAGGAGGTCATGCAATGCTACAAGAGGAGCATGTGAAGCTACAGGAGCAGGATCCAATGAGATTAATATCCCAAAATTTCATGATGCCTCTAGGAAATGATAAATGGGGTCCTCCAAATATTTAATCATCACCCATCCACTCCATTTCTCCAAGACTTGCTCAAAATTTCCACTTTGTCCTACCTCTAAGAAAAAAAACACAGAAGCCATTGTTTTTTGTTTCTCCAATATCTTCACTACTTCCTCATAAGTCTAACCCTTCCCTCATGGATTTTCATCATTTACCTCAACATCATCATGCAAAATGAATACTTCAAGGGAGGATTAAATGATTGCTACAGGGAGAAAACTCCTTTTGTAGCAACTCGTGCAGTCACAACAGAAATATCTTAGATCTTTTTTTTCCAAAAAAAAAATCATGATGGAGCCATGTCTACAACCAGGAAGGGACACATCATCCTCAGGAAGGCATTCTACTAATAGTAGAAAATTAGACATCGGGGGCACCTTCACAGAAAAAGAAAAGTTATCAATCAGGGTATCATCAAGTTATGAAGACATGCATAAGAAACAAGCAAAAGATTCAACTCCCTCTGAGATCATGATGTTATATGGCCCAGCGCTAGAATGCAACCATCTCCAAAAATTCAATCCACAAATAGGCTCAGGTATGGAAACCCTGACCTATTCCTTATGCATAAAATGACTAAAATGTGTAATGGATGAGAAAGGAGTTTTAATAGGATGGAGGCATGGAAAATTTTAGGGGCTAATGTTCGCCCAGTGGGCTAATTTTCCTTGATTTTTCCAAAAAACGATTCGCCAATTACCAATTTTTATAAAAGACGATTCGCCCAAATTTTAGAATATAAAATTATTTTACCTCAAAAATCGCCAATATTATATAGAGACTATATATAAAATCATTATAGATTTGAATAATTTTAAAAATATATCAGTACACATTTTATAGTTTGCATATTAGGGATTAGTGAGATTCGCCAATGTTTTAAACTTCAAAAAAAATTTCTATCCTTAAAATTTTCCTTGGATGGAGGTGGCCAGTGAATTTGACCACCCTTAGCTAGTGAACTTAAGTTTATATTAGTCACCCATGCAATGTGGAGATTAAACTCAAAGTGAGGTGGTGTTCATGAAGAGTGGGGTGATAATCACAATGAGAGGAAATTATTACGAGTGGGGACAATGGTCAAAAAAAGTAAACACATGTATATGCCATGTCACCAAAGAACTCTGAGCTTTTACCCCAAAGAGAATATTATGTATTGGGCTTAACTTCATTTGCACCATCGCTCATTCCAAAAATAGGTAGAAGAAGGACGAGCTATTGTATTAGACCACCTAGGGTGGCACCAAGAAATTTTTAACCATGTCTACAGGTGCTACAGGTAGTTCTGAGATACTACAGGAGGGCTAAGAATGAGATACAGGGGAAATTGAAAGGTGAAAAAGGAGTCACAGTGGTTCAGAATTGTCTCAAAACCATCACACACACACAAAGGTGTTTTGACAAGAATTAAGTGACATCCTCATTCATTGTTTTTACATCCATTTACATGAGAAATCTTCTTCGTGGCAGAAGTAGAGCCAGTATATCCAGAAGTCGATCCAGCACTAGAAGCAGGAGCGGATCCACCAGCTTTTGTATTTGACCGAGTGAAAGCATTGGTAGCAGGGTTGGTTTCCCTTCTAAGTAAGGTTCCATATTCAGTTGACCGAGATGATGATCTTGACCCGAGACCAGTATTTATTCCTCTCCTCTCCCTCTCCTTAACAGTCGAGCCCCTGACGGACCTTATGGTCGACCACCTAAAGGTCCTCTCCTTAACAGTCGAGATTGATAGCATGTAACAGTCAACTTAGCAGTAGGAGTTATTTTTTTAAATTGTTGTGGTTCGAAGCAGAGAAAAGGGGTTTGGTTGATATCAATTCTAGAACCCTTCTCCCTCACTGCTACCAAGGAATTTAACATTGTTTCACCACTGAGATTGTTTAAAAAATTGAATTCCATACCTAAGTAGTGCAAAGGAGGAACAATAGAATAAATGGGAGTAGGATTTAATAGAAGATAACCCTCAGACGCCAAGAGGATTCACCAACACCCTCCTTTAGTGTAAATCTTCAAAAGATGCCAATGGTTGGGCTTCTTTGAGTTTTTAAAGGGGTATGATTATGATCTCACTCATGAATTTTCCATGGCATTACATTCTCAAGGAGAAGATAGTGCCACTATTTTTGTCAGAGGGTTTTCCATCTCTCTAATTCCTGAAACCATAAGCAAAGTGACCACCTTACCCCTAGGAATTCGGTGGAGCAAAGAAGACAAGGTAGTGAGTGTCACAGCTAGGAAAAACTTCTTCATTTTGAAAGAGAATCTTGTAGAAGATAAGAATGAAGTAAGAAGAGAAATCCTACCTTACCCTTTGGATGAGGTAGCTTACGATATCCTCAAGTATATAACTTATGAAGGGATATTGAGTGTGGTTTATGCCTACCACATTAGGTTGCTCTGTGAGCTAAGTTTCAAGGCAAAATTGCCTCTCCCTCAAAGACTTAGTGTTCCCCATTTCCTCCTACAATCAATCATGGATATGAGTCAGAAGGTGAGAGAAGGAAAGCACCATCATTTACCTCACCATGGGCTCATCAAGTTAATAGTGATGGATGCTTTGAGCCACTTAAGGATACATGTCCTATGGACTAAATTTTTGTACATGGATAGGGATAATTTCATAGAAACCCAAGTCATCACACCCAGAGAAACACCAGCCTCTAGCATTGGAGGTAAAGTAGGAAATACATAAGAAGAATAAGGATAAAAAACAGAGGAAGAGGTAGCAAAAATAGAATAAGGGGAGAGAAAAACAGAGGAAAAAGAGGCAGCAGAGATCGAGGAAGGAGAAGAAGAAATTAAAGGATATAAGGGGGAGAATAAAGTAGAAGAAAATTTGTTCCCTAAGGATACTTCCAACCCCTAAGAAGCAGAGAAACAACCACACAAAATAAGTCTATCTCCAGGGAATTTGAACAAGAATTAGATGCAACATTGGCTACATTGGGCACACCTTTCAAGCCCAAAAGGAAGCAATCAAGACAAGGTCCCCTATATTTCAAGACCAAGAAGAGCACTAGAATTAGAAAGGGGAAACTACAAACTCCCACAATGGTCAATATCATTATTGATGAATCACCATGTAGAAAGGAATAAGTAGGACCCAATGAGAGAAATATTTAGGAGGTCACTTCTCCTAAAACCAAAACCAAGTCACCCGTAGCATCTGTGGGTAGGCCCACCACTAGGTCAGTGACCTTCAAGAAACCTAGGAAACAAGTTTCCTTTCAACAAGCAGAATAAGATAAGCTACAAGAGAGGCCTATTTTTCTACAGGAGGAATAGGGGAAGCTACAGGAGCAAAAAAGCAGGCTACAAGAAGAAGAAGACACCTGAAATTCAGTTGGAAAGGACCTCCAAGAGCTCCAAGATATTGATCCATGGCCTAGCTTGGGATCATCCTTGAAAAATTGCAGTCCCACTCCTCTATGAGATGGAGATAGAGAGAGGAATAACACATAGGTGGATGCAAATTTCCAAATCCAAGAATGTGGAAGATGTGGGACTCATGGAGGAGAAAGTCATTGAAATGGGTAAGGAATTGAGTGATTTGAGACAAAGGGAGTCTATTATGAAAGAGAAACTACGGGCATAAAACACAAGGTTGAGAGAGAGGTTGCATGAGAAAGAAACACAATTTTCCACCATGGAAAGTATCTCTATGGAAGCCTTGCAATGCAAGAAACCATCAAAATATTATGCTCTCTTCCTCAAATAATAGTGATTGGAGTTCCAAATAAAATCTATAACACAATATGGGTCTTTTCCTTTTCATGACTATAGACAAATTATTAAGTTTTGAAAACAAACTAGTATGGCAGACAAGGTAGGGTAAAGTTAGTTGAATTCTATATGCATAATTTCATTTTGACATATCTAAATTTCCAGGATCCCAATTAAAGATTGGGGGTCATGCAGCTAATGGCTTTATCATCTTGCTTGACTCATGAGGAGACAAGGGCTAAGGAGGTGAAAAAGGTAATGACAAAAGAGGATAAGGAGCCCTTATATATCATAGCAGAGCTAATGAGCCCTAGGTTATCATAAAAAATCATAACCTCATCTACTATGATGATACTTTGGGAAAAAAATACAATGCAACCCAGGAGCAAGCAATCTTGCACTTTAGAATGTTGGGAACAAAGAGTTTGCAAGCTTGCCAAAGAAGATGGCTTGCCTTACCCCGCAGTCTACAAGTTAAAGAATATCACTCTCTTGAAAGGATAAGGAATGCCTTGGAAAGAACACCATTGTAAAAGACAATCATGCAGAGGATGAACATCATATGGATAGGACTCCAACTCAGTCCACCCTTTCTGTTAGGCTTATAAGAAGGAAGAGACGAAACAAAAGAGCAAAAGGAGTGGATTGAGATAGAAATAAATGCAGGTTTTTACCCATAAGAAGACACACCATCTAACGTTCCTTGGGATGTCAGAGAGGCCACCAAGGCCATTAAAGAGCTTCACATGAATGACTAAGTTGCTCAGAGGATGAGCAACACCTTCAGCAAGGGGGGTGATGATGAGACCCATCAATAGGTATTTCTTGAAGATCATCATGCCATCCTCCAGCCTTAAAACTATCCTTTTCTCAAATTAATTCACATTTTTTGTTATAATATACTTAGTAAGAAGTGTAAAATGTGTTTTTCATAGTATGTGTTCTAATGTGGTTTAATTTCAGGAAAAAGAAGAATTTTTTAGGCATTTACTATGCAGGGGATTGATGGAGACAATAGGGAGAGAATTTAGGGGGTTTTTCCACCTCCTTAACTCCCTAACTTGGCTTTGGATCACATCATCCTCTCTCGCCAGTTTGAATTCATTTACAGTCGAACAACTCCTAGTACAAGTGAAGCTCAAGAGGGACCAGATCCACCATTTCTAAGATCAAGGAGGAAATCATTCTTAATTTCAAGGGAGTTTCTATCAGCTACCCTTTTGTATAAATAAACGAGATGAAAAGCTCATTAAGATTTGAAGTTTTGATTTAGCTATGTGTAGTTATTGAGCTCAGAGCTTGAAATTGTCTTCTTGAACTTTTATGTGATGTATGAGACTTTTATTTTATGATAATGAGAACTTGTATATTAATCTACATCTTAGTTATTTTAAGAGGGTGAGACCCTTGGGTTTGGGCCCAACCCAGAGGCTTTGGTCCCTCTTTTGTACTTGTGTTTTGTTCTTAGTTCCAAGCATTTCATAGTTTCCTTTGATTTCAGTAGAGATTAAGCTATAAAAACCTATGATTTCAAGCTTCTACATCACCTTTCTTGTGGGAGTATGGTTGGAAGGATTCACAATCTCAGTCCAAAACTATTGATGCAGGAGCATCAAGACCTTTTTCTCCATTTGTAAATATGGGGTGTGATAATATTAATTTTTAAATATGGGGTGTGATGATTTTTAATATTATCTTAATTAATTTGAATTAAATAGGAGAATGTGAGGATCTATTGTAAATATCTTTTTATTTAATAAAAGGATATTAGGGAATTTAATTAGTGGAAGGATTTTAGGGATAAAATCTAGATTATAGGGGTGTTGAGATACTTTGGGATTTTGTGGAGTGACTAAAGGGATATGAACCAAAATTGGTTCAATTCAATTGATATAGATTAGTGAGATTGAGAGTGAACAAAAAGGGAGTGAGTGTGAGAAGTTCTCTTTGGGAGCCTTCGGGCAGTTTGTGAAAGGGCCATGGATTTGCATATCTGGCCATAAATATGGTTGTTGTGTATACTTGTTTTATGTAAATACTAACATGTTGAATTCAGTTATGAATGAACTTGGTTGCCTTAATGACTTCTGAGATGGTTCTGCGTATAATGGCAGAAATCGATGTGTGATAATGATTGAAATTGCGTGAAGTGCGGTGATTATAATTACCTACATGCGCCATTGCTATGGTTGTTATTCATTCTGGAATTCGCTTGCCTTTCATATAGCGCCGAGAGTAATTGTTATGCATGTTCAGCATTTGTAGATTGAATGTCGGGTGTATACGGATAGTTTGATGTTCAAGTTTAATTAGTGATGGATACGCGTGTATACACAGCGGTTTCCCTTAGAAGTGTTGCGGCCTAACAATTCAATACGCCTATAGATATCACATAGTCCGTTGACCAATGAGTTGGAGCCGGCGTGCTATTAATTTGAATTGATGTATGGTTCGCTATGATATAGATTTGATTATGCTTCCGATAGTGCAAGTGAAGAGCGGATATATAAAGCTACAAAGCACCGAGTATATATATGTATAGTGCTGTCGGTCCATGGTTTAAAAGCCTGCAAACAAACAGTGCGATGTGATTATAAACGAGTCCAGCGTATGGATTTCATGAGAGCGTCGATGACAAAGAATTGTTGTGGATATGCAAGAGCGTAAGGGGAAAGCATACGTCCATAAACCGCCAGTGAATGGTTGAAGATCTGCGGGTTAATTAAATCAGAGTCGCAGCGGAACTGGCCACGTGTTAGAAGGCTGCATCAAACTGTATCTAATTGTATTGAGCTATCGCCAAGTTGTATTTGTGTTGACCGAACTGTATAGGGAACGGAGATGTGGAGCTGTCTATCCGTAATAGTCTTGGGTCATGATAAAGCTCCGCCGAGGCAACGTATACATAAATTCGAGTCTGATGTCTGCACAATTGATTAGGGTGTGCGATCTGTGTGTGATTTTATTTAGCTGAAGAGTTCTTGCGTTAATGAAATCTTGGCGCTGTTAATAGTAGCGAATTGAGAGAAGTTTAATACAAGCATCAGATCGTGGAGAAATGATCCAAAATCGCGCCATATAGTCACAGATCCAGCTGCGGAATTTGTGGATCATCATTTCGAAAGTGGGAGTTACGCTCATTGCATCGACCGACGTGGGCTGAAGGCATCAGAGGAGGCGCAATTTAAAAGATTGAAGAACCAATTTCTGTTGAAGTCACGATCAATTAAATCGCAGGGTCTAAATTACTATTCTGAAGATGAATATATGATTGCATTCGAAAGGAGCGCCCAAGTAATTAGAAAAGTGATTGAAAGGTATGCATTCACGTTAAGTCAGTTTGTAAATAATTTGAGTTTGCCAAAAGATTAGAAATGTGTGAATGTTTGATCTGTAGCATCAAGATTAAAAGGGAATGCAGAGTGTTGAAACTGCATGTGGAAATGTTGAAAAAAATCCATCACATTAGAGACGGCGTAATTCCAAAGGTCGAGTCCAAGTGGGTGCAATAAAACTATGGAGTAGTTAAATCGAATGGAGTATTGTATGCAGGGTTGAACGCATTAACTGGCATTGTTTAATTTGAACGTTGTTTGACAGAAATTGAAGGCGCAAGGCATGAAGGAACAGTTAAACTTCGACTTAATTGCAGGGAGAGTCGATGGGTGAATTTGCAAAGACGTTTGTTAAGATATTTTAAATATTTGCAATGGCATTATTTAAACAGAATTTTATCCGGCTTATCAAGAGCTGATTGTAATGGAGATTGAATAAATGAGGTATGGAATGTGGATTGTGAAAACAGATTTGAATATTGATTGTTTGACAATTTGATGCTGATGAAATGGTTGAGTTGAAAAGTATTTTGAAAATACCAGGGATTGGTATTTTTAATTTGAGGAAAAACAATTGAGAAGCAGGTTGATATGTGTTACTATTGAAGATCCTGGCTTTGCAGGCCTAGCCCTGCGTCAAATATTGTGTTTATGGTTTCTTGGAAATAGATGAATGTTATTTTTTCTTCTTCACATTTTATTTTTGTAGCTTAGAAATCAGTTCAATGATCAGAGTAGTTTTATGGCTTAAAATAGATTGTATTCAAATTCAGCTCATGTTTTCCATCATAGTTTATATCGTGGTTTTAATGATCAATGGATGTATGCATGTGGTTGGTTGCAGAGATGTGTTGATCTGCAGAGGAGGGAACCTCTTTCACGTCCACATTGGAATCCTCCATCTTCTCTTTACATGCCTCAATTTTGTCCCAAAACTATGTTTCCATAGTCACTCTACCTAGTAAATTTAGGACATTGTGAGCATTCATCTTGGTGCAAGACAGACCTCTAAGAGGTCATGAGCTTGGCTAGGAGGCTTAAACCAACCTTCCTTCACTCTCTCTAACCTTCATCCACCTATTCATGCCCTCAATACATCATCTCCAATCTAAAGAGGCTCTTGGAACCCCTCTTGTAGCATCACAGGTCCTCCTATAGCAATACAAGACCTCCTGTAGCATCACCTGTGGCAGGCATGTAGCACCACTTTTCTTCAATTGTTTTGCTCCCCACTTCAACCTTAGCTCAGTCAAGATGAATATTGCCACCAATTTTTGATTTGATGATCAAGAGAATCTCCTAGACCACTCTAGTCATTCCTTTTTCTCACTGCAAAACAGAGTAGAATTAGTGTTTTTCAATCACAAACATGATGCAAGTTAGATTTCCGATTTTCAAGAAAGTGTGAAATAGGTAGATGATACATGTTTTGATAAATTATTCAAGATAGATTATCTTTCCTTCTGCAAGTAGATTATCTCTTTTCCTTTTATGAAATGATTAATTAGAATCTACAGGTTGAGTAAATGGCATTTTCCCTTTCATATCTAGAACCAGTTTTCAATTGTTCTTTCATCAACATGCTTTCACTATAGTACAGTAGGAGGAATGGTATTTAAAAACCTTGATATAATGTCATGACTGAGGGTGGCATGAGTAGTATATAACCTATTGTGCATATAACAATGTCACCTCTAAGTTTGTACGAACCCCAGGTTGATAATTTGGGTTGAGGAGCCCTTGGGAGTTGCAACATTCTTGGTTCAATACTAGGGCTTACCACTGAGAAGTTCAATAGCTTACTTATATATAAAATGAGAGATAAAAACCCCTCGAAGTGGAAATAATGTCTAGTTGGCTTGATCCTCATCAAAATAATCTCATCCATCGAAAATAATTTGATCTACTTTTAATCTCCACTGTTGATCTTTTATTTTTGAGGAAATTCTAATTTCTCTTAAAAACAATTTTTTATTAATCCAAAAATTAATATGTTAGATTAATATCCTCAAAAAAGTGACTTTGACTTAACCACAAAGGTCCAAGGGGTCAAATTTTCTTAAAATATCCATTTTTCCCTTCGCGAAGGATCTCCAAAAATTAATTTCTTTTTGACCCACGAATTTCTGATTACTTTCCACTTGGAGAGTATTTAATTTCCCTCAAATTATTTTTTGACTCTAAATTAATCAATTTTCTGGTTTAGGATTTTTATTTAATTTTGCAAGAAAAATTAATTAATTCGCTCTTGAGGGGATTAATAATTTTTCCACCCTAAAATATTTTATCCATGGTGTCTAACTATGAGTAACCATGCACTAAAATACATTTTACACCAAAATATTACAATATCAACCCTTAGAAGTGGAAAACACCTTTAGGCATAGGCCCTGAATACATTACCCAATTTTGTGAAACAATATGATCTAGTATGAAACAAAGTGTGTTTATAATAAAATAATTTAGCCATGGTGTCTAACTATGAGTAACCATGTACTAAATTTATTCCTAAATGAACTTTTACGTAGACGCGATAAACACTAGGACTCACATAAGACCTTGTCAATAAATTCCACCCTAGCTTTAGTGTTATAACTTGAAGAAAAACTTTGTTGATTATCCGTGTTTACAAACACACATAATTCAAGGAGGTTAAAAAACTTCCTAGGATGAAATCGTTTGTCAAAAATAATTGGCTTACCTAGGTATAATTATATGACTCAATGGTCATACTAGCATCATTTACAATAAACTTTGCAAAAAATCGATTTAAAATGATAACGTTGGAAGTTCAATTATGACATTGATTTGAAAATTTTTGATCTTTTTCTTTGTACTCTACTTCTTGGACTATTGAAAAAGTGTGGTCAACAATACCACTGGCCTATCTTCCTCCAACCTTACCTTATCCAGATCATCTTTACTATGATGTGTTGACCATGAAGCAGTATAGTTATGTAAACTTTTCCAGGAACCCCACTTCCCCCAAAGATTGTTCTCATCTACCTTTCAAACAATCTCATCCTAATTAAATTTGAGATGATAATATGATATAGCATTCCATTTCAATTTTCCAGGTTTGTATCACATTCAATTACAGGAATTGAAAACCTATAAAGAAGCATTAAGAAACATTAGCTTTAGATTTTTGTAGGTTTTAACCCCGTACAGAAATTACCTGCATACGAATTCTAAAACACAGAAAATAAACAATGCGAGAGCATAACACATAAAACACATATACACAGAGATTTTCCCCTAGATCCCAAGACTAGGACTACCAGCTTGATTTTTCATTATGTTCCTTTCAATGTTATAATACATATTTATACATACCAAAGCATCCAATACCATGGACCGAAAACCATCGCGTCCAAAACCATGTGCGAAAAAAATGCACAAGGCCATAGGTAGGTCCGTCCAATCTAATATAGGGTACAAAAACAAAATTTTCTGGGGCGCTACCCTGGACCCCATAGAGTGGGGTAACCTGCACCCCTCAAACCCCCTGTGACTCCCCCCGCTACGCAATCAGCACAACGAAGGGGGGGCTTCACCCCCCTGGTTAACTACATGGGCTAATCCTAGAAAGAATATAACACAACCCAACATTCTCCCACTTGTTGTTTTCTTTCCACATGGGGCCACAAGAGAGCTTAGTCATTTATCCAGCCCTGCAATGCCCATTGTTTCTCTACACCGAGAGAACTTCTCAGAGCTCACAGATTTTGTCAATGCATCTGCATTATTCTTCAAAGTGTCCACCTTTACCAGCAACACCATTTTGTCTTCTATCATATCCCTCACAAAGTGCTACTAAACATCAATGTGCTTTGTCTTTGAATGATATGCAAGGTTCTTTGCCAAGAAAATTTCACTTTGGCTATCACAGTCTATCTTTATAGCTCCCTGTACTAACCCCATACTTAAACACAATCTCTGTAACCAATTGCTTCCTTGCTTGCATGAGTGGCTGCCATGTATTCTGCCTTTATAGTTGATAGTGCCACTACAAATTGTTTCTTACTCATCCAACTTACTTCACCTCCAAATAGGTTAAACACATACCCACTTGTAGATCTTCTCTGATCCATATCTCTAGCCCAGTCTACATCAACAAAGCCATGAATATCCAACACTCTGTCCAATCCTGATCTTCCTTGGTAGCACAAACCATAATCACTAGTGCCACGGAAATACCTAAAAACCCACTTCACTGTTGTCCAGTGCTCCTTCCCTGGTTTTGACATAAACCTGCTCAATACTCCCACTACATGTGCAATGTCTGGTCTAGTACAGACCATCGCATACATCAAGCTATCGACTGCACTTGCATATGAAACACGGGACATGTCCTCTTCCTCTTCTTGTGTCTTGGGACATTGTTCAGCAAATAACTTTACACCTACAGTAATAGGAACCTTCACCGGTTTACTATCCTGCATATTAAACCTCTGCAATATTGTCTCAACATACTTTCTCTGGTTTAACCAGAGCTTCCTCTCTGTCTGGTCTCTTTTAATTTCCATGCCCAAAATATAGTTTGCGGCACCAAGATCTTTCATGTCGAATTTGGAGGACAAATGGGTCTTCAAATCTTGCAAAATTTCTTTGTCATTTCCAACCAGCAACATATGATCCACATACAAGACCAGATAAATAACATTGTCACTAAATAATTTAAAATACACATAGTGATCTACTTTGCTTCCAGTGAAGCCAAGTCCCCGTATAAATGTATCAAATTTCTGATACCACATCCTTGGTGATTGTTTTAACCCATACAGAGATGTATTTAACTTGCATACCAGTTATTTATTACCCTTAACCACAAAGCCTTCAGGTTGCTTCATGTAGATCTCCTCTTCCAGATCCCTGTGAAGAAATGTTGTATTCACATCCATTTGTTCTACCTCAAAATCAAAAGCAGCAGCAACAGATAAAAGTAATCTAATAGAAGTTACCTTGGAAACAAGAGAAAAAATATCACCAAAATCAATTCCCGACACCTGGGAATAACCTTTTGCTACCAATCAAGATTTGTATTTCTCCACTTTTCCTTCTGCATTTTTCTTCTTCTTGAACACCCATTTTCTTCCAATGGGTTTCCTTCCAGCCAGCAACTCCACCAAATCCCAAGCCTCATTTTTGTGCAAATATTGCCATTTCATCAACCATGGCCTCTTTCCAAAGTTTTCCAACCTTTGAATCTACTGCTTCCTTCACAGTTCTGGGATCATCATCAGTAATAGATAAAGAAAACTTGAATAGAAATCAGATGGACTATAACTTTCTGGCTGCCTTCTTTCTTGAACTGATCTTCTCACACCCGAATTTTGTGGCTCTTCACCTTCTAATTCCTCCTCTGTTGTAGGGTCTGATTCTTCCTCCTTTAGCTCAAACTCTATCTTCTCAGGTTCCTTTGGTTGGAATTCATGTTTAATAACATATTTCACCTCTCTGAACACCACATCTCAGTTGTACACAACCTCCTTATTACAGGGTTCCAAAGCTTATAACCCTGTAAACCATCCTTATACCCAATAAAGATGCACTTTTCAAATTTACTATCCAACTTTATTCATTTCTCCTTTGGAACATGTACATATGCATCACATCCAAATACCCTCAGATGTGAAAGAGAGGGTTTCTTACCAATCCATACCTCTTGTGGAGTCTTATCCTCCAACGCTGATGAAGGTGATATGTTGACCATGTAACATGTTGTCTCCACCGCCTCTGCCCAGAATTACTATCCTAACCTGGCACCACTGAGCATGCTTCTTGCCCTTTCCATCAACATCTTGTTCATTCTTTCTGCAACTCCATTTCGTTGAGGTGTATATGGAGTATTCTTTGTCGTGATATACCACACTTCTTACAAAATTCTTCAAATTCCTTACTGCAAAACTCTCCATCGGTATTTGTCCTCAGCACCTTTATCTTCTTCTCTGTCTGGTTTTCCACCAGAGCCTTAAATTCTTTAAACCTATCAAAGACTTTAGATTTCTTATTAAGGAAATATATCCATGTATTCCTTGAGAAGTCATCTATAAATGATACATAGTACACAGACTTACCTAGTGATGGAACCTTCACAGGTCCAAACACATCAGTGTGCACAAGCTCTAATATTTGTTTCACCCTCTTACCACCACAGGGGAAACTCACTTGATTTTGCTTCCCATATACACAATTTTCACATAAATCAAAATCCAGAGATTTATTATTCATACCTTCTACCATACCATTGCCATGAAGTATTCGAAGGCCCTTCTCTCCAATATGTCCAAGTATTTGATGCCACAACATGGTCTTCTCTCCAGAAACCACTAGATTTTCTACTCCACTTTCAGGAACCACAGAACTGTGGCGCCCATCAACAACAATGCTACCTTGCAGGTTGTACAGAGTTCCAATTCTAACTCCCCACATCAATACCAATTCCCCCCGAACCATCTTGCAGGTATCCTTCTCGAACACTGTTTTTACACCTGCATCATCTAGCTTGCTTATAGAAATCAGATTTCTCGCTAATGTAGGAATATGTAGAACAACTGAAAGTGTTCTAACCCTTTCACCTTGCAACTTCAACTTTACTTTTCCGCGACCAGCGATTCTAGCCTTCTTTTCATCCCCCAAGAAGACATCACCACCATCATATTTCTCATACTCGCAGAACCACTCTCTATGGGGAGTGAAGTGAAAGGATGCACCTGAGTCAATCAACCATGCCTCATGATCTACATGTGTACTTGAAGAAGCCAAGTACACATCCCCACCTTCATCTGAGGTGGTTTTCGCCTCTGCAGAAGGAGCATCATTAGATCCCTTTCCTTTATCAGGGGCTTAGATTTACAGTCCCTTTTGTAGTGCCCTTCCTTTCCACATTTCTAGCACACCACCTTTACAGTTTTTCCTGGAGATTTAGATCTCCCTCTAGATTTAGATCTCCCACTGGATGACTTACTTTTGTTTCTGTTCTGGGACCGTCCTCGTATAGACAAGGCATCACCATTCTGGATCTCCGTATTTTTCCATCTCATCTCCTCCATCGGCAAGGATGAGACTATTTCATCAAACTGCAAGGTAGTTGCATTGCTACCTATTGCAATAACCAGACTATCCCACGAATCTAGTAGAGAACACAACAAACTGATGTGCTTATCTTCATATGAATTTTTAATATCAACAGATAATAATTGACTTACCACAGTATTAAATGTTTCTAGATGCTCTGTCACCGAGTCTCCTTTTTCATCCTTAGGTTATACAGCTTTTTCCGTAGGAACATCTTATTCACCAGAGACTTAGATTGGTACAATGTCCCTAACTTTTCCCACAAAGCCTTCGTCGTAGCTTCCCCTGATACATTCAGCAATACTGAATCTGAGACACACAATCGTATTGTGCTCTTTGCCTTCCGATCCAACTTCTTCCAATCTTCATCGGAAACTCTCACTGGTTCAGTACATGGATCTACCGTGATCCACTGATCTTTATCCACCAACAGATCCTCCATCTTGAGTTTCCACAATTCAAAACTCTGACCATTAAATTTCTTGATCTCTATCTTTCCACTTCTCACCATCTTCTTTCACCACCAGAATTGATCTCGCAGATCTCCCACTGAACAGGGTCTACCATAGGTCCGAGCGAAACCCCTCAACAACAAAGGCATCCCCTTGAAGCCAAAAATAGCTCTGATACCAAATGTAGGTTTTAACCCTGTACAAAAATTACCTTCATACGAATTCTAAAACACAGAAAATAAGCAATGCGAGAGCATAACACATAAAACACATATACACAAAGATTTCCCCTGGATCCCAAAACTGGGACTACCAGCTTGATTTTTCATTATGTTCCTTTCAATGCTACAATACATATTTATACATGTCGAAGCATCCAATACCATGGACCGAAAACCATTGCGTCCAAAACCATGGAACGAAAACCATCGCGTCCAAAATCATGTGTGAAAAACATGCACAAGACCATAGGTAGGTCGGCCCAACCTAATATAGGGTCCAAAAACAAAATTTTCTGGGGCGCTGCCCTGGACCCCATAAATTTAGGTTACCTGCACCCCTCAAACCCCCTATGACTCCCCCCGCTATGTAATAGGCGCAACGAAGGGGGGGCTTCGTCCCCCTTCTAACCCTGCAGTTAACTACGTGGGCTAGTCCTAGAAAGAATATAACACAACCCACAATTTTCTAGCTTGGAATGCATAAGACCAGATACATTATTAGTTTATTGGAATGCATATATGATCACATCCACCAATAAATGAAATCCAAGAGACCACATCCCCTATGGGTTTTTTGTTAAACAGCTTATAGAAATACCCTGCAATTTTCATTTATGTCAAATTATGTGGCTCTTACATGCAACCCCCAATGCTGAGACCTCGCTCTGATATCACATGTAACACACTCGTTAGTTAGTCTATTAGTCGAGTTTTTAGTCAGGCAATATCACTCACAACCATATATACACACCATGAAATCATAATATATATATATATATATATATATATATATATATATATATATGATAACCCAAAATAACATAATAATAAGCATTAGAATCATGAATGGTGATAAGAATATTAGGGTATTAGCTACTTATATGGTAAAATTCATGGATTAGTTATGGGACTCAAAGATACCACCCAGTCGTCAATCGTTCTACTCTAGCTCCCTCAACACCCAGTCACCTCTAAGTTGGGGTTGTGTCTCTACTTTTGTAATGGTTTCTTTCACCAAGCACATATCCAATACCGAATACAAATAGGGCCAATGTATAAAACCCCAATGGCCTCCAACCTATAAGTTCACATCCCCATCATCCCCACACTCAAGTTATTCTACTCATAGCTCCTCGAGTTATTCCACTACCTTTAGGGTGTCCAACTCAAGTTGGCTAATGATGTTTCAAATCCCTATGACTCCATGAGTTCCCTCTACGCTCAAGTGTGTCCATGTACCCTCAAATCCCTCACATAAGGAAATTTTTCCCTTCTAAGGTCTCCATGTACCCTCCAAGCCCTCACATAGGGACATTTGTCCCTTCTAATAACCATCCAATTGAATAGGGGAACCACCATTTTATAAGCATGGTACATTTTTATATTTTTAATGATATATTATAATATTATAATATATCAAAACACTTTTCTATTCATGGAGTCCTATCCCACCATATTATTTTCTTCCCTTGGTCCGCAACCATGGTGTTATTCTATGAATCTCAGTATATTTACATAATATGTCTGCTAGGCTCATTGGAATTTTACCACATAGGCTTTCTACCCTAATCACACAATCACTTTAGCCTTAAAACCCATAAGTATTATGGCCCACCGATCTACCACATTTTATGCATATAGGCACACATGCCTCGATAGAACCCATCTCTCAATTATAACTAGCATGTGTTGCATCTCACCAACCTAAGCATCATATGTACATATACATTTACAATTCAGGACCAAGCCAAGGGTATTACAAGTTGTATGAAAAGCATTTCTCTAGAAATGTGATTGAAGAAAAAAATCACTAAGCTTAAGAAATATCCACACTTTAAAACAAACTTCATTAGACCAAATTCTCAACAAATACTAATGAAAACCCTTTAGGCATTACAACAATCATCCAACATTAGAGTGCAAAGAATGTTTTCCTCTTAGTCCAAGATCTCATTTTATAGGTTTTGTAGCCCATGCCACTTGTCCAACTCATGCAAATATGTATTTTACTACTCATTAAATACTTAATATTCACCCATCCATGTGTCACTCATATGCATAAGCACACATGTAATTACTCATTTAAAATTCTCAAATAATGAATTATCTTCATCCAACTCCCATGTTTCCTATTTTCACTCTTATGTGTTCCCTTTATCTTCTCATCACTTACTATTTAGTGATTACATACGGTGTTACCACTTAAGTTATTTATGGATTGTGTTTAACTTCTTCCAACCCACTTTTCTCTTTCCATACTTATATTTAAATTGAATTCTTGTTGTCTTTTCTTTTTGTTTTAATTTAAATGACTATTTCTCATACTTCACTTCTCTACAAAAATTCATGCAACTAGCATTTACGCTCTTAATTACACCCCTCAAGAGACGTATTTACTTTTATTAATTCATTTCCTAGTTGATTTTCTCTTGAGAAGAGTAATACAAACTTCCTACTCAAATAGATAATTTTTTTTACGTGGTTAGGTTACAAGAAGGATCTTGGATTTACCTTTATGTGCATTTAAATATCCTACTAGCATGGTTTGTCCCAAAAAAACATACAATACTATGAAACTTCTTATTATATTATGTTTTACTTAGATTTTATATTTAACATGATTGGCTTAATGTATGAAATATTAAATACATTAACACTAAAAAAAAAGAGAAAGGAAAGTAGCAGGCCATTAACTCAATGAACACAATATGTACATTGGGAAAACCCAACTAAAAGGTGATGCATATGCTCTTCCCTTTTATTTTCAATCACTAAATGCAAATATAAAGAAAGGGGTACTCGCTACGGAATTGTCATGGACATTGTGGCTAGTATGGTTGCTACAAGATTTTTGACTTCTTCTGTTCTACTTGAATATTCCACTCTTGATGCTCTGCACTCCTATGGAATAACACACAATGCAATAAGAATGGAATCCCTTCCTTTTCTAAGAACCTGGTATTTAAATATCTTGATAGTTTTCTACAGTTAGGTTTAGAGTTCTTGCATGTCATAACTCTCAATAAATGCTAGGGTTTTAGACCCTCCAAAATCTTCTTGAAATATTTGCATTTATTATTCCCACATGTGTGGGTAATTGAAGCTTATGTGGCATCCACAAGGTACCATGGTTTTCAACATGATAAGTAAACATATGAAAGGGATAACTTTTATATACAAATTTTGATTTATGTGATCTTTGTGACATTGGAAAGCTATGAAAATGTAAAAAAATGTCAACATGCTAAGAAATAAACTCACAAAGTTCTAACCCAAAAAATGATTATTCCGGGTCTCAAGAAGTCTTTGAAAGGCTGTATACAACAAATCACCAAAGTGAGACCTTCCCATAAAACTGGTTCTACAAGCCAATAGCTCCCAATTTTTCCACCAATAAAGTACCAAAATAGATGAAAATTTATATAATGATTCATTTCATATCAAATAATTATGCTAGGATTGTAATAATTGATCATAAACTCTATAGGTTCTCAAATGTTGCCTATCACATGGTAGTGGTACATCATTATGATGACTCATTGCATAAATTGCATGATGTGGGGATGATGTCAAACCTTGTGGACAATCTATATAGAATGCATGGTAAGTGTTCATATTGTGTTTCCAAGTGCAATTAAAGAAGCAACAGTTGTTAGTATTGGAAAATGTAACTAGGTTCAATCTTCATAATTATCATTGTACTTGTATCATTATATTTTTATGTAAAAACAAAAAGAAGAAAATATATTTTGTTTTTCAATCATGCTCAAGTAAAAATACTATTTTATTTAAGCATGTTATCCATGCTCATTATTATTTGTACTAGTCAAAGTCAAAGGCTTATTTATATCCTAGAAAATTAATTTTTCAAAGATGTAATTTGAGTCAAAAATCACCTCAAGATGTCAAGTTGGCACTACCCCAAAAAGAACATCTATTCAAACCCCTATGGAATATATAAATAGAGGGTGAATTTTTCTCATTTGAAAAAAAGCAATTCACATTATTTGTTCTTAAATAAATCAAGAAGAAGAGTGAAAGCAGGGGAGGACAAATTATGAAGTTTTCATGTGTAAAGGAAGGCTTTCTTCAGCTTGAATATGTGATAGTTCTGCCATGACACATATCTTGTGAAAGATTATTTCTGATGTTATACATGTTGTTGGTATTTTGTTGTTGATGGATTTGCTATATGGGAGGAGGGCTTGAATTGGCATCCTGAGGGTTGTAGTCTTATCATGGTCATGGGTCTTGAATATCTCAGTTTGATTTGATTCTATAAGAAGAGAATTGTTTTGGGTTTTCCCTCTTGTGGGGTTTTCACCCTAGCTTGGAGGCTATGTATTGTGTTCTTTATTTCTTGTAATATTCATGTTTTGTAGGTTTGGTAATTTTTTGATGAAGACAACATAATAAACATTGATAAGAAGCAAACAACATTCACAAGCAATCTTAAAATAAGATAAATCTACCCTAATATGTAATCAACCTTATTTCTAAACATGGTATCAGAGCTAAGGTTGGTTGTTTGAATATCACATTTATGTTTGAATCCTTAAAGAACACTCATCATCGTTATAGATAGTACCACTACATTCAAAGAATATCATTATCATCAGAAGTATACAACATCCAAAGGGTTTGAAATCTATACTCTCTATTCAAGATTTGATCCCAAGGGGAAGATGACGGATCCACTCGGTGACTCACATATCTATTGTCTTTATGAGGCTCGAATATATTTCTAAGGATAAAAATTTTGGACTCACATCTATCTATCTATGGATAACACTCATATGATTCTGATTTTGAAGAAAAGGAATGAGGTTACTTTCTTTGAAGAACAACAAAATTCTAAGTGCCTCGTTCTACATTATAATGATTCGCATAATTTCTGAGTAACTTAGACATGGTGGATCGCTTCATTTGTCTACAATAACTCACATATGGAGATCGATTTCTCTGTGAATTGTATGTTTCTGAGGCTCGCATTACCTTCTGAGGCATTGCACTCTGAATCACATCAATGACATTGTTCTAAAACATTGCAAACATTACAGGATTTCTCATACTTCGTGGCTTTGGCATCACAATGGCATACACTCTGGCATCATGGTGGCATAGTATATACTTTGTGTAGTAGCATACAATGTACTATGTGATATCATATTAAATTTGTTATGGCTTGTATTCCTTATGTGGCTCACACTTTTGGTGGCTCATCATCTCTGTGTCATAATAGCTCATATAAACCAATCGCATGACATATCTTTTGGGCTCGTATTATTATTGTATTGTTAATCTCTCATTAAATTGTGTCTTGTTGGGGCTCTCATTTGTATAAATTGCAATGGCTCTCTCTTATTCTTATGACTCGGATTTTGTGATAGTAGCTTGTACACATATGTTTTGTGACTCTCATAAGTCAACTATGGCATCGCATATGAGGCTAGAAATTATTATTATACTATATGGAATCATTACTTATATGTGGCATCGCTAATCTCTATGTGAGGTCTGCATCATTATCAATGACTTGCATATCTCGTTTACATATCTTGTTTGTGACCACTTAGTGACTCTACAACTAATAGAACAACAACCCTGTGGCTCATATATATACCTATGATTTGATCTATATCCTTGAAGCTCATTGTGATGTTTTGTGGTTAGTTTTTCCTCCTCAATGTCTCGCATTGTTACTGGATCATACAGTACTCATATTGGCCCACATTGTATATCTCATCTTGCACTATAGTGACTTACATCACTTACTTCAAGACTCAGTGGTATTGATATGTGGCTTTAATGTTTGTGGTGTGAAATGTACAAAGCAATCATATATGTAGAAGAAATAACTACATCTATGAAGCCAACCTAAAGTTTGAAAATGATCAAGTATTTCTATAGTTTTGAGGCTTGCATCTATTTCTCTATGGAGGCTCACATATTCTCATGACTCGCATCATAACTACAGTGGCACCACAAAATGATATAGCTTTGTGGAATTGTTTGGTTATATAGCTTAGTGGCATCATAGATGTATGTGTGGTTTGTATTGTCACTATGGTTCACCATTACAATGGTTTGTAATGCATTCTCTGAGATTCACATATTCTCCCTATGGCTCATATTTATTCCTTATGGTTCATAAATCTATACATATATATATTTGTGGCTCATCTTCTGGCTCGCTTAATATTGGTTGCATCTATTTGAATTGGATTTGGAGTGATGAAGATTTACCTAATTGTGATTTCAGTGACCATTGATGCATAACAGTGACTTTGTTGACAGTGTGAAATAGTGACATTGTTGATAGGAAGGTAGTGATCTTGGTTAGCAGTGAAACAACAATCCAACAATGATATGGCAGACATAATAGTGATCTCAGGAAAAGTTAGAACATTATATGACAAAGATGGATAGATGATATACTATTGGACAATAATAGGATAACATATATTATGGCAGCGATTTATGTATATTATAGTGATGTGATGACTATGATGCAACTTCCTAAGTTGGAACAGCAGATGAAAGTTCGATCACCTACCTCAGCTATTAGACAAAGAAGTATGCTTCAGTATAAATATTCATATCCTTAGGAAGTATTGAAGGAAAATATGGATACAAAGATACACTTAGCATAATCATCAAATGTCTTGGTTAGAATGAAAAGTCAAGAATCTTCTATATGGTTAAGGAGCATGACAGATGGGTCGAACACATGTTGATTTTGATAAAAATCCGATATGGTCTCTTGAATAACATAAGAAAGAAGAGTAATGCCAATTTTATAGAAAACTAGTAACACAAAATGGCTTGAAGAATCTTAAAATTTGCAGTATAAGAATAGACCATGAAAAAAGGAATGTTGGCCTTAGAGGGAGAAAGAAACATGATTTGACATTGATTTGGAAACTCTTATAATGTTTTTATTGGGATATGTTTTGGCTCCCTGGAAAAGTATGTACATAGGCTAGAAAGGTAGAAGTCAATTTAACTTATTTGATGATATTGTATCGATGATTCTTGATTCAATTTAAGATCATATGGATTGAGTGGACTAAACTTATGATGGCTTGAAAAATCCTAAATGCAGAATTGATATTTAGAAAATTGATATGACGTTTTATAGAGTATGAGGCAAAACTTTGTTATGAAGGACAGAAGGCACGTGCTAGCAACTGTGAGGAAGTTAGGCTCCTTGAATATGATAGATGAACCATTTGATGACAAAATTATATAATTGTTGTCAAATAAAGGTTTAAGTTTGATATGTTGTGATGCTATTAGGAGTCGAGAAACCCTGTCATGAAGATAGAGTGTGAAAGAACTTGGCTTCATAAAAAATTTGACATCCAGGAAGGTCGATGATCAGGAATGATATAATGTGAGAAAGAAGGTCTGTAGCTACAACTATATCTCCATGGAAGACCAAGTATTTTATGTATTAATGAAATATGAGACCAGCTAAGGCTTGTGGATCTTTCCCAAGTTGAGAGGGAGTCATGATGGACACCGAATTCTCCATGTGTTATGCACTAGGCCAGGACTAATAGTTGTAAATCTAGTGAAGGCGCTAGTAGGGATAATGGAGGATTGGATAAGCATTTGGGACCAATACTCCTTGAGGATTTGGAATCCAAGATAGGTAGTCATCTTGTAGACCGATACTCTTTGAAGATAAGATAGGGTATCCAATATAAAAGTAGTCAAAGAGGACCAATATTCTTTGAGGATTGGGAATCCAAGATAAGAATAGTCCTTTAAGGACATACTTGGTGAAATTCTAGATGGGGCATGTGCCTTGAGAGGTGGTGGTGGTGGTGTCCAATTATATGCCTCCCATCATTGTGCTATAATACAGTGGAGATTTAGAGCTTGTTATTCAACCCCTTGCTATTTTTTACATTGACAATGTTAGTTATGATGTTGATGTTTGATAATGGCTTATCAATCTAACTCTTCTTATGATAATATTTCAATTTAAGAGTATCCTTGTAACCAGTTGTGTAATTATGAATACCTCCCTAGTTAAGATGGAGTGTTGAAAAATGTAACTAGGTTCAATCTTCATAATTATCATTGTAATTGTGTCATTGTATATTTTTATGTAAAAACAAAAAAAGCAAAACAAAAGAAATTTTATTTTTCAAGCATGGGTTTCATGCTCAAGTCGAATTATTATTTTATTTAATTGTGTTATCCATGGACATTATTATTTTTATTAGTAAAATTCAAAGGCTTATTTATAGCCTAGAAAAATGATTTTTCAAAGATGTAATTTGAGTCAATCTTTGTCTATCAAGTCATCCTTGCCCCATAAGGAACATATATTTGAACATTTGTGGATTGTATAAATAGAGGGTGAATTGTGCTCATTTGAAAAGAAAAAAAAAAAATTTGCATGGTTTGTTTTTAAATAAATCAAGAAGAAAATAAAAATCAAGGGAGTCTAAAGTTTGAATTTTTCACATGTAAAGGAAGGTTTTCTTGAGCTTGGATATGTGATAGTTATTCCATGACACATATCTTGTTGAAATATTGTTTTTTATGTTGTGCATGTTGCTAGTCTTTTGTTGTTAATGTATTTTCTTTGTGGAAGGAGGACTTGTCTTGAGCTTGGAGTCTTGTCATGTTAATGGGTCTTCGATATCTCACTTTGATCTGATTCTATAAGGATAACTTTTTGGGTTTTACCCCTTGTCAGGTTTTCACCCTAGGTTGGAGCCTATATCTTGTGTTCTTTATTTCTTTTGAACTTTATGTTTTCTACATTTAGTAATTGCTTGATGAAGAAAACATAATAAACATTAATAAGAAGACAACAACATTCACAAGAAATTATCAAAAAAGAGAAATTTACCCTAATATGCAATCAACCTAATTTCTCAACAGTTAGGATTATGGACTTGTGGTGGAGAAATTAGTGAAGGTTAGTTATACTTTGTTATGAAACCAGCTCACAAAAAGATAGAAAAGATAGATCAACGCCTTAGAAATAAGCCTCCTTGAGGGGGCAACCTCCTTTACATTACAAAAATGAACAATTCTTAGATGATACAAATGACAAGACCTCCTTTATATATATAGGAGTCTAAGGGGTCATAATATAATCAAAGTCGACAGAACAATAATAATGTAAGGGCACAATAATAACAATATGGGGACTAGATTGAGTAGTTCTTGATGCTTCTGTATAAAATTCGTGTCCTCCCATGTGGAATCTTCATCGGGTAAGTTCTTCCACTTGATGAGATACTCTGAAATTGATCGATTTCGTAGCTATCGGGTTCTTTTTTCTGTGACTACTCCAAGCTCCAATATGATTTTTCCTTCCTCATCAAGTTCTGGAAAAATTATTTGAACTAGGATCTTTTTCAACTTTTGAATGAGTGGCCACACTTGTTCGTCCTTCTTCCATTCATCCCTTGCTTTGTTTATTTAATTTGGTTGTTCTACCAACCTCTAGCATTTCGGTAACCATACATTCAATTTTACTCCTTTGGGAATATGGATATCTATCAGGCTTGATGTTTTGAGGAACACTTCCTGGAATCAAATGAATAGCAGGGAGGCCTTTGGGAGTCTCAAATACCTTGGAATGATTGTCCATGACTTTTTGGAGATCTAGAGAAATAGATGATTTCGATGTGGGAACCTCTAGAAAACCTAATTGTGCAATTACACCTCTTTGTTATTTCTTTAGAAGCTTTGTCATTCCGTTAGAGATGATTATCTTTCCCTGTTTCCCTGTGATACCCCTTAATTAAACTTCATTTCCTTCCGAATAAAATTTCATGAAAAGTTATTGAAACTTAAAACCTATTGTACCCAAGGATTGTAACCATTGGACTCCTAGTACAACATCAGCACCACCCATTGGAATGGAAATCATTGGGCTATTCAATACATATTCTCCCATGGATAGCTTGATATTATGGCACTTTCCAGAGCAATTTATGGTTCCTCCATTTGCAACCATTACTTGATACTCTAGTTCTGGATATAGAAATCAATTCAATTCCTTGGCTATCTTACAATGAATAAAATTATGGGTACTGCCCAAATCAATCAACACTATTACCTTTTTCTTCTTAACATGTCCTTCTATCTTGATAGTTTGAGGAGTGGTAATTCTGGCCAATGCATTACAAGATATTTTTGGATTCATTTCTTAATGCTCGATGTGATCTTTCACTTCTTGAACCTTTTTATTCTCGATATGTCCTTCTATATTGAGAGTTTGAGGAATGGTAATTTCTGCCAATGCATTAGAAGATATGGTCAGATTCATTTCTTGATGCTCGATGTGATCTTTCACTGCTTGAATCTTTTTCTTCTTGATATTTCCTTCTATCTTGAGAGTTTGAGGAGTGGTAATTTCTTTCAATGCATTACTAGATATGATCGGATTCATTTCTTGATGCTCGATGTGATATTTCACTTCTTGAACATTTTTCTTCTTGGTATTTCCTTCTATCTTGATAGTTTGAGAATTGGTAATTCCGGCCAATGCATTACAAGACATGGTCGGATTCATTTCTTCTTTCTCGAAGTGATCTTTCACTTCTTGAACCTTTTTCTTCTTGATATGTCCTTCTATCTTGAGAGTTTGAGGAGTCGTAATTGTTGCAAATGCTTTACAAGATATGGTCAGATTCATTTCTTATTTCTCTAGGGTTGGTTCCTGGTGTATATCCTCTTCTTTTGATGTTTCTTGATCCTTTTCTTCCTCCTCTTCACAATCAATGTAAAATAATTTCTTCTCAGCACACTTATGACCTTTAATGTATTTGTTATCACAATTGTAACAAAGTCCTTTTGCTCTTTTTTGTTCCAATTGTTGTGGTGTAAACCTTGTAGATTATGAAAGGCTAGGAGAAACAACGCTTCCATATTTATAGTTGTGAGAGGTATAATTCCTTGTTGCCATAATTTTTGTTTCCACTTTCCTTTCCAACCTAAATGCATTCTCCAATGAATCAGGTTCCCAAAGACGAACCTCATGTTGAATGTTATCCTTTAAAGTCCCTATGGAGACATCAATCCTCTACTTCTCTGGAATATCATTTTTCCTTATATTCAATTTTTGAAAGTCCTCAATGTGCTCTTCCATTGAACACTTTTGTTTGAGATTTATCAATTGGCTAAAGAAGGTGTTTCTCTTTGTATCCTTATAATGTGCTATCATTTCCTCCGTGAAAATTGACCACATAACAAGTGGTTTCCGAGAAAAAATCCCTTTATACCATAAAAATTGATCTGGTTCTAAATATGAAGATGTAATACGTACCTTTTGTAACAGTTTCACCTCATGTAGATCAAAATATTGCTCCATCTGTAGTATCCAATTTACCGGATCCTTGCCATCAAACTTCTTCATATTGTCTTTTCTTGATTTATGAGATCGATCTTGAAACGAATGTAACTTTGTAATTTCGGATCTTCTAGTTCTAAAATCGTGACCTGCAGTAGTCCTCTCTGTCCTCTTTCCAATTCCACCACTCTGATCGAAATTGGATTCTCCAAGAAAGAGTTATGCACAATCTCCCAAGATGACCTCATTATATACCTTTTCAGAAGAGCGCATTTGTATTAAGTTCCACGTGTCACTATTTTCACCTTTGGATTTGAAAAATATATATAACAAACTATTGTCCGTCCTATTTCTGCAACTTCTTACGAAATTTCAATCTCAAGCTCATAGAGAAAGTTATGATGACTTTCCCAAGGTCACCTATTTAATATGTAATTCGGGAGTCTTCAGATACCCTATATTCCTAAGATCATATATCCAAAAATATAGCGAGAAAAAATCTGAAATTTAGATCCACGGTTCAGACTGCTTTCTTCTAAAATGGGTTTTTTTTTAGCTTCTGAAACTTTGTAGAGAACAAGTTATAGCGAAACATCCACGATGACATGTTTTAGATGAAATTATGGAGCTTGAGAAAACCCTAAATTCCTCATATAATATCTCTGAAACTATAGTGAGACAAGATCTGAAATTTGAACCCAAGATTCAATGAGATTTCTTCTCAAATGGGTTTTTTTTTTAGCTTCTGAAACATCACAGAACAAAATTTATAGCAAAAGTTCCACGATGACCTATTTGGAGTAGCAAAACCCTAGAATCCAAAGCTCTGATACCAAATGTTATGAAACCAGCTCACAAAAAGATAGAAAAGATAGATCAACGCCTTATAAATAAGCCTCTTCAAGGGGAAAACCTCATTTACATTACACAAATGAAAAATTCTTAGATGATACAAATGACAAGGCCTCCTTTCTATATATAGAGGTCTAAGGGGTCATAATATAATCAGAGTTGACATAAAAATAATATTGTAAGGATGCAATAATAACAATAGTGGGCTTCTATGGGGCACAATAATAACAATATGGGGACTAGATGGGCACAAAAATATAATAAAGGGGTTGTACTAATAACAATAAGGGGTTACACTAGTAGCATAGGGACCTAACATACTCTATAGATGATCCGAATGGAAAATGGCATCAACCCATGGTACTCATCCACCCATATTATTCATCGACCCATGGAATTTACCCATGGTATTGTAAATGGCATCCGCCCGTGGTATTGTAAAATCCACCCATTGTATTCATTCACCCATGTAATTTACCCATGGTATTGTAAATGGCATCTGCCCGTGGTATTGTAAAATCCACCCATGGTATTCATTCACCCATGGAATTGACCCGTGGTATTGTAACTGAAAAATACTATAAGTAACAAGTCACATTTTGTAAAAGGACAGATTTTCCGCCACAATGTAGCCTTTACAGTTATTACCGGTTTTAATAAAAAAAGTTTCTTTGTGGTTTTGCTTATTGGGCATTCTCCTATTTTTCTTCTGGCAATGCAAGTTTTCAGATCTTGTGGGTCTCTCTACCCCAAGATCCATTTCAATCTTTTAGATCTTGGGGGCCTCCTCCCAAGATCTGGATCAGTGGTATCAGAGCAGGTTATGATTCTACGGGAATGAGGGTTTGATGCATATTTCAGTTTCAAATCTTGCAACAATATTCAACAAATTTCAAGCATGTGCTACATCCTCCACAGAGCATTTTCTTAGGTCAAGCGGGAAGAATTTTTCTTTTTTAATTTTTTTGCAGGAATTTTTTTTTGGGCGGCGACTTTGCAGATCAGATCTGAAACATTTGGTACAAGATTTACAAAAACAAATACCAGATCTGAATTCCTCTCGAAAAATCACCCAATTTCAAAAAAAAAATGGGTCGAATCGGAGTTTGGATGTGGGAGATATCGCTGATTTAAAATCAGCTATTTTATCAGAATTTTTGTGACGACGGAACAGTTGCAGCACAAATCTGAGATCTCAGAGTGCCCAGATAAGGATTTCCATCACATGGGAAGATGCAAAATGGTCCTTCTGCTTCCAAAAACAGGTTATAATAAATATTCTGAGTTATATTGGCCGAGTTATGTCCATTTTAATTCTGGAGCAGCATTCGGAGTGGGTTTCCATTGGAGATGTGCCCTCCCACCCCACTTTAGTAGGCACCTGCTTCACATTCATCAGTTTCAACATAGCAGCAATCGGCTTGGGTTATTTGGAGATGTGCCCTCCCACCCCAGGCTATGTAGGCACCTGCTACTTCATCAGCAACCAACATCACGGTTGTGGGTCATCCACAAACCCACACTTCATCGAAGTCCATTTGCTAGGCCGTACACTGTTAGTATCACAGTTGGTCACAAACATTACAGGGTATCTCTATCCTCGGATCTTCGTTCTTCATGGTTATGGGTCATCCACAAACCCATAGTTCATCGAAGTCCATTTGCTAGGCCACACACTGTCAGAATCACAGTTGGTCACAAGCATTACAGGGTATCTCTATCCTCGGATCTTCATTTATCAGGGTTTTGGGTTAACCACGTAAAACCCTTATCTTCAGTGGATCTTCATATTCAACAAAGGCTTTGCAGGAGGGAACTTTACGCAATGGGGACCATTGCTTCTTAAGGAGGGAGGAATGATCCGAATGGAAAATGGCATCAACCCATGGTACTCATCCACCCATATTATTCATCGACCCATGGAATTTACCCATGGTATTGTAAATGGCATCCGCCCGTGGTATTGTAAAATCCACCCATTGTATTCATTCACCCATGTAATTTACCCATGGTATTGTAAATGGCATCTGCCCGTGGTATTGTAAAATCCACCCATGGTATTCATTCACCCATGGAATTGACCCGTGGTATTGTAACTGAAAAATACTATAAGTAACAAGTCACATTTTGTAAAAGGACATATTGTCCGCCACAATGTAGCCTTTACAGTTATTACCGGTTTTAATAAAAAAAGTTTCTTTGTGGTTTTGTTTATTGGGCATTCTCCTATTTTTCTTCTGGCAATGCAAGTTTTCAGATCTTGGGGGTCTCTCTACCCCAAGATCCATTTCAATCTTTTAGATCTTGGGGGCCTCCTCCCAAGATCCGGATCAGTAGAACTTAACATTCATGCTAATTCTAACTAGAAGAATAGTGTGGAGGACATAATGTAAGAAAAAGAGCTTATCAAGTGAGGGGAACTAGAATGCATACCTCTAGACTAGGTGGGATGGATTGGGGATATCCAAAATGTGGAAGACAAGAGAAGGGTATGGCCATCAAGGAGATTGATGATGATATGTGCTCCAGCCATTTTGATGATGAACCTATTGTTAATGGAGTTATTATAGATGTCACTTGTATGTATGGCAACAATCATGTATTTTTGTGTTGGGATAAGAGGGTGTTTGTTGGTCTAGAATGGATCTTACTATGTCACATACATATAGTTAATGAGGGCGATGAATTTCAACAACCTTATTTTGTGTGTTATCAAACTGTTGAGGTAGAGGTACTACAATGATCCATTAAATAGGGATAGCAAAAATATCTTCCAAGCCTTTATGTTAATCATGTACATTAATATTGTGATTATTTTCTTGTTATGTATATAGGGTGTTCGTTAATGTGAACATTAATGGACAAATTGGCATTATTTCTCCTATACATAGATAATGATGTTTTCAATAGAAGGAATGGGAAATGTGTCTTTAATATTTACCACATTAAGTGATCAAATTTTGACACAAATTTTAGTTGACTAACTTCTTGGCATGTAAGTATTGTTGGGCTGGTCCACTCACTCTCCCAAATAGGGAAAATGTAAATTTTGTCTAATAAATTTTCAATCTTTCTTTTCTTCATTTTGAAAGTTAGGCAGGATTCCAAGTCAAGCTATTGAGATTTGAAATCAACGGCATCCAAGGTAAAGGAAACTAAAGGCCCCTTTGGCCATTGTGGCTAGAATAAATGGGCAAGGATTTCTTATTTATTGCTACACATGATGTTGCACAATGTATATTTGGCTGAGGGGGTCCAAGAAAAGAAATACTTCTTAAATATTACTATGACATTGTGTGTGTTTGAATAAAATTCAAATTTAGGATCCTATCGGGGCCAAATAATTGATCATTAAGATAAAATGATGAGGCAAAGTAACATAATTTTTTAGCCACTTTAACATTGATCTGTATGATCTATGTGCAATATTCTTCAAAATTGAACTATATAAGTGTGAAAGCTTCAATCTACATGTGGTTCCTATAGATGATAGAAATTTCAAGTTTCGTGTCACCCTATTTCACTTTAAAAAATTATTTTCCATGCATACATCAATGTGCATATCTTCCATCTATGGTTGTCCTAAAAGTACTCTAAAATTATATCCTTTCCTATTCATAACTAGGATATTATGCATTCCAACCAAAATTCCAACCTAAAAAGTGATATTTATAACTATGTCTTGTATCCTTTTTTGTCAATCATCTAACATAAGCATGAAGCATTTTTATGTGTCCAAAAAAGTATGGCCATGTTCATCCTAAGATGTGAAAGAGATGAGATTGTATTGGCATTGGATTCTATTATGGCTTGCAACATCACGATCCCATTAAAGTTAATAGGCAGGTGTGATGGTATCCTTTAACCACACAAAGAAAAGTATTATTTTCATTTCAAGGTGATCCTTGTGCACATCCAAGTTGTATAACAATGTCAACATATAAATCGTCTTCTACAAGGATAGGCAATCAATGTTTGTGACTACTGAGGCGTGTGTGAGTTTCCATATCAATATGAAAACTATGCATAATTTGAATCACACTAACTAAAATCTTAGATGCAACTAATTTATTTGCAACATCCAGTGGTATCATTCAATGGAGGAATTTGTGATAAGAGTTAGAGAATGAGCATAAGAAAGACAAAATATGGTGGAAAAGGCTTAATCCATATTCAACACACTATATTGATATCATGATATGAATTTATAATACATCACTTTGACCATTCTAGGTATAAATCTCATTGACAACTTATAAATGGATCATAACAACACCTCATCAAACGTAAGGTTTACAACTCATAAAAGTTGTGGTCTTGGACTTTGTGATTTTCTATGTACTAACAGTCTCCCCCCCATCCCACCCCTAATCACAAGTGTAAATAATTGTACCAATAACTTGTGTCATCTTCAATTTGAAACTATTGAACTGAGCTTCAATGGAGATATGCCTGAAAAAAATACTAATATATGGAAGTAAACAACTACCATATATTAACATTCCCAATGAATAACTAAAATGATTGTTGATTTCATGTTGAGAGGACTAATTTCTATGCTAGAAATCCCAAATGCTAATCGAATTTTCATTGATTGATAGGAATTCAAATCTTGAACCTCATATCTCATATTCTCCCTTGTCAAGTGTAATGTAAGAAGTTTATTGAAGGGATTCAACCTTTAGATTTGGATTCTTCTATTCTTCAGGAAGTCATAGTTCGAAGGATCTAAGCTAGAGCTTTGGATTCTTTTGTTATTCAATGATTAATGGCTGAAAGGATCCAAGCTAAATCTTTGGATTTTTTATGTGGTGGCTTTTTGGTTGACCACTAAAAGTCTTCTCTTAATTTAGTGGTTTTTGGTTGACCACGAACCAGGTTGCATTAATATTGGTGGTTGTTTTTGTTGACCACTAACCATATTCACTTTAACATATTTTTTTTTGTTTTGAATGACCACTAACAAATTTTAGTTTGAACAATGCAATTGTTTTAGTTTATCACTAACCATCTTCACTTGAACAATGTGGTTGTTTTGGATGACCACTAACCAAATTGATTAGAATAATGTGTTGGTTTTAATTTACCACTAACCACTTTGAAAAATATGGTGGCTTGGGCTTACCACTAACCATCTTGACTCACTCGTGCAGAAGAGTTTCCTTTTATCAATATGCTTCCCCCCACAAAGTGATGGAAAGCACCATATTTTACTTCAGAGAGCATATATAATTGGATCTAGGTTATGCCCAAAATCACGTGGAATAACTAGTTGAAATCATTTTGCTTCAGGTATTCCTTCATGCAGCTTTGTCTTTACCTATATCTTGAATAGATAGTAAGATCTATGCAACTTCTTTATTTTTTTATTCCATCTCCATTAATTTATCCATTCATAATGAATTATCTTCTTCATGTGCTTCTACTTTTGACATTTTTTAAATAGGTGATTTGTCTTCCCACAATAAAAACGATAATGGAAATTAAAACACTAACTCTTCTTGTGACCAACTCTTTGACAATGTTGTCACTCATTACCAATATTTTGAACATCTCCAAGAAATCCTGCACTCATAAACTAAATTGGTTTGGACTAATCTATAATATACAAGTTATTTCCTTTGTCCTATCATAATCAATGTCTAATTTTGTTGAATGACAATTCTTCCAAGGTCTGATAACCATCTTGTAAATATCTTAACATTTTTATTTTTCTTCTTCGCATTTTTTATCGTTATTCTCATTTTGTGTTACTTATTTGACTCATCTTCAATCAATGATTTCCTTCATCAATAAAGACTAGAAGATTCCATCTCTATCAAGTCTTCTATATCACAGTGGGCATCAACCATTTATATGTGTCTTGTTTGTCGAAATTTTCATCAACCTTTTGCATGATTTCATCTATATCACATGTTGTGTGAATTTTTTGGATAAGATCCTCCATATCACAACTTACATCAACCTTTTGGATGAATTCATTTGTATCACAAGTTGAATTAATCTCTTGTATGAGATCCTTTCTATCACAAATTGCATTAACCTTTTGTATGAGTTTATTAGTTGTATATGTTGCATCAAGCATGTTATCACTTTGATTTCACTTTTCTTTTAATTTTATCTAGAGCTCATCAGTTAATTGATCCTTCATATTTATTTGATATTGAAAATAAATAAGAGAATTATGAAAAAAAAATTATAATCTTGTAATTCATTGATTACCTAAGAGGCATTTTGTAAACGCTTTCCTAATTTAACCCATTTCATATTATTCTCATGTTCATTTTTCACACTTTCCTGCACTTGATCCTTTTATTATATGCGTATCTGTCACACTCACTTGATTTTAAATCACATTATGGTGTTAGGTGCTAACAATCATGCACCCCAAAACTGTAATTACAATGACATATTTTGATGACTCACTTGACCTACATATTCAATTTCAAGAAGGTGGTTTTTACAGTTTGTCTTGAAGATGCTTTTTGACTTGAAAGGGTTCCAAGCAATTTTATTATGATAATGCTTCAATTAAAATGATTTTAACTCGTTATTACTCCATGTGCAATGTAACAACAATAAGTGCCAAAATTAGATACCAAATAGACTATCACGCATCAAAAATTGTACACAATAACATAAGTATTTGTAGATCCCCTTATTCATGTTTCGAGTAGATCTAAAAACGATCAAGCTGCAATACTTGTCTTGGGCATGTAGGGGAGCAGGATTTTTTCTCCACTTATATATTTAATCTCTCTTCTTCCCAAAATCTAGAATGAAAATGAGATGTAGATTTCTTTCTTCTCAGCTTCTTCAAAAAAACCAAAAAAGAAACAACAAAAATTTATGATGGATCTACATCCAAACATACTTTTGCAGTTGAGGCTATAGTATTTGGCACGTCTAGAGGTGGGAGTCAATGTTATTTTTCTTGGGTTAGGGCAACAAAATGGCTCCAACAGGAAGTGTGAACATGAACCCAAGTCATGGTGAGGCAGATGCCAGGGCCAAACAAATAGAAGAAGGCAAAATATTGGCCATAAAGATCAAAGAGGAACTTAAACACAAGCTCTTGAGAGATCATTATACAAATCAATATGGTCATTTACATTGGAATGCATAGAGGGAGAGAAGTACCTACATTTTTACCACTATTTATACTTTTATTTTTCTTGTCAGACTTCATGGATTTCTTACGAGTTTTTAAAACGGGGAGTAGATCATTCTTTTGGGTCTATTCAGGGAATGCAAGGATTGACCTCTAGGTGATTTGTTTCCTTTAGGAGCAAAGAAAATGGTTAAGTATTTTGTGGGTTAATAACTTAAAATATGTACACATTTATGGTGAGAATATCGATATATGAACAAAAAACAAAAATGGACCCTCATATTTTTTTGTAAACACAATTACAGCACATCAGATTGTGGAAAGATCGAGGCTGGAGATGTCATCCCAATCACGTTGTTTAGCTTGGAATTTTTCATTCGAGAACATTGGCTCAGAAAAGGTTGGGTTCTCCACTGGTAAGGACTTGGGTGGAATAATTGTATTATGATATGTCCTTCCTCAGTGGAATGGTTGGTAGATGTTGCTATATTTCAATAGATTTGTGTGCTAGGCATATGTAATTTTCTATATTGATGCTACATGCCATATACAAAATTCCTACACATATTCTTATATTAATCTAAATATCTATAATGTTTTATAATAATGTGTTTCCAAATAACTAAACAAAGATATAGATTTATCCTCCACTATAAGGAGATTACCATATCTATGATCACAGCGTAGTAAATGTAGATGAATTTCCCTTTGATCTTATTCTTTTGTCGAAGTTTATGGAAAGAAGTGATCTAAAGGAAATGAAAAAGGCACAACAAAAAACGAGGAATCATCCTTCTCTAAATTGATATTTACTAGAAATCAAGTCTTTCATTTTCTTTCCATATCTACTCTAGATCATTGATCCAACCACCCAGCGTGCTAGTAGTAGGAATCCAATACTAGATCCAAGAAAAAAATTAAATCATTTTTTTACTCATCTTTTCCATTATACATAGCCAAGAAGTAATTTTACCATTATCACTTCATAATATTTCTCTAATATTATTAGCCTCTCTTAACCATGGCTCTAATACCATGTTAAGAATTAGAACATGAACATAGATGAGACAAAATATGATGGAAAAGGATTAAGTTTTCTTCAACACATTGTATTGATCTCATGATATGAATTTATAATACATCAATTTGATCATTCTAGATTTAGATCTCACGGAAAAATTATCAATGGATCATGACAACACCTCATCAAAGATAAATTTTACAACTCATGACAATTATGGTCTTGGACTTTTATTGTTTAAGGACTCGTAGTCTAATAATTTTTTAGTGGACAGGAACATTGACCATTTCATGTATCTCGTCTAATTCATCGTTATTAGGAACATTCAGACTGGGATTCATACTTGTTTTTTGTTTGAATATAGGGGATGTGATAAGAGTTTCATCTATGGGATAAGTAATGTAAACATTTCCTTACTCTTGTAGGTTAGCACACATGAAACCAAAGGGGTTAGCTCAACCCATTTTCATCCATTATTGTTGGAATTTGGCTAGTTTCGTGCAAACAAATTCCAAGTTTGAATCCCCCTAGGTTAGATGCTCGAATCTACACCAACAAATTTAATAGGGATGTCATCCACAAATATGAGGAAGCATCCCTTTGGTTTACCACAATATTATCAGTGGGGAAAAAAATTAGAATGCATGACTTATTAGACATTAACTCCAAGGAAACCAGTGGTCTAAAATTGTGGAAATTTACATTTTTTTGCTCTTAAGAGAGGGGAACTTTGTGAACATTATTTACATGCTTATATTTGATCATTGGTTAATGTGCATATTTATGGGTTTTGGGTCCTTAGAAGAAATATAATAATTCATTGAGAATTTTGAATGGAATTTTACTTAGTTCTTAACTCACTTACCACATCCAAAACATTGCCATAATCTTCAGTGACCTTGATTTTTTAGTTTTGGTTTCGCATGTGTGCACAAGTTGAGATCTTATAGGATTATCTACTAGTACATATAGATAGTGACCTAATTAGGAGAAACACCATTGCAACCCAGTATTGGATGGTCATGCATAGATTAAGGTTGAGGTGTGATTTTGAATTAGGATGGTGGAATATATTGCATAAAGGTCATGATGTTAAAAGCAAGTTGTAGAATTACAACAAACTAGATGGGATTTGGAATGCTTGGTAATGTAAATAAGGATTTCATTGGAATGGGGAGATTGATGGTTTCATTCATTACATTGATCAAGCACATGTGTGCACCCATCAAAGTACAAAATTGGTGCTAGTAGTGTTTTCATGAATGATAGATGAAGTAGTGATTTTTTGTAGTCTTCAATGCAAGGAAGTACTGATTAGCTTGGAGCATAGCAACACATGGAGTGTACAATATGTTGCAGATAATTCTTTAGTAAATAATTATATGGGTAGCGGTGAGATAATGTCTTCTATGTTTTTTGAATAGATAATTTAGATAATGTCTTTGTTTCGGCTTGAATCCCAAGGATCAAAAATTGACAATAACAAAGGATTCTAGAGCATTACCATAGCACTATGAGATATTTTGCAAAGAATCTTGATAGGTACTATGGATCCATAAATTTTAAAATGATGTAAACCACTAGAGGAAAATAATATAACAACTGTCTAATGTATTTTTTCTTTGGGATAGTTTTTATGATTCTTTCAAATATTTCTCTTAACATATGACCGAACTTCATCAAAGACTCTTGGTTTCAACAAATGTGTTAAAAATATGCAACCGCGGTAAAATTCCACTTCTGAAAGATCACTTGATGGATATAATTATTTCATTGAATTCTTCTTTTCGAGAGGACTAAAATCAACCTAAATATAACCCAAAATGAATAAGGGAAAGTGTACTTATGAAGACAATACCCCATGTGCACATTTGACAAGGTCGGCCCTAAAGAAAAGTGGACCACCTTGGAAGGCTATAAATACAAGTGACCTCCACCTGATTTGGAAACAATCATGAGACACTATTCTATCTTTTTTTTGGCTTGCGTAGGTTTGAGGCTCATCCACGGAGGATCGAGTTCACTATGAGGTGAAATGGCGAGGTTTGAAGCTCGCATCTCTAATTTAGGGTTTTGGGCCTCAGTCGCAGGCACAACACAGGAAGGATACGATTGAAGTCACTCGCATAGAAGCTCATCTATATGACTATAGCCTTCCATTCACACAGAAAACTCTCCATCCATGCAACTAGGAGTTAAAGTTTCTGCAATCCAGATCTGACCCCAGTTGCTCGCATGCCAAACATAAGGGAGTGACTAGGAAGCTATAGTCGCCAACATGACACCTACTCCAAGAAACCAGGACCTAAAATATGAAATCTCAGTCTTCTGAAGTTTTTTCTCATTGACCACAGCGTTCGGAAGTTGACTGCAAACAGTGACAGTTCATTACAGACTTCAGAATCAGGGTTTTGAGTATCTACATTGATGGGTTCATTTCATAGATGTTGTAGTTGTTTTGCTATTTAGTTGCATAGATGAAGATATGGATCATTGTACTCTCTTTTTCTAAATAATTTGATTACAATCTACTAAGAAGAATAATTTGAAAGGGTTTCCCCATAGTGGGTTTTTCCCTAGTCTCCAACCAATCCTAGTGTCTCTATATGTGAATGACTTTCTTCTATTTTTCCTTTATGTTTCGTTGTATTGATGGTTATGATATTGTTCTTTCTACATAGTTGCATATGTTGTTGAATAATGATGTAAATATGAATTATGTTATGATGTTATGGGGTGAACTTAATGTGTTAATGAATAAATTCAATTATCAAAGCAAAGAACAATATAGCCCTATGAAAAATTAACATGGTATCAAAGTTGGGCTGAATAAAAGTCATGGATATCACCCCCATGATGACACCATTGATGGAATCAAGAAGAATATGGAGGAGACCTAAAATAATTTTTGGGTTTTAAGAAAACCTTAGGCAACTTTTTGTATTAGAGTTTGATGGATATTATGAGGTTAGGGTTTGAGAGAAACTCTGGTTTATGGAAAATATTTGAGATATGAAATCTAGCATGGTCAATGTGGAAATGTTCAATTACTTGTACCAAGTTTGATGAAGCCCTAGATGGGATAGTTGCTAGTAGGCCTAGTTGTTGATAAAGTTGATGAATGGACAATGATGTCTCTTGAAGGGTGGTTCAAGAGGGAGAGGGATCACCTCTCACTGAAGATAATTTCTTTCTGATTATGAGGCTTCTCTATATCCTTACTTTTGTTTATACTTATTGATCTGATTACTATTTTTTTTAGTATATGGATGTTTCTAACCTCCTTAATTAGATAAGATGGCTAGATCAGGAGAAGGTAAAAGCCACCTGATGAAAAGATGACAATGTGCTAAAAGTTGCTTATTTCAAATGAAAGGATGCACTGGTGTTTGAATATTGCAAGGTATTCATGGTATATTGTTTCAATATTATGTTTCAGTTCTAATATTGGATGGAAAGGTAAGCCCTAAAGTATGATGAGAATCTATCCTTCTCAAATGGCTCATGCATGCATATGAAAGTGATTTGGATTCATGGTTCTTATGATGAAATGGTGCAGTTGATGTTGAACAAGTATCTTACATAATGAATTTCTTGATTCTATGAAGCTACATGGAAATATTGATTTTGATATATTGGTATACGTTTGGCTAACATCTATCATTTTTTATATCTTGATCCCATGAAGAAAGCTAGCACCTTTATTCTAATATATGGTAACTTGATACTATTGATATTGAGCATGGTAGCCATGACGATAGAAATATAACAATGAGATTGATATTCAGGATATTTTGTTGACCATGGTTATGTTTTGATGTGCTTGGTAATTATGGCATATGTTAAAATTGAATTCCCTGACTTGAAGGATTGAGTTATGAAGAAGTAATGTTGTGATCATGTTTCTTGAAGTATGCTCCTATTAGCTATTTGACACTAACCCTTGATGAAATATTGATGTCATGATGTCATGGATAAGTAGTTGATGCTAACATATATGACCACGTTGAATATGTGATATAGTCTGACTTTATAATATAACAGTTTTTTGATGCATGACAGTATTATAGATAGGTTTATGTCTTGAATAAAGATGATTGAAGTGGCTTCCCATTCAAAAGGAGAATCTCTCCATAAGATCCTTACTCCTATTACCACTGGAATTATATGTATATTCTTTATTGTTGAAGTATGGTTTATGCGCATAGACAGACAAATATCTAACATTGTTGATTTGCAACAAAGTTCTGATCTGAGAAGAGAGAGTTTTCCCTTACTCTAAGCCTCAGCACAGAAGCAAGGTTACAAGTGCGACTATAACCTCTCATCCACACAGAAGTAATGTCAAGAATGTGATTGTAGCCTCCCAACCACTCCCAGAGAAATCATATGGGTGTGAATATACCTATTGGACACAAAAATGAAGTTTTATGCATGAAATCAAATGTTCACATGAAGGATGCCAGTCCTACATATGTGGAGAACCAAACAAAAAGATATGTGAACAGGAAAGTTTGAATGAATTTATAGACTGAACTTGTGTTTGGAGGTGACCAAGACATGCATATATATATATATATATATATATATATATATATATATATATATATATATTTGATATAGATGAGCAGTGTTTGGAGTTTTTACATGGTTCTTGATAATGACTTAGAACTTTGACTTGAGGTTGAGCTATGTTCTGGACTACGGATATCACTATGATAGTGAATTTGGGATTTGACCTAATGTCTAATGATTTGATTTAACAACTAATGATTTGCCTTGATGACAATGCTATGTGGGCATAGTGACTTTCAATGACTAATATTGGTATTCGATAATGGTTTTGTATTGGCCTCCTCGTTCTTATCAAATATGTTGAATTATTGACAATTGTGATTCATTGTAAAGTAATCTAATAATGAATGGATGGAACCTGCATAACTTATTCTGGTGTATGCATTTGCATCTAATGACTTATATTATGATCATGAGGATGACTAGATGAAATTTGGATTGATATTGCTTGATAAATAACAACTTGTCGACATGATAATAGATGGATTCATGACTTAACGAGAGCTCTACTTGTCACCTGGTCTAAATAAATTGATATAGATGATATTGATGACTTTAATATTAGTTTTGATCTAACAGCATTGATTCGTGTAAGACTGGACATATTGGTTTGGTAAAGTGTTATATGTGCATAGAACATTGTATTAAGTGAGCTCCATAATCCAGATATGTTTGTATTGACAATTATCTGGTGAATCCAAGAAGATGTGTTAATCCAAACATTTACTTCAAAAGTGTTCCAAGGTATGACTTTTATTTTGATTTTGATTTTATATTGATGGTCTACTCTTGACATGTAACGAGCTTCTAATGATCTAAGTAAGAGGGAGATGGATTTTGAAGTTAGAAATACTGAATCATGGCATGATGTATCTATTTCTGAAGTTAGAAAAGAAAATCTATATTGTGAAGCCATTGAAGAATTGTTGGAAACTGGAAATGCAAATCCTTGGACAGTCTAATTGAATTTCAAGAAGTTGTAAAGAAATATTTTTGAAATTGACATGGAAATTGACAGTTGATTGAAGCATTGATGTTTCTTTTGAACACCCATTCATATACATATATGTTTTACATAGAACCTGAGTCAATTTATGATTGAGTCGCTTCATTCACATTGAGTTGCTTCCTAACATCCTTCAAAATACTTGCATGGGACAATCTTCCTGTGATATGTGACTACTTGGATGTACTAATGATGATTAGGATCGTTATTGATGAGATGAGCACATTTGGATGTTTCCTTAGTATGAGATATGCCATGATATTTGGGATAAGAGATCTGTAGCACAACCAAGGTTGAGTATGATGTTTCCATCATGGCTAGCTTTGTGGCAGGATGAAGAATCTCCTTTGAGAGTTGTCTGAGTAGGATCTAGATATGACATGGATACATGATGATGATAAAGAGTGGGAACTGATGGCATAGAATCTCGCATATAATGGGACTAATTTACCTTCATATATCGAGACAAATTGAGGTTTGTGTTTTGCACCTCCTTGAGAGAGAGGATGACTACGGTATCATTTTTGTGATATATATGATTATTTTTGTTCTAATATGATATTTGATTTGATGCCTTGTATGAACAAGAGATTGCTTCTATTGCAACATGATGATCAAGATGATACCAGATATGAGTATGATGAGAGCATCATTGATCAAGGAGACTGAGCTAGCTCTTCCACCCTATTTGAGCTCTCAGGGTGAGGAATTGAGATAGAGGGCTCCTATGGTTGAGGGAACTATGGACAATAAGGTATCACCCCTATATGTTACCCACAGGGTTAGAGTAGTATCTCACCCTCTCTTGGTCGCTGCAGACTATACCCCAGTTGGCATCATACCCACAAGCAAGGCTTGTTGGGATTGTTCCTCCCCATCTGGCCAATGGGTTGAGGAGGATTCGAGGCATGTGGTCCTTACCTCTTGGTAAGTCAAGTATCTCGTCTAAGCTCGAATTATGATGCAAGTGTTATGTCATATGACCCTTGAGGGTCATTATTGGAAGATCAATAGGAAATAGGATGGTTTGAGTAGTATCTCCCCTACATCACTTATTTCTCAATATGGGGTCATAGTAGTATATCCCCCATGAAATTTTGGGTTGATATATTCTCCCCGATATGGTTCCAGGTTCAGATATGCTCCCTAATGATATGCTCTCCTATGTTGATGTGAGTCATAGATATAACTCCCCGCTGATATTTCTAGGTATTAGTTCATTGGAAGAGATTCTAGGAAGTAGCTTGCTAGCAGACATTCCAAGTAGTAGCCCGCTGGCAGAGATTCTAGGTAGTATCCCACTGACATAGATTCCGAGTAGTAGTCCAATGAATAGAGGGTGGCATCTTAGGCTCCCCTCCAATGAAAAATTATTCTTCTTATATTATTCATAATATGAGCAGGTACAATCAAGATTCAAGAAGGAATGAGAAAGAGATGAATTGATAGGATGAGTTACCTGAGATTGGAAGTGATTTGATGACAGATACACATGACATGATATAGGTGGAATTCTCCCTTGTTGAGAGGGAGTGTTAAAAATATGCAACCGCAATCAAATTCCACTTTGGAAAGCTCACATGAGGGAGATAGTCATTTCATTAAATTCCCTTTTTCGAAAGGGCCAAAATCGACCTAAATATCACTCAAAATGGATAGGGAAAGTGTACTTATGAAGAAACTCCCTCATATGCACATTTGACAAGGTCGGCCCTAAAGAAAATTGGACCACCTTGGAAAGCTATAAATACAAGTGACCTCTACCTCATTTGGACTCAAACATGAGACATTATTTTATGTTGGCTTTTGGATCACATAGGTTTGAGGCTCATTCACGGAGGATTAGGTTCGCTCTGAGGTGAAATTGTAGGGTCTGAAGCTCGCATCTTTAATTTAGGGTTTTGGGCCTCAGTCGCAGGCACATCACAGGAAGGATTCGACCGAATTCACTCATATAGAAGCTCATTCGTGTGACTATATCCTTCTATTCGCATGGATAACTCTCCATACATGCAACTAGGAGTTAGGGTTTCCTCATTCCATATCTAACCCAAGTCTCTTGCATGTCATGCTTAACAGAGCGACTGGGAAGCTATAGTCACTCACATGACACCTCTTCTACGCGATTGGGACCTAAAAGATGAAATATCAGCCTTATGAAGTTTTCGCTCATTGACCACAGTGTTTGGTTGTTGATTGCAGACGGTGACAGTTCATTACAGACTTTAGAATCGGGGCTTTGAGTATCTACATTATTGGGTTCATTTCATAGATGTTGTAGTTGTTTTGTTGGTTAGTTGCATAGATTAAGGTATGGATCATTGTACTCTCTTTTTCTTAATCATTTGATGACAATCTACTAAGAAGAAGAATTTGAAAGGGTTTTCTCCATAGTGGGTTTTACCCTAGTCTCCAACCAATCCCGGTGTCTTTAAGTGTGAATGCTTTTCTTTTATTGTTCCTTTATGTTTCGCTGCATTGATGATGATGATATTGTTCTTTCTACATAGTGGCATATGATGTCGAATAATGATTTAAATATGAATAATGTTATGATGTTATGGGGTGAACTTAATGTGTTAATGAAGAAATGTAATTATCAAAGCAAAGAAAAATATAGCCCTATGAGAAAATAACAAAACGTTGATAAATATATGGATATATGTCCACAAATAGATCTTATGACTTTGTTCCTTTTGAAACTTACTGCAAAATTCTTAGAATGTGGCTAGTGTGAGATCTACTTGTACCACTAGTAAAGGGCCCTTCTATGGAGAGTACTCACTAAGAAGTGATCATCAAAACAATTATTCAATACAACGAAGACACGAGACTCAAGGAGTTGATATAAAACATATGCAAGTGCCTATATGTGAATGTGTGATATAGGGGAACTTGTGGAAAAGCGATGTTAGTTGCACACAAATTACTCTGAACCATAAATATTGTAGCAACTTCACTATGATGGTGGTAGTGGGTTGTCAAAATATTTGAGGGGCCATCTAACTAATATTTGGTTTCTCAACAAGTAGTGGAAAAGGTGTCATTTATGTGCACATATTTGGAGAGGATAATTAAATATTTAGGACAAATGAACTCCCTTCCTCTTGTGGTGGCGTGAATTCCACTAAACAAGTAACCAACTTCTCAACAACTACACCCAAGTCTTCAACACCAAGGAGTTTGCAAATAAGATCAAAGTAAAAAAGATCTAAAATGTAGTCCCATGTGTAATCAAGGCACCAGTCACATTTGCGAAGAGTGGCATATATCTCTACATGAGTTGGTTGGGAGTGCAAAAAGAATTCAATAGTGTTATGTTCTTTATCCTAGACTTGCTATCACCGTGCATGGGATTTGAGGGGAAGAACCAAGCTAAAAGATGAGGTCATTTATCTACCACCAAAAACCATCATAAAATCCTTTGCACTACAAGAAACAACAATTTTTCGATGTTATAACCAATATTAAACATGTAGGAGCTTAGCCTTGCATCTGTACACCTAAGGAATCACACAATTATTATGTATAAAATAATAATAGATTAATAAGAGTAAAAAAACTAAATAGATTATGTAAAGAGTCATGATTAAAAGGTCATGACTCTTAGTCAAAGGGCACAGAGACTATAATTAAGTCCCACCTTCCACATTGTAAAAATCCATCTCACACACATAGTATTTAGTAGGAGGATTGTCATCGTTTGACAAAAGAGAGGAGTGATGTAGGTGCCTAGGTGATGTGCTCCATTAGGGTTTCATGGCGGAATCTTCCCTTTATTGGTTATAAATGGGTGGTCACTCTCTTCTCTCCAGTCAGCGTGTTCTTGGGATTTATTTACATTATCTTTCAAGGGGTATTATTTTTTTACCATTTGTAGCATCAATCTCACGTGCTCGGCAGGGTTTTTATTTGGTTGTTCTATTTTTTGGGGATTTTATTTTGGAATTTTGAAAAAAAAGGGTTCTTGGGGCCGCATCTATTGGTGGGTTGTTGATTTAGATGGCGAGGAGTGGACCAACATGGAATATGTGGATGCGGTTGATTATGACTCAATGAACCCCAATAGGGGTTCCATCTTTTTCACGAATGATGAAGTGGCTACTTTAGGTGGTTTCTCAGGTGTAGGTTCGAACCCATATGATGGGTTTGCATTGAACCCTAGTTGCGTAGTTCCTAGAAATTTCCATTCTTCAACCACTTTTCAGGGTTTCTCATTGTAACCACTTAGCTTAGTTAAATTCCATCCTTAGTGGAGTTTTCTCAATCGGCATCGGTAGGTGGTTTTTCTCCCTTGTTTCCAAGTTTTCCAAATGAGGGTTTGTTTGACCTTACTAGACCCTTTTCCGAGGTCTTTTATTGTGGTGGTTTCCCACTCCTTCTTTCGAGTGGAGGTTCTTCATATTTCATTTTTCCTCAATAGTTGAGAAGTTTGGAAGGTGTGATGGGTCCTTTTCCTGTGTGTCCATTAACCCTGTGAAATTTCTTTTTGTTGGTGAGGGGCCACAAGTCTCTATTAACTAGGCAGAACTTGTTGTGGATTATCCTTCTAGCTCGTGCCTAGAGGTTTCCATGCATGCAAGTATTGACCATGAGGTTCATGAGGAATGGTTTTTAGTTCCTCGTGGTAAATTCAAAAAGAAGTTGTGGGCTCTAAAAGGTGATCTTACTCCCATTCCTATTTATGCTTATGGGATGATGTGGACATGGCTGTTGTAGCAGATTTGGTTGAAAAATGCTTGGTAGGTAGAGATCATGGGCTGAAATTTGGTTTGGAAATTCTTGTGGCTTTGTGTTACCAATATATTTCTCCTATGGTTTCATATCCCCCATATGTCTTTCTTTTTGCTAAGGGGTGGATACAACTTTCTTTCAATTCTAAGGAGGATGTGGTGTGCATTACAAAGGATGTGTGGGCTATTGATTCCACGCTAGTCATTTTTAAATTTTGGAAACCTCTTTTTGATGCTCGCAAGGAGCGTATGGATGAAATCCATGTGTGAGTTTTCTTTCTTGGTATCCCTTATAATATTTGGAATACCTATAGCTTCACAAACATGGGGAATAACTTCACTCATTTTCTAGATGAAGGTTATTGTTTTCCTGAGACTAGAGATAAGCTTATAACAAGGGTGTTGGTATGTCTAAATTTACGTAACTACACGCTACTATGAATATTGGGAAGGGGGAGGTGCATCTATAGGATTTGGATTATGAAGGGCTTCCTTTCCATTGCAGGAGGTGTCACAAGATTTTTCACCTTGTGAATAACTACAATTTACCTTTCAAGGAATTTTCCAATGAGGGGAACACATATAAGAAACAAAAGACTAGAGGGGAGGCATTGGGTGTTGTCCCTTTTGATCCCTCGGTTAGTAGTTATTGTGCGCAAGATATTGTGACATTTGTATCAGCCATTCTTAGCTCAATGATGGTATCTCACTCAAGGTCGATGTTGGAGGCTTCATCTTCGGCTCTTGTGGCAAGAAATGATCTGTCACATGTTGTCTCTTCTAATCCTGGTAATTCGGTCTCTCTATCTCTTGAAAATTTACATATTGGTTCTTGCAATGAATCATTGAATTTTGGGCTCCATGTGTTTGGCGGTGGGTTCTAGGAATATTTCTACGTGATCATTTTTCCCCCTCTTAAAATGGTTCCCTGACCTTTACCTTTTGGGTCTTCTTGCTATATTTATCTGAGAGCCTCCATTTTTTTGGGTTATTTTGGGGAAACAGGTGAGGGTGATATTATTCACAATTTTAGATCTCGTTTAGAGATCTCAAGTTCTAGGGGTCCTCCTCACAGTGTGGTATAGACTTCATTACATGAATCTATTGGTAAGGGTAGGGGAGGAAAGAAAACATTTCTTTGGCCAAAGCAAAGGCTTGTCTGTAACTGGATTTTGGTCGACAATCATCTATTGATGGGGCACTTAGAGCAATGAAAGCCCTTCAGAAAGTTCCTTTATGAATACTTTATCCTTTAATTGGAACACTTTGCATGAAACCTCTCTCCTGAGATTTATGAATCTTATATTGGGTGGTGATATATATATGTCACATAAAAATAAGGTTTATTTTTGGAACACTTTGCATGAGACCTCCTTCCTGAGATTTGTGAATCTTATATTGGGTGGTGATTTAAACATGTAGCCTTCGGGTGTTGTGGAGTCTTGGGGAATGCGTGCGAAGCTGGAATCCCTATTTGATTTCTTGTCCCACGAGCTTTCAATCTGTCAATTAATTGATATTACCCTTGTGTGCTTGAAACCCACTTGGAGTAATCAAAGGGTGGGGCAGGATGATGTGGCTAAGAGGCTTGACCGGTTTTTGGTGGTTGAATTTATGCTTCAATCATTTCCATTGATTCGGCAATGGGTTGGATCTGGTGGCTTATCAAATCATTGCCCAATTTGTGTGGAGATCAAAGTAAATTCCAATAAGCATGCTAGCCCATATAAAATGAATTTGAACTAGCTAAAAGGTGGTTATTTTATTGTTCTAGTTAAACAAAACTAGCGCCCTTATGATGGTAGGCTTGGTAATTCTGTTACCAACGAATTTTAAATAAATATTAAACGCATCAAATATTTAGCTAAGGATTGGGTGATTTATGTTTGTAGGTGGGAGGAGGAGGAATTATTGGATGTTGAACAGAATATTGAGTCCTTTATTGATTTGGGTTCTGATGGTTTTCGGCCATAGGAGTCTCATGAGGTATATCACAGCCTTATGTCAAGGAGGAAGGAGATCTTGCTAAAGAAGGAAGAAACATGGCGTCTCAAAACTAGGGAAATTTGGTTAGATAGTGGTGATGAAAATACCAAATTCTTTCATGCCTTTTCCAAAGGAAACAAAAAAATCCAAAACACCATTTGGGGGATGATGGATAAGGTGGGTCATGAGGTCTCAAATTTTGATGGCCTTGCTAAAACTGGTATCACACATTTCAGAAATATTTCCCAGGATCCTCCAGGGGTTAATATTGTTGAGATCCTTCGGGTGGCACAATTATTCCCCTACTTTGTTGACGATGATGAGAATCAGGAGTTGATGGAGGAAGTCTCTTAAGGGGAACTAAAATCATCCTTATCTAGTTTCCAAAAATACAATAATTTGGGGCCAAATGGTTGGGCTGCAGAATTTTTATTTTTTTTTATTTTATTGGTCTGGATTTGCTTCAGGTTGTGAATGATTCTCATTGTGAAGGTTGGGTCCTCCCTACATTCAACTCGACTTTCATTGTCATCATTCCAAAGGTTGACAATCCTACCTCTTTTGAGGATTCTGGCCCTATCTCCTTATGCAACTATGTATATAAGGTTATATCTAAGGTGATTACCCATAGAATCAAGCCTATTTTTTCTGAGGTTATTTCATAAGAACAATTTAGGTTTCTTACTGGGCACAAAATTTGTGAGGCTATTGGGGTGGCTCGGCAGGGTTTACATAAAATAATTTTTTTAAAGAAAAAAGGCATAGTTTTCAAAATTGACCTCTCTGAGGCATATAATCGAGTTAACTGATCTTTTTTTCACCTCCTTATTACTCATGTGGGTTTTGATATTCAATTCATTAATTGGATCATGGGTTGTTTCACATCTCTCTTTTGTTGTCTTGATTAATGGTTTTGCCTCGAATTTCTTTCAAGCTTAGCATGGTCTTCATCAGGGTTTCCTTTTGTCACCACTTTTTTTTTCACTTTTTGTTAAAGGTATAAGCCTTATGATTAAGGATGTTTTTAGAAGAAGTTGATTTTGAGGGTGTGGTTATTGCCCAGTTGATGTTGATCACTCACACATTATTTGTTGATGACATACTTATTTTCTGCAATGGATCGGTTCAAGATTTGGGTAAATTGGTTGAGATCCTAGGTATGTTTGGTTCTACAACAAGTATGGTGATCAATTACAAGAATTCCTTCTTTTTTGTTCATAATTTGGAGGTGTAGAAGATCGATCATATTCGCTCTATTTTCCCTTTTGAAACTTTAGAGTTGGAATCAGGTTTTAAATATTTGGGTTTCCACTTAAAACCAAATTTTTATCTCAAAGTTGACTGCCAGTGGTTATTGGCCAAGTTGGAGAAAAGGCTCACATGTTGGTGCTTTAGGTGGTTATCTTGGGAGAGTAGATTGTTTTTGATAAACTATGTTTTGGCAGTAATTTTGGTCTACTAGATATGTTGGCTTGGATCCTTAATGGTGTTGTAGGTGGCCTCCTCTCTTCTATTAATGGTTATCCTCATTTATAATCTCTCCCTCAACTTCTTTTACATAAATAAATGATTCATTTTAGCTATAAAACACTCTCCTAACCATAACACATCATAGAGCATAGGTTATCATGTCACTTTCATACACTTGTACCTAATAAACTTTCATCAAATACACTAAAAATTAGCATGGTCATGCCTGATAATCTAAAATACATGGAGGATGAGCCAATTTTCAACATTAATTTTTCTACTTTGATTTGTTTTAGATTTCAATAATTTAGACGAAGGTTTCATTTGCAGAATATTCACTCTTACTTTGACAGGTAAAGATGAAGACAAGTGTCTATCATTACCAGTTGCCTCCATGCTTTTCAGAAATATAATTGTGAAGGCTTTGCTTTAAATTTATATGGGAAGGTTCAAAGGAACATTTTGTTATGCCTTGGGTTCAATGGAGAATATTGGTTGTCCTAAAACTCCTTGGGGGATGGGATCTCAAAAACATATTCCTCTACTCAAAAGCTCGTGTTGCTAAATGTGTTTGGAGGCTTCTATCCACTCATAGTCTATGGACGTAGGTGATTCTACAAAAGTGAATTGCTCCTTTATCCTTGGATGATTGGATGCATATTCAGGTTAATTCATTGCATAATATTTTTGTGGTTTGGCAAGCAGTCCTCGATTCTTTTGAGCTAGAGGCATTGGGTTTAACTTAACAGATTGGGAATGGTTCCAATCTTTGTATTGGATATGATTTGTGGCCTAGTAGCAGGAATGGCCATATACTTTCTTAGCTTCTCATTGATCATTTGTGTCACCTGATAATTACTCATTTGGCTCATATTGATGCTCTTGCTCGTTCGACTATCTAGCAACAGGGCTGGTTGTTACGGGTTGTATGCCATTGATCTCCACTTTCCTATAATATTGCTAGTAGAATGGTATTTCTATCTTGATTCTTTGTGATCTGCACACATCCAACTTTGTGCCTGGGATGATGAGTTTGTATGGGTTTGTGTCCCTCATGGTATTTACACCCCGAAACTGGGTTGTCTTCGCCTTAGTTCAAATGATCACAATCAAACTCTAGATTGGTAGTGGAGGGTATTTTGGAAGTCAAAATGTTCATCTAAATTAAAGTTTTTGGTTTGGTTCATTATCGTCGGTAAGTTTCCCACACAGGACATTATGCAGCACAGGTACAACATTGCGTTTGGTTGGTGTGCCTTATGGGAAAGCAATGTGGAATCTTCGAATCATTTTTTTATTCATTGCCCCTTTGTTGTTCTTGTTTGGGATATTTGTTTTACTTTGCTATGATCTGGTTGTCAATGGATATTTTATCTTTTGCGGCCACTTGGAAACTCTGGACTAAGAATAGGGCTACCTTTGATTTTCATGTGCTTCCTATTATCTATGTTGGGGAATTTGGATTGCGCGCAACAAAGCTATTTTCTTGGATTCGTCTTCTTATCCTGAAAAAAACGTTATCGGTGGTTTATCCATTCTATCTGATTACCCATATCCCAGGTTTTCACTGAATGGCAGGTATATTTGCATTGAATTGTTGGATATTACAAAGCCTTAGGGCTACTTTGATGTTGCATCCCAGGGGGAAGTTTCTTTCTATGGTGGTGGTTTTGTTCTACATCTTATTTAAAATAACTCTTTTCATGTTAAAATGGGTTTGGGTAAGGGGTAATTGGGCTAAGGTTATTGCATGTCATTCTCTTATTACTTTTGTTGTTGAGAAAGGAGTTTCTCAACTTCATTGCATTATTGGTTCCTTGATTGTTGTCAACTGGTTTAACATGACACAATGTTGCAGGAATATTTTTCTTGTTCATATTGTGGGGGACATTCACCATATTAAACATTTTTTCACATTTTTCACATGTTGCCAAGTTTTCAGGAAAGGAATGGGTCCTTGACAGTGTTTCTAAAGAAGGCCTGCTCATGGATCCGAGATTATGGTTGGTGATAGAGTTATGGGGTGGTGATCAATATCAGTTCTTTCATCGACCCTATATGGATGGGAATCATTTTTTAGATTACTGCAAAATTATTGATATAGATATTGCTGCTCCACAACCTTTTTTGTATGTTTATACAACATACCTTTGTATGAACTTTTCATGACTCAGATTTTGTACAAACATGAACTTGTTTTCACGTAGGATTTTTTATTTGCTAGATGATAGTATCCTTCCTGGTATACAGTCTACTGATATGTTTTTTTGATAGACGTGCCACAAAGGATCGTGGCATATCCTTGTAGAATACACATGAAAATTGTGTACATAAAGAATGTATTTTCCTTTTCTACGAATGAAAATATGGGCTTCTTTTCAGAGGAATATATATATATATATATATATATATATATATATATATATATATATATATATATATATATTTGCAAATAATTAATTTACTCAACACACACACATATTATTTTACCATAGGTAGTTTATAGGCTCGTGGTTTTAGAAAAACTATTGGCGCATGGTAAGTTTCCTACCATATAAAAAAATAAGATAAGTTTTTTTTACAATAATAACTTTAAAAAGAAATTATATATATATATAAAGTTTCGAAGAAAGTAAGTTGAAATAGATCTAGAAACTCCACCAATTACTAAAACAATGTCTATGGTTGAATTTAATGTGAGGTTGACCACAATGGAGGAACGACATGATGTACTTTAGAGTTAAGGTTTCTGTGAGTAGAGAAATTTTGATTAGGTATTTTCGGATCCATCACATTGAAAATTTTAATTCGACATTTTGAGCCGGCAAGTGTCACTCGTCCTCAGGACAGAGATATGAAATCCGATGAAGCGTTACGAGATAAATAAGTGAGAAATGTGCGGTCAAAAATGGAGAAGAGATGTTAAGTTAATTGAACATTAAGAGGTCATATATGAGAAAATTGAAAAAAATATAAACCAAATTAAAATGTTCACAATAATTAATGAAAGAAGCCAAAAAATAAATAAAAATAAATAAATGCTAATAAGATTAACAAGGAAAAATAAACAAAAAAAAAATTATTAAATAATATGAAAACTAAGGACAATATAAAAAATAATAATCTAATGGGAAAGTAATTTTAATTAAATAATCCATTAACAAACATAAATATAATAAACAAATAATTGAAAATATAAAATAAATGAGTTAAAAAACACACAAAAATTATTAATATATATAAAAAAAATGGAAATTAGTAATAATAGTAACTATAATAATATAATAACCCTAAAGATTATAATAATATATATATTAATATATGTAATAATATATATATTATTACATATATTAATATATATTTATAATGTTTAAGGTTATTATTATAATGTTTATGATTATTATTATTTATTTTTTTTCACAAAGTCGGTTGCTAGATGTATTCAAAAAAGGAAGGGGAGACTAAGCTCCGGTGTTACATTGGAAGAGCTCACAGTATGAGCTTGTAGCTGAATTACATTGAGACATTCCACTGGAATGATTTTATAAACCGATTGAAAGATTCTAGCACAAGTGTAGATTCTGATAAATTGAGACAAAAGCAAGTTGACTTTACAATACATCTAGTCTATACTTATGTGACTGATCTGTCGAGCAGTGGAATCCTCTGGGTGGCTGTCAGCTTCTGCAACTTTTGCACTAGAGGAACTGGTACTTGGGGCGTTGAGCTTGTCCATCATAAACTTGAGAATCTCAACAGACTCCTGGATGTGCGCACAAGTGTTTGATAGAGCATTGAATTGCTCTGCAGAGAGGAGATGTGGTGAAGGAAGAGGTTGAGATCGGCCTCATATTTGGCTGTGATAATCCTTGTAGCAGCATCGATTTTTTCGTCCAGGAGACGCTAATGCATTCTGACTTGTTCAAGTTCAGCTTGAAGATCACGACAATGAAGACAATCTTCACTACGATCCATCCAAAGAGAAAAACTGGCCTGGAGTGACACTGGAAGAGGGCTCTCACAAGCTGTTGCGGCGACACTGGGAACAGGTCTGAAGGTGATATCAGACTTGGATTCAGAGGCTAAAACAGGGCAATAGGAAGCGTTAATGGCCAGAACAGAGGTGCAGTGAGGCAAAGAGGCGGACCTTATTATAGCGGATAGAAGGGGTCGGGCATTAGGGAGCCTGAGAAAAGAGGCGTGACCATTAAGAGAGATCGATAGCCGATTGATAGCCACTGCAGAGGAGGCAAAGAGATCAACGAACATGGAGATGGGGGCTTGCAGTTGAAGGGGAGGCTTCCTGAGATAAATAATAGGTGGGCAGAGACTTATGGAGTACCGGATCACGTGGTAGAGGCATGGGCGATCACGGATATTACAGGAAAAGTTTAGGTTCAGAAGAGCAACAAATCCTGCGATGAGATACGAATGGATTTTCGGCGATTTGCGACAGTATGCATCGGATTTACTGTGGATTTGATCAGGGTACTTTTTTGCAGAAGCGCGGTTCATTAAAAAAAAACAGCTAGAAACAATCATGGATATCAAGGGATGAATTGGTGTAGGTCCTCATTGTTGCAGAGAATGCTTCCTTTAGGCCGTGAGCAAGCTTGACTGGCCCTTTTGTCAGCTTCTCGATTAATGGAACGAAGGACGTGATAGAAATGGTACTCCTGATCATGAGATATCAGGACTTTGCATCGACTGATGGTTTGCTGCAAGAAAATGTTGGAAGCTTGTCGTCTGCTATTCATTAAACTAATTATGATGGCAGAGTCGCCAAAGATGAGGGATTTTTTGATCCCCTGGGCCTGTAACTGAAGAATGCCTTGATAGAGGCCCAGAGCTTCGGCCCTGTTATTTGAGAGGATTCCCAATCCCCATTCATAGGAGGTTAAGGTTTCACCTGAGGGGTTGTAGATAATGCCCTCTGCTCCCGCAGCTCTCGGGTTTGATTTAGAAGCTCCATCAAAAAATAAGGAATGGGAGTTACTTGTGTGAAGCCAATTGCTGAAATCGTCCTGTTTTAAGCGAATTTTCCAACTGAGACTGTTTGTTTTGCCCAGGTTACTGCAGAATTTCACTGTTGAAGGGATATTGATCTTGTCAAGTAGATTTCTTATGAATTCTCTTTCCTCAGTCCATAGACTAGTGATATCAATTTTTTTGGTGATCTTGGAAGCAATAGTTTCGATCGCCAGACTTTTTGCCTTGATGTAAAGGTGCCTAATCGAAGTCTCTTTGTCTCTAAATATCATGCTGTTCCGAGCAATCCAGATCCTCCATAAAAGAGAAAATGGGAGGGCATCCCACACTCTCTTAGCTGGATTATGCTTCATGGATTGCCAAGGGTAGTTTCTTTTCCAGTTATTTAGAGCTTCGTCAATGGAGTGTTGAGAATTCCAAATGGGAGGCGTGGAGGGGTTGATGTTGTTCCAGCATGAGACTGTGAAAGGACATGAGATAAAAAGATGTTGTATAGACTCCTCTGCTTCTTTGCAGTTAGGGCATCTGGAGGATTCGGAAATACCTCTTTTTTGAGGTTCTCTGCAGTGAGAGTTTTTCCTTTCAAGAGAGTCCACATGAAGAATTTAACCTTTGGAATTGCTTCTGCTTTCTTTAAAGTCTTCCAGTGTATCCATGTTGGCGTTGGGTGTTCCTTGTTGTTTAAGTAATCATAGCCTGCTTTAATTGAGTAACTGGTTCCTGTAGGGTCCCATCTAAATTCATCCTTGACGTTTTTGAAGGTGGGTGCAACGTTGTTCAGATGATTGCAAAAAATGTCAAAGCTACATTTGAGACGATGAGGGATGGGAGGAAATTTCCATCGCATCCAAACATGGGTTATTGCATCCCATTGAGTGATTTGGCCTAAATTACATATACCTTTACTTTGGAGAAAGAGAATTATGGTATCCATACTTGGGAGGTTGTTGATTGGTGGGTTTCCCATGATTTTATCAAAGCCGATGTTGACATTCATACCTCCTTTTGGCACCTTGGAAACGTTTTGTGCCATGAATGTAATGGCTTTTTTACAAAGCTTCCAAATCTTTGTGCAGTTTCTGTTGGGAATCTCAGTCGTAAGCAGATGCAGCCTTGGCTGATTGAGGTATTTTGCCTCCAAGACTTTTTTCCACCAAGCTGTTTGGTTTTCCATAAGTCTCCATATCAACTTTCCACCAAAAGCTAAATTCATGAGTGTTGGAGATCTAATGCCAAGGCCTCCTTTCTCTTGGTTTTGGGTGACCAGGTTGAATTTTTTCTTCTCGTTCTTCCCTCCCTGCCAGAGAAAGAATCTGAGAACACTGTCCATTTTGCGAAGAAAGGAAGCTGGAGCTTGAGCCAGGGAAAATTGATAGAGGGGAAGAGAGGAAAGGCCCGATTTGAGAAGCACCAATCGCCCAGCTGGATTGAGCCAAGAAGTTCCCCACTTCTGAACTTTTCTTTTCATTTTGTCTAAAGTTAGATCCCAGACATCTGCCCTTGCATTCCCTATACTCACCGGCATTCCCAGGTAACTGAAATAGTCCCAGTTTAACTTACAAGGGACACCAAAAATGTTAGCAATACTTTGAATCGTTTGAGCTGAAGCATTCCATCCGTAAATACAGCTTTTGAGATGGTTAATCTGACCCCCTGAGTATCTCATGAATTTATCTAGCAAGGATTTGAATCTTCGAGCTATAATTGTGGTCGCCCCACCCAACAGCAGAGTATTGTCAACAAATTGGGAGTGGTTGATTTATGATTATTATTATTATTATTATTATTATTATTATTATTATTATTATTATTATTATTGTTGTTGTTGTTTTTGTTATTATATATAGATATAGATATAGATATATTGTTTAATAATTATTTATTTCTTTTATTTTTTATTGTATTAATATTTAAAATCTTTTTAATTATTTTTTATTTTTTCACTAATTATTTTGAACATTTCATTTTGGTTTATCATTTTTTCAATTTTCTCATATTTGACCTTTTAATGTTCAATTAACCATACGTCCCTTCTCGATTTTTGATCCCGCATCTCTCACCTATTTATCTATCAATGCTTGATTAGATTTTGTATCTATTTTCTAAAGATCAGCCACACTTCTTAACTCGAAACGTCGACTTAAAATTTTCAATGTGATGGATGTATTTTATCAAGACATGATGTACGTCAATAAGGAGTTAATGGAAAAGCACACACAATTAGAAACACAAATCAATAAAAATGGCAATGTCATACAATAGGATCAAGCATAGTTGAAGGCATTGGTTGGCAAAAATCACATGTAATTACAACAAAAATTTGCTCCACTAGAAAAGCTCTTAATAAACCTTGCCTCATCGCAAAACAAAACCATTTCATAACAACATGCTTCAAAATCTTTCAATTAAATTTGCCAAGCTCACCTAACATACCAAATCCCCAATTAGATATACCTCATAGCCCACCTAATACTCCAAATCCACAATTAAATATACCTTCTCATGGCATAATGATCCAGAACCAATATCCAACATCTAGTCAACCAATCTTTGCATATCTACCGAGAGAAAAACTAGAATTGTCAAGATTCAACGAGAATGAAATATAAGGTGTGGCTTGGATCAACAAAGCAAAAGAATATTTTGAGATCTACGATATTTATAACGACGAGGAAAAGATCATATATGCATTCATGCAACAATAAGGAGATATGTATAACTAGTATATGTTGTGGAAAAAATGAAGGTATTCAATAAATTGGAATAAATTTAGATACGAATTATTTAAATGATGACAATGTATCAAGGAAGAGGGTTTTTCAGAAAACTTATCGAATTACAACAAAAATGAAATGTGAATGAATTTACTCGCGAAAAAGATGCACTAGCTACAAGAGTGACTAGATTAACGACATGATGTCTAATTCGATTTTACATCATTGGACTAAAATCACACATTCAGAATGAGCTAAAGCTACATCATATTACAAGTATGGAATAAGCAATACAAAAAGCAAAAACTACAAAAGAGAAATTTGAAAGAGTGTTTATGCCAAAATTCAAGAAATTATATAGAAAATTCAAAATTCCTTCCACCGTAGTTAAGAGAATGAGGAGAACCTAATTTGGAAACTCATTGGATAAAAAAAGGAAAATGCAAACATTGTGGTGAAAAATGGGACCCTAGACATAAATGCCTTAGAGGAAGTAATACAAAGGATTTATATAAATGTGAAGCAAAATAGGATCCATATAATGAGGATTTAATCAAAGAAGAAATTGAAGATCCTCAACTTTTTCCCCCAGATTCAGATAATCAGAATGCACTACAAATGTCACTATTAGTCATGATAGGAATAGCTCAGCCCCGTACCTTAAAATTAAAAGGGCACATCAAGAAGAGAAATGTAATCATCTCGATAGACAGGAGAAACACTCATAGTTTTGTTGACAAAAATATCAAAATAAGGCTTAATCTTTTTGTATACCTAACACCCAATATGAAAGTTATGGTACTAAATGGGAAAAAGGAAATTCAAGGCCTGAGGAATTCAATACTGCAGTTTATAATCTCATTTTTATATCGTACCTCTAGGAGTGGATATATTCCTAGGTGTCCAATGGACTTTAGGCACTTACTCCACCACCCATCAAAAACACTTTATAAAATTTTAATGGCAAGGGGAAAAGTATAAGTTATATGGATTTCAACCACCTCAAACCAAATTGTATCCTCCCATCAGCTTGGTTAAGTTAATCAGAAAAGGAGCACCAACATATATAGTACTACATCATCAAATGCAAATATTGGTCTCATAACTAGCTAACATTGAGCCTCCAAAGGAAGACGCGCTCTGCTAGCTGAAGGAGATACGCAGCCCTAGCCAGTGAACGATGCAAGAGGCCTTGTAGCTGCCCCTCAACAGCCTCCTGTTGTTGTGGTTTGGGCACCATGGACGCCTGAGAGGATGAAGAGTCTCTCCCAGACCAACATAAAGAAAATGACGAAATAGCAAAAGCCTTTGCCTCTCTCATCTCTGCAATAGGCCCAGCAAAGAACAGACCTTCAATTACCAAGTTCGTTAAAAGATTGGAAGACATCCCTGAAATCTCACTTCCTCCTCCTCTTCCCCGTGGAGCAACACTTTCCTTGGCGGAGCGTGGACTAGTGGGGTAGTTTACAGCATTATGGCCATCGCCCAAAACTGTGCAAAAGTGGGTAGAAAGGAACTGGACCGCATTAATAGATGGAAAAATCTCAATCATGTTTTGTAGAAGAGGTTATTATACTTTTCATTTTGAAACCAAGGAGGATCGAGATCTGATTTTCAGGAATGGGCCCTATTTTATGGATACCAGGGGTTTGTATCTAAACATATGGATGTTAGATTTCGACCCAGAAATGGATGTTCCCAATGTTGTCCCCGTCTGGGTTAGATTGCCACACCTTCCCCTTCACTGCTGTGGGGGTGATTCAATCAAATCCATAAGAAACACAATGGGGAAATATATAGATAGGTGTGAGCCAAAGGAAAATATGCATGCATGTGCTCGAATCTGTGTAGAAGTGGATATTGGGAAAGGGCTACCAGAAACCATAAAAATCAAAGTGGACCAGTGGACGCACATACAACAGTTGGATTATGAACAAATCCCCTTTAAATGCAAGGTATGTCATGAATATGGTCATTTTGCAAATAGAAGTACAAAAAAAAAGAAACAGAGAATGAAAATATTGAAGATCCGGAAAATAAATGGGAACAAGTTAAAAGAAAGAAGGCAGTCCACAAACAACCAAATCTATCTTCCTCGTAGCCCTCCACATCCTCTGATCTCCATCCCTCATCATCCAAAGAAGATAAAAATCCCCTTGCCAACCTTAACCCTTTTGAGCCTCGGGACCCTTCAGGCCCTCAGCCCCCCTGCATCCCCTCTGGCACCAAACTCTCACACCCCTCTCCCCCCCTCAATAGAAAAAATTCTAACCAAAAAACAGTCAAAGGAAGCACCCTCAAATGTAGAATATCAAAAGAATGCAGGAAGAAAAACAAACAGAGAAATTATGGGTGAAGTAGCAGCAAAGGAAATGGTGTTGGGAATGTAACAACCTATGGAAACTTTTTTAGGAAGGAACACAGGAAATAATGAAAAGAGCCACCAAAGAGGGAAAGGAGCCATGCATCACCCAACAAGTAAATAATGATAGTGGTCTCTTGGAATTGAAAAGGAATGGGATCAATTGTCAAAGAAAATGCCACAAGAGACATTTTGGCAAAAGAAATTCCAGATATCCTTATGATTCAGGAGACAAAAACAAACAACCAAGAAACTGAAAATATTAAAAAAAAACAAAATCATAAATTATGAAGGGGAAGCAATACAGGCAACAAGAGTGTCTGAAGGTATTTGCACAATATGGAAAAAAGGAACCTGGGAGTTAATAAAATCCAAAAAAGATCAAAATTGGATCCAAACGGATCTAATGCAAATCATCACAAAAGAGAGGTACAGTGTTATAAACCTATATGCTCCAAATCATTACAAAGAAAAAGAGCAATGTTGGGCCACCATAAAGGAAGCACTAAAAGAAATACAAGTTGGGAAAATAATTCTAGGAGGAGATTTAAATTTGGTAAGAAGCATAGAAGAAACGTTCGGAGGAACATACCACACTGACCCATCTAGGGATATTCTAGAATAAATAATGGAACAACACAATTTAATAGACATTTTGCCAAGCAACGGGAAATACACCTGGAGCAATAAAAGAGTGGGCAAAAGCAACATAAAAGAAAGGCTGGATAGAATTCTGATACAAGGAAATATAGTAGTAGTGAATAGCTCTATAAAATCAAATATCTTACACACCACCGCATTTGACCATAAACCGATGACAATAGTCACCGGAAAAATGGAAAACCAGGGTCCACTCTCGTTCAGATATAGTTCAACTTGCGACAACAACACAAAAATCAGTGAACTAGTCAAGGAACCATGGGAGCCAAGAGCAACAGGATCACCCTAGTATATTTGGGAAACAAAATTAAAAACTGTAAGAGCCAAATTAAAGGAATGGGCAAGAGCAAACGAAATTTAAAAGAAAAAAAAAAAGATTTACAACAGAAAATAGAAATCATGCAAATTGAAAATAAAACAAAGAAGAAGGCAAGTAAGATTATCGAAGAGAAAAGGAAATCTTCTAGGAAATATATAGGGAAAACAGAAAAGAAGAAGAAGAGGCAAGATTGAAATCCATAATTCTGTGGCTCAAGGCAAGGGACAAAAACACATCCTTCTACCACAACACAATGAAAATAAGAAGGGAAAGAAAACAAATAGAAAAAATTCAAGTTGAAATCCAAGAGGTTAGAGGTGTAGAGGAACTAAAAAAATCAGCCTATCAACACAACTTACTCTCTGCTAATGGAGAAATGGTCGAGAGTGAAGATTTCTTAAAGCACGCAAAAAGAAAAATTAAAAAAGAACAAAATCCTTAAATGTGCAAGGATCCCACAGAAGAAGAGGTAGTGGCGGCAATATGGAGCCTGCATCCTGACAAAGCTCCAGGGCCAGATGGTTTCACAATAACATTCTCCAGATCTCATTGGTATACCATCAAAAAGGATTTCTTAAGAATGGTGAAGAATGTCTTCAGGAAACAAAAAAGCAGGAGGCAACACAAAATCTTCCTATCTTGCTCTAATCCCAAAGGAAGCTAACCCCTCAACCTTCAACAAATTCTGCCCTATCTCTCTTTGCAATTCTTCTTATATGATAATAACAAAAATAATTGCAAATAGAATCAAAAAATTACTTCCATAATCATATCTGAAAACCAAGAAGGATTCGTGCCTAACAGGAAAATCATAGATAATGTAGTTATTGTTCAGGAAGTTGTACACTCCAGTATGCTAAGGCAAGAGAAAGGCCTCATAATCAAGCTAGATATGGCTTATGCATTTGACAGGGTCAGTCATCCATATATTTTGGTTGTCCTTCAGAAACTCAGCTTCTCAAGAGATATAACGAAATTCATACAGGCATGCATTTCAAGTCCTTGGATTGCCCCCCTATTAAATGGAAGGCCAAGTGACTTCTTTCGAAGTACAAGAGGCCTCAGGCAAGGTTGTCCTCTCTCTCCCTTCCTATATATTATAATGGTGGAAACTTTATGCAGGGCTTTAGAAAACCAAAGAAAGGAAAGAAACATCACAGGGATCAGAATAGCAAAAGGAGTTAAAACAATAAACCATTCTCTATTTGTTGATGATACTTTGCTATTGGGAGGGGCCTCAACAATAATAGCAAGGAGGTTCAAAAAAGTTCTGGATGAATTTCCACAGGTCTTAGGTGGGCTACTAAACAATGAAAAATGCAGGATATATGGATGGAACGCCCCCCAAGAACTATGCAAAGGATCTCACAAATCTTATACATCCCTGTTCAAGAAAAATGGACTCAAGTCTTCTATCTAGGACTTCCAATTTCAAAAGAGAACATGAAGACAGAAATATGGACTAAACAAATCTTAAAAATGAAAAACAAAATTCAAAGCTTGGGTATGATGTGGCTAAACATGGTAGGAAGGGTAATACTAATCAAAGCACTCCTTGCAGCACTACCTATCTACCAATATGCAATAATCATGGCTCCAGCAAGTGCCCACAAACAAATGGAGCTCATCTTAAGAAATTTCTTGTGGTAGGGGTGGAAGCAAGAAAACAAAAAATATAGCTTGGTTAGGTGGGAGCAAGTTGTTCTCCCTTATGAACAAGGAGGTTTATCAATTAGGATACCTGGGCTCATGAATGAAGCACTGGGAATGAAAATAGTATGGAGATTAATAACAGGAAAAGGGAGCTGGTGGAAAAAACTCTTTTATCAAAATATATGGATGGCACCAAGGAAAGATTTCTTAATGGAAATATCCCAATAAGACAATGTACCCAATTCTGGAAGCTTGTTAAAAAACAATTCCATTAATGAGTAGATACATTTCTAAAATTCCAAACAATGGAAAATCAACTTCAATCTGGGAGGACAGAATCATGGGGAAAGAACCACTTCAGACTCATCTATAAATTGAAGAAATACAAGAGTGGATGAAAGGTAAAGGCTTCAATACTTTACACTCAATCTCTATTTGGAACCAAAAGGAGTGGCAAGACTGGAAAATCTCAACAATTCCAGCAAACCTGGAAGGGCAATGGAGCAAAATCAAGTAGTTCTTAAAAGGGGCAGCGCCAATCCACCAGGATGAGGAAGATGAATATCTCTGGGACCCAAGCGGTGGACAATATACAGTTAAGACTAGATATAAAATCCTCCAAGAAAAACCAAATCAACAAGATTGGGATTCTTGGAAAATAGCATGGAAATCAGAAAGTTTTCCTAAGATTAAAATGTTCATATGGACTCTTTTAAAAGGGATAATTTTGACCAATGAAAACTTAAGGAAAAAAGGATTTCAAGGCCCAACAAGATGTCCATTATGCATGCAGGCTGAAGAAAACATTCAACATTTTTTCCAAGAATGTATCTTCGCCAAAGAATGTTGGCAACAGCTGATAAGTCCTTTGGAAATAGGAATAAATTTTGAAAAGCCCTTGCTAGATTTTCTTCATACCTTGGAGAAAGCCTACCCATACACAACAAAGAAAAAAGCCACAATTCAGAGGATTTGGAAATGCATTCTAGTGGTTCTTTGTTGGAAAATATGGTTGACAAGAAACAAGTGCATTTTCAAAAATGAAATTCCAAGGATAGGGAAGACCCTCTCAAAAACATGGGGTCTAACCTCTGAAATACTCAATGTCAAAGGAACGGATCCAACAGACTACCAAATTCTTCAACACGGAGCGAGATTGGCTCAACAAATCCATAATAAATAATAATGGGCAAAGAGGACAGAGGAAGACAAGCACAGGATTTATTTGAACAATAAGAATGAGTAAGAGGAACTGACACACTGGAGGAAAAATCAAAATAGATATTGTTTATGCTTTGATGGGGCTTCAAAGTATAACCCGGGAAAGGCAGGGAAAAGGGGAATCATCCTAGACCCTGATGGGAAAGAAAATGTGACTTATGAATGGGGCTTGGGAAAAATCTCAAATAATAAGGCAGAAGCATACAGCTTGTTGATGGGAACAAGAATAATAAAAAAAGAGAAATCCAAAATCCCATCATAATAGGTGACTCAGCCATAATAATAGGGGCAATGGAAAGAAACAAAAAACCAAGCAATGAGCACATGAACAGAATCCTTAGAAGAATCAGGAAGAACCTGGAAGGTTCTAGCGATGTAATCTACAGACATGTCTTGAGAATTCACAATCAACAAGCAGATTATTTTGCAAACCAAGCAGTGAAAAAAATGAAGGGCATGTTCGTGAAAATCAGGAGGAATACCATAGTTCGGTTCCTTAATAGCCAGAAAAACCACAAGCTTCAAGCCAATCAATTCCAAAGGAAATCTCACAATGAGAAAAGCAATAAATCAAAAAATAACAGTCGTAAACCAACAAAGGACACAACACTGCAGCAACAGCCAGGAAAACATGGGAAAGCATAGGAAAAAGAATGAAACTCCAGACTCTCAACTGAGCAATAGCAGGAATGAAGACAAGAACTACTCTGCAATCTATCTCATTGAAGGCAAGCTCTGGGTTGAGATAAAGCATTATAAGAACAGAAGGCACATTCACAAAAATTGCAGCAACAATTTCAGTGAGAAAAACTCCTTTCTCCAAGATATTATAATAATTTTCTGGTGTCAAAGACCCTCCCTGGCCTCTTTAATAACTAGCAGTGTTTACCCTCCTCAACATGCAGACTTCATCTTAAGCCCTCAATCCTTTGTTTATTCAGAAAGCTCTCTCCGTACTTATTTTCTCCCTTCTTTCCCTCCTATTAGCAAGTGCAAATCCCTTCTAAACACCCGCACCCTCCATCTGCCCCTCCCATTATATCAATCCCTGACTAATCTAGCTAGAAGTGGGCCCCCCTACAAATTTGTCGTTGGCAGGGACTTCAGCTCTATTGTTTCACAAAGGAAAAATCGGCTTGTGCACCTTATTCAGATTTCAAAAAACTTTTCATTTGAATCTATTACTTTTGTCGGGCCCACTCTCCTAAACCTTTTCCGTATCATTGTCCCCTCCTCTCTTAGATTTCCAATAAATTCAAGACCGTTGATCGGGCACTCGATTCGACAATCGCGGATCAGCATGTCTTTTCAAACCTGCACGAACCTTCCCCACCGTCGATCTGTACACAGAGGATCGGACGACTTACACTGATTTCAGGCGGTCAACAAGCATGGAGATTACCCGCCCGAAAAGTGGTTTCTTCTCTTACCTCCGATGCTACGTGTCGCCCGGTCAATGGAATCAGGCGATCTCTCCCTTTTACCACTTATGGTTTATATCCTGCCCGATATACCACCTTCACCTTTCTCCTCGGTTAACATGCGGACATGTTCGATCCCGATAACCGTTGATCTCAACGATCGTCATTTGAGACGACTCCTCCAGTCTCCTCTTGCGCCTCTAATAAATTCCCACAGCACATCCCTTGACCCCAATCTTTGTGAACTTCTCTTGGTCGATATTCTCCTGACATCTTTGTCTGTTAACACATCCAACGGCCCCTATTTATACCAAAAGGAAAGTGGAAATCAGTAGCCAAAGAAGAAACACTGTAGGCAACACAAAATCGAAGATGCATAGCGAAATTCAGCACAGAAAGCAGAGACAAGGGAAGAACAAGCAAACAAATCACATGATTTCAATCAAATAAATAAGAGAACTCTTCGAGCAACAAAGGAGAGAACCCGGACAATTATGACAAGAAGAATCAGTCAAATCAAGGGAAATCAGGCTACAAATCTCTCATAGAATCCATGACATGCAAATTTCTATTTTTAGTAGGTCATTTTGTTAGGCAGTACACTAGAATTCACAAAAAAATTCAAGAAGTCCTTAAATCAAGCCTAGGAGAAGAGACTGCATTCCTATCTCATGGCTTAGAGGTTCTTCATGGTACAGTCTTTGTAATGGGAGCTTGCTCCATCAAAGCTCTTAATATTAAAACTACCCGGCCTTGTTAAAAGAAAAAAACAACATTGAGCCTCCAAAGATTCAAGAATTAATTCAAAAAGACAACAAAATTGTTTCAATATTTTCCCTTGGGGAAATCTCTTGAAAGAGAAATTGAGCACATCATCAAAGTTAAAATGAGATCAAACCTTGTCAACATTAAACCGTATCGATATCTAAATCATCAAAAAACAAAGATGGATAAAATAGCCCAAGATCCACTGAGATGTGGTATTATCAAAAAAAGTGGAAGCCTTTTTGTAACTCTTGTATTCCTTGTTCAAAAGAAGGATAGATCTTTCCAACTCTGCATAGATTACAAGGTACTGAATTGGATTAAAAAACAAATTTCTTATTCCCTTCATAAACAAATATTGGATGAGCTTCATGGAGCTAAGTATTTTTGTAAGTTGGATTTGAGATCAAAATAGTACCAAATCAGAGTAAGCTTAGAAGACGTGGACAAAATTTCCTTTTAAACTCATTAAAGCATTATGAATTCAAGGTTATGTTGTTTGAGTTAACTAAAGCTCCAACAACCTTTCAAGCAACTATGAATGAAGTATTCTGACCTACCTAAAGAAGTTTTTGCTAGTTTTCTTTTATGACATTCTTGTATAGGGAAGAACTCTTGAAGCACTTGGAGCAATCTCTCTCTCTCTCTCTCTCTCTCTCTCTCTCTCTCTCTATCGCTCTATATATATATATATATATATATTGATTGTTAGGTTGTGTTATATTCTTTCCACGACTAGCTCCCCTAGTTAACTGGGGGGTTAGAGGGGGGATGGAGCCCCCCCTTCGTTGCGCCAACTGGGTAGCGGGGGGGTCACAAGGGGGCAGCAGCCTCCCTTGTCCAGGGGGTTTGAGGGGGGCGGGTAGTCCCCCTCTACGAGGTCCATGGCAACGCCCCGGGGAAAATTTTTTGGGACCCTATATTAGGTGGGCGGACCTACCTATGGTTTTGTACATGGTTTTTGCACACGGTTTTGGGCGCGATGGATTTCAGTCCATGGTATTCGATGCTTCGACATGTATATATATGTATTGTAACATTGAAAGGAACATAATGAAAAGTCACGCTGGTAGTCCTGGTTTTGGGATCCAGGGGAAAATCTTTGTATATATGTGTTTTGTGTTACGCTCTCGTATTGTTTATTTTATGTTCTTAGAATTCATATGCAGGTAATTTCTGTACGGGGTTAAAACCTACATTTGGTATCAGAGCTATTTTGGCTTCAAGGGGATGCCTTTGTTGCTGAGGGGTTTTGCTCGGGCCTGTGGTAGACTCTGTTCAGTGGGAGATCTAAGGGATCGATTCTGGTGGTGAAAGAAGATGGTGAGCAGTGGAAAGATAGAGATCAAGAAATTTAATGGTCAAAGTTTTAAGTTGTGGAAACACAAGATGGAGGATCTATTGGTAGATAAAAATTAGTGGATTACGGTAAATCCAGGTACTAAACCAACAGGAATGTCCGATAAAGAATGGAAGAAGTTGGATCGGAAGGCAAACAGAACAATACGATTGTGTGTCTCAAATTCAGTATTGTTGAATGTATCAGGGGAAGCTACGGCAAAAGATTTGTGGGACAAGTTAGGGACTTTGCACCAATCTAAGTCTCTAGTGAATAAACTATTCCTATGGCAAAAGTTGTATAACCTAAGGATGAAAGATGGAGACTTGGTGACAGAGCATATGAATGCATTTAATATTGTGGTAAGTCAGTTATTCTTTGTTGATATTAAAATTTCAGAGGAAGATAAGTGCATTAGTTTGTTGTGTTCTCTACCAGATTGGTGGGATAGTCTGGTTATTGCAATATGTAGCAATGCAAATGCCTTGCAGTTTGATGAAATAGTCTCATCCTTGTTGATGGAGGAGATGAGACGGAAAAATATGGAAAGCTATAATGGCGATGCCTTGTTTGTACGAGGACGATCCCAGAACAGAAACAAAAATAAGTCATCGAGTGGGAGATATAAATCTAGAGGGAGATCTAAATCTCCAGGAAAACCTATAAAGGTGGTGTGCTGGAAATGCGGAAAGGAAGGGCACTACATATTGTGGCATCAAAGGCTTGGACATATTGGAGAGAAGGGCCTTTGAATACTTCATGGTAAAGGTATGGTAGATGGTATGACTAATATCTCTCTGGATTTTGATTTCTGTGAAAATTATGTATATGGGAAGCAAAATCGGGTGAGTTTCCCCTCTGGTGGTAAGAGGGCAAAACAGATATTGAAGCTTGTGCACAGTGATGTGTTTGGACCCGTGAAAATTCCATCACTGGGTAAGCCTATGTACTATGTATTATTTATAGATGACTTCTCAAGGGATACATGGATATATTTCCTCAAGAAGAAATCTGAAGTCTTTGACAGGTTTAAAGAATTTAAGGCTCTGGTGGAAAACCGGACAGAGAAGAAGATAAATATGTTGAGGACAACTAACGGTGGAGAGTTTTGCAGCAAGGAATTTGAATAATTCTATAAGAAGTGTGGTATAGCATGACAGAAGACTACTTCATATGCACCTAAGCAAAATGGATTTGCAGAAAGAATGAACAAGACATTGATGCAAAGGGCAAGAAGCATGCTCAGTGGTGCCGGGTTAGGACAGGATTTCTGGGCAGAAGCGGTGAAGACAGCATGTTACCTGGTCAACAGTTCACCTTCATCAGCGTTGGAGGATAAGACTCCACAAGAGGTATGGACTGGTAAGAAACCCTCTCTTTCACATCTGAGGGTATTTGGATGTGATGCATATGTACATGTTCCAAAGGAGAAAAGAACAAAGTTGGATAGTAGATCTGAAAAGTGCATCTGTATTGGGTATAAGGATGGTTTAAAGGGTTAAAAGCTTTGGAACCCAGTGACAAGGAAGGTTGTGTACAGCCGAGATGTGGTGTTCAGAGAGGTGAAAAATGTTATTAAACATGAAGTCCCATCAAAGGAACCTGAGAAGATAGAGTTTGAGCTAAAGGAGGAAGAATCAAACTCTACAGCAGAAGAGGAATCGGAAGATGAAGAGCCACAAAATCCGGTTGTGAGAAGATCAGTTTGAGAAAGAAGACAACCATAAAGGTATAGTCCATCTGCTTTCTGTTCAAATTTTGCTTTATCTATTACTGTTGATGATCCCAAAACTGTGAAGTAAGCAGTAGATTCATAGGATGGAAAACTCTGGAAAGAGGCCATGGTTGATGAAATGGCATCTTTGCACAAAAATGAGGTTGGGATCTGGTGGAGTTGTCGGCTGGAAGGAAACCCATTAGCAGCAAATGGGTGTTCAAGAAGAAGACAAATGACAAATAAATTATCCAGGATTTGAAGACCCAATTGTCCTCCAAATTCGACATGAAAGATCTTGGTGTTGCAAACTATATTTTGGGCATGGAAATTAAAAGAGATTAGGCAAAGAGGAAACTCTGGTTAAACCAGAGGATGTATGTCAATAAAATATTGCAGAGGTTTAATATGCAGGATAATAAAACGATGAAGGTTCTTATTCTTGTAGGTGTGAAGTTATATGTTGAACAGTGTCCCAAGACACAAGAAGAGGAAGAGGACATGTCTCGTGTTTCATATGCAAGTGAAGTCGGTAGCCTGATGTATGTGATGGTTTGTACTAGACCATACATTGCACATGCAATGGGAGTATTGAGCAGGTTTATGTCAAAACCAGGAAAGGAGCATTGGACAGCAGTGAAGTGAGTTTTAAGGGATTTGTGTGGCACTAGTGATTATGGTTTGCGCTACCAAGGAAGACCGGGATTGGACAGAGTTTTGGATATCCATGGCTTTGTTGATGCAGACTGGGCTGGAGATCTAGATCAGAGGAGATTTACAAGTGTGTATGTGTTTAACCAATTTGGAGGTTCAACCAGTTGGATGAATAAGAAACAATCTGTAGTGGCACTATAAACTACAGAGGCAAAATACATGGCAGCCACTCATGCAAGCAAGGAAGCAATTTGGTTGTAAAGATTGTGTTCAAGTATGGGGTTAGTATAGGGAGCTATAAGAATATACTGTGACAGCTAAAGTGAAATTTTCTTGGCAAAGAACCATGCTTATCATTCAAAGACAAAGCATATTGATGTTCAGTATCACTTTTGTGAGGGATATGATAGAAGATTAAAATGTGTTGCAGGTAAAGGTGGACACTTTGAAGAATGTTGTAAATGCATTGACAAAATTTGTGAGCTCTGAGAAGTTCTCTTGGTGTAGAGAAACAATGAGCATTGCAAGGCTAGATAAATGACTAAGCTCTCTTGTGGCTCCCTGTGGAAAGAAAACAACAAGTGGGAGAATGTTGGGTTGTGTTATATTCTTTTCACGACTAGCCCCTCTAGTTAACCCAAGGGTTAGAGGGGGCACAGAGCCCCCCCTTCGTTGTGCCAACTGCACATCGGGGGGTCACGGGGAGGGCACAGCCCCCACCCCCCCTTTATTGCGACGACTGCGCATTGGGGGGGTCATAGGGGGGGACGGCATCCCCCCGTGTCTAGGGGGTTTGAGGGGGGCAAGTAGCCCCCTTGTATGGGGTCAGGGGCAACACCCCAGGGAAAATTTTTTGGGACCCTATATTAGGTGGGCAAACCTACCTATGGTTTTGTGCATGGTTTTCGCAAATGGTTTTGGGCACGATGGTTTTCGGTCTATGGTATTAGATGCTTCGGCATGTATATATACGTATTGTAACATTGAAAGGAACATAATGAAAAATCAAACTGGTAGTCCCGGTTTTGGCATCCAGGGGAAAATCTCTGTGTATATGTGTTTTATGTGTTATGCTCTTGCATTGTTTATTTTTTGTTCTTAGAATTCGTATGCAGGTAATTTATGTACGGGGTTTAAAGCTATATATATATATATATATATATATATATATTAATTACACAAAGATGTTGAAATGTACATTCGAAAATGAAGAAGACATTATCTGAGATGTGATATTACAAGGGGTGAAGTTGGATCCAACAAGATTAAAGCAATTACACAATGGCCAAGGCCAACTAACATTTCCAAGTTAAGAAGGTTTTAGGTTTAATAAGGTATTATCGAAGGTTCATTCCAAATTACACTCATGTATCTGTGCCCCTAATAAACCTTTTAAAAAGAAACTCATCCCAATGGGATAATAAAGCAAAAAGATGTTTTGAAACATTATAAAGAAATTATGTCAACTACATCTATATTAGTAACTCCATGGTTTTCAAAACCTTTTGTAATCGAATGTGGCACTCCAAGTTTCATAATAGGAGTAATTTTATTTTATTTTTTTATTTTTTTGGTCGAAGAAAAAATCGAACTTTTTATTAAAAGAAATAAAAAGTTACATAGTATATGCATTAAGCATTCATTTTTGTTGTATGATTTGCAGATCATAGAGCTCACAAGATGTAAGATATATTGTCCTGTCAAAGCAAACGTGAAAATAAACCACTGATCTGGTGTACAGGCCTCCTCTTTATGAGGAAAACAGCCCCTTTGATCAGTTCATATCAATAAAACCAGTTTTTCCATAGGTTCAAACAAACAAAAAACAAGAAAATAAAAAATGATCCAGTTGGCCTATGCTTTCCTGCCCTTCTTCTTCTCCACTCTTCGCCAACCTCCAGTGTTAGGAGTGGGAGAAATAATGACAAGCTGGTTTTCCATTGTATTCAAGGGTTGTTCTTTGTCAGATTCTGATTCGTCAGAACCATGAGTTTGTTTGATGCCACTTACTTCCAGCTGAGATTCTTGTTGTTGTTTCATATTGTTTTGCCCCGATTTTGTCTCCCGGGTATTCTCTTCCTATATGTTTTCCTGTCCCATTTTCTCACCTGTAGGTTCTGTCTTCAATTCCTCTTCTTCTAGTGATTCAGTATGCTTCCAACCTTTGGGTTTTTTCTGTTGTTTCATATTCCCTTTAGGCTCCTTCCTAGCCAATGGACAGGCGTATTGGAGGTGCCCTGTTTGCAAGCATCTGCGGCATCTGAATGTTGTGTTCTCATAGTCAAGCGTTTGTGTCCACGGCGAATTATTAAAATTCAATGTGATGTGATCTGGTAGTCCTTGACTCAGGTCCACTTCTACGCATATTCTGGCAAATGTGAAGATTCCCTGACTAGTCATGTCTTCATCTGATTTTAGGAACTTCCCCAAGGAGTTCCCAATGGCTATTAAAACTTTGTGATGCCAAAAATGTAGTGGGAGGTTATGTAGCCTTACCCAAACTGACATTGTTGAAAATACCATGGTATTGGCATCGAAATATGGGGACCAGGGGGTGATGAAGAGGCCAGCATTGCCCCAAAACCAAGGCCCTTGATTGATGATGTTATCTCGTTCTTGTTTTGTGTTGAATCTGACTATGAAAAACCCTTTTGGGCATAGATAAATTTCACAGTTGAGTGACCATGTGGAGAAGATCCATTGATGCAGTGCATCAGATTTTGGCCAGAAACCATTAAATCTATAGATAATAGAATTTTGGGCTAAATATGTGTATAGATCAGTTACCTTTGGCAGAGATACTGTAAGCATTGGAGATTTCGGCTTATGTTCCACGATATAGGGTCCTGGTAGCTCTAATGTTGGTGCTGGTTTGTTTTGCATGTGTTCCTTCCCTTTGACTGCATCACAAAAGGAGCCTGAAGTTTTAGAGCTGGCTCCCTTGCATCCGCCTCGCAGTCTCAGATTCAGTATGATAGTTGAATCTTTGGTGACGCCATAGTCCTGAAGCGTGTGATTATCCTACAAACTGTATCCTGTATATATCAGATTTTGGTATGTTGTTGGGATTCCCAGATTTATCTGGATCTCCTTTTTTGACTCCTTAATGCTCATTCCCTTGTTGATTTGTATGCAGTAATGTTTGCCTCCTATCAATCTAATAAAAAATTGCATTAGATCTTCCTCCATACCTGGTGGATCAACCTTGTCTAGGCCTCGATCTGTTGGATCTGCCTTCTCTGTCTGCCCAAGAGCACCGCAAATTTTGGGAAACTGTCTGTACCCTATTATCTCCTGTTCAGGCTGGCCAAGGTCATTTTTCAGAGGCCCAATCATAATGCCCAGAGTGCCTACATTTATCAGGAGAGCCCAGACCTCCAGATGCATGGCGGTTTTTGCCAAGAAAGCCCCGGGCATCGTCTTCCCCTTGATGGCATCGAGCCGCACCAATATGAATGAGCATGGGGGTGCAGCGAGCCACACGGCCCTCGATCCTACACGCGCAACCCTGTCTTGCTTGATGGCTTCACCTTTTTTATTTCGCTTGTGAACGGCAGATCGATCGAAGCTAGGGTCTGGTCGATGCTGGGGTGTGGCTTTCATTCCTTTTCCCGGTAGTATTGTTCCCTGCTCTGCCCAGAAAAAACTGCCTTGAGTCATGAAGAGAGGGCACGCCCCTGGCCTAAGAGAGAGTCGATCTGCCGCGGAGGAAACGTTTTCTAGTTCAAGTCCAGGCCAAACCATGGATAGAAAGTCATGGTCAGCAAACCCAGCTGCCGATCTACGTGTTGTTCCATTGTAGTTCCGATCACTGGTTTGCAGTGTCGTAGCGGTGCAAGAACTCTACTTCTAAAACCCTAGCCATCTCAAGGACCTCTTTTCTTCTAATAATTCCTCTCTCGCTCTAAAGTCTCGTCACTTATATAAAATAGTATTGGTTTTTCAATGGTTTTCTATGTTAGTCATAATAGGGGTAGTGTTGATGCATTATAGCCATCCTATAGAATTTGAAAGTAGGAATCTCAATAAAAGTAAATGCCTAAAATTTGCATATATTGCATATGATAAAGAAATGCTCATTATTATGCACATTATAGCCAAATGGCCATAGTATCTTTTGGAAAGCAATTTTTTGATATGAATGGGTTATAATAGTCTTCAACACATTCTCCAACAAAAGACACTTTCTACATAACAATGGAAATGGATCAAAAAAATTGTCACTTTTGAAATGGAGATACTACATAAAAGGGGAAATGACAACATAGCAGTGAATGCTCTCTCACGAAAATAGGAAGAGTCACTATCACTTGCAATTTCAATTATAGTTCTAAAATCGCTAAATGGAATTTGAAGAAAATATGAAAAGAATCCAAAATCAAACACCCTAATGAATGATCAAAACTCCAAGTTCAAATGAAAAAATGGCATCCTTTAGTATAAAGGAGAATTTATCTATCCCCAGCTTCAAGATTTAAATCAAAGCTTTTGAAGGAGTCCTATGATTCACTAGTAGCAAGACATGTGGATTTCTTTAAGACTTACTATAATGTACACGAATCATTTTTTTCAAAGGGAATGAGTAAATATATTCAAAAATATGTAGCAAAATGTGATCAATGCAGGAGAAATAAAAACGAAAATATTATGACTCTCGAATTGTTCCACCCCCTACATATTTCAAACCAAAAGTTGAAATAAATATTGATGGACTTTATTGAAGGATTATCAATGTCGTTTGGAAAGGATAAGATCATTGTAGTAGTTGACAGTGACAAAGTATGCACACTTTATGGGAGTAAAGAAATGTGACTACAAAACAAATTGTTGAAGTATTCTGCAAAAATATCAACAAATTACAAGGATTTCCAAAAATCATTGTTAGTAATAGGAATGCTAACTTTAAACAAACACTTTTGGAAGGAATTTTTCAATTAAATAAAAAGGTACCTCAACATGAGTTCAACCTATCATCCCAAACAAACAAACAATTAAAATGGTCCATAAATGTTTGGAAGCTTATCTTTGTTATTTTGTAACAAACAAGTGGTTTCAATGGTTACACCTTCTTGAACAGTGGTACAACTTTACTTATCATGCTTTAGCCAAAATGACTCCATTTCAAGTTGTTTACGGATATGATCCCCATAAATGGAAATAATTTGCTATAAAAGAAACAAGAATTATAGTGGTAATGAATCAATTAGAACAAAACCAAAGGGCACTGCAGGGGCTCAAGAAGAATCTAAATATTGCAAGATATCGTATAAAATAACAAGTCAACCAACACGAAACAAAAAGAAAATTTGAGAGTGAAGATTGAATATTTGCGGAGCTTCAACCTTAGAAACAATGATCCTTAAAACAGCAAGGAAATAACAAATTGGCACCAAAGTTCTAAGGACATACAGCTTGAGTCTCCCTGATGAAAGTTGTATTCATAATGTTGTCCATGTATCTTGCTTCGAGAGGGTATGGTAAGCACCGAACGACACAGACAACACTTCTCATGTTAGATGATGAAGGAATCATTATAAAGCAAAAAGGTATCGTTACCACCAAAGAATTTAAATTATGATCACAAGTAATTAAAGAATATCTTATTAAGTGGAACAACATACCAGAAGAAGCCTCTTGGGAGAGAGAGACAATGTTATGTATAAAATAATAATACATTAATAAGAATAAATAAACCAGATAGAGTATGTCAAGCGTCATGATTTAGAGGCCACGACTCTTCATAAAATGGCACCGAAGCTATATTTAAATCAGATCTCCCTCATTATATATATATATATATATATATATATATATATATATCTTTTATTCAACAACAACACAGTAGCATGCAACTTTTCCTCATTAATAATGGCATAGACATAACTAGTTTTATAATCTACCTAGCAAAGTGAGCCAATCAAAATAATCAAAATCATGCCCTGAAACAAAACAATGTAGATAAACTACCTAGTCACATTGTTATTCTACTCTAAACAAATTGCACTAAATAGAGAAAGAATCAAACATAATAACACAAGAACCACATAGAATCACTTATCAAATCATAGATAAACAAATTTTAAAAAGTAGATACAAAGCTCTCACTTGATTGCCTCACAACTTTATTAAGTATAAATAACTATTTATTCCTGCAATTCACACTACTATGATCCAAAGTAAACCCAAGCTTGTGTGCTACCGAATATTTTACAATATTACATTTTCATCAAAATGAACCAAATGCAATAGAATCAATATGCATTCCCAAAAATGGGGCACATAAGCTTCTACCTAAGCACTTAAACTAGACTCGATACATATAGTTATATGAGCACGAGGTTTAAAAATTTATGTGCTAAATTTGGAATTTTTCAATGTTCCACATCAAATGCACCCAGAACAATTCTACATCCCTAGGTAACAAGGGAATTAGGGGAACATCTTCATTTAATAGCATGCCCTAGCCTTGAGATCTTCCCTCTCATTTAGCGGACATTCAACGTGTCCCCAATGTCGTTGGACACTTCAAGGATGTTCATACATCTTTTGCACCATTAGCAAGCATCGAGCATTGCATTGTTAAAACAAAATAAAATCCGCAACTATGTTGAAGATGTAGCAAGGTTTTTTGGTGTGGAGAAATCTTTGGAAATAACTTCAATAGAGTATAATGTGGCATTGACAGAGGAAGTCAATAAACCAATTGTTCAATATATAATGACCAAAGGAATTGCATATGGTGATATTTATCCTCTTTTGAACAAGAAATGGTCAAGAAAATTATATTTGTCACAAATGCACCTAAATACAATAAGAATAATAATGCTAGACAAGGAGATTTAAAATTTACAAGGATCAACGGAAGCCCTTAGGAAAACTTGGTTAGAAGCAAGATGCTAGTTGTTATGAATAGATTGACAAAACTTCCAAGACAAACCATAAACATCATTGTCAGTGTTTTAAAAGGATGCTTTTAAGGATAAACGAATGTACTAAATGATGTGAAAAGGAGGTTACCTCGAGCATTCTTTGATAACCTAGAAGTAGATCATAATCTTTATAAATTATATATTAATATATGCATCAGTTTATCATCCTTCAAGCTATCTAATATAAATAGTAGCCAAATATTTTTAACGTTTGTCATTTTGAACTATGTACACTGCCTTTTAGTGAATTAATAGATTATAAATATATTTTTCTTGAAAAAATGTGTTGATGACCATTGATTATGCATACATTGTTTACTTTGCACTTTGCATTTAAGAATTTTATTATTTGAATTTACAATTTTTGCCTAAGGAAATTCAAAATATTATTTTTTAATTATTTTTAATAAATATTTCTGTCCAAACCCATTCTTCAAAAATTGTAAGATAGTTTTCAACCATCCATTATTTTCATCCTTGGCCCCCATCACCAAAATTAAATAAAACGTAACTAGTTTTATTTCTCAATAGGGCAAACAATACGTTGGTATTCCTTCAGAAATTAAAAGATGTTTTTCAAGCATCCACAACATTCATCCCATCAGCCCCCCATCCCCAAAACCAAGTAAAACAAAGCTATTTTTTGCATTTCTCGAGCAGATAATATCTTGGCATGGAGGTTGTTAATGTTTTTAAGTGGACATGTGATAAGGAGCAGAACCACACATCATAAACCAGCATTAGAATATATAGTTTGTGTGCAGCATTTTATCAACGACAAAATGAGGGAAAAAATAGTACATGTCTCTAAGCATAGATTCCAAACCTTCATAGATTCTATATCCACTTCAGCTATTCTAGCAACACCTTGAACTATAGAGCTTCTTGGATAATCATCTAATCGGTAAAGTTTATATGCAGGTTATAAAAGATTATTTGTCTAAGCATAGATTCCAAACCTTTAGATCCTATATCCACTTGAACTACTAGCAACACCTTGTTGGATAATCATCTAATCGTAAAAGTTTATATGCATGTTATACAAAATTCCTTGTTTGGTAAGGTATTAATGGATAGTAAACGTGGCACTCACCAACTCCTGTAGACTACTTCACCCCTCAAGTTGCACCACAGGCACACACTACATAGAAAACCTGGTTGTCTTGTCACCTTCTAAGAAATACCAAGCTTGTCTCATCAATACTCTGACTAATGGCATGGTTAATCTACTAATCTTCCTTTTCCACTGCGGTATAATTTTTCATTCATAAGCCACCAATGATCACTAATTGTTCTGAATATATGTCCTGGAACTTAACATATGCTGTAAGCTCCTTTGTAGTGCACTTGGACTTCAGTATCAAACCAACTGGTATTCTCAAGCCAGTTGTGCTCACCTCTTTTATCAGCTGTAATGCTGATGAGACAAAATAAAGTTTCAGTAAGATGTCACATTCATATTGCTTAAGATGATTTATAGCATACACTTGTAAAATAAATCCGTTGACAAGAAGAACGAACTTTGAGGAGCAAAGTAAATACCAGTGTGTATCTTATATCCGAGAATCTTTCCTAAAAGCAAAAGTAACAATAAAAACGTCACGTGAAAGAACCGAAGTGCAAGACAATAATTTTCTTTTCACCAGAAAAGAAATAACAAATTTAATACAACAAAAACATGATGAATAGAGACAAAGCCTTGTCACTATCTGACCATTTAAACAATGCACTTCACAAAAAAGCAATAGGTTGCAAACTTCAAAGCATGATGTGTCTCAGACTCTAATAGTGTACTTACCAGGAAAATGAACAATGAGTAAATGCAAAGCATAATGACTCAAATATGAAATAATTCTCCAACTCTTCGTGCCCTCTTAATAATTACAAAGGAAAAACTCTTCCAGCAATTTCTTTGCAAGGGGAATTTCATAAATGGGAACAGTACAACATTTTATATATGCAGCCCACTGAATTGGGATGACAGATCAACAACAAATCCAGTGATGAACTTTCTTCTAAAATGGAGTTTGGAAAAGGCAAAGCAATATCTCCAAACGTGGTTTCCTGAGCTGTAAAGCTGTCAAGGAAACTTTTCAAAATACGGTGCATTGTCCTCAACGATTACGAGAGGCCTCTGGACAAGTGAACATCAGAGTACCAGGAAGCAAGGGAGTTCCTCAAAAAATACTTAAACATTCGATACTTGATCTATTAAGAAATTATAAAGGTTGGTAAATTAGAAACCGTTAACCAAACCAAACTAATTTTAAAATTTGGAACCATAATGATTTTAAGTTTGTAAAACTCAGGGCCTGAGCACAAATCTAAACTTATTAGCTGCCAACAAGTGCCACTTGAATCTTAGAAATGACACCCATCAGCCTCAATGACATCAAAATTCATCTCCTTATTTACCCCTTGACTGGATAGATGCAGTCACAAGATGTTGCCTCTTCTGAATCTTGAAAAGCCCACTAACTTGCCTCTGCCCAGTGAGAGGGCTACAACTTACTAAAGTAGCAAAATTATCCTCAACCAGGGCATGGCAAATTCAATCTCCAAGATGACTAACAAGAAACAATTCAAGATCTCTTTTTTCTCCTCTGTTAACATCCTGCAACCCCTATGCCGGACTTCTATTTGTATTATATATGAACATGTCACAGATATGCCAAGGATCTTGATCTGACTTGGATATTTGATAGAACCATGGATAAATTCTGGAATGCAAATCCCATGACAGATCCAAGAAATATAAAAAGGAGACAATAAATATAAAGGTTGGTAAATTAGAAACCGTTAACCAAACCAAACTAATTTTAAAATTTGGAACCATAATGATTTTAAGTTTGTAAAACTCAGGGCCTGAGCACAAATCTAAACTTATTAGCTGCCAACAAGTGCCACTTGAATCTTAGAAATGACACCCATCAGCCTCAATGACATCAAAATTCATCTCCTTATTTACCCCTTGACTGGATAGATGCAGTCACAAGATGTTGCCTCTTCTGAATCTTGAAAAGTCCACTAACTTGCCTCTGCCCAGTGAGAGGGCTACAACTTACTAAAGTAGCAAAATTATCCTCAACCAGGGCATGGCAAATTCAATCTCCAAGATGACTAACAAGAAACAATTCAAGATCTCTTTTTTCTCCTCTGTTAACATCCTGCAACCCCTATGCCGGACTTCTATTTGTATTATATATGAACATGTCACAGATATGCCAAGGATCTTGATCTGACTTGGATATTTGATAGAACCATGGATAAATTCTGGAATGCAAATCCCATGACAGATCCAAGAAATATAAAAAGGAGACAATAAATATAAAGGTTGGTAAATTAGAAACCGTTAACCAAACCAAACTAATTTTAAAATTTGGAACCATAATGATTTTAAGTTTGTAAAACTCAGGGCCTGAGCACAAATCTAAACTTATTAGCTGCCAACAAGTGCCACTTGAATCTTAGAAATGACACCCATCAGCCTCAATGACATCAAAATTCATCTCCTTATTTACCCCTTGACTGGATAGATGCAGTCACAAGATGTTGCCTCTTCTGAATCTTGAAAAGCCCACTAACTTGCCTCTGCCCAGTGAGAGGGCTACAACTTACTAAAGTAGCAAAATTATCCTCAACCAGGGCATGGCAAATTCAATCTCCAAGATGACTAACAAGAAACAATTCAAGATCTCTTTTTTCTCCTCTGTTAACATCCTGCAATCCCTATGCCGGACTTCTATTTGTATTATATATGAACATGTCACAGATATGCCAAGGATCTTGATCTGACTTGGATATTTGATAGAACCATGGATAAATTCTGGAATGCAAATCCCATGACAGATCCAAGAAATATAAAAAGGAGACAATAAACATCATACAAAACATATAATAAAACACTAAACTAAACAGAGAACTTGTGGGAGGGCATCTTTCACCATGCAGAACCACCCCTTTTAAATTCTGTGGCATTTTCTGAGAGGAAGCTGCAGCAGGAGGATACTATGGCATTTTCAGTACGCAATACTAAGCATTTTTCTAAAAGGACTGATCTCTAACAAAGATGTCTTGAGTGAGAATCTGAGGCTATTTTCTATGCACCATGTTATTTATTTTGCATAAAGATAGATAGAGAGGTAAACAGACAAAAATATACAGATACATGCCATATCCAACGTTATCACATCCAAACAATTCCTAAGAAATGGCATATCGAGGGAAATCCAATTATTAGAAGATCAAAATTAAGGGTTAAAAATCAAGACAATAGGAACATTAGAATTTTATACTTGAGACTACCTGGAAGCGCAAATTACCGAGGGACACGACAAAGCTATTTACAGTGTTTGAAAATCAATTAACACAAAGGAAAATATAACATTTATTACAGTAGACACCATTCCATTTAGTCCTTGCAAATTTTTATTGCATTACAAAAGTCACTATCCACCTATTCACAAGGAATGTTAAGCATCTATAGTCTTGTTTTGCCTCTTGTTATTTGGAAGGTAATTGAAAGTATAATTCTTGAAGATCAGACTCTGTTTATCCTCGTCATGTATAATACAGTGTTTTTGTAACACCATAATCCCTATTATTTGAGTGGAGTTACATAGAAACCTCGAAAGCAGTAAGCAAACATAAATATTATGCGAGCTCAAAAGAGAACCCCTAACAATCCAGTGTTCTTTATGTTAATAGAACAGAATTTGGCGTTGAGAGTGATATTTTTCTACCTCATTTTAGATTAGAAAACCAGCAAAATAGTTCTTGTCATGAATTACTCTTTCTCAAGCACACAAATTAATGTAATAGTTTTGTATAGTTATTCAATGAAATAAGTACAAATCTGAGCCAAGTTGCATAACAAACTTCAAAAGCAGCCGTCAAACTGAAGCATTAAGACATGGCTGAAAAGAGGTCCCGCAAGCAATCCACTGTCGCTTACGCCCACGAGGAAGAACACAACTTGGCACCCTATGCCACAACTTATTGGACATATCATAAATTACCAAGCGGTTCAATTGCCTAGATCTTAAAGATAGCAAAACCAAACCTCTGTTCCCCAGGCAGGTCATGCGCACCTGTTTACCATAGAACTCTAGGCACATCATATTTGGCATTCTGTCTACCTCCTTCCATAGAAGAGTCATCTTTTGAAGCTCCCATATGCAAACACAAGTGGCAGCATTTTTTGTCAGCAATCCAACCAACATAATGCGGCCTTTGCATTCTGCAAGAGTATGATCCATTGAGTGCAATGGTGAGGGAATGGAAAGTTGTTGCCAAGTACCATTCATCGTATTGTATGACACTAAACCATCTGGATTCGTGCGCATAAAATACATCACTCCATCAATGGTTATAGCCTGAGACCTGAAGTTCAAGGCAAGAGGAAGTTTGATATGCAAGGGCATATGACCTGGCCTAGTCCAAGCATTTTCTATAGAATCATACACTTCATAGTCCCCAGCACATCCTAACCACAACAATTTATAACCAACTCCGTTAGGGTTGAGGATCATTCCCACAGCCACCCGTGACCATACTCTTACAGATCTCGTTGGCAATTCCTGGAAATACCGAGTAAGTGGATTACACACATAGAAATTCCGATGCCCTATATCAAGGAAGCAAACAAGCCCTCCAGCTGAAGTGACAGGCAATATAATTATTTTGGGAGGAAGGGATGGTAATGATAAATGATACCATTTCTTCAATGAAGGATCATAAACTGCGCCATTATTGACATTTTCATGTGTTATGGTGTAGAACCAAGGGCACTGAGGTGGAACTTCAGCACATTGTTGAGAGAAGCTGCGAGAGTTGAGTAAGGAATTCCACCTTCGGCAAACTGAGCGAAATCGAAAGAAGGCAGCAATAGGTAAGCGTGCAATGACTCTTTCAATAAGATCCTCTGGTAACTCTTTCCAGATTTTTTCCTCGATGACACCTGTAGCATCACTAGCCAACAGATCATGGTTCCTTTCCCTGCGATATCTTTTACAAGGTGGGGATTTCATTTCACCCATCTTCAAACTACTCGATTTAGTTTCTCTGACAATACTATATCCCTCATCTGCTGAGCTGTTATCAACATCTAAGAAATACCACCTGCATTGTTAGAACAAAACTAAATGAGTATAACCAGCATCATAATATGTCATCATATATGCTAAATATACAGGGCAGGTGATCGCTAGAACAAGACCAAGCTCAAAAAAAATGACATACTCACATTATAGCAATTTCTACGAGATTTCTGGAAAGGAAATTCATCTATATTTTTCAAGGATCGCCATAAGATAAATCCCATTCAGCAGATGCAACAGAATATACAGTAGCCAGCCATTTTTGATGATATTTCTGACAAACAACCTATCAACTCTTCATGTTCAATCTGTTACCACATAAAAACGAAAAATTGGAGAGGGGAAGGAGTCATTACCAACTCTGTGACACTGTCAAAAGCTTTTGAAAGAATCAAGGTCATAAAATATCACGGGATGGGATCTCACAGTAAATAATAACATACAGAAGGTATTTATAAAGTTAACAATTGAATTACAAAAATTGGCATAGATTTGCATCAACCCTGTCACATCTTTGTGAAGTTTACTTCCTATACTAAAGAGCATGTAAATGAAATAAAATTCTTTCCACTGTTTCTCTTAGATAAGCTAAAAAAGAGATTCATCTCCAAACTGCAGTTACTGAATACTTGATTATCTACAGAATAAAAGCTACAAAAACTCATATTTGACTTGGATACTTTTACACTTCAGACACTTATGACATCTAGTCACCCAAAGAATACCATTCCAAGGCAGTTCCTAATGCCATTTCATAAGCATACATCCTTTACCCATAGGATTTTCTTCTGACAATCCAAGTAGCTTGACCCCTCGCACATAGGTAAGGTATGAATATTTATAGTGGTTTGGTGTGGTATTTTAAAATGATATTTTCTGGCCAATATTAGTATAGATATTTTTTGTTATTTTCTAGCATTACATGGACTAATGATTCAACACAAAAGCATCCACCCACACTTGGGCTAAAGAATGTACCTCTTGATGTAATGAGATGACTGAGACGATGCACCAATGACTATATGAAGAACACTCAACAGCAGAAGTGATTGTATGGGCACAATACCAACAATGGAAAGATACTTAGTTCTAACATACGAGTAAAACATAAGAGAAAATGTAAGTGAGCATGAGGAAAGATTGTCGTAAATGTATACTCATTTGTATTTAATATATACAAAAAAAACTGGGAGAGGGTACGTGTTATGAATAAAATATATAGGAAATAATGTAAATGATAATAATCATAAAATTATTAGTTAACTAGTAATTAGGTTGAAGAGGCATGTCTAAATGAGACATGACTCTGCATGAAGAGGCACCTGCCTAGTATATAAGCAGGCCTCTCACTCTCATTTGAATCATCATCTTATTCATACATTTTAATATATATATTCCTGTATCTCAATGGAGATGTACATATTCCAAGTCTTCTGGAGTATTTAACTTGAGGTATGAACTTTGTTCGTTCCGATGCGAGGGTGATCAAAGTTGACCAAGTCTTGAATAAAAAATACAATAGTCGATGAATGCCTAATTTGGACCAAGTCACCCAATGGAAGAAAGATAAAGTACAAAACAGATAACGTATAATTTAATGTAAATGTTCAAAAATGTTTTCATGACTAAGTCTCATCAATTCCTCCCTCGGAGAAAATCATCCTTAATTTCTGTTGCAGATGGGGAAAGTTTTGCTCCAATATTCACCGGAACAACCACTTGCCCTGAGTAGGCAAAATGCCTTTTTACCAAGTGGCAACATATCCTTGCCTAGTGGATTTGGTGATGTCACAAAGAAGGGCATCATCAGAAAAGGGAGGCTTTAAATCTGGAATTCTGGTGCCAGATGTGTGACTAGAACTGAGCCCTCCGAGGGTAGAACAGGTTCAGCTGGTTAACACATTCACCACATCATGAACGCAAAGTTGAGGCGGCAAGTCCAACTTGAATGCACCAGGGCCTATTTGAATAGTGCAAGGCCCGTGTTGAATGGGCTTCAGCTTATGATATTGCTGAATTTTGAACAACTGCTTGTCCAAGTGTAGCCAAAGTCTGTCACAAAATGAAAATATGAATTAACCCAATATTTTTCATGCAGTGCCTTGAACTTAGCCTGTGTTTGTTGCAAGGTACCATAAACATGTTCTGGATCTAGGCCTACTTCCGCACAAATAAAGAAGCTACGTTGTATTGCTCCTACTAGTTAAATGTTGGAGATAGAAAAGCAATTGGAATCTCAGGAGCAAAATAGACCTCAAAATGGGAGTGTCCTGTAGAACATGACTGGCACTATTGTAGTTGTGCTGCAAAATATGCAAGTCATGATCCCAATGTTTGTTCCACTGGTGGTACATGTGGAGAGTATGAACCACTGTTTACTACCTCAGTTTGGAAATCAATTTGTGGATGAAATCCAGTAAAGATCTGAAGTTAATAGCTTAAAAGCTTCCACAAGGTTTTCCAAAAGTGACTGTGAAATCTAGAGTCATGATCAGAAATGATTGTCAACGAGAAGCCAAGATGGCTCCAAACATTCTGGAAGAAAAGTGTTGCATCTTTAGAAGCATCGATAGTTTAGATGCATGGTATATAAATAATAAACTGTTGTATTGGAAAATCTGCATGATACCACAAAGATGCAATCATGTTTTTGTTGAGATAGGTAGACCACCAATGAAACCCATGAACATGGATTCCCAAAGCAGGCCAAATGAAGCACCTCTGCAAGTGCAAATGAGTTTTCAGCACATATAAATGTCCTCCATATTATCAAGAGTAGCCCTCCTTGATAAGAAGCTGACGAGATGATCCATCAAGAACATAGATCTCATTCAACTTCTAAAGAGAGCCATCCTGAACTACAGTGTCATGAAGGAGGTCTGATTAACTACAACGAGTTGTTGGATGGACATCCAAAGTATGGGTCTGTAGAATATTAGAATTTCACATGCTGCAATATGAACTTATAACGAAAATGGCCTTGGTCAGGAGTCTGCTAAGTCGATCTGCCACTTTATTGGAGCTACCTTTCTTATATTTAATGATTAAACAAAACTACTGAATGTAGGAAACCCATTTCAAAAGTCTTTGTTCGTGAATTTTAGACTGGGAATTCTAAAACTGAAGATAACAATGATCAGTGAGTAAGATAGTTCCTTTACCAACGATGAAATTCCACAATTGTTTGAGTGCTCGAACAAACACATAGAACTCCTTGTCATAAGTGATGAAGTTGAGCTTGGCCTGGGACAAGGTCTCCTAATGGTATGACATTGGATAGCCTTCTTAGTAACAACACCTATGACATATTAGGAAGCATTTGTCTCAATCTCAAAGGTTGTTGCAAGTCTAGTTCAACAAGCAACAGGGCCAAGTAAAGAGCATCCTTCAACTTCTAAAATGTCCATTCTGCTTCAGAAGTCTAATGAAAAGTCTTCTGAATGTTGACCCAATTCAGTGGGTGAGCAATGTAGGAGTAATGGAAGATGCATTTCCTGTAGAAATTCATGTCTGGCAAGATGTACTTCAGTTCTATAACATTGGTAGGTGTAGGCTAGCGCTTCAAAACATAAAATTTGGTTGAATGTATGTCACAAAACCTGTCCCGTTGATCACAAAACCTAAATATTTGACATAAGTTTGAATAAAGAATGACTTCTACAATTTGTTTTGGAGCTCCAAAGTTATTTTGACTTGTTGCAAAAGATCAAACCAAGATCCACTGCAAACCAAAATGTAAGTAAACAACAATAAACTTACCGAGATGTCAGAGAAAGATGCCATGATCCACGTGAAGGTAGCAAGAGAATTAATGAGGACAAAGGGTATAACCAACCACTCACAAAGACCAAGCTCGCCTTGAAAGTTCTCTTGCATATGAACTTGTCATAACTTGAAACTAGGTCTAGCTTGGTGAAGTACTTGGCCCCATTGAGTTGATCAAGAAAGTCCTCAATCTAAGGCAAAGGGTAGGGATTCTTAACAAGATCTTATTGATGGCCCTGTCATCGAGGCAAAGTTGCCACCCCTACTGCTCTTTCTTGGATTCAACCAAAGCCGGAGAACCACAAGGGGGTGTACTAGGCATAATTTTTCCATCATGCAAACATTGTACAATTTGTTGCTCAATCTTTACACTCTTATTTGCTACAATGTAGTATGCAGGAAAATAGGGCAAAGAAGAACCAAGACCAATCTCATTGAAATATTGTATGCACTAAAGGGAAGATAAACCATTGGCTTGTTCAAACACATTTTTGTATGAGTCAATGATAGTTGTATATCATGTTATCAAAAGGAGGTAGCTTCCTTTTATTGTCTTCCTTAACTTGCCAGACAACACACAATAATGTGAATTTGTTGAGAGTGACTTGATTAACCACCAATCTACCAAAAAGTACAAGTGGAATAGAGAGAAGAGAAATGGCAATGAGTTTGTAAGTTTTAACTGCCTTCTGCAACTTGTAGTTGTTGAAGTAGCCATCATGATGTGAATTTATCGAGAGTGACTTGATTAACCACCAATCTACCAAAAAGTACAAGTGGAATAGAGAAAAGAGAAATGGCAATGAGTTTGTAAGTTTTAACTTCCTTGTGCAACTTGTAGTTGTTGAAGTAGCCATCATAATGTGCATGTCTACCATAAGGTTATCGCTTGCCCCAAGATTACGTCCAAACAATTTAGAGAAGTGACATCACACTCCACAATGTCCATTCAATCTAATATGGCCTAGGATGAGATGTCATTGCTAGATTCATATCTACAACCAATTCCTAGATTCTTTTGGCTACCATTGTCCATAATGCAAGAAGCTAATTGGTACTTGATCTAACAATTTTGGATGAAAAAAGCATCTTCATCATTGTTTGTGTAGTCTATGGCCACCAACATTAGATGTAGATTTGTAAGGTGGGGATTGGTGACCTCTACATCTGTAACTCCATGAAGTTGTTGTTCCTCAATGAGAAGGACTTGTACCTTACTGGTAATCACACTTGACCCATCATCCAAGTGTCCATATTTCTTGTGGTATGACTATGAACACCACTTTCACTTCTCCTTTATTCCAATTGTAGGAGTAGAAATAGGATCACCTATATTTTAGCCACTATTGTTGGGTTGCCACTTGAAGTGGTAGAAAGCTAAGAAGAACTAGAAGCAAAATGTCTTTTGGATGAAAAGGTTAGCTTTCTATACCTTAGCTTTGATCTTTAAAGCTAGCTAGAAGACATGTTGCTTGAAGTTTCATCCTTTGATGTAACAAGAAAACATTCTAGTTCCTTTTATAGTTGACATAATAAGCCAAACATAAAGTTAACACAAAGTATTCTCAGACACGATTATCTCTAGCTTCATGGACATTTTGTTGAAGATGTAAATCAATTGTCATACTTCGTCCCAAGATGTCTCTAAGTTGAATCCATTTTACGAACAACACATCCTAGTAACCTCTTAAGTCCTCCTAGACATCAATTAGAGATTAGTTGTTGGTTGCAATTGGTAGCATGTGGTTCTGCCACCATGTGAGGGCCCAAGCCTCAATATGAACTTAAATAACTAGAATTTTGTTGGCCTCTACCAATGTTGAGCATGTTTTGAATTAAGTTTCCACATTGTGTATCCAAGGGTCGAGCTTGTCACCATTCAAAGCCCCGTAAAACTTATGCACAAAACAATTTAATGTCCACAACTTGACATTGAACCTATTGTTGTCATCAAGTGACATGGGTTTCCAACAAGCAGTGTTGCCACTGTCTTTGTTTGACCAAAAATTTAGGCAAGGTTGTCGTCTTAGGAGTCTCCAAAGTTACTAGAGATTTTACGAGGCATGAGGCAGAGGAAACGGTTGAACAAATAGATTTTTGCAACTCAAAATAGTATTCTACAGACTACAACGGTGAAATGGGATCTTCAAAAAAATCACTAGTATAGTACCTTTCCACGAGTTGAATGATTGAAATGGGTACCATTTTGTGGACTGTATCAACGGTGTTGATTAGGACTATCAAGTTATCAACATCATCAATTTTATAACCATATCATTGATTTTAAGATTGTAGAGAAGTACATAAATAAACTACAGGTAAACAAAAATAAGGGGCGATCCGAAAAGAATGGGTTATGTTTGTCACTGGAACTGCTTGAAGAAAAATTGAAGAAAGATTTCGAGTAGGAAGAAAATCCCTGAGAAGGCCGAAATAGAAAAGCTCTTGAGAAGCTCTAATATTGATGCTTTCATACTAATTGATATGAGCACAATACCAACAATGAAAAGATACTAACATACAAGCAACACATGAGAGGACAAGTATGAAAGCATGAGAGAAAAATATTGTTGAAACCATAAAGCCAACCACTTAAAGAGAGAATGAAGAAAGAATCCAAGTAGGAAGAAAATCCCGAAGGAGACCAAAATGACAAAGCTCTTGAGAAGCCCTAATATTAAGGTTTTGATAATAATTGATATGATCACAATACCAACAACGAAAAGATACTAATGTAGAAGCAAGATATAAGAGGACACATATGCAAGAGTAAGAGAAGAAGATTGTCGAAACTATCCATGCAGTAGTACACTCACTTGTATTACCTATATATCTAAATCACAGGAAACATGGGTGTGGGTCCCATTTCAACCATTGAAACTCTATGAAATGCTAAGACACGTACCAAACGTGTTAGAAACGCATTGAAATATTTCAAATGTTGTTTCACAATTTGAAAATGCCAAATGGCATTTCACACAAGTTTCACAGTGAGTTGGCCATGTTTCAAATAGTTGTGCATGTGTTTTGACTAGGAACTTAATCACAAGAACCTTCCCAAATGCATTAAATTGACATTAAACCTAATTTGACATTAATGACACTTCTATCAAACCCTAAAACCCTATCTTTGTTCTATAAAAGTGACTTCGCTCTCACTCTTTCCTCAAAGTATTTGGGCAAAGAGGTTTCCTATGCAAAAAATGCACATTTAGTTGGAAGAAACCCTTAATCTACAGCTACAGCAACAAGAAGTAAGGCATTTTCCTTGTGTTTTGGGCAGTTACAACAAGCAAGAATTATTTGTGTTATGTGTTGGACACCTAATCCACTAAGGGTTGGTGTGGAATGTGAACAGTCACCGGAGTCCAAGAGACCACTTGGTATGTGAAGACCAAAGGTCACAAGGAAATGTATAAATGTACATTGTTGTGAATAATAAATGCAATGAACGTCCATTATTTTTTGTCTATGTTTAACATGGTATCAGGGCATGTGTACTCCTACCCTGCCCATATTTAAGCCACTGGTTTTGTGGCCTCTTTGTGCTTGTCAAATCTACCATTTCTGCTTGAGCGTTTCCTATTCTGGCTACCAAATGTACCCATCCATCCTGGCTACCACAGGCACATGAACCTGTCACATCTGTTTCTGCGCCTACCTGATAGTTCATAATAGTTTTTATAGCACTCGCACAATGAAATAATGTTTGGTATCGACCTGCCTTTTGATAACGTTTGGTAATCGATCTCCTTCCCTCCAGTATCTACGCCATTCTCAACGGCCACCATCTCTCTACCATTCACTCAGCCTACTAAACTTGCTATTATGGCTTGAGCGTTCATCTCTCCACCAGTTTCTTTGCTCAATGCTCAATTGTTCCTTCACTGAAGTTACTCTTCCATACTAGCCATTACTCTCCACATCAGTATCCTCTATTCGATGCTTATTCCATGCTTTGTTTGAGTAATACCTTTACGCTACACTATACTCTCTCCCCATGCATTATGGTGGCTTCGTACGAGATTAATGATGTGAAACCTGCTCTCCCTAAAGTTCTAGAATAAGTATCATTGAAAGTGAAGAAAATAGTGAAGAATTTTACAGTAAGAGAAAGGGTTGAAATTTGGGTTGGTGGATAAATTTAGACTTCCTTCTATCTAGATGGCAGTTTTGTAGAGGCTTTCTGTGAAAACAATGTTACCGTAAGAGGAATTTGGAGTCCTCTCAGTCCAAATAACTATTTCGGAGAGATGAATTTGAGAGTCAGTTGTTGGACGTTGCTCATTGTGATTTCTAGGAACTTCGCTAAGCATTCCAGTATTGGTGGTAATCCTTAAACCATCGTCGAATGATACCTCGAGTTCTCCCACCTTATGCCATCATCTCAAAGAGAACATTCAGCTTATTGTTGTCATGCATTATTGTATTTTGGTATTAGAGCTCTTTTCCTGGACTCGTATATACCCCTTCAAATTAAAGGGGGGGATGTTTGACACCTAATCTGCTAAGGGTTGGTGTGGAATGTGAATAGTCACCGGAGTCCAAGAGACCACTTGGTATGTGAAAACCAAGGGTCACAAGGAAATGTATAAATGTACATTATTGTGAATAATAAATGCAATGAACGTCCATTATCTTTGTCTATATTGAACATTATGAACAACTACAAGCAAGGAATTTCAATGTTTTTGTGTTTAAGGCAGCTACAGCAAGCATTTTCTGTGTGTTTTGGGCAGTGTGTTGTTTCAAACTTCATTACCTTATGCAAGCAGCTTGCTTTCTTTCAAGTTTTTTCTTTTATTTTTATTTGAGAAAGAGTGTTGTGGGCCTTAAGGTTTTATGCAGATTTCTTTCTTGTTTTGCAGCAGGAATGGCTACTCACCATGGTTCTTCTAATCCTCAAAATCCCACTCTAACAAGTACAGTGATACTATCGTCTTTGGAAGTATGTTAAGAGATTGTACAAAACCCAGTGGGGATTCATGGGGATGGGAGTGCAATGTCTGTCATTGGACCTACAAGAGCTCTTACCCAAGAGGTGATGACACAACTTTTGCAGAATGGGGGAACAGGTGTTGATGTTTGTGAATGTGCAATAGACCCAGTGAGAGGGCAAAGTTTGAGAAAGAGAATAATGATGCTCAGCAGTGAAAGAGCATAATGACACTCAAAAGCTGAAAAAAAAGAGGGAACAACTTGTCAATCGTTAAGCTCTTTTCTTACTCAATTATCCTTTCTTTCACGATATATATATAATACTATGTTTACCTGTTTCCAAATTTTGGGGGGTCACATTCCAGTGCATACCCGCTTCCCGTGCCATGAAATTTGGCTATATATAAAGGATCCAAGTTGACCAAGTAGGTGAGTGATTCATTTGCACTACATCACCCAAAGGAGGAAAGACAAAGAACAAAAGTGTACAAGAAAATTATAGACAATACGATTATAATACATCTTCACACATGCTTACTAGAGCAGATCTCATCAGTGATACAGTATAATCAATAATTTTTATCCACAAGAATAAATATCTCTCCAGATTCCAATTTCCAACTCAGAATGTCAGGAATGGAATATATACACAAAAAACAGCATGAAATAGAAGTTCAAACTTCATGTTTATCATAAGCGTAATGAATAAGAAACTACAAACAAGAGTGTTCTGATCATTTTGAGTTGTGACAGAACTTCTATGAATTGTAATTGTGCTAGCCTAGAAGAAATCAGATGGTACAATTCTAAAAAAGAACACCATAATTTCTTGAACATAAAAAAGATGATTTTTTGAAATATGAGCTGACCAGTTGAATATCTCAAGAATTTCAAATAAATGTGAAGCTATAGTTCTGGAACTTGGGCTTCCCCTCCATGTTTCAATACCATAAATATTTTCAGTACAGAAATTAGTACAAAATTGGTGACACGCATCCACATTTGAATATTCAAAACATTTTCAGCACAGAAACTAGTAAAAAACCCTGGAAAACACTCCAAATATATTTCCCAACAGCAAAAAAATTTAGGAAAAGTTCCCTTCTTGTTTCATGTCCTCCCAAAAAAAGAATTTGTAAATTCCTTTTGTTGTCGCCCGGAGTGTACACCAAGGGAAACAACACTCAGGGCAGGGGCTGTCACTCTGAATCCCTGCCCACTCCATTCTAGCTATCTCATAGGCAAGCTAAAGGGGGTAGTTCCTAAAGGTGGGAAGTGAAGGATGAGGGGAAACTTGTTGGGAACCAACAAGTTCTAGGAGATACACTAGTTATCTTATGAACTTGATTATAATTAATTTGCAAGTGTGATTAATGAGCAATGTGGTTATTAAAGATAAGTTTAGTTAATTCAAAGATAGATTTAGTTAATTCAATAAGACACTTAATGAGATAAATAGATGATAGACCAGTGCCTTATAAACAATGCTCAAGACAGATTATAACACTTGCACAAGGATATTTCAAGCTATAAGATGAGTAATACTGCAAGACAAACACCAGTACAAGAAACCAAGAGATTATAAGCAATTAAAATTATGAGCAATAAGCCTTGAGGTAAAACTTGCAACAAAAGAAAGCTTGTACTTGAAGTAAAGATGCTTAATTTCTAATATGACAATCAAAAGACAATATGCATTAAATTGAGTACAAGAATATAAGGAAAAACTTGCAAGGAAATAGTTAGCCCACAATTCTAATTATAAATAGCCAATTGAAAGGGAAAGTTAGATGAATAAATGCAAGATTAATCTATATGAGATGCAAAGATTAGATCTAATATGCAAATGAAATGCAAATGTTAGTGCAATGCTTTAATGAGATGCAACTCAAATCAGCGTTGATAATATCACCGAGATATCAGCAATATTAAAAAATATCGCAATATTTTCAGCAAGACGAAAGATCGCCGAGAAAATATCGCAATATTTTCTTTCTTGAAATATCGCGACATCTCGGCCAAAAAATCGTGCGACAACCCAATTTATCGCCAGGCAGGCTGGGTCGTGGCGAGAAAAGTGAATTTTTGGGTTTTATTTGCTCATTTTGGTTTCTTGGTCTTGGAGAAGGGGAAGAGTTTTGTGGTGGTTTTCAAGGAGGGATTGAGGATCAAACAACCATTATCACCACGAACTAAAAAAAATTGAGGATCAAAGATTTAGGAATAGGGAGACAAACTTCATTTCTTCCATTAACAGGTATGTTCTTAAAAAGCTATATGTTAATGATTTTTTTCATAGATTTAGGGTTATGCTTGCTTGCTTCTTTGCCTACCAACATTTTGCTTCTTTGTTTTTTCCATTTGCTATGATTTTCATGCCCATGAGCCAGTGCAAGGGTTTTCTCCATATTTGGACAACAAGCTTCATTTTTTTTTACTTTCTTATGCACCCTCTTATTGCCATTTTCCATTGCAAATAATGTAGTAAAAAAAGAAATTTAAATGAGTTGGTTTTTGGTTTTTTTGGTGCCCAAGGTTTGAATTAGTTCACTACAAATATGCCAAAAGCCTTGGACCCATTTTGGAAGTATGGAACCTAATGGTGGAACAAATCGGGCATACCTAACATGCAAATTGTGTGGGGACAAGATGACAGGAGGGGTTACGCAATTGAAATACCATCTAGCTAGACTCCCTGGACATGAAGTTGGGCTTTGTAAGGAATCTAGTGCGGAACTTATACAAAAATATCTTCAAGCAATTGAGGAAAAAGATAGAAAGAAAGAAGAGGCAGAAAGAAACAAGGTTGAAAGTGCGAGTAAATCTTTTGGGATTTCTTCTTCCAATTTTAACTGAGGGTAGTGGGAGGGGCTCCATAACATCACCTGCTAGTGATAATGTTACTGGGAGTGGAAGGTCATCCTTTTTTGTTCCACAAACCAAACATGGAGCACAACCTTCCAAAAAATCAATTGTTAAAAAAAAGGAGAATCAAGAAGCAGATAGTGTTACGGGGAGGTGTCTTTTCTAGAGCAACTTACCTCTCAGCGTCACCAAAACCAATACATTTTCGCAGCCAATGTGTGATGCTATTGTTGTTGTGGGCCCAAGGTACAAAAGTGCTACATATAAGGAGTTGTGGGGGGCAATCCTTCAAACAGAAAAGCAGGACATCAACTCTAGTTTGGCGGAGTTGAAACAGACATGGGAAGTGTCTACATGCACAGTGATGTCTAATGGTTAGACAAATAGGAAGGGTAGGACCCTTCTAAATTTCTTGGTACATTGATGCATCAGCACATATAAAAGATGCAACATTGATATGTGAGTTGTTAGATGGGTTCATCCAGGAAACTGGTGTGCAGAATGTGGTGCAAGTCATAACAAGTAATGCAGCTAATTATGTGTTTGTCGGCAAGATGCTTATGGAGAGAAATCGCACATTGTTTTGGATTCCATGTGCAACACATTGTATCGATTTGTTGCTTGAGCATATGGGGAAACTCTCCTTCATTAAGGAGGTGATTGATATGGCTAGGAGCATCCCCAAGTTTATAAATAACCATACTTTTGGTCTTAGCCTCATGAGGAGATACACTAGAAACAAGGAGTTGTGACGTCCTGCAATCACACGTTTTGCGACCAACCTTATTACTCTTTAGTCTTTTCTTCGATGCCAGTTTGAGTTGAAGCAAATGTTTGTTTCTGATGAGTGGCCTGATTGTAGATACAACAGGAGACAAGACGAGAGAGCCATTACAAAAATGGTGTACGCTAACACATTTTGGCAGAGAGTAGAAGAAGTGTGCTCAGTTAGTGAACCTATAGTAAAGGTTCTGAGATTGGTAGATGGGGACAAGCCTGCAATGGCTTATTTGTATGAAGCCATGGATAGGGCCAAGCAGGCCATTTGTGCTTATTATGCAAAGAAGGGTTCTGTTGGGCTTGATAGACAGATGATGTTATGGGATGTGATTGATAGTAGGTCGGCAGCGTATTGTTGGGCAGCGAATCCCCCCCCATAGTGGAGTTTTGGGGCTTGTAGCCCGAGTTTTGGTCAAAAGTAATGTAAGATCCCACGAAATGCGGGTGCGGACCGCGAGAGTCTATGGTTGTATGCCCTAAAATATTGCAAATTAATATAGAATGTGTCGGCCTACCCATGGTTCGCAAACCATGGGAATATATAAATAGAGAGAGACTCTAAGTGTAGAAGTCAGTTCTTTGGCTAGTCTTGATCTTAAGTGTTATGGGTTTTTTGAATAAGGAATTCGCTCTGAGTCTGTAAGTCTAAGTCGTGGGTTGTAGTAGTAAGAAGAGTCCCTGCAGCTGTGTGCGCAGAGGCCTGATAGAGTTTGCAGTTGTGCGCGGACCCCTGCAGCTGAGTGTGCAGGGCGGAGTTGGGATTGTAACTAAACAGAGGTTTAATGAAAGATAAGTTGATTCTGAAATATTGTGCATCTGCTCGTAGATCTGTGTGTTTATGCTTTTGTTATATTGTTATGCATCTCTTTACAGTTTATGATTGCGCGCACTTGTTATGAATGTTGAATGATTGATAAGACTACTAGGCCCACAAAATTAAGTCAGATCTATAATAATAACACAGTAAGGGTAAAGGATCTAGACAGCGCCTCTTCGCGCTCTGTACAAGAGCTACGCGAAGGTCGGATGGCTGCGTGGAACAGTGCAAGCGCGCAGGATTGGTTCGCGAACTTCCCAGACCTCATCAAGACATCCCTAGGGTGCAAAAACCTGGTTCCAGCACCCTCCCATACTACCTCGGGTGAGACCTCAGTCCGCGCTCCACAAACTGTTGTCGAAAGGGCCAGTAGTTTCAGGATTTGTTTGGCTAAATCACTTCTAAACCTGGGTCAAGCCCCAACAAGCCAACAAATGGTTCTGTTGCCGAGACCGGGATTTGCCTAAGGGATGTCTGATGTCAAAACACTGGAACCCCACAAAGAAGGAAACTGAAGAGTGGTTGGATCAAAAGCTTCACGAGTTCGTGACACAGGAAAACAAAACTCCGCAAATATCCAAGAAAAGGTGGTTGGATCGCTACCTATATACAGAAATCCACAAGATCTTCTTCGCGTCCTTCTCTTTTGAATTGTACGAGTGGATCGCGAGGCTAGCAGACAGCCAGGGAAGGTACAAGCTCGATCAACCGACAGTGTGGACTCTAGAGTTAGTGCGCAGACTAGAGGCATCAGAAGATAAGATCGCACGAGCTGTGGACCATTGGCTCGACCGAATAATAGGGGGATTTGTCACTGAGTTCGCGATAGACACAACTGTGAGCTATAGCGAAGCAGAACGAGATTTTCTCAAGGCACCGCAAGGTAGGTACATTAAATCCTTGAATACCTCAATTAAGATGTTATGTGAAAAGCGAGTTATGCGAATACATTAATGTTTGGAATGACGCGGAGCGGAAAGATCTACAAAGGTATCGAAGGATTAAAAAACAATCCCTTAATTTCACCTTCGCGAGAGAACGAAGAAAAGCGCGCTCGGGTTTCTTCGAGAAGTGCGGTCAGTTTGATAAGGCAGCACATTCCGCAGTTATCACCTCCACTTACGCCATCACCTGCTTCACCTACTTCACCTCCATCTTCACCCACCCCACCTCCACCACCCCCACAATTCAGCATGGCGAGCGCGATCAAGCTACCCGTATTCAGAGGAGTAGGGAATGAGGATCCAGACCAGTTCTGGTTCGTGGTAAGAGCAGTGTGGGAAGCACAAGGGGTCACAGATGACAACATTAAGAAGGCCACATTGGTAAGCGCACTGCAGGATCGCGCGCTGACATGGTATATCAAGCACTCTAATGATCACCCAAATGCAGGAATAGCGGAGATCCAGAATGCACTGAACAGAGAATTTAGCCGGCCGAAATCAGAGACACAGTCCATCATTGGGTTTAAGGAGATCACGATGCTTCCAAGCGAGACCCCATGGGATCTGGATCAGAGGCTGAAGAGTACGATCCGCGAGGCTAATATGTTGCTAACGAATGCGCAGCACCGCGTGTGGTTTGTGGCGTCTTTGACACCACACCTGATGACGGCGTTGTCACAACAGTAGCTTTCAACCTAGGCCGAAGCATTGGAAATGGCGATGAGGTTGCATGAAACACCGATACAAGATCCGGGATTGGGAGTCCAACAAATCCACGTGCAGCTACAGAATCTATGCTTGGAAATGCAGAGTTTAAAGCAGGATAGGGCGCCACGATTGTACCAACCCGACGAGAGTATCTTGTTCATACTGTGAGCAGTTTAATCATGAAATGGTAGATTGTCCTACGCTGATTGCACAGATGCGCGAGAAGGGGTACTTCAGCCTACTCCAACATAGAATATTCAAATGATGAGGTCTGAACCTCGCGAAGAAGACCCAAATGTGAATATGGTGCTCAAAAGTGGTGCGACCACAAGGGAAGATAAGGGGAAGCAGCCCGAGAAAGATACATGGGTTCGCAAGGCTCCTACAAAGGAGCCTGAGTTTGACTTGGAATGTGCAAATGAGACGTTTATGGAAGCTAAGGAGAGCTTCGCATAACTAGGTGCACAGGGTCAAGGGAACCGTGCGTAGTCTAGAAACTAGGAAAGCATGCATTGCGCACCAGGAGGGAAATGAGATTGACGGCGCAGATTGGCGAATATGAAATGGATCAAGTAATCCTACACCTGGTTTCGGACGCGAATGTGTTACCAAAGCAGACATGGGAACGCATGGGCAAGCCCGCGTTACAGTGGTCCCCTATTCAATTACGGATGGCGAACCAACAAAAGATCTTACCCATGGGGAGGTTGCAAGGGGTAACAGTGGATATCGAAGGCGCGACCACGCAGATGGACTTTGAGGTAATAGAGATTATGGATGACAGCAACCCTTACCCCGCGTTGCTAGGAATACACTGGGCCACTAATATGAATGGAGTCATCGACCTGAAGAAGCAGAAGATGATATTCGAGAAAAAGTCTACGCATAGTAGTTCTGCTAGATCCAGCAGAAGGAGCGCGCTACACTAAACCTGTGTGCAATGATGACAGCGACAATGAGCTGGATTGCATTTACCAGATAACGGCGCAAGACCAGGATCGGGTGAACCCGACAGCAGATGGGAGAATCTCATGGGAGCGCGACAATTCTTGTACTTCGGATTCAGATGAAGAAATAAAACGCTGGCAGAACCGATTGCACGAAGTAACAACGTTGAATTGCAACATGATGATTAGATCACTGCGGTGCATGACGACCGAAGCAAAGGAACTACCAACATACAATGTAACAGGAGTGGATGAATTCTTAGACAAATTTGAAAGTGCAGTACCAGAACAGCAGAGGTACGATGCACTAGAATGCGCGTTGCGCATGACACCCACACAATGGTGGAATACACACGAAAAGAATATTGGAAACTGACACAAATGTAGAAGACGAATGCGCTTACGATTTGGAAGTCCCCAACAACAAACGCAAGCCGGGCATCCAGGACGCAGCAGTTTGCGCGCCTACTTGTGTCGATGGGTGCAAACGTGTGCTGTGCAAGCACCTCCCAGACTAAGGATCGAAAATCAGAACCCGACGCAGCAGTAGGGAAGGCAACGCACTCCACAATTAGTCCGCGACGCAGCATTCAAAAAGTTATGCGTAGTCATGAACAAAGTTCACCAAGCGAGACGAACTGACTGGGACCGGCGCGTACCAACAGTTCGATGGGCCTATAGGACCACAAGCAAAAACCTGAGCACAAAAAGGGTTTCGAAGACGACAAGCAGAGTCAAGGCCGTAGATTTGGGAAAGAATCCTCACGCAATCACTCCCATAATGGCGACAACACGCGAGGACCAGAGTGATGAGATTATGCAGCTACGCGAGGGCGAACATATGCAAATTCAAGAAGCCATTCAGCAAGGGAACCTTGAGCTTCGCGAACTCGAAGAGATCAGGTACGACTGAAGCAAAAAGGCATATTAATGGATGAGGATATCAGAAAACTGGAAACCAAAATCTCGCGAGCATTACGCGACGACAAAAGGACAGGGCCACGTATGGGCAACCCTACCACTGCATTAGAAGACTGTCGCCGGGAGTTTGTGGCTATACTACCATGGCTGAGACCGTACCTTATCAGGCAAATCAACCGAGGAAGCGCACCGCATAAGGAAAAACACGAGGCGCTAATTGGCGCAAGGGTAGCTAAGTAAGGCCCACGGACCGGGCCAGAAGGTGACTTGAAGCCTCGCACCAGTGGTGCGACCACCTGACTATCCGTAGGAAGCACAGTCTCAGCGCTCCAAGCAATTGAAAGAGAGCGCGAGCCTATAAAAGAGTCTGTATGGGAGTTGCACAACCCGGAAGTTGCACGTAGGATCAGTGTGACGCATAGATCGTGATCAAGCAAAAGGGACTACGCTGCCATGCAGATAGGGTGGAAAGTGACCGTTGGTGTCACTATTCATGACAAGATGTCCAAATTAAGGCAACAAGGAGTGGATGGCGGGAAATTAAGACACGAAGTCGGAACTAGATTTGAAACGATCTGCCGCCAATATAGCATTAATGAGCCAGAAAAGGGGGGAATAGTCGAATTTGAATTCCAGTAGGCCTATAAATCCCAAATGGGGTCATCCACCGAACAACCCTTGGCATCTTGAGAATTCCGTTATTGCGTATGGACTTTATGGCTTTAGAGGATTTGAAAGCAAGTTTAGTATTTGAAGCATTACCGAAAGAGACGCAGGACCTTCTAAGCAGAGCAATGTCGACCTCCAAGAAAGCCGCACCGAGCACTATGTCACCAATTCCAAAATCGCCCTTGACGTCGAGGCCCAAAAAGGATCCACAGGCAGCAGAACCAGTCTGTATGTCTCTGCGAAATCCGCGGTTTGGAAAACTGTCGATGGAATAAAAGGGCAAAACAGTTAATATTGAGAGCGATGATGAGGAGGAGGATCCTCAAACCTTTGTAGAAGATATGGAAGAAGACATCCAGCCAGTACGCGCCACAGCAAAGTTGCGCAAGTATGTCCCTCCGCGGAAAGGGAGGGTAAAGGTACCTAAAGATTTGGATGTCGTTCAAAGCACACTCAACACCCCGTTCCTCCCCACGGGACTTCTGTTCAAAGGTTCAGTTGTGGGCCGCGTACCCACTATGAAGTTTGAAGACAAGGACCTCGCAGATAGTGAAAAGTTCCCTCATTTGGAAACTAGCCAGCTGATGGAACAAAGCACGGAGGGGGCAGTTACAACATTGCAGCCACGGAAATGGCTGCGCGGGGTGGAGGTCGGGCTACTCCACCTCCTATCGATTCCACATTTTCATCAGGACCCAATCACGATATTTGTCATCAAGCAACTGCTTTGCCTGGTGCACGATGGGTACTTGTGGCTGGAGGAGCCCATTCCCATCACGGCAGAGCTCATTCATAGGATTTCTCGGCTTCCCTATATGGGAAGGGACCCCGCGGAAATAGCTAGTACAAGTGGAGACTTGGCGATTGCGGAGGCCATGAAAAAGAAATATAAGTTGGAGAAAAAGCAGAGGGGTTACGTTATTACTAGCATTCAGGACAAAGGGGTTCGCGTCACTACCCAGTTGTTGGCAGGAAAGGTGATGAGAAAATGTCGTGGCAATGAGGTACCAGCAATGGTCATCGCGTTGGTCGAGCAATGCGCAAAAGGGGTACGGTTCAACTGGGCACAGTTCCTCTGCGAGGAGTTCCTGATGAACTGCAGGGAGGCCCAGGAGCAAGGTAAGACCTTCCACTACACGTGGTTGCTCTTATCCATCCTGTTGGTTACAGGAGAATTGCCTGAGGATAGTCAGTTTCCTCCCCTTGACCAAGACTGGCCAGAGGCAGCAAAATACGTGTCGCTATGGGTAACAAAGGATGCCACGCGAATCTGAGAAACCAAGATCTTCTAGGTACTGATGGAGGCGAGCATACGACTATGGATCAACAAACAGTCGCGCCTATCCCCCTCGATATACGACAGTCTGAGGAGCTTTGTAGACTTTAAAGCAGATATGCACAATGTGTATATCAGGGCACGGAAGGATCCGAAGCAGAAGTGGACCACGCTCCCCTTCATCGCAATAGATGACATTGTTTTTGCGGTGCTCAACACATGGCCACCGGAATGGCACGCACCAGATGTGGTGGTGCGCGATGAGACGAAGATTCAAAGACAGAAGGTTGCCGCCAAGCTGCTAGCACAACAAAAGCGGAACGAACAGCTAGCTGAAGAAGTACGGGCTTCCTAGGAGGCAACGAAGATCGCCGCGAAAAAGGTAGCAACAGTAGGGGCCGCTACGACACAGGATGAAAGAGGCCCAGACTTGACCACAGGGCATGGGACAGATGATACGACGGAAGGCGCGGACCCAAGCACCACCTCTACACAATTGAAATGGCCGCGCGAGACAAAACGAACAGGGCCACGTAAAAAGACCAAGGCTTCCAAGTTGGATGGGGAGCCTATTACACTAACCGAGGGTGACCAATACAACATCGGTGACACAGTTCGCGAAGTCACTAGGGAGGTGCTCCAAGAAGTAATGACAGAGCAGCAGAATGTGTTGGGGGCGCTCAGGGCGCAACTCCAGGTACGTCAGGTGCGAGCCCCACAGCAGGGAACAGTAGCCATCTACGGGGCTACAGGTACATCAACAGCCGAGCAATTATTGCGGGCCAAAATGGAAAATATTGTTGCGCTGCCAAAAGGAGCACTGACAGCAAACAATACGGAGGACAGAGCCACAATAGTTTGACTCAAGGGACTTGGCCTTCGCGAGAGATATTATACCAGCTGCAGGATGGAGCGACGACAGAGCTCCAAGCTAGGGAAGGACGCGCAGTACAGATGCTCAGTGAATAGCGAATCAACGTCGAGCAGCTAAGCCTCTAACGTGATGAAGCGGTAGCACAGACTCAGCAGTTGGAGCAAATCATCGAGGAAGCATGTCGTCGTGTCCCCGAGCTCGAGATTGCAGCAGACTTACCAGTAGGCATACAGATCCACAAACTGGCCAGTGGATTCCGCGAGGCAAAGGAGGAAGCAACAAGGATCCAGTTGGACCTCAACCTGCAGATCGCGGAGCTGAGACTGAAGGCGCAGCCCTCTACACTGCCAGAAGTCGGAGAGTGGCGACACCGCGCCATTCAATCAGGGTTGGAAGCAATAGAGCGCGCCATACAAGATTGCACAATCTTGTTAGATCAGTCACTCTTCACCCTCACTTCACTGCAAGAAGACCCAACGCTACAGCGATTAGCGACAAAAGCGCGGGAGTTGCAGCAGGCCTATGACAATGTCCGAGGGACCACGCAAAAGGTCGCCCTTACTCAGCGACTGGCCAAGATGAGGAAGGCCCGGGCTCTAAAGGAACAGGTGGACGTCGCGCGTCAAAAAGAAGCAGTGCTTAAAGAACGCATCCAACCTTGGCTCGAGGAAGCATTCATGGTCACCGCCAAGATCGAGGGAAAGTTGGCACAAATGCAAGGCATATATGCACTCAAGCAAGGAATTGCACCTAACAATGAAGCATCGGAGATACGCGCACAACAGTGCAACGGACAACGGAAGAATGTGTTGCGGACGTAAGCGAAGCGCAAAGGTTGCTGGATGAACTTCGCGCGAAGATCACCGCACCAACCAAGTGACTCGGGACGAGTCATGCTGATTGTGTTGGGGGCCTGTTGGGCAACGAATCCCCCCATAGTGGATTTTTGGGGCTTGTAGCCCGAGTTTTGGTCAAAAGTAATGTAAGACCCCGCAAAATGAGGGTGCGGACCGCGAGAGTCTAGGGTTGTCTGCCCTAAAATATTGTAAATTAATATAGAATGTGCCGGCCTAAACATGGTCTGTGGACCATGGCAATGTATAAATAGAGCGAGGCTCTAAGTGTAGAAGTCAATTCTTTGGCTAGTCTTGATCTTAAGTGTTATGGGTTTTTGAATAAGGAATTCGCTTTAAGTCTGTAAGTCCTAGTCGTGGGTTGTAGTAGTAAATAGAGGCTCTGCAGCTGTGTGCGCAGAGGCTTGATAGAATCCGCAGCTGTGTGCACGGACCCCTGCAGCTGAGTGCCCAAGGCGGAGTTGGGATTGTAATTGAACAAAGGTTTAATGAAAGATAAGTTGATTCTGAAATATTGTGCATTTGCTCGTAGATCTGTGTATTTATGCTTTTGTTATATTTTTATGCATCTCTTTACAGTTTATGATTATGAGCACTTGTTATGAATGTTGAATGATTGATAAGACTATTGGGCCCACAAAATTATGTAAGATCTATAATAATAACACAGTAAGGTTAAAGGATCTAAGCAACGCCTCTTCGCACTCTGTACAAGAGCTACGCGAAGGTCGGACAGTTGCACGAAACAGTGCAAGCGCGCAGGATTGGTTCGCGAACTTCCCAGACCTCATCAAGACATGCCTAGGGTGCGGAAACCTAGTTCCAGCACCCCCTCCCATACTACCTCGGGTGAGACCTTAGTCCGCACTCCGCGGACTGTTGCCGAAAGGGACGGTAATATCGGGATTTGTTTGGCTAAATCACTTCTGAACCTGGGTCAAGCCCCAACAAGCCAATAGGGATGCTTAATCAACCCATTCATGCAACATCAATCTTCCTCAACCCTGCATTTTCATACAAATGTGCATTTGATTTTGATGGCGAGGGGATAGAAGGGCTCCATTCCTGTATTCAGAGGATGGTACCTAATCCTGAGCTTCGTAGCAAAATCAATCGTGAGATATAGTTTTATCAGGGTTGTGTTAGCATATTTGGCTTTGATGATGCTATTAGGGAAAGGAACCTCTTCATGCCACACAAGTGAAAAGGCATAAATCATTAGAATTTTCAATTTAGAATTTACTTATTTATAAATCTAGATTTTTAAAATTTAATTAAGTAACTTTTATTTGAAAGTTTAATTATGTTTTAAGTTTTTAACTTTTTTATTTCTTTATTTTGTTGTAGCTATTTGGTGGTGAAGCTATGGTGCAAGGTGTAATATTCCTAATTAGCCATGGCTAATTGGAATATTCGATTTTGCTCAATTTTGCCTTCTATAGTTATCTATAAATAAAAAGGTAAGGAAAGGAGGACATAACTCACTTTTTGAATAAAGTCACTCCTTAGTAGCACAACGTTGTAACTTAAAAGGGGAGCCGAGGGGGCCAAAGGACCACGTAGAGCACAGGGCCCACGTAGACACTTGGAGGGACTGCGCAGATGGAGAAGGAGCACGTGGCAAGAGTGAGGCTACGTTGGAGGAGGTGGGCCTTAGGGTTTTGAGAGAGGCCAACGCTATAAAGGAGAGAGGAGCCTCCTCATTTGGGCATGGGATCATGTTGCATTTGAGCTAGTCACTTCGACTTAGAGCACGCTGGCTATTAAGCCTGTCTGCAACACTGTTTAGTGCATCGAGTGTCTCCGTTCGGAGATCTCACCCTTAGCCCCGGGGGACTTCGAGTGCCTGCTCGGGCAAGATAGTTTCATCAGTATTTTGCAGGAGGAGCGATCTTTGGAGTTGAGGAGGAACTGAGTATTTTGATGACTGCACAGTCTAGAGAGGGGAGGACGCAGTTTCTTTTGGTAGGAGCTCTGGATTGAGTTTATGTGGAGGATTTGAGCTTGGAGATTAAGCAAGGGATCAGCCCTTGCATATTGGAGGATTTTGGTAGAGTTTTGGAGGATTCTCTTCAGGGGCAGCGCAGAGCCTTGAGGGATAGCATAGATCCTCAAGAGGGTGATTTTCGGGGCCCAGCTATTTTAGAAAAGCTTTCTGGGCTTTTCTGCGTTTATTGAGCAAAGGTTGATTCCAGAGTTTCAGCATTTTCTGAGGAGGGGAACAGCCCCAAATCCTCACTTGATTCCAGCAGTAGCAGCAGCACAGCAGTTCTCCGACAGCTTGGACGCAGTTCAAAGAGAGGCCATTTCCTTACCATTCTGAGTGTATTTCTTCACTTGCCTTGTGCAAGTTGAGGTGTTATCTTTCTGATCACCTCTTGTACTCTTTCCATTACTTAGTATAATATAATGGCTTAGCATTTCTCTCTGCATTTCTCGAGTATCTGCTTATATTCCATGTATACATTATTGTATGTTGCACTACTGTTATTTTTCTTATCTCTTTGAGCTTCCCGACTGCTATACCACTTGTGTGTTTTTCTCCTATACTCTTAGATAGAGTCTGGAAAGGGCCAGGTAGCCTCTAGATCTCGTCCTCTTTTCAGAGGCAACATATCTTGTAAACGCCCTCCCAATACATCTCTAGTTGGAGTTTGCTTGTGTTTGAGGGATACCCCTGATAAGGGATATTACACAAGGGCACCAAATTTGCAGAAATTGGCCATAAGAATCACGAGTCAAACATGTATCTCTTCAAGGTGTGAGCGCAATTGGAGTGTATTTGAGAAAATACATTCAAAAAAGCGCAACAGGTATAACTTTGAGCTTCAGCCTTCAGTTGAGCAATTACATTTGTTGCAATTTAATTTATGACTCTCAAGTGTTAAGAGTCAAGACTCATTAGTTTTTTTACACTCTTATAGGTTGGAGTTCTCACGCCTCAATGATTTACTGTACGTGCATTACAATATTTGACTTCGAGTGAAGCAAATAGAAACACCAATAGATCCAAATGCCATTTCCTTAGACAATATTGATGTATTGTCTCAGTGGAAATATTTTCAACACTGACTAAAATAATATGCTTCAAAGAGAGAAATGTTAATCCACTTATGATGACAAGTACTTTAAGCCCAAAATCACAAGAGCAATGATGCATGTACAGTTACTCAATAAAACAAAGCGTTTAAGGAGAATGTCAATTAGAGAAATAGCACAAGTGCTCTTAATTAGAAATTTACTCTTTTGTGAAACAAAGCACAAGAAGTTATTTAAATTATGAGAGATATAAGCAACTTCAATAGAACTTAGATCTATTAGCCAAATAAATGCTATTCAATGTAAACCAAATCTATTTAGATCAATAGATGATAATCAAGTGAAGTGCTTAGGCAATGCAAGTTAGAAAGAATAGCTAGATGTCAACTAGATTATCAATGAAACTAGATCTAAATGGTTAGTGAGTTACTCGAACAAATGCAAGATAATTAAAGAGTTAGGAAGTTAACATAACTCAAGACTCCTCCTAGAAGAGGAGACAAGATACCATGGGAAATAATCCCAAGCTCCCCTAAAAAAAAGTGACTTTATTAAAGTTACAAATAAAACCCCCTTTCTGAGAAATGAGAGGGCTTTAATAATCTTAAGGATTTTCAAATAGAATTTTAAAATCCTTCCCCAAGATACCTATGAGAGAAAAACTTTATAATAATTTTACAATTTTAACAATAGGTTTTTTTTTCAAAAAAAAAACAACTTTTTCCCACTCCAAAAAATAATTTAAAGTCTAAAATCAAGGAAAAATATATGCTAGGAATTAAGCGGAACAAATTTGTGGATGGAAAAATTTTAAAACCTAAAATCCCAAGCTTAATCAATTATCTTTTATAAAATTAATTTGCTTTTACAAAAACAATATTCTTTCAAACCAAGAATTTGATGAAACCCCTACTAAAACAAATATTAGATATCTACAAAAGTTACATGGGTTAGATAATAAATCAATAGCAAGAAAGGAGCCCAAAAGGCTTGCAGCCTTCTTTTAAAGAAAAATAAATAAATAAATAAAATTTTATGGCCTTCAAAAAAATCGATCTATGCAAAAATGGCATGCGGCCCCAAGCAAAATTATTTGAGCCACACAAAATTAAATCTTGTAATGCAAAAGGCTAGAATAAGCTTTCCAAGGTTAACAACTTCTAAAAATTAATGAAAACTCTACGACTCCAGTCGTGCAAGGAAAAGAGGGTTTGGAAATTAAAAATTCAATCTTCCTCTTGATCCACCTGCAAACAACTCGTTAGAGAAATCCTCACTCAAGCCTTCAAATCTGCAAACACAAATTTGAGAAAAAAATGCAAACAAATATATATATATATATATGAATGAAAAATATATACAAAATAAATAAAACTATGCACAAATCTAGATCTAAGCACAAGGATTTAATTACAAAATATACAATAGCTACTTCATGGAATATGAGTACAACTCGGTTCCATGACTAGCAAATAATAGCTCTAATTTAGCAAATTTATTCTATTAAGCACAATAATTTAAAGAAATTTTGAGGTAACTAATTTTTTCTCTCTAGCTAAAGTCCAAAACCCTGCAACAAATTTGATAGATAAATCCTTCAAGTAAAATAGAATGGACTCTCCTACTTAATCACTCAAGAGTTGGTTAACTTAAGCAAAAGCATCCCCTCACGCTTGAGATCTGCTTCAATTAAATGTTTTCTACACAACTAAAAAAGATTTTGTTAGCTTCAGATGAGATAGGAAAAATATAATAGAAGGAAATTCTAGCAACTTAAACAAAACGCCACTTCCAATCCTAAAATATTTTCCAGATCTAATTACCAGTGTAAGCTAGCTATCCACTAATAATTCTATGTAAGCAAATGAAGTGACAAATATACTCACCATTAGAAAAGTAAGTTTAAGAATTCATTACCATATCCATAAGAGAAAAGCGACAATATTTCACCCCAAAGACTTGTGTATTATTATTTCAAAATAGAGAGAGCTTCAAGACAAAAACTCCAGAGCACAGTATCAAGAGATGTTACAATGAGGAGCATATGCTTCCTCATATAGAAAAAATGAGAACTCTAGAGACTCTTCCAAGTGAAAAACGGCTAGTTCCATGAAGGTGCACAAATTTGACTTGATCTTAAATGCTTAATCCATGTCAAAATGATATCCATTGTTGATTGCTTGAGAAAAAATTCGAATTCCTTGATGATGCCTTTTTTCTTGGTCCAAGAAATATTTTTTCCCACTTTTTCTCCTCGAAAAATCCCCATTCACTTAACCAACTTGGACCATAAAATTGATTTTCATTAAAAAACGATTTTTTTGGGCCAAAAACATTTTCTTGAATTTATGCTTACTTGATTTGTGGATATTCCCTTCTTGGAAAGTGCACATTCCCTTTTTTAATATTTTTCATTTCGAGAGAATTTTTTCTCTCATTTTTATTTTCTGACCAATTTCCGATTAATTATTTAGCCACTTTTTGGGCCAGAAAACCAAAAATAAAAATATATCATTTTTTACTCAAAATTAATTAATTTTTTGGCTTAGGATTTTAATTTATTTTGGCCAAAAAAAATAATTAATTGATACTAATGGGTATTAATAATTTTTTCCACCCTTAAATATTTAACTCATGGTGTCTAAATATGAAGGACCATGCACCAAAATATTTTTACATCAAGATATTACAATTAATTCAACCCTTGAAAGGGAAAAACACCTTTAGACATAGACCCTTAATATTTTACCCAATCATGCGACACAATATGATCTAGTATAGACCAAGTGTGTTTGTAATAAACAATTTAGCTAAATGTGCTTAAATTATTCTCAAACGCAATTTTATAAAAGACTCGATATAACACTAAGATTCACCTAAGACCTTGTTGATAAATTCCATCCTAGCTGTGGGGTTTAAGCTGGAGGGAAAAACTCTACCGAGTATCCTTGTTTAAAAACACACAAAACTCGGTGAGACGAAAAACCTCCTAGGAAGAAATTCATCGCCAAAATCAGAGGCTTACTTAAGTGTTGTTACATAATTAAACAGTCATACTAGTCATTTACAATAAACTTGCAGAATTTGGGTTTTACAATCCTGCTGAATTGATGAATGATGATGATGAATCTTGGATATTTGACTGCTCAAACATGATGGAATTCTTTTGCAAAAATGTGTGCTGCTATAGGGTAGTTGACACATAGTGGTCAACACCTTTCACGAGTGACGTGGTACTCACTGTCAAAGAAACAGAAAAAGAAACAGAAAACATAGATAAAACAACCATAGATATGTTTATAAAAATTTGCAGAAATTTTCTCATATATATATATATATATATATATATATTCCTCAGGGAAACCCTCCTGGCACTTCCTCAATCTCTGAATGTTATACTGGGTAAATGCAGGCACAAACATGTATGCCTAACCCCAAGGGACCCAGGTGTATTGACTCCATGACCTCCTTGTCCAACACAGCTTCAGAATGGCAAGACAAACCACTTGAGATCAAGTGTAACCCTTGTCCTGCTCAACACAAAATATACCTAAGCAACAGCTATATCGCTCATGGTAGAGAAGGGTCTATCGGGGCATCATCTCATGTTCAACACTTCAATTAGTAAATCAGGCTGTCTCAAATTCAATGATAGTTGAAATGGCTTAGGGATTTTCTAGGAACTACAAAATCCCATGTTACATTACACTTTATAAATGTTCCAAGAATTTTTGTCCTTGCTCATTTCCCTTAATAGAAAAGTCCAGTTTGTATTTAAAAAAGCAAATTGATCTGTAAAACATATAGCTTAAATATTTCCAAACCTTGAAAATAAAGTGGACAGTGGAATATACTGCAAAACTTCGGTCATACTTCAAGTCTTCAAATATTTGGTACTTCTTACATTTGATTGTCTTGACTAGTCTAATTGATATTTCTTTTCTATTTCATCTTTCACTAGACACTGCTACAAGTCAAATTCAATCAGAATATCTCCACTGCTATTATGAATGCAGAAAAGTATAAGAGCCATCAAATGTATGAAATTGATAAAGACAAAAACAGACAAGTCAAATTCAGCCAGAATATCTCCACGGCTATTATGAATGCAGACAAAGTATAAGAGCCATAAAATATATGAAATTGATAAGACAAAAACAGACAAGTCAGATTCAGCCAGAATATCTCCACCGCTATTATGAATGCAGAAAAAGTATAAGAGCCATCAAATGTACGAATTTGATAAGAAAACAACAGACAAAAGATGATCCTCCAAATGTAACTCATGAGAAGCCCGTGGAAACTGTGCATTATTGAATTACAAGATGTCATCAACATTGTAACAGGGTAACTAAAGTAGATGTATTTTGAAATTTCCCAAGTGTGAAGTGTTCAATGAAAGCCATGTCCCAATAAGTTGATCTCTACCATATGAAATATAAATGAGATCTCAAGTGTAACTACTTGACTGAACTCCTTATTGACTCCTGATAATAAGGATATGAAGTCCATAACACTCCAAATCGTTCCCTTTTTTATTATAATCCAAATAGATCAGATGTATGGCTGTGGGAGCAGATGTGGAGACAAATAGGACGTAGAAGCAACAGTCTTTATATTTAAGGAGTCAAGCAACATTAAAATTAGGGTTTTTCACAATGTATATGCTAAAAAACATGGATGATGCAATCATACTGAAACAAGATATGATTACAAAATCCAAAAATTAGACAGCATTTAATAATATCAACGGGGCTTAACTGTTTGAAACAAAGTTTCAGGTTATATAATTCCACAGAAGGTAGATTTAATGAACCTTTTTCATTATTTTTTCTTTATATTCTGGAGTGTCCAAAAATGTGAGATTTATATTGGATTCAACCTGAATCCATCTCCCCAAGAAGAATGAGTCCCAGGGATCATTAGACATCTCTGCATTTTCGTGAATTTGCCATGGCTCAGGCCTAGAAACGGAATTGGTTCTAACAGAATTTATCAAATTTGACAGCATTTAAAAATATCGATGAGGTTCAATTATTTGAAACAGAATTTTAGGTTCTAGAATTCCACAGAAGGTGGCCATCTTCATTTGCCAGATTCCGTCCTATATCCCTTTGTAATTCTTCCTACAAAATCCTGTCCAAAGTCATCGCCTCTCACCTCAAACCCTTTCTTCCATCCCTCATTTCTGAAAATCAAGGGGGGTTCTTAGCTAATCGACATATAACTGACTCCATCCTCCTAGTACAAGAAGCCATTCACTCGAGCCAGTCCAGGAAGGAGAAAGGATTTGTTCTCAAACTTGATTTGGCCAACGCTTTTGATAGAGTGAGGCACTCTTTTCTCTTAGCCGTCTTGAAGAAGATGGGTTTTGATGCAAGCTTCCTTAACCTCATCAAAGCCTGCATTTCCGGGCCATGGATCACCCCTCTTGTAAATGGCAGACCAGGTGAAGCTTTCCAATCCTCCCGTGGTCTAAGACAAGGTTGCCCTCTCTCACCTTATCTTTTTATTCTAATGGCTGAATCATTTAGCAAAGCACTGGATTTCCATCAGAGGGTCGGTCTCATAACAGGAATAAAATTTGGGAATGGAGTCAAGAATATAAATCACTCTCAATTTGCAGACGACACCTTGCTAATTGGAGGGGCTTCTATCACAATAGCCAGGCGTTTCAAAGTTCTTCTGGATAAATTCATGGATTACTCTGGTGGTCTGGTCAATCAGCAAAAAAGTTGTATTTACGGTTGGAATACAACATCGCAGGTCCTTCATAATATTGCTGCAACATTTGGGGTCTCATGCCACTATGACTGGACTCATTTTTCATATTTGGGCATTCTTGTAAGCGCAGGGCCCTTGAGGGCAGAAGTCTGGGACACCATAATCGATAAGATGAAAAGGAAAGTACAGCAGTGGGGTTCAATATGGCTTAACCCAGCTAGTCGCCTCATCCTTCTGAAATCCGGTATATCCTCTTTGCCTTTATACCAATTTACTCTCCTTCAAGCCCCTGCTTCCTTTCATCACAAAATGGAAGGCATCCTCCGTCATTTCTTGTGGCAAGGAGGGAAGCAAGACAAAAAGAAGTTTAATTTGATCAGCTGGAAGCAAGTAATTCAGCCCCAAGATCGAGGTGGCCTTGGCATCAGATCCCCCAGATATCTTAACTTAGCTTTCGGAGGAAAAATGGTTTGGAGATTCATAACTGGTCTTCCTGCATGGTGGAAAAGGGTATTGGAAATTAAATATCTGAATTTTCCAAGGCATCAGCTCCTCGATCAAGACATCCCCAACAGAGACTCCACCAAAATCTGGCGCTTATGCAAAAAAGCAATTCCTATAATTGCCCAAAATACTTCCAAAATTCCTAAGGGAGGAGCAAGCATCAATATTGGAGCGGACAAAATCATGGGACAACAACCTATTAATACGCAAGCTGGAGTCAATCCCATCCTCTCTTTTTTTGAAAGAACTGGCATCCATCATTTGGATCAGATCTCTCAGTGGGATCCTTCATCCCTACTATGGTCTGGATGGTCCTTCCCCGTTATACCCAATGATCTCAAAGATAGTTTGTCAGCTCTCCAATCTCACTTGCATAGTATAGCCCCTGTCAAAAAGAATACCTCAGATGGATTCAGTTGGGACCCTTCTGGATCTGCTTATACCATTAAGGCTGCCCATCAATTCCTCTGCAGCAGCAATCATCCCATGCCAATCTGGAATCATTGGAAGGCTGTTTGGAAGTCTGAGGCCCTCCCAAAAATCAAATTTTTTATATGGACTCTTCTCAAAGGGAAAACTCTTACTGCCGAAAACTTGCAAAAGCGTGGAATTATCAGCCCCTCTCGCTGTCCCAACTGCTTGGCTGCTGAGGAATCCATCCACCACCTCTTTATTGACTACCCCTTCGCTACTGAATGCTGGGGAAACTTGTCTCAGAACAATCAGACTCCGTGGACCAGCCAAGATACCATAGGAGAAATTTTGCACAAGTGGAAAAAGAATTACCCCTGGCAGCGAAGGAAGAATAGCATTGCGAAGAGGGTTTGGGATATTCTCCCTTACACCATGTTATGGAATATTTGGTTGGCCCGCAATCGAAAAGTTTTTAAGGACAAGGGTTCGAATACCAGAAGTCTATGCAGCAAAGCAAAGGGTCTCGCCCTTGAAACCATATCAGCTAAGAACCAGAGGAATGTAGACATCACCGAGCTCAGTGTGGAAGAACGAAGCTTTATTGGTCACTTGTTGGACAAAAACAACAGCAGGCAGATAGGTAGCACTGCTCGCAACAGGCAAAATGTTGTCCCTCACAATTGGAAAATTAGACTCAAAGAAAATGAGTTTGCTGCTTGGATCCAAAATTGCAACAGGTACTGTCTTTTTTTCGACGGAGCTTCAAAGTCGAACCCTGGGGCTGCAGGGGCTGGAGGAGTGATACTTAATGCTAATGGGGACATTGTTTTATCATATGAATGGGGTCTCGGCCACATTTCCAACAACAGGGCAGAAGCCCTGGCCCTATACCAGGGACTTATTCAGCTTGGGAAGCTTGGTACAGATGCAGCCTTCATCTTCGGAGATTCGACAGTGGTTATTAGTTCAATGGTCCAGAAGAGAGACTCCATAAATGTGTTTCTCCAGCAGATTTTAAGTCGCTGCCACATTCTAGCTCAACCTATGGAAGATCTGCGCTTTCATCATATTCTGCGCAGCTTAAACAAAAATGCTGACAAACAGGCCAACAAGGCATGTGCCAGACCTCAGGGCTGTCTAGTTTGCAACGGAGTGGAGACTTATCACCATTTGCCATGACTATGAAAAGCTTTTCCCTCAATCAGCTTTGCAATAAGCTTGTAAGTTCTGACATGATGGAAGATCCGATGAATTATAAATCTCTCACTGTGACCAAGACATACAGAGGGATCTGGCGCACTCAGTAATCTCATTTGCATGAGATATCAGTCAGTCGACCGTTCCCTCTCTCCCTTCAGGCCCTCCCTCACACGCACCCCTGTTTCAGCCCCTTCTCTCCCTTAATTCTACCTTTTCCCCTTTCTGTTCAATTGAACGCCCGTTCCTGCGGACCTGTCTAAATCTTGTCTCAAGAATCCCCTTCCTCTGGAATTTTTGGACGCTCCTCCTTCAATGATCCTCCCTCCGGGCAGCATATTCCACTTGCATCGCTCAAAGATCAGAGCCACCAAGACAGCGCTCCAGGCCTCTTCTTATCTGGATCTGTTCTCAGATATTTCTTTGACGCGGGTCAGACAGGCACTACAAACAGGGATATCATATTTCTCTTCATTTTTTGGCGCGGATCAGCCAGGTGTTTCAATCAGGCACATCAGGCTTCTTTCCATTTATCATAGTCAGGCATATCAACCATTTCATTATTGATAGATAATGTTCTGCAAATGTTGTCTTTTAGCGCTCCAATTTGTCAGGATATATTCCAGTTTAGCTTTCATTTCAAAGCCTAAGTGGCGGGAACCCGGAGGATCCTGTTGTTGTAAATCCTTCTTTCCTAGCTTCACTCGGTGAATAATTATGTACTACAGGGGAGCAGTTTCCATCTCCCTCTTTTTTCGAAAAGCAATATAGCAACCAATGATGTTAAAAAAAAAAAAAAAAAAAAAAAAAATCCACAGAAGGTATATTTAATGAGCTTTTTTCATAAATTTTTTTATATTCTGGAGTACCCAAAAATGTGACATTTATGTTGGATTTATTCTGAATCCATCTACCCCAGGATAATGAGTCCCGGGGAAATCATAGACATATCTGCATTGTCATGAATTTGACATGGCTTAGGCCCAAAAATGGCATTGGTTCTAACAGAATTTATAAACTTTGCCATGCCCACAGTGCACAAAAGACAAGTAGAATCCCCAAATATATGGATCCTATGATCTAATCACTTCCAGACTTGTAAAACTCTTAGCCACTTCATAAAAGCAGAGTCTAACCGTTCTATGTTTTTACCCTTTTATAGGCATATTTTCTGGTCAATTTTGTGCAAAATCTGGAAGATATTTGTTGGAATTGCAGGTTTAAGCTATGTAATCTGAACAATCCGAAAGCCCCAGGGGTTTTTCAGGGTGCTGAATCAAAAATATAATTTAACAACTGAAAAATTACAATCTCACCAAAAATTGTATCATGGGATTCCAGCGAAAAGGTAAAAACTTACAACAGTTAGACTTCACCCTTCCTAAATTACATTGCATCAGACTCTTTTATGTCACTTTTTCTCGTCATTTGTGCATTTATGTTATATGTCATTTACAGTACGCTAGTTGTAGGATAGAACTAAAAGTTAGATGTCATATCAACTAATAATGTTAAACATTAGTCCACATAAACATTTTCTTTTTATGATTAGACCTGTCCTTTACTGATTGATTATAATGTTCTGTAAGAGGCCAGTCCATAATTACAGCTTCACATCTTGTCTATAAACAATGAAAGATCTCACTATAAGTCCTTTCCTTAATCTTCTCTGGTTCTCTCAGTGAGATTTAAAACGATTGTCCTAAAGATGTTTTATCTTGACTTCTGACCTTGCCATGTATTAATTTCTGATATTAGAGCCTCAATTGTACACCGAAGGGTCTGCTCCTCAATACCAACATTGCCCACAAATTTAGTATTCACAAATTCATTTGTTCAGCGTACCTTGTGTAATGCCATCTCCCTCTTTACATGTATGGAAAAACACTTTAAATATTACGAAGAAAACAAAAGGCCTGTAGCAATTTTCTACTTGGCCCCATATGAAGCTGTCTGACAGAAGGGCAGAAAAGCTCACTCAATCCAGGTCAATAAAGATATATATATATATATGCATCCAAGGAAGGATGCAACCACATCAAAAAAATATTCATAGGAGGGCCATTGTTCCAGGTTGAAGCTGTCTTAAGTTTTCATGCTCAGAAGATATTCTTCTAGGCTGAAAGCCATGTCAACACTCAATATACTGTTCCAGACTGAATCTATTTTTGGTGCTCAAGCTCAATGTTGAAAACATCAAAATCAAGGTAAAATCTGCAAGGGTCCGGAAGACCAAAATATCGTAAAAATCAGGAAAATATCAGTAAAAATTGGCAAACATTGACAAAATTAAGATACCACGAAAATATCGGTAAAAATCAACAAACATCGGCTAGGCCAAAAAATTGCATTATCGCAAATCGGGATGTTTGCAACACTTGCTCAAGATGCAGAGATTCACCATTACAGGCTGTAGGCTGTAGCAGCTTCAATGCTCTAAAAATGCAGAGGCACTGCCAACAATGCATCGTCAAGTGAGACACAGCAAAAATTTGATTTGCATGCATACATACATAAATAGAAACCTAATTTCCCAGCAGACATAGCAAGGGTGTCCTTGCCAACATAACAGAAGAACTCAGACAACATAGTATTAACACAGACAACATCGTAGATAGATAAGATAAAATAATTTTACTAATGTCCAACAAAAAGACCAAAAAAATAGGTAAAAGGGGCTAAGATAGTTCATCCAGTAATCATGTCTAAGATAGACAAAGATAGAAAATCATGTGCTACTTCAGTCGAGTTGCAAAGCATTGCCAGCAAATGCACTGTCAATCGAAACAAAAGAACAGTTGGAAATAAGGAGCACATGCATGCACATATACGCAAACAAAAAGAAGCTCTGTGTCCTAGCAAATATAGCAACGGGGTCATAGCCAACATAGCATAGCCCCAACTAATGTAGCAGAAACACAGCCGATGTAGCAGAGAAAAAATTCTCAAAAAAATAGTGCCGTTATGCCAACCAAAGTAAGTCCAAGGGACTGAGATCATCCATCCAGTATTCATGTCTAAGATAGACAACGATAAAGAAACATGTGTCGATTCAGTTGAATTGCAGGACGCTGCCAGCGAATGCACTGTCAACTGCGACAAAAGTACAATTGGGAATCAAGATCACGTGCATGTGCAAATATGCAAACAAAAATAAGCTGCATGTGCTAGCAAATATTGCAAGGGTGTCGTAACCAACATAGGCAGAAACCCAGCTGATGTAGCAGAAAAGAATTGCTCAGCCAACATAGCCCCAGCCAATGTTAAAAACAATAAATTTTCAATCCACATAGCCCTAGCCAATCTTAAAGATGAGAATTTCTCAACCAACGTATCAGGAATGACTCAGCCAAGGTAGTAGAATCATGTGCCACCTCATTTGAGTAACAGCAAGGGAATTTCTTTGTCTCAAGAAAAAAGCTAAAAGCCTTTGCTTTAACATTTCTGACATATTCAGGGCATATATATCAAATTTTGCTTTAGAATTTTCCCAAAATGGGTTTCAAGAATCAAAACACATACAGAAAGATCTTCCCCTTATGTAATTGTGATTTTAAGGAATCTATACTATGAACTTGCCTATCACCTCTCAGGACCCTTGGGGAGATATTACATTTACAAAATTGTCTATAAGGTATTTCCAATTTGTTATGTTTCTTTTATTGTCAAAAGGGTTTATTTTCATGAGTGCAGGTGGCAGATGTAACCATTTATAGTCTTCATATTTTCTTGCCTGATTAAATATAGCATTATGGCAATGAAACACCCAACAAATATTATTCTAGCAGAGAAACTACCAAGGACTCAGGAGTTGTCCCATGACCAAAGAGTTTGGTAGCTTCAAACTTCAAACGCTGGGAAGGGGGCTCCTTCAGAAAATTTCAGGAATTCAAAAAGAATTGGAAAGACTCAGAAATATGGAATGTAAAAATTTATACTTAAAATTAGATGTGTTATTCAGAGATTCCAATTATAACAGAATTATATACAAGGATACACAAAGATATGCTATGATAGTAACGCCTCCATCATCCGCACTGGAGAAGTGGCTCCTCAGAGGGAACAAAATTGAAAGGGTATAATAATGAAAATAGCCCTGTGCTTTGCTCATGAAATGTACAAATATGACATACGGGGGTTGAAGGGCTCTAAAGTAGCTATTTTTTCCTTAATAACTTAAATTATTTAGCTTTTTTTCCTCTCACTTTTTTAGGGAAGGTTTGTAGGTTTGGTCCAAAATCCAGATCAGTTCAGCCAGCCTAAAAGATTCAGAGATTCAGTTCAGCCAGTCTGAAAGGTTCAGGGTCCAACCGAACCTGGTAACTATGCCCATGGCACAGAACCCCAGTATAGCAATATGCTGCAGCTTTTGGCAAAGAATTTGCAAGATCAATGACTCTGTGGCCAACAGTTTCAGAAAAAAGTGATCAGAGACTTGTTTGCTAGCCCTAATATCATCAAAATATGATAAACTAATGATGACTATGTTTCAACATATAAAGGGTCAAGTTCAGACCATTTCAAGCACTTTGCTAGTGTTTCAAACAACATTTAAACTAAATACAAATTTTAGTATTGCTAATTTTGATGGATATACAAATGCTGGCATATTGGATGTAATGCTTTGGAGTCACAAAGCATAGTTTCAAACCTAACTTTCACTCATGAACAAAATTTTATGATATCAAAGGTGCACATGAACACTCAAGCCTTAATGTGTCAGCAATCTTATGCTGGGTATTTGAAAAGATGACAATCAACCTCCTGTCCAACAATGGGATCATTTCAAATCAATGGTTGACAATACTCCTATATTATTGAATATAAGGAGACTAGAGTTCACAACACAATGATTGCATCTTGGGAAATTATTAGGACAATTTGTTCAACAGTGAAATATTCAACACAAAGGTGATCTGATGTGCAGCTGGCAACCTACATTCCACCAAGAGGCAGCAGGGCACTCTTCATACCCCAATCTCAGCACAAATTTCTCTACAGCTGTGTTGCTTTCACCTCAAGGCTGAAACCTGAGAGGATTGCACACCACTGTGCTCACAGCATGCCCAACCTTCTCTCTGACCTGTAAAGCCCTCATAAAACACACAGTTTACAGCTAGAGCAGTAATCTAGGTATGCAACAACTCATAATTGTAGATTTATTACCTATGCCGAAGCAAAAATTTAAGACGCAACCCTGAAAGCATGGGAACATGAAGGAACAACTTGCAAGTATTAATAACCAAGGATAGCACACAGTTATGAAATACATCAGACAAGCAGAAACACCTATATGCAATTAAAGTTCTGAACATGTAGAATAGTTATAGAGTGATTTTCCACCCAGCCACAGGCAATAATTGCTCAATTGCTGCCCCCAAGCTGAGGCTACAAACTAACAGAGGCAATGGGGACTCTCACAGGCACAGAAACTGATGCAGGAGGATTTACTAAAGGGAGTGCGTTCCCATAATTTAATTTAAGTCAAATGAATATAACTAAATATAAGGATTTGATTTTCTAGTCTAAATAGAGGAAATGAGGAACAATTTCCTCATCGACATGTAATGTACCCTTTGGAGAGATTATTTGAAGAGTTTTAGGATTAGATTTGATATTTTCCTTGTATGGGAGATTAGGTCCACCTTTAGTGGATCTCAATAGACCAGCATTGTTGTACATAATTGATTCTTGTAAATAAAAGTAGGCAGATAGAAGATAGAAGAATAGAGAATAGGCAATAGTCAAAAGAGGCTAAGGGGCCAAGAGAGGTCCAAGAAGAAGAGTAGAGAGGGCCAGGGCAGAGAGAATCCCATAAACTGTGTAAATCAGGCCATATTGTACAGATTCTGTATTAATAGAAATTGTGTGAGATTATCCTCCATCTGCGTCTGATCTCTGTGTGTATAAGTTAATGTACGAGTGTTTTCAAGAATGTTGTTAGACACAGTCAGATCTGATCCGATATTGTGTATGTGTATTAATTTCACAGTTAAATGTGACCAGGCTGGCCTTCATGTTTGTCATGAGGATGAAGTTGTTGCCTCGAAATTACAGAGATCATGGAGTAAATACCTGAGCCATAGTGCTCTCAATTATCCTGAAATGTATCCAGTTCAACCAAGTCTCTGATGCATGGTAGGGTTTGAAGCTTTGGTCACCAACGTGGGTTGCATGTGGTGGATAATGAGGTAAGCGTGAAGGGTTAAAGAGTTTGGAGTTTGAGCACTTTTTGTGTATAACAGGAAAGGGCTGCCAAACAAGGACCGAAAGCACTCGGTTATGAGCCACAGTCACATGAATTGATTCAACTTAAGTCCTGAAGCTTGGGGGGCTATTTACAATTTGAGGTCTGAATGTGAAATTGCAAATTGTTAATATTTTCTTTGGAAGTTTGGAAAGCACTCACAGTGCTCATTGTTATGAGACCGAGTCCAGTCAGAGAGATTGAAAAGATCTCATTGTTATGAATGAGCAGGTTTGAAATCGATCCTAAAGGGTTTTGGCCACAATGCTTTTAAGAGGGAGAAGGGATGCCCCAGTTGGCATCTGAAACACAGCTCTTAATCAGCTTTAACTCTCAAGAAGCACCTGCTAGCATACGCGAAACATTCCCTTACCAGCCCTCTCGCTGAACAAGAGCCCAATCTGCAATGTGCACAACCTACGCACTGGATGAGAACATCATAAAAAGCCACATAGCCCCATCAGATTCTGATCTTCATTGCCATCCCTCCAGAGGCAGGAAATTGCAGATCCACATCCACCTGTCCCAAGTCAACTTCTTATGCCTGCCCACTCAATTTGGGTTTTTCATACCCGTATCTTGCTCATGCACATGCTTGCATGCCTCTGTCACACATACACAGCAAGCAAGACTAGCGGTTACAGCGCTAGTTGGCAATGCCAGAGTATCTTGCAGTTGGAGAAACTGCAAAGGAATTCCCAACCATTAAAGTTTGACAGATAAGAACAATGGTATGGATGCGAAAATTTCAAGCGCTAGGTGACTAATGTCCTTACGACATCAATTAAACAAACAAATAGATTACTGAATTTAACCAATGTTGAAATTAAATTTCAGACCATAACATCGATGACACAACAGCTAAAAATTAAATAACAGAAGCATAACAATTAATTTCACATATACACAGGTAATTACTCTTTCAAATCAGCTTTTCAATCCTTCGAAAAACTTACAAGGAAACCTCCACACACTGCCCAAAAATCAGGACTGCACATTTACCAAAATCCCCCTAAACTTGAGCTTCTACAGGCTGCTTGAGAGGTACACCTGCTTTAAAAACCAGAAACAGCAAGTCTCTGCTGTACAGAGTCCAGACTGTACAATATGGGGCATATGATCCTGCTGTATGGATTCCGTGTGGATGTACAGAACTGTGCTCTGCCCAGAAACACCTCTTTCCTGGCTGCCTGCACTCTCCCCCTCTCTAAATCGCTCAACCTCCTCAACTGCTCATGTGTGTTGAAAGCCTTCTCATCCCTCTTCTTCTTCCCCCTCCTCATTGTCATGTTCTTTAGTCCCAATAAATGAATATTCCTTCCACTTCTAAGTTTTATTCTAAGAGGAAACAAATTAGAAATGGAAATGGTCTTAAAAAACACTGTAACTGCCACAAGTGTTTTGACCATTCTAATGAAGAATGCCTTCAGCAAAAAGCACTCAAATCACATAAATTAATAGCTGAGAAAATAATATAAACTGAAGGGAAGGATAAGCTAACTACTAGTTCCCCAAATCCATTATTAGTCCCAAAGGCAACTCATTGCGCCTCTGTGGTTTATAAAGAAGCTTTGTTCAAGCAAAATTGACAAATCAAAGACCAGCTGGCCCAAAGCATACATAATGATAGCATGAAGAATCTTATTTCAGAAAAGCTTAGAACGTCTCTTAATTTTCCTAATAAACCTCATCCTCACCATTTTTGGGCTGAATGAAAACAAATGAGAAACCAAAGCGAATAGATAAGGACCGTCCAAGCCCCAAGGGTTAGCTCAATTGGTTGAGGTCCCGTTGCTAAAGCACCTTGGCACCTTGCCATTGTGAGGTCACAGGTTCAATTCTCCTCGACACTCTTGGGGTTAGGCGTGGATTAATTTGGCCGAGTGGTGTGGTCCCTTCGAGAGGACCTCACCTGATTTTCCGTGGAAAAAAAAAAGATAAGGACCATCCATATTTTTTGATTGTTGTGACCTTATCCTTCAGAGAGCCTTTACAAAATGAGCACCATGCAATCAAAGATGCATATCGCAACACTAATCAAATGGTACAAACAAGGATGAGCCTATAAATAGGAGCCTTCTTCTGCCTATTCATTTTCAATACATGGTAAGCAGATCTGCACTCCTAAAACAAAACCCTAAGCTGGGAATTGAAAACTGATTAGTTACATATCAAAACAGCAGACAAGGAATGCTAGATCTACAAACACATAATTCTGCAGCACTCTGCCACATTTCTCTCTACTAACTGAAAGAATGAATTACAATGCAACAAGCTCAATATTTCTATTGTTTAACCATCACAATGATGTGCATTGTCTAAGCATCACATTGAAGTGCCCTGCCCTTCTTTTATCAAATAAGAAAGGACTAGGTTTACGCTAGATGTGGGCAATACCGGTGGTGTGCCTCACATGAGCAGCTAAACCCTAACCCTAATGCACCTAGTGGATATCACCATCACGTGTGGATAACACTGCCTCAAATATAAGACCCAGTAGGGTAGACTGAATGCACGAACTCATGCACCAACACACCTAGCAAACTGCACCATTCACAGAATAGACATTCATGCAAGCCCTCTCGCGGAAGGGTAACTGTGCCTTCCTAACTGAAGGCAGCATGTGCATGCATGTGCCTCATCCAGTGATCCTACTAAACTACTGCACCTCCAGTAGAGGATCTCTTATAGGCCCTCGACTAAACAGCAACTTGCCTCTGCACAAGCTGGAATGTATCTGTTGAAGGATGCTGCTGTTGCTGATGGAGAACAACTACTGAGAAACAGGTAAAATCTAAGACTGCCTCCACTCTTGTATCAGATAAAAGTAAAACTGTTGTCAAATTGAGCAATACTGCTAAGCAATTTGCTCTTTGTATATTCAGCAAGCCAAAAATGAAAAAGGATAACTGTAACATTCTTTCACCTGACGAAATAAAGAATCTTTTGAATGCCTACTTTGCATTTTTGAGGAACCTAGCTGTCTTCCTCATTTGATGATTACACTAACAATACTGTTTGCACTTTTCATTTTATTTTTATATATTTTCTTTTTTTTGTTTACTGGTATATGTTCAAAACTAAGTGAATAAAGGAATCCTTGGTAGACTCTTCGAAATTTGCCACACCTGCTCTCACACTCAACTTGCATGCACATCCATATCTGATAAGCTTGCTGGCTACAACAACAACGAAGTCAAGCTGAAAAATGTGCTCTGGGACGTTGCAATATAGTAGTTGATAATAAATTCCCAGAAATACACATTTAACATATTTCACAACGGTCTTACATGTATGCCGCCCAACTTTATACTAAGATAACTCAATTCCTGCTCACTCCAGAACAACAAAAAGGAAATTATTAGAAGTTTTTTTCTAGAAAAATGAGCACATACTTTGTTTAAGAGCAATAAAATGAATATTGTCCATGAACTATTGCTATTATTATTATATCTATATCTACTCTAGTGTTATTCTCTCATGCTCCACAATATCTGTAGGTGATATCCCTAAATAGAATGGATTGTCCACAATTGCACAGTTTACTATTTTTCAACTGACTTTTAGATGTGCAATCTGCTCATCTGGGTCTCTCAAATGCAGTCAGATTTGAAATAACTATTATAGAGAGACAATTACTTCAGTGCCGCAATTCATATGCTCCATTTTTACACGTCCTTTCCAAAGTTCTGTTCATTTGCCCCATTGCAAATGCTTATGCATTGATAAAAACTATTTATTTATTCTTGACTCTCACATCGATGATGTTGCAATAGTCTAGACTAGATATATTCAACCGTCATTGGAATGGGTTGTGCATAACTGCACAGTGCACAGTCCTTGATCTCAAATCTCCAATATTTTGGATGTGACTGTTCCCTGTGACTTGGAGCTGATTCAAAAAATCAAAGTAACAAGAAAATTCAAGATATAAACAGAATGAAATGACAATATAAAGAGAACCCATTGATTATAAAATGGAGCTGCAACAGATTCTCTGGCAACTTGAACTAAGCAAAAGCATTTCTATGTTCATTCCCAGATGAAACGAGCTTAATCTCAAACAAAACACAACAGATTATAATTTGTAATTTTGTAATGGAGAAAACTCTATTTCAGGCAACATATAAAAATAGAATGTTAGGGGATTTCATATGCTACTGTCACACTTATTGATCTTTTTCTTGCCAGTTAACTGTGACTTGAAACAGAATTTTCACTGTTCAGTGGCTTGGCATCACGGCAAGTGTGCCAATTTCCGATAACACAGCCTGATCACTTAAGACAACCGCAAAGGCTGACGATTTAAAATGGAAAACCTCAACTACGAATGACCTACCCACATATAGAATAGAAGAGAATTTGATAGTCCACTAGCAACATACTGTTAATTTTGTTCCCCTGTCAATTAGATATGTATGATGGATTACAGTGACGCTCCCCTGTTAATTTTTACCTGTAGCTATTAATTTAGCCCAGATGGCAATGTTCCCAGAGGAAATCATGTTAAAATAATATTTCTTCTATCATTTCCATAATAATGAAACAGTAAGCGGTGAAATGCACTTCAGCTCATTTGACTAATCTAATCACAGTTGGTGCTTAATTCTCCTTGAGGCTCACTTTATTATGTGTGTCTATGCTGTGTTGAGACTCAAGTGTATGCCTCTAATGCTTTACCTGTCATCCATAAGATCAGCAGAAAAATGAGTCCATTAATAATTTGAGAAGGATAGCTTGGAATAGTCAGATCAATGGCCTGTCCAACATAAATGTACAAGGCAGCCAAAAATCTGTTGGCTCCAAAACAATATTATGCACTCAAGCATGGTTAACTGTGTTTATTTAAAATAGCAAAATGTAGGAGCACACCAATGCAAAAATTTTAGAAAATACAAGTTCAACTATTGTCTTCTTGTAAATTTTATAGATCTCAGGTATAACTACGTTCTTCTCTATTTACAAGTCGCATTTCCCTTTTGAACAGCCAGAGATTGTTCACAGGAAGATGGAATTTCCAACAAATGCATTGCAAAGCAGATTGTTTTTGTAGTCTCATTAAATAAAACAACACAAAACAGTGATAATATTTAGTACAGACATATTGCGGATTGCTGGTGAGCCTCAAGGCAATGCAGGTGAGGCTTTAATGTGCTACTCTTCGTTGCTTTCAGGGTATACTACTCAAACATATCATTCCGTTGAACTTCTACCAAAAATAGGATCTTACCACCACAATTACTAGTAAAAACAAGAGGTGAACACAAAGCAATCTGATGCCCAAAAGCGACAATGAAAGTCATACTCATTTTTACCATGTATAGCATTCAGCAATGACATCTTGTTAAATTTCCTCTTTTATGGAAAACATGTGGCATTCGATTATCTGATGTACGATATCTTCTAGTATCGATCAAATTATGAAGCAGCAATCGAACTGTGAAGAGAATAACTAAATTATAATATTATCATTCTTGTCCTTGAAATTGATATCAGCATTCGCCAGACGGGGTATATAAACTAACAGAGATGATGAGAGTTTTAATTCAACAACAAAACACTAAAGTTCTAGCTATATGCAAATTTCAACTAATACTAGCCCGCTAGAAGATATTTTTAAGTAAAAGATGTACGGACCAAAAATACACTCATCAATCAAATGCAAATTCAAGTGCTGTCTAAAAGAAATATAGACTAAATACTAAATACCTTCTAATAATCATGTTTTCTCAAAACTTCAATGACAGCCCAGACATTTTCCAATAATATCCCCAATATAAACTTACATGTTGCAACCAGGTCACTTGTTCGCAACAATTTTCTTTCATCGTTTCAATTGATCTTCAAAACGTAATAGTATAAGAATGGCAGTTGCCAAAAGGTAGAATATTCAATCTTCCATCTCTTTCTATTCATCATCTGATCACTGTGTGATCGTCCTGTGAATGACCAAATAAGACAAGGAGTAAAATAATTTAGTTTTGAGCTGGTAAAGCCCATGGCTCCACTGTAACTCCCTTCTTATTAGGCATCCACGTTCTCACTGTGGCTATCGCGTCAGAGATCCCCATTGGTCAGAAAATAAAGAGCAAGCACTACACTGGAACTCAAGTCGCAACCTCGGCCTCGGCCTCTCAAATAACTTAGCTTACAAAAATTGGATCTTTCTCAATGTAAGCATTTAAGCGAATTACTATAGTCTAGTTTCTTTGCCCCCCCAAATCTATTAACCCCGTAAAAACAACCAGCATACCGATTGCGCAATCATGAAAGAGTTGCTCCCCTAAAACAGTTAATAATGTGTTGCCTATATGCTTTTGTTAGATGACTCGTCTGATATTGGCCAATAACGCTAAAGGGTTTGCTTTCCAAGATCACAGAACTGCATGCCAGCATTTTTCAATTCAATCTGAAGCTTCAGTACTAATGAAGAACAACAGCTTCAGGCACTTGAGGCAGATAACATGGAACCAAAATATTTTGACAAATGCCCTGACTCACTCGACATTGCTACAAACAAAGCATGTTCGTCAAAAATTTGAATGATTTTCGCATAAGGAAAATGACACCACTAGCCTCCCCATCAAAACCAAAAATGATCTAAAAGCACGTTTACTCCCGCAAAAACATACAGGCAAATAAAAGCTACAGACCGGCAAAGTTGTTGTAGAGCTCAAAGCATAGAGAGAAAGAGGGGTTTCTGAAGAATATGTCCATCACATAATACATGTGGAAATTTAGAGCGACAAGCAGCGAAATATACCTTTCATTCGAGGCACTCGAACCGTAGACGTCCCAGAGCTCCTCAAGCTGTCCAAGGAGCTGCCTGAGCATGGCCAGGCTTTCCATGCCTCCGCTACTCCTTCAATGCTAGTTTTTAACTTCTGTCATTCATTTTACTTGGAAAGTTCGTTCGCAGTATTAAATGTCTAATGGTTTTTTTAACGAGGGTAGTAGTATGAGAGCGTTGCCCTGTTTGCGGGCGGAAGCAGCCGTCAGCAATTTCCATGCTAATCAGAGGCTAACGGCAACCATTTCACCCTCGTTGGGTTAAGAAATGAAACCAAAAGATACCTTTAAGAGTGATCTGTCCGCGGAATGCAGCCCACCTTAACCTTAGGTTTAAGCCAGGTTGGACTAGGGTTTAAAGGATGGACTAAATTTTCCCTTTAGCTAACGCCCACTTTAAACCCAACTGACTTGAGGATGTTAATGGGACTGGGTAAGTTGTTGGAGTATATAGACAAACTGACTTGAGGATGTTAATGGGACTGGGTAAGTTGTTGGAGTATATAGACAAAATGGTTTTTAGTTTTTTTAGTTTGATTTATGAGAGATTGTTACACATTTGTACACCTACTCTCATTCATCTTCAACTTTGGAAAGTTGTTTTAGATGGAATGGCTGCTTATTTTTATTTTATAAATAGATGTAATGTAATTTAAGTTTACGTTTTGTTAATTTAAATAATTAGATGTATAATATAATATAATATAATATAATATAATATAATATATATATTAATATTAATAATGTGAAATATAATTATAGTATTTTAGATTTATAAGCTTTTAGAAAAATTAAATTTAAATTTTTGAGGTATAATTTTTTTAGATTGAAAAGAGATTTGATCTTTCTAATTGTTTGATAGGTTCCAAAATAATTCTAAAGTGGTTACATTTATATACTCTTTACATAAAAATACGAATAGCAAAACCAAAAGTTGTTAAAACCTAGAGTCCAAAAACTTAAATTCATTACTTTATTTCAATTTTATTTTAATTATTATTTTTTATTTTTATTTTTATGTAATTTGACGAATTAAAATCTTCTATAATATGTTGGAGAGGTCTCTTCACATAGCAAGATGTAATTTAAATTTATGTTTATTAACATGGAAAGAAATATTGAATTTACGTTGCTAATTTAAATTTGTGTTTATTAACATGGAAAGAAATATTGAATCTACGTTTCTTATTGTCATTTTTGTTATGTTTTAGTTTTGTTGTGAAATAAATAATATTTTAAATATTTTTAAATAAACAAATAAATATTTTTTTCATTATTATTTTCACTTAGCAAGATTATATATTATATAATGTAATTTAAATTTATGTTTATTAATGTGGAAAGAATTATTGAATATGCATTTTTGTTATGTTTTAATTTTGTTATAAAATAAATAATATATATATATATTCATTGTTATTTTATTATTTTTTATTAGTTAAAAGAGGTTAAATTTGAGCTTCGTGACATTATGGTTAGTTTTGATGTTGTTTCACTCTACACCAACATCTTTATTAATGAGGTTGATCTTGATACGTTGTTGAGGTAATCAAACACATCATTGATCCTGATACAGCCATGCTTGTAGAAATTTGTCTTACCTCTACATTTTTTGAGCTTTGAGGGTGAATTCTATGAACAGAGGTGTCGGGTTGCTATGGGCTCTCCCCTCTCTCCCATTGTTGCTAACATGTTCATGGAGGATTTTGAATCTAAAGCTTTAGCTTCTACTCACTTTTAGCCTAAGAAGTGGAAAAGGTTTGTGGATCACACCTTCATCCTATGGCCCCATGGTCGTGAAAAATTGGATCTATTCTTTCAGTATCTCAACAATCAATCAAGATCCATAAAATTTACGTGGAGATTGAAGTTGATGGTAGTTTTCCCTTCCTTGATGTGCTTGTCTCGAAGAAAGATGATGTTTCTTTCTCTCACTGGGTTTTTTGTAAGAAAACTCACACTTAACAATATTTACATGCAAATTCCCATCACTATCCAGCCTATAAGCTAGGTGTTCTCAACACGTTAGCCACTTGGGCTTTAAGGTTTCTGATGAAAGCCATCCGGTGAAAAAGAGAACTCATTTCCTTCATGTTTTTTAGAATAATGGTTATAAAAGATATCAATGTATCAAAGCTATTTTAAAAGCTAGCAAAGGTCTTGGGACTAAAAAAGAGCCTTTGGCAGCCCTAGTGTCCAACTTCCCTTTATCTAAGGGACTACGCACAATATTGCTCGGATTCTTAAGAGGCACAAGGTTTCTTCCACCTTTAGACCCTTAAAAACCATTTGTGGCTCCTTAAGATCTATCAAAGACCCTGTGGAGCCTAAAAGCATGAAAGGCGTTTATCTGATTCCATGTTCCTATGGAACCCCCTACATCGGAGAAATTGACCATTTCATAAATTAGAGGATTCAAGAGCACGTGGTTGACCTAAGACATTGTAGGACTCGCTCCTCTGCTTTAGTCGAACATGCTAGTAAGACGAAGCACTACATATGTTTAGAGAATTCTCAGGTCCTCGCTGAGATCGATCATTTCCATCACCATAAATTGAGGGAAGCCATTGAAATCGAGAAAAAGCCTAATATGCTAAATAAAGATGATGGATGGAAGATCAGCAGTTCTGGGATCTCGTCCCTTTGTTCTTAGACCTTTCATTTTCCTCCAACTCTCAATTTCCTTTTCTTGTTATATTTGTATCTTTCTTTTGGATCTTTTTTCTTTTTAATTTCTTGATTGTCCTTTTGATTCTTTGTTTTATGTATTTATTATTTTATTTGATGTCATTTTGACTTTTATTCCTTTATTCTTATTAATTATTTATTCATAATAACTTCTTCATCCTTTATTTTTGCAATTAGAATTTTTCTTTTCTTTATTGATATTATATATTATTCTAATTCTATTTTCTTCCTTTCTTTTATATATAAAGATATAATATATATTTTAATTTAATATTTAAGTTTTTTATCACTTTTTTTCCTAATTTCTTTTCTTTTAAATTTAATAATACTTGTTAAATATTATATAATAATTTTTTATTTTAATATAATAATTATATTATGATTTATTATTTTAGAAATGTTTATTTATATTTTATAATCTCTCTAATATTATTTTTAAGAAAATTCTAACTAGTTAGTTTTTTCATTTACTATTTGACCAAAAATAAAATACTTATAATATAGTTTTTTATTATATTGGAATTACTTATTTATAATTTACTAAAAATAAAATAATTATAATATAGTTTCTTAAAAAAATTATATATTTTATAATTTTTGAAAGATTAATTTTAAAGAATTTTTTATTTAATTAGTTTTTTCATTTATTATTAAACCAAAAATAATAATAATTATAATAATTTTGGAATCATTTGGAGTTTAGCATTGCATCTTTACTATAATTGTGTAATTTGTTGATTTCGTTATTCATCTTTCTCCTTACGATGAACCTTAGTAGGGGTTAGAAATGTGTGGATCTTAAAACAATGATGTGATTTATCCAGAAAAGTTTAGCTTTAATCATGAATCAGAGAAACCTCCATTTTGATATTTTAATATTATTAAATAACTATTAATAATATTTTATTATTTTATTGTAAAATAATATTAAAAAAATTTAACATATTTTTTAGTTAAATATCAACATAAATTGTGGTGAGAGTATTAGTGATCATTTTTTTGTTAAGCTTGGTAGGACTCTCTCATTTTCCATTTTACATGTCCATTATTCACCCTGTAACGGGGGAGGGTAGTACAAGATTCGAACCCAAGATCTCTTCTGTGAGACTTCATTCCACCACCGCCACTTGAGCTACCCCAGGCGGACTAGAGTATTAGTGATAATTGTTGCTAGAAATATTACACGTTTATACCTTGAATTTAATAATGAATCAACATTCAATACCTTAGAAGTAAGTTTAATCATTTTTGGATGGATTTTTTATTTTTTTTTTAAGAATTTATAATTCCTATGTGTTGATGGGAACTTTGAACTTAATTAAAAGATGTTTTGGCATGTGTTAAAAGATGATTTTGATTGATGGAATTTCAAAAAACTAAGATTTGGTTTATTTTAAGGCAGAGTTTAGAATTATTTTGATTATGGATTTACCAAGCTTTTAGAGGGATCAAATTTCTTGATACACAAACATCTTTTACATTAAAAAATATTTGATCCCTCTAGATCTGAAATTATGGTTAAATTATTAATTATAATTATAATTATTGATTGTATTTTATTTTATTAATTTTATTTTTTATTTTTATTTAAATTGAAAGAATAAAGATCTTGTTATTGTTGTTTTATTTTCTTTTATTTTTATTTTTGTGTAAGTTAACCAAGTCAAAATCTTTACATAACATAATAGGACAACACCTCTTCAGCATTGGGCTGGAGAGCACCTCTCAACACAATGACTTTAATTCATGAAATTTAAAAAAACTAAATAAATTAAGATGAAGCTTTATTTTATTAAAAAAAATTGATTATATTAACTTACTAACTCACTCCAACAATACGTTGTAAGGAATTAAATATATTACAATTTCACATGATTAAGCCAATGATAAATGTACACCCAACACTATTTATATAGTGAAACAAAGTAAAACCTAAAATCAATATATGAGTTAGACTTGTGCCTTTTCAAAAGACCTTACTTAATACATGTTCTTTCAAGGAGTGAATGACCAAGAAGAATTCAAATATATAAGATTTTATAGTATATGAACAATTCTTGAAAGGGAACTAGGCATGTGTACGTGTGATTATCACTTAGTGTGAGATTTGTATTCAGTACTTACTATCAATTGCTTATATAAATTCAAATCTAAAAAGGAGTAAGATATATATACCTTTATGAACTAAGCAATTAATTCAATTCATTGCATAGAAGGTTCATTATCCTATAAATAACAAAGTCTCATGTATTAAAACAATATAGTTTCATATATCTATTTAAAATTTGACATATGGATGACCTTAATTTTGATAATTAATTTTCATGACTAAATATATGACTCTTAAATAAAATGTCAACTTTTAAATAAAACAAATTTTCACTCAAAACTAAAAAATTATTCATAATAACTTTATTCTATAATGTATCATCACTAAAAAAAACTATATATAATATTTTATAATATTTCTTATATATTATTAATAAAAAAATATTACAAGGTTATTTTGTAAAACTAATTTAATTTAATATATTAATTTTTGAGAGTTATTCATACTATTTAAATAATTTTAATATAAAAATAAAATAAGATAACACAAAAATTAGTATATATATTATTTTTGAATAAAATTTTAAATTTTACTCGTATTATATTTATAAATATAATAACGCTATTTTATGTATGCCTTTGCTTACATAAAGAAAATGAAGTTGAGAAGTAGAAGGTGATGATGAGATGTTTTGAGTGGAAACGCATTAGCATTCGGAATGGAATGGCATGGCATGATGATGGTGGTGGGCCAAAGGTGAAGGTGATGATGAAATATGTGTTGAGGTGGCATTAGCGTTTGGAAACGCTGATGATGGGCAATAGAGCACGAGGGGTGAGTGAGGGGCCTAGGTGCACAACACAACACAACACCACACCCCCATGAGAGGTGAGTAGGCAAACCAAACCCCTATTACTTTCCATGTATTTAATTAATGAAGGAGCAAGCGTGGAAGGTGGGGCTTTCATCATGCCATTACTCAATCAGTAGGGTTCTTATTATGATACCAAAATGGATGTTTAAGGTAGATAATGGGCCCCAGGTTTGCAAACTACATGAATTAATCACCGAGTGAGTGAGTGAGTGAAGCACGAAAGAAAGAAAGTACGTCAAAAAATAGACACTAACATTCTGGGAATCCAAATAAAGAGTGAGGCAACAACCACGCATTGGTGTCATAACTAACTTTTAGGAGAGGAGTATTGAAAAACATGAATTAGTATTAATTCATTTTTTTATTTAATATTATAATTATAAAAGCTTAATTTTAGTTTATAAATGTCAAAAGAAAATGATGAATATTTAAAATAATTTAATATATTTGAAAAGTTAAAATATTAAGGATAGTTTGGGAAAGGAGGGGAGAAAAAACGAGAAGAAAGGGAGATGTGACTATAAATGGTTATTGCAGTAAAGTAAAAGTGTGTTAGTAAGTGATTATTCGAAAAGAGTGGTTTAATTAATAAATGACATGTTTATTTAATTAAAATTAGGTAATACAATTTTGAATAAGATAATGATTTTTGTTATTTAAAATGAATTTTTTAAAGTATAAATGGATTTAACACTCTAAAAAAAATTGAGGCACTTGAATTTTCTAAATTAAACAACTTAAATTTATGATTATTAAAAATTTCTATTGGATTTTGGGAAAAATTGACTAGAAAGTGCTTGAAAAATGGGTCATTTCCTTTATTAGTTAGATTACATGCATTTCAAATGGTTTAAGTGTAGGAGGGAGAGTGGAATTATTTTTCCGAAGAATAGTTCATGAGCTTGTTGTCTAGCATTAACTTGGAGTGATTACTGTGACAATGAGCAACGTGCAAGTCCTTACACGATGCTCCTCCTTTACATGGGGCTTGTTAGATGTTGTTATTGATTACATTGAATATTATTTATGTAATCTTTATGTGTATTATATGGCATTGACAAGGTACCAACAAAAATTGTGTGAGGGTTGTCCCGGGGAGGCAGCGCAATTAGTAATCGGAGATATGTGAAATCATTGAAACTCGAGAGACCCAGGTTCAAATACCCCATGTTGTGACCCGGGATTCAAGGAGAAGGACAGATCGTAGCCCCCTAAAGGTTTACTAGTAGTTATGTGTTAGGTGGGTTGTTGGGTTCCTCTGGGTCACAAAAAAAATGTGTGAGGGTTGGTCGAGCTTACTTATGGATTTATTGTCAATAAAAAGATAAGTTTTCCACTCCCCAATGTATGCATATACGCACATATATCTATTTAAAACTAATCTCAACCAAAGGCTTGTAAAGAAATAGGAGAAACACAACCTATAACATGTGTGATATGTGGATAGTAATGGGAATAATAATAGCATGAAGAACAAGAATTATATGCATATTTGAGTGTATTAGAATTGTGTGTGTGCGCATATGTGAATAATAATAAGAGTAAAAATAACATGAATAAAAGCAATTAAGCAAACATATTGTGTGACATCTTGAAGTAGCACAAATATGTGAGAATAACAACAACACGAGTAAAAATAGGCAATCATGCATGTTTTATAGCCTCTTCTAATAACATTCTCATGTGTGCCAATAATAATAGAAATAACAAATAATAGTTAGTGGTGCTTGTCTTGTAGACTCTTGGAATAACATTTGTGTATATTAATAATAATAGAAATAATAACAATGCAACATGCTTAACTTATGTTGCCTTAGAATAATTTATAGGTTATAAAATCTCCTTGTGGAAGTCGAGAAAAAGTGAATATAATATGTAATGAATTTGTGTTTTGATCATAGTTTATGATTTGCACTATATACAAGATTCAACACTAAAGACTTCTTTTAAAGTCAACAAGATTCACATATCTTTTCTAATCTAGTTAGTTAATTGCACAACAAAACGAAAAGCTTGAGATAAAATCAAATTTAAAATTAGTCAATATGTCATTTTTAGCATCTTGGAATCATTTTTGTCATTTAAAATATCTTATACTATTGTGTTCCATCTCACATTGATCATGAACATTAATTAACAATCACATATGGATCCCAACATACCATAATCCTTATTCAAATGAGGTGGGTTAACTAGAGTAGTAACTTTCCTACTAACATAATAATCAATTATTTGATTGAATATGTGTTTGCGCAATCTTCTGCTTAAATAATTTATAATAAAAACAAATCATATACACTAGTTGTGATTTAAATCTTCTACATTTTGGTATTTTTTGGTATATTTTCTAGTCAATTTTGCCTTAAATCTAGCAGGGATTTGTTGGAATCACAAGTAGTGTTGTGAAATCTTCATAGTCAAGGTGCTCCATAAATTTGCTAAGACATTATGAATCCATTTATGCATCAAAAAATACATTTTAAATAACAGAAAACCACGATTTTACCAAAAAAGATATTATCAAATTCAAACATAAAAACCCAAAACATAGAAAACTTGGAATAAACCAATGCAATACACTATGTTTGATATCTTATAACCAACCTAAATCCATCTGCCAAGCATTGAGAGGGATCACATCCAAAGTTAAGATGGATCTAAATTAGTGCTCTTGCATTCCATAACAGATTTCTTCAAGCCTTCAAATATACTTTATCATAACAAACATTGTGAGTTTGTAAACCACCATTGATAAACCTATAAAATAACCCACTCAAATTTATATATAATTATTATTTTTTAATTTTAACATTTTAATTTTTAAATAAATTTATAAACCACTATTAATAAACCTATAAAATACCAACTCAAACTTATATATAATTATTATGGTTTAATTTAATATTAATCACCTCACCATAATATTACATAACTTCTTACAACAACATTGCTGCGAAACCTAGACTATAGATCACCTAGGGCAATAAAAATATAATAATAAATTTGAATGTAAGTGTGAACTCCTTCAAAGTCAGCCGCAACTACAATGTTTAATGTAAAATAAAATGACTTTAATCTTTGCGTGGATGATAGCGCTGTTTGAACCACGTGGCCGCTTTTTAAGTTACAATGTTTTGCTAAATAATACTTTAGCGACTTTGCAGTAGATGTACATTTATCTTTAGACATTGAGTGTGAATATTTAAAGTTTTCCAAGGACCTCGGTAGAAGAGAGAGAGGGAATCTAATGAATTGCAAGATTAGGCAAAGCAGGGTAGGGTGATAGAGATGTTGAGAATGGTGAACCCCAACCGATTGTCACGTGAGGGTATGAGTGGAGAGAGAAAAAGAGGTGCGTGGGCCTTATGAACCATGCCATACCATGAATCTCTCAACGAAGAAGACTTAAGAAAGTTAAAGTTACGATGACATCAGAAATTGAAATGATTTCAAAGGTGGGAATTATGGATAAAGTATATATATATATTATAGTATGATGTGAGATGAAAAATGAAGAAGGGAGTAGCAAAGTCATAATCACACATAAATAAATAAATGAGATGATAGAGAACAGAAAATTAGAAAGAAAGATGTTACCTCACTCAGTCCGTCCGTCCGTCCGTGAGGTCAAAGGTTTAATAGTGCGGCAATGATTAAGGTTGTGGTTGTGGTTGTGGGGGCATGTTAAGAAAAGGTTAAGTGGGGAGCGTCAAACTTTGAATTGCAATCATCGCCAAAAGATAAAGATGGTCAAAGAAATGAAGAGCAATAATTCATACACTCATGTCACATGCTTGAAGCCTCGTGTGGGTAAAGGGGCTTTAGGCTCCCTCCCTTGCCGCACATTGTCACTTGCTCAACCTATATATCTCACTCATCACATTTTCGGTACAATGTACATTTCATATAATTTGACATACCTTAATTATGGTGGATGATAATTATTGGACTCACACCCTCTCTCACTTTTACATCGTTTGGACCATGGTGGATGATTTTTTTTGGGTGGGAATATTCTATGTTTTATTGTAATTTTGTTCTATTAATTCATATTTTGATAATGATAATGATTAATATTAACTAAAATTTATTTGGTTTATTAGATTTTAAGAAAATAATATATTAATTAAAAAAATTAATATGTTATTTTTATACTTAAAAGAAGTGAGAGAATTATTCTCGGATTATCATCGTTTTGTTGAGTTAAAAGGTCAATAAGGTTAGTCACGTGAGCATAACATGGGGAAGAGAATTTCATCTTCAACCCTCTTTGTATCACACAAGTGATACTCTTTCATTTATGGCGTTCAAAATTAACCAATGCCCACTTTCACTATGAAGATCGTGAGAACTAGTTCTTATCTAAGCATTCTTCATTTTCTTCTTAACATTAGTCAAGACATAAAAATATTTTTGGTCTTCGAAATTGGGGTTGATCACCTCCTTATAATATCGTAGCTTCATTTTTCCCTCTAACTCTTTATCACCCACTATTTCTCCTTAAATTTGGAAGTACTAATATCTTTAATATTATCCTTATTATGCAAGGTGATTTCCCCCTTTATCTCCCAATGTTCCAACCAAGATTGAGCATCCTTATTCCATCCTTGCCTGAGTCAAAGGTGGGGGGTTTTGGCTAGAGTTAGAAGCAATTTTAGGAAATCTCTTAGCTTCCATGTTGAATAACTTCTTCTTATACATAAGATAACTAGTCATAGTCATGCTTTGAATGTGGGAAATGCTTGCATCAATCAAGAGGATAGGGTAGGGAGTATTTTTGCTAATCTCAAGGTTGTAGGTTATAAATTGCTTTTGGATTTGTTCAGTCTTCCTTCACAACTCTCTTAATATATTGCAACCCCAAACTTCACATCCATATAAAACAACAAGAGTGATGAGAGTCTCAAAGAGGAGTCTTTTCTTATCTCATATCCAAAGATTTACTAACTTACAATTGTTTTTATTTAAAGTTCACTCGTATATGTGCATATATATTTTTATAGACGAAGCAGTGAAGTAAATGTGCAAAAAACATCATGTGTCTTATAAATAAGGAGGCCTTATTACCCTAAGGGTTAGCTCAATTGGTTGATTCCCTGTCATTAAAGCACCTTTGTTATTGAGATGTCACGAATTCAATTCTCTCAACACTCTTGGGGTCAGGTTCCATGGTTGAGTCAGTAGGAAATGATCCCTTTAGGCAGACCTACCTAGTACAAATATTTCATGGATGTATCGGTCACTGATCTCTGAGGTCCGTTAACCACATAGAAAAAATAAATAAATAAATAAGGAAGTCTTATTCAATACTAGTTGACATATAACTAGAAAGTGACTTTAAATATAGATTATTATTTGTTGATAATTGATGTTATTCTATGATTGTTATATATGCATTAATGTCGTAATATTAACGTTATTAGTTAACATGCATGCATATGTTTAGTGCGACATGTGACATTTTATCCTCATCTATACCAACTCACTTATTTTCCAGTGCAACTTTTCTCCGAAATTTAGTAGGAATTTCATTGGAAATCATATTTCCCCTTGTTTATGTGAACTTTGACAATGAAACTTTGTCCTTAAGGATTTTCACACCTTTTAAAATAACCCAAATCGTCCAAATTTAGAAATGATAAGAGAATCAAGAGTAACTTTACCTTGGTAGAATCTTAAAATAATTTTATTCTTATGAAGATGCTTGACACCTTTTTGAACTTTACAAGATTGATATAATGAGCTATGTGGATGTATTAAGATCTAATGTGTTGTCTCGCTTCAACTATATTTTAGTTAGATGCTACAAAGGAGACTAATGGCCTCCAATATGTAAAGCACTTATATATGTAGTTTTTAATCAAACGACTAGATTATTTTCTAAATCTCTTCAAACTATGACATAGCAGGGGTTACTTGAATTACTAATCCAGGTGGATAATAGTTCCTACCCACCTGTTCCACTTAAACCCCCAACACCATTTCTTTCAATTTCCTTAATTGTAGCACAATTTACTATTTTTGGTAGTTTTTCGGGTCCTAAACTTTCGAAGCCATTTTGAGGCCCTAAACGATGTTTTTTTGGAAAACGCGCAAATTCTTGCAGTCGAAATTTGTGGTCCTCGAATAGATATTTCTAACAAGGTATCATATGCAATATAAATCGTATGTCAAATTTACGACCCCGGGAAGTTGGTGTACCAACTAACCCCAACAGTGCCCACAAAATTTTAGCACTTTATCTCATATGGTTAGGTTTTTGGATATTTGGGGTTTTCCTTTGTTTCTTGATAATAAAAAGGCATGTGAGCCTCATAACACAATTCAGAGGCATGTAACCACCACATCTCTTCTCAGAGATAAGCTACCAATGCCCGAGCTAGTTTATTTCCATTATGCATTTTAATAGTTTTTAATGTTTTGATATCAATGTATTGAAGTTCAGTTTTCGTTGTAGCTCTGTGTTTCTGTTTAAATCTGCATTTCATTTCATTCCTGAATAAATATGTATCACTTACTAGTCATGGTGTTATAGTTATATAATTTAGTTAGCTCAAATAACATTATTTTATTTTTCCAATAAAAAAATTTGTTAGATTTAAAAAAAAGGGAAAAAAATATATATCCACTTATTAGTTCACCTTTCTACTCTTAAATGTGAATAATCAAACAATATTATGTACCAATAAAATAAACCATTTCAATCTTAATCAAAGTTTTTCCTCATCATCATTTATTACAATTTATAATAGTAAAATATAATTTATTCATTTTTTTAAAATTAGGCACTTGGCATTATGACAATACAAAATTATATGACCAAAATTTGTTGCTACTTGTCTACCCCAAGGGAAACCAAGCCAATAGTATAAATTCAAAGTTTTGAGGGTATAAAGACCTTGTCTAACTAAAGCATCTATTATATAAAAACTAATATACACAGGTTGGCTACACCAGACCTCGACATACAACAACATAGCTAAACAAAAAAGATTGCTAAAATTGTCACCAAAAGACCATTAAATCATAACAACCAGTGGACTAAACCTCCAAGCATATGTGTTGGTTGTTCACCATCCTCATTCAAGGAGAAGGAGATGTTGGTTGATCTCCTAGATGGAGTGGTCAACTTGTGATTGATACTATCAATTTTTTCCTCTAGTTTTGTTAAGCCAATAAAACTCTCTCGTTAATTATTCGCATAATCATTGAGTACTCAACCCATAAGAATTTTGGTGTGATTTGTAAACAGCCGTGGATATTCCACTAGACAATTCGTCACAACAAATATGATAATAATATATTAAAAATTATGAATTTTTACACAATTACAGTTTTATTAAGCTTCTAAATCTGTAAATTTAACTGTAATTAGTGCATGCATGCGAATGGAAATAATGCAGAAAAGTAGAGAACAACAAAATAAGCTCACACATGCACATAAGACACAAGATATGTTATGGGAAACCCTTTTGGGAGAAAACCCAACTGGGAGATCAGGTCGCTTCACTCTCTTCTCTGTCTGGAAATATGGTTGCAGGTACAATGAAGTAATGCATGTGGCCCGTGGGATGCTTGTAATGTCCCAGGGCTATATTGATCCCATTGATCCTTGACTTGTCAACTACATTTCCTAAATTTTATATAATAGGGTTATCCACTTTATCCGTACTTATACAATTACACAATATCATTAATACTCTATATTTATATATAACTACACAATATCATTAATAATATATACTAAGTATTTATTAATATATGTAATAACCCAAAAATTAAAATATACAACTAATTAGATCAACCATGTGATTAATAATCAACACACAACGATTCCACTAATTAACATAGAATTTCCAAAACCATGAATACAGATTACTTACCCGTGGCGATGATATTCCTTACTTGTGATTTTAGAGTTGAACGCTATTTGAATCCCGCTAACTGCAACAAAGCTTTGGGGACAACTTTCCACCTAACCGTAGGCTCAACAACACATAATCTTTCTACAACTGGCCACTCCAAGCCTTCATTCAATGTACTACTGTGAGAGAATTCTTTGTCTCGCAACATTTTTCTCCCAAGAGAATAGATGAAGGAATGATAAATCTCATCTTCCTCATCATCCATTACATAAACCAAAAAATGGAAAGGAGTCTGTATATACACGTTCCATGTGTCAACATGCAATTTTTATTTCTTTATTTTAATTTTACTTAATTTAATGTTTCTCTTAATTTAACTACTTCTTATTTTATTCATGTTTACTTTTTGTTAGTTTTACTATTTTTATAGTTCTCTTTTATATATATTTATTTAGAACTCTAGTATTATTATTTACTATTTTATTTATTTATTATTATTATATTCTCTTCATTATTTATTATTGTTATCTTTTTTAAATTTTTATTATTTATTTACTGTTATTATCTTTTCTTTATTGTTTATCATTTTTAACTTATTTTTTAATATTATATTATTTTATTTATTATTATCATTATTATTATTATTAAGGGACATTACAATGCTGCAATACACAAATCCTCTTTCTGTGATCCACCTCCTATCTCTCTTGACTATCTTTGCTCAACTTTGGAACGAAATGTTCTCGAAAGAATAGAATGTCTCTTCCTCCTAGTGGTCTGGTTATATCATAGCTCGATAGCCTACTAGTGGTTAAGTTTGATTACATCAACTCTCAACTAGAGTTACAATATAGACTCTTCTAGAGTCTTTTACATCAAAAACATGTGGTTAGCCCCTTTTCCATGAATAATGGGGGCTAACACGATATCCTCCTGAACTATAGGTGTGAATTCAGGAAGGTCAACTTCTGAGTGGCATAACGTTTTCATATAGACTCTTATTGACACACTTCTTACATTGTTGGAAAGATCTTTGTGTGTAAAATAGTTGGAAAAAGTGTTGTGCGAAAGTAGCAAAGTTTTACCCCCAAAAAAAGTCGTTTTATGCTTCAAAATTCTCTTTGAAGGTTTCAGACACTGTTTTGCCAAACTGGGTTATGTTGGTAAAAACGGTCTCGTGAGTTGATTCCTCCACTTTTTCCACTCTTAATGCATCAAGATGGTTGAAAAACAATACAATGATCCAATCTGGATCATGGTGTGATAATAAACATTAATTGTTTGCATGCATCAGGAGAAGCGTGACCGAGTGGAGGTCCCTGTATCAGGGATCCAGTCTCGGGTAGTGGCATCAACATGGTGGTCAAGAGTAAAATCTTAGTTATGGAACATCTCCGCTTCTACTTGCTCAATTTCTTGTTAGATTAGTTTGGGAATGAGTTCCTGATAATGAGCCACGTAATCATGGGCTTGAGCTTGGGCATAGAGCTAGGAGGTAGAGGCAATGTGATGGTCCATTTAGGCAGATATAGAGGAGTGTCATTGCCAGCCCCCTCTATGTCCAATGGTTGGTCTACCACAAGGCATGGTTATGCCAAGAGATAGGGTAAAAGACAGAGGGTAATGGTGAGAAGCTCAAGAGTCAAGTGTGGCACGAAGGGGTGACCAAAAGGAAAAAGAACAAAGTTAAGGCAAGTTCAGCTGGGAAGAGGTGGCCAAGGAGACAATAAGAGCGTGATGAAGCGAAATGAAAAGGGAAAAGTGATAAGCGACCCAAACAGAATGATTGTCCAAGGTGGAGGAAAGTATGAGCTAGAGAGGGGTGAGATTCAATGAGAGATTATAAGACACTAGAGACAGAGCCTCGCTGTGAAGCCTAGGAGAGAAGTGTGAACCTAGAAACCAATAAACCCACAATTGAAAAAACTTAAGTGAAAATGGATGGACAAATAATAAAGTCAAACTGAAAGAGTAGTTACCATGAATGATGAGATGTCCACAGAGAGACCAAATCTGAAGCTCTGATGGAGACAGGTGAGGAGTAGTTGGTATATAAGAGCACAATGCCAACAATTCTCAATATGATTAATCTTGAACATTGTGCATGCATTGGATTGAGTAGAGTTGTCAAGGCTAAGAATTTGAGCAATGTTAGGCAAATGATTCAGAGGCCAAAAGCAGCAATTTCATTGCTAAGAGAGGAGTTGGAGCTAATAATTCTTGCGGAATTGGATTTTGTTTGAGTCCTTAATTCCATATAGCAAAGTGGTGAAAGTCCCCATGGTTAACATCCTGCATACATAATGATAGTATGAATCCAAATCCACTACCATTCCCATAATGGTTCGAGCATGGTAGAGAGCCGATGTAATTATCAACCGAGATATCTTTTACTTTCTTGTGTTGCGCACATCCCTCGAATGATGCATACACTGGTGCTAATTGTGTGCCATGGTGTGTGATTTGACTTGAAAGCATGCAGGGCACCAAGTATCGTGGGAGTCACAACCCCCTTATATTTGAGTTGTCATCATGTCAAGGCAAGAAGGGGGAACACCAACTCTTGAGCGTCCTCCTTGAAGAAGTAAAATATAATTAATAAATACATTTAAAATATATATATATAGATAAAATATTATAACAACATAAATAATAGAGATCTACCCTTTTAAAAAAATAAAAATAATAATAAAATTATTCACAACTATATTTAAATGACCATTTTAACAATGGAGTCTTTCTAGTTTCTCTTAAAAATATTGTCGTGTTTTTTCATACTTTAAAGAGACTTAATATAAATCCCTTGGGTTTATAATCATGGTCAACCATGGTCCAATGCCACATTGCGACAAACATTTTCTCAATATGAAAATCAACCATGGTCCAATGTTGCATTGTGGCAAGCATTATCTCGAAATGAAAATCAATCATAGTCAACAATGGTCCAATGTTGCATTGTGAGAAGATTGTCGCAATATGAAAATCAACCATGTTTATTTGAAGGTTTATATATCTTGGGTTTATAATGTTAATCTCTTTGGCTTAATATTATTCCCTTGCGTTTATAATACCTTAGGGTTTTAGAATTATTCCCTTGGATTTATAACATCAATCCCTTGGGTTTATTAATCTAAGGGTTCATATTCCGAGGGTATAATATTATTCATAGGGTTTATAATACTAATCCTAAGGTTTAATATAAATCCCTTGGGTCTATAGTAATGTTCAACCGTGGTCCAATGCCACATTGTGACCAAGATTGTCTCAATATGAAAATCAACCATGGTAAACCATGGTAAAAAATTGACAAGCATGGTCCAACGTCACATTTGAAAAAGATTGTCTCAATATGAAAATCAACCATGGTCAACCATGTCTATTTTAGGGTTTATAATTTATCTTAGGTTTATATACTTTGAGTTTATAATATTAATCCCTTAGGTTTAATATTATTCGCTTGAGTTTATAATCCCTTGTGTTTTTAGTGTCAATCCCTTGGGTTTATTTATCTAAGGGTTCATATTCCTAGGGTATAATATTATTCGTAGAGTTTGTACTATTAATACTTGGGTTTATAATCATGGTCAACCGTCACATTATGACAAATATTTTCTCTATGAAAATCAACAATCGTCCAACACCGCATTGTGACAAAGATTGTCTCGATATGAAAAACAATCATGGTTAACCATGGTCAACCATGTTTATTTTAGGGTTTATAATATTTATCTTAGGCTTTCTATACCTTCGGTTTATAATATTAATCCCTATATTATTCCCTTGGGTCTATAATACCTTAGGGTTTTAAAATTAATCCATTGAGTTTATTATTCCCGTAGGTTTATAATATCAATCTCTTGGACGTTGTCTATGTTTCGTTTGCGAGGATGGCAAGCGTTTGCGAGCTTAGGGTTTCAGACAATTTTATTGTTGCCGCCGCCGCACCAAAGGATCTGCTGTTTTCTAGAACGGCTTGGAGCCCGACCGCGGGACCTTTAGAGCTCGATGCTACCCTCAGGATTTGGCTCGGACCCTTTGATGGAAAAGAGCATCAGGAAGCGAATCAAAGCATACAGAATCTGGAGGGTTTCCCCCCTTCCTTGGCACAGGCCATCCTCAGGGCGGCACAGGGCACCCCTCCACACTGTCCGCGGGTTTATGCTTCAAAACAATCGATCCAGTCTCAGGCTGATGCGCCCTTCTACGCGGGTGATTTACCCTGGCCAGTTAGCTCTGTTCGCGTCAATAAGAAACAGAGCCGTATACCTGCTCCTCTGTCCCTTTTCGGTACACCGCGGGCTCGATCAGCCGCTCTTTGGCCGTCATATAATGGCTTGGTTGAAGACCAATTAAGGGGCGGGATTCTGGATCGGGTTTACCTGTGGTCAGAGACTCCTCTGTCTTCGGCGGCGCAGACATGGGAGACTGCTTTATTGGCAGCGAAAAAACTAGGTTTCGAGACTCCCCTTTACAAGATCCCCTATCGTCGAGAGATCCAAGCCCCCCAGCTTTCTGCAACTCCTTACCAAGGCAAGCCTACCCCCCTTCTTGTGCTGGAGAATCAACCAGCAGAAGGAGCCAGGCAAAAAACAAAGGGAGCAATAAAAGAATCTGGTTATGAAACGATTCAAATCTTCATCAGAACCCTGTCTGGGAACACAATCTGCAAGCAAATAAGAACAGGGATGCTGATAAAAAACTTAAAGGATGAAATCCAAGAATTATCAGGCATACCAGCAAGTCTGCTGAGCTTGGTATATGCAGGACACATTTTACAGGAAAAATTTTCAGTGCAGCATTATGGAATAAAAAGGGATACAACAATATATCTGAGTATGAGGCTAAGAGGAGGAAGCTTAGGATCTAGCTCAAAGGGCACAACCTTTCGTGATGCAGTCAAGGGGAAAGAAAAAATGCAGAACAAACCTGAGTCACCACCAGAGCAACCAGGTCCACATATAGTAGAACAAAAACTGGAATACTCAGTGCTCAAAGTCACTATACCAGAGGTAACTGCACTACACTCTGACCTCACAAAACATGCTGTCATATGTAGATTTAATGGCTACTGGCCAAAATCCGATGCCTTACATCAATGGATTTATTCCCACTGGACACCAGAATGTAACATATACCTATGTTCAAAAGGTTTTTTCATTGTAACTTTCCATACAGAGGAAGAAAGGGATAGTATCATCAATGAGGGACCTTGGTTTTGGGGTAATGCAGGCCTCTTTGTTACCCCTTGGTTCGCTGATTTTGACGCAAACACTATGAAAATCTCAACAACGCCTGTTTGGGTGAGGCTTCACAACCTCCCATTACACTTCTGGCACCATCTAGTATTAACTGCCATTGGGAATTCCTTGGGGAAATTCCTAAAAATTGACGAAGATAGATATAGCAGAGGAATTTTCACTTTTGCCAGAATTTGCGTTGAAGTGGACCTGAGTCAGGGGCTGCCTGATCGAATCACATTAAACTACAACAATACGGAGTGGACTCAACCACTAGACTATGAAAACACGGCATTCAGATGCCGCAGTTGCCGGCAAACAGGACACCTCCAAAATTCATGCCCACTGGCCAGAAAGAATCCAAAAGGAAACAAGAAACAACAAAAAAAGCCAAATGGGTGGCAGCATACAGAACCGTTGGAAGAAGAGGACATTCAGCCAGAAAACACAGTGAACCAAGAGGAACCTGATATAAATATGGAACAGAAGGGCACACAGGAAGACAAAGTACCAGACCCTCAAGTGGAGGACCATTTTCAGCAGCAGCAAATTCCACAGCTGGAAGTTAGCGGCAATAAAAGAACTCATGGATCTGAAGGATCAGAATCCGACAAAGAACCTCCAGTGAACACACAAGAGAACCCGCAGGCCATCATTGTTCCCCCACCTGACTCACAGGGTTGGCGAAGGGTGGAGAAGAAGAAGGGAAGAAAAGTATAGGCTTGATGTTTTTTAATTATTTTTTATTTTTATTAGTGTATTTGTCCTATTCATGGACAGCTATCTGCATATGCTCTAAGCATCTACAAAATGTAATTAATTTCATATATGAATATAAATTACGATTTTTTCTACGGGAAAAAAAAATATCAATCTCTTGGGTTTATTAATCAAAGGGTTCATATTCCTACGATATAATATTGTTCATAGGGTTTAAAATATTAATCCTAGGGTTTAATATAAATCTCTTGGGTTTAAAATCATGGTCAACCATGGTCCAACCTCACATTGTGACAAAGATTGTCTTTATATGGAAATCAACCATGGTTAACAATTATCAATCATCATCAACCATGGTCAATCATGGTCAACAATTGTCAACCATCGTCAACCATGGTCAATCATGGTCAACCATGGTCCAATGTCACATTATGACAAAGATTGTCTCAATATGAAAATCAACGATGGACAACCATGGTCAAATGTCATATTTTTACAAAGATTGTCTCAATATGAAAATAAAGCTTGGTCAACCATAGTCCAACATCGCATTATGACAAAGATTGTATCAATATGAAAATCAACCATAGTCAACTGTGGTCAATCATATTCCTAAAAGTTAATAATTATTGATTAATTAATTAATTAATTATTATTATTATTTATTAATTAATAATGATGTTAAATTTAATTAGCAATAAAAAATAATAATATTCATTACTAATAATAGTAGTAGTAATATTAATTAATAATAATAAAAAATAATTAGTAATAAGAATAATTATTTTAAATGATTATAACAATAATTAATATAAATTATTAATTATGATTTAATTAACCATAAAAATAAGCAGTTGTCTATAACGCGACTTTTTGAAATCTTTTCCGGCGGGTTTTTCCGGTCGAAATCCGGCAGGAATTTATTGGAATCTCAAGTTTGATAGCTAGTTTCTGCACAATGAAAGCGTCCCAGGGGTTTTCCAGGGTGCTGAATCCAAATATGCAGTTAAAAAACCATTTTAACTGCAACAAATGAAGATTTAGCCTCAATTTCTTCCGCCGGATTCCGTCACCAGAATCTCCAAAAAGTCGCATTATAGACAACTCCTAAAAATAATAATATTAGTAATATTAATTAATAAATAATAATAATGAATTAATATTAATATTTAATTTCAAATATTAAAAATAATTAATATAAATGATTAATTATGGTTAACAATAATTAATAATAATAATATTCTTATTCCCCGATGGGGAGGCAGAGCCGACAACATGTGGTTGTGTCACCACATGACTAAATCTAAATGTTTAAGGTGGAGGGTGTGGGCCTCCTAGTCCTTTCAGGCATTAATAGCAGTGGGGAGTGGTACAGTGGAGCAGGTGGTTAAGCGTGCGATGAGGATTCTTGAGAATGTTGTCGAGGGTGGCGAGGTGAAATACGATGAAGCAATGGTGATCCCAGGTATTTTCATCTGTGTTTGCATTTGTGTTTGGAGGAAGGTGATGGGCTGGTGGTTGGAAGGCATGGTGAGCTGGTAAACCTGGTTTTTGTGGGCAAAGAGCTCTAGCGGTGTGTTGGGGAGGGTGTGAGGTGCAGGGAAGGAGTAGGCTTCCATTGCTTGTGGAGCTACGTTCTCTAGGGTGTTCGACGTATTCAGGTATGGAGAGTACCTACTTTGGCTCTAGTGGTTAATTGGTAGTGTAGCAATGGGATAGGGTGGTGGCGGTTGCTGGACCGACCTTCGTTCTTTGTGAAATGACAACCGGCCCGCCCTTGTGGCGTCCCTGTCCATCTACAATGGAAAACTAGGAGGGCCTGCTACCGAGTTTGGTCTGTCGAATTCGAGTGGAAGCTCTTGAAATTTTTGTTCCAATTTGGTAATAACTCTCTTAACTCTATAGGATGTCATTTTCCCGAAGAAAAGCTCGGAAGATGGTGATATTCAGTGGATTGTGTTCCGGGTAATTTTTGTTTGGTGCTAGTGCGAGCCGGTGGGGTTCATTTTGGAGCTGGAAGCTCTGTGCAACTCCCCTTCTAGGTCGATTTCCATGAAGATCTCGTCGCGAAATTCTTCCTCGTCTGGTCCTCTTGCTACTGAGGAATCACCCGCCCAAGCGTTGGTTCTAGCTCCGCCTTGCCGTAGTGGCAAAACGGATGGGAGCTCGCGGCGAGGTGCCAGGGGGTCATGAGGTGGTAGAGGTGGAGGACGACTGAGGGTCTACTGAGGGGGAGGCGTTAGGAGAGGTGGAAAACAGGGGATGAGCCGGGGGGACACGGAGAATAGTCGCAGACAGAGGAGTTGGGGTGGTGGATGTCGAGGTGGAGTGAAAAGTGGCCCAGGAGCGTCTGAAGCTCAAGAAGGGCAAGTCCACCACCAGTGTTGTGGGGAAAGCTGTCAAGACCTCATTGTTAATCTAATGAATTGAATGGATGTTGTTGAATGCATTCAGGGAGAAGAACATGCACTGCAGGTGGCAAACTTGGAGCGGCTTCACTACTTCTAGAGTCAATTCAGGGAGCGTGTAGTTATGGAGTGGAGAGGTCAGAATTTTCTCTCAGAGAAAGTTGAAAAGCTAGAGATCTGGATGACGCACTTCGAAGGGCACACCCAATGCAACTTCTGCCCTCCATCGCCTCCTGGAACTGCCCTGGACAACCCTACATCCATTACTTCTGGTGACTAGTATGCTTTCTGGAGTATTTTTTGTTTTAGTTGTGTTCTGGTGCCTATGGCTTAATCGGTTCTGGTTTCTGCTTTTAGAGGCCCTTTTGTATTTTTGTCATATGGTGAACTTTTTGGTTAGCAAACCCGGTCGGGGTGAGACCATCTGTTTTGACGAAATTAATAGATGATTGGCTTACAGAAAATAATATATATATGTGTGTGTGTTATGATTAATATTAACTCTATATTATTAATGTTTATTGGTGTTTTTCATTCACATTTACTAATTTAATTATGCATATGATTAATATACATCTATCAATCATATTTATTAATATAATTGTACTAATTTATATGATTTTATTTTTTTAATAATTATTAAAAAAATATATTCTTAACTTTTTTAAATAAATAAATTAAAACTACTATATGTAAAATTTAAAAAAATCGTGAATTTAAATAGAATCAGTTTTTTTTTGTTATAATAAAATCTCATTATCTAAAAACTTATTTCCTTTTAAATAAGTTGAATATTTTCAAACTAACAAAAGTGACAATTCATCCATTAATGTGAACTTATATGTGAATAAAGCGCTTTATTTTCATTCTCACTCTCAATTTGAGGATATTGATATTGACCTTGTGTGTTTTCCGATTGAGCTAACATCTTTGCGATCTTATTCAAAACCTAAAAAGACTAAGCCCAAATTTGCATGCATATTGGTCAAGTTTGTAAAGGTAAGCCCGAATTTACATGCATATTGGTCAAGTTTGTAAAGGCGAATGAATGACTTACTATAAACATACTGCAAAAAGGATTGAAATATCCACCAATGACCATCCTGTAATCAAATCCTCATTACATTACAGCCATACACATTAATATCCAAATTACACATGCAGAACTTATCATTTGTGTCGTAAAAATTACTCTTTGAAAATGAAGTGTTTATACATGTTTTTTTGGTTGGGTTTCTAATATTTGAAGAATTTTGTGTTATTTGCCGACGAGTGATATGATGTTTACGTTTAATTTATTATATAAGGAAAAAATAAAACAAATTAATTAAATAGTTGTTGTTGTTTTTTTTAATTATAAATATGTGTAAAATTTTAAAAAATTCATAAAAAAGAAAATTATTTTTATTTTTATTTATTAAATATAGATGGAATATACTATTCATTATGCTAGGTGCTTCTATCCTAGTATGGTAGAAATGTTTTGTAATGTCTTGTAAACATTTTGACTATTTAAAAAAAAAGAATTCAAACTAAAATAATAAAATAAAAATTCTATGTTGTTATTATTATTAATTTTATTATTTTTTTGTTGGGTAGTCAAGGTAAACTTGACTTGGTCAAGTTATCAGTGGTTTTTGAGCTTAAGGTTTATGAGAACTCATGATATTCATGTGAAATATAACCTATTTAAAGGGGGAATTAAACCAACCTAGATCCATATTAACTTTGGTGATCCATGAACTGTCGTGGATATTCCACAAGACAGTTCGTCACAACAAATCTAATAATATTATGTTAAAAATATGAAAACTCTACACTATTACAGTTTTATTAAACTTTATGATATGTAAATTTAACTATAATTAGTGCATGAATGCGAATGAAAATTATCTAGAACAATAGAGAACGACAAAATAAGCTCACACACACACACATAAGACACAAGATATGCTTTGGGAAACCATGTCAGGAGAAAACCTAGCTAGAAGGTGAGGTCGCTTCACTCTCATTCTCTATCTAAAAATATGGTTGCAAGTACAAAGAAGTAATGCATGTAGCCCGTGGGCTGCTATGGTGCACAAATCTTCTTTGTGTGCTCTACCTCATGTCTCTCATGGTTATCTTTGCTCAACTATGGAACAAAATGATCTCGAAAGAATGGAATGCCTCTTCTTCCTAGTGGTCTGGTTATAACACAGCCTCATAACCTACTAGTGGTTAAGTTTGACTACATCAACTCTTAACTAGAGTTACAATATAGACTCTTCTAGAGCCTTTTACATCACAAACATGTGGTTAGCCTCTTTTCCATGAATAATGGGGGCTGACGTGACATCCTCCCGAACTATAGGTGTGAAAACAAGAAGGTCAAATTCTGAGTGGTATAACATTTACATACGGACACCGATTGACGTGCTTCTTGCGCTGTTGGAAAGATCTTTGTGTGCATAATAGCATGGAAAAAAAGTAACCTGAAAAACATCGTTTGATGCCTCATAACGCCCCCAGAAGGTTTCAGACCATGTTTTGCCAAACTGGGTTCCGTCATTAAAAGTGATCCCGTGAGATAATTCCTCCACTTTTTCCACTCATAATGCATCATGATGGATGAAAAACAATACAATGATCCAATCTGGATCACACCTCCTAATTTGGGAGGATTTTGGTCCCCAAAAGATTTTACTAAATGAGGTGAGGAAATTTTTCCTCCACATTCTCTCTGGTGTACCATTTAGCTTTGCCCAAAAGTTGTCCCTTCAACCCAATCTTCAAAAGGTCATGTTGCCTCTATCTTGTAGTTCTAGACCTCTTCTACAAAATTGTATCTTCTGTCAACTCTGCCTAAGCATCTGGTGCTAAATCCTCCACAAAAGGTAGGACTTGTTCCTCTTCCTAATCTAGCATGGAATGTTCATAGAGTTTCCAATTCTCTACATTCACAACAGTTGAGTAAATGCGCATATACGGTGGTAAACTAAGTCGATATGCATTATCACCCACCTTTTCCAGTATCTCAAAGGGTATCTAAGAGCCTTGATTTTATTACTAGGCCCCTGTAGCCTCTCCTTGTTCAACTGTAGCCGTACTTTGTCTCCCACCTTGAATCATTTTTTTTGTTCTGTGTTGATCATGTTTAGCCTTATACTTCTTCTGTGACTTTTGCATTGTTTCTTGTACCTGTAGATGGATCTTCCTGATCTTGTCTATAAAAATTTCAACCCTCGGAGCATCTCCTGTAAGATCTTCCCTCACTCCTCCTTGTTTCCCATATGCAATATATAAAGGTGAAGGTGGCAAATATCCAAAACAAGTTTCAAATGGGGACTTTCCTGTAGAAGTGTGGAGTGCTCTTTTGTAGAATGTTGTAGATATACTAGATTTTCATCCTAGATCTTCAGATGCTTCTAGTTGTATCCCCTTAGAAGTTGCACCAAAGTCCTGTTGACTACTTTTGTCTGCCCATCTATCTCTAGATGGAATGTTGTAGATCTCTTCAACTTTGTATCCATCTTCTCCCACAATGTAGTCCATAATGCACTGAGAAATCTTGTATCCCTATCTGAAATGATGCTCCTTGGTATCCCAAAGTGCATCCAGACCTATTTAAAGAAAAAGTTTGTTGCTCCTTTCCTGTTGATGGTCTTTTTATAAGGCATCAGAACACACATCTTTTTGAACTTGTCAACTACCACAAACAGGTAGTTATGTCCCTTCCTGTTTGTTGGTAAACCTCCCACAAATTCCATGGAAATGCTTTCCCAAGTATGAGTAGGTATAGATAAGGGATGATATAGACCTTGTTTCATGTTGTTAGGCTTGCTAGTACAAAAAATCATGCATTCTCTTATGAACCTAGCTATCTGCTCTTGCATATTAGGCCAATACACATACCTCTGCAAGTTAGCCATTGTCTTCCCTACACCAAAGTGCCCTGCAACCTTAGAGGTGTGAATCTCTCTAATCAGCTGTAATCGATGACCTTTAGGAACACATAACTTATCCAACCTATAGAGTAACCCATCCCGGAGATGGTAGTCAACGATGCTATCTCCATCGTGCACATGATTCTGACTTTTCAATTGTTGATACACCTCCTTGAAGTCCTCATCCTCTGAATATGCCTCTCTATATGCATCATGGGTGAATGAATCTATTTTCATAAGAGTCCCAAAAGTTGTGATCTTTGATGTGGGTGGCCTTGAAAGCATGTCGACTAACTTATTTGTGTTTCCCTTCTTATACTTGATCACCAAATGAAACTGCTGTAAAAACCCCTTCCACTTGTAATGCTTGGTTTGTTGTAGCTTACTCTGGACATGCAAGTACTGTAATGGATGGTGATTTGTGTGGATTACTATCTCCTTTCCCATGAGATAGTGCTTCCACTTCTTCATATATTTCACCATGGCATAGAGCTCCTTGTCATAGGTAGGATAGTTAAGAATTACCCCATGAAATACTTCAGAATGGTAGCATATGTGACTTCCTCCCTACATCAAGAAAACTCCCATAGCATACCCACTCGCATCTGTCTCCACTTCAAAGGGTCGTTGTAAGTTTGGTATTGCCAAAACTAGTGCTTGATTGATCTTCTCCTTTAGCTCCTCAAAAGCCTTTTGCTGACCTTTTCCCTACTAGAAACTCTTGCCACTTGCTATTATCGTGTGGAGTGGTGTTGCTACCACTAAAAATGAGGCTATGAATTTCCTCCAGTACTGTGTTTCCCCAATGAAACTCCTGACCTCAAAAACATTAGTAGTCACCAACCATTTAATGATGGCCTTCATCTTGGAAGGATCTATCTTTAGCTCTCCTCCACCGATCACATACCCTGTATACACCAAAGACTGTTGCGCAAACTCACACTTCTTGAGATTTTCTAGCAACTGGTACTTCTTCAATGTTTCCAACATCTGCGTCAAATGTGAAATATGCTCTTCCTAGGTAGCATTATATACCAATATATAATCCAAATAGACAATAACAAATGAATCTATAAAAGGGAGTAGTACATCATTCATTAATCTCATAAATGTGGCTGGTGCATTACATAGGCCAAATGGTATAACTAACCACTCATACAAACCTTGCCTGGTTTTGAATGTGGTCTTCCAAGTATCTTTCTCTTTGACACGAACCTGGTGATATCCAAACTTCAAGTCTAGCATGGTGAAGTACTTTTCTTACTGCAATTGATCTAGTAGATCATCTATTCTAGGCAAGGGGTATCTGTTCTTGAGTGTGATTTTATTCAAATGCCCAGTCCCATCCTTCTTTGGCACAATGATGATGGGTGACCCACATGGTGATGTACTGAGTCAAATGACACCATGTTTCGACATTTGCTGCAAATGTTTCTTCACCTCACTTGCTTCTATAACATACTACTTGTACAACCCAATATATGGCAATGGGGAGTCTGACAATAATTGGATCTCATGTTCCACTTCTCTCTTAGGTGGTAACCCTTTAGGCTCTGGGAACACATCCCTATATGCCTGTAACAACTCCTCCAATTGTTGTTTCCATCTCTTAGTACACCCCTCCAAGGATGCCTTGCATCTTATTGACTTCTCTTCAAACTGACTTTCTCTTAAAAATAATAAAACACACTTTTTGCTGGAGTTGATCAATTTCTTGGCTTGGTTGGTACTTTATCAGTGAAATTTTCGACTTGTCTTTATGCGTGTTGATGATGAATGATTTTCCATCCTTGATGAGTCGGTATTAGTTGGATCTCCTCATGAATATTACATCTCGCACATACATGTGTTGGGCATGGAATCCCCCCAAGGCATGTTTTGGGGCTCAGAGCCCAAGTTTTGACCCGATATTGTTGTAAAGACTCTGCGAATTGCGAACGCGGAGCGCGAAATGTATGATAGAGTCACAGGGTTGTCCGCTCTAGTTTTGTAATGTAATGTCGACTGGATAGACCTAACCATGGTCAGTGGACCATGGGATTGTATAAATAGAGCGAGGCTTTAAGTGTAAAAGATAGCATAACGAAGGAGAGAGAAGAAAGAGTCTAAGTATCTAAGTGTGTATTTGGGTCGTAGGATAGGAGAAGGCTCTGCAGTTGAGTGTGCGAAGGCCTAGTAGTCCACAGCTGAGTGAACATAACCCTGCAGTTGAGTGCGCAAGGCGGAGTCAAGTCTGTAACCGAGGAAGAAATTAATAAAGAGAAGTTTTGTTACCAATTTGGGTATCTATTTTTGGGTTAATGCATGTTTGATATAAATTGAAAATTTATTGTTTGTTTACTCCACGCACCTGTATGAATGATTTATGTTGTTAAGTATAACTTAAAGCATGCAAGTAGGCTAAGTTAATCAACTAACAATGGAATATCAGTGAAGTCTCGGGTAATAATGCAGAAGCGCAACATTCAGCCCTTGAGTAGGGCTGCATGAAGGCAGCATCTCAGGTTGCGAGGTATGGGAAAATGCGCGTAGCGATGTGCACGCAGGGTCGAACCGCAGACTACTTGAACTCATCAGACATCTCCAAGGTGTGGAAGCCTGGTTCTAGCACCCTCCCATACTACTTCGGGTGAGACCTTATTCCATGCTCTGCGGACTGTTGCCGAAAGGGCTAGTAGTACTGGGATTTGTTTGGCTAAATCACCTCTCAACCTGGGTCAGGCCACAATAAGCCAACAAATGGTTATGTTGCCAGGACCGAGATCTGCATAAGAGATGTCTAATGTTGTGTCACTAGAATTCGATAAAGAAAGAAATTGAAGAGTGGTTGGATAGGAAAATTCACGAGTTTGCGGCATAGGAAAACAAGAATTTGCAAGTATCGAAGGAAGAGTGGTTATAGCACTACTTATATATAGAAATCCACAAAATTTTCTTTGCATCCTTCCCCTCTGAGTTGTACGAGTGGATCGCGAAGTTAGCAGACAACCAAGGAAGGTGTAGGCTTGACAAACCTATTGTGTGGACTCCAGAGTTGGTGCGCAGACTAGAAGCATCGAAAGATAAGATTGCATGCGTTGTAAACCATTGGATCAATCAAATTATAGGAGGGTTTATCACCGAGTTTGCGGTAGATTCTTTAGTCAGCTATAGCGAGGCAGAACGACGCTTCCTCAAAGGACTGCGAGGTAAGTACGTTAAATCTTTTAACACTTGGATTAAAATGCTACTATGTGAAAAGCAATTTATGCGAATAAATTGATGTTTGGGGCTACGTGAAGTGGGAGTATCTACATAAACGAAGGTAGCGCAGAGATATAAACTAGCCTCTTGATCTCACCTCTGCGGGAAAGCGAGGAAGAGCTTGCGAAAGTTTCACAAGCAGTGCGATCAGTTTGATAAGGTAACGAATTTTGCGCATACCACTTCCACCTACACCACCACCAGTTTCACCATCTTCACCCCCATATTTGCCCGCACCGCCTCCGCCACCACCATAGTTCAATATGGAAAGCGCAATAAAATTTCCAATGTTCAAAGGAGTAGGGAATGAAGATCTGGACCAATTTTGGTTCATGGTAAACGTTGTATGGGAAGCACAAGGAGTCACTGATGAAAATATAAGAAGGCAACATCGGTGAGCACATTGCAGGGTCATGCACTGATGTGGTACATTAAGCATTCCAATGACAATCCAAATGTAGAGATCGCGGATATCCAAGTTGCGCTAAACAGGGAATTTAGCAAGCCAAAATCAGAGACACAGTCAATTATCTGATTTAAGGAAATCACGATGCTTCAAGGTGAGACCCCGTAGGAGCTGGATCAAAGACTAAAGGGTATGATTCGTGAATCCAACATTACCTTGACAGATGGGCAACACCACGCATGGTTTGTAACGTCACTAACGCTGCATCTAAGGACCGCATTGTCACAATAGAAGCTATCCACTCAGGTCGAGGCCTTCGAGATCGTAATGAGGCTGCATGAGATCCCGCTACAAGATCCTAACCTGGGAGTCCAACAGATCCACACACAACTGAAAAGCTTGTGTCTAGAGATGCAGAGCTTGAAACAAGACAGGACAACTCGCCAAAAAACGCGCGAGGAGGTATGGTGTATAAAGTGCAAAGGCCAAGGACATGACAAGGACCATTGTCCAGTCTTCGCGAACTACCTAGCGGGAGGAGGGTCGATGCCATTGAGACTAGAGGTACAAGCAGGACCAAGTGCAACACCTACATTGTGGTGCGCGATTTGTCAAATAGGAGGGAAGCATGCTACAGATAACTGCCATCTATTATAGAAGTATACACAGACGTCCCAATAGTTGTTCTATAATTTCTATTGGTCAATAGGCCATGATGAGCATACCTGTAGAAGTTATGAACTGATGATGGATCAGGCTCCTACCTACAGAGTTCAGACAGAAATGAGAGCCCTCAATCAAAATGAAGGGATGTCGCGCATTGGATTTTAGGGGTGCATACAAGGTCGAGGTGGAATGGGGCGAGGAAGGGGTCGCAAACAGCTGATCTGTTACAATTGTGGAGGGCCTGGGCACTATGCCTGCGATTATATAAATTCGATGAGAGCATCATGTTTATATTGTACCCAATTTGATCATGAGACGGAGAACTGCCCCACACTGATAGTGAGGTTGCGCGATAAAGGAACACTCCAACCTCCCCCGAATAAGAACCTGCAAATGATGCGGTTTGAGCCGCATGAAGAGGACCCGAATGTAAACATCGTGCTTCGAAGCAGTATCACGACAGTGGATGACAAGGGCAAGCAGCCCGAAGAGAGTGCCTGGGTTTGCAAGGCTCCAACAAAGGAACCAGAGTTCGATTTGAAGCGTGCGAAGGAGACATTCATGGAAGTTAAGAAGAGCTTCACGGAGGCCTCCACTTCATGTAGTAAAGACAAACTAGAACCAGAGATGGACCCATCAATGCTCACTAAATTTTTGGAGACATGCATGAAGCTGCTACGTGATAGAAAAGCGGTGAAGGGGCTGCAAGAACTCACCACTAGATGTGCTAGACCAGGGGAATCGCGTGTAGTCCAGAAGCTCGGAAAGCACACAATGTGAACAGGTAGGGAGGTGATATTGACTGCGCAAATCAGAGAATATGAGATGGATCAAGTGATTTTGGTCTAGGATCGAACGTGAATGTCCTGCCAAAGCAGACATGGGAGTGCATGGGCAGGTCTGCGTTGCAATGGTCTCCTATTCAATTGTGAATGGTGAACCAACAAAAGATCCTACCAATGGGAAGATTCTAGGTAATAATGGTAGACATCGAAGGTGCGAGTGCGCTTGCAGATTTCGAAGTGATAGAGATTGTTGATGACAACAATCCCTATCCCACGCTACTAGAAATAGATTGGGTCACTGACATGAATGGAGTGATAAATCTAAAGAAGCACACAATGATTTTTGAGAAAAAGTCACTACGCGTAGTGGTACCTTTAGACCTTGCGAAAGGATTGTGCTACACAGAATTGGTGCGCTACTGTGACAACGATGACGATCTAGACTGTATTTACAAGATAACCGCTCAGAAGCAGGATTGGGTGAATCCAACAGTGGATGGCAGGATTTCGTAGGAGCGGGAAAGCTCTTGCACCTCAGATTCGGATGAAGAGATAGAACGATGGCGAAACCGGTTACACGAGGTAACCATACTTAACTGCAATATGATGACAAAGTCACTGCGCTGTGTAGCAATGGAAGCAAGAGATCTGCCTATGTATGACGGGTTGAACGAGATGGATGATTTCCTGAACAAATTTGAAAGAGAAGTACCGGAACAACAGTGTTTCAACGCTCTGAAACGGGCACTGCGTGCTACGCCTGCAAGGTGGTGGGGTACGCACCAGCAAAATTTTGAGGATTGGCGAGAATGCAGAAGGATGATGCGCCTACAATTTGGGAGACCTCAGATGCGGCTAACAGACAAGTATGACAGATGGGATGATCCACATGCACACCTCGCGAAATGGACCAAGGTCTACGGGGAAGAGCCAAAACTTGAGTGGGTGCATTTGTTCTATCATTCCCTAGATATCATACCCATGAATTGGTATATTGAGACGAAGCTCCGCCATGGCATGAGTGAATGGGATATCTTGCGTTAAGGATTCTTGTTAACCTTCACATTTGAGGATCGTTGATGGGATACTGTTGATGATGTGCTACACGCAGTAAAAGCAGCTATCTTCAAAATACCCCAGGAGCCATTGGAAGTGCTTCAGCCAGAATGGGCGACCCAGCTGAGCTACGCGCTAGACTGTTACAATGTAAATATTGAGGAGGATGATGAGGATCCACAAAAAATTAACATTAAAAAAACTTAAGGCTGTTGCGAGGTTCGAGGACGATTGTTGAAGATTCTGACATCACCGCACCGCTAAAAACAAAGTAGGTAAACATTGGGACAGAGGCTGAACCAAAATATGAAACGCTCGGTGATTATTGGGATGATGACATGGTGGATAAGGTCGTTGAGTTACTCCGCGAGTACCAAGACTTATTCTCGACCAAGATTACGAACTTAAAAGGGATTGTTGGCAACTTAGGGATGATGAAGATCACCCTAAAACCCGACACGAAGCCGGTTAAGCAGAGGCCTTACTGCTTGAATCCAAAGTACAAGGAAAAGGTCCGCGTAGAACTAAACAAAATGCTCGCAGCCAGAATTATTGAGCCAATTGAAGAATCTGACTGGGTGAGCCCTATTGTAATGTAGGAGAAAAAGCAGAAGGGTGAGATAAGAATATGCATGGACCTCAGGAAGTTGAATGACCCCTATGTACACGACCGATTCCCGACACCATTCTCAGATGAAGTATTGGAAAATGTTGGCAGACAAGAAGCATACTCTTTCACGGACGGGTTCTCAGGGTACCACTAGATCAAAATCACATCGGCAGACAAGAGAAAGATGACCTTCACAACAGAATGGGGCTGCTTTCAATACACCGTTATGCCATTTGGGTTGAAGAACACACCAACCATCTTTTTGCACATTGTTGTTGCCGCATTCAAAGAATACTCCACAAGTTCTTGGAAGTCTATCTGGATGATTGGATTGTCTTTGGATTGGTTAAGCACCACGTAGCATGCTTACGCTTGATGTTGGATACTTGTCGATGACACCAGATTGCGCTGAACCTTAAGAAGTGCACATTCCTCGTTCCCTTTGGGAACCTATTGGGACATGTGGCCTGCAAACAAGGATTGATGGTGGACCCCACGAAGATTGCAATGATTCTAAATTTAGAAGCACCACAAAGTGTTAAATAGCTGCGCACTACCTTGGGACACACAGGGTACTACAGAAAGTTCATCAAAAGTTATGCCCAAATCACTGTGCCGATGGAGAAACTATTGAAAAAGGATGTCACATTTTGCTGGAATGATGATTGCATGAAAAGCCTGGATGTCCTAAAGGGGAAATTGGCCTTCGCTCTAATCTTGGTCTTCCAAAAATGGGATGTGGAGTTTCATGTCCATGTTGATGCGTCGTGGATCGTGCTGGGAGCAGTGCTCACATAAGAGGGCGGAGAAGGATTGGATCACCCTATTGCCTTTGCAAGCCGTAGATTGTCTAAAGCCGAGAAGAACTATTCCACAACCGAGCATGAGGGGTTGGCGATGGTGTACGCGCTCCAAAAATACCGGCACTATTTGCTAGGAGGACATTTCAAAATGTATACAGACCATTCCACACTAAAGTACTTGGTCAATAAGCCTATGTTGGGGGGGCGCATATGTAGGTGGCTCTTATTGTTCCAAGAATATGACTTTGAGGTCGTGGTAAAACCTGGACGCCTGAACGTAGGACCGGATCACTTGTTGCGTATTGAGACAGGCGAGGAACCTACTAGTTTGGAGGAAGGATTACCTGATGCACAACTCTTTGTTGTGCGCATTGCAGACGGGCACTTCAAAGATATAATCCACTTTCTGACAACAAGGATTGCATCGAAGGAATACTCTGTCCAACAGAAGAATGAATTGGTGGTGCGTGAGGCAGATTTTTCTGTCATCGTGGGGCACCTATATAAAATGGGCAATGATGAGATATTGTGAAGGTACGTACCTGAATTTGAACAAAGTTAGATCCTCGTAGAAGCACACGGGGGCACTGTAGGAGGAAATTATGTAGGACGAGCAACCACACAAAATATTCTTCGCTAAGGGTTGTGGCGGCCAACCCTTCACTAGGATTCAAAAGCACACTGTAAGGCCTGCGATATATGTCAAAGGACTGGAAAACCATCACGGAGGGACGAGATGCTGTTGAATCCAAAAATGACACTGCAACCATTCAAGAAATGGGCAATCGACTTTGTGGGACCTATCAAACCTCAGGGAAAAGCAGGCGCACTTTACATCATCACCGCGGTGGAGTACCTAACATGATGGGCGGAAGCGCAGATAGTCAAAGACTGCATGGCTGTGAAGTTTTTGTTTGAAAATGTGTTGACCCAATTTGGCTGTCCAAAAATCTTAATGAGTGATCGCGGAACACATTTCCTAAACGAAACCATCAGCGCACTCATAGAAGAGTTCCAGGTGTATCATCAGAAAAGTACGCTGTATCATCCACAAGCCAATGGGACACTAGAAGAATTCAAAAAAATAATGGATACTGCGCTGACCAAAGTGGGGAACGCGTAGCTAAGTGATTGGGACTTGCGCGTACCTGCAGTGCTATGGGATTACAGGACAACATGCAAGAAACTGATGGGAAAAACAACTTTCTGGTTAGTTTAGGGTGTGGAAGTTGTCATGCCGATGGAATATATCGTATCTAGTATGTGCATAGCAGTGCTCACAGGGATGATGGACCGTGAAGCTCTGGAAGAAAGGTTCGTGAAATTGGAAGAACTTGAGGAGGAACAGTTCTTGGCGGGTTTTCATCAGATGGTACAAAAGAAGCGTGAAAAGGCCTGGCACAATCGCCATATTAAGTTGTGCACATTCAAGGTAAATGACTTAGTGCTGCTGTATGACAGTAAGTTTGAAAAATTTCCAGGAAAATTCAAAATGCATTGGCTGGGAAGGTGCCCACCAGTGAGCTGAGTAGAAGGAGGCACATCCAATGGGGGCAGCTCATTTTGATCTGTATCTAGCTCGACTTTTTTACTAGTCTCTCCTTGCTCAATTCCCCTGGTTTCCTTTTCTTTGCTCTTCCTTAGTTCTTCCTCCTGCTGCTTTCTTTCTTGATCTGCGAATGCTTGTTGCCTCTTGAGCTCGTCTTCCATATTTTTTAGCTCCTGCTCCAATCTCCTTTTCTCCTCTTCTTCCTTAGCCTTGCACTCCTCCTCCTGTTTTTTCTTCTCTACCTCTTCTTGAGCCCTTCTTTCCTCCTGCAGCTTTTCTTGTAGTTGTTTCTCCTTTTCCTCCTCTTCTTGTCGCCTCCTCTTCTCGAGCTGGCCTTGGTCGCTGGAATCTTGAGACTGTTTGATCTCTTGCTCTCTTCTTCTCTTAAGCTCCTACTTTTTTCTTGCCAGGGTGGAATTTCTTTGTTCCAACGTTTCATTAATGTCTTCCTCTTTGGGGTCGCTCAAAATATCTTCAACCTCTTTCCCCTTTTGCTTGTCGGATTCCCTGGTGTCGCTCTGTGTCTCCTGCTGTTTTTTCTTGATGGTGGAGGCTCTTTCTTTAAGATTAACATTTTCCTGGGAATCCTCGAGGAGCTCCTCATCTTTGGCTTGTTTCTCACTCAAACTAAGTTCCCTCGTGGCGTTATACCAATTCTTCACCCCGTCTTCATGATCTTGTTAGGTGTGAGAATATGACTAGCTGAAATTTGCTTTCTTGCAATGGGCAGCCGCGACTCTCTCAGAATCATATGTCTGATAGTTGAGACTTACAAAATGGTTTCCCTTGTAGGTTTTAACCCTGTATAGAAATTACCTGCATACGAATTCTAAAACACATAAAATAACACATAAAACACATATACACAAAGATTTTCCCCTGGATCCCAAAACTGGGATTACCAGCTTGATTTTTCATTATTTTCTTTCAATGTTACAATACATATTTATACATGCTGAAGCATCCAATACCATGGACCGAAAACCATCGCGTCCAAAAAACATGTGCGAAAAACATGCACAAAACCATAAGTGGTTCCGCCCAACCTAACATAGGGTCCAAAACCAAAATTTTCTGGGGCACTGCCCCGGACCCCATAAAGTGGGGTTATGGGTGCCCTTCAAATCCTCTGTTAACTACGTGGAAAGAATATAACACAACCCAACATTCTCCCACTTGTTTTTTTCTTTCCACAGGTGGCCACAAGAGGGCTTAGTCATTTTTCCAGCCTTGAAATGCCCATTGTCTCTCTACACCAAGAGAACTTCACAAAGCTCACAGATTTTGTGAATGTATCTACAATATTATTCAAAGTGTCCACCTTTACCAGCAACACTTTTTTGTCTTCTATCATATCCCTCACAAAGTGATACTGAACATCAATGTTCTTTGTCTTTGAATGATATGCGGGGTTTTTTGCCAAGAAAATTGCATTTTGGCTGTCACAGTCTATCCTTATAGCTCCCTGTACTAACCCCATACTTGAACACAATCTTTGCAACTAAACTGCTTCCTTGCTTGCATGAGTGGCTGCCATGTATTCTGCCTCTGTAGTTGATAGTGCCACTACAGATTGTTTCTTATTCATCTAACTGACTGCACCTCCAAATAGGTTAAACACATACCCACTTGTAGATCTTCTCTGATCCATATCTCCAGGCTAGTCTGCATCAACAAAGCCACGAATATCCAACACTCTGTCCAATCCTGGTCTCCCTTGGTAGCACAGACCATAATCACTAGTGCCATGCAAATACTTGAAAACCCGCTTCATTGTTGTCTAATGCTCCTTTCCTGGTTTTGACATAAACCTGCTCAATACTCCCACTGCATGTGCAATGTCTGGTCTAGTACAGACCATTTCATACATCAGGCTACCGACTGCACTTGCATATGGAACACGGGACATGTCCTCTTCCTCTTCTTGTGTCTTGGGACATTGTTCAGTAGATAACCTCACACCTACAGGAATAGGAACCTTCACCAGTTTACTATCTTGCATATTAAACCTCTGCAGTATTGTCTTGACATGATTCCTCTGGTTTAACCAAAGCTTCCTCTTTGCCCAATCTCTTTTAATTTCCATGCCCAAAATATAGTTTGCAGCACCAAGATCTTTCATGTCGAATTTGGAGGACAATTGGGTCTTCAGATCCTGGATAATTTCTTTGTTATTTCCAACCAGCAACATATCATCCACATACATGACCAGATAAATAACACGGTCACCAATTAATTTAAAATACACACAGTGATCTGCTTTGCTTCTGGTGAAGCCAAGTCCCCGTATAAATGTATCAAATTTCTGATACCATATCCTTGGTGATTGTTTTAATCCATACAGAGACTTCTTTAACTTGCATACCAGTTCTTTCTTACCCTTCGCTGTAAAGACTTCGGGTTGCTTCATGTAGATTTCCTCTTCCAAATCCCCATGAAGAAATGTTGTCTTCACATCCATCTGTTCTACCTCAAAATCAAAAGCAGCGACAACAGATAAAAGTAATCTAAAAGAAGTTACCTTGGCAACAGGAGAAAAAATATCACCAAAATCAATTCCCGGCACCTGGAAATAACCTTTTGCTACCAACCGAACTTTGTATTTCTCCACTTTTCCTTCTGCATTTGTCTTCTTTTTGAACACCCATTTGCTACTAATGGGTTTCCTTCCAGTCAGCAACTCCACCAGATCCCAAGCCTCATTTTTGTGCAAAGATGCCATTTCATCAACCATGGCCTCTTTCCATAGTTTTCCAAAGTGATGCTTCAAGGACAAATTTATACATCTGTTGACAATAATTCACCGTTGGGAATTCATCATTTGAAATATTTCCCAGGAAGACTTGGGAAGAACTCATAAAGAGGGGATTTCTACATGCTAGAAATTCTATGGATTATGGTATTCGTCAGTAATAGATAAAGAAAAATTTGAACAGAAAGTAGATGGACTATACCTTTCAAGCTGCCTTCTTTCTCGAACTGATCTTCTCACAGTCGGAGTTTGTGGCTCTTCATCTTCTGATTCCTCCTTTGCTGTAGAGTCTGATTCTTCCTCCTTTAGCTCAAACTCTATCTTTCCAGGTTCCTTTCGTTGGACTTCATGTTTAATAACATCTTTCACCTCTCTGAACACCACATCTCGGCTGTACACAACCTTCTGTGTGACTGGGTTCCAAAGCTTATAACCCTTTAAACCATCCTTATACCCAATAGAGATGCACTTTTCAGATTTACTATCCAACTTGGTTCGTTTCTCCTTTGGAACATGTACGTATGCATCACATCCAAATACCCTCATATGTGAAAGAGAGGGTTTCTTACCAGTCCATACCTCTTATGGAGTCTTATCCTCCAACGCTGATGAAGGTGACTTGTTGACCAGGTAACATGCAGTATCCACCGCCTTTGCCCGGAATTCCTGTCCTAACCCGGCACCACTGAGCATGCTTCTTGCCCTTTCCATCAACGTCTTATTCATGCTTTCTGCAACTCCATTTTGCTGAGGTGTATATGGAGGAGTCTTCCGCCGTGCTATACCACACTTCTTACAGAATTCTTCAAATTCCTTACTGCAAAACTCTCCACCGTTATCTGTCCTCAACGCCTTTATCTTCTTCTCTATCTGGTTTTCCATCATAGCCTTAAATTATTTAAACCTGTCAAAGACTTCCGATTTCTTCTTAAGTAAATATATCTATGTATTCCTTGAGAAGTCATCTATAAATGATACATAGTACATAGACTTACCTAGTGATGGAACCTTCACAGGTCCAAACATATCACTGTGCACAAGTTCTAATATTTGTTTCGCCCTCTTACTACCAGAGGGGAAACTCACTCGATTCTGCTTCCCATATACACAATTTTCACAGAAATAAAAATCCAGAGAGCTATTACTCATACCTTCTACCATACCTTTACCATGAAGTATCCGAAGGCCCTTTTCTCCAGTATGTCCAAGCCTTTGATGCCATAGCATGGTCTTCTCTCCAGAGACCACTAGATTTTCTGCTCCACTTCCAGGAACCACAAAACTATTGCACTCATCAATAACAGTGCTACCTTGCAGCTTGTACAGAGTTCCAATCCGAACTCCCCGCATCAATACCAGTGCTCCCCGAACCATCTTGCAGGTATCCTTCTCGAACACTGTTTTTACACCTGCATTATCCAGCTTGCATACGTGGTTAAGGAGGTCATAGACGAAGGCGTGGTCCAGCTAGTCAAACTAAATGGAGAACCCTTCCCAGGCAAAGTGAACGACAGTGACTTGAAGCCCTACATGGGTGGGTCGACTATTTGACTAGCCAACAAAAGCACAGTCCTCGTGCTCCTGTTGGGTGTGGAGCATGATTATCTAAAGGTTTTTGTTTCAGCGGATGTATACCCAGGAAGATTGTACACCCCTCCACGCAGGGGGGTGTGAGGGGACTTGTCCCCCCAGCGGGGGTCCGGGGGGGCTAATCCCCCCCGGCTAGGGGGTCCGGGGGCCAGCGGTACCCCGGCGGGGGTTTCGGTGGTAGCACCCCCAAAGCTAAAAACAGATGTAAAATTGCCTTGTAAAAGTATAGTAATTTCTAGTCAATCTGGGCTGTTCATTATGCGGATGATCTGACGGTAGAACTTATGTTTAGTTTAGGGTTTTTTTCCCTAGAAGGCAACCCCTCTCTTTGTATGAGGGCATTGTATTGAGGCTGTGTAATAGATGTGTATTCTCCGAGCGAGAAATAGAGAGGTGAGATTGTGAGAGAAAACAAAGGATATTACAGCGGATCTGTTGTAGGTTGCGTCTCTTCATTTTGCTGGATAATAGAAAGGATTGGCTGATCGGGGTGGACGTAGCCCAAACTGGGTGAACCACGTATATCTGTGTCTCTCTGGTTTTATGTGTTTGTGTTTTTCCGCATATTATATGTCTTTCATTTCTCTGTCATATAGTAATATTTTTCTAACAACTGGTATCAGATCCGAAGGTCTATTTGGCTGATAAACTTGCAGGAAAGAAGGGTTCCTCATTCAAGTGGGAGAAATGGCGAAAGATGGTAAGTTTAGGGTCGAGAAATTTAACGGCCAAAACTTCTCGCTGTGGAATATGCAGATGGAAGATTATTTGTATCAGAAAGATTTGTACCTACCATTGTGTGGAAAAACAAAGACGCCAACGGGTATGACAGATGAAGAGTGGAACCTTCTCGATAGAAAGGCACTCGGAACAATACGGTTGTGCTCACAATGTCAGTCGCCTTCAACATTTCGAAGGAAACACTGACAGAGGGTTTGATTAAAGCGTTGGCGAAACTATATGAAAAACCCTCGGCCTCAAACAAGGTATTTCTTATGAAACGGTTATTTAATATGAAGATGTCAGAAGGTGGATATGTTGCAGACCATTTAAATGATTTTAATACAGTTACAAGTCAGTTAAGTTTTGTAGGGGTAAACTTTGATGATGAAGTTAGAGCTTTGTTATTCTTGTGCTCATTGCCAGAAAGTTGGAATGGTTTAGTAATGGCCATTAGTAACTCTGTTTCTGGATCTAGTACTTTAAAGTTTTATGATGTTGTTGGTGCTATCCTTAGTGTTTCAAGGAAAACTAGTGTTGATTCGAACTGCTAGTCCCACTAAGATGGGTAGCTATCTTAGAAACAAACAATCAAAGCAATTCTAGATTTCCTTTAAGTGTAATAGATAAGAGGGAAGAAAAGAGGACCAACTTGGATCTTTCGCTGTGATCCTAGCCTGATTTCTCTTCCCCTTGGTAGAATTTTCCACTCCTCTCCTACTTGTCCCGCTTTAAAGAGTACCTGTAGAGTCAAAGTAACAGCAAACCATCAAATCATCTCTATCTACAACATCATAAACAATGTAGAATCAGAAACACATTGACCATACAATTGCATTCATAAACAATAAGATCCACAAATACATGATTATATGGAGGAAAAATCAAAGAACTTTATTAACAGTGAAAGAGAGGATTACAACCCAGCTGTCTGATTTAGCATCATCCTCCCAGTGTAGAAGCCCTCTTCACCTCATGAATAAGCAAATCACCCAACAATGCAATGTCTCTTCTCACATATAAACCAATAGCATTTCCTTACAAAATACAAAATTCTAGCCTCTAGATCTCTCAGTTGAGGGATCCATTTATAGATGTCTTGCAAGGGTGTGAGTCAGCTTCGGCTTTTTGATTAGTGTTATTCCAATGATAGTTCTTGGTTCCACTTAGAGATTTCATTGATCTCTTACTCACCCTTGGGTGAATTCAGAGAGGCAAGTGTCACAGGAGAAGTTTCTGGAAGATTCCATGATCATCCACTTAGCAAACTGTCTCTGCCATTTGTCTATTCTTGCTCATCGCACCCCACAGAAGGCCATTTCAGTATGCATCGCACCTCGCTAGTGTGGCAGCCAGTATGCATCGCATCTTGACCATGGAGCAATCAATATGGTCCAGTTTTGGCCAGTCCCGAGTAGTTTTTCAGGTGGAACTTCTGGGAAATGATGTAATCAGTTGACCATGATCCTTTAGGGTATGAAACAATACCTTTAGGGACTAAAGAGCCCTTATTTTATGGACATATGAGTTTGGGGTTGCAGTGCCCAAATATGTCTATAACAACTGCCCCCTACAACATGAGGTCGTAAATCTTATGATGTCGGGTGAAATGCTTTATTATGAGGATCCGAGGTATTCGAACTGGAAGGTGACCTGTATAAGATACAATACAATACATCAGCATCATATTATTTTCATGATCTAGCTGAGGCGGGCATTCCCATGCTCAGCTTTAGAAATTCATTTTCATGTACATAGGACATACAATTGTCTACTGTTGCAAACTAGTGATTCTTCGCATGAAGAGTCATATTCTTTTGTTTAGATGACTATCTATGTAGATTCTATGCACATTTGATGTCTTTATGTTCCTGAATATATCAAAGCCCGGATGGATGAAACTAGATCCGGGGTCTTCAAAACTCGTTTAATCTTCGCCCAATGTAAAAGTCGATCCATGTGAAAAGATGTTATGGAGTCGAACATGGAAAGACATCGCCTGATTACCAGCCAATAATGTAAGCTGTTAATAGAAGCGAGAGGAGTCACCGATAATGCTGATGATGCTCAAGGTACTACAGTACAATTCACATGGTGTGAATATATGAGCTGATGTCGAACACCACGCAAAATCTTTCGGTCGAAGGTCATTGATGTAAACCTGTCGCCGGAAGTGAGAAACTTGCCATTGAGGCATGCAAGCTTCAAAGTACTGAAAGGGTTGTTTCTAAGTCAACTTCTTGGATAATGAGCTAATGTCGAGAAGAAGTGACCTGTCATAGGAGGGCCTTGATGTATCCCACATCTATGACGCGAAACAGATCAAATGATTTTTCTAGAGGTGAAAATGATATGATGATATAAGGTTCAGGAATGGCGGTTATGAAAAATGAAGGGTGGAAGTATTGCAGCGGATGAGGCGTTTGCTGGATGGTGAATTCTCTGAATGACTTCTCTTGAACATATTGGCGACACTGATATGGACGGGTAGCATTAACCCCATGGATGGTACGGAGGACCAATGGTGATAGTGAACGAAAAAAACTTAACCCAACTCAATCATGGTGATGGAGTGAAAGTGTCATGTTTAAGAGCGACCTGCTACCAATATTCTTCAAGTTTTCTTCACTTTTTCCCCAGTCCTTGCTGACCAGTACCTCTTTATTTTTGTCAAGCTTGAGGAGGATAACATATGGTTGGTCTATAATTTTCCCTTCGGGGAAATCTGTCGCTCTGTTTTTAGCGAGCCTAGTGTCAGTGAGACTCGTTCTTGTCTGGGTGGACAAGTTTGTCGCTATTGTTTTAACGAGTTTAACGTTAAAGATAACTTGGTCCTTTTCATGTTTAGAGAGTTTGAAAAGGGGCGAAAAGGAAACTCCAACAATCCTTTTTAGTGGCATAATCCCTTAAGTCCGAAAAAGTATAAGATAAAAAGAAAAGAGCAGCCGTTTTGCCGCTGTTGTTTAATGTAGGCAACGCCTTTGCCCATTTCGTAAAATAGTCGACAACGACTATGATATACCCATGCCCCCGGCCGAGGTGGGTTACATGTCATGAAATCTATGCCCCATTTGGCAAATGGCCCAATAGTAACTACTGGATGCAGTGGTGCAGGTGGTAATATGGTTTTGCGATAAAAAATTTGACAAGCATGGAAACTTCTGACTGCTATTATGCAATCTTTGAAGATAGTAGGCCAGAAGTAACCAGCTTGTAAGATTTTCTGTGCAGTAGCGTAACCAGATAGATGCCCCCCACATGCACCTGAATGACAGTCATTCAGGACTTTTTCGGCCTCCTCATGCGTGAGGCACCTTCGCAGAACTGTATCGACACCACGACGGTAAAGTGTATCACCGACGATCATGTAGTCTTTTGCTTGGTATCGAGTACGTCGTTGTTCCGAGCAAGAGGTGTTAGGCCTAAAGTTTTGGATTTGGAGATAGATTAGTATATCTCCGTACCACAGGTCGCTTGATGATATCAGAAACAGAGTTTCATCCACAATTGATGATCCAGGTGGATGTTGGTGGCCACCCACCTATCCCATTTGGAACCCCACTGTCTCTTTCAGTTTTTTAGTTTCCTTAATTATAGCGCAGTTTACTATTTTTAGCAGTTTTTCGGGTCCTAAACTTCCGGAGCCATTTTGAGGCCCTAAACGACATTTTTTGGGAAATCTACTCCGCGATTCTTTAGTTAAAAAATCATCTTTTTTGTCGTAGTCCTCGGAGAGATCTTTCCAATGGGATGTCATGCGCGTTAAACGGAGATCGTATACTAAAGTTACGACCCCGGGAAGTTGATGTACCAATTTACCCAAACGGGGCCCATAGTTTGGCGTTTCATCTTCTAGGGTTAGGTTTTGGAATGTTAAGGGTTTTCCATTGTTTCTCAATAATAAATAGGCCTTCGAGCCTCATTGTAAAGACAGTTCGAAACAGTTCAGAGGCATGTAGCCGACACATCTCTTCTCAGAGATAAGCTACCATCGCCCTAGCTGGCTTATTTCTATTTGTAAGCATATTTCAGTATTCTCCATTAATGAAATGAAGTATTATTTCCGTTGCATCTCTGTTTTTATGGTTATCGCATCTCTGTATTTATGGTTATCTCTGTAATCTATTGCGTTCCTGCTTAAATCCGGATCAATTGATGCTTTAGATGTTAAATTGTTGGACGATGATGGGAGGTCACAAAGTAACTCCGCGAAGACTAGAGATTTCTTTGATTTGGATTTGATGAATTCCAGATCAAACTCTTGCAAAATGGCTATCCATTTTGAATACTTGCCCCCTAGAAATTGATGCGACTGGATGTAGGTCATAGGGTTGCAATGTGACAAAATGGTAGTTTTGCGAAAGAGTATATAGTGTCGAAATCTCTGTACTGCTTGAACAGCTGCTAAAGCTAGCTTTTCAACATAGGAGTACTTGCTTTCCGTATCATTTAAGTTGCGGCTTAAATAATACACAGGATGTTCTATTCCATTGTCTTCTCGTACTAAAACCATCACGATGGTTGTATTTGTAGCAGCGAGATACAGGTTAAAGTCTTTTTGATAATCAGGTGCGTACATTAATGATGCTTTTACTAGGGAACTTTTCAAAGCATCAAAGGAAGCTTGCACAACCTGATCCCAGTTGAAGGGTACTTCTTTTTTCAAAAGACGCGTATAACCTTTAGCAAGTTCAGCGTAATTTGGAATGAACCTCCTTAGAAAGTTTGCTTTCCCTTGGAGTTTCTAAATCTGTAGAAAATTTGAAGGTGGAGGCATCTCGATGATTTATCGGCTCATTCGCGAAAGCGGACTGATCATCCGCAGCATTTGAGAGCTATATTTCTACATTGCCGACACTACAGGATACGACTCAATCCACACAAGTGTGTGTTTAGTGTTGGTTCTGGTCGGTTACTTGGTTTCGTATTTTCTAAGGACATAATTCGACTTGACCTATGTAAGGTTCAGGAAATCATCGACATGCCTCCACCTTCAAATTTTCTATAGATTCAGAAACTCCAAGGGAAAGAAAACTTTCTAAGGAGGTTCATTCCAAATTACGCCGAACTTGCTAAAGGTTATACACGTATTTTGAAAAAAGAAGTACCCTTCAACTGGGATCAGGTTGTGCAAGCTTCCTTTGATGCTTTGAAAAGTTCCCTAGTAAAAGCATCATTAATGTACGCTCCTGGTTATCAAAAAGACTTTAACCTGTATCTCGTTGCTACAGATATAACCATCGTGATGGTTTTAGTACAAGAAGACAATGGAATAGAACATACTGTGTATTATTTAAGCCGCAACTTAAATGATACGGAAAGCAAGTACTCCTATTTTGAAAAGCTAGCTTTAGCAGCTGTTCAAGCAGTACAGAGATTTTGATACTATATACTCTTTCGCAAAACTACCATTTTGTCAGATTGCAACCTTATGACCTACATCCTGCCGCGTCAATTGCTAGGGGGCAAGTATTCAAAATGGATAGCCATTTTGCAAGAGTTTGATATGGAATTCACCAAATCCAAATCAAAGAAATCTCTAGTCTTCGCAAAGTTACTTTGCGACCTCCCATCATCGTCCAACGATTTAACATCTAAAGCATCAATAGTGGATGAAACTCTGTTTCTGATATCATCAAGCAACCCGTGGTACGGAGATATACTAATCTATCTCCAAACACAAACCTTTAGGCCTAACACCTCTCGCTCGGAACAACAACGTACTCGATACCAAGCAAAAGACTACATGATCATCAGTGATACACTTTACCGTCATGGTGTCGATACAGTTCTGCGAAGGTGCCTCACGCATGAGGAGGCCGAAAAAGTCCTGAATGACTGTCATTCAGGTGCATGTGGGGGGCATCTATCTGGTTACGCTACTGCATAGAAAATCTTACGAGCTGGTTACTTCTAGCCTACTATCTTCAAATATTGCATAATAGCAGTCAGAAGTTTCCATGCTTGTCAAATTTTTGATCGCAAAACCAGATTACCACCTGCACCACTGCATCCAGTAGTTGCTGTTGGGCCATTCGCCAAATGGGGCATAGATTTCATGACATGTAACCCCACCTCGGCCGGGGAGCATGGGTATATCATAGTCGTTGTTGACTATTTTACAAAATTGGCTGAGGCGATGCCTACATTAAACAACAACAGCGAAACGACTGCTCTTTTCTTTTTCAATCATGTAGTCTCTAGGTTTGGTGTTCCACAGGCTATAGTCACAGATCATGGATCACATTTTCACATTCACATGATGGTTGAATTGACTGCCAAATTAGCATTGTCCCACGATAGTTCTACTCCATATTATCCACAGGCTAACAAATAGGTTGAAGCGATCAACAAAGTCCTTAAGCACATGCTGCAGAGAATGATTGGAGTCCATAAACGGGATTGGCATTTAATCCTGTACTCAGCTCTGTGGGCATATAGGACCTTGGTGAGAAATGCGACCATATTTACGCCTTTTCAGTTGGTGTATGGCCTAGAAGTTGTCTTACCGATTTAGTGTGAATTTCATCTCTAAAGCTCGCAATCGATCTACTTCCTGAAACTTCAGAAGAAGAAGCTCGTTTCTTGGAACTAATCCACTTGGATGAAACCCGTCGTGACGTCGTGCTAGCTAACGAAGCACATAAGAAACATTTCAAAGCATAATTTGACAAAAATGTCAATCCTCGTGTCTTCTCAGAAGGTGACCTGGTCTTACTCTATGATGAGGACTCTGATAAATTGGGAGCAGGTAAGTTCCAATCATTATGGATGGGTGATGAGCCCCAAAAGCGCATAACTTATTGGGCTCATTTTGCCTATTTCTCTTCATTAATCCACCATTTTTCATAGTTTATGCATGTTTTTTGAGTATATTTATGTTAGTTGAATGAATGAGGATAGTCCCTTGACCAAGAAGGCTAACACGTGGTTATTGCATATTTTTGGACAAATTTTGGACTAAGGCCAAGCATTTATGAGCCAGATGATAGCCAAGCAAGAAGGAACAAGGGTGAGGATTCGTAGGAAGGGTGCCTCCTGTACTAAATGGCCCATTCCTTGAATTCTCCACCCTCATCTCGGAGTTCAGCAGGCCATCAAAAAGGATTCCCAAAGGCAGTCGAGTAGTTTTGTGTAAAGTGTCTGATCACTGGTAGTTCAAGCAGCCGAGCCCCTCGAGTTAAGGAGGGCTATTGGAGACCCTCGTGGTGCATAAATAGGAAGGCTTCCAGCCTTCGTAGGTTACTTTTTTGAACATTTGTATTCTGCACTATAGTGCTGCTAGTTTCTCAGCTCGTCTTGTAGCTTCTGCTGTACAACTTTCTTTGTGACATGGTTATTTTTGAATAATGGAAAGAAGTTTCATTTGGCATCAGTTCTGAGCTTTTCTTAGGAGCCTGCAGCTCTTGGGGTTGGGCCCAACCCAAGTGCCAAGGCCTCCTTCATGTACTGTTATATGTTTTTAATGTTTTTTTGCAAAATACTTATGTTAAGTAGATTACAGTCTTGCTTGTTTACCTAGATCATTGTTGATGATTAGAGATACTTTACATGTTCAGATCGATTTGATAGGTTAATAACAGAGAAGATCTTCAGAAAAAGTCCATCAAGCACCTCTGATCTCACCTCTCCCTCTGTGGAACCATGAGCTGAGACCAAGGTCTCCTTGCTGCCCCCAAAAACACTATCTTTGATTCATCATGCAATCGTTAGTGTTGAATTCTCATTTGCAGGAGTTGATACTAGTTGTGGTTACATGTTCAGGTTCATGATTACTTAGTTTGCATAGCTATTTCACATGATTTTGTTGCAATAAACTTCTGTTCGTTCTCTTTGCTGATATCTAGGTAAGATTAGGTTAAAGTAGCTAGGTCTTTGGTTTTTTCAAGTCCTTGTTTGAATAGTTTGGAAAATAACTTGCAGAGCACCTGTAATACCTCTTTTCCTACCCCTACTCCCTCAATACCGCCTGCTCCGTCCTCCAACTCTGATTCTTGCCTCGCATTTGCCACGTTCCCTCACTTTGACCTAATTTCCATATTTTTGTGCAACATTGCTCTAACCCTCCTTGAACAAATCCAGCCATCCTTATCACTCACCCACTTCGTTCGCCAAGTCTTAGACCTCATCACACCCTCATCTCACCTCCATACCCACTTCTCCACCTTTTTTACAACATCAGCCCTTCAAAACTCCCTTTCGGAACATCCTGTAGAAACATCCTGTAGAAGCCACAGAACATCCTGTAGAACCCCTGCAGACTTCCTGTAGAAGCTCACGAAAGCGGTTTCTTGAGATCTGAGCACTGTGAAACTCTCTGGAAGGGTGCTAGGGACCCCTTAGGCCCTCTTCTAACCTTCCCAACCTCCTGCAAGCGCCTACTCCATTTCCTTTCGCCAATCAACCTCTGCATAGTCAAAAGCAGTTAAAGCACATGAAAAATAATTCTGATAAATTACTCAAAAATGCAAAAAGATGTTTTCTTCGTATTTATCTTTAGAAGTAGCTTAGTCACATGCATTTTACCTTTTTAGAAGTCAATGGCATCCATTTCTGTAGCTTTCATCCTTTTACTTGCATTAGTAGGGTTAGTCGGTAGAACTATGGTTTGCGTTCCTTTTTCACTTTCAGATTCTTCCTACAAGTAGACTAGCTTCCTTTGAGTTAGCTTTCATCCATCGTTATTAAAAGCTTCTTCTGAGAGATCATAGAAGTTGGCTTAAGTTCCTAGTGGACTTGTGCTAGCTGATCCAGTGACAGCTGCGGCGAGAGCTAGTACTTGTGCATATAGCACCGTCGCTTCCAAGTTTGCTACGAACTACCGGGTTGATAAAAGTAAAGAAGGGAGTCCCAGGAGTTACAACATTATTGCTGCAATACAGGAGCCCACCATTCTTTTTAGCGTCGTTGCCAGGGAAGCGTCAAAGTTTTTGTGATTGCTGCTTTTCTTCTATTTTCTACTACAACCTTCTGCTAAGTAGTTTATTTCATTTCCATTCTGCAATTTCATTCCTGCAAAAGTAGATTAGACATTTCCTACTTTCATAGATTATCATTTCACTTCTGCAAGTGTAGATTAGCATTTCAATTCCGCAATTTCAATTCTGCAAGCGGACATTAGCATTTCAATTCCGCAATTTCAATTATGCAAGCATAGATTAGCATTTCAATTCCACAATTTCATTTCAGCAGAATAGATTAGTCCTTTCCCGCTTTCATTTCAACTCCGCATTTTCATTTCAGCAAGATAGATTTTATCTAGTTACAATTTAATCTCTTTCAGTTTTGCAGGTACAAGCAAAGAAAAGCACAAAAGCAAACAAAAATATTCCATTTTCATGCCTCGTAGCGGAAAATTCCTACCTAACACCCCCACCACATGACTGAGTCACCCTTCTCTCTTCTTTGGTGGAAGTGATCCGGAAGAACCTATAGGTGGACCTCTTGAGATATACGAAGATCCTATAACAGAAGAAGAGCAAGAAAACATTCCTTTTGAGACCATGGTTGAAAACAGAAACGGTAGAGAGGATGAAGAGAGAATAGAAGGTGCCTTTCCCATCCGAGAGACCAACAGAGACATGAAGATGAAAAACATAAGTCCGTCAACCTTACCTCATTTCCATGGATTGACCACTGAAGACCTTGATACCTTCCTGTTTGAGTTTGCTGTCCTTTGTCGAACTTATGACTATGCAGAAGACGAGCAAAAGTTGAAACTATTTCCCTCTACCCTCAAGGATGCAACACTACGCTGGTTCATGGGGCTACCTGGAAACAGTATCACAACTTGAGCTCAGATGCATCAAGCCTTTAACAACAAATATCGGGACTACTGTAGGTCAAAGGAAACAAAGGGAGAGATCTTTCGAATGACCATGGGAAGTGATGAGTCTTTAGAACACTATGAGGAAAGGTTCCAACTTAGCTAGGTCTTTGGTTTTTCTGAGTCCTTGTTTGAATAGTTTGGAAATAACTTACAGAGCACCTGTAATACCTATTTGCCTACCCCTACTCCCTTAATACCGCCTGATCTATCCTTCAACTCTGATTCTTGCCTTGCATTTGCCACGTTCCCTCACTTTGACCTAATTTCCATATTTTTGTGCAACATTGCTCTAACCCTCCTTGAACAAATCCAGCCATCCTTATCACTCACCCGCTTCATTCACCAAGTCTTAGACCTCATCACACCATCATCTCACCTCCATACCCACTTCTCCACCTTTTTTTCACCATCAACCCTTCAAAACTCCCTTTTGAAACATCCTGTAGAAGCCATAGAACATCCCGTAGAACCCTTGCAGACTTCTTGTAGAAGCTCACGAAAGCGGTTTCTCGAGATCTGAGCACTGTGAAACTCTCTGGAAGGGTGCTAGGGACCCCTTAGGCCCTTTTATATCCTTCCTAACCTCCTGCAAGCGCCTACTCCATTTCCTTTCGCCAATCAACCTCTGCACAGTCAAATCAGTTAAAACACATGCAAAATAATTCTGATAAATTACTCAAAAATGAAAAAAGATGTTTTCTTCATATTTCTCTTCAGAAGTAGCTTATTCACATGCATTTTACCTTTTTAGAAGTCAATGGCATCCATTTCTGTAGCTTTCATCCTTTTACTTGCATCAGTAGGGTTAGTCGGTAGAACTAGGGTTTGCGTTCCTTTTTCACTTTCAGCTTCTTCCTGCAAGTAGACTAGCTTCCTTTGAGTTAGCTTTCATCCATCACTATTAAAAGCTTCTTCTGAGAGCTCATAGAAGTTGGCTTAAGTTCCTAGCGGACTTGTGCCAGCTGATCCAGTGACAGCTGCGGCAAGAGCTAGTACTTGTGCATATAGCACCGTCGCTTCCAAGTTTGCTACGAACTACCGGGTTGATAAAAGTAAGTAAGGGAGTCCTAGGAGTTGCAGCATTATTGCTGCAATACTGGAGCCCACCAATGGGCCCCTACATTGTTAAGTGGGTATTAGCAAAAGGAGCCTACGAGCTAGTAGAGTACGATGGAATTCCACTGTTGCAACCTCGAAATAGGTTGTATCTTAAGTGATACTATGCTTGATCAAGTTTAGTAATCTCTTTATAGATATGCTTTTGTTTCATTTTTGTTTTCGCCAAGAGTTGTCATTTCAGTTAGGTAATCCACTTTGCATTTGTTGTAGATGTCGGAGTTTTTGGAAACATTCGTTGGGCACGCCGATAGAGCTAGTCGTTGAACGCAGAACCTATCTTCTGCAAACTGGGCCATCTTTGATCCAAGCAGCGGGTTAGTGAGTTTCAGAGGGATATGTATTGGTCGACCAACGAACAACATCGCTGAGTACAACACGTTGATGGAGCTTCTCTCTGATGCCATGTCACATGGAATACGTCGACTTGTTGTCAGGCTAGAGTCACAACTCGTCATTCTACAGCTTACTAACATTTATTCAGTTCGGAACCCAACTATGTATCGTATGTTCCTAAGGGTCAAGATTTTGGAAAGGCAGTTTGATTCCGTTTAATATTAACACATTTCCAGAATTTTAATCACATTAACTGATTCATTAACAAGTTATGTGTTAGACAGACATTTGTAGCATTTGTAAAGAAAAGCATTTCATATCAACACTTGTAACTGGATCACATAACTTAACCAAAATAAACTTTGAAAACCAAAAATATATAGCTGTTCATAGTTTCACATAATGTTTTGTGTACAAGGAAAAATTGGTCACGCGAGTAAAAAACTCAAAAGTAAATGCAGAAAATCATCCTATACTATATGCTGGTGATAACATGTCACAGCCTGTGCGATCATACGCAAGAGCCTAGTCCATCGACTCGGCATGCCAGTAGTATAGCGTTGTATCCTTAGAGGTAACTCGTCGGTCCTCACATCCTGAATACCAAGGGTAAGACCCTCGATCTAATCCTGCAATACGCCAGGGTCTCTATTATGTCCAGATTGCGAAGGACAACCCTCCCTACAACCTCTCCTGCTGGAACGTCAGTTGTCGCCCTTGGGCGTGCCGTTGCTCGCACTGGCCCAACATCTGCACAAGTACATGGGTTCAATTAGTCTTGATAAGTCACAAAAATATTATAAAACTGATAAACAAATATATGGTAAAATCATCTTTACCTATCACACCCCACTACTCGCCAGCGGGTAACGCAAAATCTGGGTCGCCTCGGAAATCCATCCCGACATATGGATACTCTGAGAAGACCATCTCATAATGGTCGAACCAATCAAAGAAGGCATCAGAGAAAGAAATCTGTGGCTGACTAGCATGTCTAGCCATGAGATCAACCCATCTCTGCATCCTGGGTTCCCTCGGTGCTGGCAATCCTAGTGAAATATGCTGAGGCTGCATTAGTGGGATCCTCTCCAAGGCAAAAGCAGTCAAAATGGAACCGTAGCCAAAGTTCTTGGATCTTCCATTCTTTACTTTAGAGAGTTGTTCTTTTATCACCGAAAGTACTGCCTCACACCAGTTAAATACCTTTGGTTCCAGGCATTCCAAAGCATACTGCACATAAGATCTGTTTGCCAAATGAAGAGCCGCACTACCAGCGAATCTAGCAAAGGTGAATAAAATGGTCCTCAGAGACCGAGCAGTGACGTCCTGGATATTTATCTTGTCATCTCTGCTCGGTTGAGATCCATCTCTACAAAGCTGACGAATACAATCTCTCACCAATTCGCCCCCACGGGCGGAACCCGACAGTGAAAGAGGGGCACCACGCCTCGATAACCCCGTCAAAAAGTAGATATCCTCGACTGTCAGTGGAATAAATTTACCTCTAATCTGGAATACTTGATTGATCGGATCCCAAGCATCGAGAAAATACTGCAACAAAATTATTTATTGCCTCAAGCTAGATATACAGAAGAATTTGAGCAAACCACAGTTTCGTAATGCAGTAACAGTACCCTGATCATGTAAGGCAATCATGTCTTCTTCTTCATGATCATGTTCACGTCATGTAACAACCATCTTGATCCAATAAATATCTGAGTCACAGACAAAATATGAATTAGGATCCAAATTTGAGCAAAAACAGGCAAAAATTCCATGAAAAATCACTGTGTAAAGTTTCCTTTCTGCGCCCATCGCACCCTGCCAGTTGCATCGCACCTTTCGATAGAGACCAGGTACGATGGACAGAGAACAAGTTCTTCAAACCCCAGGGGCCCAGAACCAAGGAAAAACTTTCTGAAAATTAGAAAAAGATGGAACGAAAATGAAGAGCTTAAGGTTAGCTCCTACCTGGTCCTGACGGCACAGAGAATAGTCCACTGGATCTCCTGAAATCAGTTGATGAAGTTTGAGGGGTAAAACCACCCCTGAGCTCCAAGATCCCCAATTTGAAATGAAATGGTAAAAATGAGAGGTAAAACTACTTTTATGTTACTATTCGTGTACTCCAAGTAAAATGTTAGTTTTAATTCATTTTTCAGGCATGTATATGTGTATTTCTAATCAATTTGATGGAGCAATTGAGCAAGTTGAACGACCGAGGAAAGAATCTAACATGTTAAATGGTAAACTGAATATCATTGAACAATATCAAAGAGCAATGTTCCCGTAAGTTTCAAGCTCGTTAAAAAATAAACCTGCCACTGAGCATAGTTTCTCCTAGTTCAAGCTCATTAAAAAATGAAACCACCTTTGGTAAATAACCTTTGGGATCGCTTTGCTATTAGCCCTTTTGAACCTTGGTTGTGTTCCTACCATCACCTCCATTCATTTGGCCAACCATACGCTTCCACTTGATTGTTTACCCTTTTGAGGAACAACTGCAATGAGTGATTCTGACTGCCACCCTCTTCACACTGCCATGTTTTGAGAAGTTCCAAACTTACCTGGAACCGATTGCTACCTGAAAATATCACTCGTTCCTAAAAAATGAGTCCCTTTTAAACTCTTTTTAGACTCATTAAATATAAAAAGATTGTCGAGCCATTGGCCTTTGTAGCTCGTTAAAGTAAGGGGAATGCCATCCCTCCCATATATTTTAATCTTTTTGGACTTGAGGGATTATTAAACAAAAATATCATGGTGATTCTTTGCATGAAGAGTCATCTTCTTTTGTTTAGATGACTAGTTGTGTAGATTCTGTGCACATTTGATGTCTTTATGTTCCTGAATATATCGCAGCTTGGATGGATGAAACTAGATACGGGGTCTTCAAAACTTGTTCAATCTTCACTTGATGTACAAGTCAATCCATGTGAAAAGATGTTCTGAAGTCGAACATGGAAAAACATCGCCTGATTACCAGCCAATAATGTAAGTTGTTAACAGACATGAGAGGAGTCACCAATAATGATGATGACCCTCAAGGTACTACAGTACAATTCACGTGGTGTGAATATATAAGCCAATGTCAAACACCACGCAAAATCTTTCGGTCGAAGGTCATTGATGTAAACCTATCACCGGAAGTGAGAAACTTGCCATTGAGGCATGCAAGCTTCAAAGTACTGAAAGGGTTGTTTCTAAGTCAACTTCTTGGATAATGAGCTGATGTCGACAAGAAGTGACCTGTCGTAGGAGGGCCTTGACGTATCCCACATCTACGACGTGAAATGGAGCAAATGATTTTTCTGGAGGTGAAAACGATATGATGATATAAGGTTCAGGAATGGTGGTCATGAAAAATGAAGGGTGGAAGTATTGCAACGGATGAGGCGTTTTTTGGATGGTGAATTCTCTGCATGATTTCTCTTGAACATATTGGCGACACTGATATGGACTGGTAGCGTTAACCCCATGGATGGTAAGGAGGACCAATGGTGATAGTGAACGAAAAAAACCCTACCCAACTCAATCATGGTGATGGAGTGAAAGTGTCATGTTCAAGAGCGACCTGCTACCATTAAATTTCTTCATGTTTTCTTCCCTTTTTCCCTAGTCATTGCTGACCATTACCTCTTTATTTTTGTCAAGCTTGAGGAGGATAACATATGGTTGGTCTATAATTTTCCCTTTGGGGAAACCTGTTGCTCTGTTTTTAGCGAGCCTAGTGTTAGTGAGACTCGTTCTTTTCTGGGTGGACAAGTTTGTCGCTATTGTTTTAACGAGTTTAACGACAAAGATAACTCGGTACTTTTCATGTTTAGAGAGTTTGAAAAGGGACTAAAAGGAAACTCCAACAATCCTTTTTCGTGGCATAATCCCTTAAGTCCGAAAAAGTATAAAAGAATACGAAAGGGATGACTTTTTGATCGCTTTAATGAGCCGTCAAAGAGAAGCGCTCGATATTTTTGTTTAATAATCCCTCAGGTCCAAAAATATTAAAATATATGGGAGGAATGGCGTTCCCTTTACTTTGACGAGCTAGAAAGGCCTATGGCTCGACAATATTTTTATATTTAACGAGTCTAAAAAGAGTTTAAAAGGGACTCGTTTTTTGAGGGACGAGTGATGTTTTCGGCTAGCAACCAGTTCCATGTAAGTTTGGAACTTCTCAAAACATGGCAGTGTGAAGAGAGTGGCAATCAGAATCACTCGTTGCAGCTGTTCCTCAAAAGGGTAAACAATCAAGTGGAAGCGTATGGTCGGCCAAATGAATGGAGGTGACGATAGGAACACAACCAAGGTTCAAAAGGGCTGATAGCAAGGTGATCACAAAGGTTATTTACCAAAGGTGGTTTCATTTTTAATGAGCTTGAACCAGGAGAAACTATGCTCAGTGGCAGGTTTATTTTTTAACGAGCTTGAACCTTACAGGAACATTACTCTTACTAGTCTTTTGAAGATGTCTCTTGGTAGATTTATTTTTTAATGAGCTTGTCACTTCAGGCTCATTAAAAATCAAAGGTCGTTTTTCACTTGCATACAAAGTTTTGCATGCCCCCAGGTGTTTCGGTAAAAGGAGAGTTTCGAGGTTACCATATGGAAGTTCCTGCGGATAGGCAGGATTGTTTCTGTCGGTAGACAAAAACTCTTCCTTGGCTTCGTCCATCGAAATGGACGAAGGTGAATGGCGTGAGCTTCCTATCACATAACATACAAGGAAATATTTGTTTTAGACTGATCACATAACCTACATGGGAATGTTTCTTTAGTCCAATCATTATGACCTTTCAAGAAAATCTCTCTTTTCCTCTGGGTGCGCCTGCCGAAGCAGTCGAGGGTGCATGCCCCCTAAACTTTAGAACATTCACCGAACTACCCGTGGTAATTAGGTCGATAGAATGAAGGTTGAAGAGACATTGTTGACGCGAAGAGACCATTTAGGGATGATGGTTGATTCATAGCTGTGTTTGAACTAGGAAATGAAAGCTGGTCGACAAGCTGTACCAGTCTGCCTTCATGTGGAATACACATCACTCGAAAGAATGTGGAAACAATAGCTTCCATGCTATATATATAGTCATGTCCAAGGAGTAGATTGTAATCTAATGGGCCTTGGACTACCATCACGTTCAAATGAACGGTTTTCTTTCTCAAAGTTATCAGTAGCTTTGAAGGATCCCTAATGGTCGACTAGTTCCTTTGTTGAAGCCTGGAAAATTTTGTTTTTTAGGTAAAAGCGATGGCGAACCAAGCGCTTTCCAAGCAGTTGAGGAAAGGATACTCACTGAAGCCCCTTCATCTATGATAGTTCCAGACACAATCATTTTGTAAACTTGTACTATGATTCAGAATGGTACATTAGATGGAAGGCAGGGTTTTGCTAGTTGATTCCAATCAAAGAAAATGACTAGACTGCTTAGAGGAGGTACCGGATAAATGGCCGGATAAATCTCATGAACTGGGGTGGTCTCTTCCTATTGTAAAGGAATGGGTGGATTGGCCCCAAGTTCATTAGACTCTGTTTCGACAAAAAGAATTTGAACAGTTTCGTTCTCATTCTCTTTGGTGATAGTATCATCCAAAGGTGGTCCTTCTGAAGGTAATACTGGATCGACTGCCATCTCGACCAGCTGACTTTGGTCTGGTATGGACTCAGAAGGTTCACTTTCAATGATAGGCGATTCAATTGAGAATTGAGTTATGTCAATCGGGTTTTCAACTAGCGATGGACTTGGCAGGAGTTTCCTGTATCCAGGTGGAAGTCGCTGCGGTGAAGCAAGACAGTTATCCAAAATGATTTTAGTTTCGTCCAGAAAAGGAAAACGTTGAAGAGTATGACTACCTTCACATAACTTACATGAAAATTTGACTTTTCCTTTCTGTCTATTGACTTCGTTTTCACTAGTTGATGGTGTGCTGTCAACCTGACTGCTAGAGGTTGATGACACTGAATGGTGCAAACGGGGAGACCATTCTCTCAATGCAAGGGCAATCTCGATGGTAGTGGTTTCCCTTGCAAATTGCGCATGGAGTTTTTGGTTTGGAAAGTTTAGTGTGCGGATTTTCGCTGGATGATGCATGGTTGCCTCCTTGTTTAGTTGGCTTCTTCTTCTTCTCCTTCCCTTTCTTTTTCTTCTCAGCTACTTGGTTTTTAGTGTCACTAGTTTCACCAAGCGAAGAGGAAGAAGGGGAAGGAGAAACAAATGAAGTAGAAGGTGAAGGGGTAACTTCAGTATCATCTGGTTGCTGATTAGATTGTTGAGGAATTACGGTGTTTTGAACGACAGAGGTCGAGAAAAGCCATACCGGCAGGCCGATTGTGATTCCTGGAAGGGACAATGTAGCCATATATGGAGAACCAATATCTCCCCAAGAGGAGAAAGGACTAGGATTCCCTCCAAGAGGGATTCCTTGATTGGTGGATTCCATTATCTCAACCTCAGATCAATGAAGGAACATGGATGTTATTCCAATTTAAATAAATTTTAAAGACGCTTTGACGCAACTTGCTTTTTCAATTTTTAAGAGTCGAGAAAAAGCTAAAGGTGAATCTAGTCACCTTCGATTTTTAATGAGCCTGAAGTGACAAGTGCTTAGATGTACCTTTTCTTTTAAGGAGTCGAAAAGGAACGAAAGTGACTACTCTAGAAATCTAGACAGAGGGATTACCAAACTGATCACAAAATTGCAAAATACACCTTGGTGATAAATGATAGAGAAATTGCCAAGGACTTATGTATGACAATTAATCTTCCCGAATGTTGTGTTCAGTGCATTGCGATCGATAGGGCGGTAGACACGGCTTCCTAAGGATAAAGGATATCAGCCTATTGTGGTCTCCCAACATATACTCGACAGCACGGGGAGCACATGTTCGTACTGACACCTGTCGTATCAAAGAGGAGGAATCACCCAACCTTTAATGAAAACGATAGTTACCAGGTTTTATGACGCTGGGACACATCTCTAGCCTAGACTTCTAGATGTGTTGCGTTAGGTTCCAAAGCATTTTTATGTTCATTGAGATTTATTTTAGAGTTAATCTTTCTTAGAAGTTTGTCTTTCAAGGTTCACCGCGTGATGTAGATGTAAAATTCCTAAATATGCAATCTAAAATGATAAACAATCATTTATTTTCTTTTAGCAATGAAAATCCTAGCTACAAAGGAAAGAAGATTATGATTTTTCTTTCAGCAGAGAGCATAGAGAACACACTAAATGCACTTTCCTAAATCAAATTTCGCATGCTGTCAAAATGCAAATGCACATGCATGTATTTGTTTTTTGCTTCCTTAATGTGTGAATGCCAAAAAGGAAAGCTAAGTACAGATCTGAACTATTTTCTTTCAAAGCGATATTTCTAACAATTTCTTTTCAAAACGAAAGGAAGACTAAGACGACACTTTTCGATTTCGAATTGAAAACTATTTTCGACACTTGAAATACTAATAACTCAAATCAAGCACAATGCCAAAAGTACAATCAACTATCTAGAAGAGGAAGACTTTACGAAACTCTTATTTTGATTCAAAATGACAATTATGACACTTGCATCAAAAACTACAGTTCGATTAAGCTACTTTTGACAAAGGAAGATTGTAAATGATTCACAAATACACAAAAACATTTACAATTCCTAACTAATGGAGGCTAAAATATGTGAAGGAAGAAGGTTTCAGCAAGAAGATACTGGTTTACGAGAGATTTTTCAACGAAAATCACATGAAATACCATTTGTCGACGCGTTTCGAACCAACCAGTGTGGTTCATCCTCAGGACAAGTTGAAGATACAGATCCAGCTTTGCATGTTAAATAATCTGAGCAGAGTCTCTAATGGCTAACTTGACCAGCGGCTAATTTTGACTTTGGGATCAGGGTCATAAAATTTTTGTAATTTAATGGAAGTTAGTTATATTAGGTGACCATTCCCTTAATATATATATATATATATATATATATATATAAAATAGTTTTAATTGGTGTTAATAGTTAGTTAAAAAGGTATTATTTAATAATTAAAAATTATAAGATATTTAGTAATTCAAATGGAAGTTAGTTATATAAAGGACCTTTCTTTTAATATATGTATATATAAATACATAAATATATAAAGTAATATTAATAGGATGTTAAGATAATAGTTAGTTAGGATTAATAAATACATATTAGAACGAGAAAATAATATTAAGTTAAATTAAATATCTAAATGTTAAATTAACCTTAAAAAAAAATAAAAAAATAAAAAAAATAGATTAATAAAAATAAATAAATAACTTATCCAAAAAATAAATAAAAAAATTAATTAATTAAGAACGAAGTGGTTATAAAAAGTACTAATATTCTAAAAATATCAGAAAAATGTTAGAAAAATAATTGTATATGTTAAATTAATTTAATAATGTCTAAAAAAATAAAAATAAAAAACCAACAAGGAGGGGGGCGGAAAAAACGACTAGGAAGAGAGTGCTGGGACCCAACACCTACTGATTTTCCAGCGATCCTCTCTATTGAGATTTCTTGGCCTCTTTTCAATCCCAAGAGCTTCCCTAAATTTCTGATGATGGAACTGTGAAACTCTAGCAATAACACTAGCCTCCTCAATACAAACATGATGATGGGTTTCTTCTGCATGTTCAGCTAAAGCAGAAGATTTTGCTCTCCTATGCTTAAGGTCAGCTACGTGCTCACTAATCCTTTGATTAATGGAGCGACCAGTCTCACCAATATAGGGGGTCCCACAGGAACAAGGGATAATATATACCCCTTTCATATCTTTAGGGTCGATAGGATCCTTCACTGATCTGAGGGACATACAAATGGTGTTAAGGGGCCTAAAGGTTACAAGGACACTATGCATCTTGAGAATCCTTGCAATCTTATCAGTGGTCCCCTGAAAAAATGGAAGATGGACACCTGGAATCCGTTCCTTCGGTTCCCTTTTAGCCAGAGATTTCTTGGCAGCTTTAAGGAAAGCCTTCTGACCCATGTATCTACTATAACCATTCTCAGCAAAGACATCAAGGAGATGGGATTTTTCTTTCTCAAAACTATTTTTATCTGAGATCCTTAGGGCCCGAGTAGCAAGGGTATTGAGAACACCCATATTTTGAGGCAGGAAATGCTGGGAATTGGCATGAAGATACTGCTTCGTATGCATGTTCTTTCGAAAAACTTGGTGGGAGAGGGAACCATCACTATTCTTAGAAATAAGAATATCAAGGAACGGGAGGAAACCATCAACTTCCTGCTCCTTAGTGAACTTAATGGCCGAGGATTGATTGTTGAGATGATCGAAGAAGAGATCTAATTCTTCTTCGCCTTGAGACCAGATGACATTGGTGTCATCCACATACCTTTTCCAAAGCTTTGGTAGGAGCCGAGAAGAGTTGAGAGCCTTGGACTCAAAATCTTCCATAAAAAGATTAGCAATGACAGGGGATAGGGGTGAGCCCATAGCAACCCAACAAGTTTGCTCGAAGAACTTTCCCTCAAAATTGAAAAAGGTGGAAGTGAGGCAGATCTCAACTAACCTAGCAGTGTTAGGATCTGTTAGGTGGTTGATCACCTCCATGGCATCATTAATAGGGATGCAAGTGAACAGGGAGACTACATCAAAACTAATAAGAATGTCCCCAGGGTCAAGCTTAATGTCCTTGAGTTCATCAATAAAGGAAGCAGAGTCTTTTATGAAGGACTCTGTATGACCAACTAAGGGCTTAAGCTTTAATGCAAGGAACTTAGCAAGAAGGTAGGTAGGACCTCTAATGGTGTTGACAATGGGCCTTAAGGGAGCTCCTTCCTTGTGAATTTTGGGGAGACCATAGATTCTAGGAGTGATAGGGTTGCTCTCAATGAGTTTATGGTGCAGGGAACTCATTGAACTAATGGATTTAATTGCAAGAGCCACATTCCTAGCAACCTTCTTTCATGGATTTTTGGGAAGCTTTTTGTAGCTACCACTATTATGAAGATGATCCAACATCTTGGTGTGGTAATCAACCTTGTTAAGAGAGATACTGATCATGAACAACAAAACTACTGAATAGTGCTGAAAACAAGGAGAAAAAACCAACTTTCGGAGAGAAAACCAGTATCACTCAATCATTGCACCTGCAACACAGGGAAACAGGGATGCATCTCACTTGCAACACACAGGAAGTGAAATGCATACAGGCTGCCCAGTTACAGATAGTGCGATGGACCAGGGAGCGAAACTGAGCTTGGTTTTTGGTCAAAATTTACAGCTAAGTTAAGTGATTTAGGCTAAGTTATGATGGACAGTAAAAACAAAGTATAGGGGTAAGATCTTATGAGGTTATGAGATACCACAAGGGCACTTAGAATGCTTGTAAGTCAGATGTTCAGTTCATAAACCAACCCAGAGATTGACTGAAGCAGCATTCATCTACTTCGCAATTGCTAGCAAAGGCGTTTCGAAGACTAGCTGGCTAACTTCAGGCTCTGTCTGTAGTTTATAAAGCAAACAATAAATAAACAAAACAAACTATTCAATCCCCAACGGAGTCGCCATTTTGTTTCAAAAGAAGAGTGTCGTAAAGTATTCCTCTTCTAGATAGTTGATTTTACTTTTGTCATTGTGCTTGATTTGAGTTATTAATATTTGAAGTGTCGAAAACAATTTTCAATTCCAAATCGAAAAGTGTCGTCTTAGTCTTCCTTTCGTTTTGAAAAGAAATTGTTAGAAATGTCGCTTTGAAAGAAAATAGTTCAGATCTGTACTTAGCTTTCCTTTTTGGCATTCATGCACTAAGGAAGCAGAAAACAAATACATGCATGTGCATTTGCATTTTGACTGCATGCGAAATTTGATTTAGGAAAGTGCATTTAGTGTGTGCTCTATGCTCTCTGCTGAAAGAAAAATCATAATCTTCTTTCGTTTGTAGCTAGGATTTTCATTGCTAAAAGAAAATAAACAACTGTTTATCATTTTAGATTGCATATTTAGGAATTTTACATCTACATAACATGGTGAACCTTAAAAGACAAACTTCTAAAAAAGATCAACTCTAAAATAAATCTCAATGAACATAAAAATTCTTTGGAACCTAACGCAACACATCTAGAAGTCTAGGCTAGAGACGTGTCCTGGCGTCGTAAAACCTGGTAATTATTGTTTTCATCAAAGGTTGGATGATTCCTCCTCTTTGATACGACAAGTGCCAGTACGGACTTGTGCTCCCTGTACCGTTGAGTATATATTGGGAGACCACAATAGTCTGATATCCTTTATCCTTAGGAAGGCATGTCTGCTGCCCTATCAATCGCAATGCACTGAACACAACATTCGAGAAGATTGAATGCCGTACATAAGTCCTTGGTAATTTCTCTATCATTTATCACCAAGGTGTATTTTGCAGTTTTGCGATCAGTTTGGTAATCCCTCTAACTATATGTCCAGAGTAGTCACTTTTGTCCCTTTTCAACTCCTTAAAAGAAAAGGTCCATCTGAGCACTTGTCACTTCAGGCTCATTAAAAATCGAAGGTGACTAGAGTCACCTTTAGATTTTTCTCGACTCTTAAAAATTGAAAAAGCAAGTTGCGTCAAAGCATCTTTAAAGTTTATTTAAATCAGAATAACATCCCTGTTCCTTCGTTGATATGAGGTTAAGATAATGGAATCCACAAATCAAGGAATCCCTCTTGGAGGGAATCCTAGTCCTTTGTCCTCTTTGGGAGATATTGGTTCTCCATATATGGCTACATTGTCCCTTCCAGGAATCACAATCGGCCTGCCGGTATGGATTTTCTTGACCTTTGTCTTTCAAAACACCATAATTCCTCAACAATCTAATCATAAACCAGATGATACTGAAGTTACCCCTTCACCTTCTACTTCGTTTGTTTCTCCTTCCCCTTCTTCCTCTTCGCTTGGTGAAACTAGTGACACTAAAAACCAAGTAGCTGAGAAGAAAAAGAAAGGGAAGGAGAAGAAGAAGAAGCCAGCTAAACAAGGAGGCAACCATGCATCATCTAGCGAAAATCCGCACACTAAACTTTCCAAACCAAAAACTCCATGTGCAATTTGCAAGGGAAACCACTACCATCGAGATTGCCCTTGCATTCCACGGATCTTGAGAGAATGGTCTCTCTGTTTGCACCATTCGGTGTCATCAACCTCTAGTAGTCAGGTTGACAGCACACCATCAACTAGTGAAAACGAAGTCAATAGACAGAAAGGAAAAGTCAGATTTCCATGTAGGTTATGTGAAGGTAATCATACTCTTCACCGTTGTCCTTTTCTGGATGAAGCCAAAAGCATTTTGGATAACCGTCCTGCTTCACCGTAACGACTTCCACCTGGATATAGGAAACTCTTTCCAAGTCCTTCGCTAGTTGAAAACCCGATTGACATAACTCAATTGTTGATCGAATCGCCTCTTATTGAAAGTGAACCTTCTGAGTCCATATCGGACCAAAGTTAGCTGGTCGAGATGGCAGTTGATCCAGTATTACCTTTAGAAGGATCACCTTCGGATGATACTATCACCAAAGAGAATGAGAACGACAATGTTCAAATTATTTTTGTCGAAACAGAGTCTAATGAACTTGGGGGCAATCCACCCATTCTTTTACAACAGGAAGAGACCCCCCCAGTTCATGAGATTTATCCGGCCATTTATCCAGTACCTCCTCCGAGCAGTCTAGTCGTTTTCTTTGATTGTAATCAACTAGAAAAACCCCGCCTTCCATCTAATGTACCATTCCTAATCATAGTACAAGTTTACAAAATGATCATGTCTGGTACTCTCATAGATGATGGGGCTTCAGTGAGTATCCTTTCCTCAACTACTTGGAAATCTCTTGGTTTGCCATCGCTTTTACCTGAAAAACAAAATTTTTCAGGCTTCAACAAAGGAACCAGTGAACCGTTAGGGATCCTTCCATAGCTACCGATAACTTTGAGAAAGAAAACCGTTCATTTGAACGTGATGGTAGTCCAAGGCCCATTAGATTACAATCTACTCCTTGGACGTGACTATTTATATAGCATGGAAGCTATTGTTTCCACATTCTTTTGAGTGATGTGTTTTCCACATTCTTTTGAGTGATGTGTTTTCCACATGAAGGCAGAGTGGTACAACTTGTCGACCAACTTTCATTTCCTGGTTCAAACACAGCTATGAATCAACCATCATCCCTAAATGGTCTCTTCACATCAACAATGTCTCTTCAACCTTCATTCCATCCACCTAACTACCATGTGTAGTTCAGTGAATGTTCTGAAGTTTAGGGGGCATGCACCCTAGTCTACTTCGGCAGGTGCACCCAGAGGAAAAGGGAGATTTTGTTAAAAGGTAATAGATAAGAGGGAAGAAAAGAGGACCAACTTGGATCTTCCACTATGATCCTACTTCACAATTGCATAGCAAAGGTGTTTCAAAGGCTAGCTAGCTAACTTTAGGCTCCGTCTATAGTTTATAAAGCAAACAATAAACAAACAAAACAAACTATCTGATCCCCAGTGGAGTCGCCATTTTGTTTCATGGAGAACTAGTGTCGATTCGAACTGCTAGTCCCACTAAGATGGGTAGCTATCTTAGAAACAAACAATCAAAGCAATTCGAGATTTCCTTTAAGTGTAATAGGTAAGAGGGAAGAAAAGAGGACCAACCTGGATCTTCCGCTGTGATCCTAGCTTGATTTCTCTTCCCCTTGATAGAATTTTCCACTCCTCTCCTACTTGTCCCACTTTAAAGAGTACCTGTAGAGTCAAAGTAACAGCAAACCATCAAAGCATCTCTATCTAAAACATCATAAACAATGCAGAATCAGAAACACATTGACCATACAATTGCATTCATAAACAATAAGATTCACAAATACATGATTATATGGAGGAAAACTCAAAGAACTTTATTAATAGTGAAAGAGAGGATTACAACCCAGCTGTCTGATTTAGCATCATCCTCCCAGTGTAGAAGCCCTCTTCACCTCATGAATAAGAAAATCATCCAACAATGCAATGTCTCTTCTCACAGATAAACTAACAACACTTCCTTACAAAATACAAAATTCCAGCGTCTAGATCTCTCAGATGAGGGATCCATTTATAGATGTCTTGCAAGGGTGTGAGTCAGCTTTGAGTTTGTGATTAGTGTCATTCCACTGATAGTTCTTGGTTCCACTTGGAGATTTCATTGATCTCTTACTCATCTCTGGGCGAATTCAAAGAGGCAAGTGTCACGGGAGAAGTTTCTAGAAGATTCCATGATCATCCACTTAGCAAACTGTCTCTGCCATTTGTCTATTCTCACTCATCGCACCCCATAGAAGGCCATTTTAGTATGCATCACACCTAGCTAGTGTGGCAGCCAGTATGCATCTCACCTTGACCATGGAGCAGTCAGTATGGTCCAGTTTTGGCCAGTTTTGGGTAGTTTTTCAGGTGGAACTTCTGGGAAATGATGTAATCAGTTGACCATGATCCTTTCGGGTATGAAACAACACTTTTAGGGAATTAAAGAGCCCTTAGTTTATGGACATATGAGTTTGGGGTTGTAGTGCCCAAATATGTCTATAACATTTAGCGAGGAAATGCGACGGAAAAGCTCCATTGAGACATTAGGTAATGCTTTAAGTGTAGAGTCTAGGGGAAGAAAAATGGAAAGAGGAAAGAGCTCAGGATATCGCAGTAAATCAAGGAAAGGCAGATCCAAGTCCATATCGGGGATAGTGTGCTAGAAATGCGGAAAGAAAGGAAACCTAAATAAAGACTGTAGATCTCGGAAGGGAAAAGAAGGAGATGCACAACAAGAAAACAATCATGAAGCAAATGTGATAGGTGAGGTGTTACAAGATGCTTTGATGATTTCTTTCGAAAATATTATTGATGCCTGGGTGGTAGATTCAAGGGTCTCATTCCATGCCACACCTGATAAGAAATATTTTCATGACTATTTTCAAGGGGATTTTGGACAAGTTCATTTGGTTGATGATAAATCCTGTAAAATTGTTCAAATGGGTAAGGTTCTTGTAAAACAACAGAATGGAAACCAATGGCTACTAAAGGAGGTAAGGCATGTTCCAGATCTAAAAAAAATCTGATTTCAATAGGGCAGTTAGGCGGTGAAGGTTGTGTGACAACTTTCACAGATAAAGCTTGGAAGGTCACCAAAGGAGCCCTGGTAATAGCAAAAAGCGAAAAGGTTGGTACATTGTATTTATACAATGGTATTTCAAACTCTGTTAATGCTTTAACTTCCAAAAGAGCAGATGCAACATTATGGCATCATAGGCTTGGACACATGAGTGAGAAGGGGATGAAGATTCTTCACTCAAGGAATTTGTTGCCAGGTTTGAAGAATGTTGATTTGGACTTTTGTGAGAATTGAATTTATGGAAAATAGAAGAGAGTCAGATTTCTCAGAGTTGGGAAAGAAAAGAAGAGCGAAAAATTAGAGCTTGTGCATACAGATGTATGGGAACCTGCTCAGGTGTCATCTCTCGGTGGCTCTCGTTATTATGTTACTTTTATTGATGATGCAACTAGAAAAAACTTGGATGTATTGTATTCAGAATAAATTTGATGTATTTGATACTATCAAGAAATGGAAAGCTTTGGTTGAGATTGAGACAGGAAAGAAATTAGAGTGTCTCAGATCAGACAATGGAGGTGAATATTGCAGCAACGAGTGTGATAGGTACTGTTCATAGCATGGGATTCGCAGAGAGAAGACAGTTCCAAGAACACCACAAGAAAATGGTGTGTTAGAAAGGATGAACAGAACAATCATGGAGCATGCAAGGTTCATGAGATTGCATGCAGGATTGCCTTTATAGTTTTGGGCAGATGCTGTAGATACTGTTGTTTATCTAATAAACAGAGGGTCTTCAAGTCCCTTGGATGGTGGTGTTCCAGAGGAAGCATGGACAGGTAAAAAGGTAAACTACTCTTTTTTAAAGCCTTTTGGTTGTGAGGCCTTTGTCCATATTAATAAAGAAAATAGAACAAAGCTTGAGGCAAAATCAAAGAAATGTACCTTTATTCGATATGGTGTTAATGATTTTGGTTATCGCTTATATGATTATGAAAATCACAAAATCATTAGGAGAAGAGATGTATTTTTCAATCAAAAGGTCTTGTATAAGAATCCGTTGCAGGAAAAGAAATAGGAAAAAGAAAACAAGGAATACATAGTTCTTGATGGATCACTGAAAAAGTAAAGGTGCCTGAAAATAACAATAATCAACAATCACAACAACAACAACCACCACAAAAACATGCACCCCAAACACCTGAAAGTGGTGTTAGAAGATCTACCAAGATAAGTATACCTCCAAGATAAGTATACCCCCTGAACAATACTCTCCTTCATTATATTATTTATTGTTCACTGGTTTTGGTGAACTCGAATGTTATGAAGAAACAATCCAGGTTGAAAGCAGGAAGAAGTGGGAGCTAGCCATGGAAGAAGAGATCGACTCCTTAATGCATAACCAGACTTGGGACTTACTGAAGTTGCCTGTAGGTAAAACTACATTGCAGAATAAATGGGTTTACAGGCTGAAGGAAGAAGATGGAGGAAAACAGAGGTACAAAGCTAGAATTGTGGTGAAGGGGTTTGCACAGAAGAAAGGTATTGATTTTGATGAAATATTTTTTCCTATTGTTAAAATGACTTCAATCAGAACTATTTTAAGTCTAGTAACAGTTGAAGATTTGCATCTTGAGCAGTTAGATGTAAAGACAGTGTTTCTCCATGGGGATTTGGAGGAAGAGATATATATATGCAATAAGGATATGAGGTAAAAGGTAAGGAGAAACTAGTGTGCAGGTTGAAGAAGAGCTTGTATGGCTTAAAACAGGCTCCAAGGCAGTGGTATCTAAAGCTTGACAAGTTTATGTCTGAAGAAGGTTATACTAGATGTCACTCTGATCATTGTGTTTATTTGAAAAAGAAAAATGATGGCAGCTACATTATATTGTTATTATATGTAGATGACATGCTTGTTGTAGGGTCTAACATGCAGGAAATAAATGTGCTCAAAAGAAAATTGGCAAATTCATTTGCAATGAAGGATTTGGGAGCTGCAAAACAAATCCTTGGTATGAGAATAACTAGAGATAGGAAAAATCACAAATTAACATTGTCTCAGAATGAATACATACAAAAGGTGTTGAAAATATTTAATATGCACAATGAAAAACCAGTTACTACACCTTTTGCTAGCCATTTCAAACTTAGTAAAGAAATGTTCCCAAAGACCCATGAAGACATGGATTATATATATAAAGTTCCATATGCATCAGCAGTTGGAAGCTTAATGTATGCAATGGTCTGCACAAGGCTGTGGAGCGATAAAAAGGTGTCTTTTGAACTCCTAATTACCTTCACATTAATTATCAACCAAGGGACGACTTTTTATTTCAAGAGTGTACTCAGCCTGAGGCGGCTATTTACTCAAGAGTAATGCTTAGTAGTACAGCGTTCAGAGAACACAAGAGTAGACGGATGCTAAACTATGACTAAATTACTTCAAAATGATAAAATCACACAAGACAACTTATTAGTCAAGGGTGCGGAAGTGATAACCCATCCCTCTAGAAACTGATGGAAAGGAAATTAGAGCATGGACCATAGGTCTGGGAGCTAGGCAACGACTGTTGAGGCTCACCACAACCTTAGACCTTCTCTCACACCAAAGCAACAAATGCAAGTAAATGGAACGACAGAAAGTAAAATAGAACAACAAATAGGAAATGGAATAACAAGTCTAAAATGGAACGGCCGTAAATGGAACAACAAACTGGAATTAAAGGAACCAGACAACAAAACTAAGTAATTGGAAAGACACAACAAACTATAAATGTAATTGAATCAGCAACCTTAATCCAACAGCATGAACATTAATCGCAGTTATTGAAGCAATTACAATCGCAGTTATATTTGAGTAGTAACTTAATTGAACAGCCATGGCAATTACAAATGAGCAGCAATTAAATGGACCACGGTTCTTAATTAGACAGCGCAGTATTAGATCAAAATTATCAGCAGTACATTTCAAGTTATAATTAATAATCTTTATCACTCACGCAATCCAATGATGATTTCAATATAACAAAGTAATTCTGCGAAATGTTCATAAACAAAAGATCGCTGAACAAAACAATTTAAAGAAATGAAAAGGAAAACAAACCGTCATACAGCAGTAATTGTAAACATATGATACACAGCAGCAGTAGCATACTCCACCAGAGGCTGGGCCCTTAGCCGCCAGCGGACGCTGCTGGGTTACTTCAGAAGGAAAAGAGTGAACAACAACGCCCAAATTATGTATTAATCATTAAATAATGAAATCATTACAATAGTTGAAGCTTTGAGACTTACAGCATAAAACAATCCTTCCTTTCTCCTATCCTATCATGAATCCTTGCTTCTGAATCTCTAATTCAAATCATCAATTCGCCATCATTCGAATCCCCAAAGTCATCCTGAAGTCTCCTGAAGTCATCCCCCTCTCTGATCTTTGTTTTCATTTAAATAGAGAAAGATGAGAGAGCAGTTATAACATAGATAATTACAACATGATTTCTTTTACAAATTTTGGTTGATTCTAACCAGATGATCAACAAGAAAATATATTTCCTTTCATCTCTCAACAAAAGCAAGACGAATTTGGGTTTGCAGCTAAAGTTTGGAGGACGGCCGCAACTGCAAATCTGAGAAAATCGTGCTCAAAGAACCCTACGTTTCTCTTTGTACAAGCCGAATTTTGGCAAACCGTTCTTTGATAAAGTTAATTGGGCCCGTTCTGGACAAAACCCATGTTCCAGATTTCTCAAATTCGTCTTCATTTGCTCAGAATCTCAACCGCAAAACTGTCACTCCTTAAACCAACAAATTTCTGAGTTGGCATATTTAAAAATCAAATCTTCAATCTGGAAGTTACCTTGGAGGCTAAAAATGGTAAATAATGTTACAACTAACTTATTAGAACTATCATTGATAAAATAATGCATAATCATCAATTTATTAGAAATAAAGGAGGATAAATAATATTCATCCATGAGAGCATAAATCATTTATAAAATGGATTTAAATGATAAATTATAATAGATGATATAATAGAGAAGAGTAAAAATGGATGAAATAAGTGTTACAAAGTGGTCGTATTCATGGCCCAACATACCCCCACACTCAATATGTTGCATTTCCTCATGCAACGAAAACTGAATATATTGCATGTCTTCATGCAACCCAAAGACAAAAACTCATGTGTTAACCAAGCGATAAAAAATATGTTCATCTCAGCTCGTGAAATGGATAGAACAAATGAATTCTTCCTTAATTAATGAATATTCACTTTTAGTAATCTTGATGAAGGCATAACAATTTTTACATTGACATTCAACTATATGTATGAAGTTGCAGCAAAATATGACATAGATAACAGCAAACTTCATTAACCATTTTCCCAAAAACTACAAACCAGATTTTGTTGAAATGCTGCAAGTAGATTTGTAATATATGAAGGCTTCTATGATCCAAAAATTAGATCGTTTTGATGCATGGATCATGAGATATAAAAAAAATGGCTGTAGGTGAGAGTGCATGATTTCCGAAATTTTATGAACCAATATTTCTTGAAATTGTGTGGGTTTGTATTAATGATACGTATGTGTTTTCCAAAAATTACAAGAATTGAGTTCATAGTTTTAAAAATATGTGGAAATCAAAAAATGAAATTGTATGCCTTAAATAAGGAAGAAAGTAGAAAACATCCATCATGCATAGCAATTCCTCCCCCTCTCTGAAAAATTAGCATGTCCTCATGCGATGCTAGAAAACAAATAGAGGTGGTTGCTACCAGCTGTTGAATTCTATGCTTGGTGTAAAACAACATGGAATAAGGGAGGTGTTGAGAGTGAATAAGAATAGCAATGGATGATAAAGAATATGAATGACATGGTCATAAGAAAGAAATGAATGAAAGGAACACTCCCCCACACTGGAAAATGATATGCTGCTGAAAAAGGGGAAGTGGTAAAGATGTGGAGCGAAGGATGATAACGAATGCTCAAAATGGATTTTTATGAAATTCTCCTAAATTTGTAATAAATCAGAAAATTATGCTATTTTACCTCAAGTTTTACCTCCAAAAGAGAAATGTGGAATGACATATATGTATTGACAGTTGTTGAAGATGATGTAGGCAAAGTTGGTGCAAAAGGTGGAATCCAGGTAAGCACATAATGTCTGAAGAGTTGTTCATGTTCGCAAGTTGCTCGAGCCGCTTCTGTTAGTTGCAATAGTGTGGTCATGCTGCGAATAGAATTCTCCATACTTGTTGTTTTCCTGTAGACAAAGCACTATTTTGCATACAATGTTCTTGAATCCATAGTGTTAGCTTTGAATAGCAACAGATAAAATGCATGCAAAATTTCAATTAGAAAAACTTATGTATACATGCAATACTAATATGTTGTCAAATCAACAAGGTATGGCAAAGTGTAGTAATCATATCACATGCAATCCCATAATGCATACATTCCCCCCTCCAATTGGAAAATGGGTTCCATAACCATAAAGCATATGAAAGGGGTGGTGTTGATGACAAGGCAAGGGAGTGAACAATACAATAGGAAATGAAGGAGAGTACACATATCAATGATAGGACAGCGAGAGTTATGGTTATAATGAGAGCAGAGTATGTAAAGATAGTTATGAATAAGAGATAGGACGCTTTGGGGTGATGATAGTTTATGAAAAACGAAAAAGGACAACAATATGCTAAAAAGATGCTTTGCTGATAGTATTCTAGCTGAAAATGATGCGATTGATCATAAAACAATTTCTCATGCAGAAAGGTTCAAAACAGGGAAAAAGTTAAGGAAATAACTTCTCTGATAAAAAGAAAAATAAGAAAAGGGTATTATAATAATAATCGACGATAAGATATAACTTCAATACCATAAGCAGAGCCGCTGCTGCCAGGAGGCGTCCATAGCCTCGGCAGGGTTGCTTTTTAACCCATATGAGCCAGAATCCTCAATTTATAACTAGAGAGTTTCAGTGTTGTTCTACAGAAAAGATCAGTGTACTGGCGTGGTAACCAGATAATCACACTGCCATTCACTGGGATGTAGCAAAAGTGATCAGGCCGGCTCGTGATGAGACCTCCTGTTCCAAGGATAATTTGGCTATCCAATGGATCATAACCCTGGTGTGGTGGCCATAATGGGAATGCCACTTTGTTACAACCTTATGAACATGGTAGGCTGGCTCGTAATGAGACCCCCTATCCTCCATCTGCGAACAATTTTTTTTTTGTTATTACATATTTTTATGATAAAATGAGGGAGGCTCAGTACTCCTTAAGAGCAGGGATGGCGGAAGAAGTTGAAGATGTCAATAGAAACAAATATACCCATAATCTCATTTATTACAGACAGAGAAGATTATAACCAGGGATGATGGAACCAGCATGGTATTAAGATGATCAATCAATATCATGTTCAACAGAAAACAATGCAGTAAAGTAGTATATAAATAATTGTGTCCCTTTTGAAAAAATCTATCATCAAGGAGCTGTCCTGTTAAAGATCATAACGTGAATGATATTAACTCGCTTCAATAGAATCGATAACTCTTGTCCTCATAAAAGTAGTGTACTTCATGCCATGGAAGGGAATCAGTAAAATGTGGTTGAGATGAATTAGGAATAATCCCACAAGAGGAAGGAAGGGTTGCTCTCGAAAATAATCCCAAAGTGTTGCTCTTTTGAATGAACAGCAAAAACAGTCAAAAAGTGGTGTTCCTTGTAGGGAACAACAAAGGAAATGCACACAAAAAACAAAAATACACACAAGAAAGTGTGAAAATGCAAATGCCGTTTCTTTGGAAAAAGGAACAACAAAAACTAAAAGTGTCGTTCCTTTAGAAAAGGAATAGCAAAAACGCAAGTGCCGTTCCTTTGGAAAAGGAACAACAAAAATCAAAAGTGTCGTTCCTTTGGAAAAGGAACATCAAAAATGAAAAGTGTCGAAGTGCTGTCCCTTTCGAAAAGGAACAACAAAACGTGAAAGTGCAGAAGTGCTGTTCCATTTCGAAAAGGAACAGCAAAACGTGAAAGTGCAGAAGTGCTGTTCCATTTCGAAAAGGAACAGCAAAATGTGAAAGTGCAAAAGTGCTGTTCCATTTCGAAAAGGAACAACAAAACGTGAAAGTGAAAAAGTGCTGTTCCATTTCGAAAAGGAACAGCAAAATGTGAAAGTGCAAAAGTGCTGTTCCATTTCGAAAAGGAACAGCAAAACGTGAAAGTGAAAAAGTGCTGTTCCATTTCGAAAAGGAACAGCAAAACGTGAAAGTGCAAAAGTGCTGTTCCATTTCGAAAAAGAACAACAACTGTTCCATTTCGAAAAGGAACAACAAAATGAACTGTGAAAAAGGAACAACAAAATGAATGGCTGAACCAAAAAGTGCTATTCCTTTAGAAAATAAATAGCAAAATGAAAATGATGTCCCTTTGAAAAAGGAACAGCAGGAACGACAAAAATGCACACAAATGTTGTCCCTTCAGAAAAGGAACAACAAAATACACAACCATAAAATGCAAACACGCAAAGAATGAATTAGCTGTTCACTGCATTGATGCTGAGGATGAGTTGCACTTTGAATGAAGCAACACCTGAAACACAAAATATAAGAGAAATTAGAAAAGAAACAACATTTTATTTAAAAACAATATGTAAATAACTAAATTAAATTACAACAACTATGATATTATGTAAAAAAAAATGATCTTTTTGAAAAATGTTTTGGCAACAGTGACAAGACATGAATATTCAAATGGAAATCAATTCTTCATTTCTTCTATTATGAATCCGTTGGGTAATGAGTTGGATGAAATTCCTTTGTTTCATTTAAAATTTCTTTTAAAAATCACTTGTCCATAAATTGACTTTCTTTATTTTCCCAAGACCTGCAAAAAACGAGTATCTACCTGCAATAAAACATTAAATCATGAGGAAGGAGAGGTGTACGGGCTCCCCTAATCCAAGAATTATGTAAAAAACTAACAAGTAGTTACTCTGTAGAACAAATCCACAGAGAAAATAACAAAGTAGAATTTATTTGTTACCTGCGAGAGAGCAGTGGCCAATCATACTAACCTGCAGTGTTTTAATCACAACTTCTTTGTTTTTCGTCGAAATTGAGTGATTCCAAAGCCAAATGAGAGCTAATTCAAAGGTTTATCTCCAATAGAAACAGGTTTTGAATATTCAATGATATGATATGTCAATTTTAGTTAGAATAACCTGCATAATAGAGTCATTGTCAATTACCCGGCTTAGACCAACAGTTGATATTTCAAACGTAACTTTTTCGTTTGATGTCGGATTCGAATGATTCAAATTGGAAATGAAAATAGATTCATTTATTGATCTCCAATAGAAACAGGTTTTGAAGACAAGAAGAATTGATAGGTCAAATATTGTAAGGAACAGCCGGAAAGACATAGTTTTAAGAGTGCTGATTTACGATAGACAGTCAGTATTTTGATCATAACTTCCCCATACGATATCGAAAATGAGTGATTCCAATTGAATTGTAAACTAGATTCATAGGGTAATCTACCATAGAAACAGGTTTTAAAAATTCATTCATTTAGGCCTCCAAAAACTGACTGTCCCAACTCTGTTCCTGAGCTGCCCGCTAGACATCCGGTCAATGTTTTGGTTCTAACTTTTTCGTTTCAAATCCAAATTGAGTGATTCAAATTGGGTTAGAAAGTAGACATCAAGAGCTATCTAGGGTAGAAACAGGTTTTAAAAATATGGTCATTTAGGCCTCCAAAAACTAACTGTCCCAACTCTGTTCCTGATCTGCCCGCTAGACACCCTGTCAATGTTTTGGTTCTAACTTTTTTGTTTCAAATCCAAATTGAGTGATTCAAATTGGGTTAGAAAGTAGACATCAAGGGCTACCTAGGGTAGAAACAGGTTTTAAAAATATTCACTTTTGGTCCCTCAAAACATGACTGTCCCGACTGTTTTTCCAGAAAGTTCATCAAGCCCGCAAGCCAAAAAATGAAATTCAAGCATTTTTTCAAATTGGTGATAAAAATGAAAATGAGTGTTTGTAGAACTTATTATTTCTATTATGATTCATCTACATACACAAATATATTGAAATATTTATCACCGATGTTGATTTTGATAGCGTGTTGCAACAAAAGAAACAACTAGTTTTACAAAAAAAAAAAAAAAAAAAATGTGTTTGTTTTATTTCTTTATTTATTTTATTTTCTCCACTATCCTACTCTTCTTTGAGAATTGATTATGTTTATGTATAAGAGTATTTCCAGTGGAACCATGTTAGAAATAAGGCCTCATGTATGCACATACCCAAATTCGAAAAATGCATGTTGATAAAAATTAGGGTATGAGAAGCCAATTTCCCTTGAAAAGATGATATCAAAAATTGTTGAAGCATGGAGTGATGTTGCAAACAAATGATTGAGTGAAACCAATCTTCAATGTATCTTTTATTTTCTTGATTTCCCATATCCATCATATCATGAAGTTCTTGAGCTTTTAAAATAGCTTGTTGATGCATAGTAAAAGAAACCTCATTTGCTTCCATAGCTTCTACAATTTTTGCATTTGAAACATTCTGAATCTCATTGTAGGTTTTCTCTAATGGCGCATGTGAGATAGAATGGGTGGGAAGGGTGGGTAAATTTGGCAGTTCAACATTGTAAGCATGTTGTATTGGTTTATTATGGTGAGGGTGTGGAATTAGTTGAGCAGGAAAATGTGTATGGAATGGAGCATTTTGATGATGTGGTTGATTGGGTTGTGTGAATGGTTTTGATGGGCAAGCAAGGTGTTGTGAAAGAGCTGGTGGAGAATATGGAGAATGTGCTTGTGCTACAAGATGAGGGAGAGTAGTCATGCCATCATAAGATGAACCATGCCCAACTTGTAAACAAGATTGGTGGTTATATTGAAATTGACATGGCTACCCTAACACATTAGTGTTCCATAATGGATTATGCAAGTAAGAGAATGGAGAAGAAGTGTTTTGAACCATACTTGTGGGCCATGATTTCCATGGTTTTGACTTTGTTGCAGCTTCCTCACCTCTTTGATATGCTACTTCCATCGTAGATAAGGAAGAGTGAGTATCTATGAGATGCTCCTTTCGGTCATGAGAACAAAACACTTCATCAAATTCTTCATTTTTATGAACCTGCAAAACATCCAATTTTTCATTTAGAGAGCTAATAAAATCAACTTTAAAATTTTCAAATAAAACATTGATTTTAGCTCTTATGTCTCCTATTCTTGTAGCAGATTTGGAAAACAAAGAAAAAACATCTCTAGGATTCTTACCAGCCTTGGAGATTCCTCTTGAATACCTTATGCACAACTCACAAACATCATCATATGACAACTGAAAAACATCACCTTTTCCTATCAGATTTAAAAGTTCTAAAAATTTATCTTTAATTCCTCTAAGAATGAGTGTTTTTAAGATCTCTTTTTCCAAATGCTTATGCTTTGATTTTTGAAGGTTATAATGAAATCGATCTACATAATCCTCCAAACTTTCATCTTCCCCTTGTATCATACCGAAAATATCTTCATTGGATTTGCAATAGTCTTGGTACTTCTTCAAGAATATGTTCTTCATGTCCTCCCATGTTTGGATGCAATTCCCACCCAGGCTCATGAACCATCGAAGAGCTGCTCCTTTTAGAGTAAGAGGAAACACTTTCAATCTTTGATCATTAGTACAATAATCATATCCTCTACAAAGTATTTCGAACTCAAATAAAAATGTATCTGGATCTTCATTTGCTAAACCATGAAAATTTGGTAAAGATGGGGGAATTATGTGCATTTGTGTCACTCCTAGATCTTTGATAGGAAATTTAAAAGTAGAAACGTGAGCCATTTCTTACCATAATATAAGATGTTCATCATGTGTTTCTTCAAGGCTCCTTCTTCAAATGTTCCTGTCAATTAGTTAGTGAAATGGGTGGTGCTTACATCACCACTTGCGTGAGATCATGTGATTCATTTTTTTAAAAAATTTCTATCTTTTTCCTAATAATTCACACAAAAATTCAAACATCTATCTCTACCCTAGGTTCTTTAACAGTCCTGCTGGAAAGCGGACGGGGGAGCAGGGCTTTTACATGCTCCGTACGCAGGTTCTTACCTTCCATTTTTAAGATCCAACTCTTCCCTAGCAGGCACTCATCAGATTCACACTACTCTTTAGAAATGGCTACACTCTCCCCGACAACGGCGCCAAAATGTGGAGCGATAAAAATGTGTCTTTTGAACTCCTAATTACCTTCACATTAATTATCAACCCAGGGATGACTTTTTATTTCAAGAGTGTACTCAGTCTGAGGCGGCTATTTACTCAAGAGTAATGCTTAGTAGTACAGCGTTCAAAGAACACAAGAGTAGACAGATGCTAAACTATGACTAAATTACTTCAAAAGGATAAAATCACACAAGACAGCTTATCAGTCAAGGGTGCGGAAGTGATAACCGATCCCTCTAGAAACTGATGGAAAGGAAATTAGAGCATGGACCATAGGTCTGGGAGCTAGGCAGCGACTGCTGAGGCTCACTACAGCCTTAGACCTTCTCTCACACCAAAGCAGCAAATGCAAGTAAATGGAACGACAGAAAGTAAAATAGAACAGCAAATAGGAAATGGAATAACAAGTCTAAAATGGAACGACCGTAAATGGAACAACAAACTGGAATTAAAGGAACCAGACAACAAAACTAAGTAATTGGAAAGACACAACAAACTATAAATGTAATTGAATCAGCAACCTTAATCCAACAGCATGAACATTAATCGCAGTTATTGAAGCAATTACAATCGCAGTTATATTTGAGTAGTAACTTAATTGAACAACCATGGCAATTACAAATGAGCAGCAATTAAATGGACCACGGTTCTTAATTAGACAGCGCAGTATTAGATCAAAATTATCAGCAGTACATTTCAAGTTATAATTAATAATCTTTATCACTCACGCAATCCAATGATGATTTCAATATAACAAAGTAATTCTGCGAAATGTTCATAAACAAAAGATCGCTGAACAAAACAATTTAAAGAAATGAAAAGGAAAACAAACCGTCACACAACAGCAATTGTAAACATATGATACACAGCAGCAGCAGCATACTCCACCAGAGGCTGGGCCCTTAGCCGCCAGCGGACGCTGCTGGGTTACTTCAGAAGGAAAAGAGTGAACAGCAACGCCCAAATTATGTATTAATCATTAAATAGTGAAATCATTACAATAGTTGAAGCTTTGAGACTTACAACATAAAACAATCCTTCCTTCCTCCTATCCTATCATGAATCCTTGCTTCTGAATCTCTAATTCAAATCATCAATTCGCCATCATTCGAATCCCCAAAGTCATCCTGAAGTCTCCTGAAGTCTCCTGAAGTCATCCCCCTCTCTGATCTTTGTTTTCATTTAAATAGAGAAAGATGAGAGAGCAATTATAACATAGATAATTACAACATGATTTCTTTTACAAATTTGGGTTGATTCTAACCAGATGATCAACAAGAAAATATATTTCCTTTCATCTCTCAACAAAAGCAAGACGAATTTGGGTTTGCAGCTAAAGTTTGGAGGACGGCCGCAACTGCAAATCTGAGAAAATCGTGCTCAAAGAACCCTAGGTTTCTCTTTGTACAAGCCGAATTTTGGCAAACCGTTCTTCGATAAAGTTAATTGGGCCCATTCTGGACAAAACCCATGTTCCGGATTTCTCAAATTCGTCTTCATTTGCTCAGAATCTCAACCGCAAAACTGTCACTCCTTAAACCAGTGAATTTCTGAGTTGGCAGATTTAAAAATCAAATCTTCAATCTGGAAGTTACCTTGGAGGCTAAAAATGGTAAATAATGTTACAACTAACTTATTAGAACTATCATTGGTAAAATAATGCATAATCATCAATTTATTAGAAATAAAGGAGGATAAATAATATTCATCCATGAGAGCATAAATCATTTATAAAATGGATTTAAATGATAAATTATAATAGATGATATAATAGAGAAGAGTAAAAATGGATGAAATAAGTGTTACAAAGTGGTCGTATTCATGGCCAAAAAAAGGCCTGATATTGCGCATGCAGTGGGAGTTGTAAGCAGGTACATGAACAATCCAGGAAAAGAACATTGGATGACAGTGAAATGGATTCTCAGATATTTGAGAGGTACCACAAATCAAGCATTATGCTTTGGTGGTTCAAACATTTCTCTATATGGATATGTTGATGCAGATATGGTAGGTGACAGAGATAACAGGAGGAGCACTACAGGATATGTATTTACTGTAAGTGGAACAACTGTTAGTTGGGTTTCAAAAATCCAAAGTATTGTTGCACTTTCAACAACAGAAGCAGAGTATGTTGCTGATATAGAGGCTAGTTAATAAATGATTTGGTTACAAATGTTTATGGATGAATTGGGTAAGAAGCATGATATGGGCATGTTATATAGTGATAGCCAAAGTGCCTTCATCTTGCAAAGAACTCAACATTTCATTCAAGGACTAAAAACATACAGCTCAAGTACCATTTCATACGATCAGTGTTAGAAGATGGAGAGTTGAAGCTGGAAAAGATACAAACTAGCCAGAATCTTGCAGATATGCTAACAAAAGTTGTAACTAGGGAGAAACTGAGAATATGCTCAGTTTCAATTGGTCTTCAAGGATGACGATGAATATGAGAAACAACCAGGTCTAAAGAGGAGTCATTGTCTAGCAAATGAAGCACCGATGGAGTTGCTACAATCATTCTCCAAGTGGGAGATTGTTGGGTGTGGAGCATGATTATTTAGAGGTCTTTGTTTTTGCCGGATGTATACCCCAGGAAGATTGTACACCCCTCCACGCAGGGGGGGGGGACTTGTCCCCCCTGCAGGGGTCCACAATGGGTAATTCCCCCCGGCTGGGGGGTCTAGGGGCCAGCAGTCCCCCGGCGGGGGTTTCGGGGGCAGCGCCCCCGAAGCTAAAAACATATGTAAAATTTCCTTGTAAAATTATAGTAATTTCTAGTCAATCTGGGCTGTTCATTATGCGGATGATCTAATGGTAGAAATTATGTTTAGTTTACGGTTTTTTGCTCTAGAAGGCAACCCCTCTCTTTGTATGAGGGCATTGTATTGAGGCTATGCAATAGATGTGTATTCTTCGAGCGCGAAACAGAGAGGTGAGATTGTGAGAGAAAACAAAGGATATTACAACGGATCTGTTGTAGGTTTTGTCTCTTCATTTTGTTGGATAATAGAAAGGAAGGACTGGCTGTTCGAGGTGGACGTAGCCCAAACTAGGTGAACCACGTATATCTGTGTCTCTCTGGTTTTATGTCTTTGTGTTTTTCCGCATATTATATGTCTTGTATTTCTCTATCATATAGTAATATTTTTCTAATAGCTCCAAGGAGCTAGACAAAGGCGCAAGACTATAAACATATGCAGCAGATACCGGTACACATGTATGGAAACAATTTAGACACAGAGGTCTCGGAATAGCGGATGCAGCAGATCCAGCAAGCAACAGCTCAGTGCGTTGCTGACCTCATCATAGTTCAAGAACAGTTGGAGGGACTTCGTGCAAAGATCACCGCACCGACAGAGTGACTCGAGGGCGAGTCACGATGTTTGTGTTGGGGGCCTGTTGGGCATGGAATCCCCCCAAGGCATGTTTTGGGGCTCAAAGCCCAAGTTTTGACCCGATATTGTTGTAAAGACTCCGTGAATTGCGGGCACGGAGCGCGAAATGTATGATAGAGTCACAGGGTTTTCCGCCCTAGTTTTGTAATGTAATGTCGGCTGGATAGACCTACCCATGGTCCGTGGACCATGGGATTGTATAAATAGAGCGAGGCTCTAAGTGTAAAAGATAGCATAACAAAGGAGAGAGAAGAAAGAGTCTAAGTATATAACTGTGTCTTTGGGTCATAGGATAGGAGAAGGCTCTGCAGTTGAGTGCACAGAGGCCTAGTAGTCCGCAACTGAGTGCATAGACCCCTGCAGCTGAGTGCGCAGGGCAGAGTCAAGTCTGTAACCAAGGAAGAAATTAATAAAGAGAAGTTTTGTTACCAATTTGGGTATCTGTTTTTGGGTTAATTCATGTTTGATATAAATTGCAAATATATTGTTTATTTACTCTACGCACTTGTATGAATGATTTATGTTGTTAAGTATAACTTAAAGCATGCAAGTAGGCTAAGCTAATCAACTAACAATGGAATATTAGTGAAGTCTTGGGTAATAACATAGAAGCGCAACGTTCAGCCCTTGAGTAGGGCTACGCGAAGGCAACATCTTAGGTTGCAAGGTACGGGAAAGTGCACGTAGTGACGTGCGCGTAGGGTTGAACCACGGACCACTTGAACTCATCAGACATCTCCAGGGTGCAGAAACCTAGTTCTAGCACCCTCCCATACTACTTCGGGTGAGACCTCAGTCTGCACTCCGCGGACTGTTGCCGAAAGGGCCAGTAGTACTGGGATTTGTTTGGCTAAATCACCTTTGAACCTGGGTCAAGCCCCAATAAGCCAAAAACATGTATGGAATCCCAAACATGACTCCACATACATCAAGGGGAACCACATCTAGATCTACTTCATCAATAAAATCAACACTGATAACAAATCTAATTTTACATTGTTTTGTTACCTTCAGCTTTGCATCCTATTTACCCATCCAATGGGTATGGATTTGGATGATCACAAACTTCCAACCCCAACTTCTTGACCAACTCTGATGTAATGAGATTCTCTTGTGATCCTGAATCAAATAGAGCATCAATATTTTCCTTCTTGACTTGTATCTTTATATGGAATAGTTTTTCCATTTACTTCTCTTCCTGTTGTTGAAGGCTACTTAGGTTCACCTCTTTCTGTTTTGACATGTAGATGATCTTCTCATCCATGTTTGAGTTGCTTTCAATTTGGTTGCTCGAATCTATAGCCATTAGAATCTTCTTCTTATTATCTTTCTTCTTGTTCTTTAGGTTTAGCTTTGGATGCCACTTCCAAAACTTCTCCTCTGTATTGCCATCAACGTTGCAGTGGTTGCAATGGTTGCTAAGATCTTTGCACTGGTGTGTTGTGGCTACCATCTTTTTATCTTTTCTCCCTTTTTGTTTCTTCTTCCCCTCCTTAGAAGATTTCTGTTTCTCCTTCTGCTTTGATCCACGTGATTACACTCTCTTTAGGCCTATGTTCTCTAGGTACTGTTCCTGTACACAAGCCTCGTCTATTGATTTGGGCTTCAAAAACATCACTTGCTCTCACAGATGGTGGTGCAGACCCCCAAAATACTAGAGGAGTACATTTTGGTTTTTTGGAGAGATACCTATTACACAATATTTTGTCACACCTCCTGCACTTCCCTGTGACATACCCTGAAGTGCCAAAAATATGACCATAATGCAGAGTTCTCATTCATATATGCAGTTCAGAGCCTTCCCAAGACATAGATCGGAAAATTCCTTGAGATTCCCCTAAAGGAAATACCTCTTTAACCCTAATTTGAGCATCATCGCTATTATGAGGCTAAAAATCGTGATGGTTGCATGTTGCACTATACTCAATCTGCCATGGCATCGCTCTGTTTACTCATATACCTGTGATGATCCAAAAAATGAAATTTTCCCAAATAGGATGGGAAGCTTTGTGATCTAGAAGCTTCCAGAGCGACGAGCTAGAGGTGGTTTCACATAGATGAGGTCGAATCCTCCCATCTTGACCTCTTTGCCTTATCCCTATGAGCTACCTCCTTGAGACGTGGGCCTAATCCTATCTTTGGAGAAGTCCTAACTCCCTTTCACAGTCTATAAATTCATCCTCTCCCATTCCCAAATGTTTGGTCAGGTTAGAGGTTGGGTTGGTCTGTGTCCATTTGCACCCCTATGTTGAGCTTATGCTTAAAGTTTATTAATTAGACTTGGAGAAGGAGTGTTTGGAGAGTTTCTTGGCTTGGAATTGGATTACCACTCAAGGAGAGCCTTTCAACATCAAGGCTATGGTTGTAAACTTCCTTAAATAATATACAATTGTTGGTCCATCTTCCCAAAATATATATGTTCATGTATGTATTAGCTTGGCATTCCTTGATCAACTAAGTAGGTTATTATTGGATTTGCTATGGGTTTTGGCATGCTTTGTTGTCTCTTGATCACTTGTGGAAGTACATAAGCACTGAGAGAAGCAGGAACAAGTCTGTGACATAAGTGGTTTGAGGCCTTGTAGAGCTTTGAAATTACACATCTCCTACACACTTTCCTAGAACTTTTTCCACTCACCTGGACCTTCTAAGCTATCAAAATCATTGCATATTGATTCTAAAAGAGCATTTAACGTGGTTTTCTAACTATGTTTTTGTTTGCTGTTTGAACTAGATTTTGCTCATTAGCTGCGGAATCTAGTCACTTTCCGTAGCTGATTCAACTTTCCGCAACTGTTTTTGTTAAAATCTATGTTGCAGGTGTCACCAGGCAAAACAAGCCACATGGGCAAATTAGAAATGACCTGGACATGGATAAGGTCCTATTGGTTCAACCGAATTCATCAAGGGAAGTTGTGGTCAACAATGGTCAAACAGTGTTCCTACGTGAGAGTCCTACGGCAGCCAGACTCTGTTTTCCAGGACGTGAAGGATTCTGAAGGATGCGTGGCCATTCCTAACTCTCTAGGGTCTGTTGCCACCTGTAGACTGACCCATGACGAGAATCTAACAACCACAATTTGATAGATTTAATATTTTTGACAACCAGTACGCTAAATCCATGGAAACTGTCTTTTACGTGTCCCCTGTTCACACAGTTCTACAAGAAAACAGTTATGTAAACTTGGTTATAAATACCGCGTTTCTATAACGCATAGTCTTAGTCTTTGTGAATGTAATTTTTGCTGTTCAAACCCACTGTGCCGTGACACTAGTTTTATTGCTGTAACCGTGTTATGAAATATATGAGAAGACTCTGTTTTTACATGATTGTGTGAACATAATCTTGGATTAATAGCTTGTTGACCGAGGCTGTGTAGAGGGCCCCTGTACGCTGAGGTTTTGTTTCTCTTGTTGCTGTAAAGTTTCCCGCATTGTTTTCATATTTCATTTGCATATATTCCACCTGTGTATATTTCAATTGTCATGGTATTAACATTCCACTTTTGTTCATGATTTTATAGCTTTGTATAACACTGATCAGTGCATGTATGTTTTAGGATAGAGTAGGCAGCCCGGGCATCTGCATATAATTTTCACAATGACTAATGACATGGGATTGATTCTCTGCTGACTTTGCTTTTCCTAGTTTTTAATTCCAGTTCTGTTTTGTTGATTTCAGTTTTGTTTCCTTGCTTTATTAGTTAGCTTAGATATTAAATTGCTCATATCATTGATGGTTACCTCAGAAAGCCATAACTAGACTACTGGCGAGGGATCGAATTATGAATGTGTAATTTGATTTTAGTTTTACTTTTCTGCAATTAGATATTAAACTGCTCATATTATTGACAGTTACCTCCGAAAGCCATAACTGGACTATTGGCGGGGGATTGAATTATGAATGTGTACTTTGATTTTAGTTTTACTTTTCTGCAATTAGATATTAAATTTCTCATATCATTGACGGTTACCTCTGAAAGCCATAGCTGGACTACTGGTGAGGGATCGAATTATGAATGTGTAATTTGATTTTAGTTTTACTTTTCTGCAATTAGATATCAGATTTCTCATGACATTGATGATTACCTCCGAAAGCCATAGCTGGACTACTGGCGAGGGATCGAATTATGAATGTGTAATTTGATTTTAGTTTTACTTTCCTTGCAATTTTTAATTTCTTTGAGTGCAGTAGCTTAAATCATTTTTCTGTATTTAGACAGTAGCAGAGATGATAGTTTCATGATCAGTAGCTCATTATTTATTTGTTTTAGATAACAACACATTATTTACTTGCAACACATTTTCATTCTTGTTCAAGTAATACTTTCATCACTAGTATGTTCTAAGACCTTTTGAAGTGTTAAGTTTTGGGAACCATTATAGAGGACACAAGTGCCCTAAAATGTATAACCATACTTGCCTTCTAGAGACTTAGGAATAGGAATTCCATTCACATTATAAAAATCCCCAAAACAAAATAAAAACTAAAAAACGACAAAAACATAAGAAATAGGGTATCTTGCACATAAAGTGCACCACACTTCATCAGTTTATGACTCCCGGATTGATAATTAATGTAGCAATTTAAGACACACTAAATTGACCAAACATTTTGGCGCCGTTGCCGGGGAAGTGTAACTAGGTAACCAATCTCTTAAAAAAAAGGGAAAATTTGATAAATTCTTGAAGTATTCTCTCCTCTTGCACCTAGTGTGATCTGGAGGATCAGAAAAGAGAGTTGTTAGTTTAATAATTTCTTGATTATGATCTCTTCTTGCACCTAGTGTGACCTGGAAGATCAAAAAGAGAATTATTAGCCCGACTTTGAAAAACACACACACACACACACACATATATCATATATATATATATATATATATATATATATATATATATATATATATATATATGACATGCATAAAGCAAGAGATTCTAGGGGAAGGTTTATAGCTAGGGCCAAAAATTCAATTTTTACAACTCCAGCGACTTCAAGGCATAGACAAGATACACCTCCATCATCTCCATCTCACACTCCCAGCCTTAGGATTCCTGGAATTCAAGGGGCAGCAACTGAATTAAGAGACTCTCCCACACTATCCATCAAATCTAACCTAGGGAAAGAACCTTTCTTCACTTCTACAGGGGAAAATATTGTAGTCAAAGAAGTAGAATAACCTGAAGAAGAAGAGGGAGAAATTCCTCCTCATTCGCCATTAGTAGAAGAACCAGAGGACTCTGAGAACTCAGAGGAAACTATCATGACAGAGGAAGTAGTAAACGGATTTGGAGGAGGAGGTAGAGGTAGAGGTAGAGGAGGAGGAAATGATGGAGGAGGTAGAGGTAACAATGGGGGAAATAGGGATGGAGATAACTCATTTGGATTTCCTATAGCCGATGAGGAGACCCATACAACAATGCAAAATATTTCACCATCTATCCTCCCAAACTTTTATGGGTTGCAAAGTGAGGATCCTGAAACATTTCTATTTGAGTTTGAAGTCTTGTGCCGAACCTATGACTATATGGAAGACTCTCGAAAACTCAAATTGTTTCCTTCAACATTGAAAGGAGCAACTTTGAAATGGTTCATGGGATTAGTCACTCAATCTATTAGAACTTGGAATGATATGAAACAAACATTTTTGGATAGATACTTGGATTATTGTACGCCCACCAATCGTAAGGATGAGGTATTCAAGACCATGCAAAAAGAAGATGAAAACTTGGAGGATTTACTTGAAAGACTTCAATACAACTTAAAGAGAGCAAAAATGAGTAATTTAGATGAGGAAACCTTGAAAACCCTTCTATTGAAAGCCATTAGAGATGAATGGATAGATATTTTAAACATGATGGGAAGGGAGATATTTCTCAACTTCCACTCCATGACATAGCAGAACTATGTGTCCATCTCTCAAGGGGAAAATATAAAACTAGAAAAGGGCCTAGAGATCCTTCTCTTATTAGAGCAAACAAATATGCAACTGGATCAATAAGTAGGGTAGAGATTGGCAATATGCTTGATGAGTTCAAAACTGATATTCTAGAGAGCCTTAGTGAACAATTAGACACCCTTAAAATACAAAAAAAACAGAAAGCAGAAGCCAAAGCCTTAGCCATCTTTTGTCCAAAATGTAGAAAGAAACATGCTTTAAGGGAATGTCCCTTGGATGCAAAAGTTGTAGAGACATTGGTGATTTGCTCAAAAATCCATGAGACCAAGGATTGTCCTTCAATTCCTGGGCTCAAAGCTGTCTTTCCAGAAGATCCAAATTCAGTAGAATCCCTTTGTTTTGTTTCAAGAAGACCATGGCAGGGGCCACAAAATCAAGGATTTAACAATCCTATTAATTTTCAGCTCCCACCAAAAGCGAATTCTTGGCAACAACCTTGGCCCCAATCTCAAAATCCATACCAATCATGGGCACAAGGGATGAAAAATCCTTATGGGAGATTTGCTCAATTTTATCAATATCCTCCATCTTTCCAAAATCAACAAAATCCACAAATTCCAAATCAAAACCCACAACTTTCATTACCATTTCCGCAACAACAGCCTTCTCAACAAAATCCAAATTCTCAACTCTTGCTTCCATTTCAACAAAAGACAAACCAACTACCAGCCCAACCATTGCCAAATCCCAATTACAAAAATCCTCAGAATGCTTACATGGTAGAAGGACAATAATTTCCTACCTATATGATTGTTCCTCTCAACGATGTACAACTCAGGTCTGGTATAATTTTAGAAAAACCTTCTATAGATGTTCAAGAACAAGATACCTTTGAGGAGGATTCTCTTAAAGCCAATAAAGGTTCTGAAGAAACACCTCTTCAAAACCCAACCATTCAAAAAGAAAAAGAAAAAGATCCAACCCCCACAACTCCTATAGTTGAGCAACTTGCATCTTCATCCACACCTCCTTTCCCCGAAAGATTACAAATTGACAAAGGGGTGGAAAAACAAATCTTGTTGCTTGACTATGATTTCCTAGATGAATTAAAGAATGTCTGTATCAAGATTCCCTTGCTACAAGCCATTAGAGAGATTCCTATTCTAGCAAAAACAATAAAGAAGTTGAGTCTTAAAAGACCAGGAAGGAAACCAAGAAATACAAGGAGAATTCACTTGGTAGGAAAAATTGCAGATATCATGATGGGAAAAATTACCATGCAGAAATGTGTAGATCCAGGAAGTCCAATTGTCAAGACACATATATATGGGATAGAAATTCCAAATACTTTGATTGACTTAGGGGCTGCTATCAACATTATGAGTAGACAGACTACGGAACAGCTAAAACTTCCTAATCTTCTTTTTACACCTACCTTACTGCAACTTGCAGATAGATCAATAATCAAACCAGATGGTGTATTAGAAGATATTTCAGTCTCCTTAGATTCTTGGGAATATCCAATAGATTTCATGATTTTGACTCCCAATAGTAATTTAGGAGGGCACCCACTCATCTTAGGAAGACCCTGGCTAGCCACAGCTCATGCTTTCATTAGTTGTAGATCTGGGGATATGTACATTTCTGATGGCAGTTCGACAAAGAAATTCAATTTGTATCCTCCAACAAAATCAATTACAGAAGTAGGAGACAATGAATGGGTCAATGATGAGGATACTATACAACCTGTCTTTACCATTTTTGAAATCAGTGAAGATAGTCAGATTCTGAACACATTAGAAAAATTTGAAACATCTTCAGAATATGACCACACACAATTTCATTTAGATTCCGATATTGAGTATTTATCCTCCAGACAAATGTCTCTTTACTCTATGGAAGAGTTTGGTGGTTCTACCATTGAGATTTTTCCAGGTAAAACATTGAATATCAACAAAAACTTGGAAAAATCACAACAGGGAGAGCTAACCAAAATCTTGCAAAAAATTCTACTGCATTTGCATGGGAGTATACTGATATGAAAGGTATTGACCCTAAGACTTGCATCCATCATATCTATATTGAGGAAAACAATAGACCAATCAGACAACCTCAAAAAAGGATGAATCCAAATATTAGGGAGACAGTGAAAGAAGAACTCCAAAAATTACTCAATGTAAACTTCATTTATCTAATTTCAGATAGCCGATGGGTTTCTCCTTTGGTTATAGTACCCAAAAAGAATGGTAAATGGAGGGTATGCATTGATTACAAGGAATTGAACAAAGCAACCTTGAAGGATCACTTTCCTTTTCCCTTTATTGATCAAGTATTAGATACATTAGCAGGCAAAAAGTACTTTTCATTTCTGGATGGTTTTAGTGGTTATAATCAAATTCAGGTAGCACATGAGGATCAGGACAAGACCACATTTGCCTGTCCATGGGGAAATTTTGTTTATTGAGTGTTTCCTTCTGGATTATGTAATGCACTTGCAACATTCTAAAGAGCAGTACTAGGAATCTTTTTTGATCTAATCCATGATTGTGTAGAGGTTTATATGGATGATTTTACGATTTATGGTAATTCGTTTGAAGGAGCAATAGAAAATTTGGAAAAATTCATTATAAGATGTAAAGAGACAAACCTTCCATTAAGCCATGAAAAATGCTTTATGATGTTTATTGAAGGTATTTTTTTAGGACATCATATTTCTGGGGATGGGATTAAAGTTGATAGATCAAAAGTTGCAGTCATCTCCAAATTGCCTATTCCAAATTGTCAAAAATATGTTAGAAGTTTTCTAGGATTTACTGGATACTATAGAAGATTTATAGAAAACTTCACTAAAATAGCATATCCACTCTTCAAACTGCTTACAAAAGACTGTGAATTCAAATGGGATCCTGATTGTCAATCAACATTTGAAACTTTGAAAACAAGAATATCTAAAGCGCCTATCTTGAGAGGACCAAATTGGAAACTCCCTTTCCATATTTGTACAGATGCTTCAGATACAGCTCTAGGAGCTGTGTTGGGTAAAAAATATTTAGTTCCTTATGCCATTTACTATACCAGTAAAAATTTGACTCCCACCGAGTTGAACTATACTGTAACTGAAAAATAATTCTTAGCTATTGTTTATGCAATCAATAAGTTTAGACACTATATAACAGGCTATGAAACTTTTATTCATACTGATCATTCTGCGATTAGATATCTAATGAAAAAACCTGTTACTAATGGAAGAGTTACAAGATGGCTCCTACTTTTACAGGAATTCAATATTACTGTGTTGGATAGACCAGGGAAACAAAATACAGTAGCTGATTTCTTGTCTAGGATTCAGAATACTAAAGAGGATTCTCCTGTAGAGGATAACTTTCTTGATGAATATTTATTTTCAGTAAATACTAAGACTCCTTGGTATGCAGATATTGTTGGCATTTTGTTTTCTGGTATGACTGTATGTTACAGATGTTGTACTTGATGGCAACTCCAGTGGTAAGGCTCTCAGTTTGATGAAAATTAAGAAGGACGCAGGCAATCGGTTCAGAAAGTGCGCCCCCGCAGGTATACCATGCAGAAACCGCGTCCAGGGACGCCAGCCGGCCGTTCAGGGGGTGCGTCCACCCAGTGCACACATTTCAAGGCAGAGAAAAGCACGTGGGGGTTTCTTGTGTGGTATCTAGCCGACGGTTTTGTGTTTCTATGGTGTCGGCTCGTGGTATTGTTCCATGTTTTGGGGAGAAGCTTGCCTATATAAAGCAAAGGAGTTCATTTGGATTGTGCAATTGTCTTGGGTTGAATATCTTATTTGGTGAGATCTAGTCCAGATCTATCTTCTAATGGACTGTGATCTCTATGGCGCATGAACAGATCGATAGATCTGATTGTTTGGGTTTGATCTGAAGTCTTCATATCATTTATATCTGAAGGGTCGCAGGTTCAGTGAAGGGAAAGTGCGCCGGGACGCAGGTACTGTAAAGGGCAAGTGCGCCGAGACGCAGTACAGTAGAGAGAGACCTGCGTGGGGACGCAGGGCGATCAAGGTTCAGGTGCGTCTCTGAAGCAGAAGGACGCGGCGCGATAGTGTTTTCAGGTGCGTCTCTGTAGCAAAAGACGCGGCGCGATAGTATCCTTGGGTGCGTCCCTGAAGCAACAGAACGCAGAGCAGTCAAAGGAACAGTGCGTGGGCACGCAGCGAAGCAGAAGGATATCTGCGGGTGGACGCAGAGTAGCAGAAGGTTAACAGCGTCTGGTCGCAGGCCACAGAAAGTAAAACTGCGTCTCTGTTTTAAGATGTTCTGTTGATTGAATTTCTCTATTGATAAGGTGTTCTGGGTTAGTTCTGTTGTTGCTGATCTGATATCTGTAGTGATCTATATTTGTTATGTACTTGTTGATCATCTGATGCTTTATGAAAAGAAGTAGGGGGTTGTAGCTCCCTTCCAGGAGTAGACTGGAAAACAAGAGAGAGAGAGAGTTGCAGCTCTCTGCAGGTTGCAGCCTGCGTACTGGTAAAGGACTGCACCAGTACAAAATCATTGTAAAAGAAGTGTCTAAATTGAAAGAAGATAGAGACATATTGCAGCAGGTGGTTTTCACCCACATTGGGTTTCCACCTTACATCTTGTGTTCTTTGGTGTGACTATCTGTTTTTCATGCTCATTATTTTATGGTACTGACATGCTAAAATAATTCAAAGATCAAATAAGGAAGATTTATTAAATTGTTAGATAATACTGATTCACCCCCCCTCTCAGTATTATTTCCAACAATTGGTATCAGAGCAGGTCCTTCAGAGAAGCTTGATCGCTTGAAGGTAGATCGTTCATCATGAGCAACTACGAGAGAGAAGCATCAATCAGGCCACCGATTTTTGATGGGACAAACTTCAATTATTGGAAGGTAAGAGTTACTGCATATCTTCAATCTCTTGGTACAGAAGTTTGGGACATTGTAGAAACTGGCTATGCTTTTCCTTCAGCTACTCCTACAGATCCAGCTGAGAAAAAGAAGTATGAAACAAATGCAAAAGCAGTCAGTACTCTATTAGGAAGTATATCCCAAACAGAATTCATGAAGGTCATGCACTTCAAATCAGCAAAAGAGATATGGGATAAAATGATCACTAGCTATGAAGGAGATGAACAGGTAAAACAAGCTAAACTTCAAACTCTCAGGATTCAATATGAGACTCTCAAGATGTATAATGATGAAACTGTGGCTAATTATTTTCTTCGGGTAGATGAGATTGTTAATTGTATGAAAAATTTGGGTGAAGAAATAAAAGAGACTATAGTAGTTCAAAAGATTCTAAGATCATTATCCCCCAAGTTTGAATCTAAAGTATCTGCAATAGAAGAAAAGGAAAATCTCCGTGTTCTCACTATGTCTCAGCTACATGGAATTCTAACTGCTTATGAAATGAGAAAGGGAGGTCCATCAGACAGAAGGGAAGCTGCTTTTAAGGCATCAGGCAAAGAAGATTACTATGAAGCAAGCCATGTTCCAGAAGAAGTGGAAGAAGAATCAAATTTTGTCAGAAGTCTTCAAAGGGGTTCTGGAAGGTTCAGAGGTAAGCTACCTTTCAAATGCTTTGCTTGTGGAAGAGTAGGTCATTATGCTGCAAAATGTCCTTACAAGGATAAAGGAAAAGAACCTGCTAGATGGAACAAGAAACAAAGTGCAAATAAGAAAAGCTACTACACCCATGAAGATAGTGATGGCTTATCAAACAGTGATGAAGATGAACAAGGTAATAAATATAAACTGTTAATGGCATTTGAAGATGATGATTATGAGGATGCTGTAGATGTGGATAATCTCTATGATGAAATTACTAGACTCAAGAGATGCATAGAAGAAAAGAATGTGATCATTGATACTTTGCAATTTCAAATTGATGAAAAGGAAAAACATCTTGAAAAACTAGAAGGTGAAATTGTTGGTCTCAGAAAAGAAATAGAGAAAACAAAAGCTATTAATCTTAAGTTTGTCAAAGGATCTGAAACTTTGGATGAGATTATCAATGTGCAGCGGTCTCCTCTAAACAAGACAGGTTTGGGCTATAATGGAGAAACCTCTCAAGCATCCACCTCAAAAAGTTATCTTGATGCAGCAAGAAGAAATGAGCAGAAAAACAATGAAGATAATCAGGTAAAGCAGGGACGAATTACAAACAGAAACTATCAGGGACAATCCATCTTAAGGGTGAACAAAAGCTACAACCAGCCACAGGTAAAATCTTCTCAGTTTGGTTCAAGAATAGATGAAAATAGAAATTACAATCAGTTGGCTGGTAGATTCAATAACCGCAGAAGCTTCTTCAATGGACAATGCTTTTCTTGCCATAACTTTGGTCACAAAGCAGCTCAATGTGTTGCATATAAAACAATCATGACTAGGGAAGCTCAAAAACAAAGAAGTATGACAAGGATTACAAAAAGGACCTATAACAACTTTTCGGTTCTTGAAAATGAAGTTGAATGTTCTATTTGCAATAATTTTGGTCATGAAGACTCTGAATGTAGGAGCAGGTTTCAGGAGAAAAAGGAACAAGCCACAAGCACCAAAACATGGAGAATAAAGGAACCTCAAACAGAAAGATGTGGGATAGCATTTTATGCAGAAGGACAGGAAAATCTATGGTACATTGACAGTGGATGTTCGAAACATATGACAGGTGATAAAGAAAAACTTGAATCTTCTTCTACTTTAGAAAAGGGAAAGAAAGTTTCTTTTGGAAATGATACTCCTGCAACTATAAAAGGAAAAGGTATTGCTCCTTTAAAAGAAAAGGTCAAGGCTGGAAATGTTCTGTATGTTGATGGATTGAAGCATAATCTACTAAGTGTCAGCCAGATGTGTGATCAAAAAACCGAGGTTATTTTCAGATCGAATGGATGTCTTGTTCGTGATCTTGATACAGGTAAAACAGTACTCAAAGGCAAAAGAACTCCAAATAATCTGTACATATTTGAAGAAGGACAACAACAATGCTATCTTAGCAAGGATGAAGAGCACTGGTTATGGCATCGAAGGTTGGGACATCTAAGCTTCTCACAAATAAGGAAAGCATGCAAATATCAGGCAGTTCGCGATCTTCCAGATATCAAAATTCCTGACAACACCATATGCAGATCATGTCAGTTTGGAAAACAAACCAGGACTAACTTTCCAGAGAAAGAGGGATCAGCTAGCATGCCTCTTGAGCTAGTACATACAGATACATGTGGCCCATTCAGGAAAAGAACACCTAGAGGAGAGGAATACTTGATATTATTTATTGACGATTTCTCCAGGTTTGTCTGGTTAGGACTTATGAAGCACAAAGATGAAGCATTCGAAAAATTCAAGACCTTCAAAGCCTTGGTTGAAAATGAATCAGGTCACAAAATTAAGTGCCTCAGATCCGACAGAGGTGGGGAATTTACTTCAAATGAATTTTTCGATTTCTGTGATGAACATGGGATAAGGAGAGAATTCTCTACAGCTAGAACTCCTCAGCAAAATGGAGTTGTTGAAAGAATGAACAGAACAATCCAACAAATGGCTCGTGCTATGCTTGATGAATCAGGAACTCCCGCAACTTTCTGGGGTGAAGCTGCACATGCTGCGGTTATTATTCTCAACAAGACAAATGTCCGGGTGAACAGCACTCAAACTCCTCATGAGCTCTGGAGTGGTAAAACTCCTTCGGTAAAGCACTTCAAAATCTTTGGGAGCAAATGCTATATCAAGAATACTGATGAGAAGCTTGGCAAACTTGAACCTAGAGCAGATGAAGGCATTCTTCTTGGCTATTCTCCACACAGCAAAGCATACAAATGCTACAATAAAAGACTTGGCAGAATTGTTGACAGCATTGATGTAGTGGTTGATGAGAAGGGATATATTCCTAGGCAAGTACATCATGAAGATATAGAAGAAGATGAAGGCTACCCTCAAAGACAGAATTATGAAGAAGAAGAACCCCAAGGAGAACTTCAAGAAGAACCAGAGGAGCAGACAAGAATAGAAGAGAAAACTCCATCCAGATATGTTCAGAAGAATCATCCAGAATCTCAGATTGTGGGGCAGAAAGAAGCAGGTGTACAAACAAGAAGAACAGCTGCAGAAGCCTCAAGCTATTTGGCATTACTCTCCTCTACTGAACCACAAAATGTGAAAGAAGCATGCAAAGATGAATGTTGGGTGAAAGCAATGGATGAAGAACTTGAGCAAATCGAAAAGAACAACACTTGGGAGCTGGTTCCTAGACCAAAGGATAAGAATGTTATCGGAACAAAATGGGTCTTCAAAAATAAATTGAATGAAAATGGAGAAGTAATTAGAAACAAAGCCAGACTTGTTTGTAAAGGGTATGCGCAGCAAGAAGGAATAGACTTTGAAGAAACTTTTGCTCCTGTTGCAAGACTTGAGGCCATCCGAATGTTCCTTGCTCTCTCAAGTTTTCAAAACTTCAAAGTATTTGAAATGGACGTGAAATCAGCCTTTCTGAATGGAGACTTGGAAGAAGAAGTGTACATTGAACAGCCAGATGGGTTCATTCTTGGAAATGATCCAAATCTTGTATGCCGATTGAAAAAGGCTCTCTATGGCCTCAAACAAGCTCCAAGGGCTTGGTACTACCGGTTGGACAAATATCTTCATCAACAAGGTTTCTCAAAAGGTTCAGCAGATAGCAATCTGTATATAAAAGTTGAAAATGACAAATTGCTAATACTTGTTGTGTATGTAGATGACATTATTTTTGGCAGCAATGAAGAAGCTATGAGTCAAAGCTTTGCCTCGGTCATGCAAAAAGAATTTGAAATGTCCTTGCTAGGAGAACTGACATATTTCCTTGGTTTGCAAATCCAACAAAAGGAAGGAGGAATCTTTTTATCTCAAACCAAGTATCTCAAGCAGATTTTGAAGAAATATGGCATGGAAGATGCAAAACCTGTATGTACACCCATGGTCACAGGATGTAGTCTCAGTGCAAATGATGAATCTGCAGCAGTACATCAACCAACCTACAGATCTATGATTGGAAGTTTACTATATTTGACAGGTACCCGACCAGACATCATGCATGCAGTTGGAATAGTTGGAAGATTTCAGGCAAATCCGAAGGAGACTCATCTTCAGGCAGTAAAGAGAATTTTCAAATATCTTCAAGGGACTCAAAATTATGGCTTATGGTATCCTAGAGATACAGATCTTACTCTTCATGCTTATACAGATGCAGATTGGGCCGGAAGCGTGGATGACAGGAAAAGCACAAGTGGTGGTGCGTTCTTTATGGGTTCCAGACTGGTATCTTGGTTCAGCAAGAAACAGAGTTCGATTGCCTTGTCTACAGCTGAAGCGGAATATGTTGCTGCTGCATCTTGTTGCACTCAACTCCTTTGGATGATGCAGACTTTGCAGGATTTTCAAATCACTTGTACACCACCTATTCCCATCTTATGTGATAACACAAGTGCAATCAGCATCTCAAAGAATCCGGTCATGCATTCAAAAACCAAGCACATACCAATCAAGTACCATTTTCTCCGGGAACAAGTGCTTGAACAGAAAGTCAAGTTGGAGTATGTTCCTTCCAAGGAACAAGTTGCTGATATTCTTACCAAACCATTGCCCAGGGACACGTTTGAATACCTCAGGAAAAAGCTGGGGGTTGTTGATGCATCATCTTGTTGAACCTCTTCTTATTGGTGGTACAGGCTCAGGGGGAGCACATAATGCATTGTTGGCATTATGGAGAAGGAGATCTTGGAAATAGCTGCAATATGTCTCTATCTCTTTCATGGTGGTGCGTTGCTACAGATCCGGTTCATATTCAGGGGGAGCATGCGCTTAGGGGGAGCATACCCTTTGCTCTTGATGTCAAAGGGGGAGAATGAAGCTGAAGTTTGTGAGGTTGCCATCAAGTCCAAAGGGGGAGATTGTTGGCATTTTGTTTTCTGGTATGACTGTATGTTACAGATGTTGTACTTGATGGCAACTCCAGTGGTAAGGCTCTCAGTTTGATGAAAATTAAGAAGGACGCAGGCAATCGGTTCAGAAAGTGCGCCCCCGTAGGTATACCATGCAGAAACCGCGTCCAGGGACGCCGGCCGGCCGTTCAGGGGGTGCGTCCACCCAGTGCACACATTTCAAGGCAGAGAAAAGCACGTGGGGGTTTCTTGTGTGGTATCTAGCCGACGGTTTTGTGTTTCTATGGTGTCGGCTCGTGGTATTGTTACATGTTTTGGGGAGAAGCTTGCCTATATAAAGCAAAGGAGTTCATTTGGATTGTGCAATTGTCTTGGGTTGAATATCTTATTTGGTGAGATCTAGTCCATATCTATCTTCTAATGGACTGTGATCTCTATGGCGCATGAACAGATCGATAGATCTGACTGTTTGGGTTTGATCTGAAGTCTTCATATCATTTATATCTGAAGGGTCGCAGGTTCAGTGAAGGGAAAGTGCGCCGGGACGCAGGTACTGTAAAGGGCAAGTGCGCCGAGACGCAGTACAGTAGAGAGAGACCTGCGTGGGGACGCAGGGCGATCAAGGTTCAGGTGCGTCTCTGAAGCAGAAGGACGCGGCGCGATAGTGTTTTCAGGTGCGTCTCTGTAGCAAAAGACGCGGCGCGATAGTATCCTTGGGTGCGTCCCTGAAGCAACAGAACGCAGAGCAGTCAAAGGAACAGTGCGTGGGCACGCAGCGAAGCAGAAGGATATCTGCGGGTGGACGCAGAGTAGCAGAAGGTTAACAGCGTCTGGTCGCAGGCCACAGAAAGTAAAACTGCGTCTCTGTTTTAAGATGTTCTGTTGATTGAATTTCTCTATTGATAAGGTGTTCTGGGTTAGTTCTGTTGTTGCTGATCTGATATCTGTAGTGATCTATATCTGTTATGTACTTGTTGATCATCTGATGCTTTATGAAAAGAAGTAGGGGGTTGTAGCTCCCTTCCAGGAGTAGACTGGAAAACAAGAGAGAGAGAGAGTTGCAGCTCTCTGCAGGTTGCAGCCTGCGTACTGGTAAAGGACTGCACCAGTACAAAATCATTGTAAAAGAAGTGTCTAAATTGAAAGAAGATAGAGACATATTGCAGCAGGTGGTTTTCACCCACATTGGGTTTCCACCCTACATCTTGTGTTCTTTGGTGTGACTATCTGTTTTTCATGCTCATTATTTTATGGTACTGACATGCTAAAATAATTCAAAGATCAAATAAGGAAGATTTATTAAATTGCTAGATAATACTGATTCACCCCCCCTCTCAGTATTATTTCCAACAGATATAGCTAACTATTTGGTTACAGGGAAACTACCTCCACATTTATTTCCTAGTGAAAGAAGAAATATTATTCAGGAGAGTTCAAAATATTCATGGATTTCTAACGAATTGTTTAAAACAGGGCCAGATCTTGTGATCAGAATATGTGTTAGGGGAGATGAAATGCCTGATATCCTCAAAGCATGTGATGATGAACCATGCGGTGGACACTTTGCTGACAAAAGGACAGCCTATAAAATCCTCTCTTCAGGATATTTTTGGCCATCCCTCTTCAAAGATGCAAAACAATATGTCAAAAGGTGTGACAGCTGCCAAAGAGTAGGGAAACCTACCCTTTCAAACGAGATGCCATTGCAACCACAAGTACTCATCGAACCCTTTGAAAAATGGGCTTTAGATTTCATTGGACCTATTAATCCACCATCTAAACAAAGAAAGTATATATTGGTATGTACTGATTATGTCACTAAATGGGTAGAAGCCAAAGCATTAGTTTCTGCTACTGAAAATTCAGTTGTTAGTTTTCTTTACGAGGATATTTTTACTCGCTTTGGTGTTCCAAGAGAAATTGTGACAGATCAGGGAAGTCAATTCACATCCAACCTAGTGGAGAAGCTGCTGGAAGAATACAAAATCAAGCACAGAAAATCTACTCACCATCCGCAAGCAAATGGCCAAGTGGAGTCTACAAACAAAGTTATTGAAGCCATCATCACCAAAACTGTTCATCTACACAGAAGAGATTGAGCAGAAAGGCTTCCTGAAGCCTTGTGGGCCAACAGAACTACATGGAAGAATACAATAGGACATTCTCCTTATGAACTTGTTTATGGGAAAGAAGTCCTGCTCCCCATTGAGTTCCAAGTCAAAACTTTTAGATAGCAGTTCAGTTGGGAATGGATCTATGAGAAGCCCAAAAGCATATAATGGAGCAGTTGAATGAGCTAGATGAGATCAGACAAGAGGCAATCCTAAGAACTGATCTAGTTCAATATCAAAGAGCTAAGTGGCATGACAAATACATCAAGGAGAAAAAGTTTCTAGAGGGAGATTGGACATTGCTATTTGATTCCAAGTTTAAAGATTTTAAAGGAAAATTTCAAACTCATTGGCTTGGGCCATATGAGATTGAAAAAATCTTTAGCAATGGAGCGGTAAGAATCAAAACCATCGATGAACATCAAACTCTTCTTATTGTGAATGGCCACAGATTAAAGATCTATCATAAGCCACTCTCAAAAGAGGAATTTGTCAAAATCTTTCAAGATAGTTCTGCAATAAAGCTGGTGAAGAAGAATCCTTCTTCTCCACCAACCTAGCCTTTGTTCCTTTCTGTTTTTACAAAAAAATAAAAAAAATAAAAAAAATAAAATAAGATGTATAAGCCTGAAAACCAATCACTGATTGGAAATCTTATACAGAAAATACAGGGCGAAAATCAGGAACTCCTGACGCCCTATATTTTCCAAAAAAAAAATCTCTCTCATTTCAGGTGTTTTTTGACACTCCACTTCATTTCATCCCACTTCATTCCACTCCAATTCATTTCATTCCACTCCATTTCATTTCATTCCGCCAATAAAAGTTTTTTCATGACCATTTTCATTCAGTCAGTCATCATTTATCCATCTCCATTCAGTCATATGATTGCTGTGTCAGTTTCCGCAGCTGAACCCAGTTTCCGCAGCCAGAAGCAGTTTCCGCAGCCATCACTCTGTTTTTCAAAACTGACAGTTAGATGTTAGTTAAATGATCATGAAAATCAAATGCAGGTATGACCAAGGACCTATTTTGAAGATATGAGGCACCTAAGAGCATCAACAAGGAGCAGCTGATCAAAGGTTAATGGACAAAAAGTGGCAAAAATTCCAAGGTATGGGTAAAATTTATTTCAATTAGCATTTAAAAGCACATTTTATATAGTTCTGAAACCACGACTCCATTATATGCAATGATTGGCGTTGATAGCTTCATAACCGTTCCATGACCTCTATATGATTCCTCCACAAGCCTTGCATTTATTTTCAAACAACCTCATGATCAAGCCTTCGATTTTAACTCATGTTCGACTGTACTTTGACACTCCACCTGTAATTATGGGACGTGGTTGATTTGATAACGGCTTTTCTCTGCCGCACAAATTCCACAGTCATTCCTTGAGCCTGTTTACGTCTACTTCAGTTTAAAACTCTGCCGGGCTCATTTTACTTCCGTACTATCCTATTCAAGTCACGTTTGTATTCCTACCCTGTTCACATAAGCCTCTGCTCCACTGCATAAACTCACTTCCGCTACCTGTTCTCTGTTTTCTGTTTACAGTCACTGGTTTTTTTCCATAAATCCTGTCCATCTCCCGCTAACCCAGTCGTCTCACCTCTATTCATCCAATACTCACGCAGACGTGTTAAGACAAGAGGAAAGAATGGGTCCTTTGTTGAGAGCAGAACCGAAAGGGCCCAAATTTATGGAAGGGTATCCACAAGTGAAAGGCATGCTAAGAAAGGCCCGGTGGTTACAATTTATTCAAAAATTCAGAGCCTACAACAAGGAAGTTACAAAGACTTTTGCGAGGTCCTTTGACGGTGTAGAAGCAGAGATTGGAGACCTTAAATTCACAGTCACGGAGGCATCCATAGCAGCTGCAACCGAACTTTCGCAGGAGGGAGAATGGTGGTTCAAAAATAAGAGCTTTGACAAAAGAGCATGGAGGGTTATCCTGCGAAATCCAGGTATGGATGTAAGCATCTTTAATAAAGGAATCCCTGTCTCTGCTTTACAAGAAAAATGGGCTAGTTTAGTATTAATAATCCATAAATTCATTACCTGTGAGGGAAGATTCGGGTCAATGTACATGCGTCACAGCTGGTTGCTGATGAATTTTCTAGAGAACCAAACTCTTAATTTGCCCTATTTCTTTCTAAATAGCCTGAAGAAAATGTCCACCACAATCCAAAAGAATTTGGGGGACGTAGAACCCCACTTGTATCACCATGGCCTTGTGAAAATATTGATAGAAAAACAATTAAAAGAAAAGAGGGACACATGGGAGTAGTTTTTGGTCAGAAATTTCTTTAAAGATCCACAAGAAACCCTTGAAAGCAGCACATCAAGGAGAAGCAGAAGAAAGAGAACAAGTGATAAAATTCAAGGTACTCCTACTAATATAGTTGAAGAAACTAGTAGAGAAGAAAGACTATCTGAAAGTAGGAAGGAAAAGACTGAGGGTAAGAAGCCAAGAAAATCAAAAGGGAAAAGAAGTATTGAGGCTGTGCATCAAACCCCAGAACCTTCCTCAGAAGAAGACCATCAAGTACTGTTTGAAAGACTAGTTTACCTTCAGGAATAGTCAGCTGCAGCAAAGAAAAAAGGAAAATAAAAGTAGTGTGGGAGGAAAGAGGACACGAGCCCACAAAACTTAAGGAGAATTTCTAGACTTAAGGGGAAATTGAGAAAAATACAAACTAAAGGACCCCACTTTATTGATTTAGGAGGGGAAACACCGGAGCAGCCTTCAGCAATCCCTCCTGGCCGTGGTCCCCACCATACTCCTATCTCTCAGCCAGATTTTGACATGAGTCCTTCTCGGCCATATTTTGAAATCAACCCTTCTCAACAGGATTTTGGGGTCAGCCCAAGAAATACCACACCTGAGATAGAATCGAACTAGTAAGAGATGTATGATTATATAGAGTCCTTGGAGAAAACAGCCGGAGACCCAGGCACTTCATCTACCCAGCCTAATACAGCTCAAGAAACTCAAATCCAATCACTGAAATAGGAAGTTTTTGAGCTAGAGGTCTTAAATAGACACATTAAAAATGAAAATGAAGGATTCAAGGAACAAAGCAGGTTAGATAAGATCATTCATGATAACACCATGTTGCATCTTGGGCTATGGTAGAAAAAAAATAGAAAATTAAAGAGAGAATAGAAGGTTGAACATGGCTCTCATCCACCTCAACTTCAGGTGTCTAATGAGGAAGCCAAGGATGGTAGTGGTCCCAAGGAAGAAGAAAAGAAGACTAGATGTATTGGCAGAGGTCTCAGAACACATGAACTGAAGGAGGATGATCAAAGTTTTGGTTGCATGGGGACATGCAACACCTTCACAGTGGGGGTATGTAGAGATTTGAAATTACACCTCTCCTACACACTTTCCTAGAACTTTTTCCACTCACCTGAACCTCCTAAGCTATCAAAATCATTGCATATTGATTCTAAAAGAGCATTTAACGTGGTTTTCTAACTATGTTTTGTGTTTGCTGTTTGAACTAGATTTTGCTCATTAGCTGTGGAATCCAGTCACTTTCTGTAGCTGATTCAACTTTCTGCAGTTGTTTTTGTTAAACTCTATGTTGCAGGTGTCACCAGGCAAAACAAGCCACATGGGAAAATTAGAAATGACCTGGACATGGATCAACTCCTATTAGTTCAGCCGAATTCATCAAGGGAAGCTGTGGTCAACGGTGGTCAAAAGGTGGTCCTACGTGAGAGTCCTACGGCAGCCACACTCTGTTTTCCAGCACATGAAGGATTCTGAAGGATGCGTGGCCGTTCTTAACTCTCCGGGGTCTGGTGCCACTTGTAGACTGACCCATGACGAGAATCTAACACCCACAATTTGATAGATTTAATATTTTTGACAACCAGTACGCTAAATCCATGGAAACTGTCTTTTAAGTGTCCCCTGTTCACGCAGTTCTACAAGAAAACAATTATGTAAACTTGGTTATAAATAACGCGTTTCTATAACGCATAGTCTTAGTCTTTGTGAATGTAATTTTTGCTGTTCAAACCCACTGTGCCGTGACACTAGTTTTATGGCTGTAACCGTGTTATGAAATATATGAGAAGACTCTGTTTTTACATGATTGCGTGAACATAATCTTGGATTAATAGCCTGTTGACCGAGGCTGTGCAGAGGGCCCCTGTACGCTGAGGTTTTGTTTCTCTTGTTGCTGTAAAGTTTCCTGCATTGTTTTCTTATTTCCATTTGCATATATTCCACTTGTGTATATTTCAATTGTCATGGTATTAACATTCCACTTTTGTTCATGATTTTATAGCTTTGTATAACACTGATAAGTGCATGTATGTTTCAGGATAGAGTATGCAGCCCAGGCATCTGCATATAATTTTCACAATGACTAATGACATGGGATTGATTCTCTGTTGACTTTGCTTTTCCTAGTTTTTAATTCCAGTTCTATTTTGTTGATTTCAGTTTTGTTTCCTTGCTTTATTAGTTAGCTTAGATATTAAATTGCTCATACAATTGATGGTTACCTCCGAAAGCCATAGCTGGACTACTGGCGAGGGATCGAATTATGAATGTGTAATTTGATTTTAGTTTTACTTTTTTACAATTAGATATTAAATTGCTCATATCATTGACAGTTACCTCCGAAAGCCAATGCTGGACTACTGGTGAGGGATTGAATTATGAATGTGTAATTTGATTTTAGTTTTACTTTTCTGCAATTAGATATTAAATTGATCATATCATTGACGGTTACCTCCGAAATCCATAGCTAGACTACTGGCGAGGGATCGAATTATGAATGTGTAATTTGATTTTAGTTTTACTTTTCTGCAATTAGATATCAGATTGCTCATGACATTGATGATTACCTCCGAAAGCCATAGCTGGACTACTGGCGAGGGATCGAATTATGAATGTGTAATTTGATTTTAGTTTTACTTTCTTTGTAATTTTTAATTTCTTTGAGTGCAGTAACTTAAATCATTTTTCTTTATTTAGACAACAACAGAGATGATAGTTTAATGATCAGTAGTTCATTATTTATTTGTTTTAGATAACAACACATTATTTACAACACATTTTCATTCTTGTTCAAGTAATACTTTCATCACTAGTATGTTCTAAGACCTTCTGAAGTGTTAAGTTTTGGGAACCATTATAGAGGACACAAGCGCCCTAAAATTTATAACCATACTTGCCTTCTAGAGACTTAGGAATAGGAATTCCATTCACATTATAAAAACCCCCAAAACAAAATAAAAACTGAAAAACGAAAAATACATAAGAAAGAGGCTATCTTGCACATATAGTGCACCACACTTCATCAGTTTACGACTCCCGGATTGATAATTAACGTAGCAATTTAAGACACACTAAATTGACCAAACAGGCCTTCAACAAAGAAAATCAGAATAGCATCAGAACGAGGTAGGTCGTCTCTTTCGTTCTAATTTTCAATTATAACCTAGGAAGATGTCTAGTTGATTATCATTTCAATTGCTAGAACCACTCATTGGGCTAGAGGAATTGTCTTTGTCTGCGGAGAGGATTAAACTTGTCAACAAAATGGCGAATATGCTGGGGATCCTATGACCCTTTCCTTTCCTTTCTTCACCTTGTCTTTTGACTGGTTTGACCAACTGTCAATTTTTCAGCTTGTCTACATCAGTCTGGGTTTATACCATCACTGATTACTACCTTAGAGTGCTAATTCAAGATTGTTTCTTGGAATATTTTTAGTTTTTTCCCATGTTCCTCACACATTGCGGGTTTATCCCTAACAGTCACCATGGCATCAAGGTTTTTACCTTTACAGTCGTGATGAAAAGGCTTTTCTTCATTTTTTTGTCGTGCTGAAATCATCACTACATTTTCTATACAAAGTAGTGATGCCATCGTGGGTTTTCCTATGCAAAGTAGTGATAATCGCGGGTTTGGGTATATAAAGTAGCAATGATCCTTGAATGTGAGAATTTTTGAGGTTTCTTCCTAAGAATCCAGTGTATCTTTGTGAGGACCCAACTATAGGTCCTCTAACTACTTCTACACTCATTCAAATAAATTTCACTAATTTTCATAACAAGGAAAATTTCATGTTTATAAAACATCATAATCATGAACATAAATTAATGTAATATACAACATGTATAACCTGTAACAATTTATCTGCAACATGTATAACTTGTAATAATTTACATAACTAAAATAAATGACTGACAATACCTGTTCCAATAGCTTAGTTGAGATGCTCATGAGCTCCTGACTCTGTTGGGATGCTCCTCTTGACTACCCGACTGGATTTACCTCCCAGCCAACTAGGAAGTAATTCCTAGCCCAGGGAGCCTCCACAAGTTCCCTAGCCCTCCGAGCCCAAGTCCAGCTAGATGCAGTGTGTCCAAGTTTAACAAACACTCTCTAGATCCAAGTTTGATCTCCTTCTCTCCCTTCTCTTTCCCCACATTCCTCCCTCGAAGCAAAATCCTCCAAAACAAAGCAAAGACCAAGGATTCCCCCTCTCCTCTTATCATCCTTCCCCTTTTATGCCTCTTCCTCCCATCCACCTCACCCACCTATTATTAATGTCATGACTACCCCCTCATCCTTTCATTTAGTACCCTTGACTTTTCTTACCATATCTTCTCCCAAGTAGATTCGAGAAGGCTTTTTGGGGATAAGATATAGATATTTAATTTGGAAATTAATTGGAGAAGACCATATCTTCTCCCAAGTAGATTTTGAGATGCCACCTTGGGATATGGATATTTAAATTGGAATAAATGGAAGGAGATCATATCCTATCCAAAATTAAATTTGAGAAGACAAGTTGGGAGTTGAATAATAACAATGATAAAATTTATATGAGTAAATAAAAATTACAGTTTCACAACTGTAAGTATATACCAATATTTCTTGATAATTATAAGTTAATATTTTTAGGTAAATAAAATTTGCATGATAAGATTAAGTAGGGCATTACATACGCCCCTCCTTCAAAAAACTTTGTCCCGAAGTTAGAGTGAAAAAGATACAAGGAGTTTGAAAGCAGTTTGACAATAAGGCATAACAAAATAGAGAGAGAGTTATAATAGTAAAATTTAACAAGTCAGGTAATGACACCACTTCCCATCAAGAGTCTCCAACTAATATATATACTCCTATCCTTCCTAACGTACTTCCGTTCCCACCCTATCCATCCTTTGCTGTTATATACTATGGCATCGGCTATACCAATATAACCATTGATAAAACTAATATGGAGGAAGCGTCGACTATATCGACCTAACTTCCCTAGCACGCAACTGGAAATCATCATCACACGTGTAGGGGAGCATTTCTATCCCTGCCCTCCCACAATTCCAGGTTTGGAGGTTACACGATGGGAAATACCTCCACCCCTCCTTACAACTAGGGTCAACAGCAACTGGAAATCGTCATCACATGTCTAGGGGAGCGTGTCCATCACTTCCCTCCCACGATTCCAGGTTTGGAGGTTACATTGTGGGAAATACCTCCACCCCTCCTTACATTAGGGTCAACACGCTAATATGGACCACACTACAACGCTAGTTGGATAATTGTCATCGAATAATCTAGTCAAGTAGTCTTTTCATCTGCCATTTACATTTTACTTATGTCATAAGAGTGCAGACCAAGTAGATACAAAATATAATAGAACAATATACATCATAGCTTTCCACATTAGATGTCTCAAACTTCCCCAATGGAAGAGTAGATCTTGGTTATCATATAGTTCTTTCCAGTTTGCAGGTTAGTTCTTTTTCATGCATATATATAACAACAAAATATATATAGATAAGTGATCTTAAACCTCATGTTATTAAGTCTATTATCCGCGTGTCAATTTTGTAGTTCATACTGGAAATAAATCTTACATTAGATAATCACAATTCACTAAGCCGTTCATTAGATAAATCATATCCACTTAAGCCATACATGAATCAATAACTCTGATAAGTCATGCACTAGATAAATCATAACCAAGTAAGTCATACATTAGGTCATACATCAAACATTTCAATCATCAATTCCTAATCCATCTAATGATTTATATAAGTAGTTTCACTTGTCCAACTAAATGCATCAATATTACATCGTGTTCATAAATAAATAACATGGAACTGCAAATAGAGCCTTAGCATAGGTAGCTATCTAATTCAAAATGGACATCATAAATGGTCAAAATTGAGGGGTAATTGTGACATATAGTCTTTGCATCCTCCTGGGTAGCACATCTTGGGTCATACTTGTCCCATTGTATCTTAACTTGGTCCACCAAGTTATGCATGAGATATCGAACCCTATGGTATAATATGCATATTGGTTTGATCATTATGGTTCCCACATCTGAAACCTATAATTCCCTCTAGTCGAGTTTGTGGGATTCATCAGAAACATAATTTTATAGGACAGATACATAAAAACATCATGAGTTTTATGCAAGTGGGGTGGTAGTACAAGACAATAGGACACTGGTCCAATTTTCTCTTTGATTCTAAAAGGTCCTATAAATCGAGGTGGTAACTTCATACCTTTCTCAAACTGAATAGTGTTAGGAATAACAAAAATAAAAATAAAAAGTCCCCCACTTTAAAACTTCGATCCGTACGATGTGCATCAACATAACTCTTTTTCCTATCTCGTGATTCCTTTAAACTTCATTGACTCTATCTCACCTATTCCTCCATTTTTTGAAACAATCCTATCATGACTATTAATGCGTCTTCCATCCTTTCGTCGACTCAATGGTGTCCTGCATGGCTTGCCATATAGAGCTTGATAAGGAGGCATACTAATTGAATTGTGGTAATTGTTATTATAGGAAAACTCTACCAATGGTAAGTACCTTTCCCATCAAGTCTAATTATCCATGACATACATTATAGGCATATATTCTATAACATGATTTACTCTTTCAGTATTTCCATCTGTTTATAGACGATATGCAATGCTAAGGTTTAACTAAGTCCCCAATACTAACTGCAAACTTGTCCAAAATGTATATGTAAAGCAAGAGTCCCTATCAAAATGATCTTTGTGGGTAACCCATGTAGCTAGATAACTTCACCTATAAATACTGAAGCCAAAATGGGAGTAGTCTCTTAGACAAGGTAGTTAGCCACCTAGAGATACCAAATACATGGCCAAAATAGAATATGCTAAGGTTGTTTCTCCAAGGAGAGAGAAACTCATCCTTCAAGAGTAATCCAAAAAGAAAAAAATTGCAAATAATGGTAATGACCACCTTTACAAGTGGAATGACTTCAAAGAATATGCCAAGGTATTAAAGTCTTGTAGAAAAACAACGTAACTCCTCCAAATGGAAATAGTATATAGATGTTAGGGAATTATCTCTCAAGATCTACCAAATTGCCCATAAATAGTAATCACATAGAAACATGTGCCTCAATTGTCCATAAAGTTGTTATAACCTCCTCAAAGAAGTGGGGAGTCCTCAATCAATGTGCCAAAGTAGTTAAATGCACATGTACCAACACCTCTCCTCCAAGGAATATGATAAATAGTTCACCCTAAGAGATTGTGTAATGAGGTTAGGACACTCTCCAATATAGTAAATAAGGATCTTCCCAAACCAAGAGAGACTATATGATACAATGTAAAAATTACATACCAAGTGACCAAAACCATGGGTTTTAATGTAGAAGACCACCCGAGAAATGTCTGAATGCATCCAAATGCATGAGAAGATGCCAAATAAGGGGAGTGATTTCCTCTATCAAGAAAATAACTACTCACAATATGCCACATCATAGCCAAACTATAAATATCCATTGGCATTCTTCTAACAAACCACAACCACTTTTCCATGTCATCAAGACATCCACCAAAAGGGACATCAATTATGCAACAAAGGGTGGGTGAAAAACAATTGTTGAAAATCTAAAAGAGAGAATATTGAATTTGGAGTTTATTATGAGCACAATCTAAATTTGACTTGGTGCCCTCTCCTCTAAGTAGAGTGCTTCTTTTAGTAGAGGTTTTTAATTCCCACAGAGGTGTAGTTTAAAGGTCACTCTTTTGTGCCATTATGGCAGAGCCAATGAAAAACAAAATGCAGGAACAATAATTGGGGAAAGGCTCCTTCATATCAAAGCTTTGGAATCCAGTTCTTCGACAACCATACAAAAACCATAACAATGAATAAAGGCTTTTATATCATGATAAAAAGAACATGAGGAAGGTAAAATTGTAAATTTAGAATCCCAAACTATAGAATAAAATAATTTAGCTCCTATTAAATCTAATGGCAGTCACAATCACGATGATGCATTGAGAAGCAACAAGAGTCAAAGATGATTCATTGTTGATTGTTGAACTAGAATCAAAGATGCCAAGTATGGTCATTTAAGGCCTAGTGCTTCAAGAGTCTAGCACAATGAGCGTTGTTGAATCTCTAGCACAATGAGCACTACGAAGGTTCATGTGATAAGCTGGAGAAGGTTTGCAAGGGCTATGAAAAAATCAATGTAAGTTTTTTTTTTTTTTTTTTTTTTTGTGGGAAAGGAGGGCACACACAAACACACATATAAAACCAATCATTTTCTGAACAAAAAATGCTTCATATATTACACTAAAAGCACAACCAATTTGCTACTACATTTTGGAGCAGAGGCCTAACAATAATGGCTTCCTCACTCAACACATGATAGAAAAGCCAACATGTCAGCTTTAGCTCCTACTTGAAAAGAGGCTATATCCTTTTCTGAAATATAATCCTATCCATGATCGAATCTGCTAACTTAGCCTTGAAGGCTGAAAATTCTTCTAAGTTGAATTTGCTAAACTCCTTATTTGTTGTTGCCCTGCAACTCCTTCTCCAACATGCATCCTAATCATCTAGTTATCTCATACGATAAGTCCAACCACCTTTCATGTCCAACAAACAAAACTACATATTTTATTACAATCCAATTCCACATACTACACATCAACTCCAAAAATCATGCCGCATTGTCTGCTCCTTGTGACAAATATCACAATTTCCATTTGACCAGTCTATTGCATGGATTTTATCCTCCACTGCTAGGCTCTAATGAAGGGCAATCCAAACTTTTAAACTTTTCAAATTAAGATTGCATATACTGGGTTTTCATTAGTAAAAAGAGAAATGAAACAAAAAATCCTAACTACAATTTTGTGCAAGGAGGAGTTAGTCACTCACCTTCCTCCCATTTATTTATCTTCCTTTTTCATTTATTTTGATACTCAAAAGTAATTGCATCAGATGCACTTTATTATAAACCAGAAAATAGCAACACACAAGACTATTACAAAATGCCTTTGTAGTGAAAAGTGTATATTGCAACTGCAATCGAACTTGACGAAAAAGAGTGAAGGAAACAAAAATATCACGTGTTAACTAGATGAATTGGAGCAATAAAGCTGCAGCATGGCATCAGGCAATGATGTGCAACATCCCACTCTAATTATGTGAGTATACTACAAATTTTTTTCTTCTTAATTTTAAGTTATATGTTAACAATTCGGCAGAATCAATTCATGATTTTGAAACATCTAGGTGGAGAACTGAGTTTGTTAAGTCCATCTAGATTTCTATTCCAACACTTGCTCTGATTTTAAATGAACTTGTGCATTTATATCAATAGAATAAGCTGAACACGGGTATGTACTCTACTCAACGTCTTAGGTTGCAATTCAATGTTCCTGTTATAAATTAAAAGAAAAAACATCAAACAAAAAATAAATTAAAAGACAACTCATTTTTCAATTTATCTTTTGCTTTCTTTTGGCCTGTAAGTTGGTGCTAATCAATATTTGCCCATTCTTGCATTACATATGTTACTGATATCCAAAATATTCTATGGTCAGTTCCAACACATACATATAACAACATTGGTATGTTTGCCAAGCCTGATGTGAGAACAATTGAACTTTAGCTAGATCCTTTACAAAAACATTTTGTAACCAAAACACAAATCACAAACACTCTTTGTGACCAAAACAGACTTATTTAGGGAAATCAAACTCAAAGTATACAATTTCATTTACGTTTACACTTATTGAACACAATTAATCTTGTTCTGGAAAAGAAATCTGCTCTTGGAAGTTTACCAGCCAATATAAATCCACGAACATCACTAACCAAACATAAATCCATATCTAATTTCCCATGTAAATGCGTATTTTTTTTTCTTCCAAAAAAAAATACCTTGTAGAAAACCCTCTTATTACTTCCTTGTGATCCATGGATGGTAAACTATTGGTGCCTAAGTTCCAAACACCTAACTCCAAGGGGATCAAGAGAGTTTAACCTTTGACATCCCCAGTTGGGGGAGAGATCTCACGTTTGGCTCATGACTGCTTGAGCTAACCCTTGGAGCTTCACAAAATATTTATATCCTCACAAATGTTTCAAATTTATTGTTTTTAATTTTCATTTCAGAGTTTGTTGTTTTGACTATTGGTTTTTGCTCCGACAACTAGTTGTGGAACTTAAACCCAACAACAAATTTTCCATTTTAGATTTCTTATATATTAGTGAGAATAGAGTATATGTGGAAATTAAACCCAACAAGTTTCCTTTATAGATTTCTTAGTTATCAATGAGAAAGAGAACTCATATAGTATACGTCACACCTCTTCTCTAACAACTGATTTGTTGTCACATAAACAAAATATTTCTCCAGGCTCCAGCGACTTGCAAGCTTTCCAACATGCTGGGTGACTGTTGAACAGTCACTGGGCCGGAAAACAACATATATTTCTGTTTTTATTTTTTATTTTTTTGGATGAATGATGTTTGCATGCCCCTTTCAAACTTCACGTTGTCTGAAAGAATGTTGAAGCTTATGCTAATTGTCAAATGTTAGTGACACATGAAAACTCTATAGAGGGATTTTTTTTTTTTTTAAAGACATTGTTGAACATGTAATCTTCTCCTGGATTTTCATTGATTCCTTATCTTCCTTTGACATTGAAGGAACATGATAATTAATGGTTTAAATTTAACGTACTAACATTGATAATGTTATGTTTCAACTACTGCTGCCACTACAATTCTCTCAACGTTCACTATTTCCAGATCTCGTTATCTTAATAAACGTTGACTGTGTTTACTTTTTCTTGCTCACATGTCAACGCTATTGAACCCTTGATTTGGTAGGCTTCTAGTGGGTTTTCTCAATGCTATCACACCGAGTCAAACAGAGTCTGTGGGTTTACTTGGCATCTACATTTTTCTTGCACTTTGGTGCTTGTTTTGTTATCACTGGTTGGCTGGCATTGCTTTATCATTGCTCTCATTAGTGTGTTCAGAGGTTGACCAATTAAAATTTCTTCAATGGTTGTGCTGGCAATGTGCCACTTTCACACAAATTTCACTTTCGTATATCCAACATAAATCGTCAGTGGATTTCCACAAATGATATTGCTGGGCATAACACTCAGACTTAAAATGGCTTCATTTGCATTGGTTCCACAGTGGACAACACACTTGCATGAAAACATGAGCCACATTGGGCTTCCACTCCATTCACTAGGGTGATCGAATTATCTAGTTGATCGTAGCAACTCTTATGAAGGGAATTCTACTCAAGGCCTCTCAAATGGTAATTTTCTTCCAAGCACAGTCCAGAGAAACGTGCATGAGGTTCGTGAGACCTTATTGAATAATTTTAGTAGGGTTTGTAAAGGAAGCATGCCGACTCAGCTGAATCCATAGTTATCAGAGAAACTCAAGGAGAACCTCCCAAGGGCTTCAGACATGTCTTCTAATAATTCATACAGAGGTTCACCAAATTATGTAAGCACCTAAGGTGCTAAATATATTGATTTTATAAATAATGGTGGACATTTTTTTTTCCAATCAAGGTCCAATAGGAACAAAAATCTTTTAGAAGGGTTTTACTCTAAGCAGCTTGAATAACATACAAGAACCGATCCTATCAGAGAAGGATACTATGTCATCAAGCTTTGAGTTAAGGTTTGGTCAATCTTCTCAGCAAATATAAGCACTTCACGGTCCACTGCAACCTTCCTTAGATCCCCAAGTTTCTAATGTGACCATGGAGAGACATAAACCCTTATTGTATGGTGTAGATATTTTATGATCCAAGTGTGCCAGAGGGAACCCAACAAAGTGGTTCATGCAATCTTCCTATTTTTTCTGGCAACAAGGAGAAAGGGAAAGAAAGGCAATTTGAGAATCATCTATATGGAGTTGGAAGGTCAAATGTGATGGAATTTGGATGCATTGACCGTTTAAAGGAAGATTCTATGAGAGGATCAATTATGTCTATGTTTCTTCAATCTGGTGGGCATTCTGTTGGTGTTGTAAGGGAGGTAGCATTATAGTCTATGAATATTGTTATGGGGGATCCTAAACAACTCTTAAACAAGTTGACACACTTCAATGCTAATTCTCATGTGATGAAGCATGATCCATTAGGGGCCTTGAGAAACCAAGTTGCAGGACTCCCAAATAAGGGTTATATTCAAAGCATGGACCATGGATCTAATCCAAGCCAATCAAAATTTGGTACGACATCGGGGCCTAGTGCAGCTTGTGACATGTATGAAAGCTCGTCTTCTTTAGTTCAAATAAAACAAAGTTTTGACAATAGGCTGCTACATGAAGTCATTTATGCGCAGTTCCTTCCCTTGGAAGTAGACATGCACAAAATTATCTCAATGAATGAAACACAAAAATCTACTGTGTCACCGATTGAGACAGATATCAGAAATGGCCCTTGTCTGATTGCACTGTCTTCTAGCTTTGGAAATAGTGATCATTCTGATTCCTTTTGGAAAAGAGCCATAAATTCCACTCTTTCAAAGAACAGTGGCACTTTATCATTATCATCATCAGCACACCTAAATATACCTAGAGTAGATGGCGCAACGAGTCTATCCAAGGTTACATACAGTATTGAAAATAAAGTACATGTTGAGGCACGCCAAATGCATCATATGTCTGAGGAATAGTTAAGAAGTATGCTTGATTTCAGAGGTGGTATCCAAGCTTGCAAATCAAGTGAAACAACACTAGACATTTCTTACCAAGAATCAAAGTCTATGATGAGTTGAGAACAACATCAGCTGGCAGGGCTATTTAGTAACATCACCATTCCAGTACAAAGGAGTTGCATTCAAGAAGAATTAAGAAATGAGTCCAACTCCTGTCTGTTAGGTCCCTATACCAATAGGTGTCATATATCATGGTTGACTTGGTTTGGCTCTGAAATATGTAATACCTTTGCTTGTTGCAAATGTTTTCCATATTTGTAAAAAATCAAAAAATTAAAAAAAATGTAAAGAGGGTATACCATAAAAGAAAAATCAAGGGGTAAAAAGAATAAAGAAAAGGTCAAAAAATGAAATAAAATGAACCCCAAGAAAAAGAAAAAGACCATGAAAGTGTGCAAGCCCAAATGCCACTACTATTTCACTTTTTTAATAAAGATTGTGTGCAACTTGTTTCTTATGCCACAATCCATGGTAACCAAATAGTTTAAACTTGGTTATTCCATGTTTTGAATTTCATGTTTATATATATAGAGAATAAAATCTGACCAAACTGTTTAATAAAGATTGCAAGCCCAAATGCCACTACTATTTTCACTTTTTTAATAAAGATTGTGTGCAACTTGTTTCTTATGCCACAATCCATGGTAACCAAATAGTTTAAACTTGGTTATTCCATGTTTTGAATTTCATGTTTATATATATAGAGAATAAAATCTGAGCAAACTGTTTAATCTTGGCAGATAAGTTGATAGGTAGAGTGAATAAAAGGAGCTCAACAGTTTAATCTCAGCCCTTGGATGTAATAATGATAGATTTAGATAGATTTCCATTGTAAAATAAAAGAAAAGTTTGATGAGGGTTTGCTAGCTTAAGTGCACCCTAATAAAGGAGTAAAAATGGTAGGATGTGTAGATAGGGTAAGTGGATGATTGGTCGGAGAATTATGTGTGATGAATGGTTAAGTTAAAAGAACAAATCTTTTGCTTTCATCATTTTGACAAAGTATGGATGACAGTGAAGACATTTACATCATGGAAAAAGTCAAGCTAATTAACTTCCTCACTCACTTTTTCCCTAAATTTTACTAATTTCCCATAAGTACTAAAGGCACCAACACCCTGAAAGTTAAAGGGGCTCAGATAATTTCTCTGACTTCTGGAGGGACCGGACCCTCAGCCTAATAACTTGCAAGGCCTAAGTGCTAAATCCCCTTCATCAAAATTCACTCCTTCCATAAATCAATCATCTCCTTCAAATGCTTTTCCTAAGTAAAATCATTATTTTACTTAGGAAAAATAAAGGTTCCTCATAAAGACCCCCCAAACACATTTTAGCCTAAGTTATAATGTTAGATGATGAAATGAATTTTCAGAAACATTTGCTTAGCACTTTTTCCTTGCCATATTCATATTAATTTTTAAATTTTATTATTATTTAACTCCCACAACAATAACCCTTTCCCGTATTAATTAGTTAAAATCCCAAAATAAGTAAATATCCACTCTTGATGGTTTGAAAAATAAACCAAAATAAAACTAAATGAGTTGGATTAATTAATCGAACTGTGATTAATTAAGAACCAAACCCCCACCGTATTAAAAAGGGATTAATTAATCACTTGGATTAATTAATAACCTCCCCGCCAATCACATCGCCCTTGATATAATTAAATACCTTTTAATCACAATCTGGCCCCTCCATTAAACCTCCATCGCTTACCGATGCCGACTACCGTCCGATTAGCCTTCCCAGATATGACGACTATTGCATACATCGCGCGAGCCTTTTGGTCGAACTTTAAACGCGCGATGTAAGTGGTTTTTGACTTTTCACCAATGCTACATGTCAGCCAGTCTTTGGCATCGCGCAACCCTCCTCCAAAACCACCACCTCCCAAAATCTGTGTGATGAAACCATTACCGCTCCCATTTACCGCCTCCACTAAATGACAAAGCTGTCCCATCAGTCAGTTAAAGCCAACTGTCATTTTTGTTAACCTACCAAAAAAAATTAACTTTGAATATAAAACAAAAACATCCATTGTTTGTCTTTTTACCGAGAAAGGAAAGTTCTGTCTCCCATGCATGCACAAAGTACGTCCAGACCAGCAGCTTGCTCCCAACCGTCAACCACCATAAGCTACTCCAGTCTACTGTGCGCACTCTGCAGAACCGTCACCATAATCAAATGCCCCTTCAACCATCCGAAAATAGGTATCTACTACATTTCAATCTCAAAATGCCTGTTTTAAGCTAAATCCTCCATCAAATTGCTCTTAATTTAAGTAATTTGGTGCAATTGAACTGTTACTAACCCTAAGGCTACCTCAAGTACCTCACTCAACTGAAAAACCTTGAAAATCCTATCTTCCTTCCTTGAATACACAAGAACCAGGGATGGGAACCCAGTTGCCCTAAACATCGCTCCAGTCAATGCTCCCCACCAAGATTTGGACTATCTCCCCTTGGCCGATAAGGATTTTCAAATCAAAGACCTTACTTTTGATGAGAACCCCTTGAAATTCTACTGCAGGTACCGAGACAATTACTTGAACCACTCCGATAAAATAGGTCTTTGGGAGTCCAACCTCCTCAAATATCAGTTCCACACTATCCATATCTTCCTAGACATTGTTCACCAATCCCAAGCAAATTACAACCCCAATCTGAGAGCTGGAATGTCCCCTAAACAAGAATTTTCTTTTCACCATTACAGCTGAGTCCATAAATGAAATGTTGCAATTACAGCTTGGCCAGAACCTCACTCCCCTTTCCATCGTAGAATTACTTGAGAAATCTACCAAGCTGTCCAGTTCTAAAATCAACCAAGTATGTCAGACTTTCATAGAGGAAAAATACAAGCCGAAAGAACCCCCTCCTTATATGTCAAGCTTCTTTAAAAATCTGGGCCAGGATATCATCACCATGATTGCTTTCATTTTGGGTTTTACTACTAATGAGTATGTAGATGAGTTGACCTTAGCCTTCATGACTATTTTTACCCCTAGTCAACCTCCTGCCACTAAATTTGACTATGCCACGTTCATTGCAGACAAGATACATGACCAATTCATGAGATTAGAGAATGAGAGAGTCTTTAAATATTCCACAGTCTTGTATCATCTTTTTCTTTACTACCAGTCTGATAAATTCCATTTCTTTGTCAAAAAACTTGATACCAGAGGGAATCCTAGGTCTGTTCTCTTCTAGACTTCAATTTTCCAATATTCATCTTCTTCTCCTTATTCTTATACAGATTTTATTGATCAATTTTTCCATCCTGTAACTACCATGTTGATAGGAATTCCCCCTCCTAGAATCAATGATAGTATCAAAAGAACCCTTCAATTGTCCAAGCAATACAGGATTGGTGACTGGTATTTATACCAAAACCATACTATTATCGGGAAAACTAGTGTCTATTCAGAGCTGTTAGTCCCACTAAGACGGGTAGCTATCTTAGAAACAAATAGATTAAAGTTACTTGTGTTTTCCTTTATGAGAGATAAATGAGAGACAAGCAGAGAGTACCAACCTCAGTCTTTCACTTGGCTCCTTGCTTGTTTCCTCCCTCCTTTGAGAGAGATTTGCCACTCCTTCCTTACTTGTCCTGCTTCAAAGAACACCTGTAGAGTCAAAGCAGCATAATACCATCAAAGCATAGAGATCTATAACCATAAACAATATAGGATCAGACGTACATTAACCATACAAATGCATATATCAATATGAGATTCAGAGATATACAATAATATGGAGGAAAACTCAAATAGCTTTATTGATAGAAGTAGTAGAAGAGAGGATTACAACCCATTGGTGTAACCTAGAGCCATCCTCCCAGCATGAAAGCCCTCTTCACCTCATATAAAGCAAGAACACCCAACAATGTCTTCAAAGAGAGACCAACAACACTTCCTTGCAAATTACAAAATTCCAGCCTTTCGGATCTCTTGGATGAGGGATCTATATAGATGTTTGCAGGTGGGTGAGTCAGCTTCTGGGATTTTGATTAGTGTCTTCTCTCTGATAGTTCTTGGTTCAACTTGCAGATTTCATGATCTCTTACTCATCCCTGGGCGAATTCAGAGAGGCAAGTGTCAAAGGAGCAGCTTCTAGAAGATTCTCAGGGTCTCCACCTAGCAAACTGCTCTTGCCATTTGTCTGCTCTCGCTCATCACACCCTACAGAAGGGCTTTCTAGTATGCATCGAAATTTTTGCATGTGGCAGGTGAGATGCATCACACCCTTAGCATTGAGCAATCTGTATGGTCCAGTTTTGACCAGTTCTGAGTAGTTTTTCATGGAGAACTTCTGGGAGATGATGTAATCAGCTGACCTTGCTCCTCTAGGGTATGAAACAACACTTTTAAAGACTTAGAAGCCCTTGGTTTATGGACATATGTGATTGGGGTTGCAGTGCCCAAATATATCTATAACAGTTGCCCCCTAAAGCATGAGGTCGTAAATATTTTTGATGTCGGGTGAAATGCTTTATCATGAGGATCCGAGGTTTTTCGAACTGGAAGGTGACCTGTAATAAGATACAATACAATACATTATCTTCATAATATTTTCATGATCTAGTTGAGGCGGGCATTCCCATGCTCAACTTTACAAATTCATTCTCATGTTCATAGGACAAACAACCGTTTATGTAGCAAACTGATGATTCTAGTAGAGCCATCATCCTTTGGTTTGGATGATTATCTGTGCAGCAATGGTGTACATTTGATGTTTTTATTTTCCTGAATATATCGCAGCTCTGATGGATGGAACTAGATCTGGGGTCTTCAAAACTCATTCAATCTTCGCCCGAAGTACAAGTCAATCCATGTGAAAAGATGTTCTGATGTCGAACATGGAAAGACATCACCTGATTACCATCCAATGATGTAAGCTGTTAACAGGCGCGAGAGGAATCACCGATAATGATAATGACCCTCAAGGTACTGTAGTACAATTCAAATGTTGTGAATACATGAGTCAATGTCGAACACCACACAAAATCTTTCGGTCGAAGGTCATTAATGTAAAACTGTTGCCAGAAGTGAGAAACTTGCCATTGAGGCATGCAAGCTTCAAAGTACTTGAAGGGTTGTTCCTAGGTCGACTTCTTGGATAATGAGCTGATGTTGACAAGAAGTGACTTGTCGTAGGAGGGCATTAATGAATCCTACATCTACGACATGGAACGGAGCAAATGATTTTGTGGAGGTGAAAACGATCTTATGATACAAGGTTCAGGGTGGCGGTCATCAAAGAATGAAGCATGAAGGTATTGCAGCGGATGAGACACAAGCTAGGTTGGTGAATTCTCTGAGCGACTTCTCTTGAACATATCAGCGACACTGAAATGGATTGGTAGTGTTAACCCCAAAAAATGGATGGTACGGTGGACCAATGGTGATATGACCGGTGAATGGAATAACCCAACCCGACTCAATCATGGTGATGGAGTGAAAGTGTCATGTTCAAGAGCGACCTGCTACCAATAAAGTTTCTTCAAGTTTTCTTCCCAATTTTCCCTAGTCATTTCTGACCTGTACCTCTTTATTTTTGTCAAGCTTGAGGAGGATAACATATGCTTGTTCTATAATTTTCCCTTTGGGAAAACCCGTCGCTATGTTTTAACGAGTCTAGCGACAGTGAAACTCGCTCTTGTCTGCATGGACAAGTTTTTCGCTATTGTTTTAACGAGTTTAACGACAAGGATAACTCGGTTCGTTTCAATTTTAGAGAGTCTGAAAAGAGACGAAAAGGGAACTCCAATATTCCTTTTTTGTAATATAATCCCTTAAGTTCGAAAAAGTATAAAACAATGCGAAAGGGATGACTTTTCGATAGTTTTAATGAGCCAAACAAGACAAACACTCAATATTTTTACGTAATAATCCCTCAAGTCCAAAAAGATTAAAATCTAGAGGAGGGATGGCACTTCCAATCGCTTTAACGAGCTGGAGAGGCTAATTGCTCGGAAATCTTTTCATATTTTACGAGTCAGATGAAAAGAGCTTAAAGGAGACTCGTTTTTTGAGGAACGAGTGATGTTTTTGGATAGCAGCTGGTTCCAGATAAGGTTTGGAACTTTTTCAATCACGTCAATGTAGAGAAAGTGGCTAATAGGATCACTCGTCGCAGCTGTTCCTTAAAAGGGGTAAACAATCAAATGGAGGCGTATGATCGGCTAAAAAAGAGTGGAGGTGATGGTAAGAACATTACCAAGGTTTAGAAGCTGATAATAATACGATCACAATGGATAGCTACCGAAGGTAGGTTCATTTTTAATGAGCTCATTGCTCATTGCTAGGTTTATTTTTTAATGAGCTTGAACTTCGCGTAAAACTGCTCGTGCCAGTTGTATAATAAGGATGTCTCATCGATAGGTTTACTTTTTAGGGAGCTTGCCCCATTCGAAACTTTGCTCTGGAGCGTTTTGCATGTAAGATAGGAATGACCAACTACTGTCCTAGGGGTTAATTAACTACTGGGGTTAGGTAGGAAAACTCTTCCTTTACTTTGCCGGTGCCATTTGGCCCCTGCAAAGGTGAATGGTCGATCAGACCAATCACCTAACTTAAGTAGTTGAAGTCAGCAAAACTATGGGGTTAGAGTTACACTGGTTGCTTTTCACTTGTGTACAAAAGGTTTGCATGCCCCCAGGTATAGCGAAGTAGAGTTTCCAGATTACCCTTCAATTTGCAGACAAAACACTTGCTCTGTCAGGAAAGGCATACGTTTTGATGGAGGTATCTTATTCCAGTCTAATCCCATTTTCCTAAATGGATGGGTGTGTCAGACTAGTCATATATCCTCCGCAGAAACCTACCCTATACCTGAAGTTTTCCTGTCGAAGCAGACCAGGGTGCATGCCCCCTGGGTTTCAGTCACAATCACCGAATCACTCGCGCTCATCAGGTGGATGGACTTGAGATTGATGAGACATTTCTTGCGTAAAAAGACCAGTTAGGGATGGCATTTGAATATTAGTTATGTGTGAACCGAGGAATGAAAGCTGGTCTATGAGTTGGACCACTCTGCCTTCATGCGGAAAACACATCACTCGAAAGAGTGAGGAAACAAAAGCCCCTTCATCTATGATAGTACCAACCATGATCATTCTGTAAGCTTGTACTATGATTCAGAATGGTACGTTAGATGGTAGACAAGGTCTGCCTAGTAGATTCCAGTCGAAGGAAACGACTAGGTTGCTTGGAGGTGGGACCGAATAAATGGCCAGATACATCTTTGATGAACATCCTTCCTATGGTAAAGGAATGGGTAGATTGCCCCCATGTTCATCGGAGTCTGTGTTTATGAAAAGAATTTGAACGGTGTCGTTCTCATTCTCTTTGGTGATGGTATCATCTGAAGGTGGATCCTCTGAAGACAATATGGGGTCCACTGCCATCTCGACCTGTTGACTTTGGTCTGATGTGGACTCAAAGGGTTTACCTTCAATGATAGATGCTTCGACAGACCACAAAGGTGTGTCAGACAGATTTTCAACTAGTGATGGACTCGGCAAGAGTTTCTTGTATCCAGGAGGAAGCTGTAGCGGTGAAGCAGGACGGCTATCCAAGACTCTTTTAGCTTTGTCTAGGAAGGGACAACGGTGGATGGCATGATCACCTTCACACATTCTACAAGGAAATTTATATCTTCCTTTCTGTCCATTGACTTCGTTTTCACTAGTCGACGGTGTACTCTCAACATGATCTTCAGAGGTTGACAACACCGGATTGTGCAAACAAGGAGACCAATCCCTTAAGATCCGTGGGATGCAAGGACAATCTCGATGACAGTGGTCCCCTTTGCAGATGACACATGGAGATTTAGGTTTGGACGGTGCAGTGTGTGGATTTTCGCTAGACGATGTATGGTTGCCCCTTTTTGTTGTTGGCTCCTTCTTCTTATTCTCCTTCCCTTTCTTCTTCTTCTCAGTTACTTGGTTTTTAGTTTTACTAGCTTCACCAAGCGAAAAGGAAGAAGGAGAGGGAGAAACAAATGAAGTAGAAGGTTGGGGAGTAACTTTAGTATCATTTAGTTGCTGATTTGATTGCTCAGGAATCACGGTGCTTTGAATGACAGAGGTCAAGAAGAGCCATACTGGTAGGCCAATTGTCAGTCCTGGAAGGGACAATGTGGCCATATGAGGTGCACCAACATCTCCCCATGTGGAGAAAGGACTAGGATTTCCCCTTTGGTTGGTGTACTCCATTTTCCAGTTAAAATGAATTTTATGAAGCTTTGACACAACTTGCTTTTTCAATTTTTAAGAATCGAGAAAAAGCTAAAGATGACTCTAGTCACCTTCGATTTTTAGTGACCCTGAAGTGACAAGTGCTCAGATGGAAATTTTCCTTTAAGGAGTCTGAAAAGGAACGAAAGAGACTACTCTGGAAATCTAGATAGAGGGATTACCAAACCAATCAAAAAAATGCATAATACTTTTTACGGTACGACAGTCAATCTTCCCGAATGCTGTGTTCAGTGCATTGCGATTGATAGGGCGGCAAACACAGCTTCCTAAGGATAAAGGATATAGCCTATTGTGGTCTCCCAATATATACTCGACGATACGTGGGAGCACAAGTCTGTACTGGCACTTGTCGTCTCAAAGAGGAGGAATCACCCAACCTACGATGAAAGCGACAGTTACCAGGCTTTACGATGCCGGAATACGTCTCTAGCCTAGACTTCTAGACGTTGTGCGTTAGGTTCCAAAGCATTTTTATGTTCATTGAAATTTATTTTACAGTTGATCTTTCTTAAGAAGTTTGCCTTTAAGGTTCACCGCGTGATGTAGATATACAAATCCTAAATATGCAATCTAAGATGATAAATAGTCGTTTACTCTTCTTTTTGCAATGAAAATCCTAGTTACTAAGGAAAAAGAAGCAAAATTCTTTCAACATAGAGCAGAGAGCACACACTAGATGCAACTGTCCTAAATCAAAATCAACAAGCAGTCTAAATGCAAATGCACATGCATGTATTTGTTTTCCGCTTTCTTAATGTGTGAGTGACAAAAGGAATGCTAAGTACAAATCCAAATTATCCTTTCAAAGTGATAGTAATAACAATTTTCTTTTCAAAAGACGAAAGGAAGATAAGGACGACACTTTGCGAATTCAATTTGAAAACTGCTTTCGACACTTGAAATACTATTAATTCAAATCAATTACAAGAGTATTAGTGTAACCGACCATCAAAAGAGTAGGATTCTTTTCTTTGACTAAAAACGACACTTGGGACACTTTAAAATCAAAAGATGACAGTTCGATTAAGCTACTATTTGCTAAAGAGAACTGTAATGGCGAAAAATACATAAAAAAATTCATAATTCTTTGTACAATGGAGGCTGAATAATGCAAAGGAAGGGAGTTTCAATAGTGGTATACTGATCACAGACTGTAAAACTCCTGAATAAAGCTGAAGAGAATGAAGAAAAACCAAAATCTGGAGTCAGAAACAGTCTTATCTGATCATCGCACCTGTAACATAGGGAAATAGGGATGCATGTCATCTACAGCACACGGGAGGTGCGATGCATCCAGATTGCCAAGAAGAGACAATGTGATGGTCTAGGGATGAGACTGAGCTTGGTTTTTGCTCACAGTTTACAACTAAGTTCAGGGGTTTAGGCTGAGCTAGTGATAGGCAGTAAATGCAAAGTATAGGGGCTGATCTAATGAGGTTACTTGAGCTACCACCAGGGCACTTAGGATGTTTGCAAGTCACTTGTTCAGTTCATAAACAAACCCGGAGATTGACTGAAGCAACGTTGATCTACTTTGCACTTGCATAGAAAATGTAGTTCGAAGGCTAGCTGGCGTAACTTCAGGCTCCATCTGTAGTTTATGAAGCAAACAAATGGAGACAAGCAATCAAACTATTCGCTCCCCAGCGGAGTCGCCATTTTGTTATCGGGAAAACTAGTGTCTATTCAGAGCTGCTAGTCCCACTAAGAAGGGTAGCTATCTTAGAAACAAACAAATTAAAGTTGTGTTTTCCTTTATGAGAGATAGATGAGAGAGAAGCAGAGAGTACCAACCTCAGTCTTTTGCTTGGCTCCTTGCTTGTTTCCTCCCTCCTTTGACAGAGATTTACCACTCCTTCCTTACTTGTCCTACTTCAAAGAACAACTGTAGAGTCAAAGCAGCATAATACCATCAAAGCATAGAGATCTATAACCATAGACAATATAGGATCAGATGTACATTAACCATACAAATGCATATATCAATACGAGATTTAGAGATATACAAGAATATGGATGAAAACTCAAATAGATTTATTGATAGAAGTAGTAGAAGAGAGGAATACAACCCATTGGTCTGACCTAGCACCATCCTCCTAGCATGAAAGCCCTCTTCACCTCATACAAAGCAAGATCACCCAACAATGTCTTCAAAGAGAAACCAGCAACACTTCCTTGCAAATTACAAAATTCCAGCCTTCCGGATCTCTTGGATGATGGATCCATATATAGATGTTTGCAGGTGGGTGAGTCAGCTTCTGGGATTTTGATTAGTGTCATCTCTCTGATAGTTCTTGGTTCAACTTGGAGATTTCATGATCTCTTACTCATCCCTAGGTGAATTCAAAGAGGCAAGTGTCAAATGAGTAGCTTCTAGAAGATTCTTAGGGTCTCCACCTAGCAAACTGCTTCTACCATTTGTCTGTTCTCACTCATCACACCCTACAGAAGGGATTTCCAGTATGCATCGTACTTTTTGCATGTGGCAGGTGAGATGCATCACACCCTTAGCACTAAGCAGTCTGTATGGTCAAGTTTTGACTAGTTCTAAGTAGTTGTTCATGGAGAACTTCTGGGAGATGATGTAATTAGCTGACCTTGCTCCTTTAGGGTATGAAAAAATACTTTTAGGGACTTATAAGCCCTTGGTTTATGGACATATGTGATTGGGGTTGCAGTGCCCAAATATGTCTATAACACATACCAAGATCAGAGTTTACGGGTATGAATTGCCTCCCTACAAATTGTCCAAATATGTCCCCATGAGATTGTTTGCCCTAGAGTACTACAGACAAATGATAAACTATGATGAAATCCACTTCATGAAAGCAAAAAAGAAAGCGCAACTGAGGATCAAAGATCACCTAGGCCCATTTGTGTGCAACAACAGAAAAGCAGCACAAGAAGCAGAGGAGATCCTAGAGAGGATGCACTTGAAAAAAAGTTTTATTTGGCCCTATGATCCTCACAACTTTATTTGTGACAGAAGACTAAAACATAAGTTGTCCCCTTACATTCATCATAGAATTCGAGAGATAGAGTAGTATGCTAATCAAAATGAATGGGTGGAGGGAACACTCATAGAACATGATAGTGAAAAGGTAGAAGTAGAAAATGTCATGAAAGATTTAGAAAAGAAACTTGATCTAGATTCATTTGTACAGTGCCTGAAGAATCTTCAAAAAGGCCACCACAGGAACATAGTGCACAGACATCGGGGCAACCATATACTTTAGAATAGCCGGAGACCTCAACACAGCAAGGAGAGTCAGAGCAGCCAGAAATATTAGAAGAATTTGCTTCACCTCAGCCAAATCCACCTCAGCCAAATATGTGCAATCCACCAATTATACATACTCCTCTTAATGAGGAAAGAATTTGAAAAGAGATAGGGAAGAGGTCACTCCCTCAAGGCCTATAGACCAACCTTTTGCTAAAAGGCATAGGTTGAATCCTTACTCAGAAGAAGAATTCATTGAAGAAACAACAGGAAACACAATGACAGAGAGGGTAGAAAGTCCACAGACTATCCCTACAGGTGGGACACCATCCTCTTCACAAAAGCAGATACCAGAGAGGTAGCAAAGTACAGAGGTATATTCTTTTGGGGCTTCATCTGAGTAGAACATTGATCCGGATTTAAACAGGAATGCCATAAAACACAGAGATAACCATAAACATAGATATGCAGTGGAAATAATACTTCACTTCATTAATGTAAAATACTGAAATATGCTTACAAATAGTAATGGAAAATAAACCAGCTAGTGCGATGGTAGCTTATCTCTGAGAAGAGATGTGGTGGCTACATGCCTCTGAACTGTCTTACAATGAGGCTCGAAGGCCTATTTATTGTTGAGAAACAATGGAAAACCCTTAACATTCCAAAACCTAACCCTAGAAGATGGAACGCCAAACTATGGGCCCCGTTTGGGTAAATTGGTACATCAACTTCCCGGGGTCGTAACTTTGGCATACGATCTCCGTTTGACGCATACAATAGCTCGTTAGAAAGATCTATCTGAGCACTACCACTTTGGGAAGGGAAACATTGGTCCGTGGACCAATGTTGCCCCCATATTTCCCAAAAAAGGTCGTTTAGGGCCTCAAAACGGCTCCAGAAGTTCAAGACCTGAAAAAACTGCTAAAAATAGTAAGTTGTGCTACAACTAAGGAAAATGAAAACGATGAGAAAAACAATGGTGGGGGTCCAGGTGGACTTCGCAGGTGGCCACCAAGACCCACTTGGATCATTCCTCCCCCCTTAGGAAGCAATGGTCGCCATTGCGTTGAGTTCCTTCATGAGATGAGGAAACTTTTTCTGAACTTGGTCCCTGGTGAGCCACTTGCCCTGGTGAAGGAGTTGGCCTGCTTTGACAACTCGATACAGTTGGATATTCTGTTGACGAGTGTTCTTGATCTGTGTGTCCATGATCTGATCAGTTGCAGCCTGTTCCATGCAATCTGGATTTAATTCTGTGGGTGTGAGTTGTTCTGCAATGTCGGATGTGTCTAGCAATGGTGGAAAGTATGGCCGAAGGCGGTCCACATTGAACACTGGGTGTAGGCCAAGGAATGGGGGAATGCTGAGCTCAAATGAATTGTCCCCCATAGCCTTAGTAATGGTGTAAGGACCATATCAGAGTGGTCTCAGTTTCCGATAGGCTACAGTAAGGCGTTCCTTTTGCAGATGCAACCAGACTTTATCGCCCACCTGAAACTTGTGTGGCACCCGATGCTGATCATGTCGCTGCTTGTACTTGGCATTTGATTTCTCCAGAATGTCATGGACCTGCTGGCGAATATGTTGGATGTGCTCAATGAAGCTGGTTGCCTTATCTGTTTCAGACTGGACATGAGCTGAATCTGTGTGAGTAGCTGCAAGTGGGATGGCCACATCAATGGGGCATAGTGGCTGGAATCCCAAGCCCACCTGAAAAGGGCTGTGGCCAGTCAAGCTGTGAAGAGCTTGATTGTAGCTGTGTTGAACATAGGGGAGGCTCTCATCCCATGTGCGTGGATGCTTTGAGTTGTACATGCGCAGAATGTGTACAATCATCCGATTGACAACCTCTGTCTGGCCATCAGTTTGAGGATGGAAGGTTGTGGACTTAGTGAGTTTGGTGTCCAGCATTGACCAGAGACTGGACCAAAATGTACTGAGGAACCGACTGTCCCGATCTAAGATGATAGACTGTGGGATCCCAAAGTGTACCCACACTCGTTCAAAGAAGAGTTTAGCAGTGGCTTCTGCTGTGATATTCTTCTTGCAAGCTGCCATAATGGCCATCTTCGAGAACTTGTCGACGACCACAAAAACACAATCATTTCCATGCTTAGTGGAAGGAAGGCCTGACATGTAATCCATGGAGATGGATTCCCAAGGTTGACTAGGGGTAGGAAACGGGGTATAGAGGCCTTGCTTCTTGATGGTTGGTTTGGCAATGGCACAGGCAGTACATGATCTGATGTACTTCATGACATCCTGTCGAAGATTTGGCCAATAGAAATAATTTTGTAGTAATGCCACCGTTTTCTCAACCCCGAAATGTCCAACAGCCCGACTGTAGTGTGCTTCCCAAATCATCTTGGCACGCTCACTTGAAGGAACACAAAGGTGACCTAGGTGGCATAACAGGGCACCTTGGAGGTGAAAATCTGGAACCTGCTGACACCCCAAGAGTGTCTGGTATGTGTGGCCAAATTCTAGGTCACTTTTGTAGAGAAGTGGCCAATCAGAAGTCTCGTGCCCACAAGAGTTGAGCACAGTGGTTAACGCCATGATTGGTGGTTGACTGAGGCAATCTGCAACATTATTGGTGCTACCCTTCTTATACTTGATATTCAGATGGAACTGTTGCAGATATGTAGACCACTTCTGATGGCGATCATTCTGCAATTTCCCTTGGGTCTGTATGAACTGTAGGGGTCGGTGGTCTGTGTGGATGACGTTTCCTTCCCCAAAATGTAATTCTTCCATTATCGGCAGGCCTGCACAATGGAATACATCTCTTTATCATAAGTGGGATACTTTCGAACTATGTCTGAAAGTGTTTCACTGTGATATGCCACTGGATGCCCGTGTTGAGTAAGGACTGCCCCAATAGCATAGTCAGAGGCATCTATCTCGACCTCAAATGGTTGTTGTAAATCTGGTAACGTGAGTACTGGTGCCGTGCAGAGGCGATATTTCAACTCTGTGAATGCCTTCTGTTGAGATTCAGACCAAAAGAATTTTTCTTTCGCTCCTCCCTTGGTGACTTGACTCAAGGGCCAAGTGATATGAGAAAACCCCAACACGAATCTGCGATAGAAGTTGGCAAGACCTAGAAAGCTGCGGAGCTCTGTCAGAGTGGTCGGAGATGGAAAATCTTGAATGACTTGGATCTTGGCCGGATCCACATGCACCCCCTGTTCATCAATAATGTATCCCAGATACTGAACCTGGGTCATGCCAAAAGTGAATTTCTCACAATTGGCACATAGCTTGTGTTGCCGCAGTGTTTGAAGAACCTGTCGGATATGGTGGAGGTGCTCTTCCCAACTTCGGCTGAAGATCAGAATGTCATCTAAGTATACCACTACAAATGAGTTGGTGAATGGCCGCAAGATATCATCCATTAGCCTCATGAAGGTTGCAGGAGCATTCGTCAATCCGAAAGGCATAACCAACCATTCGAAGAGGCCCTCCTTGGCTTTGAAGGCAATCTTCCACACATCACAGGGTTCGATTGGTACCTGGTGATATCCTGACTTCAGATCGATCTTGCTGAAATATTTTGCCCCCTTTAGTTGGTCCAAGAGGTCATCAATCCGTGGGATCGGGTACCTATTACGGACAATGATCTTGTTTAGTGCCCGATAGTCAATACAGAGTCTCCAAGTCCCATCCTTCTTCTGTACCAACAGGATCGGGCTCCCACAAGGCGATGAACTCGGACGGATGTGACCTTTCTGCAACAACTCCTGAATCTGCCTCTTGATTTCATCGTTCTCTAGAATAGAGCGCTGATAAATTGGTCCATTGGGTAGCGGCGCACCTGGGGTTAGATCGATGGAGTGCTTGACCTGATAGTGCAGAGGAACCCCTGCGAGGGAGGTGAATATGTCCTTGTACTCCTTCACGAGCTTACCCATCTGTAGTTGTCGTGCGGAGGGGTCCTGTTTGGAGGTCGTGGCCATCATCTTCTTCTTTCCTTGAGGGCGTATCATCAGGAAAACAAATTTCCCAGTCTTGGAAATGAGCTTACTACATTGTTTTGCAGTAATCAAAGAGATGGCGGTAGGCGGTGCTACCTCTGGTATCCTGTACAACTTATTCCCCAATGTAACAATAACAGCTCGGGGCCTTGATTCATACACAGCATGTCGCTTCCACAAGTATGGTTGTCCTAATAATACATCACAAACTTCAAGGGGAGCAATGTCACACAATACCTCATCTGTGAAGGGCTTGATGTTGTACAGAAGGCGACACTGCTGGCTCACGCGAAGATCCTGTCCTTGGTGAAGCCACCCGATGGTGTATGGTGGTGGATGTGCTGTGGTCGGTAAGCCCAACCGCTTCACGACCTCTGTCGAAATGAGGTTCTTTTGGCTTCCGCTATTGACAATAAACTGTAGTGGGGAGCCCTTTACCCACATCTGGGAGTGGAAGAGATGCTCCTCCTCCTCTGGATCTTCGGGTTCATTTTTCTGGATCTTGGCGGTAGCAACCGTGGCATTAGGATCCACATCAATGATCTGCTTCCCTTTTTCATTCCCCTTGTCAGGTTCTGACTCAGAGTCGGAACATGCATCTGATTCTAGAACCTTTAGCTCGGCCACCAGTGACTGCTTGGCCCGACACTCACTGGTGTTGTGAGTGGAGCTCTTATGAAACTCACACCATTTTCCCGTGTCCTTTTTCGTCTTCGCAGCGCTGTTCTTTGCCTGCAGCTTTGGCGGGTTGTCTTGGGCTGCCCCGCCTTGGATTTGTCCTTTGTTCTGTATTTTAGGGGCACCTTTCCCTTGCTTCAGATTCACAGAGCCAAAGTCTCGCTTCTTTTGTTTAAACTTCTGCTCGACCTTGACGACATATCGGTACGCTGTGCCGAGTGAGGAGATGTTCAGGAATTGTATTTCTTCCTGGATGTACTTGTGCAGGCAGCCGCGGTATTTGAGTATCAAATGCTGCTCCGTATCCTTGATACCCAAGTTTGTGCGAAGGGTATGGAAAAGATTGGTGAACTATGGCACGTCTTGGTCCCTTCCCTGCAGCAGCATGGTCCATTTTATGTATTCATCCTCATAGCTTCCGACAGGGTAGTACTGCTCCCTGATGGCATCCCGGAATGAATTCCAGGTGGGTGCGGCTGAAAATAGTGAGCCGGTATTTTCATCCTTGCGCTCGCAGTAGGTTTCCCAGCAGTCCTTGATGTCGGGGGCTGCTTTGAGAAGAGCGAAAACAATCTTTCCCGACTTGAAAATTCATGAACAAAAAAATTAACCCTCCAACAGATTTAACCATTTATCTACGGCATCTACATCTATCTGACCCTCAAATATGGGGATTTCAAAATTAACTTGTACCTTAAAGGGCGTGGTGTTTCCAGAGTAGCTGCTGGAAGCCGATGCGTCGCTTCTGGGTAGCCGCTAAAGGATTTGGGCAAAACTGTCCATCATCGCGTACCGTTGTCACTCGAGGGCTTCTTCGAGCAAGATTTTGATAGGATCTCCTACCCCCTCGTATTTCTTCTCATCTGCCATAGGAGGCCGTCGGGATTTGCGAGGCTGGTCTTGCAAAGGTTCAACCAGTTCAAGCCCTAACTCCTTATATCCCGACCTCGTTGGGGCATGCAAAGAAAAACAGAGAAAAAGCAGACCGCTCTGATACCACTGATCCGGATTTAAACAGGAATGCAATAAAACACAGAGATAACCATAAACATAGATATGCAGCGGAAATAATACTTCACTTCATTAATGTAAAATACTGAAATATGCTTACAAACACTAATGGAAAATAAACCAGCTAAGGCGATGGTAGCTTATCTATGAGAAGAGATGTGGTGGCTACATGCCTCTGAATTGTCTTACAATGAGGCTCGAAGGCCTATTTATTGTTGAGAAACAATGGAAAACCCTTAACATTCCAAAACCTAACCCTAGAAGATGAAACGCCAAACTATGGGCCCCGTTTGGGTAAATTGGTACATCAACTTCCTGGGGTCGTAACTTTGGCATACGATCTCTGTTTGACGCATACAATAGCTCGTTAGAAAGATCTATCCGAGCACTACCACTTTGGGAAGAGCAACATTGGTCCATGGACCAATGTTGCCCCCAGATTTCCCAAAAAACGTCGTTTAGGGCCTCAAAACGGCTCCGGATGTTCAGGACCCGAAAAACTGCTAAAAATAGTAAGTTGTGCTACAATTAAGGAAACCGAAAATGATGAGAAAAACAATGGTGGGGGTCCAAGTGGACTTGGTAGGTGGCCACCAAGATCCACCTGGATCAAACATAGATATCAAGGGAAAATACTAAAAAATAAAAATAAGAAATGAGCAATTGAAAGCACAAACTTATGCTCATTACTTGAAAATGCCCCCCACAAACCAGACAAGATTGATGTCAACATTTGACATCAAAGAGGGAAAAATGAAAATGAGCTTTTTAAAGCCAACAATATAGAAACCAAAGTCCATGGTTGATTTTTTCAGAACTAATTTTGAAGTTCTTGCCAAAGACATCCACCCTATTGATCAGATTGAGCTCCATAAGCAAACAGGTGAGATGGTCTATTCTACTTTGACTAGTAAAACCATGATGACACATCAGTTGCAGAATTCCTTAAGTAATACCACATCACAGTTTCATTTGGAGAAAGCCTCTTCTCAGGCTAAAGACACTAGGATCAAATCATTAAAAGAGCTGGTGATTAAGTCGGGACACAATCCCAAAGATGTGAAAGTAGCCAAGAGTTTGATAAAGAAGAAAAATGAAGACATTGCAGCACTTAGAAAACAGCTCAAACTCCCTCCTCTCATACATCCATAGACTGCTAAAGTCATCTAGAAACAAAATGAGGAAGAACTTATGGACTTAGTCCTTAAGTTAAATGAACAACTCAAAGAGACTGAGCAAGAATTAGAAAAATCTCTGCAATCTAAACAGAGTGAGTCGACCACTCTGCCTTAGACTGTGGTACTAATCGTTTCTACAGCAGTTCCATCAACTATATCAGCAGATTTGGCACCCAACGTTCCCTTAGCAACTGCTCTTCCAGTGACAACAACAATAGGCACATCAACAATAGCAACCACTTCAACAGCAAACAAAGGACTTAATAAAGTCCATGGAGGAAATGAAAATTCAAGCAACGGAAATACAAAAGTTGAAAGAAAAGGTTACTAGCTTGGAGCATGATTGTGAGATAAATAAGATCAACTAAATTGAAGAGAAAGGAAGAACAGAGGGATGACTGATCAGATCAAAACATTAGAAAAAGACTTGACATTTGAAAATCCCTTAAAAGATATCAGGAAAATCTTATGGACCAATATCATTGATTCCATCAATAATATTTGGTCTTCTATTCAGATTATCTTTGAACAGATAGAGTTGGTCAAGCTTGCTCTTGAGGCCATACAAAATACTAAAGAAGAATTGGGAGGAAAGCCTGAAGAAGCAACTCGATTAATAAACTTTTTAAATAGCCAGAGCAGACAAGAGCTGGAACAATGGGACATCGAGGACCGAACTGGTACTATCCTTGAAGTGAAGAAAGTTCTTACCAAAAAGAACTTAATGCTTAACTTAGAAAAAAGATTTCAAAGCATACAAGAAGACATAGAGGAGTTCAAGATGATATTTGACATCTTAAGAAGTGAAGGACTCCCAAGCCCTCTAGTCATAAATGACAAATTGATGACTCAGATAGACTACATTGACAAATTACACCAGAAAACTGAAAGTCAAGCCAGCTCATCCTCAGCGAAAGCACTACCTATTGGAAAAGTGTTGTATGATGGTTTGGAAAACCTTTTCTACATTAAGCATGAAGTAAAACACTTGTTCACAACCAAGCCCAATTTTGCAAAGCGCACTTAGGCTGATGAAATATACAAGAAACTTATCAGGATGAAGATACCCAATGAAGAATAGTGGACTAATATGATAGACATTCTATAATTTACCACGGTAACATTGAGGTAAATAGAAATATTTACTAAAAGTAAAGTATGGTAAAACAGGTAAAGAGTATCAATAGGGAAAAATTCAACCAAAATCCAGCACATAATTACTAGAGAAACATCAAGAGACAAATTCGAGTTTCTAAACTCCAGCTCTTCCATGGAAAAAGGGACAACAACAATCAGTTTTACATTTGTCTCTATAATTTTGTAAAAGATATTTTGTATTCCCTAAAATAAATCTCATGCAGTTATGAGATATTTTGATGTAATTTTTGTATCAATACTTCTCCATTCGAAGTATTGAGGATGGATTCTATAACATCTCTGTAAGTCTATGTTGTAAAGTTAAGAACGCTGTTGTAATCAAATCTGGATTTTTGCTGGAAAAGGAATGAAAGTTGAGGACATTTCATTAGATTCTCGTGCAGTATAATTGCAAATAAGTATTCTATCCTTGTTATTTTATGTGTTTTCTATATGTTTCAATGTTTCATGCATCTGAAATCTAAATGGTAAAACAGTCAAAGTATATCAGAATTAGCATTATTGCTCTTTGCTATCAATAGTGTGCCGTTTACATGTTTTCTTCTAAACTATTTAGATAAATGAATTCTTAATTGGTCCTCTATCCCTGTAGTTTTTTCTTATAAGTCCCTGGTATATGATTCTTAATATCCTTATGCTGGTTGACCTATCTTCCTTTCCTATTTCTAATCCTAACTTGAGGATTCTTGATTGCCCTATGGTTTTGAGTAGAATTATCATTCATTCGAGCCCCAAAGTTTGTTTTTACTCTGTTATCTTGCCTATTGAAATCCTACCTCAGTTATTTGACTTATTCCAGTGAATTATCCCTGTTTGACTCCATAGCCCAATGGTCTAAAAGCCTAGTTTGCCCATTTGTTTTAGAACTCTACTATTCTCAAACAAAACAAACTCATTTGAATATTTATAACTAGCCTAAAATATTTTTAAACAAAGCAATCATAAAGAGAGAGCCCTCTCTGAGTACAGATTAGCTAGATTATGTACTTAAAATGGTTACCTCAGATCCTTTCCTTCTTCCAATAACTTCAAAAGAAAATTTGAGTGATAACACAGTCAAGGAATGAGTCACATAGATAAACATACTCTAGGTAATGCTTGTGGAAATGTTGCTGGAATCAATCAAGTTCGAAATGATCAAGATATATTGGATGCTCAGTGTCAGTTTGTGAGAAACAGAATCTCTGAAGCACATTTTGTGGAAATGCCAAATAGCCATATAGGTTGTTGGCAGCAGGTTCAAATGCAGGTTTCTTCATGTGTCAAGGGATTTTCCTTCAAGGGAAACCCTGTTGGGTGACTCCAAACAGTTAGTTCTTTCAACATTTATGGGATTGCGGAATTGCCTCAAAATGTTGCTTTGTTCTCTATCAGGAAACTAATATGTAAGTGTATTTTTGCCAATGAGGATAGCTCTGTTCTTCACTTTGTAGAATTTGGCAGGAAGAGATATGTAACCAACTAAAAGCCAAGTGTTATCTCCTAATATAGGATGTCAAGGGTTTAGATGCTTTAGCCTATTCTGAATTTTTCTCAGCTTTAGCAGAGGTAAGGAAGAAGTTTTGATATGTTTTTCTCCTCCACCCCTTGGATATACTATATAATGTTTCTGCTCTTTGTAAATATTATTTGTTTAATAAATAAAAAATTAAAGGCACCAAGGATATTCAGGCAACCTCTCACTCAAGTAATCACCAATTTTGGTTATCATTGCTACTCCCACAACTTACAGTAAAAATAGTTAAGATCTCTAATGAAAGTTAAAATGTTGGCAACAGATAATTAATTAGAGTGCCCTTCTGATAAAATAAATTTTATTTTTTTTGCCAAAATGTTTTGCAATGGCCATTTAATGTTTTCTATATACACTGCACAGTCACAAATGTGAACTACAAATTGCAGGGACGTCATCTCAATAAGTCCAGGAATACAAATCCATTCCACAAACTATGCAAGAGCATTGATGCAAGAAGATTGTGTGAGCGTATAAAAACAATACCCATGACAAGGCCCAAGAATGTAAGGGGAAGTAAATGTTGCATGCTAAAGTGAGCTAATGAAAATGCAATAGCACTAACAAGTACATAGCTCCAGATGGGCATATAGCGTGTTAAAGAGGGCAAAAGGAATCCCCGGAATATCACCTCTTCCCATATAGGTGCACAGATTGAGACAACTATGGCATAAAGAAGCATGACAACTGAATCTCGAGCCATTATTGACTTCTCTACATGGGAGGCTGTAATGGGAGATGGAAAGGGAAGCAAGTCTAGATTAATTTGTGATAACATGTTCACCAAGGGGAACATCAAGCAACCCAAGCAAGCATCTATATGCCAATTTCCTTTCCAGCTGATACGAAACCAATTATTTGGAAGAGGGTGGAAATGAGCTAAGCATCGGTACAATATTGCCAGTCCAACAACTCCCTCCGCAATCTGTACATAGCTTGGCCTCTGTATGTCATATTCAATATATATATATATATATATATATATATATATATATATATATATATATATGATTACAAGTAATTATGAGGGTTACAAGCTCTTATAGCAAAAATTTGGGTTTAGTGGGTTTTGGGTCCAGATTTTGAATCTGGGCTCTGATACCACGTGTGAGGACCCAGCTATAGGTCCTCTAACTACTTCTACACTCATTCAAATAAATTTCACTAATTTTCATAACAAGGAAAATTTGAAGTTTATAAAACATCATAAGCATGAACATAAATTAATTTAACCTACAACATGTATAACTTGTAACAATTTATCTGCAACATGTATAACTTGTAATAATTTACATAACTAAAATAAATGACTGATAATACCTATTCCAATAGCTTAGTTGAGATGTTCATGAGCTCCTGACTTTGTTGGGATGCTCCTCTTGACTACCCGACTGGATTTACTTCCCAGCCAACTAGGAAGTAATTCCTAGCCTAGGGAACCTCCACAGATTCCCTAGCCCTTCGAGCCGAAGTCCAACAAGATGTAGTGTGTCCAAGTTTATCAAACACTCTCCAGATCCAAGTTTGATCTCCTTCTCTCCCTTATCTTCCGCACATCCTCCCTCAAAACAAAATCCTCCAAAACAAAGCCAAGACCAAGGATTCCCCCTCTCCTCTCATCATCCTTCCCCTTTTATGCCTCTTCCTCCCATCCACCTCAACCACCTATCATTAATGTCATGACTACCCAAGTATCCTTGACTTTTCTTACCATATCTTCTCCCAAGTAGATTTGAGAAGACATTTTGGGGATAAGATATGGATATTTAATTTGGAAATTAATTGTAGAAGACCATATCTTCTCCCAAGTAGATTTTGAGTATTTAAATTGGAATAAATGGAAGGAGACCATATCATATCCAAAATTAAATTTGAGAAGACAATTTTGGAACTGAATAATAACAATGATAAAATTTATATCAGTAAATAAAAATTATAGTTTCACAAATGTAAGTATATACCAATATTTCTTGATAATTATAAGTCAATATTTTCAGGTAGATAAAATTTGCATGATAAGATTAAGTAGGGCATTACAATCTTGGCCCCTAAGGTCATTTCCCATCATGTATGCTTGGATTTGTCAATGTTTTGATTGATTGCCTCGATTAATTTGCAAAAATTGTCTCGTTGGATTTGAAGTGAAATCTGACTAAATTCTAGGGTTTATAGTCGTTGGTCATTGCTTACTTCTTGTTCATGTCATTGAGATGTTTGTTTTGTTGATTGAATGAGTGTTGTTTTTTGTAGAATTCATTGAAAACATAGTTTTGCATCTGTTTTAGCTTGTATTTTGAAATTTACTTTTCATGAAAATGCATTAGATTAGTTGCATTGAGAAGTTATTTTTTGAGATTTAATTGAGAATAGATCCCATTTTTCGATGATTGAAAGATAAAAACTGTATTAGGTGCATCAAATCGTTAAAAACAAAAAGAAAAGCATAATTCATATAAATGCATCTTAGTAAAGTCAAAATCATTTTGCTTTCGAAAAGTTGCATTTAGGATAGTGAAAAGTGGAAATCATTTTTACTTTTGGCATTGCATTTAGTGAAATGAAAGATTAGATTTCGTTTTCAAATTTTGCATTTGGAAGATGAAAGTGAAAGTTAGTGGAAGGAATTTTGCATGATGCATTTTGTTTGATGCATTGTTGATTGAAATTTCTTCCCTTGATTAGTCTAGCTTTCATAAAAATGAAGAGTTTACCTTTTCTCATATAGTTGCATCTTAGGTGTTTAGGTGACATCGTCAAGGCCTTGAAACCGAAACATAATTTCAAGGTTAACTTTAAAATATATCAATTAATCTAAGGAACATTTGAAACATTAACATTCATACTTAGTGGTCTAGGCTAGAGATGTGTTCCAGCGTCTTTCAAACTTAGCAGTTGTTGTTCGCTTCGGCATTAGACAATGCTAGCACAGACTTCTGCTCCCCATACCGTTGTGTATATAAAGGGAGACCCCCATAGGTTGCAAAGCTTTATCCATAGGAATTCAAGTTTGTCGCACTGTAAACGTGATACATCGAACACATCATTCGAGGAGATTGCCTACACGTACGTCAAGTCCTTGGTAAATTTATTTTCTGAGGTATATATTGCAGTTCATGGTTACTTGGTTCTCCTTTTACCTAGATTCACCTGAGCAGTCATTTCGATATTTTCTGACTCTTTAAATTTGAAAATATCATTGAGCACTTGCCCTTTCAAGCTCGCTAAACCAACGAAAGCGACTAGAGTCACCTTTTCGTCCTTTTATCGACCCTTAAAACATGAAAAGGCCAAGTTTTTGTTTCAAATTCTAAAATAAATTAATTGGCCGCAAAACAACATCCTTCCTGTGGAAATACTCCTTAGTAGATCTTAGGTTGATACCAATGGCAACATTTCCTAAGTATACTAGTCAAGGAAACCCATTTGATGGGAATTCTAGTCCTTTTCCTTCTTTTGGAAATATTGGTGCTCCTTATATGGCAACGTTGTCCCTTCCTAGATCGACCATTGGTCTCCTAGTTTGGTTATTTTCGACCTAAGTGGTTTTGAGTGTCCAAACTAATTTTCAACCAAGTTCTCCTCCACCTGAACAATATCAACCTCATGTTGATCCTAAAGTTAACCCCTTGCCTTCTTCGCCTATTTCTTCACCCCATTATTCCTCTTCGCCTGGTGTCTAGATTCTAGTAATCAGGAAGCTAAGAAGAAGAAGAGGACAAAGAAGAAGAAGCCAAATAAGCAAGGGGGCAACCAAACAATTATTGTTATCGATGCAACTAATGAAGAGAAATCTTCCAATGAGCCCTAGAAAGTAAAATTCCCTTGCATGTTATGTAAGAATGACCACCTTCTTCGGAATTGTCTTGGTATTCCCAAGGTCTTAGAAGTGTGGTCCACAGGTTCACATCGACCTTTGTCATTAGCCTATGGCGATTATGTTGGTGATGAACCTTCAACTAGTGATAGTAAAGCTCATGGGAAAAAGGGAAAAATCAAATTTCACTGTAAGTTGTGTGAAGGTAATCATCCCATTCACCTTTTTCCTCTTATGAATGAAGCTTCCAAATCATTGGAAAACCTTACAGCTTCTCAACCTCGTCTTCTAACTGGGTATCAAAATATTATCTTTGATCCTTCACTAGTTGATCCAGTGATTGATCAACAGTCATCTTTGGTCAACCCCACTCTCTTTGAAAGTGAGTCTCATGAGTCCGTTCTCGACCAATCATTGGTTGAGAAAACAGTAGACTTGACTCCGCCTTCAGTTAACCGTACCTTTCTGGTAGAGCGTGAACCTCATACTGCTCAGGTTCTTTTGGTATCTTTAGTTTTGAATGAACTAGAGGTAAATCCTCCTGTTCCCGAGGTGCATGAGGGAATTTTTCCTGTTCCCATCGAGAAAGAATTCAAATCTCATGTTCCTACGATTCCCCCTCTGAGTAGTTTAGTCACTTCTTTTGATTGGATTCGCTTGGCATGATATCACCTTCCGTCTTATGTGCCTTTCCAGATTACAATACAGGCCGTACCTAGCACAGTCGTGGACAAGGACGCATCTGTTAGTATTCTGTCCTCAACTGCTTGGAAAGCTTTGGGTTCTCCTTAGCTTGTCCCCATCACCCAGAATCTGTTAGCTTTTAACAGAGTAACCAGTTAATCGTTAGGGATTATTCTTAAGCTTCCTATTACTTTGGGAGGAAAGACTGTCTATATAGACATGATGGTTGTCCAAGCCCCGTTGGATTTTAATCTACTCCTTGGTCATGATTATGTTTACGTCATGGGAGCTCTTATTTTTTCCGTCTTTCGAGTGATGTGTTTCTCACATGAAGGAAGCATTGTGATAATTGATCAACTTACATTCATTAGTCCTGTATTGTCACACGGAATCAGTCAAAAGTGCGGACACAACCGACCTTCCTAGAAGTCTAAGACATTCTAATGACAAACAAAACAAACTGGAGCTATCCTTCTCTAAACATGCATTATGATATGAGAAATCAAGTGTTTCGTTCTTACCTTTGTCCAAACGCTGTTGTAGAAGTCCAAGCTTTGTTGATCCGGATGAGCTCCTCCTTTTCTCCAAAACCTGCAATCACCAACAGTCAAACAATTAAATAGCACCTGATTATAACATAAAACAAAGCATATTCAACATATAGACCAAGGAGTACATGAAATAACCCATAAACAACAAGTTATTGAGAAGAATGGACCAATTTGCATTAAAGGTAATCAAAAGGAACCATTACAACTTGAGCCTTGGTGTTGTGCAAGCTCCTTCTAGGGTCCACAAGAGTCTTCCTCTACTTTGACAAAGCTCACCCACTCCCAAATAGAACAAGCAAAGATGGCAATCTCTCCTCACAAGCTTCTAAATGGGAGTCCTAATTCCTGCAGCATTTACCCTTAGAAATGTATAGCTTTCAACCTCCCTCCTTTTGGCCCAATGCCTGTATTTATAATGTTCAAGAGGAAGTTAATCAGGTCCACCATCAATGGGATAGTCCCCTCTTTGGATGGGATCACTCCCTTATTGATGGGATAAGTTCCTCTTTGGTAGGGGTGCATGAACCATTTGGAGGCGCTCAATACACGTCGAACAACCTTCTAGAATGCTCTAGAAATGACCACAAGTAAGTTTTTGAAGATAAAAATTGCGCATTTTAAACTTTTCAGAGGGACGCACCTGCCCCTTTAGATACAGAGCGTCCTTGGACGCAAACCTCATGAACAATAGGTGCGTACCCGCAGGCAAGGTTTGAGAGAACCTGCGTACCCAGAGATAAACACATTTATAAAGACTTTCTCTCTTTCTTGGAGTTTGACATGGATAGCAGAGGCATAAGACTTGCTTAAGAGGGTAGTATGATTGTTGATAGGGCCATACCAACTGTAAATAGCCATGGTGACATTTTTGAGTGTAACAGATTGCCCCCTAAAGTGCGAAGCCTGGAATAGATTAGGGTTTTGTATTATCTAGGAAGGGTGAAGCGCTTTATCATTTCGAGGATTATCTCGTGGAGAACCTGGCCAGAACTTGCAATTTTCAACACAAAATACATGCATAAGATGATATCATCACTGAGGTAGGCATTCCCATACTCAGATTAAAACTTTAACTAACAGACTAACTACTCTGATACAGGGATGATTTTGCAGTACATCATAATCATAGACTTTTGTAGACACAAGATGGGCGCAGCCATCTGTTTAGGGTTAGTCTACTTAGATAATGAATACAAAACTCCTCGCAGCCTGGATGGTAAAGATTCGATCCAGGGTCTTCATTCCTACTTCTCGAATTGGTACGATTCTAGCCATGCGAATAAATGAGTCGATGTCGAACATGGTAGAAACCACTTGATTACCAGTCGATGATGTAAACTGTTAACAAGCGTGAGAGAGACCACCAGTAATGTCAATGGTTCTCAAAGTACCCAGTACAATCCATGAGATGTGAATGAATGAGTTGACGTCGAACATTTCACGGAATCCTTCGATCGAAAGTCAATGATGTAAACTGACGTCAAAGGCGAGAAACCTGCCATTGATGCATGCAGACCTCAAGGTACTGACGATTTCTATGTCATCTCTCTAGATAATGTGCTCATGTCGATAGAAAGTGACCCGTTGCAGGCAAGCCCACAACACGAAATCATTGTTGAAGAAATGTTGCTGTAAGGACTGACTCAGGGATGGTCAAATGGATGACAAGTATTTTGCAGATGAAAATTTTGTTTGCAGACCTCTTGAACACATAACGACACGACAGATGGTTTGGTGCTAAATAACTCAAATTTAATCCCCGGAACCCGGTTGAAGACTTTCAAAAGTGGTTTGATCAACTGTGAGGTAAAGAATTTCCCAACCCAGGTGAATGAAAAGTGTCGTGTTCAAGAGTGGTAGTAAAGCTTCTTCTGAGACAAAAGGTAACAAATAGGCTCATTCTTCTCTCTTTTCCCCCACCATTTCTGGCAAGTACCTCTTTATTTTTAACAAGCTTGAGGAGGATAACATATGCTTGATTATAAGCTCATCCTTCGGATGAGTCCAACCTAGTTTTGATTTGAACCCTAGGAAGGAGTGGTTCGTTCCTGTTTGTAATTGAACATGTCCTTTACTGTGAAATGTTTAATGAGCCCAGTATAGGAGAAACTCGGCGTTTTTCAATTTTAGAGAGTCTGAAAAACTTAAGAAGACTCCAAGTTGAACTTTTTCGTAGATTTGTGTCCCTCAAGCCCGAAAAAGTATAAAATAATACCTGGGGGAACCGCTTGATCTTGCGACCAAGGAGTACTTTCATAATTAGTGCCACTGACCTGAAAAGTAAAAAGCGATCAAGGACACGTCGTTTTATTTCCGTATCGAGTTTGAAACGACAAAAACCCGGCAATCTTTTCCTGATTTTACGGTCATAAAAGAGCTATAAGGGGACCGTCTTTTAATTCCGTTTTAACGAGTGTAAAAGAAACGCTCGGCAATCTTTTCATGTTTTAGGAGTTTGAAAAGGGCTTAAAAGAGAACTCCAAGGTTTCACTTTTTTGTAAGTTTTAACGAGTTCGAAAAAATGATAAAAATGTACTCATATGGCCGACTTTTAATTTAATTTACGAGTAGGAAAAGACGGAAAGAACTCGGCATTTTCATTTGTTTTACGAGAATGAAAGATAGCAAAATAAGCTCGGGATTTTCATGAGTTTAATGAGTCTTGAAAATAACTGAAATTGACTCGAGATAGGTTTCATTTTTACAAAAGCTTGAAACAGAGAAAAAACTATGCTTCAAAGTAGTTTCATTTTTCACAAGCTTGAAACAGAGAGAAAACTGTGCTTGATGCCCTCTAAGCATAACTGCTAGAGCGCATGCACCCCTAGCTTCATTTCATTCAACCAGCTGGATGAAATGAAGGTTGAGTTACGAGATCATTTGAAAGACTCGACCTAAAACTGTAAGAAAATTATGCAAAAAACTGAAATAACTAACCTAAATACTTAACATTTATGAGATCTAGTCAATCTCTCGACTCAAGTAGAGGAGGATTTGTTTCATTTTTTAACGAGCTTGACACAGGAAAAGAACTATGCTCGGATTCGGTTTCATGTTTACGCAATCTTGAAATGACAAACTATGCTTGTTATAAGTTCACATGCCCCCAACATAATGACGCAAATCTAGGTACATGCCCCCCAAGCTTCATTGCATTCAATGAGGTGGATGGAATGAAGATTTACTTTCAAGATCTTGGAAAGACTTGGAGTTGTTTCATTTTTTAGTGAGGTTGACACAAGAAAAGAACTATCCTCAAAACCCTTGTTTCATTTTGTAAACAAGCTTGACACAAGATAAGGAACTATGCTCATAACTACTCTACAATCTACCTAACAAAAACTCTACTCTAAAAACCTTGATTCATTTTTTAACGAGCTTGACACAAGACAAGGAACTATGCTCATAAAATCCTTGATTCATTTTTTTAACGAGCTTGACACAAGACAAGGAACTATGCTCATGATTACTCTCTACAATCTACCTATTTAACCTACCCTTGTTTCATTTTTAAACGAGCTTGACACAAGACAAGGAACTATGCTCAAAAAGTTCGCATGCCCCCAGTATAATGATGCAAAGCGAGGTACATGCCCCCCAGGCTTCATTGCATTCAACCGGCTGGATGAAATGAAGGTTTACTTTCAATATTTAACTTGAAAAGGGAGTTGTTTCATTTTTAAGGAGGTTGACACAAGAAAAGAACTATCCTCATTCCCGATTCATTTTTTTTTTTTACGAGGTTGACTCAGTAACAGAAACTATCCTCAAAACCCTATTTTCTACAATCTAGCTACATATCCTAAAATCTAGCTGATTCATTTTTTAATGAGGTTGACTCAGTAAAAAGAACTTTCCTCGTACACACTGATTCATTTTTTAATGAGGTTGACACAGTAAAAGGAACTTTCCTCACGCTAGCATGTTTCATTTTTTTAACGAGGTTGATACAGGAAAAAAAAAAAACTATCCTCGTACACACTGATTCATTTTTTAACGAGGTTGACACAGTAAAAGGAACTTTCCTCATACACACTGATTCATTTTTTAACGAGGTTGACACAGTAAAAGGAACTTTCCTCACATGACTGATTCATTTTTTAACGAGGTCGACACAGTAAAAGGAACTTTCCTCACATGACTGATTCATTTTTTAACGAGGTCGACACAGTAAAAGGAAATTTCCTCACAACATCCAATTTCATTTTTTAACGAGGTTGACACGGGAACAAACTATCCTCGATCCTCACTGATCATGGCTTCCAACTGGAAGAAAGACATGTCAATGGACACACCTTGATCATGGCTTCCAAGAGGTCTTCATCAGAAGGAAGAATAGTTCTTTGGAAGGAACACATGTCAAGGGACTCAAAAGGGATAAGAACATCGTGTTCAAGTAATCCCATAGAGTTTTCCATGTCAATTACCGGATCTAAATCACAGGAAGATGAGCAAACATTGAGAGGCTCACTTACATCGGTAACTGGAAACATGGGACCAGTTGCCACATAATTAACCCGTGGCAGGGTAGATACCACTTTAGAATCAGGAACATTTAGGGGTGTCATATTATTGGTAGTTGAGACAAGATTAGGGAACGAAAGCTGGTCTACAGTCACAATACTGCCATTGTGAGGGAAAGACATCACGCGAAAGAGTGTCGATACGACAGCTTTCATTGCATAAACATAGTCTCGCCCAAGGAGTAAATTGAAATCCAAGGGACCTCGAACTACCATAAGATCAATACAGACAGTTTTACCTTCCAAGGTAATAGAAAACTTAGGAAGGATCCCTAAAGGTTCACTAATGGTTTTGTTAAAAGCTTTCAGATTCTGCGTAATAGGCGCAAGCTGAGGGGAACCCAAAGCTTTCCAAACAGTTGAGGATAAAATACTAACAGAAGCACCTTCATCTACCTGAGTACGATGTATGTCCCTACCACCAGCCTTGACAATGATTTGGAAAGGGATGGAGGAAGGAAGACGAGGTTCTGTCAGTCTATTCCAATCAAAGGAAAAGACCTCAGTACTTGGAGGGGGTTCTATAGAAACAGGTGAAATGCCCCCTGGCGTAGAAGAATCTGATGTAACAAGAAGAACCTGAGCGGTATGAAATTCACTCTCTAAAGGGAAAGTGGGATCGATCGAATGTGAAATTGAATCGACCACTTGATCAACTAATGGATCATCGACCTGAGTGACATGAGTTTCACTCTCCAATGGAAGAGTGTGATCGACTGTACTTGAATTTAGATCAATCACTCCGTTAGTTGACGGTAGGTTGGGAGAAAGTTTACGGTAACCAGTTGGAAGTTCTTGCTGTGGAACAGTAAGGTTTTCCAACAACGTTGAGGCTTCATCCATGTGAGGGCAAATGTGAGTTTGATGACTCCCTTTGCATAACTTACAAGGAAACCTAACTTTACCCTTTTTCCCAGGAACCTGACTATCACTGGTTGATGGATCAATAGAAAGTTGATGAGATTTTTCTAACCATACTTCCAAGACTTTTGGAATACTAGGACAATTGACAAGGAAGTGGTCACCCTTACAAAGCCTGCAAGGGTATTTGGGTTTACGATGCATGTCGGAGTTTTCCTCAACACAACTAACACTTACAGTCGTGGTTGGTTGGTTGACTTCTTTCTTATCTTGCTTCTTCTTCTTCTTCTTCTTCTTCTTCCCTTTCTTCTTCTTCTTAGCCTCCTGGTTACTAGCATCAAGGCTTTTACCAGGCGAAGAGGAAGAAATGGAGGAAGAAAAATTAGGCGAAGAAGGTAAAGGGTCAACAGAAGGTTGGTGATGTTGAGATGGTGAACTCTGTTGAGGTGAAGCATCCGGTTGAGATGGAACAATTGGAGTATTTTGGGCCAACGAAGTTGAAAATAACCATATCGGTAAACCTATTGTAAATCCAGGTAATGACAAAGTAGCCATATAAGGAGGACCAACATTTCCAAAGTAAGGAAAAGTACTAGGATTCTCATTAGGAGGAGTTCCTAGGTTGATGAATTCCGGAACATTTGCCATTATATTCAACTTCAGTGAATTTTATTAACAATTTAAAACTAAAATTAACAATTAACAATTCACACCTAACAATTAAAATTCACAATTCACACCTATGGTCTCTAAAAGTAAAAACAAACAAATTAACACGCGCTATCAAATCTAGGAGTCAAACCACACACAAACAGTAAGCTCTCTGGACCGAAAACACTAGTTGGTGATTAAGCCCAACCTCGCAGAATCCAGTACAGAAATAGTGGGTGGAACAGTTACCCCGACAACCTGCTTAATGAATAGACTGGACCAAGTTCCTCCACTTTAACCGTCTCGAGTGAAGTGAACCCCCCAGAAAATCCAAGTGAGTATAGCCGACGTCTGCTCCAGGTACAGTGGGACCTTCCCTCCACCGTCACCTCGGTAGAATCCTAAAGATAATGGCCACTAAGGTTACCAACCGCAACAAATGCACCTGGGGGAACAGTCTAAACTCCGACAGCACGCAAGGGCAGAGTAGCAAGCTCAATCCCCTTGCCGGCTCCTTGACAATAATCCAAGGTTTACCGACAAGTGACCCCTGGCTCCTCGACAATGGTTAATCCGAGGTTTACCGTTTGTAATACGTGCGTGTCTGGCGTCGTTCCCAACGAGGGGGGAATGATCCCCTCACTGGTTCGGACACGAGCTCGTGCTTCTCCTTTAAGAGGAGCTTTCCCAGAGTACAAATGAAACAATTGGATTTATCCTACCACAAGATGAGCTACTTGTTTGGTTTTGCTGTCTTGGAGAGTTAATTACTCTCCTACTCCAAGACACTAGCCTAAGCTATATTGGTGTATCAGAGCGCTAGAAATGTAAAAATTACTAGATGAATTTTAATTAAGCGCTGTGTTATTAAGGCTGTTATTACTCAAATGGGTAAATGGATATGAAACCAATGGTGTTATGACCCGACTCAACTGAATGCAATCGAATATGATAATGTAATATTTTCAATTCGATGAATCCTAACTAAAGTAAGGAGAGAGTTTCCATTCACTTCCAACAATGCAAAAATTGATCACTAAGAAAAAATATAACAAATTCTCTAATGCACTAATTTTATCAAGAAAAACTAATGCAAATCAATTCCAAACCATTTTTTTTATTTTTATTTTGTGTAAATTCAAATCAAAGAAAGCTGATCTTAATCTACGATTGATTTTTCAGAATGTAAACTATGCAATGGTAATCTAAGCACAATTCACTTGAAAAGTATGCAAATGTAATCTATGCACATTTTTCATTCATATTCTGAAAATGAGAATTCTAATTATGCAAATGTGATCGATGCAAGAGAATCCTCAGACACAAGATGATTCTAATGTAATCTAAGAATCAATCAAGTGCAAGTCGAGAAAATTGGGTGAGAGTTCCAAAGATCAAAAATAAAAACACTCAAAGGCGATTAACATTCATACACAATTTAGCCCCCCCCCCCCGGCGAATGAGGGGGAATTTTTTTTTGCAAAAACACAAGCAAAAAGATGCAAAATTGTGAAAAGACTGAGACAAGCCTTCAAGTAATGACCAAAGGAAATCAAATCAAGAATTTCTCAAAAAAGAGACTCAAAACACCCAATTGATGAAAGCTTAAAGCAGGAATGCCAATGAAACAAACTTAGGTGAAGATTTTTGACAAGGGACTAATGAATCTGGGTAGTAAAAACTAAGAAAAAACAAAATCTAAGAGTAAAAATACCAAAAAATGGAATTTTCTCAAATTTTAGCAGGGGACGCAGGCAACCCGTTAGCACAGGTGCGGACCCGCTCTGTGCACACAGCAAAAGTGCGTCCAGGGACGCATTGTGCAGCACTCAGAGGGTGCGTCCTTCTGAAAAACTCAAGAAAAACCAAAATAAAACTAATCCTAAGCTAACCCACCCAAAAACAAAGTCACAGAGCCAAAAACCAGAAAAATAAACCAATTTTCTCAGAGCAAAGTTCACACAAAGGAAAATACTTTTCATATCAATGGAATCCCCAGTGGAGTCGCCAATTTGTCACACGGAATCAGTCAAAAGTGCGGCCACAACCGACCTTCCTAGAAGTCTAAGACATTCTAATGACAAACAAAACAAACTGGAGCTATCCTTCTCTAAACATGCATTATGATATGAGAAATCAAGTGTTTCGTTCTTACCTTTGTCCAAACGCTGTTGTAGAAGTCCAAGCTTTGTTGATCCGGATGAGCTCCTCCTTTTCTCCAAAACCTGCAATCACCAACAGTCAAACAATTAAATAGCACCTGATTATAACATAAAACAAAGCATATTCAACATATAGACCAAGGAGTACATGAAATAACCCATAAACAACAAGTTATTGAGAAGAATGGACCAATTTGCATTAAAGGTAATCAAAAGGAACCATTACAACCTGAGCCTTGGTGTTGTGCAAGCTCCTTCCAGGGTCCACAAGAGTCTTCCTCTACTTTGACAAAGCTCACCCACTCCCAAATAGAACAAGCAAAGATGGCAATCTCTCCTCACAAGCTTCTAAATGGGAGTCCTAATTCCTGCAACATTTACCCTTAGAAATGTATAGCTTTCAACCTCCCTCCTTCTGGCCCAATGCCTATATTTATAATGTTCAAGAGGAAGTTAATCAGGTCCACCATCAATGGGATAGTCCCCTCTTTGGATGGGATCACTCCCTTATTGATGGGATAAGTTCCTCTTTGGTAGGGGTGCATGAACCATCTGGAGGCGCTCAATACACGTCGAACAACCTTCTAGAATGCTCTAGAAATGACCACAAGTAAGTTTTTGAAGATAAAAATTGCGCATTTTAAACTTTTCAGAGGGACGCACCTGCCCCTTTAGATACAGAGCGTCCTTGGACGCAAACCTCATGAACAATAGGTGCGTACCCGCAGGCAAGGTTTGAGAGAACCTGCGTACCCAAAGATAAACACATTTATAAAGACTTTCTCTCTTTCTTGGAGTTTGACATGGATAGCAGAGGCATAAGACTTGCTTAAGAGGGTAGTATGACTGTTGATAGGGCCATACCAACTGTAAATAGCCATGGTGTCATTTTTTAGTGTAACATGTATCAACTCCCACTCAACCATCATCCCTGAATGGTTCTTATGTGCAAGCAGTATCACCCCCACCACAGGTTAATTATGTGACCACATGTTCCATGCCCACATATACTGATAATCTAGTAGGCAATGTAGTACACCATGTACTAGGGGCATTGGAACTTAATTTTTCAATTGGATCCTTGGACATGTATCCCTTCCAGAGTGTTTTTCTCCCATCTGATGAGAAACTCTTGGAATCCATGGCCTTTGTTGGTCTATGATCAATGTGATGGAGCAAAGTTCCTTGTCATGTGTCAATCTCATTAAAAAATTAAACAAGGACCATGGAGCAGAGTTCCTTGTCTTGTGTCAAGCTCGTTAAAAAATGAAACACAAGATATGAGGATAGTTCCTTTACTATGTCAACCTCATTAAAAAATGAAATAGGTCCCATGAGCATCGTTCCTTTACTTGTGTCAAGCTCGTTAAAAAATGAAACAAATCCCTTCCAATTTGTGTATTTGATTAGATCTCGTAAAATCCCAATCGAGTCTTTCACTTGATATCGTAAGTGAACCTTCATTCCATAAACCTGCTAGTAACCAATAGTATACTTAGGTGAATGAAATGAAGCTTGGGGGGCATGTTCCTCGAATTGAGTCATTATACTGGGGGCATGCAAAATTATTCCAAGCATAGTTTGTTTCCGTTTTGAGATTTTGTAAAAATGAAACCAAATCCAAGCATAGTTTCCGATGTTTCAAGCTTGTGTAAAAATGAAACCATTCCCATTTTACATCTTGTGATTGCCACTTTTATCAGGCTGTTTTGCCAGATGAGCCTTGGTTTTTTCATTCCATGATCACCATCTCTTTGGCTGATCATATACTTTCACTTGGTTGTTTTACCCTTGCCTGAGGAAAATTTGCAATGAGTGGTCTTATTAGCTAGCCTCTTGACCATTACATGTTTTGAGCAGTTCCATCATTACCGGAACCAGTTGCTATCTTTTGTACCACTTGTTCCTCTAGGTAGAGTCCCCTTTCAACTCTTTTTAGAATCCAAAAATATGAAAAGATTTTTGAGTACTTGTCATTTCGAACTCGTAAAAGTAAATGAAATGACTTCTACTTAGTATAAGTTTAACCCTTTTCTGGACTGAGATAGATTATTGTATGAAAGGAATGCCTTAGTTAAACATGGCTAGGAGGTTCTCTCGAATATTATTTTCTACCTTTTCGGATTCGAGAGACAAATTACGAAAAGGGATGTGATGGAGTTTTATTTTTTGTCTCTTTTTCAAGCTCTCTAAATGTGAAAAAGATACAGAGTTATTCTTACGTCGGACTCGTTAAAATTTTACGACGAAAGAATCATCACCATGATGAGACTGAGTTTATCCTTCCTAGGAATCGTAAAACTTACTAGGATGGATTCATCCGAAGGGTGAACTTATATGACAAGCATATGGTATCCTCTTTAAGATTATGTAAAAATAAAGAGGTATTCGCTAGAAATAGTGGTGAAAATGAAGATGAAACATCCTTTGTATAGGCATCATGTCGCTCTTGAACATGACACTCTTTTGCTCTAGTGTCGGGTTTGGGATATCCTAACTCAGTCACTTGTCCTCTCGGGTTTGGGTGATCCATTTTTGCCTCTCATTTGACTATTCCACTTCATCATTATGACCCTTGGTATTATGTTGAGTCAAATCTGCCACACTCTGGAGTCATGTCGCTGATATGTTCAAGACAAGTCCTATCTGCAGTCTATTACCTATACATTGTCTGACTCTTTGCTACAGTCTTGGATCCTACTCATTTCATTCCACTTTATTCCTTGTTTCATGTCAATGATGAGGGACTCATTGTGACTCTCCTTTGACGGGTCACTTCCTATCAACTTCAACTCCTTATCTAGGAAGATGACTTAGAAACTCCCTTTCAGTACCTTATTGCTTGCATGCCTTAATGGCAAGTTCTTCGCATTCGATAATAGGTTTTCACTATTGGGCTTTGATTCGGTGATTCCACGAGTGTTCGACTTCAGTTCATTATCACATTCACGAATTGCACTGTTGTACCTTGAGAGCCATTGCCATTATTGGTGGTTTCTCTTGTACCTGTTAACGGTCCACATCATTGGCCGGTAATCAGGTGATTTTCTAGCATGTTCAACTTCAACACATTTATTCACATGTTAGGATTTGTATATTGATCGGGTCGGGATGGAGCGCAAGACCTTGGGTATATTGATTGGGTCATTGGTGTACACATGTTTCCACTATACAGATGGTTGTGACCACACTGTGGGACTTTATATTTATGATGATCCTCATTATCTGGATGGTTGCACCCATACCATGGATCTTTTCATATAGTATTAATCATCCGGATGGTTGCGCCCATGCCGTGGATTCATGTCTTGATCTCATATATGTATATGTATATGCGTCCTTGATTTGAAGGGCTCCTCACACTGCATGTCCTCGTCCTTGCAAGATCTCGTAAAGCATCTCAGCTGTCACTCCTCGTTCTTCCTTCATGCTTTAGGGGGCATCTGTTACAAAATATTTTGTCACACTTCCTGTACTTCTCTGTGACATACCCTGAAGTGCCTGAAATATGACCATAATGCAGTGTACTCATTCATATATGTAGTTCAGAGCCTTCCTAATACATTGATTGGAAAATTCCTTGAGCTTCCCTTGAAGGAAATAACTCTTTAACCCTAATTTGAGCACCATCGCTCTTATGAGACTAAAAATCGCAATGGTCACATGTTGCACCATACTTGACCCACGATGGCATCGCTCTGTTTGCTTATATACCCACGATGATCCAAAAAAGAAAATTTTCCCAAAGAGGATGGGAAGCTTTGTGATCTAGAAGCTTCTAGAGCGGCGAGCTGGAGGTGGTTTCACATAGATGAGGTCGAATACTCCCATATTGACCTCTTTGTCTTATCCCTATGGGATACTTCCTTGAGATGTGGGCCTAATCCTATCTTTGGAGAAGTCCCAAGTCCCTTTCCCAGTCTATAAATTCATCCTCTCCCATTCCCAAATGGTTGGTCGGGTTAGAGGTTGGGTTGGTTTATGTCCATTTGCACCCCTATGTTGAGCTTGTGCTTAAAGGCTATTCATTAGACTTGGAGAAGGAGTGTTTGGAGAGTTTCTTGGCTTGGACTTGGATTACCACTCAAGGAGAGCCTTTCAACACCAAGGCTATGGTTTTAAGCTTCCCTTTATTCCTTAAATAATATACAACTACTGGTTCATGTTCCCAAAATATATATGTTCATGTGTGTATTAGCTTGACATTCCTTGATCAACTAAGTAGGTTATTATTGGATTTGATATTGGTTTTGGCATGCTTTGTTGTCTCTTGATCACTTGTTCAAGTACATAAGCGTTGAGAGAAGCAGGAACAAGTTCGTGACTCAAGCGGTTCGAGGCCCTCAACAAAGGAAATCAGAATAGCATCAAAACGAGGTAGTTCATCTCTTTCGTTTTACTTTTCAATTATAACCTAGGAATATGTCTAGTTGATTGTCACTTTAGTTTTTAGACCCACTCATTGGGCTAGAGGGATCATATGTGTCTGCAGAGAGGATGAACCTTTATCAATAATACCCAACATTATTGCCATCTTCCTTAATTCTGTGGTGTACTCCTGCACGCTTTGGCTGACTTTCCCTGAAGTAATGCCATCGGATCCACTGGTCCTCCATGTACCCAATGGGATAAAACTATGACTTAAAGAGGGTTTTGAAATCTTCCCACTTAGTCATTGGAGGTTCTCCCTCCAACTTCAAGGTTTTCGTGTGGCTTTCCCACCAAGTCAATGCATGACCCTCCAATTTCAGCCACACAAATGATAATTTTTGCCCTTCCTCAATCTGATGGGTGTTGAAATAAAATTCTAGTTGTTGCAACCAATGGTTTTCCTCCAAAGTGTTGATCTCGCCATGATACGACTTGATATCAAATTTGCTTCCATTTTAAATAGGGACTGATTCATGGCACTCGAACTGGGTTGCTCTTTTCCAGATTATTTCTACAATTGGTTCTCCATTTCTCCCCGAACTTCTGATTCCCGTTCAGATTTGTCCCCCACATTCGAACCCCCATATTCTCCAAATATACCAAACTTGCTATTCAAGGCTTCCATGAGGAGGTTTACATAGTGGTAGATATTTGTGACTTGTTGTTCCAACCACTTAAACCTCACCTCTACAGGGTCACGAGGTTCATTTACAGATTTGTCAGCCATGATTAGGGTTTTATGATTTTTTCTCCCACCGACCTAGATCCCTGTGATCTCCACAAAATACCAAAAGATAGCAAATGATCCATGAACTGTCACAGATATTTCACTGGATAGTTCATCACAACAAATATGATAATATTATGTTAAAAAATTGAAAATTCTACACTATTACAATTTATTAAACTTTAAGATTTGTAGATTTAACTGTAATTAGTGCATGCATGCGAATGAAAATTATGTAGAACAATATATGATGATAAAATAAGCTCACACACACACATAAGACACAATATATGCTCTGGGAAACCCTTTTAGGAGAAATCCCAGTTAGAAGGTGAGGTCGCTTCGCTCTCTTTCTCTGTTTGGAAATATGGCTACAGGTACAAACAAGTAATGCTTGTGGCCTGTGGGATGCTATAGTGCATAAATCATCTATGTGTGCTCCATCTCCTATCTCTCTTGGTTATCTTTGCTCAAATATGGAACAAAATGTTCTCAATAGAGTGGAATGCCTCTTCCTCCTAGTGGTCCAGTTATAAAACAACTCGATAGCCTACTAGTGGTTACGTTTGACTACATCCACTCTTAACTAGAGTTATAATATAGACTCTTCTAGAGTATTTTACATCACAAACATGTGGCTAGCCCCTTTTCCATGAATAATGGGGGCTAATGTGACATCCCCCCGAACTATAGGTGTGAAAATAGGAATGTCAACTTCTGAGTGACATAAATTCTACATATAGACTCTGATTGACGCTCTTCTTGCACCATTGGAGAGATCTTTGTGTGTAGAAAAACATGAAAGTGTGTCATGCTAAAGCGATAAAGTTTTACCCCCAAAAAACGTTGTTTGATGCCTCAAAACACTCCAAAACAATTTAGACCTCGTTTTGCCAAACTGGGTCCCGCCGATAAAAGCGGTCCCCTGAGTTGATTCCTCCACTTTTTCCACTATGAATGCATCGAGATGGATGAAAAACAATATAATGATGCAATCCAGATCACCAAATCTACCAAGCCTCGAGAGGGATCGAATCTCTTGAGATGCAAACCTCTTTTAGAATGAGAAGATATTTGATCCATCTCGACAACTCGTAAATCCGTAGTGAAGATAGATATAGGTTTATTATTAAATAATAAATCACTATTCAATATATACATGATTCCATGTACAACATAATTTTTTTTATGAAATTTAAAAGTTTAAATCCCTAAATTCCTCAAAATGTATGGGTTGGAAAGCCATTATGCCACTTCTAATGTCAATTGTCTTACGTTTTCCTTCATCTACTATCCACCTCATTTTTATATAGATGTTCCTTTTTCTAATTATGTTTAGGTCTTAAAGGTTCAGTCCGAGGGTGGTAGGACAATTGGAAAAATAACATGTTGTAAGCCCTTGTGTGTATCTAGTGATCGAAGGTTCAATCCCCACGGACATGTCTCACCAGCCTACAAAAAAAAAGGCCTTAAAGGTTTACAAAATGATTTTTCCGAGAGAAAACAAAGCTTGAGACCAATAACCTCAAAATATTTACACCAATCCACAGTGGGAGATGAAAAACATTGTAAGGCTTCTTTTAAGATCATTGCTAAAAGTTGTTGCATGCTTTAAGCAAGCAACATTTTATGCTTGCAATCATCAATTAAGTTTCCATGTGAATTCTCTTCCTGCCTATTTGTGTTTTCCTTGACCCTTAGATAAGTTGGTTTTATGCTTACTTAAAAAGCCTTATAAACATTAAATTTTTCGTACACTCCATCTAAGAACTAAATTATAAATCTTTATTATCTTGTATTTTTTTTTAATTATAAATTCAAACCTTTTTCTCAAAAATTCTCTTGGATTTTATCCTAATTTTTGAGAAATACAATTTTAAATCTTTCCTACTTGTCAAAAATATTTAAACTCTTAACCTTTAAACTTTGCTTTATTTTCATCAAATTATTATTTCATATTTCTTATGCTTCCTCTATAAATTAGAATGAGATTCAATGCTAGCTTGTAAAATGAAATTTCTATATTTATAAAGAAGTTAATATGAATTATATAATTCCCTGATGGGGTGAGTATGGAAGGAGTTAAGGTAATGGAAGGATGTCAAGACATAGCTTATAACCACATATCATTTTAATATGCCTCTATATGTATGAATTCATTAAGTTTTGTGTTGATTGAGACGACACCCTCCTCACTTAATGTGGAATATTAACATCGCATGTGTCGACACTTCTACAATCTTTTATGGGGAGGTGGGGGGCCATCTCTAGGTTCCTAAATATGGTTTCCATTTATGATTGGGCTCTCTCCTCCCAGTTGTTTCCTCCTCCTACCATGATTTTCAACATAGACTCCACTTTTTTGGCTCCGTTACTTGGTGTCCACCCCCTTGCCTATCTTTCACCCCTGTTGGAACTAACAGAGGAGGATGGTTTAGACATGGGGATGCTCGACTCTACTCACATTTTTCAGGGTAGTGTTAGTTGTTTCTTCAATTTGCATTTTCTGCATCCCTTTGCTCTAGATTTCCTCTACCCAGTTTGTATCTTTCTCCCCATGCCATTATGACACGCCAACGGGCATGCTGCTAAAGGAGAAGTGGAGGCTGAGGATATGGAGGCTGTGGAAATGTAGGAGGATCACGTGCTCAATTCCGCATTGAGTCCTCATCCCACCATTATCAAGATCATACCCAAACTAAAATCTTGTTGGAAATCAGCACAACATAGGAGGAAGTACACCATGAATGTCAAGGAATTTTGGACTTAGATATTATGGATGGTGTTGCAATAGGGATTTTGAATATCAGGAACACGAGGAACCATCAAAATCACTACTTATATACTATTTATCTCTATTGGCATCTCAAGTTACTTATAGGGATAATTTTGGTTAATCAAAAGGGAGCCCATGACAATCTCATGCACAAATTGTATAATTTGAAGCCTTTGATGATGGATATGGGGGACCATATAACTCACTTGGAAATGGGGTCACCTCTAGGCCCATCAGCAACACCCCATGGCAAAAGCAATGACCACCCATCGACCTGGACACCTGTTTGTCTTCTTGAATCATAGGTTTTTTTGTTGTTGTTGTTATGTCTACTCTACTCACATTTTTGGTCTCTCTAGTACTAGTTCTAATGGTTGTTTTTCCCACTTATGGGACAATCATTCTTCTTTTTAGACAAATATTGTCAATATTGAGCATGAAAACTCATAATATTATCTATAATTTTGTTTTCTCTTAAACTAGTATTTCCCTCTACAAAGCAACAAATTTCTTTCTAAATTGGAAATCCTTTCACTCACCTCTTTTTTAAATAATGGTTAACGAATAAATATTTTATCTCTAATATGATTTCCCATATGACAAACTATAAATAAACAATAACTCCCCTATGAAAAACTATAAATAAACCATACAAATAAACAATAACACTTGACCATTGTAAATTCATAATACTTTTAATAAAAAACACAACTTTAAATTAATATATATATTCTTCCAATGACATGGAATCAAAGGCCTCGCATCATAAATGCAATTATTCGCAATTTTGATGTCTTGTACGGATTTTTGTAAAGGTTATGCTATTTGTATGACTTATGAAAGTATTTTCAATACTTAGATCATAAAAAAAGTGAGGATATAGTTGCAACACCTACACCTACATTAGAGGCTGGTAATATGTTAGAATATATAAAAAATTACAGTAAAACGTAGGTCTTCAAGAAGTTTTTGATGATGGATTTTGTAGCACAATAAAACTATTGTGGAACACAAAGACAAAACAGGAAAATAATTATAATCTATGCATTCTCTTTTTGAATTTGTAACTCTCTGTGATACCAATTTTCAACAAGGGCTTCGGGTTTCCACAAAGATTGCTACAGTGCCGCGCGCTCCGCACGCTATGCTGTCGTGCTCTACTGTCTTGTCCTTGATGTGTCTCTTCATTTATATTCACTGATCGACCTCTAGTGAACTTAGTGCGAACCTACTCAGATCTTTCTCGCTCTGAGACCTTACACACGGCTTCCTTGCCTTTCAACAGTCTGGCGTCCCTTCAAACCTTTGGCGAACCCCTAATGAACTTCGAGTGAAGATTATGAGACAACTACTACACAACAGGTGATTTATAAAGCGCACAGGTATTCAAATGCGGAAAATTCCTTCTCATATTATTTCTTAGAAATGGATATAGATTACAGATTATAGAGAGTATTCTTTATCAGAGATAGACTATTGTTGAATTTATCAGACTTTTTCTTTTCACAGAGGAATAAGCATTACCGAAGGCTTCCTGGCAACAGATAAGCTCTGCCTCAAAATATACAGATTCGATTGATATATAGACTTGACTGACTTCATATTACTAATAGATCTGGCCACTTTATGTTCTTACCAGTGCCGAGCACACTGATACGCAGGCTTCTCAAATCTCTAAGACTCTAAGACTCTCCAAATGTGAATGCCTCAAGAATGAGCCTTACCCTCAATTTATAACAAATGAGAGGGGACAAACATTCCTGTAGAGTATCAAACAACTAGATGGAATCATTGCTTTCGGGTAACACCGAGGTGACATCTGCACAAAGATTCCAGTTTGGAAAAGTAAATCCTACGGGAAAATATGCTGTCTGTATTGTTTACATAGTGGATGCTTTTGTACAACAAAGCCCACGAGAAAAGCTGGCCACAATTAAGTCCTTGTGACTGGACAACATTATTACAATAATGGATGCTTTTGTCGGTTAAGCCCATGAGAACCGTCAGAATACAATGATTTCAGGGAATCTATGCTTTTTGTACAATAATTCGTCCCATGCTTTGGTAAAAATTCTCCGAACAATCATAGGTTTCCCCAAAATGATTTGATGCTTAACCTTGGTTAAAACTAACCATTCATAATGACGGGTCATATATTCTCTTAGAGTTTTATTGTCATCATGAAAAGGTGACCATTCTCATGCTATCATTTCTTTGACAGTTTTGTATGGGATGTGGAGGCAATATGGGATGTTATGCTCGAAACATATGTCACAATGGAATCTACAGTGTGACTCATGATAGAGTGGATCCATTGCTATCCTGTTAACGCGGAAATCAGTCCACCAATTTTGCAGCCATTCACATTGTTGATTTATTTGCATTATTCCCATTATGCTAAATTTTAATTTAGTATATTGGGTTTCTTCCTTGTCATCTACAGTCAGAAAATCCCACCATAGCTTTTTATATGCTGCAAAATCATACACTGTATCTGGAAAGATTAGCTTAGGATCTCCTACTGGCTATAATGCAGAGGTCTGAGTAGGCATAGGCCATGCAAGATTCTTGGTTCTATTGATGCATAAATATTTTTCATAAATTCCTCGGCAGCTACCTCCATGACACCAAATTCCTGAAATATCATGAAAGTCTCTTTGAAGAGCATCTTCTGCATATAATGCATCCCTTTTGGCTTTTGTGTAGATCATGTCATGTATCCATTTACTCCCTTTTGGATACACCCTTCTTTCTGGTACAAGATGCTGAATGTCAGTATGTGCTTGCAGATTAGCATCTAACACCTTGGTATTTCTTAATTGCCATGTTGGCTTCCACTTGTCCCTGTATTCTTCCCAATCCTGATTATCTGGTATTGTGCGCATGACTTCTTGTTTCTGATTTTGGTCCCATTCTATGACTATGACCATGATATGTTCTTGTGGCTGGATAAACTCCCTACTGAGAAAATCTGGAAGACAGTTCTTTGTGCCCTTTATATGTTCGACTTGAAAGTTGAAGTTAGCAAAGAGTTCTTTCCATCTGGAAAATTTGGCCTCTCCTGTCTTCTTGATGACCTTAGTTAAGACTTTCTGCAAGGCTGAAGCATCAGTTCGAAGCAAGAACTGTTTGTTTATTAAATGAATATCAAATTTGCTGATATAGTTCCACACAACTTTTACTTCTTTCTCAATCGTGGAGTAATTCTGTTCAGTAGGATTCCAGGTGCCTGATGCAAATTGGACGATTGTTCAGTGCCATCTTTTCTTTGTTTTAGGATACCTCCCCATCCTATATTACTGGCATCTGTTTCAACAATCATGAATGCACTATCATCAGAGACATATAAAATGGGAAGAGACCTTACCTTGGCTTTGATGTTCTGAACAACCTTGGTGTGTTCTCCTGTCCACTAAGGTGGCTCCTTTCTGAGCCTTTGATTTAGCACACTTCTGTTTGTGGCACAATCTTTGTAAAAATTACTGACATAATTCAAACACCCCAAGAATCTTTGAAGCTGATTCTTGTCTATAATAACATTTGGGAATTTGTTAGCGAACTCAAGCGCATGCTTATGTAGAGAGATTTGGCCATTGAATATGGTATGGCCAAGAAATTTGATAGTAGTCTGAAAGACTTCTGCCTTTTTCTTACTCAAAACTAGACCATTATGTTTTACCAACTGTTTAAATGTATGAACATGCTTAAAATGGTCTTGGATGTTCTTGGAGAAGATTAGAACATCATCAATGTAAACTATAAGCCAATCAAAATATGGCTTAAAATTTTTATGCATTACCTTTTGGAATTTTGATGGAGCATTCTTTAAACCAAAAGGCATGACATTCCACTCATAGTGGCTTGCTGGAATACTGAAAGCAGTTTTGAACTTATCTTTTTCTGAAATGGCAACTTGCCAAAATCCTGCCTTCAAATCAAACTTTGAAAATATTTTAGCTCCAACTATCCTACTCATTAGGTCTCCTTTGTGAGGAATCATATAGGTGTCATCTGCAAGAACATAATTTAGAGGTTTGAAATTTATTACCAGCCTTGGGATATCTCTGATTTGTTCTGCTCTTTTGTTGACATAGAATCAATAATAGTTCCAAGGACTGTTGGATTCTCTGATGAGCTTTTTGTTTAAGAGCTGTTTGATCTCTTTTTCGCAGAGATCTCTATATTCCTTGTTCATAGGAATAGCTCTACTTTTACAAAGCTTACTTGTATATCCTTCTTTGTATGGGAGCTCAATAATATGCTGCTTTCCGTGCCAGAATGCATTTGGTTCTTCTGAGCAGCATTAACCTTCAATTTGTTTCTTCAGTTCCCCAATTTTCCTCTTAAACTGAGGATCCTTCAGCTGTTCGTCTACCTTAAGTGTAGATTTCAGATCTTTCAAATCTATCAATTTGGCTTCTACTTTGTCCAAATCTTGGACAGTTTGGACCATTGTAGAGACTCTAGGATTTGAGATATAAGGCAACTTAATCCTTTTTGTTATTCCTTTCGAAGTAGGAACAGAAATAAAATAACCAACTTTGTTTTCTTTTAATCTGGTTGACCCATGTGGCTCAAAAACTGCTAGGAATATATTTCCTAGAATACAGTCAACTGGGATGTCTGCTACTGCAAATTTCAAATTGATGCAGTGATGTTCAAAACAAATAGAAGCCTTAGGAACTTCATACTTGATTTTTTTAGTACCCAATCCTACAACATTTCTTTTTGTAGAAACCCAATATTTTGCTGGTATCACTTTCTTATTTAAAATGTTCACATCAACTCCTGAGTCAAGGAGTGCTGTGAATTCAAACATTTCTCCCTTTATGCAGATGTTCACTTATACATGATGTTGCTGGTAGGAGATAGCGATAATTCTCATTCCTTGAATTCCAAAGACAGGGTCTGTTACACAGTAATTTGTCACCGTCCCTGTTACCCCTTTTCCCGCACATTGGAGGACTTATTCTGGGACCTGTGAGAAATGACATAACCTGAAAACACTTGCATTGTATCCCCTTGAGTATGTACTTCATAAGCCCTGAAGACACCTTCTACAAAATACCCATAAAAAATAGCCCTTTTTCCATTGGCGCGGTTCCATTGTGTATCACTCGCGCCAGCTGGCGCTCTATCTCAGAGTCGCACTCATGCAGCCCAGTTGGGTAAAGTTTTTAACAAACAAAATTACGAAGGTTCTTCCTAACCTATTCATGAACTGATTCCATCTTGAGTTAGTTCAGTTGGGCTTCGAATCTCCATAGAAGAGAAGTAGTTCTCCACCTCTCATGGAAGCGTCTTAGTGTAAAGCCAATCCCATGAATCTTGTGGATGACCCTAACTCCTTCTCCTCTATCTATAAAAGCTTTTCCTTTTGCCTTTGACAAGTTAGAGTCTCCAAGTTCCAAATTCTAAGTCTCAAATTCTGAGAATTGCCAAGTTCATGCTACAAGGAGCCTTATTCATTCCCATGAGGCTAAATCTTAAGTGAGGAGATTCTTATCCAAGTGACCAAGGAGAGAGAGGCTTGTTCCCCATTCCCAAAAAGCTTTGCAAGGCATGTGCTACTGATCACCCAGCCAAAGGAGGATTTGATGTCAGAACTATGGTTGTATTCTTCTTTGTTGTTTATCAATAATAGACGACTATCATTATGGTTCCACTCTTATTGTCTTTGTAATGATGATTGAGTTATATCCTTTCTGACTGATATATAGTTGCATCTATTGGATTTTATGCTTATGTTTGTGTCATTCTTTGCATGTGCAGGTGTCCGTTCACGAGGATCGTGGGGATTGTGACTAGCCGGAGCAAGGGAACGGGAGAGACGACTCTTCTACAAGTACTAGCGTTGGAATCTAGGTAGGCCCTCATCATCTGTCTTTGATTTGAAATTAGGAACCTGTGTGTTAGCGTTGTTTGATTGTTGCTAGACCTCATTTGGGCTAGTAGGGATCACTTCTGTCTGCAGAGGGGATTTACCTTCGCCAACAATTTGGCGACTGCACTGGGGAGTTAGCTTTTTGCCTTGTTGTTTGTTTTGTCTTATTGTTTGATTTGTAAACTTTAGAAGAAATATGAAGTACGGCTATATAGCCTTCGAAACGCTATTGCTCCGCATTAGCAAAGTAGATCAACGCCACTTCAGTCCATCTCCGATTTGGTTTACGAGCTAAACGACTTGGAATTTGCCTTGTTTCTTGGTTTCTCCTACTTGATTACCTTTCTGGGTTGAATCCTTGTATTGCTTCTTGCCCCTTGGTGTACCTGGGTACTGTTGACTTAGATTTGGCTCATTTGTTTTTTTATTTTTCCATAGAAAACTCGGTTGGCGCTCTTTTATAGTGTTACAGTCACGCCAGTTGGCGCGATTTGCTCATTGACAACCCGCGCCAATCCCTGAAAGGCGCTCTTTTTGGCCTGACAGTCGCGCCAGGCCTGGGAACTTTTGAAGTTTGCTTGGCTGTGAGCCCTCTGAGCTTAGTTTTTGTTCTGGGTACCTTTTTTAGACTACTTGAGTGTGTTGGAGTATGATTTGATTGGCTTTGATCTTTAGCCTTTAGGTGTTTGCTTTTTTCTATCGATTTCACATTTCTAGCCGTAGGGCATCTAGTGGCTTTGTCTGTCGAGCCTTCCTCAGGTGTTTGGATCTTCTAGTGGTCCAGTCGATTCTTTGGTTACTCCCTTGCACTTTTTTGGTGGTTGTACATTGTTTTATTGTGTTATTTGGGTGACTTGCTTCACTTTCACTTGAATTCTGCTTCGTTTCACTTTGAGCCTAGATTACATGGCTCATTGGTGTCTTTGGGATCTTTCTGGTTCTTTGGAGTTTTGATTTGTGATTTAGGGAACTGAATGTGCTTGTATTGAATAGAATTTGTTTGTTTTCATTTCTCAAAGTTTGTTTAATGCACTTTGCCATCAACAAAAGAAAAAATCTCTTTTGCTTTGTATTAGTTAATGAGAATTAGAACTTTTCATTTTGATTAGTGATCAGTGATCTTAAAGAAAAGTTTGTTAATCTCCATTAGCTGCATTAGGGAATTTCTTTGTTGTTTTGTGATCATTTCGTTTGCGTGAAAGCTCTCAAACCCTCTCGTAACTAGCATTCATCGAATGAAATGACATATTTTGGCATATAGTTTGCATTTAGGGAATTTTGAGAGATTACATACGGTAAGGCCTAAAACCTGAAACCTAATACAAGATCAACTTTAAAATGAACTGAATGAATCTAACAACACATTGGAACATAACACACACTGTTTAGAGGTCTAGGCTAGAGACGTGCTCCGGTGTCATTAAACCTAGTCACTTTTGTTTCACTCAAGGTTGGGTGATTCCTCCTTCTGTGACGCAATAGTGGTCTAGCACGGATTTGAGCTCCCACGTACCGTCGAGTATATGGGGAGACCCCACTAGGTTATCATCCTTTATCCATAGGAAGCCGTGTCTGCCGCCTTACAAGCCGTAACGCACCGAACACAACATTCGAGAAGATTGACTACCGTACGTAAAGTCCTTGGTTTTCATATGATTGCCAAGGCGTATATGCAGTTTTACGGATTGTCTGGTAACCCTTTTGCCTAGCTCTCCAGAGTAGTCACTTTTGTTCCTTTTCGGACTCCCTAAAAGAAAAGGTCCATCTGAGCACTTGTCACTTCAGGCTCACTAAACATTCGAAGGCGACTAAAGTCATCTTTTTGTCCTTTTCTCGACTCTTAAAAAATGAAAAGGTCATGTTATGTCCTTGCATCTTAAAATTTATTCGGCCACGATCCACATTTACCTAGTTAGATCTTGTTTGCGTTAGTTTGAGTAGGGTTCTTTCTCGTTTGTGATGGGAACTTTTCCAGAGTTTACCAACCCAGGCATCCCCTCTGATGGGAATCCTGGTCATTTCCCTCCTTTCGGAAATGTTGGTGCTCCTTACATGGCAACGTTGTCCCTTCCTGGGTTAACTGTTGGTTTGCCTATTTGGTTGTTCTCAACCTCACTGGTCCCTACCGTCTCAACTGCTGGTCAATCAGTTCCCCCACCCGAACAACATCATGTTGATTCTAAAGTGGACCTCTCCCCTTCTTCTCCTGTTTCTGCGCCCTCATCTTCTCCTTCGCCTGGTGAAAGTCTGGATTCAAGTAACCAGGTGGCTAAGAAGAAGAAGAAGAAGACGAAGAAGAAGAAGTCTTCTAAGCGAGAGGTTAAAAGTACAACTCAAGTCGAGCCACCTTCTGCTCCTCCGCAGAAGGTCAAATTTCCTTATAGATTGTGCAAGGATGACCACCTTCTTCGTGATTTTCCTGGCATTCTTAGGATCCTTGAAGTATGGTATCGCGATCCGGCTCGTCCCTCATCGTCCTCTGAAGCTCATGGCGATGCCACCCTATCAACTGAAAACATTCAGAAGAAAGGGAAGATTCGAATCCCCTGTAGACTATGTGAAGGCAATCATCCCCTTCACCTTTGTCCACTCATGGATAAAGCTTCCGCTGTTTTGGAAAGTCTTACAGCTTCATCACCCCAACTTCCCGTTGGTTATCAACGTCTCTCTGCAGCTGCAGATCGTCTCCCTGTTGACAAAGAGATTGATTTAGATTCTTCTCTTGTCCAGGCTCCTCTTCCCGAACCTGGCAGTGCCAAGCCTGTTCCAGACCAACCATTGGTTGGAAAGAGTGTCAACTCGAGTTCACCACCCGTCGATCACTCTGTTTCGGAAGAGCATCATGCTCATGTTCTTCTCATCTCCTCAGATTCTCCTAAATCCAGAAATGACTCTCCTATCCCTGCTGCTCCTGAAAGTCATTCTTCGGTTCCTATAGAGCATGGGGGAAATCATACGATTCCCCCACCAAGTAGTTTGGCCATCTACTTCGACTGGAGTCACCTGACTGCTTTCCGCCTTCCATCCCATGTGCCTTTCTAGATTACAATGCTTGCCTATGATAAGGCAGTACCTGGCACTGTTTTAGATGAAGGTGCGTGTGTCAGTCTTATGCCGTCCACTACTTGGCAAGCTTTAGGTTCCCCGCAGCTTGGGCCGGTCACACAGAATCTGTTAGCATTTGACGGGGGAACCAGTCAACCTCTAGGGGTCCTCCAAAAATTTCCTATTACTTTGGGAGGCAAAACCATCTATATGGATGTGCCAGTTGTCCAAGGTGCTTTAGATTTCAGTCTTCTCCTTGGCCGTGACTATGTTTATGCCATGGGGGCCCTTGTCTCTTCGCTTTTCCATGTGGTTTGCTTTCCATATGTTATCACTCAGTTTGTAATAAAGGGATACGGCCGAGGTAACCACAAACCAACTTTGGACTACAGGTTCTAGCCAACCTGCAATCGGAGAGGGCTCTCTCTTTATGATTCAGATTTGTTGAAATTGATTTTAGGCTAGGTATTGGGCTTGAGGGTTTTTGTTTTGATTTTGGTGGGAAAATTGATGTCTTCGGGTAGAGAGGCAAAGCATAGTCTGATAAGTTTCAAACCATTGGGCATGGAGTCGAGGAGGAAGACTGGTGGTGCGTTTTATTGATCACATGAGAGATATATGGAGCAAGGTAGCTGCACATGAAACAACGTTTCAGGTTAAAAGGATGGAATGAATGCTAAGGAATGAGAGGCAATCAAGAATCTCTCATTCAGTTTAACAGAAGGAGATAACAGAGCTCTACCCATGGACAATAAAGAATCCCTAGATAATTAGCGAACGCAGGTGAATTATGGTAAATATGAGCTAGAAGGAATTCATATTCATTACCAATTCATTCAGATGAAAACATACAGAAACAACATAAATTGAGCATAGAGTGCTGTAAACAAATTCTAAGCTAATCTTTCTTCCTGCTATTTAGATAGTGGTTAACAATAAAACAGAGGTAAGATGCACTTATTGTTCCAGGCTGCAACACAAGAACTCCACATTCAGTCTTCAGAAATCAACACATCAGACAGTCATACTCCAAACTCTTCAGCAGTCTTTGATTATAGAAAAATTCTCAGGTATACAGTGCGAGTCTCTAGTGAGAATTATCAATCGACCAACCCTTAAAACAGTGCAAGGGTGGTATATATAGGGAAAACTCTTAAAAATTTCTTATTTACAGTTTGACCTAAATAGGTCTGGAGGAAAGATGATTACTTTAACCTAATCCCATCCAGAAATAAATGCATAAAATATCTTGAGCTGCGTTGAGGGCCGCCGTATGGGGACTGAGTAAATGTGTTGTCCTCGGTGGCTTGGTGTAGCTGTCTCTACAATAACTGTGCATGGGTCTCTGCTCCATTGTAGTTCGGTGTCCTTAAATGCTTCAACTGTGATTTGAGAGGTGGGATGGGATTTCACCACCTGATTTGACTTTTTTGGCGGCCATTAAATGTTAACCTGCTTTGGGAACTCAAGGTTTCTTTTAAACAATTTAACTGGTACACTTTGCTGCTTCTCTTTCCTCTGCTACTCTCTGACAAATGAATTGGGTCGCTTCTCTCCTTTGCTGTGGGTCTAATCAAAAATCAATGGCCACTGTTTGGCCTCTATTTCCTCTAAAACTATCTTCTGCTCCTTTCTGCATTCTTCGCAAAGAAAAACGGGTCATTCGGCGCCTTTCGGGCTTGCTGGGGCTGCGTGATGAAAAGATTCCCCATTCAGGCCTATTTTATCCAGCTAGGCGCAAATCGCGCATCAAAACTTCCTCAGAAACTAATTCCGGGGCTACAGAGTGCGATTTTCGCCCTTCGTGACAAAATTTCTGATGACGTCAGCATGACGGACCTCGTACGGCGGATGACGTGGCAGGATGACGTCAACATGATGACGTCATCGCATACAGAGGTGACGTGGCAGTACGGAAGGGGACACGGTGGCAGGACACGTGGCAGGGTGACTCGGCGGTACAGTGGCAGGAGGCCACGCAGGTGGATGACGTGTCATGGTGACTGGGCAGGGGGGTGACGCAAGCGGGTGACGTCACTGGGCAGGAGGCGGTTTCTGGTTTTGGGGCGCACCGCCTTTGGACAGAGGTGGTTTTGGGGGAGGGGGCTCTGCCACAGCCCAGAAGGTGACGCGTGGCGGGAGTACGGCAGCAATACCGCCCATCTCCCGGACGCTATCCTTCGGGCGCGTTGGGAGACGGGAAGGCCCGCCCACCGTAGATCTGTGGGGCGGGCGATCTGACGGCTGGCGGTGAAGGTGAGGCGGCGGAGGGATAAGGGGTGGGAATATACACGGAATATTCCAATTTTAATAATGCACGGCGGTGGGTTAAAACTTAGGGAACGACGGAGTTTGAGGGTTGTATGGGTTTAATGAGCGCGGATAAATGTTTTTATGAACAAAACTTAGGGTAAGGGAGCCAAAAGTGGGTTTTTAAGGGTTTTAGGGCTAGGGGAGAGGTTGTTAGCATGACCAGGTGTCATCTAACTCCTGCTATGACACGGATGGGCTCAAAACAGCCCCTGATGGACCATTTTTTCCCTGACTTAGAAGAAATATGGCTATAGTGCCAGGGAGGGGATATTTAATATTTTTGGGATTTATATACATAGTTTTAGTAGGGGAAGGGGATACAGATTAGGGATTTAGATAATACAGTCAGCAGTTAATATGGAGATGACTAAAAAGCGCTAAGTTAAGGGTCCTTAGGCTAATTTTGGGGAAAAGAACTTGTAAAGTAATGAAATCCTTGAGTGAAGCAGACCTTCACCAAGGCAGCTGATATGGAGAATGATGGAACTAAGAGGAATCAAGCAGATCTTGACCTCTTTGGGGAAGTTAGTAAGTGACTTGGGAAATGAGAAGAAGGGGAAGTCAGTTATGTCTAGCTCGAGCTCCTCTAGATGAAAACCGCCTGATAACTGTGATCTGAAAAGATAAAACACTTTGTAACACAAAATTGATCATAAATCATCATTCTGCCACCTTACAGCTACCTACCCAGCCTACTCACCTAACATTTTTTCTTCTTTCTGGTTTGGGTGCACTTAGATTTGCAGACCCAGATTTACAATTTTTCTTTTTTCTGTTCTCCTATATAAGTCTACACTTATTTCTGCCAGGGACCCAGATTAGGCAGTTGGGCTCCTTTGATTCTCTACCTATCTACAGATCTGCCAAGATTAAACTGTTTGGACATATATCATTCTCTATATTCTAAAACAGGAAATTGAAACCTAGGGAGACCAAGATTAGACTGTTTGGACCTCCCTTTAAAAACTTTTAAAAACTGGAACAATTCATCAAAATTGGAATACAACAGTGGAATTTGGACTAGCACCCTTCATGGCTTTCTTCTTTGGTCTCTTCTGGAAATATGGAACACTGCAGCTTGTAAAGTATGACATATTTGGCTTGTAAAAATGTCAATCATGAAAAATGAACACCTGTTGCAACAGGAGGCTAACAGTGGCTCCACTTGGGGATGGCTTTTCCTTGTGAAAAGCCAAGAACAGTAGGTCAGACTGACTTGATCTTCTATGGTTGCTGTAGGCTGGAAACGTTTGTTCTGGCTGCTAAAAGTGTAAAACTTTGAACTATGAACAACCTCCTCCTCAACTGAATTACTGTGAACTGTGCAACATCGCCTGCTTTCTTCTGCGTGCTTGATAATTATGTACAATGCTGCTGGAACATGCCTTTGACTGCAAATAGTTCTTTGCTACCATGAATTGCTTCTAATGTGACAGTTTTCCTCTTGCTGTTTTGCTGAAATTGGTGTAGAGACAGAGCTTTTAAAACTGGACTACTCACATTGGCTGTGTCTTCTAAATTTACTGCTGCTCCTTAAATAATCGGCCTGCTTATACAAAAATAAAACACAGAGTGCTGATATATACAAATAAGACTGTACAGAAATATATACAAAGCTGCACTGTATCCCTTAAAAGGGATCATGGTAATGTTTTAGCATACGGCCATTGACAGGGCCTTCTTCAGCAGAACTATCCTCTACAGATTTGAGAAAATATGTGTTATTTCCCTGAACAACAGAAATAACGAACGACCCTTTCCATAAAAAATCAAACTTGGCATGTTTGCCTTTGTCTTCCCTTCTTGAGTCCCATCTTAGAACTTTGTCACCAATATTGAAATCCTCGGCCTTGGCTCTCTTATAAAACATCTTTTTAAGCTTTTCTTACAAAATTTGAGCTCTGTCATAAACTTGTTCTCTGGTTTGCTGAAGATGAATGGTTTGATTGATTCTTCTTTGAATGTCATTTGGTTCAGCCTGAATTTCCTGTAACAACTTGATAGAAGGAATGCCCAGGGATGAAGGAAATCTGGCCTCCATGCCATATACCAACTCATAAGGGCTCATTCCAATGGATCTCTTGCTTGAAAGTCTGTCTGCCCATAAGGCATTCACTAGCTTTTTGTGCCAGTTCTTCTTGTTTTCTTCTAGCACCTTCTTTATGATGTTGATGAGGCTCTTGTTAGATGATTCGGCCAAGCCATTACCTTGAGGGTAATAAGCTGTAGAGTGGCCCAAGGTAATATGAAATCTGTGGCAGAAATTGATCATTTTTTTGGACTTAAAGGCAGCGGCATTGTCAGTGATGATTTTCTCAGGGCAGCCAAATCTGGAAAGGATATTGCACTCAAGGAATTGGATAATGATGGTGTCATTGGCTTGTTTGCAGGGAATGGCTTCAACCCACTTAGTGAAATAGTCGGTGGCTGTTAGGATCCATTTGTGTTGGCCTGAGGAAGAGGGATGGATTTCTCCAATGAAGTCAAGACCCCATTGTTGGAAAGGTTTTTCTGTTGAGATAGGTTTAAGGGGCAGGGGTAACAACTTTCTCTTGCCCTCAAAGATTTGGCATTTGACATGACATGGAAAACTTCTTTACATCTGCAAAAAGAGTGGGCCAATAGAAACCAGCCCTTAAAATTTTATCAGCAGTGGACTTCCAATATAGATGTCCTCCACAATCACCTGCATGGAATTCTTTCATGACATTGTTAGTTTCATTCATGGTTAAACAATTAAGCAGTATACCTTCATGATTTCTCTAAAATAATGCACCATCTATAACACAAAATTTTAAAGCCTTCATTTTCAAAAATCTTTTCTTGGTCCTGGACAATCCTGGGGGAGCACACAGGTTTAACAATACAAAACATATATCAGCGTACCATGAGGATTGAAAAAAGATTTCACTTATCTGTGGAGTCGCCAGCTCCGGTTCATTGTCCAGCTGGTTAATGTCTAAGGCTTGGAAATTTGTTTCGGACATCAGTTTAGCTAAACCTTGTCCCTTTATCAGCTTGGTTGGTTTTATTTCTATGTCATATTCAAGGATGTTTGCAATCCACTTGCCTCTTTTGCCTTCTAATCCTTCTTGGGTCAATATATCTTTTACAGTAGCATGTGGGACATAGGCAATCACATGTGAATATAAAATGTACACTCTGAAATCCTTGATGGCCTTAACCAGCGCGTAGGCCTGCTTTTCCATGATTGGGTACTTCAAAGGGGCGTCTCTTAAGGCTCGGCTGAAAAAAGCGATGGGCTTTTCAGCTCTCTGTTCATCCTTTTGTAAAAGGACAACAGCTATAGTGTGATCAGATGCAAAAGAAAATATGATAAAATCTTTGTCAAACTGTGGGTTGGTTAGGACAGGGGTTTGGGTTAAGGTAGATTTTATACTCTCAAATGCTTGCTTGGTTTCAAGAGACCATCTTACCTTGGCATCCTTTTTTAACATGTTGCTTAACAATCTTATCAGCTCAGCTAGATTTGGAATAAATCTTCTTAAGAAGTTGATTTTTCCAAGGAATACTTGCAGCTCTTTTATGTTTCTTGGATATGGGATTTGGAGGATGGCTTGGATTCTTTCAGGGTCAAATCTGATCCCATCTTTTGATATGATGTGGCCAAGTAATTTGCCTTCTTCAAGGCCAAAGAGAGACTTTTTGGGATTCAAGGAAATGCCATATTTCCTACACGTCATGAATATTTGCCTAAGGTGCTCTTCATCAGATTTGGAAAATGGGGTCAAGTCATCAAGGTAGACAACTAGGAAGTCATGTATTTCTTTGGCAAAAGCAATATCCATTGCTCTTTGAAAGGTTGCACCAGCGTTTTTAAGTCTGAATGGCATCTTGACATACTTAAATGTTCCCCACGGTGTGGTAAAGGCTGTTTTGTCTTGGTCGTCTGGGTGAACAAGTATTTGGTTGAAACCTGAAAAACCATCTAGCAAAGAGATTCTAGATGACCCCACTACCCTTTGTAGGATGTGGTCCATTTTGGGCAAGGGATATTGGTCTTTTAAGGAGACTTGGTTTAAATTTATGAGATCTACACAAAGTCTGATTTCACCTGTCTTTTTTCTCGTAGGAACAAGATTGGACACCCATTCACAAAATCTGATAGGTGCTATTATACCTGCTTCCCACATCCTTTTTACTTCCTTTTCAATTGGGGGAAGAAGCATAGGGTTAATTCTTCTAAGTTTCTGTTTGAAGGGTTTCTGGTTGGTTTTCAATGGAATTGTGTGTTGGATCACTGAGGTGTCATAGGATTTCAAATCCTCATAACTCCAAGCAAATACATCTTGTAACTCTTTGAAAAAATCAATGTACTTGGGCTTTTGATCAGGAGGTAAATTTTTGGACAATTTGATCATTTTGGGATTTTCTTTTGTTCCAATGTTGTGTTCTTCTATATCAGTGTTAATGGATTGCAATTTTGGCTTTCTAGGAACATCATTGGCGTCAAACATGTCTTCTAATGGGGTTAGGCCAGCAGGCAGAAAGTTATCCTTTAAGTCAATGATCTCAGCCTCTGCTTTGGTAATGTCTTCCAAGCGCATTTATTTCAACTGTTCAATGTTTTCGTTGTCAAAAATAGTTTGGTTTAGGATCTGTTTGGCTGTTGCAGCTGTTACAGTTTGCTGATCTTCATTTGTTTGCTGTTCTGAATCTGTCATAGCATCTAAGTCAATGTTGATATTTGAAAACTCATGCTCAAGAGCGAGAAAATTATTAATCTGGGTATCATTTTTGAACACTTGCCAATCCTTAACTTTATTTGGGATGGCAGGCCTATGTTTTATTTCAGCTGTGAAGTGATGGTTTGGGTCGAAAGGAAGCTTGCATGTACTAGCGAAGGTTGCTAGGCTGTGTGCGTGAATGTTATGTTCTCTTGAAATTTTGGCCAGCTTGAATTTAGTGAATGCATTGAGTATATTAGTGGCAACAGTCCTATAGGCTCTCATTCTATTGTCATTGGTTACAAAATTACCTTTCATCTGTTGTATGATTCTATCAGAGTCTCCTAGGATAGACACTTTCGCAGTTCCTATAGCTTTGAGTAGTTTAAGGCCTAGCAGCAGAGCCTCATACTCCGCCATGTTATTTGTGCATTTAAAATTCAGTCTGTAGGGATGACCTTCTGCATGGTTGTTATACGTATTGTGAATCTAGACACCTGCCCCTGCTCCTAACTTATTAACGGAGCCATCAAACTCTAAATACCATGTGATTTCCTGCTTGTGGTTGATGCCTAAAGTGTCAGTGAACTCAGGATTTGGCAGATTTGAAATTTTTGTTTGGGGAGTTTCTTCTAGTATGCTGGTTGTACTAATTATTGTGACAGTTTCATCAGTTTGTGCAGCCGATTCTTCATTGATATGTGCTTGTTGTTCCTGAGCGAAGGGCTCATTATCATTTGGATAATTTGTGTCATCATTAAACAAAATAAAGGAATCCATATCAGAGTGGATTGAATAAATGGGAAAATTTTCAGGCTTTCTCTCACTACTTACCACATATTTCATGAGCGTTTCTCTATACAGTCTCTTTGGTTGCCCAAAGACTGAAATAGTGGCATAGGAGAGGTCTAGTTGAAGGGATCCTTGGAGCTTTGCTCCCCATGATCTTGATAGGAGCATACCATACTTTTGTGGAATGTCAGCAACTACTACATCCATGAGGATGGTCTTGCTGGGATATTGGACTAAGGCGACACACAGGTCTTTGATGAGGCCTAAACATTTCACTTTACTTGAGTCAAATGAGTACAGATCTTTGTAAGGTCTTGTGATGTCAAGATTCAGTTTTTCCATAACTGCTTTGGGCATAAGATTGTGTGAGGCCCCTGAGTCAAACATAACGTTGTGCAAAACTTTGTCATGTATATGCAAACTGACATAAAAGGGTGGGACATGTCCATATGTTGATTTTACATTAACCTCTGGGCCAAACAGCAGCTCTGGGGTGTCATCTAAAACATTTACATCATCCCTAACCTCTGGCATTTGAAGTGATCTTTGAATTTGTTGCCTATATACATCGTGTTTGGAAAGTTCTGTGAGGGGAATGGATATCTTCAACTTGGCTACTTCTGCCTCTAAATTAAATGGCTTTTCCAATGGAGTCTTGGTGTTGATAATGGCAGTTTTTTCTGTTTCATTTGAATTATGTGCAATTTTCTCTTTTTTATCAGCGTTATGGGACTTGATTGCTTGCGGTTTTTCAATTTTAGGAGGGATTTTTGGAACACTGTTCGAGCTTTATTCCGAGGAAAAAGGTGGCAAAGGCTGATCTTTGGAAGGCTGTAGGTCTGTTATGTCTTCTAGAGTGACATGTTGCGGTTTCGGGACAGTTGGATAAGCTGGTTCTGTTGCAACAGCTTTGCCTTTAATCTTGTTGGGCTGTTTGCCATCCTTTGTTTTGCTAGGTTCGGAAATGTCAATGGTCCTAGTTCTCAGCTTATATTGTTTGTGTACTTCATACACAACAGTATTGTAACCTTGTTTAAAATCAAAAGACTCGCCAGACTTAGTTTGAAACTGATTGTAGTCGAGTTTATTTTGGTCTTCTTGGCTCAGAAATGTTTTGTGCTCACCCTTTAGATCCATCAGGTTCATGTGAGTGTCCTCTATGGTTTCACTAGAAATAGATCCTTCAACATAGTTGTCTTGTAAAGGGGGTCTTATTTCATGGTCTTGGTTAGACCTACCAGCATTTGTGTTCTGCGTTTTCCTAAAATTTGGGTTCCTTGTGGTATTAGACTATTGTCCTTCCCATGATGCTTTCCTTTCGACATTTTCTACTCTTTCTCCCAGCCTTTGCAGGCCACTGATGATAGCATCAAGATTTTGATCAAAAGCCGAGGGTTCTTCCTTAAAGGTGGTTCTTCTTTCCATTCTAGCTCTGTTTCTTTTGGCAATTAAGTTGGCTTCTACACTAACATCAACGTTTTGCATGTCTGCAAGGGTCTGAGGAGCTCTTTCTTTTAATTGGTATGCCATATCCAGGTCGAATCCATCAGGGAATTTATACAAGGCCAGATAAGGGGGAGGCCTTAGGTTTTGTGGTATTGCATTATATACATTATTGAATCTTGCACAGTACTCCAAAACAATCTCTTGAGGACCTCTTTTAATTGTATCATATTCGGCTAGTATGTGCAAGGGGTCTTTCTTTTTCTCCCATCTGTTGGTAAAGGATTGGTAAAGCTCATCTGGGGTGGTTATGGAATTTGCAGCAAGTGATCTGAACCAAGTTCTTACATCACCTGTTAAACTTTGAGCAAAAATTCTCATTCTCACGCTATCATCGTCTATCTCGTAGTTTTCAAAATAGTCTTGCATCTTTTTAGTGTGTTGGAGGGCAGTAAAAGGACCAGTACTATCAAAATATGTGATTTTAGATTGGTACTCTTGAGGTAAAGCCCCAGGATTAGCAGGCAGTTGCAGGGGTGCATATCTATTGGCCATATTGGCAGGGATAAGTGGAACAACGGGGATAAATGGAACAACTGGGACGACAGGGATAACTGGGATAACAGGAACAACAGTAGCTGTGGTATTTGCAACGAATGGAGGTGTGGAAGGAGTGCTTTGAGATGTGGATGATGAACACGGGGAAACAGGGGTAGACCGGAATAAAACCTTGACAGGAGTTGGAACAGAGCTAGGGTAAGCTGTTTCAGGACTCAAATCAACAAAATTTTCCTGTCTTTCTTGCTTCCTAAGGATTTTTGGGATTAATTTCGGGTTCTCAAAAACAGCTGGAGGATTTGGGTCTGGATTTGACCTTGTGTATCGTGGATTTTTCTTAGGAGCCAGCTTCCGAATTTGTTTTTTGGTATTTCTCTGGGAATATTTTTGTGACTAGCAAGGAAGTGATCAGATTTTGGAATGGCTGTGTATAGCTTAAGACTAACATGATGATTGGCTGAAGCAACTTTTATCTACTCCTGTAAATGTAAAAAAAAAACAGTTTCAAAGGCTTCCTGGCTGACATTCAGGCTTCATCTGTAGTTTTAAGGGATATACGACAATTAGAAAATCGATTTTTCCTGTGGATTTTTTACAACCTTCTTCGTGAAATTAACCGAGGAAAGTTCCCCAGTGGAGTCGCCATTATGTTATCACTCAGGTTGTCCCTCAGGTTGTAATAAAGGGATACGGCCGAGGTAACCACAAACCAACTTTGGACTACAGGTTCTAGCCAACCTGCAATCAGAGAGGGCTCTCTCTTTATGATTCAGATTTGTTGAAATTGATTTTAGGCTAGGTATTGGGCTTGAGGGTTTTTGTTTTGATTTTGGTGGGAAAATTGATGTCTTCGGGTAGAGAGGCAAAGCATAGTCTGATAAGTTTCAAACCATTGGGCATGGAGTCGAGGAGGAAGACTGGTGGTGCGTTTTATATATCACATGAGAGATATATGGAGCAAGGTAGCTGCACATGAAACAACGTTTCAGGTTAAAAGGATGGAATGAATGCTAAGGAATGAGAGGCAATCAAGAATCTCTCATTCAACTTAACAGAAGGAGATAACAGAGCTCTACCCAGGGGCAGTAAAGAATCCCTACATAATTAGCGAACACAGGTGAATTAGGGTAAATATGAGCTAGAAGGAATTCATATTCATTACCAACTCATTCAGATGAAAACATACAGAAACAACAGAAATTGAGCATAGAGTGTTGTAAACAAATTCTAAGCTAATCTTTCTTCCTGCTATTTAGATAGTGGTTAACAATAAAACAGAGGTAAGATGCACTTATTGTTCCAGGCTGCAGCACAGGAATTCCAAATTCAGTCTTCAGAAATCAACACATTAGACAGTCATACTCCAAACTCTTCAGCAGTCTTTGATTATAGAAAAATTCTCAGGTATACAGTGCGAGTCTCTAGTGAGAATTATCAATCGACCAACCCTTAAAACAATGCAAGGGTGGTATATATAGGGAAAACTCTTCAAAATTGCTTATTTACAGTTTGACCTAAACAGGTCTGGAGGAAAGATGATTAATTTAACCTAATCCCATCCAGAAATAAATGCATAAAATATCTTGAGCTGCGTTGAGGGCCGCCGTATGGGGACTGAGTAAATGTGTTGTCCTCGGTGGCTTGGTGCAGTTGTCTCTGCAATAACTGTGCATGGGTCTCTGCTCCATTGTAGTTCGGTGTCCTTAAATGCTTCAACTGTGATTTGAGAGGTGGGATGGGCTTTCACCACCTGATTTGACTTTGTTGGCGGCCATTAAATGTTAACCTGCTTTGGGAACTGAAGGTTTCTTTTAAACAATTTAACTGGTACACTTTGCTGCTTCTCTTTCCTCTGATACTCTCTAACAAATGAATTGGGTCGCTTCTCTCCTTTGCTGTGGGTCTAATAAAAAATTAATGGCCACTGTTTGGCCTCTGTTTCCTCTAAAACTGTCTTCTGCTCCTTTCTGCATGCTTCGCGAAGAAAAACAGGTCATTCGGCGCCTTTCGGGCTTTCTGGGGCTGCGTGATGAAAATATTCCCCATTCATGCCTATTTTATCCAGCGATGCGCGATTTGCGCTAGGTGCAAATCGCGCATCAAAAACTGCCTCAGAAACTGATTCTGGGGCTACAGAGTGCGATTTTCGCCCTTCGTGCCAAAATTGCTAATGACGTCAGCATGACGGACCTCGTACGGCGGATGACGTGGCAGGATGACGTCATCGCATATGGAGATGACGTGGCAATATGGCAGGGGACACGGTGGCAGGACACGTGGCAAGGTGACTCGGCGGTATAGTGGCAGTAGGCCATGTAGGTGGATGACGTGTCATGGTGACTGGGTAGGAGGCGGTTTCTGGTATTGGGGTGCACCACCTTTGGACAGAGGTGGTTTTGGGGGAGGGGGCTCCGCCACAGCCCAGAAGGCGACGCGTGGCAGGAGTACGGCGGTAATATCGCCCATCTCTCGGACGCTATCCTTTGGGCGCGTTGGGAGACGGGAAGGCCCACCCACCGTAGATTTGTGGGCAGGCGATCTGACGGCTGGCGGCGAAGGTGAGGTGGCGGAGGGATAAGGGGCGGGAATATACACGGAATATTCTGATTTTAATAATGCATGGCGATGGGTTAAAACTTAGGGAACGACGAAGTTTGAGGGTTGTATGGGTTTAATGACCGCGGATAAATGTTTTTATGAACAAAACTTAGGGTAAGGGAGCCAAAAGTGGGTTTTTAAGGGTTTTAGGGCTAGGGGAGAGGTTGTTAGCATGACCAGGTGTCATCTAACTCCTGCTATGATACGGATGGGCTCAAAACAACCCCTGATGGACCATTTTTTCCCTGACTTAGAAGAAATATGGCTATAGTTCCAGGGAAGGGATATTTAATATTTTTGGGATTTATATACATAGTTTTAGTAGGGGAAGGGATACAGATTAGGTATTTAGATAATACAGTCAGCAGTTAATATGGAGATGACCAGAAAGCGCTAAGTTAAGGGTCCTTAGGCTAATTTTGGGGAAAAGAACTTGTAAAGTAATGAAATCCTTGAGCGAAGCAGACCTTCACCAAGGCAGCTGATATGGAGAATGATGGAACTAAGAGGAATCAAGCAGATCTTGACCTCTTTGGGGAAGTTAGTAAGTGACTTGGGAAATGAGAAGAAGGGGAAGTCAGTTATGTCTAGCTCGAGCTCCTCTAGATGAAAACTGCCTGATAACTGTGATTTGAAAAGATAAAACACTTTGTAACACAAAATTGATCATAAATCATCATTCTGCCACCTTACAGCTACCTACCCAGCCTACTCACCTAACATTTTTTCTTCTTTCTGGTTTGGGTGCACTTAGATTTGCAGACCCAGATTTACAATTTTTCTTTTTTTTCTGTTCTCCTATCTAAGTCTACACTTATTTATGCCAGGGACCTAGATTAGGCAGTTGGGCTCCTTTGATTCTCTACCTATCTACAGATCTGCCAAGATTAAACTGTTTGGACATATATCATTCTCTATATTCTAAAACAGGAAATTGAAACCTAGGGAGACCAAGATTAGACTGTTTGGACCTCCCTTTAAATTTTTTTCAAAACTGGAACAATTCATCAAAATTGGAATACAACAGTGGAATTTGGACTAGCACCCTTCATGCCTTTCTTCTTTGGTCTCTTCTGGAAATATGGAACACTGCAGCTTCCAAAGTATGGCATATTTGGCCTGTAAAAATGTCAATCATGAAAAATGAACACCTGTTTCAACAGGAGGCTAACACCACACAACGGAAGAATCGTGACTATAGATCAATTATCATTCTTTAGTCCCCTGGTGCCTCCTGCGCAGCTGCCATCCCCTCCTGGTTTTTACCCACCGGTTGTGTCTGCCCCACCGCAAGTCAACTACGTGGCTACCTACCCCGTGCCTGTATCCCATGATGATGCCGTCGTGCATAATGTCCTGGGGGCATTGGGTCCTGACTTCCAAAATGTTGTCCTTTCACCGGGAATGACACCCTTGGAAGCAACGATTTCCTGTTCATTATGATGAAGTTCGTTCGGAGCATAGTTCGTGTTCCTATGTCAAGCTCCTTAAAAAATGAAACTGGGTCCATCGGAGCATAGTTCGCTTTCCTATGTCAAGCTCCTTAAAAAATGAAACTGGGTCTGGCCCAAGGACAATTCTTATCTTGTGTCGACCTTGTTAAAAAATGAAACAAGGTGTTTGAGGATAGTTTTGATCTCATGTCAACCTCGTTAAAAAATGAAACAAAGAGTCCCGAGGATAGTTTTGATCTTGTGTCAAACTCATTAAAAAATGAAACAAGGGTGTTGAGCATAGTTCCTGATCTTGTGTCAAGCTCGTTAAAAAATGAAACAAGGGTTACGAGCATAGTTCCTTGTCTTGTGTCAAGCTCGTTAAAAACGAAACAAGGGTTATGAGGATTGTTCTTTCACTGTGTCAACCTCATTAAAAAATGAAACAACTCCCTTTCCAAATCAAGTCTTTGATTAAGATCTCGTAAAATCCAAGTCGAGTCTTTCCAAGATCTCGAAAGTGAACCTTCATTCCATCCACCTCGTTGAATGCAATGAAGCTTGGGGGGCATGTACCTCGTTTTGCGTCATTATGCTGGGGGCATGCGAACTCATAACAAGCATAGTTTTTCGTTTCAAGCTTGTGTAAACATGAAACCGAATCCAAGCAGAGTTCTCCATGGTTCAAGCTTGTGTAAAAATGAACCCATACCCATTTTACATCTCGTGATTGCTGTCTTTATCTGCTAAATTCTGCTAGATGAGCCTTGGTTGTTTTGATTACATCGCCACCATCTTTGGCTGATCATATGCTTTCACTTGGTTGTTTTACCTTTCCTGAGGGCCAGCAGTTACGAGTGGTTTTATTACCCAGCCTCTTGACCATTACATGTTTTGAGCAGTTCCACCATTGCCAGAACCAGTTGCTACCCTTTATGCCACTCGTTCCTCCAGGGCGAGTCACCTTTCAGCTCTTTTCTGACTCGTAAAATATGAAAAGATTGCCGAGTATTTTCCCTTTTTGACTCGTTAAAGAGAATAAAAATGGAGGTCTGCTTTTAGCTCTTTTCTGACCGTCTAAATATGAAAAGAACGCCGAGTTATTTCTCTTGACTCGTTAAATGTAAATAAGAGGCGGTCGTCTTTAAACTCTTTTCCGACCGTGTAAAGACGAAAATATTGTTGTGCCCTTGTAATTTCAGGCTCGTTAACGGTTATGAAACGATGTGATTTCGATCGCTTTTTTACTTTTTTAGGTCGAAGTCACTAATCATGAAAAGTACTCCTCAATCGTAATGGTCGAGCGGTTCTTTCGAGCATTGTTTTATACTTTTTCGGGCTCGAGAGACACAACTTTACAAAAAAGGACACCCCTGGAGTTTACTTTTTTGCTGTCTTTTCAAACTCTCTAAACATGAAAAGACGCCGAGTTTTTCCTCTGTCAGAGTCGTTAAAACTTGATGACATTGGATTCCGTCGAAATGACGCCTTTCAAGCATATGTTATCCCCGTCAAGCTTGTCATAAAAAAAATAACCGGGGTACTCGCCAGCAATGGTGGGGAAAATGGAACCACAATTATTGTCGTGTCGGCAGTATGTCGCTCTTGAACATGGCACTTGTCTGCATTCGTGTCTAGGTGGGGAAATCTCATCTTGTTTTTACACTTGCCTCCATGGGTTTGGGTTATCCTGTTTGACCTCTCATCTGCTCATTACCTCGTCATCATGACCCTTGATCATTTGATGTCAAATACTGCCAAGTCCACTATCGGGCCGCCAATATGTTCAAGAGAAGTTGACCTTTGTAGAATACTCAACCTCCCTCTGATACCTCACGCAAAACATCTTATCCTTCTCTGTCTCGTGTCGATGATGTGGGAAACATTATGGCCCACCTTCGATCGAGGTCAATTCCTATCGACTTCAGCTCATTATCCAGGAAGTTGACCTAGAGACTCCCTTCAGGTGCCTTGGAGCCTGCATGCCTCAATGGTAGGTTCTTCGTGTTCGACGTGAGGTTTTCATCATTAGCCTCCGATCGAATGATTCTACAGGTGTTCGACGTCGACTCACTGATTCGCATGCCGTAGATTGTACCTATAGTACCTTGAGGACCATTGTCATTATTAGTGGTACCTCTCGCGTCTGTTAACTGTTTTCATCACTGACTAGTAATCAGACGATGTTCTTACATGTTCGACTTCAACTCCCATATTCGCATGCTTGAACTTGTACTTTGTTCGGGTCGAGATGGAGCGCAAGACCCTGGATTTTGTCTGTTGAGATCCAGGTTGAAATTTTGTGGATTATTATGATCATTACATGACTCATTCACTGGATGGCTACGACCATGCCTGAGCCTACTTATCGATCCTTATTGGATGGCTGCGCCCATACCTTGGATCTGGATTTTTATGTACTCTGCTATGGATGGCTGCGCCCATACCACATACGTCATGTAATTGAGAGATCAATTGTACTTCTTCATGCAGGTTCTCCGGCGGCAGTGTTTTAAGTTGGCCACGTTCTTGTAAAGCATTTCACCCCTCTCTCCCTCGGGCCTCATGCTTTAGGGGGCATCTATTACACAGTAATTTGTCACTGTCCCTGTCACCCCTTTTCCCGCACATTGGAGGACTTATTCTGGGACCCGTGAGAAGTGACATAACCTGAAAACACTTGCATTGTATCCCCTTGAGTATGTACTTCATATGCTCTGAAGACACCTTCTGCAAAATACCCATAAAAATAGCCCTTTTTCCATTGGCACGGTTCCACTATGTATCACTCGTGCCAATGGGGGAAATCCTCCAAAGAGGGCACACCAGCTGGCGCTCTATCTTAGAGTCGCACTCGCGCTAGCCCAGTTGGGTAAAGTTTTTAACAAATATGCTTACGAAGGTTCTTCCTAACCTATTCATGAACTGATTCCATCTTGCGTTAGTTCAGTTGGGCTTCGAATCTCCATAGAAGGGAAGTAGTTCTCCACCTCTCATGGAAGCTTCTTAGTGATAAAGCCAATCCCATGAATCTTGTGGATGACCCTAACTCCTTCTCCTCTATCTATAAAAGCTTGTCCTTTTGCCTTTGAAAAGTTAGAGTCTCCAAGTTCCAAATTATAAGTCTCAAAGTCTGAGAATTGCCAAGTTCATGCTACAAGGAGCCTTATTCATTCCATGAGGCTAAATCTTAAGTGAGGAGATTCTTATCCAAGTGACCAAGGAGAGAGAGGCTTGTTCCCCATTCCCAACAAGCTTTGCAAGGCATGTGCTGCTGATCACCCAGCCAAAGAAGGATTTGATGTCAGAACTATGGTTGTATTCTTCTTTGTTGTTTATCAATAATAGACGACTATCATTATGGTTCCACTCTTATTGTCTTTGTAATGATGATTGAGTTATATCCTTTCTGACTGATATATAGTTGCATCTATTGGATTTTATGCTTGTGTTTGTGTCGTTCTTTGCATGTGCAGGTGTCCGTTCACAAGGATCGTGGGGATTGTGACCAGCCGGAGCAAAGGAACGGGAGCGACAACTCTTCTACAAGTACTAGCGTTGGAATCCAGGTAGGCCCTCATCATTTGGTCTTTGATTTACAATTAGGAACCTGCGTGTTAGCGTTGTTTGATTGTTGCTAGACACCATTTGGGCTAATAGGGATCACTTCTGTCCGCAGAGGGGATTGTCATTATTGGTGGTACCTCTCGCGTCTGTTAACAATTTTCATCATTGACTGGTAATCAGACGATGTTCTTGCATGTTCAACTTCGAATCCCATATTCGCATGCTTGAACTTTTACTTTGTTCGGGTCGAGATAGAGCGCAAGACCCTGGATTTTGTCTGTTGAGATCCAGGTTGCAATTTTGTGGATTATTATGATCATTACATGATTCATTCACTAGATGGCTGCGACCATGCCTGAGTCTACTTATCAATCCTTACTGGATGGCTGCGCCCATACCTTGGATCTGGATTTTTATGTACTCTGCTATGGATGGCTGCGCCCGTACCACATACATCATGTACTTGAGATATCGGTTGTACTTCTTCATGCAGGTTCTCCGAGAGTAGTGTTTTTAGTCGGCCATGTTCTTGTAAAGCATTTCACCCCTCTCTCTCTCTCTCAGGCTTCATTCTTTAGGGGGCATCTGTTACACAGTAATTTGTCACCGTCCCTGTTACCCCTTCTCCCGCACATTGGAGGACTTATTCCAGGACCTGTGAGAAGTGACATAACCTGAAAACACTTGCATTGTATCCCCTTGAGTATGTACTTCATATGCCCTGAAGACACCTTCTGCAAAATACCCATAAAAATAGCCCTTTTTCCATTGGCGCGGTTCCACTGTATATCACTCGCGCCAATGGGGGAAATCCTCCAAAGATGGCGCACCAGCTGGCACTCTGTCTCAGAGTCGCACTCGCGCCAGCCCTGTTGGGTAAATTTTTTAACAAACCAACTTACGAAGGTTCTTCCTAACCCACTCATGAACTGAATCTATATTGAGTTGGGTCAGTTTGGCTTCGAATCTCCATAGAAGGGAAGTAGTTCTCCACCTCTCATGGAAGCTTCTTAGTGATAAAGCCAATCCCATGAATCTTGTGGATGGCCCTAACTCCTTCTCCTCTATCTATAAAAGCTTGTCCTTTTGCCTTTGACAAGTTAGAGTCTCCAAGTTCCAAATTCTAAGTCTCAAAGTCTAAGAATTGCCAAGTTCATGCTACAAGGAGCCTTATTCATTCCCATGAGGCTAAATCTTAAGTGAGGAGATTCTTGTCCAAGTAACCAAGGAGAGAGAGGCTTGTTCCCCATGCCCAACAAGCTTTGCAAGGCATGTGCTGTTGATCACCCAGCCAAAGGAGGATTTGATGTCAGAACTATGGTTGTATTCTTCTTTGTTCTTTATCAATAATAGACGACTATCATTATGGTTCCACTCTTATTGTCTTTGTAATGATGATTGAGTTATATCCTTTCTGACTGATATATAGTTGCATCTATTGGATTTTATGCTTGTATTTGTGTCATTCTTTGCATGTGCAGGTGTCCGTTCACGAGGATCGTGGGGATTGTGACTAGCTGGAGCAAAGGAACGGGAGGGATGACTCTTCTACAAATACTAGCGTTGGAATCCAGGTAGGCCCTCATCTTCGGTCTTTGATTTGCAATTAGGAACCTGCGTGTTAGCGTTGTTTGATTGGTTCTAGACCCCATTTGGGCTAGTAGGGATCACCTCTGTCTGCAGAGGGGATTTACCTCCACAACATGGTCTTTTTTTCCTTCAACAATTTCAAGATTTGGATTAAGATTTTTGGCATATTCTGTTGTGTCCCATGAATGAGAATTTTCTTCTACAACTTGCTTAACCTTCTTTATTTCAGCAATTTGGGATTTCAAAGCAGAAATTTCAGATTTAATATTATGGATCTCTCTACTTACTTCTCCCAAGGTGAGTGAACGCACTTTGTCTGGCTTCTCTTGATGTCAGTGGAAGGATCTGGTATTCCTTTCAAAAGAAGCATCAACAAATAATGGCTTTTTACATGTATCTCTGGAAGAACTGGATTTGAGCTGGTCCATGAATGCCTCTGTTAGCCGATTCTTCATTTCTCCATCTTCCATTGCTTGAATCTGAGAAAGAATTTTTATCTCATATTCTTTTGTGGCAGCCATTAAGATTTTCTCTTTCTGTGGTCTGAAGGATATTTCTTCAGAGCTAGAATCACTATATGATTCTGAATCAGAATCATAATGCATCTGACAAGCACATTCTTCCAATTCAAGACAAGAACAAGATGTTGTTTCAGAATCTGAACAGTCTTGCATGTGTGCTTGTAATTCTTCTTAGGACAAAGAACTAAAAGAATCAAAAGATGATTCTTCAAGTTGTTGCTGCTGAGTTTGGTCTTTAATTACCACATTTGGGTAGCGTTCTGTTATGTGAGAGTGGGCACCGCACTTCATGCATTGTATCTGTCCCTCTTGCTTGATATTTTTACCTCTCTGAAAAGAGGCTTGGGACTTCTTCCCTCTGTTTTTCTTAGATTCTTATCCTTCTGGACATCTTCAGGATGTATGTCCAGTTTTTCCACATAACCAACAAGTGAGATTGTTCCATTTCTCTTGTTTGGATGTATGCATATGAATGTCAGAGGGTCTATAATAATGTGTCCTGGGGACATACCTGTAGTAGCCCTTTCTGGCTTTGAAGGAGTGACCTTTAGATCACTGGGAATGCTTTCTTCTGTATTTATAGCCTTTAGCATTCTGTTTATACTCTTTTTTAGCTCTTTTCTTTGCTTTTCTTCTCTTGACCAAAGGGTCATCGACTGTGAGTCCATATTTGCTGCAAATGGACTTCTTGTCTGGGAGCTTTGAAAGTTTTTCCAAAGATTTGTTTACTTTGGAACTTGTGCATAAGCTCATTAATGTTTTTGTAATGTGAGAATAAATCTCACCCCAAGTATATGATTCTAATGGCAACTGAAAAATCTCTTGCAACTTGATATAATCAACAAACCTGGGTGGAAGGGCAACAAGATAAACCTGTTTCCATAGCAATTTTTTTGAATCTTTCACTTCATAGATTCTTTGCATCCAATCCCTGTGAAAGTCTTCATATTGTGACATCTTGTGACACTTGAGATTCATGAGAATAACTTCATTCTTATCTGTAATCTCTGTTTCACTGCCACACTAGTGCTCCAAGATCATAGATGTCAGAGCTCCTATCACGTTGCTTGTTGAGCCATCTGAATTGTGAATCACATCTCCTGCTTCATCTTTAAGCACTTCTGCTTCCATTTTTATCAATAGTTCTGGAGATGATTCAGTCTCCCACCACCTGAGCAGTGTTCCTGTAAAACACTGAATAATAGTCTTGCATGCTTCTATTTCACTTTTTCCTCTAAGACACATGAGTTTATATTCTGTGAACATTATATCAATTAATTGTCTAATCTGATCAACACTCAGATTATCAATATTCCACTCTCTGTGTGATTCAGGGAAAAATGTATGAGCTTCAGGAAGCTTGACTTTGTCTTCAAGATCAAGTGTAGGATATTTACTGAACCTCCTTTCAAGTGGTTCATATATGGGAAAGATCTGAGACTCAGATTCTTTCTTTTCATCTTCTTCTTCCTTGAATAAGGAAGAAATGGTGACTTTTTCTGTAGCCTCTGGTTTTTCTGCTAAAGATGTGGCTACTTCTTTGGGAAATAGTGCTAGGAACCTGTTGATTGGTTTAACAAGATCTTGAATCTTTATATTTCTTTTGTAGAGAAAAGAGGTAGGAACTGGTTTATCAGTTTCTGACAGATTTATTTTTCAACATTCTCAGTTAAACCAGATATCAGATTTTTAGTAGTATCCATATGATCTACTATTTTCTCTTCCACTTCTTCTATTTTATTTAAAGATTCTTTGGCATAAGATCTAACAACAGATGAAGTATACTATACATCGTTAAGCTTTCCGTTAACCTCATTCAGTGAGACTTGAAAAATATCAAACTGTTTCTTTATTTCTATAGCCTTTGCTGTATTTATCTCTAGATCCTTTATTGCTGTATTAGTCCAGTTGATTTGTTCACTTGGCTTTTGAATCCTTCCATCTATCCCCAATGCATTATCATCTTTTTGAACCAAAGGAATTGCCTTTGCTGCATTTTGATTTTCTCTGATGATAATTCCTCTGTATGGGAGAAAAGTAGATGGAGTCTCTACTCTAGTGCCATCTAAAGCAGTCCAAACATGTTTGGTGGATGATGAAGAGGATGATCCTATCAAGACAACTTCAGGGGAAACATTTTGCTTCCATTCATAAAAGGAAATCCAAGAATTTGTGACTTCCATATAATGTTTCCAATCTTCATATAATTTAATCTTCTCCTCAATAGTATGACTAAGGCCAAACTGCTCTGCTTCTGGATTGGTAAATAAGTCCCAGTTCAACATGGATTTCATCCATTTAGAACTTATTTCTGATTTCAAGCAGCCATTCATCAGAGTAAAGAACTTGTGCATTTCCACGACTACAGGCTTTTTACAGTCATCTGGAACAAGACCAAATCTACATGAAGGAATCAGACCTTTTGCTTGCTCAAGATAGCCTAGTCCATATTTTGGCTTGGTTGGTCTCATTATACTGAACATCTCTGTCAATCTGGGATCTTCCCCTTCTAGAGTGATAATCTCATGCATCATTAGAACATGGTCAGAGTCTGGCTCATGGGGAAAAGGGATGTTTGAACATTTTCGGTATGGGCATGTATTAACTGATGTGGAAGCAGGAGCTTCTCCAGTTCTTTGATGGTGATTCTCATGGATGACAGATTCAGCAAGGGTACATAAATTTACTAACGCAAGCCTAGAGCCTAGCCTGCAATACCCAGGATCTCCATTAATTTGTTCATGACAAATTACATCTCAGTAAATGCCCAACTTAAACAAAAAAACTCATTCACTGGCATATTCATTCTTTGAATCCTTCATAGCAAACCAAATGATAATGTGAGTTCAAATCTCTCTACACATAAATTCATTTTGAAGTCTTAAGTGAAGACTTTAATTAGAACTCCATTAAGTTAACCTCTTGACCAAAGCTTATCTCCTCTTAACTCAACATTTAGGTGCGCCCTTAAAACTCCCCAGTTTGAATATAATTATCAATTAACACATAGTCATGACAATTTTAATGTCAATGACACATACATGACTTACCCATGCAATCAACGCTCCTTTCTTCTATTTGCCATTCAACCTGCGCTCCTACAGTTCAATTCCAGTAATTCGATTTCATTTCAATAGTGTCCTGGAATACCAACATTATTTACTCACCATGTATCTCAGCATCTGCACCTCAGTAATGATTATGGAATTGCTATTTCTCCACACAGTTATTAAAACCAGTTCTAATTGCATTCCAATGAATAAACAGAGTTTCAGGAATACAGTCCTGTGTTGTCCAGAGTTTCAGGAATACAGTCCTGTGTTCTCTTACCTTTGATTACAAATTGAGACTTTCAATTATCCATACAATCTTTACACAACGTTCCATTCAAACATTTCTGACATCTATGTGTCGACTGTTCTATTATTTAAGCCAGAACTTCTCCATACATGAAACCCAATGATTCATTGTATTTGACATAAGTCGATATCACTTGTTTAATTTATTCACAATAAATACAGTTTAAAACGCTGCGCCACTTATACATACCAGTGATTCAGATTTGTTCCAGCTTTTGTAACTCTTAGCGCGGAATTTGCTCTGCTGTCATCATATCCTTCATGAACCATTTCACTGCTTCAATGCATCCTCATCGCCTCTTCAATCTACCATTAAGTCAATCTATGCCAGGATTGACATCGCTCCAATAGAATTCACCACAATTTAACACGCCCAATTCTTAACCACGTTATATGAGTTCCTGCAATTCATTCACAAATTAATACTTATTTTGCAGGCAGAATACCATGAGAATAGCGCTCCATCATTTCATAACAGAAATGAGAATCGATCCAGGATTCTCATTCAACATTAACGCATTAACGCATTCCTGAATTGAATCTGTAATATATAACATCGAATCTCTAGTGTTTAACGCCTTCAACGCTGTCCATACACCGATTTCCAGCCACGTACTAATACGTTTGGCCAACGCACATCCACTCTGAGTATCGATTCAATTTAACTTAGTTGCAGTTCAATTATTAAATACCTGCAATACAGATCGACTTCACAATTTCTTCAACACAACATTTAAATCGATCATTGTTTTTATTTCCAATGTCCAGTCACAGAACTCTGCAAAAACCTTGCGCCCTGTATATTTAATTTTGCATTTGAACCCAATTTCAATTTAACAGTTTTCCCCCAATGTAATTTCGTTCAACAGTTTCACAATACGCACTTATAAATCGACATAAAAGTATACAGATTCATCCTTTCAAATAAGAACTATAATACTTGTTAAAGTCGATTCTTAACTTATGTGCAGAGTTTGTCTATAAAGCTTATCAAATGACTGAATTTAAGAACTCTAACTCATTATACCAATTCGACCAGAAATATAAAACTCACACAAAATTCCAGAACAAATTCCTCATTGTATAAACAAATGCAAAATTAATTTCAAAACCCTTTGTGCATGGCCAGATATTCAACAATTGGCCCTTACAAATTACCAGAGGCTTACAGCCTTGGCTGTTCAAACCAGCTCTCTACCACACTCTCTTACAATCTCAATGTATTTTTCTCTCAAAACCCCTTCCTATTTATACAATTTTGAAAATGATCTAATTTAATGCTCAATCCCCTTAATATCTCAATATCACTAAAATATCTCAACAAATCCTCTTATCTAGAACCTTATCCCTTTATATCCTTAACTACTCAAATTCTCTCATATCCTTTTATTAATAAAAGGATATTTACAAAAATCCTCACCTCCTCCTATTTTATTTAAAATAACAAATTAATTTAATAAAATATTAAAATTTGTCACATCCCCTTTTAACATATTTACAAAATAAAAAAAAACGCCCTTGATGCTCATGCATCATTTACAGTAACTTTACATTCAGGACATGTAACTTATAGGGAATTGAAATTGACTAGCTGGGCAAATTCAAACAAAGAAATATGTTTTCAAGAAATTGAGCTAGAACAAGCGGTATCAACAGTGGATGGATCTCTATAAAATCTGGAACTTTTGCAGGCTCTTTCAATTCCTCTGTAATCAATAGTAGATCTTCTAGGGAAAGACAAAAAAACAGAGGATTGGTTCTCTTGGATATCAGCAGAGGTTATTCTTTTAAGTGTTGGAGGCTTGGGATTAGAAACTACCCAATATTCAGGGAATGTAAGATCTTCCCATCGAATTGTCTGATGTTCTATTTTCTGATTCTTTGAATCTATTAGAACAACAACACTTGCTTTTGAATCCCGATTGGGTGTATGGTGTATGGCTGGGCATAAGGTATTTGTGTGTCGGAAACATCCTCTGGATTGTATGGCTATGTTATGTATTTTCTGGTGTATATCAAACCCTGAAGTCTGGATCTGCAACTGTAGGATCTGATCTATTGTTTTGTCAAAGACATAGACTGAAAAATTAGGATAACAGTCAAAATATACTGGGCCATGCGACAGAGGGGCAACTATACCTCCTATTAAGGAATCGATATACTTATTATGAGTAAGATCTCGGACTGTGGCTAGCACAAAAGTATTTAACCCTTGATGAGTCAAAGGGTTGATCCCGATCCTTATGCATCCCAAGTGCAAATATTTTGTTTTTAACCTTTTAGCTTTGGCCTGTAAAGTTTTTGGATCCAGAAGAGGGATAGACTGAATATTGTCAAAATTCTCCTGAATCTGACTAATAGACTCCTTTATACTGATTCTAGTGGCGGATTTTAAATGGAATATAGACAAATCATCATAAACTTCTGATGTAGAGATACTAGGTAATTGCCATCGAGCAGACGATTGTGGCTCTTCATATTCAAGTTCTGCTTGATTTAAGACTCGACTAGAACTTGATGGAAACATATCCCTAAGGGGATTCTCTGTAGCGGATGACTCTTTGTCTTCTAATTCATGGAAATATACAAACTCCCTGAATGGATCCATTAATATGAGTGATGATTAAGAATACCAACCTCTTGAACCAGATCATTAAAAATGTAAGTTTTCATGATGGTTACCGTTACTTGTCTTTAATATGTTACAAATATATATATATATATATAGTTTTAATTATGTAGTCACGTTTACGTTTAATAACTGAAGTTCAAATGCACACGTTTTATTTACGATACATTACATATCCTCTCAACATTAAGAAAAAGCATGCAAATAATTCGGCAGCAAAACCATTTTTGCACACTTGAAATTGTGTTTTTCTCCGTGTATAAGCAACTATATTCTTGAGTATATTTTTATGTAATTTAATAATTTAACACAGTGAGTTATAATGTAACGTGTGTGAGTTTGAATGTTCATATAGAATTGGTGCAAATTTAAAGGTGTAAAAAACATATTTTATTTGTATTTAACTTGTGGGCAAAGGTGTAAAAAATATATATATTTTAATTTAATTTATTTTTTTAATAAAGGTAATATTTTTGGACCAAAATGTAATAGATTAAGGATAATTATACTTTATATATAAAGATATTGTTTTTTTAAAGTAGAAATAAAATAGATTATTTGTAATTTTTTATATTTATATTTTACTTTATAATTACATATAAAAGTTTATTTTATATTGTTTTTTAGTAGAAATAAAAGAGATTATTTGTAATTTTTTATGTTTTTATTTTACTTTATAATTACATAAGTTTATTGAGTTAGTTTGGGTGGTTGAATGTTTTGAATTCTACCTAAGTGGTGGGCCTACCCATCCCAACCGGGAGTATGCTGGGATTCGCGAAAAGCAGCACCTTACGATGCCCATGACCAATCGGATTCTGACGTACCAGTGGGTACCAGAGGAGATTGCTATGATCGCCACTGTATCCGTATCGAAGAGATGCGACAAAGTATTCGAATCATTGTGCAATGTCCTAATCGAATGCCTAGTGGCATGATGAAAGCCGATGATCGTAAGCTATGTCCCCCATCACGATGTCAAATGAAACTACCCATGTAATCGTATAAGAAGTTTCAAGATTAATTTTCCAAATTGGTTGTCTTTATTATATGTATTATTCAATGTCACTTTCAAGTCAAGCATAATAATTAATATTGATGGATTTGTAGTGTGTATCATGCACAAATGCAAGGAAGTCTCTAAGAGTTTTTTTATGAGGTGTACAATTTTAGTGTTCTTAATAAATAAGAGCATGTGTTTCCTCTTAGGAGGTCACATGTTTAGATTCAAAGAAGGGTAGGATTTATAAATCCTCATAAATTTAAGTAGTTAAATCATTGTGTGAGGGAGATCCCTTATCTCACAAACAAGGGGGTCTCACATATCAATTAAATGTTTGGTTATGCTCTGACCTTAAGATTTGATTATTATTATCATTATTGTATATCTAGAGTTGTTCAGCGTTGGTAGCTCGAGCGACCGAGCATGTTTTGTTCTCCCATCTAGCCTAGTTCAAATCCAACGTACATGTTTGGGTCATTGTGCTAAGCCTCGAAGAGTAGGCACCCCCACTCACATGACGTCTCAGTTCTTGTTGAGTCATAAATTATTGATATATGTAGCTTGTGAGCTATTGGATATACTCTTGGTGTTATAGTTGCATATGGAAGATTTGATCTTGGTCCTCACCCATATTTCTTCATTGTGTTAACAATTCACCATGATTGTGTGTGTGTGTGTGTAATTTCTCACCTAGCAACTCTACCTTTTATAAGAAAAACAATATAGAAAAAAATTGCCCTTATAATACCCTAGAACAACATATTCACAATTTGAGGAATGCAAGTAATATCCTCTTGTTAGGAGACTTTAATGCTAGAATTGCAACTGAACAAACTATTCTTGTATGCAATGATTACAACCATAATCCTCTTTTGCTAGATGATGACCCTTTTACAACTGGTGGATACAAAATAAACTCTAAATACTTGATCGAGAATTTATCAGGTATTGAGTTTTTCAAGCTCTATAGTTCTCAAGACCTTATAATTTGCATTGGTGTATTCAAGTGCACAAAGTGCAACAATATGACTTGTATTCATGGGCTTGATAGTAGTGTCGTGGAATATGTGATGTGTGATATCCCTATTTCCAACCAAATTGTGAATTTTGAGCTCTTAAATGACCGAGAGCTTAACTCTTATCATTGAACTTTAATCTTAACTCTAAACTTTTCCATGCACAAAAGCCACATGCAAGAGAATTTTGAGAATCAAAAGCACTTGCATTTTGACAAAAGTAAAATGGATCTCTTCTTAAAGGATTTAAATAGGGATTTACACCTCTTAACTTATAAGAATAGCATAAAAAACCTCTATCATAATTTTGCTACATCCTTTAGCAAGTTCTCTTTTGAGGTGTCATATAAATATAATAATAGAACTACCAACCCTTGGTGTGATAATGATTGTAAAATTGCTAGAAAAGTGATTATAGTTGCTCCTAATGTATCTTTAAAGCTTGATAAGATAAATACCACAAAGCTCTTATTAAAAGGAAGAAAAATACCATATAAATAGAAAACAAGAGTGGCTGCTACACCTATCTAAATTTGATCCTAGAAAGGTTTGGAGGAAAATTATAATTTGTAAAACTAAAGAAAATAATATAATTCCCTTAAAGAACTAGAATTCCTAACTTAAAAACATTTATGGACCCCCTAACACCATGGACATTATTTTGAATGCCCCTATAGAGGATGAAATTTTTCTTTGGAAGACATTGAGTTTGGGGTTGAGTGGGTAGCTAATGGGAAAACTAAGGATATTGAAAGTTATCGAGATGAAAATTTTAAAATAGGAGGGCCTATCATCATGCCTCACTATTGACAGTGCTGGAAATCCGTCAACCAAGGGGATCCCCCTGGTATGAAGTCCCAATTAGACCTCAGACCGTTTGGTATAGGAGGCCCATCTGGTATAAAGGCTCGGTTGCCAAATCCTTTAAGATTTTCCTTGGCTCTAGCTGTCAGCACAAGAGAGTGATGCAATGGTATCTTCGAAAAGCAAGGTGAGTGTGCCTAGTGAGTGTGCAATGCAATTGTGTCTAAGTTTTCTTACTACAAAAAGGGGGAGAAAAGTGAGCCTCTTAGTGAGAGGCACTAGTACCACCCAGGAAGAGATACACATGAACTAGAGGGACCAGTCAAACATCCAATGGAATATTCCACAATGGATGCAACAATCGTTACAACCAATGAGAAACGGAAGATCCATCTAACTTCTAGCAGAATAGTCCATAGCGAATGTGACAATCGTTATAACTGATAAGCAAGGAAAGGTCTGTCTAGTATCCCGCAGAATAGTCCACAAGGATGAGACAACAATAAAAACCATTACAACATATTCTCAACAAGATGAGCACTAAAATAATCGAAATAGCTCAACTATCTTAGTACATTTGAAAGAAAACATGAAATACAAGCATCCACATAATAGTCCTACAAACATTCATAAGTCATGCATGAAGAATGTGTTAGCCTTAAAAGGCTTATGTTATTAAGTAAAAGTTCTGAGACACATATTTACATTGTACATCACTAGCCCCAGTAGGGGGGCATTGGAGCCACTCCTTTCTCCTCAAAGAACTAGATGGTCTCTCTAATGCCTTGCGGGAGGAGCCCAGGTGAAAAGTCCTTTGCTCATATAATGAGGTGTTATATACAACCAAGGGGTGATGCTTACCCCTTGTGAATTTTTGACTACCCTCAGAATTTTCAACTTCCTATGAATTTTCAACTTACATGACTCTTCATATTTATGTGTGTCCATTGGACTTCCACTTTACAATAAATTTGATTTACAATATACATGGCCCACAATAGTGATGTCGTATATGAAAACTCATGACATGACTTGACATGACATTGCTGACATGGACTGGATTGATGAGGTGGAAATGTAAAGTCACTGTTGTTGCTGAGTGCTAGATGTATTATTGGATATGCTTTCTCTTCTCCTCTGCATATCTTGGTAATGTGGGGTCTTCAATGATCTTAAGCCTTGTGTTCCTTTTCTTTCTCTTGGTAGGTCCACTTGTTCGTTCAACTACAAGAGAGTCATTAGGCATGCTTCCCTCCTTCTCCTTCTTCATTATCTCGCCATGACTTGATAGTGTACCTATTCCTACAATTCACTCATGGCGGGATGATATCAATCCAAAAACTCCCTAGTCTAAGATGATGTGTTATTATCCATGAAATGAGCTCGAGACAAGTGATAGGTTGGGAGAGAGGGCCCAGTAACTGCGCATTGAGTAGTTTCAGGTGACAACGAGAGAGATTGATCACTGAGATTGCATAGAGCGCAACTCAATATTGACTGAGGAAATTTTCAGCACAGTCCCCACTAGGGAGAGAAATTGCGCAGTGGCCATTGGGAGTCAAGATTGTGCATTTTAGGCTAGTAGTGGGTGATGCAGGATGAGATCTTGGGAGGCCAATTATACGCAATTTTCAGAGGCAAGGGGGACTGGGCAGTAGAGAGGCCTGGAGGAAAAATCTGCACAGTTCTTGAGGTTTGTGAGGTCCAGCTGAGGGAAGGACACTTAAGGACAAATCTGCTTAGTTATGGAGGCCAAGGGAGGTTGAGCTCTCTGCGCATTATGGGGTTCCAACAGGCAAGGGAAAAACTTGAGGACTGAAAGTGCGAAGTGTGCAGTTCAAGTTAGACTGGGAGGAACAACTGCACAATTCTGGGGGTCAAGGAAGGCTGTTGGGCTTTGTAATTTCTCAGTACAACTACCCTGGAGGACAGTGACTATGCAGTTCTAAGTAACAAGGTCACATCAATGAGGGCTTAGATTGTGTAGTGCACAATTCAGTTGGGGCTCGGTGAAGTTGAGTTTCCTAGTCGGGAAGGTTTTCTGAAAACGGATAAGTGTGGGAAGAAGATAGAATTGTGATGAACTTGAACTTGTGATCACACACTTAACATACTTCGAAGAAACGACAACATAGACCACCAGAGAAAAAAATAAATTATTACCCTCTTTGTGACTATCTCATGGCAAGAAGCAACAAGTGTGACACTTGAGATAGGTTTTAGGACGACTGTGATGACACTTGTGCGACAGTGCTCAAGAATTTGAGTATGAGTGTGATATTTGTTTACATGGCTAGGAAAACTCATATAAACAAAGGCCAACCTTTGAAACCACCAAAAAAGGATCACACATTACATATCAGTCAAACATGCCAAAAGATGATAGTTAGCCCAAGAAGGGAACGAAACACTTGGCGAAAACACATGGAATGAATTTTAGTGTTTGTGACCATACATGCCATTGAAGACATAATGATATGACATTGGTAAGCTTTCCTTCATACTACCCTAAGAGGTGTATTTCAACTTCATGAAATATGTGCTTTTTTTTTCATACATACCCTCCAAAGGGTTGTGAATCAGATGGAGTCGTCATGTAGTCCCTATCTTCCATCATACCCATGGGTTCCTTGGTCTTCTTATCTGATGATTATCTTTTCTCCTCAGCTCCTTGAGTGTCATCTAGTATGTCCTCCTTCATCTCTTTCTTTATCATCTTTCCATAGTGTAAGAGATTACCTACATCTACAACTCACTCATGAAGAGATGATATTAGTTTAAAACCCCTAGCCTAAGATAGAGCACTTGGATTCATGAACTAAGCCAAGACTAAGTGACAGGTCAAGGGAGAAGGCCCATTGACTGCGTGATTGCGCAGTTCAAGCAGCCAAGGGTCAAGATTGATCACTGAGATTGTGTAGTGCACAACTCAGGCCAGACTAACGAAAACTTATTCACAGTCCTCACTAAGGGAAAATTTGTGTAGTGCCCGCTGAGGGAAAAAATTGCACAGTTCAAATAAGTAGTGGATGATGTGGGATGGGGCTATGGGAGGAAAAACTATGCAGTTTTAGGAGGCAAGGGGGACTGGGTAGGTGAGAGGCTTGAGGAATAGAACTGCGCAGGTTTTGGAGACAATGAGTTCCAACTGAGGGAAGGACACTGGAGGAAGCATATGCATAGTTTTGGATGCCAAGGGAGGCTGGGATTTCTTCACATTGTGTATTTCCAGTAGGAAAGGAAAAATATTGAGGGTTGTAGATGCGAAATGTGCAATTTAGGAAGGTTGGATGAGGCTAGGTTGCAAGGAATCCTCCAGAATTTGACTAAGTTTGGGATCCGTGGAATTGATGTGAACAGTGATAGAACTTAACTGTGACCACACACTTGGACACTTAGTGATACAACATAGATAATCCAAAACATATGAAAACATACTTCTCTTAATGCAACAACCTTTCTGGCAACTTATGATAAGTGTGGCTCCGACGATAGACTTTGTGAGGATAATGACAACACTTGCGTAATAATCTGTGAAAATTTGGAAATGAGTGCAAAACATGTCCATATGATGAGAACAAATCATTTTCACAAATATTTCCCCTTGAAGCAAACCAAAACTCCCCTTTGCATGATAAGCGATAATTCCCATGCTCGAAGATAACACTTGCTATATAAAGATAAAAGTGTGAACGACTCTTAAGATCCAAGAATGGAGCTTGAAATCATCAACTAACAAATAATTTACTAAAGAACGACCGATCACAAGATCCACAGTAGGCTCCAAAATTTGAGTGTAGGCCAAAATTTGGAGGGTGTTGCAGCCACTACAACACTTGGCGACACACTGGTAGAATCCAGCTTCTCTATTTTGGTTAACTCCTTCCATGTAGGGCCTTGGTTCTTCAGAGACTATTGATTCATCGTGCAGATTAACTTGGCCTTCCCATTTACGCCTCCAATAGACATGGTCCCCTATATAGCTCTTAAGTCAAGCACAACATAATATTCAACATAATCACAATGTTTCAAGTCGAGAAAGGTAGTGTAGCTCGTAAGCTTAAGATTTTCAGAGTATAATTTTTCATCTCTGGTGTTGCTCCACTGCTAGCAGGCTTGGACAGTACCTCGGTGGAGTCATGCAGGAACACAAACATTTCTCCATTGCCAGCGATCCTGGAAAGTACCTCGACGGAGTTGCTTGCTTCAACTCTCTCTGTAGGAAGCCTTTCTCTTCTTTTGCCTTTATTTATTTATTTTGGGGCAGAAGAGGGATCCAAAATTATTGAGAGCATAAGAGGTTGTTCCTTCAGAGAAGCATATAAATACATTTGATTTAGGTTTACCCGTTTAGATTTTTACCCTTCTGTGTTTCTACTAGTTGGATAAGCTTGAGAACACCAAAGCAGAAAAACCAAGTATAGGCATGAGGTTTCTGGACTAGGTGTGGGTTCATGGTTGGACCAAAAATCTCCTTATGGACAGAACATATTTTCCGTCAGAACTTCATCGACCAAAAGATGTAACCAATAAAAGGAAGACAAACAGATGGCTAGCCAAATGCTGAAGTTTCACAAGACTATCTATAGTTCGGCCACACACATACTAAGAAGCCAAAATAGGTTGAGGCACAACACTTATTCACATGATGAAGACAAAAGGAAAACTCAACAAGAAAGAAAGCAATAAGAAAATAAATAAAAAACACAACAAGGAAACATAACCAGAAGACAAGAGAACAAAATGGATAAAGCAAACACGATGTAGAATCAAAATAAGAAAGTGAGGATAACCTACAAGAAGCGAGTGTAGAATGAGTGCAAGAAAGGGAAAAATAGGATGCAACTAATCCTACTCCTAATCCAACAGCTAGAAGGTCGGGGGTCACGTATAATGAAATTTCTAGTGAATCCATCGTAGTCATTCTCGACTTGCATCCACAAAAATATGAAAATTAAAACAGATAAAATGTGATGTGCAATAGAAGATATAAAAACTTGAAAAACTTGCATAAGAAAAGGAAGGTCTTTCCCGTGGGCAGAAATGTGTGTCACACCCACTACTTTTATCCAATTCACATGCTTACCTTTTCGATGAATACCATTTTTCAACAAACCTTGAAAGCTTCTTGTGGATGTGTCTTCATCTACACTGAGCCCCTTAGCAAGCGCGAGGAAAGATTGAAACTTGTTGTTTTCTATAGAGCTTGCCAGGTAAGATTGTTCCAGCCATTCAACGATTGGATCATAAAATTCATGATGGCCCTCTTGAAAACCCTGTAATCTTGGAAAAGATGAATTTTCAATTAGAGGAGCAGGATCACGATGGGAATCTAGTAAGGGAAAATAGATCTGATCATTCTGAACGGTCATGCCAAGACGGTGAGGACCTGCCACAACCATTAGCGAAGGTTGAAGTGCTGTGCTTGCTTGACAAAAATATAAATAGGGAGATGTTAAACAATGAAGATCAAGGAGTGTGAAACAACTGTCATTGGATGTGCTGATGGGAAAATGATAAGCTGAATGATAGTCACCAAAGATAGAGAAACGATCAGATGAGCTGATTGACGCATCAGATTCCCAGTTTGCAATAAACCGAGAAAAATCGATTTGAACATATCACAAATGATCTAAACAATTGAACCAAGTTCCTTGTGAACCAAACATGACAGACCACCTTCCTGCAGCTGGTGAAAAATTGTACAAGCATCGTGTTCACCAAAAGAGTTTAAAAATAATGCTAGCATCGCAAGTGCATGAGACTAGTTAGGATATGGTGAATGGGGAGGAACGTGATTCGTGTGACAACTTGTGCATTCATTATCACTCAAGAGGATTTATGGTACGATGAGAGGACAAATATGCAACATCAAATTTGCAAGAAGACTGAGGAGTTTACCATTAAGGGATAAATTCAATAAGCTTGATTCCTTCGGGTAAGGATAGCCTTTGAAATTATCAACTTCAAAATTCCATGATTCTGTGAGAGATTCACATTCCCAACCCAATTTTTATGTGAGAACTATAATAGATTCTTGAATTTCATTAGAAGTAAAATCTTGAAAATTTGAAACGTCACACCCGGAATACCAAACATTTTTCACAAGGAAAATTACATTGAGTGAAACCATGCAGAGAGACGGATTGTGTGAGAGAAACCAGATCCGACTTAGTGCGGGAGCTTACTAGAGTAGCGAGATCCTGACATAACCATCAATGGAAGTTGAAGTGCCTCGACTTCCTGGCAGGTCCCAAAACTTCCCAAGATTGTAGAATCAAATTTTGAAGTTTGAACCAGATCATGCATGGTTTGAGGATAACTGCTACTGTTGATTTTAGTAAGACGACTGCTCATTGGATAGAAGCCAACTCTGTCTTAGATTTTAATGGATTTTTCAACTTCAACAACCGCATTGCTCAAATTGGAAGACTCTTCTAATCGCAAATTCAAAGAAAAATGAATCGGTGAGATCTCACGAGCAAGCTGATTTGAAGATTTTTCCTCATGAAAGAGAAGAGATGATGAGAAGTTATTTATGATTTGATTGTTTTCAATTTCATCATATAAAACCTTACTGCCTTGTGTCAATCGAGGGGATAAATCATGGGATGAAGAAACTGAAGAGCATGAGCTATCTCTGTCGCAAGTAGATGTATTGCAAATGGTAGGACACAAGGGATGGTGAGGTGAAGAGGAAGTTTCGATATGAACATCGTGTTTGACCGAAGTAGATTCTAGATCCAAATGAAAATCTTCATGAGAAATTGAGAGATCATATGATGTGCCTGGGAATTTGTTGCGGCATACAGAAATAGAGTTATCATCATTGGAATGATCACTGCCCAAGGCGGGAGATGATTGAAAGAATTAATTGCATTGGATTCTCTACCAAGATTAGCGGATTGAGAATCATTCAAGAATGGAAACACAATATCTTGACATGGAACATTGAAAGCATATTCACCTTTCTGCTCCTCTACATGCATAATGTGAATACTTTGTACCTGATTGCAATTTGAGCGAATAACTTGAGAATCAAGAGAATGTGAAGAACCAACTGGTGGAGCAGATCGATCAAGCGGGTTATGGTGATTCACAAGAGTTTTGGAAGAATAAAAATTAGGAGGTTCAGGCTCATTGTGTGAAGAGATAAGAACCAAGTGCTCAAACTCTTGTTTCAAGAAATCCCAATTTATATGTTTTTTAGGAATTTCATAACAGAGGTGAAGGAATCGATTAGAAAAATAATCAATTGATTCATTAGGCTTCATTATTAAAAGATTGATTCTTCCACAAACATCTCGGTATTTATACTTATCGAAGGCTTTATGGAGCTTCTTGGCAAGCTGGTTGAATGAATGGATATAAGCAATGGGTAATGTATGATACCAACGATTAACACGACTTTTGAATGTGAGGGTGAGTAATCTAGCCATGACATATTTGGAACATATTCTGTGAGAAAGACAAAGATGGACAACTTGAAACAGATGTTCACAAAAAGTTGATTGACCCTCACCATCGAACTTAAATTCAGACATTTTATGAATAACTTCCACAAGGATGGTACAATTCATCTCTTTAGAAAAAAATCTTGGGATTATGATTTTGGGAAGAGCCATTTTAAATAAGAGATTCAAACTAGACTCAATGGGCACAACCTGTTGTCTCACCCTCCTTTTAGCGCCATTTTGTTGTCAGTGCTGGAAATATGTCAACTAAGGGGATCTCACTGGTATGAAGTCTTAATCAAACCTCACACCCTTTGGTGTAGGAGTCCCATCCAGTATAAAGGCTCAATTTCCAAATCCTTAAATATTTTCCTTGGCTCTAGCTATCAACACAGGAGAGTGACACAATGGCATCTTCAAAAATCAAGGTGAGTGTGCCTGGTGAGTGTGCAACACAACTGTGTATAGGTTCTCTTATTACAAAAGGGGGAGAAAAATGAGCCTCTAAGTGAGAGGTAATAGTACCACCCAGGAAGATACAGACATGAACCGAAGGGACCTGTCTAATATCCAACAGGATAGCCCACAATGGATGTGAAAATAATTATAACTAATGAGAAAGGGAAGATTTGTCTAACATCTAGTAGAATAGTCCATGGCGGATGTGAGAGTCGTTAACTGATAAGAAAGGAAAGGTCTGTCTAGTATCCTACGGAATAGTCCACAAGGATGGGACAACAATAACAACCATTACAACACATTCTCAACAAGATGAGCGCTAAAATAATTGAAATAGTTCAACTATCTTAATACATGTGAAAGAAAACATGAAATACAAACGTCCACATAATAGTCTTACAAACATTCATAAGTCATGCATGAAGTAAGTGCTTACCTTAAAAGGCTTATGTTATTAAGCAAAAGTTCCAAGACACATATTTACATTGTACATCACTAGCCCCACTAGTGGGAAACTGGAGCCACTCCTTGCTTCCCAAAGAACTAGCTGGTCTCTCTAATGCCTTGTGGGAGGAGCCCAGGTGAAAATTCCTTTGCTCATGCAATGAGGGGGTATATATAACCAAGGGGTGATGCTTACCCCTTGTGAATCATTGACTACCCTCATGACTCTTCAAATTCCTATGGCTTTTCAACTTACATGACTCTTTATATTCATGTGTGTCCATTGGACATCCACTTTACAATACATTTAATTTACAATATACATGGCCCACAATAGTGATGTGGCATATGAAAACTCGTGACACGACTTGACATGACAATATTGACATGGACTGGCTTGATGATGTGGCAATGTCAAGTCGTCGTTGCTTCTGAGTGCTAGATGTATTCTTGGATATGTTTTCTCTTCTCATCCGCATAGCTTGGTAATGCAGGGTCTTCAATGATCTTCGATATTGTTTTCCTTTGATTGCCCTTGGTAGGTCCACTCGTCCGTTCAACTACAAGTTTGTCTTTAAGCATGCTTCCCTCCTTCTTCTTCGTCATCTCACCATGAATTGATAGTGTACCTATTCTTGCAATTCACTCATGGCGGGACGACATCAATCCGAAAAATCCCTTATCTAAGATGATGCATTATTATCCATGAACTGAGCCCGGGATAAGTCATAGGCTGGGAGAGATGGCCCAGTAACTGATGGGCCTCCAAATTAGACACAAATTAAGGCCCATTTAACCTTTCTTAGGCACATGAAGTCTATATTAAACATCTCCTTCTAAAATAAATAATGTTTTTTTAGCTTTAATATGTTCATTAGGAAGGTTTAGAGATAATTGCATATTTGTGCCTAATATTATTTATTTTTAAAGAATATTGTGAGAATATTGGGCAGATTATGAAGATTCGGAGGAGGAGATAATTTAGGGACTTTATCCCTACTACAGGAGGAAAAATATTGGATAATAAATCAACAAGATATTATGAAATTATTGCATAAATTCTGGAGCTCCAATGATTGAGAAAATCGAGGAATGCGTTCCCTGTCATTTAATGCAGATTCCTAGTGTTGGGAACTAGATCAACTATTTGAGAGATTTTTGTGGGGAAAGCTTCCTCCTTTCAAAGAGAATGATTCCTCATCATTTTGTATAAGTAATGATTCAAATTTTCCTCTAGGGGTTGGTTTTTATTAGTCTTCTTGTGCAAAAAACCTGTATTTTTGCAGCTCCACTTTCAATTCTAGTAGAGATGTACTTAGATTGATTCAAATAATGAAGATTGGTGCCGTTTTTAACTTCTAAAGCTTGGTTTCCTTCATAGGACTCTGAGTATCCTTGGGCTTGGCCATCCTAGGAGCCTCAGAGCCCTTTTGTATAATTTACTTTTCTTCTTTTCACTTCTTATTCACATGCATCTCTTATTCTTGTTTTTCCTATTTCTGCATTTAGTATTGATGATTTCTTGTTGTAGGATTGGGTTAAATGGTTGAAGTGAGTCCTTTTGTAGGATCACAAGCATGATTTCATCCTTGGAACAAATTTGAAAGGTCATATTAATCATTCAACTACTTGGATTAGGTTGCTTATTCACAAATCTAAAATATTGTGGAAGTCCCTTGTAGCAAATAGTAGTAATTTTATGCTATTTTTTAGAACATGCTAATGAGATTCATTTGAGTTTATTCCACTTGAATTAGGTCATAAAAACATTCAAGTTAATAAAAAAAATTACCACATTTCATTTTCACTTGATTAGGTTAGTCATTTGATAGGTTAACTAGCTCACTAGTTCTCGAATTTCTATATTTTAGACTATTAATTTCTGCTATTTTTTAGCATGTGTTAACAGCGGTATTTTTGAGTGATTCACTTGGATTGGAGACCTAAGACATCCTTTTCAATAAAGTGTCCCTTACCATTTGTATTTGATTTAATTGGTCATTCGGTGAATTATATCTTCCTATAACAAACTTGTAACTTTTTGTAGCAAACACTGTAACTTCTCGTAGCACTCCAACACGTGTAAACTTGACCAAATTTGCTCAAAACGCTTGGTTTTTGTCTCTTAAGGTTGAACCATAACCCCTAGTCTCTAAATATATGATTGAGGAAGAATAAAACTTCAATTAGGACACACCTTTTTAAAAAGTAGATTAGGCCACTCATGCTCTTAGGATTTCAATTATAAATTGTTGTTCTTGCCTAGGATTAATTTCTTTTCAAAGTAAAATTTCCATTTATTCAATTTGTTTGTGATTTGATTTCAATACATTCACTCCATTACATCATGACAAAAAAAGATGGACACATTGTGTGCTGCACATATAGTGCCGATACCTCTTAAGTTTGTACGAACCCCGGGTTGATAATTAAAGTTGGTAGCCTTGGGAGTTGCAACATTCTTGTTGCAATAATGAGGCTCATCAGTAAATGAAAATTGTAGAGTTCCAAGTGATATGGAGAGAGTTGATCTTTGAGACTACACAGAGCGCAACTCAGGCTTGACTGACAAACTTTTTAGCACAGTCTCCACTGGGGAGAGAAATTGCGCAGTGGCCACTGGGAATCAGGATTGCGTAGTTCAGGCCAACAGTGGGTGATGCAAGATGAGACCTTGGGAGGTCAGTTCTGCGTATTTTTCATAGGAAAGGGGGACTGGGTAGCAGAGAGGCTAGAGGACAAATATGCACATTTCTTGAGGTTAGTGAGCTCTGGTTGAGAGAACGACATTGAAGGACAAATCTGTGTAGTTCTGGAAGCCAAGGGAGGCTAGGCTCTCTACGTATTGTAGATTTCCAGCAGGCAAGGGAAAATATTGAGGACTGAAAGTGTGAGGTGCATAGTTCAATTTAGAGCGGGAGGAACAACTGCGTAATTCTGGGGGTTAAGGAAAGTTTTTGGGCTTTGGAATTGTGCAGTACAATTACCCTGGAGGACAGTGACTGTGCACTACGAAATTAGAGGAAGCAAGGTCACATCAATGAGGGTTGAGACTACATAGTGCACAGTTCAGTTGGGGCCCAGTGAAGCTAAGTTGCCTAGTTGGGACAGTTTTCCGAAAATGGCTGTGCGGGAGGAAGATAGACTTGTGATGAACTTGAACTTGTGATCACACACTTAGCATACTTCAACGAAATGACACCATAGACCACCAGAGCAATAAAGAAAGTATTACCCTTTGTGTGACTATCTCGTGACAAGAAACAACAAGTGTGACACTTGAGATAGGCTTTAGGACGACCGTGACGACACTTGTGTGACAGTGTTCAAGACTTTGTGTATGATTCGACAGGTGTTTACATTACTAGGACAACTCATATACACAAATACCAACATTTTAAACCATCAAAAAAGGATCATACATTACATGTAAGTCAAACATGCCAAAAGACGATAGTTAGCCCAAGAAGGGAACAAAACACTTAGCGAAAACACATGGAATGACTTTCGGTGTTTGCAACCATACATGTCATTGAAGACATAATGATATGATAATGGTAAGGTTTCATTTTTACTACACTAAGAGGTGTATTTCAACTTCATGAAATATGTGCTTTGTTTTTCATACCTACCCTCCAAAGGGTTTTGAATTAGATGGAGTCGTCATGTGGTCCTGATATTCTATCATACCCTCGGGTTCCTTGGTCTTCTTATCTGATGGTTATCCTTTCTCCTTAGCTCCTTGAGTGTCATCTAATATGTCCTCCTTCTTCCTCTCCTTATTTATCATCTTGCGATAGTGTAAGATATTATCTGCATCTGCAACTCACTCATGACGAGATGACATCAATATGAAACCTCTAGCCTAAGATAGATCACTTGGATTCATGAACTAGGCCAAGACTAAGTGACAAGTCAGGGGAGAAGGCCCAATGACTACGCAATTGCGCAATTCAGTTGCCAAGGGTCAAGCTTGATCACTGAGGTTATGCAGTGTGTAGTTCAGGCTACACTGATGAAAATTTCTGTACAGTCCTCACTAAGGGAAAATTTGTGCAATGCCCACTGAGGGACAAAATTTTGTAGTTCAAGTAAGCAGTGGCTTCTGTGGTATGGGCCTTGGGAGGAAAAACTACACAGTTTTAGGAGGAAAGGGGGATTGGGAAGCTAAGAGGCTTGAGGGATAGAACTGCGCAGTTTCTGGAGACAGTGAGTTCCCTCTAAGGGAAGGACATTAAAGGAAGCATATGAGTAGTTTTGGATGCTAAGGGAGGTTGGGATTTCTACACATTGCGTAGTTCTAGCAGGCAAGGAAAAAGCTTGAGGGTTGCAGATGCGAAGTGCACAGTTTAGGAAGGTTTGACGCGGCTCGGTTGCTAGGAATACTCTAGAATTTGGCTAAGTGTGGGATCCGTGGAACCGATGTGAACAGTGATAAACTGGAATGTGACCACATACTTGGACACTTAGTGATCCAACATAGATCATCCAAAACATACGAAAACATACTTTGCTTAATGAAACAACATTTCTAGCAACTTACGACAAGTGTGGCTCTGATGATAGACTTTGTGAGGATATCGACGACACTTCTATAATAGTGCATGAAACTTTGGAAATGAGTGCGAAACATGTCTATATGATGAGAAAAACTTATTTTCACAAATTTTTCCCCTTGAATCAAACCAAAACTCCCCTTTGCATGGAAAGTGATAATTATAATGCCCAAAGATGACACTTTCTAGATAAAGATAAAAGTGTGAACGACTCTTAAGATCCAAGAAGGGTGCTTGAAATCATCAGCTAACCAATAAGTGACTAAAGAATGGATGATCACAAGATCCACGGTAGGCTCCAATTGAGTGTAGGCCAAAAGCTGGAGGGTGTTGGAGCCGCTACAACACTCACATACACAAGTTATTCAATTTGGTAGTGAAGCTAGGCTTCCCTAAGCCTTGGACGCAGAACCTCAAATTGCATATCATTAAAAGTGGAGATAAAAGCATTTCCTCTAATTATAGGACCATTGTGATTAGCCACACTTTAGTCAAGTTGTATGAAAGTATTTTGGAAAAGAATATTAGCCTATGGTTAGAAAGCCATGGTAAAAGAGCTAAATGCCAACTTGAGTTTTGGAGATATCATTCAACTTCAGACCACCTTGTTACTCTCAAGATCATTGTAGAGGAATGTCGTAATAATAAAATTGATCTCTTATATTGTGGAATATGTTGGAAGAGATAATGAATCCTCTAAAGTCAAGGGCTGTTGTGACAAGGCTGTACAAGAGTGTTATTTCCAAGTTTAGGACCACTAAAGGTTGGTCATGAGAAATTAAATGTAATATCAGAGTCAAGCAAGGGTGTCTCTTATCCCCTACCCTTTTTGGCATATACATTAATAAGCCAAAAGATTGATTCAAAGGTGCAGGTTGTGTTGGACCCATACTCACTAATATGGAATTAAATATTCTTCTTTATGTTGATGATATTGTTATTTTGGCAAGGAGCCATTATGATTTTGGCAAGCAACTAGGAACCCTCCAATATTTCTGCTCTAAGATGGGTACGACTATTAATATTGAAAAAACTAAAGTCATGATAGTTAAATCCAAAAACACCTCATAAGACACTTTCATATATGACAACAACAACTTGGAGGAAGTTCCTTCATACAAATTTATTGGAAGTGATATTGAACACAAGCTCAATTGGAATTATAACATTGAGGAAAGGATATATGGCGGATAACAACTTATTGTGGGATTGCAACAATTGTTAGTCAATAGATCTTTGGATATGGATAAAAAATACACCTCTTTGAGACTCTTTTCACTCATGTTATTCTATATGGATGTGAGTTATGGGGTTGCAGTATCTCTAGAGAGTTATGGAGGAAGATAGAATAGGCCCAAAAATAGTTTATAACCTTCAATCTCAAGATTAAAGGAAATGCTTTCCATTTTAGCCTCCTAATTGAGCTAACCATTTCCTCCATTGAAAGCATGGCCATGACTAGGTATCTTATGTATAAGAAGAAGTTAAACAACATGGAATCCAAGAGGTTTCCTAAAATTTCTGCTAACTCTAGCCAACACCCCCATCTTTGGATCAAGCGGGGATGGAATAAGGATGTAGTCTTGGCTAGACCATTTGGGGATAAATAAGGATATCATTTTGCAGAATAAGGATAATATTAAAATTATTATTGCTCCAAAACTTAAGGAGAAATTGTGGGCTGATAAATAGTTAGAGGGAAAAATGAAACTAAGATATTATAAGGAAGTGATCAACCCCTATATTAAAAACAAAAAATATCTCTCTATCTTAACTAATGTTAAGAAGAAAATGAACATTGCTAAATTAAGAACAAATTCTCATGAGCTTCACAATTAAACTAGGCATTGGTCAATCACCAAAACACCATGGGATGAAAGAGTTTGCCACCTTTATAACAATATGAGGGTTGAAGATGAAAATCACTTTATCTTAGCTTATCCATCTTATACTCGCAATCAATCTATTTTTCAAAATATTTGTCACACTATAACCTTCTTAACCTTTTAAGTCAACAAAACTATTGCGATCTTGGAACGCTTATCTTAAAGCATCTTGAGTATATAAATAAAATGTTATAGAATTTCGAGTAATCTCTTGCCTTCTCAAGGTCCAGTAGACCTTATCGATCTTAGTGTATGTGTTAATCAACATCATCATCATATATATAACTCCAAAATAAAACAATCAAGAAGACTACCTAAAAATATACATGGGAAAGGAATAAAATTGGTTTAGCTGAAAATATAGTTACAGTGAGAGAGCATATTTTATCTCTTTGAGTTTCAAATGATGATCAACATTCCAACCTTTGACTCGATTGCCAATTTTACAAGATTATTAGCTTCTAAGTCATTTTCTTTTTAAATATGAATTATTTGGTTTTTTCATTTTCATTTTCATTTTTATTTTAACAAAAATAAAATTTGTATTCATTCAAAAGGGTTACAAATAAAACATGCACGAGTTTTAGAGGGATAATTCCCATTGCCTTGTATGGAAGTCAAGATTATTATGTCACTTGTGAGAATTGAAATTGGGTAGAAAGGATAAGAATCATTCCTTCCAACCACCCTCGATAAACCTAAATAACATTTAACAATGTATCTTTATTTTCATTTACTCACTTCATTCCATTTTGATCTCAAAAAAAAAATTCATTTTCCTTAAAATAAATAAGATGTCCTTTAGCCAATAAAATTTATATTTTATTGATTAATGCCAAATCATCGTATAAAACTTTATGTACCATTTCATGAGAATATTAACTTATATTTGTTTGGATCAATAACATAACTTCACATCTTATTCAAAACTTACACTTGAAAACACTAAGATCCAAATTTACATATGCATATGTCCTTTTTTTTGTAAGATGGTACAAAAAGGTTTCTATTAATATAGAAGTTTTACATTGAGAGCATATGATTGTCGAAAAAAACTGATCTGGGAGTTTAAGTCTCCAACCAGATTTTTAAAGAGATCATCAAGACACTCAAAAACTAGAAATGATAGTGATCAACATTTACTTCCATTGTTATTTAGAGAGATTGTTTCCTATAGATTGTAGAGATAATAAAAGAGAACAATAATATTCACTCTCCCAAACCAAAAAATTAAGAACACAAGTATCAAAAAAGCTATGACAAAAGGAGTGGTCCTTTGTTGTCATCTCGTTGCACTAAGAACCATCCAAAAACTTTGAAAAGAAAAACTACCAATGCCATCCGTTTGCATGAAGGAAACAACCATAATGTCTTACCATCTGAAGACCACTACATGCTGTAGAAAAAGTGACAAAAATGTCTTTGTAGATAGCGCTACCATTGCGTGTTAAGTAGTGAGACATAAATACTAATGTTCAATCATTGGAGAGAGGGGAGATGTATTAGATGATGGTCAGGCATTGGTTGGTTGAGAATTGATAATAATAGGAGGCTCAGTGGGGTCCTTCGAATTAGAATAAAAAACAACATATTTTTCAATGCTTTACAAATGTGAAAGTTTATCATCCAAGCATAAGCAAACATTCTTGAGAAGGCACATAATATCCTCTTAACCTGCAATTTTTTTTGTAATTGTCTACCTACATATTTATGAGAACCAAAATAAAGAGTGTACAACTGTTGAAGGATTGCTATAAAGTGTAGAAAATGCAGTATCCTCCTTCTAAATTTCCCAGGGTCGGGAATCCATTTAAGGTCTTCGACGCCCACTTATAAATAAGAGAAGTAAGGCTTGTTTCCAAACTCTCTCGATTCAAGATGTTGAATTTGATTTCTAATCTCTAGAGGGGTTGATCCAAACAAATTTGCAACTCAATTCCAACCAAATAGACATCTTCGTTGAGAAGTAGAACTACTGGCACCCCCTCGTCGATTCACCATTCTATGTTAAAGCGACAAAGTCACAAATAGGGGCGTATGAATCAAACTGACTTGACTCACCCAAAGACAACTGACTTTGATAACACAAAGGGAAATTGGACAAAACCCTAAGTTTTGAATCCTTGACACAACCAAAATTATGTCATAAAAAAACACAGTAATTGGCTTTCATGGACAATTGATTACAACCTATAAATCCCGAGGACTCTTAGCAGAACCCTACCAAAGGTATTAAAAACACAAATCAAGTAATAACTATATCCAAACTCTTGAAACCTTATCCATAACAGAGAACTGTCAATTTTATGGGGATGGAAAATTACAGCAGGTCAGTCTTGGGTACTCCTCACAGAATACATAACATGTCTATATGAAAGTTGCAAAGATTCACGAACTAGAGACCAGGGTTGGTCACAACACATATACCTCGACCAATATGGACAAAGACCAAAACCATTAAACCATAAAACTCCCAATTTCCCTATTAAACTACAAGAGTAATAGACATTGCTAAAACCATATGGAAAGTTCTCGGGATATCATACCCCATAGGCCAAGACAGGACAATTGAGTAATATACCTAGAGAATCATTTCCTTGGAGCACCGAGGAAGGTAGAACCACAACCAGCTTGAAAACTAACCTTGAGTCAGCGTTGTGCAGAAATAGGATAAATAACATTTACCTCCTACGAAAATCCAAAGCACTGTGAAAGTGTTGTGGCCTAAAACCAATATTAACTCAAAAGGGTGGCGAGTCCTCAACATATCGGTAGATGGATTCAAACAAAACCAACACAAAGTGCATATCGTGATATAGGAATATAACTGGCAAAATAGGCAACCCTTCTCTCCACCACATCGATCACAACATACCTTTTCCACCTTGTTATTGATCCCATTTATAATTTTACATATACATATGGCCTTATAAAACTAAACAAATAACTAAAAACATACACTAAAGAAATTGAAATGAACCTTTTACCATGCCCATCATTGATCAACATGGAATCCTCATTTTTATAATAAATAAAGGAACTCCAAACTTCTTACATAAATTGGACATGCCCAACTTATATTTATATCATAAAATTTGTCCTTTGAGAATGAAGTGTTTGTATATGTTTATGGTTATGGGCTTTTCATAGTTGGAAGATTTTCTCGTTAGTATACTTTTACTTAGCTTACTTTAAATATATATTAAATATATTTATTTTAATATCTATCTATATATAATATTGAATTTAAAAAGATAAAATATTTTTTCATAAAATATTAAAAAAATAATAACAATTATTTTCATTTATTATACATAAATGAAATATAATACTACTTAATAAAATAAAAAAATTATACACATAAAGAACAAGAGGGGTTATCTTTCTCCTCTATAAAGTAAGGGGGACTAAATTCGCTTGGGATTAGGGGAGTCAACCAACAACCAGGTTGAATATATATCATCATGACAAGGATTGGACTTGGATTTCACCATAGGAATAGGCCATTTGATGATCTTTGATGACTCAATGATTGTAATAAACTAGGTGAGAAAAGTAGAAAGAAGTCCCACACAAAGCCTGACCCCAATCCTGCACATAATTAATCTTCTTTTGACAAAATTCGAGAAGATTGAGCTATTTCACATAAACTAAAATCTCAATACAAGGGAAAATTTCTTGGCCACTCAAGGAGTTCTCTTGGAACAAGGGGTATTGAGATTGGACAATGTGGAATATATAAACAAACCAATTCCATAAGAAGTAAAACAAAATTTCATGGCACCAAGGTGTTAAACATAGGACATTATAGAAGTTGGGGGCATAATCATTCATTTCAAATGGATAGAGCAATTATCATCTTGGTGACATTAGTAATATACTACCTCATGTACCGGAGGCAAGCACTCACCATTAAATGACACAACAACATCTCCATACGAAACATGGTCATCATGCGACACTGGATATTGGACAGGTGGAGGCAAGAATACAATTTCAAGGAGGAATGTAAGGTAAGTGAGTTAATTATTGCTCAATCCAAGAAGTTGGTGATAAGCGTGTGCCCTTCTTTGTCATTTCACTTTGTAACAAAAAACACCCTTCACACGATGGCAATGGATTTCAATGTCTGATCACTGAATGAGGATCACTGCAACAATAAAGGAGTATTTACAATTCATAAATGGAGGAGAGTGGGCAATGGAAGATATATAGAGTCGAACAATGACCATGGAAAGCCAAAATCAGATACTTGTGGCATACTCTTTTAGATCAAAGGAAAGGAATTTTGCAAGGTGACCACCATGGCCTGCAACAATAACACTGGAGTGAAGTGTAGTATAGGAGAGACACAGGAAGGTGCACTGGCATACACAACAAATTTGTCAATTTGTGTAATATTCCTAATGGAAAAAATTACAATGATAGCACAAACATGTAAGACAATACAACATAAAAAATTTCAGTAAACACCAAACCCATAAAAGCTCCCAAACACCCCAAAAAGGGGCAATTTTATTATATAAAATGTTGAAGTACAATATGAAATAGAAGGATTGCACCTGGACTGGCACAAGGCAAGCTACAAGCCTCAGGTGATTGATATGTCAATGCCTAACTATTGCTAGAGTTTAACTATCAGAAAATCTACACTAGCCCACTAATTCTACAATGCTGGCTGTGTTGAGACCCTGATTTGACCCCTCAAATCTGCCCACAAAATTCTGCAAAATTAGATTTGAGGTCCTTGCCAAAAACCAAGAAAAACCTAGAAAAGGTTTTAGCAAATTCTAGTGACCACCCGAGACCCAAAATTTAGGCTCACTCCTCCTAACTCGATGCTAAATAATCCTGCTATTTTGGGGCACCAAAACTCCTCCAAAAATTATGAAAAATTAAGAGCAAACTCCTTGAGGCTATTCGAACAAAACCCATAAATTATTTGGGCTAATTCTGACCTCCCAGAATTACCCAAATTTGGTGCTACGCCCTCCTTGACAGTTTCTGTGTCCCCCACAATTCAAATATTGGATATGTCACCAATTCCTTCTCAATTTGTTTTAGGATTTCCCTGCAAATTTCCTCCCGGAATATGTGAGTGAAATTCCTTCCAAAACCGAGCACATATAAGCTGAATCCAACCCCACAAATTCTGCCCAGTAATACTTTTACGCAGACCCTAAAATGGTGAGTTTGGCTCTCTCAGCAACAACAAATTCTAACCCCGTAATTACCCACAAATGTTGGTCCAACCTCCATGAAATTTCTCCTAAATTCGCTGGCTAGGTTTCTCCTTGAAACTCCCTCAGCTCAGTGATTCAATTTCTATCCTTGCGTCCTCTTGGAAGTTCGAACTAGCTACAACAAGAGCTGATGTGTCCCACAAACTCTAGCAAATATCTCCCCACTATTCTAAAATACTCTCCTAGGGTGACACTTGATGTTTACCAAAGGTAGAGGTGGAATTACCACTTGGGAATTCCTTGTGCTAAACAACATTAGTTTACTTGGCTAAACAACTCAAGAAAACTTGCATTCAAAAGTTAGATTGCCAAAAGATACCAAATGGAGGCCTCCTTGCCTTATTTATAGAAGCTGGCCCTCTTTCTCTTGATGTTCCCCATTTTCCACTAACTCACACCTTCTTTCTTTCTCTATTTTCCTCCACAATTGTGAATTATCTCCAAGGGTCAAATTGCCTCTTTTTTGTGGTCCCCACATTCCACCAAAGCTTAAATTTATCATATTCTCCTAAGTCCTTCATGCATCCCATATCAAAATTTGCTCCAATTCTCGAATTTCAAAATTGTTCTATGCTTAGTACCACCCACAAAATCTCCATTGACATCCACAAATGGAAAAATCAAAATTGGGGACATTATATTCCTCCCCGCCAAAAAATACTTGTCCTTAAGCCATGCTCGAACAACCTATCTCTCCATGCTGACCCAACTACTATTTAAAACAATACCAGGGTCCCAAATGTGCCACTGAGTCATCAACAAATCTCTAGGGGACCAAATACTCTCCATAGAACTGAACCCTAATGGAAAATCTACATGACCTCCACTTGTAGAGACTGACTTGTCCCTAAAGGTGGTTGAACTGCCAAACCTTGTAATAATGGGGTCCCATGCTAATCTCAAAAGGATACCACCATGTCGACACTGCGCCACTCTGACTATGGTCAACTACTCGTAGTACTCATACCATAGCCTCCCCTCCAGGAAACTGATAACGTAGTATCTTTGGGTGCCAAACACATCCTGCTTGTCATAAGATCATCCATGTGAAATGTTATCTCGTCATGGGAAATCCTTGAGAGGTATCATGCTTGCTTCCAAACTGAGACCCAAAAAACACCTAGATATCCTTCCCTAGTGGGAACCCTCTCTCCTAAGTCTATGACCCCACTGCTCTGCCCTGTAGCTCCATGGCCTCTTACTAATCTCAAAATGAGGTCAACGTGTAGGTGTTACGCCATTCTAGGTATGACTGCGACCCCATCATGCTCCTATAGATCCATCCACTCTTGTAATCCTCTGTCACAACCCCAATAAAGGACGACACTATAGTGCTGGAGATGATCCTACCAGGGCATCCCATCAAAGCCATCATCTTCCATTCCTCGTCCAGTCTCTGGATGAAACAATAATAGCGAAAGTCCTCCACGGCCCAGAGTGATAATCTTGACGATCCCTAACGTGACCTCCCAAGGGAGATGTTGTCTTATCATTGTCATCTTTGCGATCCCTCCGGAGAAAGGTGATCTACTGCCACAATGGATCCCTGGATCCCAAGGTGAATTGTTGCCACATGCCACTGTGTAGTATCGATGTCCAATGGGAACCCCACGTGCCATACAAGTAATTCCTGAATGTTACTAATAGAAAAGTGTCTGATGCATGCGACGGCCTCAGTGTATGCGAATCTGTCCTGCCCCAACCAATCATCACCACTAAGTCTGCCATACACACCCTTGGTAATGTGTCAATACAGTGTATGAAGCCCAGATACCCACTCAGAAATTGCCTCAACTATACGTGGTATCCCTTGTTCATGCAGGATCCCAACAAGCTCTATGGAAGTAGAGGCACATGTCTCCCCCATGATCAACTCCCCAAGAGTGGGCTCAGAGATGACCGATATGCCGCCTTGCAGAAGATCATCTCATCTCCTATCCTATGGCTGCCAACTCGCGTACCGACCCTGCTCCTCCATCGAGGAATCTCTACCGTACCCGTGGTGTACTCAATCTCATAGAGTTGTCTCAAGTATGAATCCCAAGTCTCGATACCCATAATGTAGGCCTCGATCAGACATAACAAGGCTCCCCTCAACTACCTACAAGGCCAGTGAGTGATATATGCCTGGGCTTCGATGGGTGTGGTTGAGAACCCATGTGTATACTCCTGATTGGCCCCGTGCCTAAATTGCTCTCCAAACCTAGGTATGTCCCCCTCAATGGCATGCCTAATGCCCTCGTCAAGTAGTCTCCATTCTATCATCACTCTCCTAGTCCGTAGTGTAGCCCCACATGCTGTTGCATATAACCATGTATCCTCATGCCCCTTGGCATGCAATTGCACCCCGTTTCACATATTTGTGCACTGTTGGACCCTGCTACATGTTGTCGTGCCCCGGATCAAATGGTATCCATCCTATATTGAAGCATCCGTCACACTATAAGGAAATTCTTTGTGATGTGAACCACTCCTCCTACACCCCGATGTGTCCTTGCACACCAATACACACCACTATGCACCTCCATGCCCCTCTACATATCATTTCAAACCACTGTATGCCCCTATACATCCCTATATATCATGATATAAAATAGAGTTAGTAAGTATCAGCCTGCATCCTGTCAGTATCTCTGTATCCACTCTTTGATCTCCATAACCTCAAATAAGTGGACCTCCCCCTTGATCCTCCCTGAGAGATCTAACATGCGAATCTCCCTATGTACCTGTGGGGCTGTCCTTATGGTGCTGCTCCTCGGTGACCCATGTGCCCCATATATCCATGGGTGATCCTCCTCTCCATACAAGGAACTATCTGGTGGCCTACCGATGCCACCTCCTCTGACAACCTCCTACCAAGGTACACTGATCATCCTATGCCCCCACACACGACCAACATGCCAAGACAACTCATGGAGTTTGCTTGCTCCTTTGTCAGCTCGACCTGTCATGGGTGTTGTCCAAAACTCTGGTGGGAATATGAAAATGGGGGTGAGTCCAATCAATTGATCCACCATCCTGCTAATACCATGACTGACACGATCCATGGAGTGGTAGGGAGTCCCACCTGGGTCCCAACGATGACCCAACCCTCGAGTCCCTCTGGAAAACCACGACCCCTACTGAACTATGCTCCTAACAATGGATGTATCTAAAACCTAGTTAAAACTATCATGTACCAACTCAATACCTCTTGCCACCTAATCCCATGAGAGGGATCAAATGCAAGAGCAACAATATAAGTAACAACTCCACCCTACAAACACTGTGCTTTGTGCAACTCATGTTGCCTTGTCTCACTGTCTTGGTCAACATATACGATCTATCTAGGTAACTCAGCCACTCTCCCTCCAATGTGCATAGGTAACCTAACAATACTGCATACCTATGTAAGCTTGAAGAGAGCTATTGACTTGTAGTACTACAACTCTGCTAGCTACTTGCATATCTATCTGCTCTCCATCGATGATAGGTTCAACAAATGATTTCCCATCCTCCTCTACCATGGGCGAAACATGAGTCCCAAGTTGTCCCTCTAAGTGTAGCTCATCAAGCATAACGTCCTCATTTAGCTCATGCTCCTCAAGGTTCTCTCCATGCTGCTGTAGGTAGCTATTTTTTGAGAACTTTGTCACGGCTCTAGGTGCCTCTTTGCCAATCAACACCTCACTAATGGATGTGTCTCCCGTCACATCCCTAATTCGCTGTGGGCTGCCATCACCTGAAAATTTGGACACAGTCCTGAACACCTCATCAATGGATGACACCACATCAATGTCAGAAACCCCATCGTCAGATGGCTCTATGGGTGTATACTCCAATTTCTCTGTCAAGGTGTCAACTGGTGCTGTCAAAGAGGTCTCCAACAATGGTAACTACTGTGCTACACTAGGTATATCGATGTACCCTTCACCATCCTACGTGTCCTTCTGCTCAACCTCCTCCTTGAGCTTCTAACATCTAAAGCCTGGTCTCCACCAAAAGAAATACCTCATGGTCTCATCCTCTAACTGCCTTCCTCTACCTGATGATCCAACCCTAGAACCATACTTCTCCTCCTCCCGTTCATCTAAGAAATGAGGCATGGTAGGATGGCCAGAGTGGCCATACGTATGGGTGTTGTACGACTAGGGTGTGAATGCATATGCTTTGGTTCTTCGATGGTTATGTATCATTTGTTGCATCTCCTCTAGGATCCATCAGTTCTGCCTCATCTACTCCTCCATGATCTTGCTAGCCTACCCACAACTGGCCAAGATCATGCTCTTATACCATTGTAATATTCCTAATGGAAAAATTTAAAATGATAGGACAAACGTGCAGGATAATACAACATAAAAATTTTCAGTAAACACAAACAGCCCATAAATGCTCCCAAGCACACCAAAAATGGGATTTTTTGTTATATAAATTGTTAAACTACAATGTGAAATAGAAAGAGTGCACCTGGGCTTGCACAAGGAAAGTTACAAGCCTCAGGTGATTGATATGCCAATGCGCAACTGCTGCTAGAGTTTATCTATCAGAAAATCTGCGCTGGGATGGTAATTCTACACTACTGGTTGTGTTGAGACCTTGACTTGACCCCTCAAATTTGCCCAGAAAATTCTGCAAAATTAGATTTGAGGTCCTTGCCGAAAACCCAAAAAAACCAAGAAAGAGTTTTTACAAATTCTACCAACTACCCAAGATCCAAAATCTAGGCTCATTCCTCCTAACTCGCTGCTAAATAATACTACTGTTTTGGGGCACCAAAACTCCTCCAAAAATTATGAAAAATTAGGAGTAGACTCCTTAAGGTTAGTCCAAGAAAACCCAAAATGATTTGGGCTAATTTTGACCTCTCAGAATTACCCAAATTTGGTGCTACGCCCTCCTTGACAGTTTTTGCGTCCCCCACAATTCAAACTGCTGGATATGTCACGAATTCCTTCTCAATTAGCTATAGGATTTCCCTCCAAATTTCTTCTTGAAAGATGTGAGTGAAATTCCTTCCAAAAACCAATACAAATAAGATGAAGCCAACCCCACAAATTCTGCCCAGTAATACTTCTGTGCAGACCCTAAAATGGTGATGGCTCTCTCAACAAAAGAAAGAAATAGGTTATATGTTAACTCAATCAACCTGTTCAGTCATGCCAGGTTGGGGGTGGGGGGGCGCTACAATGTCGTTTATGTTGAATCCGAAAAATCTTATGAGAAGTGATTTTAGGGCTTCCAAATGCGTCATTGGCATGGTTTGAGAATCTTCCACTGAGGTCGGTAACTAGGGTCGAGTAGCCGACCGATTTGAGAAACCGAGTATCTTCGCTCAACCAATGCCCCACATCCTAGCTAACACAAAGAAACATATGAAAAGGTCAATTTGAGTAATAAATAAAGAATTTGAGAGCAAAAACTTCCAGCCCCGAAATTATCCACAAATGTTGGTCCACCTTCGATGAAATTTCTCCTAAATTTATTGGCCAGAATTCCCCTTGAAACTTCCTCAGCTCAATGGTTTGATTTATGTCCTTGCGTCCTCCTGGAAGTTTGAACTATCTAAAGCAAGAGTTGATGTGTCCCACAAACTCTAACCAATATATCCCCACTAAGTTCTGAAATACTCTCCTAGGGTGAAACTCGAAGTTCACTGCAGGTAGAGGTGGAATTCCCACTTGGGAATTCCTTGTGCTAAACAACACTGGTTTACTTGGCTAAGCAACTCAAGAAAACTTGTGTTCAAAAGTTAGATTGTTAAAATATACCAAATGGAGGCCTCGTTGCTTTATTTATAGAAACTGGCCCTCTTTTTCTTGGTGGACCCCATATTCCACTAACTCGCACCTTGTTTCTTTTTGTATTTTCCTCCACAAGTGTGAATTATCTCCAAGGGTCAAGTTTCCTCCTTTTTGTGGTCCACACATTCCACCAAAGCTGAAATTCATCCTATTCTCCTAAGTCCTTCATGCCTCCCATATCAAAATTGCCTCTAATTCCTGAATATCAAAATTGTGCTATGCTTAGCACCACCCACAAATCTCCATTGACCTTCTCAAATGGAAAAATCGAAATTGGGGACATTACAATTCGATTGATGAGAATGATTCTAGCAGAGATGTGGGTGCACAATGAATTAACAACCCTGAAACTGGGACTTCTTGAAACTAAAATGGATAGGATCTAGTTGGCGGTTGATAGATTGACATTTTAAATGGACGATATGGCTTTGGAAATGAACAACTCTGTGGCAGAGGAACATGTCAACGCTCCAGAGGACAAGATGCAGAGGAAGAATAATTTGGAACTGTATGATGGTGACGATGCCAACGTGAGCATCAACATGGGTTGGGTCTCACCACCTCAGCCTGAGAAGGATGACGACGAACCCTAGGTCAATCCTACTGATAATTACATGTAGCAAAGCCCAAAGTTTAAAGTAGTTGTATATGTTTTTCAAGTATATAGTGATTTTAGGTGTTTTTTGGAAACTGTATAAGGAGGATCTCTTTAGAATATATGCATATAGAGAAAGTGTAATATGTCACAAACATAAGTGGAGCTTTTTGAAGACTAAAAAAAATCATGGTTTCAATATGTACCAGATTCTGACCTATATTCCAAAAAGTTTTAATGGCAATATATACTCGTTCTTAAAATAAAATAAAATTATACACATAACTTGTGAAAATTATCATTATTTCCCTCATAATTTAGGATCAAAGGTTTAAGTTCTTCAAAATATGTGGGTCAAAAGGCTATCACGCCACTTCTAATTTTAATTTCTTTTCATTTTCTTTCACCTATTTTTGGCTTCATCTTCTTAAAGTCCTTTTTCCTCTCATTTGTTTGGGTTTTGAAAGTTTACACTGTACACACGATTTGTGTGCATCATCATTGTTTTCATGAGAATTTATGATAAAGGTTTAAGTTCTTCAAAATATGTGGGCTTAAAGGCTATCATGCTACTTCTAACGTTAATTGCTTTGCATTTTCCTTCACTTAAATATGATCGCATCTCCATAAATATCATTTGTTTTCATTTGTTTGGGTTTTGAAAGTTTACATGTAGGTTCTCAAAATTTGAGGGCATTGAACTCAAAATCCTTGCATTGCTCCACAACAAAGACTTGGAAATGGGAAACAATGCAAGGTCTTCGCTTAAATCAATGCTTATATATTAAAAGAATAATGGTTGATTCCAATCAAGCATCATCCATTAGATTCTCCCAAAACCCATATACAATTTCCTCGTGCATATATGAATTCCCCTCATTCTCATTTGTATTCTGCTCAAACCTTAGATGGATTATCTTAACACACACTTGAAATTACCTTGTAAATGTAATAACTATTTTAATACTCCATTATGAATACTTCATTAAAGGGCTTAACATAAAGCCTCAAACACCGTTGTGTATTTTGTTATGAGTTCAATTTTTTCCTTTCAAAGATTCTTTTATTAGGTTTTATCTTAGTTCTTAATAAACATATAGTCTTTAAACCTCCCTGGTTAATTGAATAGTTGAAATTATTATTATTTTTAACACTAATAGGATAAGTTTATATTAACAAAAATGTGGCGAGGCATTTAAGAAGTACATCTAAAGTTTTTTGAAATTATTGATAGCAAAAGGTTTAGAAGCTAATAGAAATTGTTTTTTCAAGCTTTAAATGCCTCCTATATCTATAGTCTAAATACGTCTATAAGGATACAACTTGCAGGAGCCGCCTAGTGCAAACCAACATTTACAAGGCATATATCAAAATTTGAAACATAAAGTATCTCGTTATCATCTATTTCAATAAAATTGATTATTGAAGCTACTCGGTTAAGGTCAAATTGCCCATTATGGGCCATTTTTACTGATTTCACTAAAGATGCCTTGGCTCTTATGCCCTATTCCCTCTCCTGCCTGAATGTAACAATAAATTATAAATTTTCTTGTAGCCAATGTAGTTCAATGTTGAGGTCATGTAGTTGTTGGAGTTGAGAAGACAAAATGTTGGTTAAACAACCTATGTTCATGCTTAGTTTGTCCAGATTTTTGCTCACTAGTATGATTTCCATACATAGTTCCTCCTCAAGGCTCATAGATTTGAGGGTTGCACCACAATTCTTCTTGTTAGTTTCCATGTCTATGGTGAAATTGACGTCTTCACACTATTGATTCCATGCATCGGTGTCCCTTGTTCCACCCCAACAAACCCAACTTAACTGCAAATATGTCACTCCAACCAGGGTTGAGTGGACAATTACAACACAAGAACTAGCAATTCGAACACACACCAGGGGATACTACCGAACATAGCCAACCCACTTGTCTCAACCTCTGGGCCGCCTTCCTGTTCTAGTCCATCATTCTCCCATGTCGAGCTTACACAAGGTGAATCACTTTGGTTGACGCAAAGACTTGTTTCTTCCATTGCACTTGCATGATCGTAGTTGTTGTTTGACCCTATAAATCCATACTTGCTACAAACATACAATCTAAACACACTTTGTGTGTCATCGTGAGTAAGATCCTTGTCATGTTGAAGTGCTTTATTATACAATTGACTTCCCTCTCCCATTCACCACATTCAAAGCATACAACAACCCTACCTAACATTCCAAATGTTTGATAATCCATGACTTTATATTATGGGATTGGGGCCTCTTGAAAAGTTCCATTTTGGATCATGGTTATGGGGGCTAGACCCAATACTTAGTTTGCCAAGTGGTCTGCTTTGCAATTGAGGTTTTAAAAGATGTGTTTAACTTATACTTCTGTAATTTGAGAAAAGAGTGTTTGATTTCTCTTAAACAAATAATTATGTTTTACATTTGAAGGTCTAGTCCTTAAGGCTAAATACGTTATTGTATTATTTGAATCTCTCATAATAATGAAGAATCTAATTAGAAACTGTAAAATCGAAAAAATAACTTAAAATAATATATACATCTTTTTTCAATTATTTGATACTACTCCTAAACTACATGAAAATTCAAATTCTATCAAGAGTACCCTCCCTACCTACCACCCTCAACAATCTAGAATTTTGATATTCATTTTCTTTTATTCTTTCTTCTTTTTTATAAAATTATTTTTCCACGTTTCTTTTGCTTATTCCTTTTTGAATTAGAATAAAATTTAAAGTAAACTTCTATATGCTTATTCCTTTTTGAATTAGAATAAAATTTAAAGTAAATTTCTATAGAAAAATTCTTATAAAATTATTTTTGCTTATTCCTTTTTGAATTAGAATAAAATTTAAAGTAAACTTCTATAGAAAAATTCTTATAAAACTATTTATCCACGTTTCTTTTGCTTATTCCTTTTTCAATTAGAATAAAATTTAGAATAAACTTGTATAGAAAAATTCTTCTAAGATATTTCTCCAATAGAATGGACACAATTGGGCTCAAATCCTAAAATTTAAACTATTTATAGTTTTGATGTCTGGTCCATTTTCTATGCAACTCTTTTGCTAATTTTTATAGATGAAGAAAATATCTTTGTAAAGTATTCACATTTATAAAATATTTTTATTATTATTATTATTATTATTTTTAATTTTTTTATTTTATTTTGAAAGGACATGTTTGGTATATTCTGATAACAATTGGTTTTGATATGATTGTTCTTAGATATATATTAAAAACACATAAATGATATGAAATGTTATAACTATACTTAATGTTTAAATGTATTTATTAAAAACAACTAATGTATTTATTAAAAACAACTTTTCTATATCACTTCGGGAAAAATATATTTTGAAATAACTCTACGTAATATTTAAATGTATTTATTAAAAATACCTATATATAATATTTTGGAAAAATTCAAGTTCAAATATAAAGTTTTTATTTATGTTTACATTACACATATCTCATACAACTTGAGTGGGCTTAATGGTTAAGAGCATGTGTTTCCTCCTAAGAGGTTACAGGTTCAAAACCAGAGGGGGGTGATTTAGTAGGGGTAGAGTATGTATGCCTTGATAGACTTAGCAGTTAAATCGCTGCGCGGAGGTGACTCCCTTGTTGCACAAACAAGGGGGTCTCATACACCAATGTTATTATATTATTATTAAATTATAAGCAAGTAATTAAGTGGCAAAGACATGCACAAACAAGGGGGTCTCATACACCAATGTTATTATATTATTATTAAATTATAAGCAAGTAATTAAGTGGCAAAGACATTTTGTTCGGTTGAAATATTGTTTTTGCCCATGTATTCAATTTTAAATGTTAATATAAAATTTAGTAAAGTTATATTTATTAATTAATATAGATTTTTTTTTTTTAATTTTTAATTTAACAAGTATTAAGAAGATAATAGATGTGTCTATTTTGAAATAAGGCTTTTAGAATTTTAATTTAACTAGTAATTGATCTCACAAACAAGGGGGTCTCATACACCAATTTGGTGTCTGGCTTGGCTGTGACCTTAAAATGGATATTATTATATTATTATTAAATTATAAGCATGCAAGTAATTCAGTGGCAAAGACATTAATATAGATTTATTTTAATTTTTAATTTAACAAGTATTAAGAAGATAATAGGTGTGTCTATTTTGAAATAGGTTAATTTAACTAGTAATTGCATTATATGTTGCAATGAGAATGCTGTAAGGCAAGAACATAGGAAAGAGAGAAGATGGAAGTCAAAATTCTATGCAATTTTATTTATTTATCAATTTTTTTGTGAGAAAAACTTCCAAATTTAAATTTTGCATAATATAGTTATATCATGGATTATAATTGCAAGATGGGTTCATTACTAAAATCACAATTTGTAGAATTAATAGACTATTTTATTGAATGTTTCATCATTTCAATAAGAAGTAGAATGATGACCATGCAAGTGAGAGTTAGGTCAACACAACTTGTATTTTTTAAACAATCTTCTAACTTGTCAATATATATAATAGAAAATATACAAAGCACATAACAACCTTACTTAACTACTATATTAATATTATTTTCTTTTAAATAACCCTCCATGTTTTTTAAACTTAAATTAACTTCATAATACAAACTTAATGTAGTAACTCTCACCTAAGAAAGAACTATTACTCTTTTAACCTAATTCAAAAGTTAATACATCATACTATATCAAAATATTTCCTATATTAATAATACATGATACTATTTCAAAATATTTAGTAACAATATTAATTTTATTAAGATTCATCTCTTTTAACAATTATTATTATAATATATAACACAGAATTTAATACTATCTTTATTGAGATACTAAAATATATTAGATTGATTTTTTATTTTTTTTTAAATATATGATGTTTTCTATATATATATATATATATAAAATACAATTTACTTATATATATATATATATATATATATATATATATATATATATCAAATAATAAAATACAATTTACTTATATATATATATATATATATATATATATATATTTATATTGTGTCTATTTATTTGGCAATAAATTAGTACAACCATATCAATTAAATGGATGGTAAATGCCAATAGGCATTAGTGCATCACAAACATCAAAGCACTCACTTCATCATACATATCAAGTTGTTAAAATTAATAAAATCATAAGAGTGAACTAAATTACAATTTTTTTAAAATTATTGTTATTATTAATGATAAAAAGAAGTAATATATAAGTTAAACATACATAAATAAAAAAACATATAACTAGATTCTTAATTAAGAAGATTCACTACTACTTTTCATGAGGATTTTTAATTTGTAAATAGCCTTTGTTACAACATCATGGGCCAATACCATGGCTTATCAATCCAACATGCCCAAAAAAACCATTACTCATTTCATATAACACTTGTTCATATGTTGTTTTCTTTTTAATTAATAAATTTAATTAAAAGAGTAAAAAAAACATAACTATTTATGAAATAAACCTTAGTTTTTTTTTTTGACAAGATCGGTTATGAGATATATTTTAAAAAAGGGTTTTAGAGCAAGCTCCATTTACAATCATCTTTTTGCAATGACAGATTAAGCAACGAGAGGGGAACACAGTCCCTTCTCCTGTGCTTAATTTCCATACTTCATATATTCTTTTATTTATTCTAGAATACTGCCGGACGAATTGTCCTACTAAAAAAGCGAATTTACATAACATAAGTTCCCAATAAGATTATGGCTTATTTACTGAGTGTTCTTGGATTGCATCAGTTCTGTTGTTGTTGATGAGTGAATTTTCTCCTTCATTGTTGTTGTTCCCGCAGTAATTCACTGCCTCCTGTAGCTTCTTGCACTTAATTTTCAGTTCCTTTATCTCGTGGAATTGTGCAGCCATATTTTGCTTCTGTATGCTAGACTCCATTCTCATCTCATTTCTTAAGTCCTTAAGAGACTGTTGCAGCCAGTTTATCATTACTTTGTTTCCTTTGCATGCTGAGCATGCTTCATTCCTAGCTGCCTTCTCAATTTGGTGAGACTCTGTCTGACTGCTTTTTCCTTTTGCACTGTTGTGGCTACGTGCACTTCCTTGCTCCATCCTTACTTCGTTCTGATGGGCTCTATTGAAGACTTTTTTATGAGCTGAGGGTAAAGCCTCTGAGAGAGAAGAAACTTTTTTTTAAGGGCCTGCGTATGAGAGGAGGTGAGAGAAGTATATGAAGCTCAGCGTTATGGATTGGGAGAGATGAGATAAGATCAGCGAAGGACGGGTGGGCAGCTGGCAGAGAGGATGTGGTATCGCATCTAAGTGAAGGCCTAGGGAAAAACGCAGTAGCTGGAGGATTGGCTGCCAGCATAAACGCAGGTTCTGAGGATTGATACGTAGAGGGGGAAGGATTAGCTGGGAAATGAGAGGAGCGATGACAATACTTTCCTACCAGCGTGAGGAAGCCTGGAGGTGCTATGACAGTCCCGGAAGCCGCTACCTGAATCGCTGTAGCTGGTATTCGTTGGGTTTATTTGCCATAAGCCGCCACCTGGATCGCTGTAGCTGGAATTCGATGACCTGAGAGCTCAGAAGAGATTGAAAAGTACCGAGAATGATGTTGTTCTTTAGTCCACGTGGGGGCCTGCTTAAATGCTGCGCAGAGAGCCCGTACTCTTGCTGTCCAGTGAGCTGGGCTTCCTGCGTGAAGACCTGAGGGTTCCTTTGGGCAGCGCTGGCCTGTATATCGCGCCTCCCTGCTGACTGCTTTATTATGTGGGTGCTTCTGATCTGACAGCTTGTCTCCCAATTTGTTGGAGTTGTGTGCTAATTTTTTTCCGCTTTTCCCTTCTATAGCCCACTTTCTTTCTGGGCATTTTTTTGCTTGCTCATATTCCTGTTGATTTATGTTGCTGTTTCTGCCAATGCTTGTTTTTTCCTCGCTTTTTCTTTTGTCTTTCCATGTTTTTTTAAGATATCTTTTGGCTGTTTGTTTTTTGATTTTTTGAGTTTTTTGTTTTTTTAATTTTTTCCATAATTTGTCCTACTTTGTCCATTTTTTCCCAAATGCATTAATATTCTCATATTCCTTTTGATCTTAAGGCACTGAGTGGTGATATTCCTCATTATTTTCCCGGACTTTTCCTTCATTCCTCTCCACTGCTTGATTTGCATAGTAGTCCGCTTGCTGATTGTGGCACCTCAGTATATGTTTAAAAGTTACTGTACCAGACGCTTCTAAATTCCTTCTTACTCTTTTGATAATTCTTCTCATATACTCATTGCTTGGACTTTTGGCTCGGGTCATTGTCTCAATTATGATAGCTGAATCTCCCAGGATTATTAGATTTTGAATTCCTCTTTTTTTAATTATTCTTGTCCCCAAGAGCAAGGTATAAGCTTCGACCTTATTATTTGATATTTGTCCCAATCCCCATTCATATATGAAATTTTTTTTCCCACTTGGGTCAAAAATTATCCCACCTGCTCCTGCCTTTCCAGGATTATTCTTGGAGGCTCCATCAAATTACAGACAGAATCTATTTTGTTGTCTTTTCCAGCTTTCAATTTCTTCCTCATTCATTCTCAAGTTCCAGTTTTCCCCTAACCTTTCTTTTCTCTGTTCCTTTTTACCTGTTATCACCCCAAGAAACTCTCCTAGGTTGTATCTTAGAGATGCTCGGGAACATTACAAACTCAACCAAATGTTGAAAATGGATGAATGGAAGGAATGATGCATATTCAAGCCAGATAACCACTTCTACTATGCTTAACCCCAGACATGGGTGAACACCCCCAGACTACAAGGCTTTAGACCACCAATTACTCATAGTTTCAGGAATAGGTGAAGGTGGAAAATACTGACCACACCAGTAGATGCACAAGACCATGTGATGCCCGGCTGCAACCAATAAAAAGGCCTGCAAATCTATTTCCTAATGCACAGACATGATGACAGCTCTCTGGCACTAAAATAATAGAAACTTGCATAACACATTCAATGATACATACTAGATTCTAACACAGAGGTGGGATGACATCCCCTCTAATGCTAAACATCAAGAGCACATGAAAAATGCATAACAAGCACAACCTAGAACATAGCAAAAATGGAAAGTGAGCAATTAACAACAAAAGAAGCTTGTATTAGCTGAAAATGAAGATCAGATGCTGCAGGTATCACCATAGTTACAGTCTCCAGAAGTTGAACCTTACATCATAACTACAACCATCAATCTTCATTACATCTTGATTTTGGGTATATATAGAGTTTCATTACAAAAGTATCCTGCTGTTCTATGCGTGGAGGGGTCATAATTGACCACCAACCACATTAATTGTCTAAAATGGGCCTCTGCTATGATCTGCTGCTTCAATGAATGAATTTGACTTTCTATGGTACTTTGTTGTACTCCTCGAGCAGGTGGAGTGTCATAAAGGACGAAATTCCTTAACTGTTGAATGTAAGTTTCTTTTTTGGCATCGTCCTTATTTCTCTCGGGTGTACAATGCGTTGAACGTAGTAGTTGAATCTTAACTGCGCAGAGGGCTGGTAGATGATCGCCTTCATCCTTCGCAGCAGAAAACATTTAAGGGTGGCACGGACAGTATGGCGGAGGCATGGGCAAGGCCGGGACAAATATCAGCCATTGGATCCAGGAGATGAGCGGCAGGGATCAGTTTACGGAAGATATCAGGAAATAGGAGAGCGGGGAGATCACGGGCCGTTGGATCTCGAGCAGGGAGATCCAACGGTCGTTGGGCACAGAAGCTGCGTGGGGTTTAATGCGCGGGGGAGGTGGTTTCGGTGGCGGGCGGTATTCCCCACACCGCTTTTCAGAGGTGGGTGGTATTTGTATGTGGGGGAGCGATGCGAATATTTGACTGATGCGTGGCGGTTGTGACAGGGAAGAAACCGCTCTCCCCGCGGGTTATCGTGCGTGCAGTTTACGAGAGCGGGAGGTGCGAATGCCATCTAATCGTGGCGGGGGTTGATCGGACAACGCAAAGTTAAATGCACATGTTTATGACTGATGTGATGTGTGGTGGGCTCCAGTATTGTAGCAATAATGCTACAACTCCTGGAGCTTCCTATCTCTAATTTTATCAACTCGGTAGTTCGTACAAACTTGGAAGCGACGGTGCTGTATGCACAAGTACTAGCTCTTGTCGCAGCTGTCACTTGGTCAGCTGGCACAAGTCCGCTAGGGCTCAAGCCAACTTCTATATGCTCACAGAAGAAGCTTTATGAATGATGGACGAAAGCTAACTCAAAGGAGGCTAGTCTAATTGCAGAAAGAAACTGAAAGCCAATAAAGCATGAAAACCCTAGTAAACCCTAATTTGACTAGCTAGACCCTTACAATGCAAAACTGTGAATGAAACTACTACCACTAATGCCATTACTTGTAGTGAGCTGAAATACATGCATCTAAGCTACTTGCATCTGAAACGACATGTTTTTGTATTTTTTCATTAAGTGGTTGGATTTATTGTGATGATGCTTTTGATTAGGGTTTGGTTGTGCATGAGCGGTTGGAATGGAAGGAAAGCATGGGCAAGGTCAGGATGGCTAGGGGAGGTCCCAGAGGGTCTCTAGCATCAGTCCACAGAAGTCTACCATGTTCGGATGCTCAGCAACCGAGTTTGCAGGCTTCTACAGGAAGTCTGCAGGGGATCCTACAGGAAACTCAGGGATTTCTCCAGGAAGTCTGTGCAATTCTACAGGATGTTTGACCGTGGAATTTTTGGGAGATGGTGAAGTGTTGGAGTGGTGTGGGAGGATAGGTGAGATGGAGATGGAACTGGTGAAGGCTCAGGAGCAGAGAAATCAGATGGAGGAAGAGTGCATGCAGTGGGTTGATGGCTGGAAGGATGGGATCAACAAAAGGTCAAAAAGATGAAGCTACGTGGCAATGGATGAATTGGAGGGTAAACGAGCTGGACAGAGGCCGAGTAGGTGGCTTGAGGAGAGGTTAAGAAGAAGAAAAAGGAAGTGAAATGATATGGAGCAGTGTAAATGAAACAAATGACTTATGCACCAAAAACGAGAATTCATTAACCTATGATAACTGTGCCATTAAACCTATGGCAGCAATGGAAAACCATGAAAAGAAACTCGTGCATGGAAGTGGAATGTAGAAGTATGCTTCACTATCAAAAGTGCATGGATGGATATTCAACGAAAATGTCTATGTTGCAGCTTGCATGAACGTGAGAAGAACTGCGTTTCTTTTTGGTGGTTGGTTATGGACTGCACCCCAATCCCTAACAGAGATGGCAGTGAGCCTTAACAACCTTTTTCTGGAGCTCCAATAAATTATAACTATCCTCCTATCGAATCTAAGCAACTGAAAGCAAATTCACCATAAACTAATCCTATTCAATCTCATGAAAAAGACTAAATTAACAGACTGTAAATTCGAATTGCATGTTAAAGTAAAAACTCAAAGTGCTGGAACGAAATGAAAATAACATTACAACACCGAGGAGATCTATTGCTCTCAGGTTGGGCCCTAACCTAAGAGCTATAGCTCCCTTAGAAACTCAGAATGAGATCAAAATCTGCCTGCCTTTATTCATAAACGAAAATCTGATGTCATGCCAAAACTGACTTACAAAAGGAACAAACAACGAGTTGTAGCTCGTACTTCCAAATTACAAGAGCAATACAAAAGTTCAAAAAAACTTCTATCCAAGGCTACGGCCTCAGTATTTATGCAAAATGGTCATCCAACAAGTGTCCTTGATTTGTGGAGCTTGGCTGTCCAACTGAAGGTTAAACTTTTGATCCTGTAGAACAGTTATAACTGCTGTTCCTGTAGAACAGTTGGCTGCCTCTAAGCTCGGTGGGGAGATGGATTGGAGCTCGGAGCTATGGTGGGAATCACGAGGAAGGTCCCCAAGACCGTGGACATCCTCTCCTAAAAACCAGCAGTGCCACCTCACTGTCTCCTTGTCTCCTTTCTCGTGGTCTTTGCTCCCTTTTAATGCCAAAACCTGAAATCATCATGTATTAGTCACGTGGATAGAATGCCTACCCTTCTTCCTACAAAAAACACGAATAAACCAAGAAATGAATGCATAAGCAATAGAAAATGAATGGTTTGAGTAGAGCAAGTAGGCCAAATGAGCCCAAATTGTACCAAAAATTGGGGCTCATCATCACCCCCTAGCTAAACTATTTGCTCAGCCTTGAGCAACTTTGCCCTGGCTCCTCGTCTTTGGCCGAGAACTAGAGCCCGAAGCATGCTTTTCCTTTCCTATTTTTGGCGGCCCTGCCTTTTCTGCCCTTGGTGGTGACGAAGGTGGTGCTTCTTCCTTTCCTGGTTTTGGCGGCCCTGCCTCTGCTGCCCCTGGTGGTGACGAAGGTGGTGCTTCTTCCCCCTTTCCCATTTCCTTGAGCCGGGCTTCGGAAGGCGATTGGCCTATTTTTCGTGTCCAGGAAGTTATTTTTGGGCTCCCCTTCTTGGGGGTGGCTGATGTTTTAGAGGGGGTTCTTGCACTGGGTGAAGTAGGGACATCCCCTAAAATGGGTTGGCTGCCGGGTGGAGGCTGTGGCTTGCCCATGGTTATCCTCTTGCTTCTCCTGGCTTCAGATGGTAGGGGTTTCTCCCTCTCTCTCTTCTCCTTCGGCTTTGGAGGTGTACTGAGGGCGGCCAGCGCCGCTGCTGCCTCCTTTTCTAGAATACCAGCCTTCTCTTTCTTGCGTTTTGCTCTCTCAGAGCTCCTTGTAGAGGGCCCCTCCTTTTTAGATTTCGGGTTTCCTGTAGAAGACCCTGCTTTGCCCACTTCCGGGCCTCCTGTAGAAGATTCTTTCTTTCCCGATTTTGGGCTTCCTGTAGAAGCCTTTGTATTTGTTTTTGGGCTTCCTGTAGAAGCCTGCTTCTCAATGATCTTCGGGCTTCCTGTAGAAGCCTGTTTCTGCTTTCTGTAGACACAGGTGTCTCCACCTCTGCTTGCTTGCCTGCCTGAGTTTTGCTTTTTGCTTTGGTTGCAGGTGCTGTTGAGGTACTTGGGCTGACGTGGACCACCTCAGATTTGTCCATTCTGCTCTTCATCCTATTTTCTCTTGCTGACAAGATAGGCGTGCCACCTTTTTCTTTGTCCTCCTTTTCCTCGTGCTTCTTCCTTTGTTCTCTCTTCTGTACTGTTGTCGGGGTCTCTTGGCCTTCTTCTCTCTGTCCCTCGGCCACTGCTTCTTGTTCCTCACTGCTGGAGGAACCAGTTTCTTCGATCAACATTTTAATGTCTCCATCTTTTGTTAAATTCCGGAAGGATTCCCATGAGAGGGGGACCTTATATGAGTGCAGCACATCCTCCACAAGAAGCTTGATCAACCCATGGTGGGCTATTTGATCTGGTATGCCCTCTTTCAGCTTTGTGGCACACTCCATTAGAGACTGCAGTAGGTAATAAGGGATGCTCAGTTTTTGTTCTACAGGAAGATCAAGTCGGTGCCTCAATTCAGTGAGCAGCTGAAAGTGATATGCATACACGATGCTAAAACGACCTTCACAAGTGATATATTTCATGATTTGCAAACTGACTTCATTCCATGGTGGCAACAGGCTCGTTCTTCGCACGCCATTTTTGTCCTTCGAGAATTCTTCCTCAGGTGGGAAGAATTCTTTCTTTGCCTGCTGGCTCAACTTTCTTTCTTCCTTATCCCACGGCAAACCCATAGGAAGTTCTGTGATCCGGCTGATATGTTCCGGGGTGAGCTTGAGGCTTAGACCTCTGAAGTTCACTGTGGCCAGTGTCTGGGATTTAGGCTTCAGACCCTGCAAGAATTCTTCGGCCACTTCATCATCGTAACCCTGAAGCTTATCACAAAAAGGCATCCATTGTGCTCTGGTGAAGATCTCTACCACTGTCGGGTTTTCCCTTAATTTGGTTGAATCAGTGGGTTCCCATCTTATAAACCCACCAGGCATGATGAACACGGTTGTTTTAATTAAAGGTGGCAAATGTGAAAGAGATTTGGTCTATTAAGACAGAGCATGCACATAATCCACAAAATTCAACACAGTCTACTTATACTGACATCCTGTAGAACGACAGCATAGGAACAGCAAACAACAATTTCACCAATATCTTTATGACCAGACTGTGGACGATGGTCTTGCCACTCTTACTAACCAGTTGCATGAAGAGTTCAGGGTTACCTCTTTAATTGGCCACCTTTTTTCGTGAGGCACCCGCTTCCCTGTAGAAGACTGCGTTCCTGTAGAGACTGCGTTCCTGTAGAACTGCGTTCCTGTAGAAACTGTGTTCCTGTAGGAGCAGTGCGCAATTTTCGGGGAGGACTGTAGTTGGCCCGCGCTCGAGGTATGCTTCACCGGCGTTCTGGTAGCCAACAGCTCGGCGTATCAAAGTGCAGAGGAGATCAGAATAGCCACCCAAGTTTGAAGTGGTGGATGATAAATGCATGCGCATGATCTAGCCGATTAGATTTTGAATCGGCGCAATCCGTGGCGCGGGGGGTGAGCTGTCCCCGCCGAACCGTTGGGCGACGTCATCCATCATTCGCCTGCGTATTCACTTGCTGCCGCATCCATTCCCACAGATCTGCCGCCGCCTTTTTCTGCTAAACTCATTGTTTCCGACGGGAGTGTTCTCACGTGCGTGCCGCTCATTCTCTTTGTCGTGGCCGCCACCCAAACATCCAATTACACTTTAACTAGCCGACGTGGCCAGTCGACTGGCCATACGGCCGCTCAACCATTCACTTTTACGCCATGCAAACAATTCAAAGTAAAATTCATGCGATTTGATGGAAGGAAGGGTCGAGACACTTACCTGCGTTGCTGCACACGATTTTTCCAGGCTTTGGACGATGGTGAGTGAATCTACCTGCTGCATGCGAACTTACACAGACCCGGAGGCTCGTGGTTACAGGCTGCCGACGGTGGAGTGGATGCTTGGGTTGCATGCGCCCGCATTTCCTTGTAGATGGCGGTGCTGTGAATGGTATCCACTCTAGCAGATTGAACTGTTACAGGATTCCCGCGAGGTGTCTCGTAACAGTTCTTCCTCCTTGGGTGCATGCTGCACGACGGAGGATCTGGCCTTTCAATCACGTTCCCGGAGCTCTTGATGCCTGCGGTATGAGATCCCAACATTTGTTTAACTTTGAAATTGGCTTTTCCCGCGAGAACTCATCGATCTTCTTTGTTGGTGCAGGGAACTGGGTTGCATGTCGACAAGGATGGTGGAGCAAGGTGACAACAATGTGCAAGGTTGCCAACAGAGGCTTGCATGCATCCAAACCAATCCGTAGTCGCTAAATCTCCTTTTAAGATGAATTCTGGGCCGTCCCAAACTTCTACAGGAAGTTTCCTGTAGAACACAGAGCTTCCTGTAGAAAGTTCGGCCTTCCTGTAGAAAGTTTGTACTTTCCTGTAGAAAATCCGCGCCTTCCTGTAGAAAGTCTGTATCTTCCTGTAGAAAATCCGCGCCTTCCTGTAGAAAGACTACATCTTCCTGTAGAAAGACTGCATCTTCCTGTAGAGGACTCAAACCATGATAAAATTGCACATACCTTGAAAAAGCATGGGTACCCTTGGAGGAGGTGCTGGTGAGGTTCCTTGACAGCATGATAAGGACCCTTGGCTTTGAGTTGAAGGGCTTCCTCTCCTCCATAGAACATCTGCAACCTGCATGCAATTTTACCATATTTTGCTTATTGTTTTTTTTTTTTTTTTTTTTTGAAAGATAACAGGGGCGCCTCAAAGAGGTTTTCACCCGTGCCATCTGCCTTGAGCGCCTCAGAGGGGTTTTCACTCAAGGATCTTTTTCAAACCTTTTCTCCCTTTTTTGTGAAAGACAATAGAGGTGCCTCAATGAGGTTTTCACCCCTACCACCTGCCTTGGGTGCCTCAGAGAGGTTTTCACCCAAGGATCTTTATTATATATATATATATATATATTTTTTTTTTTTTTTTTTCATATCCCTCAGGGTATGCCAAAAGCAGAGGCAGAACCCCTTTCTAGGACCAATACAGATTTCTCCACGGTTTTGATGAACTCTTGTCTTGAGAGAGGTCTCATGTAGATCTTCAATCGATGCCCATTGACAAGCATGGGAATGACTTCCTCATCAATGGTTCGAATGAGGACAGATCCATTGTCATGGCATTTCTCCACTACATATGGTCCTAGCCATCTGGTTCTCAACTTCCCCTTGAAGTCTTTGTATCTAGAGTCATACAACAAAGCCCAATCTCCCGACTGAAATTGCTTGTCATGGAGATGTTGGTCATGCCACACCTTTCTCTGAAGTTGAACCACTTCTGAGTGAAGGAGGGCCTGCATTCGGTGCTCATCCAGGCCATTCAACTGTAGTAGCCTTTCTTTTTGTGCATGGCTGAGATCCAGGTCCAGCTGAGCTACCATCCTCAAAGTGTTGTATTCAAACTCAATTGACAGCAAAGCTTTCTTCCCATAGACCAGCTCATACGGTGTGAAGCCGGTGGTGGTCTTCCAAGTGGTGTTGTAAGCCCATGTGGCTTCAACCAGGCGATCTGCCCAGTCCTTTCTGTTGCTGCTCACCACCTTAGTCAAGATCCCTTCTAATGCTCTATTGGTGACTTCCACCTGCCCATTTGCTTGAGGGTGATAAGGGGTGGAAGTCCTATGCTTGATCTTGTGATGAGCTAGTAGATCTTCAACCAGGTTGGAGGTGAACTGGCTCCCTTGATCGGTGACCAGCTCTCTTGGATAGCCAAACTTGTAGAAGATGTTTTCTCATAGGAACTCGGCCACCTTTTCTTCTGTTGCTGCTTTGATTGCTTTGGTCTCTGCCCACTTTGTCAAATAGTCAGTACACACAATGATGTAAGTCCTTTGCCTTGAAGAGGGGTTGATTGGGCCCACAAAGTCCATGCCCCACTTCTCAAATGGCTCAAGAGTCACTTGAGGTTGGAGAGGCATCTCATCCTTTGGGTCGGTTTCCCCATTCGTTGGCATTGGTCACACTGACTGACATACCTTCTGACATCTTGATGAAGTGTGGGCCAATAGTAGCATGCCTGCAGGATTTTGAACAGTTCTCTTTGCTGCAAAATGTCCTCCACAAGGCCCATCATGACAAGTGAGGAGGATATCAAAGACTTCCTCCTCCCTTACACAACGCCTTAAGATCTGATCGAGGCCAAGCTTGAACAGATTGCCCCCGATCCAAGTAAATGAGGCACTTTTTCTGATGATTCTGCTCTTCTCTTTGGAAGATAGGTGCGGAGGGAACTGTGCTGAAACAAGATAGTTTGCTATATCAGCAAACCATGGAGAGAGTACTGAAATAGCAAACAGATGTTCATCGGGCATCTGGTCATCCACTGTTCCATCCTCATCTACAGACAAATCCAATCTAGATAAAAAGTCAGCAACAACATTTTCTCTACCTGGTTTGTCAACAATGGTCAAATCAAACTGCTGCAATAAAAGTAACCATCTAATAATACGAGCATTCACATCTGGTTTATTCATTAAATATCTAATAGCAGCATGGTCAGTATGTACAAAGGTCTGGTAACCAGTAATATAATGTCGGAACTTGTTCAATGCATGGACCACAGCCAAGAATTCTTTCTCGGTTACAGTGTAATTCAGCTCAGCTTTGGACAAGTTTTTGCTAACAAAGTAAATGGCATATGGAAGTTTTTGCTCAACTTGTCCTAAAGCTGCACCTATGGCCTTGTTCGAGGCATCAATGTGGATGTGGAAAGGTAGGGCCCAGTTTGGACCTCTCAGGATTGGGGCTGACACCAACTTGTCCTTCAATTCATTTAAAGCCCTCTGACAATCGTCAGTCCAATTAAACTCCATATCTTTTGCCAACAGGCCAAACAATGGCGAGGCTAGCTTGCTGAAATCTTTAATGAATCTCTGGTAGTATCCTGCTAATCCCAAGAAACTCCGGACATCCCTTACCTTTTGGGGAGGTGGAACCATCTTGATGAGAGCAATTTTGTTAGGATCCACCTGCAACCCTTGGCAAGAAATGGTATGGCCTAACACGGTCCCTTCAGTCATTAGGAATTCACATTTTTCAGAACTAAGGGACAAGTTCATCTCGGTGCATTTGGTTAGGATTTTTCCCAGGTTGGACAATGCTTCCTGGAAGTTGGCCCTATAAGGAGTAAAGTCATCCATATAGATTTCTACTGCATCATGGACCAGCTCCGAGAAGATGCTCAAGACAGCTCTCTGAAAGGTAGCAGGAGCATTGCATAGCCCAAAGGGAAGGACTCGATAGGAAAAGGTACCCCAAGGACAAGTGAAGGTGGTCTTATCTTGGTCTTCCGGGCTGATTTGGATTTGGTTGTACCCGCTAAACCCATCCAGGAAAGAGAAGAACTTCTTTCCTGCCAGTCCATCCAACACTTGATCTATGAAAGGTAGAGGGAAATGGTCCTTCTTGGTAGCTTTGTTCAGTTCTCGGTAGTCCACACAGATTCTCCATTTCCCATTTTTCTTGGGAACCAACACTAGAGGGGACACCCATTCACTATCTGAGATGGGGTAGATGAATCCGGCATCCAACAGTTTTTGCAATTCTTCCTTGACAATGTCCTTAAGGGCTGGATTCATTCTCCTCTGAGGTTGCCTAACCGGTTTACAATCCTCTTTGATGTATATATGATGGGTACAGACCGAAGGATGGACTCCTTTCATTTCCTTATAGCTCCAAGCAAAAGCATCTAAGTGATTGGCCAACAGACTACACAGCTCCTTTTCCTGGGAAGGAGATAGGGAGGAGCTGATCTTCAATGCTTTCTCAGGGCCGAACTCCACATTCTTGACTTTGGGAGTAACAGGGTTGGTTGTACAAACATCCACTAAGGTGCTGGCTTGGGCATCCTCCACCGATCTCTCTAAGGGTAGTGCACTGGAAGGTGGATTCTGGATCAAGGTCTCGATCAAGTCATCCTCGGTTGGGGGGTCTCTTCTAGTGGTATCTAAGGTGCACAGAGGTGCTAAGTACACCTCGTCTTCCTCTCCTTCTTCCAACCAGAGTGGTAAGTCATGCTCTAAGGAGGGTTGGGCAGGAGGGTATAGGACTAGCTGCTTGGACATGGGACCATTTTTGATGGTCATGTTTCCTGCACGACAACTTATGTAAGCATCTGCAGTAGCTAACCAAGGCCTTCCCAAAATGAGAGGATATCCATTAAGCTTTGCCTTTGGTTGCAGAACCAGGAAGTCTGCAGGGTATTCCCAAGAGTCAATAGAGACCAAGACATCCTCCACAATCCCTTCGGGAGTCACGGTGGAGCGATCTGCTAATTGCAGTACTGTTGAGGTCTTCCTCAAGGAACCCTAAAGATTAAGTTTAAGCATGGTATCCCTGGTCATCACATTAATGGCAGCCCCCAGATCAATCAAGGTGTGAGGTATAATGGTGCCATTGATGTGAACATCTACTACAAGACTTCCAGGATCTAGGTACTTTGGGCAGATGACTTGTCCTAACATAAGGTCAGACAGTTGTCCTATGACATTGATAGTTGAGGCATCTTTCTTCCGTCTGCCTGGGTGTTTGAAACACTTCTCCTTAACCAATTTGTTGTATATTGGCACATCCTTGATGGCTTGGAGAAGTGGTATTTTTACACACAACTGCTTGAGCTCACCCAGAAGCTCATCCTCCTCTGGGTTGGGTTGTGTGGTGGCTGTTAGTCTCTCAGGAAAGGGTGGAATAACCTTCGGTTCACTTTCCTGTTTATCTTCCTCATCCTCTGGGGGAGGAGGTTGGCGATCTGGTAGAGTCTTTCCAGATCGAAGAATGATCTCCTGGATCTCCACAGCATAGGTAGGGCATGAGGTTTCCCCAGTGTATACCTGCTGGGCCTGTCTATTGTTGGGGTTCGGGTTCGGTTGAGCAGGCATTTGAGGTTGCCTTGGAGGAGCAAGAGGTAATGGCTGAGGTTGAACTGGTGGTGGAGGCAAGATGGCAGGAGGAGTGTTGTATTGGGGCCTCCACCCTGACTGAGGTGCATTCCATTGAGGCTGTGGCTGGGCATGTGAGTGATATGAATGAGAAGTAGGTTGAGTGGTGTACTGAGGTGGATAAGACCATGGAGGAGGCATGGACCATGAAGGATGAGCAGGGGGACCCCAGGAAGGCATAGGAGTCGATTGGTTGGGGCTGTAATAAGCTTGAGATGCCCCTTGCATCCCTGCTGATAAGGTCTAGATCCTTGTGGCCTCCTTTGGTTGAGGTAATAGAGAGGTTCAGTGAGAGCTTCTGTCCCTTGGTACATGGCTTTAAACCCAGGTAAGGTTGGACACTGATTTGTGGGATGGTCCTCCTCACAAACGAAACACACTTCGACCGAATGTAATGGACATTCGTTCTTAGGGTGTCTCCTTGTGCACCTAGGGCAGAAGACAGCCAAGGCTCTCTCAGCTTCTTATTTCTTTTGCTGAATCCTGAATGTGTCAAGCTGCATAGCAATGGTCTGTCTCACCTCACTCTTAAGATCTTCTAATTGATTTGCAAGCTCATGTTTGGAGAAAGGGACACTAGTTGAGAGGTGGTTTCCTCTACCTCGTTTCCGAGCTGCCCTGGAGTGGTTTCTAAACACAGTCTTGATGTCCTCATAAGGCAGTTGGTAAATGTCCCCCCCAGCTAACATGTGAAGGGTATCTAGGAGGTCTTCAGGGACTCCTCGGAGCAGGACCAACTTGAGGGATTCAGGGTCAAGTGTGCACCTGGCCCGCTTATAGCTTAGTTGGAACCTCTCCTCATAATCCTCTAAGGACTCATCATTTCCCATGGACATCCGAAAGATTTCCCCCTTTGTTTCCCTGGACCTACAGTAATCCCGGTACTTGGTATTGAAAGCTTGCTGCATCTGAGCCCAAGTGGTGATACTATTCCTAGGTAAGCCCATGAACCAGCGTAATGCTGCATCCTTAAGAGTGGAAGGGAAAAGTTTCAGCTTTTGCTCATCTTCAGTATAGTCATAGGTTCTACAAAGGACAACAAACTCAAACAGGAAGGTATCCGGATCTTCAGTGGTCAGCCCATGGAAGTGAGGTAAGGCGGAGGGGCTAATGTTCTTCATTTTCATCTCTCCATTGGTCTCTCGGATGGGGAAGGCACCTTCTATTCTCTCATCTTCTCTTCTATTGTCAGCCATAGCTTCAGATGGAGTGGTCTCTAATTCTTCTTCTACTATAGGATCTTTGTATATCTCAGGATGTTCACCTATAGGTTCTTCTGGGTCACTGTCACCAAAGAAGAGAGAAGGGTGACTCAGTGATGTGGTGGGGGTGTTTGGTAGGAATTTGCCTGATCTATCTCGGTTCCTACGAGGCATGAAATGGAAAAGACTTTCTTTTTCTTTTGATTGTTTTTGCTTTGCTTTTCTTTTGGTACCTGCAAAACTGAGACAGATTGATCTACAACTAACTATGCAGAATTAAACTGAAAGCAGGAAAGAACTATTCTACTTTGCTCAAATGAAATTGCAAGAATGGAAATGCTAGTCTACGCTTGCAGAAAGGAAATGCTATTCTATGAAAACAGGAAATGCTAATCTATGAAAGCAGGAAATGCTAATCTATGAAAGCAGGAAATGCTAATCTATGAAAGCAGGAAATGTCTATGCTACTTTTGCAGAATGGAAATGAAGTAAACTACTTAGCAGAAGGCAAGAGTAAGAAAGTAGAAGAAAAGCAACAATTACTAATACTCTGACGCTTCCCCGGCAATGACGCCAAAAAGATGGTGGGCTCCAGTATTGTAGCAATAATGCTACAACTCTTGGAGCTTCCTATCTCTAATTTTATCAACCCGGTAGTTCGTACAAACTTGGAAGCGACGGTGCTGTATGCACAAGTACTAGCTCTTGTCGCAGCTGTCACTTGGTCAGCTGGCACAAGTCCGCTAGGGCTCAAGCCAACTTCTATATGCTCACAGAAGAAGCTTTATGAATGATGGACGAAAGCTAACTCAAAGGAGGCTAGTCTAATTGCAGAAAGAAACTGAAAGCCAATAAAGCATGAAAACCCTAGTAAACCCTAAATTGACTAGCTAGACCCTTACAATGCAAAATTGTGAATGAAACTACTACCACTAATGCCGTTACTTGTAGTGAGCTGAAATACATGCATCTAAGCTACTTGCATCTGAAACGACATGTTTTTGTATTTTTTCATTAAGTGGTTGGATTTATTGTGATGCTGCTTTTGATTAGGGTTTGGTTGTGCAGGAGCGGTTGGAATGGAAGGAAAGCATGGGCAAGGTCAGGATGGCTAGGGGAGGTCCCAGAGGGTCTCTAGCATCAGTCCACAGAAGTATACCACGTTCGGATGCTCAGCAACCGAGTTTGCAGGCTTCTACAGGAAGTCTGCAGGGGATCCTACAGGAAACTCAGGGATTTCTCCAGGAAGTCTGTGCAATTCTACAGGATGTTTGACCGTGGAAGTTTTGGGAGATGGTGAAGTGTTGGAGTGGTGTGGGAGGATAGGTGAGATGGAGATGGAACTGGTGAAGGCTCAGGAGCAGAGAAATCAGATGGAGGAAGAGTGCATGCAGTGGGTTGATGGCTGGAAGGATGGGATCAACAAAAGGTCAAAAAGATGAAGCTACGTGGCAATGGATGAATTGGAGGGTAAACGAGCTGGACAGAGGCCGAGTAGGTGGCTTGAGGAGATGTTAAGAAGAAGAAAAAGGAAGTGAAATGATATGGAGCAGTGTAAATGAAACAAATGACTTATGCACCAAAAACGAGAATTCATTAACCTATGATAACTGTGCCATTAAACCTATGAGCAGCAATGGAAAACCGTGAAAATAAACTCGTGCATGGAAGTGGAATGTAGAAGTATGCTTCACTATCAAAAGTGCATGGATGGATCTTCAATGAAAATGTCTATGTTGCAGCTTGCATGAACGTGAGAAGAATTGCGTTTCTTTTTGGTGGTTGGTTATGGACTGCACCCCAATCCCTAACAGAGATGGCAGTGAGCCTTAACAACCTTTTTCTGGAGCTCCAATAAATTATAACTATCCTCCTATCGAATCTAAGCAACTGAAAGCAAATTCACCATAAACTAATCCTATTCAATCTCATGAAAAAGACTAAATTAACAGACTGTAAATTCGAATTGCATGTTAAAGTAAAAACTCAAAGTGCTGGAACGAAATGAAAATAACATTACAACACCGAGGAGATCTATTGCTCTTAGGTTGGGCCCTAACCTGAGAGTTATAGCTCCCTTAGAAACTCAGAATGAGATCAAAATCTGCCTGCCTTTATTCATAAACGAAAATCTGATGTCATGCCAAAACTGGCTTACAAAAGGAACAAACACCGAGCTGTAGCTCGTACTTCCAAATTACAAGAGCAATAAAAAAGTTCAAAAAAACTTCTATCCAAGGCTACGGCCTCAGTATTTATGCAAAATGGTCATCCAACAGGTGTCCTTGATTTGTGGAGCTTGGCTGTCCAACTGAAGGTTAAACTGCTGATCCTGTAGAACAGTTATAACTGCTGTTCCTGTAGAACAGTTGGCTGCTTCTAAGCTCGGTGGGGAGATGGATTGGAGCTCGGAGCTATGGTGGGAATCACGAGGAAGGTCCCCAAGACCGTGGAAATCCTCTCCTAAAAACCAGCAGTGCCACCTCACTGTCTCCTTGTCTCCTTTCTCATGGTCTTTGCTCCCTTTTAATGCCAAAACCTGAAATCATCATGTATTAGTCACGTGGATAGAATGCCTACCCTTCTTCCTACAAACAACACGAATAAACCAAGAAATGAATGCATAAGCAATAAAAAATGAATGGTTTGAGCAGAGCAAGTAGGCCAAATGAGCCCAAATTGTACCAAAAATTGGGGCTCATCAATGTGAAAGCACCGGATTGGCAGATAGCATTTGTTTTGGAGGCGTGCAGTTATATGACAATTTAAACTCAACGCCCGAGAGTTAAACAAAAATGGGTTTATGCAAAATTTTGGAGTAAAATAGGGATTGCGGGGGATTATGGAGTTATAAGGAAAATGAAGGAGAAGAGGAAACAAGCTGCTACGAGCCCCTTGCAAGCATAACCAACACTGCCTGACCTGTTTTTTATCCATCGAATGTTGAAAAATATAGCAGGGCTAACACTCGCTCCTTCTGGGGATGAGATCCTCCCTGTGAGGTCTCAAGAACCTGCAGATCAATGCTTTCCCTGTAAAAACAATTAGCAAAACTTCCTAGTGTTCCATTGGGCATGGAGTCTGACTGATCCTACACTAAAACTGATGAAATAAAATATTTACAAGTTTAAGGCCAAAAGACCTTAAATCACATAATTTTTTAGAAAACGCCTATTAACTGGGCCATCAAAAACTGCGTCTCCTCCCATACTTTTCAGTATGAAGGTGTTGTTCCCTTGAATCTGTGAAATAATAAAAGGGCCTATCCAGAAAGCGTCAAACTTCCCATGGTTGCCTTTCTTTTCCTTTAGTGCATACAACTTCAAAACCAAGTCTCCAATTTGAAAATTATCTGCTTTTGTCCCTTTATCAAAAGCTTCCTTGATCTTTTTTTTGATGTGCTGCAGCCTTTTCAACCAGCTATTCTAGGATTTGATGAACCTCTGCTAAATCAGTGATCCTCTTTGCCATGTCTTCTTCCTCATTCTGCTCTTCTTGAAGGGATTTTTCCACAGGGAGAATTAACTGAATTGGGAATACAACTTCAGTACCATATACCAGCTTGAAAGGAGAATAACCTGTGGATTTCTTAATGGTCACTCTGTCAGCCCACAGTGCATACTTGAGCTTAGAATCCCAATTCTTTCTGTTGTCCTCCAACAACTTTTTGATTATCCTTATCAGACTTTTGTTAGAGGATTCTGCTAGACCATTTCCTTGAGGATAATATGAGGTGGAATGAACCAATTTAATACCCATTGAATCGCACATATCCACCAATTCTTTTGCCCTGAAGGCTGTTGCATTGTCTGTGACTAATTTATGTGGACAACCAAATCTGGTAAAGATATTCTTAGTTAAAAATTTCAAGACCACATTATGATCAGCCTTTCTAGTAGGGATTGCTTCAATCCACTTAGTGAAATAATCAGTAGCTACTAATATCCATCTGTGCTGACCACTGGAATGTGGATTTATTTCTCCAATGGAATTCAAGCTCCACTGCTGAAAAGGTCCTTTTGCATGTATTGGTTTTAAAGGCAGAGACTTCAACTGCTACTTTCCTTCAAATCTTTGGCACCTGTCACAAGATTTAACAAATGAGAATACAATAGAAAATAAGGAGGGCCATTAATATCTAGCTCTGAGGATTTTATGAGCTGTAGTCTTCCAATAATGGTGCCCTCCACACATGCTGGAATGAAACTTCTGCATGACTTCTATTGACTGTTCTTTGTCAAGACACCTCAAAAGCACTCCAGATGGATCCCTCCAGTAGAGCAGATTTTCATGGATACAATATTTTGCTGCCCTGAGTTTAATAGTTCTGGCTTGACTTTGAGTAAGGCCTAGAGGGATTTCTAGCTTGAGCAAGAATTTAATTATTTCAGAATACCAATCACAAGAAGCTAGATTTTCTTCCACTGACTGCTTTCTCTCTGGTTTAGCTGCTTCCTCTTCTTCATCTGTCTGACCAATTTGTGCAATTGTGCATAGGAAATCAATATCCGATGATCTGCAATTTTCTTCAGCCAATAACTTGGAAAGACCCTGACCTCTGACCAGCTTGGTGGGCTTTAATTCTATATTAAATTCAATCAACTATGCAATCCATTTATCCCTTCTTCCAACAACATCAGGTTGTGTTAAGTCATCCTTTATTGCAGTAGAGGGTACATATGCAATTATCTTGGAATGAAAAATACAAACTCTGAAAGCTTTCAAAGACTTGATAAGAGCATATGCTTGTTTCTCAATAATATCATACCTCAGTTCAACATCCCTTAAGTTTTTTCTGAAAAATGCCACTGGATGCTCTGAACCTTCTTCATCTGCTTGCAATAACACTGCTGCTATGGTGTCATTAGAGGCAAAAGAAAATATATGAAACTCCTTGCTGTAATTTGGACTTATCAAAGTGGGAGCCTCCATAATAGCTTTCTTAATGGACTCGAAAGATCTTCTTGTTGAATCAGTCCATTTGATTTCTGACCCCTTCTTCAACATGGAGGTAATATGCTTCACTAATTCTGCAAAATTTGGTATAAACCTCCTTACAAAATTAATCTTGCCCAGAAATGATTGGATATCCTTCTTCGATCTCGGTAGACAAAGTCTGTATTGCTTTTACTCTTTCTGGATCAATTTGAACACTTGCAGCAGAAACAAAATGTCCTAACAACTTGCCTTCCTCTATAGCAAATTGTGATTTTTTAGGATTGACTGAAATTCCAAACCTTCTGCACTTCAAAAACACTTTATTTAAATGCTGCAAATGATCTTAATGGCTGCTGGATTATACTGTTATGTCATCAAGGTAGACAAGGACAAACTTATCCTTCTCTCCCACAAATGCTATATCCATAGCTCTCTGAAAGGTGGCTCCAGAATTCATCAAACCAAAAGGCATCTTGGCATACATAAAAGTGCCCCAAGGAGTGGTGAATGCAATCTTCTCTTGGTCATCTGGATGCACAACAATATGATTAAACTTTGAAAATCCATCCAAGAAAGACATTACTTTGGCTCCTGAGACTTTCTGCAGCAAATAATCCATCTTGGGTAGAGGATAGTTGTCTTTCTTAGAGTATTTGTTTAAGCTTCTGAAGTCAACACACAGTCTGATTTCTCCACTTTTCTTCCTCACTACCACAAAATTGGCTACCCATTTTGAATATCTGAGAGGGACTATGATTTTGGCAGTCAGCAACTTTGTAATTTATTTCTCAATCAGAGGAAGAAGCATAGGATTTATTGGTCTCCGCTTCTGCTTGAAAGGTATGGTGTCTTTCTCTAGAGGGATTTTATGCTGAATAATATTTTTATCATAGGTTTTCAGGTCACTATATTCCCAGGAAAACACATAAACAAATTGCTTCATTAAATTGCAGTATTCAACATTTTGGTCAGCAAACATATGGGAAGACAGATTTATGTATCTAGGCTAACCTGGACTCCCTATGTTATGCTTACAGACTGCAGATTGGTCTTCTTTTTGGGCAGCCTTGTAAGGCACATCATTATGGTCAAATAGTCTTTCTAGAGGAATTAAACCCTTAGGAATATGATTGCTGGGAAGCTAGACATCACTATTTTTTCCAATTCTATTCCTAAGCTGGGATTCGGGGTTTTCTTCCAAGGCTGCATTCTCTTGGTCAATTTGCATTTCAGAGAATTCATCAATGACTTTAAGGAACATATTTAATTCATCATCATCATAAAAAACTTTCCAATGCTCGACATTGTCAGGCAAGGATGGTTTGTATTTCATTTGCACTTCATAAACTAGTTTGAGAGGCATGGGAGGAATAAACAGACTAGCAGACATAGCAAGGGAATTAACAAGATGATTTTTGGCTCTAGGGATATATGAAATACAGAAATGATCAAAGGAATCTTTGAGTCTCCATACCTCATCTCTGTATGCTTTCAGCCTCGGGTGCTTTGCTTGAAACGTTCCGCTTACTTGCTGAATGATCAAATCAGCATCTCCAAACACCTTTATGTTCTTGATTCCCTTTCTTTTGCTGCGTTTAGGACCAATAGCAGAGCCTCATACTCTGCTATATTGTTTGTAACTTGGAAAGCTAGCTTAAAAGATAGATGGGTGCTTTTTTGTTATGGAGATATCAGCACCACCCCTGCTCCTGCAGTCTCCATGGAACATGCTCCATCAAATAACATCTCCCAAACCTGACTTCCTTGCTCTTCCTCGGCCTGGACTATTGGTTTCTTGAGCTGTATTGAGGCCTTCTGAGATTCTTCAATTTGGAGGATACATGCTCCAAAATCAGTGTCTACAGCATATATGGGATGATTAGTAGGATTCTTCTCATCACTGATGATGTATGCCAACTGTGCTTCTCTGTACAACCTCCTGCTTTCTCCTCCAAAAACTGGGATAGTGGCATAAGATAGATCATTCTGTAATGTACCACCAAGTCTCTTAATTCATCCTCTGGACAACAACATGCCAAACTTAGGAGGGACATCTGCTACCACAATACCATCATCATACTCTTCATGGGAAACTGAGTTAGGGTAATGGCCAGGTCTTTGATTAATCCTAGGCATTTCACTTTCCTTGAATAAAAAGAGAATAAGTCATGATATGGTCTAGTGATTTCAAGGCCTAACTCTTCCCTGACAGGTTTAGGCATCAAATTGTGGCTGGCCCCTGTGCCTAGTAGGCAGTTTTGGAGGATTTTGTCATGAATGGTCAAGGAGACATAAAATGATGGAGAATTATTATCAGCAGGTTCAATCATAGGGCTAAGCACAATAACAAGCTTATCATCTTGCAAATTGATAGAGTCAGTGGAGGTATGTGTGGTTTCCAGCTCAAGAGCCTCAAGGATGGGCTTTCTAAATACTTCACTCTTTACCAACTCTACCAGAGGCACATATATTTTTAACTTCTGGACTTCTGACTCAAAGCTGAAAGAGGAAGGTAACTTGTCAGAACCTCTTACCTCTTGAACTGGTGCTTTTAGGATGACTGGGTCAGCCGCTGGTCTTCTCTGTTTGATATTCTGTGACTCTGTTTGGACAACAGCTCTTTGGGCAGGGTTCTCCTTGACATTTTTTGCATTCGACCTCAGATTGTATCTTTGTTGTTCACCAGTCTGCAAAACAACTTCTCTGTCCCACTCCTAACTGTCTTGTTCCTGCAGCAATGATTCTTCATATGCAACCAATGTAAAAAATGCAGCACTACCTTTATCTTCCATGCAGTGAATTTCATCCTCATCTTCAAATTGTTCCTCCTCCATGACTACATTCTGGAAGGGAACTTTAACTTTCTGTTCTTCATTTGGTTCTTTTCCCCTCTGAATGATTTGTAATTGTTCATTTTCTCTTCTGAATGTATTTGGATTTCTTGGAGCAAATGTGTTCAACTGCCTTGTCTTTCCTGAATTTTGCTCAACCTTCAACTTAGCTATTTCAGCAGCCAATGACTCTATCATCTTAGTCATTTTGTCTAATTTGGGTTCTAAAGATGAAGCAGAGGAAGAAGAATCCTCACCTCTCTGCCTCCTTCTATCAGCATGACTCTTTAGCTTTTCTGCAGCCATAATATTGGATTCCACCTCTAGTGCTGCATCTTGCATGTCAGCTAGAGTGGCACATCTTCTTTCTCTCAACAATAGGTAGAAATCAGAGTCAAAAGCATTGGCATAAGTGAGTTTGGCAGAGGTGGGGGTAGGCTTTACCTCCGCTGGTATCTTACTATACATATTGTTAAATCTTTTATTAAAATCAGGCAATGCTTCCCCATTCTCCCTCTTTAAGTTACCAAACTCTATATGGTAATATAGCAAGTCCTTTTTATCTCCCTAGTGGTTAAAAAATGCTTCATCTAAGGCTTCAATATCAGCAATAGATCCAGGGGGAAATTCTCTAAACCACTTCGTAGCCTCTCAATCAAGGCTCTGTACAAAGACTCTCATTCAAACATCATTTTCACTTATATCTAAGTTATCAACATAACTATAGAAAGCCTCAAGGTGTTCTTCTGCTGTTACTCCCTCTGTACCAGTGAATTTAGGCATATATTTTTTATATTCTCTTGCCGGCATAGCATTTAAAGGAACAGGAAGGACCGGGGTTCCATACCTGGCAGCTACAATTGTTTCTATCTTCGTAGGTGCTTGCTGGCCTACCATCACTGGGGTATGTGGAAGAACATTGGCGGATTGAGCAGTATGAAACAATGAAATGGATGATAGAGACAAAGGGATGCTATGGACTGTATGGGAAGCTTTCTTTGGATTGAGATTCAAAGGGGAAATAACTGAACAAGGAGCTGTATGAATCTCTGAAGGAAGTTTCTCACTAGCAACACTAGGCTCAATATCTTCAAATTGTATATTCTCAACTATAACCTTATCTTTCAAAGAAGCATAGGTTTTCTTAGGCTTACCTGATCCTGATGCCCCTTTCTGTGATGTTTTCTTCGGATTAATGATCTTCTTAGGGTCAGGCACTAGTTCAGCTGGTGACTTCTAAGGATTTCTTCGAGTATGCCTCACAAATTGAGCTAGAACTTCAATATGGAGTTGCCAAAGGTTGGTCTTCCTCTAGTGGAGTTTCCAGATAGATGATTACAACCAGAAATGTGCCCAGACCTTGTTTATCATCAAAATCTGGAATTGTGTCATTCTCCCAGGGAAGCTGAGCTTCAATCTCCTCTCCCCGGCAACGGTGCCAATTAATTTTATCACCCCAAGAAACTCTCCTAGGTTGTATCTCAGAGATGCTTGGGAACATTACAAACTCAACCAAATGTTGAAAATGGATGAATGGAAGGAATGATGCATATTCAAGCCTGATAACCACTTCTACTATGCTTAACCCCAGACATGGGTGAACACCCCCAGACTAAAAGGTTATAGACCACCAGTTACTCATAGTTTTAGGAATAGGTGAAGGTGGAGAATACTGACCACATCAGTGTTGATATTGCAACAAGATGATGGAGCTTAGTGAAAAGAGTCGCCTTCACTAAGTGGGCCCGCAAGCAAATTATGGCACAAGTTCTATTTTTGGATCCCAGCAGGGATGATCATAGCAGGGATGATCACAGCAGCAGTGACCACAACAGGAGTGATCACAGTAGGAGTGACCACAGCAGGAGTGATCACAGCAGGAATGATCAAAGTTTGTTGTTAGACTGACTGTCCAAAATAGAAAAGTCAAATATTATTGTCTCATAATAATATTTGGACTATAAACTTGATCTTATTCTCTTGGAGCACTTTAGTTTGAGCTACAGATGTGGCCCATGCAGCTGTCAGAAGGAAGTATGCTTTTCTTATGAGTCAGTTGAGTTTTTGCATGCATGACTTCAGTTAGAACTCAATCAGTTGAGTTTGGTGGAGTTGATTGTGGAGTTGATGGAGTTGTGTTCAGTTTGACTTGGTTAAACTAGTTGTAGTTAGTCTAACTGCAAATAGACTAATGATGAGTTGTTAAACTAATTATTAACTCATGATACAACTATAGAATACATCAGTTAACTCAGTTGCATGTCAGTGCATGTTCAGTTCAACAGGGACAGGTGTTAGAGTATCAGATTACTATCAGTTGTGACTATAGTTGTGCATGAGGATTTGCATAATCAAGGGATTGAGTATGCTAATGAGTTTGCTCATGTATTTGCCCAGTATTATAGCCTCTGCTCACATATTTCACAGTGTGAGTGATTCTTTGGAGGTGAAATACGAGTTTGGTAAACCATTCTCATTCATTCTTGAGCAGGTATTGAGCAGTGGAGGCAGGCAAGCAGTGGAATAGATTTGGAGATCAGATATGAGCTGTATTGTGTGTAACAGGTGGAGCTGGTACTGGATTGCTTGTGATAAGCATTGTACTTTGTAATGTTACATGGTCTCAATCATTAATATACAGATAGTTGGGGTTTTTAGTGAGATGCTTTCCCTGGGTTACATACTCTGTTAATGTGTGAATGTTCTTGATGTTTTATTGTTATTGATGCTGCTATATTGATGATCAACGTAGAGGAGATTATGTATTGTGTATGTATTCCACAATAGTACATGATCAGGATAATCTCCATTGAATATGTGTTAAATTATTCAAAATTTCTACAACCAGTAGATGCACAAGACCATGTGATGGCCAACTGCAACCAGTAAAAAGGCCTGCAAATCTATTTCCTAATGCACAGACATGATGATAGCTCTTTGGCACTAAAATAATAGAAACCTGCATAATGCATTCAATTATACATACTAGATTCTAACACAGAGGTGGGATGAAAACCCCTCTAATGCTAAACATCAAGAGCACATGAAAAATGCATAACAGGCACAACCTAGAACATAGCAAAAATGGAAAGTGAGCAATTAACAACAAAAGAAGCTTGTATTAGCTAAAAATGAAGACCAGATACTGCAGGTATCACAGTAGTTACAGTCTCTAAAATTTGAACCTTACATCAAAACTACAACCATCAACCTTCATTACATCTTGATTTTGAGTATATATAGAGTTTCATCACAAAAATATCCTGCTGTTCTATGCGTGGAGGGGTCATAATTGACCACCAACCACATTAACTGTCTAAAATGGGCCTCTACTATGATCTGCTGCTTCAATGAATGAATTTGACATTCTCTGGTACTTTGTTGTACTCCTCAAGCAGGTGGAGTGTCATAAAGGACGGAGTTCCTTAACTGCCGAATGTAAGTTTCTTCTTTGGCATCGTCCTTCTTTCTCTCGGGTGTACAATGCGTTGAATACAATAGTTGAAGCTTAACTGTGCAAAGGGTTGGTAGATGATCGCCTTCATCCTTCGACAGCAGAGAACATTCAAGGGTGGCACGGACAGTATGGCGGAGGCATGGGCAAGACTGGGACAAATATTAGCTGTTGGATCCAGGAGATGAGCGGCAGGGATCAGTTTACGGAAGATATCGGGAGATAGGAGAGCGGGGAGATCGCGGGCTATTGGATCTCGGGCGGGGAGATCCAACGGTCGTTGGGCGCGGAAGTTGCATGGGGTTTAACGCGTGGGGGAGATGGTTTCGGTGGAGGGCGGTATTCCCCGCACTGCTTTTCAGAGGTGGGTGGTATTCGTACGCGGGGGTGAGATGCGAATAATCGACCGATGCGTGGTGGATGTGACAAGGAATAAACCGCTCTCCCCGCGGGTTATCGTGCGTGCAGTTTACGGGAGCGGGAGGCGCGAATGCCGTTTGATCGCGATGGGGGTTGATCAGATGGCGCGGAGTTAAATGCACGTGTTTATGACTGATGTGACGTGAAAGCACCGGATTGGCGGATAGCATTTGTTTTGGAGGCGTGCGGTTATATGACAATGGTTATATGACAATTTAAACTTAGTGCTTGGGAGTTAAAAAAAATGGGTTTATGCCAAATTTTGGAGTAAAATAGGGATGGCGGGGGGTTATGGAGTTATAAGGAAAATGAAGGAGAAGAGGAAACAAGCTACTGCGAGCCCCTTGCAAGCATAACCAGCACTGCCCGACCTGTTTTTTATCCATCGAATGTTGAAAAATATAGCGGGGCTAGCATTACCATTGTTCTCTATTATGGCTTTGTTAAGCCATTCTCTTTCTTCTTGTTGTAGTATGCTAAAGTCCGTTGGAGCCGTTCCTTTTTCATTGAATATTTCTGACGTTAATCCCCATGCTTTTGATAATGTTTTTCCAATTCTGGGATTTTGGTTTTTAAAGATGCACCTGTTCCGGGTCAACCAAATTTGCCAGCATAGGACTGTTGGGATACATTTCCAGATTCTTATAATTGTGTTTTTCTTCTTTGCAGCATATGGGTAGGCTTTCCCCAGAAGATTGAGGAACTCCGACATTGGTTTACCATATTCTATGCTTACTTCCAGCGGGCTCAAGAGCTGCTCCCAACATTCTCTTGAGAATTTACAATCCTGAAACAAGTGTTGAATGGTTTCTTCTGCCTATTTGCACAATGGACATCTTGATGGCCCATAGATTCCTCCTTTTTTTTTTTTTTTTCGCCAGTCAGGATCTTTCCTTTTAATAAGGTCCAAATGAAGACTTTTATTTTAGGCAAACTTTCTAATTTCCATACTATTTTCCATGGTTCCCATTCTTGCTGATTGATTTTGTCTTGAAGAATTTTGTATCCAGATTTGACTGTATATTGCCCATTACTGGGATCCCAGAGGTAACTGTCTTCCTTGTCAATATGCATTGGTGCTGCCCCCTTTAGATGCTGCTTGAGTTTATTCCATTGTCCTTCCATGTTTGCTGGAATTGTTGGCCTTTTCCAGTCCTTCCACTCCTTCTGATTCCATAGAGAGATTGAATGTAAGGTATTTAGGCCTGTCCCACTCATCCACTCTTGAATGTCCTCCATTTCCGAGTGATACTGTAAAGAGTCTTTTCCCATGATTCTGTCTTCCCAAATCGAGGTTTTTTGTCCATTCCTAGGAGTTTTGGATATATGGTTGCCCATTATTGGAATGACTCTTTTGACTAGCTTCCATGCTTAGGTGCTTTGTCTTATTAGGATGTTCCCATTCAATAGATTCTCCTTGGAACCATTTATATATTTGTTTGTGAGATCTTTTTCCACCAACTCTCATTACCTGTTATAAGCCTCCATACAATTTTCATTCCCAGGGCTGCATTCATGAGCCCAGGAAGCCGAATAGACAATCCTCCTTGTTCGTATGATAGCACTACTTGTTTCCAACTTACCAGACTAAATTTTTTGTTTTCTTGCTTCCCTCCCTGCCAGAGAAAACTTCTTAGGATTAATTCCATCTGCTTATGAGCACTGGTTGCTGCCATGATTAAGGCATATTGATATATTGGTAGTGCAACAAGGAGGGCCTTAATTAATATCACCCTTCCAGCCATATTTAACCACATCATTCCCCAGTTCTTTATCTTGTCTTGCATTTTCCCAATTTTTTTTGTCCATATTTCTGTGTTCATTACCTCTTTTGATATTGGTAATCCCAGATAGAGGAAATGACTCTAGTTTTCTTGTGCTGGGATTTCCATGATTTGGGAAATTCTTTGCATAGTTCGTGCTGAAATGTTCCAACCATAGATCCTGCATTTTGTATTATTCAGAAGTCCTCCTGACACCTGTAGAAATGCATCCATTATTTTTTTGAACCGTCTTGCTATTATTGTTGATGCTCCTCCCATCAACAATGTATCATCTGCAAACAAGGAGTGATTTATAGTCCTTACTCCTTTTGCTATCCTCAATCCTGTGATTGTTCTTTCTTTCCTCTGAGTTTCCAATGCTCTACTTAGTGTTTCTGCCATTATTATATATAAAAATGGTGATAGAGGGTAGCCTTTCCTGATGCCTCTTGTGCTTTGAAAAAATTCACTGGGTCTTCCATTGATGAGAGGAGCTATCCAAGGAGTGGATATGCATTCTTTTATCACTTCTATTATTTCTTTTGAGAAGCCCAGTTTCTAGAGTACAACCAGTAAATACGGGTGGCTGACTCTATTGAAAGCGTTTTCCATATCTAGTTTGATTATCATACCTTTTTCTTGCTTCAAGATACTGGAGTGGACAACCTCCTGTACTATGATGACATTGTCAATGATTTGTCTATTTGGGACAAACCCTCCTTGATTTTCTGAGATGATTAAGTGCAACACTTTCTTTATTCTGTTTGCCACTATTTTTGTTATTATCTTGTAGGAGGAATTGCACAATGAAATGGGCCTGAACCTGTTAAAGGTGGATGGATTTGCCTCCTTTGGAACCAAAACCAGATAGGACGATCTTGTGTGGCCTCCCATTTTCTTTTTTTTTAAAAACATTTTTTTCCATTCTTAAGAAATCCTTTCTTATTGTATTCCAATGATTTCTGTAGAAGGCTATTGTGAATCCATCAGGCCCGGGCGCTTTGTCCGGGTGCAGGCTCCAAATGGCCTCCACAATTTCTTCTTCTGTGAGGTCCTTACACATATCTTTGTTTTGTTCTTTTTTTATTTTCTTCTTTGTATGCTGCAAAATTTCTTCATATTCAACCATTTCCTCCGTTGCCGACAGTAAATTTTTGAAGTGCTTGTGGGCTGCTTTTTTTATTTCTTCCACTCCTTTAATTTCTTGATTTTCCACTTGTATTTTGTCTATCTGATTTCTAGCTCTTCTGACTTTCATGCTGTTATGAAAAAAGGTTGTATTCTTATCCCCTACCTTAAGCCAGAGGTTTCTAGATTTCATTCTTGCCTCTTCCTCCTCTTTCTTGTTTTCTTTGTATATCTCCCAGAAAATTTCTTTCTCTTTAAGGTAGTCTTGCTTGTTTTCTTCTTTACTTTCTTTTTCCGCTTGCAAGCTATCCATTTTCTGTTGTATCTCCTTTTTCTTTATTTTATTTTATTTTATTTCATTTGCCCTTGCCCACTCCTTTAGCTTGATTCTTACATTTTTTAGTTTTGTCTCCCATATGTATTGTGGTAAGCCTAATATTCTCAGTGCCCATGCTGCTTTCACTACCTCATTGATTTCTGTGCTGCTGTCCCAGATTGAGTTGTACCTGAATGAGAGTGGGCCTTGGTTTTCCATTCTGCCCATTGCTATTACAACGGGTTTGTGATCAGAGGCTGTGGTGTGGATGATTTTGGATTTGATAGAGATGTACAATGCTGCTATGTTGTCCTGGATCAGTATTCTGTCCAGTCTTTCTTTTATGTTACTTTTACCCACTCTCTTGTTATTCCATGTATATTTTCCATTGTTTGGAGGGATATCCAGAAGGCTATGCTGTTCCATTATTCCTTCTAAAGAGTTTCTGGATGGGTCCGCATGAAAGTTTCCTCCAAACTTTTCCTCTATGCTTCTGACCAGATTTAAGTCTCCTCCTAAAATTATTTTTCCATCTTGAGTTTCTTGTAGTACTTCCTTTATTGTTGCCCAACACTATTCTTTCTCCTTATAGTGGTTGGGGGCGTATATGTTTATCACCCTGTATTCCTCTTTTGTGTTGATCCTCCTCAGATCCGTTAGAATCCAGTGCTGCCCTGCTTTCTTCCCCATTAATTCCCATCTTTCTTTTTTCCAGATTGTGCATATGCCTCCTGATGCTCTAGTTGCCTGAATTGCTTCCCCTTCATATTGCCTGAATTATTTATTTATTTATTTTATTTTTATTTTTATTTATTTTATTTTATTTTATTTTATTTTTATTTTTATTTTATTTATTATTATTATTTATTATTTTATTTTTTCAGATTTTATGATTCTTGATTGTTTACTTTTGTCTCCTGGATCATAAGTATATCTAGGTTCTCATTTGTCAAAATGTCTCTTGTTGCATTTTCCTTAACAGGTGAGCCCATTCCTCTGCAGTTCCAGGAGACTATTATCATTATTTACTTATTGGGTGATGCAGGGCTCCTTTCCCCTTGTGCTGGATTTTCTCCATATTTCCTGTACTTTTCCCTAGATAAGTGTCCATGGGTTGTTGTGTTCCTAGGGCCATTTCTTTTGTTGCTGCTTCATCCCTTACTTCTTTATTTGTCTTTCTTCCTACTTTTTTTTGGTTTTCTGCATTTGGGTATGCTTCTTTCGCTTTCTTTCTAGTTAATACCCTGTCAATTTGGGGGGGGGGGAGGTGAAATGAGTCTCTAGGGGAAGGGGGGACCGCTGGGAAGGAGAGCGTGGGGTTCTAGATTTAGATCTAGATCTGGAAACCCTAGGGGATGGGGGGGTTTGATGTAAGCAGAGGATTAAAGGGGTTTTGGCTTTCTAAAGTTACTTTTGGCAAGAGGGTGAGGGCTTCAACAGAATGTGAGTGTTGAGAGGCAGGCTATGCTGGTTTTTTATTGGCTATCTTCTTTCATTTGAGCCGTTCCCATTTTTTTTCCGGATCCTCAATCTTTTCGTTCTCATTTTCTCTATTTTTTGTACATCTATTTGAAAAATGACCATATTCATGACATATCTTGCATTTGAAAGGGATTTGCTCGTAGTCCAGCTGTTGTATATGCGTCCACTGATCCACTTTTATTCTGATTGCTTCAGGGAGGCCTTTGCCTAGATCTACTTCCATGCAGATTCGGGAAAATGCATGCATGTTCTCTTTAGGCTCACATCTGTCTATGTATTTCCCAACTGCATTTCCTATTGCTTTAACTGAATTGTCTCCCTAGCAGTGGAGAGGTAGATGCGACAGTCTTACCCATACTGGAACAACATTTGGGACGTCCATTTCTGGGTCGAAGTCCGGTGTCCATCTGTTCAAATACAGTCCCCTTGTATCCATAAAATATGGGCCGTTCCTGAATATCAGATCGCGATCCTCTTTGGTTTCGAAATGAAAAGTGTAGTACCCTCTGCCACAGAATCTGATTGAGATCTTCCCGGATATTGCTGCAGACCAGTTTCTTTCTACCCACTTTTGCACAGTCTTGGGTGATGGCCACAACCCAGTAAACTGCCCTACTAACCCTCGTTCTGCAAGAGAGAGTGCTGCTTTTCTTGGAAGTGCTGGGGGGAGAGATATTTCTGGGATTTCTTCCATTCTTTTAACGAACTTTGACACTGATGGTCTATTCTTTGCTGGACCCATTGCAGAGATGAGGGACGCAAAGGCTTTTTCTGTTACTTCTGAATCTTGTTGGTGATCTGTGGGATGAAGATCTTCCTCTCCTGGTGGATCCATATTGTTCAAACCCCAACAGCTGGAGGCCGCTGAGGGCCACTACAATCTGAGGCAGTATCTGCCTATCAAGAACTGCAGTTGTGATCTCTCTTTCTTCTTTCTGCCGATTTGACCTCAACGACAAGGGCCACTAAGGTGCAACGAATGCTGCTTTGCTATGGTTGCTGCAACAACAGCTAGGGTTGCATGCTCTCCTTTCCATCTCGCTCTTTTTATTATTATTATTATTATTGAGGTTCATTGGATAAAAAAAGACTAATCCACCTACAATTAAATCTTAGTTTTTTATTTGTGTATCTCACTAAGAATATTTTAGAATATTCTATGTGGGTTAAATCCTTACCTTCCACCTAATAATGATTGATAATTAGATTAGCACAACCATATAAGTTAATAAACATTGAAACACTTACTTATAATACATTTTCCATGGTTAAAATTAAAATAAATCATAACAACTAACTAAATTATAACTTTATTTTAAATTAATATTGATGATAGAAAAAATCAATATAAAATTCAAACATATATACTTTAAAAAAATATGAAACATAATTTGAAACCATAAAAATTTAGATCCACTTTACCATAAAGATTCTTAATCTATAAATAGATTGTCTTACAATACCATGGATTATCAATACCACATGCCCAAAAACCATAACCTGCTTGATATGACACTTGTCCATATAATTTTTTTTGTAATTAATCAATTTAATTAAAAAGGTAAGAAGTGCATAACTACTTTGGAGATAAATCTCAACCATTGATTTGTGAATACTATCAATAGTTTAGAATATTCCTTGAATGTTAAATCCAACCAATGGGATTAATATTTTAAACCCAAAGGATCAATAAACCCAAGGAATAAATATTGAAAATCCAAGGAATAATAATAAACCAAAGGAATTAATATTAAAAACTCAAGGGATTATTAATATTACAAACCTAAGAAATCAATAAACCCAACACATTAACATTAAAAACCCTTGGGATTAATATTAAAAACACAAGAGATTATTAATATTACAAACCCAAACATTAATATTCCTCGGGTTTAATATTATTCTCATGGGGTTTATTATTATGGTGGTTTGATGATTTGGATGCAATCTTAGAACTCTGGTAATGGTATCTTGTGTTCATTGAAAATAATCGATGGCATCCAACTTTGGTTTGATGATTCAAATACAATCTTATCTTCATTGAAAATAATTGATGACATCCAACTTTTTAAATGAAACTGATCAATTAAGATTTGCAATTTTAGAAATTATGCTCTGTCAATTTTTTTATAATATATATTTGATTTAAAACACTATTAACACTAATTCCAAGGAAACAAAACTAGATAATTAACCCAATTACTCTATTATGCAAATGAGTGTTTTACACTCGTAATTATGATTGAAGTTTGATCATGGATTAATGATTTGTATAAATCAATTCAACAACAGTTTGGAAAACTTTTACAACATTCAAATTATTTTAAACTTTACAACTTTATATATATCAAATTTCTAAAAATAAATATTTATTTTAGATATTATATAATTTTTTGGGAAAATAATTTCGAAATAATTAACTCAATTATTCTATTCCATTTTAATTAAATTCTACACTTCTCTAATACATGTAAAAAACACTACCGAAAATATATAATATGTTGCTTAATTTTATAATTTTGTGATCCATACTGATTTTGATAGATTCTTTTGGATAAATTTTTTATTGAGAATTTTTCCAAAATGGTGTACATAATATTTAAAAAGATATCAATTATGAATTCAATTATTTATATTTATATTTCTTTTTCTTTTCCACAATGTACAATGTGAACAACTAAATATATATTTTACTAAAACACATGATGTACACCAAATTTGTTACAATTATAACTAAACACTACAAAACCTCAAAGCTATATAAGTATTTTCAAAATTCAAATGATTATTTTTTTGACAAATAAAAATGATAAGGTTGTACCGTTCTTAGTGAGTGACTTCCCTTTTCCTCTTTAATTTCTGCCCAACCCCTTCTTATCAAGGTTTGTAACATATTGTTTAAACCCAATGAAATCTGAAGGAATATTGTCCTATCATTCCCCAACCTGATTATTCAAAGATAATTTTTTTGGTTTCTTTTCTATAGTCCAAATATATTTTTGCTTCTGACACTTCCTCAAGGAGATGGTAGGCAGACAAAAATTCACCTCTTTTGTGTTTGACACTCCCTGAAAGGGATGTTAGGAAAAGACAAATTTGTCTGGGAGGCTGAAATTCACCTCTTTGGATTCTGTAAATCCCCGAAGGGATGTTCCAACATAGAATTTTCTTAGTGTGATTAGGTTGATAATCAAAATTAAATTCTTCGTCTTTCGTCAGGAGAGACACTTTGTAAATAAGGCACCAATTCTCCTTAATGGTGATCACCTCCATAATGTGATTAAGGTAAAATATTCAATTATTTCCCAGAGAATTAAATTTCCAAACCCGTCTGAATGAAATGGATTTTATCATGGACCCAAATTTATAATGGCACACAACAAAGAATGTTGCTGGTTTCTGAAAAATAGTTGAGATCTAAAGGATAATGTAAAAGAAAGCTAACTATTTGCTAATTAACATCATATGCTATTAATTTAATTAAAATCACAAAAATAAATACTAATCCATTTGAACCCCATAGCTTTTAAGCAACAAGAAGTTAATTTTTTTTTTAATCACTAAACCCTTGAGCTTTTTAACAACAAGTATACAATTAGTTCTAGAATTAATGATCCAAGGTTGAGATGGATCATTACTAGTTTGGCTACAAGTCAATATTACTACATTCATCATTTAAACATATTCGTTAACCCAAAAACTCGAGATTAAATAAAATCTTTTTTGAATGAGAATTTGCCAACTTGATCACAAAAATGTACTCAGAAACCCCATTTGCAAAAATCCATTCACTGTTTCATGAAAGTTTAAAATGTAAAATGCTTGGTAGTCGCTTCATACTGAGCTAAATTTCACACTTGTATAAAAATAATGTAGCATAAAACTAATAAGAAAGATCATCTTACAGTGATTTGAAAGATTTCAAACTAGAATGATTGAGATCAAAACATGATAAGTCAATTAATCAAACAAAATGTGTGTACAAAAAGCCCAAGCCTTAAGAAAATCTGTCTGACTACAATGGAGAATTTACAAAATAGAGTTCCAGAGACCAAGAGAGTGTACATTCATTACAAGTCAATGAATGCTCTCAAGTACAATATTCAAAATACAGAAAGGAATTCAAATCTCTATAGGTGTAAAGACTGCAGGAGGGGAAGATAGACTATAACATTGCTGTTCATATTTCTTCAAAAAGGGATGCAAAAGCAACCGATGTACAATATGGCGAAGTAACACATCCTTTTGAAAGAAACATGTGATAAAACTCTGAAACTCTGGCAATGCATTAGGTGGCAACAATGGAGGTTTTCCCAAATAGATAACCACCATTAAAGTAGGCCAATCAGGCTTTTGCCCTAGAGACCAACAAGGGAACCTTCCAAGTGCACATTCGAGTAAAGATAATCCCCCAAACTCCATATATTTATAGAGCATCCATCATACTTTCCACCATACCCATTAGGATAGAGCCTTTCTATATCCATTGTATGGTTAGACTCCAGCTTCATAAAGACGACATTTTGTCAAAGCAGGGTGAAATACCACCTTATCTTCGACCCAACCACACGATTCATTAACTAGGGCCTCATCCCATCCTATGTCTCGCGGATTCGGCTCTGGAACAAAAGGAAACATTATTGCCTACTCATGATTCATGTCACATAATCGAATCCTGAAAATGAACAAAAACCTCAGAGAAAGCTTTTCGCAAGATGCTAGCAATCCTCTTGCTCATATGCATTTCAAAGGGAGGTAGTTAATAGTTAAATATTATTAACTATTAACTAATTTTTAACATGAAATTATTATTAACTATTAATCTGATGGTTGACTATTGTTCAATCGTCTAACATTAAATTTGAAGGTGGAGAATGGTGCAAGGTGGCACTTAAGAAAGTTGCTTTCAAAGAGGAACACCTTACAACGTAATTATAAATAATTATTAAGTGGATGATAGGGATTTGATTTCCATATATTATTCTAAACTTTTCTTAGTAGTATTCACAAATCAAAGGTTGCGATTTATCTCTAAAGCAATTATGCCTTTTTTGCCTCTTTAATTAAATTGATAGATTAAAAAAATGTCATACTAACAAGCTTATATGAAATGAGTTGTGGTTTTTTGGGTATGTGGTATTGGTAAATCATGATATTGGCCCATGTTAATGTAACAAAACCTATTTACATATTAAGAATTGGGTATGTGGTATTGATAAGTCATGTTATTGGCCCATGTTATTGTAACAAAGCTTATTTATATATTAAGAATCTCCATGGTAAAGTGAAGGTTAATCTCCATGGTCAAGAATCTTGTTCCTTGTTTTTTTTTAATGCATATATGTTTAACTTTTATATTAATTTTTTAATATTTAATAATAATGACAATAAAGCTATATTTTAGTTAGTTTTTGTAGTTGTTGTTGTTGTTTGTTCGTATTTTTGTTTTTGTTTTTTGGCTTTTTTGTTTTGTTTTTTAATTTGTCAACTTGAGATGTATTATGAAGTAAGGGTTTTGATGCTTATCATGGATTGATGCCATTTGATTTATAAGGTAGTGCTAGTTGTAAGTACTAAGTATTAAGTCTCTATATGATTATTAACCAATTTTAAACATAGAGTTTTCAAAGTTTTGAAATATTATGATACAAATATGAATCATCATTTTTTTTTAAATTGTTTTAATTTTGTTAATAAAACCAAAATTATAATGTAAGAAATTAAATTTAACCGACTTATTATTTTTATTATGTTTTACTACTTTTTTGTTTTTGATTTGTTTTTAGTTGATATTATGTTTTTATTTTTATTTTTTTTTATCTAATGTTTCACTACGCCATCTTTTTTAATGTTTCACTACAACATCTCTTCCATAATGGAGCGAACATTAATTATTATTATTATTATTATTATTATTATTATTTCTAAGTTATGCTAATTCTATTAAGGTAAGAAAAATATCATACACAGAGGCCGAAGCCTGTACTTAGCTATGCCAGAGGAAAGGCATTAACCAACAGAAAAACTAGATTTGAACTTCCCAGAAGGGAAACCAGTTCTTAACCGAGGTTTTTCAAAAATATTGTCTTGCTGCCCACGCAAAGGAAACCAACAAATTAACAAGTTTTGCAACATTGTATCTGAGGAGAGTAAAAATAAACCCAATAGAAGAGCCTAATATTTTAGTGTTCCCAAAAAAAACTAGTGAAAACCAGAAACCGAATGAACAAAATCCTAATGAACCTGAGACACGTGGCAGTTGAGTGGTGGTCTACTAGGCATACACGTGACACGTTGAATGACAGCAGGGTGGCAGACCAGGCGGCGAACACATGGCATCGAGGTGGCACTAGGGACATGGTGGCGACAGAGGGTGCTCCTCCACAATGAAGCATCTGTACTCGTCCATGGCGCCACTTGCCAGTGGCATAGCCTCCATGTCACCCGTCTGCAGCTCTGGTTGCTCTTCCTCGATGATGCAGCAGTATTCATCGATTACCCAATTCATCTGCGGAGCCATTTCCACTTCCTTCCCTACGCGTCTAGTTGGCAGCTCTGTGCTTCGCTCCCCTACACCCTGAAGACTCAATTGTGCCAGTTCAGTTTTGGCCTTGTGTTGACTGCTTCCCGTAGTGGTTTGTCCTCCCGCATCAATGCCTGAGAGCCCCATTGCTTCAGTGTAGCCATCATCCATTGCTTTGTGTTTCTCAGCTGCCATGAGTCGACCGCCAACCTCAGAGTCTTGTGCCTCTGAATTCTGCTTCTCCTCATGAAAACTAATGGTAATTGTGGCAGTGATGAGGGGTTGGTTCAGGGTCGGGCGAAAGGTAAATTGAGCGTTCTGGGACTGCGGCTGAGAAGCAGGTGGAGTGCTTCTGGGGGAAGGGCTGGAAGTGGAGGGTGGCATAGCAGAGGCTCCTGAGTGGAAATGTTATGAAACCAGCTCAAGAAAAGATAGAAAAGATAGATCAACGCCTTAGAATTCAGCCTCTTCGAGGGGGCAACCTCCTTTACATTACATAAATGAACAATTCTTGGATGATACAAATGACAAAACCTCCTTTCTATATATAGGAGTCTAAGGAGTCACAATATAATCTAGCCGACCTAACAATAATAATATAAAGCCACAAAAACAACAATAGAGGGATTCTATTGGGCACAGAAATAATAATATGGGGGTAATAGGGGCACAACAATATAAATAAGGGGTATAACTACAATAGTAATGGGGTAATCACTAGTATTATAGGGACCCAACATGCCCCTCTCCTTCAAAAAAGTGTTGTCCTCAACGCTTGAGTAGTTTTGGATACTTCTGCATAAAATTCTCATCCTCCCATGTGGAATCTTCAGCGGATAAGTTCTTCCACTTAATAAGATACTCTGAAATTGATCGATTTCGTAGCTGTCGAGTTCTTGTTTCTGTGACTGCTTCCGGTTCCAATATAATTTTTCCTTCCTCGTCAAGTTCTGGCAATATTGTTTGAACTGGGAGCTTGTCACCTATAACCTTCTTTAAACATGAAACATGGAAAACTGGGTGCAATCGAGAAGTTGCAGGAAGCTCCAATTTGTATGCCATAGTACCAATCTTTTCCAACACCTTGTACGGACCATAATACTTTGGTGATAATTATTATCCTTCTTAGCTTGCTTTAGGGACATTTGCTTATATGGTTGTAGCCGTAGGAATACCCAATCACCTACATCAAAACTTCTTTCACTGCGATGTTGATCTGCCTGTTGTTTCATTCTATTTTGTGCCAACACGAGGTTATCCTTTAAGAGTTGGAGGACTTGTTGTTGATGTTCGATGTGATGTTCCACTGCTTCAACCTTAGATTTTTCTCTTAAATATGATGTGATTGATGGTGGTTGGTACCCATAAAGTGCCATAAATGGGGTCATTTTTGTTGCTGTATGGAAGGAAGTGTTATACCACCATTCAGCCAGAGGCAACCATTTGACCCATTGTGTCTGTTTATCAGATACAAAGCAACGAAGATATCCTTCTAAACATTTGTTTACTATCTCAGTTTGCCCATCAGATTGAGGATGATAAGATGAGCTATGAGCTAACTGAGTACCCAGACAAGAAAATAATTCTATCCAAAAATTTCCAGTGAAAATGGGATCTCTGTCACTTACAATAATCTTTGGGTTTCCATATAGCTTTTGAATTGTTTCCATAAATGCAGTAGAAACTGTACTGGCTTTAAATGGATGTGATAATGCACAAAAGTGTGCATACTTGGTAAGTCTGTCAACTACCACCATGATGACACTCTTTCCCTCAGACTTGGGTAAACCTTTGATAAAATCCATTGAAACCTCCTCCCAACGTTGGCTTGGAATGGATAAAGGTTGTAATAGACTCGGTGTCTTAATTGTTTCAACTTTATTTTGTTGGCAAACCAAACATTCCGCCACAAACTTTTGAATATCTGATTTAAGGCCATCCCAAAAAAATTCCTTCTTAACCCTGTGGTAAGTTTTTAAAAATCCTGAGTGCCCTCCTAAGGGAGAAGTGTGCAATTCCATAAGAATATTTTGTTTTAGCTGGGAATTCTTACAGAGGTATAAGCGATCTTTGTACCATAACGAATCATTTTGCCAGCTAAATGTATCAGAAGTACTGGAATCTTGTTGTAGCTTTCGAATAAGTGCCCACACTTCTTCGTCATTCTTCCATTCCTCCTTTGCTTCGTTTATCCAATCTGGTTGGATAGTAGAAATGGCACACAACAATGCTTCCATATCCTCATCCTTTCTTGAGAGTGCATCTGCCACCACATTTTGCTTCCCTTTTTTGTAGATGATTTCAAAGTCATAACCCAACATTTTTGTGACCCACTTTTGTTGCTCTTCAGAGGATAATCTTTGTTCTAAAAAGTATTTAAGGCTATCATGATCCGTTTTTACCTTGAAGTGTCTTCCCATTAGGTAGGGTCGCCATTTCTTAAGTGCATGGAGTATTGCTAGCATTTCCTTCTCATAAATAGCTTTGCTTAAAAGCTTTCCCTTGATTGGACGACTTTCAAAAGCAATGGGTCTTTCATCTTGCATTATAACAACACAAATTCCATTTCCTGAAGCATCACATTCCACAATAAAGGTTTTTGTGAAGTCTGGTGTAGCTAAGACCGGTGCTTGGCACATTGCCTCTTTAAGATGTTTAAAGGCCTTTGTTGCTTTCGGAGTCCATGAAAATGAATCTTTCTTCAATAATGTTGTTAGAGGTGCTGCTATTCTCCCATAATTCTTAACGAACTTGCGATAATACCCTGTCAACCCAAGAAATCCTCGCAGATGCTTTATGGATGTGGGGATTTTCCATTCCTTAATGGCTTTAATTTTGCTAGGGTCTACCTTAACTCCTTCATGAGATACAATATGACCCAAATATTCCACCTCCTGGACTCCAAAGAAACATTTGGATCTTTTTGCATATAATTGTTTCTCCTCCAATAGTTGTAGCACCTTGTCAACATGTTCAACATGATCCTTCCAAGACTTGTTGTAGATTAGTATATCATCAAAAAATACCAACACAAATTTTCTAAGGAATGGTTTGAAAATTGAATTCATCAAACCTTGAAATGTTGAAGGTGCATTGGTAAGGCCAAAAGGCATGACCAAAAATTCATAATGACCCTCATGAGTTCTAAATGCCGTTTTTGGAATGTCTTCAATCTTCATTCTGATTTGATGATATCCCAAATGAAGATCCAACTTGGTGAAGTAAATTGATCCATGCAATTCATCCAATAATTCATCAATGACAGGAATGGGAAACTTATCTTTAATAGTGAGCTTGTTGAGCTCCCTATAATCTGGACACATGCGCCATGATCCATCCTTCTTGTGCACCAATACTACTGGAGCTGAGAAAGAACTTTGACTCGGTTGAATTATACCAGCCTCTAGCATTTCTGCAACCATACGTTCAATTTCACTTTTTTGGACATATGGATATCTGTACGGCCTGATGTTTGGAGGAACACTTCCTGGAATCAGATGAATAGCATGATCATGATCACGCATAGGTGGGAGACCTTTGGGAGTCTCAAATACCTTGGAATGATTGTCCGGGACTTTTTGGAGATCTGGAGAAATAGATGATTCCAATGTGGAAACATCTAGCGAACATAATTGTGCAATTACACCTCTTTTCTCCTTTTTTAGAAGCTTTGTCATGCCATTAGAGCTGATTATCTTTCCTGGTTTCCCTGAATTACCCCTTAATTCAAATTTCTTCCCTTCCACAGAAAATTTCATGAAAAGTTCTTGAAAATTAAAAGCTATTGTACCCAAGGATTGTAGCCATTGGACTCCTAGTACAACATCAGCACCTCCCATTGGAATGGAAAGCATTGGGCTAGTCAATACATATTCTCCCATGGATAGCTTGATATTATGGCACTTTCCAGAACAATTTATTGTTCCTCCATTTGCAATCATCACTTGACACTCTGGTGCTGGATATAGGAAGCAATTCAATTCTTTTGCTACCCTACAATGAATAAAATTGTGGGTGCTTCCTGAATCAATCAACACTATTACCTTTTTCTTCTTGATTTGTCCTTCTATCTTGATGGTTTGAGGAGTGGTAATTCCCGCCAATGCATTACAAGATATGGTCGGATTTATTTGTTCTTAATCTAGGCTTTGTTCCTGGAATATATTCTCTTCTTTTGACCTTTCTTGCTCCTTTTCTTCTTCCTCTTCACAATCTATGTAGAATAATTTCTTCTCAGCACACTTATGACCTTTTGTGTATTTTCTATCACAATTGTAACAAAGCCCTTTTGCTCTTTTTTCTTCCAATTGTTGTGGTGTCAACCTTGTAGGTTGTGGAAGACTATGGGCAACAACACTTCCGTCTTTATAGTTGTGAATGGTATGTTTCCTAGTTGCCATAATTTTGCTTTCCATTTTTCTTGCTAACCTGAATGCCTTCTCTAATGAATTAGGTTCCCAAAGGCGCACATCATGTTGGATATTATCCTTTAAAGACCCTATGAACACATCAATCATATGCTCCTCTGGAATATCTTTTATCCTTATGTTCAATTTTTGGAACTCCTCAATGTGCTCCATTATTGAACCCTTTTGTTTGAGACTTATCAATTGGCTAAAAAAAGTGTTGCTTTTTGTATCCTCATAATGTGATATCAATTCTTCCGTAAAAATTGCCCAAGTGATAAATTGTTTACGAGAACAAAGCCATTGATACCATACAAACTGATTTGGTTCCAAATATAAAGTTGCCATACGTACCTTTTGTGTGTTTTGCACATTATTGAGATCGAAGAATTGCTCCATCTGTAATATCCATGTGGCGGGATCCTTGCCATCAAACTTCCTCATATCAATTTTTGGAATGTGGTGATTCTTCGATCCAACATTAGCGTCTATGGAATCATGATTAACATTTCTTTTGTTCTCATCATGAGTTTCCTTTACTACCTTTTCACCATTAGTAAGTATTTCTTGTAGAAAATTAGTCAAATCTGTCTTCAAATCTGCCATGCCTGTCTTCAAATTTGTGTTCAAATCTATCTTCAAATTGTCCATCTTAGCTTCCATTCCATTCATCTTAGCTTCCACGCCATTTATCTTAGCATCTGTTAACTTTTGTGAGCGTGACATTTGTTGCACTTGTTCTTGTAATTTTGATATATCATGTAGCATTTCTTCCTCTTCTTCATGAGTCATGCTAGAGCTTTCAGGTTCCTTACTAGGTGTTTGCATTTTCTTTCCTCGAGGCATCAGTTACCGATAATAATGCTCTACTATGCCCTTTGAATTCTTTCAAAATAAATTTTCAAACCAAGCTTAAGCAAAAATTTAAAAAAATCTACACACCTTTTTTCACTTTGTAGGAGCTCGATATTGCCTTTGATGTATCTTTGTACTTTCCAGTCATATAGTTCTGAAATTGTGACCTGTAGTAGCTCTCTGTGTCCTCTTTCCGATGCCACAAGTCTGACCCAAATTGGATTCTCCAAGGAAGAGTTATGCGAAATCTCCCACAGTGACTTGATTATAGACTAGTTCAGTAGAGCTAACTTGTACGATGTGCCGCGAGTCACTGTTTCGACCTTTGGATTTAAAAAACACCCACAAGAAACTGCAGTCCGTCCTCTTTCTGTACCTTTTTACGAAATTTCAATCCGATCCTCAGAGAGAAAGTTATGACGATTTTCCCCAGGTCACCTGTTTTGAATGTAATTCAGGAGTCTGCACAAAGACCAACTTCCTCAGATCATATCTCCGAAAATATCACGCGAAAATCTCTGAAATTCGGACCCAAGGTTCAGCGTCAATTCTTCTCAAATGGGTTTTTTTTGCGACTTCTGAAACGTCACAGAAAAAACGTTATAGCGAAAATGCCACGATGACCTGTTTGGAGCAGCGAAACCCTAGAATCCAAAGCTCTGATACCAAATGTTATGAAACCAGCTCAAGAAAAGATAGAAAAGATAGATCAACGCCTTAGAATTCAGCCTCTTCGAGGAGGCAACCTCCTTTACATTACATAAATGAACAATTCTTGGATGATACAAATGACAAAACCTCCTTTCTATATATAGGAGTCTAAGGAGTCACAATATAATCCAGCCGACCTAACAATAATAATATAAAGCCACAAAAATAACAATAGAGGGATTCTATGGGGCACAGAAATAATAATATGGGGGTAATAGGGGCACAACAATATAAATAAGGGGTATAACTACAATAGTAATGGGGTAATCACTAGTATTATAGGGACCCAACAGGAAACGACCTCTGTCACTATGCGTATTGTTGTAGCGGCCAGTGTTCTGCTTAGTTAGAGAGGAGGTGGTCTTCGAAGTAGAAGAGTGCCTGGAGCGACTCAGGCTCCCTCGGTTCCCACCTCTTCGGCTGCGTATCCTATGGCGCACCATGCTTTCCGCAATTGGGGGCGATTTTTGGTCCGAATTAGGCGCAGTGGGCTGTAGCGTTGCAATGGAGCTACCAGGCAATTCTGCAGAGGGATGAGCTACTAGGGCTGAGGGGATGAGGATTGCAAATTCTAGTTGTGGGTAAAATGGATGCCCGAGCAAAAATCTATGTAGCAGTAAAGACTACAACGCCTCCCAGTGGTGGTGCGAGTGTTGGGCGCCGCCACTGCATGAGGGCAGAGGCATTGCAGGGGCCGAGGTTGCAGAGGAGGAATGGCAGGAGAAGAGGTGGTGTTTTCCAAAGAGCCCATCATTACTTTCAGCCGAGGTTGAAGTCGGTTATCAGAGTGGTGGTAATATTCACTTGAGGCACATTTATGGCAATGGTTAATGCCATATTTGGATCTCTGTGCCTCCCTGTGGGAGGCCATGTGCTCTCTCCACACACCAACCCAGTTGGTAGCCACCTCATCGTCCACTATTTCCACCCGCATTTGGGAGAACATTAATTATTATTATTATCCTTTTAATTTTCCTTATTGTAGTCTAACTAATAGACAAAATGACATTTTTTTTTTTTGGTTAATTTTGCCAAAATTTAGTAGATATTTTTAATAATCATAAGTTTAAGCTATTTAATTTGCAAAGTTCAAGCACCTAGGTTTTTAGGGTGTTAAATCAATTTATGCATTAAAAAACACATTTTAAACACAAGAAATCATAATCTCGCCCAAATTGTATCCTTGAACTCTAGGGGAAAAGACCATTTTGTTTATTAGTTAGAATACAACATTTAATTTAAGATCTAACACTTCATTGATGTAATGATCCACTACAACATCTCCTCCATACTGGGTTGTAGAGTACCTCATCTCAATGCACTAATTATTTTAAAGAATGTTAATATATGGGATAGAAATATAAGAGGTTAAGAATAATTATGTTATATATATTGATAGTTTTTAAGTGGAGATAAAAAAGTTATGCATGATTTCTTCCTCGTAAGAGGCCATAGGTTCAAATCTAGACATAGTTTAGAGCATGTACACCTTCGTAGACTGTAGAGATGAGTCCCTTGTCCCATAAACAAGGGGGTCTCATGTACCAATTTGGTGTTTGGCTTAGCCATGACATTAAAAATAAATGATTATTATTATTATTATTATTATTATTATGATTATATAAGTTTAGTGGGTTAACTTAAGTTGGTGAGTTCTTTAAACTCCATATAGAAGGTCTCAAGATTGATTTTTGGTGTTGGTTATATATACCTAAAAATATATATGGGAAAGGAACAAAATACGTCTAATTGAAAATCTACTTATAGGGGAGAGAGAAGATTTCATCTCCTTGAGATAACATTCCAAGTCATGACTTGAGCCCTTTTTGTAAGATTATCAGCTTCTAAGTTGTTCTCTTCTTAGGCATGAGCAAAGGGCATTTTAGAGAAGGGAGTATTACTAAATTATTTACCATCGTGGCTACATATTTTAGGAAACAAATATTATACGTTGAAGATTTCATTTGTACATTCTAGTGTCAAACTTGAATCTCTCGAAATCTCAGATTTGCTTTAAATTAGTAGTATGTAAACAACCTTGATCCCTACCCAATTGTTATAATTTTCGCAAGGCCATAAAGAAAGACGATATCATGATTTTTTGAGAATTAACGGTATCCTCTTGCACTATATAGCTATATATCCCCCTTATATGATCCATCAAAAAACCTTAGAGGTATGTAGTGTCCATCTTGATCTGCCCCAGTAACCTATCATAAGTAGATATGATCTTATGAAGCACTTATAGTGGGTTATAATGTTAATCTTAGATAATGGTTTTCCTAGCCTTCTAAATAACCTGCATGACTAGACTTGGAAGAGAAGAATGTTCAACCATTTAATTGTCCTCTTTTCATCTTTCCAAGGGAATCTTGATAGAGGATCCAAACTAGTTTCCTATCCAATTTGTTGTTATTTTGACAAAGTCCCATACTAACTTGGAGAAGTGAAAATATAAAAAAGGTGGCGTAAAATTTCTCCATTTTCCTTTCATGTGACAATCTAAAAAAAGGTGGCATACACTTTCTCCATTTCCTTTCATAATAGATTTTTTTGGGCCCATTGAATGTCTTATTTGGAGGTTCTCAAGTGTTAGAATTTTCTTGACCAAAAGGGGTCACAAGAAGATCTTAGTTTTTGTTAGTGTTCATTTTCTTTATTTCTTTCCACCACCATATGTGCTCCTCTCCATACTTTAAAACAAAAGCCATGGAGTATCTCAATCTAGTAGTATAAAACCCAAAAGGAATTTGTTGTCCACACAAGCTCATCAACTTCTTCACTTAGCCTCAAAGAAGAATTGATTGGTGCATGTTTGAACAATCCCCTTCCTCCTCCATCATCCCTATCTCTAACTTTTGAGCCTTTTTCAAGCACGAGGACCAAACATTCTCTACTTTTTTATTGTATACATCTACAAGTATTAAGCAACCATTTCAAGAAATAATTCTCCGTGTGTCCTCCAAAATTTTAAACACTTCCTTTCCTCTTATCCATGGGTCTAGACCCAGTCTCACCTTTTAAACATTGCCTATTTTACATCCTAAAAAACCTCTTATCAAGTGACATTCCATCACCAATGCCTTTATAAGATATAATCACTTCCATATTTTCTAACTATGCTCGTAATGGTTTCCATGGAAATTGGATTAATGTATGCATGTTTCATGAATTGCTTTTGATATCAATCTCTCTAATTTTTTTTGTAACTAGTACTTTTCCAAACAAGTGGTACATAGTGGTTTGTTCGTACCCCTATGTAAAAAAAATAGTGAAACTATCTAATCATTATTGTGATATATTAAAAGAATTAACAACTATAGTTTGAAAATGTAGCTTTAAAATGTATCTTTAGGGCAAGATTGGTTTCAATCTATTTCATAATCTTGAAAATGATCATTAATGTACATCTTAACTTAAAAAATTAGGAAATAATACAATGTATTATTTATAAATACTTACTTGTAGTATATAGTTTGTTTTGGATGCTCTTTGAAATATTAAATGTTATAACTATATTAAGTAAATATAGAATGATAAACATATTTAGTGACGTTAAACATATAAATTTAAAAATATAAAGAATTCAATTTTAAATTTATTTATTTATTATGGAGATTACAAAATTAGCCTACAAAATTATTAGACATTTTTCATGTTAATTATAATATTAAATTTTTAGTTAATATAAAAATTATTTTGCCACCTTTTAATAAATAAATGTATAAATTACCTAATTGTGGGATGTTTCCGTTAGCACTCAGAATGAACCTCAAGGCTGAGAAGAGGCAATTCTGAGGTAACCACAGACCAAGCTTTTGATCTGGCATCTAGCCCTACCAGACTAGAGAGGGCTCTCTCTTTGCCAACAAAATGTGGCTGTGATAAATGAATCTTAGGCTAGCTATGGAGTGCGGGGATTTGTTTGAAAGGTTTTTGGGTCGAAAAAAACAAGAGAAAGGACCATTGGGCTATGGAGTCAATGCCAGTTTCTGCCGACAAACTTGGGGCAAAGTAAGTGCAATGTTTAGCCAGATAAAATATTGCAAATGTGAGAAGAATAGGGGAGAAAGCCTGCTGCCCTACAGGCATCAAACAGGGGATGGATCTACAGTAGCAGCGTTAGATGAAAGAGAAACACAAGGTTGCTCAACAAAGCATCTAACAGAGGATGGATTTTGCAAAGACAACCACTACATTTAACAACAAAATCATCATGAAAGGAGCATCGTGTGTAGATGAATTCCTAACACATCTCTTAGATAATGCTGTAACAAGGTAGAAAAAACAAAATATGTAAGTGAATTACAGGAAAAAAATACTAGACATTAAACACCTTGATGGATCCCAGGTCTAAAGGGCAAAAACTGCTTTATTAAAATAATATTCAAGAAAAACTTTACACAGTCCCAAGCAGCCTCTCTCTGCTGCAAAAATCGAACCATTACATCTAAAAAATTATCCCATATATACCCTATTACATATTAATTTTTATTTCCTAAACATAGGAATCAAAATAATTAAAATTAAAAAGAAAACCAAATATGTGTTGCGGTCGAATTACATAAATTAAAATCATAACTAAATAATTTAATTAGATCTCATCAAAATAGATTTGCTGCAATCTTTTGAACTCGAACTGCTGAAGGTGTCATCGTTGGAAATCTGGAATGTTTTAACAGCTGTTGATTTCAAGCCCACAAACTCTGCCACCTGTCCATTGGAAAATTTGAACGCTGCCATCTATCCCCTTCAAAAACTCAGCGTTGCTGATTTCATGGCTAAAACATTTGCCATCGGTTCCTAGAAAAATTCGAATAATGCCACATGTCTTTGAATTCCTGTCGCAGAAATGCCAAAATTAGGATCAGACCCAGTGTACATGGAACAAGATAAAGCAGTGCTAGTTGGCCATGCCCATCCATCAGGTACAAGGCAACATAAGTTAGTAAGAGACCAACTCTGTATCCAATTGTTGACCAAAGAAAATACCCATTGCAAAGGCCCTTTTTTGTTGACCGGTCATATCTAGCTGACTTATCACCACATGCAACCACAATCATGATGCTCTCATGGAAAATAAGAGGTGATATGAAGACCCATAAAATATCATACACAAATGCACAACTTAATAGAACGGTTGCAACCTTGATATTTGGTAATCAAGCTATTTGCAAAACTGTAATCATCAATGATATGCCTAGAACATCTTGACCAATCCAGGCATAGGAAACATGCTGATTTGCAGCCCAAGTAACAACAAAAGCTATACAGAAGGGCAAAACTATCACAGACAGGAGTGAGGCCTCCCCCACAATTGGAACCTTTATTGTCACATCAGCATAGCCCAAATGACCTGGACAGTAAAGCCATTGAACAAATATGCATTCCCTCAATTCCACCTTGGTGTTTATATGCATGACATCCTTCTCTGTCTCAACTTTGATTGCAGATATATCATGGGTCTCCTTTCTTGTCAATTGATTGTATGAGTCAGATTGTTCATTCCCAATGAACTTCGACCATAAGGAAGCACACACTATGGTACCAACAACCATCATCCACAAGAAAATTTCTGAAATATCTACAAGTGGTCGTTTTGGGGAGTAAAGTAGCAAGTCCACTTTTTAGCCAGTGGATAGGCGATCATGAAGAGTCTCCCATACTGATTGTAAGGACTCTATGTCATAGGCAAGCTTATCATTGCTTCCTTTCGATAAATCCAAGACCAACAAACCTACATCTTCCATTGAGATGGTGTATTTTGTGTTCTCTGTACTAGGATTTGTCTTTGATGAAACCCTCACTGCTGTAGCAGCTTGCCATTCTTGTGGATCAGTATCGGTGATTTGGTTCTCAACCTGAGAAGACTGATTAAAAAATGAAATAATTGATGCCAAGTAATCAAGACGACCACCAGGTGCAATAAGTGTACAACATCTGACTGTAACAGCTGTAAGACTCTGTAAATCTCATCGATTATAAAGATGTGTAATTGTTGTTCCTACATTTCCATTAGCCAATTCAGAATTACCTTGCCCATTACAGTGCCCGAAAACAGTTTTTTTCGCAGCACAGTAAACACAATTCTCTAGCTGCAACAACAGATTGGGAATTCTCCAATTTGTCAATTAGCGATCCATACAATAATGCCTCTTCATGATTTAGCGAGAAATAGCTTGCACCAGACACACCCCCAAGATTTGACACGGACAGAACATCAACATTCCTAACTGTTAGTCGAAAACTGGACCAAAATCCTGGAAGTTCCCTTTCCAAGGAAACGTCCGTGAAAACCCTTATATTCGTGGACTCTGCCAAATCTATTGCAATATCAACAACGTTGCACTAAATCAGAATCGAGGACTATGCTACCTCTAAATGAAAGCCTTTTTTCACAGGTTTTCCTTCTAGATTCAAACAAGTTTCTTTGTTCCCTTCAAAACAAATGCAATTGGTTAGCAGATTCAAAAGATTAGCTATTAGAATGTGCCCAGAGCCATAAAGATCAAGTTGTGCATGCGGTGAATAGAACTGAATGAATATAGAAGAGTTCTAAATAATCTTCTCTTGAATGTCAGAATCTTTAACTTCTAAAGCTCCCGCAGTTGATGCACCATGAAATTCTGAATTGTTTCCACTCACTCCTCTACTTCCCCTTCCTTCTCTTGTGCATTGACAAAGCGTGAATCCCATTTCGACAGACGGGTTCTACGCACAACACCAAGAAGAAACATGTAGTGCCAAGAGGAAACATGCAGTGCCAAGAGGAAACACGCAGTGCCAAGAGAAAACATGCAGCGCCACACTTAAATTGTCTTGGTTTGATTTTTTGACTTGTGTGTGTTGTGGATGCAGGGGCGCTGAGCTGGGCCTTCGACTCTTAATTTTTTTTTTTTTGTTAAATAAAACTTGTGATTTTTGATGCAGGGTGCGTGGAGTTTGAAGCTGAGCATTTGAAATCGTGGAGTTTGCTAATTTCAACTTCATATGCCACAATCTTCCTGAGTGAATGAAATTTGCTCTCAAACAAAATGCTGAAGATGAAATCCTCTCAAATAGAGTGATGTCACTTACAAGACTGGAGTATATTAATGCTTCTAGTGCATTACTTGATGGGAGGTCATTCAAATCATAATTCTGGATGTGCTTTGCTACCTCAGGAATTTTCAAACCATTAGCCCCATTCCTGCGATAGGATGCGGAATAGTGCAACCTTCAATGTCCCAAGAACCAAACCATGGTATCCTGTTTGACTGCACTCCTTATCAACAGTTTTACTAAGCATTTGCATTTCCTTCTTTCGCTTTAGACAAAAGCCAGCATCCACTGCAACTTGCCTCAAAATCTCTCGCCACGTAAGGGGATTCAAGAATTCTTTCCAAACTGTAGCATCAAAGCTTCGACATTTTACAGCTTGAGTTAATCTCAGAAAACTACCATCATTTAGAGAAGGATCACATTAAATCCATTTGCCAGCACTGACAGAGCTCTGAAGTTCACTTTCAACATCTTCTAGAAGAAGTTTCAGAAAAGCAATATGAATTTGCCCAAGTAGCTTTGAATCATGGTCATGGAAAGCCTGAAGAAACTCATCCAGTGTGAATGGGCACAAACTGATCACATCAGCTAAAGTATATAAAAATTGAAAAACCATAAACAGATTTCTGACATTCTCCTTTGAATCCTTCCATGGATGGACCAGACAAAGTTGTTTCATTTTCAATGAAGCAGGTGGAAACCTCCCTAAGATTCATACTTATAAATCTCTAAGAAATTCCTCGAACCATGAGACCAGCAGCTATAAACCTTTCACCAGCAATATCCCTGTCAACAATGTACAATGCCCTCTGCACAGGATATCTCTTTCAATCAAAGTAGAGAAACAAGCTCGCCATATGTTGAGATGAGGATTCGCAGCATGGAAATAGACCTCAAATTCTATGTTCTCTCCTTCTCTATCACAATCCAACAACAAAACCAGACACTGGCATCTCTTAGCTTCCCTCTGGATCATTAAATACATGAACTACTACACGGGGATCTTTGAGTCAATCATTCTTTTGGTTATACCTTTTGATCCGGGAGCCAGTTCTGGGAGTGTGATATACCGTTGGAAAATATTTTTCTGAGATGCTTCTTATGGACACACTTATGACACGTTTTTGCACTGAATATCATGTGCAAAACATCTAACAAAACCAGACATAGTAAGAGCCCATGTTGATCCCTGGTGACAGGCTGCGAAGACTGGAAGTAACAGTTTCACTCACTTAATTATGTAATGCAAAAAAAAAAAAAAATTGATATGACCCATGTATTCTTGGCTTGTTATTTGAGGCATTAATCAATAGCATGTCCAAATTGAGAACCAATCCCATGAGAGATAAATGTAAATAAAATAAATTGCAGAAAATAGAAAAATAGTTTTTAAAGTTGCACTTTGTTAAATTGAAAAATATTTCCCATGTTTAACTGAATTAATAAACAGCCAACAAATACCCAATGGATAATCCCTTCCTAGGGGTAGTGATAATAAGTATGGATTTTTAATACTCCATCCCTTGAACTCTTTAGTTGATCCAACCTCATCCACTTGACTAATATAAGGCATTTCTCTTTCTTTCCTTCTTGAAGGAACTAGAAAAATTTCTTGCCTTATCTTGTTTATGAGTGTCTTTGGGATGAAACCCATTGAGATCTAGTAGATTGGGTTTCCTCAAGAATTTAGTTTATAATAACAATCTTCCACCCAAGGAAAACTACATATTATACCATGTTTTAGTTCTCTTATCAATCTCGTGATAAAACCACAACCAATTTTTGTACCCATAAACATTAGGCTTCAACTCAAAACCTAAGTATTTGAAACCTAAATCCAACATTAAAACGTCGTATGAAAATCATGTTCCAATTACATGTTCATGTAATGGTAACACCTTGTTGAAATAAAGAGAGTATTTCTAAATATTTATCATCATTCATGTATCCATTCCATATAGTTTAAGGACTTGTTTAAAATATTTGGTGTCATTGCATATACCATTTCCAAATAAGATGACAATGTCCATGAAGAGAAGGTATATCAAAGTTAAATCCCTAATTTTTTTTATTCCTTTTAAACCCCTAGAGATTACAAATAGGAAATTTAGTGACTTGGGCTCTCTATCACCATGAGAAATTAAACAACACGTAGAGGACATCCTTGTCTTGGGCCTCTTATAGACTTGAAAAAGTATATAGTAGAAACATTGTATTATGATCCTTTCCCTAAGGTGTAATCCCCTGGGAGGTCATGTGATTCATTCCCACTAAGTGCTAGAAAGTTACCAACCAATATTATGTATAGTAGTTAATATTGTCATCCATCTTGAACTGAAGGAAGATGGCATAAATTAGTGGAATTATATTGATTAGATACAAGAATCTTCACACTTCGCTTAAGTGCATACAAATGAGGAAAATTGTTTCTTAAAAAAAAGAATTGTTTTTTTTTTTGTATGATGTAGAACAATTTGGATATAACTCACTTGGAAGATAATAATAAGATATTGGATGTTTATTTTGAAGGTGATAATACAACATGTGGTAATTATAACCCTTTTGTGATTAAGAATTTGAAAAATGTTTGGAAAGCGATACTTCTATTGTGGTGATGAAATATTGGTTGCTGTGATGTTGGCAATTATGGATATCAATGTCCAATAAATTATATTTTAAATATAAAATCATTGTAGGCATTTTTCCCTAGAAAAGAATTAATAAATTATGGTCTAAATCATCATGGTTATTCATTTATCATATTGTCTATTAATTATTGAGTCATCCATTTGTTAGTGAAATTGGTGCAAGCTACAAGATTATTCAAGTGGTTATGTTACCGTTGCATGATCATTGTAGCAATTATGATCACAAATCCCAACACTACAAATTCTTGTGGAGGGTTCAAGATGATATTGAACATAATTTTTTGGAAACTAAATAGAATTGTTGAACATAATGATTGCATGTCAATGCTTAATCAAGCCCAACTAGGATTTGGAGATCAAGGAAATTAAATGGTAAGTCACCTTCAAGTGGCCAAGAATAGTAGCATGATCATATCAGGAATATATTCTATATTTGGATTCATTATTATCCAAACAAGATGGAAATGCTTGTATCTTCTAAAATGTTGCATAGTGTTAACATGAAGTTGAATCTCTTAGTTGTTAATCATCCATTGACTTCTTCTTCTTCATTCATTTTCTTAAGTTTTCTTCTTCTTTTGATAACCACAATATTCTTCTATTTTTCTTGTTTGTCTATACTATTTTGATTTTTTTTTTGTCATTTTGTCATTTTGTCTTGCACTTTTGAAATCCAAAGTTTGTGACTATCCTTTGTGTTTTTGTAACGAATTACATAAATTACAAGGATTGCATACATATAATATTTACAATACTTATGATTTTGCATGTGATATTTGCATATCTTTATGGTCTTTTGATGTAGCTTTTGCACACACAATAGTTTAAATAATTATCGTCACTTCATGAAATTTAGAAGTAATCATTATTGATTAAATCAATGGGATTATTACTAGTAGTTTCTTAGACAAAAGTTGATAGTTCAAACACATTCATTCTACATGATATAGATTATATTTTAACATGTCACATTTTTCTACCACATCTCTTTGTGCCGTTGGGGGAAATTGTTAGTTAATTCATTTTTGCAAACTTTGGGCTAGATATGTCTATTTATTCTAATTATAAAGAGATCAACATGTTTTTTTAGCTAAATATTTGGATATATGTAACGTCTTATTTGACAGGTGAGTTGTAAACATTAGTGATTTTTTATATAAAATGATATGAATAGTTTTGCTCAATAGAGATAAAAAAAGTTACATGCTCTTTTTCATTAGGATGCTTAGTATTTTGATACATATCTTTGTCTAATATCATCCAAAACTATAAATGTATTTCTACATTTATAATCAACCAAGGATAGATTATTTATTGACTTATAGTAGTATTCAAAATGAAAAAAATATTTAATGACTCTAGCTATTGCAGAAAATAATCATTTTTAATAATCATAGCCTTAGAAATTATGTTAATTAGGAGGATTTGTGAGAAGGTTACCATTTTCTTGTTTGTTTAAGTATAAAATCTTGACACATACTATGATGTATTTCCACTGTCTCCCCTTTTATTCTTCATGTGCCTAATAAGAATAAATAACTCTAACTTTTCATCTATTTGGGTACTTTATGAGTGGAAAATTAGAGTTACTAATCTATAGGGTATATTTTAGGGGTAGGTCGTATTTGATGATTTGGCACCCTAAAACTTCCAAATCCCATTTGGGGTATGAAATAACCATTTTGGGGGTAAATTGTTTTGTGAAAAAGTACTTAACACTTTGATGTCATTCTACATGTGAAGAGATTTCCAGTGATGTGAATACCACCTTAGCTAAGTTTGTATGAGGAAGTTATTTATCATACATGTTGACCAATGCTTTGGACCACCATAGTAATGAGTGGATGCCACATTAGCTCCCATTACACATACATGTGGATCTATCATATGTGAATGAAGAATATTCTAGATGGTCCAAAATATCAACACTAATTGGGAATTAAGGCGTTCAAAAACCTTAACCTTTATTCTAGAATACTATCAATAAATATAAAACATTAGGTTGCTAGGCAAGTGTCGTAGCTGCTACAACAACACCAAAATTTCAGATTCCTCAAAATTTTGGAGACCCCCATACTTAAATTCCTAGCATCCTTTGCCTATGGTCTCCAAGGGTTTCTTTCCTCCACCTATCTAAGGTTTTCTTAAGACCGGGTTAACCAAAACCTAAAATCCTAAAACTTGAATTTTCCTTTAATTCACAATTCACAACTTCAATTTGTGTTAGTCATCCTACTAGCATCTAAATTTGTGATTTACAACCTCCTTTATAATCTTTCACACTTCAAGTCACTAGTTGCACCAGTGACTTGTAGAGGCAACCATATTGGGCATTATAATTGTGACTAGCAACCTGTTCTAAGCACTCTTTCACTAAGTTGGAAACTCACATTCTTTGTCCTTAATAACTCATCACTGTGATCTGAATGTGCGATTTGTGACCTCCTTGTGCTCGTTGCATGTGATAAGAACACTGCACAACTCTCGTATCCGATCTCTCCATTGGATACCAAACTTGTGACCTCCATCCTAAGCTTGTTGCATGCAATAAAAATATCGTGCAGGTCTAAAGTGTGACCTCCCTTTCATGTGTTACTTCTTTATAAAACTCCTTTTCTCCGATTCATCACTTCATTTTGCTTTCACAATGGAGTAAGCGTCCCACCCTCCAACTTGGCATAGTGACCTGCGATGCACAACCTAGTAAGTAATGCATACCCTAAGCCTATAATAGTTACCTTTTGTTGAATATTGACATATTTTTAGACTCTTCATTTCCCTCACCTTGTGCATTTAAATCTTGGTGTCTTGCCTCACCATCAAACCTTTCCCATTATTCCTTTCGCTTTTCTTGTGTCCAAGCTTTCCGCCAACATTTTCTCTTGCCTCTTTTCTAACCCTAGGCTTCCCGCTTTTATACCATAACTTTAGCATATATTTTGGTAGCTTCTGTCTTCACATTAGTTTGTGTTGGATATTTATCCTTTTGTTTTCATAAATTTCCAATTTCAGTGCGCATAAGAGGTAGGGTCATCATTTTTAAATGTAATCGTTATGTCATCATAATTTTTAAATTAAATCACCAATGGAAACTCGTAGCTAGGTTGCATTCCTTTCTAGTTTAGGTGTACGAAGAAAGGAATTGCCATCGTATTGAGGCGTGACCCCTACACCATCATTTGGTTCATTTCTATGCAAAATGACTTTGTTTATGGTATAAATATTGAGTTATAACCTTAATTGGTATTTGCAACCATGGAAACTCTTGTTGATTGGTTTTGATCGTTACAGGAATTGAAGGACGAAGCCAATGTTCATGCCTATGAATCACCCATAACTTCCCCCAATTATCATTCAAGGTTGTGACTTAGCTACAGTTGCGAATCAAAACCTATTCGAGGTCACAACTCAGTGGCTAACAATGTCATATGACCATGTGACTTTCAATAAGAGCCAAGAATGCGACCTCAACACATTGCAAGGTTTCTAGTCGCAATATCACTATTGATGTAAAGTGCAACTTGCACTAACAATGCAAATTGTGACTTAGACTGAATTACGATATGTCCTACCAATTAAATTTGTGACTTGCACAGGGCGTTTCTCCCTGCCAAGACCAATTAATTGCATTTACCCTAACACCTTGAAGCCTCATAGTGACACTCCTATTTTCTCATTGAATTGGTGATTATCATTGTTTGTGTTAACATCTATGTCATTAATCAATATATTTAAAATGTCGAGTTCCATAGACATATATTGCATAAGTATCCTATCTTCTAATCGATTTTCCAAACAGGTAAAAATTTTGCAGATTAGTTGCAAGACTGCTGACTGATTAGTCTGTACGCTGACTGGGCATGGTGACTATACACCTTGGGCTAATGATAGGTTGAAAAGTGTCCAAGTGTGATTGGTTCAAATTTTGTTGAGTTTTATTGGTGATTTATTTTTGTGATGGACTAATGGGGGAATGCCATGTGGCACCCCAGGGTCCACTACAATTTTGGGTTTAGGCCGAACTGCAACTGGCCAAATTCGAACACATAACCTATGAACTAGCAACAAGGTTCCCTACCTCTACGCCACCAGATGAGTCTTAACATACAAGGTGGCACCATTTTATTTAAAATCATGCGAAATGTTGTTTGGGGGATGGGGCCAGGTTCTGGTACCATCAAACATGAACCACAAGACCATAACCAAGCATTGGCGTACAGAACAGAGTGGGCGCTGAACTTGGGGACCAACCTCGAATCATATTGCACCCATAAGACCACAAGCCATGAGCAAAAGTGCTAAATGGTAGTGGGGGATGAAAATGGGGACCATCCCCGGTCACATTACGCCACCATATAACTAGCGGCGGAGGGCTTGGCAGAGGCTGTTACAACGGGCATGTAAATTTTGGGCACTAGCTTTCCTTCTTGCGGTATTGTGGACATGGGGTGACCAGGGGCTAGGGCTTAGCCCCGTCCCTGTCCCCCAAACAACATTTTGCGTGATTTTAAATAAAATGGCGCCACCCTATATGTTAAGACTTGTCCGGTGGTGTGGCAGCAGGGCACCTTGCTGCTAGTTCATAGGTTGTGTGTTCAAATCTAGCCAGTTGTAGTTCGACCCAAGTCCATAATTTTAGTAGACCCTGGGGTGCCACGTGGCAGGCCATGATTAGGACACGTGGCATTCCCCCATTAGTCCACTACAAAAATCAATCACCAATAAAAATCAACAAAATTTGAACCAATCACACTTGGACACTTGTCAACCTATCATTAGCCCAATGCATATAGTCACCCTGCCCAGTCAGAAGTCTTGCAACCAATCTTTAAATTTTTTACCTTTTGGGAAATCGATCAGAAATCCTCAACACTTTAATCAGTATCAAAACCCTTGAGATAAGGAAACACCATACAATGATCCTTTTATGTGAGGATAAACTCTTGTTCACTTAACTCTTCGATGGGGCAAGGTCCTAATGAGCTAAGCTCAAATATAATAATATTCTAATACATGTTTCATAAGGAGGACTTGATCCTTATTAATAAATATCTAGAAAACCCTAATAATAACCAAGCACTTTATATCTAGTGGGTCTTCTTTAATGAGGCTACATTACAATTATTCAAGGATAAATGCCCAATGAGCCTTATTTAATAATAACAAACATAATGGACTCAAACCACCTCACATTATATGGCCACCATGCCTACACAATTATTAACTATAGTGGACCCTTAATACACCCCTATGTAGGATCCCACCATTCTAACACCCCTCAAGAAATGTTTCCTTCAAGACTTGTAGCAAAGATGTACAACCATAAACAAGGTCCCATGTAGAGGTGATGAATAAAATATTGAAGTAGTTGATGAACCCAGGGTCCCTTGAATAAGTACTAGCCATATTGTTAGAGTGGTCAAAGAAGCTTGGCCACATGCCAAGGTCCCACTTACAAATTTTGGCCTCAAAATTTAAGTATTTAAGAAGCTCATTAACAAACATGGGTCCCATGTCCAGCTACTCATATGGACTCCCAACTAATGACACTTGAGCTTAATGAATGTTTGACTACTATGCTCCAAATACCCACCATAATCACATGGATCAAAATAAATAGAACCCTACATATTGTTGATCTATGAAATGTTTTCAATCTTGGAGACAACATTGCAGGGTAATGTTCCCTCTTCATTTTTAAAGAGGCAATATTCTTTTTTTTCTTTCTAAAATAAAGAAATAAATACAAAATGCTCGAGATAAGGCTATGCTTAGAGATAGAGATTAATATTGACAATAGTATCTATAATACATGATTTAACATAATAAATTGAAAAATTACATATTCATGACACATTGTTTCCAACATAGTAAAAAGTAAAGCATATCACAATATTTCCAACATATTAAAAAGTAAAGCATGACATGTTATTTCGCTAAATGAAATGAAATGGACCACATTTGCAGAGAATTTTAAATGATCATTTTGTTTAACTCATAAGGATTAAAATGAGACACACATATGAAATCCCATGCTTTAAACTCAAAGTTAGAGATTACACTAACTATGAGCTCATGGAAGATCTATTTGGAGCCTTAAATATAAAAGAAATAATCCCTGTGAAATCAAAGTTCATAATATTTATAAAAATAAAAATTGTTCATCTAAATAAATTCGGATGGGGCTCTCATGGAACATATATGGAGATGGAAAAGACGTAGAAGAAATAAGATTTTTTCAAAAACAACTTTGTAATGAAAATTTGAATAATTTCTAACTAAGAGAGATGTCTAGAATTTAAAATAAAAAATCTTTACTTATTAGATTGGAAAATTAGATTGGAAAAAACATTCCCTCTCTACTTGGTAAAGTCTCTTTAAATATTAAGTTTGAAAGAACCTTAATTACTGCAACAACTTCCTTCATCTCTAAAAATAATTTTGCATTATTTATTTTTTAGCAAAACATATTTGAGCCATTCTTCGATATATTCTTGTAACAATACTACCCTAATCTCATGCTTGCACTAAATGTCAAATGACTCCTAAATTTCCTATAGTTCAAACTTGATATGGGGAACAATAATTGTTTGATCTCCATTTTTATTGACAAAGCTAACCAACGATCATTCAATTTCTTCTTTAGAAAAGTAAGTGAGATTATTAAAATCACTTGCCCACAAGATCCTAAATATACCAAACTATGATTGCATTTGGTCCTTATTCAACAATATGGAATCCATTATCAAAAGTGGGCCATCAAGCTCCTTTACCACATCATTTATTTTAAATAATATTTCAAATATTTTTGTTTTAATGGTGTCGCACTTAGAAATCATCTAATAAAGTGTAATTGTATTTGTTGAAGTGTAATCTTGGATGGAAAATTAAGCTCGTACATATTTGAAACTCTAAAAACAAAACTCCAAACCCTTTCGTATATATTCTATCAAAGATGAAATTTCAGTGGCAATATTAGTTGTGTTTTCTAGCGAGGTTTCAAAAATAAGGTGATTTGTGTTTTTGAGGTTGCTTGCAACAAATTTCCATTTGCATATCATGATTAATAAAAAAGTTACTAACTTAACAAGAACAACAACTTTAATTTAAAAAGCCACCAAAAAAATATGAAAAAATACTCCAAAAATAAAAAAGGTTAATGTTGTATCAATGCATTTTTTTAATTATAAAATTCAAAATTTTATTTACAACATCATTAAAAACCAAATTTTTGTGCAATAAATATGAAAAAGCAATTTTTTTTTTTTAACAATGGCATTAAAAACTAAAATTTTTGTGCAATAGATGTGAAAAAATATGCCAAAATTGAAAAGTGTTGATGTTGCATCAATATATTTTTTTGGTTAAAATTCTAGCATTTTTTAGCAATGACATTAAAAATAAAATATGATGACTTCGAAAAACCTTAAAATTCCAATAGTAGAAAAAAACCACAACTCCAAAAAACCCAAAAGTTTCAACAATTTTCAACCATGGCGTTAAAAAGTAAATATCATAACTCTGAAAAATATTAAAATTTTGACATTTTTCAACCATGATGTTAAAGATAAAAAAAGCTTAAAATTTCAAAAAAAGGTAGGCATGGAATTAAAACCAAATATCATAACTAAAAAAACTTAAAAAATGAGTACCTAAATCAAAATCATTCCACCAAGTTGTTGTTGTTGTTATTTTTTTAAGTATAATTTTTTAAAAATCTCGCCTAACATGACTTGACACACTAACGAAAATTTAAAAATCAACCATGAAATTGACAAACCGTGGGGGCAGACTTATCCATTGTAACAAAAACTTAAAAATCAACTAACAAATTGACATAGTGGGGATGAGTTGCTAGTCAAACATTAGCAAAAAAAAAGTTAAAAAATAAATAAATAACATAAAATAAAATAAAATAAAAGTTAAAAACAAAAGAATAAAAAGATAAATTCAAACATAAAAATATAATTTAAAAAACAAAAAAAATCAAACATAATAAAATATATATACATATGTATGGAAAAATTCAAGCATAAAAAAATTTTAAAAAGCAAAAGATAAAAATAACAAGAAACAAATTTATAATTAAAAAAAAACTTTTTTTTTAAACATAATTAAAACAAAAATATAAATTTAACTATTAAAAAAAAAAAATAATTAATAAAATAAAAAACAAATAACAAATATAAAATATAAAAAACTATTTAAAAAAACCTAAAAAAATTAAAAATTATTATTATTATTTTTTTTTCTCACCCCTTGTCGGTGCCAAAGCACTACTGCTCAAGGAGCCTTGCCCATGACCTTTAACTTCGACATCAAAGGGCCGCTATGGTGAGCTTAGTCACCCGCACCAAAGCTAAAGGGTGGTTGGAGTGGCCACAACCGCATAATCGCCCTGCCGACCGCCCTTTGGAAATGGGGTAGCGCTACTAGAAAAACTATACATTCTTTAAATGATTTTTTAATTTTTTAAATATTTTATTTATTTATTATTTGTTTAGATTTTTTTCCAGATCCATCAAATAAGGATTCTTTTCTATCGACGTTTCGAACTAGCAACGATGGTTCATCTTCAGGATGCGAGAAAATATTGAAAGGCTGGTCTTATTTTTTTCTATATATATAGAGATGCTTAGCGGACAGATATGATTAATTTAATAATAATTATTATTTATTTAATCTATTTAATTAATTTTTCTTCATTATATTTGTTTTTATTTATTTTTTATTTTATTTTTTTTATTTTATCTTAATATTAGTTGTTATTTATTTTAATTAGTTTTAATTTTAGTTATTATAATTATTAATTTTAATTTTGATTATATAATTATTTTAGTTATTAATTTTTAATTGTTATAATTATATAGATTTCATAATTGTTTTATGCAAATTTTAATTATTTGTTTATTTTAATTGCTATTTTAATTGATTATAATAGTATTGATTGTATTTATTATGATTATTTATTTATTTTAATTATTATTCTCATTAATTATTAATTATTAATTGTTATAATTATATTGGTTCCAGTTTCTTTATTAATTGTAATTTTTAGTTTTAATTATTAATATTAATTGAAATATAATTTTAATTATTCTTTATTTTAATTATAATTATTTCTTATTTTAATTATAATTTTTTTAATTAATAATCTTAATATTAATTGTCATTTATTTAATTGATTTTGATTTGAGTTATTATAACTATTTTAATTATTAATTATTATTTATTAATTAATAATTAATAAATAATAATTAATGAGAATAATAATTATTAATTATTAATAAATAATTAATAAATAATAATTAATGAGAATAATAATTACTAACTATTAATTTTAGTTATTAATTCTTTTAATTAATAATTTTAATATTAATTGTTTTTTATTTTAATTGATTTTAATTTTAGTTATTATAAATATTTTACTTATTAATTATTAATTATTAACTATTAATTATTAATTATTATAGTATTTTTATTAATTATTAATTATTATAGTATTTTAATTAATTATAATGGTATTGATTGTATTTATTATGTTTATTTATTTATTTATTTTAAATATTATTCTCATTAATTATTAAATATTAATTTTTAATTGTTAATTGTTATAATTATATTGGTTCTAGTTTATTTATTAATTGTAATTTTTAGTTTTAATTATTATTATTAATTGAAATTTAATTTTAATTATTCTTTATTTTAATTATAATTATTCCTTATATTAATTTTAACTATTTCTTATTTTAATTATAATTATTTTTAATTATTAATTGTAATTATTTATTATTTTAATTAATAATCTTAATATTAATTGTTTTTTATTTTAATTGAATTTAATTTCAGTTATTATAACTATTTTAATTATTAATTATTATTATTTTTTAATGATTTATAATTATATTGATTTCATAATTGTTTTATGGAAAATATTTTTAATTATTTGTTTATTTTAATTGCTATTTAATTAATAGTAATTGTATTGATTATATTTATACTGATTATTTATTTATTTTGATTATTATTCCAATTAATTATTAAATTTTTAATTTTTTTAATTGTTAATTGTTATAATTATATAGGCTATAGTTTATTTATTAATTGTAATTTTGGTTTTAATTATTATTATTATTCATTCTGATCTGGAGGATTCTGGTTAGGGGTAGATTTGGATGATAGGATTGGAACCCAGTTTTTGCTTATGGTCCATCCATCGTCTCTGTTAAGGTTATTGGGGTGTTTGCTAATTTCTATGGCTTCCCTGAATTTCCTTATGAAGTAGTGATCGCTCCTGGCTAAGATTCGGGTGTCCTCTATACATATTTGGTGCTTAGTTTTATTAGAATGTTCAGCTAGGGCTGAGGATTTGGATCGGTTGTGTTTAATGTCTGCTGAGTGTTCCTGGATCCTTGTGTTAAATGATCTTCCTGTCTCGCCTACATAGGGTTTGCCGCATGAGCAGGGAATTAAGTAGACACCTTTATGGCATTTAGGGTCAATTTTGTCTTTTACAGGATTAAGGCAATTGCGGATTGTGTTTAAGGGTTTGAAAGTGGTTAGAATTCCATTGTTTTTCAAAATGCGGGAGATTTTGTCTGTAGACCCCTGTATATAAGGGAGGTTGACTTTACCTTTTATATTGTCAAAGTTTTTATTTTTGTTAGGTCGTGTTTTTGCTTTATTTATGGCTGTGATAGCTTGATGTTTATTGTATCCATTTCTTAGGAAAACTTTAATAAGGTGTTCTATTTCTTTTTCTAGGTGTTCTTTATCAGAGATTCTAAGTGCTCTGGTTGCTAAGGTGTTGAGGACTCCTAGTTTGTGGGTCGGGTGATGATGTGAGGAGGCATGTAAATATTGTTCGGTGTGAGTCTTTTTCCTATATACCTCGTGAGATGTAGAGCCATCCTCATTCCTGGTGATGAGGATATCCAAGAAACGGAGGCTTTTGTTGACCTCCACTTCCATAGTGAATTTTATGGAAGGGGATAAACTATTTAGGTGTTGCTTGAAGGTTTCTAGGGTTTCTCTCCCATGAGGCCATATGATGAATGTGTCATCCACATATCTTTTCCATAATTTAGGTTTTAGGGGTGTTGTTTTAAGGGCTTTGTCTTCAAAGTCCTCCATAAATAAATTGGCAATAATGGGGGACAGGGGTGACCCCATGGCGACTCCACAGGTTTGTTCATAAATATCTTCCATAAAGCTGAAAAAGGTTGATCTCAGGCAGATTTCTATGAGCTTGGATGTGTCAGGGTCTGTCAGTTTACAGATAACCTCCATGGCATCATTAATGGGGATATTGGTATATAGCGAGGTGACATCAAAACTAACTAAAATGTCATCTTTATCAAGTTTGATGTTCTTGATTTCTTCAATGAAATGGGTTGAGTCTTTGACAAAAGAGTCTGTGTTTCCCACTAGAGGTTTTAGTTTTTTGGCTAGGTGTTTTGCTAGATGGTATGTAGGTCCATTAATTGTGTTAACTATAGGTCTCAGAGGGATGTTTTCCTTGTGAATATTTGGAGCTCCATAGATTCTCGGTGTGTATGGATTGCTCACTATGAGATTCTTGTTGTCTTGTATCTTACTACTTTTGATTAGGTAGCATACTTTTTTTGAGATATTGTTTAAAGGGTTTTTGTTAAGTTTTCTGTAACAACCACCGTTGTTTAGATGATCTAGCATTTTTGTTTTGTAGTCACTTTTGTTCATGATAACTGTGGCTCCTCCTTTGTCTGCTTTCAACACTACAATATCAGGGTTGGAGTTCAAGGTTTTGAGAGCTAGATACTCTTGTTTGCTGACATTGCTTTTGGGGGGTTTTGCTTTTCTAAGGGTGATTGAACAGTCTTGTCTGATTTGTTCCTTTATGTTGTTAGGAAGGTTTTTGATGCCATATTCAATATTGCACAAAATGTCTTCAACATGAATTTTTCTTGGTGTGATGGAGAAATTTAATCCTTTTCTTAATAAATTTAAGGTATGTTCATCTAGTTCTATGTTTGATAAATTTATGACCAAATTGTCCATTTTATTATTGGGTTTATTGTTGTTATTGTTATTAGTGTGTGATATATGTTTTCCATTATTGTATTGTTCACATTTATGACTTTCTGCAGGTTGGGATAGCGTGGGCGGCGTGGGTGAGCCTAGAAGCTTGGGTTGGGTTATTTGCTGTGGAAAGGTGGTATTGTATAAACTTGGGTGCTGCTGACTATTGTGAAGGACAGCGTATTCAAGACTTTCTGCGTTAGACTGTGTGAGGGAATGCATAGAAGTAGAATCGTATTGCGCATGGGCTGTAATATAATGCGTAGGGGACTGATTATTAGACGCGGGCAGGGCTTTATGAAGGGTTGTTTGCTGCGGAAAACTTGCGTGCTGTTGACTATCGTGTAGGACAGCGTGATGATCTGCGGGAGACTGCGTGACATGATGATAATGCTGCGAGGGAGACAATGCAAGTGACTGTATAATGCGTGGGGGTGTGTGATAATGCGTGGAGTGTATTGGAGCTTGCAGATTAAACGAGGGTAGGGCTTTATGTTGCGGGTTTTGAGTGATAAGCGTTTGAGTGGATTGTGAATGGTCTACAATGACTTCTGATAGCGCTGACACTTTATGAGGCTGCGATGAGGTTGGGTTGAGAGTGTTGTCGGGTGTGTTCTGAACAGAGGTAGAAGGTAAATTGTTGTGTGTTGGGTTTGTTGTTGGTTCTAGGTTTCCAGTGTTATCATTGTTATTGATCGAAAGATTATGATTGATAAGGGATTTTAAAGAGGAAATTTGTGAGGCATTGATTTTAGAGTGAGAGCTGAAGTCTGCAACATTGTAGAGAGCTGCTTTTTTGTTCAAGAGTTTAGAGAATTTTTGAGTTTGTTTTGTGATTGTGAGTTGCTCTAGTCTACTAGCTTTTAATGCAGAAGCCGAGTCAATTAGCACCCATAATTCTTTTTTGATTGAATTAGCTAAATTTTTATGAAGATTATAAGTATTCTGGGATAAAGTGTTGAGTTCATACCTGGTTTTCCTAATTTCACTTCGAATCAGAGCAATGCTGGCTTTGATGAATATTTGATTATTGCGCTGGCTTCTCAGAGAATGATTGATTTTGGCAAAGGTAGGAATGATTGATGAATCTCTGCATCTCTTCAGAAATGTAAGGTCAGTCTTCTTTTTCATTAAGAGCCATCTGTTTCGTTCAAATCTGCGAACTTCTTTCATAATCTCCCTTCCATATTGGGTAATTATCTTGTCTTTGAGGTTTCTGCGAGTTACATCATTGTTTAGATTCTCTTCCGGATCCATCGCATAAGGATTCTTTTCCATCGACGTTTCAAACCAACAACGATGGTTCATCTTCAGGATGTGAGAAAATATTGAAAGACTGGTCTTATTTTTTCTATATATATAGAGATGCTTAGCCGACAGATATGATTAATTTAATAATAATAATTATTTATTTATTTAATCTATTTAATTAATTTTTCTTCATTATATTTGTTTTCATTTTTTTTTTTTTATCTTAATATTAATTGTTATTTATTTTAATTAGTTTTAATTTTAGTTATTATAACTATTAATTTTAATTTTGATTATATAATTATTTTAGTTATTAATTTTTAATTGTTATAATTATATAGATTTCATAATTGTTTTATGCAAATTCTAATTATTTGTTTATTTTAATTGATTATAATAGTATTGATTGTATTTATTATGATTATTTATTTATTTTAATTATTATTCTGATTAATTATTAATTATTAATTGTTAATTGTTATAATTATATTGGTTCTAGTTTCTTTATTAATTGTAATTTTTAGTTTTAGTTATTAATATTAATTGAAATTTAATTTTAATTATTCTTTATTTTAATTATAATTATTCCTTATATTAATTTTAACTATTTCTTATTTTAATTATAATTATTTTTAATTATTAATTGTAATTAAATTTTAATTATTCCTTATTTTAATTATAATTATTTCTTATTTTAATTATAATTCTTTTAATTAATACTTTTAATATTAATTGTCATTTATTTTGATTGATTTTAATTTCAGTTATTATAACTATTTTAATTATTAATTATTATTTATTAATTAATAATTAATAAATAATAATTAATGAGAATAATAATTACTAATTATTAATTATTAATTCTTTTAATTAATAATCTTAATATTAATTGTTATTTATTTTAATTGATTTTAATTTTAGTTATTATAATATTATAATTATTAATTATTAATTATTATAGGATTTTAATTAATTATAATTGTATTGATTGTATTTATTATGTTTATTTATTTATTTTAATTATTATTCTCATTAATTATTAATTTTTAATTTTTAATTGTTATAATTATATTGGTTCTAGTTTATTTATTAATTGTAATTTTTAGTTTTAATTATTATTATTAATTGAAATTTAATTTTAATTATTGTTTATTTTAATTATAATTATTCCTTATATTAATTTTAACTATTTTTTATTTTAATTATAATTTTTTTTTTTTTCTTCTATGTAAGTGCTAATTCTATATTAAAAAAGGAAAATATTTACAGAGCTTTTAGATTTTACAAAAGAGGCCGAGGCCATTCTTTGAGCTGAAAAGGCTTGACAATCTGTCTATCCGCCTTTACTTGAAACCCATAATCACTATCTGCCCTATGATTTCTTGAAGACAAAAAACTAATAGTCCTGCTGACAGAGATACTGTGGCCACTAATAGAGTAGTGCCATATTACATTGTGAGCTTTAAAGCAAAAAAAGATTACTGCTATGACTTGGAACCAACAGCAGTATCTGTGGAAAGCTAGAGAGTTGAAAAAGCTAGAGAAAGACATAAGAAACGAAGACATTAAGACCAAAACCAGAAGAAATCACCGGAGTAGATTATGTAAGCTGGCTGGCCGGGTCCGCTGGAACGCTGTCACCATAGCTGGGGGAGTCAATCCAGATGACCATCCCTTCTTCAGGATCAGGGGGAACTGGGACACCTGGGACGTCTTCAGCAACATTCAAGTCTGGAAGTTGCAGAATTTCCTGAATAGAGAGATCGTTGCCTGAGTCCTCCCGTGGTTCTGCTGGCTGCGCTAAAACCCTGGGAGCTGGAACCTCAACATCACGTCTCGTCCGGCGAACCAGACCCGTCATATCCGCAATAAAAACATCATTGTCATGAGCTCGGGGAGGGGAGCTAGGGTCCTCTTCCGTGATAAAAACTGAGAAATTTACCACAACTTCTGGATGCGCTAGGCGGCTTGGGAAGCGAAAGAGAAAGGATTGATACGTGCCCTGCGGAAGCAAGCACTCCTGCTCAGAATCATCCGTATCTGGTGAAGGGGGCGCCTCGTTGATTGGAGAAACAGGCTGCACACTGCCCCTGTCCGAGCTTACCCTCACCCCAGAGCTTACCCTCACCCCAGATCTTCCCCCTCTTCTGGGGATACCTCTATCCCTTGGCATATTGCCAGAAGCAGCAGAACCGCCTTTACTGCAAGAATCTCTGCGAGAATGAGCGGGATAGCTTCCTCCGAAACGCCTGTGCATAATTTGCCCGCGATGAGCCAGAATACAATGGCAGGTTCCTATAAATAATAAAATTGTCATAACTGCAGCGCGTGGGAGTCCCTTGGCACCTCCCCTGCTACCCTTGGAGCTCTGTGCCACCAAACCAGACGTTAATGCCATCCCACGCCTGCTCTGAGTTGGCCTTAAGGCCACGTCCCGTCGGCTCCTCTGCATTCGCTTGAAACCTTGCGCTGCCCCTCCAGGAATGAATGCTCTCCGACGCCGTTCCGGTAGCATCCTAAATGCCATGTCCCGTCGGCCCTGCTGCTGAGTTAATGTTGCCGTCCGATGACCACCGCGATGACAGCAATACTCACAGCAATTACCAAAGCTCTCCACGCGCAGGGGATGAGGATCCGTCCTGCCTCCCAGTGGCTTAAGCATTGGAGTTAATGCCAAGTACTAACACCCGCATCCGGGTAATTATTTTTAATTATTAATTGTAATTAATTTTAATTATTCTTTATTTTAATTGTAATTATTTATTATTTTAATTATAATTATTTTAATTTATAATCTTAATATTAATTGTTTTTTTATTTTAATTGATTTTAATTTCATTTATTATAACTATTTTAATTATTAATTATTATAATTTTTTTTAATGGTTTATAATTATATTGATTTCAAGTACTTTCCCAGTTGGGAGGTCATGGGGTTAAATCTCCTCGACACCCTCGGGGTTAGGTCTGTAAAGGTCGACGGGCAGATCCCTTCGGGTGGAACTGCCCCGCTTCTCTACTGTGGATGTAGCGGCCACTCAGTGCCCGTGAACCACAAATGAAAAAAAATAATTATATTGATTTCATAACTGTTTTATGCAAAATATTTTTAATTATTTGTTTATTTTAATTGCTATTTAATTAATAGTAATTGTATTGATTATATTTATATTGATTATTTATTTATTTTAATTATTATTCTAATTAATTATTAAATTTTTAATTTTTTTAATTGTTAATTGTTATAATTATATAGGCTATAGTTTATTTATTAATTGTAATTTTGGTTTTAATTATTATTATTATTCATTCTGATCTGGAGGATTCTGGTTAGGGGTAGATTTGGATGATAGGATTGGAACCCTGTTTTTTCTTATGGTCCATCCATCGTCTCTGTTAAGGTTATTGGGGTGTTTGCTAATTTCTATGGCTTCCCTGAATTTCCTTATGAAGTAGTGATCGCTCCTGGCTAAGATTCGGGTGTCCTCTATACATATTTGGTGCTTAGTTTTATTAGAATGTTCAGCTAGGGCTGAGGATTTGGATCGGTTGTGTTTAATGTCTGCTGAGTGTTCCTGGATCCTTGTGTTAAATGATCTTCCTGTCTCGCCTACATAGGGTTTGCCGCATGAGTAGGGAATTAAGTAGACACCTTTATGGCATTTAGGGTCAATTTTGTCTTTTACAGGATTAAGGCAATTGTGGATTGTGTTTAAGGGTTTGAAAGTGGTTAGAATTCCATTGTTTTTCAAAATGCGGGAGATTTTGTCTGTAAACCCCTGTATATAAGGGAGGTTGAATTTACCTTTTATATTGTCAAAGTTTTTATTTTTGTTAGGTCGTGTTTTTGCTTTATTTATGGTTGTGATAGCTTGATGTTTATTGTATCCATTTCTTAGGAAAACTTTAATAAGGTGTTCTATTTCTTTTTCTAGGTGTTCTTTATCAGAGATTCTAAGTGCTCTAGTTGCTAAGGTGTTGAGGACTCCTAGTTTGTGGGTCGGGTGATGATGTGAGGAGGCATGTAAATATTGTTCGATATGAGTCTTTTTCCTATATACCTGGTGAGATATAGAGCCATCCTCATTCCTAGTGATGAGGATATCCAAGAAAGGGAGGCTTTTGTTGACCTCCACTTCCATAGTGAATTTTATGGAAGGGGATAAACTATTTAGGTGTTTCTTGAAGGTTTCTAGGGTTTCTCTCCCATGAGGCCATATGATGAATGTGTCATCCACATATCTTTTCCATAATTTAGGTTTTAGGGGTGCTGTTTTAAGGTCTTTGTCTTCAAAGTCCTCCATAAATAAATTGGCAATAATGGGGGACAAGGGTGACCCCATGGCGACTTCACAGGTTTGTTCATAAATATCTTCCATAAAGCTGAAAAAGGTTGATCTCAGGAAGATTTCTATGAGCTTGGATGTGTCAGGGTCTGTCAGTTTACAGATAACCTCCATGGCATCATTAATGGGGATATTGGTATATAGCGAGGTGACATCAAAACTAACTAAAATGTCATCTTTATCAAGTTTGATGTTCTTGATTTCTTCAATGAAATGGGTTGAGTCTTTGACAAAAGAGTCTGTGTTTCCCACTAGAGGTTTTAGTTTTTTGGCTAGGTGTTTTGCTAGATGGTATGTAGGTCCATTAATTGTGTTAACTATAGGTCTCAGAGGGATGTTTTCCTTGTGAATCTTTGGAGCTCCATAGATTCTCGGTGTGTATGGATTGCTCACTATGAGATTCTTGTTGTCTTGTATCTTACTACTTTTGATTAGGTAGCATACTTTTTTTGAGATATTGTTTAAAGGGTTTTTGTTAAGTTTTCTGTAACAGCCACTGTTGTTTAGATGATCTAGCATTTTTGTTTTGTAGTCACTTTTGTTCATGATAACTGTGGCTCCTCCTTTGTCTGCTTTCAACACTACAATATCAGGGTTGGAGTTCAAGGTTTTGAGAGCTAGATACTCTTGTTTGCTGACATTGCTTTTGGGGGGTTTTGCTTTTCTAAGGGTGATTGAACAGTCTTGTCTGATTTGTTCCTTTATGTTGTCAGGAAGGTTTTTGATGCCATATTCAATATTGCACAAAATGTCTTCAACAGGAATTTTTCTTGGTGTGATGGAGAAATTTAATCCTTTTCTTAATAAATTTAAGGTATGCTCATCTAGTTCTATGTTTGATAAATTTATGACCAAATTGTCCATTTTATTATTGGGTTTATTGCTGTTATTGTTATTAGTGTGTGATATATGTTTTCCATTATTGTATTGTTCACATTTATGACTTTCTGCAGGTTGGGACAGCGTGGGCGGCGTGGGTGAGCCTAGAAGCTTGGGTTGGGTTATTTGCTGTGGAAAGGTGGTATTGTATAAACTTGGGTGCTGCTGACTATTGTGAAGGACAACGTATTCAAGACTTTCTGCGTTAGACTGTGTGAGGGAATGCATAGAAGTAGAATCGTATTGCACATGGGCTGTAATATAATGCGTAGGGGACTGATTATTAGACGCGGGCAGGGCTTTATGAAGGGTTGTTTGCTACAGAAAACTTGCGTGCTGTTGACTATCGTGTAGGACAGCGTGATGATCTGCGGGAGACTGCGTGACATGATGATAATGCTGCAAGGGAGACAGTGCAAGTGACTGTATAATGCGTGGGGGTGTGTGATACTGCGTGGAGTGTATTGGAGCTTGCAGATTAAACGAGGGTAGGGCTTTATGTTGCGGGCTTTGAGTGATAAGCGTTTGAGTGGATTGTGAATGGTCTACAATGACTTCTGATAGCGCTGACAGTTTATGAGGCTGCGATGAGGTTGGGTTGAGAGTGTTGCCGGGTGTGTTCTGAACAGAGGTAGAAGGTAAATTGTTGTGTGTTGGGTTTGCTGTTGGTTCTAGGTTTCCAGTGTTATCATTGTTATTGACCAAAAGATTATGATTGATAAGGGATTTTAAAGAGGAAATTTGTGAGGCATTGATTTTAGAGTGAGAGTTGAAGTCTGCAACATTGTAGAGAGCTGCTTTTTTGTTCAAGATTTTAGAGAATTTTTGAGTTTGTTTTGTGATTGTGAGTTGCTCTAGTCTACTAGCTTTTAATGCAGAAGCCGAGTCAATTAGCACCCATAATTCTTTTTTGATTGAATTAGCTAAATTTTTATGAAGATTATAAGTATTCTGGGATAAAGTGTTGAGTTCATACCTGGTTTTCCTAATTTCACTTTGAATCAAAGCAATGCTGGCTTTGATGAATATTTGATTATTGCGCTGGCTTCTCAGAGAATGATTGATTTTGGAAAAGGTAGGAATGATTGATGAATCTCTGCATCTCTTCAAAAATGTAAGGTCAGTCAGTTTTATATTTTTAGTTGTTTATAATTTTTTAAACCAATTTATATAATATATTTAATTTATGATTTTTTTTTTTTGAATATTTATATTTTAATATGTTTTATTATTATTATTATTATTTTTTTTTTTTTTAAATTATAATATTTGTTATTTATTTATTTTTAAATGTTTTAATTTTTAATTTTTTGTTATCTTTTTTTATATTTTAATTATGTTTTTATTTTTATTTTCCAATTTGTTTTTATAAGTTTTTTAGTTTTCAAATTTTTAGTCTCTCTATATAAATAATATAATAATATTATAATTTTTTTAAATTTTGATTTTAAATTGTTTATAATGTTAATTTTTATTTATTTTCTTTTCTTTTTGGCCAAATTTTTTGTTTTGTTTTGTTTTTTTTTTTTCCAACTTTTTGTTTTAAATGTTTTTGATATCTTTTTTTTTTTTTTTTTTAAGTATATTTTTGTTTGTTTTTTAATTTTGTTTTCAATATTTTTATTTTTAATTAATTAATTAATTTTTATTTGTTTTTTATTTTATTTTGCTATTTTTAGTTTTTTTGTTGTTGTTAAAGTTGCTTTTTGTTTTTATTTTTTTAAATTGGCTCATTATACTTGACGTTTTATGTGAATCATCATTTTTGGAAACCAACTTGAAATGTTATGATCTCTTGACATAAAATTTAAAAAAAAATTCATAAAATTTGCAATTTTTCCAACTTTTCATGTTCAATTTTTTCAATAAAAATATTTTATTTGACATGTCATTTTTAACGAAAATGTCTCAAAATGTGTATTTTTGTTTGTTTGTTTGTTTGTTTGTCAAGTTCTCTAAGACCTAAGATGACTACAAGCTTAACCTTTAGCTTGAGAAATCATGACTCGGGGGCATCTAAGCCGTCAAAAGCACTCAGGGATTGCACTTGGCCTAGGTCACATCAGTGGTTAACATGGCTAGATTTTTACCCACGGAGTTTCAAACCAGTGACCCTCACATCATGAAGTGACTTAACACTACACCCCATCACCAACTATTCTATGCCCCGTGTATGTATATTCTTTTAATTTTATCTATATGCAAAATGTGTATATTTTTGTCAAGTGTTTAAAAATATTATTCTTAAGTGATGATTATTTATGTGTATTGAAGCATTAATTAACAATACCTAAATATAAAAAAAAAATCTTAACTTCAAAATATTAATTTTATTGTTTTTTAAAACTCTACAAAAAATTGAAAATTTCATTACAGAAAAACATTGCAAAGAAAAACAAAAATACAAACTTGAAAAACCCTTAAAAACCAAACATCTTAGGAATAAAAGAAGAAAAATAAGACAACTTGAAAAATGGTTAAATAACCCAAGGGTGGTAGGAGGGGGAGGGATTCTTATAAATCTCGAAGGAAAAATCACGGTAAATTTCATGTGGGGTCTAGATGGGAAATCCAATAATTAGGCTGAGATGTATGCACTTTTCATGGACCTATCTATAGCTATCTCAAAGGAAATCAAAGACAATATCGTTTTAAGGGATTCCTTCCTCACAATCAAATATCTAAAGATGAACTCCACCCCTAAAGATAATGTGTTGCAAGTTCTGCTTACCAGAATAAGAAGTATGCTTCAAGTTTTTTCATATTTTTCACCCTCCCATATCCTTCGCTCCCTAAATTCGAAAGCTGGCCTCTTGGCTAATAAGGCTTATTTATTAGAATAAGGTAAAACTATGATTAATGGAATTGAAGGATATTCTATGATCCCTTAGCTTGCAGATGGGTTTCTTACTTAATCTCACTTATTCCTCCCTTCCCTTCCTCGGTTCCTTTTGGAATTTCATTCCCTTCCTAATATCCCCCCTCTTCGTTCTCCACACGAGTCCTCCTGACTCTGAAGCAACCCTCCTTTTTTTTCTCTCTTCCCTCCTTGGGCCTTTCCATTGCTGCATGCATTCCTCCATGGCACAGTGGTGGTTCTTGTTCACATGCATATAAAAACGTGAGAGTGATGTGTTCTCAGTCAAATAAGAAAGCCTAAGAGTTTTCCAGTTTAATTTTCACAAGTATAGTTTTTAGAGAGATTTGGTGGCCCCTATGCGGGATCTTAACAATGTCATTTTTCCTTTAAAACCATGGATTCATTTGGGAAGGGCCATGGTAAATATCATGTCACTGTAATTTGAGATGATGATCACTTATTCGGAATGCATGGGTGATCATGAAACAAAGAGGGTTCCTACATGGGAATTGGTTGCTGGCGCAAATAGATTGAGTGGCCACCTACCCCAACTTCACATAAATTGGTAATGTAGGCTACAAGATTTATATATTTCACCGAGGAGAAGTTGCCTGAGAGCCTGGTTCAGGAAGGTGGAAGGTAAGCTTTCTCAACTTGGTAAATTTTGGTCTCATAAGCTGCGAGCTCTCCTTTTTTTGTGGGAGAATGGTAGTGGGGTATTTTGGGATAGAAAGGTGGCACTGGAAAGGAAGAATTCCAAATAGCGCAGTGACAAATTCCAACTTTTTACAACTTTCTTCCCCACTGCATAAGGTTGTTTTGGTGAAATTCTACCCCTAGTTCTGAGGTAACGACACTCACCTCCATATGGTTTTTTTGAATTATAGTAAGTTTATTCAAGGCTCTTTTTTGTTGTGGGTTTTGTTGGGGCTCCTCCATATTGACCTGTCACTCTGAAATTACTGCAAATCCAAAAAAATTCTCCCCCATTAGCACTGTGAATTACCTTAAAATGGATACAGATCATTCAGATTTTGACTCCTTTGCTCCTTCAGAATGCACTAGTTTCAAAAAAGAACATGCCAAACTTCATCAAGAAATATACGAGCTAAATGTTCTAGTGTACAAGCTCCAAGCCTCAGAATGCACCACCCTAAATCTTCATGAGTCGCAGAGGCAGGAAATAGCTTGCATGGAAGATGAACTAGACGCTTTACGTAGTATAATTGACAATCTCCAACAACAAGTAGCACCTATGGAAAGTCCATCCATGGAGCCTCCAAGGAATTTCAATCTTAACCAACCTGCTAATTCTGAGTAGTTAGTCATGAATGGGTTCAAATGTGTATGCTTTTATGTAGTTTTTGTCGCAATTATACTATCAATGTTTTAGGAAATTTTGGTGTTGAATGAATCTCTAATGTACTTCGGGATTGGGTTGCTAGCAATAGTTTTGTGTTTTTAGAGGCATTTGAACAATCTGTATATGTAAATTTCCATGGTATTTTCCATAGGCAGGTGTGAAATAAATTAAAAAAAATTACTCATTCCTCTTAAACAAGAATAAAAAGAAAAATGGTTACATAACCTAGGGGTGGGAGGAGGGGGAGGGATTCTTTTCTATCTTGATGGAGAACATGAAATAAAGTTCATTTGGGGACTAGGTCAAAGATCAAACAATCCCTCTGAGATGTATGACCTCTTCCTAGGCCTCTAGTTAGCCAGAGAATGAAAAATATCATCCATTTTAATTTTAGGGGACTCTCCATCATAATTCAACTGCTTCATTCATTCTCTCTCCCTAAGAAAATCTTCTCTCTCTACTCAAAAAGAATCTATAACATTCTTGAATCCTTCACATATAAAATCTATCACCATATCCTCTGAAACCAAAATAAAGAAGCAGATGAACAAGCCAACATCACTTGTCAATTGGAAGAGGGTCAATACGAGGTCAATGGCTCCTTCAGATGGAAGGTTATCCCATGAAAACTCAAAATAAGTTCTTCAGTCCCCTCCTAAGATTAGAAAAGAGGAATGAAACATGGAAGGGAACAAACTTAGGGGCAATAATAGAGGAGAAATCCCCCTCCCCATACTTCTGAGGTTGGCTCTTTCAAATAACATCTCAATGATCTCTAAGTGGCATCATTTGATTGTCCATCCCCATGAGATGGTAGTATTCATGAATGGAGGCGAGGGTTGAATTTATTCGAAGTATGCGCCATAGGTTCAATATGGATTTCATATGTTTCTTGTATTACTCATCGTACCAAGAATGAGGGATAACAAATGGTTTAGGCACATGAATTCGAAGCTAGCACCACCTCCTGGAGCACGGGAAGCCTTGGATATTCTATCCACATTCATGACGGTTGACCTCAAGCTCAAGGCATAAAATTTGAAACATAATTTCTCACTCAGGAACCCCCGTGGCCAAACATATGTAAGGTGGATAAACTAGTTCTTTCATTCTGGTGTCGGGCTCATTCTTTCAGCCAGTTAGAAGCCTCCCTGGTTGAGCTTTCTTCTTCAGATTAGGCTCAGGGCCTCCTCTTTCTCCATTACCATAAAGTTCTTCTCCAATTGCCCAAATTGTAGGCATAAATCGACTCAGATCTCGTCAATGGGTTTCTTTTGTCTTAGGTCATAATTCTGGCCAATCTATGTAGCAATTTTAGCAGTTTCTAATTCAATTTACTATTTCTATCCTTTGTCTTATGTACCAAGTGCATTAGTTTAGAAAAAAAGGGATGGATCAAGGTAAAGCATATCAATAATAATCGAGTCTTCTTCCCTGCGGCTCTTTCTTCAACTATCTGGGTCACTTAGCAGGAATAATGCTTCTTTGAATTTTGTTGGTCAGTAAGTCATAGCCTACCACCTTTCTTTGAGCATTTGGGGATCATTTCATGGCCAGTGATTTAAATTCACAATGGAATTTGAAAATCCTCCTCCATGTAACCTCTGCCCGCACCTCCTGGTAGAGAGATATGGAAATTGATGATCTGCGTTAGCAAGAAAACCAAAAATCAACCTCAATTATGTCATTAACAAAAACAATGCAAAGTCAACAATATCGAATAAGGCAACTAGATGATGAGATGGAATGCGTGCATTGCCAATTTGCAGATCTACAAGACCAACACAATAATAAGGACATTAGAAGCACAACCAATAGTGCTCCAGAGTCCCATGGATAAGATGTCCATAGAGCCTCCATAGTAAGCCATAACTTCTCCATGCAAGTGTATTTTGATAAGTGGTTAATATTTTCGAGTAATAAACAATAATAGATTATGTTATCGCTCAAAGAATAAATGTAGTAAATGTTGGGAAGAAAATTTTGGGTTTCTCCTTTCAAACCATATTGATGATTTTGTATCTCTGGAAAAAATGTAAATTTCCCGAGCATCTTGTTGCGACCATGCATAGAATTAATATAAAATCCTTATCATTTCTGTAAAAAAAAAGGTTAAATAACCAACATTTAAAAAATGTGCATACTACGATACGCTGACCTAGAACCTGATCTTGGTTCTGATTAGCGCCATGGTCCCTTTGGAGACCTCTTCGGGTAGGGGAAACCCTCCTCCTTCACTAGATCCAACAACTCGTGCCTTCATGACTCTCATATCCTCGGTTAGGCCACCCTGCGAACACCCAACAGTTCTAGATTTGACAAGTGCATGGATTCAGTCCCTAAAATAGATCTACCTCCTACCGTACCCCGCAAATCATATCTCTTTCTTACTAATTAAGGACTGGTTGGAAAATTCACTGAACTTTGGCCTTCGCCAAAAGTAGTGCAAAAATTGGTTAAACGCAACTGGTCTCCAAAAATCGAGGGGAAAATCTCGACCCGTTTTTGTGGAAGAGGATACTTCACCTTATATTTCGAATCCAAGGAAGATTGTGATCCAATATTTAGGAATGGACTGTATTTCATGGACTCACGAGGAATCTATCTAAACTGGTGGAATCTAGACTTTGACCTTGAACCCAATATCCCTAGTGTGGTCCCAATTTGGGTTCATCTCCCCCATCTTCCTCTCCACTGTTGGGAGATGAATTGGTAAAAACCATATGGAATGCAATTAAACAATATATTAATTGAAGTGAACCAAAGGAGAATATGCATGCATGCGCAAGGATTTTCATAGAAGTTGATCTTGCTAGAGGACTCTTTGAAGCAATGAAGATCAGATTAGATAGTTGGATGCATATTGAACTTCTCAACTATGAATAAATTCCCTTCAAATGCAAGGTGTTCCATGAATATGGCCATTTCACTAATAGATGTCCAAATAAAATAACAAATGAATCTCTAAAGGCCCAAAATTAACAATGGGAAACTGTTAAGTGCAAAATTAACAATCCCAGTAGAGACACTAAAAACCTGAGCACTCTCATGCTGGACCCTCTTCCTATATCCCATCCTCCTCTGATGCCATCCCTTTTCCTGAATTTGGAACCTATTTTTCCATTTCCTCTAATTATTTTGGATCCTTAGCTAACCTACACTCTAATTCAGACCTTAAAGGTCTTCTAAAATACAACCTCAAGCCTGAAGAGGTGGAGGCTTCTGATTAACCTTTCTCAATTCCACCTCACCCTCATTCTGCTCATATGGATCATATCATCCCTATTTCCACCTCCCCTTTGTTCCATCCTCCTATTGTTTGTGATTTAGGACTTGCTGACCCCCCTCCCCCTCTCCTTGAAATCCTCCTTGATTCCTTGAACTCTTCAGTCCATTCCTTTGTAGGGATCCTGATTAGAACCAAAGATGAAGAAGCCTTTTCTCCACCATAATATATGCAAAGGAGAACTGGAAGAAGGACCAACAAAGAAGTTTGAGATGAAGCAACTCAAAAAGACATGGCAACGAGAATTCAACAACCAATGGACACATATCTAGGTAAAGGGCCAACATTGAAGGAAATACAAACCCATTAGGGAGAGGCAAGGGATTTTCCACAGCTTCACAAGGTAAATAATGAATCTCGACTCCTGCAACTACAAAGGCCTTGGGCACGACTAAAAACAATGCAATAAAATATTTGATAAGATTAGAAAACCCTTTAGTCCTATTAATCCATGAAACCAAATTAATTGAAGAGGAAATTCCATCCACAATCAAGAAATTCAACAAGAATTTTAAAGAGGCTGAAGTCAATGCAAGAGGGGCATCAAGAGGAATATGAACCAAATGGTATCAAATAATTGACATCCAAAGAGTCCACAAATAACAACATTGGATAAAGAATGATCTTTACAATAAAGAAAGCAGGAAAAGTTTCTCAGTCTACAACATCTACACCTCTGAGCACTATAGGGACAAAAAGATATGTTAGAATTTGTTAGCAACCAAGATAGGAAATGATGGTGATCATAACATTATAGTAGGGGGTGACTTCAACCTTGTCATGAGTGTTGAAGAAAAAAAGGCGATATTTTTCTTCCAGACATGAGTAGAGACAAGTTAGACATAATTATGATTAAGCACAACCTTATGGATATCAAACCAAAGAATGGAAAATGCACCTGGAAAAACAAGTGAACAGGACCAGACAAAATAAAAGAATGTTTGGATCGGTTTATAATTCATACTAGCCTCATTACAAATGTAGGAACAATATCTTATAGAATCCTTCCAACAATGACATATGATTACAAACCCATCAACTTAATCCTAGAAAAGAGCACCAATTAAAGCCCTCTTCCATTTCGATATAACCCCCTTCTGGTCCACCAATAAAGAAGTTAACTGACTAATTGAAAAACATGACACTTCAGAATAGATGGCTCCCCTAGCTATGTTTGGGAGACAAAGCTAAAGCTTGTCAAAGCAGTTTTAAAATACTGGGAAAAAATGAGCTACAAAGAGCTAGCTCGGGAGAAGATCAAATTACAAAAGGAACTCGAAGAGGTGCACAAAATATTAGAAACGAAGAGGAGACAACGAATCTCTAAGAAAAAGAAAAGGAATTATATTGGAAGTCATACCTAATCAACTGAAAATAAAAAGAGGATTGGAGAATCAAATATAGAATTGATGGATACAAGTAAGTGACAAGAACACCACTTCTTTCATATTCAAGTGAAGGCTTTAAGGAACAAAATTGAGTATATTTAATTTATGGAGAAGGGAATGCTCTCATAGAAAGGCCAAAAATGTTCAAATAGGAAGCACAACTGAATTTAATCAAACTTCTAATAGTAGATCCTAAATCGACCAATTTTTAGGAAATTCTTAGCTGAATTCCAAAACTAGTAGGAGAAGAAATCAATGTGGAATTAACAAAGCCAGTGGATGAAGAAGAATTGCAGCGAGAAGTATGGAGTTTGCATCCTGACAAAGTGCATAATCCATATGGATTTAACATTTCCCTCTACCAATCTTACTGGGAATTCATCAAAAAATACCTTCTCAAGATGATCCACTGTGCTCAGTAGAAGCACAAACTTGGGGGCAACACTAATTCAACATTTCTTGATCTGATTCCCAAAGAAATAGGACCCTCCACCTTCAATAGATTCAGACCCATATCCCTATGCAATTCCTCTTACAAAATCATAACCAAAACTCTTGCGAACCATCTTAAGAATCTTTGCCCTCATTTGATCTTTGAAAATGAGGGTGGATTCATAAAAAAAAAGATAGATTGTGGACAACATTCTCATAGTGCAAGAATAAATTCATTCAAGGCTCCCACAAAAATTACAAGGCTTCATTTTCAATCTCGATACGGAAAACACCTTCGATAGAGTAAGGAATTCCTTCGTCTTTACTATTCTAAAAAATGGCTTTGTTAATGATTTTATAGATCTCATCAAAGCTTGTATTAACAAGCCATGGATAGTTTCCCTTGTAAATGGAATACCAGGATGTTTCTTTCAGAGCATAAGGGGAATAAGGGAAGGATGTCCCCTTTCACTCTTCCTATACATCATTATGGGAGAATCGCTTAGTAGAAATCTCTAGCATGGCAGACAAAGATGGTTGATCTTTGGTATTCACTAAAGTAGAGGAGTTAAAAGTTTAAACCATTCCCAATTTTCTGATGATACATTACTAATAAGAGGAGAATCTCCTATAGTGGCTAGAAGAATCAAGAGCAACCTGGACCTATTTCTTGAAGTGTCAGGAAGATTTCTAAATTAGCACAAGAGTAATATAGATAGTTGGAACACTCTTTCAAGAACTCTAAGGTGAATATTTCAAAAATTTTAAGTTTCTTTCAAATTTGAATGGACCCACTCCAAGTATTTAGGAATGCTATTATTCAAGCAAAATATGAAGGCTAACATATGGATAGAGATCATAGACAAGATGAAGAAAAATATGCAACATTGGAGAACACAATGGTTAAATTTAGCAAGTCAGGTCATTCTAATTAAATATATTTTAAATTCCATCCCCATATATCATTATGCAGTTCTGCAAGCCCCTACCAGCATCCAAAAATAGATAGAACTCCTGAGAATTTTTTTGTGGCAAGGAGGCAAGACTGACATGAAAAAATTCAACCTCCTTAGCTGGAAGAAGGTCATAGCCCCTTATGAATCAGGGGGGATTGGCATAAAACAACCAAAACTCATGAATATAGATATGGGAGTGGAGATCCTATGGAGATTAATCTCAGAAAGACCAGCTCGGTGGAAAAATGTACTAGAAGGAAAATAATTCAACACCTCACATCAACATCTTCTTCAATCCCAAATTCCCCTCATATCCTACTCCTCAAATTGGAAATTGAGAAAAAAGGCCCTCCCTCTCATAAAATCCCACACCTCTAGAATCCTTGGGAGTAGACATGAGCTAAATATTTAGGAAGACAATATTCTAAAGACCAAGCCTATCCACCATCCTAGATATTCAACAACTCATAAATTGGTGTTTTGAAAAAGGCATTACATTTTTGGCCCAAATCTCATCTTGGGATTAAAATGAATTAGTATAGAAATTATAAAGCATGCCTAAGATCAAGATTTTCACTTGGAATCTTCTTAGAGGAAATATTGTGACAACTGATAACCTTAGGAAGCACAACATTCAGGATCCCTCAAGGTTCCCTCTCTACATCAATTCTAAAGAGACGATCCAACACCTATTTATTTCTTTCCCCTTTTCTCACATGTGCTAGAAATTATTGCTCTATTCCCTTCCTACCCATATAAGCTTTGATTTGAATCTAGCAAACTTCTTTACGCATTGAAATAATAGTTATCCTTACTCCCTCAGAAGAAAAACCTAATAAATTCTTATGGCTTAGCCTCCTAGCTTTCATCTGCTGGAAAATTTGGCTGGCAAGAAACAAGAGCATTTTTGATACCAAAAATCCTGAGAAAGGAAATATATTGGCTAAAGTGTGGGGCCTCACAATTGAAACCATCCTCTCAAAATGCAGCGATAAACTAGATCCTCAAAGCCTACAGGAGTTACAAATTTAGTGGTTCTGATATGTTCTGGCTAATACCCCTCATACCACCCACAATACTCCCAAAAGACCACCCCTTCTTCAAAACTGGAAAAGAAGGCTAAAGGATTGTGAATTCATGGCTTGGTTGAAAGAATTTCTTGGATGGCACTTCCAAAAATAATCTAGGGAGAGCAGGTGGCGGGGGAGTCATCATAGCTACAAGGGGAAAATAACACGTACCATTCGAATGGGGCCTTGGACAAGAATCAAATAACAGGGAAGAATCCTATGACGTTCTCTTGGGTGCCACAATTCTGTGAGAGCTCCATATTTGCAATCAAATTGTTTTGGGGGATTCCACTTTTCTCATTCACTAACCAGTCAAAGGTTATAAACCCAAAAACACTGAACTCTACCAAATTTTAGCTCGTGTTCAAAACCACCAGGTAAAGAAAATTTTAGGAGCTAATATTTACAGGTGGGTTCTATACTTCTTCCAAAAAAAGGATTCTCCAATTTCCATTTTTCTAAAAATAATTCACCTAATTTTTATAGCATAAAATTATTTTACCTTAAAAATCGCCAAGAACTTATATAGTCTAACATAATGTAATAAAAAATATTGATATTTTTACAAAAATATCATCAAACATTTTATAATTTTTCTATTAGATACTAGTAAGATTCGCCATGGTTTCTAAACTTTAAGATGAACTTCCATCCTTAAAATTTTCCCTGCCACTGAGCGTGCATGGGGAATGCCTCCTTCCACCACATCTTAAGAGGAAATAATGTATATGCTGACTTCCAAGCAAACATATCCTTCTAGCGTGCACATGGAGAAGCATGAATTAACAACAACCTCTAGACCATCCATATTCCTTGATCACGTGCTTTGATATTAATCTCTCTTTGGATCTTGTCTAGCATTCCTCAGAACTTACATCAACACATAATTACATGGCCAAAATTCCTAGTAGCAATGATGTCCAAAGGACTTTCATGGGCCAAATCACCACCCCCTCAAGAGATTCTTTCAACATAGAGGGATGATATGCTCAGAAAATATTACACCCTCTTTTATTTCCTTAGGTCACATGTAGATATCTTAATCTTTAAATCCCTATGCTTTGTTTGATTCCTCAAGCTAACTCCTTATTAAAATTCCACCAATGTTTGCATTGTCGCCCTACTCTTAGAATCCTTCTCCTCCCATCCTATCGCTCCACTTTACTTGAACTTCTTGTAATCCATTATCGATGGATCTGTCTGGATCCTCCATCACCCCTTGCAATCACTGTTCCAGTCTTAAAGAGGATTTGGACCAAGTCAAGGAGATACACAAGCACTGGATTGAAGAATGACAACAATATTTCAACACTGAGATTGAATACCCGAAATCCAACACAACCTCAATCATAGAAGCGTTCAACTAGACAAATCAACAATGCTACCACATAAAAAACAATCTATTCTCTCCATGAATTCATCAATGCACACCATGGTTGCATTGGATCACTTGATCAAATAGTTTCACTACTTGAAAGGAAAGCTACAAAGAATTTACATTCCAATAAACAAGATCATACACAACACTTGGAAAAGGAATGACCATCTACAAATAATAGCCTTGAAAAGCAAAGTGTTACAACATAGAAGCAACAATATTCCACCAAGCAACACCGTAACAATCAATGCCCTATAAATACATTTTTCTCCTCCAATAGTTCGTAAGAAGCTACATTAGTAGCACAATAGGATTAAATAGCCCCTCTATAGTAACAAACACTTTTGTAATGGGAATTATTTTGTGAGAATTTCCCTTCCCCTCTGCAAAATGTAGCGAGGCTATCCAACCTTAGTTTTTTGAAATTAATATAAAGATAGTCATTTCTCTTAAAAAAATGTGCATACTTAAGAGAAGAAAATTTAATGTGTCAAAAATATGCCCCCGCCGCCAAAAAAAGGTTAATGTTGTTGGAAACATTGAGAGGGGGTTGAATCAATATTTCACTTGAATTAGTTAATTTAATTCTTCAGGGAATTAATCAACATTATATCAAACATAAACAATTACAACACCATTCAACAATGCACAATATCAAAGACAATACACCTTATATTTTTTGGTGGAAACCCTTATGAGAGAAAAACCACTAAATGCTTTTAATATAGGTCTTTTCAAGATTATATCAATGGGAATCTCCAACTTCCAAAATTCTCCAGATACAACTAGAAGGAGGCTCAAATCCCTTGATTTATCATCTCTAACTGAAAGGGTTCTCCAATGCCCTGGTTTACCAGCTCCAACTGGAAGGACGCTCCAATGCCTTGGTTTTATCAACTTCGACTGAAACGACACTCCAAGGAGAAATTTTATGGTCTAAAATGGGCCTCCTAAGGAATATTATAAAATAATAGTGGAAATAATATATCAATATGAGATTACATCATTAAATTTTAGAGGGGAAAAAGAAAAAAACTGTTTTTTCAACTCGTATGTTCAACTTATTTCCCTGCAGTTTTACTCAAATTTCGAGTGGGAACACTCTTTGGATGTGGAATATAATTCCTCATACAAGGATTACCAATGCCTTATAATTCCAATGGACCATGCTACACGAAAAACGATAAATCCATTAAAAAACGTGATTATAATCACGTTTTTCATGCATTTCTCATTTTTTTTGTAATAGGGTCCATTTAAAGTATATGCAATCACGTTTTTCAAGTATTTCTCATTTTTTGTGTAGCAAGGTCCATAAAAAGTATGCATCATGGGTACTCCTTAGATTAGGAATTAAATTTTGCATCCAATGAGTTCTCCTGCTCGAAATTTGAGTAAAACCACAAGAAGATAAGTTTAAAATACGAGTTGAAAAAGTAGTTTTTTTTTTATTTTAATTTTTTTACTTTTTTACTCAAAAAATGGCAAATCATCCCCCATGGTTGACATCATCATGTTGAATCCTATTGGTTCTTATAAACTTGATTTTGGTTGTACATTTTTGTTTTGAGGCCCATTTTAGACATCAAAATTTCTCTAATGACTTCCTGTGTAACGTCCTATTTTTCTCCTCGTTATGGAATTGTTTTTAGCATCTAATTTGGCTTCCCTTTTAGCTTTCATTTTAGCTTCTTGTTTAACGTCCTATTTTTCTTCCTCATTTCTTGTAAAATATTTCCTTGAAACTCTCTCATTCGGATCACATGATGTCTATATAGAGAGGTTAATTTGATCTCCTTATGATGAAATTCAAACACACATACAATACTTATTTGCTCTTCTATGTGAAGTGGTCTGAGATTTGTAATATCTACTCATTAGATCTATGATCTTAAATAAATGATTAGAGATCTACTAAGTATACTTATGATATTAAGTCAAAGGTTCGAGATATACTCATAAGACTTATGATTTGAAGTCTAAGATTTGTGGCATATATATTGGTTCAATATCTGATCTATTTCTCTAAGATATGTGGCATATATATTAGTTTAAGATCTGATCTATTTCTTTGAGATCCGTGGCATATATATTGGTTCAAGATCTAATCTATTTCTCTTATATTTTTGGCATATATATTGGTTTGAGATCTGATCTATTTCTCTGAGATCTATGGCATATATATTGGTTCGAGATGTGATCTATTTTGTGGTATAATGAGATGATCAACCTTGCATTTGCGATCTTGTTGGAAAACTTTGTGAAGAGGATATTAACACTTGTGGAATCCGTCTTGTGGTCTTGATGCACTGTTGAAGGATCTCTCTAAGGAAAGGAAGATATTTATTTATTAGAACTTGGGACCACTATTCGTGGGTTCTATTAATAATCTCCAAATCAGGTTTTCCCCAGAATATAATTAGATGCATGTTGAAATATGGAAACAAGAATATTCCAATTTAATTTTTCATTGAATTAAATTGTGAATTAAAATCAAATTTAGTCTTAACAACTACTTGGAAATAACTAATTTATTTATTTTCAATTAATTAGTTGGAGAAATTCAAGTTAGAAGTCTTTCTGAAGTCATGCAAGAGTTATCCCTTAAATTAAAAAGATTGAGTTATATTTGAGTTGTAATTAGTTAACTAAGTTTACTGAGTTAAGTCCAGTTAAATTAGTCCCAAACTATTTGAGGAACTAATAGTGAGTTAACAGTTAGTTGATGCATTAATGCACTCAACTAGTGCTACTCCAGTTAACTGAAGATTCCCTCATCAGAAACTCATGCATGTCTATTCTGAGAAAGACCCAGTTGAGATTAAATTTCAAGGACAACGTACTATCAGTTGCATGTATTTTCTCATGGAGAAAAATCATGCATGAAGTCAAGGATAAATCCTTGAGGATTGCACAGTTTTGGAGGCAGGGTTTTCCACTTGGTAACCGGGAATCATCCACAAGGAACAACGCAAGAGAATAGGAGCTTGGAGGGCAGAGAGGAAGGCTGGAGAGAAGCCAAGATTTCCTATGAGCATCTGTGAGGATTGTATCGAGAGCTGGCTAGCTGTGAGAGCTAAGGCTTTGTATAATTCCTATGTATTTCCACCATGTATGATAATACAATAGTGTGGGGTTTTTAGTCGAGGATTTCCCCAAATTATTTTCATGTGTATTGTGCCATTGATTCTTCTTCTTCTTCTGGTTATATTGTTCAATTCGATCTTTAAGCTTCCATAAATTGATAGTTGAAGTAGGTTATAGAATTATTCTTTGATTTATATTGCATTATCAGGTTAACCTACACAGATTTTCTACATGGTATTGAAGTTGTGAACAGTATATTGAGAAGAGAATTCAAAGTTTGAAGTCCGGGGTTGCAGGTGAAAATCGAATTCATATCATACTTCAAGGTTGGCCAATGGAGTTCTATGGCTTGAGACTCGAGTATGCCTTGGAAGGTAGCTCGAATTACATAGCATGGAAAGATAGAATGGAGGTTGCATTAGAAGACAATGGCTTGAAGGAATTCATTGATCAAGAAATCCCAAAGCCAGCTTCAACTGATGCACAAAAGTTGGCTGAGTGGAAGATGTGTGTGGTGAATGTGAGACAGATCATCCTTGAGGGAGTTTGAGACCATATTGTCTCGAGTCTCCATGGGAAGGATACTCCATTTTCAATGTGGAAGACATTGAAGGACCTTTACTAGAACAATAGCCACTAGAGGAAATTGGCGCTCAAGGATAAGCTTCAAAGAATCAAGATGGAGAAGGGTGATACTATTTCAACATATCTGAACAAGCTCACCACCTATAGATATGAGCTTGGTAGTTTGGGAATAACTACTACCGATGATGATATGGTGAGCCTCTCTCTCCCCGACCTTCCAAAGAGTTGTAATAGCTACCAGGACTCTGTGAATGGAAGGGAGAAACTGCCGGATTAGGAACAACCGTGGTCAGATCTTATGCAGGAGGATATCAGGAGGAGCACACGACATGGTTCTTCATCCAAGAATGATGATGAAGAAAATTTGGCCTTAGCAAGTAAGGCAAGGAAAGGGAAGGGGAAGGCTTCCCATTTCAAATCGAATTCTTCTCATGGAGGGAAGAAGGGTGACATGTCTAAAGTAAGATGCTTTAATTGTCACAAGATGGGACATTATGCGACTAATTTCCCATCAAAGAAGTCCAAGAATGGATCCTCATAAGGATTGGAAGGTGAGGCATTAGCCTCTTAGTTTGAAATGGACTTTACCCTCATCGCATGCATGGTGTCATCGATGATGGGTTGTGTCAGGTATCTTGATAGTGGAGCCTCATTCCACATGACCGGTGATAAAATTTTATTTAGTGCCTTGGAGGAGAAAGACCTCAAGATGCGCATACAGATGGGTGATGACGAAAGGTATAGTGTTTCAGGAGTGGGCATGGTTGCTTTTCAAAGGGAGCATGGAGCTCCTCTCGCCTTGACAAATGTGATGTATGTGCCTGGACTGAAGAAGAACTTGGTATCAGTTGCAATGTTGGAGGACAAGGCTACAATGTTGTCTTCAGTAAAGGAAAGGTGTTCCTAAGACACATAGCCACGAGTCAGACCAAGAGGATAGGGATTCTGGTGAAGAATTTTTATACACTAGAGGTAGATGATTGTGCAACATTGAGTATGAAAGTAGAATTGGTGCAAAGCCAAGACATTGGTGAGTTGTGGCATAGACAATTGGGCCATTTGCATCATGGGGCTTTGAAGATAATGCAACAGATACCTATAGGACTTCCCAAAGTTAAACTTGAGAAATTTGACACATGCAAAGGTTGTAGCTTAGGAAAGTACACCAAATCTTCCTTTGATGATCGAGACAGTTGAGCAGAGGCTATCTTAGAGCGAGTTCATACTGATTTGAGTGGACCATTCTCGACGACATCCACAAAAAAGTAAAAAGTATTATGTGATTTTCATTGATGACTATTCTCGTAAATGTTGTATTTATTTCATGCAGAAGAAGGACCAAAATTTCACAAAGTTTTGGGAGTTCAAAGCTTTGGTTGAGAAAGAGTTAGGGAAGAAGATCAAGGCCTTGAGAAGCGAAAACGATGGAGAATATGTCTCTCAAGAGTTTAAGGACTTTTTTGCAGCGGAAGGAATTAAACGAGAGTTGATGACACCTCATAGCCCACAGTAGAATGGGGTGGCCGAGAGGAAGAATAGAACTATTGTAGGGGTAATATGGGAAATGCTGCATGACCAAGGCCTACCACTTCACTTGTGGGCTGAGGCATGCAACACAACGGTCTATTTGTAGAATAGAAGCCCGCATCGCATACTTGGGATGAAGACACCAGAAGAAGCTTTCTCCAGTAAGAGACCAGATGTGGGTCACTTCAAGATCTTTGGCTCATCGGTATATTTCCATGTGACAAAGGATGCACGGAAGAAGCTTGAGCCGACAACATGGTTGGGGATATTTGTGGGGTACACTGATACACCTCACAACTAGTAGAAGGTCATGCAAGTTTCCCTTGAGAGGGAGCTCCAACTACAGTCTATGGAGGAACTATTGGTTCCTAAGGAGGAGGAGCCTCAGACTGATGTGGAGCAGCTGCATGTAGAGGTTCTAGGAGTGGAGACATCCACTCAAGAAAAGTCTTCCAGAGATGGAAGGAAGCGCATAAAAGAAGTTGACAAATTGTTGGAGGATGCGAGAGAGAATGTGGGAGCACCTTCTTCTCAACACAGATAGAGGAGGTCATCTGAGAGGTACACTGGATACATGGCCCTTGCTGGGGAATGTGTTGAGACCAAGCCATATTCCTTTGAGGAAGCAGTGCAACAACCGATTTGGGTTGATGCTATGGTGGAGGAGTATGAATCCATAGTTCGTAATAGTGTTTGGGATGTGGTTCCGAGATCGGAGAACAAGTCAGTTGTGAGTTCTCATTGGATTTACAAGGTAAAGCAAGCTGCTGATGGTAGTGTGGAGAAGCATAAGGAAATATTTTTTTCCTGTGGTTTTTCACAGGTGGAGACGATCATGTTGCTACAATATATTTCAATAGAGGAGCAAGATGCTGACATTTTGACAAAGGCATTGTCAAAGTGTAAATTCAAGTTCCATAGAGACAAGATCAGGGTGGCAGATAATCCCTTTCTTGTTGAGAGGGAGTGTTGAAATATGGCAACAAGAATATTCCAATTTAATTTTTCCTTGATTTAAATTGTGAATTAAAATCGAATTTAGTCTTAACAACTATTTGGAAACAATTAATTAATTAATTTTAAATTAATTAGTTGGAGAAATTCAAGTTAGAAGTCTTTCTGAAGTCATGCAAGAGTTATCCCTCAAATTAAGGAGATAAGATTGAGTTATATTTGAGTTGTAATTAGTTAAACTAGTTTATTGAGTTAAATCTAGTTAAATTAGTCCCAAAATATTTGAGGAACTAATAGTGAGTTAAGAGTCAGTTGATGCATTAATGCACTCAACTAGTGCTACTCTAATTAACTGAAGATTCCCTCATCAGAAACTCATGCATTTCTATTATGAGAAAGACACAGTTGAGATTAAATTTCAAGGACAATGTACTATCAGTTGCATGTGTTTTCTCATGGAGAAAACTCATGCATGCGGTTAAGGATAAATCCTTGAGGATTGGGAAGTTTTGGAGGCAGGCTTTTCCACTTGGTAACTGGGAATTATCCACAAGGAACAACACAAGGAAATAGGAGCTTGGAGGGTAGAGAGTGTTATAGACATTTTTGGGCGCTACGACCCTAAGCATGAAATGTCCATAAACCAAGGACTCATAAGTCCCTAAAAGTGTTGTTCTAACCCCTAAAGGAACACGATCAACAGATTACAACTTCTCCCAGAAGTTCTCCATGAAAAACTGCTCAGAATTGGTCAAAACAGGATCCTTTCAGCTGCTCCATTGGCCAAGTGCGTTGCATCTCACCTAAATACATTGTGTCGGTGCGTTGCATTTCAAAAAGCATTCTATGGGGTGCGATGGGCGAGAAATGACAAATGGAAATGTCATTCCGCGAGGTGGAGAGGCAATGGAAGCTTCCAAAATCTTCTCCTGTGACACTTGCCTCTCTGAATTCGACCAAGGATGAGTAAGAGATCATCAATCTCCAAGTGGAAGCAAGAACTATCAGAGGGAAGACACTAATCAAATCATAAGCTGACTCATCTCCGTTACAGATATCTATATATGGATCCCTCACCCCAGAGATCCAGAGGCTGGAATTTTGCATATTGTAAGGAATTGCTGTTGGTTTTTTGAGACAAACATCAGATTGTTGGGTGATCTAAGCTTTGTATGAGGTGAAGAGGGGCTTCTTTGCTGAGAGGTTGATGCTGGGTCAGAACAACTGGTTGTAACTCTTCTTGGCTCTTTCTTGTTTATCAATAAAAGCTATTCAAGTTTTCCTCCATGCTCTTGTGTCATTGATGTTTGTTACATTTGTATGGTCAATTTACATCTGATCCTAGATTGTTTATGATTATAGATCCATGTCTTTGTATAGTGCTATGCTACTGTGATCTTACAGGTACTTTGTGAAGCTGGGCATGCAAGGGAGCAGGTAGCTAAAGACTATCAAAGAAGAGAGGAATCAAATCAGGAGATTAGCGCAAGACAGAGGTTGGTCTTTCTGTTCCTCTCTATCTATAATTCATAAAGGAAAAATGAAAGTAGCTTTTCTCTGTTTGTTTCTAAGGCAGTTGTCACACCTTAGTGGGATAGAGCAGTTCTATATAGACACTTTTCCCTGTAACAAAATGGCGACTCCACTGGGGAAGAATTAGTTTGTTTGTTTATCATTCTTTGTTGTCTGTTTCATAAACTTACAAGTAGCATTCGAACTGCATTTGCCATAACAAATGCAAAGTAGATAAATGCTACTTCAATCCATCTACTGGATCTGTTTATGATTTAAACAACCGATTCACAAACTATCTGATTGCCCTTGTGATAGCTCTTAGATCCTCCTTAGATCTACCGCTGATTGTTGCATTACTGATTGCTTTTTACTCGGCCATAACCCAAGAACTAAACTACAAACTGTGACCCGGAACCCAAACAGAGTCTCGTTTCTGGCCCATCGCAGGTATTGTTCAGAGAATCTGAACTTCAGCGCACTTCCCGAGTGGACAAGGTGCGCTGCATTTCAAATTCTCTGTGTTACAGGTGCGCTGATCAGACTAGGCTTTGTGTAGTTTTGGTTTCTGTAATTCATTCTTTCCAGTGCTATTCCTGAATTTTGCTGCCTGTGATCAGTATATGTCTATTTGAAACCCCTTTTCCTTGTTGTTATTCTGCCTCCTTTGTACAAAAGAACTGTAGATGTTTTTGTGTGTTTGTTGAGTCATTTTTAGTTCTCCTTTGCAAAAGTAGCAAAATCGTACTGTCGTCCTTTGATTTGAAACTATCGCAAGTGTCAATTTCAATCGTAGGAAAGAGTTTGATTGCTGTTGATGGTCGATTATCCTGTTACTGTTGTTTTTAGTCTGAATTTGTAATTTTCTAGTGTCAAGAACAAGTATTCATTTCAAAATCGTAAGGTGTTGTGATCGTCTCCATTTTTTGATTTCGAAAAGAAACTTGTTGATTTTTGTCGCTTGAAAAGAAATTCAGATTTGTGCATCAACTTTCTTTTTAGCATTCATATACTAATAAAGTCGAAAACAAATACATGCATGTGCATTTTCATATAGACAGTCTGATTGAATTGATTTAGGGAAGTGCATTTAGAGTGTGCTCTTTTCTCTTTGTGAAAAGATTCTGTCTTTCTTTTCCTTAGTTGCTAGGATTTTGATTGCACAAAGAAGATAAAAAGTTTGTTTATTATCTTAGACTGCATTTTAGGAATTACATCTACATCTCGCAGTGAACCTGAAAGGAAAACTTCATAAACAAGATCAACTTAAAATAAATTCAATGAATCTAACAACACTTTGGAACTTAACGCACAACATTTAGAAGTCTAGGCTAGAGACGTATTCCGGCGTCGTAAAACCTGGTAACTGTTGTTCTCATTGATGATTGGGTGATTCCTCCACTTTGAGACGATAAGTGCCAGTACGGACTTGTGCTCCCACGTACCATCGAGTATATTTTGGGAGACCCCAATAGGCTTAATCCTTTATCCATAGGAAGCCGTGTCTGCCACCCTATCGATCACAATGCACTGAACACAACATTCGGGAAGATTAACTGCCATACCGTAAAAATTATTCTGCAGTTTTGCGATTGGTTTGGTAATCCCTCTACCTATATTTCCAGAGCAGTCCCTTTCGATCCTTTTCAGACTCCTTAACAGAAAAGGTCCATCTGAGCACTTGTCACTTTAGGCTCATTAAAAATCGAAGGAGACTAGAGTCATCTTTTGTTTTTTCTCGACTCTTAAAAATCGAAAAAACAAGTTGTGTCAAAGCGTCTAAAATTTATTTTAAACGGAATATCCATTACCCCTTTCCTACGTTGATCTTGGGTTGAGAAAATGGAATCCACCAACCAAGGAATCCCCCTTGGAGGAAATCCTAGTCCTTTCTCCTCTTGGGGAGATGTTGGTGCACCCCATATGGCCACATTGTCGCTTCCAGGACTGACAATCGGCTTGCCTGTATGGCTCTTCTCAACCTTTGTCGTTCAGAACACCACAATTCCTGAACAATCAAATCAGCAACTAGACGAGTCCAGAGTTACCCACCAACCTTCTACTTCCTCTAATTCTTCCTCTCCTCCTTCCTCTTCGCTTGATGGGGCTGGTAAAGCCAAAAGTCAAGTACCTAAGGAGAATAAGGAAAAGAAGAAGAAAGAGAAGAAGAAGAAGGAGCCAAAAGCGAATGGGGGCAAACGAGTGTCGTCTAGCGAAAATCCACACACTGCACCGACCAGGCCTAAATCGCCATATGTCATTTGAAAAGGAGACCACTATCATTGAGATTGTCCTTGTATCCCTCGGATCTTAAGGGACTGGTCTCCTCGTTTGCAAAACCCGGTGTCGTCAACCTCTGATGATTATGTTGAAAACACACCGTCAACTAGTGAAAGTGAAGCCCCAGGACAAAAAGGAAAATATAGATTTCCTTGTAAACCGTGCAAAGGCGATCATGCCATCCACCGTTGTCTCTTCTTAGACAAGGCTAAAAGAGTTTTGGACGATCGTCCGGTTTCACCGTTACGACTTCCTCCTGGATATAAAAAACTCTTGCTGAGTCCGTCACTAGTTGAAAATCCAGCTGGCCCGCTCAAGTGGTCGGCTGAAGCATCTATCATTGAAGACAAACCATCTGAACCCATACCAGATGAAAGTCAAAAGGTCGAGCTGGTAGTTGACCCGGTCTTGCCTTAAGAGGTTCCATCTTCAGATGATACAGTCACCGAAAAGAACAAGGATGACACCGTCCAAATTATTTTCATAAGCACAAACTCCAATGAACATGGGGGAAATTTACCCATTCCTTTACCGCAGGAAGGAAGTTCGTCAGAGTCGTACCCGGCCGTCTATTTGGTCCCACCTCCAAGAAACCTAGTTGTCTCCTTCGACTAGAATCAACTAGGCAGACCCCGTTTACCAGCTAGTATACCATTCCGAATCCTTGTTCAAATATATAGAATGGTTATGGTCGGTAACATCATAGATGAAGGGGCTTCTGTGTGTATCCTTTCCTCAACTTCTTGGAAAGTGCTTGGTTCGCCATCGCTTTTGCCTGAGATGAGAAATCTAACAGGCTTTGATAAAGGAACTAGTCGACCGTTAGGGATCCTTCCCAATGTGCCCATAACATTGAGAGGGAAAACCGTTCACATGAACGTGATGGTAGTTCAAGGACCCCTGGATTACAATCTACTCCTTGGACGAGACTATATTTATTGCATGGGAGCAATTGTCTCCTCACTCTTTAGAGTAATGTGTTTTCCGCACGAAGGAATAGTGGTCAAGCTCGTAGACCAGCTTTCATTCCCCTATTCACGCATAGCAAATAGTCATATACCATCCCTAAATGGTCTTTTCACGCAAGAAATGTCTCAATCCCCAGTCCGCCCACCCGATGAGCGCGAGTGATTCGGGGGACATGACTGAAACCCAGGGGGCATGCACCCTGGTCTGCTTTGGCAGGAAAACTTCGGGTATAGGGTAGGTTTCCGCGAGAGAATATGACTAGTCTGTACTCCCGTCCATGATTGGAAGAGGGGGTTATTCTAGAACAAGATTCTCTTGTCAAAGTTACGTGAGTGTAGTAGCCTCCTTCACTCACCTTTTTATATTTCGGTAAACATCACCGAAGAAGTGTTTTGTTTGCGATGTGAATAAAACAATGTTTGGGTAACCTGTAAGAGGTAGGCCTCTCCCGGTAAAACAAATGTTTTAACGGAATAAAGAAGGGGTAACCTTGAAACTCTATTTTATACCTGGGGGCATGCAAACCTTTTGGAGTGCAAGAAAAGAGCGATCATTTATCTGTTTTTTGGATTGGTCGTTTCCTAACTTGCATAAAGAAAGGATGTGGGGCAAAACTCTAAAAGTTGTCGTTTTTATATGAGGCATTCTTATCACACGACTGGATTAATCGAGCAGTTTTAGCACATAGTTCAAGCTCGTTAAAAAATAAACATAAGAAATGAGAAAATGTTTCCCCCCGCGTTTAAGCTCATTAAAAAATGAACTATTCACCGGTAAATAACCATCGTGAATGTAGTACTTCAGCCATTAAAGCCTTGGTCGTGTTTGCACCATCACCTCCACTTTTGCATTGGCCGATAATTCACCTCCATTTGATTGTTTACCCATTTTGAGGAACAGCTGCGAAGAGTGATCTCTCTAGCCATCCTTGTAACACTGTCATGATTGGAAAATTCCGAACCTTACCTGGAATCAGTTGCTACCCATTTTATCACTCGTTCCTCAAAAAACGAGTCTCCTTTAAGCTCTTTTCAACTGACTCGTAAAATATGAAAAGATTGCCGAGCCATTGGCCTCTCCAGCTTGTTAAAGGAACCGGAAGTGCTATCTCTCCTCTAAATTTTAATATTTTTGGACCTGAGAGATTATTACACAAAAAGATCGAGCGCTTGTTTTGTTCGGCTCATTAAAAGTATTGAAAATTCATCCCTTCTGTATTGTTTTATACTTTTTCAGACTTAAGGGATCAGATGACGAAAAATGAATTTTGGAGTTACCTTTACGTTCCTTTTCAGACTCTCTAAAATTGAAAAGGACCGAGTTATCTTTGTTGTTAAACTCGTTAAAAGTTTAATAGCGACAAACTTGTCTATAGACGAGAACGAGTTTCACTATCGCTAGGCTCGTTAAAACATAGTGATGGGTTTGCCCGAAGGGAAAATTATAGAACAAGCATATGTTATCCTCCTCAAGCTTGACAAAAATAAAGAGGTACTGGTCAGCAATGACTGGGGAAAATTGGGAAGAAAACTTGAAGAAACTTTGTTGGTAGCAAGTCGCTCTTGAACATGACACTTCCACTCCGCGTCTGAGTCGGGTTGGGTTGTTTCATTCACCGGTCACATCACCATGGTCCCATCATACCATCCACATTTGGGGTTAATGCTACCAATCCATCACATCAGTGTCGTCGAGATGTTCAAGATAATTCATTCAAAGAATTCACCTGTGTCTCACCCACTACCATACATTTATACTCCATTCTTTCATGACCGCCACCCTGAACCTTATATCACCAGATCATTTTCACCTCCATTAAAATCATTTGCTCCGTTCTGTGTCATTGACGTGGGATTCATTAAGGCCCTCCTGTGACGGATCACTTCTTGTCGACATCAGCTCATTATCCTAGAATTTGATCTAGGAACACCCCATTCAGTACTTTGAAGCTTGCATGCCTCAATGGCAAGTTTCTCACTTCCGGCTACAGGTTTACATCAATGGCCTTCGACCGAAAGATTTTGCGTGGTGTTCAACGCCAAGTCCTTTATTCACACCACGTGAATTGTACTGTAGTATTGTTGTGGGGAAAAATGCCTATTTAGGACGATCCTATCCACCTAAGGTGTGAAAGCGCCTTAGCAACAAACGAATACAGCTATCATGATTTCTTCCTTTATGAAATATGAAAGAGAGGAGATTGGCAGACTTACCGTTGTCTTGCGGTTGTCCCTCGAACTAGATCGTCTTCTCTTTGTGTGTCCACAGCTACTTGCCTCCTCGCTTGATCAAGAGAACAACTACTTGAATCCCACGAGATCACAAGAGAACAACTACCTGTGACAAGAGAGCAGCTACTTGCGACAAGAGAAAAACACAATACAAAGGCAAATATACATATTCATAAATGATTCAGGATTAGAAGTAAATCAAATATACCAATGCAATCATACAAAATACACCAGCATATAGGAAAGAATCAAGATAGCTTTATTGAAAGTAACAGGGTTCAGGAAGTGATACAACCCATAGGGCTCCAATCCAGCATCTCCTTCCCAGCATAATGGAATTCCTTCTTCAACTCCTTTCAAAGCATTGGAGTTGTTCCTAGATCAACTCCTTGGATAATGAGCTGATGTCGACAAGGAGCGATCCGTCAAAGGAGGGCCGTAATGAATCCCACATCAGTGACACGGAACGGAGCTAATGATTTTAATGGAGGTGAAAACAATCTGTGACATATGATTCAGGGTGGCGGTCATGAATGGATGAAGGATAATGTATGGCAGTGGATGGGACCCGGTTGACTCTTTCTGAACGACTTCTCTTGAACATATGGCGACACTGATGCGATGGATCGGTAGCATTACCCCAAATATGGATGGTGTGGCAAGACCATGGTGATGTGACCGGTGAATGAAACAACCCAACCCGAATTGTGATACAGAGGAAAAGTGTCATGTTCAAGAGTGACCTGCTACCATCAAAGTTTTCTTGATTTTTCCCAATTTTTCCCCAGTCATTGCTGACCAGTACCTCTTTATTTTTGTCAAGCTTGAGGAGGATAACATATGCTTGTTCTATAACCTGCCCTTGGGGCAAGCCCATCGCTATGTTTTAACGAGCCTAGCGATAGGGAAACTCGTTCTCGTCTAAAGACAAGTTTGTCGCTATTTAATCATTTTAATGAGTCTAACGACAAAGATAACTCGGTCCTTTTCATTTTTAGAGAGTCTGAAAAGGTACATAAAGTCAACCCCAAAATTCCTTTTTCTTCATCTAATCCCTTAAGTCCGAAAAAGTATAAAACAATACAGAAGGGATGAGTTTTCGATAACTTTAACGAGTCGAATAAAACAAGCGCTCGACCTTTTTGTGCAATAATCCCTTAGGTCCAAAAAGATTAAAATCTAGAGGAGGGATAGCTCTTCCGGTCCTTTAACGAGCTGGAAGGCCAAAACTCGGCAATCTTTTCATATTTTACGAGTCAGTTGAAAAGAGCTTAAAGAAGACTCGTCTTTTGAGGAACGAGTGATAAACAGGGATAGCAACTGATTCCAGGTACAGGTTGGAATTTTCCAATCACGACAGTGTCACAAGGATGGCTAGGTGAAATCACTCTTCGCAGCTGTTCCTCAAAAGGGTAAACAATCATATGGAGGTGAACGATCGGCCAAATGAAAGTGGAGGTGGCAGGTGCAAACACGACCAAGGCTTTTATGGCTGATAAATTTACGATCACAGCGGTTATTTACCGGGATAGGTTAATTTTTTAGATAAAAATGAGCTTAAACTCTGGAGGAAACATTGCTCACTGCTTATATTTATTTTTTAACGAGCATGAAGACCGTGTTAAAACTGCTCAGATATTGCGTTTATTTTTTAACGAGCATGAACTTTATGCTAACACTGCTCGATTACTCAGTCATAAGATAAGAGTGTCTCATGAAAGATCCCATTTTTTATAGAGCTTGCGCCTTACCAAAGCTATGCTCACTCTCCTTTCTTTATGCAAGTTAGGAAACGACTAACCCAAAAAAAAATAGATAAATAACCGCTCTTTGCTTGCACTCCAAAAGGTTTGCATGCCCCCAGGTATAAAACAGAGTTTCAAGGTTACCTCTACTTCAATTCCATCGAAACTTTCGTTTCACCAGGAGAGGCTTACCTCTTTCAGGCTACCCAACGATTGTCTCATTACTCTTTCAAACAAAACACTTCCTTGGCAATGTCTACCGAAATAGACAAGGGTGAATGACCATTGTCAAACACGTAACTTTGACAAAAGAATCTTATTCTAGAACAACCCCTCTTCCATCCACGGACGGGGTACGGACTAGTCATATTCTCCCGCGGAAACCTACCCTATACCCAAAGTTACCCTGCCGAAGCAGGCCAGGATGCATGCCCCCTGGGTTCCGGTCATATCCTCCTGGATTACTCGCGCTCATCAGGAGGACGGACCGTGGGTTGAGACACTTCTTGCGTGAATAGACCATTTAGGGATGGCACATGACTATTTGCGATGTGTGATCCGGGAAACGAAAGTTGGTCCACGAGCTTGACCATTCTTCCTTCAAGCGGAAAACTCATTACTCTAAAGAGTGAGGAGACTACAGCTCCCATGCAATATATATAGTCTCGTCCAAGGAGTAGGTTATAATCCAAGGGTCCTTGAACGACCATCACGTTCATTTGAATGGTCTTCCCTTTCAATGTTAGAGGCACATTGGGGAGGATCCCTAAAGGTCGACTGGTTCCTTTATCAAAACCTGATAGATTTCTCATCTCAGGTAAAAGCGCCGGTGAACCAAGCGCTTTCCAAGCAATAGAGGAAAGGATACTCACAGATGCCCCCTCATCAATGATAGTGCCAGCCATTACCATTGTGTATATTTGACAAATAATTCTGAATGGCACACTGGCTGGCAACCGGGGTCTGCCTAGTTGGTTCCAATCAAAGGACACAACCAGGTTGCTTGGTGGTGGGACAGAATATACGGCCGGATAGCGCTCTGGTGAACTTCCTTCCTGCGACAAAGGAATGGTGGCATTGCCCCCTTGATCATCAGAGTCAGTGCTGATGAAGAGAATCTGGACGTTGTCGTCTTGATTCTCCTCTGTGATGGTGTCATTTGAAGGTGGAGCCTCTGAAGGCAAAACTAGGTCAACTGCCGTATCAACCTTTTGACTTTCGTCAGGCATGGATCCAGACGGTTCTTCTTCAATGACAGGTGTTTCGGCTGACCATCTAATTGGCTCAGCCAGATTCTCAACTAGTGAGGGACTTGGCAGGAATCTTTGATATCCAGGAGGAAGATTCGCTCGTAAAATCGGGCGATCTTCCAGGACTCTTTTTTCCTCGTCTAAGAAGGGACAACGGTGGATGGCGTGATTGCCCTCACACAGTCTGCAGGGAAATTTAACTTTCCCATTCTGTCCTGGATCTTCACTCCCACTAGTCGATGGTGAGCAGTCGGCATGGCTATCAGAGGTCGATGCTCCCGAATTGTGCAAACGGGGGGACCAGTCTCTTAGTATCCGTGGGATACAGGGACAATCTCTATGGAAGTGGTCTCCCCTGCATATGATGCATGGCGATTTAGGCCTTACAAGTGCAGTGTGTGGATTTTTGTTAGATGACATTTGTTTGCCCCCAGTCGCCTTAGGCTCCTTCTTCTTTTTTTCTTTCTTCTTCTTCTCTTTATCCTCCTTAGGAACCCGATTTTTTGATCGACCAGTTCCGTCAAGCGAAGAGGAAGGACGGGAGGAAGATGAAGTGGAAGGCTGGGAGGCAACTCTTGTCTGATCTAACTGTTGACTCGACTGTTCAGGAGTGGTGGTATTCTGAACAACATTGGTCGAAAAGAGCCAAACTGGTAGGCCAATTGTCAGTCCTGGAAGCGACAATGTGGCCATGTGGGGCGCACCAACATCTCCCCAACAGGAGAAGGGACTAGGATTTCCACCCAAGGGAACTCCTTGGTTGGTGTGCTCCATCTTTTCAACCTAAAGATCAACGCAGAATTAAAGGGTGATTGTTCCGTTTAAAATAAATTGTTAACGACGCTTTTTAGACATAACTTGCTTTTTCAGTTTTAAAGAGTCGAGAAAAAGCTAAAGATGACTCTAGTCTCCTTCGATGTTTTAACGAGCCTGAAGTGACAAATGCTCGGATGGACTTTTCCTGTTATAGAGTCTGAAAAAGGCCAAAAGAAACTGCTCTGGAGATCTAGGCAGAGGGTGTGCCAAACTTTTCGCAAAACCACAGAATACGTTTTACGGTACGGGTGGTCGATCTTCGTGAATGCTGTGTTCATTGCATTGCGATCAGTAGGGCGGCCGACACGGCTTCCTAAGGATAAAAGATATATGCCTATAGGGGTCTCCCAATATATATGCGACGGTACGTGGGAGCACAATCCGTATTAGCGCCACCGACTCTCAGGAGGAATCACCCACCTTCTTCGAGATCGACAGTCACTATGTTTAACGACGCCGGAACACGTCTCTAGCCTAGACCTCTATGTTGTGTGTTATGTTACAAAGCGTTGTTAGGTTCATTCAGTTTATTTTAGGTTGATCTTTTTAAAGTTTGCCTTTCAAGGTTCACCACGAGATGTATGATACAAATTCCTAAATGCAGTCTAAGATGATAAGCAAGCTTTACAATCTTTCAACTTTGAAAATCCTAGCCACTAAGGGAAAAGAGAGCGACTATCTTTTCTCAAAGAGCAATCAGCACACTCTAATGCACTTTCCCTAAATCCAACATGCAAACTTATCAAATGCAAAATGCACAATGCAGGTGTTTGTTTTCACTTTCTTAGTATAAATGCCTACAAAGAAAGCTTTTTGCACAAATTTGAATTTGCTTTTACAATGATCAAAATAAACAAGTTCACTTTCTTCGAAATCAACAAGGGTAGAAGAGATTACAATCACTTTGCTATTTTCGAAATAAAGACTTGTTTTGATACTTTGAAAGAGACAAATTCAAACCAATAAGCAAAAGTAAAACTATAATAAATCTGAACAAACAGCCAATGAACTCTCTTCTAAGATCACTCTCAATCAGATCTGAATCAAAGGCTACAGAAAGACTACTTTACTCATGCAAAGGAAGACTGTAAATGACGCCACAAACACATAAAAACATTCACAATCTTTTTGTACAAAAATTGGGGCGGAATTCAGGCAAAGAAAAGGGTTATCAGACCAGCACCTATACTTGGTTAAAGGCTGCAAAAACAGAGATCAAAACAGGGCAAAAGAGGACAAAGAACCCCAGCTGCACAAGGCTACACTGGTTCAGCGCAGGTACAACACTATCAGTTTGACATTCAGCGCAGGTAGCCCCTTCGGGACCTACGTTTAAATGCAGACTGCCTTCATAGTGTCTGCGCTGAAAGGGAAAACTCTCGTTTCCCTTGGTTTCTGGGTCACAAAATGCTCAAAAATACACTGTTTCAGGCCAAATCAGAAACACAAGCAAGGTATAAACAGAGGGATGCTTTGATAGGGTACTAAAGACTATCACAAGGATCAATCAAATCGTTTGTGGATCTAGTTTAAATCATAGACAAGTCCAACATACTGGATCAAAGCATCAACTTTTACTTTGCATCCGGGAAAGATGCAGTTCAAGAATTGCTGTCAAGTCTATGAGGTAAACAAATGACGGAAACACAAATGAAATGAATAAACAAGTTCTTCCCCAGTGGAGTCGCCAATTTGTTGTGGGGAAAAATGCCTATTTAGGATGATCCTATCCACTTAAGGTGTGACAACGCCTTAGCAACAAACGAATACAGCTATCATGATTTCTTCCTTTATGAAATATGAAAGAGAGGAGATCGACAGACTTACCATTGTCTTGCGGTTGTCCCTCGAACTAGATCCTCTTCTCTTTGTGTGTCCACAGCTACTTGCCTCCTCGCTTGATCAAGAGAACAACTACTTGAATCCCACGAGATCACAAGAGAACAGCTACCTGTGACAAGAGAGCAGCTACTTGCGACAAGAGAAGAACACAATACAAAGGCAAATATACATATTCATAAATGATTCAGGATTAGAAGTAAATCAAATATACCAATGCAATCATACAAAATACACCAACATATAGGAAAGAATCAAGATAGCTTTATTGAAAGTAGCAGGGTTCAGGAAGTGATACAACCCATAGGGCTCCAATCCAGCATCTCCTTCCCAACAGAATGGAATTCCTTCTTCAGCTCCTGTCAAAGCATAACACACCCAATGTTTCTAGCCACAAACCAACAACAATTCTTTGCAAATACCAAATTCCAGCCCCCTCAGACCTCATGAGAGAGATCTATATATAGGAGTTTTGGAGAGAGGATGAGTCAGCTTGAGGCTGGTATGAAGCTGACTAGTGTCCTCTCCCACTTCAGTTCTTGAGTCCACTTGGAGGTTCTTGCTTCCACTTGGAGATTTGGAACCTCTTACTCATCACCAGTCGAATTCCCTGATCCAAGTGTCATTTTGGAAGCTTCCTGGGCCTTGACACCTTGAGAAATGACTCTGCCACTTGTCCAAACTCGCTCAGCGCAGGTAGCCTTCTTTGCAGTTGACATTCAATGCAGGTAGACAGTGGAGCAGTTGACATTCAGCGCAGATGCTCAGTGGAGTAGTTGACATGATCCAGAATTGCCTTGTTTTGAGTGTTTTCAGGTGGAGAACTTTTGTGAATTGCTGTGGTTACTTGGCCTTGTTCCTCTAGGGGTAGGAACAACATGTTTAGGGACTTTGGATCCCTTGATTATTGACATTTCATGCTCAGTGATGCAAGGCACAAAAATGTCTATAACAAGTACCTTGAGGGTCATTATCATTATCGGCGATTCCTCTCGCGCCTGTTAACAACTTACATCATTGGTTGGTAATCAGGTGATCTTTTTCCATGTTCGATTCCAGAACAGCTTTCACATGGATCAACTTGTACTTCGAGTGAAGATCGAACGACATTGAAGACCCCGGATCTAGTTTCATCCATCCGGGTTGCGATATATATTTAGGGAAATAAAGACATCAAATGTAAATCATTGCTGCACAGATAATCATCCCATCAAAAGGATGATGGCTCTATCAGAATCATCAGTCTACACTCAGACGATTGTCTGTCCTATGTACATAAAAATGAATTTATAGAGCTGAGCATGGGAATTCCCGCCTCAACTAGATCATGGAAATCATATGAAGATAATGTATTGTATTGTATCTTATTACAGGTCTCCTCCTAGCTTGAAAGAACTTAAGATCCTCATAATAAAGCATTTCACCCAACATCAAAAGATTAACGACCTCATGCTTTAGGGGGCAACTGTTATAGACATTTTTGGGCACTACGACCCCAAGCATGCAATTTCCATAAACCAAGGGCTCCTAAGTCCCTAAAAGTGTTGTTCTAACCCCTAAAGGAACAAGGTCAACAGATTACAGCTTCTCCCAGAAGTTCTCCATGAAAAACTGCTCAGAATTGGTCAAAACAGGATCATTTCAGTTGCTCCACTGGCCAAGTGCGTTGCATCTCACTTAAATAAACTATGTGGGTGCGTTGCATTTCAAAAGCCCTTCTATGGGGTGCGATGGGCGAGAAATGACAAATGGCAGTGTCATTCCAAAATCTTCTCCTGTGACACTTGCCTCTCTAAATTCGACCAAGGATGAGTAAGAGATCATCAATCTCCAAGTGGAAGCAAGAACTATCAGAGGAAAGACACTAATCAAATCATAAGCTGACTCATCTCCATTACAAATATCTATATATGGATCCCTCACCACAGAGATCCAGAGGCTGGAATTTTGCATATTGTAAGGAATTGCTGTTGGTTTTTTGAGACAAACATCAGATTGTTGGGTGATCTAAGCTTTGTATGAGGTGAAGAGGGGCTTCTTTGCTGAGAGGTTGATGCTGGGTCAGAACAACTGGTTGTAACTCTTCTTGGCTCTTTCTTATTTATCAATAAAAGCTATTCAAGTTTTCCTCCATGCTCTTGTGTCATTGATGTTTGCTACATTTGTATGGTCAATTTACATCTGATCCTAGATTGTTTATGATTATAGATCCATGTCTTTGTATAGTGCTATGCTACTGTGATCTTACAGGTACTTTGTGAAGCTGGGCGTGCAAGGGAGCAGGTAGCTAAAGACTATCAAAGAAGAGAGGAATCAAATCAGGAGATTAGCGCAAGACATAGGTTGGTCTTTCTGTTCCTCTCTATCTATAATTCATAAAGGAAAAACGAAATTAGATTTTCTCTGTTTGTTTCTAAGGCAGCTGTCACACCTTAGTGGGATAGAGCAGTTCTATATAGACACTTTTCCCTGTAACAGAGAGGAAGGCTGGAGAGAAGCCAAAGTTGCCTGTGAGCATCTGTGAGGATTGTACTGAGAGCTGGCTAGCTATGAGAGCTAAGGCTTTGTATAATTCCTATGTATTTCCACCATGTATGATAATACAATAGTGTGGGGTTTTGAGCTGAGGATTTCCCCAAATTATTTTCATGTGTATTGTGCCATTGATTCTTCTTCTTCTAGTTATATTGTTCAACTCGATCTTTAAGCTTCCGCAAATTGATAGTAGAAGTAGGTTATAATATTCTTCTTTGATTTATATTGCATTATCAGGTTAACCTAGACAGATTTTCTACAATGAAAACAAGGTCATTTAAACCCATACCCCCTTCCTCTTTTGAGCTTTTAACCGTGCTCCAATTAACTAAGTTGAATTTTCTTTCATTGTTTTTCCACCTTTCCACATAAAATTTCTTATACACCTACTAATATGATCCAAGATTCCTTTAGGGGCAAAGAGGATTGAGCCCTAGAATATATACAAAGTAGACAGGGTGGATTTTATCAAGAATACTCTGCCAATTTTTTTTATCCAACTAGCACCCCAGGAATCCATTTTCTTTTGAATTTTTGAAACTATGTTATGCCAGTATTTAGTAGTGGTCCCCTTAGAGATATTGGAATACCAAGGTATTTAAAAGTATTCCAATCCTTTTCACAACTAAAGACTAAGATATCAGAGAGTTGATTGAGATTTTAAGGAGTGCAATACCATCCATAAATTCTACATAATTATACAATACCTAACCTTAGAATATAACCTTGCATCAAGTCTTACAAATAATAATGAAAGTTGAAACAAACCTATACACAACTTTCACATAATGCAAGTTGAAGCAAAACTTGGAATGTTGTATGAAATACGAAGTAGAATTATTTAAGGATCAAAGTAAACATATAATAATTCAAAAGAATGTAAAATAATTAAATAAACAATCTACAATTTGAATCAATTAGATTGACCAATCACTGAAACCTTAGCGTGCATTTTAGTGAAGCAAGGCAATTTTGGACCACTTCACAAAAATGCACGTCCAGCCTTCATTACAAGGCCAAATTGAATGATTCAAATTGGAGAGTACTTTTTTACTCATAATTAACATCAATTTTTCACATAGAGATTTTTGTTGTGCAAGAATATGCCAAATTGGATCGATTTCGTAGAGTTAAAGTCAAAGTTTGTGTGCCTCAAATAAATTCACACCATGAATTGTACTTAATTGAATATGCAATAATGATCATTCCTACCTAGATATAGAACAATTTTTGCAATGTATCATAGTCATTTTCATAAACAAAATGTTATGCACTTAAATCCAAGTTTGTCAGAATAACAATCGATCATATTTGCTAATGATCACATTCAGAACAAATATGCACTCCTAGGTCAAACTAATTACACTCCTAATAACTAAATTTGAAATGGGACATGATTGGACAATTCCTAACCTTAGGATATAATTTTGTATCATGTCTGACAAATATCCTACATAACTATGTTTCCCACTTATACCCAACTTTCACATAAGGAAAGTCGAAACAAAACTTAGAATGTTGTATGAAATTCGGATCATAAATATTTAAGATCAAAGTAAATATATAACAATGTAAGTGTGTAAAATAATAAAATAAATAATCTAAAATTTGAATCAACCAGACTGGCCATTAAATGAAGTGTGGGCATGCATTTTAGTGAAGCATGGCAATTTTGTCTTGCTTCACAAAAATGCACTCCCAACCTTCATTTCAAGGCCAAATTTAATGATTCAACTTTAAGAGTATTTTTTTACTCATAAGTAACATTAATAAAATTATTTTTTTTCTAATTTAGCAATCTGATCGAAAAATGTTGGAGCAATCGTAGTTCATGGTGTCTCCCCAAAAGTGTCAGCATTTTGTGAACAACAGAAACTTATTGGATGAAAATTAGTGTGTAAAATTAGTAATTAAATACTATACAATTTGGATCAATCAAATTGGCCAAGAAATGAAGCCTAGGCATGCATTTTAGTGAAGCAAGACAATTTTGGTATGCTTCACAAAAATGCACATCTCACCTTCATTTCAAGGCCAAATTAAATGATTCAATTTGGAGAGTATTTTTTTACTCATAGGTAATGTTAATACAATTGAATAGTTTTATTTTTTCACTTATATATTTATGTTGTTCAATAATATTCCAAATTTCATGGATTTTATAGGGTAAAAGGCAGGGTTTGTGTGCATTAAATAAATGCACACCAGGAATGTTTGGGAACAAGGGGTTGAACTAAGAAAAATCAAATTTGAATTTTAATATTTGAGACTTCTAGTTTCTTGCTTAAAACCTTATAAGATTGGATTATCTTATTTTAGTAGCAATTAGGTTTAAATGTTGTCAAGGGATAGATAAAGAGATAACACCTAAGGTTTGCAAGGTCTATTTTAGGGTTTTTCTATGTTGTACATATTTTATAGGGTTTTAAATTTAAGATTAGGTCAAGTGACCTAGTTAGGGTTTGAAGATAAATAGGTAAGGAGAATGGAGACAAATAGGATTAGTTCTTATTTATTGTTTATCAATGAAGTCTAAGCAGATCTTGTTGGCATTATGATACATGTATGACACAGGTGTTGTCCTTGATGGCAACTCTCTCAGATGAAAGATCACAGTATAGCAGGTAAACAACAAAGAATGAAGAAAGAAAGGTATACGCAGGTTCTCTATATACAAAGGCACGTATAACGTACACATGCACTTAACAGAAGGAAAGGCACGTACATGTTGGAAAACTAAGTTTTGGTTCGTGGTATTTGGTCCATGGTATTTTGGTATTGGTCCAAGGTATTTGATCCGAGGTATTGACCCCAGGTATTGGGTCCAAGGTATCGATCCTACGTGGTTTTGGACCATGGTATTGAGAGAGGCCTAAACCTATATAAGGAGAAGAATATCATTAGGCAAAAAAGAAACCGTGCAAGTGATGAATATCTGATGAAGTACACTGGTTATCGGTTTGTGATGCTTTGCTTGATCTGAACCAAGGATGCACCTATGCAGGTGATGATGGATGATGGATTGGGATCATAAGGCTTGGAATGTATTATCATTATGTGGTTTGATCATGGATAGACTAGATCTGAATTATTGACGCATGTTTTATTATATAAATGTTATGATCTGGGTATGACTGATGTCTGCTATAGCTCCAAAGTTACGAGTAAATATTTGCATATATGTACGCGGGTTCGCTTTGGTAAAAGAGCGTATACACGCTGGTTCGGCTAATCAGAGTAGTGTATATAGTGTGAAGTATGATATTTGAAGTTGCAGTTGGATCTCGTGGTTGTTGCAGAGTTCCAGGTTCTGCTCTATGTTTTGGTGACTGTGTTTTGATGACAGGGTTTTAGTGATTCAGTTGTTGGGTAATTCAGAGATTGATGATGCAGATATGGTTGATGGTTGTATTGCAGTGGTGATTGATTTTGTTATTTGATGTTATTGATGGATCCAGTCTATAAATTTATGAAACGTGGTCCCTAAAAGAAAAGAGAAGGTCGTAGCCTTTTGTCGGCTGGCGCCTACGTATAAGTAAATATTTCGGCTAGTACAAGAGCTAGGGGGTTGTAGCTCCCTTCCAATAGTAGCTGGAGAACGAGAGAAGGTTGTAGCCTTCTGCAGGTGGGTGCCTACGTACTGGTATGATTCTGCGCCACTACAAGATTGTAAGCAAGTTTTTCTCATATTAAAGGAAGACGACAATAGGTGGTTTTTGTCCCGCACTGGGTTTCCACCTTATATCATGGTGTTCATGTGTGTTTCTTATGTGTGATGATATGTTCTATTTTACTGCACCTGTTTACTGTTTATATGGTTAATGAAGTTTTGATGCACTGATTAAAGATCAACATATAATGGATTAATTGAATCATAAGTTCACTAGATATACACTGGTTGCATTAAACACAATTGCGTGTATATGCGGGTTCCCTTAACTAAAGTAGTGTATATGAATCTGATTATGGAATGAGAAAGTTAGTGATTTGCTAATACTGATTCACCCCCCCCCCCCCTGCCCCAGTATTATTTCCAACAATTGGTATTGGAGTAGGTCCTTTGGTAGAAGCTTGATCACTTGAAGGAGATCCATAGAACAATGGGAAAGAAAGCGCGTCAGAAGAAGAAGATAGCTCAAAGGAATAGTGACATCGTGCCATTAGGTGGAAGCAAGTATTTAGATTCTGCATCACCTTAGATTGAATATGAACAAGCAAATGAAGCAATAGATAAAATCATAGATCAACAAGACCTATTTAACAAAAGGGAGAGTTCCCTCAAAGAAGAAGTTATCAGCTTAAAAGCTCAGTTGGAGTGCGCCTTCAGAGTACGCCAAATGCTGCAGGAGCAGAATGAAGAACAAGAAAATGATATTCTCAAACTAAGGTGACAAGTGGAAGAAGGAAGAAAGTCTAAAGAAATCTTGAAGAAGCAATATTTGGAAAAGGAAGAACAACATCAGGTTGAGGTAAATACCTTGAAAGGTAAATTAGAAGAAAAAGATAAACTATTACAATTTCAAGACAGTACTAAGATTTTGGATGATATTATTAGTAGTCAAAAGTCACATGCTATCAAAATTGGTCTTGGTTTTTATGAATCTATTGAAGGTGAATCTAGCTCACAAGGTGAGGCAAGGAACTCTAATACAAAATCTGAAATTCTCAACAAGGAGATGAGAGGTCAACCCCATCAACAACCAAAGAAAGAAAGTCTTCAAAGAAAATCCTTTACTCCTAACTGTGGAAGTGATAGACGGTTATTTCCTTCGATGAATAATATTGCATGTTTGATATGTCATAATTTTGGGCATGTTGCAGCCAGATGCAGAAGTAGAATGATTCAAGACCATCACACAGAAAGATCATCACAGTCCAAGTACTTTAAGGGATATTTTTTTGCTTGCAATATGTTTGGTCACAAAGCCGTTGAATGCTACAGAAGGAATATGAAACATGTAAGATGTTATGCATGTAACAAGCTTGGACATATAGCAAAGGAATGCAGGAGAAGATTTTGGGAACCATACCAAAAGGAGAAAACATAATCGCTGTTGAAGATATGGAAGAAAAAGGAAGTACAATAAGAAAGATGTGGCATAACAGAGTATACAGACATGATAGACTCAGAGGGAGCTGAGAGTGTGGAACCTCAGTGTTCTAAATCTCATATGCAAGTTTCATGAAGACAAGTCGTGTGTATACGCACGTTCAAAGCTACACATTCGCGTATATGTTGGTTTGAGGAAAAGCAGTAGGATAGACTCAGGAAAAAAGGTCTGATATGGTTCAGTCAATTATTTGCTCTGTTTGATGATGGTTACAATCTGCTGATGATGTGTGGAAATATGTTGGTGCTCACAAGATGTTTTTTAGAAGTGCTTTTGATCCTAACTTAAAAATGATGATGCCTTGATACTTCTTGCTGATATATGCATAATCAGATCTAACAGTGAACAGATGGAACAAGTTTAGGAGGCAGCATATGCTTCAAATAATGCATTGTTGGCATTATGGTTAGAAATCTTTGGTGATGATGCTTATGTGGCTAAATGATACATCTTGCTACTTATTATTGGTTGGCCAAGAGAATGGTATTGCAGGTTATAGGTTGCTGATGTTGCTGAGAGATGCTTAGGGTGCAGATCATATGGTGTATGATAGTTGCTGATGACTATCATGGTCTTGTTTAGGTCTTTGGTCTTTGTTTTCTTTTAAAGACCCATGAGTCATATGATGTAATTTTTACCCCCACTATGCATGGGAAGGATGATGTAATAATGTCTATTTCAGTCATGTATAAACATTTGGTATATCCCCACTTGGTTGGGTGGATGAGTCAAAATGGTGTATCCCCACTTGGTTGGGAGATTGATGTGTGTATGAGTTATTGGTGATAGGAAGGTCATACTCACTTAGTTGAGTTTTAGAGTCATGTTATTCTTTTGAAAAATATTTTTGCAGACTCTTCTTGTTCTCAGGGGGAGCATGGACGGATTAGTACATCTTGGCATGTACAAAGTGGGAGTTCAATTAGAGAATTCAACATGTGCTTAGGGGAAGCATGGATGGATTGATACATCTCAGCATGTACAAAGGGAGAGCTCAATCAGATATTTCAACATATACTCAGGGGGAGTATGGACAACATAATGTATATCAAGGGAGAGAATATCTTGGTCCGCCCTTTGCCCTTGATGCCAAAGCGGGAGAGTGACTTGGTGTGGTTGTTGCCATCAAGTCCAAAGGGGGAGATTTTTGGCATTATGATACAGGTATGACACATGTGTTGTCCTTGATGGCAATTCTCTCAGACGAAATATCACAGTATAACAGGTAAACAACAAAGAATGAAGAAAGAAAGGTATACATAGGTTCACCATTGACCAAGCCGCGTATACACGCAGGTTCTCTATATACAAAGGTACGCATAACGTACACACGCACTTTCCCAGAAGGAAAGGCGCGTACATGTTGGAAAACTAAGATTTGGTCCATGGTATTTTGGTATTGGTCCATGGTAGTTGATCCGAGGTATTGGGTCCAAGGTATCGGTCCTACATGGTTTTGGACCATGGTATTAAGAGAGGCCTAAACCTATATAAGGGGAAGAATATCATTATGCCAAAAAGCAAGTGTGAAAGTGATGAATATCTGATGAAGTATGCTGGTTATGGGTTTGTGATGCTTTGCTTGATCTAAACCAAGGATGCACCTATGTGGTTGATGATGGATGATGGATCGGGATCATAAGGTTTGGAATGTATTATCATTATGTGGTTTGATCATGGACAGACTAGATCTGAATTATTGAAGCATGTTTTATTATATAAATGTTATGATCTGGGTATGAGTGATGTTTGGAATAGCTACAAAGTTATGAGTAAATATTTGCAGATCTGTACGCGGGTTCGCTTTGTTAAAAGCGCTTATACACGTTGGTTCGGCTCATTAGAGTAGCGTATATAGTATGAAGTATGATATTTGAAGTTGCAGTTGGATTTAGTGGTTGTTGCAGAGTTCTGGGTTCTGCTCTATGTTCTGGTGACTGTGTTTTGATGACAAGGTTTCAGTGATTTAGTTGTTGGGTAATTTAAAGATTGATGATGCAGATATGGTTGATGGTTGTATTGCAGTGGTGATTGATTTTGTGCTTTGATGTTATTGATGGATCCAGTTTGAAAATTTATGAAACGTGGTCCCTGGAAGAAAAGAGAAGGTCGTAGCCTTCTGTAGGCCAGCGCTTACGTACTAGTAAATATATTGGCTAGTACAAGAGCTAGGGGGTTGTAGCTCCCTTCCAGTAGTATTTGGAGAACAATAGAAGGTTGTAGCCTTCTGGAGGTGGGTGCCTACATACTAGTATGAGTCTGCGCTAATACAAGATTGTAAACAAGTTTTTCTCATATTAAAGGAAGACAACAGCAGGTGGTTTTTGTCCCGCATTGGGTTTCCACATTATATCATGGTGTTCATGTGTGTTTCTTATGTGTGATGATATATTCTGTTTTACTGCACCTGTTTACTGTTTATATGGTTAATGAAGTTCTAATGCACTCATTAAAGATCAACATATAATGGATTAACTGAATCATAAGTTTACTGGATATACGCTAGTTGCATTAAACACAGTTACGTGTATATGTGAGTTCCCTTAACTGAAGTAGCGTATATGAATTTGATTATGGAAATGAAAAAGTTAGTGATTTGCTAAAACTGATTCAGCTCCCCCCCCCCTTCTTAGTATTATTTCCAACAGATCTAGGGTTTCAATGCCACCCATGGATTGGAAAGTCTTGAAAAAGAATTCCCAACACACATGAAAAAGGTGACTAGAATTATAGGGTTTAAGAGAATGAAGCAAATCATGGGATCCACTATCAACATGCTATCAACTAGGGCCTTTCTACTAGCATTCAATATTTAAGATCCACCCGGGTGCTAACATGCTATGATAATACCTCAAGAAAATACATAACATTTCAATGTTAAACACATATTAAAAGATGAAAACTTAAAACCAATCTCAGAAAAACACATTGTACCTCATAAACTAACAAATTTCATCATCATGAGTGTCAATTTCACAACAATGCTAGTATAGTAGTATAATTCTAAACAAGAAAAATCAAAATGTAAAAGATAGTGATCTCCTTCCTCTTGTCACCAATGTGTTACGATTTACAAATCCAAAGTCTCTTTCTATTTATGCATGACCTAAGAGACCTTTGAAATGTGTGGGGAACATGCCTCCCCACATATCATGAAGTGCATTCTCATTAAATTTGGTTGGACTATAACTCATCCTCATTAAATTTATGTTGTACAAGTTGGATTGATTTTATAGGATAAAAGGCAGGGATTATGTGGCTCGAATAAATGCACACCAAGATTTGTAATACAAAAATTATCTATAATATATCATACTCATTATCCGAAAATAAATCTTACTCACTAAAATCCAAGTCTTCTAATGTAGCAATTTTCTTTCTAATTTAGTGATATGAATGTCAAGGTTAACGTAAATGAAAGTACTAAAGTAATCGTAGTTCCTGGTGTCACCCCAAAAGTGTCAATAGTTTGTGAACAACATAAAGTTACTGGAAGAAAATTAGTGTGTAAAATTAGTAATTAAATATCATACAATTTGAATCAACTAGATTGGCCAAGAAATGAATCTTGGGCATGTATTTTAGTGAAGCAAGGTAATTTTTGCGTGCTTCCCAAAAATGCACGCCCAACCTTCATTTCAAGACCAAATTGAATGCTTCAACTTGGGGAGTATTTTTTACTCATAGGTAACATTAATACAACTAAATATTTTTAAATTTTCACATATATATTTTTGTTGTTCAAGAATACTCCAAATTGCATGGATTTCATAAAGTAAAAGGTAGGGTTTGTGTGTCTCAAATAAATGCACACCAAGAATGTTTGGGAACAAGGTGGCGGACTTACGAAAAACAAACTTGAATTTTAATAGTTTAAACTTGTAGTTTCTTGGTTAAAACCCTATAAGTAAGGCTGGATGACCTTATTTTAGTGGTAATTAGGTTTAAATGCTTCCAAGTGATAGATAAAGAGATATAAGTACCTAGGGTTTGCAAGGTCTATTTCAAGGAAAATTTGAAGGATGGAAATTTTCTTGAAGTTTAAAAACATTGGCGAATCTCACTAATCCCTAATATGCAAATTATAAAACGTTTATTGATATATTTGTAAAATTATTCAAACTTATAATGATTTTATATATAGTCTCTATATAAAGTTGGCAGTTTTTAAGGTAAAATAATTTTATATTCTAAAATTTGGGTGAATCATCTTTTATAAAATTGGAAATTGGCGAATCCTTTTTGTGGAAAAATCATGGAAAATTAGCCCACTAGGCGAACATTAGCCCCTAAAATTTTCCATGGTCTATTTTATGGTTTTTCTATATTGTACATATTTTGTAGGGTTTTAAGTTTAAGATTATGTCATGTGACCTAGTTAAGGTTTGAAGATAAATAGGTAAGGGGAATTGAGACAAATAGGACTAGTTCTTATTTTTTGTATGGCAATGAAGTCTAAGTAGATCTAGTGTTTCAATTCCACTCTTCGATTGGAAAAGTATTGAAAAGGAATTCCCAACACACATGAAAATGGTGACTAGAATTCTAGGGTTTAAGAGAATTAAGGAACTTATGGGATTCATTATCAACCAGGGCCTTTCCACTAACATTCAATATTTAAGATCCACCCAAGTGCTAACATGCCATGATAATACCTCATGAAAATACATAGCATTTCAATGTTAAACAAATATTAAAAGATGAAAACTTAAAACCAATCACAAAAAAACACATATTATGTCATAAACCATCAAATTTAATCATCATGAGCATCAATTCCACAACAATGCTAGTCTTACTCAATAGTAGTAGAATTCCAAACAAGAAAAAAAAAAGGTAAAATATAGTGAACTCCTTCCTCTTGTCACTAATGTGTCACGATTTACAAATTAGAAGCCTCTTCCTCTTTACACATGACCTAAGAGACCTTTGAAATGTGTGGAGAACATGCTTCCCCACATAGCATGAAGTGCATCCTCATTAAATATGGGTGGAAAATAACTTATCCTCATTAAATTTTTGCTACGCATGAATATTACAAATTGGATTGATTTTATAGGGTAAAAGGCAGGGATTGCGTGCCTCAAATAAATGCACACCAAGACCTGTAATTAATTGACAGTGAAATAATGATAATTCCATCCTAAATATACGAAAAATTTCCACAACATATCATGGTCATTATCCTAAAAGAAATCTTACTCACTAAAATCCAAGTATGTCAATGTAGCAATTCATCATATTTGCCAATGTTTAAATCAAAACAAATATGCACTCCCGGGCCAAACGAATTACACTCTTGGTAATGAAATTTGAAATGGGACATGGTTGGACATTACCTGACCTTAGGATATAATCTTGCACCACATCTGACAAATATCCTACATAACTATGTTTCCCACTTATACACAACTTTCTCATAAGGCAATTCGAAGCAAAACTTAGAATGTTATATGAAAGTTGAAGTATAAATATTCAAGCTCAAAGTAAAGATATAACAATGTGAAAGTGTGTAAAATCATTATATAAACAATCTGCAATTTTAATCAAATAATTTGGCCAATAAATGAAGCTTGGGCATGCATTTTAGTGAAGCAAGACAATTTTGGCTTACTTTCCAAAAATGCACGTCCAACCTTAATTTCAAGGCCAAATCGAATGATTCAAATCATAGAGTATTTTTTTACTCATAAGTAACATTAATACAATTAAAATTTTCTTATTTAGTGATTTGAAGGTTGAAGTTAATGTAAATGAAAGTGCTACAACAATCACATTTCACGGTGTCACCCAAAAAATGTCAACAATTTGTGAACAAAAATAACTTACTAGAATCAATTTATTATGTAAAATTAGTATTTAAATAGTATACACTTTGAAACAACCAGATTGACTAAGAAATGAAGCATCGACATGCATTCTAGTGAAGCAAGGCAATTTTGGCCTGCTTCACAAAAATGCACACCCAACCTTCATTCAATGCAAATTAAATGATTAAACTTGGAGAGTATTATTTTACTTATAGGTAATATTAATACAGTAAATACTTTTAATTTTTCACACACACACACATATATATTTCACCCTAGGAATGTTTGGGAACAAGGGGATGGACTAAAAAAATTCAAAATTGAATTTTAATAGTTAAAACTTGTAGTTTCTTGGTTAAAAACCTATAAGTAAGGCTACATGACCTTATCTTTGTGGTAATTAGTTTTAAATGTTGCCAAGGGGTAGATAAAGATATAACACCTAGGGTTTGCAGGGTCTATTTTAGGGGTTTTCTATATTGTACATATTTTTTAGGCTTTTAAGTTTAATGTTAGGTCAAGTGACTTAGTTAGGACATTTACCACAAAAAGTTTGGGTGCCATTTTAATGCAAAAAGAACATTTCCTATCATTTATAAATAAACAATTGCATGATGGAAATTTGGTCAATTCTAAAAATGAGAAAGAAGTGATGACCTTCTTACATGCAATAATAATATTGTAGCCCTATTTTTAAAAGTGTTATTTTTAATAAACTGTATCTTATATATAAATATTAAAATTGAGTAAAGGAGAAAAGTTAAAGCACCTTATAAACATTTATATCCACTTAGTAAAATTTTCTTTTCTTTATAAAAGTGATTTATAGGAAAATAAAGCAATAAGTTAAAAAAAAACTCATTTACACGTGCACTCCTCAAGGTTTATTCAACGTGCATTCTTGCATTCAATGTGCATTCCTCACAATTTATTCAACGTGCATTCTTGCATTCAACATGCATTCCTTAAGGTTTATTTACTGTGCATTCTTGCATCCAACGTGCATTCAACTAGCGTGCCTTGATTCAGACTTATGCAGAAATACAACAGAATACAAATATAAACATAAACACAAAGATGCAGTAGAAATAAATCTTCATTTCATTAATATCAAAGAACTGAAAAGATGCTTACATACATAATGGAAATAGACTAGCTTATGTGATGGTAGCTTATTAATGAGAAGAGTTGTGGCAGTTACATGCCTATGAACTATGTTACACGTAGGCTCCAAGGCCTATTTATTATTGAGAAACAATGGAAAACCATAAAAATCCAAAACCCTAACCCTAGGAGATGAAGTGCCAAAATTTTGTGGGCCCTGTTGGGTAAATTGGTACATCAACTTCCCGGGGTTGTAACTTTGGCATACGATCTTCGTTTGACACATACGATACCTCGCTAGAAAGATGTATCTCAGGAATACAAATTTGGACTACAAATATCAAATAATGGCTCACATTTTCCAAAAATGTCGTTTAGGCCTCAAAACAACTTTGGAAGTTCAAGGCCAGAAAATTTGCCAAAAATAGTAAAATGTGATACAATTAAAGAAAATGAAAGAAAAAATGGTGGGGGTCCAACTATAATAAGTGGGTGGCCACCAATATCCACTTAGATTAGTCCTACCCCCTTAGGAAGCAATGGTTCCCATTGCATTGAGTGTCTCCATGAGATGGGGAAATTTTTGTTGAACTTGGTCCCTGGTGTTATGAAGGTAAATCCCCTTTGCGCACAAAGGTGATCTCTCTAGCCCAATGAGTGGTTCTAGCAACAAACTAAACAAACTAACATACAATTTCCTAGTTTATGTTTAACAAATGCAGAGAGAGAGTGACCCACCTCATTTTGATGCTAATTGCTCAATTCCTTTGGGGATGACTTTGATTCCTTTGCTTCTACGCTCGCTTCTTACTTGTTCTTCACATCCGAGTACCTGCAAGAAATATCAAAGATAAATTCAAGGTACAAGAGCATATATGGCATACATCAAACGTAAACTACTTAATAGACTAAGGAGTATTAAGCTAAAAGCATAAACATTTACACATTTATGGAAAGTGGACATCAGATGCATATATTAATAAGCTAAAAAGGGAAAAATACAACCTATCCCTTGATGTTGGAGACCTCCTTTTGGTGGATGTCCAAGTCCAAGCAATGAGTCTTCAAGAACTCCTTCTCCAAGTTAGAATGGACAACATTTGGGCATAATAGGAATGCATGCAATCAATGACCAACCATTTGGGGATGGAAGAGAGTTGATTTATAGGAAGGGAGAGGGATTTAGGGATCCAAAAAAGAGGAAGGAAGGTCAACATATCAAGGGGAAAGCCCATAATGATAAGATCAAGAGGTCTAAATGGGATATTTCGAGCATATCAACAACAACCAATATCCAGCTCATTGTTCTCGAAATTTCTAGTGCACAAAGCTTCTCCTCCAGTTTGGGAAAACCTGCAAGAAGAGGTTCAATGAGGGTTTTCATATCCAAAATTGCACTGGCAGTGCTAGGGTAAAGAAGAGCAACCTACCATCAGCATGGGCAGGTAGTGGAGAAAAATGTGATGGCCCTAAAAATCATGGTTTTAGCTAACCTTCTTCAGAATTGACTCAGGGTAGTTTTCCTTTGGTTCTTCAGGAAGGTTTTGGTCTGTATATCATGATAGATATGCTGCAAAGTTTTCAATTTTTAGTACTTTGGGATATGGACCAGGAAGTGAACATGAGGCGTGACAAAATACTGTGTAATAGATGCCCCCTAAATAATGAAGGCAAAACAGGGAGTGATGGTTGAGATGCTTTACAAGCCAAGGCAATAACTAGAACAACACCGTCAAGAGACCTACAAATCAGGCATATACGTATACATATACATATACATATACATATTTGACATCCCTGATAAACATGCATATTAATATATGAATATGCATCTAATGATACATGAATACATGGTATGGACACAACCATCCGAATAGAAGGGATCATGTGTATGGATCCACGATATGGTTGCAGCCATCCGAATAAAGAGGATCATATATATCCATCCATGGTATGGTCGCAACTATCTGTACAGAGGAAAACATGTGTACAATCATGAATAAATTAGAACTCCATGCAACCTAGATTTTATTAGAAAAAATCCACGGTCTTGCGCTCCATCTTGACCCGAAGAATGTACGAATTCTAACATGTGAATAGATGTGTCGAAGTTGAACATGATAGAAAAACACCTGATTACCGGTCAGTGATGTAAACCACTAATAGGCACGAGAGAAACCACCAATAATAAAAATGGCTCTCTAGGCACAATCAACACAATCCACGAATGTGAAAAAAGAAGCTAAAGTCGAACACCCGTGGAATCATCCGATCGAAGGCCAATGATGTAAATCTACCATCGAATGTGAAGAAATTTTCATTGAGGCATGCACGCTCTATGGTATTGAAAGGGAGTTTCTAGATAATCTTCCTGGATAATGAGCTAAAGTCGACAGGAAGTGATCCATTAAAGGAGGGCCATAATGAATCCCACATCATCGACATGAAACAAAACATTAGGAGAATTTTGAGGTCTAAAATGGGTCTCCTAAGAAAAATGTACAACCAAATTAAACTTTATAAGAACCAATAGGATTCAAGATGATGATGTCAACCATGGGGGATGATTCACCATTTTAGGAGTAAAAATGTACAAAGGTTAAAACATAATAAAATAATAAAATTGCTTTTTCAACTCGTATTTTCAACTTATCTCCCTAAGTTTTTACTCAAATTTCGAGTGGGAGCACTCATTGGATGCAAAATTTGATTCCTCATCCAAGGATTACCCATGTTGCATACTTCGATGGACCCTACTACACGAAAAATGAGAAATGCATAAAAAATGTGATTACAATCACATTTTTCATGTATTTCTCAATCACATTTTTTATGCATTTCTCATTTTTCGTGTAGTAGAGTCCACCGGAGGTATGAAACTTGGGTACTCCTTGGATGAGGAATCAAATTCTGCATCCAATAAGTGTTTCTGCTTGAAATTTGAGTAAACCCATAGGGAGATAAATTGAATACAAGTTGAAAAAGTAGTTTTGTCTTTTTTCCCTCTAAAAATTTGATGATGTGATCTAATATTATTTTATTATTTCCACTATTGTTTTATAATTTACTTAGGAGGATCATTTTAGACCTCAAAAATCCCCTAATGGGATGTAGTAGAGTAGATAATTGTGATCCAAGACTGTGGCAGAAAGTCGGACAATGTATAAGCGGTAAAAAACTGCAGATAGGACATCTCTTGAACATATCGGTGACACGACTCTGAAGTTTGGAAACATTTCACTCAACATAGGATCAAAGGTCATAATGATGAAGTGGTATAATCATATGAGAGGAAAAATGGATTTCCCAAACCTAGGAAGGCAAGTGACTAAGTGAGGATATCCCAAACCTGACATGAGCTATAGATGAGTGTCATGTTCAAAAGCCACATGCTTCATTTAAAAAATACAAGAGATGATCGATTTCAATTCCCCCCACCATTTTTGGTGAGTACCCCATTGTTTTTTATCACAAGCTTGAAGGGGATAACATTCGCTTTCCATATAAGTTCATCCTGTAGATGAATCCATCCTAGTAAGTTTTACGAGCCCAAGGAAGGGGAAACTCGGTCTCACCATGGTGAAAAGTCCTACATTGTTTAATTTTTATGAGTCCGATGAAGGGGAAACTCAACATCTTTTTCATGTTTAGAGAGTTTGAAAAAGAAGTTGAAAAGAAAACTCTAAAGGTCCCTTTTCATAACTCATCTCTTGAACCCGAAATGGTTGTAAACAATATCTAAGAGAACCTCTTAGCCATGTTTTACTAAGGTATTCCTTTTTCATACAATGGTATTTCTCAGTCCAGAAAAGGTTAAACTTATACTGAGTAGACGCCATTTCATTTACTTTAATGAGTTTGAAATGACAAGTACTCGACAATCTTTTCATTTTTCAAGAGTCAGAAAAGAGCTTAAAGATGACTCCAGGGGGTCACTTTTTCGTTTATTTTTGACGAGTCCAACAAAGTGATAAAATAAAACTCGTTGAAGGAGTCGAAATAAATCATTGTCACCAAATATGCATGGCCTGTCACTGCACAAGGAAACACACATTACCGATTTCAAGGAAAAATATTAAAAAATGAGTGAAATATGCCCTAATTTGGTAAAAATATTATTTAAAACTTATAAACCCCCAAAAAGTAAATAATTTTTACCATTTCACAAATTTGTAAAACTATGAGCATTTTACCTCATTTTACCTCTATTTTCAGGCAAGGAGTACAATCAATCCTGGACACCATTCCCTGAGCCGTTTTGTGTAGGTAAGAGATCTATCCCTTCTCTTCATTTTGGTTCTCATTTCATGCATTTAATACATAGCTTATGTTGCAAAGAGGGTTTACAAAACAATTATGTCAAGGGCGATCAACGTGGGTTTTACCCATTAGATCCATGCTACTCACCCTGTGGTCAGCTAGGCTATCGCGCTGACAACACATGAGAATTCACACACAGTTGCGCTGGAACGGAGGTAATTTTTTTTTTCTGAAATACTCCATGTTGAATGGTTTTTCTTGAATTTTGTCTCCATGGAAGCTCATGAAATGTTGTTTTATTGATTTTCCACAGGATAATCAATCCAAAATGGCAATTAAATGGAAAGAAAGAGGACATGAAGCTAAAGACCATCAAGTAGTCCTAGATCCAAATTGTATTAATGCCCTATGAGCATGCAGATTGCTCAAGTTTTTTAGGATTCCTGGGATTAGATCTTAGCCCGAGTTATCACAACATTTGATTAGTTGGTGGGATGTGGATCTCCAACTATTTATGATTGGGGACCAAGAAGTCAAAATAGATGTCACACACATTTATTTCATTACTGGCTTATTTAGAAAGGGACAACATGTTCAGTTGTCTGGTTCTCGCACTGGAGGAGAGAGCACGGATATGCTGATTGCAAGGCATTGGCCAAGGACTAAAACGACCCAAAGTGGGAAGATAGATATAAATACCATCACAAATATCCCACTATGAACAATCCTGCATACTATGGCCTAAATAGCTGGGGCTCAAGCGTTGCATGAAGAAACAAAATCTCATTTCCAGTATGCAATTGAGTGTCTAAATCCCACGGTATTCAATTGGAGTGAGGGTTTGTTGGCCTGCATGAAGCACCAACTTACCAAGTGCAAGTCAAGAACACTGAAACAATTTGGTTTCAGATCCATTTTGGTGACGTTATTCCTGAAACATGTGCCATTGTTTCATTATCGATGGTTAGAAGTGGATGCACTAGTGCCCAGAGATCCATGATTACTTAGATGGAGTGAGTTGATGCCTCGACATGGAGGCGACCTGAAAATGTCATTCCCTCCGACATTTTTTGGATGACTTCATCAACAAATAATCATGGTTGATTATTGGGAATATGCAGGCACAAAATTTCGAGGAGATTCTAGTCTTCCACTTCCAACAGGTGCACGATGGACTGATGAAGGTAAAAAATATTTTTAAATGTTTATGAAGTTTTTTGTTTTTGTTTTTTTTTTCTATGTGTACTAAGATTTAACTTATGATGATTTGCAGATGTGGGACTAGAGGGAAATCGAGGGTTTCTCTGATAGCCAGACGAATGGCATGCCAGATTGAGGAGACTCCTTATGAGGAGGGAGAAAATCTAATTATCGAGGTAGAGCGTAACCTGGAGGCTTTAACTAGGGGCATTCCAGAGTATGCCTCGATAAATGAGGTGCCATTGCAGTACCAAAGACACAGTGTAGGGGTTTTTTCCAGACTGCGTCGACTGTTGGGCCAAGTTATCAGGGCTATTTCATGCTACCATGAGCACCATGTGGGCGAATATCCAGTTATAATTTACTTTATGCACTGATGTAGGCTTATGAAGCCATGTGTCTTAGAACACCAATTTTTTCAATTTGATGTAGCAAACTCTTTTGTAAACACACATTCTCTCTCTCTCTCTCTCTCTCTCTCTCTCTCTCTCTCTCTCTCTATATATATATATATATATATATATATATATATATATATCTTCTGTTTACCATGTCTATTATGATAGGTTTTATGATTTACATGTTTCACAAATGTTTATCTAACAGATAGTTAGCCAATTCACCTATTAATGTGTTCATGTGTCTCAGAATGTGATGATAAGAAATAAAATGAAAGTTTCGTTCCAAGAGGAAAACTCACAAATACATTCTCAAAATTTGAGGGTTTCTAATTGAATATTCTCCATTAAGCTATAGTACAATGAGTTGTGAATCAAGTTTCGCGATTAACTCTCTTATGCTAAGAGCAATAGCTTTTGACAAAAGTTCGATGACCACACTATATTTGGCAATGTTATTAGTCATACAACCTAAACATATACCTTGTAAATCTACTAACTAACCATTAGGGTCATAGATTTCCCATGCAACAAAAGATAGATTTTGCGTACTACTACAAGCACCATCAGCAAAACCAACGTAATGATTGGACGACATCTGTAAACCAAGTAGAGCACAAGGTAAGCAGAGGAAAAAGTTTGCAAAATCAAAGTAACACACCAAAACCACACTGCACACTAATGAAAGCACACTAATGTACAAAAATATTTACACGAAAAACACGTAAATTTTTCAGATGGAGCCCATTTATGAACTTAGGAAATTGATCAACAAAGAGTAAAATCAGAGTTTCACTATTGGCATGACATGTAAGCATTGAATCGACCAAATAGTGGAATGATAAACATAAATGACAATGCCCCCATGCCCTTCGGGCGAGTGGGGGCTATGAGTCATAAGATGAATGCTCCATTACGATAACGGGGTGAATGATTAAAACTCGGCGAGAAAATCTCATGAAAGAAGGCAAGAAAGTCTTAATCTCATTGCGAGGAAAAGATAATTCTAGTTGAAAGATTTTAACAATCTCAAGTTCGAATGGAATATCAATGGGAAAGGTAGCAGTAATGTTCCCCATGTTTCCTTCGGACAAAACTTCATACACAAAAATAGGCGTTTGAAGTGGATGACTCAGTGCACCGGAAAAAAGGTATTTAAACACGATGAAATCTCTCCAAGGCTCAGGAGAAATGAGGAACGATGATGGGTATCATTCTAGGGAGTTTCTTCAAGAGACATAGTCTCGGTGATACTCTCGTCAGTTGGAAATGTCTCATTCAAGGGATCTGAAGAATTCCAAGAACCAAGCCAATGGTATTGTGAATACCTGCCTAGATGCATACTAAGATTAGCATGACTTTTAGAAGTGACTGCAGAAGCAAAAACAACAACTTGATAGGATCATTCCATTGGGTTGAGCAACATGAAATTTCTAAAAGAATCAACTTGATCGGGATGAGGAAGAATCCAAGGATCATGTGAAGTGGAGACCATGTTAAAAAAAGCAATGTTTGGAGGTGGGAGGGAAAAATTTCCCATAAGAGAAGAGTCTTTAAAATACCTGCACCAACACTCTCATAAGAGATGTCAGTATTTCCCACATATGACACATTTCCATTCAAAGAGCTAGAAGAGAAAAAGGCTAACTGATCAATGATGACTATTTTCCCCTCATGAGGAAAACGAAGCACAAAAAACAACGTAGAAACCACACAAAACATAGCATGGGTCCAACTCTGAACAAGTAGAAGGTTATAATTAAAGTTGGCATCAGCGACTTCTACTTCTAAGTTAACGGTTTTTCTTTCGAACGTTATGGGCAACTTCGTGAGAATACCATATGGACGAGATCCTCTACCATCGAAGGCTTCTAAGGTGTTAGGAGATTGGTTGAGAGGCAGAGAGTCAATAGCTTTCTAGCATGAGACATAGATGATGCAGGTGGAAGCACCCTCATCAACCATAGTTTGATGAATCATCTTCCCTTTGATAATGACATGGATCAAAAAGGCAAGTTGATGTAGAAGATGTGGAACATGATTTTCTAGGTCAAAGGTAATTAGACTTGAATTAGCAGGGTTAATTCCTCCTATAGCAGATAGTAATTCTTTCTGTTGCGATGGACAACTCTGAAGAAATTCCAAGGCAGACATTGTCGAAGGCTCTTGAGCCAAATTTTCAACAATATTGTAATGTTAAAAAACTCACACATTCGGATTGTATAATAATTTCCGAAGGACACACTTGGGAGTTGATTAGATAACATAGTCATTACTAGGTCTCTCAATATGAAGAGGACCAGAACTAGGTGGAGTAGAAGTGGAAGGTGTATAAGTAACTTCTTTCTCCACGACTTGCTTGGGAGAAGTTGGATAGTGTTTTGACTGAGTGGCAATAGAAATAGGTGTTGTTCCATTTGTTGGAAATACTAAGAGGTGGGGGGGGGGGGTGAATTAGTATTTCATTTCAATTGTTATTTTTACCAGTTAGATCACTTATATTTAGAACACAAAATGAACAATAAAAATAAATGATTTTATTAATTTCTTCTTTACAACAAAACAAGTACAATATATGTAGGGCCCCAACCCTAGATGAAGACACCGATCTTCAATCTCCCAGGCTCCAACCTGTAATAGGCCAAGCACTCACTTGGACTTCCAAGGCTCCAACCTGTAACAAGCCGAGCACTGACTTGGACTTCCAAGGTTCCAACCTTGTCAATTTTGAGGCACCAACCTCAAGGGCTCCAACCCTATATCTGGTTAGGCTACGAAATGGTTTCCTGAGGACTCCAATCCTCCAGGGCTCCAACCCTATATTCCAAGGCACCAACCTTGTCTTTGCAAGGCTCCAGCCTCTTGGGGTCCAACCCTTAGATTTACTTCATCAAGATATATTTGGTTATACTTCATGAATCCTAATGTCTTCTTCAACAAACCCTGTAAATATTCATCTATCCCTTCACTTTAGTCTCCACGTCTCATCATCAATGATAACCTTGTTCTTCACATGAAGGTGTCACCACTGCTCTTCATGTTTCCCAAACAAAATTATCCAATGTCACCTCATGATGGCTTCAATGCATCATGGTCTTCAATGATCTCCACAAATCTTCAATATGCTGCTTCAAAAAGTTCTCTAACTCTTCCCTATTCTGTTCTCAAGAGAAGACTTCAACAAGATATATTTTTCCAATCCCAATAAATCAACACTTTGACCACCACAACTATGACAACTTCGACCATGAAAGTTTCAACCACGAAAACTACGACAACTTCAACCACTGAAACTACGGTAGCTTCGACCACGGAAACTACAACAGCTTCGACCACGACAACTACGATAACTTCGACCACAACAATTATGACAGCTTCGACCACAACAACTACGACAAATTCGACCACGGTAACTATGGAAGCTTCGACCACGACAACTATGGAAGCTTTGACCACGACAAGACCACGGAAACTACAACAGCTTCGACCATGACAACTACGACAACTTCAACCACACAAACTATGACAACTTCGACCATGCAAACTATGAAAACTTCGACTGGGATTTTCTGCCCAAACATAATTATCCTTTTTTTTTCGTCCTAAGCAATAGTCTCCTTGTTATCCTTGGCCTTTTGTCTTCTTTTGTACTTTGTATATTTGAATTCTTTCCCTAGTTGCTGATCAAAATGAAGTGTTTAGATGTCTACTTATAGAGATTCCATTTATAACTGAAGGGACACATCTATTTGAAGTGAGGCCGACTTATATGAATGAGAGTAGGTCAACTCACTGCTAGGAATAATTTCCTTAACTCAAAAATTCAATATCTCACAAACTATTGGGAGTATCGGGGAAAATAAAGGATCATTATAAAGAGGAAAAAATTGTCTTTAAGATGTTCTAGGATACATTTTGAAAGTATGCCTCCAAGGTGTCCAAAATAATTTCTCTTTGAGACCATCCTTAAATTTTATGCATAAAAAGTGTGGGACAACATGAGTAATGTTTGGGACAGTGTGGCTTCTTCATTGTTATCAATGTCATCATAGGATCATAGAGTCATTATGTAGGAGTGCAACATCCATGTAGCATGATACATCAACAATGTCCTTCATATATTGGTGCAGTCATAATGATGTAGTGACATGTCATATGTTCCAAGGCAGCCTTCCAATCATGTTCATCAAGTGTGGTCCACATATGTCATCATCATGGTCCACATAAGTCATCATGTAGACATGTCATAGCATGATCGAAACTTCAACATCTTAAAAAATAGTTGTAATCATCTTTTGGAATCTTCAAGAATATTTTCCATCGAGTCACTCCTATATCAACGATCAACTATTGACATCAATGACAACCTAGATTAACAATCCCTCCCTTTGTCATTGATGGCAATATTATTTCCCTTTCAAATATTCTCTCCCCCTTTGAAATCAATGGAAAACAGGGTGTCCAATAACTCTTGTCAAGCTGCTTCTTTTCTTCATGAATAGTAGTTCTTCATAGGTATGCTACTCCCCTTGTCATGGTGCTCTTCTTTCTGGTAATACGGTCCATGATATGTTTGCATTTCTTCTTGTGGTGAACCAACCTCTCTTGCTTGCACAATCTCCTTTGGCTCAGGAAATATTATTTTCTTAGTTGATCAAGTGGAATACATCTTAACAACAATTCATCGGATAGGTAAGAGATCATGATCTTCAATGGAGCTACTCCCAGGAGATGATCTATCAATGAATGATTGTTCAAGTGTGACTCATCAAGGTTCTCATAGGATCCATCCATGACTAGCTTATGCAAGAATTCTTAATCATCATAAGCTCCCCCTAACTATATGCATGGTATTCTTTCTGATAGAGTCTCCCCATCAAATACTTAGATTATTAAGGATCAGGTCAACAACATGTGTTGTTGGCTGGAGAGCTCAAGAGATTTCTAAATTGTATTTGCTTCCTTCTCCATACTTGTGTAACTTTCTTATCTTGCATGGTTTTAGTTTGTGTAGGAGCCCAAGTCAATTTAAAATCACGTGCCATATGTCCAATGTTATGACACTTGAAGCACTCTATGTTGTTCATGAATATGAAATTCGTGACTGCTTGCAAAATTGCTTCTTGGAGATTGATGAGGACCATTATATTTATCTTTTTGATATGCCCTACAATCTTTTGCCATGTGTCCAAAGTTTGTACAAGAATAATAATAACCAAGAAATATACTTTGGTACCTGGGAGATGGATATTTTCTTGATATATTTATGAATCCTTTCTACCTTGGGATTCCTTGATAATATTTATCACCTTTTGTATTCTTGACATCATCAACAAGTCTTCTTGACTCTTCTCCTTGCCATTGTTGGAACTGGGAGCATCATTATTTCCATCAGACTTCCTCATGTCCTTATTGTTTGAAGTATGGTCATCCTTTCTTGACGATTCACCTTCATAGCCAAGAACTAATTTATCAAATGGAGACCTTTGATGGCTGAGCATGTCATCCAAGGCTTGAGAGATCTTCAACATTTTTTCCATCCCTTCAACCTTTTTTCTAAGAGAGATGATCTCTTCCTCCAATTTTTCACAGTCATTATTCTTTTTAGCTAGTTGTTTCTCAATCTCTTCCTTGATATGAGTAGCTTCATTTTGCTTGGGAGATGATATGTGATTCCATTTTGAAGATTTCTTCATTTTCATTTTCTAGATTGTTCTCCATTTCTTCCTTGATCCTTGTAGCTCTACATGTTTCAGCGTTGAGAAGGTTGATGTTGGATTTTAGTTTGAAGATCTCTTCATCTTTTTATTTTAGTTGGCATGTCATGGTGTTTCTCTCCTTTTCTGCTTCATCAACCTGTCCTCCTATGATTGCCAATGCTTCCATTATCTTCTCAGCTCCTTGTGCTTGCTTTCCTGCTTCTTCTAGTTGAGATTTAAGAGAGGAGACCTCTACCTTGCATTGACCAATCTCTTCTTCAAGTTTATTCAACGTATTATGCCTTTGTTCAACGTGTCTTGACAAGGTATATTCCTATTTTTTTTCCCTATCCAATTTATTTGTCATGGATATGATTTATTCACGATGCTTTCTCTTGTTTTGATGAAATTCCTCCTTGATCTTAGCGAGCTCGTCATCTCTTTCTTGTACTTGAAGCTTGACAAGGTCAACTTCCTTCCTTGTCTTGTCCTGGTCACCAATTTGCACTTTCTTCTTAAGTTTCGCATTTTCCTTTTTCAAATTGTTAATATCTTCCATGGTAGCCTTAAGTTTAGTGAGGAGATCTTCTTCAAAATATATTTCATTCTTTTCATCTCCTAGGTCTTCTTTAGCTATTGATGTTATCACTCTTATCTTCACCTTCCTTGATGGGCTCTGTATTTCCTTCTTCGTTTCCATCATTTTCTTGGCTAGAGAGCATTATCAATGATCCTTTTGAGTGAAGATCATGAAGTTTATCCCATATGTCTTTTCCCAACGAAATTTTTTCAAAATTGGCCTTCATAGAATCAGGTAGCCCATTCAAGATTGCTTTCATTGCTCTTGTATTAATTTCCTTGGATTCTCCATCCATCATGCTATCAACAATCACTGACTTCTAGACTTCAATGCCTCGAGTCTTTAAGAAATTCCTCATTCTTGCCTCCCATATATTAAAGTTTCCATTGAACAACAGAGCCTTCACAAATTGATTGACATCAATTTTGGTGGTTGAGGGAGACACATCTTTAGGAGGATTGGATACTTTCTTCCTTGGCTTCGCCATTTGTGTTCTAATGAACAACCTTCAAAATGTTAGGCTTTGATTGAAGGTACTGGCTCTGATACCAATTGTTGGATACTAGGGGGGTGAATGTGTATTTCTTTTCAATTGTTATTTTTACCAGTTAGATGACTTATATTTAGAACACAAAATGAACAATAGGAATAAATCATTTTATTAATTTCTTCTTTACAATAAATCAAGTACAATATATGCAGGGTCCCAACCCTAGATGAAGACACCGATCTTCAATCTTCTAGGCTCAAACCTGTAATATGCCAAGCACTGGCTTGGACTTACAAGGCTCCAACCTTGTCAATTTTGAGACACCAACCTCAAGGGATCCAACCCTATATATGGTTCAGGCTCCGAACTGGTTTCTTGAGGACTCTGATCCTCTGGGGCTCCAATCATATATTCCAAGGCACCAACCTTGTCTTTTCGAGGCTCCAACCTCTTGGGCTCCAACCCTTAGCTTTAATTTGTCAATATATATTTGGTTATACTTCACGGCTCCCAACGTCTTCTTCAACGAGCCCTGTCAATCTTCAACTATCCCTTCACTTTAGTCTCCATGTTTCATCATCAATGATAACCTTTTTCTTCACATGAAGGTGTCACCACTTCTATTCATGTTACCGAAACAAAATTATCCAAGGTTACCTCATGATGGCTTCAATGCATCATGGTCTTCAATGATCTCCACAAATCTTCAATATGCTGCTTCACAAAGTTCTCCAACTCTGCCCTATTCTATTCTCAAGAGAAGATTTCAACAAGATTTATTTGTCCAATCCCAATAAATCAACACTTTGACCACCACAACTATGACAACTTCGACCATGACAGCTTCAACCACGACAACTACGACAACTTCAACCATGGCAACTATGAAAACTTCAACCATGACAACTACGTCAACTTCAACCATGGCAGCTATGACAACTTCGATCACGACAACTATGGCAACTTTGACCACGATAACTACGACAACTTTGACCATAACAACTACAATAGCTTCGACCACGACAACTTCAACCACGACAAGTATGATAGCTTCGACCATGAAAACTATGGAAGCTTCAACCAAGGCAACTATGACAACTTCGACCATGACAACTATGGCAGATTTGACCATGATAACTACGACAACTTTGACCAGGATTTTATGCCCAAACATAGTTATCCTTTTCATGTTTGTGGAAAAACCCGTGAAGAGTTTATGAAACCAATGTTTCGGACAGCTTGGTGAGTCCATCATCAGGGCAATGTGATTTATATTTTTGAGAAGAGAGAGCGTGAAATTATGGAGCTATTAATAGTTATTTGAAAAAATATTTGATGTCTTTTTTTGTCCTAAACAATAGTCTCCTTGTTCTCCTTGGCCTTCCGTCTTCTTCTCTACTTCATATCTCTTATTCTTACCTGAATTTCTGATCAAAATGAAGTGTTTAGACGTCTATTTATATAAATTTCTTTTATAACTGGTGGGCTCCAGTATTGTAGCAATAATGCTACAACTCCTGGAGCTTCCTATCTCTAATTTTATCAACCCGGTAGTTCGTACAAACTTGGAAGCGACGGTGCTGTATGCACAAGTACTAGCTCTTGTCGCAGCTGTCACTTGGTCAGCTGGCACAAGTCCGCTAGGGCTCAAGCCAACTTCTATATGCTCACAGAAGAAGATTTATGAGTGATGGACGAAAGCTAACTTAAAGGAGACTAATCTACTTGCAGAAGGAAACTGAAAGCCAACAAAGCATGAAAACCCTAGTAAACCCTAATTTGACTAGCTAGGCCCTTACAATGCAAAACTGTGAATGAAACTTCTACCAATGATGCCATTACTTGCAGTGAGCTGAAATACATGCATCTAAGCTACTTGCATTTGAAAAGACATGTTTTTGTATTTTTTTCATTAAGTGGTTGGATTTATTGTGATGGTGATTTTGATTAGGGTTTGACTGTGTAGGAGCGGTTCGAATGGAAGGAAAGCATGGGCAAGGTCAGGATGGATAGGGGAGGTCCCAGAGGGTCTCTAGCATCCGTCCACAGAAGTCTACCACGTTCGGATGCTCAGAAACCGATTTTGCAGGCTTCTACAGGAAGTCTACAGGGGATCCTACAGGAAACTCAGGGGTTCTACAGGAAGTCTGTGCATTTCTACAGGATGTTCGATTGTGGGAGTTTTGAGAGGTGGTGAAGTGATGGAGTGGTGTGGGAGGATAGGTGAGATGGAGATGGAACTGGTGATGGCTCAGGAGCAGAGAAGTTAGATGGAGAAAGAGTGCATGCAGTGGGTTGATGGCTGGAAGGATGGGATCAACGAAAGGTTAAGAAGATGAAGCTACGTGGCAATGGATGAGTTGGAGGGTAAATGAGCTGGATAGAGGCCGAGTAGGTGGCTTGAGGAGGGATCTAGAAGAAGAAGAAGGAAGTGGAATGATATGGAGCAGTGTAAATGAAACAAATGACTTATGTATTGCACCAACAACGAGAATTCATTGACCTATGATACCTGTGCCATTAAACCTATGAACAGCAATGGAAAATCGAGAAAAGAAGCCGTGCATGGAATGAAAAATGTAGAAGTATGGTTCAATATCAAAAGTGCATGGATGGATCTTCAACGAAAAGGACTATGTTGCAGCTTGAATGGAAGTAAAAGAACTGCGTTTCTCTTTTTGGTGGTTGTTATGGACTGCACCCCAATCCCTAAGCAGAGATGGCAGTGATCTCTAACAACCTTTTTCTTGGAGCTCCTGTATTACAAACCTCCTATCGAATCTAAGCAAATGAAAGCAAAGTAACCATAAGCTAATCCTATTCAATATCATAAAACTAAATCAGCAGACTGTAAATTCGAATTGCATGTCAAAGTAAAGAAACAAAGTGCTGGAACGAAAGGTAAATAACATTACAACACCGAGGAGATCTATTGCTCTTAGGTTGGGCCCTAACCTGAGAGCTATAGCTCCCTTAGAAACTCAGAATGAGATCAAAATCTGCCTGTCTTTATTCATAACCAAAAATATGATGTCATGCCAAAATTGGCTTACAAAAGGAACCAACACCGAGCTGTAGCTCGTACTTCGAAATTACAAGAGTAATACAAAAGTTCAAAAAGCTTCTATCCAAGGCTACGGCCTCAGTATTTATGCAAAATAATAATCGAACAGGTTTCCTTGATTTGTGGAGCTCGGCTGTCCAACTGAAGGTTAAACTGCTGATCCTGTAGAACAGTTATAACTACTGTTCCTGTAGAACAGTTGGCTGCCTCTAAGCTCGGTGGGGAGATTGGTTGGAGCTCGGAGCTATGGTGGGAATCACGAGGAAGGTCCCCAAGACTGTGGACATCCTCTCCTAAAAACCAGCAGTGCCACCTCATTGTCTCCTTGTCTCCTTTATCGTGGTCTTTGCTCCCTTTTAATGCCAAAAATCTGAAATCATCATGTATTAGTCACGTAGATAGAATGCCTACCCTTCTTCCTACAAACAACACGAATAAACCAAGAAATGAATGCATAAGAAATAAAAAAATGAATGGTTTGAGCAAAGCAAGTAGGCCAAATGAGCCCAAATTGTACCAAAAATTGGGGCTCATCATCACCCCCCAGCTAAACTATTTGCTCATCCTTGAGCAACTTTGCTCTGGCTCCTCGTTTTTGGCTGAGAACTAGAGACCGGAGCATGCTTTTCCTTTCCTGTTTTTGGCGGCCCTGCCTTTTCTGCCCCTGGTGGTGACGAAGGTGGTGCTTCTTCCTTTCCTGGTTTTGGCGGCCCTGCCTTTGCTGCCCCTGGTGGTGACGAAGGTGGTGCTTCTTCCCCCTTTTCCATTTCTTTGAGCCGGGCTTCGGAAGGGGATTGGCCTATTTTTCGTGTCCAGGAAGTTATTTTTGGGCTTCCCTTCTCGAGGGTGGCTGATGTTTTAGAGGGGGTTCTTGCACTGGGTGAAGTAGGGACATCCCCCAAAATGGTTTGGCTGCTGGGTGGAGGCTGTGGCTTGCCCGTGGTTATCATCTTGCTTCTCCTGGCTTCAGATGGTAGAGGGGTCTCCGTCTCTCTCTTCTCCTTCGGTTTTGGAGGTGTACTGAGGGCGGCCAGCGCCGCTGCTGCCTCCTTTTCGAGAATACCAGCCTTCTCTTTCTTGCGTTTTTCCCTCTCAGAGCTCCTTGTAGAGGGCCCCTCCTTTTAAGATTTCGAGCTTCCTGTAGAAGACCATGCTTTGCCCACTTCCGGGCCTCCTGTAGAAGATTCTTTCTTTCCCGATTTTGGGCTTCCTGTAGAAGACCCGGCTTTAGCCACTCCCGGGCTTCCTGTAGAAGCCCCTGCTTTGGTAATCTTCGGGCTTCCCGTAGAAGGTTATTTCTCTGTCTTCAGGCTTCCTGTAGGAGCCTGTTTCTCGATGACTTTCGGGCTTCCTGTAGAAGCCCCTTTTTCCAATTTCGGGCTTCCTATAGAAGCCTTTGTCTCTGTTTTTGGGCTTCCTGTAGAAGCCTTTGTCTCTGTTTTTGGGCTTCCTGTAGAAGCCTGTTTCTCAATGATTTTTGGGCTTCCTGTAGAAGCCTCTGTCTTTGTTTTTGGGCTTCCTGTAAAAGCCTGTTTCTGCTTCCCTATAGACACAGGTGTCTCCACCTCTGCTTGCTTGCCTGCCTGAGTTTTGCTTTTTGCTTTGGTTGTAGGTGCTGTTGAGGTACTTGGGCTGACGTGGACCACCTCAGCTTTGTCCATTCTGCTCTTCATCCTCTTTTCTCTTGCTGACAAGGTAGGTGTGCCACCTTTTTCTTTGTCCTCCTTTTCCTCATGCTTCTTCCTTTGTTCTTTCTTCTGTACTGTGGTCGGGGTCTTCTGGCCTTCTTCTCTCTGTCCCTCGGCCACTGCTTCTTGTTCCTCACTGCTGGAGGAACCCGTTTCTTCGATCAACATTTTAATGTCCCCATCTTTTGTCAAATTCCGGAAGGATTCCCATGAGAGGGGAACCTTATATGAGTGTAGCGCATCCTCCACAAGAAGCTTGATCAACCCATGGTGGGCTATCTGATCTGGTATGCCCTCTTTCAGCTTTGTGGCACACTCCATTAGAGACTGCAGTAGGTAATAAGGGATGCTCAGTTTTTGTTCTACAGGAAGATCAATTCGGTGCCTCAATTCAGTGAGCAGCCGAAAGTGATATGCATACACGATGCTAAAACGACCTTCACAGGTGATGTTATCACAAAATCAGGTACTGAAGGCTGCCAATCAGCAAGATTCTGTGTAACTATTTCAAACCAGGCTTTAGACTAAGGCTTAGCCTCCCTAGTCAAAGAGGGCTCTCTCACGGACTATGAATATTGACTAATAACAAGGAAAGATGGCTAACTCTTAAAACACATGAAAAATAAGCTGGCTGGACAAATATCAAAGTGATTCCCATTGGGCTTATGGAGTCCCACACATCTCAGCAAACAAAGAACACTATCCTTTCATAGAAATCAGGGCACTTTACATCTAATGTACAAACATAACTTACATAAAACACAGTTTGCCAAGGCATACAGGAAGTCAGAGTATGACACATGAGTTCTGAGTGATTATGCAGTAACAAAACTATAAAAGAACACTAAAGAGAATAAACCATCATACATTTGAACCATTAGATCTATTGTGAATCCTGAGAAGAAACAACAACCATTTGCATTACTGAAATCTGCTATACATAAACCAAAATAGTCTTGTCTTTTATCAAAACATCCAACCCTGATTACATAGATCTTCCAGCTATATATAGAAACATAATTCTAACTACTTGGAGCTTCCTCCTCTAGCATGAGGGGAGCTCGATGACTGCATGACACCTATTTGCTTTTAACAAACTCATAAATTCAATAAGGAACTAACTGTAGTGTTTAAGAGTCCTAAACCAACCATAACTCTAACTCTATCTTCTTCATAAATTGATTCCTCCTTGCAGCTTTAACACCTGGCTTTCTCTTCGTTCAGCTGAGATGGCATGAGATGGCATAAGATGGGCGATTAATGTCCCATGCTGGCTTTGAATACCGAAGGCTTTGGTCTGTTCTGTATTGGCTGAAAATATCCCTAAATTTTCGGTTTTGGTCCCCCATCACCGAGTATGCAGCAGTGGATACTTTAATTCTTTAATAACCCAAGAGAATAGGGTAACACCATGCTCCTGATATGCTGGAGGCTTCCTTGGTAGACAGGTGTGACACAAGAGTGGATACAGAGTTGACCATTAAAACCTCCAATTCTCTAGGAAGTGGACACTCCCCCGCGCAAACATCATGGCAATCATTTTTGAGACACTGAATGTGATCTTCTCCGCCAGCAAATTTGAAATATTCTGGCATGTCAGCTATAGTTACATAACTGAAAACAGGCCAACTTGATTTCAGAAAGAATGAAAGTATAAATTACTAGTAGAGAAAATTGTAAGTGTAGCCAGTTGCGATGAGTGAAATAACTCCAATGATCAATGTAGACAGCAGTGTTACATTCAGAAGTAAACCCTGCCCCAGGTAACCTGCTAATGTTATTGTACCATCTGCAAGCACTCGAGCCAATGTTCCAGCTTCTGTGGACAACAAACCACCGTTGTAGGCCCCTCGTGCTAACCTTGAGGACATGACCTTTGATAATAAGAAAAGGTTCACACCTTCAAGAACTTCTGCAGATACAAATGTGATAAATGCTCCACTCACATACGGTGCAACTGAGTAGGGGAATATTATATTGAAGCTTAGCAGGATACCAACGCATGTAAACACTTCAGCAACAAATAAAATTTGCCTGCCCTCAAACATGTTGCTGATATAGTTGCCAACAACAACATTGATTGGTAAAAGTGTTAATCCAAGCAATGCAAGGAATATTGCAACTGAGCTGGTAGTATGCTGTGACAACACTCGACTCAGAAAACAATATCTCCATTGCATACTTGAGCATAAAATATATCAAAACTTGCACCTTTACAGGTGGGGTGACTAATTTATATGCCTCAACAATTGAACTTGCAGGTTTTCGACTGTCTTTTGAAATACATAATAGACTTGCAACCTGTGGATGGTGTAAAGACCTTGAAGGATCCCTGAGAAAAACTGTTGACATGAAGCAACCAGCAATTCTGCATTCTCCTCGAGACCATACTCAATCCAAAGCAGCAGAAAACCTCTGTTTATCCTCTGTAGTCAAAGATACTCTAACCATATTCCTTTGGCTTAAATGGACATTTTCATCCGAGCATTAGCTGAGAAATCTTCAAGATTTAGCCTATAAGTAAGACTACCAAGAGTACCAACTACAGTTTGCATCACTTTGTTCGGTGGTTGCTCATGTGTGTTTGTAAAGATGTTCCTTGTTGCGTTGACTGCCTTTGTTCCAGGGGGCCACACCAACAAGATAGTTTGGCTCAATTGCATCTGAGTTCTAGATACGATCATAAGGGTCATCTGGATATCGTAGGGGATCCTTACTTCTGGAACCAAGATTTATTCTTGCAGTAACCTTCAAGAAGAAATCTTCCTCAAAATCTATTGCACACATTTAATCATTGAGAACGCGCAACTCCAATTGAAACATATAAAACACACACATTAATTACACTAGATGCTGCTCTCAAGATAATTTCTTCAACATATATATCTGTTGCAGTTGCAATTGTTATAGTGATTCAACGCATGGTGTCAAGATAGAGGTTGAACTTTGGGTATAACTGCCATATAGGAATGTTGCTCTAACAAGTTACCGTGTCCTCTCTGTAGTATTCAAGGCATAACAATACTTCTTATTATCTGCTGGAAAATATCTTAAACTCTGGTATTGTCGATGGGTTTCAGTCGAAACATTGATTTTTACTGCCTTGCCACTTGTCACAGTTCCCACGTCAGGAATCCACTGAAGCCCAGTGGTATTATAAGTGAAATAAGCAGTACCTCCATTGACAAGAGCTTCGGCAAGGCATTTGAGCCCTAGACGCGGAATTGAACGCACAATCTGGATCCACAACATTACTATGTTTGTCCAGAAGTGCCCTAAACTCTTCCTCGAGGCAATCCATAGCCTGATGGTGAATATTTCCCAACCGCTGCAGAACCCTCAAATCCTTCACATCATCCGGTAACTGGCTGAGCCCATCAACTAAAATCTGAATGTCATCAACTTCCCGTAGGTATGAATAAACTTGTTCCAGCTCCTCGCTCCAATTCGAACCTTCCCCAGCAAACTTGAACCCTGAACCTCCCCATTTCCTGATCGTATCCTCCAAAGAACTCCGTTCCTCTTCCAGGTTTACAGACAAGGCAAATTCATCATTTTCCCATTGTTTGTCCCATTAATACGGGGAAACCGGCCATCCAACTTAGAAAAAACGCGGTGCATATCATCGACTAGGGTTTCAACAATGTTTCCCACTGTTTCGTCCTCTTCGGGAGAAACCATTTTGAAATTTCTCCAACCATTAGCTGTAGAACCAAACTGAAATAACTTATTTCAGAACGACCCAAGATTGCAGAGAAACAGCTTCAACTATCAGCTTAAACTCTTTCTGCAAAAAGTTGAGAAACCATACAGGCTATACGTGGACCCATTTTGAGAAGATCCATATCCCTTTGAACTCTGCCACATACAATGCAACTTAGAGAACCAGCCTTCCCCTGCTTCCACTTGTTTTGCTATAATGTCAAACTCAGACAACCGTGCTGTAATGCTTCTGCCAGCTAGCGGAAAGGCATCTAAGCTGAAATAATGCTTTTAATGTTTGATGCGTTCACTTTTTACAAGCCCATGATATTTTTACAAAGAGCATCCCAAGACATACGCTGATATTCCAAGCTGCTTTTATCTTATAAATCCTTTCATCATTTGCGCCAGCTTGAAAGGAGGAACATAAACACCGCCACTTCTTCCAAGCGCCTTTTCAGTGTTTCTAACTCCCTCTTTCAGAACTCTGTTCAATAGGCATGCTAGGATTTTGGGTCTCCACTGAAAACTCGAACAAATCCACAATTTCGTAGCACGCTACGAAATCACCTAAACAGGTAGCGCTGTGAAACTGCTAAAAAGGATTCATGCGCTGCGAAAACACCTTGTCCTTAAGCTAGGCTAAAATTTTTTTGGCAACAGAATTTTCAGTGATAACAGTGGCTCCACTTGGGATAGTGCGCCCTTGTGGTACACTAAGAACTCGCAGGTCCAGTGCCTTATCTATTTATGACAACAGAAATTTGCTTGACAAGCATCCCTTTCAAGCTTCTGGGCCTTCACCTCGGGCTTAAGCTTGATGATCACTGTAGGAGAAAAGAATCTACATCTACTAAAAAAATCAAATGCTCAGTCAACCTTGAGCTTATTTTCCTTTTCCTACCTACCTACCCTAACAAGAACAACTTCTTTCTGCTCAATCAATATGAAATTTCCAGTGTAGCCAATCCTCTGTTTTATCTGATATTTGAGTTTTTTGACTGCATCGGAGTTCAGAGCCACAATAATATTGTGATGACCACTGCCACTGAAATTGCCTCTGATCTTTATAGAAAAACTGAAAAACTTGAGAGCAAAACTCTTCCATGTAGTCAGCTACATGATCCCAGAATACATGATCAGCTAGATTTTTCTTGTAACTTTCCGGCTGTGCAAACTGATCTTCAACAGCAGTGTGCATTTCCTCAAGCGTGAAAGAGAAAGGAACCATCATTGTCTCCTTGTGTTCTGCCATAGAAAACTTCTGAAAATAATGATCATGATTATGAAAACTGTATGCCTGAATTTGACCTTCTAAACCTTCAATTTCTTTCTCAATGTCCTCAGCAACTTCATCCAAAAATCTCATCTTATCCTCTGCTTTACAGTCAAATGACTTTAGATACGAGGACAAGGACAAAGAAAAATTTTCACCTATTTCTTCATTAATATGATCATCATTCCATTGTTTGAAACCCTCAACTGAAGGAGAGTTTGCCACCACCTCTGACCTATCTATCCATTCCTCCAAAAACATAAGCCATAAGTCTTGAAATGACTTAACGGATTTGATAGGAAAACTTTCAATCCATTGTTTGCATTTCCCTTGAAGTGAATCATAAAATAACATAATGCAAACATCCTCATGTTTAACTCTAAGAAGCTCAGCAAAATGACAGAAATCTGAGATATGCTTCAGAGTTAAACTCAAATCTTCTCCATTAAATTTGGGACCATTCCTTAGAAAATATGCATCCTTGGGAAAATGATTTGGGAAACCATGACTTCCTGAAAAATCTATGCATGCATACCTTGAACTAAGAATGGTAGCTTCTGGGTCCTTCATAACTTCAGTGGAATCACCATGAACCTATGAATTTCGAATTCTTCAACAATGGAGTCGCCAAGGTAGATTTGCAGCCTCAAAAACCTTCTGAGCTCCTGCTACCTTTAGAAGTTCAGCTTCATAATTTCGGGAATGAGTAATCTTCAGGCTCCCGGCAGACGCACCAAAATGTTATCACAAAATCAGGTACTGAAGGCTGCCAATCAGCAAGATTCTGTGTAACTATTTCAAACCAGGCTTTAGACTAAGGCTTAGCCTCCCTAGTCAGAGAGGGCTCTCTCACAGACTATGAATATTGACTAATAACAAGGAAAGATGGCTAACTCTTAAAACACATGCAAAATAAGCTGGCTGGACAAATATTAAAGTGATTCCCATTGGGCTTATGGAGTCCCACACATCTCAGCAAACAAAGAACACTATCCTTTCATAGAAATCAGGGCACTTTACATCTAATGTTCAAACATAACTTACATAAAACACAGTTTGCCAAGGCATACAGGAAGTCAGAGCATGACACATGAGTTCTGAGTGATTATGCAGTAACAAAACTGTAAAAGAACACCAAAGAGAATAAACCATCATACATTTGAACCATTAGATCTATTGTGAATCCTGAGAAGAAACAACAGCCATTTGCATTACTGAAATCTGCTATACATAAACCAAAATAGTCTTGTCTTTTACCAAAACATCCAACCCTGATTACATAGATCTTCCAGCTATATATAGAAACATAATTCTAACTACTTGGAGCTTCCTCCTCTAGCATGAGGGGAGCTCGATGACTGCATGACACCTATTTGCTTTTAACAAACTCATAAATTCAATAAGGAACTAACTGTAGTGTTTAAGAGTCCTAAACCAACCATAACTCTAACTCTATCTTCTTCATAAATTGATTCCTCCTTACAGCTTTAACACCTGTCTTTCTCTTCGTTCAGCTGAGATGGCATGAGATGGCATAAGATGGGCAATTAATGTCCCATGCTGGCTTTGAATACCGAAGGCTTTGATCTATTCTGTATTGGCTGAAAATATCCCTAAATTTTCGGTTCTGGTCCCCCATCACCGAGTATGCAGCAGTGGATACTTTAATTCTTTAATAACCCAAGAGAATAGGGTAACACCATGCTCCTGATATGCTGGAGGCTCCTTGGTAGACAGGTGTGACACAAGAGTGGATACAGAGTTGACCATTAAAACCTCCAATTCTCTAGGAAGTGGACACTCCCCCGCGCAAACATCATGGCAATCATTTTTGAGACACTGAATGTGATCTTCTCCGCCAGCAAATTTGAAATATTCTGGCATGTCAGCTATAGTTACATAACTGAAAACAGGCCAACTTGATTTCAGAAAGAATGAAAGTATAAATTACTAGTAGAGAAAATTGTAAGTGTAGCCAGTTGCGATGAGTGAAATAACTCCAATGATCAATGTAGACAGCAGTGTTACATTCAGAAGTAAACCCTGCCCCAGGGAACCTGCTAATGTTATTGTACCATCTGCAAGCACTTGAGCCAATGTTCCAGCTTCTGTGGACAACAAACCACCGTTGTAGGCCCCTCGTGCTAACCTTGAGGACATGACCTTTGATAATAAGAAAAGGTTCACACCTTCAAGAACTTCTGCAGATACAAATGTGATAAATGCTCCACTCACATACTGTGCAACTGAGTAGGGGAATATTATATTGAAGCTTAGCAGGACACCAACGCATGTAAACACTTCAGCAACAAATAAAATTTGCCTGCCCTCAAACATGTTGCTGATATAGTTTCCAACAGCAACATTGATTGGTAAAAGTGTTAATCCAAGCAATGCAAGGAATATTGCAACTGAGCTGGTAGTATGATGTGACAACACTCGACTCAGAAAACAATATCTCCATTGCATACTTGAGCATAAAATATATCAAAACTTGCACCTTTACAGGTGGGGTGACTAATTTATATGCCTCAACAATTGAACTTGCAGGTTTTCGACTGTCTTTTGAAATACATAATAGACTTGCAACCTGTGGATGGTGTAAAGACCTTGGAGGATCCCTGAGAAAAACTGTTGGCATGAAGCAACCAGCAATTCTGCATTCTCCTCGAGACCATACTCAATCCAAAGCAGCAGAAAACCTCTGTTTATCCTCTGTAGTCAAAGATACTCTAACCATATTCCTTTGGCTTAAATGGACATTTTCATCCGAGCATTAGCTGAGAAATCTTCAAGATTTAGCCGATAAGTAAGACTACCAAGAGTACCAACTGCAGTTTGCATCACTTTGTTCGGTGGTTGCTCATGTGTGTTTGTAAAGATGTTCCTTGTTGCGCTGACTGCCTTTGTTCCAGGGGGCCACACCAACAAGATAGTTTGGCTCAATTGCATCTGAGTTCTAGATACGATCATAAGGGTCATCTGGATATCGTAGGGGATCCTTACTTCTGGAACCAAGATTTATTCTTGCAGTAACCTTCAAGAAGAAATCTTCCTCAAAATCTATTGCACACATTTAATCATTGAGAATGCGCAACTCCAATTGAAACATCTAAAACACACACATTAATTACACTAGATGCTGCTCTCAAGATAATTTCTTCAACATATATATCTGTTGCAGTTGCAATTGTTATAGTGATTCAACGCGTGGTGTCAAGATAGAGGTTGAACTTTGGGTATAACTGCCATATAGGAATGTTGCTCTAACAAGTTACCGTGTCCTCTCTGTAGCATTCAAGGCATAACAATACTTCTTATTATCTGCTGGAAAATATCTTAAACTCTGGTATTGTCGACGGGTTTTAGTCGAAACATTGATTTTTACTGCCTTGCCACTTGTCACAGTTCCCACGTCAGGAATCCACTGAAGCCCAGTGGTATTATCAGTTAAATAAGCAGTACCTCCATTGACAAGAGCTTCGGCAAGGCATTTGAGCCCTGGACGCGGAATTGAACGCACAATCTGGATCCACAGCATTACTATGTTTGTCCGGAAGTGCCCTAAACTCTTCCTCGAGGCAATCCATAGCCTGGTGGTGAATATTTCCCAAGCGCTGCAGAACCGTCAAATCCTTCACATCATCCGGTAACTGGCTGAGCCCATCAACTAAACTTTGAATGTCATCAACTGCCCGTAGGTATGAATAAACTTGTTCCAGCTCCTCGCTCCAATTCGAACCTTCCCCAGCAAACTTGAACCCTGAACCTCCCCATATCCTGATCGTATCCTCCAAAGAACTCCGTTCCTCTTCCAGGTTTACAGGCAAGGCAAATTCATCATTTTCTCATTGTTTGTCCCATTAATATGGGGAAACCGGCCATCCAACTTAGAAAAAACGCGGTGCATATCATCGACTAGGGTTTCAACAATGTTTCCCACTGTTTCGTCCTCTTCGGGAGAAACCATTTTGAAATTTCTCCAACCATTAGCTGTAGAACCAAACTGAAATAACTTATTTCAGAACGACCCAAGATTGCAGAGAAACAGCTTCAACTATCAGCTTAAACTCTTTCTGCAAAAAGTTGAGAAACCATACAGGCTATACATGGACCCATTTTGAGAAGATCCATAGGCCTTTGAACTCTGCCACATACAATGCAACTTAGAGAACCAACCTTCCCCTGCTTCCACTTGTTTTGCTATAATGTCAAACTCAGACAACCGTGCTGTAATGCTTCTGCCAGCTAGCGGAAAGGCTTCTAAGCTGAAATAATGCTTTTAATGTTTGATGCGTTCACTTTTTACAAGCCCATGATATTTTTACAAAGAGCATCCCAAGACATACGCTGATATTCCAAGCTGCTTTTATCTTATAAATCCTTTCATCATTTGCGCCAGCTTGAAAGGAGGAACATAAACACCGCCACTTCTTCCAAGCGCCTTTTCAGTGTTTCTAACTCCCTCTTTCAGAACTCTGTTCAATAGGCATGCTAGGATTTTGGGTCTCCACTGAAAACTCGAACAAATCCCCAATTTCGTAGCACGCTACGAAATCACCTAAACAGGTAGCGCTGCGAAACTGCTAAAAAGGATTCATGCGCTGCGAAAACACCTTGTCCTTAAGCTAGGCTAAAAATTTTTTGGCAACAGAATTTTCAGTGATAACAGGTGATATATTTCATGATTTGCAAACTGACTTTGTTCCATGGTGGCAACATTCTCGTTCTTCGCACCCCATTTTTGTCCTCCGAGAATTCTTCCTCAGGTGGAAAGAATTCTTTCTTTGCCTGCTGGCTCAGCTTTCTTTCTTCCTTATCCCACGGCAAACCCATAGGAAGTTCTGTGATCCGGCTGATATGTTGCGGAGTGAGCTTGAGGCTTAGACCTCTGAAGTTCACTGTGGCCAATGTCTGGGATTTAGGCTTCAGAGCCTGCAAGAATTCTTCGGCCACTTCATCATCGTAACCCTGCAGCTTATCACCAAAAAGACATCCATTGTGCTCTGGTGAAGAGCTCTACCACTGCCGGGTTTTCCCTTAATTTGGTTGAATCAGTGGGTTCCCGTCTTATAAACCCACCTGGCATGATGAACACGGTTGTTTTAATTAAAGGTGGCAAATGCGAAAGAGATTTGGTCTATTAAGACAGAGCATGCACATAATCCACAAAATTCAACACAGTCTACTTATACTGACATCCTGTAGAACGACAGCATAGGCACAACAAACAACAATTTCACCAATATCTTTATGACCAGACTGTGGACGATGGTCTTGCCACTCTTACTAACCAGTTGCATGAAGAGTTCAGGGTTACCTCTTTAATTGGCCACCTTTTTTCGTGAAGCACCCGCTTCCCTGTAGAAGACTGCGTTCCTGTAGAGACTGCGTTCCTGTAGAAACTGTGTTCCTGTAGGAGCAGTGCGCAATTTTCGGGGAGGACTGTAGTTGGCCTGCGCTCGAGGTGTGCTTCACCGGCGTTCTGGTAGCCAACAGCTCGGCATATCAAAGTGCAGAGGAGATCAGAATAGCCACCCGAGTTTGAAGTGGTGGTTGATAAATGCATGCGCATGATCTAGCCGATTAGATTTTGAATCGACGCAATCCGTGGCGCGGGGGTGAGCTGTCCCCGCCGGACCGTTGGGCGACATCATCCATCATTCGCCTACGTATTCACTTGTTGCCACATCCATTCCCACAGATCTGCCGCCGCCTTTTCCTGTTAAACTCTTGCTTCCAACGGGAGTGTTCTCACGTGCGTGCCGCTCATTCTCTTTGTCGTGGCCGCCACCCAAACATCCAATTACACCATAACTAGCCGACGTGGCCAGTCGACTGGCCATACGGTCGCTCAACCATTCACTTTTACACCATGCAAACAATTCAAAGTAAAATTCATGCGATTTGATGGAAGGAAGGGTCGAGACACTTACTTGCGTGGCTGCACACGATTTTTCCAGTCTTTGGACGATGGTGAGTGGATCTACCTGCTGCATGCAAACTTACACAGACCCGGAGGCTCATGGTTACAGGCTGCCGACGATGGAGTGGATGCTTGGGTTGCATGCGCCCGCGTTTCATTGCAGATGGCAGTGCTGTGAATGGTATCCACTCTAGTAGGTTGAACTGTTACAGGATTCCCGCAAGGTGCCTCGTAACAGTTCTTCATCCTTGGGTGCATGCTGCACGACGGAGGATCTGGCCTTTCAATCACGTTCCCAGAGCTTCTGATGCCTGTGGTATGAGATCTCAGCATTTGTTTATCTTCGAAAATGGCTTTTCCCGCGAGAACTCATCGATCTGCTTTGTTGGTGCAGGGAACTTGGTTGCATGTTGACAAGGATGGTGGAGCAAGGTAACAGCAATGTGCAAGGGTGCCAACAGAGGCTTGCATGCGTCCAAACCAATCCGTAGTCGCTAAATCTCCTTTTAAGATGAATTCTGGGCCGTCCCAAACTTCTACAGGAAGTTTCCTGTAGAACACAGAGCTTCCTGTAGAAAGTTCGGGCTTCCTGTAGAAAGTCTGCACTTTCCTGTAGAAAATCCGCGTCTTCCTGTAGAAAGACTGCATCTTCCTGTAGAAAGACTGCATCTTCCTGTAGAGGACTCAAACCATGATAAAATTGCACATACCTTGAAAAGAACATGGGTACCCTTGGAGGAGGTGCTGGTGAGGTCTCTTGACAGCATGATAAGGACCCTTGGCTTTGAGTTGAAGGGCTTCCTCTCCTCCATAGAACATCTGCAACCTGCATGCAATTTTACCATATTTTGCTTATTGTTTTTTTTTTTTTTTTTTTTCTCGTTTTTTTTTTGAAAGATAACAGGGGCACCTCAAAGAGGTTTTCACTCGTGCCATCTGCCCTGAGCGCCTCAGAGAGGTTTTCACTCAAGGATCTTTTTCAAACCTTTTCTCTTTTTTTTTGAAAGACAATAGGGGCGCCTCAATGAGGTTTTCACCCCTACCACCTGCCTTGGGCGCCTCAGAGAGGTTTTCACCCAAGGATCTTTATTATTATTATTATTATTATTTTTTTATATACCTCAGGGTATGCTAGAAGCAGAGGCAGAACCCCTCTCTAGGACCAATACAGATTTCTCCATAGTTTTGATGAACTCTTGTCTTGAGAGAGCTCTCCTGTAGATCTTCAATCGATGCCCGTTGACAAGCATGGGAATGGCTTCCTCATCAAATGTTCGAATGAGGACAGATCCATTGTCATGGCATTTTTCCACTGCATATGGGCCTAGCCATCTGGTTCTCAGCTTCCCCTTGAAATCTTTGTATCTGGAGTCATACAACAAAGCCCAATCTCCCTGCTGAAATTGCTTTTCATGGAGATGTTGGTCATGCCACACCTTTCTCTGAAGTTGAACCACTTCTGAGTGAAGGAGGGCCTGCATTCGGTGCTCATCCAGGCCATTCAGTTGCAGTAGCCTTTCTTGTTGCGCATGGCTGAGATCTAGGTCCAGCTGAGCTGCCATCCTTAAAGTGTTGTATTCAAACTCAATGGACAGCAAAGCTTTCTTCCCATAGACCAGCTCATACGGTGTGAAGCCGGTGGTGGTCTTCCAAGTGGTGTTGTAAGCCCATGTGGCTTCAACCAGGCGATCTGCCCAGTCCTTTCTGCTGCTGCTCACCACCTTAGTCAAGATCCCTTCTAATGCTCTATTGGTGACTTCCACCTACCCATTTGCTTGAGGGTGATAAGGGGTGGAAGTCCTATGCTTGATCTTGTGATGAGCTAGTAGATCTTCAACCAGGTTGGAGGTGAACTGGCTCCCTTGATCGGTGACCAGCTCTCTTGGATAACCAAACTTATAGAAGATGTTTTCTCTTAGGAACTGGACCACCTTTTCTTCTGTTGCTGCTTTGATTGCTTTGGTCTCTGCCCACTTTGTCAAATAGTCAGTACACACAATGATGTAAGTCCTTTGCCTCGAAGAGGGGTTGATTGGGCCCACAAAGTCCATGCCCCACTTCTAAAATGGCTCAAGAGTCACTTGAGGTTGGAGAGGCATCTCATCCCTTTGGGTCGGTTTCCCCATTCTTTGGAATTGGTCACACTGACTGACATATCTTCTGACATTTTGATGAAGTGTGGGCCAATAGTAGCCTGCCTGCAGGATTTTGAAGGCAGTTCTCTTTGCTGCAAAATGTCCTCAACAAGGCCCATCATGACAAGTGAGGAGGATATCAAAGAATTCCTCCTCCCTTACACAACGCCTTAAGATCTGATCGGGGTCAAGCTTGAACAGATTGCCCCCGATCCAAGTAAATGAGGCACTTTTTCTGATGATTCTGCTCTTCTCTCTGGAAGATAGGTGTGGAGGGAACTGTGCTGAAACAAGATAGTTTGCTATATCAGCAAACCATGGAGAGAGTACTGAAATAGCAAATAGATGTTCATCAGGCATATGGTCATCCACTGTTCCATCCTCATCTGCAGACAAATCCAATCTAGATAAAAAGTCAGCAACAACATTTTCTCTACCTAGTTTGTCAACAATGGTTAAATCAAACTGCTGCAATAAAAGTAACCATCTAATAATACGAGCATTCACATATGGTTTATTCATTAAATATCTAATTGCAGCATGGTCAGTATGTACAAAGGTCTGGTAACCAGTAATATAATGTCGGAACTTGTTCAGTGCATGGACCACATCCAAGAATTCTTTCTCGGTTACAGTGTAATTCAGCTCAGCTTTAGACAATTTTTTGCTAACAAAGTAAATGGCATATGGAAGTTTTTGCTCAACTTGTTCTAAAGCTGCACCTATGGCTTTGTTCGAGGCATCAGTGTGGATGTGGAAAGGTAGGGCCCAGTTTGGACCTCTCAGGATCGGGGCTGACACCAACTTATCCTTCAATTCATTTAAAGCCCTCTGACAATCGTCAGTCCAATTAAACTCCACATATTTTGCCAACAGGCCAAACAATGGCGAGGCTAGCTTGCTGAAATCTTTAATGAATCTCCGGTAGTATCCTGCTAATCCCAAGAAACTCCGGACATCCCTTACCTTTTGAGGAGATGGAACCCTCTTGATGAGAGCAATTTTGTTAGGATCCACCTGCAACCCTTGGCAAGAAATGGTATGGCCTAGCACGGTCCCTTCAGTCATTAGGAATTCACATTTTTCAGGATTAAGGGACAAGTTCATCTTGGTGCATTTGGTTAGGACTTTTCCCAGGTTGGACAATGCTTCCTGGAAGTTGGCCCCATAAGGAGTAAAGTCATCCATATAGATTTCTACTGCATCATGGACTAGCTCCGAGAAGATGCTCAAGACAGCTCTCTGGAAGGTAGCAGGAGCATTGCATAGCCCAAAGGGAAGGACTCGATAGGCAAAGGTACCCCAAGGACAAGTGAAGGTGGTCTTATCTTGGTCTTCCGGGCTGATTTGGATTTGGTTGTACCCGCTAAACCCATCCAGGAAAGAGAAGAACTTCTTTCTTGCCAGTCCATCCAACACTTGATCTATGAAAGGTAGAGGGAAATGGTCCTTCTTGGTAGCTTTGTTCAGTTCTCGGTAGTCCACACAGATTTTCCATTTCCCATTTTTCTTGGGAACCAACACTAGAGGGGACACCCATTCACTATCTGAGATGGGGTAGATGAACCCGGCATCCAACAGTTTTTGCAATTCTTCCTTGACAATGTCCTTAAGGGTTGGATTCATTCTCCTCTGAGGTTGCCTAACCGGTTTACAATCCTCTTTGATGTATATATGATGGGTACAGACCGAAGGATGGACTCCTTTCATTTCCTTATAGCTCCAAGCAAAAGCATCTAGGTGGTTGGCCAACAGACTACACAGCTCTTTTTCCTGGGAAGGAGATAGGGAGGAGCTGATCTTCAATGCTTTCTCAGGGCCGAACTCCACATTCTTGACTCTGGGAGTAACAGGGTTGGTTGTACAAAGATCCACTAAGGTGCTGGTTTGGGCATCCTCCACCAATTTCTCTAAGGGTAGTGCACTGGAAGGTGGATTCTGGATCAAGGTCTCGATCAAGTCATCCTCGGTTGGGGGGTCTCTTCTAGTGGTATCTAAGGTGCACAGAGGTGCTGAGTACACCTCGTCTTCTTCTCCTTCTTCCAACCAGAGTGGTAAGTCATGCTCTAAGGAGGGTTGGGCAGGAGGGTATAGGACTAACTTCTTGGACAAGGGACCATTTTTGATGGTCATGTTTCCTGCACGACAACTTATGTAAGCATCTGCAGTAGCTAACCAAGGCCTTCCCAAAATGAGAGGATATCCAGTAAGCTTGGCCTTTGGTTGCAGAACCAGGAAGTCTGCAGGGTATTCCCAAGAGTCAATAGAGACCAAGACATCCTCCACAATCCCTTCGGGAGTCACGGTGGAGTGATCTGCTAATTGCAGTACTGTCGAGGTCTTCCTCAAGGAACCCTGAAGATTAAGTTTAAGCATGGTATCCCTGGTCATCACATTAATGGCAGCCCCCAGATCAATCAAGGTGTGAGGTATAAGGGTGCCATTGATGTGAACATCTACTACAGGACTTCCAGGATCTAGGTACTTTGGGCAGATGACTTGTCCTAACATAAGGTCAGACAGTTGTCCTATGACATTGATAGTTGAAGCATCTTTCTTCCGTCTGCCTGGGTGTTTGAAACGCTTCTCCTTAACCAGTTTGTTGTATATTGGCACATCCTTGATGGCTTGGAGAAGTGGTATTTTTACACACAACTGCTTGAGCTCACCCAGAAGCTCTTCCTCCTCTGGGTTGGGTTGTGTGGTGGCTGTTAGTCTCTCAGGAAAGGGTGGAATAACCTTTGGTTCACTTTCTTGTTTATCTTCCTCATCCTCTGGGGGAGGAGGTTGGCGATCTGGTAGAGTCTTTCCAGATCGAAGATTGATCTCCTGGATCTCCACAGCATAGGTAGGGCATGAGGTTTCCCCAGTGTATACCTGCTGGGCTTGTCATTGTTGGGGTTCGGGTTCGGTTGAGCAGGAATTTGAGGTTGCCTTGGAGGAGAAGGAGGTAATGGCTGAGGTTGAACTGGTGGTGGAGGCAAGATGGCAGGAGGAGTGTTGTATTGGGGCCTCCACCCCGACTGAGGTGCATTCCATTGAGGCTGTGGCTGGGCATGTGAGTGATATGAATGAGAAGTAGGTTGAGTGGGGTACTGAGGTGGATAAGACCATGGAGGAGGCATGGACCATGAAGGATGAGCAGGGGGACCCCAGGAAGGCATAGGAGTCAATTGGTTGTGGCTGTAATAAGCTTGAGATGCCCCTTGCATCCCCTGCTGATAAGGTCTAGATCCTTGTGGCCTCCTTTGGTTGAGGTAATAGAGAGGTTCAGTGGGAGCTTCTGTCCCTTGGTACATGGCTTTAAACCCAGGTAAGGTTGGACACTGATTTGTGGGATGGTCCTCCTCACAAACGAAACACACTTCAACCAAATGCAATGGACATTCGTTCTTAGGGTGTGTCCTTGTGCACCTAGGGCAGAAGACAGCCAAGGCTCTCTCAGCTTCTTCTTTCTTTTGCTGAATCCTGAATGTGTCAAGCTGCATGGCAATGGTCTATCTCACCTCACTCTTAAGATCTTCTAATTGATTTGCAAGCTCATGTTTGGAGAAAGGGACACTAGTTGAGGTGTGGTTTCCTCTACCTCGTTTCCGAGCTGCCCTGGAGTGGTTTCTAAACACAGTCTTGATGTCCTCATAAGGAAGTTGGTAAATGTCCCCCCTAGCTAACATGTGAAGGGTATCTAAGAGGTCTTCAGGGACTCCTCGGAGCAGGACCAACTTGAGCGATTCAGGGTCAAGTGTGCACCTGGCCCGCTTATAGCTTAGTTGGAACCTCTCCTCATAATCCTCTAAGGACTCATCATTTCCCATGGTCATCCGAAAGATTTCCCCCTTTGTTTCCTTGGACCTACAGTAATCCCGGTACTTGGTATTGAAAGCTTGATGCATTTGAGCCCAAGTGGTGATACTATTCCCAGGTAAGCCCATGAACCAGCGTAATGCTGCATCCTTAAGAGTGGAAGGGAAAAGTTTCAGCTTTTGCTCATCTTCGGTGTAGTCATAGGTTCTACAAAGGACAAAAAACTCAAACAGGAAGGTATCCGGATCTTCAGTAGTCAGCCCATGGAAGTGAGGTAAGGCGGAGGGGCTAATGTTCTTCATTTTCATTTCTCCATTGGTCTCTCGGATGGGGAAGGCACCTTCTATTCTCTCATCTTCTCTTCTATTGTCAGCCATAGCTTCAGATGGAGTGGTCTCTAGCTCTTCTTCTACTATAGGATCTTTGTATATCTCAGGATGTTCACCTATAGGTTCTTCTGGGTCACTGTCACCAAAGAAGAGAGAAGGGTGACTCAGTGATGTGGTGGGGGTGTTTGGTAGGAATTTGCCTGATTCTATCTCGGTTCCTACGAGGCATGAAAAGGAAAAGACTTTCTTTTTCTTTTGATTGTTTTTGCTTTGCTTTTCTTTTGGTACCTGCAAAACTGAGACAGATTGATCTACAACTAACTATGAAAGATGCAGAATTAAACTGAAAGCAGGAAAGAACTAATCTACTTTGCTCAAATGAAATTGCAAGAATGGAAATGCTAGTCTACGCTTGCAGAAAGGAAATGCTAATCTATGAAAGCAGGAAATGCTAATCTATGAAAGCAGGAAATGTCTATTCTACTCTTGCAGAATGGAAATGAAGTAAACTACTTAGTAGAAGGCAAGAGTAAGAAAGTAGAAGAAAAGCAACAATTACTAATACTCTGACGCTTCCCCGGCAACGACGCCAAAAAGATGGTGGGCTCCAGTATTGTAGCAATAATGCTACAACTCCTGGAGCTTCCTATCTCTAATTTTTTCAACCCGGTAGTTCGTACAAACTTGGAAGCGACGGTGCTGTATGCACAAGTACTAGCTCTTGTCGCAGCTGTCACTTGGTCAGCTGGCACAAGTCCGCTAGGGCTCAAGCCAACTTCTATATGCTCACAGAAGAAGCTTTATGAGTGATGGACGAAAGCTAACTTAAAGGAGACTAATCTACTTGCAGAAGGAAACTGAAAGCCAACAAAGCATGAAAACCCTAGTAAACCCTAATTTGACTAGCTAGGCCCTTACAATGCAAAACTGTGAATGAAACTTCTACCAATGATGCCATTACTTGTAGTGAGCTGAAATACATGCATCTAAGCTACTTGCATTTGAAAAGACATGTTTTTGTATTTTTTTCATTAAGTGGTTGGATTTATTGTGATGGTGCTTTTGATTAGGGTTTGACTGTGCAGGAGCGATTCGAATGGAGGGAAAGCATGGGCAAGGTCAGGATGGCTAGGGGAGGTCCCAGAGGGTCTCTAGCATCCATCCACAGAATTCTACCACGTTCGGATGCTCAGCAACCGATTTTGTAGGCTTCTACAGGAAGTCTGCAGGGGATCCTACAGGAAACTCAGGGGTTCTACAGGAAGTCTGTGCATTTCTACAGGATGTTCGATTGTGGGAGTTTTGGGATATGGTGAAGTGATGGAGTGGTGTGGGAGGATAGGTGAGATGGAGATGGAACTGGTGATGGCTCAGGAGCAGAGAAGTCAGATGGAGAAAGAGTGCATGCAGTGGGTTGATGGCTGGAAGGATGGGATCAACGAAAGGTTAAGAAGATGAAGCTACGTGGCAATGGATGAGTTGGAGGGTAAATGAGCTGGACAAAGGCAAAGTAGGTGGCTTGAGGAGGGATCTAGAAGAAGAAGAAGGAAGTGGAATGATATGGAGCAGTGTAAATGAAACAAATGACTTATGTCTTGCACCAACAACGAGAATTCATTGACCTATGATACCTGTGCCATTAAACCTATGAACAGCAATGGAAAACCGAGAAAAGAAGCCGTGCATGGAATGAAAAATGTAGAAGTATAGTTCAATATCAAAAGTGCATGGATGGATCTTCAACGAAAAGGACTATGTTGCAGCTTGCATGGAAGTAAAAGAACTACATTTCTCTTTTTGGTGGTTGTTATGGACTGCACCCCAATCCCTAAGCAGAGATGGCAGTGATCTCTAACAACCTTTTTCTTGGAGCTCCTGTATTACAAACCTCCTATCGAATCTAAGCAACTAAAAGCAAAGTAACCATAAGCTAATCCTATTCAATCTCATAAAACTAAATCAGCAGACTGTAAATTCGAATTGCATGTCAAAGTAAAGAAACGAAGTGCTGGAACGAAAGGTAAATAACATTACAACACCGAGGAGATCTATTGCTCTCAGGTTGGGCCCTAACCTGAGAGCTATAGCTCCCTTAGAAACTCAGAATGAGATCAAAATCTGCCTGTCTTTATTCATAACCAAAAATCTGATGCCATGCCAAAACTGGCTTACAAAAAGAACCAACACCGAGCTGTAGCTCGTACTTCGAAATTACAAGAGTAATACAAAAGTTCAAAAAGCTTCTATCCAAGGCTACGGCCTCAGTATTTATGCAAAATGATAATCCAACAGGTTTCCTTGATTTGTGGAGCTCGGCTGTCCAACTGAAGGTTAAACTGCTGATCCTGTAGAACAGTTATAACTGTTGTTCCTGTAGAACAGTTGGCTACCTCTAAGCTCGGTGGGGAGATTGGTTGGAGCTCGGAGCTATGGTGGGAATCACGAGGAAGGTCCCCAAGACTGTGGACATCCTCTCCTAAAAACCAGCAGTGCCACCTCATTGTCTCCTTGTCTCCTTTCTCATGGTCTTTGCTCCCTTTTAATGCCAAAAACCTGAAATCATCATGTATTAGTCACGTAGATAGAATGCCTACCCTTCTTCCTACAAACAACACGAATAAACCAAGAAATGAATGCATAAGCAATAAAAAAATGAATGGTTTGAGCAAAGCAAGTAGGCCAAATGAGCCCAAATTGTACCAAAAATTGGGGCTCATCAATAACTGAAGGGAAACTTCTATTTGAAGTGAGGCCGACTTGTATGACTGAAAGTAGGCCGGCTCATTGCTAGGAATAATTTCATTAACTTAAAAATTCAATATCTCACAAACTATTGGGAGTTTCGGGGAAAATAAAGGCTCATTAGAAAGAGGAAAAAATCCTTTTTAAGATGTTCTAGGATCCATTTTGAAAGGATGCCTCCAAGATGTCCAAAATAATTTTTCTTTGTGAGTGTCCTTAAATTTTATGCATAAAAATTTTGGGACAACATGAGGAATGTTTGGGACAACGTGGCTTCTTCATTCTTTGGCTTCTTCATTTACCAATGTCATCATAGGATCATAGTTTCATTATGTAGGAGTGAAACATCCATGTAGTATGACACATCAACAATGTCCTTCATATATTGGTGCAGTCATAGTGATGTAGTGATATGTCATAGGTTCCAAGGTAGTCTTCCAATCATGTTACTTGTGGAATTTGTTGGGTTCTAGCTTGGTATTGATAGGTTCTAGTTTGAAATTGACTAGATGTCCCGAATGAGGGATTTGAACCAGACTACGTTTTGGGTCCTACTTATTGATTAAAAGGTGTATTTTGAGCCTATTGTGAGCTATGTGGAGGGTACAATAGTTGGTAGGGTATCTGGGCCAAAAGAGGCTGTTGATACGGGATTTGGCCTGATTCAGATGGAATATATGATCCACTAGGAAAATGTACACTTCCAACATTTTGATTAACTCTGATAGCATGAGTTTGAGATCCAATCACATAAGTTCCACTCAAAATAGGAGCTACATATGGAGGAGGTGGCTATTTCCCCCATGTGGTGGGATAGGTGGTGGTACATATTGTCCACTTAATGGAGGACCTGAGGAACCTATAGGGACATTAACCATCCCAATCGTAACTTTGGGTTGTACAAGAACTGAGGAAACTGTAGGTTGTATAGGAATTTGAGAGGTCACGCTTGAAACAAATGGACCAGAAGTAGGCATGGCACCTGATGACCAAATGGGATTATGATAAAGTGAAGACACACTTGGAGTAACCTGGTGTAAACAAATGTTCTTATTTCAGGTGGTGGTGGAGATGGCACACTTCCCACATATGGAAAACCTTCAGGTGGAAAGTTATATTCAGAATCATTGCCAACACCAAGAGTGTGAGTGGCTGAGACTTCTAGCGGAGGATCTCGAGGAGAGGTTGTAAACTCACCTTCTGATGCCATGAGTGGAAACATTTGGTGAGAGGGTAATCCACGATGATCATGGATAAAGTTCCAAAGGTACACCATGATTATTGTACAAAATATACGGTCGTTGAGGAGATATGACCAATGGATCAAAAAGCAGATTTGGAGGGAATAATAAATACCTCTATGGAACCTCAGGAGTTTCTGAGTCAGATCCTGAGATGATGAGTCTCGAGTCGGGGGATGAGAAGCAAGGGATTGAATGCTCAAGATAATCCCAAGTTCAAAACCTTGGGATTCAAGTGACTGTGAAATCTCGGGATGGACTCCTTGTGATGACCCTTCAGTGTCAGATGATGAAGGGGATATGTACGACGAACCTAGTGGTTCAACCATGATGACCTTCTATCAAAAACAAAAGGAGGTGGTTAATTTGAGCTTACAATTAAAATTTACTATTAATGAGGAAATGTGAGGCCAAGGATAACTGCATAGGTAAGTCATGTTATTTCGGGCAGTTAAATTTGAGAACTTAGAAACAAGAAATAAATAAAAAATGGTGTACTAGGCAAGAGGGTCTACCAAGTATCCATGAACTGCTATATACAGCTTAGCCAAAACCAAGGACTTAACATATGACGACCAATCTCCTTGAATGATGTGTTCGGTGTATCACATCTACAAGGGGGTTGAATTGGTTACCTGTGGCTAAAGGATATCAACCTAGTGGGGTCTCCCAATATATACACGATGGTATGGGGAGCATAAGTCTGTGTTAACGCTGTCTAATTCATAACCGTTCGATGAGAGCGTTCCCATATACTTGCAATATTAGAGTGCCTCCGATATACTTGAGAGTATTGGAGAACCTATTATATACTTCCATACGTGGGATGAGATTTAACCCTCGGGATACAATACTGACAGATAATGACAATTTCTAGGTTTATAGACGCCAAAACACATCTCTAGCCTAGACCTCTAAATGTTTGCATTAAGTTCCAAATGCTCCTTAGGTTAATTCGGTAAATTTTAATGTTGTTATTGATTATGTTTCAATTTTTTGGCTCAAACGATGTCACCTAAATCCTAAAATGCAACTATATGAGAAAATGAAACTTTGCACTTCAATGAATGCTATACTAACAAGGAAAGAGAATTCAATCATTAATGCATCAAACAAGGGAATGCATCAAAGAACATGCCTCCACTAACTTTTCTTTTCCAAATGAAATATGCAAAAGCAAAAACTAAACTTCACTTTCACTATCCAATATGCAATCGATCGAAAGAAAAAATGAATTTTACTTCACTAAGATGCACTTTATGTAAATGATGTTCTTTTTGATTTCAGATGCTCTAATGAAATTGAACTTTAACTAAAGCAATAAAATCAGATTTTTTATTCAAATGCTCCTAATGAAAATGATGCACCAATCAAAGAAACACCAAATCAAATCCAAAAGCACTTAATGAAAATGTCTTTCGCTTTTCTCTTTTGAATAGAGAAACAAATATGCTCTTTTTCGTTTGTAAACCAAGCAATGTAATCTATGCTTGATGAATAACAAAGATGAATCTCAATTGTAAGATGACCGAACACAATTGAAAAGAAACTTTGTAAAAGACAAACCGAAACTAATGCAAACAAATGTTTTGAATGATTTTAACAGATAACCAGATCTAACCAATCAACAAACCAAAAAATCAGTGACACTTACAAGCGGCAAGTGACAATCAAATTACCTATAAACCCTAAAATTGATCCAATTTCACTCAAACAAATGAAAGCTCAAAAATATAAGAATTTTCTAATCAAATCAGGGAATCAGACAAAACACCAATAAATCCAATCGCACAGGACAAAGAAAAGGCCTTAGAGGCTCATACACATTGGATTTTGATAGAGAAACCCTAAATATTTTTCCAATATATGAGATTAGCGTGACTGTAATGGCCAAAATAACGTTGAAAAAGGGATCAATGCAACTGTTTTAAAGGAAAACGTGATGGCAGCGTGACTGTCAGAGCAAAAAATGTTTTGGGTGAGGAAAAAGGCAAAAAATAAAAAATATTTCCACAAACACATCAAACTTTGCACTCTAAGGTAGCAATCAATGATTGTGCAGACCTATACAAACTCAAACTAACTGAGAACTCGATGGTCGATCAAACTGATTAAGAGATCATATGAAAAAAAGAGGATGAAGAGGCTGTAGCTTCCCCAGTGGAGTCGCCATTTTGTTATGAAGGAAAATCCCTTTTGCGGACATATGCGATCTCTCTAGCCCAATGCCTCTCTAGCCCAATGAGTGGTTTTATCAAAAAAATAAACAAACTAACATATAATTTCCTAGTTTACGTTTAACAACTGCAGAGAGAGAGAGTGAATTACCTCACTCTGATGCTAATCGCTCAATTCCTTCGGAGATGACTTTGATTCCTTCGCTTCTAGGATCGCTTCTTACTTGTTCTTCACATCCAAGTAGCTACAAGATAGATCAAAGAGCAATGCAAGATACAAGAGCATATATGGCATACATCAAACATAAACTACTTAATATATCAAGGAGTATTAAGCTAAAAGCATAAACATTTACACATTTATGGAAAGTGAACATTAGATGTATATATTAATAAGCTAAAAAGGGAAGCATACAATCTATATCTTGATGTTGGAGACCTCCTTTTGGTGGATGTTCAAGTCCAAGTAAAGACTCTTCAAGCACTCCTTCTCCAAGTTAGAATGGGTAGCATTTGGGCATAATATTAGTATAGGAATGCAGGTAATCAATGACCAACCATTTGGGGATGGAAGGGAGTTTATTTATAGGAAGGGAGAGGGAGTTAGAGATCCAAAAAAGAGGGAGGAAGGTCCACATCTCATGGGGAAATCCCATAATGATAATATCAAGAGGTCCAAATGGAAGAGCTCGACTATATCAACAACAACCAATATTGTTCTCGAAGTTTCTAGTGCACGTAGATTCTCCTCTAGTTTGGGAAAACCTACCAGAAGAGGTTCAGAGCGGGTTTTCATATCAAAACCCAGGCTGGAAATGCTAGGGTAAAGTAGAGAAACCCACCATCATCACGGGTAGACAGTGGAGCAAAATGCGTTGGCCCTAAAAATTATGGTTTTAGCTAACCTTCTTAAGAATTGACTTAGGGTAGTTTTCCCTTGGTTCTTCAGGGAGGTTTTGGTTTGTATATCACGATGGATATGCTGCACAGTTGTCAATGTTTTGGCACTTCGGGATATGGAACAGGAAGTGAACAGGAGGTGTGACAAAATTCTATGTAACACCTGGTGAGCCACTTTCCTTGGTGAAAGAGTTGGCCAACTTTGACAACCTGATATAATTGGATATTCCATTGGTGAGTGTTCTTAATATGCATGTCAACGATCTGATAATTTTTGGCATGTTCCATGCAATCTTGGTTTAGCTCTATTGGTGTGAGTTATTATGAGATGTTTGACGTGTCTAGCAATGGGGTAAAGTATGGTCGTAGCCGATCCACATTGAATACTTGATGTAGACCAAGGAATCATGGAATTTTGAGCTCGAAAGCATTGTCTCCTATATCCTTAGTGATGGTGTAAGGCCCATATTAGAGCAAGTGAAGCTTGAGGTAGGCTCCAACGAGGTGCTCCCTCTAAAAATGTAACCATACTTTGTCGCCCACCTAAAATTTATGTGGCACCCGATGCTAATCATGATGTTGTTTGTACTTAGAATTTTCTCTCTCCAATATGTCATGGACCCAATGGAGGATGTGCTGAATGCATTCAATGAAGCTAGTAGCTCTATGAATTTCGGAATAGACATGTGCCAAATATGTCTGAGTAGCTACAAGTGGTATAGAAACATCAATGGGACATAGTGACTGGAATCTCAACCCCACCTGAAAGGGGTTGTGGCCAGTTGAGCTATGGAGAGCTTTGTTGTAGCTGTGCTGGACATAGGGGGGGATTTTATCCCATATGTGTGGATGCTTTGAGTTGTACATTTGCAGGATGTACATGATCATCCTATTGATGACCTTTGTTTGGTCATTAGTTTGGGCGTGGAAGGCCGTGGAATTAGTGATCTTGTTATCCAAAAGCGACCAGAGGCTTGATCAAAATGAACTTAGGAACTTGCTGTGCCAATCTGAGATAATGGATTGTGGGTTCCGAAAGTGTACCCACACTAATTCAAAGAAGAGTTTGAAAATGGATTTTATTGTGATACTCTTGTTGTAGGCCACTAGAATGACCATCTTAGAGAATCTGTTGATGACCACGAAAACATAGTTATTTCCATGCTTGGTAGAAGGAAGGCCCAACATGTAGCCTATGGAGATAGATTCCCAAGGCTAGCTAGGAGTTGGCAGAGAAGTATTCAGGCCTCGTTTCTTGATTGAGGTTTAGCAATGTCACAAATAGTGCAGGATTTTATGTACTTCCCAACATCTTGTCGAAGGTTTGGCCAATAAAAATACTTCAGTAATACTTCCACTATTTTCTCTACCCCAAAATTTCCAACCACCCGACTATAGTGCACCTCCAAAATCATCTTGGCACACTCGCTTAAAAGAACACATAGGTGTTCCAAGTGGCATAACGATGTGCCTTGGAGGTGAAAATATGGAACTTGCTTTCCTTCCGAGAGTATTTGGTATGTGGTGCCCAATCTTAGATCGCTCTTGTAAAGATGTGGATGTCCTGAAGTCTCATGTCCACAAGAGTCGAGTACAGTGGTCAACGCCATAACCAGCGGTCAACTGAGGCAGTGTGAAAAATTATTGGTGCTTCCCTTCTTGTACTTAATGTTCAAATGGAACCATTATTGATATGTGGACCATTTATGATGGTGATCATTCTGCAAATTTCCTTGTGTCTGTATGAACTGCAGGGGTCAGTGGTCTGTGTGAATGACTGTTTCCTTCCCTAGAATGTAATGCTTCCATTGTCGGCAGGTCTACACAATGGAATACATCTCCTTGTCATAAGTGGGATACTTTCAGATTGTATCCAAAGTGTCTCACTATGATATGACATCAGATGCCTATGCTTGGTAAGAATTGCAACAATAGCATAGTTGGAGGCATATATTTGAATTTCAAATGGTTGTTGCATGTGTGATAATGTGAGCAATAGTGTAGAGCACAGGCAATGCTTCAAACCAACAAATACCTTCCATTAGGATTCTACCAAAAGAAATTTTCTTTCGCTCTGCCCTTAGTGACTTGACTCAAAGGAAAAATGATATGAGAGAATCCCAACGCAAACCTGTGATAGAAAGTGGCAAGACCCAGAAAGTTGCAGAGCTCTGTTAGAGTGATTAGGGTTGGCCAATCCTAAACAATTTGTATCTTGGTTGGGTCCACATGCACAACCCACTCATCAATAATGTACCTAAGATATTGTACTTGGGTCATACCAAATGTGCATTTCTCCAAATTGGAACACAATTTGTGTTATTGGAGGGTTTGGAGGACCTCTCGAATATGGTGTAAGTGCTCTTCTGAACTTTGTTTGACGATCAGGATGTCGTCTAAATACACCACCATGAATGATTTGTTGAAGGGATGCAAAATGTCTTCCATCAATATCATGAAGGTTGTGGGGTCGTTTTTTAACCCAAAAGGCATGACCAACCATTCAAAAAGGCCCTCCTTGGATTTGAATGCAGTCTTCCACACATCAGAGGGTTTGATTGGTACTTGGTGATAATTGGACTTCAAGTCAATCTTGCGGAAATGTTTGGCCCCCTTGTGCAGTCCAAAAGGTCATCAATCCATGGGATTGGATACCTATTTTGGATAGTGATCTTATTCATCGCCTGATAGTTAATATGTAGCCTTCAAGTTCTATCCTTCTTATGTACCAACATGATTGGGATCCCACAAGGTGATGAACTTAGCCTAATGTGCCCTTTCTACAACAACTCCTGAATCTGCCTCTTGATTTCATTGTCCTCTAAAAAAGAGCATCGGTAGATCGGTCCATTAGGCAACGACGCACCTAGGGTCATATCGATGGAGTGCTTGACTTGACAGTCTAGGGGTACCCCTCTGGGTGAAGTGAATATGTCCTTGTACTCCTCCACAACCTTGTCCATTTACTTCTACCGCGCGGAGGAGCCCTGTGTGGAGGTTGTGGATGTGTCCATAATCTTCATATTTCTCTAAGGACGAATCATAAGGAAGACAAATTTCCCGGTCTGAAAAATGATCTTACTTCATTTTTTAGCATAGATCAAAGAAAAGGTGGTAGGTAGAGCTACCTCTGGCATCCTATACAATTTCTGACCCAAAGTAATGATGACAGAACGAGGTCTGGATTCATATACAACATGATGCTTTCATAGATATGGCTAACCTAATAAAACATCACAGAATTCCAGAGGGCCAACATTGCATAATAACTCATCTGCAAAGGTCTTGATGCTACAAGGAAAGTGACACTGCCAGATGACACACAGATTTTTCCCTTAGTGGAGCCACCTGATGGTGTACGACTGTGGGTGTGGCATTGTTGACAACTTCAATCTCTTAATGACCTTGGTTGAGATCAAGGTATTTTGGCTTCTAATGTTAATGATTAACTGCACTGGTGAAGCCTTTACTAGCATCTGCGAGTGGAAGAGGTGCTCCCCTTCATCTAGATGCTTAGGTTTCTCCCTTTGGAACTTGGTGGTGGCTACCATCGTAGTCAGTTCTGCGTCAATGATCTGCTTTCCCTTGTCGGTTCCCTTGTCATGTTCTAACTCATAATCAGAGCATGCATATGTCTTTGAGTATTTTAGCTCAACCACCAGCGTCTAATTTCTGTGACGTTCATTCGTGTTGTGAGTGGGATTTTTATGGAACTCACACCACTTGCCAATGTCCTTTTTCACCTTCCCATTATTTTTGGGTTACAGCTTTTAGGAGTTGTCTTCAGGGGTCGCGACCTAGATTTTTCCTCTAATTTGTGGCTTGGGGGCACCTTTACTTTGCTTTGGGTTCACAGATCCAAAGTCTTGCTTCTTGTGCATGAACTTCTGCTCCATCTTGGCAGCTTATCAGAATGCTACACCAAGTGAGGAGATGCCCAGGAACTCCATTTCCGCCTGAATTTATTTGTATGAACAACTATGGTACTTGAGCACCATATGTTTCTTGGAATCTTTGATACCCAACTTTTTGCACAAGGTGTGGAAAATATTCATCAACTCATGCACATTGTTGAGCCTCAAACCTGCACCTTCCTATACACCCTCTCAACCTTCTTTTTCCACTCATTTCATCCACCAAGTTGATTAAATCATTGTATTTTAGTTTAAAAAAGAGCTTTTGACATAGTTTTCTAACTACGTTGATGACTGTTGTTTGGTTTAGAATTTTGTTCAGACAGCTGCGGAAGCTTCTCAGTTTCCGCAGCCGACACAGGTTTCCGCAGCCGACCCAGGTTTTTGCAGCCAGCACAGGACTCCACAGCCGTTTTGTCAAACGCCATGCTACAGGTGTCCTCTGAAGAAACGAGCCACATGGGCAAGTTACAGGAGTCAAGGACATGGAACGTGTCCCTCCAGATCATCCAACAGGCCCATAAAAACCCGCGGTCAAACAAGGGGCAAAGGATAGTCAACGGAAGTGTTCAGTGGTGGCACGACTCTGCGTAGCTCTATTTTTGAGCACGTGAAGCTACGTGGCACAGTCCTTAGCCACGAAGACATCCTGGTAGCGTGAATCCAACATCCATACCTCTCAGATTTAATAAACATGATGACAGTTACCTAGATCCGGGCTGAAGAGGATTTACGTGTCTCTGGCAGCATGGTTAATAGCGTAGATTTAGTTAATTTGTTTAGCTTTCTTTCCTTATAAATAACGCGTCCATGAACGCTGTAAAAGTTAATCTCTTGTAATGTAATTCGAAGTTGTTGTATTTCCCCACTGCACTTTTACGTTGCTATTTAATATATGAGAAGACTGGTTTAAACTTAAGCTTGTAGCTGTTCGTTGAATCGGCTGAAGTGGCAGAGGGCCCCTGCTCACTAAAGCCTTCTACAATTGTCCTTTAACTCTTGCATTACTTTTTTTTCCTGTTCATGTATATTAGCTGTACAGTTGTCATTTAAATGTTGCGTTTTATTTCATCATGTATATTAGCTGTACATAACAAAGCTTTTTGATTTCTGTTGATTTACATTTTCATTGCTGCTCTTTTATGGTTACAACTGATCAGTGTTTTCTGCAGGTTTTCTTAGGCAGCCCGGGGCAATTTTTCACCTTTTCTTTTTATAACTATTGGCATACGAGATCATCTTGTCTTTGTCACTAACTCTTGTTTTCTGAAGTTTGATTTCCAGTACTGTCATTTCCTTAAGTTGTACATTTATTTTCTGCTCTTAGATATCATGCTATTCATCTGTTAACGGTTTCTTTCTATAATCAAATAACTTTATTAGGAACCAGAATATCACTCATTATAGCTTGATTTAGTTTGTTTTAGATCTCACATTGCTTGACTTGTTCATGATGGTTTCTCAAGGGGTAAATTAAGCTGAAAGGCAAAAGGTCAAGAGAGTTAAAGTAGTGTGATTAATTTCTTTTATTCAGTTTAACTTCTTTTAGATTTCACATTGCTTAACATTTCATGATATCTTTTCACAAGGAAGATTGAGTTGAAGATTTGAAATAGTGTGGATTAGTTGTTCTTACTTTTAATTGAATTTATTGTAGATTTCACTTTCATTTTCATTCAGCAACAAAGATACTGGGCCGATGTCATTAGTTCATTGTTTGATGTCTTTATTTCTTTTTAAGAATTGATTTCATTGCAGTTATTTTAAAGCTTTCTTTCTTTTAAGTTTTGAAAAACCACTTAGAGATCACCATAATAATCCATATTTCACTTGCTTTATCACCTTTTCATCATCTCACATTAGGGAAAGATAAATCCAAAAACAAACTTAAAAAGACTAAAAACGACAAAAGACTAAGGAAATGGTTATCTAGTACATATAGTACACTTCACTTCGTCAGTTTACGAACCCCGGGTTGACATTATAAATAGAAATTTAGACCTCACTAAATTGACCAAACATTTTGGCGCCGTTGCCGGGGAAGTGGAATTAGGTAGCCAATTTCTAAAAAGAAAAAACAAGAAAATTTCAAGGAAGGAAAATTGATAACCTCTCAAAGTATGCTCTCCTCTTGCACTTAGTGTGATCTGGAGGATCAGAAAAGAGAAAGTTATTGGTTTAATAGTTTCTTGAGTATGCTCTCTTCTTGCACCTAGAGTGATCTGGAAGATCAGAAAGAGAATTATTAGCCCGACTTGAAGAAAAATAAAAAAAAATGACATGCATAGAGCAAGAGATTCTAGGGGAAGGTTTTTAGCTAGAGCCAAGAGTTCGATTTTTACAACTCCATCTACTTCAAGGAACAGACAAGGGACACCTCCATCATCTCCAACTTACACTCCTAGCCCTAGGATTCCTGGAATTCAAGAGGCAGGAGTCGACTCTCCCACACCTTCCATCGAATCTGAATTATAAAGAGATCCTTTCCTTCCTTCTACAGAGAGACGAATTGTAATTGAAGAAGTAGAATCGCCTGAGGAAGAAGAGGGAGAAATTCCTTCTCGTTCACCCTTAGTAGAAGAACCAGAAGACTCTGAAGTCTCCAGGGAAACTACCATGACAGAGGAAGGAGCAACTGGATTTGGTAGAGGTAGAGGTAGAGGAGGAGGAGGAAACAATGGAGGAGGTAGAGGTAACATTGGGGGAAATAGGGATGGAGATAACTCATTCGGATTTCCTACAGTCGATGAGGACTCCCGAGCCACAATGAAAAACATCTCACCATCTGTCCTCCCAAACTTCCATGGGTTAAGGAATGAGGACCCTGAAACATTTCTATTTGAGTTTGAAGTCGTGTGTCGAACTTATGATTATCTGGAAGACTCTCAAAAACTCAAACTGTTTCCTTCAACATTGAAAGGAGCAGCCTTGAAATGGTTCATGGGATTACTCACTCAATCCATTAAAACTTGGAATGATATGAAACAAACATTTTTGGATAGGTACCTGGACTATTGTATGCCCACCAATCACAAGGATGAGGTATTCAAAATGGTGCAAAGAGAAGATGAAAACTTGGAGGATTTACTTGAAAGATTTCAATACAACCTGAAAAGAGCAAAAATGAGTAACTTAGGTGAGGAGACCTTGAAAGCCCTTCTATTAAAATCCATTAGAGATGAATGGATAGATATTTTGAACATGATGGGAAAAGGAGACATATCTCAACTTCCACTTCATGATATAGCAGAGCTATGTGTCCATCTCTCAAGGGGGAAATCTAAAACTCAAAAAGGGCCTAGAGATCCTTCTCTCATCAGAGCAAACAAATCTGCAACTGGATCAGTAAGTAGGGCTGAGATTGGCAACATGCTTGATGAATTCAAAACTGACATCTTAGGGAGTCTTAGTGAGCAACTAGGCACCCTTAAGATTCACAATAACAGAAAGCAGAAGCTGAGGCTTTGGCCATCTTTTGCCCAAAATGCCGAAAAAAACATGCTCTAAGGGAATGTCCCTTGGATGCAAAAGTTGTAGAAACATGTGTAATTTGTTCAGATAATAATGAGACCAAGGATTGTCCTTCAATTCCTGGGCTCAAAGCTGTCTTTCAAGAAGATCCAAATACAATCGAATCTCTCTGTTTTGTTGCAAGGAGACCTTAGCAGGGGCAACAAAATCAAGGGTTTAACAACTCTATGAACTTTCAAAACCCACCAAATTGGAATCCTTGGCAACAACCTTGGTCCCAACCTCAAAATCCTTTTCAATCATGGGTACAAGGCATGCAAAATCCTTATGGGAGATTTGCTCAATTTTATCAATATCCCCCATCTTTTCAAAACCAACAAGCTCCACAACTTCCAAATCAAAATCCACAACTATAATTGCCATTTCCACAACAACAACAACCTTCTCAATAGAATCCAAATTCTCAACTCTTGCTTCCATTCCAACAAAAGTCAAATCAACTTCCTTCTCAGCCATTGCCAAACCCGAATAACAAAAACCCTCAAAATGCTTACATGATGGAAGGTCAACAATTTCTTGCCTATATGATTGTTCCTCTCAATGATGTACAACTCAGATCAGGTAGAGTCCTAGATAAACCTTCTATAAATGCTCAAAAGCAAAGCATTTTTGAGGAAGATTCTCTTGAAGCCAATAAGGGTTCTGAAGAATCTCTTCAAAACCCAAGTACTCAAAAAGAAAAAGAGTTAACCCCCACAACTCCTATAGTTGAGCAACCTGCATCTTCATCCACACCTCCTTTTCCTGAAAGATTACAAATTGACAAAGGGGTGGAAAAACAAATTTTGTTGCCTGACTATGATTTTCTAGATGAATTGAAGAATGTCTGTATCAAGATTCCCTTATTACAAGCCATTAAAGAGATTCCTATTCTAGCAAAAACAATAAAGGAGTTGAGTCTTAAAAGACTAGGAAGGAAACCAAGAGATACAAGAAGAATCCACCTGGTAGGGAAAATTGCAGATATCATGATGGGAAAAATTACTATGCAGAAATATGTAGATCACGGTAGTCCAATTGTCAAAACACATATCAATGGGGTAGAAATACCAAATACTTTGATTGATTTAGGGGTTGCTATCAACATCATGAGTAGACAGACTATGGAACAGCTAAAACTTCCTAATCTTCTCTTTACACCTACTTTACTGCAACTTGCAGATCGATCAATTATCAAACCAGATGGTGTATTAGAAGACATTCCAGTCTCCTTAGACTCTTGGGAATATCCAGTCGATTTCATGATTTTAACTCCCAAGAGTAATCTAGGAGGATATCCTCTTATTTTAGGAAGACCTTGGCTAGCGACAGCTGATGCTTTTATCAGTTGTAGGTCTGGGGATATGTATATTTCAGATGGTAATTCAACAAAGAATTTCAATCTGTATCCTACAGCAAAGGCAATAACATAAATAGAAGAAGATGAGTGGGTCGATGATGAAGATATTATACAACCTGTCCTTACCATTTCTGAGATTAGTGAAGATAGTCAAATTCTAAACACACTAGAAAACTTTGGAACACTTTCAGAATATGACTACACACAATTTCAGTTGGATGCCAACATTGAGTATCTATCCTCTAGACAGATGTCTCTTTTCTCTATGGAAGAGTTTGGTAGTTCCACCATTAAGATCCTTCCAGGGAAAACATTGAATATCAACAGAAACTTGGAAAGATCACAACAAGAAAAGTTAACCAAACTCTTGCAAAAGCATTCTACTGCATTTGCATGGGAGTATACCGATATGAAAGGTATCGACCCTAAGACTTGCATTCATCACATCTACATCGAAGAAAACAGTATACCAATTAGACAACCTCATAGAAGGATGAATCCAAACCTTAGGGAGATAGTGAAAGAAGAGCTCCAAAAACTACTCAAGGTAAACTTCATTTATCCAATTTCAGATAGCCGATGGGTTTCTCCCTTGGTTATAGTACCTAAAAAGAATGGTAAATGGAGGGTTTGCATTGATTACAGGGAATTGAACAAAGCAACTTTGAAGGATCACTTTCCTCTACCCTTTATTGATCAGGTATTAGATACTTTAGCAGGCAAAAAGTATTTCTCATTTTTGGATGGTTTTAGTGGTTACAATCAGATTCAGGTAGCACTTGAAGATCAGGACAAGACCACATTTACTTGTCCATGGGGAACTTTTGCCTACCAAGTACTTCCTTTTGGATTATGTAATGCACCTGCCACATTTCAAAGGGCAGTACTAGGAATTTTTTCCGATCTAATCCATGATTGTGTAGAGGTCTATATGGATGATTTTACAGTTTATGGTAATTCATTTGAAGAGGCATTAGAAAATTTGGAAAAAGTCCTTATAAGATGTAAAGGAACAAATCTTTCATTAAGTCATGAAAAATGTTTTATGATGTTTACTGAAGGGATTGTTTTAGGACATCATATTTCGGGAGATGGGATTAAAGTTGATAGATCAAAAGTTGAAGTCATCTCCAAGTTATCTATTCCAAATTGTCAAAGAGATGTTAGAAGTTTTATTGGATTTACTGGATATTATAGAAGATTTATTGAAAACTTCACCAAGATAGCATCTCTGCTCTTCAAATTACTTACAAAAGACTGTGAATTCAATTGGGATCCTGACTGTCAATCTGCATTTGAAACTTTGAAAACAAGAATATCTGAAGCACCCATTTTGAGAGGACCAAATTGGAAACTTCCTTTCCATATTTCTACAGATGCTTTAGATACAACTTTAGGAGCTGTATTGGGACAAAAGGATTTAGTTCCTTATGCCATTTACTACACCAGTAAAAATCTGACTCCCACTGAGTTAAATTATACTGTGACTGAGAAAGAGTTCTTAGCTGTTGTTCATGCAATCAATAAATTTAGACACTATATAACTGGCTATGAAACTTTTGTCCATATTGATCATTATTCAATTAGATATCTAATGAACAAACCTGTTACTAATGGCATAGTTACCAGATGGCTCTTACTTTTACAAGAATTCAATATTACCGTATTGGATAGACTAGGGAAACAAAATACGGTAGCTGATTTCTTGTCTAGAATCCAAAATACTAATGAAGATTCTCCTGTAGACGATAAGTTTCCAGATGAATATTTGTTTGCAGTAACTACTAAAACTCCTTGGTATGCAGATATTGCTAATTATTTGGTTACAGGGAATCTACCTTCACACTTATTTCCTAATGAGAAAAGGAAAATTATTCAGGAGAGTTCAAATTATTCATGGATTTCTAATGAATTGTTTAAAACAGGGCTAGATTGTGTGATCAGAAGATGTGTTCGGGAAGATGAAATGCCTGACATCCTCAAGGCATGTCATGATGAACCATGCGGTGGACACTTTGCTGACAAGAGGACGGCCTATAAAATCCTTTCTTTAGGATATTATTGGCCTTCTCTCTTCAAAGATGCAAAACAATATGTCAGAAGGTGTGACAACTGCCAAAGAGTTGGGAGAACAACTCTTTCAAATGAAATGCCATTACAGCCACAGGTACTCATCGAACCCTTTGAAAAATGGGCTTTAGATTTCATTGGACCTATTAATCCACCATCTAAACAAAAGAATTATATATTGGTTTGCACTGATTATGTTACTAAATGGATAGAAGCCAAGGCATTACCTTCTGCCACTGAAAATTCAGTTCAATTTCTTTTTGAGGATATTTTTACTCGTTTTGGTGTCCCAAGAGAAATTGTAACAGATCAGGGAAGTCAATTCACATCTAATTTGATGGAGAAGCTGATGGAAGAATACAAAATCAAGCATAGAAAATCTACTCCGTACCATCCGCAAGAAAATGGCCAAGTGGAGTCTACAAACAAAGTCCTTGAGAACATCATCACCAAAACTGTTCATCTACATAGAAGAGATTGGGCAGAAAGGCTTCCTGAAGCCTTATGGGCCTATAGAACTACATGGAGGAATACAACAGGATATTCTCCCTATGAACTTGTTTATGGGAAAGAAGTCCTGCTCCCCATTGAGTTTCAAGTCAAGACTTTCAAGATGGCAGTTCATTTGGGGATGAATCTATCAGAAGCCCAAAAGCACAGAATGGAGCAGCTGAATGAGCTAGATGAAATAAGACAAGATGCAATTTTAAGGACTGATCTAGTTCAGCACCAAAGAACTAAGTGGCATGACAAATATATCAAAGAGAAAAATTTTCAAAAGGGAGATTGGGCGTTACTGTTTGATTCCAAGTTTAAAGACTTCAAAGGAAAATTTCAGACTCATTGGCTTGGACCATATGAGATTGACGAAGTATTTAGCCATGGAGCAGTTCGAGTCAAGACCATTGATGAGTTTCAAACTCCTCTCATTGTGAATGGCCACCGATTGAAAATTTATCATAAGCCACTCTCAAAAGAGGAATTTGTCAAAATGTTTCAAGAAAATTCTGCAATGAGGCTGGTGGAGAGGAATCTTTCTCCTCGATCAGCCTAGCCTTTGTTTCTTTCAGTTGAAAAAAAAAAAGAAAGAAAAAAGAAAGAAAAAAAATCTTTTGTATAAGCCTGAAAACCAATCATAGATTGGCAGTCTTATACAGAAAATGTAGAGTGAAAATCAGGGGCACCTGACACTCTATATTTTCCAAAAAAAATAAAAAAAAATCTCTCTCTCTTTCCATCTTCACTCCACCTCATTTGCCATTTCAGTTCATCCATCTCATTTTCATCTCCATCTTCACTCCACTTCATTTCCATCTCATTCCACTCATTTCATTTCATTCCATCAATAAAAGTCCCTCTCAGGACTATTTTATTTAGTTAGTTCTTCTCTAACTATCTTTGTGCAGTTAAAGGGGTGTTGTCTTAGTTTCCGTAGCTGGAAACCGTTTCTGCAGCCAGAACCAGTTTCCGCAGCCAGAAACGATTTCCGCAACCAGCATCACTCTGTCTTTACAGCCGGTATCACTCTGTTTTCAAAAAAAATCACAGTCAAAGGTTAGTGTCATCATCACCAAGTGCAGCAAAGACATGGGGCATCTTCAAGATCAAAGAACAACAATGGGTCAGAAGCCTTAATCAAGAAATGATAAACTTCCAAAGGTATGATAAAAAATCTCTACCAAATAACAATTCAATGTCATTATTATGCATAGTTATTAAACCATGGCAAGTTCCACTAAATGCAATGATTTGATACGGCAAGCCCCATACCACTCCTCTTCCACGATGTCATTCCACACACCTTATTCATTTCTAATGGTCCCATGATCATTCTAAATTTAAACTCGAGATGGACTGCTCTCCCATTTATTGGCCGTACTTTTGAGACGTGACCTACTGTACTACGGCTCTCCTTCACCATAATTTCCGTAACCGTCTGCTGAGACGTGTGCGCAAGTCATCCGATCCAAAAGGACTCAGCCGTTATTCTGCCCATTTATCACTTCACTCCCGCATGCATTCGATGTTGAACTCGTTACTGTTGCTTACCCTTTACTCCCTCAGTACTCATACCATTCCCTGTTCTCCATTTCCGCTGCATCCATTACAGCTTGCTCCAAACCCTGGCTACAGTCACCACATACATCCTGGACTTCGATTACGACCACTCCAGTTACCCTAAGAATCCCGTAATCAACCAATTTTTTTCCTGAACCTTCATACGCAGTAGAATTTTCAGTCGGAATTTAAAGCCAAGAATGGGAAAACTACTAAGAGCTGAACCGGAAGGACCAAAATACCTGGAGGGTTATCCTCAAACGAAGGAGTCGTTGAAGAAAGCAAGGTGGCTGAGATTCATTCAAAAGTTCAGGGGCTATAACAAAGAAGTGACTAAAGCCTTTTCACAGTCCTTTAATGGACACGCAGTGGAGATAGGAGACTTAAAATTTACAGTGACCAAGGCCACAATAGCAGTTGCAACAAGTCTCCCACAAGAAGGTGAAAGGTGGTTCAAAAACAGAAGTGTGGACGATCAAGAATGGAGAATCATGCTCCAAAACCTAGGTATGGATACCTCTGTATTTACAAAAGGAATCCCTGTGCATGCAATAAAAGAAGAATGGTCCACTCTGTTATTACTCATCCAGAAATTTATCACATGCGAGGGTCGTTTTGGTTCCATGTACATGTATCATGCCAGGCTAATGATGAATTTTATGGAAGGTTATACCCTTAATTTGCCTTATTTTCTGTTATCAAGCTTGAAGAAAATGAGCTCTACTGTTCAAAAACACATAGGCAATATTGAACCCCATCTTTACCATCACGGGTTCATAAAAATCCTTATTGAAGATCAGATGAAAAACACTAAGGATACTTGGGAAAAGTTTTCGACAAGAAACCACTTCCAAGAACTGACTGAAGCCTCTGGAAACAGTTCCCCAAAAATTCCAAAGAGAAGTAGGAGGAAAGAAAAGAATATTACAGCCTAAGACTCTCCTACAATAGACATTCAGGAAACTATTCAGAAAGAAGAAGAAGAGGGAGCTAAAAACAAGAAACAGAAGAAGGACAAAGGCAAAATAACCATTCAAGAAACTTATCCATCCCCTGAACCATCCATAGAGGAAGATTCTCAAACTTTGGCAGAAAGATTAGTACATCTTCAAGCTGCTGCCATAACAAAGAAACAAAAAGGAAAACAGAGTGCACAGGAAAAGAGCACTAGTCCACAGGTGAGGAGGAGTAGTAGGCTAAAAGGAAAGAAGAGTGTAACCCAAGAAAAACAATCACACTTTATTGATTTAGGTGAAGAAACACCTGAAAAAGCTCCAGCTTAGCCAGACATTGAGTCAAGTCCTCCACGTGATGAAAACCGTTTTCGGCCAGAAAGAGAGGATAGTCTTCCTCCTCCACCAGATTTTGATTTTGAGCCTAGCCCAAGAAAGACACCTGAAGTAGATCCTAATCAACAAGAGGTATATAACTACCTAGAGTCCTTGGAACAATCAGCTGCAGGACCAAGCACCACCTTGCCACTTGATGCACAAGTACAGTCTTTAAAACAGGAAGTGTTTGAATTGGAAGTCCTAAATAGGCACATCAAACAGGAAAACGAAGCACTCAAAGAGCAGAGTAAGATAGACAAGATTGTCCATGATAACACTATGCTCCATTTAGGACTGTGGCAAAAGAAGAACAGGAAGCTGAAAAAAAAGTGTAAAAAGTTGAGCAGGGCATTAATTAATCTTAAGTTCAAATGTCTAGTCAGGAAACCAAGGACCATTTTAGCATCAAAGAGAAAGAGAAGAGGGCTAGATGTTCTTGCAGAAGCCTCAGAGCATATGGATTAAGGGAAAATAACTAAGTTTTGGTTGCATGAGGACATGCAACACCTTCACAGTGGGGGTATGTTGAGCCTCGAACCTGCACCTTCCTATACACCCTCTCAGCCTTCTTTTTCCACTCATTTCATCCACCAAGTTGATTAAATCATTGTATTTTAGTTTAAAAAAGAGCTTTTGACATGGTTTTCTAACTACGCTGATGACTGTTGTTTGGTTTAGAATTTTGTTCAGACAGCTGCGGAAGCTTCTCAGTTTCCGCAGCCGACCCAGGTTTCTGCAGCCAGCACAGGATTCCGCAGCCATTTTGTCAAACACCATGCTACAGGTGTCCTCTGAAGAAACGAGCCACATGGGCAAGTTACAGGAGTCAAGGACATGGAACGTGTCCCTCCAGATCATCCAGCACGCCCATAAAAACCCGCGGTCAAACAAGGGGCAAAGGATAGTCAACGGAAGTGTTCAGCGGTGGCACGGCTCTGCGTAGCTCTGTTTTTGATCACGTGAAGCTACGTGGCACAGTCCTTAGCCACGAAGACATCCTGGTAACGTGAATCCAACATCCATACCTCTCAGATTTAATAAACATGATGACAGTTACCTAGATCCGGGCTGAAGAGGATTTACGTGTCTCTGGCAGCGTGGTTAATAGCGTAGATTTAGTTAATTTGTTTAGCTTTCTTTCCTTATAAATAACGCGTCCATGAATGCTGTAAAAGTTAATCTCTTGTAATGTAATTCGAAGTTGTTGTATTTCCCCACTGCACTTTTACGTTGCTGTTTAATATATGAGAAGACTGGTTTAAACTTAAGCTTGTAGCTATTCGTTGAATCGGCTGAAGTGGCAGAGGGCCCCTGCTCACTAAAGCCTTGTACAGTTGTCCTTTAACTCTTGCATTACTTTTTTTTCCTGTTCATGTATATTAGCTGTACAGTTGTCATTTAAATGCTGCGTTTTATTTCATCATGTATATTAGCTGTACATAACAAAGCTTTTTGATTTCTGTTGATTTACATTTTCATTGCTGCTCTTTTATGGTTACAACTGATCAGTGTTTTCTGCAGGTTTTCTTAGGCAGCCCGGGGAAATTTTTCACCTTTTCTTTTTATAACTATTGGCATACGAGTTCATCTTGTCTTTGTCGCTGACTCTTGTTTTCTAAAGTTTGATTTCCAGTACTGTCATTTCTTTAAGTTGTACATTTATTTTCTGCTCTTAGATATCATGTTATTCATCTATTAACGGTTTCTTTCTATAATCAAATAACTTTATTAGGAACCAGAATATCACTCATTATAGCTTGATTTAGTTTGCTTTAGATCTCACATTGCTTGACTTGTTCATGATTGTTTCTCACAGGGTAAATTAAGCTGAAAGGCAAAAGGTCAAGAGAGTTAAAGTAGTGTGATTAGTTTCTTTTATGCAGTTTAACTTCTTTTAGATTTCATATTGCTTAACATTTCATGATATCTTTTCACAAGGAAGATTGAGTTGAAGAGTTGAAATAGTGTGGATTAGTTGTTCTTACTTTTAATTGAATTTAGTGTAGATTTCACTTTCATTTTCATTCAGCAACAAAGATACTGGGCCGATGTCATTAGTTCATTGTTTGATGTCTTTATTTCTTTTTAAGAATTGATTTCATTGCAGTTATTTTAAAGCTTTCTTTCTTTTAAGTTTTGAAAAACCACTTAGAGATCACCATAATCATCCATATTTCACTTGCTTTATCACCTTTTCATCATCTCACATTAGCGAAAGATAAATCCAAAAACAAACTTAAAAAAACTAAAAATGACAAAAGACTAAGGAAATGGTTATCTAGTACATATAGTACACTTCACTTCCTTAGTTTACGAACCCCGGGTTGACATTATAAATAGCAATTTAGACCTCACTAAATTGACCAAACACACATCATGATCCCTTTGCTTCCACAGTGTAGTCCATTGTATGTACTTATTGTCATATCTCCCGACAGGGTAATATTTTTCCTTGATGGCATCTCAGAAAGAATTCCAATTGGGTGCGAATGAAAACAGTGAAGGTTCCCTCTTGTTCCTCTGGTCACAGTAGGTTTCCCACCAGTCCTTAACATGGGGGGCGGCTTTGAGGAATGCAAAATTAATCTTCTCCCTATTGGAAAAATCATGAACCGAAAAATATCCTTCCAACAGATTTAACCATTTATCTAAGACATATGCATCTATCTGGCCTTCAAATATGGGAATGTTAAAATTGGATTGTACCTTACAGAGTGTGGCACCTCTAGAGTAGCTGCTGGATGAAGATGCGTTTCCTGTGGGCATTTGTTGAAGGATTCGGGGAAAGTTGTCCATCGTTGTGTTCCTTTGTTGCCTGAGGGCTTCTTCGAGAAATATTTTGAAAGGATCTCTTGCTCTCTCGTCTTTCTTTTCTTTCACCATGGGTGGCCTTCGGGGTCGACGAGCCTGGTATTGCAAAGGTTCAACCAGTTCGAGCCCTAAATCCTTATACCTCGAACTCATTGGGGAAATGCACAGAAAGAAAAAGAAAGAACAAACTGCTCTGGTACTACCGATCAAAGACTTGTGCAAGAACACAACATAATACACATATAAAAATAAACACATAGATACAACAATATCTTCATTTAATTAATATCAAAGAACTGAAATGATGCTTACATACATAATGGAAATAGATTAGCTCGGGCGATGGTAGCTTATCTCTGAGAAGAGTTGTGGCAGATACATGCCTCTGAATATTGTTACACTTAGGCTCCAAGGCCTATTTATTATTAAGAAACAATGGAAAACCCTAAACATCCAAAAAACTAACCTAAGAGATGAAGCACCAAAAGTTTGTGGGCCTCGTTGGGTAAATTGGTACATCAAATTCCTGGGGCCGTAACTTTGGAATATGATCTTTGTTTGATGTGTACGATAACTCACTAGAAATATCTATCTAAGGAATACAACTTTCAACTGAAAATGTTAGTTAGAGACTCATGTTTGCCCATTTTCCAAATGAGAGTCGTTTAGGGCCTCAAAACGACTCCGAAATTTCAAGATCCAAAAAACGTCCAAAAATAGTAAAGTGTGCTACAATTAAGGAAATTGAAAGGAACAATGGTCAGGGTCCAAGTGGAATAGGTGGGTGGCCACCAATATCCTCCTAGACCATTCCTTGAACCCAGACAACGATGGCCTCAATTAAAACATGGGTGGCATCTTCCCAACAAATAGTTGATGCATGGGGTTCCTCGAAGAAGTTCAAAGTAAAAATTTTTAAAGAGGGTGTTGATATATGGAGAGATACAAACAATTGTCCTCCAGTTATGTTAGATATCCTGAGAAGAGCCTTGGTTTGTAAATTTATATTTGGACAATTCAATTTCCATAATAATGAGATAGATGAAGCCATAAAAAATTATGATGATAAAGCCATGAAATTAAAAATATTTGGGAAGAGGATTTACCCAAATGCTGATCTGGTGGCAAGAGAAACAAAATATCCATGCAGAGGGGAGAAATATTTAACTCCAAGAAAACCCCTAAGCTAGAAAAAATTGAAATGACCAGTAAAATATGTGGGAAAAAGTACTTGTTCCAAGGAATGGATTTGAAATGGAAAATGTTCCCCAAGGGGTATTCAAATCCTTGATTCAATTTATCCTTAGGATAATTATGAATCATCACAAGCTTGATATTTCCAGTGACTGAATGAGGCTAGTTATTCATTGGGTTGATGTCAAGGCCATAGATGTCCCCCATTTATTGGCTAAAAATTACATTATGCCCTACAAGAAAGTAAAATTAAGAAGGTTAAGTTTAGTTTCTCAGGAACACTGTAGAAAATTATTGATTTGTATCGACCTAATGTTCAAACAAGGCCTCTTAAAACTTACTTTAGGAGTTCAAAACCAAAGAAAACCTTTAAGGAAGAACCTAAATAGACTTTGGTTAAAGGTGTGGGAAATTTTGCTGATACAATTTTCCATGTTGAAGATATAGCTATTAATGTTGAAGCAGACTTACATATATGTGTGGATGAAGATGAAGAAGAAGAAGGTGTTGTTCCCCCTAGAGACAGTTCCTAGTTGTGAATGAATCAATGCCTGAGACATCTCAAGATTGATGGGAATTTTTAAAATCCGTGGCTGGAGGGACAAGCCACGAGGGCTTGCATCAAAGCTTCTAATTCTAAAACCATAGATTTCCAAAACAGAATGGCCAAAAAAATCTTAGGGTTGCAGGATCTTGTATTAAATGAATGGTTTGAAGAATATACAGATGATAGAATTCATACCCAGGCAATTAAGAATCTGAACATAACTTCTGTAGAAAGAATACTGAAACATTGAGAAGATATGGATGAGTTTCCTGGATGTGGAGCGCTTCATTAAGAGTTTCAAGATTAACTAACATGAGTACAATTAAGTAAATTCATGAAGAACTAAGCTAAAACAATCAATTGCATACATTGTCTAAGAGAATAAGAAACATAAGTGAATGTTGAACATAAAAAAGAACATTGGCTGCAACTAACCCCAAAGCTGGAATCAAAACTGTTGTGTATTCTTTGATTTCAGAGAAAATTTCTGATTACAATGTTAGTCATGAATACACTTAAACCTTTTCAAACATTTTTTTTGATTTTTATATTCTTCTTGACCAACTTTTCAAGGATTGGTTTCAAAACTAATTCTTGAATTAGTTGCAAATTTAACTTTAAATGGTTTAAAACCATTTCTTTAAGAGCTTTATAAATAAAAATACGAATTTGAAATAATATATACAACATGTCATATAGGCCCAAATCCCAACCCTATTATAAAATTTACCAATTTCGCCCAACACAATTTTAATATGGTCTTCGAACATCAACTGGAAGCTTTTAATTTTAAATAATAATGTGGGAGTGGGCACTAAGAATGTATGGGGCCATGGTGCTGGTTTGATGCTACGTGGAGGTGTGTTGGAGGGAATTTGTCGATGCAGGTCCCAACTATCGTTGTAGATGGATGGTTTTTGAAAAACAATTTCTGTCCCCATGGTCCACTCATAGTGGTTTTTGTAAAGTACAAGTGGTGATGTCGAGAGAGATATTCTTCGATGGCAGTTTTGTAATAACTATTCCCATTAACTGATGTTGTGAACTGTGAATTATTTTTTCACCTATACGGGATATAAACCCCTAATATTCGTTGGCCTTTGCAGTGGAGAGGTGGGAGAACAATATCCTTTACACCAAATAAAGACAATATGAGTATCTTCCATGTAGGGGAAGTAAAGACAATATGAGTATGTTCCATGCAGGGGAAGTAAAGACAATATGAGTATGTTCCATGCAGGGGAAGTAAAGACAATATGAGTATGTTCCATGCAGGGGAAGTAACTTGTGCGCCAGGATTGCAACTCTGCTTTATTTCTATTTCTCATGAAAATAATTACATGCTTAGGATGTTGACTAGTCTCCACTTCCCTGTCATCAACTGTTTCCATCACTTTCTCAAGAGATAACCAAACTACATTGCTAGGGAAAATGACAAATACTGCATGCATCTTGTGAAGTAACTCTGAAGGCTAACATACACTTGTTGATTTCGCTTTTGAAACAATAGAAGAAATATTCCCAACATCCTTGGCTATAAGAGAAACAATGTAATAATTTTCTATGCTATTAAGGTAACGAACCATGTCTGCAAATGCAACAACAGTAGTCATGGAAAATTTGGAAACCCCGACTCTCCCATTCTCAACTTTATGAGAATTGCATCCAAAGGAAAAGTCTATCAAATGTTTAAATGAGAGTCTCCCTGTCTGAAAACTTCATGATTAAAGGGAAAAGCTTTCCTACTATAATAATCGCCAATGAAATGCGCCGTGGATTAGTTCCAGTGGAATCCAAAACTCCTAATGCCTCTTGAAAATATATTCTTGTAAATTTGTTGCAGAGTTTTCATGCGATAATCATTAGAACTGATTGCAATCATTAAGAAAAAACCATGGAATTCTCTACAAGACAAGACGTAAACGAAAAATCTTGCATGCCGTGAAAGAAGCTTTTATCATTTAATAACATTTTATATCTTTTGGAAAGTGTGTACGTGTATTAACCAGTAAAGGCTAAGGCTACCTCATGAAGAAATTTATGATGCTTTGATGAATTGCATTAATTAATGTCTCCAAAACAAAATCATCTTTCTACAACTGTTTATGCATGATAACGCAACTAAATAAGGCATGTGCGCTTAACATAGCTTTGTATGCTAGAAGATGGGCATCTTTTCGTATGCATATATAACATAAAATTCAATCAGGATGGATCGTAAATATTTGTATAGTTGTCCTGTGCCTCACATACAGGCGGAGAGTGGATAAGCGCTGGGAGAAGCAGCTTGAAGGCATCAAAAGAGCACTAGATCAATGCAATTGGTAATGTACACAACGAGCACATTTGTATATAATGTCACTTCCTTTCCTTGTCTTCATAAACATTAACAAGTATTGAACTAAAGAACTTAGTGCAGTGCCTCGACAAGTATGTTATCACTGAAAATGCTGTTGCCAAAATTTTTTAGCCTAGCTTAAAGACAGGGTGTTTTCGCAGCGCCAGAATTCTTTTAGCAGCTTCGCAGCGCTACATGTTTAGGCAGTTTCGTAGCGCGCTACGAATTGGGGATTGGCTCGAGCTTTCAGCAGAAGGTTCATATACTAAATTTTGATGATAAGGTTCCTGCTCGAATGGTGCTTACTACTATTGACACTGCAGTGTTTAGAGCCACACCAGAGCCTTCTTGGTCCATCACAAACAGTTGTTCAGTTGCAGCTCATTAAGATTAATCTTCAAGAGGAAACATGTTTAATAATTACTTCTTTTGTGGCTGAGGGCATTATGGTAAATCCTGGTGATGTTTTACCCAATACTTCGGTGAATGCTCTTTACTTCGGTCTCAAGGAGATTGACCTTACAATTCCGGTAGATGTAGCAAAGCTAGATCAAGACTTTTGCAAAATTGTTGATAACTGCTACACAGGAGTAAGACTTCATGTTCAAAGATTGATTTTTATACAGTCATCATATGTGTCATTTGAACTTCTCAATCTTGAAAAAGATCCAGCTTGCTTTTCTCTTTCCAGAAACATGTTCCTACAGTTTTAGCAACTTGTAAAAGGCGAAAAACTACACTTGTGACAACCTCTTTACCTCCACATGTTCTACCACGCACTGTACATACACTGTTGGAAACAGCAGGAAAAAATGCCCAGTGGAGCTCAGGAAAAGAAGAGCATTCAGCTAACATTTTCTGCTAAAGGTACCGGGGGAATATCATTATGTGTAAGGAATGGAAATGAGTTGCCCTTCTGTATCACTCATGTTCCAAGTTGGCGGTAATGCAACCTGTCATAATATGGGTGCTTGCAAAGAGACGGTTGACAGTTGTACAAGCAAAAGTTGCGGTGGTTATGAGGTGAACATAATGCACTTTCAATAGGAACCGCCATTCCAGCTCGTTTGTCTGGCACCAACATAAGTGATAATACAAATGGCGCTGGAGGAGATAGGATTCTCTTGGAGGAAATAACAGAACTGTAATGATTGATTCTGAAAGAAGAAGTGCATGATCTACTTGACCCAAATCCTCCAGCTGCAGCGAAGCTAGATGGTCCGGGTAGTGGAAAGCCAACACTCCATGTAAAGTCACCCATACAAATTCGGGAAACAGCTAATGGTGGAATAAATCTTACAGGTGTAACAGAGATAGATGTCACCGCTCAAGAAGAAATGGCTTCTGTTTTAGCTCAAGGGTCGTTGTGTTGAGCTACTGGAAACACTAACATGAATAATCAATCCAGTCGTTCTCATGCTATCTTTACAATCAACATGGTGAATACGAGGAAATGGGATGCGGCATTAAGTGGTGATCCAGGTACTGCAGAAGATCGGTGTGAAGATTTTCTATGTGCAAAGCTTCACTTAGTGGATCTTGCAGGTTCTGAACGAGCCAAGAAGACAGGTGCGGATGGTCTCCATTTCAAAGAAGGTGTTCACATTAACAAGGGTTTATTGGCACCTGGAAATCTCATAAGTGCATTGGGAGCGCATAAGCAAGGGCCTGCAACTTTAGTCTTCGGAACCAACAAAACCGTATTTGTCATCTCAAAATTGTGTACAATAATAATGGGTATTTGTTACAGTCAATATGTTCAGTTGGTGCAGAGTGTGATAAGGTATTGATTGTATTTTTATTCTGAACCGTGGGTATCAGAGAAAACGCAGAACTAGGTATCAGAGGTAGCCAAGAAGGTAATAGCAATCGGTTTGGATCCTCGTATGGTGTTGGAATTGCAGCGCAGGGTACAAGGCACAAGCAGTGCCATTCGGCTGCAGGCCATTCAAGTAGATGTTCTCAAATGTGAACTGCCTTATTTCGATGTGTGTGTGTAGCAAATATTCCTTACCAGATATCTTCTCCGTTTACATTTAAATTGTTATCACACAGACCAATTTTTAGATGTGCCATTATCATGTTCCAAAGAGAGTTTGCTATGAGACTTGTTGCAAATCCAGGAGATAATTTGTATTGCCGGCTTTCAGAGAATACTAAATTGCTAGCTCGTGTTTCACATCTCTTCAAAGTTGGCAAGAACAATTTCAGGCCTCCTCCAAAGGTTGACTCCTCGGTTGTACTTATTGAACCCTGTAATCCTCTTCCTCCAATTAATTTCAAGGAATGGGATGGCATGGTCCGTCTCTGTTTTAATTGTAAAAATAAGACTTTAGGGGCGATCTTTAGGCAAAAGGCTATCTTATCACTACTGAAAAAGAACTTCAAGACATTTCAAGCTTTGCAAGAAGCATGTCAGAAGACAAATGAGTCTGAGAACAATTCCAGAAGATATGGATATTCTCGATGAAAAATTGCTTGAGAATATTGATGATACAACTGTCAAAAGTTTGAATGGATGCAGAGTTACAGCACAGATCCTTCAGCTAGTACCCAAGATTGAGAACTTCCGTTCCACCCTGAGATGTATCAAGTTTTGGGCAAAGAGGAGAGGAATATATTCACATACTTTCGGGTTTCCTGAAGGAATACACTGGGCTGTGCTTGTTGCACGGGTTTGCCAAATGTTTCCAAATGCCACCGTCAGTATGCTGGTTTCAAGATTCTTTTGGATATATGCACATTGGTAGTGGCCAACTCTAGTGACATTGGTGGAGACCCAGCCTGATTATTCTGATGGATCAGATAGACATCACCATATACCAATTATCATACCAGTGTACCCCTATAGTTGCCGCAGTTACAATGTTACAAGAAGCACCCTACAAAGACTCAAGTCAGAATTTTCACGTGGCTGGGATGCAATAATGAAAATGGAGTTAAATTGGAGCACCTTGCCAAATAGTGGTGACTGGAATGTACTCTTTGAACAGTTTCCTTTCTGCTCTAGTTATGATTTTTTCATTCAAATCCATGTTACAGCTTCAGATGAAGATGATTTTCAGAGTTGGAGAGGGTGGTTTGAATCACATTTCCGTCATCTTCTCTTGAAGTTTGAAAAGCTTCCAGCATACTGTGATCCAAATCCATACCCATATTTTGACAAGAATCTAAAGGAAGCCACCAACAGGGTAGTTTTTCCATAATGACCAATAGCAACAGCTGCAACCAGTGGGTTTGTCTACGATGGCAATATCCTTCAAATGGTGAACTGTGAAGCCTAGCAAACAGCAGCTATTCAATTTTGTGAGGAGTTTAGAGAAAAACTGTGTTTTTTTTTTTAAATCACACAGCAGTTTCGTAGCGCGCTACGAAACTGCTGTAGGTGGTGTTTTTAACATAAACAGGCAGTTTGGTATACAAGCGGGAATTTTAAAAAAAGTGAGACACCTGTCCATCATTACAGCCTACAGCACATTAAGGACGTGGCAGCCCGCTCTTTTTATTAAAGGATAAAAGCATACTCCTTAGGATTCGAATATGTTGAGGCAAATCAAAGACCGACAAACAGGGGCCTATGTTTCAGGGTAACAGAAAGATATGTCATTAAAGACAAACATGGAGCATTAAAGTTTCATCACAGCCACCGCCTGAAAGTAAGCAGATGTCAAAGAATGAAGTTCATTGTAATTAAGGCCATCAAAGCTACCGCTATAGTAATCCACTTGGCAGAGAGTGAAGCTTGGTTGTAATAAATGCTTTTTCCAGCATGATGTAGAATTAGAATTTTAATTGTTTTAGGAGTCCAGAGCTGTCAATTAGTAGGAAAGTGGCTTTTATTAGTTAGTTTAAAAGTGAATAGGTGTCATTAGGAAAGGACTTCGAATTCCCCTCAGAGGAATCGGAGTCAAGTAGGAGAACTTTATAAATAGCTGAAAGAGAAATAAACAGGGGGTTGGATGTTTTTAGAAAAGACTGTTTTGGTTTATGTGAAGCAGATTACAGTAATAGAAAAACAGCTGTTGTTTCTTCTCAAGATTCTCAATAGATCATATTGTTCAAATGTATGGTGGTATATTCTCTTAGTGTTCTTTTTACAGTATTGTTACAGCATAATCACTCAGAATTCATGTTTAATGCTCTGACTTCCTGTATGCTTGGCAAGCTGTGGTTTTGTAAAGTATGTTTGAACATCTGATGTAAAGAGCCTTGACTTCCATGAAAAGACAGTGCTTTTGTTTACTGAAATGTATGAGACTCCATAAGCCCAATGGGAAGCAATTCTATCCAGCCAGCTTATTTTTCATGTGTCTTGTAAGAGTTAGCCATCTTGTTCAATATCAATAACCTATGAGAGAGCCCTCTCAGACTAAGGAGGCTAAGCCTTAGTTAAGAGCCTGGTTTGAAATAGTTTCATGAAATCTTGCTAGGTAGCAGCCCTTAGTAAACGATTTTGTGATAACAAAGTACATGTAGAGAGCCATGATATTTGCATACAAGAGGTCCCCTATTAATGACCACCGAGGAAGTATGCACTTCAAACACATAATTGTCCATAGAAGGAAGGAGCACACGACATAAGTATGGAAAATGTTGGCGAAACCTTGACAACACATATCAAATCAAACAAACAAGAGACAAAATTCTTCTTGCGATTCTCATTCCTTCTATGTCGTGGGCAGCTTTGTTATGCCAAAACATGCAACAATGTTCAGCCTATGACAAAACACATCCACATATTTTGACAACACCTCAAATTCTCAATCTCGTTCACCTTTAACATCCAAGAATGGTAACCAGTGTTTGACAAATACATTTACTCTATTTCTAAATATCTTTCATATCCCACCACATGTGTGCTCTTTTCAATAGTGCATATATAGATATACTTCACATTGATAAAATAAAGTAGTGCATAAATGGTTTATATACGTCCAGGCTCTTACCATATTCCGACATGTTGAGCATGATAGGGTATTCATCCTACTTGGTTGTGGACTCCTCTTCAACTTAGTAATTTGCATGCATATAAGCGCTGACTGCTCGGTGAACTTTGGCTTATGAACTTCAAGGACATATGTATCGCAAGAAATCTAGGCTTGGAGATTGGGCCTCGTGTCATAATCTTAATAAAATAACAAAATGCCTCCATTCTTCTTGCCCGGGTGCCCACAACTTATTTCAAAGCTTAGTGCAAAAGTAATAGACCTTGTAGGCTTGGAGATTGGGCCTCGTGTCATAATTTTAATAAAATAAAAAAATGCCTCCATTCTTCTGGCCCGGGTGCCCACAACTTATTTCAAAGCTTAGTGCAAAAGTAATAGACTTGGTGGGTGTTGAAGAATTTAGGGTAATTAGGTTAATAAGATTTTTTTCATGATGATGATAACTATCTGTGAGGTACTTTTTACTTTTTCTTATTAGCATAATTTTATTTTGTTATTATTAGAGTGTGTTTCAGGTCTTGGCAGATCAGGTCTTGTCTTGTCAGATCACGTCTTGTCTTGTGATGAGGTGAGTCAGGCCGATTGTGAGTCCGACATTCCGGGAGTTAACAACCTCATGACAAAGAACTGGTGTTGATGGGGATGCCAATGAAACTGGTGCTTCTGGGGATGCAGGGAATAATGCGTCTAGAAATGATCCTGGAACTGATCTTGGGAATGAAAAAGGATGAAACTGGTGCTTCTGGGAATGATGACCCCTTTATTGACGCTAATGAAACTGAGGAAGCTTGTTTTCTCAGTTCATTAAATAGTTACTAGACAAAAGAGATAAGAACACGAGATGTTGACTTTCTGTCAAGCCAAAACTTCTCACTCTTTGAGAGTAAAACCCACACAAATTCTTCTTATAGAGATTCCAATTGACAAATACCAAGACCGGGGCCAGAATCCTTGACCTAATAACCACTCCAAGACCAAGACACTGTCTCCTCTTCTTCTCTTCCTCTTTCCTTTGATCCTTCTTGTCATTATGACTTCATCATAGCACCAAGATATTCTTACTGTAGTTGTACCGAGACTATAATAGATCTGAACCAAATCATAGCACATAGCTCATCAAAGTATTGTCTCCATTATAACATTGAACTGTACCTTGCATCATCCGAAGTCTCTATAATGTCTTCGTTGTTCCTTCATGACAGATTTGAGTTCCTTCTAGCCTTCATCATCTGAGCTGTCTACTTTATAACACTGTCCATCAAAGAGGCATCCGAACTGTCAACTATAGATCCTCCTTGCTTGTATCTTTTTTGTCCCTTCATCATGAAAGATCTTCGCTATTCCTTCATCACTATTCCGAGTTCATTATGTATCTTGACATCCGAACTAGACTCCTTTCTTGTCACTGTGACTGTGACCCAAATTTCAAAGAAATCATCCTTGTTCTTTTGTGGAGATCCGAGCTTGATGACTATCATTATTTATTCGAACTTTAGAGAGAGATCCACGAACTGTTGACTGTAACTAGTACTGAAAATCTTAGGGTTGTCCAAACTTGGTTGACTATAATTACCCACTGAAAACTTCAGAGATATCTGAATTCTGTCTTGTTGTAATGTGGATCCTTACACGCCTATATATAGTGGTTAGTCATGCATATAAGCTGACATGAGAGAGAGAACTGTTGTGTCTTTATTATATGAGCCGACATGAGTTATTTAATTCATCTTGTAGGCTGACTTCAAGAGGAGATCCGTGCTTGTCTTTTGGAGGGCTATCTAGACACTAGATTGACTCATATACATTTTACATATGCTCAAGAAGAGCTCTTCATACATGACATTGACTCTTTGACTTTAAAGACAAATCCTAAGGCTCTCAATGGGAGCCATCTATATAAAAACTCTTGCTCATGAAACCCATGAAGCAAGCATAATAATAAATTCATTTTCTTGTTTACAAAATCATAATTACAATGTCATTATGAAGACCGAACCTAGTTACATTTTACAACACTCCCTCTTAACTAGGGAGGTATTCATAATGGTACTTGGTCATTCTCAATTTGAATAATTTCTCATAAGAAGAATCAGATTGGTAATCCATCTGTATAACATCATAGTAACCAACATTGTTTCCACAACAAGGCCTTGACTGGAAACTCTATCTCTCATAAGATCAAAGCATAATGTTGGCAAGACCAATGACTATAAACACCTTCATCCTTGTCTCTCAATTACATACCCACCCAAGTATTCAATGAGTATGCCTTCTATGAATATTATTATCTTGGGTTGCCAACCCTCAAAGAATATCAGTCCTCTTGCCTACTCTTATCTTGGATGCCATACCCATCCTCAAAGAGCATCAGATGCCAGACGATTACCCAATCCTCCCATTCTTGCTTCCCCGAAGACAAGAATGTTGTGTCTATCTCTCCCTCTAAACTAGGGAAGATATGCTTATTCTTGTAAAGGAATGTACCCAAGCTCCTTTTGACCAGGAACTTACCGAAGCTCCCTCTTAATTAGGGACTTTTTAGAGCTCCGTCTTAACTAGGGAGTCTCCTTTTCATCAACAACTTCTTTCTCGTGGGTCCTTCAGCTGCTTGATCAATTTATTTCCTTGATGTCATGAAATTCATTAGAGCTTTTTCCTTATAGGGCATTAGCCATCAATCAATTCCTTGGTTCATCATGTCATTCCTTTCTTCATGGAAAGTAGCCTTCTTGGTACATATTTGGAACCTTCTTCATATCACTACTTCTTTCTCATCATGCCTCTTTCTGAAATTTCCATCCACCACATGAATGTTAGTTGTACTTGTGTTTACAACTCTTGTTCCAGTAGCCCTACATGAAGGCATCTATATATTATTCAAGAAATCAAGACATAACATTAAATCAAATAGTACCTTACGAGATGGCTCTTCATCATGACATCTTCCTGTAGGTATCATCATCCTACATACATGTTGACACATATCACCTTTATCATGGTTTCATATCTCACAATCTCTTCTTACACATTCCATTCCTAGGAGCTTCCAATCAGAGTTCCTTAATTGTAGTCAACCACCTCATACTTCATATGAGGACATATTATGTTGATTTCATCTAGTGTGACTTATGCCTTCCTGAATCCTTTCAGAGGAGGAGATAATTTTCCCTTGATCATGCTTCTCAAGATAGAAGTAGTGATCCATACTACCTACAACCATATGACATGAATTTATAATATTAAATACAAGCATACATAACTCATTTTACCTTTAGGTCATTTAGTCTTCTTCCAGCAGCTTCCTTGATTGAAAAGATCTTCAACCCCTTGATCTGCTTCATTTCTCATGTCACCATACCATCATCCCATGAATTCCATAAGTTGGAGTTTTTGATGAAACACTTGCTTCCATTCTATATCTATGAATCCTCTGATGAGGATTCCATCAGAGAATCTTGAGGATCTCACATATTCTTATTTAACAGATGTTTCCCTTTTGACTGATGTATGATGAGACTTGTCCTAGATGACTTTTATTTTTATCTTTAAATGAGGTCACCAAGAGCTATATTTCCCTATGGTGATGTCACAAGTTCTTGTTTCTAGTGCTTCTCCTTCCTTGTTCTTTATTCTTTCAGTTTCCTCCATTTCTTCGATGAAATGGGATTCTTCTCTATGCTTCTTGTTATTATCCTTCTTAATCTAGGGAAAACCTTTCCTGTAAAGTACATAACCTTCCATAACATTGAATTTCAGCTATGCTCTTTTTCCCTTTTCTGAGTACCAAAATTTTCCAAACGTCCTTTCCTTCCAGAAAATGTTTGAGTCCTCAACAATTTTTCCCTCAACGTTTCCTTTTCTATCTTGCATAGAAATCACAAGTTGAACTTATTCCATGTATTTTGTTACCCTTGTGATGATGTCACGAGTCTTTATTTCTAATGCTTCTAAGATGTTATACCACATCTTATTGTAGACATAACCTATACAAGATCTAGGAGCCAGTGAGAGAGAATATCTTAATGATTTCTTACTCCCTCTTACCATGAAATTCTTTTCCTCAGCCCCTCCTATCCTTTCAGTGATATGAAGTTTCTTTTCTTGTAATGTTCATGATTCTTCTTCTAGCTTCCTTGATGTCTCCAATATTGTTTATGTGAGAGGAATTTAAGAGTCTCTTCCCATGAATTCAAAGGAGAACTTTTTCATTGATATGTTTCATGACTTCACTTATCTATAAGGACTATGTCAGTCTTCCTAATTTCATGCAAGTCGCTTCGATCACCTAACCAGCTTTTCGATTTCCTTGCAAAATGAAGTCATTTAACCAAAATTGATTAACGAATGAAAAATACTTACTTGTCATGTGAAGATGAAATCTTCACCTTGATCATGTTAAAAGTGGTTGAAGTAGATGCATTGATGCTTCCTCTAGATGAGACCCTTGTAGTAATGATAGGAAGCTTTCCTTCTTGCCTTCACGATGTTTTGACTTATACATCTGATCCTTATGATTAACAAATTGTTGATATACTTGTGATGACACTGTATTGCTATCACACAAGTGGACTATGGAACCTTGTAGTATGCAACATTGTGTAGAATCATAGAGCATCAAGGTCACTTGCTACGATCATCACCTATTTCTGAGCACTATGCTATAGATGATCCACTTCTATATGCCATCGAGTATGCATCATCAAGCTATGGGAATCTGAGTTGTCAAGACTATATTCTTTATAGAAAAGGATTCAATCCAAGGTTGTGACTATCACTGGTATGTTGAGATCATGTCATTGTGAGATTATTGAGATCATTGTATGACATAGACCGAGACTATGAGAGGCACCAAAATTTCTGCCATGTACCCGAGTTCTGAGCACTATGATCTAGCATTGAGACTTCATCTTTTGACAAATATTACTTAATCATATTGTGGCACCAAGATCCCAACAACATAGCACCGAGATTGTGGGTAGTATGAGACTATGAAATTATCTGAGAACTTTAGATAAGGATCCAAATCAGTCTCACTGTAGTACTTATCCTAAATTGTCTTGTTGTTGTAGATTGTCTCCTTGATTATATAGACAAAATCCCTTGCCATTGTAGATTGATTCTTCAATATTTGATGTAGATCTTGAAACACAAAGCCCTTCAACTTGCTTTGATTCCCTTCTTGAAACTTGATCCTTGAGTGTCTCTTTTATGCCCTTCCTTTGACTTCAACACCTTAGCTCTGAAACCATGTTGAAGAATCTAGGGAAATTAGGTTAATAAGATTCTTCTCACGATGATAACTATTTGTGAGGTAATTTTTACATTTTCTTATTAGCACAATCTTGTCTTGTTATTATTAGAGTGTGTTTTCTTACTTCATCAAATACTTACGAAACAAAGAGACAAGAACACAAGATGTTGGATTTCTGCTAGGGCCAAAACCTCTCACTCTTTGAGAGGAAAACCCACACAAATTCTTCTTATATAGATTCCAATGGACGAATAACAAGACTAAGACCAAGATCCTTGACCTGATAACCACTCCAAGACCAAGACACTGTCTCCTCTTCTTCTCTTCCTCTTTCCTTTGATCCTTCTTGTCATCATGACTTCATCATAACACCGAGATCTTCTTACTATAGTTGTACTAAGACTATAATAGATCTAAACCGAATCATAGAACATAGCTCATCAAAGTATTATCTCCATTATAGCTTTGAAATATACCTTGCATCATCCAAAGTCCCTATAGTGGCTTCGATATTCCTTCATGACAGATCTGAGTTCCTTCTAGCATTCATCATCCGAGCTTTCTACTTTATAACACTGTCTATCAAAGAGGCATCCGAACTGTCAACTATAGATCCTCCTTGCTTGTATATTTGTTTTCCCTTCATCATGAAAGATATTCCTTATTCCTTCATCACTATTCTGAGTTCATTATGTATCTTGACATCCGAACTAGACTCCTTTCTTGTCACTGTGACTGTGACCCAAATTTTAGAGAAATCATTCTTATTCTTCTATGGAGATCCAAGCTTGATGACTGTCATTATTTATCCGAACTTCAGAGAGAGATCCACGAAATTTGGACTGTAACTAGTATCGAAAATATTAGGGCTGTCCAAACTTGGTTGACTGTAATTACCCACCAAAAACTTCAAAGATCTCCAAATTCTGTCTTGTTGTAATGCATATCCTTACATGCCTACATATAGTGGTTAATCATGCATATAAGTCGACATGAGAGAGATAACCATTGTGTCGTTATTATATGAGCCAACATGAGTAATTTAATTCATCTTGCAGGCTGACTTGAAGAGGAGATCGGTGCTTGTATTTTGGAGGGCTATCTATACACTAGATTGACTCTTATACATTTTACATATGCTCAAGAAGAACTCTTCATACATGAAATTGACTCTTTGACTTTAAATAAAAATCCTAATGTTCTCAACGGGAGCCATCTATATAAAAACTCTTGCTCATGAAACCCATGAAGCAAGCATAATAATAAATTTATTTTCTTGTTTACAAAGTCATAATTACAATGTCATTATGAAGACCGAACCTAGTTATATTTTACAACAGTGGGCTCCTCCCTTGAGCTGGTGCCTTATGTGTGGGCTGGCCTTGACTTATGTGGAACATAGTGGTCATAGTGTTTGTCTTATGACCATCCTTAACATGATAATTTGAAGACCGAGAGCTTACAAGCCCAATGATTTTTAAACAAGGGTAGCTTCTATATAAAGGAAAATCGAGAGCTAATTTCTCATAAAGAGCCAACTTTCTCACCCAACAATTTTTTTTTAGAACAAACAAAATTGTTAAAATTTTGTCATCTTAATATTATAAGCTCCAATATTTACAAGGCAAAAAGAATTTACAAACTCAATGCCACCATTCAATCAATTGTACTGGAAAAACCATCATTACTTCACCGGACGAAAGTTGGCTACAACAAAAGGTGTGGACAATTATAGGGAAACATGTAATGATTATTTTTCTATAATAGACAAAATTCCTTCTAAATAGTTGGCACTTCACTATAATTTCCATTTTATGGGTGATTCAACATCTACATCTCCAAGTTTAAATGTGCATAGTCCAACATACAGTTCCGATAACAAATTTGTTTTCTTAATATATGATAGAATGATTCATTACAAATAAGTTTCAATGGAGGATTATTCCTCTATATATAGCTGGAAGGAATATTGTTGAACACATGAAGAATATTGCAGTGCCGCAACCAACTATTGTGCAACAAATACTAAAATCATTGAAAGACATAAATGTCAAGGAGAAAATTATTGATGAATTTCTTAACCAAGTATCCATAATGAAAGACGAATGAATGAGGGAGATAGATGCACTACAAGCAAAGTTCAAAGAATTTCAGTCTACATCTATTGAAAAATTAGTGAGCTTGAAGAGGAGTTGAGAAGAAGACTAGAGGTTGTCAATATACCTCCATTGGAAACTTTAGATATTTTTGAGGCTAAATTAGTTAGGATATTGAATGAAAAAGATAAATTTATTGAAGATTTAAAGGTTTAATTCGTAAATAAATCTAAAGAGGACCAACAGAAGCATGAATCAAAGGTTGAAGAATACAAAAAGCGCGACTAAGTTGGAGAAAGCATGTGATAGGCAAGCTAAGAATTTGAAAGAGAGATATCTTGAAATTATCTAGGTACAACAAAATATTAAAGAACCTGAAAAGGAAAAATATCAACATAGTAAAGAAGGTGGTATTGAGAGTGGGGATAAAAGTAAGGGCTAGGGTAAAGGTATTAGTCAGGATACATGAGTAAAACAAATGCTTCAATGGACTTGGAGAAATCTCAGCTAAAAGAATGAGTCAAGAATTTAAAGGACATTATTTCAACCATGAATTCTGTTAGTGATCTGTATGCCTCACCGCCGCTAGTTGAATCAATGAAGAAGAAGGTAGTTGAGAGAGAAAAAATAATTACAGAGCTACAAAATGATCTCATGAGTGGACAAAAAGCACAACATTTGGGATGTGACATGGAGATGCAAAATTTGAAATCCTATATTTATGATTTTTCAATAGAAATTATGGCGGCCCACACATGAGGAAATAACACTTATTTCTATTGCAAATACACAACAATGGAGGGAAAAATAGCTTGAGGATAAAGTACAACAACTCACTAGTGAATTGGCCAATTCTACATATTAACTGAAATCTACAAAGGAAGATATTGAAAGGAAGGAAACTAAGCACAAGAAGGAATATGTGAAGAATGCACAATCATTGAATCGGATAAGCCAAGAAATTTGAGAGAAAATTATGAAAAGAAAATTTGAGAGCTTTAACAAAAATTAAAGGATGTGTTTGATGTAGCACTAGAACAATCACATGTAATTATAAAAGGAAAGAGACACTCTTCTTTTGAAGAGGGGGGCTTGTAGAATCCTCCCAATCATCCTAAAGTTTCAGAATAACAATTTTTAGGTGCTTTATCTATGTAGACACATTCCAAGATCTCTCTCTCTCTCTCTCTCTCTGTGTGTGTGTGTGTGTGTGTGTGTGTGTGTGTGTGTATGTGTATGTGTACATATATACATATACATATACATATATAATTTCTGTTAACATGTATTATATATCATTGTATTTTCCATTAACGTCAGTTTTGAATAAATTGTTGGTATTTTTTGAGGACTTATTTTTATGTCTCCTTGATGGAGTTTTTATCTCGTTGTGGTCTCACTCAGATCTAGTTACTCTTTTATTTTTGGACAATGTAATGGACTTTTATAAGCTGACAACTTACTGAACTGAGAAATTAGTGATATATAATGTACTACATTTCTATTTAAAATAAAAAATATGTATTCTTTCCAAAGTAGAATAAATTTACAATATTCTTAGTGCATCATATGGAAAAATTTACCATAGGGTGCCTCAGAAGGAAATCCGAGGGTTGTTGGAGTTGGAGGTGTAATTTTAAACCAAAATGGTAGAAAAAATGTCTTATGCGTGGGGGATTGACATTGCCTCAATTAATTAGATAGATATGTGAGATGTCTGGAAAGGTCTCTCCATTCTTCTCGAGCATTATTTTAAAACTAATGTTGTAGTGGAAGACTCATTTTTTTTCTTTTTCTAAAGGAAAATTCAACTTCTATTAATAATAAAATTACGTAAAGCTTACTTGAGATACAAATTTATCAGCATCAGAACAAAGTAGCTTCATAATAAGACTATATATATCAACATCACCAAGAATATAATCCACATATCCTTATCTCACCAAACAAAATATCCTTCTAAGATTGACAAAATTATACAAAAATAAGGCTTCAAGTCTCAAGAAATTATCAACTCCAACTCCAACATTCCAAAGTATCAAGGAAAAGACATAACGTCTTTACTTAGTTAGTAAATAAACAATATACAATTTGAATCAACCATATTGGCCAATAAATAAATCCTGGACGTGCATTTTAGTGAAGCAAGGCAATTTTGGCCCACTTGATAGAAATGCATGCCCAACCTTCATTATAAGGCCAAATTGAATGATTCGACTTGGAAAGTAATGTTTTAAAGGAACAATTATATTTCTATTAAACAATATAGATTCTCATCAGAACCATTACATTCAAAAGCACCAAAAGTTCCACATCCCTCCAGAAGTGCTATGACCAGAGTCTATGAGATTTCATAATTGTCTTCTCTAGATTTTCTAAAATATTTTCCTTATAATTTCACCAAAAACACCCATTAATATTTACATACTTGCATAACATATAAAAATACTTCTATATGCTAACTATTAAGTTCCTTTTGACTCGCGCTGCCTGATTTCTTCCATATCTGCCGCTGCTCCTTCCCCTCATTGGCCTATTTCCTCAGCATCATGTTGCTTAGCCTCTTGCTAGATCTCTAGATGGAAAATGAACTTTAGAGGGAGATATCCATGCTCACCATGCACATGTTCATTGTCACTTCCCTCCTTGATGCCAAACACTTCTTTGAAAACCGACACAAGCGTAATCTCCACCTTCTCCTCGAGTTCTCCACCTTTCAATCGCGATTTTCTATCTTTGACATGATCACCTCTATTTCCGCCTGAATTTTCTCCACGTCTTTCCTCAAGCCTTCTAGCTAGCCCGATATGAGGGTAAAATGAGACCTGGCCTCAGAGAATTTTCCCTCCAATCCGAGTTATCATGTCCTCCACCTCCCACTTGAACACACCAAAAGAATTCTTAAAGGAGCCTCTGACACTATTGCCAGATGGAGAAGCCATTTTTGTAGCACAACAATTTTGTGAGGTAATCCACATTACATATTCCCTCCTAGCCACCTTGTTATAGCCAGGATCAACTCCTGATTGATGGCGCGAGAGGTCTCTTCATTTTTAATTCTCTTCGAAATTGCACTCCCTACAACCAAATTAATTTTCATTTCTTCTTTCTCTAAGCTTTATTCCCACATGATCGACCTTATACTATCCTCCTAGAGCTCAAAGAACACAATTCCTTTAGAGCTTCTCTTCCTTAATTCTCGGATTATAGACTTCCAACTATCCTTATTCCTATATTTATTCCTCATAACTAACCATCTGTAAATTGAAAGATCCAACATATCACCATGACACCTATTGTAAAACAAATGGGCCAAGGTATAAAGGCAATTAACCCTCCTCTCAGACGAATCACCCTTCTCAATATTCTTCCTGCACTTTGAGAATTTCAATTTATTAGTGTTCACGGGATGCGATATATGGATGATGCGTCTTCATCCTCCCTAAGTTCACCTTGCTCCAAGTAAATGTCGCGATTGGATTGTTTGTCGGCCGACACATTATTTTCCATCCTACTATGATAAAGTTCTATGTCATCAAGCTTATCTAACATCAAATAAATTCTTTTCATAGTTGGGTTTGGATCAAGGTCCTAATTTTGAGACCATTTAACACATTTTTGAATGGTGACAAGAGTCTCCAAAAACAAATAATTGTGAGATTCCTTCTTCTGCTGCCAACCTGAGCCCTTGCTAGAGTCCATATTCTTCCGCCTGATTATTTTTGGCTACTCTGAGACCTTAGATGATGTTTTTTCCAACTTTTACGTTAGGGAAAAAAATAACCCCTCCCGCTCCAGCCTCCCCCCCAAAAGTAATTTTTTACTCATAAATAACATTACTACAATTATTTTTTTATATTTTTTCACGCATAAATTTGCTTAGGCTTAGTGAAATATTTAAATTTGTTTTATAATATAAATTAATGGACAAAATTTGCATACTTTTAGCCTAATGGTTTGGATTTACATTGTTTTACATATACGATATATGTACTTATATTTTTTAACAACTGCATATTTAGTGTATTGTTATTCAATAAGCTCTTCATCCTAGTTCATTCTGAGTCTAACCAATAAGATGGCAACACCTCTAAATCATTATCAACCAATAAATGACCACCAACCATGCTAACTCTTATCCAAGTAATCCTAATTTTTTCTACGAACAATTCATGCCAAACATTGAACACTTTAAGGATATTGCAATAGGTAATTTGTATCAACACAAATAATACTGAAGCATTTCAAAGTTTTGGCAATAAAAATCATCATTTTTTAAACATGGATTACAAATAATTTTGAAAATTTAGAAGTCTTTCTCTTTAACATTATTGTTTGCAATGATGTTATCCAATGTATCATTGTCAATGTTCATATTTTCTTTCAAGTATTTAATATCAATATCATCCTCATCATGACCTCCATCATCTTCATCATCATTGAAATTTGGCTATATACCATCTATATTGTTACTGGTAGATGCATTTGGATCATCATTTTCTATACCATGCATAATGTTGTCTTCTATAACATCATTTAACTTTGGATTGTTGTATTCTTGTGCCGAGATATAACCATCTTCAACATCATCATGTATGTCAATTTATTTGATGTTCTCTAATTCCTTTCTCTCATTTTGGTGGCCATCATTGTTTTTCTCAATATCCACTAATGCATCGTCAAATACATGCCTTAATCTTGGATCATAATGTATTACAAATATCCATTTCGTGTCCAAAATATCTTCATATAAAAATACATGCACATGAACGACATATATATATTAGAACTATGTTATAACAATTTTATTGTTTAATAAACACACACACACAAAAATATATATAAATATATATATATATATATATATATATATATATATATATATATATATATATATATATATATATATATATATATATATATATATATATATATATGACAATAAACTATGAAATAATAGATTAATGATCACTATTGTTTTTTGTTTGGGTTAAAGATACACCTGCTCACAGTGGATTGATAGAACATAAGGTTCCTTATCCTCTAGTAGGAACATTGAGGAATCTACAGAAAACAATCCACTATGGGTATCATGTCTACGTGTCCTCTTAAATGCTTCATACCATCTACACTTAAAATTACAACATTGAAAAGAGTGATAATCCAAGACAATAATTTCTTGGATTTTCCTAACATATTGTAGATTCCCTTCAATAATATTTTTATCTTTTGAGCTTAATCAACTGGATTACTTGAAATCAACCATGATGCCACAATTAAAGGATCGTCTCTTTACATCTACACTTTATACATGATAATGTCGACCATATGCCTACATTGCAAGAAATTTTCTCACCTGTGAAAGACCATTTATTTCAGTGAAAACAAATATAATGAAAAATATTAAAATAGTTAATAGTGTCAAAACTGTAAGGAAAACACATTTTGTAAAATTCCAACTGTACCTTTCTTTCATATCCTCTACGCATGTGGATTTCATCTTCTTTTATGTTTGAAGCTATACTTGCATCTTCTATTTGATTTTGAATTTGTTTAGTAACCCGTTGTAGTTTGCAATCTTTGCTCCATTCCCCAAGCATATTAGTGGGAAGTGGAGTATTCCTTGGGTTTGAACTCTTAAACTGTCTCCTTGCTTATAACACTTATTCTCTCTTTTTATCATATAAATCAATCCATTTGTTCATAAATTCCATGTGGTATAGAATGAACTTGTCAAGAATAACACTTTCATCTACAACTATTACATGTCAACATGTTTATTTCAACCTCCAAATGTCATGCTTTAAATTACAGAGTAAATTAATGATTGCAAGAAAAACATTACAAAATAAATTAATGATTACAAGAAAATCATTCACCACAATGATCATGAATTTACTTAATAATTTCTACTTGAACACCATTACATTGTGGTTTTTCTCCATCAATAAAATCTGATACCCGTTCTTCATCCCAAAAGCGTCGCCCATATTCAAAATCCCTACCAAGGAATTCACATAGGAAGAAAAATGCTTCATTCAACATATACCCTTCAGCCATGCAACCCTCTAGATGTGTCTTTTGTTTGACATATATTTTTAGAGTTTTCATATACCTCTCAAAGAAAAACATCCACCTCTTTGATACAACACCCACCAATTCAATGTCATCGACTAGAAGTATAAGTAAATGGATTTGTAGGTCCATGAAATTTTTGGGGAGGTCCTTCTCAAATACACAAACAATTTCTACAAGTTTGTTCTTCCATTTTGACACTTCACACTCGCGGAGGTCACCCACCTAATATAAGAATAGCAAATTAGTATGAACCTTTAATCAAAAATTAAAAATCAATATAATACCTGTATGTCTCTCACACATGAACATTTTATCTCACATGCCTTGCAAATGCTGACAATTGACTTATGTCATTCCTTAAGTCAATGGCAAGACATGAATTCTCCCTACTTTCCAATGACATGATATGCTATCAAACAAAATTCTCAAAGGTCATTAGTAATTTTTCTCACACAATAGAATATAAAAATATATTTTGTACTTATTCAATGTTACCATTAAAATTTAAATGATAATAATACCTTCATGAAATTATGAAAATCATGTGTTTTAAATACTATCACAAGTTCATCAACTGTAAAAGGTTTTTATAATGATGACCCATAGCTAGTAGGTGTCCTCATTGAACGGATGACTTTTTTTAGTTGGTTTAGTTTTTTTTTTTTTTTCAAAATCCATGGAGCTTCTGCATATGTTTCATTTTCACTATTTGGCCACAAATTTCTTCTATCAAATTTGGTTTGTGAAAGAGAAATATCTATCCTTGAAGACAATGTGTCATTCTCTTTGCCTGATACATGTCGAAATATAGAATATGTGACATTTTTGAAGATGTACATAAGATCTAATAGGTGATATATTAATAAAACTTTCCAGTAAGGGAGCTCATAAAATATGGATTTCCTTTTCATTCCTTCTGGCATATTAACTACAACTTGTTTTGAATCTTCAATTGAATCAACTCAATAAAAAAATCCTCCCAAGCTTTTGATTCAACATCTTCATACTTCTTAAGCCAATCACTTGGTCCCATAATCATGGGAGAGCCTCTATTTTCAAATTTTCCATCAGATTGATTCTTCTAATTATGTTTAAACTTATGATCTGGTGGTAGAACAACCCTGTTCTTCGCATAAATAAATTTATGTAGATTTTTAGAATAACACCCTTGAAATTGTTCCGCACATCTTGGACATGCAAATATCCCCTTTGTTTGAAGCCCTACAATTCATTAAGCAATGTTAATAACATCAAAATAATAGTATAAATGTAAGTATGAAAGTTGGGATGAAAATTAATTATGATTATAAATATGTAAATAGTTTATCTTACTATAACACACAATAAGTCCTGGGAAATCATGAATAGTCCAACATAGCAAACCATACAACATGAAGAACCTATTTGATGGAGAACATGATATGCCATACATTCTTATGCCTTTCCATAACAGTTGCATCTCATCAATAAAAGGTACACTATAAACGTCCATTTTTTTTACTTGATGTTTTCCTAGAATAATGAGAGTCAACATAAGGTGTTCCTTTCTAACACTCATCCATGGGGGACTATTATATACTATCAATATAACTGGCCAAACACTATAATTTGAGCTCAGGAAAGAGAATGGGCACACTCCATCAATTTCAAGACCAAACCTAATACTATGGGGTGCATATTTGAATTTTCTTGGCCACTTTTCCTATGTGTTTCATTTCTTTGCAATTGGCCAGAATTCACATGAAGCCATATTTACTCCTATTCTTTGCATGCTAAATCCATCAATTATTCAAATGACTTGCAATGAAACATTTGTTGAAGTCTAGGTATAATTTTCATGTCCCATAAAACCTTCTTTGGAATTGCAGGACCTTGTACATATGTACGATATCTCCTCTTTGCATACAGGGCATTCTATCTTGTCTTGATATTCTTCTCTACATAAAATGCAATCATTTTTACATGAATTAATTTGCTTATGTTCAAACCCCAACTCAACCAAAAATTGGCACACTTCTCTGCAAGTGATCCAAGTGGATGTTGGTGGCCACCTGCTTATCCCACTTGGACCCCCACAATTGTCTCTTTCAGTTTTTTCATTTTCCTTAATTGCAGCACAAATTCAACAGTTTTTCGGGTCCTTAACTTCTGGAGCCATTTTGAGGCCCTAAACGACATTTTTTTTTGGAAAATTGGGAGCAACATGAGTTCATGGATTGATGTTTCTCATCCCAAAGTTGTAGTTCTCGGATAGATCTTTCTAACGAGGTATTGTGCACGTCAAACGAAGATCGTATGCCAAAGTTACGACCCTGGGAAGTTGATGTACCAATTTACTCAAAACGGGTCCCATAGTTTGGCGCTTCATCTCCTAGGGTTACGTTTTTGGATGTTTAGGGTTTTCAATTATTTCTCAACAATAAATAGGCATTCGAGCCTCATTGTAAGATAGTTCAGAGGCATGTATCTGCCACATCTCTCCTCAGAGATACAACAGAAATAATATTTCATTTCATTAATGTAAAATACTGAAATATGCTTACAAACAGAAATGGAAATAAACTAGAGTGGGCGATGGTATCAGAGTGGTCTTCTTTTCTCTATTTTTCTTTGCATGTCCCCAACAAGGGTCGGGATATAAGTAGTTAGGGCTTGAATTGGTTGAACCCTTGCAAGACCAACCTCACAAATCCTGATGGCCTCCCATGGAGGTTGAAAAGAAAGATGAGGGGGTAGGAGATCCTATCAAAATCTTACTCGAAGAAGCCCTCGAGCGATAAAGGAACATGATTATGGACAACTTTGCCTAGATCCTTCAGCGGCTACCCAGGGGCGACGTAACTACCTCCAGCAGCTACGCTAGAAATGCCACACTCTTTAAGGTACAAGTTAACTTTGAAATCGCCATATTCGAGGGTCACATAGATTCAGATGCCATAGATAAATGGTTAAATCTGCTAGATGGTTATTTTTTTGTTCATGATTTTTCCAGTCGGGAAAAGATCACTTTTTCACTTCTCAAAGCAGCCCCCACGTCAAGGACTGGTGGGAAACCTATTGCGAGCAAAAGGATGAAAGTACAGGCTCATTATTTTTAGCTGCACCAACTTGCAATTTGTTCCGGGATGCCATCGAGGAGCAATACTACCCTGTCAAAAGCTATGAGGATAAATACATAAAGTGGACCACGCTGTGGCAGGGAAGGGACCAAGGTGTGCCGAAGTTCAAAAATATTTTTGATACCCTTCGCACAAAGTTGGATATCAAGGATTCTGAGCTGCATTTGGTACTCAAATTTTGCGACTGCCTACATAGATACATCTAGGATGAGATGGAGTTCCTAAACATCTCCTATCCCGACACAACATACCGATACGCTGTCAAGATCGAACAAAAGTTTAAACAAAAGAAGCAAAACTTTGGATCTGTGAATCCGAAGAACAAAGAACAAAGCCAAGGCGGGGTGACCCAAGGCAACCCGTCGAAGCCGCAAGAAAAGAACAACACCACGAAGTCAAAGAAGGACACATGAAAGTGGTGTGAGTTCCATAAGATCCCCACTCATAACACAAGTGAGTGTCGGACCAAGCAGTCATTGGCGGCTGAGTTGAAGGCTTCAGAATCATATGCATGTTTCGACCCTGAGTCAGAAACTGACAAGGGGAATGAAAAAGGGAAGAAAATCATTGATGAGGAGCCCAGTGCCATTATTTCCACCGCTAAGGTCCAGAAGAATGAGCCCGAAGATCCAGAGGAGGGGAGCGTCTTTTCCACTCATAGATGTGGGTGAAGGGTTCACCACTACAATTCATTGTTGACAGTGGGAGCCAAAAGAACCTCATTTCAACAGAGGCCGTGAAGCGTCTGGGACTACCAACCATACCACACCCGCAACTGTACAACATTAGGTGGCTTCACCAAGGATGAGATCTCCAAGACCGCTAGCAGTGCCGCCTTCCCTACAACATCAAACCATTCACAGATGAGGTATTGTGTGATGTTGCACTGCTTGATGTTTGTGATGTATTATTAGGCCAACCATAACTGTGGAGGCGACATGTTGTGTATGAGTCAAGGATTCACGCTGTTATTATTTCTTTATGTAATACATTATACAAGATACCGGAGGTAGCCCCACCTACTGCCACTTCTTTTATCTCTACTAAGAAAGAAAGTAAGATCATCTCCTAGACTAGGAAATTTATTTTCTATCTGATTCGCCCTCAAAGTAATGGGAAGATCGTAGCCACATCCATGGCCTCCGAGAAGGGTTCCCCCATGTAGCAGAAGCAAGTGGATAGGGTCATGAAAGAAGACAGGGACATCTTCTCCTCACCCACAGGGGTACTGTTGCACTATCAGGTGAAGCATTTGTCTGATCTAACTTCCATAACGCCTCTACTCAACAGGCCAATCTATCACCACTCCATTGTGGAAAATGCTAAGTACAAGCAGCGGCATGATCAACATCGGGTGCCACGCAAGTTTCAGGTGGGCGAAAAAACTTGGTTGCATCTATAGAAGGAATGCCTTACAAGAGCCCATCGGAATCTCAGACCACTCCAATATGGTCCTTACACAATTACCAAGGCTATGGGAAACAATGCTTTGGAGCACAACATTCCCCCATTCCTTCGCTTGCATCGAGTGTTCAATGTGGACCACCCTCGACCATGCTTCCCACCATTACTGGACACATCAGAGGTTGCATAACAACTCACTAGTGACCATGTTTAATAGAAGTTTTCTCATCTCATGGAGGAAATCAACGCAATGGGGACCATTGCTTCCTAAGGGGGGAGGAATGATCCAGGTGGATGTTGGTGGCCACCCGCCTATCCCACTTGGGCCCCCACAACTGTCTCTTTCAGTTTTTTCAATTTCCTTAATTGTAGCACAACTTACTATTTTTAGTAGTTTTTTGGGTCGTCAACTTCCAGAGCCATTTTGAGACCCTAAATAACGTCTTTTTTTGGGAAAAATGGAAGCAACATGGGTCCATGGACTAATGTTTCTCATCCCAAAGTTGTAGTCCTCAGATAGATATTTATAACGAGGTATTGTGCGCATCAAACGAAGATCGCATGCCAAAGTTACGACCCCACGAAGTTGATGTACCAATTTACCCAAAACGGGGCCCATAGTTTGGTGCTTCATCTCCCAGGGTTAGGTTTTTGGATGTTTAGCATTTTCCATTGTTTCTCAACAATAAATAGGCCTTCGAGCCTCATTGTAAGACATTTCAGAGGCATTAGCCGCCACATCTCTCCTCCGAGATAAGCTACCATCATCCAAGCTAGTTTATTTCCATTTCTGTTTGTAATCATATTTTAGTATTTTACATCAATGAAATGAAGTATTATTTCTGTTGTATCTCTGTATTTGTGGTTATCTTTGTAATTTGTTGCGTTCCTGCTTGAATCTAGATCAATGGTGGCTACATGCCTTTGAACTATCTTACAATGAGGCTCGAAGGCCTATTTATTGTTGAGAAACAATGGAAAACCCTAAACATCCAAAAACCTAACCCTAGGAGATGAAGCACCAAACTATGGGCCCCATTTTGGGTAAATTGGTACATCAACTTCCCGGGGTCGTAAATTTGGCATACTATCTCCGTTTGACGTGCACAATACCTCGTTAGAAAGATCTATCAGAGGACTACAACTTTGGGATGAGCAACATTGGTCCATGGAGCCATGTTTCTCCCAATTATCCCAAAAAACGTCGTTTAGGGCCTAAAAATGGCTCTGGAAGTTTAGGACCCGAAAATATGCTAAAAATAGTAAGTTGTGCTATAATTAAGGAAACCGAAAAAACTAAAAGAGATATTTGTGGGGGTCCAAGTGGGATAGGCAGGTGGCCACCAACATCCACCTGGATCAACAAGTTGATGGAAACACATTCTCTTCAGGGAATGTTTTAGTTTTTAGTGTCCTTTAAGATTGCCCGAGATTAAACCAATTGAATGTTTGACTTATGATGAACATGTTTGATATGTCAATCTATACTAGGCTTGTTATATACAATATATGGTTTTAAAATCCCCTTAAAGAAATATAAACAAAGTTGATGAATGTTTACGAATTACATACACCAATTGGAAATGCAAAGTAAGAAATAGATTTCAATTCAGTTTGGTAGGGTACTGAATCCTTTGGCTAACCAACCAAATAGTGACTTGATTTTAATAATATTAATGTGCATGCAAGTTTTGAGGTTCTAATTTCACGTGATATGAACATAGGTGTCTTAGCTACTTGCATGATTGAGTCCTTTAAGTTTGTTATCATCAAATTACATTGTTGATAATTATCCCTGCTATCATCGTTACTATCAACCATATGATCATTGTCGTCATCATTGTTTCCATCCCCAAAGAAACCTATATGCATATCATTCAATCTTTCTTTATACGTTGCATTTTCACTATCATCATCATCATTAAGGCTAGGTGGCATGTCATCAATGTATGCTAATCTCATAAGCTCTTCAAATTTATCAACTGGTGGTGTTCTCTTCAATCTTTCTCTTTTCACCCTGGTATGGTTTAAAGGATGGTTTAGACCATCTCATCCAAATATTAATAACCAAGTTTGATATCGAGTATTAGTAGGTGTATCATGAATATCTTCTAGCTATCAAAAAACACGAGCATTATTTATTATTAGGTAACAATTAGATAAATAATAAATCTATCAGTTTCAAAGAAATATAATCAAATATGTCTTAACAAATAAAATATAAAATGTATGAACATATATATATATATATATATATATATATATATATATATATATATATATATATATATATATATATATATATCAATTTAATAATGAAACATTATTTTAGAGATTAACATTTTTATATAATAATTTAAAATAAAACACAATTTTGACAACATACTTTATAAAATGTTAGTCCACACTCATTAATTATTCTTCGGTTAAGTTTCTTGTAACATATTTTAACCCCTTGGAAATGTTATAAAATTAAATATTCTTTGGTTAAGTCTCTTGTAACATATTTTGACCCCTTGGAAATGTTATAAATTTTTTTAAATTTTGCTACTCTGCTTCTTGGCTAAATTCTCATGCATATGCAAAATTGCATATGCAAAATTTCTAGGCAAAACAACATGGGCTAAATTCTCATGCATACCTTGGAAATGTTATAAAATTTTTGAAATTTTGCTACTCTGCCTCTTGGCTAAATTCTCATGCATATGCAAAATTTCTGGGCAAAACGAGATGGGCTAAATTCTCATGCATATGAGAAATTTCTAGGCAAAACAAGATAAGCTCAAGAGGGGGCCCAAAAGATAAATATCACATTAAAAGTCATTGTGGGTGATCAAAATCATAAAGACTATTGCACTTTTCTACCCGATGCATGTGGGATATATCCCATACAAAAATAAGAAATATATTGACAAGTCTCAATCATCCAAGCTTTTCGGAGAAAAACAACAACTATTATGTATTGTGGACCCCCTTGCCTGCTCGAATTATAATGAAGAGAAGGGGTCCCTAGTTTTTGGTGTTGTGAAACCACCTTGTTGACTTGGAACACACATATGAATTGCATCATATGGATTTAGAATCACTTACAACTATACACCCCCACTGCAATCCACTTCAGGTTTTAGAGACAACGCAAGGTTTTAGTTGCTAGACATGGCAGCGGGTGGCAATAAATTTTCTGAGAGGTTATTTCGCTGTCATGGTTCCTTCAATTACATTACAGATGTAACATGTTGAGATTTTCTGTTTGAGCAAAATAGGAAAAATCTCAGCTGATGACAACAATAGGGATTCAGTTCCTAGATTAGCTCCAGGTTGTTGGGAGGGAGTTAATGCCTCCTATATTTGATGTGAGCGAGTTCGCCGGCTATAAACCCACGTTGAACCAATTAAACGCACACAACAATGATATACATAAACCCACGCCGGCTATAAACCCACGCCGAACCAATTACACGCACACAACAATGATATACATAAACCCACGCCGCAATGAAAACCAAAAAACCACGCTGTTCTTTCACATATATCTGAGCTGCTGGTATAATATATATTAATGCAGGTTTTGATAACAATTTCATGCCGGTTTGAAACTATATATATAACCACGCATTCAAAGATATATCAACGCTGTTTTTTAAAAAACATACCCCTTCGCTGGTTATGATATACATCCATTTCCACGCTGTTGGCAATATATATCCCCACGCAGGTTTTGGTTTTTAATTTAATGCACACCGTTTTCAATACATCCATGCCGTGTTCCAAAAAACATATATATCCACGCTTTTTCAATACATATACATGCTGGTTCAAATATATGTATCAACGGTTTTTATTTTTATAGCTGGTTAGTTTTGGAGATTACTGTGTTTTTTGCTGATATCAAATGGCGAAAACTCAAAGTACCTGTTTTGAAATTGAAAAGTTTAATGGCAAGAACAATTTTGAGATCTGGAAGGTGAAGATGCACGATTTGCTGGTTCAACAAGGTGTGGCAAAAGCACTGTTGGGGAAAAACAAAAGGCCTTCTTCCATGACGGAGGATGAATGGGATGAGATGGACGATAGAGCTCTGAGTGCAATTCGGTTATGTCTGGCGGATGATGTTCTGTTCAACATTGTTCTGTTCTGTTCAACAAATCGGATTCTCCTGAAGCGGCAGCTTTACGGTTTACGGATGAAAGAAGGTACCTCAATTGCTGATCACCTGAATGTTTTTAATACCTTGTTGGTGCAATTCAACAGTCTAGATGTGAAATTTGATTCAGAGGATAAGGCAATAACTCTATTATGTTCTTTGCCTGAATCTTGGGATCACTTTGTTACTTCCATAAGCTTTAGTACATCAGAAATCCTTGAGTTTGACGATGTTGTTGGAGCCTTGTTGGCTGAGGAGACGAGGAAGAGGTCGAATGCAGACACCTCTACATCAGAGGTAATGATGGCCAGAGGTCGCTCACGAGAGAGACACTCCGGGGGAAAGCATAGCGACTCTCGTTCAAAGTCCAAAGGAAAGAAGCCAAAGATGAAGTGCTGGCATTGTGGCAAGGCTGGACATCTGAAAAAGGATTGCTGGAAGCGAAAGCAGATTGCTAAAGAAGGCTCTTTGACAGAAAAGAAGGAAGCCAACACCACAGATACAGGTTCAGTATCAGGATCAGGTATGAGTGATGAAGTATTGTCAGTTAATATTTCAAAACATGATCAACATTGGTTGTTAGATTCCGGGGCATCTAACCACATGTGTATACATAAAGATTGGTTTAAAACATATAGATCAATTGATGATGGTGTTGTGTACATGGGTAATGATGTAACATGTAATATTGTGGGAATTGGGAGCATACAACTGCAAATGTTTGATGGGACAACAAAAATATTAACTGATGTGAGGCATGTACCAGATTTAAGGAAAAATTTGATTTCATTAGGAGCACTTGATTCAAATGGATATAAAACTGTAATTCAAGGTGGAGTTATGAAAATCTATAAAGGTATCTTACTAGTTATGAAAGCTAAGAAAGTAGGAAATCTATTTCAGTTAGAAGGTAGAACTGGGTCAGATAATGTGTCTGTGTCTGAACATGGCAGTAGTTCCATTCACTTATGGCATCAAAGATTGGGGCATATGGGTGAAAGAGGATTGAAAATTTTTGCTGACCGAAAGTTACTTCCTAATCTAAGATCTGGAAAATTGGATTTCTGTAAACATTGTCTGTTTGGTAAACAAAGTAAACAAAAGTTTAAAACAGGCAAACATACTAGTAAAGGGATACTTGATTATATCCATTCAGATGTGTGGGGTCCAGCTCCTACAGCTTCATATGGTGGTTCGTCTTATTCTGTATCATTCATTGATGACTTTTCTCGGAAAGTTTGGGTCTACATGTTGAAAAGGAAGTCTGATGTTTTTATAGTTTTCAAGCAGTTTAGAGAATTGGTAGAAAACAGCACTGGTAGAACTATAAAATGTTTAAGAACTGACAATGGTGGTGAGTTTTCCTCCAAGGAGTTTGACAACTATTGCAAGGATGCAGGGATCAAAAGACATAAGACCACGGTTTATAGTCCTCAGCAGAATGGAGTTGCTGAACGCATGAAAAGGACTCTTCTAGAGAGAGCAAGGTGTATGCTGAGTAACGCCGGGTTGCCGAAGGAGTTGTGGACGGAAGCACTGGCAACCGCTTGTTATGTGATAAACCGATCTCCATCAAAGGCAATAGACTGCAAGGTTCCGCAAGAGGTATGGACAGGACACCCTTGTGACTATTCTAAACTCAGAGTGTTTGGTTGTGATGCATATGCTCTAGTGCCTAAACATCAGCGAACTAAATTAGATCCAAAGTCTAAAAGGTATATCTTTGTTGGGTATGGTGATGGAACGAAGGGATATAGATTGTGGGATCCTACTACCCGCAAAATCATCATCAACAGAAATGTAAAGTTTAATGAATCCTCTCTTGTACAGTTAGATGTAGATAGAAGATTGAAACAGGATGATGTATCTGATTTCCAGCATATTCAGTTTGACAGCATTTCTAATGATAGTCATAACGACCATAGTTCAGATTCTAGTCATGAACAGGTTTCAGAATCAGATTATGAACAAGGTTCAGATGGAGGATATGAACATGTCTCAGATGGCGATCATGAAGAAATTCCTACAGTTGATAGACAACCAATTGTGGAAGCACCAGAAACATTCTTAAGGAGGTCTACAAGAATCAAATGGCGTCCGAGAAGGTATGATGATCATGTTACTTCAGTTGCTTTGATCGCTAATGATGATGAACCTTGTGTTATCAGGAAGCTGTAGAAGGTTCAAATAGTGACAAGTGGAAAGCAGCTATGAAGGAAGAAATGATGGCCTTAGGTAAGAATGGCACGTGGGATCTGGTTGAACTTCCCAAAGGCAGGAAAACTGTGGGATGCAAGTGGGTGTTCAAGCTGAAATGGGGTGTGAATGATACGGAAGACAGGTACAACGCTCGGCTGGTTGCAAAAGGGTTTTCTCAGAAAGCTGGTATAGACTTTCATGAGATTTTTTCACCAGTGGTTAAAATTGTTTCAATTAGAATTGTGTTAGCATTAGTGGCTTTGTTTGATTTGGAGTTGCAGCAGTTAGATGTTAAGACTGCATTTCTACATGGTGATTTAGATGAGGAAATATATATGGAACAACCGAAAGGGTTTGTTCAGCATCGCAATGAGAAATTTGTCTGCAGGCTCAAGAAGTCATTATATGGCCTGAAGCAGTCGCCTCGGCAGTGGTATAAGAAGTTTGATTCTTTCATGTTGAGACATAAATATGTTAGAAGTGAATATGATCATTGTGTTTATTTTAAACAGTTAAATAATGGCATGTTCATTATCTTAGTGTTATATGTTGATGATATGCTTTTAGCAAGCAAAAGCATTGAAGAAATCAATAGGTTGAAGACTCAGATGGCAAGGACGTTTGATATGAAAGATCTAGGAGCGGCAAGACAGATTTTGGGCATGGATATTTTCAGAGACAGGAGTAATGGTAAGCTGTGGCTATCACAACAGAAGTATGTTGAGAAAATACTTTTGAGGTTTGGTATGAACAATGTGAAGCCTGTGTCGATCCCTTTAGCTTCCCATTTTAAGCTTTCTTCGAGTTTATGTCCTAATACAGATGAAGAAAAGGATTATATGTCTCAAATTCCTTATGCCAATGTAGTAGGATGTTTGATGTATGCGATGGTGTGTACGCGACCAGATATTTCTCATGCAGTTGGGGTTGTCAGCAGGTACATGGAAAATCCGGGTAAAGAGCACTGGTCAGCAGTGAAATGGGTGCTTCAGTACTTGAGAGGCACAAGTAGTTATTGTATTTCTTACAATAAAAGTAGTGAATTTGTTTGCAGATATGTTGATTCCGATTTTGCAGGTGATTTGGATAAGAGAAGATCAACTTCAGGGTACGTCTTTACTCTTGCAGGTGGAGCTATAAGCTGGATGTCAAAGCTACAAAACATTGTTGCTTTATCCACTACTGAAGCAGAATGCATTGCTGCTTCGCATGCTTGCAAAGAGGCGGTTTGGTTGAAAGGTTTGCTTGGTGAGTTTGGTAGGTTACAGGATAACATCAGGTTACTTTGTGATAGTCAAAGTGCAATACATTTGGCTAAGAATCCGACCTATCATAGTAAGTCAAAGCATATTCCAATCAAATATCATTTTGTAAGACAGGTTATCACTGAAAGGGGAGTTTCTCTTGAAAAGGTGCATACAAAGGAGAACTGTGCAGACATGTTCACGAAACCAGTTTTGTTGGAGAAGCTACGCTGGTGTTTGGCTTCTCTTGGCTTGCAGAAAAGATAAATAATAATAACAGGGCATCAGGCGAATTTTTTTCAAGGTGGAGATTGTTGAGATTTTCTGTTTGAGCAAAATAGGAAAAATCTCAGCTGATGACAACAATAGGGATTCAGTTCCTAGATTAGCTCCAGGTTGTTGGGAGGGAGTTAATGCCTCCTATATTTGATGTGAGGGAGTTATGAGGCTGTTAGATTCTCTAGGCTATATAACAGGCAACCATTCGGATGGTTTGCAAGAGAGTGTGAGGATTTCATGATGTAATCTCCTAATTTGATTAATAAACTCCTGATGCCTATGTTTGGTGGACATAGCCCAGATTGGTTGGGTGAACCACGTTAAAAACTGTGTCTATGTGCTTGATTTATATTGCTGTGTGTTTTAATTGAATTGCTGTGTCTCTGAATTCCAACATAACAATGGAGCAAAGGGATATGGTTTTGATTCAAATAAATCACGAGTTAAGGAAAGTTTCATGGACAACGAATACCTTCAAACCTAGGTTCTCCTACAGGGAACTATTAATTGATACAACACGACAATTTCAACCATTGGAGATGCTCATGAAAATTAAAATCCGAGCATGCATTTAGGTTCAAATGAATTCTCCAACTTCATGGATATACTTTTATCTTGCCAATTGTTTCTACAATCCATGCAAAAGGCCGATGAAATTAGTAAATCCTTGCAGAAATCCAACCAAAAACTTTTGTTATAGAACATCTTTGCAGAAATCCAACAAAATATAGAACATGCCGTGATACTTCTGTTATCCTAGTCTAGATATTTCAAAAATCTTGGCATGATTTGTGGACTGAGCACTTAATCTCCCTGTGGACATCCTTCAAGCCTTACAATCCATTAGAGAAATGGAAACTGTTCTCATGGATGACCCACTGAATGATATTCAGAAATATGGAAAGATAGTGGCAAAATTGGAGCAACAATTAAGTTATATTAACCATAACTACCTCACATTGACAAAGGCCATCATAGGAACCATTGATGCTTCTAGTGAGAGAAGAGAATATAGATATTGGGTTCAAAGGTGCAGGGAAACACCCTAAGGTTTAGAGAATGGTTCTCATAATTTCAGAAAAGCAGAGTAGGAATGGTTGATTCAACATCAGAAAAGATTGAATTCGTATTCATGTCTATTCTAGTGAAAAATAGTGGTATAGCTAATCTCCATGGTGAAAACTATGCTGGAGGATCTAAAGGGTTTGTTGTGATGTTGTATACTCAGGAATATCAAAGGGAAAAACAATTATTTTTCTTTGCTAACTCTGCAACAAGTCATTTTGATATTGACTTAACTGTAAGGGTTGTAAAAGATATTGTGGAAGAAATGTGTCAAGAATGTACGCTTGAAGTCTTTGCTCAGTTACTCCATTATCTACTACAGATGTTATCTTTTGGAGCAACAACTTGTTGTCCAACCAAATATATCATGGGAAATTATGTTTGTTGAGACCTTCATTTATTATGGTGGCATAGAAATTCTTATTTTCTTGTTTAATAAAGGCGCAAAAGTTGATGCAAACGCCTTAAGCATCATTGGTCAATTTTGACTTCAAAGTGATTTGAAGATGTTAAAAAGCTGGCAAAGGTCCTTTTATTATTTGAAAGCATGCTAGATCCAGTTATCGTAGTCATTGATGAGGTAGAAAAGCAAATGGTAGCAAACAAAATTTATTGCCAAATCTCCAACAACAAGACAATTAGACTATACTTGCATTAATGGGTGCTGTCACTGAAAGTGACATAATTCACGGTGATAAGAAAAACCATTTTCGAGAGCTTGCAAATATTGTTTGAACTACAAAGACTAGTTTTTTAAATCCAGGTATGCCAGTGGCAAAGATACAATGTTCAATTTTCAAGGAAGCAATCAAAAGGGTCTGTCCAACGAATTATGACAAAAATAGTTGCCTAAGATTTCCCTGGAAACAAATATTGATAGTGGTTCTATTTCAAAGGAATTTGAGGAAGGTCTCAATGCGATTCAATGCAAGGAAAATGAATTTTACATAAATAATTTTATTTCAAAAGCTTGTCTATCGAAGGAAAACATCACTTAGGTGGTTCTGCTCTTATATTTTTATCACATTGGTTATGTTTTCCGAAATTTTGATAATATTTTAGATTTCAAGAGAGTCTTTATTTCAGTCTAGAAACTATTTGAAGAAAATATTGTTTCATTTGGCCATGATATTAGTTATGGGAGTATAGTTGTATTTGTTGTGAAGTTGGATTTTGCAGGAAGCTTGGAAGGATTGTTTGCAAAAGAGTTTGACTCTGTTCTCAAAGTTCATATTGGCAATCTTAATATCATTGCCAAAAAATTCAATGTTGCAGTATAAGATATCTTGAAATATCATGAAGATGCATACTTGATAAGAGTTGGCATATTGATACCTAGTGTTATTGGGTATTATTCAGTCTCTAAATAAATTGGAATGGAACATCATAAAGAATGACAAGGAATTTTGAAGGATGTGAAACAAAATCACGATGTTATTTAACATATTGTAAAAGGGTGATCTTGTTGTATAGAAAAGACCCATAAATCACATTGATTGTGTAAAATGCAGAGAGACCCCATTCAGATCAATTTGTTCTAAGAGAAAAGAAGAAATTAACATTTAGAAAATTATTTCTTAGTAGAGCTTTTGTGTGAGATGAACTGGTAAATATAGGCAATAGCGTTGACCCTGCTTAAAAGGAGGTTAGCAGATTTTCAAGAGCAGCTTCAACAACCTCCAGATTCTAAGGAAAAAGATTAGTAACTAGTTAATTAATTTCCATATTCCAAGGAAGAAGACTTGCAAATAGTTCAAATTCCCTGCAGATTATTCATATGTTATTTTTATTTTAGGTGCTCTGTTTAGATTTTTATTCCAGGAATATTGTAACAATTTAGGAGATGTATTTTTCTATATATTGTTTGATATGTAATGTAAAAGGGTTGGATTTTAATGCCAAAACCCTGATAATTTTGTGAAGTTTGCAATTATATAGTTTTTAATCAAAGGGATTCTGGGTCCAATTAATGACAAGATTTGTTTCTTATGTATGTATTTTCCTATAATTACATATTCTCTTTATGCATATATTTGAGGTAGTATAGGACATTGGGAAGGGTTGGGCTAAGTATTAACCTCTTTGACATTCTAACAAAGTTATTTTCTATACTGAGTAACATATTGAACAATATGTTTAATTGCTTACCCAAAAATCAATTCATTGGTTCTTCTATGCTATACTTAAATGTGTTGATTTTTTGCTGTAGAGATTATTCTACACGCTTTAGTTCTAGTTAGATGATTAGGTATTTAGGGTGGATACTTGGTTATCTAATTTCTCATCTATTCCTCTATCAAAACCTTTCAAGATATGTTATTCTGTCATAGCTGAACATTGAAACTTTGATTAGGTCTCTACAAAAGAAGGCCTTAATTGTTAAGCAAAGATTTGTGACTCATCAACAACCACCTATATAACAAACCCTAGATATGGACATTGTGCTTCATAGGTTTTTGTTCATTGATAGTAAACAACATTAAAATTCTCGTAACACTAGAGGGATACCCCTATGGTTCAAGGGCCAGCTTGAACCTAAAGTTGGTTAAGTTGGTTTCTTGATGTAGTTTCACAACCAAGAACCGTGTTTGAGAAATGGATACAACAAAATTTACCCTTATGGACATCCTTAGGGAGACGTTATTCTTCCCTTTTCTTTCAAGAAGGAGTATGTTTTAAGAAGGGGTGATTAATAAATAACTCACACCCAATGGTAAGGTCCATAATTGCCTCTACCATTATCAATCTATCAACCTCTATTTCCATATCTCCATATTTATCCTTTATAACCTCAAAAAATTGACAATTTTGTCTTACAGTAGGGTTCCTTCCCTTATGTTAACGGTGCTAGACCTACCACCATGTCAGGGGATCTCCCCGATAAGAAGTCCCAATTAGACCTCAGACAGTTTAGTGTAGGAGTCCCAGCGGTGGGTCATACGGTAACGCCTTGACTGTGGTTTCGCATAGAGGCAAGTAAGATGTCCCTGTTGGTAGAAAGGGTGTGACAGCTGCGGAAAGACAAGGAAGGTGCATGAATGGTCATAACACACAGAAAGTGGGATGAGTGTGCCCCTTGGAAACTTGTGATAGCACGCGGCTTGAAAGGAAACACAAGAGCGAAGATGAATCACAAGCTGGAAAGCAAGTTAGCTAACAATCCAAAGTGATGGTTAAACCAAACAACACATTTAAGTAAGATTCTTACATACTTATTCAGAATAGTCCATACATGCATGCATAAGCAAACATATACATATATCATTTAGAGTAAACAAGATAGCTAGAATAAAATACGACATATGCATGAAACATGCTGGCTCTGTTATATTAAGAAGTGTTAGTTCTAGTCATACAATACATCCATGTCCAACCACTAGTTTTGACAACGGAACGTTACAACCACAATCGCCTGCTCCTCCAAAGAGATATACTAGCTCTGCGTAGTGGAGAAGCCAAGGCACATTACAATACTATCCAAACTCTCTCTAAGATAGTCTTATCGGAAGCTTGGCTAACCAAAAGCCAATACAATGGGTTATGAGGGACTATTTATAGCAAAGGGTGGGGTGGTCCTTGACATTCCCCTTTGTGACAGTTCATCTACCCTCATGACTCTTCATCTACTCTATGACTGTTACATCCAACTATTGACACTTGAACTTCCACTTGACAAGATGTTACATACAATTTGCACATGTACCCATGTGAGACAAAATGGCTTGAGAAATCCATGCAAGACATCACTAACACTCAAACCGTTGTGGTGATACCAACTCTTTGACATCCTTGTGATGGTCGATTGTGGTGAACTAATGCCAAGCTTGGTCATTCGTGATGGTGTTCGTGTGATCAATGGTGACATCTTGCTGAAGCGAACTCTTGCTTCCGTTGCATCTGGGTACACTGATATAGCTCCTCTGTCCCACTCATCTGATAACATGCACATGGTAATCCTGGGTGCGGCCGGACTGACAACATGTTGATGCATAATGTATGCATTGATCTCCAAGCATGTCTTGGTGGCCATGCACATCAACTTGTCAAAATACATGTTCAACTCCAGTTGGACTTGATTTGTGTCTTCGTCTCGGTGAGTGTGCCAAATGGGTGGGATCTAATGCATGTGCACAATGACATGCATGCCGCTGAATTCCCTTGCATGCGATCAATAAAAATGCTCACCTTGTCTATTTCGTGCCAACTGCTGGGATGGATCCGTAACTTGTACAAGCGCAAATTCATCTGTTTGTGCATGTTGCGCCCCCTGATGTACCAGTTCCTGCTACAACTCATTCTCTTGTCTATCCAGCTCCTGTTCTTGCTTGAGTTGTTAGTTCAACACATGAAACTCCTTATCTGTTCCGTTCTCTGCCTTCACGCGATATTCATGTCATGCCGTCACCTCGTACCCTCAATCTCCACATTTGCTTTCATCATGAGTGGATCTGCTTTGGACTTGCAACCTTGCTATGCCTCTATGCTGTCAGCAAACTTCCTCTTGCATTCATCACGTGCAGGTGTGCTAAATTTGCGACTACTGATGGAATTGCTCGCTGTGATGTTGTTGCCATTGATCCAGATATCCTTGTCCATGAAGAACTTGATGTCTTTGTGGATAGGCAAGTTCATAGAAACTTGACCGACTGCATCCCTAGTTGTGCTCTTAATATTGTCTTGGACTCTGCTCTCTTAGAAGCCATTATACTTATGCTGTGAGAGACAGATGAACACCTGTGATGCTTGGAGACATAGAAACACTCATGGAAGCAATATTTCAGTTGAAAACCAAACAAACTAGAGGACTAACTTACAACATACTTCTGTGATCAAACATGAAGGTTGCACAATTTCTGCCGGGAGGTCAGGAGATTGACTGAAAAAATAACGCAAGGCATAGTCCAGGCTGTTAGGAGGCTGACTAACTGCTGGAACTACGCAATGCACAGTCCAGCTTGGCCTGCTGAGGATTGAAACTACGTAATGCCCAATTTCAGTCAGTAGTGACATGGAGCGAGCAAACTGCATTGCGCAGTTTATGGGGATAGTAGGACACTGCCTCCAAGAATTGTGCAATGCAAGTCTGGAGGTTAGTTCTTGGCCAGGCTTGTGCAATTTATGGAGGGAATGTAGAGCCTTCACTTCCAGAAATACGTATTGCTAGCCAGGCAAGACATAGTCCAGGCCAAGGCAGCCCAATCCAGCCGATAGGCGATTGAAAGCATGAGAAGTATAAATGCTTGGTGAGATGAGTGCAAACAAGAGTGAATGATCATTCATGCAAATAGCAAGTACTGGATTTAGAAAATGGGAAAGCATGCATATGTGTGAAGCGAGTCACCACAACGACGACCGTTTGTGCAAAATAGTGTCATGCATGCGACAGTAGTGAGATGCAAACGAAAACTGAAATGATGCTTATACATGCTAACATACATGCAAATGACAACAAGCACTCACTGAAATCAAGCAGACAACAATCACACGAAGCGATACACTAAAAGCGTCAACAAGACATGAAAAGCAAGCTTACCCCAAAAAAATTGAGCTAAATGTGTCAACGACTCCTACATGCGATGTGGAATGTCATATCTGCAAGGTCGATGTGAGGAATGAGATTTGCAGCATCCGGTTGATGAGTTTCAATAAAATCGAGGTTGTGACGCGCATGCCATAGATCTAGGAAAAGTGACACTTGGCAGGAGGTTTCTGAAATGATCCTTGCATGTAACCTCCAACTGCTAAAAGTAGATCCCTGAATCAAGGGATGCCTTTGCATGCTGCCTTGGGAGAAGAAGCCCATGCATGCAAATCAATTTTTCTTGGTCCCGGAGGGAACCAGTTAACCCAATTACACATGCAACAGTCAGCTCACCTGAGGGGAAAAAATGCGCATTTCTGGGAGGGAGCTAGGATGGCTGGCAAGAGGAATTGCACAATTTTTGGGCAGAGCAACTGACTGCTACCCAAAATTGCACAATTTCTGGGCTGAGTAGTCCTACTGGGAGGAATTTCAAAATTTTTTCAGTGAACAGTGACATGCAGATTTGCGCAATTCTGGGGCCTAGTAGGTTGCCAGACAGAATTGCCAATTTCTGGAGGGAAGGTTGGTTTCCTTCCAGAATTGTGAAATTTCTTGAGGGAGCTGCTCAGCTTGCAGCTAGACCAAGCATGAAGAAACAAACTATGAGGGGAATGAAACAAGCTCTGATGCACAGGTCAGAATTTTGTAAGGAAATCATTGAAGCTTGTGTACTTGACAAGGCAAGACATGCTGCTGTGAAAGGTTGGTAGGAAGGCTCCAAAAAAAAGATAAGGAAAAATTTTAGAGGGTGGTTGTAGCTGCTACAACACTTGGTGATGCACTGGTAGATCTCCAGCTCTCTGAATGGACCTTATTCGTGAAAATCAAGTCTAACACCTCAAGAAGTATTGTTTAGTTCTCAGTTCATCTTGGTTTCCACACTAGCTTGATTATAAGGTGTAGCATTTGCCAAGCTCTTGGTCGATTGACACAAATTCCAAGCCAAGTCAACATAGTTGTTTCGATTGGGGTTGAGGGGTATATTGGTGCACAAGAAATATAGTCTTAGATTCTTAAGTTCATCCCTAGTGTTGCTCCACTGCCAGCAGGCCTGGACAGTACCCCGATAGAGTCACGTAGGAATACAAGCATCACTCCGCTGCCAGCGAGCCTGGTCAGTACCCCGACGGAGTTATCTACATCACCTCTCTTTTCAGGAAGCCTTTTTCTTCTTTTGCCTTATTCATTTTTCATTTTTTGAACATTTTCACTTTTCATTTTTTCATTTTCGTTTTCATAATTGTGCATAACACTTATTCATTTTAGAGGCGGAAGAGGGATCCTGACTTATTAAGAGCAGAAGAGGTTGTTCCTTTAGAGAAGTAGTTTATGTATACCTCTAATGTGCTTGTTAAGTTTTTCCCCCTCACCTTACTCTACTTGACTGAGCTGCCAAGGGTTAACCCAAAAACAACTGACTAGAATAGGTGACACTAGTTAGGGCGCAAGCGTTGTGTTTTCACCAAGGTTCACTTCCAACAATACGTATTTTGCATCAACGTATCATGGGCTAAAGTAACAAGTTATTCATAAAGAGGAAATATGACAGATAACCAAGTAGTGATAGTTGCACAAGGCCTCTTGTACTTTACCCAGGTTGTTTCAAGAGTCATGCATGGTTTCATGCAAAACTAACCTATGAAAAATATCAAGCAAACAAACAACAAAGCCAAGCTAAAGCAAAAGTAAATGCGAAAGCAAAGTGATTAAGAAAACAAGCAAAAAGACAAACAAAAATGCAAATCAAGAAAGCAAACAGGCATGCAAGCAAGAAAGTTGAAAGCAAACACTACTCCTACTCCTAAGCTAACGGTGCATGGGCCTGATCACGTGAGGTGATATTTCCAATGTAGCCACCAACGCATTGGTTGACCCATGTTGGTGAAAGCTTGGTCCACGAGCAACTTATTTGTGTGAACCAGCAAATGTGAAAGATACAACAATGAAAATAGACACACTTCGAGCTTACAAGCATCCACAGAACAAAAATGAGTGAAAGTGCATGACATGCACTCTATGGACTTTCCATGGTGTTGTGCTACACTGCGTGAAGATTTTGAGTGTATGCATTCCCTTGACCATCACATGCAAGTAAATATGAAAAAGGTAGACTTCTTACATTGCGCAAGTGTGCTCGTTGTGTAAGATTCCTCCAATGCATGAGCGATGGGATCGTGTAGTTTGAGTGGAGGAAGTGAAATCTGAGTGTTGGATTATTTTTTAGTACATACAAATGAGTGATGAGGAGCCTTAGTTGTTTGAAAATTTCTTGATTGGAAGTGAGACCAACCTCAGGACAGCAAGGGCCTGACATAACCATAAGCTCGGGATGAAGTGCCTCGACATTCTGGGGGGTTTCGAATTCGTCGATATATATATTATTGTAGACGGATTGACAACGAGTGAACCAACATCGTGATTAGATGATGAGGTAAAGAGATCACGAAAGCCAAGATTAGAAAACTCAGGATGTTGGTCAGCATCCTCATGATTTGATGAATCACACAGAGGGGTAGATGAGAGGAAAGGATGTTCAACCTCTGTGTTTTCGGAAAAAGTAGATGAAAGATCAAGTGGATTTTCAATGAATGATTGGTCCTCTCCATTGTCAGATGATGGACTGATATCCGGTGTGTCCTGTGAATGATAAAAAATGGGTGCATCCGTGGATGAAGATGCACATGAAAAATCAAGGATGGAAGGATCATCAAGGATGTCAAGAAAAAACAGAGGAGGTATGGACAAACAGTGATGGTACCCTACTCCTGGTGGATGTTCAAGCTTCCCGTCATGCTCTTCATGAATGCCAAAACATGTTGGTTGTGCAACATCAACTCCGCCAATAGATCAATTCTCATTCAAAACAAATGTAGAGTCTAGAATGGAAGAACACAAGACATTGTCATCCAAAGGATGATCAGAATATGAAGACGGAGGTTGAGGTACAAAATACATGTGATGACTTATGGGAATCACAACCAAGTATGTGCAAAAATCAGAAGGAGCAATGTCGGGAGGATGTGATGGTTCAACAAATGTGTGTTCATGCTCTCCCACATCACTCTATGATAGTGGAGTTGTCTGACGAGGGGACGACGGACAATCACTTGTGACAACGACTGTATCCATATGTGATTCCACAACTCCATCATTGAAGTATTTTGAGTGGGTTTTGAGCTTGAACTTATTCTTGGGATGAATTGACCTGTTAAGACAATACTCGAATCTATCCCAAAGATAAGGAAATTTCATTTGGCTCTTTGGAGCTTGAAACTACAAATCACGAAAGCGCTGCCAAAAATCCATAGGCGATTCATGCAGAGCCTTCTGTTGTTGTAACAATTTTTGGTCAAGATATTTTGGATCAAAATGATAGAAAGTATCTTCAATGAGATCAAAGAAGTGCTCAAGTGAGTGCACGATGTCAGTCGGTAGGCTGCAAACCACCGAAGTGGAGATTCGCGAAGTGTATATGCAAGTAGCAAACATGCCTATTCGTCAGAACATTCATCATCCTCGTGAAGCAAGGCAAGGAAGTCATGTAAGAACTTAGGCCAGGCCACTTTTCCTTCACCATCATACGTGTATGTGGACAAGAGATCGAAAAACTCCCTCGTGATGGTGACAGATTTGTCATGCGAAAAGCATCGTGGAGAGAGGAGAGTTTAAGACTCCATGATAGATATGAAAAGGTTCAAAACCTGATGAGAGGACATAGCTTGTCATCTGGCCCTCCTTCTAGCTCTAGAAATGTTGACGGTGCTGGACCTGTCAACATGTTAGGGGATCTCCCCGGTAAGAAGTCCCAATTATACCTCAGACCGTTTGGTGTAGGAATCTCAGTAGTGGGTTGTACGGTAATTGCTTGACTGCAGTTTCACATAAAGGCAAGTAAGATGTCCCTATTGGTAGCAAGGGTGTGATAGTTGTGGCAAGACAAGGAAGGTGCATGAACGGTTCTAACACAGGGAGAGTGGGGTGAGTGCACCCCTTGGAAACCTGTGATAACACGCAGCTTGGAAGGGAACACACGAGTGAAGATTCATCACAAACTAGAAAGAAAGTTAGCTAACAATCCAAAGTGAGGGTTAAACCAATCATCACATTTCAGTAAGATTCGTACATACTTATACAAAATAGTCCATACATTCATGCGTAAGAAAACATATACATATATCATTTAGAGTAAACAAGATAGCTAGAATACAATACGACATATGCATGAAACATGTTGGATCTTCTATATTAAGAAGTGTAAGCTCCAGTCATACAATACATCCATGTCCAACCACTAGTTCCTACAGAAGAATGTTACAACCACAACTACCTGCTCCTCTAAAGAGATATATTAGCTCTGCGCAGTGGAGAAGCCAAGGCATGTTACAATACTATCCAAACTCTCTCTAAGATAGTCTTATCGGAAGCTTGGATGACCAAAAGCCAATATAATGAGTTATGAGGGACTATTTATAGCAAAGGGTGGGGTGTCCCTTGACATTCCCTTTTGTAACAGTTCATCTACCCTCATGACTCTTCATATACTCTATGACTATTACATCCAACTATCGACACTTGAACTTCCACTTGACAAGACGTTACATACAATATGCACATGTACCCATGTGAGACAAAATGGATTGAGAAAGCCATGCAAGACATCACTAACACTCAGACCGTTGTGGTGAGACAAACTCTTTGACATCGTTATGATGGTCAATGGTGGCGAACTAATGCCAATCATGGTCATCTGTGATGGTGTTCGTGCGCTCAATGGTGACATCTTGATGAAGTGAACTCTTGCCTCCGTTGCATATGGGTACACTGATATGGCTCCTCCATTCCACTCGTCTGATACCATGTGCGTGGTCATCCTTGGTGTGACTGGACTGGAAACATGTTGATGCATAATGTCTATGCTGATCTCCAAGCATGTGCTAGTGGCCATGCACATCAAGTTGTCAAAATACATGTTCAACTCCAGGTGGACTTTCTTCTTGTCTTTGCCTCGGTGAGTGTTTCAAATTGGGGGGATCACATGCGTGTGCACAATGACATGCATGCCACTGAATAACCTTGCATGTGATCAACAACACTAATTACCTTGTTTGCTTCGTGCCAGCTGCTGGGATGGATCTATAACTTGTACGAGTGCAGTTTCATCCGTTTTTGCATGTTGTGTCCCCTGCTGTACCTGTTCCTGCTGCAACTCATTCACTTTTCTATGCAACTCTTGTTCTTCCATGAGTTGATGGTTCAACACATGCAAATACTTCTCTATTCCGTTCTCTACCTTCATGCGATCTTCATGTCATGTCGTCACCTCATAGCCTCAATCTCCACAACTTCTTTTGTCATGAGTGGATTTGCTTTGAACTTGCAGCTTTTCTCTGCCTCTATGCTGTCAACAACCTTCCTCTTGCATTCGTCGCATGCAGGTGTGCTGCCTTCTGCGATAGCTGATGGTGCTTCTCCTTGTGATGCTGTTACCATTTATATAGATATACTTGTCCATGAACAACTTGAAGTCTTTGTGGATAGGAAAGTTCATAGACACTTGACTAACTGCATCCCCAGTTACGCTCTTAACAATTTTTTGGACTCTGCTCTCCTGGAAGCCATTGTACTTGTGCTGCTAAGAGACAGACAAACACCTATGATGCCTGCAGACATAGAAACACTCATGGAAAGCAATCTGTCAGTTTAAAACCAAAACAAACTAGAGGACTGACTTGCAACATACCCATGTGATCGAACGTGAAGGTTGCGCAATTTTTGCCAGGAGGTGGGGAGACTAATTGCCAAAAATGTGCAAGGAACAGTCTGGGCTATCAAGAGGCCGACTAACTGTTGGAACTACACAATGCACTGTCCAGCCTAGCCTGCTTAGGATTGAAACTGTGCAATGCACAATTTCAGTCAGTAGTGACATGTAATGAGCAAACTGCATTGCGCAATTTATGGGGATAGTAGGACACCGCCTCCAAGAATTGCGCAATGCAAGCCTGGAGGTTAGTTATTAGCTAGGCTTGCACAATTTATGGAGGGAAGAAAGAGCCTTCACTTCTAGAAATGCGTAGTGCTAGCCGGGCAAGGCACTGTTCGAGCCAAGGTGGCCTAGTCTGGTCGACGGACGATTGAAATCATGAGAATTCTGAATGCATGGTGAGATGAATGAAAACAAGAGTGAATGATCATTCATGCAAACAACAAGTGCATGATTCAGAAAATGGGAAAGCATGCATGTGTGTGAAGCGAGTCACCGCAACGGCGACTGTCCGTGCAAAACAGTGTCATGCATGCGACAATAGTGAGATGCAAATGAAAACTGAAACGATGCTTATACAAGCTAACATATGTGCACACAACAACAAGAATTCACTGAAATCAAGCAGATAACACTCACATGAAGCGATACACTAAAAGCAACAGAAACACAATGCAAAGTGGGCTTACCCCAAAATAGTTGAGCTGAATGTGCTGACGAATCCTAGAGGTAATGTGGGGTGTTAGATCTGTAAGGTCGATGTGAGGAATGAGATCTGCAACGTCTGGTTAATGATTTTCGATAAAATTGAGGTTGTGAGGCGCATGCCAAAAATCTAGGAAAAACGAACACTTGGCGGGAGGTTTCTGAAATTATCCTTGCATGTAACCTCAAACTGCTAAAAATATATCCCTGAATAAAGGTATGCCTTTGCATGTTTCCTTGGGAGAAGCAACCCATGCATGCAAATCAGTTTTTCTCGGTCCCAGAGGGAACCGGTCAACCCAACTGCGCATGTAACAGTCTGCTCAGCTAAGGGGAAAAAATGCTCATTTCTAAGAGGGAGCTGGATTGGCTGCCCAAAGGGATTGTACAATTTCTAGGTAGAGCAGCTGACTGCGGCCCAGAATTGCACAATTTCTGAGCTGAGTAGTCCTACTGGGAGGAATTGCGCAATTTTTCCAGTGAACAGTGACAGGAAGATTTGCGCAATTTTGGAGCCTAGTAGGCTTCTAGACATACTTGCACAATTTCTAGAGGGAAGGTTGGTTCCCCTCTAGAATTGCACAATTTCTTGAGGGAGATAAGCAGCCTGCAGCTAGACCAAGCCCGAAGAAACAACCTGTGAGGGGAATGCAACAAGCTCTGATGCACAAGTTGGCATTCTAGAAGAAAATCATTTAAGATTTTGTACTTGACAATGAAAGACATGATGCTATGAAAAGTTGGCTGGGAGGCTCCAAAACAAAGCTAAGGAAAATTTTGGAGGGTGGTTGTAGCCGCTTCAACACCTTACTACTATTTATAAATATTTCAATATTTATGTGTATGTATGCACATCCATCTATATACATAAGATGACATTTATTCATTTCTTTTTCGCTTTCTAATTGGAGAGGATGTGTATACACACTACAAGGAAAATACCTTATAGTAGAGGTTATAACAAAGGTTTTTAGTGTTATAAAATTGGAAACAAAAAACATTCTCCAAAACATCTGTTTGTGATAGCGGATATTTTAGCTGAGATTATTACAAAGTTTCATCACAACTGAAAAAATATGGCCGACCAAAGGTTTTAGTGAATATTTTTTTTTTGCGGTGTGCTTCACGGAACAAGTAGCACAAGTGCGCTACATATATAAAAGCACAGGGATGCATATATAACTAAAAACACCGAGGCGATGAATGAAAAGAGCATTGGAGCCTAAAATTTATACCACCCCGGTGCTTATCTAGCAAAAAATTCCCTGGGGCGTTGTTTTAAGGAACATCACTAGGGAACACAAAAAATAATTGCAGTCCCAGTGCTTTTCTTTGAACTCGGAGTGCCAATGAGTATTATTTTTATAAACGGACCAGTGCGTTAGGGATATAAAAGAGTCAATGGTATTAATTTCAATAATGCACCAGGGCTGGAAGTAATATTTTGTAGGACCAGGGTGTTAGTTCTATGAAAGCACTGGTGCGTTAAGAATTACAATGCACCGGGGAATTAATTGCAAACAATACGGGTGCATGAAGAAATTAATGCTCTGGGGTTTTTGTTTTCCAAAAAGGTAGCAGTCATTCAAAAATATGTCATCACGATGCTTTTATATAAAATAATGCAGCCGTGAATTTTTATGTTATGGACGCACAAGTTTTTTTATGAGATTTTCTCTTTTTTGGAAATGTCGTCTTGTGATAGTGCAATTATTGGAAATTTTCAAATCCATTATTCATCAAAAAATCGACATATATCTTATAACAATAGTCATATAAATTAAAATTTGATTAGTGCATTTATATATGATGTTTCAATTAATTTGTTATATTATCAAATTTCACATTTCTTCATTATAATATTTAATCAGTGGTGTAACATTTCATAATGACATTGGGTAACATAATAGAATAAATTAAAATGTATTTTATTATATATGAATAAGAGGCTCTTTTTCATATAAAATGGTATTGTTATTGGTAACCCCTTGTCTTTTAATTGGGACGCTATGTAAATTACATTAAACGAAATGTTTGATTTTAACAGACAATTATTTCAAAAAAATACAAGAAGTTTCATTGATATCCAAATAGATCATCATTCTTCGCTAGAACTACTGTCAGTGCTCAATTTACTTCCATGACTTGGGTTATTTGGAGGAACGCTTTGTTGATTGCATCGACTTTTTTTGCCTTTTTGATCTTGTTCCATCCACAAACATAAAATTAAAGTGTAATGAGTGTATCTACATTGGTGAGAATAATGAAAGTTGAAATAAATAATATACATCAATGTAAATCAAATAACAATGCACCATAGCAAGAAGTGACTCATAAATTGTGCACATGGTTTCAAAACCAAGTCTCATGCCTTGTTGCAATAAGTCTTTTGCTGGCATAGTTCCATACTTTGTTTCCTGCATGCTTAAAACCCCATAATAAATCATAGATTTGATATAAATGTTTTTTTTGTTCTATTAATTATAAATTCATGACGGGACCAGCCTGTGTTACAAACCTTAATTAATCAAGCAACTGTTGATTACAATGATTTATGAATAATTATATTGTTAATCAGGGTTTAGCGCAGATATTTAGGTTGGAAATTGATTGTTGTATTAATGTGTTTGTACGCTGAGAGGACAAGTGTCCAGACCTCGGGCTTCCGTCCCGCGTTTGGCTAAACCCTAGGGTATTGGGTTCTCCCGGTCATTTTCACTATGCGCTGTTGTTTGTGAGCTCTGCGACTCCGTGAGGGTTTGGCACTGTTCTGCAACTATGTTTTCCTGCACCAACTGTGGATTTTGTTGGTAAGTTACAACTGTACATTAATATTGTTTTTCCTCTGGTCTATGCCCTTGTTGGTTTGGTTCTGCTAGTCTCTGGTCAAACTGTGTGAGGTTTCCTTACTCTTTGGATGGCTCGATGTTCACTGCTTCATTCTGGTTTCTCTTTGGTCCTTGATTTTATCTTACAGTTCCACTGCCACTTGTATGGTTACATAATTTGTTGTTGGGTATGAATTTACTTGTGCTCAGGACGTGGCCTCAATGGGACCCTTCCATCCGGTGACTGTTTCCTCTGGCAAGGTAAGATGTCTCTCTCTGCTGAAGGTTATATTCCCAATTTTTATTTACACTAACAGTCTCGGCTCCTTGCGAGCAGGGTTCTTGTTCAATGATGGCTGCGGTCAATGGTAATTTTACTTGGTCAGTTCTGTTGTCGAGAGGGTGAGTTCGTCTGGCATGCACGTTCCCCTTCTTATCAGTTTTCACATTTGCTGTTTGGTTTCCAAACCCTTGAAGCTAACACATTGTCGTGCTCTCCTTGCAGGTCTCCGGTCTTCAGTTGGAGTAACCCTCGGCTCGTTCTTCGAATAGACCAAGTAGGATCTTTCCTTGTTGTCTCTGTTTGGTCGAAGGGTTTTTGGTTGTGTTTTTATTGTGCTTGACCTGGTTCGGTTGCAATGCATTCGATTGTGAACAAATCTAGTTTTCAGATTCACTCACTGTGTAATGTGGATTCGGCCGTGGGCTGTAAAGAACTTTGTTTTAAGGGTTTGAAACCCTAACCCTCTTCCTATTACTTTGTTTCTGAAGGAGGGTTTCCTCGCCTTCGAAACTATTGGCTTTAGACTTGTATTTACGTGTTTGAACCCCAATGTGGACTGTAATAATATTTGTGAAAGATTAATGAAAATAAATTTGGTATTATCGTGCACAGGGTTACCTCTTGCTTATATTCGATGTTGGAACTGTGTTTGTTAATAATGCTTTACTGTAGCATATCTTCGCGCCTCTGTAGCCTCTTTAGCGTGCACAGGAACTATGTGCTTGTCCCCATTTGTATATCCGTGTCTCGGATTTAGTTATGCTTTTGCTTGACTTTGTATTCGGGAACTTGCTTCTGTTCAGGAAGGAATTTGATAGTTTTTCTGTCTGTTCTTATATTGTATGTAACAAAAATTAGATTATAGGAGTTACAGTAGTCAATTCAGATGGATTCAGGAAAATAGAATGAAAAGAAAATATCTATGTTTCGTATTATTATTCTCTGTCCCGAAAAGAACGAATCCTGTCCATGCTGTGTACAATTGTTTTATAATTCCTTGCAATACAATTAAGCAAACTGTTGGTAGTTTCTTGTTTAGTTATGTAGTTATCAACTATCTTGCTATTTGATTCTTTTGTTCTGTAAAATACAATGATAATATTTTCTTTCCTGTTACTTTGTTGTTGTTGTTTTTTTTAAAGTAAACAACTAGAAAGTTAAATTACACAAGAGACCAGACAACCAGGTGTCTACTTCTACCTAACTGTACCGTACCTAATTATACTATCCTTAACTACTCATTAACAGACAAAAACAAAACATAAAACATGCTCCTAATATTGTCTTTAATTAACAGACACAAATGAAATTCAAATTGTTGATGACCTCTCCTCCTTAGTTGAGACCAACAACCGGTCATGGTGCCCTTAGCTGGATGCTCCTGCATCAATTTAGAGAAGTAAAACAACATAGATGCTTGCAAATTCCATAATTAATTTTTGATATGCCAACATATACTCACAACCCATATTTAACCCAGTCTCAATCAATTCTTCCAATGACTCTTCTTTGTATGTGAGCACCTTTTTGAAGACATTCAAGGATGGTTGTTGTAAAAAAAATTAAAATATACAAAAATGTAACCTTGAGTTGTTGTAAGGAAATATTAAGAATTACTCACAAACTTTGAAATCAACCATTTTCTTCCTAGTCATCCAGTTTTATGTGCTGAATGAGTTCCATTTTGTTTTATTTTATGCAAGAAAATACTTTAAAATTAATATTTAATGTTTTTTTTAATATGTACAAATTCAATCAAGGGTATTTACATTTGAAGCATGTCGTTATTGAGATGGCTCCTCCTTTGATGCAATTATGTCCATTTATTTGACAATCTCCTTGTACACTTTTTTGGACATTCCTACTGGGATGTTTCACATATAAGCTCATTGATCATTTAGGATTTTCATAATCTTCTTGAAAAAAGTAATAAACTATTTTTATATTGATATATGAAAACTAAATATATCAAAATTCATATTAATAAATAAATGGTTTGTAGTAATATATAAATATAATTCTAGAAAATCATTTTAATTAGGAATATTACCTTTTGAATGATTCTTTTATGTTGTTGTATCCTTTTGCTGTTGCAAATTTGACTCATGTCTCAATGACCATTTCTTTGGAAACGCTTCTTGTAGTTTAGATATAATTTGTTTTTTAGAATTTTTGGATTTATCCTTGTATTATTAGTGGAAAATACGTCTATACGTTCAATCCACTAGATCCATTATAGTTTTGTAAAGAAAACTCCTTTCATTAACCTCCAACACCACTTGAGATGAGTTAAGGACCAATTCATCATCATTTACATGTTCTATAATTTTTCTTTTCTTAGAACGACATTGATATTTTCCTTTGTTGTTGCTCCCTATAGAAAATTAAACATCTATGGATTAACAGATTATTTGAAACATGTTATCTAATATTCTTAAGTATATTATTAATAAAAAAAAAAAAAAAAAAAACTCATATTGAATAGTGTTTTTTCATTCACCTAATTCATCCTTCTGCAAATTTTCTATTAGGATTTTATACTATTTTGCATTTAAATTGTAAATAATCTTATCAACCTTCTTCACTTTGTGGCTCTGCATGGCACACACTAATTAATACATATTAGTTAATATTACATATAGTTCAAACTTATTAATTTTGTAAAGAATCTATAAAGAACTTGTCTTCTCTATTTTTTTTTAATGTGCTATCATTGTGTCGATTAATATTTTTGTTACTTGAGACCTTGCCAAACATTTTTTATACATTTTTTCAGATATTCAATACACAATCCATTAAATATATTTGATAAATAAATTAAATATTTTTCAGCCAAAAAGAGGTTTGGTAACTAGTGCGCTTATCTGAATAAACACATCAGTGCGTTTATTCCATTAAACACATTGGGGGTTTAATTGTTCGAAATCATTAGGGAAAATTATTCTTTAAAAATAATTTTAAATTATTACAGTGCGATTTGTAACACTAAATGCACCAAAATGATATAATGGTGTTATTTGGAAGAGGCAGGCCGATGCATTATATTACACCGGGAGGAACAATGAACAGTCTGAACATAGCTGGCTGTATTATAATATACTAGTGCATTGTATCACACATGCTGCGCTGCAAAACATATATCTGTTTTTAAAAAAATGGAGAGGGCTGACATTGTTTGGGTCTAATTCAATAAGTGATTCCCCTACTTTACATGTCAAACACCCTATATATAGTAAGTACACAAAACCATTAAATCTAAAATTCCTAAAATGAAAAACCCTAATTATGAAATGGTAAAGGAAGTTAAACCCTAAGGTGAAATTTTGTAGGAAAGAGCAAGGTTTTAATGTAAGTATTATATATATATTTTTAAAATATCTGAATTTTAATTAAATTTAAATGGCAACAAAGATCATAGAAAAATTTACTAGTAAAATTAGTAGTAAATATTTTTATTCTATAGGGTTTTTAATTTTTTTTCTCGAATTGTGAATAAATCTAACAAAAACTGTAAAAACTTTTAATAGTAAAATTTAAATTTTTTGCTATCTAGGGTTTTGAGTAAATCACTATACCTTTCAAATTTTAATCTTTCTGCGGTCCAAAATATTTTGCTACTCCACAGTGCTCCCAATATGTCTCTCTTGCAAATGATCTATGTTTTAATTAAACCCTAACATAAATTGCAAATTTTTTTATTAGTAAAATAAATAATAAAATTTAGAATTTTTACTATGTAGGATTTGAGTGAATCACCATACCTTTCAGATTCTAGTCTTCCTAATAGTTCCATTGCTCCAAAGTATTATACTATTGCATAGTGCTCCTGGTATGTCTCTCTTGCAAATCACTCCATTGAAATTTAGGGAAAAATATTGAAATAATGAATAATTAATTACTATCTAGAAAACTTTAGGAAATTAGATTTTGAAAAAAGAATTGCGCTCGTTTTTGAATTAAAAAGAAAAAGAAAAAAAGTATCATTTTTTTTCAATTTATCCGAACATCGATGCCTTTGATAGTCAAATACACAGGTGTGTTTATAAGAAAAGTGCACCGACATTGCGAGGGTGACAATTTTTTCAATGCATCGACATGATACAGTTCTTTTTTATTTTTAAAATCCTGAAAGAACGCGATTAATTTTTTAATGCACTGGTGCGGTTTGTATTTAAAAGCATCCATGTTGTAATTGTTATAAGAGCACCAAGATGGTTGAATTAGTTTTATTTTCTAAAATCCGGAAACATTTGCGTATCGGTGCTGTTTTTCTTTGAAATGCATCAGTGCGTTTTTGTACAAGAGCATCGATATGATAACATTTTTTTTTGGAATGCAAGAAACCGGTGCATGTATTATTTGAACGCATCAATGCTCGTATTATTTAAATGCATTGGCGCGCTTTGTTCTGATAAGCACACTGGTCATGTTTAAAATCTATCTAGAAATTTATTTTCACATAAAAATGGCATATTAATCTCGAATTATCCTTTCAGACTCATCCACATGAATTACTATAGTTCATAGTATACATATTTCTCTTAAAGTCACCTTATTCTTGAAAATTGATTTGAAAACAATATTGAAATTCAAATTGTGGTTATATGGTTCTTGAGATTACTTTTAGATGTGCACGCAAAATTTTATATCTGATTTTTCTCGAATGCAGGGACAAAATCTCAAAAATATCAAATGGCCAATTCTTCAAATTCCACTTCGTTCCATATTACTGATCAAAGTCCTTCACGAAGTTCTCCCTTTCCATCTCCAATAAGTTCATATTTTATTTATATTTTGATTATCTAATTTTTTTCTTTTTCTTTTAATCCATGTCAATTTGAAAAAGGTGTATCAAAATTTGCAGGATCTTGATTTAGAATCGAGTTCAGATGTAGAAAATATTCCTCCATTTCAAAAATGTCAGAAGCTCTTATTAGGAGCAACATATCTCTAACGTTATGGAAATTAACGTTCATCTGTTGCTTTTCTTTTCCACAACAAAAAATATTTTACTTACACTACAATCTTATATTATCTCAAGCACTGATCTTGTTATATTTTAATTTTATTGCATTCAAGCATCATTTGGATACTGGAACTGTGTATCTACACAACTTCTCTCTTTAATATTTTTGTTTTTAGAGAACATAAATTAGGGTAAATTATGATTTTGATTATTTATTTATAATATATAAATATATTTAGCATTATTTAAAATATTCAAATCATACAAATTACACATTTCAAAGTTATAATTTCAACAATTTCCTACGACATTTAAAACAAAATTCATTGAAAGAAATCGGCAAATAATTAGAATACGCGATTCAACAACTCTTTCAAATTGGGAGGACACCATCATGGCCTGACAATAATATTCAACAAATTTTTCAAATTTGGAGGACATCGCCGGTGTCACAATAATATTATTCCAGGATTCCAAGTTGAAAATTAAATTTAAATTGATTTGAATATTTAGAAAAAGTGTAATCAAATTTTTTAGGTTCTGTTTTTTTTTTTCAAATATTTTTCAATCAGTATGATGAGTATTACCATAATGCTAAAAAGAATATATTATATACAAAAGTTCTGTAATAATAAGTGATAAGGTTACATAATAAGGTGTTGTATGCGATATGTTATTAAAATCTATCCTGCCTAGAATGATCATTGAAGGACATAAGTCCAAGCCATATAAATCATGTCATTGAAAGTCACGAGCCTTAGCCATATACATCACGTTGCCGGTTTGAAGGACATCAACTCTATGGTACACTATTTAGATCTCTCCAACACTGTAGATGGTAAAAATGAAATTTACGACCGAGAGGTTCTTTTTTATTTAACCATTGTCCAATGCTTTAAGATAGTTGTATCGGTACGGAAGCTATCCAAGAGATCCACATTTTTTTAAAATTATAATATCTATAGCGGTGATTTTCGTAAGACGCCCTGGGGCATTCTAATACAGGTACCGCGCTGGTGCTTTGTTTGACTATAGCACCACTCTTTTAAAAAAAATTAAAAACCGCCTAACAATGCTCTTTAGAAGATGCCTCAAGGCATTTTAGTACATTTAATGCACTGATGCATTGTTCGAAAATAACATCGCATTTTTTTGAATTTTATAAAGAATAGTAGTTCTCCTTCTTGGTATGCACAGGTTCATTTTACTACATGAACTGGACCGGTGTTGCAGGTATATATAACATTGACCATTTTTAAAATTTAACCATTTTCTGGTGCTATTGATTATTCAATCAGTAGTGCATTGTGTTATTTAGCGCGCCGTGTTTTTTTATTTTATAAAAATATATTTTCCATGATGCACCCTATTCTATGTGACATCGGTGCTTGTATGGATAGTAAAGCACTGGTGTGTTTGTATATTGTAGATGCACTGTCTAAAGAGCATCCACTTAAATATCTGCCCATTGACCTCTGCTACAAACATATTTTTTGTCTATTTTTATAGGGGCTTCCCCAAAAACCTTCGCTAGAAGGTATTTTCCTTGTAGTGAAATATTCAAATTTAGACATATGATGATATGTTATGCTTATATTTTGCTAGTCTTCTCCATTCACAACTCTAATATGACAAACCATAATATTGGATTAATCTCCTAGTGGTTTTTGGTGAATTGTTTCTATGTTCAGGTCCCATATGGACATTTTGGACAATAGAGAGGCCTAAATTCGCTCCATGAATATTGGAGGGTCATATCATGTAGGTGTATCCCCAAAATTGAAACACCTCATACACTCTAGGTAGTTGCTGATCACTATATAGTCAGTGATCAAATGTCTTTTTGTAATTTGATCTCAAACTCAAGGGAAAGTCATCATCTCCAACACATTCATTCTCATAGAGTGTGTAGTCCACCTTCCCCTTGTCTTTAATAAAATTATGCATCTTTAAACCAATTCTTCTACCACTTGTTTTCATCAATTCCTCATCTTCCGAGTTGGTATATGTGCACACATTTTTGTTAGATGTATCATTAGATAAATGATCATTTCCCCTAGGCTGGAAGTCGGTGCTCCAAGAAACTTTAAACTAGGAACTCTATCCTGCAAGTAATCATGAAGAAAAAAAATAATGATTTAAATAATAAACAACATAAACTTTGAAATGGAACTGATACGAGTAAACCCGTTTCATTGAGGTAGAAAAAAAATCAACCGATTTTGAAAAGTGGTGATGCAAAATACACACACACACATTTATATTTAGCGCGCACACACATGCACAAACATATATTTAGCATAGTTTTTGAAACTTTATTTTTTTTATGTACATTAGTTTTTAGAATGTTAGTGATTTGCATGCTGATTTTAAAAAGTGTTGATTCTGCATGAGGCCCTTTTTTAACAGGCTTATTTTTTTACTTCAAATTTTCTAATGAATTAAATGTGAATAATTATTTTCTAAATTTAACAATTTGTGAAGTGGTCTTCTTCTTCACATTTTTTTGTTTTTTTTTTTTTTTGTAGTGAGGTCTTTATTTTTTTGCATGGTTAAAGAAGAAGGTCGATATTTTAAAGTTTTGATATTCTACATATTTATATATCGTTAAATTAATTTTTCAATGCACATCAAATAATTGTCTTTAAAAAAAAAAAATTTAATAGTTGACTTAAAAATAAACATTTCGAACATAAATATAACTAAAAAATTACGCATTTTGATAATTTTTTGCTAGAAATGACATGTCAAAATCACAATTTTTATAGGAAAAATTTAACAAAAAATGGTTAAATAATAGTTTTTGGTTATGAGTTTCATGTCAAAAAATAATAATAATAACATTTTTTTTCAAAAAATAATGATTCACATAAAAATTAAAGTGAAAGTCAAATAATACAGATATTGAACATATAACAACATTAACTAAATACTTATTCTTCTCATAAAATGTCAAAGTCAAAACATTACAAGTATAACTAATTAATAGTTATAAAAAATGAGTTTTATTTCCAACCATAACTTAAATTTAATCAACAATATCACGTAATCCAAACTCTTGATCCTCTAGAGTTTCATCATTGTCTTCTTCCACAATATTTTATGCTTCATTTTTCTCATTTTCCCCTTCTGATGGATCTTTGATGTCTGCGAATCTCCCAATGTATGCCTTTCCAATCATTCCATCTAATGATGGTTGAGGTTCCTTTGCATTTTTTACCACACGTGATTCATTAAAATCCTATTTCCTCTACCCAATTTCTTGCATTAGATCTGGAAGAAATTGAAGAGAATTAATTCTTTGCTGAATAAATTTGCACTGTACTACAACTTTTTGAATGGAAATGCAATTTATTCCTTTTTGTAGGAAACATGCTAGCTTTGTATCTAATTATCAAGCACAAAATAAATAATGAAGTAAATTAGTATAATGACATATAAATTAAGAAAGAAGATATTGAAATTCAATTCTATATAATAAAATTTACCTAAGCCTGAAAATAAATCCAGAGCCCAATCTCCTTCATTTGAACATAAGTCTATAAGATATTTAATCAATGACTGTGGTTTTTGATAAATGTTAACTATCTCTCATTTTTCTTCTTTATCTTCATATGTTAGTTTTTTCACAACAACATCATAAACCAGTACTTGGTTATGACTCTTTCCATCTATCCGATTAAGAAGCATAGACTTATAACTATCATATTTTGTCCAACTATCAATATGGATGAACTCACAATCATTTATAATTGGTTGATCTTCATGGTTAAGAAGATTTGACTTTTGGTTATAACATGAAATAATAAAAGTTCAATTAATTTGCACATAAATGATTTTTTTAACATTAATCAAACATACAATTTCAATGTCTTACCATGTAAGCTGCATCCTTGAGTTTGTTTTCCCCTTGAAGCTTGTCAATAACATTGCCAATTGTGTGTCTGAATGAAATGTCACAAATCTCCATAATGGTGATGATGTGACTTCTGCAAATCTTGCAACCACTTTACCAAGAGCTTGATACATATAAGGGTCACTATCATAGTCAATGTTTGTGATATTGAAACAATGGGGAATATCTGCAATAACTAGGGAATAATCCCTTTTAGGTACGAGTTTAGAAATGTCTTCATAGTCACCTTGTATTACTTGATATTGAATAGTGTCAAACCCATTCCAAATGAAATGATTAGGATTTGGATCAAGTTCAGCATTCCTAAGATGCTGCTTTCTCAGTCTTTCTATCTTAATTTTTTCAATAAAGCTTCTGAAACTATCTGGTGCTCTATTTGCATTATTCCTCATATTTAATAAAATAAACAAATATATGTATAAGTTATAAAATAAAAATAGTATATAAATTAATAAAAATGAATGTATAAATCAACATATCTTTTTAAATGCAAGATATAAATCTTTTAGTGTTGATATAGAACTTGAATCTAGATAGTTGCGTACAACATCATCCCAACTATCTTCATTCAACAATTTAACCATTTGTTCTTGTATTTTCATGTAAACTTTGTGACTGATTAGATAAAGTAAATTTTTTTAATATAATGATATGTATAACAAATACTACCAAGAACAATATGTTATATTTAAAAGAAAATTATAATCTAGAAATGAGTAAAAGTAATCCAACAAACTTACTTTTGAAATTTCTCACACACTTTGTCCAATGATAATTCCCTTGATTTCACACGAGATAATATTTCTTTGACAAGTTTTTCATCCTTCACTCCTTGCAATGCTCTCTAGGGTGTTATAGTCATATCTTATGTAAGCTGCTTCATTTCAGGACCTAATTTACTGCTGCTACATATCAATGGTTTAGACTTTTTGACCTTCAAGTTTTTAATGCCAATGTTCTCCCGCATGCTAAAAATCTCATTGATCAATTACCATATATCTCCAGTTCTAAATGCCAACTGGAAAATGTTATCAATTCTTTTGAATATATCATAATTTACTTTCCCACCTTTTGAATTGATTTTTTCCTCAATTTGATAGCATATTTTTATACAACATTCGTTTTGAAATTCTAGAGTAACATTGATCTTATCCCCACCACATTTTTCTTCAAATTCATTATGAATAAATCTAACCTTCTGGATGAAAGTCATAGACATCCTATACTCATTATCTGTATTATGATGCCATGCCAATAATTTTGCTTCTGTATATGATAAATCAACATAAATGATACATTTCATTATTTCAAAACATGGGTTATTGGGATATTCCTCCATCAATTTCCTTTGAGCTTTTACAAAATGGTTCCCCCCAAACACATAATAATTGTATTCAAAAACATTTTGACTTATCAAATGCTTCTTTGTTGAGAAATCGAATTAGATCAACAAAATGCACATAATTAACCACATGAGCATATGGATTGTACCTCATCAATGTCTTCAAGTTGTGATAATGCAGGGGGTGTGTATTTTTGATTTGATATTTAAATTGTCCTTCACTTAGCTTATATATTTGTTTCACATTAAGCTGAAATGTGCGACCACCCTCAATTAAGTTTTTCTTTGTCAAGTTGTGTCAAATGGAATTTTGTTTCGTTTTAATAATGCCATCCTTTAAATCAGCTCCTGGTGTAATGATTTCCCTACTTTCTTTTGAATTTTCACTAGGATCTTCACTGTCGGCCCTGACTATTTGAGAATGATCAACTTTAATTTTGTTCCTCCTCTTTTCTTCTAGATAAGTAACATTCTCACCATTAACTAGAACAGAGAAATTCCTGGGCATTTTTACTTTTGGTATGTTATGGCTCTTCTCCTTTCTAACATTAGTTCTAATGTCATCCTCAGTAATGGCAACATATTATTTAGTGTCAGTTTCAACTTCCCCATCTTCAAAAGTACCCTGTCTTCCTTTGCTAGATTTATCCACTATATACATTCTTTGCTGCTCCATTGGATGTAGTTTTGTAGCATCATGAATTGCTATTTTTTCCTTGTTTTCCATATCTTCTTCTGACCCTGAATAGAAACTGTTGACAAAATTCATAATATCTTGCTCTATGAAATGAATGCCTCCCAACATAATTGAAAGATTTTCAATAAAATTCTGTCAAACTAAATATCATGTGTCAACAAAAACTAAGTTATAAAAATATAATGATACATTTACAATAACGCAAAACACATAAATAAAAATAAAAATGCTTACCATATTTTGTGCAATCTCATTTATGATTTGTTTACACATCTTTGTAGATTCCTTTGTCATGTCATACATTAACAATGATAACTAATATTTAATATTGTCATGTGAATTGGGCGGTTTTGTAAGTACATAAACAACTTCAGTGTCTGATATCAAACATATGTCTATTAATTTTCCCAGCACCTCATAAAGTCCACTATCATTAGGGATATCAACATATAGATATATTTGTAGATGTTGTTCGCTTTAACTATCTTTCACATACCATACATTTTCTGTAAGCTTCAATTCTTTTGATTTCTTCTAGTATGAAATCGTCTTCTTATCGTTTGAGACACTTGATAGATTTGTAGTTATTAGCTCAGGTTTGGTTCATTCAACAATGTTTTTTGAGGATCGACCTTTAATTTTAGCAGTCTTTGGTTCAGAAAGATTCACAAAAATCTCCATTGATGCCATTTTCCTGCAAAACACACACACACACACACATATAAGCAAATTACGAAAAAAACAATAGCTTAAATAAAAAAACAAAACGAAACAAAATCTAAACAAGATAAATAATCATAAATCATAAATAATTTTGTAAAAACCTAAACTTAAAAAAAAAATTAAAAAGAAAAATTAAAAATTAAAAAAATTATGCGCCCTCCTAACCCACCCCTGCGGCCCAACGGGCCCGTGGGGGTGGAGGCCTGATTCTAAGAATTGGCCCTCACCCTTGGTAGGCTGGGTTGTGGGGGTGGGTGCTGTTGACTAGCACGAACGGGCCCACCATACCCACTGCGGATGTAGTGGCCTTCTGCTTGCCATAGGGTTGTCGGGAAAGGTTGACTCAGGTAAATTTTTAATTTCTAAAAAAAATATAAATTTCATTAATAAAAAGTTAAATAGTATTTTATTAGAATATGTTTTTGGTTTGGTATTTTACATGAAGATAACAACCCAACAACAACAAAAGGGAAACTAACCTTTCAAATGCGATAATCTTTCGTTGAATATGTTGTCGATAACAATGTAGCTGCTTCACAAAATCGCTCCAAGTCTTTTAACGAACCTCGAAAAGCCTTGATGTGATATGAGAAATAATGATAATGAAATTTATGGTATAGCAAAAATTACGGATTTGTTTTACTGCACGGTGAATGTGGGATTAATTTGTTTTTATAAAAACTTTAACATATAAATCTTATTAGGCGATATAGTAAATTATGAGAAAGAGAACATTAAATAATTGTTTTACCGCATGGTGAATCTGGTATTAGTTTTTTTTATATAAAAACTTAAGATATAAATCGTGTTATGACGATATAGAAATTTATTTTAAATGTGTGATAGAAGATATAATAAAAATTAAAACAAACATTCAGTTGTCTAGTAAATGCTATATAACTTAAGTAAATAATTAATTTAGGTAAAGGATTTAGTTTACAATTTTAATTTAAAGATTTAGTTTAAAAGATTAATTTCATAAGAAAATTTTAGATAAAATCTTTCAATAAATTGTAGAAGAAAATTATGGAGGGAAAAATTTCGGCGAAAATTTTTAGAGGGAAACTTTGGAGGGAAATTTTCATTCTTTAAGTTATATATTATCATTAGTAGAGAGTGCATTTTTATCATTCAACCTCTTGTGTTTGAAAGGCATGGATTCTTCTGATAGTGAAGTTTCGCTTTGTGAATCATTAAAATCTTTGTCGTGTAACAACTCTATTCATATTGATGAATATAACAAAAATTCTTCCCTTATGAATAGAGAGTCAAATCTTCCACTTAGTCCTAATCCTAAGGACTATCAGAGCAACACTTATGAAGGGAAAGGTGAAGAATTTCAAATAAATAAAGAGTCTGTTTCCACTTAGTCCTAATCCTATGGAATATGAGAGTAGCAATGATGAAGAGCATGATGAAGATTTTCAAATAAATAAGGAGTTGTAGTTTCCACTTAGTCCTAATCCTATGGACTATGAGAGAAACAATGATGAAGAGAACGATGAATAATTTCAAATGAATAGAGTGTTGCAGTGTCCACTTAGTCCTAATCCTATGGACTATGAGAGCAATAGTGATGAAGAGCATGATGAAGAATTTCAAATGAATAGACTCAAGGTGTCCACTTAGTCCTAATCCTATGGACAATGAGAGAGGCATTGATGAAGAGCATGATGAAGAATTTCAAATAAATAAAGAGTCGCGGTTTCCACTCAGTCCTAATCCTATGGAATACAAGAGCAACAATGATGAAGAATCTCAATTGAATAGAGAGTCAGGGTTTCCACTTAGTCCTAATCCTATACTATGAGAGTAGTAGTGATGAAGGTAAGAATGAATAATTTCAAATAAATCGAGTCACATTTTCCACCTAGTCCTAATCCTAAGGACTATGAGAGCAGTAGTGACGAAGGGCAGGATGAAGCACTTACTTCCAATCCTAAGGACTTGAGAGAAGCAGCGATGAAGGGAAGGATGAAGCACTTAGTCCTAATCCTAAGGACTATGACAACAACAATGATGAAGGGCAAGATGAAGAATTTACAGTAAGTAAAGAGTCACATTTTCCATGTAGTCCTAATCCTATGGACTATGAGAGAATCACTGACAATGCACATGATGAAGAATATCCAATAAACATCGAGTCACATTTTCCATTTAGTCCTAATTGTAAGGACTATGAGGTTAGAATTGAAGAAGGGAAAGATGAATAATATCCTCCAAGTCAATATTTCAAAAGCACAGATGATCGTAATGAGGATAATATTCCTCATAATGATGATGAAAATGATTATACATATGATGATCCAATGGTGGAGATGTTTCCAAAAAATATTATATTGAGGAGTTGGAGCAAACCTTTTCATATCAATCTAAGATGTTCTAGTTATACAAGGGGTAGAGAAAAATATCTCACGAGAAGAAGTTCTATGAATGCTCTCATTTCAAGTGAATTTTGTCAAAACGATTGCTTGAAACATATGGATTTCAAGTTTGCATTGGAGAAAAGGAAGATATATTTGTCAATGAATAAAAGCATGCAAAATTCATATTTAGTGGGGTGGATGAAATATACATTGTCTGGTTATGATTATCATATTGGATCTTTATCTATCTATAGAAAGGGTTTCAAAATGTTTCATTCAATGGTAATTTTCATCTATCAAGAATCCAAGAAAATTTGGAAAAGGATCCCACATTTTATTCAGAGGTACATCATAAATGACAGTTTGGGCCATTATCAAATACTGCAATGTCATGGATGAAGACTTATTTTCAAAGCATAGAGACTATATTCCAAATAGAGAGACAATACATATTCCAGATAATTTCTCAAGACGAGAAATCTACAAGTTATACAAAGAATATGCATAAGGTGCTAAAGGAAATGGTCCATTTATTACATATCAATATTTTGTGAAGATATGGAAGAAATAATTCAACAATGTCTATATTCCTAAGAAGACAAGGATGGGGATTTGCAATACATGTGTTTCTATTAAATAAAAAAGGGATAAATGTGAAGGGGCAGAAAGAGTTAAGCATTCATAACATTAATTTTTAAAATTGTATAGTCATCAACTATGAAAACATATTTTTTGATTTTCTTTTATGTTGTGTAGATTCCATTGCCAAAGCACTTCAAGAGCATCACGAACAACAAATAAGTGAAAGGAAAAAATTGTACAAGCATCGAAAGAAGTGTTATGATAATCCAAATAAATATTTGGGTTTGATAATTGATGGTATGGACTAGAAGAAAACACTTCTACCACATTTTGTTCGCACACCCAAAAAATTACAGGAGGAAAATTTTATTGAGTATCACTTGGTGGGTTGTATGGTATTCAATGGGAAAATGTTTCCAAGGGTATACTTCACAGTTCCAAATTTTCATAATGATGCAAATCTGACAATAACCATAATTTATGATGTGATTTCTCATTGGTATGGTAATATTCCTGAAGTTTTGTATCTACAATTGGAAAACACTTGTCGTGAAAACAAAAATCAGTTTGCTTTTGGATATCTAAACATTCTTGTTGAATTGAGAATTTTTCAAAAGGTAAAGGGTGGTTTCCTTCTTGTTGGGCACACTCATGATCATATTGGTCAGATGTTCAGTCGTTTTTCAGTCACATTGAGGAGGAAGGAAGTTGGGAGCTTCCATCATTAATTGAATGTATTAAGAAATCATACATGCCAGAGCCTATTTTTGATGTGTTGGAAGAAACTATTGACATGCGAAGGTTTATTCTAGGATTGCATGGTGAGGATAAATGCACTGAACAACTTAATGACATTAGCTTCCAACAACAATTTCGTATCAAAAAAATTGATGGGAAAACACTAATATGGGGCAAGAAGTATTCAACTACTACAAAATGGGTGTCATCATCAGGTTTGGCAATTTTGAAGTTCATTCTAGATCATCCACTATTCTCGTCAAATATTGTTATTACAATCAGTTGTTGAAGTTCATAATGCACATAGGCAGAATGGAGATATAAATTATTCCGATTTCCAGGAAGAAATTAAAAAATGTTTTAGATATACATATGAGTACTTTAATATTGCCGATTTAGTTTGGTGGGAGTATTTTTTCAATAATCAAAGTGATATCATTTCAAGAACAACAAATGAAGATATACCTTTGAAAACTCCATTTATTTGGCCACAAAATGTGTCAAATGAACACGAGGATAGAAACATTGTTGAACAACAACAATCCCAAGGTATTATCAATTATTCACACGTAGAGGAAAGAGAAATGTATATTGGTTCAAGAAGATCTTGTGCACAACGTGAAGCCATGGAAGACCTTTATAGGGGTTTAGTACAGGATATTAAGGAGGGTTGCATGATCAAAGTGCTAGTAGATGGAGATCCCAATGGCTATCCATTTTGGGTTGCTAAGGTTATAAAGTTCATTACATAAAATGAAGATGTTGTAGGTGTTGAAGTATATCGGTATGCCACAAATACACACCCATTCAATGGTGTGTACAAGCTAGAGATGGTAGTTGATACACAAATTAGTGAAAATAAAAAAAGAAAGGGTAAAAATATAAATCATCGTTGCACAGACCACTTAAAATTGGAGGATGTTGACATACTTGTTTATAACTTCAATTTAGCAAAGAGAGGAACTTTTCGCTTCAAGATGAAAGAGATTCTGAAGAGGTTGTTACCAAAAGAAATAGTGTTGAGATGTGATTTTGCTGAAACCAGTCGTAGACCTAGAAGAATTTTGAAATCTTAAATGATGAGCATGCATGTCGACTCGGATGCGGCACTAGTTGATGAAAGAGAAGAATATGGAACATCTTCATCTACATCTAGTCATTCATCCGAAGATGCGAATTCTAATGGTGTGCGAGAAAATATTAGTGATTTTGAATACATGTCTAAGACAATTTATATAATTGATGTTTGCATTGTATCTTGAAATAAAAATTTTGATTTCCATATGGTGTTAAATGAAGTTATGAGTTATTTTTATGTTTGTTGGATTATATGTTTTAATTATGATGTTTTTTATTGTTTAGAATATCTACAATGCAGCAATAACTTACAAATATAATTTATGTTTCATTCAATCTACAAGTATTGACATTTGGATTAATTTAGTCATGTAATTTGTTCATAATGTCATGGAATTTTAATGTATTTCAGATCCCATTATTTTATCTTTATCTTCATTACTAAAAAGTGTTGAAATTATAGCTAGGAAAGAAAAATGTTATTCTACCAAAAACATTAGTGTGTTTTTTTCCTCAAAAACAATTGTTTTTTGCACAAAAAAATTGGTGTTACTGCCATTTTGTAAAAATGTTGAAAATTAACACTAAAGAATAAAACATCGTTCCAGTACACACACTTTTGGTTTTTAGCATTGTTTTTCATGTTTTTTTGGCTAGTGTTCCCATTTTGAGTTTATAGTTCCCGTTTCAAAGTTTACATTGTTAATATTAAACAATGTTTAAAAGAAGCATACATATTATTTATATAAAATCGGAAAATTCCTTACCATAATTCCTATTGGATTCAAATATATAGTAACAAGCATACTACCCACTAGAAGCTCATCATCTATGTAATGTCTTTGTATAATTGCTCATTTGAATTGTTTCTTTCCATGACATATAAAACATCCACAAACAACAATTTTCTCAAAGTATTCATCCCATGTACTATAGTACTGACCAACGTCTTGTTTAGTGCAATCAATTTTTGTGTTTGCAGTATCCATTGACATATCCTCTTCTAGCCACTATCCTCCATGTGATTTAACACTTTTAGGTCCACGTCCACATACATTTTTATAGTTGAAGGCTTAGGCTCTACATTTTCTCCAATCTTCATCTAAAATAATCAACAACATGAATTAATTTTTATCAAGATTGGATAATACACTATAAATTTTAATAATAACATGAAAAAATATGGACGTATCACAAAATGCCATTATATCATTTTTGCCTAAATTAGGTCAAAATTTGAGTACTTGATGTCTCGTGTCATCCATTGTGTCCTCATTTGATATGACACGATCTATTGTCATGGCCTCATCTGGTCATGTATTATGCAACACATTCAATAATTTTTAGTACATCAATTATATCATTTAATTGAATATGCTATCCAACAAAAAACTTCGCTTTTGTCATATTTTTAACATATTGATATCATGTTAATTTGGAGTTGTTTTTTTTAATGACCTTAGGTATATACATTGAGCCAAAATTTTGACTAGAAAAGTATCCAACATCCCTATCCAACATGGCCATCCTAATTTTCAAACATTTCCCTTGATTATAAAATCACATTTAATCACCATTCCTGTGCATTTTAAACCAATAAGTTTGACTTGTAAGGTCTCATAAAAAAAATGAATTTGTCTCCTCTATGTTGTAGTATTTGTGAATTCACAAAGACCTTCCTCCTTAAGTTGAGGTTGCTTTGTCTTCTTAACTATATTTCATCTGTAGATTCTATTGTAATATATTCTTTGAACTACTTCCTCTTTGCAATTTAGTAGTTCTACGCCATCCATGTCTTATGTTCATGGCCTCTTCTGGATGCTATGATACACAACAATGACAATAATTTTTAGTACACCATTCAAATCCAATTATCAGCAATGAAAACAATAAGTGTAGGGGCATAATTATTGGTAGACTATATTTTGAATAGAGTATAATTTGTCTTTACAACATAAATAATAATTGAGATTAGCATTTTTTCCCCATGTAATGCACTTTACCATTAGTGTGTATATCAATTTTGTTTCATTCCTCATTTAGAACTTTATTTATGCAATAATTTTAGAGCTAATTAAATTACTCTGTAGTGAATGTAGTGGATTATTGAAATTATGGTTATTCTATTGAATGTATTCTATTAATATTTGATTTTATTTGAGAACAATGTTATATTCTTGTAACATTTCAATGTCTAATTTTTAATGGAAAAAAATAACTTGATGGCGCTAGAATAGGCACCGTTTGTGCCCGAAATGGATCACATTATGAGACTTGAATCAATGCTAAAGTAAAAAAATTAGTGGTTCGAAATTTAAAAATTCACGTGGGCCAGAACTTCAAAATTAAATACCCACCAACTATTCAACTAAAAAAAATTCAGACTGTTTCTTTTTCCTCTGAGATTTTTTTCACTGTTGATAGGTCCGGACTTGGAAATAAAAGAATAGGCTCCTTTGCCCCCTCCTAGTTTTATTTAATGTTTTAACGCCTTTGGAACTGGGATTATGGGATGGATGGCTTATCTTACTAGATTATTGGTCCGACTAGTTAGGATGGATGGTGATTTGCTTGTGATCTGGGGTTGGGGTCATCAAAGGATTGCTTAGTCTACTAGATGGTTATTGGATTTCTCTATTGCTTTCTTTCTGAGTTATTAATTTTTTAGACAAAATGACACTTTTATCATATCGATTACACCAGATACCTTAATGGGACAAAGGGGAGGTTCGAATTCCCATCACATTGGCATAGAATCAACTTTTTCACCAACTGGCGATTAATCTAGGACATCTCTCCCTTCCTCTCAACCACTCTCATGAGCATAAGAATCTAGGAATGGATCACTCTCACAAATGTAGATTGGCTAATCTCTCTCTCTCTCTCTCTCTATATATATATATATGTATATATATATGTATATATATATATGTATATATATATGTATATATATATATATATATATATATATATATATATATATATATATATATATATATATATATATATATATATATATATATATATATATATATATATATATATGATTTAATTGTATGTTATGTGTAAGTGATGGCTGCGCGAGGATGCTTAGAGCTTCACGTATTTTGGCCCAACTATTTTATCCAGGTTGTTTGTATATGTCGGCCATGTGAGAATGCCAAGGACATCCTATGATTTTAATTTTATAATATGAATGATCTATTTTTTTTTCATGTAGGATATTTATTATGTGATGTTCGCATGGATGCCAAGGGCACCGTGTGTTTTACCTTGATCAATTTAGGCATATTGTGTGTATGTGATGGCCAAATTTCTTACTTTGGCTCAAATTGAAGCCCTTCACGCAATGTGATCTCGTTCCTTGCACTCTATTTGCCTTGGCTCACCTCCATGGACAGGATTTTCTAGCCCAATCTCAAAATGTTGAGCAGAGGGAAGGGAGTAGACAATGGAAAAAATAAAGCAAGTTATTGTGAAATTATAGATATGCTATTGCTTAAATTGTTCCTTTGATTTTTAGTTTTTCATTTTTTAATTCCAAAAAATAAAATAAAAAATGTTTTACATATTTAGGGACACGAGACTAACCAAGAGAAAGAGGCATTGCCTTCAATATTTGGGATTGAGGAACTTAATAAACTTGATGGTGTGGACTTGAAAATGCTTGCTAGATACATAGAAAAACGATCAACTAAAACTAATAAAACATTGCAAGCACATCAACTGTTTAAAAGGGAATTAATTTATTCCCCAACCACTCCTGGATCGAGGAGAAGATCAAGGAGGAAATAATTGAGCATAGCCACTAAGAATTTGGAATAGGAAATAGAGAATTCCAATGCCCAATCCACTCTTGGGACACAAATATCTTTTTCCACCATGCCACGATATGAATCTTGCATTGGTAGCTACGATACAAGGATATAATATGACATTGTTTCAGGTGAAATCCGGTAGATTATATGTTGGGAAGGATTTTGTGAATAGGTTGAGGAATCATGCCTTTAATAGTTCAAAATCCATCTCCATTTTCTATTCTCAAAGATATCGTTGCACCTACAAAAAGTAGTAATTCACGACATGGAGATTGAATTTGGCATAGGTTGGTTCGTAAGAAAGGTTAAACTACAAATGTATTAGAACTGCAAGAGATTTAGGTGCAATCAAACAAATAAGATAAAAAAACTCCCACCCAAGCAAAGGCTCAAAATAAGGCCAATTGATGTAAGTTTAAAAGTGTAGAAAGAACTTGTAAAAACACATGATAATTTGAATGAACGAAGAAAGTACGGTGAGGAGAGTACCCATGTATTTGAATTTGCTCATAAGAGTATATTGAATTTCTTAAACGAATTTTATTTTTTATTTGTGAATAGTTAAATTCAATTAATATATGTTTCAGGACAAGGTCGCCAAGGCTAGGATTTCAAAACTAAGTGCCATGCATCACAGTGCCTAGAAAGGTCTCCAAGTTGAATCATTCAATTTGGCCTTGACATGAAGATTGGGTGTGCATTTTTGTGAGGCAAGCCAAAATTTCCTTGCTTCACTAAAGTGCACACCCATGCTTCATTTCTTGGCCAATATCATTGATTCAAATTGTATATTGTTTAATTAGTAATTTTACACACTAATTTGCTTCCAATAAGTTTCTCTTGTTCACAAACTTTGACACTTTTTGGGTGACACTGTGAACTACGATTGCTGCAACACTTTCATTTACATTAACTTCAACTTTTAGATCACTAGATTATAAAAAATTAATTTTATTAATGTTATTTATGAGTAAAAAAAGACTCTCTAAGTTGAATCATTCAAGTTGGCCTTGAATTGAAGGTTGGGTGTGCATTTTTGTGAAGCAAGCCAAAATTTCCTTGCTTCAGTAAAATGCATGCCCATGATTAATTGTTTGGACAATATCATTGATTCAAATTATATACTATTTAATTACTAGTTTTACAAGCTAATTTGCTTCTAGTAAGTTTTTGTTGTTCGCAAACTATTGACACTTTTGGGGTGACACTATGAATTGTGATTGCTGCAACACATTCATTTACATTAACATTGACCTTCAGATCACTAAATTAGAAAATGTTAGTTGTATGATAACATGTATGTTTCCAAATCCAGTAACATATTTTCATTGAGAACTACTGGAATCCTATGTGCATTGTTTGAAGAGCCCAACGTTTTGGGTGAACGCTTCACCCATATTCAGGGGCAGGAAGCAAGCTGATGATAGGAAGAGTGCTTGACCAGAATATATATGTTAGAAAATTATATATTACAGAGCAATGGAACACATAAAATATATTGCATAAATATAAACATAGAAAACACATAAAACAAGAGAGACATAGATATATGTGATTCACCCAATTTGGGCTACGTCCACAAAGAAACAGCTAGTACTTCCTCTTATATTATCCAAAAAACTAAAGAGATACAACCTACATCAAATCCATTGTAATTCCCTCTTCACTCTCACACAATCTCCTCTCTCTTTTTCACTCAGAATATAGATATATATAGACACAATATAATTCCCTCATATATAGTGAGGGTTTGCCTTTTAGGGCCAAAAACCCTAAATTAAACATAACTTCTACCATTAGATCTCTGCCTAACAAGGAAATTTTACATCTATTTTTAGCTTCAGGGGCACTGCCCCCGATCCCCCGCAAGGGGGGGCTCCAAATAATTGCCGTCGCCCCCCTGGACCCCCCTAGCGGCGTACATTTTACGGGTGGTGTTTCCACCACATTATGAAATGGGGTCCAATGCGGTGATACCTCTAAATAAGGAAGATAATCAAGCTCCACACTCAACCATCTCCCACTTAGAGACTGATTATAGCAACTCCACCACTGCTTCACTTGCTGGACAATGAATTCACTTTGGACTTGGCTGTTTCTCATCTTCATCATCATACTTCAAGACCAATTGAAACTGAGCAGAATTTCAGTTTCTTCCTGATTACAACTTTTGTTAAGATATCTGCAGGATTCTGGCTAGTGTGTATCTTTTCCAGCTTCACCTGTCCATCTTCCAACACTTACCATATGAAATGGTACTTGAGTTGTATATATTTAGTCTTGGAATGAAATGCAGAGTTCTTTGCAAGATGTATGATACTCTGGATGTCACTGTATAACCTGCCCAACTCCTGCTTCTTACCCAATTCATCTAGAAACCTTTGCAACCAAACCATTTCTTTACTAGCCTCTGTAGCATCAACATACTCTGCTTCCATTGTTGAAAGTGCAACAACACTTTGCAGTTTTGAAACCCAACTGACAGCTGTTCCACCTACAATAAACACATACCCTGTTGTGCTCCTCTTGTTATCTCTATCACCTGCCATATCTACATCAACATATCCTTGTAGAGAAATGTTTGAACCACCAAAGCATAATGCTTGATTTGTGGTACCTCTCAAATACCTGAGAATCCACTTCGCCATCCAATGTTCTTTTCCTAGATTGTTCATGTACCTACTTACAACTCCCACTGCATGTGCAATATTAGGCCTTGTGTAGACCATTGCATACATTAAGCTTCCAACTACTGATGCATATGGAACGTTAGACATATCAGCCATTTCTTCCTGAGTCTTGGGACACACCTCCTTAGTTTGAAATGACTAGCCAAAGGTATACTCATTGCTTTTCTATGTAGTTACTCTGAGACAATGTTAATTTTCGATTCTTCCTGTCTCTAGTTATTGTCATACCAAGGATTTGTTTTGCAGCACCCAAATCCTTCATTTCAAATGAGTTTGCCAATTTTCTTTTGAGCACATTTATTTCCTGCATGTTAGAATCTGCAACAAGCATGTCATCTACATATAATAGCAATATAATATAGCTGCCATATTTTTTCCTTTTGAGATAAACACAATTATCAAAGTGACATCTAGTATAACCTTGTTTAGACATAAACCTGTGAAATTTTAGATACCACTATCTTGGAGCCTGTTTTAAGCCATACAAGCTCTTGTTCAACCTACACACTAGTTTCTCCTTCCCTTTTACCTCATATCCTTGTGGTTGTTGCATATATATGTCTTCTTCCAAATCCCCATGCAAAAAGGTTGTCTTTTCATCTAACTGCTTAAGATGAAAATCTTCAACTGCTACTAGACTTAAAATGGTTCTGATTGAAGTCATTTTAAAAACAGGAGAAAATATCTCATCAAAGTATATACCCTTTTTCTGTGCAAACCCCTTCACCACAAGTCTATCTTTATACCTTTTTCTACCTCCATATTCTTCCTTAAACTAGTAAACCCATTTATTTTGCAATGCTGATTTACCTGCAGGAAGCCTGACTAAGTCCCAAGGCTATTTATATACTAAGGAGTCCATGTTATAGAAATTTTTGGGCACTGCAACCCCAATCAAACATGTCCATAAACCTAGGGCTCCTAAGTCCCTAAAAGTGTTGTTCCATCCCCTAAAAGAACAAGGTCAGCTGATTACATCATCTCCCAGAAGTTCTCCATGAAAAACTACTTAGAACTGGTCAAAACTGGACCATCTCACCTGCTCCATGGTCAACGTGTGCTGCATCCCACCTAAATGCACATGGGAGGTGCGATGCATACTCTATGGGGTGCGATGGATGAGAGTGGACAAATGGAAGAGTCAATTTGCGAGGTGGAGGATCATGGAATCTTCCAGAAACTTCTCCCTTGACACTTGCCTCTCTACATTCGCCCAGGGATGAGTAAGAGATCATCAATCTCCAAGTGGAATCAAGAACTATCAGAGAGAGGACACTAATCAAATCACAGAAGCTGACTCACCCCCCTTGCAAACATCTATATATGGATGCCTCATCCCAGAGATCCAGAGGCTGGAATTTTGTATCTTGTAAGGAAGTGTTGTTGGTTTCTTGGTGAAACATCATAGTTTTGGGTGATATAAGCTTTTCATGAGGTGAAGAAGGGCTTTCTTGCTGAGAGGATGACGCTGGGTCAGAACAATTGGTTGTAATCCTCTTTTCTATTCTTGATATTAATAAAGATATTCAAGTTTTCCTCCACATTCTTGTATGATTGATGATATATGCATTTGTGTGGTCAATATATATCTGGTCCTATATTGTTTATGATAGTAGATCTCTGTTCTTGGATAGTGTTATGCTACTTTGATTCCACAGGTGCTCTTTGAAGCCAGGTAGACGAGGAAGTGAGTGGAAAAGATCTATCAGAAGGGAGAGGAATCAAGCAAGGAACCAAGCGCAAGACAGAGGTTGGTCTCCTTTGTTCCCCCCTCATCTACTTCTCATAAAGGAAAACGAAAGTAGTTTTAGTTTGTTTGTTTCTAATATAGCTACCAGTCTTAGTGGGACTAGCAGCTCTGCATAGACACTAGATTTCCTGATAACAAAATGGCGACTCCACTGGGGAACGAATAGATTGTTTGTTTTTCTATATTTGTTTACTTTATAATCTTACAGACAGAGCCTGAAGTCAAGCCAGCTAGCCTTCGAACTGCATTTGCTATGCAAGTACAAAGTAGATCAACGCTGCTTCAGTCTATCTCCGGGTTTTGTTTATGAACTGAACAATCGATTTACAAACTCTCTAATTGCCCTTGTGGTGGCTCTAGTAACCTCCTTAGATCTTTCCCTGTGATTTATTTATTGATTATCACTTGCTCGGCCTAAATCCCTGAATTGTGCTGCAAACTGTGATGAAGAACTGGATCAAAAGTCTCGCACTGTACCATCGCACCCTCTCTTCAAGGATATTAGTATGGATCGCACTTACCATGTGCTGTAGGTGGGATGCATACTGGAATCCCTATGTAACTGGTGTGCTGATCAGAGAAGGCTAATTTTTCCTTCAGACTTTGGTTTTTCTTCACTCTTTTCAACTCTATTAAGGAGTTTTGCTGTTTGTAGTCACTATACCTTTGTTGGAAATCCCCTTCCTTGCCATTATTCCGCCTCCATTGTGCAAAGAACTGTAAATGTTTTTATGTATTGTGAGCCATTTTTAGTTCTCTTTTACAAAGAAGTAGCGTAATTGAACTATCGTTTCTTGATTTGGAAGTGTCGCAAGTGTCATTTTCAGTCATAAAAGAGAATCTGATTGTTCTTGATAGTCGATTACACTGTTACTCTTGTATTTGATTTGAATTGGTAGTTTTTCAAGTGTCGAAAGCAAGTTTTCAATTCCAAATCGCAAAGTGTCATAATTGTCTTCATTTTGTCTTGAAAAGAAGCTTGTTAGTAATGTCGCTTTGAAAAATAATTCAGATTTGCGCTTAGCTTTCTTTTTATCATTCACACATTAAGAAGGCTAAAAACAAATACATGCATGTGCATTTGCATTTAGACTATTTGTTGGTTTGATTTAGGACAGTGCATATAGTGTGTGATCTCTGCTCTATGTTGAAAGAATATCATCTCTCTTTCTTTAGTAGCTAGGATTTTCATTGCAAAAATAAGATTAAACGATTTGTTTATCATCTTAGATTGCGTTTTAGGAATTTTATATCTACATCACGCGGTGAACCTGAAAGGAAAATTTCTTAAACAAGATCAACTGTAAAATAAATTTAATGAATCTAAAAACGCTTTGGAACCTAACGCACAACATTTAGAAGTCTAGGCTAGAGACGTATTCCGGTGTCGTAAATCCTGGTAACTGTTGCTTTCATTGCTGGTTGGTTGATTCCTCCACTTTGAGACGACAAGTGCCAGTATGGACTTATGCTCCCAAATACCGTTGATTATATATTGGGAGACCATAATAGGCTATATCCTTTATCCATAGGAAGCCGTGTCTGCCGCCCTATCGATCGCAATGCACTGAACACAACATTTGAGAAAATTGACTACCGTACCGTAAAAAGTATTCTGTAGTTTTGTGATTGGTTTGGTAATCCCTCTGTCTGGATTTCTAGAGTAGTCTCTTTCGTTCCTTTTCAAACTCCTTAAAAGAAAAGGTCCATCTGAGCACTTGTCACTTCAAGCTCATTAAAAATCGAAGGCGACTAGAGTCATCTTTTGTTTTTCTCAGCTCTTAAAAATTGAAAAACAAGTTGTGTCAAAGCGTCTAAAATTTATTTTAATCGGAATAAACATCACCTTTCCTACGTTGGTCTTAGGTTGAGGAAAATGGAGTCCACCAACCAAGGATTTCCCCTTGGAGGAAATCCTAGTCCTTTCTCCTCTTGGGGAGATGTTGGTGCACCCCATATGGCCACATTGTCACTTCTAGGATTGACAATTTGCCTGCCCGTATGGATCTTCTCCACCTTTGTCGTTCAAAACACCGTGATTCCTGAACAATCAAGTAAGCAACTAGACGATGCCAAGGCTACCCCCCGAACTTCTACTTCATCCGATTCTCCCTCTCCTCCTTCCTCTTCGCTTGATGGAGCTGGTAAAGCCCAAAGTCAAGTAACTAAGAAGAAGAAGGAGAAGAATAAGATAGAGAAGAAGAAGAAGAAGCCAAATATGACAGGGGCAACCAGGCATCATTTAGTGAAAATCCACACACTGTGATGTCAAAGCCTAAATCTCCATGTGTCATTTGCAAAGGAGATCACTATCATCGAGATTGTCCCTGCATCCCTCGGATCTTAAGGGACTGGTCTCCTTTTTTGCACAATCTGGTGTCAACAACCTCTGATGATCGTGTTGAAAGTACACCGTCAACTAGTGAAAGCGAAATGTCGGGACATAAAAGGAAAAGTAAATTACCTTGTAAACTATGTGAGGGCGATCATGCCATCCACCGTTGTCCCTTCCTAGATGAGGCTAAAATAGTTTTGGACGACCATCCGGTTTCACCGCTACGGCTTCCTCCTGGATATAAGAAACTCTTGCCAAGTCCATCACTAGTTGAAAATCTGACTGACACGCCATTGTGGTCGGTTGAAGCATCTATCATTGAAGATAAACCATCTAAATCCACACCAGATGAAATTCAAAAGGTTGAGGTGGCAGTTGACCAGGTCTTGCCTTCAGAAGGTCCATCTTCAGATGATACAGTCTCCGAAGAGAACAAGAGCGACACCGTTCAGATTCTCTTCGTAAACAGAGACTCCGATGAACATGGGGGCAGTCTACCCGTTCCTTTACCATAGGAAGGAAGTTCATCAGATTCATATCCGACCGTCTATTTGGTCCCACCTCCAAGCAACCTAGTTGTTTCCTTCGATTGGAATCTACTAGGCAGACCTCGTTTACCGGCTAGTGTACCATTTCGAATCATTGCTCAAATATACAGAATGGTCATGGCTGGTGCCATCATAGATGAAGGGGCTTCTATGAGTATCCTTTCCTCAACTGCTTGGAAAGCACTTGTTTCGCAATCGTTTTTGCCTGAAATGAGAAATCTAACAGGATTTGACAAAGGAACCAGTCGACCGTTAGGGATCCTTCCTAATGTGCCGATAACATTGAGAAGGAAAACCGTTCACATGAACGTAATGGTAGTCCAAGGACCCCTGGATTATAATTTACTCCTTGGACGCGACTATATTTATTGCATGGGAGCCATTGTCTCCTCACTCTTTAGAGTAATGTGTTTTCCGCATGAAGAAAGAGTGGTCAAGCTCGTAGACCAGCTTTCATTCCCCGGTTCACACATAGCAAATAGTCAAATACCGTCCCTGAATGGTATTTTAACGCAAGGAATGTCTCATCAATCCCTAGTCCGTCCACTTGATGATCGCGAGTGATTCGGGAGGACATGACTGAAACCTAGGGGGCATGCACCCTGGTCTGTTTCGGCAGGAAAACCTTGGGTATAGGGTAGGTTTCCGCGAAGGATATATGACTGGTTTGTGAGATTAGACCGGAATAAGAGTCCTCTGTTAAAGTTATGTGAGTGGAGGCAAGTTGCGCCACTCACCTTTATCTATTTTGGTGGACATCGCCAAGGAAGTGTTTTGTCTGCAGTGCAGATAGAACAATCTTTGGTAACCTGGAATTTTTTCGCTATACCTGGGGGCATGCAAACCTTTTGGCATGCAAGCAAAGAGCGACCATTTATTTTTTTAAATTTGTAGGTCCTCTAACCCTTTAAACTCGTAGGATTGGTCATTTCCTAACTTGCATAAAGAAAGGATGTGGGGCAAAGCTTTGAAAAAATGCCATCTTAGATGAGACATCCTTATTATATGACTCGATCGAGCAGTTTTTATGTGGAGTTCAAGCTCGTTAAAAATTAAACATAAGCAGTGAGAAAATGCTTTCCCCAGAGTTTAAGCTCATTCATTAAAAAATGAACCAATTTCCGGTAAATAACCATCGTGAATGCACTATCATCAGCCTTTGAAGCCTTGGTCGTGTTCTCATTATCACCTCCACTCTGTATTGGCCGATCATTCACTTCCATTTGATTGTTTACCCTTTTTTAGGAACAACTACGAAGAGTGATCCTATTAGCCATCCTTGTGACACTGTCATGGTTGCAAAATTCCAAACCTTACTTGGAATTAGTTGCTACCCGAATTTATCACTCGTTCCTCGAAAAACGAGTCTCCTTTAAGCTCTTTTCATCTGACTCATAAAATATGAAAAGATTGCCGAGTAATTGGCCTCTCCAGCTCGTTAAAGTGACTAGAAGTGATATCCCTCCTCTAGATTTTAATCTTTTTGGACCTGAGGGATTATTACACAAAAATATCGAGCGCTTGTTTTTTTCGACTCGTTAAAATTACTGAAAATTCATCCCTTTTGTATTATTTTATACTTTTTCAGACTTAAGGGATTATATGACAAAAAAGGATTTTTGGAGTTTTCTTTACGTCCCTTTTAGACTCTCTAAAATTGAAAAGGACCGGGTTATCTTTGTTGTTAAACTCGTTAAAACCAAATAGCGACAAACTTGTTCGTACAGACAAGAACGAGTTTCACTATCGCTAGGCTCGTTAAAACATAGCGATGGGTTTTCCCGAAGGGCAAATTATAGAACAAGCATATGTTATCCTCCTCAAGCTTGAAAAAAATAAAGAGGTACTGGTTAGCAATGACTGGGGAAAAATTGGGAAGAAAACTTGAAGAAACTTTATTGGTAGCAAGTCGCTCATGTTCGGGAAAATTATAGAACAAGCATATGTTATCCTCCTCAAGCTTGACAAAAATAAAGAGGTACTGGTCAGCAATGATTGGGGAAAAATTGGGAAGAAAACTTGAAGAAACTTTATTGGTAGCAAGTCGCTCTTGAACATGACACTTTCACTCCGCATCCGAGTCGGGTTGGGTTGTTCAATTCACTGGTCATATCACCATTGGTCCATCACAGCATCCATATTTTGGGTTAATGCTACCAATCCATCATGTCAGTGTTGCCGATATGTTCAAGAGAAGTCGATCAGAGAATTCACCTGTGTCTCATCCACTGCAGTACATTCACGCTCCATTCTTTCATGACTGCCACCATAAACCCTGTATCATTAGACCGTTTTCACCTCCAAAATCATTTTCTCTGTTCCGTGTCATAGATGTGGGATTCATTAAGGCCCTCCTATGATGGATCACTTCTTTTCGACATCAGCTCATTATCCAGGAAGTCGATCTAGGAACAACCATTTCAGTACTTTGAAGCTTGCATGCCTCAATGGCAAGTTTCTCACTTCCGACGATAGGTTTACCTCAATGGCCTTCAACCGAAAGATTTTGCGTGGTGTTCGATGCCAAGTCCCTTATTCACACCATGTGAATTGTACTACATTACCTTGAGGGTCATCATCATTATCGGTGATTCCTCTCGTGCTTGTTAACAGCTTACATCATTGGCTGGCAATCAGGTGATGTCTTTCCATGTTCGACTCCAGAACATCTCTCACATGGATCGACTTGTACTTTGAGTGAAGATCGAACGAGTTTGAAGACCCCAGATCTAGTTTCATCCATCCGGGCTGCGATATATATTTAGGAAAATAAAGACATCAAATGTACATCAGATAATCATCCAATCTAAGGGAAGATGGCTCTACCAGAATCATCAGTCCGCACACAGACGATTGTCTGTCTTATGTACATAAAAATTAATTTATAAAGCTGAGCATGGGAATGCCCACCTCAGCTAGATCATGAAAATATTATGAAGATAATGTATTGTATTGTATCTTATTACAGGTCGCCTTCCAGCTCGAAAGAACTTCGGATCCTCATGATAAAGCATTTCACCCGACATCAAAAGATTAACGACCTCATGCTTTAGGGGGCAACTGTTAAAGACATTTTTGGGCACTGCAACCCCAATCAAACATGTCCATAAACCAAGGGCTCCTAAGTTCCTAAAAGTGTTGTTCCATCCCCTAAAAGAACAAAGTCAGCCGATTACATCATTTCCCAGAAGTTCTCCATGAAAAACTACTAAGAACTGGTCAAAACTGGACCATATCACCTGCTCCATGGTCAAAGTGCACTGCATCCCACCTAAATGCATACGGGAGGTGTGATGCATACTGAAAATCCCTTCTATGGGGTGCGATGGGCGAGAGTGGACAAATGGCAGAGTCAATTTGCGAGGTGGAGGATCATGGAATCTTCCAGAAACTTCTCATGTGACACTTTCCTCTCTGCATTCGCCCAGGGATGAGTAAGAGATCATCAATCTCCAAGTGGAATCAAGAAATATTAGAGAGAGGACACTAATCAATTATTAGAAGCTGACTCACCCCCCTTGCAAGCATATATATATGGATCCCTCATCCCAGAGATCCAGAGGTTGGAATTTTGTATCTTGTAAGGAAGTGTTGTTGGTTTCTTGGTGAAACATCATAGTGTTGGGTGATCTAATCTTTTCATGAGGTGAAGAAGGGTTTTCTTGCTGAGAGGATGATGCTGGGTTAGAAAAATTGGTTGTAATCCTCTTTGCTATTCTTGATATTAATAAATCTATTCAAGTTTTCCTCCGCATTCTTGTATGATTGATGATATATGCATTTGTGTGGTCAATATATATCTGGTCCTATATTGTTTATGGTAGTAGATCTCTGTTCTTGGATAGTGTTATGCTGCTTTGATTCCACAGGTGCTCTTTGAAGCCAGGTAGATGAGGAAGCGAGTGGAAAAGATCTATCAGAAGGGAGAGGAATCAAGCAAGGAACCAAGCGCAAGACAAAGGTTGGTCTCCTTTGTTCCCCCCTCATCTACTTCTCATAAAGGAAAACGAAAGTAGTTTTAGTTTGTTTGTTTCTAAGATAGCTACCAGTCTTAGTGGGACTAGCAGCTCTGCATAGACACTAGATTTCCTGATAACATTCCATCTCTTATTTCATGGCTTGCTCCCACTTCTTCCTGGTTTCTACCTGCATTGCTTCTTCATAACATTCTAGTTCCCCAGGATCAGTCAACAATACATAATATAATGAAGGAGAGTTTCGTTCAGGGGGTCTACTTATCCTGGTAGATCTTCTAACACCACTTTCAGGTGCTTGAGGTGCTTGTTGCTATTGTTTTTTTTGTTGTTGTTGTTCTGACTGTTGATCATTATGATTGTCAGGCACCTTCACTTTTTCTATGATCTCATCAAGCACTGTTTATTCTCTGTTTTCTTTTTCCTGTTTCTTTTCTTGCATCTAATCCTTATACAAAACCTTTTCATTGAATATGACACCTCTGCTCCTAATGATTTTTTGTTTTTCATAATCATAAAAGCGATAACCAAAATCATTAACACCATATCCAATAAAGGTACATTTCTTTGGTTTTGCCTCAAGCTTTGTTCTATTTTCTTTATTAATGTGGACAAAGGCTTCACAACCAAAAGTATTTAAAAATTAGTAGTTTACCTTTTCACTTGCCCATGCCTCTTATGGAATACCACCATCCAAGGAACTTGAAGGCCCTCTGTTTCTTAGATAAACAATAGTATCTACAACATTTGCCCAAAATTGTAAAGGCAATCCTGCATGCAATCTCATGCACCTTGCACGCTCCATGATTATCTTGTTCATCCTTTATGACACACCATTTTCTTGTGGTGTTCCTGGAGCTGTATTCTCTTTGTGAATTCCATTCTCTAAACAGTACCTATCAAACTCTTTGCTGCAATATTCACCTCCATTGTCTGATCAGAGACACTTCAAACTTTTTCCCGTCTCATTTTCAAACAAAGCTTTCCATTTCTTGAAAGTACCAAATACATTAGATTTATTTCGAATATAATAAATCCATTTTTTTTTTCTGGTTGCATCATCAATAAAAGTAACATAATAACGAGAGCCACCAAGCTATATGCACAAGCTCTATTTTTTTGCTCTTCTTTTCTTTCCCAACTCTGAGAAATCTGACTCTCTTGTGTTTTCCATAAACAAAATTCTAACAGAATTTTAAATCAACATGCTTCAAACTTGGCAACAAATTTCTTGAGTGAAGAATCTGCATCCCCTTCTCACTCATGTGCCCAAGCTTATGATGCCACAATGCCATAGCTTCTCATGTAGAGGTTAAAGCATTAACAGAATTAGAAATACCATTGCATAAATACAATGTACCAACATTTTCTCCTTTTCCTATTACTAGAGCTCCTTTAGCAACCTTCCAGGTTTTATTTGTAAAAGTAGTCACACAACCTTCTCCTCCCAACTACCCTGTTGAAATTAGATTTTTCTTCAGATCTGGAACATGCCTTACCTCCTTCAATAGCCATTGATTTTCATTCTCTTGTTTTATTAAAACTGTACCCATTCCAATGATTTTACAGGGTTTATCATTAGCCAATCGAACCTTTCCAAAATCTCCTTGAACATAATCATGAAAATGTTTCCTATCAGGTGTGACATGGAATGAGGCCCCTGAATCTACCCTGCAGAATTAATAATATTTTTTAATGAAAGAATAAAAGCATCTTGCAATGCATCACCTGTCACATTTGCTTCATGATTGTTTTCTTGTTGTCTATCTCCTTCTTTTCCCTTCCGAGACTTGCAATCTTTCTTCAGGTGTCCTTTCTTCTCGCATTTCTAGCACATTATCCCCAATCTAAACTTGCATCTGTCTTTCCTTGACTTGCTGCAATATCCTGGGCTCTTTCCTCTTTCCATTTTTCTTCCCCTAGTCTCTACATTCAAAACATTACCTGATGTCTCACCAGAGCTTTTTCATTGCATTTCCTCGCTAAGGATTACATCGACAACATCATCAAAATTTAAATTACTAGATCCGGAGACAAAGTTACTAATGGCCATAACTAAACCATTCCAACTTTCTGGCAATGAGCACAAAAATAACAAAGCTCTAACTTCATCATCAAAAGTTATCCCTATAGAACTTAACTGACTGGTACTGTATTAAATTCATTTAAATGATCAGCAATAGATCCACCTTCCGACATCTTCATATTAAATAAACGCTTAATAAGAAATACCTTATTTGAGGCCGAGGGTTTTTCATATAGTTTGGCCAATGTCGACATTAAACCTTGTGTTGTTGTTTCCTTTGAAATATTAAAGGCTACTGACACCGCTAAGCACAACGGTATTGTTCTAAGTGCCTTTCTATCGAGAATATCCCATTATGTGTTTGTCATACCTGTCAGATTCTTTGTCTTTCCGCTTAATGGTAGGTACAGATCTTTCTAATACATATAATCTTCCATTTGCATCTTCCATAGCTAGTAGTTTTGGCCATTAATTTTTTCAACTATAAACCTACCATCTTTCACCATTGCTCCCACTAGAACTAGGAACCCTTCTCTCTGCGAGTTTATAAGCCAAATAGACCTTCGGCTCTGATGCCAATTATTAATTATAATTACAGAGCAATGGAACTCATAAAATATATTGCAGAGATATAAACACATAAAACACATAAAATATATTGCAAATATATAAACACATAAAACACATAAAACAAGAGAGACACATATATACGTTGTTCACCCAATTTGGGATATGTCCATGGAGAAACATCCAGTCATTCCTTTTATATTATCCAACAAACTGTAGAGATACAACCTACAATATCCACTGTAATTCCCTCTTCGCTCTCACACAATATCCTCTTTCTTTCTCACTTAGAATACATATCTACATAGACGCAATACAATTCCCTCATAGATAGCGAGGGGTTGCCTTCTAGGGAAAAAACCCTAAATTAAACATTACTTCTACTGTCAAATTTCTGCCTAATGAACGGCCTAGATTGACTATGAAATTACAACATTTTACAAGGAACATTTACATCTATTTTTAGCTTCGGGGGCACTGCCCCCGATCCCCTGCAAGGTGGGGCTCCAAATAATCACCGTCAACCCCCCTGGCCCCCTTGGTGGTGTACATTTTACGAGAGGCGTTGCTGCTACATTACGAAATGGGGTCTAATGCGACGATACCTCATAATAAGGAAGATAATCAGGCTCCACACCCTACAATATAGATAATGGAGTGTAGAATTAGCCATTAGATATTATAAGATTAAAGGACCATTGCATGATAATTTTGACCAAACCATAGAGAGAGAAATTAATAAGAGAGAAATTAATGAATTAAAGATTTAATTTATATTTAATATAATTCATGGTAAATCAAAGTCATAGAAATATGAATAACTGAAAGGATTGAAATGAAAAAATTAAACTTCATAAAAAGTTGATTTTTGATTGGTCAAAATGGAATTTATAATTAAATATTATTTATTGATTATGTCAAAGGCATAATTATAAGAAATAAGTTAAATTGGAATAAAATAGTGTTACACAACATTTTGTCACTGTCCTTGTACTCCCCGTTCCTTGATCTTGGAGGACCTCTACAGTGAACCCAACATGCTTTGCCTTCATGAAGAAACTCCCATTGTGTCCCTCTTCATGAGAAAATAAATTCCCTTTTGCACCATTTCCCCTGAAACTTCTATTTTTCCCAGTTTACAAGATCAGCACTAATGACCCTCGTCTCCCCCATGCCGATGTGCAAAGATTAGCACTATCCCCCGTGCTGACTGGAGCGACTGAGCTAGGTTCTAGTTGTTCCGGTCCTATTAAGGAAAGTTTTTTAAATTAGGAGCCAAAGCTTCCAGCTCTAGAAGCTTCGTAATGAAAGTCTGGTAAATGGTTTGGCTGGATGGGGTTGAGTATGACAATTTGGGCTCCTTTCCCCTATAATGATGGAACTACCTCAAGGGATAAGACCTTCTCCCATGAGAAGAGGATCCGTCTCCCATTCATTTTTCCTATATAAATCTCCCTTCTTCCCAAGCACAAGATAGTCCTAGTGTTGATGTTGGTGTGCTTATGCTATTTTGGTTTGGAGTAGACAACAAGCTATTACTAGTTGTAGCTATCTAGTTGTGTGAGGTAGAAGGGTGATTTAGTTTGGAGTGAAGCCTAAAGGGAAGAGCTTTAAAACTATTTTTGATTGAAGCCATCATGGAATGCTAGCAAAATTGTGTGGGAATGTAGTCTTGTCAGAGGAGGACTGCAACATCAAGACAAATAGTTGTAATCTCTCTTTGATATTAATATATGCAACTATCGATTGATTTCCTACATGTTTTGTAATATTACATATTCATGGCTTAATGTTTCTTGACTTGTTAAGTAGGTTGAATTGCAATTTATCTATTATCATGTTTGTTGTCTGATGTTGTTTACTTGTTTTAGTTGCTTGAAGAAGGAAGCGACAGATAGCTGGAGCGAGTAAGAAAGGACATCATATAGCAGGATAACCAGACCAAGAGGTAGGCCCTTTTGATTGATTCTAACCTAAGGAAATATTCCATAGAGTGTATCTATTGTGGCTAGACCCATCATTAGGCTAGAAGAATTCGTTCGTGTCCACACTTATAATTTTACTTCACCACAAATTGGCGACTCCATTGGGGATTCCCAATCCTTTTGTTTGCCTTGGATTTCATGATTTCATGAGAGCTTTTCTAGTTCCACGTTTTACCTTTGGTTCTCTTTCTTGTCTCTTTCTTACTGGTCTGAGTCTAAAATTCATAGTAGCAGATCTGGTCCCTGTTTCAATTTTCTTTTTTTTTCATTAGTTCCCTAGATCAACGTGCTTAATTCGCTGACAGTCACGCCGATTAGTGAGTCGTTGAGAAACAGTCGCACTGACCAGCCTCTGGCGCTTGTTGTCAGTTAGGCAGTTGTGTTGATGCCTGTAAGTGAAGATTAGGGGTTGACCCCAATCTTGGCCAGTGTGTTTTTCTCTTGTGGTTTTGACCCCGTAAGCCTTTTGGACCATTTTCTCCCTGATTAGAAAGCTACTTTTCATTTGGTTTTTTTTTCTTGTTGGCTTATTATCTTTCTGCTTGATTAATTGAGTCATTGAGTGGCCAACGACACTAGGTTATCTAGTTGGTTGTGCATTTCAACGGTTTTTGAACTTAGTAAGTCGAGTTATAGGTGTTATTACTCTTTGCATTTTGTTTTTGTTCCTTTTTTACGACTTTGACCTCTTTTTGCACAAGTTTGAAAAGCTTCCATTTGCTTGCCTAAACATTTCTTTTCCGGCATGCATTATGTTGCTTCTCTTGTGTTTGGTAAATTCGGTGTTTCATTGATTTGAATTAACTTCTCTTTTCATGTTTTCATCTGCTTAAAGAGCTTATTGTATCGAAATTTTTTTCATTGAAAGATTATATGCGCAAAAGTTTGTTTCGTTGTTTCGTGAAAGAGTATGAAATTATAGCTTGTTGCATCATTACGTTACGATAACTTGCATCATTAAAAGACTAGAATTGCATCAACATTTGAAAAAGGAAGAGAACTTTTGCTTTTGAAAGGACTAATAGATAAGTGCTTGTCAGGAAATTAGGAATTGGAATGCATTTTTCATTAGTTTATTTTTTTAAAAAGAAAGGTAATGAAAGATCATTTTGTTTTCAGTTCCTTGATTGCTTGCATTTGATTGAGTAGTTTCTACGCTTTCTAGTGTAGGAATTTCATCGAATTGAAAGGGTCTTGTCTCATTTAATTGCATTTAAGGTTTTTTGAATTGCATCGCTAAGACCTGAAAACTGAAACATAACTCAAGATCAAATTTAAAATGAATTCAATTAATCTAAGGCGCATTTGACATTAACGATCATATCTAGAAGGTTTAGGTTAGAGATGTGTTCCAGCGTCTTTAAACCTAGTAGCTGTCATTAGCTTCAACATTAAACAACGCTAGTACGGATTTGTGCTCCCCGTATCATGAGTATATAACGAGAGACCCCACTAGGCTGCAATCCTTTTATCCTTAGGAAGCCAAGTTGGCCACCTTGCAAACATGATACACCGAACACAACATTCGGAGAGATTACCTGCTTGTATTTCTTGGTTCACCAGGAGGTATTCTGCAGTTCAAGGTTGTCTGGTAATCCTGTTTACCTAGATCATCCAGAGCAGTCATTTGATATTTTTGACTCATTAAACTTAAAAGATTATTCGAGCAGTTGTCCTTTCGAGCTTGTTTCCAATCGAAAGTGATAGAGTTATATTTGTTTCTTTCTCGACTCTTAAAAAATGAAAGAGCGTCAGTCTTTTACACGTCTTAATAATTGATTGCCAACGATTCAAAATACCCTATTAGTATTTTTTGAGACGAAATCGTGATTTTCCCTTGAAAGAACATTTTAAAGCCTTGAAGTTAATTGTTCTATCGACTAAGACAAGGTCATCGTGGCTGAACCATCTGTTTCACCCAATTCCTCTTCCTCTCCTTTGTCTAAAAGATTGTCTGAGGAGCCATTTCCTGAGTTACCAGAGTCACATGAGGACCAAGATGTTGAACTTGCAATTATTCTGAGCATTCAACCATTTTCATCTTGTCCTCTGCCTACTTTCGATACTGGGTCATCTTCCGTTCTTGGCTCGGAATCTTTGGACAATCCCATTCAAACTCCAGAGAACTTTCCGACCATTGAAATTCAGCTTGGATTGGTTATCTACCCTTCGAACCCTATGTTTGACCCTGTTGTGATATCACTGCAGTGTCCTTACAGTCCGTACGACCAGCCGGGTGTTCCTTTGGAACTATCCCCTCGTATGTGTTCGACCATTCATCATCGTTTGTTTTCAAACATGGGACCTGAAGGCGGTGCTCCAGTCACATCTCCGGATGAGTCCAAAGTTTCTACTCCACACACTATTAGGGGGAAGAATTACAGTTTCCTCCCAAGGGTTTCCCCTTTTCAGAAAGAATTCCCTTCAGTTTTCCACCCAACTACACGTCTTTAACACAGTTGGTTTCAGGTACGCCTAGTGCCTCATCACTTTACCATAATCCTGTTTGGACGACAGGTGCCAAGCCTACTTCAAGTCCATTCGTTACGAATAGGACGTCCCAACATGCTGTTATCTTAGTCTCAGTGCAACCCACCGTTCCGAATACTCTTGTATCGTTAATCCCAGTTCCCTGTCAAGCACAACCGACAGTTTCAAAGATTGTATCTGTTAGTTCCTCCATCCTGCTAGTCAGTGGCCAGGTTGTGCCACTGCTTGGGGGGCAGAACTTGCAATTTTCTATGGTGTTAGGTGTCACTAATGTGAGTGGATCACAAGCTCACATGCTTGGTATAAACTAGACTTCCTTTGGTATTATTTGTAACCCTATTGATCCTACTGGATCAACTAATGTCTAGTACCAATAGGTTCAGAATCCCGTTGGTCCATCTGGATCGAGAAATGTTCAGTATCAGAAGTCCTATGGGGCTCAGGTCCAATACCAAAATCCTTATGTTCCATATGGTTCTCAAGGAATGGTTAATCAACCTTACACCCTCCAATCTGGGTAGTATATCCAGTCTAGCTATGGACAGATTTAGTTTGGTAATTTCCCGGGCACTGTTCAAGTACCCTTGCAACAACAAGGAAAACCTCTACAACAACAAGGGTAGCCTTTGTTACCGCAAGGGAAACCTTTGTGGCAGCAAGGGCTCTCCGCGCAATAGCAAGGGAAAATTATCCCGTAGCAAGGTCAACTGCAACAACCGCAAGGTTAATCCTTACAATAGTTGCAACAAGCCATGCAACAATAGATGCAATATGCTCCACACATCTCTCAACCCATGTCTTTGTAGGGCCAACCTCTGTAGCCCCAAGGACAAATTTTTCAATCACAAGGTCAACCCTTGCAATAGAAAAACCAACTAGGGGAACAACAACATTTGTATACATATCAACAAGGTCAACCCTTGTAGGGGCAGGGTTAAGGTCAAGTCCTATAGAAACAGGCTCAAAATCCTCATGTCTTAGGTCAACAAGTTTAGAATCCTACTGGCCAAGGGAATTAGGTACAAAATCCCTACGTCCAAGGGCAACAAGTGTATCAACCTTATGCCCAAGGATTGCAGGTCCAAAACCCTCTTATTCAGGGACAACAGGTTCATCAGTTGTATGTTCAAGGACAACAGGTCCCATATCCATATGTCTAGGGTCAACGGGCTCAACAGGATTTTAACCCGTATGTTTCTTATCAGCAACCTATGGTTCGACAGTTTCAAGTTATTCATGGTCAAAATCCTCCCTATGGTCAAGGTAATCTACAATGGGGGCAGCCTCAGATGCCATATGGCTAAAATCCTCCACTGTGGGGCCAAAATCCTTACCAGCAGGGCTAGGCTCCTCCCTATGTGCCTGCTTATCGACCTCCGATGCCTTTTAACACCCAATTACCTTTCTTGGCTTCACTCGAGTTGCCAGATGTATCATGCGTTACGATGATCCGATCCTTCATTTTCCGTACTGGCCTCTAGTTCCGTCCAAGATACCAAGTGATTACCCAAAGTTTGATGGGAAAGCTAAAGAAGATCCTCAGGCCCATGTGATGACATATCACCTCTGGTGCTCATCGAAATCGTACGTGGATGATTCCATTCATCTCTGTCTTTTCGAACAAACCCTCATGGGTGCTGCAGCAAAATGATACATCGATCTACCTTGAAGTACTTACCACGACTTTAAATCTTTATGCATGTATTTCCTCACACATTTTCACTTGCCTGTTCGCTATGAAATTGGCACCTATTTGCTCACATCACTTAAGCAAGATACTGTGACGCACATCTCTGATCACATTCATGAATGGAGACGTAGGCGTCACCTGATCAAATTCGAGATTCCTGATCAGTTGCTCATTGAATGGCTTACCAAATCGTTCATGGCCCCAATTGCTCGCGATATAGCTATGGGTGGATGCGTCACTGAAGAGCAGGGCATCGCTCGTGCCTAATACTTGAATCTAGTTTACTCTCAGTCTGGCACCTTATACAAGTTATTACCCAATGCTCTACGACCATCATCCGATCTCGCAACATCAAAGTCACCAACTGTTCCTCTTGTTGATGGAATTATTAGTTCAGTATCCTAGACCCCTGCTAAAACTTCTTACAAACAAAAGTTAGTCTCAAATGTTGTCCCTAATAGTTCATCCCAAAATCCACTTGGCCCTGGTAAAACCTTAGAGGTCCACGCTGTCCAGTCTACTATAGTGGATAAATCCTCGAAAGGAAAGAAGAAAGGCAAAGGCAAAGCTAAAGCCGATACCCTGAAATAGGGTCCTCCCAAGTCGTCTGCTGGAAAATATTTGCAACGGAAACCTAAGTATCCCTACCCCATTTGCAAGGAAGATCACTACACTAAGGATTGTCCCTGACGATCCGAAGTTAGTTGCCTGCTCAAAGGGACCCCTGCTATCCTCAAAGAGCCATTTCCATCTTAGTAGACCCAAATGGTAGACCAACCCCAATCTGCTTCCTCTGGGTCTCAAGTGTTCATGATGAGTACACCTATTAATGTGGCTACTCGATCAAAAGACTATCAAAATCTTGCTTCGGCAGCTGGGAAAGAGAAAGAAGCTACACCTTCTTCTTCTACCCTGAGTTCTAGCCCTCTGCATATTAAACGCCCTAACCCTGATTCCACTATGTGGCCACCCTATCGAGATGTACTACAAAAATCCTCGTATAATCTCAATGCCCGAGCTGCGCAACACTACAATATTATTGACGAATTGGCTCAGGTGCCGTTAGCCATGTCGGCTCTCGAGGTTCTCCAAAGTTGCCCATCATAGCGGAAATATTTGCTGTCAGCTATCGGGTGCATCAATCCCAAGAATTCCAATATGATATGTTTTGATCTAGAGAACCATGTTCCATGGATCCCTCATTAGATTTCCTTTCTTATTTAGGTAATCATCAATGAGAAGACCATCCACCAAACTATCATCGATGAAGGTGCTTCCACCTGCATCATGTCAATCACATGTTGGAAGGCTATTGGTTCTCCTGCATTGAACCAATCTCCGAAAACTTTGGAAGCTGTCGATGGGTGTGATTCACGACCCTTCGGTGTCTTTCCTAACCTTGCCATCACCCTAGAAGGTAAGACAGTGCAAGTCGAAGTAGAAATTGTTAACACCAATCTCAATTACAATATTCTACTCAGCTAAAGTTGGACCCATTCCATGCATTCCATGGCCTCCTCTTTATTTCGCGTGATTCATTTTCCTCATCAAGGGAAGATTGTCACCATCGAACAACTGTCTTTCTTTGCCTCTTACTCTTCATATGGCAATGTTTCATACGTCAAGCACACTGGTGCTCCCTATGAGAGTGTGGGGGCAGGTCTCTTCAAAGATTCTACCTTAATGGGAATTTTTCCACTCCCACCTCCTCATGTGCCTCTGTCAACATGATCTCAGTCAAATATGATCCTTGGGTCATACCTGCACCAGATCTCGTTGATACTTAGGGCGAGGTTATTGTGCTTAGTCTCGCTGAAGTCAATTATGTGGAAATTGTTTTGGCTTCGAACTCTCATCCTCTGATTCTCATATTTCGAATACCTCTCTCGATACGTACTCTCAATCCCCTTGGCTTGGCACTTTGGAATCACCTGATCCCTTAGCCAAGATCTTCCTTACTGATGAAGGTATCATGGAAATCATGTCTCTCGAGGAACCACCATGGATCGATACTCATAATCGCTCCTCGTTCCTGCCTCGCCCAGCGGTCATGTCTACCACTTTCAAAGAGTCCTCTTCTCCATTCCCCCACCGATTGTTACTCATGAAGTATGGTCGGAAGGAAATCTGGGTAATATTACCCAAATGATGCCGATTGACATGTCTATGAAACCCGGTATCATTGAACACGTTCATATTGGGGTATCTTGTTCTCCAGACGAGATCAAGACATATACTCATCTATTTCAGGAAATCCGTGATGTGTTTGCATGGTCTTATGATGAAATTCCCGCCATTGATCCTAGCATTGTAGTGCATGAAATAATAACGTATCCGCACGCAAAGCCCATTCACCAACGGCTTCGCCCGATGTACCCTAGGAAGGCCGCTGCTATTAAGGGTGAAGTTGAAAAGCTTCTCAAAGTTTGGTTCATCTATCCCATCCCCCTTACAGACTGAGTGTTCAATATTGTCCCGATGACTAAAAAATAGGGCACAATCTGCGTTTGTGTGGATTATCGAGATCTCAATCGTGCCTGTCTTAAGACAACTATTCTCCTCCCTTTATTGATCAAATCATTGATGAATGTGCTGGGAGCGAGATATTTTCATTTATGGATGGTTTTTCCGGTTATAAATAGATCAACATCACACCGGCCGATCATGAAAATACAACTTTTATCTGTCCGTGGGGTACGTTCGTGTACAAGAAGCTCCCTTTCAGCCTCAAAAGTGTTGGAGCCACGTTTCAACGTGCAATGTCCTATGTGTTTCATGATATTCGCAACATTGTCTGACCTTACTTAGATGACCTTCCTGCTCATTCTCGTAAGCACCAAGATCACCTAGACCATCTTCGGCATATTTTTCTACACTACAGACACTATAACATTAATTTAAATATGCACAACTGTGTTTTCTACGTGGAATTAGGATGACTCCTCAGCTTCATCGTTTCCAAGGATGGTATTCACCTGGATCCACTAAAATTTGAGGCCATTGTAAATTTACCCCCTCCATCCTCACTGCACCAACTCCAGAGCCTATAAGGAAAGGCCAACTTTCTTTGTCCTTTTATACCCAACTATGTCGGACTAGCCATAGGATTTACTCGGTTGCTCAAACAAGGAATGCCCTTTGTATGGGACGAGGTGGCTCAAAAATCATTTGACGATCCCAAGGGTGTCCTCATAAATTCTCCTCTATTTCACCCACCAGACTATTATCAAGATTACTTCCTTTACCTAGCCGCGACCCCTAGCACCATTGCTATGGTCTTGGTCCAAGATGACGACGAAGGAAATGAACATGTAATCTACTACCTTAGTCGGAATCTCCTCGACACTGAAACGCATTATGCACATGTAAAAAGTTGGCTTTGGCTGCCGTTCAGGCTTTTCAACACTTTCGGCACTATATCCTTTTGCATACGCCTACAATGATTTCTGAATGCAACCCTATGACCTATATCCTGACTCGTTAGTTGTTGGGGGGCAAGTGTTCTAAATGGATCGTCATCCTGCAAGAATTCGATTTGGTATTCACTATAGCCAAATCTAAGAAGTCACTTGTTTTTGCCGAATTGATTTGTTCCCTTCCCTCTAAGGCTCTCCCTGTTGGTGTAGATGAACAACTTCTAGATGATAACATTTTTCTGATTAGCACCCTTGATCCATGGTATGGTGATATCATCGTGTATCTAATGTCCACGTTTCAGTCCGCGTTGACCAAGGATGATCGCCAAAGGATTCGGCATCACTCCCAACCCTACCATATTATTGACGATACTTTATATCGTGTTGGTGTAGATTCAGTTCTTCGCCAATGCCTTATGATCGAGGAAGTTGAAAGAGTTCTCAATGATTGCCACTTCGGGGCATGTGGTGGTCATATGTCTGGTTACACTACAGCTCAAAAAATCCTTCGTGCTGGTTATTTCTAGCTGTCTATCTTCAAGGACTGCATTATTGCTGTTTTCAAGTGCCATGAATGCCAAATTTACCAATGCAAGATGCACGCCCCACCCATTCACCTACACCCCATCATTACTATTGGTCCCTTTGCCAAATGGTGTATCAATTATATGACATGTAACCCTTGTTCGACTGGGGGGAATGGCTATATTATCGTTGTTGTGGATTATTTCACCAAATGGGCCAAAGCGATGCCTACATATTCTGCAGATGGTAAGAAAATGACTCAATTCCTTTTCAACCATGTTATTTCTAGGTACGGTGTACCCCAAGCCATTGTGACAGACCATGGCTCCCACTTCAGAGATTACATGATGGCTGAGCTGACATACGCATTAGGATTGCACCACGATGGCTCGACCCCATATTTCCCTTAGGTCAATGGCCAAATGGAAGCCGTGAACAAAGTCTTGGTCACCATGATTCAACGTACTATTGGGATGCACAAGTAAAATTGGCATCTCATGTTATTTTCAGCTCTGTGGGCCTACCGAACCTCAACCAAATACGCAACTGGTTTCACACCATTCCAGCTGGTCTATGGTCTGGAAGCAACATTTTTGATCGAATGCAAGATTCCTTCACTCAAGTTAGATGTTGAAATCCTCCCCGAAATGTCACCTCAAAAGGAATGCCTCTTATACTTAGAACGACTAGACGAGACTCGCCATCTCGATGCCTTGGTCATCGAAGCACAAAAAAAATGGGTCAAATCCCATTTCGATCAGTCGGTCTCCCCTTGCGCGTTCTCTGAGGGTTATTTGGTCTTACTATATGACCAAGATAATGATAAGATGGGGGTAGGAAAGTTCGAACCTATGTGGCATGGGCCCTACATTGTGAAACACGTTTTGTAGAAAGGAGCCTATGAGCTTATTGATTATGAAGGAAATCCTCTCGATAAGCCCCAAAATAGGATTTACCTCAAGAAGTACTATGCTTAGGTCATCTTGCATGGTTAATTATATACATTAGTGTGGGATTCATTTTTGTACAACGTGGTTTTGTGTGATAGTTTTCAAACAACTTTCCTATTTACTATGATTTTCTTGCTTTGCAAATGTCTACGACTCCCCACATTGGTTTCAGTAATGGTGCTCGCAATAATACCCGGAGCCTATCATCCATGGCATGGGCTATTTACGACCTTAAGGGCGAGTTGATTGACCTTCAAGGTATCTGTCTATGTCGCACAACCAACAACATTGGTGAATACAGTGCGGCCATCGAACTATTGTCAGAAGCCATCGCTCTGGGCACCAGAGAATTGGTTTTCAAATTGGATTCATATCTTGTCGTCCTTCAACTCAATGAGAAATATTTCGTCAAGAACCCTCAAATATTGAGAATGTATCTCCGTATTATTCTATTGGAAAAGCATTTTGATTATATTACATATCATCATATTCTCAGACGCATGAGTACATTGAAAGATGTGTTGTCGCACATATTGTTGTTGAGCCCTGAAACTACATCTCTTCTACACACTTTTCTAGACTTTTTCCCCTCACCAGTACCTCACAAGCTATCAAAAATCATTACATATTGATTCTGAGAGTGCATTTAAGTGGTTTTATAACTATGTTTTTGTGTTTGCTATTTGACTTAGATTTTGCTCATCAGTTGCGGAATGCAGCCACTTTCCGCAGCTCTTTTTTTTTATCTCTAGGTTACAGGTGTCATCAAACAAAACAAGGCACATGGGCAGTTCAGAAATGATCTGGACATGGACCAGGTCCTATTGGTTTAGCCAAATTCGTAAAGGAAATCCTTGGTCAAACGGTGGTCAAACGAAGAGTTCTACGGCAAGCAGGTCTCTGTTTTTTAACACGTGAAGGGTCCGAGACCGTTCCTAGATCTGTGGATTCATTTTGACAGCCGTAGAATACCTCCATGACACAAATCCAACAACCACCTTTTGGTAGATTGAATGATCTTGGAAACCATCATGCTAGGCTCACGGATGCTATCTTTTTACGTGTCCTTTGCTGAAGGTGTTTCATAGGAAAACTCTTATGTAATTTCCTTTATAAATAATGCGTTTGCAAACACATATAGCTAGTTAGTTTTTGTTGATGTAATATTGCTGTTAAGTTTATGTGCTGTGTCGTGACACTGGTCCTGCTGTGATAATGAGAGGATCCTTCCTTTGTTTTTCAATATAATAAGACTTTGTTTTATATGACTGTGTGAGCATAATCTCGGATTGACAGCGTGTTAACCAAGGCTGTGCAGAGGGCCCCTGCTGCTAAGGTTTTGTTCTTTTATTTCTGTAAAGTTTTCATATTCTGTTGTTTTATTTCCATTGTAGATATTTCGTAGTTTGTTCACTTGTGTATATTTCACATTTCAGTTATGGTGTTAATGTTTCATTCCTGTACATGATTTTCCAAGCGTTGTATATTTTTGCTAACACTGATCAGTGTGTTTCAAGTTAGGATAGGCCCGGGCATTTTCATTTTTGTAGTAAATAGTGACATGAGATTGTCCTCTCTGCTGACTTTGTTTTCTTAGCTTTCAATTTCAGTTATGCTTTGATTTCAGTCTTATTCATTTGCTGTTGATAGTTAGTTTAGATATCAAATTCTTCATGTCATTTAATGTTATCTCCAGAGCCATGGCTTAACCCCGAAAAGCTACTTGGCGAGCTATCGGATTTTGAGTGAAGTAATTTGATTCTTCATGTTATTGACGTTATCTCCAGAGCCATGGCTTAACCCAGAAAAGCTACTTGGCGAGCTATCGGACTATAAGTGAAGAGACTTGATTTTATTTTCATTTGCAAGTAGATAATTTAGATATCAATTCCTCATGTTATTGACGTTATCTCCAGAGCCATGGCTTAACCCCGAAAGATACTTGGCGAGTTATCGTACTATAAATGAAGTGAATTGGTTTTCCTTTTATTAGTTTGCAGTTTTTGATTTGTTTGAGTGCAATAGCTTAACTTTTATTTCTGTATTTAGATTTGCAGAAGAGATAGATATTTCATGATCAGTAGTTCATCACTTGTTTGATTCAAATAGCTGCACATTTACATTCTTGTTCAAGTATTAATTTCATCATTAGCATGTTTTGAGATCCTCTGAAGTGTTAAGTTCTGGAAGTCATCATAAAGGACATAATTACCTTAAAATCTATACCCATACTTGCCTTCTAAATTATTCTTAAAACTTAGGAATAGGATTTCCATTTGTATTAGGAGACAAACCAAGATAAAACCCCCCAAAAACAAGATAAAATTGAAAATAATAAAAAGTAAGAAAGAAGTTGTCTTGCACATATAGTGCGCCACACTTCATTTGTTTACGACTCCCGGATTGATAATTAATGTAGCAATTTAGGGCATACTAAATTGACTAAACATTTTGGAGACGTTGCCGGGGAAGTGTAACTAGGTAGCCGATTTCTTACAAAAAAAAAAAGAAGGCAAAAATTGATAACTTCTTGAAGTATGCTCTCATCTTGCACTTAGTGTGATCTGGAGGATCAGAAAAGAGAGTTATTATGATCCGGATTTAAACAGGAATGCAAAAAATTACAGAGATAACCATATACACAAAGATGCAGCGGAAATAATACTTCATTTCATTAATGGAAAATACTGAAATATGCTTACAACCAGAAATGGAAATAAACCAGCTAGGGCGATTGTAGCTTATCTCTGAGAAGAGATGTGGTGGCTACATGCCTCTGAACTGTGTTACAATGAGGCTCGAAGGCCCATTTATTGTTGAGAAACAATGGAAAACCCTTAACATTCGAAAACCTAACCCTAGGAGATGAAATGCCAAACTGTGGGCCCCGTTTGGGTAAATTGGTAAATCAACTTCCCGGGGTCGTAACTTTGGCATACGATCTCTGTTTGACGCGTACAATAGCTCGTTAGAAAGATCTATCCAAGCACTACCACTTTGGGAAGGGAAACATCGGTCCATGGACCCATGTTGCCCCCAGATTTCCCAAAAAAACTTCGTTTAGGGCCTCAAAACGACTCCAGAAGTTCAGGACCCAAAAAACTGCTAAAAATAGTAAGTTGTGCTACAATTAAGGAAACTGAAAATGCTGAGAGAAAAAATGGTGGGGGTCCAGGTGGACTTGGCAGGTGGCCACCAATATCCACCTAGATCATTCCTCCCCCCTTAGGAAGCAATGGTCCCCATTGCGTTGAGTTCGTCCATGAGATGAGGAAACTTTTGCTGAACTTGTTCCCTGGTGAGCCACTTGCTCTGCTGAAGGAGTTGGCCTGCTTTGAAAGCCTGATACAGTTGGATATTTTGTTGGCGAGTGTTCTTGATCTGTGTGTCCATGATCCGATCAGTTGTAGCTTGTTCCATGCAATCTAGATTTAATTCTATGGGTTTGAGCTATTCTGTAATGTCGGATGTGTCTAGCAATGGTGGAAAGTATGGCCGAAGGCGGTCCACATTAAACACTGGGTGCAGGCCAAGGAATGGGGAAATGCTGAGCTCAAATGAATTGTCTCCCATAGCCTTAGTAATGGTGTAAAGACCATATCGGAGTGGTCTCAATTTCCGATAGGCTCCAGTAAGGCATTCCTTTTGCAAATGCAACCAGACTTTGTTGCCCACCTGAATCTTGTGTGGCACCCGATGTTGATCATGTCGTTGCTTGTACTTGGCATTTGATTTCTCAAGAATGTCATGGACCTGCTGGAAAATATGTTGGATGCGCTCAATGAAGCTGGTGGCCTTATCTGTTTCGGACTGGACATGAGCTGAATTTATGTGAGTAGCTGCAAGTGGCATGGCCACATCAATGGGGCATAGTGGCTGGAATCCCAAACCCACCTGAAAAGGGCTATGGCCAGTGGAGCTGTGAAGAGCTCAATTGTAGCTGTGCTGCACATAGGGGAGGCTCTCGTCCCATGTGTGTGGATGCGTTGAGTTATACATGCACAGAAGGTGCACAATCATCCTATTGACAATCTCTGTCTGGCCATCAGTTTGAGGATGGAAGGCTGTGGACTTCGTGAGTTTGGTGTCTAGCATTGACCAGAGACTAGACCAAAATGTGATGAGAAACCGACTATCCTGATCTGAGATGATAGACTATGGGATCCCAAAGTGCACCCACACTCGTTCAAAGAAGAGTTTAGCAGTGGCTTCTGCTGTGATATTCTTCTTAAAGGTCGCCATAATGGCCATCTTCGAGAACCTGTCGACGACCACAAAAACACAGTCATTTCCATGCTTAATGGAAGGAAGGCCTGACATTTCCCAAGGTCGACTAGGGGTAGGCAACGGGGTATAGAGGCCGTGCTTCTTAATAGTCGGTTTGGCAATGGCACAGGCAGTACATGATGTGATGTACTTCCCAACATCCTATCGAAGATTCCGCCAATAGAAATAATTTTGCAGTACTGCCACTGTTTTCTCGACCTCGAAATGCCCAGCAACCCGACTATAGTGTGCTTCCAAATTCATCTTGGAACGCTCGCTTGAAGGAACACAAAGGTGACCCGGGTGGCATAACAGGGCATCCTAGAGGTGAAAATCTGGAACATGCCGACCCTCCAAGAGTGTCTGGTATGTGTGGCCGAATTCTCGGTCTCTTTTGTAGAGAAGTGGCCAATCAGAAGTCTCGTGCCCACAAGATTTGAGAACAGTGGTTAACGCCATGATCGGTGGTCGACTGAGGCAATCTGCAACATTATTGGTGTTGCCCTTCTTATACTTGATATTCAAGTGGAACTGTTGTAGGTATGTAAACCACTTCTGATGGCGATCATTCTGCAATTTCTCTTGGGTCTGTATGAACAGCAGGGGTTGGTGGTCTATGTGGATGACCGTTTCCTTCCCAAAAATGTAATGTTTCCATTGTGAGGAGGCATGTACAATGGAATACATCTCTTTATCATAAGTGTGGTACTTCCGGACTGTGTCTGAAAGTGGTTCACTGTGATATGCCACTGGATGTCCATGTTGAGTAAGGATTGCCCCAATAGCATAGTTAGAGCCATCTGTCTCGACCTCAAATGGTTGTTGTAAATATGGTAACGCGAGCACTGGTGCCGTGCAGAGGCGATCCTTCAACTCCATGAATGCCTTCTATTGAGATTCAGACCAAAATAATTTTTCTTTCGCCCCTCCCTTGGTGACTTGACTCAAGGGCCAAGTAATATGAGAAAACCCCAACATGAACCTGCAGTAGAAGTTGGAAAGACCTAGAAAGCTGCGGAGCTCTGTTAGAGTGGTTGGAGATGGTCAGTCCCAAATGACTTGGATCTTGGCTGGATCGACATGCACCCCCTGTTCATCAATGATGTATCCCAGATACTGAACCTGGGTCATGCCAAAAGTGCATTTCTCCAAATTGGCACATAGCTTGTGTTTCCACAGTGTTTGGAGAACCTGTCGGATGTGGTGGAGGTGCTCTTCCCAACTCTGGCTGAAGATCAGAATGTCATCCAAGTATACTACTACAAAGGAGTTGGTGAATGGCCGCAAGATGTCATCCATTAGCCTCATGAAGGTTGCAGGAGCATTCGTCAATCCGAAAGGCATAACCAACCATTCGAAAAGGCCCTCCATGGATTTGAAAGCAGTCTTCCACACATCAAAGGGTTCGATTGGTACCTGGTGATATCCTGACTTCAGATCAATCTTGCTGAAATATTTCGCCCCCTTTAGTTGGTCCAAGAGGTCATCAATCTGCGGGATCGGGTACCTATTACGGACAGTGATCTTGTTCAGCGCTCGATAGTCAATACAGAGTCTCCACGTCCCATCCTTCTTCTGTACCAACACGATCGGGCTCCCACAAGGCGATGAACTCGGATAGATGTGACCTTTCTGCAGGAGCTCCTGAATCTGCCTCTTGATTTCATTGTTCTCCAGAACAGAGCGCCGATAAATTGGTCCATTGGGTAGTGGCACACCTGGGGTCAGATCGATGGAGTGCTTGACCTGACAGTGCAGAGGAACCCCTGCAGGGGAGGTGAAGATGTCTTCGTACTCCTCCACAACCTTGTCCATCTGTAGTTGTCGTGTAGAGGGACCCCGTCTGGAGGCTGCGGCCACCGTCTTTTTCTTTCCTTGAGGGCATACCATTAGGAAAACAAGTTTCCTGGTTTTGGAAATGATCTTACTGCATTGTTTTGCAGTAATCAAAGAGATGGCGATAGGTGGTGCTACCTCTGGTATCCTGTACAACTTATTTCCCAATGTAATAATAACAACACGGGGCCTTGATTCATACATAGCATGTCGCTTCCACAAGTATGGCTATCCTAATAATACATCACAAACTTCAAGGGGAGCAATGTCACACAATACCTCGTCTGTGAAGGGCTTGATGTTGTATGGAAGGCGACACTGGTGGTTCACGCGAAGATCTCATCCTTGGTGAAGCCACCCAATGGTGTATGGTTGTGGATGTGCTGTGGTCGGTAAGCCCAACCGCTTGACGACCTCTGCCGAAATGAGGTTCTTTTGACTCCTGCTATCAACAATGAACTGTATCGGGGAGCCCTTTACCCACATCTGGGAGTGGAAGAGATGCTCCTCCTCCTCTGGATCTTCAGGTTCATTTTTCTGGATCTTGGCGGTAACAACAGTGGCGTTGGCATCCGCATCAATGATCTGCTTCCCTTTTTCATTCCCCTTATCGGGTTTTGACTCAGAGTCGGAACATGCATCTGATTCTGAAACCTTTAGCTCAGCCACCAGTGACTGCTTGGCCTGGCACTCACTTGTGTTGTGAGTGGAGCTCTTATGGAACTCACACCATTTTCCAGTGTCCTTTTTCGACTTTGCTGCGTTGTTCTTTGCTTGCAGCTTCGGCGGGTCATCTTGGGCTGTCCTGCCTTGGCTTTGTCCTTTGTTCTGTGGTTTAGGGGCACCTTTCCCCTGCTTTGGATTCGCAGATCCAAAGTCTCGCTTCTTTTGTTTAAACTTTTGCTCGACCTTGACGGCATATCGGTATGTTGCGCTGAGCGAGGAGATGTTCAGGAATTGTATTTCTTCCTGGATGTACTTGTGCAGGCAGCCATGCTATTTGAGTATCAAATTTTGCTCCGAATCCTTGATACCCAACTTTGTGCGAAGGGTATGGAAAATATTGGTGAACTCCGGAACGTCTTGGTCCCTTCCCTGCCGCAGCGTAGTCCACTTTATGTATTCATCCTCATAGATTCCGACAGGATAGTACTGCTCCTTGATGGCATCCCGGAATGAATTCCAGGTGGGTGCGGTTGAAAATAGTGAGCCAGTACTTTCATCCTTCTACTCCCAGTAGGTTTCCCACCAGTCCTTGACGTGGGGGGCTGCTTTGAGAAGAGCGAAAGCAATCTTTTCCCGACTCGAAAATTCATGAACAAAAAAATAACCCTCTAGTAGATTTAACAATTTATCTACGGCATCTACATCTATTTGACCCTCGAATATGGGGATTTCAAAATTAACTTGTACCTTAAAGGGCGTGGCATTTCCAGAGTAGCTGCTGGAAGCCGTTGCATCACTTTTGGGTAGCTGCTGAAGGATTTGGGCAAAGTTGTCCATCATCGCGTTCCGTTGTCGCTCGAGGGCTTCTTCGAGCAAGATTTTGATGGGATCTCCTGCCCCCTCGTCTTTCTTCTCATCCGCCATGGGAGGCCGTCGGGATTTGCGAGGCTGGTTTTGCAAAGGTTCAACCAGTTCAAGTCCTAACTCCTTATATCCCGACCTTGTTGGGGACATGCAAAGAAAAAGAGAGAAAAAGCAGACTGCTTTGATACCACTGATCCGGATTTAAACAGGAACGCAACAAATTACAGAGATAACCATATACACATAGATGCAGTGGAAATAATACTTCATTTCATTAATGGAAAATATTGAAATATGCTTACAACTAGAAATGGAAATAAACCAGCTAGGGCGATGGTAGCTTATCTCTGAGAAGAGATGTGGTGGCTACATGCCTCTGAACTGTGTTACAATGAGGCTCGAAGGCCTATTTATTGTTAAGAAACAATGGAAAACCCTTAAAATTCCTAAACCTAACCCTAGGAGATGAAACGCCATACTGTGGGCCTCGTTTGGGTAATTTGGTACATCAACTTCCCAGGGTTAACTTTGGCATACGATCTCCGTTTGACGCGTACAATAGCTCATTAGAAAGATCTATCCAAGGACTACCACTTTGGGAAGGGCAACATCGGTCCATGGACCCATGTTGCCCCCAGATTTCCCAAAAAACATCGTTTAGGGCCTCAAAACGACTCCAGAAGTTCAGGACCCAAAAAACTGCTAAAAATAGTAAGTTGTGCTACAATTAAGGAAACTGAAAATGCTGAGAGAAACAATGGTGGGGGTCTAGGTGGACTTGGCAGGTGGCCACCAATATCCACCTGGATCATATTAGTTCAATAATTTCTTGATTATGCTCTCTTATTGCACCTAGTGTGACTTGGAAGATTAGAAAGAGAATTATTAGCTCGACTTAAAAATAAAAAAAATAAAAAATAAAAAATGACATGCATAGAGCAAGAGATTATAAGGTAAGGTTTATAGATAGGGCCAAAAGTTTGATTTTCACAACTCCAGCTACTTCAAGGCATAGACAAGATACACCTCCATCAGCTCTGACTCATACTCCCTGCCTTAGGATTCCTTGAATTCAAGGGGCTTCAACCAAATTAGGAGATTCTCCCACACTATCTACTAAATCTAATCTAGGAGAAGAAGCTTTCTTCACTTCTACAGGGGAACATATTGTAATCAAAGAAGTAGAATCACCTGAAGAAGAGGAGGGAGAAACTCTTCCTCATTCACCATTAATAGAAGAACCAGAAGACTTGAGGAAACTATCATGACATAGGAAGTAGTAGATGGATTTGGAGGAGGGGGTAGATGTAGAGAAAGAGGAAATAATGGAGGAGGTAGAGGTAACAATGGGGGAAATAGGGATGGAAATAACTCATTTGGATTCCCTATAGTCGATGAGGAAACTCATACAACAATGAAAAACATTTCACCATCTGTCCTCCCAAACTTTTATGGGTTGCGAAGTGAGGATCTTGAAACATTTCTATTTGAGTTTGAAGTCTTGTGTTGAACCTATGACTATATGGAAGAATCTCAAAAACTCAAACTGTTTCCTTCAACATTGAAAGCAGCTGCTTTGAAATGGTTCATGGGATTAGTCACTCAATATATTAGGACTTGGAATGATATGAAACAAACATTTTTGGATAGATACCTTGATTATTGTATGCCCACCAATCATAAGGATGAGGTATTCAAGATGATGCAAAGAGAAGATGAAAACTTGGAGGATTTACTTGAAAGATTTCAATACAACTTAAAGAGAGAAAAAATGAGTAATTTAGATGAGGAAACCTTGAAAACCCTTCTATTGAAAGCCATTAGAGATTAATGGATAGATATCTTAAACATGATGGGGAAGGGAGACATTTCTCAACTTCCACTTCGTGACATAGCAGAACTATGTGTCCATCTCTCAAGGAGAAAATCTAAAAATTGGAAAAGGGCCGAGAGATCCTTCTCTTATTAGAGCAAACAAATCTGCAACTAGATCAGTAAGTAGGGCAGATATTGGCAATATGCTTGATGAGTTCAAAACTGATATTCTAGGGAGCCTTAGTGAACAACTCGACACAATACAAAACAAGCAGAAAGCAGAAGCTGATGCCTTGGCCATCTTTTGTCCAAAATGTAGAAAGAAACATGCTCTAAGGGAATGTCCCTTGGATGAAAAAGTTGTAGAAACATGTATTATTTGCTCAGAAGGTCATGAGACCAAGGATTTTCCTTCAATCCCTAGGTTCAAAGTTGTCTTTCAGGAAGATCCAAATTCAGTAGAGTCCCTTTGTTTTGTTTCAAGAAGACCGTGGCAGGGGCAACAAAATCAGGGATTTAACAATCCTATGAACTTTCAGCTCCTGCCAAATTGGAATTCTTGGAAACAACCTTGGCCCAAATCTCAAAATCCATACCAATCATGGACACAAGGGATGCAAAATCCTTATCGGAGATTTGCTCAATTTTATCAATATTCTTCATCTTTTCCAAATCAACAAAATCCACCAATTCCAAATCAAAACCCACAACTTTCATTGCCATTCCCACAACAACAACCTTCTCAAAAAAAATCCAAATTCTCAACTCTTGCTTCCATTTCAACAAAAGACAAATCAACTACCAGCCCAACCATTGCCAAATCCCAACAACAAAATTCCTCAAAATGCTTACATGGTAGAAGGACAACAATTTCCTACCTATATGATTGTTCCTCTTAATGATGTTCAACTTAGATCTGGTAGAGTTTTAGAAAAACCTTCTATAGATGTTCAAGAGCAAGGTACCTCTGAGGAGGATTCTCTTAAATTCAATAAGGGTTCTGAGGAAGCATCTCTTCAAAACCCAATCATTCAAAAAGAAAAAGAAAAAGAGTCAACCCCCACAACTCCTATAGTTGAGCAACCTGCATCTTCATCCACACGTCCTTTCCCTGAAAGATTACAAATTGACAAAGGGGTGGAAAAAGAAATCTTGTTGCCTGACTATGATTTTCTAGATGAATTAAAGAGTGTCTATATCAAGATTCCCTTGCTACAAGCCATTAGAGAGATTCCTATTCTAGAAAAAACAATAAAGGAGTTGAGTCTTAAAAGACCAGGAAGGAAACCAAGAGATACGAGAAGAATCCACCTGGTAGGAAAAATTGTAGATATCATGATGGGAAAAATTACCATGCAGAAGTATGTAGATCTAGGTAGTCCAATTGTCAAGACACATATAAATGGGATAGCAATTCCAAACATTTTGATTGACTTAGGGGTTGCTATTAACATTATGAGTAGACATACTATGGAACATCGTAAACTTCCTAATCTTCTTTTTACACCCACCTTACTGCAACTTGCAGATAGATCAATAATCAAACCAGATGGTGTACTAGAAGATCTTTTAGTCTCCTTAGATTCTTGGGAATATCTAGTAGATTTCATGATTTTGACTCCAAAGAGTAATTTAGGAGAACATCCACTCATCTTAGGAAGACCCTGACTAGCCATAGCTGATGCTTTCATTAGTTGTAGATCTGGAGATATGTACATTTTTTATGGTAGTTCAACAAAGAAATTCAATTTGTATCCTCTAGTAAATGCAATTAAAGAAGTAGGAGACAATGAATGGGTCGACGATGAAGATATTATATAACATGTCTTTACTGTCTCTGAAATTAGTGAAGATAGTCAAATTTTGAATGCATTAGAAAATTTCGGAACATCTTCAGAATATGACCACACACAATTTTAGTTAGATTCTGATATTGAATATCTATCATCAAGAAAAATGTGTCTTTACTCTATGGAAGAGTTTGGTAGTTATACCATTGAAATTTTTCCAGGTAAAACACTCAATATCAACAAAAAATTGGAAAAGTCACAATAAGAAGAGCTAACCAAAATCTTGCAAAAACATTCTACTGCATTTGCATGGGAGTATATTGATATGAAAGGTATTGACCCGAAGACTTGCATCCATCATATCTATATCGAGGAAAATAGTAGACCAATCAAACAACCTCAGAGAAGGATGAATCCAAATCTTAGGGAGATAGTGAAAGAAGAGCTCCAAAAGCTACTCAATGTAAATTTCATTTACCCAATTTCAGATAGCCGATGGGTTTCTCCTTTGGTTATAGTACCCAAAAAGAATGGTAAATGAAGGGTATGCATTGATTATAGGGAATTGAATAAAGAAACTTTGAACGATCACTTTCCTTTGCCTTTTATCGATCAAGTATTACATACATTAGCAGGCAAAAAGTACTTTTCATTTCTGGATGGTTTTAGTGGCTATAATCAAATTCAGGTAGCACCTGAAGATAAGGATAAGACCACATTTACCTGTCCATGGGGAATTTTTGTTTATCGAATGCTTCCTTTTGGATTATGTAATGCACCCGCAACATTCCAAAGAGCAGTACTAGGAATTTTTTCTGATCTAATCCATGATTGTGTAGAGGTATATATGGATGATTTTATAGTTTATGGTGATTCGTTTGAAGAGGCATTAGAAAATTTGGAAAAATTCCTTATAAGATGTAAATAAACAAACCTTTCACTAAGCCATGAAAAATGCTTTATGATGTTTACTGAAGGTATTGTTTTAGGACATCATATTTTAGGGGATGGGATTAAAGTTGATAGATCAAAAGTTGAAGTCCTCTCCAAGTTACCTATTCCAAGTTGTCAAAAAAATGTTAGAAATTTTTTGGGATTTACTGGATATTATAGAAGATTTATAGAAAACTTCACCAAAATAGCATCTCCACTCTTCAAACTACTTACAAAAGACTGTGGATTCGAATGGTGTCCTGATTGCCAATTTGCATTTGAAACTTTGAAAACAAGAATATTTGAAGCGCCTATCTTGAGAGAACCAAATTGGAAACTACCTTTTCATATTTCTATAGATGCTTCAGATACAACTCTAGGGGTTGTATTGGGACATAAAGCTTTAGTTCCTTATGCCATTTACTATACCAGTAAAACTTTAACTCCTACTGAGTTGAACTATACTGTGACTGAAAAAGAATTCTTAGCTATTGTTCATGCAATCAATAAGTTTAGACATTATATAACAGGCTATGAAACTTTTATTCATACTTATCATTCTGCAATTAGATATCTAATGAACAAACCCATTACTATTGGCAGAGTTACAAGGTGGCTCCTACTTTTACAAGAATTCAATATTACTGTGTTAGATAGACTAGGGAAACAAAACACAGTAGCTAATTTCTTGTCTAGGATTCAGAATACTAAAGAAGATTCTCCTGTAGAGGACAAGTTTCCTGATGAATATTTTTTGCAGTAACTACTAAGACTCCTTGGTATGCGGATATAGCTAACTATTTGGTTACAGGGAAACTACCTCCACATTTATTTCCTGGTGAAAGAAGAAAGATTATTCAGGAGAGTTCAAAATATTCATGGATTTCTAACGAATTGTTTAAAACAGGGCCAGATCTTGTGATCAGAAGATGTGTTAGAGAGATGAGATGCCTAATATTCTCAAAGCATGTCATGATGAACCATGCGGTGGACACTTTGCTGACAAAAGGGCAGCCTATAAAATCCTCTCTTTATGATATTATTGGCCATCCCTCTTCAAAGATGAAAAACAATATGTCAGAAGATGTGACAGCTGCCAAAGAGTAGGGAAACCTACCCTCTCAAATGAAATTCCATTACAACCATAGGTACTCATCGAACTCTTTGAAAAATGGGCTTTATATTTCATTAGACCTATTAACCCACCATCTAAACAAAGAAAGTATATATTGGTATGTACTGATTATGTCACTAAATGGGTAGAAGCCAAAGCATTATTTTTTGCTACTGAGCATTCAGTTGTTAGTTTTTTTTATGAGGATATTTTTACTCGCTTTGGTGGTCCAAGAGAAATTTTGACAGATCAGGGAGGTCAATTCACATCCAAATTGGTGGAGAAGCTGATGGAAGAGTACAAAGTCAAGCACATAAAATCTACTCCTTACCATCCGCAAGCAAATGGTCAAGTGGAGTCTACAAACAAAGTTCTTGAAGGCATCATTACCAAGACTGTTCATCTACACATAAGAGATTGTTTAGAAAGGCTTCTTGAAGCCTTATGGGCCTACAAAACTACATGGAGGAATACAACAGGACGTTCTCCCTATGAACTTGTTTATGGGAAAGAAGTTCTGCTCCCCATTGAGTTCCAAGTTAGAACCTTCAAGATGGCAATTCAATTGGGAATGGATCTATCAGAAGCCCAAAAACGTAGAATGGAGCAGTTGAATGAGCTAGATGTGATCAGACAAGAAGCAATCCTAAGAACTGATCTAGTTTAATATCAAAGAACTAAGTGGCACGACAAATACATCAAGGAGAAAAAGTTTCAAGAAGGAGATTGGGCATTGTTATTTGATCCCAAGTTTAATGATTTCAAAGGTCAGACTCATTGGCTTGGGCCATATGAGATTGACAAAGTCTTTAGCAATGGAGCGGTAAGAATCAAAACCATTGATGAATATTAAACTCCTCTTATTGTGAATGGCCACAGATTACAAATATATCATAAGCCACTCTCAAAGGAGGAATTTGTCAAAATATTTCAAGATAATTCTGCAATAAAGCTGGTGAAGAAGAATCCTTCTTCTCCACTAGCCTAGTCTTTGTTCTTTTCGTTAAAAAAAAAATTGTATAATCCTGAAAACCAATTACTGATTGGTAGTCTTATACAGAAAATATAGGGCAAAAATTAGAAACTTCTGATGCCCTATATTTTCCAAAAAAAAATCTTTCCTCGTTTTATTCATAGTTTCATGTCATTTCACTTCATTTCACTTCATCATCACATTTCGCCAATAAAATTCCTTTTATGACCAGTTTTCATATATCATTCACTCAGTCATCATTCATTTCCATCCATCTCCATTCAGTCATATGTTCACTGTGTCAGTTTCCGCAGCTAAATTTAGTTTCTGCAGCTAGTTGATTGATTCTGCAGCTAACACTCTGTTATCTAGCACTGACAGTCAGATGTTAGCAAAATAATGATGGGAACCAAATGCAGGTATGACAAAGGAAAATATGTTGAAGATATAAAACACCTAAAGTACCAACAGGAAGCATCCAATCAAAGGTCAGTGAGAAGAAGTGGTAAAATTCTAAGGTAAGCAAAATTCATTTCAAATAGCATTTTAAAGCACATTCTATATAGTTATGGAACCACAACTCCATTATGTGTAATGATTATCATTGATAGCTTTCATAACCACTCCATGGCCTTTACATGATTCCTCCATGAACCTTGCATTAATTTTTAACAGCATCATGATCCGCCTCTGAATTTAACTTGTGTTTATTTGTAAATTGGCATTCCATCTGCTGAACCGAGCAAATTATGAGGACATAATCTATTTGATCACGGCTCTTCCCTGCCGCACAAATCCGCAGTTATTTTTAGAACATGCTCACGCCTATTCCGCAGCCTTCTATCTCAAAAGCCAAGCTCACTCTACTTCTATACTATCCCATTGAAGTTGCATTTGTTATTTCTGGCTTGTTTACATCCCCGTGAACTCATTCTCATTACCTGTTCTCTACTCTTTCATTTACAACTACTTGTTTTTCTCCACAAACCTTCTCCATTCCCCGCTAACACAGCCGTTTCACCTCTGTTAATCCATTACTCACTTAGACGTATTTTAAGGCACGAGGAAGGAATGGGTCTTTTGCTAAGAGAAGAACTAGAAGGGCCTAAATTCATGGAGGGGTATCCACAATTGAAAAGCATACTAAGAAAGGCATGGTGGCTACAGTTCATCCAGAAATTCAGAGGTTACAATAAAGAAGTTACGAAGAAATTTGCGAGGTCTTTTAATGGTGTGGAAGTTGAGGTTGGAGATCTTAAATTTTCACTCACAGAGGCATCTATCACAGCAGCAACGAAACTCCCATAGGAGGGGGAATGGTGGTTCAAAAACAAAAGCTTTGATGAGAGATCCTGGAGGATTATCCTACGCAATCCAGGTATGGATATAACCATTTTCAAACGTGGAATCCCTGTCTCTGCTTTAGAGGAAAAGTGGACTAGTCTATTATTGATAATCCAGAAGTTTATTACATGTGAAGGACGGTTTGGGTCCATGTATATGTACCACACCCGGTTGCTAATGAATTTTATAGAAAATAAAACCATCAATTTGCCTTAATTTTTATTGAATAGCCTGAAAAGGATGTCCATAATTGTACAAAATAATTTGGAGGATATAGAACCCCACCTGTACCATCACGGCCTTGTAAAAATTTTGATTGAAAAACAGTTGAAGGAAAAGAAGGACACCTGGGAACAATTTTTGGTTAGAAACTTCTTTCAGGATCCACCTGAAACACCCGAGAGTAGCTCAACAAGGAAAAGCAGAAGGAAAACAAGTGTGAAAATTCAGGACACTCCTACTAACATAGCTAAATAAACTAATAAGGAAGAGAAGCTGTCTGAAAGTAGGAAGGAAAGAACTGAGGTTAGGAAGCAAAGAAAACTCAAGGGGAAAAGAAATATTGAAGCTGTCTCTCAAACCCAGAACCTTTCTCAGAAGAGGACCAAATACTTTCTGAGAGACTAGTTTACCTTCGGGAACAATCAGCTGCAGCAAAGAGAAAAGGGAAAGAAAAACAGAATGTGGAGAAAGGAGACACTAGCTCAAAAAATCTAAGGATGAGCTCCAGACTTAAAGGAAAATCGAGGAAAGTACAAACTAAGGGGCCCCACTTCATGGATTTAGGAGGGGAAACACCAGAAAAACCTCTAGCAATCCCTCCTGGCCATAGCCCACACCATACTCCTATTTCTCAACTAGATTTTGAGATCAGTCATTCTCAGCTAGATTTTGAGATTAGTCCTTCTCAACCAGATTTTGGGGACAACCCAAGAAAGGCAACACCTGAGATAGATCCAACCCAGCAAGAAATGTATGATTTTATTGAGTCGTTGGAGAATACTGCCACAGATCAAGGCACTTCATCTGCCCAGCCTAATACAGCCCAGGAAGCTCTAATCCAATCACTAAAGCAAGAAGTTTTTGAACTGGAAGTCCTAAATAGACAAATCAAAAGAGAAAATGAAACATTGAAAGAATAGAGAAGGTTGGATAAGATTATTCAATACAACACCATGTTGCATCTTGGGCTGTGGTAGAAGAAAAATATAAAATTGAAGAAAAAGAGTAGGAGGTTGAGCAGAGCTCTCATCAACCTCAAATTCAAGTGCCTAATGAGGAAGCCGAGGATGACAGTGGTACCAAGAAAGAAGCAAAGAAGGTTGGATGTGTTAGCAGAGGTCTTAGAACACATGAAATGAAGGGAGGATGGTCACATTTTTGGTTGCATGAGGACATGTAACACCTTCACAGTGGGGGTATGTTGAGCCCTGAAACTACATCTCTTCTACACATTTTTCTAGATTTTTTCCCCTCACCAGTGCCTCACAAGCTATCAAAAATTATTACATATTGATTCTGAGAGGGCATTTAAGTGGTTTTCTAACTATGTTTTTGTGTTTTCTATTTGAATTAGATTTTGCTCATCAGCTGCGGAATGTAGCCACTTTCCACAGCTGACTTGACTTTTCGCAGCTATTTTTGTTGATCTCTAGGTTACAGGTGTCATCAAGCAAAACGAGGCACGTGGGCAGTTCAGAAATGATCTGGACATGGACCAGGTCCTATTGGTTTAGCCAAATTTGTAAAGGAAAGCCTTGGTCAAAAGGTGGTCAACAGAGGAGTTCTACGGCAAGCAGGTCTCTATTCTTCAACATGTGAAGGGTCTGAGACTGTTCCTAGATCCGTGGATTCATTTTGACAGCTGTGGATTGCCTCCACGACACAAATCCAACAGCCACCATTTGGTAGATTGAATGATCTTTGCAACCATCATGCCAAGCTCATGGATGCTGTCTTTTTACGTGTCCTTTGCTGAAGGTGTTTCATATGAAAACTTTTATGTAATTTCCTTTATAAATAACGCGTTTGCAAATGCATATAGCTAGTTAGTTTTTGTTGATGTAATCTTGTTGTTAAGTTTATGTATTGTTTCGTGACATTAGTCCTGCTGTGATAACGAGAGGATCCTTCCTCTGTTTTGCAATATAATAAGACTCTGTTTTATATGGCTGTGTGAGCATAATCTCGGATTGACAGCGTGTTAACCAAGGTTGTGCAGAGGGCCCCTGCTGGCTAAGGTTTCGTTCTTTTATTTCTGTAAAGTTTTCATATGCTGTTGTTTTATTTCCATTGTAGATATTTCATAGTTTGTTCACTTGTGTATATTTCACATTTCAGTTATGGTGTTAATGTTTCATTCCTGTACATGATTTTCCAAGTGTTGTATATTTTTGCTAACATTGATTAGTGTGCTTCAGGTTAGGATAGGCTCGGGCATTTTCATACAATTTTTGCAGTAAATAGTGACATGAGATTGTCCTCTCTGCTGACTCTATTTTCTTAGCTTTCAATTTCAGTTATGATTCGATTTCAGTCTTATTCATTTGCTGTTGATAGTTAGTTTAGATATCAAATTCTTCATGTTATTTAACGTTATCTCCAGAGCCATGGCTTAACCCCGAAAAGCTACTTGGCGAGCTATCGGATTTTGAGTGAAGTAATTTGATTCTTCATGTTATTGACGTTATCTCCAGATCCATGGCTTAACCCGGAAAAGCTACTTGGCGAGCTATCAGATTATAAGTGAAGAAACTTGAGTTTATTTTCATTTGCAAGTATATAATTTAGATACCAGTTCCTCATGTTATTGATGTTATCTACAAAGCCATGGCTTAACCCTGAAAAGCTACTTGGCGAGCTATCAGACTATAAATGAAGTGACTTGGTTTTCCTTTTATTAGTTTACAGTTTTTGATTTGTTTGAGTGTCATAGCTTAACTTTTATTTCTGTATTTAGATGAGCAACAGAGATAGATATTTCATGATAAATAGTTCATCACTTGTTTGATTCAAATAGCTGCACATTTACATTCTTATTCAAGTATTAATTTCATCATTAGCATGTTTTGAGTTCCTCTGAAGTGTTAAGTTCTGGAAGTCATCATAAAGGACATAATTGCCTTAAAATCTATACCCATACTTGCCTTCTAAAGTATTCTTAAAACTTAGGAATAGGATTTCCATTTGCATTAGGAGACAAACCGCGATAAAACCCCAAAAACAAGATAAAATTGAAAACAATAAAAAGTAAGAAAGAGGTTGTCTTGCACATATATTGCGCCACACTTCATCAGTTTACGACTCCCGGATTGATAATTAATGTAGCAATTTAGGACATACTAAATTGGCTAAACAATTGTCACGACAACGCTCAAACCGGGGGCCGTCACTCTAATCCCGAATCTCTCCATTTAAGCCATCTCCCATGGCTAAGGGGGGTAGACCCTATGGGATAATGGATGACCAACTGTGGACCAGTGGGGTTGGGAGACACAACAAGGGGAAACAAGAACTTGATGGATTTTATAAGTTAATGTACCAGTGCCTTATGGAGTTAATGATTAAATTATTATTTATTAAATATTGCAGAAATATGAACCTTGTAAAAAAATCATTTATCATCGAATATCCCAAGCGATACAAGCTATTCAATAAACTCAACGCTTTAATAGAGATTCAACAATTAAACTTCAAGAAAAATTAAATGCTTTAAATGATTATAAAATTTAAATGCCAACCAATTACCACTTTCACATAGCTAATTTCAAAATAAACATTAAGTGCATTTAACTATAGAGAAATGGAACATAGAGACACCAAATATGAAATTTTCAAATTTTTGTTAAGCTATTTCAAAATATTTTTTAATTTTTATATATTTTTTTCTTATATCAAAATAGACCAAAATATCTAAATTTCAACTAAATGAAAATGAAATTTAACTAAATAAAATAAAGTCTAAAACTAAGATCTAAATTCTAAATAAAACACAGACCTGAAAAAAGAAACCCTTTTTGCCATTATATATATATATATATATATATATATATATATATATATATATATATATATATATATATATATATATATATATATTGTTTTTTATTTTTTTTTAATTAATTAATTTATTTTTTAAATCAAACTTTTAAAAATTAAATCTAAATCTAAATCTAAATAAATCCTAAGAAAAAAAACTAACCTTTTTTAACTTTTGTTTCGGTGTTTCAACGACTTTCCATTTCTCATCTTTTAATTTGGGCCGACAATGACAAATTTTTTGGCGCCGTTACCGGGGATAGAGTTTTTCTGTCCCTGGCGTTTCAACGACATTCATCTTCCCATTTCTCATCATTCTTTCATCTTTCTCATCTCTCATTTGACTTGGTAGATTCAACATTTTTTGGCATCATTTGGATCTTTTCATCACCTTATCTTTTGTCATATCAACAATTACTCTTCAGTGCGTTTCTTATTTGGGTGGTGACTCCATTTCTTTTATTTTTCCCAGACAAGGAGGCTCCCTCATATCTGCTTGTTTGTTGCTTTTTGGATCCTAGAATTAGATTCATTACTCAAGTAGCAACTCCACTTCTTTCATCTCTTGATTTTCTTGAGCAGGGATCTCTCTCTATCATCCATTTGGTCCCTCGTTATTCATCATGGATTATTTGTTTAAACCATGTCATTTTATTGATGATCTCCATGATTTACCAGAAGTGGCCATTTCTAAATTACCTTTGTTCTTGGGTGGTGGTTCAATCGTTGTTAGAAGGCATTTATGGAGTTTTTATCATATAACGGTCATGTATTGTAGACTTCCTCAATATGATCATGAAGATGTCAAAATGCGTCTATTTTTCCTTTCTTTAGAGGGTGATGCTTTGAATTGGTTTAATAATTGTCCTGAAAACTCTTTCACTTCTTTACAAGACATTTACAATGCTTTTAAAGATAGATATGGTGATCTAGATAGCTCACCTTGTGCCCCTAAAATTGTGCAAAAGAATGAAAGTAATCTTATAAAAGGTCTAGCTGTCAACGAAAGATTTCAAGACAATTCTTCATATCAGAATGTGCCATCCACTTGTACCATTGCAAATCAAATCCATGATAGTGGAAAAGCAGGGACAAATTACAAAATCAGTGTCGATAATGAAAAGGAAGATCAGAAGCAAATTATACAAGAACTAATGCGGTTGGTAAAAAATATGGAGATCAATCAAACTAATTACGCCAATGATGTGAGAACTTTAAGCACCCACTTGGAAAAACGTAATAAGGAGATGGAGATCATGCAAAATTAGCATGCTAAGGAAATTGAGGCCATGAAGACTAATCATTACACATAAATTAGTTTTGTGCAAAGCAAGTTATTAGGCTTAGAGGAAAATATGACACCATGAAAGCTAATCATGATAGGGAAATTAATTCTATGGAAAACAAGTTATCAACTATGGATGAAGAAATGACTATCATGACATTCGATCATAATAACCAGTTGGATACCATGCAATAAAATCATAAGAAAGAGATAAATTCTATGCAACATTGCTTGATGACCATAAAGGAAAAGAACGATAAAGTAACAAAAGATATGGAAGAAGACCATGCCAAGGAAATCAGTGCTATGAAAGTTGAACACTCTAGCTAGATAGATGCCATTACAATATAGGTACATAAATTTCAACAACGGTAAGAGGATAAAAGAAACCAAAAAACATCAATAGATCAGGAGCCTCCTCATTTGCTGCAACAAGCTCCATCTTATTATGAAGAGGTCATTGGTTTGATTGAAAGGTGGTTAGTTGAAGGTGATCCAGATAAAATTAAAAATGATAAAGATTAGATGCAAGATGAAGACAAACATGTCATGCATATCTTACATACTTCATCTAAGAGCTTTGAAGCAGAGTTCCATGTCATAAGTAATATAGCCTAACACGAAAAAAAAGCACAAGAGAAAGAGAACAAGAAGAAGATTTGATGCATCAGACGGCCGCGAGCAGCTTGATTTTCAGATAGGAAAAATTCCTACCATATGCAGAATTGGACATGGCACATCCGACAAGCAATTGACATATTTGCCTGAAGGCAAGCAAATGCTCAGTATACACTATATCGAACACATCTGATGCCATGGGGCATCCTCTGTATTTCTAACCCTACTTTTTTTTTTCAGCATTTTCATTTCTGTTTTAGGATTAGATTTACTTTTCTAGATAGTTAATAAATGAAGGGCTTATATATTTCATGTGCTTAATGTTATATGATGATTTTTGAATGGACGCTACTTATGTTTTGTTGTGTGTTGTGTGGATGCAGATTCTGGATTCTCACATTCCTACAGTGCAGCAACGTGTCCCCAAGTAGAGCCAGATGTTGACCATTACGTGTCAACTACCCATAGCAGTACACCCCCTTTTTTGCAAAAGGGATAGCGCTTGAGCGACATGTTCGTGCCATTCAACAGTCATCGTCGACCCAATCATGTTATATTGTAAACCTAGTCTGCATGTGTAAATTGTAAATAATCTAAGCAGATCTGGGTCATGTATGTAAATTGCCTAGGCAAACCTAATTTTCTAGTGATAATCTACGTTCCGGAAGGTTTTTTGTCTCACCGATCCATGATCAGCAAGTTTTCTTTTAGCCTAACTCCCAAGCTGGAATGGATTTTGTCATTAGAATCTTAGGGGAATCCTAGTGTTCTTAGAGTCTATGTAAAATTAATTTGGAAATAACTCTAACTATTTGGTTAGGTTATTGCAAATTGCTTGATCTACTAGATTATAGTTGTGTCGCAGAACTGGGTGGTCTATGATGGTCTATGTTAAATGGGTTTTCCCTCTTGAGATGTAAAATTGTAAAAGTCATGATGTAAAGTGTCTTGAGGGTTAGAAAATGTTTTAATCCCCTCATAAATCCTGAGTCCTAGGTCCTAGGTGATTTTTCCAAAGGGCTAAGTTCGAGGATCCAAAACTAAAAAAAGAAAGAAAAAAAAGATATAAATAATAAAAAATAAAAATTAAAAAATAAAAAAATAAAAATAGATAAATTAATTAAAAAAATAAATAAATAAAAATAAAAATTGAAAAATAAATAATGTAACAAAATAATAATAAGTCAAAGTTTGAGGAAATAAATGTGGAGTTTTAATTTTTAATATATTAAAATGCATTTAAAAATTTCGACAGATGAGATTAGAAGGGATTTTGATCCTCATCGACGGTGGAGATCATTTTAACATGGATCACTCAAACTAGCCATTGGGAAATTTTCCTTTAAATAGGGGTTTAGGGGTCATTTGAGATCAGATTGGATCTTAGAATCTGGTGCTAAAGAAAGCTGTCTTGTAGTCATTTTTTGTGCAATAAAGAAAGACTTTGGGGTTGAAAATCTTGCTAGTGTTACTCTTATGGAAGTGCTGTAAGATGATTTATTTTTCTGCATAATTCAATTTTCAACCATTGATAATAGCTTGATGAGGATTGATTTAGGTACAGGTATCTTGTCTGATCTCTGGGGTTTGAATGATCGTTTAGATTTTGAAATATAATGGCAGGTATCTCCATTTGATCTGGATTTCACTATTGTTTTCTTCCTCTATGTTAATGGTTGATTTTAAGTTGTGCAGGAAATCTTAGTTTTGAGTTTACCAGGCGTTAGGGGAAGTTCTCAGCTGAACCAACCAACTCCCGGATTGCATTTTCTGAAAGAGCCCAGCCAGTTTTAATCCCGGGCTTATCGTTTGAATTTTTTTTATGAATGCATGAAGGGTTTTCTGAAGTATCTCACATTAAATTTAAATTTTGAAAATATTACTGTGGATTATTGACAAATCTGGCTGCTAAAGAGTCAAAAATCTGTAAATATCGTAAATTTTTAGCTGGTTTTAGGATTTTCAATTTTGTTTCTTGCACATTTTACTTCTTGGTGTTCTGTTTTTGCCATTGCAGGTTGTAGGTATGGATCTTAAAATTTTGGGGTTTCTATCAGGCAATCTGAAGAAGGAAGGGTTTTAAATTTTAATTAAGTTTTTGGACTACAGTTTCAGTTTCTATGTTGCTTATGGCTTCATTTTTATTGCAGGAAAAAATTTCGGAATTTTTTTAAGGAGGCTGGGTAAAGTTCCTCACGCTGCTACGTTTTTTTTAATGCTAAGCCGTGGCTCTCATCTGCTCTCCACGCCCTCAGATTAACCACCTTTCAAAACTCCTCTTCTACGCAGTTTCCTCACCTAAAATATTCCATCCTGCGTATTATCTCTCTCTCCGTTTTTGTTGCCTGCTCAACCCTTTCACTTTCTGCTCCACCCTCTACCCTCAACCATCTCCACGCTGCTCCATTTCCTTTCATCACTACTCCATTTCGCTGTCCAGCTTGCACATCAAATTCTCCTTCACCCGCAGCCTTTCCCCACAGCTCCCATCGAAATCTTCTTGTCGGCATCTATACCCAGCGTTCTGCCAAAAGCCATCGACCTGCCTTCCTTTTCAATCCACACCGTCCATGTTGCCATCCATCTCTCCTACGCAACCTTTGTCCACCATCGAGCTGCACGTACTGTCTCTCTGCAAGCGAAATTGTCAAAAAATTTCCAGCTCCACGCTGCGTCCTTCATTCATCCTCTCACGCTGCACGCAGCTCATTTCCCTCAGTCCATACTCAGCAATCTCCTCTCGCTGCGTATTATCACACTGTCCAAGCTTGCACGCAATCCAACAACTGTTGCTCCACGCTGCCAGAGCTCCATTTTGCTGTTGTCCAGGCCTGCGTTCCTCCATTCCTGCCACCGTCGGGCTCAATTGCACACTAAAACGCATTTTTATCATTTGTAACAGGTTTAACGTAAATTTTTTTTTATGCGTATGGTGGTGTAGTTTTAGGATAGGTGTTAATTCTTTTGATTTTAGCGTAGCTTTTAGTCTTAGGTTTTTTAAGTTTTAAATTAAATCTTCACGTTGCTTTAAAATTCAAAAAATCAATAAAAAATAAAATGTTAAGATAGATTTTTTTTTTAAATCTTTATTTAGTTTCTTTTTAGAATTAGATTTTTTGTATATATTTATTTAGTTTAGTTTAATAATTTTAAGTTTTATAATCTTTAGTTTTTAGGTTTGGTTATATTTTTGTTTATTTTCTTTTTTCATTTAATTTAGGTTTCATAATTTTTTTTTCAAATTTTTGTTTTCAATTAAAAAAATATAAAAGTTAAAAATTAAAAATTAAAAAAGCCATAAAAAGTTTTCTTTTTTATAATTTAGATTTTCCCCTTGTTTATGTATATATGATAAAGTGTTAGTTTTTTTTTTTAATTTTATTTATTTAGATTTCAATCTTGTTTTATTTTAAACTTAAAATTTTATAAAAAAATATAAAAATATTAAAAAACAATTTGGAAAAGCTTAACAAAAATTGAAAAATTCATTTTTTGTGTCTCTATGTTCCATTTCTCTATAGTTAAACACACTTAATGTTTATTTTGAAGTTAGCTATGTGAAAGTGGTAGCTGGTCAACATTTAAATTTTATGATCATTTAAAGCATTTAATTTTTCTTGAAGTTTAATTGTTGGATCATCGTTAAAGCTTTGTGAATTTACTGAATATCTTGCATTGATTGGGTTATTTGATGATAAATGATTGTTAATGGTGGAATTACAAAGTTCATATTTCTGCAGCATTTGATAAACAATTATTTAATCATTAACTCCATAAGGCACTGGCACATCAATTTCTAAATCAATCAAGTGCTAAATCGCCTTTCTGTGTCTCCCAACTCAATTGGTCCACAATTGGTCTTCATTCAATCCATAGGGTCTACCCCCCTTAGCCGTGGGAGACGACTTAAATGGAGAGATTGGGGATTAGGGTGACAACCCCCAGTTTGAGCGTTGTGACAATTTGTGCGACAACAAGATGCATTAGCTAATCATTTGTTGGATAAACATTTATGAAACATGTAAAAGATAAAACAAACCATTTGTACCATAATAGATAGGAAAATACATCACACACACACACACACACACACATATATATGGTAAGAATGTTTGGTACATTAGCACCCCAAAAAATAATATGTGTATCTAAAATAACATCGGCGGCTCGTAGGCCTCATACATCCGTGGCACATAGGTCTAAAAAAATATCAAGTGCTAGACCTAGGAGCTAATCAGCATGGTGATCATGGTAACACGATACTTCTCATGCAACACGAGTCAACAATTGGCGGATCCAATCTGAGACTCCCACCGTTTGTCTTTGGTACTGACGGGGAATGTCTCCTACCCAAGCATACTTCGGGATACTACGAGTTAACCCCTAAAGGTTCCTTGTGATCTCCTCCTCGTTGTCACTCCTTTCTTCATAAGGGGTGATAGCATCAATAGGGCGGGGGACACGCCTGGCTATCGGGGACATTCTAGCTAGCCACCCTGGTCCAACGTCTGCATTAACAAGAGAAATTTTATAAGCACATATATACCAAAAAAATATCAAAATTAAAAATTTGATTGTTTACCTTCATCATCGAAGTCCTCTCCAGTTGGTAAGGGAATATTCGGATCTCCACGAAAATGAGTTCCACTGTATGTACAGTCCTCCATGATGATCTTTTGTCGTCGTAGCCATGAAAAGAATGCAGGTCGATATGACATATGCTGACCCCCAGTGATCCTGGGCATCAAACGGCTCCAGCGAGCCATCTGCGGATCACGTGGCATAGGAGGATCTACCTCAGTTAGCTGATACTGGAACAATGGTACTCATTCCAGGAAGAAGGTCACAAGTACAGATCCGAAGCAAAATTGCTTCAGATTCCCTGCCTTGGCTTTGGACAACTGGCGCTTGATGTTCATCTTCATGGCCTTTGCCCAGTTGAAGATCGTAGGAGATATGCAGTCAATAGCGTAAAGGAACTTCTACTTATTAGTCTCATGTTTTGCATGGGACTTGCCACTCTATTGACATTCAACAGAAGAACCCTCAGTGTCAGATCCTGTACACCGGAAATATCTATCTTCCCACTCTTGGATTTCAGGGCCTCAGGGTAGTGTTCGGCAAGCAAGGAAGATATGCTTACCCCAATCGGTCGTGACCCATACAAGTTCATTGGTTCCCCTCTACTGGACAGTATAGTGATGAAGTATATATCTGAAGTTTCCAACTCCAGCTCCGGGTCACTAATGACAAAAATCTCTTGATTAATGTCCTAAAGACTAATCAGGTATCGAAGCAACTCGGGCTGGGCCTGCATCCTTGGTGTAAGAAAGAATTTGAGGAGCCCGCAAGCCCTCAAAGCCTCCAAGCAATTTGGGTCATTCATTGCTTGGGTGTCAACATCTTCATGTTCCCGTTCTTTCCAGTCCACCATTTTCAGTGATTCTCTCTTGCAAAAGCCATTAATTTGAGTCAATAATCATCCTTGGCACATAAAATTTAAGTTTAAACGGTCAGTTTTTGAGAAAATAGGGTTTTTCCCTATCCATGGCATCAATGCACCTGTTTTAAAAGTATTTGCACTAATCATCGTAGATTTCTTTGTTAATCACCCTTAACCGGTGCAATTCCATGCCCGGAAATCACGCCGATCGAGGGCGAAAAATATTTTCAAAAACCTCCTCAAAAATCTAAAAAAGTGGCTAAAAGTAGAAATAAAGAACATGAAAATGGAGCTCAGGGCTTCGGCTATTACCTGGAACTGGTGGCTCATCGATTGACCTCCTGGATCTCCCGCAATCTGCTCCAGAACAATTAGGGAAAAAGTGAGTAAAAAGTCTTCACAACAAAGGTAAAATGGTAAATGGTAAAAATATATTTACTTTTCCCCTTTTTATTCATTTTTTCATGAAAATATCAGGATTTTTGTAAATATTTTGACCTATTTACCTCAAGGACTCGATAATACACTTTACCTTACTTGTGTAGCGATATGTGATGGATGTTCGATGATGATGATGAGTCATGTTTCAGCTCTTTTCTCGACTGGTTAAAATCATATGAAAATATTGTCGAGTATTTTTTCCTTTTTTGACTCATTAAAGAGAATAAAAATGGGGGGTCCACTTTCAGCTCTTTTCTGACCCTTTAAAAGCGAAAAGATGGTCGATCCCTTGTCATTTTGAACTCGTTAACAGATGTGAAATATTGTGTGCCCAATTTAAGTTTACCTTTTTTCGGGATGGGAGGCACTATTTAAGAAAAAAGTTACTCCTTGACTGAAATGGTCAAGCAGTTCTCTCAAGTATTGTTTTCTACATGTTCAGGCTCAAGAGACACAAATGTATGAAAAGGGACCATGTGGAGTTTTCTTTTACATGTCTTTTCAAACTCTCTAAGCATGAAAAATATGCTAAGTTACATATTTGTTGGACTCATTCAACTATTAAATGACATCGGATTCGTCACCATGACGAGCATGAGGTTCTCCTTCCTAGGGCTAGTTAAAATTACTAGGTCGGATTCGTCCGAAGCATGAACTTACAGTGCAAGCATATGCTATCCCCTTCAAGCTTGCGATTAAAAAATAATTGGGGTACCTACCAGAGATGGTGGGGGAAAAAAATTGGAAATCTGTCAGTCATGTCGGTAGCTCACTCTTGAACAAGACACTCTTTTCTTCGTGTCAGGTTGGTACATCCTCCTTTGTATTGTTGACCTTCTTGGGTTTGGGCCGTTCATTGCCTTCCATTTGATCTCTGCCACGTCATCACCAATCCTATGGATCCAAAGCTGCCAAACTTCCAATATGTGTCGCCAATATGTTCAAGAGTTGTCCTTTTGTAGTTACAGTTACCTCTGATTCTCTGTATCATCCAAAATCATTTTGCATCCTCTCGTCTCGCATCGATGATGTGGGATTCGTTATGGCCCTCCTTTGACATGGTCGCTTTCTGTCAACTTCAACTCATTATCCGAGAAGTTGACCGAGAGAATCCTTTCTAGTACCTTAGAGCTTGCATGCCCTAATGGCAAGATCTTCACACTCGATGACAAGTTTACATGATTGGCTTTCGATCAAGTGATTTCATGGGTGTTCGACTTCAGTTCCTCTATTCACATTCTGTGGATTGTGCTGATAGTACCTTGAGGACCATTGTCATTATTGGTGGTCTCTCTCACACTTGTTAACATCTTACATCATTGACTAGTAATGAAGTGACTTTCTATCATGTTCAATGTCAACACATCTATTCGCATGCTAGGATTTGTACTTTGGTCGGGTTGTGTTGGGGTTGTGTTGGAGTGCAAGGCCTTGGACTCAAATCACAAAAAGCCCAGGTTGCGAAGTAATGTGAAATGGTTATGATGATATGCATGTCCCTTTTAGATGGCTGGTTGCTACCAGAACATGAGTTATCATATGTGATCCTTCTCATTATTGGATGGCTGCGACCATACCTTGATTTCGTTATGATCCTATTTGACGGATGGTTGCGCCCATACCTGGATCCATTTACATGATCATTCTCGGGATGGTTGCGTCCATGCCATGATTCATGTATCATTTGATAGAGATCCCAATTTATGTATATGTATATGTACTTACTAGTAGGTTTTCCAACAGCATACCGGTTCCCCGCACTGATTTATAAAGCATTTCATCCCTCACTCCAGCTGAGCCTTCACGCTGCTTTAGAGGGCATCTGTTACACAACATTTTGTCATTTTCCCTGTACTCCCCGTTCCTTGATCATAAAGGACCTCTACAGTGAACCCCGCATGCTTTTCCTTCATGAAGAACTCCCATTGTGTCCATCTTCCTGAGCAGATAAATTCCCTTTTGCACCATTTCCCATGAAACTTTTGTTTTTCCCAATTTATAAGACTAGTGCTAATGAACCTTGTCTCCCCTGTGCCGATGTGTGGAGATTAGCACTATCCCTCGCGCTGACCAAAGCGACTGAGTTGTGTTCTAGTCGCTCTGGTCCTGGTATGGAAAGTTTTTTAAATTATGAGCCAAAGCTTCCAGCTCTAGAAGCTTCGTAACAAAAGTCTGGTAAATGGTTTGGCTAGATGGAGTCGAGGATGACAGCTTGGGCCTTTCCACTATAATGATGGAACTACCTCAAGGGATAAGACCTTATCCCATAAGAAGAGGATCCATCTCCCATCCATTTTTCCTATATAAACCTCCCTTCTTCCCAAGCACAAGCTAGTCTTAGTGTTGATGTTGGTGTGCTTATGTTATTTTGGTTTGAAGTAGACAACAAGCTATTACTAGTTGTAGCTATCTAGTTGTCTGAGGGAGAATTGTGCTTTGGTTTGGAGTGAAGCCTAAAGGGAAGAGATTTAAAACTATTGTTGATTGAAGCCATCATGGAATGTTAGCAGAAGTGTGTGGGAACCTGGTCTTGTCAGAGGAAGACTGCAACATCAAGACGAATAGTTGTAATCTCTCTTTGATATTAATATACGCAACTATCAATTGATTTCCTACATGTTTTTTAATATTACATATTCATGGCTTAATGGTTTTTGACTTGTTAAGTAGGTTGAATTGCAATTTGTCTATTATCATGTTTGTTGTCTATTGTTGTTTACTTGTTTAAGGTGCTTGAAGAAGGAAGCGAGAGATAGATGGAGCGGGCAAGCAAGGACATCATCAAGTAGGATAAGCGGATCAAGAGGTAGGCCCTCTTGATTGATTCTAACATAAGGAAATCTTCCATAGAATGTATCTGTTGTGGCTAGACCCATCATCGAGCTAGAGGAATTCATTCGTGTCTGCACTTATAATTTTACTTCACCACAAATAGGTCATAAGGTCAACAATTGGAAATTATAATTATGAAAAAGCAGTTACCCTAAAGAGATTATAAATTTATTTTAATGGCAAACAAATTCCAAAAATTGGGGTGGGACAAACATAAAAATCGAAATTAAAATATTTTTATTTTATTCTATAAATTAGACATGATTAATTATAAGACTACGACCATATTATTAATGAGAAGAAAATTTGGGTATCTAAGTCAAATGTGGTATTATGATATATATAAATGTAAAAATGGAGAAAAGAAAGTGACAAAAGGAACAAAAGGGTAATTTTTTAAAATTATTAATATTATTAAATACCATTAATCTTACTAGCTCTAACGGCTAATTCTACACTCCATTCCCTATCTATTCTGGTCAAGCAGTCTTCCTATCATCAACTTGCTTCCTGCTCCTGAAGATGGGTGGTGTTCACTCGAAATGTTAGGCTATTAAAAAAATGCACACAGGATTCCAAAAGTTCTCAACAAAAAAATGTTAGTTGTATTAATATTACTTATGAGTAAAAAATACTCTTCAAGTTGAATAATTCAGTTTGGCCTTGAAATGAAGGTTAGGCATACATTTTTGTGAAGTAGGCCAAAATTTCCTTACTTCATTAAAATGCACATCCATGCTTAATTTCTTCACCAATTCCATTGATTCAAATTGTTTGCTATTTAATTACTAATTTTACACACTAATTTTCTTCCAATAAGTTTTTGTTGTTCATCATACTATTGAGACTTTTGGGGTGACATCATGAACTACGATTGCTGCAACACTTTCATAGACATTAAATTCAACCTTCAAGTCACTAAATTATAAAAATTTAATTGTATTAATTTTACTTATGAGTAAAAAGACACTCTCCAAGTTGAATAATTCAATTTGGCCTTGAAATGAAGGCTGGGCATGCATTTTTGTGAAGTGACCTAAAATTTTCTTACTTCACTAAAATGCACGTCCAGGCTTCATATCTTGGCTAACCTCATTAATTCAAATTTAATGATTTTAAAGAATTTTACATTGTTATGTGTTTACTTTGAGCTTAAATATTTATACTTCATATTTCATACAACATTCTAAGTTTTGCTTCGACTTACCTTATGTCAAAGTTGTGTATAAGTGGGAAACATAATTATGTAGGATATTTGTTAGAAATGACGCAAGGTTATATCCTAAGGTTAGGTATTATCCAATCATTACCCATTTCAAAATTCATTACTAAGCATGTCATTTGTTTGGTGTGGGAGTACACATTTGTTCCAGCTTGAACATTGGCGGATATGATGAATTGCTACATTGATAGACTTGGATTTTAGTGAGTAAGGTTTCTTTTATGATAATGAGTATGATTTGTTGTAGAAAGTGTTTATATCTTTAGGGCGGAATGATCATTGTTGGACTATTAATTAATTACAGGTCTTGGTGTGCATTTTTTGAGGCACACAATCCTTGGCTTTTACCCTATAAAATCAATCCAATTTGGAGTATTCATGCACAATAGAAATTTAATGAGGATGATTTATCGTCCACCCAAATTTAATGGGGATGTACTTCATGTTATGTGATAAGGCATATTCCTAACAAATTTCAAAGGTCTCTTGGGTCATGTAGAAATACGAAGAGACATCTAATTTGTAAATCATAACACATTGGTGACAAGAGGAAGGAATTCACTATCTTTTACCTTTTTCTTTTTCTTGCTTGGAATTCTACTACTATTGAGGAAGAGTAGCACTATTGTGGAAGTGATGCTCATGATGATGAAATTTTCTGGTTTATGAGGTACTATGTGTTCTTTTGATATTGGTTTTAAGTTTTCATCTTTCAATATTTGTTTAACATTGAAACGCTATGTATATTTTTGATGTATATCATGGCATGTTAGCACCCGACACTGAATGCTAGTAGAATGACATTAGTAGAAAGACACTAGTTCATAGTCAATCCCATAAGTTCATTCATTCTCTTAAACCCCAAAGATTTTTAATACTTAAGCAGTTCTTGAACACCTCCATCATCAAAATTAAAGACATAATCCTAACCTTTGGACATACTCTGTTTTAGACCAGATTAGAATAGAGTTTAGTTTACTTTGAAATTTTGGTTGGATAATGTTAGGTCCCTATAATACTAGTGTATTCCCCTTATTGTTATTGTTAGTAACCCAGTATTGTTATTTTTGTGCTCATGTATCCCCCATGTTGTTATTGTTGTGCCCCATAGAAGCCCACTATTGTTATTGTTGTGCCCTTAAACTATTATTTTTATGTAGGCTCTGATTATATTGTGACCCCTTAAGACTCCTATACATACCAAGGAGGTATAACCATTTGTAACATCCAAGAATTGTTCATATATGTAATTTAAAGGAGGTTTCCACCTCAAAGAGGCTAAATTTTAAGTCATTGATCTATATTTTCTTCTATTTTGTGAGATGGTTTCATAACATTTGGTATCAAAGCTTTGGATTCTAGGGTTTGACTTCTTCAAACATGCCATCTTGGAATTTTTGCTATATTTTTTTCTACGAGGCTTCAAAAGCTAAAATTGTAACCACAAGGAGCCAAAATATTTTTGCACTTCGTGTACAAATTTCATGTCTTGGTTCTCTATATTTTTAGAGATATGATCCGAGGAAGTTATGGTTTTTGTAGGCTCCAGAATTCCATCTCAAACAAGTGACCTAGGGAAAATCGTCATAACTTTCCCTCTAAAAATTGGATTTGAATTTTGTAATAAGTGACCAAAAAGGAAGAAACTGTATTTTTTGTGTATCATTTTTAGGGTCGAAGGTCGAAACAGTGACATGTGGAAGTTCATACAATTTCACTCTACTGAACTAGTATATAATCAAGACATTGTGGGATTTTGGGCATAAATCTTTCTTGAAGAATCCAATATCAGTATGACTTGTGGGGTTGGAAACAATATTCAAAGGGATAAAATAGGACGAAATTTCATACCTTGGATATTTGAAATTACAAAGGTACAACAATTTCAATATTGAGCTCCTAAAAAGAAAGAAAAAGGTGTGTATTTTTTTAAAATTTTGCATATATTTATTTGAAAAATCAATTTGAAGTGATTCAAAGGAAACATTGAAGCATAGATCTAAGTATTTGGTTCTAAAATTGCTCCCAACCCAAAAAATTCTACACCCATTAAAATTTGAGAAATCTCTACTATGACTCATGAAGAGGAATAATTACAACATGATATATCAAAATTACGGGACCAAGTGCAACAAATTTCACTCTCATAAATAGAAACCAAAGATGAAGAAAAATAGGACATTTATGGCTTAAAAGGGGATATGGATGGATTTAAAGCATAAATAAAAGGTTACATGGATGGTTTAAAAGCATAAATAAAAGGTGACATGAATGGTTTAAAAGCATTCATGGAAGGTTTGACAAAGTTGCTATAAAAAATGTTTCCTAATGGTGAAAAGGTATTCAATGAAGGTCATAGTAAGAGCAAAAAGAATGTTAATCATGATTTTAGAGACTCCATTGATGGGTTTAAGGCCCACCATATTCCAAAGATCGATATGAGGAAGTTTTATGGCAAGGATTCGGTAACATGGATAGTATAGATGGAGCAATATTTTGATCTCCATGATGTGTATCACACATAAAAGGTAAGCATTGCATATTTATATTTAGAACCCAATTAGTTTGTATGGTATTGATGGATTTTTTCTCATAAACCACTTGTCACTTGGTCAATTTTCACGGACGAAATGATAGCACATTATGAGGATATAAAAAGAAACACCTTCTTTAGCCAATTGATAAATATCAAACAAAAGGGTTCAATGGCAGAGCAAATTGAGGGCTTCCAAAAATTGAATATCAGGGTAACTAATATTCTAGAGGAGCATAAGATTTTTGTATTCATAGGGACTTTGAAGGATAACATACAACATGAGGTTCACCTTTGGCAACCTGATTAATTGGAGAAGGCATTCTGGGTGGTAAGAAAAGTTGAAAGAAAAATTATGGCAACAAGGAAGTATACCACTTACAACTATAAAGATGGAAGTGTTGCTTATCCAATCCTTCCACAACCTACAAGGTTGATGCCAAAACAATTGGGACAAAAAAACAAAACAGATTTGTTACAGTTGTGATAGAAAATGCACTAAAGGTCAGAAGTGTGCTAAGAAGAAATTATTCTACATAGATTGTGAAGAGGAGGAAGAAAAGGAACAAGAAATAGAAAAAGAGGAGGATATACATCAGGAACCAACCCCAGAGGAAGAAGAAATGAATCTTACCATATCTTATAATGCATTGGTAGAATTACCACTCCTTAAACTCTCAAGATAAAAGGATATATCAAAAATAAAAAGGTAATAGTGCTGGTTGATTCGAGTAGTGCCCATAATTTTATTCATTGTAAGATATCCAAGGAATTGAATTTCTTCCTATATATAGCACGAAAGTGTCAAGTAATGGTTGCAAATGGAGGAACTATAAATTTCTATGGAAAGTGCCATAATATCAAGTTAATCATGTGGGAATATGTATTGAATAGTCTAATGATTTCCATTCTAATGGGTGGTGGTGATGTTGTACTAGGAGTCTAATGGTTACAATCTTTGGGGATGATAGCTTTTAATTTTCAAGAACTTTTATTGAATTTTTTTTGGGAAGGAAAGGAAGTTGAATTAAGGGGTATCATAGGGAAACTAGGAAATACAATCAACTCTAATGGAATGAAAAATATTCTAAAGAAATAACAATGGGGTGTAATTGCACAATTATGCTCACTTGAGGTTCAAACATCGAATTCATCTATTTCTCCAAATCTCCAAAAAGTCTTGGATGATCAATTCCAAAGTATTTGAGACTCCCAAAGGCCTCCCACCTATTCGTGATCATGATCATGTTATTCATTTGATTCCAGGAGCTGTTCCTCCAAACATCAAACCTTACAGATATCCCTATGCCCAAAATAGTGAAATTGAACGTATGGTTGCAAAAATGCTAGAGGCTGGTATATTTCAGCCTAGTCAAAATTCTTTCTCTGCCCCATAAATATTGGTGGAAAAGAAGGAGGGATCATGTTGTATGTGTCCATATTATAGGGAGCTCAACAAGCTCACTATTAAAGATAAATTTCCCATTCATGACATTAATGAATTGTTGGATGAATTACATGGAGCAATTTATTTCACCAAGCTGGATCTTTGTTTAGGATATCATCATATTAGATTGAAGGTTGAAGACATTCTGAAAATAACATTTAGAACTCATGAGCATCATTATGAATTTTTGGTCATGTCTTTTGGCCTTACTAATGCACCTTCCACATTTCAAGGTTTGATGAATTCATTTTTCAAACCCTTCCTTAGAAAATTTGTGTTAGTATTTTTTTATGGTATAGTAATATACAACAAGGCTTGGAAGGATCATTTTTAGCATGTTGATAGGGTGCTCAAACTATTGGAGGAGAAACAATTATATGCAAAAACCTCCAAATGTTTCTTTGGAGTAGATGATGTGGAATATTTGGGTCATATTGTATCTCATGAGGGTGTTAAGTTAGACCCTAACAAAATTAAATCCATTAAGGAATGGAAAATCCCCAAAACCATAAAGCATATTCGAGGATTTCTTGGGTTGATAGGGTATTATTGAAAGTTTGTTAATAATTATGGGAGAATAGCAACGCCTCTAACAACATTATTGAAGAAAGATGCATTTTCTTGGACTCGAGAAGAAACTAAGCCTTTGAACATCTTAAAGAGGCAATGTGCCAAGCACCGGTCTTAGCTACATAAGACTTCACAAAAAACTTTATTGTGGAATGTGATGCATCAGGAAATGGAATTGGTGCTATTTTAATGCAAGAAGGAAGAGATCTGTTTCTTTTGAAAATTTTCCAATCAAAGGAAAGTATTTACTCAAACCTATTTATAAGAAGGAAATGTCTACAATACTACATGAACTAAAGCAATGGAGACCTTACCAAATGGGAATGAACTTCAAGGTAAAAAAAGATCATGATAGTCTTAAATACTTTTTGGAACAAATAATATCTTTAGAAGAGCAACAAAAATGGGTCACAAAGATGTTGGGTTATGAATTTGAAATAATCTACAAAAAATGGAAGAAATATGTTGTTGCAGATGCACTCTCAAGAAAGGATGAGGATGTGGAATTATTTCTTTGTGCCATTTCTATTATCCAAATTGATTGGATAACTGAATTAAGGGATGAATGGAAGAATGACAAAGAGGTGTGGACACTCATTCAAAAGTTGCAACAAGATCCTAGTACATCTAATACATTTAGTTGGAAAAATGGTTCATTATGGTACTGTTAGACTCTGTCTTGTCAGTCTTCCATCAAAGTCAAATTCATCAAAATTTATCTCTCGTCAACTGCTAAAGGAAAAACCTGTCAAAGTAGTTGGCAGTCACCTACTCTGCTCTTCCATTGAAGGTAATGTGGATGTTTTTTCAACTCTATTCATACTTTGTAACTGCAGTTTCATGTGTATATTTTTTGATAGTCTAGTGACAGATATCATCATTAGACTAGAGCTTCTTGGATCAGAGTGATATATCAATCTCTAAAGGGTTGAGCAATCAATATTCCCTTGTAAGAATGTTTATTAGTTATTAAAATAAGGCAACAGGCCAGGAGCATCCTTGAAGTCAAGGAGCGGCATTGAAGAAACAGATGCTTCACAGAGGGAAATTTTACGTGCGATAGATAGCAATTTGGAGCAACTCGTTCAAGAGTTGCATGCACCAAATTTATGGCTTTATGTCAGAAAAGGCAGGGTGCGTACTCCAAGGTTGGCTTGCAGGATACTGTGTCTCCAAGTTCCAACATGTCTACTGAAAGTCAACACCATGGTAACTTTCCACCATTCTCTTCATCAAAAAATTATGAAGTCGCTGATGTTGAAGCAGAAGTAAGAGACGTTGCAAGAAGAAATGGAGATCAAGGTTTGGTCAGTAGTGGTATTACATTGGAAGAAGCTCTAGAGTCAAATCTACCAGAATTTGCAGTGGAAACAAGTTGTAAAGTTTCAGGATTTGCATTATCAGGTTCAGATGCAAAGCAAGTTAATAAGGTGTTGAACGTAGATCATGTTTGTGCCCATCCCTTACAATCACAACAAGATCAGGCAGTAGACAACGTATCTGATTTGTCCTCAGTTTTTTCTGCTCATCTATGCGAAAGTAATTAAAAATGTTCCTGTATTGTATGCCTCAGTTGCAAAATCTGGACTTGAGTGATAATCCTATAGGAGACAGTGGTGTAAGAACTCTCATTCCCTATTTCCAAGAGATTTCTAAAAGGGATAAACAATTGGTAGATGTCGAGATTGTGAAATGAAACATTTCTTTTGCAGCGGCCTTTTCAGTTAAGAATTATAAACAAAGATGCCCCCATCCCTGCTCAGAACATTTCAAGATTTTTAGTGTTTTTAGAGCTGGATTTATTGTTAATGTATATATATTTTTATTTTCCATGGTGGGTTAAAACTGGCAATGGCAATGACAATGTGAGAGACAGGTTACGACTCTGCCAGTGGATTCGAATTATATTGGTCTTCACAGTGATTTGTAGACCCACAAGATTTGTGTGTCTGAAGAAGGGTCGTTGTTCTCCAGGAATCTGTGCTTTAGATTTGATTTGATGGACAAAGGAGATAAATCATAAAAGCCTGTGCGTGGATGGCTCTCTTTCCTTTTTCTAGATCTCCTTTTCAAGTTGTTGCAGGTATTCTTCCTCTCTGTTGTGGGGAAAAATGCCTATGCAGGACGATCCTATCCACCTAAGGTGTGACAGTGCCTTAGCAACAAACAGATACATCTATTCTAGTATTCTTCCTTTATGAATTAAGAATGAAGAGATATAGATGGACTAACCGGTGTCTTCCGTTTGTCCCTTGATCCGGTCTCTCTTCTCTTGGAGAGTTCCCAGCTACTTGCCTTCTCGCTCGCCCAACTTCAAGAAGTTTCTGCAAGATCACAAGAAGAGAACACTACACAAGACATGGATTCATATTCATAACTAGTTCAGGATTAGAAGTAAACTAAACATACTAATGCAATCATACATCAAAAATACATCAGTATATAGGAGAAACCAAGATAGCTTTATTGATGAATAACAAGGTTCAGGAAGAGATACAACCCAGAGGGCTCCAATCCAGCATCTCCTTCCCAACAAATGGAATTCCTATCTTCACCCCCTTCAAAGAATTAAGCACCCAATGATTCCAATCTCAAACCAACAACAATTCTTTGCAATAACAAAATTCCAGCCTCTAGATCTCATGGCGGAGAGATCCATATATAGATGTTTGGAGAGAGGATGAGTCAGCTTGAGATCTGACTAGTGTCCTCTCCCTCTGTCAGTTCTTGATTCCACTTGGAGGTTCTTGCTTCCACTTGGAGATTTGGAACCTCTTACTCATCACCAGTCGAATTCCCTGAGGCAAGTGTCATTTTGGAAGCTTCCTGGGTTCTGACACCTTGAGAAATGAACTTGCCACATGTCCACTCTCGCTCAGCGCAGGTAGCCAGTGTTGCCTTTGACATTCAACGCAGGTAGCTAGTGTTGCCTTTGACATTCAGCGCAGGTAGCCAGTGTTGGCTTTGACATTCAGCGCAAACAGCTAGTGGAGCCACTGAAATGATCCTGAATTGACTTGTTTTTGAGCAGTTTCTGGTGGAGAACTTATGTGAATTGCTGTGGTTTGTTAGCCTTGTTCCTCTAGGGGTAGGAACAACATGTTTAGGGACTTTGGATCCCTTAGATTATGGACATTTTATGCTCAATGCTGTAAGGCACAAAAATGTCTATAAAAGTTGCCCCCTAAAGTATGAGGCTGTTTATCGGGTGAAATGCTTTATCTGGGGGATCCGAAGTTCATCCAATGCTGGGAGGAGACGTGTAATAAGATACAATACAATACATTATTTTTCATGCTGCTTTCATGATCTAGCTGAGGCGGGTATTCCCATGCTCAGCTTTATAAATTCATTTTTCTGTACATAGAACAGACAATCGTCTGATGGTAGACTGATAATTTTGATGAAATTATCATCCTTTGAGTAGGATGATTATCTGCTGCAATGATGTACATGTCAATGTCTTTATCTTTCCTGAATATATATCGCAGCCCGGATGGATGAAACTAGATCTGGGGTCTTCAAACTCGTTCGATCTTCACTCTAAGTACAAGTCGATCCATGTGAGAAATGTTCTGAAGTCGAACATGGAAAGACATCGCTTGATTACCGGACGATGATGTAAACCGTTAACAAGCGTGAGAGGAATCACCGATAATGATAATGACCCTCAAGGTACTGCAGTACAATTCACGTGGTGTGAATAAAGGACTTGGCGTCGAACACCACACAAAATCTTTCGGTCAAAGGTCATTGATGTATACCTGTCGCCGGAAGTGAGAAACTTTCCATTGAGGCATGCAAGCTTCAAAGTACTGAAGGGGTTGTTCCTAGATCAACTTCTTGGATAGTGAGCTGATGTCGACAAGAAGCGATCCGTCAAAGGAGGGCCTTAATGAATCCCACATCAGTGACACAGAACGGAGCTAATGATTTTGATGGAGGTGAAAACGATTTGTGACATATGATTCAGGGTGGCGGTCATGAAAGGATGAAGGATAATGTATGGCAGTGGATGGGACACAGTTGACTTTTCTGAACGACTTCTCTTGAACATATGGCGACACTGATGCGATGGATCGGTAGCATTACCCCAAATATGGATGGTATGGCGAGACCATGGATGTGACCGGTGAATGAAACAACCCAACCCGATTGTGGTACGGAGGAAAAGTGTCATGTTCAAGAGCGACTTGCTACCATCAAAGTTTTCTTGAGTTTCTCCCAATTTTTCCCCAGTCATTGCTGACCAGTACCTCTTTATTTTTGTCAAGCTTGAGGAGGATAACATATGCTTGTTCTATAACCTACCCTTCGGGCAAGCCCATCGCTATGTTTTAACGAGCCTAGCGATAGTGAAACTCGTTCTCGTCTAAAGACAAGTTTGTCGCTATTTAATGATTTTAACGAGTCTAACGACAAGGATAACTCGGTCCTTTTCATTTTTAGAGAGTCTGAAAAGGTACATAAAGTTAACTCCAAAAGTCCTTTTTCGTCATCTAATCCCTTAAGTCCGAAAAAGTATAAAACAATACAGAAGGGATGAGTTTTCGATAGTTTTAACGAGCCGAATAAAACAAGCGCTCGATCGTTTTGTACAATAATCCCTCAGGTCCAAAAAGATTAAAATCTAGAGGAGGGATAGCTCTTCCTGTCCCTTTAGCGAGCTGGAAGGCCAAGGACTCGGCAATCTTTTCATATTTTACGAGTCAGTTGAAAAGAGCTTAAAGAAGACTCGTCTTTTGAGGAACGAGTGATAAACAGGGTTAGCAGCTGATTCCAGGTACAGGTTGGAATTTTCCAATCACGACAGTGTCACAAGGATGGCTAGGTGAAATCACTCTTCGCAGCTGTTCCTCAAAAAGGGTAAACAATCATATGGAGGTGAACGATCGGCCAAATGAAAAGTGGAGGTGACGGTGCAAACACGACCAAGGCTTTAATCGCTGATGATATTACATTCACAGTGGTTATTTACCGAGTAGGTTCCTTTTTTAACGAGCTTAAACGCGGGTGGAAATATTTGCTCGATCTTATGTTTATTTTTTAACGAGCATGAACTATGCGCTAAAACTGCTCGGATCTTGCGTTTATTTTTTAACGAGCATGAACTGTGTGCTAAAACTGCTCGAATCTTGCATTTATTTTTTAACGAGCATGAACTGTGTGCTAAAACTGCTCGATCTTATATGGTCAAATTTTGATTTTTTACCATAACTAGCTTTGCCCTTTTCAAAGATAGTACTGTATCCTCAATTGCTGCATCAAACTAGTTAGAAATGAATAACATTTGCTTGAAAATGAGATTAGAACCCTAATATTTCACTTTGAACTACGTAAAAAGCAATTAAAAGGTGTTTTTACCTCTCATTTTACCATTTCATTTGAACTTGGTTTGTTGGAGCTTTGGAGGTGCCTCTTCCCCCTTGATTTTCATCAGCTGATTCCGGGAGATTCTGCGGACGATTTTCGGCGCCGTCTGGACCAGGTAGGAGCTAAACCCTAGCTCTTTCTTTTCATGGTTTCCTTTTTCCATTCTGTGCCTGTTTTCCTGTTCCCCTGAGCCCCTGGGGTTTTGTTAGGGCGCTCTGCCATCAGCGCAGGTAGTTCACTCAAAACCTGCATTGAATGTCAAGGTACATGAAGGCAGTTTGACCTTCAACGCAGGTGGAACACTAGCCAGTTGCGTTGGGCATAGAAAAACAGTTTTGTTGCACAGTTTTTGATGAAAGTTTTTCCAGTTTCTCATCAAATCCAGGATCTTACTCTTTCTCTTGTTTGTTTTGTAGGGAATTTTGAGCAAAAGGACCCTTACATGGCGAGAATGAGAACATGAAGAAGAGGACATGATTTCCCTCCATGACCCTGTCACGGTGATCGCGCTACGGAACTGTGGCCTGCTGAAGTTCTTCCGTATCTCCAGTATGAGAGCACAGATCTCCTTACTACAGTATATGCTTGATGCTTGGGATCCTATCAACCAAGTATTTCAGATTAGGGGCAAATCTATCCCCCTGACCGTAGTAGACATTTACTTCTTGATTGGCTTGTCGAGGCGGGGTGCTCCCATTTCTTTGTCAGGTTCGGCCCGAGGGAATGACTCTGTGAGAGATTATGTCCGCCAGTATTGCAGGGAAGGATCTCAGCCGAGCAGAGACGGCAAGGTCGTTATCCGTGAGATTGCTGACAGATCTCTCAGGTCCATTCTGTATACCATTGGTATGATGGCCGGTAGCGCATCTCTTCATGTTGCCAACATATCCTATGTGCAGCACGCCTTGGAGTGCCTCCAACCGAAAATATTCAACTGGTGTGATGCAGTACTTTTTCAGATAAAAAGTTAGTTGAACAAGGTAAAGGACGGGAAGCTGAAGAACTTTGGATTTGGTTCTATTTTGACTGCCTTTTCCTTGGAGAAAATACCACTGATGCAGCCTCAGTATATCGCACTCGACTTGCCTTCTCCTACCGAGCCATGCATGCAGAGATGGGTTGATCACATGTCTAGGCACGCTGGTCAATCTCAGATTTCTTTCACGGATACCTTCTTCAGGTGGTTCGAGCGTCAGGAGATGGTCTATTCCGAGTATCCATATGTTGGCATGGATTTCCGAGGTGATCCGGACTTGGTACTGCTGGATGGCGAACAGTGGGGTGCTATTGGTAAAATCTTCGACCATATCAATGTTTACTGTTTTTATTTTATAATGTCCTTGTGCTTTATTCTATCAAGACTTTAATCAAACTCAGGTGTGCATGCAGATGTTGGTCCTGTTCGTCCAGCAGTTCGCCCAAGAGTGCCAGTTGCTGCCCCAGCAGGGGAGACTGCTGGGAGGGTTATTCTCCACGACCTTGATGTGGTCGAGACCCTTACAGCTGTGCAGGAGCAGGTTGAGAGCCTTACTCTCGGCATTCCCGATGTGAGGATTGATGAGTTACCTTTACAGTTGCAGCGGCATACTACTGGTGTGCCTAGACGATGGACTCGTCTCTTACGCATGATTGCACAGGCCGTGACGTGTTATCATGAGCATCACTAGACTAGGGTGCCCCCTAGCTTTTTTGAGTTTTTGGGTCATGCGACCGATTTTTGTCTTGGTTACAGAACATTATGTATAAATGATAAACAGCTTATATATATATATATATATATATATATATATATATTGATTTTCGGGGTTTATTTTGGTTGAGTTATATGATCCATATGTACAACATTGATGATGTGTCTCTTTTTATAAATGTCGTAAATGTCTATCTAACACATAGTTTGCTAATGAGTTGGTTAATGTGTTTAAGTTTCTGGAAATATGTTGGTATTGAATTAAATCAAACTGTTTTTCCAAAATCTTAACCCTTAGGAACATGCGATAAATAGCTGGGTTGCGGACGAAATATATACCATTAAGTTGTAGTATTACGAGTTGTGAGTCTAGCCTGACGATTAGTCGGCGTATACCATGGGTGATGGCATCAGAGAGTAGTTCTATCAACGCGCTATACTCAGCGATGTTATTCGTTGATTGCCCGATACATACACCTCTGAAACTTACTAACTCGCCGCTTGGATCAAAAATGGCCCAGGCTTCGGAGGACAGGTTCCGCGAACTACGACTCGCTCCGTCGGCATATCCAACACATGTCTCCAGAAGGTTTGACATATGCAATGAATGTAAAAAGGTGGATTACTCAACCAAAACAAACACTTTAGCGAAAACAAAATACAACAAAAGCATATAGGTTACTATTTAAGCATAGTAACTACTGAGGTACAACCCATTATGGGGTTGCGCCAGTGGAATTCCGTCATAATCCATTAACTCGTAGGCTCCTTTTTCTAATACTTGTTTAACAATATAGGGGCCCGTCCATAAAGAATTAAATTTACCTGCTCCCAATTTATCGGATTCTTGGTCATAAAGCAAGACCAAGTCACCTTCTGAGAAGACACGGGGTTTGACATTTTTGTCGAACTGCGCCTTGAATCGTTTCTTATGGGCTTCGTTAGCCAAAGTGGCATCACGACGGGTTTCACCCAACTGGATTAATTCCAAGAAACGGGCCTCTTCTTCTGAAGTTCCAGGGAGGAGATCAATTGCGAGTTTAAGAGACGAGATTTCACACTGGATTGGTAGGACTGCTTCCAAGCCATACACCAGTTGGAAAGGTGTGAACCCGGTCGCATTTCTTACTGATGTTCGGTAAGCCCACAAGGCTGAGTACAGGATTAGGTGCCACCGTCTTTTGTGAACTCTGATCATCCTTTGCAACTATGCTTCAGGACTTTGTTGATCGCTTCAACCTGTCCGTTGGCTTGTGGATAATACGGGGTAGAGCTGTCGTGAGATAGCCCCAGCTTGGCAGCTAATTCAACCATCATGTGATTGTGAAAATGCGATCCATGATCTGTAACTATAGCCTGTGGTACGCCGAACCTGGCGACTACATGATTAAAAAAGAAAAGGGCAGCTGTTTCACCAGTGTTATCTAATGTAGGCATCGCCTCGGCCCATTTGGTAAAATAGTCAATGGCGAATATAATATACCCATGCCCCCCGGTCGAGGTGGGGTTACATGTCATGAAATCGATGCCCCATTTGGTGAAAGGCCCAACAGTGACTATTGGCTGTAAAGGTGCAGGTGGTCTTCTGGTTTTGCTATCAAAAATTTGACAAGCATGGAAACTTCTGACTGCGGTTATGCAATCTTTGAACATGGTTGGCCAGAAGTATCCTACTCGTAAGATTTTCTGTGCTGAAGCATATCCAGATTGATGCCCCCCACACGCGCCTGAATGACACTCATTCAGGGCTTTTTCGGCCTCTTCATGGGTGAGGCACCTCCTCAGAACTGTATCGATACCACGACGGTAAAGCGTATCACCGACGATCATGTAGTCTTTCACTTGGTATCGTATACGTTTCTGTTATGAGTGAGAGGTGCATGCCTGAAATTTTGGGTTTGGAGATAAATGATTATATCTCCATACCACTCATTGCTTGTAGATATCAGAAACAAACTTTCGTCCACGATTGATTCTTGGGATGTTTCATCATTGGACGACGATGGGAGATCGCACAATAATTCTGCGAAGACTAAAGCTTTCTTTGATTTGGATTTTACAAATTCCAGATCAAACTCTTGAAGGATCGCTATCCATTTTGAATATTTGCCCCCAGCAACTGTCGCGACAATATATAAGTCATGGAGTTGCAATCTGATAGAATGGTAGTTTTCCGAAAGAGGACATAATGTCGAAATCTTTGTATCGCTTGAACAACAGCGAGTGCTAGCTTTTCAACATAAGAATATTTTCTTTCTGTATCATTTAAGTTTTTACTTAAATAATATATAGGATGTTCAATTCTATCGACCTCTTGAACTAAAACCATCGCAATGGTCGTATCTGCTGCAGCCAGATACAGGTTAAAATCTCTTTGATAGTCCGGGGCATACATTAATGATGCTTTTACTAGAGAATCTTTCAAAGCATCAAAAGAAGCTTGCGCCCCCTGATCCCAGACAAAAGCTACATCCTTTTTCAAAAGACAAGTATAACCTTTAGCAAGTTTTGCTTAATTTGGAATAAACCTCCTCAGAAAGTTTGCTTTCCCTTGGAGTTTTTTAATCTGAAGCAAATTTGAAGGTGGAGGCAAATTAATGATTGCCTGAACCTTGCAAGGGTCGAGACAGATCCCATCCTTAGAGACCACAAAGCCAAGTAAACGACCAGAACCAACGCAAAATACACATTTGTGCGGATTGAGTCTTATCTTGTAGTGTCGGCAACGTAGAAATATCGCTCTTAAATGTTGCGGATGATCAGTCCGCTTTCGCGAATGAGCCGGAAGGTCATCGAGGTATGGTTGAACGATGTTCTTGATGTCATGGAAGGCATAATTCATTGCCCTCTGAAACGTTGCCCCTGCGTTCTTTAAACCAAAGGGTAATTTTCGATAAGCGAATGTGCCCCACGGACAAATGAATGCAGTCTTTGACTGGTCCTGTGGGCGGATATTTATTTTATTATACCCGGAAAATCCATCCATGAATGAAAATATTTCACATCCGGCGTATTCATCAATTATCTGGTCGATGAAGGGTGTAGGGTAGTTGTCTTTCGGACAAGCTTGGTTTACATCCCTATAATCGACACACACTCTGATTGTCCCTTGTTTCTTCATAACAGGGACAATATTCGATACCCAATCGGTTAGAGGAACCGGGTAGATGAAACCAGCATGGAGAAGCTTTTCAACTTCTGCTTTTATGGCAGTGGCTTTCTTGGGGTGCACCTGCCGAAACCGTTGTCTTACTGGTTTGACATCAGGATACATCTTAATTTCATGTTCAACGATACTCGAGTCAATGCCTGGCATTTCATCATATGACCAAGCAAAGACATCTCTGAACTCGTGAAAAAGAGCGTTATATATTTCCAGTTCTGAAGGAGAACATCCTTTGCCGATATAAATATTCTCTACAACATTTGTTTTAGTCGAGACATTTATGGCTATAGTCTCTTCAATATTGGATAAGTTTCGCTCGGAATCCACCGTATTTACAATATTTGATAGGAATTCAAAAACTGAAGGGTGGTAAAGGTCATGTTGAGTATCTTCTTCATAATCTGGAAGAAGGGAATGATGGTGGCAATCATTCCATGGTGCCCCCTCAATCAAAATTGATTGTAGGATTCCTTCATCCGTCCCATGCACTTTCGACCAAGGATCTAATGGGGCACCATATTCTCTAGACCTATCTACCCAAACGCTTGATGAGCGTTGATTTGGGTTCGCCTCCCATGTTCGAAACATTGATTGCTACAATATTTCTATAGGGCTTGGGGGCAAAACCATTGCATGATCCATGTCAATATCGTCTTCTAAGATCTTTGTGGAAGATATCATGTTGCAGGCTCCTACCAATGCCACTTCTCCTATATAGATTGGGGGTGGAAATGCGAAAGTTCCCATTAATATGGGGTCTTTCAGTAAGCCTACTCCGATATCTTGAAGCGAATGGTTGCTTCCATGGATCATGGGAATGCTTCCTCTAACTTGTGAACCATTAGGGAGGAAGTCTTGTTGGTCGACGATCGTAATCCCTCCTTGAAAAGGGAATACGATCTTCCTAAAATAAGTCGACACAACAGCTGCCATGGAATAGATCCACGGTCTTCCTAGTAGGATGTTGTAGTCAAGATTCCCATCGATGACTTCAACATCTATTTCTACTTTTTTTCCCCCCAGTTCAACCTTCAAGTTATTAAGGATACTGCACGGGGTATAGGTCCTTCCGTCGAATGCTTTCAATGTCATCGAAGATCGCGACAAGGTCGGAGACCCTAAAGCTTTCCAGCAACTCATCGACATAATACATGTAGATGCCCCCTCATCAATAATTGTTCGGTGAACAATTTTGTTGAGGGCTTTCACTTGAATAAGGAAAGCTAGTTGAGCTGGCAACTAAGGATCGTATCCTTTGTGGTCGAAGGATACAAGATTGGAATCCTTAGGATCAACCCCACCAATAGCCGATAACAAAGCCTGCCTTTGGGATGGGAAATTTTGTAGTACTTCAAGAGTCGACATAGCGGATGGCGATTGGGCCAAATCTTCCACAATGTTATAATGTTGCGCCGCTCTGGCGCGAGGATTAAATGTCGACTTGTGTACTACTACCTTTGGCGGTTTTATTGTTAATTCAGGAATGATGGGCGGTACAACTTCTGTCGAAGTTGTTGTCGAACTACTTGGTTGATATTTACCTTTGTCGTTCGACAGCTGCAGATTTCCGTAATCTTTGTTCCTTGTCGAAATCAAAGCATCATTCTGCTGTTTTGAAACCGACAACATAAGCACTTGCGACGAGGAAGCATTTCCACTATCAACCAGATTTTGACCTGGATTGGGAAACGGATCAGTTAACACAGCTGAGGTTTGTGAACTTTTGAAGAACCTTCTAAGCTCAACTTTGTATGGACAATCAGCTGTCCAATGATCCTTGTCACATATCATGCATGGACTTTTTAGTTTCCCTTTCCTAGGAGGGTTTGAAGAAGTTTTTTCAGGGGATGACTCGCCCTGTTTCTTCTTCTTCCCTTTGTTTTGCTTCTTCTTGCTTCCTGGTTGATTGGTTTCTTTGCCTTTATCTGCTGATACGGCATTTACTTCCGAAGCAAGAATTTCTTCTTTTGCATTTTGATCCGAATTCTTACGGGCTTTCTTAGACGAAGCCTTTGTCGATTTCGCGTTTGTCGTGCCAATCACACCATTGCCGGCATGAGAGTCACTATTTGATTTAGGAGGAGGAATTGAGAATTCCGGTCTAGGGGCGTCATGTATTTTGTCGTAGAGCGTGCCAGACTGAGTGTAGACTAAGTCTAGATATTGTGCACGAGCAATAACTTGCTCCTCTGTTACGACTCCCCCCCTTGGCCACATCTTCCGTTATAGCAGGAAGTAATGACTTGATAAACCATTCAGCTAATAGCTGATCGGGAACGTACGTTTTCACCATCCTACGACGACGACGCCACTCATGTATATGATCGGATATATGAGTGGTCGTTGTCTGCTTGAAGTTGGTTAAGATTTCTGTTCCCGTTTCATACCTTATCGGTAATTGAAAATGGGTTAAGAAAGTCGTGGCTAGGGAGCTGAAATTGTCGAACGAGGCTCTAGGTAATTCAATATACCATTTGGCCGCTAGGCCCGTTAACGTCCTCTGGAAAAGGCAAAGTCTTATCGAATCATCGTTTAGGGTGTTTGATGAACACCACAAATGAAAAGTCATCACGTGATTCGATGGGTCTTCACCTGGATTTCCATTAAATTTAGGAATGTCCGATGGAAGTTTGTGAGGAATCGCTGGCCACCAAGGGGCGTAAGCAATTGGATCGTTGGTTAACCGGTGTAAATCGGGTAACTCTAAAGTTGCCACGAATGGTAACTGTTGATTCAGGTTAGGTGAAGCATACCCAGGGTATGATGGAATCGCTTGAGCAGTGGGCATTTGCATACCAGCATAATGTAATTGATGTTGGTACGACTGATACGGTTGGTGGACTTGACCACTGTAAAGCGGTTGGTTTTGACCGTTTTGAATGTACGGTTATCCACTGTTCGCAAAGATCTGTTGCTCAGAACCTTGGTACACTTGCTGGAATTGTGGTTGTTGGTATTGCACCAGCCACGGTTGTGAAGCCATGTTTTGCTATGCTATACTAACCGTTGGACCAAGGTGTGGGGTAATTGTACCCGTTTGGACCTGTGTCGCCCCACCAGTTGGCGATTGTGGTTGTGTCACAGGGTCAAGGGGCTGTTGCATTACAACCTGAGAAATCTGAGGTTGACATACAACAGGAAACGTTTGAACTTGCGACACTGTCACAATGGCCGGTGTGGTCGGGATGTTCGACATAGGTACACACTGTTGCATTGAATATACAACCCTTGGTTGTTGAGGTAGCATAGGTACCCAACCACTTGATGTAACTCCAGTATAACCTGAATACTGTTGTGAACTCTCGTATGTATACCCTCCCAGAGGGGGTAATGAAAGGGCATATTTCCCCCCATACGGTAGCAATCCGGAACTCAAGGGGATTGTTTGTCCTTGGGGACTGGATTGCCCAAATTGACTTCCAAATGGATCAATCTGGCGAGTTTCAACATAAGAGTTGCTGGATATTATTCCGGAAGAACAAAATGGAACAGACCACACTGTCGAAATAGTCCCTGGGTGGACTCCTTCTAGCGATTGTAAGCTAGTTGGGACAGATGGTATGCCGGCAAACATGGTCGGAGTGACGGCAGGGGGTTCTGCTGTTGCCGTGTCGTTCGACACAGTCCTAGATGTTGACGGTTGTTCAGACATTTTGAGTCTATCCAAGAGATTACCTAGCGATTCTACAGGAACTTCCACTTGTGGTAGACTAACTTCTGATGAAGGAAATAGAGTGACCCCGACTCCAAAATGTGTTGGAGTAGTTGCTTGCGGATCCTCTACAATTTCCTCTATCGCAATCAAACCAGGTGGAAGAGGAAGACCGTCAGGTCCGTAAAATATTTCTGGTGCCAAAGAAGGGGTTGAATCGACAGCGACAGTTGTTTGAGGAGCAAGACTCTCTGAACCGGTTACAGATGGAATTGGTTTAGTAACGCAAGTATTTGCCCCCAGACTAGGATCAGTGTTACTATCCCTCTGTGGCTGTTGAACTTCTTCTATAGAGGCAGGGTTTCCAGAAATGTTTGGAGTAACCAGAATCTCAGATGTCGTTGGAACACTTGTCCTAACTTTGATAGGAGATTTCGAACTGGTTAAACGAGTTCGTTTTGTCCGTACTATTTTCGATTCCGGAGACAAAGACGGTTGACTCGTAAGCCTCCGCGAACGATGGGGTTTCAATTGACTTTCTTCCACGATTGCGTATTACTCGATCAACCAAAATACAAAAGGGGAAAGTGTGTTTCCGAATTAAATGATTTTTTTGTTTTTTAGACGCTTTTAGACACAACTTGCTTTTTCACTTTTAAAGAGTCGAGAAAAAGCTAAAGATGACTCTAGTCTCCTTCGATGTTTTAACGAGCCCGAAGTGACAAATGCTCGGATGGACGTTTTCCGTTATAGAGTCTAAAAAAGGCCAAAAGGAACTGCTCTGGGGTTCTAGGTAGAGGGTGTGCCAAACTTTTCGCAAAACCACAGAATACTTTTTAGGGTACGGGCGGTCAATCTTCCTGAATGCTGTGTTCAGTGCATCGCGATCAGTAGGGCGGCCGACACGGCTTCCTAAGGATAAAGGTTTTATGCCTATAGGGGTCTCCCAATATATACGCGATGGTACGTGGGAGCACAATCCGTACTGGCGCTATCATCCCTCAGGAGGAATCACCCACCATCAACGAGATCGATAGTCACCAGGCTTTACGACGCCGGAACACGTCTCTAGCCTAGACCTCTATGTTGTGCGTTATGTTGCAAAGCGTTGTTAAGTTCATTCAATTTATTTTAGGTTGATCTTTTTAGAAGTTTGCCTTTCAAGGTTCACCACGAGATGTATGATACAATTCCTAAATGCAGTCTAAAGATGATAAGCAAGCTTTATATCTTTTCAACTTTGAAAATCCTAGCTACTAAGGGAAAAGAAAGACACCATCTTTTCTCAAAGAGCAATCAGCACACTCTAATGCACTTTTCCTAAATCAGACATGCAAACTATCAAAATGCAAATGCACAATGCAGGTGTTTGTTTTCCGCTTTCTTAGTATTGGTGCCTACACAGAAAGCTTTTTGTACAACTTTGAATTTGCTTTTAAATGACAAATACAAACAAGTTTACTTTTTCGAAATCAGAGAGGGTAGAAGAGATTACAATAATTAACGATTTTCGAAATGAAGACTTGTTTCGACACTTAAAAGAGACAAACTCAAACCAATAAGCAAAAGCAAATGTATAATCAACTGCAAACAACCAATGAACTCTCTTCTAAGATCACAATCAACAGATTTGAATCAAGGGCTACAGGATGACTATTTCACTCATGCAAAGGAAAATTGTAAATGATGCCACAAACACATAAAAACACTCACAGTCTTTTTGTACAAAAGGAGGTGGAATTTAAGCAGAGAAAAGGATTTATCAGACTGGTACCTATGCTGGTTACAGGCTGCAAAAAATCAGAGATCAAAACAAGGCAAAACAGAGCAGAGAACCCCAGCTGCACAAGGCCAAACTGGTTCAACGCAACCTCAACACAGGGGTTTTGACATTCAGCGCAGGTAGCCTTCACGAGACCTGCGTTGAAATGCAGAATCCCTTCACTGGGTCTGCGCTGAAGGAGAAACTCTCGTTTCTCACTGGGTTCTGGGTCAGAGATTGCTATTTAATTCACTGTTTGAGGCCAAATAAAAGCAACAAGCAAGGTATAATCAAAGGGATGCTTTGAGGGAGTACTAAGATCTATCACAAAGGATCATCAAATCATTTGTGAGTCCATTGTTCAGATCATAGACAAGCCCAGTGATTCGATCAAAGCAGCAACTGTCTACTTTGCATCCGGGAAAAGCAGATGTAGTTCGATTGTTGCTGTCGAGTCTATGAAACAAACAATGATGGAAACACAAATAAAATGACTAAACAAATCTCCCCAGTGGAGTCGCCAATTTTTTGTGGGGAAAAATGCCTATGCAGGACGATCCTATCCACCTAAGGTGTGACAGTGCCTTAGCAACAAACAAAGACAACTATTCTAGTATTCTTCCTTTATGAATTAAGAATGAAGAGAGATAGATGGACTAACCGGTGTCTTCCGTTTGTCCCTCGATCCGGTCTCTCTTCTCTTGGAGAGTTCCCAGCTACTTGCCTTCTCGCTCGCCCAGCTTCAAGAAGTTTATGCAAGATCACAAGAAGAGAACACTACACAAGACATGGATTCATATTCATAACTAGTTCAGGATTAGAAGTAAACTAAACATACTAATGCAATCATACATCAAAAATACATCAGTATATAGGAGAAACCAAGATAGCTTTATTGATGAATAACAAGGTTCAGGAAGAGATACAACCCAGAGGGCTCCAATCCAGCATCTCCTTCCCAACAAATGGAATTCCTATCTTCACCCCCTTCAAAGCATTAAGCACCCAATGATTCCAATCTCAAACCAACAACAATTCTTTGCAATAACAAAATTCCAGCCTCTAGATCTCATGGAGGAGAGATCCATATATAGATGTTTGGAGAGAGGATGAGTCAGCTTGAGATCTGACTAGTGTCCTCTCCCTCTATCAGTTCTTGATTCCACTTGGAGGTTCTTGCTTCCACTTGGAGATTTGGAACCTCTTACTCATCACGAGTCGAATTCCCTGAGGCAAGTGTCATTTTGGAAGCTTCCTGGGTTCTGACACCTTGAGAAATGAACTTGACACATGTCCACTCTCGCTCAGCGCAGGTATCCTGTGTTGCCTTTGACATTCAACGTAGGTAGCCAGTGTTGGCTTTGACATTCAGCATAAACAGCTAGTGGAGCCACTGAAATGATCCTGAATTGACTTGTTTTTGAGCAGTTTCTGGTGGAGAAATTCTGTGAATTGCTGTGGTTTGTTAGCCTTGTTCCTCTAGGGGTAGGAACAACATGTTTAGGGACTTTGGATCCCTTAGATTATGGACATTTTATGCTCAATGCTGTAAGGCACAAAAATGTCTATAACACTCTCTTGGACCCAAAGCAAAGGGTTTACACATTGTGCAAATTTGTACTGAAATGGAACCAACTATAAAGGTTGGATCTATGGCATCACATGTAAAGGATTTATATCGTGCATTGCAAAGGAGGAGGAATTTAGTGGAAACCATTTTACCCATGTATAAATCTGTGAACTTGAATCAAGTGCAGGGTCTACAAGAGGTTGAAGCTGACTTTTATTCCTACTTTGGAGGCGAGTGGCATAAAAATAAAATCTGGGCAGGGACCATTTATGGCATTGCAGTGACATTCATCGAAACTTTTCATCCGAGTGGTTTTTTTGACCAGGACCTTCTTTATGGATATGGGGATGACTTTGAAAGGTTTACATATTTTTCCCGTGCATCATTAGATTATCTTTTGAAGTCTGGAAAGCAGCCTGATGTCCTACATCTACACAATTGGCAAACTGCTGCTGTGGCACCATTGTTTTGGGATCTATTTATCAATCAGGGCTTAGGAAGTACTAGAGTACTATTCACCTGTCATAATTTTGAATTTCAGTGTGTGGAAGAACCTAAAAAGCTTAGACTTTGTGGATTGGATCCTGAACGACTGCATCGTCCTGATCAGTTGCAATATAATCTTGATACGAGACATATTAATTTACTAAAGGGCGGAATTGCTTATTCCAACAATGTAGTGACAGTAATGCCATAGCAAAACTTGCCACAGAACTAAAATGCCTAATGCCTCTAAATCATGACTACCTGCCAGGATAATCAGATACGTGTATAGGATTCTATCTTTGGTGATTTGTGCTATCCAAGTCATGAGATCGTCGATAGTCATGATTTTAATGGTCACTTGACCTGCTTTCGTGCCGAATGGGATCCAAAGGATCCATCCGAGTGCCTTGCAGTTATTGGTTGTTACATAAGTGATAATTTCAATGGCATCGCTTTGCATCCAATTGATTTCATCGACACAAGCAATGGACAGCTTGTCACTAAAGTAATGGGTCCAAATATAGCAACCGATCTCTTACTAATGTCTTCAGTCCTAATTCTATGGGATCTGCGCTCCAGATTTTGTCTCTTAATTGGCCATCAGAAGATTTCAAGGGAAACATTCTGTTTTTAGAACAGAAAAATAGTTTTTTCTATTTTTTATTTTAGAAACAGCTCCTCATTTTTGGATCGATCTGTTTTCAAACAGCAGAGCTTATTTAATGTATAAAAATAATCATTTGAAGGAGTTAGCAAGGAAAGAGAGAGAGAATTATGAGTGCTGGTGGAGGAAGAACAGAGAGCTTACTTGTACAGTTTTTGACAGAGAATCTAATGAAAAATACAGCTTTGACCCCTGAGATTCCTGTGGTATGACAATTTAACATTTGTGTCCTCTTTTGTTTCATATGTAACCTGTTATGTTTTGATTTCATTTCATGATCATTTCCAATTGAACAAATGAAGTGTTTAGGTAGAATTCATAATATTTTATGCTCTGCCTATAAGTTTGTTCATATTTAATGTTTTCTTCTGTTTGACAAGGATTCATCCTCTATGCCCTTGTCAGCTCCTCAGCGGTCTTGCCATTCCATTTAATCTCAATTTGATGTTAAATTTCTTGCCTACCTTGCCTCAGGAGATAATCTGTGTTTTTGATTATATTTCTCTGTTCAAACTGTTTCTTTGCCCCATGCAGCCCAAAAAACCCCATTATCCATTAAAACCCCTTTTTCTATCAATTTACTAGCCTAAAATCAGTTTCTTTTAAAGTCATCTCAGCCCATTTTAGAAAACTTTTTGTTGAGATAGACCGGAGAGAGCCCTCTCCTGTCCTCATAGGGCTAGCTACGAGGCTAAGTGGTTTGATGTTGCCTTAGAGTTTGCCTTTCTCAGCCTGAGGTGAAATTTCAAGCGCTAAAATATTGGCGACCATACTGGGGAGAACATTCGACTTGTTGATTGTCTTGTCCCAGTACATGAAATCAAATTGCAGATCTGATGCTGATGGTGGACAACAGTCAGATACATATGCAGGCTGAACCATTCACCTGGCGACTCCAACTCGATCCAGACAGTTCAGTGCTCGCAGATCCATTCATGCAATGGTGGGGTATGTGGCAAACCCTGCACTTTGTGAAGCTATAAACGAAGTTAGAGAGTGGTTAGTGGATATTGAAATTAATGAAGAATTTTTCAGTGCCTTCTTTCAATGTTTGAAATCTCCGAAATTTCATCTTGAAACTAAAACTGGTGCCTGTGAGTTAATTGTTGAAAAACTTGAAAAGGAGATTCAATGTTTAGATGAGCAGATCCAGTCATATGATTTCCAAGACCCTAAAAAGTTCTTGGAAATCCTTCCTCCTTCACAACAAGAAATAATAGACTTGCCTATAGATGTTTACATTAACAATGTGCAGCTGGAAGTATGTATTGCAGAGTTGGGGCAGCCAACAGAGTCTGGCTTCCGCGATCCAATGGCAACCTACATGGACACATTTTTCAGTTTGATTGATAGATCAGGTTGTCTGGTACGTGACCAGGCTCATTACGTGCATGAACAGCTGTCGGCAATTACATCTGTGTTCTGGCGGAAGCATTCTCGAGCAGTATCATTTTTAGGTTTACTTGAATGGTTAATCTGGCATTTTAGTATTACCTGATCTATTGTTTGTGCAGCAAAGTAGGGTAGCTTTTGTAAATAAATAAGTAGCCAAAAGGCAACATCTTGTTCTAGTTTCATTACAGTTTTAGTGTGAGGTTTGCTGAGTCAGTTTTTCAGTCTTTTCAGTCAATTTTTAGTCCATAAATGAGTCGGAAGTCTCATGTTGTCTGTTGAAATATGGACTCCATTGCCCAATGGATGGAGGCACTGTCTGCTCTCCCAAAGTTCTGCGGTTCTTGGCACCTCCACGAAGCGGCAGCTGCCATCCCAAGTGGAGCCGATGTTAGACTCTGTCTTGTCAGTCTTCCATCAAAGTCAAATTCATCAAAATTTATCTCTCGTCAACTGCTAAAGGAAAAACCTGTCAAAGTAGTTGGCAGTCACCTACTCTGCTCTTCCATTGAAGGTAATGTGGATGTTTTGTCAACTCTATTCATACTTTGCAACTGCAGTTTCATGTGTATATTTTTTGATAGTCTGGTGACAGATATCATCATTAGACTAGAGCTTCTTGGATCAGAGTGATATATCAATCTCTAAAGGGTTGAGCAATCAATATTCCCTTGTAAGCATGTTTATTAGTTATTGAAATAAGGCAGCAGGCCAGGAGCATCCTTGAAGTCAAGGAGCAGAATTGAAGAAACAGATGCTTCACAGAGGGAACTTTTACGTGCGATAGATAGCAATTTGGAGCAACTCGTTCAAGAGCTGCATGCACCAATTTATGGCTTTATGTTAGAAAAGGCAGGGTGCGTACTCCAAGGTTGGCTTGCAGGATACTGTGTCTCCAAGTTCCAACATGTATATTGAAAGTCAACACCATGGTAACTTTCCACCATTCTCTTCATCAAAAAATTATGAAGTAGCTGATGTTGAAGCAGAAGTAAGAGACGTTGCAAGAAGAAATGGAGATCAAGGTTTTGTCAGCAGTGGTATTACATTGGAAGAACCTCTAGAGTCAAATCTACCAGAATTTGCAGTGGCAACAAGTTGTAAAGTTTCAGGATTTGCATTATCAGGTTCAAATGCAAAGCAAGTTAATAAGGTGTTGAACGTAGATCATTTTTGTGCCCATCCCTTACAATCACAGCAAGATCAGGCAAAAGACAACGTATCTGATTTGTCCTCAGTTTTTTCTGCTCATCTATGTGAAAGTAATTAAAAATGTTCCTGTAGTGTATGCCTCAGTTGCAAAATCTAGACTTGAGTGATAATCCTATAGGAGACAGTGGTGTAAGAACTCTCATTCCCTATTTCCAAGAGATTTCTAAAAGGGATAAACAATTGGTAGATGTCGAGATTGCGAAATGAAACATTTCTTTTGCAGCGACCTTTTCAGTTAAGAATTATAAACAAAGATGTCCCCAGCCCTGCTTAGAACATTTCAGGCTTTTTAGTGTTTTTAGAGCTGGATTTATTGTTAATGTATATATATTTTTATTTTCCATGGTGGGTTAAAGATGGCAATGGCAATGACAATGTGAGAGACAGGTTACGACTCTGCCAGTGGATTCGAATTATATTGGTCTTCACAGCGATTTGCTGACCCACAAGATTTGTGTGTCTGAAGAAGGGTCGCTATTCTCTAGGAATCTGTGCTTTAGATTTGATTTGATGGACAGAGGAGATAAATCATAAAATCCTGTGCGTGGATGGCTCTCTTTCCTTTTTTTGGATCTCCTTTTCAAGTTGCTGCAGGTCTTCTTCCTCTCTTGGACCCAAAGCAAAGGGTTTACACATTGTGCAAATTTGTACTGAAATGGAACAAACTATAAAGGTTGGATCTATGGCATCACATGTAAAGGATTTATATCGTGCATTGAAAAGGAGGAGGAATTTAGTGGAAACCATTTTACCCATGTATAAATCTGTGAACTTGAATCAAGTGCAGGGTCTACAAGAGGTTGAAGCTGACTTTTATTCCTACTTTGGAGGCGAGTGGCATAAAAATAAAATCTGGACAGGGACCATTAATGGCATTGCAGTGACATTCATCGAAACTTTTCATCCGAGTGGTTTTTTGACCAGGACCTTGTTTATGGATATGGGGATGACTTTGAAAGGTTTACATATTTTTCCCGTGCGTCATTAGATTATCTTTTGAAGTCTGGAAAGTAGCCTGATGTCCTACATCTACACAATTGGCAAACTGCTGCTGTGGCACCATTGTTTTGGGATCTATTTATCAATCAGGGCTTAGGAAGTACTAGAGTACTATTCACCTGTCATAATTTTGAATTTCAGTGTGTGGAAGAACCTAAAAAGCTTATACTTTGTGGATTGGATCCTGAACGACTGCATCGTCCTGATCAGTTGCAATATAATCTTGATACGAGACATATTAATTTACTAAAGGGCGGAATTGTATATTCCAACAATGTAGTGACAATAATGCCATAGCAAAACTTGCCACAGAACTCAAATGCCTAATGCCTCTAAATCATGACTACCTGCCAGGATAATCAGATACGTGTATAGGATTCTATCCTTGGTGATTTGCGCTATCCAAGTCATGAGATCGTCGATAGTCATGATTTTAATGGTCACTTGACCTGCTTTCGTGCCGAATGGGATCCAAAGGATCTGTCCGAGTGCCTTGCAGTTATTGGTTGTTACATAAGTGATAATTTCAATGGCATCGCTTTGCATCCAATTGATTTCATCGATACAAGCAATGGACGGCTTGTCACTGAAGTAATGGGTCCAAATATAGCAACCGATCTCTTACTAATGTCTTCAGTCCTGATTCTATGGGATCTGTGCTCCAGATTTTGTCTCTTAATTGGCCATCAGAAGATTTCAAGGGAAACATTCTGTTTTTAGAACAGAAAAATAGTTTTTTCTATTTTTTATTTTAGAAACAGCTCCTCATTTTTGGATCGATCTGTTTTCAAATAGCAGAGCTTATTTAATGTATAAAAATAATCATTTGAAGGAGTTAGCAAGGAAAGAGAGAGAGAATTATGAGTGCTGGTGGAGGAAGAACAGAGAGCTTACTTGTACAGTTTTTGACAGAGAATCTAATGAAAAATACAGCTTTGACCCCTGAGATTCCTGTGGTATGACAATTTAACATTTGTGTCCTCTTTTGTTTCATATGTAACCTGTTATGTTTTCATTTCATTTCATGATCATTTCCAATTGAACAAATGAAGTGTTTAGGTAGAATTCATAATATTTTATGCTCTGCCTATAAGTTTGTTCATATTTAATGTTTTCTTCTGTTTGACAAGGATTCATCCTCTATGCCCTTGTTAGCTCCTCAGCAGTCTTGCCATTCCATTTAATCTCAATTTGATGTTAAATTTCTTGCCTACCTTGCCTCAGGAGATAATCTGTGTTTTTGATTATATTTCTTTGTTCAAACTGTTTCTTTGCCCCATGTAGCCCAGAAAACCCCATTATCCATTAAAACCCCTTTTTCTATCAATTTACTAGCCTAAAATCAGTTTCTTTTAAAGTCATCTCAGCCCCTTTTAGAAAACTTTTTGTTGAGATAGACCGGAGAGAACCCTCTCCTGTCCTCGTAGGGCTAGCTACGAGGCTAAGTGGTTTGATGTTTCCTTGGAGTTTTCCTTTCTCAGCCTGAGGTGAAATTTGAAGCGCTAACAGGTACAAAGGTCACTTATATCTTTATAAGAATTTCCAACTCAAGTAAAATATTCTTTTTTAATTGCACAAATTCCCCTTAGGAGGGCACTCAGGATTTTTGAAAAATTACCATAGGTTCGAGAAGGAATTTTTTTGGGATGCGCTTAAATCTGATATTCAAAATTTTGTGGTAGAATGTTTGGTTTGCCAACAAAATAAATTTGAGACAATTAAGACACTAGGTATGTTACAACCTTTAGCCATTTCAAGTCAACTTTTGGAGGAGATCCCAATGGATTTTATCACAAGTTTACCCAAGTCTAAAGGAAAGAGTGTCAACATGGTGGTAGTTGATAGACTTACCAAGTATGCACACTTTTGTGCATTAGCTCATCCTTTTAAATCAAATACAATTTCTACTGCATTTATGGAAATAATTCAAAAGCTACATGGAAACCCAAAGATTATTGTAAGTGAGAAAGATCTCATTTTCACTGGAAATTTTTGGACAAAATTATTTTCTTGTCTTGGTACTCAATTAGCTCATAGAACATCTTATCATCCTCAATCTGACGGGCAAACTAAGATAGTGAACAAATGTTTGGAAGGATATCTTCGTTGTTTTGTATATGATAAACAAACATAATGGGTCAAGTGGATACCTCTAGTTGAATGGTGGTATAACACTTCCTTTCATACTACAACAAAAATGACCCCATTTATGGAACTTTATGGATATCGTCAACCATCCATCACATCATCTTTAAGAGAACATTCTAAGGTTCAAGCAGTGGAAGATAACATCAAGCATCAACAAAAAGTTCTCCAATCTTAAAGGATAACCTCACTTTAGCACAAAATCAAATGAAACAACAAGAAAACCAACATCGCAATGAAGGAAGTTTTGATGTATGCGATTGAGTATTTCTATGGCTACAACCATACAAACAAATGTCCCTAAAGCAAGCTCAGAAGGATTATAAATTATAACCCAAGTATTATTGTCCTTAGAAGGTGTTATAAAATATTGGTACTATGTCATACAAATTGGAGCTGCCTGCATATTCCTGGGTATCCCCAATTGTCCATGTTTCATGCTTAAATAAGGTTATTGGTGACAAGCTCCTAGTTCAAACAATGTTGCCAGAAATTGATGAAGAAGGAAAAATCATATTTGAGCTTGAAGCAGTCATGGAAATAAGGATCAAACAACTAAAAAATCGATTAATTTAAGAATATCTCATTAAGTGGAAGAACTTACCCACTAAAGATTCCTCATGGGAGGATGATAATTTTATACAGAAGCATCCGGAACTACTCAAGCGTTGAGGACAACATTTTTTTGAAGGAGAGGGGCTTGTTAGTTCCCTATAATACTAGTGTATTCCCTTTATTGTTATGTTAGTGTATCCCCATATTGTTATTATTGTGTCCATCTATCCCCCATGTTGTTATTATTTTTACCCATAGAAGCTCACTATTTTTATTATTGTTCCCTCACATTATTATTGTTATGTAGGCTCTGATTATATTATGACCCCTTAGACTCCTATATATACCAAGGAGGTATTATCATTTGTAACATCCAAGAATTGTTCATTTATGTAATGTAAAGGAATTTTCCCCTTTAAAGAGGTTAATTTTTAAGTCGTTGATCTATCTTTTCTTCTATTTTGTGAGTTGGTTCCATAACAAATAATTTCCTTAAGATAGATTAGGTTTAACTCATATGTTTTCCTTTTCAATGCTTAACTTAGGATAGTTTCATCCACTTCCAATACCTAACAATGACATAGGATTAGGTTTAGGATATATTTTAACTGACACATACTCTGTTGATTCTTCTAAGCCTACAAGCACCCTGGTTGATAATTGGAGTAAGTGCCAATTGTTTTTAAGACACATAAAATGCTCGTAGTTAAATTTAAGTCATATGTTTTCATTTTCAATGCTTAACTTAGGATAGTTTCCTATAATTCCAGCACTTAACAACGACATATGAAATATGATGTCACTATTCCAATGAAACTATTGGTTTATGCAATTGGGCCTCGGTTTTCCTAGTATGACGAGTTTCAACTCGCTTCCCAATATCATTGACAGACATGTGGAAAATTTAAACCAGGGGCATAAAAACCAAACCAGGCAATGAAATTGAGTTCCATGAGTTCCTATAGGCATTTTTAGTCAAGGAAAAGCTGGCCATGATGCCTAGACCCTCGTTTGGCACAATTCTCAAGATTTGAGAATATAATGCAGAAATTGCATTGCATGCTAATGAGTGAAACCCTAGTTGCAAAAATTGTTGATGTAGATAACAATAAATCCATGAAGTCAATAGAGAGGGGTGTCCCTAGCAATAATTCAATGGTATGATTCCAATGAAACTAACAGTTTGTCCAACCAAGCCTTGAATTTCTTGTTATGGCGAGTTTCAAATCTCTTCCCAACACCATCCAGGGACACGAAAAATTTCAACCGAGGGCTTAAAAGCCAAGGCGAGAAATGGAATAGAGCTATAAAATCTTGTAAGCATGTTTAGTCAAGGGTGAGTTGGCCATAGTGCCTAAACCCTCATTCAATGCAATTTTGAAGACACAAGTGAATTATGGAATCTTTTCAATTGAATCATGACATATTGTATAAGTCCATTTGATTTTAGACTTATATACAAAGTTAATGTTGACACATAAATAATTTTATATATTGACATGAGAGGGTTGGAACTTAAGGTTTTGTAATAGAATTTATAGTTGATAGTTAAATTGTATAAGAATATGTATTTTATGAGATTTACTAATGTTTATTAGAATTTTTGCATGTTTTACATCATTGGAGTGACATCTTAGTTGTAACTTAATCAAAATTTTATTATGGCATATATGTGCACTTTGATATGATGTAATATGATTATGATTTTGTTTCAAATGTTGTAATATTGAAAATATAACAAAAATATTAAGTATTGCGTGAAATAAATAATAACTTTCCATTTTGAATGTTTTTTTGCAGAACACGGGTCTTCTAAAATATCCAGTTGATCATGAGATCGGTCTAGATTTTGTTGGATCTGGTTCAAACATTTCAGACAATGACGATGATGTAGATGAAGAGGACATCGAGGTAGACAACAACGTTGATGACATTGATGATGATCATGATATACATGATGATGATGAGTAATTTACTGCTAGTAGCTAGTGACATTGATCATATAGACTCCATCATGGATCATTGTTGATAAATCATTATGATGCATATTTTCACGTTTATTATCATATGTATCATTTTCACTTGCAATACCATATTAAGTTGTATCATTTTGACTTATATCATTTGGGAATGTACTATTTGGGATTGCATTGTGTGTAGCTGGTCACAGACCAACAATTTTTTATTATTAATAGTATAAAAATACATATTATAGTTAAAAAAAAATATATCTTGTTTTATTGCAATGTTGTGGTGTGGCTTGTAACTATAAGAAACCTGAAAGAGATATGCTCTGGAAATATCTATGATGTGAATACGCTCTCCAAGTATGGCTTCCAATTAGATGTCAAATGTTACTTCCATTTTAGAGCCACATTCTGCTTCCATTTTAACAACTCAATATGCTTCCTTTATAACTTCCATTTATTAATTTAATATTTTTATTTCAATTAAATTAGTTAAGTATATCATGTCTCTTAAATAACTTATATGATTATAGAATAAGTCATATTGCATTTGAAATATTTTATAACATACCATTTATAAATAATTTTTATGGAAATGGACATCATTACAAACTAACAACATCATTATACATTAAAAAACAAACAAATTCCTTTTAAACTATAACCAATATTTTTATATTATTAATAAACAAAATTTCTATTCATGCCCAAATACACATAATGTAGGCCCTTATATTACTTAATTTTTTTTGAAACATTAAGCTCGACAAATGAATAGGAAGCACACTCTTTAAACTTATAGCAAGTCACATTGGTTGAATGGTGAAATTCTAATTTTGTCACTCAAGATCTATTAAAAAACAACCAATTTATTTTACTAAGACTTACTACGAAGAGAGAAAATAGCACACCTACAAGAAAATCGCACTGCACAATGACCACAAACAACCAACGAACCAAAAAATGTAGAAAAGTCTACAATATCCTGTTGGCAAACATATATATAGACTTTTTTCCAGCTGAAAAATCTTGTTGGCGATTTTTTCACCTCTTGTAAAAAATCCATTAAATGATCACCATTAATCTAAATGGCCAATTGTTTGACTAAAAAATTATGATTATGAATTTTTAGTGGGAAATTCTCACACAAGTGTAACTTAACTTCACATTTTCACCCAACTATTACCGGCTCTAAATAGGAAGCTAAATGTGTTGCTTAACAAGAAGAAATATTGGAGGCTAATTAAGAATAAAATCCCAACACAAAAATGAAGCAAATCTTGGACCTGAAAAGCAAGAAAACCCAGATGCTAAACAAGAAGAGAACCTTGCCACTAAAAGGAAGCAAACCATGAGGCTAACAAGGAAGCAATTATAGAAGCAAAAAAGGAATAACAAATGGAAGCCAAACTAGAAGCACACTAGAAGCAACCTTGGAAGAAAAACTTGGCATTACATAAGAAGCAAAAATAGAAGCAATGTAGGTAGCAAACAAAGAAGTAATAATGGAAACAATGCTAGCAACCAAACTTGGCATTACCTGAGAAGAAAAAAATAAGCAATTCAGGTAGAAAAAAAAGAAGTAATAATGGAAGCAAGATTAGAATCCAAACTTGGCATTCCCTAAGAAGCAAACAAAGAAGCTATTCAGGTAGAAAACGAAGAATTAATATGGAAGCAATATTGGAAGCAACAAAAGACACTATAATGGAAGCCATATTAGAAGCTAAAGAATATGTCATAATGGAAGTATAAATAGATGCAATAAGCAATGCCACATTAGAAGAAAAACTCGAAGCAACTAACGTTGTTATATTGGAAGCATAACTTGGCGTAAATTAGGAAGCGTAAAAAGAAGTTTTTGATGCCATACCAGAAACAAAGCAAGAAGCACAATTTGGAGTAAAACTAGAAATACAAATGGATGCAACAATGGAAGCAAGAATGGAAGAAATAATTCTCAGCATTAAACCCAAAAATATTTTTAGTGCTATTTCCTACGATATTTACGATGCTCAAGTGAAAATGCATTGTAGCATCGAGTTTTGTGCCACCAATTGAATCCAATTCATAGCCTCAAATATACTGATTTTTTGTGCTATTACTGACGCTAATAGTCTGTTTTGATGTAGTGAATAAAACAATCTACAAATCATACCTTTGTCTTATTGATGAATAAAGTGCCACTAAATGCTAAGATGCCCTTGCGCTGAATGATTAAGACTTTCTTCAAGGCTAAAAGTACCCCAAGATTAGTATTGTTGATGTCAATGCCTTCTCTCTTACTATAGGTTAAGTATATTTCCCATAATTAAATCTCAAAGAGGTCAATGTGTTATGAAACCAGCTCAATAAAAGATTGAAAAGATAGATCAACACCTTAGAATTTAGCCTCTTCGAGGGGGAAACCTCCTTTACATTACATAAATGAAAAATTCTTGGATGATACAAATGAAAAGACCTCCTTTCTATATATAGGAGTCTAAGGGGTCATAACATAATCAAAGCCGACATAACAATAATAATGTAAGGGCACAATAATAACAATAGTGGGCTTCTATGCGGCACAATAGTAACAATATGGGCACTACATGGGTACATCAATATAATAAGTGGGTTGTACTAATAAAAATAAGGGGTTACACTAGTAGTATAGGGGCCTAACATGTCCCTCTCCTTCAAAAAGCGTTGTCCTCAACGCTTGAGTAGTTCTTGATGCTTCTGTATAAAATTCTTGTCCTCCCATGTGGAATCTTCAGCGGGTAAGTTCTTCCACTTAATGAGATACTCTGAAATTGATCGATTTCGTAGCTGTCAGGTTCTTGTTTCTGTGATTGCTCCAGGTTCCAATATGATTTTTCCTTCTTCTTCAATTTTTGGCAATATTGTTTGAATTGGGATCTTTTGCAACTTTTGAATAAGTGGCCATACTTCTTTGTCCTTCTTCCATTCATCCCTTGCTTCGTTTATCCAATCTGGTTGGATAATAGAAATAGAACAAAACAATGCTTCCACATCCTCATCCTTGAAGGCTCTTCCCATTCGGTAAGGTCGCCATTTTTTAAGTGCATGTAGTATTGCCAACATTTCCTTCTCATGAATAGCTTGCTTGAGATGTAGCAGTAAAAATACCCAATCACCTACATCAAAACATTTTTCACTACGATGTTGATCTACCTGTTGTTTCATTTGATTTTGCACCGAAGTGACGTTATCCTTTAAAAGTTGGAGAACTTGTTGTTGATGCTTGATGTGATCTTTCTCTGCTTGAACCTTTTTCTTCTTGATATGTCCTTCTATCTCTAGAGTTTGAGGAGTGGTAATTTCTTCCAATCCTTTACAAGATATGGTCGGATTCATTTCTTGATGCTCGATGTGATCTTTCACTTCTTGAACATTTTTCTTCTGGATATGTCCTTCTATCTTGATAGTTTGAGGAGTGGTAATTTTGACCAATGAATTACAAGATATGGTTGGATTCATTTCTTCTTTCTCAATGTGATATTTCACTTCTTGCACCTTTTTCTCCTTGATATGTCCTTCTATCTTGAGAGTTTGAGGAGTGGTAATTCTTGCCAATGCTTTACAAGATATGGTCTGATTCATTTCTTCTTTCTCTGGGGTGGGGTCCTGGCATATATCTTCTTCTTTTGATGTTTCTTGATCCTTTTCTTCCTCCTCTTTATATTCTATGTAAAATAATTTCTTCTCAGCACACTTATGACCTTTAGTGCATTTTCTATCGCAATTGTAACAAAGCCCTTTTTCTCTTTTTTCTTCCAATTGTTGTGGTGTAACCCTTGTAGGTTTTGGAAGGCTGGGAGAAACAACACTTCCATCTTTATAGTTGTGAGGGGTATGCTTCCTAGTTTCCATAATTTTGCTTTCCACTATGTCACAAAGCCCTTTTACTCTTTCCAATTGTTGTGGTGTTGCTCTAAAGAAGGTGTTTCTCTTTGTATCCTCATAATGTGCTATCATTTCCTCCATGAAAATTGACCACATAACAAGTTGTTTACGAGAACAAAGCCCTTCATACCATAAAAATTGATCCGGTTCTAAATATGAAGATGCAATACATGCCTTTTGTAACAATGGTACACCATGTAGATCAAAATATTGCTCCATCTGAAGTATCCAATTTACTGGATCCTTGCCATCAAACTTCCTCATCTTGCTTTTTCTTGATTTTAGGAGCTCGATCTTGAAACGACTGTAACTCTGTACTTTCAGATCTTTAAGTTCTAAAATTATGATCTATAGTAGCCCTCTACGTCCTCTTTCCAATGCCACCAGTCTGATCCAAATTGGATTCTCCAAGAAAGAGTTATGCACAATCTCCCAAGATGACCTGATTATAGACTAGTTCAATATAGCGAATTTGTACGACGTGCCACGAGTCACTGTTTAGACCTTTGGCTCTGAAAATATATACAAGAAACTACAGTCTATCCTCTTTTTGTACCTTCTTACGAAATTTCAATCCGATGCTCAGAGAGAAAGTTATGATAATTTTCCCCAGGTCACCTGTTTGGAATGTAATTCAGGAGTCTTCCAAAAGATCAACTTCCTCAGATCATATCGCCGTAAATATAGTGCGAAAAGCTCTAAAATTCGGACCCGAGATTCAGAGTGATTTCTTCTCAAATGGGTTTTTTTTTAGCTTCTGAAACATCGCAGAAAAAAGTTATAACGAAAATGCCACGATGACCTATTTGGAGTAGCGAAACCCTAGAATCCAAAGCTCTGATACCCAATGTTATGAAACTAGCTCAAGAAAATATAGAAAAGATAGATCAACGCCTTAGAATTTAGCCTCTTCGAGGGGGAAACCTCCTTTACATTACATAAATGAACAATTCTTGGATGATACAAATGAAAAGACCTCCTTTCTATATATAGGAGTCTAAGGGGTCATAACATAATCAAAGCTGACATAACAATAATAATGTAAGGGCACAATAATAACAATAGTGGGCTTCTATGGGGCACAATAGTAACAATATGGGCACTACATGGGTACATCAATATAATAAGTGGGTTGTACTAATAACAATAAGGGGTTACACTAGTAGTATAGGGGCCTAACATAATGACTATAATATAGTATGATAGTGTAACATGCTTTGAAAATAACTAAAAATGCATCAAATAGAGCAGATCATCAAAATTACCTAGAAAACTATCCTCCGTGAGTTCGAGAGCTAGTCATAGATCATAACAGTGAGTACTTTGATTTGCTTTTGTTCATACTAAAAAGTAAATCACAAACAATGCTCTATATGGAATCAACATAGAGATTTTCAATGAGTAGCCTTAGAAGGATTTGAAAAATTCCCCATGACCGAGCCATAGATGGTGTCCTCAAGGTGGAAAAAATTAGGCTTAGATAGCATGAATAATGGCCTTGAAAATTTCTTAGTAGTCCAAAAAAATGCTCAGAGATGGTCTCAGATTACCTCAAAATTTTATTCATAGGAGAGTGCCTTTTTAATTCCCATAGAAATGTCTATAGAGAGTCTACACTAAATCATAGAGGCACCACCTTGTGATGCTACAAGATTCTCTAAACAAGAGGGGTCAAGATGAATGCCCATAATTTTCTTTAGTCCAGACCTCAGAACATTGTCATAGGAGTCCAAAAATTATCCCTTAGAATGAGCCCCAAAATGATTTAAACTTCCTTCCAAATCTGCCTTAGAGGTACAATGAGAAGCCACCAAAATTTCTTTTGTTCAAGACTAAAATAAATATTCAGGACTTGTGCATCTGTTACACGAGGTAGCCTTAGATAGATATGAATGGCCTAAGAGAATACACCCGTATCAAGCTTAGGAAAAAGGTCAAATGGTCTCAAATATGCTAAAAAACTCCAATGAAAAAACCATAACAAGATATATAAAAATTTAAATTTAAATACCCAAGAAAATTTCCAAACTTTGGCCTGCTCCTTTAGATATTCGTGAATATTCAAGGGTTGTAGTGGTCATTGAAATTTCACAAAGTTGTGCAATTAAAGTTGTGTTTGGAGGGTAGACCAACCTTGTATTTATAGAGTCTGAGGATACTTCTAGAGAGGCAAGATGACATGTGATGGGAGGGAGCTGACCTCAAAGAAATTTGAGTTTAAAATTTCATTTTATTTTTTTGGAGAAAAAAACTTCCTTTGAAGCCGAAATGATCAGACATTTTATTATTATTTTCTTCTCCATTGGAGGGATGACTTGGTCCTTTCCTTAATAGCCAATTAAATTTTATGATTTCACACATTTTAATTAGTGTAACATTTTTTTTGTAGACCAATATTAATGTAAACTTTTCCAAATTTAGGAACAAAATGACGTAAATTGTTTGGGGTATCTTGACCATGCTTGTTGTCTTATACCTTTTGGAATAAATATCTCACACATGGTGAGGATCCATGTGGCATGCCACCTACCATTTCAAGCGACATGACAAAGACAATGTGATGGCGATGGTCATGCGAGGAAATTCATAGTTCTTCGTCATAAAATTCTTCAACAAGTGTGTGGTAATATGATCAAATTTGGGCTTCTAGGACATTGGGACCATTGGAGATTCCAATCAATGTAATTTATATATGGAGATAAGAGAATTCATAAATCAATGTTGGAATCAATGAAAACACCATTCAACAATATCGCCCTTTGTCATTGATGGCAACACACATACTCCCCCTACAATTGTTTATGATATTTTCCTAATTTTTCTTCCCCTATGACATCAATGGAAAAGGGTTAGTCCCCCTGAGGAAATATATTCCTTTGTATTCAAGTGATAGAATTACTTTCTCCCCCTAACATGCTATTATTTTCACCACATTCACAAATGATTGCACCTTTTAGTATACATTACTGAAAATAAAATCCATGAGTCCTTCTGCAATTCTGTCCATGACTTTTCCTATTGCTCCACTGAACACAAATGAAAAATATCCCCATAGTGTTGATTACTAATCTAATGAATTCTTCCCATCTACCATTTTCTAACTTGCTACTTAGACTCCCCCTCTTCAACATCCACAAGACAGGGAATATTCAACTGGATTGTTTAGAATGATATACAAACCTGTGTTGTTGTAGGATCATCATCTTGAATCTTGATATCTTCTTTTCCATCTATAGATTCATCATGGTATTGTTCCTTTCTAATTCTTGGAAGTATGGCCTCTGGGATTTCTTACTTACATGTTCTTCTTGATGTTTCTTTCTTATCCAAATATTCTTGTTCCTGAAATTAAGGTTTTCTCTCATGGAAGACTTATCATGCTTTTGTAGTCATGAGCTCTATGTACTTAGTTGTGGAATTTGAAGAATTTTACATGATACTTGAATGACGGTGCTTGTAGGATTTTCATAATAATTTTGATAATAATCCCTATCATAAGATTTTCAATGCCTAGCCTTATGCCTAAAGTTATTCCATGAATAATGATAACCAAGAAATATATTGGGGTACCTGGATGTGGGAAATCTTGTTGATGGTGTAAATCTTTTGTAAGCTTCATCTTGAGTCCTCTCTACTACAGATTGTTGATTTTTCCTTCTCTGATTCACTTTCGAGGGTTTGAGTTCTTCCTTCTTGATGGAATCCTTGATGACACTTGAGTAACTTTTATGCTCTGCTTCCTTTCCCGCCGTCATGGAGCTTGAGCCCTTCTCAACATGGGAGGGCTTGTAACCTAATCCATATTTTTCATCACATGGTATTTGACTACTAATAGTTCCATCCAATATTATGGCATTGTTAACAAAATTTTGATGGATATTTTTCTTGTGAACATCCTTTCTTAGAGAGACTATTTCTGCTTCCAAATTTTATTTCTTCTTGGCATTTTCTTCTAGTTATCTTTTGAGTGTCTCTTCAATATTTATAGATTCTTCTAATTGGAATTTCAGGTTGATGATTATCTTCTCTAATTATTTAGCCTTCTTATTGATACTTTTATTTTGTTCCTTTAGTTCACTCAATTCATCTTCCAATGCCTTGACATTTTTCCTTTCTTCCATTAGATCCTTTAAAGCACTGATGAGTTCTCTTTCAAGGTCTATTTCACCTTCTTCTTCATATTCTTTAGGAGATTTATTTCAATTTTCCTTTGCCATAAATAATACCCTTCTTGTGTCACTTCCATTGTCACTATCACATTCTTCATCAGATGAAGAAATGTCTTCTTTTGAGTAGAGATTTTTTTTGGATTTCTTCCTTTTACCTTGTTTTTGGTATATATTTTAATTTTATTTGCCTTCTTAGGAGCTTATTCTTATTCATTATTTGAACATTTTGCATTAGGAAATTTTGAAGTGAAATGACCAATTTCATCACAATTGAAAAACTTCAAGGGGAGCTTAACTTTGTACTTGTTGGTTCCTCTCTTCAATTTCATCACAAAATTGGCAATTTCTTCATCCGAAATCTCGTTACAGCTATAACTAGTGCTTGTTTTTTTTATGCTTGTTTTTCCTTGTATTCTTAGATGATGTAAAGGTTAGTTATTTTTGGGATGGGTTCTCCTGTTCTATTTTCATTTCATAGGATGTAAGTATTCCATGTAGCTCATCCATGTTGGTATTCTCTAAGTATGATATTTCTTCTAACAATGAGACTTTAGCGTTAAATCTAATTAGGAGTGATCTCAATACCTTTAAGAAAACTACCTTGTTTTGTATCGGTTCTCCCAATCCTTATATGTCATTTACTACTTTTTCAAATCAGAGAAAATTAGCTACAATATTTTCATCTTCATTCATTCTTAGCTACTCAAATTGTCCTTTGAAGGTTTGAAGCTTGGCCTCCTTAAGCTTTTTGCCCCCTTCATATATATTTTGGAGCTTATCCCAAATTTATTTTGCAGATGTGAAATGCATTGCTTTAATGTACACTAAATCTGTTAGACCTTTCAAAATAATATTCCTTTCTTTAACATTACTGTCATAAAGCTTCTTACCTGCATCATATGTTGGAGGAGCCGAGGGTTCTTTGTTTCTATTCATTATAGAGTGCCAAACATGATATCCATGTGCTTGCACACATTTTTTCATCCTTCCACTCCAAAGCACATATTTTTGTTCATTAAATAGTGGAACTCCATTCTTCATGCAATCCATGATATCCCTTTTAGTGGTTATACTACTTGTGAAGGAATCTTCTCTAATACCAATTGTTGAAAATATTAAGAGGGAGGTGAATCTATATTTCTCTTAAATTAGTTAATTTTAATCTTTAGAGGATTGATTAGCATTGGATCAAACATAAATAGTTAACAAAACCTTTCAACAATGCATAACATCAAAGATAATACACTAGATATTTTTAGGTGGAAACCCTTTTGGGAGAAAACCACCAAATGCTTTTAATAAAGGTATTTTCAAGATTACATCAATGGGAAGCTCCACCTTCCAATATTCTCCAACTACAACTAGGAGGCTACAACCCCCTGATTTATCAACTCCAACTAAAAGGACTCTCCAATGCCCTCGTTTACTACCTCCAACTGGAAGGATGCTCCAACGCCTTGGTTTTATCAACCCCAAGTGAAAGGATGCCCGAACACCCCAGTTGACTAGCTTCAACTGGAACGACACTCCAACACCTTGGTTTTATTAGCTCTGACTAAAAGGATGCTACAACAACCTACACAGGCTCGAACATGCCCTAGTACCACCCTGCCACCCTGAAGAACCTGAAGGAGATTCAATTCTCTTACTTGCACCACCCTACTACCCTACTCAGGAATCTACCACTTTACCTAAAGTCTTCGACCTTCAATTCAACATAGTGGACCACATTTCACAATTTTCAGACTAGAACCATGTATCTCTCTCCACTCAATAAAAAAAGCATCAAAATAACTCTCGGCATATCAATAACATTTGACCAAATACATTTCTACAAAACAAGCCTCTACTCAACAAGTCATGCCCTATCTTTTCCCTATGTATCAACATTGTTAAACAATCAATCCACTTTGTCTCTCTGCTCACAACTAAGAACAACAAATCAATAATCACACTACAACATAAATCCTCTTACTGTCAGTCCTCTAACAACATCAACAACTGTACTTCATTAGACATCATCAAAAATCACTTTAGCAAGGAAATCGATTTAATCATCAGTATACTAACATATTCCCTAACTCAATATTTAATCTATGGAAACAAACTCTAGTTGATATACTTCAGCAGTATTTTGAGCTAAGTTGGCCAAATACATTGGATCACTGAGTACTTCAAGTTCTAACAAACCCTTAGAAACCATATGCTAGCATCTAACCAAATATTAGTCAGTAGCTCTCTTCCTCACACTATTGTATGTGAGTTGATGTATGTTCTATGTGCACAATGTTGTCCCAATGTTAAGAACTAGTCCTTTTATACTGAAAAGTTTCAATAATAACTCAAATACAACTAAACCATCATACCTTAGGTTTTCTGATGTAATGTGTACCACTGATTTGTCAGGTGTTCTGGCCTTGAAGATAATTTTTGTGTCACTATTATAGAGATTTTTCCCTTTTTTTAGCTAATGAATACATTAGATAATGGTGAGCCAACCTTTATCAACCTTTAACTTCAAAGAATCTTATTTAATGATTTTTTCACAGTCCTTTATGAAGTGAAACCTTTCAAATCACAAAATAGAAGAGACAAAATATACCTCAGTATGCAACAAATGAGTTACCTTAGTTTTGAGACCAACATATGACTATGAACAAGTGTTAGAAATAGTCTCAGCTGTAGCCTTCATCTTAGAGAACACACCACAACCCTTTGTGAACTCATAAATAATAAAGCAACTTACAAATCATACCTTTGTCTTGCTGATGAAGAAAGTTCCACTAAATTCTGAGATACTCTTGTACTAATTGATCAAGACTTTCATCATGACTGAAAGTACACCAAGATTAGTATTTCTAATGTCAATGCCTTATCTCTCACTATAGGTCAAGTATACTACCCATAACTAAATCTCAGTGAGGTTATGATTGTTATACAGTCCCACAGTTTAACATGATTTGAAGAGGCTAAATGCATCACATAGAGTAGCCCATCAAAATGTCTTAGAAAATTATCCTTAGTGAGTTCGAAAACTGGCCATAGATCACAATGATGAGGACTTCGAATTTATTTTTTTCATACAAAAAATTCAATCATAGACAATGTTCTATATGGAATCAACACATATATTGTCATTGAATACCCTGAAAAGAATCTGAAAAGTACCCCAAGGCTGATCCACAGATGGTGTTCTCACGGTGGCTAAAATTAGGCTCAGATAACATGAATAGTGACCTTGAATAGACCTCAGTAGTTTGCAAAAATTCTTAGAGATGGTCTCAAATTACCTCATAATTTTTTTCATAGGAGAGTGCCTTCCAAATGCCCGTAGAAATTCACATAGAAATGTCCATAGAGAGTTTGTAGTAAATCATAGAGGTGCCACCTTGTGATGTTGCAAGAGTCTCCAAAAAAAAGGGTTGAGATGACTACTCATACTTTTCTTTGGTCCAAACCTCAAAATGTTGTTACGAGATTCCAAACATTAGCCCTTATATAGAGCCTTGAAATGCCTCAGAATTCCTTCAAAATGTACCTCATAGCTACAATGAGAAGCCACCAAAATTTCATGTGTCCAAGATCAAAACAAAAGTTTAGGACTTGCACGTCTGTTGTAGGGGGTATCATCAGATAGGTGTGAATGACCTAAAAATTAAACTTCAAATACCCAAGACAATCTTCAAACTTTGGCTTGCTCCTTAAGGTTTTCGTGACTATTTAAGGGCCACATTAATCACCAAAATTTCATAGAGGTGTGATTCAAGTTGTGTTTGGAGAGTAGAATAGCCTTGTATTGGTAGAGGTCAAGGATGCTTCTAGAGGGGAGGAAAGCCAACCTATCGAGGAAAGGATCGGACCTCAAATACATTTTAATTGTTAATTTCAAAAATTAACATTTTTTGGGTCATAAACAACCACCTTTGAATCTGAATTGATAACACAATTTAGTATTATTTTCTTCTCCATTTGAGTGGTCGACTTGGTCCTTTCATTAACACCCAAATCCTTTTAATGATTACACAAATTTTAATTAGCGCAACATTTGTTTTGTAGGAAAACCTTAATGTGATTTTTTTCGAAATTAAGGATCAATGTGATGTAAATTATTTTGGGGTATCATGACAATGCCTAGGGGTTTATACCTTCTAGAAGGCATATCTCACACATGGTGAGGAGCCATGTGGCATGCCACCTAACATTGGAAATTAAATGACAAATACAACACGATGGTGATGGTCATGTGAGAAAATTCACAGTTCTTCATCCTCAAATTCTTCAACAAGTGTAGATAAATATGATTATATTTGTGCTTCTAGGACATCTTGACCACTGGAGCTTCCAATAATGTAATTTGTAGACATAGATTAAGAGCATTCATAGGCCAATATTGGCATCAATGATAACACGATTCAATAATATCCCCCTTTTTCATTTATGGCAACACACATGTTCCCCTTGTTGTGGCTTCTGATCTTCTCCCAATTTATCTACCCCTTTTAACATCAATGGCAAGGGGTTACTCCCCCTGATGAAATATCTTCCTTTTTCTTCCTGAAATACACTATCTTTCTGCCCCCAACATACTATGCCTTTCATGACTTGCCATCACTGATTTCACTTGTTACTTGCATTACCAAAAAGATTTACCTCTATGACAAAAACCCCAAGTCCTCCTGTAATTCTGTCTATGAATTTTCCTACTTCTCTATGGAACACAAAGATGATAAATCCACCCATAGTGATGATTATTGATTTGATGACCTCTTCCCATCTACCATCTTCCAACCTACTACTTAGACTCACCCTATTCAACATCCATCAGATAGGGAGTCTTCAACTGGATTGTTCACAATGATATATGAACTTGTGTTGTTGCAAAGTCATCATCTTGAATCTTGATATCTTATTCTCCATTTGTAGATTCATCATGGTCTTGTGTCTTTTCAATTTTTGAAAGTATGGCCTCTGGGATTTATTCATTTACCTATTATTCTTGCTCTTGTTTTATTACCAAAACATTCTCATTCCTGAAATTAGTATTTTCTCTCATGGAAGACTTCATAATGATTCTACAATCAATAGTTATATGTTCATAGTTGTGGCATTTGAAGCATTCTACATGATACCTGAATGTTGGTGCAATTAACATATTTGGGTATATACCTTATGTTCCTAAAAACTTGCTTCTAGGATTTTGATAATAATTTTGATAATCATCCCTATCATAAGCTATGCAATCCCTAGTCTTATGCCCAAAGTTAGTACATGAATAAAAATAACCAAGAAATATACTAAGGTACCTAAATGCAAGAAATCTTGTCGGTGGTGTAACTCTTTTGTAAGCTTCATCTTGAGTCCTCTCTACTGCAGGTTGTTGATTCCACCTTCTATGATTCTATTTTTAGGGTGTGCATTCCACATTCTATATGGAATCTTTGATGACGCTTGTATATTTTTTTTTCTCTACTTGCTTTCCTACTGTCATGAATCTTGAGCCCTTCTTGACATGGGAGGGTTTGTAACCTAATCCAAATTCATCGTCACATGGTCTTTGACTACTAATGATTCATCAAACATTTGGTGTTGTTAACAAAATTTTGTTGGACATTTTTCTTCTGAACTTCCTTTCTTAGAGAGACCATCTCTGCTTCCAAATTTTATTTCTTCTCGACATTTCTTCTAGTTGGTTTTTGAGTGTTTCTTCAATTTTTTTGGTTTCTTCTAATTGGAATTTTAGGTTGATGATGATCTTCTCTGGTTCTTCAACCTTCTTGTTGAGACTTTTAACATGTTCGTTTAGTTCATCATTTCAGCTTCCAATACCTTTACATTCTTCCTCTCTTCCTTTAGATCCTTTAAAGCACTGTTAAGTTCTCTTTCAAGGTCTACTTATCCTTCTCCTTCATCTTCTTTAGGAGATTTCTTTCAATTTTAACTTTTCATAAATAACATCATTCTTGTGTCACTTTAGTTGTTATTGTCACATTCTTCATCAAATGAAAAAGTGTTTTCTTTTGAGTGGAGACTTTTCTTGAAGACCTTCCTTTTACCTTATTTCTGGTATCTTTTTTTATTTTTGTTTTCCTTCTTATGAGCTTCTTATTCTTCATTATTTAAGAATTTTGCATCAGAACGTTTTGAAGTGAAATGACCAATTTCATCATAAATTAAACACTTCAATGGGAGCTTAACTATGTACTTTCCAGTTCCTCTCTTTAATTTCCTCATAAAATTGGCAATTTCTTCATTCGAAATCTCACTGTAGCTACAACTAGTGCTTAACTTTGATTGTTTCTTATTTTTCCTTGTATTCTTAGATGCTGTAATTGTTACCTCTCTTCTGGATGGGTTATCTTGTTCCTTTCTGATTTTGTAGGCTATAAGTATTCCATGTAGCTCATCCATGCTGATATTCTCTAAGTTTGATATTTCTTCTAGCACTGAGACTTTAGTGTCAAATCTCATTAGGAGTGATCTCAGTACCTTTCAGAAGACTACCTTGTTTTCCATTGTTTCTTTGTTATGCAACCAACTCACAAAATAGAAGAATGATATAGATAAATGACTTCAGAAGTAGCCTATTTGAGGGGGAAACCTCCTTTACATTACACAAATGAATAATTTCCTGGATGATACGAATTACAAGACATCCTTTCTATATATAGGAGTCTAAGGGATCAAAATATAATCATAGCCAACATAACAATAATAATGTAATGACAAAATAATAACAATAGTGGGCTTCAATGGGGCACAATAATAATAATATGGGGAGAACATGGGCACAAAAATAACAATAAGGGGAAACAATGACAATAATAATAAGGGAATACACTAGTATTATAGGGACCTAACATGCCCCTCTCCTTCAAAAAAGTGTTTTCCTCAACGATTGAGTAGTTTTGGATTATTCTGTATAAAATTATCATCCTCCCATGGGTAATATTCAGTGGGTAAGTTCTTCCACTTGATGAGATACTCTAAAATTGATCGATTTCATAGCTGTCAAGTTCTTGTTTCAGTGACTGCTTCAGGTTCCAATATGATTTTTCCTTCCTCGTCAAGTTTTGGAAATATTGTTTGAACTAGGAGCTTGTCATCTATAACCTTATTTAAGCATGAAACATGGAAACCTGGGTGCACTCAGGAAGATGCAGGAAGTTCCACTTTGTATGTCATAGTACAAATATTTTTCAATACCTTGTACGAACCATAATACTTTGGTGATAATTTATTATCCTTCTTAGCTTGCTTGAGGGAAATTTGTTTGTATGGTTGTAGTCGTAGAAATACCTAGTCACCAACATCAAAAATTATTTTGCTGTGATGTTGATATGCCTATTGTTTCATTCTATTCTGCTCCAAAGTGAGGTTATCCTTTAAGAGTTGGAGAACTTTTTACTGATGCTCGATGTGATCTTCCACTGCTTGAACCTTAGAATTTTCTCTTAAATATGATGTGATGGATGGTGGATGATATCCATAAAGTGCCATAAATGGGGCCATTTTTTCTTTAGTATGGAAGGAAGTGTTATACAACCATTCAACCAGAGGCAACCATTTGAGCCATTGTGTCTGTTTATCAGATACAAATCAACAAATATATCCTTCCAAACATTTGTTCATTATCTCAGTTTACCCATCAGATTGAGGATGATAAGATGAGCTATGATCTAACTGAGTACGTAGAGAAGAAAATAATTATGTCCAAGAAATTCCAGTGAAAATAGGATCTCTGTCGCTTACAATAATCTTTGGGTTTCCATGTAGCTTTTGAATTGTTTCCATAAATGTAGTAGCAATTGTATTTTATTTAAATGGATGAGATAATGCACAAAAGTGTGCATACTTGGTAAGTCTATCAACTACCACCATGATGACAATCTTTCGTTCGTAATTGGGTAAACCTGCGATAAAATCCATTGAAACCTCCTCCCAACATTGACTTGGAATGGATAAAGGTTGTCATAGACCAGGGGTATTAATTGTCTCATCTTTATTTTGTTGGTAAACCAAACATTCCGCCACAAAATGTTGAATATCATATTTAACGCCATCCCAAAAAAATTCCTTCTTAACCCTGTGGTAAATTTTTAAAAATCCTAAATGCCCTCCTAAGGGATAGGTGTGTAATTCCAAAAGAATATTTTGTTTGAGTTGGGAATTTTTACAAAGGTATAATCAACCTTTGTACCATAACGAATCATTTTTCCAACTAAGTGGATCACATGTACTATGATATTGTTGCAACTTTTGAATGAGTTCCCACACTTCTTTGTTATTCTTCCATTCATCCCTTGCTTTGTTTATCCAATCTGGTTGGATAATAGAAATGGCACAAAGAAATGCTTCCACATCCTCATCCTTTCTTGAGAGTGCATTTGCAACAACATTTTGCTTCCATATTTTGTGTAAATACTTTCCTTTGATTGGATGAATTTCAAAAGCAATGGGTCTTTCTTCTTGCGGTAAAACAACACCAATTCCATTTCTTGAGGCATCACATTCCACAATAAAGGTTTTTTGTCAAATTTGGTGTAGCTAAGACCGGTGCTTGGCACATTGCCTCTTTAAGATGTTCAAAGGCTTTCGTTGCTTCTGGAGTCCAAGAAAATGCATATTTCTTCAGTAATGTTGCTAGAGGTGTTTCTATTCTCCCATAATTCTTAACAAACTTGTGATAATACCCTGTCAACCCGAGAAATACTCACAGATGATTTATGGATGTGGCGATTTTCCATTCCTTAATGACATTAATTTTGCTAGGGTCTACCTTAACACCTTCATGAGATACACTATGACCCAAATATTCCATCTCTTGTACTCCAAAGAAACATTTGGAGGTATTTTCACATAATTGTTTCTCCTCCAACAGTTTGAGCACTCTATCAACATGTTGAACATGATCCTTCCAATACTTGCTGTAGATTAGTATATCATCAAAAAATACTAACACAAAATTTCTAAGGAAGGGTTTGAAAATGGAATTCATCAAACTTTGAAATGTAGAAGGTGCATTGGTAAGGCCAAAAGGCATGACCAAAAATTCATAATGACCCTCATGAGTTCTAAATGTTGTTTTTAGAATGTCTCCAGTCTTCATTCTGATTTGATGATATCCTGAGCGAAGGTCCAACTTGGTGTACACATGCACCATGATCCATCCTTCTTGTGCACCAATACCACTGGAGCAGAGAAAGAGCTTTGAATAGGTTGAATTATACCAGCCTCAAGAATTTCTGCAACCATATATTCAATTTCACTATTTTGGACATAGGAATATCTGTAAGGCCTGATGTTTGGAGGAAAACTTCCTGGAATCAAATGAATAGCATGATCATTATCACGACTAGGTGGGAGGCCTTTGGGAGTCTCAAATATCTTGGAATGATTTTCCAAGACTTTTTGGAGATATGGAGAAGTAGATGGTTTCGATGTGGGAACCTATAGGGAACATAATTGTGTAATTACGCCACATTGTTCTTTCTTTAGAAGCTTTGTCATGCTGTTAGAGTTGATTATCTTTCCCGGTTTCCTTGCGGTACCCCTTAATTAAACTTCCTTGCCTTCTGAAAAAAAATTCAAGAAAAGTTCTTGAAAATTAAAAGCTATCATACCTGAAGATCGTAGCCATTGGACTCCTAGTACAACATTAGCACCACCCATTGGAATGGAAAGCATTGGACTATTCAACACATATTCTCCCATGGATATCTTGATATTATGGCACTTTCCAGAGTAATTTATGGCTTCTCCATTTGCAACCATCACTTGATACTCTGGTGCTGGATATAGGAAGAAATTCAATTCCTTTGCTATCTTACAATGAATAAAATTATGGGTACTACCTGAATCAATGAACACTATTACCTTTTTCTTCTTGATATGTCCTTCTATCTTGATAGTTTGAGGAGTGGTAATTCTGGAAAATGCATCACAAGATACGGTCAGATTCATTTCTTCTTTCTCTAGGGTTTGTTCTGGTGTGTATCCTCTTCTTTTGATGTTTCTTGTTCCTTTTCTTCTTCCTCTTCACAATCTATTTAAAAGAATTTTCTTCTCAACGCACTTATTACCTTTAGTGTATTTTCTATCACAACTGTAACAAAGCCCTTTTACTCTTTTTTCTTCCAATTGTTGTGGTGTCAACCTTGTATGTTGTGGAAAGCTAGGGGCAACAACACTTCCATCTTTATAGTTGTGATTGGTATGCTTCCTTGTTGCCACAATTTTGCTTTCAATTTTTCTTGCCAACTTGAATACCTTCTCCAATGAATCAGGTTCCCAAAGGCGAACCTCGTGTTGGATGTTATCTTTTAAAGTCCCTATGAACACATCAATCCTATGCTCCTATGGAATATCTTTTACCCTTATATTGAATTTTTGGAAGTCCTTAATGTGCTCCACCATTGGACCCTTTTGTTTGATATTTATCAATTAGCTAAAAAAGGTGTTTCTCTTTGTATCCTTATAATGTGCTATCACTTCTTTTGTAAACATTTCCCAAGTGATTTTTTTTTTACGAGAGAAAATTCATCAATACCATACAAACTAATTGGGTTCCAAATATAAAGTCGCAATGTGTATCTTTTGTGTGTTTTGCACATTATGGAGATTGAAATATTGCTCCATCTATAGTGTCAATGTTACGGGATCCTTGCCATAAAAAATACTCATATCAATCTTTGTAACATGGTGGGTCTTCAATCCAAGATTATAGTCTATGAAATCATGACTAACATTTCTTTTGTTCTCATCATGAGTTTCCTTTGCTACCTTTTCACCATTAGGAAGCATTTCTTGTAGCAAGTTTGCCAAACCTCCTTTCAAACCTTCCATGTCTTTCTTAAAATATTCAATGTTTACTTCTAAACCATCCATCTTAGCTTCCATGCCATCCATCTTATCTTCCATGCCATTCATCTTAGCTTCCATGCCTTTTTTTAAACCATCCATCTTAGCTTCCGTTACTTTTTTTGAGAATGAAATTTGTTGCACTTGGTCTCGTAATTTTGATATATCATGTTGCATTTCTTCCTTTTCTTCATGAGTCATGCTAGCGATTTAAGGTTGCTTCCTAGGTGTTTCCATTTTATTTCTTCTCGGCATCATTTTTTTTTTAATTAATTAATTAATTTATTATTTATTATTTTTTAATTTTTTAATTTTTAAATTTAATTTAAATTTTATTTATTTATTATTATTATTATTTTTTTTTTCTTTTTATTATTTTATTTTTGTTTTTTATTTTTTGAGAAAAAATCAAACTTTTTATTAACAGGTATAAAAAGTTACATAGTATATGCGTTGAGCATTCATTTTACTCTATGATTTTCTGATCATAGAGTTTCTAGGATGATGTAAAGAGCTGTCATCCTTTAGACCTGAAGATTTCACTGATCAGTTGTTAATCAAGCCTCCTCTTTAAGAGGAAAACAACCCCTTTGATCAGCTTTTACAAAAACTCAAAATAAGTCTGAAAGTTTCAGCATCATATATGTTTGTTGAGTCACCCCCAGACCTCCTCAATGAGGAAAACGACCCAAACAGGAGTGTCATCAACTATAAGTCTAAAAAGTAAAAGCAAAATAATAGTAATGTTTTGAGCATACATATATGAAAGTAAAACAAAATCGTTGTCTGATATAAAGACAGTGTGACAACAACAAAGGACTATGCATATGGTGGTTGATCTAACACACGGATCTTGCCTTGGTCCTCATCCTCTATCCTCCAACTGCCCAAATCTTGTTGCAAACCCATTTTAGAAAGCTAGTTTGTTGCAGCCTTCTGTTCCCTGTAGATATGACATAAAGAAAAAACATTAAAAAAATGCTTTAAGTGTTTTGTTTCTTCTAGTAAGGGTGATACAATGTAATTCTGACATCTGCTCTCTCCATTGAACCATTTAATGATATTCAGAGAGTCCCTGAAGATTTGAACCGTGAGAATGCCTAAATGGGTAAGCCAACAGAGAAGCAGTTTGAGCGTTGATAATTCTGCAAAATTGTTTGTTCCATTCCCCAGTCCCACCGAGGCTTTAAGACATCTGTTCAGATTTATGTAGATTACCAGGCCCACTCCACTGCTATTATTTTGGGATGCCCCATCGAAATATGCCTAGGGGATTCCTTCCTTAATATACTCCTCTCTTACTGGTCATGGGATGTTCTCTCTATTTGGCTTGGGAATACTTGTGTAGACTGATGCACATCGAACTGCAATAATATCACAAGGAGAAGTCTGATCCATAAATATACAGTTATTCCTTGCTATCCAAATGCCCCAAGCGATAATAAGAGGAAAGTTTCGCATGTTTCCTTCAAGATATAATTTCCACCATCTTTGCCAAGCTTCCAGAACTGAGCTCCCTTCCTATGTTACTGACTTTTGAATCAATCTTCCTACCTCCATCCACACCTTCTTAGAGAAAGTGCATTCAATAAATAGGTGTTGGAGTGTTTCTAAATCATTTTTGCATAAAGTGCATCTCCATGGGCCCGACTTATATCTAGCATGTAAGATGTCCCAGGTTGGCACCTTCCTCTTGAGTATGCACCAGAAGAAAAGTCTAGTTTTTGTTGGGCATTGTAACTTCCATAATAGTTTGGCCCACCAGTTTGGATTCTCCCATCCTTTCTTGTAGGTTTTAACCCCGTACAGAAATTACCTACATATGAATTCTAAAACACAAAAAATAAACAATGCGAGAGAATAACACATAAAACATATATACGCAAAGATTTCCACTGGATTCCAAAACTGGGACTACCATCTTGATTTTTCATTATGTTACTTTCAATGTTATAATACATATTTATACATGCCGAAGCATCCAATACCATGGACCAACAACCATCGTGTCCAATACCATGGACCAAAAACCATCGCATCCAATACCATGGACCGAAAACCATCGCGTCCAAAAACATGTGTGAAAATCATGCACAAAACTGTCCATCCTAACATAGGGTCCAAAACCAAAATTTTTCGTGGCGTTGCCTCGGACCCCATAAAGTGGGGTTACGGGTGCGCCTCAAACCCCTTGTAACACCCCCACGCTACATAATTGGCGCAATGAACGGGGGCTCCGCCCCACCTCTAAACCCCCAGTTAACTATGTGGGCTACTCGTGGAAAGAATATAACACAACCGAGCATTCTCCCACTTGTTGTTTTCTTTCCATAGGGAGCCACAAGAGAGCTTAGTCATTTTCCAGCCCTGAAATGCCCATTGTCTCTCTACACCAAGAGAACTTATCAGAGCTCACAGATTTTGTCAATGCATCTGCAATATTCTTCAAAGTGTCCACCTTGACCAGCAACACCTTTTTGTCTTCTATCATATCCCTCACAAAGTGATACTGAACATCAATGTGCTTTGTCTTTGAATGATATGCGGGGTTCTTTGCCAAGAAAATTGCACTTTGGCTATCACAGTCTATCCTTATAGCTCCCCATACTAACCCCATACTTGAACACAATCTATGCAACCAAACTGCTTCCTTGCTTGCATGAGTGGCTGCCATGTATTCTGCCTCTGTAGTTAATAATTCCATGACAAATTGTTTCTTACTCATCCAATTGACTACACCTCCAAATAGGTTAAACACATACCCACTTGTAGATCTTCTCTGATCCAAATCTCCAGCCCAGTTTGCATAAAAAAAGCCACAAATATCCAATACTCTGTCCAATCCCAGTCTTCCCTTGTAGCACAAACCATAATTACTAGTGCCATGCAAATACGTGAAAACCCACTTCACTGTTGTCCAATGCTCCTTCCCTGGTTTTGACATAAACTTGCCTAATACTCCCACTGCATGTGCAATTTCTGGTCTAGTACAGACCATTGCATACATCAGGCTACTGACTACACTTGCATATGGAACACGGGACATGTCCTCTTCCTCTTCTTGTGTCTTGGGACACTGTTCAGAAAATAACCTCACACCTACAGGAATAGGAACGTTCACTGGTTTACTATCCTGCATATTAAACCTATGCAATATTGTCTTGACATACTTCCTCTGGTTTAACCATTGCTTCCTATTTACCCGATCTCTTTTAATTTCCATGCCCAAAATATAGTTTGCAGCACCAAGATCTTTCATGTCGAATTTGGAGGACAATTGGGTCTTCAAATCCTGGATAACTTCTTTGTCATTTCCAACCAACAACATATCATCCACATACAAGACTAGATAAATAACACGGTCACCAATTAATTTAAAATACACACAGTGATCTATTTTGCTTCTGGTGAAGCCAAGTCCCCGTATAAATGTATCAAATTTCTGATACCACATCCTTAGTGACTGTTTTAACCCATACAAAGACTTCTTTAACTTACACACTAGTTCTTTCTTACCCTTCACCCCAAAGCCTTCAGGTTGCTTCATGTAGATTTCCTCTTCTAGATCCCCGTGAAGAAATGTTGTCTTCACATCCATCTGTTCTACCTCAAAATCAAAAGTAGCAACAACATATAAAAGTAATCTAATAGAAGTTACCTTGTCAACAAGAGAAAAAATATCACCAAAATCAATTCCCGGCACCTGGGAATAACCTTTTGCTACCAACCGAGCTTTGTATTTCTCTACTTTTCCTTCTGCATTTGTCTTCCTTTTGAACACTCATTTGCTGCCAGTGGGTTTCCTTCTAGTCGGCAACTCCACCAGATCCCAAGCCTCATCTTTGTGCAAAGATGCCATTTCATCAACCATGGCCTCTTTCCAGAGATTTCCATCCTCTGAATCTACTACTTCCTTCACAGCTCTAGGATCATCATCAATAACAACCAAAGCAAAATTTGAACAGAAAGCAGATGGACTATACCTTTCTCGCTGCCTTCTTTCTCGAACTGATCTTCTCACACCTAGAGTTTGTGGTTCTTCATCTTCTGATTCCTCCTCTGCTATAGAGTCTGATTCTTCCTCCTTAAGCTCAGACTCTATCTTCTCAGGTTCCTTCAGTTGGACTTCATGTTTAATAACATCTTTTACGTATCTGAACACCACATCTTGGCTGTACACAACCTTCCATGTGACTGAGTTCCAAAGCTTATAACCTTTTAAACCATCCTTATACCCAATAAAGATGCACTTTTCAGATTTATTATCCAACTTGGTTCATTTCTCCTTTGGAACTTGTACATATGCATCACATCCAAATACCCTCAAATGTGAAAGAGAGGGTTTCTTACTAGTCCATACCTCTTGTGGAGTCTTATCCTCCAACGCTGATGAAGGTGACTTGTTGACTAGGTAACATGCAGTATCCATTGCCTTTGCCCAGAATTCCTGTCCTAACCCGGCACCACTGAGCATGCTTCTTTCCCTTTCCATCAACGTCTTGTTCATTCTTTCTGCAACTCCATTTTGCTGAGGTGTATATGGAGTAGTCTTCTGTCATGCTATACCACACTTCTTGCAGAATTCTTCAAATTCCTTACTGCAAAACTCTCCACCATTATCTATCCTCAGCACCTTTATCTTCTTCTTTGTTTGGTTTTCCACTAGAGCCTTAAATTCTTTAAACCTGTCAAAGACTTTAGATTTCTTCTTAAGGAAATATATCCATGTATTCCTTGAGAAGTCATCTATAAATGATACATAGTTCACAGACTTACCCAGTGATGGAACCTTCATAGGCTTGAACACATCACTATGCACAAGCTCTAATATATGTTTTTCCCTCTTACCACCAGAGGGGAAACTCACCCGATTCTGCTTCCCGTATACACAATTTTCACAACAATCAAAATCCAGAGAGTTATTAGTCATACCTTCTACCATACCTTTACCATGAAGTATTCAAAGGCCCTTCTCTCCAATATGTCCAAGCCTTTGATGCCACAGCATGGTCTTTTCTCTAGAGACCACTAGATTTTCTGCTCCACTTTCAGGAACCACAGAACTGTTGCACCCATCAATAACAGTGCTACCTTGCAGCTTGTACAAAGTTCTAATCCGAACTCCCCGCATCAATACCAGTGCTCCCCGAACCATCTTGCAGGTATCCTTCTCGAACACTATTTCTACACTTGCATCATCCAGCTTACTAACAGAAATCATATTTCTGGCTAATGCAGGAATATGTAGAACACCCAGAAGTGTTCTAACCCTTCCACCTTGCAACTTCAACTTTACTTTTCCACGACCAATGATTCTAGCCTTCCTGTCATCCCCCAAGAAGACATCACCACCATCATATTTCTCATACTCACAGAACCACTCTCTATGGGGAGTGAAGTGAAAGGATGCAGCTGACTCAATCAACCATGCCTCATGATCTACATGTGTACTTGAAGAAGCCAAGTACACATCCCCACCTTCATCTGAGGTGGTCTTTGCCTCTGTAGAAGGAGCCTCATCAGATCCCTTTCCTTTGTCAGGAGCTTTAGATTTTCAATCCCTTTTGAAGTGGCCTTCCTTTCTGCATTTCCAGCACACCACCTTTACAGGTTTTCCTGGAGATTTAGATCTCCCTCTAGATTTATATCTCCCACTCGATGACTTATTTTTGTTTCTGTTATGGGACCATCCTCGTACAGACAAAGCATCACCATTTTGGCTCTCCATATTTTTCCGTCTCATCTCCTCTGTCAGCAAGGTTGAGACTATTTCATCAAACTGCAAGGTAGTTTCATTGCTACCTGTTGTGATAACTAGACTATCCTAGGAATCTGGTAGAGAACACAACAAACTGATGCACTTATCTTCATCTAAAATTTTAATATCAACAGATGCTAACTGACTTACCACAGTATTAAATGCATTTAGATGCTCTATCACCGAGTCTCCATCTTTCATCCTTAGGTTATACAACTTTTTCCGTAGGAACAGTTTATTCACCAGAGACTTAGATTGGTACAAAGTCCCTAACTTGTCCCACAAAGCCTTTGTTGTAGCTTCCCCTGATACATTTAGCAATACTGAATCTGAGACACACAATCATATTGTGCTCTTTTCCTTCCGATCCAACTTCTTCCATTCTTCATCGGACACTCTCGTTGGTTTAGTACCCGGATCTACCGCGATCCACTAATCTTTATCCACCAACAGATCCTCCATCTTGAGTTTCCACAACTCAAAACTCTGACAATTAAATTTCTCTATCTCTATCTTTCCACTGCTTGCCATCTTCTTTCTAGACCATAATCGATCTTGCAGATCTCCCATTGAATAGGGTCTACCACAAGCCCAAGCAAAACCCCTCAACAACAAAGGCGTCTCCTTGAAGTCAAATCTGCTCCAATACCAAATGTAGGTTTTAATCCCATACAGAAATTACCTGCATACAAATTCTAAAACACAGAAAATAAACAATGCGAGAGAATAACACATAAAACATATATACACAGAGATTTTCCCCTGGATCCCAAAAGCAGGACTACCAGCTTGATTTTTCATTATGTTCTTTTCAATGTTATAATACATATTTATACATGCCGAAGCATCCAATACCATGGACCGAAAACCATTGCATCCAAAAAAATGTGCGAAAATCATGCACAAAACCATAGGTGGGTCCACCCATCCTAACATAGGGTCCAAAACCAAAATTTTCCGAGGCGCTACCTCGAACCCCATAAAGTGGGGTTATGGGTGTGCTTCAAACCCCCTATGACGCCCCCTCCCGCTACACATTCGGTGCAATGAAGGAGGGCTCCACCCCCCCTCTAACCCCATGGTTAACTACGTAGGCTAGTCATGGAAAGAAAATAACACAATCGAACATTTCTTAGACATGAGGAACTTGTATCCTTGTTTTGGGGAGTAGGATCCTAAATCAGCATGTGCCCAAACTAGCTGATCTAGTATCTCTCTCAGCTGCAGATTGGATCTAGATAGTTCCTTGGTAAAGACATTCCATTCTTCCCACCATTGTGGTATTAACTCTAGGTCCATCCTTGATAGCCAGGCTTGTCCCCAAATGGTGGAGTGTCCTTGTTTCCCAATCTGGTTGAGAAATAGGATGCCTTTGGATTCGAGCTGATTGATGAGAGCCAGGGATAGGGAAAAGTTTTCGTTGCATCCTACCCACAGGTCCTTCCCTATCATGATTTGCTCCCCATTCCCTACTTGCCAGGACAATCCCTGTTCTATGATCTTGAAAGCATCAATGGTGGCCTTCCACACTACTGAGGCATTCCCTTTCTTTTTGTTGGGGCTTCTTATCCAATCTTCCAAAGGAATAGGGTTGATGTATTTCCACTTGACCACCATTGTCCACAAGTTCTCCTTCTTAATAATCCTCCATCCTAATTTCGCTTCTAGCGATGGCCTAAAGGCTGTGAGATATTTGATACCCCAAGCACCCCATTCCTTAGGCCTTGCCACCTTCTCCCATGCCACCCATGGGAGAACCAGTTCTTCTTAGATCCTGCCCATAGGAATTTTCTACATATTCTCCTTATTCTTTCCATAATTCCTTTCAGTACCCAAGTCAAAGCAACCCAATACACTGGAATAGCTAGGATTACAAACTTTATGAGAGTCAACCTTCCAACTCTTGAGAGCCATTTGAAGCTCCAATGAGTAATCCTGGCTTCAATTTTTGCTAGAATCCAATGCCAATCCTACTTCCTATAGGCATTTGGTTTCAGCCAAAAGCCCAGATATTTGAAGGGATCATCGAGCTTCCGGACTTCAAAGGGCAAGGCTACTAAAATTTGATTTATTTCTTGTCTGTTGAAGCCTTCCAAAATCAGTTGTGATTTGTCTTTGTTCACTTGCATTCCTGTAGCCTTCATAAATAGGTCTAGAATCCTCTTTAGTTCCCTTATTTCACTGTTACTTCCATTGCTGAAAAGCAAGATATCGTCTACAAATAAAAGGTGAGATATGAACAGATTTACAACTACTTCCAGCCCTTTTATGGTCCCTTTCCTTCTGGCTTCTAGCATTAACTGATTGATTCCCTTGGCTGCCAATAGAAAAAGGAGAGGTGAGAGGGGGAACCCATGTCTCAGACCTCTTTGCCCTTGGAAAAATGTAGAGGCAACCCCATTGATGATCACCGCAAAACTTATGCTAGTTAAACATCCCATGATCCAATTTATGAATTCAACTCGGAATCCCAGGTGAGTAAGCAACATACGGATATACATCCAACTTATTCTGTTGTATGCCTTTGAGAGATCTATTTTCACTACTGCTCCTTTGCCCTTCCTCTGCTTAACACTGTGGATCGTTTCCTGAGCCACCCCGATTGCTTCATGGATTTGTCTCCCATCCAAGAACCCAAACTGTTCTTTTGAGATATTCCTAGATAATATTGGTTTTAATCGGACAGCTATCACCTTTGCAATTATTTTGTAAATGCAATTGCACAGGGAAATTGGTCGAAAATCCTTGAAAGAGACATGTTCTTCCTTCTTTGGGATGAGGGCTATGAAGGTTGCATTAAAGGGGGCATAGATGACCCCTTTCCTTCTGGATTCTTCGACCACATCTGCCACCTCTTGTCCAATTTGTTCGAAAAAGTGTTGAAACAACTCTACTGTCCATCCATCTGGGCCGAGGCTCTTGTCCCTTGCCATAGATTTGATGATGTTCTCCACTTCCTTCTTCGTGACTTCTCCCATGAGTTCCACTGAATTTTCATCATCCACATAACAAGGGAAGCTTTGGGCTGTCCTGATTACTTCAGCCAGGGAAGCTTCCGCTTGTCCTGTGAAGAGGTTTTTGAAATGACTTATCCCCATTTGTGACAAGTTCTCAAAGGAGCTAGCTTCTCTTCCTTCTTCATCCCTCAACTTCCATATTGTATTAACATTCTTCCTTCCTCTTGCATAATTTTGAAAAAACTTAGTGTTCTCATCCCCTGCCCTTAACCAGATGGCTCTACTCTTCAAGCGCCATTGTTCTTCTCTTGTTAGGAGGATTTTGCTCCTTTGACCTTCCAATAACAGTATTCTATCCCTTTTTTCCTGTGTTTCATAGCCATCAACTTCAGGACTTTCTAGATCTTGTAACTCCTTCCCAATTTTGATTAACTCTTCATCTTCTTTTAGTCTCTTTTCCTTAGCCCATTCCACTGTTTCTTTTTTCAGACATTTTAGATTCTCCATGAAAAGGAAGGCTTTGTCCTCCATATCACTAGCCCTCACAGGTCTCCAGGTTTCTTTGAAGAGGGAATTATATGAATCCTCCAACAGCCAGGCAGGGTTGAATTTGAAAGGGGCTGCCAGCTTTTTGGGAGGTTTGGTGAGTTCTAGCAAAATTGGCAAGTGGTCCGAGTTCCCTCCAACACCCACCCACTATCGGAAAGCTGGAACCTTTGCTGCGACCTCTTCACGTAAAAGAAACTGATCCAATCTTTTTGCTATCCAATTTTCCCCTACTCTTCGATTCCTCCAGGTGGGCCTTACTTTCAGCAGGTTTATATCCAACAATTTGTTGCTACTGATGATGTTAGAGAAAAAATCAGATAAAGAGTCTTCTCTAGCAGAGGGACCCCATATTTCAGCCGATCCAATAGAGAAGTTTAGGTCTCCTCCTATCACTAGGTTTGGATTTTTCATTAATGATTTGGAAAACAAGGATTTCCAGAACAATGCTCTCCCCTGGCAAGGCCCATATATGTTTACAATCATTAAATTGGAACATAATTCTAAGGAATAGACTTCCATTCCCATTACTTGATCCATCCCCCATGAGTTATGGACTTTAAACTTTCCTTCTCTGAACCCCGTAGCTAAGCCCCCAGAGTGATCTTTTGCGTCCATAGCCTGAAAGCTCCACCTCGGCAAAAGGATTGATAGGGAATTTGTGACTTCAATTCCCCCACCCAGGGTTTCTTGAAAAAGGAGGATATCCGGGTTGTATCGCTGAATTACCTCTTTTAGAGCCAATTTTTTAGGTTTACTGGCTAAACCCCTACAATTGTAGGATAGAATTATCATTTTTCAACCGTAGGGGAGGGCTTCACTACTTTAAGTGCCCCAGAAATTGACATTTGTTTCCCATCTGCGATATCTAATTTTGCTTGTAACTGAGCCTTTGATAGATTAGTTTTCCTTCCTCTTGCCTTCCGATCACTAATTTGTGATAGGTGCATTTCAAGTCCCGCCACCGCCACCCAAGGAAGTGGTTTCTTCCTCTCATGGTCTGAGGTTATAATGGTTTGAAACAGAAGGAGTGTCTTCCTTCATACACTCCCCTTCACCCCTAGCCAACTCACAGTTCAGATCTAGGTTTGGATAGATGTAATAATACTTTCCATTTGTGTGTTATCAGTGCAAGAAATAGGAATTCCAATATTTTGAGCTCTGGAAGGACCAGGCAAAAAGCCAACAGATTTTAAAGAAAACGCAGGAGAAAGAGAAGGTATGGCTGAGTCCAGACCCGTACCCTCAATGACGACTATGCAGAGTTCAACAGTGTTCTCTGAAGTAGTCGGGACCCATGCTTCCTCTTCTTATGATTGAATAGGAAAATTATCAGGCGTAGGTTCTTCTTGCATCTCCTTGCCTTCATTCGTGACCTCCTGAAGCTGGTCAATATCCATCTAGTCCATCCCTTTGCCCTTCTTCAACTGTTGTTCCTTTGTTACCTCCATCCAAACAATCCCAGGTTCAGCCTTCCTTTGCTTCCTTCGTCTTCTATACCCCAATGGGCACTCTTTTACCAAGTGTCCATATACGTGACACCTGTGGCAGTGAAAAGACAGGTGTTCGTAGTCTAACTACTGAACATATGAGTACTCCTTATATTGGAGCTAGATATCTTCTGCTAGTCCAGCCCACAGAGTTAAACTTACCAGTATTCGTGCCATCCCCATCTCCTTCGACTACACAAAAGACATGTCTGTCTCCAGATATTTTCCCAGATGTTTCCCAATTGCTTTGAAAATCGATTCCACCCAAAGGAATGGTGGAAGCCCTGGCACAAAGCCAGACTGGGATCTCGTCCACCCTCTCTCTCTGTGTGTGAAACAACGGGTTCCATCTTTTGAGAAGTATTGGATGTTTGCCGAAGGCCCAATTCCTTTCTAGAACCCAGTCCACTACCTTTGTCTTCAAACTTCACCATGAACCAACCTTTTTCCATTGATGTTACTTGGAATTCCTTATCTGGTGTTGCTTTCTAATTTTGACAGGCCCAATCCTGTATGAAATGAGTTGAATATTTTTTTCCCCTTGCCCTTCCAGCCAAAGTTAAATCAGCCACTTCAATGGCTTCATCAATTTTTACATCTATACCCAGAACTAGATTTGCAACTACCTCCTTCTTTTTAATTATTTTAGGTTTTTTCCTCTTCTCCCCCACCTGCCTCTTGCTTGGCCCTTCCTCCCTGTACTATGTTGTTGCTTTAACATTTAGTGGATATTCCTGGAGTGCGTTGGCACTCCTCGTTGCAATGAGTCATCTTCCTCCTTCTTCCTCCCTTCCTTCTGCTACCCCTCTACCATTCCCTTCCTCTAATCTTGCTAGGTTTACTGCTATTCCTTCCTTTCCCCCTCATCTAGGTCTTTTTCTAGACTCTACGACATCCTCCAAATTACCCAAATCCCCTGTAAATCCCAAGCTACAGACCAGGGATTGGTGGTGTTTCTCACTGGGTTTCCCTAGGCCCTAAGATTCCTTCTCCTATCCTGGTACCAGGAACTGCTCTGCCTCAGCGAACCCTAGATCTGCCACTGGCCCAAACCCTAGGCTCTGCTTCTCAGGATTCCTCAAGCCACAACTTATTACTATGTCCTCAAGCCCTCTAGAGTGAAAATGACTAAGAGGGTGAGGAGGATCTGTACTTACTTGAGAGATTCTTGTTGCCTTCACTTCCAGTGCCGCAAACGTCTGAGGCAACTTCCCTTGGTTTTGAAAAAGAACTAGATCTTTCTGGCTGCTTAGAGACGACAACCCTAGACTCTCCTCCAGCAACCCTAGGGTTTTCCTATGCTTCCAGGCCAAATCCAATCCTCCTTTTTCCTTCCTTGAATGTCCAGCTCGACGAATATACTTCTCTATGTTCTGATCTATAACCTCCAAGCCCCAAACTGACAGAATGTCGCCAGGTTCGAGATCTAAATCGACGACATCATTGGGTTTGACCATTTTTTAATTTGGTTAGAGCTTGGTAACTGCTGAATTTGCCTTGGTAACTGCTGCCCGTTCCCTTCTCCTTCCACTGTGCTGTTAGCTATTGTGTGATACATAGTAGAAGCGGCAACACATATGAGCAAACAACCAAACCCCGTAACCACTTCGGCTTCCATTATCTATAGGCATGCATGGGATGGATGCCTGGTTCCCAGAAGCCCCCGTCGTCGGTCACCTCCAGTTGTCCCCTTCCGTCCGCCCCTACATGCCACCTCCTACCCTATCTCGACCAGGTCCCTGCTCCCATACACCTCCCTGTCTTGTTCACGGTCCCTGCGCGCTCCACCTGCAGAGCCCTAGGCCCCTGGGTCTGTTCCCCATGCAGCTCTAAACCCTAGCTCCAGCGCCATCCCCCCCTCCACTTCTAAACATCAATTAATGATAAATATGCTTCACTTTTCCCTTTGAATCAATTCAAACAAATTTTTCAAACCAAACTTATGCACATTTTTAAAAATGACTACACACCTTTTTTCTCTTTGTAGGAGCTCGATATTCAATCTATTGTATATATGTAATTTCAGATCTCCAAGGTCTGAAATTTAGTCCTATGATATCCCTCTATGTCCTCTTTCCAACCCCACAAGTCTGATCTAGATTGGATTCTCCATGAAAGAGTTATGTCAAATCTCCCATGATGAACTGATTATAGACTAGTTCAGTAGAGCGAATTTTTACGAAGTGACACGTGTCATTGTTTGTATCTTTGGCCCTAAAAATGATACAAAGAAAAGTACAGTCTATACTCTTTAAGAAAATACTTATGAAATTTAAATCCGATGCTTAGAGAAAAATTTATAATGCGTTTTGCAAGGTGACATATTTGAGATTGAATTCGGGAGCCTGCAAAAACCATAACTTCCTTAGTTCATATCTCTAAAAATATAGCGCAAAAATATCTGTAATTTGGTCTCAAGGTTCATCACGATTTCAGCTCAAATGGGTTTTAATTGCAGGTTTTGAAGCTTCATAGAAAAAATGTTATAGTAAAAATTCCACGATGACCTATTTGAAGCAGTGAAACCCTAGAATCCAAAGCTCTGATACCAATTGTTATGCAACCAACTCACAAAATAGAAGAATGAGATAGATCAACAACTTCAAAAGTAGTCTCTTCGAGGGGGAAACCTCCTTTACATTACACAAATCAAAATTTCCTAGATGATACAAATGACAAGACCTCCTTTATATATAGGAGTCTAAGGGGTCAAAATATAATTAGAGCCGACATAACAATAATAATGTAAGCGCACAACAATAAAAATAGTGAGCTTCTATGGGGCACAATAATAATAGTATGGGGACAACATGGGAACAAAAATAACAATAATGAACTACAATGACAATAATAATAAGGTAATACACTAGTATTATAGGGACCTAACATTCTCCCAATCCTTATATGGCATTTACTACTTTATCAACACAGAGAAAATAAGCTGCAATATTTTCGTATTCATTATTTCTTAGTTGCTCAAATTTTCCACTAAAGATATGAAGCTTGGCCTCCTTGACCTTTTTGTCCCCTTCATACATATTTTGGAGGTTATCCCAAATTTCTTTTGTAGATGTTCAATGCATTACATTAACATACATTGACTTTTTAGACCATTCAAAATAGAATTCCTGGATTTAGCATTACTTTCATAAAGATTCTTACCTACATGAACTATTGGAGGAGCAAAGGGTTCTTTGTATCTAGTCATTACAAGGTGCCAAATATCGTATCCATGTGCTTTCACATATGATTTCATCCTTCCACTCCAAAGCACATATTTCTTGCTTAGTAAATAGTGGAACTCCATTCTTCATGCAATCCATGATCTCCCTTCCAATGGTTAGACTGCTTGTGAAGGAACTTCCTATGATAACAATTGTTGGAAATACTGAGAGGGGGGTGAATAAATATGACACTTCAATTAGTTAATTTTAGGCTTTAGAGCATTAATTAGCATTATAGTAAACATAAACAATTAACAACATCATTCAGCAATGCACAACATCATAGACAATACTCTTGAGTTTTTTAGGTGGAAACCCTTAAAATAGAAAAAACATTGAACACTTTTAATATAAGTATTTTCAAGACTACATCAATGGGAAGATCTAACTTCCAATATTTTCAAACTACAGCTGGAAGGAGGCTCGAACCCCTTGATTTATCAACTCCAATTGAAAGGATTCTCTAGTGCCCTATTTTATCTCATGTTTGTTGATGTGACATGTGCCATTGATCCCTTAGGTGTTATGGCCTTGAATATTCTTCCCTTTTTCTTTTTTTGCTAATGAAGACTTTAAATAATGGTGAGTCAAGATTTATTAACCTTTAACTTCAAAACCTCCTCTTTAATGATTTTTGCATAGTCCTTTATGAAGTGAAACATTTCAAATCACAGAAAGAGACATAATATACCTCAGAATGCAACAAATGTGTTCCCTTAGTTTTGGGACCAACTTATAACTATGAATACGTTTCAGAAATAATGTGCATCATGGATATGCTTCAATTGTAAATTTTAGCTTAGAGCACACAAGAATACCCTTTTTCAACTCTTGAACAATAAATAAACTTACAAATCATACATTTGTCTTAGTGATGAAGAAAGTGCCACTAAATGTTGACTAGATCTTTTACTGATTGATCAAGACTTTCTCCAATACTGAAAGTACCCCAAGATTAGTATTGATGATATCAATGCCTTCTCTCTTACTACAGGGCAAGTGTACTGCCCAAAATTAAATCTCAACGAGGTTAGTGATTCTTATACAGTCCCACAGTGTAACATGCTTTGATAAGAACTAAAAATGCATCACATAGAGTAGCCCATCCAAATGCCTTAGAAAATTATCCTCAATGAGTGCAAAAGATAGCCATATATCACAACAATGAGGAATTTGATTTTATTTTATCATAATAAAGAATCAATCATAGATAATGTTCTATAAATAATCAACACAAAGATTGGCAATAAGTAGCCTCAGGAGGATATAAAAAATACTTGAAGGCTGAGAAACAGATGGTGTCCTCATGGTGGAAAAAATTAGGCTTAGATAACATGAACAATAACCTTGAACAAAGATCAATAGTCCACATAGATGCTCAAAGATGATATCAGATTACCTCCAAATTTTCTTCATAGGAGAGTTCCTTCTGAATTCCGGTAGAAATATTCATAGAGAGTTTGCACTAAATCACAGAGGTGCCACATTGTGACACTTCAAGTATCTCCAAACAAGAAGGATTGAGATGACTTCCCAGAATTTTCTTTGGTCCAGACCTCAAAATGTTGTCATAGGAGTCCAAAAATTATACCCTAGACACAACCCTAGAATTCCTCAGAATTCCTTCCAAATATACCTCAGAGCTACAACGAGAAGCCACCAAAATTTAATTTGCTCAAGGCTAAAATAAAGTTTTAGGATTTGCACATTTGTTGCAGGAAGTAGCCTTAGATAGGTGCAAATGGCCTCAAATAATCCAACTAGATCAACTTTAGGAAAAGAATTGAATGGCCTCAGAGATGCTCAAAAAACCCAACAAAAAAACCATAGCAAGATATATAAAAATTAAACTTCAAATACCCAAGACAATCTCAAAATTTGACCTGTTGGTTAAAATTTTCGTGACTATTCAAGGGTCACAGTGATCACAAAATCTTTCACAAAGATGTGTGAATCAAGTTGTGTTTAGAGGGCATACCAACCTTGTAATTTATCTAGGCTAAGGTTACTTCTAGAGGGGAGGCCAACCGACCTGTCAAGGGAGGGAGCCGACCTCAAAGAAATTTGAAATTGAAATTTCAAAAATTAATATTTTTTTAGCAAAAAATAAACCCCTTTGAAACCAACTTGATTAGAAAATTTAGTATTATTTTCTTCTCCATTTGAGGGGCTGACTTGGTCCTTTCCTTACCACCCACGTCTTTTTAATGATTGCACAAATTTTAATTAGTACAACCTTTGTTTGGTAGGCAAAGCTTAATGTAAATTTTGCCAAATTGAGGATCAACATGATGTAAACTATTTTGGGGTATCATGACCATGCTTGGGAGTTTCTACCTTCTTGAAGACATATACCACACATGGTGAGGATCCATGTGGCATGCCACCTACCATTGGAAATGACATGATGAAGATAAGACGATGGCGATGGTCATGTGAGCGAATTCACAGTTCTTTGTTGTCAACTTCTTCAACAAGTGTAGGGAAATATGATTTGATTTGGGCTTCTAAGACATATTACCATTGGAGATTCCAATCAATGAAATTTGTAGACAAATATTAAGAGCATTCATAGACCAATGTTGGCATCAATGACAACACCATTCAATAAGATCCCCCTTTTTCATTGATGGAAACACACATACTCCCCTTACGATTGATTTTGAACTTATCTTGATTTCTCTCCCCATTTGACATCAATGGCAAAGGGTTACTCTCCATGATGAAATATCTTCCTTTGTCTTCTTGCAATAGAATACCTTTATCCCCCTAACATGCTACTCCTTTCACAAATTGCCACAACTGATTGCACCTTTCAGTATGCATTACTCAAAAGATTTGCCTCTTTGAAAAAACCATGAGTCATTTTGCAATTTTGTTCATGACTTTGCTTCCTGCTCCACTAAACACAAAGCGAGAAAATTTTCCCATAGTTCTGACTACTAATCTAACAACATCTTCCCATCTACTTTCTACCAACCTCCTACTTAGACTCACCATATTCAACACCGAGGGGCAAGGAGTCTTAAATTGGATTGTTCAAAATGATATATGAATGAGTGTTATTGTAGGATCATCATCCTGAATCTCGATATCTTCTTCTCCATTTGTAGATTCGTCATGGTCTTGTGTGTCTTTCCAATTTCTAAAAGTATGACCTCTGGGATTTATTCATTTACCTGTTCTTTTTGCTTTTATTTTATTCTCCAAACATTCTTGTTCCCAAAATTAGTTTTTTTCTCTCATGGAATACTTCATTATGCTTCTACAATCACAAGCTATATGTCCTTAGTTGTGGCATTTGAGGCATTCGACATGATACCTGAATGATAGCGCAATTGAAATATTTGGGTATCGGCCTTGTGTTCATGTGAACTTTCTTCTAGGATTTTGATAATAATTTTGATAATTATCCTTGTCGTAAGCTCTGCAATCCCTAGACTTGTTCCCAAAGTTAGTAGATGAATAAAAATAACCAAGAAATATGCTAGGGTACCTAGATGCGGGCAATCTTGTCAGTGGTGTAACTTTTTTTGTAAGCTTCTTCTCGAGTCCTCTCTACTATAGGTTGTTGATTCCACCTTCTCTTATTCTTTTTTAATGGCATACATTCTTCCTTGTTGATGGAATCATTGATGACATCTACATAACTTTTCTGCTCCGCTTCCATTCCTGCTGTCATGGAACTTGAGCCCTTCTCAACATGGGAGACCTTGTAACAACCTAATCCATATTTGTCGTCACATGGTATTTGACTAAAAATGATTTTATCCAACATTTTGGTGATATTAAAAAAATTATGATGGACATTTTTCTTCTAAACTTCCTTTCTTAGAAATACTATCTCCTCTTCCAAATTTTCTTTCTTCTCGACATTTTCTTCTAGTTGATTTTTGAGTATTTCTTCAATATTTTTGGATTCCTCTAATTGGAATATTAGGTTGATGATGATCTTCTATAATTCTTCAACCTTCTAGTTGAGATTTTTAGCGTGTTCCTTTATTTCACTCAATTCAACTTCTAATGCCTTGATGTTCCTCCTTTAGATACTTTAAAGTGTTGATAAGATCTCTTTCAAGGTCAGATTCACCTTCTTCTTCATCTTCTTTATGAGATTTCTTTCGATTGTCCTTTGCCGCAAATAACAACCTTCTTATGTCACTTTTGTTGTTGCTATCACTTTGTTCATCAAATGAAGAAATGTCTTCTTTTGAGTAGAGACTTTTCTTGAAGACCTTCTTTTTACTTTGTTTTTGGTATATTTTCTAATCATTTTTTGCCTTATTTGGAGCTTCTTCTACTTCATTATCTAAACATTTTTCATAAGGAAATTTTGAAATGAAATGACCAATTTCATGAAAAATTGGAACACTTCAAGGGGAGCTTACCTTTGTACTTTCTAATTCCTCTCTTCAACTTCCAAACAAAATTGGGAATTTATTCATCCAAAATCTCGTCAGAGCTGTAATTGGTGCTTGTATTTGATTGTTGCTTATTTTTCCCTATATTCATAGATGTTGTGAAAATTGATTCTCTTTTAGATTTGTTCTCCTATTCTTTTCTCATTTTGTAGGCTATAAGTAATCCATGTAGCTCATCCATGTTGATATTCTCTACGTTTGATTTTTTCTAGCACTAATACTGTAGTGTCAAATCTCATTGGGAGTGATCTTAGTACCTTTCAGATAACTACCTCACTTTCCATTGGTTCTCCCAATCCTTGTATTGCATTTAATACTTTGTCAAACCAAAGAAAAAAACTACAATATTTTCATCTTCATTCATTTTAGCTACTCAAATTTTCCTCTGAAGGTCTGAAGCTTGGCATTCTTGACATTTTTGTCCCTTTCATATATATTTTTGAGATTATCTAAAAAATATTTTGTAGACGCACAATGCATTACTTTAATATAAATTGGCTTTGTTATACCATTGAAAATAACAATCCCAACAAAATCATTACTTTCATAAAGCTTCTTACCTGCATCAAATATTAGAGTAGCCGAGGGTTCTTTGTATCCTATCATTATAGAGTGCCAAACATCATATCTTCGTGCTTGCACATATGCTTTATGTAACACCCTCCTCCCATATTTACCCAAGTTAACTGGTCCACTGGGGTAAACATGTGATGAGAGGATACTATGATGTAATTCAGCTCCCCATGTACAATTAAGGAAGTGGAACCGAAAATATCAAACCAATATAACCTTGCACACAAGGTACAAAACCATCAAGAGCCAACCAACCCTTCCAGGTGACTAACCTTGGATATAAATTGACATTTCACTAATTTGGACCCCTAGCCGCTCCCATGACAAGATATACATGTGACTAAGGTCTTCCAGTCAGTCCCACAAAATGCATGCCAACTATTGTGGACTTTTTCAGCTAGTTCTGAGCCAATGACCCCAAATTTTGTGCCACTTTTTCAAGATCAGGACTCAGGCCATTACCTAGAACTTCATGAAACTTCTAGAAATGATAAAGAACAATGGAATAAAGGTAATAATGAGAACATTTGATCAATGACTTGACTGAACCCCTACTAGCCATGACAGAAATTTCATAAAACATGTCACAAATATGTAATATGTTAGAAAATTATATATTACAGAGTAATGGAACACTAAAATATATTGCAGAAATATAAACAAAAAAATGCATAAAACAAGAGAGACACAGATATACGTGGTTCACCCAATTTGGGCTACATCCACGAAGAAACAACCAGTCCTTCATTTTAAATTATCCAACAAAATGAAGAGATACAACCTACAACATATCCGATGTAATTCCCTCTTTGCTCTTAAACATTCTCCTCTCCCTTTCTTGCTCAGAATACAGATCTACATAGCCGCAATACAATTCCCTCATATATAGTGAGGGTTTTCCTTCTAGGGCAAAAAAACCTAAATTAAATATAACTTCTACTGTCAGATCTTCGCCTAATAAACAACCCATATTTACTACGAAATTACAACATTTTACAAGGAAAATTTACATCTATTTTTAGCTTCGGGGGTGCTGCCCCCGATCTCCCCCCTGGTGGCGCAAATTTACAAGCGGCGTTGCTGCCACATTATGAACTAGGGTCCAATGCAGTGATACCTCTGAATAATGAAGATAATTAGGCTTCACACCCAAAAATATTCCACTTGGAGACTAATTATAGAAACGCCACCGCTGCTTCATTTGATGGACAATGACTTCACTTTCAACCTGGATGTTTGTCATCTTCTTTTTTTGCTAAAGCAAGAGTCGTACCTTCTATTTCATTAAATTGGAAAACAAATTACATAAAATACAACATTCCCAAAGGAACTATGGGCCAAAGAAGTAACTATCCTCTTAAAGCCTAGGGCACCGAGCTAAAGGCTTAAAAACCAAGCCAAGGTCCCACAAACAAAACTACAATACCCACGAAATACAAACAAAGCTGAGACCGTTCGATCCCCCCTTAGAGATCTGACGGACGAGGCTCAAATTGGGGCGGAAACAAGCAAACACTTTAAAATTAGAATCAGACCCGATGAGGAAATAGGGACCAATCTAAAAGGATTTCAGGTCCGAATGGGGGGATAACCCTTGAGCATGTAGATCTCCCGAAATCCACCGATTCCCACCATGAAGTGAAACAAGCACGAAAGATATTCCTCACTCGGACCTGCATACTTTTTCTTAACCGTCGATTCTCCTCGCCAGATCCAACTGCGGAGATAACATCGCAAGACCTAGAAGCATGACGATTTACCGCGTGAAAAACAACCCGGACCCACCAACATGCTCGCTTATTCTTGACTATAGATTCATCTTGCTTGATCCGATGGTTGAGGATCATATCACACGAGCCAAAAGCACCGAGAATTACCATGAAATGAGGGCGGTATTCCCTCCCCTCCCTTGGCCATGTGTTTCTAGGTGAGTGGAATTGCTCCCAACTGCGAAATACCACTTCCAGCTTTAAGGGCATGCCAAAAACCATAAACCACCCCAAGAGCGATATTGCCTTACAGAAAGAAAAACAAGGGTTTTAATTCTACCGAGAAAGCCTGGACTGCAGCCCCTCGCACCATCCCATCTCCTCGGGCACATGAACCAATGTAATATGGAAATAATCCATCTAGTCGTCCATCCGAGAAACAGTGTCTGCCGAGCAACTTCCACCTGAAACTTTTGTGTTTGTACTTACCAAGGTTGAGGAGGTTGACAATGACTTGCATCCAAAATATGACCTCACTTCGAAAATAACACTTCATAATGAAACCAAATCAACTAGACCCCGTCTCTATGGCTCTGTTTCAAAACACCATTCTGTCCTCATCTGCCTAATCGTGACAATGTGCTTTTAATCTATTCTGAGGCATATTTTGCCAACTCAGCGTGACCCTAATTTTGGTGCAGAGCACCCCTTGATTGGCCAGAATGTCCGCCAATTTATTTTCCGTCCTTTGCACATGGGTAAAACTCACTGTACAAAAGCACAGGAGGTGAAGTTGAATCTGTTGAAAGCCCTAGAGCAACCTCCAGTGTTTTGTGACTTTTTCCAGCTCCGTGCCACAACTGATTCTCTTGACCGAGCTAATGATTAACTTAGAATTAGCTTCGACTATTATATTCTGGAGATTATCCTACTTCAGGAATTCTAAACCTTGGTCAAGAGCCATTAATTCCACCATATTGTTAGTGGCTCTTCCCAAATGGCAATGGAATATGAAAAGGATACAGTCGTTTTCATCCCTCAATACCCCTCCAAAGCCAGCAATACCTGGGTTTCCTTTTGAAGCCCCATTAATGTTGTATTTCAAAAAACCCTGAGGGGGAGGATGCCAGTAATCTTGCTTAGTATCCAGTTTCAGTACCTTCCTATCCAAGCCCTGTGGTATAAGCCCCTGCATACCCAACTGAAGAAGTATCTGCATTTCAGCTTCTGAAGGTGGATTCTTTGGGGAAGTTCGCACTATAGTACCTACCATCTCCTTAAGTTGTCTTAAGATCTGCTCAAAAATGCGTTGGGAGGAACTTTTTTCATTTTTGAAGATTCTGTTGTTCCTTTCTTTCCAGACATTCCATATTATGAAGCTTGGCGTTAAAGCCCAAGCTGAGCCAAGATATTCATAATTAGAGAAGTTTCGTCTCTAGTTATTTAGGGTGTTGATAATGCTTCCTTTGTCCCTGTCTATTTGTTGGAAAATAGTGGCAAAAGTATCCCACAACCTGGAGGTGAAAATGCAATTATTGAGAAGGTGCTCCATAGTTTCCTAAGTCAAAATTTTCTTGTGATGTACCAGCCACATGAAGAGTTTGATATTCATCCATCCTTGGTGCCTCCATAGGTTCTGCCAATCCCTGTCCGATACATTGGAGTCTAGCTCAAGGAGTATGCGTTTTGCCTACTTAAGATTGAAGGCACCTTCATTATTGTTGCCCCATCTAAGTTGGTCATGCCCCCCTGTCACTAAAATTTTCCTTTGGTCCAACATTTTCAGAAGTGCCTCATCTTTTGCTTTCAAGGGGCTATCATCCCTCTAATCAATATTCTTCCAGGTTCTCCATTTTCCTTCACTATTGGTTTGATCCAAAAAATATTTTACCTTAAATAACCCTTTGGTATATGTTTCTTTCTTGAGGTACAGAAAGTTCTCTCTTAACAGTGTAGGTTCTTGTTGCCATTTGTCCTCCCAAAACAAAGCAAGATCTCCCTCTCTGATTTCCCAGAAGCTATTATTTTGTACTAAGCCTCTATTCTCCCAGGCCTTATTCCAGATGTGTGAGCCCTTTATGATGCCAGACATCCTTATGTGATCATTTTCTTGCCAAGTGCTAGCATCTTTTTCTTTCTAGATACTAGCCCACTGAGCCTTTGGGTCTTTTACCCAACGCCACCATAATTTTGCCCCTAAAACTTTGCTTAGTACTTTTGGATCATCCAATCCAAGACCCCCATGGTTTTTAGGATTGAAAATCGTATCCTATGCTACCAAGGCCCATTTCTTTCTCTCCTCCCCCTTACCCCAAAGAAATTATCTTTGAATGGTTCTAAATTGCTGCAAAACTCCTTTTGGAGCTGGAAGGGCTGATAGCATGGAGACGGGGATTGATTGAAGAACAACTTTTGTAAGCACTAATCGACTAGCCAAGCTTAAAGATCTAATAGTCCATTTCCTGATTTTATCCTGCATCTTATTAATCACTAGCTCCCAAATGCTCTTGTGCAAAGGTTTATTAGTTAGAGGAACTCCCAAATATTTGGAAGGAAGGACATCCCTTTGAAAGCCCAGAATTATGGAGATATTTCTCTGAATGGCAATATTGGTATTAAAGAAAAAAATATTATATTTGGAGAGATTAACTTCCATACCTGTAGCCATGGCAAAGTCACACAGGATTTGTTTATACGCTAGTGCTTCTTTGACCGTGGGGATTCCCTGCAGCATAGTATCATCAACAAATTGTTGATGGGTCAAAGCCTGTCCAGTCTCAGAAAGTTGGAGACCCTTGATATTACCAAATTCTTTCGCATGCTTGATAGACCGACCAAGTCCTTCCATCATGAGGATGAAAAGAAAGGGAGAGAGAGCGGATCTCCCTGCCTGAGGCCTCTTGAAGGAGTAAAAGTGTTGGAAGGAGAACCATTAACCAGAATTGAAAAGATAGAAGAAGTTACCAGGGCCATGACCCATCTAACCCAGTTATGATCAAACACAAAGGCTATAAGGACCTTCCTGATATAGGTCCAATTCAACTTATCGTAAACTTTGGCTAGGTCCAATTGCATTATCATTCCATCCTTCCTATCGCTTGATAATGAGTGCACCACCTCATGTGCTTGAATGATGTTATTGAGAATTTGTCTGCCCTCCACATAACCAGATTGCTCCACAGAAACTAGAGTTTGAAGAAGTGGTTTGAGTCTATTGGCAAAAACCTTGGATATTATCTTGTATACCACATTGCAAAAAGCTATGGGTCTAAACCTATATGAAGTTTGAGCATTATCCTGTTTGGGGATCAGGGAGATGAAGGAAGTATTGAGCACCTTCAAAATGGTTCTATTCATCCTGGAATATTCCATTAAATTCAGGATATCTTATTTAATAATGTTCCAATAAGCTTTAAAGAAATTCACATTGAAACCATCAAGGCCTAGCGCTTTACCATTCTGCATTTCTTTGATGACCTCACTAACCTCCTCTTCAGTCACTGACCTATTAAGATTGAAATTATCCTCTCTAGTTACCAACCTAGGTATATGCCTTGTTAAGTCCCTAATAAAATGATCTTCGTCTGAAATGGTTTCCTTTGCTATACCTCGAAAGTGCTGAACTAACATAGCTTTTATATCTTCATGGGAATAAAGTAGATGACCTCCCTCGTCCTTGATCGAAGAGATCCTATTATGAGATCTGTTCGCCATGGTGGAACTGTGGAAAAATCTAGTGTTTCGCTCCCCTTCTTTTAGCCATTGAACTCTAGATTTTTGTCTCCAAAATATTCCTCTTGTTTACATAAATTCTCCCAGATTTGATGATGTTTGGTGACTTGAGCATTTCTGACTTTATCAAAGCCATCCATGATAAGGGCTTGATTGAGTTCCTGCATTTTATCTTCAACGGCTTTTTGCCAAATTCATTCTTGTTCCAGTATTTAAGTCTAAGCTTGATGTGCTTTAGTCTTTTGTGTACTAGGAACATTCTTGTACCCTGAGTATTTTGATCTTCTATCCACCATTTTGTAATGTTGCTGATGAAATCTGGGTGGGTAAGCTAGATATTCTCAAATCTAAAAGGTCTATTCTTGGGGGTACCAATGCCCTGAACCTCAAGTTGAACAGGCCAATGGTCCGAGCCTCAAAAAGGGAGAATTCTCGTTTTCATTTCCTTGTCAGTGAGCATAAGGTCCTTTGAGATTATGAATCTTTCTAACTTTGAGGCTACTTGAGACTCTCCTCCTCTTTTATTGTTCCAAGTAAAGAGACCATTACTCATATCAGTGTCAACTAGCTTCATATTATCTATAAAAGTTTGAAATGTTGAAGAGTCTTTGCTTAAAGTTCTGGTTCCCCCTTTTTTCTCCAAAAGTGATTTGATCATGTTGAAGTCCCCACCCATGATCCATGGTACTCCTACATGTCTGTCTCTTAGATCCACAAGAGAATCTAGAAACCTGAGTTTATCATCCATTCTTTGAGGGCCATAAACATTCGTGACCAGATAAGTCTCCCTATCTCCCACAGGCTGAATAACCACTGATAAATAATTCCTAGATGCCTCAGCATCTATTATGCCAATCTTTTTGGGGTTCCAAAGAGTGAGTATGCCTCCTGCTATATTATCTGCTTTGAATTCTATAAACTCAAATCTATTGAGCCATTTGATGTGAATTTCTTTTATTTTTTGAATGGAACATTTAATTTCTTGGATAAAGATCATATCCAGAGCTTCTTGTTTCATTCTATTGCTAAGTATTCTTTGTTTTCTTTTACTACCTAGACCTCTGATATTCCAAGATGTGAACTTCATTATTAAAGATTTGTAAAGGAGTAGCTAGTTAGGTCTTTCATCTTACTTGAATCTATCATTAGCTTTCCACATTCCATCAATAACTCGTTCTGCTTTTTTCTGCCTCTTTTCTTTCATGGGTTTATAGGTGCTAATCCTGGTGTGGTTTTCATAGTTTTCACACCTTCGTTGCCTTGCCTTTCATTGTTTCTTTGCCTTTCTAGCCCTTTAGCCAGAGTTTTCCATAGGACCAACTGTTGTACTTTGTTGAACTCTTCTTGAGGTAATGAGTCTACCCCTCCCATGGTCCCCTGTTTCAAGAACCCTTCCAGATCTAGGTGTTCTCTATCAAGAATCTCCTACAGTTCATGATCCTCCATTTCCATGCCACTTTGGGTCATTTCTTGGTCCATATCTGGTTCTCCATCACTCAGCATAGTCTCTTTCTGTTTATCTATATCTTGTGTTTGTTCACTATCTTTTTCTTTCTCCTTATCCACTGGGCTTCCTTCCATTACCTGATCTACTTTTGTTATCTCTTCTTCTTCTTCGAGTACTTGGAACCTGTTCAGACTGGCCTGTTTCCCTTCTGTTTGATGTTGCTTTGGCCCCCTTTTGCCCCCTTTTCCTCTATATCCCACTTTGTGAAATCTTTCAGTATCTTTCATTGTGGTAGCTTTACTTCTATTCTCTTTTTTACTGAGAGGGAAGTCCTTAAATAGGTGCCCATGCTCATGGCACTTGCGACATCTGAAAGGAATATGTTCATAATCTACTGTTTGCACCCATTCTTCATCAAAAACTTCCAAGATGACCTCATCTAGTAGAGCTCTAGAGAGATCCATATCCACACATATTCGTGCGAAGGAAGTGTATTTTCCCCTTCTGGTGGCCTCAGAAGCTTTGACAAAACACCCTAATTTGTTTCCTATGGCAGATAATGATTCTGTTTGCCAGTAATCAAGAGGTAGGGACTAGAGTCTTACCCAGACCGAGACCGAAGTGAAATTCTCTTGCTTCGAGACAAAATTCATCATCCACGGCTACATGTAGAGGCCTGCTACTGCATAGAAGTAGGGCCCTCCTTCAAACACCCTGTCTTTGTCCTCAATATTTGTAAACACGACAGTGAAGAAACCTTTTGACCCAAGATGTAGATCTATGCTTCCTTTTGGTTTCTAATGGTATTTAATCCACGTTTGTAATGCATTTTCAGTGGGCCATAATCCCATGAATTTACAAATGATAGCATAGGTTCACATGTGGTCTCTGTGCACCCGCAAAGCAGGATCATTTAAAACTACTTTGGGTGTGACCTCAGCCTTGGGTTTACATGGCCCCTTTTGTGCTTTGTTTTTTTCTCCTTGTTCCTTGTATTCTTTGTCATTTTATTTTGTGCTATTATTCTCCCTTGATTTGGTTAAATCTTGCTCCTCTTCCATGTTCCTTTCTCCTTCTCATGAAGGACCTCTAACAGTTTCTAATGGTTTCTTACCTCAGTTGGCCACGACTTGCCTGTAGGAGGGAGTGGAGCTCCCCCATTTGCACCCTTCCATGGAGTTCAACACTTTTAGAAGCCTGAAACCCTAGCTCTTCATCCACGTTCACCTCGTCTCTCTGTCCTAGGGTTGAATATTCCTCTTCCAAGTTTATCAGATGTTTCTCATCTTCATCATCATACTTGAAGACCAATTGAAACCGAGAAGAATATCAATTTCTCCCTGATTACAACTTTTGTTAAGATATTTGCAGGATTTTGGCTAGTGTGTATCTTTCCAGCTTCAACTTTCCATCTTCCAACATTGATCATATGAAATGGTACTTGAGCTATATATGTTTAGTCTTGGAATGAAATGCAGAGTTCTTTGCAAGACGTATGGCACTTAGGCTGTCACTGTATAACCTTCCCAACTCCTTCTTAACAAATTCATCCGGAAACCTTTGTAACCAAATAATTTCTTTACTAGCATCTCTAGCAGCAACATACCCTGCTTCTGTCATTGAGAAAACAACAACACTTTGCAATTTTGAAACCCCACTGATAGTTGTTCCACGTACAATAAACACATACGCTGTTGTGCTCCTCTTGTGATCTCTATCACCTGCCATATCTGCATCAACATATCCCTGTAGAGAAATGTTTGAACCACCAAAGAATAATGCTTGATTTGTGGTACCTCTCAAATACCTAAGAATCCACTTCACCGCCATCCAATTTTTGTTTCCTCGATTGTTCATGTGCCTGCTTACAACTCCCGCTGCATGTGCAATATCAAGCCTCATGTAGACCATTTCATACATTAAGCTTCCAACTGTTGATGCATATGGAAATTTAGACATATAATCCATTTCTTCCATGAGTCTTGGGACACACCTCCTTACATAGTTTGAAATGGCTAGCCAAAGGTATACTAACTGGTTTTTCATTCTGCATATTAAATATTTTCAACACGTTTTGTATGTACTCACTCTGAGACAATGTATATTTGAGATTCTTCTTGTCTCTAGTTATTCTCATACCAAGGATTTGTTTTGGAGCACCCAAATCCTTCATTGCAAATGAGTTTTCTAATTTTCTTTTGAGCACATTTATTTCTTGCATGTTAAAACCTGCAACAAGCATGTCATCTACATACAATAACAATATAATATAGTTGCCATCATTTTTCTTTTTGAGATAAACACAATGATCAAAGCGACATCTAGTATAACCTTGTTTAGACATAAACCTGTCAAATTTTAGATACCACTCCCTTGGAGCCTATTTTAATCCATACAAGATCTTCTTCAACCTACACACTAGTTTCTCCTTCCCTTTTACCTCATATCCTTGTGGCTGCTGCATATATATCTCTTCCTCCAAATCCCCGTGGAGAAAGGCCATCTTGACATCTAACTTCTCAAGATGTAAATCTTCAGCTGCTACTAGACTTAAAATAATTATGATTAAAGTCATTTTAACAACATGAGAATATATCTCATCAAAGTCTATACCCCTTTTCTATGCAAACCCCTTCACCACAAGTCTAGCTTTATACCTTTTTCTACCTCCATCTTCTTTCTTCAACCTATAAAATCATTTATTCTACAATGTTGTTTTACCTGCAGGCAACCTGACTAAGTCCCAAGCCTGCTTATGTACTAAGGAGTCCATCTCTTCTTTCATGGTTTGCTCCCACTTCTTCTTGGTTTCTACCTTCACTACTTCTTCATAACATTCTAGTTCACTAGAATCAGTCAACAATACATATTATAATGAAGGAGAGTATCGTTCAGGGGGTCTACTTATCTTGGTAGATCTTCTAACACCACTTTCAGGTGCTTTAGGTTGCTTGTTGCTGTTGTGGTTGTTATTATTGTTCTGGATGTTGATCATTATGATTTTGAGGCACCTTCACTTTTTATGTGATCTCATCAAGCACTATGTATTCTCTGTTTTCTTTTTCTTATTTATTTTCCTGCATCTAATCCTTATACAAAACCTTTTCATTGAATATGCCATCTTTGCTCCTAATGATTTTTTGTTTTTCATAATCATAAAAGCAATAATGAATATCATTAACACCATATACAATAAAGGTACATTTCTTTGATTTTGCCTCAAGTTTTGTTCTATTTCCTTTATTAATGTGGACAAAGGCTTCACAACCAAAAGTATTTGAAAATGAGTAGTTTACCTTTTTACCTGTCAATGCCTCCTCTAGAATACCACCGTCCAAGGAACTTGAAGGCCCTCTGTTTATTATATAAACACAATATCTACAACATCTGTCCAAAATTGTAAAGGAAATCCTGCATGCAATCTCATGCACCTTTCACTCTCCATGATTATCCTGTTCATCCTTTCTAGCACACCATTTTCTTGTGGTGTTCCTAGAATTGTCTTCTCTCGGTGAATTCCATTCTATGAACAGTTCCTGTCAAACTCTTTGCTGCAATATTCACCTCCATTGTCTGATCTGAGACACTTTAACCTTTTTCCTGTCCCATTTTCAACCAAAGCTTTCCATTTCTTGAAAGTATCAAATACATCATATTTATTTGGATTACAATAAACTCAGGTTTTTCTAATTCCATCATCAATAAAAGTGAAATAATAATGAGAGCCACTGAGAGATGATACATGAGAAGGTCCCCATACATTTGTATGCACAAGCTCTATTTTTTCTCTCTTGTTTTCTTTCCCAACTCTGAGGAATCTGACTCTCTTCTATTTTCCATAAACACAATTCTCACAAAATTATAAATAAACATGATTCAAACCTAGCAACAAAATTCTTGAGTGAAGAATCTGCATCCCCTACTCACTCACATGCCCGAGCCTATGATGACACAATGTCGTATCTTCTCCTGTAGAGGTTAAAGCATTAACATAATTAGAAATACCATTGCATAAATACAATGTACCAACCTTTTCTCCTTTTGCTATTACCAGGGCTCCTTTAGTGACCTTCCAAGTTTTATCTGTAAAAGTAGTTACACAGCCTTCACCTCCCAACTTCCCTGTTGAAATTAGATTTTTCTTCAGATCTGTAACATGCCTTACCTCCTTCAACAACCATTGATTTTCATTTTGTTGTTTTATGAAAAATGTACCCATTCCAATGATTTTACGAGGTTTATCATCACCCAATTGAACCTGTCCAAATTCTCCATGAACATAATCATGAAAATGTTTCCTATTAGGTGTGGCATGGAATGAAGCCCCTGAATCTACCACCTAGGCATCAATAATATTTTCTAATGAATGAAACAAAGCATCTAGCAACATATCATCTGTCACATTTTCTTCATGATTGTTTTCTTGCTACATGTCTCCTTCTTTTCCCTTCCAAGACTTGCAGTCTCTCTTCAGGTGTCATTTCTTCCCACATTTCCAGCACACTATCCCCGATTTGGACTTGGATCTTCCTTTCCTTGACTTACTGTGATAACCTAGGCTCTTTCCTCTTTCCATTTTTCTTCCCATAGTCTCTGCAGTCAAGGCATTACCTGATGTCTCACTGGAGCTTTCCCGTCGCATTTCCTCTCTAAGGATTGCACCGACAACATCATCAAACTTTAAAGTATAGATTTAGAGACAAAGTTACTAATGGCCATAACTAAACCATTCCAACTTTCTAGCAATGACCATAGAAATAACAGAGCCCTAACTTCATCATCAAAATTTACCCCTACAGAACTTAACTAACTGGTAACTACATTAAATTCATTTAAATGATCAGCAATAGATCCACCTTTTGAAATTTTCATATTAAATAAATGCTTCATAAGAAATACCTTATTTGAGGCTGAGGGTTTTTCATAGTTTGGCCAATATCGACATTAACCCCTATGTTGTCATTTCCTTTGAAATATTAAAGGCTATCGATGCCGCTACGCACACCCATATTATTCCAAGTGCCTTTCTATTCAGAATATCCCATTCTCTGTCTGTCATACTTTTCAGCTTCTTTGTCTTTCTGCTCAATGGTAGATACAAATATTTATGATATAAGTAATTTTCCATCTGCATCTTCCACAGCTGGTAGTTTTGGTGGTCAATTTTTTCAACCCTAAACCTACCATCTTCTACCATTGCTCCCACTCAAACCAGGAACCCTTCTCTCCTATGAGTTTATCAGCTAAATAGACCTTCAACTCTGATACCAGTTGTTAGATAATTATATATTACAGAGCAATGGAACACATAAAATATATTTTAGAAATATAAACACAGAAAACACATAAAACAAGAGAGACACAGATATACATGGTTCACCCAATTTGGGCTACATCCATGGAGAAACAACCAATCCTTCCTTTTATGTTATCCAAAAAAATGAAGAGATACAACCTACAACAGATCTGCTGTAATTTCATCTTTTCTCTCACACAATCTCCTCTCTCTTTCTCGCTCAGAATACATATATATAGTTGCAATACAATTCCCTCATATATAGCGAGGGGTTGCCTTCTAGGGAAAAAAACCCTAAATTAAACATAACTTCTACCGTCAGATCTCCACCTAATGAACGACCCCTATTGAATACGAAATTACACATTTTACAAGGAAAATTTAAATCTATTTTTAGCTTCGAGGGTGTTGCTCCCGATCCCCTACTGAGGGGGGCTCCAAATAATCATCGTCGCGCCCACCCCCCCGCACCCCCCTGGCGGTGCACATTTATGGGCGGCATTGTAGCCACATTATGAATTGGGGTTCAATTAGGTGATACCTTTGAATAAATTAGATAATAAGGCTCCACACCCAACATAATCTATAGGTCTTAACAAAATATTTAAGCATAGAGGTTTAATACTTATCTACTATTCATAAAGAAGAATTGTTGCCTAATCACAATAACTGGATTATCATCTCTTAGGTCATATTTTCATTATGCTTTCAATCACGAACAAAAACATGATGAGATCCATACATCAATTCTGTCATAAAACATACTCATAACCAACATATAACCAACAAAAATAAAAAGGATATAATAACCATAATAGTCACATATAAACTTGTATATTTACACATGAAATACCAAGGAGAAGAGCTCTTTTTAATGAATGCAAAAGCCAACCAGGTATGGGACTTCCACAAACCACCTAACCATAGATTAGCTGAACCAAATATTTATTTCAAACGATCACCCCCATGCCATATTCCAAGAATGAATGTGGGACTCAAAACCAAACCAAACCAAGTTTCCTTAGGCTTTACCGCAATCCCCACAAGATCACCAGGCCCTAAACAAGCATGGATTTTGCCAGATTTCTCCACCTACATCATGAGGAATTTTCTTATCTCCTAGTCTCTAGGATTTAGCATATATCCCTCTATACCACGGTTGAGGATTCCTAGGCCTAATCACAAGTCCACCCGCTAGGATTTACCATATATCCCTCCATTCGCTGATAAAGGATTCTTAGGTTTGATTGAGGGCACACACCTGCAGGCTTTACCATATATCCTGCCATTCATCGGTCAAGGATTACTAGGCCCATCAAGGCACAACAAATATGGATTTACCACAATACTAGTCTGATCCAGGGATTCCTAGGCCTTATGTTCTTTCTTTCACAGACAACCTCACTCAGTTTCGCAACCATATGAAAATATAGCTCAACCAAAAAAATAGAACCCATCACACCATGGATATTCAGAAATGGAAAGGAAAGTCTAAATAACGTTGTCTCACCTGGAAAACCCATGCTAATGATATCAAGAGAACAAAAAACATACATGCATGGACCATGCATGCCAAATCTAACAAGGAAAGCACACATGAAAATCGATACCTGCAAATAATCCCACTATAGCTGTTGGATGCATCTCTTCCTTGCTTGATCTTTGCTTTCCTTTGCCTTCTTGGTCCTTCCTTTGCTTTCCTTAATCCAATGCTAGAGTTCTCCAAGAATGATCTAAGTGTCCAAGAGTGAGAGAGAGAAGAGAGAGAGAGCTCCAAAAATGAATTGACAAAAAGTACCCACTGATCCTCAGAAGCCCTTTTATTAATGAGGCCTTTATTTTCTTCATTTTTCCATTATTTTCATTTTCCTCCTCACATGCAACTTGTGACCTTTCACCTTCCTTTTCTCCTAATTTCCATCATTTTCATAAATAAAATTCCAATTAATGGCTCATGCCTTTTCAATCCTTTTTTAATTTCCTTAGCCATAATAAACCAAATGAACACCCACACTAGATGTTTTTCCCAAAACAAAACTTGGAATACATGTCCCATGACCTTGGCTATTATTTTGCCTTTATTAACTTTATTTACATGTAATTTTTACCAGGTCTGTTACAGAACCCTCGCCCTTGGGGGAACACCATCCTTAGCGTTCAATGACACCTTCAACCAACAAGACTATTGATAAGAAAAACATACTACCCATGGAGCTTTATAACTTAGCTTGATGTAGTATTTACAATGATCAACTTGATGAGAAGCAAACCAACATGACACATAACAACATAACTACCATAACAACCATAACAACATGACACCCATACCGCTTATTAGAGATCTATAGCACAACTCATGGTGGTATTTACATCCATATACATATGTACATATACAAAAAAAGTCGCTAAACCAACGAATAAAGAAGGATATATAGCTCGCATCTAATCTGCCATCTCCCATGTAGATTCATTGGGCCCAAAGCGCATCCACTGCACTTTAACCTGCTCGATTTCTCGGTTCCAGAGCATGAGCATATTTCTTTTCAATATACACTGAGTTTTCAACTATAATTCTCCATTTGGATCCACCTGTAATACAGACCAGTCAGTCACATGAACAATATCTTTAACATACTTCTCAAGCAATGACACATGGGAAACATCATGGAATTTTACTATTGGAGGCAGTACAAGTTGATAGGATACTGGTCCAATCCTTTCAAGAATATTTAAATATCCATAAAACTAAGGTGCCAGCTTGGAAAATGATCTAATCCTCAAGGAGCTCTTCTTGGGCTTGATGCGCAAATACACCTGTTCCCCAACTTGAAACTCCTTAAACAACCTATTCTGATATGCATAAATTTTCTACCTGTCGTGTGATGCCTTTAGATTCTTCTTGATTACCTACATCTCTTGTTCCATATCTGCCAACATATCCGGTCCAATCAACACCCTGTTCACTAGATCACTCCAACTAATGGGAGTATTACAACTCCTCACATATAGTTCTTCAAACAAACTCATCCTTAGTGACTCCTGATACCCATTTTATAAACAAAATCAACCAATAGAAGGTACGCCTTTGATCTCCTCTGGTGATACATCACATACATCCTCAACATGTCCAATATCCTATTAACCCTCTCTATCTATCCATCTATCTGCAGATGATAAGTTGTGCTGAAGGAAAACTCTATCCCCAAACCTCCAAACAAGTCCTTCCAGAAGTTGGAAGTGAACTTAGCATCCCTTTCTGACATAATCTTTCTTGGAACACCATGTGACCTCACTAAATCTCTGATGAATACTTGTGCCACATCACTAGCTGAATAAGTAGACTTCACTAGAATGAAGTGTCCTACCTTAGTCAACCTGTCCACCACAACCATGATGGAATCATGCTATATAGATGTCCTCATAAAAACTATGATGAAATCCATGGAAATGACCTCCCACTTCCACTTTGGAATCAAAATCAATTGTAGTAGTCCACATGGGTGCTTACGCTCTGCTTTCACTTGCTGATAGTCTAAGAATCTAGCCACAAACTCTGCCACTTTTTTCTTCAGATTCAATCAATGATAAATTTTCTTCACTTCTGTCAATGTCTTCTAGTATCCTAGGTGACCTGAATACGGTTTTTCATGAAGCTCTCGCAAGATAGTCTTATTGAGCTCACTATCATTCAACACATATATCCTATCCCTAAATCTGACCAAACCATCTTCTATAAGATGATAGTCCACACCCTAACCACCTATACCTTGTTGTAACTTGTGCATAAGTTCCATGTACCTACCATCCTATTGTGTTTGCTTTAATATTTGATCCTGTAAGTCTATCCCATAAGAACTCATAACTTCTATGTGATTCACCTATACTCTCCTGCTAAGAGCATCTGCAACCCTATTCTCCTTACCCTAGATGTACCTTATCTCAAATTCAAACTCACTAATCATGGCCAAACATCTAGCTTGCCTAACATTCAGATTTGGTTGGTCAAATAGATACCTCAATCCACTGTGATCGTTCATAAATAAAAACCTCCTACCAAGAAGATATTGTCTCCACATATTCAATGCATGGATGAGCATTGTCAACTCAAGATCACGTGTCAGATAATTCTGCTCATGCTCAGTCAGTTTTTGTGACTCATAACATACTACCTCTCCTTCCTACATAAGGACTCCACCAAGTCCTCTCTTGAAAGCATCTGTGCACACCACAATTTCTTTGTTCAGATATGCGATCTTTAACATCGTCGCATTCATCAACAAATACTTCAATTGCTCAAAACCTTTTGGAAACTCCTCTGTCCATTCAAATTTCTTACCTTTCCTCTGCAATGATGTAATAGGGTATGAAATGTGAGAGAAGTTCTTGATGGACCTCCTGTAATAACTTTCTAACCCTATGAATGATATTACATCATCCACACTTCTAGGAGTCGCCCACTCCATGATAGCCCTTATCTTCTTTGGATCCACTACTATACCTTCCTTAGAAACAACATGTCCCAAGTAATACACCTCTATCTGAAAGAAACTACATTTACTGAGCTTAGCATACAACTGATGCTCTCTCGACAATCTCAATGTTGTTACTACATGTTCGACATGCTCTTACTCATTCTTAGAATATATCAAAATGTCATCAATGAATACAATAACAAACTTCTCTAGATAATTATGCAATAAACTATTCATCAAGCACATAAATGTAGTTAGAGCATTAGTCAAACCAAATGGAACTACAACAAACTCATAATTCCCATACTTGGTATGGAAAGTTGTCATGTATATGTCCTCTTCCTTGTGCGTACCTGATGATATCCAAATTTTAGATCGATCTTTGAGACAACTACTGTTTCCTCCAATTGATTGAATAAGTCATCAATTCTTGATAATGGATACCCATTCTTGATGGTCACCTTATTCAAATGGCTGTAATCAATGCACAACCTAAGAGTACCATCCTTCTTCTTCACAAACAACACCGATGCACCCCACGACGATACACTTGGCCTAATGTATCCCTTGTCAAGAATTTCCTTCAACTACAACTTCAACTCTACTAACTCAGGTGTGCTCATATTGTATGGCACCTTCGATGTTGGTGCTTCCCCTGGTACTAACTCAATGGAAAAGTCCACTTCTCTGTGAGGTGAAAAATTTGAAATCTCTGCCAGAAACACATCATAAAACTACTGCAACATTAGGTACTTGATCAATACCTCTGCATCCTCAACATCCTTACCTTTATCACCAGAAATATGTATTGCAAATAACACACACCCTTTTCTATGACTGTGCTTTGCCTGCATAACCATCACCATTCTAACTATTGTTTCCATCTTTTTACCCTACAAGACTCTTTGTTCTCCATTGTCATCCAAACAGTCAATGGTGTTTTCATAACAATCCACTTTGGTCCTATGAAGTTACAACCAATCCATACCCAAAAGTATACTATATTATCCCAATGATAATACATTCAAATGTGCCGAGGTAGGCATACCATTCAACTCTAATGCACAAGACCTTACCCACACTCACTTCTTTGTACCTGTATCCAACTACCCTAACCATGATTCTGCATGCACTTCTTTATTCAAAGCACACTTATCCACCATGTTAGGATTAACATAATTATGATTAGATCTAGGTTAAATCAAAATGAAATAACTTTATCATAGATATTACCATCCATATCGATAACAGTTTCCTGTTGATCACCTTGCTTGTTATCTAATGCTACATAAATATGTAGAATGCTCTGCCCAACATCCCTAACTGTCTACGCTTCTTGTGCACTGTAAATCTAAGTATTACCACATTGATTCTGCTGAGAATACCTCTTAAGATGCTCCTTTCCACATGTCCAACACTACAACCATCTTGTACCATCAAATTTATTCTGCTACCCTCCATGTTGTGACCCATTAAACTTATTTTAAGGTGAAAAATTTTCTTCCTCACCTGCATCCTGAGTCCTTATTCTTTTCGGTTGCCATTTACCTGTAGCTTTGCCTTTCCCTTTACAAACCTGCTGTGATTCCGTCTTATGCTTTGACTGCTCATAAAAATGCTTCAGTTTCCCAATAAATTCCTCAAGTGATCAAGGCACATCATACTCAGTCTGATCTCTTAATGCTAATGGAAATCCACTGAAAAATCTATGAATTTTTTCCTTCTCATCTTGAAGATAGGGTGCATACCTGAATAACTCTGGTAACTTGGTTGTATAATCCTCATCTGTCATTGTTCCCATCTTTAGCTCATAGAATTCCTTAGATTCGTTGTTGTAGTGCCTCTCTGACAAGTACTTCTCCTTGGAATGCCTCTTGAATTCATGCCAACTCAAATATTCTATTATGATGTCTCTAAACCACTTCACATATTCCCACGAGATGATTGCTTTCCCTTTGAGGTTGAAGATAGCTATTATGGCCTTCATATTCTCTATGTATTCATGCAACTCAAATAATTTCTTCATCATACGTAGCCCTGCTTCTGCATCCTCCAATTTCTTAAAATATCCATCGAAGGTAGGTGGTTTCACTTTCTTGAACTCATCTGGAAAATATCACATGTCACTCCTCCTATAAGGATGATAACGATGACAGTCATAGTGCCTGCCAGAACTAGAATTAGAATAGAACTTGTGCCCATCACCTCTCCTATCTGGAGCATCCAAGAGCCTACCATCTTTGATCATGTCATCCCTATTTGACCTATGCCCACCATGAGATCTGCTACCATATGCCCCATTAGTTTTGTCCTCCTACCCATGGATGATCCTAAGCGGTTCTTGTCTCTACAATTATGATAAACTTTGAAGGATTACTGCATTGACTTTTGCTTGTTTCTCATGTTCCTAAATGATCCTACCATTATATGCCTTGCAACTTCTTATTCTTGCCTTCAAGCTTCTTAATGTGTCTGCTAAGTTAGAAGAATTCCTAACACCACACTGCTCATTTGACCCATAGGGAGAATCTCGTGAACTCTAGTCTACCATCTTTATAGTCAGTTTTGATATTGTTCCTGGAAGTACACCATGTTAGTTAAAACCAAAACATAACATAATTAGCATACCTCAGTATAGTTCAAGGGAGGATATCTCATCTACAAGATCAACCAGATTAGCACGATACATGTATAATCATAATCACATATGAATATAACATTAGTTTAACCACTATCTATTTATCAATACCTGATCATACTAACCACATACAATGACCTCATGCATGATAACTACACCCATATCAATGTATGCGTAATAATATACAAGCACTGACATGAATAACCAATGCATAACCATCATAGCTTCATGACGACCACATCCAAAAACACACCATCCACTTTCACATGGTGATACCAATACAACCATTACCACCACCATGCATACACAACATGCACATAGACCACAAGCATTGATAAAACATAAACAATTGACATGTATGCATGAGCAACACACTGCCCATCCAGTCCAAGGGGTGAACCATGCACTCATACCACTCTGTAACACCCTCCTCCCACATTTACCCAAGTTAACTGATCTGATGGGGTAAACATGTGATGAGTGGCTACTATGATGTGATTCAACTCCACATGTACAATTAAGGAAGTGGAACCGACAAAATCAAACCAATCTAACCTTCCACACATGCTACATAACCATTAGGAGCCAACCAACTCCTCCAGGTTACCAACCCATGAGATAAGTTGACATTTCACAGATCTGGACTACCATCCACTCCCATGACAAGCATGTATGTGATTGAGGCCTTCCAATTACTCATACAACAAAGCATGCCATCAAATGTGGAATTTTTTGGCTAGTTCTAAGCCAATGACCCCATATTCTATGCCACTTTTTCATGTCCACGACTCATGACACTACCCAGAACTTCATGAAACTTCTGTAAATGATAGATAAAAATGGAACAAAGGTACTAATGCAACAAAAATGATCAATGATTGATTGAACCCCTACTAGACATGATAATCATTTAGTCAAACATGACATAAATATGTAATCTACAAGTCTTAACAACATATATGAGCATAGGGATCTCATACTTATCTGAGATTCATAAAGAAGGATTGTTGCCTTATCAAAATAGATGAATTATCATCTATTAGGTCAAATATTCATTATTCTTTCAATTACTAATCAAAACATGATGAGAGCCATACATCAAGTCTGTCATAAAACATACTCATAACTAGCATACAACCAACATAAATGACAAGGATCTAACAACCATAATAATCACATATAAACTGGTATATTTATACATGAAATACCAAGGAGAATAGCTCTTACTAATGAACACAAAATCCAACCAGGTATGGGACTTCCACGAGCTACCCGACCATAGATTGGTTGAACCAAATCTTTCTTTCAGCCAATCACCTTCTTGCCATATTCCAAGCATGAATATGGGACTCAAAACCAAACCAAACCGAGTTTCATCAGGCTTTACCGCAATCACCAATGGATCACTAGGCCCTAAACAAGCATGGATTCCAGTAGATTTCGCGACCTAGACTCTGAGGAATTTTCTTATCTCCTTGTCTCTAAGCTTTACTGTATATCCCACCATACAATTGTTGAGGATTCCTAGGCCTAATAAAGACTCTACCCTACATGATTTACCATATATCCTACCAAATACCAATCGAGGATTCCTAGGCCCACATAGGCACACAAAATCTAGCTTTACTGCAATCCCATTCTAATCCAGGGATTCCTATCCCTTGTGTTCTTTCTTTAAGAGACCACCTCATTGAGTTTCGAAACCATCTAAAAATCTAACTCAACCAAATACAAGTGAACCCATCAGACCATGGATATTTCGAAATGGAAAGGCAAGGCTGAAAAACACTATCACACCTAGAAAAACCAATTCCAATAACAACAAGAGAACCAAATACACACATGCATGTACCATGCATGCAAAATCTAGCAAGGAAATCACACATGCAAATTTATACCTTCAAATAATCGTTTTGTAGCTGTTGGATGTTGTTCTTCCTTGATTGATATTTACTTTCATTTTCCTTCTTGGTCCTTCCTTTGCTATACTTAATTCAATACTATAGTGCTCCAAGAATTTTCTAAGTGTCCAAGGGTGAGAGAGAGAGCTCAAAAACTGAACTGAAAAAAAGTATCCACTCATCCTCATAAGCCTTCTTATTAATGAGGTCTCTATTTTATTCATTTTTCCATTATTTTCCCTCATTTTTATCCTCAAACTTGTGACCTTTCACCCTCATTTTCTCCTAATTTCCATTATTTTCGTAAACAAAATTCCAATTAATGCCTCATGCATTTTCAAGCCTTTGCCATTGCCTTTGCCAATTTTCTTAGCCATAATAAACCAAATGAACACCCACACTATGATGTTTTTCCCAACACTCATCTTGGAATACGTGTCCCATCACCTTGGTTATTATTTTTCCTTTTTTAACTTTATTTACATGGAATATCTACCAGGGCTATTACACATTCATCCTTCCACTCCAATTCCCTAGTTTACCAACTCTAACTCGAAAGGATGCTCCCACTACCTAGTTTTATCATCTCCGAATGAAATGAAACTCCAACGCCTTGGTTTACAAGCTCCAACTAGAAGGAATATCAAACATCCTGGTTTTATCAACTCAGACTGAAAGGATGCTCCAACACCTTGCACAGGATCCAACCTGTCTGACACCACCCTACCGCAATGAAGTGTTCTCAAGATTCAACCTAAAGGAGAATATAATCTCCCCATTTCACCACCCTACCACCCTACTCAACAAGCTACCACTTTCCCTAAAGGCTTCGACTTTCAATTGATCACAGTGGACCATGTTTCATAATGTTCAAACTGAATCCATGTATCCATCTCTACAAAATCAAATAAAATCAAAATAACTCTCAGCATATCAATATAATCAAACTAATTACCTTTTTATACTACAAACCTCTGCTCTGTTGACCTAGGTAGTCATTGATGTCAATATGGAAATATTCTAGATACTAGATGATGATATGAAGCTAAGGGGAAGCAGAGCAGATCCATGAAGAGACAGGAGCAAGGCCATCAGGATAGCCAAGCCATGAGCAAGAGTCTGTTAACGGAGGAGTTAACAAAGGAGGCATATCAAAGCATATTGCAGAATATCAAAGCAAGAGAGGCATATTGGAAAAGGTAGAAGCCATCAAGGTATGAAGGTATCATAGGAGGTCTTTGAAAGACATTGCCAAGCTAGAGGAGCCACGTTGGAGCAAGACGAGCCACAATCAGAGCTACAAGAGGAGCCATATATATATGTCACATATATATGCCAAAGAAGAACATATCAAAGGAGCAAATAGAGCAAACAAAGGAGCAAACCGAGCAAACAGAGGAGCAAACGGAGAAAACAAATCTATTGGAGCTCAGGAAGAGTCTTATCGGGAATAATGTATGTCAGCCAAAGAAGAGCAGAATACATATATGTAGAAGAGTAAAAGGAGAAGACCTGTATATAATCTATGTATATGCACTATCGTGAGCTATCGGAGCAAAGTATGGCAAAGAATGCCAAAGAATACACTATCGGGAGCAAATACACTATCGGAGGCGCAAACACACATATATAGGCATTTACACTATCAAAGGCGGAAATCATAGTTGTATTCGAATACACTATCAGAGCGGAGAATAGTGTACATATAGAGGAATACACTATCGGATTGGCGATATTGAAATCGGCGAGTTCGGTTATATGCCATCACCCCAAAACCCCCGATTGCGATATATATATATATATATATATATATATATATATATATATATATATATATATATATATATATATATATATATATATATAGATATATATATATATGGACCCACAGACCATTACAATGTGATGTCACATAATATTGGCGGAAATCAAGTTATGGGTTAAGTCAAAGAGCAAAGGAGTATATACACAGACCTGAACGAGTTATAGTAACAACCCTATATAACATCACGTTCACCTATCGAGACTCTCATATCGCAATGTATAAAGGGTTGTCACCCCCGAATCACCGATTGCGATATATAGGAATGGACTTGACAGAGTTATTAAAAACAACCTATAATATTATCGCATCCGTCATATCGGGAGTCATGTATCGCATATATTGTAAAGCCTTGTCACTCCCCCAAGCGCCAATTGCGATGTATGTTGCGGACCCGACGCAACATTACGTTTTGTTTTAATATCATATCGCATCCGCAGGTGAGTCAGTCATCGACCATCAAGAAGCTGCGACTGCTGATTGCGACATATGTAGCGGACCCTATACAAGAATAAATGCGGATGTAATTTTTTTTTAAGTCTGACCTTTAACGTTGTGGCCGGTTTTTCTCATATATTCCTGTGTATTTGAATATTTTCATTGTGCGGGGTTTGGAGGAAAAAATGCATTAAGAAACACTCCTGATAGTTCAGGAGGCTTGAATGAAAGCTGATTGCAATTGTGATTGGAACGTGGCATGTCTGTTAAACGATAAAGTCCTGTGTATGAATGGTATTAAAGAAAAAAAGGGGCTCTCTCTAATGTCGGTTAATAAGCATCATTTCCTTTGTAATACGATCTGCTCTTCTGTATTAACGTGTCCATGAAGCAGTGGCTAATCTGAATAGGCAGAGGAAACTACTTCGCCCAAGGAGGGAAGCTGAAGGATCAAGCGAGGCAGAGGAAACTACAGAGACTGAGGAGGAAGCCAAAGAGCCATCGAAAAGAGGAAACCGACAGTTATAGGTATCAGGAATGTATACAACTGGAAAAATAGAGAATAAGGTGTGTTGAACGTTGTTGAAACAAAGGAGGAAACAGAAGCAGTGAGAAGGTCCAGCAGAAAAGAAAAGGGCTGAAGGACCAAAAGGACAAGAGACAGTTGAAGGGGAGAAGTAATTAGCAGAGAAGCAGTCATGCTGAAACATTTACTGTGGCAGTAAGGACAGATGCTTGAACTGAACGCTGGTTCTTATGCAGAGTTTAGTTTAGCTATAGTGGAGTCACTAAAGCTATGTGGAGACATTATCAGAGGTCATCTATTGGAGACTCTGTGTGGACAGTATGAAGAGTTACAAAGACTCTTTCATAAGAAAGCTGGTTGTCATTGATGCTGTAACATGGAGGCTACAGTGAAGCTATAAACATACAGAACTTAGTAAAGAAGAGTTCTGAGAGCAGAACATTACTATCAACACATGCCTTGACAAGATTGGGTTGGAACCCTTGGGGTTGATGCCTCAGAATTAAGAAGGATTGGAGTCTTTGGGGTTGATGCCTCAAAAGTAAGAAGGATTGGAGTCTTTGGGATTGGTGCCTTAGAAGTAGGAAGGATTGGTGTCCTTGGGATTAGTGTCTCAGGAACTGGAAGGATTGAAGTCCTTTGGAGTTGGTGCTCCTAAGTCCAAGACTGTTGCCTTGGCGAAACAGAGTTGGACCTCTGGAGGTTGGAGCCTCACAAAAGTCCAAGTTGGTGCTTGGAAACTGATTGCAACCATTTATATATTGTATCTTTTTTATTGCAAAGATTATATTAATAAAAGCATTGATACTTGTTGTTCATCTTGTGTTCTGAATGTAAATGTTTTAACTGGTAAAATAATAGTTGAAAAAGAAATAATGGTTCATCCCCCCTCTCAATATTTCTAACATGCTCAACAAATCATGCCCTATATTTTCCCAATATATCAACACTGTCAAACATTCAATCCACTTTGTCTCTTTGTTCACAAATAACAATAAAAAAACAGTAGTCTCACTGCAACATAATTTTTGTTATTGTCATTCCTCTAGCAGCATAACCAAATATACTTCTTTAGACATAAACACCAATCACTTTATCAAAGCAATACCTTTAATCATTGGTATATTGACATAAGACATAACTCAACATTTAACCTATGGAAACAAACTCTAGTTGATACACTTCAGTAGTATTCTGAAATTGATTGCTAAAATACATTCGACCAGTAAGTATTTCAAGTTCTAGCAAACCCTTAGTATCCATATGTTAGCATCCAACTCAAATATCAATCACTAGCTCTCTTCCTCACATTGCTATATGTGAGCTAATGTATGTTCCATGTGTACAATGATGTCCCAACCTTCAAAACTAGTCCTTTTACAATGACTAGTTTCAATAATAACTCAAATACAACTGAACCATCATTTCTTAGGTTTTTTGATGTGATGTGTGCCATTGATCCATCAAGTGTTTTGGAATTGAAGATAATTTCCATGTCAATGTTATAGAGATTCTTCCTTTCTGCTTTTTCTACTAATGAATACTTTAGATAATGGTGAATTGACCTTTATCAACCTTTAACTTTAGAACCTCCTCATTAATATTTTTTGTACAGTGTTTTATGAAGTGAAATCTTTCAAATCACAAAATAAAAGAGACAATATACACCTCAGTAAAAAATAAATGAGTTACCTTAGTTTTAGACCAACTTATGAATTTGAACAAGTCCCATAAACAATGTGCCTCAGGGATAAACTTTAGTTGTAGCCTTCAGCTCAGGGAACATAATACCACCCATTGAAAACTCCTAAAAAATAAATCAACTTACAAATCATATCTTTGTCTTTCTAATGAAGAAAGTGCCACTAAATGTTATGATGCTCTTATACCAATTGATCAATACTTTCTTCAAGACTAAAAATACCCCAAGATTATTATTGATGATGTCAATGCCTTCTCTCTTGCTACAAGTCAAGTATACTGCCCATAATTAAATCTCAGTGAGGTTAATAATTTCTATACAGTCCCATAGTGTAACATTTTTTGACAAGAATTGAAAATGCATCACATAGATTAGCCCATCAAAATGCCTTAGAAAAATTACCCTCAATGAGTTCGAGAGCTAGCCATGGATCAAAATGATGAGGACTATCATTTTCTTTTGTTCATACTAAAAAGTCAATCACATAAAATTTTATATACATAATCAACACAAATATTGTCAATGAGTAGACTAAGAAGGATCTGGAAAATACTCTAAGGATAAGCCATAGATGGGGTCCTCATAGTGTAAAAAATTAGGCTTATATAACATAAATAATGACCTTGAACAAACCTCAATATTTCGCAAAAAATCTTAGGGACAGTCTTATATTACCTCATAATTTTCTTCATAAGAGAGTGCCTTCCAAATTCCTGTAGAAATGTTCATAGAGAGTCTGCTCTAAATCGCAAAGGTGCCACCTTGTGACACTGCAGGAGTCTCCAAACAAGAAGGGTTGAGATGACTTCCCATAAATTACTTTGTTCTAGACCTTAGAACATTGTCACAGGAGTCCAAAAATTTTCCCTAAAACAAAGCCTTGGAATGCCTCAGAATTCTTTCCAAATTTTCCTCAAAGCTATAATGAGAAGTCACTTAAATTTCGTCTATTCAATACTGAAATAAAGGTTTAGGACTTGCGCATATATTGTAGGAGGTGGCCTCAGATAGGTGCAAATGAACTCAGAGAATCCACCCTGATCAACCTCAGGATAAAGGCTGAATGACCTTAAAGATGATAAAAAGCTGTAGCAAAAAAACCATAAATAGGAATATAAAAAATAAATTTCAAATTCCCAAGATAATCTCCAAAATTTGGCCTACTGCTTCAGATTTTTGTGACTATTCAAGGGTTGTAGTGATCAATGAAATTTCACAAAGATGTGTGTTTCAAGTTGTGTTCAGAGGGAAGACCAAACTTGTATTTATAGAGGATGAGGATACTGCTAGAGGGGAGGCAAGCCAACTTGTCAAGGAAGGCAGTTGACCTCAAATAAATTTGAAATGGTAATTTCAAAAATTAATATTTGTGAAGCCAAAAATAACATCCTTTGAAGCTGACTCAATCAGAAAATTTAGTATTATTTTGTTATCCATTTGAGGGCTCGACTTGGCCATTTCCTTAACAGCCAATTCCTTTTAACGATTGCACATATTTTAATTAGTGAAACATTTGTTTTGTAGGAAAATTGTAATGTAATTTTTTCCAAATTGAGGATCAACGTGATGTAAATTGTTTTGGGGTATCATGACCATGCTTGGGGGATTCTACCTTTTGGAAGATATAACTCACACACAATGAGGATCCATGTGTCATACCACCTACTATTAGAAATTACATGATGAAGACCACATGATGGCGATGGTCATGCGAGCAAATTCGCAGTTCTTCGTCCTGAAATTATTCAACAAGTTTGGGGTAATATGATCAGATTTGGGCTTCTAGGTCATCTTCACCATTGGAGATTTCAACCAATGTAATTTGTAGGTGAAGATTAAGAGCATTAATATCCCAATGTTGGCATCAATGATAACACCATTCAATAGATGCTACATCAATCCTTTTCAAAATCAACATGAAAATCACCAACATTTAAATTTTTTTATTCTTACTTAATACATAAGAACACTAAAAGTGTAAAAATTAAGTCCCCCCCAAGAAAAAATGTTGATGTTGCATCAACACGTTTCAAAATCAACATGAAAATCACTAACATTTTATAAAAAATGTCCATACTTAATACATAATAAAATTTAAAGTGTCAAAAATATGCTCCAAAAAAAACAGGTTGATGCTACATAAACACTTTTCAAAATCAACATGAAAATCATGATTTTTTGTAGCCTATAAACAAATGAGAACTCGAAAAAATACTCATTATGTTGGTAAATTTGCTTAATAATCTTGAAGATATTTTTATTCTCGAACTTTACTCAACCACTTCTTTAGGAAACTCATTAAGTTTCACAATGGATAGTAGTTCTATAAATAATGGTATTGGAAACAAAGCAACCTCTAAATCATTTATTCTCCTATTCAATCTTATATACTCCTCTTCTTGTTCACTTATTGAATGTTCTAAAGAATCACCAATGAATTGGTGAAACTCCATGACTCTTGTGGGTTTGATCCCTTTAATTTCTATTTCTGAGTTCCACTTTTTAGTAAATTTTTTGTTTTTCAAATTGATTTTTTCAATTTGTATTTTTTTTTATTTCTTATTGTATGTAGAATGATGCAAAGGGATTGATTATTCTTCAAAAATAGTTGGTATGTCACGAGACAACTCTTCAACTACAAACTTGCTTTTAATCAATTATATTGCTTCCCATTTAAGTACTTTGTTGACAAAACTAATCTCCATGTCTTTAAAATTTATATCACATACCTAAATACCTTGAAATTTGCTCTTCATAAGGTCTTTTTTTCATTTGGAACTATTTGAGATAGTATATGATCTTTCAATTTGTTTTAGTAGGATTTCCGTCATCTCCATCACCAAAACTTCCATTTTTAGTTTCCTTTTTTACATTAATATTACTGCAATTCCTACGAGAAAATAAAGACCTTCTTTGGGAAAAATGAAGAGAACCATCACTATTAGAAATTGTAGACTATCATCTATACCCATGTTGTTTCTTTGAACTTATCAGTGTTAATACCATCTTTAAGGATTTGTTTATGAAATTCAACATCTTGAGATACTTCAATATTTTCTTGTACATTTTGAATGTCTGCTACTCCTTCATTTAATTGTAATGACTTATTAAAAGCTAAAACATAACTAATAGAAATCATAACTTGATTTTAAAGTAATTAAAGTACAAAACAATTTCATTTACGTGAGATGTGTTTTTTACCCTTATGTCCTCAATTTTGAAATGCATGGAGATAAATCAACTTTTCCTCTTTTATCAAATAAATGAGCCAATGATTTGTATTGTTTGCATAGTTTTTCTATAAAAAAATTATCACAAAAAAAATAAGGAAGAAGGAAAGGGTTTCCTTCAATTCCAAATAATCTGATGCAAGAACAATGTTTCAGACATTCAAATATACCTTTCCCAAGGAGGAAATGATGAGCCACTTGAGAGAATCTATCTGCTATGGAATCAATAATCACCTTTATAAATGTTTTTACACAAGTATTTTGAATTTTATAAAAATAGATCAAGGCTTTATGCTTCCATAATTTCAAATACTAAATTTGAACTAGGCCTTGATTATAGCCAATATTTCATGATTGGGGAAATTCTTCATTGTGTTATAATATACGAAGGCATAAACTTCGTAAGATGTCATGGAAACCATCTTTGTTTTGTGAAAATTTACCAAATGGTAGGAAATTTAATTTGAAATAACATAAGCTCAATCAAGATTGGTTCCTTCATGTACAAAATAATAGAACATATAAAGAACATATCTTGGTATATAAGAAATGGGGTCTTTACCAACAATTCATCCAAACGACAATTTGAACTCCCTATATGGGTTTCCAATGAACATACCACAATTTGGGAAATAGAAATATTTATAGAATTAGGATGGGGATGAATAATAAACTTCATGAGGATATTAGCTCCACCATATTGAGAATTTGGGAAAGCATATTTTCAAAAAACCCGAGAGTCTTATCAAAGAAGGAAGTAGCAACATTTTGTTGAAGAACCTTAGAGTTAAATGAATAAGACTTACTTCATTTTCTTCAAGTTGTATTAGTATTTTATATGTGTTAAACTTAGCCACATACCAATAAATTAACTCTTTGAAACAAAAAATTCTACGTTTCGGAAATCTTTTGTTATCTTGGATGTCCAAACTTTGTTATAATTCTTGTCCTCTAGTAAATGTTTTGAATACCATTCATAAGCAACGAACCATTAAAAATCATGGTTTTCCCACCCCAATTATCAATAATTTCTCCACAAAATGGTTCCTTCTTATTGTTCACAATCTTTTATTTAAAAAATGTAACAATTACTAGTAGTCAGTATACAATAATATCTTATTTAATGAGGAGAATAGCAATGTTAAATGTTATTGGATTAGCCATCAATTTGTTGTAATGGTGCAAGTTCTACATTAGAATCGGTAGATGTTATTTACTGCCACCTTCATGTGAAGTATGAATTATAAATTCATGAAAAATGTGCCATATTTAATGATGATATATTTTAAGTGTGTGAAAGATGTGTTGGCAATGAAAATTCATTTCTATTTGAAAATGATGCGTCATGCTTCATGTGAGATACAAAACTATTTCTTGGTCAGACTTAATTTTTTTACTTCCAAAAGGGAAAACATACTAAGTATTGAAGAGATATGAAAGAATAATTTGGGGAAAGGATAGAAAAGTGAGGGTTGTCGAAATGAAAATGAGTGAGACTATATTGGTTGCAACAGATTGGTTTGGTGCATTATGTTATGCATTTCACAAGTATTTCATGAAAACAACAGATTTTTATAGCATTTTGGAGTCAAAATTATGAGGAGGTTGGAGGATGTGGATCCTTCACATTCTATATTGAAATACAATTTCAGGAAAAGAGGGAAAAGTGAGGGTTGCAAAAATGTAGAGGAGTGACACTTTATGAAATATCGTATAATGGTTCAGTGCACTATGTTTCACATTTCACAAGCATTTCATGAACAATGACTAAGTTTTATAGTGGGTTGAAGGTAGAGCCATGAGGAGGTTGGAGGATGTGGATCCTTTGCTTTATATTTTGAAAACGTGTTGTGGAATGTTACAAAAGGGTATCATGCAGAAAAAATTATGTAAAGAAGTCTTATATGTTCCTTTTTCAGTAATTTGAAATAACAAAGGGGTGATATAAAGGATAATGCTTAGAGAAAAAGAAATATTAGGAGATACATAATGAATCAAGGAACATTGGTCAACAATACCCAAAAAAACATCCATATAGTTGCAAGAAATGGGTTGTGGATCAAATAGGAACACCATTGGTGGAGAATATGCCGCCTGAAAAATGGAAGTCATAATAGGTTCTTGTAATGGTATCCTCTTCATATGATGAAGTAGAATGATGAAAGAGAAGTTGGAAGTAATTGACATTATAGAAAGAGCAAATATCCATACAACAAACATTGCAAACCTCCTTTAAATAATAGTAGGCATGTTCGTATCCTATATAATCTCCTTTGATTATAGGATACATCTTGACAAGGACAAAACTTTCCTTAAATTATCAAATTCCCTCCATCATATTTTGCAGCACTAGTCAAGCGCATTTTGTATGTTTCAAGACAATGCCATGAGGTTCTCCCTTTTCTTTTCCCTACTCACTACCATTCTTGGGTTCAATTAAGATGTTGCAGTGGTGAATTTCAAATGGCCCTAATGTTCTCAATTTTGATCATAATCACTATTTTGACCCTAATCTAGTAATGACACATCCACTTTGCTTCTATTGACTCTGGTCTAGTTGCAATGTAGGCATTTCATGAAAATATATTTATTCGTCAATACTCATGGCTGTCTCACACACACACACAAAAAAAAAACTCGGGAATAACTATTTTTAAATAAGTGATATCTTCACTTCTTGAACTTGAAGTTGAACAATTTTTTTGCTTAGAAAATTGGTATTTGTTGTTGTTGTTGTTTTTTTTGGTAAATGAGTATTATTATTATTATTATTTTAAGTAATACCAGATTACATAATATAAAAATCCATTTTCGATGGTATTTCAGATTGGAAATAGAACAACGACAAAATTTAATGTCTTTTACCCCAAATGTCCATATACTAACTGAATACATACAAAAAAGATCTACGAGCCAAGACTTTATTATGTAATACATTATGCCACAATACTAGTAAATTCCAAGTGAAGTATAAAAACACAAGTTAACTAAAATCATCAATAGGATATGGAAATATCAATAGTGCATGGAATGGCTAGATTAAATGGGGGTACAAGATTTGGTTTGTTGTAGAGTTTGTCCTTAATGCTAGCTAGTTATTCGTGTTATTTCACCCCCAAGGGGGTGAAAATGGATTTTTTGAGAGGAACTCATATCTGCATTTGTTTTTCCCATAATCTATATTTAAAGAGTAAGAACGGATTAGGATGTCACAACCTTGGTTTTCCCCTTGAAAATTTACCAAAAAAATCACCTTTTTGCCCGAGAAAGAGCTATGGTACCAATTGTTATGATCATTAACCATTAAAATTGAATCATAAACATTACATCAAAAGTTACCAACACTTTACTCAATATCAAAACCCTTTGAAGGATATTAAAGAAACATTAATAAAATATATCAGAGACATTAACAAACTAGACATGGCAGAAAAGGCTTGAGAGCCTCACTATATTCCTCTCTCCATCATTATTAAAATAATGTGTATAATACAAATATAAATACAAGAGGGTATTTGTCTCAAGATGATGTGTCTATCTTGGAAACTTTAGTTGAGAAAATATCTCAACCATACACTAATCTAGGAGCCTAACTAGTTGGAGAGAATCTCTCAATCAACTAGACCTAAACTGACTCCTAACTTTGAGGAACAAACCCAATCTAGAAAGTTAGGAATTAAATCCAAATTTCATGATTTAATTAATTTAATATTTTTGGACTTATCATTATTTTTAATGCAAGAAAGGGCTAACACTCCCCCCCTCAATGATAAGTCCGAAGTAAGAACATGGTACCATTTCCAAGGCCTCATGATGAAACTGTTGATCCTCAATGAAAAATTGCCTGAAAAATTGCCAAAGCTGGATGTCGAAAAAACTCCAATCTGAAGAGAACAAACCACGAAGCATGAATCAACTGCAAGTATGATACATCCCTGAAAGTTACTTGATAAATCCTATCAAATGCCAAGCTGCAATGCAAAAGGATCAATCTATCCTTTTCTTGGTCCAATGACCATCCAAGTGAACAAAAGAATGTCCACAAATGTTCTCAACCAGGATCCCAATCACTTGAACTCTGACAAAATGTTGATGACGCCTACTGGCGAATTTATTGATGACGCTCACTGCTTTTGAAAATGCCCACTGGCTGCTTTTGATGAGGATCGCCCACTGGCTGATGATGTTGATGATGTCAAAAACTGCTCATTGTTGCTTTTGTTGATGTTGTCGAAATTTCCAGTCTCACAACCTTCAATTCCATTATTATCATTTTCCCACTTTGTCAGTTGAAAGAAGAGACAATCATCTGCATTTTATTTCTAAACTCCTCCCCTTTAGGTGTAGGAGAGTGCCGCTGTTTTAATCCTGCTTTCAAGTGCATGAGAGTACCATCTTCATTCGAATGCTGGCTGTAATAAGTGAGATTGAATTATGTGGTAAAATTTATACAATCGTTTGACTGTTGATGACCATTCCCAAGGATCAATCCATGCATAATGGATCTTCCATTTGGCTAGTTGGTTTTGTTTGCAACATTTATCTAATGAGTCATCCTGCTTTCCACAATGGTGATAAGGATGGAGATCAAAACAATGATATTTCATATGACATGTTCTTTGACAATGTTTTCATTTGGGTCTGTCTTCAACTTTCGCATGGATTGTTGATGCTACTTGATCAAGAAACCCTGCACTAATGAACTTGATTGACTTTAAATAATCTGGGATATGCAAGTTGTTGTCATCTTTGTCATATCCTAATCCACATCGGTTTTTTTTGCATTGGATTTCTTCCCATGACTTGATGATTGGCTTGGAAGAAGAAAGTTGAACTTGATCATGGACAACTTCTACACTCGAAGTTGTTTGGATGAGTGATTTGGAACCATCATTTTTATCTTCATCTGTATGGCTGAATGAAGCATCACTTCTTTGTTGCAACTCATCTCGTTGTAATTGTGACTCCATTTGAAGAAGTTAAATTGTCTCATGTGCCTCATGTAAATGCATTGAAATATCTGCAAGAGTTGCTTTGATGATTTACACCATGTCTAAAGCAGTTGATAGGATCAGATTGTTAAGAATCTGTAACAAATGAATGTTTTTCTCCACGTGAACTTGCTTGAACTTTTGTGAATGCTTCAATCAACTTCACCCATGCTTGAACTTTTTGAATGCTTCAATCAACTTCACCCATGCTTGAACTTTTTGAATGCTTCAATCAACTTCATGCTTGCTTGATTTATTTTATCACACTTGCTTGCTTTTGTATTTGCTTGATCTCTCTAACTTGCTTGGTTAAACTTGTTTGCTTTGATTCATGCTCACTTGAAAAATTGAATAATAGAACTCACGCTTGCTTGTTGTAGATTTGAACTTGCTTGATTGTTGTTTGAATATCACATTTTTTTCTTTAGAGTTGAACTCGTTCGCTTGATGCTTGGTTGATTGTTGCACGCTCGCTTGAACAATTGATTGTTTGAACTCACACTTTCTTGCTTTCACGCTTGCTTGGTCACGATTGCTTATTTTTGAAATTGCTTGATCTCTAGCTTGAATTTGTTTTCTTGATCATTTCTTTGAATTTCACGCTCACTTTGAACAATTGAATGTTGGAAATCATGCTCGCTTGTTTTTTTATTCGAACTTGCTTGATTTTCTCACTTGATTGTTTCTTGAATTGCACGCTCGCTTAATGTCTTGAACTTTTTCACTTGTACTTTGCGCTCGCTTGAACTCGCTCACTTGAATGAGCTTATTTTCAAAAGAAGGGTGTTGAATAATATTGAAAATGCACCCAAGAAAATTCTTACAATGTTTTGATGACAGGTTAAAATGAATTTGATGACTCATTTGAAAACAATGGATTGACTTGACTTAATTGATTTTTTATCAATTCAAAGCTTGGGTGTCGGTTTCAACCGAGAATGCACCCTTACAATTCGACTCAAATTGATTAGAGATTATGATTTTCAAGTTACTATTTTGTTTTGAGTTCACTCTTACAAAAAATGTTGCAAGTGCATTGTCCAAAAGTTGATGTAGTTGTTTGTTGATGTAGATTGCAACTTCAATAACTTTATTGCCTTAATTGAATGATGTTGAATTTCATGTTGATATAGAATCGTTTTTTGAATGTTGATGTTGACAAATTGATATCTTTGATTATGTGTTGCAGCTTCTTGGTTTCTTGTACTTTTCTTATGTATGCTTGATTACATGAGCTTGAAGAGAATTTATTATGTGCATGCATTTGTTTAATTTGTTGTGTACTCCATGTGTATCTTTTTACAAATATAGTGTCAAAACTAGACACAAAAAATAAGCAACATCAAAAATCATGTACCATCACAAACATACTCATGGTGTACCTAAGATCCCCTTATTCAATTTCGGGCAGATCTAGGACACAATCACCAAAAAATAATATCTTTATTATGCTTGATACAATGTTCAATTCTCTTTTCAATAGACTTTGTTGTGACACATGCATTACTCTAATTTTCATATACAACCACTTATACATATAAAAAATTCTAAATTTGTCTTGACTTAGACAATAACTCCTTATAAATCCAAAAAAAATTACACTGCTAAGAAAAAATTTCCTTATTACTCCACCAACCGTCCTTATCTCTCCAAACAAAAAAAAGCTTTAATTTAAAAATTTAATGCACCTTTCCACCCATTCTCTCTCCTCACCACATATTCTCTCACTTCAAAATGTTAGTCAATAAAAAAAAATGGGTGCCTAAAACACTTTCCACCAACTTAAAAAACATCCCTCTAAAACATTACTTTAACGAAAAATACACTTATCACTCCAATATGCTTCAATATCGTTAAAGCACATTAATATACCCCTCAACATACTTCTTTCCTTAAATTTAAAAAAATCCCGCCACTAAATACGTAATTTTATAGGTAGGAAATATACTCCATTAAAAAATGGACGGAAGAGTGTTGTGAAAAGTCGGACTTTGGATATTTTCTCTGCATGACGAAGGAGGGAGCATGAATAATTGAAGAAGGGCATGCATTAAAATCAGAACAATTGAAGCAAAAAAATACATTTCCAACGCTACTTGCAGGTGCGGAGTGCAAAGCATATGAAACGCTGACTACACTTGGATTGTCTTGAGGATCCTTGGTGCGTAGCCGAAGCTCTTCTTCTCAGATTCAAGATTTTCACGTAGGAAGAGATGAACTGATTGTCAGAATGTTCAAGAATACTTTTCAATCCGGTTTTATTTCAATTCTCTATAGCCTCACATGCCCTACAGATCTTGTTGCGACACTTGGTATTAAACTGCCATAGCATCTGAGTGCTCCTATAGCCTCCTTGCAGGGCATCCAATGCTGTGTTTCCCACCAAACGGGCAGATATGGTGGCCGGCGTCACCAAGGTGGTAAAGAGAAAGAAAAAGATTAAAGTGGTCAGCGGCTTCACTCGCAGTCACGAAAAACTCGTCTCCGTAGGGGATGGGGGAGTCATCATTAGCACCAGAGACTACGCAGCCACTCCAGTTGTTAACAAAACTAACCAGACGATCACGGTGCAGGCGTTTCTTCCTCACTGCACAAGTATACTACGCAAATCAAGGAGAAATATGAATATAGATAGCCAAAGGAGTCATTAGATTGCTGAGACAGTCCCACTAACAATTCAAAAGAGAATGTCAACCTGCATTTGATTTGTTCAGGCTAACACCACTACATGCAATGCCGACATGTTGCATTTCCATTAACTATATGGCGACTGTGACACCTCTTTTTAACATTAAACACTCCGGACTCATGCTAGTCTTCATGCAATATTAATATGTTGGCTTCCACTGTATTACGCAGGTCTTTAAATAGAATAGTCTCGACATGTGACGCAAGAAAAGCACCTACTACATGGTCAAGTTTTTTTCCAAAATGGTGGCTCCCTTCTTTCAATATATGTGACTAAACTTGCTGCTCAAGATCCAAACATTAACAACAATGTCATCAGAAAATCAAAGAGGAAAAGTATAGGGACACAGAATTTTGGGGCCTTCACCTTGAAGAACAAACATAAAGTCAGTGATATGAGATCGTATACAGCAGCAACAAAGAGGAAAAGTACTCTAGGGACACAAAATTTTGGGCCTTCACCTTGAAGAACAAACATAAAGTCAGGGATATGAGATCGTATACAGCAGCAACCGCATTTGCAATAACAGAAAAATGTGAAGGAGGGAGTCTAATGGTATTTGGCTTTCAAAGAAACACCGAAGAACGAAATGATCGAGAAAGAAAGATAAAAAAAACACGGTGAGTGGCATTCCATTCCACTTTCTCACATCTCTTCCACAAACCTAGCGCAGGTCACTTCCACAAGACAAATTTCACATGATCATGTTCTCTCTCATTTTCTTCCTCATTTTTTCTCGCCAGAGCCTCCGTAACCTTTCTCTGAAAACACAATGAGGAATATTAAAGAAACATTAATAAAATATATTAGAGACATTAACAAACCACGCACCGAAGAAAGTGCATTCCTTTCTCTATTATTATTAAAATAATGTGTATAATACAAATATATATACATGAGGATATTTGTCTCAAGATAGTGCATTTATGTTGGACACTTTGGTTGAGAAAATATCTCAACCATACACTAATCTAGGAGCCTAACTAGTTGGAGAGAATCTCTCAACCAACTAGACCTAAACTAACTCCCAACTTTGAGGAACAAACCCAATCTAGAAAGTTAAGAATTAAATCCAACTTCTATGATTTAATTAATTTAATATTTTTGGACTTATTATTGTTTTTAATGTGAGGATAAGGCTAACACCCTTGAGTTAGTGCAATGAATTACGATGATCCTTTTATGGAAGGATCAACTGTTGTTCACTTACCTCTTCAAGTGGGAACCTTTCAATGAGTTAAGCTTCAATACAATAGTCATCCAATACATAATTTATAATGAAGAATCCATTCTTATATATATATATATATATATATATATATATATATATATATATATATATATATATATATATATATATATATAATATAATATATAACAATGTAGTGATCCCATTTAATAAGGCCAAATTACCTTTCTTTTCAAAGTTAACTAAACATTAACCCTTATTTAATAATAACAATGAACATAGTAGACCCAATCCGTTATATATTAGATGACCACCATGCCTGTAATATTATTAACTTTCTTGAACCCTTCAACCCCCATGATACGCCATGGAGGATCCCATCACATTGACGAGAATAACAAAGGAAACATAATATAGATGGGATTGTATCCAATTTATGAAGGGAAGTTTAAAATCAACCTGAATGAGAATTGATCTAAGATAAAGTCTATTACCATATCATAAGACTTGGAGAGATCCAATTTTTGACAAAAGTTGACATCTTCTTAGTATTTATAATTTATGTGGCCTTATAAGAAATTTCCATAATTTTGTTTATTTTCCTCCCACTGGGAATGTGAAATTTCTCTCTATAAATCACTTGTAATAGGATGAGCTTTATTCTTAAATCAATACCTTAGGAAAATATATTGTGGATGTCATTATAGGGATATCAGACTAAATTATTCAAGGGAAGAGGGGCTATCCTTCTTTGAGATCCTTGTTAGGCTCCTAAGATATTCCCACTTGTTCTTTATTCTTCAAACACTCAAAATAGGAAAAATTCCATAAGGTCATAGAACCTAATGTAGAATTCTATTGCCAAACCATCAATACAAGTTCATGTCATGCTGAAAGAATGGACCACATGCTTGAGCTCCACCTTGATTACTTGCTTGATTAAGCTATCAACATGTTGAGTTACAAGGATAGGGAGAAAATAATATATTGCAATTATCTTTACTATGTTGATTTTGAGAGGTTCCTTGTAGACTTCCCCAAAATATCTTAACCCCTCCATTATTATGTCTTCAGAGGAAGATATGTTTTCTTTTTTCGATCCTTTTAGTCTCCAATGTCATCGTAATCTGTTCTCATGTTGGAATAGTTGTGAATGAATATTATTTTATCATCCCCTTACCATAAAATTACAACTCTACTCTTTATTCTCCATCTCTCCTCCTCCCATTTTAGGAAATTCCTTATTTTTTATACTAGTTCCTTTAGTTATCTCTACTCTTATTCAATGGATAAACTACCTCCAAAGTATCTATAATCCATTTCCATTTTACCTTCAACCTTAATAAGGGATTATATATATTTATTGAATTTGTATTTTTACCATTGCATATTAGTCACAATTTTTATATAAACCAAGTTGTCCCTAGACTATTATAAGGTAGATCCTTCTCAATTTCATAAAAATCCTTCCATTCACAAACTTCCAACTCTCTATAGTCATCACGTGCAAGCCATAAAGGATTAAATTTGGAAGGAGCTTGTGATAATTACTCGAGATATGCAGCTGCTAATGAATTCAGATTAAAAATAATAGACACAAATTTCTTCTCCTCAATCCACAGAAGGGAAAAAATACAATAAAAACACATGCAATCATTCAATCACAATGAACACAATTTTTACTCGAGAACCCAACTAGGAAAAACCCCTCCTTTGTTTGTATTATATCAGATGAGAACAATGATCTATTACAATGACAACTTCAATGCTTGAACCTAAACTCGCACTACAATACTGATTTCCTCCTTAGTTTTCTCTGGCCAATACTTAGGAAAAATAGGCCTCCTACTAACTCCTATTTCCTTGCACAATTCCTTCTCCTAAAGAATAGGGAAGCTCATATTTCCTTACGCAATTACCAGGGGAAATGGATCACCTTCTACATGCAAAATTTGTACACTCACAAATATACAATAATGTTTACATTATGCCTTTTCTCCCCAACTTCACTAGGCAATTCGAATTTCATGCATGACTAGGGCTGTTTTTAGCAAATTGACTAGTTAACTTAGAGATCAGTGAGTTAAAATTAGTTACAACTAGCAACTGAAATCATACTACCTCCATGCTAGACTAGATCTTAGATAGCTAACTTTCACTAAATATAACACCTCTAGATAGCTAGATCTTAGCCACCAACTTCCACACAACTCTACTTCTAGACCATAAACTTGAATTGAATGACTTAACTGAGTGATTTGGCCATGTCACTCCTACTAACTTCCTTCCAACTCATCCTGCTGAAGTGGAAATTCAAATGTCTCCGTTTGACTAAGGCACAATTCAAATGAAGCCTTTTCTTGCTACACTTTAACACTCCCTCTTAGCAAGAAAAGGGTTATGAACAACCCCAATCCTGCTCTTGTGGAACTTGAACTTGCCTCTTGACAAAGCCTTGTCAAAATTTTTGCATCCTCCTCCTCTATAGGAATGTATTGTAACATAACAATCCTCCTCTGCACACAATCCCTCAAGCGATGGTACCTGATGTCTATATGCTTGGACCTATCCTGAAATACTGGATTTTCAGAGAATTTTATACAACTCTGATTGTCTTAGTGTATCAATATAGGCTCCATCGACTAAATGAAGAGACCAACCAAGATCTTCCTCATCCAAATAGCCTTGCATGCTTCTTGAATAACAACCATTTACTCAACCTCTGCTGAGCTGAGTGCTACAAATATCTGTTTCCTGGTGTACCAAGAAATTGTTGTTGAACCAACAATAAATACTTCTCCCAATGTGCTCTTCCTATCTAAAGGAATCCCTAGCTAATCTGCATATGTGGATCCTTGGATCTTCACGCCATTTGTCTACCTGTACCAAAAACCAAAGTCTTCTTTACCTATGAGGTAACTAAGAACATGGTTTGCTACTTTCTAGTGAAAACAATGTAAACTTTGAAACGGGAACTATAAACTCAAAATGGGAACTCTGGGCAAAAAAACCCTGAAAAAACATCAAAAACAGTGCTAAAAACGAAAAGTGTTGATGCTGGAATAACACCTTTTTTTTTTTTTTTCTTGGGTAAATTTTCAACATGTTTTAAAAATGGCGGTGAAAACCAATTTTTTGCGCAAAAATTATCCAAAAACGCCCTCAAAACGAAAAGTGTTAACGGTAGGAGAACACTTTTTTTTTTTTTTTCAAAAGTAAAATTTCAACATTTCGAAATAATGGCGTAAAATATTTTATCATGACCTCGAAAAACATTAAATTTAAAAAAAAATAATGAAAACATAAAATAAAAAAAAATTAAAACAATGAAAAAACACAAAACAAAAAAAAATTAAAAAAATAAAAACAAAACATAAATTAAAATATATAATAATAAAAAAAAAAATATCAATCATAAAAATGTAAAAAAAAACAAAATTAATGATAAGAATTAAAAAACTAAAAAATAAAAATAAAAATTATAAACAAATAAATAGTAAAAAAAATGGCAAAAAAAAAAAATATCTTGTAAACCATAAAAAAGAAATTGGCAAAAGAAAAAAAAAAATATGGAAAAAAAACATTTAAAATAAACTAAAATTTAAGTAGGTAAAAATAGAAATATAAAAAAAAAGTAACAAAAAACTAGAAAAGTAAAAATAAAAATTAAAAACAAACTGATTTAAAAAAAATAGAAAATTAACAAAAAAAAAAAAAAACTACTAAAATTAAGATTAAAATGTTGATTACTTAAAAAAACAAATATAAATATATATATATAAAAGATAAAAATAAAAAATAAAAAATGTTAAAAAAAATTCTCATAATTTAAATATATATATATATATATATATATATATATATATATATATATGTTAAGTAAGTAAAAATAAAGAAATTAAAAAAAAAAAACATTAGCAAAAACTAGGAAAAAAAAAATAAAAAACAAACTAGTTTAAAAAAAGAAGAAGAAAATTAACGAAAAAAATTAAAAAACTAGTAAAATTGTTAAACACACATGGAGAACAAAGAAATATGAAGGATAAAACATTAGAATACATTTTTATTAACAAATGATTTTCATTTATAGTACATGTTGTGACCGTTGGGTTCCACATCCCAAGGTCTGTTGGACTCCTTTTGTCTATTTGGCTTCCACGCTAACCCATTGAGGATTAGGTGTCCAACATCCCCCCCCTTAATCTGAAGGGTTATGTATGAGTCCAAGAAGGGAGTTGTAATACAAAATGTGCAAAAATGCATGGCAGCACTAGGCTAAATGTGTTCTTCTGAAATGTTGGTATAAAGGGTGGTGGTTTAAGGATGACCACCAACACTGGAACGCTTAATGCAGCTCCCGGAACTCTTCCAAAATTGGCAAGAAGCTGAAGTCTTCTGCTAGAGGAAGTGCTCCTATTGTTTTGAAGAGGGAAACCTTCAACCATGAAAGGGAGGTCTTACTCCGCATAAAAGGGAGAACTTCAACCTGAAAAGGGAAGTCTCAAACTGTGATGGTTTAAGCATGACCAACAACTCTGTAATGCTTAATGCAATTCCTGGAACTCTTCCAAAACTGGCAAGAAGAACTTGCATCTACTAGCATTTCTTCAAGTGCAACTACAGCAGTACAGGATGCCTCTTGCCCTTCTCGGTTCACATACATGGAGAATAATTCAAATTCAAACTCAAATGGTGGAGCACATATCTTTGGTCATGTTCCTCCTGTAGCTGGAGCAACGTTCTTAGCATGGACATTTTCCACACCAGATAAACAGGAACACATTTTCCACCCTTGCAAAATAGTCACAACAACATTGTGTCAATATGAATCTTAGTTTGAGCCTCTAGCTATCAAGCTCTCGGATATTGAAGCTCCATTAGAACCCTTTGCGCTCTATCATGATTTTAATTGCTCTCTACCTGTCATGCCTCCAAATGCTAATGTTTTGTCCATATTTTCTATTCTAAAAAATATGCTTCTTGGTAAAATTCGTTGAGCATTTGATAGACTCTGGTAACACGATGAACGTATGACTAGTTTGGGAGTTGTTTGAAAACTAGTGTTATTAGAACGGTGTCGGTCTAACTCAGAATGGTGGTATTAAACTACGTCCAGGTTGGCTCAAACTTGAAGCAAGTAATGTATTGATTTTACAAGTGGACACGGTTATATGATATGGCAAGGAGACAATGTATAGATATATGGACAACGTAATAGGGTAATATATATATATATATATATATTCAACGATGAAATATGGGAATACCACCAGGGACTATGGGAGAGTCAGCATATGTGTAGTACAGACAACGTATATGCAGTCAACACACAAACAATAATAACGATACCAAGGACAGCGTGAGAGTGGTAAGGAAGGTGGAGGTTCCAACAACGTTCTGACACCAACAACATTCCAAAAGCGTTCCAGCAGCATGATACCAACAAGAATCAGTACTGAATCATCTTCCTTTACTCCATCAAATTTTTCACATTCTCTGAATGCCAAAATCAAATCCACGTCTCCTCCTTTCGTATCTAGAATGGTCCCAAAATTATTTACTAGACACAGTCGGACAAGAGTAAATATTTTCTTTTGTTATTATGCCACAGTGAATGAGAAAATCTTTTCAGGAAATCTCAAACGCAGTCACATAATGGAATCATTGGATAGATAGAAATCCTGTTCAAGCCAAAAATACACTTGCCTCTATTACTCTTCTTTGTCATGACAGTAATGAATGCAGTTGGGCAGCAATTCGGCAACCAATTCACCAACTCCATATCGGTTCTCATGTCCAAGAATGAGCAGTAGGTCCTGGGTTTGAGCACCTCGAAGGAATTTCTCCGGTTTTTGAATATGCGGTTATGGGCGGTAGCGTCGCAGGGTCTGTGCTTTGCAGAGTTATTGCTCAGCACTATGACTCATTTGGTTTATGGGCTCTACATATTCAGCTCTACTATGGCGTTTGACATTGTTGAAATTCTAAACAATCATCACCTGAAGAAGCTGTCAGCAAACACTTCTTAAACCGTGAATCATCCTCAACAGATGATATTAGCTCTCAAAACGTTCAGGTACAGAGAAGGAATAGGTAAATAGACCAAAAGATAGAGCTGTTATGAGAGCCAAGTGCTCAGGGGTAGAGGAGATAAGCACCGGAACGAAAGGTATAAACACAACGACCTTTAAAGCTCAATGCACAGAGAAACTGACCAGGAGTTTAAACGCGCAGAGATGTAGAGATTCAATGCTCCTTTTCTGGAAACTGAGAGATGGAAGTGGGTAAGAAAACGTTACACCTGTACAAGAAAATTGTGCCAACAGTGATTATGGCAGAGAGGGCAATTATGAACAACCCAGGGAGCACAGAGGGCGCAGATACTGTTAGAGATTTGCAGCAACGACTGTGGAGGGGGCAGTAGACCGAGATGTCAGTCAGGAGAGGCAATGGATTTCTGGCAGACAATGAATTAATGGAGCATTACAAGTAATGGGCAGAAATGGCAGGTCTGAGCAAGGAGCGTTTTTAATGCACACAGTAAACCGCTTTATAAGGTGGAAATTCTGATCAACTCTGATTAGGAGAAAGGCAGAACTGACATGTATATAGAGACCACAAAACAAGTGGCTCACATTAGAGCAGGACCAGTAATCGCCCGCTTTGATACCATGTTAAACACACATGGACAACAAAGGAATATGAAGGATAAAACATTAGAATACATTTTTATTAACAAATGATTTTCATTTATAGTACATGTTGTGACCATTGGGTTCCAAATCCCAAGGTCTCTTGGACTCCTTTTGTCTATTCGGCTTCCACGCTAACCCATTCAGGATTAGGTGTCCCACAAAAATTAATATTAAAAAAAACCAAAATAAATTAAAAAAAAACATTATTTTTATTTAAAAAAAAAAATTTTTTATTAAACCTACATTTTTTATTTAAAAAAAAAGGTTTAAAATTTAAATTTTTTTATTTTAAAACAATTTATTTATTTTTATTTTTTATTTTTATATATATTTAAAAAACAAATCATTAAAAAAAATATATTTTTTTAAACAAATTTAATTTCTTAATTTAAAATTTAAAAAATTATTTAAACAAAAAATTTAAAAATTTTAATTGGTTTTTAACGGTTTTTCTTTTTTTTCTTTTTTTAAACCAAAAAAAAAATTGGCGTGGCCTTCCGCTCCCTGGCCACCAATGGTGGCGTGATCGTGGGCGGAGGGCCTGCAAAGAATTGCCCGGCCGCCCCCCAGCTGCCCGTGGTGGTGCGGCCGTGGGCGGAGGGCCTGTGTGCAGGCCCCTCCGCCCATGGCCGCTGAGCGGAGGGCCTGTGTGCAGGCCCCTCCGCCCATGGCTGCGGAGCGGAGGGCCACACCCATTATTTTTTTTTGTTAAAACGTTAAAAAACCAATTAAAATTTTCAAATTTTTTTGTTTAAATAATTTTTTTAAATTTTAAATTAAAAAATTAAATTTGTTTAAAAAAAAAAGTGTAATGATTTGTTTTTTTTTTTTAATTAAAAAAAATAAAAAAATTGTTTTAAAAAAAAAAACAAAAATTTTATAATTTTTTTAATAGAAAAAAAATGGTTTATAAAAAAAAATTAAATTTTAAATTTTTTTTATTTTTTATTTTTATTTTTATTTTTATTTTTTCGTTTTTAAATAAAAAATGTAGGTTTAATAAAAGATAATTAATGAAAAAAAAATACGCATTTTTTTGGTTCCCTCTTTTTTATAATTTGTATCTTATTTTTTTTTTGTTTTTATAATTTGAATTAGTTTTTTTTTCTTTTTTTTGTTTTGTTTTTTTTAAATAAAAAATAAGCATTTCTTTATAAACTGTAAATGTTTTTTTTATTTTTTATTTATTTTTTTCATTTGAAAAGACATATATCTTATGCCATTTTCATATTTATTATTTATTATTTTTAATAATTTGAGTTTATTTTTGTTTTTCTTAATATTAATTTTACTATTTTTTTATTTTTTGTCGTTAATTTTTTATTTATTTATTTATTTTTTTTAATTTTCATTTTTAACTAGTTTTTTTTAATTTTTTTCCTAGTTTTTGCTAATGGTTTTTTTTTTATTATTATAAATTTCTCTATTTTTACTTAATTAATTATATATATATATATATATATATATATATATATATATATATATATATATATATATATATATAGATATAGTTTGTTTCTTTTTTTTTCCAAATTCTTTTATGGTTTATGAGATAATTTTTTTTTTAACATTTTTTATTTTTTATTTTTTGACTTTTTTATATATATTTTTATATTTGTTTTTTAGAGACAATTATTTCATGTGGATTTAAAATTTAATTAACGATGTATAAATATATAGAATATCAAAAATGCAAAATATCGACCTTCTTCTTTAAATATGCAAAACAATAAAAACTTCACTACAAAAAAAATAAAAATAAAAATAAAAACAAAAACAAGAAAACATGAAGAGGAAGACCACTTCCAAAATTATTAAATTTACAAAATAATTATTTACATTTCATACATTAGAAAATTTAAAGTCAAAAAATAGGTTTTATAAAAAAAGGGCCTGATGTAGAATTACCACTTTTTAAAATCAGCATGAAAATCACTACCATTCTAAAATGCAATGTACATAAAAAAATTAAAGTGCCAAAAACTATGCTCTAAAAAAAACATGTGCTTTACATCACCCCTTTTCAAAATCGGGTCAATTTTTTGCTATCTCTACAAAACAGGTAACAATATCAGTTCCCGTTTCAAAGTTTATGTTTTTTGAAGCTTGTTAGCTTCCACCATAAACTAACTAAGCTCATTAACCACAAAACAAATATCATGCCTTATGTTCACCAAGTACATCAAGGAACCCACGAGTTGTTTGTAGATAGTGCCATCTACTGCCTCACCTGTAGAACCATCCTCTTTCTTGTAGTTAGTACCTAGAGGAGTATCCGTGGGTTTGTAGTCATGCTTATGGAAACTCTGAAGGATTTCATAGGTGTACTTCCACTGTCCAAAAAATGTCTCTCCACCTTCCTGCCACACCTCCAAACCAAGGAAGTAGTGCATCAAAACCATATCCTTCATCTAAAACTCTATTACAAGGTCCTCCTTGCAAGACTGGATCAACCTCTCATCTCCTGTCAAGATCAAATCATCCACATAAAGGACTAAGATGAGCAGAAAACCATCTACCATAATGTAGTAGATATTGGCATTTGCTTCACTCTTAGTGAAGCCCAATCCATTGAGATATGAATATATCCGAGAGTACCAAGCATGAGGTACCTACTTGAGACCATATAGGTCTCTCTTGAGCCTATACACATGTGTCTCTCTGCTAAAGGCCTAGAACCTATCAGGTTTCTCAATGTAGATCTCTTCCTAAACCACTCCATTCAGGAAGGTAGTCTTAACATAAATATTGTGGATCCTCCACCCCAACTATGCTACCAATGATAGTATGGTCTTGATAGATGAGTATCTTGCCACATGTGAAAATTTCTCCTCATAATCAATTCCCTCCACCCATGGAAAACATTTTGCCACAAATATGGACTTGTACTTCTTAACATTGTCTGCATGTTTCACCATATACACCCACCCAGAGCCAATAATATATTTTCCCTTAGGTCTAGGCACAACCTCCCAAGAATCATTCGTCATGATGAAGTCATACTCCTCCACCATGGCATCTATCCACACCTGCTGGGAGACAACCTATTCAAAATAAGATGGCTCAAAATCAATAAACTCTAACATGAGTGCCATATATATGATATATTTGTCTGGTAATCTCCTCTGTCTGCACAAGGATATAGGAGTTCCAACCTACTCTTGAGCTTCCTACACCAACTTGTCAATCATCCCGGTCATCTTCCTCCCTTTTTTGGAAGGTTTTATGTGAGTGGGTGCCTCCACTTGGTCAGATATCTACTCCACATGTGGCTGCTCCACATCATCCTCTTAGAATGTCCTCTTGCCTTTGAGTAAGGTATAACTCTATGGATCTGACCAAGCCTCCTCATTTGGAGCTATAAGCTCCTCCTTTGGTGGTATGCTCAACTCCGCTCTAGAGAACTCCTCATGGATTTCTCCTCATTAGATCTTACATCCCTCCTCATAACAATCATCCAGAGTGAAGGCATGTACACTCGATAAATATGACGTGCCTCTGTGTATCCTAAAAAGATCCCCCTCTCTACAGCGGGCTCCAACATTTTCCCACTATCTTTGGATACATGGCAATAGACTATGGATCCAAAAATGAAAAAGTGGGAGACATCTAGCTTCCTCCCATTGAAAGCCTCTTCATGTGTAATCATTCCAAGAATTTTGTGGGAGCTCTTGTTCTGCAAATAAACAACTATATTGGAAGCTTCTGCCCACAAGGACAATGAAAATCCCTAGTCATGCAACATTGCTCTAGAAACTCCTACAATACTTCTATTTTTCCTCTTTACAACCCCATTTTGCTGTGGGATGTGAATTGCAATCAACTCCCTTCTAATACCCTTCTTGGCACATTATTATTTGAAGGCGTTAGACACATACTCTCCTCCATTATCACTTCTTAGGGATTTAATTTTCTTTCCAATCTCATTTTCAAATAAGGCTTTAAATTCTGCAAACTTTGAATAAACCTCATCTTTCTTCTTCATGAAATAGATCCAACATTTGCAGGAAAATCCATTAATGAAAATCACATAATACCTGTGCTTTGCAGTTGATATTGTGGAAAATGGTCCACACACATCTAATCAAACTCGCTCCAATATGGCTACAACTCTTCTATCTCAACCCTAGAAGGACGATTTAACATATTTTCCAAGAGTGCATTACTTGCAAACATCATGTTGATCAAGGGTGCATTTTGGAAGTCCAATGGTGATCTGTTGCATTATTTTCAAAGATCCATGGTGTAGGTGTCCCATGCGCCTATGCCAGATCTCTCCAAAATCTCAGCCTTGAACATGTTATGCCTTTCTACTCAATGTAGTGCATGCATCCACCTTTAGCTTGTAGATATTTGTAACCCGAACACCATTTTGTTTTACTTATCTAGTAGCAACGTGTTTCATATATGCCTTCTCTCTACTTAACACCACATTATATCCTCTGTCTTCAAGTGCAAGTATAGAAACTAGATTTTTCTTCAGACCAGGAACATACATTACATTCTTTAGGTGAATATGGGAGCCTGACTCCCTCTTAAAGGTGACAGTGCCAATCCCTTTGGTACTATACCTTCCATCATTTCCAAGCTCTATGTGTAATTTTAGATCCTTCTCCTCTAACCTATTGAAGAACTCCTTATTTCCTGTCATATGAACTGAAGCATCAGAGTTAAGTACCATACACGACCTCGTACATTACTTTCCATGCAAGAAATGAGGGTGAAATTCAACTCTAATTGTGATGTGAAAGCATCTCCTCTTGCTCCCGATGCAAGATTCTTTCTAGATTTCTTGTGTGCACACTTGGTTGCATAGTGTCCATACACATGAAAGTGAAAACATTTAATTTTACTAAGGTATTTATTCTTGCCATGGTTCTGGATGGAATATGCCTTGTCTTGGGCCTTCTTGCCTTTGGATTTCTTTCCTTTTCCTACTAAAGCGAAGTTTTCTTCCTCATTATTTTTGGATGTGACACCATATCTAGTGTTTCTTCTAATCTCCTCCTAAACCAACTTAGACCAAAGTATCTCCCAATGTAGGAGCTTGTCTCTTCCATTAACTAAATCTTGATAGCTATGCCAAGACCTGAGAAGACCAAGAAGTGCTATGATCACATGATGAAATGATGGCACAATATTTCCAACTCCTCCAAGTTCATCTCTCACCTGAGTGAATATCGATAGGTATTCAGCAATAGTTCCATTTTTTTTTTCATTCGAATGTTCTTGAGCTTATATTTCAATGCCAACTTCTCAACATGATTTCTTCTTTGGAATATCTTTGTGAGGGTTTGCTACATTGCATAAGCAGTCTCCTTTCCATGAAAATTCAAAACCATATGGTCTCTGACTCCCTCCACGATAATATTCCATATTTTAATACTCCATTGTCATCCAACACTTCCATTCTCTCTTTCCAAGCATGGAATTTTGAGGTTCCCTCCAATGCATACTAAATCCTGAATCCATTGAAAGACATTGTTCCCGCACTAAAGAAATTCCTACACTTTAATTCTTGCACTTTAGAATTCGAATTCATGCACTCAAATTCCTACACCACAAATATGCTATTCAAAATTTCTCAGAGAGATGATCACGAACCAAGTTTCTATGTAGTTTTCAATAGCTCTGATACCATGTAGAAATAAATTAAAATCTGTAGCTGCTAATGAATTCAAACTAAAAATAATAAACACAAATTTCTTCTACTCAATCTATGGAAGGGAAAAAATACAATAGAAATACATGCAATTATTCAATCACAATGAACACAATTTTTATCGAGGAACTGAATTGGGAAAAACCCCTCCTCTGTTTGTATTATATCAGATGAGAACAATGATCTATTACAATGAAAACTTCAATGTTTGAAGCTAAGCTTGCACTGAAATACTGATCTCATCCTAAGTCTCCTTCGGCCAATACTTAGGAAAAATAGGCCTCCTACTCCCTCCTATTTCCTTGTGCGATTCCTACTCCTAAAGAATAGGGAAGATCCTATTTCCTTGCGCGATTCCCAAGATAAATGGCTCACCTACTACATGCAAACTCTGTACACTCACTACTATACAATAATGATTACATTATGCCTTTTCTCCCCAACTTTGTTAATAACCATTACAACTACTCAATTTAACTCATACTTACTCTATTCTAGACTAGAGCTCAGATAACTAACTTTCACTGAATATAACACCTCTACATAGCTAGATATTAGACACCAAATTGCACACAAATCTACTTCTAGCCCATAAAATTGAATTGACAGACTTAACTGAGTGATTTGGCCATGTCACTACTGCTAACTACTTGCCAACTCATCCTGTTGAAGTGGAAAGTTGAAATTCTCCATTTGACTAAGGCACAAGTCAAATGAAGCCTTTTCTTGCTACATTTTAATAGAGTTGCTGGATTTCTATCTCCTTTATCAAGCAAAAATAATATGGGCCTATGGTCTAAGGAGCCCCTTGCCCCTATCTAATATTTGAACTTTTTAAATTTCTACAATAGAAACTTCAAGGCTGAGAACTTATCTAAACTATTTTCTACATCTTCCTCTCCTATTGTATTATTTATCTAAGTAGGAACTATCTTAATGGGCTCTACATGTGCATCCCTTTCTATTCCAAATTGAAGGTAAAAAATTCTACCAACGAGTCAAATCCTCTGTGTTGTCCCCACACTTCCTTATAATTCTTTGTCATGGAATTTAGATCATCTCCATAGATGAAATATCTCTCAAAGAAAATGGGATTATTGAGCATTTCTTCCCAATACTCCTTTCTCTATACATATGGACCATAGATATTTCCAAGGGTGAAGTTCCTTCTTAATTATTTTGAATATAATTTATAGAAATGGTAGAGTTAAAGAAGGTATACTATTTCCTTTTTATAATAACCTTCCATGCAGTCACTAGTCTTCCTAAACACCCAGTCTCATCCAAAGCCTCAGATTCCAACTTGGAAAAGGGAATTTAATGATGTCCCAACTTATTTCACTCCCACGATTGTTTATAGTAACAATAAAATGTCCTGACTATAATTCTCAACTACCCTCATGGATCTTTTTTTTGAGAAAAGATCTAAACCCATGAATGTTTTGGGAAAGTACATCATTTATTACCTCTTAAAGAGGCCTTCCTTGCTCCAAAGGGCCCTAATGTTGGTAGTTTTTTTCTTTCATAAATCAGTTTTTTACACCTTTTGTTGTTGTAGGGGATGGTAAGATCTTCTTCCCGGTGTTAAATGTGTAGAGGATTGAGTCGATCCCGAGTTGAATCCTCCTCAAATAACACCTTGACCTCCCTTTATCTATCTATATGTGAATATTAGATGATATTTACCTCTTTTGCTCAAAATGTAGTATTGATAAGAGATAGAAAGAAAATAGACTATTTGCACTATTACAGTATAGGGTTGTAGCATCATATCTTAGTGTAATTATTCAACAACAAAATTCAAGTTTTCATGATGAAAAACATGATGCAATAAGATGTGTCACCTTTTTCATCAATTTTGTGTGAACTCCTTTGACAGATGATCCTTAACATTGGTTTAGTGATGAGAACATTGACACAAATTTTACTCTTTGCATCAACGTAGTGTCTCATTGCACTGTAAAATATTACAAGAAAAACCCCAAAATATGTTTTCCATCTTTGCTTTCTCAAACTCATGTTTTTCTTGGATCATTTTACTGTAGTAATGAGTCAATTTATGCATCGATATTACTTTTTAAGTGTCATTTTTGCATTTATTTAGTTTCAATTTGTAACAAAGTAATACCATTATTATGTTGAAATATATTGTTTTATTTGTATGCTTTTGTGTTGCATTGCATCTTCTTAATTTTTTTTTTAAATCATTAAAAATATTTTTTGTGTCAAATTAATGTCATTATCCATTTTACATGAAATTCACAACATAATTATAATTAATATTATAATTATTTGTTTAAATTTAAATACTATTAATTATTTAATTATTTTAATTAATAATCATTTTAGTCCATTTGAGTAATAAATAATAATAATAATAATAATAATTCACCCAAATGGGTTTTTGACAAGTGGGGACATGACTAGCCATGTGTGTCACTCATCTAGCACTATGCTTAGCATGACAAAGCCATCACACTTAAGGTCTAAGGCAATTACAAAAACCTAGTGGGAAGCAAGGGAAATTATCGGGATAAGTGCCAACTCCTCCCTAATGCAATTTAACATTATGACTTTAGGGTATGATTCAAGGTACTAGTATAAGTCTCCAATTATAATGATTGTTTTTTGCACATGAAATCTAAGGTGGTGGAAACCAAAATGATGAGATCTTTTTCTCAATGGATCAAAAGATGATCTCTTCATTTGTTGGCTAGTTAGAAGTATATAGTAACCATAGTCGACTACCAGTGAAGGGTGACGATAGAGGTAGCTTGGAGTGCAAGAAAGCTACAATAAGTTCATTCATTCTAGATCTAGGTATCCAAGTATTCTCTCTTCTAGATTTTTATGGTAGTTTTGGTGTTTGCTTATGGTCTAGAGTGGGATGGTATGTTAGCTTTGTGGTGTGCTTACTTAGGTAAAGAGTTTTTCCTAGTGTATGTGGGATAAAATGGTGTAATTTTTCTTAGTTATGATCATCATCGTTTGTCTGAACTTCTTCTTGTCTAGGGGTACAATTTATTTGGTCTTGGTATTTTGACATCATATAGTTTGGAAGGGTAGCACGGCCTACACTGTTAGCTTGGTAGGAGTTAGGAAAAAGAGGGAACATAATGCATAGGTATGTTGGGCCTCCACCTCATGACACCTTATCCTATCTTACAAGGTGGCAAGAGAAGAATGAGACACAAAAGTGTGTTGAAGTGGAAAAAATGGGAATGGAGAAGTTAGAGAAACGTGTTCAAGAGAAGAGGTAGAGCCTAATGGAGGGCTAGGTTCTTGAGAAGATTAATGACTAGGCAACATACTAGTCTACTCTTATATGCAAGAAACCAAGTTTAACATATCTGCAACCTACTAAATGGTTAATACCTTAATTTTGCAATCCTTGGAGAGTAATAGGGTAGAATACGAAGACATACAACAAAGAAGTCAAAATTTCAAAGGCAAATTTGAACCCACGTGTAAGGGGTTTTTGAAATTGAAATATTAGTTACTTAGGTTTTTGAGGGGGTATCCAACTAAAAGTAGAAGGGTGGGATAGATGGAACTCAGTCTAACTCAATAATCCTTGAGGATAAATTGAAGTCTTCAATATCATCCCATGGACAAGAAAAGAGGACTAGGAACATTTTGGATGTGCTTGTGGAGGCGAAGTTTCAACCTCCCTTTGCTTGATCTTTGTTTTGGGTGCTGCTATTTCTTTTCTATGTTTTTATGTTAATACGCACAATCACAAGTAGCTAGTTTTGTTAATGCCTTTTTTTTTTCACAAATATGCTAAGCTAATAGACAAAATAAGGAAATGAATAGGAGGGATGATACTAAGTTTGTGTGGGGATGGTGCTGGGTGGGTGGGAGGAGGAGGGGCGGGGGGGTGGGGAGGGGGGGGTGGTGGTTGGGCAGTTTCCTCATTATTATTATTAGTAGTTAAGCTAAAAATACATGGGGGTGGGGTGGTTTCCTTATTATTCTTATTTAATATAAAATACATCCATATTTCACATTATAGACAAAAGAAAATTTCAACGAATCATTAATTAATTTTATTATTAATATTAATATTAATTAATTATTAGCTATTAGTTTATTTTTATTTTTTATTTCTTAATAATATTTAAATATTAATGAGATAAAAAAAAATATCCATTAAAGTAGTTATAATATTTTGTTGCACCAACATTTAGTTGGTTTTAGACCATGGAATAAAAAAACCATGAATATATATACACAATGATGGAATATAAGAATTATTTTTTCCCATGACAAATGTGTTTATATCCATATGAAGAATATACAACTTTTGGTCCTGAAGGGACTGCTTAGACTCAACAACAAGGCTCCAAGAAATTACAACAAATCTCATCATGTCACTTGTGAGAATTGAACCTGGGTGGGGAAGATAACAATCGTTCATCCCAACCACCCAAGATAAACCTAATCGCAAACTTTAGAATTAAATTATAAAATTACAATGTGATCGTTTTTTCATGTAAATAAGTGGTACACTACCACCCCAAGGAAATTCCAATTTTCTATACAACATAACATTAACAAATTTGTACATATAAGGAAATAAAATGAATTTGACATTATCAGAAGTTGATTGAAGTACATATAAATAAGTGATAAATTTCTACCTATGTAAATGATAACCTTTTATACCACATATCATGAATACATTTTTGCACTTTCAAAGAAATGAAATGAATATAACATCAAAGCTCATTTACCAAAGTTGAATGAATGTGCTCTCAATGCCCTATTGATATTTTGAGCTTTGTCATCCTCACTACCTAAATACATAATAACAGAACATGAACTCAACAAATTAATAATTTTGAACTATTAATATGTAAAGAAATACAAATAAGTTAAAAAATTTCAATACCTTCTCATTGCCTTAAATTACTCTGTCCATATCTATGTCATGTTCTCAACCATTAATTTCCATGTCATAGACTAGGATATTTACATTAAATAAAGTCTACAATGAAGCTACAACAAAATTGACTTTTTGATAGACATTTACACACGAAAACAATGTATTGATTTAACCTAAGGCTTCTAATTGAGGGCAACTACTGTTACATCATTATCAATGTATCTAATAGTATATATTTGACAAAAATTATCTAATAACCTAAGAAATTTGACAAAAAAATCTGATTAAAGTCAGAAAATGAGTCAATTGATTATTTCCACATCTTTCATTGACCTCATTATTGCTTTATTGTTTTCCTCCTAGGTTGAATGGCTATGGATTGCATTGTCTTTCTCTAGTTGGCTGCGAATGGAATTTATAAAGTGGACCTAATTATGAGGTTAAAAGTGTCTCTAAGTAGACAACTAAACCAAAAAGTGGCACACCTCCTTTATTTTGGGCTCCAATGCATTGATGTGCTTCTTTTGTCATAGAAGGATACCTATGATGACCTCTACCTAGAGGTTGGAATTAGGTGCCTAAATTGAAATCTTATTAGAAATTGATTCAAAACTATTGTCATAATCCACTATAAGTTCCTGATGTTGTGGAAGTGCTTTCCTAGTCTCCTTAAGTTCCTTATAATTCATTAGCCTACCTATGGTATCCTAGCAATGTCTAAGTGATGAGAATATTTTGTTCCTAATAATTTCTAGCATATAGTGTAAACCCATCCCCATATATACAAAGGTTGGGATAGTGTTGGAGCTAATGTTCAAAGGGTTGGAATTCCTCAAGTCAAACTAAAGCTAAATCTCTAATGACGATAGGAGATAGATAAAAAAAAAAAAAAAAAAACCATGATTTACAATAATTGGAAATATTGCCACTAATCTAATTACATTTACTAAAATTAAATTAGAGAAAAGGCCATTACACCTCAAGATTTAGGACCAAGTGAACTTGATTGAAGCTCTTCTAATGTCACAAGAATGAGCTCCAAAGATCAAATACATAGTAGCACTAAGAAATGGTCATACCATATAGATCCCCATTTAGACTTGGATTGCCAATGTCAATGCTCATAAACTACTGTACACTGGTCCATATTCCCACCTTGGTTGGATTGTGCATGAGCAAGGTACTTATTAAACAACATGAGGATGGATACAAGTTGAATAAATCTGCTCTCCATAGGATCATGTTGGCAAGTGATGTGTTTAGTCAATTTAGTGTCCTAAATTGCTACATAAATTATCAATCTGGGTATCGTAAACTGATGAAATATAGTGCGCTATATGTGCTATATGACCCTCTTACCTCACTATTTTTGAGTTTTAAGTTTTTTTGGGGGTTTTTTTCTTTTCATTCCTAATGTTCTGCAACGTAATCTACAAAATCTTAATCTACTGCTGCTAAGAATCTAGAGAAATGAAATGAGAGCTAAAAGTGCTTTAAGCCAGATTTGGAAATAAAGTTTTAACCAAGAAAATGAAAACAGAGCTTCTCTTCTTGCTTTTATGATTGTTTCCAAAACATGAACTAGAAGGACTTAAAACTACTATCTACTCAATTACAAAACCAAAGCTTTAAATGAGAAAATGAGATTGCAACTATCTATGATAAATCAAAAATGAAATACTGAAAGTAAGATTACTACTACTGTCTAATCTATTGCAGAATAAAAACTTAATGAACAACTGAAAATGGAATTGCAGCTAAACTAAGTGAAAAACCATAGTTGAAAGCGAAGTTGCAACTATTCTATTATGAAAGCAAAGCTAAATGAAGTATTTTTTTGTCACTCTACTACACAATTTAGGGAGAACTACCTCCTTGTGATGGCATTTTGAGATATTTCATTCTTCATTATTCTAAGAAAAGTAGACATGAAAATGCAGAGAAAGACTCATTCACAAATGAAACATTTCACCACTTAGTTTTAATTATTATTATTATTATTATTATTATTATTATTTTTTTTTTTTTTTTTTTTTTTTTTTTTCTGAATCAGGCTATTCTATTAGTAGTACAAAAAGTCAAAAATTACATAAGTGTTACAACAGGGCCATGGCCCTGTAACTTCTGCCGAAAGATTGACATTTTGCCCAAATTATACATACCCAAAATTGAACAGGTACAAAAATTGGATGCTGAGCATGGACATGCCGTGACAAACTAACATAATGACACATGACATTACTTAATCTAATACTGATAAACATATGAACCCTTATAGCCAACACATAGATTTGGAAATCCAGACGGAAACCGAACACATACAGATAACAAGGTACGAAAATAGTGCGTAGCTTTCCTTTCGAGGCTGCTAAGGGCGAACTGATTGGCTGAATTAATCCTCGTCTGTGGTATATGGCTCGTCCTCCACATTGCCCCTAAATTGCTGTGAGTCATCCAAGTCCGAGAGAGGGACCACCGGGCTGGTATGGATCCTTTCAGCCGGTTCGCTTGGGCCCGCAATGGCCGCTTGAGTAGCCGGAGAGGAACTTTCCCTAGTAGGGCGTTGCATATCAATTGCAGGCACCTGCATATCAATTATGCGCACAGTCCCTTGGGTCGGTGGAGGGTTTCCTTGAGTTGCTTCAGCTTGACCTTTGAGATTGCCATAATGCTCGACAGAAACAAATATAATGAATGTGGAATTAGCCAGTGTGCAAGGTATTCTATACCTGACTGTGGGATGCACTGCATGTCCGCATTCTGGTATATCTCCTCTCCAAGGCGCACTGCCACGTCCCATTGCTCTACCATGGAAGCCATGCTGGTCAGATGTTACCTCGACAGATGAAGAAGGAGAAATTGCGGTCCTCTGAGCTAAAGCCCGACCCCGAGAGCCTCCTCATCGGCTGCTCATTCTGAGGCGCTCCCTCTGCATTGTTGAGTTTGCCACATAACAAGAATGTCCCTGCGCAATCCCCCACCTTACCAGAGAATGCTCCAACGCTGCAGCGGAGTGCTCAGCAGCTTCGAATGAATGCCAGAATGTGATAGAGGCTCCCGGGATATGAAGCGCCATCGCAGAGAGTTGCAGGAGGACAATAAAGGCATACAAGACTGGTATTAACTCCCGCGTATGATCATCTACATGCGCCCTTATGAAGCAGGCTGCAGGGTGCTGCGTGGCACGTCCGGGCTGACACATGCCCATGTGACGCACCAGCTGTGGGCTGCGCGGACTATTAAACACCCGCATCCGGGAACCACTTAGTTTTAATATTAACCATTAACTGAAAGGGCTTTTGGAAATATTCATTTATAACATGAGTTAAACTAATAATAAAATTGCACTGAACAACTTAATTCAAAATCTAAAAACTAATGAACAACAAATGAAATGAACCAATTTATACTACTGACATCAACTTAAAGCTACTGGTAAGAAACTAGAGAGCAGTGAATAACCAAAGAACTATTCTGCACTGAGATAAAACTACACCGAGTTAGTGAAAATATGACACAAGCTACATTATAAACAGAGTTAGAAAACGATTATAAACATTATGGAAAAACACAGTGAATTTACAATTGAACTATGAAAGACAAAACATAAATAAAATGTACCCTTGACCACGCAGGGGCCCTCTGCAAAGGTCTCAAATTATAAGCACTCAATCAATACACCAACAATGCTTCAGGTATCCATTGAAAATAGAGTCTTTATATTAAAATAGAGAACTGAGTTCTTCAAACTACAAAGCGGAAATCTGAACTATTACATAAAAAAAAACTTGAACTTTTTTTGCATTCTACACGCTGGTATTTATAGAGAAATATACAATTGTTTTGAAGAGAGAAATCAGCTACAGGAAAACACATAGACAGGCCAGTATGCAGAATTCTTGTCCCTGGTTTCTTGGAAACATAAATCTATGGTAGTGGCTTGTTAGATTCCATTTGCATAGGTGGCATATGAAGTCCGTGGCCTCAGGAGACTGCTTCAGATCCCATCACTGAGAAACGTGTGCAAAATAGAGTCTTGTTTGCCATAGGTTTCTATAGTTGACTTCCCTTTGACCGGAGTCCTCCTCATCGATCTAGGCTAGATGGATAGGATATGATCCATGCTCTGATGTTTTCCAAGCTACCCATGTGGTCCTTTTCCTCTCTTGACACATGTAACCTACAAAAACATGGAGATGGCTGCGGAACAACCGATTAGCTGCGAATGTGGCTGCGTTCTGTAGCTGAAAGAAAAAATCCTATTCAAATAGAAAACATTACAATATAACTTGTAAATCACTGAAATATACTCCTTGAGGCAATGTGTAATAGTTTTTGATGATTAAGGATGAATTTTTCATGGAAAAGCAAAGAAAGAATGATGAGAAAGTTGCTTAAGGGAAAGGCAATTTTGGAACTCAACATACCCCCACTACGAGACTATTGCATGTCCCCATGCAATCAAAATTGTGAACTCCCTCCTCCTACTGCATTTTCTCTGAGACTTTAGCCAAAACATCCAACCTCTTCTTGCTTTTCTTTGCTGCAACTGCCATCCTAGGCTTCCTCATGAGAAATCTATACTTGAGGTTAATGAGAGCCCTGTTTAGCTTCTTGTTTTTCCTTTTTAGTTTTCTATTCTTCTTGTGCCATAGACCCAAATGAAGCATAGTGTTATCATGGATAATCTTATCCAACTTGTTTTTTTCTTTTAAGGCTTCATTTTCCCTCTGGATGTGCCTATTTAGAACTTCTAGCTCATAGATTTCTTGCTTAATTTCCTGTTTAAGTGAGCTAGTCAAAGTCTCTTGTGATGTGGCTATCTGCTTAGGGTTGGATGAAGTCCCTTGATCCACTAATGTATTCTTTTGCTCCAATGACTCAATGTAATCATAAATCTGTTGTTGGATTGGATCAATTCCTGGAGAGGTTCTCTTTGGGCTTCTTTCAAAGTTTTGTTGAGGAGAATGTTGTGGGCTCTAATCATATGAGATATTGTCTTGGGACTCAGTTGGAGTTTCTTCCTCCAAATCTATGAACTGATTCTCTCTTGATTTTTCTTTCTTCACTTTGCCCTTAAGTCTAGAACTTCTCCTCAAACTTTGGGAACCTATGATTTCTTCCTCTATAACCTGTCTTCTTTTCCCCTTTTCATTCTCTTTCTTTAACTGATCCCTGATGTTGACTAATCTCTCAGAAAGTAATTTCTCATCCTTTGATGAAGTTTCAAGAGTATTTTGGTGTATTTCCTCAAATTTTTATTTCATATTGCTCCTCCGTTTTGTCTACTTTATGATCTTTGTTAATGTTTCAAAGGTGGGCTCTTCTTCACTGTTTTTCTGTACTGAAGTTTCAAGAGTGTTTTGAATGGTGAGACTAGTTTTCCTTCTCCTACTTATTTTTATAGAACTTCCCTCAGGCAATTCTGGTGCATCTTGGAAAAAGTTTGTGATCAAAAATTTCTCCCATGTGTCTCCTACACTCTTTAAGTGATATTCAACTAATTTTTTTATTAGACCATGGTGATAAAGATTGGTTTCTATGGCTTCCATTTTCTTCTTAACAGTAGTGGTCATTCTCCTCAAACTATTCAATAGGAAAAATGGGAGATTGATGGTTCCATTTTCAAGAAAATTCATCAAAAATCTTATGTGATATACATACATGGAACCAAATCTTCCCTCGCATGTAATAATTTTTTGTAAAATTAATAACATGCTACTCCATTTACCCTTAAGTGCAGAGATGGGAATTCCTCTCCTAAAAACTGAAGTGTCCATACCTGGATTTTGGAGAATGACTTTCCAAGTTTCATCATTGAATTATTTATTATTGAACCACCTATCTCCTACTCTTGTTAGCTCGGTTGCTTCAGTAATAAAAGACTAGGTCATTGCAAACTTTATGTCACCAATCTCCACGTCCATCCCATCAAATGATCTGGCAAATGACTTGGTGATTTCTTTATGGTGACCATCAAATTTTTCAATGAAACTCAGCCAACCAACTTTCTTCAACATTCCTTTCAACTGAGGATAACCTTCCATGTACTTCACTCCTATAGGTTCTGTTCTAACGATGAGACCCACCACTTTTGTTCTCTAATGTTCTTCAAAATTCCCTTCATTGTCTAAGATATGAAGTGACTGTGTGAAGAAGACTGTGTATATAGCAGTGGAACAACTGGTATATGGAAGAAAAAATAGTTATGGATATGGGGATGAAATGACAGAGTATGTGGAAGGAAAACGACTATGAGTAGGAGATAAAACATCTATACATACAGGGTATACGAAAATAGAGAAGCTGTATGCATGAAATACGTGAAAATAGAGTGACTGCTATACATAGAGAATACAAAAGCAAAATCACTGTGTGCTCAATGTAACAACATGTTTGTATGCACAAGAAGGCTATGGAGGTCTAAGAGAGAACTCGGTGTAATAAATGAACAATAGGGTTTTGAAGAGTCATATTCAAATGGGTTATGTCATGAATCTAACCGTTTAACAAGTGTGCTGGAGAAGTACAATTAAGTACGAGTCAAAAATGGAGGTTGCATCATTAGACCATTAGGAATTAAAGATGGAAGGTGTGGTGGAATCATCACGGCAATCAAATCTCATAATGATAAATCAATGGGTAGTGTGATTATACGAGTTATACAACTTATGTTTTGTATTACTATTTGAAATAAGTTTTTGTTCTTATCTCTAGAACCATACATTTTGCTTGCTAATCTTTTGTTGTTTGCTTCTGCAGGTGTTTAGATGTTGATATGTCTTCAAAAGTTGTTTTCTCCTCCATTACCTGCATATGAAATTTATTATGAACTGGCATCTTTATTCTTGAACTAATGATCAAAATGTTACTGTAGAGTCAGATTGGCTACAAAACATGATTAGCTACAGAATTGGAATAGCTGCAGAACGTGGGAACAATTGCAGAATGTAAAACAGACAATAAAATGTGACTTTATGAATGATTGAAATGGAAATGACTATGTGGATGAATTATGACAAAATGGAAAATGAAAAATGGAGATGGAAGAAATGCTGGAGAAGAAAAATTTATTGGCGGAATATGGTAGTGGAGTGAAGTGAAACTTGCAGAATTAAAACAAAATGAAATGAAATAAAACAATGAATTTTTCAAAATGCATAATGAGTCACCATTTTTTGGAAAATATAAAGTGCCAGAGTCTTTTGATTTTCACCCTGTATTTTCTGTATAAGCATGCCAATCAGTGATTGGTTTTCAACCTTATACATTTTTTTTTTTAAGATATGATGAAAAGAACAAAGACTAAGTTGGTGTAGAAGAAGGATTCTTCTTCACCAACTTAATTTCAGAATTATTTTGAAAGATCTGGATGAACTCCTTCTTTGAGATTGGTTTTTGATAAATTTTCAACCTATGACAATTTACAAGGAGAGGAGTTTGATTCTCATCTACTGTTCTAATTCTTACTGCACCATTACTGAAAACTTTTTCAATCTCATATGGCCCAAGCCAATGAGTTTGAAACTTCCCTTGAAAATCCTTAAACTTTGAATCAAATAACAGTGCCCGATCTCCCTCTTGAAACCTTTTTTCCTTGATGTATTTTTCATGCCACTTAGCCCTCTGTTGCTGAAGTAGACCAATTCTTTGAACAACCTCTTGTATGATTTCATCAAGTTCATTTAACTACTCCAGTTTATGCTTTTGAGCTTATGATAAATCCATCCCCAACTGTACTACCATCTTGAAAGTTTTGACTTGGAACTCTATGGGGAACATGACTTGCTTTCCATAAACAATTTCATAGGGTGTATGTCCAGTTGTGTTCCTCCATGTAGTTCTATAGGCCCACAAGGCTTTAGGAAGCCTTTCTGCCCAATCTCTTCTATGTAGATGCACAGTCTTGGTGAGGATTCCTTTAATCACTTTATTTCTAGACTCCACTTGACCATTTGATTGTGGATGATATGGAGTGGATTTCCTATGCTTGATCCCTTACTCTTCCATAAGCCTCTCCATCATGTTGGATGTGAATTGAGTTCCCTAATCTGTCACAATTTCTCTTGGAACACCAAAGTGAGTAAAAATATCCTCAAAAATAAAACTAACTACAGATTTTTCATTAACAAAAAGTAATTCTTTGGCTTCTACCCATTTGGTGACATAATCAATGCATAACAATATATACTTTTTCTACTTGGATGGAGGATTAATAGGTCCAATAAAGTCTAAAGCCCATTTTTCAAAGGGTTTGATAAGTACCTGAGGTTGTAATGGAATTTCATTTGAGGGAGCAGGTTTTCCTACCCTTTGGCAGTTGTCGCACCTTTTGACATTTTCTTTAGCATCTTTGAAGATGGATGGCCAATAATATACTATATAAAGGATTTTATAGGCTGTCCTTTTGTCAGCAAAGTGTCCACCACACGGCTCATCATGACATGCTTTGAGAATATCAGGTATTTCATCTTCCCTGACACACCTTCTGATCATAAGATGAGGCCCTGTTTTATACAATTTGTTAGTGATCCATGAATATCTTGCACTATCTTGAATAATCTTTCTTTCTTCTCTAGGAAATAAATGTGAAGGTAACTTCCTTGCAACCAAGTAGTTAGCAACATCTGCAAACCAAGGAGTTTGAGTAGTTACTGCAAATAGATATTCATTAGGAAACTTATCCTCAATCGGAGAGTCTTGTTTGATATTCTGAATCTTGGACAAGAAATCAGCAGCTGTGTTTTGTTTTCCAGGTCTATCTAGCATCGTAATGTTGAATTCTTGCAAAAGTAAAAGCCATCTTGTAACTATGCGATTAGTAATAGGTTTATTCATCAAATATCTAATTGCAAAGTGATCCATATGAACAAAAGTTTCATAGCCTATTAGATAGTGTCATAACTTGTTAATTGCAAGAACAATAGCTAAGAATTATTTTTCAGCCACAATATAATTCAACTCAGTCGGAGTCAAATTTTTACTTGTGTAGTAAATGGCATAAGGAATAAAATTTTTTGTCCCAATACAGCTCCTAGAGTTGTATCTGAAGCATCTGTAGAAATATGGAAAGGAAGTTTCCATTTTGGCCCTCTTAAGATAGGTGCTTCAGATATTTTTGCTTGCAAGGTTTCAATTGCTAGTTGGCAATCAGGATTCCACTTGAATTCACAATATTTTGTAAGAAATTTGAAGAGTGGAGATGCTACTTTGGTAAAGTTTTCTATAAATCTTCTATAATATCTTGTAAATCCTAGAAAGCTTCTAACATCTTTTTGGAAATTTGGAATTGGTAACTTAGATATGACTTCAACTTTTGATTCGTCCACTTTAATCCCATATCCTGAAATGTGATTTCCTAAAACAATACCTTCTATAAACATCATAAAGCATTTTTCATGGCTTAGTGAAAGGTTTGTTTCTTTACATGTTTTAAGGACTTTTTCCAAATTTTCCAAAGCTTCTTCAAATGTGTCACCATAGATTGTAAAATCATCCATATATACCTCTACACAATCATGTATTAGATCAAAAAAAATTCCTAGTACTTCTCTTTGGAATGTTTCTAGTGCATTACATAACCCAAAAGGAAGCACTTGGTAGGCAAAAGTTCCCCATGGAAAAGTAAATTTGGTTTTATCTTGATCCTCGGGTGCTACCTGAATTTGATTATAACCACTAAAGCCATTCAAGAATGAGAAATACTTTTTACCTGCTAATGTATCTAATACCTGATATAAAAAGGGCAAAGGAAACTAATCTTTCAAGGTTGCTTGATTCAATTCTCGATAATCAATGCACACCCTCCATTTACCATTCTTTTTAGGCACGATTACCAAAGGAGAAACCCATTGGTTATCTGAGATTGGGTAAATGAAGTTTACATTGAGTAATTTTTGGAGCTCTTCTTTCAAAATCTCCCTAAGATTTGGATTCATTCTTCTTTGAGTTTGTCTGATTGGTCTACTATTTTCCTCAATATAGATATGATGGATACAAGTCTTGGGATCAATACCTTTCAATGATGTCGGTATACTCCCATGCAAATGCAACAAAATGCTTTTGTAATATTTTGGTTAGCTCTTCTTGTTGTAGTTTCTTCAAGTTTTTGTTTATGCTTAATGTCCTACCTGGAAAAATTTCAATTGTAGAGCTACCAAACTCTTCCATAAAATAGAGAGACATCTGCCTAGATGACAAGTATTCAACATTAGATTTTTCCTGGAATTGTGCATGATCATATTCTGAAGATGTTTCAAAATTTTCCAATGCGTTCAAAATTTGACTATCTTCACTAATTTCTAATATAGTAAAGATAGGCTGAATAGCATCTTCATCATCAATCCATTCTTTGTCATCTATTTCTATGATTGCTTTTGTTGGAGGATACAAAGTAAATTTCTTTGTTGAATTACCATCAGAAATGTACATGTCACCAGATCTACAACTAATAAAAGCATCAGCAGTGGCCAGCCAAGGTCTTCCTAATATAAGTAGGTGTCCTACTAGATTATTCTTGGGAGTTAAAATCATGAAATCAATAGGATATTCCCAAGAATCTAAGGAGACGAAAATGTCTTCTAGCACACCATCTGGTTTGATTACTAATCTATCTGCAAGTTGTTGTAATGTAGGTGTGTAAAGAAGGTTAGGAAGTTTAAGCTGTTCCATAGTTTGTCTACTCATAATGTTTATTGTTGCCCCTAAGTCAATCAATTTGTTTGGAATTTCAATCCCATTTATATGTGTCTTGACAATTGGACTTCCCGGATCCACATATTTTTGCATGACAATCTTTCCCATCATGATATCTACAATCTTTCCTACCAGGTGAATTCTTTTTGTTTTTGTTGGTTTTCTTCCTGGTCTTTTGATGCTCAACTCCTTTAGTGTCTTAGTTAGAATTGGAATTTCTCTAATTTCTTGTAACAAAGGAATTTTGATACAAACATTCTTCAATTCATCTAGGAATTCATAATTGGGCAACAAGATCTATTTTTCTACTCCTCTATCAATTTGTAATCTCTCAAAAAATGGTGTAGAATTAGATGTCGGTTGCTCAATGATAGGAGTTGTGTTTATTGACTCTTTTTGTTTTCCTTTTTCAATGGCTTGGTTTTGGAGGGATGTTCCCTCAAAACATTTATTGACTTTTAGAGAATCATCGTCAGAAGCATCTTGGTCTTGAATCACTATAGAAGGTTTTTCCTTTTTCTAATATCCTACTAGATCTAAGTTGAGCATCATTAAGATCTAGAGGAGCAATCATGTAAGTAGGAAATTGTTGTCCTTCTACCATGTAAGCATTCTGAGCATTTTTATTATTGGGGTTTGGCAATGGTTGGACTGGTAGTTGATTTGGTTTTTGTTGAAATGGAAGTAATAGTTGAGGATTTTGACTCTGTTGTGGAGGTTGTTGTGAAAATGGCAATGAAAGGTGAGGGCTTTGATTTGGAAGTTGTGGTTGTTGATTTTGCTGCTGATTTTGTGGGGGATGATAGCTCTGATAAGATGGATAATATTGATAATATTGAGCAAATCTCCCATAAGGATTTTGTACCCCTTGTGCCCATGGTTGAGATTGATACTGAGTTTGAGGTTGAGGCCAAGGTTGCTACCAAGAATTCCAGTTTGGTGGGGGCTGAAAATACATTGGATTGTTAAATCCTTGATTTTGTTGCCCTTGCCAAGGTCTTCTTGCAAAAAAACAAAGAGGTTCTACAGAATTTGGGATTGTTTCTTCTTGAAAGACAACCTTAAGACCTGGGATTGAAGGACAACCCTTGGTCTCATGACTTTCTGAACAAATCATACAAGTTTCTACAATTTTTGCATCTAAAGGGCATTCCCTTAGAGCATGTTTCTTTCTGCATTTTGGACAAAAGATGGCTAAAGCATCAGCCTCTGTTTTCTGCTTGTTTTGGATTTTGAGGGTGTCTAGCTGCTCACTAAGGCTCCCTAAAATATTAGTTTTAAACTCATCAAGCATATTGCCAATTTTTTCCCTACTTACAGATCTGGTTGCAGATTTGTTTTCTCTAACAAGAGAAGGATCTCTTGGTCCTTTCTCGGTTTTAGATTTCCCTCTTGAGAGATGAACACATAGTTCTGCTATGTCATTCAATGGAAGTTGAGAGATGTCTCCCTTCCCCATCATGTTAAGGATATCTATCCATTCATCTCTAATGGCCTTTAACAAAAGAGCTTTCAAAGTTTCTTCATCTAAATTGTTCATTTTTTCTCTTTTCAAATTGTAGTTGAATCTCTTGAGAAAATCCTCTAAGTTTTCATCTTCCTTTTTCATCATTTGGAACACCTCATCCTTATGATTAGTAGGCATACAATAATCCAAGTATCTATCCAAAAATGCATATTTCATGTCATTCCAAGTTCTAATGGATTGAGTGACTAAACCCATAAACCATTTCAAAGTAGCCCCTTTTAGTGTTGAAGGGAACAATTTGAGGTTTTGAGAGTCTTCTAGATAGTCATAGGTTCTGCACAAGACTTAAAACTCAAACAAAAATGTTTCAGGGTCCTCACTTCTCAACCCATAAAAGTTTGGGAGGATAGATGTTGAGATGTTTTTCATTGTGGTATGTGTTTCCTCATCTACTATAGAGAATCCAAATGAGTTATCTATTTCCCTATTTCCTTTGCCTCCTCCATTATTACCTCTACCTTCTCCATTATTACCTCTACCTCCTCCATTGTTTCCTCGACCTTTCCCTCTACCCCCTCCTCCAAACAGTGAGAATTATCCATCTTGTTCTTCTTCTGCCATTATAGTTTCTTCAGAGTCCTCTGGTTCTTCTATTAATGGATTATGGAAGAGAGTTTCTGCTTCTTCTTCTTCACTAGGTATTCCTACTTCCTCAACTACAATAGGTTCCCCTGCAGAAGTGAAAAAGGTCTTCACTCCTAGTTTTATTTTAGTGGATGAAGTAGGAGAATTTTCTAACTGTGTTGTTGCCCCTTGAATTCCAAGAATCCTAAGGCTGGAAGTATGAGTCTGGGATGGAGGTGTATCTTTTCTAACTCTTGGTGGAGTAGGTGGAGTTGTGGAAACTAAACTTCTGCCCCTACCTATAAATCTACCCCTAGAGTCTCTTTCTCTATGCATGTCATTGTTTTGTTTTGTTGTTTTTGTTGTTTCTTTTTTATGAATGTAAGAGATAAGTCTACCTAGTTACACTTCCCCGCCAACGGCGCCAAAACATTCAGTCAATTTAGTGTCCTAAATTGCTACATAAATGATCAATCAGGGTATCATAAACTGATGAAGTGTAGTGCACTATATGTGCTAGATGACCCTCTTACCTCACTATTTTTGAGTTTTACGTTTGTTTTGGGTTTTTTACTTTTGATTCCTAATGTTCTTCAATGTAATATACAAAATCTTAATCTACTGCTGCTAAGAATATAGAGAAATGAAATGAGAGCTAAAAGTTCTTTAAGCCAAATTTGGAAATAAAATTTTAACCAATAAAATGAAAATAGAGCTTCTCTTCTTGATTTTATGATTTTTTCCAAAAAATGAACTAGAAGGACTTAAAGCTACTATCTACTCAATTACAAACCAAAGCTTTAAATGAGAAAATGAGATTGCAACTATCTATGATAAATCAAAAGTGAAATATTGAAAGTGATATTACTGCTACTGTCTAATCTATTACAGAATAAAAAATTAAGGAACAACTAAAAATGGAATTGCAACTAAACTAAGTGAAAAACCATAATTGAAAACGAAGTTGCAACTATTCTATTATGAAAGCAAAGCTAAATGAAGTATTTTTTTGTCACTCTGCTACACAATTTAGGGAGAACTACCTCCTTGTGATAGCATTTTGAGAGATTTCATTCTTCATTATTCTAAGAAAAGTAAACATGAAAATGCAGAGAAAGACTCATTCACAAATGAAACATTTCACCACTTAGTTTTAAGATTAACCATCAACTGAAAGGGATTTTGGAAATATTCATTTATAACATGAGTTACTTAAACTAATAAGAAAATGGCATTGAATAACTTAATTCAAAATCTAAAAACTAATGAACAACAAATGAAATGAACCAATTTATGCTACTGACATCAACTTAAAGCTATTGGTAAGAAACTAGAGAGCAGTGAATAACCAAAGAACTATTCTACGCTGAAATAAAACTACACTGAGTTAGTGAAAAGATGACACAAGTTGCATTAGAAACAGAGTTAGAAAACGATTATAAACATTATGGAAAAACATAGTGAATTTACAATTGAACTATGGAAGACAAAACAAAAATAAAATGTACCCTTAACCATGCAAGGGCCCTCTGCAAAGGTCTCAGATTATAATCACTCAATCAATACACCAACAATGCTTCAGGTATCCATTGAAAATAGTGTCTTTATATTAAAACAGAGAACTGAGTTCTTCAAACTACAAAGTGGAAATCTAAACTATTACATAAGAAAAAACTTGAACTTTTTCTGCGTTCTACACACTGGTATTTATAGAGAAATATACAACTATTTTGAAGAGAGAAATCAGCTACAGCAAAACACATAGATAGGCCAGTATGTGGAATTCTTGTCCCTGGTTGCTTGGAAACATAAATCTATGGTAGTGGCTTGTTAGATTCCGTTTGCGCAGGTGGCATATGAAGTCCGTGGCCTCAGGAGACTACTTCCGATCCCATCATTGAGAAACATGTGCAAAACAAAGTCCTGCGTGCCTTAGGTTTCTATAATTGACTTCCCTTTGACCAGAGTCCTCCTCATCGATCTAGGCCAAATGGATAGGATATAATCCATGATCTGATGTTTTCCAAGATACCCATGTGCTCCTTTTCCTCTCTTGACACCTGTAACCTACAAAAGCATGGAGATGGCTACGGAATAGTCGATTAGTTGCAGAATGTGGTTGTGTTCTGTAGCTGAAAGACAAAAACCTATTCAAATAGAAAACATAACAATATAACTTGTAAATCATTGAAATCTACTCCTTGAGGCAATGTGTAATGGTTTTTGATGATTAAGGATGCATTTTGCATGGAAAAGCAAAGAAAGAAGGATGAGAAAATTTCTTAAGGGAAAGGTAGTTTTGGAACTCAACATGATGTCCGATGTGTTGAATTAACTGATTGATACATGGAATATTTATTACTCATTCGTGGGACCATTTGAAAGTACTCCTTACCATTAATAATTATTATACCCTCTTTTTATGAGTGGTTAGGTTCACTTGTTGACCTAAAACCATATTATTTTCTCACAAATTTATATGGAAACAATTCATAGTTGCAAATGATTATTTTACATATCTAATAGTACTGAGCACTGATGCTAGCTGGAAATCAAACATGGATGATCTAGATATCAAGGGCCTTAAAATTAATTCATAGTCCACAACCTCTTTCATGTTTAAAATGTCCATATTTTTAGACCAATCCTTGCAAAATCACATAGGTTTCAATCAAATTATTTGTAGGAATACCAAGTGTTTAAGAACATGTATAAAATTTTGATCCTTCATGGTTATGAATAACCCCTCTCGTACTTGCCACCTTAGACTACCATGTTTAGATTTACGAGGTTTAAGAGTCAATTTTAGGTAATTATTTGTTCATATCCTTTAAAAATCTTCTATTTATTGAACATTTTTTCAAATATGAAACAAAATATAGTAAGTAAATACTAGGTTTATAAATAGATCTCTTTATGAAATAAATTCATTTTTTCAATATTACATAACTATAATAAAGCATGTAATTAAAACTCACTCACAATTTTGTGTTATCACTGTCCAATTTTACTATATATTTTCCTTTTATTTTAGGACCTTCTTCATCTCTTTCTATGCCTGGCATCATTGTTTGATAGTCCCTCTCCACTAAAACCAATATGGTTTTAAATCTATTACAACAATTTAGAAAAGAGGTAGGTACATAAAATCCATGGGATAAAATGTAGGATTACTTGCCATGAATATTCAAAATCACACATAAAATCAACATGTAATGCGTAGACACTTTATAAAATGAAAGGTAACAAAAGTCACCAAATTCAACAAAACTCAACAATACTCAACCAAATTTTGGTGTAAATATTTGAGCTGTTGTAATTAGAGTCTCCTTCAATTCCATAGTAACATTTTTCTAATGGAGCTCTATGGAGATAAATTGTGTATAAAGTTTTGAACATTAAACATTTTAAATTGAAATTCCATCCATCATTAGGTACAACCAAAGGTTAATGTTTGAAAAAAAATAGAAGAATAAATATATAGGGTTGATTGAAAAGATAACCATTATGAAGGAAAAAGATGACTGTTGAAGCAAGGGATCGAAGGTCAAGTAAATAAATGAAAAAAATATTATTGAAAGAGAAATGATGTATAAACTTCCATGGATATTCCATTGGAGTAGTTCATCGTAATAGATATAATAAAAGTACTGAATTTTATACTGTCGGTTAATTTTCCTTTAGATCTTAGATTCTTCAATAGTTGATTTTTTCTACTTAAATAAATGAAATCATTGAACTAGGAGAAACAAATAATAGGAATAAATACACACATTATCCAAAATAACACAAGTTTTTCACTAGGAAATCTGTATGGGAGAAAACCCATCTAGAAGGTGAGGTTTCCTTGTTCTCTTTTCTTTGGTATGGAAAAATGCAAGTAGAAAGGAAAAGGTACTATGTATGGAGTTACCGGAGACCTATTCCCTGACACTACATAACTTGAATCCCTTCTATTATTCTCTCTAACTTACACTCCCAATTTCTCTTCTCAACTATGGAATAAAATACAATAACATAGAATGGAACCCTTATTTATCCTAGCGACCTAGTATTTAACATAGACTGATAGCCAACTAGGGGTAAGGTTTGACTCCCTTAACCCTCAACTAGAGTTATGAATTTGGACGTTCTAGAGTCTTATAGAAATCCACATGTTTCCATATTCATTTGCATGATTAATTTGGGCTGACATAACATCCTCGTGTACTATGGTGCTCAACACAATAGGTTAACTTGCGGGAGGCATAATTTTTGCATACAAACTTTGATTGATGTGATTCTTACATGATTCACTGGAAAGGTCTTTAAGTGTAGAACAATGTATTAGGGCCAAATACTAAACAAATAAAATTTTGAACCTAAAAAATGTCATTTGATGCCTCAAAATGGCTCCAAAAGGTTTTAAACCTCGATTCTCCAAACTTGGACCCACCATTAAAAAGACCCCGCAAGCCAATTACTCTATTTTTTTCCACATTATAACCATTATGTTAGATGAAAAATAATATAAGAATATAATGTGGATCAATAACTATTAATGAATTAAGTGATAAGAAAGTGATTATGAAATTTAAAATCATTACAAATTAGAAATGTTTAAGGAAAATTAAGATAAGGGAATATAATAAGGGGGATCAAATATGATAACTAAAGAGTAGCAAGAAAGTAACTTAATAAAATAAGTTATTGATATATTAATTAATTAAAGAAGATAGGAGAAAGAAAGAAAGGGTTAGGGGGATAGGGAATAAAAATTATCATTATTGCCAATCCAAAGGAGGTTAGGAAAACAAAGAAAAATCAAATAAAATTATAGACCATGAAGGCTCAAGGATTAAGGTGATGAATACTAAGTTTCATGGATTGGCTAAGTTTATAGCTGTTTTCAGTTTCCCAATGTGCAAAAGAGTAGAAAAGTTGTAGCCATCTCCCAGAGCCACATAAGCACTCAAAGCTAAAGAAGACCCTCTCCATTAGATAATGCTTGGAATAAGCTTCCCAATGGTATGTGGAAGTCTAAAAATGGACTTATAGATCAGAAGATATGTCCAGTTGAGGTTCAGGGGTTTTGTCGCATTTGAAAGGAAATAAAGAAGAAAATATCGGAGGTTTGGAAGCATGTCGCAAATCACATACCAGAGGTCCCTAGCAGTAATGGGTAAGCATAGGAAAGAGAAAACTAGCAATCAATGATCACAGATATCAGATATCAGAGGTTCCATCGATCTCGCATAGCGGCAAGCGTGAATGTCAGAGGTCTGGGGTACAATGTATATTAGCGAGTCGTGATCGCAGATATTGACAAGGTTAGAGAAAACTTGTGATGGAGTGATCGTTGATATCGCAAATCTCATATTAGAAGGGTCCAGAGCTTCACACATCAACTATTAGATAATTGGCATACCGACAAGGTAACAACTCTAAAAATGTTGCGAAATAGAAAATTTCCAATATAGTGTAAAATCACCAAGAGGGCTGAAACATTTTAACAAAGGATTTTAGCGAAAAACCAAGTATCAGCAGGCCTTTTCTATCTCTTCCAGGGGGGCACGTGGTAGAACACTATTAGATCTGATAAAGACATGGGGCAGCTGATGTCATCATGACGTGGCAGTGTGGAGGACACGTGGCTTGTTGTTCTAGTGTTTTCAAGGGTCTGATGGGGGCATATCCGAGTGACATGTGTCACCACTCAGAAAGCGACATGTGGTAGTGAGGACGTCACTAATCGGAGATCGAAATTCATAGGATGAGGCATGTTGTTACATCAAAGTTAAAACCCTGATTCCGATCTGCCGAGAAAGGGGCTTCGATAGGGGTTGGCACATTGTCAAATAAAGAGCTAAAGGAACCAAGGACTAAGCACGAAGCGTGATCAATGATCGGTGGTTGTGTTGTGCATAAAAAAGGAATCGTTGATTATAGACACCCCGATAAAGAGGCTCTGATAGAGGGGCTAACCCGCGATCACATAAAGGGTTGATGAACCAAGGGCACAAAGGGCTATCGCAATCGGAGGTCGCAAACATGTTGCGGCTCTAGTGTAACAGTGCCGACTGAAAACCCCAATTGCGATATGCCAAGAAAGGAGATCCGATAAAGGGTGCATGCTCATGAATAGTTGAGGAAACCCAAAGAAAAGCACTTATAAAGGGGAAAAGGCACCCAGACAAGAATCTAAGGGCTTTGGCACCTTAGGGTTAAGCTCCAGGTCGCAGCCCCCTAGTCATATGAGAGGAAAGGCAGAAAGGGGATAAACCAAAGGGGTCCAAAGGAGATTGGGACTCGATTTTCTGTAACATCTCTTAGCGTAAAGGTCCCAATACAACAATGACCTGATAGCATGGTATAAAGATTTAAAGGAGGATGGGTTGGTAGCTAAGAGTTTGAATAGAGGTAAGGAGTAGTGGCAAATTGATATGGGCTAATCCTGTAGAAGCCCCTACAACAAGAAACCCAGTACAAAAATCACCTCAAAAGTGAATTCGATTGTTTCACTGCACGTCTTCAGAGAGTAAATGGAGGTGTGGGACTGAGGAAGACTTAATGGCTCAGCATGGGGCTCCACTCAGATACACAACGAAGGACTGCTAGGACATTCAATACTTCTACTTTGTAATAGGAAACCACAGTCGATCACTATTAGCTCCAGAGAGTGGTGAATTCAGGAAATTAAGGCGAAAGTGACAAAAATTGGCCGAGCAGCAGGGGGGACACATTGTGGTAGAGACGTGGCCTGATTAGGGGCCTTCACAAGAACCATAAGATGATATTTCCCTCCTTCATCATTCAATTTCCTTTTTCTATTTTTATGTAATTTGCTTTTATTATATAATTTCTATATTTCCAAGAACGGAATCAAATCCAAGGAAATCAGTTTGAGCAGCAAAGCTATCGCAGGCCTAGACAGCTAGTCAACTTGACAACTAGACCTAGGTTGAGATATTTTGTAAATGTTGATTCAAATCCCCCTTCTCTGTATAAATAAGGGGGAGAAACAATTAATAGAGGTTCGAGAACTTTTCACCCGCACGGGTCCAAATTCTTTGGTTCCATTTTGGCTCTAATCGTTTTTTCATAAGGGACTCGTAGGATGTATTGTTGAATGTAAATGAACTGGTGAATGGGACTCGTTTTGAAGATTAATGAAACTCCTTGGTGATTTCAATCATGGAAATGTGTAGTATGTTTTCCCCTCTATAAATCTCATTTCATATGTGTTTTTCATTCTTTTAAATAGTGTAATGAAGCTGTGGGTTTCACCCGTGTCCATGATTGTATATTTGTTACTAAGTAGTGACAACACCTGTGTTAGCTAAAAATTTACTGAAGTACTTGTAATGTGCACATATTTTCCTATGCTTTTAGTGAGATGTGCCCATGGGGTATATGGCCTGAAAACCTTGACTAGCGCCCCACTCTTTCTTCCCTTTCATCTCCTCTATTTTCATATTTTTGTTGGAACATTGTGGCTTAGGATTCTTCATAGTGATCAACCCTACGCACCCAATACCCTCCTCCATTTCCTCCTCTCCGCTTTACTGCAACATTAATATTAAACTACTTGTTGTTGTGCGTCGACCACTAGAACTAGACATTTCTCTCTGAGGTTGGCGTAATTTATCCCTTGAGCATTTGGACCCATGTATTGGATTGAGTCTACCTTAATGAAGGGCTATTGAACGAAGCCCTCTTTTATTATCCTTCTAAACTTTGTGAGAATTGGAGTGCAACCAAGAGCCCCCATTGATAACCTTCCATGTACTCCTCTATCTAAGATGTCCTACGCATTGGTCTATAATCAACCCAGAAGCTGTCTCTAGGAATATTTCTATATCTTTTGAAGAACTTGTGCTACAGGTGCTAGAAAAAGTGAAAACAATAGCAATATTTTCTATTGAAATAATCAGATTTATTTTCAATGAGAGCCTCTTAGATGATATGGGAGGTGCAATAGGGGGTTGAGGAAAGGATTTTGGTTTGATCAAAGAAAATTAGGTGTTTAATTTAAAGGAATGCTTAGCAATAATTGATTTAGAGATATGGTTGTGGGTTGTGTTTTCCATATGCTCTTCGAGATGAGATTTGAATGGCCTACTAGTTTGGCCAATATAGGATTTATCATAAGAGTAAGGGATTTAGTAAAATCTTGGGCAAAGCATAAGATACAACTCATCCTTAGAAATTCTATATAGTTCTTTAAGAGTTTTGCTAGGTTTAATGAGGGTTTTGATATTATTTTTAGCCAAAATTTGATATAGGATTTGTGGTGACTTCAATTTATAACAAAGAAATGAGAGCTCGAGGATGGATCATGAAGAATTTTTGGGCTTAGAATGGCGGGTTGAGTGGAATACTTTGTTTATTTGGGAGATATAAAGTAACCATTATCCACAAGAGATTTTGTGAAATGGATTTTCATTCTTCAGGAACTTAGGATCAGATATATGAATGGCTTGATTAATGAGAGTTTTTAACAAAATAGATATTTGGGTTGGATGATGATGGGAGTGGGTGTGGAAGTATTGGTTAGTATGGGTATTTTTCCTATAAATTTTTTGGGTAAGGAATACATCAAGAATATGATATATAATAAAATCAAGGGAAGATAATTATCTTATTCCATATCCATAGTAAATTAATAATGGGGGGGGGGGGGGGGGGGGGGGTTGCGCATTAAGATGGTTGAAAACCAAGATAAGAGTGTAATGGACATGGGATCATATGATGAAGGCATTGAAAACTCAATACCAACATTTAGGTTTGATATGAAAGTGTTTAAGGATAAGATATCAAAATGTTCCATGGAAATGTTGGTAACCATCGGGGAAAATGAAGAACCAATGGTTGTATCCTTTATTTTTTTTGTGACAAGTTCCTTTAAAGGTGAAGAATGTAGAGTTAGGATAGATATGAATGAGGTTAAGGGTTTCAAGGTTGAAATGCTTAGAAATAAAGTTAATAGCTCTAGGAGCTAGAATTTTAACGAATAAAGAGAAACATCAAAATTCATTAGGTCCCTATAATACTAGTGTATTCCCTTATTATTATTATTGTTGTGCCCATGTTGTCCCCATATTGTTATTATTGTTCCCATAGAAGCCCACTATTTTTATTGTTGTGCCCTTATGTTGTTATTGTTATGTCGGCTCTAATTATATTGTGACCCCTCAGACTCCTATATATAGAAAGGAGGCCTTGTAATTTGTATCATCAAAGAATTTTTCACTTGTTTAATGTAAAGGAGGTTTCCCCCTTGAAGTGGCTACTTTTTAAGTCATTGATCTATCTCATTCTTCTATTTTCTAAGCTGGTTGCTTAACAATTGGTATCAGAGCTTTGGATTCTAGGGTTTTGTTGCTTCAAACAGGTCATCATGGAATGTTCGATATAGCTTTTCTCTATGAAGATTCAGAGGCTAAAATTAAAACCCATTTGAACCAAAATCATACGAAACCTCGGGGACAAATTTGAGATCTCGTCTCGCTATATTTTAGGAGATATGAATTGAGGAAGTTAGGGATTTTGTCGGCTCCCGAATTCGGTTCCAAACAAGTCACCTTGGGAAAATAGTTATAACGTTTTCTATGAGCATCGGATTTAAAGTTTGTAAACTATTACATAAATATGATGGATTGTAGCTTTCTGTGCATCATTTTATGATCTGAAGGTCGAAACAGTGACACATGGAACTTTGTACAAGTTTTCTCTACTGAACCAGTCTATAATCAGGTCATCGTGAGAGATTTGACATAACTCCTTCTTGGAGAATCCAATCTAGATCAGACTTATGGGGTGGGAAAGAGGACAAATAGGGATATCACAGGACAAAATTTCAGATGTTGGAGATCCAAAATTACCGATATACAACAGATTCAATATTGAGATCCTACAAAGAGAAAAAGTGTGTGTAGTCTTTTAAAAAATTTGCATAAGTTTGGTGTGAAAAATTTGTTTGAAGTGATTCAAAGGGCACAGTGAAGCATATTTATCATTAATTGACGCCCCAAAGAAAGAAAATGGAAACACCTAGTAAGAAACTGAAATATCTAGCATGACTCATGAAGAAGAGGACGAAATGCAACATGATATATCAAAATTATGAGACCAAGTGCAACAAATTTCATCTCACAAAAGGTAACAAAATCTAAGATGGATGGTTTAAAGAAAGGCATGGAAACTAATATGAATGGCATGGAAGCTAATATGGATGGCGTGTGTTGGCTTAGGGGGTCCTGACCCAGGTTCAGAGTTAGTTGTGCCAACCAACAAAAACATACACTACTGGCTCTTTCGGCAACAACCCACGTAGTGTAGGCTGCAGTCTCACCCGAAGTAGTATGGGGTGATGTTGGAACCAAGTTTCTGCATCCAGATATCAATGTGATGTCTTTTAGCACCCTAGATCTGCCTTTACACAGATCTATAAGCCCTTAGGGCTCGGTACTGCAATTCTATCCCAACAGCCTTTAGACCTTCACGAAGGTCTACGATTGGTCTTTGCGGACCCTTAACAGTCTATTCATCCACTTACGCGGACAAGAAAAAATCACTAGTGTTATCACTCCTCTGGATCTCCAAGGCTGAGGAAGAGTCCAGTTGAGGTAACCACAAACCAATCATTTGACTTGGTAGCTAGTCCTACCAAGCCGGAGAGGGCTCTCTCCAAAGGATCACAACCAAGAGGGCTGGATAGATTAGGGTTCTAGGCTAGATGTAAAGTGTAGAGGGTTGTTTGATTTGATTTTGGTTGGGTTTTTGGAAGAAGATTATGTCAATAAGACTAGGTGAGGCACATTATGGTATGATTGCAGACATCTGATGGAGCAAGGTAGGTACGCACTCAAACACTTTAAGGTTATGAAGTGAGAAGGAGAGGGGCATGTTGGGTCCCTATAATGCTAGTGATTACCCCATTACTATTGTAGTTGTACCCCTTATTAATATTGTTTTGCCCCTATTATCCCCATATTGTTATTACTGTGCCCCATAGAATCCCTCTATTGTTATTTTTGTGGCATTATATTATTATTGTTAGGTCAGATGGGTTATATTGTGACTCCTTAGACTCCTATATATAGAAACGAAGTTTTGGTCATTTGTATCATCCAAGAGTTGTTCATTTATGTAATGTAAAGGAGGTTTCCCCCTCGAAGAGGTTCAATTATAAGGCGTTGATATATCTTTTCTATCTTTTTCTTGAGCTGGTTTTATAACATTTGGTATCGGAGCTTTGGATTCTAGGGTTTCGCTGCTCCAAACAGGGTATCATGGAATTTTAGCTATAACCTTTTTTCTGCGATGTTTCAGAAGTTGCAAAAAAAACCCATTTGAGAAGAAATCGTGTTGAACCTCGGGTCCACATTTCAGAGCTGTTAGTGCTATATTTGTGGAGATATGATCTGAGGAAGTTGGTCTTTTTGCAAACTCCTGAATTACATTCCAAACAGGTGACCTGGGGAAAAGCATCATAACTTTCTCTTTGGGGATCGGATTGAAATTTTGTAAGAAGATGCAGAAATAGGACGGACTTTAGTTTCTTGTATGAATTTTTCAAATCCAAAGGTCAAAACAATGACTCGTGGCAAGTGGTACAAGTTCGCTCTACTAAACTAGTCTATAATCAAGTCACTGTGGGAGATTTCACATAACTCTTGCTTGGAGAATCCAATTTGGGCTAGAATTGTGGCATTGGAAAGAGGACATAGAGGTCTACTTCAGGTCACAAATTCAGATCTAGATGATTGGAAAGTACAGAGATACATCAGAGGCAATATCGAGCTCCTACAAAGTGAAAAAAGGCGTATAGATTTTCTTAAATTTTTGCTTAAGCTTGGTTTGAAAATTTATTTTGAAGGAATTCAAAGGGCATAGTAGAGAATTATTATTGGTAACTGATGCCCCGAGGAAAGAAAATGTAAACACCTAGTAAGGAACCTGAAAGCTCTAGCATGATTCATGAAGAAGAGGAAGAAATGCAACATGATATATCAAAATTACAAGACCAAGTGCAACAACTGTCCCTTGCACAAAAAGGAACAGAATCTAAGATGGATGGTTTAAAGAAAGGCGTAGAAGCTAATATGGATTGTTTAAAGAAAGGTGTAGAAGCTAAGATGAATGACGTGGAAGCTAAGATGGATGATTTGAAGATAGATTTGAAGACGGACATGGAAGAATTGAAGATAAATATGAATAAGTTTCTACAAGAAAGGGTCACTAATGGTGAAATGGTAGTAAAGGAAACTCATGATGAGAACAAAAGAAATGTTAATAATGATTCCATAGACTCTACTGCTGGATCAAAGACCCACCATATTGCAAAAATTGATATGAGGAAGTTTGATGGCAAGGATCCCGCAACATGGATATTACAAATGGAACAATTTTTCGATCTCAATAATGTGAAAAACACACAAAAGGCACGTATTGCAACTTTATATTTGGAAACAAATCAGTTTGTATGGTATCAACGGCTTTGCTCTCGTAAACAATTTATCACTTGGGCAATTTTTACGGAAGAATTGATAGCACATTATGAGGATACAAAAAGCAACACTTTTTTTAGCCAATTGATAAGTCTCAAACAAAAGCGTTCAATAATGGAGCACATTGAGGAGTTCCAAAAATTGAACATAAGGGTAAAAGATATTCCAGAGGAGCATAGGATTGATGACTGTGTTCATAGGGTCTTTAAAGGATAATATCCAACATGATGTTCGCCTTTGGGAACCTGATTCATTAGAGAAGGCATTCAGGTTAGCAAGAAAAATGGAAAGCAAAATTATGGCAACCAAGAAGCATACCACTCACAACTATAAAGACGGAAGTGTTGTTGCCGCTAGTCTTCCACAACCTATAAGGTTGACACCACAAAAATTGGAAGAAAAAGGAGAAAAAGGGCTTTGTTACAGTTGTGATAGCAAATACACTAAAGGTCATAAGTGTGCTGAGAAGAAATTATTCTAAATGGATTGTGAAGAGGAAGAAGAAAAGGAGAAAGAAAGGTCAAAAGAAGAGGATATACTCCAGGAACAAAGCCTAGATAAAGAAGAAATGAATCTGACCATATCTTGTAATGCATTGGCGGGAATTACCACTCCTCAAACCATCAAGATATAAGGACAAATCAAGAAGAAAAAGGTAATAGTGTTGATTGATTCAAGAAGTACCCACAATTTTATTCATTGTAAGGTAGCAAGAGAATTGAATTGATTCTTATATCCAGCACCAGAGTGTCGAGTGATGGTTGCAATTGGAGGAACAATAAATTGCTCGGGAAAGTGCCATAATATGAAGCTATCCATTGGCGAATATGTATTGACTAGCCTAATGCTTTCCATTCCAATGGGAGGTGTTGATGTTGTAATAGGAGTCCAATGGCTACAATCCTTGTGTACAATAGCTTTTAATTTTCAAGAACTTTTCATGAAATTTTCTATGGAAGGAAAGGAAGTTGAATTAAGGGGTATTGCAGGGAAACCAGGAAAGATAATTAGCTCTAACGGTATGACAAAGCTTCTAAAAAAGGAACAAAGAGGTGTAATTGCACAATTATGTTCGCTAGATGCGCCCACAATGGAATCATCTATTTCTCCAGATCTCCAAAAAGTCTTGGACAAACATTCCAACGTATTTGAGACTCCCAAAGGTCTCCCACCTATTCGTGATCATGATCATGCTATTCATCTGATTCCAAGAAGTGTTCCTCCAAACATCAGGCCGTAGAGATATCCCTATGCCCAAAAGAGTGAAATTGAACGTATGGTTGCAGAAATGCTAGAGGCTGGTATAATTCAACCAAGTCAAAGTTCTTTCTCTGCTCTAGTCGTATTGGTGCACAAGAAGGATGGATCATGGCGCATGTGTCCGGATTATAGGGAGCTCAACAAGCTCACTATTAAAGATAAGTTTCCCATTCCTGTCATTGATGAATTACTGGATGAATTACATGGATCAATTTACTTCACCAAGTTGGATCTTCATTCAGGATATCATCAAATCAGAATGAAGATTGAATACATTCCGAAAACAACATTTAGAACTCATGAGGGTCATTATGAATTTTTGGTCATGCCTTTTGGCCTTACCAATGCACCTTCAACATTTCAAGGTTTGATGAATTCAATTTTCAAACCATTCCTTAGAAAATTTGTGTTAGTATTTTTTTATGATATACTAATCTACAACAAGTCTTGGAAGGATCATGTTGAACATGTTGACAAGGTGTTACAACTATTGGAGGAGAAAAAATTATATGCAAAAAGATCCAAATGTTTCTTTGGAGTCCAGGAGGTGGAATATTTGGGTCATATTGTATTTCATGAAGGAGTTAAGGCAGACCCTAGCAAAATTAAAGCCATTAAGGAATGGAAAATCCCCACATCCATAAAGCATCTGCGAGGATTTCTTGGGTTGACAAGGTATTATCGCAAGTTCGTTAAGAATTATGGGAGAATAGCAACACCTCTAACAACATTATTGAAGAAAGATTCAGTTTCATGGACTCCAGAAGCAACAAAGGCCTTTAAACATCTTAAAGAGGCAATGTGCCAAGCACCAGTCTTAGCTACACCAGACTTCACAAAAACCTTTATTGTGGAATGTGATGCTTCCGGAAATGGAATTGGTGCTGTTCTAATGCAAGATGAAAGACCCATTGCTTTTGAAGGTCGTCCAAACAAGGGAAATTTTTTAAGCAAAGCTATTTATGAGAAGGAAATGTTGGCAATACTCCATGCACTTAAGAAATGGCAACCCTACCTAATGGGAAGACACTTCAAGGTAAAAACGGATCATGATAGCCTTAAATACTTTTTAGAACAAAGATTATCCTCTGAAGAGCAACAAAAGTGGGTCACAAAGATGTTGGGTTATGACTTTGAAATCATCTACAAAAAAGGGAAGCAAAATGTGGTGGCAGATGCACTCTCAAGAAAGGATGAGGATATGGAAGCATTGTTGTGTGCCATTTCTATTATCCAACCAGATTGGATAAATGAAGCAAAGGAGGAATGGAAGAATGACGAAGAAGTGTGGGCACTTATTCGAAAGCTACAACAAGATTCCAATACTTCTGATACATTTGGCTGGAAAAATGATTCGTTATGGTACAAAGATCGCTTATACCTCTGTAAGAATTCCCAGCTAAAACAAAAGATTCTTATGGAATTGCACACTTCTCCCTTAGGAGGGCACTTAGGATTTTTAAAAACTTACCACAGGGTTAAGAAGGAATTTTTTTGGGATGGCCTTAAATCAAATATTCAAAAGTTTGTGGCGGAATGTTTGGTTTGCCAACAAAATAAAGTTGAAACAATTAAGACACCGGATCTATTACAACCTTTATCCATTCCAAGCCAACGTTGGGAGGAGGTTTCAATGGATTTTATCACAGATTTACCCAAGTCTGAGGGAAAGAGTGTCATCATGGTGGTAGTTGACGGACTTACCAAGTATGCACATGTTGACAGGGTGCTACAACTATTGGAGGAGAAACAATTATATGCAAAAAGATCCAAATGTTTATTTGGAGTACAAGAGGTGGAATATCTGGGTCATATTGTATATCATGAAGGAGTTAAGGTAGACCCTAGAAAAATTAAAGCCATTAAGGAATGGAAAATTCCCACATCCATAAAGCATCTGCGAGGATTTATCGGGTTGACAGGGTATTATCGCAAGTTTGTTAAGAATTATGGGAGAATAGCAGCACCTCTAACAACATTATTGAAGAAAGATGCATTTTCATGGACTCCAGAAGCAAAAAAGGCATTCGAACATCTTAAAGAGGCAATGTGCCAAGAACCGGTCTTAGCTACACCGGACTTCATAAAAACCTTTATTGTGGAATGTGATGCTTCAGGAAATGGAATTGGTGTTGTTTTAATGCAAGATGAAAGACCCATTGCTTTTGAAAGTCGTCCAATCAAGGGAAAGTTTTTACAAAAAGCTATTTATGAGAAGGAAATGTTGGCAATACTCCATGCACTTAAGAAATGGCGACCCTACCTAATGGGAAGACACTTCAAGGTAAAAGCGGATCATGATAGCCTTAAATACTTTTTAGAACAAAGATTATCCTCTGAAGAGCAACAAAAGTGGGTCACAAAGATGTTGGGTTATGACTTTGAAATCATCTACAAAAAAGGGAAGCAAAATGTGGTGGTAGATGCACTCTCAAGAAAGGATGAGGATGTGGAAGCATTGTTGTGTGCCATTTCTATTATCCAACCAGATTGGATAAACGAAGCAAGGGAGGAATGGAAGAATGACAAAGAAGTGTGGGAACTTATTTGAAAGTTACAACAAGATTCCAGTATGTCTAATACATTTAGTTGGAAAAATGATTCGTTATGGTACAAAGATCGCTTATACCTTTGTAAGAATTCCCAGCTAAAACAAAAGATTCTTATGGAACTGCACACTTCTCCCTTAGGAGGGCACTCAGGATTTTTAAAAACTTACCACAGGGTTAAGAAGGAATTTTTTTGGGATGGCCTTAAAGCATATATTCAAAATTTTGTGGCGGAATGTTTGGTTTGCCAACAAAATAAAGTTGAAACAATTAAGACACCGGGTCTATTACAACCTTTATCCATTCCAAGCCAACGTTGGGAGGAGGTTTCAAGGGATTTTATCACACGTTTACCCAAGTCTGAGGGAAAGAGTGTCATCATGGTGGTAGTTGATAGACTTACCAAGTATGCACACTTTTGTGCATTATCACATCCATTTAAAGCCATTACAGTTTCTACTGCATTTATGGAAACAATTCAAAAGCTACATGGAAACCCAAAGATTATTGTAAGTGACAGAGATCCCATTTTCACTGGAAATTTTTTGACAGAATTATTTTCTTATCTTGGTACTCAGTTAGCTCATAGCTCATCTTATAATCCTCAATATGATGGGAAAACTGAGATAGTAAACAAATGTTTGGAAGGATATCTTCGTTGCTTTGTATCTAATAATCAGACACAATGGGTCAAATGGTTTCCTCTGGCTGAATGGTGGTATAACACTTCCTTCCATACAACAACAAAAATGACCCCATTTATGGCACTTTATGGGTATCAGCCACCATCCATCACATCATATTTAAGAGAAAATTCTAAGGTTCAAGCAGTGGAACATGACATTGAACATCAACAACAAGTCCTCCAACTCTTAAAGGATAACCATGTGTTGGCACAGAACAAAATGAAACAACAGGCAGATCAACATCGTAGCGAAAGAAGTTTTGATGTAGGTGATTGGGTATTCCTACAACTACAACCATATAAGCAAATGTCCCTCAAGCAAGCTAAGAAGGATAGTAAATTATCACCAAAGTATTATGGTCCATACAAGGTGTTGCAAAAGATTGGTACTATGGCATACAAATTGGAGCTTCCTGCAGCTTCTCGATTGCACCCAGTTTTTCATGTTTCATGTTTAAAGAAGGTTATAGGTGACAAGCTCCCAGTTCAAACAATATTGCCAGAACTTGACGAGGAAGGAAAATTTATATTGGAACCGGAAGCAGTCACAGAAACAAGAACTCGACAGCTACGAAATCGATCAATTTCGGAGTATCTTATCAAGTGGAAGAACTTATCCGCTGAAGATTCCACATGGGAGGATGAGAATTTTATACAGAAGCATCCAAAACTTCTCAAGCGTTGAGGACAACACTTTTTTGAAGGAGAGGGGCATGTTGGGTCCCTATAATACTAGTGATTACCCCATTACTATTGTAGTTGTACCCCTTATTAATATTGTTGTGCCCCTATTATCCCCATATTGTTATTACTGTGCCCCATAGAATCCCTCTATTGTTATTTTTGTGGCTCTATATTATTATTGTTAGGTCGGCTGGGTTATATTGTGACTCTCTAGACTCCTATATATAGAAAGGAGGTTTTGGTCATTTGAATCATCCAAGAATTGTTCATTTATGTAATGTAAAGGAGGTTGCCCTCTCAAAGATGCTAAATTCTAAGGCGTTGATATATATATTTTCTATCTTTTTCTTGAGATGGATTTATAACAGTGAGACCCTAATATGAATATGAAAAGAGGATTTTTTATCACTGATGGTAGTATGTAAATACTGACACTAACACCTAGATAAGAGCTCACACAGATTAACTTAATTATTTAGTAAACATAGCAGAATTTATCATAGTCTTCACGAAAGTACTTAACATGCATTTCATACAGTTATTAAGGCTTATTCAAGTGAATCACATATCATTAGATCAATATTTCATAAACATATTATTCGTCAACAAAATAAATCATAAATAGAAGTAAACAACAATACACAAGATTTCTCTAGAAATAACTTCTTTATTGATTTCTAGTTCAAAATACAGACTCAAAACTTCCCTGCGCACTCAGCTACAGGGGTCCGCACACTTAGTTGCAGACTCTACCTAGGCCTCTATGCACTCAGCTGCAGAGCCTTTCTCTCCTATCTGACCCAATTCTTTGTGGTAAGACTTCTCAATTATCAGTCCATTACATCCTTCATTATCTTCTATTATCCCTTAGACTCTCTAAGACACACATATTTATACCTTTTTTCATACAATACCATGGTCCACGGACCATGGGTAGATCTTAAAATTGACTCAAATTTTACATAAAAAAATGGAATAAATCCCCTTTGACTCCTAACCATCTAAGCGTTTTGCATCCACAAATCGCAGAGAATTTATATCATATGCACAGTTACATCAAAACTTGGGTTTTTAACCCCAAAACTAACCTAGGGGACCCCATCCCAACAACCCCTCAACACAAAGATCGTAACTCACCCTCGAGTCACTTGGCTGGCACTGTGATCTTACTACAAAGATCCCCTAGCTCCACTTGAACTACAAAAACTTTGGCAGTGCTCTGAGTGGTTTCCTACTTGATCTCCTCCACTAGACTCTCTAAGGCTAGTGCTTCCGCGACCAGCTTCATTGTTTGCTTCATCTGCTGCAAGACCTTGAGCTTATCCTAAATGCTTGTCACGATTTGATAAGCTTCTTTCAACCAAGGCTCTAGCCTAACCTTAAGCAAGGCCTCCTTCTTCTATGCTTCTTCTATGGGGAGCTGCGTCCCCTCATGTAACTTGGCTAGGCGTTGCACTGTTGTAATGGAGTGCGTTGTTGCCCTCAATTCATCATACTTCTTCTGCAGCTCCCTGATCTCAGTATTCAATATCTATAGGTTTGGATGCTCGTGCAGATTGGTGACCAACTCCATGAGCTGCTCAAAGATTGTTGTGCAATATGCAACGGTAGTATCTAAAATAGCTAGGCCTTCCTTGATCACGGCTTCACACTACTCCTGGACCTTTGGTGGAGTTGATGGCTACAACTCCAATTGTAGCTCAGTGATCTTCATGTTGAGATAAAATTGGACTCGATTAACCTTTGGCTTTGCTTCACACACACTAGTGGCTAACTTCCTCATCTTTGTTTCTGGTTGTGCATCTTCATGAATATGAAGCTCTGGTACTTTTCTCCATGCCTCCGTGACTGTTGACTCTAGTCATGAAGTGTGCACCTAGAGCGCCTCCTTTCCCTGTATAATCTGCGTCTTCTTGGCAAACAGCTGCTGATTATTAACCTTGATCTTGCTGACAGCACTGAGTGCTCGTTATTCCCGAATGAAAAGTTCCCCCATGACTCCCTGTAATAGTGCATGCAACGAATGCAGTTGGATCTTGGCAGGATTCAAGCCCATCTTCGGTACTCTATCAAGAAGGGCACATTGTTCCTCTATGTTGCATCGGGGCAGGATTCAGGCCCATCTTCGGTACTCTATCAAGAAGGGTGCACTATTCCTCTATGTTGGCACGGACTAAACTTGCAAGCAGGGGGAAGACTCACACATCCATCAACAACCACAAAATTATCTTCGTGCCTGTACTTTGTCCTTGTGTCGAACTACCTGGTGAGCCACTCACCTTTTTGATGTCTTCTTGGATCTTACTTTCTTGGAGCTGCAACTCGCGAAGATCCTTCTGCACTCCTCCCAATGTTTGTATATACTTTTGTTCCAACTGTTGCAATACTTCTGTGGTGATGTCCTTGGCTTTATCACCAATCTCATCCAGATCGCTTTCTATGAGTACCATGGGATCAATCTATGTTTTCTAAGCCTTTTGCTTCTTCCTCGATCCATAATGAAGGGGGTGTGTTGTCCTTCCTCGCTTCCACCGCCTTACCCTGTTTTGATTTCTGTTGTTGTCAAAGGTGACTTGTCACATTTCTAGTTCTCACACTGCTCCTGCTCTTCCTTCTCCTTGGCAGCGTGTTCCTCCTTGACCCGAGCATTTTCTGCAACATCTTTCTTCTTCTGTGCAACCAAGTTCTGTGCAGCCTACTTGGATACCTCCTTCCTTTTCTTCGTGGCCGCACTTTCTACACATGTGCTTGGCCCAATAGATATATCTAAAGGGGTGCACCACTTGGTGGGCCAATGTGCAACTACAACCTACACATTGGACTCCGTTACCAAAGAGGGAAAGTCATACCACTTTTGTGCGGGATCCTTCCATGCTTGGATATAGACCCGATGGAAGTCAACCTCGAATGCAGTATAGGCTGACAACTATGTGTACAATGTTGGGGACAACCTTAGGCGCTGGTTAACTACCATGTGAAGACTTACTTCCATCAGGACCCAAAAAATATTAGTCTTTGTGAATCGCGCGGGGTCCTTTGTAGCCCATAGGGAGATGAATTGCGTAGCCTCCAGAAATCCTTCTTCCAATGAAGGAAGTTGGCTATCCTCCGGTAGCTCCCATGCAACCAATACAATCGATAGAAGTAACCAAGCATAATGGGATGACTTGGTTTCATCTTGGGCTTCACAGAAATTTGCGAGGAAATCCTGGCACAAGTACCTGGACCAATTCAATAGGATTTCCTTTACGCACTAAGTAGCCAAGGAAACTACGGGCACCAGAACTTCGACCACATGAAACTTCCTCATTACCTTCTTGACCAATATCTGCACAGCCAATTGAACTGCAGGGTCGTTTATTGACAGGATGGAATGCCCGCACACCTTATTTACCAGTTCATACTTCTTCTTCATCTGCTCAACAAGCCCCTTCCCCCCGTCTTTCTACCAAAATCCTTAGCCAAGTTCAAACCTTCAAGTGGCAGGTGTGTAATCTTGTGAATAAGCATATCTGCGATGGGTATAGGTCCTCCTAGCCATAAACACCCATCATGTACTAGAGTGAGTAGCTGGCGTATGCAAATTGTGTTGATTAGGGTGCAGTGGTAATGTGGAACCCAAAGCAAGTTGAGCAACTCAGATTGCTCAACACCACAAAGACATTCCTCCATTTCCAGCATTTTCACACCCATGTCTTCATACTATACGTGATTCATGAAATTATCCGTCGCTAAGTGTGGGAAATTAGCATGATCTGCTAAGTCCTAGTCCTCCATCTTCAATAACGGGACTCTCGTGAGCCTTGAACCTTCAAAAGGAACCTATTCACGTAGTAGGGGTGTGGAGATGGTGAAAGTGTCTGATTCGGGGTCTTTGGTGATATTTTCCTTCCCCTTTCTTGGAGGGATATACCCAGGGAGCTTTGTGATGGGCACTGCACGTTCAACATCGATATCCTCCATTCCTTCACCTTCTTCTGCCTCCAAGTCTACAACCTTCTTCTTGCCTTTTGTTGGTTGTTTATCTTTCTTCGAGGCTAGTGTCGCAGTATGCTTCCTAGGGGAAGTGCGTATCTGTACCGACTTCTTATGCTTATGATTTGTTGTAGGTTTCTTATCCTTCGTCATGGATTGCTTTCACCTTGGCGACCTTGGCACCATGGGAACAACAGGCGTAGCTTCAACACCAGATATTTCAAGACTTGGGGCATCAGATATGGCTACTTCCACACTTAAAGCCTTAGCAGGGTTGGTGGAATTCATCCTCTACATAAAAAACTCATGGGCTTCAAGAGACACATTTGTGTGGACGAAGAATTCCTCCCAAAATGCTCGACTCATCAATAGGTAGAAAACTTGAGAAGAAACTTTAAGTGTGCAAAGTGTTCTCTGTTGGACCGACACGCGTAATTTATAGGGGTTTTTGAATTCAAATCCAACCGTTTCCCCCAAATTTCGACCATTAATGTTGGTTTGGCAGTAGATCTTTAAATATTTTGGCCTTAAATGCCACCAACCTGCTCCTCTTGACCATCTTCTAGATGTCAAGTCATGGTCATTGACTCCAACCATCACTTTTTTGTTGTGCTACATGACACCTCCCTCCATAGCGCAGCTTCATGCATGTAGCTTCATATATTGCAACTTCACGGTTTTCCGCGCAGCCGCTTGCTGCATACTCCTCTGACACTGGTAGTGTAGCTTATAGTCCCGCGCTCCCTCGCAACTGCCTGGAGGACTAAGATTGTCTTGCTTCCATATAGTCATTACGTAGGATCCCCTGTATACAACTTTAATCAAATTCCATGCACTCTTCCCAGAAAAGGCTCTCCATTAAGCTTCGTGAGCTGAACTGCACCTCCATCTATAATTTCTTTAATAATATATGGCCCCAGCCAATGCATATGAAATTTCTTGGAAACTTAGTGAACTTGCTATCATACAATAAGACCAAATCGTTTAGCTTGAACGTGCAAAGCTTGATGTGTTGATCGTGCCATGCTTTTTCACGTTCTTTATATACTTGTTGATGGAACCCAACCAAGAATCGGTCCTCTTCAAGCTCCATCGGTTGCGCGAGCCATTCCTTTAGGGCTTTGTGATCTGCCATACCTGTGAGAGCTGCTATGAGAAGACTAGGTGCAATATATTACATAGGAATCACATCTTCTATGCCATAGACCAATCAGAATGGTGTTTTTCCTTTCATCTTCTTGCAAGTAGTCCTATATGCCTATAGTACTGCAGGTTCGCACACATCCCAATCATTTCGTTGCACGTTGCAGATATTCATTAGCGCATTCTCCAAAATCTTGTTGAAGGCCTCAACAGTTCCATTTGCCTTCAGGTGATACGGTTTACTCTTCTGATGGTAGACCTAGAATTCTTCTGTCAGAGTGCTAATCATTTCGTTTAGAAAGTTTGTACCTTTATCGCTCATTAACACTTTCGGGAAGCCAAAACAAGTTAAGACATATTCAAACAAAAACTTCATTGTTGTAGCCCCTGTACAATACTTAATTAGTTGTGCCTCTGCCCATCTGGTCAAATACTCCATCGTGGTGATGATGTAGCATGCACCCGTTTTCTTCCCTGGGGGTTGAATTGGCTCAAAAAAATCAATCTCCCATTTTTCAAATGGTTGCAATGATACTTGAGGTTGTAATGGAAATTCATCCCTTTGCAATGGTCTGCCCATTCTTTGACATGCATCGCATGCCTTACAATATACTTTGGAATCCTTATGCAGCATTGGCCACCATAGACCTGGGTGCAAAATCTTCTGCGCAGTCGCTCTTCCTGAATTTTGTCCTCCCACAGCCCCTCCATGAGCTTTAGTGAGAATGCTATTCCTCTCAAAATCTGGCACATATCGTTTCAATATCTCATCTCCACCCATCTTATATAGATGTCCTGCAATCACTGAAAAGTTTGTCATTCACACTACTAGCTCCTTCTTTTGCTGAATTTTATACCCTTACGGTAGCATCCACGTAGTCAAAAAGTGAATAATATTTGCAAAATGAGTTTCTGCTACATGCACCGCGAAGAGATGCACATCTGACAACCCTTCCTCCAAATTAGTAGGCTCTTCTCCTGTTTCAATCTGCAACAGATGGTCAGGTGCTGCATTCAACCTCACTGGTTTCACAATCACCTCAAAGTCATACTCCTGGAATAGCAGCAACCATCGACAGATCTTCCCCCCCAAACATAGGCTTATTAACTAGATATTTTAGGGAAGAGTGATATATGTACATTTTGAAATGTCCACCCAGCAAATAGTGCCTGAACTTTTGAAGCACGTACACCATAGCCAATCCTTCGCCCTCCGTCGTTGAGTAATTCTTCTTGACCTTCGGTAATTTCCTACTTGCGAAGGTTATAGGATGGTCCAACTCTCCTTCATCAGCCTGTGTTAGCAATGCACCAAACACAATGCAAGAAGCATTGACATGTACACAGAATTCCTTCTTCCAATTAGGGAAGTCCAAGATCAGTGCGGTGACCATCTTCTCTTTTAATACATCTAAACTGCGCTGACATTCTTCATCCCAACAGAATGTGGCGTCCTTCTTCAACAGTTTCTCCATGGGCGCAATAATCTAAGCATAAGCCTTGATGAACTTCCTGTAATATCCAGTATGTCCCAGTGTCGTGTGCAACTACTTAATGCTCCTTGGGGCCTCCAAATTTACTATCACCACGATCTTGGTAGGATCCACCATCAACCCTTTCTTGCATACCACGTGACCCAACAAAATCCCAAAGGGGACACAGAATGAAAAATTCTTCAGATTCAACGTGATTTGGTACCTGTGACACATATCCAACATCAAGCACAAACTTGCTACATGGGGCTTTACTAACCCAAACACTATACAGTCATCAAAGTATACTTCCAAGAACTTATGAATGAATTCCTTAAACGTTGCTATAACTATGTGAGAGAATATCACAGGTGCATTCTTGAGTCCAAATGACATCACAGTATACTAGAAACAACCCCATTTCATCACAAAGTTTGTTTTTCTCCTATCCTCTGGCGCGATCTTGATTTGATGGTACCTAGAAAATCCATCAGTGAACGAGTAGGCTTCTTGCCTTCCAACGTTGTCTAATAATTCATCTGTAAACAATGTCGAGAATGGGTCATGGTCACAGGCATCATTAAGCTTCCTCAGACCTACACAAATCCTTATTTCATCATTTTGTTTCTTCTCTCACACCACCATCAATCTTACCCAATCAGATTCCTCCATAGGTTCTATGATGCCCGCCTCCAACATCTTATCCAACTCTTGACGAACCTTTTCCTTGTATTTGTGATTAAGACGATATGACCTCTACTAAATAGGCTTCACGTCTGGCTCGAGAGTAATATTCATAACACCCATGTTGCATATTATGCCCTTCAGGTCCAAAAACTTAGTAGGGAACATATCTTGATATTCGCGAAGTAACTCACTAACCTTATTGTTAGGCCTCTATACTACTAGTGTAACCCATTATTGTTATTAGTACAACCCCCTTATTATATTTTTGTGCCCATGTAGCCCCCATATTGTTAATATTGTGCCCCATAGAAGCCCATTATTGCTATTATTGTGCCCTTACATTATTATTGTTATGTCGGCTTTGATTATATTATGACCCCTTATACTCCTATATATAGAAAGGAGGTCTTGTCATTTGTATCATCCAAGAATTTTTCATTTGTGTAATGTAAAGGAGGTTTCCCCCTCGAAGAGGCTGAATTCTAAGGCGTTCATCTATCTTTTCTATCTTTTTTGGAGTTGGTTTCATAACAATTGGTATCAGAGCTGTGGATTCTAGGGTTTCACTTCTCCAAATAGGTCATCGTGGGATTTTCGCTATAACTATTTCTCTACAAAGTTTCAGAAGCTAAGAAAAAAACCCATTTGAGACCAAATTGGTCTAAACCTTGGCTCTGAATGTCAGATCCCGTCTCGCTAAATTTTCATAGATATAGTCTGAGGAAGTTAGGGTTTTTGCAGACCCCTGAATTACATTCCAAATAGGTGACCTGGGGAAAATCGTCATAACTTTTGTTTTGAGCATTAGATTAAAATTTCGTAAGAAGTTACATAAATAGGATGGACTGTAGTTTACTATGTATATTATTGATATCCTAAGGTCAAAACAATGACATGTGACACTTCATATAATTTTGCTCTTTTTAAAAGGTCTATAATCAGGTCACCGTGGGAGATTTGGCATAACTCTTCCTTGGAGAATCCAATTTGGATCAAACTGGTGGGATTCGAAAGAGGACGCAAAGGGCTACTTCATGTCACGATTTCATAACTGGAATTTGAAATTACAAAGTTATAGTTGTTTCAAGATCAAGCTCTTAAAATCAAGAAAAAGTGAGATGAGGAAGTTTGATGGCAAGGATTCGATAAATTGGATACTACAGATGGAGAAATATTTTGATCTACATGATGTACCACTGTGACAAAAGGTATGTATTGCATCTAATTTTTTAGTACCTAATCAATTTTTATGGTATAAAGGCCTTTGTTCTCGTAAACCACTTGTCACGTGGTCAATTTTCACGGAGGAAATGATAGCATATTATGAGGATACAAAGAGAAACTCCTTCTTTAGCCAATTGATAAATCCCAAACAAAATGGTTCAATGGAAAAGCACATTGAAGACTTTCAAAAATTGAATAGAAGGGTAACTTATATTCTAGAGAAGCAAAGGATTGATGTCTTCATAGGGACTTTAAAGGATAACGTTCAACATGAGATTCGTTTTTGGGAACCTGATTCATTGGAGGAGACATTCGAGTTGGAAAGAAAAATTGAAAGCGAAATTATGAAAACAAGGAATCCCGCCACTCATGACTATAATTATGGAAGTGTTTCTTTTCCTAACCTTCCACAACCTACAAGGCTTACACCACAACAATTGGAAGAAAAAAGAGAAAGAGGGCTTTGTTACAATTGTGATAGAAAATGCACTAAAGGTCATAAGTGTGCTCAGAAGAAATTATTTTACATAGAGTATGAAGAGGAGGAAAAAAAGGATCAAAAAGCATCAAAAGAAGAGGATATATGCCAGGACCCAACCCCAGAGAAAGAAGAAATGAATCCGACCATATCTTACAGAGCATTGGCAAGAATTACCACTCAAACTCTCAAGATAGAAGGCCATATCAAGAAGAAAAGGGTTCAAGAAGTGAAAGATCACATCGAGCATCAAGAAATGAATCTGACCCTATCTTGTAAAGCATTGGAAGAAATTTCCACTCCTCAAACTCTCAATATAGAAGGAAATATCAAGAAGAAAAAGGTTCAACCAGTGAAAGATCACATCGAGCATCAACAACAAGTTCTCCAACTTTTAAAGGATAATGCCACTTTGGTGCATAATCGAATGAAAAAACAGGTAGATCAAAGTCGCAATGAATTTTTTTTTGATGTAGGTGATTGGTATTTTTACAATTACATCTCAAGCAAGCTATTTATGAGAAGGAAATGTTGGCAATACTACATGCACTTAAGAAATGGCAACCTTACCCAATGGGAAGACACTTCAAGGTAAAAATGGATCATGATAGTCTTAAATACTTTTTAGAACAAATATTATCTTTAGAAGAATAGAAAAAATGGGTCACAAATATGTTGGGTTATGACTTTGACATCATCTATCGAAAAGGGAAGAAAATTTTTGTTGCGAATGCACTCTCAAGAAAGGATGAGGATGTGGAAGCATTGTTTTGTGCTATTTCTATTATCCAACCAGATTGGATAATCGAAGCAAGGGATGAATGGAAGAAGGACAAAGAAGTGCGGCCACTCATTCAAAAGTTGCAAAATATCCCAATTCAAACAATATTTCCAGAACTTGAAGAGGAAGGAAAAATCATATTGGAACTTGGAGCAGTCACAGAAACAAGAACCCAACAACTACAAAATTGATCAATTTAAGAGTATCTCATCAATTGGAAGAACTTACCCGCTAAAGGTTCCACATGGGAGGGCAAGAATTTTATACAGAAGCATCAAGAACTACTCAAGCATTGAGGACAACAATTTTTGAACGAGAGGGGCATGTTAGGCCCCTATACTACTAGTGTAACCCATTATTGTTATTAGTACAACCCCCTTATTATATTGTTGTGCCCATGTAGTCCCCATATTGTTATTATTGTGCCCCATAGAAGCCCATTATTGCTATTGTTGTGCCCTTATATTATTATTGTTATGTTGGCTCTGATTATATTATGACCCCTTAGACTCCTATATATAGAAAGAAGGTCTTGTCATTTTTATCATCCAAGAATTGTTCATTTATGTAATGTAAAGAATGTTGCCCCCTCGAAGAGGCTGAATTCTAAGGTGTTGATCACTCTTTTCTATCTTTTTGTGAGATGGTTTCACAACACTTATCCACAATAGCAACATCCCAGTAATCTCCAATATTTGAAAACTTTGGTTTTGCTTTAGTACCAATGTTGACTTGTTTTGTCTTCAATGGCACAGTGATGTCCGAGTTCTCTATTTGTAGACCTTTGACTTACCGATTCCCTTCCACCTCTGGAATATTAATATTTCTTGGATCATCATCCTCCCCTTTAGCTGTCACATTATAACATTCTAGTGCATGGCACAACTGGGTGCTCCAATCTGGCTAGACCCATTCTAGAGGTTCTTGTGATGTTATGAAGATCACTGCCTTAATCTCTTGTAAGGCTTCATCAATGCTCACGAAGCCATCTTCAAAAACTGAAGGTCAATAAGAATCCTTCCCTCAACATATCCCAGTTCATGGGGATTGTATCCAAGGTATGGAAAAATAAGTGTACCCACCTGGCTATGGCTCCGTTGCATAAGATCTAGCCCACTTTGCCAGGTGATCACGCAAATCATCCATCCCATCATATTTCTCTGTCATTCTAGTGTTAGGTCGACCAAACTGCAGCCTCATCATCCTTCTGTAGTCCTGCCATCCATCAAAGCTATCCTTGTGTGTACCCCACCATTGTGCGGGCATAGCGCACAGTGCCAAGTATAACACTTGGAAGCGGTGATTCATAGGGACTTCACATTCAAATGCATCCAAAAAATTATCCATGTCAATTAAACAATCATAGTAAGGTAAGTTCCTTACCTCTGACGAAATGCATTGCAACGATTTAGTCATCATATTGCATCACTGTGTGGATACTTCATGCAACCGATTCTTCCAATGGTCCAACTCTTCATTCGAATCATAGGTACAGGAATACTCACGATCCCATGTGATCCTGCCATCTGCCATTGGATTGATCCAGTCCTAGTCTCGTGCAGTTATCTTATAATTTGATCCTACTCACCTTCATTTTCTTCATAATCACTGATCATTTTAGTGTAGCACACTCCTTTTATAGGGTCCAAAGGCACTACAACTCACAGCGATTTACGTTCAAATGACATTGTAATATTGTTCAAGTTGATGAATCCATTCATGTGAATGGACCAGTCAATTCCTAGGAGCGCAGGGTATGGATTGTTGTCATCAATGATCTCTATCACATCAAAGTCATCCATCATGCTCACACCTTCAATATCAACAATTCCTCATATAATCACCCAATAGGGATGATCTTCTACTAGTGTTCCATTCTAAGATAGACCGGAGACCACTGCAGCACAAGTCTTCCCATCCCATGTTTGTTTTGGAAAAACGTTCACATCAGACCCCAGATCCAAGATAACCTAGTCCATCTCATAATCTCAAATATGCACGAGGAGCCTCATCTCGCACCCTCTTCTAGCCTTATACTTGCAAATTTTTCTAACTATGTAGTGTCCATCAAGGGCGTTTTATTTTCCTGTGCATTTTTTTATCAACTCCCGGAGGCCTTTCATAGCTCTGTTGTCATGCAAAAGTTTCATGCAGGTCTCCAAGAATGTGGTAAGCACAGAGGGATAAACCTTTGTAGGTGTGCTGGTTTCTTGCACTTTGTTCTGCTTCCTGAGGTGGAGGCCTCAACAAATATTTTCTTGGCTTCCATAAAATTTTCCTTAGCACGTGCCAAATCAAAATTTTATGGGGCCTTGTGGACCCATCTGTCCTCTTCAGGTTGTTTCCCTTTATCATCACTAGTTGTTATCCTACTTCTAAGTACTATATTCACGCTCTAATCCTCCTCGCGATGCTCAACTCTCATTATCTATAATTTCTATGTAGGTTGCTGAGGTTTCACCTTCTTCTCCTACATCTTAGCTATCAGCATTGGGCATTCTTCTATAGTGTGGTCAAACTGGCTGTAGTATTGACATGATGGGCAGGTTTGATTTTGAAACTCCTGCGAGTAGTGCCCCGGCTTTCCATAGTTATAGAAAATAACATGTCTGTGACCTCTACTAGGTCCTTGTCCTCCACGGCCTCATCCTCTTCCTTAATAACCCCCACATGCTCCTCTGATGCCCTCATTTGGAGGCAGAGTATCTACTTACATCTTGTACGTAGGAATTGTTTCCATCATCAGTTCATAACTGCAACAATGACGCTCATCATGACCCATTGATTTGCAGAAGTCACAGAACAACTGTTGTGGTGTCTGAATGAACTTTTGAAGCAAATGACAATTATTCATTGTGTGTTTTCTAGCAACCTGACAAATAGCGCACCATAGCACGACCCCCATACTCGGTCTACTGGAGCTGTTGACCTTAGGGGAATTGGTCCCCCTCTTGTGACATAGTTCACAAATATGGGGCAATGCTCTTTATCATGCTCCTGGCTCTTAAATTTCAGACACTAGAATTCCACGTGCACCTCTGGCTTAGCCTCTTTATCTTTTTTCAAACTCTGTAATTCCAAACAGAGACTCTGTAATTAAGAGTGAATTTGTTGTACCCCTGAGGTCTCATTCTGAATAGGTGTCACATGAAACCTCATCACGATTTCCAGAGCTTCTTCCCGGGTTTCTATCTTTTTGTGACAAAGAAATCCTCAGGTGGGGCAGAAGCGAAGCTATGAAACACTTGTGATGCTGACCATCTGTGAGCTGCATATTAGCTTTGTGAATTACACACTTCAACCTTTGATCTAACTCCCAAGACGTCTCATCAACCCTCATCGTGATCTCCTTAAATCCAACTACTGACTGTCAGCCAGACATAGGCTTACTAAACTCTTTATTCTAAGAAACCTTAGTTTCTGCTAGCGTTTCCACAAGATGAGCAGAACAATACTTAATATACCATGTTAGCACGCGATCTTTGGTGATCTTTGCCTTCCCCTTTCTCGGAGGAATATACCCAGGGAGCTTTGCGATGGGCACTGCACCTTCAACATCGATATCCTCCGTTCCTTGGCCTTCCTCTGCCTCCAAGTCTACAACCTTCTGCTTGCCTTCTGCTGGTTGTTTATCTTTCTTTGAGGCTAGTGTCGCAGTATGCTTCCTGGGAAAAGTGTGTATCTGTACCAACTTATTATGCTTATGATTTGCTGCAGGTTTCTTATCCTTCGTCATGGATTGTTTCGGCCTTGGCAACCTCGGTGCCGTGGGCACCATAGGCGTAGCTTCAACACTGCATATTTCAGGACTTGGGGCGTCAGATACAGCTACTTCCACACTCAAAGCCTCAATGGGGTTGGTGTAAGTCATCCTCTACATAAAAAACTCACAGGCTTCAAGAAACGTATCTGTGTGGGCAAAGAATTCCTCCCAAAATGCTTGGCTCATCGACAAGTAGAAAATTTGAGAAAAACTTTAAGGGTGCAAAGTGTTCTCTGTTGGACCGGCACGTGTAATTTATAGGGGTTTTTGAATTCAAATCTTACCGTTCCCCCCAAATTTTGACCATTAATGCTAGTTTGGGGATAGATCTTTAAATATTTTGGCCTTAAATGCCGCCAACCCACTCCTCTTAACCGTCTTCTAGATGTCAAGTCATGAACAGTGACTCCAACCGTCACTTCCATGTTGTGCTACATGACACCTCCCTCCATAGCGCAACTTCCTACACGTAGCTTCATATATTGCAACTTCACAATTTTCCGTGCAACCTACTTGCTGTGTAGTCCTCTAACCCTGGTAGTGTATTTTATAGTCCCACGCTCCCTTGTAACTTCCTGGAGGACTAAGACTGTCCTGCTACCATATAGTCATTGTGTAGAATCTTCTGTATACAACTTTAATCGATTTCCATTCACTCTTCCTAGAAAAGGCTCTCCATTAAGCTTCGCGAGCTGAACTGCACCTCCATCTATAATTTCTTTGATAATATATTGCCCTAGCCAATGCATCTGAAATTTCTCGGAAACTTAGTGAACTTGCTATCATACAATAATACCAAATCGTTTACCCTGAATGTGCAAATCTTGATGTGTCGATCGTGCCATGGTTTTTCATGTTCTTTTTGTACTTTCCGATGGAACCCAACCAAGAATGAGTCCTCTTCAAGCTCCATCAGCTGCGCGAGCCATTCCTTTGTGGCTTTGTGACCTGCTATACATATGAGAGCTTCTATGAGAAGACTAGGCACAATATATTCCATAGGCATCACATCTTCTATGCCATAGACCAATCAGAATGGTGTTTATCCTCTCATCTTCTCGCAAGTAGTCCTATATGCCCATAGTATTGCAGGTATGCACACATCCCAATGATTTCGTTGCGCGTTGTAGATCTTCATCAACGCATTCTCCAAAATCTTGTTGAAGGCCTCAACAGTTCCATTCACCTTTACGTGATATGGTTTACTCTTCTGATGGTAGACCTGGAATTCTTCCATCAGTGTGATGATTGTTTCGTTTAGAAAATGTGTACCTTTATCACTCATTAACACTTTCGGGAAGCCAAAACTAGTTAAGACATATTCAAACAAAAACTTCGTTGTTGTAGCCCCTATACAATCCTTAATTGGTTGTGCCTTTGCCCATCTAGTAAAATAATCCATCATGGTGATGATGTAGAATGCACCAATTTTCTTCACTAGGGGTTGAATTGGCCCAACAAAATCAATTGCCCATTTTTCAAATGGCTACAATGATACTTGAGGTTGTAATGGAAATTCATTCCTTCGTGATGGTCTGCCCATTCTCTAACATGCATCACATGCATTACAATATACTTTGGAATCCTTATTCAACGTTGGCCACCATAAACCTGGGCACAAATTCTTCTGCGTAGTCGCTCTTCATGCATTTTTTCCTCTTGTATCCCCTCCATGAGCTTTAGCGAGAATGCTATTCCTCTCAAAATATGGCTCATATCATCGTAATATCTCATCTCCACCCATCTTATACAGATGTCCTGCAATCACCGAAAATTCTGCCGCGCACACTACTAGCTCCTTTTGCTGACTTGTATACCTTTTTGACACCATCCCCGTAGTCAAAAAGTGAATAATAATTGCAAAATGATTTTCTGCTACATGCACCGCAAAGAGATGCGCATCTGGTAATCCTTCCTCCAAATTAGTAGGCTCTTCTCCTATTTCGATCCCCAACAAATGGTCAGGTGCTGCATTCAACCTCCCTAGTTTTACAATGACCTCAAAGTCATACTCCAAGAATAGCAACAACCATCGGTAGATCTCCCCCCCCCCCCAACACAGGCTTATTAACTAGGTATTTTAGGGAAGAGTGATCTATGTACATTTTGAAATGTCTTCCCAATATATAGTGCTTGAACTTTTGAAGCGCATACACCATAGCCAATCCTTCATGCTCTGTCATTGAGTAATTCTTCTCGACCTTCGATAATTTCCTACTTGCGAAGGCTATAGGATGGTCGAACTCTCCTTCATCGGCCTATGTTAGCAATGCACCAAATGCAATGCAAGAAGCATAGAAATGTACATGGAATTCCTTCTTCCAATTAGGGAAGACCAAGATCGGCGCAGTGACCATATTCTCTTTTAATACATCCAAACTGCGCTGACATTCTTCATTCCAATAGAATGTGGCATCCTTCTTCAATAGTTTCTCCATGGGCACGGTAATCTAAGCATAAGCCTTGATGAACTTCCTATAATATCTAGTATGTCCTAGCATCGCGTGCAACTGCTTAATTCTCCTTGGGGCCTCCAAATTTACAATCACCACGATCTTGATAGGATCCACCATCAACCCTTGCTTGCATGCCACGTGACCCAAAAAAATCCCAAAGGCGACACAAAATAAAAACTTCTTCAGATTTAATGCAATCTGGTACCTGTGACACTTATCCAACATGAAGCGCAAACTTGCTACATTTCACTTTACTAACCCAAACACTATCCAGTCATCAAAGTATACTTCCAAGAACTTATGAATGAATTTCTTAAATGCTGCAATAACTATGCGAGTGAATATCACAGATGCATCTGTGAGTCCAAACGACATCATAGTACACTAGAAACAACCCTATTTAATCACGAAGGTTGTTTTTCTCCTATCCTCTGGCACATCTTGATCTGATGTTACCCAGAAAATACATCAGTGAACGAGTAGGCCTCCTACCCTCCAACGTTATCTAATACTTCATCTGTAAATGTCATCGGGAATGGGTCACAGGCAGAGGCATCATTAAGCTTCCTCAGACATACACAAATCCTTATTTCATCCTTTTGTTTCTTCTCTCGCACCACCATCGGGCTTACCCAATCAGATTCCTCCACAGGTTCTATGGTGCCCGCCTCCAGTATCTTATCCAACTCCTGAAGAACCTTTTCATTGTATTTGGGATTAAGACTATACAACCTCTAATTAATAGGCTTCACGTCTAGCTCCAGAGTAATCTTCATAATGCCCATGTCGCCTATTATTCCCTTCAGGTCCAAAAACTTAGTAGGGAATAGATCCTGATATTCCCAAAATAACTTAGTAACCTTATCCACAGTAGCAACATCCCAATAATCTCCAATCTTTGAAAACTTTGGTTTTGCTTTAGTACCAATGTTGACTTGTTTTGTCTTCAATGGCGCATTGACGTCCGAGTTCTCTATTTGCTTACCTTTGATTTATCGGTTCCCTTATGCCTATGGAATATTAATATTTCTTGGATCGTCATCCTCCCCTTTAGCTGTCACATTATAACATTCTAGTGCATGGCACAACTGGGTTCTCCAATCTGGCTAGACCCGTTCCAGAGGTTCTTGCGATGTTTTGAAGATCACTGCCTTAATCTCCTGTAAGGCTTCATCAATGCTCGCAAAGCCATCTTCAAAAGTGAAGGTCAATAAGAATCCTTCCCTCAATATATCCCACTCCGTGGTGCTATGGTGGAGCTCTGTTTCCAAATACCAGTTCATGGGGATTGTATCCAAAGTATGGAAAATAACTGTACCCACTCTGGCTACAACTCCATTCCATAAGATTTAGCCCACATTTCCAGGTGATTGCACGGATCATCCATCCCATCATATTTCTCTATCATTTTAGTGTTAGGTTGACCAAAATGCAACCTCATCATCCTTTTGTAGTCCCACCATCCATCAAATCTATCCTTGTGTGTACCCCACCATCGTGCGAGCGTAGAGTGTAGTGCCAAGTCTAACACTTGGAAGCAGTAATTCTTAGGGACTTCACGTTCAAATGCATCTAAAAAATTATCCACGTCAATTAAACCATCATAGTAAGGTAAGTTCCTTACCTTCGACGAAACGCATCGCAATGATTTAGTCATCATATTACATCATAGTGTGGATACTTCATGCAACCGATTCTTCCAATGGTCCAACTCTTCATCTGAATCATAGGTGCAGGAACTCTCATGATCCCATGTGATCTTGACATCTACTATTGGATTGATCCAGTCCTAGTCTTGTGTGGTTATCTTGTAAATATGATCCAGCTCACCTTCATTTTTTTCATAATCGCGGACCAGTTCAGTGTAGCGTTCTCCTTCTGTAAGGTCCAAAGGCACTACAACTTGCAACAATTTTCATTCAATCGACATTTTCATATTCTTCAAGTTGATGACTCCATTCATGTCTATGGCCCAGTCAATTTCTAGGAGCACAGGGTATGGATTGTTGTCATCAACGATCTCTATCACTTCAAAGTCATCCATCACACTCGCACCTTCAATATCAACAATTACTCCATATAATCACCCCATAGGGATGATCTTATGCTGGTTTTCCATTCTAAGATGGATCGAAGACCACTGTAGCACAAGTTTCCCCATCCCATGTTTGTTTTGGAAAAACGTTTGCATCAGACCCCAGATCCAAGATAACCTGGTCCATCTCATAATCTCCTATTTGCACGGTGAGCCTCATCTCACACCCTGTTCTAGCCTTATGCTTGCAATTTTTTCTAACTACGTAGTGTCCATCAGGGGAATTTTCTTTTCCTGTGCATTTTTTTATTAACTCCCCTAGGCCTTTCACAGCTTTGCTATCGTGCAACAATTTCATGCAGGTCTCCAAGAACATGGTAAGCACAAAGGGATCGCCCTCCGCAAATATTTTCTTGGCTTCCCTAAAATTTTCCTTAGCACGCGCCAAATCAAAATTTTCTGGGGCCTTGTGGACGCATCCATCCTCTTCAGGTTGTTTCCCTTTATCATCACCAGTTGTTATCCCGCTTCTAAGTATTATATTCATGCTCTAATCTTCCTCGCAGTGCTCAGCTCTCATCATCTGTAATTTCTATGTAGGTTTCTAAGGTTGCACCTTCTTCTCATGCATCTTAGCTATCAACACCAGGCATTCTTCTATAGTGTGGTAAAACTGACTGCAGTATTGACATGATGGGTGGGTTTTATTTTGACACTCCTGTGTGTAGTGCCATGGCTTTCCATAGTTATAGAAAATAACCTGTCTATGACCTCTACTAGGTCCTCCTCCTCCATGGCCTCATCCTCTTCCTTAATAACCCCCACGCACTCCTCCGACACCCACATCAGGAGGCTGAGTATCTACTTACATCCAGTATGTAGGCATTGTTTCCATCATCAGTTCATAGCTGTGACAATGATGCTCATCATGACCCACTGATTTGTAGAAGTCACAGAACAACTGTTGTGGTGTTTGAACGAAATTTTGAAGCAAATGACAATTATCCATTGTGTGTTTTCTAGGCACCTGACAAATAACGCACCATAGCATGACCCCCATACTTGGTCTTGCTGGAGCTTCTGGCCTCAGGGGAATTGGTCCCCCTCCTGTGACATAGTTCATAAATATGGGGCAATGGTCTTTATCATGCCCTTGGCTCTTAAATTTTAGACACTAGACTTTCACGCGCACCTCTGGCTTAGCCTCTTTGTCTTTTTTCAAGCTATGTAATTCCGAATAAAGACTCTGTAACTGAGAGTGAATTTTTTGTACCCCAAAGGTCTCATACTACATAGGCGTCGCATGCAACCTCATCACAATTTCCAGAGCTTCTTCCTAAGTTTCTATCTTATTTTGTGACAAAGCAATCCTTAGGTGGGGCAGAAGCGAAGTTATGAAACACTTGTGATGCTGACCATATGTGAGCTGCATATTAGCTTGGCGAATTACACACTTCAACCTTTTATCTAACTCCCATGACATCTCATCAACCCTCATCGTGATCTCCTTAAATCCAGCTACTGACTACAGTCAGACTTAGGCTTACTAAACTCTTTATTCCAAGAAACCTTAGTTTCTGCTAGTGTTTCCACAAGATGAGCAGAACAATACTTAATACACCATGTCAGCGTGCAATCCTGCAAAGCGGTAACCAACTGTGCCTTCTTGGTATTGTCATCAATAATCTACTGTGTTTTCCACACAACATTTGCGACAAACCAAAAATGATATGTGTCTTCACACCCTATACCTTTGAAAATTGACAACTTCATTGTGTTCGACATGTTGAACATCGAGGGTGGTGTTGGAGGTGTGGGCGAAGGTGTATGCGGTGGAGGTGGAGTGGATGGATGACTTGTCTGTGGAAAACCCTATCTTATCAGCTGGACAACACTACATGGTGAGGCCTATACAGCTCCCTCGTCGTCACTCGAAGGAGGTCCAATCAACGGGCTCTATTATGGACTTGATCTCTTTCGATCTCTAAAGATTTTCACACTTCACATAGCTCCAAACATCAAGGAAATGGAATAACTCGTTTTTCACACAACAATATCTTAGTCTAGGTATTCAAATATCTCATATACTTACCTCATGGTCCCTTGGAAAAGTGTCGCTCTGCTTTGTTGTAGCTAACTGAGGTATCAACTATGAATTTTGTAATAAATCCTCTTATAATTCGATCAAGCCAATGATTGAAAACTTGCACGATTTTGTCTTCAGAGGCTTCTAATCGTTGCACTAGCTCTCGAGTCCACATGATTGGACCTTCAAGCTTCCACCTCCCTTAGCCTTCTACCAACTTTGCTAACCACTCATTTAATTCGATCGGGAAGGTACAAAAGAAAATTTCGTGTATTTCTATATACAAATATCTATCCAACGACTGCTCCTTTGATAGGCGCAGATTCCTGTTTTCCTGCGTCGTGAATTTGTGAATTTTTCTGTCCAACCACTTCTGAATTTCCTTCTTGGTCAGATTCCAGTGATGTGACATCACACATCTCATTAGGCAAACCCTGATCTCTGCAATGGAACCATTTGTTGGCTTAGGGGGTCCTGACCCAGGTTCAGAGTTAGTTGTGCCAGCCAACAAAACCCTACATTACTGGCCCTTTCAGCAACAACCCATGTAGCACAGGCTATAGTCTCACCCGAAGCAGGATGGGGGGATTTTGGAACCAAGTTTCTGCATCCAGAGATCAATGTGATGTCTTTTAGCACCCTAGATCTACCTTCACACAAATCTCTAAGCCCCTAGGGCTCAGTACTGCAATTCTATCCCAACAACCTTTAGAACTTCACGAAGGTCTACGATTGCTCTTTGTGGACCCTTAACAGTCTATTCATCCACTTACGCTAACCAAAAAACAACCCTAGATCAGAGCTCATGTAGATCTACTTAAGTATTTAATAAACATAACATAATTTATCATAGTCTTTGTGAAAGTACTTAACTTGCATTGCATACAATTATTAAGGCTTATTCAAGTGAATCACATATCATTAGATCAATATTTCATAAACATATTATTCATCAACAATATAAATCATAAATGGAAGTAAACAACAATACACAAGATTTCTCCATAAACACCTTCTTTATTGATTTCCAGTTCAAAATACAGAATCAAAACTTCCCTACGCACGCAACTGCAGGGGTCTACGCACTCAACTGCGGACTATACTTAGGCCTATGCACACTCAGTTGCAGAGCTTTTCTCTCCTATCTGACCCACTTCTCTGTGCTAATACTTCTCTTTTATAAGCCCATTACATCCTTCATTATCTTCTATTACCCCTTAGACTCTCTAAGACACACCTATTTATACCTTTTTTCATACGATCCCATGGTTCACGGACCATGGGTAGATCTCAAAACTGACTCAAATTTTACATTAGAAAAAGGGCTAAAACCCCTTTGACTCCTAACCATCTACGCGCTCTCCATCCACAAATCGGGGATACTTTACATCATTTACACAGTTACATCAAAACTTGGGTTTTTAACCCAAAAACTGACCCAGGGGACCTATCCCAACAACATGGAAGCTAAGATGGATCATTTAGAAGTAAACTTTGAATATTTGAAGAAAGAAATGGAAGGTTTGAAAGGAGATTTGGCAAAGTTACTACACGAAATGCTTCCTAATGGTGAAAAGGTAGTAGAGGAAACTCATGATGAGAATAAAAGAAATTTTAGTCATGATTTCATAGACTCTAACATTGGATTGAAGACCCACCATGTTCCAAAGATTGATATGAGGAAGTTTGATGACAAGGATCCGGTAACATGGATACTAAATATGGAGCAATATTTCGATCTCGATAATGTCCAAAACACATAAAAGGTACGCATTGCAACTTTATAGTTGGAACCCAATCAGCTTGTATGGTATCAATGGATTTTCTCTCGTAAACAAATTGTCACTTAGGAAATTTTTACAAAAGAAATGCACATTATGAGGATACAAAAAGTAACACCTTTTTTAGCCAATTGATAAATCTCAAACAAAATAGTTCAATGGTGGAGCACATTGAGGACTTCCAAAAATTGAATATAAGGGTAAAAGATATTCTATAGGAGCATAGGATTGATGTGTTCATAGGGACTTTAAAGGATAACATTCAACATGAGGTTCACCTTTGGGACCCTGATTCATTGGAGAAGGCATTCAGGTTGGAAAGAAAAATTGAAAGAAAAATTATGGCAACAAGGAAGCCTACCAATCACAACTATAAAGATGGAATTGTTGTTGCCCCTAGCCTTCCACAACATACAAGGTTGACACCACAACAATTGGAAGAAAAAATAGAAAAAGGGTTTTATTACAAGTGTGATAGAAAATACAAAAAAGGTCATAAGTGTGCCAAGAAGAAATTATTTTACATAGTTTGTGAAGAGGAAGAAGAAAAGGAACAAAAAACATCAAAAGAAGAGGATACACACCAGGAACAAACCCTAGAGAAATAAGAAATAAATCCAACCATATCTTGTAATGCGTTGGCCAGAATTATCACTCCTCAAACTATCAAGATAGAAGGACATATCAAGAAAAAAAAAATTATAGTGTTGATTGATTTGGGAAGTACCCATAATTTTATTCATTGTAATATAGCGAAGGAATTGAATTACTTCCTATATCCAAAACTAGAGTGTTAAGTGATGGTTGCAAATGGAGGAACCATAAATTTCTCTGGAAAGTGCCATAATATCAAGCTATCCATGGGAGAATATGTGTTGAATAATCCAATCCTTTCCATTCCAATGGGTGGTACGAATGTTGTACTAGGAGTCGAATGGCTACAATCTTCGGGTACAATAGATTTTATTTTTCAAGAACTTTTATTAAAAAAAATTGCAAAAGGAAAGGAAGTTGAATTAAGGGGTATCACAGAAAAGCGGGGAAATATAATAAGCTCTAACGGCATGAAAAATATTCTAAAGAAATAACAGCATGGCGTAATTGCACAATTTGTTCGCTAGAGGTTCCCACATCGAAATCATCTATTTCTGCAGATCTCCAAAATTTTTGGACAATTATTACAAGGTATGTGAGACTCCCTAAGGCTTCCTACCTATTCGTGATCATGATCATGCTATTCATTTGATTCCAAGAAGTGTCCCTCTAAACATCAGGCCTTACAGATATCCCTATGCCCAAAAGAGTGAAATTGAACGTATGGTTGTAGAAATGCTAGAGGCTGATATAATTCAACCTAGTCAAAGTTCCTTCTCTTCTCTAGTAGTATTGGTTCACAAGAAGGATGGATCATGGCGCATGTGTATGGATTATAGGGAGATAAACAAGCTCACTATTAAAGATAAATTTCCCATTCCTGTGATTGATGAATTATTGGATGATTTTCATGGAGCAATTTACTTCACCAAGTTGGACCTTCGTTCAGGATACATCAAATCAGAATGAAGGCTGAAGACATTCTGAAAAAAACATTTAGAACTCATGAGGGTCATTATGAACTTTTGGTCATGCCTTTTGGCCTTACCAATGCACCTTCTACATTTCAAGGTTTTATGAATTCCATTTTCAAACCCTTCCTTAGAAAATTTGTGTTAGTATTTTTTGATGATATACTAATATACAACAAGTCTTGGAAGGATCATGTTCAAAATGTTGATAGAGTGCTCAAACTATTGGAGGAGAAACAATTATATGAAAAAACCTCCAAATTTTTCTTTGGAGTACAAGTGGTGGTATTTGGGTCATATTGTATCTCATGAAGGTGTAAAGGTAGACCCTAGCAAAATTAAAGGCATTAAGGAATGGAAAATCACCATATCCATAAAGCATGTGTGAGGATTTCTCGGGTTGACAAGGTATTATCACAAGTTTGTTAAGAATTATGGGAGAATAACATCACCTCTAACAATATTATTGAATAAAGATTCATTTTCTTGGACTCTAGAAGCAACGAAAACCTTTGAAGGAGACAATGTGCCAAGCACCAGTCTTAGCTACGCCAATCTTCACAAGAACCTTTATTGTGGAATGTGATGCCTTAGGAAATGGAATTGGTGTTGTTTTAATGCAATAAGAAAGACCCATTTCTTTTGAAAGTTGTCCAATCAATGGAAAGTATTTACACAAAGCTATTTATGAGAAGGAAATGTTGGAAATACTACATGCACTTAAGAAATGGGTTATCATGTTTAAGAGAAAATTCTAAGGTTCAAGCAGTGGAAGATCACATTGAGCATCAACAAAAAGTTCTCCAACTCTTAAAGGATAACCTAACTTTGGTGCAGAATAGAATGAAACAATAGGTATATCAACATCACAAAGAAATAAGTTTTGATGTAGGTGACTGGGTATTTCTATGACTATAAACATATAAAAAATGTCCCTCAAGCAAACTAAGAAGGATAATAAATTATCACCAAAGTATTATGGTCCATACAAGGTGATGCAAAAGATTGGTACTATGGCATAAAAATTGGAACTTCCTACATCTTCCTAAGTGCAACCAATTTTCCATGTTTCATGCTTAAAGGAGGTTATAGTTGACAAGCTCCCAGTTCAAACAATATTTCCAAAACTTGACGAGGAAGGAAAATCATATTGGAACTTGAAGCAGTCACTGAAACAAGAACTCGATAGCTACAAAATCGATCAATTTCAGAGTATCTCATCAAGCGAAAGAACTTACCCACTAAGGATTCCACATCGGTGGATGAGAATTTTATACAAAGGCATCCAGAACTACTCTAGCGTTGAGGACAACACTTTTTTGAAGGAGAGGGGCATGATAATTCCCTATAATACTAGTGTATTCGCTTATTATTATTATCATTTTAGCCCCTTATTGTTATCGTTGTGCCCATGTTGTCCCCATATTATTATTTTTGTGCCCATGGAAGCCCATTATTGTTATTTTTGTGCCCTTACATGATTATTGTTATGTCGGCTCTGATTATATTGTGACCCCTTAGACTCCTATATATAGAAATTAGGTATTGTCATTTGTATCTACAAAGAATTGTTCACTTGTGTAATGTAAAGGAGGTTGCCCACTTGAAGAGGATACTTTTGAAGTCGTTGATATATCCCATTCTTCTATTTTGTGAGCTGGTTGCATAACAAAATTGACCATAATGTATTGATCATCAAGGCAAGTATTCCATGTTTTTGAATAAAATTAAAGCAATACTTGACGAAGGAATGAGTTTTTCTAATGAAGGATTGAACCTTGTTAGCTAGGAAGTGACTAAGGGCATGAGAAGGTGCTCCAATTTCCCATAGATCTTAGGGGTTTAGGAGTTATGAGGAATCAAATGTTGTTGGACATTAGGTAGCTAACTTCCAACATGATTTCTAGGTAAATGAAGAAAAATATCAAAAACTAAAACATGGGTTTTGTGTAGAGTGAGTCCATTTGGGTGAATTAAGAGTGGATTTTTAAAATAGTGCAAGGCCTTGGAGGTATGTTTGGTTATTTAAACCAGATATTCCCAAATTTCATGTTGCGAAAAAAAACTATAGCAGTAAAAGAAGGGATTCAATTTGTCCATCAAATCAAGGAGGAGATCACTTATTCTAAACACAAACCAATCTAGTTTTTTGAGTCATAAATATTTGAGATAGATTTGAGCCTAAGAAGTTGTGTTTCATTTTCTATAAATTCCAAAGCAAGATTATGATGGACAGCTAAGTTGGAGATGTTGAAGCATTTTGATCGTAATATATTCACCTGGTTATCTATTCTATGTTCAAAATATTTTTTCCAAGTTTCTCTTAAGCATGTACAACTAACCAATAAGGTCCCCTTGGGAGGATGAACATTGCCATCATATTTGTATATTTGATTTCTTTAAATGTCATTTTCATGAGCATAGTAGAATAGATTTCATTACAATTTGATATGTTTTTTCTTAATTATGTATGTTTAGTTTACAATGATTTCATCTATGTTTTCAATTAGCTCTATTTTTAATCGAAATAGTTTTTTTTGAATTGATTATTTAATTGAACATGAATATAGAACCTTATGTTATTTGCTTGTGTAAAACCCTAAGTACCTTGTGGTATTTGTTTCAATTTTATGATAAATTTCATAAAAGGGTAAAGTATCTCTCTTAGATCAAAAGGATAGAGCCTTATGTTACTTGTTCATGCAAGAACCTTGGGCAACCTATTAAACCTTGTGTTACTTGTTTAGGAAAGAACCTTGAGCAACCTATTAAAACTTGTCCGAATATTTTACTATTAGCATTTCCATAAATTAAAAGATAGATCATAAGGACAAAGACTTGTGCTACTTGTTCATGGAAGAACCTTGAGCAAATTGATGACACTTGTCCCAACATTATTTTACTATTAATGTTTGCATAGATTAAAAGTTGGATCATAAGGATAGAGACTTGTGTTAATTATTCAGGGAAGAACCTTGAGAAACCTATCACTTGTCCCAATATTCTTTTATTGTCAAATTTTGCATAAATTAAAGGTTATAAACTAAGTCCTAGAATATATTTTTCCTTAAACTTCACAAGCTTACCAACTTGGTTTGATGAATTAAATGTCATAGAACTATAGTGCAATTGAATTGATCGGCAGGTGGAAGTTTGCATGTGTCAATGAGAAAGTTAAAAATTTAACCACATCTAAAAGGATCTAAAAAATTAGGGTTGAGTGTTGATGATCAAAGAAGGAATTGGATGCCTTCCACAAAGGAGAAATCATAAGGGAAATCCACTGAGGCATAGGTTCAAAAATGAAGCCACATGTGACATCTAGAAAAGGTCCTCCTGATAAATTGCAAGGGTTCCAGACATTGTACATGCTATATGATGGATTTGACATTATGGGTCTAAGTGAGTGTTACTAATCCATGGAGAGCGCTTATGGAATAGATATTGGATGTGCCTAGGAAGGGCTTAGATGAGGTGAAGACATAAAGGAAGATATGTGTTTAACTTAATGACAAGGTTTAGAAATGGTGGGATGCTGGAATAAGGTTGAAGCCTTAAAGGAAGTAACAAAATTAGAGTGAGAGGTAAGGGAAACCTTTGTTGGCATTATGGCTAAAGTGTTGTCCTTGATGGCAACCCATTCAGGTGATAGATCACTGTACTTCAAGTCAGCAGCAGAGATTGATGATCAGCTATCAAATATTGAAGAAAATAAGGGGTACGCAGGTACACCTTACATAAGGTGCGTACACGCAGGTCGGTGTTACATAAAGTGTGTACATACCCACAGTTATCCCATTCAGGAGGTGTGTACCCCCAGTGCACACATTTCAAGGCAGAGAAAAGCACACGTGGGGTTTCTTATGTTTAATCTTTGGTATTTAGCCGACGGTTTTGTGTTATTATGGTGTCGGCCCGTGGTATTGATCCATGATTTAAGGAAGAGCTTTCCTATATAAAGCAAAGGAGATCATTTGGCTTGAGTATGTTTTGTGTTGAATATCTTATGAGGGCTAGATCTGAAATATTATGATCTCTTGGGAGTAATGTCTAGATCTAAATAAGGCGAATCTACTGATGGATTGAGATCTCTTCGGCGCATGTTCAGATCTGTAGATCTGACTGTATGGGTTATTTCTGAAGTCTTGAAATCATCTATTCCTGAAGGTACACAGGTACATTGAAAGAAAAGTGCGTACATATGCAGGAACGAAGCGTTTCAGGTGCGCTGGTACGCAGGCATAGAAGGGTTGCAGGTGCGGAGGTTCGCAGGCAGTTCAATGGATACAGTGCGTATGTAAGCAGGCGAGCAGTTGAGCAGGGTGCATACGTAAGCAGGCGAACAGTTGAGCAGGGTGCGTACGTAAGCAGGCGAGCAGTTGAGCAGGGTGCTTACAGTAAGTAGGCAGTACATGGGTGAAGCTGCTTACTTCTCTTAAAATCTCTGTTTATCATTGCTGTGTTCTGGGTTTGGTTCTATTATTGTTGATCTGGTTACTACAGTTGACTGGGTGATTCTCTTATACTTGATGATCATTTGATGCTTATGGATCCAGTTTGAAAATTTATGAAAAGTGGTCCTTGTAAGAAAAGAAGTAGGGGGTTGTAGCTCCCTTCCAGGAGAGACTGGAAAACGAGAGAGAGTTGTAGCTCTCTGCAGGTTGTAGCCTGCGTATTGGTAAAGGACTGCACCAGTACAAAACCATTGTAAAAGGAGTTTCTAATTTGAAAGAAGATAGAGACATATTACAGCAGGTGGTTTTCACCCACATTGGGTTTCCACCTTACATCTTGTGTTCTTTGGTGTGACTATCTGTTTTCTTTGTTCATGCTCATTATTTTATGGTACTGACATGCAAAACTAATTCAAAGAACAAATAAGGAAGATTTATTAAAAGAATTAGATAACACTGATTCACCCCCCCTCTCAGTATTATTTCCAACAACCTTAGGTGAACTTGAGAATTGGAATTGATCATAATATGAAGAGAAGAAGTGATAAGATCTAAGGAGGAAATCAATGCAATGCCTTGATTGATTGGGGGGATAAGATTGGGTTCATGAGAAAAATGGGGGGAAACTTGATGAAGAAACCATCAACAAAGATAGGAGAATTGATTGGAATATAAATTATTAAATCTATGCATATAATTTTTAGAGGTGGATTTGAAAATGTGAGTGGTTGCACTATAAGACCTACACAAATGACAGATCAAGTATAAAATAAAAGTAATTATGAGGATTAATATGAAGATTAATACCTTGTAAGATAAGAAATTTAGCTCATATGTGGTACTAAAATGGAGCTCTGCATGAAGAATTGCATTGTTGGCCTTTGTGAAAATGAATTTGAGATAATGTCATCAATGCCAATGATGAATATGAATGAAGAGAGGAAAAATAAGAGAGTCCCCACATCACTTTAGGAAGGTAAGATCCACAATTCTTTCATAATTTTGATTCTAAGCCTTTCAGAATTTGTCTCCTTGATACATTCCTCTCTATAGAGGTTTAACATTTGAACATGTAGGTTTTCACAATTAGTTATCATTTTAGTGGCACTTTCTAGAGATAACCTATGTATGAAGTTTTAAAATCTCCAACATTTTGAGTGGACACTCTACCCCACACGAGGGACAATAAAAGCTTAATGTTTGAAAAGAGTGCAGAAGAACAAATACATAGGATTTGTAGAAAAAGTTAACTATCGAGAAGGAAAAGATTATGATTGGAAAAAAAGAAGATAAAGGAATGGAATTGGGGATGCCAATATGATAAATAAATAGTAATAAGGAAATTAACGTAGTCAAATAAGTTATTGATAGATTAATTAAGTAAAGAGGATAGGAGAACGAAAGAAAGAGTTACAAGGCTACGGAAGAAAAAATAATATTATTGTGAATTGAGAGGAGGTTAGGAAAAAAGAGTAAAATTGAATGAAATTATAGACAAGGGAGGCTCAAGTGTTGAGGTGATGAATAATGTGTTTCAAGGACTGGCTATGCTTATTAACCATTTTATCTATTAAAATTATTAGGGTGTTTCTAAATTTTGAGAACCTTCTAGATGACGCGAGAGGTGTAATAAGGGGTTAAGGCCATAATTTAGAATTGATTGAATCAATTGAGGTGTTTTGTTTAGGTTTAAAAGGAGTTCTCAATAATAGTTTATTTAGATATATACTTGTGAGTTATGTTTTCCATATGTTGTTTAATATGGGATTTCAATGATATGCTAATGTGGTCAATATATGATTTTCCACTAGATCAAGGGATTTGTTAAACTCCTTGGCCAAGCAGTTCCAAATAATTGTTAAGAGTTTTGTAGGGTTTAAAGAAGGTTTCGATAACCCTTTTGATATACGAGCATCATTTAAATTTTTATTTCTCAAAATTAATAGTGATTTCGGTGGAAATCGGTGGCCATCCATCTACTCCACTAGCTCAAAGAATATTTCTCCATCTTGACAATTTTTCTATATATGTTTTGGGTCCTAAACTTCCGAGGCAGTTTTGAGACCCTAAATGATGTTTTTTTGATGTGAAGAAGACCCAGGCTATCACTATGGGCACAATCTAGGTTGGTTGAAATGTGTAATTCTCAACTAGACCTTTCCAATGGGCTACCAAGTGCTCAAAACAAATTTTATATGCAAACATTATGACCCTAGGAAGTTGAAGTACCAACTAACCCCACTCACTCCCACAAGCCTTATTGGAGTTACATCTCCTAGGGTTATGTTTTTGGATGTTTATGGTATCCTCATTACTTCTTATGTTAAAAGGGTCCTTTTGAACTTATTGTAATTCACTCTAGTGAAGGCACGGAGCCTTCACATCTCTTCTCAGAGATAATATACCACCATTTGAGCTAGTTTGTTTCATTATGAATTTTTACAATTTCAACACCTTTCATGTATTAATAGAAGTCAAGTTTCACTGTATCTCTATTTTTTATTATAAATATGTATTTAATTTGGTTCCCTTCTATTAGGCCCCTATACTACTAGTGTAACCCCTTATTGTTATTATTACAACCCCCTTATTATATTGTTGTACCCATGTAGTCCCCATATTGTTACTATTGTGCCCCATAGAAGCCCACTGTTGTTATTATTGTTCCCTTACATTATTATTGTTATGTCGGCTCTGATTATATTATGACCCCTTAGACTCCTATATATAGAAAGGAGGTCTTGTCATTTGTATCATCCAAGAATTGTTCATTTGTGTAATGTAAATGAGGTTGCCCCCTCGAAGAGGCTGATTTCTAAGGCGTTCATCTATCTTTTCTATCTTTTTGTGAGCTGGTTTCATAACATTTGGTATCAGAGCTTTGGATTCTAGGGTTTCACTACTCCAAACAGGTCATTGGTGAATTTTTGCTATAACGTTTTTTTTTGCGACGTCTCAAAAGCTAAAAAAAAACCCATTTGAGAGGAAATCGCATTGAACATCGGGTCTGAGTTTTAGATTTTGTCTCGCTACATTTTTGGTGATATGATCTAAGGAAGTTAGGGTTTTTTTCAAGCTCTAGAATTTCATCTAAAACAGGTCATCGTGGAAGCTTTGCAATAAATTGTTCGCTACGAATTTTTAGAAGCTAAAAACAAAACCATTTGAGAAGAAAGCGTTCGGAACCTCGGGTCCGAATTTCAAATATTGTTTCACTATAATTTAGGATATATGATCTGAGGAAGTTAGGGTTTTTACAGACCCCCGAATTAAATTCCAAACAGGTCACCTTGGGAAATTTGTCATAACTTTCGCTCTGAGCATCAGATTAAATTTTTGTAAGAAGTTACAGAAAGAGGACAGACTATAGTTTCCTATTTATATTTTTCAGATCTGAAGGTCAACATGTGGCACTTCATACAATTTCACTCTTTTGAAAAGGTATAAAATTAGGTAATCTTGGGAGATTGTGCATAACGCTTTCTTGGAGAATCCAATTTCGATCAGACTGGTGGTTTTGGAAAGAGGACGTAGAGGGCTACTGAAAGTTGCAATTTCAGAACTAGAAAATCCGAAATTATAGAGTTACAGTCGTTTCAAGATCAAGCTCCTAAAATAAAGAAAAGACAATATGAGGAAGTTTGATGGCAAGGATCTAGTAAATTGGATACTATAGATGGAGCAATATTTTGACCTACATGAGGTCCAACTATTACAAAAGGTACGTATTTCATCTTCATATTTAGAACCAGATCAATTTTTATGGTATAAAGGGTTGTTTTCTCGTAAATCACTTGTCACTTGGTCAGTTTTCAAGGAAGAAATGATAGCACATTATGAGGATACAAAGAGTAACACCTTCTTTAGCCAATTGATAAATCTTGAACAAAAGGGTTCAATGGCAAAGCACATTTAGGACTTTCAAAAATTGAATATAAGGTTAAATGATATTCTAGAGAAGCAAAGGATTGATTTCTTCATAGGGACTTTAAAGGATAACATTCAACATGAGGTTCCTCTCTGGGAACCTAATTCATTGGAGAAGGCATTCAAGTTGGCAAGAAAAATTGAAAGCGAAATTATGGAAACAAGGAATCCCACCACTCACGACTATAATTATGGAAGTTTTTTTTCTCCTAGCCTTCCACAACCTACAAGGTTTACATGACAACAATTGGAAGAAAAAAGAGAAAAAGGGCGTTGTTACAATTGTGATAACAAATACATTAAAGGTCATAAGTGTGCTAAGAAGAAATTATTTTACATTGATTGTGAAGAGGAGGAAGAAAAGTATCAAGAAACATCAAAAGAAGAGGATATATACCAGGAACCAACCCCAGAGAAAGAAGAAATGAATCTAACCATATCTTGTAAAGCATTGGAAAGAATTACCACTCCTCAAGCTCTCATGATAGAAGGACATATCAAGAAGAAAAAGGTTCAAGAAGTGAAAGATCACATCAATAAAGAAGAAATGAATCTGATCATATCTTTTAATGCATTGGCCAGAATTAACACTCAAACTATCAATATAGAAGGACATATCAAGAAGAAAAATGTTCAAGAAGAGAAAGATCATATCGAGCATCAAGAAAAGAAACCGACCATATCTTGTAATGCATTGGAAGAAATTACCACTCCTCAAACTCTCAAGATAGAAGGACATATCAAGAAGAAAAAGATTCAAGCAGTGAAAGATCACATCGAGCATCAAGAACAAGTTCTCCAACTTTAAAGGATAATGCCACTTTGGTGCAAAATCAAATGAAACAACAAGGAGATCAACATTGTAGTGAATTTTTTTTTGATGTAGGCGATTGGTTATTTTTACGGTTAAATCTCAAGCAAGCTATTTATGAGAAGGAAATGTTGGCAATACTACATGCACTTAAGAAATGGAAACCTTTCCTAATGGGAAGACACTTCAAGGTAAAAATGGATCATGATAGTCTTAAATAATTTTTAGAACAAATATTATCTTTAGAAGAACAGAAAAATTGGTCACAAATATGTTGGGTTATGACTTTGAAATCATCTAAAAAAAAGGGAACAAAAATGTTGGTGCAGATGCACTCTCAAGAAAGGATGAGGATGTGGAAGCATTTTTTCATGCTATTTGTATTATCCAACCAGATTGGATAAATGAAGAAAGGGATGAATGGAATAAGGGCGAAGAATTGTGGCCACTCATTCAAAAGTTGCAGAAGATCCCAATTCAAACAATATTGCAAAAACTTGAGGAGGAAGGAAAAATCATATTGGAACCTGGAGTAGTCACAGAAACAAGAACCCAACAACTACGAAATCGATCAATTTCAGAGTATCTCATCAAGTGGAAGAACTTACCTGCTGAAGATTCCACATGGGAGGACAAGAATTTTATATAGAAGCATCAAGAACTACCCAAGCGTTGAGGATAACACTTTTTAAAGGAGAGGGGAATGTTAGGCCCCTATACTATTAGTGTAACCCCTTATTGTTATTAGTACAACCCCCTTATTATATTGTTGTACCCATGTAGTCCCCATATTGTTACTATTGTGCCCCATAGAAGCCCACTATTGTTATTTTTGTGCCCTTACATTATTATTGTTATGTCGGATCTGATTATATTATGACCCCTTAGACTCCTATATATAGAAAGGAGGTCTTGTCATTTTCATCATCCAAGAATTGTTCATTTGTGTAATGTAAAGGAGGTTGCCCCCTCGAAGAGGCTGATTTCTAAGGTGTTCATCTATCTTTTCTATCTTTTTGTGAGCTGGTTTCATAACACCATAAATATATATTAGTGGTAACAAAGCAATATGCTCTTTATCTCTTTTTATATGCATGTCACCAATGAGGTCGAGGTTCAAGGATTTGGGATTTGAATTGCTTGAGCCCTTGCAATATTGGCCTCATTGACCTTGATGAGCTCCCATGGAAAAATAAAATAAAGATGAGGGAGCAGTAGGACCTATTAAACTATCGCTCGAGGAATCCCTCACATGACAAAGGAATGAGATAATGATTAATTTTTCCTGAATCCTTCTAAGAATGCCAATAGGTGACACATCTTCACCAAGTGGCCACTTTGGAGGTTGCATTCCCTTCAAGGCACAAGTTAATTTTAATATTCCTATATTTGAAGTCTAGATAGATGTAGATACTCTAGATAAGTGGTTAAATCTGCTATAAGGTTTTTTTTTTAGTCCACCATTTTTCTGATATATATATTTTTTATCTTTGCACTCCTTAACGCTGCCCCCCATGTTAAGAATTGGTGGGAGACTTATTGTGAGAAATAATCCTTGCACCCACTTTGGGCTCTTTTATGGATGTTATTAACGAACAATATTACCCTTTTGGAAGCTACGAATACTAGTAAACGAGATTGACCACACTATGACAAGAGATGGACCAAACAGTGCTAGAGTTCACAAATATCTTCCAATGTATTCCTATGTTTTGGATATTGTAACCATAAGGAATATCCGATATAACAAGGGAGTAATCCTTTTTCAGAACAAGATTTATAATGCTTCCACAATCACCTAATAATACTTGATACTAGACCATGTCAAGCCCATTCCAAATGTATTGATCAAGGGTGCCATCAAGTTGAACATTTCAAAGACATTACCTTATTTGTCTTTCAAACTTGTCTCTTTGAATATAACTTTCAAATGTCTCTCATACTCCATTTGTATTCCTTTTTGGTATCTTTAATGAAATAAGCAAATATACTTTTATTTATTGATAAATAATAAAATAGAGATAAATTAACTTTTCAATAAATAAATTGAATATTTAATACATCAACATACCTTTTGAATGCATGAAAAAATTGTCCGAGCACTTCTATAGAGCTTGAATCAAGATAGTTGGGATGTTATTGAAGATAGTTATGTTTGACAACATCCCAACTATCTTCATTCAACATTTTAACCAATTCTCGTTGTATTCCCATATAAAATTTATGATTAAAAAAATAAAGTACATAATGTTATAATAGTATATATAATAAAATTATAAGAACATTAATATGTTAAATTCAAGAAATTTTTTTTATAGTCTTAATCTAGATAAAAAAAATACCTCAACAAATTTACTTTTGAAATTCAATAGACATTTCTTCCATTGATAATTCTCACTTGAATTTACATGCATTAGTATTTCCATGACGAATGTTTTATCCTTAACTCCTTGCAATGATATCCAAGATGGTTAAAGTCATATCTTTTTGTAGACTCTTATTTTCATGACTTTTATTACTAGTGCTAATGTTAAGGGTTCACACTTTTTAGCCTTTCAATTTTTTATACCAATAATTTTTCCATAAGATGGATATCTCAACTATCGAATCCCATCTCTATACACTCTTAATTCTAATAAAAATACCTATCTACAGTTTTGATTACATCTCTTCCTTCATGATTTTTTCATTTCACATTTTCCTCATTAATTGAGAAACTTATTTCGATACAACATGTTGGGCAGCGGATCCCCCCATAGCAGATTTTTGGGGCTTAAAGCCTAGTTTTGGTCAATGTAATGTAAAGACTCCGAAAAATGCGGGCACAGAGTGCGAGATTCTAGGGTTGTTCGCCCTAAAATATTGAAATTTAATATAGAATGTGTCAGCCTACCCATGGTCCACAGACCATGGGAATGTATAAATAGAGCAAGACTCTAAGTGTAGAAGGGAGTTTTTTTGTCTTGATCTTAAGTCATAGATGGGTTTGGAATAAGGAATTCGCTCTAAGTCTGTAAGTCCGAGTCTTGGGTTGTAGTAGTAGGAAGAGGCTTTGCAATTGAGTGCGTAGAGGCCTAGTAGAGTTCGTAGTTATGTGTGCGGGCCCCTGCAGCTGAGTGCACAGCACGGAGTTGGGATTGTAATGGAACAGAAGATTAATGAAAGAAAAGTTGATTATGAAATATTGTGCATTTTCTCGTAGATTTGCGTATTTATGCTTCTGTTATATCTTTGCATCTCTTACCTTTTATGGTTGTGTGCACTTAATATGAATGCTGAATAATTGATGAGAATATTGGGCCCACGTAATTAAATTAAGATCTATAATAATAACACAGTAAGGCAAAGAATCTAGATAGTGCCTCTTCACACTCTTTATAGAGCTACGTGAAGGTCAGACGATTGTGCGGAGTAGTGCAAGCACACAGGATCAGTCCGTGAACTTCCCAGACTTCATCAAGACATTCCCAGGGTGTGGAAACCTAGTTCCAGCACCCTCCCATACTACCTCGGGTGAGACCTCAGCCTGCGCACCGGAGACTATTGCTGAAAGGGCTGGTAGTTTCGAGATTTGTTTGGCTAAACCACTTCTAAACCTGGGTTAGGCCCCAACAAGCCAACAAATGGTTCCATTTCCAGGACCGGGATCTGCCTAAGGGATGTCTGATGTCGGAACATTGGAATCCCATGAAGAAGGAAATTGAAGAGTGGTTGGATCAAAAGATTCACGAATTTGTGATACATGAAAACAAAACTTCGCAACTATATGAGAAAATGTGGCTGGATTACTACGTGTATACGGAAAACCACGAGACCTTCTTTTCATCCTTTCCATCAGAGCTATACGATTAGATCTCGAGGTTAGCCGATAAACAGGGAAGGTACAAGCTTGATCGGCCGATAGTGTGGACTCCGGAGTTACTGCGTCGACTAGAAGAATCAGAAGATAAGATTGCGCGAGCAATGGACCATTGGCTCGACCGAATAATAGGAGGGTTTATCACTAAGTTCACGATAGACATGACTGTGAGCTATAGTGAAGCAGAACGACGTTTTCTCAAGGGATCATGAGGTTGCATTGGAAATGGTGATGAGGTTGCATGAAACACCGATATAGGATCTGGGGCTGGGAGTCCAACAAATCCACACGCAACTGCAGAATCTATGCTTGGAGATGAAGAGCTTGAAGCAGGATAGGGCACCCCGGCCGAAGATGCGCGAAGAAGTGTGGTGCATAAAATTCAAAGGCTAGGGCCATGACAAAGACCACTGTCTAGTATTCGTGAACTACTAAGCAAGAGGGGGGCCAATGCCGTTGAGACCAGAGGCACAGGCAGGGACAAGTGCGTTACTTGCGCTCTAGTGCACAATCTATTAGATAGGAGGAAAACACATGATGGATAATGGTCATTTGCTGCAGAAGTATACACAGACTCTGCAGTAGCTATTTTGTTATTTTTGTAGATCGGTGGGCCACGACGAGCATACTTGTTGCAACTACGAATTGATGATGGAGCGGATCCCAACCTATAGAATGCAAACGTAAATGCGAGGCCTCAACCCAGCCGTAAGGATGGCGCACACTGGATTTCAGGGTTGAGGTCTAGGATGAGGAGGAATGGGGCCAGGAAGGGGCCATGGATAGTTAGTCTATTACAATTGTGGAGGACCAGGCAACTGCGCCCGTGATTGTACCAACCCGATGAGGCTATCTTGTTCATGTTGTGCTCAATTCGATCATGAAGTGGTAGATTGTCCTACGTTGATCACACAGATGCACAAGAAAGGGGTACTTCAGCCTACTCCGACGCAAAATATTCAAATGATGAGGTCTGAACCATGTGAAGAAGACCCAAATGTGAATATGGTGCTCAGAAGAGATGCAACCACAGGGGAAGATAAGGGGAAGCAGCCCAAGGAAGATACATGGGTTCGCAAGGCCCCTACAAAAGAACCTGAGTTTGATTTGGAATGTGCAAAGGAGACATATATGGAAACTAAGAAGAGCTTCGCGGAGGCCTCTACTTCAGGTAGTAAGGATCAACTAGAGACCGGAATGGATCCCTCTATGCTTACTACCTTTTTAGAGACATGCATGAAGTTGTTGCACGATAATAGGGTAATTAAAGTACTACAAGGATTGATCACTATGTGCGCAGGGTTGGGTGAATCGTGCGTAGTTTGAAAACTGGGAAAAAATACATTACGCACTGGAAGGGATATGAGATTGATGGCGCAGATTGGTGAATATGAAATGGATGAGGTAATACTAGACCTGGGTTTGGACGTGAATGTGTTACCAAAGCAGACATGGGAATGTATGGGCAGGCCCATGTTACATGGTCCCCTATTCAATTATGGATGGTGAACCAACAAAAGGTCTTGCCCATGGGGAGGTTGCAAGGGGTAATAGTTGATATCGAAGGCGTGAGCACACAGATGGACTTCGAGGTGATAGAGATTGTTGATGACAACAACCCTTACCCCGCGTTTCTAGGAATAGACTGGGCCACTAATATGAATGGAGTCATCAACCTGAAGAAGCGGAATATGATATTTGAGAAAAAGTCTCAATGCATAGTAGTTCCGCTAGATCCAGCCAAAGGAGTGCGCTACACTAAACGTGTGCATGAAAATGACAACGATGATGAGCTAGGTTGCATTTACTAGATAACGGTGCAAGACCAGGATCGGGTGAACCCGACTGCAGATGGGAGCATCTCATGGGAGTGCAAAAGTTCCTGTACTTTGGATTCAAATGAAGAAATAGAACGTTGGCAGAAACGGTTACATGAAGTGATAACACTGAATTGCAACATGATGATTAGATCACTACAGTGCGTAATGACAGAAGCAAGGGTACTGCCAACATATGATGGGGTAACAGTGATGGATGAATTCTTAGACAAATTTGAAAGTGCAGTATCGGAATAGCAGTGGTACGATGTGCTGAAATGGGCGTTGCACGTGACACCCAAACGATGGTGGAGTAAACATCAGAAGACTATGGGGAACTGGCACAAATGTAGAAGATGGATGCACTTACGGTTTGGAAGTCCCCAACATTGAATGCGAGCCAGGCAGCCAGCACGAAGCAGTTTGCACACCCACCTGTGTTGACGGGTGCAAATGTGGGCTATGCATGCACATCCCGGACTAAGGATCGAAAATCAAAACTCGACGTAGCAGCAGGAAGGCGACACACACCACAGATATCCCACGATGGAGCATTCAAAATGCTAGGTGAAACCATGAATAGAGTTCACCAGGCAAGACGAACTGACTGGGACCTGTGGAGACCAATGGTTCGATGGGCCTATGGGGCAATAAGCAAAAACCAGAGCATGGAAATGACCCCAACATTAATGAGAAGAGATGAAACTAGGAGAGCAGAGAAGAATCCCCAGACCATAGCTCCCGCAGTTGGGATAGGGCTTGAGGACTTGGGTAAAGGAATTAGGCAGTTATAGGAAGCCATTTGGCGAGGGAGCCTGAAACTTCCCGAACTCAACAAAGATTGGGCATGGCTGAGGAAGAAAAGCATGAAGTTAGATGAAGAAATCAGAAAACTAGAAACTAAAGTCGTGCAAGTAGGCCACACCGAGAAAATAGGTACGATGGGACGAGGTCTAGCCAACTCTACTACTACATTAGAAGAAGTTGCGACCCTGCTACCATGGCTGCGACCGCACCTTACTAAACAAGGGAACGTACCATACACATAAGAACGTGACACACTAACGGGCGCAAGGGTAGTTGAGGGGTGCCTGCGGCCTGAGCTAGCAGGAAAATTGAAACATCGCACCATGGGTGCGACCACCTGAATATCTTTAGGAAGCATAGTCTCAGTATTCCAAGCAATTGAGAGATAGCGCGGGACTATAAAAGAGTTTGTATGGGAGCTGCGCGACAAGGATGTCACGCACAGGATCAGTATATCACAGGGGTCGCGGTCACACCTAGGGAGGTACGCTGTTGCACGAGTAGGCTGGGAGGTGACCGTTGATGTCACTGTTCATGACAAGAGATCCAATTTAAGGCAGAAAGGAGCGGGTGGCAAGAATTTAATATATGAATTAAGAGCTAGATTCGGGATGATCTGCCGCCAAGCAAGTACTCAGAAGTGGAGGGAATGGTCGAATTCAAATTCAAACAACATTATAAAACCCATTGGGTTAGCCTCGAGGCAACACTTGGTTGTCTAAGAACTGATCCAGTACAGAGCATTGAGCACCCAGCACCATTGCCACCCTTGAATACGTGACCGAAGGGATCCAGTGTAGACACAATGACAATTGCAAGAACCAGAGTGCGATTCGAAAAAGTTACCCCAGAGCCCCGTATGATCTAGGAGGAGCCTGGAGAGGTGACAGTTGCACCAGAGGTTCCAAATTCCCCACGCACGTCGTGACCACAGAAAGACAGGTAGATAATGGGGCTAGTTCGGGTATCACCACGGAACCCGCGGTTTAGTAAATTGTCAATGGCAGAGAAGGGAAAACCCATCACCTTTGAAACAAAGGAGGAAGAGGAAGATTTGAAAGCCCTGATCGCCCAAATTGAAGCACATGATGATGAGATGGAGAATGTCTCTGAAGTTCCTTCGGTGATAAAGTTACCCCCTTACATCCCCCCATGGAAGGGGACAACCAAGATACGAAAGGACCTGGAGGCCACGTAGAGTGTGCTCCAGACCTTGCTCCTTCCAGATGAAATAAGGTTTGAAGGTCGCTGATGGGATGGGTGCCTAATATAAATTTCAAAGACTGGGACCTCATGGACAATGAGAAGTTCCCACAGTTGGCCGCGGAGAAATTAATGTAGTAGAAATGGTTACGCGGTGTGGAGAAGGCTGGGTTGCTCCATCTGCGGTGGATACCCCACTACCACCGTGCACCCATCACAATTTTTGTCATCTGACAGCTACTGAGTCTAGTACACGATGGGTATCTTTGGCTGGAGAAGCCGATTCCCATCATGTCTGATTTAATTCACCAGATTTCTCAGCTGCCTATCAAAGGAAACAATCCCGCAACCATAGCAAGAAAGAGCAACGACTTGGCCCTCACAGAAGCTATGAAGGCCAAATACAAGCTGGAGAAGAGGAAGCGAGGATATGTAATCGCAAGCATCAAGGACCAAGGGGTGCACGTAGCCACCAGCTGCTGGCCAGCAAGCTAATGAGGAAATGCTGCGCAGATGAAGTACCAGCGTCTATCATTGTGTTAGCAGAGCAATGCGCAGAGGGGTCCAGTTCAATTGGGTGCAGTTTCTCTAAGATGAGTTTTTGAAAAATTGTAGGGAGGCCCAAGCGAAAGGTAAGACCTTCCACTATGTTTGGTTTCTCTTGTCCATCCTATTGGTTACCACGGAGCTGCTAGAGGACAGCCAATTTCCCACCATTGAGAAGAACCTTCTCGAGGCTGTGAGGTACACCTCGCTCTAGGCTATGAAAGACGTGACGAGGATTCACAAGATAAAGGTGTTCTGGGTTTTCATGGAGGCGAGCATTTGAACATGGATCAACCGCAGGCTGTGCTTGTCCCCTACAGTATATAGCAATTTTCAAAGCATGACAGAGTTCAAGACAAATATGCATAATCTGTATATCCGGGCACGAAAGGATCCAGCCCGAACATGGGTGAAGCTTCTGTTCATTGCAACATATGATGCACTCTTCGATGTGATGGCATCATGGTCTCTAGAGTGGCACGCTTTGGACTTGGTAGAATTGGAAAAGATCGCAGCACAGTAGCGGAAGAAGGAAACCAAGCTGTGCATCACGAAGCTAGCGGAGAGAAAGTGTCAGGAACAGGAATCGGCTACGCAGTGGAAGGTGGATGAGGTAGCAGCAATAGCGCAGATGGTAGAAACCACAACCATTCCCACCGAAGAGACCGAGGAAGGCCAAGAAATGTCCATAGAGCAGTACATACAGAGGGAGGCTGAGATAGAGGAACGCACGGACCCTACACCAAAATCGACCCAACTCAAGAGGTCGCGTGTCCAGGAGAAGCCAACCACACAGAAAAAGACAAAGGCAACAAAGACCTCTGAGGGAGACCTTGTTGACATGGGTGAACCAGTTCACGATGCCACCAAGGATGCTTTCGAAGAATTGATGATGGAGCAAACAGCTGTGTTGGGGGCAGTTGCAGGCATTACAAGTGTGACCCCTAAGAATGATGACACCACACCTTGCGAAAGGTGCATCCAAAGTCGAGCAGATGTTGCGTGCTCACACAACGAGCACTTTGGTGTTACCAGAAGGTGCAGTCTTAACAGAAGCTGAGGGCGACATGAGGGGCTAGGGGTTGAATTTGGCCACCCTTCCCAAGGAAACCCTATACCAGTTGCAGGATGGGGTAATTCCTGAGCTTCGCGCCAGGGAGGGTCACGCCCTCCAAGTCTTGAGCGAGCAGAAGTTAAATTTAGAACAACTCGGCCCGTAGCATGACAACTTGGTCACACAAAACCAAGGATTAGAACAGGTCGTGGAGGAGGCTTGTTACAGCATACCGGAGTTGGCCGTGTCAGCGGCACTTCCCACAGCGGAAAAGATTCACCAAATAGTCGTTGTAGTCTGCAAGACCTAGGAGGAGGTCGCGAAGGTTCAGTTGGAGCTAAAATTGCAGATCACAGAGCAGTGGTTGAAGGTGCAACCCCTACACCCCCGGAAGTCAGAGAGCAGCACCACCATGCCATTCAATTGTGGTTGGAAATAATAGAGCTCGCAGTACAGGACTGCATGGGATTATTGGATCAGTCACTCTTCACCCTCAACTCATTGCAGGAAGACCCAATGCTACAGCGCTTAGAGACAAAAGCAAGGGAGTTACAACAGGCCTATGACAATGTCCGGGGGATCACGTAGATAGTCGCCCTTACTCAGCGACTGGCCAAAATGAGGCAAACCTAGGCTCTAAAGGAACATGTGGACGTTTCTCGATAGAAAGAAGCAGGGCTTAAAGCACACATCCAGCCTTGGCTCGAGGAAGCATTCACGGTCACTTCCATGATTGAGGGAAAGTTGGCCTAAATGTAGGATACATATGCGCTAAGGCAAGAAGGTGCCTTTGACAATGATGCATTGGAGAGTCGTGCACAACTGATACAACGGATAATGGAGGAATGTGTGGCAGATGCCAACGAAGCGCAGAAGTCGCTGGATGGACTCCATGCGAATATCACTGCACCAGCCGAGTGACTCAGGACGAGTCACGATGATTGTGTTGGGGGTCTGTTGGGCAGAAGATCCCCCCATAATGGATTTTTGGGGCTTAAAGCTGAGTTTTGGTTAATGTAATGTAAATACCCCACAAAATGCGGGCGGGGAGCATGAGAGTCTAGGGTTTTCCACCCTAAAATATTGTAATTTAATATAGAATGTGTCGGCCTACCATGGTCCGCGAACCATGGGAATGTATAAATAGAGCAAGGCTCTAAGTGTGGAAGGGAGTTTCTTTGTCTTGATCTTAAGTCATATATTGGTTTGGAATAAGGAAGTCACTCTGAGTCTGCAAGTCCAAGTCTTGGGTTGTAGTAGTAGGAAGAGGCTCTGCAGCTGAGTGCGTAGAGGCCTGGTAGAGTACGCAGCTATGTGCGCAGGTCCCTGTAGCTGAATACGCAGGGCAGAGTTGGGATTGTACTGGAACAGAAGATTAATAAAAGATAAGTTGTTTCTAAAATATTGTGCATCTACTCGTAGATCTGCGTATTTATGCTTCTGTTATATCTTTGCATCTCTTACAGTTTATGATTGTGCGCACTTATTATGAATGTTGAATGATTGATAAGAATATTGGGCCCACATAATTAAATTAAGATCTATAATAATAACACAGTAAGGACAAAGAATCTAGACAGCACCTCTTTGCGCTCTTTACAGAGCTATGTGAAGGTCTGACGACTGTGCAGAGCAGCGCAAGCGTGCAGGATTGGTCTGTGAACTTCCCAGAATTCATAAAGACATCCCTACAGTGCGGAAACCTGATTCCAACACCCTCCCATACTACCTCGGGTGAGACCTCAGTCTGCACACTGCGGAATGTTGCCGAAAGGGCCGGTAGTTTCGAGATTTTTTTGGCTAAAACACTTCTAAACCTGGGTCAGGCCCCAACAAGCAAATACAACATTGATTTTGAAACCTTTCATCAATCTATAATATATCCCTATCATATATTTCTTGAAATTAACTCTGGATAAATCTCACCCTTTGGATGAAAGTCTTGGACATCATATGTGCATCATAGGTGTTATGATCCCATGCCAATAATTACTTTGCTTCTAAAATAAATAATTCATTTGACTATTTCTAAAAGAGAGTTATTAGGACACCTTTTCTTGAATTTTTGTTTAATCTCTTTATATTTATTTCCTCCAATCACATAACATTTAGATTCAAAACATTTTGGTCGATCAAATGCATCCCTCCTAGGAACCTCTAGTGGGCCAACAAGAAATATGCCATTGATGTAGCTTTTGAATTTGATATTTTTTTTGGCCTTCTAAAAATTTTTAGAACTTCTTTGCATTTAGCTAAAATGTTTAGTCATTATTGACCAAGTTGTTCCTCTTTAATTAATTTTTAATTGTATTTTTTTGTTGATTTTATAATACCATTCTCTATGGTGCTATTTTTTCCTTTCTAGCCGTAGAACTCGAATTATGATATTTAGACCTAACCATGGCTTCTTCATCATAAACAACATTATATTTCTTCCTTTTATTATTTAAAGGTGTTTCATCTAAATCAACAACCTCTTCTTCATCAACATGAATAGAATCATCCTTGGACATAGTTCTTTTGTGTTTCTCTTGTTTCTTCTTCTTTTGAGTGAGAGTGGTAACCTCATTGGCACCAATGTTAACATCATCTTCATTTAGAGTTTCTAGATGTTGATATATGACTTGGTGAATCTTATTAGGCTATTAAATTTTCTTTCTTGTTGGTCATTCATGTGTCTCTACTATTGTAGTTTGAACATTTGTTACCTTTTATATTTGTCTCCTTACCTCTTGTGTATTATTGATATGAAATGTATTGATGTCTTACATTATATTTTCTTCTGTAGAATAAATCCCCACCAACATACATGGGAGTGGAATAGCAAAATATTGTAAAAATAAAATACAACATTTTGGTATTAAATATGTTTTTAAAAATATCATGCTACTTATAATAATACATGATACATAAATAAGAGTAAACAAACTTACATTACCACTTCCAATGTTTTGCATGATAAATTCACGTAGTTCTATAAAACCTTCTTTTGTGTTATAATTTCTCATTTTGAAACAATAACTAATCTTTGGCATATGCCTTGCTTTGTTTCATAAGAAAATAAATAATCTTTGTTCATAACACCACTCATATTTATTATAATCAATGAAGTACTTGATAAATTGGTTGCATGTGTTCAAAATTAGTGAACACATATATACACACACAAAAAAATACACACACACTCAGACACACCCACACACACACATACACACACATAGTCACACATACACACATCGTTTATGTTTGTAGCTCATGAAAGTACTTTTGCAAAGGTCTAAGTGTCTAGACATGTAGAAGTCACCAAATTACTCTTTAACCTTAGCAATTACTTTAATTATTAAAGTAATTTCTATTTTTTAGAAAGAGTGAGTTTAATATAATGAAATACAAAGGTTGTTTGAATTAGTGAATTAGATAAATATCAACTGTTGATATTAAGTGAATTTGAGATCTAATGTCAACCATCATTCACTTTGTAGATTAGGGTTTGCCGATTTAGTCATAACTGAAAGTTATAAAAAGATGGACGGGCTAATGGATAAGGCATAATATTGAGCACAAGACATAGTGAGATAAGTGAGGATTTTAGTTATTGTTTGAAGAAGGAAATTCATCCAAGCATGCAACAATGAGAAAAAGACAACATTAGTGTTTGGAAATAAGGGAAATCATCCAAATGTGGAGGTTGTGGCTGTATAGAGGCAGATCAAGTAGGTTGGATCACAGATCAGGCCATACAACAACTGTATACCAGACTAGCGTGCATATTTGATTAGCAGTGTACATACAACATGATGGAGAGGTCGTTTAGGTTGTATGGGTCACATCAATAGGAAACAAGTGGTTTGCAATTGAATTTGAAATTTTTGGGACAATCATACAACTTGTACAAGTGCCCAATTTATTCCTAGAATTTGGATTTAGCTAAATTGTTTTATGAGTGGACTATTGTCTAGGGTGCGCTTGTATTTCTAGAAATTTATTAAATGAAATTCATATTTCGAAGGGAAAAAATTATATGTATTTTTTGTGGAAATTGGCTATTTTGTTTCCAATTATTTATTTATTTATTTGTGAGTTAAAATCCTTGTGGTACTTTTTATTTAGTAAAGTTGAAATTTACACTTGAAAATCAATAAGGAAATTTACTAACAGTTAGAAAATTAACATGATATTAGAGCATCTCTTAAGAGGAGGAGGCCAATTTCCTAATTTAAATAGTAGAAAAATAATAATGAATTCTCGGGGGTGCTAGAAGTAATTAGCACACAACAATTTATTTGGTTAGATCTAGAAATGGTAGCAACCAATCTCAGGTTTGAAGATAGCTTGGATGCAGTTTCAAACTTTCTACCTTGGAAGGCAAGGGTTACCTTACTATTGAAAGAGAATGACCTTTGGGAGATTGTTGTGAAGGAGAGTTGACCACCAATAAATCCAACAATGTTGGAAACCCGTGTAAATAAGGACATTAAAGATCATTGAGCTATTATGGATGCTATAAAGGATCACTAGATCTCTCAATTGGTGGAAAAGAAGACATCCAGGGGATTGTTCAAGGATCTAATGGATTTATTCCATATAGATAAAGTGAACTAGAAGATGATCTTAAATACAACTTAAGATCCATCTAGATGTCAATATTGGAAAATATTAGCAACTACCTCATGAAGATCACTTTGATATGGGATCATCTTACAACCATTGCGGATAAAGTGGGGGACACAAAATTAGTGAATGTGGCACTAAATTGGTTTACCAAGTCTTGAGAACCATTTTTCAAGGAAATTTGTGCTTGATATTACCTTCCCCACCGGAAAAGGATTTGGAAATACTATATCCAGGAAGAGGCTTGAGAGGAGTCTAAGGCCAATAGGAAAGGATGTGGAGAGGAGAACTTGGCCATGGCCAACTAGGCTAAGAAAGGCACAAAAAAGGGTTATAAAAATAAGAGTAAGGGTGAGGCATCAACTTCTCAACCAGGTAAGAAGGACATGAGTAAAATCAAGTGCTTCATTTTCCACAAGAATGGGAATTATGCATCATATTGTCTAGAGAATGAGAAGGGGAAAGGCAAGTCACAACATACAATTGGATCAACAAATGTACAACTTTATGAGTTTGTAGTGAAGTTTCAGAAGGTATTGTCATTGGTATCTTGTATATTTACCAACACCACTACCAAGAGTGTAGGAAACCTCCTGAGTACTTTTTTTTAATTTACTTATTACTAATGGTTCCATACATATAAAGAATATTATAAAAAAAAATGAATTACATGTTCCAAGGTCACAATGTTATACAAATAATAAACAATAGAATATGCTCTTTTAAATTAATTCATCCGTTAATAATTACAACCAACATAAAGGATTATACACATATAATTAACTCAAGGTACAAATTCATAAATAAGAGATTTTTTAATTATGAAACATTTCTTCAAATCTCTACAATCAGTAAGTAGGCATTAATAATAAACCAAAATCTTTGTAAATCATAATACAAAGCACATGACAATTGATAATAATGCATATAGAAAAATTTATAAAATACCATCAATATTGTGCACCAAGGGGATTAATCTTGAAACTCAGATCCACTGGTTCCTCATGCTCTCATGATGTTGTCCTCATGAACATGTGGAATTTTTGTGTCTTGACTGAACTTCGCTGACTCATTGATTAACCTCCTAGCCTTTCCTTGTGTACTCTTCTTCCTCGCAGATCCCCAAGTTGTGATGGGGCTATACAAAAGAAAAAAATACACTAGCACGTGGAGGAGAGAACTCAATATCAAATGTTTCCTACTCACAGAGCTTCCACTTCCACCAAACTCACCACAGATCTCAATAGTCACTCTAAGTACACAATGGCATTAGAATAGTCATCCAAAAGTTGGGTAAATAGATAGAGTCCCTTTCTCATAACTTGCTCCTTCTTTTATATAAGGTTTCAATAATGAAACTTGTCACCACATGCAAAATAATTTTTTTCGTTATTTCATTATTTTGATTATTTATATATCCATGTGTCACCCTCTCATCAAATATCTATTGAATTTATTTTCTTAATTTATTATTTAAAAAATTGTTTTCCATCACCCACACATATTTCCCTATTTATTCTCCTAGTTGTCCCTTGATCCCAATTTTTACTCCATATTTTGTGTTCATTAACTTAAGTCAACATGTAGGTCTCATATTTTGTCCCCCAACTACTCCCTAATTTTTCTCAAGTTAATATCTTATTTGGAAATTTTTGTGTTATGCTCTTTCCAGATGGAGGTTATCCCATGAAATTCATTTCTCAAATTTTAAATTATTATTCCTTAATTTCGTGCACAACCCCCTTTTCTTAATGAGAGAAATTTTCATTGTATTAATGTTTCTATTTTATCTATATGTCCCCTTTTCTCTTTATTATTAGAATAATTTAGATACATAGGAATTATTTATATATACATTATATATTTAATGTTTTGTTATGCAATCAACTCACAAAATAGAAGAAGAGATAGATCAATGAATTCAGAATTAGCCTCTTCGAGGGGGAAACCTCCTTTACATTACAAAAATGAATAGTTCTTGGATGATACAAATGAAAAGACCTCGTTTATATATATAGGAGTCTAAGGGGTCGCAATATAATTAGAGCCTGCATAACAATAGTATTGTAAGGGCACAACAATAACAACAATGGGCCTCTATGGGGCCAATAAAAACAATATGGGGACTACATGGGTACAACAATACAATAAGGGGGTTGCACTAATAACAGTAAGGGGCTACAGTAGTATTATAGGGACCTAAAATACCCCTCTCCTTTAAAAAGTGTTTTTCTCAGTGCTTCAGTAGTTCTGGATGCTTATGTATAAAATTTTCATCCTCCCACATGGAATCTTTAGAGGGTAAGTTATTTGACTTGATGAGATACTCTGAAATTGATCAATTTCGTAGCTGTTTGGTTCTTGTTTCCGTGAATGCTTCAGGTTCAAATATGATTTTTCCTTCCCCATCAAGTTCTGACAATATTGTTTGAACTGGGAGCTTGTCGCCTATAACCTTCTTTAAGCATGAAACATGGAAAAATTGGTGCACGCAGGAAGATGCAAGAAGCTCCAATTTGAATTCCATAATACCAATATTTTGCAACACCTTGTAAAGACCATAGTACTTTGATGATAATTTATTATACTTCTTAGCTTGCTTGAGGGGCATTTGTTTGTATGGTTGTAGCCGTAAAAATACCTAGTCACCTACATCAAAACTTGGTTCGCTATGATGTTGATTTGCCTGTTGTTTCATTTTATTTTGCACTAAAGTGAGGTTATTCTTTAAGAGTTGGAGAAATTTTTGTTGATGCTTGATGTGATCTTCCACTGCTTGAACCTTAGATTTTTTCTTAAGGATGATGTGATGGATAGTGGATGATATCCATAAATCGCCATAAATGGGGTCATTTTCATTGTAGTATGGAAGAAAGTGTTATAATATCATTTAGCCAGAGGTGACCACTTTACCCATTGTGTTTTTTATCATATACAAAGCAATGAAGATATCCTTTCAAACATTTATTCACTATCTCTGTTTTCCATCTATCTTGAGAGTTTGAGTGGTAATTCCTACCAATGCATTATAAGATATGGTCGGTTTCATTTCTTATTTATTTGGGGTTGGCTCTTGGTGTATATCCTCTTATTTTGACATTTCTAGATCCTTTTCTTTCTCCTCTTCACAATCTATGTAAAATAATTTCTTCTCAGCACAGTCATGACCTTTAGTGTATTTTTTATCACAATTGTAACAAATCCCTTTTTCTCTTTTTTCCTCCAACTATTGTGGTGTCAAACTTGTAGGTTTTGGAAGGCTAGGAGCAACAACACTTTCTTCTTTATAGTTGCGAGTGGTAAACATCCTTGTTGCCATAATTTTGCTTTCCACTTTTCTGGCCACCCTGAATGCCTTCTCCAATGAATTAGGTTCCCAAAGACAAACATCATGTTGAATTTTATCCTTTAAAGTCCCTATGAATACATCAATCGTATGCTCCTCTAGAATATCATTTACCCTTATATTAAATTTTTGGGAGTCCTCAATGTGCTCTGCTATTGAACCCTTTTGTTTGAGATTTATCAATTGGTTAAAGAAGGTGTTGCACTTTGTATCTTCATAATGTGTTATGATTTCCTCCGTAAAAACTGACCAGGTGACAAGTGGTTTATGAGGACAAAGCCGTCTATACCATACAAACTAATTGGGTTCTAAATATAAAGATGCAATACATACCTTTTGTGAAGTTTTCACATCATGTAATCAAAATATTGCTCCATCTGTAGTATCCAAGTTACCAAATCCTTGCCATCAAACTTCCTCATATCTATATTTGGAATATGGTGGGTCTTCAATCCAATCTTAGATTCTATGAAATCATGATTAAAATTTCTTTTCTTCTCATCAAGAGTTTCCTCTACTACATTTTCGTCATTAGGAAGCCTTTCTTGTAGCAACTTTGTCCAACCTTCCTTCAAACCTTCCCTGTCTTTCTTCAAATATTCTATGTTGTCTTTCAATTATGATTTTATACCATCAATATTAGATTCCATGGCATAGATAAAACTATTTATCTTAGCTTTGATCGCATTCTTCAAATCATCCATCCAATTTTTCTTACTAGGTGTTTTGATTTTCTTGATTCAAGCCATTCTTTTTCTTTCTTTTAGGAGCTCGATATTTAAATGACTGTAACTATGCAAGTTCGGATCTCCACATTCTGAAATTTTATTATGTGGTATCCCTTTGAGTCCTCTTTCCAACCCCACTAGTCTTATTGTGACTGGATTCCCCAAGAAAGAGTGATGCCCAATCTCCCACGATGGCCTGATTGTAGACTGGTTTAGTAGAGCGAAGGTGTACGACATGCCACGTGTCTATGTTTTCACCTTTGGCCTTGAAAATGATACCCAACAGACTACAGTCCATCCTGTTTCTTTACATTTTTATGAAACTTGAGTCTGATGCTCATAGAGAATGTCAAGATGATTTTCCCTAAGTCTCCTGTTTGAGATGGAATTCTGAAGCCTACAAAAACACTAACTTCCTCAGTTCATTTATCCGCAAATATAACACAAAAAGATCTAAAATCCTGGCACTACTTTCATCATGATTTCAGATCAAATGGGTTTTAATTTCATATTATGAGGCTTCGTAGAAAAAAAGTTATAGTGAAAATTTGACGATGGCATGTTTGAAGCAGCGAAACCTTACCATCCAAAGCTTTGATCCCAAATGTTATGCAACCAACTCACAAAATAGAAGAAGAGATAGATCAACGACTTCAAAATTATCTTCTTCAAGGGGGAAACCTCCTTTACATTACACAAATGAACAATTTTTGGATGATACAAATGACAAGGCCTCCTTTCTATATATAGGAGTCTAAGGAGTCACAATATAATCAGAGCCTGCATAACAATAATATTGTAAGGGAAAAACAATAACAATAGTGGGATTCTATGGGGCCAATAATAACAATATGGGGACTACATGGGTACAACAATACAATAATGGGCTTGCAGTAATAAAAATAAGGGGCTACGCTAGTAGTATAGGGACCTAACAAGTTTTCCAAGAGAGAGGACATAAGGTTATTTATTTGGTTTAACTTTCATAATTACCCCTATTCTCCCTTTCCCCAGAGTTTACTTCTAATTTAATATTACCAAAAATCTCTTACTACATTATGTGTATTAGTTCTTATCATTGCATAAGCATGAACCATCATTTACCTTCCAGCTTTTTCTTGATGCTAAGGGTTCCAATTCGATCACACCCTTCAAGAAATTCCTTTCAAAGTTCCAAGGGTGCCACATTGCTTACCCTTTAGGCATCTGTGACTAAGAGGGGAAACTGGGCATGATGATGGAGACCAATGTCATCTCATGTGTTGCTGTCTATTGTGATACTAATGGTGTTGGGGATCAAGGGATTTGCCTTGATGCAACCCCCCTAGTAAATCCTCATGAGAAACTTAATATGGGGTTTTCCCTCACGACATCATGAGCTTCAAGTCAGCCTAAGTCACAGTGGGACTGCTAGTGAGTGGAATAGGGATGTTTTCCAAACCCTCTCATGAAATTCCTCTATCCTGTACAACTCCATCACTCATGTGTGAATCATTCGTCCAAGAAACAAACCTATACCTATAACCACTATCATAACATAAGTAACCATAACATGATATTAATTAAAACTTGAATTCTAGTATCAGTAGTAATAAAAATAGAGGTCATTGACTCATCACATGCATGTATATCCAGGTGGAATCCCATCACACTAAAATAGCCATTAGTAACATCGATTCGTAAGGTTAGTCATTGATATAAATGCACATGCTAGAGGGTCATCATAACATAATCATTAACATAAACACTACCTAAAATCAATAAGATAGTCCTCGAAATATGTTTATGTGACAACATGTATTTATTTTACCATCATGATTACACATAATAATAAAATAAGTCCATCACAGTCATCATCACAACCAAATATAACATCAACTTGGTACCTCACAATCATTACCACATCCACTAATAATAATAGTAAGAATAACTAGATGCTCAAATTGAGGTCCTTAAGGACAATGTATGTGCCATAAGGCTATATCAAGGTTAAGATCATTTAAAATCTAGTCAACGAGAGTGGGGAACTACATACACCCCCTCTTAGATCGAGACTTCATCCTAAGTATTCAAACTAGGAAAGGAAAATGAAAACACATCACCTCCATGTCCTCCCAATTAGATAAAATGGGAATGTAACTATCCCATTGGATCTTCACTTGGTCCAGTAATGGTAGAAACTATTCCCATCCTCATGTAAAATAGGTGATAATGTTCAATGTAACTGATATTTTAGTTGCAGAGGTTCGTACATCTCAAAATATCATATTTAAACACAATTAATAGTCAAGAACATATATACATACCTACATATGAGAAAAAATGTAGCATATTGGGTATTATATTTAGTGAAATGATCAATATTATTCTAATACATTTCAACGTCCATATGAGAGTTGAGGCTCATGGGAGAGAACTCAAAAGTCCAATCAATTAACTATAATGAAATTTATATTTGTCATGTTGACTTATCTATTACTCAATGTAAGTAATATACAACAAACAAAATGAAATGAACAAATATATGAAGCAGGGCTCATCATGCTAAAAATGATAACTCTTTCTAGAAATAAAATGAGAAAAAAAGAAAAGGCGTTGAAAACCATGAGATGGTGGTTAAGCATAAAAACTTTCATTTAAATGTGTAAATAATTATTCTATGAAGTGTGTTCATACTTCAATTCCTCCATATTCCCTTTGAATTCCATTCCTAATTATGCGTCCTCCCATTGTATTTCATTATATAGGATTATTGATGCATGTGCATAGATGGAGCAAAAATGTAGATGAAGACTGGACCGAGGATTACCAATGTGATGGGATGGTCACATGATGATGATGCTCATATAAATTCAAATGTTTTTGTAGATATCCACATTAGGAAGAGAGTTTGTTTTAGAATAGGTTGGAGGAAATATTCTCCTAATGTGAATGTAATTTTAGTTTCCCATATTTTGTGAGAAGGGGAAACGAATCATCACTTGTGACTCTTGGTTACCCATGTAGATTTATTTATAGAAAGGAAGAGCGTTTGAGAAGAATGTGTGCAATAGAGGCATAAATGCAGCAGAGGTGGAGAGGAGAAGCTCCAACACTAGAAGGAGAGGCAGAGGATGAGAGGTATGGGATTCACATGCTCACAATGTATATTCTAGCCATATTAATGTATGTATAAGTTCGATATTTGATTAATGAGCAAGTTTGGTTATATGCTTCTATGGTTGTTTGTCTCTCTATATGCATGTTGTTAATGAGGATTGTCTCTCTACATTTGTAAAATTCGAATATGGAGGTGTTGATAAATTTAATGGTTGTATTCTTTTATATTAAATCAACATACTTTGGTTTAAATGTATTTTTGGATGAGTATATAGTTACATGTGCGTATGGGCCAGATATTGGGTGATGAAGCATTGTTTCCATTGATGTCAGTTGATAGACTATGTGTAATTTTGGTTTGATCTCTATGTATTATTTACCTTTGAAAGCGTGGTCTTATTCCATAGATTTATATGAAGAACCTAGGCATGGGAGATCCATCATGGTTCTTTTCATTCATGTTTGATTCTTGTAGAAAAGTTTGTGAAAGAGTGTGTGATTGCGGGTCTATGGATGAGTATAATCACTACTGGTATATGGCAATATTATATGAGAGCTTGAGAAGTTGTATTCTTGTCTGGAAGTAGACCATGTGTTATAGTTATTTATGTGTGTCTTTATTTCTGTAATCTTTGGATTCTTTAACTGTGTTAAATGCTTGTGCATGGAATGACCCTTTCAATAGTGTGTGTGCTCCTGTAAGAGGATATATACATATTCGATGTGTTGATGAATTTCTGGTGAATGAAGGTTGAACTTGGTGTTGAAGAATGTTAAATTCATTGAATACTGTGGATTGTGTTGTATGGATGGTTGATACTCGTTTGTGTGTTAGCCATTAAATTGATTAAAGTTTCATGTTGTCGAATGTGAAGGATCCTCATGTGTTCTGAACCAAAGTACCCTGTTTAGGTGTGGCACAATCTTTTAATTGTGGATGAATGCTCTTTGCGTCAAAGTGTGAAGGTGTAATATTTTTAGTGAATAGATGATTTTATAGCAAACTTGAGCACCTTATTTGGGAATGATGTCAAACCCTTCTTATGATTGATTTTCAGTTGACCAATGTGTGATGGTAATTCAAACGTAATGGAGAAAGGAATTTGGAATGATTGGTAGTGTTGTAGAGTGATTCAAGACAATGGAGAATCGACCTTGCAGTGGAGCAAGAAATTTCAACTTCCCTGGAATGCAAAAAGACAAGTTTTGGGGCACTACGAAAATATTTCATAGCACCTACAGGATGTTTACAATGCTACGAAAATATTTCTCAAAGCCTACTCAAAGGAGTTTTCAGGGTTGCATGTAAGTTGTTGGGAGCTTGGTTTGGCCACCATGATGTGCCCTAGATAAGTTGAAATCCTTGAGAGTTAGTTGAGGTGATAAGAAGGGTTGGAAGGATGAGAGAAATCCCTCATATGGGACTTGTGAAACCAGATTTACATTCCCTTTTAACTGCATAGTTTAAACTAAATTTCTAAATTTACAGAATTGGATTCTATAGCATAGAGTTTTTCTTGTGTATTAGAGTATCTTTGGTTAGGGGAGATAGTCGGGGAAACCCAATATGTCCCCATAAATTATGGTTTCTCTTTTTGAGAAGGAATGGCCCCATGGATGAAAAATAAAATTCTACATTAAGTAATCAAAACTTGGATTTCAGAATATTCATATATTTTATTCGCTTATATAGGATTAATATTTCTCCTTTTGAGAAGCAGAAGGATTGGTTCAATGGATGAAAACCTCTACATCCATTAAATATGCATCTTCTAGAGTGATAACCTTGAGGAGAATGAAGGTATTAACTTATGCAATTAAGATCATGAACACATTCTAGAGTTCCTATATCTTTCTATAGTGGTTGTATTCTTTGATATTTTTCTTGGACAACAGTCTCTTTGTGATAAATTTTGGAAACAAATTGTTCATGATGATGGTGATCCCAATATTTTGGAGTAAGAGGCATAAATAGCCTTTTCTTGAAACACTTTAAGTACATCCTCATAAATGATACTCTAGGATAGGTCTCCTTGAAGATCAATAACGAAATGTTCTTCATATTCACTGCTATAATAATGTTTCCAGTCAGGATCTTTGTCACAACCTTTCAAGGGAATATCAATTGATACATACTTCTACAATAAGAGTGAAGTATTGAATGGAAGTCTTTTAATGATGGGATGTTTTTTGGAGAGGAATTTTGTACCATTATTTTGCATCTCCATTGAAGGATATCACAAACAATTTATTTGTTATGAAACTAGCACACAAAAAGATAGAAAAGAAAGATCAATGCCTTAAAAATCATCCTCTTCAAGGGGAAACCTCCTTTACATTACACAAATGAACAATTCTTGGATGATACAAATGATGAAACCTCCTTTCTATATATAAGAGTCTAAGGGGTCAAAATATAACCAAAGTTGGCCTAACAATAATAATATAAGGGCACAAAAATAACAATATTGGGCTTCTATGGGGCACAATAATAACAATATGGGGAAAATAGGGGCACAACAATAACAATAAGGGATACAATGAAAATAGCAATGGGGGAATCCCTAGTATTATAGGGACCCAACATGCCCTTCTGCTTAAAAAAAGTGTTGTCCTCAACGCTTGAGTAGTTCTGGATGCTTATGTATAAAATTCTCATCCTCCCATGTGGAATCTTCAATGGGTAAGTTATTCCCCTTGATGAGATACTCTAAAATTGATCGATTTTGTAGCTTTCGAGTTCTTGTTTCTTTGATTGCTTTAGGTTCCAATATGATTTTTCCTTCCTCATCAAGTTCTAGAAATATTGTTTGAACTGTGAGCTTGTCACTTATAACCTTCTTTAAGCATGAAACATAGAAAACTGGGTGCACTCGGGAAGCTGCAGGAAGCTCCAATTTGTATGCCATAGTACCTATCTTTTGCAACACCTTGTACAGACCATAATACTTTGGTGATAATTTATTATTCTTCTTAGCTTGCTTGAGGTACATTTGTTTATATTGTTGTAGCCGTAGGAATACCCAATCACCTACATCAAAACTTCTTTCACTGTGATGTTGATCTACCTGTTGTTTCATTCTGTTATGTGCTAAGGTTAGGTTATCCTTTAAGAGTTAGAGAACTTGTTGTTGATGCTCAATGTGATATTCCACTCCTTGAACCTTAGAATTTTCTCTTAGATATGATGTCATGGATGGTGGATGATATCCATAAAGTGCGATAAATGGGGTCATTTTTGTTGTAGTATGGAAGGAAGTGTTATACCACATTCAGCCAGAGGCAACCATTTGACCCATTGCATCTATTTATCAGATACAAAGCAACAAAGATATCCTTCTAAACATTTTTTTACTATCTCAGTTTGCCCATCAAATTGAGGATGATAAGATGAGCTATGAGCTAACTGAGTACCAAGGCAAGAAAATAATTTTGTCCAAAAATTTCTAGTGAAAATGGGATCTATGTTGCTTACAATAATCTTTGGGTTTCCATGTAGCTTTTCAATTGTTTCCATAAATGCAGTAGAAACTGTACTCGCTTTAAATGGATGAGATAATGAAAAAAAGTGTGCATACTTGGTAAGTCTGTCAACTACCACCATGACAACACTCTTTCCTTCGAACTTGGTTAAACCTGTGATAAAATCCATTGAAACCTCATCCCAACATTAGCTTGCAATGGATAAAGGTTGTAATAGACCTGGGGTGTTAATTGTTTCAATTTTATTTTGTTGGAAAACCAAACATTCCGCCACAAACTTTTGAATATCTGATTTAAGGCCATCCCAAAAAAATTCCTTCTTAACCCTGTGGTAAGTTTTTAGAAATCTTGAGTGCCTTCCTAAGGGAGAGGTGTGCAATTCCCTAAGAATATTTTGTTTGAGTTAGGAATTATTACATATGTATAACCGATCTTTGTACCATAACGAATCATTTTTCCAGCTAAATGTATCAAATGTATTGGGATCTTGTTGTAACTTTTGAATAAGTGCCCACACTTCTTCGTCATTATTCCATTCATCCCTTGCTTCATTTATCCAATCTGGTTGGATAATATAAATGGTGCAAGTAAATGCTTCCACATCCTCATCCTTTCTTGAGAGTGCATTTGCCACAACATTTTTCTTCTTTTTTTGTAGATGAATTCAAAGTCATAAGCCAATATCTTTGTGACCCATTTTCTGCTCTTCTGAAGATAATATTTGTTCTAAAAATTATTTAAGACTATCATGATCTGTTTTTACCTTGAAGTGTCTTCCCATTAGGTAGGGTCGCCATTTCTTAAGTGCATGTAGTATTGCCAACATTTCCTTCTCATAAATAGCTTTGTGTAAATACTTTCCTTTGATTGGACAACTTTCAAAAACAATGGGTCTTTCTTCTTTCATTAAAAAAACACCAATTCCATTTCCTGAGGCATCACATTCCACAATAAAGGTTTTTGTGAAGTCCAGTGTAGCTAAGATCAGTGCTTGGCACATTACCACTTTAATATGTTCAAAGGCCTTTGTTTCTTCTGTAGTCCATGAAAATTCATCTTTCTTTAATAATGTTGTTAGAGGTGCTGCTATTCTCCCATAATTCTTAACAAACTTGCGATAATACCCTTTCAACCTGAGAAATCCTTGTAGATGCTTTATGGATGTGGGGATTTTCCATTCCTTAATGGTTTTAATTTTGCTAGGGTCTACCTTAACACCTTCATGAAATACAATATGACCGAGCTATTCCACCTCTTGTACTCCAAAGAAACATTTGGAGCTTTTTGCATATAATTGTTTCTCCTCCAATAGTTTTAGCACCCTGTCAACATGTTGAACATGATCCTTCCAAGACTTGTTGTAGATTAGTATATCGTCATAAAATACTAACACAATTTTTCTAAGGAAAGGTTTGAAAATGGAATTTATCAAACCCTGAAATGTAGAAGGTGCATTGGTAAGGCCAAAACGCATGACCAAAAATCCATAATGACCCTCATGAGTTCTAAATGTTGTTTTTGGAATGTCTTTAGTCTTCATTCTGATTTGATGATATCCTGAATGAAGATCCAACTTGGTGAAGTAAATTGATGCATGCAATTCATCCAATAATTCATCAATGACAGGAATGGGAAATTTATCTTTAATAGTGAGCTTGTTGAGCTCCCTATAATCTAGACACATGCACCATTATCCATGCTTCAATGAACATTTCTTGGATGATACAAATGACAAAACCTCCTTTCTATATATAGGAGTCTAAGGAGTCACAATATAATCCAGCCAACCTAACAATAATAATATAAAGCCACAAAAATAACAATAGAGGGATTCTATGGGGCACAGAAATAACAATATGGGGGTAATAGGGGCACAACAATATAAATAAGGGGTATAACTACAATAGTAATTGGGTAATCACTAGTATTATAGGGACCCAACATGCCCCTCTCCTTCAAAAATGTGTTGTCCTCAACGCTTGAGTAGTTTTGGATACTTCTGCATAAAATTCTCATCCTCCCATGTGGAATCTTCAGCGGATAAGTTCTTCCACTTGATAAGATACTCTGAAATTGATCGATTTCGTAGCTGTCGAGTTCTTGTTTCTGTGACTGCTTCCGGTTCCAATATAATTTTTCCTTCCTCGTCAAGTTCTGGCAATATTGTTTGAATTGGGAGCTTGTCACCTATAACCTTCTTTAAACATGAAACATGGAAAACTGGGTGCAATCGAGAAGCTGCAGGAAGCTCCAATTTGTATGCCATAGTACCAATCTTTTGCAACACCTTGTACAGACCATAATACTTTGGTGATAATTTATTATCCTTCTTAGCTTGCTTTAGGGACATTTCTTATATGGTTGTAGCCGTAGGAATACCCAATCACCTACATCAAAACTTCTTTCACTGCGATGTTGATCTGCCTGTTGTTTCATTCTATTTTGTGCCAACACGAGGTTATCCTTTAAGAGTTGGAGGACTTGTTGTTGATGTTCGATGTGATGTTCCACTGCCTGAACCTTAGAATTTTCTCTTAAATATGATGTGATGGATGGTGGTTGATACCCATAAAGTGCCATAAATGGGGTCATTTTTGTTGTTGTATGGAAGGAAGTGTTATACCACCATTCAGCCAGAGGCAACCATTTGACCCATTGTGTCTGTTTATCAGATACAAAGCAACGAAGATATCCTTCCAAACATTTGTTTACTATCTCAGTTTTCCCATCAGATTGAGGATGATAAGATGAGCTATGAGCTAACTGAGTACCAAGACAAGAAAATAATTTTGTCCAAAAATTTCCAGTGAAAATGGGATCTCTGTCACTTACAATAATCTTTGGGTTTCCATGTAGCTTTTGAACTGTTTCCATAAATGCAGTAGAAACTGTACTGGCTTTAAATGGATGTGATAATGCACAAAAGTGTGCATACTTGGTAAGTCTGTCAACTACCACCATGATGACACTCTTTCCCTCAGACTTGGGTAAACCTGTGATAAAATCCATTGAAACCTCCTCCCAACGTTGGCTTGGAATGGATAAAGGTTGTAATAGACCCGGTGTCTTAATTGTTTCAACTTTATTTTGCTGGCAAACCAAACATTCCGCCACAAACTTTTGAATATCTGATTTAAGGCCATCCCAAAAAAATTCCTTCTTAACCCTGTGGTAAGTTTTTAAAAATCCTGAGTGCCCTCCTAAGGGAGAAGTGTGCAATTCCATAAGAATCTTTTGTTTTAGCTGGGAATTCTTACAGAGGTATAAGCGATCTTTGTACCATAACGAATCATTTTGCCAGCTAAATGTATCAGAAGTACTGGAATCTTGTTGTAGCTTTCGAATAAGTGCCCACACTTCTTCGTCATTCTTCCATTCCTCCCTTGCTTCGTTTATCCAATCTGGTTGGATAATAGAAATGGCACACAACAATGCTTCCACATCCTCATCCTTTCTTGAGAGTGCATCTGCCACCACATTTTGCTTCCCTTTTTTGTAGATGATTTCAAAGTCATAACCCAACATCTTTGTGACCCACTTTTGTTGCTCTTCAGAGGATAATCTTTGTTCTAAAAAGTATTTAAGGCTATCATGATCCGTTTTTACCTTGAAGTGTCTTCCCATTAGGTAGGGTCGCCATTTCTTAAGTGCATGGAGTATTGCCAACATTTCCTTCTCATAAATAGCTTTGCTTAAAAACTTTCCCTTGATTGGACGACTTTCAAAAGCAATGGGTCTTTCATCTTGCATTAGAACAGCACCAATTCCATTTCCTGAAGCATCACATTCCACAATAAAGGTTTTTGTGAAGTTCGGTGTAGCTAAGACCGGTGCTTGGCACATTGCCTCTTTAAGATGTTCAAAGGCCTTTGTTGCTTCTGGAGTCCATGAAAATGAATCTTTCTTCAATAATGTTGTTAGAGGTGCTGCTATTCTCCCATAATTCTTAACAAACTTGCGATAATACCCTGTCAACCCAAGAAATCCTCGCAGATGCTTTATGGATGTGGGGATTTTCCATTCCTTAATGGCTTTAATTTTGCTAGGGTCTACCTTAACTCCTTCATGAGATACAATATGACCCAAATATTCCACCTCCTGGACTCCAAAGAAACATTTGGATCTTTTTGCATATAATTGTTTCTCCTCCAATAGTTGTAGCACCCTGTCAACATGTTCAACATGATCCTTCCAAGACTTGCTGTAGATTAGTATATCATCAAAAAATACTAACACAAATTTTCTAAGGAATGGTTTGAAAATTGAATTCATCAAACCTTGAAATGTTGAAGGTGCATTGGTAAGGCCAAAAGGCATGACCAAAAATTCATAATGACCCTCATGAGTTCTAAATGCCGTTTTCGGAATGTCTTCAATCTTCATTCTGATTTGATGATATCCCGAACGAAGATCCAACTTGGTGAAGTAAATTGATCCATGCAATTCATCCAGTAATTCATCAATAACAGGAATGGGGAACTTATCTTTAATAGTGAGCTTGTTGAGCTCCCTATAATCCGGACACATGCGCCATGATCCATCCTTCTTGTGCACCAATACTACTGGAGATGAGAAAGAACTTTGACTTGGTTGAATTATACCAGCCTCTAGCATTTCTGCAACCATACGTTCAATTTCACTTTTTTGGGCATAGGGATATCTGTACGGCCTGATGTTTGGAGGAACACTTCCTGGAATCAGATGAATAGCATGATCATGATCACGCATAGGTGGGAGACCTTTGGGAGTCTCAAATACCTTGGAATGATTGTCCAGGACTTTTTGGAGATCTGGAGAAATAGATGATTCCAATGTGGAAACATCTAGCGAACATAATTGTGCAATTACACCTCTTTGCTCCTTTTTAAGAAGCTTTGTCATGCCATTAGAGCTGATTATCTTTCCTGGTTTCCCTGCAATACCCCTTAATTCAACTTCCTTTCCTTCCGTAGAAAATTTGATGAAAAGTTCTTGAAAATTAAAAGCTATTGTACCCAAGGATTGTAGCCATTGGACTCCTAGTACAACATCAGCACCTCCCATTGGAATGGAAAGCATTGGGCTAGTCAATACATATTCTCCCATGGATAGCTTGATATTATGGCACTTTCCAGAGCAATTTATTGTTCCTCCATTTGCAATCATCACTTGACACTCTGGTGCTGGATATAGAAAGCAATTCAATTCTTTTGCTACCCTACAATGAATAAAATTGTGGGTGCTTCCTGAATCAATCAACACTATTACCTTTTTCTTCTTGATTTTTCCTTCTATCTTGATGGTTTGAGGAGTGGTAATTCCCACCAATGCATTACAAGATATGGTTGGATTTATTTGTTCTTCATCTAGGCTTTGTTCCTGGAGTATATCTTCTTCTTTTGACCTTTCTTGCTCCTTTTCTTCTTCCTCTTCACAATCTATGTAGAATAATTTCTTCTCAGCACACTTATGACCTTTAGTGTATTTGCTATCACAAATGTAACAAAGCCCTTTTGCTCTTTTTTCTTCCAATTGTTGTGGTGTCAACCTTATAGGTTGTGGAAGACTAGGGGCAACAACACTTCCGTCTTTATAGTTGTGAGTGGTATGCTTCCTGGTTGCCATAATTTTGCTTTCCATTTTTCTTGCTAACCTGAATGCCTTCTCTAATGAATCAGGTTCCCAAAGGCGAACATCATGTTGGATATTATCCTTTAAAGACCCTATGAACACATCAATCCTATGCTCCTCTGGAATATCTTTTACCCTTATGTTCAATTTTTGGAACTCCTCAATGTGCTCCATTACTGAACCCTTTTGTTTGAGACTTATCAATTGGCTAAAAAAAGTGTTGCTTTTTGTATCTTCATAATGTGCTATCAATTCTTCCGTAAAAATTGCCCAAGTGATAAATTGTTTACGAGAGCAAAGCCATTGATACCATACAAACTGATTTGGTTCCAAATATACAGTTGCCATACGTACCTTTTGTGCATTTTGCACATTATTGAGATCGAAGAATTGCTCCATCTGTAATATCCATGTGGCGGGATCCTTGCCATCAAACTTCCTCATATCAATTTTTGGAATATGGTGATTCTTTGATCCAACATTAGCGTCTATGGAATCATGATTAACATTTCTTTTGTTCTCATCATGAGTTTCCTTTACTACCTTTTCACCATTAGTGACCCTTTCTTGTAGCAACTTCTTCAATTCTTCCATGTCTGTCTTCAAATCTATCTTCAAATCTGCCATCGAATCCTCCATCTTAGCTTCCATGCCCTTTATCTTAGATTCCACGCCATTTATCTTAGATTCCACGCCACTTATCTTAGCTTCTATTAGCTTTTGTGAGCGTGACATTTGTTGCACTTGTTCTTGTAATTTTGATATATCATGTAGCATTTCTTCCTCTTCTTCATGAGTCATGCTAGAACTTTCAGGTTCCTTACTAGGTGTTTGCATTTTCTTTCCTCGGGGCATCAGTTACTGATAATAATGCTTTACTATGCCCTTTGAATTCCGTTAAACCAAGCTTACACAAAAATTTAAAAAAAAACTACACACCTTTTTTCACTTTATAGAAGCCTAATATTGAATCTGATGTATCTCTGTAATTTCAAATCATCCAGTTCTGAAATTGCTACCTATAGTAGCCTTCTACGTCCTCTTTCCAATGCCACAAGTCTGAGCTAAATTGGATTCTCCAAGGAGGAGTTATGTGAAATCTCCCACAGTGACTTGCTTTTAGACTAGTTCAGTAGAGCGAACTTGTACGATGTGCCACGAGTCACTGTTTCAACCTTTGAATATGAAACACACACACAAGAAACTACAGTCCGTCCTCTTTCTTTACCTTCTTACGAAATTTCAATCTGATCCCCAGAGAGAACGTTATGACGATTTTCCCCAGGTCACCTGTTTTGAATGTAATTCAGGAGTCTGCAAAAAGACCAACTTCCTCAGATCATATCTCCGCAAATATCACGCGAAACGCTCTGAAATTTGGACCCAAGGTTCAGCGCCATTTCTTCGCAAATGGGTGTTTTTTGTGACTTCTGAAACGTCACAGAAACAAAGTTATAGTGAAACTGCCACGATGACCTGTTTGGAGCAGCGAAACCCTAGAATCCAAAGCTCTGATACCAAATGTTATGAAACTAGCTCACAAAAAGATAGAAAGAGAGATCCACGCCTTAGAATTCAGCGTCTTCGAGGAGGAAACCTCCTTTACATTACATAAATGAACAATTCTTGTATGATACAAATGACAAAACCTCCTTTCTATATATAGGAGTCTAAGGAGTCACAATATAATCCAGCCGACCTAACAATAATAATATAAAGCCACAAAAATAACAATAGAGGGATTCTATGGGGCACAGAAATAACAATATGGGGGTAATAGGGGCACAACAATATAAATAAGGGGTATAACTACAATAGTAATGGGGTAATCACTAGTACTATAGGGACCCAACACATAGTCTCCCATGGATACCTTGATATTATGGCACTTTCCTGAGCAATTTATGGTTCCTCCACTTGCAACAATCACTTGACACTTTGGTGCTGGATATAGGAAGTAATTCAATTCCTTGGCTATATTACAATGAATAAAATTATGGGTACTGCTCGAATCAATCAACACTATTATCTTTTTCTTCTTGATATGAACTTCTATCTTAATAGTTTGAGGAGTGGTAATTCCAGCCAATGCATTACAAGATATGGTTGGATTCATTTCCTCTTTCTCTAGGGTTTGTTCATGATTTATATCCTCTTCTTTTGACGTTTCTTGTTCCTTTTCTTCCTCCTCTTCACAATTTATGTAAAATAATTTCTTCTCAGCACATTTACGACCTTTAGTGTATTTGCTATCACAACTGTAACAAAGCCCTTTTGCTCTTTTTTCTTCCAATTGTTGTGGTGTAAACCTTGTAGGTTGTGGATGGCTAGGAGAAACAACACTTCCATCTTTATGATTGTGAGTGGTAGGCTTCCTTGTTGCCATAATTTTTCTTTCCATTTTTCTTGCCAACTTAAAAGCCTTCTCCAATGAATTAGGTTTCCAAAAGCGAACCTCATGTTGGATGTTATCCTTTAAATTTCTTATGAACACATCAATCCTATGCTCCTCTGGAATATCTTTTACCCTTATATTCAATTTTTGTAAGTCGTCAATGTGCTCCATCATTGAAACCTTTTGTTTCAGATTTATCAATTGGCTAAAAAAAGTGTTGCTTCTTGTATCCTCATAGTGTGCTATCATTTCATCTATAAAAATAGCCCAAGTGAAAATTTGTTTATGAGATAAAAGCCATCGATACCATATAAACTAATTTGGTTCCAAATATAAAGTTTCAATGCACACCTTTTGTGTGTTTTTCACATTATGGAGATCGAAAAATTGTTCCATTTGTAGTATCCATGATACGAGATCCTTGTCATTAAAATTCCTCATATCAATCTTTGGAACATGATGGTTCTTCAATCCAACGTTAGAGTCTATGAAATCATAATTAACATTTATTTTTTTCTCATCATGAGTTTCCTTTACTACCCTTTCACCATTAGTAAGCATTTCTTGTAGGAACTTTGTCAAATTTATCTTCAAATCTTCCATCTTAGCTTTCGTGCCATCTATCTTAGTTTCCATGCCATCCATCTTAACTTCCACATCATTCATCTTAGCTTCTACGCCTTTATTTAAACCATCCATCTTAGCTTCCATGCCATACATCTTAGCTTCTACCTCTTTCTTTAAACCATCCATCTTAGTTTCTGTTACTTTTTGTGCAAGTGAAATTTGTTACACTTGGTCTCGTAATTTTGATATATCATGTTGCATTTCTTCTTCTTCTTCATGAGTCATGCTAGAGATTTCAGGTTGTTTACGAGGTGTTTCCATTTTATTTCTTTGGGGCATCAATTACTGATAATAATGCTTCACTATGCCCTTTGAATTCCTTCAAACTAATTTTTCAAATTGAACTTATGCAAAAAATTTAAAAAAAATATACACCTTTTTTTCACTTTGTAGGAGCTCAATATTGAATCTGATGTATCTTTGTAATTGTGGATCTCTAAGGTTTGAAATTGCTTCCTGCAGTAGCCATCTGAGTACTCTTTCTAACCGCACAAGTCTGATCACGAGTGGATTCTCCAATGAAGAGTTATGCCAAATCTCCCACGATGGCCTGATTATAAACTGGTTCTGTAGAGTGAGCTTGTACGAAGTGCCATGTGTCACTATTTTGACCTTAGGAAATGAAACTAATACAAAGAAAACTACAGTCCATTATCTTTCTGTAACTTCTTACGAAATTTCAATCTGATGCTTAGAAAACAAGTTATGATGATTTTCCCTAGGTCACCTGTTTGAGATATAATTCGGGATCCTGTAAAAACCCTAACTGCCTTGAATCGTATCTCTGAAAATATAGCGAGACAAGATCTGAAATTTGGACCCAAGGTTCAGAGAGAGTTCAGCTCAAATGGATTTTGTTTTTCTCTTCTGAAATGTCGTATAAAAAATGTTATAGCGAAAATTCCATGATGACCTATTTGGAGCAGCGAAACCCTAGAATCCAAGATCTGATACCAAATGTTATGAAACCGGCTCACAAAAAGATATAAAAGAAATATCAACGCCTTAGAAATCAGCCTCATAGAGGGGGAAAACTCCTTTACATTACACAAATGAACAATTCTTGGATGATACAAATGACAAAACCTCCTTTCTATATATAGGAGTTTAAGGGGTCACAATATATCCAAAGCCGACCTAACAATAATAATATAAGGGCACAAAAATAACAATAGTGGGCTTCTATGGGGCACAATAATAACAATATGGGGACAATAGGGGCACAACAATAACAATACGTGATACAACGACAATAGTAATGGGGGGATCACTAGTATTATAGGGACCTAACATTATTGAATTTATATTCATGAGAAACCCCAAGAATATAGATACTAGGGTGGAACTCCTACAATGTGGCTCAAGGTTAATGTGATGATATCTCTTCAAGGCTATACAAGTAATTTGAATTTATGATGTGGAAATTCCAGTAACAACCTTGGGAGTGAGGAGAAATACAGCCTCTCACTAAAATGATTGAATCCAAGAAGAAACATAAACTTGATCAACCATTGCATATTGTTAATGTGATGCCAATCCTAAGGTAATCAAACCCCTTTCCCAATAATATAATGTATGTTCCATGATTAGAAGCGTTACTGATCCATTCATTGAAAATTATATTTTAAAAGAAGTCCAATGGCCTATTTGGATATGGAATGGTGATTCAGGAAATAGTGGAAAACGTACTAGGTAACCTTCACATTTATACTTCAAGTTTATTTTCCAAAATTTGCATTTATTAGAGCTTGTCCTCCTTAATTCTCAGATTTTTAACTATGAAATTTTGTTGTAAGTTGTATTTGGAATTATAAATATACTAAGTATTGGATGAAGAATTCTAGTGACCACACTCTAAGCTACAAAATTTTGTTGTCCAAGTATTGGGCGAAATCTGTAGTGCATCCATATGAAAGAACAATTGGGGTAAGTTTATGCACATCCGATATAAGAGGAACAATAGGTTGTACCAAAAAAAAATCAAATTCTTTAGTGTTTGTGAACTATAATATTCAGTGTTCCAACAAATAAATGGTAGCAAGAAATACTGATGTGTCCCCTGACTAGGGAAGAAAGTCAACCTCTCTCTCAACTCGAAGGCAAGGGAGAGGTTTCTGGTACTAGGAAAACCATCACTATAGACTCACTTAAGAGCACAACGAAGTTACTCAATTCCAGAGCATCAACATGTCAACTTATGAGACTTGAACCTAGGTGGAGAGGATAACAACTATTCCATCCAACCACCCATGCTAAACTCAATTGACAATCAATATTGATGTTTTATTGAGCTAGACAAGGTTGATCCAAGATGAAATATCATGGAAATATACACAACTGTATATTGGAGCATTTTTAATAAAATTTGATGTTCACTACTCTATGTTTATGTTTATGTTTATGTTTATGTTTATGTTGAAAATCGATGTGAATTTCATTTGAGTATTTGGTATTTACATCATCTTATATCTATGTTGCACACAATTTAATTCTACGGATTTGTTATGAAATGAAAAATCGTGATCATTCCTTGTGAAATCTTAAAAGTTTTATGTATTTGTTTTTATTTTCTAAATTCAAATTATTATTTCATTTTCCATCTTATCTTGGCAAGTTAAGTCTCCATTTTAGTTTTGTTGAGTCATTCTAGAGTCTAACTCATGTGACGGCTCAGTCAATATTATAGATTATAATACAAAAACATGTTGTCTGGAATAACATAGTTGAGATATTCAGCTAGATACTAAAGTAAAGTTTTACAAAATCCAAAAGATAATCTACTATTAGAGGAAATTTCAACCTAAAAGTGCACATGAAATTTTCATGTACAAAATATGTAAAACAATAAAAATCCTTTAAATTTAAAAAGAGATACATGAAAATATTTTGGAGGAAAAAGAAGAAAATTGTTTTTTTAATCATATTTTTAGCTTATGTCCTTATAGGTTTACTCAAATTTCAAGTGTAAACACTCATTGGATGTGGAATTAAATTCCACATCCAATGAGTACCCATTATGCATATTTCTGAGAAGAACCACATTGATAAAAATTGAAGATACATTAAATAATGTTTTAAAAAACGACCATGAAGATAAGTTCTTATTCATGAGTAATGGACTCAAGGGAAGTGATCACATGTGGAAATCTCTAAGTTTTTGAATGCCACTATAGAGGTATGAATGGAGTTATCTCAAGAAACAAATAACCAAATTATTTCAAAACAAGTGGAGGTATCTGATTTTCGTGGGCCCATAACCCACAAGTTATGAAAATTGATCCAACAGGGGTCCAAATTTAACAGGCCAAAATTCATTGTCATCAAGTGGTATCAAAGCAAGGAAATATTACTGATGTGATTAATCCAAAATACATGCTTACTACATTATGGATCAAAAAATCCTAAGATCTATCGAAATATTTCTTGCAGGATGAAGGAGAACAACTTCTAGTTGTGATTGGGTAGAAGTTATTGAGGCACTTGCATAATTGGGATTGCCAATAGAATTGTTAAGAAAAATGAGGAACCAGAGGAGAAGAGGAGGCTTGAGAGGTTATAGAGGATGTAGAATTGTGATACCAAAAGGTTGAGCTAGAGCAAAGAGCTTGGTGAGGTGTCAGTGGGGGGCTCACCGTTGAGTTTGAGTGGAAGCTTAGTGATAAATGAAGAGAAAGAAGACTAAGGTCGAAGATGAATGAGATGCAACAATGGTAGCACATGATTAGGAGATCGTGAAAATTTTAAACCGTGGGAGTATGATGCAGGGGAAAAAAATCCCCACGAAACCAAAATAAAATTTTATTTTTGGAAGCCTTTGAAAGGACCATTGTGGTAGTCTTGGAGAGAGTACACAAATTCCTCTGATTATATGTAATTTTAAAAATATTTAGAAGCCTCTAGAAGTCTTTCATGGAAATATTCCTAATTATATTAGTGTTTATTTTATATTGGCAGCCTACGAGTGTGTGAGGCAAGTGGTCAGGAGATTGTAAATAAGGTTGAAGAGGCTCTCAGGCCTTGAGAGGCCGTATATGTAACCAATTTATTTTGAACATATGCAACTTGTGCTTTTTATTCCAGTCTATGTTGTTTATTTTGTTTATGCAAAGACTATTGTATTATTGTGATTTCCATGTATTTTTCGAGGGGTTGTGAAGTTTAGTGGTCGACTGTAGATTGGAGATGACTAGAGAAAGGAATCTGGACTAGATAAGTAATCTAGTTTAGACTAGAATTAAAATGCTGACAATAAACCTAGACCCCCAGATAATTTCTGAACCTTAGATAGTTAAAAAAAATCGATTCAGACTTATGAAGGAATGAAATTAAATACAAATTTAAACAAACACAAATATACAACGAACCTAAACTTCAAAATATAGCAAATTCTAAAAACTAATTACATGCAAAATGAAATAAAACTAGCTCAGACAATAGTATCTTATATCTCAGAAGAGATGTGATGGCTACATGCCTTCTAAACTATGTTACAATAATACTTCAAGGACTTTTTATCGTGGATAAATAATGATAAACGTTAAAAATCCAAAAACCTAACCCTAGGATATGAAGCACCGAAAGCATATGGGCCCTGATGGGGTTAGTTAGAACATCAATTTACTGGGGTCGTAACTTTGGCATACAATATCTATTTGGTGTGAATTATATACCATTAGAAAGGTATCTCCAAAGACAAAAAAAATTCGATTGAAAACATTTCCCTTGGCTTACGTTTTACTGTTTCACCAAAAACATCATTTAGGGCTTGAAAGCGACTCTAGAAGTTCAGGGCTTGAAAAACTGCCAAAAATAGAAAACTGCAGAAATAGGAAACTGTGCTGAAAAATAGAAAAATGATATGAAATTTTGTTGGGGGTCCAAGTGGAATAGGATGGTGGCCACCAATATCCACTTGGATCAAGAACATGCCAGCTCTAGCAAAAAAATAAGAGAGAGAAAAGAGCTCTACTATCGTGGATTTAGGGAAGGGACAATTTTTCCTCGCTATTGATTAGGAGAGTCGCCTAGGAACAATGGTTACATGGAAGGAAGAGGGTAGGATCATGACCACGAGGATAATCCCTTAATCATGAGTATTGGACTCAAGGGAAGTGAACGAGTGTGGTAAAGCCCCAAGTTTTTGAATGCCATTGCGGAGGTCTTATTGATGTTGTGTTCAGACAACGATACCTAAATTTATGCAAAACAGGAGGAGGTAGCCAAGTTTCATGGGACCATAACTCACAGGTTAAAAAAAGTGAACCAACAAGGGCTAAAATTTAATAGACCCCATAATCGATCGTCATCAATACTCTGGCGATGAATAGTGAAGAAGAAGATGTTGCCATAAATGACTCAAATCCTTGAAATTTTTGTTAATAGATTTATTATATTGGCATGAACATGAAATAGTGAACAATGCATAAAGAAACATAATGCTTTAACCATAATGCATAATTCCCTACTGGAAATGAGAGGGGAATACCTTCTCTTTCTCATGCTCCAACTAATAATAATTTGCTATAAAATATCAGTTGAAAACATTAGTCAGATACAATGAGTGATCTTCCTTCATGTGATAATAAGATTGGTATTAAAAATGAAAAATTCAATGGGGTCACAATCTTTTTTTACTAATTTCAAGATCTTTTTTATTATGAGGTAGTATAATTTGATGGAAATGAGAAAGTAGATGTGGTCAATATGAGATTTTTTTCACAAGATATTTGATTAAATTGCATGTTCGCCTACGTTTTTTAGTGATTCATTTGTATTTGGCTTAGTTCTTAAGTATTAATGGAGATAATTTTTGGTGAATGCAAATGATGAAAATGGAAGTTGTAACATGCATGCAGTGGATTTCAGATATGTGATCTTAGTGTGACTCAAGGTAGGGTTTTCATATAAGCCAAACTGTGGGTCTAATTATGTTTCCAATTTTGTCACACCAAACTCTAATTCGATCTCCTTGATATATTTGGAAACTATGCTAAGTTTGTCAGGGGTAACCATCGATTGAATGGTTGACTAGGAAAATCAAGATCCCCATAAAGAAGGCCATAAAGCAACTTACTTGATCTTGTTGAAGAATATACTCTATGGTCGAGCTGCATATGGATAAACGATTAAAATTATATATGATATGCATACCTTATGCATAGGGGACTAGTTGTTGGTGCTTGTGCATAGAAGAATTCATGCCTCTCCCGTAAATAAGAATTCCTATAGCCATATTGAATTGGGTTGATCCTATCTTGAATGAAATTAAGAGTTGGTCCAAAATGTTTTTACTGCGATGTAATAATGGTGATTGAAAAATATACATAAGCAATTACCTACTTGGGCTCTATTGTAGATACGTGGGGTACTATTCAATGCAAAATAAAATCAAGTAAAGCCATATTATAGATAAGAGATGATTCTTTAGATTCTAATCAATCTTTAAAAATTGTAGAAATTGCAAGAAATTTTCTACTAGTAATGAAATCAAACTAAAATCAAGAGACAAAAATTTCCTCTACTATTCTACAGAAAAGAAAACACACAATATAAACACATTCAATAACATACAACCATCAAAACACAAGGAACACAATGATTTTAGAGGGGAAACCAACTGGAAAAAAACCCCTCCACTTAATTAAGATGAGAAAGAGAAGCAATTGAAATGTCTTGCTTCAACTCTAAAGCACACGCTGGACTGTAAAATTGTTCTCCTACTTCCTGACATGCTTTGGAAAACACATAACCAAATAAAGACTCATCCAACCTCATATTTCCTTGCACAATCTTGAAGGAATTCATCACATGCTCAGTGAAAAAGCACTGTACACTCAACAATATACAATAATAAATACAAATGTGCCTTTTCCATCCACTCAACTAGGCAATTCGATTCCATGCATAACTGGGTCTATTTTTAGTTGATTGACTAGTTAACTGAGAGATTAGTGAGTTAAAAATAGTCATAACTACTCAATTGACTCAAGTAATGACTAGATTTGAGTTAACTAAGTTCAACTAACAATAAATCCCCTAGATTGATATACTTTAGCAATCAACCCATGCACAACTTTAATTCTAGCCTCCAACTCGAATATATTGACTTAAATAGGAGACAAAGCCATGTCACTCTAGCTAACTGCAATCCAAGTCATCCTGTTGATGTGGAAAATTAAATTTCTCCATTTCACTAAGAAACAAGTCAAATGAATCATTTTCTTTCTATAATTTCAACGCTCCCTCTTAGCAAGAAAAGGGTTCCGCACAACCCCAATCCCACTCCTATATGAATGTAATGTACCACAAATCCCTCTCACTTGTTGTTGCTACTGCAACAAATGAAACTAAGAAGCATCCAAAATACTGAATCAACTTTGTCTCTGAGATGCAAATCTCTCCCGATTCTCTGACTGCTACAAGCCTACAACTATCACTCAAGATCTAGTTACATCAACTGACATTGATCCTTATGCTATTGAATACTATGGGCCCTTGTAGCAAGGGTAATGATCCATGAGAAGAGTATATTGTAGTTACTGCTACTCTCCTACATACCCTATCCAAATCTTTGCAACTTTGGGACTAAGGCTATACATCGTCCCACCTCACTCCTGGAGGTATAACTGCATGCATGGCAAAATATACCTCTATATTGTAGATATTTTTATCTCGAACACCACTTTGTTTTACTTTTCCAATAGCAACATTCTTCAAATAATATTTCTCCTTATTTAACACCACATCATATCCACAGTCTTCAAATATAGCTACATAAACAAATTTTTTCTTCGAATAGGCACATACATTACATCCTTTAGGTGAAGATGGGAGCTTGAATCCCTCTTAAAGGTGATAGTGCTAATCCCTTTGGTATTATACCTTCCATCATGTCCAAGCTCTATGTGTTATTGTAAGTCCTTCTCTATGTTGCTAAAGAACTCCTTACTTCCTGTCATATGATATGAGGCACCAAAATATAGGTACCACTCACTCCCTCTTACTATGTTTTCCATGCAAGAAATGTGGATGAAATCCAACTCGAATTCAAGTGCAAGGGAATGTCCTCCTGTTGTTGGTGTAGGCTCCTTACTAGATTTCTTGTGTAGACACTTGATTGCATAGTGTCCATAGTGTCCATTCTAGCTAGATTCTGCATTGCCTTTGGCCTTATTTCCTTTGCCAACCATAGAACACTCTTCTTATTCATCTGCAATGGATGTGACACCATCTCTAATGTTTCTTCTGATCTCCTCCTGCACCAAATCAGACCAAAGTCTCTCCCAATCTGGTAGCTTGTCTCTTCCATGAACTAAATCCTGATAGTTTTGCCAGGATTTCAAAAGGCTAAGGAGTGCTAAGCTCATAAGTTCATACTAAGCTCATAAGTTTATATGATGGCACATTTTCTCCTACTCCTCCAATTTCATCTCGAACTTGAGTGAATATGGATGGATATTGAGGAATGGTTTCATTTTTTTTTGTTCGAATGCCCTTGATTTTATCTCTCAATGCCAATTTCCTAGCATCATTATTGCTCTGGAACAGATCTATGAGAATTTTCCACATTTCAAAAGTAGTTTCCTTTCCAGGAAAGTTTGAAACCACATGATCTACGAGATCCTCCAGAAAAATCCTCCTAGCTCTTATTGTGTCTTTCTTCCACTAAGCAAGTGCTTCTGCATTTGATGTTATTGGTTTCCAAGCACAAAAATTCGAGGTTCCTTCTAATGCATACTCAAGCCTCAATCCATTGAAGAACATTTTTCCTACACTAAAGAGAATCTGCACCAAAATATGTACAAATCAAAATTTCTCTGAGAGAATATTTGGAACAAGGATTCTATGTAGTCTTCCATAGCTCTGATACCATGTAGAAATTGCAAGAAATTTTCTATTGCTAATGAAATCAAACTGAAATCAAGAGATATATATTTCTTCTACTATTTTGCGAAAGAAAAACACAAAATAGAAACACATGTAGTAACATGCAACCATAAGAACATAAGGAAAGAAATGATTTTACAGGGGAACCTAACTGGGAAAAACAAACCTTCGTTTCTTTGCATTAATTCAGATGAGAAAAATAAACAATTACAACTTCTTGCTTCAACTCTTAAGCACACCCTGCACTTTAAAACTTTTCTCCTTCTTCATGACCTACTCTGGCCAACACTTAGCCATTTCAAGCATCAACCAACCTCCTATTTCCTTGTGCAATCCTGGAGGAATTGATCATATACTCAATGTAAAAGCATTGTACACTCAATATTATACAATTATAAGTACAAATGCACCTTTTCCATCCACTAAACTAGACAATTCGAATTCCATGCAAGACTGGGTCTATTTTTAGCTGATTAACTAGTGAACTGAGAGATTAGTGAGTTAACAACAATCATAACTACTCAACGGACCTTCAAATGACTCAACTAATGACTAGATCTCAATTAATTGAGTTCAACTAATAATAACTCCACTAGATTTCTATATTTTTAGCTATCAACCCATGCACAACTCTACTTCTAGCATATAACTCAAATTTATTGACTTAATTGGGAGACAAAGCCATGTCAGTCCAACTAACTGAAATCCAAGTCATCCTTCTAATGTCGAAAATTGAATTTCTCCATTTGACTAAGGCACAAGTCAAATGGAACCTTTACTTACTACAATTCCAATGCTCCCTCTTATCAAGAAAAGGGTTTTGCACAACCCCAATCCTGCTCCTATATGAATGTACTGTAACACAACTAATTCTCACTATTTTTGCTTCTACTGTAACAAATGCAACTAAGAAGCATCTAAAATACTGAATCAACAGTGTCTCTAAGATGGAAATGTCTCCTGAGTCTCTAACTGTTACTAGCCTACAACTGTCACTCAAGATTTTACTGCATCAACTGACACTGATCCTTCTACTACTAAATACTCTGGGCCCTTGTAGCAAGGGTAATGATCCATAAGAAGAGTAACTGTAGCTATTTTTTTTCTCCTATGGACCTTGCCCAAATATTTTCAACTCTCGGACTAAGGCTCTACATCGTCCCACCTCACTCCTTGAGGTATAACTACATGCATGGTTAAATCTACCTATAGATTATAGATATTTTTAACTCGAACACTAATTTGTTTTACTTGTCTAGTAAAAACATGCTTCAAATAAGCTTTCCCCTTATTGAACACCACAACATATCCATGGTCTTCAAGTACAACTACAAAAACTAAGTTTTTCTTTAGACCAAGGACATACATTACATCCTTCAAGAGAAGATGGGAGCCCGACTCCCTCTTAAAGGTGATAGCGCCAATCACTTTGATACTATACCTTCCATCATCTCCAAGCTATATGTGTAATTGTAAGTCCTTCTCCTCTAGGCACTTAAAGAACTCCTTACTTCTTGTCATATGATATGAGGCATAAGAATCTAGGTACCACGAACTCCCTCTTATTGTCCTTGCCATGCAAGCAGTGAGGGGTAAATCCAAGTCAAATTGTGATACAAGAGCATATCCTCCTCTTGTTGTTTCAGGATCCCTCTTGGATTCATTGTGTGAACACTTGGTTTCGTAGAGTCGATACTCATGGAAGAGAAAGAATTTAATTTTACTGAGGTCTTTCTTCTTGCCATGGTTCTGGCTCGATTCTACCTCGCCTTGGAACTTCATGCCTTTGGCCTTCTTTTCTTTGCCAACTAGAGAAAAATCTTCTTCCTTGGCTGCAATGGATGTGACACCATATCTATTGTTTCTTCTGATCTCCTCCTACACCAAATCAGACCAAAGTCTCTCCTAATCTGGTAGCTTATCTCTTCCATTAACTAAATCCTGATAATTGTACCTGAATTTTAGAAGGCCAATTAGTGCTATGCTCACAAGTTTAGATGATGACACATTTTATCCTACTCCTCCAAGTTCATATAGAACACGAGTGAACCTGGATAGGTATTGAGGAATGGTTTCATTTTTCTGCATTCGAATGCTCATGAGTTTATATATCAATGCCAATTTCCTGGCATCAATTTTCTCTCGAATATATCTATGAGGATTTTCCACATTGAAAAAGGAGTCTCCTTTCCATGCAAGTTTGAAATCACATGATCTATGACACCCTACAGAATCATCCTCCTGGCTATTGCTATGTCTTTCTTCCAATCACCAAGCTCTTGTGCATCTGATGTTGTAGTTTTGGAATATCATTTTTTGTATTTTCTTGTACTCCATTGTCATCCAAGACATCTTCCATCGTGTCTTTACAAATGAAAAAAATTAAAGGTTCCCTATAAATCATACTCAAGCATCAATCCATTGAATTTTTTTTTCCTACATTGAAGAGAATTTGCACCAAAAACTCTGCAAATCGAAATTTATTTGAGAGAAGATCTGGAACAAGGCTTCCATGTAGTCTTCTATAGCTCTGATACCATGTAGAAATTGTGATCAATTTTCTACTTCTAATGAAATTGAACCGAAATAAAGAGGCCAAATTTCTTCTACTATTTCACGAAAAGGAAAACACATTATAGAAACACATGCAATAACATGCAACCATCAAAAAACAAGGAACACAATGATTTTATAGGGGAACCCATCCAGGGAAAAAAGCCTCTGTCGCTTTGCATTAATTCAAATGAGAAAAGGAAATAATTACAATGTCTTGCTTCAATTTTGAAGCACACCCTACATTGTCCTGTTTCCTAACCCGCTCTAGCCAACACTTAGCCAATTCGAGCCTCAACCAACCTACTATTTCCTTGCACAATCCTGAAGGAATTGATCACATGCTCTGTGCAAAAGCACTGTACATTCAACAATATACAATTATAAATACAAATGTGCCTTTTCCATCCACTGAACTAGAAAATTTGAATTCCATGGATGAGTGGATCTATTTTTACACAATTGACTAGTAACTGAGAGATCAATGAGTTAACAACAATCATAACTAATCAATTGACCTTCAATTGACTCAAATAATGACTAGAGATCAATTAACTGAGCTCAAGTAACAATAACTCCAATAGAGTACTAGATTTTAGCAGGAAACCCATGGACAACTATACTTCTAGCCTATAACTCAAATTTATTGACTTAAATAGGAGAAAGAGCTAGGTCATTCTAGATAACTACAATCCACGTCACCCTACTGATGTGGAAAATTAAATTTCTCCATTTGACTAAGGCACAAGTCAAATGAATCATTTTCGTGCTACAATTCCAACAATCCCTCTTAGCAAGAAAATAGTTTTGCATAACCCCAATCATTTTCCTATAGGAATATACTGTAACAAAACTCCCTCTCACCATTGGTGTTGCTACTGCAACAAATGCATCTAAGAAGCATTCAAAATATTGAAACAACTATGTCTCTGAGCTACAATGGTATCTTGAGTCTCTAACTGCTACTAGCCTGCAATTGTCGCTCAAGGTCTAGCTGCATCAACTCACACTGATTCTTCTGCTACTGAATAATGTGGGCCCTTGTAATTGGGGTAATGATTATTGAGAAGAGTATACTACAACTACTGCTACTCTCCTATGAACCCTTCCCAAATCTTTTCAACTCTGGGACTAAGGCTTTACATCGCCTCACCTCACTCTTGGAGGTATAGGTGCATGCATGGCGAAATCTACCTCTAGCATGTAGATATTTTTAATTCAAAAACCAATTTGTTTTACTTGTCTAGTAGCAACATGCTTCAAATAAGCTTTCCTCTTATTGAAAAACCACATCATATCCACGGTCTTCAAGTGTACCTACAGAAACTATTTTTTTCTTTAGACTAGACACATATATTACATCCTTCAGGTGAAGATGGAATCCTGACTCCCTCTTAAAGGTGATAGTGCCAATCTCTTTGGTACTATACCTTCCATCATCTCCAAGCTCTATGTGTAATTGTAAGTCCTCCTCTAGGTTTCTGAGAACTCCTTACTTCCTGCCATATCATATGAGGCGCCATAATCGAGGTACCACTTACTTCCTCTTACTGTTTCTTTCATGCAAGAAATGAGGATGAAATCCAACTCTATTTTTAATGCAAGGGAATATCATCCTGTTGTTGGTGGAGGATCCTTACTAGATTTCTTGTGCGGACAAGTGGTTGCATAATGTCCATACTCATGGCAGTGAAAGAATTTAATTTTATGAAGGTATTTCTTCTTGCCATGGTTTTGGATGGATTCTGCCCCACCTTGGGCCTTCATGCCTTTGGCATTGTTTCCTTTTCCAACTATATCACAATCTTCTTCCTCATCTGCAATGGATCTGACACCATCTCTAGTCTTTCTTCTGATCTCCTCTTGCATCAAATCATATCAAAGTCTCTCCCAATCTGAAATATTATCTCTTCCATTAAATGAATCCTGATAGTTGTGCCAGGATTTCAAAAGGGCAAGGAGCGATAAGCTCACAAGTTCATATGATGGTACATTTTCTCATACTCCTCGAATTTCATCTCAAACCTGAGTGGATCTGGATATGTATTGAGGAATAGTTTCATTTTTCTGCATTCGAATGCTCTTGAGCTTATCTCTTAATGCTAATTTCCTAGCATCATTTTTGCTCTGGAATAAACCTATGAGAGTTTTCCACATTGAAAAAGGAGTCTTCTTTCCATGAAAGTTCAAAACCACATGATCTCTAACACCCTCCAAAATAGTCCTCCTGGATCTTGCTATATTTTTCTTCCACTAAGAAAGTGCTTGCGCATCTGATGTTGCTTGTTTTGGAATATTAGTTTGTGTATGTTATCACTTAAGAAAAATTTCAAATTCTGAGCATTAGTTTTTTTCAAAAGATTGGTGTCAGTCTTGGTCTAGTTTTTCCATGTTGTTTTAGAGTCTAAGGCTTTGAATAGAGTCTTGTTGGTATGGTCAAAAAGGGTCAATTCTCTATTCTTGTCTATCATTGGTCTCATATCACACATGAATTCCATATGTCAAAACTTGTTTCAAGGTTCTTATGCGCTACGAAACTGTCTAGGAGTTTTCGTAGAACAAAACCCAATCTAGGTGTTTTCGTAGTGCAAAACCCAGAATTTTCACTGGATGCGCTACAAAATCGAGGATTCGTGAAGATCCGTAGCAAATCTCGTCCAACTGTCAAATCTGCCAAAATCCATTATCATTACATCATTAGTTGTCAGTCCATACACTTTGCTATCACATTCAACCGCTTATCCTCATCATTAGGGTCGTTAAGTGTCTTGGTACGCTCAGGTTGCAAGTTTCAAAAAGAAGCCAAGTATTCATAGTCATAATTATGTTTGGGTTCATGCATGAGGAGAAAATTGGCAAGTGTTCAATTATAATTCCTTGAAGATCAAGCGAGGCAGTTTTCAAGCGAGGCAGCTTTCAAGCGAGGCAGTGATCAAGATTGAGACAGTGCAATCTTTTTCAAATTTTCATTTTGCTGGAATTTCATGGAGGGGTCTACAGAAAGAAGAGATCATAGGTCAAGCAAATGTCTAAGGAATGAACCTGAGGGTTTAGATATCATCCTAAAGAATAATGAAGTTGAAGAAGCCTTCAAACAGGTTGGTTGTTGGAGATTTTGTGAAAAACTTCAAGGAGGCCATATGCAAGTCACCAGGGAATTTTCTTTAAATTTCACAGGGTTGAATTCAAAAGTTGGGGTGCTTGAATTGTAAATCTCTCCAGAGGTTATATCTACAGTCACTGAAATTCCAAGGGGACAGGAGAGATGGTTTAAAAATTTCAAGTTTGATATGGCCCCCTGCAAGGAATTTCTAAAACCGGAGTTCATTGATTCAGACTTAAACAAGTCAATGCCCAGGAGTTTTGTCAAAGATTCATATGCTAATTTACTTACCTTCATACAGAGGTACTTCACCTGCGAAGGGAGGTATCATAAGGTGTATTCTTATCACTTCAAGCTTCTGCTTCATTTCACTGGAAAGATATCTCTTGACTTTCCTTTCTATTTGTTTCATAGCCTAGGAAAAATGTGTGACAAGGTTCAGTTGAAGAAGGAATCCTATGAGACCTCGTTGTTTCATCACGACTTAGTCAAATTGATCGTTTTGCATGAGCTCCAGAAAATAGATAGGGAATGGTCCATGTTCATGTTTATGTCTAGCTTCAAAAATGAAACTGGTCTCAGTCCTTAGGCTACGAAGAGTTCTCCACCAGTAGTTAGTCATCATGCAGAAACAAGATCCGTGAGATTCATGAAATTGAAGGCTAGGAAACAGGTAAAGGAGCCCACCAAACCACTAGTAATCCAAGACACACCCCAACAGTCACAAAAAGAGAAATCTCAAATCAAAGAGGGTGTACATGGGCAATCTACAGGTGAAGCAGTCCAGAGAAGAATAACCAGGAGCAAGTTAGCTAAAGAAAAAGGCAAGACAGTGGTTACTGAGGAAAGCCCGGTTTCAAAGGGAAGTCAGAATGACTTCCTTCAAGCTATTGATATTGAAGAATCTCCTCTGGTTCGAGCAAACTTGATAGAATCAGGAAAAGACAAAACCAAAACGGCCAAAGCCTCTAAAAATCTCAAATTTGATGATCAGGTTTCTAAATCTATCTTTAAGCCAAGAAGAATTGTGGCGAGGCATTCAAAAGAAGTACAAGAGGCGTTGCCAAAAGCAAGTGAAACAGAGGAGGTAGCAAAATCTCATGAAGGACATGTGATTTCATCAGAAACATCATTTTAGCTGCATAAAAACGATAGAGGTAAGGCAGTTATCTCTCAAGAGGAATGTAGTGTTGAAGAGTTAAAAAAGAAATTAAAGTTAGCAAATCTTGAAATTGCCAAATTAAGAAAAACCTCAAGGAAACATGCAACCAAGGAAGCTTATTTTAATAAAATGGAGGCTCTGTGGGAAGACAAAACTATTTCAATACCCGAAGTGTGGTGGGCTTCAGTATTGTAGCAATAATGCTACAACTCCTGGAGCTTCCTATCTCTAATTTTATCAACCCAGTAGTTCGTACAAACTTGGAAGCGACGGTGCTGTATGCACAAGTACTAGCTCTTGTCGCAGCTGTCACTTGGTCAGCTGGCACAAGTCCGCTAGGGCTCAAGCCAACTTCTATATGCTCACAGAAGAAGCTTTATGAGTGATGGATGAAAGCTAACTTAAAGGAGACTAATCTACTTGCAGAAAGAAACTGAAAGCCAACAAAGCATGAAAACCCTAGTAAACCCTAATTTGACTAGCTAGGCCCTTACAATGCAGAACTGTGGATTAAACTTCTACCAATGATGCCATTACTTGCAGTGAGCTGAAATACATGCATATAATCTACTTGCATCTGAAAAGACATGTTTTTGTATTTTTTCATGAAGTGGTTGGATTTATTGTGATGGTGCTTTTGATTAGGGTTTGACTGTGCAGGAGCGGTTCAAATGGAAGGAAAGCATGGGCAAGGTCAGGATGGCTAGGGGAGGTCCAAGAGGGTCTCTAGCATCATTCCACAGAAGTCTACCACATTCGGATGCTCAGCAACCGAGTTTGCAGGCTTCTACAGGAAGTCTGCAGGGGATCCTACAGGAAACTCAGGGGTTCTACAGGAAGTCTGTGCAATTCTACAGGATGTTCGACCGTGGGAGTTTTGGGAGATGGTGAAGTGTTGGAGTGGTGTGGGAGGATAGGTGAGATGGAGATGGGACTGGTGATGGCTCAGGAGCAAAGAAGTCAGATGGAGAAAGAGTGCATGCAGTGGGTTGATGGCTGGAAGGATGGGATCAACTAAAGGTTAAGTAAATGGAGCTATGTGAGTAATGGGAGAGCTGGAAGGTAAACGAGCTGAACAGAGTGTTGTTGGGAAAAGTATCCAATACGGAATGACCCTATCCCACTCTAAGGGTGATAGTACCTCAGCAACAATCAAAGCAAAGCTATCTAAGATTTCTCCTTTATGAAAGTAAAATAGGGAAGAAAGAGATCCACTAACCGATGTCTTCCGCTAATGGTTGATCCAATCTTCTATCCTTGCTGCTTGCTCTCAGCTCCTTGCTCTTTCACTGGCCCAGCTACACCAAGACCCTGCAAAATGGCAAGAGAGGGAAACTACAAGAAGCATACATTCATAATTGATTCAAGGATTAGAATAAATCAAATACACAAGCATAACAATACATCATTGAGATACATGTATATAGAAGAACCTCAAATGCTTTATTAATGGAAGGAGTAAAGTTCAGGAAGTGATACAACCATAAAAGGCCCAATCCAGCATCACCTCCCAGTAGAAAGAAATCTCCTCTTCACCTCCTTCAAAGAAAATCACCCAATAGTTCTAAACTCAAACCAACAGCACTTCCTTACATTCACAAGATTCCAGTCCCCCTAGACCTCATGAGAGAGCTCTATATATAAGAGTTTTGGAGAAAGGATGAGTCAGCTTGAGGTTGGCATGAAGCTGACTAGTGTCCTCTCTCACTTCAGTTATTCTTCAGTTCTTGAGTCCACTTGGAGGTTCTTGCTTCCACTTGGAGATCTAGACCCTCTTACTCATCACCAGTCGAATTCCCTGATTCAAGTGTCATTTTGGAAGCTTCCTGGGCATTGACACCTTGAGGAATGACTGTGCCACATGTCCCAACTCGCCCAGCGTAGGTAGCCTTCTTTGCAGTTGACATTCAGCGCAGGTAGACAGTGGAGCAGTTGACATTCAGCGCAGATGCTCAGTGGAGCAGTTGACATGATCCAGAATTGCCTTGTTTTTGAGTGTTTTCAGGTGGAGAACTACTATTCAGTGTTGTGGTTTGCTGACCTTGTTCCTCTAGGGGTAGGAACAACATGTTTAGGGACTTTGGATCCCTTAGATTATGGACATTTCATGCTTCATGCTGTAAGGCACAAAAATGTCTATAACAGTTGCCCCCTAAAGTATGAGGTCGTTTATCGGGTGAAATGCTTTATCAGGAGGATCCGAAGTTCATTCAATCGCTGAGAGGTGACCTGTAATAAAATACAATACAATACATTATTTTTCATTATTCTTTCATGATCTAGCTGAGGCGGGCATTCCCATGCTCGGCTTTATAAATTCATTTTGGTACATATAACAGACGATTGTCTGATGGTAGACTGATAATTCTCTGTTGAAATTATCATCCTTTGAGTAGGATGATCATCTGCTGTGATGATGTACATGTCAAATGTCTTTATATTTCCTGAATATATATCGTAGCCCGGATGGATGAAACTAGATTTGGGGTCTTCAAACTCGTTCGATCTTCACTCTAAGTACAAGTCGATCCACGTGAGAATTGCGTTGAAGTCGAACATGGAAAGACATCGCTTGATTACCGGTCAATGATGTAAACCGTTAACAAGCGCGAGAGGAATCACTGATAATGATAATGATCCTCAAGGTACTGCAGTACAATTCACGTGGTGTGAATAAAGTACTTGGCGTCAAACACCATGCAAAATCTTTCGGTCGAAGGTCATTGATGTATACCTGTCGCCGGAAGTGAGAAACTTGCCATTGAGGCATGCAAGCTTCAAAGTACTGAAGGGGTTGTTCCTAGATCAACTTCTTGGATAATGAGCTGAAGTCGACAAGAAGCGATCCGTCAAAGGAGGGCCTTAATGAATCCCACATCAGTGAAACGGAACGGAGCTAATGATTTTAATGGAGATGAAAACAATCTGTGACATATGATTCAGGGTGGCGGTCATGGATGGATTAAGGATAATGTATGGCAGTGGATGGGACACGGTTGACTCTTTCTGGACAACATCTCTTGAACATATAACGACACTGATACGATCGATCGGTAGCATTACCCCAAATTTGGATGGTTTGGCGAGACCATGGTGATGAGACCGGTGAATGAAACAACCCAACCCGATGTGATACGAAGGAAAAGTGTCATGTTCAAGGGTGACTTGCTACCATTAAAGCTTTGAGGTTCTCCCAATTTTTCCCCAGTCATTTCTGACTAGTACCTCTTTATTTTTGTCAAGCTTGAGGAGGATAACATATGCTTGTTCTATAACCTGCCCTTCGGGCAAGCCCATCGCTATGTTTTAATGAGCTTAGCGATAGGGAAACTTGTTCTCGTCTAAAGACAAGTTTGTCGCTATTTAATCATTTTAACGAGTCTAACGACAAGGAAAACTCAGTCCTTTTCATTTTTAGAGAGTCTGAAAAGGTACAGAAAGTTAACTCCAAAATTCCTTTCTCGTCATCTAATCCCTTAAGTCCGAAAAAGTATAAAACAATGCAGAAGGGATGAGTTTTCGATAACTTTAACGAGCCGAATAAAACAAGCTCGACCTTTTTGTGCAATAATCCCTCAGGTCCAAAAAGATTAAAATCTAAAGGAGGGATATCTCTTCCGGTCATTCTAACGAGCTGGAAGGCCAAAACTCGGCAAACTTTTCATATTTTATGAGTCAGATGAAAAGAGCTCAAAGAAGACTCGTCTTTTGAGGAACGAGTGATAAACAGGGATAGCAGCAGATTCCAGGTACAGGTTGGAATTTTCCAATCACAGCAGTGTCACAAGGATGGCTAGGTGAAATCACTCTTCGCAGCTGTTCCTCAAAATGGGTAAACAATCATATGGAGGTGAACGATCGGCCAAATGACGGTGGAGGTGGCAGGTGCAAACATGACCAAGGCTTTTTATGGCTGATAAATTTACGATCACAGAGGTTATTTACCGGAATAGGTTCATTTTTTATTTAAAAATGAGCTTAAACTCTGGGGGAAACATTGCTCACTGCTTTTATTTATTTTTTAACGAGCATGAAGACCGCGTTAAAACTGCTCGGATCTTGCGTTTATTTTTTAACGAGAATGAACTTTATGCTAAAACTGCTCGAAATACCAGTCATAAGATAAGAAATGTCTCCTGTGAGATCTCTATTTTTTAAGGAGTTTCATCTTCACTAAGCTTTACTCCATATCCTTTCATTATGCAAGTTTGGAAACGACTAATCCAAAAAACAGATAAATAATCGCTCTTTTCTTGCACTCCAAAAGGTTTGCATGCCCCCAGGTATAAAATACAATTTCAAGGCTGCCCCTACTTATCCATCAAAACATTTGTTTTAAAGGGTGAGGCTTACCTCTTTCTGGTTAGCCAAAGATTGTTTCGTTAATCTTTCAAACAAAACATTTCCTCGGCACTGTCTATCGAAATAGACAAGGGTGAATGACTGTTGTCAAACACGTAACCTTGACAAAAGAATCCTATTCCAGAACAACCCCTCTTCCATCCACGAATAGGGTACGGACTAGTCATACTCTCTCGCGGAAATTCTACCTTATACCCAAGGTTTTCTCTGCCCGAAGCAGACCAGGATGCATGTCCCCTGGGTTCCAGTCCTATCTTTCCGAATCACTCGCACTCATCGGGAAGGAGGACTGGGGGTGGAGACATTTCTTGATTGAATAGACCATTCAGGGTTGGTATGTGACTATTTGCGATGCGTGATCCCGGAAACGAAAGTTGGTCTACGAGCTTGACCATCCTTCCTTCGTGTGGAAAACACATTACTCTAAAGAGTGAGGAGACTATTGCTCCCATGCAATATATATAGTCTCGTCCAAGGAGTAGGTTATAATCCAAGGGTCCTTGAACGACCATCAAGTTCATTTGAACGGTCTTCCCTTTCAATGTAACAGGCACATTGGGGAGGATCCCTAATGGTCCACTGGTTCCTTTATCGAAACCCGAGAGATTTCTTATCTCAGGCAAAAGCGCCGGGGAACCCAGTGCTTTCCAAGCAATAGAGGAAAGGATACTCACAGATGCCCCTTCATCAATGATAGTGCCAGCCATTACCATTCTATATATTTGGACCATGATTCTGAATGGTATACTGGTTGGCAACCGGGGTCTGCCTAGTTGATTCCAATCAAAGGATACAACCAGGTTGCTTGGTGGTGGGACCGAATACACGGCCCGATATGACCCTGACGATGTTCCTTCCTGCGATAAAGGAATGGGCGCATTGCCCTGATGCTCATCAGAGTCTGTGTTGATGAAAAGAATCTGGATGGTGTCATCCTTATTCTCTTCAGTGAGGGTGTCATTTGAAGATGAATCTTCAGTGACGGTGTCATTTGAGGATGAAACTTCTGAAGGGAGAACCGGGTCAACTGCCGTTTCGACCTTTGGACTTTCGTCCGGTCTAGATTCAGTAGGTTCATTTTCAATGACTGACGCTTCAGCCGACCACTTGAGCGGGCCAGCTGTATTCTCAACCAACGAAGGACTTGGCACGAGTTTTTTGTATCCAGGAGGAAGTCTCAACAGTGAAACCGGACGATCTTCCAAAACTCTCTTCGCTTCGTCTAAGAAGGGACAACGGTGGATGGCGTGATCGCTTTCACACAGTTTGCAGGGGGATCTTACTCCCCCTCTTTGTCTTGAACCTTCACTTTCGCTGGTTGACGGTAAGCATTCAACATGGCTATCAGAGGTTGATGCTCCCAAATTGTGCAAACGAGGGGACCAGTCCCTTAGTATCCAGGGAATACAGGGACAATCTCTATGGAAGTGGTCTCCTCTACATATGACACATGGTGATTTAGGCCCGGTCTGTGCTGTGTGTGGGTTTTTGTCAGATGTCTTTTGCTTGCCCCCAGTCGCCTTAGGCTCCTTCTTCTTCTTCTCTCTCTTCTTCTTCTCCTTCTTCTCCATGGGAGCTTGGCTTTTGCCGGCTCTACCTTGCGAAGATGAAGGATTGGAGGAAGAGTTATAGGAAGTAGAAGGCTGGTGGGCAGCTCTAGACTGATCTAACTGTTGACTCGACTGTTCAGGAACCATGGTGTTCTGAACTACATTGGTTGAGAATAGCCAAATTTGCAAGCCAATTGTCAGTCCTGGAAGCGACAATGTGGCCATGTGGGGCGCACCAACTTCTCCCCAAGAGGAGAAAGGACTAGGATTTCCATCATGTGGAATTCCTTGGTTGGGTCGTTCCATGTTCTCAACCTACAGATCAACGCAGGAATAGGAGATGATTATGTTCCGTTTAAAATAAATTTTATAACGACGCTTTAGACACAACTTGCTTTTTCACTTTTTAAGAGTCGAGAAAAAGCTAAAGATGACTCTAGTATCCTTCGATGTTTTAACGAGCCCGAAGTGACAAATGCTCGGATGGACTTTTTCAGTTATAGAGTTTGAAAAAGGCCAAAAGAAACTACTCTGGAGTTCTAGGCAGAGGGTGTGCCAAACCTTTCGCAAAACCACAGAATACATTTTACGGTACGAGTGGTCGATCTTCGTGAATGTTGTGTTCACTGCATTGCGATCAGTAGGGCGGCCGACACGGCTTCCTATGGATAAAGAATTTGTTCCTATAGGGGTCTCCCAATATATACACGACAGTACGTGGGAGCACAAGTCCGTATTGATACTTATCGCTTCACCGTGGAGGAATCACCCAACCACTCAACGCTAAGATATCACGTTTAATGACGTCGGAACACGTCTCTACCTTAGACCTCTATGTGTTTGCGTTATGTTTCAAAGCGTTGTTATGTAAATTCAATTCATTTTAAGTTGATCTTGTTTAGCAGTTTGCCTTTATGGATCACCACGAGATGTATAATACAACTTCCTAAATGCAGTCTAAGATGATAAGCGAGCTTTTCAATCTTTCAACTTTGAAAATATTAACTACTGAGGGAAAAGAAAGACATCATCTTTTCACACAGATCATAGAGCACACACTAATGCACTTTTCCCTAAATCAACATACAAACTGTCAAATGCAAAATGTACAATGCAGGTATTTATTTTCTCTTTCTTAATGTTGATGTATTACAAAAAGAAAGTTGTTGTATAACTTTGAATTGAATTTCAAGTGAAAGCAAACAAGCTTTGTCCAAAATCAAAAGACACCTTAAGATTTACTTGTTTCAACACTAGAAATACATAAATTCAAACCATATGACGAAAGAAAAAGCTCAATCAGCTATGAACAACAAACAAACTAACTCTTAAGATCAAAACGACACTTATCACAGGTCTAGATCTAAGAGGCCACAGCAAGACTAGTTCAATTTCGTTATGGGAAACTGCAAATGATATAAGAAATACACAAAGAACAAATACAGTTTCTTTATACAACCGAGGCGGAATAGTGGAAAAGAAAGGTGGTTTCAGATAGGTACATTGACTGATAACAGGCTGCAAAAACAAGGATGAAAACAGGGCAATAAACAGTAGGGAACCCCAGTTGCACAAGGCAAAACTGGTTCAGCGCAGGTAGTACATTGTCAGTTTGACATTCAGCGCAGGTAGCCCCTTCGGGACCTGCGATGAAATGCAGACTGCCTTCACAGTGCTTGCAATGAAGAAAGAAACTCTCGTTTTTCTCAGTTTCCGGGTTACAGATTGCTCAAAAATTCACAGTTTTTGGCCAAATCAAAAGCTATCAATCAAGTACACACTAAAGGGTAATTAGGAGGATGAAAAGCTATCACTAAGAGCTATTCAGAGTCCTTGGGGATCAGCTCTTCAAATCATAAACATGCCCAGAAACTGAGCTAGAGTAGCTGCCCTCTACTTTGCATTTGAAAGATCCAAATGCAGTTCGATTCGATACTCCCTGTGTTTAGGAAATGAATAGCAAAAACACAAACAACCAACAAGATACGATCCCCAGTGGAGTCGCCAATTTGTTGTTGGGAAAAGTATCCAATACGGAATGACCCTATCCCACTCTAAGGGTGATAGTACCTCAGCAACAATCGAAGCAAAGCTATCTAAGATTTCTCCTTTATGAAAGTAAAATAGGGAAGAAAGAGATCCACTAACCGATGTCTTCCGCTAATGGTTGATCCAATCTTCTCTCCTTGCTGCTTGCTCTCAGCTCCTTGCTCTTTCACTGGCCCAGCTACACCAAGATCCTGCAAAATGGCAAGAGAGGGAAACTACAAGAAGCATACATTAATAATTGATTCAAGAATTAGAATAAATCAAATACACAAGCATAACAATACATCATTGAGATACATGTATATAGAAGAACCTAAAATTCTTTATTAATGGAAGAAGTAAAGTTCAGGAAGTGATACAACCATAAAAGGCCCAATCCAGCATCACCTCCCAGCAGAAAGAAATCTCCTCTTCACCTCCTTCAAAGCAAATCACCCAATAGTTCTAAACTCAAACCAACAGCACTTCCTTACATTCACAAGATTCCAGCCCCCCTAGACCTCATGAGAGAGCTCTATATATAGGAGTTTTGGAGAAAGGATGAGTCAGCTTGAGGTTGGCATGAAGCTGACTAGTGTCCTCTCTCATTTCAGTTATTCTTCAGTTCTTGAGTCCACTTGGAGGTTCTTGCTTCCACATGGAGATCTAGACCCTCTTACTCATCATCAGTCGAATTCCCTGATCCAAGTGTCATTTTGGAAGCTTCCTGGGCATTGACACCTTGAGGAATGACTGTACCACATGTCCCAACTCGCCCAGCGCTGGTAGCCTTCTTTGCAGTTGACATTCAGCGCAGGTAGACAGTGGAGCAGTTGACATTCAGCGCAGATGCTCAGTGGAGCAGTTGACATGATCCAGAATTGCCTTGTTTTTTAGTGTTTTCAGGTGGAGAACTGCTATTCAGTGTTGTGGTTTGCTGACCTTGTTCCTCTAGGGGTAGGAAAAACATGTTTAGGGACTTTCGATCCCTTAGATTATGGACATTTCATGCTTCATGCTTTAAGGCACAAAAATTTCTATAACACAGAGGTCGGTTGAGTGGCTTCAGGTGTGGTTGACAAGAGGAGGAAGGTAATGGAATGGTGTGGAGCAGTGTAGATGAAACCAATTGTCTATGAATGTCACCAAAAACGAGAACTCTTTAACCTATGTTAACTGTGCTATTTTGAACCAATGAACAGCAGTGCAATTCGTGAAAGAAACTCGTGCATGGGAGTGGAATGAAGAAGTGATGATCAAGACCAAAGTGCATGGATGGATCTACGACTAAAGTAACTGTTGCAGCTTGTATGGACGTGAAAAGAACTGTGTTTCTCTTTTTGGTGGTTGATATGGACTGCACCCCAATCCCTAAGCAGAGATGGCAGTGATCTCTAACAACCTTTTTCTGGAGCTCCAATGAATTATAACTATCCTATCGAATCTAAGCAACTGAAAGCAAAGTAACCATAAGCTAATCCTAATCAATCTCATAAAAACTAAATCAGCAGACTGTAAATTCGAATTGCATGTCAAAGTAAAGAAACGAAGTGCTGGAACGAGAGGCAAATAACATTACAACACCGAGGAGATCTATTGCTCTCAGGTTGGGCCCTAACCTGAGAGCTATAGCTCCCTTAGAAACTCAGAATGAGATCAAAATCTGCCTGCTTTTATTCATAACCAAAAATCTGATGTCATGCCAAAACTGGCTTACAAAAAGAACCAACACCGAGCTGTAGCTCGTACTTCGAAATTACAAGAGTAATGCAAAAGTTCAAAAAGCTCCTATCAAAGGCTACGGCCTCAGTATTTATGCAAAATGATGATCCAACAGGTTTCCTTGATTTGTGGAGCTCGGCTGTCCAACTGAAGGTTAAACTGTTGATCCTGTAGAACAGTTGTAACTGTTGTTCCTGTAGAACAGTTGGCTGCCTCTAAGCTCGGTGGGGAGATTGGTTGGAGCTCGGAGCTATGGTGGGAATCACGAGGAAGGTCCCCAAGACTGTGGACATCCTCTCCTAAAAACCAGCAGTGCCACCTTATTGTCTCCTTGTCTCCTTTCTCGTGGTCTTTGCTCCCTTTTACTGCCAAAAACCTGAAATCATCATGTATTAGTCACGTAGATAGAATGCCTACCCTTCTTCCTACAAACAACACGAATAAACCAAGAAATGAATGCATAAGCAATAAAAAATGAATGGTTTGAGCAAAGCAAGTAGGCCAAATGAGCCCAAATTGTACCAAAAATTGGGGCTCATCATCACCCCCCAGCTAAACTATTTGCTCATCCTTGAGCAACTTTGCTCTGGCTCCTCGTCTTTGGCCGAGAACTAGAGCCCGGAGCATGCTCTTCCTTTCCTGCTTTTGGTGGCCCTACCTTTTCTGCCCCTGGTGGTGACGAGGGTGGCGCTTCTTCCCCCTTTCCCATTTCCTTGAGCCGGGCTTCGGAAGGCGATTGGCCTATTTTTCGTGTCCAGGAGGTTATTTTTGGGCTTCCCCTCTCGGGGGTGGCTGATGTTTTAGAGGGGGTTCTTGCACTGGGTGAAGTAGGGACATCCCCTAAAATGGCTTGGCTGCTAGGTGGAGGCTGTGGCTTGCCCGTGTTTATCCTCTTACTTCTCCTGGCTTCAGATGGTAGAGGGGTCTCCCTTCCTCTCTTCTCCTTCGGCTTTGGAGGTGTACTGAGGGCGGCCAGCACCGCTGCTGCCTCCTTTTCGAGAATACCAGCCTTCTCTTTCTTGTGTTTTGCTCTCTCAGAGCTCCTTGTAGAGGGCCCCTCCTTTTCAGATTTCGGGCTTCCTGTAGAAGACCCTGCTTTGCCCACTTCCGGGCCTCCTGTAGAAGATCCTTTCTTTCCCGATTTTGGGCTTCCTGTAGAAGACCCGGTTTTAGCCACTCTCGGGCTTCCTGTAGAAGCCCCTGCTTTGGTAATCTTCGGGCTTCCTGTAGAAGACCCTTTCTCTGTCTTCAGGCTTCCTGTAGGAGCCTGTTTCTCAATGATTTTTGGGCTTCCTATAGAAGCCCCTTTTTCCACTTTCGGGCTTCCTGTAGAAGCCCTTGTCTCTGTTTTCGGGCTTCCTGTAGAAGCCTGTTTCTGCTTTCCTGTAGACACAGGTGTCTCCACCTTTGCTTGCTTACCTGCCTGAGTTTTGCTTTTTGCTTTGGTTGCAGGTGCTGTTGAGGTACTTGGGCTGACGTGGACCACCTCAGCTTTGTCCATTCTGCTCTTCATCCTCTTTTCTCTTGCTGACAAGATAGGTGTGTCACCTTTTACTTTGTCCTCCTTTTCCTCATGCTTCTTCCTTTGTTCTTTCTTCTGCACTGTGGTCAGGGTCTTCTGGCTTTTTTCTCGATGTCCCTTGGCCACTCCTTCTTGTTCCTCACTGCTGGAGGAACCCGTTTCTTCGATCAACATTTTAATGTCTCCATATTTTGTCAAATTCCGGAAGGATTCCCATGAGAGGGGAACCTTATATGAATGCAGCGCATCCTCCACAAGAAGCTTGATCAACCCATGGTGGGCTATCTGGTCTGGTATGCCCTCTTTTAGCTTTGTGGCACACTCCATTAGAGACTGCAATAGGAAATAAGGGATGCTCAGTTTTTGTTCTACAGGAAGATCAATCTGGTGCCTCAATTCAGTGAGCAACCGAAAGTGATATGCATACACGATGCTAAAACGGCCTTCACAAGTGATATATTTCATGATTTGCAAACTGACTTCATTCCATGGTGGCAACAGACTCGTTCTTCGCACCCCATTCTTGTCCTCCGAGAATTCCTCCTCGGGTGGAAAGAATTCTTTCTTTGCCTGCTGGCTCAGTTTTCTTTCTTCCTTATCCCACAACAAACCCATAGGAAGTTCTGTGATTCAACTGATATGTTGCGGGGTGAGCTTGAGGCTCAGACCTCTGAAGTTCACTGTGGCCAGTGTCTGGATTTCGGCCTCAGAGCCTGCAAGAATTCTTCGGCCACTTCATCATCGTAACCCTGCAGCTTATCACAAAAAGACATCCATTGTGCTCATGTGAAGAGCTCTACCACTGCCTGGTTTTCCCTTAATTTGGTTGAATCAATGGGTTCCCATCTTATAAACCCACCCGGCATGATGAACACGGTTGTTTTAACTAAAGGTGGCAAATGCGAAAGAGATTTGGTCTATTGAGACAGAGCATGCACATAATCCACAAAATTCAACACAGTCTAATTATACTGACATCCTGTAGAACGACAGTATAGGCACAGCAAACAACAATTTCACCGATATCTTTATGACCAGACTGTGGGCGATGATCTTGCAACTCTTACTAACCAGTTGCATGAAGAGTTCAGGGTTACCTCTTTAATTGGCCACCTTTTTTCGTGAGGCACCCGCTTCCCTGTAGAAGACTGCGTTCATGTAGAGACTGCGTTCCTGTAGAAACTGTGTTCCTATAGGAGCAGTGCGCAAATTTTGGGGAGGACTGTAGTTGGCCTGCGCTTGAGGTGTGCTTCACCGGCGTTCTGGTAGCCAAAAGCTCGGCGTATCAAAGTGCAGAGGAGATCAGAACAGCCACTCGAGTTTGAAGTGGTGGTTGATAAATGCATGCGCATAATCTAGCCGATTAGATTTTGAATCGGTGCAATCCATGGTGCGGGGGGTGAGCTGTCCCCGCCGGACCGTTGGGCGATGTCATCCACCATTCGCCTGCATATTCACTTGCTGCCGCATCCATTCCCACAGATCTGCCGCCGCCTTTTTATGTTAAACTCATTGCTTCCGACGGGAGTGTTCTCACGTGCGTGCTGCTCATTCTCTTTGTCGTGGCCGCCACCCAAACATCCGACTATACCATAACTAGCCGACGTGGCCAGTCGACTGGCCATACGGCTGCTCAACCATTCACTTTTACGCTGTGCAAACAATTCAAAGTAAAATTCATGCGATTTGATGGAAGGAATGGTCGAGACACTTACCTGCGTGGCTGCACACGATTTTTCCAGTTTTTGGACGATGGGGAGTGGATCTACCTGCTGCATGCGAACTTACACAGACCCGGAGGCTCATGGTTACAGGCTTCTGACGATGGAGTGGATGCTTTGGTTGCATGCGCCCGCATTTTATTGCAGATGGCGGTGCTGTGAATGGTATCCACTCTAGCAGGTTGAACTGTTACAAGATCCCCACGGGGTGTCTCGTAACAGTTCTTCCTCCTTGGGTGCATGCTGCACGACGGAGGATCTGGCCTTTCGATCACGCTCCCGGAGCTTCTGATGCCTGTGGTATGAGATCTCAGCACTTGTTTATCTTTGAAAAATGGCTTTTCCCGCGAAAACTCATCGATCTGCTTTGTTGGTGCAGGGAACTTGGTTGCATGTCGACAAGGATGGTGGAGCAAGGTAACAACAATTTGCAAGGGTGCCAACAGAGGCTTGCATGCATCCAACCCGATCCGTAGTCGCTAGATCTCCTTTTTAAAATGAATTCTGGGCCGTCCCAAACTTCTACAGGAAGTTTCCTGTAGAACGCAGAGCTTCGTGTAGAAAGTTCGGGCTTCCTGTAGAAAGTCTGCACTTTCCTGTAGAAAATCTGCGTCTTCCTGTAGAAAGACTGCATCTTCCTGTAGAAGATTCAAATAATGATAAAATTGCACATACCTTGAAAAAAACATGAGTATCCTTGGAGGAGGTGCTGGTGAGGTCTCTTGACAGCATGATAAGGACCCTTGGATTTGAGTTGAAGGGCTTCCTCTCCTCCATAGAACATCTGCAACCTGCATGCAATTTTACCATATTTTGCTTATTGTTTTTTTCTTTCTTTCTTTTCTCTTTTTTTTTGAAAGATAACAGGGGCGCCTCAAAGAGTTTTTCACCCGTGCCATCTACCCTGAGCGCCTCAGAGAGGTTTTCACTCAAGGATCTTTTTCAACCCTTTTCTCTTTTTTTTGAAAGACAATAGGGGCGCCTCAATGAGGTTTTCACCCCTACCACCTGCCTTGTGCACCTCAGAGAGGTTTTCACCCAAGGATCTTTTTTTTTTTTTTTTTTTTTTTAGGGTATGCCAAAAGCAGAGGCAGAACCCTTCTCTATGACCAATACAAATTTCTCCATAGTTTTGATGAACTCTTGTCTTGAGAGAGGTCTCTTATAGATCTTCAATCGATGCCCATTGACAAGCATGGGAATGGCTTCCTCATCAATGGTTCGAATAAGGACAGATCCATTGTCATGGCATTTTTCCACTGCATATGGTCCTAGCCATTTGGTTCTCAGCTTCCCCTTGAAATCCTTGTATCCGGAGTCATACAACAAAGCCCAATCTCCCGGCTGAAATTGCTTGTCATGGAGATGTTGGTCATGCCACACCTTTCTCTGAAGTTGAACCACTTCTGAGTGAAGGAGGGCCTGCATTCGGTGCTCATCCAGGCCATTCAGCTGCCATAGCCTTTCTTGTTGTGCATGGCTGAGATCTAGGTCCAGCTGAGCTGCCATCCTCAAAGTGTTGTATTCAAACTCAATGGACAGCAAAGCTTTCTTCCCATAGACCAGCTCATACGGTGTGAAGCCGGTGGTGGTCTTCCAAGTGGTGTTGTAAGCCCATGTGGCTTCAACCAGGCGATCTGCCCAGTCCTTTCTGTTGCTGCTCACCACCTTAGTCAAGATCCCTTCTAATGCTCTATTGGTGACTTCCACCTGCCCATTTGCTTGAGGGTGATAAGGGGTGGAAGTCCTATGCTTGATCTTGTGGTGAGCTAGTAGATCTTCAACCAGGTTGGAGGTGAACTAGCTCCCTTGATCGGTGACCAGCTCTCTTGGATAGCCAAACTTATAGAAGATGTTTTCTCTTAGGAACTCGGCCACCTTTTCTTCTGTTGCTGCTTTGATTACTTTGGTCTCTGCCCACTTTATCAAATAGTCAGTACACACAATGATGTAAGACCTTTGCCTCGAAGAGGGGTTGATTGGGCCCACAAAGTCCATGCCCCACTTCTCAAATGGCTCAAGAGTCACTTGAGGTTGGAGAGGCATCTCATCCCTTTGGGTTGGTTTCCCCATTCTTTGGCATTGGTCACACTAACTAACATATCTTCTGACATCTTGATGAAGTGTGGGCCAATAGTAGCCTACCTGCAGGATTTTGAAGGCAGTTCTCTTTGCTGCAAAATGTCCTCCACAAGGCCCATCATGACAAGTGAGGAGGATATCAAAGACTTCCTCCTCCCTTACACAACGCCTTAAGATCTGATCGAGGCCAAGCTTGAACATATTGCCCCCGATCCAAGTAAATGAGGCACTTTTTCTGATGATTCTGCTCTTCTCTCTGGAAGATAGGTGCGGAGGGAACTGTGCTGAAACAAGATAGTTTGCTATATCAGCAAACCATGGAGAGTACTGAAATAGCAAACAGATGTTCATCGGGCATCTGGTCATCCACCGTTCCATCCTCATCTGCAGACAAATCCAATCTAGATAAAAAGTCAGCAACAACATTTTCTCTACCTGGTTTGTCAACAATGGTCAAATCAAACTGCTGCAATAAAAGTAACCATCTAATAATACGAGCATTCACATCTGGTTTATTCATTAAATATCTAATTGCAGCATGGTCAGTATGTACAAAGGTCTGGTAACCAGTAATATAATGTCGGAACTTGTTCAGTGCATGGACCACAGCCAAGAATTCTTTCTCGGTTACAGTGTAATTCAGCTCAGCTTTGGACAAGTTTTTGCTAACAAAGTAAATGGCATATGGAAGTTTTTGCTCAACTTGTCCTAAAGCTGCACCTATGGCTTTGTTCTAGGCATCAATGTGGATGTCGAAAGGTAGGGCCCAGTTTGGACCTCTCAGGATTTGGGCTGACACCAACTTGTCCGTCAATTCATTTAAAGCCCTCTGACATTCATCAATCCATTTAAACTCCACATCTTTTGCAAACAGACCAAACAATGGCGAGGCTAGCTTGTTGAAATCTTTAATGAATCTCCGGTAGTATCCTGCTAATCCCAAGAAACTCTGGACATCCCTTACCTTTTGAGGAGGTGGAACCCTCTTGATGAGAGCAATTTTGTTAGGATCCACCTGCAACCCTTGGCAAGAAATGGTATGGCCTAGCACGGTCCCTTCAGTCATTAGGAATTCACATTTTTCAGGACTAAGGGACAAGTTCATCTTGGTGCATTTGGTTAGGACTTTTCCCAGGTTGGACAATGCTTCCTGGAAGTTGGCCCCATAAGGAGTAAAGTCATCCATATAGATTTCTACTGCATCATGGACCAGCTCCGAGAAGATGCTCAAGACAACTCTCTGGAAGGTAGCAGGAGCATTACATAGCCCAAAGGGAAGGACTCGGTAGGCAAAGGTACCCCAAGGACAAGTGAAGGTGGTCTTATCTTGGTCTTCCGGGCTGATTTGGATTTGGTTGTACCCGCTAAACCCATCCAGGAAAGAGAAGAACTTCTTTCCTGCCAGTCCATCCAACACTTGATCTATGAAAGGTAGAGGGAAATGGTCTTTCTTGGTAGCTTTGTTCAGTTCTTGGTAGTCCACAAAGATTCTCCATTTCCCATTTTTCTTGGGAACCAACACTAGAGGGGACACCCATTCACTATCTGAGATGGGGTAGATGAACCCGGCATCCAACAGTTTTTGCAACTCTTCCTTGACAATGTCGTTAAGGGCTGGATTCATTCTCCTCTGGGGTTGCCTAACCGGTTTACAATCCTCTTTGATGTATATATGATGGGTACAGACCGAAGGATGGACTCCTTTCATTTCCTTATAGCTCCAAGCAAAAGCATCTAGGTGGTTGGCCAACAGGCTACACAACTCCTTTTCCTAGGAAGGAGATAGGGAGGAGCTGATCTTCAATGCTTTCTCAGGGCCGAACTCGACATTCTTGACTCTGGGAGTAATAGGGTTGGTTGTACAAAGATCCACTAAGGTGCTAGCTTGGGCATCCTCCACCAATTTCTCTAAGGGTAGTGCACTGGAAGGTGGATTCTGGATCAAGGTCTCGATCAAGTCATCCTCGGTTGGGGGGTCTCTTCTAGTGGTATCTAAGGTGCACAGAGGTGCTGAGTACACCTCGTCTTCCTCTCCTTCTTCCAACCAGAGTGGTAAGTCATGCTCTAAGGAGGGTTGGGCAGGAGGGTATAGGACTAGCTGCTTGGACATGGGACCATTTTTGATGGTCATGTTTCCTGCACGACAACTTATGTAAGCATCTGCAGTAGCTAACCAAGGCCTTCCCAAAATGAGAGGATATCCAGTAAGCTTTGCCTTTGGTTGCAGAACCAGGAAGTCTGCAGGGTATTCCCAAGAGTCAATAGAGACCAAGACATCCTCCACAATCCCTTCGGGAGTCACGGTGGAGCGATCTGCTAATTGCAGTACTGTCGAGGTCTTCCTCAAGGAACCCTGAAGATTGAGTTTAAGCATGGTATCCCTGGTCATCACATTAATGGCAGCCCCCAGATCAATCAAGGTGTGAGGTATAATGGTGCCATTGATGTGGACATCTACTACAGGACTTCCAGGATCTAGGTACTTTGGGCAGATGACTTGTCCTAACATAAGGTCAGACAGTTGTCCTATGGCATTGATAGTTGAAGCATCTTTCTTCCGTCTGCCTGGGTGTTTGAAACACTTCTCCTTAACCAGTTTGTTGTATATCGGCACATCCTTGATGGCTTGGAGAAGTGGTATTTTTACACACAGCTGCTTGAGCTCACCCAGAAGCTCATCCTCCTCTGGGTTGGATAGTGTGGTGGCTGTTAGTCTCTCAGGAAAGGGTGGAATAGCCTTTGGTTCACTTTCCTGTTTATCTTCCTCATCCTCTGGGGGAGGAGGTTGGCGATCTGGTAGAGTCTTTCCAGATCGAAGATTGATCTCCTGGATCTCCACATCATAGGTAGGGCATGAGGTTTCCCCAGTGTATACCTGTTGGGCCTGTCTATTGTTGGGGTTCGGGTTCGGTTGAGCAGGCATTTGAGGTTGCTTTGGAGGAGCAGGAGGTAATGGCTGAGGTTGAACTGGTGGTGGAGCCAAGATGGCAGGAGGAGTGTTGTATTGGGGCCTCCACCCTGACTGAGGTGCATTCCATTGAGGCTGTGGCTGGGCATGTGAGTGATATGAATGAGAAGTAGGTTGAGTGGGGTACTGAGGTGGATAAGACCATGGAGGAGGCATGGACCATGAAGGATGAGCAGGGGGGCCCTAGGAAGGCATAGGAGTCGATTGGTTGGGGCTGTAATAAGCTTGAGATGCCCCTTGCATCCCCTGCTGATAAGGTCTAGATCCTTGTGGCCTCCTTTGGTTGAGGTAATAGAGAGGTTCTATGGGAGCTTATGTCCCTTGTTACATGGCTTTAAACCCAGGTAAGGTTCGAAACTGATTTGTGGGATGGTCCTCCTCACAAACGAAACACACTTCAACCGAATGCAATGGACATTCGTTCTTAGGGTGTCTCCTTGTGCACCTAGGGCAAAAGACAGCCAAGGCTCTCTCAGCTTCTTCATTCTTTTGCTGAATCCTGAATGTGTCAAGCTGCATGGCAATGGTCTATCTCACCTCACTCTTAAGATCTTCTAATTGATTTGCAAGCTCATGTTTGGAGAAAGGGACACTAGTTGAGAGGTGGTTTCCTCTACCTCGTTTCCGAGCTGCCCTGGAGTGGTTTCTAAACACAATCTTGATGTCCTCATAAGGCAGTTGGTAAATGTCCCCCCCAGCTAACATGTGAAGGGTATCTAAGAGGTCTTCAGGGACTCCTCGGAGCAGGACCAGCTTGAGGGATTCCGGGTCAAGTGTGCACCTGGCCCGCTTATAGCTTAGTTGGAACCTCTCCTCATAATCCTCTAAGGACTCATCATTTCCCATGGTCATCTGAAAGATTTCCCCCTTTGTTTCCTTGGACCTACAGTAATCCCGGTACTTAGTATTGAAAGCTTGCTGCATCTGAGCCCAAGTTGTGATACTATTCCCAGGTAAGCCCATGAACCAGCGTAATGTTTCATCCTTAAGAGTGGAAGGGAAGAGTTTCAGCTTTTGCTCATCTTCAATATAGTCATAGGTTCTACAAAGGACAGCACACTCAAACAGGAAGGTATCCGGATCTTCAGTAGTCAGCCCATGGAAGTGAGGTAAGGCGGAGGGGCTAATGTTATTTATTTTCATCTCTCCATTGGTCTCTCGGATGGGGAAGGCACCTTCTATTCTCTCATCTTCTCTTCTATTGTCAGCCATAGCTTCATATGGAGTGGTCTCTAACTCTTCTTCTACTATAGGATCTTTGTATATCTCAGGATGTTCACCTATAGGTTCCTCTGGGTCACTGTCACCAAAGAAGAGAGAAGGGTGACTCAGTGATGTGGTGGGGGTGTTTGGTAGGAATTTTCCTGATCTATCTCGGTTCCTACGAGGCATGAAATGGAAAAGAATTTCTTTTTCTTTTGATTGTTTTTGCTTTGATTTTTCCTTGGTACCTGCAAAACTGAAACAGATTGATCTACAACTAACTATGAAAGATGCAAAATTAAACTGAAAGCAGGAAAGAACTAATCTACTTTGCTTAAATGAAATTTCAAGAATGGAAATGCTAGTCTACGCTTGTAGAAAGGAAATGCTAATCTATGAAAGCAGGAAATGCTAATCTATGAAAGCAGGAAATGTCTATGCTACTTTTGCAGAATGGAAATGAAATAAACTACTTAGCAGAAGGCAAGAGTAAGAAAGTAGAAGAAAAGCAACAATTACTAATACTTTGACGCTTCCCTGGCAACGGCGCCAAAAAGATGGTGGGCTCCAGTATTGTAGCAATAATGCTACAACTCCTGGAGCTTCCTATCTCTAATTTTATCAACCTGGTAGTTCGTACAAACTTGGAAGCGACGGTGTTGTATGCACAAGTACTAGCTCTTGTCGCAGCTGTCACTTGGTCAGCTGGCACAAGTCCGCTAGGGCTCAAGCCAACTTCTATATGCTCACAGAAGAAGCTTTATGAGTGATGGACGAAAGCTAACTTAAAGGAGACTAATCTACTTGCAGAAAGAAATTGAAAGCCAACAAAGCATGAAAACCCTAGTAAGCCCTAATTTGACTAGCTAGGCCCTTACAATGCAGAACTGTGGATGAAACTTCTACCAATGATGCCATTACTTGCAGTGAGCTGAAATACATGCATCTAAGCTACTTGCATCTGAAAAGACATGTTTTTGTATTTTTTCATGAAGTGGTTGGATTTATTGTGATGGTGCTTTTGATTAGGGTTTGACTGTGCACGAGTAGTTCAAATGGAAGGAAATCATGGGCAAGGTCAAGATGGCTAGGGGAGGTCCCAGAGGGTCTCTAGCATCAGTCCACAGAAGTCTACCACGTTCGGATGCTCAGCAACCGAGTTTGCAGGCTTCTACAGGAAGTCTGCAGGGGATCCTACAGGAAACTCAGGGGTTCTACAAGAAGTTTGTGCAATTCTACAGGATGTTCGACCGTGGGAGTTTTGGGAGATGGTGAAGTGTTGGAGTGGTGTGGGAGGATAGGTGAGATGGAGATGGGACTGGTGATGGCTCAGGAGCAGAGAAGTCATATGGAGAAAGAGTGCATGCAGTGGGTTGATGGCTGGAAGGATGGGATCAACTAAAGGTTAAGTAAATGGAGCTATGTGAGTAATGGGAGAGCTGGAAGGTAAACGAGCTGAACAGAGGTCGGTTGAGTGGCTTCAGGTGTGGTTGACAAGAGGAGGAAGGTAATGGAATGGTGTTGAGCAGTGTAGATGAAACAAATTGTCTATGAATGTCACCAAAAACGAGAACTCTTTAACCTATGTTAACTGTGCTATTTTGAACCAATGAACAACAGTGCAATTCGTGAAAGAAACTCGTGCATGGGAGTGGAATGAAGAAGTGATGATCAGGACCAAAGTGCATGGATGGATCTACGACTAAAGTAACTGTTGCAGCTTGCATGGACGTGAAAAGAACTATGTTTCTCTTTTTGGTGGTTGATATGGACTGCACCCCAATCCCTAAGCAGAGATGGCAGTGATCTCTAACAACCTTTTTCTGGAGCTCCAATGAATTATAACTATCCTATCGAATCTAAGAAACTGAAAGCAAAGTAACCATAAGCTAATCCTATTCAATCTCATAAAAACTAAATCAGCAAACTGTAAATTCGAATTGCATGTCAAAGTAAAGAAACGAAGTGCTGGAACGAGAGGCAAATAACATTACAACACCGAGGAGATCTATTTCTCTCAGGTTGGGCCCTAACCTGAGAGCTATAGCTCCCTTAGAAACTCAGAATGAGATCAAAATCTGCCTACTTTTATTCATAACCAAAAATTTGATGTCATGCCAAAACTGGCTTACAAAAAGAACCAACACCGAGTTGTAGCTCGTACTTCGAAATTACAAGAGTAATGAAAAAGTTCAAAAAGCTCCTATCAAAGGCTACGACCTCAGTATTTATGCAAAATGATTATCCAACAGGTTTCCTTGATTTGTGGAGCTCGGTTGTCCAACTAAAGGTTAAACTGTTGATCCTGTAGAACAGTTGTAACTGTTGTTCCTGTAGAACAGTTGGCTTCCTCTAAGCTCGGTGGGGAGATTGGTTGGAGCTCGGAGCTATGGTGGGAATCACGAGGAAGGTCCCCAAGACTGTGGACATCCTCTCCTAAAAACCAGCAGTGCCACCTTATTGTCTCCTTGTCTCCTTTCTCGTGGTCTTTGCTCCCTTTTAATGCCAAAAACCTGAAATCATCATGTATTAGTCACGTAGATAGAATGCCTACCCTTATTCCTACAAAAAACACGAATAAACCAAGAAATGAATGCATAAGCAATAAAAAATGAATGGTTTGAGCAAAGCAAGTAGGCCAAATGAGCCCAAATTGTACCAAAAATTGGGGCTCATCAAAGTGGTCAACTATCATGCTCAATACTACACCTGGTCAGTCCCTGCAATAAAGGAAGCAAAATACATCAGGAAAGTCAATACAAATCTGAGAGCTGGGATCAGAATTATGAAGAGGCAAATCGAAGATCTGAAGATACAACTAAGCCAGCGTGAAGGACATCCTTAGTTAAAGGAAATCCCATAGCAAGTAAGGCTAAGTCCTAAATTTTGATAGATTACCTTTTAAAGCTTACATTGAAGAATGGTGCCTATCTATTCAATTTTGAACAGCTTCATAACAGTTGGAAAAGTCATTTCAAGAAAAGGAAAGCTCAAGAAAGTCATGTTGTGGCCTTAAACTGTGTTTTTATAATTACACAATATGTCGCTGCATATTATGATGTGGTTGATCAATTTTGAGAGACAAAGGGAAAATCTTTTTTAAAGGAAGTTTATGAAAAGGACTATTTACAAAGTGTAAGTATACAGCAAGGGAAAAACAAGCAGAGGAAAGACATATATGAACTCTAAGATATTTGTTAGAAAAGGATCATTATTTCATAGCTAAGTATTATTCATAATGCTTCAAGCAGCATTAAAGGGGTTTTGTCTTCACACGAGTATATGGCCAAGGTCTACAATATATGAAAAACAAGATAATCCAATACATTTTTGTGTAATTAAGCAGAACAACAGGGATAATTGATTTCAAAGATCCTTGTGGAGACCAAAAGTAGAAAAGCAAGAGTACTAAAGGAATGAGGCATCAAGGTCCAGCAAGGAATTTCAAACCTCCACCAAAGTTAAACTGAAGAAGGCCATTTGTCAGAGAACGAGTTTGGATTGTATTAAATGCTACTACCAACATGATGAGGAGTTATACTCTTAATTGTTCTAGGTCTCTAGAACTACCAGTTAGCAGTCAGTTGCATCTAATAGTTAGTTTTAAGTGTCAATAGGTGTCATAGTAGGAAGAATTCAAGTTCCCCTCTTGCTGGAGGAGTAATCTCAGATATGTAAGGAGCTCTATATATAAGAGAAAATCTGATGTACAAAGGGTTGGAAAATTTCAGAGAAACTTGGATATTGTGCTTCGTGTAAAACTTTGTTTTAGTAATACGGTATTTGGCTTTTCTTCTCAGGAATCAGAAGGAATTCAATGTTCAGAATGTCTTGTATTGTCCTCTTCTCAGTATTTGCAGTGGTATGAATGTGTGACTACTTAGAAATCACCGATTGTGCTCTAATTTCCTTCATACATTTATAAGTTGTGTTGTCCTATATGTTTCTGATGTGTTCTAGATGCTTTGAATTCTAGATGCCCTGACTTCCATGTAAAGCTAACATTATTGTCATACTGATATAATTTTGACTCCATAAGCCCAATGGATATTTTCTAATTGTGTTTCCACCATTTACACTCTTTCATTTGTTTCATAGAGTTAGCCATCTTATTCATTATCAAAATCTTTAATATTGTGAGAGAACCCTCTCAAGTTGGGGAGGCTAAGCCTCAACCAAAAGTAGGTTTGAAACAGTTACTCAAGGTCTACCTGATCAGCAGTCTATTAGGGGTTGATTTTTTGATAACAATGTATATTCCCATACTCCATTGTCATCTAGGACAACTTCTAGCACATCTTTCCAAGCACAAAAATTCAAGGTTACCTCCAATGCATACTCAAGCCTCAATCCGTTGAAAAACACTTTTCCTACATTGAAGATAATCTGCACCAAAAACTATACAAAGTGAAATTTCTCTAAGAGAATATCTAGAACAAGGATTCTATGTAGTCTTCCATAGCTCTGATACGATGTAGAAATTGAAAGAAGTTTTCTACTGCTAATGAAATCGAATTGAAATCAAGGGACATAAATTTATTCTACTATTCTGTGGAAAGGAAAACACATGATAGAAACATATTTATACATGCAACCATCAAAACACAAGGACCACAATGATTTTACAAGGGAACCCAACTAGGAAAAAAGCCCTCCGCTGCTTTGCATTAATTCAGATGAGAAAGAGAAACAATTACAATGTCTCTCTTCAACTCTGAAGCTCACCCTACACTGTAAAATTTTTCTCTTACTTCTTGACCTGCTTGGGCCACACATAGACAATTCAAGCCTCATCCAACCTCCTATTTCCTTGTGCAATACTGGAGGAATTGATCACCTTCATAGTGCAAAACGACTGTAGACTCAACAATATACAATTGTAAATAAAGATGTACCTTTTCCAACCACTCAACTAGGAAAGTTGAATTCCATGCATGACTGAGTATATTTTTAGCTGATTCACTAGTTGAACGAGAGATCAGTGAGTTAACAACAGTGATAACTACTCAACTGACCTTTAACTGACTCAATTAATGACTAGAGCTCAATTAAATAAGTTCAACTAAAAATAAATCCACTAGATTGTTATAGTTTAGCAATCAACCCATGCACAAATCTACTTCTATCATATAAATCGAATTTATCAACTTAACTAGGAGACAAAGCCATGTCACTCTAGCTAACTACAATCCAAGTCATCCTGCTAACGTGGAGAATCAAATTTCTCCATTTGAATAAGGCACAAGTCAAATGAAGCCTTTTCTTGCTACAATTCCAACAAAAAAATCTCAAGTGAAGCAATTCCAATAGAAAAAAGGATACATTTTTCTATCCCTTAGCTATGACCAACAAACATAAAAACATAGTAAGAAATAAGGTCGCAACCTAATTTTACCATACATTCCAAAACCATTTTCTCATTTCATGTTCTTTTACAAAAATATATTTTTTGGAACAAGCAATTGGAATAAGAAATATGGATTCCCATTTATTTTGCACAACAACAACACAAGTAAAAATAAAAGAGATACAAAAAGGCTTTAAAGGGAATACTTTCCATGTTCTAGAATTAGGAACAAGGAACAACAAAGAATGAAAATTTTCCATTAGAGTTGGCTCGTAACTTGGCGTTTACTAGGCATCTGTCTTCTCATTTAAATATGAGGTGTAGACCAAATTTTCAAGAAAAAAACTTCAACGCTAAATGGTAAGATGGTAAGGAAGAGGAAAGGAAAACATCACATAACCATCATATCGGATTAGATCATATTAGAATATCTACAACACCCAACAACTTACATTTCATTCACTCTTTAACACAATCCAAACATAATATCTCCAGATGATCAAATACCATCCCTTTGAAGTGAGTTAGTTAACTTTCTTTGCATGCTTCTTATGCTAGATAGTGATTGATTTCACTTTCTTTGCAATATGAAGTGATTGAGTACAACTTCCCTCTCTACAATATTTCTCGATCCATCCTTATGGCTCCATATGGGTTGGAATCCAACCTTCTCCATCGATAGAGAATGGAATCAATTCCTTTCCTTCCTTTTCTTCCCTCTTTGCTAAGGCTTTTCAGGTAGGGGTTCTTTCCCTTGTTTAGTTTGATTTAGTGCCTTTTGGGGAGAGGTCGGCTTTCATATATATATATATATATATATATATATATATATATCTATATATATATATATATATATATATATATATATATATATATATATATAATGAAAGAGATCTAATGACTGGTTGAATATACACGTGACAACTATATCTTATAAATATACAAGGGCTTGTGATTTGGTCTACATTTGTGGAATTTTTGTGAACAAACAAATGCACCTTACATATCAAATAATAAAAGATTTGATGCACCACCTTAACAAGACCATGCATCAACATCATCCATGCTCAAAAGGGAAATGCCTAAACCCAGCTAGATTGGATGGACACTTTGTATTTTACTCATTGCAACAAAACCAAGACATGAGATGAGTTGGAATGAACTCCCTCATTCAAGGACCTTATGAATAGATATGTGAACATAGACATTTGCATATAATATACATATAAATAGGCAGGAAAAACCAACTTCCCATGTCACGGGGAATGAGAACGTGAAGCCTCAAGACACACATAGGTTTTGAATAGAAATTTCTTGTTGCTACCACATTTGCATTTTCCTTCCAAAAATACCTAGTCAGTGTTACACCTCCAAATGCCTATCACTCTCCTCTTCCTCATGGACCCTTGCTCGAACTAGGAAGTATCAATTAGTGCTACTAACTTGTCTTGGTCCCTTCCCCTCCCTTTCTTCCTTTGTGTCAACCCCTGCCATTTTCTCTTTATTTATTGGTAGATAGATTTCAAATATCAAATATTTTCCCTTTGTTAGTGTCAAATATAAATCCCCTCATCTGTTTCAATCAACAAAATTTCCAATCAAACAAGAACTGTACAGAGTTTGAAAAGTGTTGATCGAGAATACATTTTTTTAGCATATTTTTGAGACGTTAAATTTTCTTATGTATTAAGTATGCACATTTTTTTTTAATGTTAATGATTTTCATGCCAATTTGAAAAATGGTGATGCAACGTCAACCCCTTTTTTTGGGCTTATTTTTGACACTTCAAATTTTTTGATATATTAAATATGGATAAGTTTTTTCAAATGTTGGTGATTTTCATGCGGACTTTGAAAAACATCAACTTTTTTCTTTAGGTATATTTTAGACACTATAAATTTTCTTGTCTTAAGTATGCATATTTTTTTTAAATGTTGATTATTGACCCATTTTTCAAGTTGTCTTGATCCTCTTTTTGTTCTTCGTCCTAAGATGTTTGTCTTTTAAGGGTTTTCCAAAGTTGTGTTTTTTGTTTTTGCAATGCCTTTTATAATGCCTTTTTTTGCAGATTTAAAAAAATAATGAAATTAGTATTTTGAGGTTACGATTTTTTATATATTTATATAACACTAATTAATACTTCAATTCACATAAAATAATTGTCACTAAAAATAATAATTTTAAACACTCGAAAAAAATACACATTTTACATATAAATATAATTAAAATAAATATGTATTTCAAGACCTTTTAGCTAAAAATGACACGTGAAATAAAACACTTTTAAGAAAAATTGATTAAAAAAATTGGAAAAATAAGAAGTTTTATTAAATTTTTACGAATTTTATATCAAAAAATAATGGCAGTTGATTTTTTTTTTCAAAGAAAAAGATTCAAATAAATTTTAAGTAAAAATAACAAAAAAAAAAAAACATACAGTTTAAAAATAACAATCAAATTAAAAACAAAAAAAACAAACAAACAAACATACTTTAAAAATAAAAATAAATAAACATAAATAAATAAAAATAAAATAAAATATACAACTGAATTTAGAAAAAAAAAAAACTTAAAATAAATCAAATTAAAATAAAAACATTAAAGTTAAAAAATTAAAATTAAAATTAAAATTAAAAATTAAAAACATTAAAAAAATAAAATTAAAATTAAAAAACATTAAAAAAAAAAAACATTTTAATTTTTTTTTTTAAATTAAGCCCCCCCACCCGCTCGAGACGCGACAGTCCAGAGTAGAGGGAGTTGTTGACCCGTGACTGGAGCAGGCTCCCCCAGGGCGGCTGGGGGGTTTAATTTTTTGTATTTTTTTAAATATTTTGTTTGAGCTTGGGTGGACTACATCTTTAACATGTCCAATATATCGCCACAATCGGGGTGGGGAATTGAACCGGTTACTTCACAACAAGGATTTTCTTAGCAGAGCATCCAATCATCGTCTATCCAAGACCACATAGATTTCTTTATTTTATTTTATTTTAATGATTTTTTTAATTTGTAATTTTTATTTATTTTTTAAATATATATATTATTCAATTAGGTATTATTAGTTTTTTGTAAGCTCACAGAGAAGCATCTTCACCAAATCCAATATATCACCCCTAGGGCGAGGAATTGAACCAGTGACTTCACATCAAGGAGTGCCTTAACAAAGCACCCAATCACCGTCTATCCAAGACCTCGTGGATATCCATTTAGGTATTATTTATTTGTTTTTTATTTTTTTGGTGTTAATTTTTTTTCTCAAATTATGCTTTTTTGAAAATATTTTCTAGTTTTTTCATTTGTTTTTTTCATATGTTTTTTGGCTTTATTTTTATATTTTTTTGTACATTTTTTTATGTCTTGTGTTATATATATATATATATATATATATATATATATATGTTTTAATATATATTTTTATTTACTTGTTATTATTTTTTTGAACTTTTTGTTTTTGTTTTACTGTTAATTTTTTTCAATGTTTTAATTTTTATTTTGTTTTGCAAGGTCCGTGTTGATTCTCGACTAGAAATCTGACCCCATTATGTGTCAATTTGATAGTTGATTTTAAATTTTCTGTTATAATGGATCGAGTCAGCTCCCACAATGTGTTAATTTCATGGTTGGTTTTTAGGTTTTCATTGCAATGGGTCTAGGTCACCTACACTGCATGTCAATTTGATGATTGATTTTTAAATTTTTGTTGCAATGTGTCAAGTTGTCTTAGACTAATATTTTAAAATAGATGTACTTTCAACAATTTTAAAAAGAAATTACTCTTGGTATAATGACTCTTTCATTTAGGTATTCATTTTTAAAGTCTTTTTAGTCATATAATTTTTCCATAATGTCATGATTAAGATATGTAGAAAAATTAAGGTTTTCTGTAGTCATGATCTTTGGTTTTAATTCCATGGTTAAAAAATTGTAAAAATTTTAAGGTTTTTCTAGGCCATGATATTTTTTCTTTAATGCTATGGTTGAAAAGAGTTATAAGTATTTTATCTTTAACACCATGGCTAAAAATTGTTGGAATTTTAAGACTTTTCAGAGATGTGATATTTTATCTTTAATGTCATGCCTGAAATTCATTGGAATTTTAAGGTCGTTTTGTAGTCATTATATTTTATCTTTAATGCCATTGTTAAAAATGTTGAAAATTTACCCCACAAAAAAAGACGTTATTCCAACATCAACACTTCTCATTTTCAAAGTGTTTTTTGCACAAAAAAAAATTGGTTTTCGCTCGCATTTTAAAAAAATATTGAAAATTTACCCAAAAAATAGTGTTGATGAATGAAAAGTGTTGATGCAGCATCAACACTTTTCATTCTCATGTTTTTTTTTCGTGTTTTTTGGGGTTTTTTTGGCTAGTGTTGTCATTTTGAGGAAATAGTTCTCATTTAATTGGAAAGTATGTTAATTGTTTACAATTTTATTGGTACATGACTTCTAGGCTTATTCATGCCTAAAACCACAAACAAATTACCTAGGTGTTTGAAGGAACATTAGAGGAATTTTGAGGTCTAAAATGGGCCTCCTAAGGAAATTATAAAATAATAATGGAAATAATAAAATAAGATTAGATTACATCATCAAATTTTAGAGGGAAAAAATAAAAAAACTACTTTTTTCAACTCATATTTTCAGCTTATCTCCCTATGGGTTTACTCAAATTTCGAGCAAGAATACTCATTGGATGTAGAATTTGATTCCTCATCCAAGGAGCACCCATGTTGCACACTTTCGATAGACCCTACTACACAAAAAATGAGAAATACATGAAAAACGTGATTGCAATCATACTTTTCAAGTATTTCTCAGTTTTCGTGTAGCAGGGTCATCGAAAATATGCAACATGGGTACTCTTTGGATGAGGAATTAAATGTTTATTTCAGCGAGTACTCCCACTTGAAATGTGAGTAAAACATTAGGGAGATAAGGTGAAAATACAAGCTGAAAAATAGTTTTGTTATCTTATTATTTTTTAATCTTTTTACTCTAAAAATGGTGAATCATCCCCCATGGTTGACATCATCACCTTGAATCATATTGGTTCTTATAAAGTTTATTTTGGTTGTACATTTTTGTTAGGAGGTCCATTTTAGACCTCAAAATTCCTCTAATGAATGTTCCTTCCATTTTTACCATTATTTTGACCATAATACATAATATAAACTATATGTAGTTTTATATGTCAATTGGATTAATTGAAACATGTAGGCTCATAGGTAGAAGTGTTGTGACCACGCTCTTGTAACAAGTGTAGGAACCTTCGTGAGTACTCATTTTATTTATTACTAATGGTGCCATACATACAAATAATATTATCAACAAAATAAATTATGTATCCCAAGGTTACAACGTTATAAAAATAATAAACAGTAGTAGATGCTCTTTTAATTTAATTCATCCATTGATGATTACAACCAACATAAAATACTATACACATACAAAATAATTATTTTCTTTATTCCAATAGTTTGATTATTCATCTATCCATGTGTCAACATCTCACTAAAGCTCTCCTGAATTTATTTTCTTAATTTCTTATTAAAAATGTTATTTTCCATCACCCGCACATGTTTACACATTTCTTCTCCTATTTTTCCCTGGATCCCAATTTATATTCCCTATTTTGTGTTCATTAACTTAAGTCAATAGGTAGGTCTCAAATTTTGTCCCCCAACTACTCCCTAATTTTTTTCAAGTTAAAAACTTAGTTGGATATTTTTTTGTTATACTCTTTCCACATGGAAGTTCTATCGTGAAATTTAATTTCTCAATTTTAAATTGTTATTCTTTAATTCCATGCACAACCCCATTTTCTTAATGAGAGTCATTGTCATTGGATTAATGTTTCTATTTTAGCTCTATGTTTCGTTTTCTATTTTTTATTAGAGAAATTTAGATACTTAGGAGTTATCTATATATATATATATATATATATAAAGGTTTTCCAAGAGTGAGGATGTTGGGTTACTTATTCGGTTCAACTTTTATAATTATACCTATTCTCCCTTTCCCCAAAGTTTAGTTATGATTTAATTCTCCCAAAACCCTTTTACTTACATTATGTGTATTAGTAGTTATCATTGCATAAGCATGAACCATCATTTACCTTCCATTATTATCATGATGCCAAGGGTGTCAAGTCAATTGTCCCCTTAAAGAAGTTCCATGGGTACCATGTTGCTTTCCCTTCAGACATTCATGACTAAGAGAGGAAACTGGGCACTATGACAAATGTCGCTGGCATATCCTCTATCACCCTATATTGTGAGACTAATGGTGATGGGGATCAATGGATACACCTTGATGTGTACCCCCTTAGTAAATCCTTGTGAATGACCCAATCTAGGGCCTGCCCTCATGGCATCATGCACTTCAAGGCAAAGGGCTCCTAATACCTTCCAACCAAATTCACAACAAGAGTATTAGTGGTGGAATCAAGGACGTTGTCCCACCCCTTGCATGAAATTCCATATGTACTGTACATCCGCATTACCTATGTGCGAGTCGTTTGACCAAGATACTAACCTATGCTTGTAACCATCATAATGAGATTAGTAACTATAGCAGAATATTATTTAAAACTTCAATTATAATATCAATTATATGCAATCAATGAAACCAAAGGTTTTTGACTCATCACATGGATGTGTATCAAAACTCAACGGTATAAATAAGTCAAATTTTATGTGGGGAGGAGCTCCCAAGAGCTAGTCTACCGAAAAATTTGTTTGGGAGATCTATTGCTCAAATATTCCCCACTACCACTCAAGGGAAAACCACTTACCAATGTGGAAGCCCCGGAGGGTGGAAAATGGTTTCTGTTGAAACCATTCATAACAGAAGGCAATCATGTAGCAAGTGATCTAGCTCACCCACCTCACGTCATCCTCCACTTCCATGTCACCTTCCATCACAATCCTTCCATATTGTTTTCTCTGTATCCTCATCATTTTCATTCTCTTGCTTTACTGTTAAACAAAACTCTACTCCGCTCCATTCTATCCTTATCACTCTAGATGCACTTCACTCTTTCTCTCAGCTCAAAATTGCAATGTCCTCCTCCAAATCATATAGGTAATAACATCCTCCATCTCTTCTACTTTTAATTAAAAGGAAAGCTGCTAAAATGGCCAAGAAAGATGCTATGTTTGTGCCAAATACACACATTCTTCTAATGGATATAGAGAGGGAGAGTTTTGACCCCGTATGTTCACTGGAACTCATGCAAATTTGGAAAAACCTATTTGCTACTAAAATTGAGTCAGAGAACCCCTTTCGAGTAATTAAGTATGATCTTCTTGCTACCATTATTCCCCATACTTATCCCTTCCCAAAGTTTATCGATTGGTTGACTTCATCTCTTTACCCCCAATGAAATTTCGTGATGAATTCCTCAGGGGAGAACATTTTACAAGTCTCTTCTCAATTAATTCGTCAAGCCCTATGTTTTCCAAAGTCTGATAGTTATACCACTTTCAAAGATGATTCTCTTTTATCCACTTATTGATATCTTTCTGAGGAGGATAATAAGAAGCTATTTGAACTCATCTCCCCCCCCCCCAAATCTGCTCTTTCTTCAACTATTACTAAGTTTCCCATAACCCTATTTTTTGAAATTTCTAAAACATTTTTTTCGATTATTATGGGAATATTGGGGAAGGACGATACAAATATTACCAATTTCTAGGCTTTGGGATTTTTCAATCTAATGATACAATCATACACAACATTAGATATTCTATCTTACTGGGAGCACTCCATCAACCTTCAATTCAAGAATTTCAACATCACTTGATGCTTCATATTTCCATCTCCAATTGTTTATCTTTTAGTATACACCCATGCCAATCAATTTATTGATGGGGTTGAATATTTTTTATCCTAATAAATAGAAGCAACTTTTAATTAATTTGGCTGATATTGTTAGAAGGAGTGATAATAATGGAGTATTTTCCAACTATATATCTTGTTTTATGTCAGTTGTATATAAGATCATAAATGGTTAGCCTGCTCCCAAAATCCTTCCACAAGCTAAGTACTTGTTTCACTTGAGTAAAGATTTTAGAGTTTTTGATTGGTACATATTGGAGGATTGTTTATAAATGAGGTTATATGGTGCATAAATTCCACTATACAAGCTGCTTGTATTTGCACCACTGATAATTTTTTCTTTGGAATTTATCAAACAAAGCCTAAATGTGGACCAGATTCATTTTGTCCCGGCTTGGAAAGGTTTCCGGTTTAAATTACCTAAAACAGTGGGTCCTTTTATTGTGAATAATACACATGTTATATAAGAAGTTGAAAGCATGATGCAAGAATTGGGTTTTGGACAAGGAGAAAAATGGAATTATGATCCTCATCAATCAATTTCCAAAATAAGAATGGAAATAAATTTTGCTCCATATACCCATGAAGAAAAACCAGAGTTGGAAAAGTCTTGGTATGGAGAATTCATAGCAAAAGATATATGTAGAAACTCCTCTTCCTAAGGAAAAAGGTTTGAATAGGAAATCCCTTGAATTTATGGACATTGATACTGAAGGCTCACAATCTAGTAAGAAATCTAAGGTTCAAGGATGAGAAATTGAAATTTCACAATTGATTGAAAATCCCTCAAGGGAAATAGGATTCCAAGTACAATTGAGAGATACAAGATGTTCGCCTTCATCCCCAATTCCTACCAAAGAGGAGGCTTCTTCCCTCAATGCTTTGCAAGAATATTTCTAGCGAATAAAGGAGAGAAATGTAAAAGTAATGGGAATATTACAACACATATGGAGGCTCAATCAAACCCAAATTACCAGACTAGAATCCTATCAGCCATGGACCTGAAAAGGAACCAACTCAAAATATCTCTTACTCATCCAATTTCTCAGACTTTTTCATCAGGCATAAATTTCAAGACAATAGATTTGTTTGGATACTAATTGCATTCCTTTATCTGAGAAGATCAATATACATAGGAAAAAAGGTGAATTGAATTGTAATGATCTTCATAAGTCTTCTTTGGCAGCCAGTAAAGTAGAGGAACTCTTGGAAAAAGTGATATACCAACTTAAACAGGAAAGGGAAAATTATAGAGACCTACATACCCAAAATGAAGAAGTCACAAATTCAATCATCAAAATAGGAGTAAATCTGTGAAGTACAAAGTCTGAAGTTCAAACATTGAGGAAGAAATTAAAGATGCCTGCAGTTGAACATATTGAGACACTTGAACTAGCTCAGGTGGATAAAGAAAAGGAAAATTTGACAAAAGAACTACTGAGAACAAATCAAGAGTTAGAAATCCTTAAGAAACAAAATGTAGAATTGCAACAGAAAATAGATAAGCATGTTTGTACTGTGGTAGTTTCAGCAAATTCAGAAAACCCTACAGAGAAACTAACAAGGGTTATGACCAAGTTAAAAATCTCAGAAGATAAAATTAGTAAGCTGCAAAGGAGCCTGGAGGATTCCAAATGACAATTGAGTATAAAAGAGAGACATCTTTATTTAGCAAAGGAAAATTTGAATAAGGAAACCCTCAAGCATCAAACAGCAAAGGAGGAAATTAAGGAACTGAAGGCCAATCTCAAAGGTAACATGTCCTTAATTCAAGAAAGCATATTATTTGGGACGATATAATTCAACAAGTTCAAGCTATTTGGGACTGATCCGGATTTAAATAGGAACGCAACAAATTACAGAGATAACCATAAATACAGAGATGAGATAACCATAAATACTGAGATGCAATGGAAATAATAATTCATTTCATTACTGTAAAATACTGAAATGTGCTTACAAACAAAATTAGAAATAAATCAGCTAGGGCGATGGTAGCTTATCTTTGAGAAGAGATGCGGCAGCTACATGCCTCTGAACTATGTTACAATGAGGCTCGAAGGCCTATTTATTATTGAGAAACAATGGAAAACCTTTCACATCCCGAAACCTAACCCTAGAAGATGAAACGCCAAATTGTGGGCCCCGTTTGGGTAAATTGGTACATCAATTTCCCGGGGTCGTAACTTTGGCATACGATCTCCGTTTGATGCGTACAATAGCTCGTTAGAGAGATCTATCCGATCACTACCACTTTCGGCGCCCCAGATTTCCAAAAAAACGTCGTTTAGGGCCGCAAAACGGCTCCGGAAGTTTAGGACCCGAAAAACTGCTAAAAATAGTAAATTGGGCTACAATTTAGGAAATTGAAAAAGTTGAAAGGGACAGTTGTGGGGGTCCAAATGGGATAGGTGGGTGGACACCAACATCCACCTGGATCATTCTTGCCCCCTTAGGAAGCAATGGTCCCCATTGCATTGAGTTCCTCCCTGAGATGAGGAAGCTTCTACTGAGCTGGGTCTCTGGTGAGTTGTTCTGCAATCTCTAATGTGTCCAGAAATGGTGAGAAGCATGGTCGACGATAGTCCACATTGAACACTCGGTGCAAGCCAAGGAATGGAGGAATGTTGTGCTTCAAAGCATTGCTACCCATAGCCTTGGTACTAGTGTAAGGACCATGTCTGAGTCACCTAAGTTTCTGATGGGTTCTGGTAAGGCGTTCTCTCTCTAGATGTAACCAAACTTTGTCGCCCACCTGAAACTTGTGGGGTACCCCTGTGGGTGAGGGGAAGTTGTTCCTGTGTCTTGTCATGACTGTATCCCTTTGCTGCTGCTGCTGCATGGAGGAACCTTTGCAGGGGTCATGGATGTGATGACAATCTTCCCCTTACTTTGGGAGTGAACCAGACAGATGAATTTCCTGGTCTGGGAGATGAGCTTGCTGCCTTTCTTAGCGGTGATCAAAGATGTGGCGGTAGGTGGGGCTACCTCCGGTATCCTATATAATGAATTATTCAAAGAAATAATGACAACACGAGGCCTTGACTCATACACAGCATGTCGCCTCCACAAGTATGGTTGGCCTAGTAATACATCACAAACATCCAGAGGTGTAACATCACAAAATACCTCATCTGTGAATGGCTTCATGCTATAGGGAAGGCGGCACTGCTGGCGAACTTTGAGATCTCGTCCTTCATGAAGCCACCCGATATTGTATGGCTGTGGGTGTGGTGTAGATGGTAGGCCCAACCACTTCATGGCCTCTGTTGAAATAAGGTTCTTTTGGCTGCCACTGTCGATAATCAATTGCAGTGGTGAACCCTTCACCCACATTTGTGAGTGGAAACGATGCTCCCCTTCCTCTGGATTTTTCGGCTCATTTTTCTAGATCTTGGTGGTGGCAACAGTGGCGCTGGGATTTGCATCAATGATTTGCTTCCCCTTTCCATTCCCCTTGTCGGGTTCTGGCTCAGGGTCGGAACATGCATCTGATTCAGAAGCCCTTCAGCTCAGCCACCAACGACTGCTTGGTCTGACACTCACTTGTGTTATGAGTGGGACTCTTGTGGAACTCACACCACTTCCCTGTGTCCTTCTTCAGCTTCATGGTGTTGTTATTTTCTTGTGGCTTTGACGGGTTGTCTTAGGTCACCCCGTCTTGGCTTTGTCCTTTGGGCTTCGGATTTGCAGATCCAAAGTCTCGCTTCTTCTGTTTGAACTTTTGCTCAATTTTGACAGTTATCGGTACGCCGTGCCGAGCGAGGAGATGTTCAAGAACACCATCTCTTCCTGGATGTATCTGTGTAGGCAGCCACGGTATTTGAGTACCAGATGCAGCTCAGAATCTTTGATACCCAACTGTGTGCGAAGGGTATGAAAAATGTTTGTGAACTCTGGCACATCTTGGTCTCGTCCCTGCCGCAGTGTGGTCCATTTGATGTACTTGTCCTCGTAGCTTTTGACAGGGTAGTACTGCTCCTTGATGGCATCCCGGAAGTCATTCCAAGTGGGTGCGGCTGAAAATAGTGAGCCTGTACTTTCATCCTTCTCCTTGCAGTAGGTTTCCCACCAATCCTTGACGTGGGGGGCTGCTTTGAGAAGAGCGAAAACAATCTTTTCCCGATTTGAAAATTCATGAACAGAAAAATACCCATCTAGCAGATTTAACCATTTATCTACAGCATCTGCATCTATTTGACACTCGAAGATGGGGATTTCAAAATTAACTTGTACCTTAAACGGTGTGGCGTTTCCAGAGTAGCTGTTGGAAGCCGATGCGTCGCCTCTGGGTAGCCGTTGAAGGATATGCGCAAAGCTATCCATCATCGCGTTCCTTTGCCGCTCGAGGGCTTCTTCGAGCAATATTTTGATGGGATCTCCTGCTCCCTCATCTTTCTTCTCATCCACCATGGGAGGCCGTCGAGATTTGTGAGGCTGGTCTTGCAAAGGTTCGACCAGTTCAAGCCCTAACTCCTTATATCCCAACCTCGTTGGGGACATGCAAAGAAAAAACAGATCGCTCTGATACCACTGATCCAGATTTAAACAGGAACGAAACAAATTACAGAGATAACCATAAATTTAAATATGAGATAACCATAAATACTGAGATGTAGCGGAAATAATAATTCATTTCATTACTGTAAATACTGAAATGTGCTTACAAACAGAATTAAAAATAAATCAGTTAGGGCGATGGTAGCTTATCTCTGAGAAGAGATGTGGTGGCTACATGCCTCTGAAATATGTTACAATGAGGCTCGAAGGCCTATTTATTGTTTAGAAACAATGGAAAACCTTTCACATCCCAAAACCTAACCCTAGAAGATGAAATGCCAAATTGTGGGCCCCGTTTGGGTAAATTGGTACATCAATTTCCCGGGGTCGTAACTTTGGCATACGATCTTCGTTTGACGCGTACAATAGCTCATTAGAAAGATCTATTCGAGCACTACCACTTTGGGAGGAAGCATCAGCCCATGCCCTTATGTTGACCCAGATTTCCCAAAAAACGTCGTTTAGGGCTTCAAAACGGCTCCGGAAGTTTAGGACCCAAAAAACTGCTAAAAATAGTAAATTGTGCTACAATTTAGGAAACTGAAAAAGCTGAAAGGGATAGTTGTGGGGGTCCAAATGGGATAGGTGGGTGGCCACCAACATCCACCTGGATCAGGGACTGCATGAATGCTATTGTAGAAGAAAAAGACATAATAAAGGCCACCGAAGCAATTATTACTGCAAATAAAAATAAAGCACAAGAGAGCACCCAAATGGATAAGAAAATTATTAACTATTTAAATTCTAAATCTTCATACTAGCTAAAAGTTGTAGACATTATGTAGAAATTTTGAATAATATGACACTTATTCACAGAGATTATCCTGATTATACACTATTGCGGAATGCATGCATAATACATAACCTCCTTTACGTTGATCATCAATTTTGCGGAATTAAAAACAATGAAACATCAATCGCATGCACACATTAACTGTTATGAAACCAGCTCAAGAAAAGATAGAAAAGATAGATCCATGCCTTAGAATTCAGCCTCTTCGAGGGGGCAACCTCCTTTACATTACATAAATGAACAATTCTTGGATGATACAAATGACAAAACCTCCTTTCTATATATAGGAGTGTAAGGAGTCACAATATAATCTAGCCGACCTAACAATAATAATATAAAGCCACAAAAATAACAATAGAGGGATTCTATGGGGCACAGAAATAACAATATGCGGGTAATAAGGGCACAACAATATAAATAAGGGGTATAACTACAATAGTAATGGGGTAATCACTAGTATTATAGGGACCCAACATGCCCCTCTCCTTCAAAAAAGTGTTGTCCTCAACGCTTGAGAAGTTCTGGATACTTCTGCATAAAATTCTCATCCTCCCATGTGGAATCTTCAGCGGATAAGTTCTTCCACTTGATAAGATACTCTGAAATTGATCGATTTCGTAGCTGTCGAGTTCTTGTTTCTGTGACTGCTTCCGGTTCCAATATAATTTTTCCTTCCTCGTCAAGTTCTGGCAATATTGTTTGAACTGGGAGCTTGTCGCCTATAATCTTCTTTAAACATGAAACATGGAAAACTGGGTGCACTCGAGAAGCTGCAGGAAGCTCCAATTTGTATGCCATAGTACCAATCTTTTCCAACACCTTGTACGGACCATAATACTTTGGTGATAATTTATTATCCTTCTTAGCTTGCTTTAGGGACATTTGCTTATATGGTTGTAGCCGTAGGAATACCCAATCACCTACATCAAAACTTCTTTCCCTGCGATGTTGATTTTCCTGTTGTTTCATTCTATTTTGTGCCAACACGAGGTTATCCTTTAAGAGTTGGAGGACTTGTTGTTGATGTTCGATGTGATGTTCCACTGCCTGAACCTTAGAATTTTCTCTTAAATATGATGTGATTGATGGTGGTTGGTACCCATAAAGTGCCATAAATGGGGTCATTTTTGTTGTTGTATGGAAGGAAGTGTTATACCACCATTCAGCCAGAGGCAACCATTTGACCCATTGTGTCTGTTTATCAGATACAAAGCAATGAAATCCTTCCAAAAATTTGTTTACTATCTCAGTTTTCCCATCAGATTGAGGATGATAAGATGAGCTATGAGCTAACTGAGTACCAAGACAAGAAAATAATTATTTCCAAAAATTTCCAGTGAAAATGGGATCTCTGTCACTTACAATAATCTTTGGGTTTCCATGTAGCTTTTGAACTGTTTCCATAAATGCAGTAGAAATTGTACTGGCTTTAAATGGATGTGATAATGCACAAAAGTGTGCATACTTGGTAAGTCCGTCAACTACCACCATGATGACACTCTTTCCCTCAGACTTGGGTAAATCTGTGATAAAACCCATTGAAACCTCCTCCCAACGTTGGCTTGGAATGGATAAAGGTTGTAATAGACCCGGTGTCTTAATTGTTTCAACTTTATTTTGTTGGCAAACCAAACATTCTGCCACAAACTTTTGAATATTTGATTTAAGGCCATACCAAAAAAATTCCTTCTTAACCCTGTGGTAAGTTTTTAAAAATCCTAAGTGCCCTCCTAAGGGAGAAGTGGGCAATTCCATAAGAATCTTTTGTTTTAGCTGGGAATTCTTACAGAGGTATAAGCAATCTTTGTACCATAACGAATCATTTTTCCAGCCAAATGTATCAGAAGTATTGGAATCTTGTTGTAGCTTTCGAATAAGTGCCCACACTTCTTCGTCATTCTTCCATTCCTCCTTTGCTTCATTTATCCAATCTGGTTGGATAATAGAAATGGCACACAACAATGCTTCCATATCCTCATCCTTTCTTGAGAGTGCATCTGCCACCACATTTTGCTTCCCTTTTTTGTAGATGATTTCAAAGTCATAACCCAACATCTTTGTGACCCACTTTTGTTGCTCTTCAGAGGATAATCTTTGTTCTAAAAAGTATTTAAGGCTATCATGATCCGTTTTTACCTTGAAGTGTCTTCCCATTAGGTAGGGTTGCCATTTCTTAAGTGCATGGAGTATTGCCAACATTTCCTTCTCATAAATAGCTTTGCTTAAAAACTTTCCCTTGTTTGGACGACTTTCAAAAGCAATGGGTCTTTCATCTTGCATTAGAACAGCACCAATTCCATTTCCTGAAGCATCACATTCCACAATAAAGGTTTTTGTGAAGTCCGGTGTAGCTAAGACTGGTGCTTGGCACATTGCCTCTTTAAGATGTTTAAAGGCCTTTGTTGCTTCCGGAGTCCATGAAACTGAATCTTTCTTCAATAATGTTGTTAGAGGTGTTGCTATTCTCCCATAATTCTTAACGAACTTGCGATAATACCTTGTCAACCCAAGAAATCCTCGCAGATGCTTTATGGATGTGGGGATTTTCCATTCCTTAATGGCTTTAATTTTGCTAGGGTCTACCTTAACTCCTTCATGAAATACAATATGACCCAAATATTCCACCTCCTGGACTCCAAAGAAACATTTGGATCTTTTTGCATATAATTTTTTCTCCTCCAATAGTTGTAACACCTTGTCAACATGTTCAACATGATCCTTCCAAGACTTGTTGTAGATTAGTATATCATCAAAAAATACTAACACAAATTTTCTAAGGAATGGTTTGAAAATTGAATTCATCAAACCTTGAAATGTTGAAGGTGCATTGGTAAGGCCAAAAGGCATGACCAAAAATTCATAATGACCCTCATGAGTTCTAAATTCCGTTTTCAGAATGTCTTCAATCTTCATTCTGATTTGATGATATCCCGAACGAAGATCCAACTTGGTGAAGTAAATTTATCCATGCAATTCATCCAGTAATTCATCAATGACAGGAATGGGGAACTTATCTTTAATAGTGATCTTGTTGAGCTCCCTATAATCTGGACACATGCGCCATGATCCATCCTTCTTGTGCACCAATACTACTGGAGCTGAGAAAGAACTTTGACTTGGTTGAATTATACCAGCCTCTAGCATTTCTGCAACCATACGTTCAATTTCACTTTTTTGGACATATGGATATCTGTACAGCCTGATGTTTGGAGGAACACTTCCTGGAATCAGATGAATAGCATGATCATGATCATGCATAGGTGGGAGACCTTTGGGAGTCTCAAATACCTTGGAATGATTGTCCACGACTTTTTGGAGATCTGGAGAAATAGATTATTCCAATGTGGAAACATCTAGCGAACATAATTGTGCAATTGCACCTCTTTGCTCCTTTTTTAGAAGCTTTGTCATGCCATTAGAGTTGATTATCTTTCCTAGTTTCCCTGCAATACCCCTTAATTCAACTTCCTTTCCTTCCACAGAAAATTTCATGAAAATTTCTTGAAAATTAAAATCTATTGTACCCAAGGATTGTAGCCATTGGACTCCTAGTACAACATCAGCACCTGCCATTGGAATGGAAAGCATTGGGCTAGTCAATACATATTCTCCCATGGATAGCTTGATATTATGGCACTTTCCAGAACAATTTATTGCTCCTCCATTTGCAATCATCACTTGACACTCTGGTGCTGGATATAGGAAGCAATTCAATTCTTTTGCTACCCTACAATGAATAAAATTGTGGGTGCTTCCTAAATCAATCAACACTATTACCTTTTTCTTCTTGATTTTTCCTTCTATCTTGATGGTTTGAGGAGTGGTAATTCCTGCCAATGCATTACAAGATATGGTCGGATTTATTTTTTCTTCATCTAGGCTTTGTTCCTGAAATATATCCTCTTCTTTTGACCTTTCTTGCTCCTTTTCTTCTTCCTCTTCACAATCTATGTAGAATAGTTTCTTCTCAGCACACTTATGACCTTTTGTGTATTTGCTATCACAATTGTAACAAAGCCCTTTTGCTCTTTTTTCTTCCAATTGTTGTGGTGTCAACCTTGTAGGTTGTGGAAGACTATGGGCAACAACACTTCCATCTTTATAGTTGTGAATGGTATGCTTCCTAGTTGCCATAATTTTTCTTTCCATTTTTCTTTCTAACCTGAATGCCTTCTCTAATGAATCAGGTTCCCAAAGGTGCACATCATGTTGGATATTATCCTTTAAAGACCCTATGAACACATCAATCCTATGCTCCTCTGGAATATCTTTTACCCTTATGTTCAATTTTTGGAACTCCTCAATGTGCTCCATTATTGAACCCTTTTGTTTGAGACTTATCAATTTTCTAAAAAAAGTGTTGCTTTTTGTATCCTCATAATGTGCTATCAATTCTTCTATAAAATTTCCCAAGTGATAAACTGTTTACGAGAACAAATCCATTGATACCATACAAACTGATTTGGTTCCAAATATAAAGTTTCCATACGTACCTTTTGTGTGTTTTGCACATTATTGAGATCGAAGAATTGCTCCATCTGTAATATCCATGTGGCGGGATCCTTGCCATCAAACTTCCTCATATCGATTTTTGGAACATGGTGATTCTTTGATCCAACATTAGAGTCTATGGAATCATGATTAACATTTCTTTTGTTCTCATCATGAGTTTCCTTTAGTACCCTTTCACCCTTAGGGACTATTTCTTGTAGCAACTTATTCATATTTACCTTCAATTCGTCCATGTCTGTCTTCAAATCTATCTTCAAATCATCCATCTTAGCTTCCACGTCAATCATCTTAGCTTCTACGCCTTTCTTTAAATAGTCCATCTTAGCCTCTACACCTTTCTTTAAACCATCCATCTTAGCTTCTACATCTTTCTTTAAACCATCCATCTTAGATTCTGTTCCTTTTTGTGCAAGGGACAGTTGTTGCAGTTGGTCTTGTAATTTTGATATATCATGTTGCATTTCTTCCTCTTCTTCATGAGTCATGCTAGAGCTTTCAAGTTCCTTACTAGGTGTTTGCATTTTCTTTCCTCGGGGCATCAGTTACCGATAATAATTCTCTACTATGCCCTTTGAATTCCTTCTAAATAAATTTTCAAACCAAGCTTAAGCAAAAATTTAAGAAAATCTACACACCTTTTTTCACTTTGTAGGAGCTCGATATTGCCTCTGATGGATCTCTGTACTTTCCAATCATCTACTTCTAAATTTGTGATCTGCAGTAGCCCTCTATGTCCTCTTTCCAATGCCACAAGTCTGACCCAAATTGGTTTCTCCAAGGAAGAGATATGTGAAATCTCCCATAGTGACTTTCTTATAGACTAGTTCAGTAGAGCGAACTTGTACGATGTGCCACGAGTCACTGTTTTGACCTTTGGATCTAAAACATGCGTACAAGAAACTACATTTTTTTCTCTTTCTGTACCTTTTTATGAAATTTCAATCCGATCCTCAGAGAGAAAGTTATGACGATTTTCCCCAGGTCACCTGTTTTGAATGTAATTCAGGATTCTGCAAAAAGACCAAGTTCCTCAGATCATATCTCCGAAAATATCACGCGAAAAGCTCTGAAATTTGGACCCAAGGTTCAGCGCCAATTCTTCTCAAATGGGTTTTTTTTGCGACTTCTGAAACGTCACAGAAAAAAAAGTTATAGCGAAAATTCCACGATGACCTGTTTGGAGCAGCGAAACCCTAGAATCCAAAGCTCTGATACCAAATGTTATGAAACCAGCTCAAGAAAAGATAGCAACGATAGATCCACGCCTTAGAATTCAGCCTCTTCGAGGGGGTAACCTCCTTTACATTACATAAATGAACAATTCTTGGATGATACAAATGACAAAACCTCCTTTCTATATATAGGAGTCTAAGGAGTCACAATATAATCCAGCCAACCTAACAATAATAATATAAAGCCAGAAAAATAACAATAGAGGATTCTATGGGGCACAAAAATAACAATATGGGGGTAATAGGGGCACAACAATATAAATAAGGGGTATAACTACAATAGTAATGGGGTAATCACTAGTATTATAGGGACCCAACATTAACACAGTATGTACTGGGGAAAGCATATAGCTAAAAACCCCCACTATCTATATATTATAATGATAGAGAACATGTAACAATACATAGTATAATACTCCACACAAGTACTCAGTACTATCTCCACCTGTTACACACAAACTAGCTCAGATCTAAATCAAGTCACGGGTTCAAATCTCCTCTGCTGTCTGCCTGCCTCTATTGCGCAATCCAAAGTAAGAATAGGAATGATCCAAACTTGTTTTTCTTGGCTTGTACTGCGCAATCCTCATTGGTAATCTCCATAATGCATGTGAAAATCTCATGCACATCTATAGTCACAACTGATAGCAGTCTCACTCTTTCACACACCTCTAACACTTGTCTCCACTGAACTATCCATGCACTGAGTTAACTGATGTATTCTTTAGTTGATTTATGAGTTAATAATTAGTGAATTAATTCACATCACTCATCACTAGTGTATTCTGCAGTTAGACTAAATACAACTAGTTCAACCAAGTCAAATTGAACACAACTCCATCAACTCCTCAATCAACTCCACCAAACTCAATTTCTTGAGTTCTAACTGAATTCCATCATGCAATAGCTCAACTGACCCATAAGAAAAGTGTATTTCCTTCTGACAATTGCATGTGCCACATCCGTAGCTCGAACTGAAGTGCTCCAAGAGGATAAGATAATGTTTATAGTCCAAATATTATTAAGAGCTAATAATATTCGACTGTTCTATTTTTAGACTGGTAGTCTAAAAATAGACTACGCCCATATGTCTAAAAATAGACTTTATGCAAAAAATAGTCTGCAGGCCCACTTAGTGAAGGCGACTCCTTTCCACTAAGCTCCATCATCTTGTTACATTTTCAACACTCCCTATCAACAAGATATGGATTATCTGCAACACCTATCCTTCCTCAGTGGTATTTGAATTTGCTCCTAGTGAGCGCCTTCGTCAAGATATCAGCATCCTGATCCTCCATAGGAATGTATGAAAGTAACACGATTCTCCGCTGCACACAATCTCTGATATGATGGTACCTGATGTCAATGTGCTTAGATCTATCATGAAATACTGGATTAGGCGAGAGTTTAATGCAACTTTGGTTATCACAATAAATCACAGTAGTCTCCAAGTGTGATCCGAACAACCCGACCAGGATCTTCCTCATCCATATAGCCTCACATGCAGCCAAACTTGCTGCCATATACTTGACCTCTACTGAACTGAGTGCCACGGATCTCTGCTTCTTGCTGTACCAAGAAACTGTTGTCGACCCGATACTTAAAATCCCTCCAGATGTGCTCTTTCTGTTCGTTGGGCTCCCTGCCCAATCTACATCCGTGAAGCCACATAGCTTCACCTCATACTCCTATCTATACCACAATCCATATCTTGATGTGCCTCTGAGATAACGCAATACATGCTTGCCTGCCTTCCAGAAGAGCTTGGTTGGCTTAACCATAGCTTGTGAAAGTTGGTTAACAGCATAGCATATATCGGGTCATGTATTGACCAAATACATAAGTGACCCCACCAATTGTCAATAAACAGTGGCATCCACTACCTCCACTGAAGTAGCATCATCCTTCCTCCAACCTCCAGGAAGAGGAGTATCAACAGGCTTGCAGCCATGCATGTTGAACTTCTCCAATATCTCCCGAGCATACTTACCCTGAGAAAAAAATAGTCCATAACTACGCTGCAAAATTTCCAATCCCAAGAAATAATGAAGGAGGCCCAAGTCCTTCATCTCAAACCCCCTAGCAAGGTCCTCCTTGCATGAAAGTATCAACAGCTCATCACCTGTTAAAATCAAATCATCTACATAAAGTACAATGATAAGCAAATTACCCTCCACCACAATCTGGTATAGGTTAGGATCCACCTCACTCTTGGAGAATCCAAGTCCAGTGAAATAACTGTCTATCCATGTGTACCAAGAACAAGGTGCTTGTTTCAACCCATACAACGCTCTCTTGAGCCTGCAAACATGCGACTCACTACTGAAGATCTTGAAACCTTCAGAATACTCTATGTACACCTCCTCCTCCATGACTCCATTGAGGAATGCAGTCATCACATCCATATGATGAATGTGCCACCCCATCTGTGCTGAGAGAGCAAGAATCGTCGGTATGGAAGAATACCTTGCGATAGGTGCAAAGGTCTCCTCATAATCGATCCCCTCTATCTGTGAGATGCCTCGAGAAACAAATCTTGCCTTGTACTTCTCCACACTCCTGTTAGCTACCTGCTTCACTTTGTAGATCCATCTCGAACCCACCACTAATTTCCCCTCCAGTCTTGGGACAATCTCCCATGCACTGTTTCTAACAATTGAATCATACTCTTCCACAATGGAATCTACCCATGCGGGATCCTCCACAGCTTCCTCAAAATAATATGGCTCAGTCACGACACATTTTCTCACAAGATACATGTATCTAGTGTACCAATCAGGTGACTGTCTTTGTCTGCGTTGGCCAGTAGGTGGTCCTACAACCTTCTTTGCATATTGAGCCAGTCGCTCAACTTTTGTAGTGTGCTTTCGCCCTCTGATGGTTGGCGCTGCATGAGTGGTCTCTTCCACTCCATTAACTTCATCTTGTGGCTGATCCACGTCCTGAAGCTCATCCTTAGGAACTAATAGCTCCTCATCCGCATGCAAGTGTGGTTCCCTCTCAAGCAAACACTTCATGGCTTTCTCCTCCTAAAATTTAATATCCCGTCGCACAATAGTCTTGCGACTGTCTGGAAAATACACACGATAGTTGTGGGGCGTATCAGTGTACCCCACAAATATCCCAACCTCTTTGGTCGGCTCTAGCTTCTTCCTGGCATCCTTCGTCACATGCATGTAAATGTTAGAACCAAAAATCCTCAAATGAGAAATATCAGGCCTCTTACCAGAATAAGCCTCCTTAGGTGTACTCATGCCAAGTATCCTGTGAGGACAATGGTTCTGCACATATACTGCAATATTGCATGCTTCCACCCACAAGTGAAGGGGTAGGCCCTGATCATGCAACATCGTCCGTGCAGCACCCACAATCGTTCTGTTCTTCCGCTCAGCAACCCCGTTCTACTATGGGTTATGGGGAGCTATGAGTTCTCTTTGAATCCCTTCTGCACTGCAGAAGTCCTTCAACTCGCCAGAGATGAATTCACCACCATTGTCACTCCTAAGAGCCTTCACCTTCTTCCCCGCTTCCTTCTCCACCAATGCTTTGAACTCACAGAACTTTGAGTATGTCTCGCTCTTCTTCTGCATGAAGAAGATCCAGCACTTCTGAGAGAAATCATCAACAAAGATCACGTAGTACCTATGCTTTGTTGTCGAAGCTACTAAGAAATGTCAACACACGTCTGTGTGAATTCTCTCAAGGATCGTCGTGGCGCGACTATACTTCTCGTGAAAGGTGGCTTTCACAAATTTTCCCAAAGTACACCCCTTGCACTGATCTGACTACGCAAGAGTGCCTTTAGGAAGCCCAGTAGTAATCTGCTGCAGTATCTTCAAGGCTCCATGGTGAAGGTGGCCCAATCTCCTATGCCACAGCTCGCCATCATCCTGGCTCACCAATCCTTCTTCCTTGCATGCCATTGCTGCGCAACCATCTACATGCAACTGATAAAGGTTCCTGACTCAAACCCCTATCTTCTGGGTTTCTCCAATTGTCTTACTACGTAGGAAAGCCTTTCCCTCGCTGAAAACAACACCATATCCCTTGTCTTCTAACATCGCCACAAAGATAAGATTCTTCTTCAATCCTGGAACATGCATCACTTCCTTCAATACGAAGGGTTTACCAGACTCCCTCTCAAAGGAAATGGTACCGATACTGGTCACACTGTATCTACCATCATCACCCATGTCGATGTGCACTCCAAGATCTTTCTCATCCAAATCAGAAAACAAATCTCGATCTCCTGTCATGTGAAAAGACACACCACTATCCAAGAACCATACCGATCCCATCACACTTGATACCAAGCATGCGATCAACAAAAAATCCAGCTCAAACTGCAAGGCTAAGGCATATCCCACTGCAGATCCAGCAGCTTGCTTATTTTTCTTCTTCTGCGGACAATATGTGTCATAATGTCCGTGCTGGTGACAATGAAAGCACTTCACCTTGGACATGTCCTGCTTCTTGCCTTTTGCACCGGAATGAGAAGCTTTTTTGTTCTTCCCCTTCTTTGCTTTAGCAGCCAAAGCACAAGTTTCTTCACCAGATGCCTTTGATGAAGATTCGTCCTTGGTATTCCCCCTGATCTCCTCCTGCACAAGATCTGACCAAAGTCTCTCCCATCCTGGAAATTTCTCCCGACCATTGACAGAGTCCTGATAAGAATTCCAACTCTTCGGAAGACCAAGGAGAGCCAAGCTCACCAAGTCCTCATCATCGACAGTCACCCCCACACTTCCCAACTCATCCCTGCATTGAGTGAACTTCATGAGATACTAGGGCATACTGTCTCCTTTCTCACACTTAATGTTTCTGAGTTTATCCTTAAGCGCCAAATTCCTCTGGTTGCTCTTGCTTTGGAATAGATTTGTCAATGCTTTCCACATCAAGTATGGAGAAGCCTTTCCATGCAGGCTGGATACAATCTGATCCTTCACACCCTCCAACAGAATCCTTCAACACTTTGTTGTCTTCTTTTGCCAAACCTCAACGTGAGCAACATCAGTAGGCTTTGGGACCTCAGCTTCTATGAATTCCTTCAGCCCATTTTCATCTAACACTGCCTCCATATTGTCTTTCCATGCAATATAATTCGAGCTGCCTTCAAGAGCATACTCCAATCACAATCCGTTGAAAGACATTTCAACTTTGACACGAAGAAAGCATTGCTGCAAATTCGAATTCCACCAGCTCAAAACTCAACTGTTTCTGATCTAAAATTTGTGAGAACAAAGTATTTCTCGTACAGAGATTGACTGTATGGGCTTTTACCAGATATCTCACCTTCCAAAACAAGGATGAATCCAGAGGCTACCTGGCTCGATTACAGACTCTGCCTGAAGAAATAAAATGTAATCACTTTCTAAATAATAGATCTGATGATCAACCTGGCTCTGATACCATGTAGAAATTTTGAATAATATGACACTTATTCATAGAGATTATCCTGATTATACACTATTGCAGAATGCATGCATAATACATAACCTCCTCTACATTGATCATCAATTTTTCGGAATTAAAAACAATGAAACATCAATCACATGTGCACATTTACACAGTATGTACTGGGGAAAGCATACATCTGAAAACCCCCACTATCTGTATATTATAATGATAGATAACATGTAACAATACATAGTACAATACTCCTCACAAGTACTCAGTACTATCTCCACCTGTTACACACAAACTAGCTCAGATCTGAATCAAGTCACAGGTTCAAATCTCCTCTGCTGTCTGCCTGCCTCTACTGCACAATCCAAAGTAAGAATAGGAATGATCCAAGCTCGTTTTTCTTGGCTTGTATTGTGCAATCCTCATTGGCAATCTCCATCAATGCATGTGCAAATCTCATGCACAACTATAGTCACAACTGATAGCAGTCTCACTCTTTCATCCACCTCTAACACTTGTCTCCACTGAACTATCCATGCACTGAGTTAACTAATGTATTCTTTAGTTGATTTATAAGTTAATAATTAGTGAATTACAATTAACTCACACCACTCATCACTAGTGTATTATGTAGTTAGACTAAATACAACTAGTTCAACCAATTCAAACTGAACACAACTCCATCAACTCCTCAATCAACTCCACCAAACTCAATCACTTGAGTTCTAACTGAAGTCCATCATGCAATAGCTCAACTGACCCATAAGAAAAGCGTATTTCCTTCTGACAGTTGCATGTGCCACATCTGTAGCTCGAACTGAAGTGCTCCAAGAGGATAAGATAATGTTTATAGTCCAAATATTATTAAGAGCTAATAATATTTGACTGTTCTAGTTTTAGACTGGCAGTCTAAAAATAGACTCCGCCCATATGTCTAAAAATAGAAGTCCATCTATTTTTACCAACATGACCAATCATCCACAAATAGCATCCTGCAACTCATGGACCATGATCCATATGTCTAAAAATAGACATAGTATAAAAATAGACTTTGTGCCAAAAATAGCCTGCGGGCCCACTTAGTGAAGGCGACTCCTTTCCACTAAGCTCCATCATCTTGTTTCATTTTCAACACATTACATATAGAGAAAATATGGTGATGAAAATTAACAAAATGGTGCAAAGGAATATGTTAAAGAGATAGGGAGAGAATAGATTGATAGAAGTCAAGGAGTCAATGACACTTTTTAATTCCCACTTTGATCAAAGAGTTAGAGCAGGCCTACCCAATTTTTGGGACCAACAAGGCAATCTTCTAGCATGGTAGCAGTTTCAATCACTTTTGGTGGAAGCTAAAAGCAAGGTTGATTCATCACATGAAAAGACTGCAACTTTGAAAGGTTCAATAATAGTGAGCTATCTTCATAGGGATTTTCATTTGTTGTGGCAGGTCAAGACTTTGTTTGTAGATTAGTCTAATTATGTTAAGCTCACTAATTTGAGAATGACTTACAATATAATGGTCTAGTGTCCTGTCCCATACTTGGCAATTGGGCAAAAATGTCATAATCTGATAGTTCCATTGAATGTTCGAGTTATAGAACCCAAGGCTACGTCAAAGGAAGGGGCTACATAAAATGAAGGAGCTACATCAAAGGAGCAATAGTCCCAAAAGTCTAAATGACTTTCATTTTTCAGAAATTGAAAAAATTAATTTTTGTAATTTTGTAATAGTTCCTTAATGCTTTTAAAGAACTTGATTGGTTGTGAATAGTTCAGAAGTAGTTAAAAAAATTGAAAATTACCCATAGTTGTATTTGTTGTAATTTTTATTTAAAATAAGATAGAGGAACCATTGTAGGGATTCCAAATTTTGGCTTGGAGAGTGGATATTTTGTTGTGTAATGTGCTGAAAATTTTCTTGGAGAATTAATAAAAGTTTTCAAGTGATTCCTCATATGTGTTGGCTATAGTATGTGTTTCCTATCTTTGTAAGTTAATCATTGTATTTATTCTTCCATTGAAATATGTGTTATGAAGCAACTGGTTTCTTTTTATAAGCAAACTTACTAATGTTGTGATAATAACAAAGGGTACCTATAAAATTTACTTAAAGAAGCCTTAATAAAGCACTCCACATTTTCATCACTTAATTTTCCTTCATCCCATAGTTTATGCTAATATTTGGTGTATCAGATTCTTTACTACCCTATACATTGAATCTTCATTCTCAATCTTTCTCCCACTACATTACAACTCCACAAAAAAATTGTAGTCACAGATACAAAGGCCATTTGGAGAGTTGGCTTATTTTTTCCAAGAGTTAAATTCACATTACACCAAAAGGGTTATCTCTGGGCACCATTATTTAAGAAAAATCTAAAAGAAATATATTTATTTATATTGAATAAATGTCCTAAGAACTCGCCTCCTTTCATCTAGAGGTTGTCCCTAGGGTTACAACAGGATGAAATAGATACAAGGGATTCTCCCTCCCTAATTGTAGGCACTCAAAATGGCTACCAATAGTTGGTTGATAAAACTTTTGATACAGATATAAGTATTCTCATTGTTAGATCTGAGTTGTGTACCAATGAAGGCAAAGGAGTATCACACAACAAAAACAATATTGTGCTAGGTTCACCTTCCAAAATATGTGAGCCACAAGTAGAGCATGCTTATTTTTATTGGATGATATTTGGCATGAGAATGTACTCCATGGTCATCTTGATGAATACCCTCGTGTTGCAAAACAATGAAAGGGTATTTAATACATTTTCATCATCATCATTAGGCATTAAATACCTCAATGGAAGGAAACACAATTAGTAAATATGACAGTGTAAGTGTGTCGCCCAACAATGGCCTGGAATGTGATGGTGCTTAGGTGATGTCGAGTTTTCATATTTGTAAAACAATGGTGGACAACTCTCTATTCACATTGTCTCCAAATATAATGTAAAAATTGATGTTTGTTGTCCAATTTATACATCTCATGCATATTTAAGGATACATGCCAATGCCAATAAGTTAATATCAGTTATATTTGATTCCTCTTCTATGCTTGCCTTTGGCATCTCTTCTTGTCAAAACACAGGGGATGATAGAGTATGTTGGTGGTTTTTCCAATGATGGTGTATGCCCATAATTTTCCCTATTTTTTTTTCCAAAATGAGGAATATCCCCTATATAGTATCACAATGATGGTGACAACCTATACAATAATAAAATTCAAAGGATAGTTATTTGTTCAAAACCTCTCATAGATCATGGGTTGTTTCCTTCTATCATAACAAATATTAGAACAACATTCAATGTCCTTGCATAAGACCCCTCTTTAAGAATACAAATAGGAGGCATGTAGCAGTCAGTCTCGGAACCCTTCTAAAGATCCCACTGAGGAGCATATATGCAAGTTTATTTTCATATTCAACCTAGAAATAGTGGAGACATTAGCATATAACCATCTATATTTTGGCATTACCCTATTTGGAGAATTAAATTGAAAAATTTATGGAGTTTTTTTCATGGAGTGAGCCTAGAATGTGCCTGGATCTATGTGCTATAATAACATGGAAGTAAAACATGCTTATCATATTTATTTTTCCGAACTTGAACAATGCCAAAAGGAATACTTCTTCAGAAAAAACTTTTTGAGCAGTTGTGAAAAGAGAAGAGATTACTTCTAGAAATGTCAAGATTATATATATATATATATATATATATATATATATATATATATATATATATATATATTGATTGAATCTCTAAAGAATGGAATTGTATATTAAGGTAACTAACCTAAGCATATAGTGACAAAAATCTAGTGTTATCTCACCTCAATTGGTGTCACCAATTCTAAACGCTTCTCCCAACTTGACTCCCTTGTCTTCTTGTTAAATTAATATCTACACAATATAAAAAGATTACAATTCAAACAAAAGTGCCATTTCAATTCAGGTAATTTAAAATCTAGAATTAGTAGATACTGGAATGTACAAATTAAATTTATTTCTAGAGCAAGCAAGTTCACAAAGCTTCCAATGTATTAGATACAAAGGTTCTTTGTTGAATAATATAAAATTGTAAATGATTTTAATGCTTGTAGTATTTTTTTGAAGGTATTAACTAAATGAACATGTAAGAAATGGGAAACACCAAAAGATCATAACTACATGTATCCCTCATCTCGATACACATGATATCAACCCCGTTCCATCACTTATGACTTGATACTGACAAAGAAAAACAAATAATACACATTTGAATTATCGTTTTCCATACCTTCTTACATCCGTGGCAATATGTTCTTGCCAATTTGAAGAAATTGTTAAGTTGGAATTACCAGATTGTACAACAACTCCCTTTAACATATAGAAGAAATGTCAATTCAGTTCAAAGATCTACCACGCATATGACTACAAAATATAGTGAGTAGTGCAATGCATTATGCAGAAGAAAAAATGATCAACTTGAAAGTAACTTACCTTGAATGGTAGATGTAATGTTACCATTTTTAGCTATTTTCTTCTGATAGTTGTTCCACTTCAACATCTGAATTGATACTTGTTGTCCTACACATATTCATGAGACCAATGAGCCAAACTTAGATTAAATTTGACCAAATATTGAAGTTAATTGCATGAATAAAGAATAATGAAAAGGACTTGAGTGCATGAATACCTGAATCATCTCCTCTTAGCTTTGAGAATAAATTATTGGAGTAGTTTAATCTTAGAGAAAATCCCCCTCCACTCAACGAATAAAGAACGAAGCCAACATTGACTTTGTTTTTGCTATGTTGGATTGAGGGTTTTTGACTCAAGGATTATCCAAATCCTAATTTATTCTCTATTAAATAGGGACATCCATATGAAGGGGGAAGATCTCATGGCCCCTCACATCACTCTCAATTCCCCAATACCCAATCTATCTACTATATCAGAAATAATTGAAAGTAAGACATTAAGCTACATAAAAAAAGAAATAGAAAATATTCATTAAATTAAATTTCTTCCTAGAGCAAGAAAGTTCACTATGCTTCCAATGTATTAGATACAAAATTTCTTTGATGTATAATGTTATCACATGCAAATATTTAATTAAAATCAGCTATCGTGGGGTCCTAAGTTTTAAATTTTATCAAGTTTTAATTCGAGCTTCATTTTAATTTAGAAGCACTCATTGCAACGATATAATTAAAAGGCACTGCCAAATTAAAAGGAAACAAATGGTAAATCTAACGAAAAAAGTGGTGCTTCCATTTAAAATTTTAGCATGCAACACATTAGTTTAAATGCACATAGTCTAATGGTATAGATCGCGGGAGATGTGAGATAAATGGTGTATATGCATTGTGGATTCAAACTTGCTCGAAGTTTAAGGCTACATTCAAATTCCCCCACTCATAGTGAAGTGACACCTATCCATTAAAGATTGTGTGCAGGATTCTTTCGTGTGGATAAAGGTAATGCAATTTGTCACCTTCGCAGTCACCACCACCGTTGATTTATCACTTAGATCACATCAACAAATGGGAAAATTTGTTACCTACTAGCTTTTTATCAAATACGTTTATGCATTGTGAATTTTAAATCAAGCCATCATCTAATCATAGGTAACCGTGGAGCATTATTTCACATTTTACATTATCAAACTTGTATCATAATCATTTACTATTTTAGTGGAGGTTCATAAGTGTTCCAACTCATTGAGTGACAAAAGTCTTAACCAAATCCCCAATTTTTCTCAACTGTTAGTGTCAAGTCATTTGCAATCACGGGAAGAAGCAACCATCTTTGTCGAAATGAGCCGAAAGGTCCTGATCTTATTGAGTATGGCCCTCATCTTATTGAGTTGTTTTACAGGGTCGAATGGATGACCTTTTGTCACAAAATCGAAGGTTTCAATTATGAAGTGGAAAATGAAGTGGTGAGGGTATTCACCGAGGGTTTTTATGGTAGAATGGATACAATTTTCGATATTTCATTTATAGTCATAGAGGAGACCATCCCTGAGGCAACATGGTTGGAAATTGATGGAGAATGGTGGTTTAAGAATTGAACTATGATAGGAGTCAATATTTCATTTTTATTGAAAGATGAACACACAAATGAATATGATGCCAAGGAGTTCAAAGTGCTTGGTTGAAGATGTCATGGGAAAATTCCCTTAGGATCATTCAAGGCTATTTTACCTACGAAGGAAGATACGACTGGGTAGGCTTGTACCATTTTAAATTTTTGGCTCATCTCAACGGTCAAGTCTAAATGAATACTCCTTACTTTTTGTTGAAGAGTTTGAGTAAAATGTTAGCTAGAGTTAGGGAAAAACCTAAAATGCCCCCTCGTTGTATTTTCCATAAAGGTCTTATCAAATTGCTAGTTGTTAGTCATATTGGGAAGGTTGAAAGGACATGGGAGCATTTATTGTTTTGGGGATGTTAGGATATTCTGACACGTAAGAAATAATTAAGTATAACTTGGTCTAGTGTAGAGTTAGGTAAAGTGTGTTTCTTTACTATGTACTTTTGTAACTTACAAGTCGACGGTCACGATATGTTCTAGACATGACGTGATCCGGCGGTTCATTCTCTCCTCAGTATTACCACCACTTGATCAATGGCTTAACACCTGATTAGTCCATGATCTCTATTTAAAGAGCATGGAGGGTCATTTGTAAGGTGACCATTCATGAGAGAATCTTATGTAAATTTTCTTTCTTTTATTAATAAATTGCCTAAAGTGGTCGTGTTGGCTCAGGCCATGGATTGCTTCCCTCTTTAAGGGTTTTAAACACATTAAGAATACTTTTGTATTGATCTGTGATCTATTTTTGAGTGGTGTCCTTTGGCGTTATATCTGAGGAACTTACCCTATAAATTCCTAGAGGGGAGGGTTTTAAATAAGGTGATGCCGAAACTAAAGACAACAAGGGTAAGAAATAGAAAAAACAGACCCCTGTGAAAGCTTCTGAAGCAGTGCAGAGAAGATCCTTTGTGCTAACCCAAAGTATGAGGAGAACTTCATTAAATCAACAGGAAGAAAGCCTCATACCACTGGATCTAGTAGAGAAAAATAAATGACATGCCAAGAAAGAAAAGTTAGAGGCCTTTCAGCCATAAGTTTTCAAAACCCTAGAGAATCTGAAACAAACCCCAGAAGTTCTTAAGCCAAGTTTTTCAGAAAAGTATGAGGATGATGATCATGTTCCAATATTTATTTTGATTAAGAAAAAGTATACAAAACTCAGTAAACTAGAAATTTCCATAACCCAATAAAAGGCATTAAAATATGTGAAGAGAGAGAAGAATAAACACGCTGAAAAAATGAAAATTATGGGATAAGAAAACCTCATACAAGGTCTACTAACAAGCTGAGATTGAGTGCAAGGCTCAGGTTAAATCCTAGTATTAAATACCAAGTTAAAAATATGGATGAGGATATATATGGAGATGTAAAGAAGGCTAATAATAGCATAACAAAGGCACCAAGCAAAAAGAGGTAAAAGATAGAGTATTTTCTAGGAGAGAATTGTAGAGGTCATGACTACTAGAACTAAGAGGAGTAAGAATAAAAAAGAATTTGAACATAACATCATTGAACTCTTAGTAGAAGCGAAAAAAAAAATTAAAATAAACAAAGTGTAGAAACACTTGCAAATGAAATTGCAGTGCATAAAAATGCATTTTGTCAGCACTCTGTTTGGCAGCCCATAATCTATATATTTTCACAGTGTTAAAATATATCCTTTTTGCAGTATTTTCTCTATAGATGAGACATGTTGATAAAAAAAATATACATTTTTAAGAGATATGGTGACTTATATATTTGTTGAGGAGACATCTCAAAGGTCATAGATGGTGGTTTCCCATCCAGATTTTATTTCAGATTTTGTTCTACAATATCAACTAACAATTTAGAATATCTAAAGAAGTTATATATGCATTCTTCTAGTAGGGATATACACACATGTCCAAATTGATAATTGAAGAGTATGAGAAGCTTGTGATTTTGTTTCAACTATCTAATTAGATTAGATCAAGATTAGATATATGTAGACTTTAATATTTTGTAAATTGAATTTTCCCAGATATTGTGGATCTAAAGATTATGTAATTTTTCTATAAAACTTATGAAGAAAGGGGAACCAGGGGTTGGTTTTCTTTTGGGAGAAAAGAGACTTGTGTTGTGTATCTATTTTTGAGTTTAATAAGATTTCCAAGACAGAAGTATTTGAAACTTTCAAATCAGATATTCTTTTGGTGATGTTTATCAGTCTATCTCTTAGTGATGTCTATTTCTTGTGTTAATGCCATGAATGTTTAAGTCTTCATATTTGAATGATATTTTTATAATTTTGCAGAATTTTTCTTTATTTAGATGCTCTGTTGTTTATGAGATTTGAATATTATCACCATTTCTGCTAAAGTTTCACATAATTCATTTTGATGCTGTATTGTAATGGTTTGTTTCCTTTTTCTACTTTCCAACTTGATAATTAGAAGGTATACATAAACATTTTCTACCTTGCCTTTGAGCTCTATTTATTTTACCCACCATATCTAGAAATCTTATTTGGAATCAATTTGTAACTCCATGCCCAATGGTTCTTTCCCTTGTTTTCCAACCAAACATATTAGATTTTTTATAGAATATCTGGCCACTATGTATAAGTGACGTTTTACTATGGTGAATTTGAGTAATTGATTCGTAGAGAGATCCCTCCCTCGATTAGTAGGGCTATCTCCCAATCTAAAACACTAGTTTGAGGTTATACTAGTATTTTTCTGCTACATCCAAGGAAATTACAGAGCAATAACACATAATATAAAATTACAAATGATTTTAATGCTTGCAATATTTATGTTTTGGCATTTATTTGATGATAAGAACACAAGGAAGTTCATTCTAATTTTTTCTAATGAAAAAATCACAACTTTTTATTAAGATAGTAAAAATTTACAGGTGCACATGCCATGAGGCATTCAACTTGTTAGTAAAAAATGTGGTACTAAAAAAGCAGGCTGTAAATAAATAAGTACAATAATTTATTATTCTCTCTCTTTCTCCTTTTTAGGTATTTCACAAGGACATATTGGTCTTTCACTTCAACTGTTATGGGCTTTGTATGGCTTGCTCCTGACCTGGTCATACGTCAATGTTTTTCCAAGGGGGTGGAGCATCAACTACAACAATAAATAAATGTTAAATACATGTTTACAATTATTGTTATTACAAGTGTTTTATTAATAAAAAGATTAATATAGTGTTCTTTACCCGGTCCTTTCCAAATGACACCTATACTAGTCCCGCAGATGTTTTAAATGTAAGTCTTCCTTTGAGGTAACCCCAATTTTGCTGAAGGTACCCTCATTGAACATGCCAACCATCCTTTTCATAAGTTCATCCTTCAACTTGGAACATTATGATTTCCAGTTTCTGCAAATGGTGGACCCAAAGATTTCTAAGGCTAGGTCATACACACACCTATAGAATACATCGTTTCATGCAAAATGATATTATCATTAGTTTAAAATAATAATAAAATATACGTTAATTTCAATTAGATTTTACTTAATATTTAAAACACTTTTTAAATACCTGGAAGTTTCTCTAATTTCATGGGGTCACGGTCATCATCTATGGATAAAATCATATGATAGTAGCATGTGTACATGGTTGAGTTGCTTGAAATCATCTCGTCTTTTAAGAATCAAAAACTTGGGGACCATTATTCTGCACAAATATTCATCCATACATTATCTAACATTATGTTAGAGGAAGCCATTTTTCTAATATGGATCATTGTGATCCTATAAGAGTCATCATCTTGGAAGGATCTTGGAAGAGGCATTATGAAAAGACCAGTATATATTCCATATTATATAGAAACAATACTTTGAAAAGGATGAAGGAATGCATTTTGTTAAGTTGCAAGCTCATTGTAGGATACAAATAGTTAGATGATTGTGTGAAAGATTAAGAATGCATGTTTAAAATAACTTTGGAATATAGGATTTGTATAATCCTGTAAGGAAGGTTTGTCATATGCATAGCAAATCTTTCATTTAGTTATATGATACCTAAAAACCATACTATTAATAGGCTACAAATAATTGTGAACAATACTATAAATGTGAACTATGACTAATCACAGATAAACACTATGCCAATAAAGGAAATTAGAGAATAAACACTTCAATAAATCTCTGAGTTGATCAAGAGGTAACCAGGAGCTTGTATTTTATGATTGAGTCAACAGGGATCAAACAAAGCCAGAAATGACTTCACATAGATAATTTGATTCATTCAAGTGAAATGGATACAAGTCTTGGACATCAAATGATCACAAACATTTGAATACTATGTGAAATGAAACACATAAAGGTACCATAAATGCAACATATAGAGTAACCTTATATTTAATTATTAGGGTATTTTACCATTAGCATGGGAATATTTCTCTGGCTCGTGGGCTTATACAATTTTCCTCTCTTTCCTATCAACATCAAGGGACTAAATAATGACCCAGTCCTGGGTAAAATACAACTGGTTCTACGTCTATACATAGCCATATATTTTTCCTTGCATTGCCCCGAGGAGCATGTATTTATTCCATATACCTATTTTGACATTGTTGCTTCACATTTCATTCATGGTACCCCAAGGATGGTTTCAATTAATCCAATAAGAATTCATTTATGGAAAGGACTTCCACATGATAACATTCTAAGACATATGTGGTCATAATCTAAATCTCAATACTACTTTGCAACTTTCCAAGATTTTGTTTAATCTTTAAGTTCATTCTGAATTTTTTCTATAACATTGATTACAAGCTCAATGAAGAATATTTGGAACCCCTTCATAAGTAAGCAAGCGATCAAACGTCTTGAAAGGGATGTTGTGCTCAACTTATAGTTGGTTCCCCATATTTCCAAGGAGTTGATACTTGGGTAACAAACATAATTTTCATCTCTTTCAACTTTGATCACCGACTCTTGAAAATGGGTCGTTTTACATGGAAATATTATGTTAACAAGAAATGTTCCTTTGACTACATAGTCATTATAGAAAACATGACACTGAATGAGCAGGGGGTAGGCCTATGAAATCTAATTGCTTAAATGTTTGTCTTCAAATATATTTTTTGGGAATTGTGAAGACAAATCTTCAGATATAAATCTAGTGCCATCAATATGTATTAGAATCTCTCCATTTAAGTCACAAACCTCCTTTTTATTCTCATCCAAACAGGGTATACCCACTACACAGATAAAATTTACATATGAGATATCACCTCTAAAGGGAATGGTTTTTGAAAGAATCAACGTAAACCAAGCTATGTACTTCTTGAAAATGGAAATAATATGTACATGCATAAACATGCATCGTGCCTCATGGATAGATTTGTTAAACAAAATGTATGTACTTTTTTCATCTATTTCTACAAATGATTTGGTGCAAACGAGGTAACATTTTACTGATGATGACATGGGATTTTTCCATTTTTCCTTGCCACCACTCTTCATTAAGTGGTATAGGGAGAGGGCGGGTCTAGGTCTTAATTTAGGTGTGACAAGCGGTGTAGTTGGGCTTGAGTGATAAGAAACAAGGGAATCTCTGAACTGAGGGAGATTAGGACAGTGGTATGAGTAATGGCCATAAGCCCACCAAGATAACTCACTGATTATTTCTTTCCTATTTAGAGAGATATTACTTATGCTACATAACAATAATTTTGTCTATGTTCAATCTAAAGCAAACTTATTGCCTCTATTTCTTCAAGTGAAGGTACCTACAATTGTCCAAAGCTGAGATCTACTACAATGAAAAAGTGGGTATAACCTATGAATAGTTCCTGTCCTATGGATGTAGAAAGGAAAAGGCATTGAAAGGGGTGAGGGGTATCAGAGGCTCTTTTTAACACCAACCAAGGTCAGTCAAACTTCGAATGTTTTTTGTTTGTTTGTAAACAGCAAATCACAATAAATAAATGCAATAGATCTCACAAATGCAACATCTTTTTCCTTTTTACAAAGGCGTTCAACTAGTTTGGATCTTGTTGGACTAGAATCGACCTTCTAAGCATACAAATTTATCATTCTTAACCATTTTTGGGTTAAATTCTAACCAGAGCAGTTGTTGGCTGCTGCAAATTCCATATTTCTCAAACATAGCTTACAAGAATTCGAACCAGCCCTCTCGAGGTCCAAAGTTTCAACTTGAGAGAAGAAATAAATGGTGAGAAGAAGATACAGGTTTGAACAGGAAACCAACCTATGAACAAAGAGTGCCTCCACCAGATATGAGATTATAGGAAATCCTTTGGTCATACAATCGCCATTGACCTAAACATTCCCTGATAGAAGGGATGAATTGCACTACTAGATTGACTATGTCCATTGGCTGAAAATTGTGGTAGGAGGACTTTGCATTTTTCATGATGACAAGAATTTGTGGGAGGATAGCGATAAATTTCATGGATGAAAAAAACTCTTTCCCCCTACCTCTATCTTCTTGAATATTTTTGTAGAAAAACCTGTAGATTCACAAGCTCATGCAATTTACTAAAGCACAAGAAAAAAATATGTTTCTACTTTCAACCAGAAGAAGCCAATAGATTGATGAAAACAATATGAACAAGAAGAAGATAAATCAATGGAACATATCACAATATGTATTTGGGGAAATACATTGCTCAAAACCCCGCTATCTATATTTCATATATAAGAAATATGAGTTAAGATACAAAGCTTGTTTTCACTAGAACAATTCCGCACAAGTATGCTAAACTCTCTTAGCTCACAAGATAGCTCTTGGCCAACACTTAGCCAATTTTGCAACTCTCCAAGCTCCTAACCTCTTTCATAATTCCTAGGGTGAATAGCCTGTATTTAAAGGGAATTCATGCTTTCAAAACTGTGCAATCAAAAAATAGGATCAATCTCTGATGCATGCATGATATTACACTCCAGTAAATAATACAACTAATAGTACACTATCCCTGCACTCTAGTCTCAATGGGGTGTTTCTATGAACTGACATGCATGAGTTTCTCATGAGGGAATCTTCAGTTAACTAGAGTAGCACTAGTGGATGCATTAGTACACCAACTGACTGTTAGTCCTCTATTGGTTCCAAAAACAATTTAGAACTAATTTAACTGAACTTAACTCAGTAAACTGAGTGATGTAATTTCTAACTCAATTTAAACTCATACTGGACCCCTAAAACTTAAGGAGAATATATAGATGACTTCAGGAAGACTTCCAACTCAAAATTCCTAAGTTAATTAAACTTAATTAAATATTTACAAGTTTCTATGATAATATAATTCAATTTTAAGTCTCAGTTTAATTCAAGGAAAAATTAAACTGGAATTTCTTGTTGCCATTTCTCAACACTCCCTCTCAATAAGAAAGGTATTATCAGCTACCCTGATCTTGTTTCTATGAAACATGAATTTACATCTTGATAATGCCTTTGTCAAAATGTTGGAATCTTGTTCCTCTGTGGGAATGTACTCAAACAACATGATCCGCCTCAGTACATAATCTCTAAGATGATGATATCAGATATCAATGTGCTTTGACCTATCATGAAAAACTAGATTTTTAGAGAGTTTGGTACAACTCTGATTATTGCATTATATCATAGTTGGATCCATCTGTTGACCAAAAAAACTAACTAGGATCTTGCTCATCCAAATCACCTCACATGATTCCTGACTCGCAACCATGTACTCTGCCTCTAACGAACTAAGTGCAATTGATCTTTGTTTCCTGCTATACCAAGAAACTTTCGCTGACCCAATAATGAAGATCCCTATTGATGTTCTCTTCTAGTCAGATGGACTCCCTGCCCAATCTTCATCGGTGAAGCCTTGAAGCTTCACTCTCTCTGTCTATCTATACCATAATCCATACTGAGAAGTGCCCCTGAGGCATCTCAACACATGCTTTGTTGCCTTCCAATACATCTTGGTTGGCCTAACCATCACTTGACTAAGTTGGTTAACTGCATAGCACATATTCGGTTGTGTGTTCACCAAGTACATGAGTGAACCCACGGGCTTCTCGTAATCATAGCTTCCACTACTTCCCCTGAAGTAGCATCCTCCTTCCTCCAGTTACCTGCTAGAGGAGTCTCCATGGGTTTGATTCTCTCCATGCGGAATCTCTTGAGTATCTCGTTGTCATACTTGCCCTGAGACACAAACAACTCCCCATTTTCATTTCATACCTCCATGCCAAGAAATTAATGCATGAGCCCCATGTCCTTCATCTCAAACTATCTTGCAAGGTCCTCCTTGCAAGACTTGATCAGTTGATAATCACATGTCAGTATGAGATCATCAACATAAAGTACAATGATTAGTAATTTACCTTCCACCACTATGTGGTATAGGTTCACATCCACTTCACTCTTTGTGAAGCCCAACCCGGTGAAGTAGATATCTATCTAGGTGTACCAAGCACGAGGTGCTTGCTTCAGCCCATACAATGCTCTCTTGAGCCAACACACATGCGACTCATGGTCAAAGGTCTCAAAACCTTCAAGATTCTCTATGTACACCTCATCCTCAATCACGCCATTAAGGAAGGTTGTCTTCACATCCATATGATGTATCTTCCAACCCATTTGTGCTGATAGTGCCAATATAGATCTAATCGATGGGTACCTTGAAATAGGAGCAAAGGTCTCATCATAATCAATCCCCTCTACCTGTGAAAAGCCATGAGCCACAAATATAGCCTTATGCTTCTCCACACTACCATCTACAACTTGTTTTACCATGTAAAGCCAATGGAAGCTCACCACTAACTTGTCCTCCAATCTTGGGACCACATCCCAAACATTATTACGAACTATGGAGTCATAGTCCTCCACCATGGCATCAACCCAAACCATCTTATGCACTGCTTCCTTAAAGGAATATGGCATTTCCGCAACACATTCACTATTATGAAACCAACTCACAAAAAGATAGAAAAATATAGATCAACGACTTAAAAATCAGCCTCTTCGACGGGGCAACCTCCTTTACATTACACAAATGAACAATTCTTAAATGATACAAATGAAAATACCTCCTTTCTATATATAAGAGTCTAAGTGGTCCCAATATAATCAAAGCCTACATAACAATAATATTGTAGGGGCACAACAATAACAATAGTGGGATTCTATGGGGCACAATAATAACAACATGGGGACTACATGGGCACAAAAATACCATAAGGGGGTTGCACTAGTTGTATAGGGACCTAACATGCCCCTCTCCTTCAAAAAGTGTTGTCCTCAACGCTTCAGTAGTTCTTGATGCTTTTGTATAAAATTCTTGTCCTCCCATGTGGAATCTTCAGCGGGTAATTTCTTCCACTTGATGAGATACTTTGAAAATGATTGATTTCATAGCTGTCGAGTTATTGTTTCCATGACTGCTTCAGGTTCAAATATGATTTTTCCTTCCTTGTCAAGTTCCGACAATATTGTTTGAATTGGGACCTTGTTAGCTATAACCTTCTTTAAGCATGATGCATGGAAAACTAGGGGCACTCGGGAAGATGCAGGAAGCTCCAATTTGTATGCCATAGTACCAAACTTTTGCAACACTTTATAAGGACCATAGTACTTTGGTGATAATTTATTTTCCTTCTTAGCTTTCTTGTAGGACATTTGTTTGTATGGTTGTAGTTGTAAAAATACCCAGTTGCCTATGTCAAAACTTATTTTGCTGCAATGTTATCTGCCTCTTGTTTCATTCGATTCTGCGAGAAAGTGAGGTTAGCATTTTTATTCTTGATATTTCCTTCTATATTGAGAGTTTGAGGAGTGGTAATTCCTGCCAATGCATTACAAGATATGGTCGGATTCATTTCTTCTTTATCTGGGGTTGGTTCCTGATTTATATCTCTTCTTTTGATGTTTCTTGATCCTTTTCTTCCCCCTCTTCACAATCAATGAAAATAATTTCTTCTCAGCACACTTATGACCTTTAATGCACTTTCTATCACAACTATAACAAAGGTCATTTTCTCCTTTTTCTTCCAATTGTTGTGGTTTCAACCTTGTAGGTTGTGGAAGGCTAGGAGTGACAACACTTCCATATTTATAATTGTGAGTGGTAGGATTCCTTGTTTCCATAATTTTTCTTTCAATTTTTCTTGCCAACCTGAATTCCTTCTCCAATTAATCAGGTTCTCAAAGACAAAACTCATGTTTAATGTTATCCTTTAAAGTCCATATGAATACATCAACCCTCTGCTTCTCTGGAATATCATTTACCCTTATATTCAATTTTTGGAAGTCCTCAATGTGCTCTGCCATTGAACCCTTTTGTTTGAGATTTATCAATTGGCTAAAGAAGGTGTTGCTCTTTGTATCCTCATATTGTACTGTCATTTCCTTTGTGAAAATTGACCATTTGAAAAGTGGTTTACGAGAACAAAGCCTTTATCTCATAAAAATTGATTTGGTTCTAAATATCAATATGCAATATGTACCTTTCATAACAGTTGCACATCATGTAGATCAAAATATTTCTCCATATGTAGTATCCATGTCATGGGATCCTTACCATCAAACATCCTCATATCGATATTTGGAATATGGTGTGGCTTAAATCCAATGTTAGATTCTATGAAATCATGATTAACATTTTTTTTTCTCATCATGAGTTTCCTCTACTACCTTTTCATCATTAGGTGGCCTTTCTTGTAGCAATTCTTTCCCACCTTCCTTCAAACCTTCCATGTCTTTCTTCCAATATTCCATGCCTTTCTTCAAATCTTCTTCCCTACCATTGATATTAGATTTCCATAGCACATATAAAATTATTTATCTTAGCTTCGATCACATTCTTCAAATCATCCATCCAATTTTGCTTGCTAGGTGTTTCTATTTTCTTGATTCGAGTCATTCTTTCTCTTTCTTTTAGTAGCTCGATCTTGAATCTATTGTATCTCTAAAATTACGGATCTCCATGATCTGAAATTGTGATCTTCTATAGCCCTTTGTGTCCTCTTTCCAATGCCACCAGTCTGGTTGAAATTGGATTCTCCAAGAAATCCTTATGCCCTATCTCCCAAGATGACCTGATTATATAATTTTTCAGTAGAGAGAACTTGTGCGAAGTGCCACATGTCATTGTTTTGATCTTAGGAACAAAAATCGATACATAGAAAAATGAAGACCGTCCTCTTTCTGTAACTTTTTATGAAATTTCAATCTGATGCTCAGAGAGAAAGTTATTATGATGTTTCCCAGGTCACTTGTTTGGAATGTAATTCAAGCTTATGCAAAAACCATAAATGTCTTGGACCTTATCTCAGAAAATATATAGAAACAAGATCTTAAATTTGGGCCCAAGCTTCACCATGATTACGGCTCAAATGGGTTTTAATTTCAGAGTCTTAACCTTCTTAGAAAAACTTATAGCGCAAATTCCAAGATTACCTATTTGAGATGGAATTCTGGAGCTTGCAAAAGCCCTAACGTCCTCAGATCATATCTCCAAAAATATAGCGAGACAAGATCTGAAATCGAGACTCGAGGTTCACAACGATTTCAGCTCAAATGGTTTTTTTTTAATCTTCTGAAACTTTGTAGAGAAAACGTTATAGCGAAAATTCCATGATGACCTGCTTGGAGCAATGAAACCCTAGAACCCAAACCTCTGATACAAAATGTTATGAAACTAACTCACAAAAAGATAGAAAAATATAGATCAACGACTTAAAAATCAGCCTCTTTGAGGGGGAAACCTCCTTTACATTACACAAATGAACAATTCTTGGATGATACAAATGACAATACCTCCTTTCTATATATAGGAGTCTAAGTGGTCCCAAATTAATTAGAGCCCACATAATAATAATATTGTAGGGGCACAACAATAGCAATAGTGGGTTTCTATGGGGCACAATAATAACAACATGGGGACTACATGGGCACAACAATACCATAAGGGGGTTGCACTAATAACAGTAAGGGGCTACACTAGTAGTATAGGGACCTAAAATTCGCTCATAAGATCCATGTATCCAGTGTACCTCTCAGGTGACCTCCTTTGTCTGCGTTGAGAAATGGGTGCTCCCACATTCTCCCATGCATCATCCAACAATCTGTCAGCCTCTCTGGTGTGTTTTCTTCCCTCTCTAGAAGACTCTGCCTGAGTGGATGTCTCCACTCCTGGATCCTCTACATGTGGCTACTCCACATCAATCTGAGGCTCCTCAACCTTAGGAGCTAAAATCTCCTCATCCGCATGTAGCTCAAGCTCCCTCTCAAGGGAAACTCGCATGGCCTTCTCCTCATCGAATCTGACATCCTTGTGAACCACTATCATCCTACTAGTCGGAATGTACACACAATAGTTATGAGGTGTATTAGTGTACCCCATGAATATCCCCAACTCTGATATCGGCTCAAGATTATTCTGTGCATATTTGGTCACATGGAAATATACTGATGACCCAAAAATCCTGAAGTGACCAACATCTGGCCTCTTACTAGAATAAGCATCCTCTGGTGTCTTCATCTCAAGTATCCAATGTGGGCTACAGTTATGAAAATAAATTGATGTGTTGCATGCCTCAGGCCACAAGTCAAGTGGTTGGCCCTGATCATGCAACATCGCCCTTGCTGTCCCTACTATGCTTATGTTCTTCCTCTCAGCCACCCCATTCTACTGAGGGTTATGGGGTGCCTTCAACTCCCAATTTATCCCTTCCGCTGCACAAAAGTTCTTAGAATCGTTTGAGACATACTCACCACCATTATCACTCCATAGAGATTTAACCTTCTTTCCCGACTCTTTCTCCACCAATGCTTTAAACTCACAAAAATTTGTGAAAGTTTGATCCTTTTTGTCTACATGAAAATATCCAACATTTACAAGAATAGTCATCAACAAATATAACATAATACTTGTGTTTGACTGTGGATGTTGTCAAGAATGGTCCACACACATCTGAATGGACTTGCTCTAGGATAACCTCTGCTCGACTGTCTCTGTCATGAAAGGAAGAATTGGTGTATTTTACGAAAGTACACCCCTTGCAGGTATCAACTTTCTTAAGTGTACATTTGGGAAGACCGGTAGAGATATGTTGCAATATCTTCAAAACCTCGTGATGCAAGTGGCCCAACGCTTGTGCCACAACTCTCCAATGTCTTAAAATCTACAACCTTTCTTCTTTTGTGCTCAAAGAAACACACTCCTCTACCTTCAGCTTATAGATATTCTTCACCCAAATCCCTATCTTCGTTACTTGACCCGTGGCTATGTGTCGAAGGAATGCCTTTCCTTTCGAGAAGATCAAATCATAGCCTTTATCCTCAAGCATGGAAACAAATACCAAGTTCTTCTTTAGCCCGGGCACATACATAACAAGGTGAGTGGAACCCCATGCTCCCTCTAAAAAGTAATCATGCCCAATCTAGTAGAACTATACATCCCGTCATCACCCATCTCGATATGCATCTAGAGATATTTCTCCTCCAGGTCACTAGATAACTCTTTGTCACTGGCCATGTGAAATGAAGCTCCATTATCTAAGTACCATAAACTTCCCATCATTGATGACACCATGCATGAAATGAGGAAAATGTCCAATTCGAATTGAGAGGGAAAATCCTTACCCACTACTCCTCTCGAGGACTTCTTCTTGGACTTCTTGAGTGGACAATTTGTAGTAAAATGGCCGAGCTCATGAAAATGAAAGCACTTAACTTTCTTCATGTATTTATTCTTACCTCCATGATAAGAATCTGATTTGGAATGGAAGGCTTTTCGTTTCCCCTTCTTCGCCTTAATTGCTAAGGCACAGTTCTCTTCATCATCAGTCTTTGATGAAGATCCATCCCTGGTGTTCCTCCTGATCTCCTCCTACATCAAATCTGACCATAGTCATTCACAATCCAGTATCTTCTCCCGATAGTCGTTGGGGGGCTTTGCTCAGACTATTTAACTTGCATAGTTGGATCTGTTTCTTCAACTTGTCCTGACGATGAACCACACTAGTTGGTTCGAAACGCGTCGACAAAGGTATTTCCTCATGTGATTTATACCGAAGTTCTTCTTACAAACATTCACAAAGTCCTGATAACTATGAAAAATCTTTGGGGGTCCTAGAAGAGAAAGACTCACCATATCATCCTCGGCAACTGTGATTCCAACACTTCCAATTTCATCACGACATTGAGTGAACTTGGTCAAATATTTTGGAATAGTCTTTCCTTTCTCCATTTTGATTTTTCAAAGTTTATCCTTCAGTACCAATTTACTTTGGTCACTCTTGTTCTGATACAAGTTCTTTAATGTTTTCCACACAACATATGGAGTTTCCTTGCCATGGGGACTCGAGACAATGTGGTCTCGAACTCCCTCAAGGATTATCCACCTCGCCTTCGCCACACACTTCCATTGACAAAATTATGTGCATATGATGTTGTTGGCTTAGGAATTTATTGATCAATGATTTCCTTCAAGCCATTATCCTCTAGCACAACCTCCATTATGTCCCTCTAGGCTATAAAATTCACGTTTCATTCTAAGGAAAATTTGAGCTGCAAACTCTAGAACACCATCTGTCGATCCTGAAGTATGTTAAAAATTCGATTTCACCTATAACCAAAAAATCAAAACTTTGAAATCTCCTCTTGTATACTATTCTCAGCTCTGATACCATGTAGAAAGACCTGTAGATTCACAAGCTTATGCAATTTACTAAAGCACAAGACAATAATCCACTTCTACTTTCAACCAACAAAAGCAAATAGATTGATGAAAACAATATGAACAAGAAGAAGATAAACCAATGACACATAACACAAGATGTAACTGGGGAAAGACACTGCTCAAAACCCAACTATATGTATTGTATATATCAGAAATATGACTGAAGATACAAAGCTTGTTCTCACTAGAACAATTCCACACAAGTATGCTCAACTCTCTCAGCTAACAAGCTAGTTCTTGGCCAACACTTAGCCAATTTTGCAACTCTTCAAGATCCTAATCTCTTTCGTAATTCCTAGGATGAATAGCTCATATTTAAAGGGAATTCATGCTTCCAAAACTGTGTAATCCAAACATAGGATCAATCTCTAATTCATGCATGATATTTACACTTTAGTAAATAATACAATTGATAGTACATTTTCCTTGCACTCTAGTCTCAATGAGGTCTTTCTATGGGCTGACATGCATGAGTTTCTCATGAGGGAATCTTCAGTTAACTGGAGTAGCACTAGTGGATGCATTAGTGCACAAATTGATTGTTAGTCCTCTATTATTTTCAAAAACAATTTAGAACTAATTTAACTGAACTTAACTCAGTAAAATGAATGATCTAATTTCCAACTAAATTTAAGCTCATACTGGACCCCTAAAACTTAGGGAGAACATATACATGGCTTCAGGAAGACTTCCAACTCAAAATTCCTAATTAATTTAAATTAATTAAACTTAATTAACTATTTACAAGTTTCTATGAGAATAGAATTCGATTTTAATTCTCAGTTTAATTCAAGGACAAATTAAACTGGAATTTCTTGTTGTCATTTCTCAACAATTTTAACATAAAATCAAAGCCCGCAACTTAAACTCTTCAAATATAAGCTAGCAAATTATTGCATTTTACCATACCTCATACCAAAAATTGATCGAACTGGATTGCTATGATATCGATCTATGCTATGTTATGTGAAACTAGGAATGGTTAGAGAATGAATAGTTTTGTTTTTACCAATAAATTTCCCATGTTGAGAGAAGACGTTAGGGAATCATAGAGGTTAAATATTTATACGAGACCAAGCTGGCATATATGATCAATGAGTGTAAGAAATCCCTAAATGATGTCCAAATCTATACAATAGGAAGAGGGAGAATTCGTTGACAAAAAGATAGACCTTACCACCATATTTTTTGGTGATTTTTTGCCTCTATTCCACCACCTTCCCAAACCTCCCATGACCACCTTCCCTCATGTTGTCAAATTCCGTCTACTATCAAATTCCCTTGTGCCCTTGTGCCCTGCTTGAATTCCCCTGCTCAGTTAATGCTCTGCCTTGTGATGGGTTTATGTTTGATGCAAGGTTTATAATGTTTGTTGGTTTTTCGAATCATCCTCTAATACCAAATTACTCATATAATTATTATATTATTACATTTTGATTTAAAATCCTGATGGTCGTCGGATATCCATGGGAAAATATAGTCAATATATGACAGTTAAAACATCCTATCAGATATATGATGGTAAAGAAACTCCCATAATATATCTGATGATTGTTGGGATTTAAAAACAAAAACAAAAACAAAAAAATACGTTTAACTTCTAACAAATTTTCCAGTTTTATCCATTCCGTCAAATTCTATTGTCGGATTTTTCGTCCGTGTGTATTAGTGTTTGAGCAAACATTGAGGGATGCTTAGGAGCATGCAGAGGATCCTAGGAGCACATTCATATTGAATATATCTCTAAGGAATTTTCAAAACTACGTGGAACTTGTGAGAAATATTATTGAGTATGACCCTTCAAGTTCTCAAGAGGCAACAAACTAGCAGTTACGAGGGATGTCATGATGAAGTAGTATAAATCCATTATGAGGAATAATGTATGAGATATAGTGTCAATATAGGATGACAAGTTAGTGGTGATTTTCAAATTGTCTTCAAGATCAAGCATGTTACAGATGGTAGTATAGAGAAGTACAAGGAAAGGACTATGGCAAGAGGGTCCTTTATAGTTGTTCTTTTTACCTTACCTTATTTCTTCACTGTAGTTGTTCTTTCTAACTTAAGAATTCATTCATTATTTCCTATTTCTAGAAATATCGGGGTGGGGGAAGGCACGGAAATTAGTATTTCATTTCAATTAATCTTCAATTTCACATTCATAATTTATACACGACTTCTCTTTAAGAAAATTGCGTGTGTACGTGCTTTTAATGAACACAAACAACATATAGTTTATTTATTTTCATCGATTTCATCAATCATTATTTCATTACTTATTCATTATGCAAAAACCATGAGAAATATGCAACATAAGATCAAATAATCAAATAATCAACACATAGGTACATCAGGATTTTTAGGCGGAAACCTAATTTGGGAGCAAAACACTGCTATTGTTGTCTTTTTCTTCTTTATTATTATAAAGAAAATATTTCACATCTTGTACTAGATAGACTCTTACTAGAACACATGCTCCTACTTGTTGGGGGCTACCACCTCCTCCTTTCTCCATCTCTGACTGGAAGGAAGCTACTACTCCCTGATCAAGTTTACCGACTCCTACCGTAAGGAAGATCCTACTCCCTTATCAAGTTTACTAACTATTGTCGAAAGGAATCTCCTACTCCCTTACTGAAGGCTCTAACCCTTAACACCTCTATAGACCATGTTTCAAAATATTTCACACTAGATCCACCTAAATCAATCAACACAAAACTTGTAGGTCATGTTTCATCCAATTTTCAATGGGACCACACCAACCATTAAGCTCAACCACTCAATACCAAAAACCTCTCTAAAACCAAACACTGATCAGCCATATATGCTCACTGAATACCAAGATATCAATCACCCCTTGTTAAACAAATCACTAACTAGACCAATCCAAATATCAAATTCTTTGCATATCAACCAAGTCATATTATTTTCTGATCAGATGCCAAACCATACACCATACTCAAGTCAGCTATCAACATACTCAGCAACAATACAAAACTCTATCAATACCAATTCATTATCAAATTCTGTCAAACCCTTTTCTCATCAACACTGTCAATATGAATTCAAATACCAAGTTAACACATTGACCTCTATAGATCAATACTAATCAACATACAAGACTACTTTTGCAACCATTCAAGCAATAATTGTATTAAAAAAAACTTTGTCCATAGACCAATCTATATATAAATACACAAATATCATTAAGGAGACCCGCATATATACACGATATTTAGAAACACAAACTGCGTACAGATCTCAAAACATACTTTTCACTAAACCCTAGCAGCAAACCATATATCATAGTGACTTCAAAAATAAACTCTCTTCTCTGAATATGCAACAACAACTATCATCATAAATCTTTGCAATATCATGCTTATGAACCTTAAGCCACAAGGATCTCAATCAATATCAAAACATACTTTGCAATTCAAGTCTTTGTAAATCATATATATTAACAACAACAAACTAGAATTCAAGTAGCATACATAACATTAGAAACCATACAAGTCTTTGCCAACACACAGATCCTTCATACATCAGATAACATACGTGATTGTTTTAAGGAGTATCCGCGTATGTACGTGTTATTCACAAATATAACCAACGTACATATCTCAAAGGACTAAAGCTCTCATCAATACTAAAACAATCTATGAAAATACAATTTAGTGCAATAAATGCTAACAAACATGTGATTATTCTACTACAATAATTAGACCCTAGGTGTTCCAAACTTAGTGCAAATCATATGAATAATAGTAATTCAAACAATGAAAAGTCTGTAATAAGCAACCATGAAACCAAATTGAGAGGAAAATAAAAAGAAAATAAACAACATTATTCACTTTGGATTCATGGACTTCTATCCTATATCCTACATACAAATCAGATTAGATCATTTAGATCTACAAACCCTTGCAACATAAAGAAACATTTGTTAGTCATTGCATATCTATATCTGCCTCACAATGCCTCTTTGATCTACATCAAATTTATGCATCCATATGATCTTCAATCCGTACATCCTAGTGCACACATGTGTTATAGACATTTTTGTGCCCTACAACCCCAAGCATGAAATGTCCATAAACCAAGGGCTCCTAAGTCCCTAAAAGTGTTGTTCTAACCCCTAAAGGAACAAGGTCAACAGATTACAGCTTCTCCCAGAAGTTCTCCATGAGAAACTACTCAAAATTGGTCAAAACATGATCATTGCAGCTGCTCCACTGGCTAAGTGCGTTGCATCTCACCTAATTACACTGTGAGGGTGCGTTGCATTTCAAAATTCCCTTCTGTGGGGTGCGATGGGCAAGAAATGACAAATGGCAGTGTCATTCCGCGAGGTGGAGAGGCAATGGAAGCTTCCAGAATCTTCTCATGTGACACTTGCCTCACTGAATTTGACCAAGGATGAGTAAGAGGCCCTCAGTCTCCAAGTGGAAGCAAGAACTGTCAGAGAGAAGACAATAATCAAATCACAAGCTGAATCATCCCCCTTATAGATATCTATATATGGATCCCTCATCCCAGAGATCCAGAGGCTAGAATTTTGCATATTGTAAGGAATTGTTGTTGGTTTCTAGATACAAACATCAGATTGTTGGGTGATCTAAGCTTTTTTTGAGGTGAAGAGGGGCTTCTTTGCTGGGAGGTTGATGCTAGGTCGGAACAACTGGTTGTAACTCCTCCTGGATCTTTTCTTGTTTATCAATAAAAGCTATTTGAGTTTTCCTCCATGCTTTTGTATCATTGATGCTTGTTACATTTGTATAGTCAATTTACATCTGATCCTAGATTGTTTATGATTATAGATCCATGTCTTTGTATAGTGCTATGCTTCTGTGATCTTACATGTACTTTGTGAAGCTGGGCGTGCAAGGGAGCAGGTAGTTGGGGACTATCAAAGAAGAGAGGGATCGAATCAAAGGATTAGCGCAAGACAAAGGTTGGTCTTTCTATTCCTCTCTATCTATAATTCATAAAGGAAAAACATAAGTAGCTTTTCTCTGTTTGTTTCTAAGGTAGCTGTCACACCTTAGTGGGATAGAGAAGTTCTATATAGACACTTTTCCCTGTAACAACATGTTCCAAAAAAAATCACATTGAATAGCTCATAAAAATTCACACTAAATTGCTTGATCTCCTTCTCCTTTTGTAACCATTTTCCCTTAACAATACCACAAGAAATTCCACGGGATTTGTTGATGGTAATGGTTGACAGGATCAAATAACCATCGTCAACTCAAAACATTGGGACATACCATGGAAAATTCTCATGGTTTTTTATTTTCCATGCGTAAGATCATGTAAGGAACTCTTGTTTATGATACCTACATATGTTCGTGAATTTATCACACAGGAGCAGCATACGGATCAAAAACTTCACATTTTTTAATCTACTTTTAATGAAATCTACCAATACTTTTCCTCATCCTCTACAACATATTTACAAGCATTCATATTACCTGCAACACTTCAGTAAATTTCTACAACACCTTTAAGAACATCTTCCATCCCTAATCTAGCTGGTCAAATAAGTTCTGCACTCTGTAATATGATGACAGAATGTGACAATTTGACATCCATGTTGACATCAAGGACAACATATTAGTAATAATGCCAAAAATATCCCCCTTTGTACTTGATTTCAACCTCCTTCAAAATACCAAGTCCTTCTCTCTCCCTTTGACATCAAGGGCAAAGGGAAGAACCAACTTGAGAGAAGTACTCCCCTGACATGATCAACACTATAAGTATGATATGCTGTTGAGAATCAAGGAGCACAATTGCAAGATATGACTCTAATCAATATAATAACCTTTCATATTGACCATACTCCCCTTGAGCATATACTGGACCTTCTAGAGATATGTAATGTAAGCAAGTACATATGACCTCTCCAACTATAACCAAGGATTCTATGAGCCCAAGTTTACATCAATCATCCAAAGCAACATGGTTACATACAGGACATAAATTTGATCTTCCATAACCAATACATGGCTGAATTTGACAGTGTTTACAACATGTATCTCTTCATGATACATACACCAGAAGAGGATGATACATAGTTATACATGTGCTCTCCTTTTTGCATGATCAACATTCAAAAAATCCATCAAAATAACATTTGATATGACATTGATTACTTTCCAAGACACTCACAACAACATATGTGATGTCAATGAAGACCTCCAACATCACAAGACATTAAGTAGAATAAGACTAATCAACAAAATTTGAATATCAACCAACATCAACCATGATATAGTGACAAAAACATATATATCTTCCAACAATAAGCAATGTAAGAAGAATGATCACAACAACAATAACCATGAATCCCAAACACTATATAGGAATTCTGGAATAAACTAATGTCAGAACCATAATGCCAACATTGAACTGTTGGAAGCATACGAGAGCTCCCCCTGAATCTGTGCCACTCCTTCATTACCACAAAATATAATACATGACTATCTAAGTTAAGAATTACGTACAAACGTGACTTTCTTCATAAAATGAACATATACAATGTAAAATGCTAACTTTGGCTCAAACGAAAATAGCTACAATTCCCCCTAAATATGTCATATCTTTTCCTAAACACAAAACACTTTAGCAAATGCATCATTAATAACATAAATAATCACCAAATGAATAATACAACAACATGTGAAGTCATCATTAAGGTTGAACTAGTGAAATAGCACACAGACATAGCTCCCTTTGAGATCATGCACCATTGATCCCGTGGACTAGATTTTCATCAATTTATCATATGCTCCAAATGTACTTCTGCAATATTTTTAGAAATTAGCATCAAATATAATATACTGCAGTGGGGACTATCTTTACCTACTATGAATATGAAGAGGAGGAACTTGACTTATTCTACCTGGATTCTTCTTTAGAACATATGTTTTGTTTGCATTTTTTATTCCTTTTTCTATAACCTTTTCAGTGTCTTTTATAATTTTTCATCGAGTTGAGGTAAATACAATTACATGACCTTTATTAGATATTTGACCTACACTTAGAATTTTATGCTTTATCCCTTCAATTAACAATACATTAGTTGATTTTGTATTCTTAACATCAAGAGTAGCACTACCTTTTCCTAGTACCTTTATTGGTGCAATATTTCCAAGAATAACTTTACCACTCTTATTTTTCTTGAGAAAAGATAGATTTTCTCTTATTTCTAGACATGTTATGAGAGAATCCATTATCTATGTATCATTGATCTTCTTCTTCAAAAGAACATAGAACAAGGGCACACTTGCATTTCTCCTTTTCCTTCTGCTTAATATGAGGAGTGTTGGTGGATCCATCTTTTTCAGGTATTCTAATAACAATGTTATTATTTGGTTGCTTGCTTTGGATGGAATCTACGTGTTGTATTAAATATCTGTATGAATTCATTGACTTGGTCCTGCAGTATTTTGCTACATGTCCAAACTTATTACATGTATAACACCTTACATGACCAGAGAAATGGATAAGAGAATAATAATATTTCTACTTCGTTTCTCTACAATTAATAGCTTTATGACCAAATAAATTGCATGTACAATACCCCTTTAAAGAAACTTGAGTACCCTGGCACCGATGATCTTCCTGTGTAGAGATTATTTGCTTTAGGTCTGAATAATATGCTTCTGCAATCGACTACAATGTGTCCAAAGTTATGACATATAAAACATTCAATATCCTTGTCCAAAGGAGAGAATGGATTGTTATTTATATTATAAAGAGAAAATGATTTCCTTTGAAAGTTCACCTTTTTGGTTATTGGTTTAGTTGACGAGGATTATTAGAATTTTATTTGTTATCCTCAAAATTTCCTACACAAGTTTGTGATTTGGATTCTCCCTTCACAATTTGATGAAAACCAAGGCTCGATTTAATGGAGGGAGACCCTTAATTGTTAATAAGGTTTTCCAATATCTTGGTACTATCGTGAAATTTCAAATGATTGTATTTTAAAGCTATTTTACCTTTCAATGAGCTTACCTCATCTAATTTTCTCTTATTATATTCCAATTGTTGTCTTAACTTCATAATTTATTCCTTAAGCCCATTCTCTTGTTATTCAAATAATTGAAGTAACTCCTCATTTCATTTGTTTGATTTTTCAAGATCATATTTCAACTATATGATCTCAGCTTCAAGTTATTCACAATACTATTAATTGTTATTGAGTTTTTCAATTAATGTTGTAGTGGTGACAAATGCATCATGGTTCCTATTTTCATATTCTTGCAATTTAATCTCAAGGTTGTCATTCCTTTTGAAAGCCAAAATAAGTTTCTTCTAAAATTAAACACTTCATCTAACCTTTCTTCTTCTAAAGCAATAACTCCATTTGATATAGTAAAGGATGTTTCGTGGTCATGCTCATATTCTTATAGACTTCAAGTTCCTTCAAACTCATTTAATGTTTCAGAACCAATATTACTTGTCGGTTTACCTACTGAACAAACTTCTTTCCTTATTATTTTTCCTTGTCCTTCACAAATGGCTTGCATATTATCCCAAACTTATTTTGCGGTTCCTATTAGCTCTACCACAGTTTGCAAGGTTTGATGGATGAAGTCAGGTCAGGCAATGTTGTTTAGGTTGCAAAGGGCTTGCAGCAGTTAGTTTTAGCTCTCCTTTTCATTTGCATTATGCTCTTTTAACGCCTTAATCCTCTGTTTCCTCCTTCCCCTTGATCCTTGTTATTCCCCTTGTAAACATCGCCTAAACCCCTGTTTACTTAGCTCCCAGGATTCTTTGTATTCAAAATTTAATACACCCCGTTACCCTTTATTAAAAACCCGAAACCCTCATAAGCCTTTTTAAAACTCTGTATAAACCTTATGTCATTTAACCTCGCGTGCATAATAAAATTATAAAACCCTGGGCCCGCGCCTTTATATGTCCCATCGCCTCTCGCATCACTCCAAAGCACATGTTAATTCCACGCCATCTAATCATCCCACCATATGATCCAGTGGTTATCGCTTTCCCCGCTTCGCAGACCTGCACACCCATTATGTTATGAAACCAGCTCAAGAAAAAATAGAAAAGATAGATCAACGCCTTAGAATTCAGCCTCTTCGAGGGGGCAACCTCCTTTACATTACATAAATGAACAATTATTGGATGATACAAATGACAAAACCTCCTTTCTATATATAGGAGTCTAAGGAGTCACAATATAATCCAGCCGACCTAACAATAATAATATAAAGCCACAAAAATAACAATAGAGGGATTCTATGGGGCACAAAAATAATAATATGGGGGTAATAGGGGCACAACAATATAAATAAGGGTTATAACTACAATAGTAATGGGGTAATCACTAGTATTATAGGGACCCAACATGCCCCTCTCCTTCAAAAAAGTGTTGTCCTCAACGCCTGAGTAGTTCTGGAAACTTCTGCATAAAATTCTCATCATCCCATGTGGAATATTCAGCGGAGAAGTTCTTCCACTTGATAAGATACTCTGAAATTGATCGATTTCGTAGCTGTCGAGTTCTTGTTTCTGTGACTGCTTCCGGTTCCAATATAATTTTTCCTTCCTCGTCAAGTTCTGGCAATATTGTTTGAACTAGGAGCTTGTCGCCTATAACCTTCTTTAAACATGAAACATGGAAAACTGGGTGTAATCGAGAAGCTGCAGGAAGCTCCAATTTGTATGCCATAGTACCAATCTTTTCCAACACCTTGTACGTACCATAATACTTTGGTGATAATTTATTATCCTTCTTAGCTTGCTTTAGGGACATTTGCTTATATGGTTGTAGCCGTAGGAATACCCAATCACCTACATCAAAACTTCTTTCACTGCAATGTTGATCTGCCTGTCGTTTCATTCTATTTTGTGCCAACACGAGGTTATCCTTTAAGAGTTGGAGGACTTGTTGTTGATGTTCGATGTGATGTTCCACTGCTTGAACCTTAGAATTTTCTCTTAAATATGATGTGATTGATGGTGGTTGGTACCCATAAAGTGCCATAAATGGGGTCCTTTTTGTTGCTGTATGGAAGTGTTATACCACCATTCAGCCAGAGGCAACCATTTGACCCATTGTGTCTGTTTATCAGATACAAAGCAACGAAGATATCCTTGCAAACATTTGTTTACTATCTCTGTTTTCCCATCAGATTGAGGATGATAAGATGAGCTATGAGCTAACTGAGTAACCATACAATAAAATAATTCTGTCCAAAAATTTCCAGTGAAAATGGGACCTCTGTCACTTACAATAATCTTTGGGTTTCCATGTAGCTTTTGAACTGTTTCCATAAATGCAGTAGAAACTGTACTGGCTTTAAATGGTGTGATAATGCACAAAAGTGTGCATACTTGGTAAGTCTGTTAACTACCACCATGATGACACTCCTTCCCTCATACTTGGGTAAACCTGTGATAAAATCCATTGAAACGTCCTCCCAACGTTGGCTTGGAATGGATAAAGGTTGTAATAGACCCGATGTCTTAATTGTTTCAACTTTATTTTGTTGGCAAACGAAACATTCCGCCACAAACTTTTGAATATCTGATTTAAGGCCATCCCAAAAAAAATCCTTCTTAACCCTGTGGTAAGTTTTTAAAAATCCTAAGTGCCCTCCTAAGGGAGAAGTGTGCAATTCCATAAGAATCTTTTGTTTTAGCTGGGAATTCTTACAGAGGTATAAGCGATCTTTGTACCATAACGAATCATTTTGCCAGCTAAATGTATCAGAAGTACTGGAATCTTGTTGTAGCTTTCGAATAAGTGCCCACACTTCTTCGTCATTCTTCCATTCCTCCTTTGCTTCGTTTATCCAATCTGGTTGGATAATAGAAATGGCACACAACAATGCTTCCATATCCTCATCCTTTCTTGAGAGTGCATCTGCCACCACATTTTGCTTCCCTTTTTTGTAGATGATTTCAAAGTCATAACCCAACATCTTTGTGACCCACTTTTGTTGCTCTTCAGAGGATAATCTTTGTTCTAAAATGTATTTAAGGCTATCATGATCCGTTTTTACCTTGAAGTGTCTTCCCATTAGGTAGGGTCGCCATTTCTTAAGTGCATGGAGTATTGCCAACATTTCCTTCTCATAAATAGCTTTGCTTAAAAACTTTCCCTTGATTGGACGACTTTCAAAAGCAATGGGTCTTTCATCTTGCATTAGAACAGCACCAATTCCATTTCCTGAAGCATCACATTCCACAATAAAGGTTTTTGTGAAGTCCGGTGTAGCTAAGACCGGTGCTTGGCACATTGCCTCTTTAAGATGTTTAAAGGCCTTTGTTGCTTCCGGAGTCCATGAAAATGAATCTTTCTTCAATAAATTTTTTAGAGGGGCTGTTATTCTCCCATAATTCTTAACGAACTTGCGATAATAACCTGTCAACCCAAGAAATCCTCGCAGATGCTTTATGGATGTGTGGATTTTCCATTCCTTAATGGCTTTAATTTTGCTAGGGTCTACCTTAACTCCTTCATGAGATACAATATGACCCAAATATTCCACCTCCTGAACTCCAAAGGAACATTTGGATCTTTTTGCATATAATTGTTTCTCCTCCAATAGTTGTAGCACCTTGTCAACATGTTCAACATGATCCTTCCAAGACTTGCTGTAGATTAGTATATCATCAAAAAATACCAACACAAATTTTCTAAGGAATGGTTTGAAAATTGAATTCATCAAACCTTGAAATGTTGAAGGTGCATTGGTAAGGCCAAAAGGCATGACCAAAAATTCATAATGACCCTCATGAGTTCTAAATGCCGTTTTCGGAATGTCTTCAATCTTCATTCTGATTTGATGATATCCTGAACGAAGATCCAACTTGGTGAAGTAAATTGATCCATGCAATTCATCCAGTAATTCATCAATGACAGGAATGGGGAACTTATCTTTAATAGTGAGCTTGTTGAGCTCCCTATAATCTGGACACATGCGCCATGATCCATCCTTCTTGTGCACCAATACTACTGGAGCTGAGAAAGAACTTTGACTCGGTTGAATTATACTAGCCTCTAGCATTTCTGCAACCATACGTTCAATTTCACTTTTTTGGACATATGGATATCTGTATGTCCTGATGTTTGGAGGAACACTTCCTGGAATCAGATGAATAGCATGATCATGATCACGCATAGGTGGGAGACCTTTGGGAGTCTCAAATACCTTGGAATGATTGTCCAGGACTTTTTGGAGATCTGGAGAAATAGATGATTCCAATGTGGAAACATCTAGCGAACATAATTGTGCAATTACACCTCTTTGCTCCTTTTTTAGAAGCTTTGTCATGCCATTAGAGCTGATTATCTTTCCTGGTTTCCCTGCAATACCCCTTAATTCAACTTCCTTTCCTTCCACAGAAAATTTCATGAAAATTTCTTGAAAATTAAAAGCTATTGTACCCAAGGATTGTAGCCATTGGACTCCTAGTACAACATCAGCACCTCCCATTGGAATGGAAAGCATTGGGCTAGTCAATACATATTCTCCCATGGATAGCTTGATATTATGGCACTTTCTAGAACAATTTATTGTTCCTCCATTTGCAATCATCACTTGACACTCTGGTGCTGGATATAGGAAGCAATTCAATTCTTTTGCTACCCTACAATGAATAAAATTGTGGGTGCTTCCTGAATCAATCAACACTATTACCTTTTTCTTCTTGATTTGTCCTTCTATCTTGATGGTTTGAGGAGTGGTAATTCCCACCAATGCATTACAAGATATGGTCGGATTTATTTATTCTTCATCTAGGCTTTGTTCCTGGAATATATTCTCTTCTTTTGACCTTTCTTGCTCCTTTTCTTCTTCCTCTTCACAATCTATGTAGAATAATTTCTTCTCAGCACACTTATGACCTTTTGTGTATTTGCTATCACAATTGTAACAAAGCCCTTTTGCTCTTTTTTCTTCCAATTGTTGTGGTGTCAACCTTGTAGGTTGTGGAAGACTATGGGCAACAACACTTCCGTCTTTATAGTTGTGAATGGTATGCTTCCTAGTTGCCATAATTTTGCTTTCCATTTTTCTTGCTAACCTGAATGCCTTCTCTAATGAATCAGGTTCCAAAAGGCGCACATCATGTTGGATATTATCCTTTAAAGACCCTATGAACACATCAATCCTATGCTCCTCTAGAATATCTTTTATCCTTATGTTCAATTTTTGGAACTCCTCAATGTGCTCCATTATTGAACCCTTTTGTTTGAGACTTATCAATTGGCTAAAAAAAGTGTTGCTTTTTGTATCCTCATAATGTGCTATCAATTCTTCTGTAAAAATTGCCCAAGTGATAAATTGTTTACGAGAACAAAGCCATTGATACCATACAAACTGATTTGGTTCCAAATATAAAGTTGCCATACGTACCTTTTGTGTGTTTTGCACATTATTGAGATCGAAGAATTGCTCCATCTGTAATATCCATGTGGCGGGATCCTTGCCATCAAACTTCCTCATATCGATTTTTGGAATGTGGTGATTCTTCGATCCAACATTAGCGTCTATGGAATCATGATTAACATTTCTTTTGTTCTCATCATGAGTTTCCTTTACTACCTTTTCACCATTAGTAAGTATTTCTTGTAGAAAATTAGTCAAATCTGTCTTCAAATCTGCCATGTCTGTCTTCAAATTTGTGTTCAAATCTATCTTCAAATTGTCCATCTTAGCTTCCACGCCATTTATCTTAGCATCTGTTAACTTTTGTGAGCGTGACATTTGTTGCACTTGTTCTTGTAATTTTGATATATCATGTAGCATTTCTTCCTCTTCTTCATGAGTCATGCTAGAGCTTTCAGGTTCCTTACTAGGTGTTTGCATTTTCTTTCCTCGGGGCATCAGTTACCGATAATAATGCTCTACTATGCCCTTTGAATTCCTTCAAAATAAATATTCAAACCAAGCTTAAGCAAAAATTTAAAAAATCTACACACCGTTTTTCACTTTGTAGGAGCTCGATATTGCCTCTGATGTATCTCTGTACTTTCCAGTCATCTAGTTCTGAACTTGTGACCTGTAGTAGCTCTTTGTGTCCTCTTTCCAATGCCACAAGTCTGACCCAAATTGGATTCTCCAAGGAAGAGTTATGCGAAATCTTCCGCAGTGACTTGATTATAGACTAGTTCCGTAGAGCTAATTTGTACGACGTGTCGTGAGTCACTGTTTTGACCTATGGATCTAAAAAACACCCACATGAAACTACAGTCCATCCTCTTTCTGTACCTTTTTACAAACTTTCAATCTGATCCTCAGAGAGAACGTTATGACGATTTTCCCCAGGTCACCTGTTTTGAATGTAATTCAGGAGTCTGCAAAAAGACAAACTTCCTCAGATCATATCTCCGAAATATCGTGCGAAAGGCTATGAAATTCGTATCCAAGGTTCAGCGCAAATTCTTCTCAAATGGGTTTTTTTTTCGACTTCTAAAACGTCACAGAAAACAAGTTATAGCGAAAATTCCACGATGACCTGTTTGGAGCAGCAAAACCCTAGAATCCAAAGCTCTGATACCAAATGTTATGAAACCAGCTCAAGAAAAGATAGAAAAGATAGATCAACGCCTTAGAATTCAGCCTCTTCGAGGGGGAAACCTCCTTTACATTACATAAATGAACAATTCTTGGATGATACAAATGACAAAACCTCCTTTCTATATATAAGAGTCTAAGGAGTCACAATATAATCCAGCCGACCTAACAATAATAATATAAAGCCACAAAAATAACAATAGAGGGATTCTATGGGGCACAGAAATAATGATATGGGGGTAATAGGGGCACAACAATATAAATAAGGGTTATAACTACAATAGTAATGGGGTAATCACTAGTATTATAGGGACCCAACACATTAATTCCCAGGAAAAGTGGCTTCCCCACCATCATATCTGCCACACGTCACATTTTCATTCCATCGCTCCCGCCTGTACGTAAACAGCCCTCTACCCAAAGGCGGTGCGAGAAAACCACTTCCTGTCACCTTACCCGGCCCCCCGCCCGTTAACCGTTTGTCAACTCCATCTCCTATCAGTCGTTGGATCATTCCCGCCACGATCCAATGGTCATCGTTCATCTGTTCACATACTTCCCGATAGCCTTCCCAAGTCAAATCTCCACCGTTGATTCGCTTGATCTGACAGCCCAAACTCTTTCATTTTCATATGTCTTCCGATGGCCTGTGCGATCCGATCTCGACCATCCATCTGAATCACCTAACGACCATCATTCTTGCACTGCTCCTCGTCCATTTTTAATGTGTTTTTCTATGTTTTGAGCCCTGTTTTTCCCGCGCGGAGAAGCAAGAGATGTTCCAGTTTTCAGTGCATTAATTCCCTAACTACCTGCATTCAAGAGCAGCATAGTCAAGGATGAGAAAGTACTGCCTCGAGCAATTGAATTCATTCACCAGTTATGAACATTAATTCACGAAACATTCCACTTGTTCAAGGAGTAAACCAGAGTACAAAAGGAGCCATTTTGTTCATCAAATTGTTCAGATTGTAGCAAAAGACCCATACCTAACTGTAAATGTGGTGGTGGTCCATTAAGACACCTCCACGCATACCCTAACAGAGATATTTTGTAAACAAACTCTATATATACTCAAAAAAATGATGTAATAGGTTGATGAGTGTTATTGTGTTGTAAGCTTCAACTTCTAGAGACTGTAACTACTGTGAGACTTGCAGCTTCTGGTCTTCATTTCCAACTAATGCAAGCTTATTTTGCTGTCATTTGCTCACTTTTCACTTCCTCTATGTTCCAGGTTGTGCCTGTTTTGCATTAATTCATGTGCTGTGAATGTTTAGCATTAGAGGGGTTGTCATCCCACCTCTATGTTAGGATTTAGCATGTATCATTGAATTTGCTTGCAGGTTTCTGTTGTTTTAATACCATAGAGCTGTCATCCTGTCTGTGTACTAGATAATAGATTTGCAGACCTCCTCGCTGGATGCAACTGGCCATCACAGGGTCCTGTGTATCTGCTGATGTAGTCAGTCTTCTCCATCATCACATTTTGTTTAAACTGTGAGTAATTGGTGGTTAAAAGCCTTGTAGTCTGGGGGTGTTCACCCATGTCTGGGGTTAAGCATAGTAGGAGTGGTTATCTGGCTTGAGTGTGCAGCATTTCTTTCATTCATCCACCATTTATCCAACATTTTTGTTGAGTTTGTAATGTTCCTGAGCATCACTGATATACAACCTAGGTGAGTTTGTTGGGGTGATAACATTAATTGGCGTCGTTTCCAAGGAGAGGAGAATTGAAGCTCCGCTTCCCTGGGAGAACGACACAGCTTCAAGCTTTGATGACAGACAAGTTTTGAACACAGTTTCTAGTTGTAATTATCTTTCTGGCGACTCCATTGGATGAAGACCATATTTTGGCAGCTCCACATTGAAGTTCTGGCTCAATTTGTGAGACACACTCAAAGAAATCCTCAAAAGCTGCTAGCTAAACCAGTGCCTGAACCTGAGAGGATTGTTAAATCGAAGAAATCTTCACAGAAAGGGGCATGAGGATCAGGTAAGCCTAAGAAATCTAATTCATCTCTGAAAGATAAAGTTGTAGCTGAAGATTTACAGTTTGAAGATTTAGAGTCCAACACTGTTAATAAGGAACAACCTTCAGATATCAGTTCAGCCCCTTGTACAGTCAGTTCCCCTTTGAATCTCAGTCCAAAGAAAGCATCTGATTCAGTCCAAAACATCCCTTTATCTCTGCCATCCATTACATTACTCCATACCATTCAATCTGCTAGTATTCTTCCAAATATTCCAATCATGGCAGGACAACAAGCACCTACGAGGATAGAGAGAATCGTAGCTGCCATATATGGACCGTTGGTATTGCCTATGCCTTTAAACCCTATTCCTGTGGGAGAATATCAAAAATATATGCCTAAATTTACTGGTACAGAGGGAGTAACAGAAGAAGAACACCTTGAAGCTTTTTACAGTTATGCTGATAATTTAGATATAAGTGAGAACGATGTATGGATGAGAGTTTTTGTCCGGAGCCTTGATGGAGAGGCTAGGAAGTGGTTAAGAGAATTACCCCAGAGATCTATAACAAATATAGAAGCATTAGATGATGCATTTTTGAAGCAATGCGGAGATAAGAAGGACTTGTTGTATTATCATACTGAGTTTGGCAATCTGAGGAGGGAAAATGGGGAGTCCATACCTAATTTTAATAAAAGATTTAACCGAATGTATAGTAATATACCAGCTGAGGTAAAGCCTACTCCCACCTCAGCCAAACTCATTTATGCCAATTCTTTTGACTCTAATTTATGCCTGTTATTGAGAGAAAGGAGATGTGCAACGTTGGCAGACATGCAGGATGCAGCCCTAGAAGTAGAATCCAATATTATGGCCGCAGAGAAAATAAAGAGTCAAGCTAATAGAAGAAGACAGAGAAGCCAGGCTTCTACTTCCTCTAGTTCATCTTTAGAGCCAAAATTAGATAAAATGACCAGGATGATTGAGTCATTGGCTCCTGAAATTTCTAAGCTAAAATTGGAATAAAACTCAGGGAAAACAAGGAAGCAGAACACATTTGTTCCAAGAAATCAAAATCCATTTAGAAGAGCAAATGAGTAGTTACAAATAATGCAGAGGGGTGAAGATTCAAAAGAGGATCAGAAAGTTAAAGCTCCCTTTAGAAATGTAGTCATGGAGGAAGAACAATTTGAAGAAGATGAGGATGAAATTCACTATATGGAAGATAAGGGCAGCGCTGCATTCTTGACTTTGGCAGCTTATGAAGAGTCTTTGTGGCAGGAACAGAACAGTCAAGAGTGGGACAGAGGAGTTGTTCTACAAACTGGTGACCAGCAGAGATATAATCTGAGGTCTAATGAAAAAAATGCCAAGGAGAATCCTGCACAAAGAGCTGTTGTCCAAACAAAACCATAGAATATCAAACAAAGAAGACCAGCAGCTAACCCAGTCATCCTCAAAGCTCTAGTTCAAGAGGCAAAAGGTTCTGATAAGTCATCTTCTTCTTTCAACCTTGAGTCAGAAGTTCAGAAATTGAAAATATATGTGCCTCTAGTTGAGTTGGTGAAGAGTGAAGTATTTAGGAAGCCAATCCTTGAATCCCTTGAGCTAGAAGCTAAACAATCCTCCACAGACTCCGTCAATTTGCAAGATGACAAGCCTACCATTGTGCTTAGTCCCATGATTGAACCTGCTGATAATAATTCTCCATCTTTTTATGTCTCATTGACCATTCATGACAAAATCCTCCACAATTGCCTGCTAGACACAGGGGCTAGCCACAATTTAATGCCTAAAGCTGTCATGGAAGAGTTAGGCCTTGATATCACTAGACCCTATCATGATTTATTTTCTTTTGATTCAAGGAAAGTGAAATGTCTCTAGTTGATTAAGGACCTGGCCATTATCTTAACTCAACTGCCCATGAAGAGTATGATGATGGATATTGTGGTAGTAGATGTCCCTCCTAAGTTTGGCATGTTGTTGTCTAGAGGGTGGATTAAGAGACTTGGTGGGACCCTACAGAATGATTTATCTTATGCTACTATCCCAGAGTTTGGAGGAGAAAGCAGGAGATTGTGTAGAGAAGCACAGTTGGCATATATCATTAGTGATGAGAAGAACCCTACAAATCATCCTATATATGCAGTGGACCCTGATTTTGGAGCATGTATTCCCCAAATGGAAGAATCTCGGAGAGCTGAGATGCAGCTTAGGAAACCAATTCTTCAGGCTGAGAAAGAGCAAGGAAGTCATGTTTGGGAAATGTTTCATGGAGCATGTTCCAGAGAGATTGCAGGAGTAGGGGTGTTGCTAGTATCTCCATAACAAGAAAGTATTCAGCTATCTTTTAAGCTGGTTTTTCAAGTGACAAACAATATAGCAGAGTATGAGGCTTTGCTGTTGGGCCTTGACGCAACAAAAGGTAGAGGTATCAAGAATTTGAAGGTGTTTTGAGATGCTAACCTGATAATTCAGCAAGTAAATAAAACATTTCAGGCAAAGCACCCAAGGCTGAGAGCATACAGAGATGAGGTATTGAGAATCAGAGATTCATTTGATTTTTTCTGTATTTCATACATTCCTAGAGCCCAAAATCAGCTTGTTGATTCCCTTGCTATTTTTGCTAGTATGTTTATACCTCCCATGCCTCCCAGATTAGTTTACGAAGTCCAAATGAAGTACAAACATTCCTTTCCTGATAATGTCCACCATTGGAAAGTTTTTGAAGATGATGATGAGTTGAATAGGTTCCTTCAAGTCATTGATGAATTCTCGGAAATGCAAATTGACCAAGAAAATGATGCCTGGTTAGAAAATCACCAGTCCCAGCTTAGAAATAAAATTGGTAAAAACAGCATTGTCTAGCTTCCTAGTAATCATATTCCTAAGCGCCTTATTCCTCTTGAAAGACTGTTTGACCAGAATGATGTGCCTTACAAGGCTACCCAAAAAGAAAACCAATCTGCAGTCTGTAAGCATGATATAGGAAGTCCAGGTCAGCCTAGATATGTGAATTTGTCCACCCATTTGTCTGGTGATCAAAGTGTTGAATATTGCAATTTAATGAGGCAATTTTTTGATGTGTTTTCCTGGGAGTATAGTGATTTGAAAACGTATGATAAGAATATAATTCAACATAAAATCCCTTTGGAAAAAAACACTGTTCCTTTCAAACAGAAGCTGAGACCAGTAAATCCAATGTTGCTTCCATTAATTGAAAAAGAAATCAAAAAGTTGTTGGCTGCCAAGATCATAGTGCCTCTCAAATATTCTAAATGGGTAGCTAATTTGGTGGTTGTAAGAAAGAAGAGTGGAGAAATCAGACTTTGTGTAGATTTTAGAAATTTAAACAAATGCTCAAAGAAAGATAACTATCCTCTGCCAAATATGGAGTATTTGTTGCAAAAGGTCTCAGGAGCTAAAGTGATGTCATTTTTGGATGGATTTTCAGGCTTCAATCAGATTGATGTGCACCCATATGATCAAGAAAAGACTGCATTTACTACTCCTTGGGGCACTTTCATGTATGCCAAAATGCCATTTGGATTGATGAATGTTGGAGCTACCTTTCAGAGAGCTATGGATATAGCTTTTGTGGGATAGAAGGATAAATTTGTGCTTATCTATCTTGATGGTATAACTGTTTTTTCCAACAGCCGTCAAAATCATTTACGGCATTTGAAAAAAGTGTTTCTAAAGTGCAGAAGGTTTGGAATATCAGTCAATCCCAAAAAATCACAATTTTCTTTACATGAAGGCAAGCTGTTAGGACATGTTGTGTTTGTTGCAGGTGTTTAGATTGACCTAGAAAGAGTCAAAGCAATTCGGGCTTTGACTGTCCCCAGATCAAAGAAATATATACAGTATTTTCCAGGCAAAATTAACTTTGTAAGGAGGTTTATTCCTAATTTTGCAGAACTAGTGAAGCATGTTACCTCCATGTTGAAAAAAGGAGAAAAGGTAAGATGGACTGAAACAGATAGAAAATCATTTGATTCCATAAAAAAAGCTATTATGGAGGCTCCCATTTTGATCAGTCCTGACTACAGTAAGGAGTTTCATCTGTTTTCTTTTGCCTTTGAAGATACTATTGCAGTTGTGTTATTGCAGCAAGATGAAGAAGGTTCAAAACATTCGGTGGCATTTTTCAGCAAGAACTTGAGGGATGCTGAACTAAGGTATGGTATTATAGAAAAATAGGCATATGCTCTTATTAAGTCCTTGAAAGCTTTTAGAGTCTATATCCTTCATTCAAAAATAATTGCATATGTGCCTTCTGTTGCAATAAACGATGTCTTGACTCAAACTGATGTTGATGGAAAGAGGGAAAAATGGATTGCTAAACTGATAGAATTTAATATAGAGCTGAAGCACACCAAGCTGGTCAGGGGTCAGGGTCTTGCCAAGTTATTGGTTGAAGAAAAGTGCAGGTCTTTCGACATTGGTCTCCTATGCATGATGGCAAAAAATGATCAGGCAGAAGAAGAGGAAACAACTGAAACAATGAAAGAACAGTCAGTGGCCGAAAATATGGCTTCATGTGGTTGGTATTCTACAATAATTGATTTCTTGTTGAAGCTAGAAATCCCTTCAGGATTTACTCAAAGTTAAGCTAGAACTTTAAAACTTAAAGCAGCAAACTATTGCTTTATGGAAAATCTGCTCTACTGGAGGGATTCATCTGGAATATTTTTAAGGTGTCTGGACAAAGAACAATCAAAATAAGTTATGTAGCAGTTTCTTTCCAGCATGTGTGGAGGGCACCATTATTTTAAAACCACAGCCCATAAAATTCTCAGAGCTGGGTACTATTGGCACACCTTATTTTCTGATGTATTTTTTGTGTTAATCTTGTGACAAGTGCCAAAGATTTGAAGGAAAGAAGTAGCTAAAATCCCTGCCCCTAAAACCAATTCAGGAAAAAGGACCTTTTCAGCAATGGGGTTTGGATTTTGCTGGTGAAATCAATCCGCATTCCAGTGGGCAGCACAGGTGGATATTAGTATCCACTGATTATTTCACTAAGTGGATTGAAGCAATCCCTACAAGGAAGGTTGATCATAATTTGTTCATCAAGTTTTTAATAGAGAATATCCTTAGCAGGTTTGGTTGTCCATAGAAATTAGTCACAGATGGTGCAGCAGCCTTCAGGGATAAGGAATTGGTGGAAATGTGTGATTTAATGGGCATTAAACTTGTTCATTCCACCTCATATTATCCACAGGGAAATGGTCTAGCAGAATCCTCTAATAAAAACCTAATCATGATAATTAAAATGTTGTTGGAGGATAATAAAAAGAATTGGGATTCAAAGCTCAAGTATGCATTGTGGGCTGATAGAGTGACCATTAAAAAATCCACAGGGAATTCTCCTTTCAAGTTGGTATATGGCACTGATGTTGTATTTCTGATTCAGCTAACTCTCCCTGTGGCAAAATTCCTTCAAGAAGAGTAGGATGAAGAAGAAGACATGGTAAGAAGAATCACTGATTTGATAGAGTTACATCAGATTAGAGAATAGCTGGTTGAGAAGGCTGCAACACATCAGAGAAAGATCAAGGAAGCCTTTGACAAAAAGGAAAAAACAAATAATTTTCATATCGGTGACTTGGTTTTGAAATGGGATGCATTAAAAGAGAAGAAAGGAAATCATGGGAAATTTGATGCTTTCTGGACAGGGCCTTTCATCATTTCACAGGCTCAAGGGAACAACACCTTCATACTGAAAAGTATGGGAGGAGAGACAGTTTTGATGGCCCAATCAATGGGCATTTTCTGAAAAATTATGTTGTTTAAGGTCTTTGGGCCTTAAAGACTATAAATAGTTTGTTTTTATCAGTTTGTGAAGGCAAAGTAGACTCCATTCCCAATGGAACACTAGGAATTTTGGTTGATGTGTTTTCAACTGGAAAGGCAGTGGTCTGCAGGTTCTTGAGACCTCACAGGGAGGATATCATCCCCATAAGGAGACAGTGTTAGCTCTGCCATAGTTTGCAAGGTTTGATGGATGAAGTCAGGTCAGGCAATGCTATTTGGGTTGCAAAGGGCTTGCAGCAGTTAGTTTTATCTCTCCTTTTCATTTGCATTATGCTCTTTTAACCCCTAAATCCTATGTTTCCTCCTTCCCCTTGATCCATGTTATTCCCCTTGTAAACCTCGCCTAAACCCTTGTTTACTTAGCTGTTATAGACAATTTTGTGCCTTACAGCAACAAGCATGAATTGTCAATAATCCAAGGGATCCAAAGTTCCCTAAACATGATGTTCCTACCCCTAGAGGAACAAGGTCAGCAAACCAATAGCTCTCAGATCAGTTCTCCACCTGAAAACACTCAAAAACAAGCAATCCTGAAATCAAAGCAGGTGCTCCACTAGGTTTTTGCGCTGAAACTCAGATGCTCCATGGTGTACCTGTGTTGCAAAGCAAGTGGGACAAAGGCCACCTACGCCGAGCGGGATGGGACAAGTGGCACAATGAGTCATTGCTTTGGAATCTTCCAAAAATGACACTTGGATCAAGGATTTCGCCTTGTGATGAGTCAGAGGCTCTGTTTCTCCAAGTGGAAGCAAGGTTCTCCAAGTGGACTCAAGAACTGAAGATCAACTAAAGATTAACTGAAGAGAGAGAGGACACAAGGCAGCTACATATCAGTTGCAAGCTGACTCATCCTTTCTCAATTCATCTATATATTGAGCTCTCTCCTATGAGCTCAGGAGGCTGGAATTTTGTGCAAAGTAATGATATGCTGTTGGTTTCACTATTGAGTTATTGGGTGATTGTTTGAGAGAGGTGAAGAGGAGCAATTCTTTCTGCTGGGAGGTGTTGCTGGGTTGGAGCCTTCAATGGTTGTAATACTCTCAGAACCTTTACTTCTTCATTAATAAAAGCTATTGAGGTTCTTCTATGTGCTCTTGTTTCAATAATATATTATGATGATTGCATGTTTGGTTTACACTAATCCATGAACCAGTTATGATTGCATGCCTCTTGTAGTTTCCTTCTTCGTTATTTTGCAGGATCTCATTGTAGCTGGGCAAGCAAAAGAACAAGGAGCTAGGAGCAAGCGGCCAAAGAGAAGAGTTTGGATTCGACATTAAGCGCAAGGCAACGGTTAGTGCATTTCTCCATTCTCTTTTGCTTTCATAAAGAAGTAAACCTTAAGTAGTTTGTTTTACAGTTGTTGCTAAGGAACTATCACCCTTAGAGTGGGATAGAGTCATCCGAGTCTGATACTTTTCCCTACAACAAACTGGCGACTCCGCTGGGGATCGTATCCGTTTGATTGTGTTTGTAGTATTTTGCTATTCATTTCCTGAACAAAAGAGTACCAAATCGAAAAGCTTTTGACTATATCAAAAGTGAAGTAGAGGGCAGCTACTCTTGCTCTTTTTCTGAGCAAATTCATGATTTGAAGAGCTGATCTACAAGGATCCTTGTAAGCTCTTAGCGATAGCTTTGCACCTTCCTAATCATCCCTTTGAGTGTGCTTGACTGATTGTTTCTGATTTGAGCAAAAACCGTGCATTTTTGAGAAAATTATGACCCGGAAACTGTGAAAACGCAATTCTCGTTTTCCAAAGCAGGTAGTACACAGGCTACCTACTTTGCAACGCAGGTCCCGAAGGGGCTACCTGCGCTGAGAGCCAGATTGGCTGTGCAGCACCTGCGTTGGCCCAAATTTGCCTAGTGCATTTGGGGTTTCCTCCTTTTCTCTTGCCTGTTTTCACTTAGATTTTGCTGCTAAGTGTCAGTCTTGTGCCTGTTCTGAAACCAATATTACTTGCCATCATTCTGCCTTTGTTATATAACGAAATTGTACTTGTTCTTTGTATTTCTTACTCATTTACAATTTCCCATAACGAAGAGTAAACTAGTCTTGCTTCTGGCCTCTTAGATCTGAACCTGTGTTAGGCATTTTGCTAGTCTAAAGAGTTAGCTTGTTTGTTGTCCATAGCTGATTAGTCATTTTACTTTCGTTAGTATGGTTTGATTTCATGTATTTCCAGTGATTAAGCAAGTGAATCTTAAGGTGTCTTTTGATTTTGGACAAACTTGTTTGTTTTCGCTCTAAATCGAAATCAAAGTTATATAACCACTTTCTTTTTGTAACCCATCCACATTAAGAAAGGGAAAAGAAAATACATGCATTGTGCATTTTGCATTTGAAAAAGTTTGCATGATGATTTAGGAGAAAGTGCATTAGTTTGTGCTGTATGAACTGTGTGAAAAGAATTTGCCTTTCTTCTCCCTCAGTAGTTAAGATTTTCATCAGTCAAAAAGATTTGAAAAAGCTTGCTTCTCATCTTAGGCTGCATTTAGGAATTTGTCATATACATCTCGTGGTGAACCTTGAAAGGCAAACTTTAAAAAGATCAACTTAAAATATACTGAATGAACCTAACAACGCATTGTAACATAACGCAAACATCTAGAGGTCTAGGTAGAGACGTGTTCCGGCGTCGTTAAACATAGTGACTGTCGATCTCTACGAAGGTGGGTGATTCCTCCTGAGAGTCGGTGGCACTAATACGGACTTGTGCTCCCACGTACCGTCGCGTATATATTGGGAGACCCCTATAGGCAATTATCCTTTATCCATAGGAAGCCGTGTCGATCGCCCTACTGATCGCGATGCAGTGAACACAGCATTCATGAAGATCGACCACCCGTACCGTAAAACGTATTCTGTGGTTTCGCGAAAGGTTTGGCACACCCTCTGCCTAGATCTCCAGAGCAGTTTCTTTTGGCCCTTTTCAAACTCTATAACTGAAAAGGTCCAACCGAGCATTTGTCACTTCGGGCTCGTTAATACATCGAAGGAGACTAGAGTCATCTTTAGCTTTTTCTCGACTCTTAAAACATGAAAAAGCAAAGTTATGTCTAAAAGCGTCTAATAAAATTCATTCAAATCGGAAACACAAATTTTCCCCTTTATATTTTAGTTGATCGAGTAATCCGCAATCGTGGAAGAAAGTCAATTGAATATCCGTCGTTCTCGGAGGCTTGCGAGTCAACCGTCTTTGTCTCCGGAATCGAAAACAATCCGGACAAAGCGAGCTCATCGAACCAGTTCAAAATCTCCTTTAAAAGTTAGAACAAGTGTTCCAACAACATCTGAGATTCTGGTTACTCCAAACATTTCCAGAAACCCTGCCTCTATAGAAGAAGTTCAACCACCGCAGAAGGACAGTAATACTGATCCTAATCTGGGGGCAAATACTTGTATGACTGAACCAGTTCCATCTATAACTGGTCGAGAGAGTTTTGTTCCTCAAACATCTGTCGCTTTTAATACAACCCCTTCTTCGGCACCGGAAATTTTTTACGGACCTGACGGTCTTCCTCTTCCACCTGGTCTGATTGCGATAGAGGAAATTATAGAGGAACCGCAAGTATCCACTCCAATTCAGTTTGGAGTAGGGGTCACTCTATTTCCTGCTACAACAAAATTTTGTCCATCACCAGTGGAAGTTCCTGTAGAATCACTAGGCGATCAATTGGATAGACTAAAAATGTCTGAACAACCGTCAACATCTAGGACTGTGTCAAATGACACGGCGACGGCAGAATTACCTGCTGCAAATCCAACAATGCTCGCCGGCATACCATCTGTCCCAACTAGCTCTTAGTCGCTAGAAGGAGTCCACCAAGAGACTATCTCGACAGTATGGTCTGTTCCTGTTTGTTCCGGAGTAATGTCTGGTAACTCTCATGGTGAGACTCATCAAATTGACCCTTTTGGGAATCTAATTAGGCCATCCAGTCCTCCGGGACAATCAATTGCCTTGAGTTCCGGATTGCTACCGTATGGGGGGCAGTATGCCTTTTCATTACCCCCTCCGGGAGGGTACCCATACGGGAGTTCTCAACCTTATTCAAGTTATGGCGGAATTGCAACGAGTAGTTGGGTACCTATGCTATCCCAGCCTCCGAGAGTTGTATATTCTATGCAACAGTGTGTACCTGTGACAAACATCCCAACTACACCGGCTATTGTGACTGTGTCGCAAGTTCAAACAATGCCTGTTGTATGTCAACCTCAGATTTCTCAGGTTCTCATGCAACAGCCCCTTGACCCTGCGACCAAACCACAATCGCCTACTGGTGGGGAAACACAAGTACAGTTGGGTACAACTACCCCACATCTTGGTCCAATGGTTAGTGTAGCGCAACAACCCATGGTGTCGCAACCGTGGATAGTGCAATACCAACAGCCGCAATTCCAACGAGTGTACCAAGGTTCTGAACAGCAAATATTTGCGAATACTGGACAACCATATATTCAAAATGGTCAAAATCAACCACTTTATAGTGGTCAGGTCCATCAACCGTATTCATCATACCAACATCAACTCCACTATGCTGGTATGCAAAGACCGACTGTTCAGGCGATTCCATCGTATCCTGTTTACGCTTCACCTAACTTGAACCAGCAGTTACGGTTCGTAGCGACTTTAGAGTTGCCTGATTTACATCGGTTAACCAATGATCCAATTGCTTACGCCCCTTGGTGGCCAGTGATTCCACACAAACTTCCATCCGACATTCCTAAATTCAATGGAAATCCAGGTGAAGACCCGTCGAATCATGTGATGACATTTCATCTATGGTGTTCGTCGAACACTTTAAATGACGATTCGATAAGGCTTCGCCTCTTTCAGAGGACATTGACAGGTCCAGCGGCAAAATGGTATATAGAATTGCCTAGAGCTTCATTCGACAATTTTGGCTCCCTTGCCACGACATTCTTGACCCACTTTCAATTACCAATAAGGTATGAAACGGGAACAGAGATATTGACTAACTTCAAACAGACAACCGCAACTCATATATCAGATCATATACATGAGTGGCGACGTCGACGAAGAATGGTTAAAACATATGTTCCGGATCAGCTTTTAGCTGAGTGGTTTATAAAGTCGTTACTTCCGGCCATAACGGAAGATGTGGCAAAGGGAGGAGTCGTAACAGAAGAGCAAGTTATCGCTCGTGCACAATACTTGGACTTAGTATATACTCAGTCCGGCACGCTCTATGACAAAATACCAGACGCCCCTAGACCAGAGTTTTCAATCCCTCCTCCTCCCAAATCAAACAGTGACTCTCATGCCGGTGATGGCGTGATTGGCACGGCAAACACGAATCCGAAAAAGACCCAACAAAAGAAGGCCCGTAAGGATTCGAATCAAAATGCGCATGAAGAAGTTCTTGCTTCGGAAGTAAATGCCGTATCGACAGATAAGGGCAAAGAAACCAATCAACCAGGAAGCAAGAAGAATCAAAACAAAGGGAAGAAGAATAAACAAGGTGAGTCATCTCCTAAGAAAAATTCTTCAAACCCTCCTGGGAATAGGAAACGGTATCCATGTCAAATATGCGATGAAAAAGATCACTACACTAAGGATTGCCCATTCAAAGCTGAGCTAAAGAGGTTCTTTAAAAGTCCTCATACCTCAACAGTGTCAAGTGATCAATTTCCTAACCCAGGTCAAAATCTGGTTGATAGAGGAAACGCTTCCCCGTCCCAAGTACTTATGTTGTCGATTTCGAAACAGCAAAATGATGCTTTGATTTCAACAAGGAGCAAAGATTATGGGAATCCTCAGGTGTCGGACGATAAAGGTAAAGATCAACCTAGCAGTTCGACAACAACTTCGGCAGAAGTTGTACCCCCCATCACACATGAATTAACGATAAAACCGCCAAAGGGAGTAGTACACAAGTCGACATTTAATCCTCGTGCCAGAGCGGCACAGCATTATAACATAGTAGAAGATTTGGCGCAATCGCCATCTGCTATGTCGACTCTTGAGGTACTACAGCATTGCCCATCCCAAAGGCAGGCGTTGTTATCAGCAATTGGTGGGGTGGATCCTAAAGATTCCAATCTGGTATCCTTTGATCACAAAGGGTATGATCCTCAATTACCAGCACAACTAGCTTTCCTTGTCCAAGTGAAAGCCCTCAACAAAACAGTTCACAGAACGATCATTGATGAGGGAGCATCGACATGTATAATGTCGATGAGTTGCTGGAAAACTTTAGGATCACCAACCTTGTCGTGATCATCGACAACATTAAAAGCATTCGACGGAAGGATATATACCCCTTACGGTATCCTTAGTAACCTGAAGGTTGAACTAGGGGGCAAAACAGTAGAAATAGATGTTGAAGTTATCGATGGCAATCTTGACTATAACATCCTACTGGGAAGGCCATGGATTTATGCCATGCAAGCTGTTGTGTCGACTTATTTTAGGAAGATCGCATTCCCCTTTGAAGGAGGGATTACGGTCGTCGATCAACAAAACTTCCTCCCTAATGGTTCACAAGTTACGGGAAGCGTTCCCATGATCCATGGCAGCGACCGGTCGATTCAAGATATTGGAGTAGGCCTGTTGAAAGATCCCACTATGATGGGAACTTTCGCGCTACCACCTCCTATTTGTATAGGAAATGTACCATTTGTAGCAACATGCAATATGGTATCCACCTTGAAAGTCACAGAAGGTAGAGTCGCTATGGATCATGCAATGGTTTTGCCACCAAGCCCTATTGAAATATTGTAGCAATCAATGTTTCATGCATGGGAGGCAAACCCAAATCAACGCTCGTCGAGCGTTTGGGTAGATAGATCTAGATAATATGGTACCCCATTAGATCCTTGGTCGAGAGTACATGGGACTGACGAAGGAATCTTACGATCAATGATGATTGAGGGGGCACCATGGAATGATCACCACCATCGTTCCCTTCTTCCAGAATACGAAGAAGATACTCAGAAAGATCTTTACCACCCTTCAGTCTTTGAATTCCTAACAAATACTGTAAACACGGTGGACTCCGAGCGAAACTTATCAAATATCGAAGAGACTATAGCCATAAATATCTTGACAAAACCTGATGTTGTAGAGAATATTCATGTTGGCAAAGGTTGTTCCCCTTCAGAACTGGAAATATATAACGCTCTCTTTCGCGAATTTAGAGATGTCTTTGCTTGGTCATATGATGAAATGCCAGGCATCGACTCGAGTATCGTTGAACATGAAATTAAAATGTATCCTGATGTCAAACCAGTAAGACAACGGCTTCGACAGGTACACCCTAAGAAAGCCGCTGCCATTAAAGCAGAAGTTGAGAAACTTCTCCATGCTGGATTCATCTACCCGGTTCCTCTAACCGATTGGGTATCGAATATTGTCCCTGTTATGAAAAAACAAGGGACGATAAGAGTGTGCGTCGATTATAGGGATGTAAACCAAGCTTGTCCGAAGGACAACTACCCTACGCCCTTCATCGACCAGATAATTGATGAATGCGCCGGATGTGAAGTCTTTTCCTTTATGGATGGATTTTCCGGGTATAATCAAATAAATATCCGCCCACAGGACCAGTCAAAGACTGCATTTATATGTCCGTGGGGCATGTTCGCTTATCGAAAATTACCCTTTGGCTTGAAGAACGCAGGAGCAACTTTTCAGAGGGCTATGAATTACGCCTTCCATGACATCAAGAGCATTGTTCAACCATATCTCGACAATCTTCCGGCTCATTCGCGGAAGCGGACTGATCATCCGCAGCATTTAAGAGCGATATTTCTACGCTGCCGACACTACAAGATAAGACTCAACCCTCACAAATGTGTGTTTTGCGTCGGTTCTGGTTGTTTACTTGGCTTTGTAGTCTCTAAAGATGGGATTCGTCTCGACCCCTATAAGGTTCAGGCAATCATTAATTTGCCTCCACCTTCAAATTTGCTTCAGATTCAGAAACTCCAAGGGAAAGCAAACTTTCTGAGGAGGTTCATTCCAAATTACGCAGAACTTGCTAAAGGTTATACACGTCTTTTGAAAAAGGATGTACCCTTCGATTGGGACCAGGTTGCGCAAGCTTCCTTTGACGCTTTGAAAGAGTCTCTAGTAAAAGCATCATTAATGTACGCCCCAGATTATCTTAGGGATTTTAACCTGTATCTAGCTGCGGCAGATACAACCATTGCGATGGTTTTAGTACAAGAAGTCGATGGACTTGAACATCCTGTCTATTATTTAAGTAAAAAATTAAATGATACAGAAAGTAAATATTCTTACGTTGAAAAGCTAGCGCTCGCTGCTGTTCAAGCGGTACAGAGATTTCGACATTATATCCTCTTTAGGAAAACTACCATTCTGTCAGATTGCAACCCCATGACTTATATACTGTCGCGACAGTTGCTGGGGGGCAAATATTCCAAATGGATAGCGATCCTTCAAGAGTTTGATCTGGAATTTGTGAAATCCAAGTCAAAGAAAGCTTTGGTATTCGCAGAATTATTATGCGATCTCCCATCATCGTCCAACGACGAAACTTCCAAGGAGTCAATAGTGGACGAGACTTTATTTCTGATATCTGCAAGCGATGAATGGTATGGAGATATAATTATCTATCTCCAAACCCAAAAGTTTCGGCCTGACACCTCGCACTCCGAACAGAAACGTATACGATACCAAGCAAAAGACTACATGATCGTCGGTGATACTCTTTACCGTCGTGGTATCGATACCGTTCTGAGGAGGTGTCTCACCCATGAAGAAGCCGAAAAAGCCCTGAATGAGTGTCATTCAGGCACGTGTGGGGGGCATCAATCAGGTTTCGCTACAGCCCAAAAGATATTAAGAGCAGGATATTTTTGGCCAACAATGTTCAAAGATTGCATAATCGCAGTCCGAAGTTGTCATTCCTGCCAAATCTTTGATAGCAAAACCAGAAGACCACCCGCACCACTGCAACCAATAGTTGCGGTTGGGCCTTTCGCCAAATGGGGCATCGATTTCATGCAATGTAACCCCACCTCGACCGGGGGGCATGGGTATATTATAGCCGCAGTTGACTATTTTACCAAATGGGCCGAGGCGATGCCTACATTGGACAATACTGGTGAAACAGCTGCCCTATTCTTTTTCAATCATGTAGTCGCCAGGTTCAGTGTACCCCAGGCTATAGTTATAGATCATGGATCGCATTTCCGCAATCACATGATGGCCGAATTAGCTGCCAAACTAGGGCTATCTCACGACAGCTCTACTCCGTATTATCCACAAGCCAACGGACAAGTTGAAGCAATCAACAAGGTCCTGAAGCGTATGTTGCAGAGGATGATCGGAGTTCATAAAAGAAGATGGCACCTGATCCTGTATGCAGCCTTGTGGGCCTACCGAACCTCGGTAAGAAACGCGGCCGGTTTCACACCTTTCCAATTGGTGTACGGTCTAGAAGCAGTCTTACCGATCCAGTGTGAAATTTCGTCGCTTAAACTCGCAATTGATCTCCTCCCCGGAACTTCGGAAGAAGAGGCTCGTTTCTTGGAATTAATCCAATTGGATGAAACCCGTCGTGATGCCGCTTTGGCTAACGAAGCCCATAAGAAACGAGTCAAGGCTCAGTTCGACAAAAATGTCAAACCCCGTGTCTTCTCAGAAGGTGATTTGGTCTTGCTTTATGACCAAGAATCCGATAAATTAGGAGCAGGTAAATTCAATTCCTTATGGATGGGCCCCTATATTGTTAAAAGAGTGTTAGCAAAAGGAGCCTACGAGTTAATAGATTTCGACGGAATTCCACTGGCGCAGCCCCGGAACGGGCTGTACCTCAAGCGTTACTATGCTTAAATAGTAACCTGCATGCTTTTGTTGTATTTTGTTTTCGCCAAAGTTCTTGTTCTGGTTGAGTGATTCCCCTTTTCATTCGTTGCAGATGTCAAACCTTATGGAGACATGTGTTGGGTATGCCGACGGAGCGAGTCGTAGTTCGCGGAACCTATCCTCCGTAGCATGGGCCATTTTTGATCCAAGTGGCGAGTTAGTAAGTTTCAGAGGTGTATGTATTGGGCAATCAACGAATAACATCGCTGAGTATAGCGCGTTGATAGAACTACTCTCTGATGCCATTACGCGAGGCATACGCCGACTAATTGTCAGGCTAGACTCACAGCTCGTAATACTACAACTCAATGGTATATATTCTGTCTGTAACCCAGCTATTTATCGCATGTTCCTAAGAGTAAAGATCTTGGAAAGACGATTTGATTCAATTCAATATCAACATATTTCAAGAAATCTAAACACATTAACTGACTCATTGGCAAATTATGTGTTAGATAGACATTTGCAACATTTATAAAAAGACACATCATAAAAAGTGTACATATGAATCATCCAAATCAACCAGAATAAGACCCGAAAATCAAAATATATATAAGCTGTCCATAAAGTTCATACATAATGTTCTGTAACCAAGACAAAATTGGTCATATGACCTGAAAAACTCAAAAATGCTAGGGGGCACCCTAGCCTAGTGATGCTCCTGATAGTAAGCCACAGTCTGTGCTATCATGCGCAGAAGACGGGTCCATCGTCTAGGCACACCGATAGTATGCTGCTGCATCGGTAAAGGTAACTCGTCAATCTGTACATCCGGAAGACCACGGGTAAGGTTCTCAACCTGCCCCTGCACAGCTGTAAGGGTCTCAGTATCGCTAAGATCACGGATAATAACCCTCCGAGCAGGTTCCTCTGCCGGAGCAGTAACAGGTGGTCTCGGACGAACTGTCGGACGAACAGGACCGACATCTGCAAGCATACATGAGTTCGATTAAAGTCTTGATAGAATAAAGCACAAGAACATTATAAATGAAAACAATGAACAGTAATATGGTTGAAGTTTTTACCAGTAGCATCCCACTGAGCACCGTCTGGCAGTACCATATCTGGATCACCCCGGAAATCCATACCAACATATGGGTACTCAGAAAAAGACATCTCCTGGCGATCGAACCACCTGAAGAAAGCAACATTGAAAGAAATCTGGGATTGACCTGCATGTCTGGACATGTGATCGACCCATCGCTGCATACGTGGCTCGGTAGGAGAAGGCACTGCGAGATCAATGTACTGAGGTTGCATCAGAGGGATCTTCTCCAAGGCGAAGGCAGTCAGAATCGAACCAAAACCAAAGTTCTTCAGCTTCCCGTCCTTCACCTTGTTCAATTGATTTTTCATTTGACTAAGCACTGCATCACTCCAGTTGAAGATCTTCGGTTGGAGACATTCCAAGGCGTGCTGCATATGAGACCTGTTGGCAACATGTAAAGATGCGCTACCGGCCATCCTACCAAGAGTATACAGGATAGACCTGAGAGGCCTGCTAGTAACATCACGGATAACCACCTTGCCGTCTCTGCTCGGCTGGGACCCCTCCCTGCAATACTGGCGGACATAATCTCTCACGGAATCATTCCCCCGAACTGTACCTGATAAAGAAATAGGGGCACCCCGCCTTGACAAGCCAGTCAAGAAGTAAATATCTGTCACAGTCAATGGAATAGGTTTGTTCCTGATCTGGAATACTTGGTTAACAGGATCCCAAGCATCAAGCAAGTACTGCAGTAGTGAAATCTGTGCTCTCATGCTAGAGATACGGAAAAACTTCAGTAAACCACAGTCTCGTAATGCGCCCACCGTAACAGGATCATGAATGGCAATCATATCTTCTTCTTCATGTTCTCATTCTCGCCATGTTAGGGCCATCTTGTTCAAGAATCCCTGCAAGACAAACAAGAGAATGAGTCAGCTCCTGAAATTGATGAAACACTGGCGAAAATTTCATCAAAATCTGTAAAAAAATGTTGCTTTTATGCCCCAAAGCAGGTGCCCAGTGTACTACCTGCGTTGGGGGACAAGCTGCCTTCAAGCAGCTTGGATCCCAACGCAGTTTTCGAATGGAGAACCTGCGTTGATCAGAGGGCGCCCTGGCAAAACCCCAGAGGCTCAATAGAACAGCAAAACAGGCATAAAACAGGAAAATGAAACCATGAAAATGAAGAGCTAAGGTTTAGCTCCTACCTGGTCCAAACGGCGCCGAAAATCGTCCGCAGAATCTCCCGGAATCAGCTGATGAAAATCAAGGGGAAAGAGGCTCCTCCAAAGCTCCAACAAGCAAAATGCAAATGAAATGGTAAAATGAGAGGTAAAAACCCTTTTTATTTGCTTTCTTACGTAATTCAAGGTAAATATTAATGTGTTAATCTCATTTTCAAGTAAATATTACTCATTTCTAACTAGTTTGTTGCAGCAATTTGAAAATACAGTGCTATCAATAAAAAAAAGAAGCTAATTATGGTAAAAATCAAAATTAAACCATATATTCGAGCAGTTTTAGCAATGTTCATGCTCGTTAAAAAATAAACGCAAGAATCGAGCAGTTTTTGTATAGAGTTCATGCTCGTTAAAAAATAAACATAAATTGTGAGCAATCTTTCCCTAGCAGTTCAAGCTCACTCAGAAAAAATGAACCGGTAAACAACCTCGAGAAATGTAACCTTTGAAAGCCATATTAAAAGCCCTTGGTCGTGTTTATATGCCATCACCTCCATCCGTTCATTTGGCCAAACGTTCACCTCCATATGTTTGTTTACCCATTTTGAGGAACAGCTGCGAAGAGTGATTTCACTTAGCCATCCTTGTGACACTGCCGTGATTGGAAAATTCCAACCTATACCTGGAATCTGCTGCCATCCCTGTTCATCACTCGTTCCTCAAAAGACGAGTCTTCTTTGAGCTCTTTTCACTGACTCGAAAAATATGAAAAGTTTGCCGAGTTTTGGCCTTCAAGCTCGTTAAAAGGACCGGAAGAGCTATCCCTCCTCTAGATTTTAATCTTTTTGGACCTGAGGGATTATTACACAAAAAGATCGAGCGCTTGTTTTGTTCGGCTCGTTAAAGAAATCGAAAATTCATCCCTTCTGTATTGTTTTATACTTTTTCGGACTTAAGGGATTAGAAGACGAAAAAGGAATTTTGGAGTTAACTTTTCGTACCTTTTCAGACTCTCTAAAAATGAAAAGGACCGAGTTTTCTTTGTTGTTAGACTCGTTAAAATGATTAAATAGCGACAAACTTTTCTTTAGACGAGAACGAGTTTCCCTATCGCTAGGCTCGTTAAAACATAGCGATGGGCTTGCCCGAAGGGCAGGTTATAGAACAAGCATATGTTATCCTCCTCAAGCTTGACAAAAATAAAGAGGTACTGGTCAGCAATGACTGGGGAAAAATTGGGAGAACCTCACAGCATTAATGGTAGCAATTCGCTCTTGAACATGACACTTTGTCCTCCGTATCACATCGGGTTGGGTTGTTTCATTCACCGGTCTCATAACCATGGTCCTCGCCACACCATCCACAATTGGGGTAATGCTACCAATCCATCACATCAGTGTCGTTATATGTTCAAGAGATGTGGTTCTGTAAAGAGTCAACCGTGTTCCACCCACTGCCATACATTATCCTTCATCCACTTCATGACCGCCACCCTGAATCATACATCACAGTTTGTTTTCACCTCATCACAATCACTAGCTCCGTTCCGTGTCACTGATGTGGGATTCATTAAGGCCCTCCTTTGACGGATCGCTCCTTGTCGACATCAGCTCATTATCCAAGGAGTTGATCTAGGAACACCCCCCTCAATACTTTGAAGCTTGCATGCCTTAATGGCAAGTTTCTCACTTCCGGCGACAGGTATACATCAATGACCTTCGACCAGAAGATTTTGCATGGTGGTCGACGCCAAGTCCTTTATTCCCACCATGTGGATTGCACTGCCGTACCTTGAGGGTCATCATCCTTATCGGTGATTCCTCTCACGCTTGTTAACGGTTTACATCATTGACCGGTAATCAAGCAATGTCTTTCCATGTTCGACTTCAATAAATTCTCACATGGATCGACTTGTACATCGAGTGAAAATCGGAAGAAATTAAAGACCCCGGATCTAGTTTCATCCATCCGGGCTGCGATATATATTCAGGACATAAAGACATTTGATATGTACATCATTACAGCAGATGATCATCCTTCTCAAAGGATGATAATTTCAGCAGAGAATTATCAGTCTACAATCAGACGATCGTCTGTTCTATGTACCAAAATGTATTTATAAAGCTGAGCATGGGAATGCCCGCCTCAGCTAGATCATGAAAATGTATGAAAAAATAATGTATTGTATTGTATCTTATTACAGGACACTCCTCCGCAGATTGAATGAACTTCGGATCCTCTCAATAAAGCATTTCACCCGATAAACGACCTCATACTTTAGGGGGCATCTGTTATAGACAATTTTGTGCCTTACAGCAACAAGCATGAATTGTCAATAATCCAAGGGATCCAAAGTTCCCTAAACATGATGTTCCTACCCCTAGAGGAACAAGGTCAGCAAACCAACAGCTCTCAGATCAGTTCTCCACCTGAAAACACTCAAAAACAAGCAATCCTGAAATCAAAGCAGGTGCTCCACTAGGTTTCTGCGCTGAAACTCAGATGCTCCGTGGTGTACCTGCGTTGCAAAGCAAGTGGGACAAAGGCCACCTGCGCTGAGCGGGATGGGACAAGTGGCACAATGAGTCATTGCTTTGGAATCTTCCAAAAATGACACTTGGATCAAGGATTTCGCCTTGTGATGAGTCAGAGGCTCTGTTTCTCCAAGTGGAAGCAAGGTTCTCCAAGTGGACTCAAGAACTGAAGATCAACTAAAGATTAACTGAAGAGAGAGAGGACACAAGGCAGCTACATATCAGTTGCAAGCTGACTCATCCTTTCTCAATTCATCTATATATTGAGCTCTCTCCTATGAGCTCAGGAGGCTGGAATTTTGTGCAAAGTAATGATATGCTGTTGGTTTCACTATTGAGTTATTGGGTGATTGTTTGAGAGAGGTGAAGAGGAGCAATTTTTTCTGCTGGGAGGTGTTGCTGGGTTGGAGCCTTCAATGGTTGTAATACTCTCAGAACCTTTACTTCTTCATTAATAAAAGCTATTGAGGTTCTTCTATGTGCTCTTGTTTCAATAATATATTGTGATGATTGCATGTTTGGTTTACACTAATCCATGAACCAGTTATGATTGCATGCCTCTTGTAGTTTCCTTCTTCGTTATTTTGCAGGATCTCATTGTAGCTGGGCAAGCAAAAGAACAAGGAGCTAGGAGCAAGCGGCCAAAGAGAAGAGTTTGGATTCGACATTAAGCGCAAGGCAACGGTTAGTGCATTTCTCCATTCTCTTTTGCTTTCATAAAGAAGTAAACCTTAAGTAGTTTGTTTTACAGTTGTTGCTAAGGAACTATCACCCTTAGAGTGGGATAGGGTCATCCGAGTCGGATACTTTTCCCTACAACATTAGCTCTCGGGCTTCTTTGTATTCAAAATTTAATACACCCCATTACCCTTTATTAAAAACCCAAAACCGTCATAAGCCTTTTTAAAACTCTGTATAAACCTTATGTCATTTCACCCCACGCGCATAATAAAATTATAAAACCCTAGGCCCACGACTTTATATGTCCCATCGCTTGTCGCATCACTCCAAATCGCATGTTAATTCCGCGTCGTCCGATAATCCTGCCATATGATCCAGTGGTTATCGCTTTCCCCGCTCCGCAGACCTGCACACCCATTAATTCCCAGGAAAATTGGTTTCCTACCATCGTATCTGCCACGCGTCACATTTTCATTCCATCGCTCCCACCTGTACGTAAACCACCCTCTGCCCAAAGGCGACGTGGGAAAGCCACTTCCCGTCACCATACCCGGCCCCCCGCCCATTAACCGGTTGTCAACTCTGTCTCCCGTGAGCCGTTGGATCATTCCCACCACGATCCAGCGGCCATCGTTCATCTATTCACATACTTCCTGATAGCCTTCGCAAGTCAAATCTCCAATGTTGATTCACTTGATCCGACAACCCAAACTCTTTCATCTGCATATGTCTTTTGATGGCCTGTGCGATTCGATCTCAGCCATCCATCTGAATCATCTAATGGCCATCATTCTTCCACGGCTCCTCGTCCATTTTTATTGTGTTTTGCTGTGTTCTGAGCGTTATTTTTCCTGCGTAGAGAAGCAAGAGATGTTCCAGTTTTCATTGCATTAATTCCCCAACTACCTGCATTCAAGAGCAACACAGTCAAGGATGAGAAAGTACTACCTCAAGCAGTTGAATTCATTCAGCAGTTATGAACATTTATTCATGAAACATTCCACCTGTTCAAGGAGTACACCAGAGTACAAAAGGAGCCATTTTCTCATTAAATTGTTCAGATTGTAGCAGAAGACCCATACCTAACTGTAAATGTGGTTGGTGGTCCATTTAGACACCTCCACACATACCCTAACAGAGATATTTTGTAAACAAACTCTATATATACTCAGAAAAATGATGTAATAGGTTGATGAGTGTTAGATGAGTGTTATTGTGTTGTAAGCTTCAACTTCTGGAGACTGTAACTACTGTGAGACCTGCAGCTTCTGGTCTTCATTTCCAACTAATACAAGCTTCTTTTGTTGTCATTTGCTCACTTTTCACTTCTTCTATGTTCCAAGTTGTGCCTGTTTTGCATTAATTCATGTGCTGTGAATGTTTAGCATCAGAGGGGCTGTCATCCCACCTCTGTGTTAGGATTTAGCATGTATCATTGAATTTGCTTGCAGGTTTCTGTTGTTTTAATACCAGAGAGCTGTCATCCTGTCTGTGTATTAGATAATAGATTTGCAAACCTCCTTGCTGGTTATAGCTGGCCATCACAAGGCCCTGTGTATCTGTTGGTGTAGTCAGTCTTCTCCATCATCACATTTTGTTTAAACTGTGAGTAATTGGTGGTTAAAATCCTTGTAGTCTGGGGGTGTTCACCCATGTCTAGGGTTAAGCATAGTAGGCATGGTTATCTGGCTTGAGTATGCAGCATTTCTTTCATTCATCTACCATTTATCCAACATTTTTGTTGAGTTTGTAATGTTCCCGAGTGTTGGATACCTATAGTAATAGGTTTCATATTTCATGATTGGCAAGAGAAAAGCCAAATATGCTCTGCTTTGGTATCCCAAAGATCCCATATTTCCTAGAAAGCAAGAGCTGGGTAAAGTGTTTCAAGTATTGAGGACCTTATTTCAAATTTTGTGGATGATTCAACAGTTTAATCTGGATCATGCCATGTTTCAATTTTGTGTTGTAGAATAGAGAAAGAGGTCTGTCCAAACAGCTTAATCTTGGTAGACAAGTAGTTCAGGTAGAGAAGCAAAGGTTCCCAAAAGTTTAATCTGGGACCTTGGAAGACATAAGGGTAGAAGTAGATAGAGAGAAAAGGAAAAAGCCAAAGAAAAGAAAGGGCAATTGAGGGTTGCAAGTCCAAGTGCCCCTCCAGGAAGAAACAAAAAATGCTAGGAAAATAGTTGGGTAGGCAGTTGTGGTTGCAGAAAGAATATGATCACCATTACACAGGCATCAATAGGTCTCTTGCCAAGGCAATAAAGCTATCAGCAAACAAAGTGGTGAATTCCATGAAATTTTAGCAAAGAGGATCACTAACTTCTTTTCTTTTCCCTCTCTAGTCCATCACTAACACCCCCTTTCTAATTCCCCTCCTTCATTCATGTTAACTCCTAATTCTACTATATAACCTCCCTTATCTTACCCCACCCCTAATAGTATTAACACTAAGGTGTATAAAACCCCAAATCTTATGTATATTCCCTCCCCTAGGCATAATAGCCGTGTATTTCTCAAAAGGGACCAAATGGCATCTGGCCACTTCGGTGAACCTATTCCACCCTTTTTCCCCTTTGCTGCAAGTTAATTTGCCCTCAAATCACCTCTGCATTGCTAAAACCCCCTTTCCAAACCCATTTTGCCCATAAAACCTTTGCAAAGGTTAATGCCCGCCTCTGGCACGTTTCCCAATCCTACCGCATTATGGTTGAGCCAAAACATTTGCAAAAACCCACATAAAACCCATAAAGTTTGATTTTTCCGCCCGCAGTATTAAAGGCGCATGTTTCCCCTCCGCCAGCCGTCGGATCAAGCCCATCAGATCCGACGGCCCACAGCAATATCGGAGCGCTTCCCGTGGCTGCACGTTAACTTCCGGGAAAGTGACGTTGCGCCTTGTCACGCCTCCTCCACGCGTCGAGCAATGAACCATCTCGGAGCCCGCTCTGACAGCCCCTGCGCCGTACCTAAACCGCCCCGAGAAACCGCGGCGGTTAAGGCTTTAACCGTGACCGCTGCACTTTAACCGCCACCTACCCGCCGCTGACTCGCCGCCACGTCCTTGCCTGCTCGTACCTGCCTCTCCTATTGGCCCACCTCACTGCTGACTGGGCTGCCACCTCGCCGCCCCCTTGACCAATCACCCACTGCCACGTCGCCCAATGACGTCATGCTGACGTCAGCAGGAAAAAGCGCCAAATTGGTAAAATAACCCATATTTACCAATTTTACCCGTGTTTTTACCATTTTACTGTGATTTCTGCTGAACGCTCTGCATGACCGTTTGAACTCAAATTTTCGCCAACCAGTCGATTAGCCCGGGCGACCTCCTCAAAAAGCAACTGTGCACCTGTGTTTCAACCTCTGCTCGTCGAATTACAGGTATTTAGACCGTTTCGCCCTCCATACAACCTTCATTAAGCTCAGATTTGCTCAGAGGGATAATAGAACCATAAAAACGATATTTACACCGTTCATTTCCCTCCATTCATCCACCATTGTCATTGTGAGGGCCAAGAAACACCGGCAGAGCTTTAGAAACCTGCAATTCGCATATAACCTCTGTAATTCTGCGTTTTCCCAGCAGAATTCCTAATAGACATAATTCACCCGGTTGGAGAGTTCAGTTAGACCACAGAGAGGTTCTGTCACTAGACTCCAGTAGTATTTCAATTGCTATTGAGAGAATTCCCCTTGAACACTCAAAACCTCATCTGTTTCTACAGAGGACTGCCTCCAGACTGTGTTTTTGCCATTCCACCTGTCTACCTACAATTCTTGCAACTTGAAGAGCTATGGAGACTCCTATTGCACTAAATATTAAGCCCATCAATGCCCCTCACCAGGAACTAGCATGGAAAGCCCTGGGGGACATGGACTACCAAATGCTGGATTGGTTCCCCATGGGAACCAAGTATAATGTGCTAATGTTGAATGAACTAAGAGCCCAGCACCTCAGTGGGGCAGATATCTTGGGGATTTGGGAGTCAAATTTGCCCATATACAACCTTCCCCAAGTCAATCCAATGCCAGAGCTTATTTATAGCTGCCAGGAATGCTATGACCCCAGCCAAAGAGCAGTCATAAGCCCCACAGGCCTAGTCCTGTTCCAGATCACCCCAGAGAGCATAAATCAGATGCTGCACTTCAATACAGCCAAGAAATTGACCCCTCTGTCCATGCAGAATCTGATTAACACAGGGATCAAGCTGTCCAGTGGCCAGATTATCAAAATTAACCAACTGTTTGTCACACCAAGTTCAGAAACAGTCAGAACCCCTCCTATTGGGCACCACTATCTAAATGAGTTGGGCAGGATGTTGGTGGATCTAATTGGCTATGTCCTAGGATTCAGGGGGTTGGAAGATGTAGATGACAGCATAATGGCAATGCTGTCTATGTTTGCCCCTGGTAAGCCTCCAGCTGTGCAATATGATTATGCAACTTACATAGCAGAGAAAATCCATGAGCAGTTCATGAATCTGAAAAGGGAGAGACTGTTCAGGTACAGCTCCTATATATATCATTTATTCCTTTTCTATCAGCCAGCTACCTTCTCTGTTCCTTTGAGGCCACTCAATGCCCAAGGAATCCCAAGATCAGTTGTTTTCTGGACCTCTGTTTTTCATTCTACCTCAGTATCACCCTATACATACTGTGAGTTTATTGATTTATTTGTTCATCCAGCCCTAACAGCGCTGCAAGGTACTCCTCCTCCTAGATTAACCGATGAAATGAAGAGGATTCTACATTTGAACAAATCTTACAATATTGGCAACTGGTACTTCTACCAGAACCACACAGTCATTAGGATATATGGCTGTGAATTGAACCCATTTAGATTGCCAAGGTATGTCCCCATGAGGCTTTTTGCCTTAGAGTATTTCAGGCAGTTTGGGAACTCAGATTACCTTCACTTTCAGAGTAGAAACAAGAAGTCACAATTGAAGGTAAGAAGCCAGCTAGGTTCCTTCCTGTATAACAAGAAAGAGGAAGGGTGGAAAGAGGCACACAGCATCCTGGAAGGCCTCAGATTGCAGACCAGTTTTGAGTGGATTCCTTATGACCCCAATCATTCTATCTCCCTCAGGAGAATTAGATACAAATTGGGCAACTATGCACATAAAAGACAACCTGAAATTGAACAGTATGCCAATGCACTAGATTGGGAAGAGGGTACACTAGTAGAACAACTCACTGAGGTAGAACTACTTGAGAAAGAAGCTAGGAATGTGCAAAAAGAAACTGACTTGGAAACTTGTGGACAGGTGCCCCTCTCCTACAGAAAGCAAATTGGAACAGCTGCTAGATCTTCAGCAGCACAGCAGCAAACCACTGAGAAGACATCCCAGGCAGCAGGCAAAGACAAAGGTAAACAGGTGGAACAGCCACCTGTATTGACAGAGGAACAAGTTGACACCTTGCTACAGCAGCAAGAAGAAATGGAACAGCAAGAACTGGGGCAGCAACAAGAAAAAGCACAGTCCAGTGAACAGCAGCCCTTGCAGCAGGAAAAGGGGACAGATTTACCTAGTAACACTGAGCAGCAGCCCCAAACAGAGGTGCCTCCCAGGACAGACACCAATGTAGACACCTCAGTCCTCCAAACACCACAGAAGGAGGATGTGACCAGGAAAAGGGAAAGAGAGACCCCCCACACCTCATCCTTCATCAGAGGAGAGAAGAGACAAAGACTGAATGACTCCCAAGAGGAGGACATAGCAGTAAGGCAAGCCATGGGCATGGGCCCACCCAGTGGAGAACTTTCGGCCAGCTCATCTCAGCGTGGACATGACATGACTATGGGTGGAGAGGTCAGCTCCTCCGGTCAACACAGAAAAGGGCAGTCAAGTATAAAGCAGCAATTCATTGACATCAAAAGGAGGAGTGATCCCATAAAAGTGCAGCTGTATGATCACTTGTTAAACCTAGCTCCTAGCAACCAGCAGAGACTCATGTCTGCTTTCGATGTGAGCGAAGGCAAAATGGTAATGAGCCACTTCATGCCCACAACTTTGCAGCCTCAGTCCACCTCGGACTATCTAAGAACCAACATGGAGGTTCTTGCCAAAGACATACACCCTATGGACAAGATTGAACTACATAAACAAACTGGTGAAATGGTGTATGCCTCCCTGGCAGATGAGACATTGGAGAATTATAAACTAAAGAGCAGCCTGGAGAACACAGCTTCTCAGCTGGAATTAGAAAGAGCATCATCACAAGCCAAGGACAATAGGATCAAGTCCTTGGAAGAGGTAATTATAGAGATAGGGCATGATCCTGAAGATGTCAAAGGCATCCAAGAACTTCTGAAGATAAGGGATGCAGACATGGCAGCCCTAAGAAAGAAAATCAAACTCCCGGCCACCATCCATCCACAAACAGATGAAGTTGCCCAGCAAAGGCAAGAGAAGGATGCTACAGATCTGCTAGTATCCCTATACAAAGAGCTGGTTAGGACTCAGGACCAGCTAGGACAAACTGAAGCTGCAAAGGCAGCACTGCAAGAAACCCTGAAGCAAAGAGAAGAGGGCCAACCCTCCCAGCCTCCTCCTGTCATAATAAATCTTGAGGAAACCCCTCCAAAGATTACTCCTCCTCCTCAGCAAACAGAAGCTACAGCACCATCCACAGCAGCAACAACTACAACATCAGAATAGGCTGCTAGTTTAGACATGCAAAAGCTGCAAGCTGAGATCCAAGCCATGGAATCTCAAATGAAAGAGCTGGATGAGCTTAAGAAAACCTTGACTAAGGTAAATGAAAGGTTTGACAAGAGCAAACAGAATGAGGCAGCCAAGGACAGAGAGGTAAAAGCTCTTAAGAGGAGAATTGCTGAACTAGAGAAAGAGCTTGCACTAGAAAAAGTGACAGCTGAAATGAAAGCAGTGCTATGGAGCAACATTGGGCGGTCCATTGCCAACCAGTGGCAATATATTGAGACCATGGATGAGCAAATGGTGCTCATCACTAAAGCAAACAGAGAAATACAGAGGGCCAGGGCAAGCCTTGGACACATGCCAGAAGCTGCTACTAGGATAATCAATACTCTGAACTATAAGACTAGCTCTCAATTAGCTGTCATGGGAATCACCAACAGGACAGAAACAATTGCTGTAGCCAAGAGAGTCATAACATTGAGGAACCTGGTTGGAACACTGGAGAGGAGGACACAGGATATGCAAACTGAAATCAACAGATTCCTGGAAAAGTTCGTGGCACTACAAAACAGAGGCCTCCCCAGCATTTTAAGCAGTGTAGGAAGACTGCTCACCCTAGAGAATTACAATAAGAGAATTGATGCCCAGGCAGTAGCAGAGATTGCACAACCACCCAGCACTTCAGCAGAGCCAGGGCCAGTCACCGGGCAGAGTATGTATGACAGGGTGGAGAACCTGTTTTTCCTCATGAATGAAGTTGACCATCTGTTTGATACACCACCTAACTTCTTCAAATTCACAGAAGCAGATGAAACTCTAGGGGCAATCTTAGCACACCAACTGCCCACACAGGATGCCTGGAGAAATTTGACACAGACAGTTTTGTCAGGCCAGAATCAGTAACGCCATTTCTACAGGCAAATAAGCATACATGCGCAGGCACAATTTTGAAGAAAGAGATCTACAGGGAAGAGGCAGAAGCTGAGCCAACTCAGCAGGACCATTAACTCGCCACAAGCAGCAGTCAGAATCACAGGTGACAAGTCCAGGATACAGCGTACAAAGCCTTAAAGACAGATCTTCCAGCATTTATTCAGAATATCTCGACCGACTTAGCTGTTCCCAAAGGCTAAAATATCTTCTGACAGAGCATTGAAATGCCTGTACTCTGTAATCAATGCTGTATTAAATTTTGGTCATAATATCTTAAGTAGTTGGTAAGAATGTAAAATCTGAGATAACTCAGAACTCAGATATTTTGTAAATCACCGCAAGTATATATTGACCCTTCACAGCAGTTGAAGGGGTTGTTGCAATTTTCTTTGAAGAGCTCTCGCTCATTGTAATATTTTCAGAGAAGTAATACAAAGGAATAATGGAATTTCCAAGGCTTGGTGTTCTTTGATGTATTGTGGTGAAAGATGAATGTTACAGGATTCCAGGGTGTTGCATAAGACAATAAGTATTCTCAAATCTCTTTGTTATATGTTTTCGAGTCTTTTGTTCTCTTTTGTTGTTCAAATGTTTTACTCTTGATAGCAAGGTGAAAGGATAGTTCCAGGATTTAACCATGTTTACCCTGGACTCAAACTGAGCTATTATACATGTTTTCCTCAGATACAGAGACAGAATTGTAATTCTTAATTGCTGCATTTCAAAACTGTGTCTTTTACTGTGACAGGCATTCTCAGGGATTCAATTTTTGCCCCTGAGACCTCTGTCTTTCTCCTCTTAAAGTTGTCTGTTGGAAATATATAGACAATAGGTGAAAATTCTTAAATGCTTTCACTGTTTGTGTTACCTGTTTCCAGTCATTTAATCAAAAATCTGTTCTATTAAACACTCAAATGGCCCTGTAAGTTCCATCTTTCATCTCAAAGTTTCAAACACATATAGCCACAGACTCCATTGCCCAATGGTACTCAACCTCTCTGAAAACTACATCACTAGAATCTAAAAGGAGTTTCATCAACCAAAACATAAACAAAACCAGTGTATAATAGCTAGCCTAAAACCCTATCATAAACAGTTACAAATCATAAAGAGAGAGCCCTCTCTGATCACAGTTTGGCTAGAAACAGTGATCCAAAGATTGGTTAGTGGTTACCCCGGCCGTATTCCCTTGGGAGTCATAGGGAACAACCTGGGTGTTAACATAATTGGCGACTCCACTGGGGACTTAAGATTTTTTCAATTACTATCTATTTCCAAGAGCTACCATCAAGCCTGAAACTAGCCAAGAGGCCTTAGGACTGTTTCTGTAAACACAGGGACAGCTTTAGGGAAGAGCTAACTAGGGAATCTTCATCTTAGCTTTGAGAAATATATAGTCATTCCAGAATTCTTACCTAGTCCTTGTACATACAAAACTTTCTGTATAAAGTTCTAAAGAATACTTAGAAGCTGGCTCCCAAAAGAAACCCAAGGCACACTAGGGCAAACCCTGACCCTGATCAACCCATCATTGTTGATAACCCAAATATCATACCAAAGAACATAAGGAGACAGCTAAAGCAAGAAAAGCTTGCTGATTCAGATATAAGTTTAGACCAACCTATCCTCATTCCAACTCCTTGCAAAGTTCTTTTCCGTTCCACACCCAATTCCCCCAGTTCACCATCAACCTCTCAAAGTCCTCTCCTTCCATCTTCACCATCTGTACACACTCCCTCAACCAGTTCCCCACTTATTACCCATCCTCTTAACCCGGTTACACCTGTAATCCCTATTGTCCCATTTGTTCCTATTAACCCTATAAACCCCATAAACATGGCTAACAGATATGCACCTCTGCAGATACCAGCCAATGCTCCAGCTCTACCCCAAGACTACCAAACTAGACTCTCATTTTTTGACTCCCATGGCCCTTTGACAGCCATCCAGCATGCTAAAAAGATGCAAGACCACTTTGAGACCTATGAAATAGATGATGACAGTGTCAGGATGAGAATTTTTGTCCAAAGCTTAACCGGGGATGTCAGAACTTGGTTTAGATCCTTAAATGCAAATTCCATTGCAACCCCTGAAGTTCTATACCAGGAATTTACCAATAGATGGGAGAAAAAGAGAGATCCGCACCATATACTTGGTGAATATAACACTATTAAAAGAGGTCCCCAAGAAACGGTTTTGGAGTATTGTGCTAGGTTTAACAACATATACAATGCTATCCCCCAGAACTTAAGGCCCCCTCCTGATTTGGCCCTTTATAACTTCCCTGATGGTTTTGATTCTGATATGGCCTATCAGTTGAGAGAAAGAGACCCTCCAACCCTTGCAGAAGCCCAAAGAGTTGCAGTCACTGTAGAGGCCAACCTAATTGCCAAAAGAAACAGGGCAAAGCTTGAAAAGAAGGTTGGTTCCAAAGAAGAGCCCTCAGGCTTTGATCAAAAGTTGGATGCAATACTAAACAGCATGAAAAGACTAGGTGAAAGAGTGGAATCAGTTGAAAGAAAGTCATCATGGGAGGCACCACAAAACAATCCTCCTAGAAACCCAAATTTTAGGAGAACACAGAACCCCAATATAGGAAAGACAGGTGCTGACCAAGATATCAGACCCCCTTTTCAAGAAAATTATGCAGAAACTTCCTCAGCTAATCAGCTCAATGAAGATCCTGACATCAACTTAATAGGTCTGGATGGTAAAAGCCATGTTTTCTTAACACAAGAAGACCATGAGGAGGATGAAAACAAAACATTCCAAACACAATCAGGAGAGTCTTTTGACTTTAAACAAGGGTATGATACTGCTGTCTATGAAGTCCATAAACAATACAAACTAAGAAGTCGGACTGTAAATGCAAATCAGCCTGAGAAGGTAAAGGAGAAACAGCAATCTAAAGAAACCTTAGTCACTGAACCTGATGACAAAACAACCTTGCCTGCAAAGGAAGTAGTGGTTGAGGAGGTCACTGAACTACTGTCCACACCACAACAGCCCACGGCAACCTCATCCTCCCACCCAAATCCGAACATTACCCCTCAAGTCATGGGCATGAGGGGCAGGTTCCAAAATCAAGATGAAATCCAACAAGAAGATTCAATGAACAGAGAAAGGACTGCTATCCGTGACTCTAAAATTCAGGTGGATAAACCCTTTGACCTAGGAACAGAGATTGGCAAGTTAAAGATAGCAATTCCCCTGTCAGAGCTAGCCAAGCATGACATATATAAGCAACAGATCAAAAAATCCCTTCAGCTCACCAACAACAAAGATGATGTAAATGTGCTAGATGACACTCCAGAATTACTGTTTGGCCCAGAGGTAGATGGAAAAACAGTAGTCACAGGGGTTTTACCTTTTTATGTCAGCTTGCATATACATGACAAAATACTGCACAATGCAATGTTTGACTCAGGTGCCTCTCACAACCTTATGCCAAAAGCGGTCATGGAAAGGTTAAACTTAGACATCACAAGACCATACAAAGACCTGTTTTCTTTTGATTCTAGTCAAGTCAAATGCTTGGGCCTAATTAAGGATTTATGTGTGTCCTTGGTTCAATTTCCCAACAAAACCATTTTAATGGATGTTGTTGTTGCGGATATCCCACCCAAATATGGGATGCTCTTATCAAGATCATGGGGAGCCAAGCTCCAAGGCTCCCTGCAATTAGACATGTCATATGCAACCATCTCTGTCTTTGGACAACCAAAGATACTTTATAGGGAAACACTTATGAAATATATGGTCAGCAGTGAAGAAAAGCCTCAAAATTTTCCAATATATGCTGTCCATTCGGACATAGACTCCTTCATCCTCTTCAATGACAGCACAAGCTCCTCAAACAATGACATTAAGACCGAAACACCCATACAAGAACAAAACATTGATCAAACAAGTGGCTCCTGCCAAATTTCAATTAGCCCAACAATGCCCATTAACCCTCCTTTAGTTATCAAAAATTGTCAAATAAATGATGAAATTATCCTAGGAGACAAATGGGAAAAGAAACCTCAACTCATGCTCACACTGCCATCCCATGAAAAGAATTTAAAATCTCCTGACCAGCAAGATAGTCTGTGGATCCTAGAGTTTGACGGCTCAGTTAACAAGTTAGGGGCAGGAGCTGGAGTATGGATACATAACAAAGAGAAAGCCTGTGCACAAGGCCGGGCTTATAGATTAAACTTTAAATGCACTAACAACATGGCAGAATATGAGGCTCTGCTACTAGGCCTCAAGATTGCAAAATCATTACAAGCACATAGCCTATCAATCATGGGGGACTCTGATCTAGTAATTCAACAAGTAAAAGGAAATTTTGTCACCAATGACAAAAGGCTGAGGTCCTATAGGTCTGTTGTAACTGAAATACTAGAGACTTTCTCCGAGTTTGTTATCACAAAGATTCCAAGGGGCCACAATCTCCATGCACATAGCTTGGCAACATTTGCCAGCACCTTCAAATTCCCACTACAACCCAACAATTGTTTCACAGCAGAGGTCAAATATAGGCCTTCTATTCCAAACAATGTCAAAGAGTGGCAAGTATTTGAGAATGACAGGCAAATAAACAACTTTTTAACCTTGCAACAAGAGTTTACAGGATTAAATATTGACCTTGAGACAGCAAGTCAATCTCAAATAATTGATGGAGCAAGTCAATCACAATTACAGTTTCAACAGTCTGCCCACCCAATGTCACCTAGAACAGCCAAACAACTACTCAGTCCAACCATTTTCAACAAAGAAAACATTCAGCAAATTCACCAAATTGACTGTGAAGAGCTGAGCAACGCTGGAGATGAAATTATACAACTCAAAGACAATCTTCTTCCAGCAGGTCTTACCCCACTAGAGGATATTTTTGACTCAAATGATGTCCCCAGGAAACCAAAGATGCAGCCATTAGATGCAACAATTGAAGAATGTAACATTGGTACCACTGACAAGCCTAAAATAATAAAGCTATCTGCTGCTTTGCCCCCTGACCAAAAACCCAAATATATTGATCTCTTTAAAGAGTTCCAAGATGTCTTTGCCTGGGGTTATGACGACTTGAAGTCTTATGATACCTCTGTTATCCAGCACACCATTCCCCTCAAGCCTAATCAAAAACCATTCAAACAGAAATTGAGAAGAATCAATCCTGTGCTTCTTCCTTCCATTGAAAAGGAATTACAAAAAATGTTCAAAGCTGGTATCATAGCACCAATCAGGTTTTCTGAATGGATTTCAAATTTGGTCCCTACAAGAAAGAAAACTGGTGAGATTAGACTTTGTGTAGACTTGAGGAATTTGAACCTAGTGTCACTCAAAGACAATTACCCCTTACCCAAAATGGACCACATCCTTCAAAGAGTAGTAGGAGCCTCAAGAATATCATTGTTGGATGGTTTCTCAGGTTTCAATCAAATCCTGGTACACCCTGATGATCAAGACAAAACTGCATTTACTACCCCATGGGGCACTTTCAAGTATGTGAAGATGCCCTTTGGATTGAAAAATGCAGGGGCAACATTTCAAAGAGCAATGGACATTGCTTTTGCAAAGGAAATTCATGATTTCTTGGTCATTTACTTAGATGATCTTACACCCTTTTCAAAATCCGACCAAGAACACTTGAAACATTTAAGACAAATCTTCATAACATGCAGAAAATATGGTATTTCCTTAAACCCCAAGAAGTCATTATTTGGCTTGGAAGAAGGGAAACTTTTAGGGCATATCATTTCGAAAAATGGCATAAGAATTGATCCAGATAGGATACAAGCTATCCTACAAATGCCTCACCCAAGGAATGTCAAGGAGCTGCAAGGATTCTTAGGAAAAATCAACTTTTTGAGAAGGTTTATCCCAAATTTAGCAGAGTTAATCAGATTACTAAACAATATGCTAAAGAAAGATTCAAAGGTCAAGTGGACTGTTGAAGCAAAACAAGCTTTTGAAAGTATAAAATTGGCCTTGACTCAAACCCCAGTGTTAACTAACCCTCAGTTTGACAGAGACTTCATCATTTTCTCCTTTGCCTCCCAACACACTATTGCTGCTGTTTTATTACAGAAAGATGACCAAGGGAATGAAAAGCCCATTGCTTTTTTCAGCAGAGCTCTTAGAGATGCCCCCCTAAAGTATCAAATAATGGAGAAACAAGCCTATGCCTTAATCAAAGCCATCAAAGACTTTAGGATTTACATCCTTTACTCCCATGTTGTAGCTTATGTACCAAGTCCTATTGTCAAAGACATCCTCACACAAGAAAACTTAGAGGGAAGAAGAGGAAAATGGATTGCAAACATACTTGAATTTGACATTGAAATAAAGCCTACAAAGCTGATAAAAGGGCAAGGTTTGGCCAAGTTAATGACAGAAGCAAATTTCCAAGCCTTAGATATCAACCAACTGGACAGTGAAACAGAGCTGGCGACTCCAAAGATCAATGTAGCCTTTGAACAATCTCCATGGTACTCTGATATCTGTTATGTGTTACAAAACCTGTGTGCTCCCCCAGGACTGTCCAGAACTAAGTCTAGGTTCCTAAAAATGAAAACATCTAAATTTTGTGTGATAGATGAGAATCTACTCTGGAAAAACCATGAAGGTATTTTGCTGCACTGTCTTCTTGAGAGTGAAACTGACAATATCATGCAAGAATTCCATGCTGGAGACTGTGGTGGACATTTGTACTGGAAGTCCACTGTGGATAAAATATTAAGGGCTGGTTATTACTGGCCCACTATGTTCTCTGATATGAAGAAATTCACAACATCATGCCACAAGTGCCAACTGTTTGAAGGCAAAAGACAGTTGCTGCCACTTCCTTTGAGGCCCATTGCAACAGAGAGACCTTTTCAACAATGGGGCTTGGATTTCATTGGAGAAATTCACCCCTCATCTTCAGGACAACACAGATGGATTCTAACAGCAACAGACTACTTCACCAAGTGGATTGAAGCTGCCCCATGCAGACAAGCAAATGATTCAGTAATCATTCAATTTTTGGAGAACAATATACTGGCTAGATTTGGCTGCCCAGACAAGATAATAACAGACAATGCTGCTGCCTTCAGATCCAAGAAGATGGTGAACTTCTGCCATAAATTTCACATTACTTTGGGCCATTCTACAGCTTACTATCCTCAAGGAAATGGTCTTGCTGAATCATCAAACAAAAGCCTGATAAACATCATAAAGAAAGTGCTGGAAGAGAACAAAAAGAACTGGCATAAGAAACTAGTAAATGCTTTATGGGCAGACAGATTAACCACAAAAAGATCAATTGGGACCAGCCCATATGAGTTAGTCTATGGATTAGAGGCCAGGTTTCCTTCATCACTAGGAGTGCCGGTTATGAAACTCCTACAAGAAAGCCAAGCAGAGCCAAATGACATGCAAAGAAGGATTAACCAGATAATTTGTCTACAACAGACCAGAGAACAAGTTTTCAGCAGAGTGCAGATACTACAAGAGAAACTGAAAAAGGCCTTTGATAGACGAACCAAAGCGGAAGATTTCAATGTGGGGGACAAAGTTCTAAAGTGGGATGCAAGAAGAGAAGAGAAAGGAAAACATGGGAAGTTTGATTCTTTATGGAAAGGACCATTTTCTGTCCAAGCAGTACAAGGTAATAACACTTACTTCCTAAAAAGTTTGACTGTGACTGAAATGGATGAAGGTCCTGTCAATGGCAGGATGCTGAAGCACTATTTTGACTGTTCACTATGATAGAAATTCAGAGGTTCATTGTATATATGCAGTTGTACATATTCCTTTTTGATTTAAATTGTATAAAGAGGTTTTCCCAAATGCTGCACCTAGCAGCAACAGGCAGATAGAATCAGAGGTTCTCCAAGAAGGAAACACACTATTTTGACACATTCATGCAGCAGATTTCAAACTCAAAGATGGGCAGTCAAGGAAAAAGGCAATCTGACCTGCTGTTCTTGGTCTTTCAAAAGAAAAACCATCCCCATGTGGAGCCACTGTTGGATACCTATAGTAATAGGTTTCATATTTCATGATTGGCAAGAGAAAAGCCAAATATGCTCTGCTTTGGTATCCCAAAGATCCCATATTTCCTAGAAAGCAAGAGCTGGGTAAAGTGTTTCAAGTATTGAGGACCTTATTTCAAATTTTGTGGATGATTCAACAGTTTAATCTGGATCATGCCATGTTTCAATTTTGTGTTGTAGAATAGAGAAAGAGGTCTGTCCAAACAGCTTAATCTTGGCAGACAAGTAGTTCAGGTAGAGAAGCAAAGGTTCCCAAAAGTTTAATCTGGGACCTTGGAAGACATAAGGGTAGAAGTAGATAGAGAGAAAAGGAAAAAGCCAAAGAAAAGAAAGGGCAATTGAGGGTTGCAAGTCCAAGTGCCCCTCCAGGAAGAAACAAAAAATGCTAGGAAAATAGTTGGGTAGGCAGTTGTGGTTGCAGAAAGAATATGATCACCATTACACAGGCATCAATAGGTCTCTTGCCAAGGCAATAAAGCTATCAGCAAACAAAGTGGTGAATTCCATGAAATTACAGCAAAGAGGATCACTAACTTCTTTTCTTTTCCCTCTCTAGTCCATCACTAACACCCCCTTTCTAATTCCCCTCCTTCATTCATGTTAACTCCTAATTCTACTATATAACCTCCCTTATCTTACCCCACCCCTAATAGTATTAACACTAAGGTGTATAAAACCCCAAATCTTATGTATATTCCCTCCCCTAGGCATAATAGCCGTGTATTTCTCAAAAGGGACCAAATGGCATCTGGCCACTTCGGTGAACCTATTCCACCCTTTTTCCCCTTTGCTGCAAGTTAATTTGCCCTCAAATCACCTCTGCATTGCTAAAACCCCCTTTCCAAACCCATTTTGCCCATAAAACCTTTGCAAAGGTTAATGCCCGCCTCTGGCACGTTTCCCAATCCTACCGCATTATGGTTGAGCCAAAACATTTGCAAAAACCCACATAAAACCCATAAAGTTTGATTTTTCCGCCCGCAGTATTAAAGGCGCATGTTTCCCCTCCGCCAGCCGTCGGATCAAGCCCATCAGATCCGACGGCCCACAGCAATATCGGAGCGCTTCCCGTGGCTGCACGTTAACTTCCGGGAAAGTGACGTTGCGCCTTGTCACGCCTCCTCCACGCGTCGAGCAATGAACCATCTCGGAGCCCGCTCTGACAGCCCCTGCGCCGTACCTAAACCGCCCCGAGAAACCGCGGCGGTTAAGGCTTTAACCGTGACCGCTGCACTTTAACCGCCACCTACCCGCCGCTGACTCGCCGCCACGTCCTTGCCTGCTCGTACCTGCCTCTCCTATTGGCCCACCTCACTGCTGACTGGGCTGCCACCTCGCCGCCCCCTTGACCAATCACCCACTGCCACGTCGCCCAATGACGTCATGCTGACGTCAGCAGGAAAAAGCGCCAAATTGGTAAAATAACCCATATTTACCAATTTTACCCGTGTTTTTACCATTTTACTGTGATTTCTGCTGAACGCTCTGCATGACCGTTTGAACTCAAATTTTCGCCAACCAGTCGATTAGCCCGGGCGACCTCCTCAAAAAGCAACTGTGCACCTGTGTTTCAACCTCTGCTCGTCGAATTACAGGTATTTAGACCGTTTCGCCCTCCATACGACCTTCATTAAGCTCAGATTTGCTCAGAGGGATAATAGAACCATAAAAACGATATTTACACCGTTCATTTCCCTCCATTCATCCACCATTGTCATTGTGAGGGCCAAGAAACACCGGCAGAGCTTTAGAAACCTGCAATTCGCATATAACCTCTGTAATTCTGCGTTTTCCCAGCAGAATTCCTAATAGACATAATTCACCCGGTTGGAGAGTTCAGTTAGACCACAGAGAGGTTCTGTCACTAGACTCCAGTAGTATTTCAATTGCTATTGAGAGAATTCCCCTTGAACACTCAAAACCTCATCTGTTTCTACAGAGGACTGCCTCCAGACTGTGTTTTTGCCATTCCACCTGTCTACCTACAATTCTTGCAACTTGAAGAGCTATGGAGACTCCTATTGCACTAAATATTAAGCCCATCAATGCCCCTCACCAGGAACTAGCATGGAAAGCCCTGGGGGACATGGACTACCAAATGCTGGATTGGTTCCCCATGGGAACCAAGTATAATGTGCTAATGTTGAATGAACTAAGAGCCCAGCACCTCAGTGGGGCAGATATCTTGGGGATTTGGGAGTCAAATTTGCCCATATACAACCTTCCCCAAGTCAATCCAATGCCAGAGCTTATTTATAGCTGCCAGGAATGCTATGACCCCAGCCAAAGAGCAGTCATAAGCCCCACAGGCCTAGTCCTGTTCCAGATCACCCCAGAGAGCATAAACCAGATGCTGCACTTCAATACAGCCAAGAAATTGACCCCTCTGTCCATGCAGAATCTGATTAACACAGGGATCAAGCTGTCCAGTGACCAGATTATCAAAATTAACCAACTGTTTGTCACACCAAGTTCAGAAACAGTCAGAACCCCTCCTATTGGGCACCACTATCTAAATGAGTTGGGCAGGATGTTGGTGGATCTAATTGGCTATGTCCTAGGATTCAGGGGGTTGGAAGATGTAGATGACAGCATAATGGCAATGCTGTCTATGTTTGCCCCTGGTAAGCCTCCAGCTGTGCAATATGATTATGCAACTTACATAGCAGAGAAAATCCATGAGCAGTTCATGAATCTGAAAAGGGAGAGACTGTTCAGGTACAGCTCCTATATATATCATTTATTCCTTTTCTATCAGCCAGCTACCTTCTCTGTTCCTTTGAGGCCACTCAATGCCCAAGGAATCCCAAGATCAGTTGTTTTCTGGACCTCTGTTTTTCATTCTACCTCAGTATCACCCTATACATACTGTGAGTTTATTGATTTATTTGTTCATCCAGCCCTAACAGCGCTGCAAGGTACTCCTCCTCCTAGATTAACCGATGAAATGAAGAGGATTCTACATTTGAACAAATCTTACAATATTGGCAACTGGTACTTCTACCAGAACCACACAGTCATTAGGATATATGGCTGTGAATTGAACCCATTTAGATTGCCAAGGTATGTCCCCATGAGGCTTTTTGCCTTAGAGTATTTCAGGCAGTTTGGGAACTCAGATTACCTTCACTTTCAGAGTAGAAACAAGAAGTCACAATTGAAGGTAAGAAGCCAGCTAGGTTCCTTCCTGTATAACAAGAAAGAGGAAGGGTGGAAAGAGGCACACAGCATCCTGGAAGGCCTCAGATTGCAGACCAGTTTTGAGTGGATTCCTTATGACCCCAATCATTCTATCTCCCTCAGGAGAATTAGATACAAATTGGGCAACTATGCACATAAAAGACAACCTGAAATTGAACAGTATGCCAATGCACTAGATTGGGAAGAGGGTACACTAGTAGAACAACTCACTGAGGTAGAACTACTTGAGAAAGAAGCTAGGAATGTGCAAAAAGAAACTGACTTGGAAACTTGTGGACAGGTGCCCCTCTCCTACAGAAAGCAAATTGGAACAGCTGCTAGATCTTCAGCAGCACAGCAGCAAACCACTGAGAAGACATCCCAGGCAGCAGGCAAAGACAAAGGTAAACAGGTGGAACAGCCACCTGTATTGACAGAGGAACAAGTTGACACCTTGCTACAGCAGCAAGAAGAAATGGAACAGCAAGAACTGGGGCAGCAACAAGAAAAAGCACAGTCCAGTGAACAGCAGCCCTTGCAGCAGGAAAAGGGGACAGATTTACCTAGTAACACTGAGCAGCAGCCCCAAACAGAGGTGCCTCCCAGGACAGACACCAATGTAGACACCTCAGTCCTCCAAACACCACAGAAGGAGGATGTGACCAGGAAAAGGGAAAGAGAGACCCCCCACACCTCATCCTTCATCAGAGGAGAGAAGAGACAAAGACTGAATGACTCCCAAGAGGAGGACATAGCAGTAAGGCAAGCCATGGGCATGGGCCCACCCAGTGGAGAACTTTCGGCCAGCTCATCTCAGCGTGGACATGACATGACTATGGGTGGAGAGGTCAGCTCCTCCGGTCAACACAGAAAAGGGCAGTCAAGTATAAAGCAGCAATTCATTGACATCAAAAGGAGGAGTGATCCCATAAAAGTGCAGCTGTATGATCACTTGTTAAACCTAGCTCCTAGCAACCAGCAGAGACTCATGTCTGCTTTCGATGTGAGCGAAGGCAAAATGGTAATGAGCCACTTCATGCCCACAACTTTGCAGCCTCAGTCCACCTCGGACTATCTAAGAACCAACATGGAGGTTCTTGCCAAAGACATACACCCTATGGACAAGATTGAACTACATAAACAAACTGGTGAAATGGTGTATGCCTCCCTGGCAGATGAGACATTGGAGAATTATAAACTAAAGAGCAGCCTGGAGAACACAGCTTCTCAGCTGGAATTAGAAAGAGCATCATCACAAGCCAAGGACAATAGGATCAAGTCCTTGGAAGAGGTAATTATAGAGATAGGGCATGATCCTGAAGATGTCAAAGGCATCCAAGAACTTCTGAAGATAAGGGATGCAGACATGGCAGCCCTAAGAAAGAAAATCAAACTCCCGGCCACCATCCATCCACAAACAGATGAAGTTGCCCAGCAAAGGCAAGAGAAGGATGCTACAGATCTGCTAGTATCCCTATACAAAGAGCTGGTTAGGACTCAGGACCAGCTAGGACAAACTGAAGCTGCAAAGGCAGCACTGCAAGAAACCCTGAAGCAAAGAGAAGAGGGCCAACCCTCCCAGCCTCCTCCTGTCATAATAAATATTGAGGAAACCCCTCCAAAGATTACTCCTCCTCCTCAGCAAACAGAAGCTACAGCACCATCCACAGCAGCAACAACTACAACATCAGAACAGGCTGCTAGTTTAGACATGCAAAAGCTGCAAGCTGAGATCCAAGCCATGGAATCTCAAATGAAAGAGCTGGATGAGCTTAAGAAAACCTTGACTAAGGTAAATGAAAGGTTTGACAAGAGCAAACAGAATGAGGCAGCCAAGGACAGAGAGGTAAAAGCTCTTAAGAGGAGAATTGCTGAACTAGAGAAAGAGCTTGCACTAGAAAAAGTGACAGCTGAAATGAAAGCAGTGCTATGGAGCAACATTGGGCGGTCCATTGCCAACCAGTGGCAATATATTGAGACCATGGATGAGCAAATGGTGCTCATCACTAAAGCAAACAGAGAAATACAGAGGGCCAGGGCAAGCCTTGGACACATGCCAGAAGCTGCTACTAGGATAATCAATACTCTGAACTATAAGACTAGCTCTCAATTAGCTGTCATGGGAATCACCAACAGGACAGAAACAATTGCTGTAGCCAAGAGAGTCATAACATTGAGGAACCTGGTTGGAACACTGGAGAGGAGGACACAGGATATGCAAACTGAAATCAACAGATTCCTGGAAAAGTTCGTGGCACTACAAAACAGAGGCCTCCCCAGCATTTTAAGCAGTGTAGGAAGACTGCTCACCCTAGAGAATTACAATAAGAGAATTGATGCCCAGGCAGTAGCAGAGATTGCACAACCACCCAGCACTTCAGCAGAGCCAGGGCCAGTCACCGGGCAGAGTATGTATGACAGGGTGGAGAACCTGTTTTTCCTCATGAATGAAGTTGACCATCTGTTTGATACACCACCTAACTTCTTCAAATTCACAGAAGCAGATGAAACTCTAGGGGCAATCTTAGCACACCAACTGCCCACACAGGATGCCTGGAGAAATTTGACACAGACAGTTTTGTCAGGCCAGAATCAGTAACGCCATTTCTACAGGAAAATAAGCATACATGCGCAGGCACAATTTTGAAGAAAGAGATCTACAGGGAAGAGGCAGAAGCTGAGCCAACTCAGCAGGACCATTAACTCGCCACAAGCAGCAGTCAGAATCACAGGTGACAAGTCCAGGATACAGCGTACAAAGCCTTAAAGACAGATCTTCCAGCATTTATTCAGAATATCTCGACCGACTTAGCTGTTCCCAAAGGCTAAAATATCTTCTGACAGAGCATTGAAATGCCTGTACTCTGTAATCAATGCTGTATTAAATTTTGGTCATAATATCTTAAGTAGTTGGTAAGAATGTAAAATCTGAGATAACTCAGAACTCAGATATTTTGTAAATCACCGCAAGTATATATTGACCCTTCACAGCAGTTGAAGGGGTTGTTGCAATTTTCTTTGAAGAGCTCTCGCTCATTGTAATATTTTCAGAGAAGTAATACAAAGGAATAATGGAATTTCCAAGGCTTGGTGTTCTTTGATGTATTGTGGTGAAAGATGAATGTTACAGGATTCCAGGGTGTTGCATAAGACAATAAGTATTCTCAAATCTCTTTGTTATATGTTTTCGAGTCTTTTGTTCTCTTTTGTTGTTCAAATGTTTTACTCTTGATAGCAAGGTGAAAGGATAGTTCCAGGATTTAACCATGTTTACCCTGGACTCAAACTGAGCTATTATACATGTTTTCCTCAGATACAGAGACAGAATTGTAATTCTTAATTGCTGCATTTCAAAACTGTGTCTTTTACTGTGACAGGCATTCTCAGGGATTCAATTTTTGTCCCTGAGACCTCTGTCTTTCTCCTCTTAAAGTTGTCTGTTGGAAATATATAGACAATAGGTGAAAATTCTTAAATGCTTTCACTGTTTGTGTTACCTGTTTCCAGTCATTTAATCAAAAATCTGTTCTATTAAACACTCAAATGGCCCTGTAAGTTCCATCTTTCATCTCAAAGTTTCAAACACATATAGCCACAGACTCCATTGCCCAATGGTACTCAACCTCTCTGAAAACTACATCACTAGAATCTAAAAGGAGTTTCATCAACCAAAACATAAACAAAACCAGTGTATAATAGCTAGCCTAAAACCCTATCATAAACAGTTACAAATCATAAAGAGAGAGCCCTCTCTGATCACAGTTTGGCTAGAAACAGTGATCCAAAGATTGGTTAGTGGTTACCCCGGCCGTATTCCCTTGGGAGTCATAGGGAACAACCTGGGTGTTAACACCGAGCATCACTGATATACAACCTAGGTGAGTTTCTTGGGGTGATAACAGTTCCATGGAGCATAATTTTCTCTAATATTGAATTAGGTACATTACAAAGGACTTCATTTAATTCCTGGTTATTCTTCTATAGTTTTTTCCTAATGGTGGAATTTTAGTATAACCATTACAAAATAAATGCAAAACATTAGATCTAAGGGATATTATCCTAGACTTCACCTTTTCTTTCCAATCATGAAAATTAGCATCATTAAGTATGAGCATACCTTTATTATCCATAATGTTTGACTTGCTTTGTTCTACTAATGATTGTCCTTGGATCAATAGTTGTAGATACTGCTACAACATGTGATACACCACTATCATTGCCATAGTTTTCTTGAATTTGACTTCTTGCTTTGAGTTGCCTTCTTCTTGTTCTTCCTTCCCATGGTCCCCGATCCACTCTCAAGTGATTAAGCTTTACTGGAGAGACTTTCTTTGATACAAATTGTTAGAAATACTAGGGTAGGAGAGGGGGCGGGGGAGGGTGAATCAATATTTCATTTCAATTAATATTCAATTTCACATTTAGAATTTTATACACGACTGCTCTTCAAGAAACTTGCATGTGCACACACATCTAATGAACACAAATAGCTTATATGAAATTTACTTGTTTTCATCAATTTCATCAATCATTATTTCATTATTTATTCATTATGTAGTAACCATAAGAAGTATTCAATATGTTAGTATAAATTTTTTTGGATGGTGTACCAAAAATGCTTTACTTAAGTTGTTGGTCACTAAGAACCTTAACAATAAAATATGGTTGTATCTATGCTTCATATCTGCAATATAAAATCAGAAAACCTGCAAGAAGATATATGTAATTATAAAAAAAAAAACATATAACAACAAAAAAGAGTGTGCAACAACCCAATGGAGAATAAAAATGATTTTATTTATTATTGGAAGTAATACACATGATGGGGAGAGACTCTAGACTTGGGTCTACAAATCCCCCTCCATGGGATCGGTCCTTTTAATGGCCCTGTGTTTCAACACTATTCTCTCTCTCTCAATGTATGAAGTGGGAAAAATGTGGTAATGGAGGCTTGAACTCAGGGTGAGAGCTCAAACATTATAGGTGATAATGGGGATGATGAAAATGGTCATGGTGAAGAATGAGGAGAAAATAATAAAATATTATTGACTAAATCAAAATCTAGCTATTGTGTATATTTTATTATATTTTTTGAGAGGGAGAAGATATTCAAAATGATCAAATATCTTTATATAGAAAATGGTTAAATTAATTAACAAATAAAAAATAATTTATTAATTACTTTATGGTGATTAAGTCAAATTTGAATTATAAATAATTATTAAATAATGATTTAATAATTATTTCAGGATAGAAATAGGTATTATATATTGATTCAATAATTATTTCATGATATAAATAAGGGAATAATAAATAACTAATGATTTATTTAATTATTCCTGAGTGATTAAGTCAAAAATGGTTAGAAATAGTCATTAAATAGTTATTTAATAATTAGTTGGAGAGAATATTAAATAAATAATGATTTATTTAATTATTCTCATGGGGTTTTTTGGGTTTTAACAAGAGATAATTTAGGAAAATGGTTCACTAAATTATTTCCTAAGGTGAAAGTGGATTCTAATATGTAAAAAACCATCCTAAGATCAACCTAGTAAGGTGAAAGTGGGTTTGTCCAACCTATTAAGAAATGTCTAGGTGAACATTTTTTGGGTGATAACACAATGTAAGAGCACATAATCAACACATCAACACATAGGGACACTAGAATTTTTAGGTGGAAACACAATTTCAAAGCCATTGTTATTGTCATCTTTGTCTTCTTTCTTATTACAAGGAATATATTTTACATTTTTTACTGGGGAAGACTCTTACCAGAATGCAAGATCCTACCTGCTAGAGGCTACCGCCTCCTCTTTTCTCCACCTCCAACTAGAAGGAAGCTATTACTCCCTTATCAATTTTACTGGCTCCTACTAGAATGAAGCTCCTACTCCCTCATCAAGTTTACTAGCTACCACTGGAATGAAGCTTCTACTTCCTCACTGAAGGCTCCAACCCTCAACACCTCTGTGGACCACATTTCAAAATATTTCACACTAGATCTAGTTACTCAATCAACACAAAACTTGCAGGCCAAGTTTCATCCAATTTTCAAACTAGACCCACACCAACCATTAGGCTCAATCACTGAATACAAAAGAACTCTCTGAAACTAAAAAATGATAAACAAAATATGCTCACTGAATACCAAGATGTTAATCGCCCCTCTGTAACTAAATCATTGATTAGACCAAGCGAAATCTCAAATTATTTTCTCATCATCTAAGTCAAATTCTTTGCTCATCAAATGCCAAAACATAAACCATACTCAATTCATCTATCAACATACTGATCAATAACACAAAATTCTCTTAATACCAATTCATTGTCAAATTCTATCAAACCCTTTTCTCATCAACACTATTAATACCAACTAAAATACCAAGCTAAAACATTGATCTCTAGAAATCAAGACTGGTCAACATACAAGACTACGTTTGCAACCATTCAAGCAACAACTATATTCAACAAAACTCTGTCCATAGACCAATCAGAATATATATATATATATATATATATATATATATATATAGAGAGAGAGAGAGAGAGAGAGAGAGAGAGAGAGAGATATGATTATCATTAATGAGACCCACATATATACATGATATTCAGAAACATAGATTGCGTATATATCTCAAAACATACTTTTCACTCAACCCTGACAATAAACCATATATCATAGTGAGTTCATAAATCAACTCTCTTCTCTGAATATGCAACAACTATAATCATAAATCTCTATAATATTATGCTTATGAACCTTAAGCCACAAGGAACTCAATCAATGCCAAAACATACTCTGCAAGTCAAATATATGCAAATCATATATATGAACAACAACAAACTAGAGTTCAAGTAGCATACATAACATTAGCGACCATACAAGTCACTGCCAACACACTGATCCTAGATACATAAGATAGCATACATGATTGTTCTAAGGAGTATTAACCTATGTACGCATTATTCACGAATAAAACCAACGTAAAAATCTCATAATATTAAAGCTCTCATCAATGCCAAAAAATCTCTGAAAATACAACTCAGTGCAATACATGCCAACAAACATGTAATTATTCCACTACAACAATAAGACCCTAGATATTCCAGACCATACTACAAATCATACGAACAATAGTAATTTAAACAATGAAAAATTTGTAATAGGAAACCATGAAAGTAATATGAGAGGACAGTAAAAATAAAATCAACAACATTATTCACTTTAGATTCATAGACTTTTTTCCTATGCCCTGCATATAAATCATATTAGAAAATTCAGATCTACATACCCTTGCAACACATGGAGCAAAATTTATTAGTCACTGCATATCTATCTCTGCCTCACACCGTATTTGTGATCACATCAGATATACACACCCATCTGGTCTTCAATCCTTGCGTCCTGGTGCACACCTGTTCCAAACAAAATCACATAAATGCACACTAAGTTTCTTGATCTCCTTCTCCTTTTATAATTACGTTTCCTTGACAATACCACATGAAATTCCATGGGATTTGTTGATCGTAATTGTTGATAGGATCAAATAATTTTTTTTGACCCAAAATATTGGAATATTACCATGGAAAATGCTCATGGTTTTCTATTTTCCATGTGCAGGGCCATGTACACGACTCTTGTTCATGATACCTACATATGTACACGACTTTATCTCATAGGAGTAGCATATGGATCATAAAATTTCAATATACTTCAAATGAAACCTTCCAATATTCTTTCTCATCCTCTGCAACACATGTACAAACATATATTGACCTACAACACTTCAACAAACTCCTGCAACACCTATTAAGAACATCCCCCATCCACGTTCTAGTTGGGCACATTAGTTCTACACTCGATCATATGATGACATAATGTGACAAGTTTCCATCTAGGTTGACATCAAGGACAACATATTAGTCATAATGACAACACGTGAACTTGTGGAGCTAGTTTCTTTGATAATTTTTTATAACACTCCTTTCCCTTGACTTGATGTGAGTATCTTGCACACAAATTTCATCAAGATTAGTTGGGTTAAACATAATAATAGTATGTCTCAAATAAATATGCAACCCAACAATATACTTCAAAATAGTTTCTTACATGTAAAGATGAATGCCCAATGCTATTTCTCTCTTTTAGAACTCATGAGTATAATCTTACATGTTTTGTCCTCTACCTTGTCTTATGTTTTTCCAATCCATTGTTGCTTGTTACATAAATACTAATGAATATAATTTCTTCTTTAATGTATATGTAAACTCATACCAAAAGATGTCATTTTACCTTTCATATGAAGACCTTCTTGAGCCTTACTCTCCTACCATATCAGTGCTATACCTCCAAGGTGGAGAGTAGCTACCTTAAACTTGGCTCCTTCGTACACAATTCTTTGAACCCTGCAATATAATTCAATTTGCTTGATCCAATTATATAGCTTCTCGGAATAAAGTTCACCATTGTACATCCACAAATTGAATTTCACATCTAATTTTAACAACGGTAATTTAGAATTAGCTTTCTCTAGTTGCCATTTTTTAGATGGAGATGGATGTGGAGGAGGAATTTGAGGATGGTCACCACTGACTACATCATCTTTAAATTGACTTTGGTCTTCTCTATTTTTGCATTTCTCTTTGTAAAACTCTTCCATGATGGATATCATCGCAAGAAAGGCTTGTCAAAATTCCCTTTTAGAATTGGTTATGCTTTCTTCCCCTTCACATTCCATTACTTGTCATGAAAATATTTGTTTCATAACAATCCATGGATTAAAATATTCAATTGATCCTTCTCCATGTTTGAGATTAGACCTAGTTAGCATTCAACACTTTGTAATTCATTGAGAAAAGTTGCTTTGATACCAAAATTTTATCCAAAATGAAATTTTTAAATTTCCTTAGTATGCAACTTTATTAATTAAATGGAATTAATAAAGTTTAGTGAGCATTTAAAATATGAAATTGTAGAACAAAAATTATTAAGAAAGACAAATAATAGTTAATGTAGTTCACCCCTCCTCGGCTACGTCTCTAGGTCTGTTTCAAATGAACACCTAATCCATTAAAAAAAACAAATAAATACATCAAAAGGATCTCCGACTTGTAATAAAAATTTCTTTATGACTCTTCTAGGAAGACTATAACATCACTAGATCACTCTGCTCAGTCTCTTCTTGCAAATAAAAAGGCTTTATGGCCTTTATTTTTCATAAAAAGCATTGTTCTGTCCTTCTCCATGGAAAAAAATTACTCCAATATAATGTAAGGTAATGGTTTATGGTCTAGTGGTAAGTTGTTGGATATTTTTTGGAGGAGATCATGGTCCAAATCTCACAACATATCCCACTGCCTTTTTATGTGTCATAAAATATGGGATTTTAATACCATAAAAAGTATTATGGTTAAACACGTAATACTTGGGTAGAAAAATAAAAGTACAAAGTGAGCCAAGTTTAAATTTTTTGATGTCAGCTCTTATGAGAAGCATAATTTTAGAAGATTTGATGGGTTTGATTTAAAATCTCTTAAAATTTTCAACTTGCACACATAAAGTATCATTTCACAGCGTTCCAATTTGTCCATGTGTCAGTCATTAATTAGTCCATATTTCTACCCATAATTATGCCATGTATCAACCTTTTTTAATGCCATATGTCAACCTGTCATCATGCCATGTGTCAGTTTAGAGTGTGCTACATGTTAGGGCTTCCCTTGTTTTTCCTTCAACTTCCTAGAGCCACAAATTTTGCATATGATGTCCACTTAATCCCATTCTAATTGTGTCAGAAATTTCTTTATGATCTATTCAAGTTGAAGACCTTTTCATTAGAATTTTAGACTGAAGGATGCACATATTAGCATCTTTTTAGCACCCTCCAATACCTTTTTGCACACCTTTTTCGATTTGCATGCCAGTTCATCACCTTTCTTGCTCACAAGAATGCATTTGTGATCAAGGTATAGTTATATTTTCATTATTCTGTTTTAATGTTTATTCTTGTGTATTTAGGGAGGAAATTGCAATTTTTTTCTAACTTCTGGAAAACCATGGGAAAATACTTCAGGAAAATTGTGCATGTGTAGCCACTACAATACTCCTAGTGTTGTTGCAACACCTTTGTATTGTAGCAACACCTGTTAGGTCCCTATAATACTAGTGTATTCCCCTTATTTTTATTATTTTACCCCCCTATTTTTATTGTTGTTCCTATGTATCCCCCATGTTGTTATTTATGTGCCCCATAAAAGCCCACTATTGTTATTGTTGTGCCCTTACATTATTATTATTATGTAGGCTCTGATTATATTGTGAGCCCTTAGACTCCTATATATACCAAGGATGTCTTATAATTTGAATAATCAAAGAATTGTTCGTTTATGTAATTTCAAGGATATTTCCCCCTCGAAGAGGATATTTTATAAGTCATTGATTTATCGTTTCTATGGGTTGGTTACATAACATTTGGTATAAGAGCTTTGGATTCTAGGGTTTCACTTATTCAAACAGGTTATCGTGTAATTTTCACTATAACTCTTTTCCTACGAGCCTTTAGAAGCTGAAATTTTGACCACATGAATCTGAAATCTTAGTGAAATTCATTCAAAAAATTAAGATCTTGGTTCACTATATTTTCAGAGATATGATCTAAGGAAGTTATGGTTTTTGCAAGCTCCAAAATCCAATCTCGAAAAGGTGACCTAGGGAAAATCATCATAACTTTCTTGTCGAGCATTGGATTTGAATTTCATCAAAAGTTACTGAAATTTTATGGGCTCTAGTTTTTTGTATATCGTTTTCAGGGCTGAAGGTCGAAATAGTGACATGTGGCACTTTGTACAAGTTCGCTCTACTAAACTAGTCCATAATCAAGCCATCTTGGGAGATTTGGAATAACTCTATATTGAAGATTTCAATATTGGTCTAACTTGTGGAATTGGAAATAATGTTCATAGGTATACCACAGGACCAAAGTTCAGACCTTGAAGATATGAAATTATAGAGTTACAATTATTTCAAGACCGAGCTCCTAAAAACAAGAAAAATGTGTGTATTTGTTTTAAAAATTGCATAAATTTTGTTTGAAAAATAAGTTTGAAGTGATTCTAATGGCATATTGAAGTATAGATATTATTATTGGGTTCTAAAATGCCTCCCAAAAAAAATAATTCTACATCCATTAAGCCCTCAGAAATCTCTACTATTACGCATGAAGAGGAAGAATTGCAACATTATATATCAAAATTACGGGACCAAGTGCAACAAATTTCACTCTCACAAAGAGAAACCAAAGATGAAATGGATGGTTTAAAAAGAAATATGGAGGGTTTAAAAGGTGATATGAATGGTTTGAACAAAGACATGGAAGGTTTGAATGAAGGTTTGACGAAGTTGTTGCAAGAAAGGCTTCCCGGTGGTGACAAGGTAATCCATGAAAATAATGATGAGGATAAAAGGAATACGAATTATGATTTTAGAGACTCTAATATGGGGTTTAAGAACCACCACATTCCAAATATAGATATGAGGAAGTTTTATGGAAAGGATAGGCTAACCTAGATATCACAGATGGAGCAATATTTTGATCTAAATGATGTGAAACACACACAAAAGGTACGCATTTCATATTTACATTTAGAACCCAATCAATTTGTATGGTATTGATGGGTTTTTTATTTTAAACCACTTGTCACTTGGTCAATTTTTATGGAGCAAATGATAGCACATTATGAGGATACAAAGAGAAACACTTTCTTTAGCCAATTGATAAATATCAAACAAAAGGGTTCAATGGCAAAGCATATTGAGGACTTCCAAAAATTGAATATTAGGGCAACTGATGTTCTAGAGGTGCATATGATTGAAGTATTTCTAGGGAATTTGAAGGATAACATGCAACATGAGGTTCTCCTTTGGGAACCCGATTCACTGGAGAAGGCATTCACGGTGGAAAGAAAAGTTGAAAGAAAAATTCTGCCAACAAGGAAGTCTACCACTCACAACTATAAAGATAGAAGTGCTGCTGCTACTAGCCTTCCACAACCTACAAGGTTGAGGCCACAACAATTGGAGGAAAAAATAGAAAAAGGGCTTTGTTACAGTTGTGATAGAAAATACATTAAAGGTCATATGTGTGCTGAGAATAAATTATTCTACATATATTGTGAAGAGGAGGAAGAAAAGGAATAAGAAACATCAAAAGAGGATGATATACACTAGGAACCAACCCCATAGAAAGGAGATATGAATCTGACCATATCTTGCAATGCATAGGTAGGAATTACCACTCCTCAAACTCTCAATATAGAAGGATATATCAAGAAGAAAATGGTAATGGTGTTGATTGATTCAGGTAGTACTCATAATTTTATTCATTGTAAGATAGCAAATGAATTGAAGTGCTTCATATATCCAACACCTGAGTGTCAAGTGATGGTTACAAATGGAGGAACTATAAATTGCATTGGAAAGTGCCATAATATCAAGCTAACCATGGGGGAGTATGTATTGAATAGTCCAATGCTTTCCATTCCAATGGGTGGTGATGTTTTCTAGGAGTCCAATGGTTATAATATTTGGCGACAATAGATTTTAATTTTAAAGAAAATTTCTTGAATTTTTTTTTGGGAAGGAAAGGAAGTTGAGTTAAGGGGTATTGCAGGGAAAACAAGAACAATAATCATCTCTAATGGCATGAAAAATATTCTAAAGAAAGAACAACGAGGCGTAACTTCACAATTATGCTCACTAGAGGTTCAAACATCAAAATCGTTTATTTCTCCAAATATCCAAAAAGTCATGGACAATAATTCCAAGGTATTTGAGACTTCGAAAGGCCTCCATCATATCTGTGATAATCATCATGATATTCATTTGATCCCAGGAAGTGTTTCTCTAAATATCAGACCTTACAGATATCCCTATGCCCAAAAGAGTGAAATTGAATGTCTGGTTGCAGAAATGCTAAACGCTGGTATGATTCAACCTAGTCAAATTTCTTTCTGTTATCACTCAGGTTGTTCCCTTTGACTCCCAAGGGAATACGGCCGAGGTAACCACTAACCAATCTTTTGGTCACAGGTTCTAGCCTACCTGTGACTAGAGAGGGCTCTCTCTGTATGCTTTAGCTTTGTTTGTATAAAATATTAGGCTAGCTATGATGCTCAAGGTTTTGTTTTTTGGAATTTGCTGGGTGATGACTTCAGTCAATATATATATGTGCTCACTAGAGTGTTCTAGGCCATTGGGCATGGAGTCAGTGTTCCTTTAGTTGTTTGATATGCTGTGTTGATACAGTAGTGATGCTGCAGAGCCAGATAAGTGTCTGAGAAACAATGTTTCGAAATTGTGATTAAGTGTGATGTAGCCAGGCTATGAAAGGCATCTAAGAATCTTCCAACAAACTGGTATGGAGAAACAGTGAGAATATTATTTAGAAGCAGTGAAGAATTTCTATATAACATTCAGATTTATAGAATTAATGAAAACATGAGCAATTAAGAATTCATGTCCATGATTAATTCTGAAGAAAACATTTACAGCAGTAAAGATTGATCACTTCCTTTTCTTTACTGCTAGATTAGTGAGACATGCGTATGATTTAATAAACATAAGGAGACAAAACAGAGATTGAGAAAAACATATTATTCCATCAGACAGCACAGGAATTCTGCAACAACACGCATGGCATCAGCAAGACATCAAACATTCAGGAGATCACTGAGCTTGTCCAGCCCTTTGCATTAGAAAATCTGAAAGTATACAATACATTTGCTTCAGAGTGAAAATCACCAACCCCTCGTACATTGCTAGGGGAGGTATATATACATAATTTACATAAGAAAATATCTAGCTGAAGAGTAAATGCTTCATTAATGTCATGCCAACTCTTGGAGCGTTGTAGCTGAGGGAGTAAATGTTGTAGTAACTCTTCAGTGCCTTAGCTGTCCAAAATGGTCAGAAGATGTTGACTTTGTGGCTTGTTGGAGTCGGCTGAGGATACGCTGTCCAAAAAGTGCGTATATCTTATCTTTTGCTTGTTCCCACTGTCTTTTGCTGAGTCACCTTTCAACTGCCTTTAATGCTACGTTTATTCTGCTGTTTGACTTTTGCTGAGTTGTAGCCGACTGGGATGGAGCAACTGAGACTATTATGGAAAAATTTGAAGCATTTCCTGCCACCAATATTCCTTGGGCATTTGGTGTCTTCGGATCTTCACCAAGGTCTCATCTGCTTCAGTATATCTGTAAAAATTTGGAGGAGTTTCAAAAAGGTGCTTTACTTCATTTTCAATAAAAAATAGACCTTCAAGTTTATTGTATAGGCTTTGTCCTATTGGAGGCCCTGTTTCTTCAGAAGTACTGCCAGATGCAGTGATTTTATTTTCAATGTAATTTGACATCCTGGTGGCATACTGTTCTCGGGAGATCACTCTTCCTGCACCGTTCAGTAGGCTGGGCAGTCCCTTTTGTTGCAATGCTGCCATTTTAAGTTGGTACTCATCCACCTCAACCTGTATCTCATAGCATCTCCTCTCCACGGTCTGTACAAAATTCCTCAGAGTTAGCACCTTTCTAGCTGTGAGGACAGCCTCTGTTCTGTTGACAATGCCGAAGGCTGCCAGTTTTTCTTTAGTTTGGTTATTCAAAAAGTCAATCATTCTATTGGCCTGCTCAGGCCTGTTTCCCAGCATTGTTTTGGCCTTCTGAACTTCTATTTGTGCTTGGCCAATTAAATCCATTTGTTCATATACAGTTTTAATTGACTTCCATTGTTTAGTGATGGATTGTTCAATTTTGGCCCAAATAATTCTTTTTATTTCAGCCATGGTGCTTTCTAGATTCAGCTCTTTCTCTCAGGCCTTTATCTTTTCTTTGAGAGCCTTTATCTATCTTCCTTGCTCTGCCACAGTCATTTTTGATTTATCATATTTGGTATCCAGCTCTGCCAACTTTTCCTTGGCCTGCCTTATTTCAGTGGCCTGGAGCTCCATTTCTTTAATAGCCTTGGTCAAGTCTTCCATGCTTGTACTGGAGTCTGGAGCTATTGTTGTTGCTGCTTCTGTTGCGGCTGTGGTTGTGACAGGGGCTACTGCTGCCTCTGTTGTTGCTGCTGTGGTTGAAGTGGTTGGAGGAACTTGGGATGTAGATTCTCCCTGCTTATCTTGTAATGCCCCTTCAAGTTCCTTCTCCAAATCGAGGACCTTCTGGTTGAGCTGCATTATAAGGTCCAGTTGCTCATCGGCCTCCTTTTCCTTTTGTAACTCTGTTGTTTGAGGGTGCTCTGTGGGCAGCAGCTTTAACCTCTTTTTCAGTGCATTGAGGTCATCTTCTTTTTTCTTGAGGAGGGCCCTTACGCCCTTTGGATCCTTAGGATCATGTCCTAAGTCAATGATGATGTCCTCCAGCGATTTTATTCTGTTGTCCTTGGCCATGGAGGACATTCTCTCAAAATCCAACTGAATGTTGGTATTTTTCAGTGATTCTTTTAACTCATGGGCCATGGTTGCCCTGTCCACCAAGGTGGCATAGACCATTTCTCCAGTTTGCTTGTGGAGTTCTATTTGGTCCATGGGATGGATGTCCTTGGCCATGACCTCCACCCTAGTCCTCACAAAATCTGCAGCTGATTTTGGCTGCGGCACTTTAGGCTTGAAATGGCTGAGGATCATTTTCTCCTCTTTCAGGTCATAAACCGACATCAATCTTTCTTGTTGGGCAGGTGTTGCATTCAGAAACTGTTTATAGACTTCCACCCTCAGCAAGTCATTTTGTTCCTTTATTTGCTTGAAAGAAGCCTTAGTGATTTTGGGCTTCTTGCTCTGCTGAGTGGAGGAGGACACTTCCAAACCAGGTTGTAATCCCTGCTCTTGCTGAAAGGAGCTTGTACCTATATGTTGGCTGCCTTCTCCATCTTTCCTTGAACTGTCAAGGACTTCTTCACTAATTTCTTCTATCTCCAGAGAATCAACCCTTTGCCTCTTGGCCTGGGGTTGTTGGGAGGATCCACTAGCAGGAGCGGACTCTTCTCTGTCTCTTTTCATACCCCTCTCCTCATGTGCTGGGGTTTGCAAGATTGGAGCCTCCGGTGGCTCAGTTTGTTGAGGGGGGGTGTGCTCTTGTTGCTGCCCTATTGAGGAGGCATGTTGTTCTTTGACTGTTTCTTCTTCAGCACCCATTATTCTTTTACCCTTGTCTATACCTGGTGCTGCTGTGGAAGATGTCTGTGTGGTTGGTGCAGCTGCTAAGGCCGAGGTACCTTCTCCTACTGGTTGCGGTCGTTTGAAGGGTACCTGCTGCACAGAATCCAAGTCAAGAGTATTTTCCAAATCCTTGACATTCTTTTGCATTATCTCTTCTTCAGTTAATTTTTCAATTAAAGTGTATTGCAGCCATTCTTGCTTATTGGCATATTTTTCAATATGTGGGTACTTGCAATGCTCATAGCCTAACAGCCTGTACTTAACTCTTCTAGCAGTGATGAAGCCTTCAGGGTCATAGGGGACCCAACGGAAGCTTTTTGAGAGCATGTACTTATCTTTAAGGATTAGGTCAGCATCTTTCCATCCCTCTTTTTTATTCATTATGAAGGGGCCCAGGTGGTGCTTGAACTTGAGATGGGCTTTCTTTTTGGAGCTGTGAAAGTGAGTGAGGTCAGAGTGAATTAGCTTCTTATAATACTCCAAGGAAAATAGCCTCATGGGCACATATTTTGGGAGCCTGTATGGACAGAGCTCACAGCCATAGACTCTGATGACTGTATGATCCTCATATAGGTACCAATCACCTATTTTGTAATTCTTGGAGAGCTGCAGGACCTTCTGTATTTCAAATGATATTCTGGGAGGAGGGGACCTCATTAATAAACAAGAGACTGGATAAACAAACTGATCAATGAATTCACAATATGAATATGGTGACTTTTGCACTTGATGATAGACAGATGTCTAGAAGATAACAGATCTTCTTTCCCCTTTAGAGTCCAACTTTTTGATGTAGCATGGAAAAGCCTTGGACTGATAGTACATGAAAAGGTGGTAGATATAAGATGAATACTTGAAGATTCCCTCTCTTTCTACCTTGCACTGCTGCTCATGAATCTTGTTAGCTATGAATTTGGCAAAATTATATTTGCGGGCAGGGGGTTGGCCTGGGCTATAAGCAGCTAAAAATACCAGCATTGTTTCATCCACATGCTCACTGGTTCTGTATCCCAGCACATAAGCAATCATGTCCAACAGAAGTCTGCCTATATCAGTAAAATAGACATCCAAGTAGGGAGGTGGCCCTGTGGGCTGGCAATCAGGCCTCATAAATATCTTGGTGATTTTCTGAATGTCTTCACTGGACATCTTGGCACCTGTGTCCAACAGATAGTTCATGGAGAAAGGGAACAGCAGCTCAGTTTGATTGAAGTTAAGCATCTGGTTGATGGATTCAGCATTAATGTGAAAGAGGATGCTCCCAGATGGAGACTTAACAGCTCTGTGCTGCACATCATAATTTTCAGCACATAGGCGAATAATCTCTGGAAAAATGTTGACAGAGGGGAGACAGTAGTATGGCAGATTTGACTCCCATATCCCATATGTATCCTTGCCATTCAGGTAGTCATCTCTCAATTGCCTGAAGGTCTGCAAATGGTCCCTGTTACCCGCAAAGTCTTGGATGAGGTAGTCCCTGTCAGCAAGAGGCAAGGACTCCAGGTCTTTATTTGGTGCATTTATGGGAGCAACACTGAGGGCTGTGGGTGCAGGAGCAGCCATCATGTAGTCTGAATTGAATAAGGTAGGTGTAATAGCTTGCAAGGATCCTCCAAATTCAAGTGACAGACTCAATGTAGATGATGCTAGAAATTCTCTCCAAATGGAATAGGCAGGCTATGCAGGACTACCTCTGCTTTGCTTGGGTCAATTTACAGAGATTGTGAATTGATGAAGATGAATTGCATAGGGTATGTAGGATTCAAGCTGGTGAAATGCAGCTTTGGGCATGCACCCGGAAAAAGGAACAATGCCGGGTAGCTCAAGGATAAATTTGTGACTTTAGGCCGTGAGTTTATTGTTTCAATATCAAATTTATGGAGCTGGGGCAATGTGGGTTGATTTAGTTCCAATTTAAGTAATAGACAGCTTCAATTTGGGACTTTGACAAGTGTTTAATGGAGAATTTGCAGAGAAATGGTATGCATAGTGGAAAAACAAGGGAATTGTGGTGAATACATGGATAAACAGCACAGAAAGCCTTCGGGTCGGACAGGGGTGCTCGATGCAGCTGAATTGATGAGTTGTGGCGGCTCCAACTTTGAATTTGGTTTTTAGGAAGCAATTTCGTGGTGAAAAGGCTTACAACGGCTCATTCACTTTCGCTCGAAAATGACATAAAAACGGCCAAAAACGGGCTTTTTAACGACAAATTTGGACAAAAAGGGATATTGGCGCTTTTCCGCCGATGACGTCAGCATGACGTCATGGTGGGGCCCGGGGTACGGAGGGTGACGTGGACGCTGAGCTTGAGGCCAGCGTGACTGGACACGGTGGCGGGCGGAGAGCGGTGGCAGGGCTGCGTGGAGGGCCACGAGGCGCGAGGGCGGGCGGAGGCGGCACGACGTCATGATGACGTGCGGGTGACATAGCAGGGAGGTGGTATCGGGGAGGTGGTAAGCGGTCTCCCCGCACCACCTTTGGACGAAGGCTGTATCAGGGAGGGGGGCTCCGAACAACCCCGCCGCTTGCCACGCGTCCCGGGTACGGCCACCAATACCGCCATCTCCCGGGATGTTAAAGGGAGGCATGTCGGGGTTTGAAAAAGACCGCCCACCGTTGGATCGGGGGCGGCGGATGATCGACGGTTGGCGGGCGCTGTTGATCGATCGCGCAACTTTGGGTTGGGTCCCGCCCGACCATTAAAATATTCAGTTTAATATTTGGGGCGCGGGACTTTGGGTTTTGGGGTTTTTGTGGGTTTTTTAATTGGGAAAGGGGGCTTTATGAGATTTTTTAGGAAAAAAGGGGAAATGAGGGATAAGTGCAGGTTATTACTCTGACCAGAGGTTAGAGCAACCCCAAAGCAGGGTTAACCATAGTCCCTGGTGGACTAATGTCTCCCTTAGACAAACTTATTTAGTTATAGTGCTAAAGGGGGGATATTTATACATTGCTTGGGGTATTATACACCATGGTGTTATAATAGTAGGGGAAAGGGGGACATAGGGGATTTAATGTAAATATAGTTAGTAGTTAGTACTGGGGGGGAATGAGAATGGGAAGTGGTAGTTACTAAGCTTTTCAGGAATCAAACTTAGTTAGGAAGTAGATCAAAATGAAAAGAATTTTTACACAAGAAATGTGGCTTCTTTTCAAAATAAAGAAGTCATTTATGACATGAAATTTGTACAAGTGAAGAGTGCAGGGAGGACTGATCAGGCAGATCCTGCAGTCCTCATGGGGGATTAGTAAAATACTTTTGAAGGAGATGAGGGGAGTTAGTGATAGTTCAGTAGTTTGCTCAATGAGCCATTGGACTTGCCTCTCTTTTGCTGGTAACATCATTGTAATTCTTGCCAATTGATATACTTAGATGATGCCTTCTGCAACTTTCAACTGTCTACCCTGTCTATTATGCCTAACATTTTTTCTTCATTTTTGATCGGTGCACTTGGTCTTGCAAACCTTGATAATTCTTTTTCTTTTTGCTGCCCTCCTATCTAAGTCTACCCTTATGACTTCCAATGGCCCAGATTAAGCAGTTGGGCTCCTTTCTTTCTCTATCCACCTAGTCATCTGTCAAGCTTGAACTGTTTGAACAGGTACTTCCTCTCTAATCTACAACATGCAATTCAAAACATGGTGAGGGCCAGTTTGAGCTATTGGACCACCCATCAAACTAGTAGTGGCAATTTGGACTAGCCACTTTCATGGTCTTTGTTTGGGGTTCATTTCTTTTACTTTTTCTCTGACCAATTCATTTTCTTGCCCTTTGATTTTTCTTTTAAGGCATACCCTCTTTACATTTTTTAACATGTCTGCTCTCTTCACAAAAATGGAACCTTAGTGGCATGGAAGGTGAGCATTTTTGGCACTTCCATTGTCAATCATGAGATATGAAAACCTATTGGTATAGGAGGCTAACAATGGCTCCACTTGGGGATGGCTTTTCTAGATGAAAAGTCAAGAACAGCAGGTCAAATTGCCTGAATTTGCTTCACTGTTGCTGGTTGAATTTTTGTGTTTGTTGGAGACCAATGCTTAGGATCCTTGATGTTTGCAGGCAGCACCCAGTGAGCTGATTTGCTGTGAATTTTTAGATCTGTTTTTCATCTATTTCTCAAGCTTTCTTTTCATGATTTGATAGTTACCCTTTGCTTTCCTTGCTGCCTAAATGCCAGGATCCATATTTCCCAAAAATATCATAGTATATCATCCTGGTCTTCTCAAAAATGTGATGCACTTGCTCCTTTATTTATTTGCTGTAATTGAAAATACTGGGAATACAAATATTTATGTACAATACATGCCTGTTTAGTGTTTAATCAAGGGAGTCAAAATAATGCTTGAGCATTCTCCCATTAACTGGGCCTTCCTCAGTGTCTGAACCATCCACACTTCTCAAAAAATAAGTATTATTTCCTTGTATGGCATAAATGACATAGGGTCTCTTCCATAGAAAATCAAATTTACCATGTTTGCCTTTGTCCTCTCTTCTGGAATCCCATCTTAACACTTTATTTCCAATAAAGAAATCTTCAGCTTTGGTTCTTTTGTCAAATATTCTTTTGATCTTTTCTTGTAGAACTTGAGTTCTTTGATAGACTTCTTCTCTTGTTTGTTGTAAATGAATTGTTTGATTAATTCTTCTTTGGATGTCATTGGGCTCAGCTTGTATTTCTTGCAGCAACTTAATCACGGGAATTCCTAGAGATGTAGGAAACTTTGCTTCTAGCCCATAAACCAATTCATATGGACTCATGCCAATTGATCTCTTGGTGGTCAACCTATCTGGCCACAGTGCATTTACCAGCTTTTTATGCCAGTTCTTTTTGTTTTCTTCCAAAACTTTTTTAATGATGTTGATGAGACTTTTATTGGAAGATTCAGCTAGGCCATTACCTTGAGGATAATAGGCAGTAGAATGACCTAGGGTCATGTGATACTTGTGACAAAAATTGATCATTTTCTTGGACTTGAAAGTTGCGGCATTGTCTGTGATGATTTTGTCTGGACAGCCAAACCTGGATAAGATATTGGTTTCTAGAAATTGTATAATAATGGAGTCATTGGCTTGCCTACAAGGGATGGCCTCTATCCATTTGGTAAAATAGTCTGTAGCAGTGAGAATCCACCTATGCTGGCCAGAGGATGAAGGGTGAATTTCACCAATGAAGTCTAAACCCCATTGCTGAAATGGTCTCTCAGTTGAAATTGGTTTGAGTGGTAAAGGCAGCAGCTTCCTCTTGCCCTCAAAAATTTGACATTTATGGCAAGACATTACAAATTTCCTTACATCAGTAAACAAGGAGGGCCAATAAAATCCAGCCCTTAGGATTTTATCAGCTATGGACTTCCAGTACAAATGTCCTCCACAGTCACCTGCATGAAATTCTTTGAGGACATTGTCAGTTTCTTCTAACGTTAAGAAATTGAGTAATATTCCCTCATGATTTCTCCAAAACAAAACATTGTCAATAATACAAAACTTTGATGCTTTCATTTTCAAGAATCTTTTCTTAAATCTGGACAACCCTGGAGGAGCTTGCAGGTTTAGTAATACAAAACATATATCAGCATACCATGGGGATTGCATAAAGGCTTGTTTGATCTGTGGAGTCGCCATCTCCTGTTCGTCGTCCAGTTCATTTATGTCAAGGGTTTGGAAATTGGTTTCAGTCATTAATTTGGCTAGGCCTTGTCCTTTTATTAGTTTGGTCGGTTTGATCTCAATGTCATATTCTAGGATGTTAGCAATCCACTTGCCTCTCTTGCCTTCAAGACCCTTTTGGGTTAGAATATCTTTGACCACTGCATTAGGAACATAGGCAATTATATGAGAGTAAAGAATGTAGATTCTGAAATCCTTGATGGCTTTTACCAATGCATAAGCTTGTTTTTCCATGATCTTCAGGGGAGCATCTCTAAGTGCTCTGCTGAAGAATGCAATGGGTTTCTCATAGCCTTGATCATCCTTTTGTAGTAAAACAGTAGCAATTGTATGCTCAGAAGCAAAAGAGAATATGATAAAATCTTGATCAAATCTAGGGCTTGTTAGAACTGGTGTGTTTGTCAATGCTCTTTTGATATCCTCAAAGGCTTGTTTAGCTTCCATAGTCCATTTGACCTTGGAATCATTTTTTAGCATATTGTTTAGCAGTCTAATGAGTTCAACCAGATTGGGAATGAATCTCCTCAAGAAATTGATCTTCCCTAGAAAACTTTGTAATTCTTTGATGTTTCTTGGATGTGGTACTTGTAGGATAGCTTGAATTCTGTCAGGATCAATCCTAATACCATCTTTTGAGATTATATGCCCCAGGAGTTTGCCTTCCTCCAATCCAAACAATGATTTCTTTGGGTTCAAAGATATGCCATATTTTCTACAAATTGTGAAAACCTGCCTTAAGTGTTCTAAGTGCTCTTGATCTGATTTTGAAAAGGCGGTTAGATCATCAAGATAGACTACTAGGAAATCATGAAGTTCCTTGGCAAAGGCGATATCCATTGCTCTTTGGAATGTAGCCCCTGCATTTTTAAGCCCAAAAGGCATCTTAACATATTTGAATGTTCCCCAAGGTGTTGTGAAGGCAGTTTTATCTTGGTCATCCAGGTGTACTAGAATCTGATTGAATCCTGAGAAACCATCTAGCAAGGAGATCCTTGAGGCTCCCACCACCCTTTGCAAGATATGGTCCATTTTTGGTAACGGATAATGGTCCTTGAGAGATACTTTGTTCAGATTCCTAAGGTCAACACACAATCTAATTTCTCCTGTCTTTTTCCTAGTAGGTACTAGGTTTGAAATCCATTCTGAGAATCTGATTGGGGCAATGGTCCCTGCTTCATACATACGTTTGACTTCCTTTTCAATGAGGGGAAGGAGGACTGGATTGATTCTCCTGAGTTTCTGTTTAAAAGGCTTCTGATTTTCTTTTAACGGTATTGTGTGCTGGATAACTGATGCATCATAAGACTTAAGGTCCTCATAGCTCCAGGCAAAGACGTCTTGAAATTCTCTAAATAACTCAATGTATTTCAGCTTCTGTTCAGGAGGTAATGCTTTGGATAATTTGACCATTTTGGGACGTTCAGGTGTCCCAATGTTACAATCCTCTATTTCAACATTCAGTGGTTGGATTTTTGGTTTTCTTGAGATATCATTTGAGTCAAACAGATCCTCCAAAGGGGTTAGACCTATGGGCAGAAAATTATCCTTTAGCTCAATTACCTCATCTTCTGCTTCAGCCATTTCCTCTGCGTTTTCTGATTGTTTCAACTCCCGTATAGTTTCACTGTCAAAAGTGGTCGGATGTAAAACCAGATCAGTTGTTTCAACTGATATGTTCTGTGTAAATGTGCATATCTGTGGTTGATCATCTCTAGTACTAGTGTCAATGTTCATGCCCGAAAATTCTTCCTTTAGAGTGAGAAAGGTTTTTATCTGTTTGTTACTCTCAAAGACTTGCCAATTCTTGATGTTATCCGGGACTGAAGGTCTGTGTCTGATTTCAGCTGTGAATGTATGATTGGTTTTGAAAGGTAATTTACAAGTGCTAGCAAAAGTTGCTAAGTTGTGAGCATGTAGGTTGAGTTCTCTGGAAATCTTAGTCAATTGTGATTGTGAGAAGCTCTCAAGTATTTGAACAGCTGCCCCTTTGTATGATCTCAACCTCAGATCATTTGTGGTGAAATTTCCCTTCATTTGTTGTATGACCAAGTCTGAATCTCCTAAAATTGAGACTTTGGTTGCACCTAGATTTTTTAGGAGTTTCAATCCTAACAAAAGGGCTTCATATTCAGCCATGTTGTTTGTGCATCAGAAGTTTAGTCTATATGCATGGCCCTCAGCTTGGTCATTGTGCATATTGTAGATCCATACTCCTGCCCCAGCTCCCAGCTTGTTTACAGAGCCATCAAATTCTAGATACCATAAAGTTTCATGATCAAGCTCCGGATTGAAACTTTTAGTGACTTGGATGATGGGGAGATTTGCTTTTTGCAAGTTGTTATGCGCATCATTTCCTTCTATCTTGTTAATAGCCATCACCATGGTCCCTTGGTCTTTGCAGGTAGATTGTTCATCTGATTCCTTGGTGTCTACTGTCATTAACAGTTCAGAATAAGCTTTGTGACATATGTCAGCATTGTAGAGAATGAATGAATCCATGTCTGAGTGTATGGAATAGATTGGAAAGTTTTGAGGCTTGTCTTGACTGCTTACCACATATTTCATCAGAGTTTCCCGGTACAATCTCTTTGGCTGACCAAAGACTGAAATAGTTGCATAGGACATGTCCAATTGCAGAGATCCTTGAAGTTTGGCCCCCTAGGATTTGGACAAGAGCATGCCATACTTAGGGAGTATGTCAGCTACCACTACCTCCATTAAGATAGTTTTGGTTGGATATTGGACTAGGGAGACACATAAGTCTTTAATCAGACCTAAACATCTGACTTGGCTTGAATCGAATGAAAATAGATCCTTGTAGGGTCTTGTGATGTCTAAGTCAAGTTTTTCCATTACAGATTTGGGCATTAAGTTGTGTGAGGCACCAGAATCAAACATTGCATTATGTAGGACCTTATCATGAATGTTTAGACTGACATAAAAGGGTGGCACCCCTCCATTCTCTGTTTTTCCATTAACCTCAGGTCCGAACAGCAACTTTGGTTGATCATCTAGGACATTCACAACATCTTTATTGTTTGATATTTGGAGAGATTTGTTGATCTGTTGTCTGTATATGTCATGTTTGGCTAGTTCCGAAAGAGGCACTGATATTTTTAGCTTACTAATTTCTGTTTCCAAGTTGAAAGGTTTTTCCATTTGAATTTTGGCATTTAGTGCTGCAGATTTTTCCTTCTCGGCTGAATTATCAGGGGTCTTCTGCTCATAGTTAGGATCCTTTTGAGTGAAACCGGTGCCATGTTTGTTTCCTATGGGAGTATCTGCCTTTATCTTTGATTGATGGGGCAAACTTGGCTGATTTTGAGAGGACTGTTGTTCTGAAATGTCCTCCACAGTTACTTCTGTGGCCGGTGATTTTAAGTTGTCAGTTGATTTGGGGAGAGTAGTAATTTCATTGATCTTTTTTGGTTGTTTATTATCCTTTGGTTTGAGAGGTGTAGGTACCTATATTGTTCTACTCCTTAGTTTGTACTGTTTGTGCACCTCATACACAGCTGCATCATATCCTTCTTTAAAGTCGAAAGATTCTCCTGACTTAGTATGGAATTGATTTTCATTGTAAACCTCTTGGTCTTCTTGTGTCAAAAAGACTTGATTTTCACTGTCCAAACCCATTAGATTGATGTGAGGATCCTCACTAGGTTCGCTAGATGTTGAAGCCTCAGCATAATTCTCTTGAAAAGGAGGCCTGACATGCTGGTCAGGATCAGTCCTACCTACATTAGGATTTTGATTCTTTCTGAAGTTTGGGTTTCTAATATTGTTTGTCTGGCCTTCCCATGATGATTTTCTTTCTATGGTTTCTACCCTATCTCCAAGTCTATCCATCCCTTTGATGATTGCATCTAGCTTTTGCTCAAATGATGAAGGTTCTTCTTTGAAAGTAGTCCTCCTTTCAGTTCTGGCCCGGTTTCTTTTGGCAATTAGATTTGCCTCTATGCTAACGGCTATGTTTTGCATGTCTGCTAGAGTTGCAGGGGCTCTTTCTCTCAGTTGATATGCCATATCAGCATCAAAGCCATCAGGGAATTTAATCAACGCTAAATCAGGTGGAGGTCTAAGGTTTTGAGGTAAAGCATTATAAATAGTATTGAATCTCGTGCAATAGTCTAGGACAGTTTCTTGTGGGCCTCTTCTTATGGTGTCATATTCAGATAGAATGTGCAGGGTGTCCTTTTTCTTTTCCCATTGGTTTAAAAAGGAATGATAAAGGGCACCCGAATCAGCTATTGAATTTGGGGTCAGGGCCCTGAACCATGTTCTCACTTCACCTGTCAAACTTTGGAAAAAGATTTTCATCCTTACATCATCATCATCTATCTCATATTTCTCGAAGTAGTCTTGCATTTTCTTAGTATGCTGTAAGGCAGTGTATGTACTGGTTCCATCAAAATAAGTTATTTTGCCTTGGTAATCTTAAGGCATAGCCCCAAGATTGTTAGGCAACTGAAGGGGTGCATAACGATTAGCCATATTTGGTGGGATAAGTGGGACAACTGGAACAACAGGGACAACAATAGCAGTTTGTGTGTTAGGTGTTGACAATATGTTTTGTGAAGTGGATGATGAAGAGGGGGAAGAATGAGTTGTATGAAGGTGAACGGTTGGCTTAGAAGGGGTGGGAATAAAACTATGATGAACTGCCTCAGGGCTAGATTCAGGAGATTGCTCTGGTTCCTATTGGCTCTTATGATTTTTATGGATCAAATTGGGGTTATCGAAAACAGGAGGAGGATTTGGGTCAGGATTTGACCTGGTATGCCTAGTTTTCTTCTTAGGAGCCAGCTTCAGAACTTCTTTTTGGTATTTTTGAAGATATTTTTAGAACTTATTTTAAGGGACTGCTCAAGCTTTTGGAACCACTGTCTAAAGACAGATAGCAGTTGAAAAATACGCTCTGTCCCCAGTTGAGTCGCCAATTATGTTATCACTCAGGTTGTTCCCTTTGACTCCCAAGGGAATACGGCCGAGGTAACCACTAACCAATCTTTTGGTCACAGGTTCTAGCCTACCAGTGACTAGAGAGGGCTCTCTCTGTATTCTTTAGCTTTGTTTGTATAAAATATTAGGCTAGCTATGATGCTCAAGGTTTTCTTTTTTGGAATTTGCTAGGTGATGACTTCAGTCAATATATATATGTGCTCACTAGAGTGTTCTAGGCCATTGGGCATGGAGTCAGTGTTCCTTTAGTTGTTTGATATGCTGTGTTGATACAGTAGTGATGCTGCAGAGCCAGATAAGTGTCTTAGAAGCAATGTTTCGAAATTGTGATTAAGTGTGATGTAGCCAGGCTATGAAAGGCATCTAAGAATCTTCCAACAAACTGGTATGGAGAAACAGTGAGAATATTATTTAGAAGCAGTGAATAATTTCTATATAACATTCAGATTTATAGAATTAATGAAAACATGAGCAATTAAGAATTCATGTCCATGATTAATTCTGAAGAAAACATTTACAGCAGTAAAGATTGAGCACAAGGTGTAAGCAAACATATCCTGTACTATTCCTTTTCTTTACTGCTAGATTAGTGAGACATGCGTATGATTTAATAAACATAAGGATACAAAACAGAGATTGAGAAAAACTTATTATTCCATCAGACAGCACAAGAATTCTCCAACAACACGCATGGCATCAGCAAGACATCAAACATTCAGGAGGTCACTGAGCTTGTCCAGCCCTTTGCATTAGAAAATCTGAAAGTATACAATACATTTGCTTCAGAGTGAAAATCACCAACCCCTCATACATTGCTAGTGGAGGTATATATACATAATTTACATAAGAAAATATCTAGCTGAAGAGTAAATGCTTCATTAATGTCATGCCAACTCCTGGAGCGTTGTAGCTGAGGGAGTAAATGTTGTAGTAACTCTTTAGTGCCTTAGCTGTCCAAAATGGTCAGAAGATGTTGACTTTGTGGCTTGTTGGAGTCGGTTGAGGATATGCTGTCCAAAAAGTGCGTATATCTTATCTTTTGCTTGTTTCCGTTGTCTTTTGCTGAGTCACCTTTCAGCTGCCTTTAATGCTGCCATTATTTTGTTGTTTGACTTTTGCTGAGCTATAGCCGACTGGGATGGAGCAACTGAGACTATTGTGGCAAAATTTGAAGCATTGCCTGCCACCAATCCTCCTTGGGCATTTGGTGTCTTCGGATCTTCACCAAGGTCTCATCTGCTTCAATATATTTGTAAAAATTTGGAGTTTCAAAAAGGTGCTTTACTTCATTTTCAATAAAAAATAGACCTTCAAGTTTATTGTATAGGCTTTGTCCTGTTGGAGGCCCTGTTTCTTCAGAAGTACTGCCAGATGCACTGATTTGATTTTCAATGTAATTTGACATCCTGGTGGCATACTGTTCTCGAGAGATCAGTCTTCCTGCACCGTTCAGTAGGCTGGGCAGTCCCTTTTGTTCCAATGTTGCCATTTTAAGTTGGTACTCATCCACCTCAGCCTGTATCTCATAGCATCTCCTCTCCATGGTCTGTACAAAATTCCTCAGAGTTAGCACCTTTCTAGTTGTCAGGACAACCTCTGTTCTATTGACAATGTCGAAGGCTGCCAATTCTTCTTTAGTTTGGTTATTCAAAAAGTCAATCATTCTATTGGCCTGCTCAGGCCTGTTTCCCAGCATTGTTTTGGCCTTCTGAACTTCTATTTGTGCTTGGCCAATTAAATCCATTTGTTCATATACAGTTTTAATTGACTTCCATTGTTTAGTGATGGATTGGTCAATTTTGGCCCAAAGAATTCTTTTTATTTCAGCCATGGTGCTTTCTAGATTTAGCTCTTTCTCTAAGGCCTTTATCTTTTCTTTGAGAGCCTTTATCTCTCTTCCTTGCTCTGCCACAATCATTTTTGATTTATCATATTTGGTATCCAGCTCTGCCAACATTTCCTTGGCCTGCCTTATTTCAGTGGCCTAAAGCTCCATTTCTTTAATAGCCTTGGTCAAGTCTTCCATAATTGTATTGGAGTTTGGAGCTATTGTTGTTGTTGCTTCTGTTGCGGCTGTGGTTGTGACAGGGGCTACTGCTGCCTCTGTTGTTGCTGTTGTGGTTGAAGTGGTTGGAGGAACTTGGGATGTAGATTCTCCCTGCTTATCTTGTAATGCCCCTTCTATTTCCTTCTCCAAATCGAGGACCTTCTGGTTGAGCTGCATTATAAGGTCCAGTTGCTCATCGGCCTCCTTTTCCTTTTGTAACTCTGCTACTTGAGGGTGCTCTGTGGGCAGCAGCTTTAACCTCTTTTTCAGTGCATTGAGGTCATCTTCTTTTTTCTTAAGGAGGGCCCTTACGCCCTTTGGATCCTTAGGATCATGTCCTAAGTCAATGATGATGTCCTCCAGCGATTTTATTCTGTTGTCCTTGGCCATGGAGGACATTCTCTCAAAATCCAACTGAATGTTGGTATTTTTCAGTGATTCTTTTAACTCATGGGCCATGTTTGCCCTGTCCACCAAGGTGGCATAGACCATTTCTCCAGTTTGCTTGTGGAGTTCTATTTGGTCCATGGGATGGATGTCCTTGGCCATGACCTCCACCCTAGTCCTCAAAATCTGCAGCTGATTTTGGCTGCGGCACTTTAGGCTTGAAATGACTGAGGATCATTTTCTCCTCTTTCAGGTCATAAACCGACATCAATCTTTCTTGTTGGGCAGGTGTTTCATTCAGAAACTGTTTATAGACTTCCACCCTCAGCAAGTCATTTTGTGCCTTTATTTTCTTGAAAGAAGCCTTAGTGCTTTTGGGCTTCTTGCTCTGCTGAGTGGAGGAGGACACTTCCAAACCAAGTTGTAATCCCTGCTCTTGCTGAAAGGAGCTTGTACCTGTATGTTGGCTGCCTTCTCCATCTTTCCTTGAACTGTCAAGGACTTCTTCATTGATTTCTTCTATCTCCGGAGAATCAACCCTTTGCCTCTTGGCCTGGGGTTGCTGGGAGGATCCACTACCAGGAGTGGACTCTTCTCTGTCTCTTTTCATACCCCTCTCCTCATGTGCTGGGGTTTGCAAGATTGGAGCTGCTGGTGGCTCAGTTTGTGGAGGGGGGGGTGTGCTCATGTTGCTGCACTATTGAGGAGGCAGGTTGTTCTTTGACTGTTTCTTCTTCAGCACCCATTATTCTTTTACCCTTGTCTGTACCTGGTGCTGCTGTGGAAGATGTCTGTGTGGTTGGTGCAGCTGCTGAGGCCGAGGTACCTTCTCCTACTGGTTGCGGTCATTTGAAGGGTACTTGCTGCACAGAATCCAAGTCAAGAGTCTTTTCCAAATCCTTGACATTCTTTTGCATTATCTCTTCTTCAGTTAATTTTTCAATTAAAGTGTCTTGCAGCCATTCTTGCTGATTGGCATAGTTTTCAATATGTGGGTACTTGCAATGCTCATAGCCTAACAGCCTGTACTTAACTCTTCTAGCAGTGATGAAGCCTTCAGGGTCATAAGGGACCCAACAGAAGCTTTTTGAGAGCATGTACTTATCTTTAAGGATTAGGTCAGCATCTTGCCATCCCTCTTTTTTATTCATTATGAAGGGGCCCAGGTGGTGCTTGAACTTGAGATGGGCTTTCTTTTTGGAGCTGTGAAAGTGAGTGAGGTCAGAGTGAATTAGCTACCTATAATACTCCAAGGCAAATAGCCTCATGGGCACATATTTTTGGAGCCTGTATGGACAGAGCTCACAGCCATAGACTCTGATGACTGTATGATCCTCATATAGGTACCAATCACCTATTTTGTAATTCTTGGAGAGCTGTAGGACCTTCTGTATTTCAAATGATATTCTGGGAGGAAGGGACCTCATTAATAAACAAGAGACTGGATAAAAAAACTGATCAATGAATTCACAATATGAATATGGTGACTTTTGCACTTGATGATAGACAGATGTCTAGAAGATAACAGATCTTCTTTCCCCTTTAGAGTCCAGCTTTTTGATGTAGCATGGAAAAGCCTCGGACTAATAGTACATGAAAAGGTGGTAGATATAAGATGAATACTTGAAGATGCCCTCTCTGTCTACCTTGCACAGCTGCTCATGAATCTTGTTAGCTATGAATTTGGCAAAATTATATTTGCGGGCAGGGGGTTGGCCCGGGCTATAAGCAGCTAAAAATACCAGCATTGTTTCATCCACATGCTCACTGGTTCTGTATCCCAGCACATAAGTAATCATGTCCAACAGAAGTCTGCCTATATCAATAAAATAGACATCCAAGTAGGGAGGTGGCCCTGTGGGCTGGAAATCAGGCCTCATAAATATCTTGGTAATTTTCTGAATGTCTTCACTGGACATCTTGGCACCTGTGTCCAACAGATAGTTCATGGAGAAAGGGAACAACAGCTCAGTTTGATTGAAGTTAAGCATCTGGTTGATGGATTCAGCATTAATGTGAAAGAGGATGCTCCCGGATGGAGACTTAACAGCTCTGTGCTGCACATCATAATTTTCAGCACATAGGCGAATAATCTCTGGAAAAATGTTGACAGAGGGGAGACAGTAGTATGGAAGATTTGACTCCCATATCCCATATGTATCCTTGCCATTCATGTAGTCATCTCTCAATTGCCTGAAGGTCTGCAAATGGTCCCTGTTACCCGCAAAGTCTTGGATGAGGTAGTCCCTGTCAGCAAGAGGCAAGGACTCCAGGTCTTTATTTGGTGCATTTATGGGAGCAACACTGAGGGCTGTGGGTGCAGGAGCAGCCATCATGTAGTCTGAATTGAATAAGGTAGGTGTAATAGCTTGCAAGGATCCTCCAAATTCAAGTGACAGACTCAATGTAGATGATGCTAGAAATTCTCTCCAAATGGAATAGGAAGGCTATGCACGACTGTCTCTGCTTTGCTTGGGTCAATTTACAGAGATTGTGAATTGATGAAGATGAATTGTAGAGGGTATGTAGGATTCAAGCTGGTGAAATGCAGCTTTGGGCATGCACCCGGAAAAAGGAACAATGCCGGGTAGCTCAAGGATAAATTTGTGACTTTAGGCCGTGAGTTTATTGTTTCAATATCAAATTTATGGAGCTGGGGCAATGTGGGTTGATTTAGTTCCAATTTAAGTAATAGACAGCTTCAATTTGGGACTTTGACAGGTGCTTAATGGAGAATTTGCAGAGAAATGGTATGCATAGGGGCAAAACAAGGGAATTGTGGTGAATACCTGGATAAACAGCACGGAAAGCCTTCGGGTCGGACAGGGGTGCTCGATGCAGCTGAATTGACGAGTTGTGGCAGCTCCAACTTTGAATTTGGTGTTTAGGAAGCAATTTCGTGGCGAAAAGGCTTACAACGGCTCAGTCACTTTCGCTCGAAAATGACATAAAACGGCCAAAAACGGGCTTTTTAACGACAAATTTGGACAAAAAGGGATATTGGCGCTTTTCCGCCGATGACGTCATGGCAGGGCCCGGGGTACAGAGGGTGACGTGGACGCTGAGCTTGAGGCCAGCGTGACTGGACATGGTGGTGAGCGGAGAGCGGTGGCAGGGCTGCGTGGAGGGCCACAAGGCGCGAGGGCGGGCGGAGGCGGCACGACGTCATGATGACGTGCGGGTGACATAGCAGGGAGGTGGTATCGGGGAGGTGGTAATCGGTCTCCCCGCACCACCTTTGGGCGAAGGCGATATCGGGGAGGGGGGCTCCGAATAACCCCGCCGCTTGCCACGCGTCCTGGGTACGGCCACCAATACCGCCATCTCCCCAGATGTTAAAGGGAGGCATGTCGGGGTTTGAAAAAGACCGCCCACCATTGGATCGGGGGCGGCGGATGATCGACGGTTGGCGGGCGCTGTTGATCGATCGCGCAACTTTGGGTTGGGTCCCGCCCAACCATTAAAATATTCAGTTTAATATTTGGGGCGCGAGACTTTGGGTTTTGGGGGTTTTGTGGGTTTTTGAATTAATCTGTCGGGGGGAACAAAGGGTTAGAATTAGGTTTGAGCAGAGGGAAAGGGGGCTTTATGAGATTTTTTAGGAAAAAAAGGGAAATGAGGGATAAGTGCAGGTTATTACTCTGACCAGAGGTTAGAGCAACCCCAAAGCAGGGTTAACCATAGTCCCTGGTGGACTAATGTCTCCCTTAGACAAACTTATTTAGCTATAGTGCTAAAGGGGGGGTATTTATACATTGCTTGGGGTATTATACACGATGGTGTTATAATAGTAGGGGAAAGGGGACATAGGGGATTTAATGTAAATATAGATAGTAGTTAGTACTGGGGGGGAATGAGAATGGGAAGTGGTAGTTACTAAGCTTTTCAGGAATCAAACTTAGTTAGGAAGTAGATCAAAATGAAAATAATTTTTACACAAGAAATGTGGCTTCTTTTCAAAATAAAGAAGTCATTTATGACATGAAATTTGTACAAGTGAAGAGTGTAGGGAGGACTGATCAGGAAGATCCTGCAGTCCTCATGGGGGATTAGTAAAAGACTTTTGAAGGAGATGAGGGGAGTTAGTGATAGTTCAGTAGTTTGTTCAATGAGCCATTGGACTTGCCTCTCTTTTGTTGGTAACATCATTGTAATTCTTGCCAATTGATATACTTAGATGATGCCTTCTGCAACTTTCAACTGTCTACCCTGTCTATTATGCCTAACATTTTTTCTTCATTTTTGATCGGTGCACTTGGTCTTGCAAACCTTGTTAATTCTTTTTCTTTTTGCTGCCCTCCTATCTAAGTCTACCCTTATGACTTCCAAGGGCCCAGATTAAGCAGTTGGGCTCCTTTCTTTCTCTATCCACCTAGTCATCTGTCAAGCTTGAACTGTTTGAACAGGTACTTCCTCTCTAATCTACAACATGCAATTTAAAACATGGTGAGGGCCATTTTGAGCTATTGGACCACCTATCAAACTAGTAGTGGCAATTTGGACTAGCCACTTTCATGGTCTTTGTTTGGGGTTCATTTCTTTTACTTTTTCTTTGACCAATTCATTTTCTTGCCCTTTGATTTTTCTTTTAAGGCATACCCTCTTTACATTTTTTAACATGTCTGCTCTCTTCACAAAAATGGAACCTTAGTGGCATGGAAGGTGAGCATTTTTGGCACTTCCATTGTCTATCATGAGATATGAAAACCTATTGGTATAGGAGGCTAACACTTTCTCTGCTCCAGTAGTATTGGTGCACAAGAATGATGGATCATGGAGTATGTGTCTGGATTATAGGGATCTCAACAAGCTCACTATTAAATATAAATTTCCCATTCATATCATTAATAAATTGTTGGATGAATTACATGGAGAAATTTACTTCATTCACCAAGTTGTATCTTCATTCAGGATATCATCAAATTAGAATGAAGACTGAAGACATTCTGAAAACAACATTCAAAACTCATGAGGGTCATTATGAATTTTTGGTCATGCCTTTTGGCCTAACTAATGCACCTTCGACATTTCAATGTTTGATGAATTCCATTTTCAAACCATTCCGTAGAAAATTTGTGTTAGTATTTTTTGATGATATACTAATCTACAACAAGTCTTGGAAGGATCATGTTCAACATGTTGATAGGGTGCTCAAATTATTGGAGGAGAAACAACTATATACAAAAGCCTCCAAATGTTTCTTTGGATTATAGGAGGTGGAATATTTGGGTCATATTGTATCTCATGAGGGTGTTAAGGTAGACCCTAAACAAATTAAATCCATTAAGGAATGTAAAATCCCCACAACCATAAAACATCTTCAAGGATTTCTCAGGTTGAAAGGGTATTATTGCAACTTTTTTAAGAATTATGGGAGAATATCAACGCCTCTAACAACACTACTGAAGAAAGATGCATTTTCTTGGACTCCAGAAGTGACGAAGGCCTTTTAACATCTTAAAGAGGCAATGTTTCAAGCACTGGTATTAGCTACAACTGACTTCAAAAAACCTTTATTGTGGAATGTGATGCCTCATGAAATGGAATTGATGTTATGTTAATGCAAGAAGGAAGACCCATTGCTTTTGAAAGTCGTCTAATCAAATGAAAGTATATACACAAACCTATTTATGAGAAGGAAATGTTGGCAATACTATATGCACTAAAGCAATGGAGACCTTACCTAATGGGAAGACACTTCAAGATAAAAATAGATCAATGTAGTCTTAAATAATTTTTGGAACAAAATATATCTTTAGAAGAGCAGCAAAAATGGGACACAAAGATGTTGGGTTATGACTTTGAAATCATCTACAAAAAAGGGAAGAAAAATGTTGCTGCAAATGCACTCTCAAGAAAGAATGAGGATGTGGAAGCATAACTTTGTGTCATTTCTATTATCTAACCTGATTGGATAACCAAATCAAGGGATGACTGGAAGAATGTCGAAGATGTGCGGGCACTCATTCAAGAGTTGCAACAAGATCCTAGTACATCTGATATATTTAGATGGAAAAATGATTCATTATGGTACAAATATCGCTTATATCTTTGTAAGAATTCCCAACTCAAGAAAAATATTCTTTTGGAATTGCACACCTCCCCCTTAGGAGGGAACTCGTGATTTTTGAAAACTTACCACAGGGTCAAGAAGGAATTTTTTTGGGATGGCCTTAAATCTGATATTCACAAGTTTGTGGCAAAATGTTTGGTTTTCCAACAAAATAAAGTTGAGACAATTAAGACCCCGAGTACATTACAACTTTTAGCCATTCCAATTCAGTGTTGGGAGGAGATCACAATGGATTTTATCACATGTTTACAACAATATGAAGGAAAGAGTGTCATTATGGTGATAGTTGATAGACTTACCAAGTATGCACACTTTTGTGCATTATCTCATCCTTTGAAAGCTAGTACAATTTCTACTGCATTTATGGATACAATTCAAAAGCTACATGGAAACCAAAAGATTATTGTAAGTGACAAAGAACCCATTTTCACTGGAAATTTTTGGAAAAAAATATTTTCTTCGCTTGGTACTCAACTAGTTCATAACTCATCTTATCATCCTCAATCTTACGAGCAAATTGAGATAGTGAAAAAATGTTCGAAAGGATATATTTGTTGCTTTGTATCAGATAAACAAACACAAGTGGTTACCTCTAGCTGAATGGTGGTATAAAAATTCCTTCCATACTGCAACAAAAACGACCCTATTTATGGCACTTTATGGATATCATCCACCATCCGTTACATCATATTTAAGAGAAAATTCTAAGGTTCAACCAATGGAAGATCACATCAAGCATCAAAAACAAGTTACCCAAATCTTAAAGGGTAACCTCACTCTAGCGTATAATCAAATGAAATAAAATGTGTAACAACCTCAAGTTAAAAGTTCATGTAATAAAAGTTAATAAATGTAAAATAAGACCACGGGCAAGGGACACTTATTCCAAGCTTAATGTTTAGCAAAATATCGTAGTGTGCATCACTTTTTGTGTTTTATGGCTAAGGGGAAATTGGAAAAGGCAATGGCTAATGATTTGGAAAGGAAAAAGGTATTTTTGACACATTATTCATGAAAATAAAGGAAATTAGGAGAAAAGGAAGATGAAAGGTCACATGTTGCACGTGAGGAGGAAAATGAAGGAAAATAATGGAAACTTGAAGAAATTAGAGGCCTTGTAAATAAAAAATACCTCGGAGCATCAATTAGTAGCTTTTGTCAAGTTAGTGTTAGAATTCATCTCAGGGAGGAGAAAGCACCAAGAAGAGAAATAAAGTAAGCAAGCAAGGAAAGGAAAGGAAAAACAAAGAAGGACAAGGAAAGAAAAGGAAGGAAAGGATCAAGAAACTTCAGCGAGAACATTCGCAGGTAACAGATTGCATGTGTGATTTCCGCGCTGGTTTTGGCATGCATGGTGTGTGCATGTTGGTATATGGTTCTGTTAACTCTGCTATATACTTTGATGATTCAAGGGTCAAATACAAATCTGGCCATGTGTTTGGGCTAAAAGGGAGATCGCAGCAGTCTGTTTTATTCTTCCCCTTCATTTTATTTACATTCTCATTACCCCCCGCCAACTTTGTTTTTCCTCCAAAACTCTGTATAAACCATGTTTCTTTAAGCCCTGACCACAAAGCGTAAGCCCCCGCACAACCATATTCATGTGACCCCGCGCTCCCATAGTCTATCACCACCTTTTGATCCCAGCTGTTGTTCACCACAACTTGATATAACGGTCCCCACTGCAATCAATGAACGATCCACCCGTTTATTTCCTCCACCATCCGATCATCTACCACACAAATCCAACGGTATCCACTTTCCCCCGCTTCCATAACCTAACCACTCATTAACTCGCAAAAAGGTGGTTTTAGTCCCGTCACATCCACCACGCGTCATGCGATAAGTGTGATCGCGGGCCTGTGTACGAATACCGCCATAGGCTCTAAAGCGGTGCGATCAATACCGCCCGCCGCTCAAACCATTTTTCCCGGCCGTTAAATCCCCGCGCATCTTCCGCCCCCGATCATCGTTGGATCTAACCGTATAAGATCCAAGGGCCCTCATTCATCCTGCCCTCATATCTCTTGATAGCTTCTGCGAACCAATCGTTGTCGTTCATCTACACAATCCGACAGCCAGCCTCGTTCCTCCATTCAGTTTGTCCACCCGCCATGAAGTCCACGCTCCTTAACTGCTCTGTGCACCCAAAGGACAAGCATAATTAGTTCTCGATACCGTTTGTAGCAGATCCTCAACCATTACATTCAAGAAACAGAATGGCCAAGAAGGAAAGGACAAGACTCGGGCAGATCAACACATCCAGCAGTTAAGGAATTTCATCCTTTACGACACTTCACCTGCTTGAGGAGTACAACAGAGCACCAGAGAATGTCAAATTAATTCATTGAAGCGAGCAGATTGCAACGGAGACCCATATTAGATAGTTAAAGTTGTTGGTGGTCCATTATGACCCCTCCATGCATAGAATAGCAGAACATTTTGTAATGAAACTCTATATATACCCAGAACACAGAGGTAATCAGGGTTGATGGTTGTAATTTTGATGCAAGGTTCAACTTCTGGAGACTGTAACTACTTTGATACTTGTAGCTTCTGATCTTCATTTTCAGCTAATACAATCTCCTTTTGCTGTTAATTTCTCACTTTCCATTTCTACTCTGTTCTAGGCTGTGCCTGTTATGCATTTGTTCATGTGCTCTTAATATTTAGAATTAGAGGGGCTGTCATCCCACCTCTGTGTTGAAGTCTAGTATGTATCATTAAATGTGTTATGCAGGTTTCTATTTACTTAGTGCCAGAGAGCTGTCATCATGTCCGTGCATTAGGAAACATATTTGCAGACCTCTTTACTGGTTGAAGCGGGCCATCACAAGGTCTTGTGCATCTGCTGCTGTGGTCAGTATTCTCCATGTACACCTAATCCTCAAACTGTGAGTAATTGGTGGTCTAAACCCTTGTAGTCTGGGGGTGTTCACCCATGTCTGGAGTTAAGCATAGTAGAAGTGGTTATCTGGCTTGAACAAGCATCATTCCTTCCATCCATCTATATCCAACATTATGTTGAGTTTGTAATGTTCCCGAGCATCTCTGAGATACAACCTAGGAGAGTTTCTTGGGGTGATAACATCGATTGGAGCCATTGTCGGGGAGAGGAGATTGAAGCTCAGCTTCCCTGGGAGAACGACACAGTTCCAGATTTTGATGATAGACAAAGTCTGGGCACATTTCTGGTTGTAATCATCTATCTGGCGACTCCACTGGAGGAATGCCAACCTTTGGAGACTCCACATCATAGTCCTGGCTCAGTTCGTGAGACACACTCAAAGAAATCCTCAGAAATCACCAGTTGTTCCAGTTCCTGACCCTAAGAAGATTGTTAACCCGAAGAAAACATCACAGAAAGGAGCATCAGGATCAGGTAAGCCCAAGAAATCTTATTTGTCTCTGCATGAGGAGTTTTTAGTTGAGAATACGCAATTTGAAGATATAGAGCCTAGTATTGCTAGTGAATAAATACCTTCAGAGATTCATATAGCTCCTTGTTCAGTTAGTTCCCCTTTGGATCTCAGTTCAAAGAAACCTTCCCATATAGTCCATAACATCTCTTTGTCTCTGTCATCCATTTCATTGTTTCAGACTACTCAATCTACCAGTATCCTTGTTGAGTCTTAAAAATGTCATTCATTTCCATTACACTTTCACTATTATGTCCATTATATCACCTCCATTTCACTACTATATCACCACATTCATCCCAATTTCATTATCATTGGGCCACCTTTATGTTTTTCCAATCTTTATTAATTCTAAGCCTTTTAAGTGAATTTGTGGTTAAAAATTAGAAAATAATGTGCATATGATTATACCTAACAAATGATTTGAGGTTGTTGACATGTGTAGGTTGAAAGGAGACTTCTAGAAGACCCTTATGTGGCACTCTAAGGCCAAATTCGAATTTGGTTGGAAAGAATCATGGGATCATGAGGATATATGTCACATCTCCTAATTGTATTGTAACTCTAAGAAGACATGTGTCTTATCAGTTCCTATTTTGATTAGGACTCTAGAGGTAGAGGGAGAGATTCATGGACTCTCATTAATGAGATGGCTTCTTATCTTTTTGTATAAATAGGAGATCTCTCTCCTTCATTAGTTAGTCTTTTAGCTTGTGAGTTCTTTAGCTTAGAGTTTGGAGTTCTTAAGTCTTTTTAGCTTGTGAGTTTGTAGTTCTTCCTTGATGGCTTTTGAAAACTTTGGAGAGCTTTGTTGTACTTTGTAATTTTGAAGAATTTGAATAAAGCTTTGATGTTCTCAACATGGAAGGAGATGTGAAGTAGATGTCATGGAGCATATTAGAATGTAAGGTAGAGTAGATTTCGTTTTGTAAATTTTGCTTTGATTTCATTATGTCATTTGATTGCTTTCAAGTTGGTAGATTAGATTTTTCATTCATGCAAGTGTGTTCAACCGGTTGATTGTAGGTTAGTAATGCACATATATTTTTAATGACTAATGACATGACGGAATCATCTTTTCCTTCTGCTGATTTATTTTTTTTGAGTTCTAATTCCAACATTGTTATTTCAATCAGTTTTGTTTTGCTAATTTAATTTCTTGCAATTTAGATATCATATTGCTTAACTTGTTCATGATTGCTTCCCATAAGGTAGATAGAGCTGAAGGGTAAAGGATCAGAAGAGTTGATGTAGTGTGATTAGTTTCCTTTATGCAATTTAATTTCTTGCAATTTAGATATCATATTGCTTAACTTGTTCATGATTGCTTCCCATAAGGTAGATTGAGCTGAAGGGTAAAGGATCAGAAGAGTTGAAGTAGTGTGATGAATTAGTTGCTTTGCTTTCAGTCTTTGATTTGCTTTAAGTTCAGTTTTTACTTTCTTTTTCATACAGCAGCAAGGATACTGGGTTTCATAGTCACTAGCTCATTGATTGGTTGTTGCATTCCATTTTGATTGAAGTAGCTGCATATTTACACTTTTGTTCAAGTACTAATTCCACCAATAACATGTTTTGAGATCTTTTGAAGTGCTAAAGTTTTGGAAGTTACCATTAGGGACTTAGGCCTTAGGCCTTGTCTTGAAATCTCTATCCATACTTGTCCTTTAAAAGTATTCTTAAGACCTTAGAATAGGATTTCCATTTGCATTAGACACTTTAGGAAACCAACAAAAACAAAACCCCAAAACAAAATAAAATCTATAAAACAACGAAGTAAGAAAAAGGTTAACTAAGCACATATGGTGCACCACACTTCATCAGTTTACGATACCCAGATTGATAATTTATGTAGAGCAATTTAAGACATTAAATTGACTAGACATTTTGGCGCCATTGCCGGGGAAGTGTAATTAGGAGACCTTATTTCTTACATCTAAAAAAAAAAAAATAACAATTCTTGAGTATGCTCTTCTCCTGCACTTTGTGTGATCTGGAGGATCAAAAAAAGGATTGTTATGTAAAAAAAATTAATAATTCTTGAGTATGCTATCCTCTTGCACTTTGTGTGATCTGGAGGATCAGAAAAAGAATTGTTATGTAAAAAAAGAAAAGAAAAAAAGGAGACAAAATAAACTTCATGATTTCAATTGATTCAAAAAAAAATGAAAAAATGAAACTCAACTGCTTTGATAGGTTCAAATTGTCCAAAATTGTCTGGTTATGGTTTGTAGTGGTCTTCAAAACATTGTATCATGTTCTAATAAGGTTTTGCAACTTAGCTGCGGAAAGTGCCCTGATTCTGCAGCTAGTTGAGAATTCCGCAGTTGTTTCAAGGTTTAGCAGGTTACAAGCGTCCAATGGAGAAATCGACCACATGGGCATCTCCAGAATCATCCCAACATGGATCCTATCCTAGTCACCTAGCTCAGATCAATGAAAAACTAGCCTAAGACCTCAATCAAAGTCCTGTTTTTAACATGTTTTTCTTGAAGTATTTGCTGCCTGAAATTGAAAATCATTAATCCTTTTTATAAAATTTTACAATTTCAGAGAAAAATAAAAGAGAAAAACAATCCTAGCTTCCATTGTGGGCTTAACAATAAATATGCATCCCTGTCCAAGCATTGGCCCTGAAACAAACCTGCAAGAACATTTGTTAAAAAAAAAAATAGAGGCACATTAAGCTTTTTGTTAAGGGGAACGAATTGGGCCATGATGATGATAGATTAGCCACTGGAACACCCTATTAAAATCACCATTATTTTGGGTTTGCGGGGCTCACAAAATGTTGTAAAAGGGGCTGTTGTTTTTTTGTTTGAGCTATTATCTAACATTAAACAAAATCAGGAGAAGACCAGACTCTCATGACGTGGGAATAGTAGGACAAAATGTGTATGGATAGATGATGATGACCAGTGGTAGGAAGCTCGACTGGCTGGCTGGCTGCTGCTTATGGGGGTTTTGTTAGGTGAACAGATGGATAGGCAAATGATAAATTTTTTTCCATGAGAGAAACAGCAGAAGCTTAGCATGCAAACACTTGGACTCTTTTGAAAATTTGTTCTTCTTTTTCTTTTCATTGTTGTGAAAAGGTGAAAATTGTGGGGGACAGCTTGACATGTATGAGAAGGCATCCAACCACTAATTTGAAAATTCTACAGGCCGAATGCAGAACAGTAAAAAAAATGTTAACTCAGGAAAAACGAAAAATAGCAGAAAAACGTCAAATTTCAAATGCTTAATTTGCCCAAACAGAGACGAATTTGAAGGAAAAAAACATGGGTTTTTTTACTAGCCGGATCAATTAGATAACCCAGAAACCACTTGAAGATATTCGTGGCGGTTTGGGAGAAATTTGTGGTTCTTTGGAGTGCATTTTTGTCTGCCGCGTGTGAAAAAAATCAGTGTTTTTTAATAGTTGCAGCCATATTTTGATTTCCTTGAGAAATCCACTTAGATCTGATTTCCTTGGCGGCCAAGTCATCCACTGTGTCACTGAATATGAAGAAAAAAATATTTTTATTAAATGAACAGATAGCAATTCAAACACGGCACGCTTTGGTTGTTTGAGGTAACACGTCTTCCGCCACCCGTCTAATCCTATTCCGTTTTTAACTCAGACTCGCCCACGTCTCCCACCATGCCTCACAACTTCCGTCTTTTACTCATACTTCATTATTCCAAGGTGGATGTCGTCGTTTTTTTGGTTGAATCCGTGAATGGTTTCTTCAGGCAGTTTCATGTTACATATGTGGACGTTGTGTCAAACCTTCTCCATTCCCCGCTAACACAACTGTTATCACTTCACGTGATTTTGTTGAAAAAGTCAATTCGTCAACACCTTAAATTTCTTTTGGATGATGGTATAAACTATAAATGTCACACATAAACAGTCTGAATCTGTGTTCAATCGATTTGTATTATATGAATACCAAAAGGCATGCGATGATATAAAATCCGTCAGCACAAAAAAAAAATGCAGCAAAAGAGTAAGTACCTTGGTTTGCTCCATATGCCACTACAATTCACAGAGTTCCTACATGCAAAAAATGAAGAAAATAACTTGAAACTGATGGTTGACTGTTGCAGCAATTTTCCGCAGCTGATTCAACTTTCCGCAGCTGGCTTAACTTTCCACAGCTGTTTTGTTAAATTCTAGGTTGCAGATGTCATCAAGCAAAACAAGCCACATGGGTAGCTGGGGGAATGGTAGTACATAGATGGTGTCTTATTCATTCGGTCAAATTTGATGAAAAAGACCCTAGTCAAAGGGAATTCAAGTTGAGTGTTATCACTAAGTTGCCACATTCAGTCGCCACACTGAGTCGTTGCATGTCAAGAAAAAATAATAATTTTGAATCAATGAAATGAATAAATTATTTGCTCACTTTTCTGAAAGTATTGATTAATTTTGGATTGATGATGAAAAATGAATGGCTAACTTTTTATCCAAGATTTTTAGCTACAGAACCGTGCACATTCCGCAGCTAAAGTCCAATTCCGCAGTTGTTCTCTAATTCCGCAGCCAGAAAAACCTAATTGTTCAAATCAGCCTATCTTTCTCATACAAAATTAGATTTTGATGATTTAAGTACCATTGGAAAGATCTCAACAAGATCTACACAATGAGAAATCCATCATTTGAGTTTGAAATGGAAAATAATGAAATAAATTGCCGAAAAGAAGCAACATCAACTTGAGGCACTAATTCCAAATCAGGTATAAATTCTTTTGATTTTTCCTTTGAGAACTTGTTTCATTAATACAAATTCTTAGTTTTGTGTGTAAATATCATAACTAGAGAGATTGATCACCTCTCTCCTTTGATAATATTACATTCCATTGCAGAAGAAGTATTAGTTTTTTTGCAAGTTCCAGGAGGAAGGACAAATGACTACAAAAGAATGGTGTCTCTCTAAGAGACCAATTTGTTTCATAAGGGGATGATCAGCAACAAAGAGGAAATATGCTGATGCAAAATTAGATCCAAACACTTGAAAAAAAAAACTTTCAGATACTATTGTCTCCATCACATCCATCCATTACATCCATACTTCATAATAAACCATTCACCTCATTTTCCTCCATATTTTCCATTTACATTCACATACACTTTCCATCTCTTTTTGTCCATTCATAACCCACAAATAAAATCAAGAGGCTCATTCACATGCTTATTGCCCATTGCCATTTCTACTCTCCATTGCCATTTTCCATTTTCATCTTCCATTTCCTGTCATTTTCATTCCACAAATAAGCCCTGCTTCAATGCAAATTATTGAGTCCATAGTCCTTTGAGTCTAAGTTCTTTGTAAAAACACCTTGAGGCTTGCATGCCTTAATGGCAAGTCCTCGTGCTAACAAACAATGGGAATACATTAATGTCCTTGTTCGTTAGATATTCTAGGTGACTCGACATCGGCAAATTCATTCGTGCCTAGCAAGATGTGTTTTGGCATCTTGACTCTCATTGTCATCAATGGTGAGAATTCTCGTGTTGACTAGTGGCATCCATTAATGGCCACTAAGCTAAAAATTTCCTACTATGTTCGACATCAGAACATCTTTTCACATAGTAGGAATTGTGCCAATAAGTTTTGAAGACATGAAGACTCTTATTTTCAACATTTTGGAGCAGATTCAGCAAGTTTTAGTAGAAGCAATAAAAAGTCATCTTATCTCTCTATCCATGACTCCTCTTGTTCAGCCACTTGAAGAAGGATATGATCAGAAATTTTCAGCCACTACACATACAACTCATCCATTCCAAAGGGTAAGTGAAGGTACGTCATTTTCTAAATTTTGACCATAGAATTCCATAAAAAGCTAGAATGATAATTGTTGGAAAAACATTTCTCTTCCTCATTTCATAAAATTGCCAATACCATCAGTTGGGGGGGGGAGAATACATTCATATTCATATCTTTCCATGTCCATATCATATTCAGGAGCTCACATACTTCCAACATATATTAATTATTACATTGCTATTATAAGCATACAATGGCTTTTGAAAATGTGCTTAAAGGATAAATTGGATACAAACAAAATCATGGTTGTCACACAAGAACCAACCATCATGCAATCCAATAAAGATTTACTTTGCAACAATAATCAAAATATCATTATGCAAAATTCAAAGATCAAAATAGAAGGCAACAACAACAAAAAAAATGGTTGTAACACAAGAACCAACCATGTTGCAATTCAAGTGAAACACTTTGCAGAAATATGAAGTTATCAAATGATATCATGCAAAGTTAAGCCCAAGCTCAAGGATCAAAAGAGTTAATGTAATATATATTGCATGAGGACATGCAATAGCTTCAGTTGGGGGGTATGTTGAGTCTTGAAAATGTCATTCATTTCCATTACACTTTCACTATTATGTCCATTATATCACCTCCATTTCACTACTATGTCACCACATTCATCCCACTTTCATTATCATTGGGCCACCTTTATGTTTTTCCAATATTTATTAATTCTAAGCCTTTTAAGTGAATTTGTGGTTAAAAATTAGAAAATAATGTGCATATGCTTATACCTAACAAATGGGTTAAGGTTGTTGACATGTGTAGGTTGAAAGGAGACTTCTAGAAGACCCTTATGTGGCACTCTAAGGCCAAATTCGAATTTGGTTGGAAAGAATCATGGGATCATGAGGATATGTGTCACATCTCTTAATTGTATTGTAACTCTAAGAAGACATGTATCTTATCAGTTCCTATTTTGATTAGGACTCTAGAGGTAGAGGGAGAGATTCATGGACTCTCATTAATGAGATGGCTTCTCATCTTTTTGTATAAATAGGAGATCTCTCTCCTTCATTAGTTAGTCTTTTAGCTTGTGAGTTCTTTAGCTTAGAGTTTGGAGTTCTTAAGTCTTTTTAGCTTGTGAGTTTGTAGTTCTTCCTTGATGGCTTTTGAAAGCTTTGGAGAGCTTTGTTGTACTTTGTAATTTTGAAGAATTTGAATAAAGCTTTGATGTTCTCAACATAGAAGGAGATGTGAAGTAGATGTCATGGAGCATATTAGAATGTAAGGTAGAGTAGATTTCATTTTGTAAATTTTGCTTTGATTTCATTATGTCATTTGATTGCTTTCAAGTTGGTAGATTAGATTTTTCATTCATGCAATTTTAATTCATGCAAGTGTGTTCAACCGGTTAATAGTAGGTTAGTAATGCACATAGCTTTTTAATGACTAATGAAATGACAGAATCATCTTGTCCTTCTGTTGATTTATTTTTTTTGAGTTCTAATTCCAGCATTGTTATTTCAATCAGTTTTGTTTTGCTCATTTACTTTCCTGCAATTTAGATATCATATTGCTTAACTTGTTCATGATTGCTTCCCATAAGGTAGATTGAGTTGAAGGGTAAAGGATCAGAAGAGTTGAAGTAGTGTGATTAGTTTCCTTTATGCAATTTAGATATCATATTGCTTAACTTGTTCATGATTGCTTCCCATAAGGTAGATTGAGCTGAAGGGTAAAGGATCAGAAGAGTTGAAGTAGTGTGATTAGTTTCCTTTATGAAATTTAATTTCTTGCAATTTAGATATCATATTGCTTAACTTGTTCATGATTGCTTCCCATAAGGTAGATTGAGCTGAAGGGTAAAGGATCAGAAGAGTTGAAGTAGTGTGATGAATTAGTTGCTTTGCTTTCAGTCTTTGAGTTGCTTTAAGTTCAATTTTTACTTTCTTTTTCATACAGCAGCAAGGATACTGGGTTTCATAGTCACTAGCTCATTGATTGGTTGTTGCATTCCATTTTGATTGAAGTAGCTGCATATTTACACTTTTGTTCAAGTACTAATTCCACCAATAACATGTTTTGAGATCTTTTGAAGTGCTAAAGTTTTGGAAGTTACCATTAGGGACTTAGGCCTTAGGCCTTGTCTTGAAATCTCTATCCATACTTGTCCTTTAAAAGTATTCTTAAGACCTTAGAATAGGATTTCTATTTGCATTAGATACTTTAGGAAACCAAAAAAAACAAAACCCCAAAACAAAATAAAATCTATAAAACAACAAATTAAGAAAAAGGTTAACTAAGCACATATGGTGCGCCACACTTCATCAGTTTACGATACCCGGATTGAAAAAAATGTGGAGCAATTTAAGACATTAAATTGACTAGACAATCCTTTCACCTACCCTAGTCATGGCAGGCCAACAAGCTCCCACGAAGATGGAAAGAATTATAGTAGCTAGATATGGACCCCTGGTCTTGCCTGTTCCTTTGAATGCTATGCCTGCAAGAGAATATCATAAATACATGCCTAAGTTCACTGGTACTGAGGGAGTAACAGCTGAAGAACACCTTGAGTATTTTTATAGTTATGCTGATAACTTAGACATCAATGAAAAAGTTTGGATGAGAGTTTTTGTCTAGAGCCTTGATGGAGAGGCTAGAAAGTGGTTCAGAGAATTGCCCCCTGGATATATTGCTGATATTGAAGCCTTAGATCAGAAGCATTCTTGAAGCACTGGGGAGATAAAAAAGACTTGTTGTATTACCATACCAAATTTGGTAACCTGAAGACGGAGAAGGGGGAATCACTGCCTAATTTTAATAAAAGATTCAATTGTATGTATAGTAAGATACCAACTGAAGTAAATCCTACCCCCACCTCTGCCAAACTTTCCTATGCCAGTGCCTTTGACTCTGATTTCTATTTGTTGTTGAGAGAAAGAAGATGTGCTACTCTGGCTGACATGCAGGATGCAACACTAGAAGTAGAGTCTAACATTATGGCTGCAGAAAAGCTTAGGAGTCATGCTGATAGAAGAAGGCGGAAAAGTGAGGCTTCTTCTTCCTCTGCTTCATCTTCAGAGCCTAAATTAGATAAAATGACTAGAATGATAGAGTCATTGGCTGCTGAGATAGTTAAGCTGAAGGTTGAATAGAACTCAGGAAAGACAAAGCTCCCAAATACATTTTCTCCAAGAAATCCAAATCCATTCAGAAGAGAAAATGAATAGTTACAAATAATTTAGAGGGATAAAGAAGCTAACGAAGATCAGAAGGTTAAAACTCCTTTTCAAAATGTGGTCATGGAGGAGGAGCAGATTGAAGATGAGGATTAAATTCATTGTATGGAAGATAAAGGCAGTGCTGCCTTTTTGACATTGGCTGCATACGAAGAATATTTTTTGTAGGAAAAAGACAGTCAAAGGTGGGACAGAGAGGCAGTTCTACAAGCTGAGGAGCAACAAAGATATAATCTGAGGTCAAATCCAAAAAATGTCAAGGAGAATCCTGCCCAAAGAGCTGTTGTCCAAACAGAGTCATAGAATATCAGACAGAGAAGACCAGCCGCTGATCTAGTCATCCTCAAAGCACCAGTTTGATAGGTAAGAGGTTTTGACAAGTTACCTTCCTCTTTCAGCTTTGAGTCAGAACTCCAAAAGTTAAAAATATCTGTGCCTCTGGTGGAGTTGGTAAAGAGTGAAGTGTTTAGAAAGCCTATCCTTGAAGCTCTTGAGCTGGAAACCACACAAACCTCCATTGACTCTGTCAATTTGCAAGATGATAGGCATGTAGTTGTGCTAAGTCCAATGAATGAACCTGCTAATGATAATTCTCCATCATTTTATGTCTCCTTGACCATCCATGACAAAATCCTCCACAACTACCTACTAGATACTAGGGCCAGCCACAATCTGATGCCTAAAGTTGTCATGGAAGAGTTAGGCCTTGACATCACCAGACCATATCATGATTTATTCTCATTTGATTCAAGAAAGGTGAAATGTTTGCGGTTGATTAAAGATTTAGCTATTACCCTAACTCAGCTACCCATGAAGAGCATGATGATGGATATTGTGGTAGCAGATGTCCCTCCCAAGTTTGGCATGCTGTTGTCTAGGGGATGGATTAAGAGACTAGGTGGGACATTACAGAATGATCTATCTTATGCCACTGTCCTGGTTTTTGGAGGAGAAAGCAAGAGATTGTATAGAGAAGCACAGTTGGCATACATCATCAGTGATGAAAAGAATTCGTCCAATCATCCCATTTATGTCGTGGAAACCGATTTTGGAGCATGTATTCTCCAAAATGAAGAATCTCAGAAGGCCTCAATGCATCTTAAGAAACCAATAGTTCAGGCCGAGGAAGAGCAAGGAAGTCAGGTTTTGGAGATGTTCTTTGATGGAGCATGTTCCAGGGAGACTGCATGAGCAGGGGTGGTGCTGATATCTCCAGAACAAGAAAGCACACATCTGTCTTTTAAGATGGATTTTCAAGTCACCAACAATATAGCAGAGTATGAGGCTCTGGTATTGGGCCTTAACACAGCTAAAGACAGAGGAATCAAAAGCATAAAGGTGTTCGGAGACTCTAATTTGATCATTCAGCAAGTAAACAGAACATTTAAAGAAAAGCACCCAAGGCTGAAAGCATACAGAGATGAGGTATGGAGACTCAAAGATTCTTTTGATAATTTCTGTATCCTATACATCTCTAGAGCCAAAAATCATCTTGCTAATTCCCTTGTTGTGTCTGCTAGCATGTTTATTCCTCCCATGCTTCCCAGACTAGTTTATGAAGTCCAAATGAAATATAGGTCATCCTTGCCTGATAATGTCCAGCATTGGAAAGTTTTTGAGGACGATGTTGAAGTAAATAGATTCCTGCAAGTCATTGATGAGTTTTCTGAAATGCAAATTGACCAAGAGAATGAAGCCTTGGAAGAAAGCCCTCAATCCCAGCTTAGAAACAAAATTGGCAAAGATAGTATTGTCTAGCTTCCCAGCAATCATATTCTTAAGGGTTTAATTCCTCTAGAAAGATTGTTTGACCAGAATGACGTGCCCTATAAAGCTTCCCAAAATGAAGATCAGTTTGCAACCTGTAAGCATGATATAGGGAGTCCAAGTCAGCCAAGATACATAAATCTTTCCACGCATTTGTCTGCCGACCAAATCTCTGAATACTGCAATTTAATGAAGCAATTTTCTGATGTCTTTGCCTGGGAATATAGTGACCTGAAAACATATGATAAGAAGATAATCTAGCATAAAATCCCTTTAGAGAAAGGCACCATACCTTTCAAACAGAAGCTGAGACCAATAAATCCTAGGCTCCTCCCTCTGATTGAAAAATAAATTAAAAAGTTTATAGCTGCCAAAATCATAGTCCCTCTCAGATATTCAAAATGGGTAGCCAATTTGGTTAGGAAGAAAAGTGGAGAAATAAGACTCTGTGTTGATTTCAGAAATTTAAATAAATGCTCTAAGAAAGACAATTATCCGCTACCTAAGATGGAGCATTTGCTGTAGAAAGTCTCAGGAGCCAAAGTGATGTCTTTCTTGGATGGATTTTCAGGGTATAATCAGGTTGTTGTGCATCCAAATGATCAATAAAAGACTACATTCACCACTCCTTGGGGCACTTTTGTGTATTCCAAGATGCCTTTTGGGTTGAGGAATGTTGGAGCTACCTTTCAGAGAGCTATGGATATAGCATTTGTGGGAGAGAAGGATAAATTTTTCCTTATCTACCTTGATGACATAACAGTATACTCCATTAGCCATCAAAACCATTTGCAGCCTTTGAAAAAAGTGTTCCTGAAGTGCAGAAGGTTTGGGATTTCAGTCAATCCTAAAAAATCACAATTTGCTTTAGAAGAAGGCAAGTTGTTAGGACATGTTGTTTCTACTGCAGGTGTCCAAATTGACCCAAAAAAAGTAAAAGCAATATAGACCATGTCTGTCTCGAGATCAAAGAAGGACATCCAGTCCTTTCTAGGCAAGATTAATTTTGTGAGGAGGTTTATACCAAATTATGCAGAACCGGTGAAGCATGTTACCTCCATGTTGAAGAAGGGGTCGGATATCAAATGGTCTAATGCAGCAAGAAAATCCTTTGAGTCCATTAAAAAAAGCTATTATGGAGTCTCATACTTTAATCAGTCCAGATTACAGCAAGGAGTTCCATATATTTTCTTTTGCCTCTATTGACACCCTTACAGTAGTTTTATTGCAAGCAGATGAAGAAGGCTCAGAGCATCCGGTGGAATTTTTCAGCAAAACCTTAAGGGATGTTGAGCTGAGGTATGACATTATTGAAAAAAAGCATATGCTCTTATCAAGTCTTTGAAAGTTTTCAGAGATTATATTCTGCACTCCAAGATAATTTCATATGTGCCTTTTGATTCAATAAAAGATGTCCTAACACAGATTGATGTTGATGGAAGAAGGGCTAAATGGATTGCAAAGTTGATTGAATTTAATATAGAACTAAAGCCCACTAAGCCTGTCAGAGGTTAGGGTCTTGTCGGACTATTAGCTGAAGAAAATTGCAGAACATTGGACATAAATCTCATAAGCACAGATGTAGAAAGTGATCAAATAGAAGAAGAGGAAGCAATTGAACCAGGGAGAAAGCAGTCATTGGAAGAAAATCTAGCTTCTTGTGATTAGTACTCTGCAATAGCTAAATTCCTGTTGAAGCTAGAAATCCCTCTAGGCTTAAGCACAAGTCAAGCTAGAACTGTTAAACTTAGGGCCGCAAAGTATTGCATTCATGAAAATCTGCTTTATTGGAGGGACCCTTCTAGAATCCTGTTAAGGTGTCTAGATAAAGAACAATCAATGGAGGCTATGCAGCAATTTCATTCCTGCATGTGTGGAGGGCATCATTATTGGAAAACTACAGCCCACAAAATTCTCAAAGCTGGGTACTATTGGCCCACCTTGTTTTCTAATGTCTTTTCAATTGTTAAATCTTGTGACAGGTACCAAAGATTTGAAGGAAAGCAACAATTAAAGCCCCTGCTCTTGAAACCAATACATGTAAATGGACCTTTTCAGCAGTGGGGCTTAGACTTCATTGGAGAGATCAATCCACATTCTAGTGGCCAACACAGATGTTTCTTAGTAGCCACTAATTACTTCACCAAGTGGATTGAAGCAATCCCTACCAGAAAAGTTGATCATAATGTGGTCATCAAGTTTTTAACAAAGAATATCTTCACCAGATTTGGGTGTCCACATAAAATAATCACAAATAATGCAACAGCCTTCAGGGCAAAAGAGTTGGTGGATATGTGTGATTCAATGGGCATTAAACTGGTTCATTACACCCCATATTACCCTCAAGGCAATGGCCTAGCAGAGTCTTCCAACAAAAGCCTAATAAGAATAATTAAAAAGCTGTTGGAAGAAAATAAAAATAATTCGGATTCTAAGCTCAGGTATGCACTATGGGCTGATAGAGTAACCAGCAAGAAATTCATAGGCAATTCTCCATTCAGGCTGGTATATGGCACTGAGGTTTTGTTTTCAATTCAGTTAACTCTCCCTGTGGCAAAATTCCTTCAAGAAGAGCCTGACGAGGAAGAGGACATGGCAAAAAGGATCACTGATTTGGAAAAGGTACATCAAATCAGAGAACAACTGGTTGAAAAGTCTACAACACATCAAAAGAAGATCAAGGAAGCTTTTGATAGAAAGGCAAAATCAGACAACTTTTAGAAGGGAGACTTGGTTCTAAAGTGGGATGCACTGAAAGAGAAAAAGGGCAACCATGGGAAGTTTGATGCTTTTTGGATGGGGCCTTTTATTATTTCGCAGATCTAAGGGAACAACACCTTTATACTACAGAGTATCGGAGGAGAAGCAGTTTTTGAAGGCCCAGTTAATGGGAATTTTCTGAAAATTTATGTTATTTAAGGTCTCTTGGCCTTAAGGTTGTAAATATGTTGTTTTATCAGTTTTTAGTGTAGGTTCAGACAGACTCCATGCCCAATGGAACACTAGGAAATTTTGTTAATTAGTTTTCACAGGAAAGGCATTAATCTGCAGGTTCTTGAGACCTCACAGGGAGGATCTCATCCCCAGAAGGAGCCAGTGTTAACTCTGCTACATACTTTGATGATTCAAGGCTCAAATACAGATCTGGCCGTGTGTTTGGGCTAAAAGGGAGCTCGCATCAGTCTGTTTTGTTCTTCCCCTTTATTTTCCTTACACTCTCATTACCCCCCACCACCTTTGTTTTTCCTCCAAAACTTTGTATAAACCCTGTTTCTTTAAGCCCTGAGCACAAAGCTTAAGCCCCCGCATGACCATATTCATGTGACCCCGCGCTTCCATATTCTATCACCACCTTTTGATCCCAGCCGTTGATCACCACAACTTGATCTAACGGTCCCCGCTGCAACCAATGAACGATCCACCTGTTTATTTCCTCCACCATCTGATCATCTACCACGCAAATCCAACTGTATCCGCTTTCCCCCGCTGCCATAGCCTAACCACTTGTTAACTCACGAAAAGGTGGTTTTAGTCCCATCACATCCGCCACGCATCATGCGATAAGTGTGATCGCAGCCCCATGTATGAATACCGTCGTAGGCTCTAAAGCAGTGCGATCAATATCGCACACCGCTCAAACCATTTTTCCCGATCGTTAAATCCCCGTGCATCTTCCACCCCCAATCATCGTTGGATCTGATTGTATAAGATCCAAGGGCCCTCATTCATCCTGCCCTCATATCTCCTGATAGCTTCTGTGAACCAATTGTCGTCGTTCATCTGCACAATCCGATGGCCAGCCTCGTTCCTCCATTCAGTTTGTCCACCCGCCATGAAGCCCACACTCCTTAACTGCTCTATGCGCCCAAAGGATGAGCATAATCAATTCCCGGTACCATTTGTAGCAGATCCTCAACCACTCCATTCAAGCAACTTAATGGCCAAGAAGGAAAGGACAAGACTCAGGTAGATCAACACATCCAGCAGTTAAGGAATTTCATCCTTTACGACACTTCACCTACTCGAGGAGTACAACAGAGCACCAGATAATGTCAAATTAATTCATTGAAGCGAGCAGATTGCAGTAGAGACCCATATTAGATTGTTAAAGTGGTTGGTGGTCCATTATGACCCCTCCGCACATAGAATAGCAGAACATTTTGTAATGAAACTTTATATATACCCAAAACACAGAGGTAATCAAGGTTGATGGTTGTAATTTTGATGCAAGGTTCAACTTCTGGAGACTGTAACTACTTTGATACTTGCAGTGTCTGGTCTTCATTTTCAGCTAATACAAGCTTCTTTTGCTATTAATTACTCACTTTCCATTTCTACTCTGTTATAGGTTGTTCCTGTTATGCATTTGTTCATGTGCTCTTGATATTTAGCATTAGAGGGGCTGTCATCCCACCTCTATGTTGAAGTCTAGTATGTATCATTAAATGCGTTATGTAGGTTTCTATTTACTTAGTTCCAGAGAGCTGTCAGCATGTACGTGCATTAGGAAATAGATTTACATACCTCTTTACTGGTTGCAGCCGACCATTACAGGGTCTTGTGCATTTTTTGGTGTGGTCAGTATTCTCCATGTACACCTAATCCTCAAACTGTGAGTAATTGGTGGTCTAAATCTTTGTATTCTAGGGGTGTTCACCCATGTCTGGAGTTAAGTATAGTAGAAGTGGTTATCTGGCTTGAACAAGCGCCATTCCTTCCATTCATCCATATCCAACATGTAGTGCCCACTCTAGTTTCCTGACTCTATTATGACATTATCTTACATACTTTAGTCTATGAGGAACTCAGGCTGAGGATCCAGAAACGTGACTCTATTATCAGTGAATGTGATGGTTATGTATGTTCTCTATTAATATTATGATTACGATATAATTAATGGTTATGCGTATTCTCTATTGATATCATGATGTAGGTAGTAGTAAAAGATAGACATGTTTCTATTGATGCTATAATGATGATAACTTTGATCTATATGTATGGTTCCATTAAGGTTATGATGATGCTAGCCATGATGGAGGTATCCCCTATGTTAGCTACTTACATTAGTTCTAGTTCACAATGAACAATGATGTGAATGACTAGGTGATGTTAAAAATGCTATTATGACAATGACTAACACTGAAAAACCTGGTTACTGATTATTATTGAGTATGGCAGGAAACCACTGGAGGCACTCGCACATGATGAGTTGACGACACCTGGTTTGATGAAAATTTATATTATTTTATCTTTGAAATTCTAATCGATTTTGAAACCTGCTATATATGTTTATCTATATTCTGATGATATGTTAATGGTTGCAGGCACAGATGAGTTGCTTGGCCGAATGACTCACATATGGGTGATGGGGTTGTACAAGTGGATGGAACTACATGGGAGGGGTGGGACAGTGTCCCTGATCTCACCCACTAGCACTCCCGCTGTGACTTGGGCTGGAAGGGTTGAAACACCTTCGCCTTGAAGATCACAATGCCATGAGGGCAGGTCCCCAAGTTGGGTCGCTCATGAGGATTTTACCGGGGGCGCGCATCAAGGCAGATTCCTTGATCCCCGACACCATTAGTCTCACTATAGCAGGCAACATAAGAGATGATAGCGTTCTATGATGTTGCACCTATATTTTCCCCTCGTAGTCATTGAATGCTTGAAGGGCAAGTGGCGTGGCACCCTTGGAACTTCAAGGGAATTTCTTGAAGGGCACGACCAACCTGGCACCCTTCGCATCACAAATAAAATGTTAGGCGTGGCACCCTTGGAACTTCAAGGGACTTTCTTGAAGGGCACGACCAACTTTGCACCCTTGACATCACAAATAAATTGTTAGGCGTGGCACCTTTGGAGCTTCAAGGGAAGTTCTTGAAGGGCACGACCCAAACTTGGCACCTTGGAATCATTAAAAATAAATTAATTAATAAATATAATCAAGAAATGAAAACTAGGTAAATTTACATCAAGGGTAAATGATGTTAGAAACCGAGGTAATTAAATAAAAAATAAAACTTAGGTTAAGAGGATCATAGGAAGAAATAAAATAGATTACCTTAAAAATTCTACCCTTCCCATGTTGGAAAATACTAGGTAGATTATGTGGTTTAATTAGGTAAAAGGAGAAAGAGGGATATAATTGTAAGGATAAAGATTAATCCTAAACTAATTAAACCTAATTAAGAAAAGAAGAAGGTGAATTAAAATAAGAATAATAAATTAAATTTAGAGAAATGTAGAGACCCTCCATGTAACAACAACCAACATAAGAATATCCATCTAAGAGATAACTTGAGTTAAATTAAGGGGGTAGATAGGGGATCAAATCTTGACTCATTAATTGACTTTAGTAATGAACCCAAATCAAGGAGTAGAAAGGGGGATAAAGAGGCAACTAGGAGAAGAAGTAGGAATCTTGTTGAGGTGAGGAAAATATTAATATAAATAAATAATTTTGGGAGACCCTTGATGAGAGAGTGACACTTGGGTGGGTGAATAATTAATTTATTGAATTATAAAAAAATAACTAATTATGCATGACATGCCAAGTGTCACCTATGAGGACTCCTATAAAAGAAGAGGCAAGCCATGAGAGAAGGGACTTTTGGGAACCCTATCGTTGGATGGATGAGATGATGTCAAAGCAGTGATTACGATCCTATAGTGAGTTTGGTGAGGTAGAGGATTTTAGAGAGAGGACTCTTGAGCCAAGGAGTGCTCTTCTCTATCAACTATTGCAATTATCCATTGTACAACCCCATTGCAACTCGAGGGTCCGCGGGGAAGAAGAGTACCCAAGGAGTAGGCTGGGAGGTTAACCGGTGGGTCATCGCATTCGGATCCAGTACATTTCCATTCATTCACGGAGGTGATCGACAACAAGGGAATACTAGCAACAGCAAAACAAATGGAGTCTCGTCTTCTGGTGAATGGTACATATGTGTTGCAATATTATTGTGGTCTTAGTTAAATGTATGTAAATGTTATGATATGTTTCTTGAAATGAATTCCTAATGTGTTTATCTTATAGTTGCATTTTGCTGTGATTTAAATATATATATATATATACATACCAAGGAGTAGGCTGGGAGGTTAACCGGTGGGTCATTGCATTCGGATCAAGTACATCGCCATTCATTCACAGAGGTGATCGACAACAAGGGAATACTAGCAACAGCAAAACAAACGAAGTCTCGTCTTCTGGTGAACGGTACATATGTGTTGCAATATTATTGTGGTCTTAGTTAAATGTATGTAAATGTTATGATATGTTTCTTGAAATGAATTCCTAATGTGTTTATCTTCTAGTTGCATTTTGCTGTGATATATATATATATATATATATATATATATATATATATATATATATATATATATATATATATATATATAGTCTAGATGTGGTCCTTACACTTGGTATCAGAGCTTAGTTGAACCTTTGAGACCTATGGGCCATGCATGCATAACTAGTTGTTAAATATCTACTATACTCTACCGTGAAATTTTGTATAGTGACCTTTCAAGGCTCTCAGCTAATAAGTTGCAAATTATTTTTGGTGAAAAGATTGAATCAATTATAGTCTTTCATTATTCATAACCCTATGCTAAAATAAAATAAACTAGCTAAACAGCCTGCTCGCCAAATGTTTTATAAAGTTTAATGAATATTTCCTTAAATTGGAACCTCATTTATCTATCTTTGATTTACATATAGTACTGCGAACTGAGAAGAAATCGAAAGATTATAAATGTTCTGTTATAGTAATTCAATTTCACTCTACGGAAATATCATCAACTGCTCTTCATCTCGTGATCATGGTCCGTCCAGTTTTTAGAGGCAATACCAAACTAAACTATTTTTCTCCGATAACAAAATATGTATGCAAATCTTACTTTTTCTCATAAAACTGCCTTCAAACAGATTTTCACCGAGGCCCAATGTTGTGGAGCTACTAAAGATACAAAATTATTATCTTACATGAAGTTACAGTATACTCTGCGATGTTGTTGGCCATCAGAAATAGATATAGACACGATTAAATAACTAAAACAGATATAGACACTGGGCATTATAGGAGCGCAACAGCGAAGACAAAGGCAACTACAAGTGATGACGTTGTGTTGTGAAAGATGACCGTTGTGTTACTGCTCTTTATGAATGCCAGAAAGCAATGGGAACGGGCTACCTTTCAGCCTTTCCCTCTGACTTCTTTGATCGTTTTGAAACCATCCAATTCGTTTGGGCACCATATTATACTATTCATAAGATCATGGCAAGATTGCTAGATCAATTTGAGTTCGTTGGAAATGCTCAAGCGTTTATTATTACAGAGCTCCTAGACTGCTCAGCGCGCTGCTTCAAAGCTTAAAATACAATAAAGTTTTGGAAAGCTCATAGATTGTGCTGCATTTTAGGTGAAATTAAACATAAAAACAAAATTAAATGCATCTTTAAAGAAGAAATAGATCTCAGCTTCAAATTTTCCTGATAGTCTCCTCCAATATGGCGCCTCGCACAATCTAAGCATTGTTCTGGATCATTAACTGAATAAAACTACAAATGCATCCATATTGTGTAGCAATTCAGGAAAAACAAGCCATAAAAATAAAATATAATGTGCCTTCAAAAAGGAAACGCAAGATCCACAAAATAATATTTTTCATTTTGTGCAGCCGTCACACTATTCTGGAGAATGCCGCAGGCGTTTTTTGCTTCGTCACTATGGTTGTGAAAGGACAGCAAATGCACTTCAAAAAAAAATTAAAAAATATCAAAAACAGCAAAAATTTTAAAAGCAGACATCAAATTTGTTTGCAGATCTACCGAGAGGGTTTCTGAATTTTTCTCAAGAAAGTTTAGTTGGGTCTCATTTGAGGTTTGGCAGTTGTATTTTTTAGATCTTATCCCTTCTGGTAGCCGCATATGTTGGAAGCTTGTTCAAAAAAATTATGGCAGGGTTTTGATGGAATCTGGGTAGCTCGAAATTATTTTGAAGGGTTTAATTTGGAGGGCTGCTAGCATTTCTAATTTCTTTCAAGCCTTTCTTTGCCTTTAATTTTAAATACTAACCCTTCTGCTTTTTCAGAGATTCTCGACTGTTGGGTTAACCTTAAGCCTTTAACATTAAGAGACTCATCGTTAAAATTTCTGAATCAATTTATAAGTTTAACTTTGAGCTGGTCGTAAGCATCAGAGAGTTTATTCCCTGATTTTAAAATTGAAATTTCTCAGGGGTTTATCACTTGTTTTGGCATTGGAACCATCATAAATTTACTGCAATTAATTTCAGGCCTTAACGCGTTTTGAAGAATTTTATCATTGTGTTTGTGAGGTCTGGTCACACAAGTGTCTCTTGGTGCTCTTGTTTGACCGATGGATTGGAGCAATCATGATCTGAACAGTAGAGGACTGCGTGGCTGTACGCAATAATAGCAGCAATAATCTCTGCAGAGTGCAACTCCTTGGATGAAAATCAAGGTTTCCAATGTCCCTGGAAAGAAACCCCCGCTCGTATAAATCATTTCATGACCCCATCGAAAACTGACCTTTTCGCTGGATCTAAGAGCCCATGGTCAAACGTTGAAATCGCTACAGAAAGAACGAAATGCAAACCTTAGGTTTCTCAAAAATAAACAAACCCTAACATATTTTAAATGGGCATTTCACATTAAATTTTAAACATGTGAGAACTGAATTTAACGAATTCTTTGCAATGAAAAGAGAAAATCCTGAACAAAATTCGAAAACGATAAAGATTTTGGCAAAAGTACCTAAGGATCATGGTTTGAATGACTTAAGCAGCGGACTTAAACATATAGTTTGAAAAAAAAAATTGCCCGAGAAATATTCACCTGTAGCCGGTTGTTCTAAATGGGTAAAGACCAGGTAGCTATTGGGTGGAAGCATCTAAAAAAAGTTATTTTAAAAAAAAAAAAAATCAATGGGAATGCCAGATGCACTTCCCCAGCCTTCGACTAAAAAGGTGAGCCTCCAAGGCCCATTACAGATTGTCTTCCTTCTGTTCTTCTTGAATCTACTTCTCGATCCCTTCTTATTCTTCTGATCATCTAAAGACTGTCCAAACTCTTCTATTTTCATGGTCTTGAGGGATTTGTTCCGTACTGCCCACGAAATATGATCATTAGCTTACAAGCTGTCAGACCCAAGCAATGGAGCTAGCGGGATGTGGTCGTAGCTAGCAGGATAGAGTGCAATTTGGAGACTTTCAAAATATTTATGTTAAACTCAAGTTTAATCATGACCATTTAATCCTTTTGAACTCATTCACAAATGTACTTGTGTATCATTTTTCCAAGTGGAATCATTTTATTAACAAATGGCATCTTTAATTGTTGTAAACTCTCAATATCTATCTTTGAGCTCTTATTTTTCTGTAAATTTTGGCGCAGTCGAACTCAGAGTAATTAACAGACTTCATCACAGAAATTACACGTGGCTCGATCAAATCATGGTAGCTGACATTTTTTGTTTGGAAATTACTCTTGGCGGGGTGGAAACCGATTTACTTGATAAACTCCAACTTAGATTGACATTTGGTACAATTGATCTTGTTAAGTGATATTATCATTGTGATGGACAATGACTATGATGACTTTGTTTAGAAATTTCTCTGATATGAAATGAGGCGCATGGAGAAGTTGTGGGATAAGTTGCCTCATGAATTGCAGGTTCAAATTGTAACGAGGCTTTCTGCAAAGAATATATGCAAATTGCAATTGACATGCAAGTAATTTTATTCCTTATTCTCAAATCCCTCCATTTCTATTGAGTATGACCGCGCCGCTCACCCTAACTACCTTGTTCATTCCTTGAGCTGGGTGAGATGCGGGGGCAGTGGCCTCGTTTTCAGTCACGATATTGTTTTATGTGTACAACATGAGGATGCCATGTCGAGGTCCGCAACTGGACCCAGTTTTCTACATAGATTCGCTAATGTGCCAAAGATCAGAAATGCCCATCTGTTGACTTCTGGTGATGGGTCCTTGTGTTTGAAGCAAGTTCTGATCTGTGGTGGGTGGTGAACCGTCTTTTTCCGGGGGAACGTTGTTCATTGAATATGCGTTATTCTAAATCCCACACCTGGTTGCGAGGAATAGCCTTCGATTGGAAACATAGCATTTGCAAGCTCGTATTGTTTTCTTCATCGTCATCTACATATGTTTACAACTTTAAAGAGAATATGTGGAAAATAATGGAAATAGGTCCAAACTGGAAGAGATTCTGTCATAAGAAGTACAGAAACTACCCTATAATTGTGAATGAACATTTTGTGTGTTGGCAGGTGAGCACTAATGTGGATCCAGCAATGGTACACGAAACAGCGATAGTGGTGTTTGATGTGGAGAATGATTCATGGTAGGATTTAATCTCTATAGACAAAGAATTATTTAAGGCAATGTGTATTACAGAATGTAACAAACAATTGTGTGCCATAAGCCAAATAAAAGGGGAGAAGGGTGTGATAATATTACAGCGAGGTGGCAATAATCACCGAGTGTTACATTATTTTCCACGGATCCTGCGAATAGTTATATATATTCTGCTAAGGCCAACACAACACTACCATGCATGCAATGAGAGGCGATATTAGTCAACATAGCTTTGACCCGCAAAGAGATTTTTGTTGTCTTTTAGAATGTATTGCAAGTGATGCAGATGGTGACTTTCAATCCATGTACATTAATTTTTCTTTTTGATCAAATTTATTAATTTATTGAATAACAGCTAGTCAATATTCCGAGGAGAAAACGGTAGTCTCGTATCATATTTGATGAGGGACATATAAGAAGGTCTGTTGATATTAATATTATTTTTTTATGAAATAAGATAAGAATCCACCAGGCGTTTAATCTCCAACTCCAGTATCTTACTCTTCGGTATTTTCTTAATACCGATGACCTCTTTGAAGAGTCAGGAAACGGTTTCGCTCTGCACTCTTTTAGACTCTTTTTGAGATAAAATTTCAACCTGAAAACCATGTTTGAAACCATTGCATTCAACTATTTCATTTATTTCAAAATAGATTAAATATTACATCCTTAAAGTTTAATTCGGAAGTGACGGCTATAAGCTCGAAAGCCATAGAGTATCAATAGTAAGTATATATATATATATATAGTAGAATATCAATAGTGACATTATTTGTTAATTAAAAGAATTATATATATATAGATTATGGTTGCTATGTGAAGAGCACAAAGTCATCCACAAACCTTGGTTGCCCATAATTACATCAAATTTATTGACATTAATTAAGATATGCCAAAATGGTTCATGATCAACACTACTATAATTTGAAAACTATTCCAAGAGTGAGAATATTTCTAGATAAACATTACAACTTTAATTCTATAAAATTATTTGATTTTTGCAAAATCATTTATTAAAAGTCACTTAAATTTGGACCAATTCTATGAAGACACTAAATATCACGGGCAAGTACCAATGGAATCCTTTCAATGAATTTAACCAATTAAGAAAGAAGCTTTATTTATGAATTAATGGATTATGGAATTTATTTTACAATTTCTAATACACATATTGAATTGCTAAAGTTAAAGAATCAGAGACTTTGCTTTGGGTGGTAATGAAACATATAGTTGAGAAGCACTCATCCTTAAAATGAACTGGTTAATGCACATGTTTTATGAGAGCTAAGGATGTGCGAGTGCTTAATATATTTATAATAATTTAATGATTAACCATCACCAAAAAATAATAACAATAAAATAAAACATACAAATAAGTTTGACTAAAGAAACTAGTTCCATCTCATTTCAATAAGTTGTATTTTTCATCATATAATACCAAAAACTTAATCTTGACCTCGTCATATGTTAATTTTCTTAGTTTAGGCTTTGAAATCAGATGAGTGGTTGGATGTGAAGCATTTTTAATGCTCTAACACTAATCAAGCCATTCTTTTAAAGTATTCTTCTTTATGCCCAGTTCAATGCTTGATATATTATCAACTACATGTTTAGATTTTTCCATTTGTTAGGTCATGTGCCACATCATCTCTAACAAGTTGAGACGCTAACATCATTGCTTACTAGGATATTATCTATAATTAAGTAATGTGGTGATGTTTCAAAGAGTTTCTTGGTTGGATGAACTCCTAGGAACTATTCATTGAACACTACATCTTGACGCACAATCACTTGCTTTGTAATTTATCTAATTATTTATTTATTGACAATTGCTAATAAGAATGTTTTAATTTTTAGCACTTTTTCCTTCATCTTTTTGCTAGCTCGTAAGCTAAGTTCGCCATTTGAATTTCTTATTCTTAATTGTCCACCTCTTTCGACATGTTTCCGCCTATGGCCTAAATGCGATGCTACAATTATACTCACAAGGGTCCAAAATGACACTTATTGAGATATTACGGAAATATTGCAAAATTATCAGAAGTGATAACTTAGAATTTAAGACTTATGAAAATATCAAAAGTATGGACAACTTTTGAAAAATTTATACAATCTTTTCTTCTACGACAATATTATTGCAACATCTATGACAGTGAACTCTACCATATGCAATGATGATTATACAAATCACTTTGTGTTACATATTGTCCCCGATATTGTCACTTATAGGGTCTTGTAGACGTAGTTTGAAATGAACAACTAATTAGAGGCTACAGGAGTACAGTGTGTGAATGACTTTACTTGGTTGAATGCATCATATATTAATTTGTACCATGAGATGAATATTGATTGTGATTGTCCTGCTTCTTGTTTTGTTGTTTCTTAATACATAAATAATTATGGGTTGCAATGATCACAGATATAGTCCTTTAGTTATAACGGAATTCATGGTATAGATACCTTGGGAAAATTATAACCTGCCCACCAGAAGGTTGGCAAGAGTTTCAGGAAGGGTTCCTAAGATTATGTGTTGTCGTTTCTCCTTTACGTTCTAAGGACTTCGGGACGAAGTCCATTGTTAAGAGGGGGCGTATGTAGTGCCCACTCTAGTTTCGTGACTCTATTATGAAATTATCTTACATACTTTAGTCTATGAGGAACTCAGGCTGAGGATCCAGAAATGTGACTCTATTATCAGAGAATGTGATGGTTATGTATGTTCTCTATTAATATTCATATTACGATATCATTAATGGTTATGTGTACTCTCTATTGATATCATGATGGTGATAGTAGTAAAGGATAGACATGTTTCTATTGATGTTATAATGATGATAAATTTGATCTATATGTATGGTTCCATTAAGGTTATGATGATGCTAGCCATGATGGAAGTATCCCCTATGTTAGCTACTTACATTAGTTCTGGTTCACAATGAACAATGATGTGAATGACTAGGTGATGGTAAAAATGCTATTATGATAATGACTAACACTGAAAAACCCGGTTACTGATTATTATTGAGTATGGTAGGAAACCACCAGAGGCACTCGCACATGATGAGTTGACGACACATGGTTTGATAAAAATTTATATTATTTTATCTTTGAAATTCTAATCGATTTTGAAACCTGCTATATATGTTTATCTATATTCTGATGATATGTTAATGGTTGCAGGCACAGATGAGTTGCTTGGCCGAATGACTCACATATGGGTGATGGGGTTGTACAAGTGGATGGAACTACATGGGAGGGGTGGGACAGTGTCCCTGATCTCACCCACTAGCACTCCCACCGTGACTTGGGCTGGAAGGGTTGAAACACCTTCGCCTTGAAGATCACGATACCATGAGGGCAGGTCCCCAAGTTGGGTCGCTCATGATGATTTTACTGGGGGGGGGGGGCGCGCATCAAGGCGAATTCCTTGATCCCCGACACCATTAGTCTCACTATAGCAAGCAACATAAGAGATGATAGCAGTCTATGATGTTGCACCTATATTTTCCCCTCATAATCATTGAATGCTTGAAGGGCAAGTAGCTTGGCACCCTTGGAACTTCAAGGGAATTTCTTGAAGGGCATGACCAACCTCGCACCCTTGGCATCACAAATAAAATGTTAGGCGTGGCACCCTTGGAACTTCAAGGGACTTTCTTGAAGGGCACGACCAACTTTGCACCCTTGACATCACAAATAAATTGTTAGGCGTGGCACCCTTGGAGCTTCAATGGAAGTTCTTGAAGGGCACAACCCAAACTTGGCACCTTGGAATCATTAAAAATAAATTAATTAATAAATATAATCAAGAAATGAAAACTAGGTAAATTTACATCAAGGGTAAATGATGTTAGAAACCGAGGTAATTAAATCAAAAATAAAACTTGGGTTAAGAGGATCATAGGAAGAAATAAAATAGATTACCTTAAAAATTCTACCCTTCCCATGTTGGAAAATACTAGGTAGATTATGTGGTTTAATTAGGTAAAAGGAGAAAGAGGGATATAATTGTAAGGATAAAGATTAATCCTAAACTAATTAAACCTAATTAAGAAAAGAAGAAGGTGAATTAAAATAAGAATAATAAATTAAATTTAGAGAAATGTAGAGACCCTCCATGTGGCAACAACCAACATAAGAATATCCATCTAAGAGATAACTTGAGTTAAATTAGGGGGGTAGATAGGGGATCAAATCTTGACTCATTAATTGACTTTAGTAATGAACCCAAATCAAGGAATAGAAAGGGGGATAAAGAGGCAACTAGGAGAAGAAATAGGAATCTTGTTGAGGTGAGGAAAATATTAATATAAATAAATAATTTTGGGAGACCCTTGATGAGAGAGTGACACTTGGGTGGGTGAATAATCAAGCTATTGAATTATAAAAAAATAACTAATTATGCATGACATGCCAAGTGTCACCTATGAGGACTCCTATAAAAGAAGAGGCAAGCCATGAGAGAAGGGACTTTTGGGAACCCTATTGTTGGATGGATGAGATGATGTCAAAGCAGTGATTACGATCCTATAGTGAGTTTGGTGAGGTAGAGGATTTTAGAGAGGGGACTCTTGAGCCAAGGAGTGCTCTCCTCTACCAGCTATTGCAATTCTCCATTGTACAACCCCATTGCAGCTCGGGGGTCCGCGGGGAAGAAGAGTACCCAAGGAGTAGGCTGGGAGGTTAACCGGTGGGTCATCGCATTCAGGTCAAGTACATCGCAATTCATTCACGGAGGTGATCGACATCAAGGAAATACTAGCAACAGCAAAACAAACAGAGTCTCGTCTTCTGGTGAACGGTACATATGTGTTGCAATACTATTGTGGTCTTAGTTAAATGTATGTAAATGTTATGATATGTTTCTTGAAATGAATTCCTAATGTGTTTCTCTTTTAGTTGCATTTTGCTGTGATTTAAAAAAAATATATGTATATAGTCTAGATGTGGTCCTTACACAACATTATGTTGAGTTTGTAATGTTCCCGAGCATCCGAGATATAACCTAGGAGAGTTTCTTGGGGTGATAACAAGTTCTTTTGTTGTCATTGGCATGGATTTTACCGGGTTTTGACAATGGATTTTAGCCTTACCTTGCCATTTTTGGATAGACATGGTGTGATGGGATTGTTCTCGATTTGAGATTTGTATTGCCATATTGTTTCAGAATCTAGGGTGAGGTGGTCTCAAGAAAATTCCCAATGGCCTAGGAATCTCTTGACCAATAATGGAGGGATACACAGCAAAGCCCGAGGGCAAAGACAGGAAAATTCCTTAAGGATGGTGAAGAAATTTTGAGGCATCCAAGCTTGGTTCAGTTTTGTGATCTCAACATCGGTTTAGGTGTGGTCATGGTATGGAGAGGGAGAAAATGGTTCAACCTATGGATTCCCTTGGTTGTATTTGGATTGGTTTATCCCAATATATCCCATATTCATTCTTTGAATATGGCACGAGGGTGATTGGTTGAAAGAAAGATCTGGTTCATCCAATCTATGGTCGGGTGGAATGTGGAAGTCTCAAACCCGATTGGTAATTTCCTCTGGATAATAAAACCTAATTTTCTCTTGCTTTTGTTAAGGAAATGTATTGGTTATTATGTGGATTTAATGGTTGTTCTCTTATGGTTATTTATCTAGCTATATGACGGTTATAATAATGGTTTTATGAAAGATATTAGTCATGGATCTTTTCATGTTTTCCCTCATAACTGAATGAACAATGAATGCAAAACCTAATTGATGTTATGATGGCTAATGTGAGAAGGTAGATACCCTTCTTGTTAAACCTGAGATAATTTTTTAGTCCCTTATGTTTAGACTTGCATTCATGAATTGTAGGTTTCATATCTACCAAGTGTTTGAAAGAATGTTAGTCCTAGTTGGGGAGGGTTAGGTCAAGTCCTGGTTGAGTTTTTGGTTTAAGAGAATTGTATTCATGTCTTTCATGAGTTCTATAACTTTCATAACTTTCTGGGAAGAGGCTTGGCCCTTAATTCTCGTAGTCACTAGCACAACAATGGAAAAAAAAGACCGTAGTCATACTGATGAAGACCTATGGGAGCGAATGGGAAATCATAGTTGCATGGAAGCCTTGGCAAGGGAGCGACTGGGGATATAGGTCAAAGAAAAGGTGAGTTGTCTCAGGGATTGGTCACTTGAAGGGGTTGGGTTACTCCTGGAGGTCCTGTGGCACCTGATGGAGTTAGTATGCTCTTGTTGTGTCAAATCCATTTCTTTAAGGTCATCTAGGAGGTTGAGTCATATCATAGTAACACGTCATCTCATATTTACCCCAGGTAAGGAGGTGAAAGTGGGTATATGTGAGAGGAGGTGACGTTATAGGGTGGTATCAAAGTGGGCTACGCTCTCTTTGGGTTATATATGATACCACAAGGTGGTATCATAGTGTGGTTTCACTCTGTTTGGGTAAGTTTGATGTTTTCAAGGTTATGGTTGACATGCATAGGATCAAGGTATATAGTTGGCATGATTGCATGATGTTGTTGTGATGTTATTACACATATATGTTTATGATTATACATGTACATGCTAATGTGGAATGATCTTGCAGATGAGATAAGCCTCCCCTGAACATCACTAAGGTATGGATTTGGTTTTGGTATCTATTTGGTTTATATGACATGGTATACTTGTAGGAAGAAGAGAAATCAAGATGACAAGAAAAATGGTAGATTACAGTTCTCGTGACACTTCCTACATATCAATTGGGCAACAAGGAGAAGAGTATTCTCCTGGTATAGAAGATACATTAAGAAGATTAAGGGCAGAGATTAGAAGTTGCAAATCGGACAATGACAGGTTGGTTGAGGTTCAGGAAAGACTTGCAATGACTCAGGAGAAGCACGTAGAGGTTAACGCAACAATCCTTTAGAGCTTCTCAGAGTTACAAAGACAGGGACAACTGAGGATTAGTCAAGAGAAGGAAGAGAAAACTAATAGATCCTATGGTAGTAGGTCTCGGTCTAGATATAGGTTAAATAGAGGGGACACAGTTAGAGGTGGTAGATCCTTGGATACACTTGACAGGAGTAATGGTATGTATGGGAATCATTCACGTTCCTCATCCAGGAGACATCATCAAAATCATCATCATCCTTATAGGAGGTGTGAGTATTTTCCTAAGGAGTTCAAGAAGGTGAATCCTCCTACATTTGATGGAGACATGAAGAAGCCAAAAGATGCAGAAGAATGGTTACTTGGGATGAAGAAATTATTTAGATTGCTTAGAGAACATGAAAGCTAAGATAACCACTTTTAGTATTAAAGGGAAGGCATATATCTAGTGGGAAGATGTGAAGAATCCCAAGGGAATTTAGGAAGAATATTTGATTTGGGATGATTTCAAAAGGATCTTCAAGAAGTACTTATCGGAGAGGTACTATGATGATAGATCTAAGGAGTTTTATGAGCTACAGATGGGTTCTATGATTGATGATGAGTACACTAGACTATTCTTTTAGTTGTTGAGGTATGTGCCATATCTCAAGGAGCAGAAGGGTAAGATTCAAAGATTTATCAATGGATTTAAAATATCATATAGAGACCAGATTGAGTTTGATGAGCCGATATCGTTAGCGGAAGGCATCCGTAAATTGAAGTATTGTTATGAGTAGTAAAAGTGAAAAGGTGAGCCTAAATGTGACTTGAAGGGAAATGAGAAAGTAAAAGGAAAATGGCCAACGAAGAAGGGAAGACCTCAAGATGCAGGTGAGAAATAAAATGTTTCTCCTTACAAGAAGTTCAGTGTAGTTGAGAAGGGACATGTGTCATAGCCAGTAGAGAAGAAGACTAGAGATGATAGTACAGAACAGTTGCAGTGTTGGGTATGTTGCAAAGATCATCATAAAAAGGGTTTTCCATTGTACCAGGGAGGTAGGCCTCAAATATATAGTGCTCAAGAGGCACATATAGTTGTGGATGTTAGTCATAGTACTCCTTAGATTTATGCAGCTATGGACAACATGCAGGCAGATAACCATACATCTATCATTGAGATGGACACTAAGATTTTTTATCAAGTTATTTCTATTTTAATTGATCCTGGATCTAATTATAGTTAATATTAATCCTGACCTGGTGGATAAGTATGGCTTGAGAAAAGAAGTGCATGTAGAGTCTTGGTTGGTGCAGCTGGCTACAGGTACGAAGAAGAAAATTCATCACTAGGTAAGAGCTTGTGCATTTGAGTTGAATGGTATGACTACAACAACACATATGAATGTATTGAAATTGGGATTGTATCGTATGATTTTGGGTATGGATTGGTTGTATCTTCATAAGACCAAAGTAGATTGCTATGACAAGGCTATAGAGTGTCTCGATGATAATGGAGAGAAGAGAATATTGTAGGGGAAGAAGAAGCCTACATTAGTGAGGATGGTCACAATGATACAAGCTAAGCATAGTTGCAGAAAAGGGTGTGTGATTTTTGTAGTTCATATTTCCAGTGACAAGGGTAAGGATGTTGAAGATGAAGAAATGTTCAAGAATAGGTACCCATTGCCAAGGATTGGTGACTTTTTTTATCATTTGAAGGGAGAAAAAATGTTATTAAAGATAGATCTGTGATTAGGATACCATCAGGTACACATCAAAGAAAGAAGACATCTACAAGATTTCCTTAAGGACTGGGTATGGGCATTATGAGTTTGTTGTAGTTCCATTCGGTTTGATTAACGCTCCAACCACTTTTATGTGTTTGATAAATAGTGTGTTGCATCCTTATCTGGAAAAGTTTGTTATTGTATTCATTGATGACATCTTGATATATTCAAAGAATGAGGAAGAGCATGCCAAGTATTTAGTAGCAGCGTTGAGATTGCTAAGAGAGCAACAATTGCATGTTAATATTAAAAATTGCAGTTTGTTTTAGACATAAGTACACTACTTGGACATGTTGTTTCCATGAATGACATATCAGTAGACCTACGAAAGATAAAGGCTATCATGGAGTGTGCGGCTCCTACAAATGTGGATGAAGTTAGATCATTCATGGGCTTAGTAGGTTACTACAAGAGGTTCATCATGAAATTCTCACGAATTGCATATCCTATTACATAATTACAGAGGAAAGGTAAGAAGTTTGAATGAACAAAGGAGTGTGCAACAAATTTTGAGTAGTTGAAACAATTGTTGACAAATGCTCCATTGTTAAAGATTACATATACGAATATAGAGTTTACAGTATGTAAAGATGCTTGAAAGATAGGGCTTGGTGGAGTCCTTATGAAAGAGGGATAAGTGATATGCTATGAGCCCAGGAAAATCAATGAGCATTAGAAGAATTACGTGACTCGTGATCTTGAGTTAGAAGTTACTATTCATGCCTTGAATATGTGGAGACTTATCTTCTTGGAAGCAAGTTTGTGTTCATGAGCAATCACAGTCGACTAAGATATCTATTTGAACATCGGAATTTGAACACTAGGGAAGCTAGATGGTTGGATACCTTTAGTGAGTTTGAATTTGAGATATGGTACATTAAGGGAAAGGAGAACAAGGTTGCATATTCTCTCATCATGAAAGTGCAGTTGAACCATGTTGCAGTAATGAGATCATCTGGGACAGATTTATAAGATCAGATCTTACAGGGAGGACATTAGGATGACAGGTATATGGAGCTTATGCTTAGATTACAACACGGTATAGGTGATGAGGATGTGGATTATCATCTTACAACAAATGTCTTGATGATATTTAGGGACAAGATATATGTGTCAGACGACAGTGAACTCAAGAAGCTTATCTTGAGTGAGTTTCATGTAAAACCATATTCATGTCAACTAGGATATCAAAAGACATTGATAGCTAAAAATAAGTTCTACTACTGGACGAATTTGGAGAAGGAAATGGTAGATTTCATGGCAATATTTTCGGACTCTCAGCTGGTCAAAGCCTAGTGTAAGGATCCAGGTGGGTTTCTTTAGCCTATTTTGATTCTAGAGTGGAAATAGAAGGTCATTTCCATGGATTTCATTAAAAGTCCGTGGAATCGAGGAAGCATGATTCTATCATGGTTGTGGTAGACATGTTGAGCAAGATAGCTCACATAATTCCAGTGAAGACTACCTATTTAGCTAGTGAGGTAACACAAGTCTTCATTAGGGAGATCATGATATTTCATGGTGTTTCGAAGAATATTGTTTCGGAAAGGGATGCCAAGTTCACTTCCAAGTTTTGGAAGGGTTTGTTTGCAAGATTGGGGAAAAATTTGGCTTTCAACGCAACCTATCTTCCACAGACAGATGGAAAGATAGAGAGGGTTAACATGGTACTAGATGATATGTTGAGAATGTATGTACCTTCCATTGGTTGAGTTAGTATACAACAACCATTATCAGGAGTCGTTGAGGATGAGTTCATATAAAGCACTATATCAGTAGAGTTATAACACTCCCATCAACTGGAGTGATCTAATGAACATGGTACTTATTGGACCAGATATGTTGGCAGACATGGAACAAGAAATGCAAGTTATAAAGAAGAATCTAAAGGAAACACAGGACATGCATGAAAGTTATGTAGACCAACACATGGAATTTAAGGCGTTTCATGTTGGGGAGCATGTGTTTTTGCGCATCAAGCCCAATAAGAGATCCTTAAGGATTGGATCATGTGCCAACTTGGCACCATGGTATTGCAAGACTTTTGCGATCCTTGAGAGGATTGGACCAGTGGCCTACAAACTTGCACTTCCTCAGACAGTGAAAGTCCACAATGTTTTTCTTGTTTAGTTGCTTAAAATATATGTAAAGGATGTTGATCACGTTATTGATCGGTATGTATTATAGGTGGAGAAAGAAGGAGAATTCCAGCTGGAACCCTAATGCATATTGAAACATAAACATCTCGTGCTCCAGAACATAACACTTGAGCAGGTTAAAGTGCAGTGGAAGCACTTTTGGCCCAATGAAGCTACATGGGAGATGGATGATTAGATGCAGGCTATGTATCCTTCATTATTTTCCGGTGAAGGAAAATGAGTCTTCATAATTGTATATATTTATGTATGGTTTCTATTGTAAATACCGCAATGAGATAAGTTATAAAGCTCCAATAAGCGGTATGGTTGTCATGTTTTACATGATGGTTTTTCTCTTGAGCGTGATTTTATTGTAAATACTACAATGAGGTGGGTTATAAAGCTCCATAGGTAGTATGATTTTTCTCTTCGTTGATTTTGCTGGGTCTAGGTATGGTCTAACACCAAGGATGGTGTTCCCATAAGGGGGAGGGGTCTATAACAACCCCGGGTTAAAAGTTCATGTAATAAAAGTTAATAAAGGTAAAATAATACCATGGACAAGGAACACTTATTCCAAGCTGAATGCTGGGAAAAATATCCTAGTGGTCATTACTTGTTGTGTTTTATGGCTAAGGGGAAATTGGCAAAAGCAATGGCAAAGGCTTTGGAAATGCAAAAAGGTATTTTTGGCACATTATTTATGATAGAAAGGAAGTAGAAAAGGAAGGTGAAAGGTCATAGGTTGCATGTGAGGAGGAAAATGGAGGAAAATAATGGAAACTTGAAGAAATTAGACGCCTCATCAATAAAAATACCTTAGATCATTAGTTGGTATCTTTTGTCAGCTTATTATTAGTTTAGTGTTGGAATTTTTCCCAAATAGGAGAAAGAACCAAGAGAAGAGAGAAATTAAGCAAGAAAGGAAAGGAAAAGAAAATCAAGGAAGGAAAGGAAAAGAAAAGAAGGACAAGGAAAGAAAAGGAAGGAAAGGATCAAGCAACTTCAGCGAGAATACTTGCAGGTAACAGATTACATGTGTGATTTCCTAGCTGATTTTGACATGCATGGTATGTGCATGTTGATATATGGTTCTTTTGTTGTCATTGGCATGGATTTTGCGTCGTTTTGACAGTGGATTTTAGCCTTGCATCACCATTTTCGGATAGCCATGGTGTGATGGGATTGTTCTCGGTTTGAGATTTGGATGGCCGGATGGTTTCAGAATCTGAGGTGAGGTGGTCTTAGGAAAATTCCCAAAGGCATAATAATCACTTGGCCGGTAATGGCAGGATACACAGTAAAGCCTAAGGGTGGAGATAGGAACATTCCTCAAGGATCGTGAAGAAATTATGAGGCATCCAAGTTGAGTTTGGTTTTGTGATCTCGACATCGATTTAGGTGTGATCACAGTATGGACAGGGTGGAGGTGGTTTAACCCCTAGATTCCCTTGGTTGTCTTTGGATTGGTTTATCCCATGAGATCCCACATACATTATTGGAATATGGCATGGAAGTGATTAGATGAATGAAATATCTTGTTCAACCAATCTATGGTTGGGTGGAACATGGAAAACCTGAACCCGGTTGGTAATTTCCTATGGTTAATAAAAGCTAAGTTTCTCTTGATTTTAGTAAGGAGTGTACTAGTTATTATGTGGCTTTAACATCTTATGGTTATTTATCTGGTTGTATGCTGGTTATAAGCATGGTCTTATGACATATCTTAGTCATGGATCTTTTCATGTTTTCACTCATAACTGAATAAATAATAAATGCAAGACCTAATTGATGCTATGACAAATAATGTGAGAAGGTAGAGACCCTTATTGTTAAACCTTAAATAAGTTTTGAGTCCCTTATGTTCAGACTTGCATTTCATATCCACCAAGTGTTTGATAAAATGTAGTCCCGGTTGGGGATGGTTAGGTCAAGTCCTGGTTCTAGTTTTTGGTTTACAAGCATTGTATTCATGTATTTCATGAGTTATGGAACTTTCATAGCTTTTTAGGTAGAGGCTAAGCCCCAACCTTGGAAAATAGCCTTAATTATCGTAGTCACTGGCACAACAGTGGCACAAAAAGGCCACAGTCGCACTGATGCAGGCCTGTGGGAGTGACTGGGAACTCATAGTTGCATGGAGGCCTTGGTAAGGGAGAGACTAGGGTTCTAGGTCAGGGAAAAGGTGATTTGTCTTAGGGGTTGGACACCTGGAGGGGTTGGGTTACTCCTGGAGGTTCTATGGCACCTGAGGGAAGTCAATAAGGTCTTGTTGTGTTGACTCCATTTCCTTAAGGTCATTTAGGAGGTTGAATAATATAATTGTAACCCCTCATCTCATGTATACCCTAGATAAACTGGTGAAAGTGGGTAGATGTGAGAGGACGTGATGTTACAACAGGCAAAACACCATTGCAATGAAAGAAGTTTTGATGTAGGTAACTAGGTATTTTTATGGACACAACCATACAAACAAATGTCCCTCAAGCAAGCTAAGAAGGATAATATATTATCGCCCAATTACTATGGTCCTAAAATGTGTTGTAAAATATTGGTACTGTGGCATACAAATTGGATTTGCCTACATCTTCCTGAGTACAACTAGTTTTCCATGTTTCATGATTAAAGAAGGTTATCAATGACAAGATCCCAGTTCAAGTAATGTTTCTAGAACTCGACAGAGAAGGAAAATTCATTTTTGAGCCTAAAGCAATCATAAAAACAAGGACCCAACAACTATGAAATCGATTAATTTCAGAGTATCTCATTAAGTGGAAGAACTTACCCGCTAAAAATTCCACATGGGAGGATGAGAAATTTATACAAAAGCATCTAAAACTACTTAAGCGTTGAGTACAACACTTTTCTTAAGGAGAGGGGCATGTTAGGTCCCTATAATACTAGTGTGTTCCCCTTATTGCTATTAGTGTAGCCCCCTATTGTTATTGTTGTGTCCATGTATCCCCCATGTTGTTATTCTTGTGCCCCATAGAAGCCCACTATTGTTATTGTTGTGCCCTTACATTATTATTGTTATGTAGGCTCTGATTATATTTTGACGCCTTAGACTCCTATATATACCAAGGAGGACTTATCATTTGAAGAATTGAAGATTTTTTCATTTATGTAATGTAAAGGAGGTTTCCCCCTCGAAGAGGATATTTTTTAAGTCGTTGATCTATCTTTTCTGTGAGCTAGTTATATAGAAACACCTTTGTGTTGTAGAAACACCCTCATACCACTATAATGAAAATGTTGGAACACCCTTGTGTTGCTGGAACCCCCACATGTTTCCACAACATCACCAAGAACCATTGCAATGACACCCTTGTGATATTGAAACTCCCTTGAGCACACCACTATAACGTCATTGTGACTTTCCTGTTGCAACAAAATGGCATCTACAATCCTTGTTGCAACACGTTCATTGCTATAATGCCAATGCTGCAACATGCCTTGAAACCAATGCTACAACATGCTTTGATTGGTACTACAACATGCTTGTCTTACACTACAAATCACCTTAGGTATGACGTTGAAACTCGCTTAAGGATTAATGTTGGAACTTGCCTAAGGTTTTGATACTGAAACTCGCCTGGAAACTATTACTACAACACACTGATAGTTAGCTATTAGACATAACTTCGTGCAACTCTCAAATAGATAACACAGGTCAACGATTGGTCAACCTCGATTTGTCGAAACCAAATTGCCCAACAACTTGTGTCCCCAATGAAGGAAAGTGATAGAGGCCAAGTATCATCCAATAGAGAGAAGTTGACCACATCAAGAAAGCAACCTATATACCACCTATATCATTTCTGGGAGAGTTAGCATTGTTTTGTATTTTTTATGTTTTTGACAAATTGTTGTAATAGAGGGAAGCAACCTTAGAATATGAATTTTCTTGTGGCTATCCCTTGATTTCCTAGATAATTTAAGATATTAAGTAATATGTATAAAAACCTATCTTTACTCGAGCGATGAAGGGGAGAGAAAGGATAAAGAAAAATAATTTTTGTAATTTACATTTTCAATTCTTAATGTAAGTTTGTGTCTCATTTCCATTTCTTCTATTGTAATGGTGTGGTGATTAATTAGCATTATGTTTCTCTTATATCTAGTGCCTTGCCTAAGGTGTTAGGGGACCCTCCTTAGCCAGGTACTTCTTGTAACTATATCATTTAGTTTCTAGTATTTCTTTACATTTAAATTAGCTTAGTAACTATTTTGTTTTCTTACATTGCTGCAACTTAGTAATTAATAAAGTACAATATTATGTTTCTAGGATTAAATTGTTTACTTTGTTTCCAAATACTTTGTCTATTTACTTTGTTTTACATGAGTTGCAATTATTAATTTGTTTGTAATGAGATTCCTTACAACATAATTATGGTTTGAATCTTCCACTTTACAAAATGTGGTTCAATTCATTTATATTGCATGTTGCTAGCATTGCATATCATGTGCATCTTTGTTACAAAATTAAGGATCATCTAATCCTTGATCAAGTCATCTCTTTTATGCTTGTGTGGTTTACTTGTTAGCTATGTGGTTTTTTATACTTGTGTTGGGGTTACAAGGATAAGGCTCCTAATCCCACTAGGTAGAGGAATGATATTTCCTTTCCCACAACTTAGATTTGTAAGTCTAATTGTGTTGGGGATTACAATAATAAGCTTCCTAAACCCACTAGGTAGAAGCATGCCATTTCAATTCTACAAGTGTGGTTTATTTTTCTTCGTGACTCATGAAAGAACATTAGTATCTTGCTATGTGACATTCATTTATAATACTACAACCTCATTAGAAAATTAACAATATTATATTAGCATATACATTACATGACAGTTCACAAGTTCATATGAACATCAAATGGACAATTAAATGAACAGTTCCTCAATTATCTGATAAATAAATAAAACGTAATTAAAGAGCTCATCATTTTTGGTGCCATTTCCAAGAAACTATCAAATGTATAATTGTTGATTTGCTATTTGATTTAGCCAGAAAACGTTTTTATAGTAATATGTGTGTTATGTGTCTTTCTAGCTTTTCATTTCAATAGTCTATTTCAGAAATATTGTGATTTTTTTTTCATAACTCAAGCTAGAGATCATAGGATATATCTGTTAGTTTCACTGAAAACCCCATAAAACTAACAGTACAAGTCAATCTCAAAAGAAAAAGGGGAAAGATTGGCTGAACTACTTGAGTTCCATAGCAAGTTCCATTTCCAAGAAGAAATTTGAAATCTCTATTCGAGAACATGAAATTGTACAAGCTTCATCCTCTAGACAGATAAAAAAAAATTTCCCTGAATATCGCATAAGTGAGTGGTTCTAGTGCATAGAACTATTTTTTTTACTCTCCTAAAGCACCTTTGAAAGAGGAGAACAAGTCTCAAGAGGAGATGACCCACAAAATTAAAGAAGAGACATCAAACTTCAGATTCCCTATTCGAGAATCAAATGAGGAAACCAAAATGAAGAATATTCCTCATTCATACCTATCAAACTTTCATGGTCTATTGAAGGAATACCTTGACACCTTCATATTTGAATTTGATGTACTATGTAGGAGCTATGATTATGTGTTAAATGACTAGAAAATGAAAATCTTTATATTCTCTATGCGAGCATCCATGGTTGTTTAGTGATACCTGCCTGAGGTTAGACAGGTGTCATGGTGAAAGCGTCTTTAGGTCAATAATCAGTGAATGCCAGGGGCATATACTAAAGTTCCAGATCTTCCGCAAGTTGGGGCACTCCCAGCTCTCGCACGGTGCTTTGCTCTCCGACGCTTCTCTAGTTCTCGCAAGAATTGTATGGGAGTCGCACTCGAAGGGACTTCCCGAATGACCGTACTAGGGGATTCTACCGTACTCCGTGTAGCTATGTAAGTTGATCTTGCAGAGGCTACCTCAAGGTTTAATAATACTACACTTCGTTGCTTTGTGGGCCTTAGAAAGGACAACAACCGCACTTGGAATGAGATGAAACATAAATTCTTGGAGAAATACAAATATTATTATAAAGAAAAATAAAGGAGGGATGAAGTCTTTAGAATGACACAAAATGAAGATGAGAGTCTTGAGGATTATGTTAAAATATTCAGCTATAATTTACACAAAGCAAGGCAGGAAAATTTGGCCCTTAAGACAAGATGTGCCTTGTTATTGAGAGGAATCTAAAACGATTATATTTAACTTCTCAACCTGATGGGTGGAGGAGATGTCTCTCAATAATCCTACAATATTATCATAGAGCCATGTTGAAGATATTCTAGGGGTACTTTAGAAACTGACAGAGGAACCAAATATGTATTGACAAGAGTTTGAAAGACTGCTTGAAATGTGGCTACAAGAGAAGAAATTGGGAATATGTTAGAATATTTTACAACTGATATACTTAGTTCATTGAGCTCTCAATTAGACACAATGCACATGGGCAAGAAGAAAGGGGAAGCAAAGTTAGCTTTGGTTATTTTCTGTCAAAAGTGTAGATAGGAGCATCGGTTGAGGGAATTCCCATTAGACCATATTGAGATATGTGTAATATGCAGTGAGGACCATGCTATGAACAAATGTCAATCCCTAACAAAAATGAAATCTCTCTACCAAGAATCTAAGGAACGAGAATAGTTATGTTTAACCTCTCATAAACTATCGTGGAAACCAAAACCTCAAGGGATGGTTCAAGATAAATCAAAGCATTTCAGTTCACATTGGAATAACCCTTCAATTCAACACTCTTATTTGATGTGCTTCTTTCCTACTCAACCATGGATAGATCATCCTCCAACAAATTAGGTTTGGCAACATGGGTGGAGAAATCCCACTTTTGGAGGCCCTCAACAAGCCATAATGTAACCAACCATATGACTTCTTCCCTCTCCACAAATGTGACCATCCACATCAAATCCCCCTTAATTGACACCACCTGTACAACCCATAACTAACCCAAATAATGGCAAGGAAACTCACTAGCCCAAGTTGTTGGGCTCACTACTTACCTAATTAACTCAATTTCTTCACTAGTTTTCCATGATATCCACTTAAGTTCATGGAAGACCTTAACTAAAGAACATCCTCCTATACATATTGAAGACCTCATTGTGGAAGTTATGAATGAAGAACTAGAACTAGTTCAATCTCCCAAGACCTCAAGAACATACAAAACTCACCTAGAATTACATGTTCCTACTTACCTAGAAATATTGGACCTAGTGAAAGTGACTACCCAACCTGAATTTTACTTCCTAGGTGAGCTTAAGAACGTTTGTGTTCCCATATCATTGTTCTAAATAATCAAGGATACTCGAAAGTGGTAAGGGGATTGTGTTTAGGGAAACCCAATAGAAGAAGGAAGGATCCTCAAATTGTTCATGTTATGGGTAAACTATTGGGCCTTATAATGAGGGAAGTTATTGCAACTAAATAATCATACCTTGGGAGCCTGGTAGTAAACGTAAAAATTAACCATACACTCATTCCCAACACATTGGTTCACTTTGGTGCTTCCATCAATGTCATGAATCATGAGACAATAGAAGCCTTGGGACTTTTTGGTTGTAGGAAAACCCCCACAGTGCTACAACTTGTTGACAAATCATATCAAACCAAAGGGAATTTTGGAAGTTTTAGAGATCTCTATGGATTCATGGGAGTATCTCGTTTACTTCATGATGCTACAACCCAAGTATTTTTTGGGAGGCTATCCTTTAATATTGTGAAGGTCATGGCTAGCTCCTGTAGATTCTTACATTAGTTGTAGCTCTTGTAACATGACCGATTCCCACAATATCTCCATGAAAAAAATTACCCTCTATCCTCCCCCAAACCGTTACAAATTTTGGAACACATTTTGGGCTGATAGAGAAGAAAGTGTTGAGGAGGAATTTTCCCATCAAGTCCTCATTATGGACCAATATCTATCGAATAGAGATCAAAATTGAGGATGAATAAATTAATGATTTCATAATTTTCTCGTCCTCTTCATCTAACTCACATGTTCTCACTCACATCATGAACCCCAAAGTCCAAGATTCTATTGTCACACTAGATGATCCACTAGTGGAACACAAATGCTCCTCCTGCAAAGAGACATGACCAACTTTAGAAACTATATAGATCAACCTTATAAAAACCATGAAAATCAATCAAGGGATAACCAAACAACAAAAGGAGTGACTGATCCAAGTCCTACAAAATCATAATGTTGCTTTTTCTTAGCAATACATTGACATGAAGGTAAGCCATCCTGACTTGTGTACTCAAATATCTATATTAAGGAAGAATCTAGACCCATTCATCAACCCCAATGGTAGATGAATCTAGAACTTAGGGATGTAGTTAAAGAAGAGATGTAGAAATTGCTTTTAGTCAACTTCATCTATCCTATTTAATACAGCCGAAGGGGTCTCCCCTCTTGCCATTTTACCTAAAAAGAGTGATAGATGGAGAATTTGTATCAATTACAGGGAACTTAATAAAGCTACACATAAAGAGCACTTCTCAATTCCATTTATTAATTAGGCCCTATATATGTTGGTAGGGAAGAAGTACTTTTCTTTCCTTGATGGGTTCAATGGATGCAACCAAATCTAAATCATTCTAGAAGACTTGGATAAAATCACATTCACTTATCCTTGGGGAACATTTGCTTACCACATTCTACCATTTGGAATTTGTAATGCTTTAACAACTTTTCAGTGAGTCGTGATTGGAATCTTCTTCAATCTAATTCACGATTACATGGAAATTCACAGGGACAATTTCACGACATACAATGATATATTTAAATTTTCCCTAGACAATCTACTAAGGGTTATATAAAAATTTAAGGAGAGTTATGTATTCCTTAGTAACCATACATGTTTCATAATGTTAACTACTAAGGCATCATATCTCATCAAAAGGAATCCAAGTGGGCTCGAAAAAATATAAAAGTAATACTAAATTTGGCCCTTCTAAAGGAAAAAAAAAAAAGTATGAATTTTTTGGGACAGGCTAGTTATTACCGTTGTTTTACTGAAGAATTTTAACAAATAACTCATCCTTTGTTTAGTTGCTTAATAAAAATGTTGAGTTTGTGTGGATAAAGAGTGGCCAATATGTCTTTGAAGAACTAAAATCCAAAGTATCAAAGGTTTCTATTCTAATATGGCCTAAATGATCCCTTTCATTTAACATATATACGACTGCGTCATAAATCGCCATTAGAATTTTCATGGGGAAGAAAGAAGGAAATGTTTCCTATGCAATATACTTTATCAACACAAATATCTCTCCCACAGAACTAAACTATACAGTAATAGAGAGAGTTTCTTACGGTTATACATGCTATTAATAGGTTTTTATGATTTTACACGGTGTCCATGTGTTGTTGTGTAACAATAAAACTTCATTATTCATATATTTTTAAATAAATAACGAAGACCCCTTTTCTTTTTTTGAATATTTTGTGAAATACCTTTTTGATGTGAATATTATTTCGAACTTAAGGATTAGGAAAAAATCATAATAACATTTCATTTAATTTTCTTTTATTTCTCAATCCCACACCCCAAATTTCTTTCTTTAGTGATATCCACTTACTCTGTATCACATATTGGTCCTTGGATTATATTCAACCTTAAACTTTAATCGTGATACTGATATGCCTCTTTCCCATTATATAAAGTGATAAGCCAACATGCAGTTAACAACATGTGATGTGATGGAGGGATTAGCGTCATTTGATATTGGTATAAGAGGTAGAGTTCAAGCACTGTTAAAACCTTCACCTTCCGATATTCGAGAAACTACATATTGGGTATCCACAGTTCCTATTAAACAAAAAAACTTCCTTAATTATAGTAGGTAGCCCAATATTCGAGAAACTACATACATATTGGGTATCAACAGTGCCTATTAAACAAAAAACTTATCAAAATAATGATACAATCATATAGCGATATGGCAGTTCAACATGGCATGCCATACCCAATGCTAACATGTCACCCCACACGTGTCAATATTGTAGTGTCTAGTGACATGTGTCACTTAAATACCACCTTTTCAATGAATGATTTGGCTTATTATGGATAAGACGTGTCATCCAAGTGGCACTGCCCTTTCATCCATGATCATGTCATGATTACGTCACTTGACCAATACATATCAGACATCCACATATCCTTCTGTGTTAAAACACCATATCAAAATACTTACATGATTTTTGATATCTGTTAAAGTAAGATTGGATTAAGTTAATCACAATTAATTTAAATGTTAAGCACAATCAGTAGGGATATTAATAAATTCTTTATTTCACAAAAAGTTGATGATTTTAGCATTAATTTCTTTCTATGGAATCAACACATAGCAGGGATGGCCGGAGACTTCTATTTATCAAAGGAAAAAAGCATATATATATTCAAATATTGAGAAGTTCATTACAGGTCTTCAGATTCTCAAAAACTGTATATAAGTTTTCAGACATCAAATGGATAGAGTCTTCGATCATAATACAAAAATAGATGTTGAAGCAGTCATCTGAGATATTGAGTAATGCCATCAGAATTCAACCAAAAAAGATAGTATGCAATCTGAAAGTCATCCTATCTGAAAAGCGGAAAAAAAATGGAATAGAGAAATCCAAGTATTAGCCAGGAATTGGGAAGTTCCTAACATCGAGCCAAGTCTCCTGCAATTTAATGGTCACATGTAAACCATCAAGATCTGAATCCAGAGCATACTTTGATAATCTGTCTGCCTCAAAATTTAAATTTCTGCTAATATGCTGGATTGTGGGATTATTGAGGGAACTCCAAATGTTTTTGATTTGCTTTAGCCAACCTTGTAGTGAGGATTTATGAATATGAGCCTGTGAACAAACATAGTCAATGACTACCTTGGAGTCACCCAAAACATGTAAGTTTGGAATGTCCAGAAAATTTGTGAACCAAAGTAATCCCCACAGAGCCATTACTTCTGCCTTAGTGTTTGTTCTAGAGCCAACCCCCCAGTAGACATGGTATGATAGTTCTGAATGAATATTGATGATGAAACCACAACCACATTTGTGATCTTGTGAAGCCCCATCGAAGAATCTGGATGGATATACCAACTCCAGAATTTCCAGTGGCCGAGAGGGCTTCTGTTTTGGGGAGGATTGTAGAACATCATTTGATTTTTGAGCAATTCTCTCCAGCACATTCGACGCCAGCTCCCTGTGATTGTTGAATATGATGTTGTTGCGCCATTTCCAAATTTCCCAAATGAATATGGCAGGGATGAGTCTTTGCGGGCTAGTTTGGTTGCTCCACCAAGTCAACCAAAGTTCAATGTCGCAAATGTATGGTCCCAAGCGGCCAATTTTGTGCTCCAATTGATGCCATAAAATGGAGACTGAATTACAAGTTCTGAAGAGGTGAGTATTGTTCTCAGCATCATTACCACATAGAACACAGTATCCAGGGCCAGACCAGTTCCTCACTTGTAGGTTTTCCCAGGTCAAATTCTTATTCTTCCACACAAGCCAGAGAAAAATTGTGATTTTTATGGGAAGAAGTGGACTCCAAAATTTAGCGAACCATCCATTCCCCGGGTGGTCAGATTGCAGAATACATAATTGATAGTATGCATCAGCAACCACAATATTGTTTTCTGATAATTTACCGATCCAAGTAATAGAATCCACAAAATCATCTCTGTAAAGACCCACCAGATTCAAATGAGAGCATATGTGCTTCCAATCGTCAGCAGTAGTGCCAGAGAGATTTAGCTGAGCAGCCTCTTTCCATATTGGTCTGTCGTTTTCCCAAGTAGAAATCACTTGGTGCCAGAAGAAGATACCACTATGATGAAGAGTTTCAATGGAATGCTCCGGGAAAAGGACAAAGTCAAGCAGTCCTTTAATGTGGTTGCGGCCTATAATTATATGGTGACGAGAGCCTAGGTTCCAAGCCAACATATTAATAAATATATTTTGAATTTTAGTGAAACTTCGACAGATAACAGAACCAACAACGTTCCTGATATGGCCATTTCTCATCCAGACTTTAAAGTCAATGTTGCTCAGACATTTACTATTAATGATGTCACTCCAGATATGATCCCAAAAATCCCACACCATATGGATTTAAGGAGTGGTGGTACAAAACGGCGTAGATCGAAAATGCCCCATCCATCCATAATTTTTGGAAGAGTGATGTGTTTCAATTTAGTTAAGTGGAACTTCTTCGTGCCCAACCAAATAAAGATAGTTGTGATTCTGTCTAGTTTTTTAATAATGGCAGCGGGAAGATGTGATTCTGTCTAGTTTTTTAATAATGGCAGCGGGAAGATGGTACATAAGACTTATGTATGCATACATGCTAAAAGGTTCCTCCAATACCCAATATTGGAATATCGGAGTGATATAAAACATATGCTCCAAATTGCTCAACACCTGATATCATATAATGATAGTAGGATATCAAGACGACATAAACATATATGTTGAAACATGCCGTCATCTCATATTTGATATTATTAGTAATTAGATTCAATTTTAAACTAGCATTTGCACCAGATGTTGCAAAGAAAACGCCGTAAGGCATAAAGTGCGGAAATCCATCATCCATCTAATGTGTGCATTATTCAACAAGGTGGATCTCTCTAAATTTGTTGCAAACATTTATGTTGTTGCATTTCTAATTTATTTAGAATCTACTACTACCTCCTCTTCTTGGAATATTAAATTCTTGGAATATTAAATTTCTTATCACCCCATGATGACAATCCCTCTAATTATTGGCATCACAGTTTTTCCACTTTAGTGGGTTTACCTTCAACCTAAAGAAACATGAATTTGAGTCACTCAATTAAAAAGAAATTGCTAAATTGCTATTTATCAGGTTTTGAGTAAAAACAATTAATAGCTCATATTTACAACTCTTTAAATATTTACAACCTTTTAAGTCTTGTATTTATAACTCATATTTATAACCCTTTAAAATGAAACTGACTATCTATATTTTTATTAATAATAAAAAGAATCTTCTTTATAAAGCTGACACTCACATGCTACTCCTATATATTTATGTTATATTTAATATTCAATGTCTTTCAATTGAATGACAAGATGAAAGCTCAACTTAATTGCACCTTTAAAACGTGACTTAAAAGTTTAATTGGTAATTATTTATTCAGTAATTTGTACATTATTAATTGCAATCTCTCTTGAAAACCAATGTTTATATCAAAATTTTAAAAATTAACACTCACTTCTCCCGTAGTCTGGTGTTTCTTTATTTGATCGTGGTACTCAAGATTGCTTTTCTCCAAAGTATCCAACGTGAAGATGATATCTTATGTGTTTCCGTGTTTCTTTATTTGATAATGGTACTCAAGATTGCCTTTCTCCAAAGTATCCAATGTGAAGATGATATCTTATGTGTTTCCACTTTCTCAGTAGGTTCATGTGATTATTATTATTTTTGGTGTTAATGTTTATGTTTTTTTATGCCCATCCATTATTTACTATCTAAACATTGATTGAAAATCCGTAAGTGGCTAGTGTGAAAATTGCAAGGTATGCTGAGAATTTGGTTATCTAGTAAGGTTAGAGTCATTCTTGAGTCATTATCTTTACCATCTCAAGAAGAAGAAGAAGAAAAGCCTATTGAATTGAAAAAGAACCCTAAAAAGTATTAGGATCCATGGGTCATTTTTTTTGCATCATGTAGCAAGATCACATGGTTAATTGATCATGCCACATGAAGAATTAGCCTTTGCCAATTTTTAGGCTTATGACTAGGTGATTTTTTCTACTAATATTCTTATACCAATTTACCATGATAATTCTCTTTTAAATTAAAAGGCAAGCACAATTTTTTAGTGCTTCAACTTCATTTATAAAGAGTTTAGTGCTGATAATTAGTAGATTATATGAAATTTTGAAAATTGCACTAATATATTATTGTTGTAAGGCTCTACATTCCCAATGGAACTCATATAGTGAGTGGATAAAGAAATAAGAAGTTTTTCAAATGGTGAAATAATTTTCATATGCGTGATATTGTGATCTAGATAAATAAAACCAAACTCTTCATTTATCATGTGTCTTAAGTCTTTTATATCTCCAGTGTATTTTTCGTACAAATAAGAGGCATTTGTTAATCATGCATCATGTAATATGATCTCCAATCAGTAGAAAAAACTTAATATCAAAGAAAGAAAGACAGAGGAAAATGCTTTTAATGTCCACAAATGACTCAATGTTACAAAAGAGATGCTTGCCAATGAACAGGATAAGGTAGCTTGGGAAAAGTGTAGTAACAACTTTTATAAAGAATCTTATATAGATTTCCTGTTAACAACATATTAAGATATTTTAGAGAGTAGTTAAGTATGTTTAGAGATGTGCTAAAGAAGATAAGGTCATTAAATAAAAAAAGAAGATAAACATCAATTCTTATTCGAAAATGATACAAAAAAGAATTTGTGGGAACTTACTACTCTTGAGAGAAGCTTCCTAAAATTTCCTAATGGTGCTTCTCTTTAAATAAATAGGTTTAAGGCTACATCTAATTACATCAACATGGATAACACAAGCTCTCAAGGATATGGATGTAATGGAGTTGCACACCATTTCCCAGTTGATGCATGCAAGTTTGGAACTATGATCATTTATTAATTAGTAATGCACTTGCAAGATAGACTTCAAACCTATGTTTATTTAACAATAAAATTTTATTGGGACAAAATATGATACACGACTACCTTAAAGGAATAAGGTAGTACTCCCCGAATGGGATGCCAGAAGCATGAGAGGGTGGGGGATGGGATGCCACCATCCCACCAATCAACACGCGCAGGAGACGTGGGAGCACACCCCTCTAGAGGATTGAAAGGTACATGGAACAAGCAAGGGAGTTCCAACACACACATGAAGCTCCTCCCTCATTACACCATACACTGCTCAATGAGACGTAGCACCATCCAACTTGATTTTGTATTTTTGATGGATTTCAGCTCAATCAAGAGCTTTGTCATTTTGCTCTGCCCCATCAATTCAACATTTATTCAAGGGCAGGCAAAGGCACTTAGCTTTTGCATTTTTCTCCAAGCTTTTATTATGCATTGTATATTGGAAAGCCTCTAGACAGTTCTCAAGTCTCAGGATGTTTATCAAGAAAATGCTCGTCCTTGGCTCTTGCAATTTCATTGTCTTCTAGTTGTTGTGGAGAGCGAATTCGGGATTATGTTGTTATGGTTCTGTGTCTTGTGGCTATTTTGGGATAATGCACACATTGGCAGTGGAGTCAGACGTTTAGGCTGAGACCTCTAGCCTGCCTCAGTGGTTCCCTAGTGACCTCCTAGTCCATTGTTAGGCTTTCCTGAATCTCAGTGAGGAAGGGGATGGAATTAGCCATGCCAGTAGGAGCACTCATTCCAAATTTCACTCTCTTCCAATGATGGAATGTGTTCGTGCCACATTTTGCAGGTCTAGGGTCTTTTCTTTACGGCATTTTTTTTTAAATTCTCACTATGGTCGTTTTTGAGTGGTCTGTAGTTTTCAGTTAAGGGGTTAGCAGTAGCACAAGGCTTGCCCCTAGATATGGGCCTATTAGCTCCCCTTCGCCCCCCGCCCAAGCCAATGACGATCATCCTTGGATCTTCACAGCCCATCCCAAGACACTCTGGGAGGTCCAACCTCGAGTCAAAAACACTTTCCATTCCAGCAGACTCCCCTACTCTGTTTGAGCAGCAAGACATGCTGCATCAACATGCTCAGTCCGCTTAGGTGTGACTCATTACCAGGAGCGTGGCTTCGCCAAGGCCCAAACGAGAGTAGAAAGCTCAGCAGCCAGGTTTAGGGAACTTACACTGCAGCCAATTCAAGATGAATTGATTCAGCTTAAACGAGAGTTGGAAAATGAGCAGTGCACCCTCACTGATTCCGAAGTTTTGGCTGAGGTTGCATAGTGGATGACCAACATTGGTCATACTCGAGGAAGATACAACCAATATATGTACACTGTGGACATCCACTAGCACCTGAAATTTTTCCTTGGTAGGGTTCTCCTTGAAAAAATGCAACCAGAGAGGACATGCTTCTCTCCCTAGATCGTATGCGAAGACAATTAGTGTTTATGGTTCAGAGGCTTGGACAAATTGAAAGGCACATGGGCATCCTTCTAGAACCAGGCTGCTCTCCAGGAAGCTTCTCTCCTTGGATCGTATGCAAAGACAATTGGCAGCAATAGATCAAAGGCTTTGACACATTGAAAGGCACATGGTCATCCCTCCAAAACCAAGTTGCTCTCTCGGCAGCAATAAGTAGCCCATACAAGTAAAAGCCACTGAATCTAATCACTCCTCATGATGGTTTTCTCAATTAGTTTGTTTATCCTCATGCAACATTTTTGTTTTTTTAGTTCCTTACAGGCCCTAGAGGCCTAGTTACATTTTTTAGACTTCTAGATATAGTCAACAAGGCTAGTTTTTGGACTAAAACTCTTTTGAAAAGACTGAAATTTTGTATCTGGTTGGGCCTGTCCAATGGAAGACTATATCAACACTAAAATGTAACCCTATGTTATCAGGCAATAGAAATATTTACTTCACAAGACAAAAAGGAATAAGGTGATACCTTTTCACTTCTGGCCCTAGGAATGAGAATATGGTGGAAATTATTGATGGTCATCCTCCTAACTAATAACCATCAAACTCTATCTTGTCATTGGGCTTACTTTGGTGTTAGACATGGAAGCTCCTAAGAGAGATGAATCCAAATTGGTGACCCCAACTATGCATCCTGCTTTCTATGTCCTCGGTTGAGCCGCAAGAGCAAGTCAATGTCTCATTTAAGGCTGAAAAACTCGGTTGTGTGAAGAATTAGGTCTGAGACAGACCACAGATCCGAACTGAAGTTTGAGGAGTAGCAAGGAAGCCGAGTTGGGAATGTTTTTGGCATAATATTTTGGGAAGGGTTTCTGCTTGTTTGAAGCAAGTTTCAAGGGCAGAGTGCTGGTCTATTAAAAGCTGAATTACAGTTTTGTTAAGGCTGAATTTCAGGTCCCTTGAAGAGGCTGAGATGCAGCCTTGTTGAGGCCAAGTCTCAGACCTGTTCAAGAGACCAAGTTGCAGCCCCGTTGAAACTGAGTTCAGGGATTAATGTTGAGGACGAGATTTGGTGTCTTGAGGGCTGAAGTTCTGGTGTGTTGATGGCCAAGTTCAGCAGTTAAGGAGACCAAGCCCTAGCCCTTTTGGAGATCTTTTTAAGGCGAGATGTGTGGCCCATTTTAACACTGAAAAATTGGGTTGTGTGAAGAATTAGGTTTGAGACAGACCACAGATCCGAACTGAAGGAGAGCTAAGTTTGAGGAGTAGCAAGGAAGCCCAGCTGGGAAGGTTTTTGGCATAATTTTTTGGGAAGGGTTTCTGGTTGCTTGAAGTATGTTTTACGGGCAGAGTGCAGGTATATTAAAAGCTGAAGTACAGTTTCATTAAGGCCAAATTTCAGGCCTGTTAAAGAGGCTGAGATGCAGCCCTGTTGAGGGCTAGTCTGAGGCTTGTTGAAGAGGCCAAATTGCAGCCCTGTTGAAGCCGAGATCAAGGACTAATGTTGAGGCCGAGTTCTGGTATCTTCAAGGCCTGTCTTGAGGGCTGAAGTTCTGATGTGTCGAGGGCCAAGTTCAGCAGTCACGGAGATCAAGCCCTAGCCCTGTTGGAGGTCTTTTTAAAGCCACATGTGTGGCTCATTTTAAGGCTGGAAAACTTGGTTGAGTGAAGAATTAGGTCTGAGACAGACCACAAATCCGAACTGAAGGAGAGCCAAGTTTGAGGAGTAGCAAGGAAGCCGAGTTGGGAAGGTTTTTAGCATAATTTTTTGAGACGGGTTTCTGGTTGTTTGAAGTGTGTTTTAAGGGCAGAGTGCTGGTATCTTAAGAGCTGAATTACAGTTTTGTTAAGGATAAATTTCCGGCCTGTTGAAGAGGCCAAGATGCAGCCTTGTTCAGTCCAAATCTCAGGCCTGTTGATGAGGCCAAGTTGTAGCCCTATTGAATCCAAGTTCAGGGACTAATGTTGAGAGCGAGTTCTGGTATCTTGAAGGCCTGTCTTGAGGGCTAAAGTTTTGGTGTGTTTAGGGCCAAGTTCAGCAGTTAAGGAAACCAAGCCCTAGCCCTGTTGGAGGTCTTTCTATAGCACAGTTCTGAGGCCAAATTCAGTGTTACTTCTGCTGGATATTTAGGAGACCGAACTCTGTTTTGAAGGCCGAGTTTTAGCCCTGTGGAGGCCATGTTTCAGCCCTGTGTAGTTCAAGTCCAGATGTTGTTGAGTTTCAGTCTCTTTTAAGGGCTAGTTGCAGGCCGAGTTCTGGCTTTTTGTGGAGGCTAGTTCGCTGTCCTACCCGAGTTCTGTTGAAGAGGGCAAAGTCTGGCCGAGTTCTGTTCAGGAGGTAAAGTTGAGGAGTCCGAGTTATGTTTCAGTATGAGGCAGGTGTGTTACACGCAGAAGTGGATGAAGTGAAGACTTCATGGTGACTAGGGCAGAAGAATTGGGGTTGAATAGGTCAAGAGGAACAGATCAGAAACAATAAGGAAAAACAAGGATTAACGACAAGTCAAGGACCAGAAAGCAGGACAAAGAAGAAGGACAAGTGGCTGTGACCAGGATTGAAGGTGCAAACTTGAGAGTGGCATTGTTGGGTGACAACCCTTAGTAAAGAAAGGCAATTTGTGGGAACCAGGAAAAGTGAAATATTTTGAAAAAATAGGTTAGTGCCTACAAATCGCTGAGTTGGTGCTCAGCTGAGGAGATTGGAGTCTCCTGTAGGTTGGTACCTACAAAAATAGTAAATTGGTTCTTACTAAGGATTGGTGTCCTCATGGATCTGCTAATTTTGTAAGTCGGTGCTTACAGAGGAGTGGTGTCCTCACAAGTGTTGTAATAAGTTGAAGATTGTTTTTGAAAAGCATTCAAGTGTTTCTTATAAAATATCTGTTTCATAATTTAGGTGTATTAAATAAGTTGAAGACTGTTTTGAAAAGCATTCTAAGTGTTTCTTATATTATATCTGTTTCATAATTTAGGTGTATTAAATGTTTTCAAAGCTAAAAAATTGTTAATTGTAATGAAACACTGATTAACCCCATCTCTCAGTATTTCCAACAAACAATTGTAATTAAGTATTACTGTCTACAGTATTAGAGTTCACTAAGCAAAAAATTGTTAATTGTAATGAAACACTGATTAACCCCATCTCTCAGTATTTCCAACAATTGTAATTAAGTATTACTGTCTACAGTATTAGAGTTCACTAAGCAATGCAACTGATCCATTTAATTTGACAATGCAGCTTGCATGCAAATAAAGAGAAATCTAGTCATGCAACCTCATAATTCCTAAGCTGAGAATTCATATGTATGGGTTTTAAATTTTAATAGGACCAAAAGCCTATGGGTCAACAGGCTTAACAGTAGAAGCACATCCATATGAGACATTCACGTATCCAAAAGATTAGCAGCTTTTCATTTATTAATTATTTTATAAAGGGGCAAACTGGGATGGACATAAACTTATGAACAATTGCACCCTTATGGTATGTTTTCTTTGGGAATTCAAAAACATGGACATTTTGGGAAGAGAATAAAAACACTAAAAGAAACCCTCTGTGGCAACTGTAACACCAAACAGGAGGAGTAGATTGCTCGTAATTTTGATTCATTACATGTGCAAGGTACTATAGCCAGTAAGCATCGCCAAGTATAATGATTTTCAAGAAACTGGTGAAGGAGCTTTCATATCTTTAAAGCATCTGCTCCAATCATTTGAAAAAATTAAGCCCAAGTTTGGTCAGGAGACTGGATGTATTAGAATTGAAAGGACTGGATTCTCAGCCTTGAATTTCATACTCGGAAAAAAATATGGAACGGCCATGACTAGCTCAGTGCAGGATGTTGTAATTGTGTTAAGCGCTTCACAAGTTGCCTCAGTGAAGGAGAAGCCGAAAGTATATCTACAGGACACATTATAGCAAGGTGAAGTGATTTTGAGATCTTCACGAGGCGCTGTGTCCCGTAAGCCAGGGGTGAAAACCTCATGTTCCCTACCTTCGTTAACAAGCATGCATGCCCAAGCAATGATGTTGCATCTATTCCCATAGCAAGAAAACGATGGATCCAAAGACTTCTTGCCAGAGGTGGCAAGTAATTCCAAAAGCGCCACTCCATTACCATAAACATCTCTGCCTTAGCAGACGCACCACATGTCACAGCATGTTCTTAAGTAACATACGCAAGGGCCAAAAATGCTAGTTATATCTGTTGTTGCATTAGTTTCAGAACCTCCAAGAGCATGTATACACAAGTTTATTGTCACTTCAAGCTTTCTCAAAATCAATTCTGAGCCTCGTATATTTATTATTTACAGTATTTGACAGATTTAATACTCCAAGGTTGGAAATCATTGCCGCAATAGTATTAACTTTAATCCCTTGCTGCCATTTTATTCCACTTTCCCCACCTGACCATAGATATAGCTTGCCCTAGAGTATGAATTTTGTGCACATTTAATAAAGAACGAAGCTTTGTTTCAGTCTCACGGTAATCTTAAGTAAGAATATGTTCAGACAGATCATTTCTTGTTATGAAGATTATACAATGAATTGTAAACTGTTTCCCATGCCTGTGCAGAATCCATCTGGTGCACAACTTGGGATGCATGTCGCAACTTTTCAAGGCCACGTCCTAATCGGGCTATTGTAGGCATTGCATGAGCAGATTCAACAGCACATTCTATCCCATCCCCGAAAGCTAAAAGCCCTGTACAAGCCAGAATGCTGCCACCAAAGCTTACCCAAGGAGTACCTCCAGTTGCCTTTCCATGTCTTTTACGCATGATACCATAAAAGGCTGTTCTCATAGCTGACAAGCTCGACCGTTCAGCAGCTGCTATAACACTGTGAGTTGCAGCTCGGAGCTTTTCTGCTGCAGCTGCTGTCTTCGCAGTAGCAGGAACATGAACTCCATAACCAAAGCCTATTTTCCCAGGAATAATTCCCTTAGAAGCTGGAGCTAGAAGTTTAGCAGGAGTGAAAACTTTTCCTAAGGTAACAGCTGCAGTTCTCTTTGTTTGCAGTAGGCCAAATTTCACAATAGTAGGAACTTTAAAGGTGACCATCTTCGCTATAGTTGAAACAGGAACAATTTTTGAAAATGAGGTTACACCCACAACAGTTGCTGCTCCTGCACCGACTGCTACTACAGGTTTTCCTCCAAGCACATTTCTTCTCTTTGGATCTTCCCCTTCAGAAGCATCGTCAAAAGTATCAGATATAAAACAATTGTCAGCTAAGTCGGCCACGTCTCGGGGCAAAGAAGTATTCCAATAACTTCTAATTCCAGCGAAGCTACTGGCGTCGACAATTGCAACTACTGTTCCAAAATCTTTAGCCTGTCTTTTCAGGGCTTGGGCAAACAGAGCATGGCACTTGTCTTCATAAGGAAGCTCATAGAAGTCTGCATCTTTCGGGAGCTTTTGCTCTTGCTTAAGAGGACTACGTGCCTTAGAATTCAGAGCAACTCTGAGTCCCTCAACAGCAATCCGAAACTTGTTAACATGAGATAACACTTCGCAATCCACCTCTTTGCCTTTCTCCACCTCAAGAAGCATCTTCCGAACACAAACTAATGCCCTTTCTAGGGCAGGAAGATTGTTAAACATATCATGCAAATCTACAAGTAAGGAATAGAAAGAATGTGCAAACGCAGGAATTTGATCCACATCACGGAAGTCACAACCTGCAGAAGAAGAGGCAGAACTTGCAGTGGAAGCACAATTTGATCCCGAATCCAGTGCCAATAAATTTTGCGATGTGAAAGCCGATGAGGCTAAAGCCTTTAGGGCAGAAGAGTGAAGTGGACTGGCCAAGATATGCCTCTGTGAGCCCATGGGAACACTTGAAGCCATGTCACCTGGTGATGGTGTCATTTTTCCCAAAAGGCCACTGCCCTGAGCTATCTCTGCTAAGGGTTTTATGGCACTTTTATTTGGTACATCCTGCTTGGAATCATGTTCACTATTGGTGCCTAATTCACCACCTTGACCGTCTCTATGTGGAGTTTCAAGAATAAAGAACAGGGAATGATTTTCTTGAGCAGCTTGTTTTGCAGCCAAAACATGACCATAAAATCCTGTTCCAAAAATTGTGCGTAAAATTTGTGAGCCAGCATAGAGTCGGTCCCAGTATAAAAATGATTATGTGAGTTTGAATTAAGAACTGAAATGCTGTGGGTTGGGCTGAAGACTTGCCACCACGACATTCCATTGCCCTCGGTGACTGGAAGGAAAAATAGCAGAGTTATGTTTATTAAAAGGTGAAAATTTCAGAAACAAGATAGTTATACTACATTAAATCAAGAGAAATGGAAGACTAATTTTTCCTTATGAGCATAGCATAAACCATAGACAAAGTGCCTTTCAACTGTGATAATTTAAAGGATGAAATCCTATTTAAGTATATTCAATAATCAAGAAACAAAACTCAGAATCTATACAGAAGCATAATAGAATAAACCCGTTATGGGCAGTTTCAGTTCCAAATAAACTCAGCCTGTATAGCTTAAGGCCAATGGGGCTCCCTCAATGTTAACGGTTATCAATATACATTTGGTTAATATCAGGCCATTGCCGCAAATTAAAATTCTTGTAGATAGAACTTCTTCAGACATGTTAACAAGTAATCACACCTGGGGCTTTCCTTGTTTTGTATTTCATTTCAAGCTTCCTTGTTTTGTATTTCAAGCTTCCTAGGGCGATCAAGCTTCCTTGTTTTGTATTTCATTTCAATCCATTTGTCTTTAACATAAGCGATGGTGTATCCACTCTCTGTGGTAATTGTTGAAATCAGATCTTAGCCAAGATGGCCATTTTAAAAAACGTATAGATACCCCTGGGCCCTCACACTGGGCCAAAGCACAGATGCTAGCTATCCTTATTTGTGTACCAAGGGAGATTTGGTATAAAATTTCTATTTTACCTAGATGAGTCAATCTTAATTTAGACCTATATTGATTGCTAATGGATTATATAATTCATTTTCATGAAAAGAGGGATAGCTGAAAGAAAATGGCCATCAAAATATTTAGTCCCATACCGTTCTTTGTGGATCAACATTTGCAAGGTGAAGAGCCTGCTTCATGGCCTCTTTTGAGGGCTTACAAATTATGGGTGCCTTCCGGGTTGTAGAGTTATGAGTGGGCATATCCAAGTCGTTATTGCTTTCAGTAATTTCTGAAGGAGGGTTAAGTGTCTCAAAGCATATTATGCCTTCAAAGTAATCATCCAACCCTAGCTTGTTAAGGACCTTTAACATGAACTTTTTCATTGTTTGTAAATATCTGTTTTACACAACAAAGTTACAAAAGGTTGAGAAGTATGTTTATATATTTCCAAATAAAACTACGACTTCATCATGTGTTATCATCATATAAAGAATTTGAAGGGATGCATATGATCTTACAATTTTCCTCTCAGGCATGCTTAATAACAAGTTCTTCAGCACAGGGTCTGGTTTAAGATTCTCATATGGAAATCCTCCATGAAAAAAGTTGTATAAGAAATATTTGATTCCAGTGGGTGAAGAAAGACACTTTTTTACCAAAAGCAATATATGGTATTCCAAACAACGTAAACAATGCAAGTCAAATCAATGGAATTTATTGTAATTTTTCTTTTATCAAAAACTGTTTAGCTTAAACTTAAATCTTAAACTTAAAGACTACCGATAATTGGAGTTTCCTCTAACCAGAGACAAACGCTCCAAAGGGATTAGTCGAGTCCACCATTCCCTTATTCAATGAGGGTATGGATTATGCAGTGACAACAGTTTCAATAGTTGCACTTGCTAGTCTTGAACGCACAACATTTTTGGTGCTCTCTACATCTTTTTCTTCCCATATCTCAGGCAGGGCTTCTCTAATTTTGTTGTGAATACTTTCAAGGGAAAAACATGATTCCTTTGTTCGGACTGAAGTTCACACCTGATGATGACAGTGAACACCAATATTGAATTTTGAGAAGATTGGACCAATTAAACGATCTTACAAAAGCCTCAGATCCCATTTAGAAAGATATAGTCTTACCAATACAGTTTGCAGGCCTACACGCTTTCCTGTGGCTATATTCCAGTGACTGTCATCAAATAAAATCTGCAAGGAAACACAATAGATTTAATAGCAACTCCTGCAATAGACGCTTTTGAAATGACCTGCATACTGTAAAGAAAAATGGATGTTGTATGGTATGCCACAAGCCAGAAATGGCTGAAGTATGTGTTTCTAAAATTTCAAAAATAAACACATATAAATGTTATTCCACGAGTTCCCTAAACTCGAGTACGCCCAGAATAGGTTTTGATTTTGCTTTTGATTGGTTAATATGAGTTAAGAGTTTATTTTTCTAAATACGTAAGTCACTCCAGATCCAGAAGCATAAGTATTTGTTAAAAGTATTTTTTTTTATGATCTGAAGAGTATGGTCTACTCAACATCCAGAGGTATAAGTATTTGTCAAGAGTTAAAGCCTAACTCCTTACTGTAAATCATCAGCAGAGTTAAAACTCAGCTTCTTACACACCATTATCAACCATTTATCACAGCAGATAATTCAAAATGGTATGGTTTTCTTGGTATATAGTGATAATTTCACCTACATTCCCAAATAACACAAGTGATAACTAATATTATTCATATTTCCAAAAAATAAATCTTTCTGATTTCTGAAGTATGATGTATGGATGTTTAAGCTATGAGAAGGGCGATCAAGCTTCCTTGTTTTGTATTTCATTTCAATCCATTTGTCTTTAACATAATCGATGGTGTATCCACTCTCTGTGGTAATTGTTGAAAGCAGATCTTAGCCAAGATGGTCATTTTAAAAAACATATAGATAACCCTGGGCCCTCACACTGGGCCAAAGCACAGATGCTAGCTATCCTTATTTGTGTACCAAGGGAGGTTTGGTATAAAATTTCTATTTTACCTAGATGAGTCAATCTTAATTTAGACCTATATTGATTGCTAATGGATTATATAATTCATTTTCATGAAAAGAGGGATAGCTGAAAGAAAATGGCCATCAAAATATTTAGTCCCATACCGTTCTTTGTGGATCAACATTTGCAAGGTGAAGAGCCTGCTTCATGGCCTCTTTTGAGGGCTTACAAATTATGGGTGCCTTCCGGGTTGTAGAGTTATGAGTGGGCATATCCAAGTCGTTATTGCTTTCAGTAATTTCTGAAGGAGGGTTAAGTGTCTCAAAGCATATTATGCCTTCAAAGTAATCATCCAACCCTAGCTTGTTAAGGACCTTTAACATGAACTTTTTCATTGTTTGTAAATATCTGTTTTACACAACAAAGTTACAAAAGGTTGAGAAGTATGTTTATATATTTCCAAATAAAACTACGACTTCATCATGTGTTATCATCATATAAAGAATTTGAAGGGATCCATATGATCTTACAATTTTCCTCTCAGGCATGCTTAATAACAAGTTCTTCAGCACAGGGTCTGGTTTAATCTTAAACTTAAAGACTACCGATAATTGGAGTTTCCTCTAACCAGAGACAAACGCTCCAAAGGGATTAGTCGAGTCGACCATTCCCTTATTCAATGAGGGTATGGATTATGCAGTGACAACAGTTTCAATAGTTGCACTTGCTAGTCTTGAACGCACAACATTTTTGGTGCTCTCTACATCTTTTTCTTCCCATATCTCAGGCAGGGCTTCTCTAATGTTGTTGTGAATACTTTCAAGGGAAAAACATGATTCCTTTGTTCGGACTGAAGTTCACACCTGATGATGACAGTGAACACCAATATTGAATTTGGAGAAGATTGGACCAATTAAACGATCTTACAAAAGCCTCATATCCCATTTAGAAAGATATAGTCTTACCAATACAGTTTGCAGGCCTACACGCTTTCCTGTGGCTATATTCCAGTGACTGTCATCTAATAAAATCTGCAAGGAAACACAATAGATTTAATAGCAACTCCTGCAATAGACACTTTTGAAATGACCTGCATACTGTAAAGAAAAATGGATGTTGTATGGTATGCCACAAGCCAGAAATGGCTGAAGTATGTGTTTCTAAAATTTCAAAAATAAACACATATAAATGTTATTCCACGAATTCCCTAAACTCGAGTACGCCCAGAATAGGTTTTGATTTTGCTTCTGATTGGTTAATATGAGTTAAGAGTTTATTTTTCTAAATACGTAAGTCACTCCAGATCCAGAAGCATAAGTATTTGTTAAAAGTATTTTTTTTTATGATCTGAAGAGTATGGTCTACTCAACATCCAGAGGTATAAGTATTTGTCAAGAGTTAAAGCCTAACCCAGAGGTATAAGTATTTGTCAAGAGTTAAAGCCTAACTCCTTACTGTAAATCATCAGCAGAGTTAAAACTCAGCTTCTTACACACCATTATCAACCATTTATCACAGCAGATAATTCAAAATGGTATGGTTTTCTTGGTATATAGTGATAATTTCACCTACATTCCCAAATAACACAAGTGATAACTAATATTATTCATATTTCCAAAAAATAAATCTTTCTGATTTCTGAAGTATGATGTATGGATGTTTATGCTATGAGAAGGGCGATCAAGCTTCATAGTGTAAAGAAAAATGGATGTTGTATGGTATGCCACAAGCCAGAAATGGCTGAAGTATGTGTTTCTAAAATTTCAAAAATAAACACATATAAATGTTATTCCACGAATTCCCTAAACTCGAGTACGCCCAGAATAGGTTTTGATTTTGCTTCTGATTGGTTAATATGAGTTAAGAGTTTATTTTTCTAAATACGTAAGTCACTCCAGATCCAGAAGCATAAGTATTTGTTAAAAGTATTTTTTTTATGATCTGAAGAGTATGGTCTACTCAACACTACTCAACATCCAGAGGTATGAGTATTTGTCAAGAGTTAAAGCCTAACTCCTTACTGTAAATCATCAGCAGAGTTAAAACTCAGCTTCTTACACACCATTATCAACCATTTATCACAGCAGATAATTCAAAATGATATGGTTTTCTTGGTATATAGTGATTATTTCACCTACATTCCCAAATAACACAAGTGATAACTAATATTATTCATATTTCCAAAAAATAAATCTTTCTGATTTCTGAAGTATGATGTATGGATGTTTATGCTATGAGAAGGGCGATCAAGCTTCATACTGTAAAGAAAAATGGATGTTGTATGGTATGCCACAAGCCAGAAATGGCTGAAGTATGTGTTTCTAAAATTTCATAAATAAACACATATAAATGTTATTCCACGAATTCCCTAAACTCGAGTACGCCCAGAATAGGTTTTGATTTTGCTTCTGATTGGTTAATATGAGTTAAGAGTTTATTTTTCTAAATACGTAAGTCACTCCAGATCCAGAAGCATAAGTATTTGTTAAAAGTAATTTTTTTTATGATCTGAAGAGTATGGTCTACTCAAAATCCAGAGGTATAAGTATTTGTCAAGAGCCAAGAACAAGAATTGAAATTGCCTTAAAACAGTTGCCAAGAACAAGAATTGAAATTGCCTTAAAATCGTATGAAAACAGAACAAAATTGTTTCGCTTAGCAAATAAAAATTGATTGATTCCATTGAAAGAAAAAAGAATGACCTGAAGCGTTTCTTTAAAATGGAACTTTACAATTCTTCATGCTTTGTCCAAAGGAATCAGATTCCAAAATGTGTAAAAATCCTGTCAGGGCACAGCTTCTGAGATGTATACTTAACCCGCTCTCCAGCGACATTTTTTGCCATGAAATCGTTCCGATAAACTCAACATTTTGACCAACAAATTTTCCAGTCAAAAGTTGTCAATTTCCCAACCACGCTTACACTTGAAATTAAGTTTATGACTTAAATTGATCCTCGTCCAACTAACCAAGAAGAAAGTCATAAGAGAGACGGATCACGCGGGTGATCAAAGGGACAACTCATGGCGGAAATGCATACCCCAAAACCAACAATTAAAAAGATGACGACGACCACCTAATATTCCAATGAAATATTATTCGGATTACTTTGGCACAAAAGCAATCTCCGTGGAAGTGCGCGTATCGACAGAAACAAACCTAAATGAGAAGAAACCCTAACAACACAATTTCAGGCCCTAGATAACAGAAATCCTCCCAAAAAAGAAGAATTCGAGCCCAGGATCGTCGAGACCGGGAATCTAAGAGAAGATCTATGGCCTAAATTATCGAAATTCGACAAAGACCGTTCAAAATTACGGTCGGGGACAATAAAATACTTGATTTCTAATAAACCCAGCCGATTAATCCTTCATAAGATGGCAAATACATCCAGAGGTATAAGTATTTGTCAAGAGTTAAAGCCTAACCCAGAGGTATAAGTATTTGTCAAGAGTTAAAGCCTAACTCCTTACTGTAAATCATCAGCAGAGTTAAAACTCAGCTTCTTACACACCATTATCAACCATTTATCACAGCAGATAATTCAAAATGGTATGGTTTTCTTGGTATATAGTGATAATTTCACCTACATTCCCAAATAACACAAGTGATAACTAATATTATTCATATTTCCAAAAAATAAATCTTTCTGATTTCTGAAGTATGATGTATGGATGTTTATGCTATGAGAAGGGCGATCAAGCTTCATAGTGTAAAGAAAAATGGATGTTGTATGGTATGCCACAAGCCAGAAATGGCTGAAGTATGTGTTTCTAAAATTTCAAAAATAAACACATATAAATGTTATTCCACGAATTCCCTAAACTCGAGTACGCCCAGAATAGGTTTTGATTTTGCTTCTGATTGGTTAATATGAGTTAAGAGTTTATTTTTCTAAATACGTAAGTCACTCCAGATCCAGAAGCATAAGTATTTGTTAAAAGTATTTTTTTTATGATCTGAAGAGTATGGTCTACTCAACACTACTCAACATCCAGAGGTATGAGTATTTGTCAAGAGTTAAAGCCTAACTCCTTACTGTAAATCATCAACAGAGTTAAAACTCAGCTTCTTACACACCATTATCAACCATTTATCACAGCAGATAATTCAAAATGGTATGGTTTTCTTGGTATATAGTGATTATTTCACCTACATTCCCAAATAACACAAGTGATAACTAATATTATTCATATTTCCAAAAAATAAATCTTTCTGATTTCTGAAGTATGATGTATGGATGTTTATGCTATGAGAAGGGCGATCAAGCTTCATACTGTAAAGAAAAATGGATGTTGTATGGTATGCCACAAGCCAGAAATGGCTGAAGTATGTGTTTCTAAAATTTCATAAATAAACACATATAAATGTTATTCCACGAATTCCCTAAACTCGAGTACGCCCAGAATAGGTTTTGATTTTGCTTCTGATTGGTTAATATGAGTTAAGAGTTTATTTTTCTAAATACGTAAGTCACTCCAGATCCAGAAGCATAAGTATTTGTTAAAAGTATTTTTTTTTATGATCTGAAGAGTATGGTCTACTCAAAATCCAGAGGTATAAGTATTTGTCAAGAGCCAAGAACAAGAATTGAAATTGCCTTAAAACAGTTGCCAAGAAAAAGAATTGAAATTGCCTTAAAATCGTATGAAAACAGAACAAAATTGTTTCGCTTAGCAAATAAAAATTGATTGATTCCATTGAAAGAAAAAAGAATGACCTGAAGCGTTTCTTTAAAATGGAACTTTACAATTCTTCATGCTTTGTCCAAAGGAATCAGATTCCAAAATGTGTAAAAATCCTGTCAGGGCACAGCTTCTGAGATGTATACTTAACCCGCTCTCCAGCGACATTTTTTGCCATGAAATCGTTCCGATAAACTCAACATTTTGACCAACAAATTTTCCAGTCAAAAGTTGTCAATTTCCCAACCACGCTTACACTTGAAATTAAATTTATGACTTAAATTGATCCTCGTCCAACTAACCAAGAAGAAAGTCATAAGAGAGACGGATCACGCGGGTGATCAAAGGGACAACTCATGGCGGAAATGCATACCCCAAAACCAACAATTAAAAAGATGACGACGACCACCTAATATTCCAATGAAATATTATTCGGATTACTTTTCAGACGAAAAAATCAGCATGGTATTATATTGAGCAGATATAATAGGCATTACAAAAGGACCAAATGTATAGCAGCTGCCAGAAACAATAAGCAGTGCCTATCCAAGCTTTATACAGGAAAAAACCGACCAAAGATCGAATCAAAGACCTAAAAAAACCTTCAGCATGTCGTCAAAAGAGCAAAAGACATCTCTGATATGAGGAGGCTATGCTTCCAAGAAAAATTGTTCTCTGTTGTGAGGAGGCTAAGCGTTCCAAGATAAGATGTGAAGAACTAATAAAAGCATACCAGAAACAGGGTAGTACTGTGATTGGAGAAATATACAAACAGCAGTTCCAAAACGCTGATCGATTCCTCCTTTCAAGTTGATTCGACCAACCAAAATATCCTCGCCGGCATCGCCCATTCTCCACGAGTCATTTTCACAAACCTGTCGGATGCATATCATCCTAGCTACGCCGATCAGAGCGGCCATCTCCCCAGCACGGTCAGACTTTAATTAAAAAGAGCTGATATGGAAAGCAGGGTTGAAAAATGGAGATTTTTTCATCTGTCAAAGAAGCAAAAAGAGGGATAAGAGCCATCATTGACAGGCAGATTCGAGCATAGCAGAGATATGCATCATAGTGGAGCTTATAGGGACCTTGGAGTCCTGAAAAATACAGGCGTTTCGCCATTTCCAGAGGCACCAACATGTGGAAATAAATAAAGATCGCCAAAGAGGACGCTGAGCACCCCACCACCGAAAAGCCTCTTGAACAGAAAGGAAAACCTGTGGAGGAAACCCGTGAGCTGTAGATAGATCGTGCCAGATGAGAGCAGATACAGGGCACTGGAAAAAAATGTGGGTATTTGATTCAGATGCATGCCCACACATAACGCATCTGCTCGGTCCAGACCAACCCTTTCTTTGGAGGACGTCCCAGGTGAGGTTCCGGTTGAAGAAGACCAGCCAGGAGAAAAGGATTGCCTTTAACGGGCAAGATACTTTCCAGAAATTGTAAGGGAAGGTTGGGGAGGGTTGTACCTGAAGAGATGATTGAGCGGCTTCATAAAGGTCCTTGACTCTTATGGGAGTAGATGAGTTCTGTTTAGACCATATCAGTTCATCACGAGTACCTGTCTTCTTGATTCCGATGTCAGAATAGTGCTTAGTTGCCAGTTCCCAATTCTGTCGAAGTGCATGAGGCATGCCAAGGGAATCAGCGTCCTTCCAGATTGGCATGGAAGAAGACCAAGACGAGATCAGTTTGTCCCAAGTGAACAGGCCCCGGGAGTGAAGAAAAGCAAGCAAATCGGGGGAGAGGGATTGTTCCATGCCCTGTACAGTAGGATCAATGCCGATGAGGATGTTTGATCCGGAGGAGAAACGCCATCTGAGAAAGGTAAAAAAGAAAGCCTTTATCTTCCTGAACCCAAGCCAGATAGCAGACCCCTTTTTTGATCCAAAAGAGTGATTCCTGAACCAGTAAACTATAGAGCGTCCCCTCATATATTTCTGTTTTATAATGTCACTCCATTTGCTGATGCCGAAAACGCCTCTGTGAAGGGAGACACAGAGAAGGGCTCTGCCAAAAGACCGCTGATGCAGAAGACCCCAGCCACCTGATTTTCTCGGTTTGGAGATTAAATCCAAATTTGCCAAGTGTAGTTTTGAATGATGGGAGCGCCCTCCCCATAAGAAGTTTGCAGATAGAGCAGACAATTTTCGAATAATGGCAGCAGGCAGGAAGAAGAGGTGCGCCCAGTAGACCGCCAGCTGGGAGAGGACGGATTGGACAAGGATGAGTCTGCCAGCAAGGGAGAGAAAGCGTAGCTCCCATCTTGAGATTTTTTGGTAAAATCTGTCAACCAGCCACGCCCAATCCTGGATGCTGTATGCTTTTGGCTTGAGGAAGAAACCCAGGTATTTGAAACCGCCTTGGATAGATGCCATTTGGACCCCGAAAAGATCGGCAATCCATTGTGCCAGATCAACATTTGTGTCATTGTGGTACAGAGCGGATTACTTTGGCACAAAAGCAATCTCCGTGGAAGTGCGCGTATCGACAGAAACAAACCTAAATGAGAAGAAACCCTAACAACACAATTTCAGGCCCTAGATAACAGAAATCCTCCCAAAAAAGAAGAATTCGAGCCCAGGATCATCGAGACCGGGAATCTAAGAGAAGATCTATGGCCTAAATTATCGAAATTCGACAAAGACCGTTCAAAATTACGGTCGGGGACAATAAAATACTTGATTTCTAATAAACCCAGCCGATTAATCCTTCATAAGATGGCAAATTCCAGGGCTTTCGGCCCATTTACAGATAAATCAAAATCCACACTACATTTTCGGAACTATTCAAAGAAAAAACATGAGACCTTGAAGCTTTACCTTTCTGTGCTTATCGTTGAGCTCCTTCGTGACGGAGGCCTTGTCGTTTGACACCATTTTCAGCGCAGAATGTGGAAGAATATGTAAATAAACCGGAGTAACAGAGGAAGAAATATCGGTATGTGGAATGGCGATTGGCACTCCGCGCTCTTCATTACCCCAACCGTCTCAGTGACATTTTTGATCGACGGTTCTGGTGTTTGTAATCGTCTAACATTTCATCGTACGGCGTCAGAGGAGGACACGTAGGCAAAATGGGGGATCGATCTCAGAGGGAAACGCCTTACGGCGTAATAATTAGCAATTAGTGTTGATCAGCATGCATGTCGTTTAATAAATGTTGTGCCACCTAAACAACATTATGGCGCTTCCTATCTTTTCGAAAAATTCAATACGCTTATGAGAATCTGCCGCCGAGATATAACACAACTCAAGTTCATAATGAGTAAATAATAGTTTAGAAGACTTTCAATTAAGCATAGTTTCGATTTGAGTGAGCTCCTTGTTTATGTCATTTGAACATTATTTTAGTCCGTTAACCAGAATTGCCAAGTTTTCTTCAGCATGATTGCATAGAGGCCAGAGTTTTGTCTTTTTAAAGCTAAATTCTATTTTTTATTGATTCAAAGAGTTATTCTTATCAATGTTTTCTTAATGAATCTTATATATTGTGGAGAATGGTGTTACGCAGAGTTGGAAAGCCATCAAAACAATAAAATATTGAAGAATCTATAGGTAAGGAGGAAATTAATATGAATTTACTTTTGGTTTCGAATATTGGTTTAATGAAATTTATGAGTTTCTTTGAAGTGGGTGATTTCTCAAATAAGTATTAAGAAGTTTTAATTATATAGGGAGAAATCTAATACTGGGGTCTCCATAATATTGTAGCAAGGCTTATTCTCATTCCCTATACTAACATGGTGCCCTAAGCTACTAGTCATGTTGATATTAAAATTTGAATCATCGTCAATGGTAAAAGGAAAGTCATGGGATCATTCAAACTAGAGGTTCTCAAAATAATTTACAAGGTACCTAAAGTTGAAGTAATTTTTATCATAAATTTCTAAATGAATTCATAGTTAGAGAAATTATTGCATATCAGCTTGAAATGCCACAATTGATTAGAGAATGGTACTCGGTTGAGGATCATTTTCAAATGAGAGACAATAAATTATATCCCAATGATAGAATTAAGAATCCCCAGGGCATGATTGCTACCATTCTTTGTAGATTAATCAGAGAACATAACCTAATCCATTTAAAACAGAATGGGTTCCCTTAATACACCAGGTCCTGGAGAAGGAAATATTATTTCACTGGTCATCTATACTGCCTAAAAATCTAAGAAGACAAATTGAGAAAATTATTAATTCACATCCTCGATTTGTTCCACAATTTTCCTTTCAACATATTTGATGGATGCCATTTGTGCCAATACTCTTTTTCCCTTAATGAAATGGCACCGATCCCCTAGCCTGGAACCAAATCATACCTATCATTTAAAATTATGGATTTTTAAGGATATCAATCACTTTTATGATATTTGTAATAACTTGATGACTCATTTGGACCCAATATTCTTTAACCATTTATGTCCCAGATTCACAGATGAGGTTATAGAGGGAATTGATACCATTGGGGATTGTTACATTGATGACACCTTTTTTTTACAATAGAATCTATGGCTTCCAAGCTCCTCCACATGTGTTACTAAGATATGTCCCAACAAGCTAGCTGTAACAGCCCCAAAATAAAAACATGTAATTAATTAGATTAATCATGCCATTTATAATCAACATGCAATTTATCAACTAATTAACATCAAATTACAAAAATATGAGTAGAGATAACTTACATGTGGCGATGATGTTTCTCGCTTGTGATTTCAGGGTTGAACACTAGTTGAATTCTGTTAACTGCAACAAAGTCTTGCGGACAACTCTCCACCCAACCGTAGGCCCAATTGCACAAAATCTTGCTACAACTGGCCACCCCCCAGCCCTCAATCAACGTACTACTGCCAAGGAATCCTTTGTCTCACAACACTATTCTCCCAAGAGAATGGATGGTGGAATCATGGAATGATGGAATGCCTCTCATCTTCCTCCCCATCTATTAAATAGAGCAAACATTGGAAGGGGAACCACATACACACACTCCATGTGTCAACATGCAACTTTATTGCTTTCTTGTTGTATTCTTTTGTTTTTATTGATAGCTTTACTGATTTTTATTGCTTTCTTGTTTTATTTCTTTTGTTATATTTATTTAGAGCATGTAATTAATTTATTAATTTATTATTATTTATTATTTATTTACTATTACTATTTTTTATTATTGTTTATTATTTACTTAATATTATATTATATTATTTATTATTTATTATTAAGGGACATTACATTTATTTTGTTATTTATTACTTCATGTAACAGTCCCGACACCCTCTGCTGAACTAGTATAACCAATAGGCATCGAAAGTTTTACAACACCCGGGAAATCCCAAGGAATCTCTGTCCTTTTTCCCACTTTCAGAATCAGGCATAAGCCTCCTCGGTCTGTATCCTAGTCCAAGGCTGGCCCCAAGGCTCGCGCCTAACTCAGACGTCATCTGCCCCAAGGCAGGCATCTCGCAAGGTTGGCTCACTCCCTCCACAACTCACTAAGGTGCACAACCCTAGGCATCGAAGTAAGGAAGATTCATCCCAACTTGGAACCACAAATCAAAAGGAGTTGAATAAAATCCTACAAGACAAAATTATTTTTCTTGTCCAATATTCACAATGGATGTTAAACAAATTTCCTATTAGCAAGAAAAATGGAGATATAAAATCTATATTGATTTCAAATCAGTGACCGCTATGCCCATGGAATATTCGTAATAGTAAGATCCACCTGAAGGGATCTCTTCCTACCAACTCAACTATAGATCCTGACCTCGAGAGTGTCGAGAGAATTGAAGCCATGACCTCTCAATAGCAAAGGTGATTTAACGACGAAAACTCAACCAATTAAACTAACCCTAGGGGCTATATATATATATATATATATATATATATATAAAGTTTGTGCAGATAAAAAAGATGAATTCAAAATAAATAAATAAAATTATGTGAAAAATGTGCATTAATAATAAAAAGTGAATTTACGTAAAGAAGTCAAAAAATCCAATGGTGGTTTCAAATCCATGTTTTTTTTGGAGGTCGATGGTATTTTCCCATGGTATTTGGAAAGGTGAAATAAAAATGGGAATAATTATTTAATTAATTCTCCATGTCCCTTTTTGAATGAACACATCTCTTCATGAAGGGTTATGATAATGTATAAAAATAAAATGATTGAAAAGAAAGATAAGAGAGTGGAAAATGTAATAATTGAAGATAGTTAAAGGAGTGACAATTGAATGTCATTTATTGATCGATGATTGAATATCATTAATGTGGAGTGATGGTTGAATATCATTAATGTGGAGTGATGATTGACTATCATTCATGGAGCAATGATTGAATATCATCTGAGGAGCAAAGATTTAGTAAGCAGGTTTGGTGAAGTCGTAAGTAAATCTAAAGAAGTAGTGAGCATATATGATATTTTGATGAGCATGTCATTTTTTAAGAAGCTATATGCAGGTTGGTGCCACACAAACAAAGATATTGATGTCTCTTGCTATGTTGGTGCTTAGCGATGGGGATTGGGGTCTATGAAGATCCTAAAGAGTAGGTTGGTGCCTACTAGGGTTTGTACTAGTGAGGATTGTTGTCTCCAGTAGGTTGGTTCCTACAAATAAATGTGACAACAAGTTGGTGTCTACAAATATTTGCATCATAAGATTGGCTCCAACAAAGAATTACAAAGAAAATTTTTGTGGTTTTCTCTCGAAAGGGTTTCCACGTAATCTTACGTTTCATGTTTTGTAGTTGATAGATCTTATATGTGATTGTTTTCTTATGATTGATGAATGCTTAAATAAGTAAAAAAATTCTTATATTGATTGCCCCACCCCCTCAGTATGTGCTCAATATAGGCTTGTGGATTTAGTCACAACTGAAGCTTATGAAAAGAAGGTTGGGCTAAGGGAAACTACACACTATTGAGCACAATACACAATGAGATAAGTGGGGATCTTAGTAATTGGGTGGAGAAGAACATCCATCCAAGTTTGTAGCAGCCATAAGAAAACAACATCAATGTGTGGCAACAAGGGAAATCATCCACGTGTGGAGGCCATGGTTGTACAAGGGAAAATAGAGTAGGTTAAGTCATAAAACACGTCACAACACAAACCAAGGCATTGATTTGATCAACAATGTAACTGTATAGTAAGATGGAGAGATCGTATGGGTCACATTAGAAAGCAACAAGTGGTTTGTGGGTGATTGATAAATTTTTTTGGAGGGCTATAGAACTTGTGCAGGTGCCCAATTTATTCCCAACTTTTGCTACAGCTAAATTATTTTCTGAGTGGGATTGCTTCCAATAAAGGAACACTTATATGTTTGGAAATTTATTATTTATGATGACATATTTTGAAGGAAAAATATTTTTGTTAATCCTTTTGTATAAATTGACTGTTTTGTTTTTGTTGTTTTATTTATTTATTTGCCAAGTTAAAATCCCAATAGTAACTTTATCTAGTAAAGATGAAATTTAAATTTGAAAATCAAGGAAATTTATTAGGGAATAATTAGTCATTTACTAAGGTTAGAAAATTGACATATATATTCTTCATTGTTTCTTTATTTGTCTTTGACATACTGAAAATACTCTTTTTTGTTTTCATTTAATGAATATTTCCAATCTCTAAAATCTCTAAAATTCTTCATTATTTTGAGAAGTCAATTTTTGGAAATTGAACAAAAACACTATTATTTTGTTTGTTAGCATTTTTATTGGGCCAATTATATTTTTGAATGCAAAAATTGTACCTCCTTAATCCTAAGATATTCACATATAAACTCTTTGCTATGATGCTATGATTTTCTTTAAATGAGCAAATAAAAATAAAAATTATTAGTGTTTCAAACTTTTTGATTTAAATTTTTTTATTAAAACATTATTCTGTTAAAAAAATTAAAAATCACCTAAATTTTATAAATTAAACATTTTATTATACTTTAAAACAAAATATAAATCCAAAAAATTAGAATTAGTTCTGAAAATGCCTACCCCACTGTCATCCCTCTGCCCTCTCATAAACACTTTATTATACATTTAAAACAGAGTATAAAACCAAAAAAAAATAAAACCACAAAAAGTAATTCTGGAAATGCCTTCCCCACCGTATCTCTCTGCCCTCTCGCCTCAGTGCTCTCTCCCCTATTCGCCGTAGCTTCGTCCACAGAGGTGGTGTGGGATAATGTTTGCAAAGGTGATTTCCAAATCGTACCCCCTCATATGTATCAAATCCAAAGTAAATGTGGGGCGGGCGATATGTGTGTAGGGAGTTTAGGTTTCGTTTTCTAATATGTTTGTCTTTATTCTTATTCTTATATTTATATTTGTTATTGTTTTAATTCTATAATTTTGTTTTTTAAATTATATTTTTAAATTTTCTTGTTTGCATATTTATTATTCATTTCTTACCTGAAAGTAGCTTAAAATTTGAACACAAGATTTCCATTCAATAATACTTTATTTCTACAACCACTACTACTTAAACAACTTTATATAAACAAGTTTTTATTTATTTTTAAATAAATAAATAAAAAACAAATTTAATTTAAAAAAATTAAAATAAATAAATCTATATATATTTTAAATCACTATTTTATTTCTTCTCACTTGTATACTAAAAATAGGTCTGGGTATATCCTTGTGGCAGCTTTATACATTGAGGGAAGCGGGGAGCGACATGATGTTTGGATGAGTGAGTTTGGAAATCACATCTCTTTTTATTAGTCCTTGCCCTTTTGGGTTGCATTAGTCCTTGCCCTTTTGGGTTGCAGTGATTATAGTAATTTTTTATTTTTTATTTTTTAAATTTCCATTATATAGATACAAAGACCAATGCAAGGGTAAAGGCTAAAATAAATATCGTGTTTTTAATGAAAGTTGATACATTATTTTTTCTATCCAATTAACTATTTGGTGATCTGATTTGGCCATACGTACTTGTAATAAACTTGGAAAAGTGACCTTGCATTAAGTTCAGGTGAATTAATGCATTAATGTTAACGAATACATTTACCCATATATAATACAGCCCCCATTGCTTTTCACCGGCTCTTCAACTCTCGCCGGTCACGTACACTCTTTTCACCGGCTCTTGAGTTGTCACCTGTCACGGACACTTGACCTGTCAACAGTATAGCAATGTGTTGGTTCTTTAGCTGAGCCAATTAATTAAGTTATATCTGGTTCTTTTCTAATGCATTGTTTCATTCATCCATCGCTTCACCCTTCTTCTGTGCGTAGAGCTCATTGATTCCAAAATCCCACTGTTTAGTAGCGGAGACCGACCACAACCACCGTACACAATCACTAAACACTGCATCATCACCAACGATGCTCCTCCTTTACCAAAGAATGGAAGATCTAGCGAACAACAACGCAAATATGGATTGTTATTTCTGTTGGACGTGTACATTCAATAATTTCTCTGTAGAGGTTACAATATTTGATGGTTCCCATATTTCTATTATACATAGCTAGTAAAAGTAGCTGGATACATTAAGTACTTAATTTTCTATAAGGTATTTATTTTAAATTATTTAAACAAACATTTAATCCAACATCAGTCAAACTACAATATTCATCAAATTACAAATCCATAATTGTGTACCTTGTATGGATTGCTTGTTTCTATATGAGCTCCCAAAACAAAGCTTATGTGCTTGTACTACTCTTTCTTCTTTTTTTTTTTTTTCTTTCTTTACTCTGATTTTGGAAAATAAATTTGTTATAATCAATTCCTCAATTTTCAACCGTCAAAAGATACGATAAATATACCCAAAAAAATGCACACCTCTTGCTCATATTTCATGAGCACAGATTTTCAAATTTTTCACTATCATCAACAAGACTAGAAGCTTTATTGGAACAAAATATTTTCCTTTAGTTTTGTATTTAAAGGTTGCATCAAATCCAAAGCAAATGGGTGACAAGGTAAGGTTGATATTCACTTTTTCTGACATCAATTTTAATTTAATTTCAATTTTATATATGCTTGTGTAAGATTTGGATATCGTTTGAGTGGTTAAGATAAATGTTGTTATTCTTTCTACATAGGTTTAATTTTCATAGGTGATATATATATATATATATGCGTTTTAAATTTTTATGCGCTCTACAACCCAATGTAGAGACAATGTTGTAGAGGTGTAACTGTTTGTAAATATTTACATGTAGAGTCAATTATATATAGGGCCCAATATGAAGGAGGTGTAATGTCCTTAAATGAGTGTAAACATTTAAATGTTGGCTGAACTGATAACAGAAAGATAAAAGTAATAAAGATAATAAAACTCAATTTGTTATATCGTAATTTTGTTTTTCTTAATAAAATTACAAAGAATTTTTTTTAGTTAAAATACAATTATAATATGCATATCACTTTAAAATATATAACATATAAATAGTAGCTATAAATTAAGATCCATTTCACCACATAAAATAAAATATTGATTCCATAACCATATTTAAATTTAATTAATACGCACATAAAAACTTAATACTTACAATAAATTTACAATATAACAAGATTTGTAACCATGAATATTCACCCCCATTTTATCATGGATATTATAAACTTGTAAATGGGCTTTGTTACAATACCATGGCTCATATATATCACATACCCAAAAAAATATAACTGATTTCATAGTCAAAATATTTTATAAATATTATATTTTAATTTAATTTTATAACATTTTTGAATTAAATCTAAAAGTAAAAATGTATAATTACTCTTGAGGTATATTTAAACCCTCTATCCTTGCTACTACTAAAAATATTCTATGAATATTACATAGAAAATAAATTAAGGTTCATAGAATTATGAATATTCTATGAATATTACATAGAAAATAAAATAAAATAATCTACTTGCGGAAAGAAACTGAAAGCCAAGAAGTAACGCAAACCCTAGCAAACCCTAGCAAACCCTAATTCTACCAGCTAGTCCTACTGATGCAAAGGAGAGGATGCAAACTATTAAAAGAGATGCCATTACTTCTATGAAGGTAAAATGCATGAGTCTAGACTACCTCTATCTGAAGAAAACATCTTTTTGTATTTTTGAATAAGTTATCAGAATTATCATGCATGTGTTTTTAACTGGCTTTTTGCTGTGCAGGGGTGGATCAAGGAAGGGGAATGATTGGAAAAGGTTGGGAAGGCTCAGAGAAGGTCTAAGGAGTCCCTAACACCCTTACAGAGAGTTTCACAAAGTTTGGCTATCCAGCAACCTCACTTGTGAGCTTCTACAGGAAGTCTGCAGGGGTTCTACAGGATGTTTTAGGGATTTCTACAGGATGTTCAGGAATTTCTACAGGATGTTCTAAAATTGGATTTTGGAGGATGGGTGAGTGAAAGAGGATGCATGAATGGATAGAGAGGTAGGGTAGGGGTCTAAAATGACCCAGTGACTAATGGATGAAGTGATGAGAGGATGTGGAAAGCTAACTTGACTTAAGGAAGGCTAAGGCAATGGAAGAGCAAGAAGGTAGGGTTACGTGGGCATAAGAGTAGTTGTGAGACGAGGAATCTAACTAGGAGATGGAGCAGCTGGCCTGGACGAAGCTTAGGTGGATGAGAGAGAGATGGATATGCCCTGCATGGTGTGTACTTGACCAAATCAACCAAATCCTACACACAGTCAAAATCTTAGCTAATCTATCTGAACTATCAACGAAACAAATGAACAACAGCTTTCTTTCCAAAGAGAACCATGCACAACAGTTAATCAAAGAAACATCTGAAAAGGTTTGAACGCATGACTAATTTCTACAAATGAAGACATTACACCAAAGATTGCATGGTCAAGCAAGCTAGTGTTTTGTTGGGCAACACTGTTTCTACAATTCCAGCCCCTGATCCAATAAGGCAGAGGTGAAACTGAGAGTGCAGGCAACCCTTTTTTCTGGAGCTTTAACAATTATTATCCTATCAATCTATTCTACACATCTGAAGCAATTCTATTCCTCAACAATGACCTATTTAACCAATACAACTAAATCTAGCTCAACAAAACCACGTTTCAAATGCATAAAAGGAAAATCACAGTGCTTAAAGGAAAGATAACAATACAAAGAAGGAGGCCCTAGGCTCTCAGGTTGGGCCCAACCCCGAGAGCTATGGCTCCTATAGAAAACTCAGAGCTGATATCAAATCTGACTGCTTCCCATTATCAAAAAATAATCATAAGTCAAGAGTTATGCCAACAATGGCTACAAAAGAACAAAACAGAGCTAGCAGCACTGTAGTACAGAATATGCAAGAGTTTTTCAAAAGTCCTTTTCGAAGGCTGAGGCCTTAACATTTATACACCACGAGGCCCTAGCTGGCCTCCTAAATCTATGGGACTTGGCTGCCCAAACTGTGAGTGAACAACTCCTTCCAAGAAATCTGTTTGGCTGCCTTCTAGATCCGGTTTTGGTGGCCTTTGGAGCTCGGAGTTGGGGGTGAAGATCCCAAGGGAGGCTATTTAATGCCATAGGCAACCCCCCTACAAATCCTCAACCCAAGCTTGGCTGTCTCTTAGCCCATGTCTGCTCGGTTTTGCTCCAACATGTGTCAAAAATCCTGAAATGAGCACGTGTTAGCCACCTAGGAATAGTGACTACCCTTATTCGTACAAATGACATAAACATACTAAAAAATAATGCATAAGTTATGAAAAATGAAGGATTGAACAAGGGTAATTAGGCCAAATGAGCCCAAAATGTTACCAAATTTGGGGCTCATCAATTGGTTGATCAAATTTGGTCTCATTTCCAATAAACAATGGATATGGAACTGACTGATAAACATGAACCTCATCATCCATAACTTCTGCCTCTACATAATCTAAAAATTCATATCTATTATTGGAGGAAGGTTGTTGTCGATTTGGCTTACTCGCTTGCATCTTCTTAGACAAATGCTTCTTATGTTTTCTTGAAACTAGCTTGAATGCTCCTTTTTCAACATTGCTATGAAGAGATGGCAAAGGATTTGAGGAAGGCTGAGAAGCAGAAGCCTTAGGACAATTTTTTACAAAGTGTCCCTTGTGACAAAATTTACACTTAAAGGGAACCTGCTCATAATCCAAGGCCTAAAGGTGGGACCATCCATCCAAGTTAAGTTGAATTTCTTTAGGGTTCACCTTTTGAAAAATCAATTTCAAAACAAATTCAGGTATAAGAGAATTTATTACAATTTTTCATAGAAATAGAAATAAATTGGCCCAATTTATCTCCTATAGCCTTAAAAATACCTTCACCCCAACAAATAAGGGGGATATATGGCAATATGATCCACATAGGTTCTCAAGAAATTTCCTTCATGGTATTGAAATTTAAATACCAGTGGGTGAGGAACATTCCCTTGGTACCCATGAAATAATGCCCAGACCTGTAGATCTGATATCTATCCTCCTAATTTAAAAAAATAAAAGCATAATACCCATTTCCACAATAGTGAATGCCTACAGTTTCATGATTAACCCAGTTAATAGTAACCCATTCATAGACAACATTACTGCTAGGCCAAAGGCTAGTAAACTTACTAATCAACTCTCTTTCCTTTAATGAAGTCACATTCTTTTTCGTGGAGGAGGAAAACCCCAGATCGAGAGAAAGAATTAAATTCACCTTTTACAAAAATCTACTTGGGCATTCTATTGAACTAAAATTATTCTTGACCATTCAAGAATTGAAAAAACCACCAAACCATTTTCTTGCAATAAAAATCAACACTAGAACTATTAAGCAAGCCTGCGAACAAATTGCTTTTTCCACGTCTGATACTATCACCTCGAGTTGAAAAAAAATGTCATGGGGGAGAGGCAAGTGGATAATGCTTCAAAATGTTGAGAAAGTGACAGATCGAACAAACTCCCCTGAAACCCTTATAGCGACCATGGTCAGGAAGGTCGACGTAAGCCAATCCATGAGTAGAGAGACAAGCTAGCAAAGTGAACAAGAGGCGGTGGTGTCGACATCAAACCATAAATTGCAGGAATGTAACACGGTTCAACAATGACTAGGGCTTCCCTAGCCATTGGAAGATGGATTCTACAGAGCTCCCATTTTTTATTCTCCACAATCCTTAGAGATGTGAATTTTATAGAATATGCATAATATTATTAAGAACCAACACAGATCCATTACAACTAAGGATCTACCAAGCAATGAGAGGAATCAAATCTCTTGAAGTGCAAATATTCCCTCAAGTTTTGCACTCAAAAAGAAGTTTGAATATTGAGAGATTTGATCCCTCTTAGCGCTTGGTAGATCCAGAGGTTTTTTGTTTTTGTTTTTGTTTTGTTGTTTGTTTTGTTTGTTTGTTTTGTTTTGTTTTGTTTTTGTTTTTTTCTTGTTTTGTTTTGTTTTTTTGTTTTGTTTTATTTTTTTGTTTTTTGTTTTTTGTTTTTTGTTTTTTGTTTTTTGTTTTTGTTTTTGTTTTTGTTTTTTGTTTTTTTGTTTTTTGTTTTTGTTTTGTTTTGTTTTTTGCTTTTGTTTTGTTTTGTTTTGATTTTTTTTTACCAATCAAGAAACTTTCATTGTATTATAAAAAAGGAACTGAGTACAAAATTCATCTCTATAGGCCCCTCTCCCTCATTCTGACCAAATTTTTTGAGATTGGGGCTTGGAAGAAAACATAGACAACCGAGTTCAACCTTTATTTCTGATAGGCCTATTAGCCATGACATACATAAACAAAACAAAAGAGAACCAAAGAAGGAGGCAACAAATTAAGGAGGCAGGTTGGGAGGAATAACAGGAGGATCAACAAAGTAGACTATGTGGTTAGGCATCTAGAACTCAATATGCTCCACCCTCACTTCCAGACTGCAAAGGTGGTCGTTGGTGCACCGATGTTGTCGTCAAAGGCTGTCCAGATGGTCCAGGATTTCATTCTGAACGTGTTGGATGTCGTTGATGTAGGCTACCAACTTATTTAGGTCTTCATAGCTTTACTCCCGTAGGATGCCCATATTCACTTGAATATTGCACATCTGGGCCGCAAGAGAATCCATGGTAGCTGGTGCAATCACATGGCTCGAGGAGCAGACAGGAGAGATAACAACTGCCTCCTTCATTTCCTTGCTAGCAGAGGTGTCTGAAGACGAATGATTTCCCATATTCTACCGCTCTTCTTGATGGTCAATTGCCCCCCCTGACGAGGAGAGCCCTGCTTCCGCGACATGGAGGCAAGCCAAGGCTACCATAAGGTGAGAGAGGCTAGACAGTAGAGACCACAATGAAGGCCTACAAAAATACCTTCTCCTCGAATTGAGATACCAATCAAACCACACAAACACAAGTAAGCTGATAAAGGACACCAAATTACTGTCCTAGAGTATGCCAAAGCAGAAGGTGCTCCACCGTATCCCCTTCCAGTCTCGAGAAGCACCCCCACTAATGAACCACAAAATTCTCCCCACCAAGTTGTTGCTGAGCTGACCGACGTACCACAAAGAATATTGGAGAGAACTGTCTCAAAGTAGAACACCCCGGTATTATGCGAGCAGAAAGGAATGGCTCGCCACCTAGCCTGAAGCCCAGGACAAACCTAAGTATAGAGTTGCGTACTCCAAGGGGTTTGATGAAAAATACATAAGGAAATATACTGAGTTCGCAAGCGAGACCCCTCCCTCGTGGACAACACAAACTATTACTCGAACCAGGGTTCTAGACAGATATGCAAAGAACCTCTATCACCTCACTCGTGCCGGGATCCTAAGGGAACTCCTTGGCCAATACTTCACATATTCCTTGACTATCCCACTCCACAAATTCCCTGCGTGCCCGCTTTCGTGACCTTGACAGGGCATTCAAAAACTGTGATCCAATTCCTTTTGCAACCTAACACTTCATCACCCAGAGCAAACAATTGTTTGCTTTCCTGTGCAGCTAGGAGTATTTATTGTCGTCGCGTGTGAAATGGGTGTCCGCTTGCGGGAAATTAGAGCTGGCCTGACTCATCATTATTTGAATAAAGGAGTGCATGGAGGTCGGATAGGCTCCATACGCAGCCCATCTGCCAAGTATTGGGTCGATTGGACACCCCCATTAGGGAACTTGGTAGATCCAGAGTTTATATATATAATTATTTTGTATTTTTTTTAATGTTTTTTTTCTTTTTATAATTTCTTAAAGTATAATTAAGTGGTTTTTTTTTTTTTTTTGAATGTCTTCCTTTATATATAATAAATTTAGTTTTATTATTATTATTATTATATAAATTTGTAAATTTTTATTGTGAAGGAAGACAAAATTTTGGATGATAAATAAAATGATAATAAATAAATAATAAACTGAAAAAATGTTATTTTGTTTTATTATTTTTTTTTTAGATTTCCCTACCACAAATACATTAAAAATATAGGTTTTTTTTTTTTGTTTTGTTTTTGTTTTTGTTTTTGTTTTTGTTTTTGTTTTTTTTTTTTTTTTTTTTTGCTTTTTTGTTTTAGTTTTAGTTTTTTTGTTTTGTTTTGTTTTTGTTTTTGTTGTTTTTTTTTTCTTTTTTTTTTTTCAGCTTAAAAATTTATAAAATTTTAGAGAATTTTCTTTGAAAGTATTAAAATAATATAATTTATTTACAAAACACATGAAAATTTCCTATACAGTTTAGGGTTTGTTCTATAAAGGTTTTTTTTGTTTTGGTGTAAACGATCAAAATTAAAAAAAAATATTAATCTTTCGGGTGCTAGAACTTCCTTGAATGTCTCCTCAGTGATCTTAAAACTCCCTTGTAAAATAATCCAAAGTATTTAATTAATGCTCCTTAAGATGGAAGACAACAAAAAGACATGAAAGAAGAGTGTGTATATAATAAATTTTAGAGAAATCAACGTTATGTTTAATGAATGTGGGATGAATTAAAAGAAACAAACTATAATTTAATTACTTAACAAATATGAAATAAAGAGTAAAATCTTTCTCAATGGGGTCCGATACAATGGTGGAAAGTGAGGAGTTTTTCACTAATGGACAAGGTTAATTCCCATGAGGACCTAACATGAAGCCATGGTGGCCCCTTGAGGTAGTGGTTGAATATGTGGTTGCACCTAGAGAGAGTATACTTAATGGTCTCACAATCTATCTACACATAAATCTTCAAAAAAATATTCTTCTACACATAAATGTATCAATCCCACCCCCATGTCCTTCAATTTAAAATGTTCAATCACGTTAGTGCAATTGGATTTTGAGGGTTTCAATTTATAAGGTGGTCAAGGTTCGACACTCATGATATTTTGGAAGAGACACAAAAGAAATACAATGGTGTTAAGGGTTGGCGTAGCTTAGGACAGGTGAAAGCCTTGGGTGATTTTCATGAATTAGATGTCCCTACTTCATAGTCTCTACAACCATAGGCTAGTCCGACAAGTCACAAACATGTTAGCAAAAGAAAAGAAGGGTAAAATCTTTATTTAATTTTGAAGGAAAATTTTGGAGGGAAATTTTCATTCTCCAAGTTATAAGATTGTCGTTAGGAGGGTGGACATATATTCTATTCTATATTTTTAGTGTGAAGTCATGGATTCACCTAATAGATAAGTTTCTATGTCTAAAGCATCAACATATTGTTCAACAAATGTCGAATTAATATTGTTATGTTTCCTTGTGTGGAGTGTTAGTGTCAGTCTTCCCAGCCTTCCTCCAGTGATCAAATATGCTCTTACAAAGTGGTCTCAGAGTGTCAAGGTCAAATTTTGTCATTTCAGTGAGTCTTCAAGCAAAATTTGGTCACTAGGCATTAGGTCTAGGGTTTGCCCAAATGTCAGTCCATGTCATCATTCAGCTGAGCCTATCATCATTCAGAGGGTTGTCATTATCATGTCAGTGTCAAATGAGTCATTTTACACCTTATTCATGCTTCAGTTGTGCCTAGGTAAGGTCATTTCCCTCTCCTAGGGTTTTGAAAGCTAATATCTCTTGGACGGTCAAATCATCGGCAAAACTTGTTTCCTGATGTTCATACACCTTCCCCTATCCTTAAAGTACCTTATAAAACACTTCCCATCCCTTAGATCCGCCAAATTCCTCATTTTTGCACAAACCCTAGTTTCTAGCTACAACTTGGCAATTTTCTAGGTTGGGCCTGTGTTTTGCCCTTTTGGACCCCTTCCCCTCACTCAATCTCTGAGATTCCACTTTCTCCTGCTTCCTAACATCCCTCCCTACTTCCAAAAATTTCCCCAAGAATTTAGAAGCCCTCTATCCCCTTCATTTCGCTCCATTTCGACAAAATTCCTTGTTTCACACATCGGGACAAGTCGCACTCAAATGATGTTTCAGAGCAATAAAAGATGAATTTTGGAAAACTGAGAGAGGTTTTTGTCCATAACATGCCAAAGAAGAAAAAACTCCTTCACTTTTTTCATAGGTGTCATGGTTTTAGAGAAATGCCAAAATTACAATCGCTAGATCCAAGGAGTTTGGCCAAGGCACAAAAAAGGAGAAAGAGGCCCGATCCCCTCCGTATCTTGGCCGAGGCATCCCTCAAGGATCATAGTACTCACTAGCATCAGCTACAGCACAAATCCCAAAATTTTTTGAGAATTTTGGGTAATTTTGGTAATTTTGGGAAATTTACAGGTTTTGGCTTCTCAACGGGTCTCACCCCCGGTGAGACCCTTTGTCATCGTAGCTCCGTTTTGCAAAAACTCAACATTTTTGGATTTTTCATGCAAATTTACACATTCTGGATGGACTTGAGTTTTTATGGAGTTTTGGGCCTCCAAAGGGTCAAAATACAGCCAAATTTTGACTTTCTGCCCCTTTTTTGAGCTGCAGAAGTAGTCTTGGGAGAATTGACTTTTGACTGGGCAAATGACCTCCAAATCCAAAAATTCTAGTTGGATTGGAAATTAGACTCCGATACCTTTCCAACAAGCTATCCTGCACCTCATTCGGATACCGGGAAGGCCTCCAAACATGGCTCCAAAGTACGCGACCCGTTGAGAGAACTTTGCCAGATTTGACTAGTTCAACCTAGAAAACGCAGTTTAGCTCCAGTTTGACTTTTTGAGGAGGATGGTGGTCCTTTTGACTATAATTATGACACTTTTTGGATACTTTTACTCTTTTTTATCTCTTCTAGAAGTTTCTTTCATGTAAAGGGTAAAAATTGACTGTATGAACTGGTTTCCAAGTTTATAGAGGCAAGTTGTTTTGACTGCCTATTTTGTAGTGCTTAGTTTAGAAGTTGTTCAAACAGCTCCTAGGATAGTGAGCTCGACCCATGGAGGCAGGGAAAGAGGTTAGATCATCTATATTATGTACTTTCTTGCTCATTTTCATGGTTGGACTCTTGAGGGAGAAGCTATCATTGTATTATCACTTATATCTCTGCAATTTTTGGCTAAGGAAGACCAGGGTTTTGTAGTCATCTTTGGGATTCTTGTGGACTCATGTGTTGATGGTGTGTTTCTTCATGTTATTGTAAGCTTTGTTATGTGATTCATTTCCTTTCTATACTGCTGCATATTAAACAAATGAAGTGATAAAGTCAGAATTCATGCTTGCCATGCTCTACTTTTAAATTTGTTTAATTTCTATGTTTTCTACTGTCTAAAGAGAATTAAAATTCATTGTTTGCTCTCTTTAGCCTTCTTATATTTCTTCTTAATCATCCACTTCAGCTAAAGACATCAATACAAGCTCCTACCTCGCCCCAAAGACCCCCCCTGCAGAAGCTGTGTCCAATCCCCGCACCCTAAATTGTAGCTCCTCAATTAGCCACCAAAAACCCAAAAAACCCCAAAATCAACCTTCAAATCAGTTTACTAGCCTAATATCAGTGTTACCTTGATTGGTCATCTCATCCTATTGAAAATTTATCAAGATTGACCGAAGAGAGCCTTCTCCTGCCCCGTAGGGCTAGCTACGAGGCTGAATGGTTTGATGTAGATTTGAAGTTTGCCTTCTCAGCCTGAGGTGAAATTTCAAGTGCTAACATACTGGCGACCATACTGGGGAGAACAAAATTGTTTGTGGATTGATGTGTTTGTTTCACAAGTCTTAGACGGAGCCTGAAGATACGCCAGGTAGCCTTCGAAAACGCTCTTGTTTTACATCAGCGTTAGTAGATAAACGCTGCTTCAGTCAATCTCCGTGAGCTTGTGAATACGACCACTTCATTTGCATTTTACCTCAGTACATGTATCAAGTTCAGATCTGATTTTTGAATGGTGAACAACGATCAGACACTGACAAGGCTGAAATCATTCACTAGCGACTCCTTCACTCAAAACTCTAGAGATCAATGCTTCATGGTGACTTCACTGCAGAGAGATCAGTAGCTGTGAGATTTTCAAGATGGATCGGATTGCAAGAAGATATGCTCCCTTGAGCCGAGATCACATCCCCGGTTTTCCAAATAAAATTCCGAAGGTAGATTGGTCAAGGAATTTGCCTACATTTAATGATGATGGTAAGAAGGATGCTGCTCTACATCTGGTTAGATTTCACATGCATATTCGCAAGTTGAAGGTTGATTTTCCTGAAGATTGCTTGATGAAGATATTCTTGGCCACTCTGGAAGGTGAAGCCCAATCATGGTATGAAGGTTTGCCGCCTGCTTGTATTTATTGTTTAAAGGATTTTCATGCTATGTTCATTGAACAATATAAGGACTCTTATCCATCATTAAATTTGGTTCATGACTGTTGCCAACATGCTTATAGTTTTATTGAAAGCCTTGAGAAGTTTTATGAAGATGATAATTTCATGGATGAAGAGATCATGGAAGCTCTGTATGAAAGTCCGTTTCAGCAGCACATAGAAATCTTAGAGGATACTTGTTAAGATCAACAGGCTGAAGATGACCATATGGCTGTAATTGATGAAAGAGAAGAGCTTGTTTCAGATCTGCCCACAGAAGAAGACAACATGCAGATTGAAGAAGACAGGACAGCTACTTCATATCAAAATTCAGATCATGGTGACCAAGAATACCTTGTGCCGAATCCTGAAAAGGAGAGTTTTGTTGTTGAGATCATAGACAAAGTTCTTGATCCAAATGTCCTTATGCCATCAGAACAGAGCCTGCATGAGGAGGTAATTCAGCCAGCTCATGAACATCAAGATGAGATCTTTGTTCAAGTAAGTGAAAACTCTTCTTTCAATCATAATTTGGATAGTTTGATTGCCATGTCATATGAAGATGATCAACAATGTTTCCAAGTTTCAGAAGATCAGGACAGTCATTCAGATTTTTCATGTTTTGAAATGTTATTTCAAGAAGACAAGACTTGTTTGAGCAAAGGGAAACATAAAGTCTTATCTCCTTTGTCTGAAGAGGAGATAGATCAGCTTTTGAAAGGTCATGCTACAACCCAAGCTAAAGCAAATCGGCAGTGTGCACATGGTCACGAAAGTGTTGGTGAAACTTCTTCCTCTTTTGAAAATGATGACAGTCTTGTAATTAGTTTTATAGATCAGCAAACAGATAATATTTTCTTTCATGAAGATGATGAGGCTGTCATGTTTAATGATCTTGAGGATTGTTTTCTGTTTAAGAATGACCTAGACCATGAAATTGAGGAATATAAGTTTGAGAGAGACAATATGTCAAAATTTCTCACGGTCAAGGAATTTACAGCTAACACTCATATGGCGGAAGCTTATACTTCTCTGTGCCTTCCTATCAATCAGCAACCCACTGTTCTTTCAGATCAGAATGAAGCGAGTACTTATATTTTTGCAGCTGGATCTCCAAACAAGGTAGTGCTTCAGGATTATCAAGATCCCTTTGGTATTCTTCTGCAAGCATTAGAAAAGATAAATGTTGCCTGGTTCATTATCATAAGCTTTGGTTTCAGTGGTTATTTTAAGTTGCCTACAGGTTCATCGTTTCGCCTGCTCGAGATAAGCGAGAGAAGAAATTTGGTATGTAGCCATCTGCTGGATTGGTTACATTGGAAAGCTCATTATACATGATTGTACATATTTCATTAGTATGCAGGTGGTTGTCATCATGATTCCAAATCTTGATGGATTGCTGTCGTTTTTCCAAAAGCTTTGTAAAGTTCTGTTTTAAGTCGGTCATGAGTCATTTGTGTTTGGTCTGTTGAGTGAGTTTTTTCAAGTTATTTCAGTTTGCCATCGAGTCGGTTTGAGTCAAGCTTCAGTTAAGTTTCAGTCAAGTTTTCATTCAATAAATGTGTCAAAGTTTTGTGTCAAAGGTGTAAATAATGACTCCATCGCCCAATGGTTGCAAGCACTGGTCTGCTCTCCCAGATGTCTAAGGTTCTTGGCACCTCCAAGGAGCTACCATCCCCATTGGAGCCAATGTTAGTGTTAGTCTTCCCAGCCTTCCTCCAGTGATGAAATATGCTCTTACAAAGTGGTCTCAGAGTGTCAAGGTCAAATTTTGTCATTTCAGTGAGTCTTCAAGCAAAATTTGGTCACTAGGCATTAGGTCTAGGGTTTACCCAAATGTCAGTCCATGTCATCATTCAGCTGAGCCTATCATCATTCAGAGGGTTGTCATTATCATGTTAGTGTCAAATGAGTCATTTTACACCTTATTCATGCTTCAGTTGTGCCTAGGTAAGGTCATTTCTCTCTCCTAGGGTTTTGAAAGCTAATATCTCTTGGACGGTCAAATCATCGGAAAAACTTGTTTTCTGATGTTCATACACCTTCCCCTATCCTTAAAGTACCTTATAAAACACTTCTCATCCCTTAGATCCGCCAAATTCCTCATTTTTGCACAAACCCTAGTTTCTAGCTACAACCTGGCAATTTTCTAGGTTGGGCCTGTGTTTTGCCCTTTTGGACCCCTTCCCTCACTCAATCTCTGAGATTCCACTTTCCCCTGCTTCCTAACATCCCTCCCTACTTCCAAAAATTTCCCCAAGAATTTAGAAGCCCCCTATCCCCTTCATTTTGCTCCATTTCGACAAAATTCCTTGTTTCACACATCGGGACAAGTCGCACTCAAATGATGTTTCAGAGCAATAAAAGATGAATTTTGGAAAACTGAGAGAGGTTTTTGTCCATAACATGCCAAAGAAGAAAAACCTCCTTCACTTTTTGCACATGTGTCATGGTTTTAGATAAATGCCAAAATTACAATCGCCGGATCCAAGGAGTTTGGCCAAGGCACAAAAAAGGAGAAAGAGGCCCGATCCCCTCCGTATCTTGGCCGAGGCATCCCTCAAGGATCATGGTACTCACTAGCATCAGCTACAGCACAAATCCCAAATTTTTTTGAGAATTTTGGTATTTTTGGGAAATTTACAGGTTTTGGCTTCTCAACGGGTCTCACCCCCGGTGAGACCTTTGTCATTGTAGCTCCGTTTTGCAAAAACTCAACATTTTTGGATTTTTCATGCAAAGTTACACATGCCTATGGATGGAATTGAGTTTTTATGGAGTTTTGGGCCTCCAAAGGGTCAAAATACAACCAAATTTTGACTTTCTGCCCCTTTTTTGAGCTGCAGAAGTAGTCTTGGGCGAATTGACTTTTGACTAAGAAAATGACCTCCAAATCCAAAAATTCTGGTTGGGTTGGAAAGTAGACTCAGAGACCTTTCCAACGAGCTATCCGGCACCTCATTCTGACACCGGGAAGGCCTCCAAACAGGGCTCCAAAGTGCGTGACCCGTTGAGGATGATGTGCGCGACCTGTTGAGAGAACTTTGCCAGATTTGACCAGTTCAGCCTAGAAAACGCAGTTTAGCTCCAGTTTGACTTTTTGAGGAGGATGGTGGTCCTTTTGACTATAATTATGACACTTTTTGGATACTTTTACTCTTGTTTATCTCTTCTAGAAGTTTCTTTCATGTAAAGGGTAAAAATTGACTGTATGAACTGGTTTCCAAGTTTATAGAGGCAAGTTGTTTTGACTGCCTATTTTGTAGTGCTTAGTTTAGAAGTTGTTCAAACAGCTCCTAGGATAGTGAGCTCGACCCATGGAGGCAGGGAAAGAGGTTAGATCATCTATATTATGTACTTTCTTGCTCATTTTCATGGTTGGACTCTTGAGGGAGAAGCTATCATTGTATTATCACTTGTATCTCTGCAATTTTTGGCTAAGGAAGATCAGGATTTTGCAGTCATCTTTGGGATTCTTGTGGACTCATGTGTTGATGGTGTGTTTCTTCATGTTATTGTAAGCTTTGTTATGTGATTCATTTCCTTTCTATACTGTTGCATATTAAACAAATGAAGAGATAAAGTCAGAATTCATGCTTGCCATGCTCTACTTTTAAATTTGTTTAATTTCTATGTTTTCTACTGTCTAAAGAGAATTAAAATTCATTGTTTGCTCTCTTTAGCCTTCTTATCTTTCTTCTTAATCATCCACTTCAGCTAAAGACATCAATACAGGCTCCTACCTCGCCCCAAAGACCCCCCCTGCAGAAGCTGTGTCCAATCCCCGCACCCTAAATTGCAGCTCCTCAATTAGCCACCAAAAACCCAAAAAACCCCAAAATCAACCTTCAAATCAGTTTACTAGCCTAATATCAGTGTTACCTTGATTGGTCATCTCATCCTATTGAAAATTTACCGAGATTGACCGGAGAGAGCCTTCTCCTGCCCCGTAGGGCTAGCTACGAGGCTGAATGGTTTGATGTAGCTTTGAAGTTTGCCTTCTCAGCCTGAGGTGAAATTTCAAGTGCTAACATGGAGGACAAAGTATGTATAGAAGGACTGTAGTCCGTTGCATAGTGAGTGTTGTGACACTAATGAACGATGCCATAATTGGTTGTGAAAAAAAATTACTATGCGGAGGACAAAATATGTGCGGAAGAAATGGGGTATTTTGCATAGACAGGGGTGCAGAGGGATCTAATATCTTTTATTTTAAACCATTATCATAATCGTTGCACTATAAAAGCTACTATTATTATGAAATATTAAATAAACCATGTTTTCAATCCATGTGACATGTGGTTGCGGAACACTGTTACGTTAGTGTTGTGGTCAATGATGCAAGAATTGATGCGGTTGCAGGTTTTGTTGCATAGGATGAAGAAATATGCAATTGAATTAAGGAGCATGTGTGGGAGAAATGGGGCTCTTTTGCATAGACGGGGGTGCTAAATAAACTTTGATTCCAATTCGGGTGGAGAAACAGTATTGTGCGGTACAATGAATGTGTGGAAAGATTTGTGCAAGGTTGTTCAAAGGTAGCATGTGTGGAGTTTTGAATGTCAATGAATGATTGAAGGGAATTGTTGAGTAAGGAACTGATTTGGGTGGATGAAGTTGTGTGGAGATGGTTGTGCATGTGCAGATGTTATGCGAAAGCTCATTAAAATAATAAATATACGAATCCTTTTTTTAATTCGTAGATAGGGAAGTATTTCAAGACGTACGATCATTAGTTAATATCAGTTTTGAATGTCAATGACTGAGAGAATTAATAAATGCGGAAATACTTGTGTAGAGATGGTTGTGTGTGTGCGGAAGTTATGTATAGAACAAATGTATGTAAAAATTTGTGCCAAATGAGGGAAGTGCAAAGTGATATTTTAATTGTAATATGTTTTGATATTAGTATATTGTGGAGAAGAGTAGTTCTTATTTTATTATTAATAGATTTTATGGAATGCAGAAATGGATACAATGAAATATTGAGAGATTTTTTCACACAATGAACTGTGATGTTCAAAGGTAATGTGTGCGGAGAACAAATGATTTGTCCAACATTTATTTCAGAGGAATGCTTTCTGCTCACGGTATCTGGGACCCACATTTATTAATATCAGTTTCTAATGTCAATGAGTGACAAAAGGGTGTTGTTGAGTCCGGAAGTGGTTGTGTGCATGAAGTTGTGGAGAGGTGGTTATGTGTGAGGGATTTTTTCACATAAATGGATTAATGTTTCTAGATTTGATGTTTTGGTGCTTATGTGGTTTTTTGAATGTGTGAGAAAGTGTGTAGTGAGTGACTTTAATGCTGAGATGACATGTATTTACTTGTAGCTATGTTTTTTGTTAATTAGAGCACAATCATATCTAGATAGCGACTTTATATTTGTAGTGCCTTTCAGATGCAAAATAGTGTTAGATGGTTATTTAATATCAATTTCAAATGACAATGAATCAGGGCATTACTGAGTATAAAAGTAATTGTGCAAAGGTTATGCAAAGAACAGATGCATGTGCAGAATGAGGGAAGTGGAGGGAAATATTTAAATTGTAATGTGTTTTGATATTAGAATACTGTGCACAAGAGCAGTGCTTGTTTGATTATTAATAGATTTTGCAGAGTGTGGAAGTGCATACAATGAAAGCTTGAGAGATTTTTTCACACAATATACTTTGTTGTTCAAAGGTAGCGTGTACAGATAACAATTTCTTTCTCTAATGTTTATTTCAGAATGCATGCTTCATGCCGATGATATCTGGGGTCCACTTTTATTAATATCAGTTTCAAATGCCAATGATTGATGGAAGGGCATTGTTGAGTGCAGAAGTGGTTGTGCGCGATAGCTTTCTGCACATTAATGGATTTTCTTTACAGTTATGCACATATGCATTTTTGTTATGTTGAAAGTATACCAAAATCATGTTTTTAGATTTGATATTTTGGTGCTTATGTGGTTTTATGAATGCGTGAACATGTGTGTAGTCGGTGAATTGAATGCTGAGATGACTTGTATTTTCCTGCAACTCTATTTTCTATTAATCAGAAGACAAACAACGGGACGATGAAAAATCTAGATGGTGGCTTTATCTTTGTAGCATGTTTCAAATGCAAAAATAGTGGTAGGTGATGATTTCTAGGGAAACGAGACTACAAACATTTTAAATAACTAGTATAGTGAGGGAAAAAAAACACTATTTGCAAATTATATTTAAGAGCTTAAAGTATTGTCTGAGCTTATGTTCCCTTACATAAATTATTATCTGTGAAGTTGAGCTTGGATGATAGTAGTAGTGCAGAGATACAAAAGCTAGATAATACTGCAACCTTCTAAACCGATTCACCTTTGCAAATTTTCTATTTGTGTTCGACAGTTTCTTTGAAGTATGTGTGAGATAGAAGTTGTGTAAAGCTCTGATTTTAGAGCTATGGAGAATGGGGGGTTTCGTGAATGCTTTGAAAATGTCTTATTTCTTAGAGCATTGTTATTAGAATTGAATCTTTGTGGAGGACGAGATATGTGCGGGAGAACATGATAATTAATATTGCTATGTTTCATTGTGCAGATATTTTACTGTGTTGAGCTTTTGCTGTGTGTGGGACAGGGTATATTCAGGAGCTGGTTTATCCAAATGAAAACTCGACGTTTCATTGTTAATTTCAGTCGCTCCATCTTCAAGTCCAATATTTCCATTTTCTAATTTAGAAGGTCAAAATGGACATGAGAAATTCGAGAGCACCAACTATTCTAGATAAGCAAGTACTGAGCTCTTGCTTTGTAGCTCCATAAACTTTAATTTGTATTGTAGTTGCTAATAAATTTTGTGAATTATGGTTATAATCTCTGACTCTATGTTGGCATATCGCTTTAGCAATGTTAATATTTTATCGATCTAACTTTCCTTGATTTTAGGCGTTTCTCTTTATCGTTAATGTCGGGTTTGAGTTTGCACAATGTAAACGTTAATTATTTGAAGGACGTGCGAAGGATGGCGTATGGGAAAGAAAACGAGGGTGCATAAGGAAATTTATGTTGTCTATGCATAATTAATTTAACTATGAACAAATTTTGAATTAGTATTACTATGTTTCCTTTTGTGAAGTTTTCCTTGTGCGAAGATTTTATTGTGTGGAGGATGGGTAATGTACGCAAGAACGGGGGCATTTTCTATTTTGCATTTTTGCTGGAGTTGATACATTGTTTAGTAAATTATTTAGCAATATTTAGAGTTAGAATATTACCAATAATAATAATAATAATAATAATAATAATAATAATAATAATAATAATAATAACAACAACATAGAAGAACTGTACGGAAGACCAACATGATCTTTAATGAGTTAACTAGTAAAGTCTTTAGCGGAAAAGAAGTCAATTATGAGCGTGTGCATAAAAATCACTATCATTCGCACTTTCGTAGTTTTTCCTCAAGTGAGCTAATAACATTGTAGTTGGGATCAACATTGTTGGCATTATGATTCTGGTATGGCTCTATGTTATAGATGTTGTACTTGATGGCAACACCCGTGGCAATGCGAATATTTGGAAGTCCTCATTCTCTATCAAGATAAGATTTTAGTAGCACCGAAGATGAACCCTACAGCCGCCGTAGCCTCAATGCCCTTGGCCGCCGCTTGGCCTCGGCTCTCTGCCGATGAAAGGGAAGTTCGATTCCAGAACAGAAGGCCGGAGCATACCCTAATACCTGATAAGCAGGCATTGAGCGGAGAATCGGAGCCGAAGCCGAACCCTAGCTGCGAAGCTGCCGCCACCGTCGCCTCCTTGTCCTCGGCCGCCGCTTGGCCTCTGCGCGGCCATGCCGCTGAAAGGGAAGCTCGATTTAGGGTCTTTCCATTCGCTCCCCTGCTCCCTTTCTGACTCTCCTCAGCTTTCCTGGGAAAAACAACGAGGAGAAGGGCGAACCCGAGATGAAGCTCCATGCGGATGTTGAGCCGAAGAAAGCTGTGAACCTCCATGCGGTGTGCACAGGCGCGCATAGCCATGGCAGCTCAGGCCCCTCCACTGATCAATGGCCTCTCTACAGATCTGTTGCCCTTCCCTTTGCAGCGGATCTGAGTTGGAGCGAAAGCTACCTTAGGCAGAAGATTTTCTCTCCCCTTCAGCCTCCTTTGCGTCAAGAGATGGGAGACCCAAAAGACTCAGGCCCTGTGCTGCTCCAGAAATCTCTTGAAAATTCCTCTGCCCCCTTTCAGGTTCAAATCGCACAGATCTCTGGCAAGACCATTCTGCAATGGGTATACCCATCAGATCTGGTGCAGAACCTCAAAGAAAATCTGGAACACCGACTTGGGATCCCCTCAGCCCTACAGAGACTTATTTTCCAAGGTAAACAACTCGATGATCCTCTTCCTCTCTCTTTTTACAGCATAAAAAACAATAGCTCTTTAGTGTTTTCCTTTCGCTTGAGAGGTGGAGCTGCAGGTCAATCCTCTTCTGCTCCTCCATACTCCTACAAAGCTGCAGTCCGCTCTAAGATACCCATTTCCCCTGAACCTCCCAAACCCAAGCCTTTTTTGGTTGACAAGTTGGAAGAGGTTCCCTCTGTTGAGATCTCCCACTCTGACCTTGCAGACGACATTCAAAAATTCGCTGAAAGGGCCATCATCTGCAGATTCAATGGGCTCTGGCCTCGCTCAAAGGATCTTTATGACTGGATCAATGACAACTGGACTCACCACTGCAAGGTTTACTTCTGTGCAAAGGGATATTTTATAGTTCTATTCGACAATCCCAAGCACTACGAAAAGGCCTTAGAAGAAGGTCCTTGGTTCATGGGTTCAGCAGGACTCTTCTTAACTCCATGGTTCCCAGATTTTGACCCAGCTTCTGCAGTCATCACTAAAGCCCCTGTCTGGATCAGACTTCCAAATTTTCCAGTACACCTATGGCACACAGCAGTATACAGGCAAATAGGCAACACCTTGGGTAGCTTTTTAATGGGAGATTACTCGAGGGAACAACAAGGTCTTTATACATATGCTAGAATATGTGTGGAGCTAGATTTAAGCAAGGGACTGCCAGAGCAAATCAATCTCAAGATCAATGACACCGTTTGGACCCAGATCCTAGATTACGAAAACACTGCCTTCCGATGCCGTCACTGTCACCTAACAGGGCACCTGCAGAACTCCTGCCCATCGCTAACTGCAAGAACGAAAAAAGGCAACTTTGCAAAATCCAAACCCAAGCGTTGGACCCCCTGTTCTCCGCCGCCAGCAGGGAGCTCTGACTCCCCAAGCTCGGAGGATGAGGAAAGCGATTCAGAACCAGACTAGGCGCCTCAGCCGATGGATCCGTCCACAGATGCTCAGGGGCACACCTCTGTCACAGCAATCTTCTAGAAATGCGCCCATTGAGACTTCCTCCTCTAAATCAGAAAAGGAGATCCCGAAGATAGAGAATTCCAGTCTTCAAGTTGTTTTAGCTCATATTCCCCATGATGGCTGGACAAAAGTCAATAAAAAGAAAGGGAAAAAACATTGTGTTGAAGTTTCTGCCCCTGTGGGGTAAAAGTCAGTTAGTCAGTCTTTGCTCTCAAGTTATTTGATGTAGCTCCGAGATTGATTCTCTTTTTCTCCGGGACCGAGGTTGATGGTTTCATCATTTCTGGTCTGCCGGTCTCTTTTTCCTCTTGATTGTACTATATTTTACTCAATAGAATTAGTCTAATTTCAGAAAAAAAAACACCCGTGGCAATGCTCTGATCAGGCTCTCAAAATGTTGAAAATTAAGAAGTACGAAGGAGAACAATTCAGAAGATTCGTACACGCAGGTACACCGTGAAGGGACTGCGGCTAGACACGCAGGACACCCGTTCAGGAGGTGCGTACCCCCTGTTTCACTTACTTCAAGGCAGAGAAGCGCGTTCACGTGGGGTTTCCTATGTTTGACCCGTGGTATTTAGCCCGCCGCTCTTGATTCTATGGTTTTGGCCCGTGGTATTGTTTTATATTATTATTATTATTGAGCCCCATGTTTTTGGGCCCCTTGTATTGGTTATCTATGGTATTGATCCATGATTTTAGGAGGAGCTTGCCTATATAAAGCAAAGGAGATCACTTGGCTATGTATCTTTTGCAATTGAATATCTTAAGATCTGAAATATTGGGTTATTGTCTTAAAAGCTTGATCTATATGAAAGTGAAGTTGAAAGCGAATCTGTGAAGGGTGATCTCTCGAGCGCATGATCAGATCTAGGCATCCGACTAACTGTGGCACACTAGTGAACTGCCAATTTGGCCCTAATCAGAAGTACGCAGGTGATTAACGGTGCAAGTGCGTGGGTACGCAGAGCAGAAGAAGCAGAATTGCGTGGGTACGCAGAGGAGAAACAGGAGAGCTGCGTGGGTACGCAGAGCAGAAGAAGCAGAACTGCGTGGGTATGCAGCGCGACAGAGGTTCAGGTGCGTACACACAGTAAAAGTACGCGGCGCGATAGTATCTACGAGTGCAGGGCTTCAGTAGCAGTACGCGGCGCGATAGTGTCTCTGGGTGCGTACCTACAGTAACAGTACGCAGCGCGATTGAAGAAGAGGTGCGTGGGTACGCCGTGCAGCAGAAGGCTCTCTGCGGGTATACGCAGGGAAGCAGAAGGTGAAGTGCGTAGCGACGCAGGCCAGAGAAAGAAAAACCGCGTATCTGTCTTAAGATCTTCTGTTGACTAAATTTTTCTGTTGATAAGGTGTTCTGGGTGTAGTTCTGTTATTGATGATCTGGTTGCTGCAGTTGACTGTGTAATTTACATGTACTTGATGATCATTTGATGCTTATGGATCTAGTTTGAAAATTTATGAAAAGTGGTCCTTGTAGGAAAAGAAGTAGGGGGTTGTAGCTCCCTTCCAGGAAAGACTGGAAAACGAGAGAGAGAGTTGTAGCTCTCTGCAGGTTGCAGCCTGTGTATTGGTAAAGGACTGCACCAGTACAAAATCATTGTAAAAGGAGTTTCTAATTTGAAAGAAGATAGAGACATATTGCAGCAGGTGGTTTTCACCCATATTGGGTTTCCATCTTATATCTCGTGTTCTTTGGTGTGACTATCTGTTTTTCTTGTTCATGATTTTATGGTACTGATATGCAAAAATAATTCAAAGTATAAATAAGGAAGATTTGTTAAAAGAACTTGATAATACTGATTCACCCCCCCTCTCAATATTATTTCCAACAATTGGTATCAGAGCAGGTCCTTCGGAGAAGCTTGATCGCTTGAAGGAAGATCATTCATCATGAGCAACTACGAGAAGGAAGCATCAATCAGGCCACCAATTTTTGATGGGACAAACTTCAATTATTGGAAGGTAAGAGTTACTGCCTATCTTCAATCTCTTGGTACAGAAGTTTGGGATATCATAGATACATGCTACACTTTTCCTTCAGCTACTCCTACAGATACGGCCAAAAAGAAGAAATATGAAACAAATGCTAAAGCAGTCAATACTTTGCTGGGATGCTTATCTCAAACATAATTCGTAAAGGTTATGCAATATAAATCCGCAAAATAAATATGGGACAAAATTGTCTTGAGCTACGAAGGAGATGAACAGGTAAAGCGTGCTAAACTTCAAACTCTCAGGATTCAGTATGAGAATCTCAGGATGTATAATTATGAAAGTGTGGCTAACTATTTTCTTCGGGTAGATGAGATTGTTAATTTCATGAAAAACTTGGGTGAAGAAATAAAAGAGGCTATTGTGGTTGAAAAAGTTCTAAGATCATTGTCCCCCAAGTTTGAATCTAAAGTGTCTGCAATAGAAGAAAAGGAAAATATACGAATTCTTACTATGTCTCAGCTTCATGGAATTCTAACTGCTTACAAAATGAGAAAGGGAGGTCCTTCAGACAGAAGAGAAGCTGCTTTCAAGGCTTCAGGCAAAGGAGATTATTATGAAGCAAGTCACGTGCCAGAAGAAGAAGAAGAAGAATCAAATTTTGTCAGAAATCTTCAAAGGGGTTTTGGAAGGTTCAGAGGTAAGTTACCTTTTAAATGCTTTGCTTGTGGAAGAGTAGGTCATTATGCTGCAAAATGTCCTTATAAGGATAAAGGAAAGGAACTTGCTAGATGGAACAAGAAACATAGTGCAAATAAGAAAAGCTACTACACTCATGAAGATAGTGATGGTCTATCAAATAGTGATGAAGATGAACGAGGTAATGACTATAAACTGTTAATGGCATTTGAAGATGATGATTATATGTATGTTATAGATGTGGATAGCCTTTATGAAGAAATTACTAAACTCAAGAGATGTATAGAAGAAAAGAATATGATCATTGATACTCTACAATTTCAAATTGATGAAAAGGAAAAACATCTTGAAAAATTAGAAGGTGAAATTGTTGGTCTTAGAAAAGAGATTGAGAAAACAAAAGCTATTAATCTTAAGTTTGTCAAAGGATCTGAAACTTTGGATGAGATTATCAATGTACAATGTTCTCCTCTAAACAAGAGAGGTCTGGGCTATAATGGAAAAACTTCTCAAGCATCCACCTCAAAAAGTTATCTTGATGCAGCAAGAAGGAATGAGCAAAAGCACAATGGAGACCATCAAGTGAAGCAGGGACGAATTGCAAACAGAGACTATCAGGGGCAATCTGTCTTAAGGGTGAACAAAAGCTACAACCAGCCACAGGTAAAATCTTCTCAATTTGGTTCAAGAATGGATGACAATAGAAATTACAATCATTTGGCCGGTAGATTTGATAACTGCAAAAGTTTTTTCAATGGACAATGTTTCTCTTGCCATAACTTTGGTCACAAAGCAGCTCAATGTGTTGCATATAAAACAATCATGACTAGAGAAGCTCAAAAACAAAGAAGTATGACCGGGATTACAAAAAGGACCTATAACAACTTTTCGGCTCTTGAAAATGAAGTTGAATGTTCTATTTGCAATAACTTTGGTCATAAAGATTCTGAATGCAGGAGCAGGTTTCAGCAGACAAAGGAACAAGCCTCAAGCACCAAAACATGGAGAATAAAGGAACCACAAACAGAAAGATGTGGGATAGCATTTTATGCAGAAGGACAAGAAAATCTATGGTACATTGACAGTGGATGTTCGAAGCATATGACAGGTGATAAATAAAAACTTGAGTCATATTCTGCTCTAGAAAAAGGAAAGAAAGTTTCTTTTGGAAATGATACTCCTGCAACTATAAAAGGAAAAGGCATTGCTCAGTTAAAAGAAAAGGTCAAGGCTGGAAATGTTTTGTATGTTGATGGATTGAAGCATAATCTTCTAAGTGTCAGCCAGATGTGTGATCAAAGAACCAAGGTGATTTTCAGATCAAATGGATGTCTTGTTCGTGACCTTGATACAGGTAAAACAATGATCAAAGGTAAAAGAACTCCAAATAATCTGTACATATTTGAAGAAGGATAACAACAATGCTATCTGAGCAAGGATGATGAGCACTGGTTATGGCATCGGAGGTTGGGGCATCTAATCTTTTCACAAATAAGGAAAGCATGCAAATATCAGCCAGTTCGCGATCTTCCAGATATCAAAAATTCCAGACAACACCATATGCAAATCATGTCAGTTTGGAAAGCAAACCAGAACTAACTTTCCAGAGAAGGAAGGATCAGCCAGCATGCCTCTTGAGCTAGTTCATACAGATACATGTGGTCCATTCAGGAAAAGGACACCTCGAGGAGAAGAATACTTGATATTATTCATTGATGATTTCTCCAGGTTTGTCTGGTTAGGACTTATGAAGCACAAAGATGAAGCATTCGAAAAATTCAAATCCTTCAAAGCCTTGGTTGAAAATGAATCAGGATACAAAATTAAGTGCCTCAGATCTGACAGAGGTGGGGAGTTTACCTCAAATGAATTTTTCGATTTCTGTGAAGAACATGGGATAAGAAGAGAATTCTCTACAGCTAGAACTCCTCAGCAAAATGGAGTTGTGGAAAGAATGAACAGAACAGTCCAACAAATGGCTCGTGCTATGCTTGATGAGTCGGGAACTCCCGCAACTTTCTGGGGTGAAGCTGCACATGCTGCGGTTGTTATTCTCAACAAAACAAATGTCTGGGTGAACAACACTCAAACCCGTCATGAGCTCTGGTGTGGTGAGACTCCTTCGGTAAAGCACTTCAAAATCTTTGGGAGCAAATTTTATATTAAGAATACTGATGAGCAACTTGGAAAACTTGAACCTAGAGCAGATGAAGGCATTCTTCTTGGTTATTCTCCTCATAGCAAATCATACAAGTGCTACAATAAAAGACTTGGCAGAATTGTTGACAACATTGATGTAGTGGTTGATGAGAAGGGATACATTCCTAAGCAAGTACATCATGAAGACATCGAAGAAGATGAAGGCTACCCTCAAAGACAGAATGATGAAGAAGAAGAACCTCAAGAAGAACCAGAGGAGCAGACAAGAATAGAAGAGAAGATTCCATCCAGATATGTTCAGAAGAATCATCCAGAATCTCAGATTGTGGGGCAGAAAGAAGCAGGTGTACAAACAAGAAGAACAATTGCAGAAGCCTCAAGCTATTTGGCATTACTATCTTCCACTGAACCACAAAATGTGAAAGAGGCATGCAAAGATGAATGTTGGGTCAAAGCAATGGATGAAGAACTTGAGTAGATCGAAAAGAATAACACTTGGGAGTTGGTTCCTAGACCAAAAGATAAAAATGTTATAGGGACAAAGTGGGTCTTCAAAAATAAATTGAATGAAAATGGAGAAGTAATTAGAAACAAGTCCAGACTTGTTTGTAAAGGGTATGCGCAGCAAGAAGGAATAGATTTTGAAGAAACCTTTGCTCCTGTTGCAAGACTTGAGGCCATCCGAATGTTCCTTGCTCTCTCAAGCTTTCAAAACTTCAAAGTATTTCGAATGGATGTGAAATCAACCTTTCTGAATGGAGACTTCGAAGAAGAAGTATACATTGAGCAGCCAGATGGGTTCATTCTTGGAAATTATCCAAATATTGTATGCAGATTAAAAAAGGCTCTCTATGGTCTCAAACAAGCTCCAAGGGCTTGGTACTATCGTTTGGACAAATATCTTCATCAACAAGGTTTTTCAAAAGGATCAACGGACATCAATCTTTATATAAAAGTTGAAAATGACAAATTGCTAATACTTGTTGTGTATGTAGATGACATTATCTTTGGCAGCAATGAAGAAGCTATGAGTCAAAGCTTTGCCTTGGTCATGCAGAAAGAATTTGAAATTTCCTTGCTGGGAGAACTGACATATTTCCTTGGTTTGCAAATCCAACAAAAAGAAGGAGGAATCTTTTTGTCTCAAACCAAGTATCTCAAACAGATTTTAAAGAAATATGGCATGGAAGATGCAAAACCAGTATGTACACCCATGGTCACAGGATGTAGCCTCAGTGCAAATGATGAATCTGCAGCAGTACATCAACCAACCTACAGATCTATGATTGGAAGTCTACTTTATTTGACAGGAACCCGACCGGACATCATGCATGTAGTAGGAATAGTTGGAAGATTTCAGGCAAATCCAAAGGAGACTCATCTTCAGGCAGTGAAGAGAATTTTCAAATATCTTCAAGGGACACAAAATTATGGCTTATGGTATCCTAGAGATACAGATCTCACACTTCATGCTTATACAGATGCAGATTGGGCTGGAAGCGTGGATGACAGGAAGAACACAAGTGGTGGTGCGTTCTTTATGGGTTCCAGATTAGTATCTTGGTTCAACAAGAAACAGAGTTCGATTGCCTTGTCTACAGCTGAAGCGGAATATGTTGATGCTGCATCTTGCTGCACTCAACTCCTTTGGATGATGCAGACCTTGCAGGATTTTCAAATCACTTGTACACCACCTATCTCCATCTTATGTGATAACACAAGTGCAATCAGCATCTCAAAGAACCCAGTCATGCATTCAAAAACCAAGCACATACCAATCAAGTATCATTTTCTCCGAGAACAAGTGCTTGAACAAAAGGTCAAGTTGGAATATGTTCCTTCTAAGGAACAAGTTGCTGATATACTCACCAAACCATTGCCCAGGGAGACTTTTGAATACCTCAGGCAAAAGCTGGGGGTTGTTGATGCATCATCTTATTGAAACTCTTTTGATTGATGGTTGTACGAAAGGTTCATCTGGGGTATATGCGTACATGTGCTGGGTTGCGGTTTGATTGAAGATAAAATGGCACAAGTTCAGGGGGAGCATATAATGCATTGTTGGCATTATGGAGGATGTACAGGAGGAGATCATGGATGCTGGTCTAAATATAGCTGCAATATGTCTCTATCTCTTTCATGGTTCATGTTCTTAGGGGGAGCATAACCCTTTGCCCTTGATGTCAAAGGGGGAGAATGAAGCTGAAGATTTTGAGGTTGCCATCAAGTCCAAAGGGGGAGATTGTTGGCATTATGATTCTGGTATGGCTCTATGTTACAGATGTTGTACTTGATGGCAACACCCGTGGCAATGCTCTGATCAGGCTCTCAAAATGTTGAAAATTAAGAAGTACGCAGGAGAACAGTTCAGAAGATGCGTACACGTAGGTACACCATGAAGGGACCACGGCCAGACACGCAGGACACCCGTTGAGGAGGTGCGTACCCCCTGTTTCACTTACTTCAAGGCAGAGAAGCGCGTTCACATGGGGTTTCCTATGTTTGGCCAGTGGTATTTAGCCCGCCGCTCTTGATTCTATGGTTTTGGCCCGTGGTATTGTTTTATATTATTATTATTATTGAGCCCCATGTTTTTGGGCCCCTTGTATTGGTTATCTATGGTATTGATCCATGATTTTAGAAGGAGCTTGCCTACATAAAGCAAAGGAGATCACTTGGCTATGTATCTTTTGCAATCGAATATCTTAAGATCTGAAATATTGGGTTATTGTCTTAAAAGCTTGATCTATATGAAAGTGAAGTTGAAAGCGAATATGTGAAGGGTGATCTCTCGAGCGCATGATCAGATTTGGGCATCCGACTAATTGTGGCACACTGGTGAACTGCCAATTCGGCCCTAATCAGAAGTACGCAGGTGATTAATTGTGCAAGTGCGTGGGTACGTAGAGCAGAAGAAGCAGAACTGCGTGGGTACGCAGAGGAGAAACAGGAGAGTTGCGTGGGTAGGCAGAGCAGAAGAAGCAGAACTGCGTGGGTACACAACGCGACAGAGGTTCAGGTGCGTACGCACAGTAAAAGTACGCGGCGCGATAGTATCTATGAGTGTGGGGCTTCAGTAACAGTACGCGGCACGATAGTGTCTCTGGGTGCGTACCTACAGTAACAGTACGCAGCACGATTGAAGAAGAGGTGCATGGGTACACCATGCAGCAGAAGTCTCTCTGCGGGTATACGCAGGGAAGCAGAAGGTGAAGTGCGTAGTGACGCAGGCTAGAGAAAAAAAAACTGTGTATCTGTCTTAAGATCTTCTGTTGACTGAATTTTTCTGTTGATAAGGTGTTCTGGGTGTAGTTCTGTTATTGATGATCTGGTTGCTGCAGTTGACTGTGTAATTTACATGTACTTGATGATCATTTGATGCTTATGGATCTAGTTTGAAAATTTATGAAAAGTGGTCCTTGTAAGAAAAGAAGTAGGGGGTTGTAGCGCCCTTCCAGGAAAGACTGGAAAACGAGAGAGAGTTGTAGCTCTCTGCAGGTTGTAGCCTGTGTACTGGTAAAGGACTGCACCAGTACAAAATCATTGTAAAAGGAGTTTCTAATTTGAAAGAAGATAGAGACATATTGCAGCAGGTGGGTTTCACCCATATTGGGTTTCCACCTTATATCTGGTGTTCTTTGGTGTGACTATCTGTTTTTCTTGTTCATGATTTTATGGTACTGATATGCAAAAATAATTCAAAGTATAAATAAGGAAGATTTGTTAAAAGAACTTGATAATATTGATTCACCCCCCCTCTCAGTATTATTTCCAACAAACATTTCTTATAGGTATCGACATGAACAAAAGTATTTTTTATAAATGTTTTGAGAAATTTCTGAGAATCGACTATTCTAGCTAAACAAGTATTGAGATCTTTCTATGTAGCTCTAGAATCACACCATAAAATTTAATCTGTACTACACTCGTTAATAAACTTGGTGAATTATGGTTCAAATTATCTATTTTATGAAGATTCAGAGCTCTATGCAAATGGTTTTCTGGATATGTGTTGTAAGGCTATTTTTCTGCTAAATAGGGCGACGACGACTCAAGAAAGAAAAAATGGAAACAATTCAAAGGGAGTAAAACTAATTCTAGTTGTATTATGTTGGGGCTTGATGGAAAGGGGAGAGCGTAATCATAGAAGAGTTGGTTGCTTTCCATATCTATGATGTGTTGCAAAATGCATATCAATGATGTTTTCAATGGTGTCTAAGTATATATATCTCGTTGCCATGTATAATGACGACGTGTAACTATTTTGCGTGTGACATGTTAGATAGGGAAGATCATGTCTACATATTTATAGCGAATAAAGAAAATGTAGAAAGTTAAATAAATATGAAATCTTGTGATACATTATACAAATTTATTGATATTAAGTGCCTTCCATTGTTTAAAAATCAGTATAATGTGGAAGAAAACTATGCGGAAGGACTGCACGGGGGGGGGAGAGTGAATGCAGAATTCCATAGAAAGATTGTGTTTGTTATGCAAATACTCATTTTTTGGTGTAAATCATAAACCAAAGGGTATATGTTTTATGAATTTTTTGTGACAAAATAATAATACTAATAATAACAAGTAACGTGTCACTGCTTTTTCTCATTAGCCTAAGAATCATAAATAAAATGTTTTAAGTTTTATAAAGCTATTGTGGCTTAATTTTAACACATACCGTGTCGGTGGTTGCACTAACCAAGTGTTGATCTTGCATATTTTATTTTTTGGATGCTTGTTGCTAATGCATATTGATATATTTCTTAGTTTTATGGGGGGGGGGGGCTCGTCACTAATGGTTTTACTCATAGTTGTCGAAGTTTATACTCTGTTATGATAAATGTGTATTTTTCTCTTTTAAAAAACAAATGAATATTTTACATATTAGGTACATTGTGGTTCATTTGTTTTATGACTCTATATCTTGTTCATAGACAATATGTTTGCATGAATCGATTGTATCTATATTCTTTTACTCGTTTTCCTGTACATTGTTTATGTTATGCTCATCGTTGATCAATAGTTCATAGTGAGATTCAAATATTTTTTTGAAATGTAATTGCTATAGCATGAATGAATGAACAAACATGTTTGAAGCGTGATTACTAAAGCATCAATGGAGAATAATTTGTTTCCTATAGAAAGGAATGGTATAGATGCAATATTAAGTCAACATAATCTATTTTGTTTGAATTATTTTGCATATGTTGTGGGAGATTTCCTCTTCTATAGTATGTGAACTCTATTGCATTTTAGATACACATCAACAAAATTGCATGAATGAAAAAAAGAACATTTCTAGAATTGTTTACTTGAAGGAAAGGTTGAAGCCATATTATCTTACAAATGCGAATTGAATATAGATGCATTAATACATATGCATGGTATAGATATCCCATATGTTTACTTGGAAAAATGACAAAATCATCTTCAAAGACTAACATTGGGGAAGAATGAGGACTTTAGGGAGACATATTTTGTATACATTTGTTATTGAACTAGCTACTCCCATAAGACTTTGGTCAAAGACAACAATGAAAAACTATTTGTATTTTAATTTAGATTTGTACAAAGAAAATTATGACATAGTGTTCCATGAAGAGAATTTAATTGATGGACATTTTGAACCATTCCTATGTAAGAAAAAACGTTCAATAGGAAGTAATCATGAACCTATAATAAATATAACAACATACGAAGAAACAAAACATGGATGGATGCAAATAGAAAAAAGCATAGGCAAAGATATGGTTGAGACATTTTTTGGGTTTAGGAGTATTTACGGTGAAAGTTGTTTTGAAACAATATGATGTTCCCTATTTGCGACGCATAATTTCACACACTTTTTGCAATGCAATGATGTATAATGATTCATTTGCATTAAACTGCATGCAAAAATACATGAATGAAGATGAATTAAGAAATTTCTTGGAATAGTAGATTGGCAAGGATACATTATACAATTCGCAATGCCATATGAAAAAGGTAAGGTAGATTGTGGTATTTTTTTTTAATGAATTGATACAATATATCTTGAATGTAACTATATGCATATGGTCCGCTGACACTCTCACTATTGTGTCTGAATTTTGTGGGTTCGAGAAAGAAATTTTTTTATTCCATATTATGCAATTTGGTATTAGTGTAGGTCATTTTCATTATGAACCTCTCAAAGATATATTACAAAACAAAAATATCATGCCCTATTGAAGAAGTTAATGAAAAACAATATATACAAGAATCTAATAAAAAACATAGTGGAATAATACACGAGTTTGAAAACATGGACATGGATGAAAATGACATAGAAGTTGATACAAAAATCATCAATGCAAAGGGCATCATGACTATCAATGCATCGAATCAAAAAACATATAAGAAACAAGGTTTTTTTTGAAACAAGTGTTCTTAGAAAACTATGCAAGCCATTAAATTCTAGTTCTAAGGGCATGTACATTGATGAAAATACTACAGAACTTAATACAAAATCTATCAATGTAAGCAAAATACCACATTCTTTGTTGCATGAACTCAAAATATACATAAGAAACAAAAATTTCATCGAAATAAGTTAGACTACAAGACAATCGAAATGACTAAAGTCAATACATAATAGTAAATTTGTTAATGAACATAAAGAATCATTACAAATATTCAATTATACATTTGAAACAATGGCTGAACAACAATATTTAAAGAAAATAAAAGATGTTCCTATTTGTGACTATACAATTTTCAATCAAACATGGTTTAAAAGAGATTTCATAGAAAAAAAAATCAACAATGTGTCCAAAATTAAGTATGTATGCAAAAAATGAAAAAAGGAATTAGACAATGACAAAGTTATCAAATTTTCAATTCCAAATCAAATTAGCCATAATAGACAAATTTCCATAGTGAAAGAACTTTATCAAATAGAGGAACGATTGATATCATTATGATTACCATTTTCTCAAAAACGAGAACTTGGACGATATTTCAGAAAACCACAATTAGCATTGATTGGTGGGAAAATCAATGTACCTATTGACATATCTTGAATTCAAATTGCACTTACTCGTGACATAAATGAATCTAGTACCTTGATTGTGGCAATTAAAATACATTTAGGGTTTAAAATAAATTTTTTATTGGGTGAATGCGTGTCATAAAGTCATGAGGGCATTGAGACAACTATGTAAAACTCTGCTCTATTGACTAGAGAATGTTAGAATAAACAAAAACTGGAAACAAGTCTTTGATCAAAACAAAGATGCATATGCATGTGACACAGATGTAGATACATAAAGAAGTGATGATAATGATTATTGTGATGAAGAGCCCATGAAAAAACATTTTTACATGGATTTAGTGATTCATATAGTATTTATTATCTCCATAATAATCATATCAACATTGCTCTAGGTGAAGGCTATAGGCCGTTGGGCATATTCAGGGCTAAGTATTCAGAAGATATGAGCTTTCCCACTCTGCTTTATGGAAAAAAATGATTAGACCGTGTTACGAGAAGCTTTACATATCAAAATATTGCTAAGTGGGAAGTTTTGCATCAAGATCATGATTATTCATATCATATAACATATTTGTTTTACAAAATAGAGAAAATTGTCCTCAATTAAGTATTAAGTTGTATTTGGATTCATATAAGAAAAGGACAATTGAAAGGAAAAAAAAATAGCTAACGAAGTTAAATAAGGGAAAATTGAAACACATTCTTGCATCGAACATCGCCTATATGGATCTTAGATGAATACGAACATCACCATAATATTTTTTGCATTTACGCAAGAAATTATATGCAATGATCCAACAACTAGGGAAGCCCACTTTCTTTGTTTTTTTAAGAGTGCTAAACATATCTGGGAGCCTTTAGTAAAGGCTTTGCAACAAATACACTGAAAATAACTGTGTACTAAAAACGAAGTAGATGAAGATGATATTGATACCTTGATAAGAAATGACTCTATTACCTATGTATGATATTACATAAGTAGGATGAATGCTGATCGCAAATTAATTTCACATGAGTCCAAATACTTTGGTGATGTTGTTGGCTATTTCTTTGTAACAAAATTACAAAATTGAGGAAGCCAACATGAGCATGGATTGATATGGATTAAAAATTCTCCCATCTATGGAAAAAGTACGAATACTGAAATCGAAAACATTGTTGACAAGTACTTGTCCCGCGATTCAAATAAAATACCTACAAATCTGAAAACTGTTCAACGCCATCATCACATAATTACTTGTAGGAAAGGAAAGCAGATGCATTGTATGTTCAATTTTCAATTACCACCAATGCCAAGAACACAAATACTTGAGCCTATGGAATTTGACAATGCAAAAGAAAAGGAAAATGAAAGAGTGATATTTTATGCACTAGAGCATAAGGAACATGATGAGACATATGCATTTAATAGTTTTCTGGAAAAAATAGGTATAAATGAACGTGATTATATCCATGCAATTCAGTGTACACTAAACCAAAGAACAATTTTGTTGAAAAGAGAATTAGTAGACATTTGGACTAATAGCTTTACTCGGCATATTTCGTTAATATGGGGTGTAAATACTGATGCTCAATTTGAACTTGATTCATATTCTACAACTACTTATTGTAGTTCATATATGAAAAATCTAGATAAAACAATGACATCAATGTTTAAATGTGTGCAAAGCGAGTGTTAAAAGAATGATGGTGGAAACACTTTTTTGAAATTACAACAAATATATGCACAACAAGCTATATATATAGTGTTGTCAATGCCACTAAATAATAGTTCAAGGAAATGCATATTTATTAATACTTCAACAATAGATGATTGAACATTTTTACTAAAGAAACCAAGAGACCTATAACGTGAACCAAATGATTTAGAAAACATAGCATGTTTATCAATTATCAATCACTATTTGCAATGACCAAAAAACATCGAACATGTATGTTTAGTGGAATTTGCATGGTTTTATATGCTACACGGAAAAAAAAAGAGGAGGCATTGAGAGATCATATGCTATAAGGTACATAAAGTATAATAAACATGTTGATGTTGATAACTATTACAAAGAATGATTAATTTTGTATGTACCATATCGTATTAATGAGAACATATTTAAAGAAAAATATTCGAGTCGGGAGAATGCATATTTATTATTTGAAAAAATCATAAATGTAACGAGAGGAAATTCACAAATGAAACAATGACAACATGGATTGATATTGATAACATAGTTGTTGAGCTTGAAAACAAAGAGAGTGAATTGTTTGAAATAAATTTACCTCCATGTGAAGAAATTTAAATCGAAAAATGCTATCAAGAATATGATATCGAATAAAAAGGGTAAAAATGCAAAAACAATTGTTAAGAGACCTTATCAATTTGTAAAGTAGCCACAAGTACTAGAAGAAACAAAATTATATGAAATCATGAGAATGCTTAACCTAGATAGGTAAAGATAGTGAAAGAAATAGTCGATGAGAAGAAAAAAAATCCAATTGACCCATTGTATGTACGTGTAATAGGCAACACGAGCATTGGGAAAATGTTTACTATTATAGAAATATTTCAATCTCTACTATGATTGTACAATAACATGTTCGGATATGGCCCATCTCAATTAAAAGGAATCATCACAAAATATACAGGCAAGGCGATGTTCAATGCAGTTTGCATAACATTGCATTCTGCATTACATATACCATTTAAGAAATCAAAAATATCTTTCACTTAAAGGTGAAAAACTAGACACATTGAGAAAACATTATGAATAACTTCATGTTATGTTGATTGACAAGGCATCTTTGATAGGTTCAACATTATTATACCATGTTGACAAACGCTTACGCAAAATTAAGCATACTCCATTGGTTTATTTTGAAAATATTGGTGTAATATTTTCATGTGACTTGTTCCAAACGCAACTGATCAAAGATTCTTTGATTTTTGAGAAACCAATTTCAGCTGGTGAAAAACTAGTATATGATTTATAGAAAGAGAAAGTTAAATTCTATGAATTGCATACAACAATGAGTAAAAAAAACAACAATTTCATTGAAATCCTTAACAAAATGCGAGTGAATCAAAAATTTGATGAAGGAAAAAAATATATAAATGATAAGTGATATAGACTTGCTCCAATGGATCCATTATTTCCATATCTATTTTACAGAAATAGGGATGTGTTGGTTTTCAAGATGTCCTCAACATTTACTTGTCAAACCAGGAGATCATATACTTTCAGGCACAATAGAGTTAATTCTAAGAAGGACTAGTAAAATCTATATTACAAAATCCTATCTCCAACCAAACATTAAATCTTTCTAAGTTCTGGAAAAGATAAAGATATGAGCCCTACTATTTTGTTCCTGCACTAGCTAATTGGGCAATCTCAAGTTCACTCTAGTTACTAACCACACCACTCATGAGCCATTCAAATTGATTGAGATTACAAAAAAAAAATGACTTGATTAACCACAAACTCCACTTAGCAAACTCCAAGATGAACCAAAGAAGCACACAGACAATCTCACTATTGTGAAAGAAGTCACCACTGTGTTTATGCTGCGAAGTAACAAAACCCTTATCAGTATGTTCTTTGGAAAGAAAAATCTTGTGATACTGAAATCACGAGCATGTGAATCTAAGAAACTCACTTTGTCCTTAATCACAAAAGAAAAATCAACCTTTAGATCTCAAATTTGACTTAAGATTCAACCAAAAGAAATTATTCCAATCATACACAATCAAAAGGGAATCAAGTTCAAGTAAAGAAAACAAAACATTAACCTTGACTATAGAACAAAATCTTCTTCACACTGGCTAATCAAAGCATAAAATTTATTCTTTCACACTGGATAACAAAACATAAAAATGTTTCTTCTCCTCAACAGTCAAACACTCTCTGTCTCCTCCTTCCATCTCTCAGATTACTATACAAAAACAAAGTATTTGAATCAGTCTTGTTTAAAAACACATTTATAAACCATTGCTCTGTTCTTTAATTAAATCCTGAATATGATAGGAAAAATTGAAATGAGTGGACACGCACTCGTTCTAAATAGGAAATGTATAAGATGTGATTCCCGTACCAACCCTAACCCTCCAAGTTGTAACCTGTCAAGACGTATGTATTCCACAATATCATAACAATATGAAAGAAAGATGAATCAAGTATTTGAATCGTTTAAATAGATCAGTCCCATAGGTGTTCATGTTAACAATCCACCACACAACCATAAGAGTACAAAGAACTTGGAAAAACTGCTCCAAAATGAAAGAATTGAACTGAAGAAACTATAACATTAATATTATATTTTCATCTTTCAAATCAGAAACTCACAAAAACAAGAAGGAAAAAGACAAGCATTATATTTGAAGCAATAAACTATCATTACATAAATCTTCGAAAAAATACTCTAGATCTGATCGACCACATAGAGTCACAAAGCTCATTTGTTTCTTACACACACATCAATAATAAGATCCACACTCCAATATTCATTCCAACACACACATGACTACCACTAAAAAATGGTAATGAGCTAGGTTGGTCAGGGTTGGGCCAACTAGCTTATTCCCTTACGAAGAAAATAAATAATGGTTAAATCTTAAGGGCACATATATATCACATTACAAACATAGTGAACTTAAACCTGACATTGGAGCGCTATATTAATAAGGAAAACTCAGTTCAACACATAAAATGTTCAGTGGTCCAGTCCCACAGAGAGATCTGGCGATACCAACTCAAGCTTAATAGTATAGAAAAACTAATGGCATCACTAACTTGATGCTTCCTATAACCTAACTTATATATACATATTACAAATATTCATGGCCATAAAGGGCCGAGAAAAATAGAAACAATTTGACATTAAATTACTAACAATGTGTCTTCAAACGAAATACTTATTAGCGTTATAATCTGCAGCTCCAGGGGTAGTTTCAAACTTCTTCATTTATATAGGATTTATGTTATGGAAGTTATTTATTGGATATTAGAAGTGAAAGGCACGCCCTAAATATCTCCAACAAATCATTTCATGTCCATGATAATGCTGGTGCAGGAACCCTTTGACTGGTGCAGGAATCTCAAAAAATAGGTAGTTGTCTCAATTGTCTCAATGAATAGCTTCCTCCTAATGTATGATGTTCCTTGAATAGCTGACTCCTAATGTACCATATGCTTTGAATAATTGACTCCTAATGTACCATATGCACTTCATAACAATGTTAATGAAAAACCAAGGAGTAAATACTTAGGAAAACATTAATATGAACATTTTAGCCTTTAAAAACTAATCTATGCAACCTTATTTTAAAGATAATCAAACTTTCTACCTAAATTCACATAAATACAATAGAAAGGACTAGAAAATATATTCATGAAGGTTCTCGGGATTGTAAAACAAGGATAAGGTGGGGTTTTATGAACACATTATAAGGAAATTGTGGAACTTGATATCCCCCCAACCCGATGATGTTGTGTGTCCTCAAACAACTGATCTTACCCCTACAAAAAAACAAAACTTTAAGATCTATCTTGTCCTACTATTGGATTTAGATGTCAATCCCATTATTTGTGCTCTGTGCCTTCTTTAAATTCCTCTAAAATCTCCTGGCTTGAGTCCTCATCTAAGAAACATGCATTCTCCACTTCTAGGCCCGTTCCTTTAATTTTGCCACTTCTGTAACTAATCTCATTCATGGTAGTCAATGTTTTATTTTGGGACTTCACAAATCGATCTAGAAATTCTAGCTCTTTAGTTCTTCATTTCAACATCTGCACTTATTTTCCTTCCTTGGACTTCTTAATGAAGAATTCAAAAGCAATTGAGTCTTCTTTTTCTTCCAACCTTGGTTCCTGACTAGTGGCAACAGCTGCTAAATTCACATTGAAAGAAAAACTCTTTTTACCACCTTCACGCTTCTTACCATGAATTGATGCCCTATCACTAGTAGCTCCTCTATCTCCTTCACTCACATGCACTTCTTATGAGGATTCTTGTCCTTACTCTCCTAATGGAGCACCATCTCCATTTGGTATGGTTGGTTCCATAAAAATTTCCACATGACAAATTTTCTTCCTTTGGTGACTCCCGATGAAGAGGATCATGCAAACTTTTCGATAACCCCCTGGTTATCCTCCTGGGTGGTTTAGGAAACACACCCGTAGATGGTATTATCCTCTTTAACTTCTTATGCACTGGTCCATGTTGCTTTTCTTCTTGAACAAATTCAAGGCCAAATTTAGGTCTTTTAACTTCCTCCTTGTCCCCTTTGGATCACTTTGGGATAATTACTTGTTTCACATCTCTAGACTGGTGTAACTTAATAAACTTCTCCCAGGGAGAACCCTTTTATTCAATTCATGACTAAATAATATTTTTATTAGCCCATAATGACATAAATTATAACCTTCTTGGTCCTCAAGTCTCTTCTAAACACTCCTAGCCATATTAACCAAGTTATTCAACAAGAAGTACAGAAAATTGATAGAGTGACCATACTCAAAATGCATCACCAGGTGAATGTGATACAAAAGGGTTACCAGATACCTTCCCTCACATGTAAGGAACCTATAGACTATATACAACAAATTTCTCCATTTCTAAAAAATATGATGCCTAGGGATGCATCTTTTCCAATCGATCTGGTACTTTGCATCAATTAGAAACCTTCACCATGCTCCCTTTTCTACCTCTTCTTTCTTGAACCATTGTTCTCCAGTATTGGGTAGCTCTATTTCCTGCACAATGAATTTCTCTGTCAGCTCAAATTTCATAGTCCTGATACTAACAATCTTGGCATCAAACCCTCTCACAAAGGCTCAGGTCAATGCAGAATCAAAACCATTGAATTTATATAGAAATGGAAGCCACCCTGCTTCCTACAAAATAGGCAAACTTGAATCATATTTAGGATTTCCCTCCATCTCTTTAATTGAAAAGGGTTTCATTCTTACAAGAGACATGATTTCTACACAAAGGAAAAAATTCAACCCTTCAATTCTCAATTTCCTATTGTCGAAGGTAAAGAGTGCAGGAAGGGCTCATTTCTCTACAAGGTGTAATGGATGCAACCAACATAACATATCATTATTTTGATCCAATACTTGCACCTCCCTTTCGATCTACCGACACTGATTACCACTTTTTCAATCATAATCCACTTACTACGAAGTCTAATTTGGGATAGTGGGACCAGGTAAAAATTACGATTCAAAGGAAGGACACAAGATATGCATAGTTACCAGAAAATAATGACCCTATCATATTATCATATAAACACCTTGGGACTTCCAAATAATGATAGGAATATTTAATGCAATACTAACAAAAAATGGGTGGGATTAGACCTTCACTACCATGATCTAGCCTAACTCATTACACAATATGAACTAGGAGAAGCGCTTTATAAAGATAAAGGTCACACAAATTACAAAATGACATGCCACATATTAAAGTACCACTATGTAATTCTGCCTCCCTTAATTAATGATCAAGCCAAGTGTCACAAACATATTAAATGAGCTTTGCAAAATGATTATGTTGGAAATAATACTGAGAGGGGGGGTGAATCAGTATTATCAGATCAATAAAACTTTTTCAATACTCAGAAACATATACGCTACTTCAGTTAAGTGAACCAGCGTGTACACGCTACTGTGTCTAAAGCAACCAGCGTATAACCAGAAATCTTATGATTCAGTTAGTTTATCTTCAGTAAATGCATCATGACATTATTAACCATATTAAAAGTAAACAGGTGCAATATAACAGAACAGATCATCACACAAAAGCCACACACATGAACACCATGATATAAGGTGGAAACCCAATGTGGGTGAAAACCACCTGCTGCAAGTCGTCTCTATCTTTCTTTAATAAGAAACTTCAGTTTACAATCTTTTGTACTGGTGCAGCCTTATACCAGTACGCAGGCTACAACTTGCAGAAGGCTACAACCTTCTCTTGTTTTCCAAACTCTCCTGGAAGGGAGCTCCAACCCCCTTTGCTCTTGTACTAGCTAAGATACTAGTACGTAGGTGATGGCCTACAGTCTTCTTTCCTTCAGGTACCACTTTTCATCAATTTTCAAACTGGATACTCCTAAAGCACAACATTTTAATCTGAAGACCACGATTCATTCACTTTTCATAGCAAATCATAGAAGCACAAAACAACCAATACTAGCATCATCAAACTTTGAATCACTGAACCACTGAAACCCTGTCAACACCCAGTCACCAGAACACAGAGCAGACTACAGAACCCTGCAATAACAGACAGACCCAACTGCAACCCAAAAATTAAGCTTCAAAAGATATACACTACTTCAATGAAACAAACCCGCGTATACACGCGCTTTTACCGAAGCCAACCTGCGTACAGATCTAAAAATAATTTCTCATAACTTGCAGCTATACCAGACATCAGTCATACTCAGAACATAACATTACGTCAGTATGCAGATCTAAAAATATGCGTAATCAACCATATACCGATAGTTCATTTCAAACAATTTGATCCCGATCTATCCTTCCATCAACCGATGTGATCTCTCCTTAGCTCAGATCAAGCAATGTATCATCAACCCAGAACCTGCATACTAGATCTCTTTCTTCATTAGATATTCAAGACTTTTTCGATGCACTTGCCTAATGATCTTCTTCTCCTTATATAGCCTTAGGCCCTTCTCAATACCACGGTCCAAAACCATAGAAATACAATACCATCAACTTCAAAACTCGGGATCAACACGACTGTCGAGATACTTTGGTCCAAAAACATAGGCTCAAGTACCGAGGACTAACTACCACGGACCAAAGGGAAGCTTCTTGACATGTACGCTCTTTTCTGTTCATGAAACTGCGTGTATACGCGACTTTGTATATAGCGAGCCTGCGTATCCGCGACTTAATATATAGCGTACTAGCGTGTATACGCATCTTGGGCTTAATGAACCTGCGTATATGAAATTTCTCTTCATTCTTGTAGTCTGGACTGAGATCTGTCATCAAAGAGAGTTGCCATCAAGGACAACACCTGTACCGTAGCGCCACACCTGTGCCAAAATGCCAACAATCTCCCCCTTTGGACTTGATGGCAACCCCAAGATCCTTAGAATCATTCTCCCCCTTTGTCATCAAGGGCAAAGGGATGTGCTCCCCCTGAGAACATGTTGACATCTCTGCTCTGCTGTGCTGAAAATGCTCCCCCTGACTGTAGGCAAGATCTACAAAAGATGATCTTCAAAAAGAACCAAGACTTATACATCATAAAGGACCTTCCTATCACCAAAAGACTCAATACATACATCCATACTCCCAACCAAGAGGGGATACATCAGAAATTTACATATAACAACCAATTACATTACATCATTCATCCCAGGCATAGTGGGGAAACCATCATATGCCGTTACATGACCTTGACATCATAAAAGAGATATCACAAAAGAGATACATGACATAAAGACGAAAAAACTAGACCAAGACTTATGAAAGTCACCAGCAGCATCTGATAATCATCTTTTAGATCAGCAACCAAGATTTCCTTCTGTGCTCCTTCTCCAACAATAGTTAGGACCAAAAGCATCTAAATGCCAACAATGCTTTATTAGACTTTAAGCTGCTCCCCCTGAAACTGTGCCTGTTGCTCCCCCTGAAACTGTGCCTGAAGGACTCTGTCATACCCATCTCAGACCTTCTCCAACCAAAATCTGCCCTTGCTGTTCAGAACTCCATATACGCGACTTCACCTGCATAAATCAGCGTATATACGCGGATATCCCTTATACAACACGTGTACACCAACTTTTCTTTAGAACAGACAAGCTTCAATAGCAGGATGAAGCATCAACTACTCCCAGCTTTTGTCTGAGATATTCAAAAGTCTCCCTGGGCAGTGGTTTTGTGAGAATATCAGCAACTTGTTCTTTAGAAGGAACATACTCCAACTTGACCTTTTGTTAAAGCACTTGTTCCCGAAGGAAGTGATACTTGATTGGTATGTGCTTGGTCTTTGAATGCATGACTGGATTCTTTGAAATGCTGATTGCACTTGTATTATCACATAAGATAGAGACATGTGGAGTGCAAGTGATTTGAAAATCCTGCAAGGTCTGCATCATCCAAAGAAGTTGTGTGCAACAAGATGTTGCAGCCAGATATTCTGCTTCAGATGTAGATAAAGCAATCGAACTCTGTTTCTTGCTGAACCAAGATACTAATCTGGAACCCATGAAGAATGCACCACCACTTGTGCTTTTCCTGTCATCCACACTTCCGGCCCAATCTGCATCTGTGTAAGCATGAAGAGTGAGATCTGTATCTCTAGGATACCATAGGCCATAGTTTTGAGTCCCTTGAAGATACTTGAAGATTCTTTTGACTGCTTGAAGATGAGTTTCCTTTGGGTTGGCTTGAAATCTTCCAACAATTCCTACTGCATGCATAATGCCTGGTCGGGTACCTGTCAAATAAAGCATACTCCCAATCATGGATCTATAAGTTGGTTGATGAACTGCTACTGATTCATCATTTGTACTGAGGCTGCATCCTGTAACCATGGGGGTACATACTGGCTTTGAATCTTCCATGCCATACTTCTTCAAGATCTTCTTGAGGTACTTGGTTTGAGACAAGAAAATACCTCCTTCATTTTGTTGGATTTGCAATCCAAGAAAGTATGTCAATTCTCCAAGTAATGACATTTCAAATTCTTTCTGCATAACCAAGGCAAAGTTTTGACTCATAGCCTCTTCATTGCTACCAAAGATAATATCATCTACATACACAACAAGTATTAGCAATTTGTTATTTTCAACTTTCATATAGAGATTGCTATCTGCTGATCCTTTTGAAAAGCCTTGTTGGTGAAGATATTTGTCCAACCGATAGTACCAAGCCCTTGGAGCTTGTTTGAGACCATAGAGAGCCTTTTTCAATCTGCATACAAGGTTTGGATCATTCCCAAGAATGAAACCATCTGTCTGCTCAATATATACTTCTTATTCTAAGTCTCCATTCAGAAAGGCTGATTTCACGTCCATTTGAAATACCTTGAAGTTTTGAAAACTTGAGAGAGCAAGGAACATTCGGATGGCCTCAAGTCTTGCAACAGGAGCAAAGGTCTCTTCAAAATCTATTCCTTCTTGCTGTGCATACCCTTTACAAACAAGTCTGGCCTTGTTTCTAATTACTTCTCCATTTTCATTCAATTTATTTTTGAAGACCCATTTTGTCCCTATGACATTCTTATCTTTTGGTCTAGGAACCAATTCCCAAGTGTTGTTCTTTTCGATATGCTCAAGTTCTTCATCCATTGCTTTGACCCAACATTCATCTTTGCATGCCTCTTTCACATTTTGTGGTTCAGTGGAAGAGAGTAATGCCAAATAGCTTGAAGCTTCTGCATTTGTTCTTCTTGTTTGTACTCCTGCTTCTTTCTGTCCCACAATCTGAGATTCTGGATGATTCTTCTGAACATATCTGGATGGAGTCTTCTCTTCTATTCTTGTCTGCTCCTCTGGTTCTTCTTGAGGTTCTTCTTCATCATTCTGTCTTTGAGGATAGCCTTCATCTTCTTCGATGTCTTCATGATGAACTTGCCTAGGAATGTATCCCTTCTCATCAACCACAACATCAATGTTGTCAACAATTCTGCCAAGTCTTTTATGGTAGCACTTGTATGCTTTGCTATGTGGAGAATAACCAAGAAGAATGCCTTCATCTGCTCTTGGTTCAAGTTTGCCAAGTTTCTCATCAGTATTCTTAATATAACATTTGCTCCCAAAGATTTTGAAGTGCTTCACCGAAGGAGTCTTACCACACCAGAGCTCATGAGGAGTTTGAGTGCTGTTTACTTGGACATTTGTTTTGTTGAGAATAATAACCGCAGCATGTGCAGCTTCACCCCAGAAAGTTGCGGGAGTACCTGACTCATCAAGCATAGCACGAGCCATTTGTTGGATTGTTCTGTTCATTCTTTCCACAACTCCATTTTGCTGAGGAGTTCTAGCTGTAGAGAATTCTCTTCTTATCCCATGTTCTTCACAGAAATCGAAAAATTCATTCGAGGTAAACTCCCCACCTCTGTCAGATCTGAGGCACTTAATTTTGTGTCCTGATTCATTTTCAGCCAAGGCTTTGAAGGATTTGAATTTTTCAAATGCTTCATCTTTGTGCTTCATAAGTCCTAACCAGACAAACCTGGAGAAATCGTCAATGAATAATATCAAATATTCTTCTCCTCGAGGTGTTCTTTTTCTGAATGGACCACATGTATTTGTATGTACTAGCTCAAGAGGCATGCTAGCTGATCCTTCCTTCTCAGGAAAATTAGTTCTGGTTTGCTTTCCAAACTGACATGATTTGCATATGGTGTTGTCTGGAATTTTGATATCTGGAAGGTCACGAACTGCCTGATATTTGCATGCTTTCCTTATTTGTGGAAAGCTTAGATGCCCCAACCTCCGATGCCATAGCTAGTGTTCATCATTCTTGCTCAAATAGCATTGTTGTTGTCTTTCTTCAAATATGTATAGATTATTTGGAGTCCTTCTTCCTTTGATCACTGTTTCACCTGTATCAAGATCACGAACACAACATCCATTTGATCTAAATATTACCTCTGTTCCTTGATCGCACATCTGACTGACACTCAGAAGATTATGCTTCAATCCATAAACATACAAAACATTTCCAGCTTTGACCTTCTCTTTCAACGGAGCAACGCCTTTTCCTTTTATGGCTGCAGAGATATCGTTTCTAAAGGAAACTTTCTTTCCCTTTTCTAATGCGGTATATGATTCAAGTTTTTCTTTGTCCCCTGTCATATGCTTCGAACATCCGCTGTCAATGTACCATAGACTTTATTGACCTTCTGCATAAAAGGCTATCCCACATCTTTCTGGTTGCGGTTCCTTTATTCTCCATGTTCTGAAATTTGTGGTTTGTTCCTTCTGAGTTGTCTTCCAGAACCTGCTCCTGCATTCAGAGTCTTCATGACCAAAGTTATTACAAATAGAGCATTCAACTTCATTTTCAAGAACCGAAAAGTTGTTATAAGTCCTTTTCATGGTCCCAGTCATACTTCTTTGCTTTTGAGCTTCTCTAGTCATGATTGTCTTGTAGGCAACACATTGAGCTACTTTGTGACCAAAGTTATGGCAAGAAAAACATTGGCCATTAAAGAAATTTCTCTGATAATCAGATCTATCATCCAACCGATTGTAGCTTCTATTGACATCCATTCTTGGTGCAAATTGGGAAGATTTTACCTGTGGCTGATTGTAGCTTCTGTTTGTCCTTAAGGCAGCTTGTCCCTGAATTTCTTGATAGTCTTTATTTGTTCTTGAGGTAAACTGTCCCTGATTCACCTGATGACTTTTATTTGGTCTTTGCTCGCTCCTCCTTGCTGCATCAAGATAAATTTTAGAGGTAGAAGCTTGAGATGTTTCTCCATTATATCCCAGACCTGTCTTGATCAGAGGAGAACGCTGCACATTGATAATCTCATCCAAGGTTTTAGATCCTTTAACAAATTTAAGATTAATCGCTTTTGTTTTCTCAATCTCCTTTCTAAGAAAAACAATCTCACATTCCAATTTTTCAAGATGTTTTTCCTTTTCTGCCAGTTGACATTGTAGAGAATCAATAATAGCACTTTTCTCTTCTAAGAAAACTTTGAGATTATTCATTTCTTCACAAAAGCCTTCTACATCTATAGCATCCATGTAGTCATCATCTTCAAAAGCCATTAAAAGTTTATATCTATAACCCTGTTCATCTTCGTCACTATTTGAAAGACCATCACTATCTTCATGAGTGTAATAGCTTCTCTTCTTTTCATTCTGTTTCTTGTTCCATTTAACAGGTTCCTTTCCCTTGTCATTCTTATCTTTGTGAGGAAATTTGGCAGCATAATTACCTACTCTTCCACAAGCAAAGCATTTAAAAGGTAACTTACCTCTGAACCTTCCAGAACCCCTTTGAATATTTCTGACAAAATTTGATTCTTCTTCTTCATCTTCTGGCACGTGACTTGCTTCATAATAATCTTCTTTGCCTGAAGCCTTGAAAGCAGCTTCTCTTCTGTCTGATGGACCTCCTTTTCTCATTTCATAAGCAGTTAGAATTCCGTGAAGCTGAGACATAGTAAGAATTCGTAGATTTTCTTTTTCTTCTATTGCAGATACTTTAGATTCAAATTTGGGGGAGAATGATCTTAGAACCTTTTCAACCACAATAGCCTCTTTTATTTCTTCACCCAAGTTTTTCATGCAATTAACAATCTCATCTACCCTAAGGAAATAGTTAGCCACACTTTCATCATTATACATTCTGAGAGTCTCATACTTAATCCTGAGAGTTTGAAGTTTAGCACGCTTTACCTGTTCGTCTCCTTCATAGCTCGTGACAATTTTGTCCCATATTTCTTTTGCGGATTTATAGTGCATTACCTTCATGAATTCCGATTGGGATGTACATCCTAATAGGGTACTGACTGCTTTCGCATTTGTTTCATACTTCTTTTTCTCGGCTGCATTTGTAGGAGTAGCTGAAGGAAAAGTGTAGCCTGTCTCTACGATGTCCCAAACTTCTATACCAAGAGATTGAAGATAGGCAGTAACTCTTACCTTCCAATAATTGAAGTTTGTCCCATCAAAAACCGGTGGCCTGATTGATGCTTCTCTCTCGTAGTTGCTCATGATGAACGATCTACCTTCAAGCGATCAAGCTTCTCTGAAGGACCTGCTCTGATACCAATTGTTGGAAATAATACTGAGATGAGGGGTGAATCAGTATTATCAGATCAATAAAAATTTTTCAATACTCAGAAACATATACGCTACTTCAGTTAAGTGAACCAGCGTGTACACGCTACTGTGTCTAAAGCAACCAACGTATAACCAGAAATCTTATGATTCAGTTAGTTTATCTTCAGTAAATGCATCATGACATTATTAACCATATTAAAAGTAAACAGGTGCAGTATAACAGAACAGATCATCACACAAAAGCCACACACATGAACACCATGATATAAGGTGGAAACCCAATGTGGGTGAAAACCACCTGCTGCAAGTCGTCTCTATCTTTCTTTAATAAGAAACTTCAGTTTACAATCTTTTGTACTGGTGCAGCCTTATACCAGTACGTAGGCTACAACCTGCAGAAGGCTACAACCTTCTCTCATTTTCCAAACTCTCCTGGAAGGGAGCTCCAACCCCCTTTGCTCTTGTACTAGCTAAGATACTAGTACGTAGGTGATGGCCTACAATCTTCTTTCCTTCAGGTACCGCTTTTCATCAATTTTCAGACTGGATACTCCTGAAGCACAACATTTCAATCTGAAGACCATGATTCATTCACTTTTCATAGCAAATCATAGAAGCACAAAACAACCAATACTAGCATCATCAAACTTTGAATCACTGAACCACTGAAACCATGTCAACACCCAGTCACCAGAACACAGAGCAGACTACAGAACCCTGCAATAACAGACAGACCCAACTGCAACCCAAAAATTAAGCTTCAAAAGATATACGCTACTTCAATGAAACAAACCCACATATACACGCGCTTTTACCGAAGCCAACCTGCGTGCAGATATAAAAATAATTTCTCATAACTTGCAGCTGTACCAGACATCAGTCATACTTAGAACATAACATTGCGTCAGTATGCAGATCTAAAAATATGCGTAATCAACCATATGCCGATAGTTCATTTCAAACAATTTGATCCCGATCTATCCTTCCATCAACCGATGTGATCTCTCCTTAGCTCAGATCAAGCAATGTATCATCAACCCAGAACCTACATACTAGATCTCTTTCTTCATTAGATATTCAAGAATTTTTCGATGCACTTGCCTAATGATCTTCTTCTCCTTATATAGCCTTAGGCCCTTCTCAATACCACGGTCCAAAACCATAGAAATACAATACCATCAACTTCAAAACTCGGGATCAACACGACTGTCGAGATACTTTGGTCCAAAATGATAGGCTCAAGTACCAAGGACTAACTACCACGGACCAAAGGGAAGCTTCTTGACATGTACGCTCTTTTATTTTCATGAAACTACATGTATACGCGACTTTGTATATAGCGAGCCTGCGTATCCGCGACTTAGTATATAGCGTACCACCGTGTATATGCATCTTGGGCTTAATGAACCTGCGTATATGAAATTTCTCTTCATTCTTGTAGTCTGGACTGAGATCTATCATCAAAGAGAGCTTCCATCAAGGACAACACCTGTACTGTAGCGCCACACCTGTGCCAAAATGCCAACAGATTATTCATACAAAAATACTATCTCTTTGACATGAGAAGAAGGATCCACGATTAAGGCCTTTCCTTCTCTTCTAGCAGTGTTCATGCACTATGACTAAAATATTATCTGTATGCCAACATAAGTCAATTAATTTCTACTGAAAAAGAAAAGGATTCTTGGACTGACCAATCTTACTATAGAACTGAGTTTTTTCTTTTTGTTTATGCTCACAGGGTCTCAATGCTAGCGGCCAATGTTGCCATAATTTAGCTGTATGTTCACAATAAACTAGAGTTATTAGAGAAAAACTAATCAGACTTCAGAAATAAAAAGAGGGAAAAAATAAATGGGATAGGAATACTATGAAAATAATGGGAGGGAATATTTATCAGGGACATTAGATTTAAAATAGAGTAATAAATAATAGGGGAAACAAGAAAAGGGACAAGGGAAAAAATTTTCAGTGAATAGACGGAAGAACAGAAAGGGGAATAAGGAATTATGTAGAAGAAAGGGTTGGGTATACTATCTCTCTCTCTCTCTCTCTCTCTCTCTCTATATATATATATATATATATAGATGTATGTATGTATATGAAGGAATTAATGAAGAATAAAGAGGGAATGTAGAAAGGGGAAATAGAGGAATGACATAGTACTCTATTACGATAATGCCTATGTCAAAAACAATGCTGTAACATGTATAACCATTAAATGCAACAAGAATTATTATGCCACTTGTATAAAATTCTAACATGCCACCTTCCCTAAACTTTGATAAGGGCTATGTCTATGTTGGTCCTTTCTACGACCACCAAGAGTCCCTATAGAAACCTGCCTCTTCTCGGAAGTAGGTTAGCCATTCATATAAATTCAAGTGGCATCCCATTTTATTAGAAGATAATCTAATTACCAGCGATCTAGTTTTCAAGTAGATCCTTACAAAACTTTGACAATAAGATGGTTTTCACAATTATGCATTATTTATTTTTTCCTTTTTTTACTGTTTGATTATTCTTGGAAAGAGCATATTAAAAGATAATCACTAAAGGTTTGTATTCTCCCATGCCTACCATTTTCAAATTTGACTATTTTTGAACTTGCTACATAAAATATTCCTTGGTGTTCGGTTGAAGATACACTCTAAGCCTATATCCATTCACCAAGAAAACAACACCCTGTTCATCAATGGTTTCTATCTCCACTACTCCATCCTCAAAAACTTTGACCAATTCGTAAGGTCCCAACCAACGTATATGAAGTTTCCCCTTAAAATTTTTGAACTTTGAGTCATAGAGGAGCACCCAATTACCTGATTGGAGATGATTTATCTTGATTAGCATATTAAGACATTTACTGCATTGTTTCTACATCAAAACAATTTGTTGTACAACATCTCTTCTTATCTCATCCATCACTTAATTGCAGAAGGCGTTGTTGCCATGCCTTCAAGATATCCAATTCCAATTGGACAACAGTCCTAAAAGTCTTAATCTAGACTTCGATTAGCAATAATACTTGTTTCCCGTACACCAACGTATAAGGTGTGTGATCTGTACTATTTCTCCAAGTAGTTATGTATGACCACAATGATTCTGCCAGTCTATTTTCCAAATCCTTTTTATGAAGATTTATAGTTTTTGTAAGGATGGACTCAATCATCTTATTTTTAGATTCTACTTGGCCATTTGTTTTAAGGAGATATGGTGTAGAATTCCTATGCCGAATCATGTATTGATCTACAATTCCTTTCACCAGATTAGAAACAAACTGAGGTCCATTGTTAGTAACAATTTCTCGTGGTACACCAAATCGACTAAAAATTTCCGTAAATGAGAAATCAACAACAAATTTTTCAGTAGCATAAGAAAAAACTCCAGTTTCTACCCATTTTGTCACAAAATCTATACAAACCAAGATATGTCTTTTGTTTAAGGATGTTGGGGCTATGGGTCTCATAAATTCAAAGGGCTCTAACATGACTTGCAGGCATAAAGGCATCTCATGGGATTGACCAGGTTGGGCTATTTGCTGACAACTATCACAACGCCTAACATATTGTTTCACATCCTTAAACAAGGAAGGTAAAAAGTAGATGACAAGAAGAATTTTATTTGTTGTCCTTTTGTTAGCAAAATGGTCTCCATAAGGCTCATCATGGGCGACTCTCAAGATATCAAAAACATCCTCTTCTCTTACACATCTACATATAATAATATTGAGTCCTGTGTAAAAGTGATCTCCGTGAATCCAGGAGTACAAAGCACTATTCTGAATGATGCTTCGCCTTTCTCTAGTGGATAGGTGTGGTGGTGTTTTTCCCATGACTAAATAACTTTCTATATCAGCAAACTAAGGGGAGTTTGTTGAAACAACAAAGATACGTTCATTGGGAAATGTGTCATCCTCAAAATTTGCTTGACTAGGGTTGTTCAATCTAGGGAGAAAATCATCTTCTACATTTAACTTCCTTCACCTATCAATTATAGTTATATTGAATTCTTGTAGTAAAAATAACCATCTAGTTATCCTTCTGCTAGTTAAAAGTTTATTCATTAGATATTTTATAGTATAGTGATCTATGTGTGCAAATACTTTGTATCTTGTAATGTATTGTATGAACTAATTAATAGAAAAAAGCACAACTATGAACTCTTTCTGTGTTACTATATAAATAAGCTCATTAGAGGACGAGTTTTTACTGATGAAGTAGATGGCACAGGATTGATTTTTTCTTCTTGTCCCAATGTTGCACCAATGGAAGTATCTGAGGCATCTGAGGAGATATGAAATTGAAGGAACCAACCAAGTCCCCTCAGGACTGGTGCTTGTACTAATTTCTCCTTCAGATTCTCAATATTTTTTGGAAAGATTTAGGCCAAGAGAAATCACTATCCTTAGCCAACAATCGAAAAAGAGGGGCATCTATCCTAGACAAACTCTCAATGAATCTTCAATAGTAACCCGCATGACCTAGGAACCCTCTCACTTCCCTTTGTGTTTTTGGTACAGGCAGATGTATAATGACATCTATCTTTGTTTAGATAATCTTCGGCAAAAAGATTGCACTGGTTGGTTCGAAACGCGTCGACAAAAGATTGATTATGTGATTTTGCCGAAGATTATCTAAACAATGTTATGGATCACAGAAGTCTAAATTCCTTGACATCTATCTTGGTTGGATCTACCTAGATACCCTTATCAGAGATAAGATGGCTAAGGAACACCCCTTCTTTACACATCAATCTACATTTCCTTTTGCTCAAAGCAAGGTGGGCCTCGTGGCACCTATTTAGTACTTTCTCTAAATTTCAGAGAGCTTCTTGATAGAAACACCAAATACTAAAAATTCATCCATATGAACCTCTATACACTCGAGGTCAACAAAACTAGCCAAGACTTCCATTTGAAAAGTAGTCAAAGCATTACAAAGTCCAAAGGGAAGCACTTAGTAAGCGAATGTTCCCTAAGGACAAGCAAAGGTAGTCTTGTCTTGATCCTTAGGTGCGATCTGTATTTGGTTGTAACCACTGAAGACATCTAAGAATGAGAAGTAATTTTTACTTGTAAGGGTATCTAGTACCTGATCAATTAAGGGAAGGGGAAATTAATCCTTGAAAGTGGATTTATTTAATTGTTTATAATCGATAAAAATTCTCCATCTCCCATATTTCTTCGGAACTAATACCAATGGAGAGACCCAATGGATATCAGATATAGGATAGATAAATCCGACATCTAAGAGTTTTTGAAATTATTCTTTAACAACATATCTTAATGTAAGGTTCATTCGCCTTTGGGTTTTTTGATCTGGATTTAAACAGGAACGCAATAAAATACAGAGATAACCATAAAGACAGATATGCAGCGGAAATAATACTTCATTTCATTACTGAAATATGCTTACAAATAGAAATAGAAATAACCCAGCTAGGGCGATGGTAGCTTATCTCTGAGAAGAGATGTGTCGGCTACATGCCTCTGAACTATCTTACAATGAGGCTCGAAGGCCTATTTATTGTTGAGAAACAATGGAAAACCCTTAGCATTCCAAAACCTAACCCTAGAAGATGAAACGCCAAACTATGGGCCCCGTTTGGGTAAATTGGTACATCAACTTCCCGGGGTCGTAACTTTGGCATACAATCTCCGTTTTACGCGCATGATAGCCCGTTGGAAAGATCTCTCTGAGGACTACAACAAAAAAGATGATTTTTTACCAAAAAAATCATGGAGCTAGATTTCCCAAAAAACGTCGTTTAGGGCCTCAAAACGGCTCCAGAAGTTTAGGACCCGAAAAACTGCTAAAAATAGTAAACTGCGCTATAATTAAGGAAACTGAAAATGTTGAGAGGAAAAATGGTGGGGGTCTAGGTGGACTTGGCAGGTGGCCACCAATATCCACCTGGATCATTCCTCCCCCCTTAGGAAGCAATGGTCCCCATTGCGCTGAGTTCCTCCATGAGATGGGGAAACTTTTGCTGAACTTGGTCCCTAGTGAGCCACTTGCCATTGTGAAGGAGTTGGCCTGCTTTGACAACTCGATACAGCTGAATATTATGTTGGCGATTATTCTTGATCTGTGTGTCCATGATTCGATCAGTTGCAGCTTGTTCCATGCAATCTGGATTTAATTCTGTGGGTGTGAGCTGTTCTGCAATGTCGGATGTATCTAGCAATGGTGGAAAGTATGGTCGCAGGCGGTCCACATTGAACACTGGGTGCAGGCCAAGGAATGGGGGACTGCTGAGTTCAAATGCATTGTCTCCCACAGCCTTAGTAATGGTGTAGGGACCATATCAGAGTGGTCTCAGTTTCCGATAGGCTCCAGTAAGGCGTTCCTTTTGCAAATGCAACCAGACTTTGTCGCCCACCTGAAACTTGTGTGGCACCCGATGTTGATCATGTCGCTGCTTGTACTTGGCATTTGATTTCTCCAGAATGTCATGGACCTGCTGGCGAATATGTTGGATGTGTTCAATGAAGCTGGTTGCCTTGTCTGTTTCGGACTGGACATGAGTTGAATCTGTGTGAGTAGCTGCAAGTGGCATGGCCACATCAATGGGGCATAGTGGCTGGAATTCCAAGCCCACCTGAAAAGGGTTGTGGCCAGTCGAGCTATGAAGAACTCGGTTGTAGATGTGCTGAACATAAGGGAGGCTCTCATCCCATGTGCGTGGATGCTTTGAGTTGTACATGCGCAGAATGTGTACAATCATGCTATTGACAACCTCTCTCTGGCCATCAGTTTGAGGATGGAAAGCTGTGGATTTAGTGAGTTTGGTGTCTAGCATTGACCAGAGGCTGGACCAAAATGTACTGAGGAACTGACTATCCCGATCTGAGATGATAGACTGTGGGATCCCAAAGTGCACCCACACTCGTTCGAAGAAGAGTTTAGCAGTGGCTTTTGCTGTGATATTCTTCTTGCAGGCTGCCATAATGGCCATCTTCGAGAACTTGTCGACGACCACAAAAACACAGTCATTTCCATGCTTAGTGGAAGGAAGTCCTGACATGTAATCCATGGAGATGGATTCCCAAGGTCGACTAGGGGTAGGCAGCGGGTTATAGAGGCCTTGCTTCTTAATGGTCAGTTTGGCAATGGCACAGGCAGTACATGATCTGATATACTTCCCGACATCTTGTCGAAGATTCGGCCAATAGAAATACGTTTGCAGTACTGCCACCGTTTTCTCGACCCCGAAATGCCCAGCAGTTCGACTATAGTGTGCTTCCCAAATCATCTTGGCACGCTCACTTGAAGGAACACAAAGGTGACCCAGGTGGCATAACAGGGCATCCTGGAGGTGAAAATATGGAACATGCCGACCCTCCAAGAGTGTCTGGTATGTGTGGCCAAATTCTGGGTCGCTTTTGTAGAGAAGTGGCCAATCAGAAGTCTCGTGCCCACAAGAGTTGAGCACAGTGGTTAACGCCATGATCGGTGGTCGACTGAGGCAATCTGCAACATTATTGGTGCTACCCTTCTTATATTTGATATTCAAATGGAATAGCTGCAGGTATGTAGACCACTTCTGATGGCGATCATTTTGCAATTTCCCTTGGGTCTGTATGAATTGGAGGTGTCGGTGGTCTGTGTGGATGACCGTTTCCTTCCCCAAAATGTAATGCTTCCATTGTCGGCAAGCTTGCACAATGGAATACATCTCTTTATCATAAGTGGGATAGTTCTGGACTGTGTCTGAAAGTGTTTCACTGTGATATGCCACTGGATGCCTATGTTGAGTAAGGACTGCCCCAATAGCATAGTCAGAGGCATCTGTCTCGACCTCAAATGGTTGTTTTAAATCTGGTAATGCAAGCATTGGTGCCATGCAGAGGCGATCTTTCAACTCTATGAATGCCTTCTGTTGAGATTCAGACCAAAAAAACTTTGCGTTCGCTCCTCCCTTGGTGACTTGACTCAAGGGCCAAGTGATATGAGAGAACCCCAACACGAATCTGCGGTAGAAGTTGGCAAGACCTAGAAAGCTGCGGAGCTCTGTCAGAGTGGTTGGAGATGGCCAATACCAAATGACTTGGATCTTGGCTGGATCCACATGCACCCCCTGTTCATCAATAATGTATCCTAGATACTGAACCTGGGTCATGCCAAAAGTGCATTTCTCCAAATTGGCACATAGCTTGTGTTGCCGCAATGTTTGGAGAACCTGTCGGATGTGGTGGAGGTGCTCTTCCCAACTCTGGTTGAAGATCAGAATGTCATCCAAGTATACCACTACAAATGAGTTGGTGAATGGCCGCAAGATGTCATCCATTAGCCTCATGAAGGTTGCAGGAGCATTCGTCAATCCAAAAGGCATAACCAACCATTCGAAAAGGCCCTCCTTGGCTTTAAAGGCAGTCTTCCACACATCAGAGGGTTCGATTGGTACCTGGTGATATCCTGACTTTAGATCGATCTTGCTAAAATATTTTGCCCCCTTTAGTTGGTCCAAGAGGTCATCAATCCATGGGATCGGGTACCTATTACGGACAGTGATCTTGTTCAGTGCCCGATAGTCAATACAGAGTCTCCAAGTCCCATCCTTCTTCTGTACCAACACAATCGGGCTCCCACAAGGTGATGAACTCGGACGGATGTGACCTTTCTGCAGCAGCTCCTGAATCTGCCTCTTGATTTCATCGTTCTCCAGAACGGAGCGCCGATAAATTGGTCCATTGGGTAGTGGCGCACCTGGGGTCAGATCGATGGAGTGCTTGACCTGACAGTGCAGAGGGACCCCTGCGGGGGAGGTGAAGATATCCTCGTATTCCTCCACGACCTTGTCCATCTGTAGTTATCATGCAGAAGGGCCCTGCCTGGAGGCTGTGGCCACCGTCTTCCTCTTTCCTTGATGGCGTATCATCAGGAAAACAAATTTCCCGGTTTTGGAAATGAGCTTACTACATTGTTTTGCAGTAATCAAAGAGATGGCGGTAGATGGTGCTACCTCTGGTATCTTGTACAACTTGTTTCCCAATGTAATAATAACAGCACAGGGCCTTGATTCATACATAGCATGTCGCTTCCACAAGTATGGTTGCCCTAATAATACATCACAAAATTCAAGGGGAGCAATGTCACACAATACCTCATCCGTGAAGGGCTTGATGTTGTATGGAAGGCGACACTGCTAGCTCACATGAAGATCCCGTCCTTGGTGAAGCCACCCGATGGTGTATGGTTGTGGATGTGCTGTGGTTGGTAAGCCCAACCGCTTCACGACCTCTGCTGAAATGAGGTTCTTTTGGCTCCCGCTATCGACAATGAACTGTAGTGGGGAGCCCTTTACCCACATATGGGAGTGGAAGAGACGCTGCTCCTCCTCTGGATCTTCGGGTTCATTTTTCTGGACCTTGGCGGTAGCAACAGTGGCGTTGAGATTTGCATTAATGATCTACTTCCCTTTGTCATTCCCCTTGTCGGGTTCTGACTCAGAGTTGGAACATGCGTCTGATTCTGAAACCTTTAGCTCAGCCACCAGTGACTGCTTGGCCCGACACTCACTTGTGTTGTGAGTGGAGCTCTTATGGAACTCACACCATTTCGGCTTCGCGGCACTGTTCTTTTCTTGCAGCTTTGGTGGGTTGTCTTGGGCTGCCCCGCCTTGGCTTTGTCCTTTGTTCTATGGTTTAGGGGCACCTTTCCCTTGCTTCTGATTCACAGATCCAAAGTCTCGCTTCCTTTGTTTAAACTTCTACTCGATCTTGACGGCATATCGATATGTTGTGCCAAGCGAGGAGATGTTCAGGAATTCTATTTATTCCTGGATGTACTTATGCAAGCAGCCGCGATATTTGACTATCAAATGCTGCTTCGTATCCTTGATTCCCAACTTTGTGCGAAGGGTATGGAAAAGATTGGTGAACTCCGGCACGTCTTGGTCCCTTCCCTGCCGCAGCATGGTCCACTTTATGTATTCATCCTCATAGCTTCCGACAGGGTAGTACTGCTTCTTGATGGCATCTCGGAATGAATTCCAGGTGGGTGCGGCTGAAAATAGTGAGCCGGTATTTTCATCCTTCTATTCGCAGTAGGTTTCCCACCAGTCTTTGACGTGGGGGGCTGCTTTGAGGAGGGCAAAAACAATCTTTTCCCGACTCGAAAATTCATGAACAGAAAAATAACCCTCTAGCAGATTTAACCATTTATCTACGGCATCTGCGTCTATCTGACCCTCGAATATGGGGATTTCAAAATTAACTTGTACCTTAAAGGGCGTGGCATTTCTAGAGTAGCTTCTGGAAGCCGATGCATCGCCTCTAGGTAGCCGCTGAAGGATTTGGGAAAAACTATCCATCATCGCGTTCCGTTGTTGCTCGAGGGCTTCTTCGAGCAAGATTTTGATAGGATCTCCTGCCCCCTCGTCTTTCTTCTCATCCGCCATGGGAGGTCATCGGGATTTTCGAGGCTGGTCTCGCAAAGGTTCGACCAGTTCAAGCCCTAACTCCTTATATCCCGACCTCGTTGGGGACATGCAAAGAAAAACAGAGAAAAAACAGACCGCTCTGATACCACTGATCTCGATTTAAACAGGAACGCAATAAAATACAGAGATAACCATAAAGACAGATATGCAGCGGAAATAATACTTCATTTCATTACTGAAATATGCTTACAAATAGAAATAGAAATAACCCAGCTAGAGCGATGGTAGCTTATCTCTGAGAAGAGATGTGTCGGCTACATGCCTCTGAACTATCTTACAATGAGGCTCGAAGGCCTATTTATTGTTGAGAAACAATGGAAAACCCTTAACATTCCAAAACCTAACCCTAGAAGATGAAACGCAACTTCCCGGGGTCATAACTTTGGCATACGATCTCCGTTTTACGCGCATGATAGCCTGTTGGAAAGATCTCTCTGAGGACTACAATGGAAAAGACGATTTTTTATCTAAAAAATCACGGAGCTAGATTTCCCAAAAAACGTTGTTTAGGGCCTCAAAACGGCTCCGGAAGTTTAGGACCCAAAAAACTGCTAAAAATAGTAAACTGCGCTATAATTAAGGAAACTAAAAATGTTGAGAGGAACAATGGTGGGGGTCCAGGTGGACTTGGCAGGTGGCCACCAATATCCACCTGGATCATTTTTCGGACATGTTGGGAACCCTCCTAAATATAAATATGACGAGTACAAGTTTCAAGAGGGATTCCTCTCTTGTCCTCATAACTCCATGCAAAGGCATGAAGGTGATCTCACAACAAGCTCACCAACTACCCTTGTTGGGGTCCAACAGGTCTAGGTATGAACCAATGTATAAATATTTTCTTGGACTTACCTCAACAAGAGTAGTGTCTAGCTCATGAACATTTGTTGTGGCTACCAAAATTTGTAATGATGATGATGATAAGGATTGGGGATCACAATTTTCCAGAAAACTTGGACTAAAAATTTGATGAAGTGATCCAAAATCCTACATAGTGTCCAGGTTATCCAGAAAATCTTGGATCACACTCACCTCAGTCGACTTAGCATACTGGTGAATCATGGAAAGATACCGAGTCTCCTCATCACTATTATCATAATCCAACCACAAGGTATCATGAAGCTCCTGGATAAATCTAGTAGGTGGGTACAAGGTGACCTTCTTCCTAGCATCCCCATGAGAAATATACATGTCATCAGAGAGACAACCAATATAGGAATTTGTTGTAGCAAGCCATGGTCATCTCATGATCAAAGGGTGTGCCCTAATAAAATTATTTAGTTGTAAAAAATTGAAATCTTCGGGGTACTCCCATGAGTCAATTGAGACAATCACATCATCTAACACACCCTCCGACTTGAATTTGGATTTATTAGCAAGTTCAAGCACAGTGGGGGTAGGGAGGATGTGTGTAAACCAAAATTGATCCATGGTTTTCTTAGTCATCACATTAATATCCGCTCCAAGGTCTATCAACAAATTGGGAACGAGGATATCACCTATCTGAACAAAGAAAACTGGGTTTCGAGGATCAATATATTTCTCAACTTGAGCACATACTGTCATTAACTCAACCGCTCTCCAAAAAAACTGGATACTGTGTGGTTCAACTCTCTTCCTCCTTGGATTTTTAAGACAGAGTTCCCTAAAAAGTTTGGTACATATATGAATCTCTTTTATAGCCAACAGTGAGGAACCTTTATGCAAAGGTTTCTCAACTCAAAAGCTAGGTCATACTCAGGGGTAGGGTCAATTTTCTCCACAACCAACCTATGTGGAAAGGGAGGTTGGTTTGAATAAGAAGGTAAGGGCTATAAGTCTATAGGAACAGGCTGAGAAGTAGTATCATTGTTTGAAATATTAGGATTTTCTGCCTCAGGTTTCTCCTCAATTATTACTACAGGTTCCTTTTCTTTTCTTTTTTGTTTTTATGAATTTATTACCCTTCTTGATCTCAGCTAGAGGTCATTGACCCTAACTGGCATGGAATGATAAGTAGGGAAAGGGAGTAGTCCAATGGAGTGAATATTTGTACCACTTTATTATTGGGGTTGGGAACAGGATGTGCTAACAACTGAGGTGGTTGGAATGGTGGTTGAAATGGAAATGGTGGTGGCATAGGTTGCATCTGTTGAGGGAGAGAAATTGGTAGTGTAGGTTGTTCCATAGGATGAGGTGCATACGATGTAGGATATGAATGTGTAGGCATGTGATAAGAAAAATGAGAGTGTGGTGGTGCCCTCCATCCTTGTTGCCAAGGAGGAGGAGGAGACTGCCCATACTGTGAATGATACACATGCTACCAATATTGAGGATAATTCATGTTTTGTAAAGAATATTATGGTGTATTATAACTAGGAAAATATGGTGCAGGTCCAACAGTCATACTTGTACTTATTCGTGGCCATTATTTTTGTGCCTCCATAATGTGTAATGGCTCAAATACCAAATGCTCCCCTTCAAATGCTACTTCCAATCCTAGTATGGATGGGAATTGCTCGATAGGACGCTTACCTACATATATCACACAATTATTACACTTTTGACATCTACAGGGAATTCACCTAAAATATTTTTTTCTACATTTTGGACAACAAATGGACAACATTTCTTGTTCTTCTACTACTTTCTGCTAAAATTTTAAAGAATCTATCTGCTTACTAACAATATTCATAATTTCAGTTTTCATGTTATCCATTTTATTTTCCAAACCAATGATAATAGAATCCATAGATCCAAATCTGATGTTCCTAAAATTTCCTCTAATTCCCTTACCAGATTTGGATTGATTTCGTGAACATTTCCTGCACAAGTCATAAACCTGGTTAAAAGAAAATTGAGAAATGTCCCCATATCCTAACAGATTCAAATTATTCCTAGAACCATTTGAAATTCCTCATAGGAACAAGGTTCTAATAGTGCTCATATCAAACTTATGATTTGACCTTTGAAGGATGTATAAAAATCTCTCCAAATAATCCTCCAAAGTTTCATCATCACCCTGCTAAATAGTAAAGATTTCATCCTGCATTTCTTGTGTTTTACAATATTCCTGATATTTATTCAAGAAAACCCTCTTCATTTGCTCCCAAGAAGTAATAGTGTTTCCTCCCAACCCCATGAACCAGCGTAAAGATGAGTCCTTAAGGGCTGTAGGGATAATATTGAACTTCTGGGCATCCAATGAATAATCATAACTTCTACAAGGTATATCGAACTAGAAAAGAAAAGAATTAGTATCCTCATGTACCTTACCATGGAAATGCGAAAAAATAGAAGGTGGAATATCTTTCATTTGAATGATTTCATTAGGGTTCACAATTGGAAACCCAAAAGTGGGCTTCTCTTCCAATGACTAATTTTCACCAACCCCCTCAACATGCACTTCTTTTTATTTTCCATTCTTTTTCCTCCAGACAAACTGCCTCCTACAAACTGCGAAGATTGACTATGTGCCAGTCCAAACAATATCCTTCTTCCCAACCAATGGATGTGATACCCCCGAACTATTGTTTCCAGAATCTAGGTGAAATGTACCAACTTCATTGGTCTATTTCTTCTTGGAGTTTTTGCCTACAATATAATGTTCATTGTGAGAAAATTGTTTTGATTTATCAATATTTCCTCTTCCCTTCTTGGGCTTTGGAACCCTACCTCTCCTAGCCATGCAGTTTAAAAGAAAATAAAATTAGAAATAAATAAAACATTGTGACGACTCTTTCTATCTCAAAAAAAGTACATCCAACAATAAAAAAAAATCCCTCTTCAAATACTTCAGAATAGAAGCACACACCTGCTTAACAAAAAAATGCAAAAATTACCTCTATTGTAGAAAGAAAATTAGAATTGACCAATATTTCTTCAACTGCCTCCCCAACAACGGTGCCAAAATGTTGGTTGTCAAGACATCCTCAAAATTTACGTTTCAAACTAGGAGATCATATACTTTGAGGCATAACACAATCAATGCCAAGAAGGACTAGTAAACTCTGTATTACAAAACCCTATCTCCAACCAAACATTAAATCTCTCTAAGTTTTGGAAAAGAAAAAGATCAAGAACCCTACTATTTTGTTCCTGCACTAGCTGATTTTGAAATCTCAAGATCACTCTGGTTACTAACCACACCACTCATGAACCATTCAAACTGACTGAGATCATAAACAAAAAATAAATCACTCGATTAACCACAAACGCCACTCAACAAACTCCAAGATGAACCAAAGAATCACACAGGCAATCTCACTGTTGTTAAAGAAGTCACCATTGTGTTTATGCTGCCAAATAACAAAATCCTTTTCACTATGTGCTTTGGAAAGAAAAATATTGTGATAAACAAACCATGAGCATGTGAATCTAAGAAACTCACTCTATCCTTAATCACACAAGAAACATCAATCTTCAGATCTCAGAGTTGACTTAAGCTTCAACCAAAAGGAATGACTCCAATCATACACAGTCAAAAGGGAATCAAGTTCAAGTAAAGAAAACAAAACATCAACCTTGCCTCTGGAACAATCTCTTCTTCACATTGGCTAATTAAAGCATAAAATTTCTTCTTTGACACTGGTTAACAAAACATAAAAAGGTTTCTCCTCCTTAACAGTCAAACACTCTTTGTCTCCTCCTTCCACCTCTCAGATTACTATACAAAAATGGAGTATTCAAATCAGTATTATTTCAAATCACATTTATAAACCATTCCTATGTTGTTTAATTAAACCCTGAATATGATAGGAAAACTTCAAATGAGTGGACACACACTCTTTCTAAATAGGAAATGTATAAGACCTAATTCCTGTACCAACCCTAACCATCCAATTTATAACTTGTCAAGACCTTTGTATTCTACATTATCACAATAATAGAAAGAAAGGTGACTCAATTATTTGAATCATGTAAATATCTCAGTCCCATAGGTGTTCATGTTAACAATCAATCACACAAGAGAAGCTAGAAAATCCACTCTAGAATGAAAGAATTGAACTGAAGAAACTATATCATTAATATTATATTTTGAATCTTTCAAATTAGAAATTCACAACAACAAGAAGGCTAGAGACAAACATTAAATCTATGTTTTCAAAGAAATATTATGTCCCACTTTAGCTATTTGAAGCAATAAACGATCATTACATATTCAAAAGAAAACTCATTAAACCCTAGATCTGGTCGACCACACATAGTCACAAAGCTCATTTGTTTCTTACACACACATCAATAATAAGATCCACACTCCAATATTCATTCCAACGAACACATGACTACCACTTAAAAAGGGTAACGAGCTAGGTTGGTCGAGCCCTGGACAAATAGCTCATTCCCTTAAAAAGAAAACAAAGAATGATTAAATGTTAAGGGCACATATATATCACATTATGTTGGCTTGGTGGGGCTTGACCCAGGTTTAGGATTAGTTAGCCAAAGAAATCCCTACACTACTGGACCTTTCGGCATCAGCTCGCGGAGTGCGGATTGAAGTCTCACTCGAATCAGTATGGAGGGATATTAGAACCAAGTTTCTGCACCCTAATATGGTTGTGATGTCGGTTTATTCCTTCTATTCCTGCTTTTGTGCAAGTCGTTGAGTTCTAGGGCTCTATCTGTCTAGCCCTTTACTTTGCCCTTCGATACCTCCGCGAAGGGGTACGATTGGCCTTCGCGCAGCCCTAACCTATGGTTCATATACCTTCGTGTTGCTAGGGCAATGTATCATGCAGATTCCCTTAGGCCTCTGCGCACTCAGCTACAGAGCCTTTTCTTACGCTAAGACGTGAAACTTAGATTTCTCTCCTTATTGCTCAAGACTTCATCTACAACCTATGACTCCAAAAAACTACTTAGATTTTACTTACTTAGCTCTTTTTATATAATCCCTTGGTCCACAGGCCATGGGTAGGTCTTTATAGATGACTTTACTTTACAACATAAGGGTAGACAACCCTTTATGACTCCTGACACCTTCGCTCTCCATGACCACAAAATGTAGAGAATTTACAACTTTATTACAAAATTCGACCCAAAACATGGGCTTTTAGCCCCAAAACTTTCCTTGGGGGATAATGTTCCCAACAGGCCCCTAACACAAACATCATGACATGCCCTTGAGTCACTTGGTAGGTGCGGGGATCTTAGAACAAAGACCTCCCGATTCGACCTGTATGACCGTAACCTCAGCAGTGCATTGTGCGGCTGCTTGCTTCGCGTCTTCAACCATCTACTCAGTCACTGCTCCTAAACTATCGACCTGAAGCTTTTGCTAAGTTTCTTGCATAGTCACAATCTTTCCTTCAATAGAGGCTATGACCATGTAAGCCTCATCCATCCCGAGCTTTAGTCGTGCCTTCAACACTGCTTCCTTGTGCAGTGCTGCATCCACCTATTCTTTCAGCTCCTTGGCCTCCTACAGCTTTGCCAGTCTCTGTGTGAGCGCGACGGTTTGCGTTGTTCCCTTGACCTCATTATAGCGCTGATGTAGCTCGCGTGCTTCTGTCTCTAGTTTCTGTACTGTAGGGTCCTCCTACAAGCTCGTTAGGACCTTGAATGATTGCTCAAAAAGTTGCGTGCAGTCTGCTACTGCACTGTCAACCACCGCTATTGCTTCTGTGACAATGGTTGCAAATTGCTCCTTTACTTCTAGCAGGGTTGAAGGCTAGGCCTTCAAATATAACTCAATGTTCTGCAGGTTCAACTCCAACTGAACCCTCGCCATTTCTGTACGCGCGTCACGCACCCCTGTAGCCAGCTTGTGGATGTGCACCTCAACTGGTTCTTCCTCAGGAATGGCCAACTCTAAGACCATTCGTCATGCCTCCTCGATGACCTACATGATACACTTGTTTTGGTTAGTTGCCTTGGTCACGACGGCGATGGAAGAGTCTTGCTATAGTGCCATCTACTCATTGTTGATCCGCTGCTCACTAATCACTTGGAGGGTGCAGTGCTCACGTGCCATCACTCCATCCTGCAAAAGGTGGAGCGCTTCACGAGGGAGCGCTACTAGATTCAACCCTACTCCCTTGAGGGTGCTGAGAGCAGACTTGTCAGCTTCATTCTCTATGGTCAGTGCTCCATTAGGTAGCACGATCACACTAGAAGCCTTCGCACGCAGCATCTTGGCAGCTTCTGAAGTGTCGATAGCAAGGCTGGTGGACAACGTGCCAGCTTGTGACACGCGGGTTTGTAGCTCTTGCAGACCTGTCTGGATAGCCCCCAATACTAGTTGTTGTTGCTGCTCAAATTGCTGTAGGGCCTCTGCAGTGACATATTACTTCGTGTCATTGATGTCATGTAAATCACCCTCGGTGAGGGTGATTGGGTCCAACGATGTCTTAGTAGTCTTGGATTTCTTCCTGGACCCTCCTTTCTCTTACTCCCTTAGACGCTTGATGCAGGTAGACGTCACCTATGGGTCTGTGCTATGCTGTTCTGTTTGCTCATCTGCCTCTTCCTCTGTCTCAAGTGAAGGCAACCTCGCACCTTTGTTATAGCCCTGCTTTATTCCACCTGCTTACTTCTCCGTCTGTTGAGTGGGATCGCGCTCCGCTTGGGCCTTGTCAATGGCCTCTTTCTTTCTCTTTTCAGCCAGCTGCATCATCTTGAGCTTGGCCTCCTCCTTCTTTCTCTGCACGGTGAACTTGCTCCCACCCACTGCCAAGTTTGTTTTAGTGTGCCACTCTACCAGTCAGTGATCAAGTACTGCATTAATGGCGTCATCCATTTCCAGGTAAGGCAAGTCATACCATGTCTGTGCAGGGTCATTCTACGCCCTGATGGTCACATGGTGAAAATTTTCTTTAAACTTTACGTAGCCCTGCAGGTTAGAAAACACCATAGGCAACAAAGCGTACTTCGCTGCTTCCTTGATGTATTGCGCATCCTTTGTCACCCACAACAAAGCGTACTTCACTGCTTCTATTAGATCTGGTGCAATCGAAGGGAATTGACTATCATCTGGTAGCTCTCATTCTACCAGCACAATAGAAAACAACAGCCACACGTAGTGGAACATCTTGCCGAGCTCCTGTGGATCACGACAATTCACAAGGAACTCACCGTGGAGATAGTCTGCCCAATTGAACTGAACTCCTTTGGTGAACTACGCTGCTAGCGCAACGACAGACACCGACACCTCATTGGCGTGACACTTCCTCATCACCTTCCCTGCTAAAATCTGTGTAGCCACCTTTACAGCAAGGTCATATATGTTGGATATGGCATTTCCACGCAGCTTCTTTACCAGCTTAAACTTATCTTTCATGGCCTCAATGAGGGCCTGCTCACCACCTTTTCCGCTAAATATCATGGCCGAATTTTCTCATGTGTAAGGAAAATGCATGATCCTATGGATCAACCTATCAGTGATGGGTATTAGCTCCTCTAGCCACAGACACCCATAATGCACCAAGCATAGTAGTTGCTTGATGACCAATACTATAACTGGGGTGCGGTTGTAGTGCAGCACCCATAGCAGGTTGAGAAAACCTGCCTTGTATACTCCTCTGAGCCACTTCTGTAGCTCCAATGCGGTCATTCTGGTGGTTGTATCGATAATGTGACACATCAGCTGCTCAGTCACCAGGGGTGGGAACTTCTCATGGTCAACCAGGTCCCAGTCTTCGATTTTTAACAGAGGAACCCACCCCAAGCATGGTCCTTCAAAAATAATTTCATCCGGCAGCAGAGGGGTTTGCAAGGGGACCTTGCTCTCATCAATATCTTTTGGCACCTTGTTCTTGCCCTTGCATAGAGGGACATACTCAGGAAACTGGGTGATAGGGTCAGAACCTTGGGCTTCAACTTCCTCCACATCTATCCCCACATCCCCATCATCCATCAGGATGTCTCCGATTTCTTCCTCCTTCGGCTCCAGATTGATGGCTTTTCCCTTTTCCTGTGCAGTAGGCTTTGGTGGGTTTCTTCTTAGCGATGCACACACTGGTATCACAGGCTGCTTGCCCTTTTTATCCTTTGTGCTCTCCTTGTTTGGGGTGGGCTTTGGTCTCAACATCCTTGGTGATTTGGGGACTTTCACTAATACTTCAGAAACCTCTGGAGTAGCTTCTTCCATAACAATTTCTGGCACCGACTCCTCTGCTATCTCTTCCTTGGTATTTATAGCTATTGTAGGTGTTGACATAATGCTTTCCAATAGTGCTTGTGACGTCAATGCTAAGTTCTAAAGCGATGGACTCACTATCAGAGCTTTGAAGAATTCTCGGTCCATGTGCGTCAAAGAGCTCAACAACTCAATTCTCAAAATTCCAAGTGTTTTTCGCTGCGCAGCCACCTGTAATTTATATGGAATTTTGAATTCAAATCTGACTGTTCACCCCAAATTCGGTTCATTAATGCGAGATTGGCAACATATTTTCAAGGATTTGACCCATAAATTCCATCTTAAATGCCGGTCACTCGCTCCATTTGGCTGCATTTCTACTGTCAAGTCATGAACAATGACTTTAATAGTCACTTTCCGGCTGACCTGCATGATTTCTCCCTGGGTAGCGCAGCTCCCTTCGCGCTTCCGCAAACCTTGTGACACTTCCTTGCTTCGCACAATCCTCCAATTGCATAACTCCTCAACCCGGGTAGTGTAGTTTATAGTCCCGCGCCTCCTTTTAGTTGCCTGGAGCGCTAAGACTATGCTACCTTCATATAGTCACATGGTTAGACCACTAGTGTATGGCTTCAATCGACTGCCATTCACCTTTCCTAGGAAGGGATCTCCATTCAATTTAACCAACTGAACTGCTCCTCCGTCAGTAATCTCCTTAATGACATAGGGCCCTAACCAGGGCATCCTGAATTTCCCTGGAAACATGTCAAACTTGTTGTCATATAGCAAAAACAGGTCAATTACCTTAAAGGTGTGCAACTTAATGTGCCAATCATGCCATGATTTTTCGCGCTGCTTTTGGACCTGTTGGTGAAATCCAGCTAGGAATATTTCTTCCTCAAGCTCCGTCAGCTTCACGAGCGTTTCTTCCAGGGCTCCACGGTCCGTCATCCCTCTGAGTGCCACTATGCACAGACTAGGCACAATGTATTCCATGGGCATCACCGCTTCAACGCCATATACAAGCCTAAAGGGTGTTTGTCCAATCAACTTCTTGCATGTCATCCGATAGGCCCATAGTACTGCAGGTATGTGTAGGTCCCAATCACTTTGCTGAGCGTTGCAAACCTTGTTCAATGTATTTTCTAGCACTTTATTGAATTCTTCCACTGTCTCATTAGCCTGTGGGTGATAAGGCATTCTTTTTTGGTGATACACCTAAAATTCCTTCGTCAGCGCACTGATCGTCTTGTTCAGAAAGTGCATAACGCGATCACTCATCAAAATCTTTGGAAACCCAAATCATGTTAGTACATACTCAAAGAGGAATTTTACAGCAGTCGCACCTGTGAAATCCTTCATAAGTTGTGCCTCCACCCATTGACTCAGTCAAATACTTTGTTGCAGTGATAATGTACCTCTCTCCCATCTTCTTCCCTTGGGGGCTGAATGGGTCCCACAAAATCTATCACCCATTTTTCAAAGGGTTGTAATGTCATCTATGGATTTAGAGGTAGCTCATCCCTCCACGATGGCTTACCAATCCTTTGACACACATCACACGCTTTGCAATAAGATTTTGAATCCTGATGGAGGGTTGGCCACCACAACCCTACAAGTAAAATCTTTTGCATGGTTGCTCTCCCTGCATAATTTTCCCCCGCAGTGCCCCCATGAGCGTCCATGAGGACACTGCTCCGTTCAAACTCTGGTACATATCATTGCAATATTTTGTCAGGCCCCATTTTGTATAGATGCCCAACAATGACAGAAAAATTTGTCGCGTGCACCACCAACTGCTTCTGCTGCTGGACGTTGTATCCTTCTGGGGCAGTTCCTGTCATTAGGAAGTGTATGATATCTTCAAAATGACCATCCGTGACACGCACTGCAAATAGTTGTGCATCAGGAAATCTCTCCTCCAAAATAGTGGGCTTTTACCCTGTTTCGATGCACGACAGATGGTCTGGTCCCGTGTTTAGTCATCCAGGTTTCACAATAACTTCAAAATCATACTCCTAGAACAATAAAAACCACCTGTAGATCCTCCCTCCCAACACAGGCTTATTGACCAGGTATTTCAACGCGGAATGATCCGTATACATTTTAAAATGGCCACCCAGCAAATAATGTCTAAACATTTAGAGCACGTATACCATGGCTAAGACTTCGCGCTCGGTGGTGTAATAGTTATTCTTTTCCTTGGATAGCCTTCTGCTTTCTAACGCTATAGGATTTTCCAAGTCTCCTCCACCAGCCTATGTCAGTGTTGCTCCCAGTGCTATACATGCCACGTCGACATGTACATGAAGCTCCTTCTTCGAATCTGGGAAGACTAAAATCGGCGTAGTGACCATATTTTCTTTAAATACATCTAAGCTTCTCTTATAGTCCTCATTCTAGCAGAATGTGACATCCTTCTTCAACAAATTCTCCATATGAGCGGTGATCTCAGCATAGCCCTTTATAAACTTTTTGTAATATCCTGTATGTCCTAAGGTAGCATGCAATTGTTTCACACTCCTCGATGCTTCTAAGTTAAGTATCACCACTATCTTCGCTGGATCTACCATTAGTCCCCGTCTACAAACCACATGACCCAGCAAGGTCCCAAAAGGAACACAAAACAGGCACTTATTTAGATTGAGCGCGATTTGGTATCTTCGAGAGGTATCTAGCATCAGGCACAAACTTACGACGTGGAGTTTTACCAACCCAAACACATTCTAGTCATGAAAGTACACTTCCAAGAACTTATGAATAAATTCCATGAACGTAGTAATGACTATGCGGGAGAAAATTGCAGGTGCATTCTTCAATCCAAAAGGCATTATAGTGTACTGAAAACACCCCCACTCAGTTGTGAAGGTTGTCTTGCTCCTATCCTCCACCTCAATTTTGATCTAATGGTACCCAGAGAACCCATCAGTGACGGAATATGCTTCCTGGCCACCTATATTGTCCAACACTTCATCATTGAATGGAGTCGGGAAAGGATCATGTACACAAGCATCATTCAACTTCCTGATATCTACGCATATCCTTATTTCGTCCTTTTGCTTCTTTTCTTGTACCACCATTGGGTTTACCCAATTAGATTCTTCCATGGGCTGAATGATGCCAGTCGCGAGCATCTTGTCTAGTGCTAAGCGGACCTTCTCCTTATACTTCGGATTGAGACAGTAAGGTCTTTTCTTAACTGGCTTCGCGTCGGGCTTCAACATGATATTCATAACACCCAGGTCTCCTATTATCCCTTTTAGATCCATAAACTTAGTAGGGAATAAATCCTAGTATTTGTGGAGCAATTCAGTGACCTTATCCACCGTCGTGTCATCCCAGTAATCTCCAATCTTTGCAAATTTGGGCTCTGCCTCCGTACCAATATTTACCTGTTTCGTTCTCAGTGGCATAGTTATATCAAGATTCTCAATCTATGGTCCTTAAACCTAGTGGTGAACTTTTGTTTCAGGGATGTTAATCTTTCACGGATCCTCATCTTCTTCTTCAACGGCTACTTTATAGCATTCCAACACATGGCTTAGCTGAGTAGTCCAATCAAGTTGAATCAGGTCCAAAGGATTTTGCAGTATCCTAAAGATTGTTGCTTTTACTTCTTGTAGTGCTTCGTCAATACAGTCAAAGCCGTCTTCAAAGTTGAATGTCATTATGAATCCTTCGTGTAAAGTATCCCATTCACATGTACCATGGCAGAGCTCTGTTTCTAAGTATCAGTTCATCGGGATTACATCTAGGGTGTGATAGAATAAATGCACCCATTTAGGTTGGGGCTTCGCTCCATAAGCCTCGACCCATTTGGCCAAGTGCGCGCATGGATCATCCTTCCTGTCATACTTGTCCATTTCATACTTTCGGCTTCCCAAAGCATGTTCTCATCATCCTTCTACACTCGCAATAATCATCAAAGCTTCCCTTGTGTGTACCCCACCACCTTGCCAGTGTAGCGCCCAGTGCCCAGTCCAAATCCTGGAAGCACTGCTTCTCTGGTACCTCCCTCTCAAATGCATCCAAAAATATATCTACATCATTTAGGCCATCATAAGTGGGTAGATTTCTTACCTTTGACGACACACAACACAACGACTGAGTCATCATGTTATAGCTTAGTGTGGTTACTTCATGTAACCAATTCTACCAGCGCTCTAATTATTCATCAGAGTCCAAGGTGAAAGAACTCTCGTGATCCCATGTAATTCATCCATCCATTGTTGGATTCACCTAATCTTGGTTTCGCCTTGTTATCTTATAGATACAGTCCAGATCGTCATTGCTCTCATAATCGCGGATTGGTTCAGTATAGCGCAATCCTTCAACAAGATCTATGGGTACTATTATGTGGAGCACTTTCTTCTCAAATATCATCTTTCGCTTCTTTAGGTTGATTACCCTGTTCATATCAGTAGCCCAATCAATGCCAAGGAGTGCAGGGGAGGGGTTTCTGTCATCCACAATTTCTATTACCTCAAAGTTAGCAAATGCGCTCGTGCCTTCGATATCGACAGTCACCCCTTTCAGCTACCCCATGGGGATTATCTTCTACTAATTTTCCATCCTCAACTAAATCGGAGACCACTACAGCGCGGGTCTTCCCACCCGTTCCCAAGTCTGCTTTGGTAGGACATTCGCGTCTGACCCTAGATCCAAAATAACCTAATCCATTTCATATTCTCATATCTGTGCAGTCAGCCTCATCTCTCATCCTGTCCTTGTTTTATGCTTACCAATCTTTCGTACCACATGCAGTTCACCTGAAGTATTTTCAGTGCATCTATTCATAAGCTCCTGTAATCCCTTCACAACCTTGCTATTATGCATCAACTTCATGGAGGTCTCTAGGAAGGTTGTAAGCATAAAAGGGTCCATTTCCTGATCAAGCTTATCCTTGCTCCCTGATATGGAGGCCCCAATGAAGCTCTTCTTCGCTTCCATGAGTGTTTCGCGGGCACGCTCCAAATCAAATTCAACCTCCTTCGCCAGAGCTTTGAAAACCCATGCGCTATCTTCGTGTTGTTTCCCCTTATCATCTCTTGTGCAATTCCACTTCAGAGCACTATATTCACATTCAGATCCTGTTCGAGAGGCTCAGACCTCATCATCTGCAGGTTCTGAGTCGGCTAAGGTAGGTAGCGCCCTTTTTTCACGTATCCTCGTTATCAGTGTAGGATAGTCCTCTATTTCATGATCAAACAGAGTGAAATATTTGCATGACGGTTGTGTGGGGTTAGTGCAATCACGGGCATAGTGTCCTGGTCCTCCACAATTATAACAGATGAGCCATCCCCAGCCTCTGCCAGGCCCTCCTTCGCCTCAGCCTCGTCCATGCCCCTGAAAGCCTGTTCATGCCATCCCTGTGCTCTTGTCAGAGGGCTACATTTTTGCCTGAACCCTATAAGCGAGTGTTCTATCCATCATCAGTTCATAGCTTTTGCAGTTGTGCTCATCATGCCCTATTGACCTACAGAAGTTTCAGAACAATCGATGTGGTGTTTGTACAAACTTCTGCAACAAATGACAGTTATCCATTGCATGTTTTCCTGCTACCTGACATATAGCGCACCACAACGTAGGCCCCACACATGGACCTGCTTGAGCTTCCGACCTTAAAGGCATCGGTCCCCTTCCTGCAATGTAGTTTGGAAAGACTGGGCAATGGTCTTTGCCATGCCCTTGACCCTTGCATTTCAGGCACCATACTTCTTCGCACACCTCTGGCCGAACTGTTATGTCCTGCTTCAAACTTTGCATCTCAAGGCAAAGATTTTGCAACTACGCATGGATTTGTTGAACCCCTAGATTTATATCTTGTATCGGAGTTTCATGCAGTTTCAGTGCAATCTCCAAGGCCTCTGCCTGAGTCATTATCTTATGTTGTGATAGCACAACCCTTAGGTGTGGTAGGAGCAAAGCCACGAACCACTCGTGGTGCTGTCCTTATGTTAAGTTCATGTTAGCTTTGTAGATTTTACACTTCAACCTCTGATCTAATTCCCAATGTCTCTCGCCTAGTTTCATCACGATTTCCTTGAACCCCACAATCGACTGTGCTTTGGATTTAGGCCTACTGAATTCTTTATTCAGCATGGTCTGGATGTTCGCCACCCCAGCATTTGGGTTATCATTAGAGTATTTAATGTACCAGTTTAGCGCGCGATCCTGCAGAGCACTAACTAGTGTTGCCCTTTTCATGTGATCATTTGTAATGCCTTGAGCTTCCCACACAACTTTTACGATGAACCAGAGCTGGTTCAGGTGCTCATTTCCAAAGCCTTTGAATAAAGGCATCTTCAGTGAATTTTCCATACTGAACTACGGTGGAGGTGGAGGCGGTATGAGTGAAGTCGCAGGTGATGGTGGCAAAGTTGGAGGAGGTGAGGGTGGAGGTGGCAGTCGTGGAAATCCTTGTCTTATTAACTGAATAACACTTTGCGGAGAAGCCTACACTACTCCCTCTTCGTCACCCAATGGAATTGAAATCAAAGGACTATATTCAGGACCCTTTCTTCCTTCGTTCCTGTAAGTTTTTCCGCTTTGCATAGTTATGAAAATCAAGGTAGCTGCATAATCCATTTTTCACACAATAACATCTTAATCCAGGTATTCAAAGACTTCAAGTACTTACCTTGTGGACCTTTGAAAAAGTGCCGCTCCACCTCGCTATACCTGACTGAGGTATTGACCGTGAATTCAGTCACAAATCGTCCTATGATGCAATCAAGCCAATGATCGACATCATCAGTGATCTTATCCTCAGAGGCTTCCAATCTCTGTAATAACTTCGGGGTCCAAATAATAGGACCGTCAAGTCTCCACCTTCCTTAGCTATCTGCTAGCTTTGCAATCCACTCGTATAGCTCAATCGGAAAGGAAAAAAAAAAGATATCATGTATTTTTGTATATAGGTACTTGTCCAGCCATTGATCCTTTGTCAGACACAGATTTTTGTTCTCCTGCTCTGTGAATTCATGGATCTTCCTATCTAACCAGTCTCCGATCTCTTTCTTAGTTGGATTCCAGTGATACGACATCACACATCTCTTATGTAGATTCCGGTCCCGGCAACGGAACCATTTGTTGGCTTAGTGGGGCTTGACCCAGGCTCAATGTTAGTTATCCAAACAAATCCCTACACTACTGGCCCTTTCAGCATCAGCCCGCAGAGCACGGACCGAAGGCTCACCCGAAGCAGTATGGGGGGATGTTGCAACCAAGTTTTTTCACCCTTAGATGGTCGTGATGCTTATTTATTCCTTCTATTCATGCTTTCACGTAGGTCATTGAGTTCTAGGGATCTGTCTGTCTAGCCCTTTACTCTACCCTTCAATACTTCCGCGAAGGGGTACGATTTGCCTTTGCAGAGCCCTAACCCATGGTTCATGTACCTTCGTGCTACCAGGGAAACGTATTGTGCAGATTCCCAAACTAGCTTAAGTGTCTTACTTATCTTATTAAACAATCACAGTTAGCACCGCGTAAACAGATATCCTTATTTACGTTCAATTATCCAATGTAATTACATACATTCACGCATCACATAAGCATTATAAATGAAATTCATACACGATATGACAAGATGCATTAACAGGAAACAAAGATACAAAATTTGCAGAACGCTTATCTTTATTGATATCTTCATATGATTACAAGCTCTATCCACCCTGCGCACATAGCTGCAGGGGTCCACGCACTCAGCTGTGACTTCCACCCTAGGCCCCTGCACACTCAGCTGCAGAGCCTTTTCCTACACTAATACCTAAAACTTAGACCTCTCTCCTTATTGCTCAAGACTGCTTCTACAACCTATGACTCCAAGCAACTACTTAGAGCTTACTTAGCTCTTTTTATACAATCCCATGGTCTGTGGGCCATGGGTAGGTCATTATAGCTGACTTTATTTTACAACATAAGGGCGGAAAACCCTTTGTGACTCTTGACACCTTCGCACTCCGCGACCACAAAATGCGGAGACTTTACAACTTTATTACAAAATTTGACCCAAAACTTGGGCTTTTAGCCCCAAAACTGTCCTTGGGGGATCCCGTTCCCAACACATTACAAACATAGTGAACTTGAACTTGTCATTGGAACGATATATCAATAAGAAAAACTCAATCTAGCACTGTTACACTAAAAAATGTCACCATGACTATTTACAGTTAGGATGGCTCTATCAACAGTCATGCTACCCTCTTAGGCAAGTCTTATGCCTCTTCTCTCCATGTCAAACTCCAAAAAAGAGAGAAAGTCTTTCTAAATGTATTTATCTCTGGGGACGCAGGTTCTCTCAACCTTACCTGCGGGGACGCACCCAATGTTCACAAAAACTGCGTCTTTGGACGCTCTGTATGTAAAGGTGCAGGTGCGTCCCCCTGAAAAGGTTAAAATGCGCAAGTTTCATCTTTAAAAAGTCACTTATGGTCATTTCTAGAGCATTCTAGAAGGTTGTTCGACGTGTATTGAGTGCCTCCAGATGGTTCATGCACTCCTACCAAAGAGGAACTTATCCCATCAATAGGGGAGCTATCCCATCCAAAGAGGGGATTATTCCATTGATGGTGGACCTGATTAACTTCCTCTTGAGCACTATAAATACAGGCATTGGGCCAGAAGGAGAAGAGGTTGAAAGCTATACATTTCTAAGGGTAAATGCTGCAGGAATTAGGACTCCCATTTAGAAGCTTGTGAGGAGAGATTGCCATCTTTGCTTGTTCTATTTGGAAGTGGGTGAGCTTTGTCAAAGTAAAGGAGAACTCTTGATGGACCCTGGGAGGGACTTGCACAACACCAAGGCTCACGTTGTATTTGTTCCTTTTGTTACCTATTAATGCAAATGAGTCCATTCTTCTTAATAACTTGTTATTTATGAGTTGTTTCATGTACTCCTTGGTCTATGTGTTAAATATGTTTTATTCTATGAGATTATCAAGTGCTATTTAATCGTTTGATTGTTAGTGTATGCAGGTTTCAAAGTGAAGGAGGAGCTCATCCGGATCAGAGGAGCTGGACTGCTACAACAGCGTTGGATTACAGGTAGGATCTAAACACTTGATTTCCCATATAGTAAATGCATGTTTAGAGAAGGATTGCTCTTGTTTGTCTTGTTTGTCACTAGAGAGTCTTAGGCTCCTAGGGAGGTTGGGATTGTCCGCACAAATAACTCTTTCCGCCTGACAAATTGGCGACTCCACTGGGGATTCCATTGATGTGAAAAGTCTTTTCCTTTGTGTGAACTTTGCTCTGAGAAAATTGATTTATTTTTCTGGTTTTGGCTCTGTGACTTTGTCTGTGGGTGGGTTAGCTTAGGATTAGATTCATTTTGGTCTCTCTTGAGTTTTTCAGTAGGACGCACCCTCTGAGTGTTGCACAGTGCGTCCCTGGACGCACTGTCGCTGTGTGCACAGAGCGGGCCCGCACCTGTGCTAACGGGTCGCCTGCATCCCCTGCTAAAATTTGAGAAAATCCCATTTTTTGCATTTTTTCTCTTAGATTTTGTTTTTTCTTAGTTTTTACTGCCCAGATTCATTAGTCCCTTGTCAAAGATCTTCACCTGAACTTGTTTCGACAGCATTGAGTGTTTTAGTGGATTTCATCGAAGTGTAAGCCCTAGGGTTTGATTTTTGAGTAGGTCTTGTAGTGACTTTGGCGGTAGAAGTTGTCAAACCTTAGATCTCTCTGGTTTTGTCAGCATTCTAAGAAGTCAGACCTATCCTAAAGTCTACCTGTGAGAGCAACTTACCATTGAGTTGTCTCTTTGGGCAAATTTCGAAGTGCTTGTTGATTAAGTCTTGAATTCCATTTTACAAAAAGAACAAAAAGATTTGAGTTTTGTTTTGACTAGTCTTTTGATTCTGCATTAGCTGGTCCTTGATTTGATTTTGGTCAAGTAAAACAACCTAGAATCATCTTTGTGAGCTTTTGCCTTGTTAGGTTTTCTTAGAGTAATTTCCCTTTTGATTTGCTTGTGAGTCAAGTTTTCATAGATTTCGTAGCTTTTGAAATTGTTTTTTGTTAAGATAGGTTTATATGCTTTATTAAAAAGAGAAAATACAAAAAATATCTCCTTTGAAAAGTTTTGTTTCAAGTAGCTTTGAAAAGTTTTGAAAGAAAAAGAGTTTTTTCGTGCACGTAAAGAGTGGTCATGATTGTATGCTTGAAAAGATAAAGAGAATTGTTTCTTTGATTGTCTTTTCTAAGGAAGTGGTTTTCTATAAAATTTGCATCTCTCAACTCTCTTAGTTAAGAATTTCATTGAAAAAGGAAAGTAGCGTAAATCATCTTAGGTGCATCTTTGTAGTGGTTTGAGTCGAGTCTACACACCATTGGTTTCACTTCCACTACCTTTTGTCTTAAAGAAAAACCATAAAATTAACGCTTAAAGTAAAATCGACGTAGTAACTTTTATTTACTAGGGCTCTGAAACACCAATTTAGATCAGGCTAGTGTCTTGGAGTAGGTGAGTAATTAACTCTCCAAGACAACAAAACCAAACAAGTAGCTTATCTTGTGATAGAATAAATCCAATTGTCTCACTTGTACTTTGGGAAAGCTCCTCTTAAAGGAGAAGCACGAGCTCGTGTCCGAACCAGTGAGGGGATCAATCCCCCCTCGTTGGGAACGACGCCAGACACGCACATATTACAAACGGTAAACCTCGGATTAACCATTGTCGAGGAGCCAGGGGTCACTTGTCGGTAAACCTTGGATTATTGTCAAGGAGCCGGCAAGGGGATTGAGCTTGCTACTCTGCCCTTGCGTGCTGTCGGAGTTTAGACTGTTCCCCCAGGTGCATTTGTTGCGGTTGGTAACCTTAGTGACCATTATCTTTAGGATTCTACCGAGGTGACGGTGGAGGGAAGATCCCACTGTACCTGGAGCAGACGTCGGCTAGACTCACTTGGATTTTCTGGGGGGTTCACTTCACTCGAGACGGTTAAAGTGGAGGAACTTGGTCCAGTCTATTCATTAAGCAGGTTGCCGGGGTAACTGTTCCACCCGCCACTTCTGTACTGAATCCAGCGATGTTGGGCTTCATCACCAACTAGCGCTTTCGGTCTGGAAGGCTACTGTTTGTGCTTAGTTTGACGCCCTAGATTCTTTAGGCGGGTGATTCACATTTGTTTGGTTCTTTAGATACTTTAGGTGGTTTGATTTGAAATTTTATTTTGTTTTCGTGTGTAGTAGTTAAAAGTTTTTAGCTGTGGCGGAATTACCGAGACAGTCCCGTAGACTTCGGGGCCAGTCTCCTGAAGTTTTTTCTGTGGCCGAATTGTTGAGAAGATCCCGTAGACTTAGGGGATCACCTCCTCGAGACGACCCGGGTAATCTAGAAGGTTTAAAGGTCCTTGTAACTCCTCCTAGTGGCAGTAGAGTAGGTTCACCTGAAGAAGGGGAATCTTCCTTGGTAGTCCATTCAGATTACCAAGGCTTAGAGACAGGTTATAATCCCGAAGCTGTTACAGTTTCTGAGCTTGTTGGTAGTTTTTCGTCTGCTAGTGATACAGGCGAAGAACCAGAAATATATGAACCTGTTACTCCGACTTCTAGTGTTCCTGATTCACCGAGAATAGAAAGAATTATCACCGAAAATCTTCCTACTGGTTTGATTGCTATCAAAGAACTTGCTCCAGAGGAAGAAATAGGCGTCTCTAATCCTGAAGATCAACTTACTATTGATCTAAGGGAGCGTGAATCTATCTTTTACAGTCCTCCTAGAAGTACTACTTGGTACCTTTCGTTAACCAATTATTTAGACAACTTTGGGCTAGGTTTTTCTACACCTCGTACTCCTTTTCCACCTGGAGGTATTCATACTCCTGTCAATATGGTTGGTCCGTCGTCCGTGTTTACTCAAAGTCCTGAATCTTTCTTACATGGCGGTCCTTCTGTCCCCACTGGGTATCAATCTCTTTTTGGTACCTTTGCGGGGGCATCTCCTCAACCCGTTGATCATGGGTTATTAGTTGGAAACAGTGGTAATGTACCATTGGGTGTAGGAGACATTTATATGATGTCAAGTTCAGTTCCCGTTTCCCAACCTCAAGGTGGCCAATTACTGCCTGGGGGGCAGCCTCAGTTAATGCCTGGGGGGCAACCTCAAGGTACATCATTTGTGTCTGGGGGGAAACCTCAAGGTCAGTACGCGCCTATGGGGCAATACATACCTCAAGGTCAACCCCAGCCTCAATATGTACCCCAGGGTCAACCTCGGTATCAATATCAACCTCAAGGATGGCAACCCCAAGGGCATCAACCCCAAGGGTATCAACCTCAAGGGTACCAACCTCAAGGTCAAGGTCAACCCCAGTACCCATATTTACCTCAAGGTTATCAACCACCTCAAGGTCAATCATATGGTCAAGGTATGGGAACTGCACCTTACAATTATCAATCCTATCCTCAATCCGGCTATGGATCTCAGTATCCTCAACCTGTTACGGGTCAATACCCTGGAATGTTAGTGTGGGATCCGTCATAGGGTCAACAGGTGTTGCAGCCAAGTATACAGTTGGTACCTCAAGCTGGACAACCCGTAGTTTCTGGTCCACCCCAGCAACCGCAACCTGTCCAGTCAAATGTTCAAACTTCTGTAACTTCGGTAGTTACTCAGCCGCCAATTGCACCTAGTACTCCATCTCAAACGGCTGCTGCAACTACCGCCACATCTACCATACTTACTTCTGGAGTATCGACAGCTCTAGTTTCTACTGTCTATGTAACCACTCCTCAGACATCTTTACCGTTGTCTGGATCTACCATTCAAACCACGGTCCAGATGCCTGCAGGTCAGCCTGGTATAAGTACGGTTGTCACTACTCAACCTCAATTTGTTCACCAACCGTACCAAGGACAATACCAACCTGGGAAAGCTGTCCAACAACCGGTTTACCAGTATCAACCGTATCCTGGGTACACTTATCAACAACCTCAACAACCCCAGTACGGTCCGGTCAATCCTGGTTTTCCAGGAGGATATAATATCCCAAATGCGACTCCTGTTCCTAGTTATCCTGGATATCCTCCTCCTGGGGCTGGTATTGTGACCCAGAGTTTTAGAGATCCTAACCGGCAGTTACCGTTTATCGCAACTTTGGATTTACCAGACTTGACGCGCCTAACAAACGATCCAATTCAATATCTTCCGTTCTGGCCGCCAATGCCAAATAAGTTGCCCAGCGATATACCCAAGTTCGAAGGTAAGTCTGGAGAGGATCCGTCCAATCACGTGATGACTTACCACCTCTGGTGTGCTTCAAATTCTATCTCGGATGATTCGATCCGCTTACGTCTTTTCCAGCGTACACTCATTGGTCTCGCGGCCAAGTGGTACATTGAGTTACCACGGGCCTCTTTTTACAATTTTAGCCAGTTAGCTACCTCGTTCTTAACTCACTTTTAGTTGCCGGTCAGATACGATAACGGCACAGAGTTATTAACTTCACTAAAACAATCAACGTCCACGTATATTTCTGATCACATTCATGAGTGGAGACGTCGAAGAAGGCTAGTGAAAGTTTTTATCCCAGACCAAATCTTAGCTGAATGGTTTGTTAAATCATTATTACCGAAGATTACTGAAGATGTAGCTAAGGCCGGAGTAGTTACTGAGGAGCAAGTCATTGCTCAGGCGCAATACCTTGACTTAGTTTACACTCAGTCGGGTACGTTACACGAGAAGATTCCGGATCTTCCAAAGTCGAATCAAATCGCTGCTGCTCCTTCGGGATCTCATGCCGCTGATGGAATGATTGGTATCGTGAATACAAAGAGCAAGAAGAAGTCTTCCAAGGCTTCAACTACTCCTATTATCACTTTGCCCGATTCCTCGACAGGAGAGTCTTCTCCTGAACTTACCGCCGATATTCACGCTGTAGAGTCATCTACGGCCAAATCAAAAAACGGCGGAAAGAAGAAAGGAAAGAAGAAGGCTAAAGCAGACAAGGCTCTGAAGGAGAAAATGGAAAAGTCGGAAACCAATGACGAAAAACGCAAACCTCGATATCCTTGTCTTATTTGTGAAGAGGATCATTTTACGAGAGATTGCCCTCATCGGGCCGAGGTTGTGAAAATAGTCAAAGGTTCTCCCACTCCTGCTGTGTTAAAAAATCCATTTCCGGAGCAGGAGAATAAGATGATAGGTTCTTCCTCGAATGCCAGTGAAGAACCCATTTTGATGATGTCTCATGTGAGGATTGCGACTCGATCGCAAGATTATGGTAGTAAGAATCCTGTTGATGGTAAGGAAGCAGAATCTTCTCACTCTAACCCATCAACCTCAGCTCCTGGTTCCGATCCACTATAGATCGAGAAACCTAACCCGGACTTAGTAATTAAACCGCCCGCCAAGGGTGTACTTCGAAGGTATGCTTTCAATCCACATGCGAGAGCGGCCCATAATTACAACATTGTTGAGGACTTAGCTGTTTCACCCTCAGCAATGTCGGCGTTAGAAGTGCTGCAATCATGCCCAGCACAACGAAAATTACTTTTGTCGGCTATAGGAGCTGTTGATGTTCAGGACCCGAATCTAATAATCTTCGATCTAGAAAACAGTACACCGCGTCTCCCCCATCAAATGGCATTCCAAATTCCAGTGATAGTAAAAAACAGGCCTATCCATAGGACTGTGATTGATGAGGGAGCTTCTACGTGTATTATGTCGATTCAATGTTGGAGATCCCTTGGTTCTCCTTCGTTGAACCAATCCCCCACCATCCTTAAGGCCTTTGATGGCCGTGGGTTCCGTCCGTTTGGTATTCTACAGGAATTGCCTATAGGGGTAGAAGGTAAAACCGTTAGTCTGGATGTGGAAGTGGTTGATGCCCCTCTAGACTACAACCTTCTTTTGGGTCGAAGCTATGACGGCGGTCGTTTCATCGGTCTTCAGAGTAATTAAGTTTCCACATAACGGTAAGATCGTGACTATTGATCAGCTGACATACTTTTCATCCGACCCAACCTCTTCAGAGAGTATCCAGCATGTCGGTAAGACGACAATCCCTTATAGGGACGTTGGTGTAGGTTTAGTTAAGGATTCCGGTTTACTGGGAACTTTTCCTCTCCCTCCACTCAGCGTGGAACCTTCATTTGCAACAATTCATATGATTACATTAGAAAACATTATTTATGATGATCCTTGGATTGTCCCATCTGATTTTGAGATAGACTCATTCGGTGATGCTATGCCTTTGAGTCCATATGAAATTGCTTATGAAGCTGTCATGTCTTTACCGACTCTCGTTCAACCGAGATCGACCAAATGAATGTGGTCAGTGAAGAATCACTTTTCACCTCAACCTTAGAACGGATAGCGTTTCCCAAAGTCGTGTCATCTGACGAACAACTTCGCGAAATCCTAAGTGTAGACGATCTACCATGGGAATATCTCCATCACAGATCTTCGTTTTTACCTAAGGATGATGCATTTGAAAATGATTTTTCATCTATCTTTACCGCTGAATATGTCAAAGACGCTTAGGATCCAACGAAACATTCTGATTCAGAGTTGAATTTAGGGAATATTTCTCGTACTATTCCCATTGATATTTCAGTGAAGCCCGGAATTGAGGAGAACATTCATATAGGTGCCGCATGTACAGAAGATGAAATTCAAACTTACAAGGCCCTATTCCAAGAATTTTGCGATGTGTTTGCCTGGTCTTACGAGGAAATGCCGGGAATCGATCCTGCCATTGTTGTTCATGAAATAAAGACCTACCCGGATGCTAAACCCGTCCGGCAACGGTTGCGGCAGATTCACCCTCGAAATGCGGCTGCCATTAAAGCAGAAGTCGAAAAGCTGTTGAAAGCAGGTTTCATTTATCCGATCCCGTTAACGGATTGGGTATCGAATATTGTTCCGGTCAACAAGAAACAAGGAACAATAAGAATCTGTATCGACTATAGGGATATCAATCGAGCTTATCCAAAAGACAACTATCCTACGCCTTATATCGATCAAATTATTGATGATTGTGCCGGAAGTGAAATGTTTTCCTTCATGGATGGTTTTTCGGGCTATAATCAAATCAATATTCTACCTGCCGACCAACCAAAAACGGCATTCATTTGTCCATGGGGGACATTTGCTTATTGCAAATTACCTTTTGGGCTTAAGAATGCCGGGGCCACTTTTCAACGGGCAATGTCTTACGCATTTCATGATATCAAGCACATTTTGCAACCGTATCTCGATGATTTGCCTGCTCATTCATTCCATCGAGCTGATCACCTTGTTCACTTACGAGCAATCTTTATGAGGTGTAGGCATTATCGAATTCGGTTGAATCCCCAAAAATGTGTTTTCTGTATAGAAACAGGTCGATTGCTGGGATTTGTTGTTTCAAAAGCCGACATTCGTGTCGATCCCTCGAAAGTCGAAGCTATCATCAAATTGCCTCCTCCTTCGAGTTTGCGCCAACTCCAAAGTTTGCAAGGGAAAGCGAAATTTTTACGCCGATTCATCCCAAACTACACCGAGGTCACTAAAGGTTTTACATGGTTGTTGAAACAGAACGTTCAATTATTTTGGGATGAGATTGCCCAACAATCTTTTGATGCACTTAAACACGCGTTGACTCATGCACCGTTGTTGCATCCTCCCAACTACAACCAGGACTACTTCTTATACCTCGCAGTTTCGCATTCCACCATTGGAATGGTGTTAGTTCAAGAAGATGAATTCGGAGTAGAACATGTGATATATTATCTCAGTATGACCTTAAATCCCACTGAGCTAAAATATTCGGATGTGGAGAAATTGGCCCTGGCAGCCGTTCAAGTTGTCCAGTGTTTTCGTCACTACATTCTTCTCCGTAAAACTACAGTTATTTCGGATTGCAACCCTATGATTTACATTTTGACAAAACAACTGCTAGGGGGCAAGTACTCTAAATGGACCGTTATCCTGCAAGAGTTCGACTTGGAGTTCGAGAAGTCCAAGTCTAAGAAATCCTTAGTTTTTGCGGAATTGATGTGTGATTTCCCGCGTGCTGACACAGAGACTGTGGCAGAGGAGTCCATTGCGGATGAATCTTTGTTTCTCATCAGTACTTTAGATCCGTGGTACGGGGATATAATCATCTATCTCCAAACCCAAACCTTTCGGCCTGAAGCTTCAAAGACGGAACGTCGAAAAATTCGGTTTCAATCCCAGCAATACAAAATTATTGGAGATACACTTTATCGCCGGGGGGCAGACTTAGTTTTTCGACGTTGTTTAACTCACGAAGAGGCTGAGAGGGTTTTGAATGATTGTCACTCTGGAGCATGTGGCGGTCATATGTCTGGGTATGCCACAGCTCAGAAGGTGTTGCGCGCTGGTTACTTCTAGCCATCTATGTTTAAAGATTGTATCATTGCAGTCCGGAAGTGCCACAACTGCCAAGTGTTTGATCGAAAGATGCGCGCACCACCTGCTCCTCTCCACCATATAATTGCCATTGGTCCATTCGCCAAATGGGGTATCGACTTTATTACTTGTAACCCTCACTCGGCCGGGGGGAATGCGTATATCATCCTCGCGGTTGATTATTTCACTAAATGGGCCGAGGCGATGCCTACATTCGACGCAAGCGGCAAGACAGCTGCAGTTTTCGTATTCAATCATATTATAACTAGGTTTGGTGTCCCACAAGTAATCATTATTGACCATGGGAGCCATTTTCAAAGCATCATGATGACTGAGCTTACAAGCCAGCTTGGTTTGCGCCACGATAGCTCTACTCCTTATTATCCGCAAGCCAACAGTTTGGTTGAGTCTATCAACAAAGTTCTGGTTATCATGATCCGACGAACCATTGGTATTCATCGGTCGAATTGGCACAACATGTTATTTTCAGCGCTATGGGCATACCGAACCTCAGTGAAAACTTCAACAGGGTTCACTCCTTTCCAGCTAGTTTATGGCTTGGAAGCTGTGTTACCTATTGAGTGCGAAATCCCATCACTTCAAATGGCTGTCGAATTACTCCCAGCTACTTCCGAAGAGGAGAAACGTTTATTGTACTTAGCTAAATTAGATGAGACTCGACGTGACACTGCATTGGCAATCGAGACTCACGCGAAGCGAATGAAAGCTCAGTATGATAGAAATGTGACCCCTCGAAGTTTTTCGGAGGGAGACCTAGTGCTATTATATGATCAAGCTAACGATAATCTAGGTGCTGGAAAATTCGTTCCTATGTGGCATGGACCCTATATTGTAAAGCGAAAGCTAGCAAAAGGGGCTTATGAGCTAGTAGATTTTGATGGGGACTCTTTGGGTAAACCCAGAAATGGACTTTACCTAAAGAGGTATTATGCTTAAATGGTGGGTATGGAGAAGTTTTAGTTAGGTTAGGTTTTCTTTCTAGCTAGTATGTTTGTTAGTTAGTTAGTGTGCTTAGCTTAGCGAGTGTGTTTTTCATCGTTATTCTGGCTTATCTTGGTTTTACTCTTGATATTGCAGATGTCGACGCCTCTCCAAACATACATTGGATTTGCTGATGGTGCTTGTCGTAGTACATGGAATATTTCTTCCGCAGCCTGGGTTATCTATTCACCCTCTGACGAGTTAGTTTCTATGCATGGGGTAAGCCTCGGTCAAACAACGAACAACATTGCAGAATACAGTGCAGTGGTTGAATTATTATCCGAATCTATTTCATTTGGAATTCGACGTTTGATAGTGAGGTTAGATTCTGAACTTGTTGTATTACAGCTTAATAGAGTTTATGCCATTAGAAATCCTGTGTTATTAAGGTTGTTTTTGAGAGTGCGTCTCTTGGAACGTGAATTTGATTACATTGAATATCAGCATATTCCAAGGTCTTTAAATACATTAGCAGATGCAATTTCTTCTCGAGTGTTGGACAGACATTTACGATAAATCATGCAAGTAAATTTAAAAGCATTTCATCACATATGTTAAACAAGATAAGCCGGTAATAGTGATATATATATAGATAGGAGTGTGTCAACAAATATACATCGTCTTCGATCATAGGTTGAAAAACACCTTATTATCGGCAAAAATGATAAAGTACAAAAGGTCAAAAATGTCACATGTGTTTACAAAGTGACTAGCCAATCACTGGTGGTGCTCCCTATACGACACCACTGCACGGGCTACCTTACGCAAAAATCTCCTAAACGGTCCAGGGACTGCGACTACATAGCGCTGAAGCCTGATAGGAATATCATCCATAGTAGTCTCAGGCATATCTGCCGTCAGATGCTCTAGATCATGCTCCAACTCAGCTAGTACCTCTGCAGCCACCGCGTCCTGTGGGGTCGGTACCGGTGCAACTGGATGTCTCCTCTCAAAAGGCCGGAGGTTGGCTGGGCGCTGTGGACCAACATCTGCATTTTGAAAATTTTTACTATCAGTTTTGAGACGATATATATAAAAAACAAAAAAAAAATACATAATTTGAAAACTTGTAAAAAATAAAGTACCTCTGTCATCCCATTGTTCTCCCTGTGGAAGAACCATGTCCGGATCACCTCGAAAATCTACTCCGACATACGAAAAGTCCTGGATCGAGAAAACCTGGTCCTCTAACCAGTGAAAGTAACTATCAGAAAATCGAACAACCGCCGCGCCCTCGTCAGGATGCCGGGCCATCACCGCAACCCATCGTACCAGCTTTGGCTCCCGAGGACCCAAGATATCAACAGTGAGTTGCTGAGGGATCAGCATTGGAACTCTCTCTAAGGCAAAGCTCACGACTAAAGGCCCATATCCAAAAGTTTTCGGTCGTCCGTTCTTTGCCTTAGTCAGTTGGCTCTTCACATTAGCCGACACAGCATCACACCAGTTGAAAATGGTGCCTTGGTAAGAGTCAATTGCCATCCGCATTTGGGACCCGTAAGCAATGTGTAAAGTGGCTGCGCCGCAAATTCTGGTAACCATGAAAGCTATAACTTTCAGTTCACGCAGAGAGATATGTTTGATCTCCATGCCTTTCGAATGGTGTGCACCGGGTGTGCACCAATCTTCCCGGAGACTAACAAGGGATTGGCCACCCAGCCTAGTCCCAGCTAGATTGAGTTGCTCGCCTCTATTTGGCAAGCCAGTGAGAAAGTATACATCAGAGGGCTCTATCTCGAGCTGGTGCCCTCCTATGTAAAATCATTGCTCTTGAACGTTCCATCTCTCAACCAGCCATTCTAAGAATCTCACCTGAGCCCTCATGCCAGGTATGGCCCAGTATTTATATAGCCCACATTCTTTTAGGGCATCAATGGAAGGTTGATGTTCAATTGCAGCTAAATCAACGTCCTCGTGCTCTCTTTCTCTCCAATCCAACATGGTGAGTACCCTACACACCAAGAAACAATGATTAGAACTGATTTGGGGAAATTTGAATGGTTATTTGTGGAGATTGGGGTTTTAAAATCCGCCTTTCACGGAGGACGCACCCCGCGTTTACAACACAGGGCGTCCGGACGCAGCTGGCCTGAAGGTGGGCTGTGTCCCCCGACCATTTTCCTGTATAGGAAAAAGTCGGGGGACGCAGGTCACCCGAAGGGCACCTGCGTCCATCGAGGGGCGCATTTTGAAACCTAAACCCCCCCAAAAAACAAAACTAAAACCTAAAAATCAACTTTAATCGGATGAAATTGAAGAGTAGGATGTTGTAAAATACCTGGAAGAGACGGCGTTCAATTCTGACGGTCGGATTTTCCGTAGCGACCACGGGAAGTTTCTTGCCAAAAGCTCTTTTTTCAACCTCAACAGTCAAACGGTAAAAATGACATTGTAAAAAGTCTTTTTATAGGTTTTTTGGATGAATTTGTTCATTTTTCACCATGGAAGGATGTTTTTCGATGTATTTTTTCCTATCTTAAACAGGTATGAGTAATGTGTTGCTTTTGTGCAGGACAAAGGGACTTAGAGGGAAAATTGTCATTTTTCACGAACCAAAATATTAGAGTCATCTTTTAAGCCCTTTTCTGACTCCTAAAAAATGAAAAGATTGCCGAGCGTTTCTTTTACACTCGTTAAAACGGAATTAAAAGATGGTCCCCTTATAGCTCTTTTCTGACCGTAGAATCAGGAAAAGATTGCCGAGTTTTTGTCGTTTCAAACTCGATACGGAAATAAAACGACGTGTCCTTGATCGCTTTTTACTTTTCAGGTCAGTGCACTAATTATGAAAGTACTCCTTGGTCGCAAGATCAAGCGGTTCCCCCAGGTATTATTTTATACTTTTTCGGGCTTGAGGGACACAAATCTACGAAAAAGTTCAACTTGGAGTCTTCTTAAGTTTTTCAGACTCTCTAAAATTGAAAAACGCCGAGTTTCTCCTATACTGGGCTCGTTAAACATTTCATAGTAAAGGACCTGTTCAATTACAAACAGGAACGAACCACTCCTTCCTAGGGTTCGAATCAAAACTAGGTTGGACTCGTCCGAAGGATGAGCTTATAATCAAGCATATGTTATCCTCCTCAAGCTTGCTAAAAATAAAGAGGTACTTGCCAGAAATGGTGGGGGAAAAGAGAGAAGAATGAGCCTATTTGTTACCTTTTGTCTCAGAAGAAACTTTATTACCACTCTTGAACACGACACTTTTCATTCACCCGGGTTGGGAAATTCTTTACCTCACAGTTAACCAAACCACTTTGAAAGTCTTCAGCCGGGTTTCGGGGATTAGCTTTGGGTTATTCAGCACCAAGCCATCTATCGTGTCGTTATGTGTTCAAGAGGTCTGCAAGCAAAACTTTCATCTGCAAAATACTTGTCATCCATTTGACCATCCCTGAGTCAGTCCTTACAGCAACATTTCTTCAACTTGAACAATGATTTCGTGTTGCGGGCTTGCCTGCAACGGGTCGCTTTCTATCGACATCAGCACATTATCTAGAGAGATGACTTAGAAATCGTCAGTACCTTGAAGTCTGCATGCATCAATGGCAGGTTTCTCGCCTTTGACATCAGTTTACATCATTGACTTTCGATCGAAGGATTCCGTGAAATGTTCGACATCAACTCATTCATTCACATCTCATGGATTGTACTGGGTACTTTGAGAACCATTGACATTACTAGTGGTCTCTCTCACGCTTGTTAACAATTTACATCATCGACTGGTAATCAAGTGGTTTCTACCATGTTCGACATCAACTCATTAATTCGCATGGCTAGAATCGTACCAATTCGAGAAGTAGAAATGAAGACCCTGGATCTAGTTTCCACCATCCAGGCTGCGAGGAGTTTTGTATTCATTATCTAAGTAGACTAATCATAAACAGATGGCTGCGCCCATACTGTGTCTACAAAAGTCTATGATTATGATGTACTACAAGATCATTCCTATATCAGAGTAGTTAGTCTGTTAGTTAAAGTTTTAATCTGAGTATGGGAATGCCTACCTCAGTGATGATATAATCTTATACATGTATTTTGTGTTGAAAATTGCAGGTTCTGACCAGGCTCTCCACGAGATAATCCTTGAAATGATAAAGCGCTTCACCCTTCCTAGATAATACAAAACCCTAATCTATTCCAGGCTTTGCACTTTAGGGGGCAATCTGTTACACTAAAAAATGTCACCATGACTATTTACAGTTAGGATGGCTCTATCAACAGTCATGCTACCCTCTTAGGCAAGTCTTATGCCTCTGCTCTCCATGTCAAACTCCAAAAAAGAGAGAAAGTCTTTCTAAATGTATTTATCTCTGGGGACGCAGGTTCTCTCAACCTTACCTGCGGGGACGCACCCAATGTTCACAAAAACTGCGTCTTTGGACGCTCTGTATGTAAAGGTGCAGGTGCGTCCCCCTGAAAAGGTTAAAATGCGCAAGTTTCATCTTTAAAAAGTCACTTGTGGTCATTTCTAGAGCATTCTAGAAGGTTGTTCGACGTGTATTGAGCGCCTCCAGATGGTTCATGCACTCCTACCAAAGAGGAACTTATCCCATCAATAGGGGAGCTATCCCATCCAAAGAGGGGATTATCCCATTGATGGTGGACCTGATTAACTTCCTCTTGAGCACTATAAATACAAGCATTGGGCCAGAAGGAGAAGAGGTTGAAAGCTATACATTTCTAAGGGTAAATGCTGCAGGAATTAGGACTCCCATTTAGAAGCTTGTGAGGAGAGATTGCCATCTTTTCTTGTTCTATTTGGAAGTGGGTGAGCTTTGTCAAAGTAAAGGAGAACTCTTGATGGACCCTGGGAGGGACTTGCACAACACCAAGGCTCAGGTTGTATTTGTTCCTTTTGTTACCTATTAATGCAAATGAGTCCATTCTTCTCAATAACTTGTTATTTATGAGTTGTTTCATGTACTCCTTGGTCTATGTGTTAAATATGTTTTATTCTATGAGATTATCAAGTGCTATTTAATCGTTTGATTGTTAGTGTATGCAGGTTTCAAAGTGAAAGAGGAGCTCATCCGGATCAGAGGAGCTGGACTGCTACAACAGCGTTGGATTACAGGTAGGATCTAAACACTTGATTTCCCATATAGTAAATGCATGTTTAGAGAAGGATTGCTCTTGTTTGTCTTGTTTGTCACTAGAGAGTCTTAGGCTCCTAGGGAGGTTGGTTGTGTCCGCACAAATAACTCTTTCCGCCTGACAAGCACATCAAATGTTTAGTGGCCCAGTCCCACAAAGAGATCTGGTGATACTGACTAATGGAATCACTAACCTGATGCTTCATATAACCTACCTTATATATACATATTAAAAATATTCATGGCCATTAAGGGTTGAGTAAAATAGAAAAAATTTGACATCATATTACTAGCAATGGGTCTTCAAACCAACTACTTCTTGGCGTTATGATTTGCAACTCCTGGGGCAGTTTCAAAGTTCTTCATTTATATAGGAGCTATGTTCTGGAAGTTGTTTACTAGATATTAGAAGTGAAAAATATTCCACAAACATCTCACACAACTCATTTCATGTCTACGATAATGTTGGTGCAGGAACCCTTTGACTGGTGCAGGAATCGCAAAAGACATGTAGTTGTCTTAGCTGTCTCAATGAATAGCTGCCTCCTAATGTACCATGTGCCTTGAATAACTACCTCCTAATGTACCATATGCCTTGAATAACTTCCTCCTAATGTACCATATGCACTTCATAACAATTTTAATAAAAAAATCAAGGAATAAAAGACTTAGGCAAACATTAATATGAACATTTTAGTCATTAAAAACTAATCTACGCAACCTTGTTTTAAAGATAAGTAAACTTTCTGCCTAAATTCACATAAATGAAATAGTAAGGACTATAAATTAGATTCATGAAGGTCCTCAGGATTATAAAACAGGGGATAATGTGGGGTTTTATAAATAAATTATAGCACAGTTATGGGACTTGATAGGATTTACAAAATCATAATGAAAAAATATTGTCACATGTAGATGAAGAGCTAATAGTTCTTGATGCAATTGATGAATCTCACAGTAAGGAAATATGATTTGTTTCATATGAGAAGACAATGAGATTAGCATCAATAATCCTTATCAAATGCAATGTTCCTATTGAGCTGTATGTAGGGAACTATAATACAAAATATGGTATCATTAATGGCGCTAGTGGAATATGCAAAAAAATATATGAAAAATTGCAATAATGTTGATGTGTTATTGATAGATTTCGTAAATCTAGATATCGGAAACTTTCAAAGAAACAAGTATCATGAACTATATGACGAAAATGTTTCATTTGATTGGACTCAGTTATTATGTGTTTCAAAACCATTAACATGTAATAGTGTTGAAGGCTCGAAAAGCTCTGCCTACAACTTTATAAGGGAGACCACCTAGTTGGAAACTTAGAGAAACTCCTTTTCCATTGAAATAGTGGTTCCCGCTAGTTAAAATAGGTCTAGTTACCTACTCTCTATCTCCACTCGCTTAAAGTATGACTTTCATCTTCCAATAGAGAAGAGGCATCAGATCAGCCCTCTTGTTGACCAAGCAAGAAAGTGATCCTTAAGTTGATCTAGGGCTCAACCAAGCCACAACTAAAGTTTTTCTCTTTGATAAGAATAATGTTAGGAATGTATTAATTAATCTAAATATAAACTAACACTAGAATACAAGGAGAAGAATAGAAAACATATAGCTATCTCGACAACTAGGAAGATGTAGATCTAACCTAATCGAGAGCAAGATAACTAATTGAATTGAGATTTACATATGTTTGTCTTATAGTAAATATCAAGTTAACAAAGTATTCAATTAGTTGATATTATGATTACCAAACATATCTTGTTCAGAGATCCTTTATCCAGAAGTATTAATCAACAACATTTAGGAAGTAGTTCACAAAAACGATGATGATTAGTAATCCAACAAATCAAATGATTAAACAATAATACAAGGAAATAGTTCACATAATATACTGTTTGTTAAGACATGATTAAAAGGTTGATCTATGAGTAAGTAGTTACTTATAAATCAAAGTTTAGCACATAAGAGAAGAGATAAACATCAGATAATTGGAATAAATAACTCACATAGACAATAGTGCAAAAATATGATTGAAAATCACAAGTCTCTGCTATTATAAAATGAAACTAGTATTAAAATAATAGTATCTTGAATACCAATTTATAAAGTCCAATTCCCTTGCTCTGATCTCCAACAATCCTTTACAACTCATAAACTTTGCTAATGAAATAAGAGATGCAATAGTGCAAGCTCTTCTTAGCATACACAGTTCAAATATGTAAAAGATAAATATCTTTATTCCTCATATCTGAGATTCAACTCTCTTCTCCTCTACCTCCCTAAATCCCTATTACAGTAGTGCTTTTAGAATCCTGAACTACAACGTAGATAAGGCCTTTTTCCATGATTCAAATCTTCCATAACTCAGCCTAGTGATGAGTATTTATACATGATTTAGAAATAATAACAATTTCCCCAATTCTCTCAACAAAAGAGTTAATTATATCATAGTTGGCTTTAATTAGAATTCTATCCAAAATGTAGATAAACATAGTGGATCAGATTGCTCAATTTGTTTTGTGTAGATAAGGGTGATCTCACTTGTCTCCTACTTGTTTCGAACCTATAGGTGAAATTACATGAGAGGAACAATCGATTCAACTTATTTCTTCTATTACAATATCCCTTTACCATCTGGAGTAATTTCATTGGTGATAGATTGGATCAATTTCAATAATGGCCTTAATCAGAAATCTCTGGTATAACAGAAAACAAAATTAGTGATGGCGTAAAACAAACTTTGTAAACAAACTCTACTTATGCCCAAAACCAATAAAAAATCAAGATATTTGTTCAATAAATATGTCAACGACCCCTAGAAGTGACAAGTGGCAAGCATTAACCGATATCGGGAGATGGACATCGAAGGTTTTAACAATGGATACACCGTAGAAATTCTGATATATAATAGGCGCGATATAAATATTAAGATGTGGTCTATATGCCCATTGAATCTAGAAATATATTGGCAATCATAAGTTTAGCTTTATCGAAGATTTACATAGTGTGATCATTAACACAAATTATGATATGTGTGTGGAACCAGGATTTGAATTAGTCTATTTCGATAACTACATCGGGTCCGTAAAGCTAACAGGTGTTAGTCGGAGGTGTATATTGGATGATTTAAGATATTAGAGGTTTTGTGACTACTACCATATAAAACGTTTCGATGCAAAGGGCGGATGCAATGTTCCAATTAGACCATCATTAATACGGATATCAGGTCCAGATATCAGATCTTAGCATATATCAGAATTCAGTGGGTGGTGAATTAGAATATCGATGATGGAGAGATTATCGAAGATCGAAGATTTGAGAGAGTGTTGTATCAAAGATCGGAGATCAGAGAGAATGATGTATTGATAGTTGAAGATCAGAGGGAGTGTTGTATCAGATTTTTTAAAATGTGTCTCGAAAGGAAATCTCCGATATGCATTACCTTTGATATGCAGGAGCATAAACAATGACGTGGAATGTGGGTGCAAATTTATGTCGGAGATTTTGGTTTTATGAACCAAAGTTTGCATATTAAAGGGGCTTATATTAGAGATCGTTAACATTACAATATACGTAGATTCTGATATGTGCAATGCAAAGAATCAACCACTTTATTAAATGGATCTAAAAACTTTGGATAAATGTTTTATTAAGCCTCTTCTTAATATGATTTGAACTTTGATATCAGGGATTCTGAAAAGGATTTTTTCAATGTCAAAGTTGTGATGGCTCAAAACTCCGATATTAGATTTGATATGTGCATTCTTTTCAATAGGTATTTCTCCAATTTTATCAATAAGGCAATTCATAATATATATAAAAGCCACTTTGTAATATATGGCTTGGTCTTGGTCTCGGAGGCTATGTAATGAATTAAATAATTTTTTTACAAATAAAAGTAAAAATAAATAAATGAAACCTATAAAAAAAGATAAAAGTACATTATATACATATCATTAGGCCAAGGCAGTGAAAAATATCCAATTGACAATTAGGCACCATTTACAAACCAAATGTTCAAATGAGATCAAACGAGTTATGATAGGAAGATAAGAACATATCGAACTCATTAAGCAATCGAAAATCTCAAAATCAAATAGTAATATGAAAAACCATTCAATTAAAGGGTCCCCATAATGAGAATTAATTGAATAATGGGGGGGGGTTTGTTTTTACCATAACAATGGTGACACACTGGGAAGGAACAATTATCTCTAGTTAAAGATAATGAACTTTAATTTACCTAAAGGTTAAAAATAATTGAGTTCACAAAATTGTCTAACAGTAAAACATTTACATGGGTCCCACATAAATATATTAAACAATATGAGTTTAAAAAGATAAGTACTCAAAAACAGAGTTGAGTAAAAATCATGGATCCAAATTTTGGGAAAAAAATTGTTTTAAAATGACCTCTTATCAGAAATAGAAGAAGGTAGAGATAGGAGTTTTTTGATAGAGCATATATCCATTGTTATGAATGGTCTCTGACATCTCTTCACTGCCAGTGAGCCTGAACAATACCCCGACGAAGTTTTCTTTCATGCCATACAAGCCTAGCCCTGGTGCCAACGAGCATCCATAGCCCTGACGAGTTTACTTCTATTTCCCATGCTTCCTCTTTTAATCACCCTTTTGATAAGTGCATTTGCAAGATTTAGTTTATGATGTATCCGAGTGAAAGAGGTGGGATGGTAATAGAGACTTATGCTAATGGAAACAATACTTTCATAATGTTGACTCCAAATTCTTTTCCCGCGACTATCATTTAGAGGTTTTATAAAGTGGAGGGGTTGGATGGATCCATTGAGTTAAACTCAAATCAGTGATTTTCCTTGAGAAGGTAAACCATATCACTTAGAAATGACGTGTGTTCCTCCATGAAAAATATTTAAAGCAATAGGTATTTATGGTTCCATAAAGATATACCTTTAATGATAAATGAAATTCATTGAAATAGATAGAGTAAATATTTCCTATGTATGCCAACCATTGTTAGGTGAGGAAAAGGCCTTCCACATGAATCATGGCGGAGTCACCAAAATAAAACCATAAGAAATGAAGGAAATAAAAAGAGATCTAGACTTAAATTAAAGAAGAAAACAAAAACTCTAATCATGTCAGAGGAAAGAAGTTGAAAGACAAACCCAAATTAAATTAAAAAAACCAACCCAACAAGACAAATTATACAAAAGTCTCAACATATTAAGAGTAAAAGAAGATATGCAAGTGAACGCTCATTCTATGTTGAGATCTTATTAAATTTTGTCTTGCAGGGTTATAAGAAATGAGGCTCTCAAAATGTAAAGGGTGAATAGTAGTGTTGAGAGATAATAAGCTAGTGAGAAGTCTCTGTCTACTACAAATTTTCTTGTTCAAAAGCAAAGTCCTCCATAAAATCATCTTAACCATTTTCTAATAAAAGAAATGCTTTAAGAAAATAGATTAAAGGTTTTGAAACTCCCCAATTTAGTTGATTCAATGAGGATCATTACTATTTCTCCCAAAAACCTCAAGTCTCCAAAATCAAGCCAATGAAGACCTGCAAAAAGAAACAAAACAGAAATAAGAAATAAAATTATGAATAAAGATAAAATCAAACAACAGATGAAGATGAACTTGTTAATGCATACCTGGAAGAATTTTGACTGTAAGTTTACCTCATGAATCTTCAAGTTCTCCCATGCATTTCTCAATTTTTTCATATGTTCAAAATCATCTACTTATTAGTCAAAAATGTTAATTAATCAACCTTCAAATTTCATCCTCTTCAAATTTACATCAGAGGACAAGAGTGGTGAAAATGAGCCTTTAGAAATACCAAATCAAAAAATTGCCAAGCCATTACAATTCCTTATAATTTCTTCATACATGATTTTATTACAAAAAACATTTTTTAACAATGTAATGACTTTCTAAAAAAGCAATGCAATCAAGTGCATCACAAGTGTATATAATCCAAATACATAAGAAAATTGATATGTTCTACACCACTTTTCCAGAAAATGAAAGGGGAAGACAAAAACTCGGATTCATTACTTATTAAAAATATGAAATAGTAAAATAAATGAAAACATAAAAAGAATCTAATTTAAATTAATCTATCCCTAATTGCTAACTGAATGAAAGGAAACATGACTAGGTATAGTCATACTTCCAATGTAACCATTCCCTCATTCTAACTCCTGCATGTATGTACAGGTCAAAAATTAGTAACAACAATATAGTTAAATGAATAAAAATAAAATTGAATATAGTATGTACACTAATTGCTAATATATTTACAAGAAGCAACTTATTTACAATCACCTTCTATTGAAATTTCCTTTCCAGTTGAATATCAATTGGATCATAGAAATCTAGATGGATTTCCATTAATGGTTGGGAGTGGTTCAAAAGAGGGGATAACAGGCCAGATTGTGGATATGGATTTTTAGATACAATGGACTGCATAAAATTGTTAGCCTTATGTACATACGTTAAATTATTAATAATATTCTATGAAGGAAAACTTTCCAAATGTCTTTTAAATGGGTCACTAAAGTATGGAGGTAAGTTTGATATTTTCAATGGAAGATCATTAATTGAATTAGATTGCTAATCATATTGTGAAAATATACTCTCTTGTTGGAACTGCTTTTCAGAGGAAATGAACAAGTGATAAGAAATGAACATCAGTTGGAATTGGAAGAGTAATAGCTCTTGATGTTCATTATTATAATTTGAAACTTCATTTTCCCATTCAGGTAATGCATCAATTGAGCGTTCAATATTTAACTGCTCAATATGGCAACATAAGATATCAAAAAACTGAAAACTGAAAATAGAAAACAAGTATGAAATCAAATAAAATAAGTGAAGGAACAACAATGAAATCAAATCATAATTTACACTATTGTTACAACATAATTGGGACTAATTTGAATGTAGGTTTTAACCCCGTACAAAAATTACCTGCATACGAATTCTAAACACATAAAAGAAACAATGTGAGAGAATAACACATAGAACACATATACACAGAGATTTTCCCCTGGATCTCAAAACCGGGTGATGAGCCCCAATTTTGGTAACATTTTGGGCTCATTTGGCCTACTTCCCCTTGCTCAACCCTTCATTTTTCATCACTTATGCATCATTTCTTAGTATATTCATGTTATTTGTAGGAAGGAGGGCAGTCACTATGCCTAGGTGGCTAATACATGTTTATTTCAGGTTTTTTGACATTGAATGGAGCAAAACCACGCAGATGAAGGCAAGGAGACAGCCAAGGTGGCATTGCGGTTTTGTAGGAAGGTTGTCCACAGCCTTGAATGACGTTCCTCGTGATCTCCACCCCAACTCCGAGCTCCAACAGCTATCACCACCGAGCTAGAAGGAAGCCAACGGATTCTAAGGGAACATCAGTTTACTTTTAGTTGGTCAGCCAAGCCCCTCTAATTTAGGAGGCCATATTGGCCCTCATAATGTATAAATATTGAGGTTGTAGCCTTCGATGGGGACTTTTGAAACTTTGTTGTTCATTCTAGACTACGAGCTGATAGCTCTGTTTTGCTTTTTGTAAGCCATTTTTGGCATGTTATCAGACTTTTGACTATTATCTCTTAATGAATAAGCAGACAGATTTGAGGCAGCTCTGAGTTCTTAGAGGATCTATAGCTCTCAGGGTTAGGCCCAACCTGAGAGCAATAGGCCTCCTTTCTTTGTATTGTTACTTGTCTTTCTTTCAGCATTATATTTCTTTTCCTTTACATGCACTTGGAAACACAGTTTGCTGATTCAGATTTCTTGGTGTGGTTACATTGGTTAGTGTTATGAAAAAAATTGCTTCAGTAGTTTAGATTAGAGTAAGAGGATTGGAGTTAATCAGAGTTTCAAAAAAGGTTGAATGCACACTCACTTTCACCTCTGTTTGGGGACCGGAAGTGCAGACCGTGCCAACTACCAAAAACAATGTTTTACATATTCATGCAAGTCTTGAGGTGATGTTTTCGGTTGTAAAAGTGTCCATGCATTTAGATCTTGTGGAATAACTCTTTGTTTCAGCACCATGCACGATTTCCCTTTAAACTACGTTGCTGTTCTTTGGTTTTTAATAAAACAGTTAGAATAGGTTGATGAATTCTCGGTTTTGTGCAAGACACGGGTGATTTGTTTCATTTACACTGCGCAACACCACTCTATCATTTCCTTATCATTCTGAGCCGTGACTAAGCCATCTACTTATCTCCTAGCTAGATCATTTGCCTCCCAACTCTTCTATTATCCATGTTGTTTTATCTTTTCGGCCTCCCATTGCCTCTACCCTCCTATCGGCCAACCAGATTTACACACCCCCTTTCCATCTCATCTCTCTATCCATAAGCCATCACAATCTCCCCTCTCATCCTCCCTATCCACCCATACAACTCATTCACTCATCCATCACCCAAAAATCCTATTGCAGAACATCCTATAGAAGTTAGCAGACTTCCTGTAGAAATCCTGAACTTCCTGTAGAATCCCCTGCAGACATCCTGTAGAAGCTTGCAAACACGTTTGCCAGGCATCTGAACTTTGTGAACTTCTGTGGAATGATGTAAGGGATCCCTTAGACCCTCTGAAAGTCCTCTTGCCATTTTCCAAGCCTTCCTCCCCTTTTTCTACCCCTGCACAGTCAAGACCCATTAAGAAGCACAGTCATAATAACTCCACCAACTTGAGAAAAAATACAAAAACATGTTCTCTTCAGATGAAAGTAGTTTAAATACATGCATCTCATCACAATAGAAGTAATGGAATCATTTTTAGAAGTTGCATTCCCACCATTGCATCGTAAGGATTAAGCTGGTCAAATTAGGGTTTACTAGGGTTTCCATGTTTTGTTGGCTTCCAGTTCATTCTGGAAAAGTAGGTTAATTTCCTTTGAGATAGCTTTCGTTCATCACTTAAAAAGCTTCTTTTGAGAACATATAGAAGTTGGCTTGAGCCCTAGCGGACTTGTGCCAGCTGACCAAGTGACAGATGCGACAAGAGCTAGTACTTGTGCATACAGCACCGTCGCTTCCAAGTTTGTTACGAACTACCGGGTTGATAAAATTAGAGAAGGAAGCCCCAGGAGTTGTAGCATTATTGCTACAATACTGGAGCCCACCATATTTTTGGCGTCGTTTCCGGGGAAGCGTCAGAGTATTAGTAATTTTTGCTTTTCCTCTATTTTCCTACTCTCGCCTTCTGCCAAGTAGTTTATTTCATTTCCATTCTGCAAAAGTAGCATAGACATTTCCTGCTTTCATAGATTAGCATTTCAATTCCGCAGCTTCAATTTTGCAAGCATAGATTAACATTTCAATTCTGCAAGCGTAGACTAGCATTTCCATTCCTGCAATTCCATTTGAGCAAAGTAGATTAGTTCTTTCCTGCTTTAATTTCAATTCTGCATTTTCATTTTAGCAAGATAGTTAGTTGTAGATCAATCTGTTTCAGTTTTTGCAGGTACCAGAAAAAAAAAAAAAAAAAAGCAATCAAAAGTCTTTCCATTTCATGCCTCGTAGGAATCGAGATAAAATAGACAAATTCTTACCCAACACCCCCACCACATCACTGAGTCACCCTTCTCTCTTCTTCGGTGACAGTGATCCAGAAGAACCTATAGGTGAACCTCCTGAGATATACGAAGATCCTATAGCAGAAGAAGAATTAGAGACCATCCCATCTGAAGCTATGGCTGACAATAGAGGAGAAGATGAGAGAATAGAAGGTGCCTTCCCCATCCGAGAGACCAATGGAGACATGAAAATGAAGAACATTAGCCCCTCCGCTTTACCTCACTTCCATGGACTGACTACTGAAGATCCTGATACCTTCTTGTTTGAGTTTGCTGTCCTTTGTCGAACCTATGACTATACTGAAGATGAGCAGAAGCTGAAACTCTTCCCTTCAACTCTTAAGGATGCAGCATTGCGCTGGTTCATGGGCTTACCTGGGAATAGTATCACCACTTGGGCTCAGATGCAGCAAGCTTTCAATACCAAGTACCGGGACTACTGTAGGTCCAAGGAAACCAAGGGAGAAATCTTTCGGATGACCATGGGAAATGATGAGTCCTTAGAGGATTATGAGGAAAGGTTCCAACTTAGCTATAAACGAGCCAGGTGTACACTTGACCCTGAATCCCTCAAGTTGGTCCTGCTCCGAGGAGTCCCTGAAGACCTCTTAGATACCCTTCACATGTTAGCTGGAGGAGATATTTACCAACTGCCTTATGAGGACATAAAGACTGTGTTTAGAAACCACTTTAGGGCAGCCCATAAATGAGGTAGAGGAAACCTCCTCTCAGCTGGTATTCCTTTCTCCAAACATGAGTTTGCAAATCAATTAGAAGATCTCAAGAGTGAGGTGAGACAGACCATTGCCATGCAACTTGACACATTCAGGATCCAGCAGAAGGAGGAAGAATCTGAGAGGGCCTTGGCTATCTTCTGCCCTAGATGTACAAGGAGACACCCTAAGAACGAATGCCCATTACATTCGGTTGAGGTATGTTTCATTTGTGAGGAGGACCATCCCACAAATCTATGTCCAACCTTACCTGGGCTTAAAGCCATGTACCAAGGGACAGAAGCCCCCACTGAACCTCTCTATTTCCTCAACCAAAGGAGGCCACAAGGACCTAGACCTTACCAGCAGGGGATGCAAGGGGCACCCCAAGCTTATTACAGCCCCAACCAATCTACTCCTATGCCTTCCTGGTGTCCCCCTGCTCATCCTTCCTGGTCTGTGCCTCCTCCATGGTCTTATCCACCTCAGTACCATACTCAACCCACTACTCATTCATATCACTCACAGGTCCAGCCACAGCCTCAGTGGAATGCACCTCAGACGGGGTGGAGGCCCCAGTACAACACTCCTCCCGCCATTTTGCCTCCACCACCAGTTCAACCTCAACCATTACCTCCTGCTCCTCCAAGGCAACCTCAAATGCCTGCTCAACCGAACCCGAACCCCAACAATAGACAGGCCCAGCAGGTATACACCGGGGAAACATCATGCCCTACCTATGCTGTGGAGATCCAGGAGATCAATATTCGATCTGGAAAGACTCTTCTGGATCCCCAACCTCCTCCCCCAGAGGATGAGGAAGACAAACAGGAAAGTGAACCAAAGGCTATTCCACCCTTTCCTGAGAGACTAACAACCACCACACAACCCAACCCAGAGGAGGATGAGCTTCTGGGAGAGCTCAAGTAGTTGTGTGTGAAAATACCACTTCTCCAAGTCATCAAGGATGTGCCAATATACAACAAAATAGTTAAGGAAAAGTGTTTCAGACACCCAGGCAGGCGAAAGAGAGATGCTTCAACCATCAATGTCTTAGGAGAACTGTCTGACCTTATGTTAGGACAAGTCATCTGCCCAAAGTATCTAGATCTTGGGAGTCCTGTAGTAGATGTCCACATCAATGGCACCATCATACCTCACACCTTGATTGATCTGGGGGCTGCCATTAATGTGATGACCAGGGATACCATGCTCAAACTCAACCTTCAGGGTTCCTTGAGGAAGACCTCGACAGTCCTGCAACTAGCAGATCGCTCCACCGTGACTCCCAAAGGGATTATGGAGAATGTCTTGGTCTCTATTGACTCTTGGGAATACCCTGCAGATTTCTTGGTTCTGCAACCAAAGGAAAAGCTTACTGGATATCCTCTTATTTTGGGAAGGCCTTGGTTAGCCACTGCAGATGCTTACATAAGTTGTCGTGCAAGAAACATGACCATCAAAAATGGTCCTATGTCCAAGCAGCTAGTCCTATACCCTCCTTCCCAACCCTCCTTAGAGCATGACTTACCACTTTGGTTGGAGGAAGGAGAAGAGGATGAGGTGTACTTAGCACCTTTGTGCACCCTAGACACCACTAGAAGAGACCCCCCAACCGAGGATGACTTGATTGAGACCTTGATCCAGAATCTACCTCCCAGTGCACTATCCTTAGAGGAATTGGTGGAGGATGCCCAAGCCAGCACCTTAGTGGACCTTTGTGCAACCAACCCTGTCACTCCCAGAGTCAAGAATGTGGAGTTCGGCCCTGAGAGGACGTTAAAGATCAGCTCCTCCCTATCTCCTTCTCAGGAAAAGGAGCTGTGTAGTCTGTTGGCCAGTCATCTAGATGCTTTTGCTTGGAGCTATAAGGAGATGAAAGGAGTCCATCCTTCGGTCTGTACCCATCACATATACATCAAAGAGGATTGTAAACCGGTTAGGCAACCCCAGAGGAGAATGAATCCAACCCTTAAGGACATTGTCAAGGAAGAATTGCAAAAATTGTTGGATGCCGGATTCATTTACCCCATCTCAGATAGCGAATGGGTGTCCCCTCTGGTGTTGGTTCCCAAGAAAAATGGGATGTGGAGAATCTGTGTGGTCTATCGAGAACTGAACAAAGCTACCAAGAAATACCATTTCCCTCTATCATTCATATATCAAGTGTTGGATGGACTGGCAGGAAAGAAGTTCTTCTCTTTCCTAGATGGGTTTAGCGGGTACAACCAAATCCAAATCAGCCCGGAAGACCAAGATAAGACCACCTTCACTTTTCCTTGGGGTACCTTTGCCTACCGATTTCTTCCCTTTGGGCTATGCAATGCTCATGCTACCTTCCAGAGAGCTGTCTTGAGCATATTCTCGGAGTTGGTCCATGATGCAGTGGAAATCTATATGGATGACTTCACTCCTTATGGGTCCGACTTCCAAGAAGCATTGTCCAATCTGGGAAAAGTCCTAGCCAAATGCATTGAGATGAACCTGTCCCTTAGTCTTGAAAAATGTGAATTCTCGATGACTGAAGGGACCGTGCTAGGCCATACCATTTCTTGCCAAGGGTTACAAGTGGATCCTAACAAGATTGCTCTCATCAAGAAGGTTCCACCTCCCCAAAAGGTAAGGGATGTTCGGAGTTTCTTAGGATTAGCAGGGTATTATAGGAGATTCATTAAAGACTTCAGCAAGCTAGCCTCACCATTGTTTGGTTTGTTGGAAAAAGATGTGGAGTTTAAATGGACTGACGAGTGTCAGAGGGCTTTGAATGAATTAAAGGACAAGTTGGTGTCTGCCCCAATCTTGAGAGGTCCCAACTGGGCCCTACCTTTCCACATCCACACTGATGCCTCGAACAAAGCCATAGGGGCAGACTTAGGACAAGTTGAACAAAAACTTCCATATGCCATTTACATTGTTAGCAAAAACTTATCCAAAGCTGAACTGAATTACACTGTAACGGAGAAAGAATTCTTGGCTGTGGTCCATGCACTGAACAAGTTCCGACATTATATCACTGGTTATCAAACATTTGTACATATGGATCATGCTGCAATTAGATATTTAATGAATAAACCAGATGTGAATGCTCGTATTATTAGATGGTTACTTTTGTTGCAGCAGTTTGATTTGACCATTGTTGACAAACCAGGTAAAGAAAATGTTGTTGCTGACTTTTTATCTAGATTGGATCTATCTGCAGATGAGGATGGAACAGTGGATGACCAGATGCCTGATGAACATCTATTTGATATCTCATTACTCTCTCCATGGTTTGCTGATATAGCAAACTACCTTGTTTCAGCACAGTTCCCTCCGCACCTATCCTCAAGAGAGAAGAGCAGAATCATCAGAAAAAGTGTCTCATTTACTTGGATTGGGGGCAACCTGTTCAAGCTTGGCCCTGATCAGATCTTAAGGCGTTGTGTAAGGGAGGAGGAAGTCTTTGATATCCTCCTCACCTGTCATGATGGGCCTTGTGGAGGACATTTTGCAGCAAAGAGGACTGCCTTCAAAGTCCTGCAGGCAGGATACTATTGGCCCACACTTCATCAAGATGTCAGAAGATATATCAGCCAATGTGACCAATGCCAAAGAATGGGGAAACCGACTCAAAGGGATGAGATGCCTCTCCAACCTCAAGTGACTCTTGAGCCATTTGAGAAGTGGGGTATGGACTTTGTGGGTCCAATCAACCCTCCTTCGAGGCAAAGGTCTTACATCATTGTGTGCACTGACTACCTGACAAAGTGGGCAGAAACTAAGGCAATCAAAGCAGCAACAGAAGAAAAGGTGGCTGAGTTCTTAAGAGACAACATCTTCTACAAATTTGGCTACCCAAGAGAGCTAGTCACCGATAAAGGAAGCCAGTTCACATCCAACTTAATTGAAGACCTACTAGCTCATCACAAAATCAAGCATAGGACTTTCACCCCCTATCATCCACATGCAAATGGGAAAGTGGTAGTCACCAACAGAGCATTGGAAGGGATTTTGACTAAGGTGGTGAGCAGCAGTAGGAAAGATTGGGCAGATCGCCTGGTTGAGGCCACATGGGCTTACAACACCACTTGGAAGACCACAACCGGCTTCACACCTTATGAGCTAGTCTATGGGAAGAAAGCTTTGCTGTCCATTGAATTTGAATACAACACTTTGAGGATGGCAGCTCAGCTGGACCTAGATCTCAGCCATGCACAACAAGAATGGTTATTGCAGCTGAATGGACTGGACGAGCACCGCATGCAGGCCCTCCTTCACTCAGAAGTAGTTCAACTTCAGAGAAAGGTGTGGCATGACCAACACCTCAATGACAAGCAATTCCAGCCAGGAGATTGGGCACTGTTGTATGACTCCAGGCACAAATATTTCAAGGGGAAGCTGAGAACCAGATGGCTGGGACCATATGCAGTGGAAAAATGTCATGAAAATGGATCTGTTCTTATCCAGACCATTGATGAGGAAGCCACCCCCATGCTTGTCAATGGGCATCGACTGAAGATCTATAGGAAACCTCTCTCAAGACAGGAGTTCAACAAAACAGTGGAGAAATCAGTGTTGGTCATAGAGAAGGGTTCTGCCTCTGCTTTGGGCATACCCTGAAAGATCTAAAAAAAAATAAAAATAAAAAAAATAAAGATCCTTGGGTGAAAACCTCTCTGAGGCTCCCAAGGTAGGTGGTAGGGGTGAAAACCTCATTGAGGCGCCCCTATTGTCTTTCAAAAAAAGAAGAAGAGAAATTTGAAAAAGATCCTTGAGTGAAAACCTCTCTGAGGCGCTTAAGGCAGATGGCAAGGGTGAAAACCTCATTGAGGCACCCCTACTATCTTTCAAAAAAAAAAAAAAGAAGAAAAGAGGAAAAAAGAGAAAAAACAATAAGCAAAAAAGATAGGGACAACAAGTTTATAGTGTGGAAATGCATGCAGGTTGCAGGTGTTCTATGAAGGAGAGGAGGTCTCTCAACTCAAGTCAAGGATCCTTATCATGCTGCCAAGAGACCTCACCAGCACCTCCTCCAAGAATACTCATCTTCTCCAAGGTATGGGCACGATTTCATCACAGCTTAAGTATTCTACAGGAAGGTGCAGACTTTCTACAGGAAGGCGCAGACTTTCTACAGGAAGTTCTGTATTTCTACAGGAAACTTCCTGTAGAAGTTCGGGACGACCCAAAATTCATTATGTGGGGAGATCTAACAACCAAGGTTCGGCATGAAGGCATGCAAGCTACTATCTTCACCCGCACACACTGTTGTCACCTCTTTCTACCACCCCTGTCGACATGCAATGAAGATACCTGCACAATCAAAGCAGATCATTGAGTTATCAAGAGAAAGCAATTTTTAAATGAAAAAACGCTGAGATGCCATACCATATCCATCCCAGCTATCCAATAGCCCTGTGAGCATGATCGTGAGGCCACTATCTTCATCGTGCAGCATGCACCCGAGGAGGAAAAACTGCTACAGGACATCCTGCAGGAGTCCCGTAGCAGTTAAGCCAACTAGAGTGTACACCATTCAAGCGCCTGCAACATGCAATGAAAACGCAGGCACATGCAGCCGAATCATAAGAAAATCGTCAGCGGTCTGTGAAGAGGAACCTCCGGGCCTGTGCAATCCACCAACATCAAACAAATCTACTCATCGTCGTCCAAAATCCTGAAGAATCGTGTCGCGGCCGCACAGGTAAGTGCCTCACCCTTTCTTCCGTCGAATTGCATGAATTTTACTTTGAAAATGTTTGCAAGTGTGAAGTGAATGGGTTGAGCGGCCGTATGGCCAGTCGACTGGCCACGTCGACCAGTCAGTGGTCTAGTCGGATGTTTGAGCGGTGGTCGTGGCAAAAAGGGATGGGCAGTGCACACGTCAGAGCCATCCAGTCGGGGAGAAACGAGTTGTAACAGAAATGACGGCGGCGGATCTGCGGGGAATGATGCGGCAGTAAGGGAACTTACAGAAGAATGATGGAGTGACGTCGTCCAACGGTCCGGCAGGGACAGCTCACCTCCGCGCCATGAATTCCGCTTGATTCAAATCTAATCGGCTAGATTGCCACCCCACGCATTTATCATTCGCCGTTTGAAAGTCGAGTGAGCATTCGGATTCTTCTGAAGCTCGACACTCCAAATCTTCGGCCGTTCGAACACCTGTTAAGCAGCACAGAGAGCGCAGACCCACTGCAGTATCCTCCAGAATTCGTGCGCTGCTTCTACAGGAAATCTGCTTCTACAGGAAATTGGGTTCCTCACGTCAAAAGGTGGAGGATTAAACTCCTCGTGGAGGATGCACTCCACACATACAAGGTTCCTCTCTCATGGGAAGCCTTCATAAATTTGACCAAGGATGGTGATATAAAGATGTTGACCGAAGAGCTCGGTTCATCTAGCGGTGAGGAGAAGGAGTCAGTGCCCGTAGGGAAGAAAGAAAAAGGTCAGAAGACCATGACCACAGAGCAGAAGGAAAAGCAAAAGAAGAAACAAGAGAAAAAGGGTGCCAAAGAGAAGGATGACACACCCATTTTGACGGCAAGAGAGAAAAGATTACAAAGCAGAGTGGACAAGGCTGAGCAGGTCCACGTCAGCAAAGGCACCTCAACAGCAGCATCGACCAAGTCAAAAAGTAAAACACCCTCAGCAAAGCAATCTAAAGTGGTGCCACCTATTTCTACAGGAAAACCGAAACTGGCTTCTACAGGAAGCCCGAAATCAGCTGAAAAAGGGCCTTCTACAGGAAGCCCGAAATCAACCGAAAAAGGGTCTTCTACAGGAATCCCTGAGAAAAGAAAAACCAAGGAGAAGAAAGCTGACATTGTTGCAAGGGAGGCAGCAGCTGTGCTGGCCGCCCTCAGCACACCTCCTAAGCCAAAGGAGAAGAGAAAGAGGGAGACCCCTCTATATTTTAAAGCTAGGAGAAGTGTGAGAATAAAAACGGGCAAGCCACAGCCTTCGTCCAGCAGCCCAATCACTATAGATGATGCCCCTACTTCGCCTAAGGAGAGGTCCCCCTCAAGGATATCAGTCACCTATGAGAGGGGGAGCCCGAAGAAAACTACTTGGAAAGAAAGGTTAGACCAATTGGCTTCAAAAGCTCGGATACAGGATGCTGAGGATGCTCTACATGAAACCTTAGCCAGGCTTAAAGAAATAGAGAGAATGGAAGGAGAAGCACCCTCATCACCACCGAGGGAGGGCGAAGTAGAGCCACCAAGAGAAGTAGAAAAAGAGCATATTCCAGAGCCTAGCCCTCAGCCAAGTCTGAGTTCATATTACAACTTTTTAGAGGCTAGCAAAATTATACCTCAGAAATTCACTGTGCCACTGTTTTTTGCATTGGAGGAAGAGAGAGTACGTACACACACGTGGATGAAAATAGCCAAGTCAAAGGGTGTGGCGGACATAGGCCCCTTGCAAGAGCAACTCAAGGAGGCCAGAAGTGAATTAGCCATGGCTAAACACGTGGCAAATTTCCAAAGAGTGTTCCTATAGGAAGAAAACGAAAAGCTTAGATTGCAGCTACAGGAGCTGAGGACAGGAACAGGTACACCCTCCAATGACACCACAGCAGAACAACAAGGCAAAAAGGAACTGCACATCGGTCTTGGGGAGCCAACCTTGCATCTACAGGAAGCAGAACAACAAGCACAAATTGAGGTGCAAGCTCTCAGACAACATCTGCAGCAGAAAGAGGCACAATTGGCCTGCATGGCCAGTTGGGCCATGGATGCTATACAATGCAGACAGCCGGCCAAATCCTATGGCCTGTACTTGAAAGACCAATGGCTGCAATTTCAAATCAATACCTTGGCGCAAAGAGGTATCTCTCAGCTCCAAGACCCACAGCAATTCACTGAAGTATGCAGTACCAGTTCCTCAGAGGATAAGGCTAAATTAGCGGAGTTCTACCTCCATAATTTGGCCCTGCCTAATGTAATTTCATGGGATCCCAATACGGCCTTGGGGGATATGCAATTAATGGCATTTTCCTCATGGTTGAACCATGAGGACAAAAGAGCGGCAGAAGCCAAAGCGGTCATGAGCCGAGAGATGAATGATCCATTGCTAATCAGAGCAGAACCAGGGGATCCAGTTGCACTAATCTCGACACACCAACACTTGTCCACCGACCCTCAAGCTTCATTGAGATATATGGATCAGCAGGCCCAAGCCATAGCGCATTTTGAGGACATGGAGAGATTGTTAGGAGACAACGCTGTCCAAGCTTGCACTTGCAGATGGAATACCTTGGCCCACAGTCTGAAAATCAGAGAGTATCATACCCCAACTCGGATGAGGGAAGCTCTAGTATGGGTGGCCCTCTATAAGAAATCCATGCAAAACCTCCAGGCCAGCTGGATTGGCCTCTAACTAAGCCCAACACTGCTGCTAGGATTGATGGAAGGCAGCACAGAGAAAGATGATAATGAACAGTGGGAAGAGGTGAACGGAAAGGTTGGATTCCATATCAGCAAGGAGGACACTACTACAGAGGCTTGGGATGTAAGGGTGGAAGTAAAGGCAATGAAGGATGAGGAGTTGGACTAGTTGCTCAAGGATGAGCAAATATTTTAGCTGGGGGGTGATGATGAGCCCCAATTTTGGTAACATTTTGGGCTCATTTGGCCTACTTCTCCTTGCTCAACCCTTCATTTTTCATCACTTATGCATCATTTCTTAGTATATTCATGTTATTTGTAGGAAGGAGGGCAGTCACTATGCCTAGGTGGCTAATACATGTTTATTTCAGGTTTTTTGACATTAAATGGAGCAAAACCACGCAGATGAAGGCAAGGAGACAGCCAAGGTGGCATTGCGGTTATGTAGGAAGGTTGTCCACTTCCTTGAATGACCTTCCTCGTGATCTCCACCCTAACTCCGAGCTCCAACATCTATCACCACCGAGCTAGAAGGCAGCCAACGGATTCTAAGGGAACAACAGTTTACTTTTAGTTGGTCAGCCAAGCCCCTCTAATTTAGGAGGCCAGCTTGGCCCTCATAATGTATAAATATTGAGGCTGTAGCCTTCGATGGGGACTTTTGAAACTTTGTTGTTCATTCTAGACTACGAGCTGATAGCTCTGTTTTGCTTTTTGTAAGCCATTTTTGGCATGTTATCAGACTTTTGACTATTATCTCTTAATGAATAAGCAGACAGATTTGAGGCAGCTCTGAGTTCTTAGAGGAGCTATAGCTCTCAGGGTTGGGCCCAACCTGAGAGAAATAGGCCTCCTTTCTTTGTATTGTTTCTTGTCTTTCTTTCAGCATTATATTTCTTTTCCTTTACATGCACTTGGAAACACAGTTTGCTGATTCGGATTTCTTGGTGTGGTTACATAGGTTAGTGTTATGAAAAAAATTGCTTCAGTAGTTTAGATTAGAGTAAGAGGATTGGAGTTAATCAGAGTTCCAAAAAAGGTTGAATGCACACTCACTTTCACCTATGTTTGGGGACCGGAAGTGCAGACCGTGCCAACTACCAAAAACACTGTTTTACATATTCATGCAAGTCTTGAGGTGATGTTTTCGGTTGTAAAAGTGTCCATGCATTTAGATATTGTGGAATAACTCTTTGTTTCAACACCATGCATGATTTCCCTTTAAACTACGTTGCTGTTCTTTCGTTTTTAATAAAACAGTTAGAATAGGTTGATGAATTCTCGGTTTTGTGCAAGACAAGGGTGATTTGTTTCATTTACACTGCGCAGCACCACTCTATCATTTCCTTATCCTTCTGAGCCGTGCCTAAGCCATCTACTTATCTCCCAGCTAGATCATTTGCCTCCCAACTCTTTTATTATCCATGTTGTTTTATCTTTTCGGCCTCCCATTGCCTCTACCCTCCTATCGGCCAACCAACTTTACACACCTCCTCTCCATCTCATCTCTCTATCCATAAGCCATCACAAGCTCCCCTCTCATCCTCCCTATCCACCCATACAGCTCATTCACTCATCCATCACCCAAAAATCTTATTGCAGAACATCCCGTAGAAGTTAGCAGACTTCCTGTAGATATCCTGAACTTCCTGTAGAATCCCCTGCAGACATCTTGTAGAAGCTTGAAAACACGGTTGCCAGGCATCTGAACTTTGTGAACTTCTGTGGAATGATGTAAGGGATCCCTTAGACCCTCTCAGAGTCCTCCTGCCCTTTTCCAAGCCTTCCTCCCCTTTTTCTACCCCTACACAGTCAAGACCCAGTAAGAAGCATAATCATAATAACTCCACCAACTTGAGCAAAAATAAAAAAACATGTTCTCTTCAGATGAAAGTAGTTTAAACACATGCATCACATCCCAATAGAAGTAATGGCATCATTTTTAGAAGTTGCATTCCCACCATTGCATCGTAAGGATTAAGCTGGTCAAATTAGGGTTTACTAGGGTTTCCATGTTTTGTTGGCTTCCAGTTCATTCTTGCAAAGTAGGTTAATTTCCTTTGAGATAGCTTTCGTTCATCACTTAAAAAGCTTCTTTTGAGAACATATAGAAGTTGGCTTGAGCCCTAGCGGACTTGTGCCAACTGACCAAGTGACAACTGCGACAAGAGCTAGTACTTGTGCATACAACACCGTCACTTCCAAGTTTGTTACGAACTACCGGGTTGATAAAATTAGAGTAGGAAGCCCCAGGAGTTGTAGCATTATTGCTACAGTACTGGAGCCCACCACCGGGACTACGAGATTATTTTTCATTATGTTCCTTTCAATGCTATAATACATATTTATACATGTCGAAGCATCCAATACCATGGACTGAAAACCATCGCGTCCAATACCATGGACCGATCATTGGGTCCAAAAACATGTGCGAAAATCATGAACAAAACCATAGGTGGGTCTACCCAACCTAACATAGGGTCCAAAACCAAAATTTTTCGAGGCGCTGCCCCAGACCCCATAAAGTGGGGTTACAGGTGTTTCTGGGAAAACTAGTGTCTTTTCGATCTGCTAGTCCCACTAGGATTGGTAGCTATCCTAGAAACAAACAATCAAAGCAATTTACGATTTCCTTTATGTATGATAGATAAGAGAGGAGCAAAGAGACCAACCTAGATCTTCCGCTTGACTCCTTGCTTGATTCCTCTCTCCCCTGATAGAGTTTGCACCTCTTCTCCTACTTATCCCACTCAATGAATACCTATAGAGACAAAGTAACAAAATACCATCAAAGCATCTCGATCTATTATATCATAAACGATGCAGAATCATAAATACATTGATCATACAATGGCATTCATAAACAACAACATCCACAAATACACGATTGTATGGAGGAAAACTCAAAGAACTTTATTAATAGTAGAAGGGAGAATTACAACCCAGTGGTCTGATCCAGCATCATCCTCCCAGCATGAAAGCCCTCTTCACCTCATGAAAAGCAAGATCACCCAACAATACAATGCTCTTTCTCAAAGATAAACTATCAACACTTCCTTACAAATTACAAAATTCCAGTCTCTAGATCTCTCAGACGAGGGATCCATTTATAGATGTTTGCAAGGGTGCAAGTCATCTCTGGATTTTTGATTAGTGTCATTCCACTTGTTGTTCTTGGTTCAACTTGGAGATTTCTTGGATCTCTTACTTATCCCTGGGCGAATTCAGAGAGGCAAGTGTCATATGAGAAGTTTATGGAAGATTCCATGAGCATCCACTTAGCAAACTGTCTCGGACATTTATCCATCCTTGCTCATCGCACCCCACATAAGGCCTCTTCAGTATGCATCGCACCTGGCTAGTGTAGAAGTCAGTATGCATCACACCCTGACAGTGGAGCAGTCAATATGGTCCAGTTTTGGCCAGTTCTGAGTGGTTTTTCAGATGGAACTTTTGAGGAATGATGTAATCATTGAATTTAGGCTTCTGTGATCCATATCAATTTTGAGAAGATTCTTCAGCGAAAATGACATAGAGATATTTTTGATGACGCGTTTCGAACCAACCAGTGTGGTTCATCGTCAGGACAAGTTGAATGAGAAGATCTTGCTATGCATATTAAATAGATAGGGCAGAATATCCAAAGACCAAATTTCTAGACCAGGTAATGGTTAAAATGACAACAGCTAGATTTGATCGAGAAACGGCTAGATTGACTATTTTCGACTTAGTCACCGGAGAATCCACAGTAAGAACCATTTTCTGCCAACGTTTCAAATCCCAACCGGGATCCATCATCAGGACAACTTGAATGCTTGATAGAAGAAGAGCTTATTTGAGGGTTAAATAGTAATGGGGAGAGAAAATATGAATGTCGGCTCTCAATTGTTTTTTTAAAAATAATTTTTGATGAGAAGTCGGATGTGTCTGATTAATTTAATTAATTAATTATTATTATTATTATTATTTTTTTTTTTTACTAATTAATAATAATAATTAGTATTATAATAATTAAAGATAATCAGAATTAATGATATTAAATTGATCAGAGTTAATGTTAAAAAGAATTAATTCTAGAAAATTGAATTAATATTTAATATTTGATCAATAATATTTATTAATATTGATATTAATTGAAATAATTATTATTATTATCATTAATTAATATAATAATAAGTAGTAATAATTATAATCATCATAATTAATGTTAAAAAGTTATTAATCTAGGAATATTGTATTAATTTTTATATTTATTATAATATATGTTGGTACAATTTTTATTTATTTATTTATTAATTTTTAGAATAGGTTTAAGCTTAGTAAGGAAATTAATAAATAATTGCTATTTGAAAATATTATTGTTATTATTATTATTAATTATTATTTATTAATCTAATAGGTAATAATAAAAAATAGAATTAATAATATTAATAATGAACATAATTAGAATTGATTAAATTAATCCAAGAATATTGTATTTCGAATAAAATTGAAAATATTAATCTAGAATTTAATATTTATTATTTATTTAATTATATATAAAAAATATGTTAGTACTCATATTTATATTTTTAATTAGAATAATTATCAAAATAATTTTGAATAATATTAAAATTGGTTAGACTTATTATTTAAAAGTGTAAATATTAATAATAGTTATTATTATTATGTTAAAATAGATATTTTAATATTTAAGAAACGAAGTAATTAATATGGGTAATTAATAAATAGATTAATTAATTAATGAAAATTAATATTGTAAATGTTTAATAGTGAATTAATTATTATTATTATTAAACCGGTAGCGGGTTAATTTTTCTAATTAGGGGAAGCCAGCTTCCACTAATCTCCATACCACTGTCTCTGTTGAGATTATGCGGGTGTTTGATAATTTCAAGAGCTTCTCTGATCTTTCGCCTATGGTGTTGCTCTTCCTTAGCGATAATAGAGGCGATTTCCAAGAAGACATGGTGATTAGTTTTTAACGAGTGTTCTGCCAGGGCGGAAGTACGAGACCTTTCATTCTTAATATCAGCTCCATGTTCCTTGAGTCTTGTCTGCAGGGAGCGACCTGTTTCACCAATGTAGCTTTTTCCACGTGAGCAATCAATTTTATAGACCCCTTTAAGTTGATGTTTATCAATATTATCCTTGACAGATCTCATACCTTGCCTAATTGTTCCAGGGGCTGAGAATTGCGTGCTTATGTTTTTCCTTCTTAGGATTTTCGCAATCTTATCTGTAACTCCATGAATGAAAGGTAGAAAAACCCTACCACCCTCAGGTTGATCTCGGGCCTTAGGTTCATGAGATAGCATCCTTTTCTTGGCTTTCTGAATTGCTCTTTTAATCTCATTTTCTTTGTAGCCTATGCCTTTAAAGGTTGAGACTAAATGCTTATTTTCTTCATCCAGATGAACAACGTCAGAAATTCGAAGGGCCCGGATAGCAAGAGTGTTTAGAACACCAAGTTTCTGGGCTGGATGATGGTGGGAATGAGCGTGAAAGTAGTTTTCTGTATGGGTTGACTTCCTGAAGACTTTGTGCCCTATGGAGCCATCCTCCTTTCTCATGATGAGGATGTCTAAAAAAGGGATGCTCATGTTTTCTTCAAGCTCCATGGTGAATTTTATTTCCAAGGAGATGGAATTTAGGTGAATAAAAAACTTGTCAAGCTCTGCTTTACCATGTGTCCATTTTATATTAGTATCATCGACGAATCGCTTCCACCATGCTGGTTTCAGAGGGTAAGATTCCAGGGCCTTCTTTTCAAAATATTCCATGTATAAGTTGGCCATGATTGGTGAAAGGGGGGATCCCATTACCACTCTAGATGTCTGCTCATAATATGTTCCCTGGAAGGTGTAAATTGTTGATCACAAGCAGAATTTGGCCAATCTTGCAGTCCCCGGATCAGTAACCTCTTTTATAACCTGAATGGCTTCTTCAAGAGGAATCTTAGTGATTAAGGACACTACGTCAAAGCTAACAAGGATGTCATCACACTCTATTTTCTCCTTCTTAATGAGATTCACAAAGCCATGGGAGTCTTTGATGAAAGAATCAGTGTTTCCGACGAGGGGTTTGATGATTCTTGCAACATACTTAGCGAGCTCATAGGTTGGGGATTCGATGGTATTGACAATTGGTCTCGTTTTTAAGGTTGCAGTTTGGAATATTAACTTGTTTATTTATGTTTATAGCTGGGCTGCAATTATCCAATTGAATGGGCGCAGTACCCACGAAGTCAATTAAATTACTCTTCTGCGCAGTTTCATTAATGTTCCCAACAGTTTCAAGTGAGTTCGATTTACCCAATGAGTTGAAGTTGTTTTTAAGGTTGCAGTTTGATATATTACCGAGAATTGGTTCATCCTGAGTTGTATGCGTTCTGTCCAATGGATAAATCCGTTCACTTTTTTGATTACTGCTGCCATGAAACCTGCCCATTGGGTGATCTGTGGTTTTTACATCGCTTTTTACATTAACACTTCTCATCAATTAAAGCAATTGGGTAGGCTTACTGATGCCAACGCTGTCAAGGCTTCCTACGATCTGTGTATGTCCTTCAATTGCACCGAGACTGTTGGTTCTATAACTGAACTCTAAACCGTTCAAACTGCTGCAGTTTCCATCGGTGTAATGCGTTAGCTCAGATGAATCATTTAAGTTTCTTGATTCAAAAGCGTCTGCTGAACTTTCAATGGAACTGCCCAGTTTTTCATTATTATACTGCGATTTGTGTAGTAAATTGGACAATTTCCTGCGTTGTCGTTTCTTAGTAACCTATCCTTCATTAATGCCTTTCAGAGCGGCCCTGGCATCGATAATAGACTAGAGATTCTCACTAATGATGCTGGCTATCTTTAGGTGTGCTGAGAGCGCTGAGCGTCCAAGATTATCCAAAGAAGCCCTAACTCTTTTAATTTCTGGCCTTATTAGAGACACGCTGAGTTGAAAAAATGCCTTGCTATTATATCTGTTATGCAATCTATGATTAATTTGAGCAAATGGAGGAATAATATTATTGTCACGACAGCTCTTAAGAAAATGCAGATCAACAGCTCTTCTTGCTATCTTTGCTCTAGTTTTTTCGAGTAAATTGATTTCACTCCAGGTATCCCCTCCGTATAGGGAAATGATTCTGGATTTAAGACCTCTGTGGTTTATTATTTTCGACTTAGTCACCAGAGAATCCACAGTAAGAACCATTTTCTGCCAACGTTTCAAATCCCAACCGAGATCCATCATCAGGACAACTTGAATGCTTGATAGAAGAAGAGCTTATTTGAGGGTTAAATAGTAATGGGGAGAGAAAATATGAATGTCGGCCCTCAAATTTTTTTTTTTGAAAAATAATTTTTTATGAGAAGTCGACTGTCTCTGATTAATTTAATTAATTAATTAATTTTTATTTTTTTATTTTTTTTACTAATTAATAATAATAATTAGTATTATAATAATTAAAGATAATCAGAATTAATGATACTAAATTGATCAAAGCTAATGTTAAAAAGAATTAATTCTAGAAAGTTAAATTAATATTTAATATTTGATCAATAATATTTATTAATATTGATATTAATTGAAATAATTATTATTATTATCATTAATTAATATAATAATAAGTAGTAATAATTATAATCATCATAATTAATGTTAAAAAGTTATTAATCTAAGAATATTGTATTAATTTTTATATTTATTATAATATATGTTGGTACAATTTTTATTTATTTATTTATTAATTTTTAGAATAGGTTTAAGCTTAGTAAGGAAATTAATAAATAATTGCTATTTGAAAATATTATTGTTATTATTATTAATAATTATTATTTATTAATCTAATAGTTAATAATAAAAATTAGAATTAATAATATTAATAATGAACATAATTAGAATTGATTAAATTAATCCAAGAATATTGTATTTAGAATAAAATTGAAAATATTAATCCAGAATTTAATATTTATTATTTATTTAATTATATATAATAAATATGTTAGTACTGATATTTATATTTTTAATTAGAATAATTATCAAAATAATTTTGAATAATATTAAAATTGGTTAGACTCATTTTTTAAAAGTGTAAATATTAATAATAGTTTACCAAGGATTTTTCGGCGAAGATCACATGAGACATCATTTGTCGACGCGTTTCGAACCAACCAGTGTGGTTCATCGTTATTATTATTATTATGTTAAAATAGATATTTTAATATTTAAGAAACGAAGTAATTAATATGGGTAATTAATAAATAGATTAATTAATTAAGGGAAATTAATATTGTACATGTTTAATAGTGAATTAATTATTATTATTATTATTATTATTATACTGGTAGCAGGTTAATTTTTCTAATTAGGGGAAGCCATCTTCCACTAATCTCCATACCACTGTCTCTGTTGAGATTATGTGGGTGTTTGATAATTTCAAGAGCTTCTCTGATCTTTCGCCTATGGTGTTGCTCTTCCTTAGCGATAATAGAGGCGCTTTTCAAGCAGACATGGTGCTTAGTTTTTAACGAGTGTTCTACCAGGGCGGAAGTACGAGACCTTTCATTCTTAATATCAGCTCTATGTTCCTTGAGTCTTGTTTGCAGGGAGCGACCTGTCACCAATGTAGCTTTTTCCACATGAGCAATCAATTTTATAGACCCCTTTAAGTTGATGTTTATCAATATTATCCTTGACAGATCTCATACCTTGCCTAATCGTTCCAGGGGCTGAGAATTGTGTGCTTATGTTTTTCCGTCTTAGGATTTTCGCAGTCTTATCTGTAACTCCATGAATGAAAGGTAGAAAATCCCTATCACCCTCAGGTTGATCTCGGGCCTTAGGTTCATGAGATAGCATCCTTTTCTCGGCTTTCTGAATTGCTATTTTAATCTCATTTTCTTTGTAGCCTATGCCTTTAAAGGTTGAGACTAAATGCTTCTTTTCTTCATCCAGATGAACAGCGTCAGAAATTCGAAGGGCCCTGATAGCAAGAGTGTTTGGAACACCAAGTCTCTGGGCTGGATGATGGTGGGAATCAGCGTGAAGGTAGTTTTATGTATGGGTCGTCTCCCTGAAGACTTTGTGCCCTATGGAGCCATCCTCCTTTCTCATGATGAGGATGTCTAAAGAAGGGATGCTCATGTTTTCTTCAAGCTCCATGGTGAATTTTATTTCTGAGGAGATGGAATTAGGTGAATAAAAAACTTGTCAAGCTCTGCTTTACCATGTGTCCATTTTATTTTAGTATCATCGATGAATCGCTTCCACCATGCTGGTTTCAGAGGGTAATATTCCAGGGCCTTCTTTTCAAAATATTCCATGTATAAGTTGGCCACGATTGGTGAAAGGGGGGATCCCATTGCCACTCCAGATGTCTGCTCATAATATGTTCCTTGGAAGGTGAAAACTGTTGATCGCAAGTAGATTTCAGCCAATCTTGCAGTCCCCGGATCAGTAAGCTCTTTTATAACCTGAATGGCTTCTTCAAGAGGAATCTTAGTGAATAAGGACACTACGTCAAAGCTAACAAGGATGTCATCACGCTCTATTTTCTCCTTCTTAATGAGATTCACAAAGTCATGGGAGTCTTTGATGAAAGAATTAGTGTTTCCGACGAGGGGCTTGAGGATTCTTGCAACATACTTAGCGAGCTCATTGGTCGGGGATCCGATGGTATTGACAATTGGTCTCGTTTTTAAGGTTGCAGTTTGGAATATCGACTTGTTTATTTATGTTTACAGCCGGGCTGCAATTATCCAATTGAATGGGCGCAGTGCCCATGAAGTCACTTAAATTACGCTCCTGCGTAGTTTCATTAATGTTCCCAACAGTTTCAAGCGAGTTTGATTTACCCAACGAGTTGAAGTTGTTTTTAAGGTTGCAGTTTGATATATTACCGAGAATTGGTTCATCCTGAGCTGTATGCGTTATGTCCAATGGATAAATCCATTCACTGTTTTGATCGCTGCTACCATGAAACCTGCCCATTGGGTGATCTGTGGTTTTTACATCGCTTTTTACATTAACACTTCTCATTAAATCAGGCAATTGGGTAGGCTTACTGATGCCAACGCTGTCAAGGCTTCCTACGATCTGCGTATGTCCTTCAATTGCACCGAGACTGTTGGTTCTATAACCGAACTCTAAACTGTTCAAACTGCTGCTGTTGCCATCGGTGTAATGCGTTAGCTCAGATGAATCATTTAAGTTTCTTGATTCAAAAGCGTCTGCTGAACTTTCAATGGAACTGCCCAGTTTTTCATTATTATACTGCGATTTGTGTAGTAAATTGGACAATTTCGTGCATTGTCATTTCTCAGTAACCTGTCCTTCATTAATGCCTTTCAGAGCGGCCCTGGCATCGATAACAGACCAGAGATTCTCACTAATGATGCTGGCTAGCTTTAGGTGTGCTGAGAGCGCTGAGCATCCAAGATTATCCAAAGAAGCCCTAACTCTTTTAATTTCTGCCCTTATTAGAGACATGTTGAGTTGAAAAAACGCCTTGCTATTATATATGTTATGCAATCTATGATTAATTTGAGCAAATGGAGGAATAATATTGTTGTCACGACAGCTCTTAAGAAAATGCAGATCAACAGCTCTTCTTGCTATCTTTGCTCTAGTTTTTTCGAGTAAATTGATTTCACTCTAGGTATCCCCTCCGTATAGGGAAATGATTCTGGATTTAAGACCTCTGTGGTTTATTATTTTCGACTTAGTCACCGGAGAATCCACAATAAGAACCATTTTCTGCCAACGTTTCAAATCCCAACCGAGATCCATCATCAGGACAACTTGAATGCTTGATAGAAGAAGAGCTTATTTGAGGGTTAAATAGTAATGGGGAGAGAAAATATGAATATCGGCTCTCAATTTTTTTTTGAAAAAAAAAATTTTTGATGAGAAGTCGGCTGTCTCTGATTAATTTAATTAATTAATTAATTAATTTTTTTTTTACTAATTAATAATGATAATTAGTATTATAATAATTAAAGGTAATCAGAATTAATGATATTAAATTGATCAAAGTTAATGTTAAAAAGAATTAATTGTAGAAAATTAAATTAATATTTAATATTTGATCAATATTATTTATTAATATTGATATTAGTTGAAATAATTATTATTATTATCATTAATTAATATAATAATAAGTAGTAATAATTAGAATCATCATAATTAATGTTAAAAAGTTATTAATCTAGGAATATTGTATTATCAAGGAATTTAGACTTCTGTGATCCATAACGTTTGTTTAGAAAAATCTTTGGCGAAATCACATAATTGATCATTTGTCGACGCGTTTCGAACCAACTAGTGTGGTTCATCGTCAGGACAAGTTGAAGATACAGATCCAGTATAGTGAGTTAAATAGTCCAAGCAGAGACTCCAACAGCTAAAAAGACTAACGGCTATTTTTCAACTTAAGGACCCAGTCAAACCCCTTTAACTAAATTAATATTAATATTCTTTATAATTATTATTATACTACTAGAGCTAAGTAAACTGGGTAAAAATTAACTAGATCAGAGATTATTAATCTATTTATATATTTAATATATAATTATATATAATATTTTTCAATACCTAATATAATACTATATTTAATATTTAGTTTTTAAATTATTAGAAAACTATAATTTTTACTAAAAATTGAATTATCAAAACTAAACCATTTATTTATTTAAAATATTAATTATATATATATATATATATATAAATTAATATATTACCATACCTAACATTCTAATAATATTATATTTAATGTTTAAATATATATATATATATATATATATATATATATATATATATATATATATATATATATATATATGTATATATGTGTGTGTGTGTTTTTAATTATATATATATAAATATATCAATTTAAAATTCTTTAATAACTAATCATTCTAATAAAATTTTTATTTAAAGTTTAGATATTAAAATATTATATCAATTTCTATCTATATAATTAAAAAACTTTTTTTAAAATTTTTATCCTACACTATCTCTTAAGGTTAGTTCAATTAACTTAGAACTAACAAAAAATCAAAATTAATCAAATGAATAAATGAAAAGTAATATTGATTAGTTAAGAAAAATGCATATTTTAATTATACATGTATTTATAGCATAAGGATGTTAAAAATATAAGGCTAATAAAAAGTAAATAATTACCTTACAATCTAAGGATAGTTCAATCATATATTATGTTAAATATTCCCAGGTTGCCAAATTTAATAATCTTCGAATATAAAGGGAAAAAGAGGGGACTAAATCAAGATCATAAGGGCGATAATTAAAAGGAGAACAAATCAAATCAAGAGAAAAGCAAGCAAATAAACCACAAACACAGAGGAAACAATTCTAAAGGAAAGGAAACAAGAAACACTGAGACCATACCAAGCAAGGACCGTGGAGGCTAGGAAGATAGGGCTGGGACCCAGCAGCTGCTGATCTTCCAGCCATCATCCCTATTAAGATTAATCGGCCTTTTTTCGATTTCCAGGGCCTCCCTAAACTTGCGATGGTGAAACTGAGCAACTCTAGCAATGACTTGAGCCTCTTCGATACATACATGATGCATCGTCTTCTCGGCATGCTCTGCCAAGGCTGAGGATTTGGTCCTACCATGCCTCAGGTCGGCTGAATGCTCGCTAATCCTTTGATTGATAGAGCGTCCTGTCTCACCAATATATGTATTAATTTTTATATTTATTATAATATATGTTGGTACAATTTTTATTTATTTATTTATTAATTTTTAGAATAGGTTTAAGCTTAGTAAGGAAATTAATAAATCATTGCTATTTGAAAATATTATTGTTATTATTATTAATAATTATTATTTATTAATCTAATAGTTAATAATAAAAATTAGAATTAATAATATTAATAATGAACATAATTAGAATTGATTAAATTAATCCAAGAATATTGTATTTAGAATAAAATTGAAAATATTAGTCCTGAATTTAATATTTATTATTTATTTAATTATATATAGTAAATATGTTAGTAGTGATATTTATATTTTTAATTAGAATAATTATCAAAATAATTTTGAATAATATTAAAATTGGTTAGACTTATTATTTAAAAGTGTAAATATTAATAATAGTTATTATTATTATGTTAAAATAGATATTTTAATATTTAAGAAACGAAGTAATTAATATGGGTAATTAATAAATAGATTAATTAATTAATGAAAATTAATATTGTAAATGTTTAATAGTGAATTAATTATTATTAGTATTATTATTATTATTATTATACTGGTAGCGGGTTAATTTTTCTGATTAGGGGAAGACAGCTTCCACTAATCTCCATACCACTGTCTCTGTTGAGATTATGCGGGTGTTTGATAATTTCAAGAGCTTCTCTGATCTTTCGCCTATGGTGTTGCTCTTCCTTAGCGATAATAGAGGCGCTTTCCAAGCAGACATGGTGCTTAGTTTTTAACGAGTGTTCTGCCAGGGCGGAAGTACGAGACCTTTCATTCTTAATATAAGCTCCATGTTCCTTGAGTCTTGTCTGCAGGGAGCGACCTGTTTCACCAATGTAGCTTTTTCCACATGAGCAATCAATTTTATAGACCCCTTTAAGTTGATGTTTATCAATATTATCCTTGACAGATCTCATACATTGCCTAATCGTTCCAGGGGCTGAGAATTGCGTGCTTATGTTTTTCCTTCTTAGGATTTTCGCAAAAGGGCCCTGATAGCAAGAGTGTTTAGAACACCAAGTTTCTGGGCTGGATGATGGTGGGAATCAGCGTGAAGGTATTTTTTTGTATGGGTTGGCTTCCTGAAGACTTTGTGCCCTATGGAGCCATCCTCCTTTCTCATGATGAGGATGTCTAAAAAAGGGATGCTCATGTTTTCTTCAAGCTCCATGGTGAATTTTATTTCTGAGGAGATGGAATTTAGGTGAATAAAAAACTTGTCAAGCTCTGTTTTACCATGTGTCCATTTTATATTAGTATCATCGACGAATCGCTTCCACCATGCTGGTTTCAGAGGGTAAGATTCCAGGGCCTTCTTTTCAAAATAGTCCATGTATAAGTTGGCCACGATTGGTGAAAGGGGGGATCCCATTGCCACTCGAGATGTCTGCTCATAATATGTTCCCTGGAAGGTGAAAAATGTTGATCGCAAGCAGATTTCGGCCAATCTTGCAGTCCCTGGATCAGTAACCTCTTTTATAACCTGAACGGCTTCTTCAAGAGGAATCTTAGTGAATAAGGACACTACGTCAAAGCTAACAAGGATGTCATCACGCTCTATTTTCTCCTTCATAATGAGATTCACAAAGTCATGGGAGTCTTTGATGAAAGAATCAGTGTTTCCGACGAGGGGCTTGAGGATTCTTGCAACATACTTAGCGAGCTCATAGGTTGGGGATCTGATGATATTGACAATTGGTCTCGTTTTTAAGGTTGCAGTTTGGAATATCGACTTGTTTATTTATGTTTACAACCGGGCTGCAATTATCCAATTGAATGGGCGCAGTACCCACGAAGTCAATTAAATTACGCTCCTGCGCAGTTTCATTAATGTTCCCAACAGTTTCAAGCGAGTTCGATTTACCCAACGAGTTGAGGTTGTTTTTAAGGTTGCAATTTGATATATTACCGAGAATTGGTTCATCCTGAGCTGTATGCACTCTGTCCAATGGATAAATCCGTTCACTGTTTTGATCGCTGCTACCATGAAACCTGCCCATTGGGTGATCTGCGGTTTTTACATCACTTTTTACATTAACACTTCTCATCAAATCAGGCAATTTGGTAGGCTTACTGATGCCAACGCTGTCAAGGCTTCCTACGATCTGCGTATGTCCTTCAATTGCACCAAGACTGTTGGTTCTATAACCGAACTCTAAACCGTTCAAACTGCTGCTGTTGCCATCGGTGTAATGCGTTAGCTCAGATGAATCATTTAAGTTTCTTGATTCAAAAACGTCTGCTGAACTTTCAATGGAACTGCCCAATTTTTCATTATTATACTGCAATTTGTGTAGTAAATTGGACAATTTCCTGCGTTGTCGTTTCTTAGTAACTTGTCCTTCATTAACGCCTTTCAGAGCGGCCCTGGCATCGATAACAGACCAGAGATTCTCACTAATGATGCTGGCTAGCTTTAGGTGTGCTGAGAGCGCTGAGCGTCCAAGATTATCCAAATAAGCCCTAACTCTTTTAATTTCTGCCCTTATTACATCTGTTATGCAATCTATGATTAATTTGAGCAAATGGAGGAATAATATTATTGTCACGACAACTCTTAAGAAAATGCAGATCAACAACTCTTCTTGCTGTCTTTGCTCTAGTTTTTCCGAGTAAATTGATTTCACTCCAGGTATCCCCTCCGTATAGGGAAATGATTTTGGATTTAAGACCTCTGTGGTTTATTATTTTCGACTTAGTCACAGGAGAATCCACAGCAAGAACCATTTTCTGCCAACGTTTCAAATTCCAACCGGGATCCATCATCAGGACAACTTGAATGCTTGATAGAAGAAGAGCTTATTTGAGGGTTAAATAGTAATGGGGAGAGAAAATATGAATGTCGGCTCCCAATTTTTTTTTTGAAAAATAATTTTTGATGAGAAGTCGGTTGTCTCTGATTAATTTAATTAATTAAGTTTTTTTTACTAATTAATAATAATAATTAGTATTATAATAATTAAAGATAATCAGAATTAATGATATTAAATTGATCAAAGTTAATGTTAAAAAGAATTAATTCTAGAAAATTGAATTAATATTTAATATTTGATCAATAATATTAGTTAATATTGATATTAATTGAAATATTTATTATTATTATCATTAATTAATATAATAATAAGTAGTAAAAATTATAATCATCATAATTAATGTTAAAAAGTTATTAATCTAGGAATATTGTATTAATTTTTATATTTATTATAATATATGTTGGTACAATTTTTATTTATTTATATATTAATTTTTAGAATAGGTTTAAGTTTAGTAAGGAAATTAATAAATAATTGCTATTTGAAAATATTATTGTTATTATTATTAATAATTATTATTTATTAATGTAATAGTAAATAATAAAAATTAGAATTAATAATATGAATAATGAACATAATTAGAATTGATTAAATTAATCCAAGAATATTGTATTTAGAATAAAATTGAAAATATTAATCCACAATTTAATATTTAAGATTTATTTGTTATTTATTTAATTATATATAATAAATATGTTAGCAGTGATATTTATATTTTTAATTAGAATAATTATCAAAATAATTTTGAATAATATTAAATATGGTTAGACTTATTATTTAAAAGTGTAAATATTAATAATAGTTATTATTATTATGTTAAAATAGATATTTTAATATTTAAGAAACGAAGTAATTAATATGGGTAATTAATAAATAAATTAATTAATTAATGATAATTAATATTGTAAATGTTTAATAGTGAATTAATTATTATTATTATTATTATTATTATTATACCGGTAGCGGGTTAATTTTTCTTATTAGGGGAAGCCAGCTTCCACTAATCTCCATACCGCTGTCTCTGTTGAGATTATGCGGGTGTTTGATAATTTCAAGAGCTTCTCTGATCTTTCGCCTATGGTGTTGCTCTTCCTTAGCGATAATAGAGGCGCTTTCCAAGCAGACATGGTGCTTAGTTTTTAACGAGTGTTCTGCCAGGGCGGAAGTACGAGACCTTTCATTCTTAATATCAGCTCCATGTTCCTTGAGTCTTGTCTGCAGGGAGCGACCTGTTTCACCAATGTACCTTTTTCCACGTGAGCAATCAATTTTATAGACCCCTTTAAGTTGATGTTTATCAATATTATCCTTGACAGATCTCATACCTTGCCTAATCGTTCCAGGGGCTGAGAATTGCGTGCTTATGTTTTTCCTTCTTAGGAATTTCGCAATATTATCTGTAACTCCATGAATGAAAGGTAGAAAAACCCTACCACCCTCAGGTTGATCTCGGGCCTTAGGTTCATGAGATAGCATCCTTTTCTCGGCTTTCTGAATTGCTCTTTTAATCTCATTTTCTTTGTAGCCTATGCCTTTAGAGGTTGAGACTAAATGCTTCTTTTCTTCATCCAGATGAACAGCATCAGAAATTCGAAGGGCCCTGATAGCAAGAGTGTTTGGAACACCAAGTTTCCGGGCTGGATGATGGTGGGAATGAGTGTGAAGGTAGTTTTTTGTATGGGTTGACTTCCTGAAGACTTTGTGCCCTATGGAGCCATCCTCCTTTCTCATGATGAGGATGTCTAAAAAATGGATGCTCATGTTTTCTTCAAGCTCCATGGTGAATTTTATTTCTGAGGAGATGGAATTTAGGTGAATAAAAAACTTGTCAAGCTCTGCTTTACCATGTGTCCATTTTATATTAGTATCATCGATGAATCGCTTCCACCATGCTGGTTTCAGAGGGTAAGATTCTAGGGCCTTCTTTTCAAAATATTCAATGTATAAGTTGGCCACGATTGGTGAAAGGGGGGATCCCATTGCCACTCCAGATGTCTGCTCATAATATTTTCCTTGGAAGGTGAAAACTGTTGATCGCAAGCAGATTTCGGCCAATCTTGCAGTCCCCGGATCAGTAACCTCTTTTATAACCTGAATGGCTTCTTCAAGAGGAATCTTAGTGAATAAGGACACTACGTCAAAGCTAACAAGGATGTTATCACGCTGTATTTTCTCCTTCTTAATGAGATTCACAAAGTCATGGGAGTATTTGATGAAAGAATCAGTGTTTCTGACGAGGGGCTTGAGGATTCTTGCAACATACTAAGCGAGCTCATAGGTTGGGGTTCCGATGGTATTGACAATTGGTCTTGTTTTTAAGGTCGCAGTTTGGAATATCGACTTGTTTATTTATGTTTACAGCTGGGCTGCAATTATCCAATTGAATGGGCACAGTACCCACAAAGTCAATTAAATTACGCTCCTGTGCAGTTTCATTAATGTTCCCAACAGTTTCAAGTGAGTTCGATTTACCCAATGAGTTGAAGTTGTTTTTAAGGTTGCAATTTGATATATTACCGAGAATTGGTTCATCCTGAGCTGTATGCGTTCTGTCCAATGGATAAATCCGTTCACTGTTTTGATCGCTGCTACCATGAAACCTGCCCATTGGGTGATCTGCGGTTTTTACATCACTTTTTACATTAACACTTCTCATCAAATCAGGAAATTGGGTAGGCTTACTGATGCCAATGCTCTTAAGGCTTCCTACAATCTGCGTATGTCCTTCAATTGCACCGAGACTGTTGGTTCTATAACCGAACTCAAAACCGTTCAAACTGCTGCTGTTTCCATCGGTGTAATGCGTTAGCTCAGATGAATCATTTAAGTTTCTTGATTCAAAAGCGTCTGCTGAACTTTCAATGGAACTGCCCAGTTTTTCATTATTATACTGCGATTTGTGTAGTAAATTGGACAATTTCCTTCGTTGTCGTTTCTTAGTAACTTGTCCTTCATTAATGCCTTTCAGAGCGGCCCTGGCATCGATAACAGACCAGAGATTCTCACTAATGATGCTGGCTAGCTTTAGGTGTGCTGAGAGCGCTGAGCGTCCAAGATTATCCAAAGAAGCCCTAACTCTTTTAATTTCTGCCCTTATTAGAGACATGCTGAGTTGAAAAAACGCCTTGCTATTATATCTGTTATGCAATCTATGATTAATTTGAGCAAATGGAGGAATAATATTATTGTCACGACAGCTCTTAAGAAAATGCAGATCAACACCTCTTCTTGCTAACTTTGCTCTAGTTTTTTCAAGTAAATTGATTTCACTCCAGGTATCCCCTCCGTATAGGGAAATGATTATGGATTTAAGACCTCTGTGGTTTATTATTTTCGACTTAGTCACCGGAGAATCCACAGTAAGAACCATTTTCTGCCAACGTTTCAAATCCCAACCGGGATCCATCATCAGGACAACTTGAATGCTTGATAGAAGAAGAGCTTATTTGAGGGTTAAATAGTAATGGGGAGAGAAAATATGAATGTCGGCTCTCAATTTTTTTTTTGAAAAATAATTTTTGATGAGAAGTCGGTTGTCTCTGATTAATTTAATTAATTTTTTTTTTTTTTACTAATTACTAATAATAATAATAATAATAATTAGTATTATAATAATTAAAGATAATCAGAATTAATGATATTAAATTGATCAAAGTTAATGTTAAAAAGAATTAATTCTAGAAAATTGAATTAATATTTAATATTTGATCAATAATATTTATTAATATTGATATTAATTGAAATAATAATAATTATTATCATTAATTAATATAATAATAAGTAGTAATAATTATTATCATCATAATTAATGTTAAAAAGTTATTAATCTAGGAATATTGTATTAATTTTTATATTTATTATAATATATGTTGGTACAATTTTTATTTATTTATTTATTAATTTTTAGAATAGGTTTAAGCTTAGTAAGGAAATTAATAAATAATTGCTATTTGAAAATATTATTGTCATTATTATTAATAATTATTATTTATTAATCTAATAGTTAATAATAAAAATTAGAATTAATAATATTAATAATGAACCTAATTAGAATTGATTAAATTAATCCAAGAATATTGTATTTAGAATAAAATTGAAAATATTAATCCAGAATTTAATATTTAATATTTATTTATTATTTATTTAATTATATATAATAAATATGTTAGTACTGATATTTATATTTTAATTAGAATAATTATCAAAATAGTTTTGAATAATATTAAAATTGGTTAGACTTATTATTTAAAAGTGTAAATATTAATAATAGTTAGTATTATTATGTTAAAATAGATATTTTAATATTTAAGAAATGAAGTAATTAATATGGGTAATTAATAAATAGATTAATTAATTAACGAAAATTAATATTTTAAATGTTTTAGATTAATTAATTAACGAAAATTAATATTTTAAATGTTTAATAGTGAATTAATTATTATTATTATTATTATTATATCGGTAGCGGGTTAATTTTTCTGATTAGGGGAAGCCAACTTCCACTAATCTCCATACCACTGTCTCTGTTGAGATTATGCGGGTGTTTGATAATTTCAAGAGCTTCTCTGATCTTTCGCTTATGGTGTTGCTCTTCCTTAGCGATAATAGAGGCGCTTTCCAAGCAGACATGGTGCTTAGTTTTTAACGAGTGTTCTGCCAGGGCGGAAGTACAAGACCTTTCATTCTTAATATCAGCTCCATGTTCCTTGAGTCTTGTCTGCAGGAAGCGACCTGTTTCACCAATGTAGCTTTTTCCACATGAGCAATCAATTTTATAGACCCCTTTAAGTTGATGTTTATCGATATTATCCTTGACAGATCTCATACCTTGCCTAATCATTCCAGGGGCTGAGAATTGCGTGCTTATGTTTTTCCTTGTTAGTATTTTCGCAAAAGGGCCCTGATAGCAAGAGTGTTTAGAACACCAAGTTTCTGGGCTGGATGATGGTGGGAATCAGCGTGAAGGTAGTTTTCTATATGGGTTGACTTCCTGAAGACTTTGTGCCCTATGGAGCCATCCTCCTTTCTCATGATGAGGATGTCTAAAAAAGGGATGCTCATGTTTTCTTCAAGCTCCATGGTGAATTTTATTTCTGAGGAGATGGAATTTAGGTGAATAAAAAACTTGTCAAGCTCTGCTTTACCATGTGTCCATTTTATATTAGTATCATCGACGAATCGCTTCCACCATGCTGGTTTCAGAGGGTAAGATTCAAGGGCCTTCTTTTCAAAATATTCCATGCATAAGTTGCCCACAATTGGTGAAAGGGGGTATCCCATTGCCACTCCAGATGTCTGCTCATAATATGTTCCCTGGAAGGTGAAAACTGTTGATCGCAAGCAGATTTCGGCCAATCTTGCAGTCCCCGGATCAGTAACCTCTTTTATAACTTGAATGGCTTCTTCAAGAGGAATCTTAGTGAATAAGGACACTACGTCAAAGCTAACAAGGATGTCATCACACTCTATTTTCTCCTTCTTAATGAGATTCACAAAGTCATGGGAGTCTTTGATGAAAGAATCAATGTTTCCGACGAGGGGCTTGAGGATTCTTGCAACATACTTAGCGAGCTCATAGGTTGGGGATCCGATGGTATTGACAATTGGTCTCGTTTTTAAGGTTGCAGTTTGGAATATCGACTTGTTTATTTATGTTTACAGCCAGGCTGCAATTATCCAATTGAATGGGCGCAATACCCACGAAGTCAATTAAATTATGCTCCTGTGCAGTTTCATTAATGTTCCCAACAATTTCAAGCGAGTTCGATTTACCCAACGAGTTGAAGTTGTTTTTAAGGTTGCAGTTTGATATATTACCGAGAATTGGTTCATCCTGAGCTGTATGCGTTCTGTCCAATGGATAAATCCGTTCACTGTTTTGATCGCTGCTACCAATTAACGCTTCTCATGATGAAGGGTATAAACTTTATTTATTTAAATCAGTTATTTCGGTTATCAATTTTTCTTATTAAAATAAATGGATTATTTTATAATTATAACTAAATATTATAATATGTAATTTCTAAAATAAAATAATTTCTAATTGTTAGATATCAAAGTTATTATATATTAAAAATAGAGTGTTCTATAAATAGTTAATTATATTTTAAATAAAATATAAGTTAATTGTATTTCAAATAAAATATAAGTTAAAGGGACATATATTAACAAATATATATTAATTTAAATTACGTAAATAAATAAATTGATTTAAAATGTTAGATATCCAAGATATTATGTAAATATTAGTTAGTTATACAAGTTAAAAATAGAGTAATCTAAAAATAGTTAACTATATTTTAAATTATAAGTTAAAGGGATATATATATATATATATATATATATATATATATATATATATATATATATATATATATAGTTTCATATTCATAGTCAAAGAGTTCTCCGATATATAAATATTAGCGAATTCAAGTGTTAGAAAAAAATATATATATTACAATAGTTTATTAAGGGTAAAATATAGTATATTAGTTTTAAATTAATTAATTATAAAATAAATAAATAAATTTTAATTGAATAGTCAGAGTTTAAATATATAAATATTAGAAAATACAAGTATTAAAAAAAAAATAAATAAATAAATAAAAAATTAATTAATAGATTAAATAAGGGAGGGGAAGAAAGGAAGAAAACGACTAGGAGGAGAGGGCTGGGACCCAAAAACTACTGATCTTCCAGCCATCCTCTTTATTGAGATTGTTCGGCCTTTTTTCAATTTCAACAGCTTCCCTAAATTTCCAGTGATGGAATTGCAACACTCTAGCAATCACACTAGCTTCCTCGATGCAGACATGATGATTTGTTTTCTCCACATGCTCTGCTAAAGCGGAAGACTTGGTTCTCATATGCTTAAGGTATGCTGTGTGCTCACTAATCCTTTGGTTAATGGAGTGACCAGTCTCACCAATATAGGGGGTCCCACATGAACAAGGAATAATATAAACCCCTTTCATGTCCTTGGAGTCAATAGGATCCTTCACAGATCTGAGGGACTTACGAATGGTGTTAAGAGGTCTAAAGGTTGCGGGGACATTATGCTTCTTAAGAATCCTCACAATCCTATCTGTGGTCCCTTGAACAAACGGAAGATGGACACCAGGAACCCGTTCTTTAGGTTCCCTTCTGGTTAACGAATTCTTGGTTGCTCTAAGGAAATATTTTTGTCCCAAATGTCTGTTATAGACATTCTCAACAAAGACATTAAGGAGATTGGACTTCTCCTCCTCGAAGCTCTTTTCATTAGAGATCCTTAAGGCACGAGTCACAAGGGTGTTGAGGACCCCCAACTTCTGGGCTGGGAAATGGTGGGAAATAGCATGAAGATACTGCTCCGTATGAGTTTTCTTGCGAAACACTTGGTGGGAGAGGGAACCATCCTTATTCTTAGAGATAAGAATATCAAGGAATGGGAGGCAACCATCGAATTCTTGTTCCTTAGTGAACTTAATGGCTGAGGATTGAATATTGAGATGATCGAAGAAGAGATCTAACTCCTCTTGTCGTGAGACCAAATGACCTTAGTGTCATTCACATACCTCTTCCAAAGTTTGCATAGGAGATAGGCTGAGTTTAGAGCCTTGGATTCAAAATATTCCTAAAAAAGATTTGCAACAATAGGGGATAGGGGTGAGCCCATGGCAACTCCACAGGTTTTCTCAAAGAACTCACCTTCAAAACTAAAAAAGGTCTAAGTGAGGCAGATCTCAACTAACCGAGCGGTATCAGGATCTGTTAGATGGTTGATCATTTCCATGACCTCATTTATAGGGATGCAAGTATAGAGGGAAACAACATCAAAGCTGACAAGAATGACTCCAGAGTCCAGCTTGATGTCCTTGAGCTCCTCAATAAAGGAAGCTGAGTCTTTAACGAAGGAACCCGTACGACCAACTAAGGGTTTAAGCTTCAAGGCAAGGAACTTAGCAAGAAGATAGGTCAGACCTCCAATGGTGTTGACAATGGGCCTAAGGGGAGCTCCTTCCTTATGAATTTTAGGGAGCCCATAGATTCTAGGCATGATGGGATTGCTCTCAATGAGTTTATGGTGCAGGGGGCTCACTGAGTTACTAGATTTAATGGTGAGGGCCACAATCCTGGAGATCCTCTTCAACGGGTTTTTGGGAATTTTTTTATAACTTCCACTATTATGAAGATGATCTAACATTTTATTGCGGTAGTCTTCCCTATTAAGAATGACAACAGCCCCACCTTTGTCAACTTTCAGAACTATCTTTGTCTGATTTAAGGATTTTAGGGCTTCAAATTCATCCTTGCTAAGGTTGCTCTTGGGAGGCTTAGCCTTCCTTAGGATAACAACACAATCCTGCCTAATAGTGTTCTTAATACTATCAGGTAAACCACGAATCCCAAATTCTATCTCACAAATAATGTCATCCACAGGGATCTTCTCAAGGGCCAAGAGAAAATTTAAACCTTTGCTTAAAACCTTAAAAACAGGAGGGGAAAAAGAGAAACTAGATAAATTGATAACTTTATTATTAATATGAGAGGAAGGGGGAGGATTAATATCATTTATATGACTCTTCCTAGGTTTAGAGTTATTTCTTATATGTAAGTCAAGCATTGTTAACTTATTATCATGGTTAATTATCCTCCTCCTAGAACAATAATTATTTACACCCCTGTTATCATTTACAATATTAATATTATTATTGTCAATATTCTTATTCTTAATAGTGTTATTATTTTTGTTATTAACAAATAAATTAATCCTACTATTATTATTATAGTCATTATTATTAACATTATTATTATTATTATTTATAATGTTATTACTATTAATAATATTGCAAATATTATTATTATTATTATTATTATTATCAATATTATTATTACTACTATAATTTTCAATATTATTATTAAAAATATTAATCTCAACATCATTTTTATTATTAATAATATCAGGCTCCACCTCACCTTTTAACAAATTATTACGACTCTTAACAAAATTGCCATACTCACCTGACTTACCTATGAGGTCGATGGAAGAGCCAACCTCATCTGCGCAGGAGCTGTTAGAAGACACTTCGCAGGAAATTAATAATACCAGGCTCCGCCTCACCTTGTAACAAATTATTACGACTCTTAAAAAAATTGTCATACTCACCTGACTTACCTATGAGGTCGATGGAAGAGCCAACCTCATCTACGCAGGAGCTGTTAGAAGACACTTCGCATGAAATTGGACCCGGCACAAGACACTGGAGGGAAAAAGTCTCAAAACACTGGAGGTTGATCCGGGTTTTCTAAAGAATTCAAAGTCACCTCCAAGGTCTTCGTACAGTAAGTTTTAACCATGTGCGCAGAAGGACCAATAAAATGGCAGATATTCTGGTCAATCAGGGAGTAAGTTGTACTGAATGTAGGGTTTCTATGGGTTGGCAAGAGCTACCTCAGAGCAGACTCAAGGCACATTTCCATGATCAAGCGGATGAAGACATGAAGGTGTTTCGATACAGAGCCATGGAAGCCAGTTCTAATGGACTTGATTTCTTTATGATTGGATATTTTTTTCACAGTCTAGCCTTGGATTGGAGGCAGGCCACTTATGGCCTCAGCATCCCTGGTAATTACAAACTCAGAAAACCATGGTGGATGCTTCTTGGATGTCTCAGTTTATCGGTTGGTCGATCAGAGGGCATAAACGACACCTTCCATAGGTTCATGTACAGGTGGAGAGCTGTTGGCGCAAGGGACCAGAGTCTTAGATTTTTCGACAGCTGCAATACCCCCGTTTTTCTTTGTCCGGAGGCAAAACCGCTCCCCTGGTGGTATTCGGCTTATCGCAAGCCTCTCAAGTGGGAAGCGGTTTTCCCGATTTTGTAGTGATTCCACTCACCTACCTACATGTCGCATGGGGGCGAGTCCAAATACTGCCCTCATCGCGCATTAATGTTTGGGGCCTTAAGCCCATGCGATATCACCCTCGGCCATTGGATTATGCTGAGCGGATCAACAATCAGGAATGATCATGCATGTTGGTGGGTCCTGGTCGTTAAGCGACGAGCATCTTTGCATTGCGATATATTCCTCTATCGTTGGATTGAGTGAGGAGATTAGATGGTAGGGATTAAAGATGCTAGTCCGATGGTTCGGATGCGTGGGAGGAATCGGGGTCTTACGCATGTTCTTCTGACTGTACGGCCCAAGCATTATCTGTCTTCGTAGGGTTTAGGGGTTTTCTTTGTTAAGTTGTAGGTCCATGCCTTTGGCAGTTTTAGCCTAGATTTTCTTTGGTCCATAGTGGCCTGTGGACAGCTGTATATTATGTAAAATATTTCCTGTTTTATTGAATAGAAGGAATGACTCTTGCTTCAGGAAAAAAAAGAGATTTGAATTAGTCCATTTAAATAACTACATCGGGTCCGTAAATATAACAGGGGACAGGCAGAGGTGTATATCGAAAGATTTAAGATATCAGAGGTTTTATGACTATTACCATATAAAATGTTCTGATGTAGGGGGCAGATGCGATGTTCCAATTAGACCATCCTTATACGCATATCCGGTCTGGATATCGGAGCCTGGAATATATCATAAGTGGAGAGTGGCGAATTGGAATATCGGCAATGGATAAATTATCAGAGATTAGAGTGGGAGGTTATATTGTTATCAGAGATCAAAGATCAGAGATCAGATATTAGAGAGAGTGTTGCATCAGCAGTTGAAGATCGGAGGGAGTGTTGTATCAGAGTTTTTAAAATGTGTCTGGAAAGGAACTCTCAGATATGCATTAGCTTCGATATGTGGCAGCAGAAACAATGACGTGGAATGTGGGTGCAAAGGTATGTCAAATATTTTGGTTTTATGAACCAAAGTTTGCATATTAAAGGGGCTTATATCAGAGATCTTTAACATTACAATATCCATGGATTCCGATATGTGTAATGCAAAGAATTACAACCACTTTATTAAATGGGTCTGAAAATTTGGATAATTTTTTTTATTAAGCCTCTTCTTAATATGATTCAAACTCTAATATCGAGGATTCTCAAAAGGATTTTTCCAATGTCAATGTCTTGATGACTCAAAACTCTGATATTCAGATTCGATATATGAATTCTTTTTAATAGGTATTTCTCCACTTTTATCAATAAGCTAATTCATAATATAAAAGTCACTTTGTAATATAAGACTCGGTCTTGGTCTCAAGGAATATGTAATGAATTAATTTTTTTTTACAAATAAAAGTAAAAATAAAAAATAAAACCTATAAAACAAAAAGGTAAAATACATTATATACATATCATTAGGCCAAGGCAATGAAAAATATCCAATCGACAATTAGGCTCCATTTACAAATCAAATTTCCAAATGAGATCAAACGAGTTATGATAGGAAGATAAGAACAAATCAAACTCATTGAAGCAATCCAAACTCTCAAAATCAAATAACAATGTGACCAACAATTCAATTAAAGGGTCCCCATAATGAGAATTAAGTGAATAACAGTGGGTTGTGTTTTTACCACAACAAATACGAAGAGCTTTACAACTATAGTGTGCAAACAATTTTTGATACAACTAGTTTGTGCTAGAACAATTCACCGATCACAGGGTGTAACATTAAATGGACTTGCATTTGATCCAAGTGGCATATCCACACATGGACTAGTTTACACAACAATGTAACGTGTTAAAATGATGGAATCATTGTATCTTCTTCAAAGACTAATTCAGAAGAACTTTTGTGTAAATAAGAAAGTATTAGAAGAAATGAAATGGTTAAGAGGTAAAGAATCATGGAAATCAGTGAAAATTTAGAAGACGATAGCAAGTCCAAATGCTTTAAAGATTGCAAGTTTGAATACATCAAGTTTATATTCTCATGTGAATGACATTATGTGTGATGAAGATTTAAAGAATGCTATGATTCTCTATATCCAGAAAACACATTTATAATTTCCAGCATCCAATATTGAATTTCATAAATTCAATTTCAACATATGAAATTTTCTTCATGGTGTACTTACTTGCATACAAGAAAACATAGAAATCGTATCAATGAGAAACATTTGCAATAACAAAATCAAACTTTTTTTTTTTCAGAAATATATTTCAAATATTGGATATGCATAATAAATGTATATGTTTCACCACTTGTTTCCGCAATCATTGAAGAAATTACAATGGCAAAGGCACAATTCACACTCTGTGATTACATTTTTATACTTATTGGAGATTTAAATATTGGCATTAATTCAAATAGAAAAATAAGTAAGAAACTTGATATGATAATCACCCTATGAGTGACATCAGTTAAAGATTTATTGAACAAGGTATTACAGACTCATGTGCTGGTGTGTGTTCTGTGTTATTTAAGCAATGGATAGATCAGATTGCTAATACACAAACATTTAAATGGAAAGACAATAGAGAAATATAGTAAACAAATACAGGGCTATGTCTTCGGTCCAGATTTCAGTGGTGGCCTTGTTTTATTGTGTATTGAGCAGAGAATTACAATGCAGGAGCTCAATATGAGTCACTTGAAGCAGATTTGCTTGGTAGGGCGGTTCTTGGATTCCCCAAGCCACTGAAGTGCATAGACTTTGTTTTCCTACCAGCTCTGTGACCTTTTGGTCTACAATGGAGAGAGCCCAATGTGGTGCTCAATCCAGACAGATCCTCTCTGGGATGGCTTGGATCTCTCAAGCCTCTGGTGCTCGACACTGCCTCTGCTCAGCTCGACCCTTTGTCCTCCTTCTGGTTTTCTTTGCTTCACTATCTTCTTCTTTGTGTTCCGTCCTCCTCTAGGGATTCTGGTTCCTCTATCTCTTGGGGTTCTTTGTCCCTTTTTGGCTGATTGTGTATTATGTCTCTATTCATGTCTTGGAAGCCACTCGTTCCCATTTCTATTAAGTTCCTCTTCTTCCTCCATCGAATCACCTTCTACAACTGCGCTTGGAGTTCCCTGTTTGGCGTCATCATCAGCGCTCAGGGAGTGGCCACATGTCCTCCTGCAAACGCGTCAGCTTGCTTTGTCAGTTGATTTCTTCATTTACGTCGTGGATGGAGTCTTCCTCCACCGTGGCGATCAAAACAAACTCCAAATCCTTCTAAATCATGGCTCATTCCTTCGTCAATTTCACTTCCCCCCATTGGGCACAATCTTAGCCGTTAGATTTGGGGCCTCCAGATCCGATGCCATACACACGTTTCGCACTATTGACTTGCTTGACCTTTAGCACGCTATCAACGAAAGTTTTCTCTCTCGTTCGCTTGCCACGCGTCAATCGTTGAGTGGAATCGCTCTGCTTTCGTCCAAAACCACTTATCGTTTGAGGGCGCCCCGATCAATACTGCCAGTTTCCAGAGCGCGAGTCCCACCTTTGTCCTTTTAGCGCTTTTCGCCTTTTCACCCACAGTTCTTTGGCTCTCCATGCGACCAAACGCTCGGGGCTACTCCATTTCGACCCTTTTCACCCAACGATGTGCCGCTAATCGCACATCAAAAATCACCTCCATTTCCTGATCCGAGCCTCCCAGGGGTTACTTTGACCTCCCGCGTAGTCTCCATGGGCCTCGGTCAGCGCGCTTTGACCGAGGTCCTCGTCGTTCCACGTTGGCTGCCATTGCCACTGGTTCATGGGTGTTTTTGATCGCTGTTTTGGAATTCTTGATGTTTGTCCCAACCTGATACAGTCATGGTTCCTTTGACAGTTCTTTATGGATCCAATTCAGATCAAAACTATTGGAATATATTCGATGTGAGCAGTTACAAGAAATAAAGAGGAATTTTATTTCTGGGAATAAGACAATTATTGATCATATTTGGACAAATTTCCCTCTTCAGCAATGTCATGTTCATATTTCACATTCGTACTAGAGTGACCATGATGCATTTCATGCGTCATTAGGCTTTGAGTGATTGTAAGAATGCAATAGCTATATGTTTTTTGTTTTGAAGCAATAAAGTTCATAAGAAATTATAAATGCAATATAACACACTTTTGTAAATTTTAGCTATTTTCGTATAAGTTGTAATGATAGATTTGTTTATTCGTTGTCATGTGAAGTCCAAAATGAATAGGTAATTAATTTAACAATTGGAAGGCAATACATATTTCATATTTTTTATTTGTATTATTATAAATTAAGCTAATTAGTAACTACACAATTGTAGAAGATAGGAGAAAATGCACAAACACTGTGCAAAACTTGCAAATGTGTGGAAGTGTTGTCATCATTTTTGCATCTTCCTTTCTCTTTATATACTTGCTACTTTTCATATGTTCTCTGCATATTCCCATTTTTGTGTGACACTTTTCCCGTACAGTCATGAACTGTTTAAAAAATGCCATTAATTTTTGAACCAACATTTGTTTAGGTTAACCAATAAGAAAGCAAAGCAATTTGCAATAAGTGGTCAAATTGCATGCATCTCTGAGCTTTTTGAAATCTGTGTGATAGGTTATTCAAAATTCAAAGACAATAATGACTAGGTAGTAGGAACCAACTATGCCATCTTGCAATTTCGTAATAGGCATAAGTTGGCATGCTTTTTTTGCAGTGAGAATTATTATCGATAGTCTGTGAGCTAGTTTCCATTATTGTAAACAATTTGTAGTCACACAGAAACGAGATGCACAATAAATATACGAGATGGTTTTATATCTTTGAGGTATATTTGCACTCATTTTCGTCAACATTATCTTTGGTATATTCAATTAATTTATTGAATTTTTTTTTTTTTTTTTTTCAGAAACGAAAAAGCTTTATATTATATGAGAGATATAAGGTCCAATAAGAAGATACATCTGAGATGGTTATATAAGGCCATTAGTCCAAATAGGCTTAAGCTCATAAGATCAGTACTAATGGTAGCATATCCAAAACTAAAAACAACATATGTCCAAAAAACTTTCACAGTTTACCATGTGGAAAGGCTGTAAGAAGAAAACATAATAAAAGAGAGCATGAGCAGTTTGAGAATTGAATGGCATGTAAATCAACTGTGACTAGAATTCCGGAAATGCAAAATCACAGATCTGGAAGGTTTTTCCCTCAGAGAAAATCTCTAAATTCCATATACCAGGTGAAGCAAGGAGTCCCACTTTAGAAAGTGAATCGGCTTTTGTATTTTTTTCCCTGCAGATGTGCTCAATAGAGCTGCCGACTATGTAGCCCTAGTGATAGTTGATCCTATCCCTCCAACCAGTCAGGTTTGGCGCCATAATATGATTTTTCTTTGTTACTGAATCCACCAATACTTTTGCACATGACGTGCATGATGTAATGGCTGGGGCGGATGGCTTTCACACCCCCCAGTCAAGTTCGAATCCTGCGAGGTTGTAAAAAAGTGAAAATGAGAGGGTCCTACCAAAGCTTACAAAAAAAAAAAAAAATCCACCAATACTTTCGAATCACCAAAGATTGATACCTGCTGTATATCAACGAAAAGACATAACTTTAATAGACCTGCAAGGGCAATGGCTTCTGCTTTATTATTGGAGCTGAGTCCTCCGTTCCAGTATGTGGACAAGTGAGTATATTCATTTATCATGATGATAAAACCACATCCGCATGTACCCATCTCAGCGGCCCTGTCGAAAAATGCGGCTGGGAAAGATGTGTGGTTCGATGATAGCAGATCGGGGATATCCTTCTTATGCTTTGTATTCTTCAGTGGGAGAGCTTCCATATTAACAGATATCCTATCAATGATTTCTGAACATGATAAGATTGTGTCTTTAATGATGCTGTGGTTTCGCCATTTCCATATGTTCCACATGGAGAGAATACAGATCCTACGCCAAGTTTCCTTCTGACCGCTGCAACATTGAATCCAGTCCTGAATTGTGTCCTCTGTACAAGGTGGAAAACCAAAATCTTTATTTAAAGCCAGCCATAACTGTTTGTCTTCTTACATTTCAAAAATATATGAGTATTAAATTCCTCGTCTGATCTGCATAAAGAACATGATCCGATTTTGCATTTGCAAAAGTAAGATTTAGTGAATATATACACAATTGAAAAACAAAATTGTGTAGCTTGGCGGTGTTGAAAACATTATTTATTCATAAAGTGTTTTGAGCTATGAAAAAAATATAATTAGCAAAAAAATCAGGGAAGCTATTTTGACTAATACTGTTAATTTACTTCATGTTATCGATGAAAACTTCCACTGGTTGATTTCATATGAGTGTTATGCTAATCTTCTAGCAGAAGAGAAGAACAATAAAAATTTTTGGACTAGTGGATTAGAAAATGTTGTATGTGTGCCCAAATTTTTTGATTTCAAGGAAATTGTTCATTTGTGCGCAAAAAACTTCCTTCGAAAACAAGAAAAATTGTGCTATGAATGAATAAGATTCCTTTGAATGCAAATACATTTAGACAAATATCCAAGTTACTGGAGACTAATATTCACTTGGCATTGTTCGAATAAAATAGTTTCGCTATCTCATAAACAACTACGGCTAATGTTACTGTCGATTTCTTTTTGCCAAGTTACCAAGTTCCTTATGGTATTTCTATTCTAGAAATATCTTTGTTTAAACAACCTTTTAGGGATATTTTTTGGCTTTGTGCACGTGTCATGGGCCAAGAAACTACAACAGGTGTTCCAAAATTCATTCTCTATATGATTTATCACACATACAAAAAGGATTATGTATTTGACTGGGCTGATATCATATCTAATGAATTAGCTTCTCAGTTAACCAATTTATCCAAGACCAATAGGTTCTTCATGATAACATATCTCATAATAGCTTTGATTTATAGCAATGGATTTAACAATTTTCCATGTAATCCTAAATTCAATGTGAATCAAGAGCCAATGCAATTTTGGTATCTCATACTGTGGAAGAATAATGCTTCTTTAAACTTTTGTCTAATTCAAATTTTTTTTGTAAGGAAACTTAGTTACCTGATAACTGGACAAGAGCCTCATCATATATCTAGACAGGCACAAGTTTTCCTATCAGGCAAAGGTATGCATGAAGAAAGAGAAAGTAATATGCTAATTCAAATATATGGATTTCAAGGTAAGCCATTGTTATTTCTAAAGTTTTTTATAGAAAAATATTTTGTTGTTGAAGTTTGTAAGCAATACCTTGACTGACTAAATATATTTCAAAGAAAAAAGACAAAACAATTCATTCCTTTGTCATTTAATATTGGATGGATCACAATGAAAATTGTGGCTCATGTTACAGAGCTTGCAAAGACTTTGAATCCTTTTAACTTAAGGAAATATGGAGCAATTAAAGATTTTAATAAGGAGGGTCTATTTCACACACACTTGGAAACAATTGGATACATAAACTTGTTTCCAAAAATTAGAGAGTAGAGCGAACAATGTCAAAATGAATTAAAAAAAACGACTAATTATAGATGTTGAAGATATCATTGAAAACACAAGTATTGGTATTTCTGAAGATCAATATGTACATTGCATAAACGATACTCATGGAAATCAAGATCTAACGATAAATGTTGAAGAAATCATCGATTAATTAGGTATTAGTGCTTATGTAGAGCAATTTGTATATTGGATAAACTATATTGATGCAATTTCATCGTTTCATAAGTGAAAACATGACAAAATATATTGTAAATACATCACTGATTCATGACAAGCTATCAGATAAATAGGAAGCACAAAGATCTCGATCAAAGTTTTATTTCAGAAGAAGTGTATACTGGTGAATTAACTAATTCCAAAAGTCCTATGAAAACAGTAAGTGTTGAAGAAGCTATAAACATAGAAGTTGAAAATGTTATGCTACTTGATTGGATTAATGTTTGTTTTGCAAAAAAATGGGAAACAATAGCACAAATTTCCAAGGAATCTATTATTTTTTATGACGGTTTTGTCACATTGAAAAATGCAAAGTATGAAGGTAGTAGTAAACAAATGAAGATTGAGAAGGTAAAGCTTCACAACAATAACATTTTATACCAAACCAAAATGCATATTGATTTTTCTGGAGTTGCAATGACGTCGGTCATGGAGTTGCATCAAGTTACCGATAACTTGTTTTCAAACTCTCTTATTCAACAAGAAGCATACAAATTGAGCCTAAAAACAAGAACAAAGGATCTAGAAGATGCTCTAAATATGGGTCTCCTGTTGATGAATTCATTGGCAATACAAAAAACAATGTCGATAATTACTATTCACGACATATCATATAGATTTGCTAAATCTATTAATTTACTTAATGTGGTAAAAACATATATTATTAGAAATATATGTCAATGATTGCAAATCATTGAACATGCATGGAAAACAAATTCCATTCTAGAGCATTTGGGACAAAGAACTAAGTCATTTTTCGAGTGCTTTCAATGCAATCTCGAAGGAGATAGGTATTTCATGAACAATGACTTATCTGTTTTAATCCAGAGACTTGATTTACTCTCTGATACAGAGAAAAGAAAGCAGGAACCATCGAATGATAATAAAATGAAGGAACACAAAGCTACATGGTCTCAAGGAATCAAAATAACGAAGAACATTATTTTAAAATATCAAAACATAGAGAATCAGAGAGAAAACGCATATGTCAAGGCTGTATATATTGTGCAGAATCTGAACGGTCCACATATCACAGGTAACTCTCGATTAATTTCAAGACAAATATTAACAGTTGAAATGGATATGTTGAAACAATCAAAGGCAATAGAATTCCATGATATAGCTGATTTTAGTACACATGAAAGTTGGGAATTGCTAATTAGCTTTGTTAATTTTAATGAGAAAAATTGTGATTTAACTACAGAATTGTAAGGAGAAGTTAGAGAAATTGAAAAATATATATTCAGTTAAAGTGCCAAACCGCAAATTACAGCTGCTCCTATGAAAGATTGCATACATGAAAAATTAAAGAAGTTGCTTCAAGAAGCCGCAAACTCTGAAAATAGTTAATAGTTAAACAATTAGGAAATATGCTTTTACATACTATAAATTTTCTTAAATCTTGGAATATTCATTTTCCTGTTTACTAGTCATCAAATGTTCATATTTCTATATATGTTATTATGAATTGAGTCAATCTCTAGATGCAATTTTCCGCTCTTCATTGCAATTGTCTTTTTCATAAAATGATTCATGAGATTCCAATTCACTTACTTTTGTGGCTAGGCATAAAGGTTTTGATGAACTCTTTATAAATCAAACATTATTTTTTGTACCTAAAATTTCGCATGTGGTTTACATTTGCACATGTTTTTGTTTTTTTTTTCTCTTTAAAAAAATAAAACTGAGATAGATTTGTTTCAGAGTTACATTATCATTTATTATATGTATTTAATTGAGGTCAGAACAATTGTTTCTAATTTGTTGAAATGCAGGAGCGCAAAGTTAACAAGACAAAAAAATCGAAATGGCAGATGTGAATATGCTAGTGAACTGGGATATCATGAAAAGTGTTACTATCGACATATAATAACTATTAAGAGTAGCCATATAATATTATTGTTATTTCAATTGTACACCTTATTTTAAAACCTCATTGCTTTGTGCAAATTCTGATATTGTTTACCTATTTTGTGAACAATTCGAACATGATTTCTCTTTTGTAGGTCGAAATGAAAAATGAATGTTCAATAACTATTTTCGATTGTCAGAAATCTATTTTGGATTTAATGTTTATTTTAATCATAGCTATGGTAACTACAATTTGATCCTGGATACAATTCTTGTTATACGAATGATATATTTTAGTTTGTTATAACACATATAACAAAGTCCAAGTTTAGTTTGAATGTTGTCACATAACTGACGTAGGGTTACCCTTGCTTTACCCACAATATGCATGTATACCTATGCATAAATCGTTTTCCTAGGAATAGATATGACCTACCAGGTAAAAACTTCATTAAAGTTGATGGTTAAGGCCCTTCCATTAGTTCCTATGCTTTATGGTTTATTAAACCCCAACATAGTCTAGTCCTCCATTCAATATGCATCTATCGGACTTAAATCACCCCTTATCATTCTTATGTGACTTTATTTAAAGCCTTTCTTTTAAACCCTTCCTATCAGGAGTTATTAACCCTTATAAACCTTCGTTCCTTTAATTATCGGGACTCATACACCCTTCTAAGCCCTCATTAAACCTTAGGTTATAACCTTAAGCCACATATATATCCAAAGCCCACATTTTCCTTCTATCAGTGCTTTAACCTTTGTTATTCTCTTATAAGAGAATACACATAAAAACATGCACAAACATACCTTTTTCCACCAATCTACGAATTTTGCACAGTTATCGAGAAACACCTTTATTGCAATCGGCCATCGCAATTACCCACGATCTTATCACATATATGCTCTATCGCACCTCCGACTCCGATATGCCACTATATGAACAATTAAACCACCCTTTTACATTAAAATACTCGAGCATGATAATTTACTGAATATAAAGAAATACATTGAAATCCCACTGCGTACCATATAAGCTAGACTTCAAAATTTATATACTCACAACCATAATGTTTGTAGGGTCAGTTGATACCAAGCCCTTCCGCCTTGTCGCTCCAATCTCTGAAACACCTAACCTCTTATCAACGATTATCACTATCGGTCATCACACCATCCTTCACCTCCCAACCTTGCGAGATGCGATTACATATCAACCGTCCATTGTATCCTCTGATCCAACTGTTGTCATTAATCCTGACCGTTTAAAATTGCGCGCCTATTCTCCACCGTCAATCTGCACCCAATAGATCCGACGACTGTCATTAATATCAGATAGATAAGAAGCGCAAGGTTTAACCACATGATAAAGTGGTTTCCTCTCTCCTCTCACTGCCACGCGTCGGTTGATGAGTGGAATCAACGCTCGTCCTTCAATACCACTTCCGGTTTTGAGGCCACCCGAAATCTTCTTTCACTGTTACAAAACTGCCTTTCGTCGATTGTTCTCTGTTATTCTGTTTGCTTATGATTTATGTTGTTTTCTAGTGTTGATGTGGTTCTTGGGTTTCTTCAAAATTTTCGCCCTATTCGCTCTTCCATTGCTCCATTTACTCCCGAACTTGATTTCTGCGTCTTTCTTAAACCATTGACCCTTTAAAGCTCTACTTTGATCCTTCAAATGGATTCACAGATCCATTACACTCCTCAGTCTTTCTCTCCTATTTGCATTCTCTAAACTTCACTTGCATGAATATATACATTATGCAGAATCTCTAATAGACACATAATTTATCAGTCAGCACTCGAATCACACATCTACACACTCATAATCGAATTCTCTGTGTATAAATACATAAACAAATTATTACATATTGAGACCTTGTCTCTTTGGCCTGATCTTCTAATTAATGGTTTTTGATTTAAAAGCTGCCCGTAGGCTTACAATCACACTCCAATCTGCTATCTATCTAGCCTCTTCAACCTCTCTATTTCTAACCTCTGTCTTTGCCTTTTAGGCTTACATTTATACAAAGGGATTCTAAAACCAATTGTTGGTTTAGATCCACAGATTCCTCAACAAAATCCTAAAATCTCTTTCTCATCCCTAAGGATTCTCTCAAATCCACAAAATCATGAACTAACTCCTAATCTAGGATTTACAATCAATTCGCAATCCTCTCATCACTCAACTATCTTAAATTTCTCATGTTCTCCTACATTCGAGCACATTTACAATTATGCCTCACAATATTCAATTAATTCCTATTCTCATTAAAAAATCACTCAAAACATTAAATAATTACATTAATTCAATACTTAGGAAACCAACTTCCTTGAAACACAAGACCCCCTATGTCTACTAGAATACAATAATGATGTTGAGCTAAATGCTCCTGCATCAGACTCCACAAGTAAGAAAATTTTTGACCTCCTGGTCATAAGTCTGGATAATTGTTTCCTCTTGGATGCTAGACTTTATTTTGTAACTTGTCTTTGCTTGTCAATTTCTCTATTGTTGTTGTTGTCTACTGTTGTTCCCCAGGTCTCCATACCTTATGTTGCAATGCTCCACTTTCCCTGCTTTCATAGAATGCTACTGTCTTCCTCTTGTTGTCACTCCTCTCCTTTCTTGTTGTCATTTTCTTCTAAGACATTGTTGGCATTATGACACAGGTTTGGTGCTATGACACATGTGTTGTCCTTGATGGAAACTCACTCAGATGACAGATCACAGTTCAGGCTCACAGAATGAAGGAAAAAGAGATATGCACAGGTTCCCCTTGACCAAGCCGCGTATACACGCGGGTTCGCCAAGGAAAAGGCGCGTATGCGTATACACGCACTTTCACGCAAGGAAAGTCACATACATGTTGAAAACTTGGTTTTGGTCCGTGGTATTTTGACCCGTGGTATTGATCCAAGGTATCTTGACCGAAGTATTGACCCCAGGTATTTGGTCCAAGGTATTGCTTCTAAGTGGTTTTGGATCATGGTATTGAGTAAGGCCTAAGACTATAAAAGGATGAGATCATTACACAAAGGCACTCAAGTATTGAATATCTAATGAAGAGAAAGATATAAAATATTGGTGATTGAAGAATGATAAGCTCTATTGATCTGAAAATCTGATGATCTGGGTATAAAATGATGTCTGAATAGTTGAAAAGAGTAAATCATCTTTTACAGATCTGTACTCAGGTTCAGTATAGCAAAGGCACGTATACATGCTGGTTCGACAATTCAAAACAATGTATACGCAGGTTTGCCTTAATATAACAACATATGCACACAGGTTTGACACATTGAAGTAGCGTACGTCTCATAAAATATGTTTTAGCTACTTCTGTTTACTGTTGTAGTGTTCTGGGTTCTGGTACTGTTACTGTATTTTGGTTACAACATTCAAAGAAGTGATTGTTTGATTCAGTTTTGGTTAGCGCAAGGGAGATTGATTGATGCAGATATATTTTGATGTTTTATTGATGCTATTGAGGGATCCAGTCTGAAAATTTATGAAACGTGGTCCCTGGAAGAAAAGAGAAGGTTGTAGCCTTCTGTAGGTCAGCACCTACGTACTAGTACATCAGCTAGTACAAGAGCTAAGGGGGTTGTAGCTCCCTTCCAGGAGAAGCTGGAGAACGAGAGAAGGTTGTAGCCTTCTGCGGGTAGAAGCTTGCGTACTAGTATAAGACCGCACCAGTACAGAAATATTGTAAAAGGAAGTTTCTTATTAAAAGAAGATAGAGACTAATTGCAGCAGGTGGTTTCACCCACATTGGGTTTCCACGTATATCTTGTGTTCTTGTGTGAGATTTTCTACTCTGTTTTACTGTACCTATTACTGCTTATATGGTTCTGATTCACATATTAAAGATCAACTGACTAAATAATAAGTTTACAAGGTATACGCTGGTTGCTCTAAACATAGTTGTGTATATACGCAAGTTGCATTAACAGAAGTAGCGTACATAAATTTGTTTATGGAAATGAAATATTGTTAAGTTGCTAATACTGATTCACCCCCCCCCCACCAGTATTATTTCCAACAACTTTCATCATTAACCTTCTTATCAGTTCAATTTCCCTGTCTAGTATATCATCCGTCTGTTGACCGTTTTCATCTCTTGATTGCTAAACTCTCATTCTTGCTTGTTCTTCACTTATTTTGATTGCTTCCTTTTCATACTTACCATCTTCTTTACTATTGTTTTACACCTTTTCTGCTACTGATATATTGTCTTTCAGAACAACTTCCTGCTTCTGTTTTCTGCACCTGTCAACTTCTTCTTGATTATTATTTATGACAACTGCTTTATCATCCTTCTTCAGCAATCTATTTTAAACATTTATCCTCTTCTCTTCCAACTTTCTCCTTTGAAAGTCTAACTCTCTATATAACTTAATGATTTTACTTGGAGTAAACTTTGGAAATTTTACACAATCTCCCATTTTTTCATTTGCTATTGACCCATCATCACATGATCCTTCTTCCTCTGCTAAATCTTTCTTAACATCCTTCAATAGATGTTCTTCCTCTTGTCATTTCATTTGGCTGTCCACCTGTGCCAAATATGTTCCAGTTTCTGCAACAACATCTTTAATTATAATACAATCATCATAATAAAAAATATGAAGTTTCTGTACCTCTTCTTCCTCTGGTAATACTTCAGTATGTTGCTCCGATCTCTCTTCTTCTGTCAGCATTTCAGTATGCTGATTCAAAATCAAGGAACTCTTGAGACTGTCAGCTAGTCTCTCCTTCTCATCATCTATTTCAATGATGTCTTTCAACATTTTTCCACTGTAGCGAACTGATTATTTTCCAGACTCCTTGTCATATTCTGCTTCAAAACTTTCATCTTCTGGAAGGTATTGTTTCATGTTTTTGATAGCTTTAAAAGACTGTCTATATTCTTCCAAAACTACAATCATACACAAATCATTAGTTTTAAAAAAACAATACCTTTTGGTCTCACTTGATGCTTTAATCATCAAGTCTTCAGGCTGCTCTGAATCATTCATATGATTCAACTCATATGGTTCTTCATCGCTTTCAAAAATTAATGGTCCACATTCTGGTTCACATATCAAAACTTCAACATTTTCTTCAACATCTCCCTTTTGCTGTAGCTCAACTCTTTCGAGCTTCTCTATAATTTGTTCAAGTTTCCTTATCTCCTTTATTATCTACATATTCACCTGTTGTTCCCTCTTCTCTTGTAGCCTTTGCCACTTCACTTTCTTTCTCATGACATATACCATTCTTCTGGTCTGCTTCATTTCTTTGCAACATCTCCATTAACACTTCAAGCTGAACTGCTATCTTAGCCTTCTCCATCTCATATTCTTTTTTACTTAACTGTCTCTGTATGCCATTTTCCTTGGCATCCTTCTCCTTTTGTTCTCTGTTGTGATCTCTTTCAGAACCTCTGTTATGACTGTCACTAGTCATCATCCTCTCCATCTCTATGAGTTCCTTACTCACTTCACTATCAGTTGCACTAAAACCACTACAACAACATGTCCACCCTGCTGCCACTTACCTCACCAAGCTCTCCTCATTCAGTCTTTTCACAAGAAATTGGTTCTCTATCTCTGAACATCCTTTGAGCAATTCTCTTTGATCCTCCTAGGCTTCAACTCATCTGTACTTTCCAAGAACACAATTGTCCTCTTTATGCAATCTCTATTGGAATTCCTCAAGGTTCTGCCACATTCTGCTTTCATTTAGAAACTCTTACCAACTTCCTTTATCTCTTAGAAATTTTACCCACATCCTTTGTGGAATTGCCTTTGGGAGTTGCAATAATACTTTTGCATCAATGCAAAGACTACAACTTTCTTATCTTCAAATACAATTAAAATAAAACCATATCTTCTTACCTTCAAGATCTCTGCCTGATCTTGTCCTCTCATTCACCTGCACCTTTGAATGGACTGTCCTTTCCACTAGATTTCAACTGTATCTTCCAACTTTGCTACTTCAAAAACTTACAAACATGCCTCTTACAGTTTAAATACTATAATCCTGCTCTAAAATTTCATTCATTCAATATCTGCTAATCATTAGACAAATTTTCATACCTTCAGGATCTCACTATTTCTGCAAATCTGTTTGAGGAGATCGTCATTCCTCCATTGTAAAAATTCTTAATATTCAACTACTTTCAATCAGATTTAGAATCTGGTTCTTTCTTCCAATCCTCCGGCTTTATCTTGGAAAAGCTTAGCTATCAACACAATTCCTTCTTTGTTGAGTTTCCTTTCCACTCAGAAATCCTTAACAGTTTCCTTCATTACTACTTCTTAAGGCTTGATCTTCTTTTGCTGTATGATTTCATAAGCAATCTCCATTCACCCTTCACATTCGAGTGAATCTCCATTGTCCAAAGATTGTTGTGGATTCTTTATGTTTCTGCAATCTCTTCTTAATTCTTACTCACATGCCGCTGAGAACTTAACTATTCTTCTTCGTTCTCCCAACTTTAGTTTGTTTGCTTAATTATCAGATTAGAATCTAATCTCCCTTGCCTGCATACACATCTTTCCAAATATTTATGTTCTAAACTTTTTCAAAGAAACTTTCACACATAATTTCTTTGTTCAGCTCTGATACCAAAATGACGCAGGGTTACCCCTGCTTTACCCACAGTATGCATGTAGACATATGCATAAATCGTTTTCCCAGGAATAGATATGACCTACCAGGTCAAAACTTCATTAAAGTTGATGGTTAAGGCCCTTCCATCAGTTCCTATGCTTTATGGTTTATTAAACCCCAACATAGTCTCGTCCTCCATTCAATATGCATATATCGGACTTAAATCGCCCCTTATCCTTCATATGTGACTTTATTTAAAGCCTTGCTTTTAAACCCTTCATATCGGGAGTTATTAACCCTTATAAACCTTCGTTCCTTTAATTATCGGGACTCATACACCCTTCTAAGCCCTCATTAAACCTTAGGTTATAACCTTAAGCCACATATATATCCAAAGCCCATGTTTTCCTTCTATAGATGCTTTAACCTTTGTTATTCTCTTACAAGAGAATACACATAAAAACATGCACAAACATACCTTTTTCTACCAATCTACGACTTTTGCACAGTTATCGAGAAACACGTTTATCACAATCGGCCATCACAATTACCCATGGTATTATCACATATATGCTCTATCGCACCTTCGACTTTGATATGCGACTATCAGAACAATTAAACCACCCTTTTATATTAAAAGACTCGGACATGATACTTTACCAAATATAAAGAAATACATTGAAATCCCACTGCATACCATATAAGCTGGACTTCAGAATTTATATGTCTGCAACCATAATGTTCGTCGGGTCCATTGATACCAAGCCCTTTCGCCTTGTTGCTCTGATCTCCGAAACACCCGACCTCCGATCAACAATTATCACTATCAATCATCGCACCATCCTTCACCTCCTAACCTTGCGAGATGCGGTTACATCTCAATCGTCCATTGTATCCTTCGATCCAACAATTGTCATTAATCCCGACCGTTTAAAATTGCACGCCTATTCTCCATCGTTGATTTGCACCCAACAGATCTGATGACTATTGTTAATATCGGATAGATAACAAGTGCGAGGTTTAACCACCCGATAAAGGGGTTTCCTCTCTCCTCTCGCTGCCATGCATCGGTTGATGAGTGGAATCAACACTCGTCCTTCAATACCACTTCCGGTTTTGACGCCACCCGAAATCCGCTTTCATTGTTACAAAACTGCCTTTTGCCGATTGTTCTCTGCTATTCTGTTTGCTTATGATTTACGCTGTTTTCCAGTGTTGATGTGGTTCTCAGGTTTCTTCAAAGGTTTCACCCTTTTCGCTCTTCCACTGCTCCATTTACTCCTGAACTCGATTTCTGTGTCTTTCTTCAATCACTAACCCTTTAAAGCTCTACTTTGATCCTTCAAACTTGGTCTCACTCTCCTCTTTGTGTTCTCTAAACTTCACCTACATGAATATATACATTATGTAGAATCTCCGATAGACACATAATTTATTAGTCAACACTCGAATCACACATCTATGCACTCAGAATCGAATTCTCTGTGTATAAATACATAAACAAATTCTTACATATTGAGACTTTGTCTCTCTGGCCTGATCTTCTAATTAATGGCCTTTGATTTACAAGCTACCTATAGGCTTACAATCACACTCCAATCTGCTATCTATCTAGCCTATTCAACCTCTCTATTTCTAACCTCTGTCTTTGCCTTTTTGGCTTACATTTATACAAAGGGATTGCAAAACCAATTCCTGGTGTAGATCCACAGATTCCTCAACAAAATCCTAAAATCTCTTTCTCATCCCTAAGGATTATCTCAAATCCACAAAATCATGAACTGACTCCTAATCTAGGATTTACAATCAATTCTCAATCCTCTCATCACTCAACTATCCTAAATATCTCATGTTCTCCTACATTCGAGAACATTTACGAGTATGCCTCACAATATTCAATTAATCCCTATTCTCATTAAAATCACTCAAAACATTAAATAATTACATTAATTCAATACTTAGGAAACCAACTTCCTTGAAACACAAGACCCCCAATGTCTATTAGAATACAATAATGATGTTGAGCTGAATGCTCCTGCATCAATAACTTTGACCAATCTTTGAAATTTGTTTTGTTTTCTTATCTGTATATTGTAAAAAATGAACATTAGCAAATTGTTTCCACAAAAAACATGAATTGATATCTAATGTCTTAAATCATTTTGTACTATGTATAATGAAATCTCTACTTTCAACCTCCCGCACCCTTCTCCCATCGTCATTTTTCCAAAGAAATTGCAACTGCCTTCATTTGTTCATAATTGAGCATACCGTATATGAAATGACATTTAACTACTATTTATTTTAATTTTTTGAAGAATTATTCGGCGAAAATCACATGGAGAAATTTTTGTCGACGCGTTTCGAACCAACCAGTGTGGTTCATCGTGTGGTTTATTTTAATGTTATGAAATTCCATTTAACTACCATTGATTTTAATGGTATGAAATGACATTTAACTACTATCCATTTTAATGGTATGAAACGACATTTGACTACTTTCCATTTTAATGGTATTCTTTAAGTTGTGGTCGTCATCAATCTTGCAATTTTGTTAATATTGATTTGCTAGATCTTTGATTAGAAAATACTATTGTAAAAATGTTTACTTCAAATCATATACCTTTTACTTAAATTCCAATTTGAAATAGTCCATTTTTAAATTGTTTAATTAAACAAATATAGTTCTTTATATAAATAATAATAATTTCATTTTGTAAAGTTTTTTTTGTAGAGTAGAAAATCACTTCCGATTGTAGAATTATAGCTTATCATATTCTTTTTTTTGCATATTTTCTGATGTCCTCCAATATAAGTGCAATGAGAATAAGAGTTGCAACTATTAGTCCCAACAACTAAAAAAATTTGTATGTCGATAACATGTCCATGTTCAAGTTTTGCAGTAAACCATTCAAGCAAACGAATAAATAATATTAATTACTTTATGTAAAGGTTACACTGACAACTTTGCAGAATGAATCTCTCGTGTCAAAAGCATAAGTATCAAAATCAAATTGAAAAAGGCTTCTATTCCAAATGGTTTAGACATTAGGAATTATGAAATTGAAAAATGTAGATATAATTAACATTGTAATTGAGGAATGTTAATCGAAGTTTGCAATTGTGGCGTATGCAAGTATTTTTATGTTTATGCACATGCATTTGTTCCTTTTTGCACACGCTTTCTCTGGAGAACCAGATCCGCACAACCAATCTTGCATAACTTTCTTTGGATAACTATTTTCGTAATTATGGAATGCATTCACAAATAATAACAACAACAACAACAACAACAACAACAACAACAACAACAACAACAACAACAACAACATAACACAAATGCATACATGTGGAATTGCAGAGATAATTCATAAAGCACAAAAAACTATCGAGCTTTCATTGACCTAACCTTCACACTTCACACAATCTATTAATAATAAATTAATCACTCGTTTTCTACATGCACAACCACCTCCGCACAAATTTTTTCACAAAGCTAACACCCAATAGCACTCCGCAAATAATAACTCAAAAAAAATTATGGATCCATATGCATATTTCATCCTCATATTAGCATAGTGTAATAGAAATGAGTCTCAAACTATATAGCCAGAAAATATTCTGACTAACAGGCTCAATCTACGATGCAAGAAATGAAAAAAAGTCCATTCACATAAGCACCATTTGGTATCCAACCTAATCTCTAATTCTTTAACAGTGCATTTTCCACATGTCCTTTGTCTATGAATGACTTCTCTCACTAGTGACATATAGATTCAACTACTCATTAGTACACCAACAATGCCAGCAACAACTACAACATCAAGGGGCACACCAACACCAATAGCACATCCAACTAAAACTCATAGCCTTTTCTCTAATCTAGGATGACTAAATTAAATACTAAATATTGGTCCTTTAAAAGAAATATATATACTTGAATTCACCAAATAGATATTGAAAATACTACTTTATAATATCGACAGATACTACCTTATCGATATCTTTTCAACTAGCTATGATAACGTCATTGTGTGTGGATTTATTGAATGGATATTAATAGTAGTACCTGGCATTGATTAATTCTTGCATGCTAAGTGCGAAAACCAAGTTTCTGCATCGGGAATGTTTTCAATAGTTTGTATGTTGCTTGTTATTATTATGATGATTACGAAATAAAATATGTCATAAACATGAATATTAATTTCACTAAGAACCATTACAATACACAACACTAATATTGATAAATGAGATTTGATATTGTATATGGCTCTGATCTTTTCACACTTACTCTTTGCATCCAAAAAAAGCTCTGCACTTCCATACATGTTCAGATAAAAAATACAGAGTCCAAAATACTTAGTGTGGAAGAAAAACATTTTATGAGAATGTGGAGAAATCATTATTTCCTAGTTCCATAGATTCAAATATTCTTAGTTATAACATTAAACCAAATTTCAATGATTCAATAAACCAGAAAAGCTATTCGAAAATAGTCATATTATTCAACCAAATAATAAAGGAGAGTGTTAAGTTTTCTTCTCTTATTTTTCAAAGTATACATTAGTATCAACTATGTGGAAGAGAAATTGCATAGAATTGTGCGAAGTACCAGAGTTCGAACAATGAAAGCTTGAGAGCTTCTTCAACTAGTTGCACCAAAAATATGTGCACAGTTGGTCATGCGTATACGAAGATGGTTGTGAAGAGGGAGTTGTGCAGAAGTGGTTATATGTATACGAAAACATATGTGCGGAAATAGTTGTGCATGCACTAAGGAGGCTGGTAGGATGAATATTCGATCGGGCTGATCTTATTTCAAATGAACTATTTTTTCAATTAGTGAACTTTTATAGATTTAGCATTGATGTGCCTGAGTGCGGAGCTTTGTTTGAGTGTGAAGAGTGAGTGCGAGAAAGTTCAAATCTAATATACAATGTTGCACAGTCAACTTATATGCATTATTTATTATTAAAATATTTCCAATAATACAACCCTGCACATATGCTTAATTCTTTAATCACTTGATTGCTAGATTCTTGAGCACAAAATATCTTGATTCTACTATATTACGAAAAGTGTTCGCTTATAAATGTGCTTATGCAAAGATTTTTCTACACATATTGAAATAATATTATTATGTTATCAATGAATGTTACCAATAATATCATAGACATAGTGATATGTGATCCCGAAGTGTGGAGCTATGTGAATGTAGAGGTTTACATTTCTTGTTCCACACACCATCCGTCTGTAGATATTTGAAATCGTTGTGTTGTAATTTCAAAGAGACAAGACCAAATTCTGATCCAATTGTAATAATGATTACTTAATAAGATTGAACCTGATGACTATTGTGTGCATTGGAAGCTACACAAAGGTGTATTTATACCCCTAAGATTATCGGATGATCTAAGTTCTATTTATAGGAAGAGTGTGCAGAGAAAAAATGCCGATGCAAATTTCAACAACAAATGCATGTGCACCAACACTTTGACTATTCCCAAAGATTTATCAAAATAACATATATACACACCTCTCTTTTTGAATTGTTATTTAGTAAAGTATTTTGAAAACATTTCTTCCTCCCCACAACATCTCAGACCCACATTAATTAACAATGTTTTCAAATGTCAATGATTGACCATTGTTCAAAGGAAGTTGTATGCCAATTTTTAGCAACATGCTCTGATGCCAATAAAAAAATTAATTAAGGGAGTTCATTACAAGATTAAATGTAAGCTATTTTGGCATTTTTCTAGTTGATCGATCTTTCATTTTTTGCACCTTTGCTTCTCAGCTAGTCGTAGTATTAGCCATTATTGTGTATCTAATTATTAGTTATAGGTAACTAGTGGTATGTATCGAACATTACAAGATTCGTGGAATCATGTTATGTTGTGGAGTTGTCTACTAAGGTGGTAATTTTTCCCGAACATCTAAAACTTGTTAGAATCCAACCATTTTTTCCTAAAAAATTTGATGGTAAGAGTGCTTGAATATTTTTTTTGATGGTGGAAATGGATTCAGCACCATCAAAAACCATTGAGGCGCCCAAAATATTGAAGCTTGATAACTGTAACTAGGATTTCCAAAACAGTTTACCAGATTTCACCAAAATCGTGCGGCAATTTCCATTGTTTTCCAAGAAAATTCGCAACCTCTCTAGACAATGCATTTGTGCCAAAGTTAAGTGATCATGTCTATACACGGTATTTATGTATCATTATATTGGATACCTATACAATAATGTACATGATCATAATGAACTCGTATTATTTTATTTCGTACATCCCTGCTATTTAATACATGTATATCGACAACATTAAAGAAATAACCACCAAAGTAAGAAAGGAAATAAATTTTTTAATTTCTAGATTTATTTTGCTAGCTACCGTTAGCATTTTCTTTGAAATTTTCAATTTCTATTTATTGAAAGTGTTAAATGTGTCGATAAATTTTTAAATAAGATCTGAATCCGACAACAGATAAGAAAAAATGGTTGTAAGGACAACTAGCATTGTACTATTAAATCATGATTAATAACTTTAATAAACGAAAAAAATTGTCAGAAATGACGAGAAAATGTATATTCAGCTAGATGGAACGCGTTATGGAAATTCGATTTGTACCATGATCTTGAAAAATTATCATGTATTAGAGTGTTTGTAATCAATTTCCCTTCAACATTTTTCATATTAAAATATCAAAATGAAACAAATAATTTACAATTTAGTGGTGGGGGACAACTTAGTAACTAAATCAATTCGTGATAGAAATAACCAATCATGTTTATTCATAATATTTATTAACAATTGTTTACAATTATTGTTGGCAATTTCAAAAGCTAACTGTCATAATTTTCAAGAGATTGTTTGTTACTGCATATATGGACTTAGTTGTTTCAAAAACTTGTATGACTGTAATATTATGCAGAAATTTCAACCCAAAATTGTGAATCCAAGAAATCGTTGACAAATTTTGGGCAACTTAAGCCAAAAAATGCATCAGAAACCTTTCAAAACGTAGTACAGATAGAAAATGGCCTTATATTGTATCAAAAATTTATGTTTATATGACACTTATTTCAATGAAATTAAATCAAGATAAAAGTACATAGTAAGTGCACAAGATGGTTTTTCAATATCGATACTTATTTCTCTTACTTCCTGTAAACGTTAGATTTGACATTTTCAATTGATATTTATTAAGAGTGTCATATGTGGTAGTTTCCATAGCAAGAATAACAACAACTGGTAATTGGGATTGGAGTAGTAAACTACAAATTTATGTGACATTGGAGACGAATATAAGTAATAGATTAACGGGCCAAGCTATTTGCACTTATACAATCAACCAAGCAGTATTTGAATCTGCCAATATAAAATAAGAGAAACTTAGACATTCGCACTAGCGAATACATTCCTAGTCTCACATCTCAGTAGATTCAACATTATTCAACAATTCATTTTCTCAATTGTTTAGGTTCTTGTGTAATTTTATATACAACGTATTTATTTTTATGCACAATTGTTTAGGGATTTGCATTTTCTAATTTCACACTTTATGAACACAGGAACTCTTGTAAAAATTTTAAGACATGCAATAGTCATTGCATCTTATGAATCCACTATTTCTTTTTCTTTTGCCTCTAGTATTTTCATATTCTTTTCCCTAATAACCTAAATTGCATCCGAGAAAAATACCAATGCAGTTTTTGCATGTTATAATGTGCAATCATATAGTGCCTTTAAATATTTGTCCAATTTAAAATATGTTTATACAACACATAGTTTATTAAATCTTACACAATAATACTCACCTTCCACACATGTTACTAGTGCAGCGTCATCCACGACTCTAGGAAGAGAAAAAATCCTAGTTCTAAAAAACTAGTCATTCGTGACTCAACGAGTCGTCAAAATGAGCAAGACAATTTTCACAAATTCTTTCAAGACCAAATGCATACAATTCAAATAGATAAGTCCAAAAGTGTCATAAATAGAGAAAGCATTCAACAAGTTATAAACATGAAAATGGAAAGAGTGAACCACGTAACTAGGTTGCTACTCATTTAGCAGAGAATTAGAAGATAATGAAGCAAATTGCAGAATATGACATTATTCTCGATGAATGTCCTGTCACATTGCAAAATGAAAAATATGACAAGGGAAACAAAAAATTGAAAGTGAAAAGGTAAGGGTTGAAAATAAAAATATCATTAGTCAAGAACACGTGGATATTGATCTATATGGCATTGAAGCAATGGGGCTCGTGGTTTTGCATCAGTCTACCAATTTTGCAATCACTCAAAATGCTATCGAGATGCTTGCAAAAAATCACATCCTAAAAAGAAAATTAAAAGAACTCCAAGAAATTTCAAATCTAGTTCCTCTGTTAATGACTCCACTAGAAGTATGATCACCTACATTGTTAAGTTTTGATGTTGCAACACCGCAAAAATCTAATAAGGCTGTGAGTTTTCTTACTGTAGTGAAGGCATATATCCTCAAGAGCACATGCCAAAGATTAGAAATTATTGACGATGCATGGAAATCATTTTTTTTAACACATTTGAAAGAGAAAATTATGATATTTATGGACATGGTTAATAGTAATCTTGTAGAAGACAAGAAATTTGTTGACAATTAATTAGATACTTTTAAGAGGAGGCTAGAACTACTCTATGATTTCGAAAAGGAAAACCAAAATCTACCAGATAATGAACGAGTGAAGAAATTTGAAGTTGGATGGGTGGAAAGGGTCACTACACTTGAAAATATCAATTCTTCCTATGGTGACCTATGCAAAAGGAGAGGTAATTCCTATCTCAGGGCGATGGATATTATAAAAGGCTTAGATGGTCCACCCATGCTGCTAGATTTTGAGTTTCAAATGACATGTTACAAACTCAATTGCAAGAGAAAAAACATAAAATGGTAGCGAAGTTTGATAGCATAACTAATTTTACTACAAAACACATTGATGCATGGATAATTACTTTTGCTAATGTCAATAAGCAAAAGACTCAGTTGATTGTCGAGGTGTAGGAAGAAACTAGGGAAATTGAACAAGAGGTTTTTGCTAAAAACGTGAAAATGGAAGCTACAATTTCCCCCGAAAAGGACTACATTAAAAAATCACTTAATGTGTTTCTTCAACAAGTCATGAGGTCATAATACATGTTATAGATTGTTGTCGTGTTCAAGGAAGCGAAACACTAATTTCCACTACAACAAATCCATTTACTTTACAATTTACGTTCAACAATTTTGTCTTTTAAGTCTATGTTTTGAATTTGATCTCGTACAAATCTTAATATGATTCTATATCAATTTTATGATATTGTTTTCTTTAAATTTCAAAAAAATGCTTTCAACTTTTCTATGACATTCAATGTTGTGTTGTCGCTTTAAACGAAATTGAACATTTCACAAGGGTTTTGGATTTTAGACATATATCTCTTAATAATAGAATACTTGTTCAATGTCTTCACACATACACAAATTTCATTCTGCGAAGTAATTAATTAATTATGTTTCTAAAACACCCTTTATACCTATAGCGAGATAACTCTGGTATTATAGTTCTTAACCTATTGAGCTTCGCTTGCTAATTATGTGTTATTTAGTTCCTTGTACAAAGCTCTCATTGTGTAGGGGTTACAATGAAAAGTTTCGTTGTGCAGAGAAAGTTTCTTTTAGACAATAAAATCTATGCTCAAAGAAATATCGTATGCCCATGGTCATTGACATTTTATTTTGAATACAATTCTTACTGAATCTGATTTTGTATCAATGTTATGATAGTGTTTTCTTTAAATTTCCAAAAAAAGTCTTTCAACTTCTCTATTATATTCAATGTTATGTTATTGCTTTAAACGAAATGGAACATTTGACAATGGTTTTGCATATTAGACATCTATCTCTTAATAATAAAATATTGACACAATGTCTTTAGACCCACATAGGTTTCATTTCGCAGAATAATTAATTAATTATGTTTCTGACACTCCCTTTTTTCCTATAGCGAAATAACTCTCGGTATTAAAGTTCTAATCGTGTTGAGCTTTCTTTTATAATTTTGTGTTATTTAGTTCCTTGTACAAATCTCTCATTGTGCAGAGGTTACAATGAAAAGTTTCATTCTGCACAACAATTTTCTTCCGCACAATGAAAGCTCTACACAAGGAATACCGTAATTAAAAAACTATAAACCCAAAAACATAGTTATAAAATAAATTAAATTAGTTCTAATGTTGTTGAGCAAATTTACTTGATTGTATCGATTTTATGATAATTTTTTTTTTATTCGAACACATGCTTTGAAACTTTGTTTTATATGTCATATTGTGTTATCTATTAAAAATAAAAATTAACATTTAACAATAGTTTTGTATCTAAGACAAAGATCTCTTAAGAATATAATTACTAACTAAAACTCATCTCACTTAATATTTTATTATGTCATTATAAATTTTAATCAATTAATGAGCTTCATTTGTTGAATTTGGATATTGCTTGGTTCCTTGTACATAGTTGTCATTGTCCAAAGGTTACAATGAAAAGCTTCATTATGGAGAAGAAGCTTTTCTTAGACAATAAAACGACAATTCTATGCAAATTGACTACTGATATATGCATTATTTAGTATTAATTGGTACTTTTGTTTATGTTTTGACATTCTAGAGATCTGATATATTTTGTATAATGTGAGAAAAAAATTGTAATGAAGAAACTTTTGTGGTATGGTATATTTAACATTGAACTTTTCCGCGCTTGGCCTCCACACTCAAACACAAAATTGAACTTTCCAACAACAATTATGTATAATTTAATACTAAAATATTAGCAATAGAAGCCTTTAGTGTGATGTTACAAAATATGCACAATGGACACTTTACGTGAAGACATGTATTATTTATATCTAAAATATTACCAATAATATTAGCAATAAAATATTTTAGTGCAAAGTGCAAAGTTCTACAAAAAAATATTTCTTCGCACAATGGTCTTCCTCTGCACTTCTGCACAAGAGCATAAACAAATATACGCCAGCCAAATCTATTTATCATTTATTAACAACTTCCAACATGATCATCCCTCTAATTAATTGATTAATTCCATGCTTCTTTCAGCGAGGTCCGTATTTTGCTCACATATGCATCTTCACACTTCCTCTGCACATGTTTCTTCTAGTTAATTGATTAAGGTAGTGTGAGGTCTGCATTCTATCATTTTTTTGAGAATGTTTTGTTCTTGTAATCATCTTCGCAAACTATCGTTATACCCACCTCCACATAGGCTTCCTCTGCACATCCGCACTCTTCACAATTAAATTCATCTCCACATAGCTTCCTCCGCACACACTTCCTAATTCCTACTATGTATTATGAAATACAATATAATTATTAAACAATGGGTTATTATTGTGAATTGCATCAGAAGCTATGTACCATAATAAATATGGGTTATAGTTTAACGTTTATTGTACTTTCTGTGTTCCCAATGAAACCTATGTGCACTTTGAAATGTATCAGCAAGAAACTTTTCATCTAAGCACAAATGTAAATGAACACCTCTTGTAGACCAAGTGCAGTTTCTGTATTTCAGCAAAATCAACTTCTTCTGCACTAAAGAGTTCCCTGATCAATTGATTAAAGGTCAAGCTCTCTACATAATGAAAGACTTTTTTTATGGCTATATTTGTGTAAATAGGTATACATGCCAAATTGCAAAGGAAATCGATTGTGCAGAGGAACCTTTCAAGATTTCATCATACGAACCTTCGCACTCCACACAAGAACAAATTTTCTGCATAATTCATGCACACTTGTACTCATAAACAAGTTTTTAATCAAAGAATTTACAAAAAATACTTTTGTTCATGTCAACACATATAATCAATACCAATCCTCACTACTATGTTATTAGCTCACTTTAGAAGGAACTGCTGAAGTGTGATAAAAACTCTGAAAATTGAAATTTGTCCAAAACACGAAAACTGAATCAAATTGTTTATTGTAAAAAACACAAATTGGAAAAAACCCCCATTCTTGGGCACATTACTCACCCTCTCCATAGTAAAATATTTACAAAAGGAAAAATAATAATACTAATTCAAAATTTGTTCATAGTTAAATTAATTACACAACGACGACATAAATTTCCTTATGCACCCCTATTTTCTCGCCCACACATCGTCCTTTGCAAGTCGTTTAGGCAATCAATATTTACATTAAAATCAATGAAGGTTAGATTAATGTATGAAAACATAGAGTCAGAGGTTAGAACCGTAATTTGCCAAGTTTATTAGCGAGTGAAATACAAATTGCAGTTTATGGAGCATTTACAATTAAAATATTATCAATAATATAGCCATAAACAATCTTACTTTGAATAGAAAATATGGATTATGTTCTAATACTAAAATATTAACAATAAAAGCCTTCAATACATGATACAGACTCAACACTCCTCTAAAGAAATATTTTATTCAGTGAAATGCAGTTTTGTACATAATTGTTTTCGTAATATGAGAAACCTTTTTATTCAATTGCCTATTGTATGCAATAACTAGCTCCAATGCTTGCTGAAATTTAACTCGCTTATATTTTCTCCATCTGATAGAGCTTAATTGGAACTGCATGCAGTAATACGCTTCTCTAGGAACTGTTATCTCCCATGGCCAACATACCATTGTATTCATTTGAAAATGACTATTAATGCAAGATATGTGTGCAAAACGTGTGAAGAAAAAAGTGTTGTGTGGTCAAAGGAATGTGCAAAAGGATTTCTGCAAGGTTTATTAAAATATTAAATATTGAAGTATCTTTTTTAATTATTATTTAGGAACTTTTTTCACAACCATAGAAGTAGTTGTGTGGAACGAGCTATGCAACTAATCAAATGGTGTTATTTACTGTGGAATTACTTGTACATATGAAGTTGTGCGAAGGTGATTGTGCATGTCCAGATCTTACACAAATATTTTGTGCAAAGTTTACTAAAATAATAAATATAGAAATCCATTTTTTAATTCTTATTTAGGGAAGTATTTCACAACGTATAATAATTAATTAATATCAGTTTCAAATGCCAATGACTAAGGGCATTATTAAGTGCGGAAGTAGTTGAGCGAAGGTGGTTCTTCATGTTTATTTTATTATTAATAGATTCTATGGAGTGCGGAAGTGTATAGAATGAAAACGAATAAACAAAAAAATGACTAGCTATGTAGACAAAGCTTTACAAAACCAAAATAAGATGTTGGAAGGTGGTTTTCGGTGTGCGTTTGCAGATTTCGTAATAAAAAAATATTGAAAATGCATGATAGTAAGAATGAAATGCGAACCCAACATTAACAATTCACCTTTACTAATTTTGATTCACATTTGGGAGTTTCTTAGCTAATTATCATGATTACACTTAGTTTGAACTTGTTTTGTAACGTAAATACAAATGGTGACTTATTGTGCAAAGAAGTGCAAATGCTCCACACCTATATACAATGAATTCTTTCGACATTGTATTACAAATTATTAATATTACTTTAGTAATGCAAAAATTTAATTTTATTTGTTTTGCACGAAAGCAACAAATAGTTACATTTTATTTTATTTTAACTAAAACATATAATAATTATGAACAAGAGGCAAAACGGTTACTAATTTTGTGGAAGGGGAAGAAGATATGTGAAGGTGGCTTCTATTGTGCATCTGCAGAGGTAGCAATAATGACAAATTGCAAATGCAAAAATCATTCTTGAATAAGAATGAAAAACAGATTTAATAACGAATAAACGACAAAACGACTAACTGTATGGAGAAAGCGAAGAAAAAACAAAAAAAAAAATTCTTGAATAAGGATGAAATATGGACCCTACGCTGATGATCAAATACACAACAAACATAGCCTTGATCAATTAATTAGTTGCAAAGGTAGGGGCTATGTTGCGTGGCAGCTATTCACCTTGTTTTATTAGTTGTAATTCTTTAAAATATGCTATGCTTTAAAAATGACAAATAACTAACATTTGTGAAGAAATTCATTTTTATTATTAACATATTGTACATAAAATATTAAATAATAATCTAACATGGTTGGTTGAATGTAATGATTAAGTAACTTGAGTCGTATGGAAGATGTTTTTTTATTCAATCAATTAGACTAGCTACCTTTATTGCATTATTTACCTAATATATTGATCAAATTTTCATTTTTTTTATTAAACTTAATAAAAAAATTAGTACCTTCATAAATCAATATTAAATAATTGTACCCTTTAATTCCATTCGTGTATAAAGTTTTGTTATTAATCATATATAAATAAAATTTTAAAATAAAAATTTAAAAATTATAAAATATTTTTTCTAATGCGCGTCTTTTCTCATTAACTTAATATAACAAAAATTATAATTATATATATATATATATATATATATATATATATATATATATATATATATATATTAAATGAAACAAGTATTTAATATTAATTCCACTGGTTTACAAACAAACACTTTTATTTTAAGAGCGAGATCTACATCTTTATTGTTCCAAAATTTCATAGAAAGAGTTATGTTTCTACCCAGGAAATTACTAAATAAACAAATAAAAAATTTATTTTATAGAGTCTCTAGAAGACTCCTTGATACACTATATGCTTGCAGATCATGAGAAAAACACTAAAAGAGTAATCACTACCATCTTGCCTAGTTTCAGAGCTTCCTGCTTGTCTTAGATGAACATTCTCCACATGTTCAGGAGGGTCCTCATCCATGGTTTCCTCCAATAGTTCCTTTTGTTCCTGCCTTGCTTGCGCTCCTTGTGTCGGGCTATCCATAATCCTGAAAACCTCCTTGATAATTCCTAGTGTTGTAGTTTCCACAATAAATTCTATATATTATCCATTTTGAAATCAAGGCGAAGTGGGAGTGTTCTTCCATGGAAACATTTTCACCCTACTTGTATATAAGAATTTCCAAGTATGAAATTATCGTCACTAGTTGTGCCTTCGAGTCTTCACTGCATTCCAACTTGGCTGGACACTCCATCCTGCATAAGACTCCAATACTACACCATCTTAATGAAATGTCCATAATCATCAACCACCATTTATAATTGTACTCTCCTAAGCCACTCCTACCTCCAATATATTGTGCAAATTCAATTCCATTTTCCTACTTCTATGATTTCCGAACAATATTTTCCATCACTAAGTCTCCCATGCTACTCTTGGGCTCAATCAAATTTAACACTTTCAATACAAGTTGTGTGTGAGCTTTCTCAACTATAGCATTATATATTAATAGGATCAAGGGAATCCTCCACCTGGAAGGAAGCATGGAGGAACCCTCCTCAAAGACGAATATTGAGAGACCTATGATGCCAGACATCGAGGATGCGAGCCACTAATTTTGGGCCTTCAAGAGATTATACCTCATGCAAACAGTGAATGTCTTTACAAGCCTTAATTTGATTTTAATCAAATTCCATAGCTAAAAATATCGGGATATTAAATCCCAATACGATTTGAGTTTTTTATTCATGGTATATTTACTATGGTTGGGACACCATGATCCAGGATAAACACTCCTTGTTCTAAGGTTGCACCTTGATTAACCAGTGAATCTGCCACTGGATTATGTTTCATTTTTATGTGATAGAACTTCACACTTCCAAATTTCTAAATTTGCATCGAGATTCTAAGAATAATTAGTGGAAGATCATTTTCTAATATATCTCTAGCTTTGCAGATTTTTTGTATTACAATCATGGAATCCTTGTGGAATTCCAAATGAGAAATATTCTTTGCAATTACTACCTCCAAGCCTTTCCATAGAGCAAGGATCCCTACTTGATTAGTAGTTCTCTTCCTAGTCCCCATGAAAATTGTGTCTCTATTTCTTCCTCAGGGTGAAATATTATCCCTCCCACTCCTACCTCCCCTGGATTTCCTTTGAGGTTCCGCCAAAGAAAAGAGAATAATGACCCTTATTGAGCCTCCATAACTTACATTTATCCTTATATAGACTTATAATAAATGAATGCTTAGAAGAGTGAGTCTTGAAGTTGCCAACATGATTGTGAGGTTTTCCTAATCGAAGCCATTATTTTTATTCTGACGAAGAATTTTCCAATTCTGATGGGTTGAGGGCCCTAGCATAAATGGCTTCAAAAATAAATTGAACTACTTTCATTGTCATCAAAACCGGATTAGGCTTTACATCCTAGAATATGAATTGATTACTTGTTATCCAAATTGACCAACACAAGTATTTTGGAATATTAATCTAACATATTAATACTACTGAGTCAACCTTACACTAAAAAGGATAAAGAGATTTCCACTTTACAAACATTTTATCCCAATCCATATGAATACCTTGGATATAACTAATTGGAACCAAGGCGAGTTCCGAGACCTTAATAAAGAAAGGACACTGTCAGAAAACATGATTTACATCTTCTTCAGCTGATCCACATAGAGCACAGTGCGAGGGTCCTTGGATTTTCCTCTTTATAAGGTTTTTAGTGGTCATCACTTTCTCATGAACAAGCTCCAAACAAAATATATTGACTTTAGAGATACCATCCTTACTCCAAATTTTTCTCCATGTGATAAATACCGTAGGGTGAGGTAGATGTTTCACTAAGGAGTTATAGCCCCTCTTTTATTGTGTAGAAGCTCTTCTTTCCACCTAACCAAATCCTTCGGTCAAGGCAACTTTTTGCAACTGGAGCATAGCCTTTGAGAGCTCTAGTAAGAGAAATCCAATGTTGACAAATTTAAGGAGGGTAGCCTTGACAATGCCACCCAGTCCAATGACCTTCTTTCATTCCACCTTAAGATGTCTACTAGCCTATGATATCATTGTTCCTCCATCCAATGTGATAGATTCCAAAATCCTTGGAATTCATTTTTCAAAACTGCAGATGGAACTTGGTCCTTCCATATATGTAAGCGAGCTCCATTCCCTGCTTGACAAATTGAGTTATTAAGGAAAATGGGGGACATTTATCTACACAAATTCCATATATTGTAGCCTTTATATTCCCATGATGCCTCTTAAGTTCTTATTAATTGGTTTTTGTGAAAATATTTTTGAAGAAAAGTCGTCTTCCACCATTCTTGAGAATTTGAGAGAAGGCACCATACTAGATTAGCTCCCATAACTAAATTCAAAAACTTTGGGTCTCTTATTGCCAATCCTCCCAGATTTTTTGGCAAACAAGCAATGTTCTAATTCACTAGATGAAAGTTATTCTCATTCTCTCCCCCCCCCCCCCCCCACTACCATTAGAACTTTCTCAACAAATTTCTAATTTAACGAATTCCATTTTTTTAGGGTTAGAAACCCTAAACCTATGTACACTGGGAGGGATGAGAACACATACTTGATATGAACAATCTTCCCCACCATGTTGAACCACTAAGCACCCCAAGAGAGAATTCTCTTCTTGTTTTTTTGCAAAATTGGTTCCTAGTCTTCCCCATTAGATGGCTCGAGAGAGATGGGATGCCGAGATATGTAAATGAAATCCATTTGTGCACGAATAAGAATTCCAATATGCGATAAATCTTTGACATAGTACCTTCTGAACAATTCCATCCATATAGATGTATTTATTTTTGTTTATCAACACGCCTAACAAGTTCAAATAGGAGTCTAATATTTTTTGCAACAAACCACTATTATTCTAGAAGCACCCCCAAGAAGAAGAGTGCTATTAGCAAATTGAGAATGGTTAGCCCCTTTGACGTTCCTAGCTATACTTAATCCAATTAATTTTTCTTCTCTCATCGATGCTTCCAAATTTTGACTGAGATTCTCTACTAATTTATAGAAGGGATGACAAGGGGAACCCTTGTCTCAGGCCCCTTGTTGCAACAAAGAATGGATTTGGCCACCCATTGAACAATGGAGCAATCCACAACGCTCCAATACAAGCCTTAACGCACTAGATGAAATATTCACAAAAACCCAAATTTTCAAGAATAATAAAAATGAAGGAATGATTTACCTAATCAAAAGCATTGTCCATGTCCATCTTGATCACCATCCCTACTTCTCCTGCCTCCTTGCTTGAATGTATCGCTTCTTGAATTACAACAATATTATCAAGAATATTCCTTTGTAGCACGAAGCCCCCTTGGTTTTCTAAGATGAATGAAGACAACACATTTTTCAATCTATTGGCTATGATTTTTGTCACAATTCTATAGGTTGCGTTACATAGAGAAATAGTGCGGAAGCGAGAAAATTTCATTGGATTTGATTACTTGGGAATGAGAACTAGGAAAGAAGAATTTGTGCCCCCTCCCACTTTTTTTTTCACATGGGTACTGTTCAACATTATGATCATGTCCTTCTTAATTAGAAGATAAAAGGCATAAAATAAACTAATAGTGAAATTGTCGGGCCCTGGAGCTTTGTCAATGTCTAGATCCCATATTACTTGTTGAACTCTGTCTCTTCAATTTTCTTCATGAGCGATTGATTAGGGGATTGTGAGACCACCATGGGAATCTTTCTCAAAATCTCTTGAGCCTGATCCAAGAGATTTATTTCTAAACATGATAAAGAGAATAAAAGTGGTTAAAAGCGTCTTTCTTAATATCTCCAAAGGATGTTAATCTCGGTCGTCCTTCCAGAGCTATTTCTTTGGCCCTATTCCTCAATTCCGTAGACCTAGTTTTCTTGTTGAAGAATGCAATGTTTTGATCCCCTTCTCGTAGCCATAAGATTTTCGATTTAAGGTGCCAAATCTCTTCTTCTTGACTTCACACTAAATATATTTTCCCAGTTATCTCCTTTTCTTTATTCACATACCAATTTTCAACAGAGGCTTCATCCATTAAGAGATGGTGCTCTTCTAATTGTATGACCAACCCTTGTCTCTTGATTCCAGGGGTTTGGTCTGATTCTTTTAGTGAGATCCTTAGTGCTTTTTTGGCATTTCTTAATTTATATTCCCACACAAAAGTTGAAGATCTTTTCATAGGGATTATCCAGGTTTGTGGTATTAGATCCACAACCCCTTCCTCTTGGATACAAGAAGGATTGAAGTGAAAGGGAATGGGTCCAAGGGATTACTATTGTTCTGAATTTAGGGAGATTAGGTGATGATCATACTCACCTTGAGCTCAAATTGTAGAGAAGCAGTATATCCCCTTTAAGATCTAATTTATATGAATTAAAAACCTATCCAAATGAGTTCCAATATGGTTATCTCCCATTTTGAGGCTATTCCATGCAAACCTCCCTTATTTTGGGAGGACATCGATCACATCCCAATCAGTTGTCAGGTCTTCCGTGTAATCTCTAAATGGATCTCTGACTATACTTCCTCCTCTTTTTTCAGAGGGTCTTAATATTGTGTTAAAACCTCCCCCTATAATACAATTGGTTTCAATTTGTCTTGTGAAAAGTTGTTTTTCATGTGTATTAGGTCATATTACATTTCAAATCCATATTTTTCTTTATCAAACATAGATCAAATTGTTTGGTTTGGAAACTGAATTGAGCGTATTTGATTATCTATTTGAAAGAGAAAGTGAAAGACATTTCCGTTGAGTGCTTTGAATTTGGTGTTATTTTGATTGATGCCTCGTTGCATTTAGGAGTATTTTGGATCAAAATCTCTGTTTTTGCTTTAAGTGAAGCTTAGTTGCATGTAGACATCTAAAAATCAAAGAGCATCATATAAGTAAAAGTGCGTCTTAGTGAAGTGAAGATCATTTTTTCTTTCAATAGATTGCATATTCATTAGTGAAAGTGAAGTTTAGTTTTTCTCTTGCATTTTGCGTTTGGAAAAAAGTTAGTGGAGGCATATTGTTCGATGCATTCTTTTGTTTGATGCATTAAATACTTGGACTCTCTTCCCTCATTAGCATAGAATTCATTGAAATGAAAGATTTCCTTTTTCTCATATAGTTTCATACTAGGATTTAGGTGACATCATTTGAGCCCAAAATTGAAACGTAATTCAAGAAAAACTTTAAAATTTACAAAATTAAACTAAGGAGGATTTGTAACTTAATTCAAAAATTTAGAGGTCTAGGTTAGAGACGTGTTCTGAGGTCTACAAAACTAGCAACTGTTGTTAACTACCTGCATTGTATCCTGGGGGTGAAATCTCGTTCCAGTATAGAAGTATATCAAAGTTTCTCCAGTACTCTAGGGTATATCGGAGGCACTCTAGTATGGAAAGTATATCAAAACACTCTCACTAAACTAATTATGCATTAGATATCGCTAACACGGACTTTTGCTCCCCATACAGTCAAGTATATATTGGGAGACCCCATTGGGTTTCTATCCCTTAGACACAGGTAACCGAGTCAGCCACCTTGTAAATGTGATACACCAAAAAAAACATTGTGGAGATCAGTCGTCGTACATTAATTCCTTGGTTTCCACTAAGGTGTATATAATGGTTCATGGATAATTGGTAAACCTTCTTTCCTAGTACACCCTTTTTTATTTATTTCTTGTTTTAAGTTCTAAAATTTAACTGCCCACAATAACATGACTTACCTATGTAGTTATCCTTGGCCTCATATTCCCTAAGTAATAGTAGATTTTAAATTGTAGGCTCAAATCAACCACCCCTTTTATTGTTTTTGAGAAAAGGTCATCTAGGCTGAACCACCAGGTTCACCTTACATTTCCCCTTCCTCATCTGACACTAAATGGTCATCACAAGGAGTTCATCTTGAGTTTTCACAATCACTTGAAGCTTAAGGTCTTAAACTTGGAATTATCCCAAGAATCCAACCCCTTTCTTCTCGCCCTCCACCTCGAGACTCATCATCATCCAAGGAATCTGATCCATAAATCCCTGAGAGTCCACATTGGTTTGTTTTATTCCTCCGAATCCAATTTTTGATCAATTGGTTATATCATTTCAACAACCTTATAGTCCATAGAACAATCCTGGTATTCCTTTGGAGTTATCTCCACGACCATCTCGGATTCCTCATCGCCAACTGTTTCCACCCATGGCTTCAAAAGGTGAGTTTCCAGCTTCTTCTCAAGGTTCTCCAGAAGTCTTAGCTACTCATACTCCTGGTGTTGATAATGATTCTGAATATGACTTTCCACCTTTGGTTATCCATATGTGGGAAGTGTTTCACCTCCACCACCCCTTGAAAGCAGTGAGCCTTATTTCCAGTTGATTATACATCTTTGGCTCAATTGTTTTCAAGTACTCCAAGTGCTTCTTCACTTTATCACAATCCCATTTGGTCATTAGTTCCATGCCTACCTCTGGTCCATTTGTTTCAAATGTGGCCTCCAAAATTCTTGTACTGACTGCAGTTTCATCAGTTCCTTTACAACCGACAATCACTTTTGGGGAAATTAATGTCCCTATAAGTTCCCAAGGTCCTCCATTAAGTGGACAATATGTGCCACCACCTATCCCATCGCATGGGAGGAAAAAACCACCTTCGTCTTATGTGGCTCCTATTTTAGGTGGACCTTGTGTGAGTGCACCACAAACTCATGCTACCGGAGATATTCACAACGTTGGAAGTGTACCTTATCCTAGTGGATCATCAATTCCAATTGGATTAGGCCAGATCTTGTAACAACAACCTCTTTCAACTCAGATACCCTACCAGCAACCGTAACCTCTATATGGCTCTCAACAGCCTCAGAATGCACCCTTTACTCAACAGGAAGGCCCCCAAATGCAGCTTGGTTCAAATCCCTAATATGGGGCATCTGTTCAAATTCAAGATGAAACTTATCAATACCAACCTGGAACTTAACAAATTCCACAAGGAACTTACCAACAACAACAACCTTATGTAGAATAGAAACCTTTTGTTCAATAAGGACCTTATGCACAACAAGGGCCTTACAAAAAACTATTGTAGTAGTAAGGACAACCCTTGCAACAATAAAACCAACCTTTATATCAACAAGATTAGCCCTTGTAGCCACAAGGTCAACCCCTATAGTAGCAAGGCCAACATTTTTATCACCAGGGCCAATAGTTGCAACAACAACCTTATAATCCATATGCTGCGCAAACTATTTATTCACCTTATGGTTCTGAACGGCCTATGGAAGGTCAATATCAACCTTACCCTGGTCAAAACCCATCTTTGTGGGGGCATAATCCACCTTTGTATGGTCAGAATACCCCTCAGTGGGGGAAATATCAAGCTCCTTATGGTCAAAATCGTCACTTTTGAGGCAAAACCCTTACCAACAAGGATGGAATCCACAAGTTGGGCCTTATCGAAGGCCTCCCATGCCTTTCAACCCGCAATTTCCATTTCTAGCAACCCTGGAATTGCTGGATGTGTCAAGGCTCACTAATGATTTGATACTTCATTCGCCTTATTGGCCTATGGTTTCCCCTAAGATTCCTGGCAATTTTTTGAAATTTGAAGGAAAGTCTGGAGAAGATCCCCAAGCCCACGTTATGATTTACCATTTATGGTGTTAATCCAATTCCTTGGTTGAAGGCTCTGTTCATCTACGTCTTTTCTAGTGAACTTTGACGGGTGTTGTCGTAAAACGGTACATCGAGTTACCTGGAGGTGCCTATCAAGACTTCAATTCTTTGGCAATGGCCTTCCTTACTCACTTCCAGTTACCCTTTTTTTATGAAACTGGTACCCATCTTCTTACGTCTATGAAACAGAATACTGCTACCCACATCTATGATGATATCAATGAATGGAGACGTCGACATTTCCTGATCAAGTTTGATATACCTAATGAGTTTTTAACTGAATGGTTTACCAAATCATTCATCAACAAAATTGTTGTGGACATAGAAATGGGCAGTTGTGTGATTGAAGATCAAGCCATTGCCTGTGAATAATATTTAGATTTGGTGTATTCCCAATCGGAAAAGTTATATGATCTCTTGCCTAATGCTCTGAGGCCATCTTCGGATCCAACATCTTCTAAGCCTCCAGATGTACCACCTATCGATGGTATTATTGGATCAATGTCTCAAACTTCTAATAAAGCTTCTTTGAAGCAAAAATCCAATTTGAATACTGCATCCAATCATCCTTCGAAACCCTCTTCAAATCTTGGTAAAACCTCTGAGGTTAATGATGTTTAGTCTACCACGACAGAAAATGCCTCCAAAGGTAAAAAGAAGGGTAAAAGAAAATAAATTTCTAATACCCTAAAACATGATGATCCATCTAAACGTAAGCCCAAATATCCTTGCCTCATTTGTGAGGAGGATCACTATACCAAGGATTTTCCCCACCGTGTAGAAGTTAGTCACTTGTTAAAAGGCACTCAAGGGACACCAGTTGTATTAAAAGAACCTTTCCCATCACAGCAGACCCAATTGGTAGAACAACCACAATCTTCTACATCTTCTGATTCTCAGGTTTACATGAGTGGAACAATGCCTATTTCTGTTCCAATCCAGTCAAAAGACTATTAAACTCCTTAAAATAAGAGTGTGGAGAGAGAAGTTACAGATACACCTTCCACTTCTACTCCACCAAGTTCTGGTCCTCTTCATATTGAGACACCTAGTAATGACTTTGTTATCCGACCACCTCCCAAAGGTGTTCTTTGGAAATAATCTTACAATCCGAATATGCGAACTACCCAACATTACATATTGTCAAAGATTTGGCTCAAGTGCCTTCGGCGATGTCTACCTTGGAAGTTCTTCAAACTTGTCCAATGCAGTGGAAAACATTACTATCCTCTATAGGAGGAATCAACCCTACGCATTCGAATTTGATCACTTTTGACCTAGAAAATCATGTTCCTCATCTTCCCCATCAAATTGCATTTTTAATCCAAGTCATTATTAAATGGAAGACGATTCATCAAACTATGATTGATGAGGGTGTTTCCACCTGCATCATGTCTATTTCATGCTGGAAATCCATAGGCTCTATTCCTCTCAACTAGTCTCTGAACACCTTAGAAGCCTTTGATGGCATAGGATCTCGTTGTTACGGTATGCTCCCAAGTTTGCCCATCATGTTGGAAGGGAAAAATTTCGAATTAGAAGTAGAAGTCATAGATGCAAATTTGAATTATAACCTTCTTCTTGGACGAAGTTGGACCCATGTTACGCTTTGTGTGTTTTCTTCTTTGTTTCGTGTGCTCCGTTTTCCTCATGAACGGAAAATAGTCACCATAGATCAATTGGATTTCTCTTCCAGTTATTCGAATGGCAACATGCCATATGTGGGAAATATCGACATTCCTTATGAGAGCATTGAGGCATGTATTTTTAAATATTTTTCTCTTATGGGAAATTTTTACCTCCCACCTCCTCATGTCACTTCTGACAACATGATCTCTACTTCTTACGATCCTTGGATCATTCCATCTCCCGATCAGTTTGATTATTTTGGTGATGTTATGCTTCTTAGCCCCATAAAACAATCTTACCAAGTTTTTTGTTTTGGCTTCAACGGCCGCTTTTGAAAGTCATACTACTCTTAGTATGCATCTAGATGAGTATTCACAGTCTCCATGGCTTGGTTCTTGGGACCCTTCGGATCCCTTGAACGAGACATTTCCCACTGACGAGAGTATCACCGAAGTCATGTCTCTTAAGGAAATGTCCTAGAATGATGCTCACCATCGTTCCTCATTTCTTCCAAGTCTAGGTGAGATTTCATCGTGTCCGGATACCTTTGTTTCTCGTACACTTACCCATGCACTTCAAACACCCATCTTGTTGCATGAAGTTTTGTCTGAGGGAAACATGGGAAACATCACTGCTACCATGCCTATCAAAATTTCTCTTCAACCAGGAATTGTCGAGAACATCCATGTCGGTGTTTCTTGTTCTCCTGATGAGATCAATATTTACACTGCCCTTTTTAAGAAATTTCACAATGTCTTTGCCTAGTCATATGAAGAAATTCTTGGAATTGATCTGATTATAGTTGTGCACAAAATTCCTACTTATCCATATGCGAAGCCTATTCGTCAACAACTTCGTCCCATGCACCCTAGGAAGGTTGCTGCTATTAAGGGAGAGGTTGAAAAACTTCTAAAGGATGGTTTCATATACCCCATTCCCTTGACATATTGGGTTTCGAACTGTGTCCTTGTGACTAAAAAACAAGGGATTATATGCGTTTATGTTGATTACCATGATATCAACTTGGCATCTCCCAAAGACAATTATCCAACTCCTTTTATCAATAAAATCATTGATGAATGTACTGGGAGTGAGATCTTTCATTTTATGGATGGTTTTTTTGGCTAGAACTAGATTAACATTCTTCCTCCTGATCAACATAAAACTGATTTTATCTATCCATGGGGAACCTTTGCCTATAATAAACTCCCTTTTGGTCTAAAAAATACTGGTGCTACCTTCCAAAGAGTGATGTCTTATTCTTTTCATGGCATCAAACACATCATTCAACCATATCTTAATGACTTTCTAGCTCATTTTGCTAAGTGTCAAGATCATCCTGACCACCTACGAGTGATTTTTATTCATTGTAGACACTACAATATTCGTTTAAATCCACATAAGTGTGCCTTCTGCATTGAATCTAGTTGTCTCCTAGGGTTTGTAGTCTCAAAGGAAGGCATCCGGATTGATCCCCTCAAAGTTGAGGCCATTGTAAACTTACCCCCTCCATCATCTTTACATCAGTGCAAAGCTTGCAAGGGAAAGCTAATTTCCTCTATCGTTTTGTACCTAACTATGGTGAGCTTGCCAAGGTTTTTACTCGTTTGCTGAAAAATGGGATCCCATTTATTTTGGATGAAATCGCTCAAAGATATTTTGATGGATTAAAGAACACTCACATTAGTGCTCCTTTGTTGTATCCTCCTGATTATCACTGCAATTACTTCTTGTACTTGGTTGTAGCCAATATGGTACTGGTGCAAGATGATGATGATGGAAATGAACATGTGATCTACTACTTAAGTCAGAATCTTATCGATACTGAGACTCGATATGCCCATGTTGAGAAACTTTCTTTAGTTGTTGTTCACGCCCATCAACACTTTCGACACTATATTATTTTACAAAAAACCACTGTGATTTCCAATTGCAGCCCCATGACCTACATTCTGACTCGTCAGTTGTTGGGGGGAAATATTCTAAGTGGATTTTTATCCTTCAAGAATTTGATTTGGAGTTTTCTACAGCCAAATCAAAGAAATAATTGGTTTCTGCTGGATTGATATGTGACCTTCCCTTTGCAACCAAGCCTATTGTTTTTTATGAGCACATTCATGAAGAGACTCTCTTCCTCATCAACACTCTTTATCCATGGGATGGGGATTTTATTGTCTATCTCTAGACCCAAACTTTTCGATCAGATTTGTTTAATTCTGAACATCATCGCATTCAAAATCAATCCCAACTCTATCGAATCATTGGAAATACTTTGTACCCTGTTGGTGTCGATTCTATCCTTCGTAGATGTTTGAAACTTGAAGAAGTTGAGAGAGTTATCAATGACTTCCACTCTGGGGTTTGTGGTGGTCATATGTTCGGGTATGCTACTACTCAAAAAATCCTTTGTGTCAGATATTTCTAGCCATCCATCTTCAAGGATTGCATTTTAGCATTCCAAAAATTTCATGCTTTCTAGATTTACAACCGTAAACAGCGTGCCCCACCCACACCCCTAAATCTAGTTGTTACTGTCAACCCCTTTGCTAAATGGGGGATTGATTTTATGACATGTAACCCTCGCACCGTCGGAGGGCATGGTTATATCATCATCGTCATTGATTATTTTACTAAATGGGCTGAGGCGATGCCCACACGTGAAGCTGATGGTAAAACGACTACTCAATTTATTTTTAACCATGTCATAGCTCAATTTGGTGTCCCTCAAGGCATCGTTACTGATCATGGATCTAATTTATGAAATTACATGATGCCAGAGCTTATTGCTCGGTTTGGTTTACATCATGACAAATCAACCCCTTATTATCCATAAGCTAATGGCCAAGTTGAGGTAGTCAACAAAGTATTGGTTACTATGCTTCAATGCACCATTGGAATGCATAAATCAAATTGGAATCTTATGCTATTTTTGGCTCTTTGGGTTTAACGAACTGCAGCTAATACTACCACTCGATTCACAACCTTTCAGTGGGTGTATGGTCTGGAGGAAACTCTTCCAATTGAGTGTGAAATTCCTTCAATGAAACTAGTCATTGAATTACTCCCGCATACCTCACCTGAAGAGGAACATTTACTTTACCTCAAAAGGATCAATAAAACCCGCCGCTTCCCATCGTTAGTAATTGAGGCCTAGAAAAAACGAGTTAAGGCTCAATACGATAAAAATGTTTCTCCTCGCATTTTTTCTGAGGATGACTTGGTCTTGCTTTATGATCAAGCTAATGACAAATTGGGAAATAGGAAACTCGAACCAATGTGGCATGGACCTTACATTATCAAGCGAGTTTTACAAAAAGGTGCCTACGAGTTAGTGGACTATGAAGGAAACTCTTTGGCTAAGCCTCGAAATGGGCTTTACCTGAAGAAGTATTATGTGTGATTATTCATGTAAATACTCATTTACATTAGTGTGCATTTTCATTAGTGTGTAGTGTGATTTTGGTGTGTTAGTTTTCTTTTGCAAACATTTTCCTCTCCTTACCTCGTGCTCTACTTGGTTTGCATATGTTCTCCAACCATTAGGGTGGTTTTGTTGATGGTGCTTGGCATAGTACATGGAATCTATCTTCCACTACATGGGAAATCTATGACCCTAATGGTGACTTAGTGAATTTGAAAGGATATATGTTTAGGTCGAATGACTAATAACATTTTCGAATGTAGTGTAGTCATCGAACTTTTGTAAAAATCTATTGCTCTTGGCATTAGAGAGTTAATCGTAAAACTTGATTTACAACTCATTGTACTACAACTTAATGGACAATATTCAGTTAGAAACCCTCAAATTTTGAGAATGTATTTTCGAGTTCGTTTATTGGAACGAGAATTTGATTTTATTAGTTATCATCACATTCCAAGACACATGAACAAATTAACTGATGCATTGGCTAATTATGTGTTAGATAGATATTTTCGAAACTTGTAAATCATAGAACATCACACATTAGATATGGTAAAAGGAAAACATGTATATATATATATATATATATATATATATATATATATATATATATATATATATATATATATATATATATATATATATATATATATATAGCGAGTGTTTGCAAAAACATTTTGCTACATCAAAATAACAAAATTTGTGTTCCGGGACACATGGCTTTATAAGCCTACATAGTGCAGAAAGTAAAGTAGAAGTTGGCTCTTTGCCCACATGGTGCTCATGATAGCACGAGATAGCCCTAATGACTCGGTTGAGCAACCAACACAGTGTGGAAGATACTCCTAATGTGTGCCTCTAATAGCATAATGGCACCTTATCGATCGAGGCATACTCTAGAATCCCCTTGGTTAAAATTTCCAGGTTGTGCTCTACCTCGATGATTGGATATGCTCCCTCTACATATGGAGGAGCATCCTCAATTTGGCGTGCCACTCACCTAGCTATTGGAGAACCCCTAGAGGTCTCTATGGTCCAACATCTGCACAACATTATAATTTAAATCTCAGTACACATATAAAAAATGATAAAAACTTCAAAAATAGTTTTTTACCTGAATCGGTCCACTGTTCCCGTGGAGGGAGTGGAAGATCTGGATCTTCTCATGAATTTGTCCTACATATGCCCAATCATTGATCATGATTAACTTCTGATGCATCCATTCGAAAAACTCTAGAGGGAATGAAATTTGTTGACCGTCCCCATGTCGCAGCATCAACTCTCCCCATCTAAGCAAACATGGATCTCTGAGTGCTAGCGTATACACTTCCAAACTCTAATAACAGAATAATGGCACATGTTCTAGGATGAACGTCACAAAAATAGATCTAAAACCAAATTGTTTCAAGTTTTCCCTCTTGTACTTGGTTAATTGACACTTCATGCAAGCCAATAAACCTTCACACCAGTTGAATACCATGGGATTTGTGCATTCAATCGCATATTGGAAATGAGACTTTGACTCCTCATGAAATGCTTATTCCCTAGCTATTTGGGCCATAGTATGTAAGATGGTTTGTAGTGGGAGATTGGTGATGGTTTTTATGTCAATATTCTCACTGTTACCACTTTTGGCTCCCGAAAAATGCCTCACAATGAGCATATCTGTTCTCTCTCCTCCAAAACGTGATCTAGATAACTGCACCCATTGTCCCTTACTATACAACCTAGTAATGAAGTAGATGTTAGCGACCTCTATCTCAAGCGCTTTATCCATGAACATGAACAGTTAGTGATCTACATCCCTCAAACTGATTAAGTGTTGCAATAACTCGGGTTATGCTCTGATCCTAGGAATCATGAAGAACTTGAGTAGTCCACATGTTCAAAGGGCATCGATACAGTCTTCATCTTGCATAGCCTGATGGTCTTCAACTTCATGACCCCTCTCCTTCCATTTGATCACCATTTTGGATTGGTTTTCCTGTAAAACATCAACAAACCAACATTTCATGAGTATCCATGGAGAGAAAAATCAAGATTAACTATTTTTCATGGAAGATTTCACTTCAAATTTTTTACCTCAACGCCAACGCATCTATTTAGGAATTTTTTCACACTGCCAGCGTGAGTGCCCAACTGACTTCATGATGAGAAACATGAGTCCGATGGGTGAAACCTATGCTGGTCACCCACGATTTAATTTTTTTGAAAATCTTCCTCACAACCTATCCTATGGATGAAAATGCATAAAAATACTACCAAAATGAAAAGGAAGGATAAATATATTACATGTAACAAGTGGCTCGACAAATGGTGTCTCACATTGCTCGTGCTCCTTTCCTAAAAATCGAGGTAAAATGAGGTAAAAATGCTCTCACAATTGCAGATTGGTAAAATGGTAAAAATAACTTGCTTTTTTCCCAATTTAGAGTTTTTCTATTGACACCTAATCATAGGGATTGGGTGAACAACTGTAATTAGTGTAAATAAATAATAGAGAAAATGAAGAGTCATTGGGAGATGAACTGAACAGTCACTCCCTCTTGTATATAATAATGAACAACCTGAGTGAATAATATGATTAAATTTGAGAAGTTACCTCCTGGTATGACATGGTATCAGATCCAACACCATTTTTGGCTTCCCTCACTACTTTATAAGTCCTTTTTCGCAACAGCTGCCCCTCTCTCGAAACTGTTGCAGACATTCGGTTGGTTATGTGAGGCAACTGCTCCACAAGCACAGTTGAGGTATCACTCTCTTATGACTGTGTATCAACGTTTTGGACCCTAATCGGGTATTTTTCTCTGTTTATACATTTTATTTATAAATCATAGTCAATTAGTGTTAAGCATTAATACTGAGTTTAAGCGCTAAACCTTTTCTTAAGCATCTTTATTAAAATATGAATTAAGCATGTGGGTAGTCTTCGGCAAGTGGTAAGCGGTATCTCGCGCGCCCTAAAGGCTGGAAGTGGTATTCCTAAATTTCACGTGATTAACCTTAGCAATTGACACGTAGCATGGTAAAACCATTTTTCTCGCACACTCTCGACTTGTTATGCATCATGCAAGATTTCACCCGATAGCCGTTGGATCAAGCGACATTGATCGATGGTGGAGATTGGCCAAGCTAGTTGGCAAGTGGGTGACGCGATAGCCATTCAATTAGTCGGGTCAGATCTGACAGTGATCGCGTCAAAAGATGCATGTGAGTTAATTTAAATTTTGGACGTTATGTGGTTATTAAAAGGAGTTTAAGGTTCAGAGTGATTAGACCGTTCGTTTAATGGGTGATCAGACGCATATCGCTTTCAAAAGTCTGCGCAGGTTAATGTTAGAAATGGACGCGAAAAGGTTATGAACTGGGGTTTTAATTCCTTTTGGTTCCATTATGAGATTGTGCGGCAACCATTCGATTGCATGGGTCACATCGACAGTGGAGATTGTTTGGGTCAGTTGGTGAGTGGATGGCACGATATCCGTTGGATTTGGAGAAGTGAGATCAACGGCGTGGATTAAAGCACTTGATAAAGGGAGAAGGCAATGAGGGACCGATATTGATTGGTCAGATAAGCAGGACCCTTAGGGGGGAAATCCACGTACAACACCATATTTAAGCACAGCTGATTTGTTACAAAGTTGACCAGTAGTCGAATTATAGGCTACCACCTCATTTTCGTCAACCTCCCACATCATTTCTAAAATGCACTCATTGATATCTATTATGGGAGTGGTTCTGACTGGGAAGGAGAACTATCCTGAATGGTCACGGAAAATCAAACACACTCTCTTTTATAATGAGCTATGGAAAGGAGTGTGTGTTGGAGACAGAGACAAAGAGCCAAAACATCCTACCTCAGGAAAAGAATTTGTCATTTGGAAAAATAAGAATAGCAAGGCTTATGCATTGATTGCAACATCAGTAAATGAAGAGGTGAGTCACCATATTTCACCATTTTCAAATGCTTTTGAAGCCTTACAAAAACTGAAGGAACTCTATGACTCACGCTCTGCACTTGAAGTTGTTCAACTCACGATTAAATTGGTCGCCCTTGAATTAAAAAATGATGATCCTCTTTCTCTTGTATCAGAAGTAAAATCTGTTATGCATGATATCAAAGTCACTAATGTTGAACTGGACATTCCTCTGATATCTTTTCTCAAGGCACTTTATCCCACTTACTCAAATTATCTTGAGTCATTGCAAGCAAATGGAAACCTCAAAGATATTACCTTTGACTCACTTGTGAAAAAAATTGCTGAAAGAGAGAAATATTTTGGGAAGAATACAACTCCTCAGTCTTCTGAAGGGGCTGTGTGCCTTGAACATAGAGATAAAAATCTTGCTCAAGATTCTTCGAGAGGAAGAGGAAGAAATTTCAGAGGCAGGGGGGGTAGACACTCTCAAGGAGAAAATTCATATTTGCACTGCATACGCTGCAAAAGAGATGGATCACATGATGCATCCACATGCAAGTTGCCTTGGGACAGAATTGAGCATGAAAGAAACCAACCCAAAGGTAAAACTAATGACAAATAGAAAGCTAAAGCACTTGAATCCGCTCACTATGTTGTGACACACTGTAATATTGGAGTAAATGAAGACTTATTTAATGCTTCACTTACTTCTTGGAAAAATGATTGGTTGCTTGATTCAGGAGCAACTTGCCACATGACTTTTAGAAGAGATTTTTTTGAAGAATTTTCTGGCAATGTTGATGGAGCAGTATACTTTGCAGACAAATCAAAACTCAAGCCATCAGGGCTTGGTACAATTAGGCTTAAATTGCATGGTCATCCAAACTTTCTTCTGCATCATGTTTTATATCTCCCACAGCTGAGGAGAAACTTGTTATCCTTGGTACACATCCACCAACAAGGACACTCCATTCATATGTTTGATAGTAAGATTGAGGTGAGAAAAGCATCAGATCACTCACTTTTCATGACGGGGATAGAGGAAGAAAGGCTTCTCAAGCTACAGGGTACCTCTGCTTGTGCACAAAATTTCTCGTACAATTCTTATTATGAAGAAGGCACATTTCCATCAATTTTATTATGGCATGCTAGATTTGGACACTTGAACTATGACATGCTCCGCTTGTTGAAGAAAAATGGTGTTACTGGTTTGCCTACAATTCCTAGGAAACTTAAGAATGTGATGCTTGCATTCTAGGAAAGCATAGCAAACAGTCTTTTCATGATTCAAATTCCAGAGGACATAGAAAAATTGAACTCATTCATTCAGATTTATGTGGTTCAATGCCTGTTTCTTTCGCAAATGCAAATAAATATATGATGACATTTATTGATGACTACACCAGAAAGTGTTGGGTTTATTTATTGAAGAACAAATCTGATGTTTTTCAAACATTCAAGGGCTTTCATACATGGATTGAAAATTATGCACAATCTCATATTGGCTCTATTTGCACTGATAATGGAAACGAATACACTTCAAATGAATTTTAAAACTATCTTCGCCAACATGGGATCAAACATCAAACAATTGTGCCTTATAATCCCCAACAAAATGGAGTAGCTGAAAGAATGAATAGGATAATCTTAAATATGGTGTGCTCCATGATGTTTTTCAAAAATGTAAAAATGATGTTTTGGGTTGATGCAGTTCTATGTTCTGTATATATAAAGAATAGATATCCATATAATGCTATTAGAAACAAGACTCCCCCTATGAAATGTGGTATGGGCACATTCCTTCGGTAAAGCATCTCAAGGTCTTTGATTCCACATGTTATGCCTTGATACCAAAGGCACTTAGAAACAAACATGGTGCAAGAAGTCGTAAGTGTATCTTCTTGGGGTATTCAAACACCTCCAAAGCATACTGTCTCTATGATGAAGTCAATAAAAAGTTTTTTGTATCTAGAGATGTGATCTTTCTTCAATCATCCAAAATTGACAGTGTTGTTGAGTGACAACTCGATCGCTTGGATAGATTCACAAATGAAAAATAATTTCAAGAATTTGATAATCGTATTCCACATATTGAAGGGGGGATTCCTATACTAGATCAACCTGTGGAATCTTCTTCTGAAGCACTCTCTCCTCCGCATGAAACTCCAACAATGCATGCTACTTTGAGTGATGTGATTACAGAATTGGGAGACTCAATCTTGATTCAGTCCCAACTCAATCAATGGAGCAGCCTAGACGATCTCAGAAAGGTCCCCCAAAGTGGCTGACAAAGACACTTGAAAGTGTTCATCCTGATGAGGTTGGAAAGACATGAACTAGAAATTCAACCCGACAAAATGGAGGTGATGTACTTGACTCTGATTCACCTGTTGATATGGATGTTTCTTATGATTGTGAATTGAATTTGTCTACAGCTTTTGAACCAACTTCCTACAAAGAAGTTTCTTCTCATGATGAATGGGAAGAAGCAATGCAAAAGGAGTATGATGCCTTGATAAATAATGGCACTTGGAAGCTGGTTGATCCTCCATTGGGAACCAAACCAATTGGCTTCAAGTGGGTCTACAAGAACAAGTACAAAGTTGATGGCTCACTTGACAAGCACAAAGCCATGCTTGTGGAAAAAGGTTTTGCACAAAAGGAAGGGGTTGATTATGAGGATACTTTTCCCCCACAGAAAAATAGGCTACCATCCGTACACTCTTTGTCCTGGCAGCTCAGAATAGTTGGAAAGTCCATCAAATGGATGTAAAAATTGCTTTCTTGAATGGATATCTAAAAGAGAATGTTTTTATGTCCCAGCCTGAAGGATTTTTTGTAAAAGGACATGAACATAAAGTATGCAAACTTGTGAAATCCTTGTATGGCCTCAACCAGGCACCGCGAGCCTAGTATGAAAAACTAACTGAGCATCTTTTGAAACTCAATTTCAAACATTATGATCTTGATGATGCAACTTTGTTTGTCAAGAAGGTTGGAAAAAAAATGTATATCGTGTGGTATATGTAGATGATCTTTTGATGACAGGGAACAATGAGAGCTACATTGCACCCATAAAGAAGGAATTGAGGAAAGGTTTTGAAATGACTAATTTGGGCTATGTTCATTACTATCTTGGTATTGAAGTAACTCAACATCTGAATTCCATATTCCTTTCTCAAAAGAAGTACATTGGAGATATATTGAATAGGTTTGGCATGACTGGATGAAATCCTCTGATTACTCCAATGGAAAAAAACTTAAAGCTCACATCCATTGAAGGAAAAAAATTTGAGGATGCAACAAAGTATAGACACCTTGTAGGAAGTCTCAACTACCTAACTACTACCAGACCAGACATTTCGTTTGCTGTTGGAATCCTCTCCAAGTTTATGAAAAATCCTTGTGAGGGACATTGGTCTACTGCAAAAAGAGTTCTAAAGTACTTGAAGGGAACTCCAGACTTTGGAATCAAGTAACAAAGGTGGGCAACTTCAGCTTGGTTGGATACACTAATTCAGACTTCGATGGAGACAAAGAAGCTGAGGTATCTACTTTGGGTTATGCTATGAGTCTTGGATCAGGAGCTGTCACCTGGAGATCACAAAATAATCAGTTCCAGCAGATTCCACAATAGAGGCAGAATATGTGGCAACAACTGAGGCAACAAAATAAATTGTGTGGCTCAGGAAAATTCTGGAAGATTTGCCAGTAAAACAAGCACAATCAACTCCACTCATGATTGATAATACCTCGGAAATAAAGTTGGCCAATAACCCAAAGTTCCATGATTGAACGAAGGACATCAATACAAAATATCATCTGATTCGACATCATGTTGAAGCGAAAACAATCCATCTTCACCATTATTCCACTAATGAGCAGATTGCAAACATCTTCACCAAAGCGCTTGGAAGAGAAAAGCTTGAAATATTCAGAACAATGCTTGGACTCACCAACATCCCTTCAGATTAAGGGTGGGAATGTTAACACCTAATCATAGGTATTGGGTGAACAACTGTAATTAGTGTAAATAAATAATAGAGAAAATGAAGAGTCATCAGGAGATGAACTAAATAGTCACTCCCTCTTGTATATAATAATGAACAACCTGAATGAATAATATGATTACATTTGAGGAGTTACCTCCTGATCTGACATTTTCAGTAATATTTTTACCAAATTAGGGTATTTTTCACTCATTTTTTTAATATTTTTCAACGAAATCAGTAATGTATGTTTCGTTGTGCAACAACAGGTCACATGTTCTTGGTAATGGTGATTTACTTTGACTGATTCAATAGTTTTATTTTATCACTTTTTCAAACTCGTAAACAATAAATGAAAAAGAGACACCCTAGAGTCATCTTTAAGTTGTTTTCTGACTCTCGAAAAATGAAAAGATCATCGAGTAATTGTAATTTTAAACTCCTAAAAGTAGATGAAATGATGTCTACTTAGTATAAGTTTAACCCTTTTCCAAACTGAGCTAGAGTATTATATGAAAAAGGAATATCTTAGTCAAACATGGATAAGAGGTTCTCTTCAATATTGCTTTCTACCTTTTTGGGTTCAAGAAATGATTTACGAAAAGGGACCTTTGCAGTTTTCTTTTCCGCTTCTTTTCAAAATATCTAAACATGAAAAAGATGTTGAGTTTCACCTCTTTCAGACTTGTAAAACTTAAACGACCCAGGATTTGTCACCATGACGAGAACGAGTTCCTCCTTCCTAGGGCTCATAAAACTTACTAGGATGGATTCATCCGAAGGGTGAACTTATATAGCAAGCATATGGTATCTCCTTCAAGCTTGCGATAAAAAATATATGTGGTACTCACTAGAAATGGTGGAGGAAAAAGTGAAAGTTTTCATCTCTTTTATCCCATAAAGGCAGCATGTCGCTTTTCAACATTACACTAATCTTTTACTCATGTATGGGATATCCTCACTTCGTCACTTGCCTTCCCAGGTTTTGGAAATCCATTTTACCTCTCATCTGATCATACCATTCCATCATCATGACCTCTGATCCTATGTTGAGTCAAATGCTGCCAAAATTTGGAGTCGTGTCGCCGATATGTTCAAGAGAAATCATATATGTAGTTCTTTACCACTTGTACATTGTTTGACTTTTGGCTACAGTCTCGAATCATACTTATTTAATCTACTACATCCTTTGTTTCGTGTCGATGATGTGATATTCATTATGGCCCTCCTTTGATGAATCGCTTCTTGTCGACTTCATCTCATTATCTGGGAAGATGATCTAGAAACTTCCTTCTAGTACCTTAGAGATTGCATGCCTCAATGGCAAGCTCTTTGCATTCGACAACAAGTTTAAATCATTGACCTTTGATCAAATGACTTCATGAGTGTTCGACTTCAGTTCCATTATTCACATTCGTGGATTATGCTGATTATACCTTGAGATCCGTTGTCATTATTGGTGTTTTCTCTCATTCCTGTTAACAATTTACATCATTGACTGGTAATAAGGTAGTTTTCTATCATGTTTGACTTTGATACATCTATTCACATGTTAGAATTCATACATTGATCGGGTCGAGACGGAGCGCAAGACTGTGAATTTTGTCTAATAGAATCTAGGTTGGGTGGAGTTATGAGTCATTCATGATTGCATACATGTTTCCTCTAGATGGATGGTTGTGACCATACTGTGAGTTGGTATTCATCATCCTTTCTATTTGGATGGTTGTGACCATGTCGAGGATCTTTGCACATGATCCCTTTTTACGGATGGTTGCGTCCACACCATAGATTCATGTATTTTTAGATTCCTATTCTTGTATCGTTAGGAACGATCATTATCGATTTCATATATGTATATGTATATGCTTGATTGTAGGTCTCCTGAAGGTGTTTTTCTCGTCCTTGCACTGACTTGTAAAGCATCTCAGTCATCACTCCCTGTTCTTCCTTCATGCTTTAGGGGGTATCTGTTACACAGTATTTTGTCATATCTCTTGTTCACTTCCCATGCGATACCTTAGAGTGCCAAAAAATTGAATATTGTGTAGCATATCCATCATGATATATAGATGAAAACATCCCTAAAGAATCAAAGGAAGGTTGCCCTGAAATCATTCTAGAGAAAGTTGCCTAAGAACCTAATTTTTGGCATCAACACGTTTTGCTTCACTACCTACCCATGCTGATGGCAGGTTGCTAAGTTATACACTCACTCTACAAGCATAGGTTTTCATAGGAAAACTCACGCTAAAATCCTTCTGGTAGGCCTTCCCAAACTGGAGGATAAGATTCTCTCACTAGAACCTTTGGAAACAACGAACTGGGTATTGGTTGTTGTTGATATGGTCAAGCTCTCTCATTTGGCCCTCTTGATCTTATCATCATGGGCTTTCCCCTTGAGATGTGGAATTTCCTCCCTCTTTTTTGGATCCCTAACTCCCTCTCCCTTCCTATAAATTCACCCCCTTCCATTCCCAAATGGTTGGTCATTGATTGTTGCATCCCTATGTTGAGATTATGCTTACATGCTACCCATTCTAGCTTGGAGAAGGAGTGCTTGAAGAGTCTTTTCTTGGACTTGGAAATCCACCCAAATGAAGGCTCAAACATCAAGGCATAGGTTGTATGCTTCCCTTTTTAGTTTCTTAATATATACATCTGATGTTCACTTTCCATAATTGTGTAAATATTTATGTGATTAGCTTAATGTTCCTTGATCTGTTAAGTAGTTTATGCTTGATGTATGTTATATATTATCTCATGTCTTGCATAGTACTTTGATCTTCCTTGCAAGTTTCCGAACGTGAAGAACAAATTAGGAGTGAGGCCTGGAGCGAAATATACAAAACCATCTCTGAGGATCAAGCGATTTTCGTCAAAACGAGGTAGGTTCCTCTTTCTTACTACATTTGTCTAGCATAAGCTAGGAAAGTGTGTATTAGATTGTTCGGTTTGTTGCTAGACCCACTCATTGGGCTAGAGGGATCTCCTTTGTCTACAAAGGGGATTTTCCTTCACAACATAATCACACCACAAAAACACCATGGACTTCATCGAATATCATGCTACTAGCTTTGAGTTCATATTTTTTTTGGGTTTAGAAAAACTTTTGTTATCATCATTCACAATGCTATTTCACATTTGGATGTCATGCAATACAATACTCATAGATGAAAGGATAATCTATCCATGAAGGTATGAAGTAATGATTTCTTTCCTTGGAAAGGAAGATGTTATATGACTTCATTGCAGTGTAGAGAGTAAGGCGATTCACCAATTGTTCATATGATTGAGAGAGGGCATATACTACCACATTATCCTTTCCCTTCTTGAAAATTATCTCATAGTCATATCCCAACATTTTATTTACCCATACTTGGTACTCGAGGGATGAAATCCTTTTCTCCTTGAATCATCTCAAGCTATGATGATCCATTTTAACCTAGAAATGTTTCCTGGGTAGTTATAAACACTAAATATCCATAACATGCATAGGAAACATAGTTACCTAATCAAAAATAATTCTACATAGTTCTTGTTTTTTTCGAGTTCATATTTAGTGGTTATTCTTACCCTTTTTTCTGAAAAGTGGTGCTTATGGGGTTATAGGGACCTTCCCTTTGACACCATTTACACATATGTATGTATTAATTTTTTATTTTTTTAAATTACAAAATGAATTCAAGGTAATAACAAATTATTAGATACATGAAACAAGACTCATATTTTATTGAAAAATAAGTGGTGCAATCTAAATTACTGTATTTCAAATAATAAGCACATAAAGGTTTCCTTTTAAAACTAATCATCCATTAGCAACATCCAATATAAGAATCACATAATAAGAGAATTTAAATAAATAATTTAGGAGATTCTTGGTGAGAGGCTAAGACATGGATGGGTGAATAATCACAAAGAGTCAACTAACTGGATCCTCGACCTAAGGTCTTCAAATAATAATGTATGAGCCTTAAGGATATATCAAGGCTAATGTAATATTAAGGTCCGTCGGCTAGAAAAAGGCACTACATAGTCCTAAGAACATGAAGGGAAAACAATAATGCATCTCCTTGGTGTCCTCCCAAGTGGCTAAATTTTTATTATAACTATCCCACTAGACCTTAAATTGGTCCACCAATCACCATATAAGCTGCAAATTTCATAGATCTAGTATGTGAACTAGCTTGGCCATCATCGTTCCCTCGGTCGAGGCCTATAAATGACTTAATTCAATAACATAATAAGGATCTAAAATATAATGATGTAATATAGACACATGGAACACATCATGCAAACATGCTAATGTGTAGGTAAACCAAGTTTGTATGCTACCGACCCTTTCTTCTTTACTATTTCAAATGGTCCCACAAGTTCCCTTTCCAAACCTTATGGAGCTCTTTTGGAGCCTTACTTTCAAAAACATTGTATCTCCAACTTCATAACTTCGATTAGTCTGATGAGAATCAACATAGCTCTTTTTCCGATATTGTGCTTCCTTTAGCCTCCCCTTGATCATGGTCATTTATTCCCCATGGTCCCCACCTGCCTAGTGTAAAGGGTGCGATGCATACTGAAAATCCCTTCTGTAGGGTGCGATGGGCGAGAGTGGACAAATCGCAGAGACAATTTGCGAGGTGGATGATCATAGAATCTTCCAGAAACTTCTACTATGACACTTGCCTCTCTGAATTCGAACAGGGATGAGTAAGAGATCATCAATCTCCAAGTGGAATTAAGAACTATCAAAGAGGACACTAATCAAAATACCAGAAGCTGACTCACCCCCCTGCAATCATCTATATATGGATCCCTCATCCCAGAGATCCAGAGGCTGGAATTTTGTATCCTGTAAGGAAGTGTTGTTGGTTTCTTGTTGGAATATCATAGTGCTGGGTGATCTAAGCTTTTCATGAGGTGAAGGAAGGGCTTTCATGCTAGAGGATGACGCTGGCTCAAAACAATTGGTTGTAATCCTCTTTGCTATTCTTGATATTAATAAAGCTATTCAATTTTTCCTCCACATTCTTGTATGTTTGATGATATATTCATTTGTGTGGTTAATATATATTTGGTCCTATATTGTTTATGATTGTAGATCTTTGTTCTTCGATAGTATTATGCTGCTTTGATTCCACAGGTGCTCTTTGAAGCTGGGTAGACGAAGGAGAAGTGGCAAGGATCTGTCAGAAGGGAGAGGAACCGAGCAAGGAACCAAGTGCAAGACTAAGGTTGGTGTCCTTCATTCCCCTCTTATCTACTTCTCATAAAGGAAAACGAAAGTGGTTTTAGTTTGTTTGTTTCTAAGATAGCTACCAGTCTTAGTGGGACTAACAGCTCTGAGTGGACACTAGATTTCCCGATAACAAAATGGCGACTCCACTGGGGAGCGAATAGATTGTTTGTTTGTCTATATTTGTTTGTTTTATGAACTTACAGATGGAGCCTGAAGTCAAGCCAACTAGCCTTCGAACTGCATTTGTTATGAAAGTGAAAAGTAGATCAATGGTGCTTCAGTCTATCTCCGGGTTTTGTATATAAACTGAACAATCGATTTGTAAACCTTCTAATTTCCCTAGTGGTGGCTCTAGTAACCTCATTAGATCAACCCTTGTGATTTATATTTACTGTACATCACTTGGCCTAAATCCCTGAACTGAGCTGCAAACTGTGACCCAAAACCCAGTTGAATTCTTGTCCCTGGACCATCATACCTTCTACTCTTGGGAATCTGGATGCATCGCACCTCTCGTGTGCAGTAGGTGCATTGCATCGCACTTTTCCTGTGTTACAGGTGCGCTGATCAGACAAGACCTCTTCTGCTCTCAGTTTATTGGTTTCTGTGTTCACTCTCTTCAACTCTATTCAGGAGTTTTGTTTTCTGTGATCAGTATACCACTGTGGAAACCCCCTTCCTTTCCATCATTCCACCTCCATTGTGAAAAGAACTGTGAATTTTTTTATGTATTTTGCGCCATTTTCAGTTCTCTTTTACAAAGTAGTAGCATAATCAAACTGTTGTTTCTTGATTTGGAAGTGTCGCAAGTGTCATTTTCAGTCATAGAAAAGAATCTTATTGTTCTTGATAGTCGATTATATTGTTACTCTTGTATTTGATTTGAATTAGTAGTTTTTCAAGTGTCCAAAGCAGTTTTCAATTCAAAATAGTAAAGTGTCGTCATTATCTTCCTTTCGTTTTTGAAGAGAAAATTGTTAGTACTGTCGCTTTGAAAAGATAATTCAGATTTTTACTTAGCATTCTTCTTGTCATTCACACATTAAGAAGGCTGAAAACAAATACATGCATGTGCATTTGCATTTAGACTGCTTGTTGGTTTGATTTAGGACAGTGCATCTAGTGTCTGCTCTCTGCTCTATGTTGAAAGAATATCATCTCTCTTTCTTTAGTAGCTAGTATTTTCATTGCAAAAAGAAGATTAAATGATTGTTTATCATCTTAGATTGCATTTTAGGAATTATACATCTACATCATGCGGTGAACCTGAAAGGAAAATTTCTTAAGAAAGATCAACTGTAAAATAAATTTAATGAACCTAAAAACGCTTTGGAACCTAACGCACAACATCTAGAAGTCTAGGCTAGAGACGTATTCCGGCATTGTAAAGCCTGGTAACTGTCACTTTCACTGTTGGTTGGGTGATTCCTCCTCTTTGAAACGACAAGTGCCAGTACAGACTTGTGCTCCCACGTATTGTCGAGTATATATTGGGAGACCACAATAGGCTATATCCTTTATCCTTAGGAAGCCGTGTCTGTCGCCCTATCGATCGCAATGCACTGAACACAACATTCGGGAAGATTGACTATCGTACCTTAAAAAATATTCTGCATTTTTGTGATTGGTTTGGTAATCCCTCTATCTAGATTTCTAGAGTAGTCTCTTTCATTCCTTTTCAGACTCCTTAAAGGAAAAGGTCCATCTGAGCACTTGTCACTTCAGGCTCATTAAAAATCGAAGGCGACTAGAGTCATCTTTTGTTTTTTATCGACTCTTAAAAATTGAAAAAACAAGTTGTGTCAAAGCGTCTAAAATTTATTTTAATCAGAATAATATCACCATTCCCGCGTTGGTCTTACGTTGAGAAAAATGGAGTCCACCAACCAAGGAGTTCCCCTCGGAGGGAATCTTAGTCCTTTCTCCTCTTGCGGAGATGTTGGTGCACCTCATATGGCCATGTTGTCACTTCTAGGATTGACTATTGGCTTGCCAATATGGCTCTTCTCGACCTCCGTCATTCAGAACACCGTGATTCCTGAACAATCGAGTCAAAAACTGGATGATACTAAAGTTACCCCCCAACCTTCTACTTCATCTGATTCTCCCTCTCCTCCTTCCTCTTCGCTTGATAAAGCTTGTAAGGCCAAAAATCAAGTAACTAAGAAGGAGAAGAAGGGGAAGGAGAAGAAAGAGAAGAAGAAGAAGGAGCCAAAGGCAAAAAGGGGTAACTAGGCATTGTCTAGTGAAAATCCACACACTGCACCATCCAAGCCTAAATATCCATGTGTCATTTGCAAATGAGATCACTATCATCGAGATTGTCCTTGCATCCCTCAGATATTAAGGGACTGGTCTCCTTGTTTGCACAACCTGGTGTCATCAACCTCTGAATACCATGTTGAAAGTACACCATCAAATAGTGAAAGCGAAGCATTTGGACAAAAAAGGAAATGTAAATTTCCTTGTAAACTGTGTGAAGGTGATCACGCCATCCACCGTTGTCCCTTCCTAGACGAAGCTAAAAGAGTTTTGGATAACCATCCAGCTTCGCTGCTACGGCTTCCTCTCGGATATAAGAAACTCTCATCGAGTCCGTCACTGGTTGAAGATCCGACTAACACTTCATTGTGGTCGGTCGAAGCATCTGTCATTGAAGATAAACCAGATGAATCCACACCAGACGAAATTCAAAAAGGTTGAGACGATAGTCGACCCGGTCTTGTCTTCGGAAGGTCCATCTTCAGATGACACAATCACCGAAGAGAATGAGAATGACACCGTTCAAATTCTTTTTGTAAACACAGACTCCGATGAACATGGGGGCAGTCTACTCGTTCCTTTACCACAGGAAGGAAGTTCGTCAGAGTCATATCTGGCCGTCTATTCGATCCCACCTCCAAGCAACCTAATCATTTCCTTCGATTGGAATCTACTAGGCAGACCTCGGGTACTTGCTAATGTACCATTCTGAATCATTGTACAAGCTTACAAAATGATCATGGTCAGTACCATCATAGATGAAGGGGCTTCTTTGAGTATCCTTTCCTCAAATGCTTGGGAAGCGCTTGGTTCACCATCGCTTCTGCCTGAGATGAGAAATCTGACAGGCTTCGACAAAGGAACCAGTCGACCGTTATGGATCCTTCCCAATGTGCCCATAACGTTGAGAAGGAAAACCGTTTACATGAACGTAATGGTAGTCTGAGGACCTCTAGATTATAATCTACTTCTTCTATATTTATAGCATGGGAGTCATTGTCTCCTCACTCTTTAGAGTAATGTGTTTTCTGCATGAAGGCCAAGTGGTCAAGATCGTAGACCAACTTTCGTTCCCCGGCTCACACATAGCTAATAGTTAAATGCCATCCCTAAATGGTCTTTTCATGCAACAAATGTCTCATCAATCTCCAATCTGTCCACCTGATGAGCGCGAGTGATTCGAGAGGACATGACTGAAACCCAGGGGGCATGCACCCTGGTCTGTTTCGGCAGGAAAACCTTGGGTATAGGGTAGGTTTCTACGGAGGATATATGACTAGTCTGACACACCCGTCCGTTTAGGAAAATGGGATTAGATTGGAATAAGATTCCCTCATCAAAGTTATGTGAGTGGAGGTGACCGCACCACTCACCTTTGTCTATTTCGGTAGACATCGCCAAGGAAGCTTTTTGTCTGCAACGTGGATGGAGAGCTTTCATATGGTAGCCTGGAAACTTTTCGCTATACTTGGGGGCATGCAAACCTTTTTGCATGCAAGCGAAGAGCGACCATTTAATTTCATAGTTTGTAGTTTCTCAACCCTTTAAACTCATAGGATTTGTCATTCCTAACTTGCATTAAAAAAGGATCTAGGGCAAAGCTTTGAAAGGTGCAAGCTCCATAAAAAATGGCATCTTAGGTGAGATATCCTTATTATACGACTGGCACGAGCAGTTTTTATGTGTAGTTCAAGCTCGTTAAAAATTAAACCTAAGCAATGAGCAAATGTTTCCCTTAGAGTTTAAGCTCATTAAAAAATGAACCAATTTCCGGTAAATAACCATTGTGAATGCATTATCATCAGCTTTTGAGCCTTGGTCATGTTCTCATCATCAGCTCCACTCTATTTTAGCTGATCATTCACCTCCATTTGATTGTTTACCCCTTTTGAGGAATAGCTGCGAAGAGTGATCCTGTTATCCATCCTTGTGACACTGCCGTGATTGGAAATTTCCAAACCTTACCTGGAATCAGCTGCTACCCGAAATTATCACTCGTTCCTCAAAAAACGAGTCTCCTTTAAGCTCTCTTCACCTGAATCGTAAAATATGAAAATATTGCCGAGTGATTGGCCTCTCCAGCTCGTTAAAGCGACCGGAAGTGCTATCCCTCCTCTAGATTTTAATCCTTTTGGACTTGAGGGATTATTACACAAAAAGATCGAGCGCTTGTTTTTTTCGGCTCATTAAAATTACCAAAAATTCATCCATTTCGTATTATTTTATACTTTTTTGGACTTAAGGGATTATATGACAAAAAAGGATTATTGGAGTTTCCTTTACGTCCCTTTTAGACTCTCTAAAATTGAAAAGGACCGAGTTATCTTTGTCGTTAAACTTGTTAAAACTGAATAGCGACAAAAACTTGTCCATATAGACAAGAACGAGTTTCACTGTCGCTAGGCTCGTTAAAACATGGTGACGCGTTTGCCCGAAGGGAAAATTATATAACAAGAATATGTTACCCTCCTCAAGATTGACAAAAATAAAGAGGTACTAGTCAGCAATGACTGGGGAAAATTGGGAAGAAAACTTAAAGAAACTTTATTGGTAGCAAGTCGCTCTTGAACATGACACTTTCACTCCGCATCTGAGTCGGGTTGAGTTGTTTCGTTCACTGGTCATATCACCATTGGTCCACCGCACCATCCATATTTTGGGTTAATGCTACCAATCCATGTCAGTGTCGCCAGTATGTTCAAGGGAAGTCGCTCAGAGAATTTACCTGTGTCTCATCCGTTGCAATACATTCACGCTCCATTCTTTCATGACTGCCACCCTGAACCTTGTATCATCAGATCATTTTCACCTCCAAAATCATTTACTCCGTTCCGTGTCGTAGATGTGGGATTCATTAAGGCCATCCTACGATGGGTCGCTTCTTGTCAACATCAGCTCATTATCCAAGAAGTCGACTTAGGAACAACCCTTTCAGTACTTTGAAGCTTGCATGCCTCAATGGCAAGTTTCTCACTGCTGGCGACAGGTTTACATCATTGGCCTTCGACCGAAAGATTTTGTGTGGTGTTCGACGCAAAGTCCCTTTTCACACCATGCAAATTGTACTGTAGTACTTTGAGGGTCATCATCATTATCGGTGATTCCTCTTGCACCTGTTAACAGCTTACATCATTGGCTGGTAATCAAGCGATGTCTTTCCATGTTCGACTTTAGAACATCTTTCACATGGATCGACTTGTACTCCGAGTGAATATTGAATGAGTTTGAAGACCCCGTATCTATTTTCATACATCCGGGCTGCGATATATTTAGGAAAATAAAGACATCAAATGTACATTGTTGCTGCACAAATGATCATCCGAATCAAAGGATGATGGCTCTATCAGAATCATCAATCTGCCACACAAACGGTTTTCTGTCTTATGTACATGAAAATGAATTTATAAAGCTAAGCATGGGAATGCCCACCTCAGCTAGATCATGAAAAATATTATGAAGATAATGTATTGTATTGTATCTTATTACAGGTCGCCTTCCAGCTCGAAAAAACTTCAGATCCTCATGATAAAGGATTTCACCCGACATAAAAATATTAACGACCTCATGCTTTAGGGGGAAACTGTTATAGACATTTTTTGGCACTACAACCCCAATCAAACATGTCCATAAACCAAGGGCTCCTAAGTCCCTAAAAGTGTTGTTTCATACCCTAAAGGAACAAGGTCAACTGATTACATCATCTCCCAGAAGTTTTTCACAGGAAACTGCTCAGAACTGGACTGGACCATACAGGTTGCTTAGTGCTAAGGGTGCGATGCATCCCACCTACCCAGTGTAAAAGGTGCGATGCATACTGAAAAGCCCTTCTGTAGGGTGCAATGGGCGAGAGTGGACAAATGGCAGAGACAGTTTGCGAGGTGGATGATCATAGAATCTTCCGGAAACTTCTCCTATGACACTTGCCTCTCTGAATTTTCCCAGGGATGAGTAAGAGATCATCAATCTCCAAGTGGAATCAAGAACTATCAGAGAGAGGACACTAATCAAAATCCTAGAAGCTGACTTACCCCCCTGCAATCATCTATATGTGGATCCCTCATCCCAGAGATCCAGAGGCTGGAATTTTGTATCTTGTAAGGATTGTTGGTTTCTTATTGGAATATCATAGTGTTGGGTGATCTAAGCTTTTCATGAGGTGAAGGAAGGGCTTTCATGCTGGAGGATGACACTGGGTCAGAACAATTGGTTGTAATCCTCTTTGCTATTCTTGATATTAATAAAGCTATTCAATTTTTCCTCCACATTCTTGTATGTTTGATGATATATGCATTTGTGTGGTCAATATATATATGGTCCTATATTGTTTATGATTGTATATCTTTGTTCTTCGATAGTATTATGCTGCTTTGATTCCACAGGTGCTCTTTGAAGCTGGGTAGACGACGGAGAAGCGGCAAGGATCTTTCAGAAGGGAGAGGAACCGAGCAAGGAACCAAGTGCAAGACTGAGGTTGGTGTCCTTCATTCCCCTCTTATCTACTTCTCATAAAGGAAAATGAAAGTGGTTTTAGTTTGTTTGTTTCTAAGATAGCTACCAGTCTTAGTGGGACTAGCAGCTCCGAGTGGACACTAGATTTCCCGATAACACACCAAAAATATTATTACATAACCAAAACACAAGGCCACTTGCATACAAAAAAACCCTAACACAACATCATATTCCCTATCTCCTCCAAATACCACTATCATAACCACGACCATAGCGAGATACGCCACCACCACCATAACCACCACCACCACCGCTGCCATAACAACGATCACCATTAACGCAACATCATATTGCCTATCTCCTCCAACTCCCACCATCATAACCACCGCCATAGCGAGATATGCCACCACCACCACCACCAATGCCATAACTACAGTCACCATGATCACGATTTCCACCGTAACCGCGACCACCTTCGCCCCCACGATACCCACACAAGCAACTGTCATAGATATTTTTGGGCACTGCAACCCCAATCTCATATGTCCATAAACCAAGGGTTTATAAGCCCCTAAAAGTGTTGTTTCATACCCTAAATAAACAAGATCAGCTGATTACATCATCTCCCAGAAGTTCTCCTTGAAAAACTACTCAGAACTGGTCAAAACTGGACCATACAGACTGCTCCATGCATAGGGTGTGATGCATCTCACCTATTACACACGGGGGGTGTGATGCATACTGGAAAGCCCTTCTGTGGGTGTGATGAGCGAGAGTAGACAAATGGCAGAAGCAGTTTGCTAGGCGGAAACTCAAAGAATCTTCTAGAAACTACTCATATGACACTTGCCTCTCTGAATTTGCCCAGGGATGAGTAAGAGATCTGAAAGCTCTAACTGGAACCAAGAACTATCAGTGAAATGACACTAATCAAAATCCTAGAAGCTGACTCACTCTCCTGCAAACATCTATATATGGATCCCTCATCTTAGAGATCGAGGGGCTGGAATTTTGTAATCTGCAAGGAAGTGTTGTTGGTTTCTCTTTGAAGACATTGTTGGGTGATCTTGCTTTGTATGAGGTGAAGAGGGCTTTCATGCTAGGAGGATGATGCTGGATCAAAAAACTTGGTTGTAATCCTCTCTTCTACTACTTCTATCAATAAAGCTATTTGAGTTTTCCTCCATATGCTTGTATATCTCTGAATCTTGTATTTGTATATGCATTTATATGGTTAATGTACATCTGATCCTACATTGTTTATGGTTATATATCTCTATGCTTTGATGGTATTTTGCTGCTTTGATTCTACAGGTGTTCTTTGAAGTGGGACAAGTGAGAAAGGAGTGGTGAAATCTCTATCAAATGAGAGAGGAAACAAGAAAGGAGACTAGCGAAAGACTGAGGTTGGTACTCTCTGCTTCTCTCTCATCTATCTCTCATAAAGGAAAACACAAGTAACTTTAGTTTGTTTGTTTCTAAGATAGCTACCCGTCTTAGTGGGACTAACAGCTCTAAATGGACATTAGTTTTCTCGATAACAAAATGGCGACTCCACTGGGAACCAAATAGTTTGTTTGTTTTATTACTGTTGTTTGCTTTATAAATCACAGACGGAGCCTGAAGTTAAGCCAGCTAGCCTTCAAACTGCTTTTGCTATGCAACTGCAAAGTAGATCAACGCTGCTTCAGTCAATCTCCGGGTTGGTTTATGAACTGAACATCTAACTTTCAAACACCCTAAGTTCCCTGGTGGTAGCTCAAATAACCTCATTAGATCAGCCCCTATACTTTGTGTTTACTGACAATCATTAGCTCAGCCTAAATCCCTGAACTTAGCTACAAACTGTGAGTGAAAACCAAGCTCAGTCTCGTCCTTGGACCATCGCACTGTCTCTTCTTGGCAATCTGGATGCATTGCACCTCCCATGTGTTGCAAGTGAGATGCATCCCTATTTCCCTGTGTTACAGGTGCGATGATTGAATGAGACTTTTTCTGCCTCCAGATTTTGGTTTTTTCTTCATTGTCTTTAGCTTTATTCAGTAGTTTTTCTATCTATGATCAGTATATCTCTATTGAAACCATCTTCCTTTGCATTATTCAGCCTCCATTAGAAGGAATTGTGAATGTTTTTTTTTTTTAATGTATTTTTCATCATTTACAGTTCTCCTTTGCAAATAGTAGCTTAATCGAATTGTTGTCTTTTGATTTGAAAGTGTTGCAAGTGTCATTTCAGTCAAGAAAAAGAGTGTCCCAAAGAATTCCTCTTTTAGATAGTCGATTACACTTTTGCCATTGTATTTGATTTGAATTAATAGTATTTCAAGTGTTGAAAGCAATTTTAAATTCAAAATCGCAAAGTGTCGTCTTAGCCTTCCTTTCGTTTTTTGAAGAGAAAATTGTTAGTATTGTCGCTTTGTAAGAAGATAATTCAAATCTGTACTTAGTTTTATTTTTGTCATTCTCACATTAAAGAAACTAAAAAACAATACATGCATGTGCATTTGCATTTAGACTGCATGCCAAAATTGATTTAGGAAAAGTGCATCTAGTGTGTGCTCTTTTCTCTATGTTGAAAGAATTTCATCTCTCTTTCCTTAGTAGCTAGGATTTTCATTGCAAAAAGAAAGTAAACGACTATTTATCATCTTAGATTGCATATTTAGGAATTTTAAATCTACATCGCGAGGTGAACCTTAAAGGCAAACTTCTTAAGAAAGATCAACTGTAAAATAAACATCAATGAACATAAAAACGCTTTGGAACCTAACGCACAACATTTAGAAGTCTAGGCTAGAGACGTATTCCAGCATTGTAAATCCTGGTAACTATCACTTTCATTGTAGGTTGGGTGATTCCTCCTCTTTGAGATGACAAGTGCCAGTACGGACTTATGCTCCCACGTACCATCAAGTATATATTGGGAGACCACAATAGGCTACATCCTTTATCCTTAGGAAGTCATGTTTTCCGCCCTATCGATCGCAATGCACTGAACACAACATTCGGGAAGATTGACTGCCGTACCGTAAAAAGTATTCTGCAGTTTTGCGATTGGTTTGGTAATCCCTCTGTCTAGATTTCTAGAGTAGTCACTTTGGTTCTTTTTCAGACTCCTTAAAAGAAAAGGTCCATCTGAGCACTTTTCACTTCAAGCTCATTAAAAATCGAAGGAGACTAGAGTCATCTTTAGCTTTTTCTTGACTCTTAAAAAATGAAAAAGCAAGTTGTGTCAAAGCGTCATAAAATTTATTTTAATCGAAATAATGTCACTATTCCCTCGTTGGTCTTTGGGTTGAGACAATGGACTCTACCAATTAAGGATTTCCACTTGGGGAAAATCCTAGTCCCTTCTCCTCTTGGGGGGGATGTTGGTGCTCCACACATGGCCACATTGTCCCTTTCAGGACTCACAATTGGCCTGCCAGTATGGCTTTTCTTGACCTCTGTCATTCAAAATACCGCAATTCCTCAGAAATCAAATCAGCAACCAGATGATACTGAAGTTGCTCCCCTACCTTCTACTTCATTTGTTTCTCCCTCTCCTTCTTCCTCTTTGCTTGGTGTTGAGTCTTGAAAATGTCATTCATTTCCATTACACTTTCACTATTATGTCCATTATATCACCTCCATTTCACTACTATGTCACCACATTCATCCCACTTTCATTATCATTGGGCCACCTTTATGTTTTTCCAATATTTATTATTTCTAAGCCTTTTAAGTGAATTTGTGGTTAAACATTAGAAAATAATGTGCATATGCTTATACCTAACAAATGGGTTGAGATTGTTGACATGTGTATGTTGAAAGGAGGCTTCTAGAAGACCCTTATGTGGCACCCCAAGGCCAAATTCGAATTTGAGTGGAAAGAATCATGGGATCATGAGGATATGTGTCACATCTCCTAATTGTATTGTAACTCTAAGAAGACATGTGTCTTATCAGTTCCTATTTTGATTAGGACTCTAGAGGTAGAGGGAGAGATTCATGGATTCTCATTAATGAGATGGCTCTCATCTTTTTGTATAAATAGGAGATCTCTCTCCTTCATTTGTTAGTCCTCTTTAGCTTAGAGTTTGGAGTTCTTAAGTCTTTTTAGCTTGTGAGTTTGTAGTTCTTCCTTGATGTCTTTTGAAAGCTTTGGAGAGCTTTGTTGTACTTTGTAATTTTGAAGAATTTGAATAAAGTTTTGATGTTCTCAACATGGAAGGAGATGTGAAGTAGATGTCATGGAGCACATTAGAATGTAAGGTAGAGTAGATTTCATTTTGTAATTTTGCTTTGATTTCATTATGTCATTTGATTGCGTTCAAGTTGGTAGATTAGATTTTTCATTCATGCAATTTTAATTCATGCAAGTGTGTTCAACCGACTGATTATAGATTAGTGATGCACATAGCCTTTTAATGACTAATGACATGATAGAATCATCTTGTCCTTTTGCTGAAGCAACAAGGATACTGGGTCTCATAGTCACTAGCTCATTGTTTAGTTGTTGCATTCTATGTTGATTGTAGATTAGTGATGCACATAGCCTTTTAATGACTAATGACATGATAGAATCATCTTGTCCTTCTGTTGAAGCAACAAGGAATTAGTCACTAGCTCATTGTTTGGTTGTTGCATTCTATGTTGATTGTAGGTTAATAATGCACATAGCTTTTTAATGACTAATGACATGACGGAATCATCTTGTCCTTTTGCTGATTTATTTTTTTTGAATTCTAATTTCAGCATTGTTATTTCTTTCAGTTTTGTTTTGCTCATTTACTTTCATGCAATTTAGATATCATATTACTCAACTTGTTCATGATTGCTTCCCATAAGGTAGATTGAGCTGAAGGGTAAAGGATCAGAAGAGTTGAAGTAGTGTGATTAGTTTCCTTTATGCAATTTAGATATCATATTGCTTAACTTGTTCATGATTGCTTCCCATAAGGTAGATTGAGCTGAAGGGTAAAGGATCAGAAGAGTTGAAGTAGTGTGATTAGTTTCCTTTATGCAATTTAGATATCATATTGCTTAACTTGTTCATGATTGCTTCCTATAAGGTAGATTGAGCTGAAGGGTAAAGGATCAGAAGAGTTGAAGTAGTGTGAATTCGTTGCTTTGCTTTGAGTCTTTGAGTTGCTTTAAGTTCAGTTTTTACTTTCTTCAGTTTTCTTTTTATACAGCAGCAAGGATACTGGGTTTCATAGTCACTAGCTCATTGATTGGTTGTTGCATTCGATTTTGATTGAAGTAGCTGCATATTTAGACTTTTGTTTAAGTACTAATTCCATCAATAACATGTTTTAAGATCTTTTGAAGTGCTAAGTTTTGGAAGTTACCATTATGGACATAGGCCTTGTCTTGAAATCTCTATCCATACTTGTCCTTTAAAAGTATTCTTAAGACCTTAGAATAGGATTTTCATTTGCATTAAACACTTTAGGAAACCAAAAAAAACAAAACCCCAAAACAAAATAAAATCTATAAAACAACGAAGTAAGAAAAAGGTTAACTAAGCACATATGGTGCACCACACTTCATCAGTTTATGATACCCGGATCGATAATTTATGTAGAGCAATTTAAGACGTTAAATTGACTAGACATTTTGGCGTTGTTGCCGGGGAAGTGTAATTAGGAGACCTTATTTCTTACATCTGAAAAAAATAAAAAATAAAAAATTAATAATTCTTGAGTATGCTCTCCTCCTACACTTCGTGTGATCTGGAGGACCAGAAAAAGGATTGTTATGTAAAAAAAATTAATAATTTTTGAGTATGCTCTCCTCTTGCACTCTGTGTGATCTAGAGGATCAAAAAAATAATTGTTATGTAAAAAAAAAAAAAAAAGAGGAGACAAGATAAACTTTATCATTTCAATTGATTAAATAAATAAAATAAAAAAATGAAAAAAAAAAATGAAACTCAACTGCTTTGATAGGTTCAAATTGTCAAAAATTGCCTGGTTATGCTTTGTAGTGGTCTTCAAAACACTGTATCCTGTTTTAATAAGGTTTTGCAACTTAGCTGCGGAAACTGCCCTGATTCCGCAGCTAGCTGAGAATTCCGCAGCTGTTTCAAGGTTTATCAGGTTACAAGCGTCCAATGAAGAAATAGACCACATGGGCATCTCCAGAATCATCCCAACATGGATCCTATCCTAGTCACCCAGCGCAGATCAATGAAAAACTAGCCTAAGACCTCAGTCAAAGTCCTGTTTTTAACATGTTTTTCTTGAAGTATTTGCTTCCTGAAATTGAAAATCATTAATCCTTTTTATAAAATTTTACAATTTCAGAGAAGAAGAAAAGAGAAAAACGATCCTAGCTTCCACTATGGGCTTAATAAGAAAATCTGCCTCCTTGTTCAAGCTTTGGCCTGAAACAAACCTGCAAGAACATTTAAGAAAAAAATAGGTCAAATTGCATGGATTGCTGTGTTAAAATAAAAACTCTGTGTTTTTGGGATTTGGTTGGACTCTTGCTGATATGGCTTTCAAAGAAAGGATATGAAGGATTAACTGGATATCTTGTAGAATATAATAGCAATGAGCCAAGAAAAATGATTAATTTTAATGACTTTGAAATTTTTGAGAATCTAAGAGAAGATGAACTCTGTATGAGAGATTCTCTTGCTGTTATTCGCATCACTACTGAGGCAGCAGCAAGATTCAAGTTGCATTTCAAGAAAACTCATTTAAATTAAGAGTAAAGACATTTGAATCAGCCGGCAATTGTCTAACCAAAGAAGAAACTTTTGAAGTGATCGTTGTCCTTAAGATTTAAAAGGAATTTCTGTAACACCATAAAAAGAAGTAGATTGTTGCAGTCAGGCGTATACCGTACAAATTCTGCGATTGGAAGACTTGTGAAGAATTTTTTTTTTTAGAATCTCCTTCCCTGACTGATTCATTTGTTATTGACTGCATCTAAAAACAATTTCCCCCCTTTGAGATTTATCTTAAGGCCGAATGCAAATTCATAAAAGGCAGAACAGTTAACTCAGGAAAAACGTAAACAGTAAAAAAAACGTCAAACTTCACACTCTTGATTTTCCCAAACGGAGGTGGATTTCAAGAAAATAAAACATGGGTTTTTTCGCCAGCTGAGTTAATTAAATAATCCAGAAATCGTTTGAAGAAATTTGTGGTGGTCTGGGAGAAATCTTCGGTTCTTTGGAACCCATTTTTGTCTGCCGCGTGTGAAAAAAATTAGTGTCTGTTTTAACAGTTGCGGCCATATTTTGATTTCCTTGAGAAATCCGCTCAGGTCCGATCTCCTTGGCAGCCAAATCATCCACGGTGTCACTGAATATGAGGAAAAAAAAAATATTTTTATTAAATGAACATAGAACAATTCATACACGGCACGCTTTGGTTGTTTGAGGTAACACGTCTTCCGCTCTTCCATTTTTAACTCAAACTCGCCCACGTCTCCCACCATGCCTCACAACTTCCGTCTTTTACTCATACTTCATTATGCCAAGGCTGATTCCGTTGTTTGTTTGGTTGAATCCGTGAATGGTTTCTTCAGGCAGTTTCATGTTACACTGTGTCAAACCTTCTCCATTCCCCGCTAACACAACTGTTATCACTTCACGTGCTTTTGTTGAAAAAGTCAATTTGTCAACACCTTAACTTTCTTTTGGCTGATGGTATAAACTATAAATTTCACACACAAACAATCTGAATCTGTATTCAATTGATTTGTATTATATGAATATTAAAAGGCATGCGATGATACAAAATCCGTCAGCACACGAAAAAATGCAGCAAAAGAGTAAGTACCTTGGTTTGCTCCATATGCCACTGCATTCACAGAGTTCCTACATGCAGACAATGAAAAAAAAATAAAAATTGATGATCGACTGTTTTAGCTTAACTTTCCGCAGCTGGCTTAACTTTCCGTAGCTGGCCCAACTTTCCGCAGCTGGCTCAACTTTTCGCAGCTGTTTTGTTAAACTCTAGGTTGCAGGTGTCATCAAACAAAACAAGCCACATGGGTAGTTGGGGGAATGTCAGTACATGGATGGTGTCCTATTCATTCGGTCAAATTTGATGAAAACGACCCCGGTCAAAGAGAAGTCAAGTTGAGTGTTATCACAAAGTCGCCACACTAAGTCGCTGCATGTCAAAAAAAAAATAAAAAAATTGAATCAATGAAATGAATAAGTTATTTTCTCACTTTTCTGAAGGTATTGATTAATTTTGGATTGATGATGAAAAATGAATGGCTAACTTTTTATTCAAGATTTTTAGCTACAGAAACTGTGCACATTCCGCAGCTAAAGTCCAATTCCGCAACTGTTCTCTAATTCCGTAGCCAGAAAAACCTCATTGTTCAAATCAGCCTAACTTTTTCATACAAAATCAGATTTTGATGATTTAAGTACCATTGGAAAGATCACAACAAGATCTACAGAAATAGAAATCTATCATCTGAGTTTGAAATGGCAAATAATGAAATAAATTGCTGAAAAGAAGCAACATCAACTTGAGGCACTAATTCCAAATCAGGTATAAATTCTTTTGGTTTTTCCTTTGAGAACTTGTTTCACTAATACAAATTCTTAGTTTTTTGTGTAAATATTATAACTAGAGAGATTGGCCATCTCTCTCCTTTGATAATCTTACATTCCATTGCAGAAGAAGTATTAGTTTTTTTTGCAGGTTCCAGGAGGAAGGACAAATGACTACAAGAGAATGGTGTCTCTCTAAGAGACCAATTTGTTTCATAAGAGGATGATCAGAAACAAAGAGGAAATATGTTGATGAAAAATCAGATCCAAACATTTGAAAAACTTTCAGATACTATTGTCTCCATCACATCCATACTTCATAATAAACCATTCATCTCATTTTCCTCCATATTTTCCATTTACATTCACATACACTTTCCATCTCTTTTTGTCCATTCATAACCCACAAATAAAAGCAAGAGGCTCATTCATATGCTTATTGCCCATTGCCATTTCTACTCTCCATTGCCATCTTCCATTTTCATCTTCCATTTCTTGTCATTTTCATTTTGCAAATAAGCCCTGCTTCAATGCAAATTATTGAGTCCATAGTCCTTTGAGTCTAAGTTCTTTGTAAAAACACCTTGAGGCTTGCATGCCTTAATGGCAAGTCCTCATGCTGACAAACAATGGGAATACATTAATGTCCCTTGTTCGTTAGATCTTCTAGGTGACTCGACATCATAACATCTTTTCACATAGTAGGAATTGTGCCAATGAGTTTTGAAGACATGAAGACTATTATTTTCAGCATTTTGGAGTAGATTCAGCAAGTTTTAGTAGAAGCAATAAAAAGTCATCTTATCTCTCTATCCATGACTCCTCTTGTTCAGCCACTTGAAGAAGAATATGATCAAAAATTTTCAGCCACCACACATACAACTCATCCATTCCAAAGGGTAAGTGAAGGTACGTCATTTTCTAACTTTTGACCATAGAATTCCATAAAAAGCTAGAATGATAATTGTTGGAAAAACATTTATCTTCCTCATTTCATAAAATTTCCAATACCATCAGTTGGGGGGAGAATACATTCATATTCATATCTTGCCATGTCCATATCATATTCAAGAGCTCACATACTTCCAACATATATTAATTATTACATTGTTATTATGAGCATACAATGGCTTTTGAAAAAGTGCTTAAAGGATAAATTGGATACAAACAAAATCATGGTTGTCACACAAGAACCAACCATCATGCAATCCAATAAAGATATACTTTGCAACAATAATCAAAATATCATTATGCAAAGTTCAAAGATCATAATAGAAGGCAAAAAAAAAAAAAAATGGTTGTAACACAAGAACCAACCATGTTGCAATTCAAGTAAAACACTTTGCATAAATATGAAGTTATCAAACGATATCATGCAAAGTTAAGCCAAAGATCAAGGATCAAAAGAGTTAATATAATATATATTGCATGAGGACATGCAATAGCTTCAGTTGGGGGGTATGTTGAGTCTTGAAAATTTCATTCATTTCCATTACACTTTCACTATTATTTCCATTATATCACCTCCATTTCACCTCCATTTCACTACTATGTCACCACATTCATCCCACTTTCATTATCATTGGGCCACCTTTACGTTTTTCCAATATTTATTATTTCTAAGCCTTTTAAGTGAATTTGTGGTTAAACATTAGAAAATAATGTGCATATGCTTATACCTAACAAATGGGTTGAGATTGTTGACATGTGTAGGTTGAAAGGAGGCTTCTAGATGACCCTTATGTGGCACCCCAAGGCCAAATTCGAATTTGAGTGGAAAGAATCATGGGATCATGAGGATATGTGTCACATCTCCTAATTGTATTGTAACTCTAAGAAGACATGTGTCTTATCAGTTCCTATTTTGATTAGGACTCTAGAGGTAGAGGGAGAGATTCATGGATTCTCATTAATGAGATGACTCTCATCTTTTTGTATAAATAGGAGATCTCTCTCCTTCATTTGTTAGTCCTCTTTAGCTTAGAGTTTGGAGTTATTAAGTCTTTTTAGCTTGTGACTTTGTAGTTCTTCCTTGATGGCTTTTGAAAGCTTTGGAGAGGTTTGTTGTACTTTGTAATTTTGAAGAATTTGAATAAAGTTTTGATGTTCTCAACATGGAAGGAGATGTGAAATAGATGTCATGGAGCACATTAGAATGTAAGGTAGAGTAGATTTCATTTTGTGATTTTTCTTAGATTTCATTATGTCATTTGATTGCGTTCAAGTTGGTAGATTAGATTTTTCATTCATGCAATTTTAATTCATGCAAGTGTGTTCAACCGGTTGATTGTAGATTAGTGATGCACATAGCCTTTTAATGACTAATGACATGATAGAATCATCTTGTCCTTCTGCTGAAGCAACAAGGATACTGGGTCTCATAGTCACTAGCTCATTGTTTGGTTGTTGCATTCTATGTTGATTGTAGATTAGTGATGCACATAGCCTTTTAATGACTAATGACATGATAGAATCATCTTGTCCTTCTGCTGAAGCAACAAGGAATTAGTCACTATCTCATTGTTTGGTTGTTGCGTTCTATGTTTATTGTAGGTTAATAATGCACATAGCTTTTTAATGACTAATGACATGACAGAATCATCTTGTCCTTTTGCTGATTTATTTTTTTTGAATTCTAATTTCAGCATTGTTATTTCTTTCAGTTTTGTTTTGCTCATTTACTTTCATGCAATTTAGATATCATATTACTCAACTTGTTCATGATTGCTTCCCATAAGGTAGATTGAGCTGAAGGGTAAAGGATCAAAAGAGTTGAAGTAGTGCGATTAGTTTCCTTTATGCAATTTAGATATCATATTGCTTAACTTGTTCATGATTGCTTCCCATAAGGTAGATTGAGCTGAAGGGTAAAGGATCAGAAGAGTTGAAGTAGTGTGATTAGTTTCCTTTATGCAATTTAGATATCATATTGCTTAACTTGTTCATGATTGCTTCCCATAAGGTAGATTGAGCTGAAGGGTAAAGGATCAGAAGAGTTGAAGTAGTGCGAATTAGTTGCTTTGCTTTCAGTCTTTGAATTGCTTTAAGTTCAGTTTTTACTTTCTTCAGTTTTCTTTTTATACAGCAACAAGGATACTGGGTTTCATAGTCACTAGCTCATTGATTGGTTGTTGCATTTGATTTTGATTGAAGTAGCTGCATATTTAGACTTTTGTTTAAGTACTAATTCCATCAATAACATGTTTTAAGATCTTTTGAAGTGCTAAGTTTTGGAAGTTACCATTAGGGACATAGGCCTTGTCTTGAAATCTCTATCCATACTTGTCCTTTAAAAGTATTCTTAAGACCTTAGAATAGGATTTCCATTTGCATTAAACACTTTAGGAAACCAACAAAAACAAAACCCCAAAACAAAATAAAATCTATAAAACAACGAAGTAAGAAAAAGGTTAACTAAGCACATATGGTGCACCACACTTCATCAGTTTATGATACCCGGATTGATAATTTATGTAGAGCAATTTAAGACGTTAAATTGACTAGACATTTGGTGAAGCTAGTAACGCTAAAAACCAAGTAATTGAGAAGAAGAAGAAAGGGAAGGAGAAGAAGAAGAAGAATCCAACTATAAAAGGGGAAACCATGCATCGTCTAGCGAAAATCCACACATTTCACCTTCCAAACCTAAATCTCCATGTGTCATTTGCAAGGGAGATCACCATCATTGAGATTGTCCCTGTATCCCACGAATCCTGAGGGACTGATCTACCCACTTGCACAATCTGGTGTCTTCAACCTCTAACGATCATGTTGAGAGCACACCATCAACTAGTGAAAATGAAGCCAATGGAAAGAAACGAAGATCTAAATTTCCTTGTAGGTTGTGTGAAGGCGATCATGTCCTCCACCGTTGTCCTTTCCTAGACGAAGCTAAAAGAGTCTTGGATAACCGTCCTACGTCACTGTAGCGACTTCCTCCTGGATACAAGAAACTCCTGCCGAGTCCATCGCTAGTTGAAAATCCGACTGATACACCATTGTTTTCGGTTGAAGCACCTATCATTAAAGATAAACCCTCTGAGTCCACATCGGACCAAAGTCAACAGGTCAAGACGGCAGTCGACCCAATCTTGTCTTCATAGGGTCCACCTTCAGATGATACTGTCACCAAAGAGAATGAGAATGACACCGTTCAAATTATTTTCGTAAACACAGAATCCGATGAACATGGGGGAAATCTACCCTTTCTTTTACCACATGAAGGAAGTTTATCAGAGATTTATCCGATCGTTTATTCAGTCCCACCTCCAAGCAATCTAGTCATTTCCTTCCATTGGAATCTACCAGGCAGACCCCGCTTACCATCTAATGTACCATTCCGAATCATAGTACAAGCTTACAGAATGATCATGGTTGGTACTATTATGGATGAAGGGGCTTCTGTGAGTATCCTTTCCTCAACTGCTTGGAAAGCGCTTGGTTCTCCATCGCTTCTGCGTGAGATTCGAAATCTGACAGGCTTTAACAAAGGAACCAATCGACTGTCAGGGATCCTTCCAAGTTTACCTATAACTTTGAGAAGGAAAATCGTTCATCTAAATGTGATGGTAGTCCAAGGGCCTCTAAATTACAATCTACTCCTTAGACGTGACTACATTTATAGCATGGGAGCTATTGTTTCCTCGCTCTTCTGAGTGATGTGTTTTCCACATGAAGGCAGAGTGGTCTAGCTTGTAGACCAGCTTTTGTTCCCTGGTTCAATCACATCTATTAGTCAAATGCCATCCCTAACTGGTCTTTTTGCACAAGGAATGTCTCATCAATCTCCAGTCCGTCCACCTGATGAGCGCGAGTGATTTGGTGATTGTGACTGAAACCCAGGAGGCATGAACCCTGGTCTGCTTTGGCAGAAAAACCCTGGATATAAGGTAGGTTTCCGCATATGAATATGACTAGTCTGACAATCCTGTCCATTTAGGAAAATGGATCAGTCTGGAAAAGGATTCCTCTATTGATTGGCATTGAAAACAGTTACCTTTGTCCATTTCGATGGACATCGCCTAGGAAGTTTTTTGTCTACGAAGCGAATGGAACAATCTTGCTAATGCGAGAATTTCCATATGGCGACCTGGAAACTCTACTTTATACCTGGGGGCATGCAAACCTTTTTGCATGCAAGTGAAAAGCGACCATTTATTTTCTTAGTTTGTAGGCTCTTAACCATTTAAACTTGTAGGTTGGTCGTTCCTAGCTTGCATAACGAAAGGCTCTAGAGCAAAGTTGCGCATGGGGCAAGCTCCCTAAGAAATGAACTTACTGATAAGAGACATCCTTATTATACAACTGGCATAAGCAGTTTTACGTGAAGTTCAAGCTCGTTAAAAAATAAACCTAGCCACGAGCAGTTTTATGCGAAGTTCAAGCTCGTTAAAAAATAAACCTGGAAATGAGCAAATGTTCCCCCAGAGTTTAAGCTCATTAAAAAATGAACCCACCTTCGTAAATAACAATCACGAATGCATGACTATCAGCTTTAGAACCTTGGTCGTGTTCTTACCATCACCTCCACTCTTTTTTAGCCGATCATACGCCTCCATTTGATTGTTTACCCTTTTGAGGAATAGCTGTGATGAGTGATTCTATTAGCCACCTTCTTTACACTGCCATGATTGAAAAGTTCCAAACCTTACCTGGAACCAATCGCTATCCAAAAAAATCACTCGTTCCTCAAAAAACAAGTCTTCTTTAAGCTCTTTTCATCTGACTCGTAAAATATGAAAATATTGCCGAGCAATTGGCCTCTCCATCTCATTAAAACGATCATAAGTTCCATCCCTCCTCTAGATTTTAATCTTTTTGGACCTGAGGGATCATTACACAAAAAGATCGAGCGCTTGTCTTGTTCGGCTCGTTAAAACTATCAAAAAGTCATCCCTTTTGTATTATTTTACACTTTTTCGGACTTAAGGGATTACATTATGAAAAAGGACCACTGGAGTTGCCTTTACGTCTCTTTTTAGACTCTCTAAAATTGAAAAGGACCGAGTTATCTTTGTCGTTAAACTTGTTAAAACAATAGCGACAAACTTGTCCATGTAGACAAGAGCAAGTTTCATTATCGCTAGGCTCGTTAAAACATAGCGACAGGTTTTCTCGAAGGGAAAATTATAGAACAAGCATATGTTATCCTCCTCAAGCTTGACAAAAATAAATAGGTACTGGTCAGCAATGATTGGGGAAAAAGGGAAGAAAACTTGAATAACTTCATTAGTAGCAGGTCACTCTTGAACATTACACTTTCACTTTGTCACCATGATTGAGTCGGGTTGGGTTATTTCGTTCACCGGTCATATCACCATTGGTCCATCGTACTATCCATTTTGGGGTTAACGCTACCAATCCATTTCAGTGTCGCCGATATGTTCAAGAGAAGTCGCTCAGATAATTCACCAACCTAGCTAATGCCTCATCCGCTGCAATACCTTCACTCTCCTTTTTTCTTGACCGCCACCCTGAACCTTATATCATCATATCGTTTTCACCTCCACAAAATCATTTTCTCCGTTCTGTGTTGTAGATGTGGGATTCATTAAGGCCCTCCTACGACGGGTCACTTCTTGTCGACATTAGCTCATTATCCAAGAAGTTGATTTAGGAACAACCCTTTTAGTACTTTGAATCTTGCATGCCTCAATGGCAAGTTTCTTACTTCTGACGATAGGTTTACCTCAATGGCCTTTGACCAAAAGATTTTGCATGGTGTTCAACATCAACTCGCGTATTCATACCACGTGAATTGTACTGTAGTACCTTGAGGGTCATTATCATTATCGGTGATTCCTCTCACGCCTGTTAATAGCTTACATCATTGGTTGGTAATCAGGCGATGTCTTTCCATGTTCGACATCAGAACATCTTTTCACATGGACTGACTTGTACTTTGGGCAAAGATTGAATGAGATTGAAGACCCCGGATCTATTTTCATCCATTCGAGTTGCGATATATTTATGAAAATAAAGACATCAAATGTACATCATTGCTACACAGATAATCATCTGAGCTAATGGATGATGGCTCTACCAAAATCATCAGTGTGCCACACAGACGATTGTCTATCCTATGTACATGAAAATGAATTTATAAAGCTGAGTATGGGAATGCCTGCCTCAGCTAGATCATGAAAATATTATGAAGATAATGTATTGTATTGTATCTTATTACAGGTCACCTTCCAGTTCGAAAAACCTCGGATCCTCATTATAAAGCATTTCACCGACATCAGAAGATTTACGACCTCATGCTTTAGGAGGCAACTGTTATAGACATATTTGGGCAATGCAACCCCAATCGCATATGTCCATAAACCAAGGGCTTCTAAGCCCCTAAAAGTGTTGTTTCATACTCTAAAGAAACAAGGTCAGCTGATTACATTATCTCCGAGAAGTTCTCCCTGAAAAACTACTCAGAACTAGTCAAAACTGGACCATACAGACTACTCCATGCATAGGGTGTGATGCATCTCACCTATTACACACAGGGGGTGCGATGCATACTGGAAAGCCCTTCTATAGGGTGCGATGAGCGAGAGCATACAAATGGCAAAAGCAGTTTGCTAGGTGGAAACTCAAAGAATCTTCTAGAAACTGCTCATATGACACTTGCCTCTCTGAATTCGCCTAGGGATGAGTAAGAGATCTGAAATCTCCAAGTGGAACCAAGAACTATCAGTGAAATGACACTAATAAAAATCCCAGACGCTGACTTACTCTCTTGCAAACATCTATATATGGATCCCTCATCCTAGAGATCCAGGGGCTGGAATTTTGTAATCTGCAAGGAAGTGCTGCTAGTTTCTTTTTGAAGACATTGTTGGGTGATATTGCTTTGTATGAGGTGAAGAGGGCTTTCATGCTGGGAGGATGATGCTGGATCAAACAGCTTGGTTGTAATACTCTGTTCTACTACTTCTATCAATAAAGCTATTTGAGTTTTCCTCCATATGGTTGTATATCTCTAAATCTTGTATTTGTATATGCATTTATATGGTTAGTGTACATCTAATCCTACATTGTTTATGGTTATAGATCTCTATGCTTTGATGGTATTTTGCTGCTTTGATTCTACAGGTGTTTTTTGAAGCGGGACAAGTGAGAAAGGATGGCGAAATCTCTATCAAGGGAGAGAGGAAACAAGCAAGGAGACTAGCGAAAGACTGAGGTTGGTACTCTCTGCTTCTCTCTCATCTATCTCTCATAAAGGAAAACACAAGTAACTTTAGTTTGTTTGTTTCTAAGATAGCTACCCATCTTAGTGGGACTAGCAGCTATGAATGGACACTAGTTTTCCTGATAACAGCAACCACCTCCACTACCGCCCCTGTTTCCTCTAGACTGGGCTGGGTTAACAGTGATGCTCCTCCCGTTAAGAATCTTTCCATTCATTGCATCAATGTCATCCCTCATCGATTGCTCATCGTTGAAGGTCATGAAGCCGAATCCATGGGATCTACCGGTTTCCCGATCACTAATAATCTTGGATTCTGCAACTTCGCAATAGGGACTGAAGTCCTCCTGCAAGCTTCTGTCATTAGTGAACCACGCGAGCCCTCCAACTAAGCACCAAAACTCAACATCGGCTGAAGCCATCTTCTCAGAATAAAGTTTAAGAAAACATGATAAAACAAGAGAGAGCAAGAAACCACTAACACAGGACCAGAACCAGAAACAAATAGAACCAAAACAAACCAAGGACAGACCACACCATACACGAGTGAAGCCTTTTGGGAGTGAAGCCTTTTGGGTATATACTAGGTTCTATTAATTCCACCTTTCTTACATTTATTCCTAAGAAACGAAAGTCACTTTCTTCCTCTAACTATAGGCCGATTTCCTTGTGAAATTTTGTTTATAAAATAATCTCAAAACTCGTCGCTAACCGTGTCAAGAAGATTATTTCTCCTCATATATCTTTGGAGCTGTTTCGTTTCTTATCCAGCAGGTGGTTTTAGGATGCAATGGAAATAGCACAAGAATGTATACATTCGATCAAGATGAGGAAATTAAAATCTTGTCTCATGAAAATTGACCTTATCCGGGCCTTTGACTGTGTTGATTGGGAATTTATCGCCATGATCTTGTATAAAATCAGGTTTAAGCATAGGCACGTTTCATGGATCAAGGCATGCATATCATCTGCTTCATTGGTTGTCCTCATCAATGGGGAGCCAACTTAGTTTTTCAAGATTCACAGGCACCTCAGACAAGGTTGCGCTTGTCTCCTTAACTTTTCATTCTTGTCATGGATGCCTTTAGCATGGAAATTAGAGCCATCAGGGAAGTTGGTAATATATCTAGTTGTGGGATTTCCAAGACCTGCAATATGTCCCATCTATTATTTGTGGATGAAATTCTATATGATGGTGCTACAAACATTTTGAAATGGGCCTTCTACAACAATTCCTTTGTGAAATTTGGCAATGCCTCTGGGCTGTGTATCAACAACTCCGAAACAAAGCTTATCTCAGATGATGGAAATATGGAGGAGATTAATGAAATTTTGAATTTATTTGGGATTAACATCCATTCATTGTCGAAGGGCTTTAAATACGTAGGATTCTTCTTAAAACCCACAAATTACAAATTAGTATATTGGAATTTTATTGTCAACAAATTCAAGAAGATGCTTTCTTGATGGGACCATAAATGGTTGTCACTGGGGGGAAGGGTCATCATGACCAAGGCAGTGTTGCAAGGACTACCTATTTTCTAGATGCGTCTCTTTTACATTCCTTAGTACATAATTCACAAATTGGACTCCATTGTTGCTAATTCCATTTGGTCAGGTATGTGCCCATAGAAAAAAAAAATAAATCTTTTGGAATTAAGTACGATTTCCAGGCCAATCAAGTTGGGTAGTTGGGGCATCTTGGATCTTAGAAGATTCAACATTTCCCTAATGACTACAAGCCTATGGAGGGCATTAAGGGAAAGGGGCCTATGGCAGACCATTATGGTCACTATATATATCCATTTTTAGGGTGTAGAGGAATGGGTTAAGGCAGGGGCACCCTCGAATTCCAACACATCATATATTTGGCGTAGTCTCATAAATGTTTTTTCGTGGCTCCGCAGCAACCTACGATGGTTGGTGTGTGAGGAAAACAAATTCTAGTTTGCAGGGATGCCATTAAGGGTACGTCAGTATTTCATCTATTATCGGTGCCCTTGATTCACATACTTGAACAACAGGGAATTCATAATTTGGCCAACCTCAGAATTGACAATCACACTCACTTTTCTGCCACGGTGTGGCCTCATGCTAGAAAAATCGGTATACCAGACGACTTAGCTGAAGAATGGGAATATTTCCACTGTCTTCTCACACAGGAGGGCATATCATTCTCCCATTGTCTAGATCAGCTAGTCTGGGGTGGGAAGATATTGAATGAGTGGATTGCGGCCAAGGAAGTGTATGATTACATTTCTTCCAACATCCACACTCTTCCCCTCACGGGTTGCACCATAAATTTCTGGGTTGGGGAAGTCCCTTTAAAAATCAAATGCTTCACTTGGTTGGTTCTATACAATTGTTTCTTAACCTGGGACCATTTGCTGAAAAATGGGTTTGTGGGGCCTGGTAGATGTTCCTTATGCCAAACTAACTTTGAGGACTGCTCCCATCTATTTTTGAATTTCCCCTTCGCTATTGCCATTTGGATTGAGGTCCCTCTCCTCCTTGGTATCAATGTCCATACTGACCTCTCCTCCATCCATGCTTGCATTGGGTCCTGGTCTCTCGAAGCGAAAGCTTATAGAGAGGTCCCCCTATATGTCTTGTGGGGTATTTGGATAACTCGAAACAAACTGATCTTTGAAGGCATTCCTCCCAACTCAATGACTGTCTCCCTCTAGATTGTGACATTATTTATGGAAGTTGGTCCCTGGTCTCCAAAAGCCACATCCAAAACCACTTCATTTGTTGATTTGGAGGGAAGATTCCTGATTTTCTACTTTGATGGTGCTTCCTTGGGTAGGGTTTGTGGTTGTGGAGTGTCTCCCAAATTGGACCCCTCTGTTCATTATAGATTCTATTTGTCTGTTGGTCTTGGAGACAATTGTCGGGTTGAGCTGCTTGCATTATGGGGAGCCCTCCAATGCTCCAAATGGTTGGATTTAGACCAAATCTTGATCGTCGGGGACTCCCTCTCAGTGATCTGGTGGGCTTAGGGCCGACATGCTTTCAAGGTCCCCTCACTTTGTAACTGGGCTCAGTTGATCACAAAGCTGAAGTCTGCGTTTTTGGAGGTCTCTTTCCAACATGTATATTGCGAGCAAAACTTTGAAGCTTATCTACTTCAAAGCGAGGGGTGTCCATGCTTCCTGGGTATATATTCTTTAAAGTTCTCCATAGTGGCGCAATTTGCGGACAAAGGGAAGTTGAATTCTAAACTCTATCACCTTACTGTCTATTTTTTGTCTTACAAATTTTGCATGTGCTTTGACCTTTCCTCTGTTCTCTTGTCACTATTTTATTGGCTCTATTTTCTTTTTTGGCAATATTTGCCTCACTAAAAACCGAGGATTTTTTTATTAACACAAAAATCCTTAATACTTAATTAGAAAATCACAGGTTATCAGTGTTGTTTCCCTGGTTAAAAATCGAATAAGATTATTAATATATGTGTGTTCTATTTTATTCTTCCTAAAAAGCAACGTGCAATCTATATATTAAATATCAACCGACCACTCTCAAGTAATGTATATATTAAATATCAGCAATACCCCGACCACTCTCAAGTAATGTATATATTAAATATCAGCAATACCCCGACCACTCTCAAGTAATCTATATATTAAATATTAACCGTCAAAAGAGTGTGTTCTGATTTTCCCACGCATATACGTTCCATTACAGACCGTTTATCAATATCAATCAACTTGATAAGGAAGGTTTTATTTTTGTGTGTTATCATATAGCAGTTTTGTTAAAACAATCGGATTTAATTTTATAAACTTTGTTGAAATTATTGTGCATAACATTAGTCCTATTTTATTTTTACGATTCCAAGTGGAATTTCATGCATGTATTCGACACTCAACCCTCACCACAAATTACATTAAGTTTATATAATAAGTTAAACCTAAATAAATACTCCTATTGACACTATTATTTTGCTTTGGCTCTCATTTTGATGATACGATAATGTTAGAGTCTCCAAGGCTAAACTCTCCCTCCCTCCCTCCCTCGGGGTGTTAGAGGCAGTCTCGCATGAAATGAAATGAAATTTTTTTAGGACTTTGGGGAATGGAATGGAATTGAGAGGACAAGGGAGGAGGGAAAACCCGTAAGATCACATCATTCCAAGCGGACAACTGGTAGATGCACTCTCAATCTCAGTCTCGCTCGCATCATCGATCGATCGATCGGGACAAATGTTTGGAAGGAAGGAAGGCTTTCATATAATTCCTTCCCAATCCAATATTATTGAGGAATTAGGGGTTCAAGGTAACCCTACCACAACAATGGAATGAGGCAAGCCAGATTGATTGAGAGGGAAAATCTGTAAGATGTTATGTATTAATATAGATTTATTTTAAGTGAATCAGTGTAAAATATAATATATTATTTTTCATTGTTTAAATTGAATTTTTAAACATTAAATAAAAATATATATAAAATTTATCAGCTCATATCAACTTTTCCATTCAATAAAATCACATGATTCAAAAAAGCAAGGTAAAAATACCGATTGGGTTATGCATTCAAAATATTTACAAGGTCTTGGCTTGGCTTGGCTTCAGAGAGGAGAAAAAGAGACGACACCAAGTTTCCTCTTGGCGAGAATGAATGGGGAGGATTATTTACACAACCTTGTGTTCCATATGTTGAAAATTTGAAGAAAGTAAATGAAATTTTACAAGTGTCATTATGGACGTTCTACATTCTAACACTACAAAATTTGTGTGCTGCAACACTCCGATCATCTCTTACCTTGCCGATCCACCCTCATGTTCCTAAATTATGGCTACAGATTCAATCCCATCAATCTCGAATAAGAATTTTTTTTAATTGAGAAGATACAATAACTGTATTTTGTTCCGATCAATTCGAACAAGTGTGAGATTGTAAATTTTGAAAGGTGATTTGATTCTTCAATGAAAATATTTTCATGCTTTATATGAATAATCATTTTTTTTTTCCAAAGAAAAAGCATGATATTTATATTGAGGCAATATAAGCAAAAACTCAAATGAGGTACAATAGTAATTTGGTTCCGAGAATCGGAAACCAGACTGAAGAAGGCCAAAAAATGAGCCTACACCACAATACCATATAGACAACCAAATTGACACATTACACATAATGAAATACACAGATCCATGCAAATAAGGACGCTAATATCCAGACAACAAAGAAGGCAAAGAACCAAAACTGCATGGATGAGACCGGAACCTGCATGAACTCAAGAACACTGCATCCCCCTTGGGAACGACTCATAAAGAGCATAGATGTTCATAACAACAGACTCGAAAGGAAGAAATGAGTCATAAAAAATTCCCTGATTCCTCCAGTGCCAAATACTCCATAAAGCAATGGGAAGAATGATATGCTTAGATTCATCCTGCCTTCCCCACCACGCAAAAGCTGCATGAGTTGAAATAAAACCAAGATGAGGGAGAAGAAATGAAGAGGCCAGCACGTACCACATTTGTTGGGATGCCTCACATTTGAAGAACATATGAAAATTTGACTCCTCATCAGCTTCACAAATCACGCATCTACTTGGGCCATGCCACGACCTCTTCCTCAAGTTTTCCCATGTTAAGTTTTTATTGTAGAAGACTAACCATGAGAAGATTATCATTTTGAGGGGACATCGCTGTTTCCAGAAGACCATCGGAAAAATCTGTCCTGCAGGCTTATTCTTTTTGGAGACAAGATCACCATAGATATCTTTAACTATTGCTGTAGAATGAGAAGAAGATAAAGACCAAACGAGATGATCTTCCTTCCCATCTCGACTGATCCCTCCATTCCTGATAGCATCCTTGACATTTTCCCAAGAAGAAAACAGATCTACAGGAAGGCCGATGTCATCCGCATTCTTCAAGATAGGCAGAGAGCCCCGCCATTCCTCAATGACCTTATCCCAGGTGAAAAGCCCCAATCTGTGGAGGACGGATAGAAGATTGAGAGTGATTGGAATGTTCCCCCTTAAGCCTGCAAAAGAATCGATGCCAATAAAGATGTTCCCACCAGAAAAAATCCTCCATTTTAGGTTCTTTAAAAAATATGATCCATTTTTCCTGAAGCTATACCAAATAGCGGAGCCTTGTTTTACTCCCAGTGAGCCAAATCTGAACCATTGTTCCAAACTTCTTCCTTTAAGATACTTCTGGTGGATAATAGTACTCCAATGCCCATCTCCAAAGATACCTCTCCACATAGCTTTGCAGACGAGAGCCTTACCGAATAGTCTTTGATCCATGAGACCCCACCCCCCGAGCTTTTTTGGCATCATAATGCACTCCATTTTAGACAGATGCATTTTGCTGCAGTCAGCCTTATCACCCCAAATAAATTTAGCTGAAATTCTGTTGATGGAGTGAATTATGCTAGCCGGTAAAGTATACAGATGAGCCCAGTAGACCGCTAATTGCATTAAGACGGACTGGGTGAGGACAGCTCTACCTCCCAAAGATAAATACCTGTGTTCCCACAACGAAATCTTTGAAAAAAATTATCAGTCAGCCAATACCAGTCATTCTTTGAACAAGCTTTCGCTTTAGGATGAAAGCCTAGATATTTAAATCCATCTTTTAAAGATCGTGCTTCAACGCCAAAAAGCTGGGAAATCCAAATAATCATGTCCCTGTTGGAGTCATTGTGGATAAGGAAGGGTTTAGCCTTATTTATATTGAGCCCCGTCGCTCTTTGAAATATCTCAAGGATATTTTTGAGGTAGGTCCATGAAGCCCTAGACAGCGTTGCAAAAAGAAGGACATCATCAACAAACAGATTATGCGATATGTAAACCTGCTTACAAATCTTTACCGGCTCGCATAATCTTTGATCAACTGCTTCATTAATACGAGTACTCAAGGAATTCATGGCTAATATGAAGAGGATGGGCGACAGAAGACATCCTTGACGCAGCCCCCTTTCCGCTCGTAAAAAAGGAGAAGGATGGCCATTAACAATGACCGCGTAGTTAACGTTTTCAATACATGCCATGATCCATCGGATGGAATTGGATTTCAGTCCAATCTTTGCCAGAATACATTGCATAAACCCCCAAACCACACAATCATACACTTTCTGAAGATCAATTTTCATTATGGCAGCCTCTGAGTTGAGGGAAGACATAGAGTGAAGGCACTCCTGAGTGCTAGCAATAGCATCTAGAATATTACGCCCTTTTAGGAATGCCTGCTGATTGGGAGTTATATAGGATGCCAACGTATCTTTTAATCTTTCAGCTATTATCTTGGTGATGATCTTGAATGATATGTTACACAAAGAGATTGGTCTAAAATCTTGAAACGACTCAGGTTCTCCTTTTTTAGGAATAAGAGCGATCAGAGTGGAGGAAGTATGGTGGTGGATGTTGCCCGACATCTTGGTAGCTTCGACCATTCTCAGGAGGTCCATTTTGATGAGATCATAGAAATGGATCATGAATTCGATTGTCCATCCATCGGGGCCAGGGGAGTTATCTTTCTTAAAGGACATCAAAACACCGAGCCGCTCGTTTTCAGAGATTGGCTGGAATAGGGCTCCATTCCTTTCTTCATCAAACATTTTCGGAATCAAGTCGATACCCCACAGAATATCCCTGAAAGAAATATCTTTTACTTTGCTATATTGTTCTTTGAAGAAGCAAACCGCCTGTTTCGAAATGCCATCTTGAGAAACAACGAACTCTCCTTTGTTATCCTTTATTTTCCAAATAGAATTCTTGACTCTTCTAGCATTTGCGAAGTTATGAAAAAACTTTGTATTTTTATCACCTTCCTAGATCCATAAATCTCTGCTCTTGAGTCTCCAAGATGCTTCCTCCTCCTGCATCAGTTTAAGTTTCCTTTTCTCCAGTTCCATTAAGCGGAATTTCATCTCTAATGAGCAGGAATCATAATTCGTCGACCGCATCAGAGAATCTAGCTCCTGCTGAATCACTTGTAGTTCCTTTTTGTCTTTCTGTCGCTTTTGAATTTGCCATTTTTTTACAATCTTCCTGATTTCGTCCATTTTCTCTCTGAAAGTAGGGAAAAGGAGGAGCTTGTCCCTTGACTTAAGTTCACTCCACACGTTGACAATATGTTCATTGAAAGTTGGGTCCTGTAAAAGGATTCTGTCAAACTTGAAAGAATATCCCTTTCTAAAATGCTTCCCAGGCCATGATAATAAAACAGGTCTATGATCAGAGACCAGAATATTTTCCACCGATGAGCACGGCATACCCATCTTGTCTAGAACACTGATGTGGATAAGGAAGCGATCTATTCTTTTAGCAATATAGGCCTTGCCCACTCTTCCATTAGTCCATGTCAGTTTCATCTCCTTTGGAAGAATATCCACCATATTTCTGTTGAGCATCTCTAGTTTAATAAGATCAGCTTTAGCTTTGTTAATCTTCCCATGACCCCAACACTCTTCAGAACTCAAAGCTATATTCATATCCCCGGCAATTAAGAGATGATCAATGTCGAACAATTTTGACAAGAAAAAGTTATCCCAAAAAGGACCTCTGTTTTTGTAGGGCGCATATATGTTCAAAATGTTAATGGGAACATCACATCCTCTGATGGAAGCCGCTATAATTATCCCCACAAAACATCTGTAGGCCTTTGCTTTTACTCTTACATGATCCTAGAGAGTTGCAAGACCTCCTGATAAACCCCGGGAATCTGTTGCAACCATGAACCAAGATGGGAGCATTTTCCTAAAATAAGATAAAGTTTCTTCACGATTGTGCATAGTTTCCTGAATGAGAATTATGCCAGCCCTGGAAGAGAGGAAAAAAAATTCTAGCATTAGGAATTTGGGGTCAACGCCAAGCTCCCTTATATTCAGAGAAATAATAGGAGTCATTTTGATGATTCACCAGCCATGCTTGCTCTAAGAGGCTGAGAATCAGGGATATCATAGATGGGCACATCAACCAGCGATAAGTTTCTGATTCCTCTATCTGTAACAGTAGTTCTTCCTCTAAAGTGTCTGCTACCACCCCTGCTCTTTTTCCGAACTGTTATATTTCTTGCAGATTTCGGGCTAATTATGGGCATTACAGGGATTCCAGGCTTGTGTATCGTTAAAGGCTCCACTTCTAGGGACTTTCTGTTGAGCAGGAGATCCAGGTCACTGTCATAGGGATTGATAGAGGATGAGGCTGGGTAATTTAAGGGTGTAATCAAAACACATGGTAACAGATGAATGCAATATCTCTTATTTAGAGTATGAAACAGATGAATGCTATAACTTGTTGCATTCGTCTGTTTCATACTCTAAATAAGAGATATTATATAAACGTAGGCTAAATGAGGATGTAGAAGGAATAACTTTCATTCATACTAAAGTGTGAAATGTCACCACTATTTTTCTCTTTTCAAAAGAATTTCGTTATTGGATTCTGTTGCACATAAAAGGAGTACTCCTGCAAGATAAATCCCTTATTAGTTTACAGATAATCAAATTGAATTATAGTAGTCATTTTATGAGGAGGATATACACCCTATGATTATCTAATTGAGCTCATACACCAAGAACTTACAATATGTACAAAATTACTGTGGGTTATCTATATCTATATATATATATATATATATATATATATATATATATATATATATATATATATAGATATATATATATATATATATATATATATATATATATATATATATATATATATATATATATATATATATATATATATATATACATAATGTTTTAATCTATATAATAATCTATATTATGGATGTGTTCATCATTTATCTAGATTTTATAGATATTTTGCATACTCTCACATAATGATTGTAGAAAATATAACATATTGAGACTAAGAGTTCAGAGAGACCACCAAAAATTTATCTGTCATTCCATTACATTCAAGAAACTCTATTTTGCAATGATGCAACCATTGATGCATGTTTCAATTGAACACTAGATATATTCATTGGTTTTTTTTGTTGGCTGACCCATTGAGTTTGAACTTGGAACTTCATGGGACATAACTCACTATCGAGGTGATCGCCGATCAAGCTAGCCCCAGTGGGCTAGCTATATTCATCATTGAACAAGTTCTGATGTTAAATTTAAAATGTGACTATCATAGATCTAACTAAGTTATTGATTCATTTGATAGAGGAAAACATGTTCTTTCCTGGGGATGTATTGTGATTTACACTAGCAAATTCATATAACCTATGATATATCTGAAATATGAATTAAACACATGTTATTTTAAAAATGGTCTTAATGACAACTTATCATGTCACTTATGGAAATTAAAGTGCAAAGGGTCCATAGGTCCTAGACGCTAAAGCTATGCTCTAATACCAAGTATAGGGGCCTTCCCTATGATACCATTCACACATATGTATATATTGATTTTTTTTTAAATTACAAACTAAATGCAAGATAATATCAACAAGTTATTAGATATAGAAACTGTGCTCATATTTTATTAATAAATAAGTGATGTAGTCTAAGTTACTATATTTCAAATAATAAGCACATAAAGGTTTCCTTTTAAAAATAACCATCCATTAACAACATCCAATATGAGAATCACATACAATTTGAGGCACATACATCAACAAACCATAAATTTACAATTATGTGTCATATCCTTTAGATTCAACAATCTGATAATTATAGACGATAAATAAGCATGTAGGAAAACTTTGTGGAAACCCAAGATATCATGCACCAAAGGGGTGAAGTTTTAATCTTAATTTCATTGGCTCTTATGCTCCCTTGTTATTGTCAGCATACATATGTGAAGGATGTTGCATCTCGACCGAACATTGTTGACGCACCGGTTGACCTCCCAACCTACTCCTTGGCAACTCTTCTTTCCCACAAACCCCCAAGGTTCAATGGGGCTATAAAGTAAAGGAAGCATACTAGAAAGTGAAGGAGAGAACTTTGGCTCAAGAGTGAATCCTCTCTAATGGCCTCCACTACACCAAACTCACTATAGACTCAATAGTCTCTATCACAATAGTATTATTCAATTCATCCAACAATAGGGAAAAAAGTGTTTTCTTCTCCCATAGCTTGATCCTTCTTTTACAGAAGGCTTTATAAGTTACACTTGTCACTTCATGCAAAAACAATTATTTTAATTTTAATTTAAAATTTTGATTATTCACCCATCCATGTGTCAGCCTCTCACCAAGACTCTCCTAAATTATTTATTTAAATTCTTATTTAAAAACATAATTTCCTTCACTCGAAAATGACTACCTATTTTTTCTCCGAGTTGTCTCTTGATCCCCCTTTTATACTTCTTATTTTGTGTTCATAACTAAAGTCAATTGGTAGGTATCATATTTGGTTACCCAGCTACATTGTAGTTTATTTCAAGTTGAAGTCTTGGATGGAGATCTTTGTGTTTTTCTCTTGCCACATGGAGGTTCTCTCATGAAACTAAATTTCTTTAATTTTAAATTATTTTTATTTAATTTCATACACCACCCTCTTTTCTTAATGAGGTTAAACTGCCCTTGAATTGATGTTTTTATTTATCTCTATGTCCCTTCCCTTTTTTCTTATTAGAATACTTATATACTTTAGAGTTATTTTAATACACATTATTTACCTAAGATTTTCCAAACGTGAAAAGGATAGGGTTACTCAATTGGACTAGTTTTTATAATTCTTCTTATTCTCCCTTTATCCCAAGTTTTTCTCTATATTTAGTTAATTTAATTCTAATACCTCACTTACTATACGGTTTGAATTAGTGCTCACCATTCTATGATTATCAACTCTTAATTGTATTTCAATTTTTTCTTCTTGATGCCAAGGGTACCATGTCAGTTGTGCCCTACTTTCCTTTGAAGCCCCAAGGGTGCCATGTTGCTTTCCCTTCAGGCATCTTGTGACTTCGAGGGGAAAAACTAGGCACAATGATGGAGACCACTATCATATCCTATGTTTCCCTTTATAGTGAGACTAATAGTACTAGGGATTAAGGAATTCACCTTGATGCACACTCCCTAGTAAATCCTCGTGAATGACCCAATGCACTCCCACGACATCATGATCTTCAAGGTGAAGGTATCGCAACACCTTTGAGCGCAAGCCATGGAAGGAGTGCCAGCAAGTGAAATCAGGGACATTGTCCCACCCCTCCCATGACATTCCATCTATTTATACAATCCCATCACCGACGTGTGAGTCGTTCTTCCAAGTAACTGACCTTTGCTTACAACCACTAATATGCTATCACTAATCATAGAAAAATACAAATTTGAACCTTTAAATTTTGAGACAATAGTGTGCAATTCAATGAAACTAAATGTCGTCGAATCATCACATGCAAGTGCATCTGCATGATCTTCTGCCACACTGAGTAATCATCAGTAATAATTGGTCATAATGTTAGTCATTGATATAATTGTTTGTGTCCTCATCATGACATAATCATCAACATAATCACTAACTGTAAGAAAAAAGCTACAAGAAAATGTAATAACTCCATCATATAATTAGACACAGTCATCAAATAGGCCTAATATAATTAGGCACAGTCATCAAATAGGCCTACAACAACTATTATCATCATAACATCAAACTGGCATATCACAATTATTATCACATCCACTAATAGTCAAAATCAAATAATCAGATCGTGACTTGAGATCCTCAAAGAATAATGTATGAGCCCTAAAACTATATCAAGACTAATGTAATATCAATACCAGTGAACCAGAGTGGGGCACTATAATGGTAACACGAATTTTCTTGAGGGGGGATTTTTTTACATTTTAAATCTCCTTATCTATTATGTATTAACAAATGTTTTTTTTTTTTTTTTCAATAAATTTTGAACTATTATTTTATATTTTCAATGTTATATATATATATATATATATATATATATATATATATATATATATATATATATATATATATATATATATATATAGATATAGATATAGATATAGATATATATAAGATGCCATAATTCATTTACATTTTTGAGCTTAATCTTTTTCATCTAATTGTCCATGGCGAGTAACTTAATTGGTAATTGTCATTGTTAGGCCTCTGTTTTGCCTTGCTTTATATCACCTTTTACTCGAAATCACTCATGCTTTTGTTTAGCTTGACTAGTCATTGTCGTAGTTTTGTGCATTCTCAGAGATAATAAGTAAGTATTTTCTATTCCTTTGTTTTAATGAGATTTAAGCATTAAAGGCATATCTAATAATAGTTTGTGTGTTTGCAAGTTTACAAATTTGGTTATATGCCTATTCTGATAGAGGCGAAGTTCCTGCACCACACATTATTGCGTTAGTATCGATAGGATTCTTGCACCAGTTCAGATTTTACAACTTCCACCCGAATTCGCAGCAGTTTCCCGACAGCCGATTTACTCCTCGATTTCCACGCCGATCGTTGCGAATCTCAAAATTCTGAAACATGGGTTTTTTTCCAAGTATAGGAAATTGAGTAAGATATCGGCCGTTTTCCAAAATGCGTAATGTTGAGGATATTCGAAGAGGGCTTTGGAGGAAGTTTGTTAAAAATACCAATTTTTCCAGAAATCTAGAAAACGCCCAGATTTGGAAAATTCGTATTAAATCTCTATTTTTTTAATAGGGGAATGTTTGTAGTGACATTCTATTTAATTTAGAATTAGTTGGGATGAAATTCCCATGATTGTTTACAAAGGATACAATTAATTATCATGTAAACATATTATAAAAGGAGGAGCGATTATGCACATAAGGGGAGAGGAGGTAACAAGACTGTATTTCTAAATGGGAGATTGTACCTTTTGTTATCACCAAAATCTAGGCTGGAATATGTATTTCATGATGTACTTTGCCTTTGTGAATTAATAGGAAGAAGGAGCTCTAGCTCATGCTTTTTAAATCTTATTTGTTCCTTTAAACAAATGAATCTGATCTGAGTTACTGAGCAACATCTTTTCATAGAAGGGAAATGCGCTGGTTGGCTAGGGCCCAGCCAACCCAGCTTGTTTAGCCTATTTTGATTTTGTATTAATTTATGTGTTTATATTGTTAAGTGTGATTTAATTGAATTCTATTTCCATGCACATTCATTCAATTCAAAGTGTTAACGGATCTACTGTGTGAAGTAGATAAATTTCCTTTTCCTGCAATTTCTTTTCCCGCACTTGATTTCAAATTGGTTTTCCCCACCTGGTCCAAGCAGGAGAAATGAACCTGCACCAGTGCACGTTGGTGTGATATTTCCTTTCCTGCAATTCTATTTGTTTGGTTTTCCCTGCCTGGTCCAAGCAGGAGAAATGAACCTGCACCAGTGCACGTTGATGTGTTGCAGCAATACTTTTTAGCTTACTTCTCGTAATCTTATTTACTTTCATTAAATTCTTATGACAAGATAAATATATATTGATTATTTATTCATTCTTGCATTCTGTTAAGATCAGGAACATTCACTTTTTTTATGCGTGCAATTTAATTTGACAGTAAAATAGCACTTGCAATAATTAAGAACTCATTCTAAGAATTAATAGATAAGTGCAGGAAGCTCTGATCAGGTGCAAGAACTAGTTTCTTGTCATAGGATCTGAGTGATCTGAACCCTAGAAGTTTGAGCCCTTGCATGAAGTAAAAAGCATTTGGTAAAGACACCATTTATACCTCCTGCATAAACCTTTGTTCCTGCACTAGTGTAAGCAGACTGCGATAGTGCAGGACAGATTAGTGCAAGAAGGAAATCTCTAAAGAAGCAGGTTTAAGGGCCCATTCTGCAAGACTGCCAAGTGTCTCTGCTAAAGAAAAACATAGCGCATACTCAATAATTAAACATTGATTAGTTGGAGTGATTGCCTTTTTATTTTTATTCCTTTACAAATGCATTCTTTCTTGTTCCAACACTAGATTACTTTGATGATTCAGTTATCTTTTACTCTTTCGATTCTGCAAGCTTTTCTTTAAGAAAGTAGGAATTTCTATCAGAAAAATTCATACCATCTCTGGCATTGCCTGTGCTTTGTCTCTAAGTTTATGAATCCCCTAGGTTGACAATTAAGTGTTGAGGAGTTTTCTTAAGTGTAATTCCTGCACCCAACATTTTGGCGCCATTGTCGGGGAGGTGATTTGATTTGGTAAGAATTTTTTGTTGATGCAATAGGGGTAAGTCTGCCTTTATCTTTTTGTATTTTTTATGCAAGTGTGGTGAGCTTTATTTCAGCCAATAACTTTTAAAATCAATTATCTTCAGATCCTAATCTTTAACGTTATATCATTTTTGGGGTGTTGTAAGAACCCCCATTACTAATATGTGTGTGGAGACAGGGACTATCAATCAACCAGATGGACTTAAAGATGATAACAAGTATGAAGGTTCTCTCTCAAGCCCTAGCAACTACTGGGATCTTGATCTCTACCTCTCAGGAAGAAAACTTCTTGACAATAGTCAAGGACTTGTCCATTTCTCCACCATCACAAGAGGATTTAGAAGTCTCTTTTGAGGAGACGAATGAATCATGCACTATAATCAACGAAGGATATCCATTGGAACTTGAGAATGAAAAGTTCTTGACATGTCTATCAGTAGATCTAGAATGTGATCAAGAGACTAATCACCCTAAGGAGGACAATCAACATGACAAGGAAGAAGAAGATGTGCAGCATGGGCCAAATCTAGAAATGGACCAAGGCTACCATGATTACATCGAACATTGGTTCCAAACAACTACTCAAGCAAGGCAACACTGTCCTCTTCTAAAAATATTGTTGTCATATCATTTACATTCGTTGGTTTTTCATGCTCATGCACACTTTCAAGTTTGTATGATAAATTTGAGCATGAATATATATTTTCACCTGATCCGTACATGGCTTCATTGGAAGTACTCCTATACATAAAAGGAAGTCTTCTGCCTCTTAGGTAAAGTAGGGTAGGTGAATAAAGCTGTTAAGATGCTATTAGGGTTTTTTATTTTTAAAGTGTAGTCACTAAAACTACTTTTGATCCGCATTGGTTGTTAACGCACACATCTGTGACACATCTTGTTGAGTATGATTCACTATAATACCTCATGTTTTTTCAAAGTAACCATGACTAATCACTCTAAGAAGTTGTCATATGATATATATGATTTCAGTTTCCCTTAGAAGTTACTAATGGAAACCGCCTATGGAGGACCACTCTTGTTAAGATCATAATAAGCTATTCATGAGAACACTAGCATTCTTAATTCAAGGAGTCTTTTAGTCATTATCTGGGATATCTTTAATAAGTCTTTAGGGTAGAGGAACTAGGCAGTAATGATTAGTCATTAAAAACTTTTCACGCCATCCCGTACTCTTAAGGAGTAGATCTTTCTCCCCACTTATTAAGTAACCTTTTAGGTTAATCATAATCAGAGTATACTAAAGATTTAGGGGAGGATAGGAGGTCTCATGATGAGCCAACCTACCACAATCATGAGACCTAGCATGCATGACATTACTACTTCTGGTCACTAAGCCAGAGTAATGGCTTTCAACCGAAAAGTTGGAAGATAGGAGGTCTCATCACGAGCCCACCTGTTCATCCATGTTACTTCTTGTGAATGGCACTGCCATTAGTTGGTTACCAAGCCAGAATAGTGGCCTTCATCTAAAATTAAAATAAGATAACTTTGAATCCATGCCTAGTAAGTGGGACACAGACATTTCAATGGGTCAAAAGACACCCCTGTCGAGGTTATGGACACTTGCGGGCAGCAGGGCTATGTCTGTGGTATTAAAGTTAATTGCATACTATGATTTTCTTGGCTATCTTTCTCTTCCCCTAAACTTATCCTTTTTCTTTGGAAAATTGTTTTAAATATGATTTGAACATGATGCTTTGAGTTATATCTTTAAAAAATCAAGAATCTTTAAGGATGTGGTACCCTTAGTAAAGGTTTTTCTTTGTTCTATATTAAGAGGAAATTTAGGTTGAATCCGGATAACAACGGAATTTAGAGTGTTCAATAAAGAGGTTTCTAATTAGTATCATAACTCTTTTTGACTTTCATGGTATTCAGAGTGATGAATTACTCAATGATGACTGCTCACAAGATGTTGGTTGGCAACAATGTGTATTGATGGTGGTTGCCTCTAAATATGCGTTGCATAATCTAGGTACAAGATTGCTATAGTAGGTGCATGAACTTGTGGTAGTTATTTTGAGATTGCACCTTTTCAACAAAATTTGATTTTCATTATAAGACTTTGGGCAGAAACAAAACAAGGAATTCATTTGGGACAAGGTAACAGGTATGTACCATACTCTTTTTTCTATAATTTCTACTTTTTTGTACCTAATCTTGTTGTATTCTTACAATTGATATTTTCATTAGAACTGTAATGTGGTCAGCAGGTAGACCTTCTAGAATTTTTTTTTTCCTTTCTTCATATCCCATTTTCGTAATTCCCCATCAGTTTTCTTCTTCAATCCCAGAATGATTACCTTCCCATCCGTTTCGTAAATCCCACTTTACCCCTTGAATTTTTTTCCTATCCCACTTCTGTTTACGCCCTCTTGATGGTACTATTCCTAAAATCCTTGTAATAAACTTCCTTCCCATTCTGAATTTTTCCCTTTTCCCACTTCTTTGTTCCCCCATGAACTTATTGCAGGATCTATTGGAGAAAGAGAAAAAGTATATGCTCAGAAGCATCAAATAAATGGCGACGCAAACCTTCCGTATGATTGAGGAAGTCATGTTAAAGTCCAGCCCACGTTTTACCAAAATTCTCTGTTTTTTTAAGTAGATTATATGCTTGCACCAATGCAATCACGTTGTAATATACAGTAGTGCAAGAAGAAAAGTGCCAACAAAGTAGCGCAGTTTAGGCGGTGTAAGCAGATCAGTGCAAGCACGCACCATCCTTGCAATTTGGTATTTTTATTGTAGTCCTTGTGATAGATTTTCTTGAAATTAGTATAAATAATCAAAGAGTCTAGCAAACACTCTATTCTTGAAACAAGCTTTATCAAAGAGTATAAATGTGATCACATATAATTGCAGGAAACATCATTACGAATGCCCATAAATGTTTTTAATCTTGCTTTTTGCAAGGGAGCAACAATGCGACAATTGAGCATGGGGGGATGTTGGGCCTCTGTTTTGCCTTGCTTTATATCACCTTTTACTCGAAATCACTAATGCTTTTGTTTAGCTTGACTAGTCATTGTCATAGTTTTGTGCATTCTCGGAGACAATAAGTAAGTATTTGCTATTCCTTTGTTTTAATGAGATTTAAACATTAAAGGAATATTTAATAATAGTTTGTGTGTTTGTAGGTTTACAAAGTTGGTTATATTCCTATTTTGATAGAGGCGAAGTTCCTGCACCGCACATTCTTGCACTAGTACCAGTAGGATTCCTGCACCACACATTCTTGTACTAGTTTAGATTTTAAAACTTGCACCCAAATTCACAGCAGTTTCCCGACAGTCGATTTACTCCTTGATTTCCACACCGATTGTTGCGAATCTCAAAATTTTGAAGCATGGGTTTTTCTCCCAGTATAGGAAATTGAGTCTAACGCGAGCTGTTTTCCAAAATGTGTAATGGTTGAGGAGATAAAAAGAGGTCTGCGAAGTCAGTTTGTTAAAAATACCAATTTTTCCAGAAATCTAGAAAATGTCCAAATTTGGAAAATTCATATTAAATCTCTATTTTTTTAATAGGGGAATGGTTGTACTAATATTCTATTTAATTAGAATTATTTGGGATGAAATCCCCATGATTGTTTACAAAGGATACGCTTAATTATCATGTAAACATATTATAAAAGGAGGAGTGATTATGCACGTAAGGGGAGAGGTGGTAACAGGACTGTGTTTCTAAACAAGAGATTGTACCTATTGTTATCGCCCAAATCTGGGTTGGACTCTGTATTTCATGATGTACTTTGCCTTTGTGAATTAATAGGAAGAAGGAGCTCCACCTCATGCTTTTCAAATCTTATTTGTTCCTTTAAACAAATGAGTCTGATCTGAGTTACTGAGCAGCGTCTTTTCTTAGAAGGGAAACACGCTGGTTGGCTAGGGCCCAGCCAACCCAGCTCGTTTACCCTATTTTGATTTTGTATTAATTTATGTGTTTATATTGTTAAGTGTGATTTAATTGAATTCTATTTCCATGCACATGCATTCTTGTCAAAGTGTGAATGGATCCGTTGTGTGAAGTAGATAAATTTCCTTTTCCTGCAATTTCTTTTCCCGCACTTGATTTCAGATTGGTTTTCCCCGCCTGGTCCAAGCACAAGAAATGAACTCGCACCAGTGCACGTTGGTGTGATATTTCCTTTCCTGCAATTTTGTTTGATTGGTTTTCCTCGCCTGGTCCAAGCAGGAGAAATGAACTTGCACCAGTGCACGTTGGTGTGATATTTCCTTTCCTGCAATTCCATTTGATTGGTTTTCCCCACCTGGTCCAAGCAGGAGAAATGAACCTACACCAGTGCACGTTGGTGTGTTGTAGCAAGACTTGTTAGCTTACTTCCCGCAATCTTCTTTACTTTCATTAAATGCTTATGACAGGATAAATATATATTGATTGTTTCTTCATTCTTGCATTCTGTTAAGATTAGGAACATTCACTTTTTTTATGTGTGCAATTTAATTTGCCAGTAAAATAACACTTGCAATAATTAAGCACTCATTCTAAGAATTAATAGCTAAGTGCAGGAAGCTCTGATCAGGTGCAAGAGCTAGTTTCTTGTCATAGGATCTGAGTGCTTTGAACCCTAGAAGTTCGAGCCCTTGCATGAAGTAAAAAGCCTTTGGTAAAGACGCCATTTATACCTCCTGCATAAACCTTTGTTCCTGCACTAGTGCAAGCAGACTGCGATAGTGCAGGACAGATTAGTGCAAGAAGGAAATCTCTAAAGAAGCAGGTTTAAGGGTCCATTCTGTGAGACTGCCAAGTGTCTCTGCTAAAGAAAAACATAGTGCATACTCAGTAATTAAACATTGATCAGTTGGAGTGATTTCCTTTTTATTTTTATTCCTTTACAAATGCATTCTTTCTTGTTCTAGCACTAGATTACTTTGATGATTCAATTATCTTTTACTCTTTCGATTCTGCAAGCTTTTCTTTAAGAACGTAGGAATTTATATCAGAAAAATTCATACCATCTCTGGCATTGCCTATGCTTTGTCTCTAAGTTTATGAATCCCCCCGGTTGACAATTAAGTGTTGAGGAGTTTGCTTAAGTGTAATTCCTGCACCCAACAGTCATGTTATGAAGTAATATGTAAATTGTGAGAATGAAGGTTCAAATCCTCCCATGCGTGTTCACCCCACAAAAAATAATTTTCATCTAATCATTCAACATTTATTAATTTAGGGTGTCATGCTTTTTAAATATAGTGTAAAATAATATTTTTAACACCTCATTTTTTATTTTTCCTTTTTCTTTAATCTTTAATATAAAAAATAACCAATAGTTGTAATTGAAGAACACTACTTTTAAAAATTTAACATGTGTGTGTGTGCGTGTGCGCGCTACACTCAAATGAAATGTAAAATAAAGCATTTTTGTGAGGATAATTAAACAAAATAACAAGGAAAAAATAGCAAATTTTGTACAGTTTTATAGACTCTGTGTAAACATATGAGAATATTTAAAGTTATTTTCCCTAAAGTAATGATTTACATAAAAATAAAAGTAAATAATATAACAAAAAGATTCATCATAAAAAAAATATAGGGATATTTATTATTATCATAAAATTTTAAAGTCAAAACATTACAACTGTAACTTATTAATAATTTAGAAAATTGAGCATGTGGATATGGATATTTATATTTTGGCTTCCAGTGTAAGTAGTGCTCTAATCCTCCCTCAAACCACAACCCCTTGCTCTAGTTCCTTGTATGGTCTTAGCCTTTGTAGCGACCACTCCTCCCTGTCCCCCCCTGATATCCTAATATTTAGTGTTCTAGTCAAATCCATTAACAAATCCTCTATATCCCCTCCCTCCAAATTCATTAAAAAATGGATGAGAATCCCAAGGCTGCAATCCGTTTACCCTCCTCTCGTAACCTTACTATGAATTTGGTTAAGAATTTTTTGATTGGAAAGTTTATGGGGATTTGGCCATCCCTAAAACCCAAGGTGACCTAGGTTGAAAAGAGTTGGAAACCCTTGATGAAGGGTCAACATTCCTTTTGGGTCAAAGCATGGAGTTGGGTTAGACTTTTTGGCAAAATGAGGGTGCATTTTGCTGAAAAATAGATGATCGATCAAGTAATTTTAAGCGCTCAATTGAGTTGTTGAGGCACTTAGAAATAGCTCGATCAAGTCTATGAATCGATCGAAAAATATAGCTTGATCAAGCGTTATTTCTAATTTAAATACTCCAGTCATAACCTGTGCGAGTCATTTTCCTTGGACTGTGAGAGGAAAAGGAATTTGGAGGAAGATTTCTAAGCTCGATTGAGATGGATGAACCCAATCTAGCTACCCATCAATCCCTCCAATGACCAAGAGGCTCAAGCTGAGGTAGGTTTCCTATAATTTTTGTCTCTTTTATTTATTTTTTTCTACAAAATAAAATAAATTAATTTGAAAAAAAATCTAGCATACAAAAAATATAAAATAAAATTATGAAAATCACCATAGTAACCACAAAAAATCACCAAGAAAACCCTTGAAGACCAAAAACAACTTAGAAAGCCATCAAGAAAACCCTCGAAAAACACCAAAAATATATATAATTTAGGTGTTAATTATTTTTTTTAAATTTCATTGTATATGTTATCTGCAATATTAGCATGTTTATTATAAATATTTTCTACAGTAACTTTTATTTTTAATTATTTTATGTTTTGAAGTTTTTTTAGGATTTTAGTGAAACAAAATTTCAAAAAAAAAATGAAGTTTTTATTATTAAAATGCATTTTTAAATTCGAACAAATTTGATTAGAAATATGGCCAAAAATTTGTCAAAACAAGAAAACAATTAAACTATAGAACTCTAAATAAATAAATTAGGAACTTTAAATTGACATAATGGATATGGGTTCTCATGGTGAACCTCTATTAAATCAAATATATATATATATATATATATATATATATATATATATATATATATATATATATATATATATATATATATATATATATATATATATATATATATAGTTGTGAAGTATAACGTAACTATAACTATATAATTGCATATAACATAGTTATAGTTATAACATTTCTCTCTCTCTCTCTCTCTCACACACACACACACACATAACTATTTAACATAATGTGTTCTTCGTAATAACATAAGATGGGTATTGCTCAACAACTTTTTAAAGACTTGAGTTGATCTATAAACTGTATTTTTCCTTAAAATTTCCATTACTCATACTTGTAGAATTATTTAATATAATGATACATGACAACTATATATCTATTAGTTCCCACCTTTATTAAATTTATTAGTTGAGTAATGATTTTGTAAATTACACTTCCTATACTTTTATTTAACTATATAATGCAACATAGCATAACTATAACACACACACACACACAAGTTGAAGTTTCAACAATGCATCATTGATACATACATTAAATCCATGATGAAAAGCACATTTAAAGTGAATATATAAGCATTTTGACTGTTTTCTAATTTGTACCACACTATTTCATTATGTAGTGTGTCGTCCTAGAAACATTGTCTTCATATGCTTGCACCTAGTACATGTCATGTGTCAAAATCAAACATTATAAGAACTTGTCTTATGGAGTATTTGGTTGGCATAAAGTTTTATTAGTTTTGAAAATAGGTTTATTTCAACATTTGATGTATTTCTGCTCTCTGAATAAAATGCATTATTTATAAATGGGAAAAAGAGTAAGTTATATTTTCAATCACATTTTTCGATTGTATTTATATGGAACTCGATACTTTCTTTGATAATTGATCAAAATAGATGTACTCTATTTAGTTTAGGAATTTAGCCTAGATTATTCTACTTGAGTTTATAAATGGTTTTCTTGTCAACATTTTTTCTATGACAACATTTTTTTATTGGAGTAGTTTACATGTATTATATGTAATTTTCAGGGCCATCTCCAATACATCCCCAACTGCATCCCATTGGCGTGTTTAGGGATCTCTTATACATGGTTGGGATAGATCACGTAGCCATACGAGAGTGTTTGTTCCACTAATAGATCCTCCCTCCAACACAAGTAAGAGTGTCAGAGGCAGTGTTTCTTGTTGGGTGTGGAGCATGATTATTTAGAGGTCTTTGTTTTAGCCGGATGTATACCCCAGGAAGCTTGTACACCCCTCCATGCGGGAGGGTCCAGGGGGGACTTGTCCCCCCACGGGGGTTCGGGGGGGCCGATCCCCCCCGGCTGGGGGGTTCAAGGGCCAGTGGTCCCCCGGCGGGGGTTTCGGGGGCAACACCCCCAAAGCTAAAAATAGATGTAAAATTGCCTTGTAAAAGTATAGTAAGTTCTAGTCAATTTGGGCCGTTCATTAGGCGGATGATCGACGGTAGAACTTATGTTTACTTTAGGGTTTTTTTTCCCTAGAAGGAAACCCCTCGCTTTGTATGAGGGAATTGTATGGACATTGTGTCATAGATGTGTATTCTCCGAACGAGAAACAAAGAGGCGAGACTATGAGAGAAAACAGAGGATATTACAACGAATCTGCTGTAGGTTGTGTCTCTTCATTTTTCTGGATAATAAAAAGGAAGGACTGGCTATTCAGGGTGGACGTAGCCCAAATTGGGTGAACCACGTATATCTGTGTCTGTATGGTTTTATGCGTTTATATTTCTGTTATATTCTGTGTTCCATTGCTCTGTAATTTATAATTTCCTAACATTTATGTCTCTGTTGGTGATATTTCTACAGATAGTGGACCTTTTACATGTTGCAGGTATACATATTGCATTTTAAATCGTCTTTAAACTTTATGTGTTTATGTCTTGAAATTGTGTTAATTTTTAAAGCATCTTCAATTGATGTGTTTGAATTTAATGTATATGTTATTATGCTTCCAGTTTGTTATGTATATATTAAATTATGTCTATGATTTGTAGACCCTCAGTAGGGTGAAGGTGAGAATCAAAGTGTAATGTTGATCCCTCCATGGAATGACACTATAGCTAGTATCACAATTGAGGATGTTAGGGCCCAACATACATGGACCACACGAGAGCTAGATAAAATCTCTTCTAGTTCACCCACTAAGCGTAGTTTGTCTTTGATGTTAGATAGAATCAATAGGTTGTTTGGGATATATGAGAGGGAGGGCCCACAAAACCACCGCCTATATTCAATACATAGGATTAGAAGGTTAGAGTTTATAGGCCCACATATTTGCAAGGCAGAGAAATATGCCACCAAGAACATTGATATTCATGGGGAGTTGTTTGACATCCGTTTGGAATGTCATGCTAGACATGCTAGTTTGGTTCCACTAAAATATTTTAAGAATATTGATGTGACTCATTTTGTTTATGGTTGATTCATTAGAGCTTGGGGCCAGTTCCACCACCATGACCAGGTCCCCATTTACTTTGCAAAGAATATATATGAAAATTTTGTGCTACATATGAGGTTGGGTTACACCAGCACTGGATCTAAGTTTTATGGACCCAGCTTTGGACGTAGTTATGAACATATTAGGGCTTGTAGGGACCCTGTGCATGTAGAACCACCTATGAGATTATTGCCACGACCATCTCGGAGCATGGTATTGCTAACAGAGCTAGATTAGTTGTCACAAATTAGTGTTGAGACTAGGCATACCATTGCAGATAACATGCATAAGACATTGGTCATTGCAAATGTCACATTGCGTGGAGAGATGAGTATACCACATTTGTTGCTTCGTGGCGCACCAGTTGCATTACATGATGATTCATATATCGAGAGTCTACGTCATGCCCGAGTTTTTTCATATGCACATACATGGCATGATACCATATGTGACAATTGGAGGGTGCACGACCCACGTGATATAGGCTAGGTACATATATATGAAACTTTTGACTCTTATCGTCAAATTTTACATTATTTATATTAATAAGTTTGTATCAGATTTCATTTATATTAATAATTTCATGATAACATGCATGCACAACCCAACTACACAGATGAGCTTCTGAGGTCATCTGAGGGGGTAGTTGACTAGCCAGAGAAACCTCCTCTAGTGCATATTTCCATGGTTCAGTCTCCTCCACCTCCACCCCCACCTCATAAAACTCACGGAATAACAATTGAGGTGAATATTTTTATTCTTAATATTTCAACCTTTTTTTTTAAGCTACATGTATGCATGCTAATTAATTCGTAGACTAATTATAATTTGTCTTTGCCATTGTGTACACAGGCCCAAATGCAGAGGGGTGTCAATGTTGCAGTTATGTGGACACATGAGTGGGATGTTGGGTATGGAGGCATTGAGCCATAGGTAGGGGAGCACCAAACCAGCTTGATCAAACCCTCACCCCACCTGACTTCCATTTTCACTTTACTGAGTCCTAGGTAGGGGACTATTTCAATGCACATTTCAAAATCATTTATTTCCAAGTTGTTTATTTTGTACAAATAATGATTTGATTAATTTGAATTTGAATGTGTTATATTACAGTACCAGATTATGGACACTCACTCTGCGCAACAGAACACACATAAGAATTTTAGAAGCAATACTTTCTAGAGTGGATCATAGATAGTTTGTATATTTTCAAGTCCATTTCAAAGGGCATATTCACATGTGATGTACAAACTTTGTATGTTTGCATACATGGACAATTTATGGATGCATGAACATTATTTCAATTTATGGATGCTTATTATTTCAGTTTATGGATGCTCATATCTATAATGTAATTTGCATATATTTTCATATGGTTAGTTTATTATCATACTTAGCTAACAAGATAACAATTTTGACTTCCGAGGAAATAAACTAGGAAAATAAATACAATCTTAGACTATGATGCAAGTCATTTTGATACTTAAAATGAACTAAAATATACCATGTAGAATTTGTAGAAAGTGTCTTTTAGTACAACCAACGTATGTTAATTTAAATAATTAATGATATGTTTCTATAATTTTATTCACTTTCCTAAATTTACTTGTCTATCCAAGTATTTCAGTCAAATTTTTATCTTAAGATCTTTAATTAAGAACATTCAAGAAGTAAAATTTTACAAAATACAAATTTTAGTTGTCATAATGGCTTGTAGAAAGTGTCTTTTAGTGCAGAATCAATGTATGTTAAATTAAAATTATCTTAATTTAAATGTCAAGATGTAAACTACTAATAAGTTTTGTTCAATTTTCTTTCTCTTGAGGCTATCTAAACAAGCTTCATATATATATATATATATATATATATATATATATATATATATATATATATATATATAGATTCCATGTTTTTGATGCACTTTTTACATCTAATATGAATCACGTGTCTAAATATTTCCATGTTTTATATCAAACTCACACATGACATATTTATTATTAATAACATAAAAATATTTCCATGTTTTATATCAATGTTGTTCATAACCTAGATTGTTGAATTTCCATTTTAAGTAAAATAATATATCAACTTGGTTGTTACATACTGAAATGGATTTTCTAGAAACAAAATATGTATCACATGTATATAGATCTATAAAATTTCTTGCATCCTCAACATGAATACTATACACATGACATTTAAAAAAGTTAAGATGAAATTTTTTAATTAAATCTAAATCTAAATCCCTACTGATTCTAACACACCTCCTTGAAATTTTGTGTACTTTAAAAACTTAAGCATGTCAAGGAAGCTAAAGCTTATATAGCATATATTTACACCATTATGAATCCATCCTAGATAAGAGGGAAACATTTTTCTATTTAAAATTACAAAATTACAATAGCATTCAACTATCACATTTATAGATTACAAAAATCATACATTTGAGATCTCTTATACTAGATTAGATTACACTTGACTACTATAGACTTAGCTTCAAGGCTTGCCATTTGCATCATCTACTCATTTGGCCAATGGCTCATAGGAATGCAAGTCTCCATAATATGTTCATGGTCTGATTCTGTCATCTTCCATCTCCTTGGTTCACCTTTCTTTGTTTTTATTTCTATGAGATTGATCTGAGATGCTATGACTAGATGACTATATTGACAAGATATATATTCAGGCATAAAATCTCTATAAATGATGTGATCAGTATGTTTTTTAACCTTTTCAAAAAAATGGCCCATCACAACCATGTCACCAATTTGGTATGTGAATTGTCCATCTTCATATGGTCTCACAAACCTACTTTTCACATGTATGAATTGCATCAAATAGTAGGCCACATTCTCTTTGTTTCTTGTAGGGTAAGTGACAACAAAAACATCGCCTATAACCAAAATAAAAAATAAAAAAATATGTATTAGTTAAATATGTTGAAGATTTCAATTTATAGATGAAATTGTTAATGATAGATGGGATATATGCCTTCCCTTACAAGATCACATACTTGGTCATGATAAAGTGAAATGATGGCCTCTTTATCGTGCATCTCTTGTCATGTCAAAATTGGATGAGGTCCCTTTGGATTAAGAGGGACATATTTCCATCATTTCACGTACCCGTGATTTTCATAGTAATCAAGTATACATCCACTGATCCAATATATTTTACTTACAGATGCATCAGAATTACATATAACAGAGCTAATTAAGCATGGAACTTAAAAGCACATAAACAATGCAGAAATAACTAGAAAAAACATGAAACCATGACACAATTATTTGATTAGTCAATTTGTCCAATTTGGATTATGTCTCCGGGCCCCACTCAATAGTGGGGAGGCCTTCATTCATTAAGTGGCATAAAAAAGAGATAAAAGTACAAGCAACATTCTTTACAATCCTTATACCTCCAAGATGGAATATGGACAAATAATGGAGAGCCCATCTTCAGAAACAGACAGTACCAATGAATTCCCGGTGAAAAATCATGCAAAAACACCTATCCAAACACCCAATTTGGATAATTGGTCCTTCTGCAACTTCTCGAAACCTCCCTGCTGCTCAAGGCAAGGACTCGACCTACTGATAGGGTCAGGATCTACTATACAATACTTCTGAACTATTTCGTTGATCCTCTCCCCCTTTCCTGACACAAATAGTCATATATATATCATGGCAGCAATCCCTCAAAACCTAGACAGTTTTAACATAAGAAACTAGGTTAAGAAGGCAGGATCAGGCTGGAATGATACACGGAAAAAACCTTACAATAATGGCGAAACCTCGTTCAAACATGAAAACCCATTCAACTACGCATAAGGCTCAACGAAATGCCTATTGGCATTTCCAACTATCGGCGGACAGTCCAAAGCCAAAACAACAAGCACTCTATGATACACGGACCCGCCAGACTTATAGAACACAACATATAACATATCACATTCGGGAGTCCCCATCACAAATCACATTCGGTGCTTGAACCATCGGTGCATCAACCCATACAATGCAGTAACAGCGGACTCGACGGGGATATAAAATGCAACATATACAAATATCATGTTTGGCAGTCCTATCGCAAATTGCAATCGGAAATCACTGCCGGACCGGTTCACAAACACCAACCCTTTTATATGATTGCGATATGCGATAAATCATATCGCAACTAGGCTTCACTAGGGCCGATTCTTTAATACTTTTCCACCTTCGATATGCAATATGTGATATCACAAATCGCAAATTGGCACTGCTGGGGGCCAATTCTTAACCCACTATTAGGCCCCTATACTACTAGTGTAACCCCTTATTGTTATTAGTATAACCCACTTATTATATTGATGTACCCATGTAGTGCCCATATTGTTACTATTATGCCACATAGAAGCCCACCATTGTCACTGTTGTGCCCTACAATATTATTGTTATGTAGGCTTTGATTGTATTGGGACCACTTAGACTCCTATATATAGAAAGGAGGTATTTTCATTTGTATCATCCAAGAATTGTTCATTTATGTAATGTAAAGGAGGTTGCCCCCTCGAAGAGGCTGAATTCTAAGGCGTGGATCTCTCTTTTCTATCTTTTTGTGAGCTGGTTTCATAACATTTGGTATCAGAGCTTTGGATTCTAGGGTTTCGCTGCTCCAAACAGGTCATTGTGGCATTTTCTCTATAAATTTTTTTGTGACATTTCAGAAGTCGCAAAAAAACCCCATTTGAGAAGAATTTGCGCTGAAACTTGGGTCCGAATTTCAGATCTTTTCGCGCGATATTTTCGGAGATATGATCTGCGGAAGTTGGTCTTTTTGCAGACTCCTGAATTACACTCAAAACAGGTGACCTGGGGAAAATCGTCATAACGTTCTTTCTAAGCATCGGATTGAAATTTCGTAAGAAGGTACAGAAAGAGGACGGACTGTAGTTTCTGTTTATATATTTTTCAGAGTCAAAGGTTGAAACAGTGACACGTGGCACTTTATACAAGTTCGCTCTACTGAACTAGTCTATAATCAGGTCACTGCGGGAGATTGTGCATAACGTTTTCTTGGAGAATCCAATTTGGATCAGACTTGTGGCATTGGAAAGAGGACACAGAGGGCTACTACAGGTCACAAGTTCAAAACTTAAAGATCTGAAAGTACAGAGTTACAGTTGTTTCAAGGTAGAGATCCTAAAATCAAGAAAAAGCAAGATGAGGAAGTTTGATGGCAAGGATCTGGTAAATTGGATACTTCAGATGGAGCAATATTTTGATATACATGGTGTAAAACTGTTACAAAAGGTATGTATTGCAGCTTCATATTTAGAACCAGATCAATTTTTATGGTACAAAGGGCTTTGTTCTCGTAAAAAACTTGTTACGTGGTCAATTTTCACGGAGGAAATGATAGCACATTATGAGGATATAAAGAGCAACACCTTCTTTAGAGCAACACCACAACAATTGGAAAGAGTAAAAGGGCTTTGTGACATAATGGAAAGCAAAATTATGGAAACCAGGAAGCATACCGCTCACAACTATAAAGATGGAAGTGTTGTTTCTCCTAGCCTTCCACAACCTACAAGGGTTACACCACAACAATTGGAAGAAAAAAGAGAAAAAGGGCTTTGTTACAATTGTGATAGAAAATTCACTAAAGGTCATAGGTGTGCTGAGAATAAATTATTTTACATAGAATATGAAGAGGAGGAAGAAAAGGATCAAGAAACATCAAAAGAAGAGGATATACGTCAGGAAACCACCCCAGAGAAAGAAGAAATAAATCAGACCATATCTTGTAAAGCATTGGCAAGAATTACCACTCCTCAAACTCTTAAGATAGAAGGACATATCAAGAAGAAAAAGGTGCAAGAAGTGAAAGATCACATCGAGAAAGAAGAAATGAATCCAACCATATCTTGTAATTCAATGGATGAAATTACCACTCCTCAAACTATGAAGATAGTAGGACACATCAAGAAGAAAAATGTTCAAGAAGTGAAAGATCACATCGAGCATCAAGAAATGAATCTGACCATATCTTGTAAAGGACTCGAAGAAATTACCACTCCTCAAAAGATAGAAGGACATATCAAGAAGAAAAAGGTTCAAGTAGAGAAAGATCATATCGAGCATCAACAGCAAGTTCTCCAACTTTTAAAGGATAACGCCACTTCGGTGCAAAATCAAATGAAACAACAGGTAGATCAACATCGTAGTGAAAAATGTTTTGATGTGAGTGATTGGGTATTTTTACTGCTACATCTCAAGCAAGCTATTTATGAGAAGGAAATGTTGGCAATACTACATGCACTTAAAAAAATGGCGACCTTACCGAATGGGAAGACGCTTCAAGGATGAGGATGTGGAAGCATTGTATTGTGCTATTTATATTATCCAACCAAATTGGATAAATGAAGCAACGGATGAAGGGAAGAAGAACGAAGAAGTATGGCCACCTATTCAAAAGTTGCAAAAGATCCCAATTCAAGCAATATTGCCAGAAATTGAAGAGGAAGGAAAAATCATATTGGAACCTGGAGCAGTCACAGAAACAAGAACCCGACAGCTACGAAATCAATCAATTTTAGAGTATCTCATCAAGTGGAAGAACTTACCCGCTGAATATTCCACATGGGAGGACAAGAATTTTATATAGAAGCATCAAGAACTACTCAAGCGTTGAGGACAACGCTTTTTGAAGGAGAGAGGCATGTTAGGCCCCTATACTACTAGTGTAACCCCTTATTGTTATTAGTATAACCCACTTATTATATTGATGTACCCATGTAGTGCCCATATTGTTACTATTATGCCACATAGAAGCCCACCATTGTCACTGTTGTGCCCTACAATATTATTGTTATGTAGGCTTTGATTGTATTGGGACCACTTAGACTCCTATATATAGAAAGGAGGTATTTTCATTTGTATCATCCAAGAATTGTTCATTTATGTAATGTAAAGGAGGTTGCCCCCTCGAAGAGGCTGAATTCTAAGGCGTGGATCTCTCTTTTCTATCTTTTTGTGAGCTGGTTTCATAACACCCACAACCTCTATTTTTCCCTTATATGCGATATGCGGGACCCAATGGTAGCCTGCCACTTGGTGCTTCCCCATTCACTGGGACCTTTTCCATGTCATCTCCTCTTGCCACTTGGACAAGTCAAACTTGAACTTTTACTTGCTCTAACTTCTTCATTTGAACTCGAATTTGAGTGTCATTCACACCGTTGGAATCAGGATGATGAGCACTTCGATCTGACACTAAGTTTATCCAGATTCTTCCACTTTGAGTTTTGAGCCTTTGACCATGCCACTATTACTTTTCTGAAGATCCACCTGGATCAATCCTCCCCACTAAGAGATTTTGGACCACCAAAATCCTTTTTAGTCAATCGGCAAGTGAGGAAATAGCTCCCTCACTTTTTCCTTCTCCATCCATCGAGCTTTTCTTGGATGCATTCCTTTGAAGCCAACACAGATGTACTCCACATCTACCCGTCGTGAAGTTCTAGTTTTCCGGTCGAGTGTAATATCTTCAGGAAACTTATCTAGATACTCTAGTGAAAAATCATCCACTGTAGGAATCTTTGCAACCTTTTTGGTATCCATAATCAATGGAGGTTCATAAAGCTTCATGCTTTCAACATTTACTTTTAAGTGCATTTTCATATAAGTAGGCAAGTCAAGACGAAAATAATTGTCTCCAATATTTGCCAATATGGTGAAGGCTCCATATAGAATGGGTCTCAATTTCTTCCCTTCCCCATTCATTATATCCTTGCTGATGTGGAGCCATACCTTGTCCCCAACTTGAAACTAATGGTCAACTCAGTGCTTATCATGTCAAGTCTTCTCCAACTACTCCTGTACTACCCAATGAATCACCTATATCCACTGAATAAACTTTCGTGCTTTGTCCCTATCATCTCGTCCATTTCCATCCTCCTCTTTCCCAAAGACCATGTCCAAGGGATCTCTCGGTAGATAGCCAAAACATGTCTCAAACAGTGAGCTTTGTGTAGATGAATGTGATACTCGATTGTTTACATGTCACACATAAGGAAGTTGCTCATCCCACAACTTAGGATGTTTTCCACAATAGCCTTGCAACAAGTGTACCACGGTGCAGTTGACAACCTCTGTCTTCCCATCAGTATGTGGATGAAATGTCGTACTTCTTTTTAGCTTAGTGTCCATCATTCTCCACAAGATGGTCCAAAACTCCCCAATAAAGCAAGATTCTCGATCTGACACAATAGATGTGGGTAGCCCAAAATGGACCCAAACATGCTGAAAGAAACGATAAGCAGTCCTCTCAACAGTGGCCTGCTTTTTACAAGGCATTAAAATAAACATTTTACTAAAGTGATCCACAATGACGTATAAATAGTCATGACTTTTCCTAGACATAGGCAAACCTCCTACAAAATCCATGGACACACTTTCACATGGTTGACTCTGAATAGGGAGTGGTGTGTAGAGCCCAAGTTTTATATTAGAGAGCTTTGAAACATAACACAACACACAACCCTTTACAAAGCGAGTGACAATTTTTTTCATATGATGCCAAAAACAAAACCTCTATAAATGACATAAAGTCTTTTCAATTCCAAAATGATAAGACGCCAGAGAGGTATCAGCCTCTTGGATTACATGAACCCTTTCATCAATGGGTATGCAAAATTTTCCAAGGTGGTACAATAGATTTCCTTGCAAGTAATAATTGTCCACCTGCGATCCATGAGTCAGTTTTTCATAAATCTCTTTTAAATCATCATCGTTAGCATACTGTTCAACATAAATTTCTAACGATTGAGAAACAATTTTCAAAACTGCAAATGTAGAAATAGGAGGGCGAGAAAGCATATCTTCTACTTTGTTGCTAGCACCCTTCTTGTATTTTATTACCAAATGGAACTATTGGAGGAATCCCATCCATCTGAAGTGACAAGCTTGTTGAAGCTTGTTCGTCTCCTTGCTGATCAGGTAGCATTTCCACTTCTTCACACTTTGAACCAAGGTGTACAACTCTTTGTCATACGTGGTATAATTCACAACAGCTTGGGAGAAAGTCTTCGAATGGTAACATACAAGCCCCTTCCATAAATTCTCAAATTTTCCATGTTTGCCTTTTTCTTCAATCCTGGCTTCCCACTTCAAAACCTTGTCATCAATCTGAAAGGTAACATCTTTAATCTTCTTGTCAAAAGCCCTCTTGACTCTATTCTGATTTTGCTGATAGTCTTCAACCACTTCATTCCTTTTCTCTTGTAATGCTATCAATTGATTAATCCTCCGCTGTATGGCATTTGGCTCCTCTTCTAGTCCTTGAATTAGCTTCATAACTGGTACACCAAGAGATGTAGGAAAAATAGCCTCTGCTCCATACACAAGTTCATAAGGTGAGGTTCCAATAGACCTTTTAGTGCAGATGCGATCAGCCCACAATGCATACTTCAGCTTTAAGTGCCAAGTCTTTTTGTTTTCTTGCAGCAGTTTTTTAATAATCCTTACAAGACTTTTGTTTGAACTTTCAGCTAGACCATTACCCTGTGGATAATAGGCTGTTGAGTGACCAAGAGAAATATGGTATTGATGGCAAAAATTTATCATTCTCTTAGACTTAAAAGCCTGAGCATTGTCTGTGATAAGCTTGAGTGGACATCCAAACCTTGATAAGATGTTGTTCTCTAAAAAGGAAATAATGACTGCATCATTAGCTTGCCTAGTTGGTACCGCCTCTATCCACTTTGTAAAATAATCAGTGGCTGTAAGTATCCACCGATGTTGCCCTAATGAAGAGGGATGTATTTCACCTATAAAATCTAGCCCCCACTGCTGAAAGGGTGCTTCTACATAAATAGGAACTAATGGCATAGGCATAAGCTTCCTTTTACCTTCAAACAACTGACATTCATGACAGGCTGCAACCTTTTTGTAAATGTCTTTGAACATAGTGGGCCAAAAATACCCGGCTCTCAATATTTTATTTGCAGTAGCCTTCCAATAATGGTGGCCTCCACAATCTCCCTTATGAAATTCCTCAATCACCCTATCAGCCTCTTCTTCAATCAGACAACTTAATAGAATTCCTCCAGCATCCTTCCAAAATAAATTCTGCTCATAAACAAAATATCTAAGGGATTTCAGCTTGGTGAAACGAGCTTTAGACTTGGAAAGGTTATCAGGGGCTCTGTTGTGCTGTAAAACAAATGACACATCCTTATACCATTCAGATATCAGCAATTTTTCATTGATCTGAACCAACTCTTCCTCTTCTTCAAAAATTTCTGATATTTCTGCATTGAAATTGATGTCACTGCTGTGTTAACAGCTCTGCCAACCCTTGACCCTTCACCAATTTAGTTGGCCTAATTTCAATATCATATTCTAACAATTTGGCTATCCACTTTCCTCTTTTACCATCCGGGTCTGCTTGTGTAAGAATGTCTTTAATAACAGCACTTGGCACATATGCAACAATATGAGAATGTAACACATAGATTCTAAAATCTTTGATTGCCTTTACCAATGCATATGCCTGCTTCTCTAAAATGTTATACTTTAATTCAGCATTAGCCAATGTTTTACTAAAGAATGAAATAGGTTGTTCAGTACCTTGATTTCCTTTTTGCAATAGAACTCCAACAATTGTATCCTCAGAGGCATATGTGAATATTAGAAATTCCTTGGTGAAATCAGGGCTGATAAGAACTGGTGCTTGAGTGAGTGCTTTCTTAATCTCTTCAAATGACTTCCTTGCCTCAGCTGTCCACTTGAAGTCTGCTCCTTTCTTTAGCATTTTTGTGATGTGTTTAACCACTTCCGCAAAGTTGGGAATGAACCTTCTAACAAAATTAACTTTACCAAGAAAAGATTGAACCTCTTTCTTGCTCCTTGGCAAATCCAACTTTGAAATAGCACTAACTCTATTAGGATCAATCCTAATTCCTTCTTGAGAAATGATATGCCCAAGCAATTTACCAGAAGTCAAAGCAAAGATACTTTTGGTTGGGTTCAAAGAAATGCCAAACCTCCTACACTTCAATAGTATCTTTTCAAGATGCTTTAAATGATCTTCCTCTCTCTTTGAAAAGACTGTGATATCATCAAGATATACCACTACTGATTTATCTTTTTCTTCTGCAAAAGCAATGTCCATAGCCCTTTGGAAAGTCGCCCCTGCATTCATGAGGCCAAAAGGCATCTTTGCATACATAAATGTGCCCCATGGTGTAGTAAAGGCTGTCTTCTCCTGATCCTCTGCATGAACAAGGATCTGATTGTATCCTGAGAAGCCATCTAACATTGACATTCTTTGAGAGCCAACAATATTCTGCAACATAAGATCCATTTTAGGAAGAGGATAATTGTCTTTCAGTGAAGCCTTGTTCAAATTCCTGAAGTCTATGAAAATCCTTATCTCTCCATTCTTTTTCCTAACTGGTACCAAGTTAGCCAGCCAATTTGAAAATCTGATAGGAACAATAATCTTTGCATCAAAAAGCTTCTTCACTTCTTTTTCAATCAATGGCATTAGCAGAGGATTGATTCTTCTCAACTTTTGCTTAAAAGGTTTCTCATTTGGCTTGATTGGGATTGTATGTTGTATAATTGAGGAATCATATTGCTTCAGATCAGCATAATTCCATGCAAAAACATCAATGAACTTTTTCATTAACTCAATATACTTAACTTTTAGATCAGCTGATAAAAAAATTTCAAATTTTGACCAATTTAGGCGCTACTAAATCACCTAGATTGCAGCTCTCTATTTCCTCTTCATTTGCTTGCAACCTTGGTGCTTTAAACACATCATTCTGATCAAAGAGTTTCTCAAGTGGAATCAGACCTTTAGGAATCAGATTATTTTGCAGCTGTAACACTTCAGACTTTTCTTTTGTTTCCACTAACATGTTTTGCTGATCAATTTGACAATGTTCAAATTCTCCTTTCAACTCTAGGAAACTTTTCACCTGCTGGTCATCTTCAAAGACTTGCCAATTTAGTATATTATCCAGGATAACTGGCCTATGGCGGACTTTCACCTCATATCTATCAGAAGCATGTTTGGGAATGACAAAAAGACTAGCTGCTACAGCAAGAGAATCTGCCATGGAATTCTGATCTCTAGTTTTGATATTGAAAGTATATGACTGAAATTTCTCCAACAATTCCAACACCAAGTTTCTATAAGCTCTCATTCTTGCATCTTTTGTTTGATAAGCACCTTGAACTTGCTTTATGACTAGCTCAGAATCTCCATAAACAGCAATGTTCTTTGCCTTAAACTCAATCAAATTTTCTAAGCCTAAAACCAAGGACTCATATTCCGCCATGTTATTTGTACAATCAAAATTGAGTTTATATGACAAAAACTTACTTTCCTCAGCTGGACTCATGATCCAAATTCCAGCCCCAGCACCTTCTTTCCCTGCTGCTCCATCAAAGTACAAAGACCAGCAACCAGAAATATCTTCTTCATCACTTTGCTGCAACTCTTCACACTGATTTTCTGCTTTTTCTTTCTGTGATTCTTCTCCCACTGATTCATTAAATAGAATAGCTGATCCAAGGCCTGTGTCACAAGAATAAATGGGAAAATTCTGTGGTTTGTCCTTGCTGCTCACCATATATGCCATCCTTGTCTCACGGTATAACCTTCTCTGCTCTCCAAATACTGGAATAGTAGCATAAGTCAAATCCATCTGCATGGTACCTTTAATTTTAGCTGCCCATGACCTTGAGAGTAATATTCCAAATTTAGGTGGAACATCTGCCACAACAATATCCATGACAGTGGTTTTAGCTGGGATTTGTGTGAGTGCCACAACCACATCCTTTATCAACCCAATACAATGAACCCTCTTTGAATCAAAAGAAAATAAGTCTTTATAAGGCCTGGTCACTTCTAATCCTAACCTTTCCATAATGACTTTAGGCATAAGGTTATGAGATGCCCCTGAATCCAACATGGCATTATGAAGAGTCATCTCATGTATATTGATGCTTATATAAAAAGGAGGAAACTCATCATTTTGCTCATCTTCAAGTCTTGGACCTAAACAAATGATAGGATTGTCTTCTTGCAAATTTAAAATATCAGCCCCTCCTGGTGGAGAATTAAGCATTTCCACAATCTTACTTCTATACTTGTTCACTTTCAAGATTTCATTAAATGGGACTGATATTTTAATTTTAGAAATCTCATTTTCTATATTGAACACAGGAGTAGACTTTTCAATTTCCTTAGGAAAAGCAGGGGTTTGATTATCCTTTTCCTCAAGAGGAGAATCACTTTTTTCATCAGCTTGTTTTGGCTTTTCTTTTTTGTCTTCCACTGCTTTTGAAACATTCTTCTTGGGCTGAGCCTTATTTGCTGTAATGGGGACATCTCTATTTCTGAGGTTGTATTGCTTTTGGATTTCAAATATGGCATGCTGATAACCCTTTAAGAAATCTGAGGGTTCTTCCTCGGCTTTTAGTTGGCTGGACTCATCATGTTCCTCCTTTGTTAGAAAGATCTCTGAATCTTCTTCACCAAGACAATGAATAGTTTCCTCAGGTTCCTCAGGTTCTTCCTCTCCATCTACCATATTTTGCTGAAACGGAGGTCTTACAGGAGGATCAGCTTGCTGATTTCTATTTTCCCTTGGCCTTTGCTGATTTTGAGGCCTTCTAAACTGAGGGTTTCTAAACCGAGGTTCTTGTTGTGCTTGAGGAGCAGCAGTATTCCCAAGTGCTAATTGGCCCATCAATTTCTCCATAGTCTTCATCATGGTTTCAAATTTATCTTCTTGAGCAGAGGTAGAAGGCCTCTCCTCTTCCTTTATCTTAGTCTTAGCCATCTTGGACTTTTTAGCAGCAAGTATATTCACCTCCACTTTGATAGCATCATTCTGCATGTTAGCCAGTGTAGCAGACTCTCTTTCTCTGAGTAAGAGAGAAAAATCAGAATCAAAGGACTCAACATATCTTAACTGTGCCAAAGCTCCAGGAGGTTTCAAGTGAGCTGGAATGGAATTATAAATTTTATTAAACCTCTTAGAAAAATTTTGAATAGTCTCATCTGGAGCTCTTCTTAAATTATTGTATTCAGTGAGGGCCTGAACAGGATTAGTTCTATTTCCCCACTTCCTCAGAAAACTATCTTCAAACTCAGCCCAACTGTGAATGCTACCAGCTCCCAAGGCTTTAAACCATTTCCTGACCTCCCCAATGAAAGACTGAGCGAACAATCTCAGTTTGACATCTTCATCATCCACTTCATACCTATCAATAAAGTCATTAAATCTATCCACATGCTCTTCAGCTGTAATGTCTTCATCTCCTCCCCATGTTGGAATCCTAGCAGCATATTTATTAGGTAGATCATGCAGAACAACAGGGAGAGCTAGAGGAGCATACCTAGCAGGCACAGCCATAATGAAAGGAGGAACAGTGACAATATGTATGCTATGACCAGAAAGACCAGAACTAGTATGAGATGTTGTCTGAGGGCTATTTGGACTAGCAGAAGCAGAAGACAAAGTATGAGTACGGAAAGGGCTATTGGGGCTTTGTAAACCACTAACAAAAGAACTCCAATTTGGGAGAGGTAAACCAATCTTTGAGTTAAGCAAAATTTCAAAAGGGTCAAGCTCCTTGAGCTGTTTTAAATCTTCTTTCTCTAATAATAGCTCAGAAGAAACAATTTCCCAAAACTCCTCTTTATCTTTTTGTGAAACTAAAGAAGAAGTATCAATACCTCTCTTTTGTAGATCCAAAATAATACCAATTAATTCTTCTTCATTTTCAGACCTTAATATAACCTCTTGAACTTTATCATCAACAAGTTTATTCTCAGGACTTCTAGAGAACTCAGGAAATAATGACTTTGAAATACTTGAAGTACCTGGTATATCAGAGAATCTTTGTTTACTCCTTGAGATGATATTAGGATTTTCCACAGGACTAGGTGGGTTTGGATCAGGGTTACTCCTTGTGTATCTTCCTCTCGAAGCCACCTTTAAACTTTAAAAAACAATGGAGTCACCAAGGTAGAATGCAGCCTCGAAAATCATTTGAACTCCTGCTACCTTCAGAAATTCAATCTTAGGCTCCCGGCAGACGCACCAAAATGTTATCACAAAAGCACTACTAAGCGCTGCAACCAAGCAAGATTTCATGTAACTCTTTCAACCAGACTTTAGACCAAAGATTAGCCTCTTTGGTCAGAGAGGGCTCTCTCACAAACTTTTGATAAAAATTCTTCACTACAACAGATGGCTAACTCTTCACTCATTCATGAAAACAAAAGCTGGTTGGATACATATCAAATTGGTCCTCCTTGGGCTATGGAGTCTTACACACTAAGTAAACAGAAAAACATAGTCATTTCATGGAAGTCAAGGCTCTTTGCATTAAATGTTCAAACATACTCCACAAAAACCACAGCTTGCCAAACACACAGGAAGTCAGAGCATAAGATATGAATTCTGAGTGATTGTGCTATAACAAGGCTGTAAAAGAACATATAATATAAAACACCACCATCATATTTGAACAAAATAATCCATCGAGAATCTTGAGAAGAAATCACCACTGTTTTACTATTACTGTAACAAGTCTTACATTGGCCCAAATAACTCTGTTTTTGTATAAAATGTCCAACCTTTTTTACATCAGAGTCATTTCTATATATAGGAAAACCAAAATACTACTACCTGAGACTCCTCAACAAGCATGAAGGGAGCTCGAAATCCTATCATTAATTATCTTATCCACATCTAAACAAACTAATTTATTACAAAGGTATTGCGCTGTGAAAACAGAGAGTTCTACTCCCATTGAAACTCCAAGTCTATCTCCTCGTGTGCATTGATGCTTTCTTGAAATTTGACACCTGTATCACTTCAATAATAGCCAAGCCATGCTGGAAGAACGTTCACTGAATGAGCAGCTTCGGATGCCTGATATGTAGATGACTCATCAACTGATAAGAATCTGTGCCCTATGTTCACGGTCTCTGCCTCCCATTAGTCTTCATGCATTAAAAGATTATGCTTCAAGCCATTTAATCCTCTAATAATCACGCATGATGCAAGAAACCTTATGATCTGGCCACCTTATAAACTGAACAGGTGTACCACTCAAAATCTCGGTAACCCTACCAGAACCCTAATAATTCGGATATAAAGTGATTTTAGGAAGACTTTAACAAAAGACAAAAATTTCACCTTTTCCTTAAATACTCACACCTGTCACCTTTTAAACATCTGAATGGCTTTATATAATCTCCATGCTAACCTCGAGTCATCCCTTTAAGATTTGCTGACCTCAGCATCAATCTCAAATTTTCCACATAAACAGTCATCTACAGCAATTTCGTAGCGCGCTACGAAACTGCTGTAGGTAATCAAAACAAAGCATATGAACCTTAAAGCAATAATGATTTAACTCTGTGATTTCTTCAGATATTTTACACAGGTGTAAGAACTTCAAAAAGTTTCAAAAAGTTTCAAAACGATGACAGCCAAAATTTACCAAAACTTGGAAGGCAAATTTCCCCTTGGATTAATTAGCTAGTTTGCCTAGCTTCCTCTTCAAACTGCTAACTTCTTCCTTTAAAACCTTGTTTTCTGCTCTTAAGCTTGTATTCATCTGTTTCATGATTTTTGCCTGCTTCATAGCTGGCACCGTCCAGACATATGCATCAGACACTGAGTCAGTTTGGCTCATCAAACTTGTTCTGCCTTTCATTACAGCCCTTTTATAATTTGCATATCTTACTGCCCTTTCCTTAGAAACATTTTTAATCTGAGGTATTTCTTCTTTTGTTGTTCCTGCTTGTTTCTTGATAGCAATAACATTTCCACTTTGACTGATGATAACCCTATTACCCTTGTTCTTACTTTTGGCTGCTTGAACTGTTCTGGTCAAAGCCTCAAGTACCTCTGTCCTAGGCACTTCTAAAGGTGCCTTCTCTTTCTGCGCTTTCTCCACTTCTTTGATTTGCCTTCTTGTGACTGGTCTACGTGGCTTAAAATCATATTCTTTACTAGGCTCTTCAAATTTCAACCTTTTAGAAGCCCTTGATTTTTTAGAACTTTCGGGTGAAGACTGAGTGAGGTCAATATGCATTGGCTGCACCGGGTGATCTTGCTCAAATTCTACTGGTTCAATCTGTATTGGCTGATCTTGCTCTAGTTCAATGGCTTCAAGTAAGTCATTTAAACTGCCTTTTGAAATAGGGCTTTCTTCCACAGTAATTGACTTACCTTTCTCCTTGTTTAGTTGACCTCTGGTTTTCACCCTTGAAATCTTTCCAACTTCACTTGATTTAGCTTCATTTTTCTTTTTCTGAATCTTCTGCTTTGATGACTGAGGTGTCTCCTTAGATGATGACTTAGGGGTTTCCTTTTCTGATACTTTAGATGTCTCCTTAGATGATGGCTTAGGAGTTTTCTTCACTGATGATTTAGGTGTCTCTTTAGCTGCCACAGACTTCTCTGATTTCCTTGACTTGGTTTTAGGCTTCTTTTGGTCTGTCACTTCTCTTCTGAGTTCAGCCAAAGTGGGTTCTTCACTCCTTTCTTCCCTTTCCCTCACAGGTAATGGAGTAAGGCCTGTTTTTCTTGGGAAGCCGGCCATAAACACAAATGAATCCCAATCTCTGCCAATCTTTTGTAAACTATCCAACACCAGCAACTTTACTAAACCATGATGAAACAGGGATGTTTCACAACCATCTTTCTTTAACTGGATTTTATCACACATTTTGCTAATGCTTCTGAACAAATAGAAAGGTATGTCTATTGAAACCTTACCTATGAAATGTAACAAAAGCTTGAAGTGGTAGGAGTAAACTTTATTGTACCTACCCTCGCATGTCAGGTATTTCTGGATGCATGTGAGGAGCATAGCATAATGTTCTTTTATATAACTCCTTGGCACCGCTTTGGTGAGGTCTTCATTTACATAAGGTTCCTTCAAAAACTCTTTACAGGGACTCATGTCGAACTTGAAGTTTTTGAACCATTCTTGGCCACCCCTCGGAATTTCAGTGACAGTGGAAATAACTTCAGGAGACACAGGAAACTCTAACATTGACACCTTTGAATTCGGTCCAGTAAAATTCAATGCGAAAGCCTTCGTTACCTCTGCATGTCCTCCCTTCAATTTTTCGCAAAACCTCCAGCAACCAGCATTTCGAAAGGCTCTTGCTACACCTTCATCCCTGAGAGTAACATCTAACCCCTCCGGCTCTGTCCTCACACACTTACCGGATCGATGTTCCCTCTTTTCCATCTTGCTTTGAATATTTTCACACAGGGAACTAATGGTAGCTGTAGCGCGAAAACAAACTCGACTTTGGAGTGCAGGCTCGCTTGCAATGATCCCTTTAAATAAGAACTTGGGCTTCTCATACAGCAAACATGTTTACGCATCATGAAAAACCCATTATGATATAACCATCCCTTGTAAAATCCCTTAAGCTGACACTCAAATGCATGACTCTGGACCTTATGGCGGAATGATGGTTTATCATGACCTGGAGAGGACGTGAACTGACAAACATGAACGTACCTATGACTCACTTCTCTCGGATTTGACATTCAAAGGAAGAGCGCTACAAAAACCCTGAAACCCCGATTTCATAGCGCGAACAGTTCAAACTTAACAAGATGCGCTACTAAATGGCTGACAAACAGAACGCTGCGAAAAAACGAAAACATCATTTCGCAGCTAAATTGACCAATCAAACATGCGCTGCGAAACTGCGCAAAGTACTAATGATATGACATGCTTTAACTAACAATGATGGAGGGTATCTAACGATTTTTTCCTTACACGAACTCACATTAATACCTTTTGAAATTCAAATTTCAAATTGACATACACCTATAAACTTATTCACAAAACTGAAAACCTTTATATGAAACTTATGGACAACATTACATACATGAACTATAGTTCTAAGTGATAACAGTGGCTCCACTAGGGATAGTGTGCTCCTGTAGTACACTAAGAACACGTAGTACCAGTGCCTTTATCCATTTATTACACTCACATATGGCTGACAAGCATCCCTTTCAAACCTTGTGGGCCTTCTCCTCGGGCTAAAGTCTTCCTGTTCAGCTTGTCATTTATTTCTAACATGAAACATTCAGAAAACGATTATTTACAATGATCATGGACTACTTGGCAGATTTTTTACTGATAATAATGCTTTAAGAACCTGCCATTAACAGGTCCTCCAACATACTGTGATCCATCAACTTCTTGTAGAATATAAGTGTTGTTTCCATGGAAAGTAGAAATCAAATATGGCCCCTTCCATAAATTCTCAAATTTTCCATGTTTGCCTTTTTCTTCAATCCTGGCTTCCCACTTCAAAACCTTGTCATCAATTTGAAAGGTAACATCTTTAATCTTCTTGTCAAAAGCCCTCTTGACTCTATTCTGATTTTGCTGATAGTCTTCAACCACTTCATTCCTTTTCTCTTGTAATGCTATCAATTGATTAATCCTCCGCTGTATGGCATTTGGCTCCTCTTCTAGTCCTTGAATTAGCTTCATAACTGGTACACCAAGAGATGTAGGAAAAATAGCCTCTGCTCCATACACAAGTTCATAAGGTGAGGTTCCAATAGATCTTTTAGTGCAAATGCGATCAGCCCACAATGCATACTTCAGCTTTAAGTGCCAAGTCTTTTTGTTTTCTTGCAGCAGTTTTTTGATAATCCTCACAAGACTTTTGTTTGAACTTTCAGCTAGACCATTACCCTGTGGATAATAGGCTGTTGAGTGACCAAGAGAAATATGGTATTGATGGCAAAAATTTATCATTATCTTAGACTTAAAATCCTGAGCATTGTCTGTGATAAGCTTGAGTGGACATCCAAACCTTGATAAGATGTTGTTCTCTAAAAAGGAAATAATGACTGCATCATTAGCTTGCCTAGTTGGTACCGCCTCTATCCACTTTGTAAAATAATCAGTGGCTGTAAGTATCCACCGATGTTGCCCTGATGAAGAGGGATGTATTTCACCTATAAAATCTAGCCCCCACTGCTGAAAGGGTGCTTCTACATAAATAGGAACTAATGGCATAGGCATAAGCTTCCTTTTACCTTCAAACAACTGACATTCATGACAGGCTGCAACCTTTTTGTAAATGTCTTTGAACATAGTGGGCCAAAAATACCCGGCTCTCAATATTTTATTTGCAGTAGCCTTCCAATAATGGTGGCCTCCACAATCTCCCTTATGAAATTCCTCAATCACCCTATCAGCCTCTTCTTCAATCAGAAAACTTAATAGAATTCCTCCAGCATCCTTCCAAAATAAATTCTGCTCATAAACAAAATATCTAAGGGATTTCAGCTTGGTGAAACGAGCTTTAGACTTGGAAAGGTTATCAGGGGCACTGTTGTGCTGTAAAACAAATGACACATCCTTATACCATTCAGATATCAGAAATTTTTCATTGATCTGAACCAACTCTTCCTCTTCTTCAAAAATTTCTGATATTTCTGCATTGAAATTGATGTCACTGCTGTGTTAACAGCTCTGCCAACCCTTGACCCTTCACCAATTTAGTTGGCCTAATTTCAATATCATATTCTAACAATTTGGCTATCCACTTTCCTCTTTTACCATCCGGGTCTGCTTGTGTAAGAATGTCTTTAATAACAGCACTTGGCACATATGCAACAATATGAGAATGTAACACATAGATTCTAAAATCTTTGATTGCCTTTACCAATGCATATGCCTGCTTCTCTAAAATGTTATACTTTAATTCAGCATTAGCCAATGTTTTACTAAAGAATGAAATAGGCTGTTCAGTACCTTGATTTCCTTTTTGCAATAGAACTCCAGCAATTGTATCCTCAGAGGCATATGTGAATATTAGAAATTCCTTGGTGAAATCAGGGCTGATAAGAACTGGTGCTTGAGTGAGTGCTTTCTTAATCTCTTCAAATGACTTCCTTGCCTCAGCTGTCCACTTGAAGTCTGCTCCTTTCTTTAGCATTTTTGTGATGTGTTTAACCACTTCCGCAAAGTTGGGAATGAACCTTCTAACAAAATTAACTTTACCAAGAAAAGATTGAACCTCTTTCTTGCTCCTTGGCAAATCCAACTTTGAAATAGCACTAACTCTATTAGGATCAATCCTAATTCCTTCTTGAGAAATGATATGCCCAAGCAATTTACCAGAAGTCAAAGCAAAGATACTTTTGGTTGGGTTCAAAGAAATGCCAAACCTCCTACACTTCAATAGTATCTTTTCAAGATGCTTTAAATGATCTTCCTCTCTCTTTGAAAAGACTGTGATATCATCAAGATATACCACAACTGATTTATCTTTTTCTTCTGCAAAAGCAATGTCCATAGCCCTTTGGAAAGTCGCCCCTGCATTCATGAGGCCAAAAGGCATCTTTGCATACATAAATGTGCCCCATGGTGTAGTAAAGGCTGTCTTCTCCTGATCCTCTGGATGAACAAGGATCTGATTGTATCCGGAGAAGCCATCTAACATTGACATTCTTTGAGAGCCAACAATATTCTGCAACATAAGATCCATTTTAGGAAGAGGATAATTGTCTTTCAGTGAAGCCTTGTTCAAATTCCTGAAGTCTATGCAAATCCTTAACTCTCCATTCTTTTTCCTAACTGGTACCAAGTTAGCCAGCCAATTTGAAAATCTGATAGGAACAATAATCTTTGCATCAAAAAGCTTCTTCACTTCTTTTTCAATCAATGGCATTACCAGAGGATTGATTCTTCTCAACTTTTGCTTAAAAGGTTTCTCATTTGGCTTGATTGGGATTGTATGCTGTATAATTGAGGAATCATATTGCTTCAGATCAGCATAATTCCATGCAAAAACATCAATGAACTTTTTCATTAACTCAATATACTTAACTTTTAGATCAGCTGATAAAAAAATTGAAATTTTGACCAATTTAGGCACTACTAAATCACCTAGATTGCAGCTCTCTATTTCCTCTTCATTTGCTTGCAACCTTGGTGCTTTAAACACATCATTCTGATCAAAGAGTTTCTCAAGTGGAATCAGACCTTTAGGAATCAGATTATTTTGCAGCTGTAACACTTCAGACTTTTCTTTTGTTTCCACTAACATGTTTTGCTGATTAATTTGACAATGTTCAAATTCTCCTTTCAACTCTAGGAAACTTTTCACCTGCTGGTCATCTTCAAAGACTTGCCAATTTAGTATATTATCCGGGATAACTGGCCTATGGCAGACTTTCACCTCATAGCTATCAGAAGCATGTTTGGGAATGACAAAAAGACTAGCTGCTACAGCAAGAGAATCTGCCATGGAATTCTGATCTCTAGTTTTGATATTGAAAGTATATGACTGAAATTTCTCCAACAATTCCAACACCAAGTTTCTATAAGCTCTCATTCTTGCATCTTTTGTTTGATAAGCACCTTGAACTTGCTTTATGACTAGCTCAGAATCTCCATAAACAGCAATGTTCTTTGCCTTAAACTCAATCAAATTTTCTAAGCCTAAAACCAAGGACTCATATTCCGCCATGTTATTTGTACAATCAAAATTGAGTTCATATGACAAAAACTTACTTTCCTCAGCTGGACTCATGATCCAAATTCCAGCCCCAGCACCTTCTTTCCCTGCTGCTCCATCAAAGTACAAAGACCAGCAACCAGAAATATCTTCTTCATCACTTTGCTGCAACTCTTCACACTGATTTTCTGCTTTTTCTTTCTGTGATTCTTCTCCCACTGATTCATTAAATAGAATAGCTGATCCAAGGCCTGTGTCACAAGAATAAATGGGAAAATTCTGTGGTTTGTCCTTGCTGCTCACCATATATGCCATCCTTGTCTCACGGTATAACCTTCTCTGCTCTCCAAATACTGGAATAGTAGCATAAGTCAAATCCATCTGCATGGTACCTTTAATTTTAGCTGCCCATGACCTTGAGAGTAATATTCCAAATTTAGGTGGAACATCTGCCACAACAATATCCATGACAGTGGTTTTAGCTGGGATTTGTGTGAGTGCCACAACCACATCCTTTATCAACCCAATACAATGAACCCTCTTTGAATCAAAAGAAAATAAGTCTTTATAAGGCCTGGTCACTTCTAATCCTAACCTTTCCATAATGACTTTAGGCATAAGGTTATGAGATGCCCCTGAATCCAACATGGCATTATGAAGAGTCATCTCATGTATATTGATGCTTATATAAAAAGGAGGAAACTCATCATTTTGCTCATCTTCAAGTCTTGGACCTAAACAAATGATAGGATTGTCCTCTTGCAAATTTAAAATATCAGCCCCTCCTGGTGGAGAATTAAGCATTTCCACAATCTTACTTCTATACTTGTTCACTTTCAAGATTTCATTAAATGGGACTGATATTTTAATTTTAGAAATCTCATTTTCTATATTGAACACAAGAGTAGACTTTTCAATTTCCTTAGGAAAAGCAGGGGTTTGATTATCCTTTTCCTCAAGAGGAGAATCACTTTTTTCATCAGCTTGTTTTGGCTTTTCTTTTTTGTCTTCCACTGCTTTTGAAACATTCTTCTTGGGTTGAGCGTTATTTGCTGTAATGGGGACATCTCTATTTCTGAGGTTGTATTGCTTTTGGATTTCAAATATGGCATGCTGATAACCCTTTAAGAAATGTGAGGGTTCTTCCTCGGCTTTTAGTTGGCTGGACTCATCATGTTCCTCCTTTGTTAGAAAGATCTCTGAATCTTCTTCACCAAGACAATGAATAGTTTCCTCAGGTTCCTCAGGTTCTTCCTCTCCATCTACCATATTTTGCTGAAACGGAGGTCTTACAGGAGGATCAGCTTGCTGATTTCTATTTTCCCTTGGCCTTTGCTGATTTTGAGGCCTTCTAAACTGAGGGTTTCTAAACCGAGGTTCTTGTTGTGCTTGAGGAGCAGCAGTATTCCCAAGTGCTAATTGGCCCATCAATTTCTCCATAGTCTTCATCATGGTTTCAAATTTATCTTCTTGAGCAGAGGTAGAAGGCCTCTCCTCTTCCTTTATCTTAGTCTTAGCCATCTTGGACTTTTTAGCAGCAAGTATATTCACCTCCACTTTGATAGCATCATTCTGCATGTCAGCCATTGTAGCAGACTCTCTTTCTCTGAGTAAGAGAGAAAAATCAGAATCAAAGGACTCAACATATCTTAACTGTGCCAAAGCTCCAGGAGGTTTCAAGTGAGCTGGAATGGAATTATAAATTTTATTAAACCTCTTAGAAAAATTTTGAATAGTCTCATCTGGAGCTCTTCTTAAATTATTGTATTCAGTGAGGGCCTGAACAGGATTAGTTCTATTTCCCCACTTCCTCAGAAAACTATCTTCAAACTCAGCCCAACTGTGAATGCTACCAGCTCCCAAGGCTTTAAACCATTTCCTGACCTCCCCAATGAAAGACTGAGCGAACAATCTCAGTTTGACATCTTCATCATCCACTTCATACCTATCAATAAAGTCATTAAATCTATCCACATGCTCTTCAGCTGTAATGTCTTCATCTCCTCCCCATGTTGGAATCCTAGCAGCATATTTATTAGGTAGATCATGCAGAACAACAGGGAGAGCTAGAGGAGCATACCTAGCAGGCACAGCCATAATGAAAGGAGGAACAGTGACAATAGGTATGCTATGACCAGAAAGACCAGAACTAGTATGAGATGTTGTCTGAGGGCTATTTGGACTAGCAGAAGTAGAAGACAAAGTATGAGTACGGAAAGGGCTATTGGGGCTTTGTAAACCACTAACAAAATAACTCCAATTTGGGAGAGGTAAACCAATCTTTGAGTTAAGCAAAATTTCAAAAGGGTCAAGCTCCTTGAGCTGTTTTAAATCTTCTTTCTCTAATAATAGCTCAGAAGAAACAATTTCCCAAAACTCCTCTTTATCTTTTTGTGAAACTAAAGAAGAAGTATCAATACCTCTCTTTTGTAGATCCAAAATAATACCAATTAATTCTTCTTCATTTTCAGACCTTAATATAACCTCTTGAACTTTATCATCAACAAGTTTATTCTCAGGACTTCTAGAGAACTCAGGAAATAATGACTTTGAAATACTTGAAGTACCTGGTATATCAGAGAATCTTTGTTTACTCCTTGAGATGATATTAGGATTTTCCACAGGACTAGGTGGGTTTGGATCAGGGTTACTCCTTGTGTATCTTCCTCTCGAAGCCACCTTTAAACTTTAAAAAACAATGGAGTCACCAAGGTAGAATGCAGCCTCGAAAATCATTTGAACTCCTGCTACCTTCAGAAATTCAATCTTAGGCTCCCGGCAGACGCACCAAAATGTTATCACAAAATCACTACTAAGGGCTGCAACCAAGCAAGATTTCATGTAACTCTTTCAACCAGACTTTAGACCAAAGATTAGCCTCTTTGGTCAGAGAGGGCTCTCTCACAAACTTTTGATAAAAATTCTTCACTACAACAGATGGCTAACTCTTCACTCATTCATGAAAACAAAAGCTGGTTGGATACATATCAAATTGGTCCTCATTGGGCTATGGAGTCTTACACACTAAGTAAATAGAAAAACATAGTCATTTCATGGAAGTCAAGGCTCTTTGCATTAAATGTTCAAACATACTCCACAAAAACCACAGCTTGCCAAACACACAGGAAGTCAGAGCATAAGATATGAATTCTGAGTGATTGTGCTATAACAAGGCTGTAAAAGAACATATAATATAAAACACCACCATCATATTTGAACAAAATAATCCATCGAGAATCTTGAGAAGAAATCACCACTGTTTTACTATTACTGTAACAAGTCTTACATTGGCCCAAATAACTCTGTTTTTGTATAAAATGTCCAACCTTTTTTACATCAGAGTCATTTCTATATATAGGAAAACCAAAATACTACTACCTGAGACTCCTCAACAAGCATGAAGGGAGCTCGAAATCCTATCATTAATTATCTTATCCACATCTAAACAAACTAATTTATTACAAAGGTATTGCGCTGTGAAAACAGAGAGTTCTACTCCCATTGAAACTCCAAGTCTATCTCCTCGTGTGCATTGATGCTTTCTTGAAATTTGACACCCGTATCACTTCAATAATAGCCAAGCCATGCTGGAAGAACGTTCACTGAATGAGCAGCTTCGGATGCCTGATATGTAGATGACTCATCAACTGATAAGAATCTGTGCCCTATGTTCACGGTCTCTGCCTCCCATTAGTATTCATGCATTAAAAGATTATGCTTCAAGCCATTTAATCCTCTAATAATCACGCATGATGCAAGAAACCTTATGATTTGGCCACCTTATAAACTGAACAGGTGTACCACTCAAAATCTCGGTAACCCTACCAGAACCCTAATAATTCGGATATAAAGTGATTTTAGGAAGACTTTAACAAAAGACAAAAATTTCACCTTTTCCTTAAATACTCACACCTGTCACCTTTTAAACATCTGAATGGCTTTATATAATCTCCACGCTAACCTCGAGTCATCCCTTTAAGATTTGCTGACCTCAGCATCAATCTCAAATTTTCCACATAAACAGTCATCTACAGCAGTTTCGTAGCGCGCTACGAAACTGCTGTAGGTAATCAAAACAAAGCATATGAACCTTAAAGCAATAATGATTTAACTCTGTGATTTCTTCAGATATTTTACACAGGTGTAAGAACTTCAAAAAGTTTCAAAAAGTTTCAAAACGATGACAGCCAAAATTTACCAAAACTTGGAAGGCAAATTTCCCCTTGGATTAATTAGCTAGTTTGCCTAGCTTCCTCTTCAAACTGCTAACTTCTTCCTTTAAAACCTTGTTTTCTGCTCTTAAGCTTGTATTCATCTGTTTCATGATTTTTTCCTGCTTCAGAGCTGGCACCGTCCAGACATATGCATCAGCCACTGAGTCAGTTTGGCTCATCAAACTTGTTCTGCCTTTCATTACAGCCCTTTTATAATTTGCATATCTTACTGCCCTTTTCTTAGAAACATTTTTAATCTGAGGTATTTCTTCTTTTGTTGTTCCTTCTTGTTTCTTGATAGCAATAACATTTCCACTTTGACTGATGATAACCCTATTACCCTTGTTCTTACTTTTGGCTGCTTGAACTGTTCTGGTCAAAGCCTCAAGTACCTCTATCCTAGGCACTTCTAAAGGTGCCTTCTCTTTCTGCGCTTTCTCCACTTCTTTGATTTGCCTTCTTGTGACTGGTCTACGTGGCTTAAAAGCATATTCTTTACTAGGCTCTTCAAATTTCAACCTTTTAGAAGCCCTTGATTTTTTAGAACTTTCGGGTGAAGACTGAGTGAGGTCAATATGCATTGGCTGCACCGGGTGATCTTGCTCAAATTCTACTGGTTCAATCTGTATTGGCTGATCTTGCTCTAGTTCAATGGCTTCAAGTAAATCATTTAAACTGCCTTTTGAAATAGGGCTTTCTTCCACAGTAATTGACTTACCTTTCTCCTTGTTTAGTTGACCTCTGGTTTTCACCCTTGAAATCTTTCCAACTTCACTTGATTTAGCTTCATTTTTCTTTTTCTGAATCTTCTGCTTTGATGACTGAGGTGTCTCCTTAGATGATGACTTAGGGGTTTCCTTTTCTGATACTTTAGATGTCTCCTTAGATGATGGCTTAGGAGTTTTCTTCACTGATGATTTAGGTGTCTCTTTAGCTGCCATAGACTTCTCTGATTTCCTTGACTTGGTTTTAGGCTTCTTTTGGTCTGTCACTTCTCTTCTGAGTTCAGCCAAAGTGGGTTCTTCACTCCTTTCTTCCCTTTCCCTCACAGGTAATGGAGTAAGGCCTGTTTTGCTTGGGAAGCCGGCCATAAACACAAATGAATCCCAATCTCTGCCAATCTTTTGTAAACTATCCAACACCAGCAACTTTACTAAACCATGATGAAACAGGGATGTTTCACAACCATCTTTCTTTAACTGGATTTTATCACACATTTTGCTAATGCTTCTGAACAAATAGAAAGGTATGTCTATTGAAACCTTACCTGTGAAATGTAACAAAAGCTTGAAGTGGTAGGAGTAAACTTTATTGTACCTACCCTCGCATGTCAGGTATTTATGGATGCATGTGAGGAGCATAGCATAATGTTCTTTTATATAACTCCTTGGCACCGCTTTGGTGAGGTCTTCATTTACATAAGGTTCCTTCAAAAACTCTTTACAGGGACTCATGTCGAACTTCAAGTTTTTGAACCATTCTTGGCCACCCCTCGGAATTTCAGTGACAGTGGAAATAACTTCAGGAGACACAGGAAACTCTAACATTGACACCTTTGAATTCAGTCCAGTAAAATTCAATGCGAAAGCCTTCGTTACCTCTGCATGTCCTCCCTTCAATTTTTCGCAAAACCTCCAGCAACCAGCATTTCGAAAGGCTCTTGCTACACCTTCATCCCTGAGAGTAACATCTAACCCCTCCGGCTCTGTCCTCACACACTTACCGGATCGATGTTCCCTCTTTTCCATCTTGCTTTGAATATTTTCACACAGGGAACTAATGGTAGCTGTAGCGCGAAAACAAACTCGACTTTGGAGTGTAGGCTCGCTTGCAATGATCCCTTTAAATAAGAACTTGGGCTTCTCATACAGCAAACATGTTTACGCATCATGAAAAACCCATTATGATATAACCATCCCTTGTAAAATCTCTTAAGCTGACACTCAAATGCATGACTCTGGACCTTATGGCGGAATGATGGTTTATCATGACCTGGAGAGGACGTGAACTGACAAACATGAACGTACCTATGACTCACTTCTCTCGGATTTGACATTCAAAGGAAGAGCGCTACAAAAACCCTGAAACCCCGATTTCGTAGCGCGGAAAGTTCAAACTTAACAAGATGCGCTACTAAATGGCTGACAAACAGAACGCTGCGAAAAAACGAAAACATCATTTCGCAGCTAAATTGACCAATCAAACATGCGCTGCGAAACTGCGCAAAGTACTAATGATATGACATGCTTTAACTAACAGTGATGGAGGGTATCTAACGATTTTTTCCTTACACGAACTCACATTAATACCTTTTGAAATTCAAATTTCAAATTGACATACACTTATAAACTTATTCACAAAACTGAAAACCTTTATATGAAACTTATGGACAACATTACATACATGAACTATAGTTCTAAGTGATAACACTATGATCAATGTCTCATCCCCAGAATCTCATCCAAGGTCCCACGCTGTAGCCACTATCTTCTGCTTCCCTTTTCCGCTCAATCTCTTTGGTCTCAACTCCGGATGTAGCTTACAGCAGTGGTCCTCGTCATGACCATTTTTCTTGCAATGAGTGCAAGACGATGTTGCTCCGTCCCCTTTCTTGGCTGCGACAGTCTTCTTATCCTTCCCTTTGCCTTTCTTCTGGAATTTGTCATGTTGTTGTTTGAATGGTGGTTTCTTGACTTGATCATCTTTGTCATTCTTGCCTTTGCTTTCAAGATGAATAGCCTTTACGCTGGTCGCGTCAATTGTAGTAGGCTCGAATAGTAATAGTGAGTGTCTGACGTAACTATGTAGCACACCTACATACTTAGTTACAGTCTGTAGTGAATCTAATGAGATTCCCAGATTCAATGCTTGTTTCCGAAATTCCTTAGTGAATATTTGCACATTCTGACCTTAACATTGCCTTAGATATTTCCATTCCATAAGTTCCTTTTATTTATAACCCAAAGGGTAAAATTGGTCTCCTGAAATGGAACTAGACCAAGACGACAAAAGGTTGCTTGAATTTTTGCTGCCCTTCTGCAACCTGCACTCCCACCAAACGAGAGCAGTGTTGCTCAACTGAAGAGATTTTAACTTTATTTTCACCTCATATTCTTCGATCTGTTGGATTCAGTAGTAAACCTCTATTTGCCTTATCCAATTATTAAGTTTTTCTGCACTACACTCTCCATTGTACATGGGTAGGTCAAACTTTACGTCTAACTTGAAGAACGGTTTCTTAGATGTCTGGATGGAATTTTGTTGAGAGTGATGAGAACTATCACTTAAAGAATGAGAGGGAGGAAGATCTTTTCCACCACCTTCATGATTTTCTGATCCATGGTCATCGACATTCTTCTTCTCATGCCCAAGCGCCTTCTCATACTCTGCAAACAACTTGTCCACTTTTCCTACCATATTGTAGAATACCTTATGGAAATTTTGTTCCTCTTCCCAACGAGCTTCTTCATTGGCAATGTTTCTTCTTCACTGTGCACGTCTCGCTTCAGGATCAAAGGAATTAAGTGTTCCTTCTCCTTTTCGCAACTTGTTTCAAGTTAGCATAGACTCTTGCAATTTACATCTATAAAGACCTTCTCTGATACCAAAATTGATCCAAGATATTTTACTTACAGATGCATCAGAATTACATATAACAAACCTAATTAACCGTGGAACTTAAAAGCACATAAAAAATGTGCAAATAACCAGAAAAACATGAAACCATGACACAATGATTTGATTAAGGAGTTTGTCCAATTTAGACTACGTCTTTGGGCCCTACTCGATAGTGGGGAGGCCTTCATTCATTAAGTGGCATAAAAAAGATATCAATGTATAAGCAACATTATTTACAATCCTTATACCTCCAAGCTGGAAGATGGACAAAGAATGGAGATCCCAACTTCAAAAACAGAAAGTACCATTGAATTCCTAGCGAAGAATCGTGAAAAAATGCCTATCCAAACACCCAATTTGGATAATCTGGCCTTTTGCAACTTCTCAGAACCTCCCTACTACTCAAGGTGAGGTCCCGACCTATTGCCACGGTCAAGGTCTACTATAAAATACTTCTAAATTATTCTGTTGATCCTCTCTCCCTTTCCCGACACAAATAGTCATATATATAGGATGGCGGAAATCCCTCAAAACTCGAGAAGTTTTAACATAGGAAACCAATTTAAGAAGGCAGGATCAGGTCAGAATGATACACGACAACAACCTTACAATAATGGTGAAACCCCGTTCAAACATGGCAAACCCATTCAACTGCGCATAAGGCTCAACGACATGTCTATCGATGTTTCCAACTATCAGTGGATAGTCTAAAGCCAAAACAACAAGAACTCTGTGATACACGGACCCATCGGATTTATAGAACACAACATATAACATATCGCATTCGACGGTCCCCATCATAAATCACAATTGGCGCTTGAACTGTCGGTGCATCAACCCATACACTGCGGTAAGAGTGGACCTGACGGGGACATAAAATGCAACATATAAAAATATTGCGCCTGGCAGTCGTATTACAAATCGCAATCGGCGATTACTGCCATACCACTTTGAAAACACCAACCCTTTTCTGCGATTGTGATATGGGATAAATCGCATCACTACCGGGCTTCATCAGGGTTGATTCTTTAATACTCATCCACCTCCGATATGCGATATGCAATATGTGATATCAAAAATCGTAAATCATCACTGGTGGGGGGCGATTCTTAACCCGCGACCTCTGTTTTTCCCTTATATGCAATATGTGGGACCTAATGGCAGCCTGCCACTTAGCACTTCCCCATTCGCTAGGACCTTTTCCATGTCATCTACTCCTGCCACCTAAACAAGTCAAACTTGAACTTTGAATTGCTCTAACTTCTTCATATGAACTTAGATTTGAGTGGCATTTGCACCGTTGGAATATGGATAAAGAGAACTTTGATCTGATGCTAAGTTTATCTAGATTCTTCCACTTTGAGTTTTGAGCCTTTGACCATGCCACTAGTACTTTTCTAAAGATCCACCTGGATCATCCACCAACACCAATGCAAAACTCACAAAAACATGTGATATTTCTTATCTCAATGGAAAATATTTCCCCCATGTCTTTGCTCTGCACTGAGTGTAATTCCCTTGTTCCTTCTATAGTATTACAATACCAAGGTATGGATCTATTCACATCTCTAAGTTTAATATTCCAAAAGGACTTATGCACAAGCCTTATAGATTCATGACCTTCATGTCCTAAATGGGATCTACACCAGTTGACCACCTATAGTGATGATTTGAGTGAATATGTATCATGACTCATTTGGTACCTCCTAAGTGTGTGCTTCACATAAGCACCTGCACCATCATGCTCACCCTTTCCATGTATTGTTTTAAATTAGCTCCAAGTATGCTGATTTTTTGTCTTATTATGTAGTCAACTCAACCAATAAAGAGTGTGTGTTGACCTGAACTCTCTTGCACAACCATTTGTAGGCAAATAAGAGCATATCTAAGCGGTTTCCTCTCATGTGGTCTGCCAATTGTCTTTTGGAGGAAGAAAATGTTGGAAATAATACTGAGAGGGGGGTGAATTAGTATTATTAGGTAAATAATTTTATTTCACAAACATATTTGTATACGCTACTTCAACTAAGTGAACCAGTGTGTACACGCGACTGTACTTAAAGCAACCAGCATATATGCAGAGAACTTTTCATTTACCCAATTTATCATGCATTGAACTTTAACCAGTATATCAGAGATTTATTAGACAGTGCAGTAAAAGCATAATAAAGCAACACACATGAACACCAAGATATAAGGTGGAAACCCAATGTGGGTAAAACCACTGGCTACTACCGTCTCTATCTTCTTTTAATAATAAGAAAATCTATTTACATTCTTGTACTAGTGCAGACTTATACTAGTACGCAGGCTTCTACCTGCAGAAGGTTACAACATTCTCTCATTCTTCAACTTCTACTGGAAGGGAGCTAAAACCCCCTAACTCTTGTACTAGCTAATATGTTTACTAGTACGTAGGTGGCGACCTACAGAAGGCTACGACCTTCTTTCTTCCTTCAAGGACCACATTTCATAAATTTTCAGACTGGATCCATCAACAACATCATAATTCAATCATCAAATACATATGCATCAACCAATCAATGAAACTCAACCACAACTGAATAAATCAATCATTTTGACAACCCATCATTAAATCACAATCAATCTGATCATTCAGAATACTGTCACCAGAATACAGTAACCAAAACCCACACCAGAACTCAGAACTCTGCAAGAGCAAACAGAAATAATTGAAACATACTTTATGAGGTATACACTACTTCCATGTGTCAAACCTGTGTGTATACTCATTTTTATCAAAGCCAACCAACGTACACATCTGTAAATATTAATTCATAATTTTGCAGCCATTCCAGACTTCAGTTATACCTAGATCATAATATTTATAGAAAAACACATGCATCAGTATTCAGATCTAGACTATACATGATCAAACCACATAATGATAATTCATTCCAAGCCTTAAGATCCTGATCCATAATTAGATCTTATCTTTCATCAACTGTTAAGGTTCATCCTTGGTTCAGATCAAGCACAACATCATAAGTCAATAACCTGCATACTAGATCTCACACTTCATCAGATATTCGATACTTGCACACCTGGCCTAATGATCTTCTCCTCCTTTTATAGTTTTAGGCCTTTCTCAATACCATGGACCAAAACCACTTAGGACCAATACCTTGGACCAAGTATCTAGGGTCAATACCTCGGACCAAATACCTTGGACCAATACCATGGATCAAAATACCATGGACCAAATACCTCAGACCAAAAACTTATTTTTCTAGGATATACGTGCTTTTCTTTCTATGAAAGTGCGTAACTATATGCTACATGTGGTCAGTGAACCTGCGTGTATACGTAGCTTGGTCAAGGTGAACCTGCATATACCTCTCTTTCTTCATTGTTTTTAGTTTGATCTGTAATTCTTTGTTGTTAACCTATTGTACTGTAATCTTTCATCTGAGTGAGTTGCCATCAAGGACAACACCTGTATCATAATGCCAACAATCTCCCCCTTTGGACTTGATGGCAACAAAAATGCCAAGTCACTCTCCCCCTTTGACATCAAGGGCAAAGGGTCATGCTCCCGTGAGTACATGATGAATTCTCTGATATGATAAAATGTACTGATTGAGTTCCCATGATTGAGCCCATGCTCCCCCTGAGCACAAGCAAAGTCTGCAAAAATATTTTTCTAAAAGAATAACATGACTCTATAACTCAACTATGTGAGGATGACCTTCCTATCACCAATGACTCATACATACATCCATCTCCCAACCAAGTGGGAATTACCAAATTTGACTCATCCACCCAACCAAGTGGGGATATACCAATTGTTTATACATGACAAAAATAAGAAATATTACATCATCCATCCCATGTAAAGTGGGGATATAAATTACATCATTTGTCCAAGATGACCCATTCAAATGTATGAGAAGACATATCACACCCTAGACTTTTACATGACTTGAGCAGCAAATGGTGTAAATATCTGAAGCCATAACTGGACTCAGCAACCATAATGCCAACAATGTTGAATGTACGTGAAGGCTAATGCTCCCCGTGAACCAGTGCTACCTGTGCATTGTTAATAGGTCAAAGATCAAGGTATCTTTGTTAGTCAGATAAAATTAATGAACAGAGCATATTAATCATCAATATTAGTCAGAGCACCCATATCAGAGCCTGCCCCACTGTTTTTCTTGTCTGAAAAACATATACGCTGCTTGACCCACAGAAACCTGCGTGTGTATGCGACTACACTTTAGGAAACACGCGTATAATCACCTTTCTCTGAAAATTTTGATTTAACAGTAGGATGATGCAGCAACTACTCCCAACTTTTGTCTAAGATATTCAAATGTCTCTCTGGGCAGTGGTTTAGTGAATGTATTAGCAACCTATTCTTTGGAGGGAACATATTCTAATTTGACCTTTTGTTCAAGCACTTGTTCACGTAGAAAATGGTATTTGATGGGTATGTGCTTAGTCTTGGAGTGCATGACTAGATTCTTTGAAACACTGATGGCACTTGTATTATCACATAGAATGGAGATGGGTGGAGTACATGTGATCTGAATGTCTTGCAATGTTTGCATCATCCAAAGTAGTTGTGTGCAACAAGATGCAACAACCAACAATGTAAACTTTGAAACGGGAACTATAAACTCAAAACAAGAAATTTGCCCAAAAAATCCCGAAAAAACATGAAAAATAGTGCTAAAAATGAAAAGTGTGTATACTAGAATGATGATTTTTTAAGGGTCAATTTTGAACATGTTTTAAAAATGGCAGTGAGAACGAATTTTTTGTGCAAAAGCCAGCCTGAAAATGAAAAGTGCTAATAATGGAACAAAGAATTTTTCTTTTTAGGGTTAATTTTAAACATTTTTAAAAAATGCCAGTAAAATCGAATTTTTATGTGCAAAAATTGTGCAAAAAACACCCTCAAAACGAAAAGTGTTGATGCTCGAATAACATTTTTTTTTGGGTAAATTTTCAACATTTTGAAATAATGGTGTAAAAGATTTTGCTATGACTCTGAAAAACATTAAAATTTCAAAAAAATAATGAAAACATAAAAATAAAAATAAAAACGACTAAAAAAAACACACAAAAAAAAGTTAAAAAAAAATACCAAAACGTAAATAAAAATATATATTAAAAAAAAAAAAAAAAAAAAAAAAAAAAAAAAAAAAAAATTAACCTATAAAATATAAGAATTAAAAATTTAAAAGAATTTAAATAAATAATAAGAAAAACATATTTTCAAAAAAAATAACATTATTTTTTAATGTGATAAACCATTAAAAAAAATTGGAAAAAAATAAAATAAAAGAAAATAAACTATAAAATTAAGTAAAAATAAGAAATTTTTAAAAAGCATTAAGAAAAACTAAAAAAATTAAGTTAAATTAAAAACAAACTAGATTAAAAAAAATAGAAAAATAACAAAAAAAATTAAAAAACTACAAAAACTAAGATTAAAAACATTTTCAAAAAACTCTAAAAAACAAAAATATGCTGAATTAAAAATAAAATAAAAACCCAAAAAACAATTAAAATTTTTAAAAAATACATATTTTCAAATTAAACATCATTTTCAAAAAAAACATTAAAATTAAAAAAAAAAAAAAACTAAATATATTTTTTAAAATAACATTTAAAATATATATATTTTACATATATATATATATATATATATATATATATATAACAAAATTTATTTTTTATTTAAAAAAAACAATTTTATCAGCCACCGACCCCACGGGCGGCCGGGCGGTGACTATTCGATTCCGAGAATCGAATAGCCACTTCCCGACCACCCCCACGGGCGGTTGGGCAGTGGCTATCCGATTCTTGGAATCAGGTAGCCACTACTTAGCCACCTGTGGGGGTGGCCGGGTGGTGGTTATTGGATATACACTTCAAGGGTGGTCAGGGGTTGGTTATCTGATTCCGAGAATCGGATAGCCACCGCTTGACTTTCGGTGGAGGTGGTTATCTGATTCTCGAAATCGAATAGCCATCGCTCGATCGCTCGATCGCCCGTAGGGGTGGCTATCCGATTCTCGGAATCAAATAGCCATCGCTCGGATGCTCGTGGGGATGGCTATCCAATTCTCGGAATTGAATATCCGTCGCTCGATTGCCCATGGGGGTGGCTATCCAATTCTGATGGGGGTGGCTATCCGATTCTCAGAATCGGATAGTCACTGCCCAGCCACCAGTGGGGATGGTCGGGCGGTGGCTATCCGATTCTCATCACCCGGCCACCCCCACGGGTGGCTGGGCGATGGCTATCCGATTCCGAGAATCCAATAGCCACCGCCCAGCCACCCATGGGGGTGGCCAGGAGGTGGCTATCTGATTCTCAGAATCAGATGGCCACTGCTCGGCCGCCCGTGGGGGTGGCCCACCACCCCCATAGGCAGTCGGGTGGTGGTTATTCGATTCTGATTAAGGGAACTGATACTGTTATGTGTTCAGTATTTGTAATATGTGATTTTCGCATTAATTTTTAAGTTAATCATTACTTTTTGAAAAAAAAGTCATTATTATTATTTTTTTGACATGAAATTCATTAAAAAAAAACTATTATTTAACCATTTTTAGTTAAAATTTTCGTATAAAAATTGTGATTTTAACATGTCAATTCTAGCAAAAAATTATCAAAACGCGTACTTTTTTAGTTATATTTATGTTAAAAATGGTTATTTTTATGTCCATTGTTAAAAAATATTTTTTTTAGAAACAACTATTTTATGTGGATTGAAAAATTAATTAAGGATGTATAAATACGTAGAATATCAAAAATTCAAAATATCGACCTTCTAATTTAAAAATGAAAAACAATAAAAACCTCACTACAAAAAAATTAAAATTAAAATAAAAACAAGAAAATATGAAGAAAACGATCACTTCAAAAATTATTAAATTTACAAAATAATTATTTACATTTCATACGTTAGAAAATTTAAAGTCAAAAAATAGGTCTTTTAAAAAAAGGGTCTGATGCAGAATTACCACTTTTTTAAATCATCATGAAAATCACTACCATTCTAAAACGCAATGTACATAAAAAAAATTAAAGTGCCAAAAACTATGCTCTAAAAGAAACATGTGTGTTCTGCATCACCCCTTTTCAAAATCAGGTCACTTTTTTGCTATCTCTACGAAACGGGTAATAGTATCAGTTCTCATTTCAAAGTTCACATTGTTAACCACATATTCTGCTTCGGCTATATATAACACAATTGAAATGTGTTTCTTGCTGAGCCAAGACACTAGCCTGGAACCCATATAGAATGCACCACCACTAGTGCTTTTTATGTCATCAACACTTCCTGCCCAATCTGCATTTTATATGCATGAAGAGTAAGATCTGTATTTCTAGGATACCATAAACCAAAGTTTTGTGTTCCTTGAAGATATATGAAAATCCTTTTGACTGCCTGAAGGTGTGATTCCTTTGGATTTTCTTGGAATCTTCCAACTATTCCTACTGCATGCATGATGTCAGGTCGGGTACTTGTTAGATAAAGCAAACTTCCAATCATGGATCTGTACGTTGGTTAATGTACTGTTGTTGATTCATCATTTGAGCTGACACTGCATCCTGTTAACATTGGGGTACATACAAGTTTAGAATCTTCCATGCCTTACTTTTTCAAGCTCTGTTTGAGATATTTGGATTGTGAGAGAAAAATACCATCTTTATTTTGTTGAACTTGTAGAGAAAGAAAATAAGTAAGCTCACCAAGCAAGGACATTTCAAATTCTTGCTGCATTACTGAAGCAAAATTCTGACTCATGGATTCTTCATTGCTACCAAAATGATATCATCAACATAAACAACAATTATTAGCAATTTATCAATGTCAATCTTTGCATATAGATTGCTATATGCTGACCCTTTTGAAAAACCATGTTGGTAGAGACATTTGTCAAGGCGGTAATACCAAGCCCTTGGAGCCTGTTTTAGATCATAGAGAGCCTTTATGAGTCTGCATACAAGTTTTGCATCATTTCCAAGAATGAATCCTTCTAGTTGTTCAATATAGACTTCTTCTTCTAAGTCTCCATTAAGGAAGGCAGATTTTACATCCATTTGGTATACTTTGAATTTCTGAAAGCTAGAAAGAGCAAAAAACATCCTTATGGCTTCATGTCTAGTAATAGGTGCAAAAGTTTCTTCAAAATATATACCTTTTTGTTGAGCATATCCTTTACAAACAAGTCTGGCCTTGTTTCTAATAACTTCTCCATTTTCATTTAGATTTATTTTGAATATCCATTTAGTTCCTATGATATTTTTATCATGAGGTCTAGGAACTAATTCTCAAGTATTATTCTTTTCAATTTTCTCGAGTTCTTCATTCATGGCCTTGACCCAACATTCATCTTTGCATGCTTCATTTACATTTTGAGGTTCAGTGAAGGATAGTAATTCTAGATAGCTTGAGGTTTCTATAATAGTTCTTCTTGTCTGTACACCTGCCTCTTTTTCCCCTAAAATTTGAGTCTCTGGATGATTTTTCTCAACATACCTGGATGGAGTATTTTCTTCTACCGTTATCTCTTCTTTTGGTGCTTCATTGGTTTCTTCTTTAGAATCATTTTGATTTGATGTGGGAAAATAATCCCCATCTTCTTCATTGTCATAATCTTTGTTTTTTATCTGTTTTGGATTTTTGCATGCTTCATCAACTACAACATCAATACTTTCAACAATTTTCCCAAGTCTTTTATTATAACATTTATATCCTTTACTTCGAGAAGAGTAACCAAGAAGAATACCTTCATCTACTTTGGGTTCAAACTTGCCAAGTTTTTCATCAGTCTTTTTGATATAACAATTGCTTCCAAAAACTTTAAGTTATTTTACAGTAGGAGTCTTACCATACCAAAGTTCATGTGGAATTTGAGTGTTGTTTACCTGAATATTGGCTTGGTTGATAATAGTTACGGCGGCGAATGCAACTTCACCCCATAAGGTTACAGGTGTTCCAAATTCATCTAGCATAGCTCAAGCCATTTGTTAAATAGTTTAGTTCATTCTTTCTACCACTCCATTTTGTTGAGGAGTCCTTGCAGTGGAGAACTACCTTTTTATTCCATGTTGTTCACGAAAGTCAAAGAATTCATCCGAGGTAAATTCCCCTCCTCGATCAAATATGAGGCATTGGATTTTGCAATTTGATTTATTTTCAACCAAATCTTTGAAGGCTTTGAACTTTTCAAATGCTTCATCTTTATGCTTTAGAAGACCTATCCAACACATTTTGGAAAAATCATCAATGAACAAAATAAAGTATTCTTCTCCACGAGGTGACTTTTTCCTTGATGGTCCACATAAATCAGTATGGACAAGTTCAAGAGGCTTACTAACCGACCCTTCCTTTTCAATGAAGTGAGATCTAGTTTGCTTGCTGAGTTGACATGATTTTCATATTTTATTTTCGGGGATGCTAATATCTGGAAGATCACGAACTGCCTGGAATCTGCATGCTTTTCTTATTTGAGAAAAGCTTAGAAGTCCCAATATTCTATACCACATCCAGTTTTCATCATTTTTTCTTAGATAGGACTGTTGTTGTCCTCCCTTGAGTATGTATAAGTTGTTTGGAGTTCGTGTACCTTTCATCACGGTTTCTCTTGTATCAAGCTCACAAACAACACATCCATTTGATCAAAACACCACTTCATTTCCTTGATCACACATTTTACTAACACTGAACAAGTTATGATTTAGACCGTCTACATACATAACATTACCAACTTTAACCTTTTCTTTCAAGAAAATAGAGCCTTTACCTTTTATTACAGCAGGAATGTCATTTCCAAATGAGACATTCTTTTCCTTTTCTAAGGCATTATATGAGTGAAGTTTTTCTTTGTCACTTGTCATGTGTTTTGAGCATCCACTGTTGATGTACCACTGATTTTATTGTCCTTTTCCATACAAAGCTATACCACATCTTTTTGTTTGAGGTTCTTTCCTTCTCCATATCTTGGGATTTAATGGAGTTTGCTCCTTTTGAGTTGTTTGCCGAAATTTTCTCCTGCATTCAAATTCTTCATGGCCAAAGTTGTTATAGATTTAGAATTCTATATCATTTTCAAGAAGAGAAAAGATACTATATGAACTTTTCTTGATCCCTGTCACATTCATTTGATTTTGTGCTTCTCTAGTCATGATGGTTTTGTAAGCAACACATTGAGCACCTTTGTGTCCAAAATTATGACATGAAAAACATTGACCATTAAATAAGTTCCTATGATTATCGAATCTAATGACCTGGTGATTGTAGTTTCTATTGATATTCATATTTGGAGCAAATTGAGTATGGTTTACCTGAGGTTGGTTGTGGCTTTTGTTCATCCTTGAAACAAATTGAGTCTGATTTACCTGGTGATCTAGTTTATGCCTTCGCTGGCGATTGTCATATTGTTCATTGTTCTTTGCTGCATAAAGATAGATTTTAGTGGAGGTTGACGGTTTCTATGACTGAGATGCTTCTTCAGTATATCTAAGACCTTTCTTTATCAGAGGAGAACATTGCACTTTGATAATTTCATTTAAGGTTTCTGATCCTTTAGCAAATATAAGATTGAGAGATTTCATTTTCTCAAGATCCTTTCTTAGACCCACAATTTCACATTCTATTTTTCATTGTGTTTTTATTTTTCAACAAGTTGGTATGTCAAGGTATCTATAATCATATTATTTTCCTCTAAACAAATTTTGAGTTTAGAGATTTCTTCATGAAGGTCATCTTCTTCTAAAGCATCCCAAAAATTATCATTGTCATAAGCCATTAGAAGTCTATAGTCATTACTATTTTCATCTTCATCACTATTTGATAAACCATAGCTATCTTCATGAGTATAGTAACTCTTTTTACTTACAACTTGTTTTCTATTTCATTTTGCATATTCTTTCCCTTATCAGATTGATCTTTATGAGGAAATTTGGCAGCATAATGATCGACTCTACCATAGGCAAAACATTTGAAGGGTAGTTTACCTCTAAATCTTCTGGAACCCCGTTGAAGCTTGTTAACAAAGTTTACTTCATCTTCTTCTTCTGAAATATATCCTGATTCATTGAGTTCTTCCTTTCCTTTTGTTGAAGCTTTAAATGTAGCTTCTCCCATATCTTATGGAACTCCTTTTATCATCTCAAAGGTAGTTAAGATTCTGTGAAGTTGTGTCATAGTGATAGTCTGCAAAACCTGTTTTTCTTCTATGGCAGACACTTTTGATTCAAATTTAGCAAACAAGGATCTTAAAACTTTCTCAACTAAGGTAACTTCCTTTATATCTTCACCCAAATTCTTCATACAATTGACAACCTCATCTATACGTAAGAAGTAACTAGTTATACTTTCATCATTTTGCATCTTAAGAGTTTCATATTGAATTCCGAGAATTTGAAGTTTAGCACGTTTTACCTGAGAGTCTCCTTCGTAGCTCAGAATTATTTTGTCCCATATTTCTTTGGCTGATTTGAGCTACATAACTTTGAAAAACTCAGATTGTGACAGACTTCCCAATAATGTATTGACAACCCTGGCATTGGTTTCATATTGCTTTTTACCTATCGTATCTATAGGAATTGCTGATGGAAATGTATATCCTCCTTCCACGATTTCCCAGAAATCTGTTCCAAGTGATTGTAGATAGGTTGTGGTTCTTATCTTCCAATAAACAAAGTTGATCCCATCAAATATTGGCAGTTTGATGGATCCCACGCTTTCTTTATTACTCATGATGATGGATCTCCCTTCAAGAAATCAAGCTTCTTCTAAAGTACCTACTCTGATACCAATTGTTGGAAATAATACTGAGAGTTTGGGGGGGGGGTGAATCAGTGTTATCAGGTAAATATTTTTATTTCCCAAACAAATTTGTATACACTACTTCAACTAAGTGAACCATCATGTACACACGATTGTACTTAAAGAAACCAGTGTATATGTAGAGAACTTTTCATTTACCCAATTTATCATGCATTGAACTTTAACTAGTATATCAGAGATTTATTAGACAGTGTAGTAAAAGCATAATAAAGCATCACACATAAAAAACACACATGAACACCAAGATATAAGGTGGAAACCCGATGTGGGTAAAAACCACCTGCTGTTGTCGTCTCTATCTTCTTTTAATAATAAGAAAATCTGTTTACAATCTTGTACTAGTGCAAACTTATATCAGTGTACAGGCTTCTACCTGCAGAAGGTTACAACCTTCTCTTATTCTCCAGCTTCTACTAGAAGGGAGCTACAACCCCCTAACTCTTGTACTAGCTAATATGTTTACTAGTACATAGGTGGTGACCTACAGAAGGCTATGACCTTCTTTCTTCCTTCAAGGATCACGTTTCATAAATTTTTAGACTGGATCCATCAATAACATCATAATTCAATCATCAAATACATCTACATCAACCAATCACTGAAACTCAACCACAACTGAATCAATCAATCATTTTGACAACCCATCATTAAATCACAATCAATCTGATCATTCACAATACTATCACCAGAATACAGTAACGAGAACCCACACCAGAACTCAAAACTCTCCAACAGCAAACAGAAAAAACTGAAACATACTTTATGAGGTATCCACTACTTCCATGTGTCGAACCTGCGTGTATACGCGCTTTTATCAAAGCCAACCAGCGTACACATTTGCAAATATTAATTCATAATTCTGCATCTATTCTGGACTTCAATTATACCCAGATCATAATATTTATAGAACAACACATGTGTCAGTATTTAGATCTAGACTATACATGATCAAACCACATAATGATAATTCATTCCAAGCCTTAAGATCCTGATCCATCATTAGATCTTATCCTTCATCAACCGCTAAGGTTCATCCTTGGTTCAGATCAAGCACAACACCATAAGCCAATAACCTGCATACTGGATCTCACACTTCATCAGATATTCGATACTTGCACACCTAGCCTAATGATATTCTCCTCTTTTTATAGTTTTAGGCCTTTCTCAATACCATGGACCAAAACCACTTAGGACCAATACCTTGGACCAAATACCTAGGGTCAATACCTCGGACCAGATACCTTGGAATAATACCATGGATCAAAATACCATAGACCAAATGCCTTTGACCAAAAACTTAGTTTTCCAAGATATACGTGCTTTTATTTCTGTGAAAGTGCGTCTGTATGTATATGCTACTTGTGGTCAGTGAACCTGCGTGTACGCAGCTTGGTCAAGGTGAACCTGGGTATACCTCTCTTTCTTTATTCTTTGTAGTCCGATCTGTAATTCTTTGTTGTTAACATGTTGTGCTGTGATATTTCATCCGAGTGAGTTTCCATCAAGGATAACACCTATATCATAATTCCAACAGAAAACACTCCTAACGTAAGCAGAAAGAAGGTTGTTGTATATATTTGTCAAAACAGTGAGGAGTTGGTTGTCTATCTCTGTCAAAACAACAAGCATTTAGAAGCAGCTTCTCATATTAGTCAAGGCCATGAACACCTAGAGGAGGCTCATCCTCTTTCCCTTGCACAAGTACCTTCATTCTAAGTGGTTGTGATTGGAGTAAAGTCTCCTAGAAATTTTGAATTGTAGTGAGGTTTCTTCCCTCGTATATTATTATCATTGAGCCTTGTAAAATTGTCTCATTGTTTATTTAAGGTAGGATTGATTCTATTCCGAAGTTCAATACCATTTGTAAAGTCTTCCTTGAGGACTTGAGCCTTTCTTACTTTCAAGGGCTCTCCTTTTGATAACATCATAATAATAAAGCAATATTTTTCTTTGGAGCTTGTTGAAACATCCCCTTGAAATCCATCCCCTTCTCTCTTTTGAGAGAAGATCTCCTTCTTTCTTAGTGCTTGATTAGCTTACCATTTCTTTCTTGAAGATAGTTTTGGTTTGTTAATTCTCTATTTCATCTCACTTCATTTTCAAGCTAATTTTTATGATCACATGTTAATTATTCACTTAACAAGTTCTCGATTTTATTTCATTTAGCTTCCATTACATTTTAATTTCCATCTACAATCTAGTCGCAATTTCACATTAGCATAATTTTTATTTAAATTATAATAATTACTTACCTTAAGTTTCATGTTCACATTGATTCAATTCATTTGTAATTTGTTTCATTTGGAAAGTTTACTTTTAGCAATTTTATAAACTTAGAGAAAACTTTGCAAGTTTCATCTAGTTTACTATTTCATTTTCATACAATATAATTTTAACAATCTCATTTTCCTATATTTACTTGCACTTTGTAACACCATTCTCACTTGGTCCATTGTCATAACATATCATATTATAATTGAAGATACATGTGGTAGAGCATTTGCAATTCAAGGCACTTGAGTTATTATTTCAGCTTGTAATCTAATTTTCTTTCATTGGCTTTGTTTAACTGAGAAATTATTACATATTTCATTAACCATTGTTATAACTTAATATCATGTTGTGCTCAAAGTAATTATAATCGTAAGTGGATTGTTATGTCTTTTATTTGAAGCATATTGTTACAATTATATCTCATTGGAACATTGCATCAACATTTTGATATTTTTTTTGCATATTAGAGTTAGACTTGCATCTCTAAAATCTACCTCTGAGAATAACCTTGGTAGAATAAAAAATTTAGGACAAGTCTCCCTAAATGTCATTAAATTTGATCAATTTGAGTTTAGAGTAAGGTTAAAACACGTTACTTTATAGTTCTAACACTGTTGTCGATTCCTTGTAAGAATGGAGGCACGTGGATTTTCAAGAAGGCTAGGAAGGGTATCGTTAACAATGGACTTTTGCCTCCTCAGCCTATCCTTCTTGCAAGCCACCCTAGTCCTGATCAATTTTCAATAAATTGAGGGGAGATTCCTCACCATAGATTAGACATTTAATTAATATAAACCAAGATCCTTGCATTCACATGGTTTAAATTTTGCATTCATTTATCTAACATCATCTAATTTGGCATATTGTTGATTTGTGAGTATTATATCTTGCTTTCACATTACATTGTACCTAGCTTGTACTTGTTATCTAAATTACTTTCTCATTATCCTTTGATATTATCCCATTTTATTTCAGCATCTCTTTGAAGTAAAGGTACAAGTTTCATTCATCTTACAACATCTATCTTGTGCTTATATTTCATTTGATGATATCATCTTGTACTAACACATGTCTTATAGTATTGTAGTCCTTGTAACTTGAGGAGTTATTCCCATTTTGCAAGTATATAATATTTACTTGAGCATTTCTTATAAGGCACTGATTTCTCATCTTTACTTTTGTTGAATTCCATATTGATATGAATCAAATTCATCTTTTACATCGCTCATTAACTCTTGAACTTGCTAATTTTAAATCAAGTTGCATTGAGAAGTGATTGACTTTCCCTTAGTCTCCTAGAAAATTTTCTTTTCAACAAGTCTTTCTTTTAGAAACCTTCCTTAGTGTCCACCCCCTCAGCTTTAGCTAAGAGAGATCCTAGATGGAGAGAGTTGTGATTAGGTGACAACCTCTTCTCTGAGCTTTTCCACCAAGACCACACCTAGTGGGGTTGAGGATTTTTCCCACATGAACTCAGGTGTATCAATGAGGCACCAACATGACTCAATCAGTTCAAGTGTTTTGATGTGATCATCTTTTCCATCCGATCTTTATGTATGTGTTCATTTTTTCTAATCTCGTCATTAACTACGTTCTTCGCTCATCAACCACTACAAGTGTTTCTGCCAAATAGTTTATGCTTCTCTTCTTAGACACTTTGTCAACTTTGTCTTAATCATTGTTATTGATTTAATATATTTTTATGTTGAACAAGTCTTCTTCTTTGCCACTACATTGATTACATGAAAGAAAAATTTGACTTGAGTTTTTAGGATTCTCTAACTGCTAGAACCTTTGCCTACACAAGCCTTAACTTTATATTGTTTGATAGAGTCAACTAACATATTCTAGATAGCAATTTCATTAATAATACTTACATTACAATGTCAATTCAATGAATGTGACGTAATCAACAACATAACATTTTTTTTCCATTTACCAAACCATTTCCTTCATGTAACTCACAAGGTCTACTGATATATTAATACACTATTAAATCTGGTGATGTGGGAATGAGAACACGTAAATACTCCATATGTGATTGAAACATCTAGTTGATAAGTGTACAAGCATTAATGGTTGAATTCATTCATGATCGATTCGGCTAGTTCACTAATATACCTCTTTCATTTCTGGATAGAGATGTTGACAAAGTACACTTCATTCTTAATAGTTGGTATCAACCAACATAAGTCATGAGTGAAAATGTTAGTCAAATAACATTAATTTCAACTTCCATTGATTTGGATTAGTATAAAACTCCAAGTAGTGTCCAGCCTATATTCCACCAAGAAACATTTCAGGAATAGTAATTCACTTATCAACATTTGCAACAAAAATATATTTTCATTCTCTCTCGCAATGTTGTAATTTATTCGAATTTACACCCACATTTTTATTAATGTTGGAAAGTCACGCGTTATATGGGAGAATTTACATTGCATATACACCACTATTTACAATGAACATAAGTCATCTTCCTACAAATTGTATTTTTATATTTCCATTAATAATTTTCATTTATCATCCAATGAAGGAGTAAAGATGTAATCACTTGTTGGAATAACCATATTCTTGATGACATTTTTGGGTACATCCCAACATCAAAAAATTTGATTCAAGCTTGTTTGGCACTGCAAAATTATTAGAGCATGTATAAAGATCTAGTTGAATAATAATTGCACAAACTTGCAATAATTGAAAAGGAAAAATGAAAAAGGAATGAATTTGAATACTCAATATTGGTTTTAGAATCAATACATAAAGCAACTAAGCATTAGAGAAATTTTGAGGTAAAAAATGGGCCCCAAAACAAAATTGTACAACAAAAATAGCCTTTATAAGAACCAATAGGATTCAATATGATGATGCCAATCATGGTGAACGATTCACCATTTTTAGAGTAAAAATGTAAAAAGGTAACAAAATAAAAAAATAAAAAAACTATTTTTTCAACTCATATTTTCAACTTATATCCCAAGGATTTTACTCAAATTTCAAGACAGGACATTCATTGGATGTGGAATTTAATTTTTCATTCAAGGAGTACCCATGTTGCATACTTTTAATGGACCCTACTACATGAAAAGTGTTAAATACATGAAAAATATGATTACAATCATGTTTTTTCTTATATTTCGCATTTTTTGTATAGGGCCCTTCGAAAATATGCAACATGGGTACTCCTTGGATGAAAAAATAAATTATGCATCCAACGAGTTCCCTCGCTCGAAATTTGAGTAAAATCATAAGGAGATAAGTTGAAAATACAAGTTGAAAAAATAGTTTTTTTTTTTTTTTTTTCCTCCAAAACTTAATGAGGTAATTTAATCTTATTTTATTATTTCCAATACTATTTTATAATATTCCTTACGAGGCCCATTTTAGACCTCAATTTTTTTCTAATGTTAATCTTAGTTATACATGCAATAACTAAGGCTAATTAAAGCTAACTAAAGCTAAGTGTGTTTTATGTTATGTTAATGTGCACATGCACCACATGCAAGCACTAGAGTTAACTAATCACAGTTATGTGCACACCACATGTAAGCACTAGATTTAACTAACATTAACTAAGTACACATCACATGCAAGAACTAGAGTTTAACTAAAGCTAATTAAGGCTAACTAAGTGCATGTACACCAACACCCCCCTTTAAGCATAAATTAGGTGAGTATGATGCAAAAATGAATGTGTCCTGACAATAAGGTCATTTTAGGTACCCATGTATAATTCTTGAAATGAGGAAAGAGAGAAAACCCAATGGCAAGAGAACACCCCTCAAAATACAATGCAAAAAGTAGAGAAAAGACAACTTCTATGTAATCATGTCTTTAACCCCGAGATGATCTCGCAAAATTTGAAACTTCTACTCAGCGAAAGTCTTCGTGAAGATGTCGAAAGTCTACTCAGAGCTAGGATAGTACTGAAAATCGATGATCCCATCATGAATCAATTATTTGATGAAGTGCATGTAGATCTCGATATGTTTGGTCTATTTCGTTGCACTAGATCTCCGCAAAACTTTAGTGTACTCTAATTGTCACACCATATGATAGTCAGATGATGGACGCTCATACCAAGATCAAAAAGGAAATGTTGTAGCGAAATTGCTTGAATAGTGGGATTGACTTCTTCTCTGTACCCAGTCTCCACTGATGACAAAGTAATGCCAACTTGCTTCTTTCTTGTCCAACAAATTGGGTTGGGTCGCAAACTAAGTACACAACCGGAGGTGGACTTGCGATCAAGATTTTCGCTATCCAAATCTAAATCTGTGAACCTAATGAGATCCAAAGAATAATTTGTTTCATAATGAATCCCATTGGTGATCGTCCCCTGGACATATCGAACCGTGCGCTTTTCATCTTTCCAGTGTCACTCATGTGGATCGTGCATGTATTTGGAGACTACTCCTACGACATATGAGAGATTAGGAAGGGAGTGAGTGAGATAAAGAAAACTCCCCACAAGCTAACAGTACAATGTGTAATCAACCAATGATGTGTCTTTGCCATTCTCAACCTTTATCCCTTATAAGAAAGGTGTGGTTGTTGGCTTGCAAGCACTCATGTGAAAACGTACCAAAAGGTCTCTAGCATACTTGGTAGAGAAATGGTAATCCCAGAACCATTTTGATTTATCTCTAGTCCAAGGAAAATTTTTAGCAAGCCCATGTTTATCATAGAAAATTGTTTATGCAGTGCAGTTTTAATCACAACAATGGTAGAAACTGAACTACCTATTATCAAAATATCATCTAATAAGAGTGCTATGATCAACAAGGAGTCAATTTTCTTCAAAAAATAAACATTGGAATCAGATTTTGCGACGTACAAAATTTTGAGATAACAAATAGGAATCCATCTTTGCATACCACACTTTATGTCTCTACTTGAGGCAATAGAGAGATTTCTTTAGTTTGCATACCAAAGATTAATTTTTCACATATCCTTGCAGTTGTTCCATGTAAATTTCCTCCTCTAGGTCACCATGAAGAAAGGAATTCTTCACATCCATATGATGCACCTCCCACCATCTTATTGTTGCAATGAAGAGAGATAGTCGAATGAAACCCATTTTTTCCACTAGAGTAAAAGTCTCATCATAATCAACACCATGTACCTATTGACAACCTTTGGCCGTCAACTCTGCCTTATATCAACTAATTTGGCCATCTATTTCTTTCTTGGTCTAGTAAACCGACTTGCACCTAACAACTTTACGATTGGAAGGTAGCAGAAATAGGTCCCAATTCTAATTCTCAATGAGAGAGTTGTATTCCTCATCCATAGTTGCTTCCCATTTAGGATGTGCAAATTCTTATTCATAAGTTTGTGGATCAAATGCATGCATCTTATAAGCGTGCATGGGCATGCATGGCTCCATAGCTAAGTGTTGATAAATGGCAACAAGAAATTCCAGTTTAATTTGTCCTTGAATTAAATTGTGAATTAAATTCGAATTCTATTCTCATAGAAACTTAAAATAGTTAAATTAAGTTTATTAAACTTACTTAACTTAGGAAATTCGAGTTTGAAGTCTTTTGAATGTCATTTATATGTTCTACCTACTTTGTAGGAGTCCAGTGTGAGTTAATTGTGAGTTGTAAAATAGAAGACTCAGTTCCATGAGTCAGTTCAGTTAAATTAGTTCTCAAACTGATTGAGAGAACAAATAGTGAGTTAATAGTTAGTGGTGACACTAATGAACTCCACCAGTGCTACTCTAGTTAACTAAATATTTACTCATCAGAAACTCATGCATGTTAATTCTGAGAAAGACCCAGTTGAGACTAGAGTGCAGGGATAGTGTACTATTTGTTTTAGATTTTTCTAAGTTTCACTGATAGTGCATGCAATCAGGAACTGATCCTTGAGGATTGCACTATTTTTAGAGGCTTTATTTCCCTTTAAATACAAGTTATCCTCCATAGGAATTACACATTGGAATAGAAAATTGGAGAGCTTTTGAAGAGGCTAAGGTTTGGCCTTGAGCTTTCTTATGAGTTGGAGATTGAAATTGCTGAGTGCTAGGATTATTCTAGAGAGAACAAGCATTGTAATTTCATCTTGATTTTCTGGATTAATACAAAACAGATAGTGGGGTTTTGAGCCGTGGATTTCCCCGGCTATTTGTTGTGTTATGTTCCTTTTATTCTCTTCCTCTATTGATTATTGTTTTCTTGATTTTTATGGGCTTCTGTTGTAAAGAGTAGAAGCATATTCTTGTCTCTTGCTTTAGCAAATTGCATTAGCTTGTGAATCTACAAGATTTTCTACATGGTATCAGGGAAAGATTATTTTTTGGGCTGAGAGTTTGTAGAGAATATCTGAGAATTTTTGTGCAAAATTTTTAGAAATAAATTGCAGATCTGGATTCCTTGGGAACATACCCAAATTCAAAAAAAAATATCGACTGAATCAGAGTTTGAATGAGGGAGATATCGTTGATTTAAGTCAGCTCTCTAGAGGATATTTCAAAGTTTTGAGTTTTGGGTTATAGGTGAAAGTCAAATTTTCATACATACTTCAATATTGGCAGGTGGCGTTCCATGGGTTGAGGCTTGAGTATGCCTTGGAAGACTGCTCAAATTTTATATCCTAGAGTGACAGGATGGAGGTTGTGCTAGAAGATAATGGCTTGAAGGAATTCATTGATCAAGAAGTCCCCAAGCCAGCAGCTACAGATGCACAGAACTTGGCCGAATAGAAGAAGTGTGTGGCGAACGCAAGGCGGATAATCCTTGAGGGAGTTCGAGATCATATTTTCTCGAGTCTCCATGGAAAGGAAACCCTGCATGCTATGTGGAAATCATTGACGGACTTGTATAAGAATAACAACGATTGAAGGAACTTGGCACTAAAGGATAAACTTCGTAAAATCGAGATGGAGAAAGGCAAGATGATTCCAAAGTACTTGACCAAGTTCACTCAATGTATGGATGAACTTGGAAGTGTTGGAATCATGGTTTCTGAGGAGGATATGGTGAGCCTTGCTCTTCTTGGACTTCCAAAGAGTTGGCATAGTTATCAAGACTTTGTCAATGGTCAGGAGAAGCTGCTAGATTCGGAACAACTATGGTCGGACTTGATGTAGGATGAGATCAGGAGGAACACTAGGGATGGCTCTTCATTAAAGAATGATGATGAAGATAACTATGCCTTAGCAATTAAGGCAAGGAAGGGGAAAGGTAAAATTTCTCATTCCAAATCAGATTCTTATCATGGAGGTAAGAAGAAGGACATGAAAAAAGTTAAATGCTTTCATTGTCACAAGATGAGTCACTTTGCTACAAATTTTCCATTGAAGAAGTCCAAGGAGAAGTCCTCAGGAGGAGCAGCGGGTGAAGCTTTGGCCTCACAATTTGAATTGGAATTTTCCCTCATTGCATGCATGGTGTCTTCAATGATGGGAAGTCTCTGGTACTTAGACAGTTGAGCTTATTTCCACATGACTAGTGACAAAGAGTTATTCGGTGAACTGGAGGAGAAAGATCTCAAGATGCATATCAAGATGGGTGATGCTAGTAAGTATAGTGTTACTGGTGTGGGAACTATAGATTTTCAGAGGGAGCATGCAGCTCCACTCACCTTGAAGAATGTTATGCATGTACCTGGACTGATGAAGAACTTGGTATCTGTTGCCATGCTTGATGATAGAGGTTACGATGTGATATTTTTGAAAGGAAAGGCGTTCCTTTGACACATAGCCACAGGTCCAGTAAAGAAGTTAGGGATTTGAGTTTAGAATCTCTATAAGATAGAGGTAGAGGATTGTGTTTCTTTGAGTTCAAAAGCGAAAAAGATGTTGAGTCAAGATATCGGCAAGTTGTGGTACAGGCGATTGGGACACTTGCATCATGGGGCTTTGAATATATTGTAGCAAATCTCTACTAGCCTTCCCAAAGGTATGCTTGAGCAAGTTAATAGATGCAAGGTTTGTACTTTGGGAAAATACACCAAGTCTTCCTTTGGAGACAGAGATAGTCAAGCAGAGTCTATGTTGGAGAGAGTCCATTCATATGTGTGTGGGCCAACAACATCCACGACCAAACACAGGTATTATGTTATATTTTTTGATGAATATTCTCGTAAATGATGGGTATTTTTTAAGCAGAAAAAGGATAAAACTTTCACAAAGTTTTGAGAGTTCAAAGCATTGGTAGAGAAAGAGAATAGCAAGAAGGTTAAAGCTCTATGGGGTGATAACGGTGGTGAGTATGTATCCAATGGGTTTAAGAACTTCTATTCAGTGGAAGGGATTAAACGAGAGTTGATGGCACCCCATAACCCTCAACAGAATGGGGTTGACGAGAGGAAGAACATGAGCATCATAGGGACAGCAAAGGCAATGTCGTATGATCAGGGATTACCACTACACTTATGGGTTGAGGCATGCAACATAGCGGTTTTTGTTGAGAACCATAGCCCACATTGGATAATTGAGATTAAGACACTACATGAGGCTTATTCTAGTAAGAGGCTAGATGATGGTCACTTTAGGATTTTTGGGTCATCAGTTTATTGCCATGTGAGAAAAGATGGACGGAAGAAGCTTGAGCCAACAACAGAGTTGGGGATCCTTGTGGAGTACACTGATACACCCCACAACTATGGGGTGTACATGTCGACTAGTCAGATGACAGTGGTTCACAGGGATATCAAGTTCGATGAGGAGAAATCCATGCAAGTATCACTTGAGAGGGAGCTTGAGCTACATGTGGATGAGGAATTGTTAGCTACTAAGGTTGATGGGCCTCAGATTGATGTGGAGCAGCCACATGCAAAGGTTCAGAGAGTGGAGACATCCACTTAGGAAGAGTCTTCCAAAGAGGGAAGAAAGCACACTAGAGAGGCTGACAGGTTGTTGGATGATGCATGGGAGAATGTGGGAGAACCCTCTTCTCAGAGTAGACATAGGAGGTCACCAGAGAGCTACACTGGATACATGGCACTTATGGGTGCATGTGTTATGACAGAGCCATCTTCCTTTTAGGGAGCAGTGGAGCAGTCGGTTTGGGTTGATGTGATGGTGGAGGAGTATGACTCCATAGTTCGAAACAGTGTTTGGGATGTGGTCCCGAGACTAGAGGACAAGTCAGTTGTGAGCTCTCGTTGGCTTTACAAGGTAAAGCAAGCTGTAGATGATAGTGTGGAGAAGCATAAGGCCGGATTCATGGCCCATGGCTTTTCATAGGTAGAGGAGATTGACCAAGGATAATTTTAGGGGCGAATGTTCGCCCTTTGGCGAAATTAAGGGGTTTTAAATTTTTAGTGGGCGAATATTTTGTATCATAGTACATTTTTACAAATCACCTCAAATAGCCCACCTTATTTTAAGGGAGAGGGTAAAAAAGTAAATTTAGCCCTTGAAATTAGGACTTACAACCTTCCATTCACCCATTTTCAAGAATAGGTTTTATTTAAGTGAATCCTATGGGCCAAATACCATATTTATAAAAGAAGTATGGTAAATTAATAAAAATATAAATAAATGAGAGGTATGGTAAATAAATAAAACATTTTTTATATTTACTCCATAAGTCACCTTATATACATGTAAGGGTGTAAACAAATAAAAATATAAGTAAAGTGGAGGTATGGTAAATAAATAAAACGTCTTTTTATACTTACTCAAAAGGTATGGTAAATAAATAAAAATATAAATAAACTAGACGTATCGTAAATAAATAAAACCTCTTTTTAGATTTAGTCCATAAACCTAGTTCTATTTAGAAGGCTCAAGAAAGAGGTTTTATTTAAGTAAATCCTATGGGCCAAATACCATATTTGTAAAAGAGGTATGGTAAATTAATAAAAATAAATAAAACCTCTTTTTATATTTAGTCCATAAACCTCGTTCTATTTAGAAGGCTCAAGAAAGAGGTTTTATTTAAGTAAATCCTATGGGCCAAATACCATATTTGTAAAAAAGGTATGGTAAATTAATAAAAATAAAAATAAACGAGAGGTATGGTAAACAAATAAAACATTTTTTTATATTTACTCCATAAGTCACCTTATATTTACGAACACTCAAAAAATGGGTTATATTTAGGTGAAACCTATGGCCAAAATACTATGGGACAAATACCATGGACTAGATTGTTATTAATACCATGCAAAAAACCATTATTAACCCTAATATTATAATTAATAAAAATAAAAATGGCACATGGTATTGACCCATGGTATTCACCAAAATGGCACATGGTATTGACCCATGGTATTTACCAAAATGGCACATGGTATTGACCCATGGTATTCACCTGGAATGTAGCCTATTTAAATGGGGGAATTAAACCAGCATGTAGCCTATGCTGAGATTCACTAGGACTTTACAAAGTTTTATTATTTAGTGAAAGACTCGCCAAGATCTTACAAGATTTTATAATTGAGTAAAACATTCGCCATGCCTGGTGAGAGATTCGCCAAAAAATTATATATACATATTATATTATTGATAAAATCGCCTTCCATTTTTCCTATATACCATGGAGATTCGCCCATTTATTATATTTATAAATTTAGGGGGGGTTCTTAAAATTTTCCCTGGGATTGACTATGATGAGACCTTTTCTCCTATTGCAATGTATGGATCAATCAGATTTATTTTGGCACTATCAATACAAATGGGTTTGAAGATCCATCAGATGGATGTGAATACTACCTTCCTCAATGGCATGATTGAGGAAGAGTTGTACATAGAGAAGCCCGAAGGTTTTCAAACCTTGGACCATGAGTTGCATGTGTTTCGACTCTATAGAGAATTGTATGGACTGAAGAAAGCACCTCGTGCTTGATACACCAGGATAGATAGCTACTTCACTAGGTTGGGCTTCACGAAGAGTGAAGTGGATGCAAACCTGTATCACATAGTGGTGGAAGGTAAGTTGTTGATCATTGTAATTTATATAGATGATCTTACACTGACAGGTGATGAGAAGCTCATCAAATCTTGCAACTAGGACCTTGCAAGAGAGTTTGAGATGAAGGACATGGGGCTCATGCATTACTTTCTTGGCATGGAGGTATGGTAGGGAGATGGGGAGTTGTTTATATCACAGGGAAAGTATGCCAACAAGATACTCAGGAGATTCTGCATGGAGAGCAGTTAACCCATGAAAATTCCTCTAGCTAGTAACTGGAGGAAGAAGGATGCTACTTCAAGGGAAGTAGTGGAAGCTACTGTTTATAGGTAGCTTATGGTTTCACTCATGTACTTGATGAACACACAACCGAATATGTGTTATGCAGTTAACCAGCTTAGTCAAGTGATGGTTAGGCGTGCCAAGCTGTATTGGAAGGTGTCAAAGCATGTATTGAGATACCTCAGAGGCACTAATTAGTTTGGGTTATGGTACAAACAGATAGAGGGAGTGAAGCTTCAAGGCTTCACTAATGCATATTGGGTAGGGAGTCCATCTGACAAGAAGAGCACATTAGGGATCTTTAGTATTGCGTCAGTGAACATTTCTTAGTACAACAGGAAATAGAGATTGGTTGCACTCAGTTCAACAGAGGTAGAGTACATGGCTACAAGTTAGGGAACATGTGAGACTATCTGGATGAGGAAGATCCTGGTTGGTTTGTTTGGTCAGGAAATGGATCTAACAATTATTTATTTTGATAATTAGAGTTGTATCAAACTCTCTGAAAATCTAGTCTTTCATGATTGGTCCAAGCATATTGATATCTGGTATCATCATCTCAAAGATTGTGTATTGAGGTGGATCATGTTGTTAGATTACATTCCCACGGAGGAGCAAGATGTTGAAATCTTGACAAAGGCATTGTCAAGATGTAAATTCGAGTTTCATAGAGAAAAGATTGAGGTAGTTGATAATCCATTTCTTGTTGAGAGGGAGTGTTGAGAAATGGCAACAAGAAATTCTAGTTTAATTTGTCCTTGAATTAAGATGTGAATTAAATTTGAATTATATTCTCATAGCAACATAAAATAGTTAAATTAAGTTTATTAATCTTACTTAACTTAAGAAATTCGAGTTAGAATTATTTTGGAAGTCATGTATATGTTCTCCCTACTTTGTAGGAGTCCAGTGTGAGTTAATTGTAAGTTGTAAAATAGAAGACCTAGTGTCATGAGTCAGTTCAGTTAAATTAGCTTTCAAAGTGATTGAGAGAACTAATAGTGAGTTAACAGTCAGTGGTGACACTAATCAAGTCCACCATTGCTACTCTAGTTAACTGAATATTTACTCATCAGAAACTCATGAATGTCAATTCTGAGAAAGACCCAGTTGAGACTAGAGTGCATGGATAGTGTACTATTTGTTTTATATTTTTCTAAGTTGCACTGATAGTGCATGCAATCATGAATTGATCCTTGATGGATTGCGCTATTTTTAGAGGCATCATTTCCCTTTAAATACAAGCTATCCTCCATAGAAATTACACATTGGAATATAGACTTGGAGAGCTTGTGAAAAGGCTAAGATTTGGCCTTGAGCGTGCTTATGAGTTGGAGACTGAATTTGCTGAGTGCTAGGATTTTTCTAAAGAGAACAAGCATTGTAATTCCATCTTGATTTTCTGGATTAATACAAAATAGATAGTGGGGTTTTGAGTTGTGGCTTTCCCCAGATATTTATTGTGTTATGTGCCTTTGATTCTCTTCCTCTATTGATTATTGTTTGCTCTATGTTTATGGGCTTCCGATGTAAAGAGTAAAAGTATATTATTGTCTCTTGCTTTAGCAAATTGCATTAACTTGTGACTCTACGGGATTTTCTACACTAAGAGTGTGTGTGGAGATTTGTCAAACTGAGGTATAGTTGCAGGATCATCTAAGAGATAATTCACGTTGCACCATTTTTGTGTTGAAGGCGGTCGAGAATCTTCCTAACTGCATGAGGAAATATTGTCTCAATGTTCAACAACTAGTGGTCCAACAGGTGTCACAGGTAAAGGCTCATCTAGATCAGAATTTTGATCTGAAGTATCATCTACATACTCATCAATTAATGGTGAGGGAAAGTTTGTAATGGGTTCATCTAGTGGTGCATGTAAAGCATGATCTTCAAAATGTACATGATTTTCGATAAATATCTCTTCAGTGTTGGTATCAAGTAATCTATACCCTTTGACTTAATCACAATATCCAACAAACATGCATTCCTTGCTTTGAGGCTCCAAATCCTTTCTCTTCTCTATAGGAATGTGGTCCCATGCTCGAGATCCAAAAATGTGGAAATGTCTAACTTTAGGTTGCATGCTATTCCAAGCCTCAAAAGATGTTTTTCCAGTAATATATTTATGAGGAGATCTATTATGGATGTATTAGGCATAGTTGATATCTTTAGCACACAATTTTTATGGAAGATATCTTGCATGCAACATGCAACTGGCCATATCTTTCAAAAATCTATTCTTCCTCTCAGCCACCCCATTTTGCTGCTGAGTGTAAGGAATTGTATGCCTTCTTCATTACAAATATTTTTGATATATTTGTCAACATATTCCTTCACATTATCTGTGCAGAGGATATTGATACGTATTCTAGACTGAATTTCCACATGTGCTTTGAAAATATTTTGATGTTGAAAAACTTCAGACTTAAGTTTCAAGAAATAAACCCAAGTGAATATCATGTAATCATCTATAAATGAAAACACATATTTTTCTTTTCTCATTGAAGGTACTAGAAATGGACCCATGAGATCACTGTGTACAAGCTCTAGAGGTGAAGAGGCTCTCCATGCATGCCCCTTCTCTAACTTGTCTTATGGATGCTTTCCAAGAGAACATCCATTACAAACACCATTTGAAAATTCAATGGAAAACAATCCTTTAACAATCCATTTCTTGCTAAGTTTTTGCATATATCTTAAATTCAAGTGTCTAAATCTCTTATTCAAAATCCTACTTTCTTCATTTGCATGCATAAGTATCAAAATAGAATCTAATTGCGGAACAAAATCTAAAAATGTATAAATACGAGATTGATCATTTACCTTGCTAGGTGTAGTCGTTAAGTTGGTTTTCATATCATAAATGCTCACGGAAGCCGGGGTAAATTCCACTTTCCTTCTGGTGTTAGTGTGTGTCATCTAATACACTAAAAGAAGATTCACAAAAATCCTTGGACTATGCAAGACATTCTCAAAACCTCCATCTTCAATTTGCACTCTTCCTTGTCTAGTTGTTTCAACTACAAAATTGTCCTTTGTGAAAATAGGAGGTCCCAAGTATATATGTAGAGAAGAAAAACATTCCTTTTAAAAATCAATGTAATGTGAATATCCTCAATCGATGACCCATTCCTGTGGTGTAGAATGAAGGACAATAAAAGCATGACCATTACCCCTTGTTTCTGATGGTTTTTCCTCTATCTTCTTCTTAGTACTTTTTGGAATGTGATGAGAAGGATTATTTCGTTGAAGAGTCTTTTCCCTCAAATCAATAGTCTTCTACATGAAATGGGATTCAGGATGATAGCCTCTATTAAAATAAGGACACTTGGAGTTTCTTTTCTTTCCCCTTCTTACCCTTGGAGCTGGAAGAGCCATCTGGATGTTTTGGATTTCCTCCCTTTCTTGGATATGGATCTCATGCATTTCCTTTTCCTTTAGATTATTGATTCGGTTTCGAGTTGGGCTTTCCTTTTTCATGCATGGAAAGTGCATGTGCATTTGAAGGCTTTAATGAACCCATCTTGATGAGCTTATCCTGCTCATGAATGAGAGAATCAAGAAATGCATCAAGTTTGGGCTCTTTCCATTTATCTCCATTTACATGTCTAACAGTGTGAAATGTAGAAACATGAACTACATATTCAGGACCTAATTTAGACAAAATATAAAGGATCAATTAACCTTCCTATTTATATTTATCAATCATGTAATTTTAGAAACAATTATTTGAATTTCATAAAGAAATCTTTATTGTTCTCAAAATTGTTTGGATCTAAGGAATTTAGCTCAATTTCAAGAATATGAGCCTACATCTCATCCTACTTTCCAAATAAATTCTCCAAGGTTGTCTAGGCCTCATTCGAAGTGTTGCATGTGTCCACATGGAAATGTAATGCTAGAGATATGGACAACAATATAAGACCAAAAGCCTCATCCATCTTGTTGAAGTATTTGGATTTTTCAATGGCAGAATTTGGTTCAAATTCTGTATCCATGACTATTCGATACAAGCTTTTGCCTATGAGGTGAAGCAAACTATTTAGCTTCCATTGGAAGTAGTTATACAGAGTGAGAATAGTTGAAGATGGGAACTCCATTCTTTCACCTTGCGTCTATAGCAACAATTGCAACAATTCTCTAATATTATGATCTGCAAATAAAATCTCCCAACAATTCCAATTATGTGATCTTCAAACCTGTAAAATAATAGTTCATGCACCATCTCCAGACCCCTATATCTTTGGTACCATGTAAAATTATTAGAGCACAAATAAATATCTAGTTGAAGAATAATTACACAAACTTTCAAAAATTGAGAAGGAAAATTGAAAAAGGAATGAATTCAATTACTCAATATTGATTTTAGAATCAACACATAAAGCAACTAAGTTATGCTTAGTTGTACATGCAATAACTAAGGCTAATTAAATCTAACTAAAGCTAAGTGTGCTTTATGTTATGTTAATTTCCACATGCACCACATGCAAGCACTAGAGTAAACTAACTAAAGCTATGTGCACACCACATTTAAGCACTATATTTAACTAACGCTAACTAATTGCACATTACATGCAAGAACTAGAGTTTAACTAAAGCTAATTAAAAATAACTAAGTGCATGTACACCAACAGGAAAAAATTTAGAAAAAATAGTAGGATAACATAAGAGGCAGGCACTTAATAAACATTGTTGTATGCTACAATGAAATGTGTTTTCATGTGGACTTAAGAAAAGACTAGTAGACAAATATGGGGTGTGAGTCAACTAAATCGATAAGAGATGACATGATTGATAGATACAATCAATTTGGGTTGACCAATAACTCAATTAAATACTTGTCAGTGAAGGAATCGACTAAGCATTTTTTTTCCATTGGTTCAATCAACAATCCAACAAGGAATAGAAAATATTTCTTAGCTCTAAATATTGTGATATTCTTAGTTTGTAGAGACAATAGAACACCATCATGAAAATAGTGTTCGCTCCAAAAAACATAGTCAACTCTTTGGATAGAGTATATCCCTAATCATCTCTACTAACAAGTTGACATTGACCTAATTCCCATGAAGTCGATCATATGGAACAAGAATGATGATAGTACTAAGAAAGAGAATTTGGCCTTTCCCGAGGAAGATGATTTTCCTTATGCAGTAGAATGTCATTCAAAACTTTTGATAGTAATTTTATTTATCATACTTGATTTTCTTTGATCAATAATTAGTAATTATAAAAGTTTAAAAGAATGAAAGAATAAGAAATGTAATTGAATAGGTCCAAAATCTTGGACTTTTCACACCATTTTTCTTCTCAATGAAATATTTTCTTCAAATATAATTCTTTGATGATATTTTTGTTTTTTATGTGCAAAGATGGCTTTACTTGCTTAACATTCACGATCAATATTTCACACAACAACATCTGCATAAGGAGTAGATTTTTATGCTCGCATGTAACCATCCATCGGGTACCATATTTTCATTCTATCAGTGTCAAGGTTGTTAGTTATTTCCTTGAGACTCGCCCTTCGTTCCCCAAGCCTTCTAGACATTCAATTCAACTCTTGGATTTGGGGTCCTTCTTCCTGTTGGGATTTTTTTATGGGGCCTCTGCTACTGGGGTATGTGGTTGTGGGGAAATCATTGTATGTCCCATTAGGGCTTATCATTTCTTTTGGAATGGTGAAGGTAGTACAAGTTACTGGGCAGAGGTAGTGGCATTGTGGGGGTTACTCTAGAGCATCGTCTGGTTGACTATCTACTCCTTGAAGGTGGTTGGAAACTCATTAACTATCATTGAGTGGATGAAGGGGAAGAATTCTCTTCAGGTTCCTCTATTATTTCATTAGATGACGTGTATTACTAAGCTTTGGTCTTCCTTCGGTTTCATCTCATTTCTACATGTCTATAGCTAGCAGAGTTTGGAAGCAGATGTTTTGTCTAAAAGAGGGGTTTCCCTTCTACCTGGTAGAATGTTCTTTGAATTTATGATTGATGGATCCATCTCTCAAGAGGGCTCATTTGAGCTTTGATTTCAGGATGTCTGCTCCTCTGGTTTCTTTTCTCGTGGTCTTCGCTTTCAGTAGATTGATTATTAAATTTTTACATGAAAGTTCTTTGTTTAGATTTTTTTTCTCTATTCTCAAAGGTTTCTCTCTTGTTTGGTCTCTTTATCCTCCAAACTGGAAATATGTAACTTCTCTTTTTAATGAAGATATATATATATATATATATATATATATATATATAATAATAAAAATGTAACCATCCATGCAAGTTCATACTCCAATGAAGTCCTAGTCTCAATACAAGGTAAATATAGCAAACAACATTCCCAATATAATCCACGAACAATGTTTGATCTTTTCATTGCAAGTTTGAACCACCCTTATTTAATATTTCTATAGTCTCGAAGTCAACTACTAATGGAAACATAACCAAATGGCGTAGGCATAGCCTCAACATGTAGACAAGAATGGTGGACTATATTACAAGTACCAGCAAAAGCACACATGTATACACACTAGAAAAATTATTATTAAGGAATTCCAACCATCTTTACATTAAGTCTTCAGGTGCATTTATACATTAGGGGAATGGTTGGAGATATTATATCCACTCCAACTAATCAAGTGTATCTACATTTTATTACATACACATGTGTATATTTACGTATATTTAGTATCTAATGTATGGTGGCTCTTACATAGGCCTAAGATGCCCCTCAAAACCCCTCTCATATATATATGTATATATATAGATATATATTTCTCAAAGGTTTCTCTCTTGTTTGGTCTCTTTATCCTCTAAACTGGAAATATGTAATTTCTTTTTGACAAGATCGGTTATGAGATATATTTCAAAAAAGGGTTTTAGAGCAAGCTCCAGTTACATTCATCTTTTTTGCAATGGTAGACTAAGCAACGAGAGGAGAATGCAGTCCCTTCTCCTGTGCTTAATTTCCATACTTCATATATTCTTTTAGTTATTCTAGAATACTGCCGGACGAATTGACCTACTAAAAAAGCAAATTTACATAACATAAGTTCCCAATGAGATTATGGCTTATTTACTGAGTGTTCTTGGATTGCATCAGTTCTGTTGTTGTTGTTGGGTGAATTTTCTCCTTCATTGTTGTTGCTCCCGCAGTATTTTACTGCCTCCTGTAGCTTCTTGCACTTGATTTTCAGTTCCTTTATCTCGTGGAATTGTGCTGCCATATTTTGCTTCTGTATGCTAGACTCCATTCTCATCTCATTTATTAAGTCTTTAAGAGATTGTTGCAGCTAGTTTATCATTACTTTGTTTCCTTTGCATGCTGAGCATGCTTCATTCCTAGATGCCTTCTCAATTTTGTGAGACTCCATCTAACTACTTTTTCCTTTTGCATTGTTGTAGCTACGTGAACTTCCTTGCTCCATCCTTTCTTCGTTCTGGTGGGCTCTATTGAGGACTTTTTTATGTGTTGTGGATAAAGCCTCTGAGAGAGAAAAAAAAATATTATTAAGGGCTTGTGTATGAGAGGAGGAGAGAGAGGAATATGATGCTCTACATTATAGACTGGAAGAGATGAGGTAAATTCAGTGGAGGATGGGTGAGCAACAGGCAGAGTGGATGTGGAATCACATCTAAGCATAGGGCTGGGGAGAAACGCAGAAGCTGAAGGATTGGATACCAGCAGAATCACAGGGGCTGGAGAGCGATGTGAAGAGGGGGAAGGTTTAGTTGGGATATGAGAGGGGGGATGAACAAACTTCCTGAACTGCGTGAGGTAGCTTGGAGGTACTGAAGAGGGGTGTTGACCAGTCCTGAGCCTTAAGAGATGAGATTCTTTGCAAATAACCACCACCTGAAATGCTAGAGCTGGAAATCGATGTTTAGAGTGCTCAGAAGAATTTGAAAGGAAACAAGAATGTTGCTGGTCTTCAATCCACGCAGGGGCCTACTTAATTGCTGCGCAGAGAGCTAGTGCTCTTGCTGTCCAATGAGCTAGGCTTCCTGCGTGAAGACCTGAGGGCTCCTTGGGGAAGCGTTGGCCTGTAGATCGCTCCTCCTTGCTGGCTGCTTTATTGTGAGGGTGCTTCTGATCTGACAGCTTAACTCCATACTTGACTCCCCATTCTTTGGAGTTGTGTGCTAATTTTTTTCCGCTTTTCCCTTCTATAGCCCACTTTATTTCTAGGCATTTTTTTGCTTGCTCATAGTCCTATTGATTTATATTGTTGTTTCTGGCAATGCTTGTTTTTTCCTCATTTTTTCCTCGCTTTTCCTTTTGTCTTTCCATGATTTTCTGAGATATCTTTTGGTTGTTTGTTTTTTGATTTTCTGAGTTTTTGATTTTTTTATTTTTTCCATAATTTGTCCTGCTTTGTCCATTTTTTCCCAAATGCATTAATATTCTCAAATTCATTTTGATCTTAAGGCACAGAGTGGTGATATTCCTCATTATTTTCCCAGGCTTTTCCTTCAACCCTCTCCACTACTTGATTTTCATAGTAATCCGCTTGTTGATTGTGGCATCTCATTATATGTTTAAAAGTTACGGTACTAGACGCTTCTAAATTCCTTCTTATTCTTTTGATAATTCTTCTCATATACTCATTGCTTGGACTTTTGGCTCAGTTCATTGTCTCAATTATGATGGCTGAATCTCCCAAGATTATTGGATTTTGAATTCCTCTTTTTTTAATTATTTTTGTCCCCAAGAGCAAGCTATAAGATTCAACCTTATTATTTGATATTTGTCCCAATCCCCATTCAGATGTGACAATTTTTTTTCCACTTGGGTCAAAAATTATCCCGCCTGCTCCTGCCTTTCCGGGGTTATTCTTGGAGGCTCCATCAAATTGCAAACAAAATGTATTTTGTTGTATTTTCCAGCTTTCAATTTCTTCCTCATTCATCCTCAACTTCGAGTTTTCCCCTAACCTTTATTTTCTCTGTCCCTTTTTACCATTGTTGTCTATTATGGCTTTTTTAAGCCATTCTCTTTCTTCTTTTTGAAGGATGCTAAAGTCCATTGGAGCAATTCCTTTTTCATTGAATATTTCTGACGTTAATCCCCATGCTTTTGATAATGTTTTTCCAATCCTGGGATTTTGGTTTTTAAAGATGCACCTGTTCCGGGTCAACCAAATTTTCCAGCATAGGGTTGTTGGGATACATTTACAGACTCTTATAATTGTGTTTTTCTTCTTTGCAGCATATGGGTAGGCTTTCCCCAGAATATTGAGGAATTCCGGCATTGGTTTACCATATTCTATGTTTACTTCCAACGGGCTCAAGAGTTGCTCCCAACATTCTCTTGAGAGTTTACAATCCTGAAACAAGTGTTGAATGGTTTCTTTTGCCTGCTAGCATAATGGGCATATTTATGGCCCATGGATTCCTCTTTTTTTTCAGATTTTCGCTAGTCAGGATCTTTCCTTTTAATAAGGTCCAAATGAAGACTTTTATTTTAGGCAGACTTTCTGATTTCCATGCTATTTTCCATGGTTCCCATTCTTGCTGATTGATTTGGTCTTGAAGAATTTTGTATCCAGATTTGAATGTATATTGCCCATTACTTGGGTCCCAGATGTAATTGTCTTCCTCATCAATATGCACTGGTGCTGCCCCCTTTAGATTCTGCTTGAGTTTATTCCATTGTCCTTCCATGTTTGTTGGAATTGTTGGCCTTTTCCATTCCTTCCACTCCTTCTATTTCCATAGAGATATTGAATGTAAGGTATTAAGGCCTTTCCCACTCATCCACTCTTGAATGTCCTCCATTTCCGGGTGATACTGTAAAGGGTCTTTTCCCATGATTCTGTCTTCCCAAATCGAGGTTTTTTGTCCATTCCCAGGAGTTTTGGATATATGGCTGCCCATTATTGGAATGACTCTTTTGACTAGCTTCCATACTTGGGTGCTTTGTCTTATTGGGATGTTCCCATTCAGCAGATTCTCCTTGTAACCATTTAAATATTTGTTTATGAGGGCTTTTTTCCACCAGCTCTCATTACTTGTTATAAGCCTCCAAGGAATTTTCATTCCCAGGGCTGCATTCATGAGCCCAGGCAGCCGAATAGACAATTCTCCTTGTTCGTATGGTAGCACTACTTGTTCCCACCTTACCAGACTAAATTTTTTGTTTTCCTTCTTCCATCCTTGCCAGAGAAAACTTCTTAGGATTAATTCCATCTGCTTGTGAGCACTGGCCGGTGCCATGATTAGGGCATATTGATATATTGATAGTGCATCAAGGGAGGCCTTAATTAATATCACCCTTCCAACCATATTTAACCACATCATTCCCAAGTTCTTTATCCTGTCTTGCATTTTCCCAATTTGTTTTGTCCATATTTCTGCCTTCATTATCTCTTTTGATATTGGTAATCCCAGATAGAGGAAATGACTCCAGTTTTCCTGTGCTGGGATTTCCATGATTTGGGAAATTCTTTGCATAGTTCGTGCTGGAATGTTCCACCCATAGATCCTGCATTTTGTATTATTCAAAAGTCCTCCTGACACCTGTAGAAATGCATCCATTATTTTTTTGAACCTTCTTGCTATTATTGTTGATGCTCCTCCCATCAGCAATGTATCATCTACAAACAAGGAGTGATTTACAGTCCTTATTCCTTTTTCTATCCTCAATCCTGTGGTTGTTCTTTCTTGCCTCTGAGTTTCCAATGCTCTACTTAGAGTTTATGCCATTATTATATATAGAAATGGTGATAGAGGGCAGCCTTGCCTGAGGCCTCTTGTGCTTTGAAAAAATTCACTGGGTCTTCCATTGATGAGAGGGGCTATCCAAGGGGTGGATATGCATTCTTTTATCACTTCTATTATTTCTTTTGAGAAGCCTAACTTATGAAGTACAACCAGTAAATATGAATGGCTGACTCTATCGAAAGCGTTTTCCATATCTAGTTTGCTTATCATACCTTTTTCTTGCTTCAAGATACTGGAGTGGACAACCTCCTGTACTATGATGACATTGTCAATGATTTGTCTGTTTGGAACAAACCCTCCTTGATTTTCTGAGATGATTAAGTGCGGCACTTTCTTTATTCTATTTGCCACTATTTTTGTTATTATCTTGTAGGAGGAATCGCACAGTGAAATGGGCCTGAACCTGTTAAAGGTGGATTGATTTGCTTCCTTTGGAACCAAAACCAGATAGGACGATCTTATGTGGCCTCCCATTTTCTTTTTTTTTTTAAATAGTTTTTGCCATTCTTAAGAAATCCTTTCTTATTGTATTCCAATGATATCTGTAGAAGGCTATTGTGAATCCATCAGGCCCGGGCGCTTTGTCCAGATGCAAGCTCCAAATGGCCTTCACAATTTCTTCTTCTATGAGGTCCTTACACATATCTTTATTTTGTTCTTTTTTATTTTCTTCTTTGTATGTTGCAGAATTTCTTCATATTCAGCCATTTCCTCCATTGCTAATAGTAAATTTTTGAAGTGCTTGTGGGCTACTTTTTTTATTTCTTCCACTCCTTTAATTTCTTGATTTTCCACTTGTATTTTTTCTATCTGATTTCTAACTCTTCTAACTTTCATGTTGTTATGAAAAAAGGCCATATTCTTATCCCCTGCATTAAGCCAGAGGTTTATAGATTTCATTCTTGCCTCTTCCTTTTCTTTCTTGTTTTCCCTGTATATCTCCCAAAAAATTTCTTTCTCTTTAAGGTAGTCTTGTTTGTTTTCTTCTTTACTTTCTTTTTCTGCCTGCAAGCTGTCCATTTTCTGTTGTAACTCTTTTTTTTTTTTTTTTTTTAATTTCATTTTCCCTTGCCCACTCCTTTAGCTTGATTCTTACATTTTTTAGTTTTGTCTCCCATATGTATTATGGTGAGCCTGATATTCTTAGTGCCCATGCTGCTTTCACTACCTCACTGATTTCTGTGCTGCTGTCCCAGATTGAGTTGTACCTGAATGGGAGTGGGCCTTGGTTTTCCATTTTTCCCATTGCTATTACAATAGGTTTATGATCAGAGGCTGTGGTGTGAATGATTTTGAATTTGATAGAGCTGTATAATGTTGCTATGTTGTCTTAGATCAGTACTCTATCCAATGTTTCTTTTATGTTACTTTTACCCACTCTCTTGTTATTCCATGCATATTTTCCATTATTTGGAGGAATATCCAGAAGGCTATGTTGTTCCATTATTCCCTCTAAAGAGTTTCTGGATGGATCCACATGAAAGTTTCCTCCAAACTTTTCCTCTGTGCTTCTAACCAGATTTAAGTCTCCTCCTAAAATTATTTTTCCATCTTGAGCTTCTTGTAGTACTTCCTTTATTGTTGCCTAGCACTGTTCTTTCTCCTTATAGTGGTTGGGGGTGTATATGTTTATCACCCTGTATTTCTCTTCTGTGTTGATCCTCCTCAGATCTGTTAGAATCCAGTGCTACCCTACTTTCTTCCCCATTAATTCCCATCTTTCTTTTTTCTAGATTGTGCATATGCCTCCTGATGCTCCAGTTGCCTGAATTGCTTCCCCTTCATATTGCCTGAATTTTTATTTATTTATTTTATTTATTTTTATTTTTTCAGATTTTCTGATTCTTGATTGTTTACTTTTGTCTCCTGGATCATAAGTATATTTGGGTTCTCATTTGTCAAAATGTCTCTTGTTGCATTTTCCTTAATAGGTGAGCCCATTCCTCTACAGTTCTAGGAGACTATTATCATTATTTACTTAGTGGGTGATGCATGGCTCCTTTCCCTTGTGCTGGATTTTCTCCATGTTTCCTGTACTTTTCCCTATATAAGTGTCCATGGGCTGTTGTGTTCCTAGGGCCATTTCTTTTGCTGCTGCTTCATCCATTACTTCTTTATTTGTCTTTCTTCCAACTTTTTTTTGGTTTTCTACATTTGGGTATGCTTCTTTCGCTTGCTTTCTGGTTAATATCCTGTCTACTGGGGGGGGGGGGGGGAGAGAGGTGAAATGAGTCTCTGGGGGAAAGGGGGGACCACTGAGTTGGAGAGCGTGGGGTTCTAGATCTAGATCTAGATCTGGCAGCTCCAAGAGATGGTGGGTTTGATGTGAGCAGAGGGTCAAACGGGTTTTGACTATCTAAAGTTACTTTTGGCGAGAGGGTGAGAGCTTCAGCAGAATGTGAGGGCTGAGAGGAGGGATGTGCTGGTTGTTTATTTGTTGTCTTCTTTCGTTTGACATGTTCCCATTTATTTTCCATATCGTCAATATTTTCATTTTCATTTTCTTTATTTTTTGTACATCTATTTGCAAAATGACCATATTCATGACATACCTTGCATTTGAAAGGGATTTTCTCATAGTCCAGTTGTTGTATATGCGTCCATTGATCCATTTTTATTTTGATTGCTTCAGGGAGGCCTTTGCCTAGATCTACTTCCACGCAGATTCAGGCACATGCATGCATGTTCTCTTTAGGCTCACATCTATCTATATATTTCCCAACTATGTTTCCTATTGCTTTAACTGAATCATCTCCCCAGTAGTGGAGAGGTAGATGCGCAGTCTTACCCATACTAGAACATCATTTGGGACGTCCATTTCTGGGTCAAAGTCTGTTGTCCATCTGTTCAAATACAGTCCACTTGTATCCATAAAATATGGGTCGTTCTTGAATATCAGATTGTGATCCTCTTTGGTTTCGAAATGAAAGGTGTAGTGCCCTCTGCCATAGAATCTGATTGAGATCTTCCTGGATATTGTTGCAGCCCAGTTTCTTTCTGCCCACTTTTGCATAGCCTTGGGTGATGGCCACAACCCAATAAACTTCCCTACTAACCCTCGTTCTTCCAAAGAGAGTGCTACTTTTCTTGGAAATTCTGGGGGGGAAGATAGTTCTGGTATTTCTTCCACTCTTTTAATGAACTTTGACACTGACGGTCTATTCTTTGTTGGACCCATTGCAGAGATGAGGGAAGCAAAGGATTTTTCTGTTACTTCTGAATCTTACTCGTGATCTGTGAGATGATGATCTTCCTCTCCCGGTGGATCCATATTGTTCAAACCCCAGTAGTTGGGGGCCGCTGAGGGCCACTACAACCTGGGGCAGTATCTGCCTATCGAAAACTGCAACTGCGATCTCTCCTTCTTCTTTTTGCCATTCTGACCTTAGTAGCAAGGGCCACTGAGGCGCAACAAATGCTGCTTCGCTTTGGTTGCTGCAGCAGCAACTAGGGTTGTATGCTCTCCTCAATTGCTCTCCTTGCCATCGTCTCATGTAACTTCTCTTTTTTAATGAAGATATATATATATAACCATCTGTACAAGTTCATACTCCAATGAAGTCCTAGTCTCAATACGAGGTAAATATAACAAACAACATTCACAATAGAATCCATGAACAATGTTTGATCTTTTCATTGTAGGTTCGAACCACCCTTATTTATTATTTCTATAGTCTTGAAGACAAGTACTAATGGAAACATAAACAAATTGTGTAGGCAGAGCCTCAACATGCAGAAAAGAACGCAGATAAGAATAGTGGACTATATTACGAGTATCATCAAAAGAAAACACATATACACACTAGAAAAATTATTATTAAGGAATTCCAACCATCTTTACATTAAGTCTTCATATGCATTTAGGGAAATGGTTGGAGTTATTCTATCCACTCCAACTAATCAAGTGTATCTACCTTTTATTACATACACATATGTATATTTACTTATATTTAGTATCTAATCTATGGTGGATCTTACATAGGCTTCATATGCCCCTCAACACACACACACTTGTAAGATTCCCATGACACTTATAATTGCTTTTAATCCCTTTACATGACATTTATATGTTTAATTCATTATCACACAAAAGTCTTTAGTTGTATGTGTGTGTTAATATAACAAAAATGCATTGTAAGATTCCCATTTAATCATTTTACATGACATATATATTTTTAATTCATTATCACAAAAAAGACTACAAGTTGTTCTTGTTTAGTTACATTAGTAATCTCTTAAAAACAATCAAAAGGACATTCAAAATGGTAGATTCTATCTTTCATCGATAAAATGACATTCAAAATGGTAGATTCTATCTTTCATCGATATATCTATATATATATAACACAAAAGTAAATTGTAAGATTGCCACGACACTTAGAAGTGCTTTTTTAATCCTTTTACAAGACATTTATATGTTTAATTAATCATCAGAAAAAGGACCGTGAGTTTCTCTTATTTAGTTGTATGTGTGTGTTAATATAACAAAAATACATTGTAAGATTCTCAGGACATTTATAATTGATTTTAATCATTTTACATGACATATATATGTTTTATTAATTATCGCAAAAAGACTACAAGTTGTTCTTGTTTAGTTGCATGACTAGTCTCTTAAAAAAAATCAAAATGACATTTTAAAAAGGTAGATTGTATCTTTCATCTAAGAATCATATATATATATATATAGATAGATTGATTGTAAGATCCCATGGCACTTATAAATGGTTTTAATCCTTTTACATGACATTTATATATGTTTAATTCATTGTCCCAAAAAATATTGCAAGTTTTTCTTGTTTAGTTGAGTGTTTTTGTGTTAATATAATAAAATTACAATGTAAGATTATCATGACATTTGTAAGTGTTTTTAATCATTTTACATGACATTTATATGTTTAATTCATTATCACAAAAAATACTGCAAGTTGTTCTTGTTTAGTTATATAATTAGTCTCTTCAAAAGAATATGTTTTATGTTGTTCTTATTTAGTTAAATAAGTAGTCTCTTTAAAAAAATTCAAAATAACATTAAAACATTAGATTTTATCTTTAATCTATGAATTAGTGAAAGTTTATTGTAAAAAATGTAATAATTGTAGTTGACTCTATGATTCATGGTTATATTCTATAGTATACCCATTTTTGGATTATTGAAGCAATCCATTTTTTTTGTTTTAGATCAATTCTCACTTTTTAGAGTCCATTTGCATCATTATTCTTGTCCTTATAAATATGATACAAATATTTATGTGACAGAAATGTCAATAAATTGAGAACTCAATCATATATGGCTAGTAATGTGAAATTTCTAGTTATTTCCTTGCACATCCATTGGATAACTAGCTTTGATTATCCAAAATTTTGTAAAAGGTTACACCAAAATATTGTGCTAGATTTGGGACCAATTTTAAAGTCGTCAATTTATAAAAATTGCTAGTTTCTTTATCAACCCCCAATTTAAAAGAAGTAATGTGGTTTGAAGATAAAAAAAAAAATAGTATGCCTCCTAAACCTCACTTGGGAGAGTTCCCTTATGATGCACCATCAAATAAAGCCCATGGAATATCTTTATTTATAGTCACTTCACCTTGAATATGAGGAATATATTTTTCATGTACCTATGGATAAGAAAATAAAACATTTAGGGATTGGACAACATTTGAGTAGAAGAGTCTCGTTGAACGGATTTTTTATTTCTGGTAGCCCTACTCCAAAACTATCTTAAGTGGAAGTGCTCTAATCTTGGAAGTATGTTCTCCATTACATCAGGTTTTGAAGACCTCTTTAAGACTTTCCCTTTCTAGATATTCACAATCCTAATTAATCTTTCCACTTATTTCCATACCTTCTTGGAGTATGGACAAATTTCTAGCATGAGTTGAAAAATGCATTATTTTATTTAGAGGCAAAGATAACGCTTTTGAGAACATACTAAATTCTTGTTAGGTAGAACATCATATATGGAATCCTTATTATGTAAGATCAACCACATGAGTATCTTGGTTTTTGTTGGGCATTTTATTTCCATATAGTTTACCACCACCAAATCTATTGTATTCTCTTCCTTCTTTTGTTAGGTCTTTCTAGCCTAGTTTAGGAACATAAGCTCTAGCTGAACTCAAAGACCATAGAAATTAATCATATTCCTCCTTAAGCCTAACATTTTTGTCTATCAATAGGCCCATGTATCTTTCCATTCTTTTGCATACTTTGCCCCCAAACCAATTTCACCTCATGATAATTATGTTTTGTCAGAGTAATTGGTGTGTGTGTGTGTGTGTGTATTTGGAATGAAATCACAAGAAACCCTAGAGTTCTTCTGCACATTTTGTAGATGGTAAACCATTGGCCCTAATCATGGGGCCTCACCCCAAAAGAATCGAAGATAATCAAACTCGTGATCAACAACAACTAGCAACAATATCAAAGAACTTCACGTCTGGCTCTAGACCATTTAAGTTGACCGTTGAGATTGTATATATATATATATATATATATATATATATATATATATATATATATATATATATATATCTTGTACATTTAAAAAAAATTAATTAGACTAAAATTAATTTCTTAATTACATATATGCAAGGAAAAAACTTCGCAAATTTATTTTTAATTTTTTTATGATTTATGGTTAACTAAGCTAAACACTTAATTTTTATTAATTTTTATTAGGGAATTAGCTTGCAATAGAAAGGTAAGCAATGGGCTTTGAGTATGGAACCTAACTTTGAGGTTACTAAGAAAACCAACTCATAGCCTCCCAACTTTAAGCGAGAAAACACATTATTAAATAGATTAAGGTAACCATTGAAACTATAATAGCTATTTTATATTATTTGAATATAAACACATATTTTAATTTAAAATTTTGATATATTTATTTAATATATATTTTATTATAAAAAAGATAATTTTTATTAATTATTGAAATTATTATTAAAAGAAGAATATAAAATAATGATTAAATAAAAATAATTTTTTTTACATTTAATAGTAAAACAAATATAATGTTAAGAAGTAAAAATTTACCATAATAAAAAAATTAATAGGTTTAATGATATTAAGAAAACTAAGTTATTTGATATATTTCTTTAATATACAACTTTAGTAAAGGATAACTTTTATTGATTATTGAAAATTTTCAAAGAAGAATAAATATTAATTTTACTTTAGATTTAATAGTAATTCAAATATAATGTTAAGAAGTAAAAATTTAAGAGAATAAAAAATTCATAAGTTTTATGATATTAAGAAAATTAAGTTATTTGATATATTTATTTAAAATATAATTTTATTAAAGGATAATTTTTATTGATTATTGAAAATTTTTCATTTATTATCAAAGAAGAATAAACAATATTTTTTTAGATTTAATAGTAAAACAAATATCATGATAAGAAGTAAAAAATTACAAGAATACAAAAATTGATAAGTTTTATGATATTAAGAAAACTAAGTTACTTCATATATTTATTTAATATACAAGATCATTTTTATTGATTATTGAAACTTTTTCATTTATTATTAAAAGAAGAATAAAAAATGATTATTAAATAAGAATAAAATTTTTATAGGTTTTATAATATGAAGAAATCATAAGTTACCTTTTATTAAATAAGTTATGAAAGTTATTTTTTTCGGATAAGAAAGGGAAATCAATTTTTTTGGTGGTCAAACACCTTCCCATAAGCATGCATTAGAGTTGATTTACACTCACTAGGATTTGAACTTGAGTTATACCCATTTCAACCATTGAGCAAGAGGATAAAACACCTTTTAATAGATAAATCAAAAGGTATAAACATGGTTATGTCATTTGCCAAGATTGTTAGAAGTTATTTTTTTCTTAATGAGAAATATCTTTATATTCTATGTGAGGAATATATAGTATATAAGGAATATTCATGTTTTGGTTCTCAAAGGACTCTCCAATAATAGATAAACCCTCAATAATAGATAAACCAAAGGGGACACACATGATTCAGTGGATTTCCAAGGGAATTAGAAATTAATACTTTTATTCCACAAGAAATATCTTTATATTCCATATGAGAAATAAACATATTTCTGTCCTCAAGGGACTCCTTGGACTCAACAACAAGATGCAAAGCCATTATAAAAAAAGTTAATCATAACAAAGCTCATCATGAGTATAGATTTTCATAGTCAATCATAATGTTGATAGTTTTATGGAGTGAATTGTGTACATTAACTTGAAATGCCCAATGTTTCGAGTGGACACTCCAACCATGGAATGTCGGCTAGAAATGTTAGACATTTCAAGATAATACACACAATTAACTCTATAAAACTATCAACAAAAAGCTCATCATGTCACTCTTTGAACCTCAATGGGTACCATAATACCATTTCTCCTAACAACCCAAAATAAAACTTAATTGACTACTAAAAATGAGCACTTAAAGTAAAACTTCTTTCTAATTTAATGACCATTAAAAATCTCTATAGCGCAAAGTTATAAAAACGTTCAATAACAACACTTAACTACATAATATAACTCTTTTCATATAAATAAAATTATTATTGAAATAAATTAATTTATATATTATATGTAAATATTTTAATTTTAATTATTAATAAAAAGTTCATAATCCCTTTCTACTTCTCATTATAAATATTATGTGTTAGTTAAAAAAAATTTGAACTCAACAAAATATATTAAATCTTAATTATCTTTTAATCCCATGTTATATTTAAAACAAGTTTTTTTAATTTTAAAAAATTACATAAAACTTATGTATGTATGAAATATATATTTCATATAGTAATATTATCAAATAAAATTTTAATTTTAAAATTATTAAAGAGTTTCACAGAACTTTAAATAGACAGTAATTAGATATTTATTTTTTATTTTTTTTAATATAAGTTACTAGTTCAATTCCCTACCTTAATTAAAATAATATATTAAACATAATAAAAATATAATTCTAATAATAAATAATAAATATATATCCTAAATTTCAAAATTATATATTAGAAGTCCTCCTACCCTAATTCAATTTCCTATCATGATATCATCAAATAAAATCTTAAATTACTTAAAAATGTTCGCATCGTAAGTGCCAAAATTATTAAAGGTCCTCGAAACGCCCCCATTCACATGCAAAGACAAATATATGCTTTACATGTCATACGTTTTGTTGGAATAATTTGTTTATAATTAGACAAATATACATGTTATTTTAGATTATTTTAATACATAATAAATATTTTTTAATCGTATATTATTTTGCGTAAGAAATTATAAAATATAATAATATAAAATATATATTATTAAAAAAATCATTAATCAATGTTAAATAAATAAAAGTGTTTTTAAATATATTATTATTTAATAAATTTAAAAGTATTGGTTTAAGATTTATCTTTCTAAAGTTTATGACATGGTATATGATTGATGTTGATTCATCTTGATTTTTGTGTTTCTTTTAAGATAGGGTGCCTCTAAGATTGCGCTGTAAGATGTCTACAAGTTTTAAAGAAAGGTGTGAAGATTGAGGGGGACATTTAAGGTACGTTGCCTCTAATATACGATTGTAAGAAGTCTAAGAGTTTTAAAGAAAGGTGTGAAGATTGGGGAACATTTAAGATAGGGTTGTAAGAAGTTTAAGAGGTTTAAAGAAAGGTGTGAAGATTGGGGGAGATATTCTTTTTCTCATTTTTTGTGTGTAGATAATTATTTAATATTTTGTGATGAATAAGAAATAGATAAGAAGGCAAAAGGCATATGTTTAAGTTAAAAGTGATATTGGATTTGTATTGTGTTGTCAGCCGGATGATTGTAAATTTTAAATAAATCATTTTATTTGTGGAAGAAAGAAAATGTGAAATTTTTTTAAATAATTTATTTTTTAAGCAAGTTGAATTAAAAGAGAAAAGAGAGGTTGGGGTATTTGGTTTTTTTTCTAAAAAGTAATGTATATTTGAAGCAGAATTGGAATTGAATTAGAATTGGTTATTAGTTAAGTTAAAAAAGAGAATATCTTTTTCATATTTTCATTGGTTATTTGAGGGTGGTAAGTTCATTTTGGTAAAGGAAATCATGGAGGTTATACCAAACTACTAGATGCCCCATTCTTTCTTCAATACCAAAGAGGACATTGGAGTAACTGATAAGGATTAGTTTCATATTTCTATAGCTGGGGAGTTGTGAGAAAATGGGACTTCCTTGGTTTAAATGGAAAGAGTTTATTTTTCCAAAATAACTTGGTGGGTGGGTTTTAAAAAATGTTTCCTGCTTCTCCAAGGCTCTAATAGTGAAAGGTGTATGGATACTGAGAAAAAAAAAACTTATGGTGCCAAGTTATTATTTAAAAGTATATCTTACATTAATTAATTGATGATTGCGTTAGAAGGCTTCAAGATTGCACAATGTTTATATAATTTTAAAGCTTTGATTTTGGCTTTCCCTTTGATTGGCGATGGTATGGTTTGGAAGTTTGAAAATGGCACCCAAGTTTAATTAAGGGATGATACTTGGGTTAGGAGTGGCATGGATCACAAACTCCCTAATCATGTGATCACTCTAACCACTAGAGGACAATGTAAACTATCTCAAATTATTGAGCTTATATTATTTGATTTTGGGGTCAAGGGTGGATAACAATTTATAGATTGGGTTTCAAAGGTGTTGATGAGTGTGCTTTGGGGCCTTTTGTTGCTAGATCAAAGTAGAGTCATGAATGAATCACATAAAAAGATGATGTTGGTGTGAGCTATTACTCCCATGAGGATTTATACTCCAAGATCTAGTTATATTTATTTAAGTAAATACTAAGTTTAGAAAGATAATGTTTAGTGGTAGAAGCTAGTTTGGAGGTTCAAATATTGCTCTAAGGCTCATACCTTTGTGTGTGTGTTTTTAAATAATAAAGACCTAACTTGGAATAATATATAGAAAAGAAACATAGTGAGGCCAAGCAAATGTTCTATATGTATATTGAGTGAAGAAATATATGATAGTTGAATTAATGTGATTAAATAGTTAAAGAAGTAGCAAAATTGTAAAAACTATCATTCATTTACATTATTAAAAAAAATTAAAATATGTAATGTTTTAATTTTTTTTTATTACATATAGAAAAACAACACTATCACAAATGTCTTATCAAAAAATAGAATACAAATGAATCACATATTAAAAAAACAACACTATCACAAGTTTCTTATCAAAAACTAGAGTACAAATGATTTGTGGAAAATGTTACTGAAGATAGAGAGAGATTGACTTTTAAATATTACCATCCACCATTCCATAAAGATTTTCAAATATAAGATTTTTTTTACTTCTATATCATATATTTTTTTTACTTCTATATCTTTCATAAATAGGTTAGAATGAATGTATAAATATGTGTTTTTGTATTTTTTGAATATCTATGTATATGTGTTTTCTAATTTTTGAATATGTTGTAAACCATTAGGATATGAGTGTCTACATGGGATTGTGTATATTACTGATATTAATTTTTTATGAACTTTAAACCCTATAAAAAAAATTATGTACGAATTATTGAGATACTTACGCAATGGAAGAGTGAATTTTGGTGGGCTTTTTTCGCCAATGGACCATATTATATGTGTTTTGTAATTTTTGAATATATGGTAAACAATTAGCATATGAGTGTCCAAAAGGGATTCTGTATATTATTGATATTAATTTTTTTTGAATTTTAAATAATATAAATTTTGGATGTATGAATTATTGAGATACTTGAGTGATAGAAGGGTGACTTTATGTATGTTTTATGTTTTAATGGCCCAATGGTAGTATGGACCAGAATTTTATGCTCGTTTCATGATGCTTGTAACAAAGAGAGTATGTATATTCAATTTAGGCCTTTAAAAAGTATAATTTTGTTTTTCATCCAAATAAAGAGAGGATTTTTAGGCATTTAAAATTTATAGTTTTCCTTTCCTGATTTTTAAATATTTAAAAGCATAACTTTATTTAATATTAAAATAAAGAGAAGATTTTTTTCCTTAAAAAATAATAATTAGAATAAGAACGAATAAAAAAGAAAAGTACGTTAAAAGTAAAAACTTATGAGAATAAAAAAATTAGTACTATTAATAGTAAGGAAATACAAGATGAAGATTGAGGGATAAGTATTGAGGGGTGAGGGTTTGGAGGTTGGAAATCTAGTCTCTGTAGTAAGTCTTGGTTTATGATATTGCTTTCAGTTAGAGTTTTGGTGTCTTTTGTTTGCATTATCGTCATTGTTTTTTGTTATGGAGGTTTCGATATTGAGGGGTGAGGGCTCGGAGGTTGCCCTAGCGTTTGACAGCCTCATTTTGTGTTGTTGGTTCCTTTTGTGCATGGCACCACCATCTGTCATTTTCTCTGGTGTGACTCTTGCTTGATGCCGCCACAAATGTCGTTGCATTTACTGTTGGTTGGATTGTCTTGTTGTTGTCGTTGCGTCCCTGTGTTGCCTTTGGTTGTGGTTGACGTTATCTTGATGCTCAGCCTCATGGCTCGCTTTGCCTGTCGGTGCTAGAGTCATGGGACCTTTGTCCACCTAGGTTCAACCCTATTGGGCTTGGCCCTAAAATTTTAGGATACATTATGGGTATTTGCACGCGGGCCTTTGCAACCATTAGTTTTGTTTTTACTAGGGGTTTCGACTTGTTGTATGTTGTTTTTAGTCCTCTGGGGTCTCTACTACAAGACAGTGTATACTGCACTTCAAAAATTTTTAAACAGTTGATATTATATGCAAATCTATGTGACAAAGCATCAATTTCTCTTTATAAAGGCACAAGCTAATTTATGTAAGGTATACACATTTGGATCTATTTTCCAAAATATATGTGAGCCATGTAACAACCTGTAATTCTATAGGAGTTGTCTTTAGTGCGACGTCTTGGAAGCTTTTACGGTGGGTTTTTCAGTCTAATTTCTCTAAAATCTGGCAAGAATTTATTGGAATAACAAGCTTGATGGGTAATCTTGTACAATCGAAGTGCCCTAGGGTTTTTCAGCGTGTTGAATCCATATATACAATCAAAAAACTAGATTAAATAACACAAATCAAGATTTCACCTCAAGTGTTTCCACCAGATTACGGCACCGGAAAGTCCAAAAATCGTACTAAAGACAACTCCAATTTTATATATATCTGATAATAAAATTATGCACTCTTCCAGGAAAAAAATATATATAGATGAAAGTCACTATATTTTTTATTACCAACAAAAATACAAGATTAAATTCAATTTCTATTTCAATGTTGAATGAAAAACAACCCCATCCCAACCATGCAGAGAGATAGAAAGCCCTTAACAAGTAAATAAAAAGGTACCCACATAATTATGTAAGTTAGCGAGGGTCTTAAAAGTTAACATTTAAGCCTTCTTTATAATTGATACACAAAGTATCAAATTTATAGACCGTTACATGATATGGCATGGTTAGATACTTATATTTATTAAAGAATCCATTTAAATATTATGGAATACCGCCCATTAAAGTTTTCTTCAGTATATGTCATATCAAGTATTATGGTTTTAACTCGCAATAAAAATTTTATGAACTCTGTAGTTTTTTTTTTAAATATTATGGAATACCACTTATTAAAGTTCACAGTGGTTTCCTCTGTGTTTATTTTGTCGAAGAAATCTTCTTAAGATAATGTGAGTCTTGAGATGGTTGGCATACTTAATTTGTAAATTGAGTAACTATGATCAAGAAACATTTTAGTTGTTAAAATTACCTGAGGATCGTCTTTGGTGTGGGCCACAATAGCCTTTAGCATAGTTGTATTTTTCCATATAATTTTAAATTGATGACCTTTAGATGACATAGTACCTTAACAAATCACCCTATCACCATTTATTCTACACCGCATAGGATTTCACATTAATTTTTAAATAATAAAATATATTAAAATAAAATTTTATATATATATATATATATATATATATATTGAAAATTATATATACAAAAAGAAAATGGTATTATTAAACAAAATTTAAATGTTCAAATATTAAAAATAAAATATAATTTAAATTGAAAATTTAATTAAAATAACGTATATTTTATATTATATTATGTCAAGTCTTACTAGCACAACCTATTGAGGATGGACCTCGTTAGTAAGGCAACCCAGAGTCAAACCTCATGGAGGTTGTTGCGTCCATACTAGGGGGGAGACACACTAAAATCCAGTAAGCTTAGGGCTGGTGTAGCCCAGGTCGTGTGCGTTCCCTGAGTGATTTTGATGTATATTTTATATATTTTATTAAAATAATGTATGTCTTTAAACATTTATAAAATTTAGATATCACAATTATTTAAAATATTTAAAATATATACATATATATATATATATATAGTTTAGACATCACAATTATATGTTTTATATTTTATGTACTTTTTGTGAATTAATTTTGTGTTGCTTCATAAAATCAAAATATCAATATGTTTATTAGATAATCATGGTTTAATTGAGCTAGTCGTAGGCGATCTCAATCTGTCATCTAGGAAACCAGATATATTGATCACTTACTGGCGAGAAAGTCAAAGCAAAACATATCATCTTCTCAAAAGAAGCAATCCAGTCTAAAACAAATTTATTAAGAAAATTCTTACAAGAGTACATAGTAGAAAACATCACTCAGACGACATCATTGGGGCATGATTTTTAGAACTAGAACCCAGAGGGGCTAGATGTTTCTCCTCATAGTGAAGGTGTCTCTCCAAGTGATTTATTCTAACATCTAAATGGTCCAACCAAAAGCGTTGATACCACTGACCACGTTTGATATCCTTTAGGGATCCAAAGATGTTGTAATGCTCCTCTTGTTTTTCTTTGAGGACTTGACCCAAGATGGTTTTCAACTACCAATGCAAAGTTATATAATTAAGGTATTTCTTATGTCGTCCCTAGGTATAACCAAGGTCAGGAACCCATTAGGAAACCTCATCAACGATATTAAAATATGAGAAGGTTTACCAATTAGCAACAAATAAGAATTCAAGATGGCGAATTTCTGACCGAATTTGTGAATGAGTAGCCAAATTGTATATGGTTGCACCTCCTATACTTTAACCTGGGCACAAGGTCTTCCCCAAGGGCCTTGACCACCCCTTCCTTGGCGGTTGTGCATGAGTTGTCGAGGCATAATGACTGTGAGGGTATAGCAACAAGAACTGGAATTTAGACACCACTTGTTACAGGGGGGGATTCAAAATAAAAACAAAACACTGACTAGCTTGACCAAAAGAAGAAGAGCACCCCAAATAGGCTCGCCAAGAAGAATCCAACACAACCAAAGGAGGCAAGCAAATCAGACAGAAGAACAAGTTTTGATTCTATCTCCACAGGAAGAATTGCCAGATACCATTAGAGAGAACTAACCACATGAGTTGAGAACCATAAAATAAAATTTAGAAAGGGTAGAATGCAAGCTAACATACACAAATTTTACCACTAAGAACATATCCCAAGCTTCCAACCACTTCAATTGTAGACGAAGTCCACGTAGCAGCAAACAATATCAATTTGAAGGCCATGTCCAAAGGGCAACGTTGTTTCTACTGAATTGTGTTGTCAGAAAGGATCCCTCGCCCTATTGAATGTATTCTACATTCAGAACTTGATTTTATCAATGCCCAAGCATCAACCACCGATGCAGCACCCACAAAAGACCAGGTTTACTCAGGCCCAAGAGTGAAGACAAAAAACCTCCAAATCATAAAAATCAGTAAGAAAATCGCCAAAGAAATGGCACCACCTCCGTAAACAATCCCCCCTGTCGTAGAAAGGTCCAGAAAAATCCACTTGAAACAGGGATATTCATACCAACACCATAAAGACTGAAACAGAATTGTCCTTAGAGCAAGAATGAGACCAAATTAAAGGCCCTCCATATTAATAACTTTGTAATTATACATCACGTGCTTCTGCATGTGGGGGTTTGGCATGCCATCCCCTCTCAAATAAATTCTAAGATGGTGACATGGCGAGCTCACCCCTACCACCTAACTTACCTTGTTTTCCACCCAATCGAGGGTATACTTCATATATTTAGTTAAAATAACATATTTGTCATTTAACATACATATATATAATTGTAAATTATTTTAAATTATTTTATATTAAAATTATTAAAAATACTAAGCCATAATTTAAATTGAGAAACGTATTAATATGATGTATGCATTACATTTTAGTTTGTCTTATTAAATTAATGTGTTATATATATATATATATATATTGAATTGAATCTTTGTTATATATATATATATATATATATATATATATTAAAATAAGAAAAAAAGTTTGAATGAAGTAAGGGTCGGAGGGCGGCTTACCCACAACCCTCACATGTCTGGAATTAAAAGCAGGGTGATAATGTGCATGCCATTACTTAATAACGATGAGAAGGTTAATTAGGAGGAGACACACGAGAGAGATATTTCCTCACAAGTGTTAAGAGCCTAACATTCCTTGTTCTCATATGGTGGCCTGGGTGCAAGCAATATAGACAAACGCCCTAATCCTGATATAATTTCCTCTAATTCTGGCTGAAACCCTTCTTCAATCCTAACTGGTGTATCAGTCATCTATTTCTAGACCGACTGTTCATAAATTTCCCTTTTTGGCCACTATCACCACTCTTTTCTCCTTAATCGCCTCAACCCTTGGTATCAGGAACAAATTACACAACAGAGGCTTCTTTTCCACTATCGGAGCTGTAATTCCATGGGAATTATGAAATACACTATCAACGAGGTTTAGAATGGTAATAACGCAAATAAGCGTAAATTACACTATCGGCGCTGTAAACCAAAGGAAATGCATTAATACGCAAAATACACTATCGGCGGGGCTTTATTCCAAAGAAATGAAATAACACTATCGGCACTTTAAATACACTATCGGTCCTTCCCCAATGCGATAATACTGTAGCATATTGGCGATCGCAATCGGTAGTTCCACATGGAACAACACTATCGCACCCGCTAACGGCCCTTTCCCGATGCGATAACACTGTAGCCTTATCGGTGGTCGCAATCGGGAGTTTCAACGTTCCTTGCTAGGCTCCGCTGCTTAAGACTAGCGATGCTATAAGCTTCGCGAACCCGATAAGTTATAAGTCCTCCTCTATAGTGTTTTGGGTCCAAAAGTGTCGTAAATTCGGACTTCGGTAGTTCAAAAGGCCAGTCCTCCTCTGCTTAAACATAGCGATGTGATAATGTTTGCGGACCCGATATGGGTATTAGCCACGTTTAATAATATTTCAAATCTGGATTCTCAATTCGGACTAAGTTTTCCACGATTTCTCAATGTAAACCCAAATTTGGCTTGCGGGATTAAACAATTCATAAAATGGAAACAAAGCACATTGATATGAATGAAACACACCCAAATCGACTTCAATCAAAGTATTAACTGGAAGACAGAGCCAAATCCCCGTTGTAAAGATTCAAAAGGAAAACACTGCGTGAAGCCAGAGGACACATAAACGCCAGTTTAACAGACAAACATAAGTTCAGATGCATAGAAAAGGTTCAGATGTCACGACACCTCCAGGATCGACCAATACATAGAGAAATTCCCTCTTCCTTTCAGAAATATGCGATAAAATCATGTGGTCCACATCCCTTTACAATGACATCAAACTTACATATATACTGGTTCGTGCTAACAACCAGTTCCTAAAATAGAGGATTAATTTATTACAACTATTAGTTCTATGAGACATCCTCCTTGAGAACCTCCGCTATGCTTAACTAATCCTATTTGTTAAGCGAGGTATTCTCCTCGAGAACCTCCACTATGGCTTAAGTATTTAAAATTTATTACAACATGATTTATTCCTAGATTCTATCTCTATGTTAAACTAGAAAACATGGAAATTGATGGCTAAAGGATCCCACTCCTTTGCTTGTAGATTTTTTTGTATTTTTGGAATAAGTTTGAAGTCTTTTCCCCTCCAAGTCTCATGCTCCTGCATCAAACTCCTGAGGACAAAATTCTTCATGGGCTCCTGTCCATGAGCTCTTCTACAGAACTGCCCAGCTTCTGTAGCATGCTTTCTGTTACCCAAGTAGCTTCAGCAATTGGCTAATCTTTCCATTTGACCAAATACTGAAAGTACTCCTGTCCTCTGGTTTTCTTGAACACTTTCTTGTCCAAAATCCTTTCTGGCTGTAATGCTTTTGCTGTAGGTAACTGTTTTACCTAGTCAATTTCTTGTGTCTCCTGATCTTCTTTTGTATCATCTGCAGTTTCACCTTCATACTTATATAGGTCAGCAACATTGAAAATTGGAGATATTTCAGCATATGGGGGTAATTCAATTTCATATGCATTTGTAGAAAACTTCCTTAATACTCTGCATGGTCCAATTTTCTTGAACTTTAATTTATTATATTCCTTTTTTGGAAATCTTTCCTTTCTGAGATGTGCTAAAACCAAATCTCCAACTTCAAAGTTCACCTCTCTTCTTCTCATGTCTACTCTGGTTTTGTACTTGATGTTGTTATCCTGCAGTTGGTGTTTCACTTGCTCATGTATTTCTTGCATTTCTAAAGCAAAATCTTCTGCATCTGCACTTCTCATCTCATATTTTCCCAAGTTTCTTAACTCAGATACTCCTCTTGGATGCATTCCATAGACTATATGGAATGGACTCTGTCTTGTACTCCTATTAGGTGAGTCATTATATGCATATTCAGCTTGTGCCAACACTTGATCCCATTGTTTTGGATTTTCTGTAGTAAGACTCCTTAAAATATTTCCCAAACTCCTATTCACAACTTCAGTTTGTCCATCAGTTTGTGGATGATAGGCAAAACTGAAACTTAGTTTAGTTCCCAACTTCTTCCATAATGTCCTCCAGAAATTTCCAACAAATTTGGAATCTTTTTCTGAGACAATACTCTTAGGCAACCCATGCAATATTACTATCTCCTTGAAAAACAAATTAGCAATGTGAGTAGCATCACTAGTTTTATAACATGGAATAAAATGTGACATTTTTGAAAATCTGTCCACTACAACAAAAATTGAATCATTTCCTCTTTGATTCTTTGGTAAGCCCAAAACAAAATCCATACTTACCATATCCCAAGGCCTATCTGGAATTATTAATGGAAAATACAAACCTGTGTTTTAGCTTCTTCCCTTTGCATATTGACAGATTTTACAAGTTTTCACATACTTTTCCACTTCATATATAATTTTCAGCCATAAGTAAAACTTGTTCAATTGTTCATAAGTCTTCTCTATACCAAAATGTCCTACAAGTCCACCACTATGTTTCTCTTTGATTAAGTTCTCCCTCGTAGAATAGTTTGGTATGCACAGCTAATTTCTCTTAAACAACAACCTATCTTGTAAGAAATAATCCAACCATTTATTCCTATCCATCAAAAAAAGATTCTTACAAGCTTCAAATGCCTCTTTAAAATCTGGATCTGTCTCATACAATTCTTTAAGAAAATCAAAACCTAACACTTGAATTTGACTCTCTTGAAGTAATACATTTCTTCTACTTAAGGCATTTGCAAATTTTTTTGATTGGCCATTTATATGCTTCAAGACAAAATGGAAACTTTGAAGATACTCTACCCATTTAGCATGTTTCTGGCTAAGATTTGGCTACTGCATAATATACTATAGTTCATGGTTATCTGAATAAAGTATGAATTCCTTTGACATTAGATAATGTCTCCACTTCTTCAATGACTACACAACTGCATATAACTCTTTATCATAGGAAGAATACTTCTTCTTTAAATCATTCAACTTTTCACTAAAATAAGCTATATTTTTGTCTTCTTGACTTAAAATACCTCCAATAGCTTCTCCGTTGGAATCACACTTCACTTGGAAAGGCTTACTAAAATCAGGTAGAACCAAAATAGGCTTTTCAGTGATTTTCTTCTTCAACAGCTGAAAATTCTTTTTTTGATTCAGCAGTCCATCTAAATGGTTGTTTATCCTTAATAGGGGCATTGATCTTACTAAAATTCTTTATGAATTTCCTATAAAAACTAGCAAGACCATGAAAACTTCTTACCTCAAAAACACTTTTTGGTGAAGGCCACTCCATGATTGCCTTGATCCTTTTTGGATCCATCTTCAGCCCTTCAACAGAAATAACAAAACCCAAATACACTAACTCCTCTTTCATGAATGAACACTTCTTCAAATTCAGAAATAATTTCTCTTGTTGTAACCTTTGTATGACATAATTTAGATGTCTCATGCGCTCCTCCTTGGACCTGCTGTAAACTAATATATCGTCTAGATATACTATTACAAATTTACGAATGAACTCTTTAATAACTTCATTCATGAGTCTCATAAACATACTTGGTGCATTTGACAACCCAAAAGGCATTACTCTCCACTCATACAATCCCTCATTTGTCTTAAAGGCAGTTTGCCACTCATCCCCTTCTCTTATCCTTATCTCATGATACCCACTTTTAAGATAGTTTTGTAAAATACTTTGCCCCACTCAAGCAATCCATTAAATCTTCAATTCTAGGGAAAGGAAATCTATATCTAATTGTGATTTTATTGATGCCTTTGGAATTAGTACACATTCTCCAGCCTCCATCTTTCTTTGGACTCAACACTGTTGGTACTGCACAAGGACTCAAGTTTTCTCTGATCATCCCTTTGTCAAGCAGTTCCTGCACCTATTTCCTAACCTCCTCATTTTCTATAGGAGTCATTTTATAAGCTGCTTTGTTAGATAGATTTGCTCCAGGAATCAAATCTATATGATGGTTGATTCTTCTAATGGGTGGTAACTCATTATGCAAATCATCAACAATGATATCACAATAGTTGTCCAAAATTTCTTAAATTTCAATGGGTAAATAAAAAACTTTAGTGGAAGTCATTATTACCTTGGGCTTACAAATTACAACAAAATTAACTTCATTCTCTTCAACCTGCTGTAAGTATTCTTTTCCTCCCAGTGACAGAGTATTTGGATCAATTTTCTTTCCTGATGCATCTTCTTCTCCCAAAGGCAACAACGTATGATTGATACTATCTTTAGCAAACTTGTAGGTGTTTCTTTTCCCATCATGCATAGCTCCTTTGTCATATTGCCAAGGTCTTCCAAGCAATATGTGACACACATCCATTGGCATCACATCACATACAATTTTGTCCTTATATTTTCCCAACTGCAACTCCACTTCACACTATCCATTCACTAACAACTGATGTCCCTTTTGTAACCATGACACCTTGTAAGGTGTTGGATGTTTCATTGTCTTCAGATTCAATTTCTCCACCACTTCTTAGAGAACAAATTATTAGTGTTGCCACTATCAATGATCATCTGATAATATTTCCCTTGAACCTTACACACTGTTCTAAACAAAGCCTTTCTTTGTGATGGTTCAACTATCTCCTTTGCTGGCTTGAGAAAAACTTTATTGATTACAAAAGATTCTCCTCTCTCTAGTATATTTTCTTCTTCTGTCATTGTTGTTGCTGTTGCTTCTCCCTCAACTTTAGCAACAATTGCATTCCTTTGACTTGTTCCTGCATTCTCTGGGCACTCAAAAGCTTTGTGTCCCAGTTTGTTACATCAGTAACATCTTACTTCTCTTCCTCTTCCTCTGCCTCCTCTTCCTCTAGAAAAACTCCCTCTACCACTTGCATCACCTCCTGTGGTTGCATGATGGGTTGAGCTGCTGCTATCTCCATATTTAGGTGTTGTAGATCTTCCTCTACCACCTTGACTTCCCCTTCCTAGGAAAGTACCTCTCCCTCTGGAAGATTGCTTCGTCATGAGTTTTTCTTCAGCTTTCAGTACCATCTAATAAGCTTCTTCTACTATTTTAGGAGACAATATACTTATCTCATCTTGAATGTCCATTCTAATACCATTCACATATCTAGCCACCTTCTCATCTGTATCCTGAGTTTGTCCATCTCTTATGCTTACCTTATAGAATTCCTCTATGTATTCTTTCACTGTCATAGACCTCTGTCTAAGATTCTACATCTGTCTGAACAAGGTTTGCTGATAATTACCTAGTAAGAACTTACCTCTTAGCTTTGCTACCATCCTGCTCCAATTTTTGATAGGTTTCTTGGCAAGTCCCTTTCTTTCTGCCTACACTCCATCCCACCAAAGCGTTTCATGTCCTTTTAGCTTGGTGACAACAAACTTTATTTTCTTCTCATCTTTTTTTTCTTCATAGTTAAAGAATTTCTCCATGCCGTTAATCCAGTCTATCAATTCTTCTGGATTCAGTCCTCCTTCATATATTGAAACATCAATCTTTGGCCTAGCTATGGATCTCAAAATTGACTGGAAGAATCTCATCTCAGGAGTAACTACTATAATTTCCTCCTCTCCTTTATCTTCAACCTCAGGCTCACTAATATCCCATCATCTATATTTCTCTCTACTGTTAATGCCTCTAATCTAGCTTACATTTGTTGCACAACTTCCATCACTTTAGCATTTGCAACTGGGAAACCTCTTCCACCATGTCCTCGTCCTCTTCCAACTCTGAAAGCCATATTAGCTTTCCTTCTTCTGCTTCTGAGATTCAATTCAGTGTCAAAAGGTTGCTCTGATACCACTAATGGTGGCCTGGGTGCAGGCGATATAGACAAATGCCCTAATCCTAATATAATTTCCTCTAATTCTAGCTGAAACCCTTCTTCAATCCTAACTGGTGTATCAGTCATCTATTTCTAGACGAACTGTTCATAAATTTCCATTTTTGGCCACTATCACCACTCTTTTCTCCTTAATTGCCTCAACCCTTGGTATTGGGAACAAATTACACAACAAAGGCTTCTTTTCCACTATCGGAGCTATAATTCCATGGGAATTACAAAATACACTATCAGCGGGGTTTAGAATGGTAATAACACAAATAAGCGTAAATTACACTATCAGTGTTGTAGACCAAAGGAAATGTGTTAATACACAAAATACACTATCGACGAGGCTTTATTCCAAAGAAATGGAATAACACTATCGACACTTTAAATACACTATCGGTCCTTCCCCGATGCGATAATATGATAGCATATCGGCGATTGCAATCAGCAGTTCCACATGGAACAACACTATCGCGCTCGCTAACGGCCCTTTCCCAATGAGATAACACTGTAGCCTTATCAGGGGTCATAATCGGGAGTTTCAACATTCCTCGTTAGGCTCCTCTGCTTAAGACTTGTGACGCGATAAGCTTCGTGGACCCGATAAGTTATAAGTCCTCCTCTATAGTGTTTCAGGTCCAAAAGTGTCACAACTTCAGACTTTGGTAATTCAAAAGGCCATTCCTCCTTTGCTCAAACACATCAATGTGATAATTTTTGCGGACCTGATATGGGTATTAGCCATGTTAATAATATTTCAAGTCCAAATTCTCAATTTAGACTAAGTTTTCCACTATTTCTCAGTGTAAACCCAAATTTGGCTTGCAGGACTAAACAACGCATAAAATGGAAACAGAGCACATCGATGTGAAGGAAACACACCCAAATTGACTTCAATCAAAGTATTAACTGGAAGACCGGGCCAAACCCTCGTTGTAAAGATTCAAAAGGAAAACACTGCGTGAAGCAAGAGGACGCATAAACACCAGTTTAATAGACAAACGTAAGTTCAGATGCATAGAAAAGGTTCGAAGGTCACCACACCTCCAGGATCGACCAATACATAGAGAAATCCCCTCTTCCTTTCGGAAATATGCGATAAAAGAATGTGGTTCAAATCCATTTACAATGACATCAAACTTACATATATACTGGTTCGTGCTAACAACCAATTCCTAAAATAGAGGCTTAATTTATTACAACTATCAGTTCTCTGAGACATCCTCCTCGAGAACTTCCACTATGCTTAACTAATCTTATCTGTTCAGCAAGATATCCTCCTCAAGAACCTCCACTATGGCTTAACTATTTAACATTTATTACAACATGATTTATTCCTAGATTATATCTCAATGTTAAAATAGAAAACATGGAAATTGATGGCTAAAGGATCCCACTCCTTTGCTTGTATATTTTTTGTATTTTTGAATAAGTTTGAAGTCTTTTTCCCTCCAAGTATCATGCTCCTACATCATAATATTCTTGGCCTCTGTTTTTAGCAGTTAGTGTTAGTGTCGGTACAGTACTTTGAGACAACTCGTGGTTGTCTACGAGGAAGGCTTCGTAGGGTTGTTTCACTGGTGCAGCTAGTTTCCCTAGTCACATGGTCAATTTCACTGGGTATGTTCTTTATCTTATCCCTCCTCATCAGCCACTTTCTGCAACCCATTCTACTATTTCGTGACTTTTATGGAGAAATATTTATAATATGGTCTATGTGAGAAATTGGAAGCTATGTTGTGACATAAGGAATCCTCCATTGGGCTTTACTCTGTATTATTTGTTTTCCATTTGCTTGTCTTTATTCTCTTCAGTATCTTTCTATCTCATACTTCCCTTCTCTGGCTTGGAATTGTGTGGAGGTTGGATGCTTACTATATTTGATGTCTCTGAAAGTCTAGAGAATTTATAAGTTCTTGTGTTTGGCTCCTCCTGTCTTATATGTATGTCTGGTCGGAAAAGGGCTCAAGGAGTCGAGGCATGTCGAGCTAAGACTTGGGTGGCAGACCCGTCTTTCTTTACCTCTGTGTTCAGTCTCAAATGGGCTTGAGGAGCTTAGGTATGTTGTTCCATACCGTGGGTGGCAGACCCATCCCACTCTCATGGTCATTATCGGGTTCATGCCTAATGTTAGTTCTTTTATGCCTCTATGCTGTGATATTGTTCCAGGTCTTCACTATCATCGTAATTGTCGAGGCCCCTTGCAATTAGGCAGTTCTACGCTCGTGGTTTTTGCAACTCGAAACAATGTTTTTGTTGCTCACACTGTTTTGTTGAGAAGCACCATGGTCGTGCTTCCTCTGGTTCTAACTCTTCATGCTGAGGTGGTCAGGGTTGGGGAAGATAGACGGGGAAGATGGGAGATATGGTGGTGCCCAGACTCGCCATCCATGGGGAAGAGGCTGCAAATCAGCCACACAGTTGATCCAAGAGGTTGCTCACTCCTACCAGACGGGTACCCCAGCTCAAGTTCAACAGTTAATCTCCACTTGGGAAACATAACTGAATCAACATGCATAAGCATAAATTCAATTGGAAGATTGCAGAGATTTGGTACCGGGCCCTATCATTCCAAAGCAATACAAACAAAGTGTTCACCTTTGTTGGTTGATGAAGAACATTTTGGCCAAGGCTATAACGAATCCTCCAACTGGCTCTGTTAAATCTGATCCTGGCTTCCAAGAAATACAAAAAGAATTTCAGTTTATCCAGTTCAAAATTCAGTAGTAGAACGTTTGTCTTAGCCACATCGAGAAGCACATTATGTGTCTTCCTCAATCTGAATTACCGGGTTCAAGTGCAAAGGACCAAACCCCTGTGGATTCCTCTATTGAATAGCAATATGCTTGTCTATTTCTAGTTTCATTTTTTTTTAATTATCTATCATATATACGTTGGTTAGGCTCCTATGTTACAATTATTTCGCTTGTAGATGGTTTCAATACATTCAATCTTATAAGGCACAGTTAGACAGACTCAAACTTTACTGTTTCTGGATGGCTTATAATGTTGTTTGGTGGCAAACAAACCTGGTTTCCGAATGGGCCAGCCGAGGCCACCAAACTCCGTGAATATGGTTGTAACCTACTTTTGTTGAAATGAATGAAAAGGTCCTACCAAGCTTACAAAAAAATAAAAAATAAATGTTGAGAGAAATTTTGCGAGTGAAATTGTGTGAAGGATTTTTAATCATGTCCAATGTTTTGGGTGATCACTTCACCCATCATCAAGAACTGAGAATAAATTATAATAAATTAAAATATATAATAAAATTTTAAAAAATCATGAAAATAAAAATATTAATTTTAATAATATGAAAATAATAATAATAATAATAGTAATAAGATAAATGATAATCATGTTTAGAAAGTCAAACACCTATTCACATCTTCGAATATAATTACATATATAACTAAGGCGTAGTTTAACTTATAGGCGAAATAGACTTTTTCACGAGAATCTGACAAAACAATTTCAAGAAAGAATGTGATTTTTTGTTGTTTAAAATGCATTTTTGAATGCATAAATTGATTTAGCACCTAAAAACCCCCGAACACTCAAATTCAAGAAATTAAACAACTTAAACTCAAGTTTTTAAAAATCTATATCAAATTTTAATTAAAATTGATTAAACGAACTTATCTTAAAAAAATCATTTCACCTATAAAAATTAAACTACACCTATAACTAACATTATTTCTCACACAAATTCAATCCATGTAATATACCCAACTATATTTTTCAAAATCACTTGAAAAATTCAATCTATGTAATATACCCAACTATATTTTTCAAAATATTCTCTTCAAATCCTTATTCCAATGATTCCATTACCATCCAATAAATTTGTTTTATTAATATGAAGTCTATCCTTTATGGTTTTTAAAAACCAACCAATTCTCGCTAGACGTTAAATTTCTTTGGAAATTACATTTAATTTAAGCTATTATTGGATTCATAACTTTTTAATATAATTTATTTGCAAAAATTATATATATATATATATATATATATATATATATATAAAAGCAGTAAATGTCAAAATTATACAAAAATACTCAAAACCATAAATTTAAATGAAAATATGGGGTAAAATGATATAAGTTTTACTATCACAATTATTAAGATTCAGTATCACAATTATTAAAAATACTCAAAATCATAAATTTAAATGAAAATAGTAAGTAAAATAGTGTAGTGTTTTGTTAGAGTAATGGGTTTATAGTGAAATATGTGTTATTTTAAATTATTTTAATATATAATAAATATTTTTTTGAGTTAAAATGGTATTATATATTCATTTTATAGTATATAATTGTATATAAAAATATAGATGGAATATTGTTTTAAGAGGATACTAGTTAAGTACTACATGGAATTTGGTAGACATGTAATGGAATAAGAAATGGTAGATTATTTGGAGGACTCACTAGAGGGAAGCTTGATTGGGTTTACTCTGCTTATTGTCTTCTCATCTCAGGTTCTTCTAGTTATGAATCACCATACATAGGGGTCTACTCATGATCACATTTCGATGATGGTTTCTCTAGCTCCATTGCTCCCATACCTAGTTCTGTAGTTAGCAGTCATTAGACAGTCATTTCACATTTCCCCTTCCAAGGAGGGGCCCAATACCCAAGTTACCTTGATGGTAATTTCTTTACCTATAAACTCACCTTCTTTATCTGCATTTTTTCCCTCCCCGTGGCCCCCTATGGATACGGCTTTTACCCTTCATAATTTTTCAGTGGATCCTACCTCCTTGCCAACCTAATGCCCCACTCCTAACTTGCCCTCTACCTAGTCTAGTTTCATAGGTTTCCTCATGATTGTCAATACGTTGAGTAGGGTTAGTACTTCTCTTAATCCATCCATTTCTCCCTCTGATAAGGGAGACTCTAGGTAAAATAAAAGATGCATCAAGCATAAGGTGGAAATGCCTAGTCTAGTCATAAAACAATTATCAGGTTGCATGATATTTCGAGGATGGAGAAATTAGAATTGGTAGGAATATTTGTGAACAAATGCATGTTTATGGTGGCCATGAGAGGACGGACCGATGAAAATTTAACTCCCCTATTGGGATACTCCCTGAAGTGCATGATTTTAGCTAAAGGATGGTTGAAATGGATATCCTCAACCAGTGACGATGTAGAAAAGGTTCCAAAAAATTATTGGATCTAGGGCGAATAATCTGTTTTCGTGAAGAGATGGATGGTAGATTTTGATGCAAGTCAGAAAATCTCTCTGCCATTCTAATCTGGGTACGATTGTTGGGTTTTCCATTGATTTTTTGGTCTAAGAAAGTTAAGGAAACTAGTAACATTTTAGGGTTATTTTTTGAAGAATATATCTCCTTTCAGAAGACCAGATACATGGTAATGGTGCATATCCTTTTGGTGTTGAATATCGCATCAAGTCTCCCAGATGTTATCTCCATACAATTGGGACAAATCACTCACATGCAATTCTTGGATTATGAAGGTGTCCCTTTCAAATGTGGCAGGTGTCATACCTATGGACACTTGGGGAGGGATTTTCAATTACATAAGATAAAACAAAATGGGTGAAGAAATCTATGAAGATGTTGCACCTTCCATCGACACATTTAGAGAAAGGATTTGTAGTGGATCCTTTGGCCACCTTACCTTTAGAAGTTGGGGCACATGTTTCTATTGATCAAGTGTCCATCCTAATAAAGGTTTATTTCAAGGGCCATCCCTCCTTAGGTATGCCTAAGTTTCCTAATGTCCTTCTTTCTCATTTGTTTTTCATCTAGCATTGAAAATTTATTCCCCTTGGAAGGTCCTTCCTTCCCCTATAGTTTCCTCTTTATTTTTATTACCTCCTTTTGATTTTGTTTATATATCTCCCATCCTTTTTTATCTCTTTTTTCTAACACCCTTTCTTTCTTATATGATTTAAACCTCCCTATTTCATCTCCCCTTCTCACTTTTGATCCACTGCTTCCCTCTTTTCCTAACTCCCTTCCGCTATCTTTATCAAATATCTACTCGGGGTCCAATTTCCCTAATCCTCCCTCATCATTAGACCACTCTTATCACCTCATATCCTTCTCTAGTCCTTCATCATTCAAAGTGCCAGATCCTACTATCTCATTTATTCCAGACATTGAAAGGGGTTTTGGGATTTTGGAGGGAGATGCTCATAGATTTCTTAAGCAAGGAAGAAAAACTATCTTCTCTTTAGCTCAAAAACAAGCAAACTCAGAAACTAAAATGGGGCAATAAAAATGAATCATTGGGGCCCTTAGAGCATATGCCCCCACTAAAGTTACGAAATGAAAATCCTATCTTTGAACTATCAAGGCTTAGCTAACCCCTCCAAAAGGTTGGCTCTAAGAAAATTGATCAGTATTCACACCCCACATGTCTTTTTCCTTTAGGATAAAATTATGGAGGGTTCAAAAGGTGTATAGATTCTACATGTTTACAACACTCTTGGTCTTTTGTCTACACAAATTTTATGGGAAACTCTGGTGATATTTTAATTGGATGGCTGAATCATCACATAGAATGCATATCAACCTAGTCCATACACTCTAGATTAAGGATTGAGATAGAAATTATAAATATTGATCTCTCTTTCACTTGTTTAAACATATACGAGACTTACTTGGATAGAAATCCCTTCTAGTGGCATACCTTACATCTTACTTGTCTAAAAAAAAAATCTAACTTTGGGAGGAGATCTTAATTTCACTAGGGTTTAAAAAAAGGGGGGGGGGATCTTTAACTTAGATGGATAATTTAGAAAAATTATTCATTTCTAGGCTAGATATTATATGATTAGTTGATGCTATGCCTCAAAAAATTCCCCCACTTGGAGTAAGAATTGTTCTAGTGAAGCCATAATTTCCAAAATACTTGATTAATTTCTTATCTCTAAATATGTCCTTACAAAAAAATAGGTTTTGAAAATGGGTTGGACGAGGAGAATCATATCATCTCCTTATTCTCCTAGAAATGGATATATCTTCCTCAAATTCATTGGGATCTTTCAAACTTAACCCTTATTGGATTGAAGATCAATTACTCCATAATGCACTGAAGAATATTTGGTGCCCATATAACCCTGAATTAATAGATTCTTCTCCTATGAAATTTCAAATAAATATAAATATGGAAAAAAAATAACCATCTCCTCTTGGGAAAAAAGGGAAAAAGAATCTAACAATAAACTTTTGGTTGATGCTGAAGCGTAATTGGAAACTATCCTGAGCAACATTATCAAAGATCATTTTTACGATAACGTCAAAGATAATAAAAAATTTATAAAGGAGTAAAAAGGAACATTATTTTGGATAAATAAAAGGAATGGGAACTCAAAGTAGAGCTCTTAGCTTGCAAGCAGGGGATGACAATACCAAATACTTCCATAAAAAATTGCAAATCATAGGAAAGGCCACAAACACTATTTGGGAAATAACAAAGGAAGCTGGTACAAAAGTCACCACATTTGAATACATCGCCTCTAAATAAATCTATCAATGAGAAGAAAGAGTCGCCATAGAATTCTACATGGATTTATTTGATTTCCTAGGAGATGACCTTCTCAAAGTTATGGAGTACTTTAGGACCTCAAGGAAAATACTAGTTCCTTTTAACTTAACCTTTTTGTCCCTCATCCCTAAATTTGATAATATAGATTCCTTCGAAGTGTTCAGACCTATATCCCTGTGTAACCCCTTCTACAAAATCATTATAAATATTATTACCCGATGATTGAAGCTTGTCCTCTTTAATAACATATCCCCTAAACAATTTGGCTTTCTGCAAGGTAGGAAAATTCATGAAGCAACTAGCCTTGCTTGGGAATGACTCCATTCAAACTATACCCTAAAACAAAAAGGCATCATCTTTAAAGTGGGCCTCTCAAAGCCTTTGATCATTTACGTTGCCTCTATATCTTTTTTCTTCTCATACATTTGGATTTTGGTCATTCCATTGTTCCTCAATAATCAATTGTATCAACACTTCTTCAGTCGTTATATTAATATATGGAGTTGTCTCCCCTTTCTTCAATGCAGGAAGGGATCTCAGGCAAGGATGTCCATTGTCCCCCCTCTTCTTTGTCACTTGATTTTCGACAGACTCAACAAGGCTATAATAGACTTAAAACATAATAATATCTTTTTAGGCATAAAAGTCACACTAAACTACTACTTTATTCACCTCCTCTTTGTAGATGATATCATTATTTTCACTAATAACATAATTAGCGATCAAAGGGGAACTATTACCTCAAAATGGGTACTCGAGCCCAAAAAGCCCAAAAAAACATGAAAAAACAACCCAAAAATAAAAAGTGTTGATTCTGCATCACCATTTTTTTCAGAGTAAATTCTCAATATTTTTTTAAAATAACAATAAAAACAATAAAAGCCATTTTGTTTGGTGCAAAAAACACCTTGAAATTGAAAAGTGTTGATGCTAGAATAACGTCCTTTTCTTCAGGGTACATTTTCAACATTTATTAATAATGACATTAAAAATAAAATATCATAACTTTGAAAAACTTTAAATTTCAAATGATTTTCAAGCATGAAATTAACGATAAAATATCACGTCTTTGAAAAGCCTTAAAATTCCAACAATTTTTAAGCATGACATTAAACTTAAAATATCATTTCTTTGAAAAACCTTAAAATTCCAACAATTTTCAAGCATGGTGCTAAGAAAAAATATTTATAATTGTTTTCATCCATAACATTAAAGATAAAATATCATGACTTAGAAAAACGTTAAAATCTTGACAATTTTTCAACCATGGAATTAAAACCAAAGATTATGACTACAAAACAATCTTAAGTTTTCAAAATATTTCAAGCATGACATTATGAAAAAAAAATTATGACTAAAAAAAATTAAAATGAACACCTGAATGAAAGATTTATTATACCAAGAGTAATTTTTTATAAATGTTAAATGTATAGCGATTTTAAAATCTTAGCCAAAGACAACTTGAGACTTTGCAAAAAATTTAAAAATCAACTATCAAATTGACATGTAGTGCAGGTGAGCTCAACTCATTGTAATGAAAACTTAAAGACCAACCATGAAATTAACACATTGTGGGACAGACTCGATTCATTATAACGAAAAATTTAAAATCAACTATTAAATTGTACATAATGGGATCGGGTTGCTAGACAAGCATCGACACAGACCCTACAAAATTATATATATATATATATATATATATATATATATATATATATATATATATATAATTTTGTAGGGTCCGTGTCGATGCTTGTCTATGAAAGAAAGATACATAAGAAAACAAAAATTAAAATATTGAAAAAAAATTAAAAAATAATAACAAGTAATAAAACATAAAAAACATAACAAAAAAATAAAATATAAAAAATATATAGAAATGCAAAAATTCAAATATTGAAAAAAAATAAAAAAAAATAAAATAATAGCAAGTAATAAAACATGAAAAAAAAAGCAAATATAAAAAATATATAATAATGACATAAAAAGCTATAAAATGTAAAAATAAAAAATAAAAAAAATTAACCATACCATGTAAAATTTAAAAATAAGAGTAAAATAAAATAAAAACCAAATAAACAAATTAAAAAAATATAAAAAGTTACAAAAAAATAAAATTGCAGAAATAAAATAAAACATTAAAAAATTAAATTCTCCCTCCCACCTAGGGGCCCAACCAGCCAGGGGTGGCAAGGGGATGATTCAAGACAAAAAATAAATTAAATATCATAAAAAAATAAATAAAAAAATAAATAAAGATAAAAAACCATAAAAATGTAAAAAAAAAAACAGAATTAACTTGTAGAAATGAAATTTTTTAATAATATATAAATGAATTAAATGAAAAATAAATTTTATATATATATATATATATATATATATATATATAATTTAAGAAAAAATAAATGAAAATTTGAAAAAAAAAACCATTTTTTAAAGTTAAAAATAAAAAATAAAAAATAAAAATATCATTTAAAAAAGGTTAAGTAATTAACCAAAAAATAAAATAAAATAAAATAAAAAAATTCAAAACAATTAAAAAAAATAGATTTAAAATTAAAATTAATATATATATTTAAAAAATGATGATGATGATGATGATGACGATGATGATGGTTAACATCCACTGAGACCAAACTTTGGTCTATCAAACCTAAAGAAACAAATTATTTAGATTGATTTAAGATTTTATTTCTATGCTCAAAAAGCTTGGAGAGAAGCCTCCCAAGCTCACTATAATTTTGACATCGTAAAAGGCTAGGAAGGTCAGTATTGCGACAAAGATTATGAAACTGAGATCTAATGTGGTTGTACGCAGGGCACTCTAAGAGGAAGTGGTTTTCATCCTCAATGTTCCTATTCTCACAGAGATGGCAGATCCTTTCCATCCATGGTGTTTTAGGAACTACCCAACGACCTGTTTCACTATGGAGCTCATGAGAGTTCATTCTAATCTTCGCTATATTAATTTTCTTCTTTGAGCTAGCTAAAACAGAGAGATATTTTTGATCTTCTAGGGTGGGGTTGATGACCTTCTTATAATAACTTAATTTTCTTTTAGTTTCTAAGTCTTTCTCACACCACATTTTTTCTTTGAACTTAGAAATAACCATTTTTTTAATGTTATTAATGTTCTGCAATGCATCATTCTCATTGATCTCCCAATGGTTTAACCAGGCCCTCGTGTCTTTATACCACCCCCATTTGAACCTTAGTTGGTTTTGGCTAGAATTTAAAGCTAGCTTAGGAAGTCTATGATCTCCTATGTTATCGAGCTTGTGTTTGTACAATAAAAGCCTAGTCATAGCTAGGCTCTCGATAGGGGAAAGACCTACTTCTATAAGGAGAATAGGGTAGGGTGTATTGCTTTTAATTTTCAGGTTATAAGTTATAAAGCGCTTTTGGATTTGCTCAATCTTTCTCTAGGATTCTCTAGAGATGCTGCAACCCCAAACCTCACATCCATATAAGATAATAGGAGTGACTAATGTTTCAAAGAGGAACTTCTTTTTATCCCATATTACAAGGTTTGTCGTTTTAGAATTATTCTCAAGACCAAAGTAAGCTTTCCACCCCCCATTAATCATTTTCTCAATGCTATAGTTCCAGTTGAGCTTGTGATGAATATCAATTCCTAGGTACTTGTAAGAATACACTTCCTGCAAGTTATTATTGTCATGCATAAAATTAGCGTGGGTGTCCTTCTTGGATTTGATAATCATAACTTTTGTTTTTTCAGTGTTAACAGTCATACCCATGGTAGAGAAGAAATCCTTAAGAAACCTAAGTTGCTTATCAAGATCAAATGGACACCTTGTGAGGAGAACAATATCGTCAACATAGAGAAGAAGGATGACGACTATCCCAATAAAAGTAAGTAAGTAAGTATATATATATATATATATATATATATATATATATATATATATATATATCTCTATATATATATATATATATATATATATATATCTATCTATCTATATTATATAAATAAATAAAAATTAAAATAAAAGTATTTAAATTTTAAAAAATATGTAAAAACCAATTAAAAAAAACCGAATTAAAAATATATATATATATATATTTAAATTTAAAAATTGAAAATTAAAAAAATAATTTTAAAAAGTTTACCACTTCCCCCCTCACTCCTTCACCCGAGCCTGCCTCCTCCCCTTTCCTTTCCCCCTCTTCCATTCCTCACCCCACCCACTCCACCTAGCCCTCCTCTCCCCTTCCCTCCCTCCTCCCCCAACCCTAACCCCCCCTCTCCCTCATCCCCTGTCAAGCGGAAAGAGTCAATTTTGCGGACAAAACCGACCTCCCTAGAAGCTAAGGCTTTCTAGTGACAAACAAGACAAGTAAACACTACCTTTCTCTAAATATGGATTTAGAATACAAGTAATCAGGTGTTTATAACATACCTTTAGTCCAATGCTTTGTAGTAGTCTAGCCTCGCTGATCCGGATGAGCTCCTCCTTCTCTTCGAAACCTACATTCACTAACAAGCCAAAATATTACATAGCACCTGAAAAACTTATAAGATAAAACATATTCATCATACAGACCAAAGAGTATATGAAACAAATCATGTATAACAATCTGTTGAGAAAAGTGAGCTTAATTGTATTAAGTGGAAACAAAAGAAACCATTACAACCTGAGCCTTGGTGTTGTGCAGGTCCCTCCTAGGGTCCAGCAAGAGTTCTCCTTTACTTTGATCAGCTCACCCACTTCCAAATAAGGCTAGGAAAGGATGGGAATCTCACCTCTCAAGCTCTATAAGGGAGTCCTAATTCCAGCAGCATCTACCCTTAGGAATATTCAGCTTTCAACCTCCCCTCCCTCTGGCCCAATGCCTGTATTTATAGTGCTTTAGAGGAAGTTAATCAGGTCCACCATCAATGGGATAAGCCCCTCTTTGAATGGGATAGCTCCCCTCTTGATGGGATAAGTTCCTCTTTCATAGGGATACATGAACCATCTGGAGGCGCTCAATACACGTCAAACAAACTTCTAGAATGCTCTAGAAATGACCACAAGTAACTTTTTTGAAGTGAAACTTGCGCCTTTTGACCTTTACAGGAGTACGCACCCACCCCTTTACAGACAGAGCGTACAAGTACGTAGGTATTGTGAACTTGGGGTGCGTACACACAAGTAAGGCTAAGAGAAACTGCGTACCTAGAGTTATTTGACTTTTTAAGGACTTTCTCTCTTTTTTGGAGTTTGACATGAAAATCAGAGGTATAAGACTTGCCAAGGAGGATAATATGACAGTTGATGGAGCCATACTAAATGCAAATAGTCATGGTGACAAATTTTAGTGTAACAGATTGCCCCCTAAAGTGTGAAGCCTGTAGTAGATTAGGGTTTCATATCATCTAGGAAGGGTGAAGTACTTTATCATTTCAAGGATTATCTTGTGGAGAGCCCAGTCGGAACCTGCAAATATTCAACACAAAATACATGTAAGAGATCATATCATCACTAAGGTAGGCATTCCCATACTCAGATCAAAAACTTTAACTAACAAACTAACTACTGCTCTAATACAGGAATGATTTCGCAGTACATCATAATCATAGACTTGTGTAGACACAGTATGGACGCAGCCATCTGTTTATAGTTGGTCTACTATACAATGAATACAAAACTCCTCGCAGCCTGGATGGTGGAAACTAGATCCAGGGTCTTCATTTCTACTTCCCGAAATAGTACGATTCTATCCATGCGAATAAATGAGTTGATGTCGAACATGGTAGAAACCACTTGATTACCAGTCAATGATGTAAACTGTTAACAAGTGTGAGAGAGACCATCAGTGATGTCAATGGTTCTCAAAGAACCCAGTACAATCCATGAGATTTGAATGAATGAGTTGATGTCGAACATTTCATGGAATCCTTCGATTGAAAGTCAATGATGTAAACCGTCATCAAAGGCGAGAAACCTGCCATTGATGCATGAAGATTTCAAGGTACTGACAATTTCTAGGTCATCTTTCTAGATAATGTGCTGATGTCGATAGAAAGCGACCCGTTGCAGGCAAGCCCACAACACGAAATCATAGATCAAGTTGAAGAAATGTAGTTGTAAGGACTGACTCAGGGATGGTCGAGATGGATGACGAGTATTTGCAGATGAATGGTTTATTTGCAGTGACCTCTTGAACACATAACGACACGACAGATGGCTTGGTGACAATTGACCCAAAGTTAATACCCGGAACCGGTTGAAGATTTTCAATGTGGTTTGATCAACTGTTAGGCAAAGGATTTCCCAACCCAGGTGAATGAAAAGTGTCGTGTTCAAGAGTGGTGATAAGGCTTCTTCTGAGACAAAGGATAACAAATAGGCTCATTTTTCTCTCTTTTCCCCCACCATTTCTGGAAAGTACCTCTTTATTTTTTACAAGCTTGAGGAGGATAACATATGCTTGATTATAAGCTCATCCTTCAGATGAGTCCAACTTAGTTTAGATTCGAACCCTAAGAAGGAGCGGTCCGTTCCTGTTTGTAATCGAACAGGTCCTTTACTGTGAAATTTTAACGAGTCCAGTATAGGAGAAACTCAGCGTTTTTCAATTTTAGAGAGTCTGAAAAAACTTAAGAAGACTCCAGGGTTGACCTTTTTCGTAAATTTGTGTCTCCCAAGCCCGAAAAAGTATAAAATAATACTTGAGAGAACCGCTTGATCTTTACGACCAAAGAGTACTTTCATGATTAGTGTCTCTGATCTGAAAAGTAGAAAGCGATCAAGAACACGTCGTTTTATTTCCAATATCAAATTTGAAACGACAAAAATTCGGCAATCTTTTCATGTTTTTACGGTCAGAAAAGGGCTATAAGAGGACTGTCGTTTAATTCCGTTTTAACGAGTGTAAAAGAAACGCTCGAAAATCTTTTCATGTTTTAGGAGTCAGAAAAGGGCTTAAAGATGACTCTGAGGTTTCACTTTTTCGTAAGTTTTAACGAGTTCGAAAAAATGATAAAAATGTACTCATGGTTTTCACTTTTTTCATAAGTTTTAACGAGTTCGAAAAAATGATAAAAATGTACTCATGGTTTTCACTTTTTCGTAAGTTTTAACGAGTTCGAAAAAATGATAAAAAATGTACTCATATGGCCGACTTTCAATTTAATTTACGAGCAGGAAAAGACGGAAAGAACTCGACATTTTCATTTGTTTTACGAGAATGAAAGATAACAAAATGATCTCTAGATTTTCATGAGTTTAACGAGTCTTGAAAATAACTGAAATTGACTCAAGATAGGTTTCATTTTTACAAAAGCTTGAAACAGAGAAAAACTATTCTTCAAAGTAGTTTCATTTTTACACAAGCTTGAAACAGAGATAAAACAATGCTTGATGCCCCCTAAGCATAACTGCTAGAGCGCATGCCCCCCAGCTTCATTTCATTCAACTAAGTACAAGCTGGATGGAATGAAGGTTCATGTACGAGATTGTTTGAAAGACTCGACCTAAAACTGTAAGAAAATTATGCAAAACACTGAAATAACTAACCTAAATATACAACTTAACATTTATGAGATATAGTCAAACTCTCGACTCAAGTAGAGGAGGATTTGTTTCATTTTTTAATGAGCTTGACACAGGAAAAGAACTATGCTCGGATTCGGTTTCATGTTTACGCAAGCTTGAAACGAAAAACTATGCTTGTTATAAGTTCACATGCCCCCAGCATAATGACACAAAATGAGGTACATGCCCCCCAAGCTTCATTGCATTCAATGAGGTGGATGGAATGAAGCTTTACTTTCAAGATCTTGGAAAGACTTGTGGGAGTTGTTTCTTTTTTTAGTGAGGTTGACATAGGAAAAGAACTATCCTCAAAACCCTTGTTTCATTTTTTAAACGAGCTTGACACAAGATAAGGAAATATGCTCATAACTACTCTCTACAATCTACCTAGCAAAAACTTTACTCTAAAAACCTTGATTCATTTTTTAACGAGCTTGACACAAGACAAGGAACTATGCTCATGACTCCTTGTTTCATTTTTTAACGAGCTTGACACAAGACAAGGAACTATGCTCATGACTACTCTCTACAATCTACCTACTTAACCTACCCTTGTTTCATTTTTTAACAAGCTTGACACAAGACAAGGAACTATGCTCAAAAAGTTCGCATGCCCCTAGTATAATGATGCAAAGCGAGGTACATGCCTCCCAAGCTTCATTGCATTCAACCAGATGGATGGAATGAAGGTTTACTTTCAATATTTAACTTGAAAAGGGAGTTGTTTCATTTTTAAGGAGGTTGACACAAGAAAAGAACTATCCTCATACCTGATTCATTTTTTAACGAGGTTGACTCAGTAACAGGAACTATCCTTAAAAAGTTCGCATGCCCCCAGTATAATGATGCAAAGCGAGGTACATGCCTCCCAAGCTTCATTGCATTCAACCAGATGGATGGAATGAAGGTTTACTTTCAATATTTAACTTGAAAAGGGAGTTGTTTCATTTTTAAGGAGGTTGACACAAGAAAAGAACTATCCTCATACCTGATTCATTTTTTAACGAGGTTGACTCAGTAACAAGAACTATCCTCATACCTGATTCATTTTTTAACGAGGTTGACTCAGTAATAGGAACTATCCTCAAAATCCTACTTTCTACAATCTACCTACATATCCTAAAATCTACCTGGCTCATTTTTTAATGAGGTTGACTCAGTAAAAGAACTATCCTCATGCTAGCCTGTTTCATTTTTTAACGAGGTTGATACAGGAAAAAACTATCCTCGTGATAGCCTGTTTCATTTTTTAACGAGGTTGATACAGGAAAAAACTATCCTCGTACTCCTTGTTTCATTTTTTAACGAGGTTGATACAAGAAAAAACTATCCTCGCAATCACTGATTCATTTTTTAACGAGGTCGACACAGTAAAAGGAAATTTCCTCGTACTCCTTGTTTCATTTTTTAATGAGGTTGATACAAGAAAAAACTATCCTCGCAATCACTGATTCATTTTTTAACGAGGTTGACACAGTAAAAGGAACTTTCCTCGTAACATTGATCATGGCTTCCAGCTGGAAGAAAGACATGTCAATGGATACGCCTTGATCATGGCTTCCAAGAGATCTTCATCAGAAGGAAGAATACTTCTCTGGAAGGAACACATGTCAAGGGACTCAAAAGGGATAAGAAAATCGTGTTCAAGGAATCCCATAGAGTTTTCCATGTCAATTACCGGATCTAAATCAAAGGAAGATGAGCAAACAGTGGGAGGCTCACGTACATCGGTAACTGAAAACATGGGACCAGTTGCCACATAATTAACCCGTGGCAGGGTAGATACCACTTTAGAATCAGGAACATTTAAGGGTGTCACATTATTGGTAGTTGAAACAAGACTAGGGAACGAAAGCTGGTCTACAGTCACAATACTGCCATTGTGAGGGAAAGACATCACGCGAAAGAGTGTCGATACGACAGCTTTCATTGCATAAACATAGTCTCGTCCAAGGAGTAAATTGAAATCCAAGGTACCTCGAACTACCATAAGATCAATGCAGACAGTTTTACCTTCCAAGGTAATAGAAAACTTAGGAAGGATCCCTAAAGGTTCACTAATGGTTCTGTTAAAAGCTTTCAGATTTTGCGTAATAGGCGCAAGCTGAGGGGAACCCAAAGCTTTCCAAACAGTTGAGGATAAAATACTAACAGAAGCACCTTCATCTACCTGAGTACGATGTATTTCCCTACTACCAGCCTTGACAATGATTTGGAAAGGGATGGAGGAAGGAAGACGAGGTTCTGTCAGTTTATTCCAATCAAAAGAAAAGACCTCAGTACTTGGAGGGGGTTCTGTAGAAACAGGTGAAATGCCCCCCGGCATAGAAGAATCTGATGTAACAAGAAGAACCTGAGCAGTATGAAGTTCACTCTCTAAAGGGAAAGTGGGATCGACCGAATGTGAAATTGAATCGACCACTTGATCAACTAATGGATCATCAACCTGAGTGACATGAGTTTCACTTTCCAATGGAAGAGTGTGATCGACTGTACTTGAAGTTAGATCAATCACTCTGTCAGTTGACGGTAGGTTGGGAGAAATTTTACGGTAACCAGTTGGAAATTCTTGCTGTGGAATAGTAAGGTTTTCCAACAATGTTAAGGCTTCATCCATGTGAGGGCAAATGTGAGTTTGATGACTCCCTTTGCATAACTTATAAGGAAACCTAACTTTACCCTTTTTCCTAGGAACCTGACTATCACTGGTTGATGGATCAATGGAAAGTTGATGTGATTTTTCTGACCATACTTCCAAGACCTTTGGAATACCAGGACAATTGATAAGGAAGTGGTCACCCTTACAAAGCCTGCAAGGGTATTTGGGTTTACGATGCATGTCAGAGTTTTCCTCAACACAACTAACACTTACAGTCGTGGTTGGTTGGTTGACTTCTTTCTTATCTTGCTTCTTCTTCTTCTTCTTCTTCTTCCCTTTCTTCTTCTTCTTAGCCTCCTGGTTACTAGCATCAAGGCTTTTACCAGGCGAAGAGGAAGAAATGGAGGAAGAAAAATTAGGTGAAGAAGGTAAAGGGTCAACAAAAGGTTGGTGATGTTGAGATGGTGAACTCTGTTGAGGTGAAGCATCCGGTTGAGATGGAACAATTGGAGTATTTTGGGCCAACGAAGTTGAAAATAACCATATCGGTAAACCTATTGTAAATCCAGGTAATGACAAAGTAGCCATATAAGGAGGACCAACAATTCCAAAGTAAGGAAAAGTACTAGGATTCTCATTAGGTGGGGTTCCTAGGTTGGTAAATTCCGGAACATTTGCCATTATATTCAACTTCAGTGAATTTTATTAACAATTTTTAAAACTAAAATTAACAATTCACAATTCACACCTAACAATTAAAATTCAGAATTCACACCTATGGTCTCTAAAAGTAAAAACAAACAAATTAACACACGCTATCAAATCTAGGAGTCAAACCACACACAAACAGTAGCCTTCCGGACCGAAAACACTAGTTGGTGATGAAATCCAACATCGCAGAATTCAGTACAGAAGTGGCGGGTGGAACAGTTACCCCAGCAACCTGCTTAATGAATAGACTGGACCAAGTTCCTCCACTTTAACCGTCTCGAGTGAAGTGAACCCCCCAGAAAATCCAAGTGAGTCTAGCCGACGTCTGCTCCAGGTACAGTGGGATCTTCCCTCCACCGTCACCTTGGGTAGAACCCTAAAGATAATAGTCACTAAGGTCACCAACAGCAACAAATATACCTGGGGGAACAGTCTACAATCCGATAGCATGCAAGGGCAGAGTAACAAGCTCAATCCCCTTGCCGGCTCCTTGACAATAATCCAAGGTTTACCGACAAGTGACCCCAGGCTCCTCGACAATGGTTAATCCGAGGTTTACCGTTGTAGTACGTGCGTATCTGGCGTTGTTCCCAATGAAGGAGGATTGATTCCCTCACTGGTTCGGACACGATCTCGTGCTTCTCCTTTAAGAGGAGCTTTCCCAGAGTATAAATGTAACAGTTGGATTTATCCTACCGCAAGATAAGCTACTTGTTTGGTTTTGTTGTCTTGGAGAGTTAATTATTCTCCTACTCCAAGACACTAGCCTAAGCTATGTTGGTGTTTCAGAGCTCTAGAAATGTAAAAATTACTAGATGAATTTTAATTAAGCGCAGTGTTATTAAGGTTGTTTTTACTCAAATGGGTAAATGGATATGAAACCAATGGTGTTATGACCCAACTCAACTGAATGCAATCGAATATGATAATGCAATCCTTTCAATTCGATGAATCCTAACTAAAGTAAGGAGAGAGTTTCCATTCACTTCCAACAATGAAAAAAATTGATCACTAAGAGAAAATATAGCAAATTCTCTAATGCACTAATTTCATCAAGAAAAACTAATGCAAATCAATTCCAAACCATTTTTTTATATTTTGTGTAAATTCAAATCAAAGAAAACTGATCTAAATCTACGATTGTTTTTTCAGAATTTGAACTATGCAATTGTAATCTATGCACAATTCACTTGAAAAGTATGCAAATGTAATCTATGCACATTTTTCATTCATATTCTGAAAATGAGAATTCTAATTATGCAAATGTGATCTATGCAAGAGAATTCTCAAACACAAGATGATTCTAATGTAATCTAAGAACCAATCAAATGCAAGTCGAGAAAATTGGGTGAGAGTTCCAAAGATCAAAAGACTGAGACAAACCTGCAAGTAATGACCAAAGGAAATCAAATTAAGAATTTCTCAAAAAAGAGACTCAAAACACCCAATTGATGAAAGCTTAAAGCATGAATGATAATGGAATTAACCAAGGAAAGTTTCTGATAGGTAACTAGTGGATCTGGGCAGCAAAAACAAGTTATAAACAAAATCTAAAAGATAAAAATAAAATAAAAAATGAAATTTGCTAGGCTTTTGACAGGGGTACACAGGCAGCCTGTTTGCACAGGTGCGGCCACGCTCTATGTACACAGCCAAAGTGCGTACAGGTACGCACTGTGCTTAACGCAGAGGGTGCGTACTGCTCTCAAAATCAAGAAAAAATAAAAACTAACTCAACCCTAAGCTATTCCACCCAAATTCACAGTCAATCAGCCAAAAACCAGAAAGAAATCGACTTTTCTCAAATCAAAGTTTCACACAAAGGAAAAATAATTCACATCAATGGATTCCCCAGTGGAGTCGCCATTTTGTCAAGCAGAAAGAGTCAATTTTGCGGACAAAACCGACCTCCCTAGAAGCTAAGGCTTTCTAGTGACAAACAAGACAAGTAAACACTACCTTTCTCTAAATATGCATTTAGAATACAAGTAATTAGGTGTTTATAACATACCTTTAGTCCAACGCTTTGTAGTAGTCCAGCCTCGCCGATTCGGATGAGCTCCTCCTTCTCTTCGAAACCTACATTCACTAACAAGCCAAAAGATTACATAGCACCTGAAAAACTTATAAGATAAAACATATTCATCATACAGACCAAGGAGTATATGAAACAAATCATGTATAACAATCTGTTGAGAAAAGTGAGCTTAATTGTATTAAGTGGAAACAAAAGAAACCATTACAACCTGAGCCTTGGTGTTGTGCAGGTCCTTCCTAGGGTCCAACAAGAGTTCTCCTTTACTTTGATCAGCTCATCCACTTCCCAATAAGGCTAGGAAAGGATGGGAATCTCTCCTCTCAAGCTCTATAAGGGAGTCCTAATTCCAACAGCATCTACCCTTAGGAATATTCAGCTTTCAACCTCCCCTCCCTCTGGCCCAATGCCTGTATTTGTAGTGCTTTAGAGGAAGTTAATCAGGTCCACCATCAATGGGATAAGCCCCTCTTTGAATGGGATAGCTCCCCTCTTGATGGGATAAGTTCCTCTTTCATAGGGATACATGAACCATCTGGAGGCGCTCAATACATGTCAACAAACTTCTAGAATGCTCTAGAAATGACCACAAGTAACTTTTTTGAAGTGAAACTTGCGCCTTTTGACCTTTACAGGAGTACGCACCCACCCCTTTACAGACAGAGCGTACAAGTACGCAGGTATTGTGAACTTGGGGTGCGTACACGCAACTAAGGCTAAGAGAAACTGCGTACCCAGAGTTATTTGACTTTTTAAGGACTTTCTCTCTTTTTTGGAGTTTGACATGAAGAGCAGAGGTATAAGACTTGCCAAGGAGGATAGTATGATAGTTGATGGAGCCATACTAACTGCAAATAGTCATGGTGACAAATTTTAGTGTAACACCCCCCGACCCTCCCCACCCGCCCAGGCTCCCAGCCTGTGGCCTCTTGGCTGCTTGCTAGGAGCTTGGGTGGGCGGGGAGGGCCGAAATTGGCTTGCGGCCTCTTGGCCACTAGCTGGGGGTTCGGGCGGTTGGGGAGGGTCAGAATCAGCCTGCGGCCTCTTGTTCGTTTGCTGGGGGCTCAGGCGAGCGGGAAGGCTGGGTGGGGAGGGTCGCGGGGTGAGGGAGAGGCGAGGGGGGAGGCGAGGGTGGCAGAGGGAGGGAGAGGGGAGGGTTGGGGGAGGGAGCGGGTGGGTTGGGGAGGGGAGGATGGGGAGAGGAGAGGGAACGAGGGGGGCTGGGGTGGAGGAGGGGAGGCGGAGCAGGTTGGGGTTGGGGTTGGGTGGAGCGAGGGGTGCGGTTCGGGTTGGGCAGAGTGAGGGGGTAGTTTTTTTAAAATTGTTTTTTTTAATAGTTTTTTTAATTTTTTTTCAATATTTTTTTTTAAATATTTTTTTTTTTTAATTTTATTTTTATTTTTAAATTTAAATATTTTTTAATTTGAAGTTTATTTTTTTTTTGTAATTCTTTTAAAATTTTATTTTATTTTAAATTTTGTTATTTTCTTTTTATGTTATTTCTTAATTTCGTTTTTTTTTTAATGTTTTTTTTTTTTATAATTTTTTTTTGTTATTTTCTTTTAATTTTATTTTAGGTTATTTTTATAATTTTAATTTCAAAAAATAATTCTTAAATTTTTATTTTATTTATTTTATTATGTTTATTTAAATTATTTAATTTAAATATTTTTAAAATTTTTTCTTTTAATTGATTTTTTTCTTAATTTTTTTATTTTAAATTTTTTTGGTAATTATTTTAAGTTTTTTTTTTTTTTCCTAATGACGTTTTTGTTTTTTTATTTATTTTTTAAAATTAAAAAAAAAAAATTAGATTTTCTTTTTTTAGTTTAATTTGTTTTTCTTTACATTATATTTTTTTTTTGAAATTTTATTTGTTTGTTGTTTTCCTTTAATTTTTTATTCATTTTTTTTTACCATTTATTTTTTTTTTTACATTTTTATAGTTTTTTTTTTTTTTTTTTTTTTTTTTTATATCCATTTTTTTGTATTTGATTTTTTGTCTTGTTTTTTGTTTTTATTTTTATGTTTTATTACTAACATGAAAATCACCAACGTTTATAAAAAATTATCCACTTAATTCATTAGAAAATTTAATATGTAAATCCTACGCCCTCTAAACAAAAAGGGTTGATGCTCATTATTACTTTTCAAAATCAAGATGAAAATCACTAACAAAAAAAAATATGTTCACACTTGATACATAAAAAAAATTAAAGTGTCAAAAATAAGCCCTCTAAAAAAATGTGTTGATGCTGCATCAACACTTTCCAAAATCAGCATGAAAATCACTAACATTTAAAAAATGTGTTGATGATGCATCGACACTTTTCAGAATCAGCACGAAAATCACTAACATCGAAAAAAAAGTTCATACCTAATACATAAGAAAATTTAAAGTGCCAAAAATGTGCTTAAAAAAAGGTGTATTCTAGCATCACCACTTTTCAAAATCGGGTGATTTTTTTCTATCTCAGAAAAACAGGTACTAGTTCATCTTCTCATTTGATTAGTAACTATGTTTAATGAAGAATTGAATGAGTTTCTAATATTGAACGAGATATTGGACCTCTTACCCTCTGTAATAGGAATGGTTGTAAATCACCTAAAATCCCCCATCTTTGAAAATGGTCTATTAGAGGAGGAAAAATTCGAGCTATTTATATTTTTTCTATTCCACCAGAAAAGTTGGTAGCCTCATTTAAATAGTTCAATTACTATTTAAATCCAAACAATTACTCAAAAGTTGTTTGGAACTGCCTTTTGGTAAAAGTTGGGAAGATAATTTGATCTTGGTGCAATAAGTGGATATCTAGAGTTGGAAGGCTTATCTTATGTAAGGTTATGATTATATCTATCATTGTTTATTGGGCTTCACTATCTTGCATCCCTTTTGGAACTCTTCATCAAATGAAATATCTTTTATTATGTTTCCTCTGGGTAGGAAACTATGAAAAAAATCATTTTACGCTAAAAACTTGGTCATCCATAGCCACTCCAAAAGCTCTAGGTAGTTCGGGTCTTAAAAGTCTCCTTTGATTCTTGAAGGTTTTAGTTGAAAAGTGAGTCTAGAGAATTCTCCAATGGATAGGACTACGAGAAAAAATTGTGATTAGCATATACATCACTCCCTTTGTACCTGAGGATTGGATTAGAAACCCACTCAAATCACATACGAATGGGTATATTACCTGGAAAGAAATCGTCCAAGTTTAATCACACAAGAATGTGCATGTCATCCAAGATTTTTCAATTATTAGTGATGGGTTCAAATAGAAAGTAAGGAATGCAAAAAGATTCCTAATTGGGAAATATCCATGGATTGGGATAAAAAATTATCATCTCCTCTCTAATTAACTCATCCAAAAATTGAAAGGGGAAAGGATTCAGGTATAACCAAGGGTTCATCCCCAAGCTTATCAGGATTTGTTATCCTTTTCATTGTTAAGGATGGAGGGGGCACTCACTAAGGAATGGGAGAGATATAAGAGTACCCTAAGGAAATAACTAATCAATTTGTCTTAGGAAAATGATCTCCCATATTAGTTGCATAGCCCTTTTGGAGATTACTCCCAAAATTTTGGTTACTAGCATCTCCCAAACATTCAGGGCCATATGACCCCCTTGGTGGGGAAAAATATTTGGAAACTTCATTAACCCCATGGGTAAAAGCTATTTATGTGGTTATTGATTAAGAGTAAGGCTCCAACCTAGGATATCTTATAGATGAGCTATTTATATGGTCCAAGAAAATTCTCCCTCTTCCTAAATGATTTTGAATCAATTCCTCATTTTTTCATCTATTTTCCTTTCACTCAAGTCATATGGAAAAAAATATATGATAAAGAAGGGCCTAAATATAATTGGAATGGTCCCAACATTGAAGACTATTTAAAATAGTATCTTGGAGAAAAACATAAATCACAACATAAAGCCCTTCCTTTGTTAGTGGCATAGGGAATATGTTAGGAATGAGACCAAGATATTTTCAAAAATCAAGGCCACTTGTTTTTATTAATAGCCATACAAACTTTGGAATTGCAAAATTCAATGCCTACTTCTCTTAAAAAAAAACCCTTCGTCGCCTCTTCCAAAAATAGCTATATGCCAAGATACACACTGGGAATTTTTGGATGGCGTGACCCAAATTTTCCTTACCAAGGGTGGTGTGGGATGTTCAATGTATATAAGAAATTCCCATTCCTTCTCTTTATATGGAAATATTGGACCTACAACAAATAATTTTGTAGAGCTCTTTACTCTAAATATTACCCTCAAGCTAGTAAGGAAACAAAATATCTCATCCATTCACATTTACGGTGACTCAAAAGTGGTTATAAATTGGATGAATGGCTCTATTATGATGAGAAAATAAACTTTCTATCTCTTTACCACTGAATTGTACAAAATATTGTCCACTTCTCTTGTATTGATGATATCTATAGTTACTGAAATCAAAAGGAAGATGCTCTCTTGAAAGGTGGATTGGAAATGGACAAAAATCATTGAACAAAAAGTGGCCAATGCATCGAATCTTTTCTTGAATTATGGAAATAAATAATTTGTCTTCCTGGGTAGACTTTTTTGGATGGACGCCAACCTCAAAGGCCCCTCAAATCTCTTCCATATTGCACAACATTTTTGTATAAAATTTTGGATATGTAGCAACGTTTAAAGAAGCACTTTTCTGTAAATATATATTTTCTCTATACTGATAAGATTGCGACAGAAATTCTTTAGCAGAGAAAACAACCTCTATAGGTATAGATATCAGTCATTCCTTATGAGAACTTGTTAACATCACGAAAGATAGATGAAAAGAAAGTTTTGCTTCGTTGTTTTTTTGGTATGAAACTAGCTACTCCTAAGTAGTGACAATAGTTTAGGCATACCTATATAGGATGTTTAAGCCATTGGAATGCAAATGGAATAAGTGGATTTTATATTGTATAAAAAAATTACTAGACTTCCTTGGAAAAATAAATATAAAAAATATAGAGAATGAAAACTAAATGAGTAAAATTAATTTCCTTTATTATTAGAGTAGGAAAACAGTTACTATTAAAATAATAATTAGATCTCTTGAGTTTTTTGGTAAAATAATACATAAAATAAGAATTGAAAATTCATGATAATAAAAAATATGTAATATGTATGATACTAAGAAAACAAAGGATAAAATTCACTTTCTCTGTTAATGATGAAAGGAAACCAACACCAAGAGATTGAACACCTTCCCCACAGCCATGATATCTTCTCACCTTGTTGAGACCAAATAAATTACGTATATAATTACATTTGAAATCAAATCGTTCCTTAATAGTTTTCACACATTTAAGGGTTCCTTCAGACTTAATCAAATTCCCCTTCAATATTCAGTTGTTGGAACCCTTTTTGAATATTTAAAACCTTAGTATTTTCTTCCATGTTCAAACTTTCCTTCAATATTGATCTACAAATTAGACCCTCCTCTCCCATTTGAGTTGCTTAGTTTTCCTAATTTCAAGATCGAGCCTAATTCCTCAACCACAACTTCTTCCCACTATTCAAAAAATTGCCTCAGTTGATTTCAAGAGTAGGTTTGATTCCTGAATTGGGTGTCCTTATCAATGTTTGACTTGTTTCTTTGACCTAATTTAAGGATTAGACCTGAATCCTTAATTGGTTTCCCTTCTCACCATTTGAATTGTTGCCTTGTTCATTTTAAGATCGCGCTGAATTCCTCAATTGGCCCCCCTTGATCGCTCTTAAAATTATTGCCTTGTCTTGATTTCAAATCTAAACCTAATTGCTCAAGTGGGTGCTCTATACTATTTCAAAGCATTTCCTCGGCTAATCTTGAAAAATAGGCATGATTCCTAAAATTGGGTGACCTTTCTACTACTCAAACTCCTACCTTGTGTAATTTGATAGATTGGGCCTAATTCCTCAAATCATACCCCTTTTACACTACTTAAACTACTCCCTTGGAAAATTTCAAGATATAGCCTACTTCCTCAATTGGGCCCCTTTAGAATTGTTTGAATAATTTCTTATGTACTTTTATAAAGTTCAGGATTGATTCCTCAAACAAGCCCCCCATTGTTAATTTTCAAATATGTTAAAATGCAACTAGATTCAAAGGCAAATGATGGTCTATAGTCCAAATAAATAATTGGCACTATGAGGAGAAGAAACCAAGAAAGGAAGCTCCATGTGGTCAATGTAACAATTTCCAATATGGAAATGACATGTTTGTCTTTCATTACACAGGATCAACAGAGAGTGGTGACCCAAAAGTATGATTTAATGCAAAGTTTAGGTAGCGACCCATCAGATTAAAAGGCTAAGAGAAATTAGTGGCCTAACCTATGCCTTTTGAACCAAACAATGGTCATAACTTTTCCCCAATGATGTATAAGTGACATAATTTTTTCTTTTATGCAAGATATCTTTTCATTCTATATTTTAATTTCTTAGTAGCTAAAAAGGGGGAAATTAAGGCAAAGTTCATCAAGAATTAAAGATCTACCTAGAGCATCATAGTTTTGTAGAAACAATTGGCTTGCTCCTTAATGTGGATTGTATCATTATATTGTTTTTCATCTATATCAATGCTTTTATAGTGGAAAAAGTGGAGGAATTAGCTCACAATACCATTATTACCAGCAAGATCGAGTTTGGAAGATTAGGGTAAGAAACATTTTGGGAGCATTTTTAGGCACCAAACAATTTTTGGTGGTAAAAATTTAACGCTTTAGTACTACACCTTTGTTTCTTAAGCTACACACAAAGACATTTCTAATGGTGTAATAATCACCTCAATCGGAGTCTATATACAAACATTATGCCACCTGGAAGTTGACCTTCCTGTTTTGACAACCATAATTTGAGAGGATGCCACATAAACCGCCATTACTCAAGGAAAATGGGCTAGCCACATGATCATGATGAATAATTCTCTAGAAGAGTCAATGTTGTAACTCTAGTTAAGAGTTTAAGGAGTCAAACCTAACCACTAGTAGGCTATTGGGTTGTGTTAAAACTGGGCCACTAAGAGGAAAAGGGGTTCCATTCTTTTCGAGTGCATTTTGTTCCATAGACAAGCATAGTATTTTAGAGGCATAGGGTGATAGCATGTAGAGAAAATTTGTGCATTGTAGTAGTCCATGTGCCACAAACATTACTTCTTTGTACTTCACCTTCTAGATGAATTTTCTCCTGAAAAAATTTCCTAGGATATATCTTGTGTCAAATGTGGTTTGTGATTTTTTATTTCACTATTATATATTTTCTGTGTAATTATAATTTTCATGCATACACAATAAACAATAATTGAAAAATCTAGAAGTCTAGGATGAAATAAACCATCATAGTGTAGATTAATGATTTTTCTAATATATTTTACTAGATCTGTTGTGGCAAACTGTCCAGTGGAATATCCAAGACATAATATGGATCTCTTCTCCCACTTTTCATCTTGTTCATTCTCATTCTTACTATAAGCATTATATAAGTAGTAGAATCTATAAAGGGAAGTGAGAAGACCTAGGACAATAACTTTTTAAACCCAACCTCTAGTGCTAGATAGTAACTTTGTAATCCCAACCCCTAGGACCCATAGAATGGTTGTTTCATATTTGAGACTTCTAGTGATCCAAATCGGATCCATAAATGACTGTCATAGAATCATGATTATATCGAGATGAAACAAATCCTTGAAGAATCCAAAACAACAATCGAAAACACCCTGAACCAGTGGCCATGGCAGCCGGTGCGGAATGACGAGGACCTCGGTCAAAGCGCGCTGACCGAGGCCCATGGAGACTACGCAGGAGGTCAAAATAGCCCCTCGGAGCCCTGGATCAGGAAAAGGAGCTGATTTTTGATGTGCGTTAGCGCTAACGTGCATCGCTGGGCAAACTGGGCCAAAAAGGAGGAGCCTTAAGCACTCGGTCGCGTGGGGGAACTAGAGGACCGCGGGTGGAAAAAGGTAAAGGCGCTAAAGTACAAAGGCGGGACTTGCGCCTTGGAAACCAGCGGTATTGATCGGGGAACCCTTTAATGGTAAGCGATTTTGGAGAAAGCGGAGTGATCACACTCAGCGATCGATGTGTGGCAGCGGAGGTGAGAGAAAAACCGCCGTGATCGCGCATTATCGGTCGAGAAAGTTAACCGCGTTCGACGTACGAATGACGTTGGATCTGGAGAAGCCCATATCAGACGGCTGAGATTGTGCCCGATAGATAGAAGCGGAATCAATAGAGAATTAAGCCACGATTTAATGGGATTTGGAATTTGTTGACCGCCACTGTCGAGAAAGAAACGAATCGACGAACAGGCTGGCGTTGTTCCAATGGGGACACATTTCTACTTGTCGAGTATTCATGTTGACACTGAACATAGAATTCCAAGCATGCAGGTGACAAGTGAATTGACGCAGGCGGGAGAGGAACCGAACAGGCATGGAGGTCGAATGGCTAAAGCCATGAACAGAGACAGCCGAAGAGGGCACTAGAGAGCGAAGAGTCCAAGCGACCAAGAGAGACAGTGAACAGTGAACCCTAAGAGTAGGACTAAACACAGAGAACAGTAAATCGAGTAGAGGAGACAGAGGGCCGAGCTGACCACAGGCAGCATCAAGCACCAAAGAGCTTGAAGATTCAAGCCTTCCCATAGAGGAGTCTATCCAGATTGAGCATCACAGTTGGCTCTTCCACTGTAGACTGAGGGTCACAAAGCTGGTAGGAAGAACAAGCGTCTGTGTACTCCAAGTGGCTTGGGGAATCCAAGTACCACTCTGCCAAGAAAAATCTACTTCAGGAGAACTCATACTGAGTCCCTGCATTGTAATTTCTCTTCTGAAAGACACAATAAAACAAGGCCACCATTGAAGTTGGACCGGAGACGTAGCCCTGGAAAATAGGGTGAACTCCTTATTAAAACTACTTGTGTCTTTGTGTTGCTTACTATATTTCTCTGTTGTCTTTCCATTTAAAATGTCTGTGTATTGGCAATCTGATTGATCCGTTGTTTCAATAACACAGAACACACACCAGCATATGAGTCTATAATACCTTTTGTTTAACAATTCTTTAACTGAGGTCACTCATAGGGTGATTTTCAGATCAAGTGGTATCAGAGCCCTAGGCTATAAGGTTAGACAAGCTTGTGTTGGCTTAGCTATGAATGCTCACTAGATCAAAGCTCAAATTAGGAGAAGGAGAGTTGGTGGAAACTAATCCTGAAATTGGGAGAGTCTATTCTCGAAAGACAATGTTAGAAGAAGGTTCTATAGGGCCAGACCCTCAATTTATAGAAATTTTCCTAGATATAAAGTCCATGGTAGAGGAAATGTATAGGGACTTTAGAAAGCATAAGGGTGAAGATTCATCAGGCTCTAAGCAAGATAAAGAAGAAGATGAATCTCATTCCCATGACCACTCCAAAGGAAAGGGGAAAGAGGAAAGATTTCTCACACTTCCTAATAGCCTTGTGCATAATAAGAAAGCATCTTTGATTAAGTTAGATGTTAAATTTCATTTGCCCATATATGATGGAGAGCTAAATGTTGAAAAGTTGGACAATTGGATAAGACAAATTGATGTGTATTGTAGGGTACAAAACATAGACTCAGACAAGAGTAAGATTCAGCTAGCAAGCCTACACCTATGAGGCATTGCCTTGGTTTGGTGGGAAGGCAGAACCCAAGTTGATATGAAGCAGCATGGTAAGACCATCTCTGTCTGGAGTGACATTGTTTCTGCCATCAAAAAGCAATTCTATCCATTGGCCTACATGCAGCAAGCCATGATGAGTTGGCAAACTCTTCGACAGTTGAAAGGGCAAAGTGTACAAGGGTATACTCAAGAGTTCAGAAAGAGAGCATTGATGTTGGGTATTTCATTAGACTCACTAGAAACTCTTTTGAAGTACATTGGTGGTCTACACAGCTACATGAGGCATACCATCCTCATGTTTAATCCCACTAGTATAGATGAGGTATCTGTACAAGCTACTCATCTAGAAGCTAGAGGAAAGAATGGAAATCCAGAAGTTGGGGGACCATCCAAACCCACTGTAAGAAAGAGCAAGGAGAAAATAAAGCAGAAGTGGAAAGCAAGGAAGGCTAACACTACACAAAAAGGCAAAGCTTCATGCACTCACTGTAAAAAGGAGGGGCATGATGATGAGCACTGTTGGATTTTGCATCCAGAGCTGAGACCTAAGAAGTCTGAGGGCAAGAAGAAGAAAGTTGCTGCAGCTATTCAAAAAGATTTGGGGTTAGACTCGGGAGATGAAACAATCATTGCAGCCACAGGTATAAAAGGTAAGAACTTTGAAGCATCTGCTAGTAATTCTGCTCAATCTATTATTGATGAATAACATGAGAGAAAAAGACGTGAGCTTTTCCATATTCGAGTTGTTTCCAAAAATCAAAAGATTGATACTTTGTTTGATAGTGGCTCACAAGTAAATCTGATTTCCGAAGCAATTGTAAAGAAATTGGGATTAGCAACTACACCTCATAAGAATCCATACCCATTAGGATGGTTGAATGATAAAGCACAACTACAAGTGACTAGACAGTGCAAACTAAATTTTTCTTTTGGGTCAGCATTTGTAGATGAGGTTGAGTTAGATGTAATTCCTTTGGATATATGTGGAATTGTTTTAGGAAGTCCTTACTTGTATGATAGAAAGGCTATTTTCTATAGAGCTGAGAACAAGTATCTACTTGTTAAAGATGGAATCGAATACTTTGTAAGAGCTCATAAGTTCAAGAATAATTATACTCTCGTAAACTCAGGATAGATGAAAAGAATGATAAATTCATGCAAACAGTTCTTACTAATGGTTGTAAAGGAAAATAAAACTGATAAAACCAATGTATTTGAGGGCTATAATTCTGATCAGCAAGCTGATATAGAAAAGATTGTTTCAGAGTATGATGTATTGTTTCAAGAACCTCAAGGTCTACCACCCAAAAAGGGAATAGTACATGATATTATTTTGCAGCAAGATGTTCCTTTGCCTAACATTGGGATGTATAGGTTATCTGCTTCAGAGAATGTTGAAATCAAGAAGAAGGTGTAGGATTTGCTTGAGAAAGGGTTCATTAGGCCTATCACATCACCATGTGGGTCACCAATCGTCTTGGTGAGAAAGAAAGATGGCTCATGGAGAATGTGCATTGACTACCGAGCACTGAATAAGATAAAAATAAAAAATCGTTATCCCCTTCCTCGCATAGATAATCTTTTAGATCAATTGAAGGAAGCTGTTTATTTCACCAAGCTGGATTTGTATAGTGGATACCATCAGGTCAGAGTTGCAGAGCAAGATGCATGGAAGACTGCTTTCAAAACAAAGCAGGGATTGTATGAATGGCTGGTTATGCCTTTTGGCTTGACCAATGCCCCTGCTACTTTCATGAGATTAATGAATGATGTACTCAAAACTTTTCTTGATGATTTTTTTATTGTGTATTTGGATGACAATTTGATTTTTAGTAAAATGTGGGAAGAACATTTAAAGCATGTTAAGCAGACATTAGATGTTTTGACAAGAGAAAAATTCATGTTAAACTCTCCAAATGTGAATTTGGAAAAACCTCTCTAAATTATTTGGGTCATATAGTAGGGGGAGGTGAATTGAAAATAGACCCCTCTAAAGTGGCAGTCATTGTAAACTGGCCTAAACCCAAGTCTGCTGCAGAAGTGAGAAGCTTCTTAGGAGCAACACAATATTGGAGGAAGTTCATTTCAAATTTTTCCTCAATTGCAGTTCCCTTACATGCTTTGAAAGGATTGAATAAGGTGTTTCAGTGAGGAGGCAAACAGCAGAAAGCCTTCGACACCTTGAAAGAAAGAATCAGTACAACACCTATACTAGCACTGCCAGATCTACAAAGACCATTTGAGATCCAAACTGATGCCAGTGACTATGCCATGGGAGCAGTGTTGACACAGCACGGTAAACCCATATGTTATCATTCTGAGACTTTTAATCCTGCAGTAGTTAACTATCCTACATATGATAAAGAATTGTATGCATTAGTTCAAAGTGTGAAAAAGTGGAAACATTACTTAATGGGCAAAGAAACAGTAATACATACTGATCATCAGCCACTTCAATATCTACACTCCCAAACTAAGTTGCAACAATCAAGACATTATAGATGGATGGGTTTTCTACAACAGTTTCATTTAGTCATCAGATGTAAAAAGGGCATACATAACAAGGTTGCAGACATGTTATCTAGACCCATTATAAATGCATCTACCATACTTAAGCATAATTCTGTGCTACATGAAAGCTACATAGAACAGTATGCTCAGGATATGGAATTTAAAGATGTATATGCAACCTTGAGTCAAGGCAAAAAGAGTAGAAGAATTGGACTATCATGTAAAGGACCAACTCTTATATCATTGTGGGAAACTCTGCATTCCACAAACTGAGAGAGAAAATATAATTAGGGAAGCACACACTTCTCTGATATCAGGTCACTTTGGGGTAAGTAAAATAGTTGCACAGCTGCAAAGGTTCTGCTATTGGCCAAAAATGAGTGAGACAGTTTCTAGATATGTAAAGGGGTGTGCTATGTGTGCTAAAAGCAAGCCCAGCAACAGAAAACTAGGCTTGTACACTCCATTTCCAGTTCCTTCTCACCCTTGGGAAAGCATTTCCATGGATTTTGTTGGAGGATTGCCTAAATATAGGAAAGGTCATGATTATCTATATGTTGTTGTGGATAGGTTCAACAAAATGTGTATTTTGATACCCTGTAGTAAACATATTACAGCTGAACAAACTGCAAAATTATTCTTTGAACATGTATGGGTTCATTTTGGATTACCCACTTCTATTATATTTGATTGAGACACCCGATTTGTGGGAAAGTTTTGGTCTAGTCTGTGGGAACTAATGGACACCAAATTAAAGAAAAGCACAACTTTTCATCCACAAACAGATGGCCAGACAGAAGTAGTTAACAAGACAGTGATCCAGTTACTGAGAGGATATTGCAGCAGACATCCTAAGCTTTGGGATGAGAATTTGTGTTATGGCAGCATGCTTACAACAGAGCCAAACACTCTTCTACCCAGAGATCTCCTTTTGAGACCTGCTTTGGTTTCATACCAAGGTCTCCCTTGGATTTTGTCTTTGGTAAAGATACCACGGTTGATGGACACAGTGATGTGGACAAAGCAACTAGGTTCATTGAACAGATCCAGGAGATCCACCAGGCAGTACAGGAACATCTGGAAAAGATCCAGGCCAAGTACAAGGCTAGGCATGATAAGCATAAGATGGAGCATATTTTTCAAGTTGGAGACCAAGTCTGGCCGTATATCAGCAAGGACAGGATGCAAGGTGAAGGTAAGAAGCTAAAAGCTATCAGGTATGGACCCTTCAGGATACTTGAGAAGATTGGTGAGAATGCTTTTCGCCTTGATATGTCAGCTTACATGCACATCTACTCAGTCGTGAACGTAGATTGCTTGAGGTTGTTTGAACCTTAAATGATTTTGGACCCTGAAGAGCAGAGTCAATTGCCTTCTGTTGATGACCTGCTACTTGAATATCTTAATGAGCTGCAGGAAGACATAGTGCTGGAAGGGAAGGTAAGTATGATGCTCAGTGGAAAGTTGGAATACCTCAGAATTGGGCTTAAAGGTTCGAAGTCGAGTAGTGTGAAGTGGATTGAGATTGGACAAGTGAGAGAACAATTTCCTCACTTAGTTGATGCTTGAAGAAAACCAACTTTTGGTGGTCCAAAAGCTTTTCAGTTGGGAGGCTGTGATCCAAATCGGATCCATAAATGACTGTCATAGGACCGTGATTATATCGGGATGAAACAAATCCTTGAAGAATCCAAAACAACAATCAAAAACACCCTGAACCAATGGCCATGGCAGCCGGTGCAGAACGACGAGGACCTCGGTCAAAGCGCGCTGATCGAGTCCCATGGAGACTACGCAGGAGGTCAAAATAGCCACTAGGAGCCCCGGATCGGGAAAAGGAGCTGATTTTCGATGTGCGCTAGCGCTTAGTGCTAACGCACATCACTGGGAAAACAGGGCCGAAAGGGATGAGCCTTAAGCACTCAGTCGCGTGGGGGAACCAGAGGACCACGGGTGGACAAAAGGTAAAGGCGCTAAAGTACAAAGGCAGGACCCACACCCTGGAAACTGGCGGTATTGATCGGGGTGCCCTTGAACGGTAAGCAATTTTGGAGAAAGTGGAGCGATCACACTCAGCGATCGACACGTGGCAGCAGAGGTGAGAGAAAAATTGCCGTGATCGCGCATTATTGGTCGAGCAAGTTAACTGCACTCAACGTGTGAATGAAGTTGGATCTAGAGGAGCCCAGATCAGACAACTGAGATTGCGCCTGATAGATAGAAGCGGAATCAACAGAGAATTAAGCCGCGATTTAAGGGGATTTAGAATTCATTGACCGCCACGGTGGAGAAAGAAATGAATCGACGAACAGGCTGGCGCTATTCCAATGGGGACACGTGGCTACTTCCTGAGCATTCATTTTGACGCCGAATAGAGAATTCCAAGAACACAGGCGACAGGAGAATCGACGCAGGTGGGAGAGGAACCGAATAGGAATGGAGGTCGAATGGCTAAAGCCATGAACAAAGATAGCCGAAGAAGGCACCAGAGAGCGAAGAGTCCAAGCGACAAAGAGAGACAGTGAACAGTGAACCCTGAGAGGAGGGCTGAACATAGAGAATAGTAAAGTGAGCAGAGGAGACAGAGGGTCGAGCTGACCACAGGTAGCATCGAACACCAGAGAGCTTGAAGATTCAAGCCTTCCCATTGAGGAATCTGTCTGGATTGAGCATCACAGTTGGCTCTTTCCACTGTAGACCGAGGGTCACAGAGCTAGTAGGAAGAACAAGAGTCTGTGTACTCCAAGTGGCTTGGGGAATCCATGTACCACCCTACCAAGCAAAATCTGCTTCAGGAGAACTCATATTGAGTCCCTGCATTATAATTTCTCTGCTGAAAGACACAATAAAACAAGGCCACCATCGAAGCTGGACCGGAGATGTAGCCTTGGAAAATAGGGTGAACTCCTTATTAAAACTGCTTGTGTCTTTGTGTTGCTTACTGTATTTCTCTGCTGTCTTTCCATTTAAAATGTCTGTGTATTGGCAATTTGATCGATCTGTTGTTTCAATAACACAGAACACACACCAGCACATGAGTCTGTAATACCTTTTGTTTAAAAAATCTTTAACTGAGGTCACTCATAGGGTGATTTTCTGATCATCTAGAGTCCCTAACACTAGAACTATTGTTTTGTTAATGAATTTTTGGATTTATTATGAAATCAAGGTAAAGGTTGTTGCCACAATTCAATAATAAATCCACTCAAGTTATGTTGTTTTTTCCTCTTCATTTTACAATTTACATAATGTTGAATAAGATAATGAATCTTTTCATTCTCATTGGTTTTATGTCTTATGAATATGTGTTAGGAAGGTATTTTTTCCTCCTCCTCTACACATATTTGTTACTTTTCAAGTTATTTTCCCAACCAAACTAGATTATGGTGTCCATGGTTCATAACATAATTCCTATGGCTAAACCTTAGCTGGCCTCCTATTAAAGTTCCTCCAAATTAAACTTCAACATCATATTCTTCTTCAAAATCAATAACAGAGACTGACTTCATGCACCATTTTTATCCATTACAAATACAATACAAGTTTCATCTATTAAATAGGTTTTCCTTGGTAAATAAACCAAGACTCTTACGTTAGGAAATATTAAGTGTACTACCCCTCTAGCCCAAGAATTGGCTTGAAGGCCTAGAGTGGTGCACAAACGTGCATCCTCCACATAATGGTCTATAATTGGCCCCTCTATGAGAGATATAAGACAATGAGGAGAATAGTGTATGAGTTGGCATTATTGCTGAGGAGAGAGTTATTGTTGGGACATAATGAAAAATCTATTGGTGACTCCATTTTTCGTATGTTTACTAAATTTTTATCCTGGTAAATAATGATACCCAACATCATGTAGTATTAAATTTGTGTAACTTGTTACAAATTTAATGGAAAATCCATAGGGGAATGGAGTATTATTCCCATTAATTTAACTATTCACTCATTTTGATGAGAAAGTAGTGGCTCATGATGAAAAAGTATCTCACTTGGTGACTTCACATTTATCCCATAGTGTTGGACCATTGTCACTTTCTATAAAGTTATCAATAAATCCATTAGGGAATGGAGCCCTATTCCCATTAATTTAACTATTCACTACTTGTGATGAGCAAGTAGTGGCTCTTGAGGAAAAATTATCTCACTTGGTCACTTCACATTTATCCCATAGTGTTGGACCATTGTAACTTGCTACAAAGTTATTAGCAAATCCACTCGGGAATGGAGTCCTCTTCCAATTAATTTAACTATTCACTACTTGTGATGAGAAAGTAGTGGCTCTTGAGGAAAAGGTATCTCACTTGATGACTTCACATTTATCCATAGTGTTGGACCAAGCTCAAAATTAATCAATGCATAGCTCTTCAATAGTTAAATCATTATTAACACCATTTGTTCAGGTTGGGTTTCTAAGCTTATCTTGCAGTAGATTTAAAATTGATAGCTATTATGACTTCTATTTTTGCAACGTCTGTTGTTATAGCATATATTGTAATGGTCATTGTTTCAATAGTTTCAATAGTAGCAGTTGTTATAACATCAACTTTTACAATAGTTTCAACATTTTCAATAGTAATGGGTATTACAACATCAGTTGTTACAACATTTTCAGTAGATTTAACATTTACAGTTGTTATGGCATTTGTTGTTACAACATCTGCTATTACAACATCCTATGACAAACCCACCCATGGTTATATCATAAAATGCATTGTAAATATTTTTTTACAAATATGTGAAATAAAGAAAAATGGACTAAGTCAAAGGGACACAAATTCAAAAGTTGGGGAGGAGGATTGCTTGCTTGGGAGGTTGATTTTTTCTTGTAGAGAAAATTTGAAATGTTTGGGAAAGCCATTAAAAGTTGGTTGGTGCATGAATTAATGAATTGGTTCTTAAAATTGAATGAATTGTAAGGAAGGTACACAAGCCCGTGCACTTGGGAACCTTGACAAGGTAAAGGGACAAGAAACCAAGAGGGGAATTGCGCAGTGCAAGCAAGAAAGGGTGAAGAAGTAAACGAGAGACATAAAAAGAAGGAAAGGCATTGTATTCAAATTCATGCTAAAGGAGAGAGGAGGCACAATTAGAGAAACGAAAAAACATATAAATCTAGTTTGATTAGCAAGCAACATAGAACAAGAGACAAAAGAACGAGATTGGCTCTTAGTTTCACTCGAGGATGTGGGTTGCACTGCTAGTCTCTGGATCCCTATTACCATTTGAGGTTCCTTGGAGGCTGTGGGTTGAGATAGGATCCCTAGAGCTTTGTAACAGTTTGGGGTTCCCTAGAAGTTGTGGGTTGAGATAGGATCCTTCGAGTCCTATAACAACTTGGGTCCCTAGGAGCTGCGGGTTGAGATAGTCTCTAGAGGCCTGTAACAACATGGGTCCCCGGAGGCTGTGGATTGGGCTGTAATCTATGGAGCCTTGTAATATCTTGGCTCACTTGGAGGTTTTGGGTTGATATAGTAGGCTCTAGAGCCCTTGACAACTTGTGAAGAGGCTAATATTGCTACAACATCAAAAGAAGACTTGATTAAAGACCTTCGTTACTACATTACTGTTACAGTGGATCTTGGAGTCCTTGGAAGGGAGTGAATCATTGTGTATGCACTTGGGGTGAGGTAAGAACCACTAGAATCCCTGTGCTAAGAATATGGTAGCATCAACTAGTGGGATTAAGGAAGATTCCCTTTGGATTCCCTGTTTCCATTGGCATCTGGTGTTCTAATCCATTAAGCAACCACCCCCCCAAGAATCTGGAATCTGGCTCAGGGGCTATAGATGCAAGTGCGGTTACAGTTGTCTATGGCTGGGTGGAGATTCCTTGTACTAGACTCAGTTTCCATGCAACTTTAAAGATAAATATCTATTTGTGTTGCTTAAATATTTATGAAGTTGCAATGCATTTCTGGTTGAAATGGTTTGAATTCTTTTTGAAGTATAACATCGTTGTTAATGTGATGAGCAGGTGGATGCCTTTATATGCAGAGATAGCTTTAGAGTTATGATAAATGAAATGGAATGGAACTAGTGTATGCATCTGCAATGGAATGAAGTGTTGTGTTAATGTTCATTACCGCAATTTATAACATATACTCTACAACATAATATGTAATGTTGTATACAATAAATTAACATGAGTCATGTTCCTGAACCAAAATCATGTCTTGGGGTAAATGCTTATTCATATTAATTAACATCGCATATGTAAGTAATACAAAGATGTCATGAAACGCCATAGGTAGCGGAAGGATCCATAAGGATATATAATAAAAACTTGTTACATTGGGCATAAAGACCCTTTTTATTAACATAAAATAAGTACATAATGGATCACCTGTTTTGCAGGTTCTATACATATACATTGATGTTCCTTCACCATGCTATAAGCCCTTGAATCTATGCAAAAGGAATTGAGTCAATGATGGAAGGGTTATTCTCCCTTAAAGTGTAGGAATAACTGAAACCCATGTAGGCAGGCTTCACCAACCTTGCATTATAAGTAGGTTGGATATATTTTGTTTGCATCAATGTGTAGCTATCTTGGCCTTGAAAGTATCTGCATATCGCCATGAAGTTTCTTACAGGCCTATTTTTAAGCTTGAAACATTTGGATTGTGGCAGGAGAGGTGGAGACCTTTTAGGAGTTCACACGCAGCTAGTGGTAGGTAAGGGATGCAGGAACACTTATGACAGCATGCCTAGAATTCCTTGTCCGAGAATGGGGAATTCAGAAGGGAGAGGAACACCTTGGAGTTGTATTGGCTCAAGATCAGGATGGTTAGCACCATAGGTCACCTTCATAAGCCATCAAGAATTTATCTTAGGACGGTGGTAAAGATCCTCGTCTAATGCATGGCTTAAGGCAGGGTCAAGATCCCTTAGTCGATCCATGATACATATTGAAGGAAAGAGTGATGCGACATAGGAGGGCAAGCCTTAAACTTAGAATGAAAATTTTGCAAAACCTTGCAACGCTCTAAACCCTATCCACATAGACTCTTCATTGGCACGACCTAATTTCTCCTTTAACGCAATTGGATGAGGAAGTGGCGACGTGGCCCATAGGTATAAACCTGAAATATTACCATGGAGTATTGTTTGGCATAGTTATGTGATTGACCGAGATGATGTCAGTTGGGATGCGTTGGCTAACACACCATCCGAAAGTTCTGTGATTAGTCATAGGTGAACCCTCTTGACAAGTTCGGTGATCCGCTGATGCGGTGAGAGGAGGTATTTGCATTTGACAAGGTATATATATATATATATATATATATATATATATATATATATATATATATATATATATATATATATATATATATATATATATATATATATATATATATATATATATATATATATATATATATATATATATATATATATATATATATAAGCATGTAGAGTAACAAATCTAGTTGTGAGGCCCTTATGATGAGTTGGGAAATCAAGTAGAGTTCGGAGGAAAAAAATAAATAAATATGTTTTACCCCATTCCTCTAACAGTATGAGGGGTTGGATGTTGTTACACATCTGATGTTACAACATCTGCTTCTCAATCCATTGTTACCTACGTTTGTGCTTCTCAATTTGTTTTCTTGATCCCCCTAGTGTTGGCGTAGTGTTGGGTGGCAGAAACACGTCTTTAGCTACCCACTTTCAAGCTTTTACAAGCAAAATGAAATGGCTTTCTACCCCCTCAATTATTACAACATTTGTTTTTACAACATCCATTGTTACAACATTCTATGTAATAGTTATTTTTTCAGTAGTTTCAATAGTAGCAATTGTTATAGCATCACCCTTTACAACAGTTTCATCATTTTCAATAGTAGTGGGTGTTAAAGCATCAGTTGCTACAACATTTTCAGCATATTTAACATTGACATGCTATTATGGTATCTATTCTTGCAACATTTGTTGCTACAACATCTGTTGTTACAACATTTGCTTCCCAATCCGTTGTTACCTATGTTTGTGCTTCTCAATTTGTTTTCTTGATCCCCCAAGTGCTAGTGTAATGATGGGTGGTAGAAGCACCTCTTTGGCTGCCCACTTTCAAGCTTTGACAAGCAAGATGAAATGGCTTGCTGTTACATCATTCGTTGTTACAACATTTGTTATCGCATATGTTGTTACAACATCTACTGTTGCAACATTTGTTGTTACAACATATGTTATGGCATATGTTTTTATAACATCTACTGTTACAAAATCCATTATTATAGCATCTACTGTTACAATATCTACTTCTCAATCCGTTGTTACCTATTTTTGTGCTTCTAATTTTTTTTCTTGATCCCCCAAGTGTTGGTGTAGTGTTTGGTGCCAAAGACACCTATTTGGCTACCCGCTTTCAAGCTCTAAGAAGCAAGATGAAATGGCTTGTTGTTACAACATCTGTTGTTACAACATATTAGATGTAAATTATTTGAAATTTTAGGATCGTATGTGCACTTTGATAAGATGTAATATGGTTTTTGCTTCACTTCTTATGTTGTAACATTATATATATATAACAGAGATTAATTATTGCATGAAATAAATAATAACTTTTCATTGTAATTTTATTTTTTACAGAACAAGGATCTTCGAAAAGTCTAAATGATCCTCATCACATAGATCTAAATCATGTTGGCTCTGATGTTGAGATGACAGATGATGCTCTTGATGACACATATACATATGACAACAAGACTAATGTTGATGCAGAAGATGATGAATATTATGGCAATGATAATGAGAATCACAAAGGTGATGATAATAATGAGGTAGTTATCGGTAGTAACTAGTGACAACCATGATCATATAAACTCCATCATGGATAATTTTTTATATATTGTTATGATGCCAATTTTCATGGTTACTATCATATGTACCATTTTCACAATCTCTTGTACCATATTATTGAGTTATATCTTTTTGACATATATCATTTCGACTTATATCATTTGAAAATGACATATCATATTGACTTGTATCATTTTGTCTTACATAATTCATCATTTTTATTTATATGATTTGTACATGATGAATCATTTTGACTTATGTCAACTCTTGTACATGCATCATTTTCATATTTTAATTTTTTTTAAAGGAACGAGTATATTTCTATTACTCAAATGGGAATATTTCCAGTTCCATTACATTGAAAAGCATCAAAATTTCCAAAGTCCTCCAAAATTTCTATGACCAGTATCTTTGGGTATGCAGTAATGTTTTTTCAAGATTTACTTCATCATTCTTGTTGTAATTTCTCCAAAATACCACATTAAGACTTACATAAATACATAACATAATCTACCTAGCTATTACTATGAAATTAAATACTTGATTCCCTCCACATTGTTCTAGCCGAGATCCTCTGTAGTAGCCTTGTCTTCTTCCTCCTGCTGGAATGGTTCCGATGCTCCTTGCTACCCCTAATTCTGTTAATTGGGAAACACTTGAGAAAGAGCCCCTCACTCACCAATCGTCATATCTTTCTCATCACTGTCATCGAGGTCAAATATTTAGTTTAACACTAAAATAAGTGCATTCTCCACATTGACATTAGAGTTCTCCACCTTGCAATCAATATTTTCTATCTTGGATATAATTACCTCCACCGTCGCTTGCACAATTTCAACATATTTTTTCAGACCTTCCAACTGACCCACTACCATGTTGAAATGAGAGTGAGCCTTAAAAATTATTTGTCTACCTTTCCTGGATATCATGTCCTTGATTTATTGGTTGAACACCTGGTCAATCTCATTTGGGGAGCCACCAGTGCCATTGCCTCACAAGGAGGCCATGATCTCTTCGAATCAGAAAGAATGTATAGAGAGCCATTGTGCATGAATTCTACACAAACATCCTCTTATAGCCAGACTTGAACTCAAAAATGATGATAGGGGGAGTCCCTTCGAGTTTAATGATGTTCTCATTAACAATTTTGAATTCATTACTTCTTGGTCTGGACCATAGCTACACACAGTCCAACTAAGACGTTCTTTCTCAGACACAAAAATATAAAATCATTTTCTGACGACATCCCACCTAGCCACATGCTTAGCATTAATCCTCACGTTTAACCATTTTTTGGATGAATGACCCGTCATTCTGCTTGAGTGATCACCAATGAGCTGGAGCGATCATTGATGAGATTTTGTACCTTGAAATGACTACCAAATTTATGCAGCCTCAGTCAGTCATATTATCCTCCTTAATTACCCTTAAGAATCTCAATATCCTCAAGTTATAAGAAATCATAGTATGTGACATATAGTTGTTATGCTGCCCTCCTCCATCAATTCACCTTGAACCAAATTGACGCCTTTGTTTCCTTGATCGTCCACCAAAGTGTTTTTCCCTTTCTTGATATGATAGAACTCCAAATTTTAAATTTTATCCATGATCAATTGGATTCTTTGTAAAGTTGGTATTATATTTGGTTCCTTGCAATGATTCAATTTGATACATTTTTAAATTGTAATTAGAGAGGCTCCAAATACATATATGATGATGATATTGTTAGTATTGGCTCGTCAATTTTATATGTTGAAATTGGTTGATGATTTGGATGCATATTTATTATATATGATGGTTTTGATTTACTGCTCATGATAGATGTTGTCAAATTCACTTAAATTATAGATATTTCATTCACTTTTTTAAATTATAGATGATGATCGTGTTACAATAATTATCTTGTTATTTTATATATATTGGATGTTGTATATTCTATTTTGATGGATATTTGATCAGTATAATGATGTTGTTAATTTGTATGGATGTTTGTTTCCATAAAGTTTCTTTATAAATGTTATCTTATAAAATATTTCAAATGCATTCATATGATGCATAATCATATAATTTATTTAAGATACATGATACATTTAAATAATTAAATTGAAATAAAACATATTAATTTAATTGCATGCAAAAAATAACCATTGTTTGGAAGCAAACAAAGAAGCAATAATGGAAACCAAATTTTAAGAAAAATTGGAAGCCACGTGTTGACAATACTAGACCCACCAACATGTCAGGGGATCTCCCTGGTAAGAATTCCCAACTAGACCTCACGCCATTTGGATTAGGACTCCCAGTAGTGGGTGGTAAAGTAATGCCTTGATTGTGGTAGCGCGTAGAGGTAAGTGTGATAACTTTGTTGGAAACAAGTGTGTGACCTTGCAGTGAGTCAAGTGAGATGCATGGGGGTTTTAACACATGGAGGGGAAAAGGAGGTGTGTCCCTTAGAATCCTATAAGAGTACGTAACCTGAAAGGAATACACGAGCAGAATGACATCACAAGCTAGAAGCAGAATAACCCACAAACCAAAGTGATTTGTTAAACCAAAAACACATCTACAACAAGATTCATACAATTGCATACAAAATAGTTCATACACAAATGTATAAGTTAAATAACGTACATTGCTAAAGAAACTAGAATAGTCCAACTACAATAAGAACATATGCACGAAAATGTGTTGGCTCTGTTATATATTATTAAGTGAAAGTTCCATCCATACATACACCATTGACATCCATTAGCCCCAATAGTGGAACATTACAGTCAACACCGCCTGCTCCTCCAAAAAGATGTATTTGCTCTACATTGTGGAGAAGCCAAGGCTTGTCACAATACTCTCCAAGCCTTCTCTAAGCAATGCCTAGCAAAAATCTTGGCTCCAAAAATCTTGTACTATGAGTATAAGGTTCTATAAATAGAAAAGTGTCGGGTGACCCTTGACATTCCCCTTTGACTCTTGGACTACCCTAATGACTCTTCACATTACATAGTGATTGTTCACATTCCACTAGTGACACTTGGAATTTCACTTACAACATATTTATAATAATGCAATTCTCCACATGTACCCATGTGAGACAAAATAGGCTAGAGACATCTTAACAAGACAAAACACTATGACTCCTAGGTTTGGGGAAACACTAACTCAACAACATCCACTTTATGCTTCTCAGACATATACTGGTTCCAAGCTTGGTATTGTTTTGTGATGTCCCAAAACTGCTTGATGTTGTCTTGCTGAAAGCGGACTCTTGCCACCATGGCATTCGGGCATGTGGTCTTCGAACCTGTGTCTGTATCATCCTCAAGCATGTGCAACATTGTCCTGAGTGTGGTTGAACCACCAATGTACTTCTCTATGTTGTCTACACTCAGCTACAAGTCGTCACTGGTGGCCTCACGTATCAACTATTCCATGTACCTATCGACCCCCAGTCGGACTTGGTTCTTGTGCTTAGCTTTGGTGAGGGAACCTGCATCTGTTCACGCTCTTCCTTAGTTGCTGGTTGTTCCAACTCATCGACCTGTATTAGCCTTGTTTGCTCTGTCATTGCGCCTTGCCTTTGTTCTTCTTCTTGACTCTGCGTCTCAACTCCTGTTCTTCCTTCGACCCTTGTTTTTCTTGCTGCAATCTCAGTTTTGCTACCTGCAAGCTCTAATTTTCTCTCTTCCTTCACTACGTTGTATGTGTCCTCTACTTCCTTTTGCTTCTGCTGTCAAAGTTTCCTGCATGAAGATTGAATCCACTTTCAATTTTTAGATTTTTTCTCCGTCTGTTATGTCAACAATTTCCTCTTTCCCTGATCCTATACTAGATTTTTGCCTTCTGCCACTACTGCTAGTCTTGTTTCCATGTTAGTGTTGACTCATTTTCTGTAAACATTTGGGCATCTGCATATATTGGCAAGTAAAATGGTTCTTTCTCAACTGCTTCCCTAGTACTGTTTTCAGTGGTCACTCTTGAAACAACTCTCTTTGGTGCCATGGTAAAATCACTGTTGGAGAGAAGTGCTTCACGAATGTGGTACTTGTGGGGTAGAAATGACACTCATGGCAAGCAAACATTAACTCTTACAAATCTAACTTTACAACATGATCAAGCAACAACTAGGGCGTCTGGTGAAAAGAAATGTGTAGTTTTGACTGATAGGAGTGACTGAATGATTGTGGTAACTGTGCACTACGCAGTCCCAGGAGTCATTGTGGAATCTTGATGACTAGAACTATGCAATTCGTAGTTTAGTCTAGGATAGGGCCCGGGAGAGACTGCGCAGTCTCAGTGGCAAATATGGGAGAGTGGTTCCTAGAACTGCGCAGTGCATAGTTGGATCCAACCCAGGATAGGCTCTGCGCAATTCCAAAAGCCAAGGCAGAGGCCTTGAGCTCCCAGATTGCGCAGTGAATTTAGTGATATGTAAGATCCGGGCAAGGGGAGCCCAGACCTATTCATGGGGACCATGCAAACAAGTATATCTAAAGTATGGTGTTATGTTGAGTGAAGATCTGGCTAAGTGTAGATGTGTACATGTAAAACAAGTGCAACACTTGATCTAACTAAAGGAACACGAAGCATGTGAAGGGAATCGCCACAATGATGACTGTTGGTGCAAAAATAGGAAAAACTCATGTGACACTTGGGGAAGGAAATGTATAACTTGAAACAACACTTCTACAAGCTAAAAGAAGTTAAAATGCCCGTGTTCATTCAAAATAATGAGTGAAACAACACTCTCACAAGCTAAACAAGTGGAAGCGACATAAAAAGTGGCATAAGGTGATAAAATCAAAGCTTACACTGAAAAGCGATGGCAATGCTCTGAAGGATCCTTGATCTCCTACGAAGGCTAAAGCTTGATGATCAAATGCATAACTATGCTCTAGAGGCATCCTTTAGATATATTTGGGAAAATGGAGTTCATGACATGTATGCTTGAGATCAAGGACAACATCGACACTTGGAAGAAACTTTTAAAGATGGCAATGTGTCACCTTCGGGAAACTAATAATGGATCCCTACTTCCCAGGGATTTTTTTCGAGAAAAATTCCATGCACTGCCCGAAAAGATTGCGCATTTCTAGGAAGGGTTGGGAAAATCTTTGTTTCATGCACTGAGTAGTTTCTGAGCACAATATGTTTTGTGCAATTTCTGGGCTGAGTGGCTCTGGGTTGCCTCTTAGGGTCTTCACAATTTCCTAGTTGAAGGCAGGCTTTCATCTAGGTCTGCGAAATTCTCAAACCAAAGCTCACTGTTGGGTTGCACTGTGCATTTCCAGAGAAAAAGGATGGTTTCCCTCAAGGATTGCACAGATCATCAAGGTAGTGCTAGAACCATTTTACAAACAAGTGAAGAGGTCAACTTGTGGTTAGACAGCAAAGCAATTAAGAAAACACAAGTTGTAAAGTGAAAGATAAACTCAAATGAGAGCACAAGTACCTAGGTAGTGAAAGACAAGCTACTGATATTTAAGGAGGGAGGCTCCAAAATAAAGCGAATGAAAATTTTTGGAGGGTGTTTGTATCCACTACAACATTGGTGACACACTGGTAGAACTCTAGCTCTCTGTACAGACCTTGTCTCGTGAAAAGTGAATCTAACTCCTCCAGAAGTATTGTTTGATTCTTTGATCATCATGGATTTCTCACTATCTTGAGTTAAATATATAGGCCCTACCATTCTCTTTTATCGGCAGCACACATACCAAGCCAAGTCAACTGAGTTGTTTCAATTGTGGATGGGGCGTATATTGATGCAAACGTAATATAGACTGTCAGGTTTTTAGTTTCATATTTAGTGTTGCTTTGCTGCTAGCAGGCCTGGAAAGTACCCCAGTGGAGTCACTTCAGGAACACACACATCTCTCCACTTCCAGTGAGCTAGGACAGTACCCCAGCAAAGTTACTTGCTTCACCTCTCTGTGCAGGAAGCCTTTCTCTTCTTTCGCCAATTTTTTTTCCAAAGAACTGTGCATAGGAACTTATTTATTTTCATGAGGTGGAAGAGGGATCCCGACTTATTAAGAGCAAAAGAGGATGTCCCTTAAGAGAAGTATGTTATATATACCTCTGACATACTTGTTAAGTTTTTCCCCCTCACCTTACTCTACATGACTGAGGTGACAAGGGTTGACCAAAAATAGAAAATTGATTAGAGTAGGTGGTACTAGTTAAATTTTCAAGTGTTGTGTTTTCACCAGGACTCATGCTAAACAGAATGTATTTTCCATCAAGGTATCATCGATTGAAAGAACGAAAGTTCTTCATAAGGAGAGAGAATAGAAAATAACCAAATGTTGATAGTTGTACAAGTCCTCTTGTATTTCACCCTTCTTGTCTCAAGAAGCCAAACACGGTTTCATGTGAAACTAACCCTATGGGTGCATAACAAGAAAAAAAACAAGTAAGCAAAGGACATAAGTAAAACAAAAGAAAAGAAAGTAAGTAAAACATGAAAGAAAAGTAGAAAAGAGAGGAAACACTACTCCTACTCCTAAGCTAAACAATGCATGGACCTTCTCACATGAAGTGATATTTCCAATGCAGCCAATGATGCATTGGTTGGCCCATGTGGGTGAAGACGTGCTTGACAAGAAAGATATTCAGGTAAACCAATAAGTAAGAAAGATAAAAAAATGAAAACCAAAACGCTCGAAGTTTAAATGCATCCATAGAAAATAAAAGAGTAAAAGCACATGACAGACACTCTGTAGACGTACTAGGTGTTGCATGACATTGTGCGCAGTTGAAAAACATGCACACTCTTTTCATCTTGACAAGCGAGCAGAAAGAAGAAAACTTTCACTTAGCAACATGACTTGCTACATATGACTCCCCCAATGCATGAGTGATAGGATCATGATATTTTTGTGGTGGATGTGAAATATTTAGATCAAATTGATTTTCAATGTGCAGAAGAGAGTGATGAGGAGCCTGGGGTGTTTGAATAGATTTTTGATCAGCAGTGGAACTGACCTCAAGACAGTGAGACCTGAGATAACCATAAGCTCGAGCTGAAGTGTCTCAACATCTTGAGGGGTTTCCACTTCATCAGCAGATAGATCATCAAAGATTGATGGCTTAGAATGATCAACAACAAGTGAATCAACATCATGATCAAATGAAGCAGTGAAGAGATCACGATAGCCAGGATCATAAAATTCAAGATGTACATCAGCATCCTCATGATCTAACAAATCGTACAAAGGGGTTGATGAGAAACAAATTTTTTCACCCTCTGAATTTCTAGAAAGAAAAGATGACGAATTGGGTGGATTCAGAAAGAAAGATGTGTCCTCTCCACAATCAAATGATGGATTGACATCCTGTGTGTTATGTTAATGATCAGAAGTATAAACATATGGGTATGGATTTTCACTAAAAAAACTACAAACGGTATAATCACAAAAGATGTCAGGAAAATGTGGATGATGTGCAGATGGAATGAGGTCATCCTTCGTCGCAGGTTCTTCTTCAGATTCCCAAACATACTCATAAAAAATGATAGCACAGGTTGGCTACTAAACACCAACTTTGTCGATAAATTGATCCTCGTGAACAACATAGGTGGAGTCTGGAATATGTGAACACAACGCAGTACAATCCAGAGGATCAAAGGAACTAGAGGACAAAGGCTGAGAAGACAAGGCCTCGTGACAACCATGAGGGTTGCAATCCAAATCTGCATAGATTTTTAGAGTAGGTGGGGTGGAAGTATGTGATAGTTCAATAGTTGGGTTCACAACTTCTTCCACCTCATCCTATGAAGCTAGAGTTGTTTGATGAGTGGAGGACATAGGTCCACTTGTGACAACAACCTTGTACATCTTAGATTTGGAAGCTCTAACACCGAGGTATGCTGGGAGGTGTTTGAATGATTCCAGTTCATGTGGCTTTTTATATATGTGAAGAATATACTAAAATCTTTCTTTGAGAAATTTCCAATCAATTTCATCTTCAGGTATTTTAAAAGAAAGATTATAGAAGTGATCCCAAAAATGCACGATAGATTCATCAGGTTCTTTTCGTAATTCTAGAATTTTTTTATTGAGTTCTTTGTGGTCATAACGATAGAAAGCATGGAATAACTCTCTGATCATGTGATCATAAGAGTGAATAGAGGTTGTAGGCAATGTATGACACCATTGGTCAACATTCCCATCGAACATGTAAGAGAATAGGCCACAAGAAATGTTGTCTGAAGGGATTTCATTCCTTTCATTAAATCCTAAGAAGGCAAATTTGTGTCTTAACAAGGTTGCTTCGCCTTCACTGTCATACTTGATACGTGACAAGTCATTTATGACATCCTTTGACACTTTGAAGTCATGTACATGAGAAAAACATGTCAGAGTTGAGATTGTAATGCAATTCATGGATGGTGTGCACATATTCAAACCAGAATTTGAGGGCTCATCTGTCATCTGGCCCTCCTTCTAGCGCCATAAATGTTGATGGTAAGGGACCCACCAACATGTTAGGGGATCTACCTAGTAATAAGTCTCAACTAGACCTCATATCATTTGGAGTAGGAGTCTCAGCATTGGGTAGTAAAGTAATGCCTTGACTATGGTAGCACACATAGGTAAGTGTGATAACTTTTTCAGAAGAAAGTGTGTGACCTTGCAGCAATTCAAGTGAGATGCATGGGGGTTTTAACACATGAAGGGGAAAAGGAAGGGTGTCCCTTACAAGCCTGTAATAGTACATAAACTGAAAGGAACACATGAGTGGAATGACATCACAAGTTGGAAAGCGGAATAGTCCACAAACCAAAGTGACAGGTTAAACCAAAAACATGTTTGTAATAAGATTTATACAATTGCATACAAAAAATTTCATACACAAATGCATACTAAGTTAAATAACATACATTGCTAAAGCAACCAAAATAGTCCAACTACAATAAGAACATATGCATGAAAACGTGTTGGTTCTGTTATATATTATTAAGTGAAAGTTCCATTTATACATACACCATTGACAAACACTAGCCCCAATAGTGGAACATTACAGTCAACACCACCTACACCTACAAAGAGATGTACTCACTCTACATTATGGAGAAGCCAAGGCTCGTCATAATACTCTCCAAGCTTCTCTAAGCAATGCCTAGCCAAACTCTTGGCTCCCAAAATCTCGTACAATGAGTTATAAGGTTCTATATATAGAAAAAGGTTGGGTGACCCTTGACATTCCCCTTTGAGTCTTGGACTACCCTCATGACCCTTTACATTACATAGTGATTGTTCACATTCCACTAGTGAAAATTGGAATTTAATTTAAAACATATTTACAATAACACAATTTTCCACATGTACCCATGTGAGACAAAATAGGCTAGAGACGGCTTAACAAGACAAAAAACTATGACTCTTAGGTTTGGGGAAACACTACCTCAACAACATCCACTTTATACTTATTGGACATATACAGATGCCAAGCTTGGTACTGTGTTGTGATGTCCCCAAACTGCTTGATGTTGTGTTGTTGAAAGAGGACTCTTGCCACCATGGCATCAGGGCATGTGGTCTTGGAACTTGTGTCTGTATCATGCTCAATCATGTGCAACATTGTCATGAGTGTGGTTGAACCACCAATGTACTTCTCTATGTTGTCTACGCTCAACTACAAGTCATCACTGGTGGCCTTGCGTATCAACTGCTCCATGCACCTATTGACCCCCAGCCGGACTTGGGTCTTATGCTTAGCTTAGGTGAGGGAACCTGCATCTGTTCACGCTGTTCCTTAGTTGTTGGTTGTTTCAACTCATTAACCTGTATTAGCCTTGTTTTCTCTATCATTGTACCTTGCCCTTGTTCTTCTTCTTGTCTCTGCTTCTCATCTCTTGTTCTTCTTCGACCCTTGTTTTTCTCGTTGTAATCTCAGTTCTGCTACCTGCAAGCTCTACTTTTCTCTCTTCTTTCACCATGTTGTATGTGTCCTCTGCTTACTTTTTCTTATGTTGTCAAAGCTTCTTGTATGAAGATTGAATATACTTTCACTCTGTAGCTTTGTTCTCCATCTGTTATGTTAGCAATTTCATCTTTCCTTGATCTTGTACTAGATTGTTGCCTTCTGCCACTACTTTTGGTCTTTCTATCATGTTAGTGTTTACCGATTTTCTATAGACAATTGGGCATCTGTATATATTGGTAAGTAAAATTTCACTTTCTCAACTGCTGCCCCAGTACTACTTTCCGTGGTCGCTCTTGAAACAGCTCTCTTTGGTGTCATCGTGCAATGAATGCTGGAGAGAATCACTTCATGAGTGTGGTACTTGTGGGGAAGAAAGGACACTGATGGCAATAAAACATTAGTTCTTACAAATCTAACTTTACAACATGATCAAGCAACAACCAGAGCTTCTGATGAGAGGAAACGCGCAATTTTGACTGACAGGGGTGACTGACTAACTATGGGAATTATGCATTGTGTAGTCCCAGCAATTAGTGTTTAACCTTGATGACTGGAACTACACAATGCACATTTTAGTCTAGAATAGGGCCTGGGAGAGACTACACGTTACATCGTATCAATGACCAAGCTAGGAGACTAGCTCTTGGAACTGTAGATTGCGTAGTTGGAGCCAACCCACAACAAGATCTGTGCAATTCCAAAAGCCAAGGAAGAGGCCTTGAGCTCCCATATTGTGTAGTGCATGCACTGAGATATGAGATCTAGGCAAGGGGAGCCCAGACCTGTTTGTGGGGAGCGTGCAAACAAGAAGATCTGAAGGATGGTGTGATGTTGAGAGTAGATCTGACTAAATGTAGATGTGTACATGTAAAACAAGTGCAACAATGGATCAAATTGAAGGAACATGAAGCATGTGAAGAGAGTTGTTGTTGTTGTAGCTAAATATGAAAGGAGTTGTTTCTCTGTGATCTTGTGTCCAAATTAGATTACCAGACATAGTAGAATAGAATCAATGGAAAAAAATCCAATTCCTGAACCAAATGCTCAATCGTGCAAAAAATAATTGAATCTATGTTATAAAGATAAGGGACCACACTCGGAATCCTCGCATGTCGGGGAAGGGTTTTGAGATTGATGCAGATCTTATGCTCCACTCGAGTGATCCAACACATCTACACCAGATCTCTATCCCTGCACGTAGTCACGACTAAATGAAGACAACCTCGGAAGATCGTTAGATCAAAATAAATATATATCGATGTATAACATGCTAAAAACAAACTCATCTAAGGGAACACAAATTTCCATTAATTATAAAAGAAAAAATAAAATGATAGTGTTTCACCTCCAAGTCTCTTCTCCACAATCTGGCAGAGTTTCCCCACTATATCCAAGAAATGAGCATGAAGAATAGTAGACTAGTGCACAAGGACCTCACAAGCTCATAGCAATATAAACCCTAGATCAAAATCTTGACACTAACTCTCCAAAACTACAAAACTAGTTGACCCTCTCAAACGGTCCAGTATAAATAGGCAGAAGAGATGTCACGGGAGAATGTATCTGGATGCTCATGACAAAGAGAAGTCATAGAAACTTCTGAGAGATAATCCATGGCCAGCTCGAATATATCAGGAGTCGAACTAATATCCTAGGGACTAAGGCACTCTAGAAGAAATCCCTGGTCGCTAGCACTGAAAGGAGGAAAAAGGTACCTAGTCGCTCCCATAGAGTGGTCTGGAGAGTGACTTTGGGTCCATTGTAATGACCCACTTATAGTAAATTAATATTTATGAAATTAAATAAAATTAATTAATTTAAAAAATTAAAAATTAAATAAATTAAAATTAAATAAATTAAAATTAAATCATTAAAATAAATAAATAAACGTTATTTCAAATTAAGATATGCAAATAAAATAAAACCAGGTTTTGTTTATAAAAATCGACACGTATCATAATTTAGACACGGTGATGGAGGATGTCGGTAAATGGAAACTTATAAGAAGGAAGGGACGGTTGGAGGCAGGGAGAGGAAAAACAAGAGAAAAACTTATACACAAAGTTTGTTTATCATCAGGAAGAGTTAGACCTTGCTTGTTCTGAGGTTTCTAGGCACGAGGGAACAGTCTGCCTCAACTGATAAGTTTACTGGACTGAGTAGTGAGGTTCTGCTCAATTTGGCTGGGTGGTTTCGGTCTTTTGGTAACCGAAGCAGGAGTAGTTTGAGGCATCATCAACTGTAGGATTTCAGGTAAGTACTTTCATTGGTTCTGTCAATTAAATTTATAAAATTCAAGAATTTTTATCACAGGATCATGAAGTGTAATTCTAGAAGCATTTACTGTCTCTGCAATGGCTGTAATATTCTATTATTTCATACTCTGTTCATAGGGAATAGTTGTTTAAATTATTCACAGTTCTTACATTTGGTATTAGAGCTAAGTTTAAACTATCGGACATGCTGTTAACTTTTGTTAAGGATTTAAATTTATTGAAATAAGGTTGTGCTAAAGCCATTTAAATCACGCGCCCAGTAATAAATTTTATGGCACTTTATCTGTTTAGGACTTCAGCCAAATGAACTTTCATAGTTTTTATTAATTGCTCAGCGAACTCCCTGTCGTTGTTTTATCATGGGCCTTCTCAATCTCACTGGAAATTGTATATTTAAGCTTTGTGCAAAACAGATTTGCCCATCTGATGTAAAACAGAGCCATATAACTGTATATATCTGATCAAAGCTTCCCTTCCAAGAGAATGATCCTATACAAGCAAGGTATTTCATGAACCCTCAAACCCACATACTCCAAGGAAGCAATATTCAGAGTGGAGAAGACTGATTGAGTAAGTTTCCAAACAGTCCCACTCTCTTCCTTTGACAAAAGGCCCTTGTATGCATCTGTGGCCGCTTTCTCAACACAAGCTATTATGTTAGCCCGCACATTCACACCCCTCCTGCACTGGTTACTATGAGCTGCCGAGTAAGTAGCATTGAAGTTTCTCTAATTGGACGAAGAAGGGTTTGAAACCCTAGAGTGCTGCTCTTGCTGTTGCTCCCTGCGATTTCTATTACGAAACGAGTCAGCCATTGCCTAAAACTGTCCAGATTGATCTGCAACAAAGAGAAGCTAATATAGGCAAAAAAAAAAAGGTGTTACAGGCAGAAAAATGCCTCTGCATCCCTTTGGTAGGTACTATAGAAGTCATAGAATTATAAACTCATGCTGTCGAATCTTCAATTTGAGGTAACGACAGCCATGTCCCTGCTCATTTTGGAACCTATCGTGAAAACAAACAAGGCGTAAGAATGTTGAATGCCCCTTCAACATAAATTAGGGACTTTCTTCAGAAAAACACCTCTGCAACCCTTTGGTAGGTACTATAGAAGTCATAGAATTATAAACTCATGTTGTCGAATCTTCAATTTGAGGTAACGACAGCCATGTCCCCACTCATTTTGGAGCCTGTCGTGAAAACAAACAAGGCGTAAGAATGTTGAATGCCCCTTCAACATAAATTAGGGACTTTCTTGTGCAACAAGCAAACCTTCTTAAACTTTACCAATACATCCCTGGCACAGTTGCATCCTGCAACACGAAATTGGATAGATGCTCCCATTGTTCGACTAAGAACCTAAGCCAGTAATCTAGCAACAAACATGAAAAGCACCCATTCGATGATGGAAACCATGAGAAACAGGGTCGGAAATTTGACGGGGGTGACCTCCATGGCTCCTCCTCACTCCTTGCCCATGTGATTCAGGCAGCTCGTCCAACACATTTACAAAGACGGCAAATTCACCGCAAATCCTTCATGATAAGCTCCCCGGCAGGAACGCGGCCCCAATGCCAGGTCAGACTTATATCTGACACCTGTCCAGTTAATCAACTGCGTGCTGGATTATGGCGTGAGTTTTATAGTTTAGTGATGTGCAAGGGTATGCAAACTCTGTGTGGGTTGTTACGTTAAAATCACATTAATATATAACCAACTTAAATTTAGTCTACTGCGGGTGTCAGAAATCCAATTCATTCCGTTAACTGTTTTTTTAATTTGGTGTCTGTAGGTGGTGTAGGCGGTTTCTAGTTGTGAGAATTGTTTTGCTTATGGAAAGATAAAGAGTATCGGAGAAAAGACGGTTTAGGTAAAAGGTGGGCGCCTGTTTCGAAACCATGGCCACCTCGTCATGTCCAGCCCATCATATATATATATATATATATATATATATATATATATATATATATATATATATATATATATATATTTACGATGTTGACTCCATACTTATCTAAATTTGCCTTTCTGCGGTTTATAAATTCCACTCATCGAAAGAATATTATTTTTATATATTAATGATGACCAATGTTATTGGTGCCTCCGTTTCGGCTTTGTTTGAATCGAGAAAATAGAAAAGTGATCGATATTAATGTTTTATATATATATATATATATATATATATACACACACACATACCACAAATCTTGCGGTCATCGAAGAAGTATATTTTCTCTCCTCCCGTATACTCGTAAACTATTAATCAGGACACATTCATTTCTCTGATCTGGAGCTGATCAAAAATCAAGATCCAGCTGGCCATGACTAATGGAAACTTCATCTTCAGACACCGACATTTCTTCTGTTTGTATCGACAATGATAAAAAAAAGGTATTCACAGCTTAATCGAATTTAATCTCCTGGCTCTTATAACTTCTGTGGTGCGCTAAATTCTTTTTAAATAAAATAAAATAAAATAAAAGTTAATTCTTTTTAAATTAGAAAATGTGGAGTGTTCCTTCGTAACTTGATATAGACTTGTATTAAACAACATCTTGCACTAGATGATGTTTAGTCTTTGTTGAATTTTTGGAATATATATATATATATATATATATATATATATATGATGTTTAGTTTTAGTTGAATTATTCCATATATATATATATATATATAATTTTGTTAAATTTAAAAAAATAAAAAATAAAAAAATAAAAATTATTAAATTGTTTAGTTGGTAATATATTAAATATAAAACTTTCTTTTTTTAACTTGATATAGATTGGTATTAAATATCATTTACATTAAACTAAAATTTAATTCTCGTTGCTTGTGCCTTTGGTCTCCGTATTTATGTTTGAAGTTGAAATATATATATATATACACACAACAGACCTAGCAAGTGTCTAAAGGATCAGTTTTCTTAAAGTGAAAATGCGTGTAAACTCGTGCTAACCATGAAGTTAGGACTAAAAATCATAGTTTGCAAATAAGTAATCTCATCTTCCTTCTGGAGAGGCCTCTGATGACTCATATATTTTCTAAATTCAACCGCTTGTCCCTATTCTCGGGTTAGAAGAATCATTCATATTAATGCGATTTCATCATATTTAATGGAAGATAAGATAGTAGCAATAAAAAAATAAAAAATAAAAAAAAATTAACAAGATATAAAAATGTATTAAATAGTGGAGTAGAAGTATAGAAAACAGAAGAACGCAACGAAAATATATGAAAAGATAACAAGTAGTAATATAATGAAATGATGCCAAATATATATGATGAAATATACAGATAATATTATTAAGTAATACTCACAGGTAATATAAATTAATAGCGAATGCAGTAATGTTAAGTAATGATATTATGTATATCAATTACTATAAATATTACATTTAAAAGAAAATAGATTAATATTAGTCCACTAATAGGTTATGTTGCAATGTTAAAAGAGGATTTATAAAGACTCATGCTTTAGAAAAGTATTATTACGCATTAAGATAGGATTCCCTGCATTAGGACAAGGAGGTCACGAGACCACCCTCCTTGACCTCGGTACCAGTAAGATATGCCTAGCAGGTAAAAATAGAAAAAATTATACCCGTTTATAAATGTGAAATTGCAAAACTGTATGTTAAATTCGAATATATACCTCAAATTTCTACAAAATTTATTATGGATTACAGGAAAAATTTCGATGTAAGGACATATGAGCGACGACGACATGATCAGGAAACATCACCATCATTAATGCCACTACCGTCATCATCACCATCTCCATCACCACCATCATCATCATCGCCTCCATCAAGACCACCATCAATACCAATCGCTCCAGCACCGGAGTTGACTGTGATAATGAACTCCTTGGAAGCCTTATTGGAAACATTAAAAGGGTCAACCATGGCTAAGACCAAATAAGAACTTCAACCCTTAGCAACCAATTCAATGGAACCAAAGAATTTTGAGTATAAAAGATCAAAGGAAGATATTTCTAGGGAACTTCAGAAAATTAAACTCCCAGAATTTTCAGGAGGTCGAGCAGGAGAAAGTGCTGAGGCATGGTTAGAAGGAAAGAATAGATGTTTTAAATTAAGAGAATATTCTTCTTCTGCAAAAACAAAAATTGCTATATTTCAATTAAAGGAGAGTGCTTTGATTTGGTGGGGAAATCTGGAAAAACAACTACACCTCACAACGGATAATGTCCCTTGGGAATTGTTCGAGGAAAGATTCTGCGCAAAGTATTTACCTCCATATTTTCAACAACAACAAGCCACGACCTTTCATACATTAGTTCAAGGTAATAAAACAATGGAGGAATACATGATAAGGTTTATGGAGCTTGTAAAATACATTCACTACTTATATTCTGATGAATGTCAGGCTGAACGCTTTATATTTGGGTTAAATCCTTGCATTAGGGCCTTGGTGAGCATGTGGAAACCATCATTAGTAGCTGAGGTGGTAGAATGTGGTCGTTATGCCAAAGAACATCTAGGAATCAAAAAGGATGTGAGGCCAACAAAACCTTTACAATCAAGATTTTCAGGAAAGACTCCTCGAAATTTCTTTAGGGGAGGTAGCTCAAGACCACCTTATGGTAATAGATTTATCCCAGGAAATGTAGGAACAATAGCTCCCATGGAAGTTAATACTATAGTTGTTGAATCATCAAACACCAATCCATGGAAATCTCATGGAACTGCTAATAGAGGAAGAAATTCGAGAGGAAACAACATGAGAGGACGAAGCTCTTTATCTAGAAATTCACATCCTGATTCAAGAGGACCAACACAGGTTAATTGTTGGGGATGTGGAGGGCTGCATTTTCAACGTGATTCTCCAAAAGCTTCATCGAGTTTATTGCATAGGACTAGAAAGGAACCAATATCAAATAACCAAGGCAATCATAGAATTCATGCATTAGTCAACAACGATCAAGCAGCACATCAATCCACTGTTGTGGAATCTTCAGGTATTATTAATGGTATAAAACTCAAAATCTTATTTGATACTGGTGCCACAGATAGTTTCATTTCGTCATATGCATTAAACAAATGTAAGCTGGTAGCTCATAGACAAAATGATTTTAGACAGGTAGAAATGGCCTCAGGAGACCTCCAATCCGTAGACTTAAGTGTGGATCAACGCAAAATTGACCTAGGGGTCTGTTTGAATAAATTAAAAGTTTCTGTCACAACCTTAGGAACTTATGATCTTGTCATAGGTATGGATTGGCTAGAAGTTCATCAAGCTTGGGTAGACTATTATGGGAAAAGAATTCTAGGTATAAATGATGAAGGAGAAGCGATCCAAATTTAAGGAATCAAGAGAAAAGTATCTTTACGCTACATATCAGTAATGAAAATGAAGTGTTGTTTAAGAAAAGGTTGTCAAGCATATGTAATTCAGGAAGTAAGTAAAGAAAAAGGACCATCCTTAGAACAATATCTGGTGTTAGCTGAATTTCCGGATGTATTTCCAAATGAACTATCGGGATTACCCCGTGAAAGAGAGCTAGATCTCACAATAGAATTGAAACCTGGTACTCAACCAATCTCTAAAACACCTTATAGAATGACAGCTTCAGAACTTAAAGAATTGCAAATTAAATTGAAGGAACTATTGGATATAGGACATATTCGAACCAGTATATCACCTTGGGGTGCTCTTGTAATTTTTGTCGAGAATAAAGATGGATCCTTAAGATTATGCATAGATTATCGAGACTTGAATCAAGCTACAGTAAAGAATCGATATCCTATGCCTCGAATTGATGATATTTTCGATCAAATGAAAGGAGTTGTTGCCTTTTCAAAAATTGATCTTTGATCAAGCTATCATCAACTAAGGATTTCTGAAATCGATATTTCTAAGACTGCATTCCGGACACGTTTTGGACATTATGAATTTACTGTGGTACCATTCGGATTAACAAATGCACCAACAATATTCATGAACCTTATGAACAATGTTTTTTTGCAAATATCTTGATCAATTTGTACAAGTCTTTTTAGATGATATACTCATCTATTCCAAGAATAATAAAGAGCATGAAGATCATTTACGGATAGTTTTGTCCTACCTTAGAAAACATCAGTTGTATGGAAAATTATCCAAGTGTTTATTCTTTCAGGAAAAGATTCATTACTTAGGTCATATCATATCAGGTGAAGGGATTTAAGTAGACCCTGAGAAGGTAAAAGCAATCATGGAATGGCCAATACCGAAAAACGCACATGAAGTATGAAGCTTTATGGGTTTAGCTGGTTACTACCAAAGATTTGTGGAGGGATTCTCCAAAATTGCAAAACCGATTACAACCCTTCAGCGTAAAGGTGTTAAGTATGAATGGACTGAGGAATGTAATAAACCATTCTCTGAACTCAAAAGACTACTGACCATTGCACCAATCTTAAGAGTCCCTGATATGGACAAAAATTTTATGGTATGTACTGATGCATCCAAACAAGGCTAGGTGCCATATTGCTGCAGGATAGAGGAATAATAACATATGTCTCAAGAAAGTTAATGTCTCATGAAGAACTCTATGCTACTCATGATTTAGAGTTGGCCGTTGTAGTACTAGCTTTAAATATTTGGAGACATTATCTAATGGGACAAATTTTTACACTTAAAAGTGACCATCAAAGTCTACAATATTTGTTCACCCAAAGAGACATAAACGCTAGACAAAGACGATGGAGTGAATTCCTAAGTGAATATGACTTTGAAATATCATATATTAAGGGAAAAGAAAATGTAGTAGCAGATGCTTTAAGTAGAAGACCACGAATATTTTCTCTCATACCTATCAAAGTAGACTTAAGGCAACGAGTACTAGAATATCTCATAAAAGATAGCTGGTATTTAAAGGTGAGATCTAGTCTTGAGAGTAAAAAGCTAAAAGAATCTAAGTTTGAAGGATATGAACTATAAGATGATGGAATCTTATGATTCCATGGAAGGATGTATATTCCTGATAATAGGGATCTTTGAGACACTATCCTTAAGGAAGCCCACACAACAGTGTATTGTGCACATCCTGTAGTAAAGAAAATGTATGTGGATACCAAGAAACTCTTCTTCTGGTCGGGTATGAAACGTGATATCGTTCAATTCGTTGCAAGATGTTTGGAATGTCAACAAGTAAAAGAATATCATTGTCATCCAGTGGGTCTTTTACAACCTCACGACATTCCTAGGACCAAATGGGAGATTATTTCTACAGATTTGATCACTGGGCTACCTCTTACTTCTCAAAGATGCAATTGCATTCTAGTAATAGTGGATAAATTAACAAAAAACACCCATTTCATTCCCATAAGAGATACTTAAGAAGTTGTTGACGTAGCTCGAGTATTCATAAATGAAATTATCAAATTTCATGGAGTACCTAAGAAGATTATATCAGATAGAGATTCACGATTCACTTCAAGATTCTAGACTTGCATGCAGTTAGCCTTAGGAACTCAACTAAATTTGAGCATGGCTTTTGATCCTGAAACTGATGGGAAAACAGAAAGGGTAAATCAAGTACTTGAAGATATGTTGAGGATGTATGTTATGGATCAGCAATCACACTGGGAAAAGTACTTATCCTTAGTCGAATTTGCATACAATAACAGTTACCACAGCTCAATCGGAATGCCTCCATTTGAAGCATTATATGGCAGACCTTGTAGAACACCATTAAGTTGGGACAGATTAGAAGATCGAGTAATGGTAGGACCAGAATTAATCCAAGAAATGGAGGAGCAGGTAAAACAAATCAGGCAACGATTAAAAGAAGCATAGGATATGTTAGCCTCCTGTTGCAACAGGTTTCATATTTCATGATTGACAGTGGAAGTGCCAAAAATGTTCATCTTTTCCATACTGCAAAAGTTTCATTATTGAAAATTTCTCGGTTAAAGGAAGGCCAAACAGCTTAATCTTGGCAGATTAATAGCTAGGTAGAGAATGAAGGTGCCCAACTGTCTAATCTGGGTTCTTGGAAGCAATAAGGGTAGTTTTTAGATAGGAGGGCAGTTAAAAGAAAAAGGCAATCAGGGTTTGCACGTCTAAGTGCACCCTTCCTGAAGTAACAAAAAATGCTAGGAGTATTAAGCTGGGTAGGTAGCCTGGGGTTGTAGAAGCCAGATTATCTTCAGTTTTGGCCCTGAAAAAGAATGTTCATCTCATCAGTGGTAGAGGTAGCAAAGCAGTGTTTATGGCAGAATTCTGAGAAGCATGTTTAATTTCCCTTCACCCCCCCCCCCTAAAAGTCTCTTACTAACATTCCCCTAAAGGACCTTGGGATCTACCCAACAAGTCCTATTTTCAGTCCATTTTTGTGAAACATTAAGTCAAAGTTTTGGCTTTCTCCATGAAAAGAAACCACATTTCTTGTGTAAAAATCATTTTTCCAATTTTTATGCAAATCCTATGTATATCACCACTTCATAGACCTATCATTGTTCCCTTTCCATTTTTCACTTCATAAATTCATATTAACATCTAATTGTACTATGTAGCTCCCTAACTATTTCCCCATCCCCGTTTACTACTAGAACTATACAAAATCCCAAAAAATGATAATATTCCCACCCCTTGGCACTATAGCCATATATTCTAAAGGTTTGGGGAAATGTCAAATCCATCTGGGACTTGCATTTAACCCTTCCCCCTTTGTCCCTTGGGATCAGTTAACCCCTGGTTGAACTGATAACCATTTATTCCCCCTTCATCAGCCATTTTCTATCACACTACGTGTTCACATTTTGGAATATAATTGTTTTAACCCACACCCATGCCGCATTAACTCAAAAAACCCTTCTTTATTAAAGTCCCCCCCCCCTGTCGTATGAATAAACTAATAAAAGGCGCCGCAGGCCCCATATCTATCCATCCACCGCGTTAACTGTCCCACCGACCGTCAGATCTGGCACGCCCAAGATCTACGGTGGGCGGGTCTTTTCGTGCCCCGACATGCCGAGGGTTAGCGTCCGAGAGATGGGCGGTTTTCCCGTCGTACTCCCGCCACGCATCGCCCTCTCGGCTGTGGTGGAGCCCCTCCCTTCGAAACCACCTGCGCACAAAAGCAGTGCACCTAAAACCAGATACTGCCCTCCCCTGTGTGACGTCGGCGCCACGTCTTCCCCATGATGTCCCCTCCACCCTTTTGCTGTTGTGCCATGATTGTCGCCACCTCATCCCTTTCGCACCCGCGCCCTGCCACCGTGTCACTGCCACATCACTGCCTCGTCAGCTACCACGTCACCTTCGTACCTGGGACCCGCCGATGACGTCACATTGACGTCACCTCGAAAAAGTGCCAAAAGCGCCAAAAATTTGTTTTTAGCATAAAAAGCGCGCAAACGACCGTTGTATTTCACTCCTATTGGTTCATTTGCAAAGCTCTCGCTCGTTATTTTTACCATTTTCTCATTCCCAAAGCTTGAAATCGACCGACCAAGCTACTGTAGCATGTTTTTCGACGCCATAGCTTGCCATTGCACTAGCGCGTCCACTCTCGGCGTCGTTTTAACCAGGTATTTTCCAATTTCTCCCCTCTTCGCTCCGGTTCTTCCATGTTTTTCCGCTGTGCATGCTGCAAACCTACAAAATTCCTTAATTGGCAATTCTGCTACACCTAAGACTTCAATAAAACCCACTGGTAAGCCCTTATTTCAAAAGAAATCTCATAAACCCGCACCCGTTTATAGTTTCACCGTAAAAAGCTCCATTTAAAGCTTGGCCTCCACACAAAACCTTGTAAGATTTCAGCATTGCCCAATTTCACCTCATTCCACTGTATACATCAGTCCATTTGAAGTCATAGTAACTCCTTCCCCTTTTGCATTGCTCCTCATAGTCTTTAACTCCAGAAAGTTCACTAAGAGAAGGGAAGTTGGCTCACAAACTTTGCAAAGATTGTCTCTCTCATAGCATAAGTGCCAAACAGTCAAGCTATCGTTACATTTGAATTCAGTCCTAGCTTCCTCTGCTACTCCTTACAAACAACTTCGTTAGCCAGCTATTGCATCGACCTTCCTTCCAAGCTCAAACAATGAAAGGTTCCATAATGGCCACCCCATCAGAGCTGAGCATCGCTCCCATGAATCCAGCAAGCAAAGAGTTCGAGTCAATGGCCTTGGCTGACACAGATTATCTCTTTCAAGACCTAATTGGGAATAGGAATCATCTGCATACCTACTGCCAGCTAAGAAACAACTTCATAAACAACACTGACATGTATGGCATATGGGAGTCCAATTTGCCACATTATTTCCTCCACTCTGTCAATATTTTTCCTGAGATTATTCACCTGTGTGCTGCAAACTATGATCCAAATCAGAGGGTTGTTAAGTCTCCATCTAGGAGCATACTTCTCTACATCACTCCTGACTCCATCAACCAACTGTTAAATTTCAAACAGACTGAGCTATTACTGCCCTTCTCCATGAAGCACTTGCTGGATGAGGCCTCCTGGCTCCCTGGCCCCAGGATTGAGAGAATTGCTAAGACATTTATGAGGGCAGATTGCCAACCCAAGGAACCACCTCCATTCCTTTATGTCCATTTCAATGAGGTGGACAAGCTACTTGTAGACATGATATCCTATGTGTTTGGCTTCAGAACAAGTGAACATGTGGACGAGACAGTGCTGGTTATGTTGTCTTCATTCAGCCAAGGACAACCTCCTGTTGTCAAGTATAATTATGCCAAGTTCATAGCAAACAAAATTCATGACCAGCTCACTAAGCTAGATAGGCAAGGAGTTTTCAAATATTCCTCATACATCTATCATTTATTCATGCATTACCAGTCTGAATGCTTCCAATGCCCTATCAAGAAATTGGATTCAAAGGGAGAAAAAAGATCTGTTGTCTTCTGGTCATCAGTATTCCATGAAATCCAGCATTCTCCTTACTCCTACTGTGAGTTCATTGACCAATTTGTTTATCCAGTCTCCTGCCTCTTAATGAAGGCTCCTCCTCCCATAATAACTTATGAGATGCAGAAGATACTGCAGCTATCTAAGAGCTAAAAAGTAGGTGATTGGTACCTATACTAGAATCACACTGTCCTCTGAGTCTATGGCTGTGAGCTTTGTCCCTACAGGCTCCCAAGATATGTACCAATGAGGTTGTTTGCCTTGGAATACTACATGCAACTCATCAATTCAGATCTGACTCATTTTCACAGCACCAAGAAGAAGGCTCGACTAAAATTTAAAGACCACCTAGGCCCCTTTATCATGAACAAGAAGGAAGGTTGGCAAGATGCTGACCTAATACTCAAGGATCAACTTAAGCTGAAAAGAAGTTTCTGGTGGGTTCCTTATGACCCACTTGGCTTTATTAATGCCAAAAGAGTCAAATATAGGTTGACACCCTATGATCACTGCAAAACCCTACACATTGAAAAATATGCTAATCAAGATGCATGGGCACCAGGCACCTTAGTTGAAGAATTCACTTTGGAGGAAATTTTGGAGCAAACTGCTAAAGATCTTGAAAAAACTCTTGACTTGGATTCTGCTGACCAGGTAACTTTCAAGCTGCCATACCAAGTTGAATAGGGCACATCTACAGCTGCAGCTTCACAAGCTGCCCAAGGAGCTTCTACATCAACAACAGGTACAACTAAAGGAAAAGAGCCAATGGAGAAAGAGCAAGTAGTGGTCATAGATCAGCCTGCCACTTCAATAGAACAAACTCAAGGGCAGGCCCCTCCTCAACAAAGAGAGGCGCTACAAGTGCCACCTTTGCAAACTCGTGTCAATGAAGAAAGAAGCAAGAAGCGAGATAGAGAAGAATTTACAGCAGCTAGTGGCTCTGCACAGCAGCCCGAAGCTAAAAGACAAAGAGTTGATCCTCCATTTGAGGAGGAAGTCAGTGAGGAACTTATAGAAAGCTCGAGAAGGGAAGCAAGCCAACATACAGCTACAAGCTCGTTCCAACAAGAGCAAGACAGACAACATGCCATGGAGGTATCTTCCTCCACACAAAAAAACAAGAGACCAACTAGCATCAAAGCCAACTTTAAAGAAATTAAGGCCCAAAATGAGCTACTGAGAGTGCAATTGTATGACCAATTCCTAAAGGCAACCCCTACGAAACAGGAAAGGTTGATGGCAGCATATGACATTAAAGAAGAAAGGATGATTCTCACCCAATTCAAGCCCAAGGTTCAGCAGCCACAGTCAGTTGCAGACTATGTTAGGACAAGATTAGAGGTCCTAGCCAAGGACATTCACCCCATGGATGAAATAGAGTTACACAAGCAGACAGGGGAAATGGTTTATGCCACCCTAGTAGACAAATCCACATTGTCCCATGAGTTGAAGGAATCTCTGAAGAATACAAACACTCAGCTGGATTTAGAAATAATGTCCTCCACAGCTAAAGACAACAGAATTAAAACATTGGAGGAGATCATTATTGACTTAGGACACAATCCTAAGGATCCTAAAGGTGTGAGGGCACTTATGAAAAAGAAGTATGATGATATTGCTGCATTAAAAAAGTGATTGAGGTTGCTTCCCACTGAGCATCCTCAAATAGGAGAACTGGTGAAAGAGAAAGAAATTGAAGATATATTGGACCTACTAATGAAAATGACCCAGAGAATAATTGAGATGGAAGAGGAGTTGGAGAAAGCACTACACGGCAAGCATGGAGAGTCAATTTCCCAGCCACCTTAAACAGTTCCAACTGTTGTTACTATTCCTCCTATGCAAGTAGCAACGACCCCTCCAATTATTCCAGCAACAACAACAGCTCTTGACTCTAGCATGAGCATGGATGAATTGACAAAAGCTGTCAAGGAGCTAGAGCTTCAAGCAACAGAGATAAAAGAGGCCAAAGAAAAGTTGGCCAATCTTTAAGGAAAATATGATAAGTCCAAAATGACAGTGGCTGAGCAGACAAGGGAACTTAAAGCCCTGAAGGACAAGATAAAGGCCTTGGAGAAAGAGCTGTATTTGGACAAAACCCTCGCTGAAATAAAAAAGATTTTGTGGGCCAAGATAAATCAGTTAATCACAAGCCAATGGAGGTCAATTCAGGCCATGTATGAACAGGTAGAACTAATTGGCCTTGCTCAGTTTGAAACTCAGAGAGCCAAAGCAGCATTGGGAAACATGCCTGAGCAGGCCAACAAAATGATCAACTTTCTAAATCATCAGACTAAGGAAGAGTTGGCAGCACTCCATATCATGAACAGAACAGACGCTATATTGACAACAAAGAGGGTGCTAGTATTAAGAGGCTTTGTGCAGACCCTAGAAGCAAGATGTCGGGAAATACAAAGGCATGTAGACAATTTTGAAATAAACCTTGCAGCACTACAGACTAAAGGATTGCCCAACCTACTGACCAGCGCTGGGAGGTTATTGACACGTGACCAATATGCAACCAGGCTCAATAATTATGTCACAAATCATCTTACTGCTTCATCAAGTTCTCCAGCACAAGCAGAACCTCCTTCAGGACAAACTCTCTGTGACAAGCTGGAAAACCTATTTTACATAGAACATGAAGTTAACCATCTGTTTGAGATGCCACCCAACTATTACAAGTACACAGAGGTTGATGAGACACTCGTCAAGATACAAAAGCATCAGTTGCCTCCCGAGGATTGGTGGCAGGCAATGCTGGCCATTTTGCCCAGGTAATTTCAGTTTTTTCCCCTTTTTGTTTATTTCAAATCTCGGTCAGCTATGAGTCAGCGAAGGGAGGCACGAGAGCACCGGACAGAGTGGTCAAGGAATGCGCAAAGCAGGTTGGAGCAGTGGAAAAGCAAAGAGCTGGGACGGCAAGCCTAAAAGCATGGATTTTTGAAAGCACAACCCAGCCGACTCAATTGGACTCAAAAGTCAAATTTTTCTGACAGAATGAACAATTGTTACATTCATAATTACTGCGGCACTTATTCTTTCAGCAACTACTCCTTAAAAGTTGGTGAGGAAGTTATGAGCTATTAATTCATCATCTAGATATTTTGTATCTTGTTTTTTGTATATATATGACCCTCTGGATTGTAAAAAGGGGTTGTTTGGTTGTATAGCTCCAAGAGAGACTCGCTCTGTATACCTGATGTTTTACTTAATCAAAGACTGCTGAAAAGCTTGGAGGAATGACTGTGTGCTATGTATCAATGTTTTGAAGAATTGAATGTGGAATTCTTGTGCTGCAACATGACTCAATAAGTGTTTCTTACCTTTGTTTTCCATTGATGTACCATCCAAAATAGCAGAAAGAATTAATAGTTTAGAATTGGTTTAATTTCCCTCTATGCTAGATTTCTGTTGTTTCTATATGTTTTCATCTGATTTAGCAATGAATATGAATTCCTTGTGGCTCATATTTCCCCTAATTCACTCATGTTTGACAGTTATATAGGGATTCTTCACTGCTCCTATATAGAGCTCATTCGCCTTCCCTCTGCTAAGCTGAACGAGAGATTCTTAACTGCCTCTCATTCCTAGCCTTCATTCCATCCTTTAGCTTGAATCGTTGTTTCATGTGCAACTATCTTGCTCCATATTCCCTCTTGTGACCAAGAAAACGCACCAACAGTCCTACTCCTTGACTCCATGCTCAATGGTTCTAAAACTTTCATGCTATCCCTGCCTCTTTACTTGAAAGCATCATCCATCCCACCAAAACTAAAACAAAACCCCTCGTGCTCAATAACTAGCCTAAAATCATCATCAACAAAGCTAAATCCTAAAGAGAGAGCCCCTTCTGACTGCTGGTGGGCTAGCACCTGCAGTCCAAATATTGGTTTATGGTTACCTCGGCCGTATCCTTTAAGGAGCTTTAAGGACAACCTGAGTGATAAAATAATGGCGACTCCGCTAGGGAACTCCTTAGTTAGTTTCAATCAAGTTGAAAAGCTCCACTGAGAAACTTCTCAGAGAAATCCAAGAAGCAACTTGGAAGGCTGCCTCAAAGTGGAAATCTTGTTATTTGATCTGTGATGGTGGACAGGGATCAGACACACCAAAAGATAAATCATCCACCTGGCGACTCCACTTCATTTTCAATCAGGACTCCACTGGAGGATCGAACCTGAAAGAGAGATATGATCCAGAGCTTCAAGTTTTTTAATCAAGCCTGCAAATAAACAATTCATATGCCAAAAAATTAATAGTCAATACAGGATGACCAGGTGTGTGGAAGATCTTGCAATAGATCAAGCCTTAGGTGAATTCAGGAAGTTGTTATCCGAATATGAGCTTGATGAATTTTTTTTGAGATTGGTGTTGTTAAAGGTCAAAACAATACAACAGCCTCAAATCAGGATGTATTTCCTTGATTTAGTTGTGGAAGAACATGAAAATGAAATTCAACTTGTGCATTCTCAAATTCAGTCGTTTGATTTTCGTGATCCTAAAGAAATCTTCCAAAATCTTCCTTCTCCGAGTCATGAGGAAATTGTACTACCCTGTGACTTACAGATTGAGGGTAACCTGGATTTCAAGACAAACACTGAGGTGTTGGTTGCAGGGTTTGTTACTGAGGATGTAGTTGTTCCATCAGACCAAGAAGGTCCAAGAGAAACTATCGCGCATAATGCTTTTATGGATCCTGTAGCAGATTACATGGAGGATCCTCTTAACTCAAAATCTTTAATATGTTTTCTCTATAAGAGCCAAGTATATCAGCAGTGGCCTTTATATGTCACAATTTTGATTATGGGGGAAAATGACCGAATAATGTTTCTAATTTCACCAAACGTTGATCAAGCATTTCGTTTCTTTCTACAATTGCTTAAGTGGTTGCACTGGTTGTTTCATTTTACCTAACCAGCAAACAAAAGGCTGATTAGTGTAAATAGGTAGGATTTTGGTTTTTAGTTTAGATAGCAACTTGTTGTAGTTGAAGCCCGAAGTGAAGGCCCTAAGCTCTTCAAGTCTGCTATCATATACATAAATTAAGCAGCTAGCAAATTAAAGTTTTCAAAATACAGAAACAGTTGAAGATCAAGGCAATCTGACCTGCTGTTCTTGACTTTTCATAAGGAAAGTCATCCCCAAGTGGAGCCACTGTTAGCCTCCTGTTGCAACAGGTTTCATATTTCATGATTGACAGTGGAAGTGCCAAAAATGTTCATCTTTTCCATACTGCAAAAGTTCCATTTTTGAAAATTTCTCGGTTAAAGGAAGGCCAAACAGCTTAATCTTGGCTTCCTTAGGTTTAAATTTCTTGTTTTAGAGATAGAGAATAAATATCTATCCAAACAGATTAAGCTTGGCATATTAATATCTAGGTAGAGAATGAAGGTGCCCAACTGTCTAATCTTGGCTCTTGGAAGAAATAAGGGTAGTTTTTAGATAGGAGGGCAGTTAAAAGAAAAAGGCAATCAGGGTTTACAAGTCTAAGTGCACCCTTCCCGAAGTAACAAAATATGCTAGGAGTATTAAGCTGGGTAGGTAGCCTGGGGTTGCAGAAGCCAGATTATCTTCAGTTTTGGCCCTGACAAAGAATGGTCATCTCATCAGTGGCAGAGGTAGCAAAGAAGTGTTTATGGCAGAATTCTGAGAAGCATGTTTAATTTCCCTTCACCCCCCCCTAAAAGTCTCTTACTAACATTCCCCTAAAGGACCTTGGGATTTGCCCAACAAGTCCTATTTCCAGTCCATTTTTGTGAAACATTAAGTCAAAGTTTTGGCTTTCTCCATGAAAAGAAACCACATTTCTTGTGTAAAAATCATTTTTCCACTTTTTATGCAAATCCTATGTATATCACCACTTCATAGACCTATCATTGTTCCCTTTCCATTTTGCACTTCATAAAGTCATATTAACTTCTAATTGTACTATGTAGCTCCCTAACTATTTCCCCATCCCCGTTTACTACTAGAACTATACAAAATCCCAAAAAATGATAATATTGCCACCCCTTGGCACTATAGCCATATATTCTAAAGGTTTGGGGAAATGTCAAATCCATCTGGGACTTGCATTTAACCCTTCCTCCTTTGTCCCTTGGGATCAGTTAACCCCTGGTTGAACTGATAACCATTTATTCCCCCTTCATTAGCCATTTTCTATCACACTACGCGCTCACATTTTGGAATATAATTGTTTTAACCCACAACCATGTCGCATTAACTCAAAAAACCCTTCTTTATTAAAGTTCCCCCCCCCCCGCCATATGAATAAACTAATAAAAGGCGCCGCAGGCCCCATATCTATCCATCCACCGCGTTAACTGTCCTTCCAGCCATGAGATTTGGCGTGCCCAAGATCTACGGTGGGCGGTCTTTTCGTGCCCTGACATGCCGAGGGTTAGCGTCCAGGAGATGGGCGGTTTTCTCGTCGTACTCCCACCACGCGTCGCCCTCTTGGCTGTGGTGTGTTGTTGGGAAAAGTATCCAATACGGAATGACCCTATCCCACTCTAAGGGTGATAGTACCTCAGCAACAACCGAATGCAAAGCTATTCAAGATTACTTTATGAGATGTAAGAGAGAGGAGAAAGAGATCCACTAACCGTTGTCTTCCGCTAATGATTGATCCAATCTTCTCTCTTTGCTGCTTGCTCCTAGCTCCTTGCTCTTTCACTGGCCCAGCTACGCAAAGATCCTGCAAAATGACAAGAGAGGGAAACTACAAGAAGCATACATTCATAATTGATTCAAGGATTAGAATAAATCAAATATACAAGTACCAATACGCCATTGAGACACATGCATATAGAAGAACCTCAAATGCTTTATTAATGGAAGAAGTAAAGTTCTGAGAGTGTTACAACCATAAGAGGCTCAATCCAGCAACACCTCCCAGCAGAAAGAAATCTCCTCTTCACCTCCTTCAAGCAAATCACCCAATAGTTCTATACTCAAACCAACAGCACTTCCTTACAGTCACAAAATTCCAGCCTCCTTAGACCTCATGAGGGAGCTCTATATATAGGAGTTTTGGAGAAAGGATGAGTCAGCTTGAGGCTGGCATGAAGCTGACTAGTGTCCTCTCCCACTTCAGTTATTCTTCAGTTCTTGAGTCCACTTGGAGGTTCTTGCTTCCACTTGGAGATCTAGATCCTCTTACTCATCACAAGGCGAATTCCCTGATCCAAGTGTCATTTTGGAAGCTTCCTGGGCATTGACACATTGAGGAATGGCTGTGCCACTTGGCCAATCTCGCCCAGCGCAGGTAGCCTTCATTGCTTTTGACATTCAGCGCAGGTACAGAGTGGAGCAGTTGACATTCAGCGCAGATGCTCAGTGGAGCAGTTGACATGATCCAGAATTAGCTTTTTTTTGAGTGTTTTCAGGTGGAGAACTGATATTTAGTGCTGTGGTTTGCTGACCTTGTTCCTCTAGGGGTAGGAACAACATGTTTAGGGACTTTGGATCCCTCAGATTATCGACATTTCATGCTTCATGCTATAAGGCACAAAAATGTCTATGTTGCCCCCTAAAGTATGAGGTCGTTTATCGGGTGAAATGCTTTATCAGGAGGATCCGAAGTTCATTCAATCGCTAAGAGGTGACCTGTAATAAAATACAATACAATACATTATTTTTCATTCTGCTTTCATGATCTAGCTGAGGCGGGCATTCCCATGCTCAGCTTTATAAATTCATTTTGGTACATATAACAGACGATCGTCTGATGGTAGACTGATAATTCTTTGCTGAAATTATCATCCTTTGAGTAGGATGATCATCTGCTGCAATGATGTACATATCAAATGTCTTTATATTTCCTGAATATATATCGCAGCCCGGATGGATGAAACTAGATCCGGGGTCTTCAAACTCGTTCGATCTTCACTTTAAGTACAAGTCGATCCATGTGAGAATTGCGCTGAAGTCGAACATGGAAAGACATCACTTGATTACCGGTCAATAATGTAAACCGTTAACAAGCGCGAGAGGAATCACCGATAATGATAATGACCCTCAAGGTACTGCAGGACAATTCACGTGGTGTGAATAAAGGACTTGGCGTCGAACACCACGCAAAATCTTCTGGTCAAAGGTCATTGATGTATACCTATCGCCGGAAGTGAGAAACTTGCCATTGAGGCATGCAAGCTTCAAAGTACTGAGGGGGGTGTTCCTAGATCAACTTCTTGGATAATGAGCTGAAGTCGACAAGAATCGATCCGTCAAAGGAGGGCCTTAATGAATCCCACATCAATGACACGGAACGGAGCTAATGATTTTAGTGGAGGTGAAAACAATCTGTGAAATATGATTCAGGGTGGCGATCATGGGTGGATGAAGGATAATGTATGGCAGTGGATGGGACACGGTTGACTCTTTCTAAACAACATCTCTTGAACATATAACGACACTGATGCGATGGATCGGTAGCATTACCCCAAATGTGGATGGTTTGGCGAGGACCATGGTGATGAGACTGGTGAATGAAACAACCCAACCCGATGTGATACGGAGGAAAAGTGTCATGTTCAAGAGCGACTTGCTACCATTAAAGCTTTGAGGTTCTCCCAATTTTTCCCCAGTCATTTCTGACCAGTACCTCTTTATTTTTGTCAAGCTTGAGGAGGATAACATATGCTTGTTCTATAACCTGCCCTTCGGGCAAGCCCATCGCTATGTTTTAACGAGCCTAGCGATAGGAAAACTCGTTCTCGTCTAAAGACAAGTTTGTCGCTACTTAATCATTTTAATGAGTCTAACGACAAAGAAAACTCGGTCCTTTTCATTTTTAGAGAGTCTGAAAAGGTACAGAAAGTTAACTCCAAAATTCCTTTTTCGTCATCTAATCCCTTAAGTCCGAAAAAGTATAAAACAATACAGAAGGGATGAGTTTTTCGATAACTTTAACGAGCCGAATAAAACAAGCGCTCGACCTTTTTATGCAATAATCCCTCAGGTCCAAAAATATTAAATCTAGAGGAGGGATAGCTCTTCCGGTCATTTTAACGAGCTGGAAGGCCAAAACTCGGCAAACTTTTCATATTTTACGAGTCAGGAGAAAAGAGCTCAAAGAAGACTCGTCTTTTGAGAAACGAGTGATAAACAGGGATAGCAGCAGATTCCAGGTACAGGTTGGAATTTTCCAATCACGGCAGTGTCACAAGGATGGCTAAGTGAAATCACTCTTCGCAACTGTTCCTCAAAATGGGTAAAGAATCATATGGGGGTGAACGATCGGCCAAATGGAATGGAGGTGGCAGGTGCAAACACGACCAAGACTTTTTATGGCTAATAAATTTACGATCACAATGGTTATTTACCGGAATAGGTTCATTTTTTAATGAGCTTAAACTCTGGAGGAAACTCTTGCTCAATCTTATGTTTATTTTTTAACGAGCATGAACTATGTGCTAAAACTGCTCGGATCTTCGCTTTTCTATTTTTTAACGAGCATAAATTCCGCGGTAAAACTGCTCGATAATATGGTCAAATTTTGATTTTTTACCATTACTAGCTTTTCTCTTTTCAAGTATAGTACTGCATTTTCAATTGCTGCAACAAACTTTGTTAGAAATGAATAATATTTGCATGAAAATGAGATTATAACCCTAATATTTCAATTTGAACTACGTAAAAAGCCATTAAAAGGTGTTTTTACCTCTCATTTACCATTTCATTTGCATTTGGTTTGTTGGAGCTCTGGAGGTGCCTCTTCCCCCTTGATTTTCACCAGCTGATTCCGGGAGATTCTGCGGACGATTTTCGGCGCCGTCTGGACCAGGTAGGAGCTAAACCCTAGCTCTTTCTTTTCATGGTTTCATTTTCCAGTTTTAGGCCTGTTTTTCAGTGTTTCTGAGCCCCAGGGGTTTTGCAAAATCACCCTAACTTCAGCGCAGGTTCCCCTTTCGAAACCTGCGCTGAATGTCAAGCTGCCTTAGGGCAGCCTGACCTTCAGCGCAGGAGGGACACTCACTGCCTGCGCTGGGCTCAGAAAACTGAGTTTTCAGGTCATTTTTTGATGATTTTTCGCCAGTTTTTTATTAAAACCAGGAACTTACTCCTTCTTTGTTTGCTTTGCAGGGAAATTTGAACAAAATGTCCCTTACATGGCGAGAACAAGAACATGAAGAGGAGGACATGATTGCCCTCCATGACCCGGTCACGGTGAACGTGCTGCGGAACTGTGGCTTGCTGAAGTTCTTCCGTATCTCTAGCATGAGAGCACAGATTTCTTTGCAGCAGTATATGCTTGATGCTTGGGATCCTGTTAACCAAGTATTCCAGATTAGGGGAAAGGCCATCCCCTTGACCATAGAGGACATGTACTTCTTGACTGGACTGTCAAGACGAGGTGCCCCCATTTCCTTGTCAGGTACGGCCCAGGGGACTGATTCCACCAGAGATTATGTCCGCCAATATTGCAGGGAAGGTTCTCAGCCGAGCAGAGACGACAAGATTGTTATTCGTGAGATTACTGATTGGGCTCTCAGGTCCATTCTGTTCACTATTGGTAGGATGGCCGGCAGCACAGCTCTACATGTTGCCAACAGATCTTATATGCAGCACGCCTTGGAGTGTCTCCAACTGAAAGTATTCAACTGGTGTGATGCAGTACTTGTTCAGATGAAAAGTCAATTGACCAAGGTAAAGGACGGGAAGCTGAAGAACTTTGGATTTGGTTCTATTCTGACTGCCTTTGCCTTGGAGAAAATCCCACTGATGCAGCCTCAGTACATCATACTTGACTTGCCTTCTCCGACCGAGCCACGCATGCAGAGGTGGGTCGACCACATGTCTAGGCATGCTGGTCAACCTCAGATTACTTTTACTGAGGCCTTCTTTAGGTGGTTCGAGCGCCAGGAGATGGCGTTTTCTGAGTATCCATATGTGGGTATGGATTTCCGAGGTGATCCGGATTTGGTGCTACCGGATGGCGAACAGTGGGGCGCCATTGGTAAACTCCTTGACCATATTACTGTTTACTGTTCTTATTCATGATGTTGCTATGCTTTATCAAGACTTTAAATTGTACTCTTGGGTGCATGTAGATATTGGTCCTGTTCGTCCAGCAGTTCGTCCGAGACCGCCAGTTGTTGCCCCGGCAGTGGAGCCTGCTAGGAGAGCTGTTATTCGCGACCTTGACGATACTGAGACCCTTACATCTGTGCAGGAGCAGGTTGAGAGCCTTACTCTTGGCATTCCCGATGTGAGGATTGATGAGTTACCTTTACAGCTGCAGCGACACACTACTGGTGTGCCCAGACGATGGACTCGTCTCTTGCGCATGATTGCACAGGCCGTGACGTGCTATCATGAGCACCACTAGGCTAGGGTGCCCCCTAGCATCTTTTTGAGTTTTAGGTCATATGACCAATTTTGTCTTGGTTACAGAACATTATGTATGAACTATATAAACAACTTATATATTTTTATTTTCGAGTTTTATTCTGTTTGAGTTATATGATCCATATGTACAATCTTTGATGATGTGTCCTTTTTATAAATGTTGCAAATGTCTATCTAACACATAGTTTGATAATGAGTTAGTTAATGTGTTTAAGTTTCTTGAAATATGTTGATATTGAATTGAATCAAATCGTCTTTCCAAGATCTTAACCCTTAGGAACATGCGATAAATAGCTGGATTGCAAACAGAATATATACCATTGAGTTGTAGTATTACGAGCTGTGAGTCTAGCCTGACAATTAGTCGGCATATGCCACGCATGATGGCATCAGAGAGTAGTTCTATCAACGCGCTATACACAATGATGTTATTCGTTGATTGCCCAATACATACACCTCTGAAACTTACTAACTCGCCGCTTGGATCAAAAATGGCCCAGGCTGCGGAGGATAGGTTCCGCGAACTACGACTCGCTCCGTCGGCATATCCAACACATGTCTCCAGGAGGTTCGACATCTGCAACAGATGGAAAAGGTGGATCACTCGACCAAAACAAATACTTTAGCGAAAACAAAATACAACAAAAGCATGCAGGTTACTATTTAAGCATAGTAACGCTTGAGGTACAACCCGTTGCGGGGCTGCGCCAGTGGAATTCCATCGTAATCCATTAACTCGTAGGCTCCTTTTGCTAACACCCTTTTAACAATATAGGGGCCCATCCATAAGGACTTGAATTTACCTGCTCCCAATTTATCGGATTCTTTGTCATAAAGCAAGACCAAATCACCTTCTGAGAAGACACAGGGTTTGACATTTTTGTCGAACTGAGCCTTGACTCGTTTCTTATGGGCCTCGTTAGCCAAAGCGGCATCACGACGGGTTTCATCCAACTGGATTAATTCCAAGAAACGAGCCTCTTCTTCTGAAGTTCCAGGGAGAAGATCGATTGCGAGTTTAAGCGACGAAATTTCGCACTGGATTGGCAAGACTGCTTCCAGGCCATACACCAGTTGAAAAGGTGTGAACCCGGTTGCGTTCTTTACCGAGGTTCGGTAAGCCCACAAGGCTGAGTACAGGATTAGGTGCCATCTTCTTTTATGAACCCCGATCATCCTTTGCAACATACGCTTCAAGACCTTGTTGATTGCCTCAACTTGTCCGTTGGCTTGCGGATAATATGGGGTAGAGCTGTCATGAGATAGCCCTAGCTTGGCAGCTAATTCGACCATCATGTGGTTGCGAAAATGCGACCCATGATCTGTAACTATAGCCTGTGGTACGCCGAACCTGGCGACTACATGATTGAAAAAGAAAAGGGCAGCTGTTTCACCAGTGTTATCCAATGTAGGCATCGCCTCGGCCCATTTGGTAAAATAGTCAACAGCGACTATAATATACCCATGCCCCCCGGTTGAGGTGGGGTTACATTGCATGAAATCGATGCCCCACTTGGCGAAGGGCCCAACAGCAACTATCGGCTGTAAAGGTGCGGGTGGTCGTCTGGTTTTGCTATCAAAAATTTGACAAGCATGGCAACTTCTGACTGCGGTTATGCAATCTTTGAACATGGTTGGCCAGAAGATTCTTTGTGCTGTTGCATATCTAGACTGATGCCCCCCACACGCGCCTGAATGACAATCATTCAGGGCTTTTTCGGCCTCCTCATGGGTAAGGCACCTCCTCAGAACTGTATCGACACCATGACGGTAAAGTGTATCACCGACGATCATGTAGTCTTTTGCTTGGTATCGTATACGTTTTTGTTCGGAGCGAGAGGTGTTAGGCCTGAACTTTTGGGTTTGGAGATAAACTATGATATCTCCATACCACTCATCGCTTACAGATATCAGAAGCAAACTTTCGTCCACGATTGACTCTTCCGATGTTTCATCGTTGGATGACGATGGGAGATCGCATAATAATTCTACGAAAACTAGAGCTTTCTTTGATTTGGATTTTACAAATTCCAGATCAAACTCTTGAAGGATCGCTATCCATTTTGAATATTCGCCCCCCAGCAACTGTCGCGATAGTATATAAGTCATGGGGTTGCAATCTGACAAGATGGTAGTTTTCCGAAAGAGGACATAATGTCGAAACCTTTGAATCGCTTGAATAGCTGCAAGCGCTAGTTTTTCAACATAAGAATATTTACTTTCTGTATTGTTTAAGTTTTTACTTAAATAATAGATAGGATGTTCAATTCCATCGTCTTCTTGAACTAAAACCATTGCAATGGTCATATCCGCTGCAGCCAGATACAGGTTAAAATCTCTTTGATAGTCCGGGGTGTACATTAATGATGCTTTTACTAGACAATCTTTCAGAGCATCAAAGGAAGCTTGCGCCACCTGGTCCCAGACAAAAGGTACATCCTTTTTCAAAAGACGAGTATAACCCTTAGCAAGTTCTGCGTAATTTGGAATGAACCTCCTCAGAAAGTTTGCTTTCCCTTGGAGTTTCTGAATCTGAAGCAAATTTGAAGGTGGAGGCAAATTAATGATTGCCTGAACCTTGCAGGGGTCGAGACGAAGTCACGAATCCCATCCTTAGAGACTACAAAGCCAAGTAAACGACCAGAACCGACGCAAAACACACATTTGTGCGGATTGAGTCTTATCTTGTAGTGTCGGCAACGTAGAAATATCGCTCTTAAATGCTGCGGATGATCAGTCTGCTTTCGCGAATGAGCCGGAAGATCGTCAAGATAAGGTTGAACAATGTTCTTGATGTCATGGAAGGCATAATTCATCACCCTCTGAAATGTCGCCCCTGCGTTCTTTAAACCAAAGGGTAATTTTCGATAAGCGAATGTGCCCCATGGACAAATAAATGCAGTCTTTGACTGGTCCTGTGGGTGGATATTTATTTGATTATACTCGGAAAATCCATCCATAAATGAAAAGATTTCACATCCAGTGCATTCATCAATTATCTGGTCGATGAAGGGTGTAAGGTAGTTGTCCTTCGGACAAGCTTGGTTTACATCCCTATAATCAACACACACTCTAGTCGTTCCTTGTTTTTTCATAACAGGGACAATATTCGATACCCAATCGGTTAGAGGAACCGGGTAGATGAATCCAGCATGGAGAAGTTTTTCAACTTCTGCCTTAATGGCTGCGGCTTTCTTGGGGTGTACCTGTTGAAGCCGTTGTCTTACTGGTTTGACATCAGGATACATTTTAATTTCATGTTCAACGATCCTCGAGTCAATGCCTGGCATTTCATCATATGACCAAGCAAAGACATCTCTGAATTCGCGAAAAAGAGTGTTATATATTTCCAGTTCTGAAGGGGAACAACCTTTGCCGACATAAATATTCTCTACAACATCTGTTTTAGTCGAGATATTTATGGCTATAGTCTCTTCAATATTGGATAGGTTTCGCTCGGAATCCACCGTGTTTACAGTATTTGTTAGGAATTCAAAAACTGAAGGGTGATAAAGGTCGCTTTGAGTATCTTCTTCATATTCCGGAAGAATGGAACGATGGTGGTGATCATTCCATGGTGCCCCCTCAATCATCATTGATTGTAAGATTCCTTCGTCAGTCCCATGTACTTTCGACCAAGGATCTAATGGGGTTCCATATTCTCTAGACCTATCTACCCAAACGCTTGACGAGCGTTGATTTGGGCTCGCTTCCCATGCTTGAAACATTGATTGCTACAATATTTCTAAAGGGCTTGGGGGCAAGACCATTGAACGATCCATGTTGACCTTCGTGGAAGATATCATGTTGCAGGTTGCTACAAATGATATATTTCCCATATTAATAGGAGGTGGTAGCGCGAAAGTTCCCATCAATGTGGGGTCTTTCAATAATCCTACTCCAATATCTTGAATTGAATGGTTGCTCTCATGGATCATGGGAATGCTTCCTGTAACTTGTGAACCATTAGGGAGGAAGTTCTGTTGGTCGACAATCGTAATCCCTCCTTCAAACGGGAATGCGATCTTCCTAAAATAAGTCGACACGATAGCTGCCATGGCATAAATCCATGGTCTACCTAGTAGGATGTTATAGTCAAGATTTCCATCAATGACCTCAACATCAATTTCTACTGTTTTTCCTCCTAGTTCAACTTTTAAGTTATTAAGGATACTGTATGGGGTATAAGTCCTTCCGTCGAAAGCTTTTAATGTCGTCGATGATCGCGACAAGGTTGGAGATCCTAAAGTTTTCCAGCAACTCATTGACATAATACATGTGGATGCTCCCTCATCAATAATTGTTCTGTGAACAGTTTTGTTAAGGGCTTTCACTTGAATAAGGAAAGCTAATTGAGCTGGTAACTGAGGATCGTATCCCTTGTGATCAAAGGATACAAGATTGGAATCCTTAGGATCAACCCCACCAATTGCTGATAACAAGGCCTGCCTTTGGGTTGGACAATTTTGTAGGACCTCAAGAGTCTACATAGCGGATGGCGATTGAGCCAAATCTTCCACTATGTTATAATGCTGCGCCGCTCTGGCGCGAGGATTAAATGTCGACTTGTGTACTACACCCTTTGGCGGTTTTATTGTTAATTCAGGGATGATGGTTGGTACAACTTCTGATGAAGTTGTTGTCGAACTACTTGGTTGATCTTTACCTTTTTCGTTCGACAGCTGAGGATTCCCATAATCTTTGTTCCTTGTCGAAATCAAAGCATCATTCTGCTGTTTCGAAACCGACAACATAAGTACTTGTGACGGGGAAGCATTTCCACTATCAACCAGATTTTGACCTGGGTTGGGAAATGGATCAGTTAACACAGCTGAGGTTTGGGAACTTTTAAAGAACCTCTTTAACTGAGATTTGAATGGGCAATTCTTTGTGCCATGATCCTTATCATCACATATTAGACATGGATAATTTTGTCTCCCTTTCCCAGGAGGGTTTGAAGAATTTTTTCCAGGGGATGACTGACCTTGTTTTTTCTTCTTCCCTTTGTTTTGATTTTTCTTGCTTCCTAGTTGATTGGTTTCTTTGCCTTTATCTTCCGATACGGCATTTACTTCTGAAGCAAGAATTTCTTCTTTCGCATTTTGATCCGAATTCTTACGGGCTTTCTTTGACGAAGCCTTTATCGATTTCGCGTTTGCCGTGCCAATCACACCGTCGCCGGCATGAGAGTCACTATTTGATTTAGGAGGGGGAGGAATTGAAAATTCTGGTCTAGGGACGTCAGGTATTTTGTCGTAGAGTGTGCCGGACTGAGTATAAACTAAGTCCAAATACTGTGCACGAGCGATAACTTGCTCCTCTGTTACGACTCCCCCCTTGGCCACATCTTCCGTAATAGCCGGAAGTAACGACTTTATAAACCATTCAGCTAATAGCTGATCAGGAACATACGTTTTCACCATCCTACGACGACAACACCACTCATGTATATGATCAGATATATGGGTGGCAGTTGTCTGCTTGAAGTTGGTTAATATTTCTGTTCCTGTTTCATACCTTATCGGTAATTGAAAATGGGTTAGGAAAGTCGTGGCTAGGGAACTAAAATTGTCGAAAGAGGCTCTTGGCAATTCAATATACCATTTAGCCGCTGGACCTGTCAATGTCCTCTGAAAAAGGCGAAGTCTTATCGAATCGTCGTTTAGGGTGTTCGATGAACACCACAGATGAAAAGTCATCACGTGATTCGACGGGTCTTCACCTGGATTTCCATTGAATTTAGGAATGTCAGATGGAAGTTTATGAGGAATTGCTGGCCACCAAGGGGCATAAGCAATCAGATCGTTTGTTAAACGGTGTAAATCGGGTAACTCTAAAGTCGCCACGAATGGTAACTGTTGATTCAGGTTAGGCGAAGCGTAACCAGGGTACGATGGAATCGCTTGAGCAGTGGGCCTTTGCATACCAGCATAATGTAATTGATGTTGGTATGACTGATATGGTTGGTGGACTTGACCACTGTAAAGTGGTTGGTTTTGACCATTTTGGATATACGGTTGTCCACTGTTCGCAAAGATCTGCTGCTCAGAACCTTGGTACACTTGCTGGAATTGCGGTTGTTGGTATTGTACAAGCCATGGTTGTGACGCCATGTTTTTTTGTGCTATGCTAACCGCTGGACCAAGGTGTGGGGTAATTGTACCCGTTTGGACCTGTGTCGCCCCACCAGTTGGCGATTGTGGTTGTGACCCATGATCAAGTGGCTGTTGCATTACAACCTGAGAAATCTGAGGTTGGCATGCAACAGGTATCGCTTGAACTTGTGACACTGTTACAATAGCTGGTGTGGTTGGGATGTTCGTCATAGGTACACACTGTTGCATAGAATATACAACCCTTGGTTGTTGAGGTAGCATAGGTACCCAACTACTTGATGCAATTCCAGTATAACCTGAACATTGTTGTGAACTCACGTATGGGTACCCTCCCGGAGGGGGTAATGAAAGGGCATACTGCCCCCCATACGGTATCAATCCAGAACTAAAGGGGATTGATTGCCCAGATTGACCTCCAAATGGATCAATTTGGTGAGTTTCAACATAAGAGTTGCCGGGTATTACTCCGGATGAACAAACTGGAACAGACCACACTGTCGAAATAGTCCCTTGGTGGACTCCTTCTAGCTGTTGAGAGCTAGTTGGGACAGCTAGTATGCCGGCAAACATTGTCGGAGTGACGGCAGGGACTTCTACTGTCGCTGTGTCATTTGACACAGTCCTAGATGATGACGGTTGTTCAGACATCTTAAGTCTATCCAATAGATTGCCTAGCGATTCTACAGGAACTTCCCCTTGTGGTGGATTAACTTCTGATGAAGGAAATAGAGTGACCCCAACTCCAAAATGAGTTGGAGTACTTGCTTGCGGATCCTCTGCAATTTCCTCTATCGCAATCAAACCCGGTGGAAGAGGAAGACCGTCAGGTCCGTAAAATATTTCTGGTGCCGAAGAAGTGGTTGCTTCGACAGCGACAGTTGTTTGAGGAACACAACTTTTTGGACCGGTTACAGATGGAACTGGTTCAGTTATACAAGTATTTGCCCCCAGACTAGGATCAGTATTACTGTCCTTCTGTGGCTGTTGAACTTCTTCTATGGAGGCAGGGTTTCCAGAAATGTTTGGAGTAACCGGAACCTCAGATCTAGTTGGAACACTTGTTCTAACTTTTAAAGGAGATTTTGAACCGGTTAAACGAGTTCGCTTTGTCCGTACTGTTTTCGATTCCGGAGACAAAGACGGTTGACTCGTAAGCCTCCGCGAACGATGGGGTTTCAATTGACTTTCTTCCACGATTGCGGATTACTCGATCAACTAAAATATTAAAAGGGGAAATTTGTGTTTCCGAATTGAATGAATTTTATTAGACGCTTTTAGACACAACTTGCTTTTTCACTTTTTAAGAGTCGAGAAAAAGCTAAAGATGACTCTAGTCTCCTTCGATGTATTAACGAGCCCGAAGTGACAAATGCTCAGATGGAATTTTTCAGTTATAGAGTTTGAAAAAGGTCAAAAGAAACTGCTCTGGAGATCTAGGCAGAGGGTGTGCCAAACCTTTCGCAAAACCACAAAATACGTTTTACGGTACGGGTGGTCGATCTTCGTGAATGCTGTGTTCACTGCATTGCAATTAGTAGGGCGGCTGACACGGCTTCCTATGGATAAAAGATATATGCCTATAGGGGTCTCCCAATATATACGCGATAGTACGTGGGAGCACAAGTCCGTATTAGTGCCACCGACTCTCAGGAGGAATCACCCACCTTCTTCGAGATCGACAGTCACTACGTTTAACGACGCCGGAACACGTCTCTAGCTTAGACCTCTATGTGTTTGTGTTGTGTTTCAAAGCGTTGTTAGGTTAATTCAGTATATTTTAAGTTGATCTTCTTAAAGTTTGCCTTTCAAGGTTCACCACGAGATGTTTTGATACAAATTCCTAAATGCAGTCTAAGATGAGAAGCAAGCTTTTTCAATCTTTTCGACTTATGAAAATCTTAACTACTGAGGGAAAAGAAAGACAACATCTTTTCACACAGATCAAAGAGCATACACTAATGCACTTTTTCCCTAAATAACCATGCAAACTTATATGCAAAATGCAAAATGCAGGTATTTCTTTTCTCTTTCTTAATGTTTGTGCGATACAAAAAGAAAGCTGTTGTATAATTTCGAATTCAATTTCAAGTGAAAGAAAACAAGCTTGTCCAAAATCAAAAGACACCTTAAGATTTACTTGTTTCGACACTAGAAATATATAAATTCAAACCATATGACGAAAGCAAAAGCTCAATCAGCTATGAACAACAAATAAACTAACTCTAAAGATCAAAACGACACTTAATCACAGGTCTAGATCTAAGAGGCCACAGCAAGAATAGTTCACTTTTGTTATGGGAAACTGTAAATGATACAAGAAATACACAAAGAACAAACACAGTTTCTTTATACAGCTGAGGCGGAATAGTGGCAAGGAAAGTTGGTTTCAGATAGGTACATTGACTGGTAACAGGCTGCAAAAACAAGGGTGAAAACAGGGCAAGAAACAGCAGGAAACCCCAGTAGCACAAGGCAAGATTGGTTCAGCGCAAGTAGTACACTGTCAGTTTGACATTCAGCGCAGGTAGCCCCTTCGGGAACTGCGCTGAAATGCAGACAGCCTTCACACAGCCTGCACTGAAGAACGAAACTTTCGTTTCTCTTAGTTTCCGGGTCACAGATTGCTCAAACATTCACAGTTTTTGGCCAAATCAGAAGCTATCAGTCAAGTACACACTAAGGGATGAAAAGGAGGATGAAAAGATATCACTAAGAGCTATTTAGAGTCCTTGTGGATCAGCTCTTCAAATCATAAACTTTCCCAGAAACTGAGCTAGAGTAGTCGCCCTCTACTTTGCATTTGAAAGATCCAAATGCAGTTCGATTCGGTACTCCCTTTGTTTATGAAATGAATAGCAAAAACACAAACAACCAACAAGATACGATCCCCAGTATGGTCGCCAATTTGTTGTTGGGAAAAGTATCTAATACGGAATGACCCTATCCCACTCTAAGGGTGATAGTACCTCAGCAACAACCGAATGCAAAGCTATTCAAGATTACTTCTTTATGAGATGTAAGAGAGAGGAGAAAGAGATCCACTAATCGTTGTCTTCCGCTAATGATTGATCCAATCTTCTCTCTTTGCTACTTGCTCCTAGCTCCTTGCTCTTTCACTGGCCCAGCTACGCAAAGATCCTGCAAAATGACAAGAGAGGGAAACTACAAGAAGCATACATTCATAATTGATTCAAGGATTAGAATAAATCAAATATACAAGTACCAATACGCCATTGAGACACATGCATATAGAAGAACCTCAAATGATTTATTAATGGAAGAAGTAAAGTTCTGAGAGTGTTACAACCATAAGAGGCCCAATCCAGCAACACCTCCTAGCAGAAAGAAATATCCTCTTCACCTCCTTCAAGCAAATCACCCAATAGTTCTATACTCAAACCAACAACACTTCCTTACAGTCACAAAATTCCAGCCTCCTTAGACCTCATGAGAGAGCTCTATATATAGGAGTTTTGGAGAAAGGATGAGTCAGCTTGAGGCTGGCATGAAGCTGACTAGTGTCCTCTCCCACTTCAGTTATTCTTCAGTTCTTGAGTCCACTTGGAGGTTCTTGCTTCCACTTGGAGATCTAGATCCTCTTACTCATCACAAGGCGAATTCCCTGATCCAAGTGTCATTTTGGAAGCTTCCTGGGCATTGACACATTGAGGAATGACTGTGCCACTTGGCCAATCTCGCCTAGCGCAGGTAGCCTTCATTGCTTTTGACATTCAGCGCAGGTACAGAGTGGAGCAGTTGACATTCAGCGCAGATGCTCAGTGGAGCAGTTGACATGATCCAGAATCAGCTTGTTTTTGAGTGTTTTCAGGTGGAGAACTGATATTTAGTGCTGTGGTTTGCTGACCTTGTTCCTCTAGGGGTAGGAACAACATGTTTAGGGACTTTGGATCCCTCAGATTATCGACATTTCATGCTTCATTCTGTAAGGCACAAAAATGTCTATAACATGGTGGAGCCCCTCCCTTCGAAACCACCTGCGCACAAATGCGGTGCGCCTAAAACCAGATACCGCCCTCCCCTGTGTGATGCCGGCGCCATGTCTTCCCCATGACGTCACCTCCACCCTTCTGCTGTTGTGCCACGATTGCTGCCACCTCATCCCTTTCGCACCCACAACCTGCCACTATGTCACTGCCACATCACCGCCCCGTCAGCTGCCACGTCACCTCCGTACCTAGGACCCACCGATGACGTCATGTTGACGTCACCCCGAGAAAGTGCCAAAAGCGCCAAAATGTTGTTTTTTGCATAAAAAGCGCGTAAACAACTGTTGTATTTCACTCCTATTGGTTCATTTGCAAAGCTCTGGCTTGCTATTTTTATCATTTTCTCATTCCCAAAGCTTGAAATTGACTGACCAAGCTGCTACGGCCTGTTATTCGACACCATAGCTTGCCATTGCACCAACTCGTCCACTCTCGACGCTGTTTTAACCAGGTATTTGCCAATTTCTCCCCTCTTCACTCCGGTTCTTCCATGTTTTTCCCCTGTGCATGCTGCAAACCTGCAAAATTCCTCAATTGGCAATTCTGCTACACCTAAGACTTCACTAAAACCCAATGGTAAGCCCTTATTTCAAAATAAATCTCGTAAACCCGCACCCGTTTACAGTCTCACCGTCAAAAACTCCATTTAAAGCTTGGCCTCCAGAAAAAAATTTGTAAGAGCTCAACATTGCCCAATTTCACCTCATGCCACTGTATACATCAGTCCATTTGAAGTCATAGTAACTCCTTCCCCTTCTGCATTGCTCCTCGCAGTCTTTAACTCCAGAAAGTTCACTAAGAGAAGGAAGTTGGCTCACAAACTTTACAAAGATTGTCTCTCTCATAGCATAAGTGCCAAGAAGTCAAGCTATCGTTACATTAGAGTTCAGTCCTAGGTTCCTCTACTACTCCTTACAAACAACTTTGTTAGCCAGCTATTGCATCGGCCTTCCTTCCAATCTCAAACAGTGAAAGGTTCCATAATGGCCACCCCATCAGAGCTGATCATCACTCCCATAAATCCAGCAAGCAAAGAGCTTGAGTCAATGGCCTTGGCTGACACAGATTATCTCATTCAAGACCTAATTGGGAACAAGAATCATTTGCATACCTACTGCCAGCTAAGAAACAGCTTCATAAACAACACTGACATGTATGGCATATGGGAGTCCAATTTGCCACAATATTTCCTCCCCTCTGTCAATATTTTTCCTGAGATTATTCACCTGTGTGCTGCAAACTATGATCCAAATTAGAGGGCTGTTAAGTCTCCATTTGGGAGCATACTTTTCTACATCACTCCTGACTCCATCAACCAGATGTTAAATTTCAAACAAACTGAGCTATTACTACCCTTCTCCATGAAGCACTTGCTGGATGAGGCCTCCTGGCTCCCTAGCCCCAGGATTGAGAGAATTGCTAAGACATTTATGAGGGCAGATTTCCAACCCAAGGAACCACCTCCATTCCTTTATGTCCATTTCAATGAGGTGGGAAAGCTACTTGTAGACATGATATCCTATGTGTTAGGCTTCAGAACAAGTGAACATGTGGACGAGATAGTTCTGGTTCTGTTGTCTTCATTCAGCCAAGGACAGCCTCCTGCTGTCAAGTATAATTATGCCAAGTTCATAGCAAACAAAATTCATGACCACCTCACTAAGCTAGATAGGCAGGGAGTTTTCAAATATTCCTCATACCTCTATCATTTTTTCATATATTACCAGTCTGAATGCTTCTAATGCCCTATCAAGAAATTGGATTCAAAGGGAGAAAAATATCTGTTGTCTTCTGGTCATCAGTATTCCATCAAATCTAGTATTCTCCTTACTCTTACTGTGAGTTCATTGACCAATTTTTTTATCCAGTCTCCTGCCTCTTAATGAAGGCTCCTCCTCCCAGAATAACTTATGAGATGCAGAATATACTGCAGGTATCTAAGAGCTACAAAGTAGGTGATTGGTACCTATACCAGAATCACATTGTCCTCAGAATCTATGGTTGTGAGCTTTGTCCCTACAGGCTCCCAAGATATGTACCAATGAGGCTGTTTGCCTTGGAATACTATAGGAAGCTCATCAATTCAGATCTAACTCATTTTCACAGCACCAAGAAGAAGGCTCGACTGAAATTTAAAGACCACCTAGGCCCCTTTATGATGAACAAGAAGGAAGGTCGGCATGATGCTGACCTAATACTCAAGGATCAACTTAAGCTGAAAAGAAGTTTCTGGTGGGTTCCTTATGACCCACTTGGATTTATTAATGCCAGAAGAGTCAAATATAGGTTGACACCCTATGATCACTGCAAAACCCCACACATTGAAAAATATGCTAATCAAGATGCATGGGCACTAGGCACCTTAGTTGAAGAATTCACTCAAGAGGAAATTTTGGAGCAAACTACTAAAGATCTTGAAAAACCTCTTGACTTGGATTCTGCTAACCAGGTAACTTTCAAGCTACCATACCAAGTTGAATAGGGCACATCTACAGCTGTAGCTTCACAAGCTGCCCAAGGAGCTTCTACATCAGCAATAGGTACAGCTAAAGGAAAAGAGCCAATGGAGACAGAGCAAGGAGTGGTCACAGATCAGCCTGCCACTTCAATAGAACAAACTCAAGGGCAGGCCCCTCCTCAACAAAGAGAGGCGCTACAAGTTCCACCTTTGCAAACTCCTGTCAATGAAGAAAGAAGCAAGAAGCGAGATAGAGAATAATTTACACTAGCTAGTGGCTCTCCACAATAGCCCGAAGCTAAAAGACAAAGAGTTGATCCTCCATTTGAGGAGGAAGTCAGTGAGGAACTTATATAAAGCCTGAGAAGGGAAGCAAGCCAGCATACAGCTACAAGCTCTCTCCAACAAGAGCAAGACAGACAGCATGCCATGGATGTATCTTCCTCCACACAACAAAACAAGAGACCAACTAGTGTCAAAGCTAGCTTTAAAGAAATTAAGGCCCAAAATGAGCTACTGAGAGTGCAATTGTATGAACAATTCCTAAAGGCAACACCTACCAAACAACAAAGGTTAATGGCAGCATATGACATTAAAGAAGAAAGGATGATTCTCACCCACTTCAAGCCCAAGGTTCAGCAGTCACAGTCAGTTGCAGACTATGTCAGGACAAGGTTAGAGGTCCTAACCAAGTACATTCACCCCATGGATCAAATAGAGTTACATAAGCAAATAGGGGAAATGGTTTATGTCACCCTGGTAGACAAAGCCACATTGGCCCATGAGTTGAAGGAATCTCTAAAGAATACAAACACTCAGCTGGATTTAGAAAGAATGTCCTCCACAGCTAAAGACAACAGAATTATAACATTGGAGGAGATCATTATTGACTTAGGACACGATCCTAAGGATCCTAAAGGTGTGAGGGCACTTATGAAAAAGAAGGATGATGATATTGCTGCATTAAAAAAGCGATTGAGGTTGCTTCCCACTGAGCATCCTCAAACAAGAGAACTGGTGAAAGAGAAAGAAACTGAAGATACATTGGACCTGCTAATGCAAATGAACCAGAGAATAATTGAGATGGAAGAGGAGTTGGAGAAAGCACTACAAGGCAAGAAGGGAGAGTCAATTTCCCAGCCACCTCAAACAGTTCCAACTGTTGTTACTATTCCTCCTATGCAAGCAGCAACGACCCCTCCAATTATTCCAGCAACAACAACAGCTCTTGACTCTAGCATGAGCATGGATGAATTGACAAAAGCTGTCAAGGAGCTATAGCTTCAAGAAACAGAGATAAGAGAGGCCAAAGATAAGCTTGCCAATCTTCAAGGAAAATATGATAAGTCCAAAATGACATTGGCTAAGCAGACAAGGGAAATTAAAGCCCTGAAGGACAAGATAAAGGCCTTGGAGGAAGAGTTGTCTTTAGACAAAACCCTGGCTGAAATAAAAATGATTATGTGGGCCAAGATTAATGAGTCAATCACAAGCCAATGGAGGTCAATTCAGGCCATGTATGAACATGTAGAACTAATTTTCCTAGCTCAGTTTGAAACTCAGAGAGCCAAAGCAGCATTGGGAAACATGCCTGAGCAGGCCAACAAAATGATCAACTTTTTAAATCATCAGACTAAGGAAGAGCTGGCAGCACTCCATATCATTAACAAAACAGACGCTATATTGACAGCAAAGAGGGTGCTAGTATTAAGAGGCTTTGTGCAAACCCTAGAAGCAAGATGTCGGGAAATACAAAGGGATGTAGACAATTTTGAAATAAAGCTTGCAGCACTGCAGACTAAAGGATTGCCCAGCCTACTGACCAGCGCTGGGAGGTTATTGACATGTGACCAATATATAACCAAGCTCAATAATTATGTCACAAATCAGCTTACTGCTTCATCAAGTTCTCCAGCACAAGCAGAACCTCCTTCAGGACACACTCTCTATGACAAGCTGGAAAACTTATTTTACATAGAACATGAAGTTAACCATCTGTTTGAGATGCCACCCAACTATTACAAGTACATAGAGGCTGATGAGACACTCGTCAAGATACAAAAGCATCAGTTGCCTCTCGAGGATTGGTGGCAGCAATGTTGGCCATTTTGCCCAGGTAATTTCAGTTTTTGCCCCTTTTTGTTTATTTCAAATCTCGGTCAGCTATGAGTCAGCGAAGGGAGGCACGAGAGCACCGGACAGAGCGGTCAAGGAACGCGCAAAGAAGGTTGGAGCAGTGGAAAAGCAAAGAGCTGGGACGACAAGCCTAAAAGCGCAGATTTTTGAAAGCGCAACCAAGCCGACTCAATTGAACTCAAAAGTCAAATTTTTCTGACAGAATGAACAACTGTTACATTCATAATTATTGCGGCACTTATTGTTTCAGCTACTACTCCTTAAAAGTTGGCGAGGAAGTTATGAGCTATTAATTCATCATCTAGATATTTTGTATCTTGTTTTTTGTATATATACGACCCTTTGGATTGTAAAAAGGGGTTGGTTGGCTGTATAGCTCCAAGAGAGACTCGCTCTGTATACCTGATATTTTACTTAATCAAAGACTGCTGAAAAGCTTGGAGGAATGACTGTGTGCTGTGTATCAATGTTTCAAAGAATTGAATGTGGAATTCTTGTGCTGCAACATGACTCAATAAGTGTTTCTTACCTTTGTTTTCCATTGATGTACCATCCAAAATAGTAGAAATAATTAATAGTTTAGAATTGGTTTAATTGCCCTCTATACTCAATTTCTGATGTTTCTATATGTTTTCATCTGAATTAGCAATGAATATGAATTCCCTGTGGCTCATATTTCCCCTAATTCACTCATGTTTGACAGTTATCTAGGGATTCTTCACTACTCCTAGATAGAGCTCATTCACCTTCCCTCTGCTAAGATGAACGAGAGATTCTTAACTTCCTCTCATTCCTAGCCTTCATTCCATCCTTTAGCTTGAATCATTGTTTCATGTGCAGCTATCCTGCTCCATATTCCCTCTTGTGACCAAGAAAACGCACTAGTAGTCCTACTCCTTGACTCCACGCCCAATGGTTCTAAAACTTTCATGCTATCCCTGCCTCTTTACTTGAAAGAATCATTCATCCCACAAAAAATAAAACAAAACCCCTTGTACTCAATAAATAGCCTAAAATCATCATCAACAAAGCTAAATCCTAAAGAGAGAGCCCTCTCTAACTCCTGGTGGGCTAGCACCTGCAGTCCAAAGATTGGTTTGTGGTTACCTCGGCCGTATCCTTTACGAAGCTTTAAGGACAACCTGAGTGATAACATAATGGCGACTCCACTGGGGAACTCCTCAGTTAGTTTCAATCAAGTTGGAAAGCTCCACTGAGAAACTTCTCCGAGAAATCCAAGAAGAAACTTGGAAGGCTGCTTCAAAGAGGAAATCTTGTTGTTTGATCTGTGATGGTGGACAGGGATCAGAAACACCAAAAGATATATCATCCACCTGGCAACTCCACTTCATTTTCAATAAGGACTCCACTGGAGGATCGAACCTGAAAGAGAGATATGATCCAGAGCTTCAAGTTTTTTAATCAAGTCTACAAATAAACAATTCATATGCCAAAAAATTAATAGTCAATACAGGATGACCAAGTGTGTGGAAGATCCTCCAATAGATCAAGCCTTAGGTGAATTCAAGAAGCTGTTATCCGAATATGAGCTTGATGAATTTTTTTTGATATTGGTGCTGTTAAAGATCAAAACAATACAACAGCCTCAAATCAGGATGTATTTCCTTGATTTAGCTGTGGAAGAACATGAAAATGAAATTCAACTTGTGCATTCTCAAATTCAGTCGTTTGATTTTCGTGATCCTAAAGAAATCTTCCAAAATCTTCCTTCTCCAAGTCATGAGGAAATTGTACTACCCTGTGACTTACAGATTGAGGGTAACCTGGCTTTCAAGACAAAGACTGAGGTGTTGGTTGCAGGGTTTGTTACAAAGGATGTAGTTGTTCCATCAGACCAAGAAGGTCCAAGAGAAACTATCCCGCATAATGCTTTTATGGATCATGTAGCAGATTACATGGAGGATCCTATTAACACAAAATCTTTAATATGTTTTCTCTATAAGAGCCAATTATATCAGCAGTGGCCTTTATATGTCACAATTTTGATTATGGGGGCAAATGACCGAATAATGTTTCTGATTTCACCAAACATTGATCAAGCATTTCGTTTCTTTCTACAATTGCTTAAGTGGTTGCACTAGTTGTTTCATTTTACCTAACCAGTAAACAGAAGGCTGATTAGTGTAAATAGGTAGGATTTTTGTTTTTAGTTTAGATAGCAACTTGCTGTAGTTGAAGCCCGAGGTGAAGGCCCTAAGCTCTTCAAGTCTGCTGTCATATACATAAATAAAGCAGCGAGCAAAGGAAAGTTTTCAGAATACAGAAACAGTTGAAGATCAAGGCAATCTGACCTGCTGTTCTTGACTTTTCATAAGGAAAGTCATCCCCAAGTGGAGCCACTATTAGCCTCCTGTTGCAACAGGTTTCATATTTCATGATTGATAGTGGAAGTGCCAAAAATGTTCATCTTTTCCATACTACAAAGGTCCATTTTTGAAAATTTCTCGGTTAAAGGAAGGCCAAACAACTTAATCTTGGCTTCCTTAGGTTTAAATTTCTTGTTTTAGAGATAGAGAATAAATATCTGTCCAAACAGCTTAAGCTTGGCAGATTAATAGCTAGGTAGAGAATGAAGGTGCCCAACTGTCTAATCTGGGCTCTTGGAAGCAATAAGGGTAGTTTTTAGATAGGAGGGCAGTTAAAAGAAAAAAGCAATCAGGGTTTGCAAGTCTAAGTGCACCCTTCCTGAAGTAACAAAAAATGCTAGGAGTATTAAGCTGGGTAGGTAGCCTGGGGTTGCAGAAGCCAGATTATCTTCAGTTTTTTCCCTGACAAAGAATGTTCATCTCATCAGTGGCAGAGGTAGCAAAGCAGTGTTTATGGCAGAATTCTGAGAAGCATGTTTAATTTCCCTTCACCCCCCCTAAAAGTCTCTTACTAACATTCCCCTAAAGGACCTTGGGATCTGCCCAACAAGTCCTATTTTCAGTCCATTTTTGTGAAACATTAAGTCAAAGTTTTTGCTTTCTCCATGAAAAGAAACCACATTTCTTGTGTAAAAATCTTTTTTCCACTTTTTATGCAAATCCTATGTATATCACCACTTCATAGACCTATCATTGTTCCCTTTCCATTTTGCACTTCATAAAGTCATATTAACTTCTAATTGTACTATGTAGCTCCCTAACTATTTCCCCATCCCCGTTTACTACTAGAACTATACAAAATCCCAAAAAATGATAATATTCCCACCCCTTGGCACTATAGCCATATATTCTAAAGGTTTGGGGAAATGTCAAATCCATCTGGGACTTGCATTTAACCCTTTCCCCTTTGTCCCTTGGGATCAGTTAACCCCTGGTTGAACTGATAACCATTTATTCCCCCTTCATCAGCCACTTTCTATCACACTACGCATTGACATTTTAGAATATAATTGTTTTAACCCACACCCATGCTGCATTAACCCAAAAAACCCTTCTTTATTAAAGTCCCCCCCCCCCTTGTCGTATGAATAAACTAATAAAAGGTGCCGCGGGCCCCATATCTATCCATCTGCCGCGTTAACTGTCCTACCGACTGTCAGATCTGGCGTACCCAAGATCTACGGTGGGCGTGTCTTTTCGTGCCCCGACATGCTGAGGGTTAGCGTCCGGGAGATGGGCGGTTTTCCCGTCGTACTCCCACAACGCGTCGCCCTCTCAGCTGTGGCAGAGCCCCTCCCTTCAAAACCACATGTGCACAAAAGTGGTGCACCTAAAACCAGATACCGCCCTCCCCTGTGTGACGTCGGCGCCACGTCTTCCCCATGACGTCACCTCCACCCTTCTGCTGTTGTGCCACGATTGCTGCCACCTCATCCCTTTCGCACATGCGCCTTGCCACCGTGTCACTGCCATGTCACCGCCCCATCAGCTGCCACATCACCTCCGTACCTGGGACCCGCTGATGACATCACCCCGAAAAAGCGCCAAAAGCGCCAAAATGTTGTTTTCTGCATAAAAAGCGCGCAAATGACCGTTGTATTTCACTCCTATTGGTTCATTTGCAAAGCTCTGGCTCGCTGTTTTTACCATTTTCTCATTCCCAAAGCTTGAAATCGACCGACCAAGCTGCTGCGGCCTGTTATTCGACGCCATAGCTTGCCATTGCACCAACTCCTCCACTCTTGGAGTTGTTTTAACCAGGTATTTTCCAATTTCTCCCCTCTTCACTATGGTTCTTCCATGTTTTTCCGTTGTGCATGTTGGAAACCTACAAAATTCCTCAATTGGAAATTCTGCTACACCTAAGACTTCACTAAAACCCACTGGTAACCCCTTATTTCAAAAGCAATCTCGTAAACCTGCACCCGTTTACAGTTTCACCGTCAAAAACTCCATTTAAAGCTTGGCCTCCAGACAAAACCTTGTAAGAGCTCAGCATTGCCCAATTTCACCTCATTCCACTGTATACATCAGTCCATTTGAAGTCATAGTAACTCCTTCCCCTTCTGCATTGCTCCTCACAGTCTTTAACTCCAGAAAGTTCACTAAGAGAAGGGAAGTTGGCTCACAAACTTTGCAAAGATTGTCTCTCTCATAGCATAAGTGCCAAGCAGTCAAGCTATTGTTACATTTGAGTTCAGTCCTAGGTTCCTCTACTACTCCTTACAAACAACTTTGTTAGCCAGCTATTGCATCGACCTTCCTTCCAAGCTCAAACAGTGAAAGGTTCCATAATGGCCACCCCATCAGAGCTGAGCATCGCTCCCATGAATCCAGCAAGCAAAGAGCTTGAGTCAATGGCCTTGGCTGACACATATTATCTCATTCAAGACCTAATTGGGAACAAGAATCATTTGCATACCTACTGCGAGCTAAGAAACAGCTTCATAAACAACACTGACATGTATGGCATATGGGAGTCCAATTTGCCACATTATTTCCTCCCCTATGTCAATATTTTTCCTTAGATTATTCACCTATGTGCTGCAAACTATGGTCCAAATCAGAGGGCTATTAAGTCTCCATCTGGGAGCATAATTTTCTACATCCCTCCTGACTCCATCAACCAAATGTTAAATTTCAAACAGACTGAGCTATTACTGCCCTTCTCCATGAAGCACTTGTTGGATGAGGCCTCTTGGCTCCCTGGCCCCAGGATTGAGAGAATTGCTAAGACATTTATGAGGGCAGATTGCCAACCCAAGGAACCACCTCCATTCCTTTATGTCCATTTCAATGAGGTGGGAAAGCTACTTGTAGACATGATATCCTATGTGTTAGGCTTCAGAACAAGTGAACATGTGGATGAGACAGTGCTGGTTCTGTTGTCTTCATTTAGCCAAGGACAACCTCCTGCTGTCAAGTATAATTATGCCAAGTTCATAGCAAACAAAATTCATGACCAGCTCACTAAGCTAGATAGGAAGGGAGTTTTCAAATATTCCTCATACATCCATCATTTGTTCATGTATTACTAGTCTGAATGCTTCCAATGCCCTATCAAGAAATTGGATTCAAAGGGAGAAAAAAGATTTTTTTTCTTCTGGTCATCAGTATTCCATCAAATCCAGCATTCTCCTTAATCTTACTGTGAGTTCATTGACCAATTTGTTTATCCAGTCTCCTACCTCTTAATGAAGGCTCCTCCTCCCAGAATAACTTATGATATGCAGAAGATACTGCAGGTATCTAAGAGCTACAAAGTAGGTGATTGGTACCTATACGATAATCACACTGTCCTCAGAATCTATGGTTGTGAGATTTGTCCCTACAGGCTCCCAAGATATGTACTAATGAGGCTGTTTGCCTTGGAATACTACAGGCAGCTCATCAATTCAGATTTAACTCATTTTCACAGCACCAAGAAGAAGGCTCGACTGACATTTAAAGACCACCTAGGCCCCTTTATCAGGAACAAGAAGGAAGGTTAGCAAGATGCTGACCTAATACTCAAGGATCAACTTAAGCTGAAAAGAAGTTTTTGGTGGGTTCCTTATGAACCACTTGGCTTTATTAATGCCAGCAGAGTCAAATATAGGTTGACACCCTATGATCACTGCAAAACCCCACACAATGAAAAATATGCTAATCAAGATGCATGGGCACCAGGCACCTTAGTTGAAGAATTCACTCAGGAGGAAATTTTGGAGAAAACTGCTAAAGATCTTGAAAAAACTCTTGACTTGGATTCTGCTGACTAGGTAACTTTCAAGCTGCCATACCAAGTTGAAGAGGGCACATCTATAGCTGCAACTTCACAAGCTGCCCAAGGAGCTTCTACATCAGCAATAGGTACAACTAAAGGAAAAGAGCCAATGGAGACAGAGCAAGGAGTGGTCACAGATCAGCCTGCCACTTCAATAGAAAAAACTCAAGGGTAGGCCCCTCCTCAACAAACAGAGGCGCTACAAGTGCCACCTTTGCAAACTCCTGTCAATGAAGAAAGAAGCAAGAAGTGAGATAGCGAAGAATTTACACCAGCTAGTGGCTCTGCACAGCAGCTCGAAGCTAAAAGACAAAGATTTGATCCTCCATTTGAGGAGGACGTTAGTGAGGAGCTTACAGAAAGCCCGAGAAGGGAAGCAAGCCAACATACAGCTACAAGCTCTTTCCAACAAGAACAAGACAGACATCATGCCATGGAGGTATCTTCCTCCACACAACAAAACAAGAGACCAACTAGTGTCAAAGCCAGCTTTAAAGAAGTTAAGGCCCAAAATGAGCTACTGAGAGTGCAATTGTATGACCAATTCCTAAAGGCAATACCTGCCAAACAGGAAAGGTTGATGGAAGCATATGACATTAAAGAAGAAAGGATGATTCTCACCCACTTCAAGCCCAAGGTTCAGCAGCCATAGTCAGTTGCAGACTATGTCAGGACAAGATTAGAGGTCCTAGCCAAGGACGTTCACCCCATGGATCAAATAGAGTTACATAAGCAAACAGGGGAAATGGTTTATGCCACCCTGGTAGACAAAGCCACATTGGCCCATGAGTTGAAGGAATCTCTGAAGAATACAAACACTCAGCTGGATTTAGAAAGAATGTCCTCCACAGCTAAAGAAAACAGAATTAAAACATTGGAGGAGATCATTATTGACTTAGGACACGATCCTAAGGATCCTAAAGGTGTGAGGGCACTTATGAAAAAGAAGGATGATGATATTGCTGCATTAAAATAGTGATTGAGGTTGCTTCCCACTGATCATCGTCAAACAGGAGAACTGGTGAAAGAGAAAGAAACTGAAGATACATTGGTCCTGCTAATGCAAATGAACCAAAGAATAATAGAGATGGAAGAGGAGTAGGAGAAAGCACTATAAGGCAAGAAGGGAGAGTCAATTTCCCAGCCACCTCAAACAGTTCCAACTGTTGTTACTTTTCCTCCTATGCAAGTAGCAACGACCCCTCCAATTATTCCAGCAACAACAACAGCTCTTGACTCTAGCATGAGCATGGATGAATTGACAAACGCTGTCAAGGAGCTAGAGATTCAAGCAACAGAGATAAAAGAGGCCAAAGAAAAGTTGGCCAATCTTGAAGGAAAATATGATAAGTCCAAAATGACAGTGGCTGAGCAGACAAGGGAAATTAAAGCCCTGAAGGACAAGATAGAGGCCTTGGAGGAAGAGCTGTCTTTGGACAAAACCCTAGCTGAAATAAAAAAGATTTTGTGGGCCAAGATTAATCAGTCAATCACAAGCCAATGGAGGTCAATTCAAGCCATGTATGAATAGGTAGAACTAATTGGCCTAGCTCAGTTTGAAACTCAGAGAGCCAAAGCAGCATTGGGAAACATCCCTGAGCAGGCCAACAAAATGATCAACTTTCTAAATCATCAGACTAAGGAAGAGCTGGCAGCACTCCATATCATGAACAGAACAGACGCTATATTGACAACAAAGAGGGTGCTAGTATTAAGAGGCTTTGTGAAGACCCTAGAAGCAAGATGTCGGGAAATACAAAGGGATGTAGACAATTTTGAAATAAAGCTTGCAGCACTACAGACTAAAGGATTTCCCAGCCTACTAACCAACGCTGGGAGGTTATTGACACGTGACCAATATGCAACTAGGCTCAATAATTATGTCACAAATCAGCTTACTACTTCATCAAGTTCTCCAGCACAAGCAGAACCTCCTTCAGGACACACTCTCTATGACAAGCACGAAAACTTATTTTACATAGAACATGAAGTTAACCATCTATTTGAGATGCCACCCAACTATTACAAGTACACAGAGGCTAATGAGACACTCGTCAAGATACAAAAGCATCAGTTGCCTCCCGAGGATTGGTGGGAGGAAATGTTGGCCATTTTGCCTAGGTAATTTCAGTTTTTGCCCCTTTTTGTTTATTTAAAATCTCGGTCAGCTATGAGTCAGCGAAGGGAGGCACGAGAGCACTGGACAGAGCGGTCAAGGAACGCGCAAAGTAGGTTAGAGCAGTGGAAAAGCAAAGAGTTGGGACGACAAGCCTAAAAGCGCGGATTTTTGAAAGCGCAACCCAGCTGACTCAATTGGACTCAAAAGTCAAATTTTTCTGACAAATGAACAACTATTGTTGGGGGGAAAAGTATCTAATGCAGAATGCCTCTATCCCACTCTGAAGGTGATAGTACTCCAGCAACAACTGAATGCAAAGCTATTCAAAGTCTCTTCTTTATGAGATGAGAGAGGGAAGAAAAGGATGATCTACTAACCGTTATCTTGCGCTAATAGTCGATCCAGTCTTCACTCCTTGCTGCTTGCTCCTAGCTCCTTGCCCTTTCACCGGCCCAGCTACACACAGATCCTGTAAAAGCACAAGAAAAGGAAACTACAAGAAGCATACATCCATAATCGATTATAGGATTAGCATAAATCAAATATACAAGCATCTATTCATCATAAAGACACATGCATATAGAAGAACCTCAAAATACTTTATTGATAATAGAAGTAAAGTTCTGAGAGAGTTACAACAACAATGGGCCCAATCCAGCAACACCTCCCAGCTGAAAGAAATCTCCTCTTCACCTCCTTCAAGCAAAACACCCAATAGCTCTATACACAAACCAACAACACTTCCTTACTTGCACAAAATTCCAGCCTCCCTAGACCTCATGAGAGAGATCTATATATAGGGTTTTGGAGAAAGGATGAGTCATCTTGAGACTGGCCTGAAGCTGACTTGTGTCCTCTCCCACTTTAGTTAATCTTCAGTTCTTGAGTCCACTTGGAGAATCTTGCTTCCACTTGGAGATCAAGACCCTCTTACTCATCACTAGGCGAATTCCTTGACCCAAGTGTCAGTTTGGAAGCTTCCTGGGCAGTTGACACCTTGCAGAATGACTGTGCCACTTGGCCAATCTCGCCCAGCGCAGGTAGCCTTCATCAGTTTTGACCTTCAGCGCAAGTACAAGGAGGAGCAGTTGACATTCAGCGCAGATGCTCAGTGGAGCAGCTGACATGATCCAGAAATAGCCTGTTTTTGAGTGTTTTCAGGTGGAGAACTGATTTTCAGTGCTGTGGTTTGCAGACCTTGTTCCTCTAAGGGTAAGAACAACATGTTTAGGGACTTTGGATCCCTTAGATTATTGACATTTCATGCTCCATGCTGTTAGGCACAAAAATGTCTATAACAGTTGCCCCCTAAAGTATGAGGTCGTTTATCGGGTGAAATGCTTTATTAGGAGGATCCGAAGTTCATTCAATCGGCTGAGAGGTGCCCTGCAATAAAATACAATACAATACATTATTTTTCATTCTGCTTTCATGATCTAGCTGAGGCGGGCATTCCCATGCTCAGCTTTATAAATTCATTTTGGTACATATAACAGACGACCGTCTGATGATAGACTGATAATTCTCTGCTGAAATTATCATCCTTTGAGTAGGATGATCATCTGCTGTACTGATGTACATATCAAATGTCTTTATATCCTGAATATATATCGCAGCCCGGATGGATGAAACTAGATCCGGGGTCTTCAATCTCGTTCGATCTTCACTCTAAGTACAAGTCGGTCCATGTGAGAATTGCGTTGAAGTCGAACATGGAAAGACATCGCTTGATTACCGGTCAATACTGTAAACCGTTAACAAGCGCGAGAGGAGTCACCAATAATGACAATGACCCTCAAGGTAATGCAGTACAATTCACGTGGTGTGAATAAAGGACTTGGCGTCGAACACCATGCAAAATCTTCTGGTCGAAGGTCATTGATGTATACCTGTTGCCGGAAGTGAGAAACTTGCCATTGAGGCATGCAAGCTTCAAAGTACTGGGGGGGTGTTCCTAGATCAACTTCTTGGATAATGAGCTGAAGTCGACAAGAAGCGATCCGTCAAAGGAGGGCCTTAATGAATCCCACATCAGTGACACGGAACGGAGCTAATGACTTTAGTGGAGGTGAAAACAATCTGTGAGATATGATTCAGGGTGGCGATCATGGGTGGATGAAGGATAATGTATGGCAGTGGATGGGACACGGTTGACTCTTTCTGAACACATCTCTTGAACATATAACGACACTAATGTGATGGATCGGTAGCATTACCCCAAATACGGATGGTTTGGCGAGGACCATGGTGATGAGACCGGTGAATGAAACAACCCAACCCGATGTGGTACGGAGGAAAAAGTGTCATGTTCAAGAGCGACTTGCTACCATCAAAGATTTGAGGTTCTCCCAATTTTTCCCCAGTCATTTTTGACCAGTACCTCTTTATTTTTGTCAAGCTTGAGGAGGATAACATATGCTTGTTGTATAACCTGCCCTTCAGGCAAGCCCATCGCTATGTTTTAACGAGCCTAGCGATAGGGAAACTCGTTCTCGTCTAAAGACAAGTTTGTCGCTATTTAATCATTTTAACGAGTCTAGCGACAAAGACAACTCGGTCCTTTTCATTTTTAGAGAGTCTGAAAAGGTACAAAAAGTTAACTCCAAAATTCCTTTTTCGTCATCTAATCCCTTAAGTCCGAAAAAGTATAAAACAATACAAAAGGGATGAATTTTCGATAACTTTAACGAGCCGAATAAAACAAGCGCTCGACCTTTTTGTGCAATAATCCCTCAGGTCCAAAAGGATTAAAATCTAGAGGAGGGATAGCTCTTCCGGTTCTTTTAACGAGCTGGAAGGCCAAAACTCGACAAACTTTTCATATTTTACGAGTCAGATGAAAAGAGCTCAAAGAAGACTCGTCTTTTGAGGAACGAGTGATAAACAGGGATAGCAGCAGATTCCAGGTACAGGTTGGAATTTTCCAATCACGACAGTGTCACAAGGATGGCTAAGTGGGATCACTCTTCGCAGCTGTTCCTCAAAATGGGCAAACAATCATATGGAGGTGAACGATAGGCCAAATGGAATGGAGGTGGCAGGTGCAAAACACGACCAAGGCTTTTATGGCTGATAAATTTACGATCACAATGGTTATTTACCAGAATAGGTTCTTTTTTTAGATAAAAAATGAGCTTAAACTCTGGAGGAAACATTGCTCACTGCTTTTATTTATTTTTTAACGAGCATGAAGACCGCGTTAAAACTTCTCGGATCTTGCGTTTATTTTTTAACGAGCATGAACTTTATGCTAAAACTGCTCGAAATACCAGTCATAAGATAAGAAATGTCTTCCTGCAAGATTCCAATTTTTATAGAGCTTGCACCTCACATAAGCTATGCTCTAAATTTGGCAAATTTTGACCTTTTCCCCTCATCCTTTCTTCATGCAAGTTCGGAAACGACTAATCCTACGAGTTTAAAGGGTTAGACCTACAGGTTTAAAGGGAGGACCTAAAAATTTAAAAAATAAATAGTCGTCCCTTGCTTGCATTCCAAAAGGTTGCATGCCCCCAGGTATAAAGTACGATTTCAAGGTTACCCCTCAATTTGCAGGTAGAACAATTGTTCTACCGGGAAAGGCCTACCTCTTTCTGGTTACCCAAAGAATGGTTTTATTTGCTGCCGCAAATGAAACTCTTTCTTCAGCGATGTCTATCATTAGGTTACTCAAAGATGGTTACTACTTGTTGCAGCAAAGGAATCCCCTTCTTTGGAGGCTGCCCCTACTTATCCTCTAAAACATTAGTTTTAATGGGTGAGGCTTGCCTTGTACCCAAAGATGGTTACCATTTGCTGCCGCAATAGAATCTCTTTCCTTGGTAGCCTACCTATTTAGACAAAGTTGAATGACCTTTGTCAGACAAGTAACCTTATCAAAAGAATCCTGTTCCAGAACAACCCCTCTTCCACATACGGACGGGGTACGAACTAATCATATTCTTTCACGGAAATTCTACTTTATACCCAAGGTTTCCTCTGCCCGAAGCAGACCAGGATGCATGCCCCCTGGGTTCCAGTTCTATCTTTCCGAATCACTCGCATTCATCGGGAAGGAGGACTGGGGGTGGAGACCTTTCTTGGGTGAATAGACCATTGAGGATTGGTATTTGACTATTTGCAATGCGTGATCCCGGAAATGAAAGTTGGTCTACGAGCTTGACCATCCTTCCTTCGTGTGGAAAACACATTACTCTAAAGAGTGAGGAGACTATAGCTCCCATGCAATATATATAGTCACGTCCAAGGAGTAGGTTATAATCCAAGGGTCCTTGAACGACCATCACTTTCAAATTAACGGTCTTCACTTTCAATGTAATAGGCACATTGGGGAGGATCCCTAATGGTCGACTGGTTCCTTTATCAAAGCCCGAGAGATTTCTTATCTCAGGCAAAAGCGCCGGGGAACCCAGTGCTTTCCAAGCAACAGAGGAAAGGATACTCACAGATGCCCCTTCATCAATGATAGTTCCAGCCATCACCATTCTATAAATTTGGACTATGATTCTGAATGGTATACTGGCTGGTAACCGGGTTCTGCCTAGTTGGTTCCAATCAAAGGACACAACCAGGTTGCTTGGTGGTGGGACCGAATACACGGCCGGATACGATCCCGACGATGTTCCTTCCTGCGATAAAGGAATGGGCGCATTGCCCTGATGCTCATCAGAATCTGTGCTGATGAAAAGAATCTGGATGGTGTCATCCTTATTCTCTTCAGTGAGGGTGTCATTTAAAGATGAATCTTCAGTGACGGTGTCATTTGAGGATGAAACCTCTGAAGGAAGAACCGGGTCAACTGCAGTATTGACCTTTAGACTTTCGTCTGGTCTGGATTCAGTAGATTCATTTTCAATGACTGACGCTTCAGCTGACCACTGTATTTTAAACCAACGAAGGACTTGGCACAAGTTTTTTGTATCCAGGAGGAAGTCTCAACGGTGAAACCGGACGATCTTCCAAAACTCTCTTCGCTTCGTCTAAGAAGGGACAACGGTGGATGGCGTGACCACCTTCACACAGTTTGTAGGGGGATCTTGCTCCCCCTCTTTTTCTTGAACCTTCACTTTCGCTGGTTGACGGTAAGCAATCAACATGGCTATCAGAGGTTGAAGCTCCCGAATTGTGCAATCGAGGGGACCAGTCCCTTAGTATCCGGGGAATACAGGGACAATCTCTATGGAAATGGTCTCCTCTACATATGACACATGGCGATTTAGGCCCGGTCTGTGCTGTGTGTGGGTTTTTGTTAGATGTCTTTTGCTTGCCCCCAGTCGCCTTAGGCTCCTTCTTCTTATTTTCTTTCTTCTTCTTTTCCTTCTTCTCCGTGGGAGCTTGGCTTTTGCCAGCTTTACCTTTTGAAGATGAAGGATCGGAGGAAGGGTTAGAGGAAGTAGAAGGCTGGTGGGATGCTCTAGACTCATCTAACTGTTGACTCGACTGCTCAGGAACCATGGTGTTCTGAACTACACTAGTTGAGAATAGCCAAACAGGCAGGCCAATTGTTAGTCCTGGAAGCGACAGTGTGGCCATGTGGGGCGCACCAACTTCTCCCCAAGAGGAGAATGGACTAGGACTTCCATCATGTGGAGTTCCTTGGTTGGGGCGTTCCATGTTCTCAACTCAAAGATCAACGCGGGAATAGGAGGTGATTATGTTCCGTTTAAAATAAATTTTATAACGACGCTTAGACACAACTTGCTTTTTCACTTTTTAAGAGTCGAGAAAAAGCTAAAGATGACTCTAGTCTCCTTCGATGTTTTAACGAGCCCGAAGTGACAAATTCTCGGATGGACTTTTTCAGTTATAGAGTTTGAAAAAGGCCAAAAGAAACTGCTCTGGAGTTCTAGGCAGAGGGTGTGCCAAACCTTTCGCAAAACCACAGAATACGTTTTACGGTACGAGTGATCGATCTTCGTCAATGCTGTGTTCACTGCATTGCGATCAGTAGGGCGGCCGACACGGTTTCCTATGGATAAAAGCTTTGATCCTATAGGGGTCTCCCAATATATACGCGACGGTACGTGGGAGCACAAGTCCGTATTGATACTTATCGCTTCACCGTGGAGGAATCACCCAACCACTCAACGCTAAGATATCACGTTTAACGACGCCGGAACACGTCTCTAGCTTAGACCTCTAGATGTTTGCGTTATGTTTCAATGCGTTGTTATGTAAATTCAATTTATTTTAAGGTTGATCTTGTTTAGCAGTTTGCCTTTATGGATCACCACGAGATGTATAAAAACACTCCTGAATGCAATCTAAGATGATAAGCAAGCTTTTCAATCTTTCAACTTTGAAAACCTTAACTACTGAGGGAGAAGGAAGATAACACCTTTTCACACAGATCATAGAGCACACACTAATGCACTTTCCTAAATCAACATGCAAACTGTCATAATGTACATGCACAATGCAAGTATTTCTTTTCTCTTCCTTAATGTTTGATGAGATGCAACAAGAAAGCTGTTGTATAACTTTGAATTCAATTTCAAGCGAAAACAAACAAGTTTGTCCAAAATCGAAAGACACCTTACGATTCACTTGTTTCGACACTTAGAAATATATAAATTCAAACCATATAACGAAAGCGACAAACTCAATCAGCTATGAACAGCAAATAAACTAACTCTTAAGATCAGAACGACACTTAATCACAGGTCTAGATCTAAGAGGTCAATGCAAGACTGGTTCACTTTCGTTATGGGAAACTGTAAATGACACAAGAAATACAAAAGAACAAATACAGTTTCTTTATACAACTGAGGCGGAATAATGACAAAGGAAGATGGTTTCAGATAGGCCTACTGACTGGCAACAAACAGCAAAAACAACAGTGAAAACAAGGAAAGACACAGCAGGAAACCTTAGTAACTCAAGCCAAGACTGGTCCAACGCAGGTGTAACACTGCCTGTTTGACCTTCAGCGCAGGTAGCCCCTTCGGGAACTGCGCTGAAATGCAGACTGCCTTTGTACAACCTGCAATGAAGAACGAGACTTTCGTCCGTCTTGGTTTCCGGGTCACAGATTGCTCAAAAATTCACAGTTTTTGCTCAAATCAGAAGCTATCAGTCAAGGACACACTAAGGGATGTAAAGGAGGATGAAAAGCTATCACTAAGAGCTTATTAGAGTCCTTGTGGATCAGCTCTTCAAATCATAAACTTGCTCAAAAAATGAGCCAGAGTAGCTGCCCTCTACTTTGTGTTTGATAGATTCAAACACAGTTCGATTCGGTACTCTCCTTGTTTATGAAATGAATAGCAAGAAACACAACAAACCAATAAGATACGCTCCCCAGTGGAGTCTCCAATTTGTTGGGGGGAAAAGTATCTAATGCAGAATGCCTCTATCCCACTCTGAAGGTGATAGTACTCCAGCAACAACTGAATGCAAAGCTATTCAAAGTCTCTTCTTTATGAGATGAGAGAGGGAAGAAAAGGATGATCTACTAACCGTTATCTTGCGCTAATAGTCGATCCAGTCTTCACTCCTTGCTGCTTGCTCCTAGCTCCTTGCCTTTTCACCGGCCCAGCTACACACAGATCCTGTAAAAGCACAAGAAAAGGAAACTACAAGAAGCATACATCCATAATCGATTATAGGATTAGCATAAATCAAATATACAAGCATCTATTCATCATAAAGACACATGCATATAGAAGAACCTCAAAATACTTTATTGATAATAGAAGTAAAGTTCTGAGAGAGTTACAACCACAATGGGCCCAATCCAGCAACACATCCCAGCTGAAAGAAATCTCCTCTTCACCTCCTTCAAGCAAAACACCCAATAGCTCTATACACAAACCAACAACACTTCCTTACTTGCACAAAATTCCAGCCTCCCTAGACCTCATGAGAGAGATCTATATATAGGGTTTTGGAGAAAGGATGAGTCATCTTGAGACTAGCCTGAAGCTGACTTGTGTCCTCTCCCACTTTAGTTAATCTTCAGTTCTTGAGTCCACTTGGAGAATCTTGCTTCCACTTGGAGATCAAGACCCTCTTACTCATCACTAGGCGAATTCCTTGACCCAAGTGTCAGTTTGGAAGCTTCCTGGGCAGTTGACACCTTGCAGAATGACTGTGCCACTTGGCCAATCTCGCCCAGCGCAGGTAGCCTTCATCAGTTTTGACCTTCAGCGCAGGTACAAGGAGGAGCAGTTGACATTCAGCGTAGATGCTCAGTGGAGCAGCTGACATGATCCAAAAATAGCCTATTTTTGAGTGTTTTCAGGTGGAGAACTGATTTTCACTGCTGTGGTTTGCAGACCTTGTTCCTCTAAGGGTAATAACAACATGTTTAGGGACTTTGGATCCCTCAGATTATTGACATTTCATGCTCCATGCTGTTAGGCACAAAAATGTCTATAACAACTATTACATTCATAATTACTGCGACACTTATTCTTTCAGCTACTACTCCTTAAAAGTTGGCGAGGAAGTTATGAGCTATTAATTCATCATCTAGATATTTTGTATCTTTTTTTTTGTATATATACGACCCTCTAGATTGTAAAAAGGGGTTGGTTGGTTGTATAGCTCCAAGAGAAACTCGCTCTTTATACCTGATGTTTTACTTAATCAAAGACTGCTAAAAAGCTTGGAGGAATGACTGTGTGCTGTGTATCAATGTTTTGAAGAATTGAATGTGGAATTCTTGTGCTGCAAAATGACTCAATAAGTGTTTCTTACCTTTTCTTTCCATTGATGTACCATCCAAAATAGCAGAAAGAATGAATAGTTTAGAATTGGTTTAATTGCCCTCTATGCTCAATTTCTGCTGTTTCTATATGTTTTCATCTGAATTAGCAATGAATATGAATTCCCTGTGGCTCATATTTCCCCTAATTCACTCATGTTTGACAGTTATCTAGGGATTCTTCACTGCTCCTAGATAGAGCTCATTCACCTTCCCTCTGCTAAGTTGAACGAGAGATTCTTAACTGCCTCTCATTCCTAGCCTTCATTCCATCCTTTAACTTGAATCATTGTTTCATGTGCAGTTATCTTGCTCCATATTCCCTCTTGTGACCAAGAAAACGTACCAGAATTACTACTCCTTGACTCCACGCCCAATGGTTCTAAAACTTTCATGTTGTCCCTGCCTCTTTACTTGAAAGCATCATCCATCCCACCAAAACTAAAACAAAACCCCTTGTACTCAATAACTAGCCTAAAATCATCATCAACAAAGCTAAATCCTAAACAGAGAGCCCTCTCTGACTGCTGGTGGGCTAGCACCTGCAGTCCAAAGATTGGTTTGTGGTTACCTCAGTCGTATCCTTTAAGGAGCTTTATGGACAACCTGAGTGATAACAGGATAGACAAAAGAGTTATGTTGATGCTCACAGAACTAATATGAAGTATGAAGTAGGGGATTAGGTTTTCATCTGCATCAAACCGAATAAAAGCACTATTCGATTCGGAAAAGGGACAAAGTTGTCACCCTGATTTATTGGACCATTGAAAGTCATGGAAAGAGTTGGACCTGTCGCCTATCATCTTGCGCTGCCACCTCACTTGCCTAAATTTCATAATGTATTTCATGTGTCTGTATTAATACATTATATCGCTGATCAATCTCATAACCTTCAATGGAAGGAACTGCATGTATTGGACGAAGGAATCATATCGGTCGAACCATTACGCACAATGGAACATAGAGTTCGACAGCTTAGGAATCGTCTAGTAGACCAAGTTAAGGTCCAGTGGGACAAGTATAGTCCTGGATCGGCTACTTGGGAAGATACAGAGAACATATGTCAAACATACCCCAATCTGTGTCAATTTTGAAGAACTTTAAGCTATGTTTTGTATATATTTACTTTACTATAAATCAAAGACTCGAAACCATTTTTGAATGACCATATATAAACATAAACTTTTATGACATAATATCTGTTCAATTCCAATAGTACATGGATACCAAAATGGAATATGTAATTGATCTTACTAAATTATAGTTATCAAAGTAAAGTTTAAATATTTGATTAATTTTGCTTCTGATGAGAATTAAGATATTATAATTTTGTTTTATTTATGCATATCAATATGATTGATGAGAAAAGAATGATTACATTTTGATATGAAAACTACTGACATGAATAGATTATCGCAAAGTATGTTATACTTTAGATGAAATGTATGAAATATACATAAGCTATGTGTTTTTGAATATATTAATGCACATTTTATAAATGCATGGACAAGTGTTTATGATTGCAGATAATATTCGTTACCAAAATGACCACATGATGACAGAAACTTCAGAACAATTAAGGCTCAAAGGGATTCCATGATAGGGTATTAACCCTGATTCTACTGGGAGGGGTGCAGGTGTTGCCCATCATTTATCCTCCGAACCCTAGAGTCATGGGAGGACTGTGCGAGTCACACTCCCCTAGACATGTGATGGTGACTGTCGGATGCCTACTAAGGATCAGGTCGGTATAGCCGACACTGTCATCCTTGGAGTTTATGAATGGTTAGGTCAGTATAACTGATGCCATGGCATACTCTAGTAGAGGAAGGATAGGACAGGAGCAGAAGAGATTAGGAAGGATAGGATGACTATAGAATAGTTGAAAACCAACTAAGACAAAACATGGATATTATAGTTGTAAAATACTAGAAATAATAAAGAAAACAAATTCAATTTTGTAATATAAAGACCTATATACTCATAATAATCATTAATATATTTTATAAACCCTAACTTCCGGACAAAGTTTTTGGAAGGAGGGATGTATGTAATGACCCACTTATAGTAAATTAATATTTATGAAATTAAATAAAATTAATTAATTTAAAAAAAATAATTAAATAAATTAAAATTAAATTATTAATTTCAAATTAAGATACACAAATAAAATAAAATCAGATTTTGTTTATAAAAATCGACACATATCATAATTTAGACACGGTGATGGAGGATGTCGGTAAATGGAAACTTATAAGAAGGAAGGGATTGTTGGAGGCAGGGAGAGGAAAAACAGGAGAAAAACTTATACACAGAGTTTGTTTATCATCAGGAAGAGTTGGGCCTTACTTGTTCTGAGGTTTCTGGGCACGGGGGAACAGTCTGCTTCAACTAAGAAGTTTACTGGACTGAGTAGCGAGGTTCTGCTCAGTTTGGCTGGGTGGTTTTGGTCTTTTGGTAACCGAAGCAGGAGTAGTTTGAGGCATGATCAACCGTAGGATTTCAGGTAAGTACTTTCATTAGTTCTGTCAATAAAATTTATAAAATTCAAGAATTTTTATCACAGGATCATGAAGTGTAATTCTAGAAGCATTTATTGTCTCTGCAACGGCTATAATATTTTGTTATTTCATACTCTATTCATAGGAAATAGTTGTTTAAATTATTCACAGTTCTCACATCCATAGTCGCTTCCATAGGTTGTTATGCAAGCGAATTTGGGTCAAACTGGTAGAAAAAGGCTCTTGGGTCTAGAAAAAGTCATTCAAACTCATGTACTGAGGGTCACTGACCTAGAGGGGTAAAATAAGTTGATAACAGATGCCCCCTAATGTATGAGGTCAGAAGAGAAGCTGATGGACAAAATACGTTATGATAAAACTTAGAGGTCTATATGAGAGTGAGGAAACAAAACCATGATTGTGGATCAGAAAACTTTGGAGCTGAATTCTCATATGTGCTGATAAGGTAGAAAATATGTGATAGGTTAACTCGATAATGCAATATAAATCAAAGTAGAATAATATAACCTACTTCTACTATCAATTTGCGGAAGCTTAAAGATCGAGCTGAACAATATAACCAAAAGAAGAAGAATCAATGGCACAATACACATGAAAATACTTTAGGGAAATTCTTAGATAAAAACCCCACACTATTGTATTATCATACATGGTGGAAATACATAAGAATTATACAAAGCCTTAGCTATCATAGCTAGCCAGTTCTCAGTTCAATCCTCACAGATTCTCATAGGCAATCTTGGCTTCTCTCCAGCCTTCCTCTCCGCCCTCCAAGCTCCTATTTCCTTGTGTTGTTCCTTGTGGATGATTTTCCTATTATCAAGTGGAAAACCAAGCCTTCAAAATTGCACAATCCTCAAGGATGAGTCCTTGACTGCATGCATGAGTTTTCTCCATGAGAAAACACATGCAACTAATAATACATTGTCCTTGAACATTAATCTCAACTGGGTATTTCTCAGACTAGACATGCATGAGTTTCTGATGCGAGAATCTTCAGTTAACTGGAGTAGCACTAGTTGAGTGCATTAATGCATCCACTGACTGTTAACTCAATATTAGTTCCTCAAACAGTTTGGAACTAATTTAACTGGACTTAACTCAGTAAACTGAGTTAACTAATTACAACTCAAATATAACTCAATCTTATCTCCTTAATTTAAGGGATAACTCTTGCATGACTTCAGAAAGACTTTTAACTTGAATTTCTCCAACTAATTAATTTAAAATAAATTAATTAATTATTTCCAAGTAGTTGTTAAGACTAAATCCGATTTTAATTCATAATTTAATTCAAGGAAAAATTAAATTGGAATAATATTGCTGCCATATTTCAACAGATAACATCCCCGAGGTGGGCATACCCATGCTCGGTCAGAAAGAAATACCGAACATGGCTACCATAAAATACATTGCGGATCCATGAAATGAAGTGCTAGAACATGGCCACGAAATACATACACAATGCATCCATGTGACTCGACAAATAGAGCATAACTACTAATAAATACAATCATGGATCTATATCACAGTATACATCAGTAGTACTATGGACACATGATAGACAGAGAAGTGTCTCAAGATAGCCCTCAAAGTACATAATTGATACATAACTCCAACGCAAACCTGGGAAGGATGCCATATAATAGTGAGATGTCCCTAACCTAGGGTCTTTGACATAACCTCGATGGTACGAATCTACACCATGCAAATATATGAGTTGAAGTTGAACATGGTAGAAACCGCCTGATTACAAGCCAATGAGGTAAACAAGTAACAGACACGAGGGAATCCACAAATGAGAAAAATGGACCCTAAGGTACCTAGTATAATCCATTAAGTGTGAATAGATGAGATGATGTCGAACACTAGTGAAATTGACCATTCAAGAGCCAATGATGTAAACCCATTGTTGATCGCGAGGAAGCATGCCATTGAGGTATGAAAGATCCAAGGCACTTGTTGGCTTGTTGGGGTCTGACCCAGTTTTAGAGGTGATTTAGCCAAACAAATCCCAATACTACTGGCCCTTTTGGCAACAGTTCGTGGAGCATGGAATGAGGTCTCACCCAAAGTAGTATGGGATGGTGTTAGAACTAGGTTTCCGCACCCTGGAGATGTCTGATGAGTTCAAGTGGTCTGTGGTTCGACCCTTCGTGCACGTCGCTATGTGCACTTACCTGTCCCTTGTAGCCTGAGATGCTATCTTCTCACAGCACTACTCGGGGGCCGAACACTGTTATTACCCAAGTCTATACTAGTATTCCATTGTTAGTTGATTAACTTAGCTTAATTGCATGTGTAAAGTATACTTAGCAATATAAATCATTCATACCAGCGTGCGAAGTAAATAAACAATATATCTGCAATTTATATCAAACATGTAATAACTCAAGAACAGATACACGGAATCAATATAAAACTTCTCTTTATTATTTTCTTCTTTTGATACAGACTCGACTTCACCCTGCGCACTCAGCTACAGGGGTCTGCGCACTCAGCTGTAGACTACTAGGACTTTGCGCACTTAGCTGTAGAGCCTTCTCCTACTCTAAGACCCAAGACACACTTAGACACTTAGACTCTTTGCTTTTACTTCCTTCATTCGTTATCTTTTACACTTATAGCCTCACTCTATTTATACAATACCATGATCCACGGACCATGGGTAGGCCGACATTACATTGCAAGACTAGGGCAGAAAACCTTGTGACTCTATCATACATTTCGCGCTTCGCGCCCACAATTCGCGAATACTTTACATCAAGGTTATATCAAAACTTGGGCTTTGAGCACCAAAACATGCTTTGGTAGGATTCCATGCCCAACAGGCCCCCAACACAAACATTATGATTCACCCTCGAGTCTCTATGTCAGCGTGGTGATCTTGGCATGAAGTTCCTCCAACTGTCCTCGAATTGTGCTGATGTCGGCAGCGCACTGAGCTGCTGCTTACTGAATCTGTTGCATCCTCTGTTCTGAAACCTCTATGTCAGGGGTACTTATTTGCATTAACGTGTGCATCCCCTGTATGTGCATGAGCTTTCCTTCAATGTGTGCCATGATAGTGAAAGCATCGTCGATCCATGACTGGACGCGCGCTTTGAGAACTGCCTCCTTATGTTGTGTTGTTTCCACCTGCTCCTTCAGTTCCTTAGCTTGCTACATCCTCACAAGACACTGAGTGAGGACTACTGTCTGCGCAGTTCCTCAGACACTAGCATATTGCTATTGGAGTTCTCACATCTCTGTCTCCAGGCGCTGGATGTTGGGGTCCTCCTGCAGAGTTGTGAGGATCTCCATGAGCACCCAGAAGATTTTGGTGTCACGTATCCATTTTGTGTCCTTTGTGGCCTAGGGAAAAGCTTACTTCGCAGCCTCTGATAATTCTCTATCAATGCTGGGGAATTGACTGTCCTTTGGCAGTTCCCCCGCTACGAGCATTATGGATAAAACAACCACACATAGTGGAAGGTTCTGCCCTGCACCTAGGCTTCGCAACAATTTTTCAAAAATTCCTCACAGAGGAATTCATACCAGTTGAACTGGACCCCCTCCATGCAATGCTTGGCTAGTGCGACCACCGGCACTGGTACCTCATTAGCACAACACTTCCTCATAGCTTTTCCAGCTAGGATTTGGGTTGCTACACATACCCCTTTATCCTAGATGTTGGAGATGGCGTAGCCCCTTTTCTTCTTCTCCTCCTCCATGCCTTCGTCTTCCTCCTCTCTGATTATCAGGACCTACAAATATTGGATCCATTGCCTGTTTATCCTTCTTGGGTCTTGGTGTACACAATGATTTGGGGATCTCTTCCATAACCCCGACACCTTCTGGAGCATCCTCCACCATTGGGGTCTGTGTGGCCTTGCCAACGGTTACCTCTTCAATTCCCAAACCATCCTTCCCCAAAGTATTTTCATGTGGCACAATGCATAGAGATTGATGATCGAATGCATAAGTGACCTCTAAAGTCATCCATTACATAGATTTGAGAAAATGGAGTTCATGACACATATGCTTGAGATCAAGGATAACAACAACACATGGTAGAAACTTCTAAAGATGGAAATGTGTCACCTTCAAGAAACTAATAATGGATCCCTACTTCCTAGGGGTGCTTTTCCTCTTAGCTTCTTACTTTTTGGGAAAACTTCCATGCACTTCTCGGAAAGATTACACAATTCTAGGAAGGACCGGGAAACTCCCTGGTTCATGCACTAAGTAGTTTCTGAGAAAATTATGCTCTACGCAATTTCTGGGCTGAGTGGCTCTGGGCTGACTCTCAGGCTTTGCGCAATTTCCCAACTGAAGGCAAGCTGTCATCTGGCTCTGCGTAATTTTGGAATTCAAGGCTCACTTGTTGTCTTGGGCTGCTTTGTGCAATTTCCCAACCTAAGACAAGCAGCCAGCTGGGTCTACATAATTCTAGAGTCGAAGCTCAATGCTGGGTTGCACTGCGCATTTCCCGAGAGTAAGGCTAGTTTCCCTCAAGGATTTCATAGATCATCAAGGCAGTGTTAGAACCAATTTGCAACCAATTGAAGAGGTCAGCTTGTGGTTACACAATAAAGCAAGTAAGAAAACACAAGTTGTAAAGTGAAAGATAAACTAAAATGAAAGAAAAAATACCTGGGCACTGCAAGACAAGTTGTTGATATTTAAGAAGGGAGGCTCCAAAATGAAGTGAAGGATAAATTTTGGAGGCTAGTTGTAGCCACTACAACACCACACTAGAAGAAAAACTGGAAGAGAAATTAGAAACCAAACTAGATGTATATCCTCGCGCTACACCTGTTAATAAACCTAGCGTTCAATTTCGAACTAAACCTGGCACTATTTCCTACGATTGGAAGCAAAAAAAGAAGAAACAATGGAAGAAAAATTGGAAGCCACACCAGAAGAAAAATTCGATGCAAAATTGGAAGCCACACTAGAAGAAAAAATAGAAGCAAAACTAGAAGCAAAATTGGGAGCCACACTAGAAGAAAAAGTAGAAGAAAAATTAGAAGCCAAATAAGAAGCAAAATTGGAAGCCACACTAGAAGAAAAGTTGGAAGCCACACTAGAAAAAAATCTAGAAGTAAAATTGGAAGCCACACTAGAAGCGAAACTAGAAGCAAAACACGAAGCAAAATGCAACGTTAAGCTAGAAGCCAAACCAGGAGACAAATCGGAAGCAGGTCCTCATGCTATTTTTGGCACTAAAATGGCATTACTCCATGTGTTCTTTATGGTTTTACTCGTAGTACTACTTACGACTTTATTTCTAAAAACAAATCTCGGCATAAATTCTAGAAAATTATGGGGTGATATTACAGGTGGTATTTTGTGCGTTATTTATGGCACTCTTTTTCTAGTGCTATTTCAGGGATTATTTTCAATGATATTTCTGGAGAAATTTACAACACTAAATTTTTCACTAATACAAACATTCCTAGTCATGCCCATTTTTTCATTGGGAAAGGTTCCCCATTTGTGAACTGCAAAACACTAAATTTCAGTTAGGTGGTATTCCCCTATTCTGTTAAAGTGTTTCAAGGTCGTAACAAAACTGGTGAAAATTCCATGTAATAAAAGTTAATATATGCAAAATAATAACGACGATTGATGGGGCATATATGCCAAGCTGAATGTTGGGAAAAAGCATAGTGATAGGGATCATTGGTGATTGATTAATGGCTAAGCAAATTGAAAAAGGCTTTGGAAAGACAAAGTGGCATTTTGGCACATTTATCTATGAAAATAATGGAAATTAGGAGAAAAAGGAGGTGAAAGGTCACAGGTTGCATGTGAGGAGGAAAATGAAGGAAAATAATGGAAAATGAAGAAAATAGACTCTTCATTAATAAAAAGGCTTCTGAGGACCCATTAGGCTTTTGTTAGTACAAGTTTGGAGCTCTCTCTCTATTATCTCTCTCATACTCTTGGACACTTAGAGTTTTCTTAGAGCACCCTTAAAGAAGTGTGTGTTGGCATTATGACACAGGTTTGGCGCTATGACACAGATGTTGTCCTTGATGGAAACTCACTCAGATAATAGATCAAAAAATGAAGGAAAAAGAGGTATACACAGGTTCCCCTTGACCAAACGGCGTATACACGCGGGTTCGAAGACCAAAAGGCACGTATGCGTATACACACACTTTCACGCAATAAAAAGCGCGTACATGTTGGAAAACTTGGTTTTGGTCTGTGGTATTTGGTCCTTGGTATTTTGACCCATGGTATTGGTCTAAGGTATCTTATCCAAAGTATTGACCCCAGGTATTTGGTCTAAGGTATTGATTCTAAAGTGGTTTTGGACCATGATATTGAGTAAGGCCTAAGACTATAAAAGGAGGAGGAGATCATTAGGCAAAGACACTCAAGTATTGAATATCTAAAGAAGAGCAAGATCTAGAATATTGGTCATTCGGTTATGGTGCATAGCTGGATCTGAATCAAGGAGGAACCTGAGTGCTTGAAGAAGGATAAGTTCTATTGATGGGTCAAGATCTTTAGGCTTGAAGAGAAGTATCTTTGTGTGGTTTTGATCTCTTATAATTGGTGCATTTTGTATTCTATAAATCTGATGATCTGGGTATAACTGATGTCTGAATAGTTTTAAAGGTTGAATCATCTGTTACATATATGTACACAGGTTCAGTATAGCAAAGGCGCATATACACGCTGGTTCGACATTTAAAAACAACGTATACGCAAGTCTGCCTTCAAATAACAGTGTATGAACGTAGGTTTGACACGTTGAAGTAGCGTACGTCTCATAAAATATGTTTTAGCTACTTCTATTTGTTGTTGCAGTGTTCTAGGTTTTGTATTTTGTTCTGGTTACTGTTACTGTGTTCTAGTTATAGCATTGATTGATTCAATTTTGGTTGGTGCAAAGGAGATTGATTGATGAAAATATATTTGATGTTTGATTGATGTTATTGATGGATCCAATCTGAAAATTTATGAAACGTGGTCCCTAGAAGAAAAGAGAAGGTTGTAGCCTTCTGTAGGTTAGCACCTACGTACTAGTAAACACATCGGCTAGTACAAGAGCTAAAGGGGTTGTAGCTCCCTTCTAGGAAAAGTTGGAGAACGAGAGAAGGTTGTAGCCTTTTGCAGGTAGAAGCTTGCGTACTGGTATAAGGCTGCACCAATACAAAATTTGTAAAATTAGTTTCTTATTAAAGAAAGATTAAGAAGATTGCAGCAAGTGATTTTCACCCACATTGGGTTTCCACCTTATATCCTATGTTCATGTGTGTGATTGCTTTTTCTATTTACTGCATCTGATTACTGGTTATATGGTTCTGATACACAGATTAAAGATCAACTAACTAAATTATAAAATTTCAAGGTATACGCTGGTTGATCTAAACACAGTTGCGTATACACGTAGGTTTCATTAATAGAAGTAGCGTATATAAATTTGTTTATGGAAATGAAATATTGAATTGCTAATACTGATTCACCCCCCCTCTCAGTATTATCTCCAACAATTGGTATCAAAGCGGGTCCTTCAAAAAAAGCTTGATCGCTTGAAGGAAGATCTATCATCATGAGTACCTACGAAAGAGAGGGATCCATTAGACCACCAATCTTCGATGGGAAAAAATTTGTCTATTGGAAGGTAAGAACCACAACCTATCTTCAATCTCTTGGAAAAGAAGTTTGGGAAATCGTGGAAGGAGGATACACATTTCCATCAGAAATTCCTACAGATACTGTAGGTAAAAAGCAGTATGAAACAAATTCCAAGGTTTTCAACACACTATTGGGGAGTCTGTCACAATCATAATTTTTCAAGGTTATGCAGCTCAAAACCGCCAAAGAAATATAGGACAAGATCGTTCTAAGCTATGAAGGAGACGATCAGGTAAAACGTGCAAAACTACAATCTCTCAAAATTCAATATGAAACTCTCAAAATGCACAACGATGAAATTATAGCTAATTACTTCTTATGTATAGATGAGATTGTTAATCGCATGAAAAACTTGGGTAAAGAAATAAAAGAAGTTATTGTAGTTGAAAAGGTTTTGAGATCCCTATCTTCTAACTTTGAATCAAAAGTTTATGCCATAGAAGAAAAGTAGAACGTTCAAAGTATTACTATGACACAGTTGCGCGGAATCCTAACTCCTTTCGAAATGAGAAAAGGGGGTCCGTCAGATATGAGAGAAGCCACATTCAAGGCTTCGGGAAGAGAAGATCTAAATGAATCGAGACACATTTTAGAAGGAGAGGAAGAAGAAAACTTTGTCAAGAACCTTCAACAGGGTTCTGGAAGATTCAGAGGTAAACTACCTTTCAAATGCTTTGCTTGTGGAAGAGTCGGTCATTATGTAGCCAAATGTCCTCATAAAGATAAGGTGGATAAAGGTAAGGAACCGGCAAAATGGAATAGAAAACAAAATGTAAGTAAGAAGAGCTACTATACACATGAAGATAGCAATGGTTTATCAAATAGTGATGAAGATGAACATGGTAATGATTATAGAATTTTTATGGCTTTTGAAGATGATGATTTCTTGGATGCTTTAGATGAAGATGGTCTCTATGAAGAAATTTCTAAACTTAAAATCTGTTTAGAAGAAAAGAGTATGATTATAGATACTCTGAAATTCAACTTGCTGAAAGGGAAAAACACAATGAAAAGTTAGAATGTGAAATTGTGGGTCTAAGAAAAGATGTTGAGAAAACAAAAGCTCTCAATCTTAGATTTGCTAAAGGATCAGAAACTTTATATGAAATTATAAAAGTCCAGCATTCTCCTCTAATAAAGACAAGTCTTGGATATACAGAAGAAGCATCTCAAGCACAGAAGTCGTCAACCTCCAAAAGCTACCTTGATGGAGCAAGGAGAAGTGAACAGGTTGACAATTGTCAGCAAAGGCATAAAGTAGATCATCAGGTAAATCGGGTTCAATCTACTTCAAGGATGAATAGAAGCTATAACCAACCACAGGCAAATCAGTCTCAATTTGCTTCAAGAATGAATGTCAATAGAAACTACAATCATCAGGTCATTAGATTTGATAATCGCAGAAATTTCTTTAATGGCCAATGTTTTTCATGTCATAACTTTGGTCAGAAAGCTACTCAGTGTGTTGCTTAAAAGACCATCATGACTAGAGAAGCACGAAATCAAAGGAATGTGACTGGGATCATGAAAATGACCTACAATAACTTTTTTGCTCTTGAAAATGAAATAGAATGCTCTATCTGTAACAACTTCGGTTATGAAGATTCTGAATGCAGGAGTAAATTTCGGTAAACATCTCAGAACGAGCAAGCTTCATTGGGTCCCAGAACATGGAGAAAGAAAGAACCACAAATAGAAAGATGTGGAATAGCCTTATATGCAGAAGGACAAGAAAATCAGTGGTATATTGACAGTGGATGCTCGAAACACAGGAAAAGTGATAAAGAAAAACTTCAGTCATATAATGCCTTAGAAAAGGAAAAGAAGGTCTCATTTGGTAATGGCACTCCTGCAATCATAAAAGGTAAAGACTCTGTTCTCTTAAAAGAAAAGGTTAAACTTGGGAATGTTATGTATGTAGATCGTCTAAAGCATAATCTATTGAGTGTCAGTCAAATGTGTGATCGAGGAAATGAGATAGTATTTCGATCAAATGGATGTGTTGTTCGTGAGCTTGTACAGGAGAAACAACGATCAAAGGTGTAAGAACTCCAAACAACCTGTACATACTCAAGGGGGGATAACAACAGTGCTACTTAAGAAAAAATGATGAACACTAGCTATGGCATAGAAGATTGGGACATCTAAGATTCCCTCAACTAAGAAAAGCATGCAGATACAAGTCTGTTCGTGATCTTCCAGATATCAGCATTCCAGAAAACACAATATGCAAATCATGTCAATTTGGTAAGAAAACCAGAGCACATTTCCTTGAGAAGGAAAGATCAGCTAGTAAGCCTCTTGAACTTGTTCACACTGATTTATGTGGTCCATCTAGGAAAAAGTCACCTCGTGGAGAAGAATAATTTATATTGTTCATTGACGACTTTTCCAGAATGTGTTGGATAGGACTTCTAAAGCATAAAGACGAAGCTTTCAAAAAGTTCAAAGCCTTCAAAGCCTTGGTTGAAAATGAATCAGATCGCAAAATCAAATGCCTCAAGTCTGATTGAGGAGGGGAATTTACCTCAGATGAATTCTTCGACTTCTGTGAAGAACATGGAATAAGAAGGGAATTCTCTATAGCAAGAACTCCTCAGCAAAATGGAGTGGTAGAAAGGATGAACATAACTGTTCAACAAATGGCTCGAGTTATGCTAGATGAGTCTAGAACTCCTGCAACCTTCTAGGGAGAAGTTGCATTTGTTTCCATCACTATTCTCAACAAAGCAAATGTCGAGGTAAACAACACTCAAACTCCACATGAACTTTGGTATGGTAAGACTTCTACTGTAAAATACTTCAAAGCTTTTGGAAGAAAATGTTACATCAAAAGGACTAATGAAAAACTTGGCAAGTTTGAACCTAGAGCAGATGAAGACATTCTCCTTGGTTACTCTTCCCGAAGTAAAGGATACAAGTGTTATAATAAAATACTTGGGAAAATTGTTGAAAGTATTGATGTTGTGGTTGATGAAGAAGGCAAATGTCTAAAGTAGGTAAAAACCAAAGATTATGAATAAGATGAGGACTATCCTTCCACATCAAATTAGACAAATTCTAAAGAAAAAACCAATGAGGCACCAGAAGAATAGATAAGGGTAGAAGAAAAGACTCCATCCAGGTATTCTCAGAAGAATCATCCAGAGACTCAAATTTTGGGGCAGAAAGAGGCAGGAGTGCAGACAAGAAGAACTATTACAGAAGCTTCAAGCTATCTAGCATTGCTTTCCTCTGTTGAAACACAAAATGTAAATGAAGCATTCAAAGATGAATGTTGGGTCAAGGCCATGAATGAAGAACTTGATCAGATTGAAAAGAATAATACTTGGGAATTGGTTCCTAGACCTAATGATAAGAGTGTCATAGGAACCAAATGGATATTCAAAAACAAGTTGAATTAAAATGGAGAAGTTATTAGAAACAAGGCTAGACTTGTGTGTAAAGGGTATGCTCAACAAGAAGGTATAGACTTTGAAGAAACTTTTGCACCTATTGCTAGACTTGAAGCCATAAGAATGTTTCTTAATATTTCTAGTTTTCAAAAGTTCAAAGTATATTAAATGGATGTGAAATCTGCCTTTCTTAATGGATACCTAGAAGAAGAAGTGTATATTGAGCAACCAGACGGATTCATCCTTGGAAATGATCCAAAACTTGTATGCAGACTTAGAAAGGCTCTCTATGGTCTAAAACAAGCTCCAAGGGCCTGGTATTATCGTCTTGACAAATACCTTCATCAACAAGGTTTTTCAAAAGGATTAGCTGATAGCAATCTATATATAAAAATTGACAATGATAAATTGCTAATACTTGTTGTGTATGTTGATGATATCATTTTTGGTAGCAATGAAGAAGCCACGAGTCAAAACTTTTCCTTGGTAATGCAGAAAGAATTTGAAATGTCCCTGCTTGGTAAGCTCACATATTTTCTTGGCTTACAAGTTCAACAAAATAAAGATGGTATTTTTTTATCACAAACCATGTACCTCAAACGGATCTTGAAGAAATATGGCATGGAAGATTCTAAACCAGTATGTACCTATATGGTAACAGGATGTAGCCTCAGCACAAATGATGAATCAGCAGCAGTACATCAACCAACCTACAGATCCATGATTGGTAGTCTACTCTATCTAACAGGTACCGACCAAACATCATGCATGCAGTGGGAATAGTTGGAAGATTCCAAGAAAATCCAAAGGAATCACACCTATAGGGAGTCAAAAGGATCTTCAAATATCTTCAAGGAACTGAGAATTTTGGCTTATGGTATCCTGGGGACACAGATCTTAGACTTCATGCATACACAGATGCATATTGGGCAAGAAGTGTGGATGATAGGAAAAGCACTAGTGGTGGTGCATTCTATATGGGTTCCAGATTAGTGTCTTGGTTCAGCAAGAAACAAAGTTCAATTGCATTATCTACAGCCAAAGCAGAATATGCGGCTGCTGCATCTTGTTGCACACAACTCCTTTGGATTATGCAAACATTGCAAGACATTCAGATCACATGTACTCCACCCATCTCCATTCTATGTGATTTTACAAGTGCAATCAGTATTTCAAAGAATCCAATCATGCATTCCAAGACCAAACACATACCTATCAAATATCATTTTCTCCGGGAACAAGTGCTTGAACAAAAGGTCAAGTTGGAGTATGTTCCCTCCAAGGAACAAGTTGTTGATATATTCACCAAACCACCGCCCAGAGAGACATTTGAAAACCTCAGACAGAAGCTGGGAGTAGTTGATGCATCATCTTGCTGTTGACACTTATCTGTTTCAGAGAACAGTGGTTGTACGTGAGTTTCATAAAGCGTATCCAAGTACATATGCCGCTTCCGTGGATACAGCCGTGTATATGTTGGTTTGAAGAATATCAGTGGGCTAGACTTAGGATGAAAAGAGTCTAATATGGGTCTAACGGTGATCATCTGGCACAGGTTCAGGGGGAGCAAATACTTCTAATAATGCATTATCATTGTTGGCATTACCTTAGATCTTGGTACAATTTCACAGTTGCTTTTGATTCGAGTGAAACAAGTGCAGAGGGAGATCATGGTTGCTGGTCTTGATGGTGATTGACAGATGTTGCTAATAATAGTTGCTGCTAAATATCATAGTCTTGTCTCTATGTTATGTATAAATTCTATTATCAAGGTCATGTAACGAACTATTTTGTTTCCCCACTATGGTTGGGATGGATGACGTAATATTCTTGTTTTATCATGTATAAACTTTTTATGTAACCCCACTTCGTTGGGTGGATGAGTAAATCTTGGTATATCCCCACTTGGTTGGGAGATGGATGTATGTATGAGTCTTTGGTAATAGGAAGGTCATTTATGATGTATAGAATCATTTTCTTCTTGTAGAACATCTTTTTGCAGACCTTGCTTACTATCAGGGGGAGAATGAACAACTCACTTCAGCATATCAGAGAATTTAGCATGTACTCAGGGGGTGCATAACCCTTTGCCCTTGATGACAAAGGGGGAGAATGAATTGGGGTTGCCATCAATTCCAAAGGGGGAGATTGTCAGCATTATGACACAGGTTTGGTGCTATGACACAGGTGTTTTCCTTGATGGTAACTCACTCAGATAATAGATCATAGTTCAAGATCACAGAATGAAGGAAAAAGAGGTATATGCAGGTTCCCCTTGACCAAACCGCGTATACACGCAGGTTCGCAAACCAAAAGGCGAGTATGCGTATACATGCACTTTCACGCAAGAAAAAGCGCATACATGTTGGAAAACTTGGCTTTGGTCCTTGGTATTTTCACCCATGGTATTGGTCCAAGGTATCTTGTCCGAAGTATTGACCCCAGGTATTTGGTCCAAGGTATTTATTCTAAAGTGGTTTTGGACCATGGTATTGAGTAATGCCTAAGACTATAAAAGGAGGAGGAGATCATTAGGCAAAGACACTCAAGTATTGAATATCTAATGAAGAGCAAGATCTAGAATATTGGTCATTGGGTTATGGTGCATAGATGGATCTGAATCAAGGAGGACCTGAGCACCTGAAGAAGGATAAGTTCTATTGATGGGTCAAGATATTTAGGCTTGAAGAGAAGTATCTTTGTGTGATTTTGATCTTTTATAATTGGCGCATGTCGTATTTTGTAAATCTGATGATCTGGGTATAACTGATGTATGAATAGTTGTAAAGGTTGAATCATCTGTTACAGATCTGTACGCAGGTTCAGTATAGCAAAGGCACGTATACACGTTGGTTCGACATTTAAAAACAATGTATACGCAAGTCTGCCTTCTGATAACAGCATATGAACATAGGTTCGACACATTGAAGTAGCGTACCTCTCATAAAATATGTTTTAGCTACTTCTGTTTGTTGTTGCAGTGTTCTGGGTTTTGTATTGGGTTCTAGTTACTGTTACTGTGTTCTGGTTACAGCATTGATTGATTCAGTTTTGGTTGGTTCAAAGGAGATTGATTGATGTAGATATATTTGACGTTTGATTGATGTTATGGATGGATCCAATCTGAAAATTTATGAAATGTGGTCCCTGGAAGAAAAGAGAAGGTTGTAGCCTTTTGTAGGTCAGCACCTACGCACTAGTAAACACATCAGCTAGTACAAGAGCTAAGGGGGTTGTAGCTTGCTTCCAGTAAAAGCTGGAGAATGAGAGAAGGTTGTGGCCTTCTGCAGGTAGAAGCCTGCATACTGGTATTGTTGGAAAAATACTGAGAGGGGGGGGGTGAATCAATATTTTCAAGTCACTTATTTTCTTTTTCAAACCAAGATCATATACGCTACTTCAGTTAGATAAAACCACGTATATACGCAACTACAGAGAAGGAAACCCACATATGCAATGCAGACTTATAATTTAATTTATCTTACTGATGTTTATCATTAATTTGTGTATTAGGATCAAATAAACAGTAACCAGAAATAGTAAAACAGATCTGAAGACAATCACACACACAAGAACACAAGATGTAAGGTGGAAACCCAATGTGGGTGAAAACCACCTGCTACAATTCATCTCTATCTTCTTTTAATTAGAAACTTCTTTTTACAATGTACTGGTGCAGTCCTTTACCAATACGCAGGCTGAAACCTACAGAGAGCTACCACCCTCTCTCGTTCTCCAGCTTCTCTTGGAAGGGAGCTACAACCCCCTTAGCTCTTGCACTAGCCAAGATACTAGTACGTAGGTGCTGGGCTACAGAAGGCTACAACCTTCTCTTTCTTCCAGGGATCACGTTTCATAAATTTTCATACTAGATCCATGAAAATCAATCAATCATCAAGAATTTCTGCATCAAACAATCTCCTTTTCACCAATTAGAACTGAATCAAGTAGATACTTCTCTGACAGTTGTACCAAAAACACAGTAACAGTAACCACACACCAAATTCTGAACCCAGAACACTGCAGCAATAAACAGAAGCAGCTAGATCACAACTCAAAAGATATATGCTACTTCAATAACCTGAAACCTGCGTGCATACACTTTTGTGTTTGGAGAAACCTGCGTATACGTTGTTTTTATTCACTGAACCAACGTGTATATGCGCCTTCGCTTCACTGAACCTGTGTACAGATCTATAAAAGATAATTCACTCTTTCAAATATTCAGACACTAATTAACCCAGATTATCAGATTTATAGATCAAGCATGTGCCACATATAACAGATCAAAATCATGCAAATATATTATCATTCAAGCCTAAATATTATGACCCATCAATAGAACTTATCCTTCTCTTTGCGCTAAGGTTCCTCCTTCATTCAGATCTAGATCTGCACCATAACCCCAATCACTAATATTTCAAATCTAGCACTTATTAGATATTCAATTCATTTAGATGTCCTTTTCCAAATGATCTCCTTCCTCTTTTATAGTCTTAGGCCTTTCATAATACCACGGTCCAAAACCATAATAAAACAATACCAAGGACCCAATACTTGGGATCAATACTTCTGATGAGATACCATGGTCCAAAACCATAGGTTCAAATACCAAGGACTAACTACCACGGACCAAAAGTAAGTTCTCCAACATATACGCGCTTTTCCTTGCGTGAAAGTGCGTGTATACGCATATGCACCTTTTTAACGTCTAACCCACGTGTATACACGTCTTCGTCTAGGTGAACCTGCATATATATCTTTTTCTTCATTCTGAGAGCCTGTACTGAGATTTGTCACCAAAGTGAGTTGCCATCAAGGACAACACCTATGCCATAGCTATAAATTAGTGCCATAATGCCAACAATCTCCCCCTTTGGACTTGATGGCAACCCCAAGATCCTCAAAGTCATTCTCCCCCTTTGTCATCAAGGGAAAAGGGTTGTGCTCCCCCTGAGTACATGCTGAAATTTCTGCCCTGCTGTGCTGACCATGCTCCCCCTGACTGTAGGCAAGATCTGCAAAAAGATGTTCTTCAAGAAGAACCATGACTTATACATCATAAAAGACCTTCCTATCACCAAAAGACTCAATACATACATCCATCACCCAACCAAGTGGGGATCATCCACCCAACCAAGTGGGGATACATAAAAAATTTACATATGACAACCAAGTACATTACATCTTCATCCCAGGCATAGTGGGGAAACAAAAATAGGCCGTTACATGACCTTGACACCATAAAAGAGATACATGACATAGAGACGAAATATCTAGAGAAAGACTTATGAAAGTCACCAATAACTAATATCAGCAGCATCTGTCAATCACCATTCAAATCAGCAACCAAGATTTCCTTCTGTTCTCCCTCTGCCTTTTTTCCACCTAAAACCAACAATAGTTGAGACCTTGAACCAAAAGCTTCTAAGATGATGCCAACAATGTATCATTAGAAGTTTTTCTACTCCACCTGAACCTGTGCCAAATGGTCTCTGTCAGACCCATATCAGAATATCTTCAACCAGAGCCTGTCCCTACGGATATCCATAAAACCTCCATATACGCGACTGTCTTTACAAAAACCGGCGTATGTACGCGGATCCTCCTTAGGAAACTTGCGTACACCCATTTTTCTCTGAAACAGACAAGTTTTAACAGCAAGATGATGCATCAACTACTCCCAGCTTCTGTCTAAGGTATTCAAAAGTTTCCCTAGGCAGTGGTTGGTGAGAATATCAGCAACTTGTTCCTTAGAAGGAACATACTCCAATTTGACCTTTTGTTCCAACACTTGTTCCCAGAGAAAGTGATACTTGATCGGTATGTGCTTGGTCTTTGAATGCATGTCTGGGTTCTTTGAAATGCTGATTGCACTTGTATTATCACATAAGATGGAGATAGGTGGTGTACAAGTGATATGAAAATCCTGCAAGGTTTGCATCATCCAAAGGAGTTGAGTGCAACAAGATGCAGCAGCCACATATTCCGCTTCAGCTGTAGATGAAGCAATCGAACTCTTTTTCTTGCTGAACCAAGATACTAATCTAGAACCCATAAAGAATGCACCACCACTTGTGCTATTTCTATCATCCACGCTTCCAGCCCAGTCTACATCTGTATAAGCATGAAGAGTGAGATCTGTATTTCTAGGATACCATAAGCCATATTTTTGAGTTCCTTGAAGATACTTGAAAATTCTCTTCACTGCCTGAAGATGATTTTCCTTTGGATTTGCCTGAAATCTTCCAACTATTCCCACTGCATGCATGATGTCTGGTCGGGTACCTGTCAAATAAAGTAGACTTCCAATCATAGATATATAGGTTGGTTGATGCACTGCTGCTGATTCATCATTTGCACTGAGGCTGCATCTTGTAACCATGGGGGTACATACTGGTTTTGCATCTTCCATGCCGTATTTCTTCAAGATCTGCTTGAGATACTTGGTTTGAGACAAAAAAATACCGCCTTCATTTTGTTGGATTTGCAATCCAAGAAAATATGTTAGTTCTCCAAGCAAAGACATTTCGAATTCTTTCTGCATCACCAAGGCAAAGCTTTGACTCATAGCTTCTTCATTGCTGCCAAAGATAATATCATCTACATACACAACAAGTATTAGCAATTTGTCATTTTCAATTTTTATATAAAGATTGCTATCTGCTGATCCTTTTGAAAAACCTTGTTGATGAAGATATTTGTCCAAATGGCAGTACCAAGCCCTTGGAGCTTGTTTAAGACCATAGAGATCCTTTTTTAGTCTGCATACAATATTTGGATCATTCCTAAGAATGAAACCATCTGGTTGCTCAATGTACACTTCTTCTTCTAAGTCTCCATTCAGAAAGGTTGATTTCACGTCCATTTGAAATACTTTGAACTTCTGAAAGCTAGAGAGAGCAAGGAACATTCTGATGGCCTCAAGTCTAGAAACGGGAGCAAAAGTTTCTTCAAAGTCTATTCCTTCTTGTTGAGCATACCCTTTACAGACAAGTCTGGCCTTGTTTCTAATCACTTCCCCATTTTCATTCAACTTATTTTTGAAGATCCATTTTGTCCCTATGACATTCTTATCTTTTGGTCTAGGAACCAACTCCCAAGTGTTATTCTTTTCGATCTGCTCAAGTTCTTCATCCATTGCCTTGACCCAAAATTCATCCTTGCATGCTTCTTTTACATTTTGTCGTTCAGTGGAGGAGAGCAAGGCCAAATAGCTTGAGGCTTCTACAATTGTTCTTCTTGTTTGTATACCTGCGTCTTTCTGCCCCAAAATTTGAGATTTTGGATGATTCTTCTAAACATACCTGGATGGAGTCTTCTCTTCTATTCTTATCTGTTCTTCTGGTGCCTCTTGAGCTTCTTCTTCATCACAGTTCTGATTTGATGTTGAAGGATAGTCCTCATCATCTTCGAGATCTTCGGAATTCACTTGCCTAAGAATGTTTCCTTCTTCATCAACCACTACATCAATGCTGTCAACAATTTTTCCAAGTCTTTTGTTGTAACACTTATATGCCCATATATGAGGAGAATAACCAAGGAGAATGCCTTCATCTGCTCTAGGTTCAAACTTGCCAAGATTTTCATCATTATTTTTAATATAGCATTTTCTTCCAAAAATTTTGAAATATTTTACCGAAGGAGTCTCACCATACCAGAGCTCATGAGGAGTTTGAGTGCTATTCACCCGGACATTTGTCTTGTTGAGAATAACAACTGCAGCAAATGCGGCTTCACCCCAGAAAGTTGCGGGAGTTCCAGACTCATCAAGCATTGCACGAGCCATTTGTTGAACCGTTTTGTTCATCCTTTCCACTACTCCATTTTGCTGAGGAGTCCTAGCTGTAGAGAATTCCCTTCTTATTCCATGTTCTTCACAAAAATCGAAAAATTTATTCGAGGTAAATTCTCCTCCTCAATCCGACCTGAGGCATTTGATTCTGAGATCTGATTCGTTCTCCACCAAGGCTTTGAATGATTTGAATTTTTCAAAGGCTTCATCTTTGTGCTTCATAAGTCCTATCCAACACATCCTAGAATAGTCATCAATGAATAACATAAAGTATTCTTCTCCTCGAGGTGACCTTTTCCTAGTTGGTCCACATACATCAATATGGACAAGTTCAAGCGGCCTGCTGGCTGATCCTTCCTTCTCAGGGAAGTTAGTTCTGGTTTGCTTACCAAACTGACATGATTTGCATATTGTATTGTCTGGGATTCTGATGTCTGGAAGACCACCAACTGCCTGGTATTTGCATGCTTTCCTTATTTGTGAGAAACTAAGATGCCCCAATCTTCTATGCCATAGCCAATGTTCATCATTCTTGCTCAGATAGAATTGATGTTGTCCTTCTTTGAATATGTATAAATTATTTGGAGTTCTTACGCCTTTGATCAATGTTTTTCATGTATCAATATCATGAACACTACATCCATTTGATCGAAATATTACCTCAGTTCCTTGATCACACATCTGGATGACACTTAATAGATTATGCTTTAAGCCATCAATGTACATGACATTTCCAGCTTTGACCCTTTCTTTCAACTGAACAGAACCTTTACCTTTTATGAGAGCAGGAGTGTCATTTCCAAAAGAAACCTTCTTCTTCTTCTCTAAGGCACTATATGATTGAAGTTTTTCTTTATCACCTGTCATATGTTTCGAACATCCACTGTCGATGTACCATTGATTTTCTTGCCCTTCCGCATATAAGGCTATACCACATCTTTTTGGTTGGGGTTATTTTATTCTCCATGATTTGGCACTTGAGGCTTGCTCCTTCTGAGTTGTCTGCCGAAACCTACTCCTGCATTCAGAATCTTCATGACCGAAATTGTTACAAATAGAACATTCTATTTCATTTTCAAGAGCAGAGAAGTTATTGTAGGTCCTTTTCATGATCCCAGTCTTACTCCTCTGCTTATGAGCTTCTCTAGTCATGATTGTCTTATAGGCAACACATTGAGTTGCTTTGTGACCAAAGTTATGACAAGAAAAACATTGGCCATTGAAGAAACTCCTGTGATTATCAAATCTACCAGCCAAATGATTGTAGTTCCTATTGACATCCATTCTTGAGGCAAATTGAGAAGGTTTTACCTGTGGCTGGTTGTAGCTTCTGTTTGTCCTTAAAGTAGATTTCCCTCGATTTACTTGGTAGTCTTTGTTCATTCTTGAGGTAAATTGTCCCTGATTTAACTGGTGATTTCCATTGGGTCTTTGTTCACTTCTCCTTGCAGCATCAATATAACTCTTGGAGGTAGATGGTTTTTGCGCTTGAGTTGTTTCTTCATTATATCCCAAACCTGTCTCGTTTAGTGGAGAGCGCTACACTTTGATAATCTCATTTAACGTGTCAGATCCTTTAAAAAATCTAAGATTAAGAGCTTTTGTTTTCTCAATCTCTTTTCTTAGTCCCACGATTTCACATTCTAACTTTTCATGATGTTTTTCCTTTTCAGCAAGTTGGAATTGTAGAGTATCTATGATCACATTCTTCTCTTCTAAACAAATTTTGAGTCTAGAAATCTCTTCATAAAGACTTTATTCATCTATAGCATCCATGAAATCATCATATTCAAAAGCCATTAAAAGTTTATATTTGTTACCTTGTTCATCTTCATCACCATTTGAAAGTCCATCACTATCTTCATGAGTGTAATAGCTTTTCTTATTTACATTATGTTTCTTGTTCCATCTAACAGGTTCCTTCCCCTTGTCAATCTTATCCTTATGAGGACATTTGGTAGCATAGTGACCGACTCTTCCACAAGAAAAGCATTTTAAAGGTAACTTACCTCGGAATCTTCCAGCACCCCATTGAAGGTTCTTGACAAAATTTGATTCTTCTTCTTCTTCTTACACGTGTCCTAACTCATAGTAATCTCCTTTGTCTGAAGCCTTGAATGTATCTTCTCTCTTATCTGATGGTCCTCCTTTCCTCATTTCATAAGCAGTCAGAATTCCGTGCATCTATGACATGGTAAGGTTTCATAGATTCTCTTTTTCTTCTATTGCAGAAACTTTAGATTCAAACCTAGGGGACAAAGATCTTAGAACCTTTTCAACCACAACAGCCTCTTTTATTTCTTCACCCAAGTTTTTCATACAATTAAAAATCTCATCTACATGAAGGAAATAGTTAGCCACACTTTCATCATTGTGCATTCTGAGATTTTCATACTGAATTCTGAGGGTTTGAAGTTTTGCTCGTTTTACCTGATCATCTCCTTCATAGCTCAAAACAATCTTGTCCCATATTTCTTTTGTGGCTTTATACTGCATAACCTTGACGAATTCTGATTGAGATAGACATCCTAATAGAGTATTGACCGCCTTTCCATTTGTTTCATATCGCTTCTTATCAGCCGGATCTGTAGGAGTTGTTGAAGGAAAAGTGTACCCTGTATCTATGATATCCCAGACTTCAGTACCGAAAGATTGAAGATAGCCTGTTACTCTTACCATCCAATAGACGAAGTTGGTCCCATCAAAAATTGGTGGCCTGATTGATGCTTCTCTCTCGTAGTTGCTCATGATGATGGATCTTCCTTCAAGAGATCAATCTTCTTTAGAAGGACCTGCTCTGATACCAATTGTTGGAAAAACACTGAGAGGGGGGGGTGAATCAATATTTTCAAGTCACTTATTTTCTTTTTCAGTTAGATAAAACAACGTATATATGCAACTACATAGAAGGAAACCCGTGTATGCAATGCAGACTTATAATTTAATTTATCTTACTCATGTTGATCATTAATCTGGGTACTAGGATCAAATAAATAGTAACCAGAAACAGTAAAACAAATCTGAAGACAATCACACACACAAGAACACAAGATATAAGGTGGAAACCTAATGTGGGTGAAAAGCACCTGCTGCAATTCGTCTCTATCTTCTTTTAATTAGAAACTTCTTTCTACAATGTACTAGTGCAGTCCTTTACCAGTACGCAGGCTGCAACCTGCAGAGAGCTACCAACCTCTCTCGTTTTCCAGCTTCTCCTGGAAGGGAGCTACAACCCCCTTAGCTCTTGCACTAGCCAAGATACTAGTACGTAGGAACTGGCGTACAGAAGGCTACAACCTTCTCTTTCTTCCAAGGACCACGTTTCATAAATTTTCAGACTGGATCCATGAACATCAATCAATCATCAAGAATTTTTGCATCAAACAATCTCCTTTTCACCAATTAGAACTGAATCAAGTAGATACTTCTCTGACAGTTGTACCCAAAACACAATAACAGTAACCACACACCAAATTCTGAACCCAGAACACTGCAACAATAAACAGAAGCAACTAGATCACAACTCAAAAGATATACGCTACTTCAATAACCTGAAACCTACATGCATACGCTTCTGTGTTTGGAGAAACCTGCGTATACGCTATTTTTATTCACTGAACCAACGTGTATACGCGCCTTCACTTCACTGAACCTGCATACAGATCTATAAAAGATAATTCACTCTTTCAAATATTAAGACACTAATTAACCCAGATTATCAGATTTATAGATCAAGCATGCGCCACATATAACAGATCAAAATCATGCAAAGATATTATCATTCAAGCCTAAAGATTATGACCCATCAATAGAACTTATCCTTCTCTTTGCGCTAAGGTTCCTCCTTCATTCAGATCCAGATCTACACCATAACCCCAATCACCAATATTTTACATCTAGCACTTATTAGATATTCAATTCATTTAGATGTCCTTTTCCCAATGATCTCCTTCCTCTTTTATAGTCTTAGGCCTTTCACAATACCATGGTCCAAAACCATAATAAAACAATACCAAGGACCCAATACTTGGGATCAATACTTCTGATGAGATACCATGGTCCAAAACCATAGGTTCAAATACCAAGGACTAACTACCACGGACCAAAAGTAAGTTCTCCAACATATACGCGATTTTCCTTGAGTGAAAGTGCATGTATACACATACGCGCCTTTGTAACGTCTAACCCGCGTGTATACACGTCTTCATCTAGGTGAACCTGCGTATATATCTTTTTCTTCATTCTGAGAGCCTGTACTGAGATTTGTCACCAAAGTGAGTTGCCATCAAGGACAACACATGTGCCATAGCTCTAAATCAGTGCCATAATGCCAACAAGTATAAGGCTGCACCAATACAAAATTTATAAAAGTAGTTTCTTATTAAAGAAAGATTGAGAAGATTGCAGCAGGTGGTTTTCACCCACATTGGGTTTCCACCTTATATCTTGTGTTCATGTGTGTGATTGCTTGTTCTGTTTATTGCATTTGATTACTGGTTATATGGTTCTAATACACAGATTAAAGATCAACTAACTAAATTATAAAATTGCAAGGTATATTCTAGTTTCTCTAAACACAGTTGCGTATACACGCAGGTTTCATTAACAAAAGTAGCGTATATAAATATATTTATGGAAATGAAATATTGAATTGCTAATGTTGATTCAGCCCCCCTCTCAGTATTATTTCCAACAGTGTGGCATACTTGGATTTTTGGATAAAGAAGGAAAAGGAAGAGCAAGAAATCACAAGATGACATTGGGATCAACAGCGACAACGCGTTTTGCTTGTAGGTAATGAGTTGCATGTATGTTTTCCTCACGAGTTTTGGCATGCATATCATACGTATGTGGTTTATTGGTCATGATCTATCATTGGCATGGAGAATTGTCTGGATTGACTATGGATTTGCCTAGCCTTTCCTTTTCCTAGATAGTCATGGTGTTGTGGGTTTAATTCTTTGTTTTTATGGTTGGTTCTCTTGTTTCCTTTAGCGTAGGTTTAGTTGCTAGTTCCCGGAAGCCCTGGTTGGACAAATGCTCTAGAAGCCCTATAACAACTTTCATTGAGTTACTAGTCCTGGAAGCCTTGGTTGCAAAAAATTTCTCGAAGCCCTTGGTTGGTTGAGTTACTAGTCTTGGAATCCCTAGTTGGACAAATGTTGTGGAAGCCTGGCAACAACCATGGATTGAATTACTAGTCCTGGAAGCCTTGGTTGGAACAAACACTCTGGAGCACTGGAAGGCTTTGGTAGAGACCAATCTGGTGATGGTTTTTGGATGTCCAACTATGAGGTGGAATCAATATTGATGGGTTGAGGTGGTTAGTACTCTGGAAGCCCTGGATGGTTTTGATTGATGTGTTTTATGAGATCCCACATTCATGCTTGGAATATCACATGGGGTTGACTGGCTGAAGAGAGATTTGACTTAGTCATGTCTACATTCATGTGGTTCATGGAATTCCTGAACCTGGTTGGTATTTGCATCATTAATACGAGGTTATTTCTCCTTGTTAATTCATGAGTATTATATTGGTTTATATGTGAATTATATGGTTGTTGTTTCCTTTGTATTTATGTTGCTATTATGCTAGTTATGAACATGTATTATGACAGTGGCTATGTATGACCATTAAGAATAGGTATTTGTTATTGAGGATTGATGATTTGTTCGATCAATTGAAGGGAGCAATAGTGTTCTCGAGGATTGATCTAAGATCAGAATATCATCAGGTATGTTAGTCCTTACAATCTCCTAGGCTGAAAAGGAAATTGACAAGGGTAATCTCAAACTTCTTTAGCTCAGTAGCTAGCCCTACTGAGCATGAGAGGGATCTCTCCAAGTATTTTATCAGTGATATGACTTTAAAGAAAATGAATTTTAGGCTAGATATGTGTATTTTTTTGTGAAATTTTGGTTTTTTAAGGATTTGTTGAACTTAAGGTTTGTAGCCACAAGTAGGTCTAGGCTGTGGGAATACAGGAGAAAACATCAGAAGGAGCTAGATGTTAGAATACATGGTGTAATTTGAGTATTTTTTAGTGTAGTATATAGAATATAGTGTGGAAGAAACTAATGAGCATAAATGAACATGATTTCATTAGCTTAGGAAGACAAAACACATGACTATGAAAACCAGATAACAGAGCTTGAAAAATAAGAATTCTGAGTATTTTATCACAAGGAATTCATAGAAAGAAGAGATATAATGTATATAAATATGTTTAGACCATGAGAAAACAAAAAGAAAGAATTACAAGCACCATGAACTCACTCGGCTATAGTTCCTTGAAAATAGCTGCAACCTGTATCTGTATTAGCTGAAAGATGATTACAATGCAAGCCTCCTTTACAAAAAGTTCAACCCTCTTCTCCTGAGGTGAAATAGTACTTATAGACTCTCCTAGACTACTTTCCCACCTTCAGGAGTTGGATTCCTTGGTGGAGGAACTGACTCCAAGATTCTCTCAACCAACAAGTGAGAGTGAGAAGGTGCAACTCAAACACCTCATGAAGAGTTTGTTTAGGAGTTTTCTTTTTTTATGAAGCCTAATAAACATAAAAAAACAACCTATGATGTACATTTATTCAGCCCACATCACCTATACTCGTAACTAGTGCCATTACATAGAGAGTTTTGACTTTGACCAAGTCAGACTGAAAACTAGAAATTTTACATAGTGAAATATTCCAAATAAAAACACAGAAAGTGCAAAAGCACAGTGCCGACTTTGAGCTGATTTTTAGGTGCCTTCCAAGGGTCCAAATTTCAATATAAGAGAATGGTCAACTAGCCCTTCAAGTCTAGTTTCTAGAACAGTTTTAATTTATGAATTTGGAGCATGAGAAGACCTTCAAAAATCCATTCTCCCAAGGTCGCTCCAGAAGTGCAACACCTGTCGAAAAAGGGTCCAAAATGTTAGTTTTTTTCCACTTTTTTTCATTTTTATCCAAAACTAAGCCACCTCTGCAAAATCTGGGAAAATGGGTTTTTAGAGGATGGAAATACCTTTCCAAAAATTTAGATCTTTCCTCAAATGCAGGCTTGACGAAAAAGCGCAGCGCCTTCTGGAGCAGCTGAATTTCTGAACTTAGACCAAAAATTCTCAAAAAAACTCAAAATGCTTAGAATTTTCTCAAAATTGGAGGGAAGGTGTAAGATTAATTTTAATAGCTTCATGGATGCTTCAGCAATAATCTCCAAGTTTCCCTCATCCTTTTGGTCTTTTTTTGCCTCCTTGAGCTTGTCTTCAAGTTGTTTTACCTTGACATTGGCGATCATGTTTTGAGATTGATAGAGATGCACCATGTGTCTGAGCAACTGATTGTATCCATTTTCCTTCTCAAGGAGATTCTCCAAGTTTTCATTCACCCTATTAAACCAATATTCCTTGTCTTGATGAACCTCTAGGTCGATCCTATCTTCTAGGTCAAGATCCTCATTAAGCAAAATTTGTTCTTGTTCCTCTTGCAAATCTTTCGTGAGGCCTCTTGTTCTTGGTATTTTCCTTTTTCCTCTCCCCTTTGATGCTTCATGTTCACTCGATTCCATGATCTCTTTACCTTTGCTAACTTGCTGCAATAACTTGGCTTTTTCCTTTTCTAAGATCAACTCCTTTCCTTTGCGTTGACTGTCTTCTTGTGCAAGGAATGACATGACATATTTTTCGCTTTCCAAATTTATTGCTAGCTCCTTGATTTGATAGTCCTTCTCTTTGATTTTTTTTTGCATGATTGATGTCTGACCTTCCACCTCTAAATCAACTAGTTCAAACTCATGCTCAATTGTGTCTTTCTCTTTTGATGTCGGTTCCTACTTTATCGATGAAGAAGGCTTGGCCCCTTTCTCTCTATGAGAAGAAAACACAAACCCCTGCCCTTTCTTATACACTTTAGTCACCTCAAGCTTAGTTACTTGAGTTTTCTCCACTTATTTACTAGAGGACCCCACCTCCATTTGAATGAAAAATAAATTGTGAGGTATGAATGGAAATGAAGTGATGTGAAGGTGGATTTTGAGAAAACGATAGAGGAGGTTTGAAAAAGGTGGATATGAACTTTGGAAGTTGATGAAAATGAGTGAAGAAATAGTGGAAGAGTGATCTGCTTGGAAGGAGGAAAAATAGGGTTTGTAATGAAAAATGTCCAAAAACCTTTAGGAATGAGCTAGAATTTTAATTTTTCAGGGGTAAAACATTGTTTTGTGGTGAATTGAAAGGTTAAAATGGTTTATTAAATATGTATGCAGGTGTAGGAGTCCATTTTACATGTTTTAGAAACCAAAAATAAAGATGTCCATTTTCACCCTATCATTTCCCATGCAAATTTCACTACAAACCCTAACTTGAAGAATCATTGGCATGAGATGAATTTGGAAAAGAAAAGGAGGGATAATGATGGTGTACTTACTTGTCCCTTGGATTAGAAGTCAATAAAATCAAGTTTTAAAGTGAAAAATTGAGATTTGGGAGAGTTTTGAAGGATTTCTAGGCACTCTGTCCTGCGCGCAGCGCAGTGTTCCTACACATAGTGCCAAAGCGCAGCTCCATCTTCCAAACAACTTTTGGAGGCCTTAAACTACTCCAAATTGAGAGCTTAATAGCTCGTTGGAAATATCTTGAAGTATTATATAACATGGACACCTCAAAAATGTAATTTGGACACTCCATGAGGGAGAAAAATTGATTTTCCCAAGGTCACTCCAAAACCTCAGGGTTCCTCTGACAGAAGAGAAGCTCCAACTTGCAAAGAACTTTTGGATGCTTTCCACTAATACGAATCATGATATGAAGGTACCATTGGAAATCTTAGGATGCTTTCTACATAACGGATTCCTTAAAAATGGCCAACACCTGCTCCAAACCCCTGAAACATTGTCTTGAAGTCAAGCTGTCTACAAGTGCATTAACTCTCCCATAGCAAGTGTATTTTGGGAAGTTATTTCAAATCATAACACCTGTGAATAAAATGAAGGGGGATTTTTTTCCTTGGACTATGATGGACAAATAGCTCTTTCACTTTTGTAAAATTATTCTCCATTTTGCCAGAAACATTTTTTGAAGCAAACATGTCCCTATGAGAAATGATGAGGCAAGGTAGTGTACTGCAACATTGCCTTATTTGAAATAAAACACTACCTTTACCTTTATTTTTCTTTCCCTAAGCTACTAACTCCCTTTACCCATTGAATTACATTATGGACATGTTTTGTTTTGACATATGGTAGCATGAAGACACATGGAGTGAACCCTAGACCATGATGAATTTAACCATTTCACGACCCAAGACATTTAAATGAAGATATGATACCTCGAAGAAGAAAATGACCATGATGAGTGATGAAGACCATGAGTAAGTGAAGGGAGCAGCAGTGACCTAGACATGATAACCACTAACAAAATTTTTATTTGAAGACTCACTGAAATGACAAAAAGTTGACTTGACACCCTAACAACACCTTGTAAGAGCATATTTGAACACTGGTGACAGGTTGAACTAACTGACACTAACATTGGCTCCAACTAGGGATTGCAATTCCTTGGAGGTGTCAAGAACACCGTACACCAAGTAGCCTTATCCATTGGGCATGGAGTCATAATGCAAAGACTAAACTGAAACAGAAAACTAACTGACTAATCGACTGACTTGACTATAAAAAACATACTGACTGAACTTATTTATGGTGGCAGACCATCAGGATCTTAGGGCCTTCACCTCAGGCTTCAAATCTTGATGATAACCTCCCACCTACTGAATATGTATACACAATCGTGTGTAATGATCCCTCTAGTGTAACCAATCTAGCAAGTGGCTACTTACTTGAATTCTGCTTGTACTTTCCTTGAGAAGGTAGAACAAACAAAAGCTAGGGAAGTCCGAGTGTCCACTGAACATGTGCTCATGATCCATTAATACAATAAAATTCATCTTTCTAGATGGCTACAACAAATTGGCAATAGGGTCTATAATAATCTGGAACATTAGTATATCTTGAAATTCAGAAGAAATACAAGCACACTCTTCGTTTTCTGAATCTAGAGGAAGATCATCATGTTAAGTGGCTCTAAAACAACCTCTTCTTTATCATTTCTCTCCTCTTCATAATCTTCTTGTAATGTTTGATGATTATTCTCTGCCATAATTACTTTGTATAAAACCTTCACATATGCCAATTTAAAATTATGATTTGCATGAATCTGCCCTTGAAATAGTGCTTCAAAAAATGAATGAGATGGAGAGATATATGAGTGGTGAATGTCTAGAGATCATTATTCATACATTTCATCAGAAACCTAATCTTGGTCTTCACAAACCTGATCTTGAAATAAGACCTCAGAGAAAGAAAAATCTGAAAGAACAAGTGAATGACTATCTTCATACCTCTGATCCAAAAGATAGGGTTTTGGATGCTCATGGAAAACTGTAAATGAAGCAACCACTTCAAGTATGTTTGATTCCTCATGTGCTTCAACAGGAAGAATATCAATTTGACCACCACAAGAATCAAGAAAAACAAATTCTTGTTCACTATTTCCTTGCAAAAGTAGATTATCATTGTCATTAGATGGTTCACTGCTTAAGTTTTCTGTACATGTAATTTCAGAATTCTCACTTGGACCAATTTATTCTTGACTGTTAGGATGAAGATCCATTTCATCTTCAAGCAAAGAAGGATTTGATGTGCGTTGTGAAGTATCCTTTGTATCAAAGAAGATAATCTCTTTTATTTTTTTGTTGGGAAGAATATTCATAAAGGGCCTCTATGATCTCATAATCTAGACATTCTTCATCATCAAAAGTTTCTTCAAGGTATTGAATGAAGTTTTCACAGGATTCACAACAATCTCTGAACAACAAGAATGAATGATGATACTTTCCATAAAACTCAAAGAATATTGTGTGGAATTCTTTAAGAGAGAATAAGCTACATGGCTTCAATCCTTCATACCATGATCTTTATTTTCCTTCTAGGGTGGCTATAAACATTTTCATCAAACAATCCTCATTAAAATTAATCCCAAGCTTATGTATATGCCAATGAAATTTGATTAGATGCATAATAGCCTCATCCTTGTTTCCATCTATGAATTTGGGCAAATTAGTTTTCCAATCTATGCAAGGAATTCGATTCGGAAAACCAGGAATATCAGCTCGATTCATAGGAGCATACCTTCAAGCAATTGAATCCATCTTGAAAACAATTAAGACACCAAGAAGTTCTTCAAACTATCAGTTTTTTAATAGTAGAGTCGCCATGAAATTTCTGAACCGTTGGATTCCTCGACACTGGAGTCGCCAGGTGAAAGATGCACAACCTTTCTTGTGTCTGATCATTGTTCACCATTAGCAATCAGATATAATCCTTGTCGTTCTTTACTGGGGAAGATATGAACTTTCGTTCCCTGGCAACGATGCCAAAAATGTTAGTCCTTACAATCTCCTAGGGTGAAAAGGAAATCGACAAGGGTAACCTCAAACCACTTCAGCTCAGTAGCTACCCTACTGAGCATGAGAGGGATATCTCTAAGTCTCTTATCAATAATATGACTTTAAAGCAAATGAATTTTAGGCTAGATATGTGTATTTGTTTGTGAAAATTTGGTTTTTTAAGGATTTGATGAACTTAAGGTTTGGAGCCACAAGTAGGTCTAGGCTATGGGAATACAGGAGCAAACATAAGAAGGAGCTAGATGTCAGAAGCCATGCTGTAATTTGAGTATTTTTCAGTGTAGTATAGAGAATATAGTGTGGAAGAAACTAATGAGCATAGATAAACATGGTTTCATTAGCTTAGGAAGACAAAACACATGACTATGAAAACCAGATAACATAGCTTGAAAAACAAGAATTCTGAGTATTTTATCACAAGGCTTCATAGAAAGAAGAGGTATAATGTATATAAAGATGATTAGACCATGAGAAAATAAAAAGAATGAAGTACAAGCACCATGAACTCACTGGGCTAGAGTTCCTTGAAAATAGCTGCAACCTGTATCTGTATTAGTTGAAAGATTATTACAATGCAAGCCTCCTTTCCAAAAAGTTCAACCCTCTTCTCTTGAGGTGAAATAGTACTTATAGACTCTCCAACACCACTTTCCCACCTTCAGAATTCGAATTCCTTGGTGGAGGAATTGACTCCAAGGTTCTCTCAACCAACAAGTGAGAGTGAGAAGGTATAACTCAAACACCTCATGAAGAGTTTGTTTAGGAGTTTGATTCTTTTATGAAGCCTAATAAACATAAAAAACAACCTATGATGTAAATTTATTCATGCCTACATCACATAGCCTTGTAACTAGTTCCATTACATAGAGAATCTTGACTTTGACCAAGTCAGACTGAAAACTAGAAATTTTACATAGTGAAATATTCCAAATAAAAACATAGAAAGTGCAGAAGTGCAGCGCCGACTTTACGATGAGTTTTAGGTGCCTTCCATGTGTCAAAATGAAAATTGGAGATAACGGTCAACTGTACCTTCAAGTCTAGTTTCCAGAACTGTTTGAATTTCTGAATTTGGAGCATGGTAAGACCTTCAAAAATCCATTCTCCCAAGGTCGCTCCAGAAGCGCAACCCCTGTCAAAAAATGGTCCAGAATGCTAGTTTTTTGCCACTTTTTTACATTTTTCTCCAAAACTAAGCCACCTCTGCAAAATTTGGGCAAATGGGTTTTTAGAGGATGGAAATACCTTTTCAAAAATGTAGACCTTTAAATGGAGGCATGAGGAAAAAGTGCAGCGCCAAGGCGCTGCGCTTTTGGAGAAGCTGATTTTCTGAACTTAGACAAAAAATTCTCAAAAAACTCAAAATGCTCAGAATTTGCTCAAAATTGGAGGGAAGGTGTAAAAATGAGTTTTTTATAGCTTCATGGATGCTTCAGCAAGCATCTCAAAGTTTCCCTCATTTTTTTGGTCTTTTTTGGTCTCCTTGAGCTTGTTTTCAAGTTGTTTTACCTTGACATTGGCGATCATGTTTTGAGCTTGATAGTGATGCGCCATGTGTCTGAGCAACTGATTGTCTCTGTTTTACTTCTCAAGGAGCTTCTCCAAGTGTTCATTCACCCTATTAAGCCAATATTCCTTGTCTTTATGAACCTCTATGGCGATCCTGTCTTCTAAGTCAAGATCCCCATTAAGAAAAATTTGTTGTTGTTCCTCTTGCAAAGCTTTCTTGAGGCCTCTTGTTCTTGGTCTTTTCCTTCTTCCTCTCCCCTTTGATGCTTCATGTTCACTTGATTTCATGATCTCCTTACCTTTTCCGACTTGCTGCAATAACTTGGCTTTTTCCTTTTCTAGGATCAACTCCTTTGTTTTGAGTTGACTGTCTTCTTGTGCAAGGAATGATATGATGTATTTTGATCTTTCCATATTGATTGTTAGCTCATTGATTTTATAGTCCTTCTCTCTGATTTTCTGTTTCATGATTGAAGTCTGATCTTTTGCCTCTAAATCAACTAGTGCAAACTCATGCTCAACTGTGTCTTTCTCTTTTGATGCCAATTCCTGCTTTGTCGATGAAGAAGTCTTGGCCCCTTTCTCTCTATGAGAAGAAAACACAAACCTATGCCCTTTCTTATACACTTTAGTCACCTCAGGCTTAGGTACTTGAGTTTTCTCCACTGATTTGCTAGAGGACCCCACCTCCATTTGAATGAAAAATAAACAGTGAGGTATGAATGGAAATGAAGTAATGTGAAGGTGGAATTTGACAACACAATAGAGGAGATTTGAAAAAGGTGGATATGAACTTTGGAAGATGATGAAAATGAGTGAAGAAACAGTGGAAGAATGATCTTCTTGGAAGGAGGAAAAATAGGGTTTGTAATGAAAAATGTCCAAAAACCTCTAGGAATGAGCTATGGTTTTACTTTTTGAGGGGTAAAACTTTGTTTTGAGGTGAATTGAATGGTTAAAATGGTTTATTAAATATGTATGCAAGTGTAGGAGTCCATTTTACATGTTTCAGAAACCAAAAATAAAGATGGTCATTTTCACCCTATCGCTTCTCATGCAAATTTCACTACAAACCTAACTTGAAGAATCATTGACATGAGATAAATTTGGAAAATAAAAAGAGGGATAATAATGGTGTACTTACTTGTAACGTGGCTTAGAAGTCAATAAAATCAAGTTTTCAAGTGAAAATTGAGATTTGGGAGAGTTTTGAAGGATTTATTGGCACTCTGTCTTGCGCGTAGCGCCAAAGCACAGTACAGTTCATAGAAGTGCAACACCATCTTCCAAACCACTTTTGGAGGCCTTAGATACTCCAAATTGAGAGCTGGTTATCTCATTGGAAAGATCTTGAAGTCTGGTATAAGGTGGACACCTCAGGAATATAATTTGGACACTCCATGAGGGAGAAAATTTGATTTTCCCATGGTCGCTCTAAAACCTCAGGGTTTCTCTGAAAAAAGAGAAGCTCCAACTTGCTGAGCACTTTTGGATGGTTTCCACTAATCCAAATCATGATCTGAAGGTATCATTGGAAAGCGCAAGATGTTTGATACATAGTAGTGTCCTTAAGAATAGCCAAAACCTGCTCCAAACTCCTAAAACACTATCTTTAAGTCAAGTTGTCCAGAAGTGCATTAACTCTCCCATAGCAAGTGTATTTTGGGAATTTATTTCAAATAATAAAATATGTGCATAAATTGAAGGAGGTTTTGTTCCTTGGACTATAATGAACAAAGACCTCTTTCACTTTTGTAAAATTATTCTCCATTTTTCCAGAAACATATTTTGAAGCAAACATGTCCCTATGAGAAATGATGGGGCGAGGTAGTGTACTGCAACATTGTCTTATTTGAAATAAAACATTATCTTTACCATTATCTTTATTTCCCTAATTTGCTAACTCCCTTTACCCACTGAATTACATTATGGACATGTTTCTTTTGACATATGGTACCATGAAGACACATGGAGTGAAACTCTATACCATGACCTAAAATGAGGAATTTAACCATTTCATGACCCAAGACATTTAAATGAATATATGATACCTCGAAGAAGACAATGACCATGATGAGTGATGAAGACCATGAGTAAGTGAAGGGAGCAGCAGTGACCTAGACACGATAACCAGTGACCAAATTTTTATTTGAAGACTCATTGAAGTGACAAAAATTTGACTTGACACCCTAACAACACCTTGTAAGAGCATATTTGATCACTGGTGACAAGCTAAACTGACTGACACTAACAAGGTACACATTAAAGAAGATGACATTCACGAGACATCTTTCCGAACCAAGTATGAACATTATGAGTTTGTTGTAGTTCCATTTTGTTTAACTAATGCTCCAACTACCTTTATGTTCTTGATGAATAGTGTGTTGCATATGTATTTGGACAAGTTTGTTATCATGTTCATTGATGATATATTGGTATATTCTAAAAATGAAGAAGAGCATGTAGATCATTTAGCTGAAGTGTTGAGATTGTTGAAAGAGCGTCATTTATATGCTAAGCACAACAAGTGCAGTTTATTTTAGACTAAGGTACACTACTTGGGACACGTGGTTACCAAGGATAGCATAGTAGTGGACTTAGAAAAGGTAAGAGCTATCATGGAGTGGGAAGATCCAAGGAATGTTGATGAGGTGAGATATTTCATGGGGTTAGCAAGTTATTAGAGGAGGTTTATCAAGAACTTCTCGCAGATTGCTTATCTTAGGACATCATTGCAGAGAAAAGGTAAGAAGTTTGAATGGATAGAGGAGTGCGTGACCAGTTTTGAGAAGCTCAAGCAGTTGTTGACACATGCACCAGTGTTAAATATTGCAGATTTGGACAAAGAGTTTATAGTATGTATAGATGCTTGCAAGAGAGGACTTGGTGGAGTCCGTATGCAGGATGCACAGGTGGTATGTTATTAGTCACGTAAACTAAATGAGCATGTGTAGAACTACCCAACACATGATCTTATGTTGGCAGCGATCATACATGCATTGTAAATGTGGAGGCACTATCTTCTTGGTAGGATGTTTGTATTGATGAGTGATCACAACGGTTTGTGGTATCTATTTAACCAATCGAATCTGAATGGCAGGAAGGCTCGATGGTTGGCCACGATCAGTGAGTTTGATTTTGAGATCAAGTATATCAAAGGTAAAGAGAACATAGTGGAATATGCTCATAGTAGATGGATACAGGTAATCACATAGCAGTTATGAGATCCTATGGGACAAATTTACAGGATAGGATCTTGCAGGTAACTTAGCAAGATGTTAGGTATATGGATAGTGTGCACACGTTGCAATAGAGTACAGGTAGTGGTACAAGTACAACTTTTGGTACACGTATAGGTAATGGTAGTCGTATAGGTATAGGTATAGTTGCAGGTGGACAGGATGTGGACTATTGTCTCATAGCAGAGTGATTGGTCATATTTAAAGATAGGATATATTTTTTAGACAATAGTGAGCTCAAGAAGGTGACCTCGAGGGAGTTTCATGTGAGACCATATTTAGGTCACCTAGCATATAAGAAGACACTTACAGAAGTGAATAAATTTTATTATGGGACGAATTTGAAGAGAGACGTACTAGATTTTGTGGCTAGGTGCTTCGATTGTCAGCAAGTGAAGGAAAAGTGTAAGCATCCAAGTGGACTAGTACGCTAATTATGATTCCAGATTGGAAATGGGAGGTCATTTCCCTGGACTTTATCAAATGTTTTTCAAGGACAGTGAGACAGCATGATTCCATCATGGCAGTGTGGACAGGTTGATGAAGGTAGCGCACATCATTCCAGTAAAGTCTACATACTTAGCAAGTGACGTAGCACAAGTATTCATTAGGGAAGTGGTCAAATTGCATGGAGTTACGAAGAAGATTCTGTCATACAAGGATGTGAAGTTCACTTCCAAGATTTGGAAGGATTTATTTGCAGGTTTGGGCACAAAGATGGCCTCAGTAAATCTTATCATCCACAGACAGATGGATAGACAGAGAGGGTCAATAGGATATTGGACGACGTGTTGAGAATGTATGTGATGCATCAGTAATGGAATTAGGAAGAGTAACTTCCATTGGTAGAGTTCTCTTATAAAAATGGGTATCTGAAATCCTTGAGGATGAGTATGTTTGAGGCATTGTATGGGCATAGTTATAATTCCCCCATCACCCGGATCGATCCAGTTAACAGGGTGTTGATTGGACTAGACATGTTGGCAAACATGGAGAAAGAAATGAAAGTAATCAAGAAGAATTTGAAAGTAGCACAAGATAGGCAGAATAGCTATGCATATCAGAATAGTTTTTTCAAGGAGTTCCAGGTTGGGGAACATGTGTACTTTCGCATCAAACCAAAGAAGATCTCCTTGTGGATTGGATCATGTGCCAAGCTGGCACCCTAGTTTTGTGGACCTTTCAGGATTATTGAGACGATTGGGCTATTATCCTATCAACTTGCATTGCCTCTGATAGTGAAAATCCATGATGTTTTCCATGTTTCATTTCTTAATAAGTATGTTAAAGATGTTGATCATGTGATTGACTAGCCTATATTTTAGGTGTAGCCATAAGGAGAATTCCGGCTGGAACTGCAGTGTATTTTGTAGAGAAATATGCTCATGCTCTGGAACCAATCAATCAAACATGTGAAAGTGCAATGGAATCACTTTAGTCCCGATGAAGCTACGTGGGAGATGGTGGATCAAATGCGGGCTATGTATCCTTCCTTTTTCTTTGGTTGAGTTGATATTTTGGTATACTGTTTTTGGTACATGTTTTGGTGATGTTTGGTATATTTACATATGTATATGGATGTAAATATTTCCATGAGATATGTTATAAATCTCAAATAAGCGGTATGGGTTTCATGTCATTATGATGTTATGCTTGTTATGTTGTCATGTTGGTTAGCTTCTCAACGGGATGATCATTGTAAATACTACAATGAGCTAAGTTATAAAGTTACATAGCTAGTATGGTTTGCTTGCAATAGCCTTATTGGTTGTAGGTGTTGTTGAACACCGAGGATGGTGTTCCCCCAAGGGGAAGAGTTCTGTAATAGCCTTGGTGATAATTCCATGTAATAAAAGTTAATAAAGGAAAAATAATAACCACAGTTGATGGGATGCATATTCCAAGCTTAATGTTGGGCAAAATCACAGTGATGGGGATCATTGGTGAATGATTAATGGCTAAGGAAATTGGAAAAGGTAGTGGAAAAATCTTTGGAAAGGAAAAGTGGCTTTTTGGCACGTTTATTTATGAAAATAATGGAAATTAGGAGAAAATGGAGGTGAAAGGTCACATGTTGTATGTGAGGAGCGAAATGAAGGAAAATAATGGAAAATGAAGAAAATAGCGGACTCATTAACAAAGAGGCTCCTAAGGATCAGTTCACAAACTTTTGTCAGTTCAGGTTTTGGAGCTCTCTCTCTATTCTCTCTCTCTCATACTCTTGGACACAGATTTTTCTTGGAGCACCCTTGGAGGAGTGTGGCATACTCGGAGTTTTGGAGAAAGGAGGCAAAGGAAGAGCATGAAAGAGTAAGAGGACATCATGATTAGCAACTACAATGGGTTTTTCTTGCATGTACCAGCTTACATATATGTTTTCCTCACTAGTTTTGGCATGCATGGCATGTGCATGTGGTTTATTTGTCATGATATTTTATTAGCATGGAGGATTCCTTGGATTGACAGTAGATTTGCCTAGCCTTTCCTTTTCCTAGATAGTCGTGGTGTTGTGGGTTCCATTATTTGTTTTTCGGGTTGGTTCTCATGTTTCCTTTAGCTTGGGTTGAGTTACTAGTTCCTGGAAGCCCTGGGTTGACAAACGCTCTGGAAGCCCTATAACAACTTGGGTTGAGTTTCTAGTCCTAGAAGCCTTAGTTGGAAATACACTATGGAAGCCCTTGGTGGGTTGAGTTACTAGTCTAGAAGCTCTAGTTGGACAAACACTCTAGAAGCCTATTGGTAATTGTGTGGTTGAGTTACTAATCCTATAAGCCTTGGTTGGAACAAATGTTCTAGAGCCCTAGAAGGCTTGGGTAGATACCAATATGGTGATGGTTTTGTGATGTCTGACCGTGAGGTTGAATCACTATTGATGGGTTGAGGTGGTTTGGCCTCTAGAAGCCCTGGATGGTTTTGATTGATGTGTTTTATGAGATCCCAAATTCATGCTTGGAATATGGAATGAGGGTGATTAGATGAAGAGATATTTGGCTCAGCCATGTCATACAGTTGGGTGGTTCATGTAAGTCTCGAACATAGTTGGCCTTTGCATCATTAATAAGAGGTTATTTCTACTTTACTATACTGCTTTATATGTGAATTATATAGTTGTTGTTTCCTTGGTATTTTATTGCTATTATGTTGGTTATGAAGATGTATTATGAAAGTGGATATGTATGCCTCTCATAATTTTTTTTACCTATAAATGAATGAACAATGTATCTATGGCCTAATGGATGAAACTCCAACTAATGTATTGAGGCATCAATGCTTCATAGCGATTCTCATATGATTATGAGAACCCTATGCTTAGATCTGTTATTTATACCTGTAGATTACATAATTGTGACATGTTTGATCAAATGCCTGTCATGGATAGTAGGGGTCCTTTCAAGTCCTTGCTCAAGTAATTACATTTATATCATTATGTTTTTGTTATCTTTCAATTTAGTTTTGAAAGTGTCATTGAATTATGGGCATTGACCTGGACTCTAGGCCTAAAAAGGGGGCACAAATCTTGGAGTCGTAGGCACAATCCTGAGGAGAAAAGTCCCTAGACACATTCATACCCATGTTGTGGGAGCATCTGGAGCCTCCTAGATGCATGATTATCGATAGAAAGGGAGCATTCGAGGGATTAATGGCCTATAAACATAGTGGGACCCAAGGGCTTGTTATTTGAGTGGTTGGGATAACTCCTAGGAATTTTGTTACTGAAGTGGAAGGTTTGTGTGATGTGTTCCATCGGTTCCACTTCCTTAACTAACACATAGGGAGTTGAAATATATCATAGTAACTTCTCGTCACATGTTTACCTTGGTTGGTCGGTTACTTGGGTAGATGTGGGAGGAGGGTATTATAGAGTGGTATTAGAGCATGGTTCACCCCTCGGACTAGATGGATTGTGTGTTGGTCATGCATTCATATCAGTTGAATATGTGTTTCTTGTGTTGCAGGACCATGTGCTTGTTGCATTTGTATGGTATGGGTTATGGTTGTAGTGAGGTCGTGTTACACAGTATTTTTTCACACCCCCTACACTTCCCCATGACATACCTTGAAGTGCCTGAAACATGACCATCATGCAGTGTAATCATTCAAATATGCATCTCATATCCTCCCTAAACCACTGATTTTAAATTCCTTGAGATTTCCCCTGAAGAAATAGCTCTAAAACCTTAATTTTGAGACTCATCACTCTTATGAAGTTAAAAACCACGATGGTCACCTGTTGTATCACGCTTCACCCATGATGGCATCACTCTTTTCACTTGTATACCCGCAATGATCCTCAAAAAGACAATTTTTCCAAAGAGGATGAGAAGCTTCTAGGGCGACGAGTTGGAGGTTGTCCGGCATGGATGAGGTCAAATTATCCCAACTTGGACTCTTGGTCTTATCCTTATGAGCTACCTCCTTGAGATGAGGACCTACTCCTATCTTTGGAGAGATCCTAACTTCCTTTCCCTGCCTATATATTCATCTTTTCCCATTCAAAAATGGTTGATCTATGTCTATTTTGACCGTTATGCTAAGATTGTGCCTAGAGGATATTCATTTGAATTCAAGAAGGAGTGCTTGGAGATTTCTTGTGATGCATGAGCATCTAACCCCCCTCAAATAAAGGAGGAATCCAAAGTGGAGAAGGAGGACGACGTGGACCATCAGAGAAAAACCAGGGAAATCTGTTTAAAACAGAGCTAGATTGATGGAACTAATAAAGTCTCAAGAAGACTTTAGTTAATGTAATCTGCCATATGTATTCTATAGCGTGCTTTAGGGCTTTAGTTGAGTGATTCATGGAGAGGGTTGATCAGATCCTTCCAGTGATCTGATCCAATGTTCCTTATATATATGAGCTTGCATGTTCAATAAGATTAATACAGTGAGACAGATAGAATATGTGTAAGCCGAGTGAACAAAATGTAATCAATAGGGAACTTGTTCCTAAGGCTAAAATGCTTTAGATCTATAACTATGCCATGTATAATAGGAAAATGTGTGTTTAGTGTGAAACTGTGTGCCTGTGTGTATTTCATATATATATTCGTTAATGGCTTGAAGTCTTGTTTGTAAGTGTGTTGATCAACCATCGATCATAGTAGGATCGACGACGATCCAATGAAATATTGTTATATGTGGAGTCGCGGTGTGAATGCAGGTGTGGCAAAGGAATTGGCTTTAAAGCGCAGATTCCATCAAAACGGTGAGATCAAGCCAAGGAAGAATAGTGAAGAGATGAAGTATCAACAAACCAGGGTTATTGGATCTTATAGATCAACGAATAGGATTTTATCACATTGTCAAAACCCTTTTGGGTGTTATCGGACCCTGACCATCGAGAAGAGTGATTGCAATAATGCGATGGATCATGGACCGTCAGATTGAGAGTCCAGATCGACGGTTCAGATCTAATCGCTAATCGCATATCGGAGCAGTCAAGGGACATTGCGATAGCGCTGATGTGGTGGAACGTCAATACACTGATAGCGATAAATCGGCGATCGGAGGTCGGGCGATCGGAGCAGCGGAAAGGGTTGGAGCAAAGAGCGAACCTAACGGATATATAGATCCGGGTGAATTATTTTTAAGATCCGGCCTTAAGCTTTTGAACGATTTTTCCATGTGTTTCTATGTAATGCGGAGATCGGAGGAAATGCGATAAGGCATATGGAAAAGGCGGACCCAAAAGATTTATAGAAGCGGGTTTATGTATTTTGAGTTCCGGCTGGAGCAGGTTTTCCTGTGTAATCCTTTGTATTCAATAAAGTTTGTATAGCCGGGTTTTTAATGTAAAAGTGCATCTATAAAGCTTCCAATAGAGATGTGTGGACATAACCATAAGTCCCAGTTGTATATGAAAGATAGTTGTATGGCCTTGGGTTTTTAAGGCTTAAAAGCATATTTTAAAGCTTTTGATAGTGTAGTGGGCTCCGATATGTTATATGATCTGATTTTAAAGGCTTAAAGCCTTATTGAATGCTTCTGATAAGGTTTGTGGGCCATAACCCATAGGCCTTAGGATCAAATATTGATATGAAAGGGGAAATTGGTTATATCCCTATTTTACTTTTCATCATCTTGGCTTGGACTTGGATTACCACTCAAGGAGAGCCTACCAATATCAAGGCTTTGGTTGTAAGCTTCCCTTTATTTTCTAATGTTACACAACTATTGGTTCATCTTCCCAAAATGCATATGATCATGTATAATTTAACTTGACATTCCTTGATCAGTTAAGTAGGTTTCTATTGGATTTTCTATTTGTTTTGGCATGCCTTGTTGTGTCCTTATCACTTGTGCAGGTGCATAAAAACTAAGAGAAGAAGGAACAAGCCCATGATACAAGCGGTTCAGGGTCTTCAACAAAGGAGGTCAGAATAGAATCAGAGCGAGGTAGGCCATTTCCTTTGTTCTTCTTTTCAATTGTAACTTAGGAAGATGTCTAGTTGATTGTTACTTGGGTTTCTAGACCCACTCTTTGGGCTAGAGGGATCGTCTCTGTCGGCAGAGAGTATTTACCTTAAAAACAAAATAGGGACTCCATTGGGGAGCCTATGATCCTTTCCATCTAATCCTTCAACTTGTTTTTGTGATGAGTTTGACCAACTGTCCAATCCCAAAATTGTTTGCTTGTCTGTAACTATTTTCACTTTCTAGTAATTACTTGAAGGTTATTGATTTGTTGCTCTTGAAGTTCTTTTTGTTTTTTCTTTATCTTTCTCAACCATATCGGTTTTGTCCCTCACATTCGCGATGACATTGCATACATGTTGATTACAGTAGCAATGATCATTTCTTTTCTTTTAACAGGTGTGATGATAATAGAGGTTAAACAAAATTAGGGTTTGTCTTCTTGTTTTCATTTTTTTCCTTCTGTCAGTGGCTTACTAGTGTGATTTTAATGTCCTTGTCTTGCTTGAAATGTTTGTCCAATTACAATTGCCTCTTACTTTAGTTTTAAGTGTGTTTGGAGCTTGATTTTCCTTCTAGGGTTTTAGGTCTTCTGGGTCATCCTTCATTCACTCCTTGGTCTTCTCTTCAAAGATTGATTACCTTTGTTAAAAGAGTCTTTTTATGTTTGGATGTCTTTTTCAAATCACTTTTGGTCCTTGGATATTAACTTGTTTTCATTAGTGTCGAATTGAGTAGATTCTTTAGAAGTCACTTTAGTTCCACTTGGCAAGCAATAGATTACAAAATTGTTTGTTTCGATTGAACTGAAAGGAAGTATTTCCTTTGGAATTTTTGTTTCGAAAAGAAAAAACAGAAGTGTTTATCTTTTAAGTAGTTTTCGAAGAATTTGTTACATTTAAAATAATTAATGTGAAAGATATTTTCATCATTATTGAAGTTTTTTGCATTATCTTTTAGTTTTTCACTAGATTACATTGATTTCATTGAAGTGAAAAAGAAATCATCATTATATCTTAAGGTAGTTCGCTTTAAGATTTTGTTTTGGCATTAAATTTGCTTATGATATGAAAGATTAGATTTCATGTTTTGCATTTAGCATTTGAAAATTGTCATTAATACATTGTTTCTTGTTTGATGCATGATTTGGGTGTTTCTCTTCCCTATATAAGTAACTTTCATCGAATGAAAGGATTTCAATTTCATCATTTAGCTGCATTTTAGGAACATGTGACATCTAAGGCCTTGAAATCAAAACATAATTTCAAGATCAACTTTAAAATCTACCAATTAATCTAAGGAGCATTTGAAACATTAATGTTCATACTTAGTGGTTTAGGCTAGAGACGTGTTCTGACATCTATAAAAATTAGCATCTTTTGTTCGCAATACTCTTGCATTAGATAATGCTAGCACAGACTTGTGCTCCCTGTACTGACAAGTATATAAAGGGAGACCCTCATAGGTTGCAAACCTTTATCCGTAGGAAGCCAAGTCTGCCACCCTGTAAACATGATACACCGAAAACAACATTTGGGGGTTTTCCTGCACATACGTCAAGTTCTTAGTAAATTTATTTGCTAAGGTGTACATTGTAGTTCAAAGTTACTTGGTAATCCCTTTTCGCTAGAGTATCTTGAGTATTCATTTCGATCTTTTCTGACTCCTTAAACTTGAAAAGGTCATCGAGTACTTGTCCTTTCAAGCTCACTAAACCAAAGAAAGCGACTAGAGTCACCTTTTCATCCTTTTCTTGACTCTTAAAACATGAAAAGGCAAAGTTTTTGTTTCAAACTCTAAAATTAATTGACCGCAGAACAACATCCTTCCTGTGGAAATAATCCTTAGTAGATCTTAGGTTGATACCAATGGCAACATTTCCTAAGTCTACCAGTTAAGGAAACCCTCTAATGGGAATCCTAGTCCTTTTCCTTCTTTTGGAAATACTGGTGCTCCCTATCTGGAAACATTGTCCTTTCCTAGATTGACCATTGGTTTTCCAGTTTGGTTATTTTCAACCTCGGTGGTTACGAGTGTTCCAACTGCTTTTAAACCAAGTTCTCCTCCACTTGAAAAACATCAACCTCATGTTGATCCTAAGGTTGACCCCTTGCCTTCTTTGCCTATTTCTTCACCCTATTCTTCCTCTTTTCCTGGTGAAATTATGGATTCTCGTAATCAGGAAGCTAAGAAAAAGAAGAAGAGGATGAAGAATAAGAAGCAAAATAAGCAAGGGGGAAACCAAAAACTATTGTTACTGATGCAGCGAACAAAGAAAAATATTTCAACGAGCCCCGGAAATTAAATTCCCTTACATGTTATATAAGGGTTACCACCTTATTCAGAATTGTCCTGGTATTCCCAAGGTCTTAGAAGTGTGCTCCACAAGTTCACATCAACCTTTGTCATTAGCCTCTAACAATCATGCTAGTGATAAACCTTCAACTAGTAAAGCTCATGGGAAAAAGGGCAAAGTCAAATTTCCTTGTAAGTTGTTGTGAAGGTGATCATTCCATTCACCTTTGTCCTCTTATAGATGAAGCTTCCAAAGAGTTGGAAAATCTTACAACTTCTCAACCTCATCATCCGACCGGGTATCAAAAGCTTTCCCTTGATCCTTCACTAGTTGATCTAGTGATTGATCAAAACTCATCTTTTCTCAACCCCACTCTCTCTGAAAGTGAGTCTCGTGAGTCCATTCTCAACCAACCATTGGTCGAGAAAATGGTATACTTGGTTCTTCCTTTAGTTAACCATACATTTCAGGTAGAGAGTGAACTCGATACCACTCAAGTTCTTCTGGTTTATGCAGTTTCGAATGAACTGGAGGGAAATCCTCCCATTCTGGAGGTGCATGAAATCATTTCTCCTGTTCCCATCGAGAAATAGGGCGACTCTCACATTCCTACAACACCCCCTCCGGGTAGTTTAGTCACTTATTTTGATTGGAGTCGACTGGCAGGACATCGCCTTTTATCTTATGTACCTTTCCAAATTACAGTACAGGCTTACCATATTCTTGTACCTAGTACAGTCATAAACGAGGGTGCATTTGTTATTATTTTGTCCTCAACTGCTTGGAAAGGTTTCGGTTCTCCTTGGCTTGACCCCGTCAACCAGAATCTGTTATCTTTTAACATAGGAACCAATCAACCGTTAGGGATCCTTCCTATGTTACCTATTACATTAGGAGGAAAGACTATCTCTATAGATGTGATGGTTGTCCAAGGCCCTTTATATTTTAATCTACTCCTTGGTCATTACTATGTTTATGTCATGGGAGCTCTTGTCCCTTCCCTCCTTCGAGTGATGTGATTCCCACATGAAGGAAGCATTGTGATCATTAATCAATTTACATTCATTGGTCCCGAGTCAACTCCCCATAAACCATCATCCATAAATGGTTCTTATGTGCAAGCGGTATCAACCCTGCCACAGGTTAATTATGTGGCCACCTGTTCCATGCCCTCATCTACTGATGATCTAGTTAGTGATGTAGTACACCATGTACTGGGGTCATTAGAGCCTGATTTTTCATTTAGATCCTTGGACATGTATCCCTTCCAAAGTGTTGTTTTCCCATCTGATGAGAACCTCTAGGAAGCCATGGCCTCTTTTGGTCTATGATCAGGTCTATGGAGAAGAGTTCCTTGTCTTGGGTCAAGCTCCTTAAAAAATGAAACAAGGGATAGAGCAGAGTTCCTTGTCTTGCATCAAGCTCCTTTAAAAATGAAACAAGGGTCATGAGGATAGTTCTTTTACTATGTCAACCTCGTTAAAAAAAAGACATAGGTTCCCATGAGGATATTTCTTTTACTACGTCAACCTCGTTAAAAAATGAAATAGGTTATCAACATGATTCTTTTCTTGTGTTAAGCTCGTTAAAAAATTAAACAAATCCCCTTCTAGTTCAATTCTTTGATTAGATCTCATAAAATCCCAGTCGAGTCTTTTACTTGATCTTGTAAGTGAATCTTAATTCCATCCACTTAGATGAATGCAAAAGCTTGGGGGCCATGAACATTGAATTGAGTCATTATGTTGGGGGCATGCCAACTTATCTCAAGCATAGTTTATCTTTGTTTCAAGCTTGTGTAAAAATCAAACCAAATCCAAGCATAGTTTTTTCTCATGTTTCGAGCTTTTGAAAATGAAACCATCGTCAAGTATACTCAAGCATAGTTTCTATTTCAAGCTTGTGTAAAGATGAAACCAAATCCAAGAATAGTTTGTTTCCATTTCAAGCTTGTGTAAAAATGAAACCATTCCCACGTTACATCTCGTGATTGTCATTTTTACCAGCCTGTTTTTCCATATGAGCCTTGGTCTTTTTCATTCCATCGTTAAAATCTCTTTGGCTGAACATATGCTTTCACTTGGTTGTTTTATCCTTTCCCGAGGAACATCTGCGATGAGTGGTCTTATTAGCCATCGTCTTGACCTTTATATGTTTTGAGTAGTTCCATCATCACCGAAACTAGTTGTTATCCTTTTTATACCACTCATTCCTCCACGTGGAATCCCCTTTCAGCTCTTTTCAGACTCCAAAAATATGAAAATATTGTTGAGTACTTGTCTTTTCAAACTCGTTAAATTAAATGAATTGACTTCTTCTCAGTATATGTTTACCCCTTTTTCGGGATGGGATTGAATATTTATGAAAAAAGGTACACCTTGGTCGACATGGTCAAGAGGTTCTCTCGAAGATTGTTTTCTACCTTTTTGGGTTCAAGAGACAAATTACGAAAAGGGACCTGATGGAGTTTTCTTTTTCATCTCTTTTTCAAACTCTCTAAATATGAAAAAGATACCAAGATATTCTTACATAAGACTCGTTAAATTTTATGATGAAAGACTCGTCACCATGATGAGACCGCGTTTCTCCTTCCTAAGACTCGTAAAACTTACTAGAATGGATTCATCTAAAGGATGTACTAGTGTCAGTCTTGTTAGCCTGTCACCTAGATCAAATATGCTTTTATAATGCTTGTTAGGACTATCAAAATCAAATTTTGTCATGTCACTAGGTTTACACAGTAAAATTTGGTCACTGTTTGATCAGTCTAGAAATGAGGTCATTCTTTTGAAAATTCACTCATGCTGGTCACCCATCACATTTATATGAAGGTGTCACAATAAAACCAAGTCAGTCATCATCATCATTCCATTCAGTTTAGGTCATCCATTAGGTCGCTAGGGTTTCCAAGGTCCATCATTTTCATGAATAAATCCAACAGTGAAAATAGCATGACAAGCAGCTCTTTGGTATTGATTTGTGATTTATCACACATTCATCATGTTTTCATGTTTGGAACATTCGAGAAGAAGAAGTTTTAGTACTCATGAAAGTGAAAAGACAGCTTAGTTTTCAGCATTAAAGGTGACTCTGTTTTCAAAAGTGAAAAAATTAGTTTTTCAAAGGTTTGTGGGTCCCATTTCTTTTTTAAAAAGAGAAACAATTTTGCGTATATAAACTCAAAAGCCCCAAACTTGTTTCATTTACCTCTTATTCACTCTTGAGTATCGAGCTCTCCACTCCAAAAGGGAGAAAAAGTCGATTTTTTAGGAAAAATTAGAAAAAATCTCAAGGCATTGCGTACAAAGACAAGGTGTTGCGCTTGGAGGTTTGGCACTACACATAGGGACACTACACTACACATAGCCTAACTACATTTTGTACAGGGGAGAGTCTCTAAAAAATGCTCAAATTTCTCCCAAATTTGATTTTTAAGCCTGAAAACTTGATTTCATTGCTTCCTAAGCCAAGCAACAAGTAAGTACACCATTACTCTTCCTTCTTTGCTTTTCAAAATCATCTCATGGCAATGATTTTTCAAAGTAGGGTTTGTAGTGAAATTTCTCATGGGGAATGAGAGGTTGATGATGGCCATTCTTATTTCTTGGTTTCTAAACATGTAAAATGTTTCCCTACACCAATATACATGTTTAATAAACTATTTTAACCACTAAATCAACCCCAAAACAGAATTTTACCTCTCCAAAAGTGAAACCCTAGTTCATTCCTAGGGTTTTTTGGGGACTTTCACAACAAACTCTGTTTTTCCTTCTAACAACCAGATCATTCCTCCATTTCTTTTCCACTTATTTTCATCAACTCTCCATAGTCTATTTTCACCTCTTTCAAACCTCCTTTACCATTTTGTCAAACTCCACCTTCACATCACTTCATTTTCCACTCATACCTCACAGTTATTCTCATTTTCCTATTGCTAGGGTTTTTGTCATCATGGAGGCAGAATCTTCACCAGAGAGGAAGAGACATCACAAGGGAGGGAAAATCCTTAGATATGAGCCATCAAATTGCAGTGAAATCAACTCATATCCCTTTATCAAACAGTGCTTTGAAGATGCACATTGCTTGGATTTCTGCAACAGGGTGAGTGAGGTGGGTTTTCATGAGCAGTTGACAGATTGGGTGGCAACTCAGTTGAAGGGTGAAAGTGTTGTTATTTCTGGTGTTGAATTCATTTTTTAGTGGCCTCCATTTCACTTGCTATAGGGATACCAAACAATGGTGAATATTGGTTGAAGGGAATGAACCTAGATCTTGAATATTATAAACCTTTCTTAGAAACACCATACAAGGAAAAACATGCTCACACTATGCCTTTCAAATACTTATTGGAGAAATATTCCCCTTTGATGAAGATTATCATGAATTTATTTACATGTGAAGGAAGATTATCCAGGTTGTATGCTTATCATTTTCGCGTCCTAATGCACTTCACCTCTCAGAAGCCAGTCAACATGTGTAACTACCTATTCAGTAGCATTTCCAAAATGTCAGAGAAGATACAAATGAAGAACAAGGAGCACTACCCAAGCTTGTTTCATCATAGTCTAATCAAGACTATATTTCTTCACCAACTTGCAGAGAAATGTATGACTTGGGAAACCTTTTCGCAAACAACCCTGAAATGGCATGAAGCCAATGTAGCAACTCAAACCTCTAGCATACCAAAACAAAAAATGGAAGTGGGGTCCTCTAGAAAATTAGTTGACAAAACTCAAGCACCTATGAGGTGACCATGATGTACAAGAGAGGACAGAGACTTTTTTTTGCTTCTCATAGTGAGAAAGGGGACAAGCCTTCTGCATCAACAAAGCATGGATCCACGGCGCGAGATAAAGACATGGTTGAGCATGAGTTTGAGCTAGTTGATTTAGAGGTAGAGGATCAAACTTCAAGCATGCAGAAAAAAATTAGAGATAAAGACTATCAGATCAAGGAGCTTATAGTCAACATGGTGAGAGCTAGATACATCATTTCATTTCTTGAATAGGAGAATAGTCAGCTCAAAGCAAAGCAATTGATCATGGAAAAATATCAAACCAAGTTATTATAGTAGGTTGTCAAGGGCAAAAAAAATCATAGATTCAAGTGAGCCTGAAGGAGAAAAAGGGAAGGATAAGAGGAAAAGGCCAAGAACAAAGGGATTGAAGAAGGCATTACAAGAAGAGGAAGAACACATCCTGTTGAATGAAGACATAGACCTAGAGAACATAATTTCTCTTGAGGTCAATCAAGACAAGGAGTATTGGCTCAAGAGGGTGAATGAACACTTGGAGAATATCCTTGAGAAGGCAAACAAATATAATCAGTTGCTTAGGCATATGGCGCACCACTACCAGGATCAAAACATGATCGCCAATGCCAAGGTAAAGCAGCTTGAAAACAAGCTCAAAGAAGCCAAAAAGGACAAAAAGGTTTAGGGAAACTTAGATATGCTTGCTGAAGCATCTATGAAGGTTTAACATACATCATTTTACAACTTCTAGCCAATTTTGAGAAAATTCTGAGCACTTTTGGTTTTTTTGTGAATTTTGGAGCTAAATTCAGAAAATCAACAACTCCAGAAGCACAGTGCCTTGATGCTGTGCTTTTTCCTCAGGAATATATTTCAGGAAAAAATTATAGTTTTGTAAGCTCTTGCCATCCTATAAAAACCCATTTTCTCAAATTTTATAGAGATGGCTCAGTTTTGGAGAAAAGTGCAAAAAAGTGGCAAAAACCTAGCATTCTGGACCCTTTTTTTACACGCATTGTGCACCTGGAGCGACCTTGGGAGAATGGATTTTTGAAGGCCTTCCCATGGGCCAACTTCAAAAATTCAGACTGATCGGGAAACTAGACATGAAGGTTTGGTTGACCGTTCTCTCAGACTTGCATTTGGACCTCTGGAAGGCACATGAAAATCAGATCAAAGTCGGCGCTGCGCTTCTACACTTTTCTGTGTTTTAATTTGTAAATTTCACTGTGTAAAATTTCTAGTTTCCTGTTTGACTTAGTCAAAATCAAACCTCTTTATGTAATGGAACTACTTTTGAGGTGATGTAGGCATGAATAAATGTACATCATAGGTTGCTTTTTATGTTTATTAGGCATCATAAAGGAAGAAAACTCCTAAACAAACTCTCCAAGAAGTGTTTGAGTTTCACCTTCTCACTCTCACCTGTAGGTTGAGAGAATCTTGGAGTCAGTTCCTCCACCAAGGAATTCGACTCTTGAAGGTGGGAAAGTGGTCTAAGAGATTCTATATGTATCATTTCTCTTTCAGAGAGAAGGGTTGGACTTTTTGTGGAGGAGGCTTGCATGTAATCATCTTTTCAACTAATACAAAGACAGTTGTAGCTATTTTCAAGGAACTCTAGCGCAGTAAGTTCATGGAGTTATTTCTTCATTCTATTTGTTTTATAAAGGTTAAAATATATTTCTCTACATGATATCTCTTCATTCTATTGATGCCTTACAGTGAAATATATAGAATTCTTGTTTATCAAGCTCTATTTATCTAGTTTTCATAGTTATGTTTATGTCTTCCTAAGCTAATGAAATCATGTTTACTTATGCTCATTAGTTTCTTATACACTTTCTCTTCTATACTATACTGAAAATATTATAGATACACCATGGCTTCTGATATCTAGATCCTTCTCATATTTTCTCTTGTACTCCTATAGCCTAGACCTATTTGTGGCTCCAAACCCTAGTTCAGCAAACCCTAAAACCCAAATTTTCACAAACACACAAACAAATATATATATATATATATATATATATATATATATATTATAACTCATATCATTGATAAGAGACTTAGAGAGATCCCTCTCATGCCCAGTAGGGCTAGCTACAGAGCTGAAGTGGTTTGAGGTTACCCTTCTCGATTTCCTTTTTAACCTAGGAAATTTTAAGGACTAACAGGATGAATTTATATGACAAGCATATGGTATCATATTCAAGCTTGTGTAAAAATGAAGAAGTACTCACTATAAATAGTGGAGAGAAAGTGAAAGTGAAACATCTCTTGTACAGGCAGCATGTTGCTCTTGAACATGACACTCATCAGTTTCTCGTGTCGGGTTTGGGATATCCTCACTCACTCACTTGTCCTTCCAGGTTTGGGCGATCCATTTTGCCTCTCATTCCACTTCGTCACTATGACCCTTGGTAATATGCTGAGTCAAATTTTGCCACACTTTGGAGTCGTGTCGCCAATGTTCAAGAGAAGTCCTATCTACAGTCTATTACCTATGCATTATCTGACCTTTTGTCACAGTCCTGGATCATACTCGTTTATTCCACTTTATTCCTTGTTTCGTGTCGATGATGAGGGAATCATTATGACCCTCCTTCGATGAGTCACTTCCTGTTGACTTTAGCTCACTATCCAGGAAGATGACTTAGAGACTCCCTTTCAGTACCTTGGAGCTTGCATTCCTTAATGGCAAGTTCTTCACATCCGACGATATAGGTTTCAATCATTGGCCTTCGATCGGGTGATTCCATGAGTGTTCGACTTTAGCTTCACTATCACATTCATGGATTGTATTGTCGTACCTTGAGATACATTGTCATTATTAGTGGTTTCTCTCATGTCTTTTAATGGTCCACATCATTGGCCGATAATCAAGTGGTTTTATAGCATGTTCGACTTCAACACATTCATTCACATGTTAGAATTTGTACTTTGATTGAGCTGGGATGGAGCGTAAGACCCTGAGTCTTGTCTAATATGACTCAGGTTGCATGGAGTTATGTGTTATTCATGATTGTACACATGTTTCTGCTATACGAATGGATACGTAGGACTTTACATTTATGATGATCCTTCTATATCGGATGGCTACGACCATACCTTGGATGTTAGATTCACAAATGGTCCTCCTCATTTGGATGGTTGCACGCATACCATGGATATTTTCATATAGTCTTTATTATCCAAATGGTTGCGTCCATACCATGGATTCATATTTTGATATCATATATGTATATGTATATGCATCCTTGATTTGTAGGTCACTTGACAGTGTTTGTCCTCGTCCTTGCAAAAGCTCGTAAAGCATCTCAGCCATCACTCCTCATTCTGCCTTCATGCTTTAGGGGGCATCTGTTACACAGTATTTTGTCACACCTCTTGCACTTCACCATGACATACCCTAAAGTGCTCGAAACATGACCAGCATGCAGTGTAATCATTTAGATATGCAGCTCATATCCTCCCTAAAACATTGATTTGAAAATGCCTTGAGATTTCCCCTGAAGAAATAGCTCTAAAACCCTAATTTTGAGACTCATCATTCTTATGAAGTTAAAAACCGCGATGGTCACCTGTTGCATCACACTTGACCTGCGATGGCAACGCTCTGTTCACTTGTATACCTGCAATGATCCCTAAAAGGAAATTTTTCCAAAGAGGATGAGAAGCTTCCAGGGCAACGAGCTAGAGGTTGTTCGGTGTGGATGAGGTCGAATTATCCCAACTTGGGTTCTTGGTCTTATTCTTATGAGCTACCTCCTTAAGATGAGGGCCTACTCCTATCTTTGGAGAGATCTTAACTCCCTTTCCCTACCTATATATTCATCTTTTCCCATTCACAAATGGTTGGTCTATGTCTATTTTCACCCTTATGCTAAGATTGTTCCTAGAGGATATTCATTTGACTTGGAGAAGAAGTGCTTAGAGAGTTATTGGCTTGGAATTGGATTAACACTCAAGGAGAGCCTATCGAAATCAAGGCTTTGGTTGTAAGCTTCCCTTTATTTTCTAATAATACACAACTGTTGGTTCATCTTCCCAAAATTCATATGTTCATGTATCATTTGTATTGACTTCCTTGATCAATTAAGTAGGTTTCTATCGGATTTTCTATTTGTTTTGGCATGCCTTGTTATGTCTTGATCACTTGTGCAAGTGCATAAAAATTGAGAGAAGTAGGAACAAGCCCATGATACAAGCGGTTCTAGTTGATTATCACTTCAGTTGCTAGACCCACTCATTGGGCTAGAGGGATCGTCTCTATCCGCAGAGAGGATTTACCTTAACAATGGGTCACCATGGGAAGTGTTTGGTCAATTTAGTGAAGTCTAAATTGCAACTTTTAAATGTCAACCCGGGGCTCGTAAGCTGATGAAGTGATGTGTATTGTATGTACTTAAGCAACTATTTCTTAAGTTTTTGTCGTTTTTAACTTTTTAAGTTTGTTTTCAAGTCTATTTCTCCTACAGTGATGTGATGGAAATGAAAATAAAGTGAGTGAGGTGTGTGTGATTGTGATGAGTTCTAGATGATTTCTTAAAGCTCAAAAAGTAATCTACGAGAAAGCTTTGAACAACAACTGAAATGAAATTACTCTTAAAGGAAAAATGAAAGCATCAAATGAAAGACTAGTGACCTTGGCCCAGTGTCTATGTTGCTGCAGAAAATTAAATTGAAAATGACATCTACATTAACTTAAAAACAAGAGCAACTACTTTAGTTCTTCAATGAAATCTCAAGCAATGTACAATCTAAGTGACAAATCACACTACTTAATTTTCCCTTAACCTTTCTGCCTTCAGATGGATTTATCATATAAGAAAGAGTTATGAGTGAGTTAGCAACGTGAGCCTTAAACAAAATAACCAAGCTGCGTTAGAGATTTATTGGTCCTCGATAAAGATATTGAATTATAAAGAAGAGACCATCAACAAGTAAACAACTTGATTAGTAAACAATTATGCAACTTAAAGAAATGATAACAAAGAAATAAAGGCTGCAAACAAAGAAGGTCAGCACCATTAGACAAGATGATCACAAGTATCACTAGCTATGAAAAAGAAAGAAAAGAAACTGTCCCGGGCACTTAAGCAATCTGCAAAAACACACTGATCAGTCATGGAAAAATGCAGAAATATAAATGGACAGAATTCAAAGTTATATACAGCTATTGTACATGATCAAAACGTAGTAAGCAAAAGCATTCTGTACAACTATTATACAAAAGCTGATAAGAAGAAATGCATAAAATGAAAAGCACTGTACAGGCCTTAAGTAAACAGGGGCCCTCTGCCTACTCCAGCCAGCTCAATAGATCACTTAAATGCTCAAATGGAGAATAGTCTTCTCATATATTACGTAGCAAAAGTAAAAGCTACAGTGGGGTTCAATATTACATAACAACAACTAGCTAATAAGCATTCAAATACGCTTTATTTATAGCAGAAAAACCAAACTAACTTAATCACAAACTACGCTATTCTAACAGCTGTGTGAAGAACACGTAATCTAGCACAGTCCACTGATTTAGGCAACGATCGAGGTGGGTATTAAATCTCTGGTTGGATTCATGTTCCCCATCATCTGCGTGGTTGAGGAAGAGGCCAGCTGTGCTTCACGTGCTCTAAACCGAACACGCAGAGTCGTGCCACCGTCAATCACCTTCGTTTGACCGAAGTTTCCCCCTTGTTGACCATGGGTGTTTACGACTGTTATGGCTGAGCTGGAAGGAAACACACCATGTCCTTAGTTCCACGTACTTTCCCATGTGGCCCTTCTGACCGGAGGACACCTGGATCATGCCGTTTAAGAAAACAGCTACGGAAACTGGGATCAGCTGTGGAAACTGGGATCAACTGCAGGTTTTGAACCAAAATTCTAATCCAACAACACAGTCATTAGCATAATTAATAAACCATGTAAAAGTTCTATAATACAATGATTTAAGCAAATTGATGAAGGAAATGAGTGATAAAGGAAGGAAATGAATGGAAAAGGAGGCTGAGAGGATGTGAAAAGGAGTGCAGGTCTGAGGCTCAACATACCCCCACTGTGAGGATGTTGCATGTCCTCATGCAACCAAAACTTTGTTAGTGTTTTTCATTCCATGTGCTTAGATGCTTCTGCCAAAACATCCAGCCTTCTCCTCTTTCTCCTTGTTGCCCAAATTGTCCTTGGTTTTCTGACTAAACACTTGAATTTCAAATTGATCAAGGCCCTGCTCAGTTTCTTGCATTTTCTCTTCAATTTCTTGTTCTTCTTCTGCCAGAGCCCAAGGTGAAGCATGGTGTTGTCATGGAAAATCTTGTCCACCTTGCTTTGTTCTTTCAATGCTTCATTCTCCTGTCTAATATGCCGGTTCAAAATTTCTAGCTCAAATACCTCTTGTTTTAGATAGTGGACTTGTTCTTCAAGAGGCAATGTTGTGCTTGGACCGGCAACAGATTGCTCCAAGGTCTCCAAATAATTATATGCTTCCTGCTGGTCAGGGTCAATGTCAGGTGTTTGTCTTGGCCTAAATTCAAATTCTTGAAGACTGCTTTCTCTTTCTTGCTAGAAGGGACTTTCTTCTCGTGGAGGACTTGGCTCAATATCTAGCTGGATTGGAGTCTTTTCAGGTGTGCCCAAATCAATGAAATGTGACTGCTTTTCTTTAGTCACACTCTTCTTTTCTATAATTCTACTGCTCCTTCTCACTTGTACACTAGTACTCTTTTGCTGACTACTTTGTTTTTCTTTTTGTTTCTTCTTTGAGAGGGCAGTAGCTTGGAGTTCTACTAATCTATCAGCCAAGGTTTGATATTCCTCTTCTATTGAAGGTTCAGGGGATAAATATGATTCTTGGACAACTGCTTTCCCTTTATCCTTTTTCTGTTTCTTAGTTTTCTCTCTCTCCACTTCTTCTTCTTGAGTAGTCTCCTGAGTTTCTATAATGGGAGGATTTTGGGCTACAACATCCTTTTTCATTCTTCTACTTCTTTTCGGGACTCTAGGAGAGCTGCTAGCGGAAGCTTCAGTTGCCTCTTGAAAATGATTCCTGACTAAAAACGTTTCCCATGTATCATTGTTGTTTTTCAATTGGTCTTCTATAAGAATTTTAATGAATCCATGATGATACAAGTGAGGTTCAATATTGCCTATATTCTTTTGGACACTAAAACTCATCTTTGTTAGGCTTCTTAACAGAAAATAGGGCAAATTGATGGCATGACCCTCCATGAAGTTCATCATAATTCTAGCATGGTACATATACATAGTGCCAAAGCGGCCTTCACATGTTATAAACTTTTGAACTAATAACAACAATGCAGTCCATTCTTCTTTTATAACATGTACATGAATTCCTTTGGTGAAAACTGAAGTGTCCATACCTGGATTCTTGAGCATATTTTTCCATTCTTGATCTTCAACCCCTCTGTTCTTGAACCATCGATCTCCCACCACAGGTAGATTAGTTGTTGTTGCTATTGAATTTTCTGTGACTGTGAATTTCAGATCTCCTATTTCCACAGTACTTCCATTGAATGAACGAGCAAACGTTTTTGTTACCTCCTTATCATATCCTTTGAATTTCTGAATGAACTTCAGCCATTTTTCCTTTTTTAACGCTTCTTTTGTTTGTGGGTATCCTTCTAGATACTTTGAACCTTCAAGCTCAGATCGAAGCAATTTCCCCATCTCAACTTCGGCTGAAGCTTTGACTGTATATGGATATTCAAGGAGGATGCTTCACGGGAGAGACAGATAGACTACGGCTGGAAGTGAAATAGCCGCACTGTAATGCGAGGTAATACAGTTTGAAAACGAAACTGTGGAGCTTGAAACAGAGCTGCGGGGTTTAAAACATAGACGTGGAGAGCTGCGGGGTTTGAAACGAAGCCGTGGATTGTACAGCAAAAACGAGAGCAGAAATGGTGTGAAGGTAAAGAGTGGAAGACAAGCACGGGAATGAGTTCGAATGCGTGCGGAAACAGAGTGATAAGGGAATGAGATAACGGCCAGATCCCTTGGAGTCGGACAGCTTTCATACACGTTTCAGTTTTTGGCTGTGGAGATCGTAGTGGAGAAGAGACGTAGTACGATAGGTCTCTTCTTCTCTGTACGACTAATTAATGAAAGCGCAGTCTCAATTTGAGTTTAAACTAAGGGTGATTATGAGACCGTTATGAGGATCTAAGGTAGATGAAGGATGATTACGGCGGAGAAATGGGATGATCTTTGCTTAATCATTGCATTTAGTGACTCTGTCCACGATTAATAATTATGCACAACATGACATTCAAATGGTTGTTTGGAGAAAAATTTTGATCATACCTTTATGGGTTTACCATATGTTGATTAAGGTTGTTGATCCATGATTGCCTTTTGATCCTTCAGGTGCCTTCCATCCCTGTTGCCCTCTGACTGTGATTTTTTTTTAAAACAGAATACTGCTGTTGTGGAGACAGAGTGTGCTGGCTGCGGAATCTGGTGCGAGCTGCGGAAATTGGTGCGAGCTGCGGAAACAGTTCTCAGCTGCGGAAACAGTTCTCAGTTGCAGAAACTAAAACAACACCCTTTTGTCTATAAAAAGGTAGTTAGAGAAGACTTAACTAAATGAAATAGTCCTGAGAGGGACTTTTATCGATGAAATGGAGTGAGATGAATGAAATGAAATGAAAATGAAGTGGAATGAAAATGGAATGGAGATGAAGTGGAATGAAAATGAAATGGAATGGAGATGAAGTGGAATGAAATGGTAAATGAGATGGAAAGAGAGAGAGATTTTTTTTTTTTATTTGGAAAATATAAAGTGTCAGGTGCCCCTGATTTTCACCTTATATTTTCTGCATAAGACCGCCAATCCAAGATTGGTTTTCAGGCTTATAGAAGAGACCGTTTTTTTTTCTTTTTTTTTTCAACTGAAAGAAACAAAGACTAGGCTGATGGAGGAGAAGAATTATTCTCCACCAGCCTCATTGCAGAATCTTCTTGGAACATTTTAACAAACTCCTCCTTTGAGAGTGGCTTGTGGTAGATTTTCAATCGGTGGCCATTCACAATGAGAGGAGTCTGAAGCTCATCAATGGTCTTTACTTGAACTGCTCCATTGTTAAAGACTTCATCAATCTCATATGGTCCAAGCCAATGAGTTTGAAATTTTCCCTTGAAGTCCTTAAATTTGGAATCAAACAATAGTGCCCAATCTCCCTTCTGAAACTTTCTTTCTTTGATGTGTCGATCATGCCACTTAGTTCTTTCTTACTGAACTAGATCAGTCCTTAAAATTGCATCTTGTCTTATTTCATCTAGCTCATTTAGCTGGTCCATTCTGTGCTTTTGGGCTTCTGATAGGTTCATCCCCAATTGAACTGCCATCTTGAAGGTCTTGACTTGGAACTCAATGCTGAGCAGGACTTCTTTCCCATAACAAGTTCATAGGGAGAATGTCCTGTTGTGTTCCTCCATGTAGTTCTATAGGCCCATAAGGCTTCAGGAAGCCTTTCTGCCCAATCTCTTATGTGGAGATGAACAGTTTTGGTGATGATGCTTTCAAGAACTTTATTTGTAGATTCCACTTGACCATTTGCTTGCGGATGGTATGGAGTAGATGTTCTGTGCTTGATTTTGTATTTCTCCATCAGCTTTTCCATCAGTTTAGATGTAAATTGACTTCCCTGATCTGTCACAATTTCTCTTGGGACACCAAAACGAGTAAAAATATCCTCAAAAAGAAATTGAACAACTGAATTTTCAGTGGTAGAAGGCAATGCCTTGGCTTATACCCACTTAGTAACATAATCAGTGCAAACCAATATATACTTCTTTTGCTTAGATAATGGATTAATAGGTTCGACGAAATCTAGATCCCATTTCTCAAAGGGTTCGATGCATACCTGTGGCTGTAGTGGAATTTCATTTGAAGGAGTTGGTCTCCCAACTCTTTGGCAGCTGTCACACCTTCTAACATATTGCTTTGCATCTTTGAGGAGAGAAGGCCAATAATATCCTAAAGAAAGGATTTTATAGGCCGTCCTCTTGTCAGCAAAGTGTCCGCCGCACGGTTCATCATGGCATGCCTTAAGGATGTCAGGCATTTCATCTTCCCGAACACATCTTCTGATCATACAATCTGGCCCTGTTTTGAACAATTCATTAGAAATCCATGAATAATGTGAACTCTCCTGAATGATTTTCCTTTTCTCATTAGGAAATAAGTGTGGAGGAAGCTTCCCTGTAACTAAATAATTAGCAATATCTGCATACCAAGGGGTTTTAGTAGTTACTGCAAACAAGTATTCATCTGGAAACTTATCCTCTACAAGAGAGTCTTCGTTAGTGTTTTGGATTCTAGACAAGAAATCAGCTACTGTATTTTGTTTCCCTGGTCTATCTAACACAGTAATATTGAATTCTTGTAAAAGTAAAAGCCATCTTGTAACTCTGCCATTAGTAATAGGTTTTTTCATAAGATATCTAATTGCAGAATGATCAGTATGGACAAAGGTTTCATAGCCGGTTATATAATATCTAAACTTGTTGATTGCATGAACAACGGCTAAGAATTCTTTTTCAGTCACAGTATAATTTAACTCGGTGGGAGTCAAATTTTTACTGGTGTAATAAATGGCATAAGGAACTAAATCCTTTTGACCCAACACAGCTCCTAGAGCTGTATCTGAAGCATCTGTAGAAATGTGGAAAGGGAGTTTCCAATTTGGCCCTCTCAAAATGGGTGCTTCAGATATTCTAGTTTTTAAAGTTTCAAATGCAGATTGACAGTCGGGATCCCACTTGACTTCACAGTCTTTGGTAAGTAATTTGAAGAATGGAGATGCTATCTTGGTGAAGTTTTCAATAAATATTCTATAATACCCAGTAAACCTAAGAAAACTTCTAACATCCCTTTGACAATTTGGAATCGGTAACTTGGAGATGACTTCGACTTTTGATCTATCAAGTTTGATTCCATCTCCTGAAATATGATGTCCTAGAACAATCCCTTCAGTAAACATCATAAAACATTTTTCATGACTTAATGAAAGATTTGTTTCTTTACATCTAATAAGGACTTTTTCCAAATTTGCTAATGCTTCTTCAAATGAGTTACCATAAACTGTAAAATCATCCATGTAGACCTCTACACAATCATGAATTAGATCGGAAAAGATTCCTAATACTGCCCTTTGAAATGTTGCGGGTGCATTACATAAAGCAAAAGGAAGTACTCGATAGGCAAAAGTCCCCCATGGACAGGTAAATGTGGTTTTATCCTGATCTTCAGGTGCTACCTGAATTTGATTGTAACCACTAAGACCATCCAAAAATGAGAAATACTTTTTGCCTGCTAAAGTATCTAATACTTGATCAATAAAGGGCAAAGGAAAGTGGTCCTTCAAGGTTGCTTTGTTCAATTCTCTGTAATCAATGTAAACCCTCCATTTACCATTCTTTTTAGGTACTATAACCAAAGGGGAAACCCACCGGCTATCTGAAATAGGGTAAATGAAGTTTACATTAAGTAACTTTTGGAGCTCTTCTTTCACTATCTCCCTAAGATTTGGATTCATCCTTCTTTGAGGTTGTCTGATTGGTCTACTGTTTTCCTCAATGTAGATGTGATGAATGCTAGTCTTATGATCAATACCTTTCATATCGGTATACTCCCATGCAAATGCAGTAGAATGTTTTTGCAAGACTTTGGTTAGCTCTTCCTGTTGTGATTTTTCCAAGTTTCTATTGATGTTTAGTGTTTTCCCTGGAAAGATCTCAATGTCAGAACTACCAAACTCTTCCATAGAGAAAAGAGACATTTGTCTAGATGAAAGATACTCTATGTCAGAATCCAACTGAAATTGTGTGGAGTCATATTCTGAAGATGGTTCAAAATTTTCTAATGTATTCAGAATTTGAATATCTTCACTAATCGCAGAAATGGTAAAGACAGGTTGTATAGTATCTTCATCATCAACCCACTCATTATCTCCTATTTCTGTGATTGCTTTTGCTGTAGGATATAGATTGAACTTCTTTGTTGAATTACCATCAGAAATGTACATGTCCCCAGACCTACAACTTATGAAAGCATCAGCTGTGGCTAGCCAAGGTCTTCCTAAAATAAGAGGATGTCCTCCTAGATTACTCTTGGGAGTTAAAATCATAAAATCCACTGGATATTGCCAAGAATCTAAGGAGACAGGAATGTCTTCTAATACACCATCTGGTTTAATAATGGATCAATCTGCAAGTTGCAACAAGGTGGGTGTAAAAAGAAGATTAGGAAGTTTTAGCTGTTCCATAGTCTGTCTACGATGTTGATAGCAGCCCCTAAATCAATCAAAGTATTTGGTATTTCTACCCCATTGATATGTGTTTTGACAATTGGACTACCGGGGTCTACATATTTCTGCATAGTAATCTTTCCCATCATGATGTCTGCAATTTTTCTTACCGGGTGGATCCTTCTGGTATCTCTTGGTTTCCTTCCTGGTCTTTTAAGGCTCAACTCCTTTATTGTTTTTGCTAGAATAGGAATTTCCTTAATGGCTTGTAACAAGGGAATCTTGATACAAACATTTTTCAATTCATCTAGAAAATTATAGTCAGGCAACCAAATTTGTTTTTCCACTCCTTTATCATTTTGTAATCTTTCAGGAAAGGGAGGTGTGGATAGAGATGTAGGTTGCTCAACTATGGGAGTTGTGGGGGTTGACTCTTTTTATTTTTCTTTTTGAGTGTTTGGGTTTTGAAGAGATGCTTCAGAACCCTTATTGGATTTAAGAGACTCTTCCTCAGAAATGCTTGGTTGTTGAACATTTATAGAAGGTTGATCTAGGATTCTACCTGATCTGAGTTGTACTTCATTGAGAGGAACGATCATATAGGTAGGGAATGGTTGACCTTCCATCATGTAAGCATTTTGAGGATTTTTATTATTGGGGTTTGGCAATGGCTGAGAAGGAAGTTGGTTTGACTTAAGCAAGAGTTGAGAACTTTGATTCTGTTGAGAAGGTTGTTGTTGCTGAGGAAATGGCAATGGTAGTTGTGGACTTTGATTTGGAAGTTGTGGAACTTGCTGGTTTTGAAAAGATGGAGGATATTGATAGAATTGAGCAAATCTCCCATAAGGATTTTGCACACCTTGTATCCATGATTGAAAAGGATTTTGAGGTTGGGACCAAGGTTGTTGCCAAGGATTCCAATTTGGTTGGGGTTGAAAATTCATAGAGTTGTTAAACCCTTGATTTTGTTTCCCTTGCCAAGGTCTCCTTGCAACAAAACAGAGAGATTCAAGTGTATTTGGATCTTCTTGAAAGACAGCTTTGAGCCCAGGAATTGAAGGACAATCCTTGGTCTCATGGTTCTCTGAGCAAATTACACATGTTTCTACAACTTTTGCATCCAAGGGACATTCCCTTAGAGCATGTTTCTTCCTACATTTCGGGCAAAAGATGGCCAAAGCCCCAACTTCTGCTTTCTGTTTATTGTGAATCTTAAGGGTGTCTAATTGTTCACTAAGACTCCCTAAGATATCAGTTTTAAATTCATCAAGCATACTGCCAATTTCAGCCCTACTTACCGATCCAATTGCATATTTGTTTGCTCTGAGGAGAGAAGGATCTCTAGGCCCTTTTTGAGTTTTAGATTTCCCCCTTGAGAGATGGACACATAGCTCCGCTATTTCATTGAGTGAAAGTTGAGATATATCTCCCTTCCCCATCATGTTCAAAATGTCTATCCATTCATCTCTAATGGCTTTTAACAAAAGGGCTTTCAAGGCCTCCTCATCTAAGTTGTTCATTTTTGCTCTTTTCAAATTGTATTGAAATCTTTCAAGCAAATCCTCCAAATTTTCATCTTCTTTTTGTACCATCTTGAATACCTCATCCTTGTGATTGGTGGGCATACAATAGTCCAGATACCTATCCAAAAATGTTTGTTTCATATCATTCCAAGACCTAATGGATTGAGTGAGTAATCCCATGAACCATTTCAAAGCTTGTCCTTTCAATGTTGAAGGGAACAATTTGAGTTTTTGAGAGTCATCCAGATAATCATAAGTTCGACATACGACTTCAAACTCAAATAGAAATGTTTCAGGGTCCTCATTCCTTAACCCATGAAAGTTTGGGAGGACAGATGGTGATATTTTTTTCATAGTGGCTCGGGAGTCCTCATCAACGATAGGGAACCCAAATGAGTTATCCCCATCCCTATTTCCTCCAATGTTACCTCTACCTCCTCCATTGTTTCCTCCTCCTCCTCCTCTACCTCTACCTCTGCCACCTCCTTCTTCTATCATAGTAGTTTCCCTAGAGACTTCAGAGTCTTCTGGTTCTTCTACAAAGGGTGAATGAGAAGGAATTTCTCCCTCTTCCTCAGATGATTCTACTTCTTCAATTACAATTGGTCTTTCTGTAGAAGAAAGGAAAGGATCTCTTTCTGATTCAAATTCAATAGAAGTTGTGGGAGAGTCAATTCTTGCCTCTTGAATTCCAGGAATCCTAGGGCTAGGAGTGTCAGTTGGAGATGAGGGAGGTGTCTCTTGTCTATTCCTTGAAGTAGATGGACTTGTAAAAATTGAACTCTTGGCTCTAGCTAAAAACCTTCCCCTAGAATCTCTAGCTCTATGCATGTCATTTTTATTTTTTCTTCAAGTTAGGCTAATAATTCTCTTTCTGATCTTCCAGGTCACTCTAGGTGCAAGAAGAGAGCATACTTAAGAAACTATTAAACCAATAACTTTCCCTTTTCTGATCCTCCAGATCACTCTAGGTGCAAGAGGAGAGCATACTTTGAGAGGTTATCAATTTCCCTTTCTTGAAATTTTCTTGTTTTTTTTTTTAAGAATTGGCTACCTAATTTTCACTTCCCCGGCAACGGCGCCAAAATGTTTGGTCAATTTAGTGAAGTCTAAATTGCAACTTTTAAATGTCAACCCGGGGCTCATAAGCTGATGAAGTGATGTGTATTGTATGTACTTAGGCAACTATTTCTTAAGTTTTTGTCGTTTTTAACTTTTTAAGTTTGTTTTCAAGTCTATTTCTCCTACAGGATGTGATGGAAATGAAAATAAAGTGAGTGAGGTGTGTGTGATTGTGATGAGTTCTAGATGATTTCTTAAAGCTCAAAAAGTAATCTACGAGAAAGCTTTGAACAACAACTGAAATGAAATTACTCTTAAAGGAAAAATGAAAGCATCAAATGAAAGACTAGTGACCTTGGCCCAGTGTCTATGTTGCTGCAGAAAATGAAATTGAAAACGACATCTACATTAACTTAAAAACAAGAGCAACTACTTTAGTTCTTCAATGAAATCTCAAGCAATGTACAATCTAAGTGACAAATCACACTACTTAATTTTCCCTTAACCTTTCTGCCTTCAGATGGATTTATCATATAAGAAAGAGTTATGAGTGAGTTAGCAACATGAGCCTTAAACAAAATAACCAAGCTGCGTTAGAGATATTTTGGTCCTCGATAAAGATATTGAATTATAAAGAAGAGACCATCAACAAGTAAACAACTTGATTAGTAAATAATTATGCAACTTAAAGAAATGATAACAAAGAAATAAAGGCTGCAAACAAAGAAGGTCAGCACCATTAGACAAGATGATCACAAGTATCACTAGCTGTGAAAAAGAAAGAAAAGAAATTGTCCCGGGCACCAAAGCAAACTGCAAAAACACACTGATCAGTCATGGAAAAATGCAGAAATATAAATGGACAGAATTCAAAGTTATATACAGCTATTGTACATGATCAAAACGTAGTAAGCAAAAGCATTATGTACAACTATTATACAAAAGCTGATAAGAATAAATGCATAAAATGAAAAGCACTGTACAGGCCTTAAGTAAACAGGGGCCCTCTGCCTACTCTAGCCAGCTCAATAGATCACTTAAATGCTCAAATGGAGAACAGTCTTCTCATATATTACGTAGCAAAAGTAAAAGTTACAGTGGGGTTCAATATTACATAACAGCAGCTAGCTAATAAGTGTTCAAATACGCTTTATTTATAGCAGAAAAACCAAACTAACTTAATCACAAACTACGCTATTCTAACAGCTGTGTGAAGAACACGTAATGTAGCACAGTCCACGGATTTAGGCAACGGTCGAGGTGGGTATTAAATCTCTGGTTGGATTCATGTTCCCCATCATCTGTGTGGCTGAGGAAGAGGCCATTTGTGCTTCACGTGCTCTAAACCGAACACGCAGAGCCGTGCCACCATCAATCACCTTCATTTGACCGAAGTTGCCCCCTTGTTGACCATGGGTGTTTACGACTGTTATGGCTGAGTTGGAAGGACACACACCATTTCCTTAGTGCCACGTACTTGCCCATGTGGCCCTTCTGACCGGAGGACACCTGGATCATGCCATTTAAGAAAACAGCTGTGGAAAATGGGATCAGCTGCGGAAACTGCAGGTTTTGAACCAAAATTCTAATCCAACAACACAATCATTAGCATAATTAATAAACCATGTAAAAGTTCTATAATACAATGATTTAAGCAAATTGATGAAGGAAATGAGTGATAAAGGAAGGAAATGAATGGAAAAAGAGGCTGAGAGGATGTGAAAAGGAGTGCAGGTCTGAGGCTCAACAGGAAGTTGATGGTGTTGTTGTGGAGTGTTTCATTATGAGTGTATGGTGTATTATGAATTGTTTATGCATGTTAGTATTTCCATGTGGTCAAGTGTACAATGATGTGGTGGCTTTTGTCATGCATGAGGTCATGGTATGTGTAGTTGATATGATCATTCATTGATGAATGCACTTTAGATAGAATGATGGTTATATGCTTATATGATTATGTGTTATATTTCTGTATGTTTTAATGATTATGTTATACATGTATTACGTTGATTTGTTGATCTTGCAGATGAGGTATGCTCCCTGAATTACACTAAGGTGCATTGGTTATTTTGATTTGGTTTAGCTGATATGATATACCTTGCAGGAATAATATCAAAGTTTATTAGCAAGATGGTAGACTACAAATCCTGATACTCTCCCTATGGATCATATGACCAACGCAGTGTTGGGAACCCTTCTGATTTGACATACACACTGAGAAGCTTAAAGGTAGGAATAAGGAGTTGTAAGGTAAACAATGACAGAATCATACAGGCATAGGAGAAACAAGTAGAGGTAAATGCAGTGATACTTCAGAGTTTGTTAGAATTGCAGTGACAAGGACAACTTCAGATAAACCATGAGAAGGAGGACATAAATAATGGGGCATATGGTAGTAGGTCTCATGTTAAGTACATGTGTGACAACGAGGACACGATCAGAGATGGCAAGTCCTTGGATACTCTGGATAGGAGAGGTGATGGACGAAGGTACTATTCTAGTTATGGTTATGAAAAGCATTATGATAAGCATCGTTATCATACTTATAGGAGGAGTGAAGGGATATATTTTCCGGATGAGTTTAAGAAAGAAAATCCACCTACATTTGATGGAGATAGGAATAAATTATAGGATACAAAGGCATGGTTTCTTGGTATGAGGAGATTCTTCAAGTTGCATGATTACTTAGAGAACATGAAAGATAGAATAGTTATATTAAGTCTCAAAGGTAAAGAATATATTTGGTGGGAATATGTGAAGAATGTCAGAGGTATTCATGAGGAGGACTTGACTTGGAATGAGTTCAAGAGACTATTAAAGATGAAGTATTTATTGAATATATACTATGACGACATGGAAAAAGACTTCTATGAGTTAAATATGGGATCAATGACAGATGAGGAGTACAATAGTAGGTCCTTGGAGCTACTAAGGTATGTGCCTTACCTCAAGGAAGAGATGGCCAAGATTCAGAGATTAATCAATGATTTGTCGATAGAATTCAAAGACAGAATTGAGTTTGATGATCCTAGACCATTGGAGGAGGCCATCCAGAAGCTAAAGCATTGTTACGAGTAATCAAAGAACATATCTAAAACTAAGCTAGACTTCAAAGGTAATGCAAAGAATAAAGGAAAATGGCACAAGAAGAGAGCAAGACCTCAGGGTACAAGTAATAACTAGAATGCAGCACCATCTAAGAATTCTAATGCATCTGACAAAGGACAGGGACTTTGATCTAAGGAGAAAAATAAGGATGAAGTTTGGAAGCCTTTACAGTGTTGGATTTGTGGAGGGGAGCATCATAGGAGAGATTTTCCACAGCGTCAGGGTGGTAGACCGCAAATATACAATGCTCATGAGTCACAAACAATGGGAGATGTTGGGCAGAGTATCCCTAGGATATATGCAGTGATGGATAACAAACAGGAAGATGACCAGGTGTTTATTATCGAGATGGATGATAAGCTTTGTGGTCAATTTATTTCTAGTTTGATTGACCATATATCTCAATAATAGACACTTGATGATCTTCCTGTCTATTGTCCATCACTTCATATATCCTAGGAATACTTTTCCCAACATCCATGCAGGCCAAGCATAGTCACAGGAAAGGGCGTGTGTTATTTGTAGTGCACATTTCTAGTGAAAAAGGTAAGGAAATTGAGGATGCAGATGTTTTGAGAAGGAACCCAGTTCTACAACAACTTCAGGATGTATTTCCTGCAAATATTTCAGATTTTCCACCTCACAAGGAAGTAGAATTTTCTATTGAGTTGATGCTAGGGGCAGCTCCGACATTAAAGGAACGTTACAAGATGAGTACACCTGAGTTGGTAGATTTGAAGTTTCAATTGAAGGAAATGCTTGATAAGGGATAAATTAGGCCAAGTGTATCACCATGTGGAGCATCGGTATTGTTTGTGAAGAAGAAGGATGGTACTCTCAGGTTGTGCATTGATTACAGGCAGTTGAACAAGGTGACCATTAAGAACATGAATCTGTTGTCGAGGATTGATGATTTTTTTTATCAATTGAAGGAAGAAACAATGTTCTGGAAGATTGATATGAGATTAGGATATCATCAGGTACGCATTAAAGAATATGGCATTCACAAGATAGTTTTCCAGACTAGGTACGAAAATTATGAGTTTGTTGTAGTTCCATTTGGTTCTCCAGCTACTTTTATGTGCTTGATGTATAGTATGTTGTGTCCGTATTTGGACAAGTTTGTTAATTTTGTTCATTGATGATATATTTCTATATTATAAAAATTAAGAAAATCGTGTCGAGCATTTAGCAGAAGTGTTGAGATTGTTGAGAGAGCATCAATTGTATGCTAAGCTCAACAAGTGTAGTTTCTTTCAGACTGAGGTACACTACTTGGGACATGTGGTTTCCAAGGATGGCATAGTAGTGGAACCAGAATGGGCATCTCCCAAGAATGTGGATGAGGTGAGATATTTCATGGGGTTAACATGTTATTATAGTAGGTTAATCAAGAAATTATCACAAATTCCTTATCCTATCACATCATTGCAAAGGAAAGGTAAGAAATTTGAATGGACAGAGGAGTGTGTGGCCAGTTCTGAGGAACTCAAATAGTTGTTGACACACGCACTAGTGTTAAAGATTACATATTCAGATAAAGATTTTGTAGTGTGTACAGATGCTTGCAAGAGAGGACTTGGTGGAGTCCTTATGCAGGATGGACAGGTGGTATGCTATGAGTCACAGAAACTGAATGAGAAAGAGAAGAACTACTTGACACATGATATTGAGTTGGGAATGATAATACACACATTGAATATGTGGAGGCGTTATCTTCTTGGTAGAAGGTTTTTATTGATAAGTGATCATAGTAATTTGCGGTATCTATTTGACCAACCAAATATGAATTGAAGGTAGGCTCAGTTGTTGGCCACGATTAGTGAGTTCGACTTTGAGATGAAGTATACAAAGGTAAAGAGAACAGGGTGGAAGATGCTCCTGATATAGGTAAATCACATAGCAACTATGAGCTCTTATGGGACAAATTTACAGGATAGGTTCTTGCAGGCAAGTCAACAGGATGTCAGGTGTCTGGAGGTTATGCATAGGTTGCAGCAGAGTAAAAATAGTGGTATAGGTGCAGGTGTACGTGTACAGGTAGTGGTACATGTACAGGTATAGATGCAGGTGCATAGGATTTGTATTATCATCTCACAACAAATGGATTGGTCATGTTGAAAGACAAGATATATGTGTTAGATACCAGTGAACTCGAGAAGGTGATCTTGCGGGAGTTTCATGCGAGACCATATTCAGGTAACTTAGGATATTAGAAGACACTGACAACAGTGAAGAAATTTTATCATTGGCAGAATTTGAAGAGAGACATACCCGATTTTTTGGCTAGGTGCTTAGATTGTCAGCAGGTAAAGGAAGAGTGTAAGCATCTAGGTGGACTGCTGCGCTGATTCTAATTCCAGAGTGAAAATGGGAGTTCATTTACATGGAATTTATAACAAGTTTTTCGAGGATAGTGAGAAAGCATGATTCCATCATGGAAGTGGTGGACAGGTTGATGAAGGTAGTGCACTTCACTCTAGTAAAGTCTACATTCTTAGCGATTGATGTAGCAGAGGTATTCATCAGATATGTGGTCAATTTGCATGGAGTTCTGAAGAAGATTGTTTCAGACAGGGATGTAGAGTTCACTTCAATGTTTTGGAAGGAGCTATTTGAAGGTTTGGGCATAGTTGGTGTTCAGTACAACTTGTCATCCATAGACAGATGGGCGGACAGAGAGGGTCAATAGGATATTGGAGGACATGTTGAGGATGTATGTGATGCATCAGTAGTGGAAGTGGGAAGAGTACCTTCCATTGGTGAAGTTCTATTGTAAGAATGGGCATCAGGAATCCTTGAGGATGAGTCTGTTTGAGGCATTGTATGGATAGAGTTGTAATACTCCCATCAGTTGGAGTGATCTAGTTAACATGGCGTTGATTGGACTAGACATGTTGGTAGACATGGAGCGAGAAGTCTAGGTAATCAAGAATAATTTGAAAGCAACACGGGATGGGAAGAAGAGCTATGTAGATCAGAATAGGTTTTTCAAGGAGTTCTAGGTTGGGGAATATGTGTACCTGCGCATCAAACTGAAGAAGAGCTCCTTATGGATTAGATCATGTGCCAAGCTGGCACTTCGATTTTTTGGACCTTTCAGGATTATTGAGAGGATTGGGCCAGTTGCCTATTGACTTGCACTACCTCTAACAAATAATTCCATGATGTTTTCCATCTATAATTTTTTAAGAAGTATCTTAAATATGTTGATGTGATTGATTGGTCTATATTGTAGGTGGAGCCAGAAGGGAAATTTGAGCTGGAACCATAGTCTATTTTGCAGAGAAAGATGTTCATGCTTCAGAACCGAGCAATCGAGCAGGTTAAAGTGCAATGGAACAAATTTGGGCTCGATGAAGCTACATGAGAGATGGCAGATCAGATCTGGGTTATGTGTCCTTCCTTATTCGTTGGTTGAGTGAATTGTTTGGTATATGTCTTTGGTATATGTTTTTGGTACATGTTTTGGTGATGTTTAGTATATGTACATATATATATGGATGTAAATACTACCATGAGCTATGTTATAAAGCTCCAATAATTGGTATGGGTGTCATGTCATTATGATGTTATACTTTTTATGTTATCATGTTGGTTTTCTTCTCAGTAAGATGATCATTGTAAATACTGCAACGGGCTAAGTTATGAAGGTCCATAGGAAATATTTTTTGCTTGTAGCAGCCTTGCTAGTCATAGGTGTCGTTGAACACTGAGGATGGTGTTCCCTCAAGGGATAGGGTTCTATAACATCCCTGGTGAAAATTCCATGTAATAAAATTTAATAAAGACAACATAATAACCATGGTTAATGGGACCAGTATTCCAAGATGAATGTTGGGAAAAAGAATAGTGATAGGGATCACTGATGATTGATTAATGGATAAGGAAATTGGAAAAGGAAATGGAAAAAGCTTTGGAAAGGAAAAGTGGAATTTTGGCACATTTATTTACGAAAATAATGGAAATCAGGATAAAAGGGAGGTGAAAGGTCACAAGTTGTATATGAGGAGGAAAATGAAGGAAAATAATGGAAAATGAAGAAAATAGAGGCCTCATTAATAAATAGGGTTTTTAGGATCAGTTCATAGACTTTTTGGTGAGCACCAGTATTGCAGCAATAATGCTACAACTCCTGGGCTGCCTACTTTACTCTTATCAACCCGGTAGTTCATAACAAACTTGGAAGCAATGGTGTTGTATGCACAAGTACTAGTTCTTACTGCAGGTTGTCACTTGGTCAGCCGGCACAAGATCACTAGGAGCTCAAGCCAACTTCTATGGATTCTAGAAGAAGCTCTATATGTGATGAAAGGAGGGAAAGACTATTCTACAGAGACTACTCTGACTACAGAAAGGAGAAAGACTGAAATGTAAAGCAAACTAGTGAACCCTAATTAACCAACTAATTCTACTTTTGCAGAAAGTGTTAAGAAAACCATGAAAAGAATTCCATTACCTACTCAAGGAAGTTAAAAACATCTAACTAAGATATTTTTGGAAGTAAATGAGCGAAAATCATATTTTTGGATTTTTATATATTTTCAATTTGTTATGCATGTAATTTATTTGTTTGTGAATGTGGTAGCGAATAGGTGGCGATGGAGGGCGGTTTTGGGACTTGAGAGGATGTAGGATGGTGTGTATGGGTCCTAGGAGGTCTCAGGTGGCCTTCTGGAGGCTTTTCCCATACTAGGCCTTCAAAATAAATCCTATAGGAAAATCTACAGGAGGACACAGGAAATCTACAAGGAGGAAAAATAGTGTTCTACAGGAGGCCTACAAGAGGAGGCTGAGAGCAGTTTTGGCTATTTTGAGGGTGTGAGAGTGGATGGAAAAGGTGGATGAGGGTTGAAATGAAGTGTTAGGGCACCTAGGGTCTACCAAGAATCATTAGGAGAGAGGAAGATGATTGGATTTGCTCAAAGAGGGAGGAAGAAATTCTATGGAAAATGCAGGAAACTAAGGCAGAATTGAGGGGAGACTTGGGTGACCTATAGGGCATGGATCAGATGGAGGATGGAATGGCTAATAGGTTGGCCTACTGCTAGAAGATATCTACTGCATAAACAAATGTCAGTCAACCAATGAGGTTAAGCAAGCAAGGAAATAAGTGCATCTAGAAAAATAGAGTTTTTTCATCAAAGTAAATTATGATCTATGAAAGGAAATGTTGATGACCATTGCATGAATGAAAAAGCATGAAAGAAGGTTGTTTCTAATAAGGAAATGAGCATGATGAAGAAGTTCTGAAGCAAAGCAATCTAGACTATGAACCAACTAGAAAGCTGCAAACATTAGAAGTCCTATGAAGGAGGAAAATCTATGTTTTTAGGGCAGCAAGAGGGCCTTTGCCTCAAATCGTTGTCCCAAAGGGAGGAAGAGAGGCCAAGGAACTATTGCTAGCCTTTTGGATCTTTTCTTTATCATTGCTTAACCTACTATAGAAAGCACAAATGGAAGAAAACTACTGAATCATAAAAAAAAACTATTCTTAACCATAAGAGGAATGCATCTAACAGTAACCTAATCTAAAAACTGAAATGAAAACATACAAATACAAGTAAAGAGGAGCTTGGCTTCTTGGATCTGGCCTTAACCCAAGAGCTTCATCCCTCGGAGGTAACTCAGTGCCAACTCAAAAAGGATTCCATCTTTATTCTCAAAAACAATAACAAGATTACATGAACTGTTAAGATAATAAGCTCGAAGTTGAGCAGAGTTTACATAAGCAAAACTACAGCAAAAATCCAACAAAAATCTAACAAAAATCTGACCCTAGTGAGGCCCTAGGCCTCTCTACTTATACAAATGAAGCTCCCAACAACTTCCTCAAAATCACGGAGGCTTGGCTCCAAAACTCAAGATAAACATCAGTTATCCTCCACTTGCTCGGTTGTCTGCTAATCCATGACTTGGCTACCTATACTCCGAGCTGAATGAAGGGGAATTCGAAGTGGGGAGTAATAAATGAGTGGGATTCCCTCCTATAAATCCTATCCTTTTTTCACTTCGAGTTATTGCTGCCATTTTTCTATTGGATCCTCGACTTTGACCACAAAATTCATCAAAAATCTGCATTAAACACATATTAGACCACATGGAATCATAACTAACTCAACTCAATCTATAATCATAAATATAATTAGAAAATCATACAATAAGCTAAGAGAATGGTTGATTTGACTAGGCTAGGAGGTAAAATGAGCCCATATAATTACCCATTGATGAGGCTCATCATCACCCCCTACTGAAAGTGTTGCTCATCCTTTGAGAAACTTAGTCCCTCTCCTCATCTTTTATGGCTCTGGTGGCCTCCCAAGCATCCCATGCTTATGATGTGGTCTCCTCTTCTTTGTCATAGAATCCTGCCTTCCTGTCTACCTCTTCCCACTACTGTTTCTCTTCTTCTTCTTTTCTGCCTTCTACCTGCCTAGCAACAGTGGGGGACTCAATTTGAGGCCAATCCAATTGACCTTCAACCTCTGCATGGAGCACTTGTACATTGGCACTCTCGTTAATGCCTCTTTCATCCTCATTGGGGAATGATATTCCCTGATCTGAAGACTGTGTAGTAAGGTGCTCCATCTCCTCATACATGCATGCACACATTCATTCCCAAGTAACCTTTCCATATCCTCAAAATGTGCAATGGCTTGAGCCTAATCACTGGTATATCTAGGGGAAATCTGAGGATTATGTACAAGCATGTTATGTGTGCTGATGAGTGCCATGGGGTCTGATGGCTCATCTCTAATCATTAAGGGCTCATTCTGTTCTTTTATCATCAACCTTCTTATTTTTGCTGCCCTTAACTCTTCATGGTTCATTCATGAGGCCATGGCCATAAGTTGTAGGTACCCTAGCCTAGCATTGGGGTCCCACACACAGGTGTCTAGTCAATTTAACGTCTTAAATTGCTCTACATAAATTATCAATCCAGTTATCGTAAACTGATGAAGTGTGGTGCACCATATGTGCTTAGTTAACCTTTTCTTACTTCGTTGTTTTATAGTTTATGTTGTTTTTGGGGTTTTGTTCTTGTTGGTTTCCTAAAGTGTCTAATGCAAATGGGAATCCTATTCTAAGGTCTTAAGAATACTTTTAAAGGACAAGTATGGATAGAGATTTCAAGACAAGGTCTATGTCCCTAATGGTAACTTCCAAAACTTAGCACTTCAAAAGATCTCAAAACATGTTATTGATGGAATTAGTACTTAAACAAAAGTGTAAATATGCAGCTACTGCAATCAAACAAAAGATGAAATATTGATCATGAAATCATTGTCTCTGCTGCTTGTCTGAAAATAAAAGTTAAGCTATTGCACTCAAACAAATCAAAAATTGCAAGGAAAGTAAACTAAAATCACATTACATCAACTCATATTCTGACCCCTCACCATTCGACTCGCTCTGGCTATCGGAGGTAATCATAAACAACTTGAGCAATCTGATATCTAATTTGCAGAAAATAAAACTAATATTAAACTACACATTCATACTTCAATCCCTCCCCATTCGACTCGCTCTGGCTATAGAAGGTAACTGAAAATGACATGAGCAATTCAATAACTATCTTGCAGAAAAATAAACTAATATCAAACTACGCATTCATAATCCAATCCCTTACCATTCGACTCGCTCTGGCTATAGGAGGTAACTGAAAATGACATGAGCAATTCAATACCTAACTTGCAAAAAAATAAACTAATATCAAACTACACATTCATACTTCAATCCCTCACCAATCGACTCGCTCTGGCTATAGGAGGTAACTGAAAATGACATGAGCAATTCAATAACTAACTTGCAGAAAAATAAACTAATATCAAACTATGCATTCATACTTCAATCCCTCACCATTCAACTCACACTGGCTATAGGAGGTAACTGAAAATGACATGAGCAATCTGATATCTAAACTAACCAACAAAGCAAGTAAATAAAACTGAAATAAAAGAATAACTGAAATTGAAAAGCAAAAAAAAAAAGTCAGCAGAGAGGCAAATCTCATGTCACTATTTGATGCAAAAACATGTAAAGAAAAGAAACTGATCTATGATCAACCTTTTGAACACACTTACATGAATTAAAATTGCATGAATGGAAAATCTAAACTATCAAACTTGAAAGCAATCAAATGACATAATGAAATCAAAGAAAAATTACAAAATGAAATCTACTCTACCTTACATTCTAATATGCCCCATGACATCTACTTCACATCTCCTTACATGTTGAGAACATCAAAGCTTTATTCAAATTCTTCAAAATTACAAAGTACAACAAAGCTCTCCAAAGCTTTCAAAAGCCATCAAGGAAGAACTACAAATTCCAAGCTAAAGAACTCACAAGCTAAAAAAGACTAACAAATGAAGGAGAGAGATCTCCTATTTATACAAAAAGATGAGAAGTCATCTCATTAATGAGAGTCCATGAATCTCTCCCTCTACCTCTAGAGTCCTAATCAAAATAGGAACTGATAAGACACATGTCTTCTTAGAGTTACAATATAATTAGGAGATGTGACACATATCCTCATGATCCCATGATTCTTTCCACTCAAATTCGAATTTGGCCTTAGAGTGCCACATAAGGGTCTTCTAGAAGCCTCCTTTCAACCTACACATGTCAACAATCTCAACCCATTTGTTAGGTATAAGCATATGCACATTATTTTCTAATTTTTAACCACAAATTCACTTAAAAGGCTTAGAATTAATAAAGATTGGAAAAACATAAATGTGGCCCAATGATAATGAAAGTGGGATGAATGTGGTGACATAGTAGTGAAATGAAGGTGAAATGGAGGTGATATAATGGACATAATAGTGAAACTGTAATGGAAATGAATGACATTTTCAAGACTCAACAACAGGTCCATAAACTGCCTGTAATCTTGGAAAGGCATTGTGCCTCTTTGTGCCAAAGTTTTGATATGAAATTGCATCCATTATTCCTTGAGATACAGGCCATAGGACTTTGCTGGTGTCCTACATTGCAATGCCTGCATGGACCAGCTGGCCATGCATGCCAGTTGGGTCTCTTTCTCTTACAGCTATCTTCTTAGCAATTCATTTTCAGTTTCAAGGTGATTTCTTGTGATTGCTTCTCCATGTCTGACATCACTTAACTCTATGCCCATTTCTCTAAGTTTGCTCTCCATATGGCCAATATCCTCAACTCCTTTGGATTTGGCTATTTGCATCCACCTATGGGTCCTTATTCTTTCTTTCTCCAATTCAAAGAATAGTGGAATTGCAAATTTTTGTGGAATGATTCTTCCCCCCTCAAGAAGAATGTAGTAAGAGCCAACACCAGGCTGGGGATTAGGTTCTTATGCCTCTGTTGCTTCCTCCTTTCCCTGTGGCTATCCTTCTATCCTTTTTTGAGTTATTTGGTCTCCTGTAGTTTTGACAGGGTCTCCTGTAGAACAGTCTGTGCCTCCTATAGGACTGTTTTGGAGTCCTGTAGTTCTACTTTTTCTTTCCATGTGGGAGATCTAGGAGTCCCCCTTTCATAAGTGATAGGTGCCTTGGAAGGGGATTCTTTTCCTTGGGCATAGGGTAAATCTTCAATAATAATTGGCACTTTAGAAGAAGGCTGGGGTTTCCCTGTTTTGATCCTTCTGCTCTTCCTTGCCCTGAAATACATTGAGGTCTGCCTCTTCCTCTTTTGTTTTGGTTTAGTTGGTGTGTTGAGGGCAGTGAGAGAAACTACTGCCTCTCTTTCTAGGGTCTCAAAGGCACTTCTGTCTTTTCTGCCCCTTTTTCTCCTCCTTCTGTCTCTTTCTCTGTCTTTGTTTGCTCTGTTCATTCAGTTTTCTCCTCCTCTCTTTTGGTTTCTTCCTTCTTCCCATTTTGTCCCTCTAAATCACCAGATTCTTCATCTTCCCCCCTTGCTACTTTTCCTCCTCACTACCATTAGGGCTAATATCATAGGCCACGGCCTTTATGTCATCTTCAACAATCATGTTTCGGAAAATTTCCCATGCTACGGGGATTGTAAATGTATGGAGGGATTCTTCCACTAAAATTTTGATTAACCCATGGTGATCTAGCTGGTCTAGATTTCCTACTTTTACTTTAGTACTGGAGTCAATGATGGACTACAGGAGGAAGTAGGGGATGTTGAGCTTCTGAGGGGCTGGAGTGTCCATGCCATACCTTAATTCATGCATGATTCTAAAGTGGAAACCATAGACAATGTTGTACCTCTCCTCACAAGAAATATACTTTATTATCTGATAGCTAATCTCATCCCAAGGGTATGGTATGCTATCCCTTCTTATGCCATTATTATCTTCTACAGGGGTTTCATTGTTTTGGAAGAAGTTTTTCTTGGCAGCCTGGCCAATTGGTTTTTCATCCTTACTCCAAGGCAATCCAAGAGGAAGGGTAGTGACCCTACTGATAAATTTAGGGGTTATCTCCATGGAAAGGCCTCTAAAGGTGACAGTGGCATGTTTTCTAGAGTGAGGGACCAAAGAGTGGGAAAATTCCTGAGCAATCTCCTCATCAAACCCTCAGAATTTCTCAAAAAAGCTCATCCAATTTGCTCTTGTGAATATGTCCACTACTTGGGGGTGTGCATGGAGCCTAGAGGAGTTGGTGGGCTCCTTCCTCATAAAATCTCCTATCATTTTGTCTATGCTTCCTTTGAAAACCAACTATGGAAATGGAGAGAACAATTTTTGAATAAAACAGAGAGACAAAGAGACTGTGTTTTTTTTTAAGAAATAAGGAGCAATTCGTTTTATGAATTTCCTCCACCCAGAAGTTCTATTTTCTCATCAAAATTAAACCATTACTTGAATATTTTGATATTCAAATGGAGGTATTCCAAGAACCTACCTCTTCAGCCTGAGAATTATGCTAAAAACCGTGTTTTCCCTCTCCAAAACAGCTTACTGGCCCTCTTGTAGAACAATGCCAACCCTCCTGAAGGATTCCTGTAGGTTCTCGTGTAGAACCTGTAAGTGCTCCTATAGAAAACACTGAGAGTAGGGATATGGGAGAGATTAGTGGAGAACGATGGTTACAAGGCTTGTGGGGGCACGAGAAGGTAGCAGGAGTGGAGTTTCGAGGAGAGAATGAAGGAAAAAGATGGTGAGTGTGCTTCAAGGAGGAGTACTTATTTCTTTTTATGGATATTTCTGGTGATGGAGGGTGAGCTGGCCAAGTGTACGTTGGCCCCATTCAGACCGTTGGTCCCCACCTGCCTTGCCATCATGGCCCTTCCCCATAATCATCCCTCATGATTGCATCAGAGTTCACACCGCCTCCACTATCTGTCCTTGACAACTCTCTTGAGTTTGACTAAGCGCACGTGTGAGTGACATCTTCGAATGAGTGAAGTCAACTGGATGAAGGTGGCTAAGTTAACTGGCCACCTCAACCTCCACCAGCCTCAATCATCTCATTTATATTACATGCTCTCTAATTATACAAATGCAGACAGAGGAGCGAGTTAGTTACTTACCTGAGATCCGAATGTGTTTGCTGTGAGGTGTTATGGCCTTTCCTTCTGCTGCATGCCTTTATTTCTTTTGATGCATGCTTGTATACTTGTTGAAGTGTGGTTGTGATTTGTGTAGGTTCCTTTTTGGCTTGATCTGATCTTCAGGTGTATGCTTCAACCTTCAGATTTGCACCCTCATGCTGCTGATGCTAGATTTTATTGGGATCAGCTGCTACAGGAATTCCTATGGGAGCTCCTATAGCTGCTTCTCTCTTTGAAATTTTAGCTTTTTCTATGCTTGGAGCTGTGAGGATGATGCTAAAAATGCATATAGAGATGGAGAGGTAATAGGTAGGCTTCATATGAGGTGGATGGTGTTGTTCCTTTTCTTCTTCTTTTTGTTTTTTCCTTTCTCTAAAAAACAATTTTTTTTCTGTGTTTTTTCCTGGGCAGGAAGAAGAATGATGCTTGGGATATGATGCAGGTCTTGAAATGATGGAAAAGAGGTTTGAAGATTGTACAAGGATTTATAAATCTTTTATGAAGCTTCCCTGTTCCTCAAACTGCCTTTAAAATCCAATTCTAGCTCTCTGTAATTTCTACAGGAGCCTCCTGTAGAAAACACAGTTTTTGAAAAAGAAGCATAGTGAGGTGAAAAGAATGCCAAGAATGATGGAGAAATGTGTGGGAAGGTAGGATAGGTTCTGGTATTGGTTTCAGAGCTCCCTTGGCACCTGTTGCTGCTTCCTGTAGTCCTCCTGCAAACCTGCAATACAACTAGAAATTCATTTTTCTTTTTCTTTTTCTCTCTTTCTTTTTTTTGAAAACAACCAGGGCACCTTAGTGAGGCTTTCACCCTATTTTCCTACCCTAAGTGCCTCCAAGAGAGGTTTTCACCCAAGGATCTTATTTTCTTTCTTCTCTTTTTTTTGACATCACTGGGCTGCCTCAGGAGACATTTTCAACCCAATGATGGGACTCAAGCACCTCATGGAGGTTTTCACTTGAGTCCTTATTTTTTTGTTTTTTTCTTTTTCTTCAGTGAGTGGGTGAAGTGGAGGCTAAGACATGCTCCACTACCGTCATTGACTTATTCAATCCTTCAATGAACTCTCACTTGGAGAGAGATTTCTTGTAGACTTTCAACCGGTGTCCATTAACAAGCATGGGGATGGGTTCATCATTGGTTTTGATTAAAACTGAACCATTGTCATTGCATTTATCCACAGTGTAGGGTCCCAACCATCTCGTCCTCAGCTTTCCCTTGAAATATTTGTATCTTGAATCATAGAGTAGTGCCCAATCTCCCTCTTGGAATTGCTTCTCCTTGATTTTTTTGTCATGCCATATCTTCCTTTGAAGCCGAACTACCTCTGTGTGGAGAAGGGCCTGCATTCTGTGTTCATCCAATCCATTGAGCTGGAGTAATATTTCTTTCTGTTCATGGCTAACATCTAGGTCCAGCTGAGTTGCCATCCTCGAGGTATTGAATTCAAATTTTATTAACAACAAAGCCTTCTTCCCATAGACCAACTCATAGGGTGTGAACGCTGTAGTGGTCTTCCATGTTGTGTTGTAGGCCCAAGTGGCCTCAACTAATATGTACGCCCAATCTTTTCTGCTGCTACTCACTACCTTTGTCAGGATCCCTTCCAATGCTCTGTTAGTGACCTCCACCTGCCCATTGGCTTGTGGATGGTAAGGGGTGGAATTCATGTGCTTGATTCTATGATGTGTGAGCAGGTATTCAATCAAATTGGAAGTGAAATGGCTACCTTGATCTGTGACCAACTCTCTTGGATACCATAACTTCTACAATATGTTCTCTTTCAAAAATTCAGCTAATTTTTCCTCTGTCGCTGCTTTGATTGCTTTTATCTCTACCCAATTTGTCAGGTAGTCAGTGCACACAATAATGCATTACTTCTATTTTGAAGGAGGGTTGTGTTGTGGCCACCAACAACCCCCATCCTTATTTAGTATTAGCAATAAGACTATGTAAGTGGGGACCCTTAGTCAAAAAATTCAAAAAATCAACTCATATATGTTACTCCTTAAGAAACATCGCATCACGCAAAGAATGATAGGGTATTTTCTTATGAGTCAAAATGGTAAAATGCGAGATCACGATGCGAACTCCATCGCATCGCATGCATTAAGAAAAGCTCACGTTAGAAAACCTTAAGAAAACGTAGATATATGAAAACGCCGATATGCGATATCTCATATCGCATCTCGCGAAATTGCATGAAAGACACATAACGATTTAATGATTAAGTGATCTGCAATCTTGTGATACAGTGATCTGCGATCTTGCGATACTGCGATCCGCGATCTTGCGATCGCGCGATCAAGCAACCTTGTGATAGCATAGCACGATGAAATTGCGGTAATGCGATACAACGATATGCAATACTATGATGCAGATCACAAAAACATTCCATCGCAGATTTTCCTGGCTCAATATTCAAGAAAACATTTTCTGGTTACGTACTTTAATGATGATTAATGTATTATATGCCAGTTGTTAATAAAATATGGTTTTGTGTTGTTCGAAGAGCCAATTCACATCAGGTGGCGTGTTTTTGCATATCCGTAGCATTTAAAACTTTTCTGTCGTTATTTATTATCATTACTCTCCTCACCTGTGAACTGTAGGAACGAAAAACAAAAGTTACACAAAGCAATGTGCAGGAAGCTATGAGGAAAAAGGGTAAAACTCCAATGTTCAAAGACAGAGAAAAGACACTCTCATAAACAGATACCACATGCAACAAAGCCGCAGATTCACAGAATGCTGCTGAGCCATCCATTACAGATCTTTCATATACAGCCATGGTTAAATGAGCACTAAAGGATGCTGATATCAACAGGAAATTTAATGATCAGGGTCAAGAGCTCACAAGGACATTATTTTTACAAATTTTGAATCTTTATACCCGATAAAGATGAAGAGGCGCAAAAGGAAAAAAACGCATCAGAGAAGCCCGGATCAAAGAACGGAGGCAGTTTCTGATGCGCGATTAGCACCTAGAGAACATTGTTTGAGAAGGAAAGCCCTCTAACGCCTCAGTCACCTGTAAGCCTGAGAAGTGCAAGGAAGCAATAAAAAAATAAAAAACTGGAAATAGAAATCTAAAGAAAAGGCAGAAGCAATCCAAAGGGTTAATCAAGTGAACTGAGATTATTACTGGACATACACAGTAAATCCACATAGTCAGAGGATGACTCTTGAGTATATCATCGACTTTGCTGAGAAGGTGGTGCCAACTCTTACCAATTCTGTTTTCTTAGCTCAACTAAAAGCGAAAGACAGTCAGCCGACTCTACCTAGGCAAATACTAAATGCTTGCATCATTATGGAGCAAATGCAGAAATAGTTAGATATTAGATTTAATTTTTAGAAATAGTTTTGCTTTATTTTTGCTTAGAAAAAGGTTGGTCATTTAAACCGTATCCTAAATCTGTGTAATTAAGTTATTTAGTTAGTAGTATTTAAACCCTTCTCATGCATTTAGAGAAGGGTCCATAAATTTATCAAAAACTTGTCCTCAAAACATGCACTTTTGCACCCTAAGAGGAGGTTTTGGTGAATGAATGGATCAAGATTTGTTGATGTTTGCATTTGATGTCTGCTACTGATGTTGCACTTCTGTACTCTTAGTAGATGTTAGAGCAAGGAGAGATAAATCATTGTCGCTTGAAGCTTATGAGTAGAACTAGTCATAAATGGTACTTTTATCTCTTGACCATTTCTGCTTATATGTTAAATTGATATACAGTTTTTAGTTTTTTATGTATTATTGCATGAATTTCTGAGTTATCATTTGGCACTTTTGTATGGTGATAGCTATTTATTTATGATTAATGTATGAATAGCTCATTATGCGATATGTTTTTCACAACTGTTTCATCTAACTTTTTATGTGAAGTGGTTCATCCTTATTAATTTCCTTTCTTATAATAGCTGAATGATCTTTATTACCAGTTTTTATTTGAAATCTTTTTAGATCGCATAATAGAAGAATTACATCTCGGGTTAGTATAGACTTAGATGTTTCTGCTTATTAGATTACAATAGCATAGCATTAGATTACAATTGGAATTAGAATATCTTAAATTAGGAACTGTTAGACCAGGAACATCAAACTCTACACACACACACTCATAGATTGGGAAACTGGGCCCATTATCCCCAGTCGGACCCACTATACCAAACGGATAAGGAGCTGCCAACCAAGGTTCGGACCGGGCGGGTATCCCCCTTGTTGTAGACCCGATTTTCAGGGCTTCAACATATTTGGCGCTAGAAGGAGGGCCTGAACTATGAATGGAAAATATAAATCTGAATACCATTCTGAGAGTAAATCGCCCTCACCATCTCCCCCGACTTCTCCATTACACTTAAATCCAGAGTTAGAAGTCGCTCGAGTATCAACCGCTGCTACAAACCCTGACATTTCAGAACAATCTACAGTTGAACTTCCTGAAGTCGAATCTCTAATTCACAAACTTCGCAATTTTCCATTTCTCCTCAAAGTTCTGATAAATCCCAAGACAGCATGACTTCGCAAATATAACCCTGCTCATCCCCTGACCAGGCTAAAGAGTGAAAAGTTTGGCGTTCAGCCAACCGAATTACCTCTTCCCACCAGGAAAAGAGCAAGGAAATCTCCTAAAGAGTCCGACAGTGAGACTCTTTCGTCAACATCATCCATCTCAACCTCTTAACCATGAATTCAACCATCCACTCCGCCACTTCAGATCATCGTCCATCCATCCACGGGAACCCCCACAACTCTTCCTCAGTCATCTAAAATCATAGTATTCTCATCTTCCTAGCCACAGGGATCATCTTCTGCACTTTCCACTATTAGTAGCACAACAATGGCCCAGTCTCCATGGAATAACCTTGGGGCAGTTTTAATGCCTGCACCCCTGAGTCAAATACCGGCCCATCCTGAGAAATGGCTGCCTAAATTTAATCCTGAGGCAGGCATGCTAACAGAGGAGCACATAAACAACTTTATGCTATCCATTAATCTCAATGGGGTTACTAATGAAGATTTCGTTGTTTGACTCTTTCCTTATACTCTGCAAGGAACAACCGGGTCATGGTATTTTTCATTACCCTCCAGATCTATCACTAGTTGGGATCTTCCAAGAGCAATTCCTGACCAAGTTTGGTGATGACAGGTCTAAGACAACGTTAATCAACGACCTATCCAACCTTAGGGCCGAATCTAGAGAGCCTATCAAAGATTTCAATTTACGTTTCAACAAAATTCTAAACAAAATTCCTACTGCTTCCCAGCCCAGCGAAGAAGTACGATGTGAATGGTATATCACCGCTCTACCATCAAACATAGCAATCTTCGTGGATAGGGCTAATAAAACAACCTTAGCCGATAACATGAAAGAAGCAATAGCAGTAGAGAAATGAATAATAGCCCTGGAAAAGAAATCTGTGATAGAAGAACGTAAATCCAAGAAAGTCACCTTCAAGGAAGACTCCAAGAAGAAACAAGCAAAAGATCCATTCGATTTGGAAGGATTGCAGAAAGTTCTAAAGACCATGTCCAATGAAATGGTCGACATCAAAAAGCAAGTAGCAGAAACTTCTTCAAAAAATCCCTACAGAGCTTTTAAAAGAGGCCCTTCAACGGATTTAAAGCCACCCAATGCTATTTCAAATGCTGAATCTGAAGAAGAGGATGAGGAAATTGCCACTGAAGGGAAAACTGATGAAGAAGAGGTTGTGGAATTACAAGGAATGTGGGATTTCATCCTCCCACAAGAAGAAGATCAAGAAGTATTCCCAGTTAGCACACGAAGCAAAAATCAACTTCATCCTCCCCAAACTATCCCTAAGCCAAAGAGCGCAAGCTCTACAATAAAGGATAAAGTCGCAACAAAGAAAACGACATCAAAAGCGACTCAAACTAGCCCAGTCCAAATAGATGAATCAACTCCATCTAAAACATTGATCGTGTCGGATGAAATGGAGTACATTATTATAGAATATATAAAAAAGACTAGGGCCAACATCACCCTTTACGAATTGAGCAAGTTAAAGCATCAACATAAGATAATGATGAAAGAATTACATGCCGTGCCAGTTGCACCTTTGCCTGCCGCTGTACTTTCTCAAGCTTCTCATAACATGGGAAGACCTCCAACTAACGTGATCAATAAGATTGATCCAAATGACATCGCTCTAATTGGAGGAAGATCGAGATCTCATACTCCCCCGTTTCTCCTTACTTATGAAATTTTCAATAAAAATGTGCACAATTGTTTGGTAGATTCTGGTGCTTCATCCAATATTTTATCAAAGTCCATATGTGCCAAGTTAAACATTCAACCGCAGAAATCCGCTGTGCACATAGTTCAGCTAGATCGATCTCAAGTTGAAGTGATTGGCGAACAAAATCAAGTAACCATAAGGCTGTCATCCAACCCGAAGGTATGTCAAGTTATTGACATTCTAGTTGTTGATATTCCAGAATTATATGGCTTAATTCTTAGCAGAGATTGGTCAGAAAAACTTCATGGATACTTCGCAACTGACTGGTCGCACATGTGGCTGCCATACAACGGTAAACCGAATCAAATAAAAGTTGAACAAGAACTACACCAGAAATACATAGTAATGGAGCTAGAGGGGGAAAATGAACCAGTAGCGTATAACAGCAGCATTATTGGCAATTATTCGGTAGATTCTTTTCTCGGCAAAGCTCATGCATCACCCTATTTAGAACACTCTGTTTTGTCCCAAGTTGAAAATTTTTCTCGAACTGATAGTTTGAAATGTATCAATTTTTTAGATAAATCTGTAAATAAATCTTTGTTTTGGAAATTATTTTTTGATGGTTCTAGATCTAACGAAGGAGCAGGAGTAGGATGCGTTTTGATTAGTCCAGAAGGCGATAAAATCATGCTCACATGCAGACTCGAATTTGATTGCACCAACAATACAACAGAATATGAGGCTTTGGTCCAAGGGTTGTACAAAGCGATCGGGTTAGACGTCAAGTATCTTCAAGTTTTCGGAGACTCTGAGATTGTGATTAAATAGGTACGTAACACTATACATTGCTTATCAGGTCATTTAAAACATTATCAATCCTTAGTTCAAGATCTGACTGAGCATTTCATAGTGTTTAATATCTCTTCAATTCCCAGACTCCAAAACGCAAGTGCATACCTTTTGGCTAACGTATCTTCTAAGCTTATTCCTTCAGAAGATTTTAGTCCAGATAGATTCTCAATAGAATTAATCTTTAGACCATCCATTCCTGATAACATCACAAATTGGAGAGTATTCAATGACTATCCTGATATTGTAAATTTCCTCACATCTGAAGGATCCTACTCCAATCAAATAATTGATGAAGACCAACATGATCGACAATTACAACAAGATAGCACTAACAATGCTATACCTAAGTTGGTAGTCAAGTTAGAAGACTTGTATGATTTGAAGGATTGGTTTAAAAGGTCTACCAATTCAAAACTCCAAAGTTCAACCTTGAACTACGAATTAGTAAACCTAGGAACCGATGCTAAACCACAAAGCATTAATCTAGGTCTCCGCCTAGCCCCTGAAGAAAAACTAGTGTATATTCGTCTTTTGAGACAATATAAAAATGTTTTTGCGTGGAATTATGATGAACTAAAAACATACGACACTTCCATCATCCAACATACTATTCCCATGACCGATAATGAAAAACCTGTCCAACAAAAGCTGAGAAAGATCCATCCCAATTTATAAAATCAGATAAAAACTGAGCTTAATAAGTTATTGAAAGCCAGAATAATCTTTCCCATCAGACATTCCAAATGGGTCTCCAATATGGTACCTGTTAGAAAGAAAAACGGAGATATTAGGATCTGCATTGACTTTCGGAACCTTAACAAGGCCTGCCAAAAAGATAATTTTCCTTTACCACCTATGGAACAGATATTGCAGGTAGTGGCAGGCTCAGAATTAATGTCTTTCTTGGATGGATTTTCAGGATATAATCAAGTGTTGGTACATCCTGATGATCAATTGAAAACCACATTCAGAACTAAATGGGGCACATACGGGTATTGAAAGATGCCATTTGGTTTGATTAATGCTGGTGCCACATTTCAGAGAGCCATGGACATCGCATTCAAAGGTTTAGTCAATAAATCTGTAGTAATTTATTTGGATGATATAACAGTGTATTCAAAGAAATGAAGCGACCATCTTAAAGACTTGAAACAAATCTTCCAACGGTGTTTAAGGTATGGAATTTCACTTAACCAAAAGAAATCTTTTTTCGCACTAAGTGAAGGGAAACTTCTAGGATTCATAGTGTCAAAATCTGGTATTCACATCAATCCCGACAGAATCAAAGATATTTTTGAAATATCCTTACCTCATAAAAAAAGCCATGCAACCTTTCCTTGGTCAGATCAACTTTGTAAAGAGATTTGTTCTAGATTTTTCACGAATCATGTCTCCTTTGCAAAACATGATTAAAAATAATTCAAATTTTAAATGGGGCCAAGATGAACATGAAGCATTCAACTTGATCAAGCAAGCTATTATTAATGCTCCATCATTAGCAACTCCAAATTTTTCAGAACCTTTTATTTTATACACATTTGCCTCAGATAGTTCATATGCTGCGATACTCACTCAAGCAAATCAAGAAAAAGTGGAAGCCCCAATTACTTTTTTCAGCTCAAATTTACAGGGTGCTGAATTAAATTATTCAGACATGGAGAAACAGGCTTATGTTGTTTTGAAAGCGGTCAAATACTTCAGACCTTTCTTACTCAAAACCCATACTAAAATTATAGTACCATTTCCAGCGGTAAGGAACCTTCTAGAACAAAAGGATGTGGGTGAGAAAAGATCCAATTGGGTTACTGCCTTACAGGAATATGACATTGAGATTAAACCAACAAACATTGTGAGAGGTCAAGGCTTCTGCAAAATGCTGGCTGGAGCATCGCAAATTTCTGAAATTCCATCTGCAGAGGTACAAATATGCGAGGTAAGCCTAAACGATGCAAAGTCATTATACGCTGATATTATTTATTATCTTAAGAACGAGTATGCTCCTTCACACCTTGATCATACTAAGAAAAGAGCTCTAAGGTTGAAGGCCAAACAATATCAGCTCATAAATGATGTTCTTTTTAGAATAAATTATGATTCTATTCTTCTTAGGTGTCTTGAGAAATCTGAAGCTAAATTTTTTTTGTAGGAACTCCACAATGGGCAGCAGGCAGACACTATGTTGGAGATGCTACTGCACATAAAATCTTGCATGTAGGATATTACTGGCCCATGTTATTTAAAGACTCACACAGTTACGTGAGGAAATGTCAAGTCTGCCAAACTACTGCTGAAAGACAAAAGAAGCCATCCTTGCCACTACAGCCAGTTAACATTGACCAACCTTTCAGTCAGTGGGGATTGGACATAATAGGTGAGATCATTCTTCGCTCTTCTAAGTAGCATAGATACATCCTCACAACAACGGATTATTTTACTAAGTGGGTAGAAGCAGTTCCACTCAAGACAGCTAATGCTGAAAATATCATTGAGTTTATAGATCAATTTATAATCACCAGGTTTGGATTGCCCTCCGCTTTAATGTTTGATAATGCATCATACTTTTCTCGAAATGAAATGACTGAATTTTCACTTAAAAGAGGATTCAAGCTTAAATATTCGGCACTTTATTACCCACAAGGCAATGGGTTAGCTGAGTCCACAAATAAAAACCTAATCAGGATTATCAAAAGAACAGTTGACCAAAATCATAAAAATTAGCATAAGGCTTTGATATATGCTTTATGGGCAGACTGAATAATGCAAAAAGATTCTATTGGCACTTCTCCCTTTAATTTAGTTTATGGGAAAGAAGTGGTTCTTCCGACTCATTTATCAATTCCCTCTTTGTCTCTAGTTCAATACATTGATGAAGTACCCACTTCCTCCTTATAGCTAAGACAAATGGAAATAATCAAATTAGAGGAACAACGAGAATAGGCTAAGAAAACACATGCTCATCATCAAGCACTAGTAAAATCCTCTTTTGATTCAAACATAATGACCAGAAAATATTTTCAGATGGGAAACTTAGTTTTAAAGTGGGACAAGGCTCATGAAGAGAAAGGAAAACATACAAAATTTCAAAGAATGTGGCTTGGTCCTTTTCAAATTGTAGAAGTCATAGGTCCATCAACGTTTGTGTTACAGGATTTAGCAGGTAAGAGAGACTCTTCACCTGTTAATGGACAAATTCTCAAGAAATATTTTCCATAGAAGATTATTCTTCTATTTTTTTTGTACAATAGTTGTTTTCATTTTTCATAATAAAACCAGTTGTGAGTGGTTACATAAGGCATTTATGAAAAAGTCACCAATTCTCTTTCAGATTTTGAACTTTTAGCTTGTATAAATAGCAAATCTTTTGGAAAACTGATATTTATTATTGACAGATACAGTTAAAGACTCTAGCCCAGATATGATACTAGTTTCAACTTAAAAAAGTTTGATGAAAACAACCTTTAGTGAAGAAATTGTTTTATCTCAGTACAATGAAAGGTATCAATAACAAAATAAAGATTCTCTGTAGAACAGTTGTTTCCAAAACTCTATTATTGTCATCCAGAGCTATCTTAAGGAAACAATGACTTCTGCCCTGCTAAGGAAAATCACAACTTTCAGAGGAACAACCCAAGGATACACTTTATCTTGAAGAATAATAGGTCTCATCACGAGCTGGCTTATCATAATCACAGATATTATAACTTGTTGACTTTGCCAATACTGTGCACCACAACAGGGCAATGACTCAAGATTGTTGCAATCAAAAGACAAGGGGTCTCATCACAAGCCAGCTTGTTCAGCAAAGTTATAAATCAAGTGAATGACTGTTTCATAATTTGGCTACCAAACCAAGACATTGTTCTTTAAGAGTAAAAAAGAAAATCAAAGCAATAAGTATGGATATGGACTTTTCTTTGAAAGTTGTAGGCTGCCTTAAGTAGGATACAGGATCATTGTTGGGTAACAGGTAACCCTGTCGAGGCTATAAACGCCTGCTGGCAGTAGAGGCTCTACCTACGACAAATGAGCATATTTAAAACTGGTTTACAGAGAAGACTTTGTTTCATATTTACAAGACCAAGTAATGACCATGGAAAATTTTAGGGGCTAATGTTCGCCCAGTGGGCTAATTTTCCATGATTTTTCCACAAAAAAGATTCGCCAATTTCCAATTTTATAAAAGATGATTCGCCCAAATTTTAGAATATAAAATTATTTTACCTTAAAAATCGCCAACATTATATAGAGACTATATATAAAATAATTATAAATTTGATTAATTTTACAAATATATCAATAAACATTTATAATTTGCATATTAGGGATTAGTGAGATTCGCCAATGTTTTAAACTTCAAGAAAAATTTCCATCCTTAAAATTTTCCTTGGTAATGACTGATGTAAATACAAGGACTAGCCCGAGGAATCAAATAATCAAATTGGAAAATAGTTGAAACAAAATATCATTGATAGGTTAGAGCATAATGTACTTTATCTTTCCATAATAAAGTTTAATTTTCTAAAAAAAATTTTGTTTTGGAAGTTTAGAAAATTCAATAGAATAACAGAGATAACTAGTTCTTCCAAGTGAATCGCCAATTGTTGTGGCCACCAACAACCCCCCTCTTTATTTGGTATTAGCAATAAGACTATGTAAGTGGGGACCCTTAGTCAAAAAATTCAAAAACTCAACTCATATATGTTACTCCTTAAGAAACATTGCATCGCGCAAAGAATGATAGGGTATTTTCTTATGAGTCAAAATGGTAAAATGCGAGATTGCAATGCAAACTCCATCGCATCGCATGCATTAAGAAAAGCTCATGTTAGAAAACCTTAAGAAAACACCGATATGCGAAAACACCGATATGCGATATTGCATATCGCATCTCGCGAAATTGCATATCGCATCTCGCGAAATTGCATGAAAGACACATAACGATTTAATGATTAAGAGATCTACGATCTTGTGATACAACGATCTGTGATCTTCCGATACTGCGATCCGCGATATTTTGATAGCGTGATCAAGCAACCTTGTGATAGCACAGCACGATGAAATTGCGGTAATGCGATACATCGATATGCGATACTGCGATGTAGATCGCAGAAACATTCCATCGCAAATTTTCCTGGCTCAATATTCAAGAAAAAATGTTTCTGGTTATGCGCTTTAATGATGATTAATGTATTATATGCCAGTTGTTAATAAAATATGGTTTTGTGTTATTCGAAGAGCCGGTTCACATCAGGTGGCGTGTTTTTGCATATCTGTAGCATTTAAAACTTTCCTGTCATTATTTATTATCATTACTCTCCTCACCTGTGAACTGCAGGAACGAAAAACAAAAGTTACACAAAGCAATGTGCAAGAAGCTATGAGGAAAAAGGGTAAAACTCCAATTTTCAAAGACAGAGAAAAGACGCTCTCATAAACAGATACCGCAGATTCACAGAATGCTACTGAGCCATCCATTACAGATCTTTCATATACAGCCATGGTTAAATGAGCACTAAAGGATGCTGATATCAACAGGCAGTTTAATGATTAGGGTGAAGAGCTCACAAGGACATTATTTTTACAAATTTTGAAGCTTTATACCCGATAAAGATGAAGAGGCGCAAAAGGAAAAAAAATGCATCAGAGAAGCTGAGTTCAAAGAACGGAGGCAGTTTATTATTCGAGAAGGAAAGCCCTCTAATGGCTCAGTCACCTGTAAGCCCGAGAAGTGCAAGGAAGCAATAAAAAAAAAAAAACTAGAAATAGAAAGCTAAAGAAAAGGCAAAAGCAATCCAAAGGGTTAATCAAGTGAACTGAGATTATTACTGGGCATACACAGTAAATCCACATAGTTAGAGGATGAATCTCGAGTATATCATCGACTTTGCTGAGAAGGTGGTGCCAGCTCTTACCAATTCTATTTTCTTAGCTCAACCAAAAGCGGAAGACAGTCAGCCGACTCTACCCAGGCAAATATTGAATGCTTGCAACATTAAGGAGAAAATGCAGAAATAGTTAGATATTAGATTTAATTTTTAGAAATAGTTTTGCTTTATTTTTGCTTAGAAAAAGGGCGGTCATTTAAACCATATCCTAAAACTGTGTAATTAAGTTATTTAGTTAGTAGTATTTAAACCCTTCTCATGCATTTAGAGAAGGGTCCATAAATTTATCAAAAACTTGTCCTCAGAACATGCACTTTTGCACCCTAAGAGGAGGTTTTGGTGAATGAATGGATCAAGATTTGTTGATGTTTGCATTTGATGTCTGCTACTGATGTTGCACTTCTGTACTCTTAGTGGATGTTAGAGCAAGGAGAGATAAATCATTGTCGCTTGAAGCTTATGAGTAGGACTAGTCATAAATGGTACTTTTATCTCTTAATCATTTCTGCTTATATATTAAAGTGATATACAGTTTTTAGTTGTTTATATATTATTGCATGAATGCTTGAGTTATCATTTGGCACTTTTGTACAGTGATAGCTATTTATTTATGCTTAATGTATGAATAGCTCATTATGCGATATGTTTTTCACAACTGTTTCATCTAACTTTTTATGCGAAGTGGTTCATCCTTATTAATTTCCTTTCTTATAATCGTTGAATGATCTTTATTACCAGTTGTTGAAATCTTTTTAGATCGCATAATAGAAGAATTACATCCCGAGTTAGTATATACTTAGATGTTGCTGCTTATTAGATTACAATAGCATAGCATTAGATTACAATTAGAATTAGAATATCTTAAATTAGGAACTGTTAGACTAGGAACATCAAACTCTACACACACACACTCATAGATTGGGAAACTGGTCCCATTATCCCCAGTCGGACCCACTATACCAAACGGATAAGGAGCTGCCAACCAACGTCCAGACCGGGTGGGTATCCCCCTTGTTGTAGACCCGATTTTCGAGGCTTCAACAGGTTGATAGGCCCCACAAAGTACATGCCCCACTTCTCAAATGGCTCAAAGGTCACTTGAGGATGCATGAACATTTCATCCTTTCGATTGGGTTTCCCCATCCTTTGACACCGATTGCACTGGATGACATATCTCCTCACATCCTGATGAAGAGTGGGCCAATAGTAGCCGGCTTGTAGTATCTTGAAGGCAGTTCCTTTTGCTGCAAAATGACCCCCACAAGGCCCATCATAACAGGTCAGGAGGATGTCAAAAACTTCCTGCTCCCTGACACAGCTTCTCAAGATCTGATTTGGGCCAAGTTTGAAGAGATTTCCCCCAATCCAAGTGAAAGGGGCACTTTTCCTTACTGACTTGCTCTTCTCTTTTGAGGATAAGTGTGGTGGGAACTGTGCTGAAACCAAGTAGTTTTCTATATCAGCAAACCATGGAGAGAGTACTGAGATGCAAACAGGTGTTCATCTAGCATTTGATCATCCACCATTATTTCTTCACCTGCAGGCAAATTTACTCCAGACAAAAAGTCAGAACAACATTTTCTTTACCAGGGTTATCAACAATGGTCAAATCAAACTGTTGTAGTAAAAGAAACCATCTAAGTATGCGAGAATTTACATCTGGTTTGTTCATTAAATATCTAATTGCAGCATGATCAATGTACTTAAAGGTTTAATAGCCTGTGATATAATGTTTGAATTTGTTTGAGGAATGCACTACAACTAGGAGTTCCTTTTCGGTGACTGTTGTTATAGACATTTTTGTGCCTCGCAGCATGGAGCATGAAATGTCAATAATTACAGGGATCCTCAGTCCCTAAACATGTTGTTCTTACCCCTAGAAGAACAAGGTCAGCAAACCACAGCACTTCCCATCAGTTCTCCACCTGAAAACACTCAAAAACAGGCTATTTTTGGATCATGTCAGCTGCTCCACTGAGCAACTGCGCTGAATGTCAACTGCTCCTCCTTGTACCTGCGCTGAAAGTCAACTCCAATGAAGGCTACCTGCGCTGGGCGAGATTGGCCAAGTGGCACAGTCATTCTGCAAGGTGTCAACTGCCCAGGAAGCTTCCAAACTGACACTTGGTTCAAGGGATTCGCCCTGTGATGAGTAAGAGGTACTTGATCTCCATGTGTTAGCAAGGATCTCCAAGTGGACTCAAGAACTGAAGTTTAACTAAAGTGGGAGAGGACACTAGTCAGCTTTATGCCAGCCTCAAGCTGACTCATCCTTTCTCCAAATCTCCTATATATAGAGCTCTTCTATGAGGTCTAAGGAGGTTGGAATTTTGTGCAAAGCAAGGAAGTGCTGTTGGTTTACAGTTAGAGCTATTGGGTGATTGCTTTTATAGAGGTGAAGAGGAGATTTCTTGCTGCTGGGGAGGTGCTGCTGGATTGGAGCCATTGATGGTTGTAACCTTCTCAGAACCTTTTACTTCTATCAATAAAGCTTTGAATGTTCTCCTATATACTTGTATTGCATTGTTGTATTGTATTTACTTGTATATCTGATTCACTCTAATCCATGCATCAGTTATGAGTACATGTTTTTTATAGTTTCCCTCTCTTGTTTGTGCAGGATCTTTGTGTAGCTGGGCCGGCAAGGGAACAAGGAGCTGGGAGCAAGGGACGAAGAGAGAAGACAAGATCGAAAAAAGCGAAGGATATCGGTTGGTCAATCTTTTCTTCCTTCTCTGTACTTTCATAAAGGAAAATATCAAAGCTTTACTTTCAGTTGTTGCTAAGGAACTATTGCCCTTAGAGTAGGGATAGGGTCATTCCGAGTCGGATACTTTTCCCCACAACAACTGTATAGTTTAGCTCCACCTTTGACAAGTTGTTGCTTATAAAGTATATGGCATAAGGCAGATTTTCATCAATTTGTACCAAGGTTGCTCCTATTACTTTGTTCGAGGCATCTGTGTGAATGTGGAAAGGTAGGGCCCAGTTTGGGCCTCTCAAAATTGGGGCAGTCACAGTCTTGCTCTTCAAGATATCTAGGGCTTCTTGACAGTTTTCTGACCATATAAATTCAACATCTTTACCTAAAATACCAAACAACGGAGTGGCTAGCTTGCTGGAATATTTAATGAATCTTTGGTAATACCCAACTAAGCCTAGGAAACTTCTGACATCTCTCACCTTTTGAGGAGGTGGGACCCTTTGGATGATGGCAATTTTGTTAGGGTCCACTTGTAGTCCTTGTTGAGATATTGCATGACCTAGCACGGTCCCTTCAGTCATCAAAAATTCACATTTTTCCGGACTAAGGGATAGGTTCATCTCAATACACTTGTCTAGAAATTTTCCTAGGTTAGATAAATCTTCTTGAAAGTCAGAGCCATAAGGAGTAAAGTCATCCATGTATATCTCTACTGCATCATGAACTAATTCAGAGAATATACTCAGTACCGCTCTTTGGAAAGTGGCTGGAGTGTTACACAAACCAAAAGGAAGGACTCGGTATGCAAAGGTACCCCAAGGACAAGTGAAAGTGGTCTTATCTTGGTCTTCTGGGCTAATCTAAATCTGATTGTACCCACTAAAGCCATCTAGGAAAGAGAAAAACTTTTCCCCTGCCAGACCATCTAACACTTGATCTATGAAAGGTAAAGGAAAATGGTCCTTTTTAGTGGCTTTGTTCAATTCGCGATAGTCGACATAGATTCTCCATATACCACTTTTTTTGGCGCTAGCACCAAAGGAGAGACCCATTCACTGTCAAAGATGGGATAGATGAACCCTGCATCAAGCATTTTCTGCAGTTCTTCCTTAACAATATCTTTAAGTGCTGGTTTCATCCTCCTTTGAGGCTGCCCGACTGGCTTGCAACCCTCCTTGATGTATATATGATGAGTACAGATTGAAGGGTGCACTCCCTTCATATCCTTATAGCTCCAAGCAAAGGCATCTAAGTGCGTTCTCAGCAGGCTACACAGTTCCTTCTCCTGGGAAGTGGATAGGGATGGATTGATTTTCAAGGTTCTTTCTAGACCGAACTCTATATTCTTAACACAGAGAGAAGTGGAGTCGGTCGCACAAAGATCAGTTGAGGGGTTGTTTTTGGTTTCTCTTACTATGTCCTCTAAGGGCGATACACTGGGAGGTGGATTCTGAATCAGATTTTCAATCATATCATCCTCATCTTGTTGTTTTCCTCCCATGGCAATTTCTAATGTACAACGCGGTGCAGAATAAACTTCATCCTCATCTTCCTCCTCCAACCAAAGAGGTAGATCATGTTCTAATGAAGGTTTGGTAGGAGGATATAGGATTAACTTATTGGACATATGATCGTTATTTATGGTAATGTTCCCTGCTCAACAACTTATGTAGGCATCGGTGGTAGCCAACCAAGGTCTTCCCAGAATGAGAGGATACCGAGTGAGCTTTCCCTTCGGCTAGAGAACTAAGAAATCAGCAGGGTACTCCCAAGAATCAATGGAGACAATCACATGTTCTACAATCCCCTCAGGGGTCATCGTGGCGCTGTCTGCTAGTTGTAGCACAGTTGTGGTCTTCCTTAAGGAACCCTGAAGGTTGAGTTTGAGCATTGTTTCCTTTTTCATAACATTAATAGAATCTCCCAGATCAATCAAAGTGTGTGGGATCATGGTGCCATTAATGTGGACATCCACTATTGGGCTTCCAAGGTCTAGCTATTTTGGAGAGATTACCTGCCCCAACATCAGGTCGGACAACTGCCCTATGACTTTGATGGTTGGGGCATCTCTCTTGCACCTTCTTGGATGCCGAAAGCACTTCTCTTTAATCAACCTATTGTAGATAGGAACATCATTTATGGCTTGGAGAAGTGGTATATTTACACATAGATGTTTCAATTCCCCCAAGAGTTCAGTTTCTTCTGGGGTAGGTTGGATTGTCATGGATAGTCTGTCAGGAAAGGATGGAATTGCTTTCGGTTCACTTTCCTCTTTATTTTCCTCAACCTTCCTAGGTGGAGGCTAACTATCTGGGAGAACTTTCCCAGATCGTAGGTTTATCTCCTGAATCTCCATAGCATAAGTTGGGCATGATGGTTCCCCACTATACCCTTGCTGAGCCTGTCTGTTATTCAGGTTCGGTTTTGGCTGGGCAGGAATTTGGGGTTGGTTTGGAGGAGCAAGAGGTAACAGTTGTGGTTGGGTAGGTGGTGGAGGCAAAAGAGCGGGGAGAGAGTCATATTGGGGCCTCCACCCCTGATGAGGTGCATTCCATTGAGGTGATGGTTGAGCATAGGATTGAAATGAATGGTTGACTGATTAGGCATGATATTGAGATGTGAAGGACCAAGGAGGAGGCATGGACCATGAAGGATGATCAGGGGCACCCCAAGAAGGTATGGAAGTGACTGTGTTGGGGTTGTAGTAAGCCTAGGATGTCCCTTGCATCCCTTGCTGGTATGGTCTAGGTCCATGCGGCCTTCTTTGGTTTATGTAATAGAGTTGTTCAGTGGCTTCCCCAACCCCTTGATATATAGCTTTAAGTCCAGGCAAGGAAGGGCACTTATCTGTAGAATGATTCTCCTCACAAACTGAACAAACCTCTATAGAGTTTAATGGGCATTCGTTCCTAGGATTCCTCTTGGTGCATCTAGAGAAAAAGATGGCCAAAGCCCTCTCTGCTTCCTCTTGTTTCCTTTTGATATGCAAGGTATCCATTATCATGGCAAGTGTCTGCAGCATCTCACTCTTGAAATCTTCCAGCATGGTTCCAATTTCCCACTTAGTGGATGAGTTAGAGGAAGAGGTACTTGCTATGGGTTTACTCCCCCTACCCTTCTTGTTGGGTGCCCTAGAATGCTTTCTAAAAATAGTCTTTATGTCTTCATAGGATAGTTCGTAGATGTCTCCCCCAGCCAGTAGATGGAGGGTGTCTAAAATATCTTCCCAAATTCCCCTGAGTAGGACCATCTTTAGAGACTCAAGGTCAAGTGTACACCTGACCATTTTATAACTGAGCTGGAACCTTTCCTCATAGTCTTCCAGGGAATCATCACTTCCTATAATCATTTGGAAAATTTCTTCTTTAGTATCTTTTGACCTACAATAGTCTCGCTACTTGTGGTTAAAGGCTTGCTGCATCTGAGCCCAAGTTGTGATACTATTGCCAGGTAATCCCATGAACCACCGCAATGCTGCATCCTTGAGAGTAGAAGGGAATAGTTTCAACTTTTGCTCATCCTCTGCATAGTCATAGGTTCGATAGATAACAACAAACTCAAACAAGAAGGTTTCAGGATCTTCTGTAGTCAGACCATGGAAATGAGGTAGGGCAGAAGGGCTTATATTCTTCATTTTGGTGTCCCCATCGGTCTCTCAAATGGTAAAGGTACCCTCTATTATCTCTCCATTCCCCCTAGCATTTCTGTGTTCAGCCATTAGCTCTAAAGGAATGTTTTCTTCTTCTTCTTCACCTATAAGTTATTCAAATATGTCTGGCTATTCTCCTAAGGGTTCTTCTTGATTGCAGCCACCGAAGAAGAGATAAGGTTGGTTGTGTGAAGTAGTGGGGGTGTTGGGCAAAAATTTTCCTAAATTATCTCTATTCCTACGAGGCATGAAAGGAAATATTTTTGGTTGGTTTTTGTTTCTTTTTCCCCACACTGATAGTACCTGCAAAACTGAAATTGATTGAACAAACGAATTGCAACTAACTGAAATGAACTTGTTGAAATGAAATTATAGAATTGAAGAGGAAAGAAAAAGAAATGCAGAACTGAAAGAAAGGAATGACTAATCTACTTTTGATGAAATGAAATTGCAGAATTGAAGAGGAAATCAAAAGAAACGTAGAACTAAAAGCAAGGAAATGACTAATTTTCTTTTGTTGAAATAAACTATTAGCATAATGTTGCAATAGAAAATAGAAGAACGCAGTAATCACAGAATACTCTGACGCTTCCCTGGCAATGGCACCAAAAAGTGGTGGGCACCAGTATTGCAACAATAATGCTACAACTCCTAGGCTGCCTACTTTACTCTTATCAACCTGGTAGTTTGTAACAAACTTGGAAGCAATGGTGCTATATGCACAAGTACTAGTTCTTACTGCAGGTTGTCACTTGGTCAGCCGACGCAAGATCACTAGGAGCTCAAGCAAAATTCTATGGATTCCAAAAGAAGCTCTATATGTGATGAAATGATGGAAATACTATTCTACAAATACTACTCTGACTGCAGAAAGGAGAAAGACTAAAATGTAAAGCAAACTAGTGAACCCTAATTAACCAACTAATTCTACTTTTTCAGAAAGCGCTATGAAAACCTTGAAAAGAATTCCATTACCTAATCAAGGAAGTAAACAACATCTAACTAAGCTATTTCTAGAATTAAATAAGAGAAAAGCATCTTTTTGGATTTTTATGTATTTTCATGTGAATGTGTCATGCATGTAATTTATTTGTTCGTGAATGTGGCAGCGAATAGTTGGCGATGGAGAGCCGTTTTGGGACTTGAGAGGTTGTCGGATGGTGTGGATGGGTCCTAGGAGGTCTCAAGTGGCCTTCTAGAGGCTTTTTCCATACTCGGCCTTCAAAAGAAAGCCTATAGGAAAATCTACAGGAGGACACAGGAAATCTACAGGAGGAAAAACAACGTTCTACATGAGACCTACAAGAGGAGGCCGAGAGCAGTTTTGGTTGTTTTGAGGGTGTGAGAGTGGGTGGAAAAGGTGGATGAGGGTTGGAATGAAGTGTTAGGGCATCTATGGTCTACCAAGAATCATTAGGAGAGAGGAATATGATTGGATTTTCTCAAGGAGAGAGGAAGAAATTCTATGGGAAATGAAGGAAACTAAGGCAGAATTCAGGGGAGACTTGGGCGACCTATAGGGCATGGATCAGATGGAGGATGGAATGGCTGATAGGCTGGCCTACTGCTAGAAGATATCTACTACATAACCAACTATCAGTCAACCAATGAGATTAAGCAAGCAAGGAAATAAATGCATCTAGAAAAACTGATTTTTTGCATCAAAGTAAACTATGATCTATGAAAGGAAATGCTAATGACCATTGCATGAAAGAAGAGCATGAAAGAATATTGTTTCTAATAAGGAAATGAGCGTAATGAAGAAGTTATGAAGCAAAGCAAACTAGACTATGAACCAAATTGAAAGCTACAAACACTAGAAGTCCTATGAAGGAGGAAAATTTGTGTTTTTGGGGTAGCAAGAGGGTCTTTGCCTCAAATCATTGTCCCAAAGGGAGGAAGAGAGGCCAAGGCAGTGTTTCTAGCCTTTTGGATATTTTCTTTATCACTGCTTAACCTACTATAGAAAGCACAAATGGAAGCAAACTACTGAATCATCAAAAACAACCTATTCTTAGCCATAAGAGGAATGCATCTAATAGCAACCTAATCTACAAACCGAAATGAAAACATACAAATACATGTAAAGAGGAGCTTGGCTGCTTGGATTGGGCCCTAACCCAAGAGCTTCAGGCCTCTAAGGTAACTCAGTGCTAACTCAAAAAGGATTCCATCTTTATTCTCAAAACCAATAACAAGATTACATGAACTGTTAAGATAATAAGCTCGAAGTTGAGCAGAGTTTACATAAGAAAAACTACAGCACAAATCCAACAAAAATCTGACAAAAATCCAACCCTAGTGAGGCCATAGGCCTATCTACTTATACAAATGAAGCTCCCAATAGATTCCTCAAAATTAGGGAGGCTTGGCTCCAAAAACTCAAGATAAACATCAGTTATCCTCCACTTGCTCGGCTGCCTTCTAATGCATGACTTGGTTGCCTATACTCCGAGCTGAATGAAGGGGAATTCGAAGTGGGGAGTAATAAATGAGGGGGATTCCCTCCTATAAATCCTCTCCTTTGTCCACTTCGAGTTATTGGTGCCATTTGTCCACTGGATCCTCGACTTTGACCACAAAATTCATCAAAAAACTGAATTAAACACATATTAGACCACTAGGTTACGAGGTAAAATTAGCCCATATAATTACCCATTGATGAGGTTCATCACTTTTGTTAGTTCAATTTTGGAGCTCTCTCTGTGTCATACTCTTAGACACTTACAAATTTATTGGAGCACCCTTGGAGGAGTGTGGAATAATTGGAGTTTCGGAGCAAGAAGGAAAAGGAAGAGTAGGAAAATCCAAGACGACATCAGGATCAACAGCTACAATGGGTTTTTTTTGCAGGTACTGAGTGGCATATATGTTTTCCTCACTGGCTTTGGCATGCATGGCATATGCATGTGGTTTATTAGTCATGATTTGTCATTGGCATGGAGGATTTCCTGGATTAACAATAGATTTTCCTAGCCTTGCCTTTTCCTAGATATCCATGTTGTTGTGGGTTCAATTCTTTGTTTTTTTGTTTGGTTCTCATGTTTCCTTTAGCTTGGGTTGAGTTACTTGTTCCTGGAAACCCTGGGTGGACAAATGCTCTTGAAGCCCTATAACATCTTAGGTTGGGTTACTAGTCCTAGAAGCCTTGGTTGGAAAAATTCTGTGGAAACCCTTGGTGGGTTGAGTTACTAGTCATAAAAGCCCTGGTTGGACAAATGCTCTAGAACCTCGACAATATTTGTGGGTTGAGTTACTAGTCTTGGAAGCATTGGTTGGAACAAATGCTCTAGAGCCCTAGAAGGCATAGGTAGAGACCAATCTGGCGATGGTTTTGTGATGTCCAACCGTGAGGTGGAATCACTGTTGATGGGTTGAGGTGGTTTTGCCTCTAGAAGCCTTGGATGGTTTTGATTTATGTTTTTTATGAGAACCCACATTCATGATTGGAATATGGTATGGGGTGACTGGCTGAAGAGAGATCTGGCTCAGCCATGTCTAAAGTCAGGTGGTTTGTGGAAGTACTGAACCTGGTTGGCTTGTGCATCATTAATAAGAGGTTATTTCTCCTTGTTAATTCATGAGTATTATATTAGTTTATATGTGTATTATATGTCTATTGTTTCCTTGGTATCTATGTTGCTATTATGATAGTTATGAACATGTATTATGACAGTAGCTATGTATGGCTCTCATCATGTTTTTACTTGTAAATGAATGAACAATTTATCTATGGCCTTGTTGGGCGCAACTCAACTTGGTATAATTTTGGTCAAAGACTCCGCATTTTTAGGAGAGGAGAACGTAGAGTTTGTGGAGTTCTATTCATCAGGTAGTGTCTAAGGGATTTGGGGTGGGTCAAAGCCCCTTATTTTGTAATGGGCAACGAGAGTTAGTTCATTGTTTTGTCGGATACATAGTATGCGGACCATAGTTTTGTAGTAATGGAATCTATATAGGGACATGTAATACTTTGTCAATGATAGCTAAGTCATAAATGAATGATTGTTCATATTTTCTATATTTAGTTTGTATTTTGGGTCTTAAGGGAAGGCCCTGCAACTGAGTGAGCATGCCACCTACAACTGGGTGCACAGGTCGAAGAAGTGTATTTATCGAAATATCCATCTTAATAAAGAAGAAGAGGATTTAGAAAAGTCTTGTGTATCTGTCTTCATTATCTATGTTTATACATATTGTTATGCATGCTTTTTACCTAATTATGTGAAAGATTACATGTTATACTATTCTCTTATATGTTTACATGATAAATGAAAATATGTGAAGTAAATCAAGGCGTGAAGTTATTTATGTATGTGAAGTTGTAGATAGATATAAAACATAATTAAACACACGTATGCCACATCGCGCATATCTCTCTGGTTGCAAAAACCTGGGTCTGCAACCTCCCATAACCACTTCGAGTGAGACTGTAATATGCTTGCATGTCATTTTCTAAAGGGCCAGTGATTGAGGGTTTTGTTGGTGCGTAGTACACTTTGAACATGGGTGCGTTGCTAGGACTGGGATCTATTTGAGAGATATTTTTTTGTGTTCATCGAAGAAGGAAATCCAGGAGTGGTTTGAATAAAAAGAGCGAGAATTTGCAGAAGTATCTCTATATAGTACAACACGAGATCTTATTCTGCTAATGAACTATAAGAATGGGTATCAAAGGTTACCGAGCATGGGACTAGTTTCAAAAATGACAAGCCTACCACGTCAAGCCCAAAATTGATACAACGACTCAAGAATATTAACAACAGGATCTCAAGATTGGTTGATTTTTGGATTAACAGTGTCCTGGGAGGATTTATTACTAAATTCACAATAAACACGCCTGCATCTTACAATGAATATTTTTAAAGGTTCCACGAGGTGAGTAATTAAACTCTTTGAAGTTGTGGATTAAAATTCTTTTATGTGAAAAGGACGTACTACAAATGCATTCGGATTAATGTTTGGATGAAGAGGGAATAAGTCTAAAACAGGACCAAGATCTATGAGAAGTGGGAAGTGATATAGAGTAGAGCATGAACCAAAGACCTTTATTGAGACTAACTATAGTCCCTCGTTAGTTGGGTCCAAGAGTGAAGAAGAAGGAAGTAACCCCTCAACCCTACGGTATTCCCCCTCCCATCCTAAAGGTGCATCGAAGTTAGGAATTGAGAAAAATTAGGGCATCTTTGGGATTCCCCATCCATCTACGCCCCTTACCCCACATCCCCCTCCCCATAATTACCCTAACCCCCTCCCCCCGCCCTCCACCTAGCCCCTTGAGAATAAAAATGGCTGATGACATTAAGCTACCTATCTTTAAAGGACTTGGGTCAAAGGATCCTAACCAGTTCTGGTTCATAGCTGTTGCAGTATTGAAAGCGAGACAGATCACTAACGAAGATGTAAAGAAGGTGCAGCTCATCATGACGTTGCGAGAAAGAGTGTTGACAAGGTACATGAAGTACTCTGTGACTAATCTGGCTACTTCATTGGATGATATTAAGAAAGCATTGGTATCAGAATTCAAGAAACCGAAGGCAGAATCACAATGCATCACGTGTTGGGTGTGTGTTATATTCTTCCACGACTAGCCCTAGTAGTGAAGTCAGCGGGTTAGAGGGGGCATGGTTAGCGGATCCTTCATTATGTTCGGTGCAGCTCCCCGGGGAAAAAAACTTTGGACCCTATATTAGGTGGGTGGACCTACCTATTGTTTTGTGCATGGTTTTCACACATGGTTTTGGGCATGATGGTTTTCTACCCATGGCATTTTGTAGATCTGGTCAAGGGAACTACAGTTATGTTCTAATCCAGGGTTAATGGACTGGGGTTTATGGATGCTTCAGCATGTATATATATGTATAGTAACATTGAAAAGAATATAATGAAACATCAATCTGGTAGTCCTGATTTTGGGATCCACGGGAAAATCTCTATGTATATTTGTTTTATGTTTTATGCTCTTGCCATTGTTTATTTTTTGTTTTTAGTATTCGTATGCAAGTAATTTATGTATGGCGCTAAAACCTACATCTGGTATCAGAGAAGTTTTGGCTTCAAGGGGACACCTTGGGGTTTTTCTTGGGCTTATTGTAGACCCTATTCAGTGAGATATTTGCATGATCGATTCTTGTGGTGAAAGAAGATGGTGAGTAGTGGAAAGATAGAGATCGAGAAATTTAATGGTCAAAATTTTGAGTTGTGGAAACTCGAGATGGAGGATCTACTGGTGGATAAAGATCAATGGATCACAATAGATTCGGGTACTAAACGAATGACAATTTCAGTTGAAGACTGGGCAAAGTTGGATCGGAAGGCAAAGAGCATAATACGGTTGTCTATCTCAGATTCAGTATTGCTGAATGTATGTGGGACAAGTCAGGGGCTTTGTACCAATCTAAGTCTCTGTTGAATAAATTGTTCCTACGAAACAAGTTGTATAACCTAAGGATGAAGGACGGATATTTGGTGACAGAGCATCTGAATGCCTTTAATATTGTGGTAAGCCAGTTGTTATTTGTTGATATAAAAATTTAAGATGAAGATAAGTGGACCATTTTGTTGTGTTCACTACCAAATTTGTGGGATACTATGGTTGTTGCAATAGGTATAAATGTGACTACCTTGCAGTTTGATGAAATAGTCTCATCCTTGTTGTCAGAGGATATGAGACAGAAAAATATCGAGGGTCGGAATGGTGATGCCTTGTATGTATGAGGACAGTCCCATAATAAAAACAAAACTAAATCTTCGATTGGAAGCTCTAAATCTCTAGGAAAACCTGTAAATGTGTGATGGAAATGCAGAAAGGAAGGGCACTTCAAAAAGGACTATAGATCTAAAGCTCCTGAGAAAGGAAAGGGATCTGATGATGCTCCTTCTATAGAGGTGAAAACCACCTCAAATGAAGGTGGGGATGTGCACTTGGATTCTTCTTCAAGTACACATGTAGATTATGAGGCATGGTTGATTGACTCAGGTGCATCCTTTCACTTCACTCCCCACAGGGAGTGGTTCTGTTCCATCAGTGGGTAATTTTGTGTACTATGTATCATTTATAGATGAATTCTTAAGGAATACATGGATATATTTCCTTAGGAATAAATCTAAAGTCTTTGATAGGTTTAAATAATTTAAGGCCATGGTAGAAAACTAGAAAGAAGAAGAATATAAAGGTGTTGAGGATAGATAACAATGGAGAGTTTTGCAAGAAGGAATTTGAAGAGTTCTGTAAGAAGTGTGGTATAGCATGGAAGAATACTACTCCATACACACCTCAACAAAATGGAGCCATAGCCAAAATGAGCAAGACTTTGATGGAAAAGGCAAGAAGATTTCTCAGTGGTGTCGGCTTAGGACATGAATTCTGGGTGGAGGAGGTGGAGACTACATGTTACCTGGTCAATAGATCACCTTCATCAACATTGGAGGATAAGAATCCACAAGAGGTATGGACCAGTAAGAATCCCTCCTTTCACATAGGAGGGTATTTGGATGTGATGCATATGTACATGTTCCAAAGGAGAAAAGAGCCATGTTGATAGTAAATATGAAAGGTGCATCTTTATTGGGTATAAGGATGGTTTAAAAGGTTATAAGCTTTGGAACCTAGAATTAAGGAAGGTTGTGTACAACCACGATGTGGTATTTAGAGAGTTGAAAGATGTTATTAAACATTAATTGCTACCAAAAGAACCTGAGAAGATAGAGTTTGAGCTAAAGGAGGAGGAATCTGACTCTACAATGGAAGAGGAATCAGAAGATGAAGAGCCACAAACTCTAGTTGTGAGAAGATCAGTTCGGGAAGAAGGTAGCCAAAAAGGTATAGTCTAGCTAATTTATGTTCAATTTTTTCTTTATCTAGTACTGATGATGATCCCAGAACTATCAGGGAAGTAGTAGATTTAGTGGATAAAAACTTTGGAATGAGGCCATGGTTGATGAAATGGAATCTTTGCACAAAAATGAGGCTTGGGATCTGGTGGAGTTTCTATCTAGAAGGAAACCCATTGGAATAAAATGGGTGTTTAAGAAGAATATGAATGCAAAAGGAAAGGTGGAGAAATACAAAGCTCGGTTGGTAGTAAAAGGTTATTCCCAAGTGTGGGAAATTGATTTTGGTGATATTTTTATCCTGTTGCCAAGGTATCTTCTATTAGATTACTTTTATCAATTGTTTCTCATTTTGATTTTGAGGTAGAACAGATGGATGTGAAGACAAAATTTCTTCATGAGGATTTGGAAGAAAAGATCTACATGAAACAACCTAAAGGCTTTGCTTTCAAGGGTAAGAAAGAACTGGTCTGCAGGTTAAAAAATTATCTGTATGGGTTAAAACAAACACCAAGGATGTGGTATCAGAAATTTGATACATATATATGGGGACTTAGCTTCATCAGAAGCAAAGTAGATCATTATGTGTATTTTAAATTAATTATTGACCGAGTTATTTATTTGGTCTTGTATGTGGATGATATGTTGTTGATTGGAAATAACAAAGAAATTATCCATGAATTGAAGACCCAATTGTCCTCCAAATTCGACATGAAATGTCTTGGTGCTTCAAACTATATTTTGGGCATGGAAATCAAACGAGATCGGGCAAAGAGGAAGCTCTGGTTAAACCAGAGGAGGTATGTTGAGACAATACTGCAAAGGTTTAATATGCAGGATAATATACTAGTGAAGCTTCCTATTCATGTAGGTGTAAAGTTATCTGTTGAACAATGTCCCAAGACACAAGAAAAGGAAGAGGACATGTCGCATGTTCCATATGTAAGTGCAGTCGGCAGCCTGATGTATGAAATGGTCTATACTAAACTAGACATTGCACATGTAATGGGCGTATTGAGCAAGTTTATGTAAAAACCAGGGAAGGAGAATTGGACAGTTGTGAAGCGGGTTTTCAGGTATTTTTGCGTGGCACTAGTGATTATGGTCTATGCTACCAAGGAAGACCAAGATTGGATAGAGTTTTGGACAACTATGTCTTTGTTAATGCAGACTGGGTTGGAGATCTAGATCAGAAGAGATATAAAATTGGGCACGTGTTTAACCTATTTGGAGGTGCAGTCATTTGGATGAGTAAGAGACAATCTCTAGTGGCACTTTCAACTACAGAGGTAGAATACATGGCAGCCACTCATGCAATCAAGGAAGCAGTTTGGTTGCAAAGATTATGGTCAAGTATGGGGTTAGTATAGCGAGCTATAAGGATAGAATGTGACAGCCAAAGTGCAATTTTCTTGGCAAAGAACCCTTCTTATCATTCAAATACAAAGCACATTGTTGTTCAGTATCACTTTGTAAGGGATATGGTTGAGGAAAACAAAGTGTTGCTAGTAAATGTGGAAAATTTTAAGAATACTACAGATGCATTGAAAAAGTCTATGAGCACTGAGAAGTTATCTTGGTGTAGATAAACAATGGAAATTGCATGGTTGGACCAATGACTAAGCTCTCCTATGGCCCCCTTGTGGAAAGAAAATAGAAAGTGGGAGAATTTTGGGAGTGTGTTATATTCTTTCCACGACTAGCCCCAGTAGTGAAGTTGGGGGGTTAGAGGGGGGCTGGCTAGCACCCCGTTCATTGCATCAGGTGCAATGGGGGGGAATCACCCTGGGGAAAAAAAATTGGACCCTATATTAGGTGGGTAGACCTACCTATGGTTTTGTGCATGGTTTTCGCACATGGTTTTGGGCATGATGGTTTTCTACCCATGGTATTTTGTAGATTCGGTCAAGGGAACTACGGTTATGTTCTAATCCAGGTGTTATATGGAATTTTCATCTATAGCTAAACACATTTTCCCTAGGTGGGTACCAGAACAACATAAAGAAAGTAGTTTAACCTTTTCCTATAGTAGATATATGAGATGAAGGAACTTACTTGTAGTCTTTCACTTCCATGATCCCCTCTGAATTGCTCTGATCGCTCCCACTTGAACTAAATCCGCTCAATTGGTACCTATGTCAACAAAAACATAAACAAAAAACAATCAAAGCATACATGATCTATCTACTATAAACCAATGGAATCGAAGACATTGAAACACATAATTATCATAGATATGAACAGGAATATGAGAAAAGGAATAAACCCTTTATTAATGTAGAAGGAAGAGTTTCACCCAATCAGTTCGATCCTATGTCACTCCTCCAGCTTCAGGCCAACCCTCTCCACATCAAAAGCACACCAATCCAATAGCATAACATTGCTTAACATGAACTCAAATCTCAAACCAACCGAATTTCCTTACAAAATTTAGATTCTAGCCCCCTGATCACTATTAGGAGTGCTCAATTTAATGGAAATGGAGGTGGTTCTGTCATAAATGAGGGTATTGAATGGCCTTCCAAACTTGGAGTTAGTTTCCATGGAGCAAGAGATGAGAGGATAGGAGGTTAATGGATCCTTAGTCTATCCAATTTCAAGCTCATACGAAGAGATAAGAGAAGGGATCCTTCTAGAATGATCTAGAATCAAGGAATATTACTAGAACCATATGCAAATTCGCTCAATCTCACCCAGCGTAGGTTAAAGATGGCCTAAGTGCACTACAGTGTAGGCCTGAATGGGATTGCTTGCTCTGCAGCACAGTTACCCCTGACCAAGGCTGCACTAGTGTTCCAATGAGGAATTTCAGCAAGGCTTCAAACCAGGAAACTTTCATGGAAGGAAGAATTTAATGTGATGACTTGTCTAGGGCATGGAACAACTGAATTAGGCTTTGATGATCCCTAATTGTACTTATCTGAATGTCGGGAATGATGTTCCCAAATAGACCTATAATAGTTTCCCCCTAAAGCATGAAGTCGAAAATGATAATGTCAAGTGATATGCTTTACGATGTGGCAGGGAGGATCTGAAGCGGACGGTGACCTGGATCGATTACAATACATAACATCATGATATTTTGAACTTTTCATGAATTGCTGAGGGAAGGCATACCCATACTCAACATATAAACTTTTCATTACATGTACATAGATAGTCATCTATAGATATAGACCCATGATAGGATGACCATTCATGTAAAGCCATTTTACAGATGATTTAGTACTCTCCTGAAATCATAGCTTGGATGGATGAAACTAGGTCCACGGTCTTCTATCTCGTCCAATCGTTCGCTCAAGTATGAGTCTAACCATGTCAATATGTGATCTATAGTCGAACATGGGAAGACACCGTCTAATTACCAGCCAATAATGTAAGCTGTTAACAAACGTGAGAGAGATCATCGATAATGATAATGATTCTCAAGGTATTGCAATACATTTTGCATGGTGTGAATATATGTTTTGATGTTGAACACCATACAAAGTCTTTCAGTCGAAGGCCATTGATGTCAACCTATCACCAGAAGCGAAAAACTTGCCATTGATGTATGCAAGCCTCAAGGTAAAGGAAGGGTGTTTCTAAGTCAACTTCTTGGATAATGTGCTGATGTCGACAAGAAGTGACTCACCGTAGGAGGGCCTTGATTTATCCCCCATCAAATACACGAAACGATTGTAATGATTTTGGAGACGAAATGTGACTGACGACACAAGGTTCAAGAATGGCGGTCATGAGTTTACTGAGTGACTTCTCTTGAACAAGTCAGCGACACTGAATGAATTGGTAGCTTTGACCCAAAACCAAAGTGATAGATGGTGTGATAGACCATAGATATGATAACCATCAAGAAGATAACCCAACCCAAATAGTCGCAGAGATGAAGTGAAAGTGTCATGTTCAAGAGCGACTTGCTTCCATAAAGTGATTTATCTCTTTTCCCATTTTCCCAGTCATTGCTGACTAGTACCTCTTTATTTTTTAACAAGCTTGAGGAGGATAACATATGCTTGTAGTATAATTCCACCCTTCAGGTGAATCCATCGCTATGTGATGTTTTAACGAGCCTAGTGATTGCGAAACTCGGTCTTGTCATGATGGACAAGTTTGTCACTATTTGATGTTTTAACGAGTTTAACGACAATGAGAACTCGACCCTTTTCATGTTTAGAGAGTTTGAAAAGGGACAAAAAGAAAAATCCACAATTTCTTTTTCATAAATTTGTCTCGCAAGTCTAAAAAAGCGTAAAATAATACAAGAGAGAACGTATTGACCATGTTCGAACAACGTATTCCTTTTTCGTAAATAATCTATCTCAGTCTAGAAAAGGGTTAAACTTACACTGAGTAGATGTCATTTCCAATCTGTTAACCAACTGAAAAGGACAAGCGCTTGCCAATATTTTCATATTTCGAGAGTCTAAAAAGAGCTTAAAGAGGACTCCAGGGGGGTTCCTTTTTCGATGTTTAATAGAGCTTGAAAAAGAGATAAAAGTATGCTCTGTGGTCAAAAGTACAATTCACGATCGTGCACGTCAAATTCATTGTATCAGCTATAAATCTATTCAAAGAACCACCAAACAGATTAAACATACCTGTTTCATTGGTAAAAATAGGTAAAAACTATAGTTTATTTATTAAATGAACATGAAATAACCATAAAACAAGAATTTACCAAGTCATTTTCACCATTTGATATTTACCATTCAGTTTTGTGCTCTGAACCAGTTTTTACCTCGAACTTCAGTAGCTAATTGTGGGAGATTATGTGCATAATTTTAGGCACCGTCTAGACCAGGTAGGAGATCAACCTTTTCTCTTCCATTTAAGTTCATTCTTTTGCAGTTTCAGACAATTTTTTTAGGGTTTTGGGGTCCCTGCGGAAAATATACCTCATTGTGGGATCAGCGCAACCTAACACATCAAAAATTGTGCTGCATTGCACCTAAACAGAAGGGTACCTACTTTGCAGCGCACTGTCTCAAGGCCTGGGCTATGCTGGGCATAGTTGAGAAAATTTTTTCTCCTGTTTTACCCAAAAATCCTTTAGCTTTTTGCATGAAATGGATCCTAACTAAGCTTATGGTTTGATTTTAGGCTTTGATCGGATTAGAATGGTTATTACTTGGTGTGAAAGATAACATGAAGAATAGGATACAGTTTCCCTAAATGATCTAGGTACTATTGAGGCCTTGAGAGATTGTGGGTTACTCAAATACTTCAGGTTGTTCGAGATGAGGCAACAACTAGAACTATTGCAGTTCTTAGTTAATTCATGGGATCCAGTGGATCAAGATTTTTACATAGGGGACAAAGTGCTCCCTATATTGATCGATGATGTTTACTTCCTTCCAGGATTATCGAGACATGGTGCCCCCATATCTCTTTCACGTTCTGCTTGTGGGGGTGAGTCAGCGAGGGACTACATTCGATAGTTTTTCTGGCCAGGTACACAACCTAGAAAATATGGGAAGATAAACATTATGGATGTTCATAATTTGCCTTTGCGAATAATCCTTTTCACTATGGCAAAGTTGGCAGGTAGTTCGATACTTCATTTGGTGAACAGATCATACATGCAATTTTCACTTGAGTGCCTTGATCCAACTATATTCAACTGGTGTGAGGTAGTTCTCTCTTCGATGAAAGAGTAGCTGACCAAAGTAAAGATCGGTAAGACGAATAATTTTAGCTATAGTTCAATCTTGATCGCCTTTACCTTAGAGATAATTCCATTGATGCAACCTCAGCATGTGTCACTAAGTTTGACTAGTCCTAGAGATCCACGGATGCAAATATGGGTTGAGTTGATGGCTCTACATGCTGATCAATCATCAATCTAATTTCCTCCTACATTTTTTAGTTGGCTCAGTCAATAACACATTGTCATTGAGGAACATCCATATGCAGGTATGGATTTTCGTGGAGATCCAGATTTGAGATTACTAGTGGGTGCTCAATGGGGTGCTATAGGTAAATTGTTTTGACCATGTGTTTTGATTTTTTAATTTTTTACATGTTTTTGTGTTTTTGATGTTTCCAAGACTAAACTTAAAATTTTCTCATGCATACAGATGTTCACACTATTCGACTAATGGGTCATCAACAGGAGGCGGGTGAACTAACGCGAAGAAATGTCGAAAGAACAATTCTTTAGGATTTCGATATGATCGAGACACTGGCAGAGTTATAGGATCATATAGAGGGGTTAACCCTAGGTATTCCAGATGTCTGCATCGAGGAGTTACCGATGAGGCTGCAACGCCATACTATTGGTGTACATAACCATTGGATGAGGCTATTGCACATGATAGCTGAGGTTGTGACCTATTATCATGAGCATCATTAGGTCTACTTAGCATGTTTTTCTATATGCATTTTGAGTTTTGAGGTCAGATGACCAACATGTCCTAGACACAAATTTTGTAAAAACTTTAAACATCTATCTATTTTACTTTCAGTGTTTTTATATGGCTATGTGAAATCATATTCAACTATTTATATGAATTAAAAATTTTACTTTTACATGTGTCGTAAATGTCTATTTAACACATAGTTTGATAATGAATCAATCAGTGTGTTAAAGTTCCTAGAAATGTGTTGATATTGCATGTAATCAAAATTTCTTTCCAAGAGATGAACTCTAAGGAACATACGATAAATTTTTGGATTTTGGACGGTATAAACATTTGTAAGTTGCAGTACGACAATTTGTGAGTCCGGCCTAATGATGATTCGTCAATACAAGCGAAATTGCATCAAAGAGGAGTTTGGTCAAAGCGCTATACTCGGCGATATTATTCATAGAAAGACCGATAAAAATCCCTTGAAAACTCACTAACTCACCACTTGGAGAGAATATCGCCCATGCTGCAGAAGATAGGTTCTGCGTACTACAACTAGCACCACAGGGATAACAAACAAATGGTTCCAAAGCTTTCGACATCTGCAACAAATGCAAAGCCTATTAATTAACCACATAAAAACTCTAAAATTCACACTGTGACACATAAACATGGAATCAAAGCATATATACAGTGTTTATTACTACGTAAAATCAACCATAGTAACGTTTCAAATACAACCCGTTTCGGGTTGCGACAATGGAATTCCATCATAATAACTAACTCATAAGCACCTTTTTCCAAAACACACTTGACAATATAGGGGCCCATCCATAATGGTTCAAATTTCCCTGCTCCTAGTTTGTCAACTTCCTGATCATAAAGCAAGACCAGGTCTCCTTCTGAGAAAATACGAGGCTTGACATTTCGGTCATATTGTGCCTTAATTCGTTTCTTGTGTGCTTCATTGGCCAATGTGGCTTCATGACATGTTTCATCTAGATGGATGAGTTCTAAGAAACATGATTCTTCATCAGAAGTGTTAGGTAATAGGTCAATTGTGAGTTTTAATGATGAAATTTCACATTGTACGAGCAAGATTGCCTCTAGACCACACACCAATTGAAAAGGTGTGAATCTAGTTGCATTTCTCACCGAGGTTCGGTAAGGCCACAAAGTCGAGTATAGGATTAAATTCCATTTTTGTTTATGAACTCCTATCATTCGTTGAAGCATTCGCTTAAGGATTTTGTTGATAGCTTCAACTTTTCCATTAGCTTGTGGATAATAAGGAGTAGAACTATCATGTGAAAGTCCTAACTTGGTAGTCAATTCAGTCATCATATGGTTGCGAAAATGCAGACCATGATCTGTAACTATAGCTTGTGGTACACCAAACTGTGAAACCACATGGTTGAAGAAAAAAAGTGCAGTCATCTCACCACTGTTGTTTAATGTAGGCATGGCCTCGACCCATTTTGTAAAATAGTCCACGGTGACGATAATATATCCATGCCCCCCGGTTGAGGTAGGGTTACATGTCATAAAATCAATGCCCCATTTTGAAAATGGTCCAACAGCAACGATATGATGCAGTGGTGCAGGTGTTAATCGAGTCTTACAGTCAAAATTCTGGCATGCATGACAACTTCTAACAGTAATAATGCAATCGTTGAATATAGTTGGCCAGAAGTAACTAGCATAGAGAATATTCTGTGCAGTAGCAAAACCAGTTAAATGTCCACCACAAGCACCAAATTGGCAATCATTCAAAACTTTCTTGGCTTCCTCATGAGTGAGGCACCTCCGTAAAATTGTATCGATACCATGACAGTAAATATTTTCGCCAATGATCAGATAACCTTTGGCTTGGTATCGAATACATCTTTGTTGCAAGCGAGAGGTATTGAGCCGGAAAGTTTGGGTTTGGATATAGATCATTATATCTCCATACCAAGGGTCAGATGTCGAAATCAGAAACAGAGACTCATCTGGAATTGACAGTTCCGTTGTTGAATCGTTTTCGGTAGAGGGAAGGTCGCAAAGAAGCTCGACGAAGACTAGAGATTTCTTTGAGTTGGATTTCATGAATTCCAAATCAATTCCTGCAAAATGATGATCCATTTCGAATATTTTCCCCCCAGTAATTGACATGACAAGATGTATGTCATAGGGTTCCAATCCGAAATGACAGTAGTGTTTTGAAGTAGGATATAGTGGCAAAATCTCTGTACAGCTTGAACAGTATCCAAAGCTAGTTTTTCGACATAAGAGTACTTAACTTTTGTATCATTGAGATTGTGACTCAAACAATAGATCGAATGTTTAGTCACATCTTCTTCTTGGATTGAAACCATACCAATGGTTGTATCTACACAAGTGAGATACATGAAATAGTTGTTTTGATAATTAGGGGCATACATTAATGATGCTTGAATCAGGGTATCTTTGAGAGCATCAAAGGAAGCTTGTGCAACCTAGTCCCAATGGAAGGGAATCCCCTTTTTCAAAAGACGAGTAAATCCTTTAGCCATTTCAACATATTTGGGAATGAACCCCCTTAGAAAGTTAGCATTCCCTTGGAGTCTTTGTAATTGCATTAATTTGGAAGGTGGAGGCAGATCAAGAATTGCCTTAACCTTCAAAGGGCCGATTCAAATTCCTTCTTTAGACACCATGAAACTAAGAAAATGACCAGAACCAACACAAAACACACATTTATGTGGATTGAGTCGAATTTTGTAGTGTCGGCACCGTAGAAATATAGCTCTTAGATGTTGCGGGTGATCAACCTGTTTCTGTGAATGAGCAGGTAAATCATCTAGATAGGGTTGAACAATGTGTTTGATTTCATGGAATGCATAATTCATTTCCCTTTGAAAATTTTCCCCAACATTCTTCAAACCAAAAGGAGTTTCCTATATGTGAATGTGCCCCAGGGACAAATAAAAGCATTTTTATATTAGTCTTCTGGGCGGATATTGATTTGATTATATCCTGAAAATCCATCCATAAATGAAAATATTTCACATCCGGCACAGTCATTAATTATCTGGTCGATAAAGGGAGTGGGATAGTTGTCTTTTGGACAAGCATTATTAACATCCCTATAATCAACACACACTCGTATTGTTCCTTGTTTCTTCATGACAGGAACAAGATTGGAAACCCAATCGGTAAGAGGAACGGGGTAAATGAAACCAGCATGCAAAAGTTTTTCAATTTCTGCTTTTATGGTAGTAGCCTTCTTTGGATGAATAGGATGGAGGCATTGTCGTACCAGTTTGACATCAAGATACATTTTAATTTCATGTTCAACTATACTAGAATCAATACCTACCATTTCCTCATATGACCAGGAAAATATATCGCGGAATTCACGAAAAAGAGCATGGCAAGTTTCATGTTTTGATGGAGAACAAGATTTTCCAACATGGATGTTTTCTATAATTCCATGCTTGGTCGAAATGTTGATAGAAATGGTTTCTTAGATATTTGATAAGTTTCGTTTGGAATCGACTATGTCTATAAATACAGAACTCGAAAGGAAATCAATAACTGAAGGGTGATTTAATTCATTTGAAATATCTTCTATGTGATCTAGAAGATGGGATCGATGATGATAATCTACCCATGTTTCTTCTTTTGTCATCATTGATTGGATGATTCCTTCATCAATAGAAAATGTACGTGAAAGAGGATTAGAGGAAGTACCATATTCTAATGAACGATCAACCCATACAATTGGTGATGATGGATTTGGGTTTGCCGCACAAGCCAAAAATATTGATTTCTATGCAAGCTCAATGGGACTTAGCGGTATGGTTTCATTATGTATATCATCTTTAGAATTATTAGAAATCTTCCATGAATCAGATGAAGTGGAAGATATCATGGTACAAGTCTCAACTTTTGCAACTTCCACCATTTTTGATGGTGACGGTAGTGAAAAGGTACCCATTAGAGAAGAATCTTTAAAGAGACCTACTCCAACGTTCTGAAGAGATATCAGGGGTCCGTGAACTAATATAATGCTTCCAGTAGCCTGTGAACTAGAGGCAAAGAAGCCAATTTGATCAATTGTTGTGATTCTGCCTTCATGAGGGAAAGCGATCATATGAAAGTATGTAAAAACCACAGCAGCCATAGCATAAACCCAATGTCTTCCTAGAAAAATGTTGTAGTGAAGGGTCCATCAATGACCTCAACTTCAACAATTACAATTTTTTCCCCTAGTTCTATCTGCAAGTTACTTAAAATTCCACAAGGTGTATAAGTGTGACTGTCAAAAGATTTTAATGTTGTAGGTGATCGTGACAAAGGTGGTGAGCCAAGTGTTTTCCAGCAATTCATTGACACGATACAAGTAGATTCACCCTCATCAATAATGGTTCGGTGAACAAGTTTATTCAAAGCCTTTACATGGATCAAAAATTCTAACTCAGTTGGTAATTGTGGCGTATAACCTGCATGGTTAAAAACCACAAGATTGGAATATGTTGGATCAATTCCACCAATTGATGACAATAAAGCCTGCTTTTGGGAGGGAAAATTTTGAAGCACCTCAAGCGTCGACATAGTAGAAGGTGACTGAGACAAATCTTCTACTATGCTATAATTTTGCACTGCTCGAGCTCAACGGTTGAATGTAGATTTATGTACAACTCCCTTAGGTGGTTTTATTTTTAACTCTGGTGGAATGGGTGATGTAATAGGATCAGACGAAGTCGAAGTTGAAGTATTTGGTTGATCTGAAGCCTGGTTATTCGACGATGATGATGGATTACTGTAATCTTTACTTTGTGTAGTCACCAAAACATCAATTTTAGGCTTAGAGGTGGATAGCATAACCACTTGTGAGGTGGAAGCATGATCTGTAGCAACCAAATGAGTCTCTGGATTTAGAAAAGCATCTGTCAACATAGCGAATGCACTAGAAGTCTTAAAAGGTTTTGAGACTTTAGAGCAGTAAGGACTATCTTGTGTAAAATACTCCTCGTTACAGATTAAACATGGATAACGAAGTTTCCTAGCCAGAGAAGAGAAATCAGATGATTTCTCTCAAGGGGGAGGATTTTGGTTCTTTTTAGCTTTCCCCTTCTTCTTGCTTCCAGGTTGCTTTTCATTTTTACCTTTTTCAGATGGCACGACATTTATTTCGGAAGCAGGAGTATTATCAGATAAACTAGAAGTTTGGTTGGAAATAGCAAGTGTTTGACCAGATGGTCTACCTGCTGTTTTTGTGCTTGAAGAACCAATCACACCGTCACCGACATGAGAGTCCTTACTAGATGGAGGTGGTGGAATAGCAAAATTTGGTCTGGGTGCATTTGGAATTTTGTCATAGAGCGCACCAAACTCGATGTAAATCAAGTCTAAATATTGGGTACGAGCAATTACTTGCTCTTCAGTAACAACTCCTCCTTTAGCCACATCCTCGGTGATAGATGGCAACAAGGATTTGATAAACAAATAAGCTAAAAGCTGATCAGGAACATAAGTTTTGACCATTCGACGACGACGAAGCCACTCATGAATATGATCAGAAACGTGAGTAGCAGTAGTCTATTTAAAGTTGTTCAATAGTTCCATTCCAATTTCATATCTGATGGGTAACTGGAAGTGGGTTAAAAATGTGGTGGCTAAGGATGTAAAGTTATCAAATGAAGCTCATGGTAATTCATTATACCACTTTGTAGCCAGACTAGTAAGTGTTCGCTGGAAAAGACGTAGTCTAACTGAATCATTATTCAGGGAGTTGGATGAACACCATAAATGAAAAGTCATAATATGGTTGGACGGATCTTCTCTAGGGTTTCCATTGAATATCAAAAGGAAATTTATGAGGAATCACCAGCCACTAAGGTGCATAAAGAATTGGATCATTGGTAAGCCGATTTAAATCCGATAATTCAAGTGTTGCGACAAAAGGCAATTTTCGATTCAGGTCAGGTTGAGCGTAACCAGGCTGAGATGGAGATTGCTGGGAAATAGGCCTTTTCATACCAACATAAAGAATCTGTTGTTGGTAATCTTGATAGGGGTAAGTTTGTTGAGAAAATCCGCTATAAGGTGGTTGTTGGGCACCTGGATAAATTTGTTGTTCTCCAAACCCAGCATAGGCTTGTTGACCAGTACCTGGGTAAACTTGTTGTTGACCAAACCTAGCATAGGATTGTTGACCAAGTCTAAGATAAGTTTGATATTGTTGGAATTGATATTTTTGATATTTTGGCTACCATGGTTGTTGATTTAACGGTTGCCACCCACCAATGTAAGTTTGACCAGGTTGTGAATATATTAAACTAGTATAAGTCTGAGTCATTCCAGTAAATGGTAAACTGGCCTGAGGTTGTTGGATGCCAGGAACAAACGGTTTTTTTAAAATGGCCTGAGAAGAATAAGTCTATAAACCTGAAACTTGAGGGTCAGAGGTTGAAGGAACAGCTTGCAAAGGTTGAGATACAATTAACTGAGCTTGTGACTATGGTAAAGTCGTAACAACAGGCATAGTAGGTATGGATGAAATAGATTGCATTGATAGCGATGGATACACAAGCCTTGGTTGAATGGACATTGTAGGCTTCCACTGACAAATAGTCATTTCGAGCTGACCTAAAGACGACAGCATACTTCCATATCGTTGCCCCCCAGAAAATGGAGGATAAGTAGATTTGGCATATTGTTCTCCATATGGAGGTAATCCAATGTAAAGTGGATACATTGGATGGTAACTAGATGGACCAACTTGATATTGTCTTGATGGATCAAACTGTTCAGTATCCGTAAGTGAAGAACCAAGTAAAATTCCTATGGACGACATGGGCAAAGACCATTGTTATAGACATTTTTGTGCCTAACAGCATGAAGCATGAAATGTCAATAATCTGAGGGATCCAAAGTCCCTAAACATGTTGTTCCTACCCCTAGAGGAACAAGGTCAGCAAACCACAGCACTGAAAATCAGTTCTCCACCTGAAAACACTCAAAAACAGGCTATTTCTGGATCATGTCAGCTGCTCCACTGAGCATCTGCGCTGAATGTCAACTGCTCCACTCTATACCTGCGCTGAATATCAAATCTAATGAAGGCTACCTGCGCTGGGCGAGATTGGCCAAGTGGCACAGTCATTCTGCAAGGTGTCAATTGCCCAGGAAGCTTCCAAACTAACACTTGGGTCAAGGAATTCGCCTTGTGATGAGTAAGAGGGTCTTGATCTCCAAGTGGAAGCAAGAATCTCCAAGTGGACTCAAGAACTGAAGAATAACTAAAGTGGGAGAGGACACTAGTCAGCTTCATGCCAGCCTCAAGCTGACTCATCCTTTCTCCAAATCTCCTATATATAGAGCTCTCTCATGAGGTCTATGGAGGCTGGAATTTTGTGCAAGTAAGGAAGTGTTGTTGGTTTGAGTATAGAACTATTGGGTGATTGCTTTGAAGGAGGTGAAGAGGAGATTTCTTTCTGCTGGGAGGTGTTGCTGGATTGGGCCTATTATGGTTGTAACACTCTCAGAACTTTACTTCTTCTATTAATAAAGTATTTGAGGTTCTTCTATATGCATGTGTCTCTATGGTGAATTGATGCTTGTATATTTGATATATTCTAATCCTTGAATCAGTTATGGATGTATGCTTCTTGTAGTTTCCTTTTCTTGTGCTTTTACAGGATCTTTTTGTAGCTGGGCCGGTGAAAGAGCAAGGAGCTGGGAGCAAGCAGCAAAGAGGGAAGATTGGATCAACCATTAGCGCAAGATAACGGTTAGTGGATCCTCTATCTCTTCTCTTTCTCATCTCATAAAGAAGTAATCTTGAATAGCTTTGCATTCAGTTGTTGCTGAGGTACTATCGCCCTTAGAGTGGGATAGGGTCATTCCGTATTGGATACTTTTCCCAACAACAAATTGGCGACTCCGTTGGGGACGTATCTTGTTGGCTTTTTGTGTTTTTGCTATTCATTTCATAAACAAAGAGAGTACCGAATCGAACTGTGTTTGAATCTTTCAAATGCAAAGTAGAGGGCAGCTACTCTAGCTCAGTTTCTGGGCAAGTTTATGATTTGAAGAGCTGATCCACAAGGACTCTAATAAGCTCTTAGTGATAGCTTTTCATCCTCCTTATCATCCCTTAGTGTGTCCTTGACTGACAGCTTCTGATTTGAGCAAAAACTGTGAATGTTTGAGCAATCTGTGACCCGGAAACCACCAGAAACGAAAGTTTCGTTCTTCAGTGCAGGCTGTACAAAGGCTGTCTGCATTTCAGCGCAGTTCCCGAAGGGGCTACCTACGCTGAAGGTCAAACAGGCAGTGTACCACCTGCGCTGGACCAGTCTTGCCTTGTGCTACTGGGGTTTCCTGCTGTTTCTTGCCTTGTTTTCACTCTTGTTTTTGTTGTTTGTTGCCAGTCAGTAGGCCTATCTGAAACCAACTTTCCTTGTCACTATTCCGCCTCGGTTGTATAAAGAAACTGTGTTTTTTCTTTGTGTATTTCTTGTACATTTACAGTTTCCCATAACGAAAGTGAACTAGTCTTGCTGTGGCCTCTTAGATCTAGACCTGTGATAAAGTGTCGTTTTGATCTTAAGAGTTAGTTTGTTTGCTGTTCATAGCTGATTGAGCTTTTGCTTTCGTCATATGGTTTGAATTCATATATTTCTAGTGTCGAAACAAGTAAATCTTAAGGTGTCTTTTGATTTTGGACAAGCTTGTTTGCTTTCACTTGAAATTGAATTCAAAATTATACAACAGCTTTCTTTTTGCATTTCACCAACATTAAGAAAGAGAAAAGAAATACCTGCATCTTTGCATTTTGCATATAAGTTTGTATGTTGATTTAGGGAAAAAGTGCATTAGCGAGTGCTCTTTGATCTGTGTGAAAAGATTTTGTCTCTCTTTTCCCTCAGTAGTTAAGATTTTCATAAGTTGAAAAGATTGAAAAAGCTTGCTTCTCATCTTAGACTGCATTTAGGAATTTGTATCAATACATCTCGTGGTGAACCTTGAAAGGCAAACTTTCAAAAGATCAACTTAAAATATATTGAATGAACCTAACAACGCTTTGAAACATAACGCAAACATCTAGAGGTCTAAGCTAGAGATGTGTTCCGGCGTCGTTAAACGTAGTGACTGTCGATCTCGACGAAGGTGGGTGATTCCTCCTGAGAGTCGGTGGCACTAATACGGACTTGTGCTCCCACGTACCATCGCGTATATATTGGGAGACCCCTATAGGATCAAAGCCTTTATCCATAGGAAACCGTGTCGGCCGCCCTACTGATCGCAATGCAGTGAACACAACATTCACGAAGATCGACCACTCGTACCGTAAAACGTATTCTGTGGTTTTGCGAAAGGTTTGGCACACCCTCTGCCTAGAACTCCAGAGCAGTTTCTTTTGGCCTTTTTCAAACTCTATAACTGAAAAAGTCCAACCAAGCATTTGTCACTTCGGGCTCGTTAATACATCGAAGGAGACTAGAGTCATCTTTAGCTTTTTCTCGACTCTTAAAAAGTGAAAAAGCAAGTTGTGTCTAAAAGCGTCTAATAAAATTCATTCAATTCGGAAACACAAATTTCCCCTTTTAATATTTTGGTTGATCGAGTAATCCGCAATCGTGGAAGAAAGTCAATTGAAACCCCGTCGTTCATGGAGGCTTACGAGTCAACCGTCTTTGTCTCCGGAATCGAAAACAATACGGGCAAAGCGAACTCGTTTAACCGGTTCAAAATCTCCTTTGAAAGTTAGAACAAGTGTTCCAACTGCATCCGAGGTTCTGGTTACTCCTAACATTTCTGGAAACCCTGCCTCTATAGAAGAAGTTCAACAGCCACAGGAGGACAATAATACTGATCCTAGTCTGGGGGCAAATACTTGTTTAACTAAACCAGTTCCATCTGTAACCGGTCCAGAGAGTTTTGTTCCTCAAACAACTGTCGCTGTCGAAGCAACCACTTCTTCGGCACCAGAAATATTTTACGGAGCTGACGGTCTTCCTCTTCCACCGGGTTTGATTGCGATAGAGGAAATTGTAGAGGATCCGCAAGCAAGTACTCCAACTCATTTTGGAGTCGGGGTCACTCTATTTCCTTCATCAGAAGTTAATCCACCACAAGTGGAAGTCCCTGTAGAATCGCTAGGCAATCTATTGGATAGACTTAAAATGTTTGAACAACCGTCATCATCTAGGACTGTGTCAAATGACACAGCGACAGCAGAAGCCCCTGCCGTCACCCCAACGATGTTTGCCAGCATACCAGCTGTCCCGACTAGCTCTCAACAGCTAGAAGGAGTTCACCAAGGGACTATTTCGACAGTATGGTCTGTTCCAGTTTGTACATCCGGAGTAATACCCAGTAATTCTTATGTTGAAACTCGACAGATTGATCCTCAAGGAGGTCAATTTGGGCCATCTAGTCCTCAAGGACTGACAATCCCTCTGAGCTCCGGATTGCTACCATATGGGGGGCAGTATGCCCTTTCATTACCTCCTCCGGGAGGATATCCATATGGCAGTTCTCAACAGTATTCTGGTTATACTGGAATTACATCAAGTAGTTGGGTACCTATGCTACCTCAACAACCAAGGATTGTATAATCTATGAAACAGTGTGTACCTATGACAAACATCCCAACCACACCGGCTATTGTAACCGTGTCGCAAGTTCAAGCGATACCTGTTACATGTCGACCTCAGATTTCTCAGGTTGTAATGCAACAGTCGCTTGACCATGGGTCACAACCACAATCGCCAACTGCTGGGTCGACACAAGTACAAACAGGTACAATTACCCCACACCTTAGTCCAATGGTTAGCATGGCGCAACAGAACATGGCGTCACAACCATGGCTTGTACAATACCAACAACCGCAGTTCCAGCAAGTGTACCAAGGTTCTGAGCAGCAGATCTTTGCGAATAATGGACAACCGTATATCCAAAATGGTTAAAACCAACCACTTTACAGTGGTCAAGTCCACCAACTGTATCAGTCATACCAACATCAATTACATTATGCTGGTATGCAAAGACCCACTGCTCAAGCGATTCCATCGTACCCTGGTTACGCTTCGCCTAACCTGAATCAACAGTTACCATTCGTGGCCACTTTAGAGTTACTTGATTTACATCGGTTAACGAACGATCCTATTGCTTATGCCCCTTGGTGGCCAGCAATTCCTCATAAACTTCCATCTGACATTCCTAAATTCAATGGAAATCCAGGTGAAGACCCATCGAATCACGTGATGACCTTTCATCTGTGGTGTTCGTCGAACACCCTTAACGACGATTCGATAAGACTTCGCCTTTTTCAGAGGACATTGACAGGTCCAGCGGCTAAATGGTATATGGAATTGCCAAGAGCCTCTTTCGACAACTTTATTTCCCTAGCCACGACTTTCTTAACCCACTTTCAATTACCGATAAGGTATGAAACGGGAACAGAAATATTAACCAACTTCAAACAGACAACTGCTACCCATATATCTGATCATATACATGAGTGGCGTCGTCGTCGTAGGATGGTGAAAACATATGTTCCCGATCAGCTATTAGCTGAATGGTTTATAAAGTCGTTACTTCCGGCTATTACGGAAGATGTGGCCAAGGGGGGAGTTGTAACAGAGGAGCAAGTCATTGCTCGTGCACAGTATTTGGACTTGGTTTATACCCAGTCCGGTACGCTCTATGACAAAATACCTGACGCCCCTAGACTGGAATTTTCAATTCCTCCCCCTCCTAAATCAAATAGTGACTCTCATGCCGGTGATGGCGTGATTGGCACCGCAAACACGAAATCGATAAAGACTTCCGCAAAGAAAGCCCGTAAGAATTCAGATTAAAATGCAAAAGGAGAAATTCTTGCTTCGGAAGTAAATGCCGTATCGGAAGATAAAGGTAAAGAAACCAATCAACCAGGAAGCAAGAAGAAAAAGCAAAACAAAGGGAAGAAGAAGAAACAGGGTGAGTCATCCCCTGGAAAAAATTCTTCAAACCCTCCTGGGAAAGGGAAACAAATTTATCCATGTCAGATATGTGATGATGAGGATCATTACACAAAGAATTGCCCATTCAAAGCTGAGTTAAAGAGGTTCTTTAAAAGTTCCCAAACATCAGCTGTGTTAACTGATCCATTTCCCAACCCAGGTCAAAATCTGGTTGATAGTGGAAATGCTTCCCCGTCGCAAGTACTTATGTTGTCGGTTTCGAAACAGCAGAATGATGCTTTGATTTCGACAAGGAACAAAGATTATGGGAATCCTCAGCTGTCGAATGAAAAAGGTAAAGATCAACCAAGTAGTTCGACAACAACTTCGACAGAAGTTGTACCACCCATCATCCCTGAATTAACAATAAAACCGCCAAAGGGTGTAGTACACAAGTCGACATTTAATCCTCGCGCTAGAGCGGCGCAGCATTATAACATAGTGGAAGATTTGGCCCAATCTCCATCCGCTATGTCGACTCTTGAGGTGCTGCAAAATTGTCCAACCCAAAGGCAGGCATTGTTATCAGCAATTGGTGGGGTTGATCCTAAGGATTCCAATCTTGTATCCTTTGATCAGAAGGGATATGATCCTCAGTTACCAGCTCAACTAGCTTTCCTTATTCAAGTGAAAGCCCTCAACAAAACTGTTCACAGAACAATTATTGATGAGGGGGCATCGACATGTATTATGTCGATGAGCTGCTGGAAAACTTTAGGATCTCCAACCTTGTCTCGATCATCGACGACATTAAAAGCTTTCGACGGAAGGACTTATACCCCTTACGGTATCCTTAATAACTTGAAAGTTGAACTCGGAGGAAAGACAGTAGAAATTGATGTTGAGGTCATTGATGGAAATCTTGACTATAACATCCTATTGGGTAGACCATGGATTTATGCCATGGCAGCTGTCGTGTCGACTTATTTTAGGAAGATCGCATTCCCGTTTCAAGGAGGGATTACGATCGTCGACCAACAGAATTTCCTCCCAAATGGTTCACAAGTTACAGGAAGCATTCCCATGATCCATGAAAGTAACCATTCAATTCAAGATATCGGAGTAGGATTATTGAAAGACCCCACATTGATGGGAACTTTCGTGCTACCACCTCCTATTTATATAGGAAATGTACCATTTGTAGCAACCTGCAACATGATATCTTCCACGAAGGTCGACATGGATCGTTCAATGGTTTTGTCCCCAAGCCCTTTGGAAATATTATAGCAATCAATGTTTCAGGCATGGGAGGCGAGCCCAAATCAACGCTCGTCAAGCGTTTGGGTAGATAGGTCTAGAGAATATGGAACCCCATTAGATCCTTGGTCGAAAGTACATGGGACTGATGAAGGAATCTTACAATCAATGATGATTGAGGGGGCACCATGGAATGATCACCACCATCGTTCCCTTCTTCCGGAATATGAAGAAAATACTCAAAGTGACCTTTATCACCCTTTAGTATTTGAATTCCTAACAAATATTGTAAATACGGTGGATTCCAAACGAAACCTATCCAATATTGAAGAGACTATAGCCATAAATATCTCAACCAAGACAGATGTTGTAGAGAATATTTATGTCGGCAAAGGTTGTTCCCCTTCAGAACTGGAAATATATAACGCTCTTTTTCGCGAATTTAGAGACGTCTTTGCTTGGTCATATGATGAAATGCCAGGCATTGACTCGAGTATCGTTGAACATGAAATTAAAATGTATCCTGATGTCAAACCAGTAAGACAACGGCTTCGGCAGGTGCACCCGAAGAAAGCCGCTGCCATTAAGGCAAAAGTTGAAAAACTTCTCCATGCTGGGTTCATCTACCCAGTTCCTCTAACCGATTGGGTATCGAATATTGTCCCTGTTATGAAAAAACAAGGGACGATTAGAGTGTGTGTTGATTATAGGGATGTAAACCAAGCTTGTCCTAAGGACAGCTACCCTACACCCTTCATCGACCAGATAATTGATGAATGCGCTGGATGTGAAATCTTTTCATTTATGGATGGATTTTCCGGGTATAATCAAATAAATATCTGCCCACAGGACCAGTCAAAGACTGCATTTATTTGTCCGTGGGGCACATTCGCTTATCGAAAATTACCCTTTGGTTTAAAGAACGCAGGGGCGACGTTTCAGAGGGCGATGAATTATGCCTTCCATGACATCAAGAACATTGTTCAACCTTATCTCGACGATCTTCCGGCTCATTCGCGAAAGCGGACTGATCATCCGCAACATTTAAGAGCGATATTTCTACGTTGCCGACACTACAAGATAAGACTCAATCCGCACAAGTGTGTGTTTTGCGTCGGTTCTGGTCGTTTACTTGGCTTTGTAGTCTCTAAATATGGGATTCGTCTCAACCCCTATAAGGTTCAGGCAATCATTAATTTTCCTCCACCTTCAAATTTGCTTCAGATTCAGAAACTCCAAGGGAAAGAAAACTTTCTAAGGAGGTTCATTCCAAATTACGCAGAACTTGCTAAGGGTTATACTCGTCTTTTGAAAAAGGATGTACCTTTTGTCTGGGACCAGGTGGCGCAAGCTTCCTTTGATGCTCTGAAAGATTGTCTAGTAAAAGCATCATTAATGTACGCCCCGGACTATCAAAGAGATTTTAACCTGTATCTGGCTGCAGCGGATACGACCATTGCGATGGTTTTAGTTCAAGAAGTCGATGGAATTGAACATCCTATCTATTATTTAAGTAAAAACTTAAACAATACAGAAAGTAAATATTCTTATGTTGAAAAACTAGCGCTTGTAGCTGTTCAAGCGATTCAAAGGTTTCGACATTATGTCCTCTTTCGGAAAACTACCATCTTGTCAGATTGCAACCCCATGACTTATATACTATCGCGAAAGTTGCTGGGGGGCAAATATTCAAAATGGATAGTGATCCTTCAAGAGTTTGATCTGGAATTTGTAAAATCCAAATCAAAGAAAGCTCTAGTTTTCGCAGAATTATTATGCGATCTCCCATCATCATCCAACGATGAAACATCGGAAGAGTCAATCGTGGACGAAAGTTTGTTTCTGATATCTGTAAGCGATGAGTGGTATGGAGATATCAGAGTTTATCTCCAAACCCAAAAATTCAGGTCTAACACCTCTCGCTCCGAGCAAAAACGTATACGATACCAAGCAAAAGACTACATGATCGTCGGTGATACACTTTACCGTCGTGGTGTCGATACAATTCTGAGGAGGTGCCTTACCCATGAGGAGGCCGAAAAAGCCCTGAATGATTGTCATTCAGGCGTGTGTGGGGGGCATCAGTCTGGATATGCAACAGCTCAAAGAATCTTACGAGCAGGATACTTCTGGCCAACCATGTTCAAAGATTGCATAACCGCAGTCAGAAGTTGCCATGCTTGTCAAATCTTTGATAGCAAAACCAGACGACCACCCACACCTTTACAGCCGATAGTTGTTGTTGGGCCCTTCGCCAAGTGGGGCATCGATTTCATGAAATGTAACCCCACCTCGACCGGGGGGCATGGGTATATTATAGTCGCTATTGACTATTTTACCAAATGGGCCGAGGCGATGTCTACATTGGATAACACTGGTGAAACAGCTGCCCTTTTCTTTTTCAATCATGTAGTCGCCAGGTTCGGCGTACCACAGGCTATAGTTACAGATCATGGATCGCATTTTCGCAATCACATGATGGTCGAATTAGCTGCCAAGCTAGGGCTATCTCACGACAGCTCTACCCCATATTACCCACAAGCCAACGGACAAGTTGAGGCAATCAACAAAGTCCTGAAGCATATGTTGCAAAGGATGACCGGGGTTCATAAAAGAAGATGGCACCTAATCCTGTACTCATCTTTGTGGGCTTACCGGACCTCGGTAAAGAACGCAACCGGGTTCACACCTTTTCAACTGGTGTATGGCCTGGAAGCAGTCTTACCGATCCAGTGTGAAATTTCATCGCTTAAACTCGCAATCGATCTTCTCCCCAGAACTTCAGAAGAAGAGGCTCGTTTCTTGGAATTAATCTAGTTGGATGAAACCCGTCGTGACGTCGCTTTGGCTAACGAAGCTCATAAGAAATGATTCAAGGCTCAGTTCGACAAAAATGTCAAACCCCGTGTCTTCTCAGAAGGTGATTTGGTCTTGCTTTATGACCAAGAATCCGATAAATTGGGAGCAGGAAAATTCAAGTCCTTATGGATGGGCCCCTACATTGTTAAAAGGGTGTTAGCAAAAGGAGCCTACAAGTTAATGGATTACGATGGAATTCCACTGGCGCAGCCCCGCAACGGGTTGTACCTCAAGCGTTACTATGCTTAATAGTAACCTGCATGTTTTTGTTGTATTTTGTTTTCGCTAAAGTGTTTGTTCTGGTCGAGTGATCCCCCTTTTTCCGTTGCAGATGTCGAACCTTCTGGAGACATGTGTTGGGTATGCCGACGGAGCGAGTCGTAGTTCGCGGAACCTGTCCTCCGCGGCCTGGGCCATTTTTTATCCAAGCGGCGAGTTAGTAAGTTTCAGAGGTGTATGTATTGGGCAATCAACAAATAACATCGCTGAGTATAGTGCGTTGATAGAACTACTCCCTGATGCCATCACACGTGGCATACGCCGACTAATTGTCAGGCTAGACTCACAGCTCGTAATACTACAACTCAATGGTATATATTCTGTTCGCAATCCAGCTATTTATCGCATGTTCCTAAGGGTTAAGATCTTGGAAAGACGATTTGATTCAATTCAATATCAACATATTTCAAGAAACTTAAACACATTAACTGACTCATTAGCAAACTATGTGTTAGATAGACATTTGCAAAATTTATAAAAAGGACACATCATTAATGATTGTACATATGGATCATATAACTCAAACAGAATAAAACCCGAAAATCAAAATATATAAGCTGTTTGTATAAGTTCATACATAATGTTTTGTAACCGAGACAAAATTGGTCATATGACCTAAAAACTCAAAAAGATGCTAGGGGGCACCCAAGCCTAATGGTGCTCATGATAGTACGTCACGGCCTGTGCAATCATGCGCAAGAGACGAGTCCATCGTCTCGGCACGCCAATGGTATGCCGCTGCAGCTGTAAAGGTAACTCGTCAATCTGTACATATGGAAGGCCACAAGTAAGGCTCTCAACCTGCTCCTGCACATCTGTAAGGGTCTCAGTGTCGTCAAGATCGCGAATAACAACTCTCCTAGCAGGCTCCCCTGCCGGGGCAGCAGCTGGCGATCTCGGACGAACTGCGGGACGAACAGGACCAATATCTGCATGCACCCAAGAGTACAATTAAAAGTCTTGATAGAATAAAGCACAGCAACATTATGAGTAAGAACGATAAATAGTAATATGGTCAAAGAGTTTACTAATGGCACCCCACTGCTCGCCATCCGGTAGCACCAAATCCGGATCACCTCGGAAATCCATACCCACATATGGATACTCAGAAAACGCCATCTCCTGGCGCTCGAACCACCTAAAGAAGGCCTCAGTAAAAGTAATCTGAGGTTGACCTGCATGCCTAGACATGTGGTCAACCCACCTCTGCATGCGTGGCTCGGTCGGAGAAGGCAAGTCAAGTATGATATACTGAGGCTGCATCAATGGGATTTTCTCCAAGGCAAAGGCAGTCAGAATAGAACCAAATCCAAAGTTCTTCAGCTTCCCATCCTTTACCTTGGTCAATTGACTTTTCATCTGAACAAGTACTGCGTCACACCAGTTGAATACTTTCGGTTGGAGACACTCCAAGGCGTGCTGCATATAGGACCTGTTGGCAACATGTAGAGCTGCGCTGCCGGCCATCCTACCAATAGTGAACAGAATGGACCTGAGAGCCCGATTAGTAATCTCACGGATAACAATCTTGCCGTCTCTACTCAGTTGAGAACCTTCCCTGCAATACTGGCGGACATAATCTCTGGTGGAATCAGTCCCCCGGGCCGTACCCGATAAGGAAAAGAGGGCACCTCGTCTTGACAATCCAGTCAAAAAGTACATGTCCTCTATGGTCCAGGGGATGGTCTTCCCCCTAATCTGGAACACTTGGTTAACAGGGTCCCAAGCATCAAGCATATACTCCAGTAAAGAAATCTGTGCTCTCATGCTAGAGATACGGAAGAACTTCAGCAGGCCACAGTTCCGCAGCGCGTTCACCGTGACCGGGTCATGGAGGGCAATCATGTCCTCCTCTTCATGTTCTCGTTCTCGCCATGTAAGGGACATTTTGTTCAAGGTTCCCTACAAAGCAAACAAGAGAAAGAGTGAATTCCTGATTTGATGAAAAACTGGTGAAAAATCATCAAAAATAACCTTAAAACTCAGTCTTTTTGAGCCCAGCGCAGGCAGGAAGTCTCCCACTTGCGCTGAGGGTCAGGCTGCCTTAAGGCAGCTTGACCTTCAGCGCAGGTTTCGAAAGGGAAACCTGCGCTGATCCTAGGGCGCCCTGGCAAAACCCCAGGGGTTCAGAAAGACCGGAAAACAAGCAAAAAACAGGAAAAGGAAACCACGGAAAGAAAGATCTAGGGTTGAACTCCTACCTGGTCCAGACGGCACCAAAAATCGTCCGCAGAATCTCCCGGAATCAGCTGGTGAAAATCAAGGGGGAAGAGGCACCTCCAGAGCTCCAACAAACCAAATGCAAATGAAATGGTAAATGAGAGGTAAAAACACCTTTTAATGGCTTTTTACACAGTTTAAAGTGAAATATTAGGGTTATAATCTCATTTTCATGCAAATATTATTCATTTCTAACAAAGTTTGTTGCAGCAATTGAAAAAGCAGTACTAAATTTGAAGAGAGAAAAGCTAGTAATGGTAAAAAATCAAAATTTTGACCATGTGATTCGAGCAGTTTTACCGCGGAATTTATGCTCGTTAAAAAATATAAAAGCGAGATCCGAGCAGTTTTAGCGTCATAGTTCATGCTCGTTAAAAAATAAACATAAGCTTTTGAGCAGTGTTTTGGCGCATTCAAGCTCATTAAAAAATGAACCCATCTTGGTAAATAACCATTGTGATCGTAAATTTATTAGCCTAAAAAGCCTTGGTTGTGTTTGCACCGCCACCTCCATTCCATTTGGCCAATCGTTCACCTCCATATGATTGTTTACCTATTTTGAGGAACAGCTGCGAAGAGTGATTTCACTTAGCCATCCTGGTGACACTGCCGTGATTGGAAAATTCCAACCTGTACCTGGAATCTGCTGCTATCCCTGTTTATCACTCGTTCCTCAAAAGACGAGTCTTCTTTGATCTCTTTTCTCCTGACTCGTAAAATATGAAAATTTTTCCGAGTTTTGGCCTTCCAACTCGTTAAAGATGACCGGAAGAGCTATCCCTCCTCTAGATTTTAATCTTTTTGGACCTAAGGGATTATTGCACAAAAAGGTCGAGAGCTTGTTTTATTCGGCTCGTTAAAGTTATCGAAAATTCATCCCTTCTGTATTGTTTTATACTTTTTCAGACTTAAGGGATTAGATGACGAAAAAGGAATTTTGGAGTTAACTTTCTGTACCTTTTCAGACTCTCTAAAAATGAAAAGGACCGAGTTTTCCTTGTCGTTAGACTCGTTAAAATGATTAAATAGCGACAAACTTGTCTATAGACGAGAACGGGTTTCCCTATCGCTAGGCTCGTTAAAACATAGCGATGGGCTTGCCCGAAGGGCAGGTTATAGAACAAGCATATGTTATCCTCCTCAAGCTTGACAAAAATAAAGAGGTACTGGTCAGAAATGACTGGGGAAAAATTGGGAGAACCTCAAAGCTTTAATGGTAGCAAGTCGCTCTTGAACATGATACTTTGTCCTCCGTATCACATCGGATTGGGTTGTTTCATTCACCGGTCTCATCACCATGGTCCTCGCCAAACCATCCACATTTGGGGTAATGCTACCGATCCATCACATCAGTGTCGTTATATGTTCAAGAGATGTGTTCAGAAAGAGTCAACCGGGTCCCATCCACTGCCATACATTATCCTTCATCCACCCATGATCGCCACCCTGAATCATATTTCACAGATTGTTTTCACCTCCACTGAAATCATTAGCTCCGTTCCGTGTCATTGATGTGGGATTCATTAAGGCCCTCCTTTGAAGGATCGCTTCTTGTCGACTTCAGCTCATTATCCAAGAAGTTCATCTAGGAACAAACCCCCCAGTACTTTGAAGCTTGCATGCCTCAATGGCAAGTTTCTCACTTCCGGCGACAGGTATACATCAATGACCTTCGACCAGAAGATTTTGCGTGGTGTTCGACGCCAAGTCCTTTATTCACACCACGTGAATTGTACTGCAGTACCTTGAGGGTCATTGTCATTATTGGTGATTCCTCTCGCGCTTGTTAACGGTTTACATTATTGACCGGTAATCAAGTGATTTCTTTCCATGTTCGACTTCAGCGCAATTCTCACATGGATCGACTTGTACTTAGAGTGAAGATCGAACGAGTTTTGAAGACCCCGGATCTAGTTTCATCCATCCGGGCTGCGATATATATTCAGGATATAAAGACATTTAATATGTACATCATTGCAGCAGATGATCATCCTACTCAAAGGATGATAATTTCAGTAGAGAATTATCAGTCTTCCGCCAGACGATCATCTGTTCCATGTACCAAAATGAATTTATAAAGCTGAGCACGGGAATGCCCGCCTCAGCTAGATCATGAAAGCAAAATGAAAAATAATGTATTGTATTGTATTTTATTACAGGGCACCTCTCAGCGATTGAATGAACTTCGGATCCTCTTGATAAATCATTTCACCCAATAAACGACCTCATACTTTAGGGGGCAACTGTTATAGACATTTTTGTGCCTAACAGCATGAAGCATGAAATGTCAATAATCTGAGGGATCCAAAGTCCCTAAACATGTTGTTCCTACCCCTAGAGGAACAAGGTCAGCAAACCACAGCACTGAAAATCAGTTCTCCACCTGAAAACACTCAAAAACAGGCTATTTCTGGATCATGTCAGCTGATCCACTGAGCATCTGCGCTGAATGTCAACTGCTCCACTCTGTACCTGCGCTGAATGTCAAATCTAATGAAGGCTACCTGCGCTGGGCGAGATTGGCCAAGTGGCACAGTCATTCTGCAAGGTGTCAATTGCCCAGGAAGCTTCCAAACTAACACTTGGGTCAAGGAATTCGCCTTGTGATGAGTAAGAGGGTCTTGATCTCCAAGTGGAAGCAAGAATCTCCAAGTGGACTCAAGAACTGAAGAATAACTAAAGTGGGAGAGGACACTAGTCAGCTTCATGCCAGCCTCAAGCTGACTCATCCTTTCTCCAAATCTCCTATATATAGAGCTCTCTCATGAGGTCTATGGAGGCTGGAATTTTGTGCAAGTAAGGAAGTGCTGTTGGTTTGAGTATAGAACTATTGGGTGATTGCTTTGAAGTAGGTGAAGAGGAGATTTCTTTCTGCTGGGAGGTGTTGCTGGATTGGGCCTATTATGGTTGTAACACTCTCAGAACTTTACTTCTTCTATTAATAAAGTATTTGAGGTTCTTCTATATGCATGTGTCTCTATGGTGAATTGATGCTTGTATATTTGATTTATTCTAATCCTTGAATCAGTTATGGATGTATGCTTCTTGTAGTTTCCTTTTCTTGTGCTTTTATAGGATCTTTGTGTAGCTGGGCCGGTGAAAGAGCAAGGAGCTGGGTGCAAGCAGCAAAGAGGGAAGATTGGATCAACCATTAGCGCAAGATAACGGTTAGTGGATCCTCTATCTCTTCTCTTTCTCATCTCATAAAGAAGTAATCTTGAATAGCTTTGCATTCAGTTGTTGCTGAGGTACTATCGCCCTTAGAGTGGGATAGGGTCATTCCATATTGGATACTTTTCCCAACAACAACCATGGACTAGAAGCAACACCTGAGTGAGTTCCAGATAAAGATTGGTAACCCGGTGGGACGGATGGAACACCATACAGATGTGAATCAGGTGTTGTGGTAAGCATCGAAGAAGTAGTGAAAGTAGATTTTGCCGTAGTTGTAACAGATGGTACAGTCTGGGATGTTGATTCAGCCATAGTCAAATGACCGAGTAAATGTCCTAATGAATCAATGGGAGTCTAAAAATAAACAGGATCAAAAGGAGCAGTAAAATGAGGAGTATGAGGATAAAGGTAAAGCCCATGTCCAAAATGATTTGGAGTTCTGGGTGTTTCTTCTTCATATTCCTCTTCAATAGAAATCAAACCAGGTGGAAGGATTTCACCATCAGGTCCGTAATAGATTTCTGGTGTTTGAATCTGTAGTAAAGGGGAAGTCTCAATAGTTACAAATGTATGAGGATAAATCGGTCGATCATATTCCGATACGAGAACAACTTCTAATTGTTCAACTTCAAGATCCAAGTGTTCCAATAAAAGAACAATAGCTTTAGGTTGAGCTTCTTGAACAATTTCTAGTTCAGAAGTAATTTTTGGATGAACTGTGATAGGTTCATGATCAACTTCTGGTTGAACAAATTTAGGTTCAGAAGTAATTTCTTGTTGAACAACTTTGGGTTGAGAATTAACTTCTTGTTGGACAACTTGGGTTATCATTTCAATAAGTTCACTTTTAGTGTCCTTAGGTAATTGTAAAGGTTCCACTTCAATAACAGATGTACCAGTAATTGTAGGAGTAACTTGGGTCATAGTACTTACTGGTATAGGCGACTCTGTTAATTCAGATGAAGAACCAAAAGTTTGTGATGAACTGGATTTAGTTAAGCGAGACCACTTTTGCTATCTAGGTGTAGCTTCAGGGAGTAAAGGCAGTTTACTCGTTGTCCTCCGCGAACGATGGGGTAAAGGTTGATGTTCCTCCATCATTGTTGATTGCTTTTATTACAAAAATAACTAAACAAAAAGAGGGTAATCTAGGCAAAAGGATTACCAAGCAACTGTGAACTGCAATATACTGCCTCAGTAAAGCAAGGACTTAACATACGTGCATGCAATCTCCCTGAATGTTGTGTTCGGTGTATCACAATGTACAAGGTGGCCGACTCGGTTACTTAAGGATGGATAGCAACCTAATGTAGTCCTACAATATATACCCGAAAGTTTGTGGAGGCCCAATCCATGTTAGTGTTGTCTAATGCGAAACCGCACAGTGAGAGAATTCCTTTATACTTTTCATACTATAATACCGCCCTATATACCCGAAGGTACATGGACAATCTACGATATACTTACGTACGTGGAATGAGTTATCACACTCGGAATGCATCACAGATAATTAAGGACAGCTGCTATGTTTTACGATGTCAAAACACGTCTCTATCCTAGAACCTCTAAATGTTATGCGTTAAGTTAAAATGCTCCATTAGGTTAATTGAGACAACTTTTAAGTTGATCTTGTTTAGGAGTTTCTCTTTCAAGTTCACCGTTTGATGTCTTTGAAATTCCTAGAATGCAACTATGATGAGAAACATTCTTTTCATTTTATTTGAACAATGAAAACATTAACTACAAGGAATACAGGAATCAGAATGTTTGATCAAAGAGCATAGAGCAAATCTAATGCAACTTTCCCTATATTATTCCTACAAACACACACAAACCTCTAAATTCATAATGCAAGTTTTTCTTTTCATTTCCCTTAATGTTTAGATGAACAAAAGGAAACTAAATGCACATACAATCAATAAATACTTTTTTCAAGAAATGAAGACTTTACGACAGTTTCTTTTCAAAGAAATGAAGACTTTACGACACTTCCTTTTCATAAAGTATTAATCGAATATAAGCTAAATTTGACAATGAATTGATAATGATAAAGAAATCATTTAAGAAAAACTAAACAATCAAGGCTAAAGTAAGGCTAGGAGGAGAGATACAACTTGATTTTAGAATCATAAGAAACATTTATCTTTCAGCAAACAAAAACAGAAGCAACTTTGGAAAAATCAAGCAAGGTGAGTTTTTTAGCCTAAGAGGGATCAACGCAGGCCAGAGTGTGAGACAGTGCCTTGCAGTGCACTGTCTCTAAGCTAGGGCTGCTCTGCAATGCACTGTGTCAATACCAACACTGCGGTGGTGCTAGAGAGTCAAATCAAGAGACATTCAAGCACACTTTTTGACCAAAAACACTTTAAAAAGACTAAAATAAGATCAATGAAGTCAGGAAAAGTCTACTAGGGTGTAATATGATGAGGGTAATCCACCAAGAATGACAATTGTTCCCCAGTATGGTCACCAATTTTTTATATGTAAATTTTCATCTACGGATAAACACATTTTCCCTAGGTGGGTAGCTACACCTAGAACAACAAAATGAAAGTAGTTTAACCTTTTCCTATAGTAGATAGATGAGATGAAGGAAATTACTTGTAGTCTTTCGCTTCCTTGATCCCCTCTGAATTTCTCCTGTCGCTCCCACTTGAACTAAATCTGCTCAATTGGTACCTGTGTCAACAGAAATAGAAACAACAAACGATCAAAGCATACATGATCTATCTACTATAAACCAATGGAATCGTAGACATTGAAAAAAATAGTCATCATAGATATGAACAAGAATATGAGAAAAGGAATAAACTCTTTATTAATGTAGAAGGAAGAGTTTCACCCAATACAGTTCGATCTTGTGCCACTCCTCCAGCTTTAGTCCAACCCTCGCCACATCAAAGGCACACCAATCCAACAACATAACATTGCTTGATATGAACTCAAATCTCAAACCAACAAAATTTCCTTACAAACTTCAAATTCGAGCCCCTTGATCACTATGATGAGTGCTCAATTTATAGGAAATGGAGGTGGTTTTGTCATAAATGAGGGTATTGAATGGCCTTCCAAACTTCGAGTTAGTTTCCATGGAGCAAGGGATGAGAGGATAGGAGGTTAATGGATCCTTAGCCTATAAAATTTTGAGCTCATAGGAGGATATAAGGGATGGGATCCTTCTAGAATGATCTAGAATTAAGGAATATTCCTAGAACCCTATGTTATCGGGAAATCTAGTGCCTATGCAGAGCTACTAGTTCCACTAAGGCTGGTAGCTACCTTAGAAACAAACAAACTAAAACTACTTTTGTGTTCCTTTATGAGAAATAGATAAGAGGGGAATAATGGAGACCAACCTCTGTCTTGTGCTTGGTTCCTTACTTGATTCCTCTCCCTTCTGATAGATCTTTGCCACTCGCTTCCTCGTCTACCCAGCTTCAAAGAGCACCTGTAAAATCAAAGCATCATAACACTATCCAAGAACATATATCTATTATCATAAACAATATAGGACCAGATATATATTGACCACACAAATGCATATATCATCAATCATACAAGAATGTGGAGGAAAACTTGAATAGCTTTATTGATAATCAAGAAGTAGCAAAGAGGATTACAACCAATTGCTCTGACCCAACATCATCCTCTCAGCAAGTAAGCCCTTCTTCACCTCATGAAAATCTTAGATCACCCAACACTATGATATCACACAAAGAAACCAGCAACACTTCCTTACAAGATACAAAATTCCAGCCTTTGGATCTCTGGGATGAGGGATCCATATATAGATGTTTGCAAGGGGGGTGAGTCAGCTTTTGAGAGTTGATTAGTTTCCTCTCTCTGATAGTTCTTGATTCCACTTGGAGATTGATGATCTCTTACTCATCCCTGGGTGAATGCAGAGAGGCAAGTGTCACAGGAGAAGTTTCTAGAAGATTCCATGATCCTCCACCTTGCATATTGACCCTGCCATTTTTCCACTCTCACCCATCACACCCCATAGAAGGGCTTTTCAAGATGCATCACACCTCCTGTGTGTATTTAGGTGGGATGCAGTGCACTTTGACCATGGAGCAGGTGAGATGGTCCAGTTTTGACCAGTTCTAAGCAGTATTTCATGGAGAACTTCTAGGAGAAGATGTAATCAGTTGACCTTGTTCTTTTAGAGGTTGGAACAACACTTTTAGGGAATTAAGAGCCCTTGGTTTATGGACATTTATGATTGGGGTTGCAGTGCCCAAAAATGTCTATAAAAGTTTCCCCCTAAAGCATGAGGTCATTAATCTGTTGATGTCGGGTGAAATGCTTTATCATGAGGATCTGAAGTTTTTTCAAGTTGGAAGGCGACCTGTAATAAGATACAATACAATACATTATCTTCATAATATTTTCATGATCTAGCTAAGGCAGGCATTCCCATGCTCAAATTTATAAATTCATTTTCATGTACATAAGACAGACAATCGTCTGAGTGTAGACTGATAATTATGGTAGAGACATCATCCCTTAGGTTGGATGATTATCTGTGCAATAATGATGTACATTTGATGTCTTTATTTTCCTGAATATATATCACAACCCAGATGGATGAAACTAGATCCGGGGTCTTCAATCTTGTTCGATCTTCACTAAAATTACAAGTCGATCCATGTGAGAGATGTTTTGGAGTCGAACATAGAAAGACATCGCCTGATTACCAGCCAATGATGTAAGTTGTTAACAGGCGCAAGAGGAATCACCGATAATGATGATGACCCTCAAGGTACTATAGTACAATTCACATGGTTTGAATAAGGGACTTGGCGTCAAACACCACGCAAAATCTTTCGGTCGAAGGCCATTGATGTAAACCTGTCACCGGAAGTGAGAAACTTGCCATTGAGGCATGCAAGCTTCAAATTACTGAAAGGGTTGTTCCTAGATCGACTTCTTCGATAATGAGCTGACGTTGACAAGAAGCGATCCGTCATAGGAGGGCCTTAATGAATCCCACATCAATGACACGGAATGGAGCAAATGATTTTAATGGAGGTGAAAACGATCTGGTGATATAAGGTTCAGGGTGGCGGTCATGAAAGAATAGAGCATAAATGTATTGCATTGGGTGAGACATAGGTTAATTCTCTGAGCGACTTCTCTTGAACATATCGGCAACACTGACATGATGGATTGGTAGCGTTAACCCTAAATATGGATGGTGTGATGGACCCATGGTGATATGACCAGTGAATGGAACAACCCAACCTGACTCGGATGTGGAGTGAAAGTGTCATGTTCAAGAGCGACTTGCTACCAATAAAGTTTCTTCAAGTTTTCTTCCCAATATTTCCCCAGTCATTGCTGACCAGTACCTCTTTATTTTTGTCAAGCTTGAGGAGGATAACATATTCTTGTTCTATAATTTTCCCTTCGGGCAAACCCATCGCTATGTTTTAACGAGCCTAGCGATAGTGAAACTTGTTCTTGTCTGTATGGACAAGTTTGTTGCTATTTGGTTTTAACGAGTTTAACGACAAGGATAACTCGATCCTTTTCAATTTTAGAGAGTCTGAAAAAGGGATGTAAAGAAAACTCCAATAATCCTTTTTCGTCATATAATCCCTTGAGTCCGAAAAAGTATAAAACAATACAAAAGGGATGAATTTTCGGTACTTTTAATGAGCCGAACAAAACAAGCACTCAATCTTTTTGTGTAATGATCCCTCAAGTCCAAAAAGATTAAAATCTAAAGGAGGGATAGCACTTTCGGTCCCTTTAACGAGCTGGAGAGGCCAACTGCTCGGCAATCTTTTCATATTTTACGAGTCAATTGAAAAGAGCTTAAAGGAGACTCGTTTTTTGAGGAACGAGTGATAAATTTGGGTAGCAGCTAATTCCAGGTAAGGTTTGGAATTTTCCAATCACGACAGTGTCACAAGAATGGCTAACAGGATCACTCTTCGCAGTTGTTCCTCAAAAAGGGTAAACAATCAAATGGGGGTGAATGATTGGCCAATACAGAGTGGAGGTGATGATGAGAACATGACCAAGGCTTCAAAGGCTGATGATAATACATTCACGAAGGTTATTTACCGGAAAATGGTTCATCTTTTAATGAGCTTAAAATCTGGGGGAACATTTGCTCATTTCTTATGTTTATTTTTTAACGAGCTTGAATTCTGCGTTAAAACTGCTCGATTAATCCAGTCGTATAATAAGGATGTCTTATATATAAAACGACATTTTTCAAAGCTTTGCCCCACATCCTTTCTTTATGCAAGTTAGGAAATGACCAATTCTATGAGTTTAAAGGGTTAGAGGACCTATAAATTTAAAAAATAAATGGTCGCTCTTCGCTTGCATGCCAAAAGGTTTGCATGCCCCCAGGTATAGTGAAGCAGAGGTTCAAGGTTACCCCTCAATTTGCAGACAAAACATTTGTTTTATCGGGAAAGGCATACCTTTTCCAGGTTACCCTTCAATTTGCAGACAAAACATTTATTCTATCGAGAAAGGCCTACCTTCTAATGGAGGTATCTTATTCCGGTCTAATCCCATTTTCCAAAATGGACGGGTGTGTCAGCCAGTCATATATCCTCTGCGGAAACCTACCCTATACCCAAGGTTTTCCTGTCGAAACAGGCCAGGGTGCATGCCCCCTGGGTTTCAGTCATATCCTCCAGATCACTCGCACTCATCAGGAGGACGGACTGGGGATTGATGAGACATTCCTTGCGTGAAAAGACCATTTAGGGTTGGTGTATGACTATTTGCTATGTGTGAACCGGGGAATGAAAGCTGGTCTACGAGCTTGACCACTCTTCCTTCTTGCAGAAAACACATTACTCTAAAGAGTGAGGAGACAATTGCTCCCATGCAATAAATATAGTCTCGTCCAAGGAGTAGATTATAATCCAGGGGTCCTTGGACTACCATTACGTTCATGTGAACGGTTTTCCTTCTCAATGTTATCGGCACATTGGGAAGGATCCCTAACAGTCGACTGGTTCCTTTGTCAAAGGCTGTTAGATTTCTCATCTCAGGCAAAAGCGATGGTGAACCAAGCGCTTTCCAAGCAGTTGAGGAAAGGATACTCACAGAAGCCCCTTCATCTATGATGGTGCCAGCCATGAACATTCTATATATTTGAGCAATGATTCGAAATGGTACACTAGCCGGTAAGCGGGGTCCGCCTAGTAGATTCCAATCGAAGGAAACAACTAGGTTGCTTGGAGGTGGGACCAAATAGACGGTCGGATATGACTCTGACGAACTTCCTTCTTGCGGTAAAGGAACAGGTAGACTGCCCCCATGTTCATCGGAGTCTATGCTTACAAAAAGAATTTGGACAGTGTCATCCTTGTTCTCTTCGGTGACTGTATCATCTGAAGATGGATCCTCTGAAGGCAAGACCGGGTCAACTGCCACCTTGACCTTTTGAATTTCTTCTGGTGTGGATTCAGATGGTTTATCTTCAATGATAGACGCTTCGGCCGATCACAAGGGCGTGTCAGCCGGATTTTCAACTAGTGACGGACTCGACAAGAGTTTCTTATATCCAGGAGGAAGTCGTAACGGTGAAACCGAACGGTCGTCCAAAACTCTTTTAGCCTCGTCTAAGAAGGGACAACGGTGGACGGCGTGATCGCCTTCACACAATTTACAAGGAAATTTACATCTTCCTTTTTGTCCAGGGGCTTCACTTTCACTAGTTGATGGTGTACCTTCAACATGATCATCAAAGGTTGACAACACCGGATTGTGCAAACGAGGAGACCAGTCCCTTTAGATCCGAGGGATACAAGGACAATCTCGATGATAGTGGTCTCCTTTGCAAATGACACATGGCGATTTAGGCCTGGATGGTGCAGTGTGTGGATTTTCGCTAGACGATGCCTGGTCGCCCCTTTTCGCCTTTGGCTCCTTCTTCTTCTTCTCTTTCTTCTTCTTCTCCTTCTTCTTCTTGGTTACTTGATTTTTGGCTTTACCAGCTTCATCAAGCAAAGAGGAAGGAGGAGAGGAAGAATTGGACGAAGTAGAAGGTTGGGGGGTAACTCTGGTATCGTTTAGTTGCTGACTTGATTCTTCAAGAATCACGGTGTTCTGAACGACAGAGGTTGAGAAGAGCCATACAGGCAAGCTGATTGCCAATCCTGGAAGCGACAATGTGGCCATATGGGGTGCACCAACATCTCCCAAAGAAGAGAAGGGACTAGGATTTCCCCCAAGGGGAATTCCTTGGTTGGTGGGCTCCATTTTTCTCAACCTAAGACCAACGTAGGAAAGGTGATATTTATTCTGATTAAAATAAATTTTAGACGCTTTGACACAACTTGTTTTTTCAATTTTTAAGAGTCGAGAAAGAAAAAAAGATGACTCTAGTCGCCTTCGATTTTTAATGAGCCTGAAGTGACAAATGCTCAGATTGACCTTTTCCTTTAAGGATTCTGAAAAGGAACGAAAAAGACTACTCTGGAAATCTAGATAGAGGGATTACCAAACCAATCGCAAAACTGTAGAATACTTTTTACGGTACGGCAGTCAATCTTCCCGAATGTTGTGTTCAATGCGTTACGATCGATAGGGCGGTAGACACGGCTTCCTATGGATAAAGGATAAAGCCTATTGTGGTCTCCCGATATATACTCAACAGTACATGGGAGCACAAGTCTGTATTGGCACTTATCGTCTCAAAGTGGAGGAATCACCCAACCAACAATGAAAACAACAGTTACCAGGCTTTACGACGCTGGAATACGTCTCTAGCCTAGACTTCTAGATGTTGTGCATTAGGTTCCAAAGCGTTTTTAGATTCATTAAATTTATTTTAAAGTTGATCTTGCTTAAGAAATTTTCCTTTCAGGTTCATCGCGTGATGTAGATGTACAATTCCTAAAATGAAATCTAAGATGATAAATAGTCATTTAAACTTCTTTTTGCAATGAAAATCCTAGCTTCTAAGGAAAGAGAGATGACGTTCTTTCAACATAGAGCAGAGAGCACACACTATATGCACTGTCCTAAAACAAACCAACAAATAGTTTAAATGCAAAAGCACCTACATGTATTTGTTTTTAGCCTTCTTAATGTGTGAATGGTAAAAAGAAAGCTAAGCACAAATCTGAAATATTTTTCAAAGCAACATTACTAGCAAGTTTCTTTTCAGGACAAAATGAGGACAATGATGACACTTTGCGATTTGGAATTGAAAAATTTCTTTCAACACTTGAAAAACTACTAATTCAAATCAAATACAAGAGTAATAGTGTAATCGACTATCAAGAACAATCGGATTCTCTTCTATGACTGAAAACGACACTTGCGACACTTTCAAATCAAGAAACAACAGTACAATTACGCTACTTCTTTGTAAAAGAGAACTGAAAATGGCTCAAAATACATAAAAACATCTACAATTCTTTGCATAATGGATGCAGAATAATGGCAAGGAAGGGGGTTTCAACAGAGGTGTACTAACTACAGGTAGCAAAAATCTTGAATAGAGCTGAAAAGAGTGAACACAGAAACCAAAATCTAGGAGCAGGAAAGGCCTTGTCTGATCAGCACACCTGTAACACAGTGAAAAAGAGATGCAGTGCACCTACTACACTCAGGAAGTGTGATGCATCCAGAATTCATAGAAGAGACAGTGCGCCGGACCAAGGATGACACTTTAGTTGGGTTCCAGGTCACAGTTTGCAGCTCAGTTCAGGGATTTAGGCCGAGCAAGTGGTAATCAGTAAATCAATCACAGGAGTAGATCTAAAGAGGTTACTAGTGCCACCACAGGGGCAATTAGAGAGCTTGTAAATCAATTGTTTAGTTCATAAACAAAACCTAGAGATAGACTGAAGCAGCATTGATCTACTTTGCACTTGCACAACAAATGCAGTTCGAAGGCTAGCTGGCTTGACTTCAGGCTCCGTTTGTAAGTTTATAAATCAAACAAATGTATATAAACAAACAATCTATTTGCTCCCCAGCGGAGTCGCCATTTTTTTATCAGGAAATCTAGTGTCTATGGAGAGCTGCTAGTCCCACTAAGGCTGGTAGATACCTTAGAAACAAACAAACTAAAACTACTTTCATTTTCCTTTATGAGAAATAGATAAGAGGGGAATAATGGAGACCAACCTCTATCTTGCGCTTGGTTCCTTGATTCCTCTCCCTTCTGATAGATCCTTGCCACTCGCTTCCTCGTCTACCCAGCTTCAAAGAGCACCTGTAGAATCAAAGCAACATAACACTATCCAAGAACATAGATCTATTATCATAAGCAATATAGGACCAGATATATATTGACCACACAAATGCATATATCATCAATCATACAAGAATGTGGAGGAAAACTTGAATAACTTTATTGATAATCAAGAAGTAGCAAAGAGGATTACAACCAATTGTTCTGATCCAGCATCATCCTCTCAGCAAGTAAGCCCTTCTTCACCTCATGAAAAGCTTAGATCACCCAACACTATGATATTGCACCAAGAAACCAGCAGCACTTCCTTACAAGATACAAAATTCCAGCCTCTGGATCTCTGGGATGAGGGATCCATATATAGATGTTTGCAAGGGGTTGAGTCAGCTTTTGAGAGTTGATTAGTGTTCTCTCTCTGATAGTTCTTGATTCCATTTGGAGATTGATGATCTCTTACTCATCCCTCGGCGAATGCAAAGAGGCAAGTGTCACAGGAGAAGTTTCTAGAAGATTCCATGATCCTCCACCTTGCAGATTGACCCTGCCATTTGTCCACTCTCACCCATCGCACCCCATAGAAGGGCTTTTCAAGATGCATCACACCTCCTATGTGTATTTAGGTGGGATGCAGCACATTTTGACCATGGAGCAGGTGAGATGGTCCATTTTTGACCTGTTCTGAGTAGTATTTCATGGAGAACTTATGGGAGAAGATGTAATCAGTTGACCTTGTTCTTTTAGAGGTTGGAACAACACTTTTAGGGACTTAAGAGCCCTTGGTTTATGGACATTTATGATTGGGGTTGCAATGCCCAAAAATGTCTATAACACCTATGCAAATTTCGCTCAATCTTGCCCAATGCAAGTCAAAGAGGGCCTAAGTGCACTACAGTGCAAGCCTAAATGGGCCTGCCTACTCTGTAGCGCAATTACCCCTGACCAAGGTTGCGCTGGTGTCCCAAGAGGCATTCAAGCAAGGCTTCAGGCCAGGAAACTTTCATGGAAGGAAGCATTCAATGTGATGACTTGTCTAGGGCATGTAACAGCTAAATTAGGGTTTGATGAGCCCTAATTGTACTGATCTGAATGTTGGGAATGATGTTCCCAAATATACCTATAACACCAGGGTTAATGGATTTGGGTTTTTGGATTCTTCGACATGTATATATATGTATTGTAAAATTGAAAGGAATATAATGAAAAATCAATTTGGTAGTCCCAGTTTTGGGTTCCATGGGAAAATATAGTATATATTTGTTTTATGTTTTATGCTCTCACCATTGTTATTTTTTGTTTTTAGAATTTGTATGCAGGTAATTTCTATATGGGGTTAAAACCTACATCACGAAGCTGAAGGAAAGAAAATGGTCAGCTACTGAGTTTGTGTGGGAGTTGGATCAATGATTCAAGGTGTTAATGGGATAGGTAAGCTTTAACATACCCCCAGAACAACATAAAGAGTGGTTTATAGCCATACTACTACAACATATCAGGTTACCCTTGATTCAGCAAAAGATCGTTACTCAAGTTGAAGCATTGGAAATTGTGATGAAGCTGGAAGTTTTGCCAATCGGAGATACTCATGCAAGGGTAGAGCAGATTCAGAGCCAGCTAGAAAATTTGACCTTAGAATTGCAAGATCTCAAGAAAGGTAAAGAAACCAGATAAGAAATATGGTGTACAAAATGAAAAGTCGAGGGCCATTATAAGGATCAATGCCTGGTGTTCATAGATTATTTGACAAGTGGAGCACCTAATCTAGTAAACCCAGGATCAATTTTGTGGTGTGAGATTTGTAAAATGAGAGGCCAACATTTCTATGAAGATTGATATTTATTACAGAAGAAAATACGGACCCCAAAGAAATTGTTTTTCAACTTTCATAAATCAGTAGGCCATGATGAGAGAAATTGTCAAAGTTTTGACTTGATGATGGAGCACACTGCTAATGCTTATAGACTGCAAGTTGAAGGACATACACATGAGAAGCCACCATGCTAGTTGAGGAGGTTTCCAAGGATGAGGAGGAGGACGAGGATGAGGAGTTGGTCAAGGATGTGACTAGATTATCTATTATAACTGTGGGTAGGAAGGACACTTCGCAAGATACTGCCAAAACCATATGACAACCTACAGCTAATGTAAGCCTTTTGATCACATGATAGAATAATGTCCCATCCTTATCGTGAAAATGCAAGAGAAAAGGAACCAACAAATCGCAGCAAATATTCAAATGATGATCTTTGAGCCAAGGGATGATGAATCCTGCATCAACATTATAACAATAAGTGGAGCTGCAACTGGAGATGATAAATCCAATGGGGAAAAGGATGTTGAAGCTACATGGGTAAGAAAAACTACTAAAAAATCTCTTGCATTTGATATTCAGAAGGAAAATAAAGTATTCATAGAGGCAAGGTGAAGCTTTATCGATGATGGGGCTTCAACTTCTATTGCATAGCCAACCCAAAAGAATAACTGTGAGATAGTACTAGTTGCAACACAAGATGTGGATCCAGATATTTTGAAGTCTTTTTTGCAGACTTGCATGAAATTGTTAAGAAACCAAAAAGTTGTAGAAGGATTGTAGGAATTGATAGACCCTTTTGCTTCTAAGGCAGTACCACAGAGCAAGATGCATGAAGTAAAGAACCTACATCGACATAAGAAGAGGACTGTAAAAAAAGTGAGGCTTACTGCATAGATTGGAGAATATGACATGGGTCAGGTTATCCTGGATCTAGGATCTGATGCCAATATCTTGCCGAAGTAGACTTGGGAATCGATGGGTAACCCGAAGTTGAATTGGTCACTGATCCAGCTGAAGATGGCGAACCAACAAAATATTTTTCCTCTAAGAAGGTTGTCAAGTATCACGATAGACATTGAAGGAGTGCGCACTATTACTGACTTTGAAGTAATCAAAATTGTGGATGATAGTAATACCTATCTTGTGTTGCTTGGATTGGATTGAGAATTTTCTAACATGAATATAATTAACTTGAAGAAAATTTAAATGATATTTGAAAGCAACAATGTGAGAGTCATTGCTCCATTAGATCCATCAGAAGGGCTGAGGTATACTGAACCTATTAAAGAGGAGTTGTTGAAGCCTTGAAATTTCGTTGCAACAACATGGGGGATAACCACTCGGTCTAGACCTTGGATGAAACTCCTTTTCTGTTTGATATGGTGGCTCTAACTAGGGATAATGGGACGAGTTTCTAGCAAGAATTGATAGGATGATGATTGTGGTTTGAAATAAGGTATAATGGGAAATGAGTTAGCTAAAATGATCTAACTAAACAACAAACACACACAACTATCTATTCTAACATTCATCTTAATATATACTCGGGGAATAACTTAAATCATGCGATCTACAAATATATCTTAGATCAACAGGTCATAAATATCATTCAATTTCTATAAGAGATGAAATCATTAATGATAATTATTTTGACTAAATAGTTAAGCAAAATAATTGTGGAAACTATATCACATATATCAATTTCTCATGTACTTAATAAGGAATTACAGCTAAAACATTTTACAAAAGTGCTATTGTATCAAACTGTAGCTCATATTTTATACATAATACAATATAAGGAAAGATTATTGCTAATTTATAAACAAAACTCAACCATAAAGATAGAAGTACTAGATATGAGAGATTCTACCCATGAAGTCAACAATATTGATCTCTTTCCTTTCAACTAATATACTATAAGAGTACAAAAGTGAAAATTCAACAGAGTATGATTCAATTTCTAAGAAAATCAAAACCTTGTTCCAATTATTTCATCAAGACAGTCACAAAAGTACAAAAGTGCAAGCCTTTGCAAAGCATTTCTTGATAAAATTCTGGACCCTTCTCTAAATGCATGAGAGAGGTTTAAATAATACAAAATATGTATCAAAAATAGATTATTACACAAAAATATGAGTAGGTTTCAAAAAACCTTCCTTGGAATAAGTAAAATGAAAACTAAAATAGAAATAAAAATGATGATGAGCTTTTCCAACTTGAATGGTTCTAATCAGCCATTCGGTCCTTTAGTTCATATATATCTATCATCGGCTTCACCTGGGGTGGCTGGCTGATTCTAGATCTTAATTTCCCTGTAAATACAACATCGGAGAGTAGTTGCACCATATTATGAGTGGAATTTTTTAGATAGTGTAGATCCATCCATTGACTGTGTGGTTTCACCAAAAACTGCCAGTAAGTTTCCCAATCAAGCTTAAACAATTTTTTTATTACTTTTTATTTCATTTTGGTGGTCTCTTTCCATTGTTTCTATAACTGTTTGAAGTATGGGAGAAATTTTGGCTTGCATTGTTTGATGAGATTGGAACTATGAAGGTTTTCAATCACAACTTCAATTATATTATTTGTTGTGATATCTTCTCTAGTTGTTTCCCTTTCTACTTGCTTCAACTGTATGTCCCAATCTATGAATAGAATATCCTTGTGGGACTCCTCGATATTTGGGAGATCATCTTGTCTACCTTATTTTGATTCTTGCCAAGAAATAAACTCTAAAATTCTCTTATTGACCTCTTCATATTCTAATCTCTTATCAACCACTTGATTGGTTAATGCATCACTTGTTTCACAATCTCGATTGATCCATGAGATTTTCTGGCAAAATACTTCTTGTTGTTGTGATAACAGAGAGTTTAGTTCAAGTTATTCTTTAATAAATTCCTCTGTTTGAGGGTTGTCTTTGTGTTTATCTATTATAGTCTGCATTTGATTAATCTGTGAATCCTTTTCTGCGATGTCTGCTTGATGTTGTAACCTCATCTGTTCAAAATCTTTTGTAGTTGTGCCATCTATGTCTCTACTTGTCTGTTAGTGCTCTATCTCTCCAGGTCAAGTTGTTGTTCCAACAACTGAATTCTTTCTTCTTTTTCTTTGAGCAAAAGCCGAACTTTGGTTGCCTTATCAATTGTCGTAGTTGCATAAGCACCTGCAAATTGTGATAGCTTAGTAAGGTTTTCTGTTGGATCGATGGGGGTGTCTTTCCATACTACCTCCATTGATTCATTTTCAAGAATTAATGTTGCTGATGTATCCAATTTCCTCTTATTTCTTTGCCTCTTCACTATAGCCTTATGTGCCGGGTTGTAGAATATATCTAGTGGGGGTATTCCTCAATTTTTAGAACAATTTCTGAAGTTGGGTAGGCCAGGATGATTTTAATATCTTCAATAATTGTAACCCCTTGTATTGTTGTATCTATGCTTATAACATGCTAAGTCTATTGAGGAGTCTGAAATCCAAAAGTTCCTCCAAGACTCATCTCTGTTTTTTGTATTTGGAGATTTTTGTTAATTTCTCCCATTCTTGATCCAGATCAATGACTTTGGTCTTTTCTGCATGAACTTGTGTGGATTCAGTGTCCATGTGTTCCTTATTCGAGGCCTTTTTTACCATTTATTCAACACTTTTCTCGATGTCCTTGTCAGGGTTTTTCTCGGGGCTTTCTTCCTTATCTTGAGATTTGTGTTCAGAATGCTTTGAACTTTGAAACGATTTTGTAGAAAATTTGTGATAGGTTAACCCAATAATGCAATATAAATCAAAGAAGAATACTATAACCTACTTCTACTATCAATTTGCGGAAACCTAAAGATCGAGCTGAACAATATAACCAAAAGAAGAAGAATCAATGGCACAATACACATGAAAATACTTTGGGGAAATCCTCAGATAAAACCCCACACTATTGTATTATCATACATGGTGGAAAACATAGGAATTATAAAAAGCCTTAGCTCTCACAGCTAGCAAGTTCTCAGTACAATTCTCACAGATGATCACAGGAAATCTTTGCTTCTCTCCAACCTTCCTCTCTACCCTCCAAGATCCTATTTCCTTTCGATGTTCCTTGTGGATGATTATCCTATTACCAAGTGGAAAAACAAACCTTAAAAACTGCGCAATCCTCAAGGATGAATCCTTGATTGCATGCATGAGTTTTCTCCATGAGAAAGCACATGCAACTAATAGTATACTATCCTTGAACATTAATCTCAACTAGGTCTTTCTCAGAATAGACATGCATGAGTTTCTGATGAGGGATTCTTCAGTTAACTGGAGTAGCACTAGTTGAGAACATTCATGCATCAACTAACTGTTAACTCACTATTAGTTCCCCAAATAGTTTGGAACTAATTTAACTGGACTTAACTCAGTAAACCGATTTAACTAATTACAACTCAAATGTAACTCAATATTATCTCCTTAACTTAAGGGATAACTCTTGCATGACTTCAGAAAGACTTCTAACTTGAATTTCTCCAACTAATTAATTTAAAATTAATTAATTAATTATTTCCAAGTAGTTGTTAAGACTAAATTCGATTTTAGTTCACAATTTAATTCAAGGACAAATTAAATTGTAATATTCTTGTTGCCATATTTCAACACTACCTCTCAACAAGAAAGGGATTATCTTCCACCCCAATCCTGTCTCTATGGAACTCAAATTTACACTGTCTGGTTAGAAACGTGTCGACCAAATATTGGCAATGTGATTTTTTTCTAAAAATATTTATTAATTAATAAGTTATGGATCACAGAAGCTTGAATTTGAATATCTTGCTCCTCTATCGAAATATACTACAGCAACATGATCCTCCTCAACCTGTGAAAAGCCAAGAGCAACAAATCCTGCCTTATTCTTCTCCACACTACCATCAGCAGCTTGCTTTACCTTGTAAAGCCAACGGGAACTCACAACTGACTTGTTCTCTGGTCTTGGAACTACGTCCCAAACACTATTAAGAACTATGGAGTCATACTCCACCATAGCATCAACCCAAATCGGCTGCTCCACTTCTTCCTCAAAGGAATATGGCTCGGTCTCAACACATTCCCCAGCAAGGGCCATGTATCCCGTGTACCTCTCAGGTGACCTCCTCTATCTACGTTGAGAAGATGGTTCTCCCACATTCTCTTTTGCATCCTCCAACAATCTGTCAGCTTCTCTTGCGTGCTTCCATCCATCTCTGGAAGACTTTGCTTGAGTGGATGTCTTCACTCCTGGAACCTCTGCATGCGGCTGCTCCACATCAATCTGAGGCTCCTCCTCCTTAGGAACCAACAATTCCTCCACAGCTTGTAGTTGGATCTCCCTCTCAAGGGAAACTCACATGGCCTTCTGCCCATCAAACTTGAGATCTTTGCGAACCACTATCCTCTGACTAGTAGGCAAGTACACCCGATAGTTATGAGGTGTATCAGTGTACCCCAAAAATATCCCCAACTCTGATGTCGGCTCAATCTTGTTCCAAGCATCCTTTGTCACATGGCAATATATTGATGAGCCAAAGATCCTGAAGTGACCCACATCTGGTCTCTTACCGTAGAAAGCTTCCTATGGTGTCTTCATCCCAAGTATGCGATGTGGGCTTCTATTCTGCAAATAGACCAATGTGTTGCATGCCTCAGCCCACAAGTGAAGTGGTATGCCTTGGTAATGCAGCATTGACCGTGCTGCCCCTACAATAGTTCTATTCTTCCTCTTGGCCACCCCATTCTACTGTGGGTTATGAGGTGTCGTCAACTCTCGTTTAATTCCTTCCGCTACACAGAAGTCCTTAAACTCTTGAGAGACATATTCTCCACCATTTTCGCTTCTCAAGGCCTTTATCTTCTTCCCTGACTCTTTCTCGACCAAATATTTGAACTCACAAAACTTTGTGAAGGTTTGGTCCTTCTTCTGCATGAAATAAATCTAGCATTTACAAGAATAGTCATCAATGAAAATCACATAATACCTTTGCTTCGTTGTGGATGCCATCGAGAATGGTCCACACAAATCAATATGAACTTGCTCTAAGATAGCCTCTGCTCAACTGTCTCGATCATGAAAGGAAGACTTGGTGTACTTTCCCAAGGTAAAACCTTTACATGTGTCAACTTGCTCAAGTTTACGTTTAGGAAGTCCTCTAGATATCTGTTGCATTATCTTCAAGGCCCCACGATGCAAATGGCCCAACCGCATGTGCCACAACTCGCCAATGTCTTTGCTTTGCACCAATTCTGCTTTCGTACTCAATGTTGCACAATCATCTACCTCTAGTTTATAGAGATTCTTCACCTGAATCCCTATCCTCTTGGTCTGACCCGTGGCTATGTGTCTTAGGAATGCCTTTCCATTATTGAAGACAACATCGTAGCCTTTATCCTCCAACATCGTCACTGATACCAAGTTCTTCTTTAGTCCAGGCACATACATCACATTTTTCAAGGTGAGAGGATCTCCATGCTCCCTCTGAAAATAAACTATGCCCACTCTTGAAACACTATACCTTCCATCATCACCCATCTCTATGCGCATCTTGAGGTCTTTCTCCTCTAAGACACTGAATAAATTTTTATCACGGTCATTGGAATGAGGCTCCACTATCAAGATACCAGACACAATCGATCATCGATGACACCATGCATGTGATGAGGGTAAAGTCCATTTCAAACTGAGAGGCTAATGCCTCACCTTCCGATCCTTCTGAGGATCCCTTCTTGGAATTATTTGATGGGTAAATAGTCGCATAATGTCCCATCTTGTGACAATTAAGCATCTTAATTTAGACATGTCACCCTTCTTCCCTCCATGAGAAGAATTCGATTTGAAATGGAAAGCCTTCCCCTTCCCTTTCCTTGCCTTACTTGCTAAGGCCAGATTTTCTTCATCATCATTCTTAGATGAAGAACCATCTCGTGTGCTCCTCCTGATCTCCTCCTACATAAGATCTGACCATAGTCATTCCCAATCCGACAGTTTCTCCCTTCCATTCACAGAGTCCTGGTAGTTATTCCAACTCTTTGGAAGGCCAAGGAGAGAGAGGCTCAACATATCATCATCGATAGTAGTTATTCCCACACTTCCAAGCTCATCTCTGCAGGTGGTGAGCTTGTTCAAATATGTGGAAATAGTATTTCCCTTCTCCATCTTGATTCTTCGAAGCTTTTCCTTGAGCACCAATTTCCTATGGTCACTACTATTCTGGTAGAGGTCCTTCAATGTCTTCCACATTGAAAATGGAGTATCCTTCCCATGGAGACTCGAGACAATATGGTCTTGAACTCCCTCAAGGATGATCTATCTCGCCTTCACCACACACTTCTTCCACTCAACCAACTTTTGTGCATTAGTTGAAGCTAGCTTTGGGATTTATTGATCAATGAATTCCTTCAAGCCATTGTCTTCTAATACAACCTCCATTCTATCTTTCCATGCTATGTAATTCGAGCTACCTTCCAAGACATACTCGAGTCTCAAGCCATAGAATGCCATTGGCCAACCTTGAAGTATGATATGAATTCTATTTGCACCTACAACCCCAAACTTCAAACTTCAAATTCTCTTCTCAGTATACTGTTCATAGCTCCGATACCATGTAGAAAATTTGGGATAGGTTAACCTGATAATGCAATATAATTCAAAGTAGAATACTATAACCTACTTCTACTATCAATTTGCAGAAGCTTAAAGATCGAGCTGAACAATATAACCAGAAGAAGAATAATCAATGGCACAATACACATGAAAATACTTTGGGGAAATCCTCAGATAGAACGCCAAACTATTGTATTATCATACATGGTGGAAATACATAGGAATTATACAAAGCCTTAGCTCTCACAACTAGCCAGCTCTCAGTACAATTCTCACAGATTCTCACAGGCAATCTTGGCTTCTCTCTAGCCTTCCTCTTTACCCTCCAAGCTCCTATTTCCTTGTGTTGTTCCTTGTGGATGATTAGCCTATTACCAAGTGGAAAGACAAACCTTCAAAACTGCACAATCCTTAAGGATGAATCCTTGAATGCATGCATGGGTTTTCTCCATGATAAAACACATGAAATTGATAGTACACTGTCCTTGAACATTAATCTCAACTGGGTCTTTCTCATAATAGACATGCATGAGTTTCTGATGAGGGAATCTTCAGTTAAATGGAGTAGCACTAGTTGAGTGCATTAATGCATCAACTGATTGTTAACTCACAATTAGTTCCTCAAACAATTTGGAACTAATTTAACTAGAAGTAACTCTATAAACTTAGTTAACTAATTACAACTCAAAATAACTCAATCTTATCTCCTTAATTTAAGGGATAACTCTTGCATGACTTCAGAAAGACTTCTAGCTGTTAAGACTAAATTTAGTTTTAATTCACAATTTAATTCAAGGAAAAATTAAATTGGAATATTCTTGTTTCCATATTTCAACAGATTTCCCTTGAGATTCACTATCAAAACTATGTTCGGAAACTTCCTCCAGGCTTATGCTGGGAGTGGGTTCTCTTCATTCATTGGTTTCTTCAATCTTTAATAGGTCCAAAGGGACCTTTGTTAGCCTTTTTTTCTTGTATATATGGAAGCGATTGAGGTCTGTTGGGCTCAGTTTTATGGATGCCAAATGTAAGACCTGCGAAAATCTTTCAGCTGACTCAAAGAGATCATCAAAATCATTGTTCTCATGAGTAAATTGTCTAATTTTAACCATAGTAGTGAATTTCTGGGTGACCTTGTTAGGGTTGTACTATCTGCCTGGCACAGTAGCCAGATTCAGGGATGTGATATTTTGTATCTCCTTTGTTGCATGCCCAAAATCATGTAATGCAAAAGCACCACATTGCACCGGGAAGGTAGGCCAGATAGATTTCTTCATTTCTTTGAGGGTTTTGGTAATACCATCCCCCACTGTTTGATAGGAAATTTCTCTTGCCAATAACTTATCAGGAACATATAATGGAAGAACATGAGGAGTTGTGATACTCCCAAAAACTCTGACATAAGTAAATGACTCTTCGCCAAACCATCTTGCCACCGACAAGATGTTTATTTTAGCTTCCTCTGATAGCCTGGGGGATTTCTTATCAAAAATAATTTGGTGAATTGGTAACATAACACCATGACAGATTTTGTAAAAGTGGGAGTTAAACTATGATTCCCACAAAACCTTATGATAAACATGGATAGGAGTAGGGTCCTGTAGAGTCCATTTCCAGCCCATGTTTGGAAAATTTGAACAGAAACATATAGCATCCATCACATATGCACTCATATAAAAAGGAGGGATAACCCGAGAGGTGATAATTATGTTCTGTTTGTATTCTCTAATGGACATAGCCAAATTATATGATAAAATATTGCTCCAGTTCATAATGATAGAATTAACAGTTGCATCAATTAATGGAACCCATTCAATAGAAAACTTGGTACTGTCTGCCTTTCCAAATAGTCTACACAACATTGCAGCTGCAAAATTACGTGAGGCTAATAGAGGTGAAATTGGGTACATACCAATTTTCTCCCGCTTGAACTTTCTGGAGCCAGACCTCCAATTTTGCATGTTGTCCATCAGGTCTTCATTTTCTTTCACGAAGTGCTCAATGAAGGCTTTGTCATATATCTTCTATGGTTCTAGCAGATGATACATTTGACGTAGATTATCTGGAGTAAATGACCCCATGACTTCGTGCTTGGAATTCCTGAATGTTCTATATGAAATGTCCACATTGTCAATGATCCATCTTACCATATCAGTGTATGGCAAGATTTTAGGCCTTGCAGCTATTCTATGCAGGAAAGAACATGTTGCTTCAAAATAATAAGCCTCGGATGAGACCTCAGCATCTGTTGTTGCTTTAGTCACCAGGACCTTTGGGTTTTCTTCCTCCAATAGATTGTACATTTCTTCCCATGAGGTAGTTCTGCCATCCTTGTTGCATGTAGTATTAGAGAACAATGGAAGCATGTCTAAATCTTCAGACGCAGTAGCCTCTGTAATCTTCTTTCCTTTCTTAGCCATTTTTCTAAGCGTTGTTTTCTTTGGAAATTTCCTAGAATAATGGACAAAACAGAATGAAACGCAGAGCGGAAATGAAATCAGAAACACAATAAGATAGTAAACTCTGAAAAGACATAGAGATGAAGCTTTTATTTCAAGACGGGTAAAAAAAAGATATCAATCTTCTCAAGCCGTGAAAAGAGTAAATGCAGTTAAACCTTATTAACTACTCATTAAAGCCTACGTGTGATTTTTTAATGTCTCATCAAACCATCGTATCACAAGTTGTAAAAGATATTTCAAATTGATGTGTTTTAAGTGTGATACAGATCTGCGATTGCGATAAATGGCTTTATTGCAAATCGCAATTTAGTGATGTCAGGTTATGTGGGATAGACAAATTCAAAGTCGCTTTGGTATTTTTTTGCAATTTGCGCTGAGCGACGTGCTTTTAAATTTTTCGATTGATTTTCCTTAAACAGATGATTATTCCATTGAAACAGATATTCACGATAGGTCAAATTTGATTCAAGTTATAACAGTTTCTATTATTTCGTCGGGTCCAAAGCATTTCGCAATTCATAGTTTTTATGATTTGAATGGTTACGCCTTATGAAACTAGCGATGCGATAAGTACTTTATATTATAAAGAATACTCTAAGCCTTAGGGTTTATAAAATATTTTAACGCTACCTTCGGTCTTCTAAGGGGGTTCTTTTATTGTGTTTCGCAGACTCTCACTCATGACTAACCTTTGTTACTTTGGGATCATGCTATTTGTGATAAAGCGAGAATGCTTAGTCATAAAGTGACCTGGCTTAATATCTTAAGTCCATCTAAGGTTTTATTCCAAATGGATTTTAAAGGCAAGCTAAGTTTTTGAATTTTTTTTGAAGGGTCACCATTTAATAATACAATACTACCTATTTTATAATAAATGTGGGGGGAGGATTGAACAGTACAACAATTGATGATTCACTGGAAGAACCAATTATCTATGATAATTTTGATATTTCTAAAGCTTTCAAAGTAAAGATAGTTCAAGAATAGGAATTGAATGAATTTGAAGATAAGTAACATTTCTCTAAATAAAATAAAAAAAACTCACCTAATTACAATTCATTTGATATTCTCTTAAAAATGAAAATTCCTTTTCCTATATCAGTCTTTACTTAGTTTAAAAGTAAAGTAGGGGGCTTTTGCAGATCAAATTTTAAATGTACTCGTTTGTCACAGATAGAGCCTCTGCTACCAGCAGGCATCCATAGCCTCGACAGGGTTACCTTTTAACCAGCAATGATTCAGTGTCCCATCCAGATAAGAGTGTAGTTTTTAGAGATAAATCCAAAATCATATACTTATTCTTCTTTTTTTTATAACAGTTTATTTTTTGCAAATTTTTTCTTTTTATTACTTAAATGTCACTGTCTTGGGTTAGTGGCCAAATAGTGACAATGCCATTCACCAGTTGTAACTCAACTGAACAAGTTAGCTCATGATGGGACCCCTTGTCTTAAGATTAAAATATTCTCAAGCCATTACCCTATTTTGGTATGCAATATTGGCAATGTCATTCTATTATTTCCCTTTGAACATGATAAGCAGGCTCTTGATGAGAACTCTTATCTTTTAAGTTTTAGTATATTTTAGAATTACACTCTAAAAAGAAAAATAATTACTAGATGGGGAGAACCATTGACTCCTTAAGAGTACTGGATGACAATTATAGAGTTAAAGATGCTTATCTGCAAAGAGTCTTTACTTTGTTAAAGATACTTTTCTTGGTTGATAGTAGAACAAAAGTTTTATATAAAGTTGGAGGTTTCTCAAAGAATAAATAATTTTGGTAGAAAAAAAAAAAATAGACAGATAGAACTTAGCTAATTTTCAAATGTTATAATTATTTCCTTAACAATATCCACTTATAAAGGTGAAAAATCAAAATATTTCCAAAATATATATTGTGAGGTTCTAGAAAGCATAAAAATGAAAGAAGGTAAATGTGATAGTGTACAGGGGATAGAAGAGGTTGTCTCCTATGAAAAATATTTTTTCAAAATCTACCCATTCACAGGCAGAGAATCTCTCTTGCCTGATAAATCTTACAATAGAAACGTTGATGGGCCGATTTGTTCTGTAATCTGAAATGGTCCAAGCCACATTCTTTGGAATTTGGTATGCTTACCTTTTTCCTCATGTGCTTTATCCCACTTCAATACAAGGTATCCAAGTTGAAATGATTTTGGGCTAACAAAATTTTCATCAAAGGAAGATTTAACTAACTATTGATGATGGGCATGTATGATTTTTCCTTTTTCTCTTTCTTCCTCGAGTTTGAGGATTTGTGATTGCCTTAATTGAAAATAAGAAGGAGTTTCTTCAATAAATTGAACTAGGGCTATAAAAGGAATAGATATATTTGTACGAAGAACAACTTCTTTCCCATAGACGAGATTAAATGGAGAAGTGCCTATTGAGGCATTTTGTGTTATCCAAGATGCCCATAGAGAAAATGTTAAAGATTTATGCCAATTTATTTGACTCTGATCAATAGTTCGTTCAATGATCCTAATGAGGTTTTTATTGGTTGATTCTACTAAACCATTCCCTTAGGTATAATAGTTAGCAGAATACTTAAGTTTGAAACCTCTTTTAAGAGAGAATTTTGTCATAGTGTTGCCTGTGAAGTAAGATTCATTATCAAACATCGGGGAAGTTGGTAGGCCAAATCTATTAGTTATAAATTGATCAATAAATTCGATAATGTTCTCAGAATTGGTTACCTTTAGTGGAATTTCTTCCACCCATTTAGTAAAGTAATCATTTGTTGTAAGGATGTACCTATGTTGTTTTTAAGAGTGAGGAATGATATCACCTATTATGTCCAGTCCCCATAGCTCAAATGGTTGGTCAATGTTGACTGGTTGTAATGGCAATGCAGGTTTCTTTTGTCTTCCAGCAACAGTTTGACAGGCTTTACACTTCCTTACGTATTCATGTGCATCCTTGAACAAGGTTGGCCAGTAATAGCCAGCATGCTAGATTTTATGTGTTGTTGTGTCTCCTCCAAAATTTCCACCAACTAGTCCATCATGGGGTTCCTGCAAAACCTTTTATGCCTCATATTTTTCAAAGCAGCTTAGCAAAACAGAGTCATATTTTTTTCTAAATAAAACATCACTGACGATTTTGTATTTCTTTTGTTTCAATCTCAAAGCCCTTTTTCTTTTGTAACTGAGTTGCATAGGGGCATATCCATTTTTTAAATAAAATATGAGATCAACATATTGAGATTTAGTATCATTGAGGCTTATCTCTGATATTTGTATATCATCACCTGGATATTCTTCTGTTGGTAAGTTGGATGCTCCAGCTAGCACTCTGCAAAAACCTTGACCCCTAAGTATTTTAGTTGGTCTAATTTCGACATCATATTCTTGTAGTGTGGTTACCCAGTTGGCCCTTTTTTCTCCTATTTCCCTTTGCACTAGTAATTGTCTTACTGCTGAGAATGGAACTATGATTTTGGTGCGAGTTTTAAGGAGAAATGGTCTGAAATTCTTTATTGACTTAAAAACAACAAAAGCCTATTTTTCCACATCGGAGTAACTTAATTCGGCACCTTGTATATTTGAGATAAAAAATGAGATCGATGCTTCTATCTGTTAATCATTGAGTTGTGTCAAAATAGAAACATATCATGTTTCTGATGCAATGTGTATAAAACAAAATCATTGGAAAAATTGAGAATTGTCAGGGAGGGAGCATTGGTAATATCGTTCTTGATTAAATCAAATGCTTCTCTTTCATTGTGACCCCACTTGAAAACTATTTTTTTCTTAATCATAGACTATAAAGGTAAAACTATTTGTGAAAACTCAAGGACAAATCTTTTTACAAAATTTGTTTGACCAAGGAAAGGTTGCATTGAGTTCTTACTATGGGGTAAAGAGATTTTCTCAATTTCCTTAATCCTTTCTGGATCGATACAAATACCCTTTTTTGATATAACAAATCCTAAAAGCTTTCCTTTGCTTAAGACAAAATAAGACTTCTTTGAATTGACCGAGATCCCATATTTTTTACATCATTCAAAGATCTGCTTAAGGTCGTTTAAATGGTTGCTTCTCTTCTTGGAATAGACAATGATATCATCCAAGTAAATAACAACTGATTTGTTAATGAGTCCTTTAAAGTCTATATCCATAGTGCTTTGAAATGTGGCACCTAGATTTTCTTTTTTTTTCACTTCTGGTTCACGGATACCCAGGTCAATGGGTAGCCGCTACATCCAGGGTTGTTCAACACTGAGTGGATGCACCCGAAGGCATCAACACCCCTCGGCCTATTTACTGACCTAACCCCAAGAGCTTTCGGGATTCGACCCTGTGACCTCCCATTGGCGAGGCACTTGATTTGACTGATTGAGCTAACTCTTGGGGCTATGTGGCACCTAGATTAATCAAACCAAAAGGCATTTTTTGGTAAGCATATGTTCCGTATTTAGTTATGAACGTGGTGTTTAATCTATCATCTAAATGGATCGGGATTTGGTTATATCTCGAAAATCCATCAAGATAAGACATGAGCTCAGAACTGGCTACTGACTATAGCACTTGTTCCATGGTTGGTCGAGGAAAGTTGTCTTTCTGACATGCTTTGTTTAAATTTCTAAAATCTATGCATATACAAATGTCACCACTCTTTTTTCTAACAGGCACTAAATTGGACACCCATTTCGAATACCTAACAGGAAATATGATTTTGGCCTTAAGGAGTTTATTCAGCTCCAATTTGATTTGGCTTTTGAGGTTCAAGTGAATTTTCCTTTGTTTTTCCTGCACTGGTTTATCATTAGAGATCATAGGAATGGTGTGTTGTATGATAGAGGTATCATAAGTTTTGAGATCAGAATAATCCCAGGCAAAGATACCTTTGTATGTCTTTAACAATCGAATGAATGATGATCTTTCATCAGAGGATAGACCAAGACCTAGATTAATGTTCTGAGGCTTGTCATTAGTTCCAAGGTTCACTAATTCAAATCTCAAGGTTTCACTTTGGATTTTGGCATTAGTTACCTTCTTAAATCTGTCTTTGAGATCATAAATATCTTCTAATTTGACTACATATTTGGGTATTTTGTTTCATCAACTTTCTTCTTTAATTGAATGTCATGCTCATTTTCATCTATGATTTGGTCATCATATGACCCCTCCAACATTAGAAAATTTACAATATCATAATCATCGTTGAATACTAGCCAATTAGTGACATTGTCAGGAATGCATGGTCTAAAAACTAATTCAATGGAAAAGCTATCAGGACAATAATCCTTAGATGGTATGAGTTTTGATGCAACATTAGCTAACAGATCGGCACTGGCATTTTGCAGTCTAGGTATAGGAGAAATATTAAATGCCAAAAATTGTGATGTAAGATCCTGGACTAATGATTGATACCACTTAAGATGTTTAGAAAGGCAGTGGATAGTATTTCTTACCTGTTTAATGACAATTTCTGAGTCTCTAAAAGCCTACAGATATTTGATGTTGAGGCCGATTTCTTTATATAATCCTTGAACCAATGCCTCGTATTCTGCAGTATTATTTATACACTCAAATTATACTCTGCAAGCTAACATGGTCTTTTCTCCTTTTAGGCTAATTAAAATGAAACTAGCTCTTGCACCATCGTTAGATTTGGAACCATCAAAGTATAAAGTCCAAAATAAAGTGTTAACTACGAGTTTATTTACAAAAATTTTACACTTGGATGCATCTGTTTGCGAGAAATTTTTAATCTGTGAGATGACAGAATTATCCAGAAAGGGAGACTGTTGTGCTTTAAATTTCCCTAAAAATGACTCAACTGAATAATTCCAAATAATATTAATATTGAATGCTACCGCCTCAATATCACCTTCAAAATCAATGACTATATGTTTCATGTGTTTCTCTCGGTCAACTCGAATTTGATTTGGCTTTCCATTGTAGGGTAGCCACATGTGAGACTAGTCTATAGCAAAATATCCATGGAGTTTCTGGACCAGTCTCTACTTAGAATTAGATCGTAGAATTCAGGAATATCAACAACCAATATATCAATTACTTGATAGACTTTTGGATTTGAGGAAAGTTGAATGTTAACTGAATTTAATTCCCTTAAGACCTCTACTTTGGTTTCGTCAAGTTGTACTATCTGAACAACAAAATTTTGAGGAGTGACGTTTAACTTAGCACATACTGTTTTTGGAACTATATTAGAAGAGGCTCATGAGTCAATCAAACAATTATGAAGGTTCCTCTTGAAAATTTCATAGGTTAAGAGGAAAGGAGGCGTGTGTAAATTAAATCTATCACCGATTAGGATGACATCTGTAGGGTTGACTTTGTTTGAAGAAATGGGGGGTTTTCCCATACCTTTAGCATCTTGATATACAACAGCAGCAGGTAGGGGAGAATTAGGAACTTCATTTAGTTCTCTAAGTAGTATTTTATGTTGTTTCTTTAGTTTGCTAAGTTCATGTAGTGAAATACTGGCCCTAGTTTTCTTCATGTCATCCACAATGTTATACCCCATGATATCACTAGCCAGGGTCTTTGATGTAGATGGAATATTTGATGAAGATGGATTTGGCTGTGAAGCCTTAGGAGAAGACTTTTTGCTAAAAATTTCCTTAGCAGCAAGAGTTGGAGTTTTCTACTTTTGATTTGACTGATTTTTGCTTCTGGTGCTAACAGGTAAAGATTCTTGTTCTTTTTCATTTGGAAGAATAAAGTCCCACATCCCATTTAGTTCGACTACTTCTTCTTCTTCAGTTTCTTCATCGGTCATTGTGGTTTCTTCTTCCTCTTCTTCTAAGTCAGACTCGGCGTTAGATATGGTATTTGGTGGCTGAGGACTAGAAGACTAATTCCTCCTAAAAGATCTGAATTTTTTTTTGGCAGAAGAGGATTTAGCAACTTGTTTCTCCATTTCAACCATTTCATTAGACATGGTTTTCAGTACTTTATGAAGGCCTTCAAGATCAAAAGGATATTTTGGGGCTTTCTTTTTAGAGTCATCTTTGAAAGTAACTTTCTTAGATTTTCTATGTTCCTGAGAGGTCTTCTTTTCAAGAGAAATTATGCATTTCTCTACAGACAAGGATTCCTTCATGTTCTCAGCTAATGTGGCCAAATTTTCTCTATCTACAAAAATGGCTATATTGGAAGGAAGAGAAGATATGTACCACTCAATTTTAACATCAACACCAGGGGTTGATGTAATTGGAATTTTATTGAGTAGTTTGTTGAATCTCGAGTTGAAATCTTTGATATTTTCTCCCGTCTTAGCCTTTAGATTGGACAATTCATTGATGAGTGATGTAGTGGTTCTATCATCTCCAAACTTAGCTAGGAATTGTTCTTCGAACATATCCCAGCTATTTATGGAGCGAGAGGGCAACGAAAAGTACCAGGATCCTGCCGATATTGTAAGAGTATATGGAAATAATCTGACTGCACAGTCTTCTTCATCAGCTTCATTTAAATTGAGGGCTAGCATATAGTTATGGATATTTTCCTCAGCTGGTAGTCCATCATCAGGATTAATGTAATATCCCTTATCAGAGATATCCCTCAAACACAAGCAAACTCCAACCAGAGAAATAATAGTAATGCAACATACAATAATGTATACATGGAATATAAGAAGAAACTCGAGAAATGCAGAGGGAAATGCTAAGCCATTTTATTATACTGAGTAATGTAAAGAGTATAAGAGGTGATCAGAAAGATAGCGCCTCGACTTGCCCAAGGCAAGTGAAGAAATACACTCAGAATAGTAAGGAAATGGCCTCTCTCTGAACTGCGTCCAAACTGCTAGAGAACTGTTGTGCTACTGCTACTGCTGGAATCAAATGAGGATTTGGGGTTGTTCCCCTCCTTAGAAAATGCTAAAACTCTAGAATTAGCCTCTACTCAATAAACCCAGAAAAGCCCAGAAAGCTTTTCTAAAATAGCTGACCCCCGAAAATCACCCCCTTGAGGATCTACACTATCCCTCAAGGCTCTACGTTGCTCCTGAAGAGAATACTCCAAAAATATACCAAAAACTCTGCAAAAATCCTCCAATATGCAAGGGATAATCCCTTGCTCAATCTCCAAGCTCAAGTCCTCCTCAAAAACCCAATTCGGAGCACCTACCAAATGAACTGCGTCCTCCCCTCTCAAGACTACGTAGTCATCAAAATACTTAACTCCTACTCAACTCCAGAAATCGCTCTTCCTGCAAAATACTGATGAAACTACCTTGCCCAAGCAGGCACTCGAAGTCCCCCAGGGCTAAGGGTGAGATCTCCGAATGGAGACATTCAATGCACTAAACAGTGCTGCAGACAGGCTAAACAGCCAGCATGCCCTGACTCGAAGTGATGAGCTCAAATGCAACATAATCGAATGATCAAAATGAGGAGGCTTCTCTCTCCTTTATAGGATTGGCCTCTTTCAAAACCCTAAGGCCCACCTCCTCCAATGTAGCCTCTCTCTTGCCACATGTTCCTTCTCCATTTGTGCAGTCCCTCCAAGTGTCTACGTGGGCCCCTTCTCTACATGGTCCTTGGGCCCCCTTGGCTCCCCTTTTAAGTTACAACGTTGTGCTACTAGGGAGTGGCTTTATTCATAAAGTGAGTTATGTCTCCCTTTCCTCACCTTTTTATTTATAAATAACTATAAAAGGCAAAATTGAGCAAAATCGAATATTCCAATTAGCCATGGCTAATTAGGATTATTACAATCTCCCCTGGAAAAATGTTTCATGTCAAGCAACTGAAGTGATGGATGCTGCAACATTTTCTCACACTCCCAAGTGGCATCCTCATCCGGTAAATTCTTCCACCTCACCAAGAATTCCCGAACCGTCCTACTCCGTAGCTGCCTCTCCCTGGTATCAATAATAGCCTCTAGCTGCAACACCAAATGCCCCTCATCATCCGTGGGTGGTAGCTCATCTGTCATTGTCACCTACTGCCCTAATTCCTTCTTCATGCATGATACATGAAAAACGTTATGAATCTTGCTGCCTTAGGGCAGCTCCAACTCATACGCAACCTGTCCAATCCTGCATATCACCCTGTATGGCCCATAAAAGTGGGGCTTGAGCTTATCAGCTCCCTTCTGCTTCAGTGATGATTGTCGATATGGCTATAATCGTAGGTAGACCAAGTCACCTACCTCAAACTGTCTCTCCACTCGACCCCTGTCAGCATACAACTTCTGCTAGTTCTGCGCTGTAACCATATTATCCTTGAGAGCTCGAAGGATATCCTAACTCTCTTGGATCCAAATCTTGGCTCTCGGAGCCTTGCTAGCACCAAACATCACGTCAAAAAAAGATAAAGGATGATATCCATACAAAGCATAGAATGGTGACATACCAATGGACATGTGATGTGTAGTGTTGTAGTAGTACTCCCCCAAATGCAGCCACTTCAGCGATGCTCGCTGCTGCCCACTGACATAGTTATGCAAGTAGCCCTCCAGCCACTTGTTAACTATCTCCGTCTGCCTGTTTGTCTATGGGTGATAACTGGTATCGGTGTCAACCCCGTCCCCACCAACCGGAAAAGCTCCTACCAAAACCAGCCCATGAAACGGTTGTCCCTGTCACTGATGATGGTCTTAGGAAGACCATGTAGCATGAAGACCTCTCTAAAGAACAGCTCAGCCACCTGCGCTGCTGTGTAGTGTGCAGATATGGCAAAAAAAATGTGTGTACTTTCTCAGTTGATCAACGACAACAAAGATACAATCTGTGCCCTGCACCATGGGCAAGCCTATGGTGAAGTCCATCGAAATACTCTCCCATTTCCCCTCTGGAATGGGAAGAGGCTACAATAATCCTGTGGGATGGCTCATCTCCCCCTTGTTTCTCTAGCAAATATCGCACTCCCAGATATGTTGGAGTACGTCCTCCTTGAGGCCCTTCCATGAGAACCTCTCTCTAATGGCCCTGTAGGTTTTGGTAAACCCCTGATGGCTGACCAATGGTGAATCATGTGATGTCTGAAGTATCTTCTTCTTGAGATGATATCCCTCAGTCAAGAAGATCCGGTCCCTATAGTAGATGATCACATCGATTACCCTGTACTTGTCATCTGCCACCTGCCCATCCAGAACCTCACATGCAAATCTATCCTTGGAGTACTCTACTAAGGTTCGAGCCCTCCAATCTATGTCCAAGCTCATAAGAGACAATGTGTCTGATCTGCGTGAAAGGGCATCTGCTACCATGTTGTTCTTACCCTTGACATACTCAATGTCAAAGTCATACACTTGGATCTTATTGATCCACTTCTGTTGCCTCTCCTTTAGCTGTTTCTACTCCAAAAAGAACCTGAGGCTGTTGTGATCAGTCCTTACCCTAAACCTGTTAGCCACTAAATACTGCCGTAATTTGGCCAACGCATTCATAATGGCCAGCATCTCCTCATCGTATATAGAATACAACCTCTCATGCGAAAGGAGCTTCCAGCTCTCAAAGGCTATAGGGTGACCTCCCTGCATCAACATTGTGCCGATCCCCTCTCCCGACACATCACACTCCAAAACAAATGGCTGCGAAAAATCCGATAAGACAAGCACTAGACAGCTGCTCATAACCTCCTTGAGCCTATCAAAGGCTTGCTGCACTGTATCCGGCCAACTAAATGCCCCCATCCTCGTGAGATCTGTCAGGGGTGCAGCAAGCTATGAGAAACTCTTGACGAACTTCCGGTAGTAAGTACAAATGCCAATGAATCCCTAAAGTTCTGTCACATTCCTCGGCTCCGGCCAATCTCTGATGGCCCTGATCTTCTCCTCGTGAACTCTCACTCTGTCCACCCCTACGATGTGTCCCAAGTACAACATCTCTGTCAACCCAAACTCACACTTGGAGAGCTTGGCAGAGAACTACTACTCCTCCAAGATGCGCAACATTGTCTCAATGTGTTGGAGATGCTCCTCCCAAGTCCTGCTGTAAATGAGAATATCATCAAAGAACACCAACACAAACTTCCTTAAGTGACTGCGAAATATGTGATTCATGTAGGACTGGAATGTAGCTGGGGCGTTGGTTAGCCTGAAGGGCATCACCAAAAACTCAAAGTGCCCATAGTGACACCTGAAGGCGGTCTTGGGAATATCTTTCTCCCTCACGCGAATCTGATGGTACCCAGATCTCAAATCAATCTTTGAGAAGAACTGTGATCATCTCAACTCATCCATCAACTCATCGATCCTGGGTATGGGGTACCTGTTCTTCAGGGTCTTCTTGTTCAGGGGCCTGTAGTCAATGCACATCCTCAATGTGTCATCCTTCTTCTTCACCAAAACCACGGAAGAAGAAAAAGGGCTCATGCTCGACCGAATGTGCCCAAGAGCCAGCAACTCCTGAATGGCCTACTTAATCTCATCCCGATAGGCCTTGGGATGCCTATAGGGGGTAGTAATCACTGCCTGTATGCCTTGCCCAAGCTCAATGGTTTGCTCAAACCCCCGGTCTGGTGGTTGTCCTGGCGGGATCTCCCCAAACACTGTGGCATACTGGTCAAGGATGGAATGTATCTCTGGGTGCACCATCTGCCCTATAGTCCCTGCTTTTGATGCACACAGCTCCACTGCCCACTCTACGTCTCCCTTCCAGAAGACTGCCTCCATCTAATGAGCCAAAACAGTCTGAGGCAGATATGTGTTCTGTCCCCGTATCTTCTCATGCCTCCCTATCTTCTCATCATCCCACTCCATCTCTAGGGCCTTCCAATCTGTCGTGACCTTCCCTAGAGTGATAAGCCACTAAACACCTAGTATCATGTTGGTGTCCGGAATATTGACCACGAAAAGGTGGTTAGTTAGTATGTAGGTGCCCATCGTCATTGATAACTCTGGAACATAACAAGCACACACCATAGTCTGATCTCTTGGGACCAAAACTGAAAAGCCATCGAAGCTCTCTATCTGTATACCTCTCCGCTCAACCATCTATGCATTGATGAAGTTGTGGGTTGCCCCACTGTCAACCAAAACTGATACTCACTGGCCACGTACTGTCCCCCGTACACGTAGTGTCAAATACTTGGGAACTCCTTACAATGCTACAAGGGCCCCTCTGGTAGGTGCAAAAGCTACACCACCTACTGCTGGTGGTGGAGGTGGCAAAGGATCCTGCGCAGCATGACTATCTCCTGCCTCCATATCATCCTCCTCATCCTCTTCCCCGCCGCTCTCGGAGAAAACCTCAATAAAATGTGCTTTGCTAGCAGCACATCTATGTCCCGGTGCCCACGGCTCCTGACAGGTAAAGCACAACCGCTTCTTCTTCAGCTCCCTCCTGGCATCATCATCAATTTGTGCTTGTCCTAGATTCCCCTTTGGAGGCGGAATCCTCACATCCTTCCCCTTAGGCTGGAAAGCCTGTCTTTGGGGGTAAGGTGTCCGGGTCTTGGGTAAGGCATCTTGTAAGTCCCGGTTCTTGCTAATAGCATCCTGGAGTGTGGCTGGTCTAATGGATTTGACTAGACCTTGAAGTGGCTCTAATAACCCCTCAACAAACATGTAGATCCTCTGTGCCACGAATAGATCTAGCACCATCATTGAAACCCTCAAGAAGTCTGCAATGTAGGTCTTTGGGTTCCCGGTCTGTTTGAGCCTCATCAGCTCAATAAAGTGTTGTTCCAGATTCCTCCAGTCAAACCTCTCTATCAGTCTCCTGGTGAACTTGGTATATGTCATCACTGTGGAGTGCCCGAGCGTAACCAACACATGGAACCACCAGTCTTGGGCCTCACCATCCAAATGTAATGTCGCCACTTTGATGGCCTCTGTCTCCAACATCTGGTTAAGCTGGAAATAGATGTCCAGCTTCTCCACCCAACACTTTATCGAACTGTTTGATGAGCCATCAAATGTAGGCAAGTGGAATCTACTAGCTATGCGGTGGGTGTCTCCATCATGATAATGTCGGTACCCTCTATGATAGTTGTGGGGTCTACTATCCCGCTGGAGTTGAACAAAGTCTCTTAATGAGAGAGCATCCCTGAACTACTACCCATAGGCCTGGTACTCTGCCAAATAATTGCCCATATGACTGGGCTCTGCCTCCTGCTGGGCTCCGGCCCCTGTGTCTGCTCCTAGGAAAGTGGGCATGGTAGAACATGTAGGGGCATGTGAGGCTATCTACTGAGTAGTATCACGCTGAGTGGCACCCTGCTCTGGAAAATGGTGGGATGTACCCGATCCCTCACCAAGGTAGAAAACATGTGGGTTCTCAGCTGTGTAGCCTCCACCACTGTGAATCTCTACCCCATCAACTCGATCTGCCTCTACAGATCTTGCACTGATTTGAGGAGCATGTCTGCAAATCTCTTCCCATCCTCATCTGCCATTGGATCCTCCTTCTCTACGTCCACCACAGGCTCCTCCTGTTCTGTGTTCACCACAGGCTCCTCCTATTTTGTGTTCACCACCCAAACACGGTCTCCCTCTCCGTAGGTGTTCTCCAACCTATGCTCAATATCTTTGTATTTCCTACCTCTGTAACAGTTGTAGGGTTTCTCCCTCAGTGCTAGATCCACAGGCTGAGCCAAATCTATGCTCTGATACCACTGTATTATCCCTTATCAGAGATATCCCTCAAACATAAGAAAACTCCAACTAGAGAAATAACAGTAATGCAACATACAATAATGTATACATGGAATATAAGCAAAAACTCGAGAAATGTAGAGAGAAATGCTAAGCCATTTTATTATACTGAGTAATGGAAAGAGTACAAGAGGTGATCAGAAAGATAGCACCTCGAATTTCCCAAGGCAAGTGAAGAAATACACTCAGAATGGTAAGGAAATGGCCTCTCTCTGAACTGCATCCAAACTGCTGGAAAACTACTGTGCTGGTGCTACTGCTGGAATCAAATGAGGATTTGGGGCTGTTCCCCTCCTCAGAAAATGCTGAAACTCTATAATCAGCCTCTTCTCAATAAACCCATAAATATTTTCTAAAATAGCTGACCCCCGAAAATCACCCCCTTGAGGATCTACGCTATCCCTCAAGGCTCTACGCTGATTCTGAAGAGAATACTCCAAAACTCTACCAGAAACTCTGCCAAAATCCTCCAGCATGCAAGGGCTGATCCCTTGCTCAATCTCCAAGCTCGAATCCTCGACAAAAACCCAATCTGGAGCACCTACCAAAAGAACTACGTCCTCCCCTCTGAAGACTGCGCAGTCATCAAAATACTCAGCTCCTCCTCAACTCCAGAAATCACTCCTCCTACAAAATACAGATGAAACTACCTTTCCTGAGCAGGCACTCGAAGTCCCAGGGGCTAAGGGTGAGATCTCCGAACGGAGACACTCAATGCACTAAACAGTGCTGCAGATAGGCTAAACAGCCAGCGTGCTCTAAGTCGAAGTGACTAGCTCAAATGCAACATAATCGAATGATCAAAATGAGGAGGCTCCTCTCTCCTTTATAGAGTTGGCCTCTCTAAAAAACCTAAGGCGCACCTCCTCCAATGTAGCCTCTCTCTTGCCACATGTTCCTTCTCCATCTACGCAGTCCCTCCAAGTGTCTACGTGGGCCCCTTCTCTACATGGTCCATGGGCCCCCTTGGCTCCCCTTTTAAGTTACAACGTTGTGCTACTAGGGAGTGAATTTATTCATAAAGTGAGTAATGTCTCCCTTTCCTCACCTTTTTATTTATAAATAACTATAGAAGGCAAAATTGAGCAAAATCAAATATTCCAATTAGCCATGGCTAATTAGGAATATTACAATTAAATTTTGGCAACCATATTTCAAGATGCTTAGGAAGAGGGTGAAGAGAAGTTTTCATCACTACAACACCGGGATTGTTCCATGGTCTTACTTGTGGTGGTGGTTTTTGTCCTGCCATTGGACTTTGAGTGGATGAGATGATAGGAGGGGTTTGAGTGGACGAGGATATGGGTGGAGTTTGAGTTGAAGAAGAGGCATATTGGGTGCTTGGACTAAAAGAACTAGCACCAGTAGTCAGAATGGAAGCTATTGGAATGATTGGAAGGAATGAAGGAGTTTGAGGTGGAGAATTGGATAAAACCTCACTAGTGGATTTCCGCAATTCAAATTTCTTGGTTTTCTTTCGAAAAGAAGGAATGGGAAATTCAATAGGATAAATTCCAGTCTTCTCACTTTGAGAACAAGTCAAGGTTTGTCTTGGTTTTAGAACAGAGGAAACACTTCATTTAGATGGCTGAGATTTTGTAGGTCTTTCAGCTGAAATAGAGATTTGATCTAACTTCTCTATCAAAGTTTGAACTTCTAGGGGTTTAGGGTTGTAGTCTAAAGAAGGTGTTCTCTCAGATTCACCAGGAGATTTTGGAGATGTTTTCTCGACTTCTGATCTTAGGATTGTAGTTCTAAATGGGGATCTAGAAGTTGGAGGAGATCTAGAGGGGGAATGACTCTTAGGATGGATTTTTTATTTATGATTAGTCCTCTTTTCCATTCACAATCATGGCCCTCCTTCTAGCACCAAAATGTTGAAGCCTTGGAATTTCGTTGCAACAACATGGGGGATAACCACCCGGTCTGGACCTTGGAAGCAACTCCTTTTCCATTTGATATGGTGGCTCCGACTGGGGATAATGGGACCAGTTTCCCAGCAAGAATTGATAGGATGATGATTGTGGTTTGAAATAAGGTATAATGGGAAATGAATTAACTAAAATGATCTAATTAAACAACAAACACATGCAACTATCTATTCTAACATTTATCTTAATATATACCTAAGGAATAACTTAAATCATGTGATCTACAAAGATATCTTAGAGAAACATGTAATAAAGATCATTCAATTTCTATAAGAGATGAAATAATTAATGATAATTATTTTGACTAAATAGTTAGGAAAAATAATTATGAAAACTATATCGCATATATTAATTGCTCATGTACTTAATAAGGAATTACAGCTAAAACATTTTACAAAAGTGTTATAATATCAAACTGTAGCTCAGAGTTCATACATAATACAATATAAGGAAATATTACTGCTAATTCATAAACAAAAATCAACCATGAAGATAGAAATACCAGATATGAGAGATTCTTCTCATGAGGTCAACAATATTGATCTGCTTCCTTTCAACTAAATATACTCTAAGAGTACAAAATTGTAAATTCAGTAGAGTATGATTTAATTTCTAAGAAAATGATGACCTTGTTCCAATTATTTCATCAAGACAATCATAAAAGTACAGAAGTGAAAGCCTTTGCAAAGCGTTTCTTGATAAAATTATGGACCCCTCTCTAAATGCATGAGAGAGGTTTAAATAATACAAAATATGTATCAAAAATAGATTATTACACAAAAAGCTGAGGAGGTTTCAAACAACCTTCCTCAGAATAAGTAAAATAAAAACTAAAATAGAAATAAAAATGATGACAAGCTTTTCCAACTTGAATGGTTCTAATCAACCATTCGATCCTTTAGTTTGCAGATATCTATCATCGGCTTCACCTGGGGTGGCTGGCCGATTCTAGATCTTAATTTCCCCATAAATACAACATCAGAGAGTGGTGGCACCATCTTTTGAGTGGAATTTGTTAGACAGCGCAGAGTCATCCATTGACTGTGCGGTTTCACCAGAAACTGCCAGTAAGTTTCCCAGTCAAGCTTAGACATTTTTTTTATTACCTTTTCTTTCATTTTGGTGGTCTCTTTCCATTGTTTCTCTAACTATTTGAAGTCTGGGAGAATTTTCGGCTTGCATTCTTTGATGATATTGGCACTATGAAGGTTTTCAATCACAACTTCAATTATATTATTTGTTGTGCTAGCTGCTCTAACCACTGCCCTTTCTTCTTGCTTCAATTGTATGTCCCAATCTGTGAATATAATATCCTTGTGGGACTCCTCGATCTTTGGAAAATCAAATTTTCTACCTTCTTCTGATTCCTGCCAAGAAATAAACTCTAAAATTCTCTTATTGACCTCTTCATATTCTAATATCTTATCAACCACTTGATTGGTTAATGCATCACTTGTTTCACAATATGGATTGATCAATGAAATTTTCTGGCATAACACTTCTTGTTGTTGTGATAACAAAGAGTTTAGTTCAAGTGCTTCTTTAATAAATTCATCTATTTGAGGATTGTCTTTGTGTTTATCTATTATTGTCTAGATTTGATTAATCTGTGAATCCTTTTCTGTGATGTCTGCTTGATGTTGTAACCTCATCTATTCAAAAGATTTCTATAGCTGTGCCATGTGTGTCTCTACTTTTCTATTAGTGGTCTGTCTCTCTAGGTCAAGTGGTTGTTCCAACAGCTGAATTATTTCTTTTTCTTTGTGTAAAAGCCAAAACTTGGTTGCCTTATCAATTTTTGCAGTTGCATAAGTACCTCCAAATTGTGATAGCTTAGTAAGGTTTTCTGTTGGATTGATGGGGGTGTCTTTCCATACTACCTCCATCGATTCATTTTCAAGAATTGTTGCTGCTGATGTATCCAATTTCCTCTTCTTTCTTTGCCTCTTCACTACAACCTTATGTGTTGGGTTGTAGAATATATCTAGTTGGGGTATTTCCTCAATTTTTATAACAATTTCTGAAGTTGAGTAGGTCGGGATGATTTCAATATATTTAGTAGTTGTAACCCCTTGTATTGCTGTCTCTATGCTTATAACATGTTGAGTCTATTGAGGAGACTAAAATCCAAACGTTCCTTCAAGACTCATCTCTGTTTGCTGTATTTGGAGATTTTCATTAAATTTCTCCCATTCTTGATCCAGATCAATGACTTTGGTCTCTTTTCTACATTAACTTGTGTGGAGTCAGTCTCCATGTGTTCCTTAGGTGAGGCCTTTTTGGCGATTGCTTCAACAATTTTCTCGATGTCCTCATCAGGATTTTTCTCAGGGCTTTCTTCCTTATCTTGAGATTGGTGTTCAGAATTTTCTGAACTTTGAACTGATTTCCCTTGCAATTCACTATCAAAACTATGTTCAAAATCTTCCTCCAGGCTTATGCTAGGAGCGGGTTCTCTTCGTTCACTTGTTTCTTCAATATTTAATAGGTCCAAAGGGACCTTTGTTAGCCTTTTGTTCTTGTATATATGGAAGAAATTGAGGTTTGTTGGGCTCATTTTTGTGGATGCCAAATATAAGACCTGCAAAAATATTTCAGCTGACTCGAAGAGATCATTGAAATCATCGTTCTCATGAGTAAATTATCTAATTTTAACCATAGCAGTGAAGTTCTGGGCGACCTTGTTAGGGTCGTACTATCTTCCTGGCACAGTAGCCAAATTCAGGGATGTGATATTTTGTATCTCATTTACCACATGCCCAAAATCATGTAATGTAAAAGCACCACATTACACTGGGAAGGTAGGCCAAATAGATTTCTTAATTTCTTTGAGGGTTTTGGTAATACCATCCCCCACTATTTGATAGGAAATTTCTCTTGCCAATAAATTATCATGAACATATAATGGAAGAACATGAGGAGCTATGATACTCCCAAAAAATATGACATAAGTAAATGATTCTTCACCAAACCATCCTTCCACTAGCAAGGCCTATTTTAGTTTCCTCTAATATCCTGGGAGCTTTCTTATCAAAAATAGTCTGGTGAATTGGTAACATAATCACATGACATATTTTGTAAAAGTGGGAGTTAAACTGTGATTCCCACAAAACATTTTGATAAACAGAGATAGGATTAGGTTCTTGTAGAGTCCATTTCCAACCCATGTTTGGAAAATTTGAACAAAAACATATAGTGTCCATCACATATGCACTCATATAAAAAGGAGGGATAACCCGAGAGGTGATAATTCTTTTCTATTTGTATTCTCTAATGGACATAGCCAAATTATCTAATAAAATATTTCTCCAGTTCATAATGATATAATTAACAGTCGCATCAATTAATGGAACCCATTCAATAGAAAACTTGGTACTATCTACCTTTCCAAATAGTCTACACAACATTGCAGCTGCAAAATTATGCGGGGCTGACAAAGGTGCAATTGGGTACATACTAGTTTTCTCCCACTTGAACTTGCTGGAGCTAGGCCTCCAATTTTGCATGTTTTCCATCGGGTCTTCATTTTCTTTTGCAAAGTGCTCAATGAAGGCTTTGTCGTATAGCTTCTGTGGTTCTGGAAGATGATACATTCGACGTAGATTATCTGGAGTAAATGACCCCATGACTTCGTGCTTGGAATTCCTGAATGTTCTGTCTGAAATGTCCACATTGTCAATGGTCCATATTACTATATTAGTGCATGGCACGATTTTAGGCCTGGAAGCTATTCTATACAGGAAAGAACATGCTTCTTCAAAATAATAAGCCTCGGATGAGACCTTGGCATTTGTTGTTTCTTTAGTCACCAAGATTTTTGGGTTTTCTTCCTCCAATATATTGTACATTGCTTCCCATGAGGTAGTTCTATGATCCTTGTTGCATGTAGTATCAGAAAACAATGGAAGAATGTATGAATCTTCAGACGCAGTAGCCTTTGCAATCTTATTTCCTTTCTTATCCATTTTTTTGAGCATTGTTTGCTTTGGAAATTTCCTGGAATAATGGACAAAACATAATGAAACACATAGAATCAATGAAAGTGGAAACACAATAACATAGTAAACTCTTAAACGACGTAGAGATGAAGCTTGTATTTCAAGACAGGTAAACAAAATATATCAATCTTCTCGAACCCTAAAAAGTGTAAATGTGGTTAAACCTTATTAACTACTCATTAAGGCCTACGTGTGATTTTCTTTATGTCTCATCAAATCATCACATCACAAGTTTCAAATGATATTTCAAATTGGCTTGTTTTAAGTTCGATACTGATCTGCAATTGTAATAAATGCCTTTATCACAATTTAGTGATGTCAGGTTATGTGGGATAGACCAATTCAAAGTCGCTTTGTTATTTTTGCGATTTGTGATGAGCAGAGTTCTTTTATAATTTTCGAGCGTTTTTCCTTAAACGGATGAGTATTCCATTAAAATAGATATTTGTGATAGGCCAGATTTGATTCAATTGATAAAAAAATTTATTATTTCATCGGGTCCGGACCATATCGGAATTCGCAGTTTTTGTGATTTGAACATTTGCACCTTTGTGAAAGCCACAATGTGATAAGTAATTTATATTATAAAGAATAATCTAAGCCTTAAGGTTTATAAAATGGTTTAACACTACCTTCCGTCTTCTTAGGGGGTTCTTTTATCACGTTTCGCAAACTTCGACTCATGAATAACCTTTGTTACTTTGGGATCATGTGATTTACAATAAAGCGAGAATGCTTAGTCATAAAGTGACCTGGCTTAATATCTTAAGTCCATCTAAGGTTTTATTCTGAATGGGTTTTAAAGGCAAGCTCTTATTTTCTAAGTTTTTTGAATTTTTTTTGAAGGGTCCCCATTTAATAATACAATACTAACTATTATATAATAAATGGGGGGGTTTTGAACAGTACAATAGGAGTACAGTGCAGACGAAATTGACAACATTTACCAGATAACAGCAAAAGGAGAAGAATGGATCAAACCTAAAGAAAATGGAAAACTAAGTTGGGAGCAAGACAGTTCTTGCACTTTAGATTCAAAAGAGGAATTCGAAAACTGGAAAAACAGGTTACATGAAGTATCTACAAGACAATTTGCAAGGATCACTAAAGAAGTATGCTTGATGACAGCAGAGGTATGTGATTTACCTTTTTATGATGGTTTGTGTAATGTCGATACTCTCTTTAAACATTATGAAATACAGGTGCCAAAATGTTAGAGGTTGTTAGCTCTAGATCTAGCCTTAAGAGCTACTCCTGCTAGATGGTGGGGTACACATAAGAAGAATATAGGAGATTGGAAACAATGTCGAAGATTGATGTCGGTAAGGTTTGGCCAAGTAGAAACAGAATTGGAAGATAAGTATGATGGTCAAACTGATACTAGAGAACACATACAACTCTGTATGACAACATGGGAAGAAATTTTGCAAGAAGAATGGGTGCATGGCTTCATCCATATCTTGGAGACAATTCCTCATAATTGGTATTTGGAAACAAGAATGCGACATGGTATTACAAGCTAGGAAAATATGGTTGCTACATTTATAATGACATTTAGTTTTGAAGATGATTGTCCACATATAGATGCATCCCTTCATATAGTTAAGAAGAAGATTTTTGAAAATGATCTTCAATGTACATGGCAACTCGATTGGGCTACATAATTATATAATGTAATGGAATTCTACAACATCACTATAGAAGAGGAGGAAGATCCTTGCAATGTCGACGACGCAGAATCTGAAGGTCACCATGAATTCAGTGGACCTGAGATAGAGATGTCTAATATAACAAAGTCATTAAAGACGAAGAAGGTAAATATAGGTTCAGAAGATGATCCAAAGTTTGCAACAATAGAATATTACTAGGATGAAGACACAGTCAGCAAGATAACAGATCTTTTGCATGAGTACCAGGAGTTGTTTCCCATTAAGTTCTCAAATATGAAGGGCATAGTAGGAGACTTGGGAGTTATGAAGATTCCTATGAAGCCTTATGTGAATCTTGTCAAGTAGATACCTTATAGACTGAATCCAAAATATAAAGAAAAGGTGAAGGAAGAATTAGACAAAATGATAGCAGTCGGGATCATCGAATCTGTTGAAGATTTTGAATGGGTGATTCCCATGGTGGTTCAGGAAAAGAAGGCAAAAGGGGAAATCAGAATTTGTGCGGACTTGAAAAAATTGAATGATGCATGTCTGCATGACCCCTTCCCTATGCCATTTACATATGCAGTATTGGATAATGTAGGAGGACAGGAGGCCTTTTCTTTCACGGATGGCTTTTCGGGTTACCATCATATCATAATTTCACTAGAGGATAGACATAAGACAACCTTTGCTACAAAGTGAGGCTCTTACCAGTACACAAGAATAGATTTTGGTTGAAGAATACTCATTCCATGTTTTCCAGAGTTGTAGTTGCAACCTTCAAAGAATATATACACAAATATTTGGAAGTCTACTTCGATGATTGGACAATCTTTGGGATGTTGAAGAAGCATGTGGCAAGCTTGAGGTTGATGTTTGATACATGTAGGTAGTACCAGATATCATTGAACATGAAAAAGTGTATCTTATGTGCATCATTTGGTTTATTGTTGGGACATGTAGTTTATAAGAAGGGATTAATGGTGGATCTCGTGAAGATCAAAGTTATTGCGAACTTGCCAGCACCGAAAACAGTGAGACAACTGCCCATGGCACTGGAGCACACTGGATATTACAGAAAGTTTATAAAGGGGTATCTGCAGATAACTTTGTTGGTGGAGAAATTTCTAAAGAAAGATGTAACCTTTCAGTGGAGCGAAGAGTGCCAGAAAAGTTTGGACGTAATGAAAGAGAAGATGGTGACTCCACCTATTTTGGTTTTGCTAGACTGGAATAAGGAGTTTCATGTACATGTTGATGCATCTTGCACAGTGTTGGGTATATTACTAGTGCAGCCAGGAGCAGGAGAAATCGATCACCCCATAGCATTTGCAAGAAGAAAATTGTCCAAGGCAGAGAAGAACTATAGAACAACATAAATAGAGGGATTAGCTACCCCTATATGCATTACAGAAGTTCAGGCACAATTTGTTGGGTGCACATTTCAAGATGTTCTGTTAGGTCCCTATAGTACTAGTGATTACCCCATTACTATTGTAGTTGTATCCCTTATTAATATTTTTGTGCCCCTATTGTCCCCATATTGTTATTACTGTGCCCCATAGAATCCCTCTATTGTTATTTTTGTGGCTTTATATTATTATTGTTAGGTTGGCTGGGTTATATTGTGACTCCTTAGACTCCTATATATAGAAAGGAGGTTTTTTCATTTGAATCATTCAAGAATTGTTCATTTATGTAATGTAAAGGAGGTTTCCCCCTCGAAGAGGCTGAATTCTAAGGCGTTGATCTATCTTTTCTATATTTTTGTGAGCTGGTTTCATAACATTTGGTATCAGAGCTTTGGATTCTAGGGTTTCGCTGCTCCAAATAGGTCATCGTGGCATTTTCACTATAACGTTTTTTCTGCAACGTTCAGAAGCTTAAAAAAAAAAACCATTTGAGAGGAAATCGCACTAAACCTCGAGTCTAAATTTTAGAGCTTTTCTCACTACATTTGCGGAGATATGATCTGAGGAATTTGGTCTCTTTGCAGACTCCTAAATTACATTCCAAACAGGTGACCTGGGGAAAATCGGCATAACTTTCTCTCTGAGCATCAGATTGAAATTTTGTAAGAAGGTACTGAAATAGGATGGACTGTAGTTTCATGTATATATTTTTCAGAGCCAAAGGTCAAAACAGTGAATCGTGCAATGTCGTACAATTTCGCTCTACTCAACTAGTCTATAATCAGGTCACTGTGGAAGATTTGACATAACTCTTCCATGGAGAATCCAATTTGGATCAGACTGGTGGCATTGGAAAGAGGACACAAAGGGCTACTATAGGTTGCAATTTCAAAACTGGATGATCCGAAATTACAGAGATACATCAAATTAAATATCAAGCTCATACAAAGTGAAAAAAGTTGTGTAGTTTTTTAAAATTTTGCATAAGCTTGGTTTGAAAAATTAGTTTGAAAGAATTCAAAGGGCATAGTAAAGCATTATTATCGGCAATTGATGCCTCGAGGAAAGAAAATGCAAACACCTAGTAAGCTACCTAAAAGCTCTAGCATGACTCAGGGAGAAGAGGAAGAAATGCAACATGATATATCAAAATTATGAGACCAAGTGCAACAAGTGTCACTTGCACAAAAAGTAACAGAATCTAAGATGGATGGTTTAAAGAAAGATGTAGAAGCTAAGATGGATGGTTTAAAGAAAGGCGTAGAAGCTAATATGGATTGTTTAAATAAAGGCGTAGAAGCTAAGATGAATGACGTGGAAGTTAAGAAGGACGGTTTGAAGACAGATTTGAAGACAGGCATGGAAGATTTGAAGACATATTTGAAAACGTTTCTACAAGAAATGCTTACTAATGGTGAAGAGATAGTAAAGGAAACTCATGATGAGAACAAAAGAAATGTTAATCATGATTTCATAGACTCTAATGTTAGACTAAAGACCCACCATATTCCAAAAATCGATATGAGAAAGTTTGATGGCAAGGATCATGCAACATGGATATTACAGATGGAGCAATTTTTCGATCTCAATAATGTGCAAAACACACAAAAGGTACGTATTACAACTTTATATTTAGAACCAAATCTGTTTGTATGGTATCAATGGATTTTCTCTCGTAAACGAATTATCACTTGGGCAATTTTTACGGAAGAGTTGATAGCACATTATGAGGATACTAAAAGCAACACTTTTTTTAGCCAATTGATAAGTCTCAAACAAAAGGGTTCAATAATGGAGCACATTGAGGAGTTCCAAAAATTGAACATAAGGGTAAAAAATATTCCAGAGGAACATAGGATTGATGTGTTCATAGAGACTTTAAAAGATAATATCCAACATGATGTTCACCTTTGGGAACCTGATTCACTAGAGAAGGCATTCAGGTTAGCAAGAAAAATGGAAAGCAAAATTATGGCAACCAGGAAGCATATCACTCACAACTATAAAGATGGAAGTGTTGTTTCCCCTAGTCTTCCACAACCTATAAGGTTGACACCACAACAATTGGAAGAAAAAAGAGCAAAAGGGCTTTGTTACAGTTGTGATAGCAAATACACTAAAGGTCATAAGTGTGCTGAGAAGAAATTATTCTACATAGATTGTGAAGAGGAAGAAGAAAGGAGCAAGAAAGGTCAAAAGAAGAGGATATACTCCAGGAACAAAGCCTATATAAATAAGAAATGAATCCGACCATATCTTGTAATGCATTGGCTGGAATTACCACTCCTCAAACCATCAAGATAGAAGGAAAAATCAAGAAGAAAAAGATAATAGTGTTGATTGATTCAGGAAGTACCCACAATTTTATTCATTGTAAGATAGCAAAAGAATTGAATTACTTTCTATATCCAGCACCAAAGTGTCAAGTGATGGTTTCAAACAAATGGAGGAATGATAAATTGCTCTGGAAAGTGCCATAATATCAAGCTATCCATGGGATAATATGTATTGACAAGCCCAACGCTTTCCATTCCAATGGGAGGTGTTGATGTTGTACTAGGATTCGAATGGCTACAATCCTTGGGTACAATAGCTTTTAATTTTCAAGAACTTTTCATGAAATTTTCTGCGGAAGGAAAGGGAGTTGAATTAAGGGGTATTGCAGGGAAACCGAGAAAGATAATCAGCTCTAACAGTATGACAAGCTTCTAAAAACGGAAAATAGAGGTGTAATTTCACAATTATGTTTGCTAGATGTTTCCACATCGGAATCATCTATTTCTCTAGATCTCCAAAAAGTCTTGGACAATCATTCCAAGGTATTTGAGACTCCCAAAGGTATCCCACCTATTCGTGATCATGATCATGCTATTCATCTGATTCCAGGAAGTGTGACTCCAAACATCAAGCCCTACAGATATCCCTATGCCCAAAAGAGTGAAATTGAACGTATGGTTGCAGAAATGCTAGAGGTTGGTATAATTCAAGCTAGTCAAAGTTCTTTCTGTGCTCCAGTAGTATTGGTGTAGAAGAAGGATGGATCATGGCACATGTGTCCAGATTATAGGGAGCTCAACAAGCTCACTATTAAAGATAAGTTTCCCATTCCAGTCATTGATGAATTACTAGATGAATTGCATGGATCAATTTACTTCACCAAGTTGGATCTTCATTCAGGATATCATCAAATTAGAACAAACATTGAAGACATTCCGAAAAAAGCATTTAGAACTCATTAGGGTCATTATGAATTTTTGGTCATGCCTTTTGGCCTTACCAATGCACCTTCTACACTTCAAGGTTTGATGAATTCCATTTTCAAAACCTTCCTTAGAAATTTGTGTTAGTATTTTTTGATGATATACTAATCTACAGCATGTCTTGGAAGGATCATGTTGAACATGTTGATAGGGTGCTACAACTATTGGATGAGAAACAATTATATGCAAAAAGATCCAAGTGTTTCTTTGGAGTAAAAGAGGTGGAATATTTGGGTCATATTGTATCTCATGAAGGAGTTAAGGTAGACCCTAGCAAAATTAAAGCCATTAAGGAATGGAAAATCCCCACATCCATAAAGCATCTACGAGGATTTCTCAGGGTGACAGGGTATTATCGCAAGTTTGTTAAGAATTATGGGAGAATAGCAGCACCTCTAACAACATTATTGAAGAAAGATGCATTTTCATGGACTCCAAAAGCAACAAAGGCCTTCAAACATCTTAAAGAGGCAATGTGCCAAGCACCAGTCTTAGCTACACCAGACTTCAAAAAAACCTTTATTGTGGAATGTGATGCTTCAAGAAATGGAATTGGTGATGTTTTAATGCAAGATAAAAGACCCATTGCTTTTGAAAGTCGTCCAATCAAGGGAAAGTTTTTACACAAAGCTAGTTATGAGAAGGAAATGTTGGCAATACTACATGCACTTAAGAAATGGTGACCCTACCTAATGGGAAGACACTTCAAGGTAAAAACGGATCATGATAGCCTTAAATACTTTTTAGAACAAAAATTATCCTATGAAGAGAAACAAAAGTGGGTCACAAAGATGTTGGGTTATGACTATGGAATCATCTACAAAAAAGGGAAGCAAAATGTGGTGGTAGATGCACTCTCAAGAAAGGATGAGGATGTGGAAGCATTGTTGTGCGCCATTTCTATTATCCAACCAGATTGGATAAACGAAGCAAGGGAGGAATGGAAGAATGATGAAGAAGTGTGGGCACTTATTCGAAAGTTACAACAACATTCCAGTACATCTGATACATTTAGCTAGAAAAATGATTCGTTATGGTACAAAGATCGCTTATACGTCTGTAAGAATTCCCAACTCAAACAAAAGATTCTTATGGAATTGCACAGTTCTCCCTTAGGAGGGCACCCAGGATTTTTAAAAACTTACCACAGGGTTAAGAAGGAATTTTTTGGGATGGCCTTAAATCAAATATCCAAAAGTTTGTGGCGGAATGTTTAGTTTGCAAACAAAATAAAGTTGAAACAATTAAGACCCCGGGTCTATCACAACCTTTATCCATTCCAAGCCAATGTGGGGAGGAGGTTTCAATGGATTTTATCGCGGGTTTACCCAATTCTGAGGGAAAGAGTGTCATCATGGTGGTAGTTGACATACTTACCAAGTATGCACACTTTTGTGCATTATCACATCCATTTAAAGTCAGTACAGTTTCTACTGCATTTATGGAAACAATTCAAAAGCTACATGGAAACCCAAAGCTTATTGTAAGTGACAAAGATCCCATTTTCACTAGAAATTTTTGGACAGAAATATTTTCTTGTCTTGGTACTCAGTTAGCCCATAGCTCATCTTATCATCCTCAATCTGATGGGAAAAGTGAGATAGTAAACAAATGTTTGGAATGATATCTTTGTTGCTTTGTATCTGATAAATAGACACAATGGGTCAAATGGTTGCCTCTGGCTGAATGGTGGTATAACACTTCCTTCCATATAGCAACAAAAATGACCCCATTTATGGCACTTTATGGATATCAACCAACATCCATCACATCATATTTAAGAGAAAATTCTAAGGTTCAAGCAGTGGAAGACCACATCAAACATCAACAACAAGTCCTCCAACTCTTAAAGGATAACCTCGTGTTGGCACAGAATAGAAAGAAACAACAAGTAGATCAACATCGCAGCGAAAGAAGTTTTGATGTACGTGATTGGGTATTCCTACAGCTACAACCATATAAACAAATGTCCCTCAAGCAAGCTAAGAAGGATAATAAATTATCACCAAATCTTTATGGTCCATACAAGGTGTTGCAAAAGATTGGTACTATGGCATACAAATTGGAGCTTCCTGCAGCTTCTCGAGTGCACCCAGTTTTCCATGTTTCATGTTTAAAGAAGGTTATAAGTGACAAGCTCCTAGTTCAAACAATATTTCTAGAACTTGACGAGGAAGGAAAAATTATATTGGAACCGGAAGCAGTGACATAAACAAGAACTCGACAGCTACGAAATCGATCAATTTCGGAGTATCTCATCAAGTGGAAGAACTTATCCGCTGAAGATTCCACATGGGAGGATGAGAATTTTATACAGAAGCATCCAGAACTACTCAAGCGTTAAGGACAACAATTTTTTGAAGGAGAGGGACATGTTAGGTCCCTATAATACTAGTGATTACCCCATTGCTATTGTAGTTGTATCCCTTATTAATATTGTTGTGCCCCTATCTTCCCCATATTATTGTGACTCCTTAGACTCCTATATATAGAAAGGAGGTTTTTTCATTTGAATCATCCAAGAATTGTTCATCTATGTAATGTAAAGGAGGTTGCCCCCTTGAAGAGGTTGAATTCTAAGGTGTTGATCTATCTTTTCTATCTTTTTGTGAGATGGTTTCATAACAAGTTCACCAATAACTCTGCACTGGAATATTTGGTGAATAAGCCTATTTTAGGAGGAAAAATTTGTCAATGGTTGTTATTGTTCCAGGAGTATGACGTCGAGGTTGTAGTGAAGCCAGGAAGATTGAATGTTGGGCTTGATTACCTATCAAGGATAGAGACAATAAAATAACCCACAAGTATTGAAGATAACCTACCTGATGTGCAGTTATTTGCAATAAGATTCGCGGATGATGATTTTGCGGATATTATTAATTTTTTGGCTATAGGAATGGTGCTCATGGAGTACACTATGAACCAAAATAAGGATTTGGTAGTCAGAGCAGTTGATTTCTCATTGATTTCTGGACACTTGTACAAAATGGGACTAGATGAAATATTGTGTAGATACGTCCTTGAACACGAAAGATAGAGTATTCTCACATAATTTCATGGAGGATTCATAGGTGGACATTATGCAAGAAAGGCCACCATGTAGAAAAGCTTGAGACCTAGGTTATGGTGGCCCAGTACATAAGGATGCAAAATAATTCTACCAAGCATGTGATGTATGTCAAAGAACAGGAAAGCCATCTAGGAGAGATGAGATGCCACTAGTACCATAGGTAACTTTGTATGATTTTGAAAAATGGGTTATTGATTTTGTTGGACCTATCAGTCCACTAGGGAAAGGACTCATGCGAGGTATATAATCACTACAACTGATTATTTGACAAGATGGGTTGAAGCACAACCAGTGAAGGATTGCAGTGCAGAAATTGCTACGAAGTTCATCTTTGAATATATATTGTCCATATTTGGCTACCCAAGGATTCTGATGAGTGACCAAGGGACACACTTCTTGAATAAGACCATTGAAGCATTAACTGAGGAATTTTAGGTTTACCACCAGAAGAGCACTCCTTATCATCCTCAGGCAAATGGAACAGTGGAAGCTTTCAATAAGATTATGGAGAATGCATTGAGTAAGGTATGCAATGTGAATAGAGATAACTGGGATCTGAGGATTCTAGTGGTGTTGTGGGCATACAAGACAACATGAAAGAAATTGGCAAGGAAAACACCTTTCAGGTTGGTATATGGAAAAGAGGAAATTATGCATATGGAGTACATTTTGCCAAGTTTGAGGATTACAATGTTCACAGATATGGCAGACCCTGAAATTATGAAGGAAAGGATGTCATAGTTACTGGCTCTAGAATAAGACAGGTTCATAGCAGGGTTCCATTAGAAAGTGTAGAAAGAAAGGGAGAAAGTCTGGCATGATAGGCACATAAAAAATAAGACATTCTGGGAAGGAGATATTGTATTATTATATGACAACAAATTCGCGAAGTTCCCAGGAAAATTTAAGACTCATTGGATAGGACCATATATCATTAAACACATCTTCGATGGTGATGTAGTTCAGATCATGAAGTTAAATGGTCAGCTGATTCCAGGATGAGTGAATGGTAGCGGATTGAAAGTATACAGGGATGAATCTGTCCCTGGAACTTTGCACCAAGGAACAAAGGGAAGAAAGTATTAGTGCCACTTGCAGTTAAAAGTGGGCACGGACTATAAACTACTCTGCCAAAATGGACTTCGCTGAAGGGAGATTATTGTGCGATTCTCAGGAGTATGACGAAGTCTGAAGGAACTATGATGAAGAAAGGATGACTGCACCACAAGGGAAAGTTCATCGAAGTTGGCCAGAAATATGACTATTGGAAAGAAAAAGCTACCGTTAAAATGAAATTGTCATTAAAGGGCGCACAAGAAACACATTTATGAAGCAGAGCTAGTCAAATCTAGCACCATACCTGCATTAAATGAGCAAGATATTAGCCAATCACGGGGCTGGAAATTCAAATTCGTTATAAAAACCATATCCCATGCCACAATTTACACATTTCTCTCTAGAGAATTCAATTTGAGAACTTGCAACTAAGTGTGAGAAAAGTAAGTTGTTATATGTTTGAGACAAGATTTGAAGAACTTGCTAGAGTGTTTGTAGAGAAAGGATTAGCAAGTACTATGGAAGCACAGGCTGGTAAAACTGCAACGACGAACATACTCATGTCCCCAAGGCATGCGAGGTCACCAAGAAAGTAGGTACCCACAATCACAACCACATTAAAAATAGGAAAAGAGGTCATTTGAGGTCTCTGGGGTAGAACTAAGAACATCCCTAAGGAAGAAGACATAGAAAGAGTTTCAAACGAAGAATAAGAAAGACAAGGAGAAGAAACCTATGGAGAAGGGAAAGAAGGCAATGCAGCAGAAGGTACCTCAACAGATCCATGACAATAAAGAGCAGGTTGAATTACACCAGATTGAGGTAGAGGGTGCAGAAATTCCCTCTGTGCTCCCACCTTACATGCCACGTAGAAAACCAAGCGCTAAGTTGGTGAAGGACCCAAAAGATGATAAGTTTAACACGTTCACTCCATTGCTACCAAAGGAAGTGTCATTTGATGGTGAAATGTTGGGGAAGATCCCACGATTGAATATGGAGGATTGGGATTTCAATGATCGGAGAAAATACCCACAGTTTGAGCCAATCAGATACCTGCAACATGCATATTACCCAGAAAGTGGAGTTACAAGGTTGGAGCCGCACCGGTGGGCTACACCATTGCAGAGAGTAGGCCTATTAAATATGCTACACACTTTAGTAGAAGCACATCCAGTATATCTTGTGTGCGACATCTTCTTGCATTAGTACATGTCGAATGCCTTTGGCTAGGGATGAGGATCCCAATTCAGAAAATGTTGATCAGAAGGATTACAAGACCGCCTCGCCAAGGAAAATACGTCGCAAAAGAGTTTGTGGGTAATAATTAGGACAAGGCACTGGCACAGATGATGAAGGATAAATTTGGAATAGTGAATAAATCATGCACGTATGACATTAACTCCATCGACAACAAAGGGGTGCACTTCTCCGCACAGATCTTAGTAGGGAAGATCATGCAGAAGTGCAGAGCAAATGAGGTCCCCACAACTGTGGTTTCTTTAGCTGTGCAGTATAGTGTCGGGTCCAGTTTAATTGGGCCACCTATTTGTGTAAGGATTTTTGGATATACTGCAGGGGAGCGCAAGAGGAAGGGAATACATTTCATTACATGTGGTTAATCATCATCATCGCGCTAATTTCATGGAGGGAGTCGGAGGACTTGCAGTTTCCTCCTATCGAAGCAGTTATTTGTGAAGCAGGGAGGTATGCCTCCCTCTGGCATACTAAGGAGCCATCATGCGTGATGTAAAATAGGATTTTCTTCGTACTATTGTCAATGGATTTACACATGGTGGTGAATCATCACCCAAGGTTGTCACCCAGTCTGTATAGGCAATACTGCATCATCTCGGACTTTAAAGCGGACTTCCATCAAGTCTATATGAAGGCAAGGAGGGACTCGATGAGGAGATGGAACCCATTGCCATATTTAGATATCGAGGATGACTTACTCGCAGTAGTACAACACTGGTTAGCGGAGTGGATGACTCCACCCAGTGAAGAGATTGGAATAGAGAAGGGTACTCCGCAAGATGCAAGTCTGAGTGGAAAGGATACAGAAAAGGAACAAGGCACGGAAGAGATAGAACCAAAACAAGAATGTGGTACTCAAGAACCCCTCAACGATGAAGGAGTATCAGAGGAGTCACCATTCATCATTAAAAAGAGGGTACCTATAACAACCATGCCGGGCATGAGGAAAAACCAGAAGGCAGACAAATCTAGGGGTTTTATACCACTTGTCCTCACTAATGTGGACATCGACAAGATTAGGGAGAAGGTCCCGGAGGTAACATCAGATACTTGGGATAGAATTGACGATCGTTATAGAGTGATCATGGCTGAGGTTCAACATGTTTTCTTAGAATTCAAGGCACTACCGCAAGAAGCAAGACAACAAGAGCAGACGACTCAACCATTGTAGGTAGAGTGATGAATAGAGACAACATTCGGCGTTAGGATTTTAAAGGTGCCAGTTGGGGCACTACAATTAGAATCAACGAAGGAGAGGGAATGAGCTAAAGCCTGGAAAAATGTCAACATGAACATTGTCATGTTGTTGATTCAAGTACTACATGAATTCCACCAGAGCATAAAAATTGAGCTGCAGGAGTGGGAACAACGAACTTTGTTGTTGACCAATCAGGTGGAAAAGGAGAAAGCTTCGTTGAAAAGGAGCTAGACCAGTTGGCTAAGAAAAGAGATGAGGTATGGAAGCAACAGTAGCAAACAGAAAAATCCATTGCTGACACTTGTAGCACAGTTCCAGACATGAAGGTCTGTGAAGAGGAGCCACGAGGAGAAAAGGTTGTGAAGCTCGCCCTCGTGATAAAAGAATCAAAGAATAAGCTTGCGAAGATGAAATTTTAATATGAAGTGTATATTGATGAGCTAAAAATAAGACTACAACCAACACGCCACTAGAAGTACAGGAGCAGAGGGAGAAGGATTTAAATTCTTCACTAAAAGGAATCTCTGACACAGTGGCAGACCGTGGAAAATTACTAGATGACGCTATGCAAATTTGGACCTCACTACAGGAGGATCCAAGCATCAAAAAGATCGAGGAGGAGTTATAGGTGAAGTAGAAGTGACGGGAAGAGGTCGTGGCAACTACGAAGACCCTACCAGTCTTGCAAAGGCTTTCCATCATTATTGAAAAAAAGAACCTCCAGAAACAGATAAAAGATTTTCAGAGGAATGAGATGATCGTACAAGAGAGGGCTCAGCCATGGAAGGATGAGACCCTCCAACTTTTGCAGACAGTGGATGGAAGGCTCAAGGAGTTAAATAAAATGGAGAAAGAAGTGTTGCAGAAGACTATTGTGTTATCGGGAAATCTAGTGTCTATGCAGAGCTGTTAGTCCCACTAAGGCTCGTAGCTACCTTAGAAACAAACAAACTAAAATTACTTTCATTTTCCTTTATGAGAAATAGATAAGAGGGGAATAAAGGAGACCAACCTCTGTCTTGCGCTTGGTTCCTTTCTTGATTCCTCTCCCTTCTGATAGATCTTTGCCACTCGCTTCCTCGTCTACCCAGCTTCAAAGTGCACCTGCAGAATCAAAGCAGCATAACACTATCCAAGAACATAGATCTATTATCATAAGCAATATAGGACCAGATATATATTGACCACACAAATGCATATATCATCAATAATACAACAATGTGGAGGAAAACTTGAATAGCTTTGTTAATAATCAAGAATAGAAAAGAGGATTACAACCAATTGTTCTGACCCAGCATCATCCTCTCAGCAAGAAAGCCCTTCTTCACCTCATGAAAAGCTTAGATCACCCAACACTATGAGGTTGCACCAAGAAACCAGTAGCACTTCCTTACAAGATACAAAATTCCAGCCCCTGGATCTCTAGGATGAGGGATCCATATATAGATGTTTGCAAGGGGGGTGAGTCAGCTTTTGAGATTTAATTAGTGTCCTCTCTCTGATAGTTCTTGATTCCACTTGGAGATTGATGATCTCTTACTCATCCCTAGGCGAATGCAGAGAGGCAAGTGTCACAGGAGAAGTTTCTGGAAGATTCCATGATCCTCCACCTTGCAGATTGACCCTGCCATTTGTCCACTCTCGCCTATCGCACCCCATAGAAGGACTTTTCAATATGCATCACAGCTCCCGTGTGTATTTAGGTGGGATGCAGCGCACTTTGACCATGGAGCAGGTGAGATGGTCCAGTTTTGACCAGTTCTGAGTAGTTTTTCATGGAGAACTTCTGGGAGAAGATTTAATTAGTTGACCTTGTTCTTTTAGAGGTTGGAAAAACACTTTTAGGGACTTAAGAGCCCTTCGTTTATGGAAATTTATGATTGGGGTTGCAGTGCCCAAAAATGTCTATAACAGTTGCCCCCTAAATCATGAGGTCGTTAATCTGTTGATGTTAGGTGAAATGCTTTATCATGAGGATTTGAAGTTTTTTCGAGCTAGAAGGCGACCTGTAATAAGATACAATACAATACTTTATCTTCATAATATTTTCATGATCTAGCTGAGGTGGGCATTCCCATGCTCAACTTTATAAATTCATTTTCATGTACATAAGATAGACAATCATCTGAGTGTAGACTGATGATTCTGGTAGAGCCATCATCCCTTAGGTTGGATGATTATCTGTGCAGTAATGATGTACATTTGATGTCTTTATTTTCCTGAATATATATCGCAGCCCGGATGGATGAAACTAGATCTGGGGTCTTCAATATCGTTTGATCTTCACTCAAAGTACAAGTCGATCCATGTGAGAGATGTTCTCGAGTTGAACATGGAAAGACATCGCCTGATTACCATCCAATGATGTAAGTTGTTAACAAGCGCGAGAGGAATCACCGATAATGATGATGACCCTCAAGGTACTATAGTACAATTCACGTGGTGTGAATAAGGTACTTGGCATCGAACACCACGCAAAATCTTTCGGTCGAAGGCCATTGATGTAAACCTATCGCCAGAAGTGAGAAACTTGCCATTGAGGCATGCAAGTTTCAAAGTACTGAAAGGGTTGTTCCTAGATCGACTTCTTAGATAATGAGCTGATGTCGACAAGAAGTGATCCATCATAGGAGGGCCTTAGTGAATCCCACATCAATGACACGGAACGGAGCAAATGATTTTAATGGAGGTGAAAACGATATGGTGATATAAGGTTTAGGATGGCGGTCTTGAAAGAATGGAGTGTAAATGTATTGCAGTGGGTGAGACACAGGTGAATTCTCTGAGCGACTTCTCTTGAACATATCAGTGAAACTGATATGATGGATTGGTAGCATTAAACCCAAATATGGATGGTGTGATGGACCCATGGTGATATGACCAGTGAACAGAACAACCCAACCCAACTCGGATGCGGAGTGAAAGTGTCATGTTCAAGAGCGACTTGCTACCAATAAGGTTTCTTCAAGTTTTCTTCCCAATTTTTCCCCAGTCATTGATGACCAGTACCTCTTTATTTTTGTCAAGCTTGAGGAGGATAACATATGATTGTTCTATAATTTTCTCTTCGGGAAAACCCATCGCTATGTTTTAACGAGCCTAGTAATAGTGAAACTCGTTCTTGTCTATATGGACAAGTTTGTCGCTATTCGGTTTTAACGAGTTTAACGACAAGGATAACTCGGTCCTTTTCAATTTTAGAGAGTTTGAAAAAGTGACGTAAAGAAAACTCCAATAATCCTTTTTGGTCATATAATCCCTTGAGTCCGAAAAAGTATAAAATAATACAAAAGGGATGAATTTTCGGTACTTTTAACGAGTCGAACAAAACAAGCGCTCGATCTTTTTGTGTAATAATCCCTCAAGTCCAAAAAGATTAAAATCTAAAGGAGGGATAGTACTTTCGGTCCCTTTAATGAGCTGGAGAGGCCAATTTCTCGGCAATCTTTTCATATTTTACGAGTTAGTTGAAAAGAGCTTAAAGGAGACTCGTTTTTTGAGGAACGAGTGATAAATTCGGGTAGCAGCTGATTCCAGGTAAGGTTTGGAATTTTCCAATCACGGCAATGTCACAAGGATGGCTAACAGGATCACTCTTTGTAGCTGTTCCTCAAAAAGGGTAAACAATCAAATGGAGGTGAATGATCGGCCAATATAGAGTGGAGGTGATGATGAGAACACGACCAAGGCTTCAAAGGCTGGTGGTAATACATTCATGATGGTTATTTACCGAAAATTGGTTTATTTTTTAATGATCTTAAACTCTGGGGAAACATTTTCTCATTGCTTATGTTTATTTTTTAACGAGCTTGAATTCTGCGTTAAAACTGCTCGATATAATGGTCATTGATTATTTTGGTTTTACCATTGACAACTTTGTTCCTTCAAAGGTTGTACTACCTGCTCAATTGCTTCATGAAACTAGTTAGAAACGAATAATACATGTTTGAAAAATGAGTTAAAACACTAATATTTTACTTGAATTACGTGAAAAGTAATCTAAAAATGCTTTTTACCTCTCATTTTACCATTTCATTTGAACTTTGGTTTGTTGGAGCTTTGGAGGTACTTTCCCCCTTGATTTTCACTAGCTGATTCCAGGAGATTCTGTGGACGATTCTCGGTGCCGTCCGGACCAGGTAGGAGCTAAACCTGAGCTCTTTAGTTTCATCCTTTCCTTTTTAAATTCTGAGCATGTTTTGCAATTTTTCTGAGCCTCTGGGGTTTGAAAAACTTGCCCTGGCTCCATCACACCTCTTCTACATCGAAAGGTGCGATGCATGCTGGCTTGGCCATTGGCCAGTCAACATGCATCCCAGCTAGAACACTGCTGGGGGTGCGATGGGCGCAAAGAGGGAAATTTATGCACAGTTTTTCATGGAAATTTTTGGCTGTTTTTCACCAAATCAGGATCTTGACTCTTCTCTTGTTTGTTTCAGAGATTCATTGAAACAAAATGCTTGTTACATGGTGAGAACATGAGCATGAAGAAGAGGACATGCATTCTTTACATGATCCAGTTATGGTAAATGCATTGCGGAACTGTGGCCTGTTCAAGTTTTTCCACATCTCTTGCATGAGGCAACAAATCAACCTGTTGCATATTTTCTCGATGCATGGGATCCTACCACCCATGTGTTCCAAATTAGGGGTAAGTCCATCCCCTTGACTGTCGTAGACATCTATGTTTTGACTGGCTTATCGAGGCAGGGTGCCCCTATCTCATTATTAGGTTCGGCCCGTGGGGTTGAATCTGTGAGAGAATACATTCACAGGTATTGCAGAGAGGTATCTCAGCCGAGTAAGGACGATAAGATCATTATCCGAGATGCCAGTGACAGGTCTCTGAGGACCATTCTGTTTACTTTTGCTAGACTGGCTGGTAGTGCGGCTCTTCACGTGGCCAACAGGTCTTATATGCATTACGCCTTGGAATGCCTTGAACCAAAGGTGTTCAACTAGTGTGATGCAGTACTCTGTGTGATGAAAGAACAACTAACCAAGGTGAAAAATGGAAGATTGAAGAAATTTTGATATGGTTCTATCTTGACAGCTTTCGCCTTGGAAAAGATCCCGCTGATGCAGCCGCAGTATGTTTCACTTGGTTTACCTCCACCGACTGAGCCACGGATGCAGAGATGGGTCGACCTTATGGCCAGACATGCTGGTCAGTCCTAGGTTTCCTTTTCTGATACCTTTTTCGAGTGGTTCAACCGTCAGGAGATGGTTTTTTCCAAGTATCCATATGCTGGTATGGATTTCCAGGGTGATCCGGATTTGGTACTGCCTGCTGGTGAGCAATGGGGTGTCATCGGTAAATTCTCTGACCATATCTCTATTTATCATTTCTCTTTATAATGTTCTTGTGCTTTCTTCTATCAGGACTAATCAAAACTCATGTGCTCATGCAGATGTTGGACCAGTTCGACCAGTAGTACGCCTGAGAGTGCCAGTTGCCTCTCCAGTAGGAGAGGGTGTGGGAAGGGCTATCATTCGCGACCTTGATGTGGTCAAGACTCTTTCAGCATTGCAGGATCAGGTCGAAGGCCTTACTCTTGGTATTCCGGAAATGAGGACCGGCGAGCTGCCCCTGAGGTTGCAGTGACATACTACTGGCATGCCGAGTCGGTAAACTAGGCTTTTACGCATGATTGCATAGGCAGTGACTTGTTATCACCAGCATCATTAGACTAGGGTGCCCCCTAGCGTTTTGAGTTTTGGGTCATTTGACCAATTTTGTCTTGGTTACAGAACATTATGTGTAAACCATAAACAGTTATATATATATTTTTTATTTTTGGAGTTTTATTTTAGTTAAGTTACATGATCCTGATGCAAATACTGATGAAATGCTTCTTTTTATAAATGTTGCAAATGTCTATCTAACACATAATTTTCCAATGAGTTTGTTCATGTGTTTAAGTTTCTAGAAATATGTTGATATTGAATAAAATCAAATTGTCTTTCCAAAATCTTAACCCTTAGGAACATGCAATAGATAGCTGGATTTCAGACGGAGTAGATACTAGTGAGTTGTAGTATGACGAGCTGCGAGTCTAGCCTGACAACAAGTCATCTTATGCCATGTGTGATGGCATCAGAGAGAAGCTCTATCAACATGCTATATTCAGCGATGTTATTTGTTGACCGACCAATACATAACCCTCTGAAACTTACTAACGCGCCGCTTGGATCAAAAATGGCCCAGGCCGCGGAAGATAGGTTCCGCGAACTACGACTCGCTCAGTCGACATATCCAACAAAATATTCCAATGGGTTCGACATCTGAAACAAATGTAAAAAGTGGATTACTTGACCAAAAAAATTACTCTTAGCGAAAACAAAAATGTAACAATATGGGTTACCACACTGAATCATGCGTAGTAACGCTTAAGGTACAACCCATTATGGGGTTGCGCCAGTGGAATTCCGTCATAATCCATTAACTCGTAGACTCCTTTTGCTAATACATGTTTAACAATATAGGGGCCCATCCACAAAGACTTGAACTTACCCGCTCCCAATTTATCAGATTCCTGGTCGTAAATTAAGACCAAGTCACCTTTTGAGAAGACACGGGGTTTGACATTTTTGTCGAACTGCACCTTGACTTGTTTCTTATGGGCTTCGTTAGCCAAAGTGGCATCACAACGGGTTTCATCCAATTGGATTAGTTCCAAGGAACGAGCCTCCTCTTCTAAAGTTCCGGGGAGAAGGTCGACTGCGAGTTTGAGGGACGAGATTTCACACTGAACTGGTAAGATTGCTTCTAGACCATACACCACTTGAAAGGGTGTAAACCTGGTTGCATTCCTTACCGATGTTCGGTATGCCCACAAGGCTGAGTATAGGATCAGGTGCCAACTCATTTTGTGGACTCCAATCATCCTTTGCAGCATCCGCTTCAGGACTTTATTGATTGCTTCAACATGTCCATTGGCCTGCGAGTAATACGGAGTAGAGCTGTCGTGAGACAATCCTAATTTGGCAGCCAATTCCACCATCATGTGATTGCGAAAATGCGATCCATGATCTGTGACTATAGTCTATGGAACGCCGAATCTGGCGACTACATGATTGAAAAAGAAAAGGGCAGTTGTTTCACCAGTGTTATCTAATGTAGGCATCGCCTCGGCCCATTTGGTAAAATAGTCTACTGTGACTATGATATACCCATGCCCCCCGGTCGAGGTGGGGTTACATGTCATGAAATCAATGCCCCATTTTGAAAATGGCCCGACAGCAACTATCAGTTGCAGAGGTGCGGGTGGTTTTCTGGTTTTGCTATCGAAAATTTGACATGCATGGCAACTCTTGACTGCGGTTATGCAATCTTTGAACATTGTTGGCCAGAAGTATCCTGCTCGTAAAATTTATTGCGTCGTAGCATAACCAAATTGATGCCCCCCACACGTGCCTGAATGACAATCATTCAGGACTTTTTCGGTCTCCTCATGGGTGAGGCACTTCCTCAGAACTGTATCGACACCACGACGATAAAGTGTATCACTGACGATCATGTAGTCTTTTGATTGGTATCAAATACGTTTTTGTTCCGAGCGAGAGGTATTAGAGCTATACTTTTGGGTTTGGAGATAGATGATTATATCTCCATACCACGGATTGCTTGAAGATATCAGAAACAAAGATTCATCCACGATTGTTTCTTCAGATGTTTCATCGTTAGACGACGATGGGAGATAGCATAGTAATTCCGCGAAAACCAGGGATTTCTTTGATTTGGATTTTACAAATTCTAGATCAAACTCTTGAAGAATTGCTATCCATTTTGAATATTTTCCCCCAGCAACTGTCACGACAATATATAAGTCATGGGGTTGCAATCTGACAAAATGGTAGTTTTTCGAAAGAGGACATAGTGTCGAAATCTCTGTATCGCTTGAACAGCGGCGAGAGCCAGCTTTTCAATATAGGAATACTTGCTTTCTGTATCATTTAAGTTCATACTCAAATAATATATAGGATGTTCAATTCCGTTGTCGTCTTGAACTAAAACCATTGCGATGGTTGTATCCGCTGTAGCCAGATACAGGTTAAAGTCTTTTTTATAATGAGGAGCATACATCAATGATGCTTTCATTAGGGATTATTTTAAAGCATCAAAGGAAGCTTGCGCAACCTGATCCCATACGAAGGGTACTTTTTTTTTCAATAGATGTGTATATCCTTTAGCAAGTTCGACATAATTTGGAATGAACCTCCTCAGAAAGTTTGCTTTCCCTTGGAGTTTCTGAATCTAAAGCAAATTTGAAGGTGGAGGCAGATTTATGATTGCCTGAACCTTACATGGGTCGATACGAATCCCGTCCTTTGAGACTACAAAGCCAAGCAAACGACCAGAACTGAAATAGAACACACATTTGTGTGGATTGAGTCGTATCTTGTAGTGTCGGCAACGTAGAAATATCGCTCTCAAATGCTGCGGATGATCGGTCTGCTTTCGCGAATGAGTCGGAAGGTCGTCGAGATATGGTTGAACAATGTTTTTGATGTCATGGAAGGCATAATTCATTGCCCTCTGAAATGTTGCCCCTGCGTTCTTTAAGCCAAAGGGTAATTTGCAATATGCGAATGTGCCCCATGGACAAATAAATGTATTCTTTGACTGGTCCTGTGGGCGGATATTTATTTGATTATACCTGGAGAATCCATCCATAAATGAAAAGATTTCACATCCGGCGCATTCATAAATTATCTGGTCAATAAATGGTGTAGGGTAGTTGTCTTTTGGACAAGCTTGATTTACATCCCTATAATCGACGCACACTCTAATTGTTCCTTGTTTTTTCATTATAGGAACAATGTTTGATACCCTATCGGTTAGAGGAACTGGGTAAATAAAACGAGCATGGAGAAGTTTCTCAGCTTCTGCCTTGATGGCAGCGGCTTTCTTGGGGTGCACCTGCCGTAGTTGTTGTCGTACTAGTTTGACATCTCGATACATCTTTATTTCATGTTCAACTATACTCGAGTCATTGCCTAGCATTTCATCATATGACCAAGCAAAGACAGCTCTGAATTCACGAAAAAGAGCGTTATATATTTCTAGTTCTGAAGGAGAACAACATATGCCAACATAAATATTCTCTACAACATCTGTTTTGGTCGAGATATTTATGGCGATAGTCTCTTCAATATTGAAAAAGTTTCGCTCAGAATCCACCGTGTTTACAGTATTTGATAGGAAATCAAAAACTGAAGGATGATGCAAGTCATCAGGAGTATCTTCTTGACAATCCGAAAGATGGGAATGATGGTGGTAATCTTCCCATGGTGCCCCTTCAATTATAATTGACTGAACAATTCCTTCGTCGGTGTGATGCACTTGCAACCAAGGATCTAAAGGGGTGTCATATTCCTTAGACCTATCTATCCAAATGCTTGATGAGCGTTGATTTGGGTCTGCCTCCCATGCCGAAAACATTGATTACTATAATATTTCTGTTTGGATTGGAGACAATACCTGCAGATGATCCATGCTAATATCATTTTCTGAGATCTTTTGAATAGAAGATATCATATCGCAGGCTCCTATTGTTTCCACTTCCGCCAGATTGATTGAAGGTGGTAGGGAAAAAGTCCCCATAAATATAGGGTCTTTTAGTAGGCCTACTCCGATATTTTGAAACGAATGGGGGCTTCCATGGATCATCGGAATGCTTCCCATAACTTGGGAACTACTGGGGAGAAATGTTTGTTGGTCAACGATTGTAATTCCTCCTTGAAAAGGAAATGCAATCTTCCTAAAGTAGGTCGACACAACTGTAGCCATAGCATATATCCATGGTCTTCCCAGTAGGATGTTGTAATTGAGGTTTCCGTCGATTACTTCGACATCTATTTCTACTGTTTTCCCCCCTAGTTCAACTTGCAAGTTACCTAGAATACCATATGGGGTATATGTTCGTCCATCAAATGCTTTTAATGTCGTCAAAGATCGTGACAAGGTTGGAGATCCTAAATTTTTCCAGCAACTCATCGACATAATACATGTAGATGCCCCCTCATAAATAATTGTTCAATGAATAGTTTTGTTGAGGGCTTTCACCTGAATGAGGAAAGCTAGTTGAGCTGGTAACTGAGGATCATATCCTTTGTGATTAAAGGTCACAAGATTAGAATCCTTTGGGTCTGTGTCATTCCACTAGTTGGCGATTCTGGTTGAGTCGCAGGGACAAGAGGCTGTTGCATTACAACCTGAGAAACCTGAGGTTGGCATACAACAGGCAACGCTTGTACTTGTGACACCATCACAATAGTCGGTGTAGTTGGTATATTTGACATAGGTAAACATTTTTGCATCGAATATACAACTCTTGGTTGTTGAGGTAGTATTGGCACCCAACCGCTAGATGTAATTCCAGCATAACCTGAATTTTGTTGTGAACTCTCATATGGTTGTCCTCCAGGAGGAGACAATGAAAGGGTATATTGCCCCCCATACGGCGGTAATCTGGTACTCAAAGGAATTGTTTTTCCTTGAGGACCGGACTGCCCAAATTGACACCCCGAAGGATCAATTTGCTGAGACTCAACATAAGAGTTCCCGGATACTATTCCGGATGAACAAACAGGAACGGACCATACTGTCGAAATAGCCCCTGAGTGGGCCCCTTCTAACGATTGAGAGCTAGTTGGGACAGATGGTATGCCAGTGAACATCGTTGGAGTGACAGTAGGAAGTTCTGTCGTCGCTGTGTCGGATGACACAGTCCTAGATGTCAACGGTTGTTCAGAAATTTCTAGTCTATCCAAAAGTTTGCCTAGTGATTCTACAGGAGCTTCCGATGACGGTAGACTAATTTCTGATGAAGAAGGATATAGAGTGATCCCGAATCCCAATCATGACGGAGTAATAGATGGAGGATCCTCCACAATCTCTTCTATAGCAATCAGACCAGGTGGGAGAGGTAGACCGTCAGGTCCGTAAAATATTTCTAGTGCCGAAGAAGGTATAGAATCTACAGCGACAGATGTTTGGGGAATAACCCCTTCCGAATCAGCTATAGATCGAGCTGGTTCAGTAATACAAGTGTTTATCTTCACACTAGGATCAGTTCTACTATCCTTTGGTGGTTGTTGAACTTATTCTGTAAAGGCAGGGATACCATAAATGTTTGGAGTAACCGGAGTCTCTGAAGGTGTTGGAACACTTGTTCTAACTTTACCATGGGATTTGGAACTGGTTAAACAAGTTCGCTTTGTCCGTAACAGTTTCAATTCTGGAGACAAAGATGGTTGACTCGTAAGCCTCCGCGAATGACGGGGTTTCAATTGAATTTCTTCCACAATTGTGGATTACTCGATCAACTAAAAATAAAGGGGAAATATGTTTCCAAATTAAATGAATTTTAGACGCTTTGACACAACTTGTTTTTTCAATTTTTAAGAGTCGAAAAAAAAAAGATGACTCTAGTCACCTTCGATTTTTAATGAGCCTAAAGTGACAAGTGCTCAGATGGACCTTTTCCTTTAAGGAGTCTGAAAAGGAACGAAAGAGACTGCTCTGGAAATATAGACAGAGGGATTACCAAACCAATCGCCAAACTGCAGAATACTTTTTATGGTACGGCAGTCAATCTTCCCAAATGTTGTGTTCAGTGCATTGCGATCGATAGGGCGGCAGACACGGATTCCTATGGATAAAGGATAAAGCCTATTGTGGTCTCCCAATATATACTCGACGGTACATGGGAGCACAAGTCCGTACTAGCACTTATCATCTCAAAGTGGAGGAATCACCCAACCATCAATGAAAACAACAGTTACCAGGCTTTACGACACCGGAATACGTCTCTAGCCTAGACTTCTAAATGTTGTGTGTTAGGTTCCAAAGCGTTTTTAGATTCATTAAATTTATTTTACAGTTGATCTTGCTTAAGAAATTTTCCTTTCAGGTTCACCGCGTGATGTAGATGTACAATTCCTAAAATGCAATCTAAGATGATAAACAATCGTTCAATCTTCTTTTTGCAATGAAAATCCTAGCTACTAAGGAAAGAGAGATGATGTTATTTCAACATAGAGCAGAGATCACACACTATATGCACCGTCCTAAATCAAACCAACAAACAGTCTAAATGCAAATGCACATGCATGTATTTGTTTTCAGCCTTCTTAATGTGTGAATGATAAAAATAAAGCTAAGCACAAATCTGAATTATTTTTTCAAAGCGACATTACTAACAAGTTTCTTTTCAAGACAAAATGAAGGCAATGACGACACTTTGCGATTTGGAATTGAAAACTTGCTTTCGACACTTGAAAAACTACTAATTCAATTCAAATACAAGAGTAGCAGTGTAATCGACTATCAAGAACAATCAGATTCTCTTCTATGACTGAAAACGACACTTGCGACACTTTCAACTCAAGAAACGACAGTTCAATTACGCTACTTCTTTGTAAAAGAGAACTAAAAATGGCTCAAAATATATAAAAACATTTACAGTCCTTTGCACAATGGAGGCAGAATAATGGAAAGGAAGGGGGTTTCAACAGAGGTGTACTGACTACAAGCAGCAAAACTCTTGAATAGAGCTGAAAAGAGTGAACACAGAAACCAAATTCTAAGAGCAGAAGAGGCCTTGTCTGATCAGCACACCTGTAACACAGGGAAAAAGAGATGCAGTGCACCTACTACACTTGGGAAGTGTGATGCATCCAGAATCCAAAGAAGAGACAGTGCGATGGTCTAGGGACGAGACTTCAACTGGGTTCCGGGTCACAGTTTGCAGCTCAGTTCAAGGATTTAGGCCGAGCAAGTGGTAATCAGTAAATCAATCATAGGGGTAGATCTAAGGAGGTTACTAGAGCCACCACAAGGGCAATTAGAGAGCTTGTAAATCAATTGTTCAGCTCATAAACAAAACCTGGAGATAGACTAAACCAACATCGATCTACTTTGCACTTGCATAGCAAATGCAGTTCGAAGGCTAGCTGGCTTAACTTCAGGCTCCATCTGGAATTTTATAAAGTAAACAAATGTAGACAAACAAACAATCTATTCGCTCCCCAGCGGAGTCGCCATTTTGTTATCGGGAAATCTAGTGTCTATGCAGAGCTGCTAGTCCCACTAAGGTTGGTAGCTACCTTAGAAACAAACAAACTAAAACTACTTTCATTTTCCTTTATGAGAAATAGATAAGAGGGGAATAAAGGAGACCAACCTCTGTCTTGCGCTTGGTTCCTTGCTTGATTTCTCTCCCTTCTGATAGATCTTTGCCACTCGCTTCCTCGTCTACCCAGCTTCAAAGAGAACCTATAGAATCAAAGCAGCATAACACTATCCAAGAACATAGATCTATTATCATAAGCAATATAGGACCAAATATATATTGACCACACAAATGCATATATCATCAATCATACAAGAATGTGGAGGAAAACTTGAATAGCTTTATTAATAATCAAGAATAGAAGAGAGGATTACAACCAATTGTTCTGACCCAGCATCATCCTCTCAGCAAGAAAGCCCTTCTTCACCTCATGAAAAGCTTAGATCACCCAACACTATGATGTTGCACCAAGAAACCAGCAACACTTCCTTACAAGATACAAAATTCCAGCCCCTGGATCTCTGGGATGAGGGATCCATATATAGATGTTTGCAAGGGGGGTGAGTCAGCTTTGGAGATTTGATTAGTGTCCTCTCTCTGATAGTTCATGATTCCACTTGGAGATTGATGATCTCTTACTCATCCCTGGGCGAATGCAGAGAGGCAAGTGTCACAGCAGAAGTTTCTAGAAGATTCCATGATCCTCCACCTTGCAGATTGACCCTGCCATTTGTCCACTCTCGCCCATCGCACCCCATAGAAGGTCTTTTGATGGCGGACAAATCCCACCAACCCAGAATCTCTGACTCCATGCATATAAAAATGAAATCTCAGCGTTTGCCCAAATCAAAAATCTCTATCTGGCGAATTCCACACACTACCGTCAACGCATACAAGCCGCATAAACCGCAGTCCCAAACAATTAACAGAATTATCTGTATATAATTTCCACTGGTTATAGATTCGCCTCGGCCTCTGTTCTGCTATACAGCATGCAACATTCACATATGCATATCATCACATGGACATACAGCTTTCCCATACATTCTCCATTCAATTGATATTGCGCTGGTTATATAGCTGGCTTTATTTAACAAAGAATCGAATTTACCATACACCCAGCTTACGGCTATATATCCCATAATCAATCTCAAAATATCTTGACTGAGCACAACTAAAGAATGCGCCTTACCTCAGATTTAAAATACCAATGACACAGAATTATAATTGTAATCATACCGCAACGGAATTTCCTTATCTCCTGTTCCACCCGATGATTATGTGCTGGCTTGTTTAACGCACTGGCCTCTGTTTAAATCCTTTTTACAGAACCATCCGAATTTTGGACTGACGCACACAATATACATGTGCCTTCATGGTATATACGCACAGCATGTTATCATATATAAAACTCCTCTGGATATATCGTTAGCTCTGGCGGATTACACAATAGATATATGTGTCTGCGCTATATCAGCTCCAATCCACGCAGATATAACTCGGCACTGCTCAATATATAACGCAGAGAGAACAGAACCCATACAAATACAATCTGTTGTTCAACGGTCCATCTTATACGATTGTAATTTATATCATATCGCTCCCAATTATAGAACTTGTTTATGCCATGGACCTGGTGTAAATTAACACAGCATATAATATGCAGACAATATTAATATCCACTTACGCCGCAGTCAAACTTCACTATATATAATGGCTCACAAGATATCAGCATATATATATAACGGCTCACAAGATATCAGCAGAGGCGTAAATACCCACGCCTTAACAGTCAATCCTGAGACCGATTGCCAAATGGAAAAATCGACCATGTATTAATACACAGCTATTTTATCATAAAATTAAACCATCAGCAGCGCTCCTTCCGATAATTCCACGCTTCGCCCTCTTGAGTAACCGGGCTGGATATACAAAACAGTCACATGTATAACCTTCGTTGATAATCAAGGACTTTACCATATAAAAGGGCACGGTCTTCAATGAAGAATCAGCTATTATGGAATGATTTCGGTGGGTAAATATACCGCACCGCGCATGCGTATTACAGAGGCCTATTAATAATAGAACGCAGAGCGCAATTCACACAAGTCCAACATTTTAAAACATCAAGCTCTCACAGGAATTGCGCATTGAAAGAAAGGCAACTTCAACCAAACCATATCTCAGAATTTTCTTAAACACAACCATGTCCATACAATCGAATTCAACATACTTATATTTACATAAAACAAACAGTCACACAGTTATACATTCATGGCCAGAGAAACAATCTATGGCCCTTTTACAAGCTGAAGGCTTACAACCTTGCTGATCAAGCCTATTCTCAATCAACCTCTCTCACAATCTCTCCTGTATTTTCCCTCAAAAAGCCCTCCTATTTATACAATTTAAAAAAAATCATTTAATTAAATGCTCAATCCCTTCACTTCCTCAACAAACCCCTAAATCTCTCAACATCCCTAAAATCTAGATCTGTCCCTAAAGTTTTGCAACTAAATCTAATTTAAATAGATTTTAGGTGTGGACTCAACTAAGTCCCGTACATAGCATTTCTACTTCCTAGAATTTCTATCTAATTCTATTTTCTCTCATATTCCTTAAAAGAATATTTACAAAATCCTCACTTTCTCCTATTTTATTAAAAATAACAAATTAATTAACAAAATATTAAAAATTGTCACACCCCCTATAATCACATATTTACAAATGAAAAAATGGTCTTGATGCTCCTGCATCAGACTCCCCATGTAAGAAAATTCATGACCACCTGGTCATAAGTCTGGATACCTCCTCCTGGATCCCAAATTTTATTTTGTAATCCTTCCGTGCTTGTTGATTGCTTCACTGTTGTTGTCATCTGTTGTTGTCTTCCAGGTTTCCATATTTTGTGTTGTAGTGCTCCACCTGCTCTGCTCTTGCAATCTCTCATTGTCATTCTCTTGTTATCGTTCCTTTTCTTTCTTTCGGTTGTCTTTCTCTGGGATGTTTTCATCATTAATCTCCTTATCAACTCAATTTCTTTGTCTAGTATGTCCTCTGTTTGCTGATTGTTTCCAACATCTTCAATAACCCATGTTGCTCTTGCTGTCACTATGGATGTTGCGGCCTCCCAATCTTCCTTTCCCTTTGCAACATTCCTTTGCTCGTCACCTGCAATTTCATCTTGATTATCATTTATGACAACTGCTTTGTCATCCTTCATCAGCAATCTATCCTGGACATTCATCCTCTGTTCTTCCAATTTCCTCCTTTGAAAGTCTAATTCTCTATATAGCTCAATGATTTTACTTGGAGTGGACTTCGGAAAGTTTACACGATCTTCCATTTCCTCACATGGTCTTTCTTCTCCTAAATCTTCCTTAACATCCTTCAGTAGATGTTCTTCCAAACCTGCAATCACACACAAATCATTAGTTTTAAAATCACAAGACCTTACGGTCTTATTTGATGCTTCAGTCATCAAATCTTTGGGCTGCTTTGAATCATTCATATGATTCAACTCCTCTAACTCTTCATCACTTTCAAAAAGTAATGGTCCACTCTCTGGGTAACATAACGAAACTTCAACATCTTCCTTTTGTTGTAGCTCAACTGTTTCGAGCTTCTCTATCCTCTATCTGGCATCTATAACCTGTTCAAGTTCCCTTAGTTCCTTTATCAACCGCAAATTTACCTGATGATTCCACTTCTCTTGTAGTCTCTGCCACCTCAACTTCTTTCTTATGACATAACCATGCTTCTGGTTTTCCTCATTTCTTTGCAACATCTCCATTAACACCTCAAGCTGAACTGCTATCTCAGCCTTCTCCCTTTCATATTCCTCTTTGCTTAACTGTCTCTGTATGCCAACTGCCTTGGCATCCTTCTCCTTTTGTCCTCTGCTGTGATTTATTTCAGAACCTTTGTTATGATTGTCACTAGTCATCATCATTTCCATTTCTATGAGTTCCTTACTCACTTTACTATGAGTTGCACTAAAGCCTCTTTCGCAGCAAGTCCTTTCCTGCCGCCACTTACCTCACCAAGCCCTCCTCACTCGGCCTTTTGGCAAGCAATTGGTTCTATCTCCGGAACCTCCTTTGAGCACTTCTCTTTGCTCTTCCTGGCTTCAACTCATCTCCCTGTTTACAACTGTCTTCCTTATCCAATCTCTATTGGATTTCCTCAAGGTTCTGCCACCTCTATGTTTCACCTAGAAACTTTCACCAGCTTCCTTTATCTGTTAGTTGCAATAATATTTCAATGCAAAGACTACAATATTCTATTCTTCAAAAACATATCATCTTACCAAAAATTGACGCAAGCCTAGAGCCTAGCCTGCAATACCAGGATCTTCAAATTACCATACTCAGCAAATTCCCAAACTTCAAATATCAATCACTGGCAAATTCATCTTTCTCCCATTTCAACATGCAGAAGCTTTCTTTCATATTTATGGTTATGAAACCTTTTCACAATAATCATTTCTCAAACATCAAATTATTTATCAATCAGATTTTAGATGCTTCACAACACCAGAACTATGCCTTAAGTCCCTCATTCATTTCATCACCAACATACCATCACAAATTCTTTCCCATGTGTTAGATTCAGTTAAATGCGCCCTTGAGTTATCTTAACAACTTAACAAAGTTATTCAAATCCCAATTTGGAAGTCAACCAACTAAATTGCGCCCTTCAATTTGCCACAGTCTTCATCATTATCATAATGGAACTCCATTAACCCAATGCATTACAATTTTTCCATGTTTACAAATTTCATTGCAATTTAACAACATTCTTTGGACTTAAAATTTCCATCTATATAAGCGTCTTACTCCAGGTTCAGAACCACATAATGAATCCAGTTTTCATACCTTTATATCTGCGTTTTTTGACCAGGAATGAACTTCATTCCAGCGCTGTACCATTTGCAACGATCTGCCATTCTATTCACCTCCTCGGACGCTGCAACCATCAATCCTCAATCTGTTTCTTGTCAGTAAAACCCAATTCAAAATTAAACAAACCAATCATTTCAACAGAGCCAAGCTCTGATACCAAAAATGATGGCGGACAAATCCCGCCAACCCAGAATCTCTGACTCCATGCATATAAAAATGAAATCTCAGCGTTTTCCCAAATCAAAAATCTCTGTCTGGCGAATTCCACACACTACCGTCAACGCATACAAGCCGCATAAACCGCAGTCCCAAACAATTAAAAGAATTATCTGTATATAATTTCCACCAGTTATAGATTCGCCTTGGCCTCTGTTCTGCTATACAGCATGCAACATTCACATACGCATATCATCGCATGGACATACAACTTTCCCATACATTCTCCATTCAATTGATATTGCGCTGGTTATATAGCTGGCTTTATTTAACAAAGAATCGAATTTACCATACACCCAGCTTACGGCTATATATCCCATAATCAATCTCAAAATATCTTGACTGAGCACAACTAAAGAATGCGCCTTACCTCAGATTTAAAATACCAATGACACAGCATTATAATTGTAATCATACCGCAACGGAATTTCCTTATCTCCTGTTCCACCCGGTGATTATGTGCTGGCTTGTTTAACGCACTGGCCTCTGTTTAAATCCTTTTTATAGAACCATCTGAATTTTGGACTGACGCACACAATATACATGTGCCTTCATGGTATATACGCACAGCATGTTATCATATATAAAACTCCTCTGGATATATCGTTAGCTCTGGCGGATTACACAATAGATATATGTGTCTGCGCTATATTAGCTCAAATCCACGCAGATATAACTCGGCACTGCTCAATATATAACGCAGATAGAATAGAACCCATACAAATAGAATCTGTTGTTCAACGGTCCATCTTATACGATTGTAATTTATATCATATCGCTCCCAATTATAGAACTTGTTTATGTCGTGGACCTGGTGTAAATTAACACAGCATATAATATGCAGACAATATTAATATCCACTTACGCCGCAGTCAAACTTAACTATATATAATGGCTCACAAGATATCAGCATATATATATAACGGCTCACAAGATATCAGCAGAGGCGTAAATACCCACGCCTTAACAGTCAATCCTGAGACCGATTGCCAAATGGAAAAATCGACCATGTATTAATACACAACTCTTTTATCATAAAATTAAACCATCAGCAGCGCTCCTTCCGATAATTCCACGCTTCGCCCTCTTGAGCAACCGGGCTGGATATACAAAACAGTCACATGTATAACCTTCGTTGATAATCAAGGACTTTACCATATAAAAGGGCACGGTCTTCAATGAAGAATCAGCTATTATGGAATGATTTCGGTGGTAAATATACCGCACCGCGCATGCGTATTACAGAGGCCTATTAATAATAGAACGCGGAACGCAATCAAGCTCTCACAGGAATTATGCATTGAAAGAAAGGCAACTTCAACCAAACCATATCTCAGAAATTTCTTAAACACAACCATGTCCATACAATCGAATTCAACATACTTATATTTACATAAAACAAATAGTCACACAGTTATACATTCATGGCCAGAGAAACAATCTATGGCCCTTTTACAAGCTGAAGGCTTACAGCCTTGCTGATCAAGCCTGTTCTCAATCAACCTCTCTCACAATCTCTCCTGTATTTTCCCTCAAAAAGCCCACCTATTTATACAATTTTAAAAAAATCATTTAATTAAATGCTCAATCCCTTCACTTCCTCAACAAACCCCTAAATCTCTCAACATCCCTAAAATCTAGATCTGTCCCTAACGTTTTTCAACTAAATCTAATTTAAATAGATTTTAGGTGTGGACTCAACTAAGTCGTGTACATAGCATTTCTACTTCCTAGAATTTCTATCTAATTCTATTTTCTCTCATATTCCTTAAAAGAATATTTACAAAATCCTCACTTTCTCTTATTTTATTAAAAATAACAAATTAATTAACAAAATATTAAAAATTGTCACACCCCCTATAATCACATATTTACAAATGAAAAAATGGTCTTGATGCTCCTGCATCATCTTTTCAAGATGCATCACACCTCCCGTGTGTATTTAGGTGGGATGCAATGCACTTTGACCATGGAGCAGGTGAGATGGTCCAGTTTTGACCAGTTCTGAGTAGTTTTTCATGGAGAACTTATGGGAGAAGATGTAATCAGTTGACCTTGTTCTTTTAGAGGTTGGAACAAAACTTTTAAGGACTTAAGAGCCCTTGGTTTATGGACATTTATGATTGGGTTTGTAGTGCCCAAAAATGTCTATAACATATTGGTCCAACTATAGAGGCATTTTTGGATGAGGTGGGTCAAGAGGAGAAACAAGTAGCAGAAATAGTACAGTAGTACAACGTAGTTTACAATGGTACTGTAGCGAAGATCAAGGGCATCATAGCTAAGTGACTTGGGACGAGTCACATGTGTGTTGGGGGCATGTTGGGTGCAGCCAAACTTGGTCCAGTTTTTGTCAAAGACTCCGCATTTTGAGGAGCAGAACTCAAAGAGCCCGCAAATTTATATTCATCGTGCAGTGTCTAGGGGCTTTGGGGTGGGTCAAAGCCCCTTATTTTGTAACTAGCATCAGGTGTTAGTTAATTTTTTTGTCGTATCCATAGTATGTGGATCATAGTTTTGTAGTAATGGAATCTATATAAGGAGATGTAATACTTTATCAATGGTAGCTAAGTCATATATGAATGATTGATCATATTTTCTATCTTTAGTTTGTATTTTGGGTCTTTCTATTTGTGTATGTATTGAAAGATCCATATTAATAAATAAGAAGAGGATTTAACAAAGTATTGTGTATCTATGTTCATTATCTATGTTTATACATACTATTATGTATGATTTTTACTTAATTATGTCGAAGATTACATGTTATACTATTCTTTGATATGTTTATGTGATAATTGCAAATCTGTGAAGTAAATCATCAGCGCAAAGTTATTTATGTATGAAAATTTGTAGATAGGTATAAAACATAAGTAAACACATAGATGCCACAATGTGCATATCCCACTGGTTGCAGAAACCTAGTTCTGCAACCTCCCATAACTGCTTCGGGTGAGACTGTGATCTACTTGCAGGTCATTTCCGAAAGGGCCAGTGGTTGAGGGTTTTGTTGGTTCGCAGTACACTTTGAACATGGGTTCGAGCCCCTTAAGCCAACAAACCTAATGAATGAAACTGTAGCTAATGTGTTGAGGCATCAATGCTTCTTAGCAATTCTTAAATGAGTATGAGACCCATATGCTCAGATATGTTGTTTAAACCTGTAGATGACATAATTGTGACATGTTTAAAGAAATGAATTTCATGGCTATTATGGGTTCATTCAAGTCCTTGTTCAAGTAATTTCATTTATATTATTATTTTGTTGGTATCTTTCAGTTCTGAAATTGTCATTGAGTTCTGGGCAGTGACCTATGCCTCAAAAAGGCACAAATCTCGGAGTCGCAGGCACAGGTTTAAGGAGAAAAGTCCCTAGACGCATGCATACCCATGTTTTGGGAGCATTTGTATCCTCCTAGATGAATTCTTGTCCATATCAAGGGAATGTTTGGGAGATTAACGACCTAAAAAATTAGTGGTACCGAGGGGCTAGTTACTTGAACGCTTGGGATGGCTCCTGGGAATTTTGTTGTTGATGTGAAAGTTATGTGTGATGTGTTCCTCTGGTTCCACTTCCTTAAATGACACATAGGGAGTCAAATCATATCATAGTGACTTTTCATCACATGTTTACCCCAGTTCGTCAGTTACTTGGGTAGATGTGGGAGGTGGGTGGTATAGCGGTTTGTTTGATTATGGTTTTAATAAAAAAGGTAAGATTGTAGGTTGGTTAAGGACAATTTTTATGCAACATATTTTTGCCTCAAGCAAATATCTTCAGTATTTTTTTCAATTTATTCAAGTTCTTATCTTTTCTATTACACACTTTTTTATATCAGTTTTAATTGCTTATATCTTTATGATTGCAGGTTGAGAACAACTACGGTGGTTACACTAGAAATTTCATTACACTTAGTCCCAACCTTCTAGTTGGTTAGGTTAGGAATAGGTCTAGTTGCATGCTAGTTTCCCTTGCGCGCTCATCCTGCATTTTCTCTCTTTAGTCTTTCCTTTGTTTTCTCACTTTTGTCCCACATGTTGATTGTTTTAGTCTAGTCCTCCATCTAATTTGTCCTTTTGTTTTTATTTCCTTGTTTTGTCTTGTCTTTTCTTTTATGTCTTGCATAATAAGGATTTGCATGACATAATATCCTTTTGGCTCAAAAGGAAATGTGGAAAAACTTGAAAAGGGAAATTGTGACAACGAACAATGCTTGGCTAATCTATCACCCTCTTCTTTGTCTTGGTTGATATATATTTAAAGTCAATGACGTCTAAACAAAAAATCAAATTTGTTCCGAACAGAAAACCTTTGGTCAAACTATGAAGCATGTATCTATTAGGATCTTCATTTTTTACTCAACCTTGTATTGAATAGTGTTTTGAATTGTTGACTCAACCGAGTAGAGAAGAGAAAGGAGAAAAAGTTAAAATGAGCATATTAACTTCAGTTATTTTTCAAATCCCTTAAACAAGGAAACAACCTCTCTTGAAAATTAAATAAGTGGGGATCCCTCTTCCATTGTCAAAAAAAATGTGTCTTTACACATTCTATTAGTAACTAAATAAAGAGGTGAAGAAGAGAAAGGCTTCCTGTGCGGAAAGGTGAAGAAAGAAACTTCGTTGAGGTACTACACAGACCTGTTGGCAGTGAAGTGATGCTTTTGTTTCCTTGAGGTGACTCTATCGGGGTACTGAACAGGCTCGCTGGTAGTGGAGCAGCACCAGGGAATGTGCTTAACTCTAATTATCAAAAGCTTGGTATACTTACTATATTTTTTCCTTATTGAAACAAGTGAGGTGTAGCTAGTCTTGTAAATGTGTTTTAATCTGGGAAAGGAAAAGAATATATTATATCTATAACTGGGTCAAATGGGGAAGCCAAGGTAATCTACACAATGAGTCAATACTTGTTGAAGGACTGAGACCTTGCATTTAAAGGGTAAGACTTGGACAGTGAAGTTGGATTTCTACCATTGTGTCGCCAAGTGTTGATGTTGCGATCAACACCCTCCAAAAATTTTCTTACCTTTGAATTTTGGAGCCTATTGGGAATCTTACAATTTGTTGTTCCATGGTTGCTTTGTTGTTGGTCGATGCTTTGCAAAGTGTTCAAGTCTTCTTCTTGGATTCTAAGTGTCAAAGTCACTTGCTCACACATGCTTTGTCCCTGATAAATGCATGAGTGCGCCTTTCTTATCTGATCCTAGACAGTTGGCAACCAGTGCACACTCCATTGGCAGCCCCTCTCACTTTTTTTGAAAATCTACACCATAATTCCTACATGGTACCAAAGTAGGATTCACATTAGAGTAGAAATTTTGAAGTTGTTTCTCAGGAGGTTCGAATGTGGAGTTCAATGCAGCACGATCTATATAGAGCTGGGAATATTACCTTCAATGGAATAAGGCTAGAGTATGCCTTGGAAGGAACCTCTATTTTTTTTGCATGGAGAATCACATGGAGGCGGTATAGGATGACAATGGATTGCTAGGATAGATCAAGATAGGTTTTACAAAACCATCGAAATCTGATGCCCATAACCTTGCTCAGTGGAAGAAATATGTAGTCAAGTTGAGGAGAATAGTCTTGGAAGGAGTACGGGATCACATTGTCTCAAATATCCATGGAAAAGAAACTCCATTCATAATGTGGAAAGCACTGACATAATTTTTCAAGAATAGTAGTGACCACAGGAAGTTGGTGCTCAAGGGTAAACTTCATAGCATTAAGACATATAAGAATGACATTATTCTGTAGTATCTGAGTAGCTTCACTAAATGTCACGATGAACTTTGTGGGGTTGGTGTAAATGTTCCATAATATGACTTGGTAATCCTATCCCTTCTAGGCCTTCCCAAGAGTTGGCATAACTATCAAGATTCTGTGAATGGGAGGGAGAAACTACCAAATTGGGAACGCTTATGATCTGCTTTGGTACAAGAGGAAATGGGACTTCATCCAAGAGCGAGGATAAAGAAAACATTGCATTGGAAGGAAATGAAAAGAAGGGAAAAGGGAATAAATCTCAATCCAAACCAAAGTGTAGCCAAGGGGGCAAGAAGAAATATTTGTAAAAAATTAAATAGTTCCATTATCATGAATTTAGGCACTATGCCACAAAGTGTCCATACAAAAAAGAAAGCAAGAATACCTCAGGAGGAGAAGCAAGTGAAGCCTTGGCTTCATAGTTCGAGCTTGACTTTACCCTTATCGCATGTATGGCAAACACAGTGATGGGGAGCATGTGGTACTCGGATTCAGGTGCATCGTTGCACATGATAGGGTGTAGAGATTTTTTCAGTGACCTAGAGGAGAAATACTTGTAGATGCACATCAAGATGGGGTACGATGGAAGGTATAGTGTGACCGAGGTTGGTACAGTAGACTTTCATAGGGAGTCAGGTTTCCCCATCAGGGTCAAGGATGTCATGTTCATTCTAAACCTAATGAAAATTCTCATCTCGTTGTAGTTTTTGAAGGCTGTGGTTAAGATATTATCTTTAGAAAATGAAAATAATTCCTAAGTAACATAGCCATGGGATAGGTGAAGCATATCAGAGTTCGTGTGAAGATCTTGTATAAGCTAGATGTGGAATATTGTGTTGCATTAAGCACTAAGCTAGAGAAAGTGTAGGGTCATGATGTCTATGAACTTTGGCATAAAATACTTGGCCATTTGCATCATGGCACCTTGAATATTATGCAACAAATAACCATTTCCTTCCCTAAAGGAGCACTTGAGCAGCGAGATGTATGCAAAGGATGTACCTTAGGGAAGTACACAAAAACCACATTCCATGACCAGGACAACAAAGCACATGAGTCCTAGAAAGGATCCACTCTGATGTATGTTGACCTTTCTCGACAACCTCCACTACCAAACGCAAATATTATGTTATATTTGTAGATGACTTCTCATGGAGGTGTTGGATCTTCTTCATGCGAAAGAAAGATGATACATTCCCCAAGTTTGTATAATTTTAGGGACTAGTTGAGAAAGAAACCAGCAAGAAGGTGAAGGCTCTTAGGAGCAATAATGGAGGTGGGTAAGTGTCGAATGAATTTAAAAAAAATTGTATGAAAGAAGGCATTTGATGGGAGTTGACAACACCCCACAACCCACAGCAGAATGGGGTGGCTAAGAGAAAGAATCGTAGCATTGTGGGAGTAGTGAGGGCAATGTTGCATAACCAAGGCCTACCTCTGCATTTCTAGGATGAATAATGTAACACAACAGTCTATTTTCATAACCGGAGTCCTTATCAGATTTTGGGCATGATTATGTCGGAGGAGGCTTTCTCGGGGAGGAATTCGGTGTAGAAAGTCCTTGTAGATTCAAACTTCTAATTATAATTTACTAAGATAATAGACTTGAATCTACTCTACTCTTCAACGAAAATAATTAAATGATCAATAAATCATGAAGCATAAAAGAGAAAGAATTCAATAAACACATTACACAATGATTTTCTGGGGAAAGCCACAGCTAAAAACCCCTACTATCTGTATATTGCATTAGTTAGAAAATATGAGAAGATTACAATGCTTTGCTCAAGCCCGAGCAACCTATGCACTATCTCTATCTGTCTTACTGCTTCCTAGACAAGCCCAAGCCAATACTTCACCAATTTTCTACTCGCCCAAGTCCCTATTTCCTTGCATTGTTTCCTTAGGAGTTATCCCCCTATTAATTATGGAAATTCCTCAATTGGAATTGTGCAATCCTCATAATAATTCCTTTGATTGCATGCACCACCTATGAAATTCAGATGATTATACAATTGATAGTACATTGTCCCTAAACTCCAATCTCAACTAGGTAACTCTCATATCTGACATGCATGAGTTATTTATGAGTGAATCATTAGTTTACTGGTTGATCACTGCAAGCAACACCACACTACTAGACCTCCCACTAGTTCCTCCAATAGTTGGAACCAGTTTAACTGAATTTAACTCATTTAAACTGAATTAATAAATTACAACTCAAAATAAACTCAACCAAGGCTCCTATAATGTAGGTGAAACTCTACATGTCTCAAGTTAGACCCTCAACTCGAATTAATTGACCCAAATAAGTCAAATTAACTTAGTTAAATAATACAAGTTGTCATGTGATGTGGAATTACAATTTTATTCCTAATTTAATTTAAGGACAAAGTTAAATTAGAATTTTCTTATTGCATTTTCAACACTCCCTCTCAATAAGAAAGGGATTATCTACTACCCCCATCCTACCTCTATGAAACTTGAATTTGAATCTTGAAAATGCCTTTGTCAAAATATATGCATATTGTTCCTCTATAGGAATGTACTCCATCAACATGATTCTCCTCTGCACACAATCTTGTAGATGGTGATACTAGATGTCGATATGCTTGGACCGATCATGAAAAAATGGATCCTCAAAGATTTTGATACAACTCTTATTATCACAGTAAACCATTGTAGGATCCATCTGCGGACCAAATAACCCAACAAGGACCTTCCTCATCCAGATAGCCTCACAAGATGCTTAAATAGCATCCATGTACTCTTCTTTTTCCAAACTGAGTACAACTAATCTCTGCTTCGTGTTGACCCAATACTAAATATTTTCCCTGATGTGCTCTTTTTGTCGGAATGGAATCCCAGCCCAATCTACATCTGTGAAGCCTTGCAACTTCACTCCCTTTGTCCATATGTATCAAAGACCAAACTGAGTGGTGCCTCTGAGGTATCTCAACACATGTTTAGCTACCTTCCAATAGATTTTAGTTGGTTTAACCATTATTTGACTAAGTTGGTTAACTACAAAATATATGCGCAGTCATGTGCTCACCAAATACATAAGTGAACCCACAAGCTGCCTGTAAATAATAGCCTCCACTACTTAACCTGAAGTAGCATCTTCCTTCCTCCTATTTCCTGCTAGAGGAGTCTCCATGGGTTTGTTCTCTCCATGTGGAACTTCTTCAGTGTCTCATTGGCATACTTGCCCTGAGAGATAGTTACTCATATCCTTGCCATACTTCTATACCAAGGAAATAACGCATGCACCCTAGCTCCTTCATCTTGAATTATATTTCAAGATCCTCTTTGCAAGATTTAACCAACTTTTCATCACCTATTAGAATTAAATCATCGACATATAATACTATAATCAACAATTTACCTTCAACCACAATTTGATAAAGGTTTGCATCTGCTTCACTTTTGGTGAATCCCAACCTAGTGAAATAGTTGTCAATCTGGATGTACCAAGCATGGGGTGCTTGTTTCAATCCATACAGCGCTCACTTGAGTCTACACATATGTGAATATTTATTGAAGGTCTTAAATCCTTCTCGCTACTCAATGTACTCCTCTTCCTCAATCACATCGTTGAGGAATTTTTTCTTTAAATCCATCTGATGTATCTTCCATCCCATCTGCACTGAAACTACTAGAATAGATCTCATTGAAGAGTACCTTGCTACTGGAGAAAAGGTCTCCTCATAATCAATTCCCTCCACTTGAGAGAAACCTATGGCCACGACTCTGGCCTTTTTTTTCTCCACACTCCCATTTGCTTCTTACTTTACATTGTAAATCCATCTGGAACTCGCCACTAACTTGTCTGTTGGTCTTGGGACCACTTTCTAAACACAATTTATGATAATGGAGTCATACTCCTAAACCATGGCATCAACCAAGACTAGTTTTGGCACTGCTTCCTCAAACGAGGATGGCTCAATCTCTACGCTCTTGCTCGTTAGAGCCATCTAGCCTGTGTACCAATCTGGTGACCTCCTATTCCTGCGTTGTAATGTGGGTGCTTCCACATTTTTCAACCTCTCTGATGTGCTTCCTCAAATCTGTAGAAGTCTTTGTATGAGTGGATGCTTCCACTCTCTACTCCTCTACATGTGGTTGCTCCACATCATCCTGAGGTTCTTCCTTTGGAGCTAAAATCCCCTCATCTCCATTCAACTAAGGCTCCCTCTCAAGGGAACATCTCATGGCCTTCTCTTCATCAAACTTCACATCTCTATGAACCACTATCGTCATGTGAGATGGCATGTACACTCAATAGTTGTGAGGTGTATCAGTGTACCCCACAAATATGCCCATCTCAGTTGTTGGATCTATATTTTTGCGTGCATCCTTGGTAACATGAAAATAAAATAATGAACCAAAGATCCTGAAGTATGCCACATCTGGTTTCTTACCTAAAAAGGCTTATTTTGGTGTACTCATCTCAAGAATCCGATGAGGACTCATGTTCTACACATATACAATTGTGTTGCATGCTTCAACCCACAAGTGCAACAGGTATTCCCTGATCAAGTAACATCACCCGTGCAACTCCCACAATACTTGTGTTCTTCCTTTCATCCACCCCATTATGTTGTAGGTTATGGGGTGTTATTATCTCTCATCAAGTTCCTTCTTATGCACACAATTTATTGAATTATTTCGACACATATTCTCCATTGTTATTACTCCTAAGAGCTTTAAGTTTCCTGCCAGTGTCTTTCTCAACAAATTCTTTAAATTCAAAAAATTTAGTGAACGTCTGATCTTTATGCATGAAGAAAATCCAACACTTGGGACAAAAATCATCTACAAATATTACATAATACATGTTCTTGGTTGTGGAGGCTGTCGAGAAAGGTCTACACACATCTAAGTGAACTCTTTCAAGGATTGCTTGTGCTCGAAAATCCTTATTGTGAAAGGTAGATTTGGTGTACTTCCCTAATGTACATCGTTTGCATGTGTCTCTCTACTCTAGTGTACCCTTGGTAAGTCCTATAGAAATTTGTTGCATGATATTCAAAGCTTATTGGTGCAAGTAATCGAATCTTTTATGCCACAACTCACTAATGTCTTGGATCTGCACCTTCTCTACTTTTGTGTTCAAAGAAGCACAAATTTCTACATCTAGTTTGTAGAGCTTCTTCACCTGAACCCTGATCCACTTCACTCTTCCTGAGGCTATGTGACGAAGGAAAGCCTTTCCTTTTCTAAATATCACATATTATCCATAATCCTCCAACATGGCAATTGAAACCAAAATATTCTTCAAACTGAAACATACATGGCATCTTTTAATGTGAGAGGAAAACCAAACTCCCTTTGAAAAGTAACAACACCGATGTTGGTCGCGTTATACCTTCCATCATCTCCCATTTCAATGTGAATCTGGAGTTCCTTCTCCTCGAAGTCACTGAAGAATTCTTTGTTGCAGGTCATATGGAATGAGGCTCCACCATCCAGATACCACACACTACCCATCACTGATGTCACAATGCAAGCGATGAGGGTGAAACCCAGCTCAAATTGTGAAGCAAGAGCTTCACCTGCCACTCCTCTTGAGGGCTTATTTTCGGCCTTATTGTGCAGACACTTCATGGCATATTTCCCAGCTAATGACAGTGAAAACATTTAATCTTTGACGAGTACCTCTTCTTGTCGCCCTGACTGGAATATAATTTTTGAATGGGATTACTTCTCTTTCCCTTTCTTCACCTTTCCAGATAAAGAACAGTTTTCCTCATTGTCATGCTTGGATGAGGATATATCTCTGGTGTTCCGTCAAATCTCTTCTTGCACCAAGTCGGACCACAAATTCTCCCACTCTGGTAGCTTCTCCCTCCCATTTATTGATTCTTGGTAGTTGTGCCAGCTCTTGGGAAGGCCTAGAAGTGCTAGGCTAACCATATCATCTTTAGAAAGTGTAACACCAACACTTACAAGCTCATCTTGACATTGGGTGAACTTGGTCAAGTACTTTGGTATTGTATCGCCCATCTCCATCTTGATTTTTCTAAGCTTGTCCTTTAGTGCCAGCTTCTTGTGGTAGTTGTTTTTTTTAAACAAGTATGTCAAAGCCTCCCACATTGCATGTGGATTCTCCTTACCATGTAGGTTTGAGACAATATTATCTCGAACTCCTTCTAGGATAATCCTTCTTGCCTTTGCAACACATTTTCTCCACTCTGCCATATCTTGAGCATCAGTTGCTAGAGGCCTAGGAATATCTTTGTATATGAATTCCTTAAGCTCATTATCTTCTAACACTACCTCCATCATGTCCTTAAAATCAATATAGTCCGAACTACCCTCAAGGGTATATTCGAGTCTCAATCCGTAGAACGACATCCTGCTAGCTCTGAAGTATGATACTACAAATCTGATTTCACCTACAAAAGACAAAATCGTATTCTCCTCTTCTAGAGTGATTTATTCTCTGATAACATGTGGAAATTCCTTGTAGATTCAAACCACTAATTATAATTTACTAAAACAATAGACTTGAATCTACTCTACTCATCAGCAAAAACAATTAAACGATCATGAAATCGCGAAGCATACAAGAGAAAGAATTCAATAAACACATTACACTATGATTTCCTATGGAAATTTTAGGTTTTAACCCCGTACAGAAATTACCTGCATACAAATTCTAAAACACAGAAAATAAATAATGCGAGAGCAGAACACATAAAACACATATACACAAAGATTTTCCCCTGGATCCCAAAACAAGGACTACCAACCTGATTTTTCACTATGTTCCTTTCAATGTTATAATACATATTTATACATGTCGAAGCATCCAATACCATGGATTGAAAACCAACATGTCCAATACCATGGACCGAAAACCATCGCGTCTAAAAAACATGTGCGAAAATCATGCACAAAACCATAGGTGGGTCCGCCCAACCTAACATAGGATCCAAAACCAAAATTTTCCAGGCCGCTGCCCCAGACCCCATAAAGTGGGGTTATGGGTGCCCCTCAAACCCCCTATTAACTATGTGGAAAGAATATAACACAACCCAACATCCTCCCACTTGTTGTTTTCTTTCCACAGGGGGCCACAAGAGATCTTAGTCATTTTTCTAGCCCTGAAATGCCCATTGTCTCTCTACACCAAGAGAACTTCTCAGAGCTCACAGATTTTGTCAATGCATCTGCAATATTCTTCAAAGTGTCCACCTTTACCAGCACTACCTTTTTGTCTTCTATCATATCCCTCACAAAGTGATACTGAACATCAATGTGCTTTGTCTTTAAATGATATGCGGGGTTCTTTACCAAGAAAATTGCACTTTGGCTATCACAATCTATCCTTATAGCTTCCTATACTAACCCTATACTTGAACACAATCTCTGCAACCAAACTGCTTCCTTGCTTGCATGAGTGGCTGCCATGTATTCTGCCTCTGTAGTTAACAGTGCCACTACAGATTGTTTCTTACTCATCCAACTGACTGCACCTCCAAATAGGTTAAACACATACCCACTTGTAGATCTTCTCTGATCCAGATCTCTAGCCCAGTCTGCATCAAAAAAGCCATGAATATCCAACACTCTGTCCAATACTAGTCTTCCTTGGTAGCACAAACCATAATCACTAGTGCCACGCAAATACCTGAAAACCCACTTCATTGTTGTCCAGTGATCCTTCCCTGGTTTTGACATAAACCTGCTCAATACTCCCACTGCATGTGCAATGTCTAGTCTAGTACAAACCATTGCATACATCAGGCTACCGACTACACTTGCATATGGAACATGGGACATGTCCTCTTCCTCTTCTTGTGTCTTCGAACACTGTTCAGCAGATAACCTCACACCTACATGAATAGGAACCTTCACCGGTTTACTATCATGCATATTAAACCTCTGCAATATTGTCTCGACATACTTCCTCTGGTTTAACCAAAGTTTCCTTTTTTCCTGATCTCTTTTAATTTCCATGCCAAAAATATCGTTTGAAGCACCACGATCTTTCATGTCGAATTTGGAGGACAATTGGGTCTTCAAATCCTGGATAACTTCTTTGTCATTTCCAACCAACAACATATCATCCACATATAAGACCAGATAAATAACACGGTCACCAATTAATTTAAAATACACACAGTGATCTGCTTTGCTTCTGGTGAAGCCAAGTCACCGTATAAATGTATCAAAATTCTGATACCACATCCTTGGTGACTGTTTTAACCCATATAGAGACTTCTTTAACTTACATACCAGTTATTTCTTACCCTTCACTGCAAAGCCTTCAAGTTGCTTCATGTAGATCTCCTCTTCTAGATCCCCGTGAAGAAATGTTGTCTTTACATCCATCTATTCTACCTCAAAATCAAAAGCAGTAGCAACAGATAAAAGTAATCTTATAGAAGTTACCTTGGCAACAGGAGAAAAAATATCACCAAAATCAATTCCTGGCACCTGAGAATAACCTTTTGCTACCAACCGAGCTTTGTATTTCTCCACTTTTCCTTCTGCATTTGTCTTCTTTTTGAACACCCATTTGCTGCCAATGGGTTTCCTTCCAGCTGGCAACTCCACCAGATCCCAAGCCTCATTTTTGTGCAAAGATGCCATTTCATCAACCATGGCCTCTTTCCAGAGTTTTCCATCCTCTGAATCCACTGCTTCCTTCACAGTTCTGGGATAATCATCAGTAACAGACAAAGAAAAATTTGAATAGAAAGCAGATGGACTATACCTTTCTGGCTGCCTTCTTTCTCGAACTGATCTTCTCACAGCTGGAGTTTGTGGCTCTTCATCTTCTGATTCCTCCTCTGCTGTAGAGTCTGATTCTTCCTCCTTTAGCTCAAACTCTATCTTCTCAAGTTCCTTTTGTTGGACTTCATGTTTAATAACATCTTTCACCTCTTTGAACACCATATCTCAGCTATACACAACCTTTCGTGTGACTGGGTTCCAAAGCTTATAACTCTTTAAACCATCCTTATACCCAATAAATATGCACTTTTCATATTTACTATCCAACTTGGTTCGTTTCTCCTTTGGAACATGTACATATGCATCACATCCAAATACCCTCAGATGTGAAAGAGAGGGTTTCTTACCAGTCCATACCTCTTGCGGAGTCTTATCCTCCAACGCTGATGAAGGTGACCTATTGACCAGGTAACACGCAGTATCCATCGCTTCTGCCCAAAATTCTTGTCTTAACCCAGAACCACTGAGCATGCTTCTTTCCCTTTCCATCAACGTCTTGTTCATTCTTTCCGCAACTCCATTTTGCTGAGGTGTATATGGAGTAGCCTTCTATCGTGCTATACCACAGTTCTTGCAGAATTCTTCAAATTCCTTACTGCAAAACTCTCCACCATTATCTGTCCTCGGCACCTTTATCTTCTTCTCTGTCTGGTTTTCCGAGCCTTAAATTCTTTAAACCTATCAAAGACTTCAGATTTCTTCTTAAGGAAATATATCCATGTATTCCTTGAGAAGTCATATATAAATGATACATAGTACACAGACTTACCTAGTGATGGAACCTTCAGAGGTTCAAACACATCATTGTACACAAGCTCTAATATATGCTTTGCCCTCTTACCACTAGAGGGGAAACTCACCCGATTATGCTTCCCATATACACAATTTTCATAGAAATCAAAATCTAGAGAGCTATTACTCATACCTTTACCATGAAATATTCAAAGGCCCTTCTCTCCAATATGTCCAAGCCTTTGATGCCACAGCATGGTCTTTTCTCCAGAGACCACTATATTTTATGCTCCACTTTCAGGAACCGCGGAACTGTTGCACCCATCAACAACAATGCTACCTTGCAACTTGTACAGAGTTCCAATCCGAACTCCTCGCATAAATACCAGTGCTCCCTAAACCATCTTGTAGGTATCCTTCTCGAACACTGTTTTTACACCTGCATCATCAAGATTACTAAAAAAATCAAATTTCTAGCTAATGCAAGAATATGCAAAACACCCGAAAATGTTCTAACCCTTCCACCTTGCAGCTTCAACTTTACTTTTCCACGACCAATTATTCTAGCCTTCCTGTCATCCCCCAAGAAGACATCACCACCATCATATTTCTCATACTCACAGAACGACTCTCTATGGGGAGTGAAGTGAAAGGATGCACCTGAGTCAATCAACCATGCCTCATGATCTACATGTGTACTTGAAGAAGCCAAGTACACATCCCCACCTTCATATGAGGTGGTTTCGCCTCTGCATAAGGAGCCTCATCAAATCCCTTTCCTTTGTCAGGAGCTTTAGATTTACAATCCCTTTTGAAGTGGCCTTCCTTTCCGCATTTCCAGCACACCACCTTTACAAGTTTTCCTGGAGATTTAGATCTCCCTCTAGATTTAGATCTCCCACTCGATGACTTATTTTTGTTTGTGTTCTGGGACCATCCTCGTACAGACAAGACATCACCATTTTGCCTCTCCATATTTTTTCGTCTCATCCCCTCCGTCAGCAGGGCTGAGACTATTTCATAAAACTGTAAGGTAGTTGCATTGCTACCTATTGCAATAACCAGACTATCCCACGAATCTGGTAGAGAACACAACAAACTGATGCACTTATCTTCATCTGAAATTTTAATATCAACAGATGCTAACTAACTTACCAGAGTATTAAATGTGTTCAGATGCTCTGTCACCGAGTCTCCATTTTTCATCCTCAGGTTATACAGCTTTTTCCGCAGGAACAGTTTATTCACCAGAGACTTAGATTGGTACAAAGTCCCTAACTTGTCTCGCAAAGCCTTTGCTGTAGCTTCCCCTGATACATTCAGCAATACTGAATCTGAGACACACAATCGTATTGTGCTCTTTGCCTTCTGATCCAACTTCTTCCATTCTTCATCAGACACTCTTGTTGGTTTAGTACCCAGAACTACCGCGATCCACTGATATTTATCCACCAACAGATCCTCCATCTTGAGTTTCCACAACTCAAAACTCTGACCATTAAATTTCTCGATCTCTATATTTCCACTACTTGCCATCTTCTTTCACCACCAGAATCGATCTCGCAGATCTCCCACTGAACAGGGTCTACCACAGGCCTGAGTGAAACCCCTCAACAACAAAGGCGTCCTCTTGAAGCCAAATTTGCTCTAATACAAAATGTAGGTTTTAACCCCATACAGAAATTACCTGCATATGAATTCTAAAACACAGAAAATAAATAATGCGAGAGCATAACACATAAAACACATATACACAAAGATTTTCCCCTGGATCCCAAAATCGGGACTACCAGCTTGATTTTTCATTATGTTCCTTTCAATGTTATAATACATATTTATACATGCCAAAGCATCCAATACCATGGACCAAAAACCAACGTTTCCAATACCATGGACCAAAAACCATCGCATCCAACAAACATGTCGAAAATCATGCACAAAACCATAGGTGGGTCCGCCCAACCTAACATAGGGTCCAAAACCAAAATATTCTGGGGCACTGCCCTGGACCCCATAAAGTGGGGTTACGGGTGCCCCTCAAACCCCCTGTTAACTACGTGGAAAGAATATAACACAACCCAACAGAAATCCATAGCTAATAATGCATGCTATATGTATATTGCATTAGTTAGAAAATATGGGAAGATCACAATGCTTTTCTCAAGCCGAAGCAACCTTGCACTATCTCTATTTGTCTCACTACTTCCTAGACAAGCCCAGGCTAATACTTAACCAATTTTCTGGTTGACCAAGTCCCTATTTCCTTGCATTGTTTCCTTGGGAATTAGTCCCCTATTAATTAGGGAAATTCCTGAATTAGAATTGTGCAATCCTCATAGGCCTTCCTCTAACTACATGCACCACCTGTACAATTCGGATGATTATACAACTGATAGTACACTGTCCCTGAACTCCAATATCAATTGGTTAACTCTCAGATATCGCATGCATGAGTTATTTATGAGTGAATAATCATTTTATTGTTGATCAATGCACGCATCACCACACTACTAGACCTCCCACTAGTTCCTCCAATAGTTGGAACTAGTTTAACTAACTTTAACTCGGTTAAACTGAATTAATTAATTACAACTCAAAATAAACTCAACCAAGGCTCCTATAATGTAGGAGACACTCTACATGACTCAATTTATGCCCTCAGCTTGAATTAACCAAGCCAACTAAGTCAAATTAACTTTGTTAACTAATACAAGTTGTCATGTCATGTGGAATTACAATTTTATTCCTAATTTAATTCAAGGAGTAAATTAAAATAGGATTTTCTTGTTGCATTTTCAATAGTCAGATGTGTCGTACTTCAATATTTTTGGATTATATGTTTTACTGCCATGTCTCCAAATAATCAAGGAAGAATATTGAGCTGACAACAGAATTGTGGGTATTTTTGGGTTACGCAGAAACTTCCCACAACTACTGTGTGTACTTGCCATCCATCAGAATGACAGTTGTGAGAAGGGATGTAAAATTTGATGAGGATAAAACAATGTGGTTCTCTCTTGAGAGGGAGCTTCAAATACCATCAGAAGAGGAGATTTTAGCTCCAAAGGAGGAACCTCAAGAAGTTTTGGAGCAGCCACAAATTGAGGAGCATGGAGTGGAGATATCCACTCAAGCATAACCATCCAAAGAAGGCAGGAAAAGAACCAGGGAAGTTGAAATACTTTTGTAGGATGCGAGGGATAATGTGGGTGCTCCTTCAAATCAGCACAGGCATAGGAGGTCACCTGATCAATACACTGGCTACATGGCTCTAATGATTGAGCTTGTAGAGATTGAGCCATCATATTTCGAGGAAGCAGTATATCAACTTGTATGGGTTGATGCAATGGTGGAGGAATATGAATCCATTATAAAGAACATTGTTTGGGAAGTGGTACCAAGGCCAACAAATAAATCAGTTGTGGGATCGAGATGGATCTTCAAGGTAAAGAATGCAGTAGATGGAAGCATAGAAAAGTACAAGGTTGTATTTGTGGCCAAGGGGTACTCTCAAGTTGAGGGAATTGACTATGAGGATACCTTTTCTCCTGTATCAAGGTACTCATCCATTAGATCAATTCTTGCTCTGGCTGTGCAAATGGGATGAAGATCTAACAGATGGATGTAAAAACAACATTCCTCAATGGAGTTATTAAGGAGGAGGTGTACATCGAGCAGCCATAAGGCTTTGAGACTTTTGATAGAGAGTCTCATGTGTTTAGACTCAAGCGAGCATTGTATGGTCTCAAACATGCAGCTCATGCTTGGTACACCATGATCGATAGTTATCTCACCAGTTTGGGTTTCACCAAAATTAAAGCAGATACAATCCTCTATCACATCTTGGTAGAAGGTAAATTGTTTACTATTGTCTTATATGTTGATGATTTGATTTTAACTGGTGATGAGAAGTTGATTAGATCTTGCAAGGAGGACCTTGTAAGGGAATTTGAAATGAAGGACATAGGTCTCATGCACTACTTCCTTGGTTTAGAAGTATGGCAAGGCGGTGGGGAATTGTTTCTCTCTCAAGGCAAGTATGCCAACTAGATATTGCAAATATTCTGCATGGATAGTTGTAGACACACGGAAACTCCTTTAGTGACCAACTGGAGGAAGGAGGATGCCACTTCATGTGAAGAAGTGAATGCTACCATTTATCTACAGCTAGTGAGTTCACTAATGTATCTTGTGAACACACGACCAGATATGTGCTATGCAGTCAACCAACTGACCTAAGCTATGGTTAGGCCAACTAAATTATTCTAGAAGGAAGCTAAGCATTTTTTATGGTACCTCAAAGGCACTACCCAGTTTGTACTATGGTACATATGGACAAAGGAAGTGAAATTGTGTGGCTTCACAGATGCATATTGGGCGAGGAGTCCATCAAACCGAAAGGGTACATCAGGTGGAATTTTTAGTGTTGGGTCTGCAGTTGTTTCTTGGTACAACAGGAAGAAAATATTTGTGGTGCTTAGCTCAGCAAAAGCAGAATACATGGTTACAAGTCAAGTAGCATGTGAGGCAATCTAGATGAGAAAGATACATGTTGGATTGTTTGGCCAGATGATGGATCCAACTACGATCTACTGTCATAATTATATTTGCATCAAGCTCTTTGATAATCTTGTTTTTCATGATCAATCCATATAGATATCTGGTATTACCATTTATGGGACTATGTGTAGAGGTGGATAATGTTGTTATAATACATTCTGACAGAGGAACAAGATGCTGACATTTTGACAAAGGCCTTGTCAAAAGGGAAGTTTGATTTCCATAGGAGCAAGATAGATGTGGATGATAATCCATTTCTTGTTGAGAGGGAGTGTTGAAAAATGTAGCAAGTAATTCTCAATTTGATTTTGCCTTGATTATATTGAGAAAAATCAAATTTCCACATTAGCAGACAACTTGGATGCAGTTAACTTATGTGACATGGCTTTTGTCACCCAGGTAAATCAGTAAATTCAAGTTGGAGTAGTTAGAGTTCAATTAAGAATGTTTGATTGCAAATTTGTAGCAATCAAGGTTAGTTATCTCAAGTTATTTTTAGTTAAACTTGTTCCAATTGTTGGAGGAACTACTAGAAGGTCAATTGTGCAGTGGGACTTTAGTCAAACTTAGTGATCATCCAATTAACTGATCAATCAACCCAAAATATCTAGTTTATGCATAGAATTTGAGTTCTCCAAGCTTGGTGGAGATTCCATGGTAGTGTAACATCAGTTGTACACTAGTCTTGAGTGTATAGATGTTGCATGTAGTCTAATGATCAACCTTGGGAATTGCGCAATCCATTTTTAAGAAATTCCTAAATAATAGGGGTCTAATTTCTCAAGGAATTGCGCAAGGAAATAGGGGCTCAAGCAAAGGAAAAAATTGACTAAGTGTGGGTTAGAGCTTCTTAGTAAGCATAGAGATAGGTTATTCACTTGTAGGTTGTGCTTAGTTGAGAAAATAATTGTAATACATCTTTATTTATCAAATTAATGGAAGCAGACATTAGGGCTTTTACTAGATTACTTTCCCTGGGAAAAATATTGTGTGCATGTGTGTTATTTCTTATTTCATGTTTGTGATTAATGTTCTAAATTGTGAATTAACTTCTGCATAGCAGTAGAGTAGGTTTGTTTCTTGTGATTTTGATTAAAACTTCATGAGTAGTTGCAAATATACACCATAATTTCTACCTTCCCTTCTATTTGGTCCCCCCCTTCATTTTCTTAAGTATAACTTCGATGGGCCCTCAAAAGGAAAGTCGAGTGCCTTTGGTTATGGGGGGCTCTTTGGGGATTCTGAAGGGAACCCAACCTATAGCTTAGCACCCTATATGGGCTTCAATAACAATAATGTAGCATAGTTTTGAATTGGAAAGTGGTCTTCTTATATCCAAATCTTTGGGATTCAACAAGTTAATTATGGAAGGTGACTCACACTTGACTATCTCGGCACTAAAAAAACTCATCAAAGGCGTAGTAGTGAATAAAGTCTCCTCTTGTTGGAGGCTTGAAAATCTATATTTCATTGCTTCTCTTCTTTCTCTCCTTCTAGTCAGTATCCCCTTCACACCAAAATATTAGGCAACAAGGTGGCATATTGTTCAACAAATTTGGGTTGTTCTAATGAGAAATGCTCCATCTCCCCCACTGGTCAAAACTGGCATCTTCCCCATCCTTGCAAGAATTTCATTCACTAATATCTAAGGATCATGATAAAATTAATTCTAGTACTAGGGACACACCAAAGACGAGGTGAGGAAAAAATCCATTATATATGGAGGGAGGGGTGGCTGGGGGGACGAAAAAACCACCATCTTCACCCCACTCAATCGAGGGGGAAGGTGAAACTTCCCAATCTCGACCCATATCATGGACTAAATCATGAATTGACATGTCAATCACACTCCCAAGCATTCATTGAAAAGGGCATAGAACCAATGGATGGATCTAGACTCAACAATGTTGCTTAATAAGTGGGATTAGAGGAGTTGTTACAATTGAGTCTGTGTGGAAACTTTCCTTCTCTCAACCCAGTTTCCAGTTTCATTTCGTTGTTTCTATCTTTGGCGGAGGCAAGACCAGGTCCCCCTGACCTAGCCTCCCCCATAACGCTTGGCACCCAGCCTTGGCCTAATTTTGCAATCAAGACAATGGTTTTTTGGTGCACAACAAAAGTGTTGTCAAGAGTTAGACTTGAAATGTTACAGAACATTAACAGGTGGTGGTGGGAGTCTGTTGCTATAGAGGAGTGTGCGAAAATTAGCCACTAGTGCAAGGGTCCTCTCTTGCTTCTTTTCCTAGGTGTTTGCTCTTCCAATTATAAAGGGACTCGGGTATACTACCTCATTGATTCATCTTGCACTTTGTTTCTCATCTCCTGTGGCGGTAGAATTTCTATGTTAGTTATCAATTCCAATTTTTCTATGTCTATTCCATGGTGGGGTGGAAATTCGCTCGTGATTGCATCTATGTATGACTCCTCTCTCTATTAGAAAGGCCATTTTACACCTATGTTGGCTAATACAATCGTGTACCATGCCTGGTTCGACTCCTTTCTTTGCGCTCATTCAATACTATGTCTGCCCCTCCCTTGCCTTACCATATTCATAAGTTTTCACTCCCCTAGGTGGCATTTTTTTGTCCCTTTCCCTACTTCACGCTTTCCATCTCACTTGCTTCAGTCATGTGGCATGTCAACGTGCCAGGAGTTGAAGAGGCTCATCTAGTAGGGTTGAGGGAAACATGTGGGGCCACCTATGTGCCCGCTCTCCTACCTGAAGATATCACATTTAGACCCGTGATCACATCCACCAGGAAATTCACAATGCAACAACAAAGATTATGGTTGACAGAGACAAATTCTCTAACACATAGTTCTTGGTCTCGGTCATTGAGTGGGTTTCTAGCCCATGTCATACTCGTGGGTAGCAAAACTAGTATCTTTGAATTATCAATATTTATTGGCATATCAAAGCTCTCTTAAGCAAATTTCTATTGGAAAAAAATGAAGCCAAGAGATAAATGTTTGTCCAGCTCGATGACATCCAGGCCGAGCACAAGGACATGTCTCTTGAGTACCAAGATATGGCACTTCGACTAGCTCACATTGAGGCCATATTATCTCGTGCCAAGGCCCAACATCGCTAAGCACCCTGGCAGACCCCATTGATGTTTCCACTTTCAAATTAGCTACTCTATGGTCCGTAGTTTTGTAGGCAGGATCTCTCTTTTAGGTGGTTTTATGTTTCTTATTCATGTTGTTTAGAGGCAACAATATTGCAGTTTTGATCAACTTAGATATATGTATTATATAAGAAAAGATGATGTTAGTAGTATGCTTAGAAAATGACTGGGTCATTGTCAGATAATGTGATTTTTTGGACTAAAGCTATATTTTTTTGCCACTAGTCTAGTTTCCTAAGTGGCAAGCTACAACAATAGAGGTATTAGTTATGGATGTATATTGATGTATCTTTTTTATTAATCAATAGAATGTTTTAATAATAATGATGATGATGATTAGCCCCAAGAGTTAGCTCAATCGGTCAAATCAAGTGCCTCGCCAATGGGAGGTCACAGGGTCGAATCCCGAAAGCTCTTGGGGTTAGGTCAGTAAATAGGCCGAGGGGTGTTGATGCCTTCGGGTGCGTCCACTCAATGTTGAACAACCCTGGATGTAGCGGCTACCCATTGACCCGGGTATCCGTGAACCAAAAGTGAAAGAAAAAAGAAAAAAGAAAAAATAATGATGATGATGATTCATATTTGTAACCATCACATTTCAAAAGTTTATATTTAAATTTAATTAATAAACACATAAGAACTTAATACTTATAATACACTATTTTTCTAAACTATATCTCTATGTACATGTAAAATGACTACTACACATGTAACACTAATTTTTTTTATAAAACATGTCAAAGAAAAATGTAAGTGCATATATATTTAATTATATGTATTATCAGGGTTTTAAGAAGATTAAAATATATATAAATAGGGAGAGCTTTTTAGGAGAATTAAAATATATATAGATAAAGAGAGGGTTTTAAGAAAATTAATATATATATAGATAGAGAGTGAAAGGGGCAAAATTTATATAAATATAAATAATATTATTAAGAACTAGCATAGATAATGTCAACTTGGATCTACCAAATCCTTCCAAGAGCCAAACCTCTAGAAGTGAAAACCTTTCCTTAAATTTTACACTCATAAAAATATTTACATCTTGAAAAATTTGAAATTAACATATCCTAATTAATTTTAATTTAAAAACATAGATTCAAATTTACTTAAAAACTCATTTTAATTTTTTCCCTTTTAAAGACCACTCATATTAATTTTTAATATTTTAATATATATTTTTTATTTTTTTGATTTAGTGTTGTCACATGCTAAGTAACAAAACCTTCTTATTATAAATACTAGAATGCCTCTCTTGTACAATAGCATTTTAACACATCCCCAAATCTACATAAACATGTCCATTTTGATAGATCAGAAATCACTAAGTCACCATAAAACACAATGATCAATCTTTTATAGAATAATGACTTCGTCCTCTTTTTCCTTTATGGAAACATGTTATTATTTTTTATTTTCAAAATGATATAAATAAAATATTACACAATTACAATGGTAATCATTCCTTAAGCGATTCTCACTTGATATTTATGTGATACATGTTTTATAACTGGTTCGTATTCCATCTTTATGTAATAGACGCTTCATTCCTTAATTATTATTCCTTCCATCTTTCTATAATATGCGTCGTATTCTTTTTATCATGAATACTTTAAATATGCGCCTTATTCCTTTTATCATGAACACTTTAACTAGCATTTGCACCTTATGTTGCAAAGGAAACGTCGTAAGGCATAGAGTGGGGAAGAATAGAGACATGTATAGAGTGGGGAAGAATAGCATAGAGTGGGGAAGAATAGGGACATGTGAATGGACATTGTTGAAAGCAAGGGTGGATGATACTGAGTTACAATTGCAATAGTTAGTTATGTGTATTCTGAAAATGAATATTTTGTAAATAATAATAGTTTGTGGAAGAATTTATAAAAAGTATGCCATCAACTACACAATTGATATCTACAAAAATAGAAGGCTAGAAAATAAGAATTTTAATTTATAAGATCCAATTTACATGGTTGGTCAACATGTAGAAATCCCTTGTGTCATCGCTCTGTCCAAGTGGGGAATAATAATATGACAGTCGAATCACTATTGTGATAGATTGTTGTTGGCTGAATGACTTGCAATTGGCTTTCAAGCTACTAGTTCACCACAAGTTGGATCTACAAAATATTAGTTTTATTTGAAGAACAAATAAAGCTAGGATAAAAGGTCCAAATTTCTGAAATTATTAGTTTCTTCCTTCCCCACCTTTCCATTGTTTTTATTATTATTATAATACTAATAAAATATTATTATTATTACTAGATAGCTCCCTGGATGTCGTCAAACAATTAATATTTATTTTATTAGAACAAATCAAGGTACGGATAGAAAGCTAGAATTTCTGAAATTATTAGTTTCTTCCTTCCCCTCTTTTTCACTCTTAGCATTATGACACTTCCTTTCACATCCTACAGTGGATTGAACTTGCAAGAAAATTCGAGGTGAACCTTATACCTCTGCCTCTTCTGTTCATTTTTGTACAAAAGGAGGTACATACATCTTCAGTGCATATTTCTAGCCATTATCAACACCTAGTACATGCTTTTGTATACAGGGAATTAAATTTTCATCATGTTTGAACTCAACTATTTGCCTTCCAAGCTTGGCTAAAATGGTTGTTGGGCTGAGGGCCTCCACTACAAATATTTTTATTGACAATGGCCCTTACAGAGAGTTTATTTTCAAGAATTTTCAAGTGGCTTCTGTGGATGAAGAAAGTGCAGCAGTGGTTCTAATAAGTTGATCAGTCTATAAAAGAAATTCCCATCTGAAGCCCTGAGCAGGTTATGAGTGAGACTTTTTGCCTCTACATAAGAGTTCATTAGATATTGTGTTCTACAAACCCCTCTCACATAGTCAACTGCATGACTGCCCTATTCAAGAAGCCAGCGATTCTAATAAGCATGTGAATGAAAATCACCTATATTTTATCTTGATTTAAGTATATTTCCAGTAACAATTCACCAAACCATAGTCAGGCTATGTGATGAAACAATATCACCAAAAGTTCAAACTAAGCATGTTACCAATAAAACTGTTGGCTAAACCTGTAAACAATCTTAATCATCCACTTCTACCTGCCTTCTTAGTATTAGGCCTTTACCAACAAGTGTGTGATTAAGTTGTTTCTCATCTTTTATCAGCTACCAGGTTTGACAGAAAAGAAGTGTAAATTTCCTGCCTCCAGTATCTAATAGATCTGCTAATTTCTAAATCATTCAAAACTTGAACAGGGCCAATATATTGAAATAACATTTCCTTTGCTCAAAATTGTTTCAATCTATGATTGTTTATATAATCGTCTGACAACTTGTATATTTTTATAGAGTGTGGTTTCCTAGCATGCTTATGTATGAAATTAGGTCCAAGATAAATGGTAGGAATTTGACTGATTTTAACGTTTGAGCATTTTCAAAGCTTTTCAGGTTCAGCTAAATAAAATACTTAGCTTGTTGTTTTTCTACTTTATAGTTTCCAGCAGCAAACAAAATTTACTTTTATACTGGAGTCTAGCCTTGAACTCTTAAATAGAACTCTACACATGTATCCTTTCTATTAAGAGTGCTGATTTTTGTTCGTTCATTTTCTTTTCGACTGTGACTGATGCTTGTTCAAAACAATGTTGTCAGACTCTTTTCGAACTCCTGAATCTTTCCAAGTCCACTGAGTTGCCACTGAAAGGAGTAACTCCTAGACACTCTTCTGTCATAATCCCCACTTGCTAGACTCCTCTGAAACTTGCAAACACATATTCTGAGTATTTTTTTTTTCTCTTTTCCAAGTCTGAAAGATTCTGCTGAGTCTTATTGAGTCACAGCCTAGCCGAGTCTTAGAAGAGTCCAAGTCTGACAACATTGGTTTGAAACAATTTCTTTTTCAAGTCAGGTCAGCACATCTTCCTGTCCTTCCCACAATATTTATGTATGTGTCCATGTGTGTAGGATGTGTATGTGGATCTATTGCCCACTTTATTTCGTTTGAGTGAATCAATCATTGTTAAGATGAACTTTACAACAAACCAGTTTGTAAGTGAGGTGTCATGAACATACCTCTCCACAAAAGCGTTGAACTCTTGTGAAATACAAAAGTTGTTTCATCTATGGAATGAAAATTTTGTTTGATACTACCAGAGTCAAACTGGATCGAGAGAAGTTTTTGTCCAATGTTTATTGAGAGTAAAAATAGCCTTTTAACTAGATGTTCTGTATAGGCAATTGTTAAAAATGGTCAACTAAGGTCAAATTCCACTATGGACGGCTCCTTTGTATGAGATGATGATGGCATTGGATTCCTCTTCTCAAGAGGACGAATTTTGACCTAAAGTACGATGGATTCTCACAGGCAAAAATGTATATTTGAAGTCAAACCCACAATGTTGGTTTTGGTCAAGGTCAACCCCACAGTCATGTACACTCATGAAGCCCAAAAGACATGAACTTTGACCCACATTGAATTGTATAAATATAAGATGAGTTCACTCCATTTTGGCATCAGCACACATGATTTTCTCTTTCCTCTCATGATGGATTCAACTTTCTTTGAGAAACTATCTCTCTCCCATACGTGCAAATTTCTGGAGGATGGATTTCCTATGATTTTTTGCGGTTGACTTTCCTAGTACACAGAGCAGCATTAACTAGGCACTTTGACCAACTGTTTGACTGCGACTTTGATGGATTATTACTCTTCCAGCTAGGTCGCACTTGTGAGCAGAGGAACCGATCACAAACTGAGGTGTTTGACCACAGGTCTGAGGCAGGTTTAACTGCAGACTGTTGACCAAGTTTTGACCAGACTTTTGAAGGCTACCTTGACTGCATTTTGACTACCTAGAGAGGGTGAATTTCTCTCTCCTTTTACCAAATAGATTGGGCTGATTTGACTGAGCTGTTAACTGTTGACTGCTGATTGGTTAGGATAGCTTTGACTGTTGTTGACTTCTGCATATGTGACTTTGACTTTTGGACATTTGATTGGGATCATCTATGTCAAGTCAATATATTGAGTTTGACTAATGTATCAATGTACTTATGGATTTCTCTCTCTATGAACATTTGATATTATCAAGAAGAAAAGATCTGCGGGTTTTCCCCCTTGTCGGGTTTTGCCCTAGCTTTAAGTTTAAATCATGGTGTCCTCTTGTCTTGGCTTGTCTTTTGCATTTATGTTTGATGTTTTTTCATCAGTTACGTCATGTGATAATGGTCAACGTGATTGCTAATGGATTAATGGAATTAATAATGGGCTAATGGATTAATGAAGTAACTGACCTCTGACCTAAGCAAAGAACATGTTAACTCAAAAATTAACATGGTATTAGAGCTAGCTGAGGTCAAGCCCAAGCAAGAGGAGGAATGAAATCTCAAGAGATGAAGTAGTGGACTGTTAATGTATTTGAAGTATCTTGTTGCAACCCTTAGAAATCATGAGAGGTCTCAAAAAATAATACAAGTCTAGGTATATGCAAGAGTTGGGCTAAATAGCTCATGAAGGCCATTAATCAAATCTGAAGATGTTAAAGTCCTCCTTCAGTAGCTAAACCATGTGTCATGATAAGAAGTCAATGAAGAGTTTTGTTTTAAGAATTTGTTGATCTGAGTCCAATCTTCTCACTGGATAAAGTAGTGAACAATATGTTTCAAGATTTGATCCCTTTGGCACCTCTGCATCAGAATTCTGAAGCTAGCAGTCCTTCCATCCAGTGACCTATGCTCACATAAGTTCAAGTCTTGTAAACAAAGATGTCCAACAAGCAAAGTTATTGAGGATCAAACAAGTGACTCTAGGGATACATATATTTATTTGGATTTGATCAATGAATTAAAGAGAGTCCTATGGAGCAATGAAGAACCAAGTTGTTGGCCTAGTTCTCTGAACCATTAAGAAGGAGCCAAGTGTTCCCATTGTTCTGAGCATAAGAAACAATAAAGGTCTGCTATGCAATGGAGCTATCTCTCTTTTACATTCTGGGCATAAGTATGCTTTTGGATAAGTCTTTTGAAAATAACTTTATTCTCCTAAGAGGCCAAGAAAAGTGCAAGAACACAAGAATATGCCAAAGGTCATTTCATGAAGCCAACCTTGGAGAAAGGATTACTCTGTTCTCAATCTTGTGGTATGGAGGCAGAAATTTTATGGCTCGATGAACTCTGTCTTAAATTCTCTCTCGCTCTTCAATTCAGACAGTGAATCCGACCTATTCATGCCTCTTTGTTCTCTGAGTTACTGAAGAGAAAAAGTTTTGTTAATGTCGATTGTTTTATCTAAGAAGATTCCTACTTATTCCTTGTGCTTGTAATAAGGCCAAGAATCCTATGTCACATAAAGCACTGCTATATACTATCATGCTCTGTGAATTTGGCCGACCAGTATAGGTCATTGGGGCTGTGATTTCTTGATCTCCGGGCTATAAAAGAAGAAAGGTGGTGGACTTCTCATTCCACATATTTGTAAGGAAGCGGAGAATCTTTTAAAGGACAGTTCTAAGGCCGTTCATAATTTAAGGAAGTTGAGCTTCTGTATGCAGATATTTGCTAGCCTTGAAAAGACAATCAGTGGGCATCCTATGTCATCTATATTAGTAAAATCAAGGAACCCTATTTGTGTATTGAAGAAAAGGCCAAGTCCTTATCAATGTTACAAGCGCATCTATATATATATCTATATATCTATATATATATATATATATATATATATACACACACACACACAAGTGTTAAAATCCTGTTCCATTCAAGCCAACTTGCAAATCAATAAGGAATATATATTCATGTCTTTGAAACCTTCATAAGACGTGCCCTGAAGCCAATAGAAATAGAGGATGCAGTTATGAGAAGGGATGGTCCCTTTAGACATCAATCTGAAAATGATTTTTGAAGAATAGTAAAAGCCCTCCATAATGTCATTATCTAGCAGTTGATGTGATTTTGTTGAGAAGGTTTAGTGGCAACACTCCATGTGATCCTAGTTTTGTCTAGCAGCTGAAGCAAAGGAAGTTCATCCAAGAAAAGTATGCAGCTCCTTTGTGTTGGCACCATTGGATAAGGGTGACAGTACCCTTGGAAGTCTGGAAGATAGAAGAAGTGTGAGGCACTTTGGAGCAGACCCCTGTAGTAGCCTGTATGAACATAAAATCAGAGGTATGGTATCTCTAAGGGTGCCTCATGAAGAACACATTGGAACAAGGATGTGCATGGCTGATCCTATGTCTTGGCGAGCACGATGAGCAGAGGGAACTGTGAGGACCCTGATTTTGGCATCTTGATTAGGGCATTGGGCAATTTGATGCGTTGAGCTAGGATCTTATGAAAGATGGTCTTATGAATATGGATGCCTAGATGCAAAGGACTCCTCCTCATCATGGATTAGGTAATTTAATGCATATTACCCATTTAATGCAGTAATTTAATTTTTTTAGGTACTTTTGATATGCTATTTGCGGAGGTAATATTTCAATGTTCTTACAATAGGAAAGTCCTCCTTCAGCAGCTAAACCATGTGTCATGATAAGAAGTCAATGAAGAGTTTTGTTTTAAGAATTTTTTGATCTGAGTCCAATCTTCTCATTGGATAAAGCAGTCAACAGTATGTTTGAAGATCTGATCCCTTTGGCACCTCTACATCAGAATTCAGAAGCTAGCAGTCCTTCCATCCAGTCATTCTGAAGCTAGAAAATCCAGAAATTCAAATTGCAGATCTGTTTTATATATTAATATGAATATGAAAATCTTGGAGCCCTAAATCAAACCCAGATACATGAACCATACACTGAAAGTGGCACATATCTTAAAAACAGGCAAGGGCATCATATATATTCCCATAATTGAAAATTAAAATACATTACAGAGAGAAATGTTTATTTGTTTTAAGTTAAGGGACCTTAAGCCCATGAAACTTAAAACTGCATCTACAAGTAGCCTGCTCACTGCCTCTTAAGTGGCTTCTCCAAGACAGCAGAGATATACATTTCTTTGAGCTCGGGCCCTCTATCCAACTTAGGGGCAACAGACCATTTCAGCTTCTTATACCCTAGCTGCTCAATCATGGACACATAGATCTTCAGCTGATCCTTTGTGCGGAAAAAATGATCTAGCCAGAACAAGCCTCCAGGCCTCAGAATCCTGTGGATATCATAGAGTACAAATTCCAACAGCTGTGTGGGAATCCAATTGCTCAAGACATGCAAAGAATGAACAATGTCCAAAGTATTTTCAAAGAATGGCATCCTCTGTGTTTTAGTGATATACATGGGAATAACCCCTCTGGAGGCGATGAAATTGTTGAAGGGTCCATTCAAGTTCATGGAAGTCGTAATAATTGTTACATTCCACTCCCTCATTCTCACGGCAAAAGTTCCTATTCCTCCTCTGATGTCCAACCCAATTTGAATTGTCTTCTTCTTCAGATTCAAGACCTTGTCGATAGAATAATCCATGGAGCCATCGCCATTAGGGTACGACAGACTACAGGAAGAACACAATCCTGGTGGACTGCTTAATATCCAATACGCATCATCACCCAGCCTCGCCCCTTTGAGACTCTTGCCTTCAGATAGAACACACTACAGCAAGAATGTAACCCTGGGGGACTGCCTAGGATTCAGTATCCACCATCACCCAGCCTCATACCTTCGAGATTTAGTAGACACGCTTGGACTTCTCAAAATACATTATACCCCGTCTCCTAGCCTCGTGCATTTGAGATTTCCTACCATTTGGGTAGGGTCCAATATGCATCGTTACCCCAATCTCATCCCCTTTGAGATTCATGCCATGAGGATAGGGCATACTGCAGTAAGAATGGAATCCTCGTGGACAGTTTAGTTTAGAAAGTAGACACACCCACTATTCAAAATGAATATGCACCATTTCCCATCCTCATTCCTTTGAGACTTCCTGCCGTTAGGGATCAGGACAGGGCATACTACATTATGAACTGAATACTGATGGAATGCTTAGTGTCTGACATGCACCATCACATAGTCTCATCCGTTTGAAACTCCTACCATTAGTTTAGGGCAGACTACAACAAGAAAGGAATTCAAGAGGACTGCCTAGTATCTAATATGCACCATCACACATCCTCTACCCTTTGAGACTCCTTCCATTTGGGTAGGTCACAATGGACACAACAGTGAAAAATGAAATCCTGGTGGACTGCTTAATATTAGAAATCGGACACACTTGCACTTCTCAAAATCCAACATGCATGATCGTTGGCCTCATACCTTTGAGGGTTACTGCAATTAGGGTAGGGCACACTACAGTAAGAATGGCCGGATGACTAATGCCCTTATGATCTTAATTAAACAAATAACTTGATGAATTTAATTAACCAGAAATTAAATTTCAGGCAATATCATCAATCACATAATAGCTGGAAATTAAATAGTGGAAGCATAAAACAGTTTCACACATACAGAGGTAATTTCTCCTTCAAAATAAGATTTTCATTCTTTCAAAAACACTTACGAAGAAACCTTCATAGTGTGCTAAAATCCAGCAACTCTATGGTCAACAAATCACCCTAAACTGAGCAGTACAGTTGGCCCGAGAGATACGGCATACTGTATGTCTGGAATGTGTTGCTTTATGGATTGCACGGCCCTATTTGCATGAAAATATGGAACTATTTTGTAAACTACATGGAACTGCCTAGATCCGTATTAATGTACATATCTGCTCTGCATGGTCTCTCCATGCTGTTATATATTCTCTCTCACTCTTCAATTCAGACAGTGAATCCGATCTATTCATGCCTCTTTGTTCTCTGAGTTATTGAAGAGAAAAAGTTTTGTTAATGTCAATTGTTTTATCTAAGAAGATGCCTACTTATTCCTTGTGCTTGTAATAAGGCCAAGAAGCCTACGTCACATAAAGCACTGCTATATACTATCATGCTCTGTGAATTTGGCCGACCAGTATAGGTCATTGGAGTTGTGAATTCTTGATCTCCGGGCTATAAAAGAAGAAAGGTGGTGGACTTGTCATTCCACATATTTGTAAGGAAGCGGAGAATCTTTTAAAGGACAGTTCTGAGGCCCTTGATAATTTAAGGAAGTCGAGATTTTGTATGCATATATTTCCAAGCCTTGAAAAGACAATCAGTGGGCATCCTATGCCATCTATATTAGTAAAATCAAGGAACCCTATTTTGTGTATTGAAGAAGAGGCCAAGTCCTTATCACTAATACAAAGAGTTTGGACACAGTACACAAATTCTACATTTCACAGCGATAAAAATAATGTGATTTTACTATATACCGTATCTGCTTGTTATTCCATTCGTAATTCAATCTCGATGAATTCCAGCTAATTTGCAGTTTCACCATTGCAGTCAAAACCTACTAAACATGGCCATTGAATTTCAGCCCTTGACAATTACAGACGAACCATCCACATTGTTTCAAAAATTAATGAAAACCACGGCACGGTAGAAAATCCAGAAATTCAAATTGCAGATCTGTTTTATATATTAATATGAATATGAAAATCTTGGAGCCCTAAATCAAACCCAGATACATGAACCATACACTGAAAGTGGCAAATATCTTAAAGACAGGCAAGGGCATCATATATATTCCCATAATTGAAAATTAAAATACATTACGGAGAGAAATGTTTATTTGTTTTAAGTTAAGGGACCTTAAGCCCATGAAACTTAAAACTGCATCTACAAGTAGCCTGCTCACTGCCTCTTAAGTGGCTTCTCCAAGAGAGCAGAGATATACATTTCTTTGAGCTCGGGCCCTCTATCCAACTTAGGGGCAACAGACCATTTCAGCTTCTTATACCCTAGCTGCTCAATCATGGACACATAGATCTTCAACTGATCCTTTGTACAGAAAAAATGATCTAGCCAGAACAGGCCTTCAGGCCTCAGAATCCTGTAGATATCATAGAGTACAAATTCGAGCAGTTGTGTGGGAATCCAATTGCTCAAAACATGCATAGAATGAACAATGTCCAAAGTATTTTCAAAGAATTGCAGCCTGTGTTTTATAGTGATATACATGGGAATAACCCCTATGGAGGCAATGAAACTGTTGAAGGGCCTGTTCAAGTTCATGGAAGTCGTAATAATTGTTACATTCTGCTCCCTCATTCTCATGGCGAAAGTTCCTGTTCCTCCTCCGATGTCCAACCCAATTCGAATTGTCTTCTTCTTCAGATTCAAGACCTCGTCGACAGAGTAAACCATGGAGCCACCGCCATTAGGGTGGGACAGACTACAGGAAGAACGCAATCCTGGTGGACTGCTTAATATCCAATACACATCATCACCTAGCCTCACCCCTTTGAGACTCTTACCTTCAGATAGAACACACTACAACAAGAATGTAACCCTGGGGGACTGCCTAGGATTCAGTATCCACCATCACCCAGCCTCTTACCTTCGAGATTTAGTAGACACGCCTGAACTTCTCAAAATACATTATACCCCGTCTCCCAGCGTCGTGCCTTTGATATTTCGTGCCATTTGGGTAGGGTCCATTATAGTAAGAATGTAATATGGGTGGACTGCATAGTATCCAATATGCGTCGTTACCCCAATCTCATCCCCTTTGAGATTCCTGCCATGAGGATAGGGCATAATGCAGTAAGAATGGAATCCTCGTGGACAGTTTATTTTTAAAAAGTAGACACACCCACTACTCAAAATGAATATGCACCATTTCTCATCCTCATTCCTTTGAGACTTCCTGCCGTTAGGGATCAGGACAGGGCACACTACATTATGAACTGAATACTGATGGAATGCTTAGTGTCTGACATGCACCATCGCACAGTCTCATCCCTTTGAAACTCCTACCATTAGTTAGGGCAGACTACAACAAGAAAGGAATTCAAGAGGACTGCCTAGTATCTAATATGCACCATCACACATCCTCTGCCCTTTGAGACTCCTGCCATTTGGGTAGGTCACAATGGACACAACAGTGAAAAATGAAATCCTGGTGGACTGCTTAATATTAGAAAGCGGATGCACTTGCACTTCTCAAAATCCACTTAATATTAGAAAGCGGATGCACTTGCACTTCTCAAAATCCAACATGAATGATTGCTGGCCTCATCCTTTTGAGGGTTACTGCCATTAGGGTAAGGCACACTACAGTAAGAATGACCGGATGACTAATGCCCTTATGATCTTAATTAAACAAATAACTTGATGAATTTAATTAACCAGAAATTAAATTTCAGGCCATATCGTCAATCACATAATAGCTGGAAATTAAATAGTGGACAGAGTAATTGACCTTTCATATGATGCCATTGTTCATTTTTATTGTCTGAAAATAACATTCATTCAAATTTAGTATGAATAAATAAGATACGATTAATTTCTATTTTCTGAAAAATAACATACATTCAAATTTAGTATGAATAAGTAAGACAAGATTAATTTTTATTTTCTAAAAATAACATTCATTCAAATTTAGTATTAATAAATAAGACATGATTAGAGTGAAAAATATTTCATTAATCAGGATCCATTTCATTCTCATCGTCTTTTTTTGGGTGGTTCTGAATTAAAATCAACGCGACATTAGAAGAACAATTCGACTTTTGGACACCATGGTTTATTGGGTTTGTATTAAATATTCATAATTCATTAATGGCATCATGCAACTCATCCGGTGATGAAGCTCAGATTGTGAAACCAATCTCCATGTGTGTTCTCTATGATCGTGCTTTTCGTTACTTGGCAGTGGAGTTTCGGACAAGTAGTTTTCTTTGATGTTTCACTTTCCTTCTATCAGCACCAATTATGAAAGTACTTTTCTTTGATGTTGTACTTTCCTTCTATCAGCACCAATTATGAAATTTCACTCAGCACATCCAGTGGTTGAATGTTTTGCTGGATTTACCATTTTCATAGTTTCCAATGCTTTATTAAATGTGTTTCTTAACCATAGCACCTAAATCGTTGCGCAAACTTCACTCAGCACATCCAGTGGTTGAATGTTTTGCTGGATTTACCATTTTCACAATTTCTAATGCTTTATTAAATGTGTTTCTTAATCATAGCACCTAAATCGTTGCGCAAATCATTTATTTGTCAATCAAAGAGAAATTTAAATAACTTTATTATATTTTTATCACAAGAACAAAATATTTTTAATTTTAAAAATAATCACTTCATGGAAACTCAACTCATAACAAAATTAAATAAACCGCTAAACAAGTATAATGTAGAATTTCTTAAAACACAGTCAAACATTATATGTTTTCTTCTTATGATTTGATCTCAAATTCTACAAATATAAAAAACAATCCAACTGTAAAGAAATCCATAAAAACCCACACAAGTCACTTTAAGACAAATAATGAAAATTTGAAACCTTAGGGCGACTGAAAAACCACTTAAAAAGCATCGACCGCATTGTGGGCAATACACCAGAATGTCACTGTTTTGAGTCTACCTGTATAATTATCGAGATTAATGCATATGAAGATTTTCTGGTTGTGATGGGCGTTGAAAACGTAGTCTCGTCATGCAATCAACATAGCCTTGACGAGCCAACTTGCAAATCAATAAGGAATAAATATTCATTTCTTTGAAACCTTCATAAGAGGTGCCCTGAAGCCAATAAAAATAGAGGATGCAGTTATGAGAAGGGATGGTCCCTTTAGACATCAACCTGAAAATGATATTTGAAGAATAGTAAAATCCCTCCATAATGTCATTATCTAGCAGTTGATGTGATTTTGTCGAGAAGGTTTAGTGGCAACCCTCCATGTGATCCTAGTTTTTTCTAGCAGCTGAAGCAAAGGAAGTTCATCCAAGAAAAGTAACTAACCATATTCTTCGACGTTTCTCCTTCACTAGCATATCATTTCATCTCCTCAATGGCTACATACAAATTCGTTGTTTCTCCTTCACTCGAACATCATCTCATCTCCTCAATGGCTACGCACAAAAATTAGAAAACAATCAGAATCTGCCACCATATTGATTATATATAAATGAGATAAACAGCCCAAACGAACAAAACGTATGCAAGAAAATGTCAGCCCTTTAAATTGAAACAAAAGCATCCCTCGTATCATCTACTTTCTCAATAGTAAATCCTCTTGCTTAACCTACTGCAAATCGGAGCTTATTTCAAATCATTCGCTAGACCAAATTAATAACCAATAATTGCCAAAGGAAAATAGAGAAAAATTAAAATTAAAATGCATACCTGTGTATTGAAATACGTTGAAATCGAAAAAATAGTAAAACCCTTCCGCACAATAGTAAACCCTTTTAATTTGTGACAGGTTCAGTCTGAAATCGAAATAAGAAATAATAAGCATTAACTTCTTCCAGGGTCATCGCCATATTTTAACGATTTTTTTCTGAACAGACATCTATAGGGTGAGCAGTTTACCAAATCAAAAATAGAATGACGAATTTGTATCAACGAGACGAGGTGGTGTCAACAAGGCGAGTGTCAATCCGCCCTTAGACGAGTCTATTTTGTTGCGAATGGAGTTGCAGCTAATTTACCCACAGAAATACTGAAAAAATAAATCTCTTCAATTTCACAACCCATAACGCTCCACCTTCACCTCAACCGGATATTTGATCCAACGGTAGGCATTATTCGAATCGTCTAACATCAAATCAGACGGACGATAACGATGACAGCAAAGACCACAGGAAATTTCATCTCAGAGGGAACCCCTTACGGCGTAAATATATATGTCCTAACTCCATCTTTATGTCATACGTCCTTTATTCCTTAATTATTATTCCATCTTGCTCAAAAATGTGCCTTATTCTTTTTATCACGAATACTTTAAATACATTACATGTTTTTTATTATCTATGGATATGATTTTGAATATCCATTAAATAAATAAGTTTTGATTAATATATATATATATAATTAAAAAAAAATCAATTTGCAATTGTCAGATTAATTCATATTTTGAAAATCATATTTCCATATTCATAAGTTGAAGCATAATAAAACTAGCATTTGTACCAAATGTTGCAAAGGAAACGCTGTAAGATATAAATTGAGGAACAATCACAACATGGGAATGGGAAAATCTAAATAAGATGCAAAGATGGTTAACGTTTTTTGTGTTTCCTCATACAGTTGATGTTGGAAATTTTTTGAATCTATTGTTAGTAAAGCAAACAGTAAAGACCAAATGAGATACATGAAGCTATAGATTTCGTATGCAAACATCAGAGCTCAAGAAATACATCAATTATCCAAAGGATATTCCAAAAACACGCAAAAGAGATGCATCAATTAACCAAAGGATATCAACTGTTTTTCCAAAAACACTCCCAAACTTATAATAGTAAAAGATCAAAATAATTAGACACCACCATTTAATAATTAAAACTTAGAATAATTAGAAAAACACCATTTCTTTTCAATTCAACTCCATATTATTAAGTTTTTATTTCAATACAAACACTAAGGTCTGCATAAGTGAAAAAAACAAAAAACAAAAATTAAAACATCAATTTTTACAGAGGCTCATGAAAAATGTAAGTAAGTTAAACGCCTTTATTCATTAAATCTTCGATATTGTGTACAGAATCTGGATTCTATCATATTACATATATGTAAAAATGAAAGAAAATATGATTATTTTTATACCAAGTCATTAAGAATCTAGGTAGATTGACCAACTTAGTTTCTATAGACAAAGGAAACAAGCTATGGGTGGCTCCACAGTGCATGGGAAATATAAAATGAAGCACCCCTCTAATATCCCATAGATTAAAAATAAACCTACATGATGGTAGATTTAACATAACCAGCTGAGCGGGCACCTTTGCATATGAGTTAGTACTATGTGGAAGGAAGATAAAAGATGAAAATTGCTTGCAGAGGCCTCCAAGCGGATAAAACTAGGTGGAATGGACAATTTGAACGCAATTTTGAATGGCAAATGAAGCCAAAAACAGGGAACTTCAACTTACCAAAGTAATATTTGTCCATAAACCCTTATAGCCATGATCATCCCCCCACAATCTCTTGCTTGATGTATGATTCAACAAAGAAAAAAGTCGTCCTTAAGCTTCTATTAATATAGACAATAAGTTAGAAACCATACAAAATTTAGAAGAAATAATTTGTTTTTTCATATGTTTTCGCCAATAAACTTTTTTCACCTGAGCCATTTCAAAAGTTCAAAAAAATTAGGATATCAAACTACTCTTTTACAACTTCTTATCATCTAGTACATTAAGAAGGAATAACTCCACTTAGTCATTAATAAAATGGATGTCCTTTTTAGATTGAAAATAGGACTAATAGGACTAATATCTATAAATAAAATTATCAAAATTGTTAAAAAAATAAGTCTTGATTCATGAACTTTGATTCATGTTAATATGCTCTGTGCTAGTTACGCTCTCATGTTCTCTGTGCTTAACAAATTCCTGATTAAGTTTTCTCTGTGCTTATGCAATGCTTTCATGTTCTCTGTGCTCAACAAATTCATGATCAAGGTTGCTCTATGCTTATGCAAACATCAGTAGTTGGAAACTTAGTATCTATATATCGTAATCAACATATTTCAAAGTTCAAACTACATTTCATGAAGTAGGTGTTGGTTGTGAGGAAGGATTTTGGAGCAGTTGTTGCATATTATTTAGATCTGTGTCATCCAGATCGAGTGAAAGGAATTGTAACATTGGGTATACCTTACTTGAAACCCAGAGGACTAGATAAATGCGACTTAGCTCCTAAAGGCATCTATTTTAGACATTGGAAGGTATGTTTTCTCCCCTCTCTATGCTTAAAATATGCATTGAACAAGGAAAATTTTATCATAATCTAGGTTCTTCTTTAGATAATGGTAGTAACCCTCATGGAATTTTCTGAATGTCTCCTTTGGATTCATTATTATAGGAACCCGGGAGAGGCTTGGTAGATCTTGGGCTTTTTGATGTAAAAACAGTGGTAAGGAATATATATACTCTTTTCTCTAGTAGTGACTATCCCGTGGCAGAAGATGGTAAGGAGGTAATGGATCTCTATGATCCTTCCAAACCATTTACACCATGGTTCACTGAGGATGATCTTCAGATGTATTCAAGCACATATGAGAAATATGGTTTTGTGTTCCCTATGCAAGTCCCATACCTCTGCAGCAAAAGGTAAACCTTGGTTTTCCCTTTGCTTTCATTTCATTATAAATCACCATAAACTTACAGAGACTCAAGTTTTATCTTCGTTTAAGAACATTTAATTTACATGGATCCTCAGATATTGACCCTTTCCAATGAACGCACTATTCAAGCTCCTTCCCTTGTGATCATGGGTACCAAGGATTATTTTCTGAAATTTCTGGGAGTGGAGTATTATGTCAACAGTGAGATGCTAAAGTCTGTTGTGCCCAATCTAGAGATCATTTTTTGCAGAAGGAATCCATTTTGTCCAGAAATAGTTTCGAGAGGAAGTGAATAAACTTCTCCTTGGCTTTCTGATTCAGCACCTGTGAGTGGATATCAATGAAAGAAGAATATGTAAGGCACAAAATATTAATATTAGAACATTGATATTAGAACCTTGGTTTTCCTTTTGCTTTCATTTCATTATAAATCACCATAAACTTACAGATACTCAAGTTTGATCTTCATTTTGAACATTTAATTTACTGGGATCCTGGGAGATTGACCCTTTTCAATGAACGCACTATTCAAGCTCCTTTCCTTGTGATCATGGGTACCAAGGATTATTTTCTGAAATTTCCGAGAGTGGAATAGTATGTCAACAACGAGATGCTAAAGTTTGTTGTGCCCAATCTAGAGATCATTTTTTTTTCTAGAAGGAAGCCATTTTGTCCAGGAATAGTTTCGAGAGGAAGTGAATAAACTTCTCCTTGGCTTTCTGGATCAGCACCTGTGAGTGGATATCAATCAAAGCAGAACATGTAAGGCACAAAGTATTAATATTAGAACATTGATATTAGAACCTTGGTTTTTCCTTTTCTTTCATTTCATTATAAATCACCATAAACCTACAGATACTCAAGGTTGATCTTCATTTTGAATATTTAATTTACAAGGATCATGGGAGATTGACCCTTTTCAATGAACGCACTATACAGCTGAATTGGTAACCAAAGAAATACAAGTTGAGGACTTTCAAATCTTCCTGTTGCAATCTCAACTATAATATTTATCACCAAGAGTAGGTTGTCCCTAACCATAGTCAACTGGTCAACTTCATGTTACGTAGTGTGCCAATAACGCCTTTGGATATGGCCACCGACTATTACTTTTACGACTTCAAAATATCAAATTCTCATCATGATTATTTGCACAATGCCTGATTCAATTAGCATAGATTTACAGATATATCTTTCATTTGTGTAATTTACAGAGAAATGCAGAGACATATCTATTGTATTTTCAAAATTGTTTTAACCTTTGTTATTGTTTTCACCAAATGCTTGAAGTAGGTTGCACCTCTAGATTTGGTTAGGTTTACTACCCACCAAAAGCATTTGGAGGATAATAATTTTGTTTTTCTGTATCCATTGCGCTTTCAAATAAGTCTAACAATCAATTTGTTAGAGCATAAAGTGCACACATATTATTTTTATCTTTTTAAAGTGCAGTAAGTCTAATCCAAGCAACCCAACTATGAACTATTAAATCCCTACCATACAGGCCAATCAGCCTATATCAACTGCATGTAGTTGTGTTAGTTTATTTATATAGAACAATATACATTTATTTTACATTGCGACCATGAATTTTAAAAAATACAGAATGCACACTGGAAATGATTGCATTTGGATGTGGATCTGTAGAACCTCCATGAGTGACGAGCTTAAATAGTGTGTTACCCAATCCCAATTTTCATGAATTTTTGGAAGATGAATACTGTGTCCGACAGTCGAGGATACGAACACATAGTTCATAAAATAGCTCAGGAGTTCCTTGATTCACACAACGAATATATATCTCAAGCTCAACTAGGTTGGGGTCTCCCAAAAATTTAGTGCTTTCTATCCAAAAAAAACTTATTTCTACTTACTGATCTATTATCATGTGTTGTCATTAAATCTTTTGATAAGTTGTGAGGGACATCCAACATACAGATAAAGGTGTCAAGGTTGTGACCGATAACAGTTCAACTTATCAAACTAAACTTGTCATTGTTTATGTCATCATTGGAGTTATTCAAACCAAACTTATCAATTTTAAACCTGATCTGCTTGTATGTATTATAAGCCCTCTGATCATGGCATTTACAATAAGTTCTTAGATTAAGAAGATTATATTTTTCTTATTTCTCTGAACTACTCTGCACAGCTGTGGAAACTGTTGTCAATATACAGATGGGATATGGTTATCTACTCCAAGATCTTTATGAAGTTTTCTTCTAAATTCTGGCCCACTGGGCATGGCACATAATTTTTCATTTATGCCCATGAACAAAGAGTTTACTACAATTTCTACCAGGTATTCTGTTTTACTTTGTCTATCCTAGGTATTTAGTTTGTTTTAGACATTGGCAGGTATGTTTTATCCCATCTCTGTGCTTAAAATATGCATTGAACAAGGAAATTTGTATCATAATACAGGTTTTTCTTTAAATAATGATAGCAGCCCTCATGGAATTTTTTGAAAGTCTCCTTTGGATTCATTATTACCGGAACCCGGGAGAGGCTTGGCAGATCTTGGGCATTTTGATGTAAAAACGATGGTAAGGAATATATATACTCTTTTCTCTAGTAGTGAACTGCCCATGGCAGAAGATGGTAAGGAGGTAATGGATCTCTATGATCCTTCCAAACCATTTCCACCATGGTTAACTGAGGATGACCATCAGATGTATTCAAGCCTGTATGAGAAATCTAGTTTTGTGTTCCCTATGCAAGTCTCATACCTTTGCAGCAAAAGGTAAACCTTGGTTTTCCCTTTGCTTTCATTTCATTATAAATCACCATAAACTTGCAGATACTCAAATTTGATCTTCATGTTGAACATTTAATTTAAAGGGCTTCTGGGAGATTGGCCCTTTTCAATGAACGCACTAGTCAAGCTCCTTGCCTTCTGATCATGGGTACCAAGGATTATTTTTTGAAATTTCTGGGAGTGGAGTATTATGTCAACAGTGAGATGCTAAAGTCTATTGTGCCCAATCTAGAGACCATTTTTTTTTCCAGAAGGAAGCCATTCTGTCCAGGAATAGTTTCCACAGGAAGTGAATAAACTTCTCCTTGGCTTTTTGAATCAACACCTGTGAGTGGATATCAATCAAAGAAGAACATGTAAGGCACAGAGTATTAATATTAGAACATTGATATTAGAAACTTGGTTTTCCCTTTGCTTTCATTTCATTATAAATCACCATAAACTTACAGATACTCAAATTTGATCTTCGTTTTGAACATTTAATTTACAGGGATCCTGGGAGATTGACCCTTTTCAATGAACGCACTAGTCAAGCTCCTTGCCTTCTGATCATGGGTACCAAGGATTATTTTCTGAAATTTCCGGGAGTGGAGTATTATGTCAACAGTGAGATGCTAAAGTCTGTTGTGCCCAATCTAGAGACCATTTTTTTTCCCAGAAGGAAGCCATTTTGTCCAGGAACAGTTTCCAAAGGAAGTGAATAAACTTCTCTTGGCTTTCTAAATCAGCACCGAATAAACTTCTCCTGGCTTTCTAAATCAGCACCTGTGAGTGGATATCAATCAAAGCAGAACATGTAAGGCACAGAGTATTAATATTAGAACATTGATATTAGAACCTTGGTTTTCCCTTTTCTTTCATTTCATTTTAAATCACCATAAACTTACAGATACTCAAGTTTACAGGGATCCTCGGAGATTGACTCTTTTCAATGGACGCACTATTCAAGCTCCTTCCCTTGTGATCATGGGTACCAAGGATTATTTTCTGAAATTTCCGGGAGTGGAGTATTGTGTCAATAGTGAGATGCTAAAGTTTGTTGTGCCCAATCTAGAGATCATTTTCTTTCTAGAAGGAAGCCATTTTGTCCAGGAACAGTTTCCATAGTGTTATAGACATTTTTGTGCCTTACAGCTCTAAGCATGAAATTTCCATAAACCAAGGGATCCTAAGTCCCTAAAATTGTTGTTCCGACCCCTAAAGGAACAAGGTCAACAAATTATAGCTTCTCCCATAAGTTCTCCACCAGAAACTGCTCAGAATCAGTCAAATCAGGATCATTTCAGCTACTCCACTAGCTAGCTGCATTGCATAGCACCCAAGTACACTAGCTAGGTGCGTTGCAACGCACCTAAATGCACTACCAGGATGCGTTGAGCGGGAAATGACAAATGGCAGTGTCATTCCACGAGGTGGACAGACAATGGAAGCTTCTAGAATCTTCCCCAATGACACTTGCCTCACTGAGTTCGACCAAGGATGAGTAAGAGGCTCTCAGTCTCCAAGTGGAAACAAGAACTGACAGAGAGAGGCCACTAGTCAAATCATAAGCTGACTCATCCTCTTTGCATACATCTATATATGGATCCCTCATCCCAGAGATCCAGAGGCTGGATTTTTGTACATTGCAGAGAATTGCTGTTGGTTTTGAGATAGATATCAGAGTATTGGGTGATTTATGCTTTGTTGGAGGTGAAGAGGGGACTCCTTTGCTGGGAGGTTGATGTTGGATCAGGAATCATTGGTTGTAACTCCTCCTGGATCTTCTTGTTATATCAATAAAACTATTTGAGTTTCTCCTACATGCTTGTGTATCATTGATGTTTGCTATTTGCATGTTTAGCTTAAATCTGATCCTAAGCTATTTATGAATATAAATCCATGTCTTTGTGTAGTTTTCTTCTTCTGTGATCTTACAGGAACTTGGTGAAGCTGGGCAAGTAAGGGAGCAGGTAGCTAGAAGCTGTCAAAGAGGAGAGAGATTGGATCAAAGGACTAGCGCAAGACACAGGTTGGCTCATCCTATTCCTCTTCGTTTATAGTTCATAAAGAAGAATACGAAAGTAGTTTTCTCTGTTTGTTTCTAAGGTCACTGTCACACCTTAGTGGGATAGGGTCATTCTGAATAGACACTTTTCCTGTTAACAAAATGGCGACTCCACTGGGGATCGTGTCTAGTTATTTTGTTTTTGTTTCTCTTGTTGTTTGTTTCATAAACTTAGAAGTATCAATCGAACTGCATTTGCCATTAACAAATGCAAAGTAGACATCTGCTACTCCAATCCATTCACTGGATCTGTCTATGATCTGAACAGCTGATTCACAAATGATCTGATTGCCCTTTGTGATAGCTCTTAGGCCTCTTTTAAATCTACCCTCTGATTGTGCATTACTGATTGATTTTACTCAGCCAAAAACCATAGATTAAACTGCAAACCGTGACCTAGAACCCAGATAGAATTCTTGTTTCTGCCCCAGCGCAGGCTCTGTGAAGAGATTCTGCATTTCAACGCAGTTCTCGAGAGGGCTACCTATGCTGCAATCCAGTTTCTCTGTGTAACAGGTGCGCTGATCAGCCTAGCCTTGTGCAGCTGAGGTTCTTTGCTTCATTTTTTCAGTTTTGTCTCTGATTTTTGCAGCCTGTGATCAGTGTATGTGTCTGTTTAAAAACCCCTTTTCTTTGCCTTAATTCCGCCTCCTTTTTACAAAAAGATTGTAGATGTTTTTGTGTGTTTGTTACATCATTTACAGTTTTCCATTGAAAAAGTAGAATAGTCATACTGTCGTCCTTTGATTTAGATCTGTCGTAAGTGTCGATTTTGATCTTAGGAGAAAGTTTATTTGCTGTTGAGAGTCGATTATGCTTTTAATTTTGCCTTTGGTTTGAATTTGTGACTTTCTAGTGTCGAAACGAGTATTTACTTCAAAATCATAAAGTGTCGTAATCATCTCTACCTTTTGATTTCGAAAAGAAGCTTGTTTGTGTTTATCACTTGAAAGCAGATTCAGATTTGTACATCAATTTTCTTTTTAGGCATCAATATTAAGAAAGTGAAAAACAAATACATGCATATGTGCATTTGCATATTGACAGTCTGTTTGGCTTGATTTAGGAAAAGTGCATTTACAGTGTGATCTTTGCTCTTTGAGAAAAGATTGTGTCTTTCTTTTCCCCTTGTAGCTAGGATTTTCATTGCTGAAAAGAGATAAAATTTTGCTTATCATCTTTAGATTGCATTTTAGGAATTACATCTACATCTCGTGGTGATCCCAAAAGGCAAACTTCTAAGAAAGATCAACTTAAAATAAATTGAATGAATCTAACAACGCTTTGGAACTTAACGCACAACATTTAGAGGTCTAGGCTAGAGACGTATTCCGGCGTCGTAAAGCCTGGTAACTATTGTCCTCACTGATGGTTGGGTGATTCCTCCACTTTGAGACGATAAGTAATAGTACGGACTTGTGCTCCCACGTACCGTCGAGTATATACTGGGAGACCCCTATAGGCTTAAAACCTTTTATCCATAGGAAGTCGTGTCGGCCGCCCTACTGATCGCAATGCACCGAACACAGCATTCGGGAAGATTGACTGTCGTACTGTAAAAAGTATTCTGCAGTTTTGTGATTGGTTTGGTACTCCCTCTACCTAGATCTCCAGAGCAATCCCTTTCGTTCCTTTTCAGACTCCTTAACGGAAAAGGTCCATCTGAGCACTTGTCACTTCAGGCTCATTAAAAATCGAAGGAGACTAGAGTCATCTTTTGTTTTTTCTCGACTCTTAAAAATTGAAAAAACAAGTTGTGTCAAAGCGTCTAAAAATTTATTTTAAACGGAATATTCATGCCCTTTTCCTACGTTGATCTTAGGTTGAGAAAATGGAGTCTACCAACCAAGGAATTCCCCTTGGTGGAAATCCTAGTCCCTTCTCCTCTTGGGGAGATGTTGGTGCACCCCATATGGCCACATTGTCGCTTCCAGGACTGAAAATTGGCTTGCCAGTATGGCTCTTCTCAACCAATGCCATTCAGAACACCACCATTCCTGAACAATCGAATCAGCAATTAGACGAGTCCAAAGTTACCCACCAACCTTCTACTTCCTCTAACTCTTCCTCTCCTCCTTTCTCTTCGCTTGATGGGGCTAGCAAAGCCAAAAGTCAAGTTCCTAAGGAGAAGAAGGAGAAGAAGAAGGAGCCAAAGGCGAATGGGGAAAAACGAGTGTCGTCTAACGAAAATCCACACACTACACCGACCAGGCCTAAATCGCCATGTGTCATTTGCAAAGGAGACCACTTTCACAGAGATTGTCCTTGCATCCCTCGGATACTAAGGGACTGGTCTCCTCGTTTGCACAATCTGGTGTCATCAACCTCTGGTGATCATGTTGAAAGCACACTGTCAACTAGCGAAAGTGAAGCCCCAGGACAAAAAGGAAAAGCTAGATTTCCTTGTAAACTGTGCCAAGGCAATCATACCATCCACCGTTGTCCCTTCTTAGACGAAGCGAAAAGAGTTTTGGATGATCATCTGGTTTCACCATTACGACTTCCTCCTGGATATAAAAAACTCTTGCCGAGTCCGTCGCTAGTTGAGAATCCAGCTGGCCCGCTCAAGTGGTCGGCTGAAGCGCCTATCATTAAAGATAAACCATCTGAATCCATACCAAACGAAAGTCAAAAGGTTGAGGCGACAGTTGACCCGGTCTTGCCTTCAGAGGTTTTATCTTCGGATGATACAGTCACTGAAGAGAAGGATGACACCGTCCAAATTCTCTTCATCAACACAGACTCCGACGAACATGGGGGCAATCTACCCATTCCTTTACCGCAGGAAGGAAGTTCGTCAGAGCCATACCCGGCCGTCTACTTGGTCCCACCTCCAAGCAACCTAATTGTCTCCTTCGACTGGAATCAACTAGGCAGACCCCGTTTACCAGCAAGCATACCATTCCGAATTATCGTTCAAATATATAGAATGGTCATGGTTGGTACCATCATAGATGAGGGGGCTTCTGTGAGTATCCTTTCCTCTATTGCTTGGAAAGCGCTTGGTTCGCCATCGCTGTTGCCTGAGATGAGAAATGTGACAGGCTTTGATAAAGGAACCAGTCGACCTTTAGGGATCCTTCCCGATGTGCCCATAACATTGAGAAGGAAGATAGTGCAAATGAACGTAATGGTTGTTCAAGGACTCTTGGATTATAACCTACTCCTTGGACGAGACTATATTTATTGCATGGGAGCCATCGTCTCCTCACTCTTTAGAGTAATGTGTTTTCCGCACGAAGGAAGAGTGGTCAAGCTCATGGATCAACTTTCATTTCCCGGATCACGCATAGAAAATAGTCATATACCATCCCTAAATGGTCTCTTCACGCAAGAAATGTCTCAATCCCCAGTCCGTCCTCCCGATGAGCGCGAGTAATTCGGAGGGATTGGATTGAAACCCAGGGGGCATGCGTCCTGGTCTGCTTCGGCAGGAAAACTTCGGGTATAGGGTAGGTTTCCGCGGGAGAATATGACTAGTTTGTACCCCGTCTGTCGGTGGAAGAGGGGTTATTCTAGAATAAGATTCTCTTGTCAAAGTTATGTGAGTTGGCGGACGTCGTCACTCACCTTTGTTTATCTTGGTAAACATCGTCGAAGAAGTGTTTTCTTTGCACCGCGAATAGAACAATCTTTGGGTAACCTGTAAGAGGTAGGCCTTTCCTGATAGAACAAATGTTTTGTCTGCAAATTGAGGGGTAACTTTGAAACCATATTTTATACCTGGGGGCATGCAAACCTTTTGGAGTGCAAGCGAGGGGCGGCTATTTATTTTTTAAATTTTTAGGACCTCTAACCCTTTAAACTCGTAGGATTAGTCGTCACCGAACTTGCATAAAGAAAGGATGTGGGGCAAAAATCTAAAAATTGCCATTTTTATATGAGACTTTCTTATCATATGACTGGATTAATCGAGCAGTTTTAGCACATAGTTCAAGCTCGTTAAAAAATAAACATAAGACATGAGCAAATGTTTCCACCCGTGTTTAAGCTCGTTAAAAAATGAACTATTTGTTGTGGGGAAAAGTATCCGACTCGGAATGACCCTATCCCTACTCTAAGGGCGATAGTTCCTTAGCAACAACTGAAAGTAAAGCTTTGATATTTTCCTTTATGAAAGTACAGAGAAGGAAGAAAAGATTGACCAACCGATATCCTTCGCTTTTGTCGATCTTGTCTTCTCTCTTCATCCCTTGCTCCCAGCTCCTTGTTCCCTTGCCGGCCCAGCTACACAAAGATCCTGCACAAACAAGAGAGGGAAACTACAAGAAACATGTACTCATAACTGATGCATGGATTAGAGTGAATCAGATATACAAGTAGTTACAATACATCAATGCAATACAAGTATATAGGAGAACATTCAAAGCTTTATTGATAGAAGTAAAAGGTTCTGAGAAGGTTACAACCATTAATGGCTCCAATCCAGCAGCACCTCCCCAGCAGCAAGAAATCTCCTCTTCACCTCTATAAAAGCAATCACCCAATAGCTCTAACTGTAAACCAACAGCACTTCCTTGCTTTGCACAAAATTCCAGCCCCCTTAGACCTCATAGAAGAGCTCTATATATAGGAGATTTGGAGAAAGGATGAGTCAGCTTGAGACTGACCTAAAGCCGCCTTGTGTCCTCTCCCACTTTAGTTAATCTTCAGTTCTTGAGTCCACTTGGAGATCAAGACCTTCTTACTCATCACAGGGCGAATCCCTTGAACCAAGTGTCAGTTTGGAAGCTTCCTGGGCAGTTGACACCTTGCAGAATGACTGTGCCACTTGGCCAATCTCGCCCAGCGCAGGTAGCCTTCATTGGAGTTGACTTTCAGCGCAGGTACAAGGAGGAGCAGTTGATATTCAGCGCAGTTGCTTAGTGGAGCAGCTGACATGATCCAAAAATAGCCTGTTTTTGAGTGTTTTCAGGTGGAGAACTGATGGGAAGTGCTGTGGTTTGCTGACCTTGTTCTTCTAGGGGTAAGAACAACATGTTTAGGGACTGAGGATCCCTGTAATTATTGACATTTCATGCTCCATGCTGCGAGGCACAAAAATGTCTATAACAGTTGCCCCCTAAAGTATGAGGCCGTTTATCGGGTGAAATGCTTTATCTAGAGGGTCCGAAGTTCATTCCAGTGCTGAGGAGGCGCCCTGTAATACAATACAATACAATACATTATTTTTCATTCTGTTTTCATGATCTAGCTGAGGTGGGCATTCCCATGCTCAGCTTTATAAATACATTTTGGTACATAGAACGGACGATCGTCTGATGGTAGACTGATAATTCTCTGCTGAAATTATCATCCTTTGAATAGGATGATCATCTGCTGCAATGATGTACATGACAAATGCTTTTATATTTCCTGAATATATATCGCAGCCCGGATGGATGAAACTAGATCCGGGGTCTTCAAACTCGTTCGATCTTCACTCTAAGTACAAGTCGATCCATGTGAGAATTGCGCTGAAGTCGAACATGGAAAGACATCGCTTGATTACCGGCCAATAATGAAAACCATTAACAAGCGCGAGAGGAATCACCGATAATGATAATGACCCTCAAGGTACTGCAGTACAATTCACGTGGCGTGAATAAAGGACTTGGCGTCGAACGCCACGCAAAATCTTCTGGTCGAAGGTCATTGATGTATACCTGTCGCCGAAAGTGAGAAACTTGCCATTGAGGCATGCAAGCTTCAAAGTACTGATGGGGGGTGTTCCTAGATCAACTTCTTGGATAATGAGCTGAAGTCGACAAGAAGCGATCCGTCAAAGGAGGGCCTTAATGAATCCCACATCAATGACACGGAACGGAGCTAATGATTTTAGTGGAGGTGAAAACAAACTGTGACATATGATTCAGGGTGGCGATCGTGAATGGATGAAGGATAATGTATGGCAGTGGATGGGACATGGTTGACGCTTTCAGAATGACCTCTCTTGAACATATAACGACACTGATGCGATGGATCGGTAGCATTACCCCAAATGTGGACGGTTTGGCGAAGACCATGGTGATGAGACCTGTGAATGAAACAACCCAACCCGATGTGGTACGGAGGAAAAGTGTCATGTTCAAGAGCGACTTGCTACCATTAAACTTTGATGTTCTCCCAATTTTTCCCCAGTCATTTCTGACCAGTACCTCTTTATTTTTGTCAAGCTTGAGGAGGATAACATATGCTTGTTCTATAACCCGCCCTTCGGGCAAGCCCATCGCTATGATTTAACGAGCTTAGCGATAGGGAAACTCGTTCTCGTCTAAAGACAAGTTTGTCGCTATTTAATCATTTTAACGAGTCTAACGACAAGGAAAACTCGGTCCTTTTCATTTTTAGAGAGTCTGAAAAGGTACAGAAAGTTAACTCCATAATTCCTTTTTCGTCATCTAATCCCTTAAGTCCGAAAAAAGTATAAAACAATACAGAAGGGATGGGTGTTCGGTACTTTTAACGAGCCGAACAAGACAAGCGCTCGATCGTTTTGTGCAATAATCCCTCAGGTCCAAAAAAGATTAAAATCTAGAGGAGGGATAGCTCTTCCGGTCGTTTAATGAGCTGGAAGGCCAAAACTCGGCAAACTTTTCATATTTTACGAGTCAGATGAAAAGAGCTCAAAGAAGACTCGTCTTTTGAGGAACGAGTGATAAACAGGGATAGCAACTAATTCCAGGTACAAATTGGAATTTTCCAATCACGGCAGTGTCACAAGGATGGCTAAGTAAAATCACTCTTCGCAGATGTTCCTCAAAATGGGTAAACACACAAATGGAAGTGAATGATCGGCCAAATGAAAAGTGGAGGTGACGGTGCACAAACACGACCAAGGCTTTTTATGGTTGATCAGGTTACATTCTTATTGGTTATTTACCGGGATGGGTTCATTTTTTAACGAGCTTGAATGCGTCAAAACACTGCTCAATCTTATGTTTATTTTTTAACGAGCATGAACTATGTGCTAAAACTGCTCGGTAATAAGTTTGCATGCCCCCAGCATAATAATGCAAATCGAGGTGCATGCCCCCCAAGCTTCATTGCATCCAACTCGGTGGTTGGAATGAAGGTTTACCTTTGAGAAAGGGGATTTGTTTCATTTTTTAATGAGGTTGACACAGAAAAAGAACTATCCTCATGACTCCTTGTTTCATTTTTTAACGAGGTTGACATGAGATAAGAACCGTCCTCGGAGCCCACTGTATTTACAGTATTTCCATTAGGGCGATGATCCACGCTGACAAAATGTTTAGGAATCTTCCAAATCCATTAGATATAGAAGATTTCATATTGTAAGTTTCCACTGTGGCCACTTCTGCCAGACTGTTTGCAGGCGGTAGGGCAAAAGTACCCATTAAGGCAGGGTCTTTTAGGAGACCTACTCCGATATTTTGAAGCGAATGATTGCTTCCATGGATCACTGGAATGCTTCCCGTAACTTGTGAACTGTCGGGGAGAAAAGTTTGTTGGTCGACGACTGTAATTCCTCCTTGAAAGGGAAATGCAATCTTCCTGAAGTAGGTCGACACAACTGCGGCCATGGCATATATCCAGGGCCTTCCCAGTAGGATGTTGTAATCGAGGTTTCCATCAATTACTTCAACATCAATTCCTACTGTTTTGCCCCCTAGTTCAACTTGCAAGTTACTTAAAATCCCGTATGGAGTGTATGATCGTCCATCAAATGCTTTTAACGTCGTCGACGATTTCGACAAGGGTGGTGAGCCTAAATTTTTCCAGCAATTCATCGACATAAGACATGTAGATGCCCCCTCATCAATAATTGTTCGATGAACAGTTTTGCTGAGGGCTTTCACTTGAATAAGGAAAGCTAGTTGAGCTGGCAACTTAGGGTCATATCCTTTATGATCAAAGGCCACAAGATTGGAATCCATTGGGCCAATCCCACCTATTTCTGATAATAAAGTTTGCTCTTGGGAGGGGCAATTTTGCGGTACCTCAAGTGTCGACATAGCGGACGGCGATTGGGCCAGGTCCTCTATTATATTATAATTCTGTGCTATTTTGGCACGAGGATTAAATGTCGATTTGTGTACTACTCCCTTTGGCAACTTTATCATTGGTTCAGGAATGATGGGTGGCACAACTTTGGTCAAAGCTGTCGTCGAACTACTAGGTTGTTCATTAGCCTTGTTATTCGACAGCCGTGGATTCCCGTAATCTTTATTCCTTGTCAAAGCATTATTATGCTGCTTTGAGGTAGACAACATAAGCACTTGGGATCGGGAAGCATTTTGATTAGCAACCAGATTTTGACCTGGATTAGGAAACGGATCAGTCAACACAGCTGAGGTTTTTGAACTCTTAAAGAATCTTTTAAGCTCAGCTTTGTATGGACAATCTGCTGTCCAATGATCCTCATCGCATATATGACAGCCCGAAGGGGGTTTCCCTTTTCTCATTTTCTTTTTCTTCTTGCCCCCTGGTTGCTTCAGTTGTTTGCCCTTGTCGTCCGACACGGCACTTACTTCCGAGGCAAGAAGTTCTTCATTTGCATTTTGATTCGAAGTCTTACGGGCTTTCTTAGACGAATCCCGTGTTGACTTTGCGTTTGCAGTGCCAATCACACCATCGCCGGCATGAGAGTCACTATTTGATCCAGGAGGGAGAGGAATTGAAAATTCCGGTCTGGGGGCGTCAGGTATCTTGTCATAGAGCGTGCCAGACTGAGTATATACTAAGTCTAAATACTGGGCACGAGCAATAACCTGCTCCTCTGTTACGACTCCCCCTTTGGCCACATCTTCTGTTATAGCAGGAAGAAGCGACTTTATAAACCACTCAGCTAATAGCTGATCTGGAACATAGGTCTTCACCATTCTGCGACGACGACGCCACTCATGTATATGATCTGATATATGTGTGGCCGTTGTCTGCTTGAAATTGGTCAAGATCTCTGTTCCAGTTTCGTACCTTATAGGTAACTGAAAGTGTGTTAAGAAAGTCGTGGCTAGGGAACTAAAATTGTCGAAAGAGGCTCTAGGTAATTCAATATACCATTTAGCCGCTGGACCTGTCAAAGTCCTCTGAAAAAGGCGAAGCCTTATCGAATCATCATTCAAGGTGTTCGACGAACACCACAGATGAAAAGTCATCACATGATTCGACGGGTCTTCGCCAGGATTTCCATTGAATTTAGGAATGTCCGAAGGAAGTTTGTGAGGAATTGCTGGCCACCAATGGGCATAGGCGATTGGATCATTCGTCAATCGATGTAAATCTGGTAATTCTAGAGTCGCCACGAATGGCAACTGCTGATTCAGGTTTGGCGAGGCGTACCCAGGATACGATGGAATCGCCTGAGCAGTAGGCCTTTGCATACCAGCATAATGCAACTGATGTTGATAGGACTGATATGGTTGGTGGGCTTGGCCACTGTAAAGTGGTTGATTTAACCCGTTCTGAATATAGGGTTGCCCACTATTCGCAAAGATCTGTTGCTCAGATCCCTGGTACACCTGTTGAAACTGAGGTTGTTGGTATTGCACCATCCATGGCTGCGAAGCCATGTTTTGCTGTGCGATACTAACCGACGGACCAAGATGCGGGGTTATGGTTCCCGTTTGTATCTGTGTCGTCCCGGCAGTTGGCGATTGTGGTTGTGTTGCAGGGTCAAGGGGCTGTTGCATTACAACTTGGGGTTGACATACAACAGGCATCGATTGAACTTGCGACACGGTTACAATTGCTGGCGTCGTCGGGATGCTAGACATAGGTACACATTGTTGCATGGAATATACAACTCTCGGTTGTTGGGGCAACATAGGCACCCAACTACTCGTTGTAACTTCAGTCAAACCTGAATGCGGTTGAAAACTGCCGTATGGGTATCCTCCCGGAGGAGGAAGTGAAAGGGCATATTGCCCCCCATACGATAACAATCCGGAGCTCAAGGGTATGGATTGCCTTTGAGGACTGGATGGTCCAAACTGATTTCCAAAGGGATCAATTTGTCTAGTTTCAACATAAGAATTACCGGGTATTATACCGGAAGAACAAACTGGAACAGACCAAGTTGTCCTAATAGTCCCTGGGTGGACTCCTTCTAGCTGTTGAGAGCTAGTCGGGACAGCTGGTATGCCGGCAAACATCGTCGGAGTGACAGCAGGAGCTTCTGCTGTCGCTGTGTCATTTGGCACAGTCCTAGATGTCGACGGTTGCTCAGACATTTTAAGTCTATCCAATAAACTGCCTAACGATTCTACAGGAACTTCCACTGGCGATGGACAAACTTCTGATGCAGAAGGAAAAAGAGTGATGCCTACTCCAAAATGAGTTGGAGTATTTGCTTGCTGGTCCTCTACGATTTCCTCTATTGCAATCAGACCAGGAGGAAGAGGAAGACCGTCAGGTCCGTAAAAGATTTCTGGTGCCGAAGAAGGGGTTGCTTCGACAGCGACAGTTGTTTGAGCAACAAGACTCTGTGGACCGGTTTCAGATGGAACTGGTTCAGTTATGCAAGTACTTGTTCTCAGACTAGGATCAGTACAACTGTCCCTCTGTCGCTGTTGAACTTCTTCAATAGAGGCAGGGATTCTAGAAATATTAGGAGTGACCAGAATCTCAGATGTAGTTGGAACTGTTGTTCTAACTTTAATGGGAGATTTTGACCCGGTCAAGCGAGTTTGCTTCGTCCGTACTACTCTCGATTCCGGAGACAAAGACGGTTGACTCGCGAGTCTCCTCGAACGATGGAGTTCTAATTGACTTTCCTCCACGGTTGCGGATTACTTGATCAACTAAAATACAAAAAGGGGAATTTATGTTTCCGTATTGAATGAATTTTATTAGACGCTTTTAGACACAACTTTACTTTTTCATGTTTTAAGAGTCGAGAAAAAGCTAAAGATGACTCTAGTCGCCTTCGATGTATTAACGAGCCCGAAGTGACAAATGCTCGGCTGGACTTTTTCAGTTATAGAGTTTGAAAAAGGCCAAAAGAAACTGCTCTGGAGATTTAGGCAGAGGGTGTGCCAAACCTTTCGCGAAACCACAGAATACGTTTTACGGTACGGGTGGTCGATCTTCGTGAATGCTGTGTTCACTGCATCGCGATCAGTAGGGCGGCCGACACGGCTTCCTAAGGATAAAGGATAAATTCCTATAGGGGTCTCCCAATATACGCGACGGTACGCGGGAGCACAAGTCCGTATTAGTGTTATCGTCCCTCAGGAGGAATCACCCACCTTCGTAGAGATCGACAATCACTACGTTTAACGACGCCGGAACACGTCTCTACCTAGACCTCTATTGTGAGCGTTATGTTACAAAGCGTTGTTAGATTCATTCAGTATATTTTAAGTTGATCTTGTTTAGCAGTTTGTCTTTCAGGATCACCACGAGATGTATTGGTACAAATTCCTAAATGCAGCTAAAATGATAAGCAAGCTTTACAATCATTTTAGCTTTGAAAATCCTAACTACTGAGGGGAGAGAAAAAAAATTATCTTTCCACACAGATCACAAAGCACAAACTAATGCACTTTCTCCTAGATCAATCACGCAAACTTATCAAAAATGCGAATGCAATATGCATGTATTTCTTTTCTTTTCCCTTAATGTTGATGTAAGACAAAAAAGGAAACTGTCGTATAATTTTCGAATTCAATTTGAAGCGTAAACAAACAAGTTTTGTCTAAAATCAAAAGACGCCTTACAGGTACTTGTTTTGACACTAAAAATGTATGAATTCAAACCATAAGATGAAAAACAAACAAACTCAAACAGCCATGAACAGTAATAAAACTAGCTCTTAAGATCACGGCGACACCTTTACAGTTCAAGATCTAAGAGGCCACAACTATACTGGTTTGCTTTTCTCAATGGGAAACTGTAACTGAAACAAGAAATACTGAAAGAACAATCACAGTTTCATCACACAACTGAGGCGGAATAATGTCAAGGAAAGTTGGTTTACAGCAAGTACAAATGACAAGCAATCAGCAGCAAAACAACAGTGAAAACAAGGCCAAGACTCAGTAGGAAACCTCAGCAAGACACTGGCTAACTGGTCCAGCGCAGGCTCTGGTCTGTCAAATTGACTCTCAGCACAGTTCCCGAAGGGAGTACCTGCGCTGAAATGCAGACTGCTTTTGGACAACCTGCACTGAGACACGAGAGTTGCGTTTACAAGGGTTTCCGGGTCATAAAAAGCTCAAAAATTCACTGTTTTTGCTGAAATAAAAAGCGATAGGTCAAGTACAAGCTAAGGGATGATCAAGAGGATGAAAAGCTATCACAAAGAGCACAAGAGTCCTTGTGGATCAGCTCTTCAAATCATAAACTTGCTCAGAAACTGAGCCAGAGCAGCTGCCCTCTACTTTGCAATTGAAGGACTCAATTGCAGTTCGATTTGGTGCTCTCCTTGTTTATGAGATAACTAGCAAGAAACATAATAAACCAACAAGATACTAGGTTCCCCAGCGGAGTCGCCAGTTTGTTGTGGGGAAAAGTATCTGACTCGGAATGACCCTATCCCTACTCTAAGGGCGATAGTTCCTTAGCAACAACTGAAAGTAAAGCTTTGATATTTTCCTTTATGAAAGTACAGAGAAGGAAGAAAAGATTGACCAACCGATATCCTTCGCTTTTGTCGATCTTGTCTTCTCTCTTCGTCCCTTGCTCCCAGCTCCTTGTTCCCTTGCCGGCCCAGCTACACAAAGATCCTGCACAAACAAGAGAGGGAAACTACAAGAAACATGTACTCATAACTGATGCATGGATTAGAGTGAATCAGATATACAAGTAAATACAATACATCAATGCAATACAAGTATATAGGAGAACATTCAAAGCTTTATTGATAGAAGTAAAAGGTTCTGAGAAGGTTACAACCATCAATGGCTCCAATCCAGCAGCACCTCCCCAGCAGCAAGAAATCTCCTCTTCACCTCTATAAAAGCAATCACCCAATAGCTCTAACTGTAAACCAACAGCACTTCCTTGCTTTGCACAAAATTCCAGCCCCCTTAGACCTCATAGAAGAGCTCTATATATAGGAGATTTGGAGAAAGGATGAGTCAGCTTGAGACTGACCTAAAGCCGCCTTGTGTCCTCTCCCACTTTAGTTAATCTTCAGTTCTTGAGTCCACTTGGAGATCAAGACCTTCTTACTCATCACAGGGCGAATCCCTTGAACCAAGTGTCAGTTTGGAAGCTTCCTGGGCAGTTGACACCTTGCAGAATGACTGTGCCACTTGGCCAATCTCGCCCAGCGCAGGTAGCCTTCATTGGAGTTGACTTTCAGCGCAAGTACAAGGAGGAGCAGTTGACATTCAGCGCAGTTGCTTAGTGGAGCAGCTGACATGATCCAAAAATAGCCTGTTTTTGAGTGTTTTCAGGTGGAGAACTGATGGGAAGTGCTGTGGTTTGCTGACCTTGTTCTTCTAGGGGTAAGAACAACATGTTTAGGGACTGAGGATCCCTGTAATTATTGACATTTCATGCTCCATGCTGCGAGGCACAAAAATGTCTATAACACTATTCCCCGATAAATAACCACCGTGTATGTAGAATTTCAGCCATTAAAGCCTTGGTCGTGTTTTCACCGTCACCTCCACTTTTCCATTGGCCGATCATTCACCTCCATTTGATTGTTTACCCATTTTTAGGAACAACTGCGAAGAGTGATTTCACTAGCCATCCTTGTGACACTGCCGTGATTGGAAAATTCCAAACATTACCTGGAATCAGCTGCTACCCATTTTATCACTTGTTCCTCAAAAGACGAGTCTTCTTTAAGCTCTTTTCAACTGACTCGTAAAATATGAAAAGATTGCTGAGTTTTGGCCTTCCAGCTCATTAAAGCGACCAGAAGTGCTATCCCTCCTCTAGATTTTAATCTTTTTGGACCTGAGGGATTATTGCACAAAAAGATTGAGCGCTTGTTTTGTTCGGCTCGTTAAAACTATCGAAAATTCATCCCTTCTGTATTGTTTTATACTTTTTCAGACTTAAGGGATTAGATGACGAAAAAGGAATTTTGGAGTTACCTTTACGTACCTTTTTAGACTCTCTAAAAATGAAAAGGACCGAGTTATCTTTGTTGTTAAACTCGTTAAAAAGATTAATAGCGACAAACTTGTCTTTAAACGAGAACGAGTTTCACTGTCGCTAGGCTCGTTAAAACATAGAGATGGGTTTGCCCGAAGGGCAAATTATAGAACAAGCATATGTTATCCTCCTCAAGCTTGAAAAAAATAAAGAGGTACTGGTCAGCAATGACTGGGGAAAAATTGGGAAGAAAACTCAAAGAATCTTTATTGGTAGCAAGTTGCTCTTGAACATGACACTTCCACTCCGTGCCTGAGTCGGGTTGGGTTGTTTCATTCACCGGTCACATCACCATGGTCATGCCATACCATCCACATTTGGGGTAAATTCTACCAATCCATCACATAAGTGTCGCCGACATGTTCAAGAGAAGTCATCCAGAGAAGTCACCCGTGTCCCATCCACTACCATACATTATACTTCATTCTTTCATGACCGCCATCCTGAACCATATATCATCAGATCGTTTTCACCTCCATCAAAATCATTTGCTCTGTTCCGTGTCATTGATGTGGGATTCATTAAGGCCCTCCTTTGACCGATCACTTCTTGTCGACACCAGCTCATTATCCAAGAAGTTGATCTAGGAACACCCCCTTCAGTACTTTGAAGCTTGCATGCCTCAATGGCAAGTTTCTCACTTCCGGCGACAGGTATACATCAATGACCTTCGACCGAAAGATTTTGCGTGGTGTTCGACGCCAAATCCTTTATTCACACCATGTGAATTGTACTGCAGTACCTTGAGGGTCATCATCATTATCGGTGATTCCTCTCGCGCTTGTTAACAGTTTACATCATTGACTAGTAATCAAGCGATGTCTTTCCATGTTCGACTTCAAAAAATTTCTCACATTGATCGACTTGTACTTCGAGTGAAGATCAAACGAAATTGAAGACCCCAGATCTAGTTTCATCCATCCGAGCTACGATATATATTCAGGAAAATAAAGACATTGAAATGTACAGCACTGCAGCACAGATAATCATCCTACCAAAAGGATGATGGCTCTATCAAAATCATCAGTCTACCATCAGACGATTATCTGTCCTATGTACATGAAAATGAATTTATAAAGCTGACCATGGGAATGACCGCCTCAGCTAGATCATGAAAACAGTATGAAGATAATGTATTGTATTGTATCTTATTACAGGTCTCCTCCCAGCATTGAAAGTACTTCGGATCCTCCTAATAAAGCATTTCACCAGATAAATGGCCTCATACTTTAGGGGGCAACTGTTATAGACATTTTTGTGCCTTACAGCTCTAAGCATGAAATTTCCATAAACCAAGGGATCCTAAGTCCCTAAAAGTGTTGTTCCGACCCCTAAAGGAAAAAGGTCAACAAATTATAGCTTCTCCCAGAAGTTCTCCACCAGAAACTGCTCAGAATTAGTCAAATCAGGATCATTTCAGCTGCTCCACTAGCTAGCTGCGTTGCATAGCACCGAAGTACACTAGCTAGGTGCGTTACAACGCACCTAAATGCACTACCAGGATGCGTTGAGCGGGAAATGACAAATGGTAGTGTCATTCCACGAGGTGGACAGACAATGGAAGCTTCCAGAATCTTCCCCAATGACACTTGCCTCACTGAGTTTGACCAAGGATGAGTAAGAGGCTCTCAGTCTCCAAGTGGAAACAAGAACTGACAGAGAGAGGCCACTAGTCAAATCATAAGCTGACCCATCCTCTTTGCATACATCTATATATGGATCCCTCATCCCAGAGATCCAGAGGCTGGAATTTTGTACATTACAGAGAATTGTTGTTGGTTTTGAGATAGATATCAAAGTATTGGGTGATTTATGCTTTGTTGGAGGTGAAGAGGGGACTCTTTGCTGGGAGGTTCATGCTGGATCAGGAATCATCGGTTGTAACTTGTCCTGGATCTTCTTGTTATATCAATAAAACTATTTGAGTTTCTCCTACATGCTTGTGTACCATTGATGTTTGTTATATTTGCATGTTTAGCTTAAATTTTATTCTAAGCTATTTATGAATATAAATCCATGACTTTGTGTAGTTTTCTTCTTCTGTGATCTTACAGGAACTTGGTGAAGCTGGGCAAGTAAGGGAGCGGGTAGCTGGAAGCTGTCAAATAGGAGAGATATTGGATCAAAGGACTAGCGCAAGACACAGGTTGGTTCATCCTATTCCTCTTCGTTTATAGTTCATAAAGAAGAATACGAAAGTAGTTTTCTCTGTTTGTTTCTAAGGTCACTGTCACACCTTAGTGGGATAGGGTCGTTCTGAATAGACACTTTTCTCGTTAACACATAGGAAGTGAATAAACTTCTTCTTGGCTTTCTGAATCAACACCTGTGAGTGGATATCAATCAAAGCAGAACATGTAAGGCACAAAGTACTAATATTAGAACATTGATATTAGAACCTTGGTTTTCCCTTTACTTTCATTTCATTATAAATCACCATAAACTTATAGATACTCAAGTTTGATCTTCGTTTTGAAAATTTAATTTACAGGGATCCTGGGAGATTGACCCTTTTCAATGAATGCACTATTCAAGCTCCTTCCATTGTGATCATGGGTACCAAGGATTATTTTCTGAAATTTTCGGGAGGGGATTATTATGTCAACAATGAGATGCTAAAGTCTGTTGTGCCCAATCTAGAGATCATTTTTTTTCCAGAAGGAAGCCATTTTTTCCAAGAACAGTTTCTAGAGGAAGTGAATAAACTTCTCCTTCGCTTTCTGAATCAGCACCTGTGAGTGGATATCAATCAAAATAGAACATGTAAGGCACAGAGTATTAATATTAGAACATTGATATTAGAACCTTGGTCTTTCATTTGCTTTCATTTCATTATAAACCATCATAAACTTACCAGTACTCAAGTTTGATCTTCGTTTTGAACATTTAATTTAGAGGGATCCTGGGAGATTGACCCTTTTCAATGAATGCACTATTCAAGCTCATTCCCTTGTGATCATGGGTACCAAAGATTATTTTCTGAAATTTCCAGGAGTGGAGTATTATGTCAACAATGAGATGCTAAAGTCTGTTGTGCCCAATCTAGAGATCATTTTTTTCCAGAAGGAAGCCTTCAATCTCATTCCCTTGTGATCATGGGTACCAAAGATTATTTTCTGAAATTTCCAGGAGTGGAATATTATATCAACAGTGAGATGCTAAATTTTGTTGTGTCCAATCTAGAGATCATTTTTTTCCAGAAGGAAGCCATTTTGTCCAAGAACAGTTTCCACGGGAAGTGAATAAACTTCTCCTTGGCTTTCTGAATCAACACTCGTGAGTGGATATCAATCAAAGCAAAACATGTAAAGCACAAAGTATTAATATTAAAACATTGATATTAGAAAATTCTTGAAGATACCAAGCTTCAAATAAGCATATAGATGTTCTCACCAACCAAAAGAACTCACCTCTGCAAAACATAGCCAAAGGTCCAGGAACGAGCTTGGCGAGAGGAAACATATTTTCGACTCTCTTCCATTGGTCAATCCTTCAATCATGCACATCAACAAACCGTTTCTACAGTCGTTGATCATTTGATGGTTTCCCACCAACAAATACTGCTCTCAGAACCTTATAATGCCCAAAATCTACATCAATTGTCATATAGTGAATGAACTAATTTTCTCTTTCTCACAACAACTATGATTTATTTCCATATTGAGAAAATCCTATAATAAATCATGAAATAAATATTTTAAACCAAGTTATATAACCCTATGATAACTATTATAAACACTAAAATAGAGGTGGTTACCATGGTTGATTTACATTACCATGATTTATTTCCATATGAGAAAATCCTATGATAAATCCTGAAATAAATATTATAAGTTATATAAACCCTATGATAAATATTATAAACACTAAAATAGAGATGGTTGGCCATGGTTGATTTACCTTCCTATAAATATCTCACACAATCCAAATGTAGTCTTACAAATAGTAAAATATCTTAGCATACATATACTTTTAATTATAATTTTTTTTGAATTTAAAAATACAAATCTGAAATTATTAAAAGATACTCCTCAAAATTTAAAAAAAAAAAAAAAAAAAAAAATCTTGATATTTTTTCAAGATATTTTAGTTTAGACTTTGTATAAATACTTCATCAATTGAAGTAATATGGGTTGGCTTTTGATGCCAAGAATATTCACTCTGTAATAAAGCTTCTGTTGTAGTTTTTCTAATGAAAGCTTTACGGCTCTAGTTTTGACATAATTTTGTGCTTCGAGTACGTTATTCCAGTTTTTCATATCTTATTTCTACATGTAATAAAAGTGTTTATAGGAAGGTCTGCAAAATCATTATCTTTGGAAAGAGATTTGTTTATTGGACTGTTTGTTCATCATAACTCCTCTTTAACTAGTTTTTGTTTTTTGCTTTCTGACAGCCATTAAAAGAGATTAGCTTATTAGGTTATTTGTCTGAAATAGATCCTCTTAGAATTGGTTTCAGTTTGGCCATTATGTTTCCCTTTAAATATGTTTTGTTGGGTTGTAGAAATCTTCTACACGCATCCAAATCTTCCTAGTGGTCAAGTAATCAGTCCGGCTACTCAATTATTAGGAATCTCCTTACATTCTTCTACCAAATTCTTATACAAATCAAGTCGTTCTATCAGGCTAGAAGTTGACACTTTCAAAAGGAACCTTGGGAGAGAGCCTTTAAATCATGAGCAGGGATTATCATTGATCGCCAACCACCCCCAATTAAAACCATAAATCTGGCCATTGTGCTTCAAAGGTTGTTGTTCAATGATAGGTGAACAACGTTAAGCAAAGTCTCGTAACAACTGAGAGAGACCCCTCTAGTTCAAGGGCCAGCTTGAACCTAAAGTTTGGTTGAGTTGGTTTCTTGGCGTAGTTTTTGCAGCCAAGGACTGCCTACAGGGAAAAAATACAACAAGACATAGACCAACAGGTAGCTTTATTGAATTTTTTATTTGATTGTAATTAAGGGGGAGTGTTGGAGAATCTAATTCCAACCACCTATTAGGTGTCAAAACTCTCCCTCCAGGTGTCCCAGTTCAGTTTGAGTTAAGTCTAGTTTAGTCGACTTTAACTCCAGTCATTTATTACTAATGTTTCCAATGTAATCTTATTTAAGTGATTTGTAATATTGAGAAGAGCAAGTCCTCTCCTCCACATTTTGTTCTCTTCAATCTTTGTCAATTCATGTGTAGTTTTAAGAATATTGTAAGATCTGAAAGGAGTAGTCTCTGATCAACTACAGATCAACCTAAAGGAGATAATAACTCATCATCATGACATATTGTTTCAATGTAGAAAATTTGTGATGAGTTTGACAATGGATCAGTGAAGGCTTCATTGGGCATGCACATAATGCATTTTTGATGGGTGTGGAAGTGGGCCAGTGCCAAAAAGACCCATCTATGCATAACATCTACAATGGATGATATGGATGTCTTATTGTGAGGATGCTGCAAAAGAATAAGTCGGAAGCATGTATTCTGGAAAATCAAGGCAGACTGAAGAAAATTGATAAAACCCACATCAACATCACATACCTCATTCAAATATGATTCTCTATGTTATTCTCTTAACTTTGATGATGGATTTGATCTAGCTTATTGTTAATTTTAGGTATGTTCTATGCTTAGAGCAATTTATTTCAATTTTCACAGTTAGATCAATATCGTTTCCAGATTAGCAATCACATCAGCATTAAAGTAAACTGCAAATAGAACATAAACATAAATCGCAGAAGACAAGCCAAGATAAGAGGACACAAGATGTGGCACTAGCCAAGGACAAACCCCAATGTGGGGAAACCCTTGATCAATTCTTCTTATATGTTCTTCAATAGTTCAGCAGAGAGAGAGAGAGATAGTGCGTTTACAACGGAAATCAACACTTTGACTTAGCTAGATAAAAGCATAGATCATCTCTAAGAAGATTATACATGAGATCAGTTGAAGACATGCTGCTTCAACTGATTCTCCAAGGTGACTCCTTCAGCTATTGTTGTGTTGCATTTCGTCATCATGCTGCACCTCACCGTGCTGCACCATGTTGCACCCATCATCACTATGCTACATCTCATCATGCTCCATTAATCATGACTGTACCCATCACTGTACTGCATTATGTGCAATTGCTACACCATGTTTCCATACTAACCTATGTGCTGGCTACATCTTGCTTGCTTGTTTTCCCTAGCTTTCTTGTTGTCCCTAGCATTCTTGTTGTCCCCAGCTTTCTTATTGTCCCTACCATGCTTGTTGTCCTTTGCATGCTTGCTGTTGCATGTAGTTAGAAAGTTCCCGGCAGTTCCGGCTTTTGCCCTCTGCGTCAACTTTCCCGCTTGTTTCGGTAGTTCCGGTTGTTCCCGGAAATTCCGGCTATTCCCAACAGTTCCAAAAATTCCGACTATTCCAAGAAATTCCGGTAGTTCCGACAATTCCAGATTTTCCCAACAGTTTTGGCTTTTCCTGGCAGTTCTGACAATTCCCGGCAGTTCTGGTTTTTGTCGGCAATTCCGGCAGTTCCGGCTTTTCCCGACAGATCCGACTTCTGCCCTCTGGATTAGGACAGCGTTATCCCTTAAGATCTCCCCTCCAACTAAAACCCAAAGACAATTAGAGAGGAAGATATCCCAAGTGTGTTGAAATGACTTGAAGGCCACCTCTATTTATACTAAAACGTTGAGCACAACTAGGGTTTAGTTGGTTGCTGGCCGACCTTGACGAATTGTCCCATAACACAAATGAATTCATATCTCCATGAATACTTATCGGAATCAGATGATCTTTAGATCAATCCGACACCTCTCGATGAGAGGGATCCAAGAAAAATATCAGCTTCCATTAATAAGATGACCCACATTGAGTCTGGCCCTAGTTGGCAATTTTAATAGTCCCTCTCAACTAGGGAGAACTCCATCCACTGATCCATATGTCTGATTGTACTATCTTTGCCATTAGTGCCCTACACTGCTCTTCTTTTCTCTACTGAACCATGAAGAAGAAGAATTAATTGAGAATGTCTCATACCTTTCTCTACAGAACCGAAGTCAATTTCATTTGAAGAGAGTGTGTCACATCACTCTTACTGACCCAAAGTCAGTTTTATTGATCCTAGATCAATATCAGAAGAGAGTGTCTCAAACCACTCATACTGATCCTAGATCGGTTTCATTGATCCCAGATCAATGGAGGTCATCCTAGCATAGGGAGTATAGTAGATACATCGATGCATCCATCGATAGTACTACTATGGTACCTAACCCCATTTTCCTGCTCATTAATCAAATGAGAGGTACTTCCCATGAGTCACAGACTACATGGGTAGGATGCCTCAGCAGGAGAACTAAGTATCATATCCACAGGAGAATGAATCATCCTACCCCACAATTGCCACGGGAGAACTAATCGTCCCAGCCCACAGGAGAACTAATCATCTTGTTTCATAGTTTCCATGGGAGAACTAATCGTCCTGGCCCACAGGAGAACTAATCATCATGTTCCACAGTTACCACGGGAGAAATAATCATCATGTTCCATAGTTTCCACGAGAGAACTAATCATCCCGACCCGCATGAGAACTAATCACCATGTTTCATATTTGCCACGGGAGAACTAATCATCCCGGCCCACAGGAGAACTAATCATCTTGTTCCATAGTTTCCATGGGAGAACTAATCATCCCGAACCACAAGAGAACTAATCATCCTGTTCCACAGTTTCCATGGGAGAACTAATCATCCCGGCCCACAGGATAACTAATCTTCCTATTCCACAATTGCTACAGGAGAACTAATCATCCCGGCCCACAGGAGAACTAATCATCCTATTCCACAATCACCATGAGGTATCACAGGAGAAGGTTGAACCTGTCATCTTGTACATAGCGCACCACCAGGGGAGGGTGAGTCACCATGTGGTCATATGTTGCTCCAGTAAGTACCCCAAGCCCCCCAGGCTCCCAGAGCTCAATGCATGCAACATGCAGGACCCTTATAATAAGGTCTCTCAATGACTCCAAGTCGTTCGGGAAAGTCACAGATTTGACCTTTCCCCAGATCTTTAACAAAATGTTTGCGACCTGTAAATCAGTGTCAATACGATGGAGCCTCCTCATTCATCAACTTACCATATCCCAGATAATGCAATATCCGATGTCTATATGTTGGAGCAATCATCGAATACGGGATTCCTCAATAACGGAATCCCCCCTCTGGTTGTCACAAAGAATCACAGTGGTATTTATCATGTGTAAAAACAGCTCACTTAAGATATTTTGCAACCATGCAGCTTCACACGAGATCATACTCATAGCTATGTATTCGGTCTTGATGCTGCTTATAGCAACCGACTTCTGCTTCCTGCTCATCCATGAAATTGAAGAAGAATCCAAAGAGAATCAGCACTGAGAAGTGCTCTAATGATCCTCCACACTACCCGCCTAGTCAACATTCGAATAATCATGCAGTTTCATATTTCCGACAGTGTATCTCAATCCATGAGAGATTGTGCCACAAAGATATCTCAAAAGATTCTTCGCACCAATCTAGTGAGGCTCAACCAAATATGAGCTTAGCATGCTAACTGCAAAACATATATCCGGATGGAAATTCACAAAGAACATCAACGCGAATGAGTTTATGAAACTCATAGGCATTTCCCAAATCTAGTCCGAAATCACTACCATATAACTTCTGAAAGTTAAGATCCTCAAGGTAGTCACAGGCTTGCAGTTTATCATTCCACATCCGGAATCCAACTCCCTCTTACTTCTGCAAATGAGAGGGTCTGCACATGTCAGAAATAGGTCGTCCTCATAAGGTATTGGTATGAGAGGTCTATCATCCACAACCTTCAACCAATTGTTTGGATCGGCTTCACTCTTACTGAATCTCAGCTTCATCTGACAGCTATCAATCCTCTCATACTACGCCGAGGGAGTTTTGCTTCAAGCCATAGAGGGATTTCTTCCACCTGCATACGTGATATTCCTAATCATCAATCTCAAACCCCTCGGGTTGTTCCAAACCTGTGGACATGCTACATGAGGGGAATGGTCCCCTTGTAAGATTTTTCTTCGGTACATCTCAAACATGTACTTTCATGCTCTTTTTGATTTCAGGTATCCCTGTCACCATCTGACTCATAGACCTTCGGTGCTATGTGTCAATGGACATGGTCCCTAGTGGACTACTTGCAACTTGGTACAACCATGAACTCAAAAACATCTTTGAAAATTCTATTTTCAAACACGTACCTTTCCATCGATGAGTTCCACCTTGTAACCTTTGACTTCCATTGCTAAAATGGACACCAAGCTCTTCTTGCGATCAGGTACATAAAAGAGATTTTATAAATGAATCGAATTACCCTCATTCAATTGAGGGGTAACATTCCCTACACCCTTTTCGGGATAGGTGGCATCGGCTCCAAGTATAATCCCACGATTGTTTCCATCTCTACCAAATTAGAGAGTTCACCCTTCTATCCGATGAAGTTCCTTGAAGCACTACAATCAATAAGCTAGATTCCCAAAGAATCTGAAGGAGAGGGCCAATACAAGATAGCACTTCTTTATCTTATCAAAAACAACATTTGATTCTTCATACCTGGGGTTCCTTGCTTTCTTTGAAGAGTTGGCCATTTCCTTGATGACCTACATTGCCTGTCATTCCTTTGATCATTGAAGATGCCCGTGGAATGATTTTTATCTTCATCAAGAGATGCGTCTCTACCATTCAGACACTCCTTCGCATAATGGCCGAACATATTGCAACCAAGGCATATGTCTTTCCTTCCACCCTTAGATCCGGACTTCCCAATGAAGTGATCTTTAGGTAGGCCATCAGAAACTTTTGTTGTGCTATCCTAATAATATTCTCTACTTCGACTTCACCCTCAGTGAATTTGAAGAGGGATGAGGAATCCACTAATCCTTTTATCCTTTCCCAACTGTCTCCGGTGATTGCTCTTTCACTCTTGTTTGGGCATTTTCTTCACCTCATCTCTGATACCATGTTAATTTTAGATATGTTCTATGCTTAAAGCAATTTATTTCAATTTTCACAGTTAGCTCAATATCTTTTCTAGATTAGAAATCACATCAGCATTAAAGTAAACTGCAGATAGAACATAAACATAAATCGTAGAAGACAAGCCAAGACAAGAAGACACAAGATGTGGCGCTAACCAGGGACAAACCCCAATGTGGGAAAACCCTTGATCAATTCTTCTTATGTGTTCTTCAATAGTCCAGCAGAGAGAGAGAGAGATAGTACGTTTACAACGGAAGTCAACACGTTGACTTATCTAGATAAGAGAATAGATCATCTCTAAGAAGATGATACATGAGATCAGTTAAAGACATGCTACTTCAACTGATTCTCCAAGGTGACTCCTTCACCTATCGTTGTGCTGCATTTCGTCATCATGGTGCACCTCACTGTGTTGCACCATGCTACACCCATCATCACTATACTGCATGTCATCATGCTTCATTACTCATGACTGTACCCATCATTGTACTGCATTATGTGCCATTGTTGCACCATGTTTCCATACTAACCTATGTGTTGGTTGCATCTTGCTTGCTTGGTGTCCCTAGCTTGTTTTTTGTCCCTAGCATGCTTGTTTTCCTTTGCATGCTTGTTGTTGCATGCTAGTTTGGTAGTTCTGTCTTCTGCCCTCTACGTCAACTTTCCTAGATGTTCTGGTAGTCCCAGGTAGTTTTGGTTGTTCCCAGCAGTTCTGGTTGTTCCTGACAGTTCCGACAGTTCTGGCAATTCCGGCTATTCCCGGTAGTTCCGGCAGTTCCCAACAGTTTTGGCAATTTCGGCTGTTCCCGGAAGTTCCCGCTTTTCCCGACAGTTCCTACAGATCCCGACAGTTGCGGCAGTTCTGACTTTTCCTAGCTGTTCCCAATAGTTTCGCCTTTTCCCGACAGTTCTAGCAGTTCCAGCTTCTGCCCTCTGGATTAGGGTAGCATTATCCCTTTGGATATCTCCTCCTACTAAAACCCAAAGACAAGTAGAAAGGAAGAGATCCCAAGTGTGTTGAAATGACTTGAAGGCCACCTCTATTTCTACTAAAATGTTGAGCACAAGTGGGGTTTATTTGGTTGATGGCCGACCTTGATGAATTTTCCCATAACACAAATAAATTCACATCTCCATGAATACTTATCAGAATCGGATGATCTTTAGATCAATCCAACACCGCTCAATGAGAGGGATCCAAGAAAAATATCATCTTCCATTAATAATATGACCCACATGGAGTTTGGCCCTAGTTACCAATTTTAACACTCCCTCTCAACTAGGGAGAAATCCATCTGTGATCCATATGTCCGACTATACTATCTCTGCCATCAGTGCCCTGCACTACTCTGCTCTGCTGAGCTTTTCTTTGCTCTGCTCTACTCTACTAAACCATGAAGAAGAATAATTGATCGAGAATGTCTCATACCATTCTCTACTGACTCGAAGTCAGTTTCATCTGAAGAGAGTGTGTCACATCACTCTTACTTGCCTGAAGTCATTTTTATTGATCCCATATCAATATCACAAGAGAGTGTCTCAAACCACTCATACTGATCCCAGATCAATGGAGGCCATCCTAACATAGGGATTATGGTAGATACATCGATGCGTCCATTGCTAGTACTACTATGGTCCCTAACCCCATTTGCCTGCTCATTGATCAAATGAGAGGTACTTCAATGAGTCCTAGACTGCATGGGTAGGATGCCTCAATGGGAGAACTAATCATCCTATTCCACAATTGCCACGGGAGAACTAATCGTCTCGGCCCATAGGAGAACTAATCATCCTATTCCACAGTCACCACGGGAGAACTAATCATCTCAGCCCATAGGAGAACTAATCATCCTATTCCATAGTTGACACGGGAGAACTAATCATCCTATTCTACAGTCACCATGGGGTATCACAGGGGAAGGTTGAACCAATCATCTTGCACATAGCGCACCACCAGGGGAGGGTGAGTAGCCCTGTGGTCGTATGTTTCTCCAGTAAGTAACCAAAGCCCCCCAGAGCTCCCAGAGCTCAATGCATTGAACATGCAGGACCCTATTAAGAAGGTCTCTCAATGACTCCAAGTCATTCGAGAAAGTCATAGATATGACCTTTCCCTGGGTCATTGACAAAATGTCTGCAACTTGTACATCAGCCTCAATGCAATGGAGCCTCCTCACTCATCGACTTGCCATATCCCAGATAAGGCAGTATTTGATGTCTATCTACTGGAGCAATCATCGAATACGAGATTCCTCAATAATCAAATCCCCCCTCTGGTTGTCATAGAGAATCACAGTGGTACTCATCATGTATACAAAAAACTCACTTAAGAGCTTCTTCAACCATGTAGCTTCACACGAGATCATACTCGTAGCTATGTATTCGGTCTCGGCGGTGCTTATAGCAACCGACTTCTACTTCCTGCTCATCCATGATACCAAAGCAGAATCCAAAGAGAACCAACACTGAGAAGTGCTCTAGTGATCCTCCACATTGCTTGCCCAGTCAGCATTCGAATAATCATGCAGTTTCATATTTCCAGCAGTGTATCTCAATCCATGAGAGATTGTGCCCCAAAGATATCTTAGAAGATTCTTGGCACCAATCCAGTGAGGCTCAACCAAATATGAGCTCACCATGCTAACTGCAAAACATATATCCGGACGGAAGTTCACCAAGAATATCAACACGAATGAGTTTATGAAACTCATAGGCATTTCCCAAATCTGATCTGACATCACTACCATATAACTTCTGAAAGTTAAGATCCTCGAGGTAGTCACAGGCTTACAGTTTATCATTCCACATCCGAAATCCAACTCCCTCTTACTTCTGCAAATGAGAAGGTTTGCACCTGTCAGAAATAGCTTGTCCTCATAAGGTGCTGGTATGAGAGGTCTATCATCCACAACCTTCAAACAATGGTTTCGATCGGCTTCACTCTTAGTGAATCTCAAGTTTATCTAACAGCTATCAATCCTCTCATACTATGGCCGGGGAGTTTTGCTTCAAGCCATAGAGGGCTTTCTTCCACCTGCATACATGATATTCCTAATCATCAATCTCAAACCCCTCGAGTTGTTCCAAACCTGTGGACCTGCTACATGAGGGGAATGGTCCCCTTGTAAGATTTTCTTTCAGTACATCTCAAACATGTGCTTTCATGCTATTTTTGAATTCAAGTATCCCTGTCACCATCTGACTCACAAACCTCCGGTGCTATGTGTCAATGGACATGGTCCCCAGTGGACTTCCCGCAACTTGATACAAACCTGAACTCAAAAAATATTTGAAAATTCTATTTTCAAACACGTACCTTTCCATCAATGAGTGCCACCTCTCAACCTTTGACTTCCATTGCTGAAATGGACACCAGGTTGTTCTTGTGATTAGGTACATAAAAGAGATTTTGTAAATGAATCGAGTTACCCTCATTCAATTAAGGGGTAACATTCCCTACACCCTTTCCGAGATAGGTGGCATCGGCTCCAAGTATAATCCCACGATTGTTTCCATCTCTACCAAATTAGAGAGTGCACCCTTCTATCCAATGAAGTGCCTTGAAGCACTACAATCAATAAGCCAGATTCCCAAATAATCTGAAGGCGAGGGCCAATACAAGATAACGCTTCTTTATCTTAACAAAAACAACATTTGATTCTTCATACCTGGGGTTCCTTGCTTTCTTTTAAGAGTCGACCATTTCCTTGATGACCTGCATTACTTGTCATTCCTTTGATCATTGAAGATTCCCCTGGAATGATTTTTATTTTCATCAGTAGATGTGTCTCTGCCATTCAGACACTCCTTTGCATAATGGTTGAACTTAATAATTGCAACCAAGGCATCTGTCTTTCCTTCCACCCTTAGATATGGACCTCCCAGTGAAGTGATCTTTAGGTAGGCCATCAGAAACTTTTGTTGCACTATTATGATAATATTCTCTACTTCGACTTCACCCTCGGTGAATTTGAAGAGGGATGAGGAATCCACTGATCCTTTTATCCTTTCCCAACTGTCTTCAGTGATTGCTCTTTCACTCTTGATTGGGCATTGTCTTCACCTCAGCTCTGATACCATGCTAATTTTAGATATTTTCTATGCTTAGAGCAATTTATTTCAATTTTCATAGTTAGCTCAATATCTTTTCCAGATTAGCAATCACATAAGCATTAAAGTAAACTACAGTTAGAACATAAACATAAATCGTAGAAGACAAGCCAAGACAAGAGGATACAAGATGTGGTGCTAGCCAAGGACAAACCCCAATGTGGGGAAACCCTTGATCAATTCTTCTTATATTTTCTTCAATAGTTCAACAGAGAGAGAGAGAGATAGTACATTTACAATGGAAGTCAACACTTTGACTTATCTAGATAAGAGCATAGATCATCTCTAAGAAGATGATACATGAGATCAATTGAAGACATGTTGCTTCAACTAATTCTCCAAGGTGACTCCTTCACCTATCATTGTGTTGCATTTCGTCATCATGGTGCACCTCACTCTGCTTCACCATGATGCACCCATCATCACTTTGCTGCATCTCATCATGCTTCATTAATCATGACTATACCCATCATTGTACTGCATTATGTTCCATTGCTGCACCATGTTGCCATACTGACCTATGTGTTGGCTGCATCTTGTTTTCTTGTTGTCCCTAGCTTGCTTGTTGTCCCTAGCATGCGTTTGTCCTTTGCATGCTTGTTGTTGCATGATAGTTCGACAGTTCCGAGCAGTTCCGGCTTCTACCCTCTGCGTCATCTTTCCCAGCTGTTTCGACTATTCTCGGCAGTCCCAACAATTCTGGAAATTCTGGCTATTCCCGGAAGTTCCGGCAGTTCCCAGCAATTTCGGTAAATTCGACTATTCCTGACAGTTCTGGCAGTTCCAGCAATTTTGGCTATTCCCGACAGTTCCAACTTTTCCCAACAGTTGCAGGCAATTCTGGCTTTTGTCGGCAGTTTTGGCTTTTCCCGACAATTCTAGTAGTTCTCGGCAGTTCTGGCTTGTGCCCTCTAGATTAGGGCAGCGTTATCCCTTAGGATCGATCCTCCTACTAAAACCCAAAGACAAGTAGAGAGGAAGAGATCCCAAGTGTGATGAAATGACTTGAAGACCACCTATATTTATACTAAAACGTTGAGCGCAAGTGGGGTTTATTTGGTTGTTGGCCGACCTTGACGGATTGTCCCATAACACAAATAAATTCATATCTCCATGAATACTTATCAGAATCGGATGATCTTTAGATCAATCTGACACCTCTCGATGAGAGAGATCCAAGAAAAATATCAGCGTCCATTAATAAGATGACCCACATGGATTTTGGCCCTAGTTTCCAATTTTAACACTCCCTCTCAACTAGGGAGAACTCCATCCGCTGATCCATATGTCCGACTATACTATCTCTGCCATCAGTGCCCTACACTGCACTGCTTTGCTTTGCTCTGTTGAACCATGAAGAAGAATAATTGATCGAGAATGTCTCATACCATTCTCTACTAACCCAAAGTCAGTTTCATCTGAAGAGAGTGTGTCACATCACTCTTACTGGCCCGAAGTCAGTTTTCTTGATCCCAGATCAATATCACAAGAGAGTGTCTCAAACTACTCATACTGATACCAGATTAGTTTCATTGATCTCAGATCAATGGAGGTCATCCTAGCATAGGGAGTATGGTAGATACATCGATGTGTCCATCGATAGTACTACTATGGTCCCTAACCCCATTTCCCTGCTCATTGATCAAATGAGAGGTACTTCCCATGAGTCCCAGACTGCATGGGTAGGATGCCTCGACAGGAGAACTAATCATCCTATCCACAGGAGAACTAATCTTCCTGCCCCACAGTCGCCATGGGAGAACTAATCATCCTATTTCATAGTTTCCACAGTAGAACTAATCATCTCGACCCACATGAGAACTAATCATCTTGTTCCACAGTTTCTAGGGGAGAACTAATCATCCTGGCCCACATGAGAACTAATCATCCTATTCCACAGTTTCCACGAGAGAATTAATCATCCCAGCCCACAGGATAACTAATCATCATATTCCACAGTTGCCACGGGAGAACTAATCATCCCTGCCCACAGGAGAACTAATCATCCTGTTCCACAGTCACCATGGGAGAACTAATCATCCCGACCCACAGGAGAACTAATCATCCTATTCCACAATTGCCACGGGAGAACTAATAATGCTGGCCTACAAGAGAACTAATCATCCTATTCCACAGCACAGGGGCTTCATTGAATGAACCTCTAACATATCACGTGCGTTCGTGGCATACTAAACAATACCCTTAATTTGACAAAGTATTTGAAAATACCTCTAAAAATCACATTATTTAACCCCCTACCAATATGAACCCAATACAACTTCCCAATTTCAAAAACTCCTACTTTCACTAGATATTGTAGGTTTCCATTTTTTCATTAGCATTTTTTATACCCCTTTATATTTTTTCATTAACTTTGAGCTCCATTTTTTATACTTGCTAATATTAAAACCCTCTAACCCCTATTATATCCACAATATATTGTGTCATTTTTCCCTCAATATATATCCCCCAATATGAACCCACGTGGTATGGTATTGCTCCCCCAGTGAAGCCCCTGTGTTCCATAGTCACCACAGGGTATCACAGGGGAAGGTTGAACCTGTCATCTTGTACATAGCGCACCACCACGGGAGGGTGAGTCGCCCTGTGGTCGTATGTTGCTCTAGTAAGTACCCCAAGCCCCCCAGAGCTCCCAGAGCTCAATGCATGCAACATGCAGGACCCCTATAAGAAGGTCTCTCAATGACTCCAAGTCATTCGGGAAAGTCACAGATTTGACCTTTCCCCGGGGCTTTGACATAATGTCTACGACCTATACATCAGTCTCAATGCGATAGAGCCTCCTCGCTCATCGACATACCATATCCCAGATAAGGTAGTATCTGATGTCTATCTGTTGGAGTAATCATCGAATATGGGATTCCTCAATAATTGAATCCCCCTTCTGGTTGTCACAGAGAATCATAGTGGTATTCATCATGTGTACAATCAACTCACTTAAGAGCTTCTGCAACCATGCAGCTTCACATGACATCATACTCGTAGCTATGTATTCGGTCTCGATGGTGCTTATAGCAACCGACTTCTACTTCCTTCGCATCCATGATATCGAAGCAAAATCCAAAGAGAACCAACAATGAGAAGTGCTCTAGTGATCCTCCACACTGCCTGCCCAGTCAGCATTCGAATAATCATTCAGTTTCATATTTCCGGTAGTGTATCTCAATCCATGAGAGATTGTGCCCCGAAGATATCTTAGAAGATTCTTGGCACCAATCCAGTGAGACTCAACCAAATATGAGCTCACCATGCTAACTGCAAAACATATATCCGGACGGAACTTCACCAAGAACATCAACGTGAATTTGTTTATGAAACTTAGAGGCATTTCCCAAATCTAGTCCGACATCACTACCATATAACTTCTGAAATTTAAGATCCTTGAGGTAGTCACAGGCTTATAGTTTATCATTCCACATCCAGAATCGAACTCCCTCTTACTTCTCCAAATGAGAGGATCTGCGCATGTCAAAAATAGGTCGTCCTCATAAGGTGCTAGTATGAGAGGTCTATCATCCACAACCTTCAAACAATGGTTTGGATCGACTTCACTCTTAGTGAATCTTACCTTCATCTGATAACTATCAATCCTCTCATACTACACCTGGGGAGTTTTGCTTCAAGCCATAAAGGGCTTTCTTTCACCTGCATACGTGATCTTCCTGATCATCAATCTCAAACCCCTTGGGTTGTTCCAAACCTGTGGAATTGCTACATGAGGGGAATGGTCCCCTTGTAATATTTTCCTTCGGTACATCTCAAACATGTACTTTCATGCTCTTTTTGAATTCAGGTATCCCTGTCACCATCTGAATCACAGACCTCTAGTTCTATGTGTCAATGGACATGGTCCCCAGTGGACTTCTTGCAACTTGATACAACCCTGAACTCAAAAACATCTTTGAAAATTCTATTTTCAAACACGTACCTTTCCATCAATGAGTGCCACCTCGTAACCTTTGACTTCCATTGTTGAAATGGACACCAGGTTCTTCTTGCAATTAGGTACATAAAAGATATTTTGTAAATGAATCAAGTTACCCTCATTCAATTGAGGGGTAACATTCCCTACACCCTTTTCGAGATAGGTGGCATCAGCTCCAAGTATAATCCCACGATTGTTTCCATCTCTACCAAATTAGAAAGTGCACCCTTCTATCCGATGAAGTGCCTTGAAGCATTAAAATCAATAAGCCAGATTCCCAAATAATCTGAAGGAGAGGGCCAATACAAGATAACGCTTCTTTATCTTATCAGAAACAACATTTGATTCTTCATACCTAGGGTTCCTTGCTTTATTTGAAGAGTCGGACATTTCCTTGATGACCCGCATTACCTGTCATTCCTTTGATCATTGGAGATGTCCCTAGAATGATTGTTATCTTCATCAAGAGATGTGTCTCTGCCATTCAGACACTCATTCGCATAATGGCCAAACTTATTGCAACCAAGGCATCTACCTTTCCTTCCACCCTTAGATCTGGACTTCCCAATGAAGTGATCTTTAGGTAGGCCATCAGAAACTTTTGCTGCGCTATTCTGATAATATTCTCTACTTCGACTTCACCCTTGGTGAATTTGAAGAGGGATGAGGAATCCACTGATCCTTTAATCCTTTCCCAACTGTCTTCGGTGATTTCTCTTTCACTCTTGCTTGGGAATTGTCTTCTCCTCAGCTCTTATACCATGTTAATTTTAGATATGTTCTATGCTTAGAGCAATTTATTTCAATTTTCACAGTTAGCTCAATATCTTTTCCAAATTAGCAATCACATCAGCATTAAAAGTAAACTACAGATAGAACATAAACATAAATCGCAAAAGACAAGCCAAGACAAGAGGACACAAGATGTGGTGCTAGCTATGGACAAACCCCAACGTGGGGAAACCCTTGATCAATTCTACTTATATGTTCTTCAATAGTCCAGCAAAGAGAGAGAGAGAGAGATAGTATGTTTACAATGGAAGTGAACACTTTGGCTTATCTAGATAAGAGCATAGATCATCTCTAAGAATATGATACATGAGATTAGTTGAAGACATGCTGCTTCAACTGATACTCCAAGGTGACTCATTCAACTATCGTTGTGTTGTATTTCGTCATCATGTTGCACCTCACCGTGCTGCACCCATCATCACTATGTTGCATCTCATCATGCTTCATTAATCACGACTGTGCCCATCATTGTACTGCATTATGTGCCATTGCTGCACCATGCTTCCACACTAACCTATGTGTTGGCTTCATCTTACTTGCTTGTTTTCCCTAGCTTGCTTGTCGTCCCTAACATGATTGTTGTCCTTTGCATGCTTGTTGTTGCATGCTAGTTCAGCGGTTCCCTATAGTTTCAGCTTCTGCTCTCTGCGTCAGCTTTCTTGGCTGCTCCGGCTTTTCCCGGCAATTCCGGCTATTCCCGGAAGTTGTGATACTTCCGACAATTCTAGTTATTCCCGGCAGTTCCGATAGTTCTGGCAATTCTGGCTATTCCCGGAAGTTTCAGCTTTTCCCAGTAGTTCCAGCAGTTCGTGACAGTTCTGGAAGTTTTGAATTTTCCCGGTAGTTCCATATTTAGCCAACAGTTCTGGCATTTCCAACTTTTCCCGGCAGTTCCCAGCAATTCTGACTTTTTCTCTCTAGATTAGGGTAGCATTATCCCTTAGGATCTCTCCTCCTACTAAAACCCAAAGACAAGTAGAGAAGAAGAGATCCCACGTGTGTTGAAATGACTTGAATTCCACCTCTATTTATACTAAAACGTTAAGCACAAGTGGCATTTATTTGGTTGTTGGTTGACCTTGACGAATTGTCCCATAACACAAATAAATTCATATCTCCATGAATACTTATCGGAATCGGATGATCTTTAGATCAATCCAACACCTCTCGATGAGAGAGATCCAAGAAAAATATCAGCTTCCATTAATAAGATGACCCAAATGGAGTTTGGCCCTAGTTGCCAATTTTAACAATTATGCCCCGCGTTTAAGTGAAAGTCTTGGTGGAAAAACAATACAGGTCGTGAGATACCCCAAGCATGTTTTTAGTGTGTAGATCCATACTTGTTGCTATTCATTATTTTTTAATGTTTATGATGATGAAGGTTACTGCTCTCAGTTTTGTTCATGTATGGTATAGCCAGATGTAGACTATGTGATGGGATAGCTATTTTTTCATATAAGCATGTGGAAGTTAAATTTTAGTGCCTCTGGGGAACAAGGGTCATCTCCCTGAAAAAATACTTTGTACAAAATTTTGAGGATCCAGCCAGCGTAGTTTTTCCTGAAGAGATTTCCAATAATAAGCAAGAAGAAATAGTTGTGTTATATAACGCTTCAATAGGGAGAAAAAAATGCTTCATTTGGGTTTTTATCATCTTTTCAGTGCGTTGTTAGTGTAGAAAATACATCTACTACCTTATATTCATATCATTGTGCCATTTATTAAGGAGAAGATTAATATCATTAGAGATTCAACTTAACCTTTATGCACTGAGTTAATTAGGTATTGAATTAATTTGTGATGTATTAAGTTTTGGGAGAGTAGGCCCGTAGGGTTGAATTTTTATTTATGTTCATTATTGGTTAAAGACTACGTCTAGTTCAAACAACTTTCTGTGGGATTTTTTTTCTTAGAATTAGTCCAAGTTAGATGGATATGAAATTTATTTTAGTTTTTAAGATGGAATTTAAAATCATTTTTATTATAAATATTTTTTTAGTTTTGTTTAATTATTATATGCAAATTTATATTATGAATAAATTATAAATCTAATTTATATTAAGTTGTAAAAAAGGTAATAACATGAATCAAGATAATACAAAGAATTAGTTCATGGATTGCATCTATATTGGTGATTGATTGCATAGATTAAAGAAACTCATAATTCTTTCAAATATATGTAATCCTCTTCAACATATAATTTTTTTTATTGGAGTTACGATGATCTTAAATGGAGTTTCAAGAAGATGCTTGAGGTGTTCCTATTCTATTAGCCTTTAAACCATTTTCGAAGTACCCACTAATGCTCCATGACATCTCTACAATTTAAGGAGAATTATAGCATCTATTCATCCTTGAGGTCAAATTCGAAAATAAGAAATGTGTAGCATAAGTCTCACGTAGATGTTTGGAGTGAAGTTGTGGCTTTTCCATTGGTGCCCTAAATAAGAATGTGATCAATGTCTCCATTGCCAATGATTTAATAAATGGTGTCCTAAATAAGAATGTGACCAATGTCTTCCTTGCCAACGATCTAATAATGCTCTTTGCATAGAGGAATATATTAGAAAGTAGCTATTTTATGGAACTATGTGTCTCATGGATTCATAAACCTCTTCATTTAGATCAGTTTCTCAAGGAAGACATGACATTTTTATGGTACTCCCAAAACATCTAGTATAGGTCACCACACTTGAACCCATTCTGTAGAATGCTTCATGTTGGTATAGGTTGGTATTGTGGTGCAATCCAACATCAACTCAATTACAGGCTCTTTCTTCTTCATAGATTTCCTATAAGTCATATTGAAATATTGCTGATTATCCATAAAAACAATAACATAGATTAATAGTTTTACCCTAAAAACAAATAAAATGCATACATGGAAATAAACCTCAAATTTTGTTTTACCAAATCCAATGATGCTTTAAATGGACATGTTACAAGTTGTGTGTTAATGATGCATGATAGGCATATCTATGAGAAAAATCTCAAAGGTAATATTTTTGTTGTGATCATATGCATATTTCACTACATACTAATTAAAAAATTTAGATAGTGATTAATGTTATCACCTACAATTTGTGGAATGCATATATTCTAAAATAAGGATTAGCAATTATTTTGTCTATCATATTTTTTTGAAAATGATATTATAGGTTAAGTAGTAGCCATTGTATATGACAACATAACCATAATTTTTCAAGTTTGTATGTGAAGTTTTTTTCCAAACATGTTGAATTTAATCATTGTTAAATATTGTAGAATATATGCTTAAGTTGGAGAAACACAATTGTGAAACTTCTATAAGTGAAAGAAAAAGCTATGTTGGATCAATTTTGCGATTAGTTCAAAGATTGTAGTTCCAATTATTTGAGATGTGCAATTATTGAAAGTCTCATCCTTCAAAAAGAGCTTCAATAGATAATAGAAGAATGATCTAACTAATATAGTCAAATCTAAATTTTATAAGCGATAATTCCACTAATACCTCTCATATAAGAAAAGAAATATTTTTAAATTTATAAATGAGACATTTCATATACTTCTAATATAAGTATTTATGTTTTGTCATATTTATGTTCTTGTGTCATTCTCAAGATGTACTAATCTCTATATGTTTATTTTTGGTTCTTATTTTAGACTTTTAAAAGAGACAAATCACTAGTATTTTTGTTTCGTCATATTTATGTTCTTGTGTCATTCTCAAGATGTAGTGATATCTATATGCTTATTTTTGGTTCCTATTTTAGACTTTTAAAAGAGACAAATCACTAGTAAAGTTTGAAAAAGTTTGATCTTTTAGATCTCTCACAAGAAATGGGGTATATTTTGAATTTTTTCTATATGTAACAACTTTTTATTAACGCAAAGATTGCTATTTTTTTTTTCTTTTTGAAAATGAAATATAAAGATAATATATTATTTTCAATTGAAATACATTTTTTTAAGCTTTTCATTATGGAAGGGAAACATGAATATATGTCCTTCTAATTGAAATTAAGAACAACCCTTCAAATTTGATCATTGATCGTGGTACGTGTTTTTTTCAAAGAAGAAAAAGCACCATCATATATTATTCAAACAGAGGATGCTTGCAGAGCATGGATTTAGAATCCCTGAGTCAAAGAACATGAATAAGGATGATGGATTACATAGGAAAGATTATGTGGTATAGAAATAGCCAGAGGCAGCTAGCAAAAACTCCCAAAAATGGCAGCTATAGTAGAAAGGAAAAACAGAGATGAGTAGATTATCCATAGTATCAAAACTATCGATGCAATGAAATAACCAACTCCACATCCAATATCCGAACAAGAAGGAATTAAGCCTCTAGTGAACATGAAGCAAAAAGTAGCAGCAAGAGAAACCGCCAACAATTAAAAAATGTTAATGGCTAAAGAGCAGGAGATCCAATTCAAAAATGGAACAAAAGAAGAGATAGAAGGCGATCTATCCTGAGTGAAGAAGAGAATCTAAGATGAATTCCTGGGAGTGGATCAAACTCAGGGAGGCAAAACATCTGCTTTTGGACAAAATATCATCTTCCTTGGTGTATTCATGATAGATGTGAGAGGAGATCTGAAGGAATTATTATGACAGAGCTTTGATCCGTTGTTGCCAGGAGAGAAGATTCAAAGTTTGGAGATTACATCTGTTGTTGACCCAATAGATAATAAATTTAGAGTCCCCAAAGATGGGAATGCTTGTTAATACAATCCATGAATAATAGTAGAGAGTACCCCATAAGGCCAGAAGTTCGGCCCTAGTATTCAAACCCTTTCCACTGAACCAAAAGAATCTGAAGAGGTGATCGCAGTCTAGATAAATGATCATTTTGCAGCCGCATGATCCAAAGGAACTGGCTCCATCAAAGAAGCCAACAGGAAAGGAATACAAAATATTAAAGGAGGAGAGGGAGGAGTGAGGAGAAGGGGAGGGTTCAGGAGAAAATTCTTTAAAGTAGGCCACGATCGAAGAGTTGGTTCTATAGACAGTAGGCTAGGTGGAATCGAATATTAGTACATTACAAGCTCTCTAAATGCCGCACAAGAGAAAAAAGGGAAGGGCCCTGAGGGTTTTATGCATAGAAAATCAGTGATGCAGGTAGTCAAGGATGTGATCCCAGATCAAGACAGTTGAGGAATCCAGGATACTAAGCACCTCAAACCATACTGATCTATACAAAAGGAAAAGAAGAAAAATATGACAGACCTCCTCACTGTGTTCCCTGCATAGAAAACAATGTCACAGACCCTAGAACCCCCTCTTAGAAAGGTTATCCCAAGTCAATATTCGATTGTGTTCCGCCAACCATAGGAATCATTTGAGCTTTAGGGGAACTTGCTAGCACAAAGACCTGGGGAGCTATGAAAAGGGCAATGGCAACTCTGATTGTTGGCCAGTGATTTGATAGGCTTGTTTAACATTGATTTGTCCATTGTGGAAGCCTTCCTTCCAAATTAGTTTGTCCTCCTATTGAGATAGAGTGATCCCAGAAAGTTGGATATTATGAATATACGTTGACCATTCAAGAGATAGATGAGCTGGAATGTTCAGTGAATGGGCATCCAACCAATGTGATGTGAAGGAACCTACTTCCGTAAAAATTGTTATATATTTGAGCACCTGAATATTCACACCATGGAGAAAGGAAATCAATGGAAAAGAAAGAGTGAGAGGACCATCCATACCAAAGAAGATGTCAAGGCCGATTTTTGCAAAAGATCAGTTGCCAATGTTACAAGATAAATTTGCTAGGAACCAGTGTTTTGAAAGGAGCAGAATTCTCCATCATTGAGATATCTTTGTCGGCATAGGAGCACCATTTTAGATCCACCCCACCAGTTTCTTGTTATGAAGGTACTTTTCTTTAATAATCCTTCCCCAAATTTCATCACCATTGACAACCCTGCCAAGATTATTTACAAGAAGAGCCAGATTGAAATTTTATGTGTTTTTGAGGCCCCATCCACCATTATCAACCAGTCTAGACATCAAATCCAACATAAAAAGATGAATTTTATTATGGTCTCCACGAGATCCAACCCAAAGGAATTGAGAAAAAATGTTATTAATCTTATGGATGACGCCCTTGGGGATTTTATAAATGTGCATCCAATAGATTGATGTGGTCTGCAAGACTGATTTTATGAGGATGAGCCTTCCACTTAGGGAAAGCCATTTGTGTGACAAAATGAAGAGTCACCGCTCTAGTTTGTTAATCGGCCAGGACCAGTTTTTGTTCCCATATCCCAGTGGTTTCAAAGCAAAACCCAAGTAAGTGAAACCCCCATCCAAGGGGTTGGAATGGACTCCAAACATCGCTGCAATTTCTTTCAGTCTTTCCCCTTCATAGTCCAGCGATATTAGGATAGACTTATTCTTCTTCATGATAAATATTGTTGCCTATCCAAAAGTAAGGAGAATGTCATGCAATACCATCCACTCACTAATGTTTGATTTTCCGATGGCCAAGAAATCGTTAGCAAACATTAGGTGAGAAATTGCTATGTTTGTTGTGATACAACAACCAAAGAATCTTCCTTGTGTCTTAGCTACAACAATGCTTTTGCTCAGGCCATCGATAACCAAAAGGAAGAGAAGAGGAGATAAGGCACATTCATGTCAAAGTCCTATCGATGCAACAAAGAAATCTATGGGACTACCATTGATCAGGATGAAAAATTGGTCGAAGAGATACACGATTTTTCCAATCTGACATGATTGGCCCAATGCCAATCTTAAATAGAATCATCCATAATAATTCCTAATAAACACAGTTGAATTCTTTGGAGACATTGATCGTCATTAGGCAAGCATCAATATATCGAGATTTGATGGAATGGATGCACTCTTGTGCAATGCCATCTGCATCGTGGATCTGGAACTTCTCAAGGAAGCCAAACTATTCCAGAGAGATGTATAAAGAAAGAAGTGGTTTGATCTGGATGGAAATTATTTTGGAAATGAGTTTATATATCATGTTGCATAGAGAAATCGATCGAAAATCTGAGAAGGATTCCATATCTTTGGATTTTGGGATTAGGGTGATAAAATTTGTGTTCACCACCTAAGAGACCCTACCAAGTCCTCTATAATCCTCCACTAAGTCAGTGATTTAATCGATCATTATTTCCTAAAAATGTAAGAATAGTTCTATGGTCCAACCATCTGGGTCAGGGCTCTTGCCTCTAGCCATATTTAAGAGTTGGAAGAATTTTGTCTTTGATAACAAGGCATTCCAATAGAGAGGATGTCTCTGGATCAACCATTTGGGGGAATAGGTAAATGAAGTCCATATATTTTACTGAGAAAGAAGCATCTCTAGCTCACAAGGAAGTTTGGAAGTATCTGAATGCTTCTTTTTTAATCTCATTTTTCTCATGGAGTGTTTCCCCAGCGTCATTCTTGATTTTCGAGATTGAATTTTTCTATCAATTCCTAGAATTCAGCCTGTGAAAATGTATGGTGTTTTTATCCCCTTCATCGACCCACATCTCTCGACTCTTCAGTTTCCATTCCTCTGCTTGACACAAGAAGATTTGTCTATTTCCCTATCCAAATATGCTAATTTCTATTTGGAAGACTCGAAGAAGTAGTCAGTGGATTAAGGATCTTCCAAAGATTTTATTCGAGCATATATTTGAATTATTTTTCTAATCCTGGTGAATTTCTATTGATGGGCCCATCTTCAAACCACATGTTTAAGCTTTTTCATCTTGCGTCAATGGTTGTCCATGGCCGAATTGTCTACACCCTGATTGTATTTAGTCTAGAAATCCCTGACCAATGTGGTAGATTCTTGTTCTTTCAGACAAAAATGATTAAACGTAAAGGGAGTGGGATTCCCTTTTGTTATGTCTATCCAAAACAGGAAGATTGGAAAATGATCAAACGTTTGTGAGGAAAGACTCCATGTGTTCAGTGTAGTGAGGTGGGTTGCTAGACCTTTCTTCACCATGAAATGATCAAGTCTTTTTGAAATGCATTTTGAGCCCCATCTGTCATTCCTCCATTTCGAGCCAAATATGTCAGGCCTATTGTCTGAAAAAAAAAAAAAAATTCGAGAGAATAGAACCTTGAAAGTTGTTGTGAGAGAATATGGCATGCTCTAATCTCCCCATACCTCTTAATTATCTGTAGTGGGGTTAAAATCTCTCTGTGGTGCAAGTAAATTCTCAGTGCGGACACAAACAATTATTCTAGCCTAAAAGAGTGGGTCTAGCCACAAAAAAACAATTGATGGAAAATATCCTTAAGATAAAATCAATTAAGAGGGCCTACCTTTTAGAAAACTATTCTGCTTGGTAATGATCTTGCTTCCTCACTCCATCTATCTTCCATTTCCTTCCTTCGAATACCTGAAACAAGCAAACAACGACAACAAAAAATGTGATAGCATACAATATTGTATTCAGACTACTTAATAGGTTAAGGAACATTAAGCCATAAAGATGTCAAATGGCACTTCATGTAGGAAATCAATTAATAGTTGCATTCATATAAATTAGAAAGAGATTACAACAGGTGCTTTGACATTGCTAGTCTCCTCCGATGTATCTGGGTTCCCACACTTCTGCTAGCACTTCATGGATAGCCCCAACAATGGAAGTTTTAAGGCCTCTTCCATCTAGTCTCAAATCAAACCAAAACACACTATTCTCCCTCAAACATACACTAGAAAGCTACAAGCTATAGATGACTTGTTGATCATTCAAACTCACTCCAAAACTAGTTTAGCTTGGGAAAATAGAGGTTTATATAGCTTGAATGGATGGGAGATGGTTCCTCTCATCATGGGAGAAGGTCATATCTCTTGAGTTTGTTCCATCCTAATAGGTGCAAGGATCCCAAACTAACTTCCTCGGCTCCATCCAGCCCAACCATCTACCAGACTTCCGTTACGAAGCTTCTAGAGCTCGAAGCTTCGACACCATATTTAAAAAACTTGCCAAAAGAGGATCGACGCGAATGGAAAAGGGCTCAGTCGCTCTGAACGGAGCTAGGGCTAGTTTTAATCTCTGCAAATTAACATGAGGAGGAAACTGGTCAGTAGCATCGATCTTGTAAACTGGGATAAAAGGAAGATTCTTGGGAAATGATGCAAAGGGGAATTATTTTTATCATGAAGAGGTACATACAGGGAGTTTCTTCATGATGGGAAAGCATGTCAGGTTCACTATAGAGGTCCTCCAAGATCGTGGACAGGGAGTACAGGGACAATGAAAAAATTATGTGTAACAGATGCCCCCTAAAGAATGAAGCCTAAACTAGAGTGGGGTGAAATAATTTACAAGTGGATGTGGGGAACCGGAGTCCATCGTCGGAAAACCTACAAGCAAGCACAGATACATATACATCACTGAAAACTCTGACTAATGATACATGAATCGTGGTATGGATGCAACCATCTAGAGAATGATCATGTAAATGGATCCAAGACATGGGTGCAACCACCCAATAGAAAGGGTCATAATGAAACCAAGGTATGGTCGCAGCCATCCAATAATGAGAAGGATCACATATAACAACTCATGGTATGGTCGCAACCATCTATCTGAAAGAGACCTGTATATCAATATGATCATGTCACATTGCCTCACAACCAAGACTAGTGTAATCTAAGCCCAAGGTCTTGCACTCCAAACAATCCGATGACAGTAAAAATCCTAACATGTGAATGAACATGTTGAAGTCGAACATGCTAGAAAGTCGCTTGATTATTGGTCAATGATGTGAACAGTTAACAATCGTGAGAGAAACCACCAATAATGACAATGGATCTCAAGGTACCAGCAGTATAGTTCATGGAATGTGAATAAAGGAACTGATGTCGAACACCCGTGAAATCACTCGATCGAAAGCCAATGATGTGAGCTTTTCGTCGAGTGCGAAGAACTTGCCATCAGGGCATGCAAGCTCTAAGGTACTGGAAGGGAGTCTCTCGGCCAACTTCCTGGATAATGAGCTGAAGTCGACAGGAAACAGCTGTGTCGAAGGAGGGCCATGATGTATCCCACACCATTGACATGAGACAAAGGGATGCAAATGATTTCAGATGATACAAAGAATCAGGAGTAAGTGTAACTATAGAAGGACTAACTCTTGAACATATCGGTGACACAACTTTGGAGTTTGGCAGCTTTTGGATACATTGGATTGATGGTCATAATGACGTCTAGCGCACGTAGTTAACTGGGGGTTAGAGTGGGGGCAGAGCCCGCCATTCGTTGTGCCGATTATGTAGTGGGCGGACAACAGGGCCCCCTGTCCAAGGGGTTTGAGGGGGGCGGGTAGCCCCCCTCTATGGCGTCCAGGGCAGCGCCTCGGGAAATTTTTTTTTTGGACCCTATATTAGGTTGGGCGAACCTACCTATCATTTTGTGCATGAATTTCACACATGGTTTTGGACGCAATGGTTTTTTGGTCCATGGTTTTGGACGTGATGGTTTTTCGGTCCATTGTTTTGGACGCGATGGTTTTCGGTCGATGGTATTGGATGCTTTGGCATGTATAAATATGTATTGTAACATTGAAAGGAACATAATGAAAAATCAATTTGGTAGTCCCGGTTTTTGGATCCAAGGGAAAATCTTTGTGTATATGTGTTTTATGTGTTATGCTCTCGCATTGTTTATTTTCTGTGTTTTAGAATTCATATGCAGGTAATTTTTGTACGGGGTTAAAACCTACATATGGTATCAAAGCTATTTTGGCTTCAAGGAGATGCCTTTGTCACTGAGCGGTTTCGCTCGGGCCTGTGGTAGACCCTGTTCAGTGGGAGACCTGTGGGATCGATTCTGGTGGTGAAAGAAGATGGCGAGCAGTGGAAAGATAGAGATCGAGAAATTTAATGGTCAAATTTTTGAGTTGTGGAAACTCAATATGGAGGATCTGTTGGTGGATAAATATCAGTGGATCACGGTAGATCTGGGTACTAAACCAACAGGGGTATCCAATGAAGAATGGAAGAAGTTGAATCGGAAGGCAAAGAGCACAATACGATTGTGTGTCTCGGGTTCAGTATTGCTTAATGTATCAGGGGAAGCTACGGCTAAGGCTTTGTGGGACAAGTTAGGGACTTTGTGCCAATCTAAGTCTCTGGTGAATAAACTGTTCCTACGGAAAAAGTTTCATAACCTGAGGATGAAAGCTGGAGACTTGGTGACAGAGCATATGAACGCATTTAATACTATGGTAAGTTAGTTATTATCTATTGATATTAAAATTTTAGATGAAGATAAGTGCATTATTTTGTTGTGTTCTCTACCAGATTCATGGGATAGTCTGGTTATTGCAATAGGTAGCAATGCAACTTCCTTGCAATTTGATGAAATAGTCTCATCCTTGCTGACGGAGGAGATGAGATGGAAAAATATGGAGATCCAGAATGGTGATGCCTTGTCTATACGAGGATGGTCCCAGAATAGAAACAAAAACAAGTCATCGAGTGGTTGATCTAAATCTAGAGGGAGATCTAAATCTCCAGGAAAACCTGTAAAGGTGGCTTGCTGGAAATGCGGAAGGGCGCTACAAAAGGAACTGTAAATCTAAAGCTCTTGACAAAGGAAAGGGATCTGATGATGCTCCTTTTGCAGAGGCAAAAACCACCTCAGATGAAGGTGGGGATGTGTACTTGGCTTCTTCAAGTACACACATAGATAATGAGGCATGGTTGATTGACTCAGGTGCATCCTTTCACTTCACTCCCCATAGAGAGTGGTTCTGAGAGTATGAGAAATACGATGGTGGTGATGTCTTCTTAGGGGATGATATGAAGGCTATAATCATTGGTCACGGAAAAGTAACATTGAATTTGCAAGGTAGAAGGGTTAGAACACTTTCGAGTGTTCTGCATATTCCTACATTGGCCAGAAATCTGATTTCTGTAAGCAAGTTGGATGATGCAGGTGTAAAAATAGTGTTCAAGAAGGATACCTGCAAGATTGTTCGGGGAGCACTGGTATTGATGTGTGGAGTTAAATTTGAAACTTTGTACAAGCTGCAAGGTAGCACTGTTGTTGATGGGTGCAACAGTTTTATGGTTCCTGAAAGTGGAGTAGAAAATCTAGTGGTCTCTGGAGAGAAGACCATGTTGTGGCATCAAAGGCTTGGACATATTGGAGAGAAGGGCCTTTGAATACTTCATGGTAAAGGTATGGTAGAAGGTATGAGTAATAGCTCTTTGGATTTTTATTTATGTGAAAATTGTGTATATGGGAAGCAGAATCGGGTGAGTTTCCCCTCTGGTGGTAAGAGGGCGAAATAGATATTAGAGCTTATGAACAGTGTTGTGTTTGGACCTATGAAGATTCCATCATTAGGTAAGTTTGTGTACTATGTATCATTTATAGATGACTTCTCAAGGAATACATGGAAATATTTCCTTAAGAAGAAATCTGAAGTCTTTGACAAGTTTAAATAATTTAAGGCTCTAGTGGAAAACTAGACAGAGAAGAAGATAAAGGTGTTGAGATTAGATAACGGTGATTGAGGTTCAAAGAGGAGAAAAATGTTATTAAACATGAAGTCCCATCAAAGGAACCTGAAAAGATAGAGTTTGAGCTAAAGGAGGAAGAATCAGACTCTATAGCAGAAGAGGAATCAGAAGATGAAGAGCCACAAACTCCGATTGTAAGAAGATCAGTTCGAGAAAGAAGGCAGCTAGAAAGGTATAGTCCATCTGCTTTTTGTTCAAATTTTTCTTTATCTATTACTGATGATGATCCGAGAACTATGAAGGAAGTAGTAGATTCAGAGGATGGAAAACTCTAGAAAGAGGCCATGGTTGATGAAATGTCATCTTTGCACAAAAATGAGGCTTTGGATCTATTGGAGTTGTCGGCAGGAAGGAAACCCATTGGAAAAAAATGGGTGTTCAAGAAGAAGACAAATGCAGAAGGAAAGGTGGAGAAATACAAAGCTCGGTTGGTGGTAAAAGGTTATTCCCAGGTGTCGGGAATTGATTTTGGTGATATTTTTTCTCCTGTTGCCAAGGTAGCTTCTATTAGATTACTTTTATCTGTTGTTGTTGATTTTCATTTTGAGGTAGAAAAGATGGATGTGAAGACATCATTTCTTCATGGGGATTTGGAAAAGGAGATCTACATGAAGCAACCCGAAGGCTTTGCAGTGAAGGGTAAGAAAGAAATGGTATGCAAGTTAAAGAAGTCTCTGTATGGGCTAAAACAGTCACCAAGGATGTGGTATCAAAAATTTGATACATTTATACAGGGACTTGGCTTCACCAGAAGAAAAGCAGATCACTGTGTGTATTTTAAATTAATTGGTGACTATGTTATTTATCTGTTCTTGTATGTGGATGATATGTTGCTGGTTGGAAATGACAAAGAAATTATCCAGGATTTGAAGACCCAATTGTCCTCCAAATTCGACATGAAAGATCTTGGTGCTGCAAACTATATTTTGGGCATGGAAATTAAGAGAGATCAAGCAAAGAGGAAGCTCTGGTTAAACCATAGGACGTATGTCAAGACAATATTGCAAAGTTTTAATATGCAGGATAGTAAACCGGTGAAGGTTCCTATTCCTGTAGGTGTAAATTTATCTGCTAAACAGTGTCCCAAGACACAAGAAGAGGAAGAGGATATGTCCCGTGTTCCATATGCAAGAGCAGTCGGTAGCCTGATGTATATGATGGTCTATACTAGAACAGACATTGCACATGCAGTGGGAGTATTGAGCAGGTTTATGTCAAAACCAAGGAAGGAGCATTGGACAACAATGAAGCGGGTTTTCAAGTATTTGTGTGGCACTAGTGATTATGGTTTGTGCTACCAAGGAAGACCATGATTGGATAGAGTTTTGGATATTTGTGGCTTTGTTGACGCAGACTAGGCTAGAGATCTAGATCAGAGAAGATCTACAAGTGGGTATGTTTTTAACCTATTTGGAGGTGCAGTCAGTTGGATGAGTAAGAAACAATCTGTAGTGGCACTATCAACTATAGAGGTAGAATAAATGGCAGCCACTCATGCAAGCAAGGAAGCAGTTTGGTTGCAGAGATTGTGTTCAAGTATGGGGTTAGTATAGGGAGATATAAGGATAGACTTTGAAAGCCAAAGTGCAATTTACTTGGCAAAGAACCCTGCTTATCATTCAAAGACAAAGCACATTGATGTTCAGTATCACTTTGTGAGGGATATGATAGAAGAAAAAAAGGTGTTGCTGGTAAAGGTGGACACTTTGAAGAATACTGCAGATGCATTGAAAAAATATGTGAGCTCTAAGAAGTTCTCTTGGTGTAAAGAAACAATGGGTGTTGCAGGGCTAGATAAATGACTAAGCTCTTCTATGGCCCCCAGTGGAAAGAAAACAACACGTGGGAGAATGTTGGGTTGTGTTATATTCTTTCCATGACTAGCCCACGTAGTTAACTAGGGGGTTAGAAGGGGGTTAGGGGGTTAGAAGGGGGGTTTTCGCACATGGTTTTGGACGCGATGGTTTTTTGGTCCATGGTTTTGGACGTGATGGTTTTCGATCCATGGTATTGGATGCTTCAACATGTATAAATATGTATTGTAACATTGAAAAGAACATAATGAAAAATCAATCTGGTAGTCTCGGTTTTGGGATCCAGGGGAAAATCTCTGTGTATATGGTTTTATGTGTTATGCTCTCGCATTTCTTATTTTCTGTGTTTTAGAATTCGTATGCAAGTAATTTATGTACGGGGTTAAAACCTACATACTGGTCAATGATGTGAACCGTTAACAAGCGCAAGAAAAACCACCAATAATGACAATGGATCTCAAGGTACCAACAGCACAGTTCAAGGAATGTGAATAAAGGAACTGATGTCAAACACCCGTGAAATCACTCAATTGAAAGCCAATGATGTGAGCTTGTCGTCGAGTGTGAAGAACTTGCCATTAGGGCATACAAGCTCTAAGGTACTGGAAGGGAGTCTCTTAGCCATCTTCCTGGATAATGAGCTAAATTCGATAGGAAGCGACTGTGTCGAAGGAGGGCCATGATGTATCCCACATCATTGACACGATACAAAGGGATGCAAATGATTTAAGATGATATAGAGAATCAGGAGTAAGTGTAACTACAGAAGGACTAACTCTTGAACATATCGGTGACACAACTCAGGATTTCGGTATCTTTTGGATACATAGGATCCGTGGTCATAATTACGTGGCATAGATCAAATGGAAGTTAAAAATGAGCGGCCCAACTGATGGAGGGAAATGTTCCCCTAGGGCTTTTTGGGTTGAAACCCTAGTAGACTGAAAGTTGTCTATTCAAAGAAGCACACATTCACACATCCATTATGCTATTATAAGCAAATTATTTTGTAAAGGGTACGTACCTTAGGTCCTATGTTTGAGAAGGTCTTTAGGGTCCAAACCCTTCTTGGAGTTCCCTTCTTCTCTTTTGTCCTGTAAAACAACCAATTCAAATAACACAACAGTATATGGACAAAACCTTATAAAGGAACCATCTTCATGTTATAAATAAAGGTAGTTAGTTATGAAATCCAAACAACCATTTACATATGAATTCTAAACATGACTATCATTAACATAAAGAAGATTCATTTCGGGAACCAAGACATGTGTTTCTTTTATTATAGACAAATTAAGTACATAAAAAGGAATATTTTCACCTGAATCACCTTCAGCAAGCTCCAAGCAAAGCTTCCTTCCGGATCCGTTCCAGCCTCAAGCCTTTAACAAACTCCTTCCATGACTCTCTCCATGATGTCATAAATGGTGGATGAACATCAAAACACAAGGAAACAAAGGTTTCCTGGACAAATGGGGGAAGTTCATAAGGCACAAGGGACTTCAGACCTGGTCAGGGGAAAAATCTTAGCATAATAACCTTTCTCTCTCTTCTCTCCTCCTTTAGGCCTTCCCTTTGAGGTCTTTTTATACCTCTCCCAAAGTAGTTTTTTAGTTGGGAGTTGGTTGGGAACACTTGGGCCACGGGCACTAACAGGTGATCAGCAGGTAAAACCCGCGATCTCCGCCCGAAAATAAGGAATTTCATATTTTTTTAAGTGTTTTAATACATATACGGGTGTTGGATATACACAAACCCACGTATACACGCGTTTAACTCAGGGCAATGTCACGTATAAGGGATAAAACATTGTTTTTTAAATTTTAGGACTAGGTCTAGAAGGAGGGGTTGCCCTAATCCATCAGTACAACATCACAAACCATAAGAGTGAGATTTGGAGCTATAACACCAACCCACAAAGTTCAATGATGAAAAGGAGGATATCCCAACCTGACAGGAAGCAGAAAGTGTCATGTTCAAGAGTTAGCTTCCAACATGACTGATAAGATTTCCATTTTCCCCCCACCACAATTATTTTTTATCGTAATATTGAAGGGGATAGCATCTGCTTGCACTGTAAGTTAATCCTTTAGATGAATCTGACCTAGTAAGTTTAATGAGCCCTAGGAAGGAGAATCTCATGTTCTTCATGGCGACGAATCTAATTCCGTTTAATGTTTTAACGAGTACGAGAAAGGTGTAACTCAATATCTTTTTCAAGTTTAGAGAGTTTGAAAAAGACACGGAAAATAAAACTCCACATGGTCTGTTTTCTTACATTTGTGTCTCTCAAGCCCGAGAAGGTAGAAAATAATACTTGAGAGAACTGCTTGACCATTTCAGTTAAGGAGTACCTTTTTCATAAATAGTTCATCCCAACCCGAAAAAGTGGTAAATCTATACTGGGTAAACAACGTTTCACAACCTTTAACGAGTCAAAAAAGAGACAAAAATACTCGGCAATATTTTCATCTTTTACGAGTCAGAAAAGAGCTTAAAGGTGACTCATCCTGGAGGAACGAGTGGTATAAAGGGTAGCAACTGGTTCTGGAAATGGAGTAACTACTCAAAACATGTAATGGTCAAGAGGCTGGCTAATAAAACCACTCATTGGTGCGGTTCCTCAGGAAAGGAAAAAACAACCAAGTGAAAGCATATAATCGGCCAAAGAGATGGTGGTGATGGAATAGAAAAACCAAGGCTCATATAGCAGAAATAACCTGATTAAAACGGAAATCACGAGATGTAAATTAGGCATGGGTTCATTTTTACACAAGCTTGAACCATGGAGAACTCTGCTTGGATTTAGTTTCATGTTTACACAAGCTTGAAACGAAAAACTATGCTTGAGATAAGTTTGCATGCCCCCATCATAATGACTCAATTCAAGGTACATGCCCCCCAAGCTTCACTTCATTCAACTAGGTGAATGGATTGAAGGTTCACTTTTGAGATCCAAGAAGGAATTGACTGGGATTTTATGAGACCTTAATCAAAGACTTGACTTGGAAAAGGGAGTTGCTTCATTTTTTAATGAGGTTGACACAGTAAAAGAACAATCCTCGGACATCTGTTTCATTTTTTAATGAGGTAGATACAGGAAGCAACTATCCTCGGACATCTATATCATTTTTTAAACAAGGTTGATACAGTAAGAAACTATCCTCAGACATCTATTTCATTTTTTAAACGAGGTTGATACAGGAAGAAATTGTCCTCGGACTCCTTGATTCATTTTTTTAACGACCTTGACACAAGACAAGGAACTATGATCACATCCCTTGTCCCATTTTTTGAGCTTGATACAAGGCAAGGAACTCTGCTCCAACTCTTGTTTCATTTTTTAAGGAGGTTGACACAAGACAAGGAACTCTGCTCTAACCTTTGTTTCATTTTTTAAGGAGCTTCACACAGGAAAAGGAACTCTGCTCCATAATCTGTTCATGGACCATACGAGAACATTGCTCCCAAGAGGTCCTCATTATATAGGATAACCACACTCTGGGAGAAATACATGTCAATTGGTCCCAAAGACAGACTAGGTTCCAATGCCCCCAATACATAATGTATTATACTATTTGTGTGATCAGCAGCAGATGTGGAGACGTTATGGGTAGCCACAAAATTGACCTGTGGCGGGGAGGGTACTGCTTGTAAATAAGAACCAATAGGGGATGATGGTTGCATAGGAGGCACTTGGTGACCAATGAACAATAATTGATTAATGGTCACTATTCTCCCTTCATGTGGAAAACAAACCACATGGAAAAGCGAAGAAACAAGAGCTCCCATGACATAAACATAGTCACGTATAAGGAGAAGATTGAAATCTAAGGGACCTTGGACTACCATCACGTCTATATAGATGGTCTTTCCTCATAAATTAATAGGGAACTTTGGAAGGATCCATAGGGTTAACTGGTTCCTCTGTTGAAAGCCAACATATTCTGGGTGACAGACACAAGTTGTGGGGAACCCAAAACTTTCCAAGTAGTAGAATATATGATGCTAACAAATGCGCCTTCATCTAATATAGAGCCACGTACTACCATATTATAGGCTTGTATTGTGATCTGGAAAGGCACATAAGATGGAAGGCAGAAAGCAATTAATTTACTCCAATCAAAAGAAATGACAAAACTACTTGGTGGGGGTATCATATGATTTCCCCCATGCCCTATAGGAATAGAAGAAAGACTCTCCTAAATAACTGGGATGGGAGGGCCACTCTTCGATTCATGAGAACCTAAGGAGATGAAAAGAACATGAGCAGTATGATTACTACTCTCTTCGGGAACAGAGTGAACAACTGAAGGTGGAGCCAAGTCGACACTCTTTTCGACCAATGGTCGATCAAGAACAGACACAAGAGTGTCATGCTCAAGAAGAGCAGGACATGCAAGAGATGAATCCAAGTCAATCTCTTTACCAACTAGGATAGGGTTACAAGAAAGCCTCTGATAACCAACGGGAATTTGGGGTTGAGGAGCTGCAAGGTTTTCCAAAAATTTGGAAGCTTTATTCATAAGAGAACAAAGGTGAAGAAGATGTTGTTATGAAACCAGCTCACAAAAAGATAGAAAAGAGAGATCAACGCCTTAGAATTCACCCTCTTCGAGGGGGCAACCCCCTTTACATTACACAAATGAACAATTCTTGGATCATACAAATGAAAAGACCTCCTTTCTATATATAGGAGTCTAAGGGGTCATAACATAATCAAATCCGACATAACAATAATAATGTAAGGGCACAATATTAACAATAGTGGGCTTCTATGGGGGACAATAGTAACAATATGGGCACTACATGGGTACATCAATATAATAAGGGGGTTGTACTAATAACAATAAGGGGCTATACTAGTAGTATAGGGGCATAACATGCCCCTCTCCTTCAAAAAGTGTTGTCCTCAATGGTTGAGTATTTCTTGATGCTTCTGTAGAATATTCTTGTCTTCCCATGTGGAATCTTCAGTGGGTAAGTTCTTCCACTTGATGAGATACTCTGAAATTGATCAATTTCGTAGCTATCGGGTTCTTGTTTCTGTGACTACTCCAAGTTCCAATATGATTTTTCCTTCCTCTTCAAGTTCTGACAATATTGTTTGAATTGGGATCTTTTGCAACTTTTGAATGAGTGGCCACACTTCTTCATCCTTCTTCCATTCATCCCTTGCTTCATTTATCTAATCTAGTTGGATAATAGAAATAGCACAAAACAATGCTTCCACATCCTCATCCTTTCTTGAGAGTGCATCTGCAACAAAAATTTTCTTCCCTTTTCTATAGATGGTGTCAAACTCATAACCCAATATATTTGTGACCCATTTTTTCTGTTCTTCTATAGATAATATTTGTTCTAAAAAGTATTTAAGACTACCATGATCCATTTTTACCTTGAAGTGTCTTCCCATTGGGTAAGATCGCCATTTCTTAAGTGCATGTAGTATTGCCAACATTTCCTTCTCATAAATAGCTTGCTTGAGATGTAGCTATAAAAATACCCAATCACCTACATCAAAACATTTTTCACTGTGATGTTGATCTACCAGTGGTTTCATTCGATTCTGCACCAAAGTGGCATTATCGTTTAAAAGTTGGAGAACTTGTTGTTGATGCTCAATGTGATCTTTCACTGCTTGAACTTTTTTCTTCTTGATATGTCCTTCTAGCTTTAGGGTTTAAGGAGTGGTAATTTCTTCCAATGCTTTACAAGATATGGTCGGATTCATTTCTTTATGCTCGATGTGATCTTTCACTTCTTGAACATTTTTCTTCTTGATATGTCCTTCTATTTTGAGAGTTTGAGGAGTGGTAATTCTTGCCAATGATTTACAAGATATGGTCGGATTCATTTCTTCTTTATCTAGGGTTGGTTCCTAGTGTATATACTCTTCTTTTGATGTTTCTTGATCCTTTTCTTCCTCCTCTTCATAATCTATGTAAAATAATTTCTTCTCAACACACTTATGACCTTTAGTGCATTTGCTATCACAATTGTAACAAAGCCCTTTTTCTCTTTTTTCTTCCAATTGTTGTGGTGTCACCCTTGTAGGTTGTAGAAGGCTAGGAGAAGAAAAACTTCCATAATTATAGTCGTCAGTGGTTGGATTCCTTGTTTCCATAATTTCGCTTTCAATTTTTCTTTCCCACTTGAATGCCTTCTCCAATGAATCAGGTTCCCAAAGAAGAAGCTCACGTTGAATGTTATCCTTTAAAGTACCTATGAAGACATCAATCCTTTGCTTCTCTGGAATATCATTTACCCTTATATTCAATTTTTGAAATTTCTAAATGTGATCTTCCATTGAACACTTTTTTTTGAGATTTATCAATTTGCTAAACAAGGTGTTTCTCTTTGTATCCTCATAATGTGCTATCATTTCCTCCAAGAAAATTGACCACGTAGCTAGTGGTTTACAAGAAAAAAGCCCTTTATACCATAAAAATTGATCTGGTTCTAAATATAAAGATGCAATACATACCTTTTGTAACAGTGGTACACCATGTAGATCAAAATATTTCTCCATTTGTAGTATCCAATTTACTGGATCCTTTCCATCAAACTTCCTCATCTCTCATTTTCTTTATTTTAGGAGCTCAATCTTGAAACGACTGTAACTCTGTACTTTCGAATCTTCCAATTCTGAAATTGTGATCTATAGCATCCCTATATGTCCTCTTTGCAATGCCACCAATCTGATCCAAATTGGATTCTCCAAGGAATACTTATGCACAATCTCCCAAGATGACCCGATTATATACTAGTTCAGTAGAGCGAAATTGTACGACGTGCCACGAGTCACTGTTTTGACCTTTGGATCTAAAAAAGATATACAATAAACTAAAGTTTGTATTCTTTCTGTACCTTCTTACGAAATTTCAATCTGATGCTCAGAGAGAAAGTTATGATGATTTTCCTCAGGTCACCTGTTTGGAATGTAATTAAAGCGTTTGCAAAAAGACCAACTTCCTCAGATCATATCTACGCAAATATAGCGCGAAAAGCTCTGAAATTTGGACCCAAGACTCAGCGTGATTTCTTCTCAAATGGGTTTTCGTTTTAGCTTCTGAAACATCACAAAAAAAAAAGTTATAGCGAAAATGCCACAATGACCTGTTTGGAGCAGCGAAACCCTAGAATCCAAAGCTTTGATACCAAATGTTATGAAACCAACTCACAAAAAGATAGAAAAGAGAGATCAACGCCTTAGAATTCACCCTCTTCGAGGGGCAACCTCCTTTATATTACACAAATGAACAATTCTTGGATCATACAAGTGAAAAGACCTCCTTTCTATATATAGGAGTCTAAGGGGTCATAACATAATCAGAGCCAACATAACAATAATAATGTAAGGGCAAAATATTAACAATAGTGGGCTTCTATGGGGCACAATAGTAACAATATGGGCACTACATGGGTACATCAATATAATAAGAGGGTTGTACTAATAAAAATAAGGGGTTATACTAGTATTATAGGGGCCTAACAGATTCCCTCCTTCATATAACCTACAGGGGAATCTAATCTTCCCTTTCTTCTTACCATCGCTAACAGAGGGTGCAACATCGGCACGATCTCCAGGGGTCGATGGGGATGGTCAATCTAGATTTTGAGACCATACCTCTAAGACTTTGGGAGTGTCAAGACAATCTCGAAGGAGACGGTCACCCTTACACAAATTGCAAGGGAATCTGACCTTTCGTGGAGGATTGGAAGGTTTGTCGATAGGAAGTGCATTTAGAGCAATATATGCATGATTGGCCTCTCGCTTATCTGACTTCTTCTTCTTTGTCTTCTTCTTCTTCTTCTTAGCCTCCTGGTTACTAGATTTGAAACTTTCACCAGGTGAAGTAGAAGAGGAGGGTGAAGAAATAGGGGAAGAAGGGGAGAGGTCAACCTTAGAATCATTGAGATGTGATTCAATTGAAGGAGATGGCTAGGCAGGAGTTGGGACACTCGGGACCACCGAGGTCGAAAATAACCAGATAGGTAAATCAATGGTTAACCCAGGGAGGGATAACGTTTCCATATGAGCACTAGCATTTCTAAAAGAAGAGAAAGGACCAGGATTCCCATCCGAGGGAGGGTCCTTGATCGGTAGACTCTGGAAATGTTGCCATTGGAATCGACCCTAAAGAATTACTAAGGAAGATAAATTTAACCAAGAATATTTCGTGGGAAGTTAATTTTAAAATACTGAAACAAAACTTTGCCCTTTTGTATTTTAAGAGTCGAGAAAAGGGCGAAAGGTGACTCTAGTCACTTTCGGAGTTAATGAGCCCGAAAGGACAAGTTCTCGATGATCTTTTAAGTTTAAAGAGTCAAAAATACCAAAATGACTGCTCAGGATAATCTAGGCAAAAAGATTACCAGGTAACCGTGAATGTGGAGTACTAAAAAGGTATGTTTTTGATGATCATTTCAGTGGCTTTTCAGTAGAACTTGTAAACCTTTTTGCATCATGAACTTGGAAAACGATAAAGAATTATAACAAAACATGTGAGATTAATATGCAAGACTTAATCGCTGACAATTGTCATTCCCTCATGTAGGAAGGGGTGAAAACGAGGAGTTGTTGTTCCAAAGGAAAGGACAAGGATGAGGTAACCGCTATCCCTTTGACGGGAGACCGAATGCAAACAAGGCTAAGCAGATTAATGCAAATCGGCCCTGAAAAGGAGGTGAAGACACCAACTCGGTGTAGGAGGGAAAAGAGATGATTAAGGATTAACGGTTCAGCAAATCCCTTACGATCCTTGATCCTGAGGGATCGTTGCATTATCTATTTTTATACTTAGACATCTCCGTTGTCACCCATATAAAAGGGACAGCATTGTTAGCTCGGGAGAGAGTTCGACATGATTATGCTTTTATGTAATTTCTATTAATATCAAAACTTTGATCATTGAGTCTCGATAAGAACTGGTTTATTGTAATTTTGTTTCATGCATTAATACAAACTTGGTGATTATTTCATCTCTGCGTCTGGATTAACCTCAAGCGGTGTACCCCTGGAGGCTAAGGGCCCGGCCCTGGAGGACACTTGCTCCTTTATTATTACGATTTGATTTCTACGTGGTTTGCTTATCGTCATTATTTGGTAATCTGATATTATTTATAAGTTTACATCACATGCTCTGTTAAGTTTAATTCATTAAGATTTCTACGAACAAAACTATTGTATTGACTCTGCATCATATTATTGTTCCTTTCAGAGTTGATTGAATATTATTAGTCTTAACTAAGTACTGTTAGTATCTTATCACAGAGCTTTTGTGCTGTACATTCATGTTACAAGATTCATCTTGAAAGTTGTGTTCTTTACGATTGTTGGATTCAGAAGCAATGTTGTTCCATTTTGAAATGCAGTCGTATTCCTTTTAATTGGGACCGATGCTTAGATCAGATTACTAGCTACGTGTGTTGTGTGTGTATATGGTTTCCAAGCGTTGTTCCATAACTTATCAGTAATCAGTGTTGTTCCATTAGTGTGTGTTGTTTGATCTGCCTTAAGAGTGAAAGATTGTTGTTTGATTACGATTAATGCATTTGAGTTAGTAGATTAAGTTTGATTACTGCTTGAGAGACATAGTTGTTTAGCTGTTGTTCCTTTTAAGAATTGTTGTTCCATTTCAGAATTGTTGTTCCATTACAGATTTCCTGTTCAATTTCTTATTTGCCATTCCATTTTCTTATATGTCGTTCCATTAACTAGCATTTGTTGTTTTGGTGTGGGAGACGATCTAAGGTTGTAGTGAGCCTCGGCATTTACTATCTAGTTCCCAAATCCGTGGTTTGTTCTCTAATTTCCTTTCCATCAGTTTCCAAAGGGATGGGTTATCGTTGCTGAACTCTTGACTGATAAGTTGCCTAGTTTGCTGAGTGTGTGATTTACTCGTTTGAAGTAGCTTAGTTGTAGAGAAGCATCTGTTTACTCTTGTATTTCTGAACGCTATACTACTGACAAATGATAGCCTCAGACTGAGACACTCTTTGAAATAACAAAATGCTCCCGGATTGACATATTAATGTGAGGTAATTAGAGGTGAAAGAGACCCTTTTTATAGCTCTACATTTTGGCGTCGTTGCCGGGGAAAGAGTGTAGCCATTTGTCCTTTTTTGCAGAGTAGTGTACGAACCTGCTAGGGAAGAGTTGGATTTTAAAAACGGAAGGTAAGAACCTGCGTACAGAGCATGTAAAAGCCCTACTCCTCTGTGCACTTTCCTAATAGATTTGTTGTTGCTTTGTTTGAATAGAATTTAGTAGTTCATTTGAAGCGCATGACTAAGCAGAAAAAACCAGAAAAAAAATACCAAACTTCCACCCAAGCCTGAAAAATCTAAGGGGCCGATGACCCTTGGCCGAACGACCTTCATAGACAAAATCTACAAGAAAGAAGAATCTCAGCCATCAGTAGGACCCAGGAAAATCATTTCTAAGCAACCTACTAGTTCCCTTCAGGCCACAGGATCACCATCTGTAGCCTTTGCTGAGGTGCATAGTCAAACTGAAGAGCAGGACTTTCAAGAAATTGAAAATTCTACTCCAGAACTATTGCAGGAAGGGAATTTCAGCAATATTTGTGAAGGAGAAGGAGAAACAGGGGAAACCGAGGAACCAAGATCTCCTATTGGAACAAATCAGCCATTAAATAGCCCAGACAAGGGGAGTGCTGCAAACATCATTGTTGAAGGAACCCAATCTCCTCAGACATCAGGCATTCTCATTATCCCAGATATAGGAAGTGTTATTAAAACTATTCATGTCAAAGCCATTCCCTCTCAACCTAGGAATACTCTCCTAGATATCCCAGAAGGTTATTGGCATATATTCGACCCTATGGCTCAAAATCAGCCAAACACTCAAACCTCTACATTACAATACCCTATAGTGGATTCTGCAGCAAATGCACCTATGAAAGCAATCCCTCTTCATCATATCCCTACATTTCACCGTCTCACATCGGAAGACCCAGATGCTTTTTTATTTGAATTTGATGTGTTGTGCAGGGGATATGATTACACCACCGAGACCCAGAACTAAAATTATTTCCCTCTACATTAAAAGGGGCTGCTTTAAGATGGTTCATGGGATTAGGTGGTGGGGTTATAAATAACTGGGATCAAATGAAAGAATCTTTCCTAAAAAAATATCAGGATTATTGCAGGTCTAGAGAACTGAAGGATGAAATATTCCAAATGACAGCTAGACCAAATGAAACATTGGAGGAGTATGTGGAACGTTTCCAGTACAATCTACAAAGATCTCCTTATGCATCACTACCTTTACCTGATAATGTGTTAAAAACTGCATTGATAAGGAGCATGAAGGAACAATGGATCGAAACATTAAACATCATGGGAAAAGGGGATATTTATCAAGAGAATTTTGCTGACATTATTGATTTATGTATCAGGAGCTCGAGAGGTAGCACAAGAGTAAAACCGACAGAACATGATCGGTTTGTAAGAGATAATAAAATTTCAACAGAAGGAGTAACACGGGTAGAAATTGGAAATTTATTGGAAATTTTTAAAATTGATATCCTGGGGACACTAACTACACAACTTGATATTATGCAGGCTAAACAGAAGCAAATGGAGGCAGAACAAAATTTGGCAATCTTCTGTCCCCAATGTAGGAAAAAGCATAGTCACAAGGAATGTCCACTGGATACAGTCCAAACATGCGCCATCTGTACAAAAGATCACCTTACGAAGAGCTGCCCCTCACTTCCGGGATTGAAAGCGGTATATAAGGAAGCGGAAGAAGAACCAGAATCGGTGTACTTGATCAACCAGTGCCGTCAATGGCAGCCGAGACAATATGGTATGTTTTCAGACCCAACTTCTTTTTTTCAGCTCCCACAATATAATGCTCAACAATATAATATGTGGCAAAGTCAATTCCAACCTCCATTTCCAAACTCGTCACCACAGTCGTTTCCTTCTCAAACCCATGGCTGAATCAGGCAAACCAATCTGTTTGGCCGAATTTCCCTTACACTCCACCATATTGGCAAGGTAGCCCATACCCTCCATAATGGACTTGTTATCACCCCAAGAAACTCACCTAGGTTGTAAATCAGTGATACTCAGGAACATTAAAAATTCAACGATTATGGTTGGATAAGATGATGGATAAATGAAGATATGATGCACATTTAAACCAGATAACCACTCCTACTATAACTATCGCCAGACATGGGTGAAGACCCCCAAACTACAAGGCTTTCAACTACAAACTACTCACAGTTTAAGATAAAGGTGATGATGGAGAAGACTAATTACACCAGTAGATACACAGGACCCTGTGATGGCCAGCTGCAACCAGTTAGAAGATCTATAGAACTATTGTTTAATACACAGACGAGATGACAGCTCCCTGATGTTAAACAACAGCAATCTGCAAGCAATTTTAATGAACCACTAAATTATAACATAAAGGTGGGATGACAGCCCCTCTGATATTAAAATCCACAGCAAATCAAACAAATGCAAGCAAGCACAACCTAGAACAAGAAAGATAAGTGGAAAGTGAGCAAATGACAGCAAAAGAAGCTTGTATTAGTGAAGATCAAGACCAAAAGCTGCAGGTCTCATAGTATTTACAGTCTCCAGAAGTTAAAGGCAACAACAGAACTATCATTCATCAAACACTCATCAATCCCACTACCTCGGTTTTTCAGTATATATGGTGTCTCATTACACAATCTCTCTGTTAGCTATGTGTGGAGGAGCCCATAAATGGCCACCAACCACATTTACATTCAAGAGTGGGCCTCTGGTACAAATCTGACTATGCTGTAAATGGATTTGACCCCTCTATTGCTCTGCAGTCCTCCTTTGAGCAGGTGGCATGAAATACCAAAGGAGCCATAACCATTGAATGCATTGATCTGATAAACGGTGTCCTGCTTCCTCCTCGGACATACTTTTGATTAATGGTAGCTTTTGAATCATTAAAACGGCTCAATCATGACGATTTGGCTTTAAAACAGTGAAACGCTGCTACACTATTCATTCCCGCCCATCATTTCTTCAATCTTGACTTTTAAAGGTTCGGGCATGGTTCAATCATCTATCGGGTCCGCTTTTCGGGTCGCAATGCATATCTTAACAAGCCAATCCTCTGTTTCTTTATATTTCCTTATACACAGAAAATGCGCCCAAAACCATTGAAAATGGCTTAAGCGCGGATTTGAAATTTTATAAGAAATGATTCATAAAATATCGGGTCCGAACCATCGGGTCCGAACTCCATTGCAAACGGCACTAGCCCAAGGCCTCCTTTGTAGTTTCTTTACACAAAGAAAATAACTTAAAAACATTAAAAACGTGAAGGGCATGGACCCGAAATAATATGAAATGGAGTGTTGTATGGCCGTCGGGTCCGGCCCTTCGCATCGCAACATAACTCCTGTTAAAGCCTGCCCCTTTGAAAGCACCAATAGCGATATTGCCGCAGACCCGATAATCTATCGGAAGGAATTAACACCACCGTCGGGTCCAGCCCATCGGAGATCGCTCATATATATGCCAAAGGCCATGCTCCATTGGAAACGCCGATGTGATATCGGCGATCGCTCATCGGCAAGGTCTCCTTTGTCACTGCCACTGCCTCCCCCGACTTGCAATATGCCGACGTGATCTGGACCGTTGATCGACCAAATCCAACAGCTGAGATTAAAGCGGATCCTTAAGCCTGTAACTTTGATTTTTACATGGTTTTGGGGGTATTTCCACCTCCCGATAGTGTATTTCTGCCCTCCAAAGGGCTTTCCCCTTGCAATTTTTTCCACTGGTGGAAGACTTTTAGCCATAATTTGAGAATTTGAACAGCAACCATGGATCCTTTGGCATATTTATAAGTGTAATTGCAGCCTTTGAGAGTGTTTGAATCCATTTTTCATAGTTTTCACAACAAATCTAACACTGGCTCCTTCTGGGGATGAGATCCTCCCTGTGAGGTCTCAAGAACCTGCAGATCAATGCCTTTCCAGCAACAAATAGATTAGCCAAAATTCCTAGTGTTCCATTGGGCATGGAGTCTACTACAGCTATACTAAAAACTGATAAAAGCAAAATATTTACAGCTTTTAAGGCCAAAGACCTTAAATCACATAGTTTTTCAAAAACTACCCATTGACTGGGGCATCAAAGACTGGTTCTCCTCCCATACTTTTTAGTATGAAGCTATTGTTCCCTTGAATCTTTGAAATGATGAAAGGGTCTGTCCAGAGAGCATCAAACTTCCCATGATTGCCTTTCTTTTATTTAAATGCATCCCATTTCATAACCAAATCCCCAACCTGCAAATTATTCCTTTTTGCCTTCCTGTCAAAGAGTTCCTTGATCTTTTGCTGATGTGTTGTAGCTTTTTCAATCAACTGCTCTCTGATCTAATATAATTTTGTTAAATCATTGATTTTATTGGCCATAACATCTTCTTCATTCTGCACTGTTTGGAGCAACTTTTCCACAGGGAGGGTAAGTTGAATTGGACAAATAGCATCAGTACCATATACCAGCTTAAAAGGAGAGCAGCCTGTAGATATTTTGATGGTCACTCTATCTGCCCAAAGTGCATACTTGAGCTTGGCATCCCAATTCTTCTTATTATCTTCTAACAGCTTCTTAATAATCCTGATCATACTTTTATTAGAGGATTCTTCTAGACCATTCCCTTGGGGGTAATAGGAGGTGGAATGGACAAGCTTAATGCCCATTGAATCACACATTCCCACCAACTCTTTTTCCTTGAAGGCTGTTGCATTATCTGTTATAAGCTTATGTGGGCAACCAAATCTGTTGAAAATGTTTTCTGGCAAGAATTTCATGACCACATTATGATCAACCTTCCTTGTTGGAATTGCTTCAATCCATTTTGTAAAATAATCAGTGGCAACTAATATCCACCTGTGATGGCCACTGGAGTGTGGGTTGATTTCACCAATGAAATCCAAGCCCCACTGCTGAAAATGTCCTTTTGCAATTATTGGCTTTAGGGGCAGGGATTTCAACTGCTGCTTACCTTCAAATCTTTGGCACCTGTCACACGATTTAACAAAAGCAAATACATCAAAAAATAAGGAGGGCCAATAGTACCCAGCTCTGAGAATCTTATGGGTTGTAGTTCTCCAATAATGATGTCCTCGACACATCCTGTTATGGAATTGCTGCATAACTTCTATTGACTGTTCTTTGTCCAGGCATCTTAAAAGCACTCCAGATGGATCCCTCCAATAAAGCAAGCTATCATTGATGCAATATTTCGTTGCCTTGAGCTTTAACGTTCTTGCTTGACTTTGAGAAAATTCTGAAGGAACTTCTAGCTTTAGAAGGAAATTAATTATTGCAGCATACCAGCTACATGAAGCTAAGTTCTCGGCCACTGACTGTCCTCTCTGCGATTCAGCTGTTTCATGCTCTTCTATTTGACCATTTTCTGCTATAGTGAACAAGAAATCAATGTCCAAAGACCTGCAATTTTCTTCAGCCAACAGTTTAGCAAGCCCCTGACCTCTTACCAGCTTGGTGGGCTTCAGCTCTATGTTGAATTCTATCATTTTTGCAATCCATTTCGCTCTTTTTCCATCAGCATCAGGCTGCGTTAAGACATCCTTTATTGCAGCAGAAGGCACATATGCAACTATTTTGGAATGCAAGATGTATACTCTGAAATCTTTCAAAGATTTGATAAGAGCATAAGCCTGCTTTTCAATAATATCATACCTCAGTTCAGCATCCCTCAGATTCTTGCTAAAAAAGGCCACTGGATGCTCTTGACCTGTTTCATCTTGCTGCAACAGGACAGCTGCAATGGTATCCTTAGAGGCGAATGAAAATAGGTGAAACTCCTTGCTATAATCAAGGCTTATTAAAGTAGGAGCTTCCACAATAGCAATCTTAATGGACTCAAAAGATCTTCTAGCCGCATCAGTCCATTTCACCTCTACTCCCAAATAGCTTGAAGCTTCTGCAATTCTTCTTCTTATTTGTACTCCTGCTTCTTTTTGCCCCACAACCTGAGATTCTGGATGATTCTTTTGAACATATCTGGATGGAGTCTTTTCTTCTCTTCTTGTCTGCTCCTCTGGTTCTTCTTGAGGTTCTTCTTCTTCTTGAGGTTCTTCTTCTTCATCATTTTGCCTTTGAGGGTAGCCTTTATCTTCTTCAATGTCTTCATGATGAACTTGCCTAGGAATATATCCCTTCTCATCAACCACTACATCAATGCTGTCAACAATTCTGCCAAGTCTTTTATTGTAGCACTTGTATGCTTTGCTATGTGGAGAATAACCAAGAAGAATGCCTTCATCTGCTCTTGGTTCAAGTTTGCCAAGTTGCTCATCAGTATTCTTAATATAACATTTGCTCCCAAAGATTTTGAAGTGCTTCACCGAAGGAGTCTCACCACTCCAGAGCTCATGAGGTGTTTGAGTGTTGTTTACTCGGACATTTGTTTTGTTAAGAATAATAACCGCAGCATGTACAGCTTCACCCCAGAAAGTTGCGGGAGTACCTGATTCGTCACGCATAGCACGAGCCATTTGTTGGATTGTTCTGTTCATTCTTTCCACAACCCCATTTTGCTGAGGAGTTCTAGCTGTAGAGAATTCTCTTCTTATCCCACGTTCTTCACAGAAATCGAAAAATTCGTTTGAGGTAAACTCCCCACCTCTGTCAGATCTTAGGCACTTAATTTTGTGTCCTGATTCATTTTCAACCAAGGCTTTGAAGGATTTGAATTTTTCAAATGCTTCATCTTTGTGCTTCACAAGTCCTAACCAAACAAACCTGGAGAAATCGTCAATGAATAATATCAAATATTCTTCTCCTCGAGGTGTCCTTTTCCTAAATGGACCACATACATCTGTATGGACTAGCTCAAGAGGTATGCTGGCTGATCCTTCCTTCTCTGTAAAGTTAGTTCTGGTTTGCTTTCCAAACTGACAAGATTTGCATATAGTGTTGTCTGGAATTTTGATATCTGGAAGACCACGAACTGCCTGATATTTGCATGCTTTCCTTATTTGTGAAAAGCTTAGATGCCCCAACCTCCGATGCCATAGCCAGTGTTCATCATCCTTGCTCAAATAGCATTGTTGTGGTCTTTCTTCAAATATGTATAGATTATTTGGAGTCCTTCTTCCTTTGGTCACTGTTTTACCTGTATCAAGATCACGAACACAACATCCATTTGATCTAAATATTACCTCTGTTCCTTGATCGCACATCTGACTGACACTCAGAAGATTATGCTTCAATCCATCAACATACAAAACATTTCCAGCTTTGACCTTCTCTTTCAATGGAGCAACACCTTTTCCTTTTATGGCTGCAGAGATATCGTTTCCAAAAGAAACTTTCTTCCCCTTCTCTAATGCGGTATATGACTCAAGCTTTTCTTTGTCCCCTGTCATATGCTTCAAACATCCGCTGTCAATGTACCGTAGACTTTCTTGACCTTCTGCATAAAAGGCTATCCCACATCTTTCTGGTTGCGGTTCCTTTATTCTCCATGTTTTGACATTTGAGGTTTGTTCCTTCTGAGTTGTCTTCCGGAACCTGCTCCTGCATTCAGAGTCTTCATGACCAAAGTTATTACAAATAGAGAATTCAATTTCATTTTCAAGAACCGAAAAGTTTTTATAAGTCCTTTTCATGGTTCCAGTCATTCTCCATTGCTTTTGAGATTTTCTAGTCATGATTGTCTTGTAGGCAACACATTGAGCTGCTTTGTGACCGAAGTTATGGCAAGAAAAGCATTGGCCATTAAAGAAACTTCTACGATAATCAGATATATCATCCAACCGATTGTAGCTTCTATTCACATTCATTCTTGGAGCAAATTGGGAAGATTTTACCTGTGGCTGATTGTAGCTTCTGTTTGTCCTTAAGGCAGTTTGTCCCCGAATTTCTTGATGTTCTGTTCTTGAGGTAAACTGTCCTTGATTCACCTGATGACTTTTATTTGGCCTTTGCTCGCTTCTCCTTGCTGCATCAAGATAACTTTTAGAGGTAGAGGCTTGAGATGTTTCTCCATTATATCCCAGACCTGTCTTGATCAGAGGAGATCGCTGCACATTGATAATCTCATCCAAGGTTTCAGATCCTTTAACAAATTTGAGATTAATCGCTTTTGTTTTCTCAATCTCCTTTCTAAGACAAACAATCTCACATTCCAATTTTTCAAGATGTTTTTCCTTTTCAGTCAGTTGACATTGTAGAGAATCAATAATAGCACTTTTCTCTTCTAAGAAAACTTTGAGATTATTCATTTCTTCATAAAATCCATCTACATCTATAGCATCCATGTAGTCATCATCTTCAAAAGCCATTAAAATTTTATATCTATTACCTTGTTCATCTTCGTCACTATTTGAAAGACCATCACTATCTTCATGAGTGTAATAGCTTTTCTTCTTTTCATTCTGTTTCTTGTTCCATTTAACAGGTTCCTTTCCCTTGTCATTCTTATCTTTGTGAGGACATTTGGCAGCATAATGACCTACTCTTCCACAAGAAAAACATTTAAAAGGTAACTTACCTCTGAACTTTCCAGAACCCCTTTGAAGATTTCTGACAAAATTCGATTATTCTTCTTCATCTTCTGGCACATGACTTGCTTCATAATAATATTCTTTGCCTAAAGCCTTGAAGGCAGCTTCTCTTCTGTCTGATCGACCTCCCTTTCTCATTTCATAAGCGGTTAGAATTCCGTGAAGCTGAGACATAGTAAGAATTTGCAGATTTTCCTTTTCTTCTATGGAAGACACTTTAGATTCAAATTTGGGGGACAAAGATCTTAAAACCTTTTCAACCACAATAGCCTCTTTTATTTCTTCACCCAAGTTTTTCATGCAATTAACAATCTCATCTACCCTAAGGAAATAGTTAGCAACACTTTCATCATTATACATTCTGAGAGTTTCATACTTAATCCTGAGAGTTTGAAGTTTAGCACGCTTTACCTGTTCGTCTCCTTCATAGCTCGTGATAATTTTGTCCCATATTTCTTTTGCAGACTTATAGTGCATTACCTTCATGAATTCCGATTGAGATATACATCCCAATAGAGTATTGACTGCTTTCGTATTTGTTTCATATTTCTTTTTCTCGTCTTCATCTGTAGGAGTAGCTGAAGTAAAAGTGTAGCCTGTATCTACGATGTCCCAGACTTTTGTACCAAGAGATTGAAGATAGGCAGTAACTCTTACTTTCCAATAATTGAAGTTTGTCCCATCAAAAACCGGTGGCCTGATTGATGCTTCTCTCTCATAGTTGCTCATGATGAACGATCTACCTTCAAGCGATCAAGCTTCTCTGAAGGACCTGCTCTGATACCAATTGTTGGAAATAATACTGAGAGGGGGGGTGAATCAGTATTATCAGAAAAACATTTTCATTTTATGCTCAGAAACATATACGCTACTTCAATTAAGTGAAACAGCGTGTACACGCTACTGTGTCTAAAGAAACCAGTGTATAATAAGAAAACTTATGATTCAGAAGCTTATCTTCAGTAAATGCATCAGGACATTATTAACCATGATAGTAAAACAGGTGCAGTATAACAGAACAGATCATCACACAGAAAACACACACATGAACACCATGATATTAGGTGGAAACCCAATGTGGGTGAAAACCACCTGCTGCAAGTCGTCTCTATCTTTCTTTAATATGAAACTTCAGTTTACAATCTTTTGTACTGGTGCAACCTTTTACCAGTACGCAAGCTACAACCTGCTGAAGGCTTCAACCTTCTCTCGTTCTCCAAACTTCCTTGGAAGGGAGCTCCAACCCCCTTTGCTCTTATACTAGGTAAGATACTAGTACGTAGGTGTTGGCCTACAATCTTCTTTCCTTCAGGTACCACTTTTCATACATTTTCAGACTGGATATTCTTGAAGCACAATTCATTCAATTTTCATAACAGATCATTGAAGCACAAAACAACCAATACTAGCATCATCAATCTTTGAATCACTGAACCACTGAAACCCTGTCAACGCCAGTCACCAGAACACAGAGCAGACTACAGAACTCTGCAATAGCAGTCAGACCCAACTGCAACCCCAAAAATCAAACTTCAAAAGATATACGCTACTTCAATGAGAGAAACCCGCGTATACACGCGCTTTTACCGAAGACAACCTGCGTACAGATCTAAAAGTAAATTCTCTTAACTTGCAGCTGTACCAGACATCAGTTAGACCCAGAACATAACATTGCGTCAGTATGTAGATCTAGAAATACGCATAATCAACCATATCATAATAGTGCATTTCAAACCATTAGATCCCGATCTGTCCCTAGATCTAGTCTTCCATCAACCGGTGTGATCTCTCCTCAGCTTAGATCAAGCAACTCAGAACCTGCATACCATATCTCTTTCTTTTCAGATATGCAAGACTTTTCAAATTGTACTTGCCTATTGATCTTCTTCTCCTTATATAGCCTTAGGCCTTGCTCAATACCAAGGGCCAAAACCATATAAATCCAATACCATCAACTTCAAAACTAGGGATCAACACGTCTGTCGAGATACTTTGGTCCAAAGACATAGGTTCAAGTACCGAGGACTAACTACCACGGACCAAAGGGAAGCTTCTCGACATGTACACCCTTTTCTGTTCATGAAGCTGCATGTATACGCGACTTCGTATATAGCGAACCAGCGTATCCGTGACTTAGTTTATAGAGTACCTGCGTGTATACGCAACTTGGGCGTAATGAACCTACGTATATGAAATTTCTCTTCATACTTGTAGTCTGGACTGAGTTCTGTCATCAAAGAGAGTTGCCATCAAGGACAACACCTGGATCGTAGCGCCACACCTGTGCCAAAATGCCAACAATCTCCCCCTTTGGACTTGATGGCAACCCCAAGATCCTTACAATCATTCTCCCCCTTTGTCATCAAGGGAAAAGGGCTGTGCTCCCCCTGAGTACATGCTGATATCTCTGCTTGGTTGTGCTGAAACATGCTCCCCCTGACTGTAGGCAAGATCTTCAAAAGATGTTCTTCAAAAGAGCCAAGACTTATACACCATAAGGGACCTTCCTATCACCAAAAGACTCAATACATACATCCATACTCCCAACCAAGAGGGGATACATCAGAAACAACAAATTATATTACATCATTCATCCCAGGCATAGTGGGGAAACCAACATAGGCCGTTACATGACCTTGACACCATAAAAGAGATATCACAAAAAAATAAATGACATAGAGACAACAAATCTAGACCAAGACTTATGAAAGTCACAAGCAGCATCTGATAAACATCTTTTAGATCAGCAACCAAGATTTCCTTCTGAGCTCCTTCTCCTGAAACCAACAACAGTTGTGTACTAGAACCAAAAGCATCTAAATGCCAACAATGCTTTATGAGACTTTAAGCTGTTCTCCCTGAACCTGTGCCTGCTGCACCTCCTGAAACTGTGCCTGAAGAATTCTGGCATACCCATCTCAGACCTTCTCCAACCAGATTCTGCCCTTGCTGTTCAGAACTCCATATACGCGACTTCCCCTACATAAAACAGCGCATGTACGCGGATATGCTTTCTACAACATGCGCACATCATACACGCGACTTTCCCAGCATAAATCAGCGTATATACACGGATATCCCTTACGTAACTTGCGTATACCAACTTTTCTGTAGAACAGACAAGCTTCAACAGCAGGATGAAGCATCAACTACTCCCAACTTTTGTCTGAGATATTCAAAAGTTTCCCTGGGCAGTGGTTTTGTGAGAATATCAGCAACTTGTTCCTTAGAAGGAACATACTCCAACTTGACCTTCTGCTCAGGCACTTGTTCCCGAAGAAAATGGTACTTGATTGGTATGTGCTTGGTCTTTGAGTGCATGACTGGATTCTTTGAAATGCTGATTGCACTTGTATTATCACATAAGATAGAGACTGGTGAAGTGCAAGTGATTTGAAAATCCTGCAAGGTCTGCATCATCCAAAGAAGTTGTGTGCAACAAGATGTCGTAGCCACATATTTTGCTTCAGCTGTAGTTAAGGCAATCGAACTCTGTTTCTTGCTGAACCAAGATACTAATCTGGAGCCCATAAAGAATGCACCACCACTTGTGCTCTTCTTGTCATCCATGCCTCCGGCCCAATCTGCATCTGTATAAGCATGAAGTGTGAGATCTGTATCTCTAGGATACCATAATCCATAATTTTGTGTCCCTTGAAGATATTTGAAAATTCTCTTCACTGCCTGAAGATGAGTCTCCTTTGGATTTTCCTGAAATCTTCCAACTATTCCGACTGCATGCATGATTTCTGGTCGTGTACCTGTCAAATAAAGCAAACTCCCAATCATGGATCTATAAGTTGGTTTATGAACTGCTGTTGATTCATCATTTGGATGTACATACTGGCTTTGAATCTTCCATGCCATACTTCTTCAAGATCTGCTTGAGGTACTTGGTTTGAGACAAGAAGATGCCTCAAGTCTTGCAACAGGAGCAAAGGTCTCTTCAAAATCTATTCCTTCTTGTTGCGCATACCCTTTACAAACAAGTCTGGCCTTGTTTCTAATTACTTCTCCATTTTCATTCAATTTATTTTTGAAGACCCATTTTTTCCCTATGACATTTTTATCTTTTGGTCTAGGAACCAATTCCCAAGTGTTGTTCTTTTCGATCTGCTCAAGTTCTTCATCCATTTCTTTGACCCAACATTCATCTTTGCATGCCTCTTTCAAACTTTGTAGTTCAGTGGAAGAGAGTAATGCCAAATAGCTTGAAGCTTCTGCAATTCTTCTTCTTGTTTGTACTCCTGCTTCTTTCTGCCCCACAATCTGAGATTCTGGATGATTCTTTTGAACATATCTGGATGGAGTCTTTTCTTCTATTCTTGTCTGCTCCTCTGGTTCTTCTTGAGGTTCTTCTTCTTCTTGAGGTTCTTCTTCTTCATCATTTTGCCTTTGAGGGTAGCCTTCATCTTCTTCAATGTCTTCATGATGAACTTGCCTAGGAATATATCCCTTCTCATCAACCACTACATCAATGCTGTCAACAATTCTGCCAAGTCTTTTATTGTAGCACTTGTATGCTTTGCTATGTGGAGAATAACCAAGAAGAATGCCTTCATCTGCTCTTGGTTCAAGTTTGCCAAGTTTCTCATCAGTATTCTTAATATAACATTTGCTCCCAAAGATTTTGAAGTGCTTCACCGAAGGAGTCTCACCACTCCAGAGCTCATGAGGTGTTTGAGTGATGTTTACTCGGACATTTGTTTTGTTAAGAATAATAACCACAGCATGTGCAGCTTCACCCCAGAAAGTTGCGGGAGTACCTGATTCGTCAAGCATAGCACGAGCCATTTGTTGGATTGTTCTGTTCATTCTTTCCACAACCCCATTTTGCTGAGGAGTTCTAGCTGTAGAGAATTCTCTTCTTATCCCATGTTCTTCACAGAAATCGAAAAATTCGTTTGAGGTAAACTCCCCACCTCTGTCAGATCTTAGGCACTTAATTTTGTGTCCTGATTCATTTTCAACCAAGGCTTTGAAGGATTTGAATTTTTCAAATGCTTCATCTTTGTGCTTCATAAGTCCTAACCAGACAAACCTGGAGAAATCGTCAATGAATAATATCAAATATTCTTCTCCTCGAGGTGTCATTTTCCTAAATGGACCACATACATCTGTATGGACTAGCTCAAGAGGTATGCTGGCTGATCCTTCCTTCTCTGGAAAGTTAGTTCTGGTTTGCTTTCCAAACTGACAAGATTTGCATATAGTGTTGTCTGGAATTTTGATATCTGGAAGACCACGAACTGCCTGATATTTGCATGCTTTCCTTATTTGTGAAAAGCTTAGATGCCCCAACCTCCGATGCCATAGCCAGTGTTCATCATCCTTGCACAAATAGCATTGTTGTGGTCTTTCTTCAAATATGCATAGATTATTTGGAGTCCTTCTTCCTTTGATCATTGTTTTACCTGTATCAAGATCACGAACACAACATCCATTTGATCTAAATATTACCTCTGTTCCTTGATCGCACATCTGACTGACACTCAGAAGATTATGCTTCAATCCATCAACATACAAAACATTTCCAGCTTTGACCTTCTCTTTCAATGGAGTAACACCTTTTCCTTTTATGGCTGCAAAGATATCGTTTCCAAAAGAAACTTTCTTCCCCTTTTCTAATGCGGTATATGACTCAAGCTTTTCTTTGTCCCCTGTCATATGCTTCGAACATCCGCTGTCAATGTACCATAGAATTTCTTGACCTTCTGCATAAAAGGCTATCCCACATCTTTTTGGTTGTGGTTCCTTTATTCTCCATGTTCTGACATTTGAGGTTTGTTCCTTCTGAGTTGTCTTCCGGAACCTGCTCCTGCATTCAAAGTCTTCATGACCAAAGTTATTACAAATAGAGCATTCAATTTCATTTTCAAGAACCGAAAAGTTGTTATAAGTCCTTTTCATGGTTCCAGTCATTCTCCCTTGCTTTTGAGCTTCTCTAGTCATGATTGTCTTGTAGGCAACACATTGAGCTGCTTTGTGACCGAAGTTATGGCAAGAAAAGCATTGGCCATTAAAGAAACTTCTGCGATAATCAGATCTATCATCCAACCGATTGTAGCTTCTATTCACATTCATTCTTGGAGCAAATTGGGAAGATTTTACCTGTGGCTGAGTGTAGCTTCTGTTTGTCCTTAAGGCAGTTTGTCCCCGAATTTCTTGATGGTCTGTTCTTGAGGTAAATTGTCCTTGATTCACCTAATGACTTTTATTTGGCCTTTGCTCGCTTCTCCTTGCTGCATCAAGATAACTTTTAGAGGTAGAGGCTTGAGATGTTTCTCCATTATATCCCAGACCTGTCTTGATCAGAGGAGATCGCTGCACATTGATAATCTCATCCAAGGTTTCAGATCCTTTAACAAATTTGTGATTAATCGCTTTTGTTTTCTCAATCTCCTTTCTAAGACAAACAATCTCACATTCCAATTTTTCAAGATGTTTTTCCTTTTCAGTCAGTTGACATTGTAGAGAATCAATAATAGCACTTTTCTCTTCTAAGAAAACTTTGAGATTATTCATTTCTTCATAAAATCCATCTACATCTATAGCATCCATGTAGTCATCATCTTCAAAAGCCATTAAAAGTTTATATCTATTACCTTGTTCATCTTCGTCACTATTTGAAAGACCATCACTATCTTCATGAGTGTAATAGCTTTTCTTCTTTTCATTCTGTTTCTTGTTCCATTTAACAGGTTCCTTTCCCTTGTCATTCTTATCTTTGTGAGGACATTTGGCAGCATAATGACCTACTCTTCCACAACCAAAACATTTAAAAGGTAAATTACCTCTGAACTTTCCAGAACCCCTTTGAAGATTTCTGACAAAATTTGATTCTTCTTCTTCATCTTCTGGCACGTGACTTGCTTCATAATAATCTTCTTTGCCTGAAGCCTTGAAGGCAGCTTCTCTTCTGTCTGATGGACCTCCCTTTCTCATTTCATAAGCGGTTAGAATTCCGTGAAGCTGAGACATAGTAAGAATTTGCAGATTTTCCTTTTCTTCTATGGCACACACTTTAGATTCAAATTTGGGGGACAAAGATCTTAAAACCTTTTCAACCACAATAGCCTCTTTTATTTCTTCACCCAAGTTTTTCATGCAATTAACAATCTCATCTACCCTAAGGAAATAGTTAGAAACACTTTCATCATTATACATTCTGAGAGTCTCATACTTAATCCTGAGAGTTTGAAGTTTAGCACGCTTTACCTGTTCGTCTCCTTCATAGCTCGTGACAATTTTGTCCCATATTTCTTTTGCAGACTTATAGTGCATTACCTTCATGAATTCCGATTGAGATATACATCCCAATAGAGTATTGACTGCTTTCGCATTTGTTTCATATTTCTTTTTCTCGTCTGCATCTGTAGGAGTAGCTGAAGGAAAAGTGTAGCCTGTATCTACGATGTCCCAGACTTCTGTACCAAGAGATTGAAGATAGGCAGTAACTCTTACTTTCCAATAATTGAAGTTTGTCCCATCAAAAACCGGTGGCCTGATTGATGCTTCTCTCTCATAGTTGCTCATGATGAACGATCTACCTTCAAGCGATCAAGCTTCTCTGAAGGACCTGCTCTGATACCAATTGTTGGAAATAATACTGAGAGGGGGGGTGAATCAGTATTATCAGAAAAACATTTTCATTTTATGCTCAGAAACATATACGCTACTTCAGTTAAGTGAAACAGCGTGTACACGCTACTGTGTCCAAAGAAACCAGCATATAATAAGAAAACTTATGATTCAGAAGCTTATCTTCAGTAAATGCATCAGGACATTATTAACCATGATAGTAAAACAGGTGCAGTATAACAGAACAGATCATCACACAGAAAACAAACACATGAACACCATGATATAAGGTGGAAACCCAATGTGGGTGAAAACCACCTGCTGCAAGTCATCTCTATCTTTCTTTAATATGAAACTTCAGTTTACAATCTTTTGTACTGGTGCAGCCTTTTACTAGTACGTAGGCTACAACCTGCTGAAGGCTTCAACCTTATCTCGTTCTCCAAAATTCCTTGGAAGGGAGCTCCAACCCCCTTTGCTCTTGTACTAGGTAAGATACTAGTACGTAGGTGCTGGCCTACAATCTTCTTTCCTTCAGGTACCACTTTTCATACATTTTCAGACTGGATATTCCTGAAGCACAATTCATTCAATTTTCATAACAGATCATTGAAGCACAAAACAACCAATACTAGCATCATCAATCTTTGAATCACTGAACCACTGAAACCCTGTCAACACCAGTCACCAGAACACAGAGTAGACTACAGAACTCTGCAATAGCAGTCAGACCCAACTGCAACCCCAAAAATCAAACTTCAAAAGATATACGCTACTTCAATGAGAGAAACCCGCGTATACATGCGCTTTTACCGAAGACAACCTGCGTACATATCTAAAAGTAAATTCTCTTAACTTGCAGCTGTACCAGACATCATTTAGACCTAGAACATAACATTGCGTCAGTATGTAGATCTAGAAATACGCATAATCAACCATATCATAATAGTGCATTTCAAACCATTAGATCCCGATCTGTCCCTAGATCTAGTCTTCCATCAACCGGTGTGATCTCTCCTCAGCTTAGATCAAGCAACCCAGAACCTGCATACCAGATCTCTTTCTTTTCAGATATTCAAGACTTTTCAAATTGTACTTGCCTAATGATCTTCTTCTCCTTATATAGCCTTAGTCCTTGCTCAATACCAAGGACCAAAACCATATAAATCCAATACCATCAACTTCAAAACTAGGGATCAACACGTCTGTCGAGATACTTTGGTCCAAAGACATAGGTTCAAGTACCGAGGACTAACTACCACGGACCAAAGGGAAGCTTCTCAACATGTACGCCCTTTTCTGTTCATGAAGCTGCGTGTATACGCGACTTCGTATATAGCGAACCAGCGTATCCGCGACTTAGTTTATAGAGTATCTGCGTGTATACGCAACTTGGGCTTAATGAACCTGCGTATATGAAATTTCTCTTCATACTTGTAGTCTGGACTGAGATCTGTCATCAAAGAGAGTTGCCATCAAGGACAACACCTGGATCGTAGCGCCACACCTGTGCCAAAATGCCAACACCACCTAGTCTCTTAATCCATCCTCTAGACAACAACATACCAAACTTCGGAGGAACATCAGCCACCACTATATCCATCATCATACTTTTCATGGGCAGCTAGGTTAAGGTAATGGCCAGATCCTTAATTAATCCAAGGCATTTTACCTTCCTTGAATCAAAAGAGAACAAATCATGATAAGGTCTAGTGATATCAAGGCCTAACTCTTCCATGACAGTTTTAGGCATTAAATTGTGGCTGGCCCCTGTGTCTAGCAGGAAATTGTGGAGGATTTTATCATGGATAGTTAATGAAACATAGAAAGATGGAGAGCTATTATCAGCAGGTTCAATCATGGGGCTAAGCACAATAGCAGGCTTGTCATATTGCAAATTGACAAAGTCAATGGAGGTTTGTTTAGATCCTAGTTCAAGGGCTTCAAGGATGGGTTTTCTGAATAATTCACTCTTCACCAATTCAGCCAGAGGCATGGATATTTTCAATTTCTGAATATTTGACTCAAAACTAAAAGAAGAGAATACTTTATCAGCAGTTTTTACCTCTTGAACTGGAGGTTTGAGGGTGATAGGATCAGCTGCTGGTCTTCTTTGCCTGCTATTTTGTGGCATTGTTTGAGCATTTATTTCTTGTGCAACATTTTCTTTGACATTCTTTGCATTGGATCTTAGATTATATCTTTGTTGCTGCTCACCAGATTGCAGAAAAGCACCATTGTCCCACCTCTGATTGTTTTGTTCTTGCAGCAATGACTCTTCATATTCGGCCAATGTTAAAAATGCAGTGCTGCCTTTATCTTCCAAGCAGTGAATTTCATCCTCATCTTCTTCAAATTGTTCCCCCTCCATGACTACATTTTGAAAGGGAGCTTTAACTTTATGATCTTCTTTTGTTTCTTCACCCCTTTGCATAATTTGTAGCTGCTCATTTGATTTTCTAAATGGGTTTAGATTTCTTGGAGAAAATGTGTTTTGTTGCCTTGTTTTTCCTGAAGTCTGCTCAACCTTTAACTTAGAAATTTCAGCGACCAATGACTCGATCATTTTAGTCATTTTCTCTAATTTAGGCTCTGAAGTTGATGCAGGGGAAGAATAAGCCTCAACTCTTGGCCTCCTTTTTCTGCTGCCATAATATTGGATTCCACCTCCAAGGCTGCCTCTTGCATATCACACAGAGTAGCACATCGTCTTTCTCTCAACAATAAGCAGAAATTAGAGTCAAAAGCATTGGCATATGTGAGTTTGGCGGCAGTGGGGGTGGGCTTTACCTCAGATGGTATTTTACTATACATTCTATTAAATCTTTTATTGAAGTCAAGGAAAGACTCACCCTTTTCTCTTTTCAAGTTTCCGAACTCTATATGATAATACAAGTCCTTCTTATCTCCCCATTGCTTCAAAAATGCATCATCTAATGCTTCAGTATCTGTTATGGATATTTGGGGTAATTCTCTAAACCACTTCCTAGCCTCTCCATCAAGGCTTTGGACAAAAACTCTCATCCATACATCATTCTCATTTATATCTAAATTATCAGCATAACTGTAAAAGGCTTCAAGATGTTCTTCTGTTGTCACTCCCTCTGTTCCAGTAAATTTAGGCATATATTTTTTATATTCTCCCACAGGCATAGGATTTAGAGGCACAGGAAATACCAAAGGTCCATATCTAGCAGCAACAATCCTCTCAATCCTAGTAGGTGTTTGTTGTCCTGCCATGTTTGGAATATGTGGAAGAACACTAGGAGATGGAGCAGTAGGAAATAATGTAATAGACGGCAGAGATATTGGGATGTTTTGAACAGTATGGGAAGCTTTCTTTGGACTGAGATTCAAAGGGGAACTAACTGCACAAGGGGCTGAACTAATCTCTGAAAGAATTTCTTTATTAACAGTACTGGGCTCTAAGACTTCAAGCCATAATTCTTCAGTTATAAACTCATCTTTCATAGATAAATTGGAGTTTTTAGGCTTACTTGATCCTGATTCCCCTTTATGTGATGATTTCTTCGATTTAAAAACTTTCTCAGGGTCATGCAATGGTTCAACTGGAGATTTCTGCGGATTTCTTCTAGTATGCCTCACAAACTGAGCCAGAACTTCAAAGTGGAGTCACCAAAGGATGGTCTTCCACCAATGGAATTTCCAGACAGAAGATTACAACCAATAATGTGTTCAAACCTTGTCTGTCATCAAAGCTTGAAACTTTGTCGTTTTCCCAGGGAAGCTTGAACTCCAATTCTCCTCTCCCCGGCAACGGCGCCAATTAATGTTATCACCCCAAGAAACTCACCTAGGTTGTAAATCAGTGATGCTCAGGAACATTAAAAATTCAACGATTTTGGTTGGATAAGATGATGGATAAATGAAGATATGATGCACATTTAAACCAGATAACCACTCCTACTATAACTATCCCCAGACATGGGCGAAGACCCCCAAACTACAAGGCTTTCAACTACAAACTACTCACAGTTTAAGATAAAGGTGATGATGGAGAATACTAATTACACCAGCAGATACACAGGACCCTGTGATGGCCAGCTGCAACCAGTTAGAAGATCTGTAGAACTATTGTTTAATACACAGACAGGATGACAGCTCTCTAATGTTAAACAACAGCACTCTGCAAGAAATTTTAATGAACCACTAAATTATAACATAGATGTGGGATGACAACCCCTCTGATATTAAAATCCACAGCACATCAAACAAATGCAAGCAGGCACAGCCTGGAACAAGAAAGATAAGTGGAAAGTGAGCAAATGACAGCAAAAGAAGCTTGTATTAGTGAAGATCAACACCAGAAGCTACAGGTCTCATAGTATTTACAGTCTCTAGAAGTTAAAGGCAACAACAGAACTATCATTCATCAAACACTCATCAATCCCACTACCTCGGTTTTTTTAGTATATATGGTGTCTCATTACACAATCTCTCTGTTAGCTATGCGTGGAGGAGCCCATAAATGGTCACCAACCACATTTACATTCAGGAGTGGGCCTCTGGTACAAATCTGGTTGTGCTATAAATGGATTTGACCCCTCTGTTGCTCTGCAGTCCTCCTTTGAGCAGGTGGCGTGAAATACCAAAGGAGCCATAACCATTGAATGCACTGATCTGATAAACGGTGTCCTGCTTCCTCCTCGGCCATAATTTTGATTAATGGTAGTTGTTGAATCATTAAAACGGCTCAATCATGACGGTTTGGCTTTAAAACAGTGAAACGCTGCTACACTATTCATTCCCGCCCATCATTGCTTCAATCTTGACTTTTAAAGGTTCAGGCATGGTTCAATCATCTATCGGGTCCGCTTTTCGGGTCGCAATGCATATCTTAACCGGCCAATCCTCTATTTCTTTATATTTCCTTATACACAGAAAATGCGCCCAAAACCATTGAAAATGGCTTAAGCGCAGATTTAAAATTTTATAAGAAATGATTCATAAAATATCGGGTCTGACCCATCAGGTCCGAACTCCATCGCAAACGGCACCAGCCCAAGGCCTCCTTTGTAGTTTCTTTACACAAAGAAAATACATTAAAAACATTAAAAACGCGAAGGGCACGAACCCGAAATAATATGAAATGGAGTGTTGTATGGTCATCGGGTCCGGCCCATTGCATCGCAACATAACTCATGTTAAAGCCTGCCCCTTTGAAAGCGCCGATAGTGATATTTCCACGGACCCGATAATCTATCAGAAGGAATTAACACCGCTGTCGGGTCCAGCCCATTGGCGATCGCTCATATATATGCCAAAGGCCATGCTCCATTGGAAACGCCGATGCGATATCAGCGATCGCTCATCGGCAAGGTCTCCTTTGTCGCTGCCACTACCTCCCCTGACTTGCGATATGCCGACGCGATCTGGATCGTTGATCAGCCAAATCCAACAACTGAGATTAAAGCAGATCCTTAAGCCTGTAACTTTGATTTTTACATGGTTTTTGGGGTATTTCCACCTCCCGATAGTGTATTTCTGCCCTCCAAAGGGCTTTCCCCTTGCAATTTTTTCCATTGGTGGAAGACTTTTAGCCATAATTTGAGAATTTGAACAACAACCATGGATCCTTTGGCATATTTATAAGTGTAATTGCAGCCTTTGAGAGTGTTTGAATCCATTTTTCATAGTTTTGCACAGCAAAGCTAACAGGACTCCCCCTACTTCACAAAGTTCAGCCTGGCAGACAAACTGGCAGAGACCGATGCATCAGCCAGTAGGAACTATTCCACTCCCTCAACCTACACTACCAGCCTTACAACAAAATCCCCGGTCTAATCTGAGACCACAACTCCCAGCCCAACCCAACCCCAATCCAAATAACAGACCAGTCCAATCTCTCCAAATTATGGAATCACCAGAAATAGGACCCGACCTGAGGGAGTGTAATGATCTTCAGTTAAGATCTGGACGTATTATTAAAACTGAGGGAGATAAAACAGTTCATATTGAAGTTCAGTTACCAAGAGAACATCTGTTGCAACAAGAGGATGTGAAAAAGCAGCAGACTCATAATCAAGCAACCACATCCTCTCCTCCGTTCCCAGAATGATTAGTCATACCTCGACCTTTACAATATCATGATTTTGACATTCTGGGAGAATTAAAAAATATGTACATAAAAATTCCATTCCTCCAAGCCATTCAAGACATTCCCATATACGCAAAAACTATCAAAGAATTGTGCATAAAGAAACCAAGAAGGAATATAACAAATAATCCAAGAGTCCAAGTAGTCGGCACTTTATCTGATTTACTATCAGGGAAAGAAACACCCATTAAATATGAAGACCCAGGAAATCCAATTGTAACTATTCAAATTTATGGTCAGACCCTGTCTAATGCCTTAGTTGATCTAGGAGCTGCAATTAATATTTTAACAACCATTACTTGCCAAAAGCTCGGCATTACATCTGTAGAACCCACCTCTACTTTGCTAGAATTGGCTGACCGATCTGTGGTTAGGTCGGAGGGTACTCTACATGATGTCATGGTCTCTGTTGATTCCTGGGAATACCCAACCGATTTCCTGATAATCAATCCAAAAACCCGACTTGATGGACACCCGCTGATTTTAGGTAGACCTTGGCTCACCACTGCCGATGCTTACATTGGCTGCTGGCAAGGAAATATGACCATAACAAAAGGACCAAATACCAAGAATTTAGTTCTATATCCTCCAGCGCAGCCAAGTGTCACAATAATTAAAACTAATAAGCACCCTGTACCATACCTTACTGATAACATCAGATCTCCATTAACTATACAAGAGGCACTTGATTTTAAAAACCAAACAGAAGAAGATGCCATTAATAATTTTATTAGCCAAACTAGATCTTGTACACAATGTCACATGATCGAAGCAACATTTGATAATGAATTAGAAGAAGATCCTCTAAAAGATACACATGATAAAACAATACATGTTACTTCTGTTGCAAATAGTAAAATTATGGAAATTGAACCAGGAAAAACCTTAAACATTAATGCCAACCTCACACCTGAACAAGAAATGAAGCTCATCCAAAGTCTAACAAAATATAAAGAAGCATTTGAATGGGATTACCCTGATATGAGAGGAATAGACCCCCAGTTTTGTACACACCACATTTATATAAAAAAGGATGCCAGACCTGTTCGTCAAGCTCAAAGGAGACTTAATCCTCATCTAAAAGATGTGGTAAAAGCTTAACTTAAAAAACTTTTAGATGTCAATTTTATTTATCCTATATCTGATAGTAAATGGGTCTCTCCGCTTGTGGTGGTACCAAAAAAGAATGGGAAATGGAGAATTTGTGTGGATTATAGGGAGTTAAATAAAGCAACACAAAAAGACCAATTTCCTCTCCCATTCATAGACCAAGTATTAGATACTCTAGCAGGAAAGAAATTCTTTTCTTTCCTGGATGGCTTCAGTGGATACAATCAGATTCAGATTTCCCCTGAAGACCAAGACAAAACTACTTTTACTTGTCCTTGGGGAACATTTTCCTATCGAGTTCTACCTTTTGGCTTATGTAATTCTCCTGCCACATTCCAAATGGCTATCCTTAGCATTTTTGCAGATTTAATAAATGATGGACTTGAAGTATACATGGATGACTTTACACTATATGGAGATGATTTTGATCCAGCATTGGACACCCTAGAAAATGTCCTACAACGCTGCATTGCTACCAGGCTTTGCTTAAGCCATGAAAAATGCTATATGATGATGACTGAAGGACTTATCCTAGGACACTATGTTTCAGCAGCTGGCATCCAGGTAGACCCGGCCAAAATCCAAATACTTTTGCTTATTCCCACTCCTACTACTCAAACGGAGGTACGCAGTTTTTTTGGATTTTCTAGTTATTATAGGCGATTTATAGAACATTATTCGCACATTGTTGCACCTCTGTATGCACTAACTGGTAACGTTGATTTTCTTTAGACAGAAAAATGTGAACGTGCTTTCAAAGATCTGAAGAAGCTCGTATCCACATCCCCAGTCCTTCGAGGACCAAATTGGGATTTTCCATTCCAGATATCATCTGATGCCTCAGACACAGCCATTGGAGCAGTCCTCGGGCAGGAAGAGGATAAAAAACCATATGCTATTTATTATATCAGCAAAAATTTATCCCCTGCTGAATTAAATTACACTATTACTAAAAAAGAATTCCTAGTTGTAATACATGTTGTCAATAAGTTTAGACATTACATTACTCGATATCCTGTTATCTTGTATACAGATCATTCTGCCATAAAATATTTAGCAAATAAGTCTGTTAGAAATGGCAGAATAACTAGATGGCTGATTCTATTGCAGGAATTTGATATCACAATCAAGGATCGAATTGGAAAAGAAAACCTGGTAGTTGATTTTCTCTCAAGAATGCCAAAGCTAATCGATGCAGCAGCAGTTAAAGATCAATTTCTGGACGAGCATCTGTTTGCTATTGCTGTTCAAACACCCTGGTATGCTGATGTTTCCAATTACCTTGCAGTAGGTAAACTACCAAAACACCTAACCCCTAATGAGCGCAAACAAATTGTTCAGAAGAGTGCTCGATTCTCGTGGATTGGGGGCTATTTGTTTCACATAGGGGAAGACATGCACATCAGGAGATGTGTTCGGAGAAGATGAAATCTTTGACATTTTAAAAGCCTGTCATGATGGACCATGTGGTGGACATTTCGCTGAGCGCAGAACTAGACATAAAGTGCTACAGACAGGGTATTACTGGCCCACGATTTTCAAAGATGCAAAGAAATTTTTCCAAGCCTATGACAGCTTCCAGCGAGCAGGACGTCCTGGTCAATCTAACGAGATGCCTCTGCAACCACAGTTAGTCATTGAACCATTCGAGCGATGGGCTCTTGATTTCGTTGGACCTATCAACCCATCATCAAATTAGAAAACATATATTTTGGTGGCAACAGAATATGTCACCAAATGGGTTGAAGCAGAAGCATTTCCTAGAGCTACAGAGGACTCTGTCATACAGTTCATGTTCCATCTATTTGTACGTTATGGTCTTCCAAGAGAAATAATTACAGACGGTGGACCACAATTTGCTGGGAATAGATTAGCTGCAACACTCAGCAATTATCACATCCAGCATAAAATCACTACTCCATACCACCCACAAGCGAATGGACAGGTAGAAAGCAGCAATATAATAATAGAAGCAATTTTAATGAAAACTATTGCATCCCACAGACGTGATTGGGCTGCTAGATTACCTGAAGCACTCTGGGCTTATAGAACAACATGGAGAAGCACCACTGGTTACTCACCTTATCAATTAGTGTTTGGAAAACAACCCATTTTCCCTATAGAATTTGAAATCCAAACATTATGGACAGCACGGGAAGTTGGCTTAGATTTAAGCGAGGCACAAATTAATCAATTGCAACAGATCAATGAGTTGGACAAAATTAGCCTCTCTGCACTTCAAAATATTGCCCTGATCCAACAGCAGCGAGCTAAATGGCATGATGCTCTCATTAAAAACAAAGTCTTCCACGAGGGAGACTGGGCTCTGTTGTACGATTCCAAGTTTCAGGACTTCCCTGGGAAACTCCAGACTCGTTGGTTAGGACCATACGAAATCCAGAAGGTACATGATAATGGGACCCTTACTCTAATCACTATTGACGGTTTTGGATATGCTTTCAAGGTAAATGGCCACCGAGTTCGTCTCTATCGCAAACCACTCACTCGGGAGTCCTTCTACCAGCAGCTACGCCGAGACACTGATATGGAGATTCTAGGAGAGGAAGAGAAGTCTTCCTCACCTGTAATTCATTAAGGAATTCATTTCTTTTTACAATTTGTACATAAGTTCTTTTCTTTGAGTCGTTTTTTGTACATATGTTCGAACTAATGTTTTCCTGTCATTTTTGTTGTTCCTTTTTTTCAAAAGAACAACATTTTCGATTTTTTCCGTTCCTTTTCCAAAGGAATGGCATTTGTGTGTTTCTGCTGTTCCTTTTCCAAAGGAACAACATCCTTTATTTTCTGTTGTTCCTTTTCTAAAGGAACAGCATCCTTAATTTTCTGCGGTTCCTTTTCCAAAGGAATGGCATTTGCCTATTCTATTGTTCCTTTTCTAAAGGAACATCGTTTCGATTTTTGCTGTTCCTTTTTTTCAAAAGGAACGACATTTTCCGTGTGTTTGTTGTTCCTTTTCCAAAGGAACAACATATTTTTTATTTTGTTGTTCCTTTTCCAAAGGAACCGCATAATTTGATTTTGTTGTTCCTTTCTCAAAAGGAACAGCATCTCCGTGCGTTTGTTGTTCCTTTTCCAAAGGAACAACATATTTTTGTGTTTGTTGTTCCTTCTCCAAAGGAACAACATATTTTTTTGATTTTTTTGTTCCTTTTTCAAAGGAACGACATTGGAATGTTCTGCTATTCCTTTTTCAAAGGAACAACATTTTCACGTTTTTCTATTTTGAGGTCTCCTATTGGACCTTTCTCCAAAGAGCATCACTTGCATGTTTTTGCTCTCTTTATGAAGCAGCTTGTCCCTTTTGTTGATCTAAATTAAGGATGCTTATTGCTCCTGTTCTTTCAAGTCTTTTAGAATACAGCTATGCATTTATGCAATGGATACAAAATCTCAACATACTGAAATCTGCTAATCATAAATCGCTATCTTTATAAGGCTCTGCATTGGTAAGAGGACAAAAGGAAGGACACACTTATTTATCATCTTTTGCTGTCACTGTTCTACTAATTCTGCTATGGTTGTTCATCTTCATCATGACGACCCCTTTTTTCCTCTTTGATTGTTATTCAGGAATAAGAAAAAAGGGTTTATATCTTCCTATTTAGATGTTAAGACTTCTTCCACCATTCCTACTCTTAAGGAGTGTTGAACCACCCCTTGTGTATAAAAAACGGAAGGTACTTGAAAAAAAAAAATATGACATATAAAGTTGTCAAATGTAGGATAGGGGGTCTCATCAAGAGCCAGCCTACCATGATCATGAGGACGAACGCGAAGTGGCATTCCCACTATGGCCACCACACCAGGGATATGGTCCAAAAGGTATATCAAATAAACAAACCTTGGAACAGGAGGTCTCATCACAAGCCGGCCTGCCCACTTTTCGCTCCTTCCTCGTGAATGGTATTATGGTTAACTGGTTACCAAGCCAGCATAATGGCCTACATTTTGACATTACACTCCCTAACATATACACAAAGGATCATGGTTCCATGGGTGAAATAAACAACTCTGCCAAGGTTATGGACACCTGTCGGCAATAGAGCACTGTTAATGGTATCAAAGTCACATTATTTACACCAATAGGTGAGTTATGAATACCCTTTTGTTTCTTACACCTTGGTAATTGATCATATATCATTTCCCAAATTATATATAGCGCATGCAAATCTATTATCACTAATCATGGCAGAAGTAATTGACAATGACCACAGGAGATTTAGAAAGTACGACAGATGTCCTCTCCTCTTAGCCTCGCATCATATCACAGCAGCCTCTTACGTAATACGCGATCCAACTTTACGCCTCGATTTCAGTAATTTGTTGTTTTTCTAAACATGACATATTTTCATACGTTGTTCCTTTATGACTCTGTTTCAGATCGGGTGCTGCTCCTTTATTTGACGGCTGGGACAGCCTATCACATTGCGAGGGGGAGGTTAACCTCATTATTCCCTGGATTACATGTCAGCTCACTATTCAGGAAATTTGTGTACTAGGGTATGGCACGACTTAACAGCATGCTATTTTTATTTTTGTTACATGAATTGTTGTTCATAAGCCATTTCTATTGTATACTCTGTTTTTTCCAAAAAAGTCTTGTGTCTATTACCCTCTCTGTGTTTCAAACAGCACAAACAGTTGCTGTTCCATTGAGAATTCATAGTGAAACCATGGGAGGAAGAGCGATGCGAAGGGAACCGCAGGTGTTGACAGTCTTCGCTGCTGCCCAGGAAATCCTAGCAAGGGCAGGGTGGCTGACTTATCTCAACCGCTTGCAGGAGTCTAACGAGACAGTGGAAATTGAATTCCTACAGAATTTGCAGGAGAATTACTCCACAATAAGGGGGAGACAGATAACAGTCACCGATGACATAATCGCAGAAGTCTCGGGACTACCAGCCACCGAACCTATATGGACGTTTAAAAAGGAGAGATTACAGAAGATTATAGAAATCTTCCAGGACGAAGGCCAGAGCTTGGCAATTAAAGGAAAGGGAGTTCTGCCAGCAACGCTAGGAGAGCCCTGGGCAGAATTGGCAAGAACCGTGCAAAGCTACATCACCTGCAAGGGTAGAAAATATGTGGTAAGACCATGACACCTTAAACTCTTAAACAGAAATGCTCTGTAAATTTACTTGCACTTTTGAATTCGTTACTTCATGACGTTGCACGGAGCTTAAAAAAGGCACAACATGTAGAGTCAGCTGTTAGTCATCATGGGTAATTCGATTAATTGTCAGGCATAGCCTCACCCAGCAGCAGAGAAACTGGGAAGAGCTAATTGCAATGATTGAAGGGGGGTTGACAGCACCATCCCCAAAACGTAAGCATGCCACAAGCACACCTGAGCGTCCAGAAAAACGCAGAGAATTAGCAAAACAGAAACATGTCACTAGTACATCCGAGCGTCTAGAAAAACGCAAGGAATCGACAAAGCGTAAGCATGCCACCGGTACACCCGAACAACCAGAGAAATGCAGGAAATCGGTCTGGTTAGCACGAATACGAGGGAGGCTGGAACAACTCTAGGAAAACACTAGCTAGCCAGTAGAAATTGAAGATGAGCAACCCTCACGGCCAGAAGAAGAGGCTGAGCAATCTGAAGGAGAAGAGAAAGAAGAGGCCGAGCAATCTAGGGAGGAGGCCGAGCAATCCGAAGAAGAAAATGAAATAGAAGCTGAGCATTCTGAAACGGACGCCGAACAATCCAAGCAGGAGGAGGAAATGGGACAGCAGGAAGGTAGCCCACCACAGGACCCAGTAGGAGAAGATGAATTGGTCGAAGTCTTGGCCAATATGGGTGAATATGGCCAACCTTCCCGTCCATCAGATCTCCATGACAAACCCCAGGAGGAATATGCACCTGGAAAACCACATGCAAAAGAGGCAGAAGAAGAAAATCTGCCTGTTCATGATGAAGGAAAAATAAGAGATACTTAACAGGAACAATCCGTTCCTAAGACACCGGAAGAAATTCTGGAGGAAGCAGGGGCAGAAAAAGAAGTTGCCCAAGAATTGACAGAACCAGTTAGGGTTCCTACCCCAGAACAGCCAGAGTAGAACGATGAAGAAACACCCCAGGAGGAAGATCCAGGGACTAGTCACGACCCAAGCCGCAGCAAACAACCTACTATTCCTTCTAACGAAATTTTGGAAATTAGAGAATTGCGAAAGGAACAGCAGAGATTATTAAGCATAATAGCCCAGCTCCACCAGCGGATTAGGATCCTGAAAGCAAGGCAGAGGGTAAAAAAGACTGCAGGAAAGAAAAAGGTGACCACTCCAGCAAAACCCCGCAAGGCAAAAAGGCAGAGGATCAGAATTCGTCCTGCTATTCAAAACCCTGTTGAAAATCTAGCTGTTGTTCCAAATGATGCTGAAGAACAGACTGTTGTTCCATTTGAAAAGGAACAACAACAGACTGATATCCACGTTAAAATAGAAATGGATGATATGATGACCTGTGACAAGGAAATTCAGACGGAGGCACCACCCTCGGGGGTGATAAGGGTTTTGAACTCAAAGCAACGCAATAAGAAAGTTCAGGTAAAACTCCCGGCCTCCACTGCTGCATGGATACATCCAATTGCAAGCATTCATCTCATTCGAGGTTAATCAGATTAAATGGCTCAAAGCTTATAATACTTTCCAGAGGCAAGAAAACAGCCTAGATTTGTGGGTAAGGGCTAAGCCTAGGAACCCAGTACAGTTGTAGAAAGCACATAGAAACCTCATGAAGACTCTGGGTGTCATTGAAACATTAGGACCCATGCATGAGGCACTCATTCAACAAGGATTAGAATACTTTCTTTCTATCAAAGACCTTGCCATTGATGCAACTAAATTTTGGTATCAAATCTCTAATCCGAATATCCAGCTCAGGGAATCGTTTAAGTATGAGAATTTTAAATTAGCTGCCAATCGTTTGCACCTTTATGGCGAAATCATTCTGAGAGCAGGGCCATCCTGGTTAGGATATAAGTTCCAGAGTCCAATTATTTGGCACCCTGCACCCAGATACCAAGCCCTGTATGAGATGCCTGAGGGTCAAACAGGCCATTTCTTTGACTACCTAGTTACTCATCATGGTTGTAGGCCTCCGCACAAGATTCCTTCTCCAGCCTATTCTCTCACTACCTTGCATGTCAACTACAACGTTTTCATGAGGGCATGAAACAGGGTAAGCAGGGGGGTGTGTGGAGTACTAAAAAGGTATGTTTTTTATGATCATTTCAGTGGCTTTTCAGTAGAACTTGTAAAACTTTTTGCATCATGAACTTGGAAAATGATAAAGAATTATAAAAAAACATGTGAGATTAATATGCAAGACTTAACCGCTGACAATTTTCATTCCCTCATGCAGGAAGGGGTGAAAACGAGGAGTTTTTGTTCCAAAGGAAAGGACAAGGACGAGGTAACTGCTGTCCCTTTGACGGGAGACTGAATGCAAACAAGGCTAAGCATATCAAAGCAAATCGGCCCTGAAAAGGAGGTGAAGACACTAGCTCGGCGCAGGAGGGAAAAGAGATGATTAAGTATTAACGGTTCGGCGGGATCGCTGCTTTATCTATTTTTATACTTAGACATCTCCGCCGTCACCTATATAAAAGGGACAGCATTGTTAGCTCGGGAGATAGTTCGACATGATTATGCTTTTATGTAATTTCTGTTAAGATCAAAACTTTGATCATCGAGTCTTGATAAGAACTGGTTTATTGTAATTTTGTTTCATGCATTAATACAAACTTGGTGATTATTTCATCTCTGCATCTGGATTAACCTCAAGCGGTGTACCCCTGGAGGCTAAGGGCCCGGCCGTGGAGGACACTTGCTCCTGTATTATTACGATTTGATTTTTGCGTGGTTTGCTTATCATCATTATTTGGTAATCTGATATGCTTTATAAGTTTACATCACATGCTCTGTTAAGTTTAATTCATTAAGATTTCTACGAACAAAACTATTGTATTGACTCTGCATCATATTACTGTTCCTTTCAGAGTTGATTGAATATTATTAGTCTTAACTGAATACTATTACTATCTTATCACAGAGCTTTTGTGCTATACATTCATGTTACAGGATTCATCTTGAAAGTTGTGTTCTTTACGATTGTTGGATTCAGAAGCAATGTTGTTCCATTTTGAAATGCAGTCGTATTCCTTTTAATTGGGACTGATGCTTAGATCAGATTACTAGCTACGGGTGTTGTGTGTTTATATGGTTTCCAAGCGTTGTTCCATAACTTATCGGTAATCAGTGTTGTTCCATTAGTGTGTGTTGTTTGATCTGCCTTAAGAGTGAAATTTTGTTGTTTGATTACGATTAATTCATTTGAGTTAGTAGATTAAATTTGATTACTGCTTGAGAGACTTAGTTGTTTAGCTGTTGTTCCTTTTAAGAATTGTTGTTCCATTTTAGAATTGCTGTTCCATTACAGATTTGTTGTTCGATTTCTTATTTGCCGTTCCATTTTCTTATCTGTCGTTCCATTTACTAGCATTTGTTTTTTTGGTGTGGGAGACGATCTAAGGCTGTAATGAGCCTCGGCGTTTACTGTCTGATTCCCAGATCCGTGGTCTTTTCTCTAATTTCCTTTCCATCAAGTTCCAAAGGGATGGGTTATCGCTGTCGAACCCTTGATTGATAAGTTGCCTAGTTTTCTGAGTGTGTAGTTTACTCGTTTGAAGTAGCTTAGTTGTAGACAAGCATCCGTTTACTCTTGTATTTCCGAACGTTGTACTACTAGCATTACTCTGACAAATGATAGCCTCAGACTGAGACACTCTTTGAAATAACAAAATGCTCCCGGATTGACATATTAATGTGAGGTAATTAGAGGTGAAAGAGACCCTTTTTATAGCTCTACAGTGAACTGCAGAATACCTCCCAGTGAACCGAGAAGTACGGGAAGGCAATCTTCCCGAATGTTATGTTCGGTGTATCACGTTTACAAGGCGGCGGACTCGGCTTCCAATGGATAAAGGATTGCAACCTAGTGGGGTCTCCCTTTATATACACGATGGTACGGGGAGCACAAGTCCATACTAGCGTTGTCTAGTGACGAAGCGAACTATAGGTGTTAGGTTTTAAGACACTGGAACACGTCTCTAGCATAGACCTTCTAAAATGTGATTGTTAGGTTTCAAATGCACCTTAGGTTAATTGAGTACATTTTAGAGTTTATCTTGAAATTATGTCTCGGTTTTCAGGCCTTATCGATGTGACTCAAAAAACACCTATATGCAGCTAAATGAGACAAGACCCTTTCAATTCGATGAATTGTCTACACTAATGAGAGTAGAAAACACACTCAAATGCAATAAAACAAGCAATTTAAAGAAAAATGACCTTTTCACTATTTCTCTTTTGAAAACAAAATGATGAAAAACTCTTTCCAATTCCTAACTTTCCTATCAAATGCACTTCAAGTAGTCCTTTCACTAATAAAGAGAATTCATTTCTTTTCCAATGCAAATGACGATGCAACTCTAGCCTTCAATGATGCTAACTAATTTAACATATTGATTCAAAAAACTAGAATTATTTATTTTTCAATGAAATGACGGAATGAATCTTTCACAAACACATTACACTTCAATGAAACTTTTCCAATGCAATCAATCATAATAAAATGCAAAGAACAAAAGGAATTTCTTTCAAACCAATGAAGCAAAGACTCAACTAAAAACAAGATAAGCAATTTGATCTATGCCCGAAAATAGATGCTTAAACAACAAACGAAACTTTTCACACTTGTTAAATGGAGATCAAACCAACAAAAGGACTAACAAATGAAATGAAAAGAGAAACTTTGACTATTGACATGACTTGCTGAGCACATAAACAAGTGCATGGGTAACAACCTAGATACCCTAGGGCTACAAACCATCCAATAACTTAAGAAACCAATTGAAGAAAATGTAAATCAAACAAGCATACAAACCAAACTAAAATAGCTTTTTAGCTAGGGAGAACACAGTCAAAAAAAGCTGAGAGACAGAAATCAAAAGGGAAAGACACACTGGCTATGATCTAGGGTAACCCCTGATCTTCACCTACAGGAATCGGAGTGGCTGCCTAAATGACAAGAAGCACCAGAAGGGGCTCGGTGCAACTATTTTTGAGAAACTCGCACTGATCGGCGCAACTGTTAGAAAAATAAACGTGCTGACCGAGGATTCAAGGAAAAAAATAAAAAATTTCAGAGGCTAAAACTAGACTTGCCACTGTAAATTTTAGGCTTAAAGCAGTAAACCAGGCAAACTAGAGAACACTAGAGAAAAATGGTGACACTAGAAAAGTTCACACAAAACCATAAAATGACAATCAATCAAATAGAAGGATTGGCTCCCCAACGGAGTTGCCAATTTGTGGTGCATGTAAATTCTCAATGCAGACACAAACAATTCCTCTAGCCCGAGAGAGCGGGTCTAACCACAAACAAACAATCTATGGAAAATATCCTTAATCTAGAATCAATTAAGAGGGCCTACCTCTTAGAACGCTATTCCGCTTGGTGATGATCCTGCTTCCTCACTCCAACTATATTTTGTTTCCTTCCTTCAAATACCTAAAACAAGCAAACAACAACAACAACAAATGTGATAGCATACAATATTGTATTCAGCATACTTAATAGGTCAAGGAACATTAAGCTATAAAGATGTAAAATGGCACTTCATGTAGGAAATCAATCAATAGTTGCATTCATATAAATCAAAAAGAGATTACAATCGATGCCTTGACGTTGTTGGTCTCCTTCGACGTATCTGGGTTCCCACACTTCTGCTAGCACTTCATGGATAGCCCCAACAATGGAAGTTTTAAGGCCTCTTCCCTCTAGTCTCAAACCAAACCAAAACAGATTTTTCTCCTTCAAACATACACTAGAAAGCTACAAGCTATAGATGACTTTCTGATCATTCAAACTCACTCCAAAACTAGTTTAGGTTGGGAAAAGAGAGGTTTATATATCTTGAATGGATGGGAGATGGTTCCTCTCATTATGGGAGAATGTCTTATCTCTTTAGTCTGTCCCATCTTATAGGGAAGGGATCCAAAACTAATTTCCTAGGCTCCATCCAGCCCAACTATCTATCTGACTTTCGTTACGAAGCTTCTAGAGCTGGAAGCTTCGATACCATATTTAAAAAACCTGCCAAAAGAGGATCAACACGACTAGAAAAGGGCTCAGTTGCTCCGAACAATGCTAGGGCTAGTTTTAATCTCTACAAATCGTCCCGAGGAGGAAAATGGTCAGTAGCATCGGTCTTGTAAACTAGGATAAAAGGAATATTCTTGGGAAATGATGCAAAGGGGTATTACTCTACTCATGAAGATGGACATACTGTGAGTTTCTTGATGATGGGAAAGCATGTCGGATTCACTGTAGAGGTCCTCCAAGATCGTGGATGGGGAGTACAGGGACAGTGACAAAATGTTGTGTAACACTCTCACTAAAATCATGGAGTCCAAATCCAGAATACCATTATTTTCAACTTGTACCCAATGTTCCTTCTGATTTTGGTATGGAGCATAGACATTGATTATCTAGAGCCTAGAAGGGATCCCAATATGAAAACTAAAAAGAATAATGCCCATTGTGTATTTATAGGCCTTAAATATGAAAATTTCATGATTCCATTGTGCAATTGAGCCTCTAGACATGTTGGAGGCACTAGTGGTGTAGACATTCCAATTGGGACGTAATTAAAGTACAAGCTCCTAGGTCCTTTCCTTGCTAAGTATTGTCTCCTGTAAAAGTATAACCTCCAGTTTATGTATTAGCATAATGCTTTTGAGGGCTCCCCTTTTTTGGACTGATCTCAAGGCCTAAATTTTAAGGGACATTATGATCATTATGGTGATGATTGAACGAGAGTCATTGCTATAAGGTCTCAAGGCACTGAAATGTCGACATCAAGATGCCCAATTTTGATTACAGTGGAATCGTGGATAGGGGTTGTCTTATCCACCTGAGGGTATTTGAATTATTCCAAAAGATTTGAAGGGGCTATGGTGCAGTTTGACATTTTTTAATATTTGACCCCTTTTGTTTTCCTAGTGGTGACATATTTCCCCCAATTCGTAGGCTTTAGATCAACAAAAAAAGATTGCTTGGTTGATAGAGGTTCGATTCCACTCTAAGTGTCTTGGGCTAAATCTTCCAGCTCATAATATTTAGTGAATGGAGAAAAAGTACAGGTAGAGGGGGCACCAAATTTAATTCTGGAGTTACAGTATTGAATAGAGGCTTCCTCTTTAGGGGATCTACAAACTCTAAATATTTGTGAAGGGCCCTTATGAGAGTCTATCATTAATGATATTGGAGAGGCAGATTTGATTAATGGTTTGATTATAGGGTTGCAGTGATGAGGGGAATCATTTATTTGAAATTCTTAGAATGAGGGGGAGATTGGAGGAGGAATCAGATGGAAGCTGAGGAGTGGGGGCTTGTTTGTTGTCCTATAATCATTGGCAAGAGAAGATGGGTTGTGTGCTAAAGGCATGGAGATTATCAGAGGAACAAAGTCACCTTTGGGGGACAAAAGAGGGGGAGGGGGGAAGGGGGGAGGATGCCAATATATGAGTGTGTTTGTGTGTGTTGTTCTCCGAAGTCTTCCTATGATCGAACTCCTAGATTTCCCCATTTGTGACGATATGGATAATGTGCCAAAATATGTCATATTTTATGGTAGCTGAGACAGTGAAATGGGACTCCCCAAAAGTCGATGTCCTACCTCCAAGAGCAAGGACCCAAAAATAAGTTGACTTCTACTAGGAGGCCCCTCACAAGTTTATTTTCATAAAAAACCATGTTGCTTTCTTGTCAAGTCCATCGAGGCTACCCTCATCTAGGTAGAATAGGTTACCAATTTTCCTTATTATTGTGGTAATCGTCTCTTTGTTCTAGAGTTTAATAGGTAAGCTAGGGAGTTTGACCCATATGATGTTTTTGCATGGTTTGTCTTTAGCAGGATCAAAGCCAAATTTCCATATTTTTAGAGATAGGAAACCTCTCCCCATGACCCATGGGGATTGTAAATAAGATTTATGTCTTATGGATGAGTGAAGTGAAAGGAAAACCGCCCATTTTGTAGCATGTTGATCTGGGGTGTGTATTTCATTATAGAAGACCATATTTTCTCTGCCCAAACTTTCATTTGTTCCCCAATCATGCGATTGAAGACCCACCTTCCCACCAGGGCCTTTTGTTTCATCTTTTGACTTCATCCCATTAACCTTCGGTGCCCAATGCTATCTTCTATATTTTTTCCACTAGATTGATTGGCTTGTTATCTTTGGAAGGTTTTTGTGCTCCCCCATATTTCTCACCATCCCTATACGCATGGTAGGGTCTTGTGTTGTTCTTAGCTCTAGGATGTTTATTATCATTGTCAAACTGAGGCTTATGGAGGGCTTTGATCGGAGGGCCTTATGAATCATGTGTTTAGGAATTTTTGTTCGGTGTGGAGCATGATTATTTAGAGGTCTTTGTTTTAGCCAGATGTATACCCCAGGAAGTTTATACACCCCTCCATGTGGGGGGGACTTGTCCCCCCCCCCCCGTGGGGGTTCAGGGGGGTGGGGATCCCCCCCGAATGGGGGGTCTAGGGGCCAGCAGTCCCCCTGCAAGAGTTTCGGGGGCAGCGCCCCGAAGCTAAAAACAAATGTAAATTTTCCTTGTAAAAATATAGTAATTTCTAGTTAATCTGGGCCATTCATTAGGCCGATGATATTACGGTATAACTTATGTTTAGTTTAGGGTTTTTTTCCCTAGAAGGAAACCCCTCTCTTTGTATGAGGGCATTGTATTAAGGCTGTGTAATAGATGTGTATTCTCCGAGCGAGAAACAGAGAGGCGAGACTGTGAGAGAAAACAGAGGATATTACAGCGGATCTGTTGTAGGTTGTGTCTCTTCATTTTGCTGGATAATAAAAAGGAAGGACTGGTTGTTCATGGTGGATGTAGCCCAAACTGGGTGAACCACGTATATTTGTGTCTCTCTGGTTTTATGCATTTTCTGTGTTTATATTTCTGCTATATTCTATATGTTCCATTGCTCTATAATTTATAATTTTCTAACAACCGGTATCAAAGCCGAAGGTCTATTTGGTTGATAAACTCGCAGGAAAGAAGGGTTCCTGGTTCGAGTGGGAGCGATGGCGGAAGATGGTAAGTTTAGGGTCGAGAAATTTAACAACCAAAACTTCTCGTTGTGGAAAATGCAGATGGAAGATTATCTGTATCAGAAAGATCTCTACCTACCATTGGGCAGAAAAACAAAGATGTCGATGGGTATGACAGATGAAGAATGGAACCTTCTCGATAGAAAGGCACTCGAAACAGTACAGTTGTGCCTTGCAACGTCGATCGCCTTCAACATTTCGAAGGAAACAATGACAAAGGATTTGATTAAGGCGTTGACAAAACTATATGAAAAACCCTTGGCCTTAAACAAGGTAGTTCTTATGAAACAGTTATTTAATATGAAGATGTCAGAAGGTGGATCTGTTGTAGACCATTTAAATGATTTTAATATTCTTACAAGTCAGTTAAGTTCTGTAGGGGTGAAATTTGATGATGAAGTTAGATATTTGTTATTCTTGTGCTCATTGACAGAAAGTTGGAATGATTTAGTAATGGCCATTAGTAACTTTATTTATGGATCTAGTACTTTAAAGTTTGATGATGTTGTTGGTGCTATCCTTAGCGAGGAAATGTGACGGAAAAGCTCCGGTGAGATATTGGGTAATGCTTTGATTGCAGAGTCTAGAGGAAGAAAAATGGAAAGATGAAAGAGCTCAGGATATCGCAGTAAATCAAGGAAAGGCAGATCCAAGTCTAGATCGGGGGTAGTCTATTGGAAATGCGGAAAGAAAGGACACCTAAAGAAAGACTGTAGATCTCGGAAGGGAAAAGAAGGAGATGCACAACAAGAAAAAAATCATGAAGCAAATGTGATAGGTGAGGTGTTACAAGATGCTTTTATTCTTTCTTTCGAAAATATTACTGATTCCTGGGTGGTAGATTCAGGGGCCTCATTCCATGCCACACCTGATAAGAAATATTTTCATGAATATTTCAAGGAGATTTTGGACAAGTCCGTTTGGGTGATGATAAACCCTGTAAAATTGTTGGAATGGGTAAGGTTCTTGTAAAACAATAGAATGGAAACCAATGGCTACTAAAGGAGGTAAGGCATGTTCCAGATCTGAAGAAACATCTGATTTCAACAGGGTAGTTAGGCAGTGAACGTTGTGTGACAACTTTCACAGATAAAGCTTGGAAGGTCACGAAAGGAGCCCTAGTAATAGCAAAAGGCGAAAAGGTTGGTACATTGTATTTATGCAATGGTATTTATAACTCTGTTAATGCTTTAACTTCCAAAGGAGAAGATGAAACATTATGGTATCATAGGCTCAGACACATGAGTGAGAAGGGGATGAAGATTCTTCACTCAAGGAATTTGTTGCCGGGTTTGTAAGAATGTTGATCTGGACTTCTATGAGAATTGCATTTATGGAAAACAGAAGAGAGCCAGATTTCTTAGAGTTGGGAAAGAAAAGAAGAGCGAAAAATTAGAGCTTGTGCATACAGATGTATGGGGACCTGCTCAGGTATCATCTCTCAGTGGCTCTCGTTATTATGTTACTTTTATTGATGATGCAACTAGAAAAACTTGGATTTATTGTATTAAGAATAAATCTGATGTATTTGATACTTTCAAGAAATGGAAAGCTTTGGTTGAGATTGAGACAGGAAAGAAATTGAAGTGTCTCAGATCAGACAATGGAGGTGAATATTGCAGCAAAGAGTTTGATAGGTACTGTTCAAAGCATGGAATTCATAGATAGAAGACAGTTCCAAGAACACCACAAGAAAATGGTGTGTCAGAAAGGATGAACAGAACAATCATGGAGCATGCAAGGTGCATGAGATTGCATGCAGGATTGCCTTTACAATTTTGGGCAGATGCTGTAGATACTGTTGTTTATCTAATAAACAGAGGGCCTTCAAGTTCCTTCGATGGTGGTGTTCCAAAGGAAGCATGGACAAGTAAAAAGGTAAACTACTCTTTTTTAAAGCCTTTTGGTTCTGAGGCCTTTGTCCATATTAATAAAGAAAATAGAACAAAGCTTGAGGAAAAATCAAAGAAATGTACCTTTATTGGATATGGTGTTAATGATTTTGGTTATTGCTTATATGATTATGAAAATCACAAAATCATTATGAGCAGAGATGTAATATTCAATTAAAAGGTCTTGTATAAGAATTAGCTGCAGGAAAAGAAACAGGAAAAAGAAAACAAGGAATACACAGTTCTTGATGAGATCATTGAAAAAGTAAAGGTGCCCGAAAATAATAATAATCAACAACCACAACAACAGAAATAGGCACCCCAAACACCTGAAAGTGGTGTTATAAGATCTACCAGGATAAGTATACCCCCTGAACGATACTCTCCTTCATTATATTATTTATTGTTAACTGATTCTGGTGAACCCGAATGTTATGAAGAAGCAATTCAGGTTGAAAGCAGGAATAACTAGGAGCTAGCCATGGAAGAAGATATGGATTCCTTAATGCATAACCAGACTTGGGACTTAGTCAAGTTGCCTGTAGGAAAAACTACATTGAAGAATAAATGGGTTTACAAGATGAAGGTAGAAGATGGAGGAAAACAAAGGTACAAAGCTAGACTTGTGGTGAAGGGGTTTGCACAGAAGAAAGGTATTGATTTTGATGAAATATTTTCTCCTATTGTTAAAATGACTTCAATCATAACTATTTTAAGTCTAATGGCAATTGAAGATTTGCATCTTGAGCAGTTAGATGTAACGACAGCCTTTCTCCATGGGGATTTGGAAGAAGAGATATATATGCAGCAGCCACAAGGATATGAGGTGAAAGGGAAGGAAAAACTAGTTTGCAAGTTGGAGAAGAGCTTGTATGGCTTAAAACAGGCTCCAAGGCAGTGGTATCTAAAATTTGACAAGTTTATGTATGAACAAGGTTATACTAGATGTCACTCTGATCATTGTGTTTATTTGAAAAAGCAAAATGATGGCAGCTATATTATATTGTTATTGTATGTGGATGACATGCTTGTTGCAGGGTCTAACATGTAGGAAATAAATGTGCTCCAAAGAAAATTGGAAAATTAATTTGCAATGAAGGATTTGGGAGCTACAAAACAAATCCTTGGTATGAGAATAACTAGAGACATGAAAATCGCAAATTAACATTGTCTCATAATGAGTACATTCAAAAGGTGTTGAAAGATTTAATATGCACAATGCAAAACCAGTTAGTCCACCTTTTTCTAGCCATTTCAAACTTAGTAAGGAAATGTGCCCAAAGACCTAAGAAGACATGGATTATATGTCTAAAGTTCCATATGCATTGGCAGTTGGAAGATTAATGTATGCAATGGTCTGCATAAGGCCTGATATTGCACATGCAGTGGGAGTTGTAAGCAGGTACATGAACAATCCAGGAAAGGAACATTGGATGGCAGTGAAATAGATTCTCAGATATTTGAAAGGTACCACAAATCAAGCATTATGCTTTGGTGGTTCAAACATTTCTCTACAGGGATATGTTGATGCAGATATGGCAGGTGACAGAGATAACAGGAGGAGCACTACAGGATATGTATTTACTGTAGGTGGAACAACTATCAGTTGGGTTTCAAAAATCCAAAGTGTTGTTGCACTTTCAACAACAAAAGCAGATTATGTTTTTGCTACAGAGGCTAATAAAGAAATGATTTGGTTACAAAGGTTTATGGGTGAATTAGGTAAGAAGCATGATACGGGCACATTATACAATGATATCCAAAGTGGCATTCATCTTTCAAAGAACTCAGCATTTCATTCCAGGACTAAACACATATAACTCAAGTCCCATTTCATACGATCAATGTTGGAAGATGGAGAGTTGAAGCTAGAAAAGATACACACTTGCCAGAATCTGGCAGATATGCTAACAAAAGTTGTAACCAGGGAGAAACTGAGAATATGCTCAGTTTCAATTGGTCTTCAAGGATGACGATGAAGATGAGAAACAACCGGGTCCAAAGAGGAGTCATTGTCCAGCAAATGAAGCAACAGTGGAGTTGCTACAATCATTCTCCAAGTGGTAGATTGTTGGGTGTGGAGCATGATTATTTAGAGGTCTTTGTTTCAGTCGGATGTATACCCCAGGATGTTTGTACACCCCTCCACGCGGGGGGGTGCGGGGAGGGACTTGTCCTCCTGGTGGGGGTTCGGGGTGCCAATCCCCCCCGGTTGGGGGGTCCGGGGGCCAACGATCTCCCTGCAGGGGTTTCAGGGGTAGCTCCCCAAAGCTAAAAACAAATGTAAATTTTCCTTGTAAAAGTATAGTAATTTCTAGTCAATCTGGGTCATTCATTAGGCGGATGATCTTAGGGTAGAACTTATGTTTAGTTTAGGGTTATTTTCCCTAGAAGGAAAACCGTCTCTTTGTATGAGGGCATTGTATTAAGGCTGTGTAATAGATGTGTATTCTCCGAGCGAGAAACAGAGAGGCGAGAATGTGAGAGAAAATAGAGGATATTACAATGGATCTACTGTAGGTTGTGTCTCTTCATTTTGCTGGATAATGAAAAGGAAGGACTGGATGTTCGGGGTGGACGTAACCCAAACTGGGTGAACCACGTATATCTGTGCCTCTCTAGTTTTATGCATTTTCTGTGTTTATATTTTTGCTATATTCTATGTGTTCCATTGCTCTGTAATTTATAATTTTCTAATAATTTTTTGATTTGATGTTTTGGTGCTTTGTTTCAACAAAACTGGTTACATCAATTAGTTTATCGATGTCTAGAATATCCTCCAATAGAGTGGACAGACCTGCCATGTCAGCAGAGTGTACACCTTCCACTTTCCACCTAGCATAGGAATCAACGATCATTGACTTTTCCAAATTAAAAAACGCAATCCTAATCTCAATCAATCGCTCATTGTTATTGGGCCTTCAAGTTTGACAAGTGCCACATGTATGGTCAGACCAATATGTCCTCTAGGGTCTTCCACAACCAGGAAATCTAGTATATGGAGGGAAATCCATCATTTACATTAATGTGCCCTACAGCCACTTGATCTAATAGGGGAATTTTGTTAGATAGACTAATCCCCAGGTTTATTCTTTACATGAAGGTTTATCAATCCATATATAGCATCCTCAAATTCTTATGGAGTTGTTGGATGGATTTTATCACCTTGCACCCACTCTCAACTGCACAATTGATGACACAAAATTTTGAAATTGGATGAGTGCCTTATGGAAGATGATGTTGAATTATCTATTACTACTATAGGGGGTTATTACAGAATGTTTAGAATGCCTCCATTTTAAATATGACAGTACAACATTGGAAAACCCAACACCAACATAGATTGCACCTATTGTAGCAGCTACAACCACCCTCCAAAATTTTGCCTATGCTTCATTTTGGAGCCTCCCACCCCAAACCAAAGCAACTCATCTTACGCTGAACTAGGTACTTATGCTTTAATTGATTTTTATCTTCTACTTACAGATTGTGTTTTCCAACTTGATTTTCTCTCTAACCCACAAGCCAGTCTCTTGAAGTCTTGGTTGCAACCCAGTTACAGGCTTGCCTTAGTGAACTGCACAATCCTTGAGAGAAACCAACCTTCAGTCTAGGAATTGCACTGTCCAATCCCACAGTGAGCCTTCGACTACAAAACTAAACAGAGCTAGCTAACATCCTGCCTTTAGCTGGGAAACTGCACAAAGCATGAGAGGCATCCTAAGCCACTAAGCTCAGGAATTGTGCAGAAGCTTTCCCTTAGCAACTACTCGATGCATGAGCTAGTGAGTTGTCTTGTTTCCCATAGGAAATGCACAATCTCTTCATGCATGCATGACAAATTTTTCCAAAAAAAGCAAAAAAAAATGAAAAAGCGTCCCTAAAAAATAGGGATCTATTTTTATCAGTCAGAGTTACCCTTGAGTTATTTTTGGAAATTGTCGCCATGTGTCACTTTTCCCTAGATTTTTGGCCTTCGCGTCATAAACCCTAAATCAGCCAAATATATTTAATAGGCACCCCAAATCTCATTTTCACATTTGATCTTGGAGCTCTAGAATTCTCGAGAAGATCTAGGAACATTTGGCGCAGTCGTCGCAAATTTTCTGGGTAAGTCTTGATTTTCTAGTCTTTTGATGCTTTTTTATGTTGCTTTTGTTTGCTTGCCTTGTGAGAGTGTTGTTTTACCCGTTTTATTGAATGACCCCTGGCATTTTTATTTTTTTAGCTTGTAGAAGTGTTGTTTTAAGTTTTGCATTGCCTTTCCCAATTATCGTATGCATAACCAAATTTTTACACTAGCGGTCGTTGTTGCAACAACTCTCTACACACGCTTCATTGTTCTTCAGTTTGATTGATTCATGCACTTGTTTTGTTTGCATGCATCATCATTCACTCAGATCTGCACCCACCTTCACTTCTACTTTCAGATCTACTCATTTTCATGTTTCCATTGGGAATATCTGAGATTCCTTGGCTTGGATCTAGATCTTCCCAGGAATGCACTGCACATTTATGGATCTCAAGGCTCTACCTTGGCTCCAGGAATTACACAGAGGTTGCCAAGGCCTGGCTCCTACTATGCAATGCACAATTCCAGGAGCCATTCCTGAGCCTTGGTCACTGGGATTGCGCAATGCGCAATCCCAACTGGCATGAGCCTAACTAAACTGCACATTGTGTAGTTCCAGTCAGCAACACCTCCCCACTAGCAGATGGGACTGCGCAATGCGTAGAACTAGCTAGCAGGCAGTCACTTCTAAGAGCCATTATTACGCAATTCTTCCCAACAGTTACCCAATTTGTTTTTTAGTCTGTTCTTGAGGTGATTTTAGTTTCATGCTAATATTTTTATGCCATGAGTGTCCTCTTTGTCTCCAGGTACAGTAGTTTTTGAGCAACTCTCAACAGTTACAAGTAACATGGCTTCCAAGAGAGCTTCATTGAAGGATAATGTTGAAAGTAGCATTGGGAATGTAGTTGAGAAGGTGTCAATAAGTTTACCAGTTTATTCAGACACTCAACTATTCATTGAGAAGGGCATGAAGTTAACATGGCAAGAAATTAAGGATATCTTTGCAGGAGACTTCAAGAAAGATCTAGGAAGGTGTATGTCAATATCCACCGGTTAGGCTTACATAAGGTTTCATGCAGGTACCCAACCTTCCCTTGTGTGTACATCATCCATTGGATTGTCTCACACACAGATCCCGAGATGACAACATTGAGAAATGCCAATGGAACACATCTTGCTACCATCAGGACAAAGAATTATCATCAGATGTATCACTTACCGTAGTCGATGAACCACATGGATGAACTTTTCGATGCCACCCACAACTACGTAAACACTAGATATATTATAAAGAATTGGGTGAAGGAGTCATCAATGTTCTGATCCACACCCAATCATGTTTACAAGATGAAGTCACTCAGAAAGGCCTACCAGTTCTTTATCATCTTTGCATCCAGATTGTATGGTCAAGAGAGCACGGAGACCTTTCCGCAAATTTGGGTGGTTGTGTTGGACCAGTTGGTGAATTATGGAAAACCATTTAACTGGTCATATCTATGTGCTCATCAATTGAAAGTCCATGTGAGTAATGCCTGAAATCTTCCCAAGGATGAGCAAGCAAGATTCTACATGTTTGCGTATTTACTTGATGCAATCTGTGCCCAACATCAGTTTCCTGGCATGGCTTGGATGTGGACACCACAAGAGCATGTTGCCAATATTTATTACAAGTTTCTTTATGAGTGGAGCTACCGAGGAGTTATGGTGAGGCTAGCTGACCATTTCATCACCCCAATGTACAAGTTGATCTTTGAGCAGGATCCACCTTGCATGTCCCAAGAAGCAATGGAGGCATTCCTTAACATTGAAAATTGGTATGCCTCACTCGGTGGCACCTTCATCAGGCTGTTTGGCAAAGAGAAACCTTCACATGTTCTACCAAGGTTTTCCATGGACAAGTTGGTCATACAAGAGGTCACATATCACATCTCCATAGGTTTATCATCAAGGCTACATAGGAGGAAGAAGGCACCATGGCCTGCTCTTCCTTTGCAAATTGGATTGTACGAGATTAAAAGCTTGAAAGATACGGATGTCTAAGCCAAGGAGATAGTGAAGTATGAGTTTGACACTAGAGATTACAATCTGTATGATCCCCACGAGATTTGCAAGAACCATTGTGCAAAGGTGTATTATCCATGGATCCACGGGGCATGTCATTGGGCAGAGGAGGGCCTTTGGAGGTATTGTTACAACCACTCCAAGCTCAATGAACCAGACATCATAGCCATAGAATGGAAAGTTTCTCTACAGGTAGCAACACTACAGGAAGCAATAATAACAACAACAATAAGAAGCAAATCGGTGCAGGATAAGGGTAAGAGGAATATTTTCGAGAAACCAGAGGCTGAGAAAAATTACAAGTTCAAACAAGATACTCTCATCGAGAAAGTAGATTTGGTAGTGGAGGCAAAGAGGAAACATCTCATAAAGAGAGTAGAATAGAGGAAGAGAGAGAAGAAAAGGTTGGATGAAGAAGAAAGGAAGTTGCAGGAAACAGAGAAGAAGTTGAAAGAGGAATAAGAAGTAAGAAGGAGAGAGAGGGAAGAGAAGAAGAAACAAGAACAGGAAGAAGGGAAAGAAACAATCATAGAGAAAACTATGCCCATACAAGTTGAGGAGTCAGAAAAGCCAGCAAATGAAGAAGAGGGTGAGCAGATGCAGGATTGATAGCTTGCTCAACAAATTGAGCAAATGGTTGAAGCAACAAACATGGAGTTAGGATAGGAGCCATAGACCAAGAGACCGACCTCATGCTGAGAGCATCCGAGGTCACCCCTTTGTATCCACCACCTCCATTATCAGAACTAGTCCCCAGCGAGCAAGGAGAGGTTGTTCTCCTTTATGATGATCTGGTGATGGATGTGTAAAATCTATCATTTTATGAGTTGCAACAGAGGATTGTACAGGCGTGGAGAAATCATTTCCCGGATGATCATGCGTCACCTGCATTTAGGAAGGAAAGGGTGATAGAGCTAGATGTTAGGAAGAATCCAGTCACCATGGTCGATGCCACTATGGCTTATGCAGGAGCCACAAGCTCAAATGTCAATTTATTTTTAGTAGAGAATGAACAAATGGTTAAGAACTTGCAAGCGGCCAAACAGAAAGCAGAAGAATCTGCAGAATCCGTAATAATAGAAATGAGGAAGGAAATACTTGTTGAAGTATTATCTCTTGAGGCCACCATGCGAAAACTCTATGATGGATTTGTAACCATGCATAAGGTGGTTGTCCATCTATTTGGTTTCCAGTGGAATATAAGAAAGATTTTCCAAACTCTCAGATACATACACATTGTTATCGCCCATGTGCAGGAATGGATAATGAGATACAACGGAGCCCTGCTTCACTTTCCCAAGATGATGAAGTTGCAAGCAGAGCTAGAGAAGGCAAAGATCTGAATGTAGATCCAGAACTATGAGTAGCTCGCCCCATTCATCAACAACATACAAGCTTCATATGCACAGTTGTTCAGTATTTTGTATGTGATGGTGAGGATGCACAAGATCTAGTCAATCGGTTCCCTCACCATAGCCAGGGAGAAGAATGAAGTCTAACTAGATATCAACGGGTAAATGGAGAAGCTTGGGCAAGAGGCCTCCAATGATGACTTGGAGATGAGTGCAGAGAAGATGCAGAAGTACATTGGTGGTCCTTCCATAGTCAAGACCATGCTGCGCATGCTTCAGGATGAGCTGGACAAAGGTTCCCAGATCATATACCCACAAGCTATGGAGGCAAGAGTTTTCTTCCAGAAAGACACCATCAAGTAGTTTGGTGACACAATAGCACAGTACCAAGCTTGGTATTATTACATCACTGAGAGTCATCAGGTGGATGTTGCCGAGTTGGTCTTCCCCTAGACTTCTGAGTCATAGTGTTGTGTCTTGTATGGTTGTCTCTAGCCTATTTCGTCTCACATGGGTGCATGTGGAAATTGTATATTATTTGTGAATATATTCTAAGTGAAATTCCAAGTGTCATTAGTGGAATGTGAACAGTCACTATGTAATGTAATGAGTTATTTGTAAAGAAGTTGAAGAGTCATGAGCGTAGTCAAAGAGTCAAAGGGGAATGTCAAGGGTCACCCCACCCTTTGTTATAAATAGAACCTCATAACTCATAGAACGGGCTTTTGGGAGTCAATATTTTGGTTAGGCCTAGGCTTAGAGAAGGCTTGGGAGTATTGTGATGAGCCTTGGCTTATCCACATCATAGAGAAAGTACACTTCTTTGGAGGAGAAGACTGTGTTGATTGTAGTGTTCCACTATTGGGTTAGTGGCTATCAATGGTGTATGTATCGACGGAACTTTAACTTAATAATAATATAATTGATCCAACACGTTTTCATGCATATGTTGTTGTAGTTTGACTATTTTGGTTACTTTAACAATGTACGTTTTTTTAACTTACTCATTTTCTTATGAACTATTTTGTATGCAATTCTATGAATCTGGTTAAAGGTGTGTTGTTGGATTAACCTGTCACTTTTTTTTGTGGACTATTTTGCATTACACCTTGTGATGTCATTCCTCTCATGTGTTCCTTTCAGGTTGAATACTATTACAAGTTTCTAAGGGACACACTTCCTTTTCCCCTCCATGTGTTAGAACCCCCATGCATCTCCCTTGACTTGCTGCAAGGTCATACACTTTCTTTCGACAAAATTCATCATGCTTATCTTTTCTCACTATCGTGGTTAAGGCACTACATTACCACCCACTACTAGGAATCCTACTCCAAACAGTTTGAGGTCTAGTTGGGACTTCTTACCATGGAGATCCCCTTGAATGTTGTCGATTCCAGCACCGTCAACATTTCTAGTGCTAGAAGGAGGCCTATATGACAAGCTGAGCCCTCAAATTCTGTTTTGAATCTCTACATACCATTCATGACTTGCTTCACAATCTCAACTCCGACATGTTTTTCTCATGCTCATGATTTTGAAGTGTCATAGGATGTTCTTGATGACTTGTCACAACTTAAATATGATGGTGAAGGTGGAATAGCCTTTTTAAGACACAAAGTTTCCTTTTTTGGGTTTCTGTGATAGGAATGAAGTCCCCTCGAACGACATTTCCTGTGGATTGTTCGCTTACACGTTAGAAAGGCGCGTTAAGAAATGGTGTCTCACATTGCCCGCAACCTCTATTCACTCTTTCAATCAAATGATCAGAGAGTTAGTTCATGGTTTCTTTCCTTATGACCATAAAGCACTTAATAGCAAAATCTTAAAATTACGAAAAGCACCTAACAAATCTGTTGTACAATTTTATCAACACTTCCTTCATCTCGCTTTTGAATTTCCGGAAGATGAAGTTGATTTGGATTTTCTCATTGAAAGGTTTAAGTATCTCCTTCACATATCTAACAATCTACATGAATTAGAATCTTTTGAACCCCTCCCAACATACCTCGGTGTTAGAGCTTCGAAATATGAGACAAACAATGTTGTTTTCACAAGTGAATCTTTGTCCCCTTCTCATCAAACAAATCTAGCTCTACAGGACGAGGTGGGAGAAGTTGTGAATCCACCTGTTGAATTGTTACCTCTTCCCAGCCCACTTGCTCTAGATTTCTATGTATATTTGGACTACAATCCTGATGGTTGTTATGCGGTCTCATCCCCTCGACCTTTTTCCACTAGTTACTTTGATCCTCCAGATTTTGGTATATTGTGTTCGTCCATTCCATATTCCACATGTGATGTTCACGAGGATCAAGTTATGGACGGATTTGGTGTTGAGAAGCCAACCTACACTATCATTTTTTATGAGTATGTGTAGGAATATGAAGAAGAAGCTGCGGTGAGGGATGACCTCCTTCTGTCCACGCCTCATCGACTTTATCCTAACATCTTCTATGATTCTTCCATTCCTGAATTTTCTTGTGAAACTTCACCCCTGGATGTTTCCACTTCTGGTAATTCACAAAACGCATAGGATGTCATTCCAAAATTTGATTGTGGAGAGGATAAATCTTCTTCCCGAATCCACCTGATCTCTCATTTTGCATTTCCAGAAATTCAGAGGGTGAAAAATTTTGTTTCTCATCAACCCCTCCCTATGATTCGTCAAATCATGAGGATCCTGATGTCCATCTTGAATTTTCTGATCATGGATGTCGTGATCTTTTCACTCATTCATTTGATCACAATTCTGATTCACCTGTTGTTGATCTTTCTAAGCCATCGGTGTTTGACGATCCATCTTCTGATGAAGTGGAAACCCCCCAATTTGTCAAGGAACTTCAGCTCGAGATGATGGTTATGTCAGGTTCTCGTAGCCTTGAGGTTAGTTCCACTTCTGATTAGAAATCTGTTGAATCACCCCAGGCTCCTCATCACTCTCATGTTCACATTGAAAATCAATTTGATCTACAATTCTCACATCCTCCACCAGAATCACATGATTCGATCACTCATGCATTGGAGGCATCATACATAGAAAGCACTGTTGCAAAATGAAAATTTTCTTATTTCTTCATGTTTACTCATTTGTCACATTTGAAAGAGTGTACATCATTGTCATCTGTGCACAATGTGACACAACACCATGATACGTCTGCAGGATGCCTTTCATGTGCTTTCAATATTTTCTTTTTTGCAGACGCATTCAAACTTTGAACATTCTGGTTTGCATTGTTTTATTTTTCTTGTTTATAAATTGGCTTGAATATCTTTCTTGTGAGTCATGCAATCACTCACATGGGTCAACCAATGTGTCAGTGGCTACATTGGAAATATCACTTCACGTGAGTTGGCCCATGTTATACTTAGCGTAGCAGTAGGAGTAGTGTTTACTTTCCTATTTTCTTTTTATTTCTTGTTTTTCTTTTTCTTACCTGGTTTTTCTTCGTTTTACTTCTTTCCTTTGCTTGTTTGTTTGTTTATGCACCTGTAGGATTAGTTTTCCCATGAAACTGTGTTTGGATTCTTGTGAAAAGCAGGGTGAAATATAAGAGGACTTGTACAACTATCAACATTTTGTTATTTTTATATTCCCTCTCTTTATGAAGATCTTACATTTCTTTAGTCGATGATACCCTGATGGAAAATATGTTCCTTCTAGAGTGAGTTATTGGTGAAATTACAACGCTTGCACTTTTAACTAGTACCACCTACTCTTATTGGTTTTCTATATTTGGTTAACCCTTGTCAACTCAGTCAACTAGAGTAAGGTGAGGGGAAAAACCTTAACAAGTATGTTAGAGGTATATATAAACATCCTTCTCTGAAGGGACAACCTCTTTTGCTCTCAATAAGTCAGGATCCCTCTTCTGCTTCATGAAATAAATAAGTGCCTATGCATAGTTCTTTCGAAAATGAAATAAAATAAAGCTGAAAGAAGAGAAAGGTTTCCTGTGCAGAGAGGTGAAACAAGTGACTCTGCCGGGGTACTGTCCAGGCTCACTGGCAGTGGAAGAGTGCTTGTGTTCCTGAAGTGACTCCGTTAGGAGACTATCCAATCCTACTGGCAAGGGAGTAACACCAGAGATAAAACTAAAAATTTGATAGTCTATATTAATTATGCATCAATATACTCCTGATCCCCAATCAAAAAAATCAGTTGACTTGGCTTGGTATGTGTGTTGTCGATAAAGAGAATGGTAGGTACTACATCTTTAACTCAAGCTAGTGAATAAACCACGATGATCAAAGAATCTAACAATAATTCAAGAAGAGTTAGACTCGCTTTACATGAGACAAGGTCCATACAAAGAGCTGTATTTCTACCAATCTGTCGCCAATGTTGTAGCGGCTACAACCACTGTCACACGGAATCGGTCAAGGGTGCGGACACAGATGACCTTCCTAGAAGTCTAAGACATTCTAATGACAAACAAAACAAACTGGAGCTATCCTTCTCTAAACATACATTATGATATGAGAAATCAAGGTGTTTCGTTCTTACCTCTGTCCAAACGCTGTTGTAGAAGTCCAAGCTTTGTTGATCCGGATGAGCTCCTCTCGTTCTCCAAAACCTGTAATCACCAACAGTTCAAACAATTAAATAGCACCTGATTATAACATAAAACAAAGCATATTCAACATATAGACCAAGGAGTACATGAAATAACCCATTAACAACAAGCTATTGAGAAGAATGGACCAATTTGCATTAAAGGTAATCAAAAGGAACCATTACAACCTGAGCCTTGGTGTTGTGCAAGCTCCTTCCAGGGTCCACAAGAGTCTTCCTCTACTTTGACAAAGCTCACCCACTTCCAAATAGAACAAGTAAGGGTGACAATCTCTCCTCACAAACTTCTAAATGGGAGTCCTAATTCCTGCAGCATTTACCCTTAGAAATCTATAGCTTTCAACCTTCTTCCTTCTGGCTCAATGCCTCTTTTTATAGTGCTCAAGAGGAAGTTAATCAGGTCCACCATCAATGGGATAGTCCCCTCTTTGGATGGGATCACTCCCTTATTGATGGGATAAGTTCCTCTTTGATAGGAGTGCATGAACCATCTGGAGGCGCTCAATATTCATCCAAGAATCTTCTAGAAAGCTCTAGAAGTGACCACAAGTAAGTTTTTGAAGATGAAACTCGCGCATTTTAACCTTTTCAGAGGGACGCACCTACCCCTTTGGATACAGAGCGTCCTTGGACGCAGACCTTGTGAACAAAAGGTGCGTACCCGCAGGCAAGGCTTGAGAGAACCTGCGTACCCAGAGATAAACATATTTTATAAGGACTTTCTCTCTTTCTTGGATTTTGACATGAATAGTAGAGGCATAAGACTTGCTCAAAAGGGTAGTATGACTGTTGATTGAGCCATACCGACTGTAAATAGCCATGGTGACATTTTTTAGTGTAATAGATTGCCCCCTAAAGTGCGAAGCCTGGAATAGATTAGGGTTTTGTATTATCTAGGAAGGGTGAAGCGCTTTATCATTTCGAGGATTATCTCGTGGAGAACCTGGTTGGAACCTGCAATTTTCAACACAAAATACATGGATAAGATTATATCATCACTGAGGTAGGCATTCCCATACTCAGATAAAAACTTTAACTAACAGACTAAACTACTCTGATACAGAAATGATTTTGTAGTACATCATAATCATAGACTTTTGTAGACACAGTATGGTCGCAGCCATCTGTTTATGATTAGTCTACTTAGATAATGAATACAAAACTCCTCGCAGCCTGGACGGTAAAGATTTGATCCAGGGTCTTCATTCCTACTTCTCGAATTGGTACGATTCTAGCCATGCGAATAAATGAGTCGATGTCGAACATGGTAGAAACCACTTGATTACCAGTCGATGATGTGAACTGTTAACAAGTGTGAGAGAGACCACCAGTAATGTCAATGGTTCTCAAAGTACCCAGTACAATCCATGAGATGTGAATGAATGGGTTGGTGTCGAACATTTCACGGAATCCTTCGATCGAAAGTCAATGATGTAAACTGACGTCAAAGGCGAGAAACCTGCCATTGATGCATGCAGACCTCAAGGTACTGACGATTTCTAAGTCATCTCTCTAGATAATGTGCTGATGTTGATAGAAAGAGACTCGTTGCAGGCAAGCCCACAACATGAAATCATTGTTCAAGTTGAAGAAATATTGCTTTAAGGACTGACTCAGGGATGGCCAAATGGATGACAAGTATTTTGCAGATGAAAGTTTTGTTTGCAGACCTCTTGAACACATAACGACACGACAGATGGTTTGGTGCTAAATAACTCAAAGTTAATCCCCAGAACCCAGTTAAAGACTTTTAAAAGTGGTTTGATTGACTGTGAGGTAAAAGATTTCCCAACCCAGGTGAATGAAAAGTGTCATGTCCAAGAGTGGTAATAAAGTTTCTTTTGAGACAAAAGGTAACAAATAGGCTCATTCTTCTCTCTTTTCCCCCACCATTTCTGGCAAGTACCTCTTTATTTTTAACAAGCTTGAGGAGGATAACATATGCTTGATTATAAGCTCATCCTTCGGATGAGTCCAACCTAGTTTTGATTCGAACCCTAGGAAGGAGTGGTTCGTTCCTGTTTGTAATTGAACAAGTCCTTTACTGTGAAATGTTTAACAAGCCCAGTATAGGAGAAACTCGGCGTTTTTCAATTTTAGAGAGTCTGAAAAACTTAAGGAAACTCCAAGTTGAACTTTTTCGTAAATTTGTGTCCCTCAAGCCCGAAAAAGTATAAAATAATACCTGGGGGAACCGCTTGATCTTGCGACCAAGGAGTACTTTCATAGTTAGTGTCATTGACCTGAAAAGTAAAAAGCGATCAAGGACACGTCGTTTTATTTCCGTATCGAGTTTGAAACGACAAAAACATGGCAATCTTTTCCTGATTTTACGGTCAGAAAAGAGCTATAAGGGGACCGTCTTTTAATTCCGTTTTAACGAGTGTAAAAGAAACGCTCGGCAATCTTTTCATGTTTTAGGAGTCAGAAAAGGGCTTAAAAGATGACTCTGATATTTTGTTTGTGAAAAATTACAATTTTCCCTCTAAGTCCCTTTGTCCTGCACAAAAGCGACATATTACTCATACCTGTTTAAGATAGGCAAAAATTCATCGAAAAACATCTTTTCATGGTGAAAAATGAACAAATTCATCCAAAAAAACCTACAAAAAGACTTTTTACCATGTCATTTTTACCATTTGACTGTTGAGGTTGAAAAAGGAGCTTTTGACAAGAAACTTCCCGTGGTCGTTGCGGAAAAACCGACCGTTAGAATCGAACGCCGTCTCTTCCAGGTATTCCACAACATCCTCCTTGTCAGTTTCATCCGTTTAGAATTTTGTTTTAAGTTTTATTTTTGATTTTTAGGGGGTTTTGGGTTTTGGAAACCGCCCTGCGGGGGACGCAGCCTTCCTAAAGGCTGACCTGCGTCCCCCGACTTTTTCCTACACAGGGAAAAGGTCGGGGGACGCAGGTTTCCTTCAGGCCACCTGCGTTCCAGCGCACTATGTGCCAAACGCGGGGTGCGTCCTCCGCAAAACGCGGGTTTTGAAACCCCAAACTCCCAAACTAACCAATGAAATTTCTCAAAACTAATTTTAATGCCTGTTTGATCATGTGTAGGGCACTTATCATGCTGGATTGGAGAGAAAGAGAGCATGAGGAGGTTGATGAAGCTGCAATCAATCATCAACCTTCCCTCGATGCCCTAAGAGGATGTGGTTTATACAAATACTGGTCCATTCCCGGTATGAGAGCTCAGGTAAGGTTCTTGGAGTGGCTGGTCGAGAGATGGAACGTTCAAGAACAATGCTTTTATATCGGCGGGCAAAAACTCGAGATAGAGCCTGCTGACATTTACTTTCTTACTGGCTTGCCGAACAGAGGTGAGCAACTCAATCTGGCTGGGACTAGGCCGGGTGGCCAATCCCTTGATAGTCTCCGAGCAGATTGGTGTCTACCTGATCGAGAGCACAAGAAAGGCATAGAGATCAAATATGTCTCTCAACGTGAACTCATGGTCTTGGCTTTCACTGTGACCAGAATTTGTGGCTCAGCCACTTTACATATTGCTACTGGGTCTCAATTTCGGATGGCAATTGATTGTCTCCAAGGCACCATTTTCAACTGGTGTGATGCACTGTTGGCTAACTTGAAAGTCCAACTGACCAAGGCAAAGACCAGCAGACTAAAGACCTTTGGATATGGGCCTATAGTCGTGAGCTTTGCCTTAGAGAGGATACCAATGCTGATCCCTCAGCATCTCACTGTTGATATTTCGGGTCCTCAGGAGCCAAAGCTGGTACGATGGGTTGCTGTGATGGCCCGGCATCCGGACGAGGGTGCGGCAGTTGTTCGATTTACTGACAGTTATTTTCACTGGTTAGAGGACCAGGTGTTCGCGATCCAGGATTTTCCGTATGCCGGAATAGATTTTCGAGGTGATCCGGACATGGTTCTTCCACAGGGAGAACAATGGGATGACAGAGGTACTTTATTTTTCACAAGTTTTCAAATTATGTATTTTTTTTGTTTTTTATATATATCGTCTCAAACTGACAGTAAAATTTTCAAAATGCAGATGTTGGTCCACAGCGTCCAGCCAACCTCCGGCTTTTTGAGAGGCGACATCCAGTTGCACTGCTATCGGCCCCACAGGACGCGGCGGCTGCGGAGGTACTAACTGAGTTGGAGCATGATCTACAGCGTCTGACGGCAGATATACCAGAGACATCTATGGATGACATTCCTATCAGACTGCAGCGCTACGTAGTCGCGGTCCCTGGACCGTTGAGGAGATTTTTGCGCAAGGTAGCTCGTGCAGTGGTGTCGTACAGGGAGCACCACCAGTGATTAGCTAGTCACTTGTGGACACATTTGACATTTTTACTTTTTGTACTTATCATTTTGCCGATCATAAGGTGTTTTTCAACCTATGATCGAGGACGATGTATATTTTTTGACACACTCCTATCTATATATATATCATTATTACCGGCTTATCTTGTTTAACATGTATGATGAAATGTTTTTTAAATTTACTTGCATGATTATCGTAAATGTCTGTCCAACATTCGGGAAGCAATTGCATCTGCTAATGTATTCAAGGACCTTGGAATATGCTGATATTCAATGTAATCAAATTCACGTTCCAAGAGACGCACTCTCAAAAACAACCTTAATAACACAGGATTTCTAATGGCATAAACTCTATTAAGCTGTAATACAACAAGTTCAGAATCTAACCTCACTATCAAACGTCGAATTCCAAATGAAATAGATTCGGATAATAATTCAACCACTGCACTGTATTCTGCAATGTTATTCGTTGTTTGACCGAGGCTTGCCCCATGCATAGAAACTAACTCGTCAGAGGGTGAATAGATAACCCAAGCTGCGGAAGAGATATTCCGTGTACTACGACAAGCACCATCAGCGAATCCAATGTATGTTTGGAGGGGCGTCGACATCTACAATATCAAGAGAAAAACCAAGATAAGCCATAATAATGATGAAACACACTCACTAAACTAAGCACACTGACTAACTAACAATCAAACTAGCTAGAAAGAAAACCCAACCTAACTAAAAATCTCCATACCCACCATTTAAGCATAATACCTCTTTAGGTAAAGCCCATTTCTGGGTTTATCCAAAGAGTCCCCATCAAAATCTACTAGCTCATAAGCCCCTTTTGCTAGCTTTCGCTTTACAATATAGGGTCCATGCCACATAGGAACGAATTTTCCAGCACCTAGCTTATCGTTAGCTTGATCATATAAGAGCACTAGGTCTCCCTCTGAAAAATTTCGAGGGGTCACATTTCTATCATACTGAGCTTTCATTCGCTTCGCGTGAGTCTCGATTGCCAATGTAGCGTCACGTCGAGTCTCATCTAATTTAGCTAAGTACAATAAACGTTTCTCCTCTTCAGAAGTAGCTGGAAGTAATTCGACAACCATTTGAAGTGATGGGATTTCACATTCAATGGGTAACACTGCTTCTAAGCCATAAACTAGCTGGAAGGGAGTGAACCTTGTTGAGGTTTTCACTGAGGTTCGGTATGCCCATAGCGCCGAAAATAACATGTTGTGCCAATTCGACCGATGAATCCCAATGGTTCGTCGGATCATGATAACCAGAACTTTGTTGATAGACTCAACTAAACCGTTGGCTTGCGGATAATAAGGAGTAGAGCTGTCATGGCGCAAACCAAGCTGGCTTGTAAGTTCAGTCATCATGGTGTTTCGAAAATGGCTTCCATGGTTAGTAATAATTGCTTGTGGGACACCAAACCTAGTTATTATATGATTGAATATGAAAACTGCAGCTGTTTTGCCGCTTGCGTCGAATGTAGGCATCGCCTCGGCCCATTTAGTGAAATAATCAACCGCGAGGATGATATACGCATGCCCCCCGGCCGAGTGAGGGTTACAAGTAATAAAGTCGATACCCCATTTGGCGAATGGACCAACGGCAATTATAGGGTGGAGAGGAGCAGGTGGTGCGCGCATCTTTCGATCAAGCACTTGGCAGTTGTGGCACTTCCGGACTGCAATGATACAATCTTTAAACATAGATGGCCAGAAGTAACCAGCGCGCAACACCTTCTGAGCTGTGGCATACCCAGACATATGACCGCCACATGCTCCAGAGTGAAAATCATTCAAAACTCTCTCAGCCTCTTCGGAAGTTAGACAACGTCGAAAAACTAAGTCTGCCCCCCGGCGATAAAGTGTATCTCCAATAATTTTGTATTGTTGGGATTGAAACCTAATTTTTCGTCGTTCCTCTTTGGAAGCTTCAGGCCGAAAGGTTTGGGTTTGGAGATAGATGATTATATCCCCGAACCACGGATCTAAAGTACTGATAAGAAACAAAGATTCGTCCGCAATGGACTCTTCTGCCACAGTCTCTGTGTCAGTACGTGGGAAATCACACATCAATTCCGCAAAAACTAAAGATTTCTTAGACTTGGACTTCTCGAACTCCAAGTCGAACTCTTGCAGGATAACTATCCATTTAGAGTACTTGCCCCCTAGCAATTGTCTTGTCAAAATTTAAATCATAGGGTTGCAATCCGAAATGACTGTAGTTTTACGGAGAAGAATGTAGTGACGAAAACGCTGGACAGCTTAAACGGCTGCCAGGGCCAATTTCTCCACATGTGAATATTTTAACTCAGTGGGATTTAAGGTTTGACTAAGATAATATATCACATGTTCAGCTCCGAATTCATCTTCTTGAACTAACACCATCCCAATGGTGGAATGTGAAGCTGCGAGGTATAAGAAGTAGTCCTGGTTGTAGTTGGGAGGATGCAATAACGGTGCATGGGTCAACGCGTGTTTAAGTGCATCAAAAGATTGTTGGGCAATCTCGTCCCAAAAGAATTGAACGTTCTGTTTCAACAACCGTGTAAAACCTTTAGTGACCTCGGCGTAGTTTGGGATGAATCGACGTAAAAAGTTCGCTTTCCCTTGCAAACTTTGGAGTTGGCGCAAACTCGAAGGAGGAGGAAATTTGATGATTGCTTTGACTTTCGAGGGATCGACGCGAATGCCGGCTTTTGAAACAACAAATCCCAGCAATCGACCTGTTTCTATACAGAAAACACACTTGTGGGGATTCAACCGAATTCGATAATGCCTACACCTCATAAAGATTGCTCGTAGGTGGTCAAGGTGATCAGCTCGTCGTAAAGAATGAGCAGGCAAATCATCGAGATACGGTTGCACAATGTGCTTGATGTCGTGAAATGCGTAAGACATTGCCCGTTGAAAAGTGGCTCTGGCATTCTTAAGCCCAAAAGGTAATTTGCAATAAGCAAATGTCCCCCATGGACAAATGAATGTCGTTTTTGGTTGGTCGGCAGGTAGAATATTGATTTGATTATAGCCCGAAAAAACATCCATGAAGGAAAACATTTCACTTCCGACACAATCATCAATAATTTGATCGATATAAGGCGTAGGATAGTTGTCTTTTGGACAAGCTCGATACAGATTCTTATTGTTCCTTGTTTCTTATTGACGGGAACAATATTTGATACCCAATCCGTTAACGGGATCGGATAAATGAAACCTGCTTTCAACAGCTTTTCGACTTCTGCTTTAATCGCAGCCGCTTTTCGAGGGTGAATCTGACGCAACCGTTGCCGAATGGGTTTAGCATCCGGGTAGGTTTTGATTTCATGAACAACAATGGCAGGATCGATTCCCGGCATTTCCTCGTAAGACCATGCAAACACATCGCGGAATTCTTGGAATAGGGCCTTGTAAGTTTGGATTTCTTCTTCTGTACATGAGGCACCTATATGAATGTTCTCCTCAATTCTGGGTTTTACTGAAATATCAATGGGAATAGTACGAGAAATATTCCCTAAATTCAACTCTGAATCAGAATGTTTCGTTGGATCCTGAGCGTCTTTGACATATTCAGCGGTAAAGATAGATGAAAAATCATTTTCAAATGCATCATCCTTAGGTAAAAACGAAGATCTGTGATGGAGATCCTCCCATGGTAGATTGTCTACACTTAGGGTTTCGCGAAGTTGTTCGTCAGATGACACGACTTCGGGAAACGCTATCCATTCTAAGGTTGAGGTGAAAAGTGACTCTTCACTGACCACATTCATTTGGTCGACTTCGGTTGAATGAAAGTCGGTAAAAGACATAAGAGCTTCATAAGCAATTTCATACGGACTCAACGGCATAACATCACCGAATGAGTCTAACTCAGAGTCAGATGGAACATACCAAGGATCATCATAAATAATGTTGTCTGACGTGATCATATGAATTGTTGCAAATGAAGGTTCTACGCTGAGTGGAGGGAGAGGAAAAGTTCCCAGTAAACCGGAATCCTTAACTAAACCTACACCAACGTCCTTATAAGGGATTGTCGTCTTACCGACATGCTGGATACTCTCTGAAGAGGCTGGGTCGGATGAAAAGTATGTGAGCTGATCAATTGTCACGATCTTACCGTTGTGTGGAAATTTAATTACTCTGAAGACCGATGAAATGACCGCTGTCATAGCATATGACCAACTTCGACCCAAAAGAAGGTTTTAGTCTAGAGGGGCATCAACCACTTCCACATCCAGACTAACGGTTTTACCTTCTACCCCTATAGGCAATTCTTGTAAAATACCAAACGGACGGAACCCACGGCCATCAAAGGCCTTAAGGATGGTGGGGGATTGGTTCAACGAAGGAGAACCAAGGGATCTCCAACATTGAATGGACATAATACACGTAGAAGCTCCCTCATCAATCACAGTGCGATGAATAGGCCTGTTTTTTACTATCACTGGAATTTGGAAAGCCATTTGATGGGGGAGTCGTGGTGTACTATTTTCTAGATCGAAGATCATTAGATTCGGATCCTGAACGTCAACAGCTCCTATAGCCGACAAAAGCAATTTTCGTTCTGCTGGACATGATTGCAGCACTTCTAACGCCGACATTGCTGAGGGTGAAACAGCTAAGTCCTCAACAATGTTGTAATTCTGGGCTGCTCTCGCATGTGGATTGAAAGCAGACCTTCGAAGTACACCCTTGGCGGGTGGTTTAATTACTAAGTCTGGGTTAGGTTTCCCGATCTGTAGTGGATCGGAACCAGGAGCTGAGGTTGATGGGTTAGAGTGAGAAGATTCTGCTTCCTTGCCATCAACAGGATTCTTACTACCATAATCTTGCGATCGAGTCGCAATCCGCACATGAGACATCATCAAAATGGGTTCTTCACTGGCATTCGAGGAAGAACCTATCATCTTATTCTCCTGCTCCAGAAATGGATTTTTTAACACAGCAGGAGTGGGAGAACCTTTGACTATTTTCACTACCTCGGCCCGATGAGGGCAGTCTCTCGTAAAATGATCCTCTTCACAAATGAGACAAGGATATCGAGGTTTGCGCTTTTCGTCATTGGTTTCCGACTTTTCAGTTTTCTCCTTTGGAGCCTTGTCTGCTTTAGCCTTCTTCTTTCCTTTCTTCTTTCCACCGTTTTTTGATTTGGCCGTAGATGACTCTACAGCGTGAATATCGGCGGTAAGTTCAGGAGAAGACTCTCCTGTCGGGGAATCGGGCAAAGTGATAATAGGAGTAGTTGAAGCCTTGGAAGACTTGTTCTTGCTCTTTGTAGTCACGATACCAATCATACCATCAGCGGCATGAGATCCCGAAGGAGCAGCAGCGATTTGGTTCGACTTTGGAAGATCCGGAATCTTCTCGTGTAATGTACCCGACTGCGTGTAAACTAAGTCAAGGTATTGTGCCTGAGCAATGACTTGCTCCTCAGTAACTACTCCGGCCTTAGCTACATCTTCAGTAATTCTTGGTAATAGTGATTTAACAAACCATTCAGCTAAGATTTGGTCCGGGATAAAAACTTTCACTAGTCTTCTTCGACGTCTCCACTCATGGATGTGATCTGAAATATACGTGGAGGTCGATTGTTTTAGTGAAGTTAATAACTCTGTACCGTTATCGTATCTGACTGGTAACTGAAAATGAGTTAAGAACGAGGTAGCTAACTGGCTAAAATTGTAAAAAGAGGCCCGTGGCAACTCAATGTACCACTTGGCCGCGAGACCAATGAGTGTACGCTGAAAAAGACGTAAACGGATCGAATCATCCGAGATGGAATTTGAAGCACACCAGAGGTGGTAAGTCATCACGTGATTGGACGGATCCTCTCCAGACTTACCTTCGAACTTGGGTATATCGCTGGGCAACTTATTTGGCATTGACGGCCAGAACGGAAGATATTGAATTGGATCGTTCGTTAGGCGCGTCAAGTCTGGTAAATCCAAAGTTGCGATAAACGGTAACTGCCGATTAGGATCTCTAAAACTCTGGGTCACAATACCGGCCCCAGGAGGAGGATATCCAGGATAACTAGGAACAGGAGTCGCATTTGGGATATTATATCCTCCTGGAAAACCAGGATTAACCGGACCGTACTGGGGTTGCTGAGGTTGTTGATAAGTGTACCCAGGATACGGTTGATACTGGTAAACCGGTTGTTGGGCAGCTTGCCCAGGTTGATACTGTCCCTAGTACGGAGGTTGAACAAATTGAGGTTGAGTAGTAACAACCGTACTTATACCAGGTTGGCCTACAAGCATCTGGACTGTGGTTTGAATCGTAGATCCAGACAACGGTACAGATGTCTGAGGAGTGGTTACAGGGACAGTAGAAACCGGAGCTGTCGATACTCCAGAAGTAAGTATGGTAGATGTGGCGGTAGTTGCCGCAGCCGTTTGAGATGGAGTACCAGGTGCAACTGGCGGCTGAGTAACTACCGAAGTTACAGGGGTCTGAACACTTGACTGGACAGGTTGCGGTTGCTGGGGTGGACCAGGAACTACAGGTTGTCCTGCTTGAGGTACCGACTGTATACTTGGTTGCAACATCTGTTGACCTTGTGACGGATCCCACACTAACATTCCAGGGTATTGACCCATAACAGGTTGAGGATACTGAGATCCATAGCCGGATTGAGGATAGGGTTGATAATTGTAAGGTGCAGTCCTATATGATTGCCCTTGAGGTGGTTGATAACTTTGACCAGAGTATTGACCCTGAGGTTGATAACCTTGAGGTAAATACGGGTACTGGGGTTGACCTTGACCTTGAGGTTGGTATCCTTGAGGTTGATACCCTTGGGGTTGATACCCTTGGGGTTGCCATCCTTGAGGTTGCCATCCTTGAGGTTGATATTGATACTGAGGTTGACTTTGGGGTACATATTGAGGCTGGGGTTGACCTTGAGGTATGTATTGCCCCATAGGAGCGTACTGACCTTGAGGTTGCCCCCCAGACACGAATGAAGTACCTTGAGGTTGCCCCCCAGGCATTAACGAAGGTTGTCCCCCAGGCGGTAATTGGCCACCTTGAGGTTGGGTAACGGGAACTGAACCTGACATCATGTAAATGTCTCCTACACTCAATGGTACATTACCACTGTTTCCAACTAATAACCCATGATCAATGGGTTGAGGAGATGCTCCCGCAAAGGTACCAGAAAGAGATTGATACCCAGTAGGAACAGAAGGACCGCCATGTAGAAAAGATTCAGGACTTTGTGTAAACACAGATGACTGACCAGACATATTTACAGGAGTATGAATTCCTCTAGGTGGAAAAGGAGTTCGAGGTGTGGAAAAACCAAAGTTGTCTAAATAATTGGTTAATGAGAGGTACCAAGTAGTACTTCTAGGAGGACTGTAAAAGATGGATTCACGCTCCCTTAGATCAAGGGTAATTTGATCTTCAGGATCAGAGACGCCTATTTCTTCCTCTGGAACAAGTTCTTCTATTGCAATTAAACCAACAGGAAGATTTTCGGTGATAATTCTTTCTATTCTCGGTGAATCAGGAACACTAGGAGTCGGAGTAACAGGTTCGGATATTTCTGGTTCTTCGCCTGTATCGCTAGCAGACGAAAAACTACCAACAAGTTCAGAAACTGTAACAGCTTCGGGATTATAACCTATCTCTAAACTTTGGTAATCTGGATGGACTACCAAGGAAGATTCTCCTTCTTCAGGTGAACCTACTCTACTGTCACTAGGAGGAGTTACAAGGACCTTTAAACCTTCTAAATTACTGGGGTCGTCTCGAGGAGGTTCACCTCTAAGTCTACGGGATCTTCTCAACAATTCGGCCACAGAAACAACTTCAGGAGACTGGCCCCGAATTCTACGGGACTGTCTCGGTAATTCCGCCACAGCTAAAAACTTTTAACTACTACACACGAAAACAAAATAAAATTTCAAATCAAACCACCTAAAGCCTCTAAAGAACCAAACAAATTGAATCACACGCCTAAAGAATCTAGAGCGTCAAACCAAACACAAACAGTATCTTCCGGACCAAAAGCGCTAGTTGGTGATTAGGTCCAACCTCGCAGGATTCAGTACAGAAATGGCGGGTGGAACAGTTACGCCGACAACCTGCTTAATGAATAGACTGGACCAAGTTCCTCCACTTTAACCGTCTCGAAGTGAAGTGAACCCCCCAGAAAATCCAAGTGAGTATAGCCGACGTCTGCTCCAGGTACAGTGGGACCTTCCCTCCACCGTCACCTTGGGTAGAATCCTAGAGATTATGGTCACTAAGGTTACCAACGGCCACAAGTACACCTGGGGGAACAGTCTAAACTCCGACAGCACGCAAGGGCAGAGTAGCAAGCTCAATCCCCTTACCGGCTCCTTGACAGTAATCCAAGGTTTACCGATAAGTGACCCCTGGCTCCTCGACAATGGTTAATCCGAGGTTTACCGTTTGTAATACGTACTGCCTGGCGTCGTTCCCAACGAGGGGGGAATGATCCCCTCACTGGTTCGGACACGAGCTCGTGCTTCTCCTTTAAGAGGAGCTTTCCCAGAGTGTAAATGTAACAATTGGATTTGATTCTATCACAAGATCGACTACTTGTTTGTTTTACTGCCTTGGAGAGTTAAGTACTCACCTATTCCAAGACACTAGCCTAAGCTATGTTGGTGCTTTAGAGCCCTAGAAAATAAAAGTTACTAGTTCAATTTTACTTTAAGCGTTACTTTTAAGGTTGTTCTTTAAAGTCACAAGGTGATGGAAGTGAAACCGATGGTGTATAGACTCGACTCCAACCACTATAAAGATGCACCTAAGATGATCTAGACTACTTTTGCTTTTTCAATGAAAATCTTTAACTAAAAGAGTTGAGAGAATGCAATTTTTAGAGAAAACAACTTCTTTAGAAAAGACAATCAAAGAAACAATTCTCTTTTTTTTTTCTTTTCGAGCATACAAACATAACCACTCTTTACTTGCACGAAAAACTCTTTTTCTTTCAAAAACTTTTAAAGCTACTTGAAACAAAACTATTCAAAGGAGATATTTTTGTATTTTCTATTTTCAATAAAGCATGTAAACCTACCTTTAACAAAAAACAATCTCAAAAGCTATAAAACTATGAAATTTTGACTCACAAGCAAACCAAAAAAGAGATTACTCTAAGTAAACCTAACAAGGCAAAAGCTCATAAAGGCGATTCTAGGATGTTTTACTTGATCAAAAACAAATCAAGGGCTAGTTAATGCAGAATCAAAAGACTAGCCAAAACAAAATTCAAATCTTTTTGTTCTTTTCGTAAAATGGAATTCAAGACTTAAATAACAAGTACTTCGAAAATGGCCCAAAAGACAACTTGATGGTAAGTTACTTCTATAGGTAGGCTTTTAGAATAGGTCTGACTTCTTAGAAAGTTGACAAAACCAGAGAGATCTAAGGTTTTGACAATTCCTACCGCTAAAGTCACTACAAGACCTACTCAAAATCAAACCCTAGGGCTTACACTTCGACGAAATCCACTAAAACACTTAATACTAATGAAACCAGTTCAGGTGAAGATTCTGGACAAGGGACTGATGAATCTGGGCAGAAAAAACAAAATCTAAGAGCAAAAAGGGCAAAAAATGGAATTTTCTTAAATTTTGGCAGGGGACGCAGGCAACCTGTTAGCACAGGTGCGGGCCCGCTCTGTGCACACAGCAAAAGTGCGTCCAGGGACACACTGTGCAGCACTCAGAGGGTGCGTCCTACTGAAAAACTCAAGAAAACCATAAATCAAACTAATCCTAAGCTAACCCACCTAGAGACAAGATCACAGAGCCAAAACCAGAAAAATAAATCAATTTTCTCAAAGCAAAGTTCAAACAAAAGAAAGGACTCTTTTCATTAATGGAAACTATCCCCAGTGGAGTCGCCAATTTGTCACACGGAATCGGTCAAGGGTGCGGACACAGCTGACCTTCCTAGAAGTCTAAGACATTCTAATGACAAACAAAACAAACTGGAGCTATCCTTCTCTAAACATACATTATGATATGAGAAATCAAGGTGTTTCGTTCTTACCTCTGTCCAAACGCTGTTGTAGAAGTCCAAGCTTTGTTGATCCGGATGAGCTCCTCCCGTTCTCCAAAACCTGTAATCACCAACAGTTCAAACAATTAAATAGCACCTGATTATAACATAAAACAAAGCATATTCAAAATATAGACCAAGGAGTACATGAAATAACCCATTAACAACAAGCTATTGAGAAGAATGGACCAATTTGCATTAAAGGTAATCAAAAGGAACCATTACAACCTGAGCCTTGGTGTTGTGCAAGCTCCTTCCAGGGTCCACAAGAGTCTTCCTCTACTTTGACAAAGCTCACCCACTTCCAAATAGAACAAGTAAGGGTGACAATCTCTCCTCACAAACTTCTAAATGGGAGTCCTAATTCCTGCAGCATTTACCCTTAGAAATCTATAGCTTTCAACCTTCTTCCTTCTGGCTCAATGCCTCTTTTTATAGTGCTCAAGAGGAAGTTAATCAGGTCCACCATCAATGGGATAGTCCCCTCTTTGGATGGGATCACTCCCTTATTGATGGGATAAGTTCCTCTTTGATAGGAGTGCATGAACCATCTGGAGGCGCTCAATATTCATCCAAGAATCTTCTAGAAAGCTCTAGAAGTGACCACAAGTAAGTTTTTGAAGATGAAACTCGCGCATTTTAACCTTTTCAGAGGGACGCACCTGCCCCTTTGGATACAGAGCGTCCTTGGACGCAGACCTTGTGAACAAAAGGTGCGTACCCGCAGGCAAGGCTTGAGAGAACCTGCGTACCCAGAGATAAACATATTTTATAAGGACTTTCTCTCTTTCTTGGATTTTGACATGAATAGCAGAGGCATAAGACTTGCTCAAAAGGGTAGTATGACTGTTGATTGAGCCATACCGACTGTAAATAGCCATGGTGACATTTTTTAGTGTAACAACCACCCTCCAAAATTTTTCCTTTCCTTCGTTTTGGAGCCTCCCTCCCCAAATCATAGCAGCTCATCTTACGCTAGCCCAAGTACTTGTGCTTTAATTGAGTTTTATCTTCTGCTTACAACTTGTGTTTTCCAACTTGCCTTTCTGTCTAACCTGCAAGTCGATCTCTTGACTTGGTTGTGACCCAGTTCTAGGCCTACCTTAGTGAACTACTCAATCCTTGAGAGAAACCAGCCTTTAGTCCAAGAATTGTGCAATCCAAGACTACAGTAAGCCTTCGGTTCCAAAATTGCACAGAGCCAATTGACTACGTGCCTTCAGCTGGGAAACTGCGCAAAGCATAAGAGGTAGCTTGAGCCACTCAGCCCAAGAATTAAGCATAAGCTTTTCCTCAACAGTTGTCTGATGCATGAGCTAGTGAGTTGTCTAGTTTCCCCTGGAAACTATGCAATCTCTCTGTGCATGCATGGCAGGTTTTTCTCGAAAAAGAAAAAAAGCGAAAAATCATCCCTAAAAAATAGGGATCTATTTCTAGCAATCGAAGTTACACTTGAGTTATTTTTGGAAAATGTCGCCATGTGTTGCTTTTTCCTAGATTTTTGGCCTTCACGTCATAAACCCTAGATTGACCAAATCTATTTAATGGATGCCCCATAGCTCATTTGCGCATTCAATCTTGGAGCTCTGGAATTCCGAAGGAGATCTAGTAAACTTTGGCATAGTCGTCGCAACTTTTCTGGGTAAGTATTTCTTTTCTAGTCTTTTGCTACATTTTCTGTCGCTTTTCTTTGTTTGGTTTGTGAAAGTGTTGTTTTACCCATATTTTTTTAACGATTGCTGGCGTTTTGATTTGTTTTAGCTTGTAGAAGTTTTGTTTTAAGTTTTGCATTGTCTTCCCAAGTGTTGTATGCATAACCTGGTTTTTGCACTAACAATCGTCATTGCAGTGACTCTCTACACATGCTTCATTGTTCTTTAATTTGATTGATTCCTACACTTGTTCTATTTGCATGCATCATCATTCACTCATATTTGCACCCACCTTCACTTCTACTTTCAGATCTTCTCCTTTTCATGTTGCCATTGGGCATATCTGGGCTTCCTTGACCTAGATCTAGCTCCTCCCGGGAATGCACTACGCATTTCTGGATCTCAAGGCTCTACCTTGGATCCAGGAATTGCACAGAAGCTGCCAAGGCCTAACTCCAACTGTGCACTACGTATTTCCAGGAACCAGTCTTGAGCCTTGGTAACTAGGATTGTGAAATGCGCAATCCTAGCTGGTTTGAGCCTGACTGAATTGCGCATTGCGCAGTTCTAGTCAGTAACACCTCCCCACTGGCAGTTGGGACTGCACAATGCGCAGAACCAGCTGGTATTTAGTCACCTCTGAGAGCCAGTGTTGCACAATTCTTTCCAATAGTTGCCCAGTTTGTTGTTTGTTATGTTCTTGAAGTTCTTTTGGTTTCACGCTAATAATTGCATGCCATGAGTGTCCTCTTTGTCTCCAAGTACAACAGTCATTGAGAAACTCTCCACAGTTATAGGTAACATGGCTTCCAAGAGAGCTGCATCGAAGGATATTGTTGAAAGTAGCACTGGGGATGTAGTTGAGAAGGTGTCAATAATTTTACCATTGTATGCAGACACTTGGCTATTCATTGAGAACGGCATGAAGTTAACATGGCAGGAAATCAAGGATATCTTTACAGGAGACTTCAAGGAAGATCTAGAAGATCGGTAGGTGTATGTTTATATCCACCGGTCAGGCTTACATAAGGTTTCATGCAGGTACCCCACCTTACCTTGTGCATAAATCATCCATTGGATTGTTTCACACACAAATCCTAAGATGATGACATTGAGCAATGCCAGTGGAACATAGCTTGCTACGTTCAGGACAAAGAATTATCATCAGATGTATCACTTACCTTAGTCGGTGGATCGCATGGATGAACTTTTCTATGCCACCCACATCTATGTAAACTCCAGAGATACTAAAAATAGTTGGGTGAAGGAGCCGTCAAAGTTGCGATCCACACCCAATCATGTTTACAAGACGAAGTCACATAGAAAGGCCTACTAGTTCTTGATCATCTCCGCATGCAGATTGTACGGTCAAGAGAGCACAGATACCTTTTCACAGAATTGGGTGGTTGTGTTGGACCAGTTGGTGAATGATGGAAAACCATTTAATTGGTTGGATCTGTTGGCTCATCAGTTGAAATTCCATGTGAATAACACCTGGAATCTACCGAAGGATGACCAAGCGAGATTCTACATGTCCATGTATTTACTTGATTCAATCTATGCCCAACATTAGTTTCCTGGCATGGGTTGGATTTGGACACCTCAAGAGCATGTCGTCAATACCTATTGCAAGTTTCTTTCCAAGTGCAACTACCGAGGAGTTATGGCGAGGCTATCTGACCATGTCATCACCCCGGTGTATTGTAAAATCTTTGAGCAGGATCCACCTTGCATGTCCCAAGAAACAAACGAAGCATTACTTAACATTGAAGATTGGTATATCTCACCCGGTGGCACATTCATCATGATGTTTAGTGGAGAGAAACCTCTGCATATTCTACCAATATTTTCCACGGACAAGTTGGTCATGCAAGAGGTCACATATCACATCTCCACAAGGTTATCAGTAGAGCTACATAGGAGGTAGAAGGCACCATGGCCTACTCTTCCTTTGCAGATTGGATTGTACGAGATTAAAATCTTGAAATACGTGGATGTCGAAGCCAAGGAGATAGTGACCTATGATTTCGGCACCAAAGATTATAATCCATATGATCCCCACGAGATTTGAAAGAACCATTGTGCGAAGGTGTATTATCCTTGATCCATGGGGCATGCCATTGGGCAGAGGAGGACCCTTGGAGGTATTGTTACAACCACTCCAAACTCAATGAACTAGTCAGTATAGCCACATAATGGAAAGTTTCTCTGCAAACAACAACACCACAGAAAGCAACAACAACAACAACAATAAGCAACAAAATAGTGCAGGATAAGGGTAAGAGGAAGATTGTTGAGAAATGAGAGGCTGAGCAAAGCTACAAGTTCAAATTATATCCTCTCATCGAGAAAGTAGCTTTGGCAGCGGAGGAAAAGAGGCAACAATGCATAAAGAGAGCAGAATGGAGGAAGAGAGAGAAGAAAAGGTTGGAGGAAGAATAAAGCAAGATGTAGGAAACAGAGAAGAAGTTGAAAGAGGAACAAGAGCTAAGAAGGATAGAGAGGGAAGAGAAGCATAAATAATAATAGGAATAAGGTCAAGGCACGATCATAGAGAAAATTGCACCCCTACAGGTTGAGGAGTCAGAACAACCAATAGATGAAGAAGAGGATGAGAAGATGCAGAATCGGGAGCTTGCTTAGTAGATTGAGAAAATGGTTGAAGAAATGGACATGGAGTTGGGATAGGAGCCACGAGACAAAGATACTTAACTCATACCAAGAGCACCCAAGGCCACCCCTCAGTCTCCACCACCTCTAGTATCAAAACCAATCCCGAGCAAGGAGGGAGAGATTGTTCTCCTTGATTATGATCTTGTGATGGATGTGTACAATCTGTCATTTGATGAGTTGTAGTAGAGGATTGTATAGGCACAAAGAAACAATTTCCCAGATGATTACACGTCACCTGCATTTATGAAGGAAAGGGTGATAGTGCAATATGTCAGGAAGCGTCCAATCACCATGGTCAATGTCACTATGGCTTATGCAGGAGCCACAATCTCAAATGTCGAGTTCTTGTTAGCAACGAATGAATATATGGATAAGAACTTGCAATTGACTAGGCAGAAAGTGGAACAATTCGTAGGATACGCAATGGCATAAATGAAGAAGGCAATACTTGCTGAAGTATTAGTTCTTGAGGCCACCATGCGGAAAATCTATGATGGATTCGTAACCCTGCATAAGATAGTTGTCTATCTATTTGTTTTTCAGCGATGGAGAAAAAAGTTTTTCCAAACTCTCATAGACATACACATTGTTATCGCCCATGTGCAGGAATGGACAATGAGATACAAAGGATCCTTGCTTCACTTTCCCAAGATGATGAAGCCGCAGGTAGAGCTAGACAAAGAAAATATATGGATGCATATCCAGAACTATGAGTAGCTCGCCATGTTCATCAGTAACATACAGGCTTCATATGCACGGTTGTTCAAGAGTTTGGATGTGATGGTGAGGATGCATAGGATCACATCAATCAGTTCCCTCACCATAGCCAGGGAGAAGAACCAAGTTTGACTAGATATCGACAGGTACGTGGAGCAGGTCAAGCGAGAGGCCACCAGCGATGACTTGGAGATGAGCGTAGAACATGCAGAAGTACATTGGTGGTCCTACTGTAATCAAGACCATGTTACACATGCTTCAGGATGAGTTGGACAGAGGTTCCCAAATCATATACCCACAAGCTATGGAGGCAAGAGTTCGCTTCCAGAAAGACACCATCAAGCAGTATGGGGACACAATAGCATAGTATCAATATTGGTATCAATACGTCACCGAGAGTCATCAGGTGGATGTTTCCAAGTTATTCTTCCCCCATAATTCTGATTCATAGTGTTGTGTCTTTTCTGGCTATCTCTGACCTATTTTGTCTCATATGGGTACATGTGGAAATTGTATATTATTTGTGAATATATTGTAAGTGAAATTCAAAGTTTCATTAGTGGAATGTGAACAATCACTATGTAATGTAATGAGTTATTTGTAAATAAGTTGAAGAGTCATGAGGGTAGTCAAATATTCAAAGGGGAATGTCAAGGGTCACCCCACCCTTTGTTATAAATAGAACCTCATAACTCATAGAATGGGCTTTTTGGAGCCAAGATTTTGGCTAGGCTTAGGCTTAGAGAAGGCTTGGGAGTATTTTACACTTCTTTGGAGGAGCAGTCAATGTTGACTCTGATGTTCCACTATTGGAGCTAGTGGTTGTCAATTGTGTATGTATGGATGGAACTTTCACTTAATAATAGTATAACTGAGCCAACACGTTTTCATGCATATGTTGTTATTGTAGTTTGAGTATTCTAGTTACTTTAGCAATGTTTATTGTTTAACTTATGCATTTGCTTGTGAACTATTTTGTATGAAATTATATGAATCTTGTTGAAGTTGTATTGTTGGATTAACCCGTCACTTTGTTTTTGTGGACTATTCCGCATTGCAGCTTGTGATATCATTCCGCTCGTGTGTTCCTTTCAGGCTACGTACTATTACAGACTTCTAAGGGACACAATTCCTTTTCCCCTCCATGTGTTAGAACCCCCATGCATCTCCCTTGACTCGTTGCATGGTCACACACTTTCTTCTGACCAAAGTCATCATACTTATCTCTACGCGCTACCACGGTCAAGGCACTACATTACCACCCACTGATGGGACTCATACTCCCAGCGGTCTGAGGTCTAGTTGGGACTTCTTACCAGGTAGATCCCCTTGAATATTGGTGGGTCCAACATCGTCAACAAGACCATCACCAACAACAATAACAGTTCCACCCGAAGCATTCTTTCCTAATATCCAAGTAGTTTTCTAGTAGTTGCCTCCCACCCCAAGTGAAAAAAATACATAACATATTTGTGCAATTGCAATCTTGAAAAGGAATTGCTTACCTCATTTGGGGACCTGTCATTTGTTTTCCTTGAATTTTTTTAGAGTGTCTTTAGCAAGAAGGCTGAGAAGTAGAATGGTGGAAACTATCATACCCAATAGTTGTATTAATTTTGAAATTAATTGTGAACCCATCTATTGTCAGGAACAACCACTATCCAAATATTTTTGTGTGCGACCAATAGCCTTCAAGTCTAAATATCCACACAGGTCCTCGTCCAGAGCCACTAATCAGGAGAGAGTCGTCGTAAGCCGCCAATCACCAATGTTCAAGGGTGTTTTTCAATGGAGAATAACCATTCCCAAATATCCAATCATAAGTCAACAACCAATTTTCGAGAGAAAGTCGATAGCAGAAAACGAAAACGTCTTTCTTTTTTATATCCATAACTGAACAACTAACCTACAGTTTTTACTAGAATGGAGGAAATGATACCAACAACAAAGTGGAAGCAATGGCTCTTTGGGGTCTATTATGGTTCAACAACTTTTTAAACATTCTTGTCTTACATGTCTATGGAGATTCCAAGATCATCATCGATCATGTATTAGAAAATGTCTCCATAAACAACCCCTCGTTACTAGGATGGATGAAGAGAATTGAGGTCTATTGGCAACTACAAAATGGCTACTCAATCCAGCACATAGGCAAATCTCAAAACGAGCAAGCTGACAGACTATAAAAAAAAGGTTTGTCCCAAGAACTTGGTAAATGGTATATGGAAATCTACTGGGAGAACAACATATATGTCATGGAGGACCCCCTTTTTCCAGGGATATAGGATATCTCTTGGGCAATACTGAGGTCTATTTCTGTTCTTGTTGATGAATAGTCGGCTACCTGGCCAGTGGGCATAAAATAGTGTCCTATGCGAGGTGGGATTTTTTTTCCCTCCTTCGTAGATGGTGTTTTTCTCTCTCAACAGGGTTATACTATATCCTAAGTCAAGCATACCACTGAGGGCTGTAATTTTGTTACTTTTGTATCTAGTTTATATCATACAGTCCTCCATACAAAGTTTATCCAAAGAATAGATTATCACTTTGCTATTTTCTTATTGAGGGTAGGTGGTACCTGCATTTACAACATGTTTTAACAAATAAACCATGTTTTAACCAATAAACCATGATAAATTGGCTATTGTTTTTTGGAACAACCGCGGACTTTTGTAAATTTCTCCTTGGATATTAATACAAATTATGTTTTTTGTACGGAAGATAAAAAAAAAAGGAGGAGATGGGGATGCGTGCAACAGGGGCCACATTTTCTTCCCACATTAACTTACACCATTTTCCATTCTCCTATGTTTACAAATAATTATTGTGTTATACCTAGCAATTTTTTGGCAGATTGGATAAATTATGGACCGGAAACTCTGACCTCTAAATTCCACTTTATTTGAAGTCGTTGCGATATATTTTTCATAATTAAAATATAATATGAATTGTTACACGTTTTATTTATGTATAGTTCTATATTGTACCTAATTTACGATTTAAGACAACCATATCACTTCAAAAAGTCATCATTTGCATCCATCCTGATGTTAAAACAACCTAAATATCATTGTGCAACGTCTTTTGTGGTTTTCTTGCTGCTATTAAAACAGTTTCATAATTTATCTTTGTTGAGTAATGTGCAACAATAAGGCTATCCCAAACGCATTTGCCAGAATGTTATGGAAGTTAGATTATTAGCATACCATTCAACCAACCATCGCCACGTCGGCAAAGACAATCCAATGCTCCTACCTCTTCCAAACATTTTGTACATAACTCTGATATATCAACTTTGTATGCACGCATATGAATTATATATCTACAAATTCTATATATTTATCATTAATATTTTATAATGATATTTTTTATTTAAGTTACTATGTTTATTTTGACACTCAATTGATGGTAGGAATTTAATTTTCATAACACATTTTAAAATATTTTTAAATTTTTAAATATTATAAATATATTCAACATTTATCAACTTTATTAGTATTTGTCTAGAAATTTCTATAGCAATTTAAATAGTAATTTAAATTGTTGAATTAGCATTATGATTTAACTTACTTATTGCTACAAAAATTATGTATGACAATTTTTGTTTCATTTTTTCTTTCATATATATATATATATACACATTTACAATTAATGGCTTGGGATTGTGTTACATTCAAAAACACTTGTTAGTTCATGCTTCCAACAAGGATAGGGTTGGCTTCGAAGTGAATTTAAATTGACTTTATAAGTGTATTAACGTTTTCTAAATTATCTTTGTTAGATTTAAAAATAATAATAAATCATTTTAGATTTTGAAAAACTCTATTTTATTTAATAATTACAATATTGATATGTCTATGTTATTTTTGTGTTACAATCAGCTTAGGTCCAGTTTAGATAAATTAGAGTAGCCATATATTTAAATGATTGGTGTAGAGAAAATGGTGACAGTGTTTTGTTAAGGCACACCCTAGTGTAAAGGTTATCGGTTTGAAACTTTGTGGGCAAAATCCAACCATGCTAAGGGTCATGGCCCAGGCCAAGTGCGATCTCCAGGTGATTTTGACAACTTAGATGCCCTTGGGTCATGGCCCAGGCCAAGTGAAATCCCCAGGTGATTTTGACAATTTAGATGCCCTTGGATCATGGCTATTCAAGCCACATGTTAAGCATGCCAATCATCTCGGGACTCACATAACCTGGCAAAAAAAAGATTGGTAAAGGTCGATAGGCATCAATCCACTTACTTTATGATACAATTAAAGTTGTTAAAATTAATACCAATTAACTTTGGATCTACCAAGCACCAAGAGGGATGAAATCTCTTGTAATACAAACCTCTTTTAGAGTGAAAAGAGATTTGATCCCTCTCAGCACTTGGTAGATCCGAAGTTAAGATGGATCTCCACTGGTTCAATTATTATTATTATTATTATGTCGTAATTTGACTCAGTTAAAATGTTTTATTGATAATTATAATTATTAATTATTTTATTTTAATTGAGCTAATCAAAATGTTTACAGGACATTGCATTACATTACAATATCTCTACCATATTGAGCCAGAAAGGGTCTGCCACAGAAGTCATAAAAATTAACTTATACCTTTATTTTAAAATGTTATTATTAATTGTAAAAGGAATTAATATATAAGTTAAACATATATACATTTTAAAAAACATATAACAAGATTTTTAACAATGAGATTCAACCCCACTTTATCATGGAGATTCTTAATTTGTAAATAGATTTTGTTATATACCATGGCTTATCAATACCATATGCCCAAAAAGTCATAACTCATTTCCTATGACACTTTTTCATATGATATTTGTCTTAATTAATCAATTTTGTTAAAAGGGCATAACTATTTTGGAAAAAAAAATCTTCAATTTTTCATTTTCTAATGCTAACTAGTGCAGTCATATAAATTAAATGGCTGGTAAATAACGAGGCATCAATCCATAATAAATATCAAAACGTTTAAACATATAAAAAGAATTCATATATAAGTTAAACATATGCATTTAAAAAAAAATACTTACATCCACTTTTTCATAGAGATTCTTAATAAATAAATAAGTTTTGATACAATACCATGGCTTGTCAATACCACATGCCCAAAAAACCATAACTCACTCCATATGACACTTTTCATATCACATTTTTCTTAATTAATCAATTTAATTAAAAAAGGTAAAAAGGGCATGACTACTTTGGAAATAAATCTCAATCATTTATTGTGTATACTATTATGAATATTTTAGAATAATCTATGGAAATTTAATATTTATCTTCCACCTAATAAATATTGATAATGAAATTTAATAAATGCATTTGTCACTTAATAAGAATATTTTAAAATATTCCATGGAAGTTAAATCCTAACACCCATCTAATAATTGTTGATAACCAGCCTAAATCCATCTTAACTCTAGATCTACCAAGCCCAGAGGGGGATCAAATCTATTTTCTCTGTGCAACACAAAAGAAAGAATTGAGATTTGATCCATGGCGGGCCTTGGTAGATCCAAAGTTAAATACCATGGGAAATAAATTATTAGTCTTTAAATACACCACATTAGAGAAGAATACCATGGGAAAAAAACCATAGATTAAGAATACCATGGGAAAATATTATGGAAGGGAGAATTTTATGTTTTTTATTTTAAATCATTTTTTTAATACATTTTTTCTATATTAAATTGAAAAACACTTCTAAGTACAACTAAATATTAATATTAATATCCACATATCCACATAACCACATAATTTTTTCATAAGATTTATAAAAATATAGTATTTTTTAATTTAAGTTTATTTTATCTATATCAAGTTTTTGAAATATATTTTGGACGATAATCACATCAAAATTCACTTGTCAGATACTTTAAACTAACCAACATATATTTTATCGTTAACCAACATATATTTTATCGTTAAAACAAAATATTATAACGTAACTATAAATCTTCATCAATAAAAAAAACTGCTAAATTTTATAATAAACCTCCAACAATAAACAATAAGATAATACTTATGATATATTAATTTTAGCAAATCGGATTTCTCTATTGTTCACATATCGTTATAGCGTTAGTGGTTAACAAATCGCATTTATATGTTCAGTATTCAACATTAGTTTTGCATTAACTTTGTAATAGGAAAAAAAAGTTCATAAAATATTTTATTTATTTTTTTCATACAGTGATATTATTTTTTATTATTTTATATGTAATTTTTATTTTTTCTATTTTTAAATTAATTTGATATAAAGCCAAATTTCAATTTTTGATTTAGGGTCATTTTAAAATATTTTAGAATTTCTGATTGCAAATTTTCGTGATTTATGATATTTTAAAAAATAAAATTCTGAATCGGTTACATATACATAGTTTTAGTTTTTTTAAATATAGATAGTTTTTTAGTTGAGTTTTTTGTGTCACTAAATGTGGTTTGAATAGTTTATTATTATTTTTCTAATGAAAAGTTTAAAAACCTATGAATAACTTAAAAAAAAAAATTGTTGTAACGTTCCACTATAATTTTATGCTATTTATTTTCATGGAGGTTAGGGATTTATCTACCATAATTATTTGTTCTTTTGATTATACTATTTATCTTTGTTCTTTGGATTATATTATTTATTTTTGTTGGATGATGAATTACATTAAGTGATTTGAAATGCGATTTTAAAACAATGATGTGAATTATACAGAAAAGACTATGCATAAATTTATGAATTATTAAAATATTAAGGAGTTTAGGTAAGAAATAGTATTAAAAAGATAATATGTAATAATAAAAAATTAAAAATAATGAATTAAATTTCTAATAAAAATTAATGAATAATAAGAAAAAAAACCAAAATAAATAAATATATACTTATGTATTAATAGTAAAGCTTCACTAGCATAATCGGTTGAGGATGAGCCTCAACAAGGCAGCTTAGGATCAAACCTCACGGGGGTGGTTGTGCTCTGTGCTAGGGGAGGAGACATGCTAAAAATGCCAGAGAACTTAGGACTAGTGTGGCTGAAGTTGGGTGTGATCCCAGGGTGACTTTGACGGCTTAGATGCCCTTGGGTTGCATCTCCTCAAGCCACATGTCAAACCTGGAGGATCACATAAGACTTGACAAACAATATATATATACACTTACGTGTATTTATATGTATAAATATATTAATAAATAATTAATAAATAATAAAAAATTGACCAAAATAACCCCACACACACACACACACATATATATAATCTTAGCCATAAGAAAAAGGGATTAAAGTAAATAAATTTAAATAAAATTAAAAATCACATACTAAAAAAATGAAAGAAAATCCATAATCTATGAAATATAAGTCTTCACCTCATACCCTAAGGTCCTATGATATTTGGAGAATGGATCCCTTATAATCCTTCCACTTTTTTGAATTATGGATTAAAAATAAAGGTCCTCCTCCCTCTCTTTTCATTTTTCTTTCCCCTCTTCCTCATTTTCCTCCCTTTTCTTTTTATCCTCCTTGCTCCTTCCCTTCTCCTCGCTTCTTCTCCCTTTGCCTTTCCCTCTCATGCCCCATCATCCCCATCTTCCCTATTCCCCCTCCCATATTCCTCTTAGTGTCCACTTCTCCCTCATCCTTGGCCCCCCCTCTTGTCTTTTCCATCCCCTCTTTCCTATATCATTTGTTAGGTTGTCTTTTCCTCATTCAATAGTTTAATAGCTAGGATTTCTTGGAGCATGTCAATATGAAGTATCCTTTCATATTCTATACTTATACTATTGCAACAAAATGATGTTGTTTCATCTTCACTTACAACAGAAACAAAATTCTAGTTTTCTAAAGCTTCTTCATGGTTTACAAATTCATAAAAATTATCCACTTTAAAATCACAGAATTCCTGAACTTTTGTATCTGTCAACATCATCTTATATTCCTTCATAATTTCCATAGTACTTTCATTTTGATTCTCTACTGAAGATACTTCATTCTGGTTATCATCACAAACTTTCATTTTCTTATCTTCAGCTTCTTCAATCATGAAAATTTCCCTATCAGTACCATCATTCTCAAAATTATTAAATACATGCTCAAAATATCTTTCCGCTTCAGCCATTTCTTCCAGTAATCTCACTTCTTCATCAACATGCATAAGCACATTGTCCAATTGTTGTTCATTACCTGTCAAACCTGAAAACATACACAACATGTCAGTTTCAAAAATACAAGGCTCTTCATTTGAAGCCTCAGTGATCAGTTCCTCATGCTTCTCTGAACTATTCTGATAGTTCACTAGGTTATTGAGAAATTCTTCCTATATATGTATAAATATATTAATAATAAATAAATAAATAAATAATGAAAAATTGACCAAAATAACCCCACACACACACACACACACACATATAATCTTAGTCATAAGAAAAAGGGATTAAACTAAATAAATTTAAATAAAATAAAAAATGACATACTAAAAAAATGAAAGAAAATCTATAATCTATGAAATATAAGTCTTCGCCTCATTCCCTAAGGTCCTATGATATTTGGAGAATGGATCCCTTATAATCCTTCCACTTTTTTGAATTATGGATTAAAAATAAAGGTCCTCCTCCCTCTCTTTTCATTTTTCTTTCCCCTCTTCCTCATTTTCCTCCCTTTTCTTTTTATCCTCCTTGCTCCTTCCCTTCTCCTCACTTCTTATCCCTTTGCCTTTCCCTCTCATGCCCCATCATCCCCATCTTCCCTATTCCCCTTCCCATATTCCTCTTAGTGTCCACTTCTCCCTCATCCCTTGGCCCCCCCTCTTGTCTTTTTCGTCCCCTCTTTCCTATATCATTTGTTAGGTTGTCTTTTCCATGCACTGATGCCCTTTCTTCATTCATATTTCATGAAGGCTCGCAACTATGGCTAATGGCTCACTTCATGAATTCCCTTAATGTGGCATGGATTGAAATCCATCACCATGAAGATGGTGTTTTCAACCCCTTGCATGCTTGCAATTACGGTTATCCTCTGCCAATTTCTTGGAATCACCCTCAGCTCAGAATTATGATGAATTCCGTTGGTGGCTACATTTTGCGACATTAATCTAAATATGTTAAAATTTGTGTGGCAAGATAGGAAATATGGTGTTAAATTGGTTTCAAAGCTAGCCCAGGATTCATTCATGAATGTGTCGGATTTGTGCATTTTCTGTCCATACTTGTGGATGGAAATTTGATTACTTATTTGATGCCAAATTTTCTGACATCCTTTACAATCCCATGTGGACCTATGAGCTAAGGCCACATTTGCATCGGAAGCGCTATGTTATTGGTGGATTTTACAAAAACCTGACCAATGTCGTCGTTCAACAAACAACACAATACAACAACCCGACCAATGGACATCGGTCCCACTTCGACGCATAAAACCGGACCTCAACTAAAATTACACCTGCATCTATAAACTTTCGGGTCCGTGTATTTCAAACCCTTTCTGCAGTGATTAAATCTCCACCGTTGATCCTTTTCTGATCCAATGGTTTACACTTCACCCGATTTGACTAAAAAGTTCGCTCGATCTCAACCGTTCAATCAACCCCGCTTGATCTGACAGTTGATATTGATATCAGGTGGATAACTTGCGAGAGGGTTAATCGCCCGATAAAACGGTTTTCTCTCTCTCCTCCGCTGCTTTGTGTCGATTGATAAGTGGAATCAGGTGCTCTCTCTTTAATACCACTTACCACTCAGAACCCATGCGAAATACCATTTCCTGTTTTGAAACCACTTCTCTTGCGAATTATCTTCCATACTCTTCCACCATGTGATGACCCTTGATTTCCTTCCATCGAACGGTTTTGATGGTTCTTTCCGGTTCCTCTGTATTTTGATCTGGACCGTTGATCTCTGAGATCCAATGGATCCTGTGCATTCTCTCATTCGTCAGCCATTTAATGGATTCTGTGCTTCAATCCAGTTCCTTTTCCATATACCCTGTCTTCACACTATTAACACATTCCGACACTTATACAACATTTCGTTATGATATCTTTAGATTGACGACTTGGTTTTAAAACGGTTCAAACACTGCTATTTACACTAAAGACCCCAATTATGCTTGAATTCTGCGATTTATAACTTAATACATAAAAACATAGAAGAATGCTCAAATTGTTCCTCAGGAAAATATACAGAGACAAGTGAAGGCTTTCAAGAGAAATATCACACTCATGCACACATAATTATTTATTCGATACAAAATTGTTACAGGGTCTCGCCCTCTGGCTCGATTACAACAATAAAGAAACCCCCTATTTCTTTCTTTAAATCCTTGCTCTTTCTTACTCGACTCCAACCTAGCTAACCTCTTTGTCCTAACCTTTAGCCGATCTCTTCAGCTAACCTAGCTAACCTCTGAATTATACAAAAAGACTATATTTATACAAAATTGGATTCATGAACCAATTTTGTTTTAGATCCAGAAATCTCTCGCTCTTTCCTAAGGAATCTCTTCAACTCCACTCTTTTCTAAAACAAATGCTAAATTAATCTTTCAAATCCCTCATATCCTATTCAAAACCAAATAAATCTAACTGCTTGGCCTGATCTCCACACAGGGAGGATCAATCAGCCACTACACCCTTTTCTCATATTTGAAAATAAATAAACACTCTTACACATTTAAATAAATAAAATTAACTAATCTCTTGTCTTCCAACCCCTTGTTAGTCACAACATGTGATCATTCCATCACATTGTTGACTAGGTATAAATGCTCCTACATCAGAATCCCAAAGTTGAAAGTTTTCATGACCTCCTGGTCATGTGTTTCTTCTGCTGATCATCCAGTATCCCAAACTTTACTTTGTAACTGGTCATCACTTTCATCATGTTGTTGATTCAATTCTTCCACCACTGTCACTTCTGTTCCTCTAGGTTTCCAAATCTTATTTTGTTGTTGTCCTCTTTCCTTGCTGATACAAATTCCTTTTGTTAATTTCTCTTCCTTATTGTCCCTCTTCTTAATTGTCTTCATCTTCCACAATTTCTCAACTTCCTCTTTACAATTTGTTCTTAGTCGATCTCCACTAACATCTGCCTGTTGTACATTTCTCCTCACCATAGAAATTATGAAATTTCTATCGAATTCTTGTTCACCCCTGTCATTTACAAATTGTTGTTTGTGCTCCACAGCTTCTCTTCCACTATCATTAAAGATAATCTTTTCCTCTATGTTATTAAGTTCATCTAATAATCTATCCATCAAAATGCCAATTCCTTCATATTCAATAAGCATGTCATTTTGATCTGAAAATCACCCTTGAGTGACCTCAGTTAAATAATTTATGAATGAAGGTATTACAGACTCATGTGCTGGTGTGTGTCTATGTTATTTTAGGCAACGGATCGATCAGATTGCAAAATACATAGACACTGAAAATATGGAAAACAACAAGAGAAACACAGTAAGCAAATACAAGAACACAACAAATTAATAAGGAGTTCACCCTATCCTCCAGGACTACGTCTCCGGTCCAGCTTTCAGTGGTGACCTTATTTTATTGTGTCTTTAAAGCAAAGATTTACAATGAGGGGCTCGATCTGAGTCTCCTGAAACAGAATTGCTTGGCAGGGTGGTCCTTGGATTCCCCAAGCCACTAGAGTGCACAAACTCTTTTCCTTACCAATATTGACTTCTCTGGTCTTCAATGGAAGGAGTCCAATATGGTACTCGATTTCCGACAGATCCTCTCAGGGATTGCTTGAACCTCTCAAGCTCTCTGTTTTCTTGATGTTGCCTTATGCTGAAGGTCAGCTTGGCTCTCTGTCTTTCTACTTCTTTCTTTACTGTCTCTTCTTTGCTCTCGCTTTATTGATCTTCATTCTCCTCTCTGTCTTTTTGTTCTTTGTCTGTTCATGGTTAAAATCCAGTCTGTCTCACGACTACTCGCTTCCTCTTCCACCCCCGTCGGATCGCCTGCTGCTACTCGCTTGGAGTTCCCTATCTCTGCGTCTTCATCAACGGCTCATAAGGAGAGGCCACTTATCCTCTTACGAACTGTGTCAGCTCTTCCTCGTCGGTTCGGTCTTTCGGTTACACTGTGGAATAAGTCATCTGCCACCTCAGCAGTCAAATCGGACGTCAAACTTCTCTTTGTCCTGGCTTAATCCCCTATCAAATCAGGTTTCTCAATCGGGCGCAATCTTAGCCGTTAGATCTGGAGCCCCCAAATCCTACGACATTCGCTCATTTCACGCAATTGACTTGCTCGACTGTTAATGCGTGATGAGCGGTAGTTTTCTCTCTCCTCCACCTACCACGCGTTGGGTGCCGAATGGAATCGCTCACTTTTCTTCAAATATGCTTACCGCCCGAGGGTGCCCCCGATATACCGCCAGTTTTGGAGCACGGGTCCCGCCTTTAGCCTTTAGCACTTTCCCCACGATTTTCTTGGCTTCCATGTGACCGAGCGCTCGGGGCCTTTCCTTCTCGAGGGGTTTTTCCCAGTGATGCACGATTAGCGCTAATCACGCATCAAAAATTCCCTCTATTTCCCGATCTGGGCTTCCCAATGGCCAGTTTTGCCTCATGGGTGGTCTCCATGGGCCTCGGTCAGCGTGCTTTGACCGAGGTCCTCGTCATTCCTTGCTAGCTACAAACTACCACTGTCAGAGGTCTTCTGGATCGCTCTGTGCTCATAAATTTTGAAGTCTGTCCTATTTCGATACAGTCATGGCTCCCTGATTATTTTCATGGATCTAATTCGGATCATGGCCTTCCCACTAAAAAAGCTTTTGGACCACCAAAATTTGGTTTTCAAGCATTGACTAAGTGAGGGTACAACTGTCTCACTTGTACAATCTCTATCCACTTTGCACTGCTCGGCTTTGAACCTTTGATCCCAATGTTGAGGTACTCAACATCTCCTCTGCACGTTGTCCTCACCTTCCTGTCCAAAACTATGTCTTCTTGCAATTCATTAAGATATTCAGGTAGTAGGTCATCAATAGAAGGCAATTGAATCTACTCTTCAGGATCCCCAATCAGTGAAGGTTCAAACAATCTCAAGCAATCTGCATTTACGACTGAGTAGATGTGCATGTAATCTAGCAGAACAAGGAAAAAATCATTCTCACCAATCTTCTCAAGTATCCTGAAAGGTCCATACCTAATAGGCTTTAGCTTTTTACCTTCACCTTGCATCCTATCCTTGTTGATGTACAGCCAGACTTGGTCACCAACTTGGAAACTATGCTCCATCCGATGCTTGTCATGCCCTGCCTTGTATTTGGCTTGGCTCTTTTCCAGCTGTTTCTGTACTACCTGTTGGATCTCTTGGATCTGCTCAATGAACCTAGTTTCCCTGTCCACATCACTGTGTCCCTCAACTGTGGTGTCTTTACCAAAGAAAAAATCCAAAGGAGACCTTGTTGTAAAACCAAAACAGGTCTCAAAAGGAGATCTCTGTGTAGAAGAATGTTTTGATCTATTGTAAGTATGTTGCACATAACACAAGTGTTCATCCCAAAGCTTAGGATGTTTGCTGCAATATCCTCTGAGTAACTGGATAATTGTCCTGTTAACTACTTTTGTCTAGCCATCAATTTGTGGATGAAAAGTTGTGCTTTTCTTTTGTTTTTTGTCCATCAGTTCCCACAGACTTAACCAAAAATTCCCCACAAATCGAGTGTCTCGATCAGATACAATGGAAGTGGGTAATCCAAAATGAACCCATACATGTTCAAAGAATAGTTTTGCAGTTTGTTCAGTTGTAATCTATTTATTACAAGGTATCAAAATACACATTTTGTTGAACCTATCCACAACAACATATAGATAATCATCACCTTTCCTAGATTTAGGCAGTCCTCCAACAAAATCCATGGAAACACTTTCCCACGGGTGAGAAGGAACTGGTAATGGAGTGTACAAGCCTAGTTTTCTATTCCTGGGCTTGCTTTTAGCACGCATAGTACACCCTCTTACATATCTAGAAACTGTCTCATTCATTTTTGGCCAATAACAAAATCTTTGCAGTTGTGCAACTATTTTACTTACCCCAAAGCGACCTGATATTAGAGAAGTGTGTACTTCTCGAATTATCTTTACACTTTTAGTTTGTGGAATGCATAATTTCCCACAATGGTATAAGATTCAGTCCTTTACATGATAGTCCAATTCTTCTACTCTTTTGCCTTGACTTAAAGTTGCATATACATATTTAAAGACTATGTCTTGAGCATATTGTTCAATGTAACTTTCATGTAACACAGAATTATGCTTAAGTATAGTAGATGCATTTATAATGGGTCTAGATAACATGTCTGCAACTTTATTACGTATGCCCTTTTTATATCAAATGACCAAATGAAACTATTGTAGAAAACCCATCCATCTGTAGTGTCTTGATTGCTGCAACTTAGTTTGGGAGTGTAGATATTGAAGTGGTTGATGATTAGTATGTATTACTGTCTCTTTGCCCATTAAGTAATGTTTCCACTTTTTCACACTCTGTACTAATGCATACAATTCTTTATCACATGTAGGATAGTTAACTACTGTAGAATTAAATGTCTCATAATGATAACATATGGGTTTACCATGCTGTGTCAACACTGCTCCCATGGCATAGTCACTGGCATCTGTTTGGATCTCAAATGGTCTCTAAAGATCATACTAATCTTTTCTTTCAAGGTGCCAAAGGCTTTCTGTTATTTACCTCCCCACTGAAACACCTTGTTCAATCCTGTTAAAGCATGTAAGGGAGATGCAATTAAGGAAAAGTTAGAAATGAACTTCCTCCAATATTGTGTTGCTCCTAAGAAGCTTCTAACTTTTATAGCAGATTTGGGTTTAGGCCAGTTCACAATGACTGCTACTTTAGAGGGATCTATCTTCAATTCACCACCCCCTACTATATGACCCAAATAGTTCAGAGATGTTTTGCCAAATTCACATTTTGAGAGTTTAACATAATTTTTTTCTCTTTTCAAAACATCTAGTGTCTTCTTAACATGCTTTAAGTGTTCTTCCCATGTTTTGCTAAAAGTAAAAATGTCATCCAGATACACAATAACAAAATCATCAAGAAAAGGTCTGAGTACATCATTCATTAATCTCATGAAAGTAGCAGGAGAATTAGTTAAACCAAAAGGCATAACCAGCCACTCATACAATCCCTGCTTTGTTTTGAAAGAAGTCTTCCATGCATCTTGTTCTGCAACTCTGACGTGATGGTATCCACTATGAAAGTCTAACTTGGAAAAATAAACAGCTTCCTTCAATTGATCTAAAATATCATTTATGCGAGGAACAGGATAACAATTTTGTATTGTTATCTTATTCAGTGCTCGATAATCAATGCACATTCTCCATGAGCCATCTTTCTTTCTCACCAAAACGATTGGTAACCCACATGGTGATGTGCTAGGTCTGATGAAGCCTTCTCGAGTAACTCCTACACCTACTTCTTGATTTTAGCATTCTCTAAAGAAAACATCCTGTACATTCCAATGTTAGGCAATGGAGCATCTTGATGCAAAATAATATCATGTACTATTTCCTTTTTGGGTGGCAGACCTTTAGGTTCTTGAAACAAGATATCATACTCTGAAACAACCTTTTCTAAATCAGCTTGTTGTTCAGTATTACATCCCTCAAATACATTGGTTTTATTAGGTTTCTTTTCCTTTACAACCATTAGTAAGAATTGTTTACATGAATTTATCATTCGTTTCATCTACCCTGAGTTTATGAGAGTATAATTATTCTTGAGCTTATGAGCTCTTACAAAGTATTCGATTCCATCTTTAACAAGTAGATACTTGTTCTCAGCTCTATAGAAAATAACTTTTCTGTCATACAAGTAAGGACTTCCTAAAACAATTCCACATATATCCAAAGGAATTATGTCTAACTCAACCTCATCTACAAATGCTGACCCAAAAGAAAACTTGAGTTTGCACTGTCTAGTCACTTGTAGCTGTGCTTTGTCATTCAACCATCCTAATGGGTATGGTTTCTTGTGAGGTGTAGTTACTAATCCAAACTTCTTTACAATTACTTCAGAAATTAAATTTACTTGTGAGCCACTATCAAACAAAGTATCAATCTTTTGATGTTTGGAAATAACTCGAATATGGAAAATCTCATGGCTTTTTCTCTCATTTTCTTCATCAATAATAGATTGTGTAGAATTACTAGTAGATGCTTCAAAATTCTTACCTTTTATACCTGTGGCTGCAATAGTTGTTTCATCTCTTGAGTCTGACCTCAAATCCTTCTGAATAGCTGCAACAGTCTTCTTTTTCTTGCTCTTGAACTTCTTAGGTCTCAGCTTTAGATGCAGAATCCAAAAGTGCTCATCATCATGCCCATCCTTTCTACAGTGAGTGCATGAAGCCTTGCTCTTCTGTGCAGTGTTAGCCTTCCTTGCTTTCCATTTTTGCTTTCTTTTCTCTTTATTCTTGCTTGCAGTGGGTTGGGATGGTCCCCCAACTTCTGGATTTCCATTCTTTCCTCTAGCTTCTAGATGAGTAGCTTGTACAGATACCTCATCTATACTAGTGGGATTAAACATGAGGATGGTATGCCTCGTGTAGTTGTGTAGACCACCAATGTACTTCAACAAAGTCTCTGGTGAGTCTAGTGAGATTCCTAGAATCAATGCTCTCTTTCTAAATTCTTGAGTGTACCCTTGCACACTTTTCCCTTTCAACTGTAGAAGAGTTTTCCAACTCATCATGGCTTGCTGCATGTAGGCCAATGGATAGAACTGCTTTTTGATTGCAAAAACAAATTAACTCCAGACAGAGATAGTCTTAACATGTCTCTTCACGTCAGCTTGGGTCCTGCCTTCCCACCAAACCAAGGTAGTGCCTCCAAGGCGCAGGCTTTCCAGCTGAATCGTGCTCTTGTCTGAATCAATACTCTACACTTTGCAATAAACATTAATTTGTCTAATCCAATTGTCCAACTTTTCTGCATTCAACTCTCCATCATATATGGGTAAATAAAATTTAACATCTAGTTTGATCAAAGATGCTTTCTTTTTGTTTTCAGGGCTATTAGGAGGTGTGAGAAAGATTTCCTCTTTCCCTTTTCCTTTTGAGTGGTCATGGAAGTGGGACTCATCTTCTCCTTTGTCTTGCTTGAAGCCTAATGAATCTTCCTCCTTATTTTTTCTAAAGTCCCTATACATTTCTTCTACCATGGACTTTATGGCTAGGAAACTATCTATGAATTGAGGGTCTGGTCCTACAGAACCTTCTTCTGACATTGTCTTCCGAGGATAAACTCTCCCAATTTCAGGATTAGTTTCAACCAACTCTCCTTCTCCTAACTTGAACTTTGATCTAGTTGGCATTCAACAGCTAAACCAACACAAGCTTGTGTAACCTTAACAACCTAGAGCTCTGATACCACTTGACTTGAAAATCACCCTTGAGTGACCTTAGTTAAATAATTTATGAATGAAGGTATTACAGACTCATGTGCTGGTGTGTGTCTATGTTATTTTAGGCAACAGATCGATCAGATTGCAAAATACACAGACACTGGAAATATGGAAAACAACAAGAGAAACACAGTAAGAAAATACAAGAACACAACAAATTAATAAGGAGTTCACCCTATCCTCCAGGGCTACGTCTCCGGTCCAGCTTTCAATGGTGGCCTTCTTTTATTGTGTCTTTAAAGCAGAGATTTACAATGAGGAGCTTGATCTGAGTCTCCTGAAACAGAATTGCTTGGCAGGGTGGTCCTTGGATTCCCCAAGCCACTAGAGTGCACAGACTCTTTTCCTTACCAGCTCTTGACTTCTCTAGTCTTCAATGGAAGGAGTCCAATATGGTACTCGATTCCTGATAGATCTTCTCATGGATTGCTTGAACCTCTCAAGCTCTCTGTTTGCTTGATGCTGCCTTATGCTGAAGGTCAGCTCGGCTTTTTATCTTTCTGCTTCTTGCTTTACTGTCTCTTCTTTGCCCTCGCTTTCTCAGTCTTCGTTCTCCTCTCCATCTTTCTGTTCTCTAACTGTTCATGGCTAAAAGCCAATTTGTCTCACCACTGCTCACTTCCTCTTCCGCCCCCGTCGGATCGCCTGCTGCTGCTCGCTTGGAGTTCCCTATCTCTGCGTCTTCATCAACGACTCACAGGGAGTGGCCACTTGTCCTCTTATGAATTGCGCTAGCTCTTCCCTGTCGGTTCGATTTTTCGGTTAAACTGTGGAATAAGTCATCTGCCACCTCAGTGGTCAAATCAGACGTCAAACTTCTCTCTTTCGTGGCTTAATCCCCTGTCAAATCTGGTTTCTCCATCAGGCGCGATCTCAGTCGTTAGATCTGGAGCCCCCAGATCCTACGACATTCGCTCATTTCGCGCAGTTGACTTGCTCGACCATTAGCGCGCGATGAGTAGCAGTTTTCTCTCTCCTCTTCCTGCCACACGTCAGGTGCTGAATGGAATCGCTCACTTTTCTTCAAATCCGTTTACCGCTTGAGGGTGCCCCTGATATACTGTCGATTTTGGAGTGCGGGTCCCGCCTTTAGCCTTCAACATTTTCCCCACGGTTTTCCCGGCTTCCATGCGACCAAGTGCTCGGGGCCTTTCCTTCTCGAGGGGTTTTGCCCAACGATGCGCAATTAGTGCTAATTGCACATCAGAAATGCCCTCTGTTTCCCAATCCAGGCTTCCCAATGGCCATTTTTTCCTCCTGCGCGGTCTCCATGGGCCTCAGTCAGCATGCTTTTACTGAGGTCCTCATCATTCCTCGCTGGTTGCAAACTGCCACTGTCAGAGGTCTTCCTGATTGCTCTGTGCTCATAAATTTTGAAGTTTGTCCTATTTTGATACAATCATGGCTATTTGATTATTTTCATGGATCCAATTTGGATCACATTTACATATGACTCCTCCTTCATGTATAAAATAGAATTTCGATCACAATTGTCATATTCAAAATAACAATGGTTTTCAATCTTCATAGATAATTCTGTGATCAAATCTTTATACTGTCCGTCTGCAAAAGTTATGGAACTGTCGTCAATTCTCATTCCAATACTTTCCTCTGCATTACACAGTGTTCCTTGTTCTGACAGAAGGCTATCATTCAACAGTTCAATAGCTAGGATTTCTTGGAGCATATCAATATGAAGTATCCTTTCATCTTCTATACTTATACTATTGCAACAAAATGATGTTGTTTCATATTCACTTACAACATAAACAACATTATGGTTTTCTAAAGCTTCTTCATGGTTTACAAATTCATAAAAATAATCCACTTTAAAATCAAAGAATTCCTGAACTTCTGTATCTGTCAACATCATCTTATATTCCTTCATAATTTCCATAGTACTTTCATTTTGATTCTCTACTGGAAGATACTTCATTCTGGTTATCATCACAAACTTTCATTTTCTTATCTTCAGCTTCCTCAATCATGACAATTTCCCTGTCAATACCATCATTCTAAAAATTATTAAATACATGCTCAAAATATCTTTCTGCTTCAGCCATTTCTTCCAATAATCTCACTTCTTCATCAACATGCATAATCACATTGTCCAATTGTTGTTCATTACCTGCCAAACCTGAAAACATACACAACATGTCAGTTTCAAAAATACAAGTCTCTTCATTTGAAGCCTCAATGATCAGTTCCTAATGCTTCTCTAAACTATTCTGATAGTTCACTAAGTTATTGAGAAATTCTTCCTCAACATCTCTAATTTCTTCCTCATCAAAGAAAACTTCTGGGACTGCAACTTCTTGACTATGCTTGGCAACTTCATCATAAGTTTGTAGAATACCTTTATGTTCTACACAATTTCCTCCAACACTCAGTTTATCCAAATAAGATAACAATGTCTCCTCCTCTTCTATGATAAGACTTTGATCTTTCAAAGATTTCTTTGACTTAACTTCTTCAACTGAGTTCTCTATGTCAGCTTTTCTTCTCTTCATTTCACAAATCTGCAATGCATTTATTTCCTTTCCTTTTTCCATTTCCCCTTTGTCTTCTATCCTTGCTAAAATTCCTTCTAACATGATCCAATAAGTTTTCACTAAGAGAAGACACAACCATTTACTCATACCTTGTAACTTTCTCCACCAATTGAAGTCTTGAAAGTCTTTATGCATCTCCTTTTGTGGTTTTCTTGCCTCTGCCTCTTTCACCTTTTCATACACAGGTTTAGATTCATTAAGCTAAATCCCTGCAATTTTACATTCACGGAAATAATTAATTCCAAAAATATGGGATTCTCTTATCTGTGAAGATGTTACCAACACGTTCCTCTCATTTTGATATGAATAGATCAGTTCTTCATCATTGTCATCACTGTCTCCTTCCCCAAGGAGAGATCCTTTCTCTGATTCACAGATGTATTCTACTCCTTCATCCTCAACTGTTTGGAGTATTAATTTCTCAACAAACAATTCGCTGATAGGCCATTTAACTCTTTTCCCACATAAAATCCTTGTTTCCATTTTTCTCTAATTCCTTTCAATACCAGCTTCTTCAAACGACTAAGTTCTATCTTCATCTCAACCAACTCTATGTTCCTTTCTTCTTTACTCATTCCTTTGAGTCCAACTGCTTCAGCACTCTTTTTCCTCTACTTCTGACTTTCCTCTGTGCCCCTACCATGACTAACAATAGTTAGTTCCATTTGGTGAACTTTCCTTGTTCACTAATGAGCTGCAACTAGCCTTTTTCATTAGTAACAATTCTCCTTCATGCCTCACCAAACTTTCATGAGTTCAGCCTTTTGGCACCTATTGGTTCTTTCCTCGAACCTTTCACTGACTAACAATTCTACCCAGCAATCCTCTTACTAGAATTGTTATCTTTAAGACAACTCTACCCACAACCACAATTGTGGAGCTGCCTCAACAACTTCTACCCAACCACAGTTGGAAGTTGTTCTCATCTCCTCTCAAACACTCCTTGCTTTAGGCTCGACATCTTCAATTGCTCACTTCCTCCTTTCATTCAGTAATTTCATTTACTATCGGGTATTGTCACATTTACTCATCTGAGAGCTCTTCTTGCTCTATATTATTTAACATAGATCATATGTTATGATGCTGGTACAACTCATTCTACCTTTCAACAGTTCCACTGCTTCTATTGTCTGGCACAATCTTATCTCAAGATACATCAAAGTAACCTTCTAAACCTGCAACTTTTCCTCCAAATATGTCTTAAAACAAATTCCCATTCCATCAGTTAAATCTTTACAAAAAGATTCATCTGTTCACTATTTCATTTAGGCTTTCCATTTAAAATACTCTATACAACCAACAACTATTTCCCATTTTACTTTTCATAATGGACTCTTCAGCTTTCAAGATCGATTAAGATTAGATCCGAATTTCAATTATTTTTACCAGTTCATGACAGACAATATCAATTCCTTCTGATAACCTGTTTATAAGCAAATCCTGTTTTGCTTCTACAAATTCCAAAATTCATTCCTTGTAATGGCTCTCTTTTCAGATCTATTGAATCCAACCTTCAGTCTAATTGTTCCTTCATCTATCAATATCATTGTCTTCAACAATTCTTTTAGAAATCCTTAATCATTCTCATTTTTCACAAAATTCTTCAAATCATTTAAATGACTTCAACGCCATAGCAAACCACTCTTCTATTTAGCTTTAACTTCTAAACCTTTCATTTCAATTTACCTTTTAAATCAAATCAATCATTCAATCAACTTACATGGAAATTTCATTTTCCTGAAAGGAAAACATCTTCTCCTTTGAAATTTCAATCCCTTGTTGTTCTTCAGATATTCAAAACACATCTCTGCAAAATTATCAAAATAAACATTCTTATCAGACCTTCATCAGAAAATTCATTGTTTTCCCAATCTGATCTCAGTGTCCTTTGTGCTCTAATATCCATCTGTATCAAACTCAATTTAGTGCAAATTATACATATGCTGAGATTAAAATTCAATCTCTCAACCAATCTCTACAAAGCATTGATCTAGCTCTGATACCAAAATGATGCCAAATTTTCTGACATCCTTTACAATCCCATGTGGACCTATGAGCTAAGGCCACATTTGCATCGGAAGTGCTATGTTATTGGTGGATTTTACAAAAACCTGACCAACGTCATCGTTCAACAAACAATGCAATACAACAACCCGACCAACGGACGTCGGTCCCACTCCGACGCATAAGACCGGACCTCAAATAGAATTACACCTGCATTTATAAAGTTTCGTGTCCGTGTATTTCAAACTCTTTCCGCAGCAATTAAATCTCCACATTTAATCCTTTTCTGATCCAATGGTTTACACTTCACCCGATCTGACCGAAAAGTTCGCTCGATCTCAACCGTTCAATCAACCCCGCTTGATCTGACAGTTGATATTGATATTGGGTGGATAACTTGCGAGAGGGTTAACCGCCTGATAAAACGGTTTTCTCTCTCTCCTCCGCTGCTATGTGTCGATTGATAAGTGGAATCGGGTGCTCTCTCTTCAATACCACTTACCACTCAGAGCCCACGCGAAATACCATTTCTTATTTCGAAACCACTTCTCTCGCGAATTATCTTCCATGCTCTTCCACCATGCGATGACCCTTGATTTCCTTCCATCGGACGATTATGATGGTTCTTTCTGGTTCCTCTATATTTTGATCTGGACCATTGTTCTCTGAGGTCCAATGGATCCTATGCATTCTCTCATTCGTATGCCATTTAATGGATTCTACGCTTCAATCCAATTCCTCTACCATATACCTTGTTTTCACATTGTTAACACATTCTGACACTTATACAAAATTTCATTATGATATCTTTAGATCGACGACTGGGTTTTAAAGTGGTTCAAACACCGCTATTTACACTAAAGACCCCAATTATGCTTGAATGCTGTGATTTATAACTTAAGACATAAAAACAAAGAAGAATGCTCAAATTGTTCCTCAGGAAAATATACAGAGACAAGTGAAGGGTTTCAAGAGAAATATCACACTCATGCACACATAATTATTTATTCAATACAATACTGTTATAGGGTCTCGCCATCTGGCTCGATTACAGCAATAAAGAAACCCCCTGTTTCTTTCTTGAAATCCTCGCTCTCTCTTACTTGACTCCAACCTAGCTAACCTCTTTCTCCTAACCTTTAGTTGATTTCTTCAGCTAACCTAGCTAACCTCTAAATTATACAAAAAGACTATATTTATACAAAAGTGGATTCATGAACCAATTTTGTTTTAGATCCAGAAATCTCTCTCTCTTTCCTAAGAAATCTCTTCAACTCCACACTTTTCTAAAACAAATGCTAAATTAAGCTTTCAAATCCCTCATATCCTATTCAAAACCAAATAAATATAACTTCTTAGCTTGATCTCCACACAGGGAGGATCAATCAGCCACTACGCCCTTTTCTCATATTTGACAATAAATAAACACTCTTACACATTTAAATAAATGAAATTAACTAATCTCTTGTCTTCCAACCCCTTGTTAGTCACAACATGTGATATTCCATCACATTGCTGACTAGGTCTAAATGCTCTTGCATCATTATTTGTCTTTGAATTCAGTTGTGGTGTCCAATTGGGCCTCCTCAAGGAACCTTTGTGAAGAGCTTATTTTCAGGGCCCTTGCTTTATCTCTTGCAAGTGTTCATATGTGGGTTTGGAACTTTAGTTCGTAGGTAATCTGGCGTAAGGGACTCTCTGGCTTGTAATTCTCCTTGGAAAATATTAGTCTCTATGACTCAATTAGCACCAAACTGGAACATGTCCCTTAGTTATAAGGTAACTTTGAGCTCCCTATGTTTAGTTTGGAAATTCCCAGTAGTGAGAGTTCGGTGGGAAGTTCCTCTATAATTGGCTCCCTATCTGTTGTCCTAAGTTGTAAATTGAGCTATATTTGTTATGCCAGCATGGGGGAGTCTCAGGTTTAGAGAAAGTTAGTGTTTTTCGAGTCCAAATTTTATCTTTGCAACCTCTTTGTACTGTGAATTTTTGGGAAACTATCATTAGTGGTCTTAACTTAGCATCTTGGTTCCAACCACTTGCTTTGGTTAGTTGTTTGCTGCATTTTCTTGATTTGGGTTGGTCAAGTTTGCTTTTGCAAAGAATCTATTGTGGTTGATTCTTTTTCCATCATAACACCATGAACTCCAACACAAATTTTGATTCCTCCTCTGAGGATGGCCCGTGCTCTTAGTGTCTATCTTCCCATGAAGCCTGGTAGAGGGTTGATGAGGATTTACAAGTAAAACGTTTCTAGATGTACCACACACAACTTCAACATGCAGAGCATATCTTGGCTTTCAGAGAAATGAATTTTAAGGTTGGAAGATGAGGTTGACGCGGTCAGCGCGACCATTTCAAACCTCAAGCTTAATAAAGATCCATCCATTGCTCAAGAACAACCTTTGGATCCTGCAGGCAATCCAGTCATAGACCTCAACAAGCCAACATCTAAATTTGATTTATTGTCATGCAATGCAATTTTGGGTTTTTTGTTTCAATAGTTTTAATTTGAAGTATCTCAATGTAATGGATTAATTGTAAGGTTGTCGGTAGGAAGTATCAATGTTGTAATGGGTCAATAGATAATAGGCATCTGATACAAATCTGAACTTGAAGAGATGTATTCCCTGTGTATTTCTTGCAACCAAACATAGATTAATCTAAATTTACTAATATATATATATATATATATATATATATATATATATATATATATATATATATATATATATATATATATATATAGAGAGAGAGAGAGAGATAATGTTGAACAAGTAGAAATGTTTTCATGGATTATTTTATTTTTATTTTATTTTCACAGAATTAAAAAATTAATATTTTTTTTAAATAAAAATTATTATATTAAATAATATTCTATTATTTTTTACAATAAAAATATTACATTTAAAATATTATATTGAAAATATAACTCCAAAAATTCTTGATGGCAAATTCACTATTTTACTTTGATCTTATTTTAAATTATACTTTTATTTTATTTTTATTTTTATGTAATTTGACTAAGTCAAATTGTTAAGCAAGATAAGACAATCTCAACCAACATTACAACACTCTACCATACTAGGCTAGAGAGCGCCTCTCGGCGCAATAAAGAAATATAATACTAGCAATAAGACTAGAAAAATACTTTTAAAAATTAGTATCAATTATGTCTTTTTATACCTGCTGAAGGCAAAGTATATTGTAATCCATTTGGGTCAAAATGTTTTGACTCTTAATTAATTTGCAAGTTTTTAAAAACTAGTTGCAAAGTTTATTAAAGCTTTGCTAAAATTAAATATTGAATTTATTTTTGTAGACATTAAAAAATATTTTTTGAATTTTTAAAATTTGAATATAGAGAGAGATATTTCCATAATTAATATTTTATTTTCATTCACTATCATATTTATTTTTAACAATAAATATTTATTAACCTACAATCATTCATTTGCTTACTTTCTATTAATTGTTGTATTCTTTCTCATAACAATTTTCTTTTTCTAATAAGAATCTAATGGTCAAGTGTCCTCATAAATTAATTATCCAAAAAAAAATTAAATATATGGGTTTTTCCATAATTCATATTTTTTTCATTGGTTATCATACTTATAATTAACAACAAATATTTATTAACTTATAATTATTCCTTGGGTGCTTTCTATTAATTGATGTATTCTTTCTAATAACAATGTTTTTTCACTTTCTTCTATTAATATATTTTATTAATCATAATATATTTTGATAGTTTAACTATTTAATTGTTTCCCACCTTTACCAATAGATTATTAGCAATTTTATCCCCCCTCCACCAAGGTTGTGGTGCTTAAATCATGCACTTAATATAACTAAGTTATATAATCACATTCGCGGCAAAAGGGTTTTCTACTTTTTCCATAAGAGGAAGGTACTAAGCAACAATGTTGCAAATTACACTTGTCATTACACTTGTTATACATGACGAAAGAGTATATTGTAATAGTTTGGGTCTAAATACTTTGGCTATTAATTAATTTGAAAACTTTTAAAAATTATTTGCAAAGCTTATTAAAGTTTTGGTAAAATTAAATATTAAATTTATTTTTTATACATTGAAAATTAATTTTTGAATTTATAATTTTTTATTGGTGGATGACTAAATTTAAGTGGTTTAAAATCAATTTGTTAGAATTAAAAATTGTTAAAAAAAAAACCTCTAATCGCCAAGTGTCCTCATAAATTAATTATCAAAAAAAATTGATATATGGATTTTTCCATAATTAATATTTTCTTTTCATTCATTATCATACTTATTTTTAACACTAAATATTTATTAACCTATAATTATTTCTAGCTTGCTTTCTATTAATTGTTTTATTATTTCTAATAACAATATAATTGCCAAGTATTCTCACAAATTAATGGAGTTGTCTTTAGTGTGACTTTTTGGACTTTCCTGTGTAAGAATCCAACATAAACATTTGAGGTGAAATCTTAATTTGTGTTATTTAAACTGCATTTTTGTATTGTATATAGGGCACTTCGATTTTGCAGGGGTTACCCATCAAGCTTGTGATTTCAATAAATTCCTGGTGGATTTTAGAGAAATTACTCTAGAAAACCTCACTGGAAAAGCTTCCAAAAAGTCTCACTAAAGAGAACTAATAAATTAATTATCCAAAGAAAATAATTAAATATATGGGTTTTTCCATAATTAATTTTTTCTTTCCATTCATATATATATATATATATATATATATATATATATATATATATATATTAACATGTAATCATTCATTGCTTGCTTTCTATTAATTTTTGTATTCTTTCTAAGAACAATGCTTTTTTCTAACAACAATGTTTTCTCACCATTTTCAGTTAATATATTTTATTAATCATAATATTTTTTTAATAGTTTAAATATTTAATTATTGTCATTTCTTTTTTCAAAAAACTATGTTATCATGTACCAATAGATTATTAGCAATTTGATTTCCCCTCCACCAAGGTTGTGTTACTTAAATCATGCACTTAATATAACTAAGTTATATGATCACATTAACCCCATAAGGGTTCTTAACTTTTTGCATAAGAGACAAGTAATAAACAACAACACTACATATTACACTTGTTTATACAGTAAGCAAGAAAACTATCTATGTGATTGATCTGGAAAAGGTTTTTCTAAATATTTTAGAATATTTTAGGGAGATTGAATCCCTACCATCCACTTAATTATTATTAATAATTAAATTAAAATTTGAAAATCCTATTTTAAAATAGAGACACTATATACATAATAATATTCAATAATCTTTGAAAAATAATATATAATAGAAAACATTTTTTTAATTAGATAAATCTAGAAATTTAACAATTGAATTCCAAAATACAACAATAAACAATATTCATTACAAAAACTATAAGAAAAAGGAATAATTATAAATTTAATGATTATATTTCAAAATGTCCAAATATAAGATTAGATAAGCAAATTATTTCTATATTAACAATATAATTTATTATAGGAATTTTAACTATAAAAAGTAAAATTTAAAAGCAATTTAAAATAAAATAATTCAGCTTGCATTTATAGATGAATTTATGTTAATATATTATTCAAATATTAGTTTTTTTCAAAGAAAAAAAACCCCAATTTTCATTCATTTTGAAAATGATCAAAGATTGCATTTTTTAGATACACTTACAATGTATTCTTATTGTTTTGAAAATCTAATATATAAGTTTTTATAGCTTCTTATACAAAAAATCACTTTATATTTCAAAAGAAACAGTTGATTGTTAGAAGAATAGTTCAAAGCGTCATAGGAGGAGATGAAATAGCAATTCTAGTTGTATGTAACAACTCATATATATAAATAGTGTGTGACAATGAGAAAAAAGAAACACAAGTCAGAAAGTTGCATGATTTAGTCCTGCCTTTGCAGGGGGTCCTTGAAAGGCTTGTGAAAGTACTCAACGTCCCGCCCTCTCGGTGCTCCAGAACCTACCACAAATCTTTTTCTAAATTTAAACCTTCTTTTGATAAACAATTTTCATTCTAGTTGTGTACACTGTAAATGTGAGAGAAATAAGTGTAAGTGAAATTGTCTTTGATCCTTAATGTGTCATCAGAAAGTGGTGCAAGGAGAAGATTTATGCATACTTGAGTTTTGATAATCCAATTTATAATCAACATAGAGTCCCCATAAACCTGTAATTTAGAGCATCCTTTTTCCTTTGCAAAAATTAAAAGATATTTTCATGCAAGAAGTTTCACCTGGTTATTTTTCCTCAAACCAAACCCCATTTTGACATGGAAAGAATGAGAATCATTTAAGAAGAGGATGAATCCTCCTTTTCTCCTTTGATCCTGATCGCATGAAGCTCCATCAAAATAAGCCCATGGTTGAGATCGATCGAGAGATACTTCACCAATAACTCTAATAGGAGCTTAGCCTTTCTCCTAAGGAAAATGACTGAGAATGGAAAGGGCTTCAGCTGCAACATGATATAGAGATGATGGGATATCCTCAAAAATAGTTTTGTTTCGCGGTAGCCACACCCCATGGAAAATTATCAAAGGTAGATATTTGTGGGGGTGCAAGCAAGGATATGAAATCCACCCCCTCCAAAAATCTTCCATAGTTTCTCCTTCCCACTAAGCAATTTGACTTATGTTCACTTTGCATACTATACAAATTCGTTTAATTAAAGGGAATTCCTAAAAAACTTGAATGATTGTTTCCCCATTTTTTTTGCACAAATGACACCGTCCAGGCCCTATTGCATACCTTCTTTGAAGCATGTCCTATTTTGCAATTTTTCTTTATATTAACCACCACATAAGAAGTTTGGACTTTATGAGGCTCTTAGACTTGCAAAGCATTTTTCACCACCACTTTAACTTAGCAGGGACGATATTTGCAATCAAATTAATGTATCCAAGCTTGGGGACATATACCCCCAAAGGGGAGGAACTCTAGATAATAATAATAATAATAATAAATTAAATAAATAAATAAATACATTGGCCGACCTAATTTCTCACATCATTCTTTAATAACCTAGATATATATACCCTAAACCTAGCTCATGGATACATCATTAAGATTGAAGATTATCTATTGTCGCGTCCCCTGATGATGGACTCACTTGGTAGTCCGAAACGTTGGGTTCACAAAACTCTACAACAGGTCATTCCTCCTCTATCTAAAACCATCCTCACCTGTATGGATTCCCTATTTAACAACTCTAGATAAGTTTGTCCTCTCTGTCAAATAGTCTGATATGAGTTGATCTCAAGTCGTTTATATAGGAATTCCAGGGACTACCAAAATTTTCCTCTAATGCTAAATCCTCTGTAGACATCCATCCTTATCTCCAAAGAGTGGTTCTGGCCAGGTTTCCAATATGAGAAAGTTTTGAAATTCCCCTATCACATAGGGATTCAATGAGTGGATAGGGTAGGACAAAGTTTTGGCCACTATTGCTGAAAATGCAGCAAGAACGTCTCAATTTTGATTTTTTCCTTAATCAAATTGAGGAAATTCGAAATTCCACATCAATAGACAACTTGGAGGAAAAATGGCTAAGTATTGGCTAGGTTCAATCAGTCAAGAAGAGAGATAGATTATACACTTTTAGGCTGTGCTCATATTTGAGCAAGCATATTATATTCATCCATATTCTTTGATTAATGCAATATAGATAATAATGGATTTTGAGCAGTTGCTTTCCCTCAAATAAATATTTGTGCATGTGTGATGCTTACTTTTTCATGTTAATGATTCTTGTTTTAGATGGTGAATTAACTTCCGTGGATGAGTAGAGTAGCTTCAAGTCTTGTGATTTAGTAAATTTCATTAGTGGTATAGAATCTACACATTTATTTCTACATGGTATCAGAGCAGGATTCACATTAGAACCAACCATTGAAGTCCTCATGTACAGTGATCATTGAAGAACGAATGAGTTGTTAGGAGGTAGAGTTGTGGAGCTCTAATTAAGGGTAGATTGAGAAGACCCTATGTGTAGACTTCTTAATGGAGCTAGAAGGCTGCTAGTGGGCAGTTCAGTGAGCAATGTTTAGTGACACAAAAATGAGTTGTGATCATTGACATTGGCAGTTTAGGATAGAGAGATTTCCCATAGGGAGGTCGAGACTCAGAGGGAGTATAGTTTCAGAGGGAGAAGCCCTATGGAAGCTAGTAATTCATGATCTGGGGAGATCAAACTCATTATAGAAGTAGTTGCAGTAACAGTGTGGAAGCAGTAACAGCAAAAATATGAGTATATCATAGTTCGATTTGCATGCATATATACCTCCAAGAGTGAGGTGGGGCGATGTAGATCCCTAGTCGTATAATTGCATAAATTTGGGCAAGGTCCATTGATGTGTTCTCCACATGGACCATTAATTTGCTATAGTGGCCCACAATATTCAGTAGCAGGAGGATTAGTGTCAATCAAATATTGAGGAGTACAGAGCAATGTTGACAAGAGAAGGAGGCTTAGTAGCAGAGTCAACAACAACACAATTTTCCTAGTAGACAGTTGCAGACATAGTTGATTCAGTTCTTTTTGGATGCTTTCCAGTTGCAAGTGTTGCACTAGTAGCAGAAACAGTGAGAGGTGTTGCATGTAGTGAATTTCATAGGTACGGGATAGGGGTGATTGATAATCCCTTTTTTGTTGAGAGGGAGTGTTGAAAATGCAGCAAGAAAGTCTCAATTTTGATTTTTTCCTTAATCAAATTGAGGAAATTTGGAATTCCACATCAACAGATAACTTGGAGGAGTTAACTGAGGTGACGTGGCTCTTGTCACTCAGTTAAGAACATTGAATTCGAGTTAATGAGTTCAAGTTGATCTTACTTGAGTTGATTCCTAATAAATAGGAGTGTAGCTCAGTTAATTAAAGTTAGAGGCATGAAGTTCAGTTATGTGCAGTGGGTTCCTATATTTTAGGAGCCTAGTTTGAGTTAATTTCAGTTGTATCAATTTAATTCGGTTAAATAGAGTTATGGATAGTTAAACTAGTTCCAGTTGTTGGAGAAACTAGTGGAAGTTCAAGTTGTGTATTTTAACTTCAACCACACTCAATGATCATTCAGATAACTAATCAATCATCCTAAATTAGCTCATACATGCTGAGAATTCGAGTTACCCAGTTGATATGGAGATTTCAAGGCAGTTTATTATCAATTGTAGCATATTCCAATGTGTACAAATGTTGCATGCAGTCAGAGGAAGGACCTAAATGAATTGTGCAATCCATATGAGGGAATTTCCTATTTAATAGGAGCTAATTTCCTAAAGTAATAACGCAAAGAATTAGGAGCTTGGAGGCTTGTAAAATTGGCTGAGTATTAGTTGGGTTCAGTGAGTCAGGCAGAGAGATAGACTATACACTTGTAGGGTGTGCTCAAGCTTGAGCAAGCATTTTGTATCCATCCATATTCTTTCATTAATGCAATAAAGATAGTAAGGGGTTTTGAACAGTTGCTTTCCCCTAGATAAATATTTGTGCATGTGTGATGTTTCCTTTTGCATGTCAATGATTCTTTTTTTAGATGGTGAATTGACTTCTTCAGATGAGTAGAGTATTTTCAAGTCTTGTGATTTAGTAAATTTCATGAGAACTATTAAATATACACATTTATTTCTAGAATTAATTGGCCACATAACAAGTCTTATCCTTACTCTAACGCCACTCCCAACCTTCTAGGCTAGCCCATTGCTGATGAGACTAAAAGAATTAAGAACAGCTCTCCATACAACAGATATATGTGATCGTGGTTTATCAACCTCCTAATCTAATATTCCAACAAACCTGGAACAATATATTTTCGAGTGACTACATATGTCAAATACTTTGTGTTGAGATAAGTCTCCAGCCAATTTTTGTAGCCAACGCTTTGGAAAACAAGAAATTTTTCTGCAAACCCCATCCACCCAAATTTAAGCATTGTTATCTTGTCCCATTTAACCCAAGGCATAACTCCTTTTTCCTTCTTACCAGACCATAAGAAATTACAACAAATTCTTTTAATTTTCCCTAGCATGCTCTTTGGTATCCACACTAGTGACATCTAGTATATTGGAATTGCTTCAATAACAGATTTTATGACAACTAACCTTCCTTCTTTTGGTAGGCATTTATAGCTCCAATATTTCAGCCTTTTTTCCGCCTTTTGTAAAAGCCAAACCCAATTTTCTTTTTGTAACAGTTAGACTTAAATTGAAAACCCATATATTTCATACCATCATCTAGAGGCCTCACCCAAAAAGAGAGGGAGAATTTCAATCGACGATTTCTCTTCTGCCAAATTGTGGATGGAAATTAGAGATTTTAGTGATTAATAATCATGCATATGGCGTGACCAAATAGCATGAATATTTCTAATCATTTATCGACTTCTTGAAAATATCCATTGTAAAATATGATTATATTTTCTACAAAAAGAAGGTTGGTTAAAGCTATAGCCCTGGATATTTATATCACTAGAAAATCACCTCTGCTCTTTGCCTCAACAAGTAATCTACTGAAGACTTTAGCCACCAATAATAAGAATAGAGGGGAGAGAGGGAATTCTTGTCAGAGCTCTCTTTGGGCATGCAAAAATGGAAATGTAGATCCAATTATCAAAATCACAAAAGATGCGGTCTAGATACAACACATAACCCATGATATGAAATTTGGACTGAACCCTTTGTGGGTAAGAAGAAGTTTGTTGAATATCCACCTTACTATGTTGTAAGCCTTAGAGGGATCGATTTTGACCACAACACCTTTCAAATTCAATTTTTTTATGCTATTAAGGCCTCCCAGTGCTGCACAAATTTCTTCATGGATCAACCTTCCTTCCAAAAAGCCAAATTTCTCTCCAAAGATGGAATTTGACAAAATGGGCTTGAATCGACCAACAATCACTTTATTGATCACCTTATAAATAACATTACATAATGATATAGGGTGAAAATAATAAAAATAGGTAGGGGAATCCACTTTGGGGATGAGTGCTATGAATGTTGTGTTAAAGGGAGGGAGCATTATGCCTTCCCTTTGGGATTCTTCAATCACTAGCAGAAGATCTTTCCCCACAGTGTCAAACATTTTCAAGAAGAATTTGATGACCTAGTCATCTGGACCTGAGATTTTGTCTTTTTAAATCTATGCAATACCTTCTTTATCTCTTCCTATGATACTTCTTCCATCAAGGCCTCGTTCTATTTTTATATAAATCTTGGAAATAACTCAGCAGTTTGGATTACTTCAACAATAGAAGCCCCTTTTGGAGATCTAAATAAGTTTTTAAAAAAAGTTTGGCCCATATTCGCTAAGCCTTCAATATGCTCCACCTCTCTACCCTCTTGATATTGGAGCCACCAATTAGTATTACACATTTTTATCCCCTTTGCATATGCCTAAAAAAACTCAATATTATCATCTCTATTCTCCAACCAGATGGATCTACTCTTTAATCTCCACTTTGCCTCCCTTATAGCTAGAAGGTATTTCCTTCTTTTTTCCAACCTTTTTAGTTCTTCTTTGGAATCCTGAGACTCTAATCCTTCCTCTCCTAAATTTTCAATGACCTGAAGCCTATTTTCAGTGTTTTCCAACTCTTGTACCTCATCCTAATTTTTCTTATTCACCCATATTTTGATTTTTTGCTTTATAAGTTTTAAATTTGCCTCAAATTGAGTGGCTTTTGAAGAGCATAAGCAAGGGTGAAAATCTCACCAATGCTATTGTACCATAGTAAGTAAGTCCTCCTCCTTCAACTAAGATGGATTGATCTTAAATGGGATAGTAGGCTTCTACACATTTTATTTTATTTCCAGAAAAATTGGAGAGTGATATGATATTCCTCCAACCCCTACCGATTGTTTGATAAGGAGGAAATGGTTAAAAATATCTTCAATAAGCATAAAAATGTCAATTTGTTTGTCCATTCTATCAGCGCCTTACCACCTATTTCTCCATGTGGAAGAAATTTTAATCGGTTCCATGTCCACTATGCCCCTCTAATCAAGCTTTCATAAGAAATAATCATTCAAAGGGTCTAGGGCAACCGTTTTCCCACAAGATTCAGTGATTCCTAGGGAAAATTTTAGTCCCCCCTAAAATAAAATCCATGTTTCTAAGTAGAGATCTACCCAAAATTCTATCCCATAAATCCTTTCTATTTTGAGATGGCCTATAAATGTTTAAAAAAGAAATAAAGGCTCCCAATTCTTCTGATAAAATTATGACCCCAATGTTAGAATGTAAACTCCAAGAGTTTGAGACACGTACATTATTGCACCTCCAACCAACAACTATCCCCCTGATCTACCATCGGCAATGATCCCCAAAAATTTCCAACCTCCCAATGAATATTCAAGACATTTTACTACAAAATCCCCTTCCCCAAGGGTTTCTTGTAAAAAAATATTTTTCAGGATGTTGATATCCACCAGTCTTCTCAATGAATGTTTTCTGGAGGGACATGCTAACCCTAGACAATTGAATGAGAGTATTTTCATTTGGAAACCACCCCCAGGGATTTCAATGCTCTAAGAGCCCCTTGAATGGATTTTTGTTTTCAAGCTGTCGGTTCTTCCTTGGCTTATTCCTTTGCTTTCATAATCTAGATTTCCTACGTTGGTCGTGACCTTCAAAATGGTTTAGGTTGAGCGAGCCCAACCCTGGAAAAAAGTCTTCATTTCGAGAGGTGGTCGTCAGAGAGCATAAATTGTATACCATAGCTCTTGCACTAGTCATATCGAGAGAGTCTTTGGAGGGAGAGGTCATAGGCAAGGAGAGATTACTCAGGATTGGAGGGAACAAGCATGACACTTGTGTTTTTGGGGATGGATGAGGATTGGTTTGATTCAGGGGCAGAGAAACATGTGAAACACAAAGGGTCCAAGATTACCATTATCAGAAATAGAAGAGCATAAATTATTATTATTAAGTGTGGGAAAAGGGATAATAGGAGGATGATTAGGGGAAGCACTTGGAATCAATTCATTCAAATAAATTTCCCCCAACACTGAAAACAAACCCTTTTCATCATCATCATGGTGACTAAATGTTTTCTAACCCTCAATTTTCCTAGGAATATGGCCCTGCTCCTTATTACTGAGACTCTGCTCTAGATTTTTTGATGGGAAAAATTTTGTCTATTGATGCATCTAAAGGTTGCATTCCTTGTTCAAGCTCCCATACTTATGGAACCTCCGACACCTGAAACGGATGCCTTCATAATCCAGATCTTGGGTTAACTCCTCCTCGAGTCCTAAGTCAATTTATTCTAGAAAACCTTCCCTTAGCTCCATTAAGACTAGAATGTGAGTTGTAATCATAACCTCGGTCTCCAAGTATTAGTTATCATGTTGCATATATTTCCCTAAATTGTTCCCAATGTCCATAAAAATGTGTTTATCTTAGTAATGTAAAGGAAGGCCCAACAATCTAACCCATAATGGTACTAAATCCATTATTTTTCACTTAGCATTAAATAGTGGCATCTAAAATTTGAATAACACAAGAGAAGAATCAATGCTCCATACCTTTTGTGAGACCTTCTTTGTGCCTTATGAATCATTGAATTTTAGATGTATCTAGCCCCTGGCTAATTGTGCCACCCCGGGAAGATTCTTAACCATTGTTGCTAATTCCCTGGCCAAAAATTCTTTTAGGATGGGTAAATTGAACCTGCTTTCTTGAACGCACCCTACCAGCATTTATCTTCCATCTCCCTAGCTTTCTACATTGGCATATCCAACCCTAGCATTAGAGAGACCTTCATTCTTTTTCCTTTCAATGCACCTTGATTTTCTCTGTTTGCTTCCCTTCTAATGGATGGAACTCTAACTTCCTTGTCCCTTGGAGACAATGACTATCTCTTTCCTAGGAACCATATCCACAAATCCTAGTGTGTTTTGGCCGTTATCTTCCTCCTACACAAGAAAATTATTTAGGGGGTTGTCTTTTGAGTGCATCAAAACCAAGAATTAATGTGGGTAATAGACATGGATATCCCCTGTAATAAAAACCTTCCTTGGTAGCAAGACCCTCATAAATATGAATAAACAGATAAGAGAGAGGGTTTTCCCTTTCAATACCATGAATAGGCATAAGCAAACATGAAAACGAGGGAGCCTGAATTTCTAATGAAACTCGTATCATATTAGTGGAACCTTGATTCCAAACCTCTTCGCCTTAGCTCACCACTTGATTGATGCCTTCTTCCCATGCCTCTGCATTTTGGATGTATGCTCATGACCCTCCATTTATACCCCCAGCCTCTTGCTAGGTAACCTCTCCTGTAGGAGGCTCCACGTTTGCCCAAGCCTGAGCTAGAAATCCCTAGACACCTTCAAACTCAAAAAAATGAAATGGGCGTTGAACCCAAATCTGGTAGGCATTGTCATTTCCCATCTCATAGTCTATTATTTTCTCATGTTTCGTGTGTAGAAATTCCTTGTAGATTCAAACTACTTATGTAGTTTACTAAAACAAAAGACTTGAATCTACTCCACTCATCAGTGGAAACAATTAATCGATCGAAAAATCAAGAAGCATACAAGAGAAGAATTCAATCAACACATTACACAACGATTTCCTAGGGAAATACACAACTAAAAACCCCTGCTATCTATATATTGCATTAGTAAGAAAATATGAGAATATTACAATTCTTTTCTCAAGCCCGAGCAACCTATGAACTATCTCTATATGTCTCACAACTTCCTAGACAAACCTATGTCAATACTTAACCAATTTTCTGCTTTCCCAAGTCCCCATTTCCTTGAGTTGTTTCCTTTGGAATTAGCTCTTATTAATTAAGGAAATTCCTTAATTAGAGTTGCATAATCATCATAGACCTTCCTCTAACTGCATGCACCACCTTTACAATTTGGATGATTATGCAACCGACAGTACATTTCCCTTGAACTCTAATATCAATTGGGTAACTCTCAAATATGACATGCATGAGTTATTTATGAGTGAATCATCATTTAACTAGTTGAACACATGAAGAAGCACCCCACTGTTTGACCTCCTACTAGTTCCTCCATCAGTTGGAACTAATTTAATTAACTTTAACTCAGTTAGAATGAATTAATTAATTACAACTCAAAATAAACTCAACCAGGGTCCCTATAAAGTAGGAGACACTCTACATGACTCTAGTTAGACCCTCAACTCGAATTAACTGAGCCAACTAAGTCAAATTAACTTAGTTAACTCATACAAGTTTTCTTGTTATGTGGAATTACAATTTTACTCCTAATTTAATTCAAGGGAAAATTAAATCATGATTTTCTTGTTGCATTTTCAACACTCCCTCTCAACAAGAAAGGGATTTTGTGTGGTGATGTCTTCCGGAGTCATCACATTCATGATTTTATGTATCAACGTTTCGAACCAACCTCTGTGGTTCATCAGATACCCCAATCTTTCCTCTATGGAACTCGAATTTGCCTCTTGACAGTGCCTTAGTCAAGATGTCTTCATCTTGTGTCTCTGTAGGAATGTACTCCAAGAACATGATTCTCTTTTGCACACATTCTCGTAGATGGTGATATTAGATGTTGATATGCTTGGACTGATCATGAAAAATTGGATTCTCAAAGAGTTTGATACAACTCTGATTATCACAGTAAATCACTATAGGATCCATCTACTGACAAAATAACCCAACAAGGATCTTCCTCATCTAGATAGCCTCACAAGTTTCTTGGGTATCAGCCATGTACTATGTTTTTTTTGAATTGAGTGCAACTGATATTTTCTTCTTCTTGTACCAAGAAACTACTGCTGACCCAATATTGAATTTTCCCCTTGATGTGCTCTTCTTATCTGATGGAATCCCTTCCCAATCTACATCTGTGAAGCCTTGCAACTTCACTCCCTTTGTTTTTCTGTACCAAAGCCCAAATTGAGTGGTGCCTCTAAGGTATCTCAACACATGTTTAGTTGCCTTCCAATATAGTTTGGTTAGCTTAACCATTTCTGGACTAATATGGTTAACTATGTTATCACTGAAAAGATTCAAAGGAAAAGGGTAAGGCTAAGCCTCAGCCTAAAGTAGGTTTGAAATAGTTACTTAAGGTCTTCCTGGTCAGCAGATTTCTAGGGTCTGATTTTGAGATAAAATTTTGGTGCGTCTGTCGGGAGCCTGAAGATTATTCATTCCCGAAATCAAGAAGCTGAACTTCTGAAGGTAGTAGGAGCTCAGAAATTTTTTGAGGCTGCAAACTACCTTGGCGACTCCACACATCGAATAAGAAATTAGAAGGTGACTCCACTGCTAGAAGATCAGTAGCTTGATGAAGTTTCAAGATGAGTTCCACTGCAAGAATGAATGACAGATATGCTCCTATGAATCGGTCTCATATCCCTGGTTTTCCAAATCCTATGCCAAAGGTTGATTGGTTAGAGGATCTTCCGATATTCAAAGATGAAAAGAAAGACAATGTTGCTCTTCATTTGGTTAGGTTTCATATGCATGTACACAATCTTAAGGTTCAGTTTCCTGAGGATTGTCTCATGAGGATTTTTATGACCACTTTATAAGGAAAAGCATGGTCTTGGTATAAAAAATTGGAAAATGGTTCAATATATTCGCTTGCTAGTTTTCATGATGAATTCTATGAGATGTATACAGAGTGTCATCCCTCCTTGTTGCTCGTCCAAGATTGTTGTAAACATTCTTTGAGTCTTATTCAATATTTGGAGGATTGCTATGATGATGAGGAATTTATGGATGAAGAAATTTTAGAGGCTCTTCATAACAATACATTTCAACACCAAGAAGAAAGTATAACATCCCATGAAATGCAACATGAAAATCAGCAGGGGTTTACTTATGAAAACCATGTTCAATCCTTTGATATTGATGTAGAGATGCAGAAGACTTCTCATTCTTTGAATCATAATGAAGATGAAAATGATTACACACAACAAGAAGAAACACTGAAAGAAATTTTTTATGACCCTCAGGCAAAGGAAAAGGTTGTTCATTTTTGTAATTCCTTGTAGCAGCTTGCATCAAAGAATGATCTTTATAATGAAGAAAATTACATTGTTTGTGGGTATCATTTAGAAAGGCAGTTGGATAGCATATCAAAGAAATCGTGTGTGGCTGAGAATCAATTGTCTAAAGATGTAGAATGTTATGATGATCATCAAAATAACCATGTCCTCTTTGACCCTATAAATGAATACATGGCTGAGCTTTGCACACCAATTTTTCATTTCCATTTTCATTATGAAGAGAAGGTATATTATGAGTTGATTTGGTCATCTCACTACCATGGTTATTTTGAGGTCGAATGCAGTCAAGAGCCTCCAATATCAGAAAGAACAATTGATTGGCTTTATTGGAAATATCATGTTGCTTGACCTAAAGTGGAAATTGCAGCTAGTAGGTAGGTAGGAAAATGAAAATAAGCTCAAGGATTCATTGAGCATTTTTCAGTAGATATAGATTTCTTTCTCCTACAGTGATCATCAAGCTTAAGCCTGAGGTGAAGGCCCAAGAAGCTTAAATGGCATGCTTGTCAAACAAATTTCCATTTATCATAAGAGGATAAGGCACTGTACCTGCGAGTTCTTAGTGTACCACAAGGGCACACTATCCCAAGTGGAGCCACTGTTATCACTGAAAATATTTCAAAGGAAAAGGGTAAGGTGGAAGGTTGGTTGTGAAATCGTAGTCATCCTCGATATTTTTGATATCTTGTAGTCCTCTCGGGGAGAAGGAAATTAGCATAGGCTTACAACAGGTTATAACTTCAAGGACCTTGCTGTCATCTACAACCAAAGATTCAAGCAAAGATGTGGAGAGAGGGGGTCCTCTAATAGAGTATGAAAGGCGGATAGCAGCAGGAGAACTCATGGCAGGTGACACATGTCAGGAAGAGACCCTCAGAGCTCTCCAGATATTATATGATGAGCTGGTAGATGTAGCTGAATCTTGTGGATTGGAAAGATCCGCATCTTCTAATAAATCCAACAGCTGGTTCTCATTCATAAAGCCACAAGCTTCTTTGTCACCTGTTCGTGGTTTGTACCTATATGGTGGGGTAGGCACAGGCAAAACAATGTTAATGGACATTTTCTATGAGCAACTGCCTGAATCTTGGAGGAAAAAGAGAATTTACTTCCATGATTTTATGTTGGATGTACATAGCCTTCTTCAAAAGCAAAAAGGTCTAAGTGATCCTTTGGATGTTGTTGCTAATGATATTTCAAGTGAAGCAATTATGTTGTGCATTGATGAGTTCATGGTAACAGATGTGGCAGATGCATTGATCCTGAATTGGATGTTTAGACATTTATTTAACAAAGGAATTATCTTGGTTTCCAATTCCAACAGGGCTCCTGATAATTTATATGAAGGTGGTTGAGCGATGTGTTGTTCATGAGATTGGATCTTCCACTGACTATCGAAAGCTCACTTCAGCTCAAAAAGTGTAGAAATTTTGAATAATAAACACATATTCAACAGAGATTATCCTGATCATGCACTATTTCGGAATACATGCACAATACATAAGCTCCTCTACGTTGATCAACAATTTAGCAGCATCAAAAACAATGAAACATCAATAGCATGCACACATTAACATAGTATGTATCCCGGGGAAAGCTTACAGCTGAAAACCCCACATTATCTGTATATTAATGATTGAGAACATGTAACATTACATAGTACAATACTCCTCTCAAGTATCCAGCACTATCTCCACCTGTTACACACAAAACTAGCTCAGATCCGAACAAGTCACATGTTCAAATCTCCTCCGCTGCTTTGCCTGCCTCTATTGCACAATACCTATTGAGAATCACTCACATTGGAAATCACGTGAGCACAGGCTATTCTACTGGGCATATACTGGCAATTCTCATTGGCATACTCAATACATTGCTTGTGCAAGACCTCATGCACAACTATAGTCACAACTGATAGCAATCTCAACCTCTAACACCTGTCTCCACTGAACTATACATGCACTGAGTTAATTGATGTATTCTTCAGTTGCATTATGAGTTAATAATTAGTGAATTAATTTAATCAATTAATTCACACCACTCATCACTAGTCTATTTGTAGTTAGACTAATTACAACTAGTTTAACAAAGTCAAACTGAACACAACTCCATCAACTCCACATCCAACTCCACAGAACTCACATGCATGAGTTCTAACTAATGTCCTGCATGCAATAGCTCAACTGACTCATAAGAAAATCGTATTTCCTTCTAACAGCTGCATGTGCCACATCTGTAGCTCAAAATGAAGTGCTCCAAGAGGATAAGATAATGTTTATAGTATAAATATTATTATGAGACAACAATATTTAACTTTTCTATTTTTAACCTGGCAGTCTAAAAATAGACTTTGATCACTCCTGTTGTGAACCAGAAAATAGAAGTCCATCTATTTTTCCCAACATGACCAATCATCCATAAACAGCATCCTGCAACTCATAGACCATGATCCATATGTCTAAAAATAGACTTTGCGCCATAATTTGCCTGCGGGCCCACTTAGTGAAGATGACTCCTTTCCACTAAGCTCCATCATCTTGTTGCATTCTCAACACTCCCTCTCAACAAGATATGGATTATCAACAAACCCTATCCTGCCTCGGTGGTATTCGAATTTGCTCCTGGTGAGCGCCTTCGTCAAGATATCAGCATCCTGATCCTCCGTTGGAATGTATGAAAGTAACATGATTCTCCACTGCACACAATCTCTGATATGATGGTACCTGATGTCGTCCATTGAGCTCCCTGTCCAATCTGCATCCTCCTATCTATACCAAGATCCATATCCCGATGTGCCTCTCTTGAGACTGCACACATGCAACTCCACCAACTGTCGATAAACAGTGGCATCCACTTCTTTTGTCGAAGTGGCATCCTCCTTCCTCCAACCTCCAGGAAGAGGAGTATCAATAGGCTTGCAGCCATGCATGTTGAACTTCTCTAGTATCTCCCGAGCATATTTACCCTGAGAAACAAATAGTCCATCACCGTGCTGCCAAATTTCCAATCCCAGGAAATAATGAAGGAGGCCTAAGTCCTTCATCTCAAACTCCTTAGCAAGATCATCCTTGCACGAAAGTATCAACAGCTCATCACCCATTAGAATCAAATCATCTACATAAAGTACAATGATAAGCAACTTACCCTCCACCACAATCTGGTATAGGTTAGGATCCGCCTCACTCTTGGAGAATCCAAGTCCGCTGAAATAACTGTCTATCCGTGTGTACCAAGCACGTGGTGCTTGTTTCAACCCATACAACGCTCTCTTGAGCCTGCACTCATGCGACTCGCTACTGAAGATCTCGAAACCTTCGGGCTACTCAATGTACACCTCCTCCTCAATGACTCCATTGAGGAACGTAGTCTTCACATCCATCTGATGAATGTGCCATCCCATCTGCACTAAGAGAGCAAGAATCGTCTGTATGGAAGAATACCTTGCAACAGGTACAAAGGTCTCCTCATAATCGATCCCCTCTATCTGTGAAAAGCCTCGGGCAACAAATCTTGCCTTGTACTTATCCACACTCCCGTCAGCTACCTGCTTAACTTTGTAGATCCATCTCGAACCCACCACTAATTTCCCTTCTGGTCTAGGAACAATCTCCCATGCACTGTTTCTGACAATCGAATCATACTATTCCACCATGGCGTCTACCCATGTGGGATCCTCCACAACTTCCTCGAAAGAGGATGGCTCAGTCACAACACATTTTCTCATAAGAGCCATGTATCCAGTGTACCGATTAGGTGATTGTCTCTTCCTGCATTGTGCTATAGGTGGTCCTACAACTTTCTCTGCATCTTGAGTCAGTCACTCAGCTTCTATCAAGCGCTTTCGCCCTCTGATGGTTGCCGTTGCATGAGTGGTCTCTTCCACTCCATGAACCTCGTCCTGTGGCTGATCCACATCCTGAAGCTCATCTTTAGGAACTAATATCTCCTCATCTACATGAAAATATAGCTCCCTCTCAAGCAAACACTTCATGGCTTTCTCCTCCTGAAATTTTATATCCCGTCGCACAACAGTCTTACCATTGTCTGGAAAATACACAAGATAGTTGTGGGGCGTATCAGTGTACCCCACAACTATCCCAACCTCTGCGGTTGGCTCCAACTTCTTCCTGGCATCCTTCGTCACATGCATGTAAACGTTAGCACCAAAAATCCTCAAATGAGAAAGATCAGGCTTCTTACCAGAATAAGCCTCCTCGGGTGTACTCATGCCAAGTATCCTGTGAGGACAACGGTTTTGCACATAAACTGTTGTATTGCATGCTTCCGCCCATAAGTGAAGGGGTAGGCCCTGATCATGAAACATCGCCCGTGCAGCACCCATGATCGTTCTGTTCTTTCGCTCAGCAACCTCGTTCTGCTATGGGTTATGGGGAGTTATGAGCTCTCTTCGAATCCCTTCTGCCTTGCAGAAATCCTTGAACTTTCCAGAGATGTATTCACCACCATTATCGCTCCTAAAAGCCTTCACCTTCTTCCCCAACTCCTTCTCGACCAGTGCTTTGAACTCACAAAACTTTGAGTATGTCTCGCTCTTCTTTTGCATGAAGAAGATCCAACACTTACGAGAGAAATCATCAACAAAAATCACATAATACCTGTGTTTTGCTATCGAATCTACTAAGAAAGGTCCACACACGTCTGTGTGAATTCTCTCAAGAATCATCGTGGCGCGACTATCCTTCTCGTGAAAGGTGGCTTTCACAAACTTTCCCAAAGTACACCCCTTGCACTGATCTGACTGCGCAAGAGTGCCTTTAGGAAGCCCTGTAGTGATCTGCTGCAGTATCTTCAAGGCTCCATGGTGAAGGTGACCCAATCTCCTATGCCACAACTCACCATCATCCCAGCTCACCAATCCTTCTGCCTTGCATGCCATTGCTGCGCATCCATCTACATGCAACTAATAAATATTCCTCACTCGAACCCCTATCTTTCGGGTTTCTCCAATTGTCTTGCTGTGCAGGAAAGCCTTTCCCTCGCTGAAAACAACATCATATCCCTTGTCTTCCAAAATCGCCACAGAGATAAGATTCTTCTTCAATCCTGGAACATCCATCACTTCCTTCAATATGAAGGGTTTACCAGACCCCCTCTCAAAGGAAATGGTACCGATACCGGTCGCACTGTATCTACCATCATCGCCCATCTCGATGTGCACTCCAAGATCTTTGTCCTCCAAATCAGAAAACAAACCTCGATCTCCTGTCATGTGAAAAGATGCACCACTGTCCAAGAACCACACCGATCCAATCACACTTGAAACCAAGCATGCGATCAATGAAAAATCAAGCTTAAACTGGAAGGCTAGAGCCTCTCCTGTTGCAGATCCAATAGCTTGCTTGTTCTTCTTCTTCTGTGGACAATTAGTGGCATAGTGTCCGTCTTGGTGACAGTGAAAGCACTTCACCTTGGACATGTCCTACTTCTTGCCTTTCGCACCAGACTGAGAAGCTTTCTTGTTCCTCCCCTTCTTTGCTTTGGTAGCCAAAGCACAATTTTCTTCATCAGTTCCCTTTGATGAAGATTCGTCCCTAGTATTTCGCCTGATCTCCTCCTGCACAAGATCTGACCAAAGTCTCTCCCATCCTGGCAATTTCTCCCAACCATTGACAAAGTCCTGATAGGAATTCCAACTCTTCAGAAGACCAAGGAGAGCCAAGCTCACCAAGTCCTCATCATCGACAGTCACCACCACGCTTCCTAGCTCATCTCTGCACTAAGTGAACTTCATGAGATACTTGGGCATACTATCTCCCTTCTCACATTTGATGTTTCTGAGTTTATCTTTGAACGCCAGCTTCCTCTGATCGCTCGTGCTTTGGAATAGATCTGTAAATGCTTTCCACATCAAGTATGGAGAAGCCTTACCATGCAGGCTGGACACAATGTGATCCTTCACGCCCTCCAATAGAATCCTTCGACACTTTGTTGTCTTCTTTTGCCAAGCATCAACCTGCGTAGCATCAGTAGGCTTTGGGACATCAGCCTCTATGAAATCCTTCAGCCCATTCTCATCGAACACTGCCTCCATCTTGTCCTTCCATGCAATATAGTTTGAGGTGCCCTCAAGAGCATACTCCAATCGCAATCCATTGAAAGACATTGCCTCGTTGATACCAAGAAAACACTGCTGCAAATTCGAATTCCACCAGCTCCAAACTCAACCGCCTTGGATCTAAGATTTGTGAGAACAAATTATTTCTCATATAGAGATTGACTATATGGGATTTTACCGGATATCTCACCTTCCAAAGGAAGGATGAATACAGAGGCTACCTAGCCCGATTACAGACTCTGCTTGAAGAAATAAGATGTAAACACTTTCTGAATAGTAGATCTGATGATCAACAGCTCTGATACCATGTAGAAATTTTGAATAATAAACACATATTCAATAGAGATTATCCTGATCATGCACTATTGCGGAATACATGCACAATACATAAGCTCCTCTACATTGATCAACAATTTAGCAGCATCAAAAACAATGAAACATCAATAGCATGCACACATTAACACAGTATGTATCACGGGGAAAGCTTACAGCTGAAAACCCCACACTATCTGTATATTAATGATTGAGAACATGTAACATTACACAGGACGATACTCCTCTCAAGTATCCAGCACTATCTCCACCTGTTACACACAAAACTAGCTCAGATCCGAACAAGTCACAAGTTCAAATCTCCTCCGTTGCTTTGCCTGCCTCTATTGCACAATACCTTATGAGAATCACTCACACTGGAAATCACGTGAGCACAGGCTATTCTACTGGGCATATACTGGGCAATTCTCATTGGCATACTCAATACATTGCTTGTGCAAGACCTCATGCACAACTATAGTCACAACTGGTAGCAATCTCAACCTCTAACACATGTCTCCACTGAACTGTACATGCACTGAGTTAACTGATGTATTCTTCAGTTGCATTATGAGTTAATAATTAGTGAATTAATTTAATCAATTAATTCACACCACTCATCACTAGTCTATTTTCAGTTAGACTAATTACAACTAGTTTAACAAAGTCAAACTGAACACAACTCCATCAACTCCACAGAACTCACATGCATGAGTTCTAACTAATGTCTTGCATGCAATAGCTCAACTGACTCATAAGAAAAGCGTATTTCCTTCTCATAGCTGCATGTGCCACATATGTAGCTCAAACTGAAGTGCTCCAAGAGGATAAGATAATGTTTATAGTCTAAATATTATTATGAGACAATAATATTTGACTTTTCTATTTTTAACCTGGCAGTCTAAAAATAGACTTTGATCACTCCTGCTGTGAACCAGAAAATAGAAGTCCATCTATTTTTCCCAACATGATCAATCATCCATAAACAACATCTTGCAACTCATAGACCATGATCCATATGTCTAAAAATAGACTTTGCGCCATAATTTTCCTGCGGGCCCACTTAGTGAAGGCGACTCCTTTCCACTAAGCTCCATCATCTTGTTGCATTCTCAACAGAAAGGATTGTATTTTTGTGGCAAAGATTCTTCTCATTTGCTCAAAGAAAAATTTCAAGAATTGATAAGTGAATATATGGCCACTCCAACAACTGTTGAAGTTGTCATGGGACGAACATTACAGATTCCTTTGGGAGCCAATGGTTGTTCTTATTTCCAGTTTGAAGATCTCTGTGAAAAACCTTTGGGTGCAACAGATTATTTTGGGCTTTTCAAGCATTTCCATACTCTTGCACTCGAAGGCATACCTACTTTTGAAGCACACAACAGGACATCTTCATATCGTTTTGTCACATTAGTTGATGTAATGTATGAGAACAAGGCAAAGCTACTTTGTTCAGCAGAGGCATCACCAGTGGAGCTACTTGAATGGATTGTCACTATTGATGAAGCGAAAAAAAAAAACTGCACCTAGAACATCATCGCGTTCAGGGTTCATACATGGGAAGCAAATTAATAAGCTTTCAATTTAAATTTTTTGAAGATGCAGCTAAGCCAGCGGGAAAGATTTCCTTAAGGAAATCACACAACAATTTTGAATAGTTTCAGGGCAGTTGAAAGGGACATTTAAATATAAAAGAGGCTCAAGACAGTCAGATTTTGGTATTAAACTGTGTTTTGTGATTACACAGCAGTTTCGTAGCGCGCTACGAAACTGCCGTAGGTGACGCATAATATACAGCAGTTTCGTAGCGCGCTACGAAACTGCTGTAGTTGCATAATTAAAACTTTATCAACCAATTTTGAGGGACCGAGGGGAAATTTTTGAAAGGAAGTCTAAAAAAAAATACCATTTACAATGTGCAAGAAACCATCCAGGGCAAAACAAGCGGAAGGAAGTTATATGAACTTTAAACTTTTTGTTATACAAATGATCACCACTAGTATTGTAAATGACTTTTCAATCAGCTTTGAAAAGTTTTTGTCATCACACATGTATATGGGAAAGGCTTACAGCACATGAAGAACGTGGCACTCTAATAGATTGTTGGGTAATTAAAGAAGATCAACATGATTAATTGGTTCCAAATATCTTTGAGGAAACCAAAAGCCGAAAAATAGGGGCAGTTTCCTACTTCTCAGCAGCAGTAAAGGGATAAGACATTAAGGACCAGCAAGGAGATTTAAACATCCACCAACCCAAACTGAAGGAGACCACTTGTCAGAGAACGAGATTTGATTGTAATAAAATCTATTACCAGCATGATATGGAGTTAGACTCCTAATTGTCTTAGGTTTCTAAAACTTCTAGTTGGCAGTTTGTTGCATTTAATAGTTAGTTAAAGTTTGAGTAGGTGTCATAGCAAGCAAAATTCAAATTCCCCTGATGCTGGAGGAGGAATCTCAGCTATGTAAAAAATTATATATAGGAGAAAGAGCAATGTACCAGGGGTTGGAAAATTTCAGAGAAATTGGAACTATTATGCTATGTATATGACTCTATTTTAGTAATACAATACTTGGCTTTACTTCTCAGGAATCAGAAGGAATTTACTGTTCAGAATGTTGTGTATTATCCTCTCCTCAGTATTTGCAGTGGTATAGATGTGTGATCACTTAGAAATCACTGATGGTGCTCTAATTTCCTTCACATATTTATAAACTGTGTTGTCCTATATATTTCTGGTGTGTTCTGAATGGTTGAATTCTAGATGTCCTGACTTCTATGTAAGGTTGATATCATTGTTATACTGAAAAGATTTTGACTCCATAAGCCCAATGGATACTTTCTAATTGTGTTTCCACCACTTACATTTCTGCATTTGTTTCATAGAGTTAGCCATCTTATTCATAATCAAAAAACATTAATCCTTTGAGAGAGCCCTCTCAGGTTGGGGAGGCTAAGCCTCAGCCTAAAGTAGGTTTGAAATAGTTACTTAAGGTCTTCCTGTTCAGCAGCCTTCCAGGGTCTGATTTTGAGATAACAAACTACAAAACACATGTTCGGTCGTGTTGATCCAAATTTAAACATGAACGCAACAAATTACATATATAACCATAAATATAGAGATGTAATAGAAATAACACTTCATTTCATTAATATCAAATACTGAAGTATGCTTACAAATAGAATGAAAATAAGACTAGCTCGGGCGATGGTAGCTTATCTATGAGAAGAGATGTGGTGGATACATGCCTCTGAACTGAGTTGCAATGAGGCTCAAGGGCCTTTTTATTATTGAACAATAAGAGAAAACCCTAAACAACCAAAACCTTGACCCGAAGAGATGTAACACCAAGAGTTTACGGGCCCTGTTGGGGTTAGTTGGGCATCCAACTTCTTGGGGTCATAACTTGGTCATATTATCTCCGTTTGATGCATACGATACCTCATTAGAAAGATATCTCTGAGGACTACAGTTTTTGATGGGATTTCAATAGAAATCAACGAATTGATATTTTTCCAAAAGAACGTCGCTTAGGGCCTCAAAACGGCTCAGGAAGTTTAGGACCTGAAAAACTGCCAAAAATAGTAAATTGTGCTACAATTAGGGAAATAGATGAAACTGACTCGGGGGTCTAGGCAGGCGGCCACCAATATCCAACTGGATCATGTGTCTTCACCAAGTACATAAGTGAACCCACGATATTCCTGTAAAGAGTAGCCTCATATACTTCACCTGAAGTAGCATCTTCCTTCCTCCAATTCCCTTCTAGAGGAGTCTCCATGGGTTTGCTGCTCTCCATGTGGAACTTATTAAGTATCTTGTTGGAATACTTTCCATAAGAGACAAAAAGTTCACAATCCCCTTTCCATACTTCCATACCAAGGAAATAATGCATGAGCCCCAAGTCCTTCATCTCGAATTCTCTTGCAAGATCCTCTTTCCAAGACTTGACCAGCTTCTAATCACCTATTAGAATTAAATCATCGACATATAATATTATAATCAATAATTTACCTTCAACCACAATATGGTAAAGTTTTGCATCTGCTTCACTTTTTGTGAAGCCCAACCTAGTGAAATAATTGTTGATCATGGTGTACCAAACACGGGGTGCTTGTTTCGATCCATACAACACTCGCTTGTGTATGCACAAATACTCTCTGTTGAAGGTATCAAATCCTTCCGGTTACTCAATGTACACCTCTTCCTCACTCACTTCACTGAGAAAATTTGTCTTCACATCCATCTGATGTATCTTCCATCCCATCTGCATTGAAAGTCCTAGAATAGATCTGATTGAAGTGTATCTTGGTACTAGAGAAAAAGTCTACTCACAATCAATTCTCTTCACCTAAGAGAACCCCTTGGCCACAAATCTGGCCTTGTGCTTCTCAACACTCCCATCTGTTTCTTGCTTTGACCTTGTAGATCCACCTGAACCTACCATTGACTTGTCCTTTGGCCTTGTGACAACTTCCCATGCACTATTCTTGATAATGGAATCATACTCCTCTACCATGGCATCAAACCATATCGGTTGATGCACTGCTTCCTTGAATGAGGATGGCTCAATCTCTACACTTTCACTCATCATAGCCATGTAGCCAGTGTATCTATTCGGTGACCTCCTCTCTATGTGTTGTGATGTGGGAGATCCCACATTCTCTCTAGCATCAAGCATCAATTTGTCATCTTCTTTGGTTCGCTTCCTTCCATCTCTGGATGTCTCTGCATGAGTGGGTGCTTCCACTCTATGCTCCTTTGCTTGTGGTTTCTCCACATCATCATCAGGTTCTTCCTTTGGAGCTAAAAGCTCCTCATCTGCATGTAACTGAATCTCCCTCTCAAGGGAACATCTCATGGCCTTCTCTTCATTGAATGTCACATCTTTCTGAACAAATATCATCTTGTGAGATGGCAGGTACACCCGATTGTTTTGAGGTGTATCAATGTACCCCACAAATATTCCCAACTCAGCTTTCGGCTCTAGCTTTCTCCTTTCATAATTGGTAACATGATAGTAAACTAATGAACAAAATATCCTCAAATGTGAAACATCTAGTTTCTTCCTTGTAAAAGCTTCTTCTAGTGTACTCATCTCAAGAATCCAATGAGGACTCATTTTCTGCACATATACAATGTGTTGCATGCTTCATCCCACAAGTGTAACGGTAGGCCCTAATCATGTAACACCGCCTGTGCATCTCCCACAATACGTATGTTCTTCCTCTCATCCACCTTATGTAGAAATTTCTCTATGGATCAACTACTTTTTATACCATGTAGAAAGTCTCACTGTAGATCACCTGATAATGAAATGTAACTAAAGAAAAATACTTGATCTACTTCTACTATCAAACTTTGTAGAAGCTTAATCAACTTGAGCAAGATCAATCAGAACAAATATAACAGAGAAGAAGAAATCATACACATGAAACACAGAAGAATACTCTTGGGAAAGCCTCAGCTAAAAACCTCGCTATCTGTATTATCATACAAGTGGAAATATCTCAGGATTACACAAAGCTTTAGCTCACAAGCTATCTATCTCTCAGTACAATCCCTCATTGCTTCTCATAGACAAAATAGACAACACATATGCCTTCCTTCAGTCGTCCAAGCCTCCTATTTCCTTTCATAGTTTCTCATGTATCCTCCAGCGGCAACCTGTGTGATTCTCACCTCACACATAACACTGACCTCTGAAATAACTGTGCAATCCTGAAGGAGTTGATTCCTTCTGCATGGATGAGTTTCCTATATAGGAAAATTCCTCCAACTGATAGTACATTGTCCCTTCCTTTAATCTCAACTGGGTCTTTCTCTGAACTGACATGCATGAGTTATTTATGAGAGAATATTCAGTTATCTAGAGAACACTAGTTACATGCATGCATGCATTAACTAACTGAACTCACAATTAGTTCCACAAACTGTTTGGAACTAATCTAACTGGACTTAACTCAGTGAACTGAGCTAAGTAATTACAACTGAAATACAACTCATCCTTATCTCCTTAATCAGGGATAACTTCCTCAATCAAAGGGATAATTGTTGCATGTCTTCACAAAGACTTCATGTTTAATTTTCTCCAACTAATTAACTCAAGATGAATTAATTAATTATTTTTCAAACAGCTGCTGAGACCAAATTCAAATTTTAATTCTCAGTTTTAATTCAGGGACTAATTAAAATTGGAATCTACCCCGAAATGCTATTTATAGCAATGTTATTTTTAGCATTTCTATTTTTTGATAATTCCAACAGAGTTGGAGCATATCCTGAAATGTTATTTATAGCAATTCTATTTTTAGCATTTTTTGTTGCTATTTTCAACACTCCCTCTCAACAAGAAATGCATTCAACTTGAACCTGATCCTGAACCTTTGGAATGTTTTGCATGCAACACTTCTCTCAAGTGTTGTTGCTCCAGCAACTCTGAAACAAAAAATATTCAACCTAAATCAGAATGATGCCTCTGTCATCAAAGTCTCTGACTGCTATTGCCTCTATCAACTGAAAAATCTGCACTTTTGTGCTCTTCAGTATCTGACTTTTGATCTCTGACTGCATCAATCACACTGATTCCCATTGTTGCATCCGTGCTGCTGGTCCTATCTCCCAGCATGCATCCGCACTGCACCTCCTCTCATCATGTTGCATCATGCTGCCCACTGTTGCAGTGCAACTCAGTTACTGAGAAGTAAGTAACTGATCTCCCATCTGACCTCCCTGTTGGGCTAGAAACACCCTCTGATGCTGAAGCTCCCTCTGTCGCTCCATCCGCATCTGTCTCTACCCACTCAACTAGTTCTACTACTCCTCGTCAGGGCTCCTGTAGCAAGGTCTAATCAAAGAGGTTGGGTACCTCAAGGATCCTGCCCCTATTTCAGCCTTCTTGAGACTATCCCTTCACATCACCCCACTTCACACCTGGAGGTATGGTTGCATGTGATCCCTCTGCCCACTTGGCTCGAAATTCCCCCCTACTAGAGGTCTCTGCATGAGTGGATGCCTCCACTCGATCTCCTCTCGGCTTCTCCAGTTGTGGCTGCTCCACAACCTCCTGAAGCTGCTTCACCAATTGTGGCTCCTCCACAATTGTTTGATACTTCTTCTGGCACTGCGTGTTGAGAGGTAATGTACTCTCCCTCTCAACCATCAAGTCTCCAACATTTGCCTTGCTCCTCAAGGCTTTGCATGCATCTTAAACCTCAAGAGCATACAGGTTCTTGACTCGTGAACCGATATGTTTCACCTAACAAGTGGTGATGTGTCTAAGGAAAACCTTTCCCTTACTGAAGACAACATTGTAGCCTTTGTCCTCCAACATCGCAATCGATACCAAGTTTTTCTTCAGTCCAGGTACATACTTCACATTAGTCAAGGTGAGAGGAGCTCCATGCTTCCTCTTAAACACAATCGTACCTTCACTTGAAACACGGTACTTTCCATCATCGCCCATCTCTATGCACATCTGGAGGTCCTTCTCCTCCAAGGTACTGAATAAAATTTTATCGTTGGTCATGTGGAATGAGGCTCCATTGTCAAGAAACCAACCAAAACCCATCATTAATGAAACCATGCATTCGATGAGGGTAAAATCCAATTCGAACTGAGAGGCCAATGCCTCACCTTTAGATCCTTCCGAGGATCCCTTCTTAGATTTCTTCAATGGATAATTAGTTACATAATGGACCACCTCATGACAATTAAAGCATCTCACTTTAAATTTGTCAATCTTCTTCCCTCCATGAGAAGAACTCGATTTGGGATGAGAATCCTTCTCCTTCCCTTTCCTTGCCTTACTCGCTAAGGCGCAATTTTCTTCATCCTCCTTGGATGAAGAACCATCTCTGGTGCTTCTCCTGATCTCCTCTTGCATCAGATATGACCACAGTCGTTCCCAATCTGGAAGTTTCTCTCTTCCATTCACTGAGTCCTGGTAGCTATGCCAACTCTTAGGAAGACCGAGGAGAGCAAGACTCACCATATCATCATCGGTTTTCATGATTCCTACACTTCAAAGCTCATCTCTGCAGGTGGTGAGCTTGTTTAGATATGTAGAGATCGTGTCGCCCTTTTCACACTTGATTTTCCAAAGCTTGTCTTTCAGCACCAGCTTCCTTTGGTTGTTGTTGTTCTGATATAGATCCTTCAATGTATTCCACATTGAAAACGATGTCTCCTTCCCATGGAGACTTGAGACAATATGGTCTCGAACTCCCTCCAGAAGAATCCTCCTCGCTCTCGCCACACATTTCTTCCATTCCGCCAATTCTTGGGCATTAGTTGCTACTGGCTTGGGGACTTCTTGATCAATGAAGTCCTTCAAACTGTTTTCCTCTAATACCACTTCCATGCGATCCTTCCAGGTTATGTAATTCGAGCTACCATGCAGGGCATACTTGAGTCTCAAGCCATTGAATGCCATTGGTGAACTTTGAGATGTGATAAGAAATCGATTCTGTACTTACAATAAAGAACTTCAAAACTTCGAACTTCTCCCTTCTTTGTATACTATTCCTTGCTTTGATCACCTTAGCTTTGATACCATGTAGAAAATTCTCTATGGATCAGCTACCTCTAATACCATGTAGAAATTCTCACTATAGATCACCTTATAATGCAATGTAACTAAAGAAAAATACTTGATCTACTTCTACGATTAAACTTTGTGGAAGCTTATTCAATTTGAGCAAGATCAATCAGAACACATATAATAGAGAAGAAGAAATCATACACATGAAACACAGAATAATACTCTGGGGAAAGCCTCAGCTAAAAACCCCGCTATCTGTATTATCATACAAGTGGAAATATCTCAAGATTACACAAAGCTTTAGCTCACAAGCTATCCAACTCTCAGTACAGTCCCTCACTGCTGTTCATGGACAGAATATACAACACATATGACTTCCTTTAGTCCTCCAAGCCTCATATTTCCTTGCATAGTTTCTCCTGGGTCCTCCAGTTGCAACCTGTGTGATTCTCACCTCACACACAACACTGACCTCTGAAATAACTGTGCAATCCTGAAGGAGTTTATTCCTTCTGCATGGATGAGTTTCCTATATAGGAAAATTCCTCCAACTGATAGTACACTGTCCCTTCCTTTAATCTCAACTGGGTCTTTCTCTGAACTGACATGCATGAGTTATTTATGAGATAATATTCAGTTATCTGGAGAACGCTAGTTGCATGCATTAACTAGCTAAACTCACAATTAGTTCCACAAATTGTTTGGAACTAATTTAACTGGACTTAACTCAGTTAACTGAGCTAACTAATTACAACTCAAATACAACTCATCCTTATCTCCTTAATCAAGGGATAACTTCCTCAATCAAAGGGATAACTGTTGCATGTCTTCGCAAAGACTTCATGTTTGATTTTCTCCAACTAATTAACTCAAGATGAATTAATTAATTATTTTTCAAACAGCTACTGAGACCAAATTTGAATTTGAATTCTCAATTTTAATTCAGGGACTAATTAAAATTAGAATCTATCCCAAAATGCTATTTATAACAATGCTATTTTTAGCATTTCTATTTTTTGCTATTTCCAAAGAGTTGGAGTATATCCTGAAATGCTATTTTTAGCATTTCTTGTTTCTATTTTCAACACCTCATTCTACTATGGGTTATGGGGTACTATCAACTCTCGTCAAATGCCTTCTGATGCGTAGAAGTTCTTGAAATCGTTCAACACATATTCTCCATTTTTATCGCTCCTAAGATCCTTCACTTTAATGCCTGTGTCTTTCTCAACAAGTTCTTTAAATTCACTAAAATTTGAGAATGTCTCGTCTTTCTTCTACATGAAGAATATCCAACACTTCTGTGATAAATCATCTAAAAATTACTAGTGCTTAGTCGTGGAGGTTGTCGAGAACGGTCCACACACATCTGAGTGAACTCTTTCAAGGATTGGTTGCACTCAACTATCCTTATCATTAAAGGTGGATTTAGTGTACTTCCCCAATGTACTCCCTTTGCATGTATCTTGTTGCTTTAGTTCACCCTTGGGAAGTCATGTGGAAATTTGTTGCATGATCTTCAAGGCTCCATGGTGCAAATGGCCAAGTCTCATATGCCATAATTCACTGATGTCTCGGCTCTGAACCTTCTCTTCTTTTGTGCCCAATGCTGCACAATCTTCTACATCCATTGTGTAGAGGTTCTTCACCCGAACCCTAATTCACTTCACTTGTCCTATGGCTATGTGAAGAATGAAATATTTTCCTTTTCTAAATATCACATCGTAGCCATAATCTTCCAACATAGGAACTGAAACTAAATTCTTCTTCATACCTGGAACATACATGACATATTTTAATGTGAGCGGAGAACCATACTCCCTCTGAAAAGTAACAACATCGATGTCGGTCGTGCTATAGCTTCCATCATCTCTCATCTTGATGTGTATCTGGAGGTCCTTCCCCTCTAAGTCATTAAAAATTTCTTTATTTCCAATCATATGGAATGAGGCTCCATTATCCAGATACCACACACTACCCATCATTGATGTCACCATACATGCAATGAGGATGAAATCCAACTCAAATTGTGAAGAAAGAGCTTCACTTTCCGCTCCTCCTGAGGGCTTCGTACCGACCTTCTTGTGTGAACACTTTGTGGCATAATGTCCCAGCTCATGACAGTAAAAACATTTAATCTTCGACAAGTCCTTATTATTTCCACCCTGACTGGAATCCCCTTTGGATTTGAATTTCTTCCATTTCCTTTTCTTTTCCTTTCCAGCCAAGTCACAGTTATCCTCATCATCATGATTGGATGAGGTTCCATCTCTGGTACTCCACCTCATCTCTTCTTGCACAAAGTCGAACCAAAAACGCTCCCACTTTGGTAAATACTCCCTCCCATTTACCTTATCCTAGTAGTTGTGCCAACTCTTGGGAAGGCCTAGAAGTGCTAGGTTGACTATATCATCTTCAGCAACTGTAATACCAACACTCCTAATCTCATCTTGACATTGGGTGAACCTACTCAAGTATTGTGGTATTGTGTCGCCCTTCTCCATCTTGATCTTATTAAGCTTGTTCTTCAGTGCCAACTTCATGTGGTCATTGTTGTTCTGAAACAAGTTGATCAAGGCTAGCCACATTGCATATGGTGTATCCTTCCCGTGGAGGTTCGAGACAATATGATCTAAAACTCCTTCTAGTGTGATCCTCCTCGCCTTTACAACAAATTTCTTCCACTCTACCAGATCTTGAGCATCTGTTGTTGGAGGCTTATGAATATCATTGTCTATGAATTCCTTCAGCTCATTGTCTTCCAACATTGCCTCCATCCTATCCATTCAATCAATATAATTCGAACTACCCTTAAGGGCATATTCGAGTCTCAATATGTAGAATGATATCCTATTGGCTCTGAAGAATGATCATGCAAATTTGATTTCACTTGCAAATTCAAACTCATATTCTTCTCTTCTAGGGTGATTTATGCTATGATACCATGTAGATTCGAACTTCTTATTTGATTTTCTAAAACAAAAGACTTGAATCTACCCTACTCATCAACAGAAACAATTAATCGATAAAGAAATTACGAAGCATACAAGAGAAAGAATTCAATCAACACATTCCACAATGATTTCTGGGGGAAAGCCACAACTAAAAACCCCTGCTATTTGTATATTGCATTAGTCAAAAAACATGAGAAGATTACAATGCTTTGCTCAAGCACAAGCAACCTCTGCGCTATCTCTATCTATCTCACAACTTCCTAGACAAGCCTAGGCCAATATTTAACCAATTTTTTGCTTGCCCAAGTCCCAATTTCCTTGCCCCTATTAATTAGGGAAATTCCTCAATTGGAATTGTGCAATCCTCATAGACCTTCCTCTGACTGCATGCACCACCTGTACAATTTGGACGATAATACAACTGATAGTACACTACCATTGAACTCCAATATCAATTGGGTAACTCTCAAATATGACACACATGAGATATTTATGAGTGAATCATCAGTTAACTCGTTGAACACATGAAACAACACCCCATTGTTTGACCTCCTACTAGTTCCTTCATAAGTTGGAACTAGTTTAACTGAGTTTAACTCAGATTGAATTAATTAATTACAACTCAAAATAAACTCAACCAGGGCTCCTATAAAGTAGGAGAAACTCTACATGACTCTAGTTAGACCCTCAACTCGATTAATTGAAGCAACTAAGTCAAATTAACTTAGTTAGCTCATACAAGTTGTCTTGTTATGTGAAATTACAGTTTTGTTCCTAATTTAATTCAAGGAAAAATTAAATCAAAATTTTCTGGTTAAGTTTTCAACACAGCGCTCAGAATTGTCAAAATAACCGATAAATCATCTATGTTACCCTTTATTCCCTCTACTCTAACCATCTTCCAACTAGATATCCTTCCTAGTTTAACTATTACAAATATTATTGAAATATTATATTATTAATAATATTATTTTTATAATTTTTTAACCTATAATTAATAATATTATTTTATATTATATTTTGCCATTTTCAATTTCTTTAATATGACTTTGACCATATTAATTTGATTCAAAAAATTAAAAATCCAATATAATGAAAATAACCAGATCATTCCTTCACATTGAAGTGAATACCACATTTGTGCGTACAATAATTTGTGAAAAACATCAATGCGTTCCCCGGCAAGACAACTGACCATTTTATTTAGTAAGACAATAGCCATATTTTAGTATACCTTCACAAACCCAAACAACTTTTGAACTACAATATGATGTGACTTGGCAATCATGATTTTGTCATATTTACGTGTTTAAAATGGATTTACTTCTTTTCAAAATATTTAAATCTATATTTATTATACGCTAAAAATTATCACGATTGTCCTTTGTCCTTTTTTTGAATGGTTTACAAAAACAATATATTATTAAAAAAACAAAATGTATTTTATTGTTTAAAAAAAATATTTAAAATAAAAAAATTAATTATTTTCCAATTTTTATTTATTTATATTATTATTATTAATATAAGATTTATTTTAATTTTGAATATATCAAGGGTGAAGAGGGATCAAATTTCTCAAAATACAATTTTTTTTTAAGTGTAAAATTTTATTCTTTTAGACACTTGATAGATAGATAAAAAGTTAAGATGGATCTATGCTAATTCTTAATTTTCACATCTCTATACATAGAAATTTCTTATTTTAAATTTTATTAAAACCCTGATTAAAATAATAATGATGATGATTAAAAAAAAAAAATCAACTTTACTTTTATATCCATTCACCTCACTCTCTCTCACATAATATGGTTCCCCAATAATTGCTTAAATGGGTGAACTTAAAAAGGCTTATACATAGCTCCATTAAAAATTATCTAACATATATTTAATTTTCATTAAAATTTATCTTACATACATTATTCACTCATTTTTAGGATGGAACTTCCCAAGTGGGATGTTGAGGAGAACATCTCAAGAATATTTTGGAAATGATACGGCCATCGGAAACCCCACCCATTACTCACTCACTTATTAGGGGATTTTTGAGGTCTAAAATGGGTCTCTTAAGAAAATTGTACAACCAAAATAAACTTTATAAAAACCAATAGGATTCAAGATGATGATGTCAACCATGGGGAATGATTCACCATTTTTGGAGTAAAAAAGTACAAAGATTAAAAAATAATAAAATAATAAAACAACTTTTTCAACTTGTATTTTGAACTTATCTCCCTAAGTTTTTACTCAAATTTCGAGCATGAGTATTCGTTGGATGCAAAATTCAATTCCTCATCCAAGGTGTACCCATGTTGCATACTTTCGATGGACCCCACTACACGAAAAATGAGAAATACATGAAAAAATGTGATTGCAATCACGTTTTTCATGTATTTCTCATTTTTCGTATAGCAGGGTCCATCGAAAGTATGCAACATGGGTACTCCTTGGATGATGAATCAAATTATGCATCCAATGAGTGTTTCTGCTCGAAATTTGAGTAAACGCATATGGAGATAAGTTGAAAATACAAGTTTACAAAATAGTTTTGTCATTTTCCCCTCTAAAATTTGATGATAAGGTGGGAAATGGTCTGTATGTACAATAATGTTCAAAGTGGAAGCATAATCAACCTGGAGGATTTGGTGCCTTCAAAGTGATTGCAGACTTCATTACCATTATGTCGTATTCGACAGTCACTAGTAAGGATTATGCCTAGTTTTGTTATAATGGAGCATCACTTCAAAATGTAGAGGACTAATCGACAAATTCTCTATCTCTAGGTTAAATAGAGCACAAACTATCACTTACTGGAATTTTAAATTTCATGGTTATGAGCCCTTTCATCTTCGTTTATGCTTCTCCTTAGAAATTATTTGCGAGGGTAGTAGGCTTGTTAGTTTTTTTCATGTTTTTATTGCTCCATCCCACATTTGGAGCATTTAGGGTTCACCCTTTTGCATATCATCCTTATGCTTTAGCTTGTTTCCCAACCTTATCCATTCCTTTATATTTCTAATTACTCCAATTCTAATTACCTTACCACTCCTAGTTTTGGTCTCATCTCTCGAGGTGACTCTGCCTAGCATCCTCCACACTAAGATTATCTAGGGTCTTTGTAAGTTGTTTCCTTTGCACTAGCCTCTTAGTTCTATTCTCAATCTCCTTTTACCCAAATTCTTGTCTCCAACTTAGTCAACCCTACTCTTTTAAGTCTCTATCCAACACTGTCTAGGGGAAAAACTATCCCTATAAAGGCTTTAACCCAACATGTTGTGAGGTCAAGGAATTTGTAAAGGGAAAAGAGGGAGAAGAGGCCCTTATGGCTCGAGGGTGTAAGATGTTGCTCGTGAGTTAACCAATGAGTATTGGGTGCCAACTCCCCCTTGGTCCATAGAGAAAATGTCTAATATTAAAGGGGAAATAAGACTTGACCACATTGTCATGCATGACTAGGCGGTCGATGCAAAGATCAATAATTAGGTGCTAGACATAGGCCATTCTAGGTCTCATTACATGAAGTGTTGGAAGGCAGTTGAACTATACGGGAATTTTAAAACCTTGGTAGGACAATTTTCCTCAAGATAGGAATAAATATTGTGAAGAGTCCTTCTGCAATTAGATGAGGTTATCCTTTGGTTAAAGGATATTAAATGTACATTTCCTATTCTCTCCACAATATTCAGGACCTTCGTCTAAATTGGTGCATATATGCAAGAAAATCATGGTCATAGCTTCCAAGTTTTAACTAATCTGCCATAAATAGATATTATGTTTTTCTCTTTTCCTTTAGTAGAGACTATCAAGATCTACAAGGATAGACAACATAGGAATTATTCAAATGTTTATGAAATTATGGTGAAGATGTATATCAAAAACTTAGATCAAACTATTAGCTTATTTTTTTGTGAGTAAGGAAGTTTCCCAAACAATCAACTAACTGAAATCTTGTAATATTTTTTTTTTTTTGATTTTGTGATTTATAATAGAAAACTAATGCTAGCTTTGAAAAGAAAATAAAAAACCATTATGGAACATTCATTCTCTGACAAATCCATTTGTTAGTCTCTATGTAGTATAGAAATCGATTTCCAAACATTTTCAATAGCCATAGTTGAATATTAAAAAAATGTTAGAATTTCTATAGTTTATTGTATTATTTTGCAGAATGAAATATTTATGAAAATATTTTTTAAAAAAATGATTTTAGAAAAAAATGAAATTTCAATTGTTTGATTGGTTGAAAAACATGAAAAACTCATTACCTGTGGTTGGAGATTTTCTAGTGGCATGTGGGAGAACTTTTTCAAACCTTGGTAGAGATGTCAGATGACATACTCTCCTTAGCATGGCTCCGGGATGTCATTGACACAATGTTGGGTTGCAAATCAAAATCCAAGTTGTTGGTGTTTGCAACTGAAACCTACACCATCGAAGATAGAGGAGAAAATCATAGCAAACTTCTCTGAGTGGAGCGTGAAGAAACTACATATTTGCAACTCTATCCATGATGGCATATGCCAAGTTTACCTTTGGCAAAAACACATCCTGCTCTGGTTCATCCCCCTCATGTACCATTATGAATATCTTATATTTGTTCGTTAGACTAATGGAAACAAATTTTTTGTTCTTTAGAATGATTGAATATATCAAAGTGATCCTAAGTGTGGGTTTCTTATAAGTTCCAAAGGTTGTTTGAGAATTTGACATCAACAATCACTTATTTTAATGTTATGCAGTGAAAATATTTGGACTCAATGCAATAGGACATAATATCACGGTTGAAGAGTCTTGGGAACATGGAATATGGTTGTCATAAAACATGATATAGAACTTTGCTTTACCAAGATTAATGTTATTGCATTGAAGATAGTCTAACCATCTGACAACTATGTATTGTATTGCAAAAATTATGTGATAAATTGGTTTGCAATAACAACAACTAGGTATTGTATAACAAAAATTATGTGATAAATTGGTTTGCAATAACAACATGAGAGTCTAGAGGGAGAAATCAAACCTTTTCCAAAGAGGCCATGTGAACCTAATTATGCATATTACTTGTGAATTGGACTTTGTTCGGGTGTTGTGGATTTAGCCATGCTCCAAAGAGGATTTTTTTCCCGTTTACTTCATTTTCTATATATATTTTTTTGAGAAAAGAGAGAAGATACCTATGCTTTTGCATGGGCTTCATGATATCAACTAGGTACTATACTATCATCCTTGTGCCTTAAGAAAAGAGAGTTCATGAGGAGGATTTGATGAGCATGTATGGAGTATTTTATTGGAGTGAAATAATGGCAGGGATTTGAATTCAAGGAGACAAAACTGGCAGAAGAAGTAGCTTCATGGAGCCTTGAAGGTGTTTATGTTTTTAAATGTTATGTTTTAGCTAAATGATTTCAGGGAGTTTAAATGACATTATATTTTAATCGGATCCTTTTATGATATATATAGTTTACTAGCCTAGATCCATCTTAAATCTGGATCTACCAAGGGCCAAGAGGGATCAAATCTATTTTCACTCTAAAAAAAAATTAAACCTCAATAAATTTAATCCCTCTCTGTTCTTGGTAGATCTGAAGTTAAGATGAATCTACACTGGTATAAAAAAATATATAAGCCAATAAATTCACTTTTCAATAATTTCTTGATAAATTACTTTGATCTCAAATAAATTGCGCAGGAATAGAGAAGAATCCAATTAAAGAATTCTCCTCTGTGTACTCATTCTAATTGGAATAGTTATGACTAGACTTTATTTTTATCATCAATGTCAACTTTGCATTTATTAGAATATAATATTTATTGCATGGATACTTCCGGTGAATGTAAATCAATGTCAAAAGTATATTTATTAGATTATATAATAGATATTGCATGGGCACTTACATTGGATGTAAATCAATGTCAAAAGTGCATTTAGTAGAGTATATAATAGATATCGCATAGGCACTTACATTGGAATTTATTTGAAATAGTTTTATTAAATTATGTGTTTTGAGTTTGCACTTAGAGAGACCATGAGGTATTTTGACATTTGTGATATTTAAATTGGTAGCCAAAATCATTTAATATGTTGACTTGTGCAATATATTTTCATTAAAATTTGAAAAAAAATTATTAAATTAAATATACTAAGTATGTGCACTTATAGGCCATGAGGTGTTTCCGTGGTTGTGATATTTAAGTAGTTGTTGATCGAAACGTGTCAGTAGGAAAGCTCTAAAAATCGAAAAACACCTTAGTAAATCCCGCTTACCCTCGATTCTTTTCACCTAACCTCTTCTGTTCTCCTTCTTCCCTTATTTTCAACCTAATCTTTCTTCCATATCCTAAATTTTTTCCTAATATATTTTATTACTCCTCGCTTCTGAGGACATTTCTTTGAAGCTTGGGTACGATTTGTAACACAGTCCCTATCACAGAGCAGGCTCACCCGGTTCGTTCCCAGCATCTGACCACTGTATGGATCTGGCCCCTCGTCCCCGTCATTAATGTATCGAGACACGGGCTAATAAAGAGAAGAATAACAAATGATGGACGCGCTTACTTACACTTTTTTTTTAATTTATTAAATTCCAAATTTAATCCTTTACTTTTTCTAATTCTTTTCTAATCCAATTAAAAATAAAATTTATTTCTTAAAACATCATTCTGATTAACCACATCATTAATTGTTTGGATCACACAAGTTTGAAATTATAAAATATTTTATGTTTTTTTTATTGACTTTGAATATAGATTTGACAATTTTTAAGAGATTATATATATATATATTTGTCCCAAAAAAATTAATTATAATCTTAATTGGTTGGATGCATGATGTATTTGTAGTTACAATCATTAATTCTTGTATTATATAAAGCACGGTCATCACATATTATTTTATACAACATATCCAGACCTTCGCACGTTATTTTGGTTTTTTATGATTGGAAAGATATAATTTTTCTATTATATAAAGCATGATCATCACATATTATTTTATACAACATATCCAGACCACCTCACGTTGTTATTGTTATTTGATGATTGGAAAGATACAAGGCGCAAAGGTATGTATTTAGATAGGACGTGATGATCACATATTTTTTCGTACAGATACTCTATCAGAAAGATATGACATGTACGCGTGGTAAAATGATTATTATTATTATAGTCAATAGGCAAGTTATAGTGTAATAGTTTTATAATAAAAATGTTTGATTTTCAATTAATTTTGAAAATTTTAAGTAGATTTTATAAAGATTATTAAAATTTTGTAAAAAATATATATTAAAATAAATGTTTTGAAAATTAAAAATAAATTTTGAAAAAATTTAAATTTGATTTTCTTGTTTGATCATATAAACGGAATAAGTAATTTTATGGGGTTATAAATATAATTTGTAAGAAATAAAATTTATTTCAAAAATCATAAATCAAAAAAATTACTTATGTCATTAAATTTCATAACAATACACATTAAATCTCAATATTTATGAAATTTTGATTTCTATATAAGTGTGTCAATAATTTTCCTAGGTTATATTCAAATCTTGACTAAATAGATATCAACAATTACACGGATTAAGTGCGATCATTTCCTTTAAATTTTTAAAGCATATGTTTAAACAACCAACATTTGAACTTGATTCATTCTTTTATAAATTATGCCAAAGTTTAGTATAATTTTTTTTATATATTTAATTTTTCTTTTATTTTTTTTAAATAGTGTGACGAACCCTTTCATATATATATAAAAGGTAGTGCGAAATTTCCTATAAATAGAATTTTGATTATGATTATTCATCGTATTTTTAATTAAAAATTAATATAAAAAGAAAATAATTGAGTATTTTTATATGATAAAATATAATTAATTAATATAAAAAAATAATTAAATACTTTTTAAATTCTAAAATATATTTTTTTTTTCTAAGCAACACTACCTACTTTTGTATTAATATGTACAGCTGAAACTTACATTCGAGATATCTGGCTGCCCATGTCCATTTGTGGCTCCATGGGCAGCTGTGACAGAGTCCAAAACCAATTGCACCTGGTAATGTTTCCAGTTTTAACCAGTGCATCCATTAACAAAAAGATCCTAAACATCTCTGTGAAACCCACGCAGGGGCAGAGTTCAAAAATTCGATTACTCAGACTTCTACAGGGCATGCGCATAAGGCCCAAAGCAAAGACGCTACTATCCATATCAGAAAAGAAAACAAGTAACAGCAGTAGACACATGAAACCAAGTGACAACATTGAACAGGAAACCAGCCAAGTAAGACACGAGACAACAGGAAAGAAAACTGAACCGTCCACGATCCCACACGTGTCCCGGAAGAACGCGGGAGTGCCACCTGGGCCTAGTCCCCGGTCGCAGCTTCCTCAGGCTCATCCTCTGGCTCAGCCTCCCGAATCCACGCCCATCCATGTCCCTCGGGTAAGCCATCCATGAAGGCTGGCAATTCAGGTTCACGCGCATGGCTGGAAGAGTGGTGGTGCTCCCGCAGTGATGTGCCCCCCGAGCTTGAAGCCTCACCCTGTGGGCGCTTTCCCTTGTCAACCACCCGACATTCTTCCGCCAGAGACTGTGGCAGGCTTCCTCCATGCTCCAGGGGAATTCCTCCCTCGTTATCCAAGGGATTTTCCACTGCAGGTGGCCGCGGCATACCTTCCTCATTTTCCTCAGGGACTCTGGTGAATAACACAGATATGTGGGCATTGATACCCGCATTATCTCTGGAATTGCCCAGTGTGAAAATAACCGAGCCAAACGCAGGTAGCCTTGGCTCACCATTGTTGGACCCTCCAGCCTCCACAAATTGGCTAGCCTGCACAGGGGCAGCTCCCACTCGTCGATGGCAGTAACAACAGCAGCAGTGGTGATGAGTGTCTGCTGCGGGCTCGCGAGAGGATCTGGCACGCCCTGAACCTCTGCCTCTTCGACATGGCATTCTTTCTCGCACCATACTTCCAGCAGCTTCCTTCTCAGACAGAATTCCCTTCCAATTCGGCTCCGGGTGACACACAAATGCACGCAGGCAAGAACCAGGGAGGACCAGCAGTCGGCCAGCCTCCCCCAAGTCGACAGTAACCCCGCTATTCTCAGAATTCTGAGCATGAACACCATCGCATTGAGCAGCGACTGCCCCCAAGCTGCCATTCTTATCGCCCTCCTCATTCTTTCGAAGTTCTCCCGCATTGAATGCGGCCATCAACTCCAGCTATGGTCCCTGCGCCTTCATTAAGGCTGGTATGCTGCATTGCCCGGCTTGAGGAGGTGGCGGCGAGGGGCCTTAAAGGGCTTCGTCCGGCGCGTGTCCTCTCTTCCGTGGCAAGTGGCGCGTCCTTGTGATGCAACGTAACACCCGCATCCGGGGAAATTCTAAAATATATTATAATTAAGTGATTAATTTATTAAAAAATCATTATCATTAATTTATTTTTTAATTGAATATTTAATTATTGAAATACTTATGGTCAAATTCTCTTCCTTTATATTCAATATTAAATTTATTATAATTTATTTCATATTTTATATACAATTTAATAATGTTAATTTATTTAAAAAAGGAAAACCAATATTCTTATTTAACATTTTATGTTATATTTGAATTTAAGCTTCTGTGATCTATAATCTGAGTTTATAATTAAGTGATTAATTTATTAAAAAAATCACTATCATTAATTTATTTTTTAATTGAATATTTAATTATTGAAATACCTATTGTCAAATTCTTTTACTTCATATTCAATATTAAATTTATTTCATAATTTACATACAATTTAATAATATTAATTTATTTGAAAAAAAAAAAAAACAATATCCCTATTTAACATTTTCCGTTATATTTGAATTTAAGCTTTTGTGATCCATTTTTCATTATCTTTTTTAATATTTTATAAAAATATTTTACTTTATAATAATTACAAAAAACATAAAAAAACGTTCTTTATTATAACAATGTTACATTGTTAAAATAATTGAAATTGATTATTATTTGAATGTTTCAAATTATTTTTAAAATATTAAATTATTTTATTAAAAATTAATTTAAACTTTTAAATTTTTTTAATATAATAAAATATTATTTTAAATTAATTTTATAATGTTTTTATGAAAAAGCAAGTATGTTAAATTTTTATATAAACTTGCATGATGTATTTTTTTGTTTCAAGGTTAATTAGAACATAATACTTATTTTTGTTCAAAGGTCAATTATCGTAACCACAAATATTATATTAAAATAGGTTTATTAATAATATCTAATTTTAATTTTATATATTGAATTAAATATTATTTTTATCTTTATTTTTTCACTTAAAAAATTATTTATAATATACTAATAGATATAATATTAAAGTCTGAATAAAATGTTTATTTTTTAAATTTTATTTATAAATATATATTATTAAATAAAGTAATTTTCAGGTTAGACTTGATATCAATCTAATTTCTACCATCATAATTACCAATTTTTATCCATTTTTAGTAATGAGGTAATTCTCATGTTAAATAAAAAAAAATAGAATTTTTTTGTTGATGACTATTTTTATTTGGTTTTAAATTGAATTGTGAAAATTATGTTAAAAATAAAAAATATAAAAAAGGAGTTGTCTTTAGTGCTGTTTTTGGAAGTTTTTACGGTGGGTTTTTCGGGTCTAATTTCTCTAAAATTTGACAAGAATTTATTGAAATCACAAGGTTAATGGGTAATCCTGTGCAATCGAAGTGCCCTAGGGGTTTTCCAAGGTGCTGAATCCATATATATAGTAAAAAAACTAGTTTAAATAACACAAATAAGGATTTCACCTCAATTTCTTCCATCAGATTATGACACCACAAAGTCCAAAAAGTCGCACTAAAGACAACTCCTAGAAAAAAAATTATTGGCAAGTGTCATAATAATGTAGGCTTATCAATACCACATGCATAAAACCATAACTCATTTAAAAATCAAAATTTTTTATAAATATTTTATTTTAATTTAAATGTTATAAAATTAAAACTTCATACTTACAATATAACAATATTCTTAACCATCAATATTTACCTCCATTTTACCATGGATATTATTAACTTGTAAATAGGTTTTGTTACAATATTATGGGTTAATATTATCCCAAAAACCATAATTCATTTCAAAATCAATTATCACATTGAATTTTTATATTAGCTTGAAATATTATATAAATGTTAAATTATATATATATATATTACCATAGATATTATTAACTTGTAAATAGGTTTTGTTACAATATTATGGGTTAATATTATCCCAAAAACCATAATTCATTTCAAAATCAATTATCACATTGAATTTTTATATCAGTTTGAAATATTATATAAATTTTAAATTATATATAGAGATCTAGATCTTCGATTAAAAAAAAATCAACATATCCTCATCTTTTTATTTCAACTTAAGGTAGATGAGGATATGTTGATTTTTTTAATGGACGATCTAGATTGATTCTCAAGGGAATATACTAAGGGTATGTTTAGTCTTAATGCTTATCAAGAGTTGTAGTCTGTTACAAAGTTTGTTAGGTTGCATTGACTTTTAATAAATTTAAACAAATAAATCCGTGCCATGTGGCTCCTTACCACCAATTTCCTAAGAATTTGAGATTATTCCAATTCTAATAAGTTCATATTCTAATTAGATGGGTAAATTAATATATAAGAAAATTTTATTTAGCGAAATGGTTCATTTTAGCAATATGAATCACAAAAGTCTTAGAACTAAAATGGTTAAGTTGTGTAATTCCTTTTTTTTTTCAAATTAAATTAGATGCATGCTCCCCCCACCAATTTCTTAGGGATTTGAGATTATTCCAATTCTAATAAGTTCATATTCTAATTAGATGGGGAAATTAATATATAATAAATTTTTATTTAGCAAAATGGTCCATTTTACAATAAGATGTCTATTTTTTTTTTTTTCAAATTAAAGTTGACCCATAACCTTTTTATACATGGTTAAATCAAATAAATGTGTACATTGGTAAGACATTCTTCGTGTTGCAATAGTTTTTTTGTTGCAATAGTTTTTTTTACTATATTTATAAAGCCTTCGGCTATATCAACACATTAATATTCTTAATGTGTTTGTACTAGTCAATTATTGGTACTAAGCAACAAAGTTGCATATTCCACTCATTTAATTAGATTTTTATTTTATAGTTTTTTTATTACCTTATTTTACTCTCTTTTTTTTTTTCAACTATTTTCAACTTTTCTAACCTAATAATTTAACATATTAATTATAATATTTATTTAATATTTAATATTTAATGTTTTAATATAAATAATTAACATTTATCTCTATGATAGATATTTCAATTTGACCAAAATCTATTTTTTACTATTTCACTTTATTTCACTTTTGACTCCGCCTATTATTTAATTTTATATAAATAATTAATTGCTATCTTAATGTCTATTTAACCAAAATCCTATCATTTTATTATTTAGCCACTTTCACCAAAGTTAATAAAATAATATTAATTTATTGTTACTCACCAAATCTTTTAAATTAATTCTTTATTAATTTTAGTAATCATATTTATTATAATTTAAACTTCCTCTCTAATGTTAAGAATTATTAATATATTAGTTTAATGTTCATTATTTGTCAACTTCCCTTTACATCCCCTTAAGACTATTTATTAATTTATGATCAATTTGATCAAATCTTATAATTTTAATTTATTTATTTAATTCTATGTTAATTGTACTAATTGTATTCTTATAATTGATCTTATTTATTCTAATTTAACCTTCTCCTCTAAAAATTAATAATTATTAATAGAATGTTTTTAATGTTCATTATCGTTCACATTCTCCTTACATCCCCTAACCGTCAGATTCTTTATCTATGTATTTGTGGTTTAGCACTCTTCGTATCAATAATATAGTTTTATGTTCTTGAAGATGGCTGAAATATTCCCCCGTATCTTCAGATACCTCAGCGATACTATACAATATTCCAAAAGAATCTCTCAATATCAACATAATTATGATTGTGAAAACCTATATGCTTAAAACTTCCTAGGGTTTGTTTTCAGATTCCCTCTATGTTTTTGTAGAGATGGTGCTTCTCTATTGATCACACTCTAATATGCATACAAATTGAATATTAAAGATTAAACATTCAATACATGCACCCATGAGTAGACTAGGTGTTTTTCAAAATAAAGAAAAAAATAAATATTCTCACACATTGTAACCCATAAACACATATATTTGAAGCAAATACAAATAGACGAAAATAGAAAGTATTGATCCATACATTCAGAGAACTATACAATGTTATCATGCATTTAAAATCATAAGAGCATAGGAAAACATTCACAAGACTCTTACTTCTTATTTGAAAATTAAAGTTTCAGAATTACAAATGAAATGAATTGCTAAAATAAGCTCTACCAAAAAATAATTTACGGACTTGAAGTCTCAGAATAAAGTTAAATGCCTAAAGAAAAAATACAAAATCATGTTCCTTAATCATAGAAATAAAGTGCATTTACCCCTAAGGGACTAGGATTGGGATCATGTGGACCAATAGTAATGATAAAAGACACTTGGAACAAAGAGAGAAACATAGTCAGGGACTGGCTATAGAAAACATATAGCAGTTCAATAAGTTAGATTAATTGAAGACTCACAAGAGAGTAGGGAAGATAGTAGGGAATTGCTTCAAAAGAAAATAAACACACCAAATTGCAGAAGGATTATAAGTTGAATGAACTATTTCTCTCTCTCTTTGACACAATTGTTGTGGAACAAGTTAAATAGAATCAACTCCTAGGTCATTTTTTAATCTAACTGGTCAAGAAATTATTTTGGATCAATGACTTCAATAAAGAAATTATCGAGCCATTCTTCAATGTATTCTTTCATAGGCCGAACAATTATAACTTGTTTTACTCTCAAACTGAATAATTTGTTTTCTATTTCTTTGGCATCTAAATGCAATTGCATGATGTTTTTCATTCCATCATTATTATCATTAACAAATGTAACTAGCCATAGCTTAATTTAAACCTCGGGAAATTTGGCTAGATTGTCGAAGGTAGCCCCCAATGAAATTCTAATAATGTTTAGTCTTTATTTTAAAATTTCCTTAGGGTTCATCAAGATTACTTAATAATTTAAGGGTGATTAAGGTCTTTAACAACTTTAATGGCTTTAAAGAAGCTATTTCTTATGTGGTCATCAATCCTCGTACATTCAATAAGGGATTTTTCAAGAATCTTAATCCTAGTGGACCATCGTACTTTGATTTTTTTAATTCCTTTTGGAGCAAGCAAAACTTGTTGATGTCTCTGAAGTTCATTGAGAGATTTAATTTTATTAGTAAATGTATTTAAATCATTTTCAATAAATTGTTGATCATATTCTAAGTCCCTCTATAGATACTTAGAAAATGATTTAAGTATTTTGGATAAATTACTATATTGCAGATAAACTTCTTAGGCTTTCTCCATGATTTCGAGTAACTTATTTATATTCATTGTAACATAGGACCTGATTCCAGTTGATAATTGTGTCACTTTCTTAATTCTTTGGGGTGTGTCGGGTGTTGATATCACTTCTAGTGCCTAAATGGATAATGGAGCCATGAATATGGGTGTTAGATTAAGAGCTTCTCCAACCTCTTGTATTGTTCTCTTTAATCTCAAATTTCAGCTTATTGCATTGTTATAAAATGAGCAAGAGCATCCCTTGTGGTCTAATGCAATTTCAGGAGTCCAAAGGGTCCAAATCCTAAAACATCAATTTAGCTTTTTGGTCGACTCACTACTTTTTTATTCTTTACTTGTGCCTTCTCAAATTGAATCTTCTTGGTATACCTATCATAATGGGTGTCTTGCATGATCAAGATTTCTCTTCAGCAACTAACTCTTCAATAAGCCTTTGAGCTTCATATATTATCGTCATTATGCTTTCTAGGAATATAGTGTTATCTACCTCCATATCCATGTCTCCTTCTGCATTTTGCAACCCCCTTTTACTCAAACTCTTGCTTTTAGATGATGAGAGTACATGTGACTTATCAAGAGAAACATGAGGGGTGGTTCCTCCCCATCACAATAGCCAAAATGTTAGTTGTTACTATCCCCTCTTTTCACGTGTTTCCTTTTTATTCTATGTAGAAGAGGAGCTTTGATCAGTTTGAGACAATTAAGTAGGATGGGAATTGGTGGGCCTTTTCCCTCATTGCTTTGTTTTTCCTTTAATGCTAGTGCTTGCTTCATTAGTAACATGGTAGATTGAGGTAGGCATTCTAAAGTCTTGGTTTTCTCCACTTTCTTCTAAAATCCTTGGCAACAAATTGTCATACCTCATAAATGTTGGATGACTAGAAAACATACCATCAAGGTGGAAAACTTAAAGCGATTCAACTTCAATAGAATTAAAAGGATTTAATAATTCAACGAATTGCACGAAATGGGTTGAATTCCTCATAGTAATTTCTCCCATAGTAAAAAGGACAACAATGAATTTCCTTTTCTTTTTCTTATCCAATAAAATCAGCCACGGACAACATTGTTTGTGTACTTTGGCAACAAAATATCTATCTAGGATAGTCTTCGAGAGAAATAGGTGGTTGCCTTGATATCTATATATTTTGATGATGGTGTTGTCCTCTTGCTCATCATATCTTCCTCTTCATGTTATAAACTCTATTGCTTCATTAAAAATCCTCTTGGGCTCTTTCCCTATCAGCATATGATTAAATTCACGAAAAAATGATCTTGAACTTGATAAAAATAGAATGGGGCCTTGTGCTTCCATAGAATAGCATACTAGAATTAAGCTAGTTTCCTATCTGGGTTCATATTGTTTTTACAAGGAACCCGGTGGAAGATATTATAGGAAGCTATGGCCATTACCATGTGGGGAATCATATAGAATTCGTGGTTCTTGGGGAAATTGACCAATTGATATGGAATCTCATTGGAGATAACTTCCCCCAATTAAAAAGATTTATCTCTTTTGAAATAAAAATACAAAATATATAGTACAAACCTACAAATGGTTGCAATTGATTCACGCCCCATAACTTGGGAAAACAACCAGGAGAAATCTCTATCTATCTTAGAAAAAATAGAGATATATAAAGAAGTGATATTAGACACGATGGGTGCAAAAGGTGAGATAAATTCTTATAAAATATTCATCCCATCACCTTGCGAGTGCAGGAAAAAGTTAGCTTTAGCGATCTTGAGCCTCTTATTTGACTCAGGCAGCGTCAACATTCTTCTAAAGGCCTTGGGTGTGAGAAGTGTTAGATTCTTTTCTAGATTGAGTTGAATAGTTATAATCTTTGAATCAAACTATATTGCACAATAGTGCATTATTTCCTTGAAGTCAAATACTTCTGAAACATATGTAACATTTTCCTACCATGTATTTCAAATTTTATTTCTTTGTCTCTCCTCTTGGGCCAAGATTAAGTACCATTGATACGCAGTAGACCAATGGAAAATCTCTTCTTATTTAGCCAATGAGTTGGTTGTGTGTCTACAAATTGCCTCCTTTCTTCCTTTATTTTCCATATTGCTCATTCTCTTAATGTATTCTAGAGAAGTGTGGTAGATCAATAATGCCTTACTGGAAGTCTTAGCTATTAAATCCTTGAGTTGTGGTAATCTTTAATAGAATAATGCCTTTTCACATACCACCTTCATTGAGCCATGTGAGAATGATAGTGGAAGATAATAACTTACGGCTAGTCTTAAAGATATGTCATGGAAAGTAATTCACGTAGTACAATGTCAAGGTAGTGAGTTAAGTAATCCCCGTAGTGAAACAATAGGATGTGACATGATGATAATTAACACAAAATGATATCAAGGTGGAGGAAAATATGATTAATGTAATACAATATCAAGAACCTTTTTCCACCTCCATGATCAGATTTCTTAAATAAGCTTTCAATTATTCTTGAAAGGAGAAAATGGTCGATATTTTCGTTAAGTGTGGAATGGAAGTTGAGAGATAAATTGTGGCATGTTTTGTAGAGATGTAGTTGTGTAGAGAGATGATGGGCAAGACTCGATGTGTGCGGAGGATTTTTGCGTGGGGAAATAATTGATTGATTTCTCCACACATGAGAAAACTGGCTATGTGTTGGCAATGTAGAAAGCTTAGTGTGGAGTGTAGAGATGTGCAGAGTGCAGGGTGATGACTACGCATTTGTCTTGAAAAATAACCAAATCGAGGAAAATTTGGGGGTAGGAAAACAAATAGGAGTACCAAAATATATGAATAGTAGCCAAAATCATTCAATATTCTAGCTTGTGTAATATATTTTCACCAAAAATATAAGTGATTGGGTTACAGAATACATTGAACCAATTCTAGATATACAAATTCGTTGAATATAATTATATGATCGAAATTTACAGTAACCAATTTTGTGTAGCATTGGATGGAAAACATTATTTTGAAAGCAAAATGCATCTCTCAACATAATATCTGAAAATTAATATTGTCAGTTATCAACTAGAAATGGTTCCTTTTGGAAAATAAAATGCATGTCAAAGTTAGAAATAGTTTCTATTTGAAATCTATATCATGTATTACATTTGTATAGAGGATGCATTTGATAAGTCTGTATTGATACCAATATGTTTATTTTAAACTAAATTAATTCATAAAATATAACAATTTTCCTTCAAAGAAACAAAGTGATTTATTAAGAGACTCATTTGTTTTCTATTGTATTGTTGTATCTCTTTTTTTATTAAAAAAAGGAAATCTCTATTTTGACCTTAGTAGTACATATTATTCCAAATTTATATATTCACCTTCAAGTCTTAGAGCATGTTAAAAAGGATGTGAGACCCACAACTTCTTAAAATCCACTACTTCACAAAATCCAATGAAAATGAGAAACCCACTATTTCACAAAGTCTAACAATCCAACAATTTTACCAAGACACTACCTTGCAAGTATCTGACTTGTTTAAGTATTTCATTCACAAGTAGATTATTAAATGTGCATGTGCTCTCTCTATTTATATATTTATCTATATGTACCCCTTAAGAGACCCTCTAAGTCAGTGAACATACTTTTATATTTAATGATGCTTGGACAGACTCAAACATTTTGTAATAGGGTGTTTAACCTACAAAGAAATCTCTTTTCAAAAGCTTTATTATTTTGCCATAAATGTTTGACATCCACCTATTTATAGGGAGAACAAGATACAAAATACCTTTCTCTTTATGTTTATGATGTTAGGGTCCTATAATTTATAGGATCAAACGACGATTGAATAATTTCTTTTAGTATTTCAAATTGTAAATAATATTGCTTACTACAAATGATTCCCAAAAAAAAAAAGATAGAAAAATGAAAATAACAATGAAAAGAGGGTATAAATACAAAATAGAAAAGGGAAAAAGAAAATACATGATTAAAGAACACCACAAAACAAAAAATGAATAAATGTGAAAGTGATGCTAGTTGAAGAGCCATTTATAGTTTGATGGTTTTGCAAAGAATAAATTCATGAAATTGTGTGCAGATTATCTAAATGCCACAATAGCATTATGCTTGAAACATATAGTTTAATCATGTTCAAGCAAGTTTCAATTCATGTTAATTAGATTAAAGTAAATAACTTAGCCAATAGTGTAATCTTGGCTGAGATTAGATAGGTAGAATAGGTGAATAAGTTAATCCAATAGTTTAATATGGATTAATGCAATTGTTAGATTAGATTAGTTGTTTGCAATAAATATTATTAATCCTTTATGAATGAAAAAATAAATAGGGTTTTCACGTTTAAATGAGCCGTCATTGGTTTAAAGTTACATTAGTGTAGGAAAAATATTGATTTATTATGTAATGAGTGAATTTGATCATTTGTCCAAAGTTTGGACTTTGGTGTAAAATTTATTTGCCTGAAATGCGTTGTGGGATAACTAGCGCTAAACTCTGCATGCATCACTTTCCATGATCACCATCTTGTTTCGATCCGATGAACCTTAAGTCTTTTAGGACCCCCCCCCGTAGTGATTCTCTTTAACAGTGAGGGGGGGTCCGAAAAGTGGTTTCCCCACCGCTACGTGTCCTCTCCTCCTAATTTCGGACCCCCCCTCTCATACCACAAACAACCTACCCCCTCTCTGAAAGCGGTTTCTGCCATCTCGTCGCAGCGCACCTTCCCACCAACCTTCACCCACCACGTCACTGCTCAACCTCCATTTCATTGACGCCACGTATCCCTCCTCCCATTACTTCCCGCTAACGCCCCCGTGCCTTCATCTGCCTCTAATCCGCCACATCGACAACTGTTGCACCCGTCCCATTGCAATTTCCTCTCGTTTCTTCCGTTTCGTTGCAGAGTAAATGTGACTCACAACCATTGATCCAACAATTTTTCTTTGTCTATGAACTATAATGCTCCATTTTCTCCCGCGATCACATCCTTTTCTCCTTTTTCCTACTATACATTGATCCCGCCCTCTGTTTCGTGCCTATCAGTAACTAACAATAGATGAATTTCCTATCTCTGATTGTTTACACATGAACTCCCACCTAACGTTTTCTCGAGAATTACTGATATCTTCTGAAAAATTCCCTCAGTCAATCTCTCCCACGTTCATTCTATTACCACAATGGCCTCCAAAATTTCCACTGTGGTGAATCCCATGCTCACTCCCCCTATGGATTTAGACCACATCCATCTTGCTGACAAAGATTATAAGATAGTCGAGACACAGTGTGAATTTGACCACTTCAAATTATGTTGTTGGTTTCGTGACAATTACCTTGACCAATCTAATGAAATCAGCCTATGGCAGTCCATACTACCCCTATTTTTTTTCCCTAGGCCTTATTACTTCCATGAATTCTTCCTAAAGTGCCATGCCTCTTAACTTTCAAGTAAGAGGGTTATCATTTCCCCCAATGGTGAAATCCTTTTCACCATTACTTTTGAGAGCATAAACCAAATGATGCAGGTCCCCTACAGTGATTCCCTCACCCCTTTTTCCCTTGAAGCTCTCAAATAAATCTATTAGAAACTCACCTTCTCCTAGAGAGCCAAGATTTTTGAAGTCTTCCTCCTAGAAGATTCTTAACTCCCCAAGAAAAATTCCCCCTTATCCCTCTTTTTTTTCCCTCAAAGAACTAGACATATTATCTATGTCTTTTCATGCCTACTTGGTTACTTTTCAGATGAATGGGTAGATGAGCCTATTTTAGGCTTCCTATCCACCCTCTCTACAGAAGAAGGATTATTAGTCACCTTTGACTATGGTCACTTCTTGGCAGATGTAATTCATGAACAATTCCTTTAGTTTCTAACTGAAGGAATGTTCTGATATTCTTTTATTCTTATGTATATATTCATTTTCTTTCAGACAAATAGGTTTCCCTTTGCAGTACAAAAGTTTGATCAGCAAGAAGAACCTCAGTCCATTATCTTTTGGACCTCCATGATCAGAAGACAATCACAGGAATTCATTTTTATAGAGTTTATTGATCATTTTTGTATCCAGCAACTTGTTTGCTGAGTGGCCAAAAGATTCCAAGGATCAATGAGAATATTTAGAAAGTGTTACAACTAAGTGAATAGGTGAATATAGGAGATTGGTACCTATGCCAATCCTTTATAGAGATCAAGTTTATGGCTCAGAGTTGCCACCATATAAGTTTCCCAAGTACCTTCAAATGAAAATATTTTCCTTTGGAGTACATCAGGGAAATGATTCACTTAGACAACATCCATTTTGTGGTAGCCAAGAAGAAGTCTCAGTTCTGAACTAAGATACAGATAAGACCTTTCATCTGCAACGGTAGACTAGCAGGAGAGGAAGGAGACCTCCTACTGAAACAAATGAATTTCCCTCTTAGTTTTACTTATTCCTATGACCCATTTGGGGTAATTTCTAAGTTAAGAGTGGAACAGAAGGAAACTCCCTATGTGCATACCCAAAGGCCAGAAATAGAGAAGTGCATGAACCATCACATTTGGCTGGAAAACACATTGCAGGAGGCCGATGATCAGGTAGTTTCTAGAACTGCTTCAAAGACTCCTATACCTAGAGAAAAGACCGAGAAGAGACCGAGAGTGGAAGACTCTCCTTCAATTATAGAAGTATCAGACAAAGATTTCAATATATATGTTAGCACCTAAATCTTCCCTAGGCTGAAGGAAGGCAAAATTTAGGGTAACCACAAACCACACTCAGTTTGGTAGCTAGCCCTACCAGAACATGAGAGGGATCTCTCCGAGTCACGTTCAGTGAATAGATAAGCAAAAAATGGTCTGAGATGACTTACAATGAAATATTGATCTTAGGCTAGTAAGTGAATATGGATACAAGAAACAATTTTTATGAATGACCAAGCTTCTCGGATGGTATGGGACCAATGGTTAGCAAAGAACAAAGAATTTAATACAAAGGCAGAGATTATTCCATGAGGCAAGGCAGGTGGAAAATGTAGCAATTTAGTTTGAGGTAACGCGGAATGAATAGATTGCTGAAGAAAGTGAAAAGGGCATAGTTACATGAATCCTTTTCAACAGAAGAAAAACACTGAACATGAAATTTTCCCATAGGCAGAGCAATAAAATTGAATTCTACCTAATCTCACTCAGAAAATTTCACTAGAAATGAACATGAATTGAATTATGAAACATAACGAAATACATATGAAAACATAAGAGACACATTTGCTACACTCACAACCACAAGAATCTCATGAAACGGAGCCACTGCCTTTCATTAATTCTCTATCAAAAATATACATTGAAGAAACAGAGTTTCTTTCCCACAGTCTCCCAGAAGTTATAAGCCAACCAAACCTTTGCAAATAGCTTGCATACAATATATAGAATGTGTAAGGAAGAGATAGAATGCCCAAGGGTTGGGGAGTTACTCGAATCATTACAAAATGGAGATGAAGAGCCAACCATCAGCTACAGGTGCAGTGCTACAAACATGACATTTGGCTTGGGTGACCATTTGCCTTCCTTCGCCACTTGGATAGAAGCAAATCTGGAGAAAAAATACTTTAAATTCGGCCTTTGGTGCCAAAAAACCGAAGTGTAGATGAGCGGGCCCACTTGGAGAAGTCGCGAACTGAAATTTCGCGAAACGGAAGCAAATTTGGAAATTTTTCCTCTATGCGCTGCGCCATTTTCTCTGTGCACCGTGCTACTTTGGGACATGTTTTGGGGCACTTTCAGGTGTCCAAAATGTGCCCAAATGGGCTTATTGGAAACCCTGTCCTGTCTACTTTCTAAACCCACTACAATTTTTGAATTTGGTGCTCATTTGCCCCTCCAAATATTCATTCTCCCAAGACTGCTTCCTGTGTGTCAAAAAAGGGGCAGAGAGGCTATTTTTTGGGTGTTTTTGACCTCTAGGAGACTCAGATCTTGCCCAAATTTCTTGTCCAGGCACCAGAAGTCGTGATTTTCCATGCTAAATCCAAAAATGCAAACCATTGCTCATTTGGAGCTCTATATTTTTAGCGTCGCGCCAGTGCCGCGGCGCACAGGGAGAAAAACCCTATGTTTTGCCCAAAAATTTGTCATGTGACCAAAAATTCCCAAAATTTCTTGAAATTTGGGGTGAAGGCTCTCTATGGGGTGTTATGATGGGCCAAGGAAGCCTCAACCAAGATTCGAAGCTGATCTTGCTCTTTTGCCTCTTTTTCCTTTCTTGTTGCTTTCCTCAATTTCGCCTTCAAGCTCCTTATCTGGGCCCTTGCACTCATATTTCGTGTCCTGTAACGATAATCCATGTGTCTCAGTAATGAAAGGTCCTGATCGGCCTTGTCCAACAACCTCTCCAAGTGCATGTTCACGCTCTCGAGATGGGTCTCTCGATCCTCATTGATCTCTTGCTCCAATGATGTGAGCTCAACTCTTCTCCTTTGAGCAACTTGGCGATGCTCACGAATGTTTTGTAGCTCCATAATCGCCTGATGGTCCTCAAGCTGCTTGTTTCTCTACTCCAAGTACTTCATGTTCCACCTGGCCCTCTCCAAGTCAAGGGATAAGGCCTCAATCACAGATTTCTTCTCCTGGATGATCTCTGTAAGCTCTGCATTTGTTGGTTCTGTATCTGTCTCATGATCATGGAGGAGAATGAATTCGGTCTCTCGTTCACCTGATGGCCCTTCCTCCTGCACTGGCTCCTTACCTCTGCCCTGCCCATGTGATGCCGATGTTGGAAGCGAGGCCCCTTCCACCCCGGGTGTAGATAACACTCGCTTTGCTGCTGCAAACAAAGGTCTGTTGCCTTTCTGATAGGTGATGTACACTGGCATAGTATCAGTCTCATGTCACTCATACTGATGAGATGGACCACCTATCTCATGCTCTGCCTCTGATACTACATGTGGAGCATTGAAGAAGTCACGGGATATGAAGTCCTCCCAAGCAATACCCTGCAATCCCAACTGCTGATCCACCAAAATCTGGATAAGAGCAAAGTGATAAACACTGTTGAGCTGCTACTGAGGGGTCTTATGCTGCATGAAATTTTTCATCCTCTCTATGTTCCCGCAAATGAAAAATGGGAGGTTCATCATCCGCACCCTGGTAAAGTGCATGAGCAACCTGATGTGATAAGCATAAAGGTGAGAAAACCTCCCCTCACAACTGAAGTACTTCATGATCAATTTCATGAGCGGAGCATACTCATCTCTCAAAAATCTGAACGGGAAGACTCTTGTAAGCTGATTCAAACAACTGGCCTTAATGTAAGGCTCATAATGATGCCTCTCCACCTTCTTCTTCTTTTGCCACTGTTCGCCAACATTTGGTATGCCTGTTGCCACTGATATGGCTTCGGGTGTCAATGTGAAAGTGACCCCAGCCAAGATAGACTGACCTCCATGTAGGTGAAGTGCAAAAAGACGGGCCAACTCATGATGAACTCTGACATTTGCCACCCTTTGAAAAAATTCAAGACATGCTAAATGCTGGAAACATGACATAGCAAGAGGGCATGCCTGCAGCTCGGTGAGGGTGTTTGGCTCATATTTAACATGTTTTCCACTCCGGTGATGTCTCCTGGGGGCCTGTTCTCCTAAATCTGTATCACTATGGGTTTCCTCCTCATACTCTGATGAAACCTTGGATGCCATGACTGCTGTTTTATAAACTGAATTTAGGCTGCCCCTTTGATGATGATGAAAGCTATGTTGTTTTGATAATCTGCCACCAAGGGGAAAATGAAACAAGGGAGTATTAGGAGGGGGATAATATAATGGGAATAGGGGTTATAGGAGAATTTTGTTTAGGGATATGGGAGGAGTTTGGGTATTTCGATAGGGTAGGGTTTGGGGTTTTAACAAGGTAGGGTTTGGAATGTTATGTTGACCAAATAGTGGAGGGATAGGTGAGAGGGTTTGGTAGTAATTTAGGGCAGGGATATTAGGAAAAATGAGAAAGGGAGGATAGGAAAAATGGTAGGTGAGGGGAAAATGATGGGTGGAATGGAACCTTGGCACTAACAACCCACTTTAGCAACCCTAGCCATCATGGTTTTTTGGTGATTTCTTATGGTTGATTTTATTGAATTTGGTTGCATTCAAACATCGCTATAAACCACCATATCATTTATAAAACTTGATGAACCAATGATGTCAAAGAGCCTACCTCTTAATTTGATGGGCTTCACAAAAATTTGGAGGTGATTTGGCCTTGTTTCGGCCCTTGGTCTTTGTGCGTCGCACGCAAAACCCAGTGTGCCGCGCCCTGGGTATGCGCCATGCCTGTGGAAAATTTGAACTGTGGGCAGGCTCTATGTGCGCCGCACCCTTGAGTATATGTGCTGCGCTCCTTCAAACTGCCTCCAACTCCATCAGACACTCACGATGCACACTCACACCTTTTGCAACGTTTCTCCAAGGCTTGGATTAGCACAATGCCTTTGATTTTGATGAAAACTTGTATATATAGCCTTGGAGGTCATGTTTTAAATTTAATTTTTAAAAAACCCACTTTTCTAATGTCCTGTTCAACACTTTTTCACTGATTTTAATATAACCCTAATTTTCACTTTTCCTCTGAAATTTTGTCTCAAACGATGAAATTTTCGACACTTTTTGCAGGGATTGCATGACAGAGCATCTGGTCACAGGAACCATGACTGCACCTGAAGAAATCAACTGTCGAGTCTTTTTGAAAATTTTGTCACAAATGACACTATTTGACTTTTCTTCAAAACAGAATTTTGAAGAATAGTCGAAGTCTATCAATATGATGGTGAAACTCTGCGGATCATTACTTTGCAAGAGTATCCCTCTGGCCTGCATGGCTTTACTGGGCATATTAAAGACCAAAAATGACCTTTGTCCATTGAAGGACCAGAACTTGACTGTCATGTACTTTTTGATTATTTGACACAAAGACATAAGCCAGCAGGTGCCAGACATGAGGGGAAATGACTAGCATGACTTTCTCCATCAGATCATGGCATGCCCCTAGTGGAATGCAGCTGAATGAATGGAGCGGGACACCTAAAAATGAAATGCATAAAGAGTTTTGATCTCTGACGGAGGACTGACCAGACCGACTCTAACATTGGCTCCAATGGGGGATGGTAGCTCCTTGGAGGTGCCAAGAACAACAAATCTCTGGAGGAGCTAGACAGTGCCTTTTGTTCATTGGGCTATGGAGTCATCATTTCGACTACAACACAGGACTCTGATTTATTTATGAAACTGAAATGACCAAGAAATTGACTCAAACTTGACATTGAAATGACTCAAAAACTAACTTGACAGACTGAAACCAAACTAAAATAAAAATGGTATTTACAATGACAGTGGAAGCAGCGTTAATATCTCAGCAGTGGTACCGCTTGAGCAGCCGACCATTGATCAGCCCTCCTGGACAATCTTCCCCGTTCATTTCCTTCAGAAGAAAGGCATTCTAACCCTTATATGCTGCAATCTTGAAAGGACCTTTCCAAAGATTCTCAAACTTTCCGTGCTTACCTTTCTCTTCATTCCTTGCATCCCACTTCAGCACCACATCATCCAACTGAAATTTATCTTCCTTTGCTTTTTTGTCATAGAATTTCTCTATTTTCTCCTACGATTTGGATGTGTTCTTGAAAACTTCTTCTCTTGTCTACTGCAAGTGGACCATTTGATTCAACCTTCTTTGCATGGGATCTTCTTCACTTCCTGCCTCCTGGAGAAGTCTGACTACCGGGGCAGCAAGAGAGGTGGGAAATACTGTGTCAACTCCATAAACAAGCTCAAATGGTGACATACCAATGGATTTTTTCTGACTGATCCGATCTGCCCAAAGCGCATGGACCAACCTCTTATTCCAGCTCCTTTTATTTATTTCCAGCAGCTTCTTGATGATGTTGACCAACGATTTATTCGAAGACACCACCAATCCATTGCCTTGCAGATGATAGGCAGTTGAGTGACCCAAAATGATGTGATATTTATCACAAAATTCTACCATCCTCTTTGATTTGAAATCTGCTGCATTATCGGTGATTAACTTATTCAGACAACCAAAGAGAGACAAGATGTTATTTTCAAGAAATTAAATGATTACCATATCTGTAGCTTTTCTGTTGGGAGCTGCCTCAATCCATTTTGTGAAATAATCTGTCGCTGTAAGGATCCATCTATGCTGTCCGGAAGAAGCAGGATGAATTTCACCAATGAAATCCAACCCCCACTGCTGGAAAGGAGCGCTCACCTCAATAGGCTTAAGTGGCAAAGGCTGTAGTTTCTGTTTTCCTTCGAAAATCTGACATTTATGACAGCGCTTGACCATCTTGTACACATCAGCAAACAATGTAGGCCAATAGTACCCTGTTCTCAAAATTTTATTTGCTGTTGACTTCCAAAAAAGGTGACCTCTACACTCTCCTCCGTGGAAATCCTCCATGAATTTATTTGCCTCCTCTTCCACCAAACAATTCAACAAAACGCCACCGGGATCTTTTCAATACAGCGCAAAATTTAGAATGCAAAACTTGGCAGCCTTCAACTTGAGTGTTCTCGCTTTATTTCTAGTCATGCCAGGTCATGGTGATAAATTTTTTAGCACATATATTATATCTGAATACCATGGGGACAGAGCAAACATTTCCGATAGCTGAATTGACGATATTTCCTCGTTCTCATCATACATAGCAGTGATCAGATTTATGTCCAAGGCATGCAATTTTGATTCGGCCATTAACTTCGCCAACCCCTGTCCTTTGACCAGCTTTGTGGGCTTTATTTCCACATCATATTCCAACAAGGCTGCAATTCGTTTTCCTCTTCTTCCTTCCGGATTGGTCTGCACTAAAACATCTTTTACAACAGCGTTAGGAACATAGGCCAGAATATGAGAATGTAGAATATATACCCGAAAATCCTTCAATGCCTTCACCAGTGCCAAGGCTTGCTTCTCAATGATGTTGTACTTTAAAGCTGCATCTCTTATAGCCCTGCTGAAGAATGCAATGGGTCTTTCATGATCATCTCTTTTCTGCAATAATACTGCTGCCATAGTGTGCTCCGAAGCAAATGAAAATAGTATGAAATCCTAAGTGTAGTCTGGGCTGACAAGAACAGGAGCTGAAGAAAGGGCCAATTTGACCAAATTGAAAGATTTTACAGCCTCCTCTGTCCATTTCACTTGGCTGTCCTTCTTGAGCATGTTGGTCATCTCTCTTAAGTGTTTAGCAAGATTAGGTACAAAGCGACGCATAAAATTCATCTTACCATTGAACGATTGTTTCTCTTTTTTATTCCGGGGTAGATCGATTTGTTGAATTTCTTGCACACGTGCTGGGTCAATACGAATGCCATCCTTTAAAATAATGTGCCCAAGTAATTTGCCTTCCTCCATGGTGAACAATCTCTTCTTAGGATTCAGCAATAAACCATATTTTCTGCACTTTTGAAAGACAATTTTTAGATGATGCATGTGCTCTTCATCAGATTTGGAAAACACTATCAAATCATCCAGGTACATCACCAAAAACACATCCTTCTCATTCGCAAAAGCCAAGTCTATTGCACGCTAAAATGTGGCACCTGCATTCTTTAAACCGAAAGGCATTTTGGCATAATGAAAGGTCCCCCATGGAGTGGTGAATGCTGTCTTGTCTCGGTCATCCTCATGGAAAGATATTTGGTTATATCCGGAATAACCATCAAGTAGTGACATACGAGATGCCCCCACTACTCGCTGAAGTATATGGTCCATTTTGGGCAGTGGATAGTTGTCCTTCAATGAGACTTTATTGAGATTTATGAAATCAATGCATAAGCGGATCTCACCTGTCTTCTTTCATATGGGCACTAAGTTGGAGATCCAATCTGAAAATCTGATGGGCACAATGATACCTGACTTGTATAGCTTGTTTACCTCCTTTTCAATAGATGGAAACAACTTTGGATTTATCCTTCTCAGCTTCTGTCTAAATGGTTTTTGATTGGGCTTGATGGGTATTGTGTGCTGAATAATATTGGTATCATAGGTCTTTAAATCAGAATAGTCCCAAGCAAACACATCTGCAAATGAAGCCATCAAACTGATGTATTTGTCCTTGATCTTTGGCGGCAGTGCTTTAGACAATTTTACCAACTTAGGATTGGCAGTTGTTCTGATGTTGACCTCTTCTACACCCTTCTCTGTTGGCTACAATGTTGGCTTGCGGGCTACATCATCCTGAACAAAAAGTTCTTCTGGAGGTATCAAGACTTTAGGAATAATGTTATTCTTCAGCTACAACATGTCCATTTCATTGATTTGCACGTCATCTGTACCATTCCCTTTACCATCGTCATTTTCTAAATCAATTGAGGTTTCTTTGAACTTGCCTTTGTTTTGCAGAAAATCCTTAATCTCCTCATCATCTTGAAACACTTGCCAATATCTCTGATTGTTTGGAATGGTTGGATGATGCTTGACATGGATTTCAAATTTATTGTTGGAGTTCATGGGGATCTTCAAACTACTCGCTGCCTTGGCAAGAGCATCAGCAATACTATTTTGTATACGAGGCACACATGTCAAGGTGTATTCTGAAAATAATTTTAAGATGTCTAAAAATGCATTACGATAGGCCCGCATCCTAGGATGCTTTTCTTGATACTCGCCTCTGACCTGCTTTATTACCAATTCGGAGTCGCCATATACCGAAACCATTTTTGCATTTAGCTTTCTTAAAATATTCAGGCCAGCAATCAGAGCTTCATATTCAGCTTCAGTGTTTGAACACTCAAAGGCCAGCTTGTAAGAGCAAACCCTCACGCTGTTAGGCACTTTGTTTGGGGTGGAGAAAGGACTGCGTACCCAAATTCCAATTCCAGCGCCATCATTTCCTACTGCTCCATCAAAATCCATGGTCCACAAACCTTCTTCCTCCTCTTGTAAGTGCTGAAAATCTATTTTCTAGGCCTTGCCTACTTGCTGTCCATTGCTTTCAGCTGATTGCCCAACATTTTTCTGCTTTTCTTGTCCTTCTTTCTTCAAAATTTCTCTGAAATTTTCTGTTATTTCCGGAATATCATCTGCTTCTACTATTTGACTATATATATCATTTAAACTATCTGAAAACAAAACAAAAGACTCTAAATCTGTATGTACATAGTTAATTGGATGATTTATTGGTTTCTCCTTGTTGGTGATCATATATTTCATTTTTTGTTCGCGATATAGTTTCCTCATTTGTCCAAACACCAAAATTGTTGCATAGGAGAAATCTAGCTGTAGTGTCCCTTTCAATTTTGCTACTCAAGACCTGGAAAGAAGCATGCCAAACCTTGGAGGAATATCTGCTACCACCACATCCATCAAAACATTTTTCATTGGGAGCTGATCCAGACTCACAACCAAGTCTTTGATGAGTCCTATACACCTTACTAGGCTGGAATCAAATGAATAGAGATCGTGGTACTATCGGGTGATGTCCAGACCGAGCTTATCCATGATAGCCTTGGGCATGAGATTGTGAGAAGCTCTGGAATCGAACATGGCATTATGTAACACGAAATCATGCAATCATAAACTGATATAGAAGGGTGGCACATTGCTGTCAGGAGACTCACCATTCGATGCTGGCCCAAAAATCATTTCAGGCTGATCATCTTCTACATTTACCATGTCGGACATTGGGTCCAAATTCAACATTTTAGATATTTGTCCTCTATAACTGATGTTCTTCATTATTTCAGTCAAGGGGATGGATACCTTTAACATAGAAATCTCATTCTCTAAGCTAAAGGCGGGAGTCTTTTCTACCTCTTTGACTGGGATTTCTTTCTTTTCTTTTTCCTTTGATACAACTTGTTGCTATGATTGTTCTGCTGATTTTGATTTGCTGCTGTCCGGACCAACCACCTCCTTTCCCTTTCTTTGTGTAGCTGATGAATCATTCTTTGCTGTTTCAACCTCCTTCTTTTTCTGAATTGGTTTGGCCGACGCATCTCTATTTCTAAGTGAATATCGCTGCTGCTGTGTGGACAGAGCATTCATATACCCCCTTTGATACTCCTCTGATTCTTCTTCTAAAACAATGTCACTAGCTAGAATGAAATCCGTGTCTTTGTGTGCAGCTGAACTCACCGCACACTCTTCTTCTTCGATAACGTAAGTAGGTAGCTCATCCGGAGTAAAGAGGTGGTTTTCTTCACCTATTACATTCCCGTCCTCATCTGACTCCAGTCCATGCACAAAATTCTGCTGCAAAGGTGTCTGTACTGGCTGTTGTGTTGCCTCCTCTTGGGTTCGCTGATCTCTCTGTCTTATTCTATATTGTGGCTGCTGCTGGCCACAAAAGTTAGGATTTCTAACTTATGGCTCAGGCTTGTCGAGCTTCACCCTTTCAAGCATCTGCTCTACCTTTTTGAGTAGTTGATCCATTGAAGAAGACTCTTCTTTCACAGTGATTTTCTTTTCTGCTTTCTCTCTAGCTCTTTTGGACAGCAAATTTGCTTCAACACTGACCGCGATTTTATGCATGTCTTCCATTGTGGCCGGTTCTCTCTCTCTTAATTGGTAGGCCATATCAACGTCAAAACCATCCAGAAATTTCATCATAGCTAGTCCCATGGGTGGCTTTAGATGATATGGAATTTCGTTGTAAACTGTATTGAATCTAACACAATAATCTTGGACCAACTCACCAGCTTTTCATTTGATTTGTTCATATTCAGCCAAAATTTGAAGGGGATTCTTTTTCACTTCCCATCGATTTAAAAATTGTCTTTGTAGTTCAACCAAGGTAGTGATACTTGCTGCCGGAAAACCTTTGAAACATTTCCTCACATCACCTGCAAATGTCTGTACAAAGAGTCTCATTGCCACGTTATCTGCATCAATCTCATGGAGTTCATAGAAGTCTGCCATTTTGTCCACATGTTGCTGAGCAGTAACGTTGTTAGGAGTGCCATCAAAAAACGAGATTTTACTTTGATAATCCGCTGGCATATCATCTAGAACTTGGGGCAGAACAAGGGGTGCAAAACGGGCAGCCATCAATCTCGGTGGAATTGGCCTTGGGGGTGTTGGAGGAGTGTGCACAGTTTGTAAGGGGCTAGCAATTGGAGTTTGGGGCTGATATGAATTTGAAACTACTTGTAAATTGTTTGCAAGGTATTCAATTCAGAAATATACATGTTTAAAAGATTTCCATGTCTTGCAGAAAGAAAACAAATGAAAATTTCAGCTGTTCATGAACCATTTAAGCATAGCATATTTATTTCCTTTTACTGTTTAACACATTAAAACGAATTTGTTCTACAAAATAAATCAACCACAGATGCAAAAGAAGTTGATAAAGCAGTTCACCCCTCCTGGGCTACGTCTGCTGGGTCCAAAGCTCCCAAATGGGCTTGTCCTTGTTTTCATTAAATTCTGAAATTGAATATACAGCTGAATAGAAGCATCTAAAGGTGGAATAGATGGTAAAAATGGATTCAGAACACTTGAATCATTCAGGATTGACTATTGGATCACCTCCAATGGATACCTACAACCCTATACAATCTTCACAATACTGGGCCCTAGTGGCTCCTAGAACTTTCACGGCTCCAAAACCTCTACAAATAACCTCAGATGGCTGTAAGACCTACACCAATGGCTTCAAAAGGTCGAAAATACCCAAAATCAAAAAAAAAAAATCGTCCAAAACCGCCTTTCCTAGCCAAAGTTATGGCCATTTACTCCCAACTGCCAGCTACCCCTACAAAAACTCCAGCTAACTTTAGTTACGTCCAGATAGGCTCGCCAAATATGGCGGGCCCGCCAATTTTGGCGCTCCTGCCAGAATCTCCGCCAAACAAACCGGGCATTAACTGGTGGTTTAAAATTGCATGTGACCGAAAATCTGGTTAGCGGTTAGCATGGGATTCCGCGTCGGGGTTAGGAGCTAGGACATGGTTTTCGACACCCAGTCATATGGTATGGGGGCTGGCCGCTTAGGGGTTGGCCCCCTTCATTTCCCGCCCATCAACAATTTTAAACTTTAAAAATATTTCATGCCGCACACATGATATGTCCGGCTGTGTTGGTGCAATGGTAAAGCGTTGGATTGTTGTTGATGAGGTCGCGGGTTTGATTCACAATCCGACCAAAAATTTTTGAACATAACTGCTGACGTCACCCAGGCCACGTGGCGGCCTCCGAGCCTGCCACATGGCAGCCTGTGATTGGTTGGCCAACAAGGAATATTCCCTAGAATATTCCACAGAATATTTCCTGGAATATTCCACGAAATATTCCCTGGAATATTCTTTTTTTCATTTTTTTTGAAAAATTCAAATTTCCAATGTTACTGAGAAATTCTTCTTTTTGCCATAACTTTTTCATACGACGACCGTTTTTTGAACCGTTCATGGCGCTGGAATCAGGAAGACGAGAACTTTCCAGTAGTTCCACTTTGAACCAGTTCTGAGCATTTTAAATTTTGAGCATTTTACGACACTTAGGACATGAGCACCTGATCACGCCTCCCCATTGGGAAGCTTTTGGACCCAAAAAGCCTTCAACTACCTGTTAAATAGGTGAGGGTACAACTCCCTCACTCTGTCCACCTCCATCCACTTTGCCTTGTTCGGTTTGCTGCCTTTGAAACCAACCCGAACATAATCTACACTGCCCCTTCTTGAAGTGCATGTCCTTCTGTCAAGGATTGTATCTTCTTTCAGCTCATCTAAGAATTCTGGCCAGAAATCTTCTATAGATGGCAGCTGAACAACACTTTCATGATCAACAATTAAAGGAGGTTCATACAAACGTAAGTTCTCCACATTGACAACAGAATACATTTGCATGTAGGAAGGCAAATCTAATTGAAAAGCATTATTTCCAACCTTCTTGAGGATTTTGAATGGACCATAACGAATAGGCTTCAGCTTTTTACCTTCTCCTTGCATCCTTTCCTTACTAATGTACAGCCATACCTCATCCCCTTCTTGAAACTTGTGATCGACTCTATGCTTGTCATGTCTTTCCTTGTACTTGCCTTGACTCTTCTCAAGCTGTTCTTGAATTTGCTGATGTATTTGCTGAATTCTTTCAATGAATGAACGAGCTTTGTCAATATCACTATGTCCCTCAATGGCGACATATTTCTCAAGAATGAAATCAAGAGGTGATTTTGGCAAGTAACCAAAACAAGCTTCAAACGGTGAGGTGTTTGTGGAAGAGTGCTTGGCACGGTTGTAAGCATGTTGTATGTAGTGCAAATGTTCATCCCAAAGCTTGGGATGCTTGCTGCAATAACCTCTCAAGAGGTGCACAATGGTTCTGTTCACAACTTCTGTTTGTCCATCTGTTTGCGGATGGAAAGCAGTACTTTTCTTCAACTTTGTGTCCATCATCTCCCATAGGTTGGACCAAAAATTCCCCACAAATCTGGAATCCCTGTCACTAATAATGGAAGTAGGCAAACCAAATTGAATCCATACATGATGAAAAAATAATTCAGTAGTTTGTTCAGTAGTTATAGTTTCCTTACAAGGCATAATTATACACATTTTGCTGAAACGATCAACTACTACATATAAATAATCATGCTGCTTTCTAGATTTTGGCAAACCTCCTACAAAATCCATAGAGATGCTTTCCCATGGTCTAGAAGGTACTGGAAAAGGAGTATACAAGCCAAGCTTCCTATTGCTAGGCTTGCTTGTAGCACATAATGAACATCCTCTTATGAACCTTGAAACAAAATCTACCATGCGAGGCCAATAGCAATACCTCTGTAGATGTGCAACTGTTTTGCTCACACCAAAATGGCCAGCAATAAGAGAAGAATGAGCTTCTCTTATGACATTTATTCTCTCCCCTTGTGGTATACACAACTTTCCCAAATGAAACAACAAATTGTTATGCATGTGATAGTCATTTTCCTCTACATGATTCCCTTTACTCATGTTAGCATACACATCTTTAAAGTCATCATCAGATGCATATTGTTCTATGTAACTATCATGTACAATGGAATCATTCTTAAGTAAAGTAACAACATCAATAATAGGCCTTGAAAGCATATCAACAACCTTATTCAAAGTACCTTTCTTGTACCTTATTACCAAATGGAACTGTTGCAAGAATCCCATCCATATGAAGTGTCGTGACTGTTGTAACTTGCTTTGTGATTGCAAGTACTGTAAGGGCTGATGGTCGATATGTATAACAGTTTCTTTGCCCATCAAATAGTGTTTCCACTTTTTGACGCTTTGTACCAATGCATACAACTCCTTATCATATATTGGATAATTTACAACAGCACCATTAAAAGTTTCAGAATGAAAAGCAATAGGCGTACCATGCTGTAGAAGAACTGCACCCATGGCATAATCACTAGCATCGGTTTGTATCTCAAATGGCTGTCTCAAATCCGGTAATGCAAGGACCGGAGATGAACTAATCTTCTCTTTCAAAGATTCGAAAGCTTTTTGCCGCTTACCTCCCCATTGGAAAGCATGCTTCACACTTGTCACTGCATGCATAGGAGCTGCTATAGAAGAGAAGTTAGAGATGAACTTCCTCCAATATTGAGCTGCACCCAAAAAACTTCTTACCTCTGTTATGGATTTGGGAGTAGGCCACTTCACAATAGCCTCAATCTTAGCAGGATCAATTCTCAAAGCACCTCCTCCTACTATGTGTCCCAAATAAACCAAAGAAGTCTTTCCAAATTCACACTTTGACATTTTAAGAAATAACTGATTCTTCTTCAAAACATCAAGTACTTTCCTAACATGCATGACATGATCTTCTCTAGAATTGCTGAAAATTAAGATGTCATCTAAGTAGACAATAACGAAATCATCAAGAAAAGGATGCAAGACATCATCCATTACCCGCATGAAAGTTGCATGTGCATTGCACAAACCAAACGACATCACAAGCCACTCAAAGAGTCCTTGTTTGGTTGTAAAGGCTGTCTTCCAAATGTCACTTTCTTCAATTCTTACTTGATGATATCCACTGCGCAAGTCTAGCTTAGTGAAATATCGAGCATCTTTCAGCTGGTCTAACAAATCATCTATCCTTGGGAGTGGGTAACGATTCTTTACCGTTATCTTGTTCAAGGCCCTGAAATCAACACACATACGCCAAGTGCCATCTTTCTTTGGAATCAATACAATCGGTGACCCACATGGCGAAGTACTTGGCCTTATGAAACTCTTGTCCAACAAGTCCTTGATTTGCTTCTTTATTTCAGCATTCTCCATAATAGACATGCGGTACATGCCTATGTTTGGAAGAGGACAATCTGGATGCAAATGGATTTCATGCTGAATCTCCCTCTTAGGAGGCAAACCTGTTGGCTCCTGAAACATCTCATGATATGCATCAACTACATCATATAGATCTGATTTAAGTTTTGGATCACAATTGTCAAATGACTCATGATTCACATCAACCTTGGGCTTAATCATAAGAAGAACAAAATTCTTACTTGAATTGACCAGTCTTTTTACCTGTCCTGCATTCACCATCGCTATATTTGTCTTCTTGCGATGAGCTCTAACAATGAACTCCTTGCCATCTTTGAAAAGATGATATTTGTTTTCATGGCGATGAAAGATAGCTTTCCTGTCAAACAAGTAAGGACTTCCCAAAACAATTCCTGCTATATCAAAAGGTACCACATCAAGTTCAACTGTGTCAATAAAATGTGCAGTAATTGCAAAGCGCAATGTGCACTTTCTTGAAACTTGTAAATTTTCATCCTTGCAAATCCATCCAAGTGGATATGGCTTCGGATGTGGAACGGTCTCAAGTTTAAGCTGCTTGACCAAGTCCTCTGATATAAGGTTTGCTTGTGACCCACTATCAAAAAGTGTGTCAATTTTAGTACGTTTTGAAATCACCCTCACATGAAACAGTTCAATTCTTTCTTCATCATTAGGAGCTTGTACATGGCAATTTGAGGTACTAGTGTTGGCTTGAGTTTCAATTTATTTTCCCTTCAAGTTTTTCAAACCCATGGCTGCAATTTTGGTTTCATCACCTGAATCATCCCCTAAATCCTGTGGTGTAGATGTAGTAGCAGCAGTTTTCTGTTTCCCTTTGGATTTGTTAAATTGAGGTCTTTTTTCACGATATAATTTCCAACAGTTTTTCTCCTCATGGCCTGGTTTAGAACAGTGTTTACAGATCACTTTCTCACTCTCCTGTTTGACAGATGCATTCTTTTTGCCCTTTCCCTTGGAGGTTTTATCTTTGTTTTTCCCCTTGGGGGGCTTGTTTCTACCCTCTTCAAATGTGTTTTTTCCCCTTGCCTCTAAATGGGTAGCTTGAACACAAACCTCATCCAGACTAGTAGGATTAAACATCAAGATGGTGTGTCTAAGGTAGCTATGCAAGCCACCAATGTATTTCAGCAAGGTTTCCTGGGTCTGTAAATCTACCCCTAACAAGAGAGCTCTTCTCCTGAATTCTTGGGTGTAGTCTTGGACACTCTGACCCTTAAGTTGTCTGAAATTTTTCCAGTTCATAATGGCTTTCTACATGTGAGCAAGAGGATAAAACTGTTTTTTAATGGCTAACAGAAATTCAGGCCATGTTAAGGTAACCTTACCAAATTTCTTGATCTCCTCTTTAGTCTTGGCCTCCCACCAGACCAATGCTGCTCCATCCATTCTCAAAGAAGCCAACTGAATCTTTGTGGCATCATCAAGCATATTCTGGATCCTCAAGTAAACTTCCAACTGCCTAATCCAGTTGTCAAGCTTTTCTGCATTCACTTCACCATTAAACATAGGTAATTCGAATTTTACATCAAGCTTCAAAAAAGGACTTTTTCCAGAGGATCTATGCTTATGCACAGAAGAAGATGACGAGGATGAAGAGGAAGAAGGTGACGATGGGGGTGGTGGATCACCATTTCCTCCATGTCCTTTCTTGGAATGATCATCATCCTTCTTACCTCCTGAAGAGCCCTCTCCTTCATGTGGATGTTTGGACCCTTCTCCAGCCAATTTTTCATTTCTTTCTTGGTACAATATCCTCACCATTTCAGTGAGGTCCAAGAAAGCCTTTCTGAAAACTCTTTCTTCTTCTTTTGGATCCATGTCTGCAGGAATTTCTCCTTCATGTGCAGACATTGTTGAAGCTTCTGCTGAGACTCTTGAGGGTGAAATTGAAGGTGGAGGTGATGGCTCTTTGGCCTTCCTTGACTGAGGATTCTCTCGTTCTCTAGTCAACTGTCCTTCCCCTCTTTTAAGTTTCAACCTGGTAAGCATCAATACTTGCAAGACAGTTAGAAGATATTTGCACAAAACTTAGCTCTGATACCAACTTGATCTGAATTTGAAACTACTTGTAAATTGTTTGCAAGGTATTCAACTTAGAAATATACATGTTTAAAAGATTTCCATGTCTTGCAGAAAGAAAACAAATGAAATTTTCAGCTGTTCATGACCCATTTAAGCATAGCAGATTTATTTCCTTTTACTATTTAACACATTAAAACAAATTTGTTCTACAAAATAAATTAACCACAGATGGAAAAGAAGTTGATAAAGCAGTTCACCCCTCCTGGGCTACGTCTGCTGGGTCCAAAGCTCCCAAATGGGCTTGTCCTTGTTTTCATTAAATGCTAAAATTGAATATACAGCTGAATAGAAGCATCTAAAGGTGGAATAGATGGTAAAAATGGATTCAGAACACTTTAATTCTTCAGGATTGACTATTGGATCACCTCCAATGGATACCTGCAACCCTATACAGTCTTCACAATACTGGGCCCTGGTGGCTCATAAAACTTTCATGGCTCCAAAACCTCTGCAAATGACCTCATATGGCTATAAGACCTGCACCAATGGATTCAGAAGGTCGAAAATACCCAAAATCAAAAAAAAAAATCGTCCAAAACTGCCTTTCCTAGCAAAAGTTATGGCCATTTACTCCCAACTGCCAGCTGCCCCTACAAAAACTCCAGCTAACTTTAGTTACGTCTAGATAGGCCCGCCAAATATGGCGGGCCCGCCAATTTTAGTGCTCCTGCCAGAATCTCTGCCAAACAAACCGGGCATTAACTGGTTGTTTAAAATTGCATGTTACCGAAAATCCGGTTGGCGGTTAGCATGAGATTCCGCGCTGGGGTTAGGAGCTAGGCCACGGTTTTCGGCACCTAGTCATATGGTATGGGGGCTGGCCGCTTAGGGGCTAGCCCCCTTCATTTCTGACCCATCAATAGTTTTAAACTTTAAAAATATTTCATGCCGCCCACATGATATGTCTGGCTGTGTTGGTGCAATGGTAAAGTGTTGAATTGTTGTTGATGAGGTCGTGGGTTCGATTCACAATCCGACCAAAAAATTTTGAACATAACTGCTGATGTCACCCAGGCCACGTGGCAGCCTCCGATCTTGCCACGTGGCAGCCTGTGATTGGTTGGCCAACAAGGAATATTCCCTAGAATATTCCACGAAATATTCCCTGGAATATTCTTTTTTATTTTTTTTTGAAAAATTCAAATTTCCAATGTTACTGAGAAATTCTTCTTTTTGCCATAACTTTCTCATACGGCGACCGTTTTTTCGAACCATTCATGGTGCCAGAATCAGGAGGACGAGCACTTTCTATTCGTTCCACTTTGAACCAATTCTAAGCATTTTAAATTTTGAGCATTTTACGACACTTAGGACATGAGCACCTGATCAGGGGCTGTGCCGCAATATAATTATCAATTAACCAATTAGCTCTTTCTGTTTCGAGGTCTACAAGAAATTGCGGATTGGAGATAGTATAATCAACAACCCTTTCGAATTTAGACTCAAACAATGATATCTCAAACCGTTCGTCAAACTCAAGCTCTTCAAGATACTCAAAAATGTCGGGACATGAATGGGATTTGAACACGGGAGTTATGGTGCTTCCTTGACGAAGGTGTCTTGGAATCAAATTGGGGTTTTCGTAAATATGAGGAGGATCCGGGTCTGGATTGGCTCTGGTATATCGTCTCGAAGCCAGCGTGCTATTGAGAAAAATCACAGGACACAACCAACTTAGCCTATCCAATCCTAAGCTCATCATCCGGAAGCTTAGAATTATTATGAAACAAGGGGATTTGATTTCAGTTTTGTTCCCCAGTGGAGTCGCCACTATGTTAACACCTAAATCTACTTTAGGTTGAAGGAAGGCAAAATTCAGGGTAACCACAAACCATGCTCAGTCTCGTAGCTAGCCCTACCAGAACAGGAGAGGGCTCTCTCCGAGTCATGCTCAATGAATAGATAAGCAAAAAATGGTATGAGATGACTTACAATGAAATATTGATCTTAGTCTAGTAAGTAAATATGGATACAAGAAACAATTTTTATGAATGACCAAGCTTCTGGGATGGTATGGGACCAACGGTCAGCAAAGAACAGAGAATTTAATACAAAGGCACATATTATTCCGTGAGGCAAGGCAGGCGGAAAATGTAGCAATTTAGTTTGAGGTAATGCGGAATGAATAGATTGCTAAAGAAAGTGAAAAGGGCATAGTTACATGAATCCTTTTCAACAAAAGAAAAACACTGAACATGAAATTTTCCCACAGGCAGAGCAATAAAATTGAATTCTACCTAATCTCACTCAGAAAATTTCACTGGAAATGAACATGAATTGAATTATGAAACATAATGAAATACATATTAAAACATAAGAGACACATTTGCTACACTCACAACCACAAGAATCTCATGAAATAGAGCCGCTGCATTTCATTAATTCTCTGTCAAAAATATACTGTGAAGAAACAGAGTTTCTTTCCCACAGTCTCCCAGAAGTTACAAGCCAACCAACCCTTTGTAAATAGCTTGCATACAATATATATATAATGTGTAAGGAAGAGATATAACACCCAAGGGTTTGGGAGTTACTCGAATCATTACAAAATGGAGATGAAGAGCCAACCATCAGCTACAGGTGCAACGCTACAAACATGACATTTGGCTTGGGTGACCGTTTGCCTTCCTTCGCCACATGAATAGAAGCCAATCTGGAGAAAAAATACTTTAAATGTCACCTTTTTTGCCAAAAAACCGAAGTGTAGATGAGCAGGCCCACTTGGAGAAGTCGCAAACCGAAATTTCGCGAAACGGAAGCAAATTTGGCAATTTTTCCTCTATGCGCTGCGCCATTTTCTTTGTGCACCATGCTACTTTGGGGCCTGTTTTGGGGAACTTTCAGGTGTCCAAAATGTGCCCAAGTGGGCTTGTTGGAAATTTTGTCCTGTCTACTTTCTAACACCACTAGAATTTTTTAATTTGGTGCTCATTTGCCCCTCCAAATCTTCATTCTCCCAAGACTGCTTCCTGTGTGTCAAAAAAGGGGCAGAGAGGCCATTTTTTGGGTGTTTTTGACCTCTAGGAGACTCATATCTTGCCCAAATTTCTTGTCTGGGCACAAGTAGTCGTGATTTTCCATGCTGAATCCAAAAATTCAAACCATTCCTCATTTGGAGCTCTAGATTTTTAGAGCCGCGACACAGGGAGAAAAACCCTGTGTTTTGCCCAAAAATTTGTCATGTGAACAAAAATTACCCAAATTTCTTGAAATTTGGGGTGGAGGCTCTCTATGGGGTGTTATGATGGGCCAAGGAAGCCTCAGCTAAGATTCGAAGCCGATCTTTCTCTTTTTCCTCTTTTTCCTTTCTTGTTGCTTTCCTCAATTTCGCCCTCAAGCTCCTTATCCGGGCCCTTGCACTCATATTTCGTGTCCTGTAATGATAATCCATGTGTCTCAGCAAGGCAAGGTCCTGATTGGCCTTGTCCAGTAACCTCTCCAAGTGCATGTTCACGCTCTCGAGATGGGCCTCCCGATCCTCATTGATCTCCTGCTCCAATGATGTGAGCTCAACTCTTCTCCTTTGAGCAACTTGGCGATGCTCACGAATATTTCCTTTTACTATTTAACACATTAAAACGAATTTGTTCTACAAAATAAATTAACCACAGATGGAAAAGAAGTTGATAAAGCAGTTCACCCCTCCTGGGCTACGTCTGCTGGGTCCAAAGCTCCCAAATGGGCTTGTCCTTGTTTTCATTAAATGCTAAAATTGAATATACAGCTGAATAGAAGCATCTAAAGGTGGAATAGATGGTAAAAATGGATTCAGAACACTTTAATTCTTCAGGATTGACTATTGGATCACCTCCAATGGATACCTGCAACCCTATACAGTCTTCACAATACTGGGCCCTGGTGGCTCCTAAAACTTTCATGGCTCCAAAACCTCTGCAAATGACCTCATATGGCTATAAGACCTGCACCAATGGCTTCAGAAGGTCGAAAATACCCAAAATCAAAAAAAAAAATCATCCAAAACTGCCTTTCCTAGCAAAAGTTATGGCCATTTACTCCCAACTGCCAGCTGCCCCTACAAAAACTCCAGCTAACTTTAGTTACGTCTAGATAGGCCCGCCAAATATGGCGGGCCCGCCAATTTTGGTGCTCCTGCCAGAATCTCTGCCAAACAAACCGGGCATTAACTGGTTGTTTAAAATTGCATGTTACCGAAAATCCGGTTGGCGGTTAGCATGAGATTCCGCGCTGGGGTTAGGAGCTAGGCCACGGTTTTCGGCACCTAGTCATATGGTATGGGGGCTGGCCGCTTAGGGGCTAGCCCCCTTCATTTCTGACCCATCAATAGTTTTAAACTTTAAAAATATTTCATGCCGCCCACATGATATGTCTGGCTGTGTTGGTGCAATGGTAAAGTGTTGAATTGTTGTTGATGAGGTCGTGGGTTCGATTCACAATCCGACCAAAAAATTTTGAACATAACTGCTGATGTCACCCAGGCCACGTGGCAGCCTCCGATCTTGCCACGTGGCAGCCTGTGATTGGTTGGCCAACAAGGAATATTCCCTAGAATATTCCACGAAATATTCCCTGGAATATTCTTTTTTATTTTTTTTTGAAAAATTCAAATTTCCAATGTTACTGAGAAATTCTTCTTTTTGCCATAACTTTCTCATACGGCGACCGTTTTTCGAACCATTCATGGTGCCAGAATCAGGAGGACGAGCACTTTCTATTCGTTCCACTTTGAACCAATTCTAAGCATTTTAAATTTTGAGCATTTTACGACACTTAGGACATGAGCACCTGATCAGGGGCTGTGCCGCAATATAATTATCAATTAACCAATTAGCTCTTTCTGTTTCGAGGTCTACAAGAAATTGCGGATTGGAGATAGTATAATCAACAACCCTTTCGAATTTAGACTCAAACAATGATATCTCAAACCGTTCGTCAAACTCAAGCTCTTCAAGATACTCAAAAATGTCGGGACATGAATGGGATTTGAACACGGGAGTTATGGTGCTTCCTTGACGAAGGTGTCTTGGAATCAAATTGGGGTTTTCGTAAATATGAGGAGGATCCGGGTCTGGATTGGCTCTGGTATATCGTCTCGAAGCCAGCGTGCTATTGAGAAAAATCACAGGACACAACCAACTTAGCCTATCCAATCCTAAGCTCATCATCCGGAAGCTTAGAATTATTATGAAACAAGGGGATTTGATTTCAGTTTTGTTCCCCAGTGGAGTCGCCACTATGTTAACACCTAAATCTACTTTAGGTTGAAGGAAGGCAAAATTCAGGGTAACCACAAACCATGCTCAGTCTCGTAGCTAGCCCTACCAGAATAGGAGAGGGCTCTCTCCGAGTCACGCTCAATGAATAGATAAGCAAAAAATGGTATGAGATGACTTACAATGAAATATTGATCTTAGTCTAGTAAGTAAATATGGATACAAGAAACAATTTTTATGAATGACCAAGCTTCTGGGATGGTATGGGACCAACGGTCAGCAAAGAACAGAGAATTTAATACAAAGGCACATATTATTCCGTGAGGCAAGGCAGGCGGAAAATGTAGCAATTTAGTTTGAGGTAATGCGGAATGAATAGATTGCTAAAGAAAGTGAAAAGGGCATAGTTACATGAATCCTTTTCAACAAAAGAAAAACACTGAACATGAAATTTTCCCACAGGCAGAGCAATAAAATTGAATTCTACCTAATCTCACTCAGAAAATTTCACTGGAAATGAACATGAATTGAATTATGAAACATAATGAAATACATATTAAAACATAAGAGACACATTTGCTACACTCACAACCACAAGAATCTCATGAAATAGAGCCGCTGCATTTCATTAATTCTCTGTCAAAAATATACTGTGAAGAAACAGAGTTTCTTTCCCACAGTCTCCCAGAAGTTACAAGGCAACCAACCCTTTGTAAATAGCTTGCATACAATATATATATAATGTGTAAGGAAGAGATATAACACCCAAGGGTTTGGGAGTTACTCGAATCATTACAAAATGGAGATGAAGAGCCAACCATCAGCTACAGGTGCAACGCTACAAACATGACATTTGGCTTGGGTGACCGTTTGCCTTCCTTCGCCACATGAATAGAAGCCAATCTGGAGAAAAAATACTTTAAATGTCACCTTTTTTGCCAAAAAACCGAAGTGTAGATGAGCAGGCCCACTTGGAGAAGTCGCAAACCGAAATTTCGCGAAACGGAAGCAAATTTGGCAATTTTTCCTCTATGCGCTGTGCCATTTTCTTTGTGCACCACGCTACTTTGGGGCCTATTTTGGGGAACTTTCAGGTGTCCAAAATGTGCCCAAGTGGGCTTGTTGGAAATTTTGTCCTGTCTACTTTCTAACACCACTAGAATTTTTTAATTTGGTGCTCATTTGCCCCTCCAAATCTTCATTCTCCCAAGACTGCTTCCTGTGTGTCAAAAAAGGGGCAGAGAGGCCATTTTTTGGGTGTTTTTGACCTCTAGGAGACTCATATCTTGCCCAAATTTCTTGTCTGGGCACAAGTAGTCGTGATTTTCCATGCTGAATCCAAAAATTCAAACCATTCCTCATTTGGAGCTCTAGATTTTTAGAGCCGCGCCACAGGGAGAAAAACCCTGTGTTTTGCCCAAAAATTTGTCATGTGAACAAAAATTACCCAAATTTCTTGAAATTTGGGGTGGAGGCTCTCTATGGGGTGTTATGATGGGCCAAGGAAGCCTCAGCTAAGATTCGAAGCCGATCTTTCTCTTTTTCCTCTTTTTCCTTTCTTGTTGCTTTCCTCAATTTCGCCCTTAAGCTCCTTATCCGGGCCCTTGCACTCATATTTCGTGTCCTGTAATGATAATCCATGTGTCTCAGCAAGGCAAGGTCCTGATTGGCCTTGTCCAGTAACCTCTCCAAGTGCATGTTCACGCTCTCGAGATGGGCCTCCCGATCCTCATTGATCTCCTGCTCCAATGATGTGAGCTCAACTCTTCTCCTTTGAGCAACTTGGCAATGCTCACGAATGTTTTGCAGCTCCATAATCATCCACTGGTCCTCAAGCTACTTGTTTCTATGCTCCAGGTACTTCATGTTCCACTTGGCCCTATCCAAGTCAAGGGATAAGGCCTCAATCACTGATTGTTGCTCTTGGATGATCTCTGTAAGCTCTGCATTTGTTGGTTCTGTATCTATCTCATGATCATGGAGGAAAATGAATTCGGTCTCTCGTTCACCTAATGGCCCTTCCTCCTGCACTGGCTCCTTACCTCTGCCTTGTTCATGTGATGCCGATGTCGGAAGCGAGGCCCCTTCCACCCCGAGTGGAGATATCACTCGCTTTGCTGCTGCAAACAAAGGTCTATTTCCTATCTGATAGGTGATGTATACTAGCATAGTAGCAGTCTCATGTCACTCATACTAATGAGATGAGCCACCTATCTCATGCTCTGGCTTTGATACTACCTGTGGAGTGTTGAAGAAGTCACGGGATATGAAGTCCTCCCAAGAAATACCCTGCAATCCCAACTGATGATCCACCAAAATCCGGATAAGAGCAAAGTGATAAACACTGTTGAGCTGTTGCTGAGGGGTCTTATGCTGCATGAAATTTTTCATCCTCTCTATGTTCCCGCAAATTAAAAATGGGAGGTTCATCATCTGCACCCTGGTAAAGTGCATGAGCAACCTGATGTGATAGGCATAAAGGCGAGAAAACCTTCCCTCATAGCTGAAGTACTTCATGATCAATTTCATGAGTGGAGCATACTCATCTCTCAAAAATCTGAATGGGAAGACTCTTGTAAGCTGACTCAAACAACTGGCCTTAATGTAAGGCTCATAATGATGCCTCTCCACCTTCTTCTTCTTATGCCACTGTTCTCCAACATTTGGTATGCTTGTTGCCACTGATATGGCTTCGAGTGTCAATGTGAAAGTGGCCCCAGCCAAGATAGACTGACCTCCATGTAGGTGAAGTGCAAAAAGACGGGCCAACTCATGATGAACTCTGACATTTGCCACCCTTGGACAAAATTCAAGAGATGCTAAATGCTAGAAACATGACATAGCAAGATGGCATGCCTGCAACTCGGTGAGGGTGTTTGGCTCATCTCTAACATGTTTGCCACTCTCGTGATGTCTCTTGTGGCATTGTTATCCTGAAGCTGTATCACTGTGGGTTTCCCCCTCATACTCTGATGAAACCTCGGATGCCATGACTGCTGTTTTATAAATTGAATTTAGGCTGCCCCTTTGATGATGATGAAAGCTATGTTGTTTTGATAATCTGCCACCAAGGGGAAAATGAAACAAGGGAGTATTAGGAGGGGGATAATATAATGGGAATAGGGGTTATAGGAGAATTTTGTTTAGGGATATGGGAGGAGTTTGGGTATTTCGATAGGGTAGGGTTTGGGGTTTTAACAAGGTATGGTTTGGGATGTTATGTTGACCAAATAGTGGAGGGATAGGTGAGAGGGTTTGGTAGTAATTTAGGGCAGGGATATTAGGAAAAATGAGAAAGGGAGGATAGGAAAAATGGTAGGTGAGGGGAAAACGATGGGTGGAATGGAACCTTGGCACTAACAACCCACTTTAGAAACCCTAGCCATCATGGTTTTTTGGTGATTTCTTATGGTTGATTTTATTGAATTTGGTTGCATTCAAACATCACTATAAACCACCATATCATTTATAAAACTTGATGAACCAATGATGTCAAAGAGCCTACCTCTTAATTTGATGGGCTTCACAAAACTTTGGAGGTGATTTGGCCTTGTTTCGGCCCTTGGTCTGTGTGCGTCGCGCGCAAAACCCAGTGCGCTGCGCCCTGGGTATGCGCCGCGCCTGTGGAAAATTTGAACTGCAGGCAGGCTCTGTGTGCGCCACGCCCTCTGTGTGCGCTACACCCCTGAGTATATGCACCGTGTGCTCCTTCAAACTGCCTCCAACTCCCTCAAACACTCACGATGTACACTCACACCTTTTGCAACGTTTCTCCAAGGCTTGGATTAGCAAAATGCCTTTGGTTTTGATGAAAACTTGTATATATAGCCTTGGAGGTCATGTTTTAAATTTACTTTTTAAAAAACCCACTTTTCTAATGTCTTGTTCAACACTTTTTCACTGATTTTAATATAACCCTAATTTTCACTTTTCCTCTGAAATTTTGGCTCAAACGATGAAATTTTTGACACTTTTTGCAGGGATTGCATGACACAGCATCTGGTCACGGGAACCATGACTGCACCTGAAGAAATCAACTGTCGACTCTTTTTGAAAATTTTGTCACAAATGACACTATTTGACTTTTCTTCAAAACAAAATTTTGAAGAATACTCGAAGTCTATCAATATGATGATGAAACTCTGCGGATCATTACTTTGCAAGAGTATCCCTCTGGCCTGCATGGCTTTACTGGGCATATTAAAGGCCAAATTGTTTTAATTCCTAGACCAAATGACCAAAAATGACCTTTGTCCGTTGAAGGACCAGAACTTGACTTTCATGGACTTTTTTATTATTTGACACAAAGACATAAGCCAGCAGGCACTAGACATGAGGGGAAATGACTATCATGACTTTCTCCGTTAGATCATGGCATGCCCCTAGTGGAATGCAGCTAAATGAATGGAGCGGGACACATAAAAATGAAATGCATAAAGAGTTTTGATCTCTGACGGAGGACTGACCAGACCGACTCTAACATTGGCTCCAATGGGGGATGGTAGCTCCTTGGAGGTGCCAAGAACAACAGATCTTTGGAGGAGCTAGACAGTGCCTTTTGTTCATTGGGCTATGGAGTCATCATTTCGACTACAACACAGGACTCTAATTTATTTATGAAACTGAAATGACCAAGAAATTGACTCGAAATTGACATTGAAATGACTCAAAAACTAACTTGACAGACTGAAACCAAATTGAAATAAAAATGGTATTTACAATGACAGTGGAAGTAGCGTTAATAGCTCAGCAGTGGTACCACTTGAGCAGCCGACCATTGATTGGCCCTCCTGGACAATCTTCCCCATTCATTTCCTTCAGAAGAAAGTCATTCTGATCCCTATATGCTGCAATCTTGAAAGGACCTCTCCAAAGATTCTCGAACTTTCCGTGCTTACCTTTCTCTTCATTCCTTGCATCCCACTTCAGCACCACATCATCCAACTGAAATTTATTTGCCTTTTCTTTTCTGTCATAGATTTTCTTTATTTTCTCCTGCAATTTGGATGTGTTCTTGAAAAATTCTTCTCTTGTCTGCTGCAAGTGGACCATTTGATTCAACCTTCTCTGCATGGGATCTTCTTCACTTCCTGCCTCCTGAAGAAGTCTGACTACCGGGACAACAAGAGAGGTGGGAAATACTGTGTCAACTCCATAAACAAGCTAAAACGGTGACATACCAATGGATTTTTTCTGACTGATCCGATCTGCCCAAAGCGCATGGACCAACCTCTTATTCCAGCTCCTTTTATTTATTTCCAGCAGCTTCTTGATGATTTTGACCAACGATTTATTTGAAGACTCCGCCAATCCATTGCCTTGCGGATGATAGGCAGTTGAGTGACCCAAAATGATGTGATATTTATGACAAAATTCTACCATCCTCTTTAATTTGAAAGCTACTGCATTATCAGTGATTAAATTATTCAGACAACCAAAGGAGACAAGATGTTATTTTCAAGAAATGAAATGATTACCATATCTGTATCTTGTCTAGTGGGAGCTGCCTCAATCCATTTTGTGAAATAATCTGTCGTTGTAAGGATCCATCTATTCTGTCTGGAAGAAGTGGGATGAATTTCACCAACGAAATCCAACCCCCACTGCTGGAAAGGAGTGCTCACCTCAATAGGCTTAAGTGGCAAAGGCTGTAGTTTCTGTTTTCCTTCGAAAATCTAACATTTATGACAGCGCTTTACCATCTTGTACACATCAGCAAACAATGTAGGCCAATAGTACCCTGCTCTCAAAATTTTATTTGTTGTTGACTTCCAAAAAAGGTGACCTCCGCACTCTCCTCTGTGGAAATCCTCCATGACTTCCTTTGCCTCCTCTTCCACCAAACAATTCAACAAAATGCCATCTGGATCTTTCCAATATAGCGCAGAATTTAGAATGAAAAACTTGGCAGCCTTCAACTTGAGTGTTCTCGCTTTATTTCTAGTCATTTCGGGCGGTGGTGATAGATTTTTTAGCACATATATTATATCTGAATACCATGGGGACAGAGCGAACATTTCTGATACCTGAATTGATGATATTTCCTCATTCTCATCAGACATAGCAGTGATTAGATTTATGTCCAAGGCATGCGAGTGTTATTCGACCATTAACTCCGCCAACCCCTGTCCTTTGACCAGCTTTGTGGGCTTTATTTCCACATCATATTCCAGCAAGGCTAAAATCCATTTGCCTCTTCTTCCTTCCGGATCGGTCTGCACTAAAACATCTTTTACAACAACGTTAGGAACATATGCCAAAATATGAGAATGTAGAATATATACTCGGAAATCCTTCAATGCCTTCACCAGTTCCAGGGCTTGCTTCTCAATGATGTTGTACTTTAAAGCTGCATCTCTTATAGCCCTGCTGAAGAATGCAATGGGTCTTTCATGATCATCTCTTTTTTGCAATAATACTGCTGCCATAGTGTGCTCCAAAGCAAATGAAAACAGTATGAAATCTTGAGTGTAGTCCAGGCTGACTAGAACAGGAGCTGAAGAAAGGGCCAATTTGACCAAATTGAAATATTTTACAGCCTCCTATGTCCATTTCACTTGTCTGTCCTTCTTGAGCATGTTGGTCATCTCTCTTAAGTGTTCAACAAGATTAGGTACAAAGCGACGCAGAAAATTCATCTTACCATTGAACGATTGTATCTCTTTTTTATTTCGGGGTAGATCGATTTGCTGAATTGCTTGCACACGTGCTGGGTCAATACGAATGCCATCCTTTGAAATAATGTGCCCAAGTAATTTTCCTTCCTCCATGGCGAACAAGCTCTTCTTAGGATTCAGCGATAAACCATATTTTCTGCACTTTTGAAAGACAGTTTTTAGATGATGCATGTGCTCTTCATCAGATTTGAAAAACACCATCAAATCATCCAGGTACACCACCAAAAACACATCCTTCTCATTCGCAAAATCCAAGTCCATTGCACGCTGAAATGTGTGTTGGAATTATGATACAAGTGTTGTCCTTGATGGCAACTCACTCAGAGACAGGTACAAGTGATGGCAACTTTATCAGAGGACAGATCTTAGTACAACAGGACAAGAAAGAGATATACGCAGGTTCATTAAGGAAAACCAGCATGTACACGCAGGTTGGCTTCAAGAAAAGCGCGTACATGTGAAAAGTACCTTTGGTCCGTGGCGGTTAGTCCTTGGAAGTTGTACCTATGGTTTTGGACCATGGTGTCTCGACGGGCGTGTCGATCCCTAGTTTTGAAGTTGATGGTATTGTGTTACTATGGTTTTGGTCCGTGGTATTGTGAAGTGCCTAAGGCTATATAAGGAGAAGATAATTAGGCAAATTTGAGTAAGCAATATGTGTCTGATGAAGTGAGAAGATCTGGTATTGCTGGTTATCTGTTCGGGACGCTTGGCAAGGGTCGGATCTGACAGCGAATGTATAAGTAATTATTTCTAGATCTGCACGCAGGTTGCCTTTGGAGAAAGTGCGTATACACGCGGTTTTGGTATATCGAAGTAGCGTATGCATAATAAGATTTGATATTTCAGGTTGCTGTTGATTCTGGTGGTTGTTGCAGAGTTCTGGGCTCTGGTTTGTGTTCTGTGTTCTTGATAACAGGGTTTCAGTGATTCAGTATTGGGTGATCTATAGAATTGTGATGCAAGTATAAGTTGATGATTGTATTGCAACAGTGTTTGTTTTATACTCATGGATACAGTCTGAAAATTGATGAAACGTGGTCCCTGTAGGAAAGAAGGTTGTACCTTCTGTAGGGTCAGCACCTACGTACTAGTAAATGGATCGGCTAGTACAAGAGCTGAGGGGGTTGTAGCTCCCTTCCAAAGGTAGTTGGAAAACGAGAGAGGGTTGTAGCCCTCTGCAGGTTGTAGCCTGCGTACTGGTATAAGGTTGCACCAGTACAAAAGATTGTAAACTAAAGATTCTTATTAAAGAAAGAAAGAGACGACTTGCAGCAGGTGGTTTTCACCCACATTGGGTTTCCACCTTATATCATGGTGTTCATGTGTGTGGCTTTTATGTGATGATATGTTCTGTTATACTGCACCTTTTTACTGTCAATGTGGTTAATAATGTTCTGATGCATTTACTAAAGATAAGCTAACTGAATCATAAGATTTCTGGATATACGCTAGTTGCTTTAGACACAGTAGCGTGTACACGCTGGTTCACTTAACTGAAGTAGCGTATATGTTTCTGAGCATGAAATTTGAAAAGTTTTATTGATCTGATAATACTGATTCACCCCCCCTCTTAGTATTATTTCCAATAATTGGTATCAGAGCAGGTCCTTCAGAGGAAGCTTGATCGCTTGAAGGAAAAGATCCATCAGAATGGCTAATCCAGAAAGAGAGGCACACATCAGGCCACCAGTCTTTGACGGGAACAATTTTACCCACTGGAAGATAAGAACCACTGCATATCTACAATCTCTTGGAGCAGAAGTTTGGGGAATCGTAGGAGGATACAAATTCCCATCAGTAACTCCTACAGATCCAGCAGAGAAAAAGCATTATGAGCTCAATGCCAAAGCTGTTACTGTCCTATTGAGTAGTTTGACACAATCAGAATTTATGAAGATCATGCATTTCAAATCAGCCAAGGAAATATGGGACAAAATCGTTACAAGCTACGAAGGAGATGATCAGGTAAAAAGAGCAAAGCTTCAAACTCTCAGAATCCGATATGAAACTCTTAAGATGCATAGTAATGAAAGCATAGCTAATTATTTCCTGCGTATGGATGAGATTGTAAATTGTATGAGGGATCTGGGTGAAGAATTTGAGGAAGTTGTCTTAGTTGAAAAGGTTTTGAGATCTCTGTCTGCTAAATTTGATTCTAAACTATCTGCCATAGAAGAAAAGGAGAATGTGCAGAAAATCACCATGTCACAGCTTCATGGGATCTTAACTGCTTTTGAAATGCGACAAGAGGTACCATCAGAAGCCACATTCGAAGCGTCAGAGGAAGAAGATGAGGTAAATTTTGTTAAGAATCTTGAACGGGGAACTGGACGGTTCAAAGGTAAGCTACCTTTCAAATGTTTTCTATGTGGTATAGTTGGTCACTATGCTGCTAGATGCCCTCATAACAAAGGAAAGATATCTGAAGAAGATGGTAGAAGCTATTATACCCATATTAAAAGTTCATTCAATGATAGTGAAGATATTAGAAGTCTCATGGCACATGAAAAGAAGAATGCTTCATCCAATAATAGTGAAGATATTAGAAGTCTCATGGCACATGAACAGAAGAATGCAGAAACTGAAGAAGTTACCAAATTAAACGAACAATTGGAGATAGAAACCAGGGTAAGGGAGCAATTGCAGGATATAGTAAAGGATCAGAGCATAACTATTCAGAGACTTGAATCAAAGATCCTCTCTCTAAAAGAAGATCTTAAAAAATCAAGAGAACAGAATAGAGAAGCTCTTGAAGATCAAGAACATGAAGTGATCAAACTAAAGCAACAAGTGGAAGAAGGAAGAAAAGCTGAAGAAGACCTAAGGAATCAATATCTGAGAAAGGAAGAACAACATCAAGTTGAGGTAAATATCTTGAAAGGTAAACTAGAAGAAAAGGATAAGCTTTTACGATTTCAAGATAGTACTAGAGTCTTGGATGATATTCTTAATAGTCAAAGGACTCCTGCTATCAAAACTGGTCTTGGTTTTCATGAATATGTTGAAGGTGAATCTAGTGCACAAGGTGAGGCAAGGAATTCTAATGAGAAATCTGAAATGCTAAACAAGGAACAACCAAGGAAAGAAATTCCTCAAGGAAGATCCTTTACTCCTAACTATGGAAGTGATAGACGATTATTTCCTCCACTGAATAATGTTGAATGTTATGTATGTCATAATCTTGGACATGTTGCAGCTAGATGTAGAAGTAGAATGGTTCAAGACCATTACAAAAGATCATCGCATCCCAGGTATTTCAGAGGATATTGCTTTGCCTGCAATGCATATGGACACAAAGAAATTGATTGCGATAGAAGGAACATGAAATATGTAAGATGTTATACATGCAACAACTATGGGCATAAAGCAAGGGAATGCAGGAGCAGATTTCAAAATTCAAAACAAGAGGACCATACATCATCACAGTTCCAGGAATTGAAGAAGACAGAGACAGAAAGGTGTGGCATAATTCAGACAGCTGACACAACAGACACAGGGGAATCTAAAAGTGATGAATTTCAGTATTCCATCTTGCATACGATGATATAATGAAGAGAAGTCGCGTATATACGTGAGTTACAGGCTGCAAAGTCGCATATATGTAGAAAGGGCAACAGAACAGACCCAGGAAAAGGTTCAGTCATGGTTGGCTCAGGCTCAGGGGGAGCATAAAGGGCAGTAGAACAGACTCAGGAAATGGTTCAGTCATGGTTGGCTCACGCTCAGGGGGAGCATACACTTCAAATTATTCATTGTTGGCATTATGATTGGAAGTTGCTGATGAAACTAAATGATACATCTTGTTGTTTGATCAAAGGAATGGTATTGCAGGCTTATGCGTATGGTACAGATCATATATGATAAATGTTAGTTATTGCTGGTCTTAGAACCTGCATCTGCTCAGGGGGAGCATGGATAGATTGGTACACTTTGGCATACACAAAGGGGGAGCACATTTGGAGATTTCAGCAGGTACTCAGGGGGAGTATGGACAGCAGAAGGTATACCAAAGAAGAGAATATCTTGGTCCGCCCTTTGCCCTTGATGTCAAAGGGGGAGAGTGACTTGGTGTGGTGGTTGCCATCAAGTCCAAAGGGGGAGATTGTTGGCATTATGATACAAGTGTTGTCCTTGATGGCAACTCACTCAGAGACAGGTACAAGTGATGGCAACTTGATCAGAGGACAGATCTCAGTACAACAGGACAAGAAAGAGATATACGCAGGTTCATTAAGGAAAACCAGCGTGTACACGCAGGTTGGCTTCAAGAAAAGTGCGTACATGTGAAAAGTACCTTTGGTCCGTGGCGGTTAGTCCTTGGAAGTTGTACCTATGGTTTTGGACCATGGTGTCTCGACGGGCGTGTCGATCCCTAGTTTTGAAGTTGATGGTATTGTGTTACTATGGTTTTGGTCCGTGGTATCGTGAAGTGCCTAAGGCTATATAAGGAGAAGATCATTAGGCAAAGTTGAGTAAGCAATGTGTGTCTGATGAAGTGAGAAGATCTGGTATTGCTGGTTATCTGTTCGAGACACTTGGCAAGGGTCGGATCTGACAGCGAAGGTATAAGTAATTATTTCTAGATCTGCACGCGGGTTGCCTTTGGAGAAAGTGCGTATACACACGGTTTTGGTATATAGAAGTAGCGTATGCATAATAAGATTTGATATTTCAGGTTGTTGTTGATTCTGGTGGTTGTTGCAGAGTTCTGGGTTCTGGTTTGTGTTCTGTGTTCTTGATGACAGGGTTTCAATGATTCAGTATTGGGTGATCTAGAGAATTGTGATGCAAGTATAAGTTGATGATTGTATTGCAACAGTGTTTGTTTTATACTCATTGATCCAGTCTGAAAATTGATGAAACGTGGTCCCTGTAGGAAAGAAGGTTGTAGCCTTCTGTAGGGTCAACACCTACGTACTAGTAAATGGATCGGCTAGTACAAGAGCTGAGGGGGTTGTAGCTCCCTTCCAAAGGTAGTTGGAAAACGAGAGAGGGTTGTAGCCCTCTGCAGGTTGTAGCCTGCGTACTGGTATAAGGCTGCACCAGTACAAAAGATTGTAAACTGAAGATTCTTATTAAAGAAAGAAAGAGACGACTTGCAGCAGGTGGTTTTCACCCACATTGGGTTTCCACCTTATATCATGGTGTTCATGTGTGTGGCTTTTATGTGATGATCTGTTCTGTTATACTGCACCTGTTTACTGTCAATGTGGTTAATAATGTTCTGATGCATTTACTGAAGATAAGCTAACTGAATCATAAGATTTCTGGATATACGCTAGTTGCTTTAGACACAGTAGCGTGTACATGCTGGTTCACTTAACTGAAGTAGCGTATATGTTTCTGAGCATGAAATTTGAAAAGTTTTATTGATATGATAATACTGATTCACCCCCCCCCCCCTCTTAGTATTATTTCCAACAATGTGGCACCTGCATTCTTTAAAACGAAAGGCATTTTGGCATAATGAAAGGTCCCCCATGGAGTGGTGAATGCTGCCTTGTCTCGGTCATCCTCATGGACAGAAATTTGGTTATATCCAGAATAACCATCAAGTAGTGACATACGAGATGCCCCCACTACTCCCTGAAGTATATGGTCCATTTTGGGTAGTGGATAGTTGTCCTTCAATGAGACTTTATTGAGATTTATGAAATCAATGCACAAGCGGATCTCACCTGTCTTATTGCGTACGGGCACTAAGTTAGAGATCCAATCAGAAAATCTGATGTGCACAATGATACCTGACTTGTACAACCTGTTTACCTCCTTTTCAATAGATGGCAGCAACTTTGGATTTATCCTTCTCAGCTTCTGTATAAATGATTTTTGATTGGGTTTGATGGGTATCGTGTGCTGAATAATATTGGTATCATATGTCTTTAAATCAGAATAGTCCCAAGCAAACACATCTGCAAATGAAGCCATCAAACTGATGTATTTGTCCTTGATCTTTGGCGACAATGCTTTAGACAATTTTACCAACTTAGGATTGGAAACTGTTCCGATGTTGACCTCTTCTACACTCTTCTCTATTGGCTGCAATGTTGGCTTGCGGGCTACATCATCCTGATCAAAAATTTCTTCTAGAGGTATCAAGCTGAACCATGTGACATAGATTTAACTTACATAAATTTTAAATTATTCAATTCACATATTTTTAATTATATCACAAAATTTATATATGTTAAAATGCATATTTACTTATTAAATAATATCTTAAATTTATATTATGATATAAGTTGGATAATAAATATTATACCTCACAAAATTCGATAGAGTAGATCAAGGAAACAACTTTTGAGTTTTTTTTAATCCACTTAAGTTAATTATAATGTAAATCAGAATTTTTTATTTGCATAAATACAAATCCATACATTACAAGGGAATAAATACCCACATATCTTATCAACAAGTAGTGAATGTGAATGATAAAATTAAGTGAATTTGATAATGTTGAGGAAACGGATCAGACTGGAGCGAAAAGAAACAAAATACATTGATTTATTTAATAGTGGACGAAACTGGTTCAAGGAGGAATTTCCAACCCAAAGGAACTCTACCTACCTACGTAATTTCAATTGAGGTTTCTTTGAAATTGCCTTTGTTTTGAAGAAAATCCTTAATCTCCTCATCATCTTGAAACACTTGCCAATATCTCTGATTGTTTGGAATGGTTGGATGATGCTTGACATGGATTTCAAATTTATTGCTGGAGTTCATGGGGATCTTCAAACTACTTGCTGCCTTGGCAAGAGCATCAACAATACTATTTTGTATACGAGGCACACATGTCAAGGTGTATTCTGAAAATAATTTTAAGATGTCTAAAACTGCATTACGATAGGCCCACATCCTAGGATGCTTTGCTTGATACTCGCCTCTGACCTGCTTTATTACCAATTCGGAGTCGCCATATACCGAAATCCTTTCCACATTCAGCTTTCTTAAAATCTTCAGGCCAGAAATCAGAGCTTCATATTCAGCTTCATTGTTTGAACACTCAAAGGCCAACTTGTAAGAGCAAAACCTCACGCTGCTAGGCACTTTGTTTGGGGCGGAGAAAGGACTGCGTACCCAAATTTCAATTCCAGCGCCATCATTTTTGTTATGAAACTAGCTCAAGAAAAAGATAGAAAAGATAGATCAAGCCTTAAGATTTAGCCTCTTCGAGGGGGCAACCTCCTTTACATTACATAAATGAACCCTTCTTGGATGATACAAATGAAAAGACCTGCTTTCTATATATAGGAGTCTAAGGGGTCATAACATAATCAGAGCCGACATAACAATAATAATGTAAGGGCACAATAATAACAATAGTGGGCTTCTATGGGGCACAATGTAACAATATGGGAACTACATGGGTACATCAATATAATAAGTGGGTTGTACTAATAACAATAAGGGGTTGCACTAGTAGTATAGGGGCATAACAATTTCCTACTGCTCCATCAAAATCCATGGTCCACAAAGCTTCTTCCTCCTCTTGTAAGTGCTGAAAATCTGTTTGATGGGCCTTGCTTGCTTGATGTCCATTGCTTTCAGCTGATTGCCCAACATTTTTCTGCTTTTCTTGTCCTTCTTTCTTAAAAATTTCTCTGAAATTTTCTGTTATTTCCGAAATATCATCTGCTTCTACTATCTAACTATCTATATCATTTAAACTATCTAAAAACAAAACAAAAGACTCTAAATCTGTATGTACATAGTTAATTGGATGATTTATTGGTTTCTCCTTGCTGGTGATCATATATTTCATTTTTTGTTCCCGATATAGTTTCCTCATTTGTCCAAACACTGGAATCGTTGCATAGGAGAAATCTAGCTGTAGTGTCCATTTCAATTTCGCTACCCAAGACCTGGAAAGAAGCATGCCAAACCTTGGAGGAATATCTGCTACCACCACATCCATCAAAACATTTTTCATTGGGAGCTGATCCAGACACACAACCAAGTCTTTGATGAGTCCTATACACCTCACTCTGCTGGAATCAAATGAATAGAGATCGTGGTATTGTCGGGTGATGTCCAGACCGAGCTTATCCATGATAGCCTTGGGCATGAGATTGTGAGAAGCTCCAGAATCGAACATGGCATTATGTAACACGAAATCTTGTAATCGTAAACTGATATAGAAGGGTGGCACATCGCTGTCAGGAGACTCACCATTCGATGCTGGCCCAAAAATCATTTCAGGTTGATCATCTTCTACATTTACCATGTCGAACATTGGGTCCAAATTCAACATCTTAGATATTTGTCCTCTATAACTGTTGTTCTTCATTATTTCAGTCAAGGGGATGGATACCTTTAACTTAGAAATCTCATTCTCTAAGCTAAAGGCGGGAGTCTTTTCTACCTCTTTGACTGGGATTTCTTTCTTTTATTTTTCCTTTGATGCAGCTTGTTGTTGTGATTGTTCTGCTGATTTTGATTTGCTGCTCTTCGGACCAACCGCCTCCTTTCCCTTTCTTTGTGTAGCTGATGAATCATTCTTTGCTGTTTCAAACTCCTTTTTATGAATTGGTTTGGCCAGCTCATCTCTATTTCTAAGCAAATATCGCTGCTTCTGTGCGGATAGAGCATTCATATACCCCCTTTGATACTCCTCTGATTCTTCTTTTAAAAAAGTGTCACTAGCTAGAATGAAATCCATGTCTTTGTGTGCAACTGAAATCACCGCACACTCTTCTTCTTCGTTAACGTAAGTAGGGATTTCATCTGGAGAAAAGAGGTGGTTTTCTTCACCTATTACATTCCCTTCCTCATCTGACTCCAGTCCATGCACAAAATTCTGCTGCAAAGGTGTCTGTACTGGCTGTTGTGCTGCCTGCTCTTGGGTTCGCTGATCTCTCTGTCTTATTCTATATTGTGGCTGCTGCTGGCCATGGAAGTTAGGATTTCTAACTTGTGGCTCAGGCTTGTCGAGCTTCACCCTTTCAAGCATTTTCTCTACCTTTTTGAGTAGTTGATCCATTGAAGAATACTCTTCTTTCATAGTGATTTTCTTTTCTACTTTCACGCTAGCTCTTTTGGACAACAGATTTGCTTCAACGCTGACCGCGATTTTCTGCATGTCTTCCATTGTGGCCGGTTCTCTCTCTTTTAATTGGTAGGCCATATCAGCGTCAAAACCATCCGGAAATTTCATCATAGCTATTCCCATGGGTGGATTTAGATGATATGGAATTTCATTGTAAATTGTATTGAATCTAACACAATAATCTTGGACCGATTCACCAGCGTTTCGTTTGATTTGTTCATATTCAGCCAGAATTTGAAGGGGATTCTTTTTCACTTCCCATCAATTTAAAAATTGTCTTTGTAGTTCAACCAAGGTAGTGATACTTGCTGTCGGCAAACCTCTGAACCATTTCCTCACATCACCTACAAATGTTTGTACAAAGAGTCTCATTGCCAAGTTCTCCGCATCGATCTCATTGAGTTCAAAGATGTCTGCCATTTTGTCCACATGTTGCTGAGCAGTAATGCTATTAGGAGTGCCATGAAAAAACGATATTTTACTTTGATAATCCGCTGGCATATCATCAAGAATTTGGGGCAGAACAAGGGGTGCAAAACGGGCAGCCATCACTCTCGGTGGATTTAGCGTTGGGGGTGTTGGAGGAGTGTGCATAGTTTGTAAGGGGCTAGAAATTGGAGTTTGGGGCTGTGCCGTAATATAATTATCAATTAACTGATTAGCTCTTTCTGTTTCTAGGTTTACAAGAAATTGCGGATTGGGGACAGTATAATCAACAGCCCTTTCGGATTTAGACTCAAACAATGATATCTCAAACCGTTCGTCAAACTCAAGCTCTTCAAGATACTCAAAAATGTCGGGACATGAATGGGATTTGAACACGGGAGTTATGGTGCTTTCTTGACGAAGGTGTCTTGGAATCAAATTGGGGTTTTCGTAAATATGAGGAGGATCTGGGTCTGGATTGGCTTTGGTATATCGTCTCGAAGCCAAAGTGCTATTGAGAAAAATAACAGGACACAACCAACTTACTCATCCTATCCAATCCTATACTCATCATCCGGAAGCTTAGAATTATTATGAAACAAGGGGATTTGATTTCAATTTTGTTCCCCAGTGGAGTCGCCACTATGTTAGCACCTAAATCTTCCCTAGGATGAAGGAAGGCAAAATTCAGGGTAACCACAAACCACGCTCAGTCTAGTAGCTAGCCTACCAGAACATGAGAGGGCTCTCTCCGAGTCATGCTCAGTGAATAGATAAGAAAAAAATGGTCTGAGATGACTTACAATGAAATATTGATCTTAGGCTAGTAAGTGAATATGGATACAAGAAACAATTTTTATGAATGACCAAGCTTCTGGGATGGTATGGGACGAACGGTCAGCAAAGAACAGAGAATTTAATACAAAGGCACAGATTATTCCGTGAGGCAAGGCAGACGGAAAATGTAGCAATCTAGTTTGAGGTAACGTGGAATGAATAGATTGCTGAAGAAAGTGAAAAGGGCATAGTTACATGAATCCTTTTCAACAGAAGAAAAACACTGAACATGAAATTTTCCCACAGGCAGAGCAATAAAATTGAATTCTACCTAATCTCACTCAGAAAATTTCACTGGAAATGAACATGAATTGAATTATGAAACATAATGAAATACATATGAAATCATAAGAGACACATTTGCTACACTCACAACCACAAGAATCTCATGAAACAAAGCCGCTGCCTTTCATTAATTCTCTGTCAAAAATATACAGTGAAGAAACAGAGTTTCTTTCCCACAGTCTCCCAAAAGTTACAAGCCAACCAAACCTTTGCAAATAGTTTGCATACAATATATAGAATGTGTAAGGAAGAGATAGAACTCCCAAGGGTTGGGGAGTTACTCAAATCATTACAAAATGGAGATGAAGAGCCAACCATTAGCTACAGGTGCAGCGATACAAACATGACATTTGGCTCGGGTGACCGTTTGCCTTCCTTCACCACTTGGATAGAAGCCAATCTGGAGAAAAAATACTTTAAATGTCGCCTTTGGTGCCAAAAAATTGAAGTGTAGATGAGCGGACCCACTTGGAGAAGTCCCAAACCGAAATTTCTCCAAACGGAAGCAAATTTGGCAATTTTTCCTCTGTGTGCCGCGCCATTTTCTCTGTGCGCCACACTACTTTGGGGCTTGTTTTGGGGCACTTGCAGGTGTCCAAAATGTGCCCAAATGGGCTTGCTGGAAATCCTGTCCTATCTACTTTCTAACCCCACTGGAATTTTTGAATTTGGTGCTCATTTGCCCCACCAAATCTTCATTCTCCCAAGACTGCGTCCTGTGTGTCAAAAAAGTGGCATAGAGACCATCTTTTGGGTGTTTTTGACCTCTAGGAGACTCAGATCTTGCCCAAATCTCTTGTCCGGGCACCAGTAGTCATGATTTTCCATGCTGAATCCAAAAATTCAAACCATTCCTCATTTGGAGCTCTAGATTTTTAGCGCCGCGCCACAGGGAGAAAAACCCTGTGTTTTGCCCAAAATTTGTCATGTGACCAAAAATTCCCCAAATTTCTTGAAATTTGGGTTGGAGGCTCTCTATGGGGTGCTATGATGGGCCAAGGAAGCCTCAACCAAGATTCGAAGCCGATCTTGTTCTTTTTCCTCTTTTGCCTTTCTTGTTGCTTTCCTCAATTTCGCCTTCAAGCTCCTTATCCGGGCCCTTGCACTCATATTTCGTGTCCTGTAGTGATAAGCCATGTGTCTTAGCAAGGCAAGGTCCTGATCGGCCTTGTCTAGTAGCCTCTCCAAGTGCATGTTCACACTCTCAATATGGGCCTCCCGATCCTCATTGATCTCTTGCTCCAATGATGTGAGCTCAACTCTTCTCCTTTGAGCAACTTGGTGATGCTCACGAATGTTTTGCAGCTCCATAATCACCCGCTAGTCCTCAAGCTGCTTGTTTCTCTACTCCAGGTACTTCATGTTCCACTTGGCCCTCTCTAAGTCAAGGGATAAGGCCTCAATCACTGATTGCTTCTCTTGGATGATCTCTGTAAGCTCTGCATTTGTTGGTTCTGTATCTGTCTCATGATCATGGAGGAGAACGAATTTGGTCTCTCGTTCACCTGATGGCCCTTCCTCCTACACTGGCTCCTTACCTCTGCCTTGCTCATGTGATGCTGATGTCGGAAGCGAGGCCCCTTCCACCTCGGGTGGAGATAACACTTGCTTTGCTGCTGCAAACAAAGGTTTACTGCCTTTCTGATAGGTGATGTATACTGGCATAGTAGCAGCCTCATGTCGCTCATACTGGTGAGATGGGCCACCTATCTCAAGCTCTGCCTCTGATACTACCTATGGAGCATTGAAGAAGTCACGGGATATGAAGTCCTCCCAAGCAATACCCTGCAATCCCAACTGATGATCCACCAAAATCCGGATAAGAGCAAAGTGATAAACGTTGTTGAGCTGCTGCTGAGGGGTCTTATGCTGCATGAAATTTTTCATCCTCTCTATGTTCGCGCAAATGAAAAATGGGAGGTTCATCATTCGCACCCTGGTAAAGTGCATGAGAAACCTGATGTGATAGGCATAAAGGCGAGAAAACCTCCCCTCACAACTGAAGTACTTCAAGATCAATTTCATGGGCAGAGCATACTCATCTCTCAAAAATCTGAACGGGAAGACTCTTGTACGCTGACTCAAAAAAATGGCCTTAATGTAAGGCTCATAATGATGCCTCTCCACCTTCTTTTTCTTATGCCACTGTTCTCCAACATTTGGTATGCATGTTGCCACTGATATGGATTCGGGTGTCAATGTGAAAGTGACCCCAGTGAAGATAGATTGACCTCCATGTAGGTGAAGTGCAAAAAGACGGACCAACTCATGATGAAAAAATTCAAGACATGCTAAATGTTGGAAACATGACATAGCAAGAGGGCATGCTTGCAACTCAATGAGGGTGTTTGGCTCATCTCTAACATGTTTGCCACTCCAGCGATGTCTCCTGGGGGCCTGTTCTCCTGAAGCTGTATCACTGTGGGTTTCCTCCTCATACTTTGATGAAACCTCGGATGCCATGAATGTTGTTTTATAAACTGAATTTATGTTGCCCCTTCGATGATGATGAAAGCTATGTTGTTTTGATAATTTTCCAACAAGGGGACAATGAAACAAGGGAGTATTAGGAGGGGGTAATATAATGGGAATAGGGGTTATAGGAATATTTTTTTTAGGGATATGGGAGGAGTTTGGGTATTTCGATAGGGTAGCGTTTGGGATGTTATGTTGACCAAATAGTGGAGGGATAGGTGAGAGGGTTTGGTAGTAATTTAGGGTAGGGATATTAGGAGAAATGAGAAAGGGAGGATAGGAAAAATGGTATGTGAGGGGAAAATGATGGGTGGAATGGAACCCTGGCACTAACAACCCACTTTAGAAACCCTAGCCATCATGGTTTTTTGGTGATTTATTATGGTTGATTTATTGAATTTGGTTGCATTCAAACATCGCTATAAACCACCATATCATTTATAAAACTTGATGAACCAATGATGTCAAAGAGCCTACCTCTTAATTTGATGGGCTTCACAAAACTTTGGAGGTGATTTGGCCTTGTTTCGGCCCCTGGTCTGTGTGCGTCGCGCACAAAACCCAGTGCGTCGTGCCCTGGGTATGTGCCGTGCCTGTGGATAATTTGAACTGCGGGCAAGCTCTATGTGCGCCGCGCCCTCTGTGTGCACCGCGCCCATGAGTATATGCGTCGTGCTCCTTCAAACTACCTCCAACTCCCTCAAACACTCACGATGCACATTCACACCTTTTGCAACATTTCTCCAAGGCTTGGATTAGCACAATGCCTTTGATTTTGATGAAAACTTGTATATATAGGCTTGGAGGTCATGTTTTAAATTTACTTTTTAAAAAACCCACTTTTCTAATGTCCTGTTCAGCACTTTTTCACTGATTTTAATATAACCCTGATTTTCACTTTTCCTCTGATATTTTGGCTCAAACGATGAAATTTTCGACACTTTTTGCAGGGATTGCATGACAGAGCATCTGGTCACGGGAACCATGACTGCACCTAAAGGAATCATCTGTCAACTCTTTTTGAAAATTTTGTCACAAATGACACTATTTAACTTTTATTTTGAAGAATAGTCGAAGTCTATCAATATGATGGTGAAACTCTCTGGATCATTACTTTGCAAGAGTATCCCTCTGGCCTGCATGGCTTTACTGGGCATATTAAAGACCAAATTGTTTTAATTCCTAGACCAAATGACCAAAAATGACCTTTGTCCGTTGAAGGACCAGAACTTGACTGTCATGGACTTTTTGATTATTTGACACAAAGACATAAGCCAGCAGGAGCCAGACATGAGGGGAAATGAGTAGCATGACTTTCTCTGTCAGATCATGGCATGCCCCTAGCGGAATGTAGCTGAATGAATGGAGTGGGACACCTAAAAATGAAATGCATAAAGAGTTTTGATCTCTGACGGAGGACTGACCAGACCGACTCTAACAATATACACAAAGAAGGTTAAGACAGGCTCTAAGATAGACTTCCCACCACTGGAGGAAACACATGGTACCATTATACTCTTAGTCTTTCAAACTTTTAAGTTTGATAGTAGTACCACCAGTTCTCCATCATCCGCGACTACTAAAGAGATTCCAGCTATAATACCTCACACACCAGAGTCATCTATAGAATAGAGGCAACTAGATATTTTCCAGAGATATAAAGAGATTAAATAGAGGAATGAAGCCATTCATGACAACATCTCTGCTCAATTTAGGAAGTAGTCTTCCTCCATCCAGCACAGGCTCATTTCAGCCTATGACATAGAAAAGGGAAGAATGCATATGGCATTCTTACAGGCGCAGGTTCCACAACCAAAGTTAGCAATAGACTTCAAACAAACTACCTTTGAGTTTGAGGCAAAGGATGTTCATCCTTTGGATCAAATGGATATGCACAGGCAGACTCGAGAAATGGTCTACTCAACCTTTACATAGACTGCTCTCACTGCTTCCAAACTACAACTTTCTTTAAACAATGTCAGTCTTAGCTTAAACTGGAGAAAGTGTCCTCCCTTGCTAAAGACAACATAATCAAACATTTGGAGGAAATGGTGATCAAAGCAGAGTTTGATCCTGGTAAATCAAAGGCCATGGAGGAGATAATTAAGTTGAAGAATGCTGACATAGAAAGCCTGAAGAAGCAATTGAAGTTTCCTAGGACTAAAGATCCATAGGCAAAGGAGCTAGGAGAGACAGAGTTACAAAAAGAAGATATGTTGAAACTCCTAATGGAGTAGAGTGCACAGCTCAAAGAGATGGAAGCAAAGATATAAAAGTTGATCAAAGAAAAGGAATAGAGTTCACAACTAGAAGTATTTCCTCTTGATGCAGTACCAATTGCATATCTACTTCAAATAGATATCCCTACAACAACCACAACAACAGGAATATCCTCTTCTATAGTACTTCCCACATCAGTTGCATATGATTCAATTAAGTTGGCCGAATCCATGGAAAACATGTCTATACAAGGAGAAGAGATAAATAAACTAAGACAGGAGGTGAACATCCTACAGGAGAAGAAAATAAGATTTGAGAATTACCTCCTAACAGAAGTTCAAAGATCCCAAACATTGTCGTAGAGATTGCAGAATATGGAAAAAGACAGTGCCATGGGTAATACATTGGCACAGGTAAAAGAGAATATTTGGAAGTGAATCAATGAAAACATGATAGAAATTTGGCCTTCAATACAAATCATTTTTGAACAAAAGGAGCTGATTCAAAGGTCCAATGAAGTCATTGAAGAAGTCAAAAATAAGTTGGGTGACAAACCTAGTGAAGCCACTGAGCTCATCAAATTCCTTAACTCCAAAAACAAATAGGAATTAGAAGAGTTAGAGATTGAAGATAGAACATAAAAAATATTGGAAGTCAAGAAGGTGTTGACTAAGAGAAATCTAATGAGACAAATTGAAGAAAAATGTCAGATTATGGACACTGGTGTACAGAGATTCTTCACCAAGCTGGAACCCCTCTATAAGAAAGGACTTCCAAATTTATTAGTTATTAATGATAAGCTCAACACGTGGTCTGATTACAATGAGAAACTAATGACCAAGGTGAGAGATAGTTTGAAGGTTGCAGGTGGAATATTCAGTATGACAGGAAAGGCATTCTTGGAAGCGTTGGCATATGACCTGGACATTCAATATGAAATTAAACACATATTCATTTCCAAGCCAACATTTGCTAAATATACTGAATTCGACGGAGTTTACAGAAAGTTACTGAAGACAACTATCTTGATTGAAAAACGCTGGGATAAACAATATGAATTAGTGGAGTAAACAAAAGGTTTGGCTACACAACTAAACATCAACAACACCATAGCATTCAAGGGCTAGATAGCCAGTTGTTCCACCAATTTAGTGCCACCTATTCAGATGGTTCAAATTTCCTTGAAATTTTTGGAATAAGTTAGATAGATTCATTTTAATAATTATTGGATACATCCTAGTCAATTTTGATAGGATATTTTTGTAAATAAGTTATAAATACTTCATATTTTGAAGTATCAAGGGTTGGTTTTTATATAGAAGAACATTATTGTACATGTTGAAGCATCAGCGGATTTACCAGTAATACAGAAAGATCTTTCACAGATTCTTGTGTCAAGTTTTGGTGAAGTGCCTCTATTGTTCTATGTGTTTATATTTCTCTGTTTATCACACATATTTGTTTCTTAATTTGAATTATTCAATAGATAATTAAAGGATATAATTTGTTTAAATATACACTCTGCTCCAGGATTTAAATAGTTTCCATGTTTTCTACTGAACTTTAAATATAGAATTTAGGTAACAATGCTCTATATCTAAAGTGAATCTTAATATATTCTTCCTTCCCCGTCCCATAAACTAAAAGAATCCAATCTGTTAGGTTACCTTGCCCTGTTTTTGCACAAAATATTGACACCATGACATTCTACAATTGGTGTGAGTCTATCACCACTCATACTTTCCTCCTTTGCAAGTCTTAAACTTCAGTTCTTCATGTCAAGCGTTGAAAGTAAGAGAAAGCCCTTAAAATTCTCTAAAACTCTGGTTCCGCACTTTCTCTTAGCATTACCTGCGGTCCCACACCTAATGGTCATGTCCCCTGTGCACCTAACCGCTTTGTCTCTATGTAATGGGTGCAGACCCCTGTAAAAGTCAAAAAGACGCAAGTTACATTCTTAAAAACTCACTTTGAGTCATTTCTGGAAGCTTCTAGAAGGAATATTGAGGTGGCAAGTTCGCTCCTTTAAGGTTCATGCATCCCATACCTTAAGGAGCTAACCCCTTGATGTGAGGAGCTTATTCCTTTGAAGGAGGACTCTATCCCTTCATAGGTGGACCTATGACCTCCCTCCTTTGCACTATAAAATGAAGCCTTGGGTTGGTTACTTGAGATGTCGAAAGTTGAATATTTTTGAGGTGAAATGCTGTTGGAACTTAGTCTTCCTAATAGAGCTTTTGTGAGGAAATATTACATACCTTGTTGATCTCATTTGGAAGAGTGTGAGGCTTGTCAAAGTAGAGGAGATTCCTGTTTCGGACCCTGGGAGGAGCTTGTACAATATCAAGGCACCAAAGGTTGTAAAGTTCTTCTATTTTCAAAGTTAATACAATCAAGTTTATTTTTCTCAATAAGCTGTTTTTTATGGTTTATTTCATGGATTCCTTGATCACCATGATGAATATGATTTATTATATTAGCTATGTAGGTGTTATTTGATGTGTTCTTGTTTGTGATTGCAGGTTATTAAAAGGAAACTCTTTTAGACTGTTAAAGCATGGCTGCTACAAACTAGTGTTGGACTTAAGGTAGGGTCTAAAACACCTCTTTAGTTTTTATTAATGAATTGCAATATGTTTAGAGAAAGGTAGATTTGCTTGTCCTGCTTGTTGCTAGATAGCTGTTGATACTAGGGAGATAGGTCTTGTCCGTAAGATCAATTTATCCGACCAACAAATTGGCGACTCCACTAGGGAACTGAATTTGGTTTTTTAGTTTTCCTTTTTCTTTGACTTGAGAAACTTGTTCTTGTTTCTGGTTTTTTCTTGATGTGTGTGGGATTGGGTAGTTTTTAGGATTTGGGGTAATTTTTGTTTTTTCGAAATTTTAAAGAGGACTGCACTTTCTTTTTATAAGACAGTGCAGACATATTCACACTGTTCCTTTAGTGCACAGAGCGGTACCACATCTGGTTCTACCAGAAACCTACAGACCCTATCAAAATTTTTGAAAAACCTAAATTGTTTTCTTCTAGTTAAGTTTAGTTTTTTATTTACGACTGTTAGTGTCTACCCAGATCTGCATGTGTTCTATCAAGAATCTCTTGTGAGTGAGTTCCATTGGCATTTTTGTTTTAGGTGATTTTCTAGAATTTTTGCATGCCTAGATTGATTTTCACTTGGTCTTTGTAGTGACTGAGAGATTAGAAGCCTAAGAAACCTTAGATTACCTTGGTCTTTTTTGTCTTCTTGATGAGTCTGACTGGTTTGTGAAATCTTCCCTTGGTGAGAAATAGATTTCGTTTTTCTCTTTGCAAAGCTTTGAACAAACTTGCTTGTAAGTTTTTGAATTTCATTTTTATAAAAGAAAACATAGCTGGGTGTTTTTTGATTGATTTGTTATTCTGAACGAATTAATCCTTAGTTTACTGAATAACTAAGTAAAACATACTCAAAAGGATTTAAAGCTTTTATTTCAATTATGTTTTTAGCAGTTTTTAGATCTCAAGATTAGTTTTCTATAGCTTTGAGTGTTTTCTAGAAATTGTAGAATCTCTTTTGAAAGAAATTGTTTTCTGTAGTTTTTGAGTGTTGAAAAAGAAAGGGATTTTTTGTGAGCATAATTAGTAGTCAAGTTTTTAGTTTATTGAAAAAGACAAAAAATATTTTCTTTTCATTTACATGTTGAAGGAAAGATTTGTTCTTCAAAGAATTGCATTCTCAACTCTTTCTTTTAGCTAGAAATTCATTAAAGAAAAAAAAAGAATTGTTTATCATCTTAGGTGCATTTTTTAGTTTTTTTAGAGTCGAGTCTTCACATGATCAAAGTTCCATCTCCATACCTATTGACTTAAGAAACAACCCATAAAAATAACTCTTAATTAAAATTGATTTAGCAATCTTTTTATTTCTAGGGCTCTTATCACCAATATAGCTTAGGCTAGTATCTTGGAGTAGGGAGTAATTAACTCTCCAAAGTTAAAACAAACAAGTAGCTATATCTTGCAGTAGGAAATAAATCCAATTGTAATTGATATAATCTAGGAAGATCCTCTTAAAGGAGTCAATCACGAGATCATGTCCGAACCTTTGAGACAATCAAGTCTGTCTCATTGGGAAAGATAGAAGATTTGCACGTATTAAAAACAATAAACATCGGATTAACCATTGTCGAGGAGCCTGGGGTCACTTGTTGGTAAACCTCGGATTGATCATGTCAAGGAGCCTTCAAGGGGATTGAGCTTTGTTACTCTGCTCTTGCGCGTAGATCGGATTGTAGATTGTTCCCCCAGTTGTATTTGTTACTATTGGTAACCTTAGTGACCATAATCTTAAGATTCTTTCTTAAGGTGACGGTGAAGGACGAGTCTCACTGTACCTGGGATAGATGTCGACTACACTCACTTGGACTCTCTGGGGGGTTCTCTTCACTCGAGACGGTTTTGTGAAGAAACTTGTTCTAGTCTGTTTCATTAAGAAGGTTGTTGGGGTAACTGTTCCAACTGCCCTTTTTGTATTGAATTCTATGATGTTGGATTTCATCACCAACTAGTGTTTTTGGTACGGAAAATTACTGTTTGTGTGTGGTTTGAACTCTTAGATTTTTTAGGCGTGTGATTCAATTGTTTTGTTCTTTTGAGACTTTATGTGATGCAAGAAAGTGTTCCCTCTGCAGACAGAGGCAACCCCTCTAGCCCTAGAGTGGGTCTAGTCACAAACAAGGACAAATCAACAACAATTCTCCTTAAATAGTTCAAGTTGGAGGCCTACCTCAACCGATGGTCGATGGAGTTCTGTTGCGCTACTCCAGCTTCCGCTTCCTTCTCCTAATGAGTAGTCAACCTAAAACAAATAAAAGGAAATACAACAAAGCACGTAACCGGATACAACAAAGAACTATTTACTCATAAAGTCAAGAAGTCATGAGTTATCTAGTACATTGCATACAAGACATAGGAAAACAATCATTGATTACATTAAATATGAAATAGAGTAAGCTTACAACCAAGGTCTTGACGTCACAAGCCTTCTCAGGAGGGTCCAGCCAGCATGTTCCTCAAGCATTCACTCTTGAAGATGGATCTCCCAATACACAAGTCTCTCTCACTCACAAGTTTTACACAAGATCAAAGGCACTTGACAAACCTTTCTCAAGCTCTCAACAAACCCAAACTTGTCACACTCACACCGGCTATCTAACAATCTCACAATACTATCAAAAAAACTCCAAAGACTAAGAATTCCAAACTAGAAGCCCATAGCAATGGTGAGAGTTTAAATAGGAGAAGGAGTCTCCATGAATGGTGGGAGGATGAGCTTATCTCCAAGGAAGGTAGCACAAATGACGGAAAAACCATGCCAGAGAAAGGAGGACGACATAAACAAGGCCAACAACCAGGTCTGGAGTCATTTGGAAGGCCGACTGTTGGAAAAAATTCACCCAAACTGTATCATCGCGGGAACATAACTAGTCTATCGTGCTGACATCGCTAATGAATAACGTAGCTAGTCATGTCATTGTGGGAGACTACAAACAATAGTTGCGTTGTCATATGAAATTCGACCATCGCGGGAATCACGTGTACTTCCACGATGGCAGCACTTATGGACTGTTTTGGAGTGCCCATCAACACGTTTATTTGGAAAACAGACGCGATGATGCATAAACCTTTGGAAAAGTGGGTCATTTGGCAACATCAGAGAGCACTTGTTTAACATGAGAATGTACAACTTGGACACATGACACAGTAGGAAGACTGGAGTGAAGACAGTGACAAATTATTGTGTAACAGATGCCCTCTAAAGTATGAAGCCCGAGAGAATGGGAGGGGTGAAATTCTTTACGAAACTGACTGAGTTGGAACACCATCTGGAAGGACCTGCATGCAAGTACAACTGATATCTCAGATAATTAAGTACATGTAGTCTAGGCATGGGCACAGCCATCCAAAAGACATACGAAATAGGTCTGTGGTATGGACGCAGCCATCCAGCTAATGAGACCATGATGATGATAACGGTATGGTCGCAGCGATCCATGAAGACTCAGGTATGGTCGCAGCCATCCAGCTAATGAGACCATGATGATGATAACGGTATGGTCGCAGCGATCCATGAAGACTCAGGTATGGTCGCAGCCATCCATGAACGAGTCATGTAATCATAAAACCAATCCACGCAGCCCGAACATATGTAATCTGAGTTCGGGGTCTTGATCCCATCCGATCATAGTACAAATCCTAACATGCGAATAGATGCGCTGAGGTCGAGCATGATAGAAAATCGCTTGATTACCGGTCGATGATGAAAACCGTTAACAAGTGTGAGAGAAACCACCAATAATGCTAATGGCTCTCAAGCTACTGCCCAGCACAATCCACAAAGTGTGAACAAGGATCTGAAGTTGAACACTTGTGGAATCACCCAATTGACGACCAATGATGAAAGTCGACCGTCAGGTGCGAAGAACTTTCCATTGAGGCATGCAAGCTCTAAGGTACCAAAAGGGATCTCTAGGTCAATCTCCTGGATAATGAGTTGATGTCGACAGGAGATGACCCGTCGCAGGAGGGCCATAATGTTTCCCCCATTAACGACCCAAGATAAGGAACAAGTGGTAGATGGAGAAATAGAGAATCAGAGGAAAAGGCAAGGGTGTAAACTGTAGAAGGATTATACTCTTGAACATATCGGCGACACGACTCCGGAGGGGGGTGGGAGCATTCAGGCACCAAGGGATCAGAGGCTCGATGGAAACGACATGAATCAAATGGAATGAGGCTAGAATGATAACCCAAACCCACGAAAGGCCAAATGACGATGTATGGATGTCCCAACCTGACAAGAAGCAAAAGTGTCGATGTTCAAGAGTGACTAGCTGCCATAGACAATCAATGATAAACCTGTTATTAAGTCCAACCTAGTAATAGTTTAATGAGCCCTAGGAAGGAGAAGCTCGAGTCTCGTCACGGTGGCAAGTCCAATGTCATCAGGGTTTAACGAATCCGACATAGGCAAAACTCAGAGTCTTTTTCATGTTTATAGAGTTTGAAAAAGATACGGAAAAGAAAACTCCAGGGGGGTCCTTTTTCGTAGAGTTCTGTCTCTTGAGCCCGAAAAAGTATAAAACGATACTCGAAAGAACCGCCCGACCATTATGATCGATGAGTACTTTTCGTGAGTAGTAACTTCGACCCGAAAAAGTAAAAAAGCGGTCAGAAGCACGTCATTTCGCAACCAGTAACGAGCTTGAAACGACAAAAACCCGACGACCTTTTTTGTGTTTAAACGGTCGAAAAAAGAGCGTTAAAGGCGGCCGCCTCTCATTTCTCTTAATGAGTCAAGAAGGAAACTTGGCCATCTTTTCATTCTTCAAGTCGGAAAAGAGCTTAAAGACGACTTTCCGGGATCAAGTGTATATTAAACTATCATAATTCCACCACCTGAAGCTCTGCACAAAAACACGTCACACGTAAACCCGTTCGAGATAAAATGAACAATATTCATGAAAATATAGTTAAAAAACATATTTTGATTCTGCATATGGTAAAACTATGAGAAAAAAACCCACATTTATAAAATATAACTTTTTAATTTGCAAAAATCACTATAAAAAGGAATTAACCCATTCATTTTTACCATAGCACTGTTCAGTTTACCGTGGAGCAACTTGGAGCACTGAAGTTGGCGATCGAAATTCGGCCCCCTTCGTGCATCATTCATCTTGAAACTAGTTCCAGGTAGACACATGTTACCTTGCACTTCATTTTGATGATTTTTCATGCATTTTGAACGTCCTATGTGTTAGTTTAGGCAGATTTTCAAACCGCGTTCCGCTGCTCGGTCATCGCAGGTTTACCCTATTGGGTCCGCGATGGCCGATAATTTTTTACACTGGGTGTGCCCCGATCATCGCAGAAAAGTGATGTACTTTTGCGGTGATCACGGGAAAATTGAACTAGAGGCCCCGCGCCATCGCGTCTGTTTGTAAAACAGACGCGATGACACCGTAAACTCATGATTTTATGTAAATTCCGCGTTAAAAATTTCAAATGAAGTACTAATTCAATTTTTCTCATCCTGCAGGGTATAATGGCATTCGTCTGGTAAGAACGCACGCATGATAACAACGATATAGAAGCTTTCATCGATGCTGGGTGCCGAAATGCACTACGGGCATGCGAATTGCTCAAATTCTTCATAACTCCACATCTACGGTCACAACCTGACTTGCTGGAGCTATTGATCAGGGCCTGGAATCCCACAGATGGGAAATTTATCATCTGAGGCCGAAATATCGAGTTTGACTATATAAACATATATTTTTTGACCGGGCTGTCTCGTCGAGGTGAGAGGCCCATTCTGGAGGGGCAGCGACCCGAGGGTGATTCCTTAGATATGCTGATAGCTCAAGTGTGCCCACGGGCACGTAAGACAAGGAGTGGGAAGGTGGCAATCCCAACAGTGGATGATGTAGTGCTTCGTGCTATGCTTTTCATGGTGACATGGGCAGCCGGCTCCCTAGCCCAACATGAGGCTTCAAAGACTCAACTCCGGCTGGCTCTCGAGTGTCTCAATCCGACCATGTTTAACTGGGCAGAGACGGTGGCGGCAAACATGAAGAGGCAACTCACCAACTGTCGTCAAGGAGAGGCGAAATAGTTTGGTTATGGATCCATCTTAGTCTCTCTCATGCTGGAGCGGGTGCCGGCACTGCAGCTGCAAGACATGGATTTGGACTTACCCAGGCCACGTGAGACGAGGGCCACGCGATGGGCTCACGTCATGCCACGAGGAGTTGGCGGGCGACCAGTGGCGTGGGGGACATTTTTCTGAGAGTGGCTGGAGCGACAGACAATCTTCGTGGAGGATTGGCCATATTCCGGCATGGACTTCCACGGAGATCCTGACATGCAGCTGCCCGCTGGAGAGCAATGGGATGACGGTGGTAAGACACTTGATCTCATTTTTGTATTTTTATTTTTTATGATGTTTTTTTATTTTTTCATGTATGTCATAATGATGAATGCTATGGTATGCAGATGTAGGACCAGTGAGACCCCTTGGACTGGCTCCAAAGGCACGGAGGGACACGCAGGGCGTTGCAGCACTAGCCCTGGCTCCTCTAGAAGATGATACGATGGAGACAATGATCCAAAACCTTGAGGGCCTGCTAGCAGGGATTCCAGATTACATGGGGATCGAGGAGGTCCCCAGAGCGTCCCAGATCCACACAGTAGGAGTGGAGCCCAGGATGCACCGCCTGTTGAGGCAGGTGGCATGACTGGCAGTGCACTATAGGGAGCACAACCCACTGCAGTAGATGCCTAGGTTTCTATTTCCTGCTGGTGATTTTTGAGAGACATGTGTCTTAGATGTATGGAGAACACGGACTCTATTTGGACATGTACACTTATTTTTGAGTGCCTCGGTGCGCCACACGATATATATATATCTATATATATATATATATATATATAATTCCTATGGTCTATTATTGTGCTTTGTATGCTTCCTTGTATGATGTTTTAATTATATGTTATGAAAATGTCTATCTAATACATGATTAGCCAATGCATCAGTTAACGTGTTTAATCGTCGTGGAATATGTTGATATGTAATGAAATCAAAATTCCTCTCTAACAATTTAACACGTAAATACAACCTTAAAATGCGATGGTCTCTGACAGAATATCGCCCATTGAGCTGGTGGACAACAAGTTGAGAGTCCAGGTTCACAACCAATGCACGAATACCGAGATTAATCGCCTCAGCCAGTAACTCAATCACAGCACTATATTCAGCGACATTGTTTGTGGTACAACCTAAACACACACCTTGAAGATCTATCAACTCACCATGAGGATCGTAGATCACCCACGCCGCAGATGACAAGTTGCAGGTACTGCAGTAGGCACCATCAGCGAAACCAACATAAGGTGCACTAGACATCCGCACAAGAAACAAAAGACATAATAAGCAGAAATCACGCCTTCACACCAAGTCAAAAACATGAAAAAACACACACACAACACACCTGCTAAAACACACGTATGTACAAAGCAAAGTGCATGGAATTCACGCATAGTACTTTTTCAAGTACAGCCCGTTCCGGGGCTTCTCCCTTTGCACTGCTGTATGATCGTCCTAGATAACGTAGACGTCGTCTCAGCCCATTGTGTAAAATAATCAATGGCACCGATGATATGCCCATGCCCCCTAGCCGAGCGAGGGTTACAGGCTATATAATCAATGCCCCGTTTAACAAAAGGGTTGATCGTGTCACAGGGTGCAAGGGGGAACCAGAAGTAAAGGGTTCAAAACAAGGAGCAAACCGCTCGAGACAGGTAAGCATTTCCTGGTGGGCAGGGAGAAACGAGGAACGATGGTGATGATCAGACCAAGGAGGTTCCTCGAGAGGCATGGTCTCGATAATGGCTTCGTCAGAAGGAAATGCTTCCTTTAAAGGATCCGTGAAGCGTCATCTCCAAGCCAAGGGGAATGAGTGTATGAGTCGGGAGCCCTGCTCGAAGGAGTAGGTCCAGAAGGGGGAGCCGATGCAGAGACAATTTTGACGTAGTTGAGTTCAGTAGGACTCAACGGCATCTCATCGCCCCAAGTGTCTACCTGATCAGCGGGGGGAAGAACCCACGGATCAGAGTGAACAGAAATCATATTGATAGGAGCGACGTTAGGAGGTGGGAGTGAAAAAACACCCATCAGGGAAGGATCTTTAAAAAGTCCAGCTCCCACACTCTCATATGATTTGGAGGTATGCTCCACAAAATGCACGTTGCCTTTGGAAGAGGAGGCAAAGAAGGACAGCTGGTCTACGGTGACGATCTTCCCTTGATGAGGGAAATGAATGACATGAAATAGAGATGAAGCCACGGCTCGCATGGCATATGTCTAGCTACGTCCCAGAAGGAGGTTGTAGGTAAGGTTAGCATCAACAACTTCTATTTCCACTTCAACCATCTTCCCTTCCAAAGAAATGGGCAAACGTTGGAGTATACCATAAGCACGAGACTCTCTCCCATCAAAGGCTTCCAAGGTTGTAGGAGACTGGCTCAGAGTCGGAGAACCAATAGCCTTCCAATAGGCAACAGACATGATGCAAGTTGAAGTGCCTTCATCAATGATTGTACGATGAATCGTTCTGGAATTGATGATGACCTGTATGAGGAAGGAAATTTGGTGAGGCAGTCTCAGTATATGGCTTTTAAGGTCAAAAGTAATCAGATCCGAGTCAGCTGGGTCTATGCCACCGATGGCCGACAGCAAGGACTTCCTTTGAGAAGGGTAGCTCTGGAGTACTTCTAAGGCGGACATAGTTGACGGAGCCTGGGCTAAGTCCTCAACGATGCTGTAGTGTTGGGCAGCACGAGCATTAGGTTTGTAAGAAGATTTCCAGAGTACACCTTTCGGAGGGGGTCAGACGGGCGTCTCAGTGCTAGGTCTCTCGATATGGAGTGGACCAGAACTAGACGGAGGAGTGCTAGAGGGGACCTCAGGCTCTTTCCTAGCAGGTGACGGATACTCTTTTCTCGAGTACTGATGTGGACAGGAATTGTCCTAGCCATAAATACTTGAGAACGAAAGGAAGAAGAGGGTTGAGATGGATTAGCCACCATTTGCGTTTTCTGTGAGGGAAAAGGTTCTTTGAGCACAGCAGGAGTCACGGGAGCACCTTCAACAAACGACTAACTTCAGACCGCCTTGGGCAGTCTTTGGTATAGTGATCCTCGTCACAGATAAGACAAGGGTACTTGGGCTTGCGTTTGGCGCCTTCCTTGGGTGGAGGTTTAGGGGAATCCTACTTAGGTTGATCCGCTTTATTCTTTCCTTTTCCATTCTTCTTTCCTTTCAAGGCTTTGTCCATCGTGGTGGACTGAACGACGTTAACCTTGAAAGTATTACCAGAATTAGATACAGCCTAAGAAGTGTTTTCATTTGGAGCATTTGATTTTTTCTTCCCAGGGTTCGCGGAAGTTTTATTTGAGGGAGGATTAACGAAACCAATGATATCGTCAACAGATGGTGTTGGCGGGGCTTTTGAAGTTCCTGGTCTCGGGGCATCAGGCAAATAATCATATAACGTACCAGACTGGGAGTAAACCAAGTTAAGGTACTGAGCACGCACAATATTTTTCTCTTCAGTTACACATGCCCCCTGATCCGGATTTAAGCAGGAACGCAATAGATTACAGAGATAACCATAAACACAGAGATGCGATAACCATAAAGACAGATATGCAGCGGAAATAATACTTCATTTCATTAATGGAAAAGACTGAAATATGCTTACAACCAGAAATGGAAATAAACCAGCTAGGGCGATGGTAGCTTATCTCTGAGAAGAGATGTGCGGCTACATGCCTCTGAACTGTTCCGAACTGAGTTACAATGAGGTTCGAAGGCCTATTTATTGTTGAGAAACAATGGAAAACCCTTCATATTCCAAAACCTAACCCTAGAAGATGAAACGCCAAATTGTGGGCCCCGTTTGGGTAAATTGGTACATCAATTTCCCGGGGTCGTAACTTTGGCATACGATCTCCGTTTGACGTGTACGATATCTCGTTAGAAAGATCTATCCGAGTACTACCACTTTGGGAGGCAACATCGGTCCATGGACCCATGTTGCCCCAGAATCCCAAAAAAACGTCGTTTAGGGCCTCAAAACGGCTCCGGAAGTTCAGGACCCGAAAAACTGCTAAAAATAGTAAACTGTGCTGTAATTTAGGAAACTGAAAAGACTGAAAGAGACAGTTGTGGGGGTCCAAATGGGTTGGTGGGTGGCCACCAACATCCACCTGGATCATTCCTCCCCCCTTAGGAAGCAATGGTCCCCATTGCGTTGAGTTCCTCCATCTGCTGAACTTGTCCTGCAATCTCTGATGTGTCCAGTGATGGTGGGAAGCATGGTCGATGATGGTCCACATTGAATACTCGGTGCAAGCGAAGGAATGGAGGAATGTTGTGCTTCAAAGCATTGTTGCCCATAGCCTTGGTACTGTTGTGAGGACCATGTCGGAGTAGTCGGAGCTTCTGATGAGCTCTTGTAAGGCGTTCTTTCTGCAGATGTAACCAGAATTTGTTGCCCACCTGAAACTTGTGTGGTACCCATGTGGGTGAGGAGAAGTTGTTCCTGTGTTTTTGTCATGACCGTATCCCTTTGTTGCTGTTGCTGCGTGGAGGAACCCTTTGCAGGGGTCCTGGATGTAGCAACGATCTTCCCCTTACTTTGGGAGTGAACCAGACAAATGAATTTCCTGGTTTGTGATATGAGCTTGCTGCCTTTCTTGGTAGTAATCAAAGATGTGGCGGTAGGTGGGGCTACCTCCGGTATCCTGTATAATGAATTATTCAAAGAAATAATGACAGCACGAGGCCTGGACTCATACACAGCATGTCGCCTCCACAAGTATGGTTGGCCTAATAATACATCACAAACATCCAGAGGTGTAACATCACACAATACCTCATCTGTGAAGGGTTTGATGCTGTAGGGAAGGCGGCACTGCTGGCGAACTTTCAGATCTCGTCCTTCGTGAAGCCACCCGATACTGTACGGTTGTGGGTGTGGTGTAGTCGGTAGGCCCAACCGCTTCACAACCTCTGCTGAAATTAGGTTCTTTTGGCTGCCACTGTCGACAATGAATTGTAGCGGCGAACCCTTCACCCACATCTGTGAGTGGAAAAGACGCTCCCCTTCCTCTGGATTTTCGGGCTCATCTTTCTGGATCTTGGCAGTGGCAACAGTGGCGTTGGGATCCGCATCAATGATCTGCTTCCCTTTGCTATTCCCCTTGTCGAGTTCTGGCTCAGGGTCGGAACATGCATCTGATTCGGAAGCCTTCAACTCGGCCACCAGCGACTGCTTGGTCCGACACTCACTTGTGTTATGAGTGGGACTCTTGTGGAACTCACACCACTTCCCTGTGTCCTTCTTTGGCTTCGTGGTGTTGCTCTTTTCTTGTGGCTTCGACGGGTTGTCTTGGGTCACCCCGCCTTGGCTTTGTCCTTTGGGCTTCGAATTTGCAGATCCAAAGTCTCGCTTCTTCTGTTTGAACTTTTGCTCGATTTTGACAGCGTATCGGTATGCTGTGCCGAGTGAGGGGATGTTCAAGAACCCCATCTCTTCCTGGATGTATCTGTGTAGGCAGCCGCGGTATTTGAGTACCAGATGCAGCTCAGAATCTTTGATACCCAACTGTGTGCGAAGGGTATGAAAAATGTTTGTGAACTCCGACACATCTTGGTCTCGTCCCTACCGCAGTGTGGTCCATTTGATGTATTTGTCCTCATAGCTTCCGACAGGGTAGTACTGCTCCTTGATGGCATCCCGGAAGTCATTCCAAGTGGGTGCGGCTGAAAATAGTGAGCCTGTACTTTCATCCTTCTGCTCGCAGTAGGTTTCCCACCAGTCCTTGACGTGGGGGGCTGCTTTGAGAAGAGCAAAAACAATCTTTTCCCGACTTGAAAATTCATGAACAGAAAAATACCCATCTAGCAGATTTAACCATTTATCTACGGCATCTGCGTCTATTTGACCCTCGAAGATGGGGATTTCAAAATTAACTTGTACCTTAAACGGTGTGGCATTTCCAGAGTTGCTGTTGGAAGTCGATGCGTCGCCTCTGGGTAGCCGCTGAAGGATCTGTGCAAAGTTATCCATCATCGCGTTCCTTTGTCGCTCGAGCGCTTCTTCGAGCAAGATTTTGATAGGATCTCCTGCCCCCTCGTCTTTCTTCTCGTCCGCCATGGGAGGCCGTCGGGATTTTCGAGGCTGGTCTTGCAAAGGTTCGACCAGTTCAAGCCCTAACTCCTTATATCCCGACCTCGTTGGGGACATGCAAAGAAAAACAGAGAAAAAGCAGACCGCTCTGATACCACTGATCCGGATTTAAGCAGGAACGCAATAGATTACAGAGATAACCATAAACACAGAGATGCGATAACCATAAAGACAGATATGCAGCGGAAATAATACTTCATTTCATTAATGGAAAATACTGAAATATGCTTACAACCAGAAATGGAAATAAACCAGCTAGGGCGATGGTAGCTTATCTCTGAGAAGAGATGTGCAGCTACATGCCTCTGAACTGTTCCGAACTGAGTTACAATGAGGCTCGAAGGCCTATTTATTGTTGAGAAACAATGGAAAACCCTTCATATTCCAAAACCTAACCCTAGAAGATGAAACGCCAAATTGTGGGCCCCGTTTGGGTAAATTGGTACATCAATTTCCCGGGGTCGTAACTTTGGCATACGATCTCCGTTTGACGTGTATGATAGCTCGTTAGAAAGATCTATCCGAGTACTACCACTTTGGGAGGCAACATCGGTCCATGGACCGATGTTGCCCCAGAATCCAAAAAAAACGTCGTTTAGGGCCTCAAAACGGCTTCGGAAGTTCAGGACCCGAAAAACTGCTAAAAATAGTAAACTGTGCTGTAATTTAGGAAACTGAAAAGACTGAAAGAGACAGTTGTGGGGGTCCAAATGGGTTGGTGGGTGGCCACCAACATCCACCTGGATCACCCCCATAGCAATGTCCCGTGCTATCGGACCGATGAATGAAGTCATGAACCAGTCGGTAAGAAGCTGATCAGGAATCCAAAACTTAATTAAGCGACGGCGCTGTCTCCATTCATGGATATGATCAGAGATATGCGTAGTTGTTGTCTTTTTTAAGGATGTAAGGAGGTGTGTGCCCGTTTCATATCGAATTGGCAATTGAAAATGAGTTAAAAATGCCATAGCCAACGAATTAAAATCCTGAAAAGATCCACGAGATAACTCAATATACCATTTAGCAGCAGAGACAGTGAGAGTCCTTTAAGAAAGGTGGAGCCAGATTGAATCATCAAGGCATGAATTCGATGAACACCATAGATGATAATTCATGACGTGAGCTTGGGGATCTTCTCCAGCTTTACCATCGAATTTGAGACAATCACCGGGAATCTTAGTTGGAACTGGTGGCCAATACAGATTATGAAGAATGGGATCATTGGTCAGTTTGGACACATCCGGTAACTCCAATGTCACTAAAAAGGGTAATTGAGGATTAAAGGACATCTGGGGCTGCGATTAGGAAGGGGTACCAGAGTTCTAGCCAGTTGGCGGTTTCCCCCATTGATTTTGTCCAAACGGATTTGGCCCCAGAGGGTTTTGTCCGTAGGGTTTTTGTCCATAGGGGTTATGAGATGGCTGTCCCTGGATTTGCCCCCCAGCATTCCATTGATTACCAACTTGCCCTGCAGGAGCAACATAAGGTTGCTAGTAATTCTGATAAGGACTCACCTGCAGTTGTTGATAATTTTGATACGGGGAAAATTGAGTTTGCCCTTGGGATTGCTGGAAACCATAAGGCGGCTGGGCTCCAAACTGAGCCTGCGAGGTAGGCTGCATTTGGTAGGCTGGTTGGGATTGAGATCCAACCTGCATTTGAAGATCAGATTGGGTCTGGGGCCTGGCCTGGGGCTGAAAACCAGGTTGAGCTTGAGAAGCAACAATCATTTGAGTGCCCGGTTGAGCAGGCCCAGAAGGATGTCCTTGAGAGAATTGAGGCTGAGCCATTTGGCCAGAAGGTTGACCTAGTTGAGATTGAGATTGGCCCATCTGCCCAGAAGGTTGAGCTTGCTGAGTGTTGGGTTGTCCTTGCACAACTGAGGGTTGTCTTGATAGACCGGATGGCTGAGCGAACTGGACAGTTGGTTGACCTGATTGGATTTGAGGCCGATCGACCTGCCCAGATGCTTGACCATATTGGACAGTGGGTTAGCCTTGCTGAACATAAGGTTTACCAACTTGCCCAGAAGGATAACCTTGTTGGACACCAGGTTGACCTTGTTGCATGTAAGGTTGTCCTGGATTACCAGAAGGTTGCGCAAAATAGGTAAAATATGGACCACCAGTGGCCGAAGGTTGTCCCTAAAAGGGTTGTCCTTGTGGGCCTCCAGGTTGCCCTAGATAAGACTGCCCGTAATACTATTGCCCTTGATAGGTTTGCATGTAAGACGGTTGGCCTTGATTAGGTGGTCCTTGAAGATGTGCAGGCGATACTTGGCCACCGCCATAACCAGTGGGGGTCCAAGCAACAGATAACCGGACTAAGACCTCAACCGCAGGCTGAGGTGGCAGAGATCCGCGGTAATAGATATGATCTCCTCTAGAATCATAATAATGAAAATGATTTTGAGGATCCACATTCTGAAGAGCATGCAAATATTCATCATATGCCCCCCCTGCTGGGATAGAACCAGAAGAAGGTGGGGCACTTAGTGTAGGGTCAACAACTCTAGGTATAGATGCCGATGGGCCACTATAAGCTGTCCCTGAAGAAGGTCCAGTAGTAGCGGTCACAACTGAGGATGCAGTAATGACACCGACAATGGGTGTTGAAGAAGCCACACAAACAGTTGGAATAGTTGGGACGGAAGTGATAGGCACATTGTGAATTTGAGGAATAAAGGACTCCGAGGTCGGAGTGATGGTGTGTGACCACACGGAACTCATAGAGGGAGTCTTAGAAGACATAACATCCCTTAACGCCTTGTAGCGTAAAGGCAGTGTAACACCAAGAGGGGTGATACGAAAGGGTGGAGTTTTCGTTGAGGTGGGAATTTCACCGCTCGTCACAACGGACTCTTCACTTGTGACAGGGGATGTGTCCTCCATATCCGAAGAAGACATTGGGACCGAAACACCAGGAGGGGTGTGAGGGATATCTTCTTCAGAAGGTTCCCAAACGGGGTTCCAGTGAATTTCGTAAGTCTCGTCGTCTGGAGAGCGAGAGTCAATCGGTTAGATACTTGGAATAACAGGGAGAGTATCACTCACAACTGGTACCTCGGGAGCAACAGAAGAAGGAGACCCTTGGTCACTTGGAACGGGGGGCGGATCGGTGATTCCGCCAGGATGAAAACTTCAAAAGATCCTAGGTAAACTAACGAGAAAGTACCCTACTCAAGCTAACGCAAACAAGATCTAACTAGGTAAATGTGAATCGTGGCCGAATAAATTTTAAGGTACAGGAACAAAACTTGACCTTTTCATCTTTAAAGAGTCGAGAAAAGGACAAAAGATGACTCTAGTCACCTTCGAATGTTTAATGAGCCTAAAGTGACAAGTGCTTAGATGGACTTTTTCTTTTAGGGAGTCCGAAAAGGAACGAAAGTGACTACTTTGGAGAACTAGGCAAAAAGGTTTACCAGACAAATCCGTAAAACTGCATATACACCTTGGCATTCATATGAAAACCAAGGACTTTCCATACGGCAGTCAATCTTCCCAAATGTTGTGTTCGGTGCGTTACGGCTTGTAAGGCGGCATACATGGCTTCCTATGGATAAAGGATGATAACCTAGTGGGGTCTCCCCATATACTCGACGGTACGTGGGAGCACAATTCTGTACTAGACCACTATTGAGTCATAAAAGGAGGAATCACCCAACCTTAAGTGGAAACAAAAGTGACTAGGTTTAACGACGCTGGAGCACGTCTCTAGCCTAGACCTCTAAATGTGTGTGTTATGTTCCAATGCATTGTTAGATTTATTCAGTTCATTTTAAAGTTGATCTTGGATTATGTTTCAGTTTTCAGGCCTTACCGTATGTATATAACAAAGCCTAGGATGCAGCTAGAATGAATGAAATATCCTTTTTCTTCGATGAACACCTACCTATGGGAGGGTAGAGAGATCATTCCCAAACCAAGAAAACCAAGGCAACAAACAATCACTCAATGCAAGCACGGATACTACTAATGAGAGATCTAATCATTCGCTTTTCAATATGAAACTTGAAATGCAAATTTAATTTCACTTTCGCATGCTAAAATGAAATGAAATCTTTTTGATTTGATGCCTTTAATATAAAGAAACCAATAAGAAACAAACAAATGTGGAAGAACGGTTGATCCAAACAATTGTAATCTATGCCCGGGTAGTGAAGAGAAATCGAAACAATGCCAAGATTGGTCCAATAACAATTACTAAACAATCAACCCAAAGTAAGCAAAGGGGAAGTTTCAATCAAACCAACAACAAGCAGCAAACGAATCTTTGCAATAGGCAACCAAGTGAAATTGATCCAAAAGACTTGAAACAATGAAACTAGGTCACAAAGCAAGAAAAACAAGATTCATTTAATAAAGCTCACAAGAAAGTGCCTCAGCCTCTAAACAGTGAAAAACAAGTCATCAACCAAGTGAGAACAGCAAGGGACTAGCAAGACTGACGGATTCAGGAGGCAGAATTGAAAAAATTCAATTCTACAACAATCAGTGCGGGAAATACGTTGGCAATAAAGCACTGATAAAGAATAATACGCAGCAACAAAGCGACGTCAGCGCGGAAGTACACACCTTTTCCGCGATGGTTCGATATATAGAACCATCACGACTGTTAGGTGTAATAACACGATGGACAGGATATTAAAAAAAGGGTGACGTGATGACAGCGCGACTGTTAAATTAAAAAACACGATGATGTTCAAAACAGCCACAGGCGAGCCAAAAACTCCCAAACCAAAAGCGAGGCAACCCCTCTAGCCCTATAGTGGGTCTAGTCACAAACAAGGACAAATAAACAACAATTCTCCTTAAATAGTTCAAGTTGGAGGCCTACCTCAACCGGTGGTCGATGGAGTTCCGTTGCGCTGCTCCAGCTTCTGCTTCCTTCTCCTAATGAGTAATCAACCTGAAACAAAGCAAAGGAGATACAACAAAGGACGTAATCGGATACAACAAAGAACTATTTACTCATAAAGTTAAGAAGTCATGAGCTATCTAGTACATTGCATACAAGACATAGGAAAACATCATTGATTGCATTAAATATGAAATAGAGTAAGCTTACAACCAAGGTCTTGACGTCACAAGCCTTCTTAGGAGGGTCCAACCAGCATGTTCCTCAAGCATTCACTCTTGAAGATGGATCTCCCAATACACAAATCTCTCTCACTCACAAGTTTTACACAATATCAAAGGCACTTGACAAAACTTCCTCAAGCTCTCAACAAACCCACACTTGTCACACTCACACCAGCTATCTAACAAGCTCACAATACTATCAACAACACTCCAAAGACTAAGAATTCCAAACTAGTAGCCCATAGCAATGGTGAGAGTTTAAATAGGAGAAGGAGTCTCCATGAATGGTGGGAGGATGAGCTTATCTCCAAGGAAGGTAGCACAAATGACGGAACAGCCATGCCAGAGAAAGGAGGGCGACATAAACAAGGCCAACAACTAGGTCTGGAGTCATCTGGAAGGCCGACTGTTGGAACAAATTCACCCAAGTTGGATCATCGCGGGAACATAACTGGTCTGCCGCGCTAACATCGCTAATGAATAATGTAGCTAGTCATGTCATCACGGGAGACTAAAAACAACAGTGGCTCTGTCATATGAAATTCGACCATCGCGGGAATCACGTGTACTTCCGCGATGGCAGCGCTTATGGACAGTTTTGGAGCGCCCATCAGCGCGTTTATTTGTAAAACAGACGCGATGATGCAGAAACCTTTGGAAAAGTGGGTCATTTGGCAACATCAGAGAGCACTTGTTTAACATGAGAATGTACAACTTGGACACATGACACAGTAGGAAGACTAGAGTGAAGACAGTGACAAATTACTGTGTAACACTTTAGGTGGTTTTATTGATATTTTCTTTGTTTACGTGTGAAGTAATTGAATATTTAATCGTGGTTGAATTACCGAGACAATCCCGTAGACTTCGGGGGCAACCTCCTGAGTATACACCAAGCCAGCTTGAAGGGCTATGAGCTCTTGTATCACCTAGTGACAGTAGATTTGGGTCATCGGAAGCTGGAGAATCTTCTTTAATTGTTCATCCTGATTATCAAGTTCAAGCAATAGAGTATATTTCTGAACCAATTTCATTTTCTGATTATTCTACTAGTGAATTAGCTGAAGAACCTGAAATTTCTGAGCCTGAAACTGAACCTGCTGCTACTCCATCTTCAGGATTTGCTTCTCCAACTTCTAGTGGCCCTGGTTCACCCAGGGTAGGAAGTATCATTACCCAAAATCTTCCTTCTGGACTCATTTCTATTGAAGAACTTGTTAGTCCAGAAGAAGATATAACTCTCCCTGAAAATCAACCAACTTTAGAACTTAGGGAGCGTGAATCAATTTTCTACAATCCTTTTAGGAGTGACGCTTGGTACATCTCATTGACCAACTTTTTAGAAAATCTGGGTCTTAGTTTTTCACCACCTCAAATTCCTTTTCATCCTACACCCAGAGGTTATTATCCTCCATTGAATATGTCGAAACAGTCATCCATGTTTTCCCAAACACCGGAAACATTTTTATATGGCTTTCCTTCTGTTCCTTCTGGGTCTCAGTCACTCACTGGTACCTTTTCAGAAGCATCTCCTCAACCAATTGAACATGGGATATCAACTGGTAATAACATAACTCAACCGTTGAGCGTAGAAGAAATTCTTATGATGTCTGGTACTATTCCAAATCCGCAACCTCAAGGTAGTCAGTTACCGCCTGGGGGGAAACCTCAAGGTACTCAATTACCGCCTAGGGGGCAACCTCAGGGTAGTTAGTTACCACCTGGGGGGCAACCTCAAGGACAATACATACCTTCGGGCCAGTAAATACCTCAAGGTCAACCCCAGACTCAATATATACCTCAAGGTCAACCCCAGTATCAATATGTACCTCAAATTCAACCCCAGTTTCAGTACGTGCCTCAAGGTTATCAACCTCAAGGTTAGTACCCAACTCAAGGTTTCCAACCACCTTCTGGTCAACAATTTGTACAAGGAGCTAGAAATGTACCTCTCAATTATCAGCCCTATGCTCAACCCGGTTATGGTCCTCAATATGCTCAACTTTTTATGGGTCCATACCCCGGAATGAACATGGTGTGGGATCCATCTCAAACTCAACAGATTCTGCAACCTAATGTGCATTTTTCATCTCAATCTGGACAACCTTTGGTTTCTGGTCCAACCCAACAACCTATCCAGCCTACTATTCAAACTTCTGCACCTGGTGTGGTTCATCAGTTTGAGCCTAGTTCACCTCAAACTCCGCCTCAAACGATTGTTGTAACTACCGCAACGACTGCTGCAACTTCTGTTCAATCTACCCCACCTACTTCTGGAGTATCGACAGCTCCAGTTTCTACTATTCCTACATCAACTCCTCAAGCCTCTTTACCACAGTCGGGACCTACAATTTAGACTTTGGTTCAGATGCCTGTAGGAAAACCTGGTCCAAGTACGGTTGTCACAAGTCAACCACATTTCACTTATCAACCATACCAGGGATAGTACCAATTCGGTCATGCTGTTCAAAGCCCTGTTTACTAGTATCAACCATACCCTGGATATACTTATCAGCAACCTCGACAACCCCAGTTTGGTCTGATTAATCCTGGTTTTCCGGGAGGATATAATATTCCAAATGCAAATCCAATTCCAATTTATCCTGGATATCCACCTCCTGGGGCTGGTCTTATGACCCAAGGTTTTCACGACCGTAACTGTCAGTTACCATTTATTGCAACTTTAGACTTGCCTGATTTGTTGCGCCTTACGAATGATCCAATTAATTATCTTCTGTTTTGGATGCCAATGCCGAATAAGTTTCCCAGTGATATCCCAAAGTTTGAGGGTAAGTTAGGAGAGGATCCGTCAAACCATGTGATGACTTATCACCTCTGGTGTGCATCTAATTCCATTATCTATGATTCAATTCTCTTACGTCTTTTTCAATGCACTCTGATTGGTCTTGCTGCCAAGTGGTAGATTGAGTTACCACGAGCCTCTTTTTATAATTTTAGTCAGTTAGCCACTTCTTTCTTAAATCATTTTCAGTTTCCTGTTAGATACGACAATGGCACGAAATTATTAACTTCATTAAAACAGTCAACGTCCACATATATTTCTGATCATATACATGAATGGTGACATAGACGTCGTTTAGTGAAAGTTTTTATTCCGGATCAAATTTTAGCAGAATGGTTCATTAAATCATTATTACCTAAAATCATTGAGGATGTAGCTAAGGCAGGAGTTTTACTGAAGAGCAAGTAATTTCTCAGGCTCAGTACCTTGACCTTGTTTATACGCAGTCGGGTTCTTTACACAAAAAATCCCCGACCTTCCGAAACAAAATCAAATAACTGCAGCTCCTTTAGGGTCTCATGCCGTTGATGGTATGATTGGTTCAGTCAGTACCAAAAGAAAGAAGAAATCTTCAAATAATTCTTCTCCTATTCTAACTTTACCAGATTCCTTGACATGAGACTCTTCCATTGAAATTCTTGCCGATATTCATGTCGTAGAATCATCTGCGGCCAAATCAAAATCTGGTGGTAAAAAGAAGGCGAAGAAGAAAAATAAACAAAACTCAAAAGAGAAATCAGATAAAACTGAATCTACTGACGAGAAACGTAAACCTCACTATCCTTGTCTCATTTGTGACGAGGAGCATTTTACAAGAGATTGCCCACATCGAGCTAAGGTTGCGAAAATCGTCAAAGGTTCTCAAACGCCTGTTGTCTTGAAGGATCCTTTTCCTAGCCAAGATAGTAAGATGATTGGTTCTCCCTCAAATGCCTCAGAAGAACCCATAATGATGATGTCTCATGTCAGGATTGTGACGCGATCGCAAGATTATGGTAGTAAAAATCCTGTTGGTGGTAAGGAAGCATAATCTTCTAATTCAAACATATCAACTTCAACTCCTTTTGGTTCTGATCGCTATAGATCAAGAAACCTAACCCAGACTTAGTAATCAAACTTGCTGCTAAAGGTATACTTTGGAAGTTAGCTCTCAATCCACATGCAAGAGCTGCTCATAATTATAACATTGTTGAAGACTTAGCTATTTCCCCTTCGGCAATGTCGGCTTTGGAGGTGCTGTAATCATGTCCAGCACAACGTAAATTACTATTTTCAGCTATAGGAGCTGTTGATATTTAGGATTCGAACCTTATAATCTTCAATTTATAGAATAGTACACCTCGCCTACCTCATCAAATGGCTTTCCAGATTCCAGTGTTAGTAAAAAACAGACCTTGCTTTAGGAATAATTGATGAGGGAGCTTCTACATGTATTATTTCGATTCAGTGTTGGAGATCGCATGGTTCTCCTACACTCAATCAATCCCCGATGATTCTAAAGGCTTTTGATGGTTGAGGGTTTCATCCTTTTGGCATTTTACAGGATTTACCTATAGGGGTTGAAGGCAAAACTGTAAATCTAGATGTGGAGGTGGTTGATGCCCCTCTAGATTACAACCTTCTCTTGGGTCGTAGTTGGTCTTATGCTATGACTGCTATTTTTTCGTCGGTCTTTCGGCTTATCAAGTTTCCTCATAATGGAAAGATCTTTACCATAGACCAGCTAACTTATTTTTCATCCGAACCAACCTCTTCTGAAAGTATTCAACATGTCGGTAAAACAACTATCCCTTATAAGGATGTTGGGGTAGGATTGATTAAAGATTCTGGTTTACTAGGAACTTTTTCCTTTCCTCCTCCTAACTTATCGCCTTCTATTGCAACTATTCATATGATTTCATCGAACACTATTGCTTTTGATGATCCTTGGATCATACCTTTCGATTCTGAGGTGGATTCATTTGGTGATGTGATGCCTTTGAGTCCCTTTGAAATTGCATATCAGGTTGTACAGTCGTTTTCTGACCCTTGTTCAACCGAAATTGATCCAATGAATGTGGTCCATGGAGAATCACTTTCAATATCAACCTCAGATTCAACAACATTTTATGATCCTGTTCATACTGATGAGCAAATTCGTGAACTTTTATCTGTTGATGATTTACCATGGGAAGATCTTCATCATCGATCTTCATTTTTACCTGAGCTTGATCATCTTGAAAATGATTTTTCATCTATTTTTACTACTGATTATGTCAAAGAACCACAGAATCCATTGCAACATCCTGATTCTGAGTTAAATTTAGGAAATATCTCTCGAACGGTTCCTATTGACATTTTAGTTAAACCCAGAATTATTGAAAACATTCATATAGGTGCTTCATGTACGGACGATCAACTCCAAACTTATAAAGCCCTATTTCAAGAATTTTGCGATGTGTTTGCCTATTCATATGAAGAAATTCCAGGAATCGATCCATCAATTGTTGTCCATGAAATTAAAACTTACCCAGATGCTAAACCTGTCCGGCAACGTTTGTGTCAGATACATCCGCAAAAATCTGCTACTATTAAAGCTGAAGTTGAGAAATTACTTCGAGCAGGTTTCATTTATCCAATTCCTTTAACGGATTGGTTATTGAATATTGTTCCTGTTAACAAAAAGCAAGGAATGATAAGAATATGTATCTATTATAGGGATATTAATCAAGCTTGTCCTAAAGACAATTATCCAACCCCCTATATCGATCAAATTATTGATGATTGTGTCAGCAATGAAATGTTCTCCTTTATGGATGGTTTTTCTGGTTACAATCAAATCAACATACTCCCTGCTGATCAACCAAAAATGGCTTTCATTTGTCCATGGGGGACATTTGCTTCTTGCAAATTACCTTTTAGATTGAAGAACACTGGAGCAACTTTTCAAAGAGCTATGTCTTACACATTTCATGACATTAAGCACATTGCGTTGCCTTATCACGATGATTTACCTGCCCATTCATTACGTATAACAGATCATCTCACTCATTTACGAGCAATCTTTATGAGATGTAGGCATTATCGAATTAGGCTGAATCCACACAAATGTGTTTTCTGTATAGAAACAGGTCATTTACTGATATTTATTTTTTCTAAAGCCGGCATTCGTGTCGATCCCTCGAAGGTGGAAGCTATTGTCAAATTACCTCCTCCTTCGACTCTTTGCCAACTCCAAAGTTTGCAAGGGAAAGCAAACTTTTTTTGTCATTTCATTCCTAACTACGCTAAGATAACAAAGGGTTTTACTAGGTTGTTGAAATAGAATACTCCATTCTTTTGGAATGAGATAGCTGACAAATCTTTTGATGCACTTAAACACACGTTGACCCATGCACCATTATTGTATCCTCCCAACTACAACCAGGATTACTTCTTGTACCTCGCCGCTTCTCATTCCACCATCGGGATGGTTTTAGTTCAAGAAGATGAATTAAACAGTGAAAATGTGATTTATTATCTTAGTCGAACTCTGAATCCGACTGAGCTTAAATATTCACATGTGGAGAAATTGGCCTCGGCAGCTGTTCAAGCTGTCCAAAGATTTCGTCATTACATCTTATTACGCAAAACTACAGTAGTTTCTGACTGTAACCCTATGATCTATATTTTGACCAAACAATTGCTAGGGGGCAAGTATTCCAAATGGATAGTTATCCTGCAGGAATTTGACTTGGAATTTGAAAAATCCAAGGCAAAGAAATCTTTGGTTTTTGCGGAACTGATATGTGATTTCCCGTGTGCTGATACTGAAACTATGGCGGAAGAGCCTATTGCAAACGAATCCTTGTTTCTTATGAGTACTCTTGATCCAGGGTATGGATATATCATTGTTTATCTCCAAACCCAATCTTTTTGGCCTGAAATTTCACGATCTCAGTGACGGAAAATACGTTTTCAATCCCAACAATACAATATTATTGGTGATACACTCTATCATCGTGGGGCAGATTCTATTTTCTGACATTTTTTAACTCATGAAGAAGCTGAAAAGGTTCTAAATGACTGTCACTCTGGAGCATGTGGCAGTCATATGTCTGGGTATGCCACAGCCCAAAATATATTGTGCGCTGGTTATTTCTGGCCATCTTTATTTAAAGACTGTATCTATGCAGTCCGGAAATGCCACAATTGTCAAATTTTTTATCATAAGATGCGTGCTCCACCTACTCCTCTCCACCCTATAATTTTCGTTGGTCCTTTCACAAAGTGGGGTATCGAATTTATTACATGTAACCCTCACTCAGCCGAGGGGCATGCGTATATCATCCTTGCGGTAGATTATTTTACTAAGTAGGCTGAGGTGATGCCTACATTTTCGGTAGACGGCAAAATTGCTGCAATTTTCATTTTCAATCATATAATTACTAGATTCGGTGTTCCTCAAGCAATTATTACTGATCATGGGAGTCATTTTCGAAACATCATGATGACTAAACTGACAGATCAACTTGGCCTGCGTCACGATAGTTCTACTCCATATTACCCACATGCTAATGGTCTGGTTGAAGCTATCAACAAATTTCTAGTTACTATGATCCAACGAGTCATTGGTATTCATAGGTCGAATTGGCATAACATGTTATTTTCAACACTTTGGGCATATCAAACCTCAGTAAAAACATCAACTGGTTTCACTCATTTTCAACTAGTCTACAATTTGGAAGCAGTGTTACCCATTGAATGCAAAATTCCGTCATTGCAAATAGCCATAGAATTACTCCCAGCCACTTCTGAAGAGGAGAAACGTTTGTTGTACTTAGCTCAGCTAGATTAGAATCGACGTGACGCTGCATTAGCAATCGAAACTCATGCCAAACGAATAAAAGCTCAGTACGATCGAAATGTTTCACCTCGTAATTTTTTGGAAGGAGACCTAGTCTTACTATACGATCAAGCAAACAATAAGCTAGGGGATGGAAAATTTGTACCTATGTGGCATGGTCCTTATGTTGTTAAGCAAAAGCTGGCAAAAGGGGCCTATGAATTGGTAGATTTTGACAGTGTCTCTTTGGGTAAACCCAGAAATGGTCTTTATTTGAAGAGATATTATGCTTAAATCTAGGTGTGGAGATTGTTGTTAGATTAGTTTCTTTCTAGCTAATGTGTTTAGATTAGAAATGTGTGCCTCGTTTAGAGAGTGTTTTTATCATTATTCCTGCTCATGTTGATTTTACTCTTGATATTGTAGATGTCGATGTCTCTTCAAACATACATTGGTTTCGCTGATGGTGCTTATTGTAGTACACAGAACATTTCTTCCGCAGCTTGGGTTATCTATTCACCCTCTGATGAGTTAGTATCTATGCATGGGGTAAGCCTCGGTCAAACAACAAACAACATTGCAGAGTATAGTTCAGTGATTGAGTTATTATCTAAATCCATCTCATTTAGGATTCGGATTTTGATTGTTAGGTTAGATTCTGAACTCATTGTATTACATCTTAACAAATTTTATGCAATTTAGCAGATGCAGTTGCTTCTCAAATGTTAAATAGACATTTGCAATAATCAAACAGTAAATTAAAAAACATTCCATAACATGTTATATAAGATAGCCAGTAATAGTGATATATCATAGCATAGAAGTGTGTCAAATATACATCGTCTTCGATCATAGGTTGAAAAACACCTTATGATCGACAAAATGATAATGCAAAAATACAATAAATGTCGTGTGAGTCTACAAAAGCGATCATCCTATCCCTAGTGATGATCACGATAAGAAACCACTACTCGGGCCACCCTACAAAGGAACCTCCTAAAAGGTCTTAGGACCCCAATCACATAACGTTGTAACCTAAGTGCAATATCATCTATGCTAGTCTCTGGAATATCTTCTGTCAAACGCTCTAGATGATTTTCCAATTCAGTTAGGAACTCTGTAGATTGGTCTTGTGGAGCCAGTACTGCTGCAGCTAGGTGTCTCCTCTCATAGGGCTGTAGAGCGGCTGGTCATCGTGGACCCACATCTGCATTTGAAACTTTTTATTATCAGTTTTGGATGATTTAAAAATAAATAAATAAATTAGTTAAAACTTAGAAAATGTTGAGAATGATTTTAACTTAATCATCCCACTACTCTCCTGGTGGAAGAGTCATGTCTGGGTCACCACAGTAATCCATCCTAGCATATGGAAAATCCTAAATCACAAAAATTTGGTTCCCCAACCAACGAAAATACTCAGGCGGAAATCGAACAACCTCTGAACCCTCCTTAGGATGACGGGCCATCACTGCAACCTAGCGCATTATCCTAGGCTCTCGGGGAAGTCTAGCCTCAACGGAAAACTGTTGTGGGACCAACATCAGGACCCTCTCCAGAACAAAGCTCACAACCAATAAAACATATCCAAAGTTTTTTAGTTGTCCGTTCTTTGCTCTAGTTAGTTGGCCTTTTACATTTGCCAACATAGCTTCGCACCAGTTGAAGATGGTACCTCGATAACAATCTACTGCCATTCGCATTTAGGATCTAGTAGCTACATGCAATGCTGCACTCCTGCATAGTCTGGTGACATTGAACGCGATAACCTTAAGTTCAAGATGGGCGATAGTTTTAATATCGATCCGTTTTTCCGTTGTTTGTTCATTGCAAAACTCCAATCGGAGACTAGCGACAGACTGGCCACCTGCCCTAGTCCCGAAAAGAGATAATTGTTCGCCTCTCTTGGGAAAACCAGTCAAAAAATATATGTCCTCTAGCTCAATTTCAAGCCAATGGCCACCAATCATGAAACACTGGTCCTATATGTTCCACCTGTTTACCAGCCATTGCAAGAAGTCTACTTGGGCCCTCATGCCGGGTATGGCCCAGAATTTAAATAGTCAACATGCTCTCAATGCATCCAATGTGAGTTGATGATTATTGTGGCTAGGTCCACATCTTCGTGCTTGCGTTCCCTCCAAATAAGCATTTTGTATGTCCTACATTGCACAAAAGACATATTAGAACAATTTAGTTCAAAAAAATTTGGGTGGAAATGGAAAAAATTGAAGTTTTAAAACCTATTTCGCGGGGTCTGCACCCGCTAGTTAGGGAAAATGTGTAGGTCTGCACTCGTCCTTAGTGACAGGTGCGGAACTCTGACTTTTTCCTTTGTAGAAAAAATATGGGGTCCACAGGCGCCGCATGTTGCACCTGCGGACCCCCGCGAGCAGATTTTTAATCAAATTTTCCTTTAAAAAAATCAAATTTAAAGCCCTAAAATGAAATGTAAATGGTTGAAATGCAAAATAAGGATGATGTGGATTACCTGGAGGTGACAGTTTTTGATTCCAATGGACGGATTTTCCGCAATATTCACAGGAAGTTTCTTACCGAAAAGCTCTCTCTTCTCACTCTAAAGTCAAACTGTAAAAATGAATTTACAAAAGCCCTTTTTATAATCTTTTTTGAATAAATGAATTTTTAATTTATTTATTTTTTACTTTAAAAAGGTAATTTTTTGATGCATTTTTATTTATCTTAAACATGTATGAGTAATGTTTTGAGTTTTTGTGCAGAATATTGGATTTTCAGGGATAATTGGTCATTTTCAACAAAAAACATTGGAGTCCTCTTTAAGCTCTTTTTTGACTCGTAAAATATGAAAAGATTGTCGAGTTTTTCCTTTTTAAACTCGTTAAAATGGAATTAAAAGGATAGTCCACTTACAACTCTTTTCTGACCGTGTAAACATGAAAAGATTGTCGGGCTTTTGTCGTTTCAAGTTCGATATTGGTTATAAAATGATGTGTCTTTGATCACTTTTTTACTTTTTTGGATCAGGGCCACTAATAATGAAAATTACTCCTTGATCGTAATGGTCAAGCGGTTCTCTCAAGTATTATTTTATACTTTTTCGGGCTTGGGAGACACAAATTTACAAAAAAGGACATCCATGGAGTTTTCTTAAGTTTTTCTTCTGACTCGCTAAAATTGAAAAACACCGAGTTTTTCCTATATTGGACTCGTTAAAATTAAACAGTAAAGGACCTATTCAATTTTAAACAGGAACGAACCACTCCTTCTTAGTGTTCGAATTTTAAACTAAGTTGGACTCATACGAAGGATGATCTTATAACCAAGCAAATGTTATCCTCCTCAAGCTTGTCAAAAATAAAGAGGTACTTGCTAGAAATGGCAGGGGAAAAGAGAGAAAAATGAACCTGTTTGTTATACTTTGTGTTTTAGAAAATCATTTAACCACTCTTGAACACGACACTTTTTTTTCACCTGGGTTGGGAAATCCTTTGCCTAGCAGTTAATCAAACCATATTGAAAGTCTTCAGCCGGTTTATGGGTATTAGCTTTGGGTCAATTGTCACCGAACCATCTGCAGTTTCGTTATGTGTTCAAGACGTCAGTGCAAATAAACCATTCATCTGCAAAATATCTGTCATCCATCTTGACCATCCCTGAGTTAGTCCTTTCCAATATATTTCTTCAAACTTGATCTATGATTTCGTGTTGGGCTTGCTTACGACAGATCGCTTTATCGACTTCATCTCATTATCTAGAAATATGATCTAGAAATCGTCAGTACCTTGGAATCTGCATGCCCTAATGTCAGGTTTATCGCCTTCGACGACGGGTTGCATCATTGACCTTCGATCAAAGGATTCTATGACATGTTCGACATCAGCTCATCTATTCACATTTCATGGATTGTACTGAGTACTTTGAGAGCCATTGACATTACAGGTGGTTTCTCTCACACTTGTTAACAGTTCACATCATTGACTGGTAATCAAGGGGTTTCTACCATGTTCGACTTCGACACATTCATTCACATGGATAGAATCGTACTAGTTCGGGAAGCAGAAATCAAGACCCTGGATCTAGTTTCCACCATCCGGGCTATGAGGAATTTTGTAATTAATTATACAGTGGACTATTCATAAACAGATGGCTGCACCCATACTGTGTCTACATATGTCTATGTTTGTGATGTATTACAAAATCATTCCTGTATCAGAGCAGTTTAGTTAGTTTTCTAGTCAGTTTTGATCTATGGGAATGCCTACCTCATCGATGATATGTTCACATACACATATTTTGTATTGAATGTTTTTAAAGGTTTCGACCAGGGTATCCACAGGATGATATTTGAAATGATAAAGTACTTCACTCTTCTTAGATGACAAATGTTATCCTCATCTATTACAGACTTTGCACTTTAGGGGACAATCTGTTTCACAAAATATTGACACCATGACATTCTGCAATTGGTGTGAGTCTATCACCACTCATACTTTCCTCCTTTGCAAGTCTTAAACTTCAGTTCTTCATGTCAAGCGTTGAAAGTAAGAGAAAGCCCTTAAAAGTCTCTAAAACTCTGGTTCCGCACTTTCTCTTAGCATTACCTGCGGTCCCACACCTAATGGTCATGTCCCCTGTGCACCTGACCGCTTTGTCTCTATGTAATGGGTGCAGACCCCTGTAAAAGTCAAAAAGACGCAAGTTACATTCTTAAAAACTCACTTTGAGTCATTTCTGGAAGCTTCTAGAAGGAATATTGAGGTGGCAAGTTCGCTCCTTTAAGGTTCATGCATCCCATACCTTAAGGAGCTAACCCCTTGATGTGAGGAGCTTATTCCTTTGAAGGAGGACTCTATCCCTTCATAGGTGGACCTATGACCTCCCTCCTTTGCACTATAAAATGAAGCCTTGGGTTGGTTACTTGAGATGTCGAAAGTTGAATATTTTTGAGGTGAAATGCTGTTGGAACTTAGTCTTCCTAATAGAGCTTTTGTGAGGAAATATTACATACCTTGTTGATCTCATTTGGAAGAGTGTGAGGCTTGTCAAAGTAGAGGAGATTCTTGTTTCGGACCTTGGGAGGAGCTTGTACAATATCAAGGCACCAAAGGTTAATACAATCAAGTTTATTTTTCTCAATAAGCTGTGCTTTATGGTTTATTTCATGGATTCCTTGATCACCATGATGAATATGATTTATTATATTAGCTATGCAGGTGTTATTTGATGTGTGCTTGTTTGTGATTGTAGGTTCTCAAAAGGAAACTCTTTCGGACAGTTGAAGCATGGCTGCCACAAACTAGCGTTGGACTTAAGGTAGGGTCTAAAATACCTCTTTAGTTTTTATTAATGAATTGCAATATGTTTAGAGAAAGGTAGATTTGCTTGTCCTGCTTGTTGCTAGATACCTTTTGATACTAGGGAGATCGGTCTTGTCCGCAAGACTGATTTATCCGGCCAACACCTGTGAGATCTATCTGTAAACATTGAAATCGATCTGTACTTTATGAAACAAACTCCATACCCCAATGGTAATCTAGTTATCAGCCAACCATTCAAATAAAAATCAAACCTTAAAATTAATAACTAGCCTAAGATTCAATACAACAAAGTTAAATCTTAGAGAGAGAGCCCTCTTTGAAGCTGGCAGGGCTAGATCCCAGCTTCCAAAGTAGGTTTGTGGTTACCTTTGTGATTTTCTTCTGCAACCTCAAAAAATTACAGAGTGTTAACATTCTGGAAACTATACTGGGGACTTAAAAATAATCCTTCATTTCATTTTCATAAGTATAATTTCCCTAGTTTATACATCTTTATTTCAAGAAGTCTAATGATCAAAATATTAGAAATAAAGGATTAGAGGTTGTTTTTCATTTTTAAAGATCTCGCTCTAGAAAGAATTCATACCTGAGCCACTGCTGATCCGTGACCACTTGAAATTTTAGACAATTCTGAAAGGATACTAAGAAAAATAAGTTTAGTTGAAAACCAAGGAAGCAATATCCGCCCTTTCTAGGGAAAATTCCCTTCCTAAAAACCTCGATACCATACAAGATAGTCAGTTCGACTTACCTTTTGAACACAGTATTTTTAGGACCAAGCCTAAAACTTTTGTTGATCAGACAATGGTTGATGAATCAATTCTTTAGCCTTACAAACGAATAAGACCATATGTTGAACCTGATTTGGATCAGAAATCCCTCCACAACTTCGACAAATTGTAGGATCTTGTGTCAGCACTTTATTAGGTCATACATCAAGCTTACATTCAACAATCTATTGAACATTCCGCTCTTACTATTGCAGCATTAGCTTCCTCTTCCCAACTGGTTAATCCAACATCACTCAACCCTACCTCTTCTGTAATTTCTACCACTTATCCAGTAGTATCATAAATAGTCACCCAACCAATTACCACAAATCCTATATCTGCACCTCCCTTAAGACCACACATTGTTCTACCCATCATGGTTGCTCATTATGCGCATGATATGCCCTAATACTATCAAACCAGGATTCCCAAATTCGATATCATTGGTGCTATCAATGCACAACAACACATAGATAAAATGTACGACTTCTTCGATATTCATGACGTATATGGGAATGATGTAAAGGTAAGGCTTTTTGTCGAGAGCTTAGGTGGAGAAGTAAGAAAATGGTTCAAAAACTTAGCAGCAGGTAGTATAATTGACCTCTTTATTTTTCACCAATCTTTCCTAAATAGGTGGGAAACCAAAAAGAGTCATCTATAGATCCTTAATGAATAGAAAAACCTTAAGAGAGGACCTAATGAAACTGTAGAAGAGTACTATGATAGGTTTAATAAGGTTTACAATGCAATCCTGACTACAATTAAACCACCCCCGGGCTTGGCCCTAATACATTTCCCAGAAGGATTCGATGTTGATATGTCTTATAAAATGAGATAAAGAGATCCCTCTACCTTAGAGGAAATTCAAGCAAATGCGCTCAAAGTGGAGGCTAATTTATTAGCCAAAAAAGCTAAATTAAAATCTGAAAAATAGTAACAATAAAAGAGGAACCTTCATCTTCTTCTTCCACTGATTATAAAATAGACAGTCTACTAAGAACAATGGAGAAAATGATGGATAGAATCAGTATAACTGATAGGGCTCCTCCAAGAGAAAATCAAATTGGGCAAATAAGGAATCCAAACTTTAGAAGAAATCAACCCCAGATCAAACAAAGGGACCCAAAAGGTCTAGACCAGTAGGTAAGACCTCCTTTCCAAGAAAATTATACATATGAGGAGGTTGAGGTAGCTGATGATACAGAGGACACTCAAATAAATTTAATGGGAGTAAATGATAATGACTCTATTTTTCTTACTGAGGAAGAACAAGACCTTTTCCTATTATCCCAGGATGAAATAGAGCTTGAAGAATTAGAAGAGTGTAAAAAGGGTTTTGAAAATGAAATTATTGGAAGTCCATAAGAAATACAACCTGAGGAGTATGAAAACACAAGATACTCCAAAAGCTAGCTGATACACCTTCCAAGAAGAACGTTGAGATTCTTGTTAGAAAGAATCTTGATGTTCCAATCCAAAAAAAACTTGATACTGCATCCAAATCAATTCAAACTAATGACCCCTCTACCAACCAACAAAGAGACATATCCCAAAAGGATTTGGCTGATAAACAAGAGGCTTCCAATTTAAATAAAGCTTAAACATCATTTAATATAGAAAATGAATTGGTGAAACTCAAAATACCCATTCCTTTGACAAAATTAATGAATAAAACTGCCTATAGATCATAGGTAATGAAAGCTCTGAGCATAGGAGAGAACACTGATACAATCAATGTATTAGATGATCAACCTAAAATATTATTTGACCCTGAAGTCGATGGTAAACTTCAAGAGGGATATGTACCTCCCTTTTATGTTAGTTTGACCATTCATGATAAAATCTTACACAATGTTATGCTTGACTCAGGGGCCTCCCACAATCTTATGCCTAAGGTAATCATGGAGAAATTGGGATTAGATATAACCAGAAGGTATAAATATTTGTATTCATTTGATTCCAGTTAAGTAAAGTGCCTTGGACTTATAAAGGATTTATGTGTCAACTTAGTCCAAATACCAGCCAAAAGTGTGCTAATGGACATAGTTGTTGTTGATATACCTCCCAAATATGGCATGCTTCTTTCTTGTTCATGGGGAGCCAAACTCCAGGGAACCTTACAGATGGATATGACCTACACTACAATCTCGGTATTTGGTCAGAATAAGAGACTTTATATGGAGAAAATCATGAAATTCATGGTCACAAGTCAAGAGATACCTAATAATTATCCCTAATACTTTGTCCATTTAGATCGTGACTCATTTATTTTGTATAATGATGGAAATGCACAAGAACAAGTTCCTAATCAAATCATTGTTTTTTTCCATAGTGAGGAATGTCAAACATTAATAAGTGAACAACATAAATCAGAACAAGTTTTATGGAATTTTAGTTTTTATGGATTTGTTAGTAAAGAAGGGGCAGATGTTGGTATATGGGTTTCCAATTCTTACACTCATCACTCAAAGAGTCATTCCTATAAATTGAATTTCCAATGTTATAATAATGTAGCAGAGTAGGAAGCCTTAATCTTAGGGTTACAACTTTTAAAGAAGTTGGGTGCTAAATGTATTGCCATTCATGGAGATTCTGAGTTGGTAATAAAACAAATCAAAGGAGAATATTATGGAAAACATCCAAGGATGAGAGTGTTATCACTCAGGTTGTTCCCCAAAGTTGTAAGAAAGGGAATACGGCCGAGGTAACCACAGACCAATCTTTTAGATACAGATTCTAGCTAATCTGCATCCAGAGAGGGCTCTCTCTTTATAATTTAGCTTTGTTTTGAGGTATATTAGGCTAGCTATGAAGTGCAAGGGTTTTGTTTTGAGTTTGGTTGGAGGGATGGAAATTCAATAGGACAATGAGGTAAGATTGAAGAGTTTCAGTCCATTGGGCATGATGGAGTCAAAGAAGGATAGCTTCATGGATTAGGTTTCTTATCAGAGGAGGTATCACAGAGCAAGGTACTCAAATATGGGACAATTAATAGGCTGAAATCAGATGGAATGGAATGGAGTCAATGGGTGAAGGGCAATTAAGAATCCTTCATCATGTTGACAGAGGGAAAATGGTTGACTACTGTTAAGGAGCAGTTAAGAATTCCTTAGCAAATATTCAAGATGAAAGAATCAGGGGAAACGGGAGCAATTAATAATTCACTGTTTATTCTAATTATGAAGGAAACATTGATAATAATAAAGACTGAACACAGAGTGCAATCAAGCAAATTTTGAGTTATTCTTTCTCTCTATTATTTAGATCATGAAACACAGATGATATAATAAACATAGAAACTGCAAAATGCAAGTTAGAAGGGACTTATTGATCCATAAGATGATTCAAGAATTCTATAACACGGTCCTCAGCATCAATTCCTGATTCAGTAAGCCAGAAAAAAATGGTTCCAACAGCCTTTTATTCTAGAAAACTTCAATATTACAGTCAGAGACTATGAACATCTACCAACCAACCCCAAATACTTTGTTTGGGGGGGGGGTGGGGGTATTTATACAAAAAAAATCAAAATATCTTACATAATATCTAATAGAAATAATATTTGGTGATCATTAATGCGTTTTACAAAGATAGAGACAGATAGTCTTAAAAACAGGGGAACAATAAATTGATGCTATGTTGGTTGTTTCGTATTTATGAGATGTACTGGAGGTAGGTGCTGCAAGTTGGTTCACGACCATCTTCTACTGATACTTTGTGCTAGTTGTTCTGCCTTGGCTGGACTTTCTTTGACATTGACGTGATGCGCTTTGACCCGCATGACTCTGATTCATTTCTGTTCTCCGCATTATAGTAGATGGTCCAAAATTTTCAATTGACCAAAGATAAGTTTATAGGATCTCTAGCATACTTTGCCACCACTCTGGTCCTGGTAATTTATGTCTCTGAAGCTTCCTTAAAGTTTCGTTAGCCTTTGTATCTGAAGAAATTAGGTGGGATGGTGAACAGATGCTTCACCTCGTGCTCTATGTAGAACACATTTTCCAGACTGTCATATAGGGCTTTGCTAGAGGGAAGTGCCTTCTCTCCTGAAGTACTTGATGATGTATTAACTTGATCAACAACATATGTATTCAGTTTATGTACATAGTCTTTTTGTTTCATCAGACAATCATTACTTCCCAAAGGACTTGGAAAACCTTTTTGATGCAAGACTGTAAAATTTTCTGTGAAAGAATTAATTTCTACCTGCATGTCCTAGCATCTTCTTTCCAAATTTTTCATTAGAGTTCTCATGGTTAGAACTCTCTTGATGTCTAGAATGGTACCTGTTCTGTCTCTAATTTCCAATGCTTCCAATTCTTCACTAGTCTTTGTGTTCAAAAAATGTATTAGCTGGTTAGCTTGCTCAGGCATTTGTCCCAATAAAGCTCTTGTTTTTTGAATCTCTACTTGGGCCACTCTTATCAAGTCAATCTGCTCATAAATGGTTTGGATAGACCTCCACACATCACTAAGGGATTGAGTGATGTTGGTCCACAAAATTCCCCTGATTTCTGCTAGAGGTTTATGTAAAGAGAGGTCCTTTACTAATGCTCTCACTTTGTTTTCCAACGTTTTGATCTCCTTGTTTTCTCTACCACATTCATCTTGGATTTATCATAACTCTATTCAACTTTTGCCAATTTTTCTTTTACTTGCTTCAGCTTTGATACTTGGAGTTTCAATTCCTCCATGGCTTTTATTAATTGCTTTTTTCTCATGCATGTACTGCTACCTGGTGCTGCTTCTGCTGATGTTGCTCATGTGATGATCTCTACTGTTGATGCCGGGACAGTGGGAGGCAATGCTGTTATAAGTGTGGAGGGGGGAGCAGTTACTGTTGGGACTACTTCAAATGGTTGGGAGGTCGACTCTCCCTGCTTTTCTTTTAGAGCTTTCTCCAATGCCTGCTTTGTCTCACTCAATCTCTCATTTAGTCTCATGAGTAGGTCCATCATGTCCTCTTCAGATTTCTTCTGTACAACATCTACAATCTGTGGATGCATGGAAGGAGGAATTTTGAGTTGTTTTCTCAATGCAGCGATGTCCTCTTCTTTCTTCCTCATCAGTGCCTTTATGCCTTTGGCATCTTTAGGATCATGTCCCAGTTCAATGATAATTTCTTCCAAGGATTTGATCCTGTTGTCCTTTGCTAGAGAAGAAGCTTTCTCCAAATCTAACTGAGCGGAGGAATTATTCAAGGAGTTTTGCAATTTATGGGCTAACATAGCTTTATCAGCTAGCATGGAGTATACCATCTCTCCAATCTGTTTGTGCAGCTCAATCTGGTCTATTGGATGAATATCCTTGGACAAGACCTCCAGATTTGTCCTGATGTAATCAACTGCTGATTGTGGTTGCTGCACCTTGGGCTTAAAGTAACTCATGATCATTTTGCCCTCCTTAATGACATAGGCAGACATCAACCTTTGATGTTTTGTGGGGGCCATCTTAAGATACTGGTTATAAATCTACAGCCTTAGTGGATCATTTCTAGCCTTTATCTCTGTGAATGTTCTTTTAATGGTTGAGGTCTGCTTACTTGGTGGCCTAGTGATGAAATTTCCACACTATGCTACCTTTCTAGATCCTACCTATGTGAGCTAGTTGATGTCTCTATTACTGGGGAAGTCTGTTGGCTGGTTACCCTCTCTCCTCTTAGACTTTCTATTGTTTCTTCAATGATTTTCTCTTCAGATAGAGGATTCAGTCTTTGCCCTTTTTCCCCTGGTTGTTCTGCAGGCCCACTCATAGGTGTGGCTTCTTCCTTACCTCTTTTCTTGCCTCTTTCCTAATTTAGAGGAGTCTATAATGCAGGAATCTTTGTTGCTTTGGTTTGGACCGGAGGAATTTTCCCCTACTGATCAGTCATTGCTTGCTGCTCTGTGCCTGCCACTTCCTTGCCCTTAGAAGACCCTGTAACTAGTGTGCTAGTCTCTTGTATAGGCTGCTGTGAAGTTCCAGCAAAGGATGTACCCACTCCAGTTTGCTGAGGCAGCTTGAAAGATACATGTCCAAAAGAGTCTAGGTCAAGAGTCTTTTCGAGATCTTTCATAGCTCTTTCCATCTTTTCTTGTTCAGTAATTTCTTCTATTAATGTACACTCTACCCACTCTTCTTGATTAGTAAATTGTTCAATTTCAGGGATCCTATGATGTATATAAGCTGAAAGCCTGTTTCTTACTTTTCTGTCACTTATAAAGCTATTCGGGTCATATGGCACCCACCAGAAACTTTTCTTCAATTTAAGGTCTTCCCCTAACATCTTATCAACATCTTCCTATGCCTCCCTCTTGTAACTGGTTTCTTATTCTCAGCTGAGCCTTTTTCTTTACATTGCAAAAGTGTGTTAAATCTTCATTGATAACCTGCCTGAAATACTCCAGTGCAAGCAGTCTCATGGGCACATATTTGGGCAGCTTGTAAGGGCACAGTTCACAGCCATATATTCTAATTTCAGTGTAATTCTAGTAGAGGTACCAGTCACCTATCTTGTATTGTCTGGAAAGCTGTAAAATCTTCTTTATATCACCAGAGAGCCTAGGAGGAGGAGCTCCTATCAATAGAGTGGAGGTTGGATGTACAAACAGGTCAATGAATTCATAGTAGGTATAAGGGGATTCACAAACATTGTGGAAGACGAGGTCCAAAAGATAACAGACCTTCGCTGTCCTTTGGAATCCAATTTCCTGATGGGAAATGAAAAGTTGTCTCGTTGATAGTATAGCAGAAGGTGGTATATGAATGAGGTATATTTGAAGACTCCTTCTCTGTCCAAATTTATGAATTTCTCATTGATTTTATTGGTAATGAAATAGGCATGATCATATTTGACAGCAGGGGGTTGTCTTGGAGTAAACATTGACAACATAACTAAGTTGGTCACATCAACAAATTCATTGGTTTTGAATCCCAAGATAAAGGATACCATGTCAAGAATAAGCTTGCATGTTTTAGTGAACCAGGAATGCACATAGGGAGGTGGGCCTTGGGGCTGGAAATCTGGTTTCATAAATAATTTAGCAATTCGGGCTATTTCTTAATTGGGCAATTGAGAGTCTTGCTCAAGCAAAAATCCCATGGAAAGAGGTGCAAGGGGCTGAGTGGGATGGAAGTGTAACATCTCATTGATAGATTCAGTAGTTATGTAGAAGAGAACAGTTTGTGATGGGGTCATAACTGCTTTACTGACAGGGTCATAGTTGGCACAGAATTGGTGAATAATATCTGGGAACACATTGAGTGAGGGAAGGTAATACCTAGGGAGATTAGATTCTCATATTCCATAGATATCAGAGTTGCTCAGATGACTATTCCTAATTCGACAAAATGCCTGGAGATGGTTTATATCACCAGATAATTCTTTAATTTGAAAATCTTTGTCATCAAAGGGTAACCAATCTTAGTCTTTATGAGGTGCATTGAGGGGTGCCACGTTCAGGGCCATGGGAGCTTCCATTTTTGGTTTTTGTATTTTTAAACTAGAGGTTGGGCTTCTGTAGGAAAATGGGAAAAACAGTAGTGGTTCTAGTCCTTGTATGGCAACTGTGAACTGTTTTCAGCTTGAATTTGGCTCTTTTAGGTAAAATTCATAGAGGAAAAATGAAATTACAGGTTCGGGAAGTGAAAAAGGGGTAAATACCTATGTTTAGGCGAACGACAGTGTGATTCGTAGGTTGACCGACGAGTTGCAGAGCATGACAGTGTAATTTCCTGGTTGGGTGGCAGACTGGGTGCTCGAGCAATCAACGAACATAATGTGCATGGAAATAGTTTACAGAGGAAGTGAATGAAAATGACATTTTCCCGATAATTTAACAAAATTTGGCTTTGGCGGGTACTTTTGACATTTAATGACAGGCGAGGAGACAGGTTGTCGTTTAGCGGAGGTATGGAATGGTGACGTGGAGGTGACGTGGTCATGACGTTAGCTGAGGGCTAGCGGGAGGGTGGTACGCGGTTTTGGCCCACACCGCTTATGATCTAAAGTGGTTTTGGACAGAGAGGCAGCGAGCATGGCGGGAGTGCGCCACGCGTTGATGGTGCGGGCGCAATACTGCCGACTCCCCGAGCGGTAAACTTCGGTAGCAGAGGGGTCGTGATATAGATCATGGGCCGTTGGATGAGCGGGCCCAAATCTGACGGTTGGCGCTCATTGGAGGTGACGCGGGGTTACGACGTGAGGCCCATACAATATATTAAAGTTTTATAACGCATCGAGGTCATTTACCATTGGTTTTCGAGGTTGCAGGCTTGGTTATTAATTAACCAAAGGTTAATTAATCCCATGTTTTCGCATGAAGGGTTATTATAAGGTTTCTGATAAACCTTTAATCCCCACTTTCATAATAATATGATTTATATTTAAACCTAGGCAGGGTATGTAGAATATAGGGATTTTAATGTATTAATACTATATGGGAAAGGGGAGTTTATACAAGGGATTTATATAATAAAATTATTGGTTAATATGAATATGATTGGAAGCAAGCGCTAAGTCTAATGTTAAAACTTAGGCTAAGGGAATTACAAGGTTTTTACACAAGAAATGTGGCTTTGTGCCTAAGTAAAATGTAGTTTTATTTAGGCCTTTTATGAAATGAGATGAAGTGATTTAAAAGGGATATTAAGCAGATCTTAATATCTTTGAGGGGAGATTAGTAAGTGATTTTTAGGAGAAATATGGAGGGTAGTTAGTTATGCTTCTTTCATAGTACCTATGATAGAAGTAAGATTTAATCATTCTGAAAGACAAAACTTATCACAAGTTTCATTCTGCAACATCAAAACTACCTACCCAGCCTACTATGCCTAACATTTTTTCTTCTTTTGCCATTGGTGCATTTGAACTGGCAAGCCCTCATTCTCTTATTTTCCTTTCTTTACATGCCAAGCCTATCTAAGTCTGCACGTATTTCATCCAAGGGCTCAGACTAGACTGTTGAGCTCCTTTGCTTCTCTACCTATCTAGTTATCTGCCAAGATTGAATAGTTTGGATAGATTTTATTCCCTATCTCTAAAACAGGAAATTGAAACATGAACTAGCCAAGATTAAGTTGTTTGGCCATTCATCATTAGTGGCATAAATCAACAAGCTGCACACCATCAAATTATTGCAAAAACAGAATAGTAGTGGCGTTTTGGACTTGCACACTTTCCTAACCTATTTGATTTGGGGTTCATTTCTTTCATTTTTTTACCATTTCATTCTTTTTTCCCTTTAATCTTTCTTTTAGGGCATACCCTCTTTAAATTTTTTAAATTTTCTGGTTTTTTGACAATATGGAAAACCTTTGCAGCAGGGAAAGGATGAACATATTAGGGATTTTAACCAGACAATCATGAAATATGACACCTATTGGTATAGGAGCATAACACTGGCTCCACTTGGGGATGGATTTTCCTGGTGAAAATTCAAGAACAGCAGGTCAGATGGCCTTATGTACAATCCTTGCTGCACTTTGAAATATTCCTTTGCTGCAAAATAGAAAAAATGTACAAAGGATCATGTAACATATATACATTTCTCTTGAGCTGATTCAAACAATTACATCTATTTTGGATAGCCTAGTTGAATCCTTTATTGTTATCTTTCCTACTCCCAAGTTTTCTTCTGCAACTTCTGATAAACTAAAATGAGGCAAAACAAAAAAAGTGGTAAAGTTCCTTGACTGTTCCTCAAAATTTTCTTCACACTCCTTCCTATTCTTATTGTTGTAGAAAGTTGTATAAATTGAACTTCCCTATGTACATGTTAGAGTCAGGATATATCAACAAACTGGATCAAAATAGTGTTTCAGCATCCGACCATTCACTGGTCCATCTTCTGCTTCTGCACCATCCAAGATTTTTAGAAAGTAGGTATTGTTGCCTTGTGAAGCCTGGATAATAAAAGGTCCCTTCCATAGGAAGTCAAACTTCCCATGTTTTCCTTTATCTTCTCTTATGGAGTCCCATTTCAAAAATTTTTCACCCATGTAAAAATCTTCATCCTTGGTCCTTTTATCAAATATCTTCTTGAGCTTTTCTTGTAATACCTGGGATCTTTGGTAAACCTCTTCTCTAGTTTGCTGCAAATGTATAGTTTGATTTATCCTTCTTTGGATGTCATTGGGTTGTACTTGAGCTTCTTGCAGTAATTTCATTATAGGTACCCCTAGAGATGAAGGAAATACAGCCTCCATACCATAGACTAGTTCATAGGGACTAGTTCCAATGGATCTCTTGGTAGTTAATATGTCTTCCCATAGTGCATTAGTAAGTTTCTTATGCCATTTTTTCTTATTTTCCTCCAATAATTTCTTAATGATATTGATCAAGATTTTATTAGATGACTCAGCTAGACCATTACCTTGCAGGTAATAAGTTGTGGAGTGGCGTAAGGTGATGTGGTACTTATGACAAAAACTTATCATTTTCTTGGATTTGAAAGCAACAGCATTATCAGTTATATCCTTTTTAGGACAGCCAAATCTGGACAAGATGTTGGTTTCTAAGAATTGTATGATCACTGAATCATTGGCCTGTCTATAAGGGATGGCTTCTATCCACTTGGTTAAATAATCGTGGCAGTCAGGATCCATTTATGTTGACCAAAAGAAGGAGTATGGATTTCCCCAATGAAGTCTAAACCCCATTGTTGGAATGGTCTTTCAGTGGAGATTAGTCTAAGGGGTAGAGGTAAAAGCTTCCTCTTGCTTTCAAAAATTTGACACTTATGGCAAGCAGTGACAAACTTTTTGACATCAGCAAACAAGGTTGGCCAGTAAAATCCAGCCCTTAGAATTTTGTCAGCAATCCATTTCCAGTTCAAGTGTCCACCACAGTCCCTGCATGAAATTCTTTGAGTACCTTATCAGCTTCATCTTTTATTAGACAATCTAATAGAACACCTTCATGATTTTTCCAAAAAAGAGCACCATCTAAAATACAAAACTTTGAAGCTTTCATTTTCAAAAACCTTTTCTTTGTTCTAGATAACCCTGGAGGAGCCTGCAGGTTTAATAATACATAACATATATCAGCATACCAAGATGATTCTAGGAAGGCCTGGCTGATTAGTGGAGTCACCATCTCTTGTTCATTATCTAGTTCATTGATATCCAGGGCTTGGCAATTGGTTTCAGTCATGAGTTTAGCCAATCCCCGTCCTTTTATCAGCTTTGTAGGTTTTATTTCAATATCATACTCTAATATAGTATCGATCCATTTACCTCTCTTGCCTTCAATCACCTCTTGGGTTAGGATATCTTTGACAATAGTCCTTGGTACATAAGCTATTATATGAGAGTATAATATGTAGACTCTGAAATCTTTGATGGCTTTCACAAGTGCATAAGCCAGTTTTTCCATAATTGGGTATTTTAGCGGTGCATCTCTGAGAGCTTTACTAAATAATGCTATGGGTTTTTCACATCCTTGGTCATATTTCTGTAGTAAAACAATAGCAATAGTATGTTTTGATGCAAATGAAAATATTATGAAGTCTCTGTCAAATTTTGGGCTTGTAAGGATTGGTGTTTTGGTCAAAGCTATTTTAATTTCTTCAAAGGCTTGTTTAGCTTCTAATGTCCATTTAACCTTGGAATCCTTTTTCAGCATATTGTTTAACAATCTGATTAGCTCAGCCAAATTGGGTATGAATCTTCTTAAAAAGTTAATTTTCTCTAGGAAGGCTTGAAGTTCTTTGACATTTCTCGGGTGGGGTATTTGCAAAATGGCTTCTATTCGGTCAGGATCAATTTTGATGCCATCTTTGGAGATGATGTGGGCTAACAATCTGCCTTCCTCTAGACCAAACAAGGATTTCTTTGGATTTAGTGATATACCATATTTTCTGCATGTTGAAAACACTTGTCTCAAATTATCTAAATGCTACTGATCTGATTTGGAAAATACAGTCAGATCATCTAAGTATATGACTAGAAAATCATGAATTTCTTTAGCAAAAGCTATGTCCATTGCACGTTGGAAGGTTGCCCCTGCATTCTTGAGTCCAAATGGCATTTTCACATATTTGAAAGTTCCCCATGGCGTTGTAAAAGCAGTTTTTTTTTTTTTTTGATTATCAGGATGAACTAAAATCTGATTGAAGCCCGAAAACCCATCCAGTAGTGAAATTCTAGAGGCACCTACTACCCTTTTTAAAATGTGGTCCATTTTAGGTAAGGGGTAGTGGTCTTTCAAAGAAACCTTATTCACATTCCTTAAATCAACACACAATCTAATTTCTCCTGTTTTCTTCCTAGTGGGCACTGAATTAGACACCTATTCTGAAAATATGATAGGTGCAATTATCCCAGCTTCATACATTCTTTTGACTTCTTTTTCAATTAAAGGGAGTAGCACAGGGTTGACCCTTTTGAGCTTTTGCTTGAATGGCTTCTGAGTTTCTTTGAGGGGTACCATATGTTGAATCACAGAGGTGTCATAGGATTTGAGATCTTCATAGCTCCATGCAAAAACATCCTGGAATTCCTTGAACAATTCAACATATTTAAGCTTTTGGTCAGGAGGCAGAGTTTTGGATAGTTTTATCATCATAGGATTTTCTGCAGTTCCTATGTTACAATCCTCAATGTCTGTGTTTAGAGGCTGCATTTTGGGTTTGCTTGGGATATCATTTGAATCAAAGAAATCTTCCAACAGAGTTAATCATGTGGGTAAATAGTTGTCTTTTAAATCAATAACTTTGGATTCCCCCTCAATAATCTCATCAATGTCTATTTCTTTAAGCTCTTGCAACTCTTCCTTAGTAAATTTCGTTGGGTGAAGTATTTGAGTTGCAGCTTCTGCTGAAATGTCTGTTTCAATTTTGTCTATTTGATCAACTTCACAAACAGTGTCCGTGTCTATATTAGTGCTGGAAAATTCTTGCTTTAGGGTCAAGAAATTGTTAATCTGAGTGTCACTGTCAAACACTTGCTAGTTTTTAACATTGTTAGGTACAGTTGGCCTGTGTTTAATCTCAGTCGTAAACTGATGATTGGGTTCAAATGGCAGTTTACAAGTGCTGGCAAATGTTGCCAAACTGTGAGCATGCAAATTATGTTTCCTTGGAATTTTGGCAAGCTGTGTTTCTAGAAATGTATTAAGTATCTCGATTATTGCCCCTCTGTAAGATTTTTAATCTTGGATCATTCATGAGGAAGTTCCCTTTTATCTACTGGATGACTAAATCAGAGTCTCCCAAAACTGATATCCTGACTGCCCCTAAATTTTTTATCAGTTTAAGTCCTAGCAAGAGGGCTTCATATTCAGCCATATTATTGGTACATCTAAAGTTCAACCTGTATGCATGTCCTTCAACATGACCATTTTTCAGATTATGTACCCAAATTCCCGGTCCTGCCCCTAGTTTATTGACTGATCCATCAAATTCTAAGTACCAAAGGACCTCATGATTATATTTGGTAACAGGAGTTTCAGTAATCTGCTTGCTAGGGAGATATGGATTTTTGGTTTCATCTAGTTTCTCTTGAGTGCATGATATATCAATTATTTCAGAATTTTTTTGAGCTTGAACACTAGATTTTTCGTTTATGCTTTTTTCTTGTTCTAATGCTAAAACCTTGACATCAGTTGGGGGATAAATTTCAGCATTGTATAGGATGAAGGAGTCCATGTCAAAATGCATGGAATAGATGGGAAAGTTCCGGGGTTTCTCCTGGATGCTCACCACATATTTCATCAAAGATTCTCGATACAATCTCTTTGGTTGACCAAATATGAAAATAGTAGCATAGGACATGTCCAATTGTAAAGATCCTTGGAGCTTTGCACCCTAATATCTAGACAACAACATGCCATATTTTGGTGGAATGTCAGCTACTACCACATCCATTAAAATTGTCCTGGTTGGGTATTGAACTAATGATATACATAAATATTTGATCAGTCCTAGACATCTGACCTGGCTTGAATCAAAAGAGAATAAGTCCTTGAATGGCCTGGTAATATCTAGGTCCAACTTCTCCATCACAGATTTAGGCATTAAGTTGTGAGAAGCACCAGAATCAAACATTGCATTATGAAGTATTTTATCATGAATGTTCAGACTTACATAGAAAGGAGGAACCCCTCCATCTACTGATTTACCATTTACCTCAGGGCCAAAAATTAACTCAGGCTGGTCATTAAGGACATTTACTGCATCTTTGTTTTCTGGAATCTGAAGTGATCTGTTGATTTGTTCTCTATAGACATCATGTTTAGCCAATTTTGGAAATGGAATGGCTATCTTTAATTTGCCTATTTCGGTCTCAAGGTTAAAATGTTTTTTCTGTTTTAATTTTTGCATTTTGGGCAGTGAGATTTTCCTTTTCTGCTACATTTTCTGTGTCTTTTTCTTTTCCAGAAGCAGTGTTATGGGCTAAAGTTGCTTCTATGTCAATTTCTGGAGGGTCTTCTACCTTTCCTTTGGGAGGAGTGGAATTTGAAGGTTGATGATTGTCTGATACATCTTCAATTTTTGGATTATCTGGGTCAGGACCTGTTCTTGGAAGGCTTGTACAGGGGGGTTCTTGATCTTAGCTTTATTAGATTTCTTGGTTTCTTTCTGTTTACTTTCTTAAAAGACATCTATCCTCCTGCTTCTCAGATTATATTGCTTGTGAACTTCATAGATGGCTGTATCATATCCCTCCCTAAAATCAAATGATTCACCTGATTGAATTTGGAATTGATTAAGAGTGTGAGCTTCTTGGTCTTCTTGGGTCAAGAAAATTTGTTGTTCACTATTGAGAGCCATTAAGTTAATTTGAGTATCTTCGGTTGGCTCACTAGAAGTTGAAGCTTCAGCATAATTTTCCTGGAATGGAGGTCTGATGTTTTAGTCAGGGCCAGCCTTTCCAGTATTAGGATTCTAGTTTTTTCTAAAGTTTGGATTTCTGCCAATATTGCTCGGTTGACCCTCCCAAGGGGATTTCCTCTCAATTGTTTCTACTCTATCACCAAGTCTATCCATTCCTTTTATAATTGCATCTAATTTTTGTTCAAATGCAGAAGGATCTTCTTTGAAAGGTGTCCTCCTTTCAGCCCTGGCTCGAGCTCTTTTAGAAATCAGGTTAGCCTCAACACTGACAGCTATACTCTGCATGTCTTCTAAGCTTCGAGGAGCTCTTTCCCTAAGCTGATACGCCATATCAGAATCAAATGCATCAAGGAATTTGATCAAGGCCAAATCTGGAGGAGGTCTGAGATTCTGAGGAATAGCATTGTATACATTATTAAATCTGGTACAGTAATCTTGAACAAGTTCTTGTGGGCCTCTCTTCAAGTTTTCATATTCAGATAAGATGTGCAAAGGATCTTTCTTCTTTTCTCATATGTTCAAGAAGGTCTGATAAAAAGCTTCTAGGTCAACAATAGTGTTTGTAAGGAGTGATCTAAACCATGTTCTAACATCTCTAGTTAAGCTTTGAACAAATACCTTCATTTTGACATCATCATCATCAATCTCATAGTTCTCAAAATAGTCTGTCATCTTCTTAATATGTTGTTGAGATGTGTAAGTGCTAGTACCATCAAAATAGGTGATTTTTCTTTGATAATCTTGAGGCATGGCCCCTGGATTTGCAGGTAATTGCAGGGGAGCATAACGGTTTTCCATGTTTGTAGAGATAAGTGTAACAGTTGGAGGAGCAGGGATAACAGTGGAAACATGTGTTGTAGATGGGCGAGTGGAAAGGAGGGTTTGAAGTGCTAATGGTGAGCTTGAAGAAGCTGTTGTAATGGCAGAAAGGATTGGTGTTTTTCCAGAAGTACGCTCAGTTGGGATAGGGTTCTGTTGATGTGTGTCAAGGGGTGAACTAGCAGAATGTTCTTGGGTCTGTTGGCTTCTAAGGATCTTAGGAATCAGATTAGGATTCTCAAACACAGGTGGGGGATTTGGATTAGGATTTGATATGGTGTAACGGATCTTTTTCTTTGGAGCCAGTTTCTGAGTATGTTTTTTGGTTTTTCTTTGAACATTTTAACAATACAACTTTGACAGCATCTTCTAGGAAATTTTTAGATAAGGGAATTATGAGCTTTCCTAAAGATTTACTGAAACTAGGAACTGATGAAGTATTTGGGACTAACTATTTAATACATAAACTAGGCTAGAGATAGACTGAAGCAGCGTTTATTTATTCCTGCAATTGCATAGCAAAAGCAGTTTCAAAGGCTACCTGGCTAACTTCATGCTCCATCTGTAGCTTATGAAATAAACAACAGTAACAAACAATTATTCAATCCCAAGTGGAGTCGCCAATGATGTTATCACTTAGGTTCTACCCCAAAGTTGTAAGAAAGGGAATACGGCCAAGGTAACCACAGACCAATAATTTAGATACAGATTCTAGCCAATCTGCATCCAGAGAGGGCTCTCTCTTTATAATTTAGCTTTATTTTGAGGTATATTAGGCTAGCTATGAAGTGAAAGGGTTTTGTTTTGATTTTGGTTGGAGGAATGGAAATTCAATACGACAGTGAGGTAAGATTGAAGAGTTTCAGTCCATTGGACATGATGGAGTCAAAGAAGGATAGCTTCCTGGATTAGGTTTCTTATCAGAGGAGGTATCACAGAGCAAGGTACTCAAATATGGGACAATTCATAGGCTGAAATTAGATGGAATGGAATGGAGTCAATGGGTGAAGGGTAGTTAAGAATCCTTCATCATGTTGACAGAGGGAAAATGGTTGACTACTGTTAAGGAGCAGTTAAGAATTCCTTAGCAAATATTCAAGATGAAAGAATCAGGGGAAACAGGAGCAATTAAGAATTCACTATTTATTCTAATTCTGAAGAAAACATTGATAATAACAAAGACTGAACATAGAGTGCAATCAAGCAAATTCTGAGTTATTCTTTCTCTCTATTATTTAGATCATGAAACATAGATGATATAATAAACATAGAAACTGCAAAACACAAGTTAGAAGGGATTTATTGATCCATAAGATGATTCAAGAATTCTATAACATGGTCCTCAACATCAATTCCTCATTCAGTAAGCCAGAAAAAAATGGTTCCAACAGCTTTTTATTCCAGAAAACTTCAGTATTACAATCATAGACTATGAACATCTACCAACCAACAACCAACCAACCCCAAATACTTTGTTTGGGGGGGTATCTATACAAAAAAACATCAAAATATCTTACATAATATCTGATAGAAATAATATGTGGTGATCATTAATGCGTTTTACAAAGATAGAGACAGACAGTCTCGAAAACAGGGGAACAATAAATTGATGTAATAAATTGATGATGTGCTGGTTGTTCCATCTTTATGAGATGTATTGGAGGTAGGTGTTGCAAGTCGGTTCACAACCGTCTTCTACTGATACTCTGTGCGGGTTTTTCTGCTTTGGCCGGACTTTCTTTGACCTTGACGTAATGTGCTTTGACCCGCATGACTGATTCATTTCTGTTCTCCGCATTATAGTAGATGGTCCAAAATTTTCAATTGACCAAAGATAAGTTTATTGGATCTCTAACATACTTTGCCACCACTCCGTCCTGGTAATTTATGTCTCTGGAGCTTCCTTAAAGTTTCGTCAGCCTCTATGTATCTGAAGAAATTAGGTGGGATGGTGAACAGATGCTTCACCTCGTGCTCTATGTAGAACAAATTTTCTAGACTGTCGTATAGGGCTTGGCCAGAGGGAAGTGCCTTCTCTCCTGAAGTACTTGATGATGTATTAACTTGATCAACAGCATATGTATTCAATTTATGTACATAGTATTTGTGTTTTATCAGATGATCATTACTTCCCAAAGGACTTGGAAAACCTTTTTGATGCAAGGCTGTAAACTTTTCTGTGAAAGAATTAATTTCTACCTGCATGTCCTGGCATCTTCTTTCCAAATTTTGCATTAGAGTTCTCATGGTTAGAACTCTCTTGATGTCTAGAATGGTTCCTGTTATGTCTCTACTTTCCAGTGCTTCCAATTCTTCACTAGTCTTGGTGTTCAAAAAATGTATTAGCCGGTTAGCTTGCTCAGGCATCTATCCCAGTAAAGCTCTTGTTTTTTAAATCTCCACTTGGGCCACTCTTATCAAGTCAATATGCTCATAAATGGTTTGGATAGACCTCCACACATCACTAAGGGATTGAGTGATGTTGGTCCACAAAATTCCCCTGATTTCTGCTAGAGGTTTATGTAAAGAGAGGTCCTTTTCTAATGCTCTCACTTTGTTTTCCAATGTTTTGATCTCTCTTGTTTTCTCTGCCACATTCATCTTGGATTTATCATAACTCTATTCAACTTTTGCCATTTTTTCTTTTACTTGCTTCAGCTCTGATACTTGGAGTTTCAATTCCTCCATGGCTTTTATTAATTTCTCTGTGCTCATGCCTGTACTACTGCCTGGTGCTGCTTCTGTTGATGTTGCTCCTGTGATGACCTCTGCTGTTGATGTCAGGCAGTGGGAGGCAATGCTGTTATAAGTGTGGAGGGGGCAGCAGTGACTATTGGGACTACTTCAGGTGGCTGTGAACTCGACTCTCCCTGCTTTTCTTGTAGCACTTTCTTCAATGCCTGCTCTGTCTCACTCAATCTCTCATTCAGTCTCATGAGCAGGTCCATCATGTCCTCTTCAGATTTCTGTTGTACAACATCTGTAGTCTATGGATGCATGGAAGGAGGCATTTTGAGCTATTTTCTCAATGCAGTGATATCCTCTTCTTTCTTCCTCATCAGTGACTTTATGCCTTTGGCATCTTTGGGATAATTTCCCAGTTCAATGATAATTTCTTCCAAGGATTTGATTTTGTTGTCCTTTGCTAGAGAAGAACCTTTCTCCAAATCTAACTGAGCATAGGTATTATTCGAGGAGTTTTGCAATTTATGGGCTAACATAGCTTTATCAGCTAGCGTCAAGTATACCATCTCTCCAGTCTGTTTGTGCAGCTCAATCTGGTCTATTGGATGAATATCCTTGGCCAAGACCTCCAGATTTGTCCTGATGTAATCAGCTGCTGATTGTGGTTGTTGCACCTTGGGCTTAAAGTAACTCATGATCATTTTTCCCTCCTTAATGTCATAGGCAGACATCAACCTTTGATGTTTTGTGGGGGCCATCTTAAGATACTGGTTATAAATCTACAGCCTTAGTGGATCATTTCTAGCCTTTATCTCTGTGAATGTTCTTTTAATGTCAGAGGTCTACTTACTTGGTAGCCTAGTGGATGAAACTTCCACACTATGCTGCCTTTCTAGCTCCTACCTATGTGAGCTAGTTGATGTCTCTATTACTGGGGAAGTCTGCTGGCCGGTTACCCTCTCTCCTCTTAGACTTTCTATTGTTTCTTCATTGATTTCCTCTTCAGACAGAGGATTCAGTCTTTGCCTTTTTTCCCATGGTTGTTCTGCATGCCCACTGATAGGTGTAGCTTCTTCCCTGCCTCTTTTCTTGCCTTTTTCCTCATTTAGAGGAGTCTGTAATGCAGGAATCTCTGCTGCTTTGGTTTGGACCGAAGGAATTTGCCCCTGCTGATCAGTCATTGCTTGCTGCTCCATGCCTACCACTTCCTTGCCCTTAGAAGACCCTGTAACTGGTGTGCTGGTCTCTTGTATAGGTTGCTGTGAAGTTCCAGCAGAGGATGTACCCACTCCGGTTTACTGAGGCAGCTTGAAAGATATTTGTCCAAAAGAGTCCAGGTCAAGAGACTTTTCGAGATCTTTCATAGCTCTTTCCATCTTTTCTTGTTCAGTAATTTCTTCTATTAATGTACCCTCTACCCACTCTTCTTGATTAGAAAACTGTTCAATTTTAGGGATCCTATGATATATATAAGCTGAAAGCATGTTTCTTACTTTTCTGTCACTTATAAAGCTATTTGGGTCATATGGCACCCACCAAAAAATTTTCTTCAATTTAAGGTCTTCCCCTAACATCTTATCAGCATCTTCCCATGCCTATATCTTGTTAATGATAAAAGGGCCTAACAATTCTCAGCTGAGCCTTTTTCTTTACATTGTGAAAGTGGGTTAAATCTGCATTGATAAGCTGCCTGAAATACTCCAGTGAAAACAGTCTCATGGGCACATATTTGGGCAGCTTGTAAGGGCACAGTTCACAGCCATATATTCTAATTTCAGTGCGTTCTGGTAGAGGTACCAGTCACCTATCTTGTATTGTTTGGAAAGCTGTAAAATCTTCTTTATATCACTAGAGAGCCTAGGAGGAGGAGCTCCTATCAATATAATGGAGGTTGGATGTACAAACAGGTCAATGAATTCACAGTAGGTATAAGGGGATTCACAAACATTGTGAAAGACCGAGGTCCAAAAGATCACAGACCTTTGCTCTCCTTTGGATTCCAATTTCCTGATGGGAAATAAAAAGCTGTCTAGCTGATAGTATAGCAGAAGGTGGTATATTAATGAGGTATACTTGAAGACTCCTTCTCCGTCCAGATTTATGAATTTCTCATTGATTTTATTGGAAATGAAAGAGGCATAATCATATTTGACAGCATGGGGCTGTCCTGGAGTAAACATTGACAACATAACTAAGTTGGTCTCATCAACAAATTCACTGGTTTTGAATCCCAAGATAAAGGATACCATGTCAAGAATAAGCTTGCCTGTTTTAGTGAACCAGGAATGCACATAGGGAGGTGGGCCTTGGGGCTGGCAATCTAGTTTCATGAATAATCTACCAATCCGGGTTATTTCTGAATTGGGCAATTGAGAGCCTTTCTCAAGCAAAAATCCCATGGAAAGAGGAGCAAGGGGCTGAGTGGGATGGAAGTGTAACATCTCATTGATAGATTCAGCAGTTATGTAGAAGAGAATAGTTTGTGATGGGGTCATAACTGCTTTACTGACAGGGTCATAGTTGGCACAACATTGGTGAATAATATCTGGGAACACATTGACTGAGGGAAGGTAATACCTGGGGAGATTAGATTCCCATATTCCATAGATATCAGAGTTGCTCAGATGACTATTCCTAATTCGGCAAAATTCCTGGAGATGGTTCACATCACCGGATAATTCTTTAATTTGAAAATCTCTGTCAGCCACCAATCCCGGTATTTATGAGGTGCATTGAGGGGCGCCACGTTCAGGGCCATGGGAGCTTCCATTTTTTATTTTTTTATTTTTAAACTGGAGGTCGGGCTTCTGTAGGAAAATGAGAAAAAAAGTAGTGGTTATGGTGTCCTTGTATCGCAACTGTGAATTTTTTTCGGCTTGAATTTGGCTCTTTTAGGTAAAATTCACAAAGGAAAAACGAAATTACACGTTCGGGAAGTGAAAACGGGGTAAATACCTGTGTTTAGGCGAAAGACAGTGCGATTCGCAGGTTGACCGATGAGTTGCAGAGCATGACACTGTAATTTCTTGGCCGGGTGGCGGGCTGGGTGCTCAAGCAATCAACGAACGTAATGTGCATGGAAATAGTTCATAGAGGAAGTGAATGAAAATGACATTTTCCCGATAATTTAACAAAATTTGGCTTTGGCGCGTAATTTTGACATTTAATGACAAATGACGTCAGCGAGGAGACGGGTTGTCGTTTAGTGGAGGTACGGAATGGTGACGTGGTTGTGACGTCAGCTGAGGGCCATTGGGAGGGCAGTAAGTGGTTTTGGCCCGCACCACTTATGATCTAAAGTGGTCTTGGACGGAGAGGCAGCGAGCACGGCAGGAGTGCGCCATGCGTCCACGGTACGGGCGCGATACCGCCGACTCCCTGGGCAGTAAACTTCGGTGGCGGAGGGGTCGCAATATAGATTGTAGGGCGTTGGATGAGCGGGACCAGATCTGACGGTTGGCGCTCATTGGAGGTGACGCAGGGTTAAAACGCGGGGCCTATACAATATATTAAAGTTTTATAACGCCTCGGGGTCATTTACCATTGGTTTTCGAGGTTGCGGGCTTGGTTATTAATTAACCAAAGTTTAATTAATCCCATGTTTGCGCATGGAGGGCTATTATAAGGTTTTTGATAAACCTTTAATCCCCACTTTCATAATAATATGGTTTATATTTAAACCTAGGCAGGGTATGTAGAATATAGGGATTTTAATGTATTAATACTATATGGGAAAGGGGAGTTTATACAAGGGATTTATATAATAAAATTATTGGTTAATATGAATATGATTGGAAGCAAGCGCTAAGTCTAATGTTAAAACTTAGGCTAAGGGAATTAAAAGGGTTTTACACAAGAAATGTGGCTTTGTGCCTAAGTAAAATGTAGTTTTATTTAGGCCTTTTATGAAATGAGATGAAGTGATTTAAGAGGGATATTAAGCAGATCTTAATATCTTTGAGGGGAGATTAGTAAGTGATTTTTAGGAGAAAGATGGAGCGGAGTTAGTTATGCTTCTATCATAGTACCTGTGATAGAAGTAAGATTTAATCATTCTGAAAGACAAAACTTATCACAAGTTTCTTTCTGCAACATCAAAAGTGCCTACCCAGCCTACTGTGCCTAACATTTTTTCTTCTTTTGCCATTGGGTGCATTTGAGCTGGCAAGCCCTCATTCTCTTCTTTTCCTTTATTTACATTCCAAGCCTATCTAAGTCTGCACTTATTTCATCCAAGGGCTCAGATTATACTGTTGAGCTCCTTTGCTTCTCTACCTATCTAGTTATCTGCCAAGATTTAATAGTTTGGACAGATTTTATTCCCTATCTCTAAAACAGGAAATTGAAACATGAACTAGCCAAGATTAAGCTGTTTGGCCATTCATCATTAGTGGCATAAATCAACAAGCTGCACACCATCAGATTATTACAAAAGCAGAATAGTAGTGGCGTTTTGGACTTGCACACTTTCCTGGTCTATTTGATTTGGGGTTCATTTCTTTCATTTTTTGACCATTTCATTCTTTTTGCCCTTTGATCTTTCTTTTAGGGCATACCCTCTTTACATTTTTAAATTTTCTGGTCTTTTGACAATATGGAAAACCTTTGCAGCAGGGAAAGGATGAATATATTAGGGATTTTAACCAGTCAATCATGAAATATGACACCTATTGGTATAGGAGCATAACAAAGAGAATATAGGAATGTTGTGTTGGATTTTCCGGATTATTTCACTAAATATAGTTTGTTTGTGGTTTCAAGAGATCAAAACATTTTTCCTGATGGTCTTGCTACTTCAGCAAGTACTTGTAAATTACCATTTCGTCCTACTCGCCAATATACTGTCGAAGTGAAAAATAGACCTACTGTACCTGATAACATTAGATACTAGCAGGTTTTTGGAAATGATGCCCAGATTGAGAATTTTTTGTAGTCCAAAGAGGAATTTGAAGATGCTAATATAGATATAGAACTTGATGTAGAAGATATTGTACATAGTAGTGTGAATAAATTAGAATTGAATGAAATAGATGAAGAGAAACAAGAAACATAAATTTTACAACTCAAAGATAATGTCTTACCTAGAGGGCTAGTTCCATTAGAAGATTTGTTTGATTTCAATGATGTAGCTAAGAAGCCAAAATTGAACCCACTGGAGTTGGTATTGAGGAACACAATATTGGGACTGAACAAGAGCCCAAAATGATCAAACTGTCCAAATCCTTACCCCCAGCTAAGAAGCTAAAGTACATTGAATTGTTCAAAGAATTCGTTGATGTTTTCGCCTGGAGTTATGAGGATTTAAAATCCTATGACACAAGCATTATACAACATAAGATTCCCTTAAAAGAATATCATAAACATTTTAAATAGAAATTAAGGAGAATCAACCCAAAGCTTATGCCTCTTATCAAAAAGAAAGTAAAAAGAATGTATGATGCAAAGATCATAGTGCCCTTGAGATATTCCAAATGGGTATCCGATTTGGTTCCCACTCAGAAAAAGATTGGTAAGTGTTAGCGCTTGAAATTTCACCTCAGGCTGAAAAAGGTAAACTCCAAGGCAACATCAAACCACTTAGCCTCGTAGCTAGCCCTACGGGGCAGGAGAGGGTTCTCTCCGGTATATCTCAGCAAAGATCTTCAAAGGGCGGAGATAACCAATAAAGAACACTGATTTTAGGCTAGTAAACTGATAAAAGGTTTGATTTGAGATTTTTGAGATTTTGGTGGAAAATCAGGGAAAGGCAATTTTGGGTGTGGGGATTGGACACAGTTTTTGCAGGGGGTTCTTTAGGGCAAGGTAGGAGATTGTATTGATGCCTTTGAAAGAGTAAGATGGGAAAGAATGAATAGTGAGGAGCTAAGGAGAGCAAGTAAACACCTTGAGCTCTCCTTAAACATATGAAAACATTGATATTAAGCAAACTTAAAAGCAGAGCATGGCAATCATGAATTCTACTTTAACACTTCATTTGCCTAATTTGCAGAAGGAAAAGTAAGAAGATGAATCACATAACAAACTTACAAGTACAAAGAGAAACACACCATCAATACATGTAACCACAGGAATCCCAAAACGGACTGCAAAACCCTGGTCTTTCTTCCTTTGCCAAAATTGCAGAGATACAATGAGTAATACAATAGAAGCTTTCTCCCTCAAGAGTCCAACCATGAAAATGACCAAGAAAGTACATAATATAGGCAATCTAACATATTTCCTTGCCTCTAGGGGTCGAGCTCACTATCCTAGGAGCTGTTTCAACCAATTCTAAACAGAGCACTGAAAACTAGGCAGTCAAAACAACTTGCCTCTATAAGCTAGGAAACCAATTCATTCATTAAATTTTTGCCTATCTCATGAATGAATCTTCTAGAAGAGATAAATGAGTGTCAAAATATCATAAAATTACATCATTTACAACAAGGAGGATCAAAATCCACTCCAAAAAGTCAAATCCAGTCAAAACTGCGTTTTGCTGAGCTGTAGGTGCATTTCTGTGAAAATTGCCCAACGCGTAGCGCCCTGATTCTGAACGCGTAGCGCGCCTTTGGAGCAACTTTTGAGGCACTTCCAGGTGTCAAAATGAGGCAAACGTGGGCTTGTTGGAAAAGTATGGATGTCTAACTTCCAACCCAAGTGGAATTTCTGAATTTGGTGTCCATTTGCCCCTCCAAAATTGCAATCTCCCAAGGCTGCTTCCTGTGTGTCAAAAACGTGGCAGAAAGTCATTTTTTGCTTGTTTTTTGACCTTCTGGAGGCTCAAAACTTGATGAAATCTATTGGTAATTTCTGAGCAGGTGCATTTTTGCATGAAAAATCCAAAAATGCTAAGTTTTCCTGAAATGGAGTTGCCCATCTTAAGAGTCACGCACGGCGCGCTACTCGTTGGGGAGGAAAACCTGTGTTTGGCACAAAAAATTCACAATTGACAAAATTTCTCCAAATTTCTTGAAATTTGGGCTGGGAGTCCCCAATAAAGTACCATGCTCATTCAAAGAGGCTTTGGCCAAAATTTGGAGTGGATCGGGCCTTTTCAATCGTTTTAGTGCCTTGGCCAACCTCCTTGGATCTGGCGATTGTATTTTTGACATTTCTCTAAAACCATGACACCTGTGTAAAAAGTGAAGGAGGTTTTTCTTCTTTGGCATGTTGTGGACAAAAACCTCTCTCCGTTTTCCAAAATTCATCTTTGATTGCTCTGAAACATCTTTTGAGTGAAACTTATCCCGATGTGTGAAACAAGGAATTTTGTCGAAATGAAGCGAAATGAAGGGGATAAGAGGCTTCTAAATTCTTGGGGAAATTTTTGGAAGTAGGGAGGGATGTTAGGAAGCAGGGGAAAGTGGAATCGTGGAGATCGAGTGAGGGGAAGGGGTCCAAAATGGCAAAACATAGGCCCAACCTAGAAAATTGCCAGGTTGTAGCAAGAAACTAGGGTTTGTGCGAAAATGAGGAATTTGGCGGATCTAAAGGATGGGAAGCATTTAATAAGGTACTTTAAGGATAGGGGAAGGTGTATGAACATCAGGATACAAGTTTTGCCGATGATTTGACCGTCCAAGAGAAATTGACTTCAAAACCCTAGGAGAGGAAAATGAACCTTGCCTAGGCGCCACTGAAGCATGAACAAGGTGTAAAATGACTCATTAGAACTTGACATGATGATGACAACCCTATGAATGATGATAGACTCAGCAGAATGATGACATGGACCGACATTTGGACAACTTTAGAAGGAGTGAAAGCAAACCCTAGACCTAATGCCTAGTGACCAAATTTTGCTTGAAGACTCACTGAAATGACAAAATTTGACCTTGACACCCTGAGACCACTTTGTAAGAGCATATTTGATCACTGGAGGAAGGATGGAAAGATTGACACTAACATTGGCTCCAATGGGGATGGTAGCTCCTTGGAGGTGCCAAGAACGACAGATCTTTGGGAGAGCAGACCAATGCCTTATCCATTGGGCAATGGAGTCAAAAACTCAAACTAAAATGCATGACTGAAAACTGATGACTCGACAACACAAATTGACTCTCACTCAACTAAAAACTGACTCAATACTTAAACACAACTGACAAACTGGAAATGATGCTCAAAGGGGAGCTTATTCATCAAAACCTACTCTAACAATTTCATTCATCACCTGATCAAGTGAAATGAAACAACCAATGCAACCAAGTAAGTATCATGTCTGCTGTTTGAATCCTCCTCAAATGCTCGCTTATGAACAACAAGAGAGAACTACTGAAAGGAAACTCCGATGGCAACTTGGGAACAACTCCATTGAATGATATGAATCCTCTATCCGCCTCCAAAAACACTGCATAAGGATCTTGAAATTCAAGCACACTGGAACTTAGCTCATCCAATGGATTACTTCTCTTTTCCTCATACCATAAATGCAAACTTTGATCTGAGCCTTGTGACGAGATCTCTGCTGAAAATGACAAAGAAACCGACTGCTGGATCAAGTTCATATCAGCACATGTTTCAAGCTCACATATAGACAATGGAGAAAAACTTTGACTGCAAACCTCATCCAAAACATCAGCTATTGGATCATGAAAAACTTGAAATGACTGTTGCAACCCATTTTCTATTGGTTCCAATGTGATTACATGATTGCCTACATGCTGCTCATTCTTCACTGAAGATGTACTATGCAAATTTCCCTTCAAAAACTGAAATGATTCGAAACAAAATGGTATAGAATCATCTTGCTGAACATATGTTTCAGCTTCCAAGTCTTTATTTGCAACTTGACAATCAAGGGCATTCGGGGACTGCAAATCGGGATATGAGAAGTCTTGAACAAGGTTTTCATTGCCCTCAAAATGGTCCAAATCAAGACTTGGCGAAAGCTGATTTCTAATTGCATGGAAGTTGTCTCTGATGAACTGACATGATTCAAAACAAAAAGGCAAAGATCCTTCACTTACTTCAAAATTTGCTGCACTTTCCTCATCACTATCATAGCTGATATGTGATGGCTGAACATTGTATTCCACCTGCTGAAAATGAACTTCTTCCTCGCACAAACTAGCTGCTGATTTGTCTACAAGATTAGCTTATGTTTGGAGAACATAATCATCATCATACTGATCAAACTGAGGAAAATCATCGGTATAAAGCATATCATCAAGCATGCAGGTCATATCAACAGTGCTTTCTTCGCCAAGGTGATCTACAAAACAATCATTATCATATCTATGACAACTAGGATAAGAAACAAAATGTTTTGGATCAGCAACTTGTTCTTCTTCAATCAGCGAGCCATGGACTTGAACATCATAATCATTCCTTGCGTTGATCTTGTCCATCATCTTTTCTACTGCACTTACCAAAATGTCAAGCTTTACCTCTAGAGATGTCGATTTTTCCGGATCTATGTTTTTCATCTCTTCTTCTTTCAACCTTGCCCTTCGGATCAGCAGATGAGCCTCTACATTTACTGCACTGTTTTGCATATCGTGAAGTGTTGCAATATCCCTTTCTCTCAGCTGAAACTCCATCTCCGGATCAAAGGCACCCAGATAGTGCAAGAGAGCCGATCTAGGAGTAGGCCTTATATCAACTTGCATCGAATAATAAACTTGGTTAAATCTGGCTGAAAACTGTTGTACTGTCTCCCCTGGCAATCTTTTCAGCTGGTTATACTCTTCTAAAATCAAGAAAAGGTTTTGTCCGATCATCCACCTGTCGAGAAAAACTTTGACAAACTGCTGGAAATCTGAAATGCTTGCATCAAGCAGGGCTTTGAACCAACTCTTCACTTTGGCTTGCAAAGAAAGAGCAAAAAGCCTTATACTAACATCTTCGCTATCAACTTCAAAAAGGTCAAGAAAGGACTCAAAATTCTGCACATGTTGCTCGGCATTGACATTCTTACATTCACTGTCAAACCTCGGCAAGTATAGATCATAGTTTTTGGGGAAAGGATGGAGAACAGAAGGTAAAACAAGAGGTTTATACCGATCTGGAATTTTACAAGGTGTAGGGGTATGTACAGCAGGTATAGAATCAATCTTGGGTTCTTGGGGCTCATCAATTTGAATATGGTCATCAAAAAATTCAGAAAAAGGAATCTGATCAAGCTCAAAGGCATGCAAATCTTTGGTTTTCACAATCTTCAAAGGGAAAGAATCAATTGCAGGCCGAGGATCTTTTCTCAAGCATAGTATACTTTGCAAAGCCTTCTTGACATTCTTGGGAAAAGAGAAGAAATAATTTATGACAAAGAACAAAATGTCTTGGATGAAATTCCAACTTGAATACCTGATATGTTCATATTGTCCTTTCATGTTTTTGCTGGCCGGGATCATCCTCCAGTGGAGTCTTTGGATCTGATCTTGAAAATGATTTAGAGTCGCCAGGTGAATGATTTCAGCCTTTCCAGTGTCTGATCGTTGTCCACCATCAACAATCAGATATGAACTTGATACATGTACTGGGGTAATTAACAAGTTAAATGTCACGTTTACAAGCTAGACCGGAGATTGACTGAAGCAGCTTTTATCTACTTCCGCTAATGCACAGCAAAAGCGTTTCGAAGGCTACCTGGAATAACTTCAGGCTCCGTTTGTAGCTTATAAAACAAATGGCGTCAACCAGCAAACCATTTTTTCTTCCCCAGTATGGTCGCCAGTATGTTAGTGCTTGAAATTTCACCTCAGGCTGAAAGAGGTAAACTCCAAGGCAACATCAAACCACTTAGCCTCGTAGCTAGCCCTACGGGGCAGGAGAGGGCTCTCTCCGGTATATCTCAGCAAAGATCTTCAAAGGGCGGAGATAACCAATAAAGAACATTGATTTTAGGCTAGTAAACTGATAAAAGGTTTGATTTGAGATTTTTGGGATTTTGGTGGAAAATCGGGGAAAGGCAATTTTGGGTGCGGGGATTGGACACAGTTTTTGCAGGGGGTTCTTTGGGGCAAGGTAGGAGACTGTATTGATGCCTTTGAAAGAGTCAGATGGGCAATAATAATTGGTGAGGAGCTAAGGAGAGCAAGTAAACACCTTGAGTTCTCCTTAAACAGATGAAAACATTGATATTAAGCAAACTTAAAAGCAGAGCATGGCAATCATGAATTCTACTTTAACACTTCATTTGCCTAATTTGCAGAAGGAAAATTAAAAAGATAAATCACATAAAAAACTTAAAAGTACAAAGATAAACACACCATCAATACATGTAACCACAGGAATCCCAAAAAGGACTGCAAAACCCTGGTCTTTCTTCCTTTGCCAAAATTGCAGAGATACAATGAGTAATACAATATAAGCTTTCTCCCTCAAGAGTCCAACCATGAAAATGACCAAGAAAGTACATAATATAGGCAATCTAACATCTTTCCTTGCCTCTAGGGGTCGAGATCACTATCCTAGGAGCTGTTTCAACCAATTCTAAACTGAGCACTGAAAACTAGGCAGTCAAAACAACTTGCCTCTATAAGCTAGGAAACCAATTCATTCATTAAATTTTTGCCTATATCATGAATGAATCTATTAGAAGAGATAAATGAGTGTCAAAATATCATAAAATTACATCATTTACAACAAGGAGGATCAAAATCCACTCCAAAAAGTCAAATCCAGTCAAAACTGCGTTTTGCTGAGCTGTAGGTGCATTTCTGTGAAAATTGCCCAACGCGTAGCGCCCTGTTTTTGAATGCGTAGCGCGCCTTTGGAGCAACTTGTGAGGCACTTCCAGGTGTCCAAATGAGGAAAAAGTGGGCTTGTTGGAAAGGTTTGGATGTCTACTTTCCAACCCAAGTGGAATTTCTGAATTTGGTGTCCATTTTCCCCTCCAAAATTGCAATCTCCCAAGACTGCTTCCTCTGTGTCAAAAAAGTGGCAGAAAGTCATTTTTTGCTTGTTTTTTGACCTTCTGGAGGCTCAAAACTTGATGAAATCTCTTGGTAATTTCTGAGCAGGTGCATTTTTGCATGAAAAATCCAAAAATGCTGAGTTTTCCTGAAATGGAGTTGCCCATCTTAAGGGTCACGCGCGGCGCGCTACTCGTTGGGGAGGAAAACCTGTGTTTGGCACAAAAAATTCACAATTGACAAAATTTTCTCCAAATTTCTTGAAATTTGGGCTGGGAGTCCCCAATAAAGTACCATGCTCATTCAAAGAGGCTTTGGCCAAAATTTGGAGTGTATCGGGCCTTTTCAATCGTTTTAGTGCCTTGGCCAACCTCCTTGGATCTGGCGATTGTATTTTTGACATTTCTCTAAAACCATGACACCTGTGTAAAAAGTGAAGGATGTTTTTCTTCTTTGGCATGTTGTGGACAAAAACCTCTCTCCGTTTTCCAAAATTCATCTTTGATTTCTCTGAAACATCTTTTGAGTGAAACTTATCCCGATGTGTGAAACAAGGAATTTTGTCGAAATGAAGCGAAATGAAGGGGATAAGAGGCTTCTAAATTCTTGGGGAAATTTTTGGAAGTAGGGAGGGATGTTAGGAAGCAGGGGAAAGTGGAATCGCGGAGATCGAGTGAGGGGAAGGGGTCCAAAATGGCAAAACACAGGCCCAACCTAGAAAATTGCCATGTTGTAGCAAGAAACTAGGGTTTGTGCGAAAATGAGGAATTTGGCGGATCTAAAGGATGGGAAGCATTTAAGAAGGTACTTTAAGGATATGGGAAGGTGTATGAACATCAGGATACAAGTTTTGCCGATGATTTGACCGTCCAAGAGAAATTGCCTTCAAAACCCTAGGAGAGGAAAATGAACCTTGCCTAGGCGCAACTGAAGCATGAACAAGGTGTAAAATGACTCATTAGAACTTCACATGATGATGACAACCCTATGAATGATGATAGACTCAGCAGAATGATGACATGGACTGACATTTGGACAACTTTAGAAGGAGTGAAAACAAACCCTAGACCTAATGCCTAGTGACCAAATTTTTCTTGAAGACTCACTGAAATGACAAAATTTGACCTTGACACCCTGAGACCACTTTGTAAGAGCATATTTGATCACTGGAGGAAGGCTGGAAAGACTGACACTAACAGTAAGATCAGGCTCTGTTTATTTCCGGAATCTGAATAAAGCCTCTTTAAAAGATAATTACCCTTTGCCCAAGATGGACCACATTCTGTGGAAGGTGGTTGGATCCAACAAAATTTCCCTATTAGATGGTTTTTCTGGTTATAACCAAGTATTACTACACCCAGACGATCAAGAGAAGACAACGTTTAATACACCATGGGGCACTTACATGTATGCGAAAATGCCTTTTGGTCTAATAAATGTTGGATCTACTTTTCATAGAGAAATGGATTTTACCTTTGCTGATGAAATGGGTCATTTCATAGTCATATACCTGGATGACATCACTTTTTTTCGAAAACAGATGAGGAACACCTAAATCACCTCAAAAGAGTCTTTGAAAAATGTAGGAGATTTGGTATCTCCCTCAACCCCAAGAAAAAAGTGTTTGGTTTGCAAGAAGGAAAACTGCTAGGACACATAATTTGAAAGGAAGGAATCAAAATAGATCCTAGCAAAATCGAAGCTATACTCAAAATTAATCCCCCTATAAATGTAAAGGAATTTCAATCTTTTATTGGACAGATAAATTTTTTGAGGATATTCATTCCTAATTTAGCAGAACTTTTAAAGAATATAACCAACATGTTAAGGAAAGACATTGAGGTGAAATGGAACATGGAAGCTAGAAAATCATTTAATAAGGTAAAACATGATTTAACTCAAGCTCCTGTGTTAATTAGTCCATATTTTACAAAGGATTTCCTAATTTTTTCATTTGCTTTTGAGCACACAATTGTTGCAGTTCTCTTGCAGAAAAATAATGAAGGCCATGAACAACCTATTGCTTTCTTTAGCAAAGCTTTGAGAGATGCAGCATTGAAATATGACATCATGGAAAAGAAGTTTGTTCCCTGGTAAAAGCCATAAAAGGTTTTAGAATGTATATTCTTCATTCACATATTATTTCTTTTGTTCCAAATGCAGTAGTAAAAGATATACTGACCCAAAATGATCCTGATGGGAAAAGGGGTAAGTGGATTGTTGTTATATTAGAATATGATATTGAAATTCAACCCACTAAACTCATCAAAGGTCAAGGGTTAGCAAAATTAATGGTAGAATCTAACTTACATGCTTTAGATATAAATTTTCTAGCAATATTCAATGAACTAGATGAGTTGGCGACTCCACAGGTAGCAAAAGCTTTTGCTACCTCTCCCTGGTATGCAGACATTATTTATGTTTTACATCATTTACAAGCTCTGCCTGGTTTAACTAAAACAAAAGCTAGATTTATTAAACTTAAAGCTGTCAAGTTTTGTATTTTGGATGAAAATATGTATTGGAAAGATGTTGGTGGAGTTTTACTGAACTGTTTGTTGAAAAATGAAGCAGATAAAGTCATGCAAGAGTTTCATGAAGGAGACTGCAATGGACACTTGTACTAGAAGACTACTACCAATAAGATTCTGAGGGCAGGTTTTTATTGGCCCACCTTATTTTCTGATGTCCAAAAGAAAGTTACTTCATGCCACAAATTCCAAATATTCGAAGGCAAAAATAAATTATTTCCTTTACCCTTAAGGCCTATATCTGCTGAAACTCATTTCCAACAATGGGGCATTGAATTTATAGGAGAAATTCACCTTGCCTCTTCTACCCAACATAAGTGGATTCTTACAGCCACCACTTACTTTACAAGCCTCTGATGCAGTCATCATAAAATTCCTAGAGAACAATATCCTTGCAAGATTTGGATGCCCTAGGAAAATTATTACTGACAATGCTACAGCTTTAAGGTCAAAGAGGATGGGACATTCTATAGCCTATTACCCTCAAGGAAATGGACTCGCTGAATCTTCAAAAAAAATCTTAGTTAATATTATTAAAAAGTTGTTGCAAGATAATAAGAAATCATGGCACAACAAGTTGGTTAATGCATTGTGGGAAGACAAGCTTACTACCAAAAAGTCAATAGGCATGTCTCCATACCAGCTAGTTTATGGAATAGATGTTGTTTTTCCAACCTCGTTGGGAATTCCTATTTTAAAAATGCTGCAAGAATTGGAGGTTGAACCAAATGATTTACAGAGGAGAATAAACCATACAATTCATTTGCAGCAGTCAAGAGAGGAAGTTCATAACAGAACTCAGTTAATCCAAGAAAGCATCAAGAAGACATTTGACAAAAGAACTAAGGCTGATGATTTTCAAATTGGCAATCATGTTCTAAAATGGGATTCTAGAAGAGAAGAGAAAGGAAAGCATGGTAAGTTTGACAATCTGTGGATGGGACCTTACATTATTTATGCTAACATAGGTAACAATGCATTTTTTCTAAAGAACACAGATGGAGCAAAGTTACGTGGAGGACCTATCAATGGTAGGATGATAAAGCATTATGTCTTTCAAGACTACAAAACAGTTTTTATCACACCCATTGTAGATACCATTAACTTTGTATTTTCATGAGTGGATAGCTTATGTCTGAAATTTGAATCCCGTGGAGAAGGCCCTAAGCTCTTAGTCATTTTTCCACCATAACTACAGCAAACACAAAAAATTAGATGCAATCAAACACTAAAGATAAGGATTCAATGCTACTAGTCTACTGTTCTTAACACTTCACCGGGAAGTGCCATCCCCAACTAGAGCCACCGTTAGGGTCCTATAATATATAGGATCAAATGATGATTGAATAATTTCTTTTAGTACTTCGGATATTAAATAATATTGCTTACTGCAAATGATTTCAAAAAAAAGATAGAAATATGAAAATAAAATGAAAAGAGGGTATAAATACAAAAATAGAAAAAGGAAAAAGAAAATAAATGATAAAAGAACCCCACAAAACAAAAAATGAATAAATGTGAAAGTGATGCTAGTTGAAGTGCCACTAATAGTCTGTTGGTTTTGCAAAGAATAAATTCATGAAATTTTGTGCAGCTTGTCTAAATGCCACAATACCTTTGTGCTTGAAACATATAGTTTAATCATGTTCAAGCAAGTTTTAATTTATGTTAATCAGATTAGAGTAAATAACTTAGCCAAACCATGTAATCTTGGCTGAGATTAGATAGGTAGAATAGGTGAATAAGTTAATCCAACAGTTTAATCTAGATTAACGCAGTTGTTAGATTAATTTAGTTGTTTGAAATAAATATTCTTAATCCTTTAAGAATGAAAAAATAAATAGGGTTTGCACGTTTAAATGCACCCTCATTGGTTTAAAGTTACATTAGTGTAGGAAAAATATTGATTTATTATGTAATTGGTGAATTTGGTCATTTGTCTAAAGTTTGGACTTTGGTTTAAAATTTATTTATCCGAAATATGTTGTGGGACCATCAGCGCTAAACTTCGCACACATCACTTTCCCTGATCACCATCCTGTTTCGATCTGACGACCCTTAAGTCTTTTCGGACCCCCCCGCAGTGATTCTCTTTAATGGCGAGTGGGGGTCCAAAAAGCGGTTTCCCTACCACTACATGTCCTCTCCTCATATTTTCTTCCCCCCCCCCCTCTCATACCACAAACAACCTAACCCCCCCCCCTCTGAAAGCGGTTTTTTCCATCCCGCCAAAACCCGCCTTCACACCAACCTTCACTTGCCATGTCCTTGCTCAACCTCCATTCCACTGATGCCATGTATCCCTCCTCCCATCACTTCCCACTAATGGCCCTGCGCCTTCATCCTCCTATCCTAATCCGCTACGTCGATGATCTTTACACCCATATCGTTGCAGTTTCCTCTCATTTCTTCTGTTTCGTTTTACATTAAATGCATCACACAACTTTTGATCCAACAGTTCCGCTCCATCTATGAACTATATAAAGCTCTATTTTCTCTCGCGAACATCATTTTCTCCTTTTTCCTACTGTACATTGCTCCCGCCCTTTGTTTTGCGCAATTCAACAACTATTCACAAACGAATTGTTTACAAACAAACTCCCACCTAGCGTTTTCTCGAGAATTGCTGAGATACTCTACAAATTCCCTCTATCAATCTCTCCCACATTCATTTTGTTACCATGATGGCCCCCAAAATTTCCATTGTGGTGAATCCCATGCTCACTCCCCCTGTGGATTTAGACCACATCCCTCTTGCTGACAGAGACTATAAGATAGCCGAGACATAGTGTGAATTCGACCTCTTCAAATTACGTTGTTGGTTTCGTGATAATTACCTTGCCTAATCTGATGAAATCGGGCTCTGGCAGTCCAGACTAACCCTATTTGTTTCCCATAGTCTTATTACTTCCCTGAATTCTTCCTAAAGTGTCATGCCTCTTACCTTTCAACTAAGAGGGCTATCATTTCCCCCAATGGTGAAATCCTTTTCACCATTAATTCTAAGAGCATAAACCAAATGTTGCAGGTCCCCCTAGAGTGATTCCCTCAACCCTTTTTCACTTGACTCTCTCAAATATATCTATCAGAAACTCACCTTCCCTATAGAGCCAGGATTTTTGATGTCTTCCTCACCAAGAAAAATCCCCCTTATCCCTCTTCTATTTTCCCTCAAAGGACTGACAGATTATCTGTCTTGTCATGCCTACTTGGTTACTTTTCAGATGAATGGGTAGATGAGCCTATTTTAGGCTTCATATCCACCCTTTCTACAGAAGAAGGAGTATTAGTCACCTTTAACTATTGTCACTTCTTAGCAGATGTAATTCATGAAAAATTCCTTCAGATTATAACTGAAGGAATGCTATGATATTCTTCTATTCTTACATATATAAAAATGAAAACTTTAAAATGGGAATTGATATTGTTACCTATTTCGTAGAGATAGCAAAAAAGTGACTCGATTTTGAAAAGGGGTGATACAGAACACATATGTTTTTTTTAGAGCATAGTTTTTGGCACTTTAAATTTTTTTATGTACATTGTGTTTTAGCATGGTAGTGATTTTCATGCTGATTTTAAAAAGTGGTAATTCTGCATCAAACCCTTTTTTTAAAAGACCTATTTTTTGACTTTAAATTTTCTAATGTATGAAATGTAAATAATTATTTTCTAAATTTAATAATTTTTGAAGTAGTCTTCTTCTTCCTATTTTCTTGTTTTTATTTTAATTTATTTTTTTTGGTAGTGAGGTTTTTATTGTTTTGGATATTTAAACAATAAGGTCGATATTTTGAATTTTCGAAATTCTGCATATTTATACATCGTTAATTAATTTTTCAATCCACATGAAATAATTTTCTGTAAAAAACAATAATTTTTAACAATTGACATAAAAATAACCATTTTTAACATAAATATAACTAAAAAATTACACGTTTTGATTTTTTTTGTAATCTTTTGCTAGAAATGACATGTCAAAATCACATTTTTTATAGGAAAAATTTAACTAAAAATGGTTAAATAATAGTTTTTTATGAATTTCATGTCAAGAACATAATAATAATCACTGTTTTTTCAAAAAATAATGATTAACATAAAAAATAATGCGAAAATCACATAATAGAAATATTGAACGCATAACAACCTTAATTGAGTTCTTATTCTTCTCATAAAATGTCAAAGTCAAAACATTGCAAGTATAACTAATTAATAGTTACAAAAAATGAGCTTGATTTCCAAGCATAACTTAAATTTAATCAACAATGTCACGTAATCCAAACTCTTCATCCTCTAGAGTTTCATCATTGTCTTCTTCCACAATATTTTCTGCTTGATTTTGCTTATTTTCCTCTTCTAATGGATCTTTGATGTCTGTGAATCTCCCAATGGATGCCTTTCCAATCATTTTGTGTAATGGTGGTTGGGGTTCCTTTGCCTTTTTTGTCACACATGATTCACTAAAGTCCCCTTTCTTCAACCCAATTTCTTGCATTACATCTGGAAGAAATTGAAGAGCATTAATTTTTTGCTGAATAAAATTGAACTGTATTGAATCTTTTTCAATGGCAATGCAATTTCTTCCTTTCTGAAGGCAACATGCTAGTGTTGTACCTAATTATCAAGCACAAAATAAATAATGAAGTAAATTAGTACAATGACATATAAATTAAGAAATAACATATTGAAATTCATTTCCATATTATAAAACTTACATGAGCCAGAAAATAAATCCGGAACCCAATCTCCTTGATTTGAACATATGTGTATAAGATAGTTAATCAATAACTGTGGTTTTTTATAAATGTTAACTATCTCTCGTTTTGCTTCTTTTTCTTCATATTTTACTTTTCTCACAACAACACCATAAGTCAGTATTTGGCTATGACTCTTTCCATCTACCCCATTAAAAATCATAGACATATAGCTATCATCTTTTGCCCAACTATCAATATGGATGAACTCACAATCATTTATAATAGTTGATCTTCACGATTAAGAGTATTTGACTTTTTCTTGTAACATGAAATAGTAAAAGTTCAATTAGCTTATACATAAATGAATTTTTTAACATTAATCAAATATACATTTTAAACGTCTTACCATGTAAGCTGCATCCTTGATTTTGTTTTCCCCTTGAAGCTTGACAATAACATTGCCAATTGTGTGTCTGAATGAAATGTCACAAATCTCCATAACAATGATGAGGTGACTTCTATAAATCCCACAACCACTTTATTAAGAGCTTGATAAGTATAAGAGTCACTATCATAGTTAATGTTTGGAATATTGAAACCATGGGGAATATCGGCAATAACTAGGGCATAATCCATTTTAGGTATGATTTTAGCAATGTTTTCACATTCGCCTTGTATTACTTGATATTGAATAGTTTCAAGTCCATTCCAATGAAATGAGTAAGAGTTGGATCAAGTTCAACATTATTAAGACGTTGCTTCTTCAGTGTTTCGATCTTAATTTTTTCAATAAAGTTCTGAAACTATCTAGTGCTCCATTTGTATCCTTCTTCATCTTTTATAAAATAAACAAACATATGTGTAAGTTACAAATTAAAAATAGTATACAGATGAATAAAAATGAATGTATAAATCAACATACCTTTTTAAATGCAAAATAAAAAATTTTAACGTTGATGTAGAACTTGAATTTGGATAGTTGCGTACAACATCATCCCAACTATCTTCATTCAACAATTTAACCATTTGTTTTTGAATTTTCATGTAAGCTCTGTGACTGCATAGATAAAGTAAAAAAAGTTAATATAATGATATGTATAACAAATACTACCAAGAACAATATGTTATATTTAAAAGAAAATTATAATATAGAAATAAATAAAAATAATTCAACAAACTTACTTTTGGAATTCCTTAGACATTTCCTCCAATGATAATTCCCTTGACCTCACACGAGATAATATTGCTTTGACAAGCTTTTCATCCTTCACTCCTTGCAATGCTCTCCAAGGTGTGATAGTCATATCTTCTGGAAGCTGCTTCATTTCAAGGCCTAATTTACTATTGCTACATATCAATGGTTTAGACCTTTTGACCTTCTCGTTTTTAATGCCAATGTTCTCCCACATGCTAAAAATATTAGTAATCAACTCCCATATCTCTCTAGTTCTAAATGTTAACAAGAAAATTTTATCAACACCTCTGAATAAATCACTAACTTTGTTGCCTTTTCCGCCTTTTGAATTGATTTTCTCTTCAATTTGATACCCTATTTCCATACAACATTCCTTTCGGAAATATACAATAACATTTATCCTATCCCCACCAAATTTTTCTTCAAATTCACTATAAATAAATCTAACCCTTTCGATGAAATTCATAGACATCCTATATTCATTATCTGAATTATGGTCCCATGCCACTAACTTTGTTTCTGTATCTGATAAACCAACATAAATGATACAATTCATTTTTTCAAAACGTGATTTATTGGGATATTCCTCCATCAATTGTCTTTGAGCTTATATAGAATGGTTCCCCCCAAGCACATAATAATTGTATTCAAAACATTTTGATTTATCAAATGCTTTTTTGTTGGGATATTGAACTGGATCAACAAGAAACACATAATTAACCACATGAGCATATGGATTGTACCTCATCAATGTCTTCAAGTTGTGAACATGCAGATGGTGTGGCTTTCTGATTTGATATTTACGTTGTCCTTCACTTGCCTTATAGACTTGTCTGACATTAAGCTGAAATGTACGACCACCCTCAATTAAGTTTCTCTTTGTCAAGTTCTGTCGAATGGCATTTTGTTTTGTTTTGATAATGCCATCCTCTAAATTAGCTCTTGGTGTAATGATTTCTCTGCTTTCTTTTGAAGTTTCATTAGGTTCTTGACTGTTGGTAATGACTACTTCAAAATGTTCAACTTTACTTTTCTTCCTCATAACATTCTCATCATTAACTGGAACAAATTTGTTCTTGGGCATTGTTACCTTTTGTCTTTTATGGCTCTTCTTAGTTCCAATGTCATCCTCAGTAACGACAACATATTCTTCATTGCTAGTTTCAACTTCCTCATCTTCAAAAGTAACTTGTCTACCTTTGCTAGATTTATCCACTAGAGGCCTTTTTTTTTTAATCCCATGGATGTAGTTTTGTAGCATTATGAATTACTACATTTTGTTTGTTTGCCATATCTTCTCCTGACATTGAGTAGAAATTGCTGACAACTTGCATAATATCATGCTCTATGAAATGAATGCCTCCCAACCTAATTGAACAACTTTCAACAAAATTTTGCCAAACAAAATATCATATGTCAATAAAAACAAAGTTATAAAAATATAGTGAGACAGTTACAAGAACGCAAAACACAAATATAAATAACAATACTTACGATATTTTGTGTCATCTCATTTACAATTTGTTTACACAACTTTGTAGATACCTCTCTCGTGTCATACAATGAATATGATAACTGGTATTTAATCCTTTCATGTGACTTGGGCGGTTTTGTAAGTATGTAAACAACTTCACAGTCCGATACTGAACACATGTCTATGCCCATTCCCATCACCTCATAAATTCCATTATCATTAGGTATATCAACATATAGATATATCTGAACATTTTGCCTTTCTCTTTATTTCACATACCAGATATTTGATGGAAGTTTCACTTCTTTTGATTTCTTCCAGTATGAAATCATCTTCTTATCGTTTGAGGCACTTGAAAGATTTGTATCCATTAGTTCAAGTGGGTTCATTCATCAATGTTTTTTGAAAATCCACCTTTAAGAGTATTTGGTCCAGAAAGATTCACATAAATCTTCTTTGATGCCATTTTCTTGAAAAAAAGACACATATAAATCAGTAAATTGGAAAAAAAAATAATAACTTAAATTAACAATGAAAACGATAAATGATAATTAATTTTATAAACCATAACAATTTAAAAAAAAACAAAAAAATTAAATTAAAAAATACAACGCCCTGCCGTCGCACCTTGAAAATCGGCCGACCAACCGAGTCAGCCATTGGGTCCGCCCCCCCTATCCTACCCTGGCGGCCCAACAACTTCCCCCCCTCCTGAACCCCAGCCCCACCCCAACCTGGTGGCCCAACGGCCTGCAGGGGTGACTAGGCGATTCGCGGAATTGGTCGCCACCCCCGCGGGCCGTTGTGTCGCTGGGGTGGGGCAGGGGGTTGCGACCAACCCCCACCACACCCCAGCGGACCAACAACCTGTGAGGGTGGCGGGGTGATTCCCGGATTCCCAGAATCACCCCGACACCCTAGCGAGCCGTTGGGCCGCTGGGGTGGGGCGTGGTGCCGGATAGCCAGCCCCACTGCCCCTAACTTATCACCCTGTTTGGCCACCGTGAGCATGATCGGGCCCACCATGCCCACTGCAGACGTAGTGGGTAAATTTGGCCTACAAAAATTTTTAATTTAAAAAAAAAATAAACTTCATTAAACTTATATAATTTTAAAATTTACAAAGAAAAAAATTAACTAACCTTTCAAATGCGAGAATCCTCTATTGAATATGTTGTTGATAGCAATGTAACTGCTCCACAAATTCACTCCAAGTCTTTTAATGAACCTCGAAAAACCTTGATGTGATGCGAGTAATAGTGATAATGAAATTTATTATATATGTGAAATTACAGAAATGTTTTACCATACAGTTAATGTGGGATTAATTTGTTTTCTAAAAAATTTAACATGTTAATTTTGTTATGGCGATATAGGAAACTATGATAAAGCGAATATTATGGAATTGTTTTAGAACACGGTGAATGTGGGATTAATTTGTTTTAGAAAGTATTATAAAAATTAAAAAAAAAAACATTCAATTGCCTAGTAAATATTATATAGTTTAACTATTAAATTAATTTAGGTAAAAGATTTAGTTTACAATTTTAAATTTAAGAATTTATTTCATAAAAAAAAACTAATTAAAATTTTTCAATAAATTGTACAATAAAATAATGGAGGGAAATACATGAAACGAAATTTTTAGAGGGAAAAATTTTGGCAAAAACTTTTGGAGGGAAAATTTCATTCTTTAAGCTATACAATATCATTAGGAGAGTTTGCATTTGTATCATTCAACCTCTTGTATTTGAAAGGGATGGATTCTTCTGATAGTGAAGTTTCGCTTTATGAAGCATCAGTATCTTCATTGTATAACAACTCTATTCATATTGATGAATATAACGGAAATTATTCCACTATGAATAGAAAGTCAATTATTTCACTTAGTCCTAATCCTAAGGGCTATGAGAGCAGCATTGATGAAATAGGGTATGAATAATTTCAAATAAATAAAAAGTCACGGTTTCCACTTAGTCCTAATCCTAAGGATTATGAGAGAAACAATGATGAAGAGCATGATAATGAATTTCAAAAGAGTGGAGTGTCATGATGTCCATTTAGTCCTAATCCTATGGACTATGAGAGCAATAGTGATGAAGAGCATGATGACAAATTTCAAAAGAATGGAGTGTCAAGGTGTCCACTTAGTCCTAATCCTATGGACTATGAGAGTAGCAGCGATGAAGAGCATGATGACAAATTTCAAAAGAATGGAGGGTCACAGTGTCCACTTAGTCCTAATCCTAAGGACTATGAGAGCAGCAGTGATGAATAGCATGATGAAAAATTTCAAAAGAATGGAGTGTCACGGTGTCCTCTTAGTCCTAATCCTATGGACTATGAGAGCAGCAATGATGAAAAGAATGATGACGAATTTCAAAAGAATGGAGTATCATGGTGTCCACTTAGTCTTAATCCTATGGACTATGAGAGCAGCAATGATGAAGATCATGATCAAAAATTTTAAATGAATGGAGTGTTACGATGTCCTCTTAGTCCTAATCCTATGGACTATGAGAGAAATAGTGATGAAGAATTTCAAGTGAATAGAGTGTCACAGTGTCCACTTAGTCCTAATCTTATGGACTATGAAAGTAGCAGTGATGAAGAACATGATGAATAATTTCAAAAGAATGAAGTGTCACGCTGTCCACTTAGTCCTCATCCTATGGACTATGAGAGCAATAGTGATCAAGAGCATGATGAAAAATTTCAAAAGAATGGAGTGTCACAGTGTCCTCTTAGTCCTAATCCAATGGACTATGAGAGCAGTAGTGATGAAGAGCATGATGACGAATTTGAAAAGAATGGAGTGTCATGGTGTCCACTTAGTCCTAATCCTATGGACTATGAGAGCAGCAGTGATGAAGAGCATGATGAAAAATTTCAAAATAATGGAGTGTCACGGTGTCCTCTTAGTCCTAATCCTATGGACTATGAGAGAAGTAGTGATGAAGGACAGGATGAAGCACTTAGTCCTAATCCTAAAGACTATGAGAGTAGTAGTGACAAAGGATAGGATGTAGCATTTTCAGTAAGTAAACAGTCACATTTTTGACGTAGTCCTAATTCTATGGACTATGAGAGCAACACTGACAATGCACACGAGGAAGAATATCCAATAAACATCGAGTCAAATTTTCCATTTAGTCCCAATTCTAAGGACTATAACAGTAGCACTGAAGAAGGGGAAGATGAAGAATATCCTTCAAGTCAGTATTTGAAAAGCACAGCTGATCATAGTGTGGATAACATTCCTTAGAATGATGATGAAAATTCTTATAGAAATGATGATCCAATGATGGAGATGTTGCCAAGAAATATTGTATCAAGGAGTAGGAGTAGACCTTTTCATATCAATGTAAGATGTTCTAGTTATACAAGGGGTAGAGTAGAATATCTGATGAGAAGAAGTTCTATTAGTGCTCTCATTTCAAGTGAATGTTGTAAAAAAGATTGCTTTAAACATATGGATTTCAAATTTGCATTAGAGAAAAGGAAGAGATATTTGTCAATGAATAAAAACATGCAAAAGTCATATTTAGTTGGGTGCATGCAATCTACATTGTCAGGTTATGATTATCATATTGGGTCTTTATTTATCTGTAGAAAGGCTTTCAAAATGTTTCATTCGATGGGTGATTTTCGTCTCTCGAGAATCCAAGAAAATTTGGAAAAGTATCCCACATTTTATTCATAAGTACATCATAAATGATAGTCTGGGCCATTATCAAACACCGCAATGTCATGGATGAAAGATTTCTTTTCAAAGCATGGAGAGTATATGCCAAATCAAGAGACAATACATATTCCAGATAATTTTTCAAGATGAGAAATCTACAACTTATAAAAAGAATATGTAGAACGTGTTGAGGGACATGGTCAATTTATTACATATCAATATTTTGTGAAGGTATGGAAGAAAGAATTCAACAATGTATGTATTCCTAAGAAGGCAAGGATGGGGATTTGCAGTACATGTGCTTCTCTTAAATAAAAAAGGGACAAATGTGAAGGGTCAGAAAGAGGTATTCATAACTTTAACTTTTAAAATTGTATAGTCATCAACTATGAAAACGTATTTCTTAATGGCTTTCTTTTCTATTGTGTAGATTCAATTGTCAAAGAACTTTAGGAGCATCATGAACAACAAACAAGTGAAAGGAAAAATTTGTACAAGCATCGAAAGAAGTGTTATGATAATTCGAATAAATATTTGGGTTTGATAATTGATGGTATGGACCAGAAGAAAACACTTTTACCACATTTTGTTCACACACCCAAAAATTTACAGGAGGAAAATTTTATTCAGTATCATTTGGTCGGTTGTATGGTATTCAATGGGAAAATGCTGCCAAGGGTGTACTTCATAGCTCCAAATATTCATAATGATGCAAATTTGACAATAACCATAATTCATGATGTGCTTTCTCATTGGTCTGGTAATTTTCCTGAAGTTTTGTATCTACAATTGGACAACACTTGCCGTGAAAACAAAAATGAGGTTGTTTTTGGATATCTAAACATGCTTGTTGAATTGATAATTTTTCAGAAGGTAAAGGTTGGTTTCCTTCTTGTTGGGAGCACTCATGACCATATTGATAAGATGTTCAGTCGTTTTTTAGTCACATTGAGGAGGAAGGAAGTTGGGAGCTTGCCAACATTAATTGAATGTATTAAGAAATCATACATGCTAGAGCCTACTTTTGATGTGATGGAACAAACTGTTGACATGCGAAGGTTTATTCTGGGATCGCATGGTGAGTAGAAATGCATTAAACAACTTAATGACATTAGCTTCCAACATCAATTTCGTATCAAAAAACTTGATGGGAAAACACTAAAATGGGGCAAGAAGTATTCAACTACTACAGAATGAGCACCATCATCAGGTTTGGAATTTTTGAAGTTCATTCCAAATCATCCAATATTTTCATCAAAAATATTGTTATTACAATCAGTTGGTGAATTTCATAATGCATGCAGACAGAATAGAGATATAAATTATTCTGATTGCCTATAAGAAATTAAAAAATGTATTAGATATACATATGATTACTTTGACATTGTTGATTAAGTTTGGTGGGAATCATTTTTCAATAATCAAAGTGATATCATTTCAACAACAACAAATGAAGATATACCTTTGAAAAATCCATTTATTTGGCCACAAAATGTGTCAAATGAACATGAGGAAATAAACATTGTTGAACAACAACAATAATCAAGTTATTATTAATTATTCACAAGCAGAGGAAAGAGAGATGTATATTGGTTCCAGAAGATCTTGTGCACAATGTGAAGCCATGGAAGACCTTTACAACAATTTAGTACAGGATATTAAGGAGGGTTGCATGATCCCAGTGGTAGCAAATGGAGATCCCAATGGCTATCCATTCTGGGTTGCTAAGGTTATAAAGGTCTTTATAGAAAGTGAGGATGTTACAGGTGTTGAAGTACATTGGTATGCCACAAATACACACCCATTCAATGGTGTGTATAAGCTAGAGATGGTAGTTGACAAAAAAAATGGGTACAAATATAAATTGCCACCACACAGATCTCTTAAAATTGGAGGATGTTGACATACTTTTTTATGACTTCAATTTAACAAAGAGAGGAACTCTTCACTTCAAGACAATAGAGATTCTGAAAAGGTTGTTACCAGAAGAAACAATGTTGAGATGGGAGTCTGCTGAAACCAGTCGTAGATCCAGAAGAATTTTGAAACCTGAAATGGTGGGCATGCATGTGGACTCAAATGGGGCACTAGTTGATGAAAGAGAATAATATTAAACATCTTCATCTGCATCCACTCATTCATCTGAAGATATGAATTCTAATGGTGTGCAAGAAAATATGAGTGATTTTGAATCATTGTCTAAGACATTTTATATAACTGATGTTTACATCGTATCTTGAAATAAAAAAATTTATTTCCATATGGTGTTAAATCAGAAGTTATGAGTCATTTTTATGTTGTTGGATTATATGTCTTAATTATGATAATTTTTATTGTTTTGAATATCTACAATGCAACATTAAATTAGAGATATACTGTATGCTTCATTCAATATACAAATAATGACATTTTGATTAATTTAGTCATGTAATTTGTTCATACTGTCATGGTTTTTTAATTTTATGGTTGAAAAAATTCCAAATTTTTCTTGTATCTTTAATGTTATGGTTGAAAACAATTAGAATTTTAGCAATCTTTAGTGTGATGTTATTATATGTTTAACAACATGGATGAAAAATAATAGAATTTTGATGTATTTCAGATCCCATTATTTTATCTTTATGGTCATTACTAAAACATGATGAATTTATACTTAGGAAAGAAAAATGTTATTCTACCAAAAACATTAGTGTGCTTTTTTCCTCATAAACAGTGGTTTTTTTGCACATAAAAATTCAGTTTTACTAGCATCTTTTAAAAATGTTGAAAATTGACCCTAAAAAAAAACCATCGTTCCAGTATCAACACTTTTCGTTTTAAGGGTGTTTTTTGCACGAAAATTTCGTTTTCACTGCCATTTTTACAACATGTTCAAAATTGACCCTAAAAATAAAACCATCATTCCAGTATACACACTTTTCGTTTTTAGCACTGTTTTTTATGTTTTTTCGGGGTTTTTTGGCCAGAGTTTCTGTTTTGAGTTTATAGTTCCCGTTTCAAAGTTTACATTGTTATATGTTCATTTTCTTTCAGAAAGATAAGTTTCCCTTTGCGTTACAGAAGCTTGATCAGCAAAGAGAATCTTAGTCCATTATCTTCTGGACCTCCATGATCAGAAGACAATAACAAGAATTCAGTTTTATAGAGTTTATTGATCAGTTTGTGTATCTATCAACTTGTTTGCTGAGTGGCCAATAGATTCCAAGGATCAATGAGGATAGTTTTAGATAGAAGAGGAATGACCTGTTATAGAGTTTTGTGAACCCAACGTTTCAGACTACCAAGTGAGTCCATCATCAGGGGATGCGTAAATAGATATTCTCTAGATCTTAATGATGTATCCATGAGCTATATTTAGGGTATACATATATATAGGTTCTTAAAGAAAAGATATAAGAAAATAGGTTGGCCATTATCCTACTAGTTTTTCATTTATTTAATTAATTAATTTTTTTTTAATTATTTAGCTAATTAATGATTTAATGGATTAATTAATTAATTAATTAATAAGATTTTTTTTCCCTGAAAGAAAATTCATAATTTCATTGAGTGAAATTACATGCTGTAGATGCCCATTGGCATATGTTGTACCGTGGCCGTCAAAATCACTGTCATAACTTAGTATTTACAAAAAGACCTCGAGGGGTGTACTGTGTTGGTCCATGACCAAATGTAGAAATCAAAATAATTCACCCTCGTGGGTGAAGACTGTAGTATCTATAAATATATACATCAGCTCAAAACTTTAAATTGTTTTGTACAAAAATTGATCAAAAATGCTGAGTATTTCAGGGGTTGTTCCCCCTCTGTAGAAACTTATCATTGTATGGCCTATGAAAATAACGAAAGGTTCCTCCAGGTGTGTGTTTTGTGATCATCCACTCTCCTAGAGGGTGATGCGTCGCTTCTTTAGAAAGCTTGTCTAAATTTTCATTTCGTTCCCTGTAGATGTGAGAACAAGAAATCTAATCAAAATATGTTTTGAAAAAAAACAATTTTGTCCATAATAGATCTCAAAGAGTAAGCATTACAAACAACTGAGTTGTTAAACCATTCAATCACAATCTTTGAGTCCCCAAAGATTTGTATATTCCTACAGTGTTGGAGGATGGCAAAGTATATCAGGTGATGGAGTGAAATCAGTTCAACATGATTGTTAGTACCATGTCCTAATCCCATAGTAATTTGAAAATAGTGAGTTTCTGTGAGGTGAAAGATGATGCCGCCCCCACACCCATGCGGTTGAGTAGCACCATTGAAATAGGCCCAAGGGGTCGATTTTTCTATCTACTCTTGTCTAATATTCCTGGGTCTGTTTTGTCTTTCCTCTGCTCGTATTTCTTCAAAGGCTGAGCAGATTTTCGGAGAGATCAGGTTCTAATTCACCTGCTTATCTTCAAATATAATAAGGTTTCGCTTGAGCAAGATGTGCCATGAGACCAGGAGGGGTATATTTCTTATCCTTTCCTCTGCAACACCCCACCGGCTATCCCATGCAGATAAAAGATCAACTCCCTACCATCTCATGTTCAGTTTTAGAGTTGTGAGAACTTGTGTCCATATGCTTGTTGTGATCGGGCAGGAGAGGAAGAGATGTTGAGTTGATTCCTCCTCCTGGTGGCAGAGTACACACCAGGTAGGTCCCATGAAAGCCCTCTTTTTTAAATAGGATCCAGTGGGGATCTTATTTTCAAGTATATTCCACATCAGCAGCCTAGTGCGCAAGGGGGCTTTTAATTTCCAAATGGATTTCCACCAATTACTTATGGCCTCCGGTTTGGACTTAGCAATTATAATGTCATAGCCCTGCTTTGAAGAATAATGACCCATTTTGGAGTGAGCCCAAATGAGTTCATCTTCTTCATTTTTTAATCTGACATGTGATTCTGTGAGTGCTTGTATGAAGTTTTGCCATGTCCTATGCCATTCAATGGGAATGTTCCAGTTTTTTCCGGATAGCCAAGCTTGAGTGAGAAAAGTGGAATTCTATTTATCTCCAAGCTATTCTATATACTTTATGCCTCTGTTGTTTAAGTGATTTATAAGCTCAAGTGGAAGTTGATGTGAATTCCCACTTCCGATCCAAGGATCAAGCTCAATACAAACAGAGGCTCCATTTCCAATTTTCCATAATAGTCCATCCCTGATGATAGGGTGGGTGTTTAGAATGGCTCTCCAGATCACCGAGATGTCCTTTCTGTTCTAGGATGGTCTTCGAATCCAGTCAATGATAGTTGAAGTCCAAATGTATTTGTGGATGATAACCTCTGACCAGAGGCTTTTTTGCTTTAGTAATAGCCATCCCTATTTTGCAGCTAAGGCTTGTGCAAAAGCAAGGAGTTGTTTGAGACCCCACCCTCCCCATTTTTTTGGGGTGGCTATTCTATTCCATTTGACCCAGGCAAATGGTTTTCCTTCCTTTCTTCCCTTCCAAAGAAATTGGTAGCAAGCTTGTTGAATTCTATGGAGTATCCCTCTTGGGATCCAGGCCAATGACATCTAAAATACTGGGGTGGCTTCTATGACTGATTTGATAAGAATTAATCTACCAGCCTTAGATAGGGATCTATGACACCAACAATTTATTCTTTTCTCCACTTTGGTGATGAGCCAAGTCCAATCAGCAATTTTTTATCCATTAGGTTTAAGCCTGAAGCCAAGATACTTTAGCCCCTCCTTCAGTTCAATGACTTGAAATGGAAATTTTTGTAATGAGAGTTGAATTTCCTGTTGTGTACAATCAGATAATGAGATGGTGGATTTATCTCGATTGATTTCCATTCTCGTTGCTCTGTAGAAGAGATTTAGAATCTCATTCATGGATGTGGTGTCTAGAACACAACCACTCAAGAAAATTAGAATGTCATCCACAAAGAGGAGGTGGGTCAGATTGAAATGATCCATAATTTTTAGTCCCTTGAGTCCTCCCCTTCTTTTTTCAGTGTCAATCAATCTGCGCAGTCCTTCCATGACTAGGAGGAAAAGTAACGGGGATAGAGGGAATCCTTGCCTTATGCCTCTATCAATATGAAAGGAGATATAGAGGAGATGCATCCCATTCATGAGAATGGAAAAAGATACAGAGGAGACGCATCCCATTATTCAGTTAGTAAGAGTCAGGGGAAAACCCAAATGAGTGATCATCATTCTAATGTATAACCAGTTGACTTTGTCAAATGGTTTTGATAGATCAATTTTGAGAGTCAGTCCCTTGAGATTCTTGAGTTTTATGGAGTGCAGGGCTTCTTGGGCTAAGCCAATAGCATCCTGGATATGTCTATGGTGGAGGAAAGCAAATTGCTCCTAGGAAATGTGATTTTATAAGATGGGCTTTATAATTGGCGATGATCTTGGAAATTATTTTGTATAGGCAGTTGCAAAGTGAGATAAGTCGAAAATCATTGAAAGAGGCTGGGTTGCTATATTTTGGTATCAAAGCCAAGTAGGTAAAATTAAGGGGGGGATGGATGTGTCCAGTAGTCCTACTTTCTTTGATGACCGCCAGTAGGTCCTGTCCCAAAAGGTCCAAAAATACAGTGTAGAATTCGACCGGCTAGCCATACGGTCCAGGACTTTTATCCTTCTTGAACCATTTTAAGGTGCCCTCCAGTTCCCCCATAGTGACAGGTTGAAGTAGGTCTTCAGATTCCTCCTGATTTACAAATCTTGGGAAATGTCCGGCCAGATTAATGATATCAGGAAGGGTGATGGCAGCCGGGGCAGTGAACTGATTTTTGAAATGAGATATCCCCAACCTGGCCAATTGAGGGTGGGTGGAGGCCCAGCCATCCTGTTCATTTGGCAGCTGCCAAATGGTATTCGAGGCCTTTCTACCATTGGCGAAGTTGTGAAAAAACTTAGTGTTTCCATCGCCAAAATGGAACCATATTGCTCTACTTCTTAGCCTCCACAGTTCTTCCTCTTCAAGTAGGATCTTTGCCTTCTATGTCTCCAGATTCACAAGTTGGAGCTTTGTATCATTTGATTGGTAACCAAGCCCCTTTTCATCTGTGAGGTAGGCAATCTGAACTTCTATGTCCTTCAGTATCTGTTCATCTCTCATTTTTTTCTTTTTTGACCATTCTATAGTAAGTGTTCTGAGGTTGTTTAGGCGCCCACAAAAATCAGCAGCCACTCTCTGCTCCCTAAGAGGGGGTTGTGTCATCCAAAAATCTGATACCAGTTTGATGTATTCAGGGTATTTTAGGTATCCTGAATTGAATTTAAATGGGGCATGAGGCTTTTTCGAAGGGCCAGCGATTTGCAAATATATGGGAGAATGATCAGATAATCCCCCAATGCCTACCCATTATCGGTAAAGGGTAAAGGAACGAAGGAGGTATTCATGTATCAGGAAGTGGTCCAGTCTCCGACCCAAAGCTGCCTCACCAGTCCTTCTATTATGCCAAGTGGGAATTTTCTTGTTCATGGGTACATCAATGAGTTTATAGGTCTCCAGCAGTGTGCTCATCAGGTCCGAAATGGGGTCAATCTGTGAATGATGGCCCCATGACTCCTCAATTCCCATAGAAAAGTTTAAATATCCACCGATGATGGAAAAACCCATAACAAGAGGGTGGTCTAGCATAGAATGCCAAAAATCAAGTTTGTTCTGATTAGGAGCATATATGTTAATCACCTTTAACTGGATCCCTAGTTCACTCGCAAAAATATCCATGCCAATGAAGCCTATTCCCCCCTAGGAGGAGATATGCTTGACTGTTCTAGGGTTGATTCCCATGGCGAGACCCCCCAATCTACCAACCACATCCAGTCCTTGGAAATACAAGCCCGAGAGTATGGAGTGAAGGGTTTTGGATATGGAATCAGATGAACCAAGAGTTTACTAGAGAAATAGGATGTCACAGTTGGAGTTGTGCAATAGAAGTTTCAGATCCAATCTCTTCTTGGGGTTGGCTAGTCCCCTGCAGTTATAGGATAGCCAGATCATGGGGGAATAGGGATAGAGGGCTCGGATGCTCTAAGTGCCCTTTCAATGGTGGATTGTCGACCCCACACAACATCAGCCACCGCGGTTCTGATGGATTTTTTGATCTTGGATGGGCGCCCTCTGGTGGGCTTTGGTTTAGAGTTGGGGGATGAGCCCAATCCAATTTGGGGTGAAAAATGCAGAGATCTGGATCTGAGATTGTAGGGATGTGACCCCATCCTGAGGGGGAGGAGGTATAAGGGGGGGGGGGGTAGAATTGCCCCGGAGAGATGTAGGTGTAATTGAGAAAGTGGGAGGGGGAGGTATGATGGTGCAAGTGATGGTGGAAATAGGGCAAAAGGAGGAGGAAGGGGGGTCGCTGGTATATGCAAAGAAGATAACATGACATCTGAAAGAAATACAGAGGTAATGGGAAAATATTCATTACCCTGAGGGGGAGCCGATCCCGCAGCAGATTTGGAATTCGTACAAGGTGTTGAGGGAGGAGTCTTTTGTGGATTCTTTGCCTTATGTGACACCCCTTCTACAGCCTCTGGTGGGGCAAGTCCTTGTTGTTGGTCATTCGTGTTCCACTCTTCCGAGAGATGGTGTTTTACCCCGCGAGAGGTCTCCGATGTCAGCGAAGAAAGTAGCGGACAATCCTTGTACGGATGACCCACTTTGTGGCACCTCCTATAACATAAAGAGACTCCTTGATAGTCAAGGAGCTATCTACGAGAGAAATTTCGCCTATCTAATGTGATTTTCTCTTCAAGTCCCTCCCTGATATCATGGTGGAACAGAATCCTTGCCATGGTCATGATTCCAGTTTTCTCGTAGGACTGGTCGTGCTCAAGGTAAGTCCCCAGTGCATCGCCGATACATTTGATTATCATGGGGGTCCAAAACTGCATAGGTAATCCTGGTAATCTGACCAAAATGGGTCTTGCTCCTAATTGCTCGCGTTCCAGATCAAATAGGGGATCCCATCTCTTGAGTAGCACAGGAGCTAACTCAATATGCCAGTAACGGGAAAGAATCCAGTCCGTGTACTCCTCCCTGTGAAATCGGAGTGCAAACCAACCTCGAGCAAGAACCCTAATGACAGGGAGTTCCTTCAACAGAGAGCCCCATACTTCCATGGTCCATTGTCGAAGGTGCTCCACCAAATAGTTCCTGCCTCGAACTCACCCAACAAGAACCTTCCTCGCCATGTCCATCGAATCGCCCATAGGTATGTCTTCACCGAAAGTCAGGTTTATATCTGAGTCCACTGCTCTGAGGCACCGACCCTTTTTTGGCTTGTCCGTGCGCCGCCCCGTGGGGTGCTCCCTTAGTAAACTTTTGCATGCTTCCGAGGTACTACGAGGAGTAGAGAATGCAGGTCTAGGGTTTGGGATGGGCAAGCTAAAACATCCAAACCGAATCGGTGAAGGTGGGTTTACACTGTTGGATCCAGGATGAGCGAAAGATTGTGTGAGGGGCATAGGGTTTGAAGGGCCAGCCAGAGCGAAAGAGTGGGAAGGCACGTTCAGTGGCATGGAGGGATGCAGAGACGGGGCAAGGGGAGAGTCGAAAGTGGGAGAAGCCTGTAAGCTGGTGCCGAGCAGGTTAAGGGTAGTTGGAGAGAGTGGAGGGCATTCTAGGCCGGGGATGTCATCAATGTTGATAGCAGGTGGGAGCCATTTTCTGGTGGAGGGTGGGTGTTGCGGTGTCAGTTGTGCATCTGTCACCCGATGAGATTTTTTCTACCTGGGACCAGTGTCAGGTCCAACTTGATGAGCCCAGATCTCTTGTTCGGGCATCAAGTCCTCCTCGTAGTCCATGAGGTCCTCTTCAACCATTGCTGACCGACAGTAAAACAGATCTTCGTATTACTAGGGAGAGGTAAGACAAAACTGTAGAAACGGTGTTCATAAAAAATGGGTGGAAACCTAGCTGCAACAGATAGGTCGGTGGTCACGAGGTCAAAACAAATTTTTTATTCAGAACATGGTCAGACCCGCTTGGTTAACCCCCAGAGAAACACCATAGTTCCCCCACGAGGTTACAGGACCAGGTCTCCATTGTAACCTTGGGTTTTTCCACCATCGCCTAGGGTTTTTCTGCCATCGCCAAGGGTTTTAGAGCTTCGGGCCTTTGCTTATTAATAAGTTAAAGGGATAACTTAATTAATTAATTTTATTATTTATAGAATTAATTATTATGTTTATTTATTTCATTTTTATATAAAATTAATTATTTTAAATAATTGTTTTAATTGATTTATTAATTTGTTTAATTAATTAATTAATTTGTTTGATTGATAATTTAAAAGAATTGATTAATTAATTAATTTTATTATTTGTTCTTTATTAATATGTTTATTTATTCCCCGGATGCGGGTGTTAGTTAGGATGGGACGGGAGTATGCTGCTGGCCACATGCCGGCCATGTGCCATCACATGGCAGACGTCGGGGCTCATGCTGGTACAGGCATTAGTGGAAGTTGGTATAAGGCTATGCAGCAAAGCAGAGTTAATGCCCTGCACGGCTATTCGGCTCACTTGGAGGTTGCAATTATGGCGGGCGCGTTCCAAGGTGAGGTCGCTGAGGTTATAAACCATGTCACTGCGTCGGGTCAGGGAATGTTGTTGGTTCTTCCTTCTAGCAGGTCTCTGCAACCTCAGATGCCCTGCCTCTCCGTCTCCGTCGGGATCCTCACGCTGTCTGTTTGGGTTATTCCGCAGTCTGTTCGCTCTCCTCATAGGAAGGAGTTGTATCACGCTCGGGAGCTGGATCTCATCCCTTCGATCCCTGCAAGGATGGTGAGGCCTCGACAGCGCATGCTTAGCCGTCGAGGCACCTCCAGGGGAGGAACTTCACGCACTCTCGTTGCTGATACTTCCGCCCACTGTTGTCATTGCCATAGCATTCGCTCTACTGGAGCTAATCCCCTTCATTCAAGTCAATTCATGGACGTTGGTGCTTCGAGCTCGGCTTCCTTGCCTGCCTTTGGCTCTACTATTTTTAACTTTAGCAGTTCCATGAACAACCCCCAGATCAGTGTGCACGTTTCGGTTCTTTTCATTGAAACTTCCCAGGAAGACAACGACTCTCTGGACGATCGTGGGCAGGGGAATGCTGACAACACGGTGCAAGAAACAAAGGATCCTGATACTGGCCCGAAGAAAGAAATAAAGGAACCTGCCACAGACCTAGAGAATGTCTCAAAAAGCATGCTAGATCAGAGGGCGAGGACCAGCGTAACAGAAGACATCCATATGGAAGACACTACCCCCACTGCTGCGGAGAGGGAGGCTTACAGTTGGTGCCGGGTAGAGGAGGTGCAACTGGAAGAATAGCGATGCCCGAGCTCAAGGTCTACATGGCTCTTCTGTCTGGTCTTTTGGTCTCTACTGTTGTCTGTATTAGCTTAGTTTCATCATCTATGCTTTTTGTTTGTGTCTTAGAAACTTTGTTGATGGTCTGGGTAACGTCAGTCTCCCCTGCGCGGGATAATTTACATTTCTAGTTGGCGCCCCTGTGTGGGCTAGCTCTTTTGAATGGTCTGGTCCTTTGGACCTTGCAGTCTCAGCTGCTCCAGGTTGACACACCAGGTGCCTGGTTCTCTCTGTTTTGATCCGATGTAAATTTTGATTTCTGTAAATAATATATTAGCATAGTTTTACCGAGAAAAAAAAATATGTTTATTTATTTAAAATTAATAAATCAACAAATAATAAAATTAATTAATTAATTTTTAATAATAAAATTAATTAATTAAGTTATCCCTTTAACTTATTAACAAATTAATTAATTAATTTATCCATTAACTTATTAATTAGCTAAATAATTAAAAAAAAAAAATTAAATAAATGAAAAACTAGTAGGATAATGGCCGACCTATTTTCTTACATATTTTCTTTAAGAACCTATATATATATATATAGATATATATATATATATATATATATATATATATACCCTAAATATAGCTCATGGATACATCATTAAGATCTAGAGAATATCTATTGACGCATCCCCTGATGATGGACTCACTTGGTAGTCCGAAACATTGGGTTCAAAAAACTCTATGAAAGGGCATTCCTCCTCTATCTAAATCAATGAGGATATTCAGAAAGTGTTACAACTCAGTGAACAGGTGAATACAAGAGATTGGTGCCTATACCAGTCATTTACAGAGATCAGACTTTATGGTTCAGAGCTGCCACCAAATAAGCTTCCCAAGTACCTTACAATGAGAATATTTGCCTTGGAGTACATTAGGAAAATAATTCACTCAGAGAATATCCATTTCGTGGCAACCAAGAAGAAGTCTTAGTTCCAAATTAAGACACATATAGGACCTTTCATCTGCAACAGTAGATTAGCAAGAGAGGAAGCAGATCTCCTACTGAAACAAATGAATTTCCCTCTTAGTTTTACTTGGTCCTATGACCCCTTTAGGGTAATTTCTAAGTTAAGAGTGGAACAGAAGGAAACTCCCTATGTGCATACCCAAAGGCCAGAAATAGAGAAGTACATGAACCAACACATTTGGGTAGAAAACATATTTCAGGAGGCCGAAGAGCAAGTACTTTCTAGAACAATTTCAGAGACTCCTATACCCAGTGAAAATACCAAGAAGAGACCAAGAGAGGAAGACTATCCTTTAGTTAGAGAAGTCTCAGCCAAAGAGTTCAAGATATATACAAAGAAGTTTAATATAGTCTCTAAGATAGACTTCCCACCACTAGAGGAAACACAGGGTACCATTGTATTCTCAGTGTTTCAAAACTTTAAGTTTGATAGCAGTACCACTGATTATCCATCATCCTTGAACACTAAAGATATTCCAGCTACAATACCTCACACACCAAATTCATCTACAAAACAAAGGCAGTTGGATATTTTCCACATGTATCAAGAGATTAAATAGAGGAATGAATCCATTCATGACAACACATCTGCTGAATTTAGGAATCATTCTTCCTCCATCCAACACAGGCTCATTTCAACCTATGACGCAGAAAAGGGAAGAATGCATATGGAATTCTTACAGGTGCAATTTCCACAACCAAAGTCAGCAACAGACTTCAAACAAACTACCTTTGATTTTGAGGCAAACTTTACAGAAACCTTTACACAACTTGCTCTCCCTGGTTCCAAACTACAAATTTCTCTAAATAATGTTGAGTCTCAGCTTAAACTGGAGAAAGTGTCCTCCCTTGCTAAAGACAACAGAATCAAACATTTGGAGGAAATGGTGATCAAATCAGGTTTTGATCCTACTAACTCAAAGGCCATTGAGGAGATAATTAAGAAGAAGAATGTTGACATAGCTTCCCTGAAGAAGCAATTGAAGCTGCCTATGACTGAAGATCCCTAGGAAAAGGAGCTAGGAGAGATAGAGATACAAAAATAAGAGATGTTGAAGCTCCTAGTGGAGCAGAGTGCACAAATCAAAGAGATGGAAGCAGAGATGGACAAGTTGATCAAAGAAAAGGAACAGAGTTCACAACTAGCAGTAGTTCCTCTTGATGCAGTACCAATTGCATCTCTACTTCAAACATGTATCCATACAACAACCACAACAACAAGAACGTCCTCTTCTATAGTACTTCCCACATCAGCTGCAAATGATTCAATTAATTTGGATGAATCCATGGAAAACATGTCTATACAAGGAGAAGAGATAAAGAAACTAAGACGAGAGGTGAAAGTCCTACAAGAGTAGAAAGTAAGATTTTAGAATTCCCTCCTAAAAGAACTATAGAGATCCCAAACATTGTCGCATATATTGCAGAAAATGGAAAAAGACAGTGCAATGGGTAATACATTGGCACTTGTAAAAGAGAATATTTGGAAGTGAATCAACGAAGACATGATAGACATTTTGCCTTCAATACAAATCATTTTTGAACCACATGAACTAATTCAAAGGGACAATGAAGCCATCGAAGAAGTCAGAAAACAGTCGCGTGACAAACCCAGTGAAGCCACTGAGCTCATCAAATTCCTTAACTCCAAAAATAAATAGGATTTAGAAGAGTTAGAGATTGAATATAGAGAAGAAACAATATTGGAAGTCAAGAAGGTGTTGAATAAGAGAAATCTAATGAGACAGATTAAAGAAAAATGTCATATTACGGACACTAGTGTACAGAGATTCTTCACCAAGCTAGAACCCCTCTATAAGAAAGGACTTCCAAATTTATTAGTTATAAATGATAAGCTTAGCTCGTGTTCGAATTACAGTGAGAAACTAATGACCAAGGGGAGAGACAATTTAAGGTTGTAGGTGGAATATTCAGTATGACAAGAAATGCGTTCTTGGAAGCGTTGGCATATGACCTAGACATTCAGTATGAAATTAAACACATATTTATTTCCAAGCTGACATTTGCCAAAAATGTTGAAGTCAACGAAGTTTACAGAAAGTTATTGAAGACAACTATCCTGAGTGAACAACGTTGGGATAAACTATTTGAATTACTTGAGTAAACAAAAGGTTTGGCTACACAGCTTAGCGTCAACAGCACAACAGAATTCGAAGGCTAGATAGCCAGTTGTTCCACCAATTTAGTGCCACCAATTTAGACAGTTTGAATTTTCCTAGTCGATTTTGATGAGATATTTTTGTAAATAAGTTATAAATACTTCATCTTCTGAAGTATCAAGGGTTGGTTTTTATATAGAAGAACACTATTGTACATGTTGAAGCATCAGCGGATTTACCAGTAATAAATAAATCTCTTTCACAAGATTCTTGTGTCAAGTTTTTGGTGAAGTGCGTCTATCGTTCTACGTGTTTATATTTCTATGTTTATCACACATATTTGTTTCTTAATTTGAATTATTCAATAGATAATTAAAGGACAAAATTTGTTTAAATCTACACTCTGCTCCCGACTTTGAATAATTTCCATGTTTTCTACTGAACTTTAAATATATAATTCAGGTAACAATGCTCTATATCTAAAGTGAATCTTAATATGTTCTTCCTTCCCCATCCCATAAACTAAAAGAATCCAATCAGTTTGGCTACCCTGCCCTATGAGATCTATTTGTAAACACTGAAATCGATCTGTACTTTATGAAATAGACTCCATACCCCAGTGGTAATCTAGTTATCAACCAACCATTCAAATACAAATCAAACCTTAAACTTCATAACTATCCTAAGATTCAATACAACAAAGTTAAATCTTACAAAGAGATCCCTCTCTGAAGCTGGCAAGGCTAGATCCCAACTTCCAAAGTAGGTTTGTGGTTACCTTTGTGATCTTATTATGCAACCTCAAAAAATTACAGAGTGTTAACATTCTGGCAACTATATGGTGAACTTAAAAATAATCCTTCATTTCATTTTCATAAGGTTAATTTCCCTAGTTTATACATCTTTATTTCAAGAATTCTAATGATCAAAATATTGGAAATAAAGGATTAGAGGTTGTTTTTCATTTTTAAAGATCTAGCTCCAAAAATAATTCATACCTAAGCCAATCTTGATCCAGAACCACCTGAAATTTTAGACAATCCTGAAAGGATACTAAGAAAAATAAGTTTAGCTGAAAGCCAAGGAAGCAATAGCCCCCTTTCTAGGGAAAATTCCCTTCTTGAAAAACTCGACACCATACAAGATATTTAGTTCGACTTACCTTTTGAACACAGTCTTTTTAGGACCAAGTCTAAAACTTTTGTTGATCAAACAATGGTTGATGAATAAATTCTTCGGCCTTACAAACCAATAAGACCATATGTTGACCCTGATTTGGATTAGCAAGCCCTCCAGAACTTCGACAAATTGTAGGATCTTGTGTCAACACTTTATCAAGTTGTACATCAAGCTTACATTCAGAAAGTTGTTGAACTTTCTTCTCTTACTATTGCAACATCAAATTCCTCTTCCCAATCAGTTAATCGAACATCACTCAGCCCTACCTCTTCCATAATTTCTACTACTTATCCACTAGTGTCACAAAAAATCACCCAACCAATTCCCTTAAATCCTATATCTTCACCTCCCTTAAGACCACACATTGTTCTACCCATCATGGCTGTTCGTTATGCTCCTTTGTTTTTTCCTGCCTAGTTGCATGATATGCCCCAAGACTATCAAACCAGGATTCCCCAATTCGATAGCACTGATGCTATCAATGCACAAAAACACATAGATAAAATCAACTTCTTCTATCTTCATGAAGTAGATGAGAATGATGTAAAAATAAGGCTTTTTTCCTAGAGCTTAGGTGGAGAAGTAAGAAAGTGGTTCAAAAACTTAGAAACAGGTATTATAACTGACATTGCTATTTTTCACCAATATTTCCTAAATAGGTGGGAAACCAAAAAGGGTCCTCTACAGATCCTTAATGAATAAAAAATCCTTAAGAGAGGACCTAATGAAATTGTAGATGAGTATTGTGATAGGTTTAATAAGGTTTACAATGCAATCACGATTACCATTAAACCATCCCCGGGCTTAGCCCTGATACATTTCCTAGAAGGATTCGATGTTGATATGTCATATCAACTGATAGAAAGAGATCCCTATACCTTAGAGGAAATGCAAGCAAATGCATTGAAAGTGGAGGCTAATTGATTAGCCAAAAAATATAAATTGAAATCTTGAAAAGAAAATACAAATAAAAATAAAAATAAAAAAATAGTAACAATAAAAGAGGAACCTTCATCTTCTTCTTCCATTGATTATAAAATAGACATTATACTGAGAAAAATGGAGGAAATGATGGATAGAATTAGTAAAACTGATAGGGCTCCTCCGAGAGAAAATCAAACTGGGAAAATAAGGAATCCAAACTTTAGAAGAAATCAACCTTAGATCAAACAAAGGGACCCAAAAGGTCCATACCAGCAGGTAAGACCTCCTTTCCAAGAAAATTATACATATGAGGAGGCTGAGGTAGTTGATGATACAGAGGACACTCAAATAAATTTAATGGGATTAAATGATAATGACTATATTTTTCTTACTGAGGAAGAGAAAGACCTTTTCATGTTATCCCGGGATGAAATAGAGCTTGAACGATCAAAAGAGTATAAAAAAGGTTTTGTAAATGAAATTATGGAAGTCCATAAGCAATAAAACCTAATGAGTAGGAAAAAACCTGATACTCCAACTAAAAATCCATTTGACACGCCTTCCAAGAAGAACGTTGAGATTCTTGCTAGAAAGAATCTTGATGTTCCAATCCAGAAAAAACCTGATACTGCATCCAAATCAATTCAAACTAATGACCCCTCTACCAACCAACAAAGAGGCATATCCAAAAAGGATTTGGTTGATAAAAAAGAGGTTGCCACTTTAAATAAAGCTCAGACATCATTTAATATAGAAAATGAATTGGTGAAACTCAAAATACCCATTCCTTTGACAAAATTAATGAATAAATTTGCCTATAGATCATAGGTAAAGAAAGCTTTAAGTATAGGAGAGAACACTGATACAGTCAATGTATCAGATGATAAACCTGAAATACTATTTGGCCTTGAATTCGATGGTAAACTTCAAGAGGGAGATGTACCTCCCTTTTATGTTAGTTTGACCATTCATGAAAAACCTTACACAATGCTACGCTTGACTCAGGGGCCTCCCACAATCTTATGCCTAACGTAATCATGGAGAAATTGTGATTAGATATAATGAGAAGGTATAAATATTTGTATTCATTTGATTCCAGTCAAGTAAATTGGCTTGGACTTATAAAGTATCCTCTTTCGACCAGGTAGCCTAGATGGCCATGCGATTAGCAAGAAAAAAGTCTCAAATTTGACTTCTTCTGGAGCTAATCGGATTCACGAATATCAATATTTGTAGCAACAAGAAAACCAAGCCAAAATATCAAGGTTAGGTAACTATTTATTGAAAGTAGCTATGAATCCTAAATATAAAGTTTAATCTAGCCACATCAGATAGTTTATATAGTACATATAGGAGTATGTGGTCATAGGAAAATTCTTGGGGATTTGGCCTCGAGAGAAAGCCAATTCCTAATGGATCCAGATCTAGTGGAAGCCAAAAGGTCAAATCAAGCTCGATCTCGGTGCTAAATGATTTTGTTACTATCATCTTTGCTAATATGGAAAATCGCAACAAAGTATTTAAAAATGACCCATACTTCTTCAATTCAGTAGGGTTATATCTATGTCGGTGGATAGAAACATAAAATCAAAATAAAGAATATTTTATGACAACTCCTGTATGGAATTGCTTATATTCATTGCCAAGATAATTCTGAGAAGAGGGGACACTAGCTAGAATCAGGAACTCCCTTGGGAATTATGTCAAAGGATCTCAAGCCACGAAGCAAGGTCGATATGTATCATATGCTTGCATCTACGTATATCTATATATATATATATATATATATATATATATATATATGAACCCCTTTTGAAATTCGTAGATCTATATTTCTAGGAAGACTTGTGGAAGTAGTCGATTGACTATTAGCATATACCCTTCACATGCAGAAAGTGTCATGGATGCAAACAATTGTATCGAGACTACCCAATAGTCAATAAGATTGAAACCCTAGAAACAACGCTTGCCAAGGTTGGATATGGGTTTAAAATAGTAGATCAAAGCTAAGGAGGTAAAAATGAAGCGATACCATGTTGAAATGCAATGGAAAGTAAGGAAGAAGAGACAAATTGGTTTAATCTGCTAGCATCACTAAGCATTGATGATAGTGTAGATTCAACCTAATAAGAGGATGTAGAAATGGGTGATAAGGTGGGACCTTCCACAACCTCAAAAGATGGGAATCATGCAGAAGTTTCAAGAAATCCAAGCCATGCAGCGGCACCGTCCTCACCTCCAAAGATAAACACAATGTCATTTGATCTACCTCCCTCTGAGTCCTTTGATCCACCATTATATTTGTTGATTGAACTCCATGCAATGTATGAGGAAATTTTTCTGGACCTCGTGCAAACAAATGAGATGGAAACAGAGTTCAATCTACCAAAATTGGGAGATACCTAGCAAGGTAAGAACCCATTTACCGTCCCTGAACAATAAATATCCATGGTAGGTTGAGCATACCTTAAATACAAAAATATTGCAGAGAAATTGGGTTCAAGGTCTAGTTCTCTTGGGGTTCAAAGCAATACTTTGAAGTAAATAGGAAAATTGCAGAAAGAGATGAAAATACGAGGCCGCAAAAATAAATTACAAATGTTAGATGAAATAGGAGGATCTGGTAAATTATGGGTGAGTCAGGGTCATCATGGAGGTATTTCATGGCTCCAATAAATGTCAAACATGAAAATCATATCCTTAAATATGAGGGGTCTTAACAACCATGAAAAACAAAGGCTCCTAAAAGATAAATGGGTAGAAGAAAAACATATTATAATGTTGATTCAGGAAACCAAAATTTCAAAGGAAACCCTAACTAACCTAACTAAAAACTAGAGAAGACAATGCCAGTTATTGGCAATAGAAGCCTAGGGGAAATCTGGTGGGATAGTGATAGTGTGGGACTAACAAGAGGTTAGAGTGTTACATATATTATCTACATTTATAATTTATGAAATACAAGTATAGTTGATTGGCTCAAATGAGTGGTGTTTTATCTCAAAGGTATATGGACCAAATATACCACATGGAAAGATTTTGTTTCTTTAGTTAATCCCCCTGATCAGTGTGTTAACTTCTCTAAATTTGCGGATAATTGGAGGAGACTTAAATCTAATCAATTCCTTGTGTTATCACTTTGATATTTATTTCGAAGTTAAAGAAGGAAGAAATGTCAAAGGTAACCACAAACCACTTTTGGAGATCAGGACCTAGCCTTCCTGATGCTCAGAGAGGGCTCTCTTTTATAATTTAACATTGTTTTAGTTAAGATGATTTTAGTTTAGTTATTGTTTGCACTTGGGTTTTGGTTTGAATTTGGGTGGTGGGATCAATTTACTTAGATGAATAGAGGTTTACTTTAACCATTTTGCTATGGGGTTGAATGTCAGACAAACAAGACTAGATTCAGTTCTAAAAATAGTGTCTATAGGGAAAGATAGATGAGTTACTGTAGATCTCAAATGCTAAATGGTTAAATGGTTTCAAATCAGATCCAGGGATCAATTAAGGGTTCCCTAGGCCGGACTCTGGAAGGAATGAAAGAAGTCAACCGGGATGGGAGAGCAATTAAGGGTCCTCAAATCCGGGTATCAGAGGAAAACATGTAAGTGACTAATTGTGCAAAATAGAGTTTACTTAAACAAATTCTGAGTGATATCTCCAATTAATTCATTCAAATTTAGAACACATTTAAGATTATGAAACACATAATAAGGTAGCAAAATAAAACTAAGAATATACTTCACTGCAAATAGCTCATCTCATGAATCTTGTAGCGAAATGCTTTTATTACTTGCTCCAACCTATTGACTTGAAAGTGGTACAATCACTCTTAGGTTTTAAGATTAAAATAACCCTAAAAATGTAAAATAATCCTCCATAATACTTTGAATTATGAAGTATTTATACAAAAGGATTTACAAAATATCTCAAACTGCATTGGGAACTAATCTAGGAAAAGGAAATATCTTCATGCAAGAAGATAAAGACGGCTATTGAACTGCTATTTTCTGTCCCTTTTATTTAGGTTTTGTTGTCTTTTAGTCTTCGATCTTTTTCCTTTTAAGTTGCTAGGCTGTTTGGTCTTCACGCTGGATGTTTTGTTTTACTTTTGACCTTTCATCTGATACTCTTCGACCTTGCTGACCTACCAATATCCTTTTACTGTGATGTTTTACTTTTTACTGTACATTTATTTTCTGTGTTTTTCCTATAGTAAATCATTGATTTTTTCCCATGTATTAGCATTTGGTAATTGGATATTGAGAATTTTTTGCTATATCTCATTTGCCTCTGTGTATTTGGCAAAAGTTGGTTTATTGACAAAAATGTGTTTTACCTCATGCTGGAGGTAAAACAAGTTTTCAAATGTTTGATACAATACTTTGCCTATTGGTATGCCCTTCATGGATGAAGTGTTTACCTGATCTCTGGCCACTTCCCTAATCCTCTTATTGTAGTCTTCTTGTGTCATTAGCTTATATTAATAACTAAGGGATTAGGTAATCCATTTTCCTTCAAAAGTTCGAACATAACCATGAACCTGTCAACGACTAGTTGCAGGTTTTGAAACTTATCTTCTAAGTTCAACATCAAATTCTTCTTAGTGAGGACTTTTCTGACTTCCAAAATTGTACTTGTCATATCAGGTATCTCTAGTTCTTACAGCTCATACTTGTTATTGGAGTTGAGGAAATGAATGATCCTTGTTGCCTCCTCTAGCATATCTCCAAGTTCTTCTTTGACTTTCTGAATGGCTTCTGTAGCCTGCTATATCAAATCAATCTATTCAAAAATAACCTAAATGGATGGCCAAATATCATTGGCAGAGTCAATGATATTGGCCCACACTTGCTACTTAGCCTGACCTAGAGGTTCACCTAGTGTTAGTTCCTTTTCTAGGCTTTTAATTCTTTCAGACATCCTTGTGGCCTTCTATTTTTATTCTTTGTGCATGATTTGGGCCAATTTGTAATCTGTCTCCAGGCTGGTGACTTTCTCCTTAAGTTTGTTCATCTCCATGATCTGAATGGACATTTCTTCCATTACTTTGACCACCCTGTTTTCTTCATCACCTGTGGAGCCTGCTGTTGTTGATCTTGTTGTTTATGTAGTAGTCGGTAGTGCAGTGGCCATTGGAGCAGTAGGAGCTAAGGATGCTGCCAATGTAGAAGGTACAACAATGGTAACTGTTAGAATGACAGTTGTAGGAGCATTATCCAGACTAGCTTGTTTGAGCTGCATCAAGCTATCCAGTTCTTTCTACATCCCCTTCAACTGATCATTCAATTGCAGCACTAGGTCCATCATCTCTTCATGATTGCTTTGACTTTCCAGGACCTCTTTTGTTTGTGGGTGATGTGAAGGAGGTTGCTTAAGCTGTTTCTTGAGGGCTACTATTTCCTCATTCTTCTTCTTGATTAATTTCTATGTGGCCATAACATCACTTGGGTCATGGCCCAGTTCAATGATCAAGTCCTCCAAGGATTTTATCCTGGTGCCTTTGGCCTGTGAGGAGGCCTTCTCCAGCTTGAATTGGGTTGTCGCATTATCCAATGAATATTTCAGCTTAAAGGCATCCATGGCCTTTTCTATGAGGGTGGATTAAATCATTTCTCCAGCCTACTTGTGAAACTCTATATGATAAATGGGATGAACATCCCTAGCCAACACCTCAAAATTTGTCTTCTTGTAGTTTTTTGAGGTATTTTTTTGTTGTACAGTGGGCTGAAAAATGATACCTACATTTTTCCTGCTTTGATGTCAAAGGTTGACATCAATCTGGTCTGGTTTGGTGGTGTAAGCTCGAGGTATTGGGCATATGTCTTTGCCTTCATTTTTTCATTCCTCATCTTTATCTCTTTGAATCTATCTTTGATATCCTTTTCCATGTCAGCTGGCCTGACCAAGGAAGAAACCTCCATATTCTGGTGTATCTCCATCATCTATGTGTTGAAGGTTGATGGTTTCTGTGTTTCACCTTATGCAACTGTTTCAGCCGTTTCTTTACTTCTATGCCCCATTTCCTCAGTGTCAGTTATTTCCTCTAAAGCAATGTTATCCTCCTGTTCAAAGACAAGATTTAACTTGGGCCTCTTGCTTGGCTCAAACAGCTCATCAATAGTCTCAATGGTAGAGTTAGATGCCTCCTCCCTGTTCCTTTTAGGATTATTCTCTTCATTGGCTAGGGTCTGAAGAACAGGAGGAATGTTCATTGGCTCCCCTTGTTCTAGAACCTACAAAAAAGAGTTGTGATCAAATTGTATTTCAAGATCAATGAGTGTTTTCTCTACATGCACAATAGTGATGTCCATATCCATCAAGGTGTTCTCCACCCACTCATCCTAGTTAGCAAACTATTCAATGTCAGGTCTTGGGTGGTGGATGTATGCTCCCAACTTGACCCTGAGTCTAAGTTTAGTTATAACCCCCTGAGGGTCATACTACCATATGAAGTTGTTTCTGAACTTTATCTTTTGTAGTAAATTGTCAGCCTCTGGTCCAGCCTCTCTATTGTTGCAAATGAATGGGCCCAATTGGTTTTTCACTTTGAATTGGGTTTTCTTCCTATAAGCTAGGAAGTGGACCTCATTAGAGTTAATGATTTGTCTTAAGTATTCAAGAGTAAATATCCTCATAGGGAGGTATTTGGGAAACTTATAGGGGGCTAATTGGCAGCCATTATTTTGATCTCAATGTGGTGATGGTAGAGGTACCAGACTCCCACTTTGTTATTCTTTGCCAATTGTAGTACTCCCTTGATATCTAGGCTAATTCTATGCTGAGTCTTAGAAGTCAGCATGTTCATGACAGGGTATACAAAGGAGTCTATGAAGTCTTTGTAGGTGAATGTTGTGGAAAACTTGTGGACCAAGGGTGTCCAGTAGATGACTGATCTCTCCTTTCCCTTGGTGTCCAATTTCTAGATCCTCACAGGGAACTTATCTGTCTGGTAATACAAGAACATATGAAACAACACTAAAGGGTATTTGAAAACTCTTTCAATAGGTAGTATAGTGAATTGTTCATGCATTCTGTCTGCAATGAACTGAGCATAATCAAACATGATAGCATGAGGCTTGCCTAGAGTAAAAATGGAGAATAAGGCCAAGATGACCTCATCCACATGCTCATCTGTGGTATATCAAAGGATGCATGAGAGCATGGTGATTATGTGCCTGGCAGTCTCTGAGAAAAAGGTGGCAGCATAGGGTGGGGTATCTATAGGAGTATGGCAGTCTTCAATGATAAAATTCTGGGAGCTTTTCTTGATTTTCACCTGGTCTAATGTGATGTATAAGTCCAACAGGTGTCCAATTGATAGAGGGGTTAGATTGGGACTAGACTGGATTTGAAGCATTTGGTTGATTGACTCAGGCGTAATGGTGAATAATAACTCATGGTTTGGGGCAACAATAGCCCTTTGGTTAGGGATATAATAGGCATGAAAAAAATGTACAATGTCCGGGAATGGGTGAAATTTTGGGAATATATACTTGGGGAAATTGGATTCCCAAAGGTTGATGTCATCAACATGGTTTACAAACCTATATTTACAGTAGAAGTGGAGCTTCAGAAGGTTGGTTTGAGTTGCAGTATCCTTTATTTGGAAATCCATGTCTTCTAGGGCCAAATGGTCAATGTCCAGGTGAGGGGTTGTGACCGGTCTGACATCTAGAGAGGTCTGGGCAGCCATCTTGAGGATAAATGTGGGAATCGAGCTTATACGGGCTGAAGCAGTGAGGTTTTGAAAACTCAGGTGTAGTGATAAGGTAGTGGGAGTTTGCAAGATGGGGGTTTGGGTATTCAGCGGGAAATACTCTCAATTCATTGGAAATTAATTAAATCCAATTACTTTAATGTTTGAATTAAGTATACGTTTTTAAATTGAGAGGTTTGTTATGGTTTTTTGCTAAAATACTTGGAAATGGTGGTATAGGTTGCAAACTGGTGTGAATGGTGGCTGCAGAGGGTACTCTGGCTTCAATTGTGCACTGGATGGCTAAATTGCGCATCTGAAGCGTGTTCGGGAGGCAGTGGGGGTCAAATCTGGTTGCAAAGGCTCAGGGTGCCGCAGGAAAGCTTAGGAGGCTTTCACAGAGAAAATTAGTGAAAAGGGGTGAAAATGGGTGTCTTTTGCCTTTTAACTGGCAATGGTTAGAAATTGGCGAGGAATTTCATAATGAACAGTGATGGTTTTGGGCTTACACGGGGAGGTGGTTTCATTGCTCATTGCACCGCTTTTGGCCATTGGGAGGTATTTTCCCGAGAGCACACGAGTTAACGAGGAGATGCCACGTAGCCAAAAGGGGCCCGAGAAAAACCACGAATCTTGCGTGCTCCCGGGCAGGTAAAGGTCGGGAGGTGAATGAACGCGACATGGGTGCATGCCGTCAGATCTTGGGGTGACAGATCTAACAGTTGTTGCGCAGTGAAGTTGCGCGGTAGGAGTAAGGGCAGAGATTTGCAGGGCCCGAGGGAATTAATTACACTAAAATGTAATTAATTAATGATTCAACGGGGTTAAGGGTATAATGAACAGGTTATATGTAGTGGGATTGGGATTAAAATATAGTGGGGGACTTGTTATCTGCACCAGGGTGGTGAGTTAAAAGGTTTATAGTCAGGGAAAATGTGAATTGTGGAGTTAGTTAAATAATGCGAAAGGGAAAGTATTCTTATAGTAAAGGGGTTTTAGGAGGTAAAGGGATTATGTCGTGAAATATAGAAATGGGGGAGTTAATAAGGTAATGCGGGGGGGATTTAACCTTAGGATAAGGGTTTTTAGTGGGTTTTTATGGAAAATCAATAAGGGGAAAATGACCTTTTGAAAGGGGAATGGGTTTCACACTAGGGAAAATAGGTTTTGGGTATGGGAATGAATTTTTGAGGGTAAATGACTAGGGAAATGTGTGAAACCAAGGTGTAAGGGTGAAAATGAAGGGAAAATGTGTCTTCATAAGAAATGAAGGGGTAAAAGGGGAAATTAGTAAGTATTTAGTGGGGGGTGAAATGAATTGAAGGGGGAGTTAACCAAATCAGCTTATAAGCATCCTTTTACTTTCATAACAGCTCCTGCATACTGAAACACATGATTAAACATGATAGATGTTCTTATGCTTCAATCAATTTTGTACTTTTTGCAACCTTTCTTCTACTTACCCTAACATTTTTTTCTTCACTTTGTTGGGTGAATTTAAGCTAGCAGACCCTTTCCTTTCCTTTTTGTTTTGAAAAGTAAACTATCTACTTCTAACCTTACATCTTCCAATGGCTCAGATTAAGCTTATGAGCACATTTTATTTCTCTACCTATTTACTAATCTACCAAGATTAAACAGTTTGGCCAGATCTTTATTCTCTAACTATAAACAGGAAATTTAAAGCATGAAGTAGTTAAGATTAAACAGTTTGACTATCACGGGTTGTGGCATGTATAACAAGCTACACACAACCATTATTTTAGACAGTAAAGGAAAGAGTAGTGGCACTTGGGCTTGCACACTTTCATGATCTGTTTTTGTTTGGGGTTCATATTTTTTCATTTTTTTGATCTTTTCTTATTCTTTTTCTCCTTTGATATTTCTTTTAGGACATACCCTCTTCACATTTTTTAATTTTAATATGGAAAACATTTTCAGAAAGCAAAGGTATGTACAATATTACAAGACTTAACCATAGTCAATTCAAAATTATGAATCCTATTATTATAGTACCCTAACAGTGTCTCCACATGGGGATGGCATTTCTTGGTGAAATGTCAAGAACTCTAAAGATTAGTAGCCTTTGAATTGTGACTGTAGTTACCTTGTGAACTATCCTTTTGTGATTCTGCTTTATTAATAGTTATGATAGTGAATCCTTCAAATCTCAGGGCCTTCTCTCTGGGCTTCAACTTCAAAGGATTACCATCCAATCCAATATACATTTTGCAATGTTATGTACAATTATTTAAAGTAAAGTGAACTATTATTAGTCAGTGGAAAAATAATGCTTCAACATTCTACCACAGGTCCTCCTGGTAGATTTGATCTATTTATCTCTCCCAAAAGAAAGGCATTGTTGCCCCTCTAACCATAAATGACATAAGGCCCTTACCACAAAAAATCAAATTTTCCATGCTTGCCTTTGTCTTCTCTCCTTGAATCCCACTTAAGGAATTTATCTCCTATGTAAAAATCATCTGCTTTAGTCTTTTTATAAAAAAAAATCTTGTTTTTGTCCGGGATTACCTGTGATTTTACATATAGTTCTTCTCTGGTCTGCTGCAGGTGTATGGTCTGATTTATTCTTCTTTGAATATCATTTGGTTCTACCTGTAATTCCTGGATGATATTCATCACTGGTACTCCCAAAGATGATGGAAAAACAACATCCACCCATAAACCAACTAATAAGGTGATGTTCCAATGGACTTCTTAGTAGTCAGTTTATCTTCCCATAAGGCATTGACTAACTTATTATTCCATGTCTTTTCAATGTCTTCTAGCAATTTCTTAATGATATTGACCAGGCTTGTATTAGATGATTCTGTAAGTCCATTACCTTGAGGGTAATAGGGAGTGGAGTGGCCAAGGGTGATGTGGTATTTGTTACAGAAGTCTATCATTCTCTTGGATTTAAAGGCAGCTGCATTATCAGTAATGAGCTTCTGGGGGCATCCAAATCTTGACAGATATTATTTTCTAGAAATGAGATTATGACAGTGCCTGTGGCTTGTCTAGAAGGTATGGCTTCTATCCATTTGGTAAAATAGTTAGTGGCTATCAGAATCCACTTATGCTGGGCTGAGGAGGCTTGGTGTATTTCTCCAATGAAGTATAACCCCCATTGTTGAAATGGCATTTCAGTGGAAATTGGTTTAAGAGAAAAGGGTAAAAGTTTTCTCTTTCCCTCAAATATATGGCATTTATGACAGGAGGTCACATGTTTCTTAACATCTGCAAACAAAGTGGGCCAATAGAAACCAGCCCTCAGGATTTTGTTAGCAGTAGTCTTCCAGTACAAGTGTCCTCCACAATCCCCTGCATGAAACTCCCGCATGATTTTATCAGCTTCATTTTTCAGTAAACAATTCAAAATAATACCACTATTTTCTTTCCAAACAATGCATTATCTATGATACAATACTTTAATGACTTCATATTCAAAAAGCTAGCTTTCATTCTTGTTAAAATAGGAGGATCTTGTAAATTTTGAAATACAAATATAATATCTACATACCAAGGTGAATCAGTAAAAGGTTCACTGATCGGTGGAGTCACCATCTCTTTCATGATCATCAAGGGCCCGATAGTTCGAATCAGCCATGATTTTGGCTAAACCTTGGCCTTTGATAAGCTTATTTGGCTTTATCTCCATGTCATATTCCAATATTGTGGCAATCCATTTGCCTCTTTTCCCTTCAGGCCCATTTTGTGTCAAAATGTCCTTATCTATAGAATTTGGAACATAAGCAATAATGTGAGAATACATAATATATACTCTGAGGCCTTTGATAGCCTTTACTAAAGCTAATACTTGTTTTTCCATAATATTGTAGCTGTGTGTGGCATCTCTTAAGGATTTACTAAAAAACGCAATTGGTTGTTCATATCCTTGGTTGTTCTTTTGCAGCAAGATTTCTACAACGGTGTGTTCTGAAGCAAAAGAGAAAATTATAAAATCCTTGTTAAAATCAGGACTTATCAAGACTGGAGTTTTGGTTAAGGCTTCCTTGATGGCTTCAAAGGATTGTTTGGCCTCCACTATCCATTTAAGTGTTGAGTCCTTTCTTAGCATGCTATTTAATTCTCTAATCAATTCTTCTATATTTGAAATGAATCTCCTAAGAAAGTTTATCTTGCCTAGAAATGACTGTAACTCTCTAATGTTTCTAGGATGGGTAATGGTCAAAATGGCCTTTATTCTAGCAGGATCTATTCTAATCCCATCTTTAGATATGATATTCCCCAATAGTTTTCCCTCTTCTAGACCAAAGAGTGTCTTTTGGGGATTTAAAGAAATCCCAAATTTTCTACATTTGATAAATACTCTTCTCAGGTGGTCTAGGTGTTCATTGTCAGATTTAGAGAACATTGTGATGTCATCTTGGTATACTACTAGGAAGTCATGGATCTCCTTGGCAAAATCTATATCCATAGCTCTTTGAAATGTGGCACCTACATTCATTAATCCAAAAGGCATCTTCAAATACATGAAGGTACCCCAAGGAGTAGTAAATGCAGTTTTGGCTTGGTCCTTTGGTTGAACTAAGATCTAGTTATACCCAGAGAATCCATCTAACAGTGAAATCCTGGATGAGCCTACTACCCTCTGCAGGATATGGTCCATTTTTGGTAGAGGATAGTTATCTTTTAGTGAGACCTTGTTTAAATTTCTGAAATCTACACAAAGTCTAATTTCACCAGTCTTTTTCCTAGTAGTGACTAAGTTTGAAATCTAATCTGAGTATCTAATGGGGGCTATAATTTGGGCATCAAACATTCTCTTAACTTCTTTCTCAATAGACGACATAAGAACTGGGCTTATTCTCCTAAGTTTTTGTTTGAGAGGTTTATGATCTTCTTTTAGATGTATTTTGTGTTGGATTATGCTGGTGTCATAAGATTTTAAGTCTTCATAACCCCAGGCAAATACATCCTGGAACTCTTTAAACAGATTGATGTATTTAACCTTTTCCTCTGGAGGTAAGGCTTTTGATATTTTGATGAATTTTGGTTTATCCTCAGTTCCTATGTTACATTCTTCTATGTTAGCTCTCAAAGGTTCCATTTTTGGTTTCCTAGCTACATCATTAGAGTCAAACAAATCTTCTAAAGGGACTAATCCCTTAGGCAAAAATTATTTTTCAGATTAAGAATTTATGAATCATCATTCATTATTTCTTTAATCTTTACATTCTCTAAACTATCTATTTCTACTCTAATAAATTTAGTTGGTTTAGCTATATCTAAAATATTTACATCTATGTTACTTTCTACATTATTGTCTAATGTATAGTATATATCTATCTTAGAATTCTAAAACTCACCTTCATTGTTCATGAAATCATTAATCTGAGAATCCTGGGAGAAAATCTGCCAATACTTCAGGTTGTCTGATATAATAGGCCTATGTTTGACTTCTATAGTGTACTGATGGTTGGGTTGAAATGGAAATTTACAAGTACTAGCAAAAGTGGCCAGACTGTGGGTCTGCATGTTTTGTTTTCTAGGAATGGCAGCAAAGTTTGTTTCCAGGAGGTCTTTGACCAAGTCTAGGACAGTTTCCCTATATTGACCGAGTTTGGGATTGTGTACATAGTATTCACCATTAATCTATTTAATAATCAGCTCTGAGTCTCCCATGATGGAAACTATTTTGGCTCCAAGTTTCCTAACCAATTGTAACCCTAGAATTAGGGCTTCATATTCAGCCATGTTATTGGTACACTTGAAGTTCAACCTGAAAGCATGTCCCTCAGCATGATTATTCTCCATATTATGGATCCACACTCTTGCACCAGGCCCTAACCTATTGACAGATTTATCAAAGTCTAGATGCCATAGGGACTCATGAAAAATGTTCTCACTATCAGTTGTTTTGTATTTCAGGTCTTTAGTTGTGATTTGATTATTGTCATGTTCTGCATTGTACAAGATAAAATATTTCATATCTGAATGCATGGAGTATATGGGAAATTTTTGTGCTTTTGCATCACTACTCACCATGTATTTCATCAAGATCTCCCTATATAGTTTTCTTGGTTGGCCAAAAATAGATATGGTGGCATAAGACATATCTAATTGCAAGGATCCCTACAGTTTTTCTCCCCATGAATGAGATAACAACATTCCATAGTTGGGTGGGATTTCTACAACTACTATGTCCATTAGAATACTCTTTGCAGGGCACTGGACAAGAGTTACACATAAGTCCTTGATCAAACCAAGGCATTTAACTTGGCTAGAGTCAAAAGAAAACAAATCCTTATATGGTCTAGTAATGTCTACGTTCAATCTCTCCATGATTTCCTTTGACATCAAATTATGGGATGCCCTTGAGTCCAACATAGCATTATGCAATATTTTGTCATGAATGTTCAGGCTAATGTAGAAAGGAGGAACTCCCCCTTGCTGATGAATACCATTGGCCTCAGGGCCAAACAATAATTCAAGTTGATCATCATTCAAGTTAACAACATCCTCTCCCTCTCCTATGTTTAAAGTTTTAGTTATATGTGACCTATAGGATTAATTCTTTACTAGTTCGATCAAGGGAACTAATATCTTTAATTTTTCTATTTCAGTTTTGATGTTGAAAGGGATCTAATCTTTGTTTGTTTGATTTAGATCTTCCTTAACATGTGCAGTTTGTGTGTTCTTATCCTGTTTCTCAATACTATGCATTTCAGTCTATGTTTCTACTATTTTTCCTTTATTTCTCTTATTTTGATTGATTTCAGTAATTGTCTCTATTTGAGTTTCAATGGAGGCTATATTTACAATTTTAGGGGTAGAAGTCTCCGGTGTTCCCCTAGGGATGATTTATAACACTTTGGTAATTGAAGCTTCTTTTATTATCTTAGTCTGGGTCTGGATGGATCTTTTAATGCGAGTCTCATTGTTCTTTTTACTTATTAAGCTATATATTTTGTGTACCTCATATATAGCTGACTCATATCCCTATTTAAAATCAAAGGATTCACCAGATTCTAACTGCAATTGCTGCAGCATATATAACTCCTATTCTTCTTGAGTAAGAAAAACAGTGTCTTCATCTTTGGTTTCTAGTAAGTTTATATGGGTATCATCCTCTCCTTCTTGGTCCTGTGAACCCTTAGCATAGTTTTCTTGGAAAAGGGGCCTAATATGTTGATATGGTATAGCGTTTTTTCTAGTGTTAGGGTTCCTCCTAAAGTTGGGGTTTCTTATTGGGGGTGGTTGTTGATTCTCCCATTGATTTTTCCTCTCCATGTTTTATAATCTATTCATTATTCTCTCTAAAATCTTAGCTAAAATATCTACTTTTCCATCTGAAGTGGAAGTTTCCTCTTTAAATACAACTTTCTTTTCATTTCTCATTTGAGATTTCTTGGCTAATAGGTTGGCCTCTACACTAACAACATTGCTTTGCATTTGTTCTAGTGTTTTAGGGTTTCTTTCCCTTAACTGGTATGACATGTCAGCGTCAAAACCATTAGGGAATTTAATTAACGCCAGGTCAGGTGGAGGCTTAATATTGGTTGGAATTGCATTGTAGATACTATTGAACCTAGTGCAATAGTCCTGAACTGACTCATTCAAAGCTCTTCTAATGTTTTCATATTCAGAAAGTATTTGCAATGGGTTTTTGTTTCTCTCCCATCTATCAATGAATAATCTATGAAAATTAGCTAAATCTACAATATGGTTGGCAGGAAAGGCTTTGAACCATTTATTGACATCCCCAGTTAAAGTTTGGGAAAACAACCTCATTTGGACATCTGCTTCATCTATCTCATGCAACTCAAAAAAGTCAGACATCTTGTTTACATGTTGTTGGGCAGTGTAATGACCAGTAGCATCAAACAGGAAGATTTTACTCTGATAATCTGGGGGCATGGCATGGAGTTGTGTAGGTAAAACTAGAGGTGCATATCAGTTTGCCATGACTTGGATTCTGGCTTGACTAGGGGGTAAAGTTGTGCTGCTTGAGGAAGGGCTTGAAACTAATGGAGATGAACTAGATGGTGGTGAGGATGGTTGATGAATTACTATTTTAGGGGATTGGACTATGGTGGATACTATGGGTGAAGTTATGGTAAAAGAAGGTGTATTTATAGTGAGTGAAGACTGTGTAGAAATTTCAAAGGAAACAATAATGAGGGCAACTAGTTCAACAGATTGTTGAAGGTAAGCACTATCTATATTGTTGATCAATGTAGAGGTCAAGGCTTCTAACTTGTCAAAAGTGTCCAAGGCAAATTTATGTAAATCTGGATGGATAACCCTTTTTTATTCAATGAGTTGAGTAAAATCAAGGTCTAAGACTATTTCATGGATGGCATTCTCAGATGTAGTTCTAAATAATGAGAGGTCAAATTGTAGAATTTTGTAGAATTTTTCTACAAATCAGCTAGCTCCAATACCATGTAGAACTTTTTCTACAAATCAGCTAGCTCTAATACCATGTAGAAATTTCCCACCTGTAGATCACCTAGTAATGCAATGTACTAAAGCAAAACACTTGATCTACTTCTACAAACAATTTAGCGGAAGCTTAATCAACCATGAGCAACATCAATAAGAACACATATAACTGATAAGAAGGAATCAATCACACATAACACAGAAGAATTTACCCGGGGAAAGAACCTGCCTAAAACCCCGTCCCTGTATTATCATACAAGTGGAAATATAGTCTAGATTACACAAATCCTTAGCTTGGAAGCTATCTAGTTCTCAGTACAATCCCTCTGCTACTCATAGACAGTCAAAAGCTTCTCACAAACCTTCTCCTGTACCCTCCAAGCCTCCTATTTCCTTATGCAGTTTCCTTGGGGTCCAGTGCTGCCACCTGTGTGAATTGGCCTCTTCACACACTCACCAACCTTTGATCTAACTGCACAAACTTGAAGGAGATAAATCATCATCATGGATGAGCTTCCTTTATAGGAAAAATATTCATCCAACTGAGAGTACACTGTCCCTTCTCTGATCTCAACTAGGTCTCTGACAGAACTGACATGCATCAGTTATTCATGAGTGAATACACAGTTATCTAAAAATAATAGTTGTCACATGCATGCAAGCATCAACAAACTATATCTCATTAATTTAACAAGTTGTTAAATTAATCTAACTGAACTTGACTAAGTTAAACTAACTCAACTAATCCTCTCAATATAGATTTCATCCTTAATTCCTCAATCAGTGGAGCAAATCAAGGACACATTCCCCAATTAGTGGAGAAACAATTGCATGTTCTCACAAAGACTTCAAGTTTACTTTTCCATAATTAATTAACTCATGGAGATTAATTAAGTGAATATTTTAAACTGTTGGTAAGACAAAATTCGCTTTTACTTCCTATAGTTAGACCAGGGACTGCTAAAAACAGGAAGGGACCCAAAATGCTATTTTTAGAAGATGTTATTTTTAGCAGTTTCACCTCTCACCTAAGGTGGCCAAAATGCTCATTGGCCAAACTGCTATTTTTATAAGTGTTATTTTTAGCAATTCTATTTTTAGCACTTCCTAAATTTATCATTTCTTGTTGCACATTTTTCAACACTCCCTCTCAACAAGAAAGGCTTCCTCTCGAACCCAATCCTGTAACTTTGGAATGTTCTGCATGCAACACATATACCAAGTGTGGTTGCTCCAACAACACTCGGAACAAAAAAACTCCCAACTAACCTCTCTGTTGGGCTAGAAACATACTCTGATGCTGAAGCTCTACCTGCTACTGACAAGTGCTCCCTCTTTGACCTTTGTGCTACTGCAACATCTCCATGCATCTTGCACCGTTGCACCCTTCTCTGTGCTACCCTGCACTGTGCAACACACTTGTGCCTCTTGCATGGCTGCAGCCTGCATGCTCTACATTGTCCTGGGATTCCTTGCACTATAGCTCTCTCTACCGCTCCACCGCATCTATCTCTACCCAATCAGTTAGTTCTTGTTACTCCACATCGGGTCTCCTGTAGTAAGGTCTCATCCAAGAGGTTGGGTACCTCAAGGATCCTACCCCTCCTCCTTGGGACGATCACTCTATATTGCCCCACCTCCTACCTGGAGGTATGGCTGCATGTGATCCCTCTGCCCACCTAGCTCATAGATTCCCCCTACTGGAGGTCTCTGCTTGAGTAAATGTCTCTACTCGATCTCCACTCAGCGTCCCCTATTGTGGCTGCTCCACAACCTCCTGAAGCTGCTGAACCAATCGTGGCTCCTCCACAATTGTCTGAGAGTTCTTCTGGCTCTACATGTTGAGAGGTAATTTGCTCTCCCTCCCAACCACCAAGTATCTAACCTTTGCCTTGTTCCTCAAGGATTTGCATGCATTTTGTACCTCAAGTGCATACAGGTTCCTGGCTAGCACACCAATCTATTTCCACTTTCCCGCCGTGACGAATTTTTTTAGCAAAAGAGTTGATTTTAAATCAGTGATATATCCCTAAACTGAACTTTGATTAGCCGATTTTTTTTTTTTTTTGGGTATTTTTCTGCAAAGAATCCAAATCTGTTATTTGTTTCTGAAAATTTTGTACAGAAATTTTTAGATCTACTCTGCAAACTCTCGGCCCAAAACTCAAAACTTTGAAATCTCCTCTCAGTATATTATTCTTCCTTCATCACCTGTGCTCCGATACCATGTAGAAATTTTTTGAATTTTTCTACAAATCAACTAGCTCTGATACCATGTAGAACTTTTTCTACAAATCAACTAGCTCTAATACCATGTAGAAATTTCCCACCTGTAGATCACCTGGTAATGCAATTTACTAAAGCAAAACACTTGATCTACTTCTAAAAGAAATTTAGCAGAAGCTTAATCAACCATGAGCAACATCAATAAGAACACATATAACTGATAAGAAGGAATCAATCACACATAACACAAAAGAATTTACCCGGGGAAAGCACCTGCCTAAAACCCCATCTCTGTATTATCATACAAGTGGAAATATAGTTTGGATTACACAAAGCCTTAGCTCGGAAGCTATCCAGCTCTCATTACAATCCCTCTGCTGCTCATAGACAGTCAAAGGCTTCTCACAAACCTTCTCCTCTGCCCTCCAAGCCTCCTATTTCCTTGTGCAGTTTCCTTGGGGTACAGTGCTGCCACCTGTGTGAATTGGCCTCTTCACACACTCACTAACATCTGATCTAACTGCACAAACCTGAAGGACATAAATCCTCATCATGGATGAGTTTCCTTTATAGGAAAATATTCATACAATTGATAGTACACTGTCCCTTCTCTGATCTCAACTGGGTCTCTGACAGAACTGACATGCATCAGTTATCCATGAGTGAATACACAGTTATCTGAAAATAATAGTTGTCACATGCATGCAGGCATCAACAAACTATATCTCACTAATTTAACAACTTATTAAATTAATCTAACTGAACTTGACTAAGTTAAAACTAAGTCAAATAATCCTCTCAATATAGAACTCATCCATAATTCCTCAATCAGTGGATCAAATCAAGGACACATTCCCCAATTAGTGGAGAAATAATTGCATGTTCTCACAAAGACTTCAAGTTAAATTAAATTAATCTAAGTGAACTTGACTAAGTTAAACTAAGTCAACTGATCCTCTCAATATAGAACTCATCCATAATTCCTCAATTAGTGGAGCAAATCAAGGACACATTCCCAAATTAGTGGAGAAATAATTGCATGTTCTCACAAAGACTTCAAGTTTAATTTTCCATAACTAATTAACTCATGGAGATTAATTAATTAATATTTTAAATTGTTGGTAAGACCAAATTCGTTTTTACTTCCTATAGTTAGACTAGGGATTGCTAAAAATAGGAAGGGACCTAGAAGTGCTATTTTTAGAAGATATTATTTTTTAGCAGTTTCACCTCTCACCCAAGGTGGCGAAAATTATCATTGGCCAAATTGTTATTTTTAGAAGTGATATTTTTAGCACTTCCTAAATTTAGAATTTCGTGTTGTACACTTTTCAACGCAAATGACAAATCAAAAGGGATTTCCTCTAAAGTTGACAACTCCTCATGGAGTGAGTTTCCTTTGAATAACTGGCTACTACTTGCCTGAGTTTCTTCGTTTTTTGGTTTTCTTAGAATTCTATCTAGGTCATCAACTATAGTTGCAGGGTTTGGATCTGGGTTTGTCCTGGTATAGTGAATCTTCTTAGGAGCTAGAATTTTAACTTTTTAAACTATTTTAATGATTTTTTTCAAGATTAACTTCAGAAAATGACCTTAAGGGGCTTAAGATGAAATTTAAGGTTTCCTTAAAGTTTTATGAGACTCAGGATCGAAGTTGCTAGTATGGTCACCAATTATGTTATCACTTTGATATTTCTTTCGAAGTTAAAGAAGGAAGAAATGTCAAAGGTAACCACAAACCACTTTTAGAGATTAGGACCTAACCTTCCTGATGCTGAGAGAGGGCTCTCTCTTTATAATTTAACTTTGTTTTAGTTAAGATGATTTTAGTCTAGTTATTGTTTGCACTTGGGATTTGGTTTGAATTTGGGTGGTGGGATCACTTTACTTAGATGAACAGAGGTTTTCTTTAACCATTGGGCTATGGGGTCGAATGTCAGACAAAAAATACTGGATTCAGTTCTAAAAACACAGGGAAAGATAGATGAGCTACTCCAGATATCAAAGGCTAAATGGTGAAATGGTTTCAAATCGGATCCAGGGAGAAATTAAGGGTTCCCTAGGCCAGAATCTGGAAGGAATGAAAGAAGTCAACTAGGATGGGAGAGCAATTAAGGGTTCTCAAATCCGGGTATCAGAGGAAAACATGTAAATGACTAACTGTGCAAAACATAGTGTACTTAAACAAATTCTGAGTGATATCTCTAGTTAATTCATTCAAATTTAGAACGCATTTAATATTATGAAACACATAAGAAGGTAACAAAATCAAACAAAGAAGATACTTCACTGCAAATAGCTCATCTCATGAATCCTATAGCGAAATGCTTTTATTACTTGCTCCAGTCTGTTGACTTGAAAGTGGTACAATCACCCTTAGGTTTTAAGATCAAAATAACTCTACAAATGTAAAATAATCCACCATAATACTTCGATTATGAAGTATTTATGCAAAATGATTTACAAAATATCAAAAACTGCATTGAGAACTAATCTAGGAAAAGGAAATATCTTCATGCAAGAAGATAGAGACAACTATTGAACTGTTATTTGTTGTCCCTTTTATTTATGTTCTTCTATCTTTTAGTCTTCGATCTTTTGTCTTTTAAGCTGATAGGTTGTTTGGTCTTCACGCTGGATGTTCTATTTTGCTTTTGACCTTTCATTTGATACACTTTCATATGATACTCTTTGACCTTGTTGACCTGTCAATATATCCTTTTACTATGTTGTTTTACTTTTTACTGTACATTTATATTTTTACTGTGTTTTTCCTACAGTAAATCATTGAGTTTTTCCCATGTATCAGCATCTGGTAATTGGATATTGAGCATTTTTCGGTATATCTCATCTACCTTTGTGTATTTCGCAAAAGTTGGTTTATTGACAAAAAGGTGTTTTACCTCATGTTGGAGGTAAAACAAGTTTTCAAATGTTTGATACAATACTTTTCCTATTGGTATGCCCTTCATGGATGAAGTGCTTACCTGGTCTCTGGCCACTTCCTTGATCTTCTTATTTTAATCTTCATGTGTCATTAGCTTATCATTTATAACTAAGGGATTAGGTAATCCCTTTTCCTTCAAAAGTTCGAACTTAACCATGAACCTGTTAATGACTAGTTGCATGTTTTGACACTTATCTTCTAAGTTCAACATCAAATTCCTCTTAGTGGGGACTTTTATGACTTCCAAAATTGTACATGTCCTATCAGGTATCTCTAGTTATTGTAGCTCATACTTGTTCTTGGAGTTGAGGAAATGAATGATCCTTTTTGCCTCCTCTAGCATATCTCCAAGTTCTTCTTTAACTTTCTAAATGGCTTCTGTAGCTTGCTTTATCAAATCAATCTATTCAAAAATAACCTGAATCGATGGCCAAATATCATTGACAGAGTCAATGATATTGGCCCACAATTGCTGCTTAGCCTGACCTAGAGGTTCACCTAGTGTCAGTTCCTTTTCTAGGCTTTTGATTCTTTCAATCATCCTTGTGGCCTTCTATTGTTCTTCTCTGTGCATGATTTGGGCCAATTTGTAATCTGTCTCCAGGATGGTGACTTTCTCCTTAAGCCTGTTCATCTTCGTGGTCTGAATGAACATTTCTTCCATTGCTTTGACCAGCTTGTTTTCTTCATCACTTGTGGAGCATGTTGTTGTTGATCCTATTGTTGATGTAGTAGTCGGTAGTGTAGTGGCCATTGGAGCGGTAGGAGCTAAGTATGTTGGCAATGTAGAAGGAAAAACAGTGGTAACTGTTGGAATGATAGTTGCAGGAGCATTATCCAGACTAGCTTGTTTGAGCTACAAGGAAAATTTTAAGGATGGAAAATTTTCTTGAAGTTTAAAAACATTGGCGAATCTCACCAATCCCTAGTATGCAAACTATAAAAATTTTATTGATATATTTGTAAAATTATTCAAACTTACAATGATTTTATATATTGTCTCTATATCATGTTGGCAATTTTTAAGGTAAAATAATTTTATATTCTAAAATTTGGGCGAATTGTCTTTCATAAAAATTGGAAATTGGCGAATCTTTTTTGTGGAAAATCATGGAAAATTAGCCCACTGGGCGAACATTAGCCCCTAAAATTTTCCATGTTGAGCTACATCAAGCTATCCAGTTCTTTCTCCATATCCTTCAACTAATCATTCAGTTGCAGCACAAGGTCTATCATCTCTTCATGATTGCTCTCACTTTCCAGGACCTCTTTTGTCTATGGGTGCTAGGAAGGAGGCAGCTTAAGTTGTTTCTTGAGGGTTGCTATGTCCTCATTCTTCTTCTTGATTAATTTCTCTGTGGCCTTAACATCACTTGGTTCATGGCCCAATTCAATGATCAAGTCCTCCAAGGATTTTATCCTGGTGTTTTTGGCCTGTGAGGAGGCCTTATCCACCTTGAATTGGGATGTCACATCATCCAATGAATCTTTCAGCTTAAAGACATCCATGGCCTTTTCTGTGAGGGTGGAGTAAATCATTTCTCCAACCTACTTGTGAAACTCTATTTGATCAATGGGATGAACATCCCTGGCCAACACCTCAACATTTGTCTTCTTATAGTCTGATGAGGTCTTTGGCTACTGTACAGTGGGCTGCAAAAATGATACCTGCATTTTTCCTGCTTTGATGTCAAAGGCTAACATCATTCTGGTCTGGTTTGGTGGTGTAAGCTTGAGCTATTGGGAATATGTCTCTACCTTCAATTTTTCATTCCTCATCTTTATCTCTTTGAATATATCTTTGATATCCTTTTCCTTTTCAACTGGCCTGACCAAGGAAGAAACCTCCATATTTTGTTGTCTCTCTATCATCTTTGTGTTGGAGATTGATGGATATTGTGTTTCACCTGATGCAACCATTTCAGCTGTTTCTTTACTTCTCTACCCATTTCCTCAGTGTCAGTTATTTCCTCTAAAGCAATTTTCTCCTCCTGTTCAAAGACAGGATTCAACTTGGGCCTCTTGCTTGGCTCAAACAGCTCATCAGTAGTCTCCATGACAGAGCTAGATGCCTCCTCCCTATTCCTTTTAGGATTCTTCTCTTCATTGGTTGGGGTCTGAAGGACAGGAGGAATGTTCACTGGTTCCCCTTGTTCTGGAACCTGTAGGAAAGAGCTGTAATCAAATTGTCTTTCAAGATCAATGAGTGTGTTCTCTACATCCACAACAATGATGTCCATATCAATCAAGGTGTTCTCCACCCACTCATCCTAGTTAGCAAACTATTCAATGCAAGGTCTTGGGTGGTGGATGTATGCTCCCAAGTTGACCTTGAGTCTAAGTTTAGTTATAACCCCCTGAGGGTCATATTGCCATATGAAGTTGTTTCTAAACTTCATCTTTTGTAGTAAACTATCAGCCTTTGGTCCAGCCTCTCTATTGTTGCAAATGAATGGGCCCAATTGGTTTTTCACTTTGAACTGGGTTTTCTTCCTATAAGCTAGGAAGTGGACCTCATCAGAGTTAATGATTTGGTAGAAGTATTCAAGAGAAAATATACTCATAGGGAGGTATTTGGGCAACTTATAGGGGGCTAATTGGCAACCATAGCTTCTGATCTCAGCGTGGTTCTGGTAGAGGTACCAGTCTCCCACTTTGTTGTTCTTTGCCAATTGTAGTACTCTCTTGATCTCTGGGTTGATTCTAGGCTGAGTCTTAGAAGTCAGCATGTTCATGACAGGGTATACAAAGGAGTCTATGAAGTCTTTGTAGGTGAATGTTGTGGAAAACTTGTGGACCAAGGGTGTCCAGTAGATGATTGATCTCTCCTTTCCCTTGGTATCCAATTTCTGGATCCTCAGTGGGAACTTATCTATCTGGTAATACAAGAACATATGAAACAACACTAAAGAGTATTTGAAAACTCTTTCAGTGGGAAGTCTAGTGAATTGTTCATGCATTATGTCTGCAATGAACTGAGCATAATCAAACATGATAGCAGGAGGCTTGCCTGGAGTAAAAATGGACAAGAAGGCCAAGATGACCTCATCCACATGCTCATCTGTGGTATATCCAAGGATGCATGAGAGCATGGTGATTATGTGCCTGGAAGTCTCTGAGAAAAAGGTGGCAGCATAGGGTGGGGTATCTGTAGGAGTATGGCGGTCTTCAATGATAAAATTCTGGAAGATTTGCTTGATTTTCACCTGGTCTAATGTGATGTATAAGTCCAACAGGTGTCCAATGGATAGAGAGGTTGGATTGGGGCTAGACTGGATTTGAAGCATTTGGTTGATTGACTCGAGTGTAATGGTGAATAATAACTCATGGTGTAGGGGAACAATAGCCCTTTGGCTAGGGAAATAACAAGCATGACAAAAATGTACAATGTCTGGGAATGGGTGAACTTCTGGGAATATATACTTGGGCAAATTGGATTCCCAAAGGTTGATGTCATCAGCATGGTTTAGGAACCTATATTTACTCCAGCAGTCGAGCTTCAGAAGGTTGGCTAGAGTTGTAGTATACTTTATTTGGAAATCTATGTCTGCTAGGGCCAAATGGTCAATATCCAGGTGAGGGGTTGAGACCGGTCTGAAATTTAGAGAGGTCTGGGCAGCCATCTTGAAAATAAATGTGGGAATCAGGCTTATACAGGTTGAAGCAGTGAGGTTTTGAAAACTTAGGTGCAGTGACATGGTAATAGTAGTTTGCAAGATAGGGGTTTGGGTATTCAGTGGGAAATACTCTCAGTTCAAGGGAAATTAATTAAATTCAATTACTTTAATGTTTGAATTAACTGTACGTTTTTAAACTGAGAGGGTCGTTCTATTTTTTGCTAAAATACCTGGAAATGGTGGTATAGGTTGAAAACTAGTGTGAATGGTGGCTACAAAGGGTACTCTGGCTTCAATTGTGCACTGGATGGCAGAATTGGGCATCCAGAGCGTGTTCAGGAGGCAGCTGGTGGTCAAATATGGTTGTAGAGGCTTAGGGTGGCGCAAGAAAGCTTAGGAGGCTTTCACAGAGAAAATGAGCAAAAAAAGGTGAAAATGGGCGTCTTTTGCCTTTTAACCAGCAATAGTTAGAAATTGGAAGGGAATTTCATAATGAACATTGATGGTTTTGGGCTTACGCGAGGAGGCGGTTTCATTGCTCATCTGACCGCTTTTGGCCATTGGGCAATGTTTTATCGAGAGCACACGAGTTAACGAGGAGATGCCACGTAGCCAAAAGGAGCCCGAGAAAAACTGCGAATCTTACATGCTCCCGGGCGAGTAAAGGTCAGGAGGCGAATGAACGCGATATGGATGCACACCATCAAATCTAGGGGTGACAGATCTAATGACTATCGTGTGGTGAAGTTGCGTGGCGGGAGGAGGGGCGAAGATTGGCGGGACTCGGGGGAATTAATTACACTAAATTGTAATTAATTAATGAATCAACGGGTTTAGGAGTATAATGAACGGGTTATATGTAGTGGGACTGAGGTTAAAATACAGCAGGGGACTTTTTAACCGCACCAGGGTGGTGGGTTAAAAGGTTTATAGTCGAGGAAAATGTGAATTATGGAGTTAGTTAAATAATGCGAAAGGGAAAGTAAACTTAGAGTTAAAGGGGTTTTAGGGGGTAAAGGGATTTGTCGGGAAATATAGGAATGGGGGAGTTAATAAGGTAATGTGGGGGGGGGGGTGCCAATTTAACCTTAGGATAAGGGTTTTTAGTGGGTTTTTAGGGAAAATCAATAAGGGGAAAACGATCTTTTCAAAGGGGAATGGGCTTCACACTAGGGAAAAGGGGTTTTGGGTATGGGAATGAATTTTGGAGGGTAAATGGCTAGGGAAATGTGTGAAACCAAGGTGTAAGGGTGAAAATGAAGGGAAAAGGTGCCTTCATAGGAAATGAAGGGGTAAAAGGGGAAATTAGTAAGTATTTAGTGGGGGATGAAATGAAATGAAGGGGAATTTAACCAAATTAGCTTATACGCATCCTTTTACTTTCATAACTGCTCCTGCACACTGAAACACATGATTAAACATGATAGATGTTCTTATGCTTCAATCAATTTTGTACTTTGTGCAACCTTTCTTCTACTTACCCTTTTACTTACCCTAACATTTTTTTCTTCACTTTATTGAGTGCATTTAAGCTAGCAGACCCTTTCCTTTCCTTTTTGTTTTGAAAAGTAAACTATCTACTTCTAACCTTACATATTCCAATGGCCCAGATTAAGCTTATGGGCACATTTTATTTCTTTACCTATCTATTGATCTGCCAAGATTAAACAGTTTGGCCAGATCTTTATTCTCTAACTATAAACAGGAAATTTAAAGCCTGAAGTAGTCAAGATTAAACAGTTTGACTATCATGGGTTGTGGCATGTATGACAAGCTACACACAACCATTATTTTAGACAGTAAATTAAAGAGTAGTGGCACTTGTACTTGCACACTTTCATGATCTGTTTTTGTTTGGGGTTCATATTTTTTCATTTTTTTGATGTTTTCTTATTCTTTTTGTCATTTGATATTTCTTTTAGGACATACCCTCTTCACATTTTTTTATTTTAATATGGAAAACATTTGCAGAAAGCAAAGGTATGTACAATATTACAAGACTTAACCATAGTCAATTCAAAATTATGAATCCTAATATTATAGGACCCTAACACCTTGGATGAGAATAAAGGGGGCATTCGGCAATAGGAGGTGGAGGCTACTTGTTTCTAGGAAATTATGCAAGGTCTAGGGCTTATAGGAATTGACATAGTCAATGGGGTTTATACCTGGAATAATAAAACAGAAGTCCAATAAAATTACCTCCAAGATGGAATGTTATTTCATCTCAAAGAATATCATGGCTTGGTATGTATTCATAAAATCCACCATACTCCTTACCCATGGCTTAGACCATTGGAAAATTAGTCTAAGTCTAGACTTGAAGAGTCACGCCCTTAATCACCCATTCAGGTTTGAAAAATTCTAGCTCAAGCATCCGAAGATTCTTACAAACATTAAGAAATGGTGGGAAGAAATAGTGACTATTGAAGTCTCAACAATGTTCTTCCTTTATAAAAAGTTAAAAAATATCTATTGGAAATTAAAATGTTGGAATAAGGAGACCTATAAGGATATTATAGAGTAAAAATGGAAGTTGGATATCAAAATGTCAGGCATACAATATGAGGGCATTGCAAATGGGCATTCATAATATTTGATTAAGGAAGAGCTGGAGACTCTTCTATATCTAGAAGAGCGCGGGAAACAAGAAAAAATACGATGGAGGAATAAGTCACAGATTCAATGGCTAAAAAAGGGGGAGAAGAATATAACCTTTTTCCAAAAATCTATGCTACATCATAACAATATAACTGAATCACTTATCTGAATGGATTAGATGGTCGTATGTTGGAATCACACCAGGATATTTCACAAGAATCAATCCACTACTTTCAATGCACACTCTTAGAATCTACAGGGGATATAAAAGAATCCATTATGTAGGTTACCAAGAACATTCCCTCGATTATCACAATAGTGCAAAATAAGGCACTTATTTGGTAAATTACAAAAGAGAGGGTTGAATTGACTATAAAGGTGATGCCCCTCAATAAGGCCCTTGGTATTAATGGATTCACTATCAAATTATTCCAAGCTTTTTGGTTGATAATTGGGAAGGATGTTTGGAAGGCTGGAGAGGAATCTAGAAGAGAAAAAATTATTCTTAAAGCACTAAATGTCACATTCTTATCTCTAATCCCAAAAAAGGAGAAGGAAGAGATGCCTAGTGAATATCAATTAATTACATTGTGTAATGTAGTGTACAATTTATAAGCAAGACCATCTCAAATCGGTTTAAGCCTCTCCTTCCCAAACTCATCTCCCTAAAGAATACAAGGTTCTTTGAAGGCATACAAATTATCTATGGAATCGTATTGGCACCTAAAGTTATTCTCTCATTGAAGACCACAAAAAAACCAAGCATGATGCTCAAATTAAAACTATTTAAGTTGTATGATAAGTTGAATTAGAATTTCTTGTGTATCTCTTTAAAATCCTTTGGATTTGCGGATGATTGGATTAAGTGGATAATATTATGATTAATGATTCTCCATCTACACCCTTTTAGTCCTCCAGGGGGATTCGACATGGGGATCCTCTTTCCCCTTTTCTATTCATTCTTGCAATGCAGGGATTGGGTCAAATTTTCAAGACGACAGTCGTATCGAGCAAACTTAAAGGTCTCTGACTATTTGGAGAAGATATGCCCTTAACCCACCAACAATTTTTTGACCATATAATGGGCCTAGGGGTACCAAGGATAAGGAAGCGTGATCATTCAACAAGATCCTGGACATTTTTTCGACACCTTTAGGTATGGAAGTAAACACAACGAAGTCCCAAGTCTTATTCTTTAACACTCCTATGAATGTGTTGAGGCATGTTTCTAGAGGAAATCCATATTAATTATATCCCTTCAAAATACCTTGGGGAACCTCTAGTAAATAGTTCACTCCAATGGAGTGTGTGGGAAGAATTGTTAACAAAAATGTAAAATAAATTGTCTAGTTAGACCTTCAAATCCTTAAATATGGAAGGTCGCTTAGTGATTCTCAAATTTGTGTTACAAGCCTTACCTATGCATATTTGTTTGGTAATGATGGCTCCTACATCCATTCTTTAGGAACTACGGAGAATTAAGAGATATTTCTTATGGGCAGTTCAATATTAGAGAAGAAATGGCCCCTAGCAGCCTGGGATAAAATGTTTCGGCCACAAATGAAGGGAGGATTGGGACAGCGTGAGCTAACAACAATGGTTACAGTGCTTGGCGTGAAGATTTAGTTGAGATGGTTTCAAGGAGGGATAGACCCTTGGAATATTATATGGACATGGAAAGATTCCCTATAACACCTCCATAGAAATTAATAAGATTAAGTGTATTTTCTCTAGGATCGTTGATATGGACCCTAGCTAAGAAGGGTATGAGTTTGATATAAAGACATTTCTTCTAGGAAATCAATAATGGGGGAACTTTGATGTTTTAGGATGATTCGTGGCAATAATTGCCAAAACTGAGCAATCAAGTGGAGCTAGAAGAATTGAGAACAAAAATGACTACCAAGGGTAAAATCAATTTAGAGGATCACTACGAGGATATTCAGAATCAACGATGGTGAAATGGTTGATCCAAAAAAAATGGAATCCCAAGCCAATGGATGAAATTTGGAAAATATTTTGGAAGGACCTACAAATCAGAGGACCCAATTCTCATTGCAATAATATAAGCTCATATGGGGCCATGACTCTAAGAGCACCTTCTCTCTCAAGTAAGCCTATCATCTGAAAGTAGGACATTCTGATTAGTAAGTAGAGGATGTATGGATAAAAATATAGAAACAACACCTATGGGCCAATGTTTCAGTTTTTATTTGGTTGTTAATACAAAATAAACCTATCACATGGGACAATATTTAGAAGTGGGATCTTCAAGGACACTCTTGTTGTCCTCTATGTGAGAAGAGTAATGAAATCTTGGAACATTTTCTCAACCTATTCTCATTCTCTAAAAGCCTTTGGCAGAAGTTGGAGGACTTCCTTTCTAGGTCATATTGGATCTTAGAAAGTCCTCATAACACTATTAAAAACATGAAGATACATGCCTGTAACAATCTCATTCTAAATTGCATCTAGAATGTATCCCCTGGTTTCCTTATTTGGGGCATATGTAAGGAAAGAAACAGAAGGATATTCAAAGAGTGTGCATCATTAGTGGAAGCCATTTGGAACAACTTTGATCAAAAGTGTTAAGAGAACGATTCTTGCATTAAGATAGTTAGCCCAAGACTGGTAGGTATCAGAAGGTGAATATAGAATTATGCAAAAGTGGTTTCCTTCCATCCCTAAGGACCTCTCAATACAACCCCTTGCCTACAGCCTTTTCAAGCCCAACTATTTGAACATCCCCTCAGCTTCGTTTGTGAAACTCAATTTCAATGGAGCAATAAAGAGTAATCTCAACCCTATTGGATACAATGGCATTATCAGGGACCACATTGGTAATCCCTTGTTCATATTTTAATGTACTATTGGCATTGACACAAACAATGCAATAGATATTTCATGATTAAGAATGGGCATGCAATATGTCGGAATCAAGGGTTCTAGAGTATCTATATAGAAGGGGATTCCTAGGTATCATCAACATGGTTCATGTATTGCAAGAAAGGACCCATATCCAAAACTTTTATAGAAGCTAGAGACTAGAGTCAATGTTAGAATAGGTGAGACATCTCGTCACCAACACCTCAACTCTCTTCCCAACCCATATAAGATGAACAAGAAATAAGGTTGCAAATCTGCTAGCAATTATGGATGTTTGGCAACATTTATACCTTTTGCTATTGATTGGAATGATTGTCTAGGAACCCCTATCAAAAAATCTTGTTGGAAGATGATTCAGGAAGATTTTCCTCCCCTGGATGGGCTGACTAGAGAAGAATTGGGGGGGGGGGAGAGAGGGGATGGTTTCCATCGCCCCACCTAACCAATAGGCAAGGGGATGTGGCAACATGCCCCTTATATATGGAAACATATGGTAGCACCATGAACCATAAATTCTTGGGCCAAATGAAATTTCCAACACAGGGAATGGTGATTATGGATATGGATGACTCCATGGTTAGCATAATTGTCCTGGATACACACTTCAACCTGCAACTATAATTAATTTAGTCATCAAACCACTATATTGAATGAGGCTAAGAAGAGAAGGGTGGCGATAATGAGTGTGTGAATGAAATAGCAATTATGTTGACTAGAACAACAATAAATTTTTTGTGGGAAGTTTTAATCCGGTGAGCACAAGTGATAGGATGCATAGTAGTCGAATTTTTGCAAGGTAAGAAGTGGGTATGGGGTAATGTTACAAACATAAATTGTATAAAATAAAATAAACATAAATAAATATAAATAATAAATAATGAAATGATGATTATGTTAAATAGTCATTAATTTAAGTGAAAAAGGCATGTCTAAAAGACATGTCCAGTCATGAAAGGACACCTTCCTAGGTATATATGCGGGTCCTCCTTGTAACATTCAATATCACTTGTACATTTTATATATATTAATAAATTATTATTACAAATACCTTCTTGTATTTTTACATTTAAGTTTACAAGCTACAAGTTGTGTTGCTTCAGTGGTATCAAATCCATGCGAGACTTTGAAATTATCCTCCACACAATATAACCATGCAAGTCTTTGAACATTGTTCTCCGCCTAAAATGCCTTTAAGTTTTCACCCTAAATGCGTTGAGCAGTTTAGTAAAATTCAAGAAAAGCTTCAACAATAGGAAAAATCATATGCAGAAGTTAAAGCACACCTAAAGGAAATCGATAATAAGGAAGATGATAGTGACAATGAAGAAATGAAGCATGGTGAAGAAGGAGATGAAGATTATGTAGATCAAGATGATGATACAAATGAAGATGATGTGGATGAGGACTATCTTGAGAAATAAGAAGATGACAAATATCATAACAATGAGGAAGATGTTGAAGAAGACATTGATGATGATGAAGAGGAAAAAGTGGAAGAAGAAAAAGAAGAATATACTTGTGAAGATAATTATGAATATGACATGTTTGAAATAGAAAAAATGGATTATGGGAGAGAGGAGGAAGAAAACCATGATCAAAACATTGCATTAAATAATGGTGGATTTAATGTAGGTTGTTATGATGTAAACTGCACTCATGTCATGGTACATGATCTTACATATGATGACACAATTTGTGCTGCTATGAAAAATGATAAAAATACTTTGGTTACAGACTTATGGGTTGTGGATGCCTTAGACATGGGGATGCTTTTTTACTCTACAAATATTTTGTACAAACTTGTTAGAGCTTTAAATGGAATTCCAAGTAGCAAGTCCCTTTGCATTTTCCTAATTGGATGCCAAAGTCAAGATCGATCTAACATAATGAGAATGATAGACATGATGGGAGTATGATTCACAAAACCATTAATTGAAAAAGAACAATTAAATGGGGTTGAGTTGGAAAATATGTCACATGAACCAGAGTGGGGAGGGCCATTAATTGAAAAATAGCAATGAAATGAGGTTGAGTTGGAAAATATGTCGCATGAACCGGAGTTAAATAATCTTCTAGATGAAGCAAAGCATGTTAAGAAGATAAAGAAAAAAATGGATTTCAAGGATGTTCCCTCATCAAACTCTTCAAGGGTTCATCTTCTACATGTTGAAATTCCATTAGAAGAGAAGGTCGCTGATGAAAAATTAAAAGAGGATTTAGATTCAAAGGATCATCCTTCATTAATAAGTCTGCAACAAATTTACTCTATACTTTTATAAGGTTAGGCATCTAATAAAATTGAAAATTCTAGTGACGCATAGGAAAATGTAGAACGAATAGATGATCATTCAATCTAGAGTTCTTTCACCAAGGAGACTTTAAATGAAGTAGAATTAATGGATAAGCCATCTAATGAATTAGAGAAACATCAAGGGCCAACGGTTGAACAATAATTGATGAGTAAACCATATAATGAAGTAGAGAATCCCCTAGGGCCATTAGTTGAAGTTGAAGTTGAATTTATGGATAGACTATCCAATGAAGTGGAGAGTCATCCAAGGAAATTGACTAAAGGAGAGAAATATTTGGGGCCATTTGATGAAAAATATCAGGCATATGTCAGAGAGCTCCATAGGGAAGAATTGACATTAAATTTTCAGACACTAAATGACTGTAGATTGTGCCCATGTGCCGAAATTGTGCCCACTGTTTTTACTAAAGGCCTCAAATCATGCCATTGTTCTGACAGAAATGGGGAAGTTCATAGATCATTCCACTACTCTGACAACAACGAGGAATTCAACACACGCATAGAGCGCTAAAGAAAAAGTGTCGTTTCCTGTCATCAAGCAGCATGTCCTTGGGAAAAAGTTCAACCAGTGTGATTCTTGCATCGATTCATACGTGGCTCGGTATACATAGTCGGTTTCGATACACTGGGTTGTATAAGTGGTTCAATATATACAATAGTGGTTCAATACAAATGTGGAGTTCTAGAGGAAGTGTTGTGAAGGAAAATCCCCTCTGCAAACATAGGCTATCTCTCTAGCCCAGTGAGTGGATCTAGTAATAAACTAAACAAACTAACATACACTTTCCTAGCTTATGTTTAACAAATACAGAGAGAGAGACCTACCTTGTTTTGATGCTAATCGCTCAATCCTTTGGAGATGACTTTGATTCCTTCACTTCCAGGCTTTCTCCTTACTTTTTCTTTACATCCAAGTACCTGTAAGAAAGATCAAAGAGAAATACAAGGTACAAGAGCATATATGGCATACATAAAACATAAACTACTTAATATATCAAGGAGTATTGAGCTAAAAGCATAAACATTTACACAATTATGGAAAGTGAATGTTAGATGTATATATTAATAAGCTAAAAAGAGAAGCATACAACCTATGCCTTAATGTTGGAGCCCTCCTTTTGGTGGATGTCCAAGTCCAAGAAAAGACTCTTCTAACACTCCTTCTCCATGTTAGAATGGGAAACATTTGGGCATAATCTTAGTATAGGAATGTAGGCAACTAATGACCAACCATTTGGGGATGGAAGGGAGTTGATTTATAGGAAGGGAGAGGGAGTTAGGTATCCACAAAAGACGGAGGAAGGTCCACATCTCAAGGGGAAGGCCCATAATGATAAGATAAAGAGCTCCAAATGGGAGAGATCGACCATATCTACAACAACCAATATCTAGCTCATTGTTCTCGAAGTTTCTAGCATACGAAGTTTCTCCCCCATTTTGGAAAAACCTGCCAGAAGAGGTTCACTACGGGTTTTCATATCAAAAACCACGTTGGTAGTGCTAAGGTAAAATAGTGCAACCTGCCATCAACACAGGCAGGTAGTGGAGCAAAGCATGTTGGCCCTAAAATTAGGGTTTTGTCTAACCTTCTTCAAAATTGATTTAGGGTAGTTTTCTTTTGGTTTTTCTGGGATTTTTTTGTTTGTATATCATGATGGATATACTTCACATTTATCAACATTTTGGCACTTCAGGATATGGAACAGGAAGTGAACAGGAGGTGTGACAAGGTACAAGTGAAGGAAAATCCCCCAGTGGAGTTGCCATTTTGTTGTGAAGGAAAATCCCCTCTATGGACAGAGGCGATCTCTCTAGCCCAATGAGTGGGTCTAGAAACAAACTAAACAAACTAACATACACTTTCCTAACTTATGTTTAACAAACTCAAAGAGAGAGAAAGACCTACCTCACTTCGATGCTAATCGCTCAATCCTTTGGAGATGACTTTGATTCCTTCGCTTCTAGGCTTGCTCCTTACTTTTTCTTCATGTCCAAGTACCTGTAAGAAAGATCAAAGAGAAATACAAGGTACAAAAGCATATATGGAATACATCAAACACAAACTAGTTAATAGATCAAGGAGTATTAAGATAAAAGCATAAACATTTACACAATTATGGAAAGTTAACGTCAAATGTATATATTAATAAGCTACAAAGGGAAGCATAAAACCTATGCCTTGATGTTTGAGCCCTCCTTTTGGTGGATTTCCAAGTCCAAGAAAAGTCTCTTCAAGCACTCCTTCTCAAAGTTAGAATTGGCAGCATTTGGGCATAATCTCAGCATAGGAATGCAGGCAATCAATGACGAACCATTTGGGGATGGAAGGGAGTTAATTTATAAGAAGGGAGAGGGAGTTAGGGATCCAAAAAAGAGGGAGGAAGGTCCACATCTCAAGGGGAAGTACCATAATGATAATATCAAGAGCTCCAAATGGGAGAGATATCTACAACAACCAATATCCAACTCGTTGTTCTCAAAGTTTCTATCATACAAAGTTTCTTCCCCATTTTTGGAAAACTTGCCAGAGTAGGTTTAGCGTGGATTTTCATATCAAAACCCACACTGGAAGTGCTAGGGTAAAGCATGCAACCTACCATCAACACAGGTAGGTAGTGGAGCAAAGCGCGCTCTCTCTATAAAAATTAGGGTTTTAGCTAACCTTCTTTAGAATTGATTTAGGGCAGTCTTCCATTGGTTTTTCAGGGATGATTTTGTTTGTGTATCATGATGGATATGCTTCATAGTTGCCAACATTTTGGCACTTCAGGATATGGAACAAGAAGTGAATAGGAGGTGTGACAAAATACTGTGCAACAAGAAGTTTATTCAGTCCAATTGGCCATGAAAACCTATTAGATGATATAGAAACAATGTCGTAATATATTCCACCGACAGTGTGCTGTGTGTACCATGCTTCCCCAATTTCAACTTCTGTTGTCGCTCAACTAATCCTCTGTATGTCGCTTCATACCACCATATTCACATCATTCTCCATCACGTCTGTAGACTACGTTATCAGCTTAGCCGCTACGCATCTAACCATCGACCACCCGTTCTAGTCCGCCTAAAACATTTTCTTCCCAACCTCGTTTCATCGTATTCATGTCCCCCAAACTCCGCAGCAATAGTTGTACCATTTTTCAAACCATCGTGTGACTTCTGATCCCATCTGTTGGGTGACCCCTGGTTCCTTGATTATCAATTATAAAATTAATAATTATATTTTATAATTATTAATTATTAATTATTAATTATATAATATAATTTATAATCATAAGTTATATAATTATTACTTTATAAATTTTTATTTATGTAATCAATTTAATTAAAAAAAGATTATTTTTTTTTCTCAATCTGTCTACTTCTATTATTATACAAAAAGTTACAGCAAGGCCATAGCCTTGAAAATCTTGCCATGAAGTTGGCAATTTGCACAAATGTTCATATTCTCAATTCTTAGTAGACCTCCATCAGTATTTTGGCTTCTCATAAGACCCGAAACATTGTTGAACATAGATGACACAACACTATACATAAACGACACAAAGACATGCAGAGACCTGACACAAGCAAAATTTCAAGATTCAAAACAGAGTTGTGCTCCTACTTCTGAAGCTGCAGAGAGCAGAAAACCGGGCAAGGTCAATCATCATCAGTGGTGTAAGGTTCCTCAACGACCCTACACCCGAATTGTAATGAGTCTTCCGAGTCGGAGTGAAGAACCACCGAGCCTGTTGGTTCTCCCTGAGCTGGCTCACTTGGACCTGCAGGGACATCCTGATTCGCCATAGAGGAGCTTCCCATGGCCAGGCGTTGATTGTCTATTGGAGTCGCCATTCTCTGGTCTACAGGTATTTCAGGATGGGCTTCTCCCTGGCCTCTGAGATCTTCACATTTTTCAATAGTGACTGAGACAATAAAGGTGGAGTTAGCAAGAGTACAGGGGATGCGATAGCGAATAGTGGGGTGGGCCGCATGCTCACAATCATCCATCCTACCACGCCCACGACCTCTGCCTCTACCAGATCTGGTGACAGGGGGACTGCTTCGCTCAGGTTCCAGCACATCCGAGGAAGAGTGTGAAATAGGGGTTGACCGCTGAGAGGTGGCACGTCCACGGGAGCCACCACGTCTGCTTACCATCCTGAGCCGTTCTCGCGGCATTGCAAGGTGCAGAGGTTTATCGAATGAGCAGAAACACGGAGGGGAGTATCCAGATTGAGACGGAAACAGAACTCCCACTGAATCGTATGCCCCTGGAACCAGAGCCCAGCGTTTGAGGAACGCTCTTGAACCTAGAAAGGGGACGGACTCAGGCACGCTAATGGAGTAGCTCAGAGTGACACACAACACAGTGATCCATAAGGCTGCAGAGGTGAGCGACGGAGCTGCGGGAATGGAGAGTTTATGGAGCGCCATTGCACAGTTAACCATGAAGCGGGTGGAGGAGTTAAGAGCCGACATTAATAAGCTTGTGCGAGACCAGCTCGCCCGTCCTGCGCAGTACCCCATGGCGTGCTTGGGCTGACACCTGCCCATGTGAAACGCCACCTTTGTACCCTCTAAGCTGTCAAACACCCGCATCCGGGAGTGAGATATCCTTTTGCACCAGAGAAGTGCATTCCTGTTTGAGTTGTTCATCATCTGCGATTTTGAGGGGTCCTGAGAAGTAAGGAAGTTGCTGGGTTACTCCCTGATTGGCTAATCTGTCTGCGACTTTGTTGGCCGTTCTTCTAACATGCTTGAAGGTAATGCTTTGGGGATTCCTCAGCCTTTCCTCCAGGGATTCCAATCTGCTGAGCAATCTCCAGCTGGATGCTATCTTGACTGCTGTGGTGCCTGCTTGGATTCTGTTTGCTGCTGCTATAAGGATAAGTGAATCTCCTTCGACCTCTAAAGGGAAGAAGTTTTTTTGATCTGCAATGCAAATCCCTTTCCATAGTCCTTCCAGCTCAGCTGCATTATTAGTGTCTTTGCCAATCGATCCATAATAGATGTGCAGTATTGCCCCCGTGTGGCTCCTAAAGATTCCTCCAAATCCCGCTGGCCCTGGATTACCCTTAGCAGCCCCATCAAAATTCAGTTTGAAAGAGTTGATTGCAGGAGGAGACCATGTAAGGGGAGAGACAGAGCTGGTTGGAGGACGGGCTTTGACCTGGGCTAAGAAGGATAGGTCCAGATTCCAGGCTTTCAGAATGGTACATTCCTGAGGAGAGTCTGGCAGATCGTGTCATGCCAGTTTCTGATGGCGAGAGTTTCTTGAAGATTTTGTTTCAGGAGGAGCCACAGAGCATCAATTGGCCTGCTGGTGTTGTTGAAAATTCTGCTATTTCTTTCCTTCCAGAGAATCCAATAGAGAAAGCCTGGTATTAAAATCCATAGGTAGTTTAAAAGCTGGCTTTTGAAAGGGTTCTTTGTCCATTTTCTAATGGTTTCTGTGATATCTTCCATCTGATCTTTCGATCTCCTATTGCATTTTTCAATTCTCTCCCATAGTTGAGTTGCGAGCGGACAAGTCTCCATTAAATGTCTGATGGATTTAGAGTGGAGATTACAATTGGGGCATCTTGATGGGCCAATGAATCCTCGTTTTTGCAGGTTTTCCCAGGTGAGTATGTGCCTCTTACTTAAAAGCCATAGAAAAGTGGAGACCTTGGGCCATATTCCTGGTTGCCAGACCTTTTCCCATATCTGATCCTTGTTTGTCTGGGGGGCTGAGTAGCGAAGCTGATGAGCTTCCTTAGTAGTGAAAGTTCCTTTTGGCATGTGACCCCATCTCAGTTTGTCCTGCTGATTTGAGTATTTAATTCTTCTGTAGTTTAATTCCCGATCTATTTCAGTGTGCGTTTCCCCTTGCCAATCAACCTGCCAGATGCTAGCAGGTTTCCAAATTTGGAAGTCTTGGTGCGTGTGCTGCTGCTAGAATTGATGAACAAGTGTGAGGTTTGCCTGCTGCATGGAAGCTTGCCATATTGGCTTTTGGAATAGAGTTGCTAGTTTCGGGAGTTGTTGCCATGAGTCCTCCCAGAACCTTGCAGTGGTACCTGAGTGAATTTCCCAAAAATTGTGCTCTTGAACGAAGGCGCTGTGTAGCTTTGCTGCATTCCATATCAGAGAACCTTGGGTTGTAGTGCTGATTCTGATGAGGTCATTCCATTGGCTACCCGGGGCATATTTTGCTTGTCAGAGCCTCGCCCATGGTGAATGTGGTTTGGAGATCCAGTTCCACCATATACGTGCGCCCATTGTATTGTTGCTTTGGAGAGGATCCCTTAATCCCAGCCCGCCATTTGATTTTGTTTGGAAAACTTCTTTCCAATTGACGAGAGCCCATTTCCTGTTTAGACCAGAGGAGCCCCAGAGAAAATTTTGCTGAAGATTGCGAATTGCTTTGAGGACCCATTTTGGCGCTGCCAGGATGGAAAAAAGATACAACGGCATGCCCTGGAGAACCGATTTGATCAAGACGAGTCTGCCAGCCATATTTAGAGAGTGAAAAGTCCAAGACGAAAGCCTTGATGTTAGTTTGTCTAGGAGAGTCCTCCAGGAAGCGTGCTTGATGGCTGAGTCTGCCAGAGGAGCCCCCAGGTATTTAGAAGGAAGTTTGGCAATGGAGAACCCCAGAATACAAGCAATATTCCTTTGAGTGGAGGCGGGAGTGTTGAAAAAGAAGAGCTGGGATTTTGAAGCATTGATGGAGGTGCCAGAGGCTTCAGAGAAAAGAGAGAGCAGGGATTTGAAAACTTTGGCCTCTTGAGAGGAAGGATGACCGAATAGCATGGTGTCGTCTACAAACTGCTGATGGGATAGGGGATGAAGACCATGGAGAGAAATGCCTTTTAGAGCATGGGTGGAGACGGCGGATTTGAGCAGTCGACTAAGCCCTTCTGCCATTAGGACAAAGAGGAAGGGGGATAGGGGGTCCCCCTGCCGGATACCACGGGAGGGGCGGAAAGGCGATGACGGGGAACCATTAAGCAGGACAGAGATGCTGGGAGATGAAATGAGATTCATGATCCATCTAGTCCATGTGGAGTTGAAGCCAAAAGCCAATAACATCTGATGAATATAATTCCAACTAAGTTTATCAAACGCTTTGGAGAGGTCCAACTTTAGAATCATACCTGGTTTTTTTAGAAGCTTTAGAGAGTGGATTACCTCATTCGATAGAATGATACCGTCCATGATCTGCCGCCCTTCTACATAACCCGTCTGCTCCGGAGAGATGAGAAGAGGAAGGAGAGGTTTGAGCCGGTTCGCTAGTACTTTTGAGATAAGCTTGTAAATGACATTGCACAGTGCTATCGGTCTGTATTTATCAGGCTTATTGGGTTCTTCGCCTTTAGGTACTAGCGCTAAGAAGGTTGCATTGAGGGAGGGAAGAATCCAGTGCATAATTCTTGATTCCTCCACTAGTTCCCATACCTCTGCCTTGATGAGCTCCCAAAACTCATGAAAAAAATTGGCAGTGAAACCGTCAGGACCAGGTGCCTTGCCGTCCTTGAGTTGGGCCATCGCTTCTTCTACCTCCCTGAGTGAAATGGACTGGAGCAGTTTGTTGTTATGATCCTCCTTTATGATTTTGGGAATGTGCTGCGTGATAGTTTTGATTGTGTGATCTCTGTTTCCTGGAGGTTCCCTGAGAATTTCCTGAAAGTGATATTTAAATTCCTTCTCCATGTCTTCATGTGCTTCTAATCTTTCCCCTTGTTGATTGTTTATGAATGCTATGTTGTTGTGCATTCTTCTTTGGATGGCAGTTCTATGGAAGAATTTGGTATTCTTCTCCCCCTCCTTGAGCCACCTAATTCTGGACTTTTGTCGCCAAAGAATTTCCTCTTGCTGCCTGCGGGCTTCAATTTGATTCCAAAGGTTCTGCTCCTGTTGCGCCTGCTCATCTGTTCTGCCTTCCAAGATGAGAGTCTGTTGTAGCGCATTCATTTGCTGCTCCAGCCTTTTGCGGTTCTCGAAAATGTTGCCAAACTGAGTACGATTCCAGACTTTGAGGACTTGTTTTAAATTTTTTAATTTTTGTTGGAATTTGAACATTTTGGCACCTTCCAGCGGGATGAATGATTGCCATGCCTCACTTACCACTGTCTTGAAGTTAGGATTTGAGAGCCAAAAGGCTTCAAATCGGAAAGGTCTATTGCTTCTTGTGCCTGGCCGAGACCATTGTAACATTATTGGCCAATGATCGGAACCGCCTTGGGGCATTATGGAGGCATGAAAGTCCCCTCCCAGATGTATGGCATTATCCGAGATTAGGAACCTATCTAGCCTGGAGGCGATGTGTTGAGTGCCCCTGCGCTTATTGGTCCAAGTGAAAACTCCATTGGAGGTTTGAATGTCCATTAATTGATTATTTTGAATGAATTCCCTGAGACTGTTGTTGTCACCTTCTAACCTGATTCTACCTCCTTTTTTCTCCTCCATCGTCTTGATAATGTTGAAATCCCCGCCACCGATCCAGAGGGGGAACTGCCTGTTTGCATTGAGAATAGTAAGAGTGTCCAGAAGTTCTAATTTTTGCTGAAGAGTCTGCGGAAAATACACATTTGAGAGGTGCCCATGGATGTTTGTGCCGATGAGATGGAAGGACGCTTGGATGAGGTGATGGGTGGCATGAAAGTCATATAGAGTGAGAACCTGCGGATTCCATAAGATGGCTAATCCTCCTGAAGCCCTAGAGGCATCTAGTAAAACTGAGCAGCTGCCTGACCAGACCTTGTTGCGAATTCTCTCTATAGCAGTATTATTGCTTTTTGTTTCTTGAAGAAAAAATAATGATGGTTTTTCTTGCTGAATCAAATTTTTTATCATTCTGTGTTTTGAGGGGCTGTTGAGCCCTCTCACATTCCATGAGATGAGCTTCATGATGGAAAGTGGGGTTTGGGTTTGTAAAACTTTGTCAACTTAGGGAACCGCCCGGATTCCATAAGTATTTCTCCTACTATGATTGTCCTTTGTAGGTCTGTCTTGCGCCCTCTTTTCTTTGTTTCTTTGAGAATTTTTTTCCCGTCCCATGGGCTACCGGCTTGTATACCAAGACTTTTGTTGCGTTGTGCTTTGATTAGAACTCCTTCAAGCCTGTCAATTTGCCAAGGGGGTATTGAGTTGTATTCTTTCTGTTTGTAGGCAGTTTCTAGTTTGAGGATGTCTAGACCATCCAGACTGACATGCACCAGATCTTCTTCCATGATAGTAGGGGAACTCTGATCTTCCACATCTGCTAAGTCCTGTAGACTGAGGGCAAGAGCTACATCTAGCTCCATTGCCGAGGGCTGCTGATTGAACTCTGTAGCAGATTTCCCCGGGGAAGGGGGGAGAGAGCCAGTATCAGAAACAGGTTTTTTATCTGAAAGGGGGCTGGTTAAGAGGCCATGAGGAATGGGAATGGAGGACTGCCTGGGGGCGATGGGAGCATGGGAGGAAGAGGGCATGGAGGGGTTCTCCTGAGGTTCTGAACTTGGTTTTTCCTGAGGATCAGGAGATGAGAGCAAAATAAATCTATTCTGAGAGTCAGTTTTGATGGAGCTGTCTGAGACTACATGGTTTTTCTTGGCATGCCTACGGCGATTCGGAACTTTGATGAATCCTTCAGAGTCTTTATTGGATTCATTGGCTGTAGATTTGGACTGCGAGTTCATAGGACAATCTCGGAAGAGATGGCCATGTTCATGGCATTTACGACAACGAAAAGGGATATGCTCGTAATCTAAAGGTTGATTCCATTCAAAATCATCATGAAAGAGACTTACCGAGTCGGAGAGAGCTTTGGTCAAGTACATCTAGACACAGATCCAGGCATAAGAGGTATCTCTGCGGGTTTGGTTTCCTCAGCAACTTTGATGAAAACCCCTAGTTTATTGCCAATGTCTGCTAGCGTTTCTTCTTTCCAGTATTCCACAGGGAGGGAATACATGCGTATCCAAACTGGTGCCCAACTGAAATCTTCTTTATCAGGGTTGAACCTAGGCTTCCAATCCCGGAGGTATAGACCTGAGGAGTTAAAAAAATACGGGCCTCCTTCGAATATGCGAGATTTGTCCTCCACACAGTGGAAAATGGCCGTGAAGAAGCCTTTGGGTCCAAGCTGCAGAGTGACCTGTCCTTTAGGCTTCCATTTTGAAGCTATCCATCCCTGCAGCGCCTTTTCAGTTGGCCAGAATCTGAGAAACTTGCCTATGAGTGCATGGTCCTGCATGAACTGGATCTCGCTGTTAATGCGGTGACTGGGGAGATCGACTTTGATTCGTTCTGCAGCTTTCGGGATGCAGGTAGCCGAGGTCACCTTTGGCTGTGACGAAGAGGCTTTTTGGTGCACGTCTTTTTCTTTGTCATCCGCCTCACATGGTGCTGAGGGATCCGCTTCGCTGTTTGTCAGTCTTGCTCCCTGATCAGTTTCAGTGAGACCGCCAGGAGAGGTCAGAGGATTTGCAGACTGTTCATTGTCAGAGGCTGGAGCTGAGTAAGGAGGGGGGGAGGATCCCACCCCTCCTGCAGGCGCGTCCATGGAAGGAGGTCAGAAGGAGCCCAGCGGCACGAGCTCAGAAGGTCAGGGGAGTACAGAGATTAGGGTTGTCGCGTTTCTAGCAGGCGAGGCGTTCGCATTCTTCAGAGGGGGATTTTTCCAATAATTAAAAAAAGATATTATTATTATTATAGTATTAAAATTTAAAAAAAGGAATAGATAACCCTAGTTGCAGATAAAGTTACCAACAAATTATGCATGCTAAGCTACTAGTAACATCGAGTTAGATATTCCAAGATGACAAAACACAAAGTGAAGAAAATTGTTTAGGGTTAAGGTGAATGAAACTGCCAACAATAAGCTTTGAGGATAAAGATTTTGAAGGAAGGGGCAATGTTACAAACATAAATTATATAAAATAAAATAAACATAAATAAATATAAATAATAAATAATGAAATGATGATTATGTTAAATAGTAATTAAGTTAAGTGAAAAGGCATGTCTAAAAGTCATGCACAGTCACTAAAGGACACCTGCCTAGGTATATATGCGGGTCCTCATTCTAACATTCAACATCACTTGTACATGATATATATATATATATATATATATATATATATATAATTTATTATTAAAATTACCTTCTGTGTATTTTTACATTTAAGTCTACAAGCTACAAGTTTTGTAGCTTGAAGTAAAAGGAAGAGAAATCATGTAGGGCATTACATTCTATGAAGCAACACCCCATAGGAGGTTGTTGAGCCTTGGTAAGGGAATACCAGCTATTGGAGAAGGATAATAAGTTTAGCCTACACTACTCCCATAGAACAAGAGGATTTTGAAAGGAAATGGAAGCCACATTTGGAGTATACACAAATCACTTACCAAAAGAGATAGCAAACCTCAAATTGGTAATGGCTTGGGTGGCTTAAGCTTGTTGAAAAAAATTTCAGTGCATCTTAGCTATGTTACAATAATTTTGAGTTTTGGCATCCCTTTGTTATGTGTATTTATAGTCATTTCCTCTGTTATTTTATTTGGGAATCCCCTTCCCTTTTCTCCAAAGTTCTGGATGATTTGGGTATAATTGACCTCGATATTATTGTTTCTCTACTATTGTGTTGGGTTTGAAGTAGAGAGTGGAGGGAAAATACAATTAGATGTATATTTACTTGGGGGAGATCACTACTTATGGTTATAGGTTGTTGGATGGTGGCGTTTTAAGTTCCAGGATTTCATTGGCTAGGGGAATTAGGAAGGCTTAACTAAGGGAATCAATTCCATTGACTTCTGGTGGGGTTGGGTCATGCTTGGGTGTTTACCAGGAAAAATGGAAGTTATGAAACTAAGGGCATACTTTGGCATGGTGTGGTTCCCTATTCTCTATTTTAGAGTCTAGGATGTGTAAGGAATCATCCCTTGTCATCTTTGGTTTAGTGGGAGGGGTGGTGGGTTTCCTATTTTGTTTTGGTTTGGTGTTTTCTCTCAAAAGGTGGAAACAAGAGGTTAAGTTATTAAGTTACTTAGTGTGGTGGTGAATTTTCTATCAACTACTTCATGCCAACAACACCATTTGACGTGGACCACCGAATTCAAACGTTTTTGTTAGTCAACAAAGTTCTAATTGTTTTGAATGATTCCTATCATCTAGTCTAGGTTGTTGAGTTTCCTTCCATTATTCCAAGGGAGACATGAAAATTGAGGTGGGGAGATACATATTATGAATAACAATCCCACAGAGGAAACTCACACATATAGAAAAGGCAATAGGATTTGCAATGAGATATAGAGAACTACCTTTGCACATGTGATAAGATTTGACCCAATCAAAAAGGGAAGCGTATTCTAAAAGATATTCCCTCTTTGACTCTATAGTGAGTTTAGAATAGGAAGAGTGGATCCTAGACACAAGGTATTCGTGGACTAGAGAAAGCTAGTACATGCGGGTTATCAACCTATATTGAAAAATGAAGTTCAATTTGGGACGCGTGATACTGGACAACCAAGAAGTGAGGGGGGACATACAAAATACTTTGGACCATATGTATGGTCATTTAAAGCATCATGATTGTAGACTATAAGTGATGGAACATAGAATGCTTATAATTTAACAACACCTTGGGATTCCTCCAGCAACTTTACCTCTAGTAGACCTAGAAATCCCAATCCCAGTACCAAGATCAGACTTTGAACCACATTCTTGATCATCTGATGAATCATGTTTATGATATTTATTTTGTAACTATTTGTGCTTGTGGCTGGATAGTTCATCATCATAATATAGGAATATTTCAATTTAGTTATGACATGTTATGTTTATCTCTTATGACCCTCTGTAGGGTCCATTTTTTGTTATGGTTTGGTCTCCCTACCAAGAGACCATAATGAAATATGCAGCTTTTTGATGTAATTTCCTACTTTGAAGTAATAGAATTCACTTTACACAAACAAGACATTTGAATTTTTATCAGGGCTAGTAGGCTTGGAGAAGGGATGGGGAGAAGGGGGGTTTATTAGTTGTATCACAATGACTTGATATGAAATTATATATCACTGTTTAAATTGAGTCTTGCCAAAGTCTGCCACAAGGAAAATTGATATTGCTAACAATGGAAAATAGTCTCAGTCAATCAAATTGTAAACAACTATTATTGATAAATTCATAACTACTTAAATAAGTTTAACTATTTAAAGTAAAATACATAAGCCAAAAGGCTCTAGAGACATCAAGTATCTGATGAAGTGATTGGGGCTATATCCTAAGCACCAGTATATGTTGGGGCTGGAGGCTTCAAGCCACATAGGATATGACCTTCTTTGTGAGAAATACGAGCATCGAGATTGATGAGATAAGAGCATTGGTAATGTTGAACTCACTGAATTTCATTTAGAAAGGAGATGATATCATTGCGATCCTCGTGCTTTTCCTTCCAGACCATACACAGGAGTACCTACATTTTCCAATGGAGGGTAATAGAGTTAAGATATTGGCTTTGTTTTCCCCTAGTATGCCTAAGATCAGAAACCCAAATAGCTACTTCAGCGTGGATTTCAAAATCACAGTAAGCTTGATAGTCATTAGTGTTCAAGGATTCAAGTTGGCATATTTCCTCTTAGATTTCTAGGGGGTGGAGTGGAAAATAGTTGCAAAATTTTGTGCTTGGGATTGAGCTCGTTGGCGACCTTGAGGGCCTCTGCCACTATACCCCTTGAGACTATGCATCCTCTGGTGGGCCATGGTATGCTACGTCATAATAGGCCATAGCGAGTATGATCCCCATAAGACAAAGAAACTGAGAAGACCATAATACATAATATAGAGTAACAAGGTTGCCCAATAAAGACTTAGCTGCTAAAGAGGCCTGGAGTGGATTCTAGGAAGACAAGACAACAATTTAATGAATACGGAGTGACTTTGGGAAGGGTACTACAACCGCAAGAAACCAAAAGCAATGATACCAGTGCACACAACCAAGGCACTTTGAAGATTATTGACGAGCGACCACCATGCAAAAGTTATCAAATTGAGAGAGTTGAAGGAGATGTAGAGGTTAGACATAGAATGGATTATTGAGTAATGGTTTGGCCATTGGGCTTGGAAATGCTTCAGGTCAAGGACATGCCTTCAGTATTCACTGCCCTCCCTGTGCGAGCTTTCATTATAGCTGCCACCAACATCCTAGGGGTTTCCTCCCCAGTTGTTGTTGTCCCACTCCTCTCATGAATGTTGGCACCAGGTGCATGAATTGAAGCCCAGTGTCCTTGGAAGCAAGACAACCCTATAATACAACTCTCACAATTCCAACACATTAGAAAAGATCTTTTCCTTGAACCAAAGTTGAATTGCAATAATTATCACATGACACGAAGCTGTGACAGTCAGAGTCAAGCTCCACAAAGCATGGGTCGTCGAGGAAATATCTCACCTGTAATGGGGGAATTTCATAATCACAATAGAAAACTATGGGAAAAAACCATGGGATAAGAATACCATGGGAAAAAAACTATGGAATGGAGAATTTTATGTTTTTTATTTTATTTCATTTCATTTTTTCAATTTTATTTTATTTTGACTAAGTCAAAATGTTAAACATTACTATATTTCCCCTATACTAGACTGAAGAGCACCTCTCAATGAAATTAAATTAAAATTCAAAACCACGTTCAAAATAAACATATCAATCCACATAAATATTAATATTTTCTTAAGATTTATACAAATATAGTATTTATAAAGATAACGTGAGCTTCCATTGAAACTACTAAGAATAAGTTCATTAGAATATAGGATTTATTTTCTAAATCTATAGATATTAATTTTTAAATAGTTTATATGTTATTTTTAAGATAGTTGTTATTTCTTATTATTAATTGATTTCATTTTAAGTGGTTGGAAGGAATTTTTATTTTTTCTATTTAAATTTAAATTATTTAGATATGGAGATAAATTTCAATTTTTTATTTATGACTATTTTAGAATGTCTGAGGGTTAACTTTTGTGATACATAATGTTTAGAAAAAACTTTTTTGAATCAATTACATATAGATAGTTCTTTTTTCACCACCCATTGTGGTTCATCATAGGGACTAAGATGGACAATGTGATCTAAGCATGCAATTAAATAATGAAGAAATGTAAAGATGGAAAAAAGAATTACAACGGTTAAATTCTAATGGAAATAAAATAAATCATTCAATATTTCCATTTACAACGGTTAAATTCTAATGGAAATAAAATAAATCACTTAATATTTCCATTTGAATATTTTTTTATTGTTATTCAAATAAAACATTTAAGAACCTATGAATTACTCATAATCTTTTGTGATTCATCATTTATGCATAGTAATTTTTGGATAAATCACATCATTGTTTTAATGTCGACGTGTTTCGAACAGTGTTTAGAACCACTTATTGTGGTTCATCATCAATATAAATATGGATAGTGTGATCAAGAGAATGAATAATTATAGTAGATATGCAACGGTAAATCCCTAACATCTAGGAAAATAAATAGCATAAAATTAAAATGGAACTTTACAACAAACGTAAAAAAATATCTTATCTTAAGTTCGTTGTAAAGTTCCATTTTAATTTTATGTTATTTATTTTACAAAATGTTATGGATTTACTGTTGTATCTCTACTACAATTATTTTTTCACTTGTTAATAATATTATATAATAAAAATTAAAAATAATGAATTGAATTCCAATCTAACACCATTGGCCGGATCCCCAACTTGATATCACTCCAGATCATATTTATAGCTCTCGTTTCTCTTCTTTGTGAATCAGTCCTGAGGATGAGTCTTGTTCTACACTCGAAACATAGACAACATGAAAATGAAGACTGTGGAATATCTAAATCCAGATCCACAAAAATATACAAACCATTATTGTTACCCTTTATGGAGGGGAAACCTGGAAGGAGGTCCGTGATCTCGAGAAAATGAGGGTTAAGATACAAAGAAGGGAATATGATCTTTCCTTCCTCAAACATTGTTGTGATTCCAATCTAACGTCACTAGTCGGCTCCCCAACTTGACATCACTCCAGATCATATTTATAGCTCTCATTTCTCTTCCTTGTAAACCAGTCCTGAGGATGAGTGTCGTTTTAGACTCAAAACATAGACAACATGAAAATGAAGATTGTGGAATATCTGAATCCAGAACCACAGAAATCTGTAAACCATTGTTGATGCCCTGTACGGAGGGGAAACTTGGAAGGAGGTCCGTGATCTCGCAAAAATGAGGGTTAAGATACAAATAAGGGAATTTGATCTTTCCTTCCTCAAACATTGCCATGATTCCAATCTAACGCCACTGGTCATCTCCCCAACTTGACATCACTCTAGATCATATTTATAGCTCCCATTTCTCTTCTTTGTAAATTAGTCCAGAGGATGAGTCTTTTTCTAGACTCAAGACGTAAACAACATGAAAATGAAGACTGTGGAATATCTGAATCTAGAACCACAAAAATCTACAAACCATTATTGTTACCCTGTACGGAGGGGAAACCTGGAAGGAGGTCTATGATCTTGAGAAAATGAGGCTTAAAATACAAAGAAGGGAATTTAATCTTTCCTTTTTCAAACATTGTCGCGATTCCAATCTAACGCCACTGGTCCGCTCTTGAACTTGACATTACTCCAGATCATATTTATAGCTCCTATTTCTCTTCTTTGTAAATCAGTCCTTAGGATGAGTCTTGTTCTAGACTCAAAACGTTGACAACATGAAAATGAAGACTGTGGAATATCGAAATCCAAAACCACAGAAATATACAAACCATTATTGTTACCCTGTACGGAGGGGAAACCTGGAAGGAGGTCTGTGATCTCAAGAAAATGAGGGTTAAGATACAAAGAAGGGAATCCAATCTTTCCTTCCTCAAACATTTTTGCGATTCCAATCTAACACCACTGGTCAGCTCCCCAACTTGACATCACTCCAGATCATATTTATAGCTTCTTTTTCTCTTCTTTGTAAATCAATCTGAGGATGAGTCTTGATCTAGACTCAAAACGTTGACAACATGAAAATGAAGACTGTGGAATATCTGAATCCAGAAACACAAAAACCACACCACAAAAATCTACAAACCATTAATTAATGAATAATAAGAAAGAAACCAACATAAATAAATAAATAAATATTTATGTATTAATAATAAATACAGATATATATTTACATGTATATATATGTATGATTGTATTAATAAATAAAAATTATAAATAATGAGAAAAAGATAACGCGCACACACACACACACACACATATAATTTTTGCAATAAGAAAAATGGATTAAACTAAATAAATTTAAATAGAAAAATAGTTAAAAGAAAAAGAAAGAAAATCCATAATCTATGAAATATAAGTCCAGAACATATGTATATTAGAATAATAATAATTAAAGAAAAAGAATAAATATATATTATAGGAATGTATATATATACTAGCCTAAATTCATCTTAACTATGGATCTACCAAGTATCGATAGGGACTAGATCTATTTTGATGCAAACATCTCTTAAAATAAAAAGAGATTTGATCCCTCTCGGAACTTGGTAGATCTGGAGTTAAGGTGGATATAGGCTAGTTTAATTTCCCCCTTTAAATAGGATATATTCCACATGAATACCATGGGTTCTCATACCATAAGTCAATACCATGAAGTTATTTTTTTATTAATTTTATTTTATGTTGAGTACGGGTGGCAGGAGGAGGAGGTATTTTAATTACTCTTGATGGAATAGTTGAAATCAAGTTTTCATGGGACTTGGGAAAGAAGACTAACAATCAAGCAAAAATGTATGGCCTTCTCCAAGGATTATGTATTGTAAAAGATAAAGGAACAAAAGACATAGTTATCCTAGGAGATTTGTTGATCACAATTTTGTATCTCACCAAAGAATGCAATCCAAAGGATAATTCTCTCTCTCAAATCATAGGACTAGCAAAGTTTTTCCACTTCAAAGATTTTTATCACATCCTTAGAGTTAATGATGTGGAGGTTGATCTGGAATGCTTGAGCGATTGAATAATCCAAGCTTGAAATCAATGACACAATTACTCTTTGTCCCATTCCCTAAGGTCCTATGGTATTTGGAGATTTGATCCCTTCCAACCCTTCTTTTTTTTTGAATTATGGATTAAAAATAAAGATCCTCACCCTCCTCCCTTTCTTTTCATTTTTCTTTCCCCTCTTCCTCCTTTTCCTCACTTTTCTTTTATATTCATTTCTCCTTCCCTTCTCCTCACTTCTTCTCCCTTTACCTTTCCACTCTCCTTCCCCCTCATCCCCCTCTTCCATATTCCCCTTCCCATCTTCCCCTTAATGTTCACTTCTCCCTCATCTCTTGGCCCCCCTCTTGTCTTTTTCGTCCCCTCTTTCCTATATCAATTGTTGGGTTGTATTTTCCATGCGACGATGTCCTTTCTTCCTTTAGATTTCATGAAGGCTCGCATCTATGGTTAATGCCTCCCTTCATGAATTCCCTTGACGCGACATCGATTGAAATCTTCTGCCATGCAGATGGTGTTTTCATCCCCTTGCATGCTTGTAATTACAGTGATCCTCTGCCAAATTCTTGGAATCGCCCTTTGCTCAAAAATTATGATGAAGTCCCTCGGTGGCCACACAGGCGACATTAGTGGAAATGTCATGAAATTTGTGTGGCAATACAAGCAATATGGTGTGAAATTGGTTTCAAATCTAGCCCATGATTCATTCATGAATGCGTCAATTATGTGTATTTTCTCTCCATACTTGTGTATGGAAAATTGGATTATTGATTTGTCTTTGAATTCAGTTGTGGCGTCCAATAGGACCTCCTCAAGGTAGTTTTTTGAAGAGCTTCTTTATAGGGCCTTGGCTCTATCTCTTGCAATTGTGCAATCATGGGTTTGACACTTCAGTTCGTGGGTAATCTGCTATAAGGGACTCTCTAGTTCATAGTGCTCCTTGGTAGATATTGGTCTCTATGACTCAATTGGCACCAAACTAGCACATGTTCCTTGGTTGGAAGATAACTCTGAGCTCCATGTGTTTAGTTCAAAAATTCCCAATAGTCAGATTTGTGTGGGAAATTCCTCTATAATTAGTTCCCTATCTGTTTTCCTAAGATGTAATTTGAGCTATATTCCTTATGCCACCCCTAAGGAGTCTCAGGTTCAAACAAATTTAGTGTTTTTCGAGTCCCAAGTTTGTCTATGGAAACCTCTTTGTACTGGGAATTTGGATAGAATTTATTTTGTTCAACCTGGAGCCTCTTGTTGTCAAGAAACTATCACTAGTAGTCTAGACTTAACATCTTGGTTCCCACCATCTACTATGGTTAGTTGCTTGTTGCATTCTGTTGATTTGGGTTGGTCGGGTTATTCCTGCAAAGAGTTTATTGTGGTCGAGGCTTTTCCCATCACAACATCATGAACTCCAACACAAATTATGAATCCTCCTCTGAGAATTGCCCATGCTCTCAGTGTATATCTGCCCATGAAGCCCTGTAGAGGGCAGATGATGACTTACAAGTAAAATTTTTCTAGATGTACCATGCACAAGTTGAACATGCAAATCATACCTTGGCTCTCCAACAACAAAATTTAAGTTTGGAAGATGAGGTTGATGCGCTCAAGGTGATCATTTCATACCTTAAGCTTAACAACGATCCATCCATTGTTCAGGAACAACCTTTGGAGCTTGCAGGCAATCCAGTCATAGACCTCAAAAAGCTAGCATCTGATTTTGATTGAACTCCATGCAATGAAATTTTGGGTTTTTGGTTTTAATAGTTTTGATAGGAAGTCTCTCCATGTAATGGATTTACTATAAGGTTGTTGATAGGAAGTATCAATGATGTAATGGATCAATAGCTAATAGGCATCTGATATAGAATTGAATATGAAGTGATGTATTCCCCGTGCATTTCTTGCAATCGGGCACATAATAATTTAAAAAAAAAAAGAATAATTTTATTTATGAAAAAAATATTATATTAGAGAATATTATATTATTTTTTACAATAAAATTATTACATTTTAAAATATTATAATCAAAATCTAAAGTCCAAAAACTATTGATGGTAAAATTCACTATTTTACTTTAATCTTATTTAAATTGATAATTATATTTTATTTTATTTTTATTTTTATAATTTGACTAAGTCAAAAATTTAAACAAGACAAGACAAGACATTACAATATCTCTACCAACATTACAACATTGCTACCAAACTGGGCAGAGAGTGTCTTTCGACGCAATAAAGAGATATAATAATAGTGATAAAACTAGAAAGAAATCTTATGAATTAGTATCAATTATATATTTTCATACCTACCAAAGGTAGAGCATAATGTAATCAATTTGGGTCAAAATATTTTGACTCTTAATTAATTTGCAAGTTTTTAAAAAACTATTTGCGAAGTTTGTTTAAGTTTTGGTAAAATTAAATATTAAAATTATTTTTTTAGAAATTAAAAAAATTAAATTAAATTTTTAAATTTTGAAATTCTATTTTTTTATTGGTGGATGACTAATTTTATGTTGTTTAAAATCAATTTGTCACAAAAATTGTTTACAAAAAAAAAAAAAAAAAAAATCTCTAATCACCAAATGTCATAAATTTATTATAAAAAAAAACAATCAAATATATGGATTTTTGCATAATTAATATTTTATTTTCATTCATTATCATACTTACTTTTAACAATAAATATTTGTTAACCTATAATCATTTCTTGCTTGCTTTCTATTAATTGTTGTATTCTTTCTAATAAAAATGTTTTTTTCTAATGTCCTCATAAATTAATTGTCCAAAAATAATATTAAATATATGGATTTTTCCATAATTAATATTTTTTCCATTAGTTATCACACTTTTTTTTACAATAAATATATATTAACCTATAATCATTCTTTTCTTGCTTTCTATTAATTGTTGTATTCTTTTTCAAAGTTTATTAAAGTTTTGGTAAAATTAAATATTAAATTATTTTTTTATAAATTGAAAATTAATTTTCAAATTTTTAAAATTTGAATTTCTAATTTTTTAATTGATGGATGACTAATTTTAAGTGGTTTAAAATCAATTTTGTCATAATTAAAAATTGTTTAAAAAAAAAACTCTAATCACCAAGTGTCATAAATTAATTATCCAAAAAATATATATATGGATTTTTCCATAATTAATATTTTATTTCCATTCATCATCATACTTATTTTTAACAATAAATATATATTAACTTGTAATCATTCCTTTCTTGTTTTCTATTAATTGTTGTATTATTTCTAATAACATTGTTTTTTGTTTCTATTAACAATCTAATTGCCAAGTGTTCTCATAAATTAATTATCCAAAAATAATAATTACATATATGGATTTTTCCATAATTAATATTTTCTTTCCATTCATTATCATACTTATTTTTAACAATAAATATTTATTAACCTATAATCATTCATTGCTTGCTTTCTATTAATTGTTGTATTCTTTCTAATAACAATGTTTTTTCACCTTTTTCCATTAATATATTTTATTAATCATAATATTTTTTTGATAGTTTAATTATTTAATTATTGTCAATCCTTTTTTCATAAAACTATGTTATCATATACCAATAGATTATTAGCAATTTGATTTCCCCTCCACCAAGGTTGTAGTGCTTAAATCATGCACTTAATATAACTAAGTTATATGATCACATTCACCCCATAAAGGTTCTCTACTTTTTGCATAAGAGACAGGTACTAAACAACAACGTTGCATATTACACTTGTTTATATAGTAAGCAAGAAAATTATCTATGTGATTGATCCAAAAAAAAAAATCTAAATATTTTAGAATATTTTATGGAGATCAAATCCCTACCATCCACCTAATAATTATTAATAATTAAATTAAAATTTTGAAATCATATTTTAAAATAGACGTGCTATAAACATAATAATAAACAATAACCATTGAAAAGTAATATATTAATAGAGAATATTTTTTTAATTGCATAAAACTAGAAATTTAACAATTTAATTCCAAAATACAACAATAAATAATAATCATTACAAAGTAATATATTAATAAAATAGACCAACCCTATGATGGTTAAGAATGATGATCTACATGCTTTATCAATAAACATCCTTCAGAACTGCTCTCTAAACTCTATCGCTAGGGTTTTTGTCATCCTGCATGGTTCGGATAATGGCAGAGGTCGGAGGGGGCTCTGCGGCCCCCTCCTTTAGAGATACTATCACAAGCAAGAATAAGAAGCCTGAAATCTCATTCTTCACTAGGATTACTACCTACAACACCTTTAAATCTTCCATTATTCTTAAATATACAAGAGAGAACAAGCAAACAAATGGAAATGTTGCATAAGGCAAGCCTGCAGATGGAAATGTCTTAAAATAAGCTTTGACTTTGCAAGAAGGAACATAAGCCAGACTTGACCATTCCCATTCGGAAAGGCCCCAAGGAACCAAGTCAAAAACCAGTAATAACTGCAATCCTAAGGAAAAAATGATTCTGGTGTTGGAAATCTAGGACTTAAATGTGGCAACCTACAAAGACTACATGATTTGCTGAGTTTTGGATTATCCTTTTATGTTCTTCTTCATTTTTACCACAAGGCTCCTAAGAGAATTTGTATGCTACAAATGGTCATGAAGATCATTGAGACCATACCTCTACCATACAAAATCATTGTAGGGGATTTTAATATGGTCTTAAATCTAGATGAAAATAAATGAGGGATTTGCAAGTTGGACAAAGACTCAGAAGTCTTCCAAACAACCATTAACAAGCTTAGTCTAATTGACATCCCAACGGTAAATGGCACCTTCACCTAGAACAAAGGAAGGGGTGGAGTAAGACAGATCGCCTCTAGGCTAGATCGTTTTCTACTCTCATAAGCCATTTATATGACCTCTTGGGAGACAGAAGTTTGCATCCTCCCCCAAATGGGTTCGGATCATTGGCCTATAGCACTGAAAGTGCACATCTCATTTGGCCCCTAAAATTAGCCCTTCTGTTTTGAGACATTTTGGCTTGAGCACCCAAACTTCATTGAAAATATGAAGGACTAGTGGAAAGGCCTACCACCCCAATCAGGTACTAGAATGTATCAATTCCAACAAAAATTAAAGTTCATCAAAAATAAAATCAAATTTTGGAATAAAGAGGTCTTTGGCAACATCTTTAAAGAAAATAAATAATTGGAAAAGAGAATGGAAAATCTCCAACAAATAATCATAAGCAATGGCATCAATAACCAAAAGAAACATGAAAAAATAAGCCTCCACAAGTGGTGGGAAGACAGAGTCTTACGGGAGGTGAAACTTTGGCAAACAAAAGTCTTGAATCAGATGGCTTGAGTGTGGTGAACGCAATTCTTCCTTCTTCCATCGCTCTATGAATCGGCAGAGGAGACATAACAAAATCCTTGGCCTCAAATCTAAATAAGTAAGTATTGTACATACCCATGAGGACATGTCGAACGAACTAAATGAATACTTCAACAATCTTCTAGAGGAGCCCATGGTTGATAGAACCCAAGCAATCATGGAAATCACTGACAATGTCCCTTCCATCCTCAACCAAGACCATAACAAAATGCTTCTAAGGGAAGTAACAATGCAAGAAGTGGAGGATTTTGTAATTTTTATGCCCAGTAGGGAATCTTCTGGACCTGATGGATTCACTATTTATTATTATAAAGCCTGTTGGCCTAGAGGAAGTTCATGCTCTGGTGGAAGACTCCAGAATGAACAAAATCGTTTTAAAATCTCTTAATGCTGCTTTCCTCACTCTCAATCCCCCACCAATCCTTTCTGCCCCTCTAGAGGTATAAGATAGGGAGACCCCCTGTCTCCCTTCCTCATTGTCATTATGGCCAAAGGCCTAAGAAGATCCCTAAGGGAAGCCAACCTTAACAACTCTCTCATTTTCCTCAAGCTTCATAATAATGTCCCATCCTCAACCCATCAAAGATTTGTAGATGATACCCTGTTAATGGGTATTCCCATAACCAAGGAAGCTCTTAATTTCAAAGAAATTCTCAAGCGTTTTTTTATGTTACTCGGGAACTTCTATCAACCTCAAAAAATATAAATTATTCTTCTTCAACACTCCCACTTCCATTCAAAGAAATATCACTAGAACATTGGACTTTCAAAGGTGTGTTCTCCCCTCCAGATATTTGGGTGTCCCTCTAACCAAAAAATCTTTCAAAAAATACAACTGGGAGGACCTTCTCAACAGACTTCGGAAAAGACTTGCCAACTAGACATTTCACTCCCTTGATTGTGCAGGTAGAGTAGTCCTGGTTAAATTAGTGTTGCAAGTTATGCCTCTATATATGTTTTCTGCTCTAGCTGCCTCAAAGTTAGTTACCAATGCCATCAGATACATCCAAAGGAACTTTTTATTGAGGGGCTCATATACTAAGAAAAAATGGGCTCTTGTAGCCTGGGAGAATGTCTAAAAACCAAAAAGTGTTGAAGGGCTAGGTCTGAGGGATCTGGATATTCTTTGGAAAGACCTGGTGGTGTTGGATAGACAAACCACAAACACCTTGGGGTCTCGTATGGAGGGAAAAATATGTGCCTACTCACTCAAATGACAATCTCATCAGGCTGGCGATATCAAAGGTTTAGGGATCTGGAATCAAGAATGGGAGAATAAAGCTATCATTCAAAAGCATAAGTTTTGGGAGATTGGTGATGGAGAAAAATCCCTCTTCTAGGAGGATGCTTGGTAACAAATACCAGACCTAAATAGGGACTAGTTTTCCTTGCTTCACACTGTTATGAAAGACAAAAATGAGCACAGGGTTGTGTTGAGGGCCCTGAAATCGGGTCAACAACAAGGGGGATACCCACCCGGTCCGGAACTTGGTTGGCAGCTCCTTGTCCGTTTGGCATAGCGGGTCCGACTAGGGATAATGGGACCAGTTTCCCAATCTAAGGGGTGTGTGTGTGTGTAGAGTTTGATGATGTTGATCTAGAAGTATTTTAAGCTAATTTAATTCTAACTTCTAAACTGAATCTATGCTATTGTAATCTAACAAAAACAACACATCTAATCTACGCTAACCCGGGGTAGATTTCCTCTATTATGCGATCTAAAAATATTTTGAACAATAACTGGTAATAAAGATCATTTAGCTATCATAAGAATAGAAATCAATTAAGATAAAACATTCTGCATAAAAAGTTAGGAAAAACAGTTGTGAACAGCATATCGCATAATAAGTTATTCATATGTCAAGCACAAATAAATGACTCCACCGTACAGAAGTGCCAAATGGTAACCCACACATTCATACATTAACATATAAACAACTCAGCTGGATATCACTCTAAGAATATAAGCAGAAATTGGTCAAGAGATAAAAGTACCATTTATGACTGATTTCACTCACAAACTTCAAGCAATAACGATTTATCTCTACTTGTTCTAATATCTACTAAGAGTATAGAAGTGCAACATCAGTAGCAGACATTAAAATGCAAACATAAATAAATCTCGATCCATCCATTCATCAAAAACCCCCTCCGAGGGTGCAAAAGTGCATGTTCTGAGGACAAGTTTTTTGACAAATTTCTGGACCCCTCTCCAAATGCCATGAGAAGGGTTAAATACTACTAACTAATTAATCTTAATTACACAAATTTAGGAAACGGCTTCAAATGACTGCCCTTTTACTAAAACAAATTTATTTCTAAAAATTGAATCTAATTTCTAACCGTTTCTGTATCTGCTCCTTAGTTCTGTAAGCAATGCAACGTTCACCTAGAAAGAGTCGGCTGGTTGTCTTTTCCTTTCGTTCGAGCAATAAAAGTAGAAATAACAAGAGCTGGCACCTCTTTCTAACAAACTAGAAGATATTTTCGAAAATCTTCCTCTGGCTGGGTGTATTCGCTGTGTGTATACTTAGTATAACCCAGATTTCTTTCAAAATGATTGTGCTGTTGCTATTTCAGTTTCCGGCCGTGCGAATGACTCAAGGAGTTAGGGATTTTGTTGCCTGAACAATCTTCTGTATTGAAAATTGCTTCCGTTCTTTGTTCCAGGCTTTTCTGGAGCGTCCTCCCTCTTTAGCGTTTTTCTTTTTGCTTTACCCAGTCTGAGCTTCAGGATCTTTTGTAAACATGCTGCTTTTGTGCGCCTTTGACTCTGAGTCTTGGATAGTCTATTTCCATCAGTATCTGTTGAGTGATACTCTGGAATCCGCGGTCCTACTGCGTGCGGCAACCATTTTCGAAGGCATCTCTTCTCTGTTCTCCTAGTATTGGCGCTTTCCCCTTTTCCTTAGATGTTTCCTGCATATTGATTTATATTAGTTGTTGCCTTACAGTTTACGCAAAGGAAAAGAGAAATGACGAAAAGATTGACATGAAAGCTTTAAGTTCTAATGAATGCATAATCATGACACTCATAATGACTTGACTCTTCAAAAAACGTGACACAATCATTCTTGGATACTCAGGCGTACAATCATTAATTTCCCTTAAGGTGCGCGCTCAATTTTGGGTTTACAGACTATGTCGAGGAAATCTTGCGATGAGTGGTTTCTGCGATTCGCATCGCAGTATCGAGGATTACGATGTCAAGAAGTGTCATCGCAGGAATTGATAGTCTCATTCATCGCAGATCGCAAATCGTAAGATCGCAGATCGCAAGATCGCAGATCGCATTTTTTATTCAATCACTGTGTGCTGCTTATGCGATGTTGCGATATGCGACATCGCATATCGGCCGTCGGCGATTCCTTAAGATTTTTCATTTAAGAGCGCTTTCAATATATGCGATGCGATGAATTTCGCGTCGCTTCTTCACAGCTTATTTATGCGCATAGGAAACGCTTCACTCTCTCTTCGCAATGCGATCTAGCTTTAGGGAGTTAAAATACAAAAATTTTGATAAAATATTTTTTGGATTTTTTGTTAAAGGTCCCCCTTTGCTTGGTGTTATTGCTAATATCAAACAAAGAGGGGGGTTGTTGGTGACCACAACAATGGCGATTCACTGTGAAGAACCAGTTATCTCTGCTTTTCTATTGAATTTCCACTTCCGAAACAGAAAAATTTTCATATGTCTAAATTTTGTTATGGACAGATAGAGTACATTACTCCTTATCCTGTCAATGATACTTTGTCTCAACCTTTTCATATTCCAATTGTCTGCTCTCTCAGGCTTAGTTCTTGCATTCATACCAGACATTACTCGGTCTGTTTAAAGATAAAATAAGGTCTTCTCTGCGTACTGGCTTTTTAAAATATGCTCATTTGTCGTAGGTAGAGCCTCTGCTGCCCGCAAGCGTCCATAGCCTCGACAGGGTTACCATGTTATCCAGCAATGATCCTTTTTCCTGCTTGAGGTTATTTACAACATTTCAGAGAAAAATCCTTTTTGACACTTTTTCCTTTTTTATTCTCTAAAGAACAATGTCTTGGTTTGGTGGCCAAATTATGACACAGTCATTCACTTGATTTACACTTTTGCTGAACAAGCTGGCTCGTGATGAGACCCCTTGTCTTTTGATTGCAACAATCTTGAGTCGTTGCCATGTTTTGATAGACAGTATTGGCAAAGTCAGCAAGTTATAATATCTGTGATCATGATAAGCCGGCTCGTGATGAGACCTCTTATTCTTTGAGATATAGTGTTTTCTCGGATTGTTTCTCTGAATGTTGCGATTTCCTTTAGCAGGGAGGAAGTCATTGTTTTTCCTTAAGAAAGCTCTGGACGACAGTAATAGAGTTTGAAAACAGCAGCTTTACAGAGAATATTTATTTTATTATTGATGATACCTTTCATTGTGCTGACATAAAACAATTTTTTACCAAAGGTTGCTTTCATCAAAGTTTTTTTTTTTTTTTTTTTTTTTTTTTTGAGGTTGAAACTAACATCATATTTAGGCTAAAGTTAACTCTATTTGTCAATAATAAAAATCAGATTTTTCGAAAAGTTTTGCTACTTGTACAAGAGAAATCAAAATTTGATAGAGAATTGGTGTGCTCTTTCATGAATCCTTTTTTATGATCATTTACAAGCGGTTTTATTTATAAGAAAGAGAAAAACAAATAAAAAACTAAAACTATCCTACAAAAATAGAAGAACGATCTTCTATGGAAAATACATTTTAAGAATCTATCCATTCACATGCAAAGAATCTCTTCTACCTGCCAAATCCTGCAACACAAACGTCGATGGGCCTATGACTTCTACAATCTGAAAAGGACCAAGCCACAGCTTCTGAAATTTCGTATGTTTGCCCTTTTCTTCATGAGCCTTATCCCATTTCAAAACTAAATCTCCCATCTGAAAGTTTTTTCTGGTCATTATGCTTGAGTCAAAAGAGGATTTTATTAGCGCTTGGTGGTGAGCATGGGTTTTCTTAGCTTGTTCTCGTCGTTCTTCTAGTTTGATTATTTCCATTTGTCTCAATTGTAAGGAGGAAGTAGATACTTCATCGATGTATTGTACTAAAGACAAAGAGGGAATGACTAAGTGAGTTGGAAGAACCACTTCTTTCCCATAAACTAAATTAAAGGGAGAAGTGTCGATTGAAGCTTTCTTCGTAATTCTATCTGCCCATAAAGAATTTACCAGCGCTTTGTGCCAATTATTTTGGTTTTGGTCGATTGTTCTTTTAATAATCCTGATTAGATTTTTGTTTGTTGATTCAACCAACCCATTTCCTTGCGGATAGTAGTTGGCAGAATACTTCAGTTTGAACCCTCTTTTAAGTGCAAACTCAGTCATTGTATTTCCAGAAAAGTATGAGGCATTATCAAACATTAAGGTCGTTGGCAATCCAAACCTAGTGATGATAAAATGATCTATGAATTCAATAATGTTTTCAGAATTCGTTGTCTTGAGAGGAACTGCTTCTACCCATTTAGTAAAATAATCTGTTGTCGTGAGGATATACCTATGCTGCTTAGAAGAGTGAGGAACAATCTCGCCTATTATGTCCAAGCCCCATTGACTGAATGGTTGCTCGATGTTAACCGGCTGTAGTGGCATGGACGCTTTCTTTTGTTTCCCTGCAGCAGTCTGGCAGACTTGGCATTTCCTTACGTAATTGTATGAGTCTTTGAACAGCGTGGGCCAATAATATCCTGCATGTAAGATTTTAGGTGCAGTAGCTTCTCCAGCATAGTGTCCACCTGCTGGTCCATCGTGGAGATCCTGCAAAACCTTTTCGGCTTCAGTTTTCTCAAGACACCTAAGAAGTACAGAATCGTAATTCCTTTTAAACAGAACATCATTTATGAGCTGGTATTGTTTAGCTTTCAATCTCAGAGCTCTTTTCTTGGTGTGGTCCAGGTGTGATGGAGCATACCCGTTCTTAAGATAATAAATGGTGTCAGCATATAATGATTCTGCGTCGTTTAGGCTTACCTCATACGTATGTACCTCTTCAGATGAGTTCTCAGGAATTTGCGATGCTCCAGCTAACATCTTGCAGAAGCCTTGACCTCTTACAATGTTTGCTGGCTTGATCTCAAGATCGTATTCTTGTAAGGCGGTAATCCAATTTGCTCTCTTTTCGCCCACATCCTTCTGTATCAGAAGGTTTCTTACCGCTGGAAACGGTACTACGACTTTGGTATGGGCTTTAAGTAAGAAAGGTCTGAAATATTTGATCGCTTTGAAAACAGCATATGCCTGTTTCTCCACGTCTGAATAATTGAGTTCATCACCTTGTAAGTTCGAGCTAAAAAATGCGATTGGAGCTTCTGCCTTCTCTTGATTTGCTTGAGTTAGAATCGCGGCATAAGATTTCTCTTAGGCAAATGTGTATAGGATAAAAGATTCTGAAAAATTTGGGGTCGCTAAAGATGGAGCGTTAATGATGGCTTGCTTGATCAAGTTGAATGCTTCATGCTCGTCTTGACCCCATTTAAAATTTGAATTCTTTTTTATCATATTTTGCAAAGGAGAAACAATACGTGAAAAATCTGGGACAAATCTCTTTACAAAATTGATTTGACCAAGGAAAGATTGCATGGCTTTTTTGTTATGAGGCATGGATATTTTGGAAATTTCTTTGATTCTGTCAGGTTCAATGTGAATACCAGATTTTGACACTATGAATCCTAGCAATTTCCCTTCACTTAATGCGAAAAAAGATTTCTTTGGGTTAAGTGAAATCCCATAACTTAAACATCTTTGAAAGATTTGTTTCAAGTCTTTGAGATGGTCGCTTCGCTTCTTGGAGTACACTGTTATATCATCCAGGTAAATCACTACAGATTTATTGACTAAACCTTTAAACGTGATGTCCATGGCTATCTGAAAGGTGGCGCCGGCATTGATCAGACCAAATGGCATCTTCCAATATGCGTATGTGCCCCATTTAGTTCGGAATGTGGTTTTTAACTGGTCATCGGGATGTACCAGCACTTGATTGTATCCTGAAAATCCATCCAGAAAAGACATTAATTCTGAGCCTGCTACTGCCTGTAATATTTGCTCCATAGGTGGGAGGGGAAAATTGTCTTTTTGACAGGCTTTGTTGAGATTCCGGAAATTGATACAGATCCTAATATCTCCGTTTTTCTTTCTAACGGGCACCATATTGGATACCCATTTGGAATGTCTGACGGGGAAAATTATTCTGGCTCTCAACAACTTATTTAGCTCAGTCTTTATCTGATTTTCTAAGTTGGGGTGGATTTTTCTGAGTTTCTGCTGGACAGGTTTTTCATTGTCAATCATAGGGATAGTGTGTTGAATGATAGAAGTGTCGTATGTCTTCAGCTCATTGTAATTCCAGGCAAAAACGTTTTTGTATTGTCTCAGAAGACGGATATATGTTGATTTTTCTTCAGGGGCTAGGCCGTGGCCTAGATTAACGTTTTGTGGCTTCTCATCGGTTCCTAGGTTCACTAATTCATAGTTCAGAGTCGAACTGTAGAGTTTAGAATTGGCAGACCTTTTAAACCGACTTTTTAGATCATATAAGTCTTCTAACTTAACCACTGATTTAGGTATAGCATTATCAGTGCTATTTTGTTGTATTTGGTGATCATGATGGTCTTCGTCAATTATTTGGTTTGAGTAGGATCCTTCAGAAGTGAGGAAATTTACAATGTCAGGATCGTCGTTGAATACTCTCCAATTGGTGATGTTGTCAGGGATGGATGGTCTAAAGATTAATTCTATTGAGAATCTATCTGGACTAAAATATTCGGAGGGAATAAGTCTAGAGGCTACGTTAAATAACAGGTCTGCGCTCGCATTTTGGAGTCTTGGGATTGACGAAATATTGAATGTTATGAAATGTGCAGTCAAATCTTGTACTAAAGATTGATAGTGCTTCAAATGACCTGATAGACAATGTATGGTGTTACGTACCTATTTGACGACAATCTCAGAATCTCCAAAAACTTGAAGATACTTAACGTTCATCCCGATTACTTTGAATAGGCCTTGCACCAAGGCCTCGTATTCCGTTGTATTGTTTGTGCAATCGAACTCAAGTCTGCACGTAAGCATGCTCTTATTTCCGTCTAGGCTAATCAGAACGCATCCCGCTCCTGCTCCCTCGTTAGATTTAGAGCCATCAAAATATAATTTCCAAAACAAAGATGTATTTACAGGGTTATCTAAAAAATTAACACACTTTGAATTATCAGTTTGGGAAAAATTTTCAACTTGGGACAAAACTGAATTTTCTAAGTAAGGTGAGGTATGAGCATTGAAATTGTCGAGGAAGGAATCTATCGAGTAATTGTCTATGATACTGTTGGTGTATGCTATTGCTTCATTCTCTCCTTCCAATTCTGTCACTATGTACTTTTGGTGCAACTCTCGTTCAACCTTTATTTGATTTGGTTTACCATTGTAGGGTAACCACATGTGCGACCAGTCGGTTGAGAAATATCCGTGGAGTTTTTCGAACCAATCCCTGCTAAGAATCAAACCATAGAATTCAGGGATATCAGCTACTAGAATGTCGATAACCTGGCATACCTTCGGGTTGGACGACAATCGTATGGTCACTTGATTAAGTTCACCAATCACTTCGACTTGAGATCGATCAAGTTGAACTATGCGCACTGCGGATTTTTGTGGTTGAACATTCAATTTGGCACATATTGATCGGGGTAAAATATTCGTTGAAGCACCAGAATCAACCAAGCAATTGTGCACGTTTTTATTGAAAATTTCATAAGTGAGAAGAAAAGGAGGAGTATGAGATCTTGATCTTCCTCCAATCAAGGCGATGTCATTTGGATCAATTTTATTGATCGTGTTGGTTGGAGGTCTTCCCATGTTGTGGGACGCTACAGCTATAGGTAAAGATGTAGTAGGCACGGCATGTAATTCTTTCATCATTATTTTCTGTTGATGTTTCAATTTGCTCAACTCATAAGAGTGATATTAGCCCTAGTCTTTTTCATGTCATCGATAATGTTATACTCCATTTCATCCGACACTATCAGTGTTCTTGATGGAGGTGCTTGATCTGATTGGACTGGGCTAAATTGGGTCGCTCTAGCGGTTGTTTTCTTTGTTGCGACCTTATCTTTTGTTGCAGGGCTTGCGCCCTTCTGTTTAGGGGTAGTTTGGGGAGGATCAAGTTGATTTTTGCTTCGTGTGCTAACCGGAAATGCTTCTTGATCTTCTTCTTGTGGGAGGATGAAATCCCACATTCCTTGTAGTTCTACAACTTCTTCATCATCAGTCTGCCCTTCAGTGGTATTCTCTTCTTCTTCTTCTTCTTCAGATTCGACGTTTGAGACAGCATTGGGTGGTTTCACATCCATGGGAGGATTTCTTTTAAAAGCTCTGTAGGGATTTTTTGAAGAAGTTTCTGCTACTTGTTTTCTTATGTCAATCATCTCATTGGACATGGCCTTTAACACTTTTTGAAATCCTTCCAAATCGAAAGGATCTTTCGTTTGTTTCTTCTTGGTGTCTTCTTTGAAAGATATTCTCTTAGATTTGCGTTCCTCTATTACAGATCTCTTTTCTAGGGCTACTACGTGCTTTTCTACTGCTAACACCTCTGTCAAGTTTTCAACTAAGGTCGTCTTGTTTGCCTTATCTACGAAGATATCCAAGTTTGATGGTAAGGTCGTGATATACCATTCACATCTTACTTCCTCGTTGGGTTGAGAAGCAGCGGGAATTTTGTTGAGGATCTTATTGAACCGTAAATTGAAATCTTTAATGGGTTCTCTAGCCTCAGCTTTAAGATTGGATAGGTCATTGATCAATGTCGCAGTTGATCTATCATCATCGAACTTGGTAAGGAATTGACTTTGAAAAATGTCCCAACTTGTGATAGACCCGGAAGGTAACGAAAAGTACCATGACCCGGCTGTTCCTTGCATTGTATAGGGAAAAAGCCAGACAACGGCATCTTCGTTGGTAACTCCATTGAGATTAACAGAAAGCATGAAATTATTGATATGCTCTTCAGCTAGCATGCCTGTTTTTGGATTGAATTTAGGTAGCCATTTCTCAGGATGGGCCGGTATTGGGCTTAGGGGTGGAGGCATTAAAACCGCCCCAGGATTGTTCCATGGAGACTGGGCCATCGTTGAGCTGCTAGTTAATGAAAGTGCAGAGGATGATCCCTGATGCTGAGAAGATGAAGATATTATGATCTTTGATGATTGAAGAGGAAGGATTGTGGAAGATGGATGAGTGATTTGGGATGAAGATGTGGGTGGCTGATTGGAAGATTAATCCCAATCTAGGCTTCCAATCCCGGAGGTATAGAGCTGAGGAGTTAAAAAAATACGGGCCTCCTTCGAATATGTGAGATTTGTCCTCCACACAGTGGAAAATGGCCGTGAAGAAGCCTTTGGGTCCAAGCTGCAGAGTGACCTGTCCTTTAGGCTTCCATTTTGAAGAGACTGTCAGGACCATGGAATATATGCGCTACAGGGATGGATAGCTTCAAAATGGAAGCCTAAAGGACAGGTCACTCTGCAGCTTGGACCCAAAGGCTTCTTCACGGCCATTTTCCACTGTGTGGAGGAAAAATCTCACATATTCGAAGGAGGCCCGTATTTTTTTAACTCCTCAGCTCTATACCTCCGGGATTGGATTGGAAGATTAATGTGTCTTCTAAATGAACCAGGATCTTATTGTATCATGAAAATCCATCTAAAAAAGATATTATTTCAGAACTAGAAACTGGTTGCAAAACGTTTTCCATTGATGGGAGGTGAAAATTGTCTTTTTGACATGCCTTATTTAAATTCTTGAAATCAATACAAATGTGAATATCGCCATTCTTCTTTCTAACCAGTACAATATTGGAAACCCATTTGGAATATCTCACTGGAAAGATGATTTTAGCTTTCAAAAGTTTATTCAACTTGCTTTTAATGTGAGTTTCCAAATTTGGATGTATCTTCCTAAGTTTTTGCTGGATGGTTTTAACATTTGGTACCATTGGGATGATGTGTTGAATGATGGAGGCATCATAAGTTTTCAGATCTTGATAATTCCAAGAAAAGATATATGTATATTTCTTTAACAGATGAATAAATGCATTTCTTTCTTCATATGAGAGACCAAGACCTAAGTTAATATTTTGGGGTTTTATATCATATCCTAGGTTAACTAATTCAAATCTCAAAGTTGAACTTTGAAGTTTGCAGTTGTTGACCTTTTTAAATCTATCTTTAAGATCATAAAGATCCTCAAGCTTAACTGCAAGTTTTGGCAGAGCATTTTTTTCCTTTGATTTATTCAATTGAGAAACATGTTCTTCCTCATCAATTACTTGTCCAAGATAGGATTCTTCGAATGCTAAAAATTCTAGGATATCTCTATCATCATTGAATACTTGCCAATTGGTGACATTATCAGGAATCGATGGGCGAAAAATCAACTCTATTAAAAATATGTCTGGACTAAAATCTTCGGATGGGATTAATTTGGATGCAACGTTGGCTAAAAGATCAGAAATGACATTCCGTATTCTTGGTATTAGAGAAATACTGAATGCTACAAAATGTGAAGTACGATTTTGAATTAAGGATTGATAATGTCTAAGGTGGTTTGAAACACAATGAATATTGTTTCTGACTTGTTTTATAACAATTTTAGAATCACCAAAGACTTGAAGATATTCAACACTAATATTTATCGCTTTATACAATCCTTGTACTAATGCTTCACATTCTGCAATATTATTAGTACATTCAAATTCTAGCCTACATGCTAGCATAGTTTTTTCACTAGTAGGGCTTATTAATATACATCCAGGTCCTGTACCTTCACTAGATTTAGAACCATCAAAATAAAGTGTCCAAAATAAAGATTCATGTTTATTTACAATAGTATCTACAACATTAATACATCGAGTCAAATATGTTTGCAAATAATTTTTAATTTGAGAAGAAATAAAGTTCGCTAAAAAAGGAGATTCATGAGCTTTAAAACTTCCAAAGAAATATTCTAAAGAATAGTTGCCACGGATGTTATTTGTAAAAAATACAAGCTCATTATCTTCATCCAAATCAATAACCAAGTGTTTCATATGCTTTTCTCTATCTACCTGAATCTGATTCGGTTTGTCGTTGTAAGGAAGCCATATAAGCGACCAATCTGTGGCGAAATAACCATGTACTTTCTCAAACCAATCCCTGCTTGAGATAAGACCGTAGAATTTAGGAATATTAGTGATTAATATATCAATAATCTAACAAACCTTTGAATTTGAGGATAATCTTATTGAAACAAAATTTAATTCTCCTAAGACCTTGACTTTGGTTCTATCTAGTTGCACAATTTGCAAAGTAGATGTTTCAGGTGTTACGTCCAGTTTGAGACAAATTGAATATGGCATTATATTTGAAGAAGCACCTGAGTCTATAAGGCAATTATAAACATTTTTATTGAAAATATGAAAGGTCAATAAGAAAGGAGGGGTATGAAAATTGGACCGATCTCTAATTAGAATTACATTTTAGGCATCAATCTTATTAGGAGTATCATATGGAGGCTTTCCTTTTCATAATGAGGCTTTTGCGGTTGGAAAATGAGATGTAAGGAAAACATTTAATTCTTTGAGAAAAAAAAATTGTTTCTTCTTAAGTTTACTTACCTCATACATGGAAATATTAGCTTTTACTTTATTCATATATTCCACAATAGTATACTCTATATCTTTATCAGAAACAATAAGAGTTTTTGATGTATAAGGAGAATTGGAAGAGGATCGGATGATTCAGTAGATTTTGGAGGAGACTTCTTCCTTATATTTTTATCCTTATTGACAGGATTAACTGGTCTTTGTTTTGCACTTGAATACGGTTAATCAATGGATTTTTTACTTCTATTCTCTACAGGTAAGGCTTCTTCTTCCTCCTCATTTTCTGATGTAGTGAGGATGAAATCCCATAATCCATGTGCTTAGACCTTATCTTCTTCTTCTTGGAATTCGTTGGTAGATAATCTTGTTTCTTCCTCTTCCTCCTCTTGATCAGATTCAACATTTGATATGATCTTAGGAGGTTGAGGGTTTGTTGTATGGGATCTCCTAAAATATCATAAAGTTTTTCTAGAAGACTGAGTTACCTGTTTTTTGATATCTACCATGTCATTTGACATAGATTTAAGAACTTTTTGTAATCCTTCAAGATCAAAAGGATCTTTAGGAGTTTTCTTCTTTGGTTCCTCTTTAAAAGTCACTTTCTTAGATTTCCTCTCTTCTTGAGCAGTTTTCTTTTCTAAGGAAAGAATCATTTTTTCTACAGCTATTGACTCTTTCATATTATCAACTAAAGTGGCTCTATTAGCCCTGTCTACAAAAATTGTGATATTAGAAGGAAGAGCAGAAATATACCACTCAATTTGAACATCAACACCAGGTTTAGAGGTATTTGGAATTTTATTTAACAATTTATTAAACTTGGAATTGAAATATTTGATTTTCTCATTGGGGTTGGCTTTAATATTGGATAGATCATTGATTAGAATAGAAGTTGTGCAATCATCACCAAACTTAGTCAAAAATTGCTCTTCAAATATATCCCAACTAGTGATAGATGTTGGTGGTAATGGAAAGTACCATGAACCTGCAGGTCCTTCAAGGGTATATGGGAATAATCTCACTACACATTCTTCTTCTACTACTCCATTAATATTAATGGCGAGCATAAAATTATGGAGATGTTCTTCAGTAAGAAGTCCATTGTTAGGATTGAACTTTGATAACCATATTTCAGGATGCTTAGGTAGAGGATGGATATGTGTTGCCATCTGAACAAGTCCAGGACTAGTCCATGGTCTAGCTGTTGGTGGGTTTTGTTGCCTACCTACCATTATGGGAATTTGAATAGAATAAGTTGGAGTGCTAGAAGAGGCTGATTGTGTGGAAGAATTAGCCCCTATGCTAGTACTGTTGAAATAGCACCTGTTGGTTGGGAATGAGCAATAGGGATGAGTGGATCGGTTGGATGAGAAGAAGTTAATGAGGCAGAATGAAATAAAGGTGTTTTTAGTGGAGAAGAAGATAAAATATCACTAGCCAGTGATTGAACATTAGAATTTTGGGTCCTTCTTCAGTGGGAAGCTAAGGGAAACTTGAATGGAGCTATCATGAATTTCTCACTTTGAGAACAAGTCAAAATACATGAAGTGGGAAAAGATGAGGATATGCTACCTTCAGATAACTCAGAATGTTGAGTCTTTTCTTGGGAAGTAGAGATTCCCTCTAATTTCTCAATTAAAGTTTGAACTTCAGGTAACTCTTATAAAGGAGGTTGATCGGGTTTCTTAGGGCGTGTACTAGGAGATTTGGTTAAAAGTTCTGGTCTAGGTGTTGGAGATTTCGAGTGAAATTTGGAAGTCGAGAGATTTTGAGGGGGAATGACACTTCAGATGACCTTTTGATTTGGGATTAGACTTTATTGCCATTCATAGTCGGGGGCCCTCCTTCTAGTGCCAAAAATGTTGAAGGTTGGAACTTGACTGCCTCAACATATGGGAACACCACTTGGTCATGAGCTTAAAGCAACTCCGTTTCCATTGAAATTGGCGACTTCAACTGGGTATAAAGGGACCAGTTTCCTGTTTTAAGGAGATTTAATATAGTAACAGAATGAAAACTAATGAAATGATTTTATAGCTAATGGTAAAATTACTACATAAACTTATTCTACTTATTTCCCGAGATAGTACATCTTTGTATGTGATTCAAATAAAGATTTCACAAAGTAAATAACAATATAGATCATTCAATACTTTAATGAGAAGAAATCATAAATGATAAACTAAATTAATTAAATAGTTAATTAATTTGGTTAGTTAAAACTCAATCACATAAAAAGACCTCATTATATCATACATAATCAACAAATCATTCAATCCTGCACATTAATAGTGATAATGGCTGATTGTTTTCAAAGCATTTATACCACGAAATAACACATAAGAGGTTCACTATCTAATTCAATAATACATAACGATATCACAAAGATAATAGTACCCGATGCATTAGCACTCTGCTTATGAAAAATATAGCTTTCAGGCTCATCTTCTTAATTAGATAACTTTGGATCAAACAATAGTGCAAGTTCAATGTTGTCTTCTCAAAATTTTGGCCACCTTTCTAAATGCATGAAAGGGGTTTAAATAAACTATTAATATTAAAAAATTAGTAAACATAGAATAAAAGTCTTCAAAAAAGCTTCAAAAAACTAAGCTAGGATAAAGGACAACTAAATTAGTGATTTGTTGCAACAAGAACTCATGATTGTGCTCCAAATTGATTCTTCATTTGCTCTCTAAGATTGTATATGTCCGTGAGCGGCTTCAGCTAGGGGAGATGTACCGGTTGCATGCGAATCTGTCTCGTAAAGACTACATCATTAAGCACTGGAATAAACTGTATTGTCGCATTCAAGAGACACCTCAGCACAAGCCGTTGACTATGAGGCTTTACTAGAAAATGCCAATAACTTTCAAGGTTTGCTTGTGATAAAATATGAATGTCTTGAACCTTCCTCTTAGATGTTTCCTTCCAGGATTGTTTTAAACCTTTGACATCTTGGAAGGTGTCCTTTGGGAATTCCTGAATTAGATTGGCTTTCAATAAGGTATCTGTAATGTATTCAATGAAATTTGAGGCAAGATTTCTAGCTATGATAATGTCCATTTTTGTAAGTTTCATTTTTATGACCCAGTCACCAAACATGATATCCTTCTATGATTCTTCAATTCGAGGAAGATTAGATGATCTTTCCTAAGCATTGTCTTGCCAATCTATATACTCAGAAATTTTCTTGTCAATATCTTCATAAAATGTCCTCAAATTGGATAGTTGATTTACTAAAGAAACGTTGGTCTTTGACAAGTCATGAATTAAAGCCAATTTATGATAGACGATAACTTGCTTCTTTGTTAAGAGTATGTCCAGTTCTAGTGCTTCCTTGCAAACTTCATTTATATGTAGATTTTCTCTCAGCTAGTCTATCCTTTGTTGCAACTTTAGTATTTGTTCATCCTTGTCCTTCACTTCAGATTCAAATTGTATCTTTAAATCATTAAAGTTTTTCTATAGCCCGATAAGGTTTTGTTTCCATTGTTGCTCAATCACTTGATTTTTAATCTAGAATTTTGTTCTAATTGAACAATCCTTTGATCCTTTTATTTCATTAGCAATTGTATTTCTACAACTTTATCAATGGTACCACTAGCATAATCTCTTGTGAACTCAGATAATATGTTCAATTCCTCATCAAGGTTGTTTGAGTTCATTTCCATACAACTTGAAAAGGAGACTCATTTTTAACTAGCACTTGTGATTGTTCTAGCTTTCTTTTCTTCCTTGACCTGCTATGCTTTATGATTTGGACTGTAAAATATGTCCAAAGGTTGGATCTATTCAGTCTTGAGGATTATCTCGGAAGTAGGAAATCTAGGAATTATCTCCATATCATTAGCAATAGTTGATTGATTGAAAATCTCAACATTATTATTATTCTCGACAGTTTTAGGAATATTATCCCCTTGGGAAGCCTCTACAGTAAACGAGATTGTCCCTGTAGATTCTAGAACATGTTCTGTCTCTTTGCTTACTGTAACTTGCTCTGCTTGTACATCAGTTGAGACACCTGTAACCCGAGTTTCTTCTATTTCCAAAACACGGTTGAACTCCTCCCCTACTTCATCCAATTTGTTCTCCTCTTTAATTTTGCTTTTTTTTCTCAACAACTATAGTAGCCATTTCGGAGACTTGGGAAATAATTGGAGCCTTTGAAGAGGAAGTCGATGCATCTGAATCTTCTGAGTTCTGTCGAAATTGTTTTAACAGGGATTCTGGAAAATTAGATATTCTTCGCTAACGATATTGATTGAATCTAATCAATTCATCAAGATTTAGATGGTCTGCTACTAATTTCTCTACCATATAATACTTCGGAACCATTTCAAATAAATAGGCCAACTTGTTAGGCTCGCTTGAAACGGTTTAAGCTTAGCTTGTTTTGTAACATCTTTCGCTACGCCATGAGGGTCATATGGCCTTTTTAGTATGGTTGGAAAACTAAAATATTTTAATTGTTAAATTTCAATTAAGGAATGCTTGAAATTCTCTAAGGAATAGGTACCACAAAAGATGGGAAAACATGAGTAGGCGAATTTCTTGGCATCTTTAAGTACTTTAGTTAAGCCCTTACCAATTGTTGATAAGCGACTTCTTTGGCCAGCAACATATCTGGGACAAAAAAGGGAAAAACATGAGGATAGGCAAGGCTACCAAAAACCCGAATGTAAGTAAATGACTGTTCCCCAAACCACTTTCCTCTAGGCTTTAGGTCTTTATTAGATTCTGCAGTAAATCTAGGGGCTTTTCTGCAAAATACCTCTTGTTCGATAGGGAGCATGACTTCATGACAAATTTTGTAAAAGTGAGCATGGTATTTGGATTCCCAAAGCATATTGAGATAAATAGATATTGGACTAGGAAATTGGTCTATCAATTTTAATTCGATAGATGGAAAATCATAAGAAAAACAAATTGCATCCATGACATAGGTGCTCATAAAGAAAGGAGGAGCCAAATTGTGCGTTTTTCTATAATTGCGGATTTGGGTGGTCAATTTGTTGGATAATATAGCCACCCAATCCATGATATAGCCATCAGCAGAGGCTTCTATCAATGGCACCCATTCTTAAGAAAATTTCTGCATGTTTGGATAACCATAGAGGCAACATAACATAGCAGCAATATGAGAGAAAGGGCCAACAATAGAGGCTAATGAATACATACCCATGTCCTCTTGCTTGTGTTTGTTCAGGTCCCTTCTCCATTCTTTGATCAGGTCCACATGGTTTGGATTCTCTTGCATGAATTTCTGGACGAATTGTGTATCATACCTCTTCTGAGGTTGAGGTAAATGATACATTTTCCTTAAATCCTTAGCTTTAAAAGACCCAATAATTGTCTTCTTTGGAGTTATAAATGTTATGTCCATAATGTCCAGTTGGTCGACAACCCATCTCACCATATCTATATATGGTATAATTTTAGGGCGGGCAACAATTCTGTGAAGAAATGAATTGGCCACATCATTCCATGTGGCGTCGTTACTTGGAGGAGAATCATCAGCAGTAGCAATCTATTTCACAATTATTCTCGGATTTTCATCCTCGAATAGTTTTTATATCACCTCCCAGGAGGCGGAACCTGCATCTGGAGTGCATGTAATATCTTTAAACCATGGAGACATCTCAAACACTTCTTCAGGTGGCAAGACTGATTCTTGTTGTATTACGGACTTCCCCCTTACCTTGATTATTCTTGACATGTTCTTTAGCTACTCTTTATTAGAATTTATCTGTAAAGAAACAAACCAAGATAAGCAGCACGAGCTTCGAAGGATGCAAATAGTCATATCAATTCAATGTGACTTTTATGGAAATCCTTTCACATTAACTAAAAATTATTACAAATCAACAAAAACCTTGAAATTATAACTACGCAAAGTGGTCATTTAATTTCCAAATGTTTTTTCACGTGATACTAACACTTTTCATTGAAAAAATTTACTACGGGAGAAATTGATGGTCTCGTTGATGAGAGCGGTCTAGGGTTTTGAGAAAACCTGCAACGGCGCAGAATACGCAGAACGGAAATTACCAGGAGACTGAAAGGATTCCCCTGCAGCGTGACAGAGCTGCAGCACATTAGAAAGGTGCAATGGAAAATCCGCAGGGGAGGGCATTAGAGCCCTCCCCTCCACTGAACAATCCTGAGCAAACTGTAACCTTCGGAACTATTGACAAGGAGATTCTAAACATAGGGAAAAAGCATCAAACTGACAACATCGATACGGGAAGTCGAGAGGACGAGGACAAAGACAAAAGCACATAGGACGGGAGAGAAGCTCCAAAAGAGGGTCAGAGAATTACATCCACCACATGCCGACCAGTAGCCAAAGAACGGCCACGAATCGAGCTGCCGGGAGACAAGATTGACAGTCGAATAGAGTACATGAGAGATCATGCCCTCATAGGGAAGTTTATAGGGTTCTGGCCTACAGAAAGAGCCTTAAAGGGTTGGATCGCCGCGAAATGGAAACCCAAAGGAGAGGTTACTCTGCAACTAGGGCCGAAAGGCTTCTTCACTGCAATCTTTTTTTGCCTAGAGGATAAATATAGGATTCTGGTAAACGGTCCTTACTTCTTTAACTCAGCAGGACTGTATTTGAGAGAATGGATTCCAAGATTCAATCCAGATAAAGAAGATCTCACATGGGCACCGGTTTGGATCAGACTATACTCTCTTCCAGACGAATATTAGGACGAGGACACTCTCAAGGGCATAGGAAACGGAGTGGGGGAATTTATCAGAGTAGCAGAAGAGACCAAATCGTGTAAGTTCATTTCCTATGCTCGAATATGTGTTTTCATACGCCTGAATGAAGCCTTACCAGAATCAGTTACTCTAGCACACCGAGATGAAGAATGGATCCAGCCTCTCGATTATGAGCACGTGCCCTTTCGCTGCAGGAAATGCCATGCCTTGGGGCATCTTTTCAGGGATTTCCCTTTAAACGCCAAAGCCAATACCCCTGACCCCTCCCAACCCCAAACCCAAGAAGGCTTTACCAAATTCCCAAATAGGAAACGCGCGCATAAAAAGCACCAGAATGGGTTTACACCCCAGCAAATGAGTTCCCATGGCCCTGAAACCAAGAATAGCTTCGAGATCCTTGCGCAGACCTCAGATGAGCAGCCCCTGATTTCTGAAACAAACCTCTCTCAACCCTCTTCATCCACCCATCCCCCTCCCCCCTCTGCTCCCCCTTCTAACTCTCAACCCCCCATTATCATTCCCACTATCCTCAGCAGAAGTCAGAAAGATACAGCAGAGATCCACAAGGACATGGAAGTCGATGGAAAGGCAGAACTCCCTCAGAAGCCAGAGATCAACACAGAGGATAGCAATCAAGTGCAACAAATGGAAGAAGAGCCAGAAAGCATAGATCTAATCGACCTAGACATTCTGGAACTAGAAGCAGCATGCAAGAAGAAAGCATATGACTCAATATCAGAAACCCAACTCAATAAGTTGGAATTGGTCATCTCAAGGGCTTATCATCAGCACCTACTGGGGATACAACCAGGAAGCCACTGGGATGGCAGCCTTCGCCCAAAAGAAACCAAAAAGAGAGGAAGAAAAACAGATCTTCAGAGAACGATAGAGATTGGGAAAATCCTGGTAGACTCAGGCAGGTATGCTAAACTGACGAAGTACTATAAACCCTCTATCAATTGTTGAATCATGAAGCTCATACCTTGGAACATAAGAGGGCTCAACAGCCCTGGAAAACTCAGAATGCTAAAAAACATGATTAAAATGGAAAGGCCTCAGATGTGCTTTCTCCAGGAAACCAAGTGTAACAATACCACTCTAGGCAGTATACTCTCTAAAGCATGGCCAGGCTGTCGATCAGTTGCAGTTGACGCCTCAGGTGCCTCAGGAGGGCTTGCTATAATATGGAATACCCAGGTGATATCCCTCTCAAATTTCCACGCCTCTCATAACCTCATACAGGCATAATTTCACATATTGGGGACCAATATTCATGGCAATCTATCTAATGTATACTTCCCGCAAGATATAGGAAGCAAAATCGCGCTCCTTGACACAATAGAAGTTCTGAACAGTAACAGGAGGTACCCTCTGTGGATTATTGGAGGAGATTTCAATATGATTACTAAAAGCGAGGAGAAGAAAGGAGGAAGAAGCAGATTGGAACCCGAAGTTGATCGCTTCAAGGACTTCATCCAAAATGCATCTCTCATAGACTTGCCATTTTGTAATGGCACTTTCACATGGAGCAATCGCAGAGCTGGCAAACTTCAAATCGCCTCTAAACTGGACCGCTTCCTCATCTCAGACAACGCGGTTCATCTAGGAGGAGATATCTCAGCAGCAATCCTGGCGCATACTGGATTGGATCACTGGCCGATTGCTCTACAGTGGCAAAGACCAGGTGATCCGACAAAAAGACCCTTCCGATTTGAATTTTTTTGGCTCACGCACCCCGCATTTAAAGATTTTTTTGAAACCACCTGGGCATCCTTCGTCCCTCCTGAAGGGTCAAAAATGTACCAGCTACAACAAAAGCTTCGATATCTTAAAAACCACCTCAAAAGATGGAATAGGGAGATCTGCGGGAACATATTTAAGGCGCAACAAGAATTAAATCAGGAACTAGCGGGACTCCGTCAAAGAATAGTCACGGAGGGGCATTCGGAAGCCACCCTGAATAAGGAACGAATCATCCACAATCAGCTCGAGGAGAGGAGGAAGCGGGAAGAAATTTACTGGAAGCAAAAATCGCGGGTTAGATGGCTGAAGGAGGGAGAACGTAACACCAAATTCTTCCACAGAACCACAGTGCAGAGGAGGATGCACAATAACATACCCTTCATCCAAAATCCAGAAGGGGCAAAAGCAGAGAAGCATGAAGATATCGAAGAGGTACTCCTCAATCACTTCCATCAGGTTCACCAGGAACAGGTAGAAGATCGGCAACAGGCTATTGGAAAGATAATCAGCAATGTACCAAAGCTCATCATAGAGGAACACAATGAGCTTCTCCTTCACCCTGTTCTCCCCCAGGAAGTGGATGAGGCAATGTTCCAGCTTAAAGAAGGTAAGGCCCCTGGCCCAGGTGGATTCACCACCACTTTCTTTCATGCTTTCTGGGATATGATAAAGCTGGAGGTTTGGCAGATAGTAGAAGAATCAAGGACACTACGCTGGATACTTCCCTCCCTCAACTCCACCTTTATTACTCTCATACCCAAAGAGGAGGACTCTATCACCCCTGATAAATTCAGGTCAATAGCACTTTGTAATGTCATATACAAAGTTATATCTAAAGTTATTGCAAACAGGCTAAAACCCCTCCTACCTCTGCTCATATCTCTTGAACAGTCGGGGTACGTGGAAGGGCGACAGATAATGGATGGCATTATCCTCACGCACGAGATAGCTCACTCCCTCAAGCACTCAAAGCAAGCAGGTATGCTTCTCAAGCTGGATCTCTCTAAAGCCTTCGATAAACTTAGCTAGACATATATTCATCGTATGTTAAAAGCTTTTGGTTTCTGCTCCATGTGGATCCGCTGGATCATGAGTCTCATCACATCCACTCACTTCTCCATTCTAGTAAACGGTATCCCCTCGCGCCCCTTCAAACCCTCTCGGGGTATTAGGCAAGGGGACCCCCTCTCCCCCTTCCTGTTTGTTCTTATGGCTGAGGGCCTTGGCCGGCACATCAAACATGCCCCCCACTCCCACCAGCTCAAAGGTATTTCTGTCCACAACTCCCCTGCTACCTCTCATCAGCAATTTGTTGATGATACTATGCTTTTTGGATATCCCTCAGTCCAAGAAGCCTCATGCCTTAAATCCCTTCTTAATGATTTTTCTGAAGCCTCTGGCACCAATGTCAATTGCAACAAATCTCAAATTTTCTTCTTTCACACTCCTCCTTCGGTCAAATCTGCTGTTACTTGTATTTTGGGCTTTCCCTCAGCAACCCTTCCCTCTAAATACCTCGGAGCCCCTCTCTCTGTCTCAGCCATAAAGAATCCCGCTTGGCGCTCCCTCTTAGCGAAGCTTGATTCTCGCCTCAACCTCTGGACTCACAGATCTCTAAATCTTGCTAGTCGTGTGGTGCTCATCAAGTCTCTCCTTCAAGCCATGCCTCTTTACCTGTTCACAATCCTTGCAGCGCCAAAATGGGTTCTAAAAAGAATAAGGAACCTTCAGCGTAACTTTTTATGGGGCAGCTCGACATCTAATTGCAAATGGGCTCTGGTCAAATGGTCTACTGTCTGCTTGCCAAAAAACAAAGGTGGCATCGGGCTTAGGGACCCAGAGCACAGCAATTCCATAATGAATGCCAAGATCTGGTGGCAGTGGGTTACCAATTCAGAAAATCCATGGGTAAAGATTTGGACTGCCAAATACGCCGACAATAGACCTCAGGAAGAGCTCATAAGATTCAGTCCTACAGAAAAGGGGTCGCTAATCTGGAATGTGACCAAACAGCACTATCAGCTAATACAGAAGCACAGCTTCTGGGAAATAAAGAATGGTCGCACGGCAAGATTCTGGACAGACGCTTGGAACCAGATGCCTAAGCTTATCAATGTACTTCATCCATCTCAAATTCCTAACAGGCAGGATCAGCAGCAGGAAAAAATACACCAATTTTGGATGCAGGAGATAGAGCACGGATTCAGAAAATGGAGGCAGATCAACCATATACTCAACGGCACAAATACTAGGGAGGCAGAAGAATTGGAGAAAGAGTTAAAGAAAAGAAGTATTAGGCATGATGAAAGCAATGACATCCTAAGATGGGGTTACCAACCCAAAGGGACCTATACTACTTCTGAAGCTTACAATCTGATCTGCAACTTCCCCACTCCCCCAGATCCAATTTGGAGCAAAATCTGGGGTCTCAGATCATGGCCCAAAATCTCCCACTTCCTCTGGCTGGTAGGACATAAAAGAACTCTCACATGGGATAAACTAAGAAGACGAAACTTCCAAGGTCCTTCAATCTGCTACAACTGCAATCAAAGTGAAGAAACGCTCCAACACCTCTTGGACACTTGCCCACTAGCCAATTGGTTATGGGAAAAGGTGAGCTTCAGATGCCAAAAAAAATGCAGAGTGGAGAACGACATCATCAACACCATAAGACAATGGCCACAGAATCCTTACAAAAGCGAGATTCTTAATTGCCTATGGAACATCATTCCCGGATTAGTCCTATGGAACATCTGGAAGGAAAGGAATAAGCGTATTTTTAAAGACAAGCGCTCTCCGAATGAAGAAATTTGGAACAGGCTTCTAGGGAATATCAACGAAACGCTGCTTCTTTGATCATGGACAAAGGAGGATCTCCCCTCAACATATAACGAGAAGAGCATCTACGATAATTGGCAACTGCACCTGCCTCAAGATAACTACAATAATGGTCCATCTAGAAGCAATATCAAGGACAATTGCCTATGGAAACCCCCCCCCCCCCTCCCCCAAGCACTCTTATAAGCTCAATTTTGATGGGGCTTCCAAAGGAAATCCGGGAGCAGCTGGTTTTGGAGGAATATTGAGGAACCATGATGGTATTCCTTTGCAGGTTTATTATGGAAATATGGGATGGGATACCAACAACTCTGCAGAGCTTGAGGGTCTCTGGCAAGGCATGCTACTCGCCCGGAATCTCAACCTTCAACCCCTGATTGTAGAAGGTGACTCCCAAATCCTTATAAACATGGCAATTCGCTTACAGAATGGCTCTCAAGCCAGGAAAGTTGCTTCCAGCTGGAGGCTAGAGGCCAGATTGGATGCCATTGCACAAGATTTGCACAACAATAGGGCCATCTCCTTCAATCACACGAAAAGAGGGGGTAACAAGGTGGCTGACCTCCTGGCCAACATTGGGGTAGAAAATGAACAGACCTTCCTCTCAGGGGATACAGCTATCATTCCTAACATCCTCCAGGTCCAGGAATGTGAAAGTCTGATCCAAAGAGAGGCAATCTCCCCGGATGCGGGTGCCACGACTGCAGAAAATGAGGAGACACATGACAGGCATGTGTTGCCTCAGGCGTGAGGACATTCCCCTCTGTCAGTACGCCGCCATGGGATATATGGCAAGGCTCATTGCAAGTTGGCATTCATTGCCGCATTCAAGTTACTGGGCTGATAGCAGAGAGCAGTTATGGTGCTCAAGGAACGAGATTTGGTTGCAGGGCCTAGAAAAGGCGATGAGGGGGGCCAGCACAAGATGCTTCATGCTTGGCATTCGGCATTCTTCGCTCAGACGCTTGTATGGTCTCAGGCCCTCCGGGAGACATCATCCTCTGCTACACTGTTTACCGTATGTAATTCTGGGACTGAAAGGCCTCTGTGTGTATTCCGCCCCTGTTTCATCTCTAGCCTCCCGCTTGCCTCTCCGCCAATTCCGCCTTCCCTCCCCGATCTGCTCTTTAGCCTCAGTGCTCCGACAACAATGGTCCGGCCTCGCGAGCGATTGCTCAACAGACGAGGCTCATCTCGAGGAAGCTCATCTCGGAGACCAGCTGAGGATTCTCAGCCCAGATGTTGTCGTTGCCCCTGCCATAGCCCTCTTGCAACTCGTCCTATCCAACCCAGGCAGTTCTTGGACTCCTATAGCTCTGACCCGGACTCATTTCCTTCGCCGGCATTTGGCTCAGCCATTTTCGCTTTCAACAGTTCGATGGTTAGGCCTCGTATCAATGCCCATGTCTCAGTTCTATTTCTGGAGGAGGAACAATCTGTCAATGTTGAGAATCGTGATCAGGGGATGCACCAGGGCGAAATGCCAGAATTGGTCCAGACCTCGCCGGGGAAGGAAGTGAATTTGGGCCAGGCCTCATCTGGGAAGGCAGTGGACCAGGCCCCCAGCCTTCCTCAGCCCTAGGAAGCATCTTCTTCCAAGCAGGTCGACATCAACTCTGACCCCCTCCCTTCTGAGGAGGAATTTGGAGGATTGGGATGGACACCGATCGTCGAAGAGGAACCGGAGGAGTAGCAGGTCTCCCGCGCAGCTTCACCAGCCTCAGCGACTCTCAGGTTTTGACTCGGCGTTCGGTTTATATTATCAGTTTTTAATGCCTGTTAGTGTTAAGTTTTTTGAAGTCTCTGTGTGGGATAATGCTGTTGATTTTGTGATGCCCCTGCGTGGGCTTTCTAGACTAATGGGGATAATATTAATGGAAGAACAAGGAACTTTGGCATGGAAGGTCGTAACTAGTATGGGCACCTCTGCGAAGGTAGCCATTTTTTATCTCAAACATACCAGAGTGCCAAGATCAAGCCTCTGAGGATGCATCTTTGTGACTGTAATGTATTTTTGTTCTGTATATAATAGATTAGTATTTTAACGAGAAAAAAAAAAGATACTAACACTTTTCATTATATCAGAAAATATTTTATCAGCATGTGCTATCGGGTGACATTACATATCTCAGCGATCTGCAATTTTTTAAAAGTATATAGGCGCGAGATCTATATTAGCAAAATACTGGTATAACAGAACGCAATATCAGCATCCGTCAATTGACAGAATGTGATATCGGCTCAGCATTTTTCATTTTGGCATATCGCAATTTCACATTTCGCCATATCACAAATTCTCATTTCAGCTTATCGTAATTTCGCATTTCGCTTTTCGCTGTTTAGCTTATCGGTTATTCTTTGAAATCGCCGACACCATGCGTACCTTTTAGTAAGACCAATTCTTTTATGGCTTTTTATTTTATTTGTTGTGATTTTAGGATTCATTAGACTTGTGATTCATGTTCTAAAACTACAAAAGGATTCCTAAAAGGTTTTATGCCCTTATTCATAAACTTTCTTATTTTATTCAAAAATCAAAGAGTAAAAATAAAAATTATCCTATTTTATCTAAACAAAGAAGGATTCTATCCTAAAAATTTTAAAGGGTCCCCATTATTCTTTCTCCTAAGTCTAAAGATAATGGGGGGTTGTTGAGCACTACAAAATATCCCAATGAAGATTCCAGACACTTTACTACAAAATCCCCTTCCCCAAGGGTTTCTTGTAAAAAAATAATGTTCAAGTTGTTGATATCCACCAGTCTTCTCAATGCATGTTTTCTAGAGGGACATGCTAACCCTCGACAATTGAATGAGATTAGTTTCATTTGGAAACCACCCCTGGCGATCTCAATGCTCTAAGACCCCCTTGAATGGAATTTTATTTTCCAACTGCCAGGTCTTCCCTGACTTCTTCCTTTACTTTCGATAATATTGATTTCCTACATTGGCCATGACCTTCATAAGGCTTTTGGTTAAGCGAGCCCAACCTTGGAACAAATTATTCATTTTGAGAGGTGATCATCTAAGAGCATAAATTGTATACCATATCCCTTGCAACAGTCAAATCGGCAGAGTCTTTGAAGGGAGAGGTACTAAAGACCAGAGGACATGAGAAAGACACTTGTGTTGTTGGGGAGGAAGGGAGATGGTTTTTATTTATTGGTAGAGAAACATGTGAAACACAAAGGGTCTAATCTTACCATCATCAAAAATAGAGAAGCACAAATTATTATTATTGAGCGTAGGAAAAGGGATATTAGGAGGATGATTAGGGGAAGCACTTGGAATCAAGTTTGGCTTCTTGATTTCATTCATGTCATCTGAAGAGATTTCCCCCGACACCAGAAACCCTTTTCATCATCATCATGGCGATTTAATGTTTTCTAATCCTCAATTATCCCTAGAATCTAGACTTTCTCTTTATTACTAAGACTTTGCTCTTGATTTTTTGATGGGAAAAATTGTGTCTACTCATGCATCTAAAGGTTTCATTCCTTAATCAAGTGCCCATATTTGTGGCACCTCCAGCACCTGAAAAGGATGCCTTCATAATCTGACTCTTGGGTTAACTCCTCCCCATATCCTAATTCAATTTCTTCCAACAAACCTTCCCTTAGATTCATTAAGACCAGATTACGGGTTGTAATCATAACCTCAGTCTCCAAGTATGAGTTATCGTGTTGCAAATATTTCCACAAATTGTTCAAAATGTCCCATAAAATGTGTTTATCTCAGTGATGTAAAGGAAGGCCCGACAATCTAACCCATAATGGCACTAAATCCATTCTTTCGAACCTAGCATTAAACAATGGCATCTAAAATTTGAATGATACAAGAGAGGAATCAATGCTCCATACCTTTTGAGAGACATTCTTTGTGTCTTTTGAATCCTTAAATTTTAGATGGATCTATCCCCTAGCTAATTGTGCCAACCCTAGAGGATTCTTAACCACTATAGCTAATTCCCTAGCCACCCATTCTTTTAGGATGGGTAAACTGAACCTCCTTCCTCGAACGCACCCTACCAATGTCTCTCTTCCATATCCTGAGCTTTTTGCATTGGCATGTCCAACCCTAGCACTAGAGAGACCTTCATGGTTTTGTCCATTTCAATACACCTTGATTTCTTTGTTTGCTTCCCTTCTCATTTTCTTCCCTTCTCATTGATGAAAATCTAACTTCCTTGTCCCTTGGAGACGATGACTATCTCTGTCCTAGGAACGCTACCCTCAAAGCCCAGTGTGTTTTGGTCGTTATCTTACTCTCCCACAATAAAATCCTTTAGGGAGTTGTTTTTTAAGTGCAGCAGAATTGAGAATTGATGTGGGTAATGGGCAGGGACATCCCCTACAAGAAAAAAACCTTCGTTGGTAGCAAAACCCTCAGGAAGACCAATAAACAGATAAGAGAGAGGTTTTTCCCTTACAATACCATGAATAGGCAGAAGGAAATCTAACAACAAGGGTGCCTAAATTTCTAATGAAACCCATATCATATATGTGGACCTTGATTCCAAACCTCTTCACCTTGGCTTGGTGATCGACTAATGCCTTTGTCCCAGGCCTCTGCATTTTGGATGTATGCTCCTAACCACCCATTGATCCTACAAGCCTCTTGACAGGAAACCTATCCTATAGGAGGTTCAGGTTGGCCCTCCACGTTTGCCCAAGCCTGAGTTGGAAATCCTCAGACACCTTCCATCTCATAAAAATTAAATGGGAATACAACCCAAATCTAGTAAGCATTGTCAATTCCTAGGTCATAGTGTACTAATTCCTCCTCTTCCACGTTCGCGACTAGAAAAGTCACTAATAGGTCATCCATGTTACTCTTTGTTCCCTCCGCTCTAACCATCTTCCAACTTAATATCCTTCACATTTTAACTACCACGGATATTATTTGAGTATTATATTATTAATAATATTATTTATTTATTTTTAAATATATACTCGTTTTATTAACAATATTATTTTATTTTATATTTTAAAATTTTCAATTTCTTTAATAATTTTGATAATATTAATAAAATTCATACGACTTTAACGATATTAATTTGATTCATAAACTAAAAATCGAATATAATGCAAATAATCGTGATCATTGCTTCACCTTGAAGTGAATAGCACATTTGTGCCTATAATACTTTGTGAAAAACAAAAATGTGTTCCCCCGAAAAGACAACTGACCCCTTTATTTAGTAAGATAATAGCCATATTTTAGTATGTTGAAAATGAAGCAAGAAAATATACTTTTTGACTTTACCTTGATCAAACTAGATTAAAATTTGAATTTCTATTCCGGAATAATAATTGGAGGTAGTTAATTGAGGCGACATGGCTCTTGTCACTCAGTTAACTCAGTAAATTCGAGTTGGATACACTTGAGTTCAATTCTACATTATTGATTGCTAATTTGTAGCAATCTATTTCATTGAATTTGAGTTATTGTCATTTTAACGAGTTCTAGCTTTCAGAAGAACTAGTGGAGGTCAACATGTAGAAGTGGAACTTCAACCACACTCTGTGATCAACCAGTTAACTAATAAATCAGTCCAAAATAATTGTTGGATGCAGACCCAATTGAGATTAGAGTTTAGGGAAAGTGTACTATCAGTTGTAAAATCATATAAATTAAATCGATGATGCATGCAATCAGAGGAAGACCTATGGATGGATTCCACAGTTATGAGTGAGGAATTTCCCAATTAAATATGGGCCAATTACCAAGGGAACAATGAAAGGAAGTAGGAGCTTGGCAGGCAGCATATTTAGCTAAGTATTGGCTTGAGCTTGTTTGTGAAGCAGTGACATAGATTGTACTTGTGCAAAGATTGTTCGAGTTGAACAAGCATTGTATTTTCTTCTCATATCTTCTGGTTAATGAAATATATAGATAGTAGGCATTTTTAGCTGAGGGTTTCCCTAGAAAATTATTTTGCTATGTGCGATTGAAATTATTCCTTTTCTGCTTCATGATTTCATCGACCAATTTTTGTTTACTCTGATGAGTAGAATAGATTCAAGACAATTATTTTAGCATATCACAATCTACAATTTGAATCTACAATAAAATTCTACATGGTATCGAAGCTGAAATAACTATAGAAGAGGAAACTGCGAGTTTGTTGTGCAGGTGAAATTGAATTTGTAGTTTCATACTTCAGAGCCAGCAGGATGTCACTCTACGGATTGAGACTTGAGTATGCCCTTGAGGGTAGCTCGAATTACATAGCTTGGAAGGACAATATGGAGGCAGTGTTGGAAGACAATCGGCTGAAGGAATTCATAGATAATGATATCTTGAAGCCTCCAACATCTGATGCTAAAGATCTGGCAGAGTGGAGAAAGTGTGTGGCAAAGGCGAGAAGGATTATCCTAGAAGGAGTTCGAGATCATATTGTCTCAAAGCTCCACGGTAAGAAAATCCATTTTCAATGTGGAAGGCATTGACAGACCTGTTTCAAAATAGAAGTGACCATATGAAGTTGTCACTAAAGGAAAAGCTCAGAAAGATCAAGATGGAGAAGGGCGATACAATACTGAAGTACTTGACCCAGTTCACCCAATGTCAGGATGAGCTTGAAAGTGTCATGTTACTGTTGTAGAAGATGATATGGTGAGCCTAACACTTCTAGGACTTCTCATGATTTGGCACAACTACCAGGACTCAGTTAATGGGAGGGAGGAGCTACCAGGGTGGGAGCAGTTGTGGTCCATCTTGGTATAGGAAGATATTTGACGGAACACTAGAGATAGATACTCATCCAAGAATGATGATGAGGAGAACTATGCCTTAGCTGGAAAGGAAAAGAAAGGGAAGGAAAAGTCATCCCATTGCAAATCATATTCCAGTCAGGGTGGCAAGAAGAAGGACATGTTGAAAATTAAATGTTTTCACTGTCATGATCTAGGACACTATACCACAAAGTGTCTACACAAGAAGGTCAGTAAGAAGCCCTCAGGAGGAGTGGCAGCTGAATCCCTTGCTTCAAAATTCAAATTAGATTTCACCCTCATCTCTTTCATGGTGACATCGGTGATTGTTATTGTTTGGTATCTAGATAGTGGAACCTCATTCCATGTGACCAACAACAAAGAGCTCTTTAGTAATTTGGAGGAGAAGGACCTCTAGATGCACATTGAGATGGGAAATGATGGGAGGTATAGCGCGACTGGAATTGATATTGTTACCTTTCAGAGGGAGTTTGGTTCTCCCCTCACATTGAAATATGTCATGCATGTTCCGGGTTTGAAGAATAACATGGTTTCTGTTTCCATGTTGGCAGATCGTGGCTATGATGTTATCTTTAGTAAGGGAAATACTTTCCTTCATCACACAGCCTCAAGATAGGTGAAATGAATCGGGGTTCGAGTGAAAAACCTCTACAAATTAGATTTAGAATACTACACTTCTTTGAGCATAAAACAAGAGAAGGTGCAGATCCGAGACATCAGTGAGTTGTGGTGTAGAATATTTGGTCACTTGCACCACAAAGCTTTGAAGATCATGTAGCAAATTTCTACAGGACTTCCCAAGGGTACACTAGAGCAGAGAGGCACATTCAAATGGTGTACATTGGGGAATTACACCAAAGATTCCTTTCATGATAAAGGCAGTCAAACGTAAGCGATTCTTGATTCACTCAGATGTGTGTGGGCTATTATCGAAAACATCCATGGCGAAGCACAAGTATTATATAATATTTGTTGATGATTTTTCTCGTAAGTGGTGGATTTTCCTCAAGCAGAAGAAATATCAGACATTTGCTAAATTTTGTGAATTTAAAGCACTTGTCGAGAAAGATAAAAACAAGAAATTTAAAGCTCTCAGAAGAGATAATGGTGGAGAATATGTGTCGAATGAATTCAAGAACTTATGTGCTTCAAAGGGCATTCAACGGGAGTTGATGGAACCTCATAACCCTCAATAGAATGGGGTGGTTGAAAGGAAGAACATGATTATTGTGGGACTGGCATGGACGATGTTACATGATTAGGGCCTATTGTTTCACTTATGGGCTGAAGCATGCAACACAGTTGTTTATTTGCGTAATAGAAGCCCTCATCGAATTCTAGGGATGAGTACACCAGAAGAAGCTTTTTCCGGTAAGAAACTAGATGTGGCACACTTTAGGATCTTTGGTTCATCAGTTTACTGTCATGTTACCAAGGATGCACTGAAAAATCTAGAGCCAATAGCTGAGTTGGGCATATTTTTCGGGTACACTAATACACCTCAAACTATCGGGTGTACCTGCCATCCAACAGGATGATAGTGGTTCGTATAGATGTAAAGTTTGATGAAGAGAAGAGCGTGAGATTTTCCCTTGAGAGGGAGCTTCAGTTACGTGCAGTTGAGGATATTTTAGCTCCAAATGAGGGACCTTAGGATGATGTGGAGTAGCTACATGTAGAGGACCAGATAGTGGACACACCCACTCATGCAAATACTTCTAGAGATGGGAGAAAGCGCACCATAGAGGCTGGAATATTATTTCATGATGCTAGAGAGAATGTGGGGGAACGCACATCACAACGCAAGAAGAGGAGGTCCACCAGATCAGTACACTGGCTACATGGATTTGATGGGCAAGAGTGTAGAGATTGAGCCATCCTCATTCGAGGAAGAAGTGCAACAACCAGTGTGGGTTGATGCCATTGTTGAGGAGTATGACTCCATTATTAGAAATAATTTTTGGGAGGTGGTCCCAAGACCAATAGATAAGTCAGTGGTGAGTTTTAGGTGGCTTTACAAGGTAAAGAAAGTAGCATATGGGAGTGTGGAGAAACAGAAGGCCAGATTTGTGACCAGAGGGTTCTCTCAGGTGGAGGAAATTGATTATGATGAGACCTTTTCTCATGTAGCAAGATACTCATCAATCATATCTAGCACTGTCAGCGCATATGGGATGGAAGATACACCAGATGGATGTAAATACAACATTCCTCAACGACATGATTGAGGAAGAGGTGTATATGGAGCAGCAGGAAGGATTTGAGACCTTCAACAGAGAGTCGCATGTGTGTATCCTCAAGTGAGAATTTTATGGGCTGAAATAAGCACCCCGTGCTTGGTACACTAGGATTGACAGCTATTTCACTAGTTTGGGTGTCACCAAAAGTGAAGAAGATGTGAACCTTTACCATATTGTGGTTGAAGGTAAATTGTTGATTATAGTATTATATGAAGATGATTTGATTTTGACAGGTGATGAGAAGTTGATTAAATATTTCAAAGAGGATCTTACAAGTGATTTCGAGATGAAGGACCTGAGGCTAATGCATTACTTTATTGGTATGGAGGTATGGAAAGGAGATGAGGAAATATTTATCTCTCAGGGAAAGTATGCCAATGAGATACCAAAGAAGTTCCACATGGAGATCAGCAAACCCATTGAGACTCCTCTAGTAGATAACTGGAGGAAGGAGGATGATACTTTAGGTGAAGTAGTGGAGGAAACACACTACTTATGTATTTTGTGAACACACGACCGGACATCTGTTTTGAGTACCAGCTTAGTCAAGCCATGGTTAATCCAACCAAACTGTATTGGAAGGAAGCTAAACATGTGTTGAATACCTCAAAGGCGCCACTAAGTTTGGTCTTTGGTATAGACTGACAGAGGGAGTGAATCGTCAAGGCTTCACAGATGAAGATTGGGTCAGGAGCAGGGAAAATTTTAAGAACCACCCTAAATTTATATGTATAATAAATGGGTGAATCCCCATGATATATAGGAAAAATGGGAGACGATTTTATCAATAATATAATATGTATATATAATTTTTTTGGCGAATCTCTCACCAGATTATATTATCTTGTAAGGTCATGGCGAATCTTTCACTAAATTATAAAATCTTATAAGATCTTGGCAAATATTTAACTGAATAATAAAACATTATGAAGTCTTGGTGAATGTTTTGTTAAAGTATGAAACCATATATGATAATAGGAAAACATATAATTTTCTCTTCCTACAAACAATGTTGCAAGTTTTAGTGGTCGCGTTTGTCAAGGTTCTTACTGTACACTCTTTCGTATCCTTCTATTAGTTTTGATAATATTCCACAACAAAGTTCTCGTAGGTGTTGATCTTGACCACTAGTTCTGTCAAGGTAGGAGAGATTAATCTTTTCTCTACCACTCTTGTCAAGCTATGAGAGATTAATGTTTGTACAAATTCTATTTTACTTTTCTCACAACTTTTGTTTCCTTGAGTGTTTCCATCACTACCTTGTTGATTCCATATCCAACCAATTTCTCAAATGCCAGCCTAACTGTGACAAAGGAATTTCTTGCTTCTACAAATTGTAGCCTCATTGTAAGGAGAAGTTGTTATATTTGCAGGAGTAATTTATAAACACTTTCATTCGCTCTTCGGGTAGTTTTTAAGCCATCAACCTTCAAGTAGTTCATCCTTCCATATGATATTTTGTCATTACACTCTGTTCTTCAAGAAATATATAAGTTATGAAAGTCATTCTACCATGTAATGAAGTGTTGAATTGAGGGAATCCCATGCCCATGAACCTTACATGTGGTCTTACGATAAAATCTTCTATTTTGAGTCTTGTGTTAAAGTCCCTTCCCTTCAAGTAGGCTTTATGCAAGTAGGAAAATGAAACAGGCCCCCCTTACTTACTAACCTTCCTTTCTCGTACCTGAATAGTTGTATCTTACCCATCCAAAAAATGGTTCCTACCTTGAATTATGGAGTTTAATAGACCAAAAATAATGGATTTATGTAACTTTGGTCCCCACCACCTGAACACCTTATGGCCCAGCACGAATGAAGGCATGTTAAGGATTTCTTCATTAGTCTTCGTAAAGATAATTTCAATTCATATTCATCATGGCTTCCACTAACCACTCATGTAGGGTCACTTGGCTTGGCAATGCAAATTTCTCATTAATGCTTCCCATCACTTGACCACCTTCAATCATATTCATTTCAACAATTTCATTTTGATTAGCATTTGTAAAATTTGTATGTGGTTTTTGTCATCAACAACTACTATTTTTTCTTGAATTTCTCCATCATATTCTTAAGTAGAATTTCCATGTTCATCATCATCACCTAATAGATGATAACATCCTTGAGGTAGACTCAACATGTTTATAACAACTTTTGCATCTTTATCACTAGGTATTTCAAAAACTTGGCTACAAGCCTCATCATTGGTAAGAGCATCATAATTGACTAGCCAAATTCCATTGCACCTACATTCCACATTAATATTAGAGGGTGTCAAGGTCCTTTCAATAGATATGCTAGCAATTTCAATTGTTTCAAACCATTTTACCTCTCTCCATGGGTTCTTTTCCATCCAATCTATTATCTCAAACCTTAAATAATTCTTAAAAGGCCCAAACACACTCCTAGGGGTTGAAACTTATGAGTAATGTCTAAGAAGTGCCAACACTATATATGCCTATCGTGTTTGCTTTTTTGGTTTGTAAAGCTATGTTGTTATGATGGCCATAAAAAATTAACAAGTATATGTTTGTAAGATAGACGCCTCTAGGTAAAAAGTGACAAAATGTTATAGTCAAATCATAAATAGTTATTTAGTCATCCATGCATTAGGATGTGCAACCACGGATATTCTTTGCTCACAATTCGTGACATGGTTCTTCATATTTTTATTTCCCTAAAATAAATATAGCCTAGACATTGATAAATCAATTGTGATTACACAACAAAATATAGTTATCCACGTTGTTGTTAGGAAACACTTTGGCACATTTTCACTCATTCTCCTGGCATTTATCCACATGCCACAATTCCTTCCAACTTGGAAAGGAAACTCGTCACAATTGCATATATATTTTGTAAATTTTATGAATAATCTTTGTATGCCTTGGATATAGTGTAATGGAATTTGGTCAGAATTTTAGGGTGTAAATCCATAGCTTTGTCTCTATTTAGGATTTCAATTGTTCATAATGCCAGCTCTTGATATATTTTCTTAGCTCCTGCACACCCTGATTTCCCCAAAATCCATCTTTGAATGGACTCAAAGTGGAGCAACGTTAGCCTTAAGTTGTATCAACTCTAGGTCATGTCCAATTTCAATTATCTCCTTACACCAATCAATTATTTCCTCCTTTTGTTCAATTAACACTGTAGTAACCCCTTTATTCTTATTCCTTGCATGAGGTATTTAGTCAATAATGTATTTATGCTGGTGAGTTCCATATTTTCTCACTGCAACTCTTATTAAGCATCCATTGAAGTCAACATCATCAATTTCCTTCAGCCTAGCCTCTTTAGTTCGACCTCTATTAACACTAACATTCTTGGTTAAACTTTCACCTTGCACTATAATTCATGTAGAAGCACCACCTTCAACATCTACATCTTTTATATCATTATGCTCTTCAAAACCTACTAGATTTAAATGTTCATTTGAGGAAGAGTTTTGTAGATGATCAACCCTTGTCAATTGCATTCTTACCCTCACAAGAGCAACACTATTTCCTTGTGCATGACAGAAAAACGTTAGACAAACAAATATTGTAGAATAATAGAGGTTGATGTAGTGCATAGCAACAAGGAAACGAAAAACTTTAAGGTAAACATAGGTGAAAGAAACAAACAGAGGTTCAATGAATATGTTTGGACCTGAAACAAGAGATATCCTCTATGCCCACTTCAAAATGTGAAAAACAATCAAATATCAAGAGACATGTGAATAAAAAACTTGATGTATTGTGGATAATTCTCTGGTAGAGGTAGACATGAAAGACACCAAAAGCAGCACTAGTTCAAATTTGCCTCCAACACGTTGTTGACTTGGGTTCAAATCACAGATAATATACAGAACAAGAATATCACACATGCAAGAGCAGCTGACTTGGGTTCGAATATCAAATAATATATAGAACAAGAATATCACACATATTCACAGATAATATATATAACAAGAATATCAACTTGGCGAGCACCAACAAAGAAAGGCCATGGATAAGTTTTATCAACCTCCAGATTGCAACCCACCTTGGAACTTTAACCTTTGGAGTCATTTTTATGCCTTCATATAGGTATTTTATTTGATCGTGTACCTGAAAAGGAGGGATCTCCTTGTCTACAAAATTGTTATTCCTTCTTTCCTGTCCAAATGGCTCTAGAGGCAATCAGGGGAAATGATCTATGTTAGTTGAGTAGTCTATCATCAAACAGTCCAACAAGGAAGCCTCCTACCAAGTACCCTATCCTCAAATAAGGGGAGAATAACAACCCATACCTCCTGAGCAAAAATACAAATGAACACGAGCATGTGGTCTATTGTTTCCCCTTCACATTTTCATAGAGTACAAATTCCAGGACCCTACCTTGCCCTATTTTGTAGAACCTCTCACGTCAAAACATTATTCGTTAGGGCCAACCACATAAAAATCATGGATTTCATTGAAGATTTAAATTTCCAAATCTTCCCCACCACCAAGCTACTACTACTGCTTCATCATCCAAGATAGCCTTGTACCGCAAGCTAGCTGTCAATAGTCATATGTCAGGATCATTGGACCATACAACTTTCTTGCATGAAGAAGACATGGAGACAACTCTTTGCTCCTAAATGCAACCAATGTTGAGTTTAAAAAAAACATTTGCTTGATTTTGTACTAAGCAACAACAAAATATACAGAATTTCCTTGTGACAGAGTTGCTAAGATGGAATCATCATCTATAAACATTTACCTATCAGGATGAGAAAATGAAAATCAAATTTCTTTCTTATTCCATAGACTCCAACTACGAGATTGAAAAAAAAAAAAAAAAAAACCATCAAGTTTGTTTACCCCAACACGCCAACAAGTAGCAAGCCCCAACTATATAATATAAGAAAGTAATAGGTATCCCAAAGGCCTGAAGGGGATCTAATGGAAAGAAGTGACCATTGTTAGAATCCTTCCAATCAATATATAAATATATAAATGTAGATTTATTTATATTTTAAACTGGAAATCTTCAATTAAATAATAAAATTTAATTACATCTTTCCCAATCTAAATTGCTTATTAGCATAATTCACTACCTTCATATGTCTTTCATTTTTTAACAGCGTTGTAACATGTGGATTAATTTCCTTTTTGGTGCACAATCTTTTCCTTTTAGGACAATATGCTGCAGTGGCCCAACCCCTACAGATCATTATGACAACTAAGAATAAGAGAGAAGATAAAAGATTGTACAAACCAACATATTTTTCAAACAACTAATCCCACATCAGTACCTTAACATTTTCATGAAGATATCATATTGAGAATGTTTGAAAAATGGTGGGAAATCTGGGCAGCAATTGTCTCTCTTCTGCGAGGGTGATATGGAAAGAGTGATAAGGTTTCGATGTTTTGAAATTTTTTTTGTTAAATTAGAAAAACCAATATTAATGGAGATATTGGTATTTTTTACTAAATTTTGTGAAGTGACTAAATGTAGCTTTAACCATTCACCTTAAGATGTTTTTTACAATATAATTTCCTAAGTCTATTTAATATCTTCATTATCATAAAAACCAATCTATATCCATCTTAACTCCACATCTACCACTCTTAGAGGAATGAAGTCTATTTATCCCTCTCAGCACTTGGTAGACCCGGAATTAAGATGGATCTAAGTTGATAGAATTTCCCCTTTAAATAGTCTATGCTTACATGAATACCATGGTATTACCATGGGTTATCATAAACCTGGAGCTTAAAAACTACTATTAGTAATTTATAAAAATTAAACCGAGTTAAAATGTTTAAGTGAGATTAAATTACAAGATCCAGTTTTACTCTTGATCTACCAAGCCTCGAGATGCTAGTTTGCATATCGCAATATTTGATCTCTCTTGGCACTTAGTAGATCGAAAGTAAAGATGGATCTATGCTCGTTTAATTCCCCCCTTTAAATAGGCTACATTCCAAGTCAATACCATGGGTCAATACCATGTGGCATCTTTATTTTTATTAATACTAATATTAGGGTTAATAATGTTTTTTTGCATGGTATTAATAATAATTTGGCCCATAGGTTTCACCTAAATATAATGCATTTTTTGAATGTTCGTAAATATAAGGTGACTTATGGAGTAAATATAAAAAATTGTTTTATTTATTTACCATACCTCTCGTTTATTTATATTTTTATTAATTTACCATACCTCTTTTATAAATATGGTATTTGGCCCATAGGATTCACTTAAATAAAACCCTTTTTTTAGCCTTCTTAAATAGAAAAAGGGTTATGGACTAAATATAAAAAGAGGCTTTATTTATTTACCATACCTCCACTTTATTTATATTTTTATTTATTTACACCCTTGTGTGTTCGTATATATAAGGTGACTTGTGGAGTAAACATAAAAAAAAATGTTTTATTTATTTACCAAACCTCTCATTTATTTATATTTTTATTACTTTACCATACCTCTTTTATAAATATGGTATTTGTCCCATAAGATTCACTTAAATAAAACCTCGTTTTTGAACCTTCTTAAATAGAAAGAGGGTTATGGACTAAATGTAAAAACATGTTTTATTTATTTACCATAGCTCTAGTTTATTTATATTTTTATTTATTTAACATACCTTTGGAGTAAGTATAAAAAGAGGTTTTATTTATTTACCATACCTCCACTTTATTTATATTTTTATTCATTTACACCCTTACCATCGATGAAAACCAGATTTGAAAATAGGGAGCCATTCACAGGAGAAATCAGGGCGATTGGGACCAAATACAACCTCCCAAAGCAGAAAATCGGGTGATTGTAATGGAATATAACGTCCCAAACCAGGCGAATTGTGAGTCTTTTCATCGTTTATCCGCACCTTTTTTTGGCCTAAAATGAAAACAGTAATTATTTTTAAAATAAAAGTTGGGCTAAATATATGAAATGGGCGTTTTATAAAAATTCCACCCCTATAAAATGAAAAAACCCTTAAATTTCGCCCTTGGGCTAAAATTCGCCCCTAAAATTTACCATGGTAGGGAGTCCATCTTCGCCCCTAAAATTTACCATGGTAGGGAGTCCATCTGATAAGAAGAGCACATCAGGGGGAATTTGCAGTATTGGGTCAACAACAATTTCTTGGTACAGCAGGAAGCAGAGATCAGTTGCACTCAGTTCAATAGAAGCAGAGTACATGGCTTCTAATCAAGCAACTTGTGAGGCTATCTGGATGAGGAAGATTCTTGTTGGGTTGTTTTGTCAGCAGATGGATCCTACAATAATTTACTATGACAATAAAAGGTGTATCAAACACTCTGAGAATCCAATTTTCATGATTGGTCCAAGCATATTGACATCTGGTATCACCATCTACGAGATTGTGTACGGAGGAGAATCATGTTGTTGGAGTACATTCCTACAAAGGATCAGGATGTAGATATTTTGACAAAGGTATTGTCAAGATGCAAATTTGAGTTTCACAAAGGAAGGATCTAAGTAGCAGATAATCCCTTTCTTGTTGAGAGGGAGTGTTAAAAATAACAACAAGAAAATACTAATTTAATTTGTCCTTGAATTAAATTGTAATTATATTCTCATAGAAACATGTAACAGTTAACTAAGTTAAGTTGACTTAGTTAGTTGACTTAGCTTGCTCAGTAAATTCGATTTGGGAGTCTATCTAGAGTCATGTAGAGTGATCCCTAAATTTTAGGGGCCCTGGTTGAGTTCTTATTGAGTTGTAATTATTTGATTCAGTTTAACTCAGTTAAACTAGTTCTAATTGATGGAGGAACTAATGAGAGGTCAAGTGAATTTAATTGGATTTAATTCACATGCAGTGATCAATCATATAATTTATAATTCACTCATAAATATCTCATGCACGTCAGTTATGAGAAAGACCCAGTTGAGATTAGAGTTTATGGATATTGTACTATCAGTTGTAAAATCATATAAGTTAAATTGATGATGCATGCAATCAGAGGAAGGTCTGTGGATGAATTGCACAATTGTGAGTGAGGAATTTCCCAATTAAATATGGGCTAATTCCCAAGGGAACAATGAAAGGAAGTAGGATCTTGGTAGGTAGCAGATTTAACCAAGTATTGGCTTGAGTTGGTTTGTGAAGTAGTGAGATAGATTGTACTTGTGCAGAGATTTTTCAGGTTGAACAAGAATTGTATTTTCTTCTCAGATCTTCTAGTTAATGAAATATATAGATAGCAGGTGTTTTTAGCTGAGGCTTTCCCCAAAAAAATATTATATTTGATGTGATTAAAATTCTTCCTTTTCTACTTCATGATTTCATCGATCAATTTTTGTTTATGCTGAAGAGTAGAGTAGATTCAAGTCAATTGTTTTAGAATATCACAATCTGCAATTTGAATCTACAATAAAATTCTATAGTACCAAGTCTGAAGAAGAATCTATTTTCTGTAGTTGTGTTGGAAGATCATGGATACAATGTGATATTCAGCAAAGTAAAGGCTTTCCTAAGACACATCGCGGCTTTCCTAAGACACATCGCCAAGGGAAAAGTGAAGCAGATCAGGGTTCGAGTGAAGAACCTCTACCAATTAGATGTGGAAGATTGTGCATCATTGAGCACAAAAGCAAAGAAGGTGCAGAGTTGAGATGTCAGCGAATTATGGCATAGAATTCTTGGCCATTTGCATCATGGCGCTTTGAATATCATGTAGCATATTTCTACAGGCCTCCTCAAAGGAGCACTAGAGCAACAGGATACATGCAAAGGGTGTATGTTGGGGAAGTACACAAAATTCACCTTCAATTATAAGGACAACAAGGCACATGCAGTCCTTGAAAGGATCCATTCTGATTTTTGTGGACCTTTCTCGAAAGTCTCCACTATGAAGCATAGGAATTATGTTATATTTATATATTATTTGCAACAGAAGTACTTGAATTACTTCATGCAGAAGAAATACCAGACTCTCTCCAAAATTGTTGAATTTAAAGAACTCGTTGAGAAAGAAACTGGCAAGAAAGTGAAGGCTCTCAAGAGCGATAACGGAGGTGAGTACGTGTCGAATGAGCTTAAAAATGTATGTGCAAACGAAGGAATTATATAGGAGTTGACATAACCCCATAACCCACAAAAAAATGGCATCGCTGAGAGGAAGAACAGAAGTATTGTGGGAGCAGCAAGCAAAGACATCTAGAGAAGGAAGGAAGCGAACCAGGTAAGCTGACAGATTATTCCAAGATTCTAGAGAGAATGTGGGAGTACCCACATCACATCGCAGGCATACGAGGTCTCTGGATCCGTACAATCGCTACATATCTCTGATGAGTGATCCTGGAGAGACTAAGCCATACTCATTCGAGGAAGCTATATAGAAACTAGTATGGGTTGATGCTATGGTAGAGGAATATGATTCCATTATCAGAAAGAGTGTTTGGGAAGTGGTCCCAAGACCCGCAGACAAATCAGTGGTTGGTTCAAGATGGATTTAAAAGGTAAATCTTGCATCAAATGATAGCATAGAGAAACACAAGTCCAGATTTGTGGCCAAGGGGTTCTCTCAGGTTGAGGGAATTGACTATGAGGAGACCTTTGCTCCAGTAGCAAGGTACTCATCCATCAAGACAATTCTAGCATTTTCAGTAGAGATGGGGTTGAAGATCCACCAGGTGGATGTGAAGACAACATTCCTCAATGGATTTATTGAGGAGGAGGTGTGTATTAAGAATTTGGAGGGGTTTGATACCTTTGACAGAGAGTCACATGTGTGCAAACACAAGCGAGCGTTATATGGACTCAAGAAAGCACCCCATGCTTAGCACACCAAGATCATTAGCTATCTCATTGGTTTGGGCTCCACAAAAAGTGAAGCAGATGAAAACATTTATCACGTTGTGGTTGAAGGTAAATTATTGATTTTTTTTTTATATGTTGATGACTTGATCCTTACTAGTGATGAGTAGGTGATAAGATCTTGCAAGGAGGAGCTTGCAAGAGAGTTCGAGATGAAGGACATGGGCCTCATGCACTACTTCCTTGGATTGTAAGTATGCAAAGGTGATGGGGAACTTTTTGTCTCTTGGGTCAAGTATGCCACAAGATACTTCGGAGGTTCTGCATGGAAAGGTAAAAACCCATGGAGACTCCTCTAGCAAGAAACTGGAGGAAATAGGATGTTACTTGAGGTGAAGTAGTGGAGGCTACCATTTATAGGCAGTTTGTGGGTTCACTTATGTATTTGGTGAACACACAACCAGACATGTGTTATGCAGTTAACTAACTTAGGCAAGAAATGGTGAATCCATGCAAACTGTATTGGAAGGTAGCAAATCATGCGTTGAGATACCTCAGAGGCACTACTTAGGTTCGTCTTTGGTACAGAAAAACAAAGGCAGTGAAGTTGCAAGGCTTCACAAATGCAGATTGGGCAGGGAGTCCATTAGACAAGAAGAGCATATTAGGAGAAATTTTCAGTGTTGGGTCACCAACAGTTTCTTAGTGCAGCAAGAAATAGAGATTTGTGGCACTCAACTCATCAAAAGAAAAGTGCATGGCTACAATTCAAGCAGCATGTGAGGGAGTGTTGAAAATGCAGTGAGAAAACCTAGTTTTTACTTTTCCTTGGTCAAACTAGATTAAAATTCGAATTTCTATTTCAGCAGAATACTTGGAGGTGGTTAATTGAAGTGACATGGCTCTTGTCACTTAGTTAACTTAGTAAATTTGAGTTGGATACACTTGAGTTTAGTTCTACTTGATAATTTGTAGCAATATAATTTAGTTAATTTTATTTATTGTCAGTTTAACTAGTTCTATCTGTTAGAAGTAGTAGTGGAGGTCAAGTTGTGGAAGTGGAACTTCAACCACACTCAGTGATCAAACAATTAACTATTCAATCAGCCCAAAATAATTGTTGCATGTAGATAATTCGAGTTACCCAGTTGAAATGGAGATTCCAAGACAGTGTACTATCAGTTGTAGCATATTCCCATGTGTACAGGTGGTGCATCAATTCATAGATTGACCTAAGGCTATTGTGCAATTCCTTGGTGTGAAATTCCTAAAAAATAGGGGCAAATTCCCAAGGGAATAGCGCAAGGAAATAGGAGCTTGGGAAGGATTTAAATTGGATAAAGTGTTGGGCCAGGTTCACCCAGACAAGAAGAGGGATAAACTATACACTTGAAGGGTGTGCTCAGGCTTGAGCAAGCATTGTATTTCTTCTCGATTCTCTTATTAATGCAATATATATAGTAAGGGGTTTTGAGTAGTTTCTTTCCCCTAGATAAATCTTTGTGCATGTGTGATGTTTCCTTTTACATGTCTATGATTCTTGATTTCGATGATGAATTAACTTTCGCAAATCATTAGAGTAGCTTCAAGTCTTTTGAATTAGCAAATTTTATGAGCAGTATTGAATCTACACATTAATTTCTACATAGTATACCTTCACAAACCCAAATAAATTTTGAACTACAATATGATGTGAGGTGGAAATTCAAGATTTTGTCGTATTTATCTCTAATCCACCTGTTTAAATGGATTTTATTTATTTTCAAAATATTTAAATATATATTTATTTTACACTAAAATTATCACGATTGTCCTTTTTTCAATGGTTTACAAAACCAATATTTAATAATAATAATAAAAACGTATTTATTGTTAATATTCAAAATAATAAAAAAATAAATATTTTCCAACTCTTATTTATTTATACTTTTATTATTATTATAATTAGTATAAGATCTATCTTAAGGTTGGATATTCAAGGGTGAATATGGATCAAATCTCTCAAGATACAAACCTTTTTTTGAGTGCAAAATTTGAGAAAATGTGTACACCTTTAGAGATTTGATTCCTTAGGACACTTGGTATGTACATCTAGAGTTAAGATGGATTTATGCTAATTCTTAATTTTCACATATATATAAATAGAAATATTCTTATTTTTCATTTTATTAAAACACTGATTAAAATAATAATAATAATGATGATAATTTCAAAAAAAAATCAACAAACTTTACTTTTATACCCATTCACCTCACTCTCACTCACATAATATGGTTCCCCAATAATTTCTTAAATGGGTGAAGCTTCAAGAGGCTTATACATATCTCCGTTAAAAATGATCTAACATATATTTAATTTTCATTAAAATTTATCTTACATACCATTGTTCACTAATTTTTATTATGGGACTTCCCAACTGGGATGACCATTATGAGTAGAACATCTCATGGATATTTGGGAAATGATACGGCCATGGGAAACCCCACCCATTACTCACACAACTTAGAGAGGCCTATTGGTGAGACAATGGAATGGAGTCTAAATGACTCAGAAAGGGTGGTGGAAAATGGTCCTTATGTACAATAATGTTCAACGTGTAAGCATAATCGACCTAGAGGATCTGGTGCCTTCAAGGTGATTGCAAACTTCAATATCATTATATTGTACTAGGCAGTCACTAGTAAGGATTATGCATAGTTTTGTTACAATGGGGAATCACTTCAAAATGTACAGGATTAATCGACATATTCTCTATCTCTAGGTTAAATAGAGCACAAACCATCACTTACCGGCATGTTTAATTTCATGGTTATGAGCCCTTTCATCTTGGTTTACACGTCTTAGCAATTATTTACGAGGGTAGTAGGCTTGTTAGTTTTTTTTGTGTTTTTATTTCTCCATCCCACATTTGGAGCATATAGGATTCACTATTTTTCACATCATCCTTATATTTTAGCTTGTTTCCCACACGTATCCACTCCTCTATATTTCTAGTTACTCCAATTCTAATTTCCTTACCCCTCCTAGTTTTGGTCTCATCTCTTGAGTTGACTCTGCTTGGAATCCTCCACACTAAGACTATCTAGAATCTTTATAAGTTGTTTCCTTTGTACTAGCCTCTTAGTTCCATTCCCCAATATCCTTTTACCCAACTTATTATCTCCAATTTAGTCAACCCTACTCTTTTAATTCTTTATATAACCTTGTCTAGGGGAAGCGTTATCTCTATAAAGGCTTTAGCTCAAAATGTTGAGAGGTCAAGGAATTCGTAGATGAAAAACATGTAGAAGAGGCCCTTATGGCTCGATGGTTTAAGATATTGCTCGTGAGGTAGCCAATAAGTATTGGGTTCCAACTCCCCTTTGGTCCATCTAGAAAATGTCTAATGTTAAAGGGGAAATAAGACTCGGCCACGTTGTCATGCATGATTGTCAAGTCGATGCAGAGATCAATAATTAGCTGCTAGACATAGGCCATTCTAGGTCTCATTACATGAAGTGTTGGAAGACAGTTTAACTATAGTTGCATATTAAAACCTTGGTAGGAAAATTTTCCTCAAGATAGGAATAAATCTTGTGAATATCCCTTTTGCAATTGGATGAGGTTATGCTTTAGTTAAAGGAGATTAAATGTAGGCTTCCTATTCTCTCCATAATATTTAGGACCCTCTGCTAATTGGGTGCATATACGCAGGAAAATCGTTGTCATAGCTTCTAGGATTTAAACTAATCTGCCATAAATAGATATCATGCTTTTGTATTTTCCTTTAGTAGAGCCTATCAAGATCTACAAGGGTAGACAACATAGGAATTATTCAATTTTTTATGAAATTATGGTGAAGATGTATATAAAAAAATTAGATTAAACTATTAACTTATTTTTTGTGATTGGGGAAGTTTCCCAAACAATCAACCAACTGAAATCTTGTAATATATATTTTATTTTTTTATGCTACTATTTATAATATAAAACTAATACTAGCTTTGAAAAGAAAATAAAAAATCATTATGGAACACTTATTCTCTATCAAATCCATTTGTTAGTCTCCATTATGTATAGAAATCAATTTCCAATCAACATTTTCAATAACCATAGTTGACTATTAAAAAAATGTTAGATTTTCTATAGTTTATTGTAATTTTTTGCAAAATTAATGAAAATATTGTTTAAAAAATAAATTTAGGAAAAATGAATTTTCAATTGTTTGATTGGATGAAAAACGTGAAAAACTTATTAACTATGGTTGGATATATATATATATATATATATATATATATATATATTGGAAAAAAAAAATTCATACCCTCCCTCCCACAGGGAGCTCACATGTCAAGCCCGTGAAAATGTGAAGTGTTGTGAGTTCAAGGTCCTATGTTCAAATCCCTGGTTGCTTACCCATGGGGCATATACATATATATATATATATATAGAGAGAGAGAGAGAGAGAGAGAGAGAGATATATATATATATATATATATATATATAAGTCATACCCTCCCCTCCACAAAGAGCTCGCATGGCAAGCCTGTGAAAATGTAAAGTGTTGTGAGTTCAAGGTCCTATGTTCAAATTCCTAGCTGCTTACCTGTGCGCCCAATGTTTGGGGGTATGTGTGTGTGTGTCTATATATATATATATATATATATATGGAAAAAAATAGTCACACCCCCCATAGGGAGGTCATATGGAAAGCCCATGAAAATGTAAAATGTTGTGAGTTCAAGGTCCTATGTTCAAATCCCTGGATTCTTACCTGTGGGCCTGGTGTTGGGGGCAGCTTCATCCACCTAGGGGGTTAGGTGTCATGTCACGTGACTGCAAAACCTGCCCAGTTATTGATTCCCCTAGTTAAAAAATAAATAAGTAAATTTTCCAAGTGGCCTTTAAATCCTATTAAAAAATAGTTATATTTAAAACACAATTTAATAACATTGAAGAGCATATTTGCACTGCATATATGTATTTGGAGTGACATTATTAGACTCTATAAGAAAGTTGTATAGTTGTGGGGTTCGCTCTAATTTCCCTTGTTGGGTTTCCACTACTCTTATAGTCATTCTGGCCCACCATGTTTGGATCGAAGTTGTCAAATCAATATATCCTGATTAAGTTATCAAAGGAAAGGGTAGGATGATTACATGAAGGAGGGGTTGTCAGCTCATCAGTCATCGAATATCAAGAAAGGAAGGAAGTGCTTGAGAGTGGTCTGAATAGGGTGGTTGAGTAAAACTAAAGAAATAAGTAATATGTTGAAGAAGAAATTTATATTGTTTACGTAGTAGCAGATCCATATGTAGATAATGATTACGGGTCGATTGGGAATAACACCTATAATACACATATTTCTTGAAGGTCAGTTCCCTGAAAAGATTGACCGCCCTTTCAATAGTGGGTTAGGGGAGTGGCTAAGCTTGTTCTTGAGGCCATTCATAAAAAACTTGAATGATTGTTTCCACATTGTTTTGTCACAAAGGGCACAATCCAGGCCCTATCGCATACCTTATTTGAAGCATGTCCCATGTTCGAATTTTTCTTTCTATTAAGCACCACATAAGATTTTTTGCTATTATTGGCTACTTAGACTTCCAAAGCATTTTCCACTACCACTTTAACTTAGCAGGGGCGAGATCTGGAATCAGAGTGATGTATCCAAGCTTGGTGACATATACACCAAAAGGGGAGGAACTCTAGATAAGTTTTTCATCTCTATCATTAATCTAATATGAGTTACAATCAAGTCATTTATATAGGAATTCCAGGGATTATGAAAATTTTCCTCTAATCCTAAATCCTCTATAGGCATCCATTCTTGTCTCCAAATAGTGGTTTTTGTCAAGTTGCCAATATGAACAAGTTTTGAAATTCCCCTATCGCATAGGGAGTCAATGAGTGGATAGGGAAGGAAATAGTTTTGGCCACTACTAGGACACAAAACAAGTCCTATCCTAAGTCTAATGCCACTTCCAACCTTCCAGGCCAACCCATTCCCGATGAGATTGAAATAATTAAGAATAGCTCTCCGTACAATAGATATATTTGACTGAGGTTTATCGACCTCCTAATCCAATCTTCCAACAAATCTGGAACAATATATTTTTGAGTGACTACAGTTGTCTCGGGACTTTTTGTTGAGATAAGTCTCCAACCACTTTTTGCAACCAACACTTTGGAAAATAAGAAAAAACTCTTCAGATCCCATCCACCCAGTAATAGGCATTGCTACCTTGTCCCATTTAACCCAGGGCAAAACCCTTTTTCCATCTTACTAGACCATAAGAAATTACAGAAAATTCTTCTAATTTTCTCTAGTATGCCCTTTGTTATCCACGCTAGTGACATCTAGTATACTGGAATCACTTCCATAATAGATTTTATGAGAACTAACATGCCTGCTTTTGAGAGCCATTTATAGCTCCAACCTTTCAAGCCTTTTTTCCACATTTTTTAAAAGCCAGACCCAATTTACTTTTTGTAATAGTTAGGCTTAAGTTTAAAACCCATATATTTCATACCATCATCTAGAGGCCTGACCCAAAAAGAGAGCGAAAAGGCCAATTGACGATTTATCTTCCTCCAAATTGAGGATGGAATAGATATTTTTGTGTTTAATAATCATGCTTTTGGCACGACCAAATAGCTTCAATATTTATGATCATTTATCGAATTCTCACAAAGAGCCATTTCCAAATATGTGTATATCATCTACAAAAATAAGGTGGGTTAACACTATATCCCTCGATATGTATATCACCAGAAAATCACCTCTTCTCTTTGCCTCAACAAGTAATCGACTGAAGCCTTCAACCACCAATAAGAAGAAAAAAGGGGAGAGAGGGTAGTCTTGTCAGAGCCCTTTTTGGGCTTGAAAAATGGTAATGTATATCCATTTATCAAAACTACAAAAGAGACGATCTAAATACAACACATAACCCATGATATGAAATCTGGACTGAACCCAATGTTGTAGGAATAATTTTGATGAATATCTACCTTACTTTGTTGTAAGCCTTAGAGGGATTTATTTTAACCACAACACCTTTCAAATTCAATTTTTTTATGTTATGAAGGCCTTCCTATGCCACCCAAATTTCTTCATGGATCTACCTTCCTTCCAGAAAGCCAAATTGCTCTCGAGAGATGGAATTTGACAAAATGGGTTTGAATCGTCCAACAATCACTTTAGCGATCACATTATAGACAACATTACATAATGTGATAGGGCGAAAATAATCAAAATAAGTAGGGGAATCCACTTTAGGGATGAGTGCTGTGATTTTTGTGTTGAAAGAAGGGAGCATTCTACCTTCCCTTGGGGATTCTTCATTCACTAGTAGAAGATGTTCTCCACAGTGTCAAACATTTTCAAGAAGAATTTAATGGCCCAGCCGTATGGACTCAATATTTTGTCTTTTTGAAAGCTATGCAATACCTTCTTCAACTCTTCCTTTGACACTTCTTCCATCAATGCCTCATTCTCCTTTTCTTCTACAAATCTTGGAAATAATTGAGCGGTTTGGATTACTTGAACAATAGAAGCCCCCTTTGGAGCTCTAAATAAGTTTTTAAAATTTCTTCAGCCCATATCTGCTCAGCCTTCAATATCCACCACCTCTATATCCTCTTGATCTTAGAGCCACCAATTGGTATTACATGGTTTTCTCTCCTTTGCATATGCCTAAAATAAATTGGTGTTCTCATATCTATTCTCCAACCAGATGGATCTACTCTTTAATCTCCACTTTGCCTCCCTTACAGCTAAAAGGCCTTTCCTTCTTTTTTCGAACCTTATTAGTTCTTCTCTGGACTCCTGAGACTCTAATCCTACCTCTTCTCAATTTCCAATGTCTTGAACCCTATTTTTAGTGTTTTCCAACTCTTGTACCTCATCCTACCTTTTCTTTTTTTTCCCTTTCTTTTGATTTTTTACTCTAAGTTTTAAGTTTTCCTCAAATTGAAAGGTTATTTAAGAACCTAAGAAGGGGTCAAAATCTTTCTATAGGGACTATACCAGAGTAAGGAAGTTCTCCTCCTTCAACCAAGATGAATTATTCTTAAATGGGTTATCAGGCTTCTACACATTTTTTTTTATCTCCAGAAACATTTGAGAGTGATATGATATTCCTCCCACCCCTACCCATTGTTTGATGATGGGAAATGGTTAAAAAGATATTCAATATGGAGAAAATAGTCAATTTTTTTGGCCACTCTATCAATGCTTGACTGCCTACTTCTCCATGTGGGAAAAAATTTAATCGGTTCCATGTCCACCAGGCCCCTCTGATCAAGCTTGCTTAAGAAATGATCAGTCAAAGGGTCTGGGGCATCCCTTTGTCCCCAAGATTCAGCGATTCCTAGGGAAAATTATGGGTCCCGCCCCCAAAAAACATCCATATTTCTGAGCAGAGAGTTTCCTATAATTTCGTCACATAAATCCTTTCTATTTTGAGACAGCCCGTAAATGTTTAACAAAGAGAGAAAGACTCCCAATTCTTCTAATAAAATTCTGACCCCAATTCCAGAATGTAAACTCCAAGAGTTTGAGACACATACATTCTTGCAACTCCAACCAACAAATAATCCCCCTAATCTACCACCTGGTCAAGAGCTTAAAGAAACTCTATTTCCGTTGAAATTGGTGGGTCCAACTGGGTATAAAGGGATGATTTCCCCATTTTAAGGAGACTTAATATAGTAACATAATGAAAACTAATGAAATAATTTTATAGCTAATGGTAAAATTACTACATAAACTTATTCTGCTTATTTCCTGGGATAGTACATCTTTGTATGTGATTCAAAGAAAGATTTCACAAAGTAAATAACAATATAGATCATTCAATATTTTAATGAAAATAAGTCATATATGATAAAATAAATTAATTAATTAGTTAATTAATTTAGTTAGTTAAAACTTAATCACATAAAAAGATCTCATCATCTCATACATAATCACAAATCATTCAATCTTGCACATCAATAGTGATAATGAATTATTGTTTTCAAAGCATTTATATCACGAAATAACACATAAGAGATTCACTATCTAATTCAATAATACATAACGATATCACAAAGATAATATTACCTCATGCATTAGTGCTTTGCTTATGAAAAAGATAGCTTTCAAGCTCAGCTTCTTAATTAGATAACTTTGGATCAAACAATAGTGCAAGTTCAAAGTTGTCTTCTCAAAATTTTGGACCCCTTTCTAAATGCATGAAAGGGGTTTATATAACCTATTAGTATTACAAAAATAGTAAACTTAAAATAAAACTCTTCAAAAATTCTTCAACAAACTAAGCTATGATAAAGGAAAGTTAAATTAGTGATTTGTTGCAACAAGAGCTCATGACTATACTCCATATTAATTCTTCATCTTCTCTCTGAGATTGTATATGTCTGAGAGTGGATTCAGCTGGGGGGGATGTACCAGTTGCATGTGCATTTTTCCCGTAAACACTTCATCATTAAGCACTGGAAGAAACTATATTGTTGTGTTCGAGAGACGCCTCCGCACGAGCCACTAAATATGAGGCTTTACTAGAAAATGTCAATAACTTTCAAGGTTCGCTTGTGATAAACTCTGAATGTCTTGAATCTTCCTTTTGGATGTTTCCTGCCAAGGTTGTTTTAAATATTTGACATTTGGAAAGGTGTCCTTTAAGAATTCCTAAATTAGATTGGCTTGCAATAAGATATCTGTAATGAATTTGGTGGAATTTAAGGAAAGATTTTTGGCTCTGATAATAGCCATTTCTGCCTGTTTCATTTTGATGTTCCAATCACCAAACACGATATCCTTCTGTGATTCTTCAATCCGAGGAATATTAGATGATCTCCCCTGAGCACTGTCTTGCCAATCTATATACTCAAAAAAAATCTCGTCGATATCTTCATAAAATGTCCTCAAATTTGAAAGTTGATTTACCAAAGAATCATTGGTCTTTGCCAAGTCATGAATTAAAGTCAATTTATGACAAAAGATAGCATGTTTCTTTGTTAAGAGTATGTCCACTTATGATGCTTCCTTGCAAACTTCATTTATATATGGATTTTCTCTCAGCTGGTCTATCCTTTGTTGCAACTGCAGTGTTTGTACATCCTTGTCCTTCACTTCATATTCAAATTGTATCTTTAAATCATTAAATCTTTTCTGTAGCTTGGTAAGATTTGCTTGCCATTGTTTCTCATTCACTTTCTTTTCAATTTGGAAATTTTGTTCTAATTTAACAATCCTTTGATCCTTTTCTTTCATTAGAAATTGTATTTCTGGAGCTTTATCAATGGTAGCACTAGCATATGATCTTGCAAACTGAGATAGTTTGTTCAATTCATAGTCATGGGTAGTTTGAGTTCCTTTCCAAAGAACTTGAAAAGGAGTCTCATTTGTAACTAGCGCTTGCGATTGTTCTAGCTTTCTTTTCTTCCTTGACCTCCTCATTACTGCTTTATGCTTTGGATTTTAAAATATGTCCAAAGACGAGATTTCTTTGAACTTGAGGACTATCTTAGTAGTAGGAAATGCAAGAATTATCTCCATATCATCGACAACAGTCGATTGATTGGCAATCTCAGCATTAATATTATTCTTGGGAGTTTTAGGAATAATATCCCCTTGGGAAGCCTCAACAATAAACGAGGTTGTCCCTGTAGTTTCTCGAACCTGCTCTATCTCTTTTCTAACTATAACTTGCTCTTCTTGTATATCGGTCGAGACACCTATAACCCAAGTTTTTGTTGTTGTCAAAACACTGTAGAACTCCTCCCATACTTCATCCAATTTGTTCACCTCTTTAATTTCACTTGTTTGCTCAATAGGTATACTAGCCATTTCGGAGACTTGAGAAATAATTGGATCTTTTTAAGAGGAAGCTGATGCATCTGAAGCTTCTGAGTTCTGTTGAAACTATTTTAACAAGGATTCTGGAAAATGAGCTATTCTTCACTGGCGATATTGATTGAATTTAATCAATTCGTCAGGATTTAAATAGTTTGTTGCTAATTTCTCTACCATATAACAATCTGGAACCATTTCAAATAAATCATCAAACTTGTCAAGCTCGCTTGAAAACGGTTTGAGCTTAGCCTTTGTTGTAACATCTTTCGCTACGCCATGAGGGTCATATGGCCTGTTTAGTATGGTTGGAAAACTAAAATATTTTAATTGTTCAATTAATTAAGGAATGCTTGAAATTCTCTAAGGCATAGGTACCAGAGCAGATGGGAAAACATGGGTAAGCGAATTTCTTGGCATCTTTAAGTACTTTAGTTAAGCCCTTACCAACTGTTTGATAAGCGACTTCCTTGGCCATCAATTTATCTGGGACAAGAACGGGAAAACATGAGGATGGGCAAGGCTACTAAAAACCCAAATGTAAGTAAATGACTCTTCCCTAAACCACTTTTCTATAGGATTTAGGTCTTTATTGGCTTCTACAATAAGTCTAGGGGATTTTCTACCAAAGACGTCTTGGTGGATAGGGAGCATGACTTCATGACAGATTTTGTAGAAGTGAGCATGATATTTGGATTCCCAAAGGATATCGAGATAAACACATATAGGACTAGGAAATTGGTCCGGCCATTTCCATCCAAGAGATGGAAAATCATAAGAAAAACAAATTGCATCCATGACATAAGCACCCATAAATAAATGAGGAGACGTTATTTCAAAAACATTTCACTTTTTTCTATAATTTCATATTTGGCTGGTCAAATTGTTGGATAATTTAGTCACCCAATCCATGATATAGCCATCAGTAGAGGCTTCTATTAATGGCACCCATTCTTCAGAGGATTTCTACGTATTTGGATAACCATAGAGGGGACATAACATAGCAGAAATATGAGAGAAAGGGCCAACAATAGAGGCTAATGAATACATACCCCTGTCCTCTCGCTTTTGTTTTTTCGGGTCCCTTCTCCATTCTCTGATCAGGTCCACAAGGTTTGGATTCTCTTGCATGAATTTTTGGATGAATTATGTATCATACCTTTTCTAAGGTTGAGGTAGATGATACATTTTCCTTAAATCCTCAGCTTTAAAATACCCAACAACTATCATCTTCGGAGTTATAAATGTTATGTCTATAATGTCCCGCTGGTCGACAACCCATCTCACCATATTTTTATATGGTATAATTTTAGAGCGGGCAACAATTCTGTGAAGAAATGAATTGGCCACATCATTCCATGCGGTGCCATTAATTGAAGGAGAATCGTTAGTAGTAGTAATATTTTCACAATTATTCTCATATTTTCATCCTTGAATAGTTTGTATATCACCCCATGGAGGCGGAACCTGCATCTGCAGTGCATGTAGTATCTATAAACAATGGAGACATCTCAGACACTTCTTCAGGTGGAAAGACTGGTTCTTGTTGTATTACGAACTTTCTCCTTGCCTTCATTATTCTTTACATGTCCTTTAACTACTCTTTATTAGAATTTACCTGTAAAGAAACAAACCAAAATAAAAAGCAAGAGCTTTGAAGGATGCAAATAGTCATATCAATTCAATGTGATTTTTATGGAAATCCTTTCACATTAACTAAAAATTATTACAAATCAACAAAAACCTCGAAATTAGACTATGCAGGGTGGTCATTTAATTTTCAAACATTTGTTCACGTGATACTGACACTTGTCATTATATCGGAAAATATTTTGTCGGCATCTGGTATCGAGTGACATTACATATCTCAACGATCTGTGATTTTCAAAAAGCATATAGGCACGAGATCTATATTAGCGAAATATCGGAGTTGAACAGAATGTGATATTGACATCTGTTAATTGACAGAATGCGATATCGGCTCAACATTTCGCATTTTGGCATATCGCAATTTCATATTTCGGCATATCGCAATTTCTCATTTTGGCTTATCACAATTTTTATTTTCGTTGTTTAGCTTTTCGATTATTCTGTGAAATCCCCAACACCATGCGTACCTTTTAGTAAGATCGATTTTTATGGATTTTTCTTTTATTTGTTATGATTTCAGGTTCGTTAGACTTCTAATTCATCTTCTAAAACTAAAAAAGGATTCCTCAAATGTTATGAAACCATCTCACAAAAAGATAGAAAAGATAGATCAATGCCTTAGAATTCAGCCTCTTCGAGGGGGCAACCTCCTTTACATTACATAAATGAAAAATTCTTGGATGATACAAATGACAAAACCTCCTTTCTATATATAGGAGTCTATGGGGTCACAATATAACCAAGCTGACTTAACAATAATAATATAAAGGCACAAAAATAACAATAGAGGGATTCTATGGGGCACAGTAATAACAATATGGGGACAATAGGGGCACAACAATATTAATAAGGGATAAAACTACAATATTAATGGGGGAATCACTAGTATTATAGGGACCTAACATGCCCCTCTCCTTCAAAAAAGTGTTGTCCTCAACGCTTGAGTAGTTTTGGATGCTTCTGTATAAAATTCTCATCCTCCCATGTGGAATCTTCAGCGGATAAGTTCTTCCACCTGATGAGATACTCCGAAATTGATCGATTTCATAGCTATCGAGTTCTTGTTTCTGTGACTGCTTCCGGTTCCAATATAATTTTTCCTTCCTCATCAAGTTCTGGAAATATTGTTTGAACTGGGAGCTTGTCGCCTATAACCTTCTTTAAACATGAAACATGGAAAACTGGTTGCACTTGAGAAGCTGTAGGAAGCTCCAATTTGTATGCCATAGTACCAATCTTTTGCAACACCTTGTACGGACCATAATACTTTGGTGATAATTTATTATCCTTCTTAGCTTGCTTGAGGGACATTTGTTTATATGGTTGTAGCCGTAGGAATACCCAGTCACCTACATCAAAACTTCTTTCGCTGCGATGTTGATCTGCTTGTTGTTTCATTCTATTCTACGCCAACACGAGGTTATCCTTTAAGAGTTGGAGAACTTGTTGTTGATGCTCGATGTGATGTTCCACTACTTGAACCTTAGAATTTTCTCTTAAATATGATGTGATGGATGGTGGCTGATATCCATAAAGTGCCATAAATGGGGTCATTTTTGTTGCACTATGGAAGGAAGTGTTATACCACCATTCAGCTAGAGGCAACCATTTGACCCATTATGTCTGTTTATCAGATAAAAAGCAACGAAGATAGCCTTCCAAACATTTGTTTACTGTCTCAATTTTCCCATCAGATTGAGGATGATAAGATGAGCTATGAGCTAACTAAGTACCAAGACAAGAAAATAATTTTGTCCAAAAATTTCCAGTGAAAATGGGATCTCTGTCACTTACAATAATCTTTGGGTTTCCATGTAGCTTTTGAATTGTTTCCATAAATGCAGTAGAAACTGTACTAGATTTAAATGGATGTGATAATGCACAAAAGTGTGCATACTAGGTAAGTCTATCAACTACCACCATGATGACACTCTTTCCCTCAGACTTGGGTAAACCTGTGATAAAATCCATTGAAACCTCCTCCCAACGTTGGCTTGGAATGGATAAAGGTTGTAATAGACCTGGGGTCTTAATTGTTTCAAATTTATTTTGTTGGCAAACCAAACATTCCGCCACAAACTTTTGAATATCCGATTTAAGGCCATACCAAAAAAATTTCCTTCTTAACCCCAAGGTAAGTTTTTTAAAATCCTGAGTGCCCTCCTAAGGGAGCAGTGTGCAATTCCATAAGAATCTTTTGTTTGAGTTGGGAATTCTTACAGACGTATAACCGATCTTTGTACCATAACGAATCATTTTTCCAGCTAAATGTATCAGATGTATTGGAATCTTGTTGTAACTTTCGAATAAGTGCCCACACTTCTTCGTCATTCTTCCATTCCTCCCTTGCTTCATTTATCCAATCTAGTTGGATAATAGAAATGGCGCACAACAATGCTTCCACATCCTCATTCTTTCTTGAGAGTGCATTTGCCACAACATTTTGCTTCCCTTTTTTGTAGATGATTTCAAAGTCATAACCCAACGTCTTTGTGACCCATTTTTGTTGCTCTTGAGAGGATAATCTTTGTTCTAAAAATTATTTAAGGCTATAATGATCTATTTTTACCTTGAAGTGTCTTCCCATTAGGTAGGGTTGCCATTTCTTAAGTGCATGTAGTATTGCCAACATTTCCGTCTCATAAATAGCTTTGTGTAAATACTTTCCCTTGATTGGACGACTTTCGAAAGCAATGGGTCTTTCATCTTGCATTAAAATAGTACCAATTCCATTTCCTAAAGCATCACATTCCATAATAAAGGTTTTTGTGAAGTCTGGTGTAGCTAAGACCAGTGCTTGGCACATTGCCTCTTTAAGATGTTCGAAGGCCTTTGTTGCTTCTGGAGTCCATGAAAATGCATCTTTCTTCAATAATGTTGTTAGAGGTGCTGCTATTTTCCCATAATTCTTAACAAACTTGCGATAATACTCTGTCAACCTAAGAAATCCTCGCAGATGCTTTATGGATGTGGGGATTTCCATTCCTTAATGGCTTTAATTTTTCTAGGGTCTACCTTAACTCCGTCATGATATACAATATGACCCGATATTCCACCTCTTGTACTCCAAAGAAACATTTGGATCTTTTTGCATATAATTGTTTCTCCTCCAATAGTTGTAGCACCCTATCAACATGTTCAACATGATCCTTCCAAGACTTTTTGTAGATTAGTATATCATCAAAAAATACTAACACAAATTTTCTAAGGGTTTGAAAATGGAATTCATCAAACCTTGAAATGTAGAAGGTGCATTGGTAAGGGCAAAAGGCATGACCAAAAATTCATAATGAACCTCATGAGTTCTAAATGTTGTTTTCAGAATGTCTTCAGTCTTCATTCTGATTTGATGATATCCTGAACGAAGATCCAACTTGGTGAAGTAAATTGATCCCTGCAATTCATCCAATAATTCATCAATGACAGGAATGGGAAATTTATCTTTAATAGTGAGCTTGTTGAGCTCCCTATAATCCGGACACATGCACCATGACTCATCCTTCTTGTGCACCAATACTACTGGAGCAGAGAAAGAACTTTGACTAGGTTGAATTATACCAGCCTCTAACATTTCTGCAACCATACGTTCAATTTCACTCTTCTGGGCATAGGGATATCTGTACGGCTTGATGTTTGGAGGAAAACTTCCTGGAATCAAATGAATAGCATGATCACGATCACGAATAGGTGGGAGACCTTTGAGAGTCTCAAGTAACTTGGAATGATTGTCCAAGAATTTTTGGAGATCTGGAGAAATAGATGATTTCGATGTGGAAACATCTAGTGAACATAATTGTGCAATTACACCTCGTTGTTCCTTTTTTAGAAGCTTTGTCATACCATTAGAGCTGATTATCTTTCCCGGTTTCCCTACAATACCCCTTAATTCAACTTCCTTTCCTTCCACAGAAAATTTCATGAAAAGTTCTTGAAAATTAAAAGTTACTGTACCCAAGGATTGTAGCCATTGGACTCCTAGTACAACATCAGCACCTCCCATTGGAATGGAAAGCATTGGGCTATTCAATACATGTTCTCGCATGGATAGCTTGATATCATGGCACTTTCTAGAGCAATTTATGGTTCCTCCACTTGCAACCATCACTTGACACTCTGGTGCTGGATATAGGGAGCAATTCAATTCTTTTGCTATCTTACAATGAATAAAATTGTGGGTGATTCGTGAATCAAGCAACACTATTACCTTTTTCTTCTTGATATGTCCTTCTAGCTTGATAGTTTGAGGAGTGGTAATTCCAGCCAATGCATTACAAGATATGGTCGGATTCATTACTTCTTTATCTAGGGTTTGTTCCTGGAGTATATCCTCTTATTTTGACATTTCTTGTTCCTTTTCTTCCTCCTCTTCACAATCTATGTAGAATAATTTCTTCTCAGCACACTTATTACCTTTAGTGTATTTGCCATCGCAACTGTAACAAAGCCCTTTTTCTCTTTTTTCTTCCAATCGTTGTGGCGTCAACCTTATAGGTTGTGGAAGGCTAGGGGCAACAACACTTCCATCTTTATAGTTGTGAGTGGTAGGCTTCCTAGTTGCCATAATTTTGCTTTCCATTTTTCTTTCTAACCTGAATGCCTTCTCATTGAATTAGGTTCCCAAAGGCGAACCTCATGTTGGATATTATCCTTTAAAGTCCCTAAAAACACATCAATCCTATGCTCCTCTGGAATATCTTTTACCCTTATGTTCAATTTTTGGAAGTCCTCAATGTGCTCCATCATTGAACCCGTTTGTTTGAGACTTATCAATTGGCTAAAAAAGGTGTTGCTTTTTGTATCCTCATAATGTGCTATCATTTCTTCCGTAAAAATTGCCCAAGTGACAATTTGTTTATGAGAGCAAAGCCATCGATACCATACAAACTGATTTGGTTCCAAATATAAAGTTGCAATACATACCTTTTGTGTGTTTTTCACATTATGGAGATCGAAAAAATGCTCCATCTGTACTATCCATGTTGCGGGATCCTTGCCATCAAACTTCATCATATCAATTTTTAGAATATGGTGGTTCTTCGATCCAACATTAGAGTCGATGAAATCATGATTAACATTTATTTTGTTCTCTATTATGAGTTTCCTTTACTACCCTTTCACCATTAGTAAGCATTTCTTGTAGAAACTTTGTCAAATCTGTCTTCTTGTCTTCCATGCCTATCTTCAAATCTATCTTCAAATCATCCAGCTTAGCTTCCATGTCATTCACCTTAGCTTCCACACCATACATATTAGCTTCTACATCTTTCCTTAAACCATCCATCTTAGATTCTATTACTTTTTGTGCGAGTGATATTTGTTGCAGTTGGTCTCGTAATTTTGATATATCATGTTGCATTTCTTCCTCTTCTTCATGAGTCATGCTAGAGCTTTTAGGTTGCTTACTAGATGTTTGCATTTTCTTTCCTTGGGGCACCAATTACCGATAATAATGCTTTAATATGCCCTTTGAATTCCTTCAAACTAATTTTTCAAACCAAGCTTATGCAAAAATTAAAAAAACTACACACCTTTTTTCACTTTGTAGGAGCTCAATATTGAATTTGATGTATCTCTGTAATTTCGGATCATCCAGTTCTAAAATTGTGACCTGCAGCAGCCCTCTGAATCCTCTTTCCAATGCCACTAGTCTTATCAAATTCAAATTCTCCAAGAAAGAGTTATGCACAATCTCCCAGGATGACCTGATTATATACATTTTCAGAAGAGCGAACTTATATGAAGTGCCACGTCTCACTTTTTTGACCTTCGGATCTAAAAAATATACAAAGGAAACTACAGTCTGTCCTATTTCTGTAACTTCTTACAAAATTGTAATCTGATGCTCAAAACAAAAGTTATGAGGATTTTCCCCAGGTCACCTGTTTGGAATGTAATTGGGCACTCTGAAACAAGGCCAACTTCCTTAGATCATATCTCTGCAAATATATCACTAAAATATCTTAAGTTTAGACCCAAGGTTTAGAACAATTTCAGCCAAATGGGTTTTGTTGGTAGCATCTGAAACGTCGCAAAAAAAAGTTATAGCTCAAATGCCACAATGACTTGTTTGGAGCAGCGAAACCCTAGAATCCAAAGCTCTGATACCAAATGTTATGAAACCAGCTCACAAAAAGATAGAAAAGATAGATCAACGCCTTAGAATTCAGCCTCTTCGAGGGGGCAACCTCTTTTACATTACATAAATGAACAATTCTTGGATGATACAAATGACAAAACCTCCTTTCTATATATAGGAGTCTATGGGGTTACAATATAACCAAGCCAACTTAACAATAATAATATAAAGGCACAAAAATAAAAATAGAGGGTTTCTATGGGGCACAGTAATAACAATATGGGGACAATAGGGGCACAAAAATATTAATAAGGGATACAACTACAATAGTAATGGGGGAATCAATAGTATTATAGGGACCTAACATAAAATGTTTTATGCCCTTATTCATAAACTTTCATGTTTTATTCAAAAATCAAAGTGTAAAAATAAAACTTATCCTATTTTCTCTTAACAAAGAAGGATTCTATCCTAAAAAATTTGAAGGGTTCCCATTATTCTTTCTCTTAAGTCTAAAGATAATGGCGGGTCATTGAGTACCACAAAAAATGGCGACACACTAGACGAAACAGTTAATCTCTGTAAGATGTCAATCTTTATCAAGAAATTTCTATAGAAATTTTAAAAATGAATGAAATCTAGATCGATATAGATAACTTTGAAATGAAATAAATTGTTTTATTGTAAAATTTCTCGAGGTTTTTGATATATGAAAATATTTTTGTGTAAATCAATTACTCATAAGTTGAAAAGATAAAGTAAAAACTATTAGAAGCTTAGCATACTGAATAAACTTATTAGTCATTGGTAGAGCCATTGCTGCCATCAGGCGTTCATAGCATCTACAGGGTTACCATTTAACCAAAATGAATGAGTATCCCATCCATATTATAATAAGATTCTTTAGAGGCAATGAATTTTCTTTTTTTCTTTTTTCTTTTTTTATTGTTTATTTTTTGCTTTAAAGTCATTATCTTGGTTTGGTAGCTAGAAAATGGTAATGTCATTCACAAGTTGTAATAGAATTGAACAAGACGATTCGTGATGATATCTCTTGTCTCAAAGTCTGGTGACTAAGAGCCACTATCTTGGTTTGGTTTCCAATAGTGATAATGTCAATTTTATTAGTTTCCTAAGATCATGGTAAGTAGGCTCGTGATGAGACCTCTTAATTTTTAAGATTTTTTATATTTTTGAATTACACTATGGAAATTTTTAAAATAAATGGATGTTGGTTTCATTTACTCTTTATGAGTCTTGGATGACTTTTTTAAGTAGAATATGCTAAAGACTTCATAGTAATTTCTTCTTTTACAAAGATAACTTTTCAAAACCAATTCACAACAAATAGGTTTTTTAAAGATTTTCAAACCAAAATATTTCACAACTAAATGATTATATTATTTCAAAACTTTAAAATAGGTTCAATACTTAGATTCCAATTTAAAGTTTTGATTTCTTAATTTTTCCTTAAATAAGTTTAACAATTCAAAAATAAAGAGAAACTTCCAATGTGTTTTTAAAAAGCGTAGTACTTTTAATAACAAAAGGAAATGATATATAAAAATTATTTACATATTGTACAAAAGAACTCATGTTCTTTCAAGAAAAATATTTTTTGAGTATAAGTCCATTAACAAGAAGAATTTCCTTCTTCCCTTATAAATCTTGCAAGATGAAAGTTGATGGACCTATCTTCCCAAAATTCTGAAAGGGACCAAGCCAGAGTTTTTGAAATTTTGTATGTTTTCCTTTTTCCTCATGCACTTTATGCCATTTCAAAATTAAGTCTCTAATTTCAAAAGTTTTATCTTTGACTGAACTGACATCAAATGAAGCTTTAACCAATTGTTGATGGTGAGAATGGACTAACTTAGCTTTATTTCTTTCTTCTTCCAGCTTTAGGATTTAATACATTCATAATTTTAAGGCAGAAGAAGGTTGTTCTTCAGTAAATTGAACTGGGGTTGATGAGGGGAGAGGTATATTTGGAGGTAGGATAGAATTTTTCCCGTATACCAGATGAAAAGGAGAAGCACCTATTGAGGTTTTCTCGATTATTCTATCATCCCATAAAGCAAATATTAAGGCTTTTTGCCAGTTCTTTTGATTTTGGTTGATAGTTCGTTTGATGATCCTTATAAGATTTTTATTAGTGGATTCTACTAAGCCATTTCCCTGAGGGTAATAATTTCCAGAACCCTTAAGTTTAAATCCTCTTTTTAAAGCGAATCCATTCATTACATTTCCAGAAAAATAAAAAGCATTGTAAAAAATAAGAGCATGAGGGATACCAAACCTGGTAATAATAAATTGATCAATGAATTCAATGATTCTCTCATAATTGGCTAGCTTCAGAGGTATTTCCTCTACCCATTTCGTAAAATAATCTATTGCAGTCAAAATATACCTATGTTGTTTGGAAGAATGAGGAACAATCTCACGTATTATGTCTAGTCCCCATTGCTCAAAAGGTTATTCGATGTTGACTAGTTGCAAGGGAATGGAAGGTTTCCTTTGTCTTCCTAAAGCGGTTTGACAAATTTTTCATCTTCTTACATACATGTGGGTATCTTTGAATAAAGTTGGCCAATAATATCCAACATGCAGAATTTTGTGAGCCGTTGTATCTCCACTATAATGTCCACCTGCCAGTCAATCATGCAGTTCTTGTAAGACTTTTTATGCTTCAGTTTTTTCCAAACATATTAATAAAACATAATCATCATTTTTCCTAAATAACACATCATTGATAAGTTGATATTGGTTGGCTTTCAATCTCAAGGCTCTATTTTTCTTAAAATCTAGTTCAAGTGGAGCATAACCATTTTTCAAATAAAAGATTAAGTCAGCATATTGAGACTGAGTACTAACAGGGAGTACCTTTGTGATTTGTTCAATATTAGTTGTTACGTCATCTATTGATGTATCATTCATTCCTGTGACTAACCTGCAAAAAACTTGACCTTTTATAATTTTAGCGGGTTTGATTTCTAGATCATATTCTTGTAATGCAGTAACCCAATTAGCTCTTTTCTCCCATATCCTTTTGAATAAGAAATTTCCTGACTGGTGAGAAAGGAACAATAACTTTAACATGAGTTTTTTAGAAGAAAAGGTCTAAAATATTTGATAGATTTGTAAACGGAAAAGGCTTTCTTTTCTACTCCTGAACAATTTAATTCAATGAGTCCTTGAAAATTTGAGCTGAAAAAAGCAATAAGAGCTTCAACTTTCTATTCATTTGGTTGCGTTAAGACTGCTGAATATGATAACTCACAGGCAAAAGTATATAAAATAAATTGATCAGAAAAATTGGGGGTTGATAGAGAAGGGGCATCAATTACAACTTGTTTGATTTCTTTAAATGCTTCTCTTTCATGACCACCCCATTTAAAAAGTGAATCATTTTTATCATTGTTTGTAATGGTAGGACAATTTGAGAAAATTTGGGGACAAATATCTTAACAAAATTGATTTGGCCAAGAAAAGATTGCATTGATTTTTTGGTATGTGGTAATGTAATTTCTGAAATGGTTTTAATTCTTTCTGGATCAATACAAATTCCATGTTTGGATACAATAAAACTAAGGATTTTACCTTCACTAAGAGCAAAAAATGATTTATTGGGCTTTAGAGAAATTCCATACCTTCTGCATCTTTCAAAGATCTGCTTTAAATCATGTAAATGGTTATTTATCTTCTTTGAATATATGGTAATATCATTAAGATGTACCACAACAGTTTTAGTAATAAACCCTTTGAAATCAATGTCCATCGCTCTTTGGAACATAGCTCCTGCATTCATTAATCCAAAGGGAATTTTATGATATGCATACATTCCCCACTTCATTCTGAAGGTCATTTTTAATGTGTCTTCTGGATGAACCAGGATCTTATTGTGTCATGAAAATCCATCTAAAAAATATATTAGTTCAGAACTAGAAACTCGTTGCAAAAATTGTTCCATTGATAGGAGGTGAAAATTGTCTTTTTGACATTATTTAAATTCTTGAAATCAATACATATGTGAATATCACCATTCTTCTTTCTAACCGGTACAAGATTGGAAACCCATTTGGAATATCTCACTGGAACGATGATTTTAGCTTTTAAAAGTTTATTCAACTTGCTTTTAATGTGAGTTTCCAAATTTGGATGTATCTTCCTAAGTTTTTGCTAGATGGTTTTAACATTTGGTACCATTGGGATGATGTGTTGAATGATGGAGGCATCATAAGTTTTCAGATCTTGATAATTCTAAGAAAATATATCTTTATATTTCGTTAACAAATGAATAAATGCATTTCTTTCTTCATATGAGAGACCAAGACCTAAGTTAATATTTTGGGGTTTTATATCATATCCTAGGTTAACTAATTCAAATCTCAAAGTTTAACTTTGAAGTTTGCAGTTGTTGACCTTTTTAAACCTGTCTTTAAGATCATAAAGATCCTCAAGCTTAACTACAGGTTTTGGAAAAGCATTTTTTTCCTTTGATTTATTCAATTGATAAACATGTTCTTCCTCATCAATTACTTGGTCAAGATAGGATTCTTCGAATGCTAAAAATTCTAGGATATCTCTATCATCATTGAATACTTCCCAATTGGTGACATTATCAGGAATGGATGGGCGAAAAATCAACTCTATAGTAAATATGTCTAGACTAAAATATTTGGATGGGATTAATTTGGATGCAATGTTGGCTAAAATTTCAGCACTGACATTCCGTATTCTTGGTATTAGAGAAATATTGAATGCTACAAAATGTGAAGAAAGATTTTGAATTAAGGATTGATAATGTCTAAGGTGGTTTGAAACACAATGAATATTGTTTCTGACTTGTTTTATAACGATTATAGAATCGCCAAAGACTTGAAGATATTCAACACTAATATTTATCGCTTTATACAATCATTGTACTAATGCTTCATATTCTGCAATATTATTAGTACATTCAAATTCTAGCCTACATGTTAGCATAGTTTTTTCACCAGTAGGGCTTATTAATATACATCCAGATCTTGCACCTTCACTAGATTTAGAACCATCAAAACAAAGTGTCCAAAATAAATATTCATGTTTATTTACAACAATACCTACAACATTAATACATCGAGTCAAATATGTTTGCGAATAATTTTTAATTTGATAAGAAACAAAGTTCGCTAAAAAAGGAGATTCATGAGCTTTAAAACTTCCAAAGAAAGATTCTGAAGAATAATTGCCAAGGTTGTTATTTGTAAACAATACAAGCTCATTATCTTCATCCAAATCAGTAACCAAGTGTTTCATATGCTTTTCTCTATATACCTGAATCTGATTCGGTTTGTCATTGTAAGGAAGCCAGATAAGCGGCCAATCTGTGGCAAAATAACCATGTACTTTCTTCGACCAATTGATCTGAAAATGAAACTACTTATATTTGTTGTTCAAGGTATTCATTTCCATTAAATAATATGTACAAACTGTTACTCATGTCTTGCAATTGAAACAAAGTGTTTTTGGTAAATTTTTGAGTCTTATGAGTGAAGGAGTGTTATTTGATTTTACTATTTAGCATATTAAATCTGAAAAACACAGCAAGAAAAATCACATAATATAACACAGTAGCTTATGAGGCAGTTCACCCCTCCTGGGCTACATCTGTCGGGTCCAAAGCCCCCAAATGGGCATGTCCTTGCTCTTATTAGATGCTCAAATTGGTTATACAGTGATAAGAAAGCCTAAATAGGCAAAATAAGCTGTGGAAATGAGTTTAGAACACAGAAAATAGTAAATATTGGCTTTTATTTCACCTCCAATGATTAACCATAGCCCAATACAGCTCCAACACTCCCTAGGCCCTGATGGCTCTCCAAGCTTCTTTGTGGAAAAAGTACCTAAAGAACAGCTCTGTTGGCTCTGCAACCTATACCATTAGCTCTGGAATGCTCAGAATACTCAAAATCAAAAAAAAAAAATCGCTCAAAAAGGTTCTCCCTAGTGAAAGTTATGACTAACAGAAGTTTTGTCTAATCTGGCCTAAGAAAACTCCACTAAACTTGGAGTAAATGCAGTTAACCCCGCTAACTTTGGCAAACTCCGCCCAGAATGGCGCACCCCGCCAAATTTGTCGGAACCATTAGAGGTTACATTTAATGTTTGGGGTAGTGGTCACATGGACCAACTAAACCCTCGCCGGCGGAACCGTGAACGGTTAGGAAACCAAACATTAAATATAATTATTGAGCTATAGTGGTTAAGAACCACTCATAGCCCACCCGTTTGGCAGCGTGGAGACCTGGGGTTGAATCCTATAGACTGCAATAAAATTTTATGTAACCTCCGCTTCTCCAACCAGGGGCCACATGGCGGCCTCCTGGTAGGCCATGCGGCGCCCATTGATTGGTCTTCCCTATACACAGTGATTCTCATATCCAACCTAAGAATGCCAAGTGTCGAAACATGATTGGATAGCATGGAATATTCCAAGGAATATTCCCAAAATATTCTTTTTTTAATATTTGCCAAAGTCAAAAGTAAACCCTGGTCAAACTAATTTTTGAAGGAAATTGTAAACTTCAAACTTGAATAACTTTCACATACAGTGTAGGATTTTAGTGTTGTTCATGGCTATAGGATCATATCGACGAGACCTATCCTGTCATTCTAGTTTCAACCAATTCTGAGTAATTCAAAATTTGAGCATTTTTTCCACTTAGGACATGATCACCTGATCACACCTCCCAAATGGGAAGCTTTTGGACCCCAAAAGCCTTCAATTACCTGTTAAGAAGGTGAGGGTATAGCTCCCTCACCTTTTCCACCTCCATCCACTTTGCCTTACTTGATTTGCTGCCTTTAAGACCAACCCGAACATAATCAACATTTCCCCTCCTCGAAGTGTGTGTCCTTCTGTCAAGGATAGCATCCTCTTTCAACTCATCCAAAAATTCTAGCGAGAAATCATCTATGGATGGCAGCTGAATGTCACTTTCATGACCAGCAATTAAAGGAGGTTCATACAAACGTAAATTTTCCACATTCACAACGAAATACATTTGCATATATGAAGGCAAATCTAGTTTAAAAGCATTATTTCCAACTTGTTTAAGGATCTTGAATGGACCATAATGAATAGGCTTCAACTTTTTACCTTCTCCTTGCATTCTTTCCTTACTAATATGTAGCCATACCTCATCTCCTTCTTGAAACTTATGATCAACTCTATGTTTATCATGTCTCTCCTTGTACTTGCCTTGACGGTTTTCAAGTTGTTCTTGAACTTGTTGATGTATGAGCTGAATTATTTCAATGAACATGCAAGATTTGTCAATGTCACTATGGCCATCAATGGCAACATCCTTCTCAAGAATGAAATCTAAAGGTGACTTAGGAAAATACCCAAAACAAGCTTCAAAAGGTGAAGTATTTGTAGAAGAGTGCTTGGCCGGTTGTAAGCATGTTGAATGTAATACAAGTGCTCATCCCAAAGCTTGGGATGCTTGTTGCAATAACCTCTCAAAAGATGTACAATGGTTCTGTTCACTACCTCTGTTTGGCCATCTGTTTGTGGATGGAAAGCAATACTCTTCCTCAACTTGGTGTCCATCATCTTCCATAGATTGGACCAAAAATTCCCAACAAATCTAGAATCCCTGTCACTAACAATAGAAGTAGGCAAGCCATAATGAACCCATACATGTTGAAAATATAAATCAGCAGTTTGTTTAGCAGTTATAGTTTTCTTACATGGCATAATAATACACATCTTGTTGAATCTATCAACTACTACATAAAGATAATCATGTTTCTTTCTAGATAATGGTAGACCTCCTTCAAAATACATAGAAACACTTTCCCATGGTCTAGAAGGTACCGGCAATGGCGTATATTATCCAAGCTTCCTATTGCTAGGCTTGCTTGTAGCACATAATGAACAACTTCTAATGAAACGTGAAACACTATCTACCATGTGAGGCCAATAACAATACCTCTGTAAATGTGCCACCATTTTGCTTACCCCAAAATGTCCAGCAATAAGAGAAGAATGAGCTTCTCTCATGATACTTAGTCTCTCTCCCTGTGGTATACATAACTTTCCCATATGAAACAGAAAATTATTATGCAAATGATAATCATTCTCCTCAACATGATTCCCTTCACTCAAGTTAGCATACATATCCTTAAAATCAACATCTGATGCATACTGTTCTATGTAACTCTCATGTACAATAGAATCATTCTTAAGTAAAGTAGTAGCACTAATAATAGGCCTTGAAAGCATATCAGCAACTTTATTGAAAATACCTTTCTTGTACCTTATTACCAAGTGAAATTGTTGTAGGAAGCCCATCCATCTGAAATGTCGTGACTGCTGTAATTTACTTTGCGATTGCAAGTACTGTAAAGGCCGATGGTCGGTATGAACAATTGTTTCTTTGCCCATCAAATAGTGTTTCCACTTTTTGATGCTTTGTACCAACGCATACAACTCCTTATCATATGTAGGATAATTCACAACAGCACCATTAAATGTTTGAGAATGAAATGTGATAAGCTTACCATGTTGTAAGAGAACTACACCCATGGCGTAATCACTAGCATAGGTCTGAATCTCGAATGGTTGTCTCAAGTCCAGTAATGCAAGAACTAGAGCTGAACTTATCTTTTCTTCCAAAGACTCGAAAGCTTTCTATTGCTTTCCTCCCTATTGGAAAGCACGCTTCACAATTGTCACTACATGCATAGGAGCTGCTATGGCAGAGAAGTTAGAAATAAACTTCCTCCAACACTGAGCTGCACCCAAAAAACTTCTTACCTCTGTAATGGATTTGGGAGTCGGCCAATTCACAATAGCTTCTACCTTAGACAGGTCAATTCTCAAAGCACCTCCTCCTACTATGTGTCCCAAATAAACCAAATAAGTCTTTCCAAATTCACACTTTGACATTTTAAGAAATAACTGATTTTTCTTCAAAATATCAAGTACTTTCTTAAAATGCATGACATGCTCTTCTCTAGTCGTGTTGAAAATTAAGATGTCATCTAAGTAGAAAATAACAAAATCATCAAGAAAAGGATGTAAGGCATCATCCATTACCCGCATGAACGTTGCAGGTGCATTGCATAAACCAAACGGCATAACAAGCCACACAAAAAGTCCTTGTTCGGTTTTAAAAGTTGTCTTCCAAATGTCACTTTCTTCAATTCTAACTTGATGATAACCACTACGTAAGTCTAACTTAGTGAAATATTTAGCATCTTTCAGCTGATCTAACAAATCATCTATCCTTGGGAATGGGTAATGATTCTTTACTGTTATTTTGTTCAATGCCCTGAAATCCACACACATGCGCCAAGTTCCATCTTTCTTTGGAATCAACACTATCGGTGACCCACATGGCGAAGTGCTTGGTCTTATGAAACCTTTGTCCAACAAGTCTTTAATTTGCTTCTTTATTTCAACATTCTCCATGATAGACATGTGGTACATGCCTATGTTAGGAAGAGGACAATCTGGATGTAAATGGATTTCATGTTGAATCTCCCTTTTAGGAGGCAAACCGATTGGTTCCTGAAACATCTCATTATGTGCATCAACTACATCATATAAATCTGATTTAAGCTTGGAATCACAATTTTCAAAGGACTCATGATTCACATCAACCTTAGGCTTGATCATAAGAATTACAAAACTCTTACTTGAATTAACTAGCCTTTTTACCTGTCCTGCATTTACCATCGCTATATTTGCCTTATTGTGATGTGCCCTAACAATATACTCCTTGCCATCTTTGAAAAGATGATATTTATTTTCATGGCGATGGAAGATCGCTTTCCTATCAAATAAGTAAGGACTTCCCAAAACAATTCCTGATATATCAAGTGGTACTACATCAAGTTCAACTGTGTCAATAAAGTGTGCAGTAATTGCAAAGTGCAATATGCACTTTCTTGAGACTTGTAAGTTTGCATCCTTGCATATCCACGATAAGGATTTGGATGTGGAATGGTCTCAAGTTTAAGCTGTTTGACCAAGTCTTCTGATATGAGATTTTCTTGTGACCCACTATCAAACAATGTGTCAATTTTTGTATGTTTTGAGACTACCCTCACATGGAACAATTCAATTCTTTCTTCCTCATTAGGAGCTTGTACATGACAGTTTGAAGTACTAGTACTTGCTTTAGTTTCAGTTTCCTTTCCCTTCATAATTTTCAAACCCATAGCTGCAATTTTGGTTTCATCCCCTGAATCATCACCTAAATCTTGAGGTGTAGTTGTAGTAGCTGTAGTTTTCTTCTTTCCTTTGTTTTTGTTAAACTGATTTCTTTTTTCAGGATAAAGTTTCCAACAATTTTTCTCTTCATGGCCTTCTTTTGAACAATGTTTACATATCACTTTCTCACCCTCCTTTTTGACAGATGCATTCTTTTTGCCTTTTCCCTTAAAGGTTTTCTCTTTGTTTTTCCCCTTAAAAGGCTTGTTTCTACCCTCATCAAAAGTGTTTTTCCCTCTAGTCTCTAAATGCTTAGCTTGTACACAAACTTTGTCTAGACTAGTAGGATTGAACATAAGGATAGTATGCTTAAGGTAGTTGTGAAAACCAACTATATATTTCAGCAAAGTGTCTTGACTTTGTAAGTCTACCCCTAAAAAGAGTGCTCTTCTCCTAAACTCTTGAGTGTAGTCTTGAACATTTTGTCCCTTTAGTTGTCTAAAGTTTTGCCAATTCATTATAGCCTTTTGTAAATGAGCAAGAGGATAAAATTGCTTCTTAATTGCGGAAATAAATTCAGCCCATGTTAAAGTAATCTTACCATGTTTATTAATTTCATCCTTGGTCTTGGCTTCCCACCATAACAATGCTGCTCCATCCATTCTTAAAGAGGCTAGCTGAATCTTGGTGTCGTCATCCTGTAAGTTCTATATCCTTAAATAAACTTCCAACTATCTTATCCAGTTTTCAAGTTTCTCTACATTAACTTCACTGTTAAACATGGGTAATTCAAATTTAACATCTAGCTTTAAAAATTGACTTTTTCCAGAAGATTTAAGCTTATGAGATTGATTTACCGAGGTAGAGGATGACAATGTACAGGAAGAGGATGATGATGGGGATGGTGGATCACCATTTCCTCCACTTTCTTTCTTTGAATTATCATCACCTTTCTTTCCTCCTGAAGAGCCCTCTCCTTCTTTCTGATGTTTAGACCCTTCTCCAACCAACCTGTCATTCCTTTCCGGGTATAATATTCTTACCATCTCAGTCATGTCCAAAAAAGCTTTTCTGAATACCCGTTCTTCTTCTTTTGGATCCATGTCTTTAGGAACTTCTCCTTCCCTTTCAGACATACTTGAAGCTTCTTCTAAGGCTATTGAGGTTGAATTAGAATGTGGAGATAATGGCACCCTGGCCCTCCTTGGTTGAGGATTATCTTGTGCTCTAACCAATTGTCCTTTCCCTCTTTGAAGTTTAAGCCTAGTAAGCATTAAAACTTGCAAAACAGTCAAAAATATCTTTCCACAAAAATAATACTCAAAACTTGAGCATCGATACCAACTGATCTGAAAATGAAACTACTTGTATTTGTTGTTCAAGGTATTCATTTCCATTAAATAATATGTGCAAACTGTTACTCATGTCTTGCAATTGAAACAAAGTGTTTTTGGTAAATTTTTGAGTCTTATGAGTGAAGGAAAGTTATTTCATTTTATTGTTTAGCATATTAAATCTGAAAAACATAGCAAGATAAAATCACATAATATAACACAGCAGTTGATGAGGTAGTTCACCCCTCCTGGGCTACATCTGCCGGGTCCAAGGCCCCCAAATGGGCATGTCCTTGCTCTTATTAGATGCTAAAATTGGTTATACAGTGATAAGAAAGCATAAATAGGCAAAATAATCTGTGGAAATGAGTTTACAACATAGAAAACACTAAAGATTGGCTTTTGTTTCACCTCCAATGGTTAACCATAGCCAATATAGCTCTAACACTCCCTAGGCCCTGATGGCTCTCCAAGCTTCTCTGTGGAAAAAGTACTTGAATATCAGCTCTGTTGGCTATGCAAATTGTACCATTGGCTCTGGAATGCTCATAATACTCAAAATCAAAAAACAATTCGCTCAAAAAGGTTCTCCCTAGTGAAAGTTATGACTAACAGAAGTTTTGTCCAATCTAGCCTAAGAAAACTCCACTAAACTTGGAGTAACTGCAGTTAACCCCGCTAACTTTGGAAAACTCCGCCCAGAATGGCACACTCCGTTGAATTTGTGGGAACTATTAGAGGTTACATTTAATGTTTGGGGTAGTGGTCACATGGACCAGCTAAACCCCCGCCGGCGGAACCGTGAACGGTTAGGAAACCAAACATTAAATATAATTATTGAGCTATAGTGGTTAAGAACCACTCATAGCCCGCCCGGTTAGGCCGCCCTGCTGGCAGCATGGAGACTCAGGGTCGAATCCTATGAATTGCAATAAAATTTTACGTAACCTCCGCTTCTCCAACCAAGGGCCACGTGTCAGCCTCTTGGCAGGCCACGTGGCGCCCATTGATTGGTCTTCCCTATACACAGTCATTCTCATATCCAACCTCAAAATTCTAAGTGTCGAAACATGATTGGCCAGCAGGGAATATTCTGTGGAATATTCCAAGGAATATTCCTAGAATATTATTTTTTTAATCTTTGCCAAAGTCAAAAGTCAACCCTGGTCAAACTGATTTTTGAAGGAAATTGTAAACTTCAAACTTGAATAACTTTCACATACAGTGTCAGATTTGAGTGCCATTCACGGCTACATGATTATATCAATGAGGCCTATCCTATCATTCTAGTTTCAACCAATTCTAATCAATTCAAAATTTGAGCATTTTTTCCACTTAGGACATGATCACCTGATCACCAATCCCTGCTTAAGATAAGACCGTAGAATTTAGGAATATCAGCAATCAATATATCAATAATCTAATAAACCCTTGAATTTGAGGATAATCTTATTAAAACAAAATTTAATTCTCCTAAGACCTTGACTTTGGTTCTATCTAATTGCACAATTTGCACAGTAGATTTTTCAGGTGTTATGTTCAGTTTGAGACAAATTGAATATGGCATTATATTTGAAGAAGCACCTGAGTCTATAAGGCAATTGTGAACATTTTTATTGAAAATATCAAAGGTCAATAAGAAAGGAGGGGTATGAGAATTGGACCGATCTCTAATTAGAATTGCATTTGAGGCATCAATCTTGTTAGGAGTATCATCTGGAGGCTTTTCTTTTCCTAATGAGGCTTTTGTGGTTCCAAAATGATATGTAAGGAAAACATTTAATTCTTTGAGAAAAAAAAATTGTTTCTTCTTGAGTTTACTTACCTCATACATGGAAATATTAGCTTTTACTTTCTTCATATATTCCACAATATTATACTCTATATCTTTATCAGAAACAATAAGAGTTTTTGATGTATAAGGAGAATTGGAAGAGGATGGGATGGATTCAGTAGATTTGGGAGGAGACTTCTTCATTGTGTTTTTATCCTTATTGATAGGAGTAATTGGTCTTTGTTTTGCACTTGAATACGGTTAATCAATGGATTTTTTACTTCTATTCACTACAAGTAAGGCTTCTTCTTCCTCCTCATTTTCTGATGTAGTGAGGATGAAATCCCATAATCCATGTGCTTTGACTATATCTTCTTCTTCTTGGAGTTCATCAGTAGATAATGTTGTTTCTTCCTCTTCCTCCTCTTGATCAAATTCAACATTTGATATGATATTAGGAGGTTGAGGGTTTGTTATATGGGATCTCCTAAAATATCATAAAGGTTTTCTAGAAGACTGAGTTACCTGTTTTTTGATATCTACCATGTCATTTGACTTAGATTTAAGAACTTTTTGTAATCCTTCAAGATCAAAAGTATATTTTCTTCTTTGATTCCTCTTTAAAAGTCACTTTCTTGGATTTCCTCTCTTCTTGAGTAGTTTTCTTTCCTAAGGAAAGAATCGTTTTTTCTACAGCTATTGACTCTTTCATATCATCAATTAAAGTGACTTTATTAGCCCTGTCTACAAAAATTGTGATATTAGAAGGAAAAGTAGAAATATACCACTCAATTTGAACATCAACACCAGGTTTAGAGGTATTTGGAATTTTATTTAACAATTTATTAAACTTGGAATTGAAATCTTTGATTTTCTCATTGGGGTTGGCTTTAATATTGGATAGATCATTGATTAGAATAGCAGTTGTGTAATCTTCACCAAATTTAGTCAAAACTTGCTCTTCAAATATATCCCAACTAGTGATAGATGTTGGTGGTAATGAGAAGTACCATGAACCTGCAGATCCTTCAAGGGTATATGGGAATAATCTCACTACACAATCTTCTTCTACTACTCCATTAAGATTAATGGCGAGCATAAAATTATGGAGATGTTCTTCAGCAGGAAGTCCATCGTCAGGATTGAACTTTGGTAACCATATTTCAGGATGCTTAGGTAGAGGATGGATATGTGCTACCATCTAAATAGCTCCAAGACTAGTCCATGGTCTAGCTACTCGTGGGTTTTGTTGCCTACCTACCATTATGGGAATTTGAATAGAAGAAGTTGTAGTGGTAGAAGAGGTTGATTGTGTGGAAGAAGTAGCCCCTACGCTAGTACTGCTTGAACTAGCACCTGTTGGTTGGGAATGAGCAATAGGGATGAATGGATCGGTTGGATGAGAAGAAGTTAATGAGGTGGAATGAAATAAAGGTGTTTTTGGTGGAGATGAAGATAAAATATCACTAGTCAGTGATTGAACTTCAGAATTTTGGGTCCTTCTTCAGTGGGAAGCTAAGGGAAACTTGAATGGAGTTATCATGAATTTCTCACTTTGAGAATGAGTCAAAATACATGAAGTGGGAAAATATGAGGATACGCTACCTTCCAATAACTCAGAATGTTGAGTCTTTCCTTGTGAAATAGAGATTCCCTCTAATTTCTCAATTAAAGTTTGAACTTCAGGTAACTCCTGTAAAGGAGGTTGATTAGTTTTCTTAGGGCATGTACTAGGAGATTTGGTTACAAGTTTTGGTCTAGGTGTTGGAGATTTCAAGTGAGATCTGGAAGTCGAGAGAGATTTTGAGGGCGAATGACTCTTCAGATGACCTTTTGATTTGGGATTAGACTTTATTGCCATTCATAGTTGGGGGCCCTCCTTCTAGTGCCAAAAATGTTGAAGGTTGGAACTTGACTGCCTCAACATTGGGGAACACCACCTGGTCAGGAGCATAAAGCAACTCTGTTTCCGTTTGAATTGGCGAGTTCGACTGGGTATAGAGGGACCAGTTTCCCGTTTTAAGGAGATTTAATATAGTAACGGAATGAAAACTGATGAAATGATTTTATAGCTAATGGTAAAATTACTACATAAACTTATTCTACTTATTTCCCGGGATAGTACATATTTATATGTGATTCAAATAAAGATTTCAAAAAGTAAATAACAATATATATCATTCAATACTTTAATGAAAAGAAATCATATATGATAAACTAAATTAATTAAATAGTTAATTAATTTGGTTAGTTAAAACTCAATCACATAAAAAGATCTCATTATATCATACATAATCAACAAATCATTCAATCTTGCACATCAATAGTGATAATGACTGATTGTTTTCAAAGCATTTATACCACGAAATAATGCATAAGAGATTCACTATCTAATTCAATAATACATAACAATATCACAAAGATAATAGTAGGCTCGGCTTCTTAATTAGATAACTTTGGATCAAACAATATTGCAAGTTTAATGTTGTCTTCTCAAAATTTTGGCCACCTTTCTAAATGCATGAAAGGGGTTTAAATAACCTATTAATATTAAAAAATTAGTAAACATAAAATAAAAGTCTTCAAAAAACTAAGCTAGGATAAAGGACAACTAAATTAGTGATTTGTTGCAACAAGAACTCATGATTGTGCTCCAAATTGATTCTTCATCTGCTCTCTAAGATTGTATATGTCTATGAGCGGCTTCAGCTAGGGGAGATGTATTGGTTGCATGCGAATTTGTCTCGTAAACACTACATCATTAAGCACTGGAATAAACTATATTGTTGCGTTCAAGAGACACCTCAGCACGAACCACTAACTATGAGGCTTTACTAGAAAATGCCAATAACTTTCAAGGTTTTCTTGTGATAAAATATGAATGTATTGAACCTTCCTTTTAGATGTTTCCTGCCAATATTGTTTTAAACCTTTAACATCTGGGAAGGTGTCCTTTGGGCATTCCTGAATTAGATTGGCTTTCAATAAGGTATATGTAATGTATTCAGTGAAATTTGAGGCAAGATTTCTGGCTCTGATAATGTCCATTTTTGTAAGTTTCATTTTGATGACCCAAGCACCAAACATGATATCCTTCTATGATTCTTCAATCCGAGGAATATCAGATGATCTTTCATAAGCACTATCTTGCTAATCTATATACTCAGAAATTTTCTCGTTGATATCTTCATAAAATGTCCTCAAATTGGACAGTTGATTTACTAAAGAATCATTGGTCTTTTACAAGTCATGAATTAAAGCCAATTTATGACAGAAGATAGCCTGCTTCTTTGTTAAGAGTATGTCCAGTTCTGGTGCTTCCTTGCGGACTTCATTTATATCTATATTTTCTCTCAGCTAGTCTATCTTTTGTTGCAACTACAGTATTTGTTCATACTTGTCCTTCACTTCAGATTCGAATTGTATCTTTAAATCATTAACGCTTTTCTATAGCTCGATAAGGTTTTGTTTCCATTGTTTCTCAATCGCTTGCTTTTCAATCTAGAATTTGGTTCTAATTGAACAATCCTTTGATCCTTTTATTTCATTAGCAATTGTATTTCTACAACTTTATCAATGGTACCACTAGCATAATCTCTTGTGAACTCAGATAATATGTTCAATTCCTCGTCAAGGTTGTTTGAGTTCATTTCCATAGAACTTGCAAAGGAGTCTCATTTGTAACTAGCGCTTGCAATTGTTCTAGCTTTCCTTTCTTCCTTGACCTACTCATTACTGCTTTATGCTTTGGACTATAAAATACGTCCAAAGGTTGGATTTCTTCAGTCTTGAGGATTATCTCTGGAGTAGGAAATGTAGGAATTATCTCCATATCATCAGCAATAGTCGATTGAATGACAATCTCAGCATTATTATTATTCTTGGGAGTTTTAGGAATATTATCCCCTTGGGAAGCCTCAATAGTAAACGAGGTTGTCCCTGTAGATTCTAGAACATGTTCTGTCTCTTTGCTTACTATAACTTGCTCTGCTTGTATATTGGTCGAGACACACGTAACCTGAGTTTCTTCTATTTTCAAAACACGGTTGAACTCCTCCCATACTTCATCCAATTTGTTCTCCTCTTTAATTTCGCTTGTTTGCTCAACCACTATAGTAGCCGTTTCGAAGACTTGGGAAATAATTGGAGCCTTTGAAGAGGAAGTCGATGCATCTGAATCTTCTGAGTTCTGTTGAAATTGTTTTAACATCGATTCTAGAAAATTAGATATTCTTCGCTAACAATATTGATTGACTCTAATCAATTTATCAGGATTTAGACAATCTACTACTAATTTCTCTACCATATAATACTTTTGAACCATTTCAAATAAATCATCAAACTTGTCAAGCTCGTTTGAAACAGTTTGAGCTTAGCCTGTGTTGTAACCTCTTTTGCTATGCCATGAGGGTCATATGGCCTTTTTAGTATGGTTAGAAAACTAAAATATTTTAATTGTTCAATTTCAATTAAGGAATGCTTGAAATTCTCTAAGGCATAGGTGCCACAGAAGATGGGAAAACATGGGCAGGCGAATTTCTTGGCATCTTTAAGTACTTTAGTTAAGCCCTTACCAATTTTTGATAAGTGACTTCCTTGCCCAGCAACGTCTCTGGGACCGAAAAGGGGAAAACATGACGATAGGCACGGCAACCAAAAACCCGAATATAAGTAAATGACTCTTCCCCAAACCACTTTCCTCTAGGATTTAGGTCTTTATTAGATTCTGCAGTAAGTCTAGGGGATTTTCTGCAAAATACCTCTTGGTGGATAGGGAGCATGACTTCATGACAAATTTTGTAGAAGTGAGCATGGTATTTGGATTCCCAAAGGATATCGAGATAAATAGATATTTGACTAGGAAATTAGTCTGTCAAATTCTATTCAAGAGATGGAAAATCATAAGAAAAGCAAATTGCATCCATGACATAGGCACTCATAAAGAAAGGAGGAGCCATTCTTTCAAGAAAAAATGTGCTTTTGTCTATAATTGCAGATTTGGGTGGTCAAATTGTTGGATAATATAGTCACCCAATCCATGATATAGCCATTAGCAAAGGCTTCTATCAATGGTACCCATTCTTAAGAAAATTTCTACATATTTGAATAACCATAGAGGCGACATAACATAACAGCAATATGAGAGAAAGTTCCAACAATAGAGGCTAATGAATACATACCCATGTCCTCTCGCTTTTGTTTGTTCTGGTCCCTTCTCCATTCTTTGATCAGGTCCACATGGTTTGGATTCTCTTACATGAATTTCTGGATGAATTGTGTAGCATACCTCTTCTGAGGTTGAGGTAAATAATACATTTTCCTTAAATCCTTAGCTTTAAAAGACCTAGTAATTGTCTTCTTTGGAGTTATAAATGTTATGTCTGTAATGTCCAACTGGTCAACAACCCATCTCACCATATCTGTATATGGTATAATTTTACGATGGGTAGCAATTCTGTGAAGAAATTAATTGGCCACATCATTCCATGTGGTGTTGTTACTTGGAGGAGAATCATCAACAGTAGAAATCTATTTCATAATTATTCTTGGATTTTCATCCTTGCATAGTTTTTATATCACCTCCTAGGAGGCGGAACCTGCATCTGGAGTGCATGTAATATCTTTAAACAATGGAGACATCTCAAACACTTCTTCAGGTGGCAAGACTGTTCTTGTTGTATTACGGACTTCCCCCTTGCCTTGATTATTCTTGACATGTCCTTTAACTACTCTTTATTATAATTTATCTGTAAAGAAAAAAAACAAAGATAAGAAGTAAGAGCTTTGAAGGATGCAAATAGTCATATCAATTCAATGTGACTTTTGTGGAAATCCTTTCACATTAACTAAAAATTATTACAAATCAACAAAAACCTCGAAATTATAACTACGCAGAGTGGTCACTTAATTTCCAAATGTTTGTTCCTATGATACTGACACTTTTGATTATATCAAAAAATATTTTATCAGCATGTGGTATTGGGTGACATTACATATCTGAGTGATCTGCAATTTCTAAAAAGTATATAGGCGCAGGATCTATATTAGCAAAACACTGGTATAACAGAACTCAATATCGGCATCCGTCAATTGATGGAATGCGATATCGGCTCAGCATTTCACATTTCGCAATTTCTTATTTCGGCATATCACAATTTCGCATTTCGCCATATCACAATTTCTCATTTCAGCGTATCGTCATTTCACATTTCGCTTTTTGTTGTTTATATTATCGGTTATTCTTTGAAATCGCCGAAACCATGCGTACCTTTTAGTAATACCAATTATTTTATGGATTTTTATTTTATTTGTTGTGATTTTAGGATTCATTAGACTTGTAATTCATCTTCTAAAACTACAAAAGGATTCCTAAAAGGTTTTATGCCCTTATTCATAAAATTTCTTATTTTATTCAAAAATCAAAGAGTAAAAATAAAATTTATCCTATTTTATCTAAACAAAGAAGGATTCTATCCCAAAATATTTAAAAGGGTCCCCATTATTATTTATCTTAAGTCTAAAGATAATGGGGGGTCGTTGAGCACTACAAAATCTCCCAATGAAGAGTCAAGACATTTTACTACAAAATCCCCTTCCCCAAGGGTTTCTTGTAAAAAAATAATGTTCTGATTGTTGATATCCACAAGTCTTTTCAATGCATGTTTTCTAGAGGGACATGCTCACCCTCGACAATTGAATGAGATTAGCTTCATTTGGAAACCACCCTTAGCGATTTCAGTGCTCTAAGGCCCCCTTGAAAGGATTTTTTTTCCAACAGCCAGGTCTTCCCTGACTTGTTCCTTTGCTTTCGATAATCTTGATTTCCTACATTAGCCATGACTTTCATAAGGCTTTTGGTTAAGCGAGCCCAACCTTGGAACAAATTCTTCATTTTGAGAGGTGATCATCTGAGAGCATAAATTGTATACCATATCTCTTGCACCAGTCAAATCGACAGAGACTTTGAAGGGAGAGGTAACTAAGGACCAGGGGCATGAGAAAGACACTTGTGTTGTCGGGGAGGAAGGGAGATGGTTTTGATTCAGGGGTAGAGAAACATGTGAAACACAAAGGGTCTAATCTTACCATCATCAGAAATAGAGGAGCGTAAATTATTATTATTGAGTGTAGGAAAAGGGATATTAGGAGGATGATTAGGGGAAGCACTTGGAATCAAGTTTGGCTTCTCGATTTTGTTCATGTCATTTGAAGAGATGTTCGTTGACACCGGAAACGAACCCTTTTCATCATCATCATGGTGATTTAATGTTTTCTAATCCTCAATTGTCCCTAGAATCTGGAATTTCTCCTTATTACTAAGACTTTTCTCTCGATTTTTTGATGGGAAAAATTGTGTCTACTCATGCATATAAAGGTTTCATTCCTTAATCAAGTGCCCATATTTGTGGCACCTCCATCAACTGAAAAGGATGCCTTCATAATCTGATTCCTGGGTTAACTCCTCCCCATATCCTAATTCAATTTCTTCCATCAAACCTTCCCTTAATTCATTAAGACCAGATTACAGGTTGTAATCATAACCTCAGTCTCCAAGTATGAGTTATCGTGTTGCAAATATTTCCCAAAATTGTTCACAATGTCCATAAAAATGTGTCTAACTCAGTAATGTAAAGGAAGTTCCGACAATGTAACCCATAATGGTACTAAATCCATTCTTTCACACCTAGCATTAAACAATGGCATCTAAAATTTGAATGATACAAGAGAGGAATCAAAGCTCCATACCTTTTGAAAGACATTCTTTGTGTCTTTTCAATCCTTAAATTTTAGATGGATCTATCCCCTAGCTAATTGTGCCACCCCTGGAGGATTCTTAACCACTATAGCTAATTCCCTAGCCACCCATTCTTTTAGGATGGGTAAACTGAACCTCCTTCCTCGAACACACCCTACCAGTGTCTCTCTTCCATATCCTGAGCTTTTTACATTGGCTTGTCCAACCCTAGCATTAGAGAGACCTTCATTGTTTTGTCCCTTTCAATACACCTTGATTTTCTTTGTTTGCTTCCCTTCTCATTTGCTTCCCTTCTCGTGGATGGAAAGCTAACTTCCTTGTCCTTCGGAGATGATGACTATCTCTATCCTAGGAATGCTACCCTCAAAGCCTAGTGTGTTTTGGTCCTTATATTACTCTTCCACAATAAAATCCTTTAGGGAGTTCTTTTCTAAGTGCAGCAAAATCGAGAATTGATGTGGGTAATGGGTAGGGATATCCCCTACAAGAAAAAAACCTTCATTGGTAGCAAAATCCTCAAGAAGACCAATAAACAGATAAGATAGAGGGTTTTCCCTTACAATACCATGAATAGGCAGAAGGAAATCTGACAACAAGGGAGCCTGAATTTCTAATGAAACCCATATCATATATGCAGACCTTGATTCCAAACCTCTTCACCTTGGCTTGGTGCTCGATTAATGCCTTTGTCCCAGGCCTCTACATTTGGGATGTATGCTCCTAACCCCCCATCGATCCTACAAGCCTCTTGACAGGAAACCTATCCTATAGGAGGCTCAGGTTGGCCCTCCACATTTTCTCGAGCCTGAGTTGGAAATCCTCAGACACATTCCAACTCATAAAAATTAAATGGGAATCCAACCCAAATCTGGTAAGCATTGTCAATTCCTAGGTCATAGTGTATTAATTCCTCCTCTTCCACGTTCAGGACTGGCAAAGTCACTAATAGGTCATCCATGTTACCCTTTGTTCCCTCCGCTCTAACCATCTTCCAACTTAATATCATTCACATTTTAACTACCACGGATATTATTTGAGTATTATATTATTAATAATATTATTTATTTATTTTTAAATATATACTTGTTTTATTAATAATATTATTTTATATTATATTTTCAAATTTTCAATTTCTTTAATAATTTTGATAATATTAATAAAATGCATATGACTTTGACAATATTAATTTGATTCATAAACTAAAAATCGAATATAATGCAAATAATCGTGATCATTGTTTCACATTGAAGTGAATACCACATTTGTGCCTATAAGACTTTGTGAAAAACAAAAATGTGTTCCCCCGACAAGACAAATGACGCCTTTATTTAGTAAGATAATAGCCATAGTTTAGTATGTTGAAAATGAAGCAAGAAAATATACTTTTGACTTTGCCTTGATCAAACTAGATTAAAATTTGAATTTCTATTTCGGAATAATACTTGGAGGTAGTTAAATGAGGTGACATGGCTCTTGTCACTCATTTAACTCAGTAAATTCGAGTTGGATACACTTGAGTTCAATTCTATAATATTGATTGCTAATTTGTAGCAATCTATTTCATTGAATTTGAGTTATTGTCATTTTAACGAGTTCTAACTATCAGAAGAACTAGTGGAGGTAAACTTGTGGAAGTGGAACTTCAACCACACTCTGTGATCAACCAGTTAACTGATCAATCAGTCCAAAATAATTGGTGGATGCAGATAACTTGAGTTACCCAGCTGAGATGGAGATTCCAAGGCATCGTACTATCAGTTGTAGCATATTCCCATGTGTACAGGTGGTGTATTTAGTCAGAGATTGACCTAAGGCTATTGCACAATTCCTTGGTGTCAAATTCCTAAAAAATAGGGGCAATTTCCCAAGGGAAAAACACAAGGAAATAGGAGCTTAGGAAGGTTTGAAATTGGCTAATTGTTGGGACAAGTTCAATCAATTACGCAGAGGGATAAAATATACACTTGAAGGGTGTGCTCAGGCTTGAGCAAGAATTATATTTCTTCTATATTCTATGATTAATGCAATATAAATAGTACGGGGTTTTGCGCAGTTTCTTTCCCCTAGATAAATCTATGTACATGTGTGGTGTTTCCTTTTGCATGTCTATGGTTCTTGCTTTTGATGGTGAAGTAACTTCTACAAATCAGTGGAGTAGGTTAAATTCTTGTGATTTAGAAAATTTAATGAGCAGTATTGAATCTAAACATTAATTTCTACATGGTATCAAAGCTAGAATTACTATGGAGTAGAGATTTCGAAGTTGTCATTGGAGGAGGTTCGAATTTGAATATCAGTGTTGCAAGTTTTCTTCGGGACTAAGAAGATGGCTTTAAATGGACTCGGGCTCGAGTATGCCTTGGAAGGAAGCTCAAAATTTTTTGCATGGAAGGACCGCATGGAGACAGTCTTGGATGATAATGGGCTGCTAGAATACATTAAGATAGATGCAGAAAAACCCCAAGCATATGATGCCCAGAATCTTGGTCAGTGGAAGAAGGACGTGGCCAAAGTGAGGAGAATCATATTGGAGGGAGTTCGGGATCATATTATCTCAAATCTCCATGAAAAAGAGACTTTTCTTGCAATGTGGAAAACACTGACAGAATTGTTCGAGAATAATAGTGACCACACGAAGTTGCCACTCAAGGACAAGCTTCGAAGTATCAATAGACAAAAGAATGACATAATTCCGAAGTACTTGAAGAGGTTTACACGGTGTTTTGATGAGCTTTGCAGGGTTGGTGTTAATGTCCATAAAGAAGACTTGGTAGCTCTAAACCTTTTGGGCCTTCCCAAGAGTCAGCATAGCTATTAAGATTCAGTAAATGATAGAGAGAAACTACTAAGTTGGGAGCAGTTATGGTCTAATCTAGTGTAGGAATAAATAACACGAAACACCAGAGATGGGACTTCATCCAAGGGTGAGGATGAGGAGAATTGTGCGTTGGATGGAAAGGAAAATAAAGGGAAGGCAAAGAAATCCCAATCCAAATTAGATTCAAGTCAAGGGGCCAAGAAGAAAGACTTGTCCATAATCAAGTGTTTTCATTGTCATGAATTCGGGCATTATGCAACGAAGTTCCCACACAATAAAGCAAGCAAGAAGACCACTAGAGGAGTAGTGGGTGAAGTCTTGACTTCACAATTCGAACTTTATTTTACCCTTATTGCGTGGATGGAAAACATGGTGATGGGTAGTGTGTGGTATCTTGAAAACAGTGCCTTATTCCACATGACATGGAACAATTAATTTTTCACTGACTTGGAGAAGAAGGATCTTTAGATGCACATCGAGATGGGATATGATTGAAGGCATAGCATAACCAGTATTTGTATAGTTACTTTTTAGAGGGAGTTTGGCTCCCCTCTCAAGCTCAATGATGTGATGTTTGTACCTGTTAAAAATAACAACAAGAAAATCCTAATTTAATTTGTCCTTGAATTAAATTAGGAATTAAATTGTAATTATATTCTCATAGAAACTTGTAACATATAACTAAGTTAGGTTGACTTAGTTGGCTCAGTAAATTCAAGTTGGGAGTCTATCTAGAGTCATTTAGAGTGATCCCTAAATCTTAGGGGGCCCAGGTTGAGTTATTATTGAGTTGTAATTATTTAATTTAGTTTAACTGAGTTAAATTCAGTTAAACTAGTTCTAACTGATGGAGGAACTAGTGAGAGGTCAAGTGAATTAAATTAGATTCAATTCACATGCAGTGATCAATTAGATAACTGACAATTCACTCATAAATAACTCATGCATGTCAATTCTAAGAAAGACCCAATTGAGATTAGATTTCAGGGAAAGTGTACTATCAGTTGTAAAATAATCTAAATTAAACCGATGATGCATGCAATCAGAGGAAGACCTATGGATGGATTCCACAGTTATGAGTGAGGAATTTCCCAATTAAATATGGGCTAATTTCCAAGGGAACAAAGAAAGGAAGTAAGAGCTTGGCAGAGAACATATTTGGCTAAGTATTGGCTTGAGCTTGTTTGTGAAGTACTGAGATAGATTGTACTTGTGCAAATATTGTTCGAGTTGAACAAGCATTGTATTTTCTTCTCATATCTTTTGGTTAATGAAATATATAGATAGAGGGGGTTTTTAGATGAGGGTTTCCCCAGAAAATTATTTTGCTATGTGTGATTGAAATTCTTCTTTTTCTGCTTCATGATTTCATCGATCAATTTTTGTTTACTCTGATGAGTAGAATAGATTCAAGTCAATTATTTTAGCATATCACAATCTGTAGTTTGAATATACAATAAAATTCTACATGGTATCAGAGCTAAAATAACTATAGAAGAGGAGAATACAAGTTTGTTGTGCAGGTGAAATTGAATTTGTAATTTCATACTTCAGAGCCAGCAAGATGTCATTCTATGGATTGAGACTTGAGTATGCCCTTGAGAGTAGCTTGAATTACATAGCTTGGAAGGACAAGATGGAGGCAATGTTGGAAGACAATGGGCTGAAGGAATTCATAGATAATGATATCCTGAAGCCTCCAACATCTAATGCTAAAGATCTGGCAGAGTGGAGAAAGTGTGTGGCAAAGGCGAGAAGGATTATCTTAGAAGGGGTTCGAGATCATATTGTCTCGAATCTCCATGGTAAGGAAAATCCATTTGCAATGTGGAAGGCATTGACAGACCTATTTCAAAATAGAAGTGACCATAGGAAGTTGTCACTAAAGGAAAATCTCAAAAAGATCAAGATGGAGAAGGGCGATACAATACCAAAGTACTTGACCCAGTTCACCCAATGTCAGAATGAGCTTGAAATTTTTGATTTTACAGTTGCAGAAGACGATATGGTGAGCCTAACACTTCTAGGACTTGTCAAGATTTGGCACAACTACTAGGACTCAGTTAATGGGAGGGAGAAGCTACCAGGGTGGGAGAAGTTGTGGTCCATCTTGGTATAGGAAGATATTTGACGGAACACTAGAGACAGATCCTCATCCAAGAATGATGATGAGGAGAACTATGCCTTAGCTGGAAAGGAAAAGAAAGGGAAGGGGAAGTCATCCCATTCCAAATCATATTCCAGGCATGGTGGCAAGAAGAAGGACATGTTGAAAATTAAATGTTTTCATTGTCATGATCTAGGACACTATACCACAAAGTGTCTGCACAAGAAGGTCGGTAAGAAGCCCTCAGGAGGAGTGGCAGGTGAAGCCCTTGCTTCATAATTCAAACTAGATTTCACCCTCATCTCTTTCATGGTGACATCGGTGATGGGTAGTGTTTGGCACCTGGATAGTGGAGCCTCATTCCATGTAACCAACAAAAAAGAGCTCTTCAGTAACTTGGAGGAGAAGGACCTCTAGATGCACTTCGAGATGGGAGATGATGGGAGGTATAACGCAACTGGAATCGATATTGTTACCTTTGAGAGGGAGTTTGGTTCTCCCCTCACATTGAAATATGTCATGTATGTTCCGGGTTTGAAGAATAACTTGGTTTCTATTTCCAAGTTGGTGGATCATGCTATGACATTATATTTAATAAGGGAAAAATTTTCCTTCGTCACACAGCCTCAGGACAGGTGAAACGGGGGGTTCGAGTGAAGAACCTCTAAAAAATAGATGTAGAATACTACACTTATTTGAGAACTAAAGAAGAGAAGGTGCAGATCTGAGATATCAGTGAGTTGTGGTGCAGAATATTTGGTCACTTGCACCACGGAGCTTTGAAGATCATGTAGCAAATTGCTACAAGACTTCCCAAGGGTACACCAGAGCAGAGAGACACATTTAAATGTTGTACATTGTGGAAGTACATCAAATATTCCTTTCATGATAAAGACAGTCAAACGTAAGCGATTCTTGATCGAGTTCACTCAGATGTGTGTGGACTATTATCGAAAGCATCCACGGTGAAGCACAAGTATTATATAATATTTGTTGATGATTTTTCTCGTAAGTGGTGGATTTTCTTCAAGTAGAAGAAAGATCAGACGTTTGCTAAATTTTGAGAATTTAAAGCACTTGTCAAGAAAGATAATAGCAAGAAATTTAAAGCTCTCGAAAGAGATAATGGTGGAGAATATGTGTCGAATGAATTCAAGAACTTATGTGCTTCAGAAGGCATTGGACGAGAGTTGATGGAACCTCATAACCCTGAATAGAATGGGGTGGTTGAAAGGAATAACATAAGTATTGTGGGAGTTTCACGGACGATGTTACATGATCAAGGCCTATCGTTTCACTTATGGGCTGAAGCATGCAACACAGTTGTTTATTTTCATAACAGAAGCCCTCATTTAATTCTAGGGATGAGTACACCAGAAGAAGATTTTTCTGGTAAGAAACTAGATCTAACACACTTCAAGATCTTTGGTTCATCAGTTTACTGTCATGTTACCAAGGATGCATGGAAAAATCTAGAAGTTGGGCATATTTTTCAAGTACACTAATACACCTCAAACTATCGGGTGTACCTGTCATCCAACAAGATGATACTGCTTTGTATAGATGTAAAGTTCGATGAAGAGAAGAGCATGAGATTTTCTTTTGAGAGGGAGCTTCAGTTACATGTAGTTGAGGAGATTTTAGCTCCAAAGGAGGGGCCTTAGGATGATGTGGAGTAGCAGCATGTAAAGGAGCAGAGAGTGGACACGCACACTCATGCAGATACTTCCAAAGATGGGAGAAAGCGCACCATAGAGGCTAGAATATTATTGCATGATGCTAGAGAGAATGTGGGGTAACCCACATTACAACAAAGGAAGAGGAGGTCACCAGATCAGTACACTGGCTACATGGCTTTGATGAGCAAGAGTGTAGAGATTGATCCATCCTCATTCGAGGAAGAAGTGCAACAACCAATGTGGGTTGATGCCATTGTTGAGGAGTATGACTCCATTATTAGAAAGAATGTTTGGGAGGTGGTCCCAAGACTAGCAAATAAGTCAATGGTGAGTTTCAAGTGGCTTTACAAGGTAAAGCAAGTAGCATATGGGAGTGTGGAGAAACAGAAGGCCGGATTTGTGACCAGAGGGTTCTCTCAGGTGGAGGAAATTGATTACGATGAGACCTTTTCTCATGTAGCAAGATACACATCAATAAGATCTATTCTAGCACTGTCAACGCATATGGGATGGAAGATACACCAAATGGATGTAAATACAACATTCCTCAATGAAATGATTGAGGAGGATCTGTTTATTGAGCAACCGGAAGGATTTGAGTCCTTCAAGAGAGAGTCACATGTGTGTATCCTCAAGTGAGCATTGTATGGGCTGAAACAAGCACCTTGTGCTTGGTACACTAGGATTGACAGCTATTTCACTGGTTTGGGCGTCACCAAAAGTGAAGAAGATGCGAACCTTTACCATATTATGGTTGAAGGTAAATTGTTGATTATAGTAATATGAAGATGATTTGATTCTGACAGGTGATGAGAATTTGATTAAATATTGCAAAGAGGATCTTACAAGAGATTTCAAGATGAAGGACCTGGGGTTAATGCATTACTTTCTTGGTATGGAGGTATGGCAAGGAGATGAGGAAATATTTATCTCTCAGGGAAAGTATGCTAATGAGATATTGAATAAGTTCCACATGGAGATCAGCAAACCCATTGAGACTCCTCTAGTAGATAACTAGAGGAAGGAGGATGATACTTCAGGTGAAGTAGCGGAGGCTACTACTTATAGACAGCCTGTGGGTTCACTTATGTATTTTGTGAACACACGGCCAGACATCTGTTTTGAGTACCAGCTTAGTCAAGCCATGGTTAAGCCAACCAAACTGTATTGGAAGGAAGCTAAAAATGTGTTGAAATACCTTAGAGGCACTGTTTAGTCAATTTAGTGTTTCTAAATTGATGTCATTAATTGTCAACCCGGGGCTCGTAAGCTGATGAAGTGAAGGTGTACTATATGTACTTAAGCAACCTCTTAGGTCTTTTTGTCGTTTGGGGGTGTTGTTTGTGGTCAATTTATCTTCCTAAGATGGAATGGAGTTTTTATAAACAGATGAGTGAGTGTGTGTGTAAGGTGATTTCTAGATGAGTGAGTGTGTGTTACAGGTGATTTCTAACTACCTTCTAAACTGAAAAGAAAAAGCTTGAAAGAAATAAATAACTTGAAATGAACTGAAAGCAAAGAACCACTTTCTAATGGCACTAGACACTATTCATGCTGCTGCAAATAAAAAGATAAGAAAACCACCTTAAAAACCAATGATAATGTTTATCTCTTCCTAACTCTCTGCTTCCAACATATGGTACTATGTAAAACACGATTAGGAAGTAGTTAGAGATGAGTTTAAAAAGTGATCAAAAATGAGAAAAATCTACTTTAAAGACTAGTTATAATGTTCAGCTCTTCCTAACTCTCTGCTTTCAGCATATGGAATTATGTGAAGCATGATTAGAAAGTAGTTAAAGATTAGTCTAAAAAGTACTCAAAGCCAGCTGTAATTTATTAGTATTCTGATCTCTAAAAGATGAACAACTCATGATAAAGAGACCATCAATATGTTAACATACAACTTTGAGAAACTAAACTAGAAATCAGCTATGAAAATAGAGTAAAGGCAGCAACTTTGAATCTGTCAACTGAAAATACCATCATATATAAAGCAAATACACAAAGACAAAACAATCCCGGGTTAAAAACATGCAAAAACAATACTGATCAGTTTAAAATGAATGCTGGAAATAAAATGACATGAAATCAAATGGTATACTATTATACATGATAAAAGAAATAAAGATTGCTGAAAGCATGAAAATGAAATCAAACACTATGTACACGGGCTGTCATAGATGGGGGCCCTCCATCCACGCAACCAACTTAAAAGATCAGCTACGAAAAGGTGAACAGAACAGTCTTCTTTTTATAAAACCAGCATGTCAAAAATACAGTGAAAAGTGTTGTAGGGACAGCCTTCTAAAACAGAGTTTTTATAACAGAATCAGCGCAGCAATTACAATAATCAAAAAGCTAATCTTAAGCGTTGGCACACGCTTTATTTATAAGCACAGAGGCAACTACTCTTTGCGTGAACTAAGCAACTACAGCTTAACCTATTAACTACGCAGCAACACGCAGTCTTAGCTAATTAGCTTGTGCAGCAAACACGTAGGTATCTCCGTGCACTTTTGAGGGAAACGGTCATCATGGGAGACAAATCTATGCTTGGATCCTGTCTTTAGCTGTCCTCGTGGCATGGAGGAGGTGCCAGCTACAGTTCCGTGTCCCAACTGCTCACGGCTCCCGTGCCACCGTTCAGAACTTGACCGTTTGACCGAGGGAATACCTGCGTTGACCAAGGGCATACGTGACTGGTTTGGCTCAACCAATAGCATACGATCCATGTGTACATCCAACCCAACATGCCCATGTGGCTCGTTCCTTGAGAAGACACGTGGAGCATATCAAACAACAAAAAGGCTGCGGAATCTCTGAACAGCTGCGGAATTGCTGAACAGCTGCGGAAACTCTGTTTATATATCAAAAATCTAAACCAACAGTAAAACATAAGCAAAGTTAACTAATTATGCTTAAAGACATCAAATGTAATGATCTGGGTAAGTTTATGCGGAAAATAGAGCAAAAGAGAGGGATAAGTGAGGAAAAGTTGTAGGTAATGATGGATAATCAAGTGCAAGTTAGAGGCTCTACATACCCCCACTGCGAGGGTGTTGCATGTCCTCATGCAACAAAAATATTGTTTAATCCACCTGCTGAGATGCCTCTGCTAAGACATCTAGTCTTCTCCTCTTCCTCTGTGTGGCCACATTGACTCTTGGTCTTTTCATCAAACATCTGAATTTTAAATTGATCAAAGCTCTGCTTAACTTCCTGCATTTCTTTTTGAGCTTTTTGTTTTCCTTTTGCCAAAGGCCCATATGAAGCATGGTATTATCTTGGACCATCTTGTCCACATTGCTCTGTTCCTTCAGTTTTTCATTTTCTTGTTTGATGTGGCGATTTAGTACCTCTAGCTCAAATACTTCTTGCTTCAGTGATTGAACTTGCTGTTCAAGAGGTAGAACAGTGCTTGGACCAGCAACAGCTTGTTCTAATGTTTCCAAGTAGTTATATACTCTTTGTTGGTCTGGGTCAATCTCTGGCGACCTCTTTGGACTAAGCTCATGCTCAAATTCAGGTTCATGCTCAAAAGGACTTTCCTCACGTGGAGGGCTAGTCTCAACCTGCTCAACATGTGGAGAGCTTTTCTCAAAGTCAAGTCTTGTAGCAACCTTTTGAGGTGTGCTCAAGTCAATAAAGAATGACTCTTTGTTCTCTGTGGCCCCCATTTTGCTTTGTAACCTGCTGCTCCTTCTCACGGTGGTGATGCTCTGTTTTTCTTTTTGTTGCTTCTGTTTTTGTTTTTGCATCTTCTTGGAAAGGCCAGCCTCATGAAGTTGGGCCAACCTATGTGCCAATGGCTGAGTGTCCTCTTCACTAGAATTCTCAGGAGTAAGGTAGGTTTCTTGGGCTATGGCTTTTCCTTTATCTTTCTTTTGTTTCTTCCTACTCTCCTTTTTCTTTTGAGCAGCTTCTTGTACAATTTCTTGCAGGGTTTCTGTAATGATTCCTTGGGTTGTTTGATCAATGTCTTCAGCAGGTTCAGGGTCAATTTCATGTTCAGAATGATGGACAACATTTTCTTCTTCAACAAGGTCTTGGACAGTTTCTTCTTGGACAGCAGTTTCAGGGGTAACCTCTTCTCTTTTTCTTCTACTCTTTCTAGGCACTGACGCTTCTCCTGCCTCTTCGAAGTGGTTTCTCACAAGGAATCTTTCCCAGGTATCCCTTTTGGCCTTTAATTGTTCTTCAACTAGTATTTTGACAAGCCCATGATGGTATAAATGTGGCTCAATGTTTCTTGGATTTCTTTGGACTATTGAGCACATTTTTCTAAGGCTTGAGAGTAAAAAGTATGGAAGGTTAATGTCATTCTCTCCTAAGAAATGCATCATAATTTTGGCATGATAAACATATAGAACTCCAAACCTTCCCTCACATGTAAAGAATTTTTGTACTAGTAGAAGCAAAGCTGTCCATTCTTCTTTGACAAGATTAACAGGGATTCCTTTTGTAAAGATGCTAGTGTCCATACCTGGATTCTTCAGAATTTGCTTCCATTGTTGGTCTTGTACTGATCGGTTTTTGAACCATCTCTCCCCAGTTTGTGGTAGTGAAGTGGCCTGTGCCAAACTGCTCTCGGTGACTGTGAATTTCAGATCTCCTATCTCCACTCGGTTGTCTTTCTCTTTGAAAGAACGTGCAAAAGTCTTTGTGACCTCTCTATGATAACCCTTGAATTTTTGAATGCACTGGAGCCAATTTGCCTTTTGCAAAGGGTCTTTGACTTGGGGATATCCTTCCAGAAATTTGGAGCCCTCTGGCTCTGCCCTCAGAAGTTTACCCATCGATTCTCTGGCTCTGTTTTAATGCTCTTGAGGAAGGGTTATACGGTTTCAACAGTGGCTTTAACTCAACAGCTTTACGGCTTCAACAGTGGTTTCCACACAGTAGACTTACGACTTCAACACAACAACCGTAATACATTCACAACAGTGGTCAAAGTTTAGCAGAGGAGAGAAACGAAACAGAGTATGGTTACGATGACAGAGTGGTGAATAAGGCAGAGCAGTGGAAAGCAAGGAAAATGCGGAAGTGAAACAACTGCGTGAATGAGATAATACATGCGTAGGAGGGTTATGAATGATGGGAAGAAACGGTTAAGTCCTTAGACTTCGGTCATGAGTGTACATTTGGCTGCGGAATCATAACGCAGAGAGCCGTAGTACAATTGTCTACGTCACTTAGGTACAAAAAATTTAAATGGAAACGCAGCCGTGTGTGGGCTTTTAAATCGTGATGAATGGTGGCTGTTAAGGCTGAGAGATACGGGGATTTCGGTCGAGTAATGGAGAGAATTGGAAATCATTACATTGAATGGCAAAAAACACAACCCGTAAACTTATGCAAAATGTTATAACCATAGGTTTAGAAATTAGATCATACCTTAGGTGTCCGAGTTTTGATTCCTTTTGCTGATCTGACATTACCCTTTCATTGTTTGTTGCTGCTACATGACCTTTCACTTTTTGCTGATGACCTTTGGACTGCAGATTCCTTCTTTAAACAGACTGTGTTTTTTTTTATGCAGGTACAGAAAGTGTATTGGCTGCGAAATTGGGATATTGGCTGCAGAATTGCTCCTCAGCTGCAGAAATACCCTTCTGACTGCACAAAACAACTTTGGCTGTGTAAAAATAAATCTGACAATGACTTTATTGATGGAATGAAATGTAATGGATGGATGAATGGAAAGAAATGAGGTGGAGTGAGAGTGGTTGAATGAATAAGATGGTGAATGAAGTGGATGAAATGGCGAAATGAGATGGAAGAGAGAGATTTTTTTTTTTTTTTTGAAAAACATGAGGTGTCAGGTGACCCTGATTTTCACCTCAGGTTTTCTGCATAAGACTGCCAATCAGAGATTGGTTTTCAGGCTTATACACTTATTCTTTTTTTTTTTCTTTTTTTTTTCTTTCTTTTTTTCTTTCTTTTTTCCTTTTTTTTTTATTTTTTTTTTCAAAAACCAAAGATTAGGCTGATGGAGGAGAAGAATCCTTCTCCACCAACCTGATTGCAGAATCTTCTTTAAACAACTTGACAAATTCCTCTTTTGAGAGTGGCCTCTGGTAGACTTTCAGGCGATGGCCATTCACAATAAGAGGAGTATGAAATTCATCAATAGTTTTCACTCGAACTGCTCCATTACTAAAGACTTCATCAACCTCATATGGCCCAAGCCAATGAGTTTGAAATTTTCCTTTGAAGTCCTTAAACTTTGAATCAAACAATAGAGCCCAATCTCCTTTCTGAAACTTCTTTTCTTTGATATGACGATCATGCCATTTAGATCTTTGGTGCTGAACTAGATCGGTCCTTAGAATTGCATCTTGTCTTATTTCATCTAGCTCATTTAGCTGGTCCATTCTGTGTTTTTGGGCTTCTGAGAGGCTCATTCCCAATTGGACTGCCATCTTGAAGGTCTTGATTTGGAACTCAATGGGGAGCAGGACTTCCTTCCCATAAACAAGTTCATAGGGAGAATGTCCTGTTGTGTTCCTCCATGTGGTTCGATAGGCCCATAAGGCTTCAGGAAGCCTTTCCGCCCAATCTCTTCTATGAAGATGAACAGTCTTGGTGATAATGCCTTCAAGAACTTTATTGGTAGATTCCACTTGGCCATTGGATTGCGGATGGTAGGGAGTAGATGTTCTGTGCTTGATCTTATATTCCTCCATCATCTTCTCCATCAATTTAGATGTAAATTGGCTGCCCTGATCTGTTACAATTTCCCTTGGGACACCAAAACGAGTGAAAATATCCTCAAAAAGAAATTGAACAACTGAATTTTCAGTGGCAGAAGGCAATGCCTTGGCTTCTACCCACTTAGTAACATAATCAGTACAAACCAGTATATACTTCTTTTGCTTTGATGGTGGATTAATTGGTCCAACGAAATCTAGAGCCCATTTCTCAAAGGGTTCGATGCATACCTAAGGTTGTAGTGGCATTTCATTTGAAGGAGTTGGTCTCCCAACTCTTTGGCAGTTGTCACACCTTCCAACATACTGCTTTGCATCTTTAAAGAGAGAAGGCCAATAATATCCTAGAGAAAGGATTTTATAGGCTGTCCTCTTGTCGGCAAAGTGCCCGCCGCATGGTTCATCATGACATGCCTTAAGGATGTCAGGAATTTCATCTTCCCGAACACACCTTCTGATTATACAATCTGGCCCTGTTTTGAACAATTCATTAGAAATCCAAGAATAATGTGAACTCTCCTGAATGATTTTCCTTTTTTCATTAGGAAATAAGTGTAGAGGTAGCTTCCCTGTAACTAGATAATTAGCCATATCTGCATACCAAGGAGTCTTGGTAGTTACTGCAAAGAAGTATTCATCTGGAAACTTATCTTATACTGGAGAATCTTCATTAGTGTTTTGGATTCTAGACAAGAAATCAGCTACTGTGTTTTGTTTTCCAGGTCTATCTAACACAGTAATGTTGAATTCTTGTAAGAGTAAAAGCCATCTTGTAACTCTACCATTAGTAACAGGTTTGTTCATTAAATATCTTATGGCAGAGTGATCAGTATGGACAAAGGTTTCATAGCCGGTTATGTAGTGTCTAAACTTATTGATCGCATGTACCACAGCTAAGAACTCTTTTTCTGTAACAGTATAATTTAACTCAGTGGGAGTCAAATTTTTACTGGTGTAATAAATGGCATAAGGGATCAGATCCTTTTGTCCCAAAACAACTCCTAGAGCTGTATCTGAAGCATCAGTAGAAATGTGGAAAGGGAGTTTCCAATTTGGCCCCCTTAAGATGGGTGCTTCAGATATTCTAGTCTTTAAAGCTTCAAAGGCAGATTGACACTCAGGATCCCATTTGAACTCACAGTCTTTGGTAAGCAATTTGAAAAGAGGAGATGCTATCTTAGTGAAGTTTTCAATAAATCTTTTGTAATATCCAGTAAACCCAAGAAAACTTCTAACATCTTTCTGGCAATTTGGAACATGTAACTTAGAGATGACTTCCACTTTGGATCTATCAACCTTAATCCCATCTCCTGAAATATGATGTCCTAAAACAATCCCTTCAGTAAACATCATAAAACACTTTTCATGAATTAAAGAAAGATTTGTTTCCTTACATCTTATCAGTACTTTTCCCAAATTTTCCAAAGCTTCTTCAAATGTATTACCATAAACTGTGAAATCGTCCATGTATACCTCTACACAATCATGAATCAGATCTGAAAAGATTCCTAGTACAGCCCTTTGAAATGTAGAGGGTGCATTGCACAATCCAAAAGGGAGTACTCGGTAGGCAAAAGTTCCCCAAGGACAAGTGAATGTGGTTTTGTCTTGATCTTCAGGTGCTACCTGAATTTGATTATACCCACTAAAACCATCCAGGAATGAGAAATACTTTTTACCTGCTAAAGTGTCTAGTACCTGATCAATAAAAGGTAGAGGGAAATGATCCTTTAAGGTTGCCTTGTTCAATTCTCGATAATCAATGCAAACTCTCCATTTACCATTCTTTTTGGGCACTATAACCAAGGGAGAAACCCATTGGCTATCTGAAATGGGGTAAATGAAGTTTACCTTGAGCAATTTCTGGAGTTCTTCTTTCACGATTTCCCTAAGGTTTGGATTCATCCTTCTTTGTGGTTGCCTAATAGGTCTGTTGTTTTCTTCAATATAGATGTGATGAATACAAGTCTTAGGATCGATTCCTTTCATGTCAGTGTATTCCCATGCAAATGCAGTGGAATGTTTTTGCAACAGTTTAGTTAATTCTTCTTGTTGTGGTCTTTCCAAGTTTTCGTTAATGTTCAATGGTTTTCCTGGAAGGATTTCAACTGTAGAACTACCAAACTCTTCCATTGAGAAGAGAGACATCTGTCTAGAGGAGAGATATTCAATGTCTGCATCTAACTGAAACTGTGTAGAGTCATATTCTAAAGGTATTTCAAAATTTTCTAATGTATTTAGAATTTGACTATCCTCACCGATCTCAGAGATGGTTAGAACAGGTTGAATAATATCCTCATCATCAACCCACTCATCTTCTCCTATTTCTGTTATTGCCTTTGCTGGAGGATACAAGTTGAATTTCTTGGTGGAATTACCATCTGATATATACATATCCCCAGACCTACAACTTATGAAAGCATCAGCTGTGGCCAGCCAAGGTCTTCCTAAAATAAGAGGATGTCCTCCTAGATTGTTCTTGGGAGTTAAAATCATAAAATCAACTGGATATTCCCAAGAATCTAGGGAGACTGGAATGTCTTCCAATACACCATCAGGTTTAATGATTGATCTATCTGCAAGTTGCAGTAAAGTAGGTGTAAAGAGAAGGTTAGGAAGCTTTAACTGATCCATGGTCTGTCTACTCATGATGTTGATAGTGGCTCCTAAGTCAATCAAAGTATTTGGGATTTCAACCCCATTAATATGAGTTTTGACAATAGGGCTACCGGGGTCCACATATTTTTGCATGGTAATCTTACCCATCATAATGTCTGCAATTTTTCCAACTAGATGTATCCTTTTGGTATCTCTGGTTCTCTTTCCTGTTTTCTTCAAACTCAACTCCTTTATTGTCTTCGCTAGAATGGGAATTTCCTTAATGGCTTGTAACAAGGGGATCTTGATACAGACATTCTTCAATTCATCTAGAAAACTATAGTCAGGGACCCATATTTGCTTTTCCACTCCTTTGTCAATTTGTAATCTTTCAGGAAAAGGAGGTGTAGCTAAAGGTGTAGGTTGCTCAACTATGGGAGTTGTGGAGGTTGATTCTTTTTCTTTTTCTTTTTGGATATTTTGGTTTTGAAGTGATACTTCAGAACCCTTATTGACTTTGAGAGATTCTTCCTCAGAAATGCTTGGTTGTTGAACACTTGTAGAAGGTTGATCTAAGATTCTACCTGATCTGAGTTGTACTTCATTGAGAGGAACAACCATATAGGTAGGGAATGGTTGACCTTCCATCATGTAAGCATTTTGAGGGTTCTTATTATTTGGATTTGGTAATGGCTGAGAGGGAAGTTGATTTGATTTCTGCTGGGATTGAAGCGATAGTTGAGAATTTTGATTTTGTGGAGGAGGTTGTTGCTGTTGAGGGTATGGCAATGATAGTTGTTGACCTTGATTTGGAAGTTATGGAGCCTGCTGATTCTGAAATGATGGAGGATATTGATAGAATTGAGCAAATCTCCCATAAGGATTTTGCATGCTTTGCATCCATGCTTGAAAAGCATTTTGAGGTTGAGGCCAAGGTTGTTGCCAAGGATTCCAATTTGGTTGGGATTGAGAATTCATAGAGTTGTTAAACCCTTGATTCTGTTGCCCTTGCCGAGGTCTCCTTGCAATAAAACAGAGAGATTCAAGTGTACTTGGATCCTCTTGAAAGACTGCTTTGAGGCCAGGTATTGCAGGACAATCCTTAGTCTCATGAGTTTCTGAGCAAATTACACATGTTTCTACAACGTGTGTGTCCAAGGGACATTCCCTTAAAGCATGTTTCTTTCTACATTTCGGGCAAAAAATGGCCAAAGCCTCAGCTTCTGCTTTTTGTTTATTGTGAATCTTAAGGGTATATAGTTGTTCACTAAGACTCCCTAAGATGTCAGTTTTGAATTCATCAAGCATATTGCCGATTTCAGCCCTACTTACTGATCCTGTTGCAGATTTATTTGCTCTAAGGAGAGAAGGATCTCGAGGCCCTTTTTGAGTTTTTGATTTGCCTCTTGAGAGATGGATACAAAGTTCTGCTATATCGTTGAGTGAAAGTTGAGAAATATCCCCTTTCCCCATCATGTTTAAGATATCTATCCATTCATCCCTAATGGATTTTAATAAGAGGGCTTTTAAGGTCTCTTCATCCAAGCTACTCATTTTTGCTCTTTTCAAGTTATATTGAAATCTTTCAAGTAAATCTTCTAAGCTCTCATCTTCTCTTTGTATCATTTTAAAAACCTCGTCCTTGTGATTAGTAGGCATACAATAGTCCAAATACCTGTCCAAAAATGTCTGTTTCATTTCATCCCAAGACCTAATGGATTGAGTGAGTAACCCCATGAACCATTTCAAGGCTTGATCCTTCAATGTTGAAGGGAACAATTTGAGTTTCTAAGAGTCATCCAGGTAGTCATAAGTTCAACACACCACTTCAAACTCAAATAAAAATGTTTCAGGGTCCTCAGTCCTTAACCCATGGAAATTTCGGAGGACAGATGGTGATATGTTTTTCATAGTGGCTCGAGAATCCTCATTAACAATGGGAAACCCAAATGAATTATCCCCATCTCTATTTCCTCCTCCAAGGGGACCTCTACCTCCATTATTGTTGTTGTTTCCTCCTCCTCCTCTACCTCTACCTCTACCACCTCCTTCTTCCTCTGCCATGATGGTTCTCCTAGGGATTTCAAAATCTTCTGGTTCCTCTATAAAAGGTGAATGAGAAGAGATTTCTCTTTCTTCTTCAGATGATTCCACTTCCTCAATTACAATTGGTCTTTCTATAGGAGAAAGAGAAGAGTCTCTTCCTGGTTCAAATTCAATAGAAGGTGTAGGAGAGTCAACTCTTGGCTCTTGAATTCCAGGAATTCTAGGACTAGGAGTGTCGGTTGGAGATAAGGGAGGTGTCTCTTGTCTATCCCTTGAAGCAGATGGACTTGTAAAAATTGAACTTCGAGCTCTAGCTAAAAACCTTCCCCTAGAATCTCTAGCTCTATGCATGTCATTTTTTATTATTTTTCTTCAAGTCAAGTTAATAGTTCTTTTTCTAATCTTCCAGTTCACTCTAGGTGCAAGAAGAGAGCATACTCAAGAAACTACCAAATCAATAACTTTCTCTTTTCTGATCCTCCAGATCACCTTGCAGTGCAAGAGGAGAGCATACTTTGATAGGTTATCAACTTCTTTCCTTGAAATTTTTTTATGTTTTTTTTTCTAAGAATATGGCTACTTAATTTCACTTCCCCGGCAACGGCGCCAAAATGTTTAGTCAATTTAGTGTTTCTAAATTGATGTCATTAATTGTCAACCCGGGGCTCGTAAGCTGATGAAGTGAAGGTGTACTATATGTACTTAAGCAACCTCTTAGGTCTTTTTGTCGTTTGGGGGTGTTGTTTGTGGTCAATTTATCTTCCTAAGATGGAATGGAGTTTTTATAAACAGATGAGTGAGTGTGTGTGTAAGGTGATTTCTAGATGAGTGAGTGTGTGTTACAGGTGATTTCTAACTACCTTCTAAACTGCAAAGAAAAAGCTTGAAAGAAATAAATAACTTGAAATGAACTGAAAGCAAAGAACCACTTTCTAATGGCACTAGCACTATTCATGCTGCTGCAAATAAAAAGGTAAGAAAACCACCTTAAAAACCAATGATAATGTTTATCTCTTCCTAACTCTCTGCTTCCAACATATGGTACTATGTAAAACACGATTAGGAAGTAGTTAGAGATGAGTTTAAAAAGTGATCAAAAATGAGAAAAATCTACTTTAAAGACTAGTTATAATGTTCAGCTCTTCCTAACTCTCTGCTTTCAACATATGGAATTATGTGAAGCACGATTAGAAAGTAGTTAAAGATTAGTCTAAAAAGTACTCAAAGCCAGTTGTAATTTATTAGTATTCTGATCTCTAAAATATGAACAACTCATGATAAAGAGACCATCAATATGTTAACATACAACTTTGAGAAACTAAACTAGAAATCAGCTATGAAAATAGAGTAAAGGCAGCAACTTTGAATCTGTCAACTGAAAATACCATCAGATATAAAGCAAATACACAAAGACAAAACAATCCCGGGTTAAAAACCTGCAAAAACAATACTGATCAGTTTAAAATGAATGCTGGAAATAAAATGACATGAAATCAAATGGTATACTATTATACATGATAAAAGAAATAAAGATTGCTGAAAGCATGAAAATGAAATCAAACACTATGTACACGGGCTGTCATAGATGGGGGCCTTCCATCCACGCAACCAACTTAAAAGATCAGCTACGAAAAGGTGAACAGAACAGTCTTCTTTTTATAAAACCAGCATGTCAAAAATACAGTGAAAAGTGCTGTAGGGACAGCCTTCTAAAACAGAGTTTTTATAACAGAATCAGTGCAGCAATTACAATAATCAAAAAGCTAATCTTAAGCGTTGGCACACGCTTTATTTATAAGCACAGAGGCAACTACTCTCTGCGTGAACTAAGCAACTACAGCTTAACCTATTAACTACGCAGCAACACGCAGTCTTAGCTAATTAGCTTGTGCAGCAAACACGTAGGTATCTCCGTGCACTTTTGAGGGAAACGGTCATCATGGGAGACAAATCTATGCTTGGATCCTGTCTTTAGCTGTCCTCGTGGCATGGAGGAGGTGCCAGCTATAGTTCCGTGTCCCAACTGCTCACGGCTCCCGTGCCACCATTCAGAACTTGACTGTTTGACCGAAGGAATACCTGCGTTGACCAAGGGCATACGTGACTGGTTTGGCTCAACCAATAGCATACGATCCATGTGTACATCCAACCCAACATGCCCATGTGGCTCGTTCCTTGAGAAGACACGTGGAGCATATCAAACAACAAAAAGGCTGCGGAATCTCTGAACAGTTGCGGAATTGCTAAACAGCTGCGGAAACTCTGTTTATATGTCAAAAATCTAAACCAACAGTAAAACATAAGCAAAGTTAACTAATTATGCTTAAAGACATCAAATGTAATGATCTGGGTAAGTTTATGCAGAAAATAGAGCAAAAGAGAGGGATAAGTGAGGAAAAGCTCTAGGTAATGATGGATAATCAAGTGCAAGTTAGAGGCTCTACAGGCACCACTAAGTTTGGTCTTTGGTACAGACTGACATAGAGAGTGAATCTTCAAGGCTTCACAGATGAAGATTGGGTAGGGAGCAGGGAAAATTTTAAGAACCACCCTAAATTTATATGTATAATAAATGGGTGCATCCCCATGATACATAGGAAAAATGGGAGGCGATTTTATCAATAATATAATATGTATATATAATTTTTTTGGCGAATATCTCACCAAATTATATTATCTTGTAAAGTCATGGCGAATCTTTCACTGAATTATAAAATCTTGTAAGATCTTGGAAAATATTTCACTGAATAATAAAACATTGTGAACTCTTGGCGAATGTTTCGTTAAAGTATGAAACCATATATGATAATAGGAAAACATATTCATTAAACTGTAATATACTAACATACATGTTTGGAAAAAAGAAACATAATTTTCTCTTCCTACAAACAATGTTGGAAGTTTCAGTGGGCGCATTTGTCAAGGTTCTTACTATACACTCTTTCATATCCTTCTATTAGTTTTGATAATATTCCATAACGAAGTTCTTGAAGGTGTTGATCTTGACCACCAGTTCTGTCAAGGTAGGAGAGATTAATCTTTTATCTACCACTTTTTTCAAGCCATGAGAGATTAATGTTTGTACAAATTTTGTTTTACTTTTCTCACAACTTTTGTTTCCTTGAGTGTTTACATCACTACCTTGTTGATTCCATATCAAACCAATTTCTCAAATGCCAACCTAACTGTGACAAAGAAATTTCTTGCTTCTACAAATTTGCAGCCTCATTGTAAGGAGAAGTTGTTATATTTGCAGGAATAATTTATAAACACTTTCATTTTCTCTCCGGGTAGTTTTTAAGCCATCGACCTTCAGGTATTTCATCCTTCCATATGATATGGTCATTACACTTTGTTCTTCAAGAAATATATAAGTTATGAAAGTCATTCTACCATGTCATGAAGTGTTGAATTGATGGAATCCCATACCCATGAACCTTACCTGTGGTCTTATGATGCAATCTTCCATTTTGAGTCTTGTGTTAACGTCACTCCCCTTCAAGTAGGAAAATGAAACAGGCCCCCCTTACTTACCGACCTTCCTTTCTCTTACCTGAATAGTTGTATCTTACCCAACCAACAAATGGTTCCTACCTTGAATTATGGAGTTTAATAGACCAACAATAAAAGATTTATGTAACTCTGGTCCCCACCACCTGAACACCTTATGGCCCAGCACGAATGAAGGCATGTTAAGGATTTCTTCATTAGTCTTCGTAAAGATCATTTCAATTCATATTCATCATGGCTTCCACTAACCACTCGTGTGGGGTTACATGGCTTGGCAATGCAAATTGCTCATTAATGCTTCCCATCACTCGACCACCTTCAATCATATTCATTTCAACAATTTCATTTTGATTAGCATTTGTAAAATTTGTATGTGGTTTTTGTCATCAACAACTACTATTTTTTCTTGAATTTCTCCATCATATTCTTAAGTAGAATTTCCATGTTCATCATCATCACCTAATAGATGATAACATCCTTGAGGTAGACTCAACATGTTTATAACAACTTTTGCATCTTTATCACCAGGTATTTTAAAAACTTGGTTACAAGCCTCATCATTGGTAAGAGCATCATAATTGACTAGCCAAATTCCATTGCACCTACATTCCACATTAATATTAGAGGATGTCAAGGTCCTTTCAATAGATATGCTAGCAATTTCAACTGTTTCAAACCATTTTACCTCTCTCCATGGGTTCTTTGCCATCCAATTTATTCTCTCAAACCTTAAATAATTCTTAAAAGGCCCAAACACACTCCTAGGGGTTGAAACTTATGAGTAATGTCTAAGAAGTGCCAACACTATGTATGCCTATCGTGTTTGCCTTTGTGGTTTGTAAAACTATGTTGTTGTGATGGCCATAAAAAATTAACAAGTATATGTTTGTAAGATAGACGCCTCCAGGTAAAAAGTGAAAAAATGGTATAGCCAAATCATAAACAATTATTTAGTCATCCATGCATTAGGATGTGCAACCACGGATATTCTTTGCTTACAATTCTTGACATGGTTCTTCATATTTTTATTTCCTAAAATAAATATAGCCTAGAAATTGATAAAGCAATTGTGGTTGCACAACAAAATTTAGTTATCCACGTTGATGTTAGGAAACACTTTGGCACATTTTCACTCATTCTCTTGGCATTTATCCACATGCCACAATTCCTTCCAACTTGGAAAGGAAACTCGTCACAATTGCATATATATTTTGTAAACTGTATGCATGATCTTTGTATGCCTTGGATAGAGTGTAATGGAACTTGGTCAGAATTGTAGGGTGTAAAGCCATAGCTATGTCTCTATTTAGGATTTCAATTGTTCATAATGCCAGCTCTTGATATATTTTCTTAACTCCTGGACACCCTGATTTCCCCAAAATCCATCTTTGAATGGACTCAAAGTGGAGTAACGTTAGCCGTAAGTTGTATCAACTCTAGGTCATGGCCAATTTCAAGTATCTCCTTACACCAATCAATTATTTCCTCCTTTTGTTAAATTAATACTGTAGTAACCCCTTTATTCTTCTTCCTTCCTTGAGGTATTTAGCCAATAATGTATTTATGCTGACGAGTTCCATGTTTTCTCATCGCAACTCTTATTAAGCATCCATTGAAGTCAACATCATTAATTTCCTTCAGAATAGCCTCTTTAGTTGTCCTCTATTAACACTAATATTCTTGGTTAAACTTGCAACTTGCACTAAATTCATGCAGAAGCACCACCTTCAACGCCTACATCTTTTATATCATTATGCTCTTCAAAAACTACCAGATTTAACTCTTCATTTGAGGAAGAGTTTTGTAGATGATCAACCCTTGTCACTTGCATTATTACCCTCACAAGAGCAACATTATTTCCTCATGCATGATAGAAAAACATTAAACAAACAAATATTGTAGAATAATAGAGGTTGATGCAGTGCATAGCAACAAGGAACGAAAAACTTTAAGGTAAACATAGGTGCAATGAATATGTTTGGACCTGAAACAAGAGCTATCCTCTGTGCCCACTTCAAAATCTGAAAAACAATCAAATATCAGGAGACATGTGAATCCAGAACTTGATGTATTGTGGATAATTCTCTGGCAGAGGTAGACATTAAAGACACCAAAAGCAGCACTAGTTCAAATTTGCCTCCTACACGTTGTTGACTTGGGTTCAAATCGCAGATAATATACAGAACAAGAATATCACACATGCAGGAGTAGCTGACTTGGGTTCGAATCACAGATAATATATAGAACAAGAATATCACACATATTCGCAGATAATATATATAACAAGAATATCACCTTGGAAAGCACCAACAAAGAAAGGCCATGGATAAGTTTTATCAACCTCTAGATTGCAACCCACCTTGGAACTTTAACCTTTGGAGTCATTTTTATGCCTTCATATAGGTATTTTATTTGATGATGTACCTGAAAAGGAGGGATCTCCTTGTCTACAAAATTGTTATTCCTTCTTTCCTGTCCAAATGGCTCTAGAGGCAATCAGGGGCAATGATATATGTTATTTGAGTACTCTATCATCAAATAGTGCAACAAGGAAGCCTCCTTCCAAGTACCCTATCCTCAAATAAGGGGAGAATAACACCCCATAACTCCTGAGCAAAAATACAAATGAACTCGAGCACGTGGTCTATTGTTTCCCCTTCACATTTTCATAGAGTACAAATTCCAAGACCCTACCTTGTCCTATTTTGTAGAACCACGTCAAAACATTATTCGTTAGGGCCAAACACATAAAAATCATGGATTTCATTGAAGATTTAACTTTCCAAATCTTCCCCACCACCAAGCTACTACTACTACTTCATCATCCAAGATAGCCTTGTAGCACAAGCTACTTGTCAACAATCATATGGTAGGATCGTTGGACCATATAACTTTCTTGCATGAAGAAGACATGGAGACAACTCTTTGCTCCTAAATGCAACCAATGTTGAGTTAAAAAAAAATAAAAAAATAAAAATAAAAATAAAAATTGCTTGATTCTGTACTAAGCAACAACAAAATATACAAAATTTCCTTGTGACAGAGTTGCTAAGATGGAATCTTCATCTACAAACATTTACCTATCGGGATGAGAAAATGCAAATCAAATTTCTTTCTTATTCCATAGACTCCAACTGTGAGATAAAAAAATAAAAATAAAATAAAAATAAAAATAAAAACACACACACACACACATCAAGTTTGTTTACCCCAACACGCCAACAAGTAGCAAGCCCCAACTATATAATATAAGAAAGTAGTAGGTATCCCAAAGGCCTGAAGGGGATCTAATGGAAAGAAGTGACCGTTGTCAGAAGCCTTCCAATCAATATATAAATATATAAATGTAGATTTATTTATATTTTAAATTGGAAATCTTCAATTAAATAATAAAATTTAATTACGTCTCTCCCAATCTAAATTTCTTATTAACATAATTCACTACCTTCATACATCTTGCATTTTTTAACAGCGTTGTAACATGTGGATTAATTTCCTTTTTGGTGCACAAACTCTGCCTTTTAGGACAATATGTTGCAGTGGCCCAACCCCTACAGATCATTATGACAAACTAAGAATAAGAGAGAAGATGAAAGGTTGTACAAACCAGCGTATTTTTCAAATCCCACATCAGTACCTTAACTTTTTCATGAAGATATCATATTGAGAACGTTTGAAAAATGGTGGGAAATCTGGGCAACGACTATCTCTCTTCTGCGAGGGTGATATGGAAAGAGTGATAGGATTTCACTGTTTTGAATATTAATGGAGATATTGGTTATTTTTACTAAATTTTGTGAAGTGACTAAATGTAGCTTTAACCATTCACCTTAAGATGTTTTTTACAATATAATTTCCTAAGTCTATTTAATATATTCATTATCATAAAAACCAATCTATATCCATCTTAACTCCACATCTACCACTCTTAGAGGGATGAAATCTATTTATCCCTCTCAGCACTTGGTGGACCCGGAATTAAGATGGATCTAAGCTGATAGAATTCCCCCTTTAAATAGTCTATGCTCACATGAATACCATGGTATTACCATGGGTTATCATAAACCTAGAACTTAAAAACTACTATTAGTAATTTATAAAAATTAATAAAATGAATAACTGATTTTTATTTTTATTTTTATTTTAACTGAATTAAAATGTTTAAGTGACATTAAATTACAAGATCCACTTTTACTCTTGATCTACCAAGCGCCGAGAAGGATCAAATATTTTTTCACTCTATGCTAGTTTGCATATCACGATATTTGATCTCTCTCGACGCTTAGTAGATAGTAAAGATGGATCTATGTTGGTTTAATTCTCCCCTTTAAATAGGCTACATTCCATGTGAATACGATGGGTCAATACCATGTGCCATCTTTATTTGTATTAATACTAATATTAGGGTTAATAATGTTTTTTTGCATGGTATTAATAATAATTTGGCCCATAGTATTTGGCCCATAGGCTTCACCTAAATATAACACATTTTTTTAATGTTCATAAATATAAAGTGACTTATGGAGTAAATATAAAAAATATGTATATATATATATTTATTTACCATACCTCTAGTTTATTTATATTTTTATTAATTTACTACACCTCTTTTATAAATATGGTATTTGGCCCATATGATTCACTTAAATAAAAACTTTTTTTTAGCCTTCTTAAATATAAAGAGGGTTATGGACTAAATATAAAAAGAGGTTTTATTTATTTACCATACCTCCACTTTATTTATATTTTTATTTATTTACACCCTTGAGTGTTCGTAAATATAAGGTGACTTATGTAGTAAATATATAAAAAAAAATGTTTTATTTATTTACCAAACCTTTCATTTATTTATATTTTTATTAATTACCATACCTCTTTTATAAATATGGTATTTGGCCCACAGGATTCACTTAAATAAAACCTCTTTTTTGAACCTTCTTAAATAGAAAGAGGGTTATGGAAAAAATATAAAAAGAGGTTTTATTTATTTACCATACCTCTAGTCTATTTATATTTTTATTTATCTACCATACCTTAGGAGTAAGTATAAAAAGAGGTTTTATTTATTTACCATACCTCCACTTTATTTATATTTTTATATATTTACACCCTTGCCATCGATGAAAACCATATTTGAAAACAGGGATCCATTCACAGAAGAAATCAGGGCGATTGGGACCAAATACGACCTCCCAAACCACCTCCCAAAGCAAAAAATCAGGCGATTGTAATGGAATATAACCTCCCAAACCAGTCGAATCGTGAGCCTTTGTGAGTCTTTTCATAGTTCATCTGCCCCTTTTTTGGGCTAAAATGAAAGAAATGATTCTTTTTAAAATAAAAGTTGGGCTAAATATATTAAATGGGCGTTTTATAAAAAGTTCACCCCTCTAAAATGAAAAACCCCTTAAATTTCTCCCTTGGGCTAAAATTCACCCCTAAAATTTACCATGGTAGGGATTCCATCCGATAAGAAGAGCACATCATGGGGAATCTTCAATATTGGGTCAACAACTATTTCTTGGTACAACAAGAAGTAGAGATTAATTGCACTCAGTTCAATAAAAGCAAAGTACATGGCTTCTAATCAAGCAGCTTGTGAGGCTATCTGGATGAGGAAGATCCTTGTTGGGTTGTTTTGTTAGCAGATGGATCCTACAATGATTTAATATGAAAATCAAAGGTGTATCAAACTCTCTGAGAATCCAATTTTTCATGATTGATCCAAGCATAGTGACATCTGGTATCACCATCTACGTGATTGTGTGCAAAGGAGAATCATGTTGTTGGAGTACATTCCTACAAAGGAGCAGGATGTAGATATTTTGACAAAAGTATTGTCAAGATGCAAATTCGAGTTTCACAAAGGAAGGATCTAGGTAACAGATAATCCCTTTCTTGTTGAGAGGGAGTGTTAAAAATAACAAGAAGAAAATCCTAATTTAATTTGTCCTTGAATTAAATTGTAATTATATTCCCATAGCAACTTGTAACAGTTAACTAAGTTAAGTTGACTTAGTTGGCTCAGTAAATTAGATTTGGGAGTCTATCTAGATTCATGTAGAGTGATCCCTAAATTTTAGGGGCCCGGGTTGAGTTCTTATTGAGTTGTAATTATTTAATTCAGTTTAACTGAGTTAAACTAGTTCTAACTGATGGTGGAACTAGTAAGAGCTCAAGTGGATTTAATTGGATTTAATTCACATGCAGTGATCAATCATATAATTGATAATTCACTCATAAATAACTCATGCATGTCAGTTATGAGAAAGACCCAGTTGAGATTAGAATTTAGGGATATTGTACTATCAGTTGTAAAATCATATAAATTAAATTAATGATGCATGCAATCAGAGGAAGGCCTGTGGATGGATTGCGCAATTGTGAGTGAGGAATTTCCCAATTAAATATGGGCTAATTCCCAAGGGAACAACGAAAGGAAGTAGGAACTTGGTAGGTAGCAAATTTGGCCAAGTATTGGCTTGAGTTGGTTTGTGAAGTAGTGAGATAGATTGTACTTGTGTAGAGATTGTTCGGCTTGAACAAGAATTGTATTTTCTTCTTAGATCTTTTGATTAATGAAATATGTAGATAGCAGGGGTTTTTAGCTGAGGCTTTCCCTAGAAAAATATTATATTTTATGTGATTAAGATTTTTTCTTTTTTTGCTTCATGATTTCATCGATCAATTTTTGTTTCTACTGATGAGTAGAGTAGATTCAAGTCAATTGTTTTAGCATATCACAATCTGCAGTTTGAATCTACAATAAAATTCTATAGTACTGAGTCTGAAGAAGAATCTATTTTTTGTATTTGTGTTGGAATATCATGGATACAATGTGATATTCAGCAAAGTAAAGGCTTTCCTAAGACACATTGCCACAGGAAAAGTGAAGCAGATCAGGGTTTGAGTGAAGAACCTTTACAAATTAGATGTGGAAGATTGTGCAGCATTGAGCACAAAAAAAAGAAGGTGAAAAGTTGAGATGTCAGCAAATTATGGCATATAATTCTTGTCCATTTGCATCATGGTGCTTTGAAAATCATGTAGCATATTTCTACAGGCCTCCTCAAAGGAGCACTAGAGCAACATGATACATGCAAAGGGTGTATGTTGGGGAAGTACACAAAATGCACCTTCAATTATAGGGATAACAGGGCACATGCAGTCCTTGAAAGGATCCATTCTGATGTTTGTGGACCTTTCTCGACAATCTCCACTATGAAGCATAGGAATTATGTTATATTTATATATTATTTGTCACAGAAGTACTTGAATTACTTCATGCAGAAGAAAGACCAGACCCTCTCCAAAATTGTTGAGTTTAAAGAACTTGTTGAGAAAGAAATTAACAAGAAAGTGAAGGCTCTCATGAGCAATAACGGAGGTGAGTACGTGTCGAATGAGTTTAAAAATGTATGTGCAAAGAAGGAATTATACAAGAGTTGACATAACCCCATAGCCCACAACAAAATGGCATGGCTGAGAGGAATAACAGAAGCATTGTGGGAGAAGCAAGCAGAGACATCTAGAGAAGGAAGGAAGAAAACCAGGTAAGCTGACAGATTATTGCAGGATGCTAAAGAGAATGTGGGAGTGCCCACATCACAGTGCAGGCATAGGAGGTCTCGGATCGGTACACTAGCTACATATCTCTGATGAGTGATCCTGTAGAGACTGAGCCATCCTCATTCGAGGAAGCTATAGAGAAACTAGTATGGGTTGATGCTATGGTAGAGGAATATGATTCCATTATCAGAAAGAGTGTTTGGGAAGTGGTCCCAAGACCTGCAGACAAATCAGTGGTTGGTTCGAGATGGATTTAAAAGGTAAATCTCACATCAAATGATAGCATAGAGAAACACAAGGCCAGAGTTGTGGCCAAGGGGTTCTCTTAGGTTGAGGGAATTAACTATGATGAGACCTTTCCTGCAGTAGAAAGGTACTCATCCATCAGGACAATTCTAGCATTGTCAGCACAGATGGGGTTGACGATCCACCACGTGGATGTGAAGACAACATTCCTTAATGGATTTATTAAGGAGGAGGTGTGTATTAAGCAGTTGGAGGGGTTTGATACCTTTGATAGAGAGTCACATGTGTGCAAACACAAGAGAGCGTCAAGAAAGCACCGCATGCTTGGCACACCAAGATCATTAGCTATCTCATTAGTTTGGGCTTCACAAAAAATGAAGCAGATGAAAACATCTATCACATTGTGGTTGAAGGTAAATTATTGATTTTCTTTTAGATGTTGATCACTTGATCCTTATGGTGATGAGTAGCTGATAAGATCTTGCAAGGAGGACCTTGCAAGAGAGTTCGATATGAAGGACATGGGCCTCATGCACCACTTCATTGGATTGTGAGTATGGAAAGGTGATGGGGAACATTTTGTCTCTCGGGTCAAGTATGCCAACAAGATACTTCAGAGGTTCTGCATGGAAAGTTAAAAACCCATGGAGACTCCTCTAGCAAGAAACTTGAGGAAATAGGATGTTACTTCAGGTGAAGTAGTGGAGGCTACCATTCACAAGCAGCTTATGGGTTCACTTATGTATTTGGTGAACAAACAACCAGACATGTGTTATGCAGTTAACCAGCTTAGGAAAGCAATGGTTAATCCATGCAAACTATATTGGAAGGCAACAAATCATGCGTTGAGATACCTCAGAGGCACTACTTAGGTTCGTCTTTGGTATAGACAAAAAAAGGGAGTGAAGTTGCAAGGCTTCACAAATGCAGATTGTGTAGAAATTTTGAATAATATGACACTTATTCATAGAGATTATCCCGATTATACACTATTGTGGAATACATGCACAATACATAATCTCCTCTTCGTTGATAATCAATTTAGCATCATCAAAAACAATGAAACATCAATCGCATGCACACATTAACACAGTATGTAACCCGAGGAAAGAATACAGCTGAAAACCCCACACTATCTGTATATTATAATGATTGAGAACATGTAACAATACATAGTACAATACTCCTCACAAGTACTCAGTACTATCTCCACCTGTTACACCCAAACTAGCTCAGATCTGATGCCTCAAATCTCCTCCGCTGTTTTCCTGCCTCCACTGCGCAATCCTACATGAGAATAATGACGAATCGCTGAAGCAAACTCGTATTTCCTTGGCTGAACCACGCAATCCTCATTGGCATTACTCAATCCATGCATGTGCAAATATCATGCACAACTGATAGTCACAACTCACCCTTTCACTTACCTCTAATACATGTCTCTGTTGAACTGTCCATGCACTGAGTTAACTGATGTATTCTTTAGTTTCTTTATGAGTTAATAATTAGTGAATTAATTAACAATCAATTCACACAACTCATCACTAGTGTATTCTTTAGTTAGACTAAATACAACTAGTTCAACTAAGTCAAATTAAACACAACTCCATCAACTCCACATCCAACTCCACAGAACTCACATGCATGAGTTCTAACTGAAGTCCTCCATGCAATAGCTCAACTAACACATAAGAAACCATGTGATTCCTTTTTTCAACTGCATGTGCCACATCCGTAGCTCGAACTGAAGTGCTCCAAGAGAATAAGATCATGTTTAGAGTCCAAATATTACTAAGGGCTAATAATATTTCACTGTTTCTATTTTTAGCCTGGTAGTCTAAAAATAGACTCTGATCACTCCGTTGTGAATAAAAAATATAAGTCCATCTATTTTTCCCAACATGACCAATCATCCATAAACAACATCCTGCAACTCATAGACCATGATCCATATGTCTAAAAATAGACATAGTCTAAAAATAGACTTTGCACCAAAAATAGCCTGTGGGCCCACTTAGTAAAGGCGACTCCTTTCCACTAAGCTCCATCATCTTGTTGCATTTTCAACACTCTCTCTCAACAAGATATGGATTATCTGCAACCTCTATCCTGCAACTCTGGAATGTTCTGCATGCAACACATTTGCCCGATCCACTTGCTCCAACAACACTTGGAACAAAAACACTCGCAACTGACAACTCTGTTGGGCTAGGAACATACTCTAATGCTGAAGCTATACCTTCTGTTGAAAAGTTCTCCCTCTCTGACATCTGCGCTACTGCAACATCTCCATGCATCTCGCACCATTGCACACCTCTCTGTGCCACCTAGCATTGTGCAAAACACTTGTGCCTCTCGCATTGCTGCAGCCTGCTAGCTATGCGTTGTCCTAGGATTCCCTGCACTGTCGCTCTCTTTGCCGCTCCATCCGCATTTGTCTCTACCCAATTAGTCAGTTCCTGCTACTCCACATCAGGGCTCCCGTAGCAAGGTCTCATCCAAGAGGTTGGGTACCTCAAGGATCTTGCCCCTCCTCCTTTGGATGATCAATCCACATCACCCCACCTCCTACCTGGAGGTATGGCTACATGTGATCCCTCAGCCCACCTGGCTCGAAGTTTCCCCCTACTGGAGGTCTCTGCATGAGTATATGTCTCTACTCGATCTCCTCTCAGCTTCCCTTATTGTGGCTGCTCCACAACCTCCTGAAGTTGCTGCACCAATCGTGGCTCCTCCACAATCGTCTGAGACTTCTTCAGGCTCTGCATGTTGAGAGGTAATATACGCTCCCTCTCAACCACCAAGTATCCATCAGTTGCCTCGCTGCTCAAGGCTTTGCATGCATCTTGAACCTCAAGAGCATACAGGTTCTTGACCCGTGAACCAATCTGCTTCACCTGTCTAGTGATGATGTGTCTAAGGAAAACCTTTCCCTTACTGAAGACTACATCATAGCCTCCATCTTCCAGCATCACGATCGACACCAAGTTTCTCTTCGATCCTGGTACATACTTGACATCGGTCAAGGTAAGGCCAGCTCCATGCTCCCTCTGAAAAATAACCGTGCCTACACCTGAGACACTATACTTCTCATCATTACCCATCGCTATGAGTATTTGGAGATCTTTCTCCTCCAAAGTACTGAACAAACTCTTATCACCGGTCATGTGGAAAGAAGCTCCACTACCAAGAAACCAACCACTTCCCACCATGGATGAAACCATGCATGCGAAGAGTGTGAAATCCAACTCAAACTGCGAAGCAAGTGCCTCGCCTTTAGATCCTTCCTCTAATCCCTTCTTGGATTTCTTCTTTGGGCAATTAGTAGCATAATGGCCCAACTCATGACAACGAAAGCATCGCACTTTCGATTTTTCAACCTTCTTCCCATCATTGGAAGAACTGGATTCGGAAAGAGAACCCTTCTCCTTCCCCTTCTTTGCTTTGGCAGCCAAAGTGCAATTTTCTTCATCAGATGCCTTTGTTGAAGATCCGTCCCTGGTATTCCGCCTGATCTCCTCTTGCACAAGATCCGAACAAAGTCTCTCCCATCTTGGAAATTTCTCTCGACCATTAATAGAGTCCTGATAGGAATGCCAACTCTTCGGAAGACCAAGGAGAGCCAAGCTCACCAAGTCCTCATCATCGACATTCAGCCCCACACTTCCCAGCTCATCCTGACACTGGGTGAACTTCGTGAGATACCTGGGCATACTGTCTCCATTCTCACACTTAATGTTTCTGAATTTATCCTTGAGCGCCAACTTCCTCTGGTCGCTCTTGCTTTGGAATAGATCTATCAACAATTTCCACATCAAGTATGGTGAAGCCTTTCCATGCAAGCTGGATACAATGTGATCCTTCACGCCCTCCAACAGAATCCTTTGACACTTTGCTGTCTTCTTTTGCCAAACCTCAACGTGAGCAGCATCAGTAGGCTTTGGGACCTCAGCCTCTATGAACTCCTTCAGCCCATTTTCATCTAACACCACCTCCATCCTGTCTTTCCATGCAATATAATTCGAGCTGTCCTCAAGAGCATACTCCAATCGCAATCCGTTGAAAGACATTTCAACTTTGACACCAAGAAAACACTGTTGCAAATTCGAATTCCACTAGCTCAAAACTCAACTACTTCTGATCTAAAATTCGTGAGAACAAAGTATTTCTCGTACAGATATTGACTGCATGGGCTTTTACCGGATATCTCACCTTCCAAAAGAAGGATGAATCCAGAGGCTACCTGGCCCGATTACAGACTCTGCCTGAAGAAATAAAATGTAATCACTTTTTGAATAATAGATCTGATGATCAAATCTGCTCCGATACCATGTAGAAATTTTGAATAATATGACACTTATTCATAGAGATTATCCCGATTATACACTATTGCGGAATACATGCACAATACATAATCTCCTCTTCGTTGATAATCAATTTAGCATCATCAAAAACAATGAAACATCAATCGCATGCACACATTAACACAGTATGTAACCCGGGGAAAGAATACAGCTGAAAACCCCACACTATCTGTATATTATAATGATTGAGAACATGTAACAATACATAGTACAATACTCCTCACAAGTACTCAGTACTATCTCCACTTGTTACACCCAAACTAGCTCAGATCTGATGCCTCAAATCTCCTCCACTGATTTCCTGCCTCCACTGCGCAATCCTACATGAGAATAATGACGAATCGCTGAAGCAAACTCGTATTTCCTTGGCTGAACCACGCAATCCTCATTGGCATTACTCAATCCATGCATGTGCAAATATCATGCACAACTGATAGTCACAACTCACCCTTTCACTTACCTCTAACACCTGTCTCTGTTGAACTGTCCATGCACTAAGTTAACTGATGTATTCTTTAGTTTCTTGATGAGTTAATAATTAGTGAATTAATTAAAAATCAATTCACACAACTCATCACTAGTGTATTCTTTAGTTAGACTAAATACAACTAGTTCAACTAACTGAACACAACTCCATCAACTCCACAGAACTCACATGCATGAGTTCTAACTGAAGTCCTCCATGCAATAGCTCAACTAACACATAAGAAACCACGTGATTCCTTTTGTCAGCTGCATGTGCCACATCCGTAGCTCGAACTGAAGTGCTCCAAGAGAATAAGATAATGTTTAGAGTCCAAATATTACTAAGGGCTAATAATATTTGATTGTTTCTATTTTTAGCCTAGCAGTCTAAAAATAGACTCTGATCACTCCGCTGTGAACCAAAAATAGAAGTCCATCTATTTTTCCCAACATGACCAATCATCCATAAACAACATCCTACAACTCATAGACCATGATCCATATGTCTAAAAATAGACTTTGCGCCAAAAATAGCCTACGGGCCCACTTAGTGAAGGCGACTCCTTTCCACTAAGCTCCATCATCTTGTTGCATTTTCAACAGATTGGGCAAGGAGTCCATTAGATAAGAAGAGCATATTAGGAGAAAATTTCAGTGTTGGGTCACCAACAGTTTCTTAGTGCAGCAAGAAATAGATATTTGTGGCACTCAACTCATCAAAAGCAGAGTACATGGCTACAATTCAAGCAGCATGTGAGGCTATATGGATGATAAATATTCTTGTTGGGTTATTTGGTCAAATGATGGATACTACTATGATTTATTGTGATAATCAGAGTTGTATCAAACTCTCTAAGAATCTTGTATTTCATTAACGATCCACACATATCAACATCCAGTATCACCATCTACGAGATTGTGTGTAGACGCAGATTATGTTGTTGCAGTACATTCCGGCAAAGGAAAAATATGTAGATATTTTGACAAAAGCTTTGTCAAGTGGAAAATTAGAGTTCCACGGGTACAGGATAGGGGTGGTTGATGATCCATTTCTTGCTGAGAGCGAGTGTTGAAAATGCAGCGAGAAAACCTAGATTTTACTTTTCCTTGGTCAAACTAGATTAAAATTCAAATTTCTATTTCAGTAGAATACTTGGAGGTGGTTAATTGAGGTGACATGGCTCTTTTCACTTAGTTAACTCAGTAAATTCGAGTTGGAGACACTTGAGTTTAGTTCTACTTGATAATTTGTAGCAATATAATTTAGTTAATTTGATTTATTGCCAGTTTAACTAGTTCTATCTATTAGAAGTTGTAGTGGAGGTCAAGTTGTGGAAGTGGAACTTCAACCACACTCAGTGATCAACCAGTTAACTAGTCAATCAGCCCAAAATAATTTTTGCATGCAGATAATTCGAGTTACCCAGTTGAAATGGAGATTCCAAGACAATGTACTATCAGTTGTAGCATTCATAGATTGACCTAAGGCTATTGTGCAATTCCTTGGTGTGAAATTCCTAAAAAATAGGGGCAAATTCCCAAGAGAATAGCGCAAGGAAATAAGAGCTTGGGAAGGATTTAAATTGGATAAAGTGTTGGGCCAGGTTCACCCAATTAAGGAGAGGGATAAACTATACACTTGAAGGGTGTGCTTAGGCTTGAGCAAGCATTGTATTTCTTCTCTATTCTCTTATTAATGCAATATAAATAGTAAGTGGTTTTGAGCAGTTGCTTTCCCCTAGATAAATCTTTGTGCATGTGTGATGGTTCCTTTCACATGTCTATGATTCTTGATTTTGATGATGAATTAACTTCCACAAATCAGTAGAGTAGCTTCAAGTCTTGTGATTTAGCAAATTTCATGAGCAGTATTGAATCTACACATTAATTTCTACATAGTATACCTTCACACACTACAAGAAAAAAGGTTATTGGTGAGAGTCATGCCTGTGACGAACCTTTAAGGTCCGTCACCAATGTCGCATATGGTGACGGTCTATAAAAAAGCATTGTTGTAAGTGTATATAGTGATGGTCCTTTAAGGTTTGTCACCAAAGCCATTTTTAATGACACTTTTGGTGACAGTTGTTAAAATATCATCACTAATTCTCTCTTTGGTGACACTTTTGGTGAGGGTCGTTAAAGGCCCATCACTAATTCTCTCTTTGGTGACACTTGTAGGGACGATCTTTTATTGACCCTCACCAATTCTCTTTTTGGTTACTTTTGGTGACGGTCAAAAAATGTTCATCATCATTGATCATTCCAATGAGTTTTTGATGACGCTTCATGCCCGTGACAGAACTTTAAGGTTTGTCACCAATATCACATATGGTGACGGTCTTTAAAAAAACTTTGTTGTAAGTGTATATAGTGATGGACATTTAAGTTTTGTCACCAAAGCCATTTTCAATGACACTTTTGGTGAGGGTCGTTAAAGGCCCGTCACTAATTCTCTCTTTGGTGACACTTTTGGTGAGGGTCATTAAAGGCCCATCACTAATTCTCTCTTTGGTGACACTTCTAGTGACAATCTTTTACTACACCTCACCAATGCTCTTTTTGGTTACTTTTGGTGATGATCAAAAATATTCGTCATCATTGATCATTCCAATGAGTTTATGATGACACTATGTACCTGTTACTATATTTTTTTTCAAAAGATAACGATTTAAGACCATTGTTGTGGAGTCTTTTTCATTATGTGTCCAAGGTCATAATGGTTATAGTCAGTCAATCTGTTAAGAATTAAATAGTTTGTATCATTTCCCCCAAGTCATAAGAATATAGTTTTCGTACGAGTCAACACATGATTCATCTCTATTAGGTTTATTATCTAGCAAATTTCCTTTAAATAAAGTTCCACTAGTGTGTGTAGGAACTATATTATTTAATACATAATCAAGCTCTGTCAATTCTATTAATGAGAGAGACCTACCACTCCTCAACACTCATGTCACACCTTAACATGCTTTAGAACAATACACTAACATTCCTTGGCACCTTGCATGTCTTGGAACATCTTTGTACCTTGAACATATTTCCATGAGTAGGACGCCCAATCACACGTTGGCATACCCTATCATAGCATAGCATTCCACTATCATGTGTTGGCATGCCCTGTAGTCCCTAACATGCCCCAGAACACCTTGGAATACTATCGCATTGACAAACATTAGCACTTGGCACACATTGGCACTTGCCCTGTATTGGAACATATTATTAGTGTGCCTAGCATGCCCCTTTTGAAAAAGATAAATTCATGACTTATTAACCCTCTTATGTGTTCATTTCCTTACATTTTATCTTGGTTATTCCTTGTGTTGCCTTGAAAGTCTTTGAGGCATATTGGCATACTCTGGCACCCTGCACATCCTAGCATTTCCTAGCATCTAGCATGCCTTGGCACTATTTTGCACATGTTAGCACACCCCGGAACTACCTAGCACACTCTATCACTTCTTGACATGCTCTGATATTCCCTGGCATGCCTTACTCATGCTTAACATACCTTGTCACGGCCTCCTTGGCATGACAACTAGCACTCATTGACACTCCCCGACACACCCTCATATTCATTCACTTCCATTCATTTTGACCTAGTGCTCCCTTGTGTTTTCCTAGTACTCCCTAACACTTATTAGCATGCATTAGCACTCTCTAGCACACCTTAGCAGTACTCTTCAATATGCTCTACCACTTCATATCATGCATCACACTCCCTGAAGCACATTGGCACTTGGAACGTGTTGGCACTTGGCAAGTATTAGCATGTTTGGCATGCGTTGAGATGACTTGGTATGCTTTGGCAAGGTTTAATATTAAAGTTATTTGAGATAAATTATTGGAAAATATATGAGAAGGAACGAAGGAATATTTGGCACTTAGAATGCATTGAAACTTGGCACTTGGCACCTATTGGCACCTAGTGTTGGTGTGCTTAGCATGCCCCTCATGAAAAAGATAAATTGATGAATTATTAACCCTATTATGTGCTCATTTCCTTGTAGTTTAACTTGTTCCTCCATTTTGTTGCCTTGACAGTCCCTGGCATACATTGTCACGCCCTTGTACATCTTGGCATGCCTTAGCACTTGGCGCATCATAGCTTGTTTGACATATCTTCGTACTATCTGGCACATGTTAGCATGCCCTAACATTCCATAACATACCTTGGTAGTCATGAGCTCACAACTAACATTACATTTTTCCATGACTTGGGAACCTTACATTCACTAGAACACCTTGGAACTCCCTAGTTGTCATGCCCTCTGTTATCCTCCACAATATCCGAGGTTGATGAGGAGATTGACAAAGGTAACCACAAACCAAGCTTTTAGTTTGGTAGCTACCCCTACCAAACTAGAGAGGGATCTCTCTACGAAATCACAATCAAGAGATGATTGGAATGTAAAGGATTCTAGGCTAGATAGCTAGGCTCAGGTGGGTTTTGTAAAATTTAGGGTTTTGTTGCTGGATAAGGGAGAAAAACCAAGTAGTTAGGACAGAGGATCAAAGGGTTACAACAACAAAGATATAAAGGAGCAAGGTGGCATTACTTTTGTGATGGATCTTAGGGTTTGTCAGTGTAGTATAGTGTTTAGAAGAAGCAAAAGGTCTTAATGAGCATGAAACATGGATTCATTAAGCAAGAAAGAAAGTAACACATAATGATTTTTCCATCAAAACAAAGATTTATGCAAAGAATTATGTTTATAAACTGTAAGGAAAACCATTGAAGAATTGATGAATGGAAATAGAAGATGAATATCTTTCATATAAAACTATAACAGAGAAAAAACATCACAAACTTACAACATATGAATTCCTAGATAATAGCTGCAAATTGTGTCCTTTGATTTCCAGGAAATGTCCAAGTACAAGCTACAATAGTTCTCTCCTCTAATATCCAACCCGTTCTATCACTGAAAAACCGATACATAAAGACCAAAACAACATCTCCCCACTCTCAGGGGTTGAATCCATGACTCTAGGAACTATTCCATGAGGTGTTCTAACCAAACCCTAATGTCTAGGGAAGTTAAAAACAACTTCTAAAATTAACTTTGACTCCAACCTCTCTCATAAATGAGGTCAAATTTACATCAAAACATCTTACAAAGACTAACCACCCATTATTTACATTTACTTTTAACCCTCACATTCATATACTTCACCCTTTTGACTTTTACCAAAGTCAAACTAGGAATTACAAAAAAGTACACAGTGAACATTTTACAAAAATCTCAGAAATTCATAGGTGCGCATCGAGCTATTGGAGGCCATTTTTGAGTTCCTTTATGAAGTCCAAATCCAAATCTGAAACCTGTTCTGAAAATTTGGGAGAGTTTAGATGTTGTTAGAGTATTTTTTCACTCAAAAGGACCCATTTGTAGCTGAGATATGGCGATTCTCCCAAGGTGTCTCCAGGTGTGCAGCGAAATGGAAAAAGAGGGGTAGAAAGGTGATTTTTGGCCTCTTTTTTGCAAATTTCTCAAAAATTGAGCCCCAAGCCAGGAAAGTGGGAAAATGGGTTCTAAGAGGGGGTCATAAGCTTTCCAAAAATGCTAATTTTCCATCATTTGGAGCCCTGAGGAAGAAGCACAGTGTGAGTTCATTGCGCTCCTAGACATAAAATTGCGAAAAAATTGCACGTCTGCACCAAAACACAAATTTTCTCCAAATCCTCCCAACATTTGTCCAGAGATTCCTGATGAGGTATGCTATGAAATCATGGATGCATCAATAATAAAACGTAACTTACCCTTTGTAGTATACCTAGGGGGTATAATATGGAGTACAGAGGGAGGTACTCAAGGGAATAATGTAATAATGGGATGGGCCATAGTAATAAATAAGGTGGTTAACCCATATCATGTAAGGGACCACAAGTAGTTAGCAATAATGTAATAAGCCCATGGTATTAGATAGATGGTATTGAGGGAACCATGGTAATGACCCATGGTATTGTATGTGTGAGGCCTATATAGAGGCTAGAGACTCCCCATTGAGAGATGTCAAGGAATATTATATGAACATGCATATGGCTTGTGGTAGTATACTTAGGGGGGATAATATGGGGTACAAAGGGAGATACCCAAGGGAATAATGTAATAATGGGATGGGACATAGTAATAAATAAGGTGGTTAACCCGCATCATGTAAGGTACCACAAGTAGTTAGAAATAATGTAATAAGTCCATGGTATTAGATAGATGGTATTGAGGAAACCATGGTAATGAGCGATGGTATTGTATGTATGAGGCATATATAGAGGTTAGAGACTCCCCATTGAGAGATGTCAAGCAATATTGTATGAACATGCATATGGCTTGTGGAGTGTTCTCCTTCCTTAAGGAGTGAATGTATGGTGTTGCCCTACCTTAAGGGTTTGATCAATAAAGAAGCATTTCTATCTATATTCAGATCTTGTTATTTTCGGTGATTATTCTTGGATATATTATTATTATCATATATTTTCATATCAGATCTATAACACCCTTCTCTTGTTGGTTGATTAGGGTTTCCTTGAGTTTTTCCTTCAACTGCTTGATTTTGACCTTGGAAACTTGATTCCTTGTGTAATAATGGATGGCCATTTTCTTTTGCAACTTGTTATTCCTGTTGGCCTTGTCAAGGAGCTTCTCAAGGTGGAAATTGACTTTGTCAAGCCAAAAATCCCTGTCCTCATTTATTTCCATGGCAATCCTATCTTCAAAGGTCAATTCTTCCATTTGTGGCTTTTGTTCTCTTTCTCTCTGAAGTGCTTCCTAAGACCATTTTCCTTGGTCTCTTCCTTGCCACATGTCCTTCATGCTGCTCAGTGTCCTCATGGTCCACCACTTCCTTTTCTTTCATCTCTTGTTTCTTGGCTTTGAATTGCTCTTTCTCCATGACTAGTTGTTTTGCCTTAAGTTGACTGTTTTCTTGCTCAAGGAATGAAATGATGAATTTGGACCTTTCCAAATTGTCCTTGAACTCCATGATCTGAGAATCCTTCTCTTTGATGAATTTTTGCAGGGTTTGATGATCATCATGTGCCTCCAAGTAAACTAGGTCAAATTCATGCTCAATGGGCTCCTCATCATGCAAAGAAGCCTCATGATGTGATGGTGATCCTTGTTTTGCCGATGTAGTAGGCTTGGCCCCTTCCTCAATTTGAGGAGAAAACACAAGCCTTCTGCCTCTCTGATATGTCTTGGTTAGATCAGGCCTAGGTGCCTTGGAAACCTCATCATGTTTACTTGATGACCCCACCTCCATGGGATGTACTGACATGGTTTGGTGCTTGCTTGGTGAAGTGGTTATATGCGTTTTCAAGGTTGCCTCAATGAAGGTGTCCCATGTCATGTTCTTCAGCTCTATCAACTGATGGAGTACTATAACCTTTATGCACAATATCAGACATTATCAGACATATATGATATGATTATCACCATATATATATATATATATATATATATATATATTTCTTATATATTGTTTTGCATACATTGTTATGAGTCATATCAGACAATGTACACACAACAATATATAAGAACTGACATGCATAACCAATGCATAACTGATATACACTCATGACGACCACATCCAACAACACACCATCCACTTTCACATGGCGACACCACTGTAACCATGACCAAAACCATGCATACATAACAAGTACATAGAGCACAAGCATAGAGAACACATATATGAAACCGACATGAATTCATGACCAACACATTGCCCATCCAGTCCAAGGGGTGAACCAAGCTCTGATACCACTCTATAACACCCTCCTCCCATATTTTCCCAAGTTAATCGGTTTGCTGGGGTAAACATGTGATGAGAGGCTACTATGATGTGATTCAAATCCACATGTATAGTTAAGGAAGTGGAACAGACAAAACCAAACCAATTTGACCTTCCACACATGCTACAAAACCTTCAGGAGCGAACCAACCCTTCCAGGTGACCAACCCCTGAGGCAACTTGACATTTCACTGATCTAGACCCCCATTCGCTCCCATGACAAGCCATGCATGCAACTAAGGCCTTCTAGTTTCTCCCACAGTAAGGGCATGCCAACGACTGTGGACTTTTTTAGCTAGTTTTGAGCCAGCGACCTTGGATTATGTGCCATTTTTTTAGGGTCAGGACTCAGGCCACTGCCCAGAAGTTCATGAAACTTTCAAAAATGATAAATAACATTGGAACAAAGGTAGTAATGCAAACACTTGATCAATGACTTGACTAGACCCCTACTAGCCATGACAGGCATTTCGTCAAACATGTCACAAATATGCATTCTACAGGTTATAACAATAGATCTGAGCATAGGGGTCTCATACTTATCTAAGATTCGTAAAGAAGCATTGTTGCCATATCACAATATCTGCATTATCATCCATTAGGTCATATATTCATTGTACTTTCAGTTACTAATCAAAACATGATGAGAGCCATACATCAAGTCTATCATAAAACATACTCATAACCAACATATAACCAATAGAAATAACAAGGATTTAACAACCATATAATCCACATATACGCCAATACATTTACACATGAAATACCAAAGAAAAGAAACTATTATTAATGAATGCAAAATCCAACTAGGTTTGGGACTTCCACGAACCACCCAACCATATATTGGTTGAACCAAATCTTTCTTTCAACCAATCACCCCGTGCCATATTCCAAGCATGAATGTGGGACTCAAAACCAAAACAAACCAGGTTTCCTCCGGCTTTACCATAATCCCCATCAGATCAGTAGGCCCTAAACAAGCATGGATGCCACTGGATTTCTCCACCTACACCGTGAGGAATTTGCTTATCTCCTAGTCTCTAGGCTTTACCATATATCCCGCCATACAATGGTCAAGGATTCCTAAGCCTAATCAAGACTCCACCCTCTAGGATTTACCGTATATCCTGCCATTCATCGGTCAAGGATTCCTAGGCCTAATCGAGGGAACACACCTCTAGGCTTTACCGTATATCCTGCCATTCACCGGTAGAGGATTCCTAGGCCCACTGAGGCACATAAAATCTGATATTACCACAATCCCAGTCCGGTCCAATGATTCCTAGGCCTTGTGTTCTTTCTTTCAGAGACCACCTCACTTAGTTTCAAAACCATCTAGCAATCTAGCTTAACCAAATACAAGAGAACCCATCACACCATGGCTATCCAAAAATGGAAAGGCAAGGTTGAAGAACATTGTCACAACTGGAAAAACCCATGCCAATGATAGCAAGAGAACCAAATACACACATGCATGTACCATGCATGCCAAAACTAGCAAGGAAATCACACATGCAAATCGGTACCTGCAAATAATCTCATTGTAGCTGCTAGATGTTGCTCTTCCTTGCTTGATGTTTGCCTTATTGGTCCTTCCTTTACTTTCTTGATCCAATGCTAGAGTGCTCCAAGAAAACTCTAAGTGTCTAAGAGTGTGAGATAGAGAATAGAGGGACAGATCCAAAACTAAATTGACAAAAGGTACCAATTGATCCTCATAAGCCTTTTTATTAATGAGGCCTCTATTTTCTTCAATTTTCCATTATTTTCCTTCATTTTCCTCCTCATGTGCAACTTGTGACCTTTCACCTTTATTTTCTCCTAATTTCAATTATTTTCATAAATAAAATGCCAATTAATGCCTCATGCCTTTCCAAAGCCTTTGCCTTTGCAAATTTCCTTAGCCATAATAAACAAAATGAACACCCACACTAGGATGTTTTGCCCAAAATTCAGCTTGGAATATGTGTCCCATGACCTTGGTTATTATTTTTCCTTTATTAACTTTATTTACATGGAATTTTGACCAGGGTTGTTACAGAACCCTCCCCCTTGGGGGAACACTGTCCTTGGTATTCAATGACACCTACAACCAAAAAGACTACTGAAATCAAAACATACTGCCCAAGGAGCTATATAAATTAGCTCGATGAAGTGTTTACAATGATCAACCTGCTGAGAAGCAAACCAACATGACACATAACAATCATAACAACCATAACAACATGACACCCATATCACTTTTTTGAGCTTTATAACACAACTCATGGCGGTATTTACATCCATATATGTATGTACATATACCAAAACATCACACTAAAACATATACCAAAACAATTCACTCAACCAACGAATAGAGAAGGATACATAGCCCACATCTAATCCACCATCTCCCATGTAGCTTCATCGGGCCCAAAGTGCTTCCACTACACTTTAACCTGCTCGATTGCTCGGTTCGGTTGAAATTATCCATTTAGCTCCCTGTGCAATACAGACCAACCAATCACATGATCAACATATTTAACATACTTCTTAAGCAATGACACATGGAAAACATCATGGACTTTCACTGTCAAAGGCAATGCAAGTCGATAGGCCACTAGTACAATCATTTCAATAATCTTGAAAGGTCCACAAAACTGAGGTGCCATCTTGGCACATGATCCAATCCTCAAGGAGCTCTTATTGGGCTTGATGTGCAAATACACTTGTTCCCCAACCTGAAACTCCTTAAAAAACCTGTTATGATCTGCATAACTTTTCTACCTGTCCTATGCTGCCTTCACATTCTTCGTGATTACCTTCATTTCCTATTCCATATTTGCCAACATATTTGGTCCAATCAACACTGTGTTCATTGTATCACTAATAATGATGGGATTATTACAACTCCACCCATACAATGCTTCAAACGAACTCATCCTCAAAGATTCTTGGTACCCATTGTTGTAAGCAAACTCAACTGGTGGAAGATACTCTTCCCGCTTCTATTGCTGATGCATCACATACATCCTCAACATGTCCTCCAATTTCATGGGCTAACAAGTGTTGTTGCAACTACTTGAGAGGACATTAGACCTTCTCAGTGATTTTCAGCTAAAGTACAAATATTTACACTCAAATATGCATTCATGACCTATAACTCACATGTTTACCATATGTTGGACGAAATGTCTATTGTGTTCTCACTAGTTTAGGTCAAGTTTTGGCTTCAAGTTTGAATGATTAACATTGTTTCTATGAGAAATATGATTATGGAAAGCTACAAGAAGTTTTGGGCAATGGTATGGAGACTAGCCTAGAAAAGTGGCTCAGATCTTAGGACTTCAGGCACAAAACTAAGGATCTGAGGTCATAACTGCATGGAGCAAGGCTTGTGCGTGCGGTTGGAGGCTCACAACCACATGCAGACAGTGTCAAGGGTGCAATTATAGGTCTATGTTAGAGAAAAAGGGTTCTAGCTCAAGGATTGGTCACCTAGAGTGGTTCTTCAACCTCTCAGTGATCTATGGTTCCTAAGGAAGGTTATTAAGTCTCAGTTGTAGGCCCCACTTCCTTAACTAGAAGGTCAGGTCATGTCATAGTGGCAAGTCAGTTCACATTTACCTGAGAGGGCTTGTGAAAGCGGGTAAATGTGGGGTGGCATGTTACAATCACAGAAGATTGTCCCCAAAATAATTCACATACCATAGAAGATAAGTGCCTGAGATAGATTTGAATCTTGTCCTCCACAAAAGAGATACAAACTAGTTGCCAAGTGATGAAGTATAAATTCCAATATAGAATTGTTTGTTCATGTGAAGGGACATGTTCTTTGAGCAGGCTGACTTGTCTTCTGGAGCGCTTACTTGGTCAACTTGGAGACACAAAATCATACTTAAAAATTCAAATTTATTTCTTTTACATGTCCAAAAGGGACATGAAAAAATAAATTTTTCTTTTGACTCAAATACATTCCTTTTTACTTTTTAGAATATCATAAATATGAATACCGAACCTAGTTACAATTTCAACACCACCTCGCTTCACCAGGATTACAAAAAATATGTGCCCACCTAATCCTATACATAGAGACATGATCCCTCCAAACTCCTTTACTAACAAGCACAAGAGCAAACATCTCCCTTGTAGACATGACGCACCCATAAAGATTAACATAATTGACAATATGGGGGATAATTGGCTTTCAATTATTCTTATATCACCTGCACGACGTGGGTCTGCCACTCACCTAAACTTTGGATGACATCCCTGATGCTTACCTAAACTTTGGATGGTCTCACTGATGCTTGTCCAAGTATCGAGCGTCCAGGTTTAATGGCTATAAAAGAATTATTCACCAAGAGACCCCTTGTAATAACTTAGATCCACAATTCACTAACTGGTCAGTCTCAAAGTTATTATTATGAAAGACATGGAAGACCTTAAAGTCATCAAATTGAAAGAGCTTTTGAATTATGAAAATAAATGTGTTTAGTCTATTATTATCTTAACAAAAACCCTTTTATAAATGATTAATAAAAATGTGATATCTTTCACTTTCATTAATTTTTAATTTTTTTTTTTTTCTAAAACATTATAAAAAAGCCTTGATACAAGCCATAAACTTCTACTTAATTATTTGATGCTTTTTCCAAGTTCCCATGTCCAAAATGGACATGATAAAATAACTTTTTATTTTGACTCAAATACATTCTTTTTGAATTTTTACAATATCATAAATATGAGGACTGAACCTAGTTATAATTTCAACACCACCTCGCTTCACCATGATTACAAAAAATATGTGCCCACCTAATCCTATACATAGAGACATGATCCCTCCAGACTCTGTTACTAACAAGCGCAAGAGAAAACATCTCCCTTGTAGACATGACATACCCACAAAGTTTTACATAATTGACAAGATGGGGAATAATAGGCTTTCAATTTTTCTTATATCACCATATCACTTCACCTATACGACGTGGGTCTGCCGCTCACCTAAACATTGGATGACCTCCCTGATGCTTACCTAAAATTTGAATGGCCTCTCTGATGCTTACCTAAAATTTGAATGGTCTCCTTGATGCTTGTCCAAGTATCAAGCGTCCAGGTTTAATGGCTATGAAAGACTTATTTACCAAGAGCCCCCCTTGTGATAACTTAGATCCACAATTCACTAACTAGTTAGTCTCAAAGTTATTATTATGAAAGACATGGAAGACCTTAAAGTCATCAAATTGAAAGAGAATTTGAATTATGAAAATAAATATGTTTAGTCTATTATTCTCTTAACAAAAACCCTTTTATAAATGATAAATAAAAATGTGATATCTTTCACTTTCATTATTATTAATTTTTTTTTTCTAAAACATTAAAAAAAAGCCTTGATACAAGCCATAAACTTCTACTTAATTATTTGATGCTTTTTCCAAGTTCCCATGTCCAAAATGGACATTATAAAATAACTTTTTCTTTTGACTCAAATACATTCTTTTTGACTTTTTACAATATCATAAATATGAAGACCGTACCTAGTTACAATTTCAACGCCACCTCACTTCACCATGATTACAAAAAATATGTGCCGACCTAATCCTATACATAGAGACATGATCCCTCCAAACTCTGTTACTAACAAGCGCAAGAGCAAACATCTCCCTTGTAGACATGACATACCCACAAAGATTAACATAATTGACAAGATGGGGGATAATAGGCTTTCAATTATTCTTATATCACCATATCATTTCACCTGCACGACGTGGGTCTGCCACTCACCTAAACTTTGGATGACCTCCCTGATGCTTACCTAAACTTTAGATGGTCTCCCTGATGCTTGTCCAAGTATCAAGCGTCCAGGTTTAATGGCTATGAAAGACTTATTTACCAAGAGCCCCCCTTGTGATAACTTAGATCCACAATTCACTAACTAGTCAGTCTCAAAGTTATTATTATGAAAGACATGGAAGACCTTAAAGTCATCAAATTGAAAGAGATTTTGAATTATGAAAAGAAATATGTTTAGTCTATTATTCTCTTTACAAAAACCCTTTTATAAATGATAAATAAAAATGTGATATCTTTCACTTTCATTATTATTATTATTCTAAAACATTAAAAAAAAAATCCTTGATACAAGCCATAAACTTCTACTTAATTATTTGATTCTTTTTCCAAGTTCCCATGTCCAAAAGGGACATGATAAAATAAATTTTTCTTTTGACTCAAATACATTCTTTTTTACTTTTTACAATATCATAAATATGAAGACCGAACCTAGTTACAATTTCAACACCACCTCGCTTCACCATGATTACAAAAAATATGTGCCCACCTAATCCTATACATAGAGACATGATCCCTCCAAACTCCGTTACTAACAAGCGCAAGAGAAAACATCTCCCTTGTAGACATGACATACCCACAAAGTTTTACATAATTGACAAGATGGGGGATAATAGGCTTTCAATTTTTCTTATATCACCATATCACTTCACTTGCATGACGTGGGTCTGCCACTCACCTAAACTTTGGATGACCTCCCTGATGCTTACCTAAAATTTGGATGGTCTCCCTGATGCTTACCTAAAATTTGGATGGTCTCCCTGATGCTTGTCCAAGTATCAAGCGTCCATGTTTAATGGCTATGAAAGGCTTATTTACAAAGAGCCCCCCTTGTGATAACTTAGGTCCACAATTCACTAACTCGTCAGTCTCAAAGTTATTATTATGAAAGACATGGAAGACCTTAAAGTCATCAAATTGAAAGAGCATTTGAATTATGAAAAGAGATATATTTAGTCTATTATTCTCTTAACAAAAACCCTTTTATAAATGATAAATAAAAATATGATATCTTTCACTTCCATTATTATTATTATTATTTTCTAAAACATTAAAAAAAACCTTGATACACTCCATAAAGTTCTACTTAATTATTTGATGCTTTTTCCAAATTCCCATAAAAACAAAATCACCAAAACCCTTTACTTATAAGCCATTTCATGTACCTAACCCTAGTGAAAATAAACATCCCAAAAAATAAAGTGGGGTTCTAAATTTCATCAAGAACCATAGGTAACTCCCCCTTGCTGTGTATGTGTATTTATAAACGATTTATGCACCTAAGAATGAACAACCAAACAAACACAAAAGGTGGTGGGCCCACGTTTTGAACCGTCAACTACCGCATTGCTAAATTAATGAAAGGAGCCGAGAAGGAGGACGGGGACATCCGAAGGAACTAAAGGAGCAGCGGAGAAGAAGAAACAAGGAGAATGAAAAGAGCAGAAAGAAGAAGAAACAAGGAGAATGAAAAGAGCCACCGAGAATAAGATTGAGGATGGACATGTTTCGTGAGCCATGGACGAATAAAATGCTCGAAACAAAGCGTAGATTTTTTATTTGGCTGTAGCTGCAAAGGTAAATGATTGGTTTACTCTAAAGAAAAAGAAGAGGAAGTGCCATTGTTGAATTTTGAAGATTTGAAGTTGTGGAATGATCACAATGTCGGTGGCTGCCTCTGCAATTTACTTCTTGAATCTTCAAGGCGACGTTCTCATCATTCGCCTCTATCGCGACGATGTAGGGTTTGGGTATGTAAGCTTTTATTTCCCCTCTCTTGGTCCATTCGAAACCGTGAACTCTGAATGCTAATTGCCTTTCCTTCTGGGTCAAACGTTAGATATAAAAGCAAGATTTTTAAGAAAATGTTGAGCCCGTCCTTAGGGCTATTACCATTTCGATCCATCATGAGGGTTTCTATTAATTTTAGTAATTGGAAAGGATAGATGCACAAAATAGTGGCAGTGCCCATGATCCCTAGTCGTAATAGGTAGAGTCATAGATCCGTAATTGGCAGAGTCATAGATCAGAGAAATTCGAACGATAATTAACGGCACATGTCTATGAATTGCTTGTTGTGCGAATACCGCTGACCGAATTATATTTTGAACGGAGCAGATTTTGCTGGATGGTTCTTGAACCAACAATTTATGTTTCTGTAGGCCTAAATCCTCAAATTTATGCGAGATTTATTGAATGAAAGCCACTAGCCTTTTCATGATGGTAGAACCGTGTAGTGCTAAGCACCGGTTGAAAATACTTATAGAAAAGAATTATATTAGACACTAGAGAAAATATTTCTGTCATTTTCAATGGGACGTGGCTTGGGTAGAGAGAGTCTGATATGGATCTGGAAAGTGTATTTTACCAGCCAACGTTGTACTGTGGATGGCTAACAACTTTTACGATTTGGGCAAGTTTAGTTGTCATCTCCTAAGTTCGGTTCTTGTCGAAGGGTTTTAATTTTACTTTGTCTATACTGTTTACATTACTGCAAGAGAGATTCCAAAATTATTGTGAAAAACCTTGATCAGCAATAACTCGACACTGCTGCAACCATGGCCTTCATAAAGCTTTGCCTTGCTTGTTCACACATTACTTTTGGCCGATACTGCCTTAGAATGAAACCTGATATCTTTTATACAATTCAGAGATACCGACTGCAGCAACTGATTGTCAAACAAAGAAGATGATTTGAGTCCATGATTGTTTTTTCATGTCAGCATAAAGGTCGCTACAGGGCCTCTACAGGGAGGTTTTTCGTACAAGCCACTATGTGCCCAACTAGAATTTACAGTGTGGCCAGGGCAGAGGCCATTTCTAGCTATTGCCCTTTTAGCATAGTCACGGAGGCATGAGTCTCTAACTCTCACTCACGCAAGTTGAGTAGTTGGCTTCTTGTTTAGGGTGAAATTGTCCCTTACCATGTTGGTCCATGTTCTTCTCCTTAAATATAGTCTTAAACCTTTAATCTCCTAAATCCTCAAATTTATGCGAAATTTATTGAATGGAAGCGGCTAGCCTTTTCATGATAGTAGAACCGTGTAGTGCGAATCACCGTTGAAAATAAATGCTTATAGAAAATAATTATGTTAGACACTAAAGTAAATATTTCTGTCATTTGCAACGGTAAGTGGCTTGGATAGAGAGAGTTTGATATGGATCTAGAAAGTGTATTTTGCCGTACTGTGGATGGCTAGCAACTTTTACGAATTCACTTGCCCCCCTGATAATGTTGCATTCGCTTATGTCTCTACCACATCTTTCTCACAGTGGTGGGAGACCCACCCTTAAACCTTTAATCTCATAAAGGCTGCAACAGATGTTGCAACAATGATAGTGCTTCCATAACTCTTCCCAACCCTTGATGGTTATCCCAGTTGGCCCACAAAACCCACGTAGTTAGAGCATCTGTAAGGGTGGAGTGCACATTATGCCATCAATGGCAGAGCCCTAGGTTATTATGCCCATCAACAAGGTAACCTTCAATGTTAGGGAGGGCGAGCAATCCTGGATAGATCGGTTAATCCGACACGCAGGAACCATGGCTGTGAAGGTATGATTCTTCTGAAGTGAGAGACAAGGATAGTGCAAATTTAGTGGGTGGATAGTCTTAAACCTTAATCTCCTAAATCCATGTGAAATTTATTGAATGGAAGCAGCTAGCCTTTTCATGATAGTAGAACCGTGTAGTGTGAATCACCAGTTGAAAATGCTTATAGAAAAAAATTATGTTAGACACTGGAGTAAATATTTCTGTCATTTGCAACAGTACGTGGCTTGGATAGAGAGAGTCTGATATGGATCTGGAAAGTGTATTTTACCCGCCAACGTTGTACTGTGAATGGCTGTCAACTTTTACTAATGCACTTGCCTCCCCTGATAAGTTTTGGTCTTGCTAACATCATAGATGATCGACTAACTTTGTTTAGAACTATGAAGTCTACCCTGAACAATATAATATATATTATGGTAAAAGAGAAGATTATAGAGGGCTAGGCTCTTGGTTTCTACATCAACCTATGGAAGTGGGATATACACAGTTATATAGTTTTGTATGCAGTGTTGGCACAAATCAACCGGAGTGAATTCCTGACCATATATGACAAAACTACTGAATCAACTTTGCTTGGACTAAACTGTCATGCTTGCCATAAACACTTCGTTGTTAACTCAATTCACAATTAATTAATTCATTACTTTGCTTGGAATCTATTCTCAATCTGAAATTTGAACGTGGAAAGCATTACACGTGTTGGAATTGTCCACCTCAGAATGATTGTAGTCTCATTCATTTTTGTCTGCAAACAGTGTTTACTGTGTGGGTCGATGGTGTACAGTGACTATGAAAGGGTCTGTCTTAAGTTTATTTGTTCTTGATATTGACGTTTATTTAGAAAGAGCTTAGAGGGAGGTAAGCTTTGCCTCAATATTAAGATAAAAAATCTAAATCTTGGAAGGAGAGATTTAAATATAGTTATAAGACTTTTGAAAAATGATTTGGGAGACCGTTCATGGGAATTTTCAGGCCAAATCATCTGGATTAGAGAATCCATACAAAATTTGGACTCCATACATGTATGGACAACAAATAAATTGCTGACCTCCTAAAATGGAGGTTGAAGACTGCAGAGAATTATGCTTTTGGAAGGAATCAAAACAGAAGAATGGCAGGACTAATTGAATAGTTTGTCTGGGATAATTTCTTAAAGTTTCTTAGAATACTTCTATAATTGCTAACTTTCTATTAGTGATGTTGAGGATTTTAAAAGGTAATATTTTTTATTGAGTTTCAATTCATTTTGAGCACTGATTTAAAAGAGTGTTTGTTTGCCAATGTCATTGCACCCTCATTGGAACCTCCATCTATCTCATAATAAATGGGTCACCTAAAGATGAGGTTCTCCTCTGACTCAATATCCTACAAATGACACAATTGACAAATCTTGTTAGACTGCAGAATGTGATGATCTGTCTCAATCTGTCAATCTGGACCTTGTGCAAGCAAATCTTGAATTGACGAAGAGGAATCCTTAGGCTATGCATTCAATGTCTATATGTATATGTAGGTCTGACAAAAGGCTATCCCTCTATGGCATGAAGTGCTTGGAATGGAATGTCATCTCAGGCCCAAGGCCATTAGGGGAAGTGGTCCAAGTGACCTGATGTATTGTTGGTGTATATTCTCTCTAATTACCCTGTTCAAATCCTGTATGGAGGGCTGGAGGTGACCAGGTAATTCAAGGAGTACTTGAAACGGAGATGGTGATTAATCCCAAACTGAACTGTCACTCTGGTGTGATGATTGTTAAGGGGTGTACCTGCCGCTTTGGGCTTTACAGCAATACACCCTTTTAAAAATAAGGACTTAATTTTCAAAGGTAGGATACAAAATGATGGTAATTTTGGAGATCTCTGTGGGTCAAACTTGGAGCAGTCGATGGCAGAATTTTACACAGTTCTGAAGCCATTTACGATCACATTTTGCATCTCCTGTGACAGACCTTGATATCTTTGGTGACAAACATTTTTCCCATCATTATCTAAGGTAGATTAAGGACACAAATTCTGAAGCATTCTTTGCATCAAATTGGGGCAAAATCTGAGGTAATCTAAGGTCTTTTCTATGGCATAATTCGGGGGTCTCCCCAAGGTACAAAATCCAAACGTTTTGGTAAATTTTTTTTGGATCCAAATGAGGAACTATGTCAAATCAAAACCTTCCACTTTCAAACTAGTTCTCTCCTTCGATCCATGTTCCGAGCTGGTGAACAATTTAACTCAACTCTTCCTGTACAACTTTTGTTTTGAACAAATAATTCAACAATTCATCAAATTGTTTTCTTGATAGGGAATTTAAAAGGTTGTGCTCAAACAAAATGCAATTCAGTGTCGGAGAATTAATGGCGATAAAGATTTAAAACAGAAGAATAAGAACACACAACAAAATCTGGAAATTTTATTGATGAACTAGAATTACCATCATTGTCCTCTCTGTTCTACTTTCTTCACTTCACCCCCACTTGTTTTCTAACTGAGAGGGTTTATTTATACAATTACAAAGAAGAATGGCTCAATCCTCAAAGGATGGATTCCTATCCTCCCGAAATAGATCAATCTAAACAAATTCTAATTATCCCTCTAATTCCTCAACCGCATACTATAACTAGAAATTTTCATTACATTAAATGGAAAGATAAAAATACCCGTTAAAAACCTCTTGAACAGGCTTAGAAAAATAATTGAAATGTAAACGGTTGTCCTGCAGCAACTCTTTATGTTTGCTACTAGAAAGTGTTAATGAACGTTATGCCTTCTTAGTTAAAACTTGTTGGAACTAGGGCCTTGAAATCAGATATCTTCATTCATTTACAATTTGTTCATTCCGGCTATAGCATTGTCTTATTGCTTGGGAATATAGCTCATAAATCATAACTTTATTGACTCCATATACCCATTGGATGCCTTTTAAAAAGTCCTTAGTGACTCAAATGACTTAGTAAAACCAAGCATAATAAATCCTAATGGATTCCTAAAATATTAAAACAATTTTTATAATATTTACATAAACAAGAATGAATTTAGAGAGAGAATGGTATTTTTCTAAAATAAGTTCTGCCTTTTATAAAGATAAAGGACTTTATACAAATTGCCTTTTGAAGGGGAAATATTTTTGTCATTTCAATATCTAGGAAAGGACCTTATACTTTACAAGAAGTATACCAAGTGATATTCTCGTTTAGATACATTAAAATTGTAATGTATAAACTACGTGTTTTTATCCTATGTTGGTGGTGACAACATTGTATGTACTTCAAAATTCTTAGTCCTTCATCGTTCAACCTGTCACAACATCTGGTGCGGGATCATATCTCCAGAGTTTGTCATCTGTTTATATGATGACAATGCGAACAAAAAATTCAAATCCATTGTTGCTTATTTATCAAGTCATCCCTGGCAATGGGTATGCCATTACCTCAAGCTAGGATGTGTATGGTGCTGGGGAAGGATGCTCATTTTATTTTAATTTTTTAAGTTTTAATTCATACTTAGACATGCATGTCTTAATATTTAAGACAAACATATGACTACTCGCAGGATCAACTAGGTATATCTAAAAAATGCATCCCTTCCAAAGGGTTGGGTCTTGGTGCACGTCATGATTTTTTATCTTTGGCTCACTGTGTTCATTAAGTCAAACACTTTGGGTTCAAAAACACATGTTACACTGGTACTCGTTATGCAAGAGTTTGACTTGCTGATGATGAGTTTTTGAATGCTGTGTTGATTTGTCTCATTTTAGGCACTGGGTTGGGTATGACTCATGTGTTTAAGTCGCACTCAACAAGCCCTGCTACCATGGTTTCCACTAATGAGTTTATTATGTGCAATGTGATAAAAAATGGATTCAATAAAAAGAATCTACTGCATAAAATGGAATCAGCCTGCTAACTTTGAGATTGGCCTAGAAGCCCAGATATCTGCCAACAACATCATGACACTAGCTTGGATAGACAAGCCAGTTCTCAATTTTATCGGAAATGGTCTGCAGCTACTTGAAGTAGCCCCAAAAGACCCAGAACAACATTTTAACTTCTACATTGGCACAGGCATCAAGAGGCCTAGATATACCCTTCAATATTGAAAATTCAGTTTTGAGTCGTGGAGCACTGGAATCAACTCAAAGAAGCCCACAGAACATATGTACATCTTGCAGTATATATGCATGGCCTGAATTTCCCAACTCTGGTCCTTAAAAATATCAATTGAGCCTCCAAATGCATATTTGGCTTTTAGAATCTGCAGGTTAGCCTCTAAGAATGGGATAACAACTTGCAACTGTAAATTTGGCACTTAAAATATGGATGTTGGTCTTTAAGAATGTGAAACGAGAATGTAATTATGATGCTAGAATGCTAAAACGCAAATGGTAGCATGTGCCATCAGTTATGTCGAGGGTAGACTGCACCTGCACTTCTGTGCTGACAAATCCTGAGGTTGTCCTGCACTTGATGTTTTTGTCTACACAAGATAGGCTATACATGTTATTCCAACCTGTAAAAGTTTGACACTAACCTTCAAATATCAATTCCAATTCGTGAAATTGCAAAACTACAGTGTGCAAATATTGCAGTTAATGAGGCCATCCTTCTTTAATAAAACGACTCTTTAAGCAATGAAACTACCATTCTTTCTCTTTAGCAATTAAATACCCACATGAATGCCCCTTGGTTCTGTAATATTACACTACCATCAACTGTGTCCCTCTGAGTTTATAGTGGTTGATTTTGTGAGAAACCTGTGCTTAGTTTTAGCCTTTAGGTGCCTTTCTTTTTCCTTTCTAAAGATAAATACCTTTGCTATTAACCATCATGCCTAATTTATTTATCTTCAGGGCCTGTTTTATGGTTATCTTCATGTTGTCCACATTATCCTTCTTGCCGTAGTGGAAAAAAAACACAGACAAAAAAAAAAGTCCCTTCTAAAATTAAAAGCCTTATAGTGTTAATTTCTCCTGCCAAGCATGCAATTAATGGACAATAACTACTCACACTAATAAGTCACTAATGGAAAAATTACCATCTATATATTTAATCCTAACCTCATGCTAACAATGTGAATGTTAAGTAGTACATACTTTTGCTGGAAAATGTAAACCTTTTAAATATTGTTGTTGTTATAGTTGCAACTTGCTACTAGTCCTTTTTCTTTAGGTGGAATTTCATCCTTGCTAGGTCAGTGTTCTCAATTTTGAGAAACAAAATAATTATGTCCACAAAGGATCTAACTTCTTACTAACACTCATGTTTGAAATAGAACAAAAAAGTGGCACCACAAGGTATTAGAGTAGAAGTGTGTCTCGACTTAAGATGATGTCAGCCGGAAAATAAATCTTTCCTATCTATATCAAGTTTCCTATCAATTTTCTGTTGGAAATTATTCCTAATTATTTTAATTCTCGAAATGAGACATTATTATGATCACTCAGTTACCAAATCCGACCTATGGGGCTCTCTTGCTTCTCAAAAACACGTAACAACTACAGTGATAATAGTTTTGTCTAATTTCTAGTTCATATTTTTTTTGAAATATATTGACATCCCTTTCTGTAATATGCTCTTTGTATCTTAAACAATTTTAAGCAAGGGCCTGCAGGGCCCCCAACTTTAAACAAGATCCTATCTGAAACAGATCCCTTTGAAGCACACAATTGATCAGAATCATGAAAACATTGTCAAACCCCCTTTCTGAAGAAATGATGAGAAAGAGAGAATAAATATATAGGTACAAACCCTTGCAGTCTCTCAGGAAACTTGCAAGGAAGCAATATGTACTTGTTTGAAGAAACATAAACTGACCTACCATAAAATGCCAATGAAATGTGCTGGGAAAAATACACCGTGAGGCCATATTTAAGCTAATTGCGTACCAGTGCTCCATTGCAATAGAGATCTGTAAGCCCAATGGCAGGGCATTATCCTCTTTAGCCCATTGAAAATGTCATCACAATCCCAGAACAATGGTTGTGTACAAGAACAACTAACCTTTGACAGAAAAAGAAAAAGAAAAAGTAAACAACCGCAATGTAGTAGATGCATAGTAGCAACGAGGCCTTCCACAAAAATGCTGCCAATATCAAGTAGGCTATGAAACCAGCCTAAACTCCCCTTCTACATACATGCTTCCAAAACAACTTTGAAACTCTTCCATCATCCTCAATCAAACTGTAAAAAGGTATGGCTTAAAATTACACCAAGTGGAGCTCTTGACTGATGCCATCACTTTTGCAAACTACAAAAGCAACTCGTCACAATACCTCCACTAAAGGTGCAAAATTATGCTACACAAAACCTCCACGTGCAGCACATGTAAACACATGACCTGTCGTGGAGTCCTTTGTAGTATTTTCCCCAAATGAACAAAGAATAAGTCCAAAAAATGTATTGTTTGTAATCTTGTACTTAATATTTTATGTACATCATTGTAAAGGTGGCTTGGTCAAAGATCACAAATCTAACAATCCACCTGCTCCACTGAACTCTTGAATTACCTCCACTTATTGCAGCTCTAGACTCTTATATATAGCTAATGGAATGTAGGGTGTACATCATGTCATGTACAATTTGACAATCTTCTTTTGATACATCTTTCATTCTTCTATCTTTATGTGAGTATTTTCCATAATTATGAAGTTTGGTTGAACTGAGCCAAATAACTTAAAATTTGGAAAAGAATCATAGAATCGAATTATTTGGTGCAATTTACTTTGGATGGTGTGTGTAATCAATCTAAAAATTTGGCGGCAGGGAGATAAATATTGTGAATTCTCATGGAAATATTTTGAGTTGAGTGTATAGTTCATAAAGACAAAAGGCATCGTTATTGTTGACAATTGATGAGCTCTTTTGTGATGGACAAATTCAGCTTCTGTGTCTCCTACTTCTAGCTTAGTAGCTTGTGATGTATCAGGTAGTTGATGTTTCTAGATGTCCTAATCATTAATTCTAAGTTTTTTCAAATTTCTTCTTGGTTGCTGGAACCACAACCGTCACATGCTCTTTGTTGTTAGATATTGACACCATTGGTTGTCTTTCTCACTATTTTCTAAAGATTCGACAATCACATTCTTTTCAAATGTCATCTTTGAATCAGGGTTTGCTTCCTTTTTCCCAAGGAAAACACTTCATGGGAAGTGCTTCTGAGTACTTACTTATGAGCTATAGATGGTAAATGGGGTAAACCATCGGCCCTGATTATGGATCCTAATGACGGGCGATCAAGAGAGTCAAACTCATGACCTACTCAACTTTGGGGGAGAGATCTCAATTTTGGCTTATGACCACTTGAGCTAACTGATGAGGTTATTCAAGGTTTTCTTGTGTAGGATGTCTCTACTTTATTTGGGACTGCCTTGTATTGGTTTTACCTCTTTTAATTTTTCATTTTACTGTCATTCTTTTATGGGTATAATACCATTATCCTCTCATGTACTACTGGCCTGTGCAAAATTTTTGATCTCCAAATTTTATTTTATTTTAAATTTAATATTTTCATTGGTTTTTGTAATGGACTATAAAACTATTTCATTCTCTTCAGGACCTTGAAACTTTGGTTCTAGGATTCTATTTCCTTTAATAAGAGACTCCAACAATGGTGTAGAAAACATTAATGTTTCCTCAATTTTGCAGTGGCTGCATTGGCTGTAGTCACCTCAAGGAGGGACAGAGGATTCTCAGAAGGCTTTTTCATAATTTACCAAGGGGGGTGAAAGTGGGCATGATTTTGATCCCTTTATGGTGGCCTTGAATGAGGCAAGGAATTAGGATTAGCCTATTAAGACCTGAATTTTGAAAAATTTATATAATGTTTTAGTATGATGAGATGTATAGTGTCGAATTATTCAATACCTGTTTTTATGCATTCCCTTTGTTTTCCCCATATCATATCGAATTTGTAACTATCATATTTGCATCACTGGTTACCCTTGTTCATATCAGTTAGTCATAGCCTAACAATTTGGGCTTTTTGGAATCCAACAGATTTGGCCACCTCAAAGTTTCCCCTACTAAGAATTCTTCTCAAACTCTCCTTTACAATAAGAGGGAACTTGGGAAGCTCTCTTCACTTATAATTTCCAACTTAGGAAAAAGATTGCATAGTTGATGTTGGATAATGGTAGCCAAAAGAACTTGTATCGCTTGTGATCTTATCACTAGGTTGTTGTGATCTACTTCTTAGCACGACCTACTAGCGGGATCATAAGGTAGTATATGATGCCTTCCAGGAGACTTATTGATTGCCCTAAGATTGTAAATCTCACAAACTTATGTCATCATCTCTCAATTCCTTGCGACATGGAGGCATGGACCTCAACTTAATCAATCTCCATAAGTTTAGGACTCTTATTATGATTTAATGTTCACACCCTTCCCAACTTATGGTAGCCTACTCCTAGTCAAAACTCCGGTTACTCATGTTCCATTAGGAATTGCTTTACTCAACTCAATGATGAAGCAATTTGAGTTACACCCCTCTAAGTACAAACTTGTTCATGAATCCCCGCAACCCAAGGATATGGTGGTCAACTCTTTTTTACACATGGTTCAACAACCCATAGTTAGGTTGATTCTCCAACGAGGACATTCACATTATTACTTTGTAGAGGAACATGTTTTGTGTTTGTGGCATGCAATTTCACTTTAGAGTATGCTCTTTTTGACCTTGTCCCAACATCCACAAAGGTCAATCAATCTGACACACATTGCCCCAAATATAAAATATAAGAAACTACCAAAATGCATGAATATCAAAATTAGAGGAGACATAACAAGATGAACATCAAAATTTTCTGTACAATTTATTTTGTGGATTGTTGGGAATTGAATGCACTTGAAATGTGTCAGAAAGTTGTTCCATTCCTTTGGAAGCTTTTTGTCCACAAATTAATCTATAAACTCCTTGATATGATGCCACTAGTGAGATGATGGTGAAAAATGAATCAAATGAACATTTGTGTGACTTAAATAAGTGAGAATCAAGATTTGGGAGGACTTCACCACTGTTTTTGATATAGGAAAAAAAAGAGACTTGAAATAATTTTTTTATTAGCTATTTTTATATGCTTGTAGGTGTCATTTGGAAGAGGGAGAGTTTAGAATTACTCACGGTATTGTGGTAATCCTAGGACTTCTTATTACTTGGGAACGTCACTGTTAAGTATTAGGGGTGTCTTAATTTAGTAAAGGATATCGCCACTTATGTTGCTTGTCATCCATTGTGTACCGAGGATGATAGGAAAATCCCCAAAGATACTAACATGCTTGGAGGATGGGGGTCAGAGCATTGGTCTCTTTTCTAACATTCTATCCACATTTACCCAACACTTCACCTATTTCCACCTACCACAATTTTGTACACATACAACTAATGGAATGTAGAGTGTGCAACAAACAATCTTTTTTTTGTAATTGCATTCTTTTGTGAATATTTGCATTGTTGGGTACCTATTTAGGTTCCAAGTTAGGTGCCTCTCTCAACCCTTCACTAGAAAGCTCATTGATTTGCTTGACGACCTGCATGCATTCCTCTACATGCTGTCAAACCCTATTTGGGTTTTGGGTAGGAACTTCCTAGGGTGAAAGGGAGTTGAGAATCTCTACCCTGCCCTCTTGTTGCATCCGTTAATATAATTTTTAATTATATTTTTATGTCTACAATAGTTAATTTCAAAGTCATTCCTTTCCTATTTAATTTTTTTTGGAAACTATGTTTGTATTCTTATGTCTAAGTTGAAAATTCTTTCCATGGGATAGCTCTAGTGTTTGAGTGCTTTGAGCTTCATGTAGGAGTTCTCAGGGTTCTTTCCCAGGGCTGGCTGCCCCTTTTGTGTGCCTCTCTCGACATCCCTAGTGGGTTAGTCTAGGTTTACATTCGATACCATCTGCAAATTGTAGGGAAGTGTCTGGGTTTTCCCCACCTGGTTTTCCCTAGAAAAGAAGTTGAAATTTTTCTCCACATTGTGAACTTTATGTCATTAAATATTTATGTAAAAAGAATATATTTGTTAAAGTGAAAATATTAGACACATAGATATATATTTCTTTGTTGCCTAATTTTTAGAAGGTGCTTCTTTTGAAACTGTCCATGTGTGCAAAATCCTGGGGGGTTTCTGTGAGGTTTTCTTTAGGAAAATGTTGAAAACTCTCTCCGAATTGTGAATTTTATGCCTTCAAATATCTGTGTAAAAGGCATATATTCGTAAAAGTGTGCATATGACACAGATAGACATATTTCCTTGGTGCCAAATTCTTTGAAGGTGCTTGTTTTGAAGTTGTCCATGTGTGTGTGTTGAGTTCTCTATAACTCCAGATGTTGGCTAATCATTGACTCGACATATTCCTTTTTTATTAAATGATTATTGCTACAGATCTACTGAATAAAATAAAATAAACAGTGGAAGCAAAATAATCACATCAATCTCATACACATGCACACATAGATATATGCCTTTCAAATCTGTTTTTTTATCAATTAATCTTCAGCATACAAGGGCTCTCTTATTGATATAATGGCCCATTGAGGAAAAATACAAATAAAACAAAACTTTGGGAAATTCTAGCTGATCAAACCCTCCAAAACTCATCATTTGATCTTTCTGGCTAATTTGGATCCTTCTCCCTTGCGATCCTTGCACTCCTTGGACTCCGCACACTTAGATGAATGTCCTCCAACGAATCATTGAGATCCTCACTACCTCATTGTCTTGTGCTCACTAATGTGTCTTCTCTTTTAGCCTAGCGTTCCTTTTATAAGTTTGAGTTATTGATTGAATCCAAAACTCTGATCTCCAAGGTGATTCATTGTTGAGATTAGATCTCAACATTATTTGAGATCAATGGTTGAGATTCATTTAATTCATTAATGAAAATAGCCTATGCATTTCATTAGGTTAACTCACTTTTTCTTATAAAAGCCAATTACTTTAATAATTCTATTAATTAAAGTAATTTTCAAGGTTAAGAGTCTTTTGGACTATTTCCACATGTTTAGACACTTACACCTATGTGGAAGTACCTATCCAATGCCTTGGGATACATGCTATATATTAGTTTTCCTATGAGGGTGTAGCAGCGATGAAAGAAGTGCATCGATTTTAGGCATCTTGTGGTTGTTGTATTCAAGCATGCTTATTTAGTGTTTCCCAAACTTAGATAGAGCCATATTTAGTATGCTTTTATAATTTGACTTAGATGCTCACTTTCTTAATTTAGGTGTTTTTCTTAGTTCTATTTTATGCACAGATTTATCTTTAAGAAAAGTACACAATAGAGAAGGGTTCTATATTTTGAGCAGGGGACACGCTTCTAGGTAGGAGGTACTCTATTCTAGGAAGCTTTTGCCATGCAAGTTAGGTGCTTTATCCGAGAATTCCAAGAGAGGCGCTATTGTAGCAATAAGAAATTCGTTTATTTTGAGTTTTTCATTAGTGCATTGATAATATATTGTTTATTCCATGCAATACCTCAATAATGTATGATCAAATTACAGTTAAGCTTGTCATAATATCTTGACTTACCGTCTTTTAGAGGGAAACTAGAATGTGTGTCAAGCTTGCACGTGACAATTGTATCATGTAGAGTTTACCTGGCACGAGTTTTGTGGATCTAAGAAGCCAGATACCTATTGGAATTCGAGAGGAAACAATACTACAAAGTGGGAAAGAGGTTTCACAGTTAACCTGCCTTTCACATTATGCTTGGAGTCGGTTTGTTGGCAAGATGCTGGATACTCCAACTTCCATTTTATGACTAAGTGCAAGATTGAATCTTTCGACATATTCCTCGCTCAATTCTCATTAAATGACGGGTTTTCTCAGAAGTGCTTAATATCTATAAACTTTAGCAGAGCTGTTATTAAGTCTTGGGATGCGATTATCTTTTCAAAGCACACACGTACAAGAAGACGAGAAATAATATTCCCAACTAATTTCAAATTATCTTCCTACGAATAGGGTGTTCCCTTCCATAAACCCGACGACTCGCCTTGCTTCTTTCTAGTGACAAATTTGGGGCTTTTCATGAACTATGAGACAATTCCAACCCCATAAATATCAATTTATTATTTAAAGTTATACCCACTAGATTAGAACCCACACAAGGAGAATTCCATTCCCGTTTCAAAAGAATCTGCAATCAACTTATACCATGTTATTTAATATTTTATGTATTTCTTCGCATCCTTGGCCTGTGACATAAAGACGCAACAAGGTACCTTGCATTTTCTATACCAACACTCCTAAACAATAATAAAGTATGCCCAAATCTGTCATTTCAAATGATCTATGTAGCTCACCTTTTGGTTGTTGTATGCAAGCATGCTTGTCTAGTGTTTCCCAAACTTATGTAGAGCCATATTTAGTATACTTTTACAGTTTGACTTAGATGCTCACTTTTCTTAATTTAGGTGTTTTTCTTAGTACTATTTTATGCACAGATTTATCTTTAAGAAAAGTGCACAGTAGAGAAGGGTTCTATATTTTGAGTAGGGGAGACTCTTCTAGGTAGGAGGTACTCTATTCTAGGGAGCTTCTGTCATGCATGTTAGGTGCTTTATCTTTGATAGAGTTCCAAGTCCCTGCTTCCTTGACAAAGTCCTTGCCAGACAAGACACCATTGGACAGAGTTCCAAGTCCCTAAATTTTCCAAAAATCCACCTGAGCCTAGCTATCTAGCTTAAAATCGTTTACATTCCAGTCATCTCTTGGTTGTGATTTTATATAGAGAGCCCTCTCTAGTTTGGTAGGGCTAGATACCAAACTAAAAGCTTGGTCTATGGTTGCCTCCATCGATCTCCTCATTAGCTTGGGACATTGTGGAGGATAACATACAGCATGACAACTAGGGAGTGCCAAGGTGTTCTAGTGAATGTAAGGTTCACAAGTCATGGAAAACTGTATTGCTAGTTGTGAGGTCATGACTGCCAAGGTGTGTTAGGGAATGCTAACATGTTCCAGATAGTATGAAGACATGTGAAACAAGCTGAGATGTGCCAAGTTTTGAGGCATGCCAAGATGTACAAGGTTTCCAAGTCCTTGGCTCCTCTTCTTCCATATGCTATCCACTTATGACATTTCCTTTGCAATATTTGGTGCATTTGCTAGTTATAGGTCATTTATAGGTTATAAATGTTTTCAGAGTTTTACTTCTAATTGAGTATTCAACTGAACATATTGATTCTCTTATACATAACCTTTTTTCCCTCCACCCACTTTTCATAACTTCAATAACCATTAAGGACCTGCAACTTCGATGCTACTTTGCTTGTTTAGTAAAATATTGCCAAGACTTTAATTTATTGAAAGTTGTAGAATTTAAAATTTATCAAGTTTCAAGGTATAATTTTTAAATGTATAATTCTTTAAAGGGTGCTAGCTCAATGGAAGAGCACCTGGTTTACAAGCAGGAGGGTTTACAAGCAGGAGGTTGGTGGTTCAATTCCATCGTGCCCTGACATCCATATGGAATGACAATGATCAATTTTTGGTGACAGACTCTTTTGACCATCACCAATGAGATTTGATGACATTTTTCAACCTTCATCAAAAATATGAAATGGTGATGGTCAATGAATGCCACCATATATACGCATCAATAGTGACGACCCTCAAAGGTCCATGACCATAAACCGTTGTTGTTGATATGAAATGGTAATGGTTGTTGTCTGTCATTATAGTCATTATTCGTGACAGACCTTGAATGTCACCACAACACCTATACTTCTGGTAATGTGGCTTTTGGTGATGGTCAACGAACATCACCATATATATGCACCAATAGTGACGGCCATTAAAGGTCCATCACAATAAATCATTGTTGTTCATATGAAATGGTGACGGTCACTATCCGTCATTATAATCAATATTCGTGACGGACCTTTAATGTCAGCATAGCACCTATACTTTTGGCGACGCCACCTTTAGTGACGTTCGGTTTTTGGTGACCGAGGTTATGGTCTGTCACCATTGCTCATATGCAATGGTGACAGTCTCTATCTATCATTATAAATCATTATTGGTGACGACCTTTGAATGTCACTACAACACCTATACTTTTGGTAACGCCACCTTTGGTGACGTTCAATTTTTGGTGATGGAGGCTATGGTCCATTCATTCTCATATGAAATGGTGACAGTTGCTATCCGTTATTATAAATTGTTATTGGTGATGGACTTTGTATGTCACTACAAAACCTATACTTTTGGCGACGCCACTTTTGGTGACGTTCAGTTTTTGGTGATGAATTCTCTTTTGACCGTCACCAATGACCTTATGGTGACATTTTTCGCCCCTCACCAATGTCCTTTTTTCTTGTAGTGACAAACCCAAATAAATTTTGAACTATAATATGATGTAAGGTGGAAATTCAAGATTTTGTCATATTTATCTCTAATCCACTTGTGTAAAATGGATTTTATTTATTTTCAATATATATATATATATATATATATATAGATATATATATATATATATATATATATATCACGATTTTCCTTTTTTCAATGGTTTACAAAACCAATATTTAATAAAAAAAATGTATTTTATTGTTAATATTAAAAAAAAAAAACTATTTTCCAACTCTTTTTTGTTTATGCTTTTATTATTATTATAATTAGTATAAGATCTATCTTAAGCTTGTATATATCAAGGGTGAATATGGATCAAATCTCTCAAGATACAAACTTTTTTTTGAGTGCAAAATTTGAGAAAATGTGTACACCTTTAGAGATTTGATTCACACGTGGTATATATATCTAGAGTTAAGATGGATTTATGCTAATTCTTAATTTTCACATCTCTATAAATAGAAATATTCTTATTTTTACAAACTTTACTTTTATAGCCATTCACCTCACTCACTCACATAATATGGTTCCCCAATAATTTCAAGAGGCCTATACATATCTCCGTTAAAAATTATCTAACATATATTTAATTTTCACTAAAATTTATCTTACATACCATTGTTCACTAATTTTTATTATGGGACTTCCCAACTGGGATGACCATTATGAGTAGAACATCTCATGGATATTTGGGAAATGATATAGCAATGGAAAACCCCACCCATTACTCACACAGTTTAGAGAGCCTTATTGGTGAGACAATGGAATGGAGTCTAAATGACTCAGAAAGGGTGGTGGAAAATGGTCCTTATGTACAATAATGTTCAACGTTGAAGCATAATCAACCTAGAGGATCTGGTGCCTTCAAGGTGATTGCAAACTTCAATACCATTATATTGTACTAGGCAGTCGCTAGTAAGGATTATGCATAGTTTTGTTACGATGGGGCATCACTTAAAAATCTACAGGATTAATCGACAGATTCTCTATCTCTAGGTTAAATAGAGCACAAACCATCACCTACCGACATGTTGACTTTCATGGTTATGAGCCGTTTCATCTTGGTTTACGCTTCTCCTGAGAAATTATTTGCGAGGGTAGTAGGCTTGTTAGTTTTTTTTGTGTTTTTATTTCCCCATCCCTCTTTTGGATCATATAGGGTTCACTATTTTTCACATCATCCTTATATTTTAGCTTGTTTCCAACACGTATCCACTCCTCTATCTTTCTAGTTACTCCAATTCTAATTTACTTACCCCTCCTAGTTTTGGTCTCATCTCTCGAGGTGACTCTGCTTGGAATCCTCCACACTAAGACTATCTAGCATCTTTGTAAGTTGTTTCCTTTGTACTAGCCTCTTAGTTCCATTCTCCAATCTCCTTTTACCCAACTTATTATCTCTAATTTAGTCAACCCTACTCTTTTAATTCTTTATCTAACCTTGGCTAGGGGAAACATTATCCCTATAAAGACTTTAGCTCAACACGTTGAGAGGTCAAGGAATTCGTAGACGGAAAAGAGGTAGAAGAGGCCCTTATGGCTCGAGGGTGTAAGATGTTGCTCGTGAAGTAGCCAATGAGCATTGGGTTCCAACTCCCCTTTGGTCCATCGAGAAAATGTCTAATGTTAAAGGGGAAATAAGACTCGACCATTTTGTCATGCATGATTGGCAAGTCGATGCAGAGGTCAATAATTAGCTGCTAGACATAGGCCATTCTAGGTCTCATTACATGAAGTGTTGGAGGACAATGTAACTATAGTTGCATATTAAAACCTTGGTAGGAAAATTTTCCTCAAGCTAGGAATAAATATTGTGAATAGCCCTTTTGCAATTGGATGAGGTTATGCTTTAGTTAAAGGAGATTAAATGTAGACTTCCTATTCTCTCCATAATATTTAGGACCCTCTGCTAATTCGGTGCATATATGCAAAAAAATCATGGTCATAGCTTCTAGGATTTAAACTAATCTGCAATAAATAGATATATTTCTTTTGTATTTTCCTTTAGTAGAGCCTATCAAGATCTACAAGGATAGACAACATAGGAATTATTCAAATTTTTATGAAATTATGGTGAAGATGTACATCAAAAACTTAGATTAAACTATTAACTTATTTTTTTGTGATTGGGGAAGTTTCCCAAACAATCAACCAGCTGAAATCTTGTAATATATATGTTATTTTTTGATGCTACTATTTATAATAGAAAACTAATAGTAGCTTTGAAAAGAAAAGAAAAAATCATTATGGAACACTTATTCTCTAAAAAATCCATTTGTTAGTCTCCATTATGTATAGAAATTGATTTCCAATCAACATTTTCAATAGCCATAGTTAACTATTAAAAAAATGTTAGATTTTCTATAGTTTATTGTATTTTTTTGCAAAATTCATGAAAATATTGTTTAAAAAATAAATTTAGAAAAAATGAAATTTCAATTGTTTGATTGGATGAAAAACATGAAAAACTTATTACCTATGGTTGGACATATATATATATATATATATATAATTTGGAAAAAAAAAAAAACAAAATTCATACCCTCCCCCCCACAGGGAGCTCACATGTCAAGCCCGTGAAAATGTGAAGTGTTGTGAGTTGAAGGTCCTATGTTCAAATCCCTGGTTGCTTACCCATGGGGCAGATATATATATATATATATGAAAAAAAAAGTCATACCCTCCCCTCCACAGAGAGCTCGCATGGCAAGCCCATGAAAATGTAAAGTGTTGTGAGTTCAAGTTCCTATGTTCAAATCCTTAGCTGCTTACCTGTGGACCTAATGTTTGGGGCTGTGTGTGTGTGTGTGTGTGTGTATAGGGAAAAAATTCACACCCCCCACAGGGAGGTCACATGGAAAGCCCGTGAAAATGTAAAATGTTGTGAGTTCAAGGTCCTATGTTCAAAACCCTGGATTCTTACCCGTGGGCCAGGTGTTGGGGGCGGCTTCATCCACCTAGGGGGGTTAGGTGTCATGTCATATGAGTACAAAACCTGCCTAGTTATTGATTCCCCTAGTTAAAAAATAAATAAATAAATTTTCCAAGTGGCCTTTAAATCCTATTAAAAAAAACTTTTATTTAAAACACAATTTAATAACACTGAAGAGCATACTTTCACTGCATATATGTATTTGGAGTGACATAATTAGACTCTATAAGAAAGTTGTATAGTTGTGGGGTTCGCTCTAATTTCCCTTCTTGGGTTTCCACTACTCTTATAGTCATTCCGACCCACCATGTTTGGATTGAAGTTGTCAAATAAATATATCCTGATTAAGTTATCAAAGGAAAGGGTAGGATGATTACATGAAGGAGGGGTTGTCAGCTCATCAGTCATCGAATATCAAGAAAGGAGGGAAGTGCTTGAGAGTGGTTTGAACAAGGTGGTTGAGTAAAGCTAAAGAAATAAGTAATATGTTGAAGAAGAAATTTATATTGTTTACGTAGTAGCAGATCCAGATGTAGATAATGATTGAGGGTCGATTGGGAATAACGCCTATAATACACATATTTCTTGAAGGTCAGTTCCCTGAAAGGATTGACCGCCCTTTCAATAGAGGGGTAGGGGAGTGGCTAAGCTTGTTCTTGAGGCCATCACGCTGTTTGGAGTGATGTCAAAATTTATCAGAAGGTTGCAGAATTGTGGGGTTGGCTCTGATTCCCCCCCCCCCCCCCCTTGTGAGGGTGAAAAGCCTGCAATAAAAGATAACGCAAGGAATTCTACTGATAACCACTAAAAATAACTAATATCACAAGGCTATTTAACTTTTATTTGTTTCTCTATAGAGTAACTCCTTTGCTTCATCCCCCTCAGGGACCGTCCGTAATATTTTTTTATCATCTAAGCCGTAGGTGCATCCCATGAATCATAGCCACAATAATCGAAACAACGAGGTTGGGGGTTCAAACCAATCCGGGTAGGGTCAGGGTGTGGATATTTTCTAGTGGAATGTGAGAGAGCTTTTCCAAACCTTGGTAGAGATGTCAGATCACCTACTCTCCTTAGCATGGGCCTGGGATGTCCTTGACATAATGTTGGGTTGCAAATCAAAATCCAAGTTGTTGGTGTTTGCAACTGAAATATACACCATCAAAGATAGAGGAGAAATTCATACTGAACTTCTCTGAGCGGAGTGTGAAGGAACTACACCTTTGCAATTCTATCCATGATGGAACATGCTGTTGAAATTTGGTACCGGAGGACAGGTGGTTCCCTTAGGTTTTGATCTTTGGCCTAGGAAAAAGTGTCCAAAAGAATTTAATTTTTCTCCTAAAGTGACTTTATAATTTTATAAAGTTAAATCTAATTTAAAAGTGACTTTAAGTGATAAAGTTATTAAGTCTAATTTTAAAGTGACTTTTATAAAGTCAATGAAAAATTAGAAAGGAAAAGTGACTTTGGAAATAAATGACTAAGTGGGTCTTTATTAAAGTGGGGTGAATTAAAAAATAGAAAGTGAGATTTAAATGAGCATTTAATCTCAACCATTGATCTAAATCTATTTCAGCCATTGGATTTAGAGATCACCCAAAAGTCACTTGGATCACCCAAAAGTCACTTGGAGTTATATTAAAGGAGGAAAAGGAGGAAAAGGTCATTCATTCTTTCATGAGCAGATTGGGAGAAGGAGAGCAAGAGAGATTTCTGAGTAGGAAGGAGAAGGAGACAGCAGCTTGGCACACATTCCAAGGCAGCAGTTGAGCAGATTTGTACAGCTGATTCAGCACATAGTGAAAGGCAGATTTTTGCACAAACATCGAGGAGCAGTTTGCTGATTTTTCTGCACACAAAACGGAGGTCGTACAACATTTATTGCTGTCTTGTTTGCTGTAATTTCCAGATTGCTGTGAGGCACAGGAAATGAGATAAGTTGTAAATTTGCTTGCTGATTTTTTGCTGAATAATTCTCACTGTAAAAAGGCAATTTTCAGAAATAAAGAAGAGCTCTCAAACTGGTTTTCCCCAAGAGTTGTAGGGGGTTTTTCCAGGGTCAAGTTGACAAAAAATATCAGTGTTTTAATGTGTTTTAATGGCTGTTTTTAATTGCTGATTTTTATTTCTGCAATTTCCAGCATTCTGAAAAATTTCCAGAATTTGTGTTTTCAGCCATATTTATTTTTTTCAGTCTGTTAAATCTATGGTTATGGGAATGGGCATTTAACTACATGGGAGAAATAAGGTGAAACTGAAAACCGGGGTGGGAAAACAGAAATTTTTACATGGTATCAAAGCTTGAGTGCTGAAAGGCAGTTTGGGACAGCAAAAGGAAAAATTACAGTTGCTGATTTTTCACTCAGAAAATTCCAGCAAGCTGATTTTTTCATAAACAACAGTTTTATCTTTACTACAGCAGTGCTATTTTTCAGTTTTAGGACAGCAGGATGTCATTGGGATTGAGGGTGGAGGATAGGCTGGATGGGCATATAAATTACAACGTTTGGAGGGAGAGAATGCAGAGTATCTTTGAGGAGGCAGAAGTCTGGGATATCATGGTGCATACCGCACAGAACCCTATTGTTGTGCCCACTGATGTTACTTAGTTGGCTGAGTATAAAAAGAAGAACAATAAGGGTAAGAGGCTGATTCTAGACGGAATCAAAGACCATTGCATTCCTCATGTGAGAGGAAAGAGCAATGCCCATGAGATGTGGACAGCATTGTCCAATCTCTACCAGAGTACCAATGAGAACCGGAAGATGGTCCTGAAGGAGAAGCTGAAGAACATTAAGATGGGGAATGATAGTGCAGCTGGATATCTCACAAAGATTACCAATGTGAGAGATGAGTTGGCAGCGATTGGAGAGGCCATTCCATCCACTGAGTTGGTGCGTATTGCAGTGAATGGCCTCCCCCGTTCATGGTTGAACTTTGCTGATGGGGTTTGTGCACGTGAGACCCTTCCCACATGGGAGAGGTTTTGGGATGATTGTATTCAGACAGAGATCAGGAAAGGACAGCTTGGGGCAGCCAAGCCAGTTGAGCAGGATGAGGACGTAGCACTGGTGGCAGGAGGCAAGAAAGGCAAAGGGAAGAAGCAGGCTTCCACAAGCAGTGGTGGGGGCAAAGGCAAAGGTAAAGGTAAACATGGTAACTCACAGAAGGACTATTCCAAGGTGAAGTGTTGGAATTGTCAAAAGATGGGACACTATGCAGTTGTGTGTCCGGAGAAGAAGAAGAAGAAGGGGAAGAACCAGGACGTGGCAGCTTCAGCAGAGATTGAGGACTTTGCTGGTCGTTTTGACCGAGAGTTTGCGTTCACTACGTGTGAGTCCTCTAGTGCAGGATCACCTGCCACACAGGTTCAGAGGGAGCATGTTTTTCCCTCGATTAGCGGAGCATCTACAGGTATCTGGTATGTGGACAGTGGGGCTTCACGTCACATGACAGGAGTCCGTGAGTACTTCTCAGAGCTTTCAGAGAGTGGCATTGATATTGAGGTAGTACTCGGTGATGACAGAGTTGTTAGAGCAGTCGGGGTGGGGACAGTGACATTTCAGAGGGAGTCCAAACCTCCCTTGAAGGTGTCAGAGGTTCTTTATGTGCCAGGGATGAGGAAGAACCTCATATCCGTCTCAGCTTTGGAGGACAGAGGATATGAGGTACTGTTCAGGGGAGGACAGGTGTTGATGTATCCCAGGGACGCTCCAGCTGATTCAGCTAGAGTGATAGGTGTACGCCATGCAAAGGTGTACAAGTTTGCATTCCAGCCCCTTTTGGCATTGAGCAGTAGTACTGACAGCAGAGCTAGCAGTTCTGAGCTGTGTGAGATTTGGCACCGCAGGATGGGACACATGTATCATGGAGCCTTGAGGACATTGCGGGAGATCACTACAGGTGTGCCAGATTTCAGTACTGATCACTTTGATACTTGCAGAGGTTGTGTGATGGGCAAGTTTGCCAAATCCCCTTTTCCCAGCAGTGACAGCAGAGCGACGGGGATACTTGATTTGATTCATTCCGATGTGAGCGGTCGGATGTCTCATGTTTCCTTGAGTGGATATGAGTACTATGTTTTATTCATTGATGATCACTCCAGGAGGACCTGGATTTATTTTTTGAAGACCAAGAGTGAGGTCTTCAAGCGGTTTCAGGAGTTCAGAGCTCTTGTGGAGACTCAGACAGGTCGAAAGATCAAGTCCTTGAGGTCGGACAATGGAGGAGAGTACACCCTTGGAGAGTTTGTTGACTATTGTGCGGAGGCAGGCATTAGGAGGGAGTTCACTGTTCCTTACAACCCCTAGCAGAACGGGGTTGCGGAGAGGAAGAACAGATCCATCATAGAGGCTGCCAAAGCCATGATACATGATCAGGGGTTGCCATTGTTCTTGTGGGCAGAGGCCTGCAACACCGCTGTTTACTTGCAGAACAGGAGTCCGCATCGTGCTTTGGGGCACATGACTCCGGAGGAGGCTTTCTCTGGGAAGAAGCCTGATATTGGTCATCTTCATATCTTTGGATGCATTACATACTCTTATATACCCAAAGAGAAGAGGACCAAACTAGAGCCCACCGCAGAGAAGGGTATCTTTGTGGGCTACAATGAGACCTCAAAGGCCTTTCGGATTTACATTCCTGCACAGAGGAGAGTTGTTGTCAGACGGGATGTGAAGTTCGAGGAGGACAGGGCCTTTAGGAGGTCACGGGAGTTAGAGTATCTGGATCAGCCAGACCCTCAGCAGCAGTTGAGTCAGTCACAGGGATCCAGTGGGCAGGGATCAGGAGGATTCGGAGGTACATCCATGAGGATGTCAGGTCCATCAATGAGCAGTGGCTCGCCGAGCCAGAGGGGTGGTGATCCGGGCAGCATGCAGAGCAGTTCACAGAGCAGTTCACTAGGGAGTCCACTGATGGACAGTTCACACGGTACCTCAGCTTCTACAGGTTCAGGTGCAGGCAGGAGGACAACAGACAGACAGTCAGGAGTTCAGGCTACTGATGGTGATGAGGAGGAGGAGTTTCATTCTCCTATGGGAGAAGCATGCTCAGGGAAGAGGAAGCCCAAGTGGCTTCAGGACACCTTGAGAGATGCCACATCTGTTGCTGAGTCGAAGAGGCCGGTCAGAGAGAGTAGACCACCTGAGAGGTTCTGTAGCTATATGGCGATGGTTACCAACATCCTTGACTCTGAGCCTTCTAGCTATGAGGAGGCAGCTAGCCAGCAGGTCTGGAGAGAGGCCATGCAGGAGGAGTATTCTTCTATCATGAAGAATGATGTTTGGGAGGTGGTGCCGAGGCCTGAGGGCAAATCCGTGGTTACTTCCAGATGGCTTTACAAGGTAAAGCATGCTGCAGATGGCAGCATTGAGAAATTCAAAGCGAGGTTTGTGGCTAGAGGGTTCTCCCAGGTAGAGGGAGTTGATTATGAGGAGACCTTCGCTCCCGTGGCTCGATATACTTCGATCCGCTCCATTATATCGATAGCAGCAGAGATGGGTTGGAAGATCCACCAGATGGATGTGAAGACCGCATTTCTCAATGGCTTCATACAGGAGGAGGTGTACATTGAGCAGCCACAGGGCTTTGAGGTGCATGGGAAGGAGTCCCATGTGTGCAGATTGAAGAAGACCCTTTATGGCCTGAAGCAAGCTCCCAGAGCTTGGTACTCCAGGATAGATGCATACTTGCAGGGGATGGGTTTCACAAAGAGTGAGGCAGATCCGAACCTTTACTTTATTGTGATTGGTGAGGAGCCTCTCATTCTGGTGCTGTATGTGGATGACTTGATCATTACAGGTGCAGAGAGACTCATAGAGCACTGCAAGAGAGATCTTGCGGCGGAGTTTGAGATGAAGGACATCGGCTTGATGCATTACTTTTTGGGTTTGGAGGTGTGGCAGGAGGAGGGGCATTTCTTCCTGGGGCAGGGGAAGTATATTGTGGACATCCTTAGCAGATTCCACATGGAGGATTGTAGACCCATGTCGACACCAATGATCACCAACTGGAAGAAGCTTCATACTTCGGATTCCGAGTTGGTGGATCCCACATTGTACAGGCAACTGATTGGTTCCTTGATGTATTTGGTCAACACTAGACCAGATATCTGTTTTGCAGTCAACACGATGAGTCAGTTTATGTGTGAGCCTAGGAAGGTTCACTGGGTGGCTGCAAAACACATTTTGCGGTACTTGCAGGGGACAGTGGATTATGGTCTGGACTACAGGCAGGGAGATGGAGTGAGATTGGCAGGATACACTGATTCTGATTGGGCAGGTTGTGCTTCTGATAGGAAGAGCACTTCAGGGTGTTGTTTTGGGTTGGGTTCAGCAGTAGTGTCATGGTTCAGCCGGAAGCAACAGTCAGTAGCACTGAGTTCAGCAGAAGCAGAGTATATGGCAGCCAGTCTAGCTAGTTGTGAGGCTATCTGGCTTCGCAAGATGTTGTTTGGCTTATTTGGTCTGCCGTTGAGACCTTCAGTGATTTATTGTGATAATCAGAGTTGCATTAAACTCACGGAGAATCCAGTATTTCATGACAGGTCAAAGCATATCGGGATCAGATATCATTTCATCAGAGACTATGTTCAGAAGGGAGTTGTGAAGCTTGAGTATAATTCCACTGATGAGCAGGTTGCAGATATCCTTACCAAAGCCTTACCACGGGGCAAGCATGTCTACTTCAGAGACAAGATGGGTGTGGTGAGGAACACCTTCCTCGGTAAGAGGGAGTGTTGAAATTTGGTACCGGAGAACAGGTGGTTCCCTTAGAGTTTGATCTTTGGCCTAGGAAAAAGTGTCCAAAAGAATTTAATTTTTCTCCTAAAATGACTTTATAATTTTATAAAGTTAAATCTAATTTAAAAGTGACTTTAAGTGATAAAGTTATTAAGTCTAATTTTAAAGTGACTTTTATAAAGTCAATGAAAAATTAGAAAGGAAAAGTGACTTTGGAAATAAATGACTAAGTGGGTCTTTATTAAAGTGGGGTGAATTAAAAAATAGAAAGTGAGATTTAAATGAGCATTTAATCTCAACCATTGATCTAAATCTATTTCAGCCATTGGATTTAGAGATCACCCAAAAGTCACTTGGATCACCCAAAAGTCACTTGGAGTTATATTAAAAGAGGAAAAGGAGGAAAAGGTCATTCATTCTTTCATGAGCAGATTGGGAGAAGGAGAGCAAGAGAGATTTCTGAGCAGGAAGGAGAAGGAGACAGCAGCTTGGCACACATTCCAAGGCAGCAGTTGAGCAGATTTGTACAACTGATTCAGCACATAGTGAAAGGCAGATTTTTGCACAAACATCGAGGAGCAGTTTGCTGATTTTTCTGCACACAAAACGGAGGTCGTACAACATTTATTGCTGTCCTGTTTGCTGTAATTTCCAGATTGCTGTGAGGCACGGGAAAGGAGATAAGTTGTAAATTTGCTTGCTGATTTTTTGCTGAATAATTCTCACTGTAAAAAGGCAATTTTCAGAAATAAAGAAGAGATCTCAAACTGGTTTTCCCCAAGAGTTGTAGGGGGTTTTTCCAGGGTCAAGTTGACCAAAAATATCAGTGTTTTAATGTGTTTTAATGGCTGTTTTTAATTGCTGATTTTTATTTCTGCAATTTCCAGCATTCTGAAAAATTTCCAGAATTTGTGTTTTCAGCCATATTTATTTTTTTCAGTCTGTTAAATGTATGGTTATGGGAATGGGCATTTAACTACATGGGAGAAATAAGGTGAAACTGAAAACCGGGGTGGGAAAACAGAAATTTTTACATATGCAAGGTTTACCTTTGGCAAAAACACGCCCTCCTTTGGTTCATCCCCCTCAGGTACCATTATGAACCTCTTATATTTGTTTGTTAGACTAATGGAAACAATTTTTTTGTTCTTTAGATTAATTGAACATATTGTTGTGCGGTATAAATGCAAGATTTACACCAACATTTAATTTGACAATCTCGGTGAGTAAACTTAGAGGCGTAGCACAATATATGCCATAGTATGACCTCAGGGATCTATTAAATAAAAACCAAGCTCTTGCAAGAAATTCAAAAGGAGCATCATTCAGGAAAAATAAACAAGACTCTTCAAAGAAAAGTAAACGCACTCAGGGAATCTACTTCTGGCTCCTCTTCTGGGTTGAGTTGACTCCTGTAGTAAGTCTTCCTCAGTTGTGTAGGGGACAAAGAAATGTAGGCCCCATTCAAAAGAAAGTGATTCAAGAAATAAAGAATGCAAAACCTCTTAAAAATTACTGCTATGTTGCAAGCATGAAATAAAACTAGAAATCACACAACAACTTCATTCCAACTAATCTAAGGAAATGATCGAATGCTTTAAAAGGAATGAGATAATAATGCACTGCTTCTCTTAAAGACAATTCTGTACTTTAGCTATAAGGAAAATATGCAATAAGAACCAATGAATAAATATATAATTCGTGTTGTTTGCCCTGATCTTATCAAATACTTCCTTATAATATATGCAACATTTATTTATAATGAAGAATTTTGTGAGTGTTTTTTCAACAAGATTCACAACCTTTTCTTATGTTGATTTGGGAATCTCCTTGCAAAAGCGCAGGAATAAATGTTTTTCTGCAAAAGTGCAGGAATCCGTCTCATATAATATTCAAAGGCAATCATGAATACATGTTAAGTTAAGTTAACCATGATTCTTTCTCAGCAATTATTTCACCATTGCGTCCTGGAAATAGACTCTATTATGCATCAATGAGATCATGGTAAATCTTTGTAATAATAAATAAGAGACGCAATTAAAACATTCATCGTTTAGTTTAGTTCGGCCTTTATGAAAATACATCCAAAATAATTGATATTAAACTTAAATAACCAGACCAACAAAATAAAGTTTGTGGAATGAAATTGATAATTAAATGACTGAAAAAGAAAAGGAGCTATGGAATGAAATTACGAAATTATCTAAGATCACACTCACACCAAGCAACTAAAATGCAGCGAAAGAAAGTTAAGAGGTTTGCAGCGACGGACTGGCTGGTGGGCTGAACCATCCACCTCGTTGCCCTTGCAGCGATTAAGTCACAATCTTCAGAACAGTATGGAGAAACAAAATTACTCAAAATTGATTGCCAAATAAACTCATTTCAGAGTAGAAACTACAATTCAGAATTTAATGCCAAAGAAATTCATTTCAAAAGTCTTGTTACAAATTCATAAAACAATGTTGCACTGGTTTTAGTGGTCCCCTCCAGGGATCATCCCACTAGTGCGCAACTCCTCCCTTCCTGCACAACAAGATTGATTCCCTCCTCCTGCAAAGAAAAATGATTTACACAATACAAATGCCAAATACAAAACCCCAGCCTTCACACATACGTGACTCCTTTGTTTTATAATGTTCTTTCATGATAATTTTGGCTCTATTCCTTAGCAAACAATATGGGGATTGAATCCCAATTGATATGCATCAATATAATATCAGTACAACCATTTACCCATTGAAGGAATGAAGATCTGATACGAATTTCCCAAATCTGGTCGTTTTCTACAATTCTGGAAAAATCGGCTTTTTTAACAAAATGCCTTCAAAGAACTCTACGTATTTCCTTAACCATTACGAATTTCGGAAAAATGTTTGGAGTAAATATGGCGTGTTATATTTTCAACAATAACTTCTCTCATAATTTTCTGGTTCAGATCTATTGCCTCAGAAATCGTCCCGAAAATCATTGTTTGAAATCTGAGATGCTAAGATTATGGAAAAACAGTATATTTTTATAAAATTGCCTCAAAGACCATTATGTAACTTTTAGATCATTAGGAATTTTAGAAATTAGTTTGAGGATTTGTCAATTTTCTATACTGGGACCAAAACCCATGTTCTATAATTTCTCCATTCTCCTTCACCTTCACGGAAAATGAGGCGGAAGTTGGAAGTCTAAAAATTGCTGCAAATTTGGGGCCGAGGCATTAATTATTGCCTAAACATAAATACGTATGACCTGGGTGTGTCTTAGCTTATGTGGAAGTGTCCAAACAATATTTTGAACAAAAAACTTTTTCATATTTCCCTAGAGATGTGTCAATGTATGAAAGCCCCAAATTAGTACAGGCAGAGCGGCTGCAGGCACCACTGGTATAGGAACTGTGAATATAGGAATGTTAGCACCTGCAACAAAAGAGCTTGAAATTAATGACATTTTCATATTAAATTAACAAAACAAGAAGAGTTCATAGATCAACAACTATCAGTTCTAAATGCCTCTAAATGATAACTTAATAATGCGTAAAACAAATAATAATGATTATAGACACTTAGTGCATGCATAAAATTATTCAGGTAAATCATGAAAATTTGGACAAAATGGAGGCTCAACACTCCCCCACGCTGACCTTCTTGCATGTCCTCATGAAAGCCAAACCATAAGATTATAAAATCATGGAAGAAGGCAGGGGGAATGTTTAACGATCATACTATGCTTCCCGATAAAAGTGTTAGCAAGGAAATATAAAGATATCATGGTATGTCATCATTTTTAAAGCATTCATTAAGTCTGCAACATCACTATTATAGTTCCAACTAAAACCATGTTACAACGCTTATGAAAGTATCAAGTGCGGGAATGATAAAATTGCAACAATATCAGGTATAGGAAAGCAATGCTTTGTACCATACATTATGGAAAAAGAGTACTGCACCTTTATGATAGACATCACATACCTATTGTCCTGTTTCAAATGAACTCCCTGCTTGTCATAGATTTCAGAGCTCTTATTTCTGTCCAGAATCTTATTAACAATCATGATAAAAATCAAATCTTTGTTGAAAAGGCACAATATCAAGAAAATTACCATAAGATTCCTGCACCTAATTCAACAATCCTGTACCTAGGTCACATAGTGCTTATTTAGAGGCAACCACAATCAATAGACATTGTTTTCCATCAACACCTGGTGAGTAATCATCACTAAGTAATTCATCACTCTAAATACCATAAAAAATTAAATGAGTTATGATACCAAAAAAGGGAGATAAAAATAGAACAAAATGACACCTTCTTGGGCCAATCAGCGAACACTCTAAATTTTGTTGTCATGTAGATGCGAAAGTAAATTTCTCCTTAATCTAATACAAAGAATTACCTTCACTAAGGGTACCACATCATTAAATATTCCTAGTTTTTTAAAGATAGAACCCAAAGCATCATGCTCAAATCATCTTAAAACCATTGTCCAAGAAATAAAATGATGAGTTTTAGGGAAAGAGAAATATAACCGAGTAAATATTAGTATGCAATTAACTTTAATACCACAGACATGGCCCTGCTACTCATAGGTGTCTATAACCTCGACAGGGATGTCTTCTAACCCAGCGAAATGCCTGTGTCCCACTTACTAGATATAGATTTAGAGTTATCTTGTTTAATTCTAAAGCTTAGATAAAGGCCACTGTTTTGGCTTGGTAACCAGCTGATGGCAGTGCCACTCACAAGAAATAACACGGATGAACATGTCAGCTCGTGATGAGACCTCTTGTCTTCCAGCTTTTCAGTTGAAAGCCATTACTCTGGCTTGGTGACCAACAACAGTAATGCCATGCATGTTAGGTCTCATGATCGTGGTAGGTCGGCTCATCACGAGACCTCCTATCCTCCCCTAAATTTTTTTGTAAACTCTGATTGTAATTAACTTCAAAAGTTACTTAATAAGTGGGGAGACAGATCTACTCCTTAAGAGTACGGGATGGCATGAAATTTTTTTAATGATTAATCATTGCTGGCTAGTTCCTCTACCCTAAATACTTACTAAAAATATCCCAGATAATGACTAAAAGATTCTTTAAGTTAATAATGTTAGTATTCTCATGAATAGCTTATTATGATCTTTACAAGAGTGGTCCACCATAGGGGGCTCTCCAATAGTACTTTCTAAGGGAAACTGAAAATATATATCTTAGATGACAACTTCATTAGAGTGGTTAATCATGGTTACTTTTGCAAAATCATGAGGTATTAGAGTGAATCATACTCAACAAGATTTGTCACAGATGTGTGTGTTAACCACCGATGTGGATCAAAAGTAGTTTCTGTGGCTATGCTTTGAAAGTCAAAACCCAAATTTCATTGTTGTAACAACTTTATTCATGGAATTTCTTTATTCTTCTACTCTACTCTACCCTAAGAAGCCGAAGACTCTTTTAAGTATAGGAGGACTTCTAGTGCAACCAAGTGCGTAACAAGAAGATAATCATATTCATGTTCAAATTTAGAAAGTATATGCGAGAAAATACTAGAACATGAGGTACCAGCTGCATTAACTGATGTGATGCTATAAATTGTTGAATGATAAGGGAGGGATTAATACTGACAGTCATTTGAAACCAAGATTCTATGGGATCCATATAATCTTGGTCATTTGATTCATGGGCAACATCTGGTGCATCATACAAATCCTCCAATTTTCTTTGTTCATCCTCTAAGTGCAAGCTGGATTAGGTTGGTGTTCTTCAATCTTTGCTTCTAATAGCTTCTTCTCATCAAGTATGATCCATAGCTTCTCAGTCTCCTTACGAAGATCTTCGATTCTTCATGATTCTCTTCTTCCAAAGGAGTAGATCGATTTCTAATTGATGCCAAGATGTGTTGTTTTTGTGAAGTAGAGACCCTAGCTTCTGCCAGAATTTGAGATAGTTCTTTCAATAACATCACACTTCTTGAAATTTTCCTACTAGCTGGGAAGTCTTGTCAACACCTGGATTGAGAGCAGAGGGTTCTTTTAGCACCTGAAAAAATCAAAAGATCAATTGCAACAAAAAGAACAAACCAAGATTGTAAACTAAGGAAATCATACTTGCAGAAATTAAATAACCTCTATTGCAGAAAAAAAAGTAACACACTTTGCAGTAAAGGAAATCACTCATTTGCAGAAAGGAAAACTTGGCTTGTGAGCTCTCTGGGAATGTCATCCATTATGCTTCAGCAAGCAAGGGGAATCTCGTTAATCTAGAAATTCAATTGCGAAGGAAAGGGAAAAGCATGACAAATCGTTGAGGCCTTATCCTACAATGCCTCTCTGGAAATGACGCCAAAATGTCGGGCGGTATAAATGCAAGATTTACACCAAAATTTAATTTGTCAATCTGGGTAAGTAAACTTAGAGGCGTAGCACAATATGTGCCAGAATACGACCTTAGGGATCTGTTAAATGAAAACCAAGCTTTTGCAAGAAATTCAAAAGGGGAATCATTCAGGAAAAATAAACAAGACTCTTCAAAGCAAAGTAAACACACTCGAGAATCTACTTCTGGCTCCTCTTCTAGGTTGAGTTGACTCTTGCAGTAAACCTTCCTCAGTTGTCCAGGGGACAAAGAAATGTAGGTCCCATTCAAAATAAAGTGATTCAAGAAATAAAGAATGCAAAACCTCTTAAAAGTTACTGTTATATTGCAAGCATGAAATAAAACTAGAAATCACAAGGCAACTCCATTCCAACTAATCTAAGGAAATGATCAAACGCTTTAAAAAGGCAACCTTTGAGAGGTTGTTTGAAAATAGTTTGATGTTCATTGAAATTTATTTACATCACAAAGAGTATTAGGCAAACTTTGAATACATAGTTTAATTATTATATATATAAAAGCCCTAAACATAATTTCAGGAAATAGCATACAGAATCCATCCCTAGACAATAAACTACAGAAACTTTAAACAGCATAGTACCACGAAATTAACTTATTGCTTGCACCTGCATATGAGCTTGTACGCACACGCAAAAACACTTATTTGAATTCCTCTGCATTCGCCTTAATGTGATCGGCTGTTGTGGGAAAATCCTCGTCCAGAAATATATCCCAATGCCCATCCCATCTGATGAAAAACTCAGTATCCGTGAAATACTACACCCTGTGCACATCAGGCGCAGGAGTATAGAGATATCCCCGGGGTCCAAATCGAAGCACTGCTTCTTAGTGAAACATTCTTGTGTTCCTCCACATGTATCTGCTGGAAACATTCCAATGCTTCGCCATGAAACCCATTATGCACAAGTCCAGCAATCATAGCTGTCCATGTGACCACATCTCGATGGCGCATTTCCTCAAACACTTGGGTTGCATCCTCCACAGAACGACACCTGCAATACATATCCACAAGCACACCTCCCACAAATACATCAAGCTCATAACCGGTCTTGATAACCTGCCCATGAATCTCCATCCCCTGTTGCAGGTCCATTAAGCTTCCGCATGCCTTCAACATGATTGAGAACGTAAAATTATCGAGCTCTGTGCCAGATAACTTCATCTTATTATAGATCTCCATAGCCTTGGTTTCACAGAACCCATTCTTAACATAAGCTCTGAGCAAAGCATTCCACATAAACATAGTCCGCTCAGAGGCTTCATCGAATGCCGCCCGTGCATCGACAATGCTTCCATAGGCAGAATAAAGATAAACAAGCTTGGCAGCCAAGTAGGGATTCTGATGAGCCCCTGTGATTCTCATGTGGGCGTGTGCCCCTTAATTGCATTCTCCCAAATGTTTTTCAACTAAGCTTGTAGAGGAACTGCCACAACTCCAACCATGACTTTAGCAAGTGAATCCTCTTTTCTATTTATAACATTCAAATTAAAACCTGATTAATAAAATAATATTTCTTTACAAAAGACCCTGGTATCCTCCTTTTTTCCCTTTGAGTGAATAAAATAGGCCCACAATGCCACTTGTCATCTCCATAAGGAAAGAGCTAGCCTCTAAATCTGTAGAGAAAACCTCAACATTGTGTCCTTATCCCAAAACACCTCAAAAGGTGACATATGCCTTTAAATATGTGACAATGGATTAAATAATGTGTCCTCTTTAGTTGGCGGTCTGCACTCATATAAGCTATATTCTCTTCTGGAAACTTTCCAGTTTTGTCCCTCAACATTCTCGTAGATGCTTTCTTCCAAATTGTAGGATATAATTTCAGGTGTAATTTCCAGCATTATTTCTCAGTGTGCCCATAAATCAACACTGCAATGATTGCAGTGATTCCTGGTGTTGTCTTTTGAGTCACTGAGCAGTGGTGAAAGTCCTATTTCTGTTCGTTTGCTTAGGAGATTTTTGATGTTAGGTACCTTTCCTTGGTTTTCCATTTCCCCACTTACTGCTGGTTTTCTGTTCTTGTACTCAATAAATAGAGCCTTCTTACCAGCATCATTAAGGTTCTTTACTTCAAATGGGGTAAATTCCTTTCTGATGTAGCCATGTAGTTCTCCTCAATTTTTTATCAACGTTTGAGGAACTTCTACTTTGAGATTTAGCAAGATTGCTGATTTCTTATATTCAGTGGTGTAGTCCTGTACAATTTTTCTTGTGTTTGTGAAAATATCACAATTAAATGGATCTTCTTGATATCCAATATCGTAGAACTGATCCTTCAACAGCATTTTGAATGTCTCCCATGATACTATCGAGGGTCTCCTTTGCTGCTTCAAAGATTGCATATAGCTGTCTCACCTTAAAGCATGGTGGAAGATAACGAGGAAGTCCTCAAATTCAGAAGGTTTCAGGCTGTTTACCCTTAGTATCCTCTTGATGAGAATTTCCTTCTTTCTTGAAATTTACTGAGCATTCCTCTTTCTTTGTCATTAGATGGGTCATCATTTTTGTTAACATACCAATATTTGTTTTTAACCGACTAAGGATGATCTTTGGTTCTTCTCTTTCTTCTTGGTATTGTTTGTCAATATGAAAGACCAAATACACAATGCATGGGAGATGTAAAATATGATCTTTATATCAAATGGGGCCATTGCATACAATGAGGCAGATCTCCTTTTATATTACTGGTTATTTGTTGTACAACTAATTTCCCTAATCACGTTATTTACAAGTGAATTTGAATTAATCTTACCAAAATGCTTAGTTCATTGAAGTTTATCTATTATGTTATCAATGCATGGCAATGGATATCAGTTTTTAAGGGTATGGATCAACAATCGTCAACACTTTTCCATTATAAAAGATCATGGCCTATGATCTCAAATATTTGGAATAGGAACAGAGGTAGTGATCATTTTACGATAAATGAATACTGGAGAACAATAGAGATTGCCCATTACGTAACCCAGAAATAAGCTCAATGAATATACAGGTAGACCAAAGATAATCAGCGTTCTATACTGCAAACACCTATCTGTGGATATTAGCCTTGTTGACCATTTTCAATAAGGGATCAGAGATCTGTCCCCAATTCTTTTGATACAAGACACTGGTTCAACAAATTCATGGATTTCTCGGAGAGGAGGTAGAACTTCTAATCCAAGCAGCTTTGCAGGTCAACGTGAAAGAATTTAAAATGCGAAGGTATAATCAGTCGTGCAGAGGAACTTCAAGCAAACCAGGTAAATTGAAACATAGATTTTATAACCTGGTGCAGAGGAACTTCAAGCAAGCCAGGTGAATTGAAACATAGATTTTATAACCTGGATTAGATTCTGGCAAATAGTCTATCAAGCATAAGGCCTAAAGTGGTTGAAATAGCTGATATTTGCGAATGGATTGAAAGGAACTCTTTACATAATGTGCTATGGGACTCCAACAACCTGAGGGAGAAAGCCATAAATCAAAGTCATCAGATGAAGCTCAGCCTCCACTGCAGTGATGACTGCAGTCACATCACTGTAAGACCCTACAGCCTGCAAGGTAGATTCTGGATCTACTCTGATATGTTCCATAGAAGTCTCAATTGAATTTTTCAGTCTATATATTATAGTTTCTGTTTAATTTTGTATATTGTTATTAACTAAACTGTTAGAATCCCAAAATTGACATAAAAGGATCAAACTTTTGGTAATAGATTCTTGGTCACTATTCAAGACCATAGAGAGATTTCTTAATTTGCAAACCAATGACTCTGTCTTTTTCAACATAGTGCTCTATTATTGTCATATAATCTATCTCCTCCTCCAAGCCACCATGCAAGAAGAATGTTTTCACATTCATCTATTCAATATTTAAATCAAAAGCTCTTGCTTTAGAAATAGGGAATCTGATAGATATTAGTTTAGCGACTGTGGAAACAATCTCACCAAAGTTTATGTCCTCAACCTAGGAACATTGAAAGAGGAGCATAAAAATGTAGCTCCTGCAACTCCATAGCAATTGCAGCAATAATCTACCATAAATTAGGGCGGCAAAGTAAAAAAAGAGAATAAATACAAAATTGTCTTTAGCCCTAGCCTGAGATTTTGCTTGCCACAGTTTTTTCAATTTGGTTCATACCACTTCTAAAACCCTTATATTCTTCATCAGAATCCAAGGAGGCAGGCAAGAGAAGGGACAGTTGTTCCAGCGTAGCCACATCAGGTTTGGTGACTCTACCCTCCTCAGTATGCTTTCTAAATGACGATCTTCAGTTGCAACAAGTTGTAACTTCCTAAAACGATATGGTTTAGGGTCGATCAACTTCCTCAGACAGTGTCCCAAAACCTCATCACACCAATTTTTGAACCGTGTGACTTCTTCGTCTGATTCTGGTTCCTGAACATGATAGAAATAACTGAGGACATGAACCATCCTAATTCCCGCACCTCGGTTATTACCTGCAGATTCTTTACGAACAAACTGTCAAACAACAAATAAAGAAAACAGAGCAACGAGTTTTTCTCTTTCAAGCAGCAAAAAACTAAAACAGAGCAACAGGTTAATGTTAGAATGATTCAAGTACTTACAGGCGATCTCTTAAGTATTTCTTAAGTACATATATTTGTAAATCTCGAATAGATTGACACTTTATCTCTATTTGCTTTACAATCAAGTCCAGAAATGTTAGGCCATTTCGTACTTCAATGACGGATCTGCAGATTAAATCGAATAGCTTAAATTTTAAGTCAATTTCAAAGAATTGCCAATCATCGCAAGAAAGAAAGTTTGCCCATTTTTTAAGACTGCCACATATATTACATTAGAAATCAACAATCATGCACATCAAGATTCAAGATGAGGACCCATCTACGAGCCAAAGGGCATGCACACCAAATCCCCCTTCGTACATAAGCAATGAAAGCTAGCATATCCACTCAAGATTGCCCTTTTTCTAACATCGTATCGAACTATGCCATAGAATAACCCCCATTATTTTAGAGGTTTTCGAAGATGTAATTTGGCCTTCCAATTAGATTAGAGGATTTAAATACAAATTAAAATAGATAGAAGGAAAAGGCAAACTGCTTGGATTTTTTTGGCAGCTTTAACCAGAAAAGTCTCATAGAACAGTACTAAATTATATCACACAAAATTTCCATCACAATTAAATAGGTCCTACAGTAGGCCACAAAAACTGAGAATGTAATAGCAATCTTATATTTTGATGGAGCATCAAACGGCAAGCCTAGCCTAGAAGTAGCAGGGAGTTTTTGAAGAGGAAAATATACTTTCCTTGCATTGGTTTACAATCAAGTTGAAATCAAGGAGGAAAAATTAGTAAGTTCGCGAATTTTTTAGGTAGCTTTCACCAGCCAAGTCTCATAGAAGAGTACTCAAGTATATCTCACACAAAATTTCCATCAGAATTATGTAGGTCCTACATTAGGTTAAAAAACGGGAAATGTAATAGCCTTAGAGGACAAGACTGGCCTAGTAGAATGGAGAGAATTCTACTTTCCATACATGATTTTACAATCAAGTTAAAATCAAGGGGATTGCACTACAATAGATCCATCTTAACCTTAGATCTTAACCTCTCAGCACTATTTTACATATAAAGTCAACCTTTTTTATGCCAGCTAGCCTTTTTTAGGTGTTACACACAAAAGTAATGAACATCTCCCCCAACCATGCTATAGAGCTTCTCGCTTGCCATAGTGTAAAAGATTTTGATCAAGAACTTAAACAAGAAGAATAATGATCCTTCATGAGAATTGTGGAACAAGATCGAATGGATAATAGAGGGCTTGGGAAACCTTGAAGCAATATGCTTCAACCACAACAGAAGATCTGTCAATCAAGTAGCCAATTCGCTGGCAAACAGGGCAGTATCAACTACGAAAGGCAATCAAGTTTTTGAATATTGAGGCCATTATAAAAGATCATGGCCTATGATCTCAAATATTTGGAATAGGAACGGAGGTAGTGATCATTTTACGATAAATGAAGACTGGAGAACAATAGAGATTGCCCATTACGTACAACTCAAGTGGATCAATCTCGAAAGAATGATAAATCAGGGGCTGTGATGAAGGACGTAACCCAGAAATAAGCTCAATGAATATACAGGCAGACCAAAGATAATCAGAGTTCTATACTGCAAACACCTATCTGTGGATATTAGCCTTGTTGACCATTTTCAATAAGGTATCAGAGATCTGTCCCCAATTCTTTTGATACAAGACATTGGTTCAACAAATTCATGGATTTCTCGGAGAGGAGGTAGAACTAATAATCCAAGCAGCTTTGCAGGTCAACGTGAAAGAATTTAAAATGCGAAGGTATATTCAGTCGTGCAGAGGAAATTCAAGCAAGCCAGGTAAATTGAAACATAGATTTTATAACCTGGTGCAGAGGAACTTCAAGCAAGCCAGGTAAATTGAAACATAGATTTTATAACCTGGATTAGATTCTGGCAAATAGTCTATCAAGCATAAGGCCTAAACTGGTTGAAATAGCTGATATTTGTGAATGGATTGAAAGGAACTCTTTACATAATGTGCTATGGGACTCCAACAACCTGAGGGAGAAAGCCATAAATCAAAGTCATCAGATGAAGCTCAGCCTCCACTGCAGTGATGACTGCAGTCACATCACTGTAAGACCCTACAGCCTGCAAGGTAGATTCTGGATCTACTTTGATATGTTCCATAGAAGTCTCAATTGAATTTTTCAGTCTATATATTATAGTTTCTGTTTAATTTTGTATATTGTTATTAACTAAACTGTGCATGGTTCTACTCCAATAAGTCTGTGCTTCATTAATGCCTAGAATCATGTGCTTTTAATATCCAATTCAGACATCATGCACTGTTCATAGAATGGTAAGTGCGTGCATAATTAGTTGTAAAAATGCAGCCCAACATTACTTCAGCCATGGTTTCCAGCATGCAGGTATATAGCAGAACCTTGTGGAAACAAAATGGATTCTAATAAATATGTAGCTTCACCCAACCAACTTTATATATACATACACACACAGCTAGAACAGGTATAAACCAAGTGCAGAACTACTTCTTTACCTTGAGCACAAATTTCTTCACTGCCACATATCATTGCTACATTGACCTCAATGCCTATAGCACACAGAGCATAAGTGAATAGAAGGATGTTGCATTAGATGTCACGCTAGCAGGTGGATTGTCTTGACTCTACCAGTTGTGGAAGCCAAGGTTACAACTCATTTGGTGGTGGTTATTGCTAAGGTGACAACCCTTAACAGGGACATTGATTGTTTAAAAGAAGCCACCTGCATGTAGATTTATCAAAAAGGGTGACTGACACACATGTTGTGATAGCTACGATGGAGAGTTGGTGTAGGGTCTTATGTTGAAGGGTATGGTGATACTTAACTCCTCGGAAGTGTAATACACCCTAGAAAGGAGGGAAGCGCGTGAGGTTGGCAAAAGAAAGGACATATTTCTTTTTTAGGCATTCCTTCCTTGAATGAGGAGAATCTGGTTTATGGTCACCAAAGGCTGGCAACGATAAAGGACCATATTTGCATTTCCTGCAACTAACAAGCACCAGATACTTTGATAGAAGTGCCACTACTTTTCATGAGAGCCTGCTAGCCTAGAGTATATATTCTGAAAATGATCTAGTTTCTCAATATGATTATTGGATACTTTGCTTCATCTAATACAGTGGCATGGGCAAGTTGTCCTTTAACTGCTGTAGATTTTCTACATTTCTTAAGTAGTGTCAGTTTTGTACAGATTTTAACAGTTTGGATGACACAATCCTTGTTTGGAAAAATCAGAAAACGACTTTGTATGTGGTGTCACTGGTGGGTATCCCTGGGGGCGTATTATTCTGGTAAAATATGTTCTGCATAGCATCCCTATATACTGGATGCACATTGTCAATTTACCTCAAGGAGTTCTGCACAAGCTTAATACAATAATCACAGGTTTCATATGGGCCGGCACACAACAAGCTCGAAAATTCCATCTCGTCAGTTTGGACATTATAAACTGCTCGATCAAACAGGGTGGATGGGGGGGCTATTGGGGACTGTTCCAGACAGTTGATTGTTTGATAGATTTAGGAAACTAAACGTAAGGTTGGCTAAAGATGCAGGGACTTTCCCCTTGAGTTGATTGCTGGATAGATCAAGGTATCTGAGGGCATGTTGTTGAAGGAAACTCGTGTTGCAGAAGGTATGTTGTTGAAGGAAGTTCTTGGCTCTGAAGTACAATAACTCCAAATAAAATGAAAATGAAAGTGACAGCATTTTTTTGGTATGCCAGAGCAATTTGTCTTTTGATCTGTATGCCAGCCATTTTCCTTCTGTATAATTACTCATTCAAATAATCTGTAAACATGGATCCTCAGAATAAAAAGCTAATATAGGCAATAAAATCAACCAGGCTGGGCCATAATGAGGGAAACACTTCCACACTTTCAAAAAGTGCTTGCAGCAAACGTAATTTCCTCTTGAATTTAACCTCCAACTTACAGTCCAGCCTGTTTTGCTCCAATTTTGCCTATTAAATATGGGTATACAAAGCTGGTTTGTGGTAAGAATAAGGTTAGCTTAATATAAGTTAAATTTGCATGCACAATTAACAGCTGCAGCCTGCATTAAGCTCTGTCAGATGAAAAAGCATTTTATTGAACGTCAGAAGGTCAACAGGCTGTGAGCAAACATTCCTAGATCTTATAAAGAGACAATCGTCAATTTACCTGAGATGAAGGGGGTGTTCTACATGCACCACAGTTTGAGCATTGTGTCATACCTCGAATTTTAAAAATAAAAATAGACTACACATTATGCTCGCCAATTTATATCTGTAACTTCTTTCATTAATATTGTGTGCTAATGGTTTAAAAAAGTAATGCAGTGCTCACTAATTTCACAACCCCTAGGTGCCTATCAAACCCAGGTTTAGATGGGTTTGTACTAATTTATTCATTCTTGTTTGGGTTTGGGTTCTGATTTGTGGAATGTCAAATGTCATTGTTTTTCAACCGAATGACTTCAAGAACTTCCCTTAAACTATGCGGTTCTCTGTCAGGGACCTGACCCACCTTTCTTATTTGAAAATAAAGGCTAATTTTCATTCTGCATTTACCATTCCTCGAGCATTCGAATACTTGGACAATTGTGGCAGGGCCATCTGAAGAACACGTCCAGCTTGTAACTGAATTTCAGCTTCACTGCAAAAAGCTTTTAAACCCCTTCTCCTATTTGGGCGATTAGATAGCTGCAGGGTCAGGCACAGTAACTTCTGCTATCGTTATCATCCCAGCACACATGTCCAGACTGCCAGAGTAACAGAAACACAACTTTCTCATTTAAAAAGAAAAGTTTAGCAATGTTTTGACACAGATGTTTCCAATATAACTAAACCACTTACAGATTCCATGTTAAAATCAACATTTAGAATGCCAAAGTTGTATTCGTATAAAGGAACTCTTCCTATGTACCAGATTAGAGCAGTTATGTCGCCATTACTACTGGAGCTTATGAATGCTTAAGCTTCCGAAGAAAACGTCACGAATTTCTCAAACTCCAACTAAAAATTAAGTAGCCGCAGAACCGCCTTCATGAATATCCATGAATACACGACGAGTATGACCGCTCGCTTTCAGAACTCTGCGGAAAAAGGTGTGGGTGGTTAGAGGGTTTATGCCCGACGCCAGGTGTCAGCCTGAGAAACAAAGGGACGACGAAAGTCCCTTTCAAAGGAAAGCCTATCGGCCTAATTAGGTACTATAATATCCTCCACATGACTTCAAAAAATAAAGTTCATGAGGATTTTATGAGAACATATGGATTATTTTATTGGAGTGAAATAATGGCATGGAGTTTAACACACCAGAGATTTGAATTTGAGGAGACAAAACTGGTAAAAGAGGTGGCTTCATAGAGCCTTGAAGGTGTTGTACTAAATATTTATGTTTTCAAATGTTAAAGAGTCTTACATGATATATATCTGTTTTTTTTTTTTTAATTTTATCTTAAATGATGTCAAGGAGTTTAAAAGACATGATATCTTAATTGGAGTCTAGGAAAGTGTCGAAATAGGGGAGACAATTTTTTTGAGTAAAAGCATGCTGGGCAACATCTTCATGAATACAATGTAAGTATATGGGAGTAGGAGTGTGCATTTTCATCTCTGTTACACTGGAACTGCGTCCAAGAGGTGGGAAACTTGTTCCAATAATTCTCGTGCTCCTAAGAGCTTTGGAACTACACAGGGACGTTACCTTTTTAGTGGGCGCTGCAATGGGAGTTGGAGACAGTTCCAGGAGCTTTGAAATTTTTTTTTGGACTTACTGCGTTCCCACAATTGACTTGGCACAAATTTGCGCCAAAAAAATATCTATTTCCCGCCAAACTAACTCCCAATCCTCCATAAATTTTCTTCCTCGTCGCCCCTTTCACTCCATCATTGTAGTTTTTGTTTGCTGTTGAGAGCGAGAGAGCTCACAATTCACAGCGCAAAGTTGTTTGTTGCTTATAATTTTATTTGTTTGTGACCAGTGGCTAAGGGAGTGGTTCTATCGTTCATTGTAACCTCTACTGCGTCTACAACCTCATCGTCTCAGTAATTTATTTATTGAAGCCTATGAAGTGTGTTCTCATAGAAATTAATTTATAGGTTTTTTAAATATATAGATTGGGTTAGGAGTGTGAATCATGAAAATTGTTGAAAAAAGGGAATTACAAAGTTGTCACAGTTTCTTCATAGTTTAGTATAATTAGTACAAATTCATAATTATGTCTGTGTGGTATGCAAGCTTCATACATTCATAATAGGAAGAATTCATAAAAATGCTTCATGAGCCTTGGACTAAACAAGCAGTTGCAGATAATTCTTATGGAACATCTATTTTTAAAGATCCAACCCTGAGGTTGGGGAATACAAAGCCTGTAGAGAAATATGTTGAACTTCCCACAGAACATGATCCTATGTTTAAACCTTTGCAAGAAGAAAGGCTAGAGACATCCTTAACATCAATATCCTTAATTGAGAAACTGGAGCAATCTCTTAAAGGAAGCGTGTGGCACCTTGACATAAGGGTGATATCTGGGATGTCATGCTAATAAGTATTTATTTTGTTGTTTATGTGTGTGTATCACATATTATTGTGTGTGCATATTGTATGTGGCACTCAATGCTTAGACATTAGAGTTGTTTGTTCAATTAGGAATAACTAGAGAAACATATTTAAAATTGTTCCTTTGTATTTTTAAGCCATATTGTTTCAAAGGTTGTTTAAGCAATTATATAATTAAAAAAAAATATTTTTATTTTTATTTTCATTTTTATATTTTATATTTTTTTATCATATAATATTACCATTCCCGATTAGTCGTTTCCTATAAATTTTGGGGAAACCTCTAGCTATTCCAAACACCTGTACCAAAATTTCGAATGTTCCCACGTTCCTGAAGCCCATGCAACATAGATATTCATGTATTCGCTCGAATTTCAATAAATATGAATTAAAATATATGAACTTATATCTTTAATAAATTATTATCCATTATTAGTGGTATTTTCTTTCTTCTCATGATTTTAAAACAAATTATTGTTATTTTCTAATAAATATGTTAAGGAATTTTAAAGCAATTTGTTTTTAAAAATCTTTGTCTAAACAAATAATGTAACCTTAAAATGGGTTAAAACATTTGTTTTGAGAAAGGGCCAAACATATTCATTTCTTAAAATTAGCAAGGAATGTGTTGTATTTATTATGGTATATAATAATATGATAATAATAAAGTTAAATATTTTTCGGCCGAGAGGCGCTCTTTAGTCTAATATGGTAGAGATGTTGTAATTTTTTGTCCTGTAAACATCTTGACTCGGTAAAAAAAAAAGATAAAATAAAAAATAGAATTAATAATCAAAATAAAATTTAGGTAAAACGGTCAATTTACCTTTGGTGGTTTCTTTGCTCTAGATTTTGACAACCTGTGGTAGAGATGTTGTAATGTCTTGTCCTGTGAACATTTTCACTGGGTCAAATTACATTAAAAAAAAAGATAAAATAAAAAAAGAGTTAATAATTAAAATAAAATTGAGGTAAAATAGTCAATTTACCTTTGGTGGTTTCTTAGCTTTAGATTTTGACAACCCATGTTTTTTCCCATGGGATTCTTTTTTTTCGTTTGTTACATTAAAAAAAAAGATAACATAAAAAAAGAGTTAATAATTAAAATAAAATTGAGGTAAAATAGTCAATTTACCTTTGGTGGTTTCTTAGCTTTAGACTTTGACAACCCATGTTTTTTCCCATGGGATTCTTTTTTTTCTTTTGTAAGCTTGGCAGGACTACAGCTTCATCATGTTCAATATATCACTCCAATCGGATAGGGAATTGAACTAGTGAATTCACATCAAGGAGTGCCTTAACAGGGCACCCGAGCACCATCTATCCAAGACCCTATGGACTTGCCCATGATATATATATATATTCTACTAGCCTAGATCAATCTCAACTCTCGATCTACCAAGCGCCAAGAGAGATCAAATCTCTTTTCACTCTAAAAAAGGTTTGCACCTCAATAAATTTAATCTTTCTCGGTGCCTGGTAAATCTAGCATTAAGATGAATCTAGATTGGTATAAAAAATATATAAGTCAATAAATTCATCTTTCCATAATCTCTTGGTAAATTACTTTGATCTCAAATAAATTGCGCAGAAATAGAGAACAATTCAATTAAAGCATTATCCTCTGTACTCATTCTAATTGGAATAGACATGACTAGATTTTAATTTTATCATCAATGTCAACATTGTATTTATTATAATACATTGCAGTTATTAGATATAGTATATTATTATTATTATTATCCAATTTTAAGGTCACAACCAAGCAAAACACCAAATTGGTGTATGAGACCCCCTTGTTTGTGGGACAAGGGACAATTAAATTAAAGCATTATCCTCTGTACTCATTCTAATTGGAATAGACATGACTAGATTTTAATTTTATCATCAATGTCAACATTGTATTTATTATAATACATTGCAGTTATTAGATATAGTATATTATTATTATTATTATCCAATTTTAAGTTCACAGCCAAACAAAACACCAAATTGGTGTATGAGACCCCCTTGTTTGTGGGACAAGGGACCCACCTTCGTGAAGCAGTTTGACTACTAAGTCTACGAAGGCATACATACTCTACCCCCTTGGTTTTGAACCTATGACCTCTTAGGAGGAAACATGTGCCCTTAACGATTCGGCCCGCTCAAGTTGCATGGATACTTCCAGTGAATATAAATCAATGTCAAAAGTGCATTTATTAGAGTATATAATAGATATTGCATGGGCACTTTCATTGGATGTAAATCAATGTCAAAAGTGAATTTAGTAGAGTATGTAATAGATATTGCATAGGAACTTACATTCGATTGTATTTGAAATCATTTTATTAAATTTTGTGTTTTCAATCAACACTTACAAAGACCATGAGGTGTTTTCATATTTGTGATATTTAAATTGGTAGCCAAAATCATTTAATATGGTGATTTGTGCAATATATTTTCACCAAAAATTGAAAAAAAAATATTGAATTATGTGCAATGAGTTTGTACATATAGAGGCCACAAGGTGTTTCGGTATTTGTGATATTTAAATTGATAGTTGTTGATCGAAACGTGTCATTACGAAAGCTCTAGAAATCGAAAAGCACCCTAACAACGTTAATCGAGAAGACATATATCAATTGTACCAATTTGGAAGCCCATTATCCATTATCTATCTTCTAAGACCTTTATGTCAGTGAATCCCACCCTCCCTTGATTCCTTTCACCTAACCCTCTTCTATTCTCCTTGTTCCTTATGTTCAAGCTAATATTTCTTCCTTCCTTTTTCTCCTAAAATTTTTCCTAATATAATTCATTTAATTTTTTGCCATTGTTTTCTAATTTATTAAATTCCAAGTTTAATGCTTTAATTTTTCTAATTCTTTCCTAATCCAATTAAAATTTATGTCAATTCTAGTCCAAAATTTTCATTTCATTATATATATATATATATATATATATATATAACAGCTTGAGTGGGCCTAATGGTTAAGAACATGTGTTTCTTCATAAGAGGTCACAGGTTCAAAACCAAAGGGGGGTAGAGTATGTATGCTTTTGTAGACTTAGCAGTCAAATTGTTGTGTGGAGGTGGGTCCTTTGTTCCGCAAACAAGGGGGTCTCATACACCAATTTGGTGTCTCGCTTGGTCAGTGACCTTAAATATATATATATATATATATATATATAGTTTGTGTGTGTGTAACACATGTCCAAAATATTAATTGTAATCTTGATTTGATGGATGCACAGTGTACCTCTAGTTTTTTTTTTCCACAGAAAAAGACCAACCTTTTATTAATAAAAAAGGGTTACATAAACTATGTAAGCGTAACGCCGAGACTGCAACCACCAACAATCGGGGCGAGTCTCAGCTACCAGAACGGCTCGCTGTCAGAGCAGCTCGTGTACATTGGCACACAGAGCAGCGAAGCGATACAACCTTTCATTCAAAAGGATGCAAGAAGAAGAAAAAAAGAGGGGAAGAGAAAGAGGAGAAAAGCGGAAACTGCGAGATCACGTTTTTCTCCCTTTCTTCTTTTCGACCTTGCGCCATTCTCCCAGAGATGGCTCACAAGAGGCAAGGACAATCTGGCTATCGGCATGAGGAGTTCCTGTGTCCTTATCCGAATCTGATGTTTCTGAAGTATGTTGTCTTTTAATTCCTCCGCTGCCTGGGTCCACAACAACCCTATCAGACGATGGACGGTGTGGATCCACAAGAACAGACGTGTCCACTGTTTGCACCTCAGGATCCTGTATAGGTTGATTGCTTTCTGATCGAACTGGTTCCTCTTCTTCTTCTGACTCATCCTCTTCTGGCTCAGGAGGGGGAAATTGCCAACCTTTCCTCTGCTTCCTGTTCAGTTTCTTTTTGCTGTTTGTTTTCTTAACCTCTGGGCATGTATTTTGAAGATGTCCTGTCATCCTGCAATTCCTGCATCTGAACGCAGTATTCTCGTAATCAATAGATTGCAGCCAGTTTTGTTGCTTATAGATCAGCATGATATTCTCTGGTAAACCTTTACTTAGATCTACTTCTACACAGATCCGAGCAAAGGTGAAGATTCTATTTTCTTGCCTTTCCGTGTCTGTTTTAATATACCGCCCAAGGCTGTTTCCGATGCTTTCCAAAACCTGTTCGTTCCAAAAATGAAGAGGCAAGTTGTGAAGCCTCACCCATACTGGTAGTTTGGAGACTAAGATGGTGTTGGGGTCAAAATCTACAAACCATGGGGTGATAAACAACCCCATGGACCCCTAGAACCAAGGCCCCTCTCTGATTATTGTATCCCTTTCCTCTGCATTTTGAAATTTAACAATAAAAAACCCCTTGGAACAGAGGTGTATTTCACATTCCAGAGACCATTGAGTAAAAATCCAGTGAAAGAGGTCCATGGGTTTTGGCCAGAAGCAATTGAAGCGGCATATTAGTGCCTGGGCTTCATATGTCATTGTGTGCTCCTCTGTTGCTGCACTGTTGATTTTCAGTGCTGGGGTTTGTTCTTGAAGTTCTACTATGTAGGGTCTCGGTGTATTTCCAGCCTGTTCTGGAGGAGAGCCTGCCGCTTTTTTCCCTTGAAGGATGTTTATGTAGGAGGGGCCCCTATTTGATTGTTGTTGACTGTTGGGCATATTCCTTTTGTCTCCCTCTGCAGATCTTGGGATGCTCTGAGCCGCACCCCCTCGCAGCCGCAAGTTTAGGGTAATGGTCATCTCTGGTTTAATGGAGTAGTCCTTTAAGAGCCGGCAGTCCTGGAGAGAGCGGAGCCCATTGACCAGATATTGGATCGATACAAGATACCCCATCATTTCCCATATTTTATGCTTGAGTTGCAGGATAGAGGAATCATCGTTTACCCAGACAATATGAGGTTTACCCACAGGAGGTCTAATAAAAATTTGAAAGGGAGAAGAGTACGGCTGGATCTGGTTCATACCTTTTGCTGGGGAAGGGAGCACTTCCTGCTTATGCCGATCCCTCCTCTTTGCCTCTTCGTTCTTCTGATTCAGCATTTGGGTCTGCGTGACAGGCTTGGGAGACCCTGCTCTTGCCGCCGTCTTCATTTTCCCTATCAGCAACAGCCTCTCTGAACCCCGACTCGGACAGCCGGGATCCGCCGAACAGAGAGAGCAGGAAAACCGGGCCGGTGCAGAGCATACGTTGCCCTTGGAGCAGTTATTGAGGGCCGAGAACGTTTTCACCGACAGCACACCATTAAACTCCGATTGGGCGCCAAAGCCCTTGGCCTCTCGTCCGCCTGGAGGGCTCATTCCCAAGAAAACATGGAACAGAGGCTGAACTTCACCTGCCATTTTTCCCGCGTCCAGTTTTAGATGAAAGCCATGCTTCCCAGGAGTCAGTCCTGTCAAACGGACCTTCACTGTTGTGGGACCGTTGTCTTCCTGCAAGAGAGTAACAACACCCTCGACCTGTGAATTCCCTTTGCGCACGACAACGGCCTTCTTGGCCTCTGCGTCGATGAGCAGCACCCGCGCGAAGGAAAATGCCTTCTGCGGCATTCGAACCACGGAGCCCTTGAACTCGGTCTGAAATGGATAGTGGCCATTTGACAATGTTAGAGGAGATGCCATAGAGGCAGCGATGATAGACTGGGCCGCCATTGCTGCTCAGGTTTTCAGTAGGGTTTCTCAATTTTCACCTACAATCAAGTGCAATCTCAAAAGATGCAGTGTACCTCTAGTTACAATCATTAATTTTTGTATTATATAAAGCACAATCATCACATATTATTTTATACAGCATATGTAGACCTTTGCATGTTGTAATTTTTTTTATCATTGGAAAGATACAAGGTGCAAAGGTATGTATTTAGATAGGACATGATCATCACATATTCTTTCGTACAACTACTTTATAGGAAAGAAATGACATGGTACACATTGTGGTAAAATTATTATTATTATACTTGTGGATAGGCAAGTTATATTGTAATTGTTTTATAGTAAAAAAAGGTTTGACCTTCAATTAGTTTTGAAAATTTTACACATATTTTATAAAGATTATTAAAGTTTTGATAAAAAAATATATATTAAACTAAATATTTTGAAAATTAAAAAAAAAATTGAAATTTTTTAAATTTGAATTTCTATGTTCTTGTTGGATCATGATGATGATGATGACGATGATGCTTAACGTCCACTGAGACCAAATAATGGTCTATCGGACCTAAAGAAACAAATTATCTATTTTGATTTAAGATTTTATTCCTATGCTCAAAAAGCTTGGAGAGAAGCCTCCCGAGCTCACTATAATTTTGACATTGTAAAAGGCTAGGAAGGTCAGTGTTGTAACAAAGATTGTGAAACTGAGATCTAATGTGGTTATACGCGGGGCACTCTAAGAGGAAGTGGTTTTCATCCTCGATGTTCTTATTCTCACATATATGGCAGATCCTTTCCGTCCATGGCGTTTTAGGAACTGCCCAACGACCTGTTTCACTATGGAGCTCATGAGAATTCGTTCTAATCTTTGCTATATTAATTTTCTTCTTTGAGCTAGTTAAAATAGAGAGATACTTTTGATCTTCTAGGGTGGGATTGATGACCTTCTTATAATAACTTAATTTTCTTTTAGCCACTAAGTCTTTCTCACACCACATTTTTTCTTTGAACTTAGAAGTAACAATATCTTTAATGTTATTTATGTTTTGCAATGCATCATTTTCGTTGATCTCCCAATAGTTTAACCAGGCCCTTGTGTCTTTATTCCACCCTCGATTGAGCCTTAGGTGGTTTTGGCTAGAATTTAAAGCTAGCTTAGGAAGTCTATGATCATCTATGTTACTGATTTTGTGCTTGTACAACAAAATCCTAAGCATAGCTAGGCTCTCAATAGGGGAAAGACCTACTTCTATAAGGAGAATAGGATAGGGTGTATTACTTTTAATTTTCAGGTTATAAGTTATAAAACGCTTCTGGATTTTCTCAATCTTTCTCCATGATTCTCTGGAGATGCTACAACCCCAAACCTCACAGCCATATAAGATAACAGGAGTGACTAAAGTTTCAAAGAGGAACTTCTTTTTATCCCACATTACAAGGTTTGTTATTTTACAATTATTTGCAAGACCAAAGTAAGCTTTCCACCCCCCATTAATCCTTTTCTCAATGCTATGGTTCCAGTTGAGCTTGTGATGAATATCAATTCCTAGGTACTTGTAAGAATACACTTCCTCCAAGTTATTATTGTCATACATAAAATTAGCGTAAGTGTCCTTCTTGGATTTGATAATCATAACTTTTGTTTTGTCAGTGTTGACAATCATACCCATGGTAGAGCAGAAATCCTTAAGAAGCCTGAGTTTCTTATTAAGATCAGATGGGCACCTTGCCAAAAGAACAATATCGTCAGCATAAAGAAGAAGGATGACGACTATCCCAGCTAAGATCGTGCCATCACATCCTACTTCCTCTAAATAACCTTCGAGCTTATCGATGTAAATGCCAAATAGGGTAGGGGAGAGGGGGCAACCTTGTTTAACTCCGATGTTACACTTAATATCTTTCGACCACCCTTCATCGCTCTTTAGCTTGGCAATTACATTCTCGTATAACCTTATAGCGACAGCTCTCAACTCGAGAGGAACCTTTAGCTCTTCTAATCTATTCCAAAGGTTGTATCTAGGAACCGTATCGAAAGCCTTTCTAAAGTCCACAAAGCAACAAAATAAATTGGATTTATCATTACGACATTCCTCCGCAATGATCCTAAGCGTAACAAGGTGGTCTGTTTTTGAGTGATGCCTTCTGAAACCTGCTTGGCCTTTAGCCCGCTTACCTTCACTTTCAAGCCATATGCTTAACTTCTTTTCCAAAATACTACCATATAACTTGGCTAAGAGAGGGCTGATCATAATTGTTCGATAATTAGAGGGGTTATTTGTATCCCCACTTTTAAAAATAGGGATAATGAGGCTCTCAGTCCAAGGTTTAGGGAACCCTTGCTTGACTTCTTGATTGAAAAACTTGTGGATGTGGGGGATGCGGACAGGACCTCCAATTTTTAAGATTTCCGCTTGGTAACCTTCAATGTCCTTAGCTTTCCCATTAGCGAGGCGATTAACCCAAAACTTAATGTCTTCTAAAGAGAAAACTTCTTTCATTGTGAGAAGGGTTTCCAAATTATCCATGAAATTTGGAGATTCATAAAGCTTTTTAAGATAGGAATTCCAATATCCTTAGTCTTCCTAGTTAGAATCTGCCTCCAAAATTTCTTAGGAGCTACCTTAGAGAGGTGTAAGAGATTCCCCTGTCTTTGACGAATGTACTGCCTCTTTTTCCTTTTAGTTAGGGCTTTGTATATTTTTATCTTGTCCATTTTAAGAGATTCATCAACAGCTTCCTTAATTGCTCTCCTTGCACTTTTACAATCTTTGTCATACTATGGATTGGTTTTGCTATTTCTTTTATTATTTGAAACTTCAATTGAGAACTTGTTAATAGAATATGAGAGGGTTGTAGTAAAATTATGATAGAGGTCTTCAATGTTGTCTATATTAGATAAAGGAAGCAAATTAGTTTTTAATTCATTTAGAAAGAGATCATTTTTATTTCTATCAAATATTAAGTTCTTTTGGCTATAAGTATTATTTTTGATGGGAACTCTATGCATGACAAAATTGAGAGTTATAAGTAAAGGCCTATGATCAGAGTCAGGTTCGTGGTCGTTTAAGATGTCAAAATTTATTATTTCGTTGTATAATGGGAGATCGGAAATAACGTAGTCTACCATGCTGCTACCAAGTCCATGGATGCAGGTCATCTTGCTAGAATTGGGCCACTTCTTTAGACCGTTGCAAATTATGAGATCCTGAGCACTACAGAGCTTGACTAGCTCCGACCCAAACAAATTTTCCCCTAGATCTTCAGAGTTCCTTTTGTACCTACTAGCCAGAGTAGGGTCTTCGTCTAACCAAAGAGGATTAGGGTTGGAATGATTGCTTAGAATAATAGCTTGGTTGTTTGAAGTTCGAGCATTAAAGTCACCTATTAAAAGGATATTACCGTCATTCCTTAGGCTAGAAATATCATTCTCTAAACCATTGTAAGGGTTAGTTTTATCTAGATTCTTCTTCTTATAGAAGTTAGAATTAATGGGGGGAAAATAACATATTGCTATGTAGGACTTTTTATTATTAATGTCTTTGATCTCTATCCAACTATATTGGTTGTGAGGGTCGTTTTTATAAATCCTAACATGGGGGGAGATGTTCTTCTTAATGTAACAAGCTATTCCCCCAATGCCTCTACGGGAGGATCGCTTGTTCCAGGTAGACCATAGCGTAAAGCCATCTATGTTAGGGACCTTAGATTCTTTGTGCTCCCAAGTTTCAACAAGCAAAATAATATCAGCATCATTTGAAATCCAACTTAGCTTGGGGCCTTTGTTCCATGGGAAGCCCCGATAATTCCAAGAAAGGATCCGGAGCATGTTTAATTGCTATTGATTACTATCTTTTTGGTTTCTATCTCGAATAAAGGCTTTTCTATTTCTGATTATTGCCCATTTTCCTTCCTTTCTAGCTTCTTTTACCTTTTGAATCTCCTTTCTTAATTCTGCTAGGTCTTCTGGAATGAGATCTTCATTTATGAATATTCCCGTTCCTTTTAGACTTGAGGTTTTACTAAGTATGTCGTGCTTATGATCAGTGGAGCTCACCTTTATGCGGATTAGTCTTCCTTTATTCTCGGTTAATTTCCCCGACCTCATTGCTTCTGTGAGACACAATGTTTCAATTTGTAATCTATTATGTAGTTCTGTCTGGGCTAAGGCTAAAGTATCCTCATCTACTTCCTTTTTTAAACCGAATATTATAAGGTTTAAGGCCCTTTTGTTACGTTCGTGGTCTAATTCTATTAATTTTTTAATTTCATCTTTAATTGGTTTGATATCTAACTTATCTACCACATTATTTAGGGTGAGGCGGCTATTAACTTTTTCTTCTAGTTCTTTAATCATGTATTTCATTTTAAGACTCTCTAAAGTATCAACATCTCCTTGCTGGGATGGTTGGTTAGTATCTTGGTTATGTTTTTCTATAACCTGCAGTCTAGTCTCCATTGCCTCCATTTTATTCTCTAGCAGTTCTATTTTATTTTCTATTTGTTTTTGGATCGTGTCTTCAAGAGATGCAAATTTATTTTCCAGCATGTCTTCTAGCTCTTTTTGTAGCTTGGCTTCTCTTTCTTCTCTATGTTTCTCTAAACACTCTATATACTCATAAAGGCCTTGTAGAGTAACTGTGCTAGGTCTTCCCTTGGTAATCTTTGGTAACTGTGGTGAAATATTCATACTTGAAATTATATGAGCAAGTATGTATTAGAAAAAGAAAAAGATAAGGAATGTGTGCATCTGATATTAGAAAACCTGACTGCAGATCGTCCGTCTGCCCTTGGTAATCTTTGGTAACTGACTGCAGATCGCCCGTGCCCACCGCAACCCGCAGACTCTTTCACCGAGCCTCAGAACACTTTCACCGAAGAATATATAGAGTATGTTTTTAACTCTTTCACCGAGCCTCAGAACTCTTTCACCGAAGTATATGCCAAGTATAAACCAAATGACTAATTTTATGGAGTTATAAATAGAATTGGTAAGAAAAAAAAATATTTCAAAACTAAAAAATAAAAATGAAAATATATATGCCACCAAATGTCATGGCAATACACATATCAAATCTCAATATTTATGAAAATTTGATTTCTATGTAAGTGTGTCATTAATTGTCCTAGCTTTTATTCAAATCTCAACTAAATGGGTATCTATTTGAGAGTTGCACGGATTAACTGCGTTATTTCCTTTAAAGTTGTAAAGCATATGTTTAAACAACCAACGTTTGAACTTGATTCATTAGTTTAACTTATAAGTAGAGTGTTCATAGGTTTTTAAAAGTTATGCCAAGGTTTGGTATAAAGATTTTATATATCAAATTTTGTTTTAATTTTTTTAATAGTGTGACAGAGCTTTTCATATACATATATATATAGATATATATAAAATATTGCATAGAGTTTTCTATAGATGAAATTTGGATTATGATTATTTGTCACATTTTTAATTAAAAATTAATGTAAAAAAAGAATCGAATATTTTCAAAATCATAAAATACATCAATTTATTAAAAAACATTATTATCATTAATTACTTTTTTAATTGAATTCTTACCTATTGAAATACCTCTTGTCAAATTGTCTCCCTTCATCTTCTATACTAAATTTATTACAATTTTATATAAAAAATATAAAATGTAATAATATTGGTTTATTTTAAAAAATAATGAAAAGCAATATTCTTATTGAATATTTCGCTATTTTTTTAATATTTTATAAAAATATTTTACTTTATAATAATTTTTAAAATAACATAAAAACAATTTTCTTTATTATAACCATACTCTTAAAATAATCGAAATTGATTTTAAAATTGACATAAAAACAATGTTCTTTATTATAACAATGCTCTTAAAATAATCGAAATTGATTTGTATAGTATGTATTATTTAAATATTTCAAATTATTTTTTAAAATATTGAATTTATTTATTAAAAATGTAATTTAAACTTTTAAAAAATTCTAATTATTTTTTAAAATATTAAATTTATTTATTAAAAATGTAATTTAAACTTTTAAAAAATTCTAATGCAATAAAATCTTATTTGACTTTGATTGCGTTATATTTTTATATTAGTTTTTAATATTATATTAATTTAAAATTATATTAAAATAATATTTTTTCCCGTAAGAAAAATCGTAATTTTATTCATGATTGATAAAATTACATTTTGTAGATGCTTGAAGCATATGCATATGGCTGTTCCTGTAATGACAGGCAGCAAACAGAAATAAAACACATAGGGGCAAAACTGTTCCTGTAAAGACAGGAATACAACAAAGAATAATAGAATAAGTTTTGTCTACAAGCCTATATTTTCCTTCCTTTTTTCTTCTCTACTTTATGCCAGACTCCAACGTTGGGAGTGGGGACGATTAAGGCAAGTTGGTTTTCCTCTGTGTACACTGGTTGTTCTTTATCCGAGTCTGATCCTTCAGAGCTATGTGCTCGTTTGGCTCCGCTTATTTCCAGCTGTAATTCTTGCTGCCGTACCAAGCTATTTGACTCCAAATTGGGCTCTTCGATGTTCTCCTCCATCGTTTTTTCCTGTCTTCTCTGTGCGTCTGTGGGTTCCGTGTTCAGGGCTTCCTCCTCCAGTGGTTCGGTGTGCTGCCAACCTTTTGGTTTTCTCTATTGTTTCTTGTTGCCTTTAGGCTCCCTACTAGACAATGGACATGCATTTTGAAGGTGCCCTGTCTGCAAGCAGCTGCGACATTTGAATGTCGTGTTCTCATAATCAAGTTGTTGCAACCATAGTGAATTATTAAAATTCAATGTGATGTGATCTGGAAGTCCTTGACTTAGATCCACCTCTACAAATATTCTGGCATATGTGAAGATGCCATATTAAAATTATATATATATATATATATATATATATATATATATATTTGATTGTGTTATATTTTTATATTAATTTTTAATATTATATTAATTTAAAATTATATTAAAATAAATTATATATATATATATATATATTTGCATTATGTATATCTTAGTTCTAAGGTTAATTATTGGATAATATTTTTTATTTTTTTGTTTAAAGGTCAATCGCTATGTAACAACAAATACCAAATGATTTATGATGGATTTGGGATGTAAGCAAAAATCATAACCTGATGTTTTTTGATTTTCTTGTGTTTTTGTTACGTAAAGTTTCATTTTACCTTGTAGTGTTTTGTTAAATATAATGTCTCCATTTTATGAATTTTGTTTTGTTAAATATAATGTCTCCATTTTATGAATTTTTCATTTGAATTATGAAATGTTTTTATATTTAAATTCAAATTAGGCAACTAAAATTTATAATTAAAAAATATATATATTAATAATATCTAATTGTATCCCTAATGGGGATGATGGACATAGTACATGGGGCACCTCGTGGCCCTTGATGACCAACCGCTGGCACCTAGGTCGAGGGTCTCCCCCCTGCCCTCTCACTTTACTTGGTATACGAGGAGGAGTAATGGTATCTGTGTAGAATTTCATAGTGCCTCGACCAGCACGGGAGACATCATTCTAAGATCGAGGGTGGTCGTCAGGACTTCATTCATGTTTTGTTTCGGCTTCATGCTCTTGCTTGGTTCTTTGCTCGCCGGAGAAGGAAGCGACGTCGCTTCCATTGGGCAAGGTGGCGCCCCCAGAAACGTGATTCGCCCCTAGGTTGTTGGCTCTATAAATTGGTAACTTTCCTGCTGCAAGGGTGTTTTTTGAGTGGTTGTCGACTGTGGTTCCCAATGGAATTGGCCTTTGGGAGCTTCTGGTCAATTTTTGTATTGGTGTTCTGCGGTTATGGGTCTTTTGGTGGTTGGAGTGGACCGCATAGGCGGAATTGCTCCTGGGATGGGTAGTGTTTCTGTAATTGGTTTTCGTCTTTTGGCTTTTGGGCCCATAATTGGGTTGTTTGGATTCTCTGCGTGAGGTTTTCTGTGTCTTTCGGGGGAAAGGGAGCAAGAATCTTGGAGGTAGAAGTGATCTTTTGTTCCTGGTGTGGTTGGGGGGGAGGTCCTTAGAGTGTGGTGGGAAATTATGTGCTTCTTCCGACCCTCCTGCGTTTGAATTATTCAAATTTTAGTACTTCTATGTGTTCGAGTCTGGGGTGGCGCGACTGGTGGGGTGGCCGATCTTTTGAGTCAGTGCAATGTTGTTTGGTTTCGGTTAGTGCGAGTCAGCATCTTTGTCTGAGAGGTTGTTGGTTTCTGCACTAGGTGTGGCGGGTCTGGTGGGTGTGGGTCGGGTGTGCCTAAAGGGTGGTCCTCCCTCCAAAGCCTTGCTCAGTGGGATGCCAGGATTGGGCTTCTCAATTGCAGAACACAGAGCAGGGGGTGGAGGTGTCTGTGGCTCGTCGGGGTGGTAAGTTGGTGGGAAGCTCCTGGAGGATGGTGACTGGTGTGCAAGGTGGTCAAGGGCATAGCGGCTCGAAGAACGAGGGTGAGGGTCCATCATCGCGAACACCGTCAAGGGGCGGGGCTTGGAGGTGTAGTAGCTTCGGATGACAAGGGGGTGCAAAGTCTTTGGCTCCTGGTTTGAGGGTCATTCAACATTGTTGCCTAGAAATTTGTAGAGACTTGATTCAATCCCTGCTAATTTTTACATTAATAAGAGCTTCTTCGTAAAATTAAAATAAAATATTTGTAAAAATATTATGATTTTGAAATGAGTTATAGTTAATACAATCTTCTTCGTAAAACTAAAATAAAATATTTGTAAAATATTTTGATTTTGAAATGAGTTTGGTTTTTGGGTAAGTGGTATTGATAAGGCATAATATTAGCCCATGGTATTGTAATAAAACTTATTTACAAGTTAATAATATCCATAGTAAAATGGAGATAAATATCGGTGGTTAAGAATCTTGTTATATTGTAATTATTAACTTTTAATTTTATAATGTTTAAATTAAAATAAAATATTTATAAAACATTTTGATTTTGGAAGGAGTTATGATTTTTGGGCATGCGGTATTGATAAGCCATGCTATTGTAACAAAGTCTAAATTATTATGACACTTGGAGAATAGTTTTTTTTTGTACTTTTTAAATATAATTTTTATATCTCACAATTCAACTTAAACCATATAAAAATACTCATCAACAAAAAACAATTTTTAATTTTTATTTGTTTTTTATTAATTTTGCATGAGAATTACCACATTACCAAGAATTATGATGGTAGAAATTGAATTAATCTCAAGTCTAACCTAAAAATTACTTTATCTAATATTGGATATTTATAGTTTAAACGAAAAAGAATAAACATTTCATTTAGAGTTTTTGTCACTCTGGAGATATCCATCTATATATTATAAATATTTTTTTTAAGAGGAAAAAAAAGAGATAAGAAAACTTTTCTAGATAAAATATTTGTTGGGTTTAAATATTAAATTATTATTAATATTAATATTTAATTTGATATATAAAATTAAGCTTAGATATAATTTTTTTGTAAGTCAAAATTCTATTCATTCTTCAAAAATATGTATATCGAGAGTAGCAGCAAAAAAAGATGGTCTCAACCTGACCAAGTTGTTGACCACCGCATACAACATATGACAAAAGTACAAAAAGGAAACTAAGGACATCATCCAAAACCAAGAAGGCCAAAGGCACCAGAAGACAAGTAAAACATAGAAAACACCTGTAGTCATGCTAGTCATCCGACATGATGGAGGTTGGGTTGTCTGGGGTTGTCCTAGGAGGAGGCGTAGGTCTAAAAGATCACTGGACATTCTCCTCGAAATGAGCCATCCAGGACTCCAACTTCTCCACCTTCTCCAAAATCAAGTTATGTCCTTGCTAGATCACCATAATACACTCCAAACGTGGTACTAAAAGTAGTTCAATTTTTCCAAGGTAACTCCTAGTTCCGCATATTCCTCTCGTCAGATCCTTTCAGTAGTTTCCAATCACTATGGCAAGGATTGAATCAAGTCTCTACAAATTTCCAGGAAACAATGTTGAATGACCCTCGAACCAGGAGCCAAATACTATACACCCCCTCGCCGTCCCAAGTCACTATGTCGCTGATCCTCGCCCCTCATAGATGTTTGTGACGATCGACCCTCACACTCATTTGTCGAGCTGCTATTCTCTTGACCACCCTGCACACCAACCACCATCCTCCAGGAGCTTCCCACCTACTTTCCAACTCGACGATCCACAGACACCTACACCCCCTGCTTCGTGTTCTATAATTGAGAAGCTTGGTCCCCACGTCACACCGAGCAGGGCTTTGGAGGGAGGGATGACCACCCTCTTCTCGGGGCTGGATGCATCGACGTTGAACTAGCAGCTTCACCTACAATGCAGAAGACCTTCTAGCACACCTGACCCACACCCACCAGGCCCGCCACACCTAGTGCAGAAACCAACATCCTCCCAGACAAAGTTGCAGACTCACACTAACTGAAACCAAACAACATTGCACAGACTCAAAAGATTCACCACCCCACTAGTCGTGCCACCCCAAGCTCGAACGCAGAGAAGTACTGAATTTTGAATATTTGAACGTAGGAGGGTTGAAAGAAGCACATAATTTTCCACCACACTATGAGGACCTACCCCCAACCACACTAGCAACTAAAGGTCACTTCTACCTCTAAGATTCTTGCTTCCTTCCCCCCGAAAGACACAGAAAACCTCACGCGGAGAATCCAAACATCCCAATTATGGGCCCAAAAGACAAAAGACGAAAACCATATGCAGAATGCCAACCCTCCTAGGAGCAATGCCGCCTATGCATCCACTCCAAACACCGAAAGACCCATAACCACCAAAAACCAATACACAAATCAACCAGAAGCTCCTGAAGGCCAATTCCATCGGGAACCACAGTCGACAACCACTCAAAAAACACCCTTGCAGGAGGAAAGATACAAATTTATAGAGCCAAGAGTTTCAGGGGGCGCCACCCTGCCTAATTAAAGCGATGTCGCTTCCTTCTCCGGTGAGCAAAGAACCAAGCAAGAGCATGAAGCTGAAACGAAACATGCATGAAGTCTCAGTCGACCACCCTCGATCTTAGAATGACGTCTCTTGCGTTGGTCGAGGCACTACTAAATTCCACACACATACCATTACTCCTCCCTGTATGCCAAGTAAAGCGAGAGGGCAGCGGGCGACCCTCGACCCGGGTGCTAGTTGTTGGTCATCAAGGGCCACGAGGTGCCTCGTGTACTATGCCCATAACCTCCATTAGGGATATGATTAGATAATATTAATAAACATTTTTTAAAATTATAAACTTTAGTCACCTAATTTGAATTTATATAAAACCATTTCATAATTCAAATGAAAAATTCATAAAATGGAGACATAATATTTAACAAAACACTACAAGTTAAAATGAAACTTAATGTAACAAAAACACAAGGAAATCAGAACACATTAAGTTATGATTTTTTCTCACATCCAAGATCCATCATAAATCATTTGGTATTTGTTGTTACATAGTGATTGACCTTTGAACAAAAATAAATCAAAAATATTATCCAGTAGTTGACCTTAAAACCAAGATATATATATATATATAATTAATTGATTTTAAATTAATATAATATTAAAAAATAACATATTCAAAGTCAAATAAAATTTTATTATATTAGAGTTTTTTAAAAGTTTAAATTACATTTTTAATAAATAAATTTAATATTTTAAAAATAATTTGAAATATTTAAATAATACATACTATAAAAATTAATTTCTCTTATTTTAAGAGCATTGAGTTTTTTAAAAGTTTAAATTACATTTTTAATAAATAAATTTAATATTTTAAAAATAATTTGAAATATTTAAATAATACATACTATAAAAATTAATTTCTCTTATTTTAAGAGCATTGTTATAATAAAGAGCATTGTTTTTATGTTATTTTAAAAAATTATTATAAAGTAAAATAGATTTATAAAATATTAAAAAATAACGAAAATGTTTAATAGGAATATTGTTTTTCATAATTTTTTAAAATAAACCAATATTATTGAATTTTATATAAATATAAAATTATAATAAATTTAATATAGAATATGAGCGGAGACAATTTGATTAGAGATATTTCAATAACTAAGAATTCAATTAAAAAATTAATTAATGATAATGAATGTCTTTGTAATAAATTAATCACTTAATCATAATGTATTTTGTGATTTAAAAAATATTTAATCATTTTTTTTTACATTAATTTTTAATTAAATATGCGACACATAATCATAATCAAAAATCTATTTATAAAAAAATCTACGCAATCATATATATATATATGAAAAAGTTTGTCACACTATTAAAAAAAATTATATATATAAAAACATTATACCAGACCTTGGCATAACTTTTAAAAGCCAATGAACACTCGACTTATAAGTTAAATTAACGAATCAAGTTCAAATGTTGGTTGTTTAAACATATGGTTTACAAATTTAAAGGAAATGATGGCAGTTAATCTGTGCAACTCTCAAATCGATACCCATTTAGTTGAGATTTGAATAAAACTCAAGACAATTAATGAGACACTTACATAGAAATCAAATTTTCATAAATATTGAAATTTGATGTGTGTATTGTTATGACATTTAGTGGCATATAGATTTTTTTTCATTTTTTATTTTTGAAATAATTTTTTTTCTTACCAATTCTATTTATAACTCCATAAAATTAGTTATTTCGTTTATATGATCCAACAAAAACATAGAAATTCAAATTTAAAAAATTTCAAAATATATTTTTAATTTTCAAAATATTTAGTTTAATATGTAATTTTTTTCAGATCTTTAATAATCTTTATAAAATATGCTTAAAATTTTCAAAACTAATTAAAAGTCAAACATTTTTTACTATAAAACAATTACAATATAACTTGTCTATCCACAGGTATAATAATAATGATTTTACCACAATGCATACCAAGTCATATCTTTCTGATAGAGTAGTTGTACGAAAGAATATGTGATGATTGCGTCCTATCTAAATACATACCTTTGCACCTTGTATCTTTCCAATGATAAAAAAATAACAACGTGTGAAAGTCTGCATATGCTGTATAAAATAATATGTGATTATTGTGCTTTATATAATACAAAAATTAATGATTATAACTAGAGGTAGACTGTGCTTCCATCAAATCAAGATTATAATTAATTTTTTGGACAAGTGTTACAATATAGGTGTCTGTGTGTGTGAGTGACAAATAAAATTTTAATCTCATAAAAATTGTCAAATCTATATTCATAGACAATAAAAAAACATAGAAATTTTATTTTATGATTTCAAAATTTTGTGATTCAAACAACTAATGATGTGATTAATCAGAATGATGCTTTGACAAATAAATTTTGTTTAAAAAATTAAAAATTAAAACTAATTTTTAATTTTCAAAAATTTGTTTTAATACAAATAAAAACTTTATAACTTTTTTGGTTTTAATTGAAGTCAAAGTTCTTTTTGACCAAAAACCAATTCCACAAGTGTGTGTGTATGTATATATATATATATATATATATATATATATATATATATATACCTAATTTATGGTCACGGCCAAGTGAGACACCAGATTGGTTTATGAGACCCCCTTGTTTGTGGGACAAGGGACCCACCTCCACACAACGATTTGACTACTAAGTCTATGAAGGCATACATACTCTACCCCCTTTGGTTTTGAACCTGTGATCTCTTAGGAGGAAACACATGTTCTTAACCATTAGGCACACTGAAGCTGTTATATATATATATATATATATATAAATTTGGGATAGAATTAACATAATTTTTAATTGGATTAGGAAAGAATTAGAAAAATTAAAGCATTAAACTTGGAATTAATAAATTGAAAAAAAATGGAAAAAAAATAAATGAATTATATTAGGAAAAATTTTAGGAGAAAAAGGAAGGAAGAAATATTAGGTTGAACATAAGCAACAAGGAGAATAGAAGAGGGTTAGGTGAAAGGAATAGGGGGAGGGAGGATTTAATGACAGAATGGTTAGGGAAATTAGATTTAGAAGATAGAAAATGGATAGTGGGCTTCCAAATTGGTTCAATTGATATTTGTCTTCTCGATGAACGTTGTTAGGGTGCTTTTTGATTTCTAGAGCTTTTCTAGTGAAACGTTTTCATCAACAACTACCAATTTAAATATCACAACTACATAAACAACTAATTTAAATGTTATAAAATTAAAACTTAATACTTACAATATAAGATTCTTAACCATCGATATTTACCTCCATTTTACCATCAATATTATTAAATTGTAAATAGGTTTTATTACAATACATGGGCTAATGTTATGCCTTATCAATACCACTTACCCAAAAACCATAACTCATTTCAAAATCAAAATATTTGATAAATATTTTATTTTGATTTTATGAAAAAACTCTTATTACACTAAATTTGTATACTAGTTTATATATATATATATATATATATATATATATATATATATATATATATATATAATTAATTAATTAATTATTGGTACTAAGCAGTAAAGTTGCATTTTACATTGGTTTATTTAGATTTTTATTCTATGTTTTATTTGGCAGTATTAACTTATTTTACCTTTTTAATCTAATTTCAACTATTTTTACCTTTTCTGGTCTAATAATTTAACATATTAATTATAATATTAATTTAATATATTGATATAAATAATTAACACTTATCTATATCATAGATATTTCATTTTGACCAAAATCTATTCTATTACTATGTCACTTTTGACCAACATTTATTATTTAATTTTATATAAGTAATTAATTGTTATAAAGTATTAATCTCAATTTAACCAAAATCCTATTATTTTATTATTTAGTGAGTTTCACCAAAAGTAAATAAAATAATAAAATATTATTAATTTATTGTTATTGTGACCAAATCTTTTAATTTAATTCTTTATTAATTTTAGTAATCATATTTATTATAATTTGAACTTCCCTTATAATATTAATAATTATTAATATATTATTTTAATTTCAGATTGCAAACTTTTGTGATACATAATGTTATTGAGAAAATCCTTCAGGTAAATCACATTTCAATATTTATGGTCGACCATTTCGAGTCACTCAGTGTGGTTCATCATCATTGTTTGTCACATTCTCTTTACATCTCCTTAAGGTTATTTATTAATTTATGGTCAATATGACCAAATCTTGTATTTTTAATTTATTCTTCCTGATTTATTTTTTATTAATTTAATTCTATGTTAATTCTATTACTTGTATTTTTATAATTGATCTTATTTATTCTAATTTAACCTTTCCCTATCAAATTAATAAATATTAATAGAATGTTTTTAATGTTCATTATCATTCACATTCTCCTTATATCCCCTAACGGTCATATTCTTTATCTATGTATTTGTGTTTTAGCACTCTTCGTATCAATAATATAGCTTTATGTCCCAGAAGATGGCTGAAATATTCCCCCGAAGCATCGCACACCTTAGCGATATTATCCAATATTCCAGAAGAAGCTCTCAACATCAACATAATTATGACTGTGAAAACCTATATGCTTAAAAACTCCTAGGGTTTGTTTTCATATTCCCTCTATGTTTTTATAGAGGTGGTGATCCTCTATTGATCACACTCTAATATGCATATAAATTGAATATTAAAGATTAATCATTCAATACATGCACCCGTGAATGGACCAAGTGTTTTTCAAATTAAAGAATAAAATAAAAATAAATAAATACTCTCACACATTGTTACCCATAAACACATGTGAGGAAACATATTTGAAGCAGATACAAATAGAAGGAAATAGAAAGTTATCATCCATACATTCAGAGAAGTATAAAGTGATATCGTGCATTCAAAATCATAAGGGCATAGGAAAAAATTCACGAGACTTCTACTTCTTATTTGAAAATTAAAGTTTTAGAATTACAAACGAAATGAATTCCTAAAACAAGCTCTACCCAAAAATAATTTACGGACACGAAGTCTCAGAATAAAGTTAAGTGTCTAGAGCACAGTCACAAAATCATGGTACTTAATCATAAAACTAAAATGCATTTACCCTTAAGGGACTAGGATTGGGCACATGTGGACCAATAGTAATGATAAAAGTCACTTGGAAGAAAGAGAGAAACACAATCAGGAACTGGCTTTGGAAAACATATAACGGTTCAATAAAGTCAAATCAATTGAAGACTAACAATATTGTAGGGAATTGCTTCAAAAGAAAATAAACAAACAAAATTGCAGAAGGACTATAGGTGGAATGAACTACATCTCTCTTTGACACAATTTTTGAAGAATAAGTTAAATAGAATCATCTCCTATGTCATTTGTTAACCTAATTGCTCAAGCAATTATTTTGTATCAATGACTTCAATCAAGAATTTTTTGAGTCATTCTTCAATGTATTCTTTCATAGGTCAAATAATTATAGTTTGTTTTACTCTCAAACTGAATATTTTGTTTTCTATTTATTTGGCATCTAAATGCAGCTACATGATGTTTTACATTTTATCATTATTATCATTAACAAATGTAACTAGCCATATCTTGATTTAAGCCTTGGGAAATTTGGCTAGATTGTCGAAATCATCCTCCAATGGAATTCTAATAGTGTTCAGTGTTTATTTTAAAATTTCCTTAGGGATTATCAAGATTACTTAACCATTTAAGGGTGATTAAGGTCTTTAACAACTTTAATGGCTTTAAAGAATGTATTGTTTATGTGGTCATCAATGCTTGTACATTCAACAAGGACTTTTCAAGCATCTTAATCCTAATGGACCATCCTGCTTGGATCTGTTTAATTCCTTTTGGAGCAAGAAGAACTTATTGATGTCTCTGAAGTTCATTGAGAGAGTTAATTTTATTCACAAATGTATTTAAATAGTTTTCAATAATTTTTTTTATCACATTCCAAGTCCCTTTATAGATACTTAGAATTTTTTTTAAGTATTTGGGATAAATTACTCTATTGCAAAGAAACGTCATAGGCTTCCTCCATGATTTCAAGTCACTTAATTATATTAATTGCAGCATATGACCTAATTCCAGTTAATAATTGTGCCACTTTCTTGATTCTTTGGGGCGTGCCAGGTGTTGATATCACTTCTAGTGCCTAAATGGATAATGCAGTCATGAATTTGTGTGTCGAATTAAAAGCTTCTCCAAGTTCCTGTAATCTTCTCTTTAATATCAAAATTTCACCTTATTGCACTGTGAAAAAATTAGCAATAGCATCCCTTGTGTTCTAATGCAGTTTCAAGAGTCCAAATCCTAAAACATCAATTTAGCTTTTTGGTCGACTCACTACTTTTTTCTTCTTTATTTTCACCTTCTCAAATTGAAGATTCTTGGTAGACCTATCATGATGAGTGCCTTACATGGTCAAGATTTCTCTTCAAATGAAGTATGTCGTTCAACAACCAAATCTTCACCAAGCCTTTGAGCTTCTTACATTCTAGTCATTACACTTTCTAGGACTATAGTTTAACCTACCTCCATATCGATGGGTCCTTTTGCATTTTGCAACCATTTTTTACTCAAACTCTTGCTTTTAGATGATGAGAGTACATGTGACTTCTCAAACAAAACATGAGGGGTGGTTCCTCCCCATCAGCATCGCAAATTTTTTGGTTGTTACTATCCCCTCCTATCATATGTTTCCTTTTTCTTCTCTGTAGAAGAGGAGCTTTGATAAGTTTGGGACAATTAAGTAGGATGGGAACTGGTGAGCCTTTTCCCTCTTTTCTTGGTTTTTCCTTTCATGTTAGTGCTTGCTTCAATAGTACTTGGTTTTCTATGTAATATTCCTAACCGGAAAATAATAGTAAATACCAAAAACATGAACTAGGAACAATAATTAAAATTAAAATCCAAGCACCAAAATAAAAAAACCATAGAAAATAAGTAGAATAATTGAGCCGTTTTATTAATCTCAAGAATGATGAGTACAATGAGTAAGGAAAATGGAATATGGGCTTTCTACTGCAAGCTATGAAAAAGCTAGGTGAGACAACTCTGATTTGGAGGAAATATTGGTCCAAACTGGAACTGCACACTACCTAACAAATTATTGTTGTTGCTTCTAGAATGGGACTAAATATTATGCTCTAAAGAATTCCTGGATCACCTTGACATTACAGCCACGGGCTCCACTCCTCATACCCAAAAATACCCAGAAAGGGTTTTCCCAACTCCAAGAAAAAATTGAACCCACAAAGTGATGCAAATTTACCAGCTAATAAGCAATATGCTCTGCTATAAGAATGAGGATTTCGGACCCGAATATCGCTCAGAAAATTTTGTAAAATTAGTCGGAGAATACTCTCAATAAACCCACAAAAAACTAGTGAGGGTTTAGGTTGAATCCACCGACTCCCAGTGACCCCCAACAAATGTGAATTTCCCAATATGGTCAAAAAACGCCCCACAGTTTTGATACTACTTAATTTCGCCCAATTCTACCACAGGAAATTTCTCCTAGCTCTAGCTATATTCTCTACTAATAAATACCTCCTATCTCCAGCCCTTATCTTTCGTGATTCCACTTCTCTAAACCCCTGCACAACATTTGGTCAATAAATGTTGTGCCCTTGCTAAAAGATAAAAAAATCAACCCACGTAATAGCCTCCAATCCAACTCAACAAATCGTTGTCCAAACTATGGTCTAAAAATAAGAAAATTCCCTACAAAATCTTGGAGCCTCTAACCCACACTTTCTCCCACAATGTGCTCCAAAAAATACCTTTGCGCCCAAGAAAAATGCACTACTTAATAAACTCCTTCAATGATGTCCAATGGAAGCTTTGAATTGAGCTCCCCGAATTTCCTCACTAGGGAGACACTCGAAGTTCTCTGAAATGAGGGTGGAATTCTGCATGGAATTCATGGTGCCAAACATCACTTTGGCCCTTGTGCTAAACAACTACAAGAGAAGATGAAATATGAAATGTAATAGCCAAAAGGTAAGTTACTTTTTCCACCATTTAATAAAACAATAATTTGTCGCTATTCTCTAATAAAATAATACTAACCACATTTATCCAATAATATTTTCCCCTTTTTAATTAGTATTACTAAAATTGGGAAAAATTCCTTAGTGACTCCCATGCTCACAAAATTGGGGATATTACAGTCCTCCCCACAAAAACTTTATTGTCCTCAAGCAATGCTCGAACAAGCGCTCCCTCTCTCCGTTGACCCAAATTATAACTGCAAACAATACCAAGGTCCCAAATGTGCCACTGAGTCACCCTGAATCCATACACCATATTGTCATAAATGAATCCCTCGATACTAAGGTCCCATGACATTCTAAAAAAGCTGCCACCATGTTGACATTGTGCCACTCTGATTACATCTGACTATCCATCATGCACATTCCATATCCTCCTCTCCTCAAACCTGATGGTGAAATACTGGTAAAAGCCAAATACATCCTGCCGAGGCATCTCCATGATGACAAAGCCTACCCATCCAAAGCTAACCCTAAACCTGTGTAGCAATAAGGAAATCACCTTGCCATTCGATGAAGGCCTCTGCGAACCCCAATGTGTCAACCCAACATTGAGCTAGATCACTCTTTTCCATGACTCTTCTCATCAAGAGATAGATTGATGTATCAACCAACTGAATCCCTAGATCCCATCGCCATACCTGTTGTATAATAGCTCTTATGACTATTGGAATCCATCCATGCCTCGTCTCTAGTCCCTGCATGTAATCAATATATATGCTCTATATATCATGAACTAATCTGATGCATGCTAAAATGCATTGTGCCTTCCACTATGTAGTATTAATGACCGCTAGAAACCACATGTGCCAAATAGCTACCCCCTAAATGTTGCCAATAAATGGGTATCTGATACTTGCAATTGACTTAGTGTATGTGGATCCATCCTACTCTTTCCAACCATCAACACTAAGTCTGCCACTCGCGCTCTCAATAATGTGCCAATACAATGTTTGGAGCCGGGACACATACTATAAACTGCCTTAGCCTTACACAATATCCTTTTCTCATGCATGGAAAGAGTGACACATGTCTCTGTCGTGACCAACTCCCTAGGCATAGTATCAGTGATGAATGATATGCCACCCACCCACCGACCTAATGCCACCGTTGGGAGGTCTCTCCCCTAGTGTGTTGGGTGTCATCCAAATATCTCGGGTGAGCTCCATGTTCCCTGTTGCTCGTTCCTAGAGTGTCAAAGGAAAATAACCAAATCATTTGTGCCTTAAAGTGATGTAGAATAAGGACAGACGTGTGAGTCCCCATGGATACCATTGAGTATCACACATTTGCATCCCTGTTGATCCTGAGTGAACTAAACCCAAAGGTATTCCCTATGTCTCTATCCATAAGTCTCCCAGGAGGAAACCCTCCAAGACTTTGTTGTGTACCACCATATGACCCTGCATACCACCGATCATCCTTGTACTCCTCAGAAAGCACTGTACATCACGACCTACCCGTGTACACTACTAGATACCCCCTACTACTATTTCCCCATCCTGCATCATTTAGTGTATTGCTAGTGTCATTGTACCTAAAACTCCCTGCGGGTAGTCAATGTGATGTGAGTCGCTCCTCCTACTCCATAGTGTAAATAGAAATGCTATGGCACAGCACCATGTATCTCCATGCTCCTATGTAGGCCATTTCTCCTTGCTGCATAGCCATGCACACCATTGGATGATATGGTGTAAAATTGGGTCTGTATGCATCAGGCCACATCCCTCTATATAACACTGGACCCTACGATAAAACTTTGCGCAATCATGTATACCACTGCCTACTATCGTACCACCCTGTAACATATGGTATCCCACATGTATCAAAGTATCTGCCACTCTACTAGTGAACCCACCATGACAAGCATCATGTCTCCTCATCCATCATGGCAGACCTAAGCGGCCTAACTCCCCACCTGCTAGAGGGGATATATCTTCTATTTTGATCCTCAATGACCCCTGAGCCCAATACCTCAATGGTAGAACATTATCTCCATACAATGCGTGGTATTGTGGCCTACCCATGCCACCTCCTCGAACTAACTCCTTCCATAGAATGCTAACCATCCTACGACCCCATGTGAAACCAACATGCGAAAAAAACACATGGATTTTTCTCAAAAACTGCCTAGCCACTAGTGCCGACTGGAAATCCCCTAAATAATGCATGTGATCAATAATTGGGTCAACTACCTCATCAATGCCATAGCCATCCCACATGTTTGTTATCGGATAGAAGCCCCACCTAGATCACAATGCCAAACTGGGCCTCTAGTATCCTCGGTGTTTGAGAGATCCCACTGAGCTTCACTCCAGACTACAACCATCTCCATGAGTCCATCCCACTCCACCGGGTACCAACTCAGAATCTCTCACCATCCAAATCCAAGAGAGGGATCGAATGCATGAAATCTTGCACATAGAACAAGCCCTCCATCTTGCGAGTGTTTCACCCTCTGCATCTCGTGTCACCTCATCTCACCATCCTGGCCAACACATAAAATTTGTTGAGGTGACTCTACATCTCTCTCTCCGTTGTGCAAGGGTAGCTTAGTAATGTTGCAAGCCCCATCTATATGAGCCTAAAGAGAACCATTGTCTAGAAGTAATGCAACTATGTTGACGGTTTGTGCATCTGTCTACTCTAAATTAGTGGTTGTCCCAAAAGATGACTACTCGTCCTCCTCCATCATGGGCTCAACATGAGCCTCCAACTGTTCCTCCATATAGAACTCGACATGCAAGATATGCTTACCAGTCAATTGTAGGTGGTTATCATCCTAAAGCGCTATCATAGACCTAGATTCCTTTGCACCTATCATCTCCTCATCAACGATCAAGATGTCTCCTAGAACCTCATCAACCTATGGTGCATTATTTGTCACCTTAAAACTCGGTCATAACATTGGGTACCTCATCAACCGTCGGGTGTATTCTCAAATGTCTCCTTGCTAGCCATGGCCCCTTCAACTGCCTTTTCATTTTTTTCCTTGATCCTCCTCCTCATTCCTGCCTAATTCCACTGAATTCCCACTAATTTGTGCACATCTCTTAGTTCACAGAACTCCCAAATAGAGAGGGATGCTTGAATTCCATGTCCCAATGATTGGTATGCCCTCCAATTTGTTGCCAATAACTCCACATGAATTGCAATCATGTCTTTCCATCTTGATGCATTATACATAATTTTGGACATAGTGGATTTGTTGTACAATTGAGAATGGTCTTGATTCCCAATTGTGGTGTGAATCAACTACTCCCACACATCAATCATCATTTTTTACATCCTAATCACCTCATTCAAGGTTACTTCCATGTTTTTTTATTTTAATCTTTCTATGGATCCCATGATTTCTTAGTTTTTATTTTGGCCTTGTCATCACTTGGCTTAAGGCCCACAGAATTGCCAAGATCATGGCTCTGATACCATTGTAATATTCCTAATTGGAAAATAACAGTAAATACCAAAAAAATGAACCAGGAACAACAATTAAAATTAAAATCTAAGCACCCAAATCAGAACACCGTAGAAAATAAGTAGAATAACTGATCCATTTTATTAATCTCGAGAATGATGAGTACAATGAGTAAGGAAAATTGAACCTGAGCTTCGTTGACAAGGTTAATCCTCTATGTGGACAGAGACAATCCATCTAGCCCAATGAGTGGGTCTAGCAACTGAAGTGACAATCAACTAGACATATTACTAGATTATAATTGAAAAGTAGAATGATGCAAGAGCATGAGACTTGGAGGGAAAATCTTCAAACTTATTCCAAAAATCCAAAAAAATCTACAGGCAAAGGAGTGGGGTCCTTTAGCCAGCGATTTCCATGCTTTTATAGTTTAAGATAAGGATAGAATTAAGAATAAAATCATGTTGTAATAATCGCTTATGGATAAGTTGTAACAAGATTTATGCATAATTGCTTTAAATTGCTCTATGTAAAAGGCATGTTTTTGTATGGGGTAAGGACCAAGAGGGCTTATCTATTATATATAAAATTAAATAATGGGATGCTCCGGGGGGAGAGAGCCCGGAAGCATTATCATCTGGAAAAAAAACCTCTCTGTGCATCTGATTTTATGGTACTCTGTTGAATGGTAATTGGATACGTGCATCAAATTTAAGGCTTTCTTCTAAGTCTGAATATCAATGAATTAACCTTATTTCCAATTAATATTTTGGTTGAAGCCTTAGATTGTGTTTTTCATTCATATCAGTGAACCTGGTTCTTTAATTGCTTTAGTTGAGTTCAACGGGTAAAGCTCTGTTTTACACAGAGAAATCGTGAAATACCTGGCCGGAACATAATTCTGGACTTGAAGTTTTATTGCATAGAGACTATACCCTCGTCGGGTCCGAAACCTTTATTGCATCATTGAGTGGGAGTGGGACAGAGCAGAACCAATGAAACGCCGAACTCCGATAGTGCGACACTACCGGAGCCAAAACATTATAGGGAGGCTTTAATAACATATCAGGTCTACGATTATTATCACATCACAAGATCGGAGCGGAGGAGGACCAACATTGGAAGCATTGGAGTCGTTGATCACGATCTCCGATAATCCTGTGTATTATTGCATCGAGGAAAGGAGCTTGGAAGGCCAATAATAAACTTCCAATAGTCTAATTCTTTTGAATTAACACTATAATTGAACTTAAAGCACCGATAGTGTATCGTCGTTCCTTTGGAACAAAAGCCCTCCACCCGTGTATATTGTGTTATAAACACATTTTAACTTGTTTGAAAGCAACGATAGCCTGTCTTTATAATTCCTGTGGGATTATAATCTAGACAGAGGGAAACATGCCAATGATATGATTTGTCCCTGATAATAAGGGTCGGGGTGTATCAGAGGAAAACTCATGAAGTTGTCAATATATGACTGATACACCCGTTGAAGAAGAAAGAGGAATTCAGCCAGAAATTGAAGAAATTATATTAGGCTTCGATCGTTTGACCATATCGCCTGCACCTAGGCCACCATTAGTGGTATCAAAGCGACCAACTGACATTGAATTGAATCTTAGAAGCAGGAGAATGAAAGTTAATATGGCTTTCAGAGTTGGAAGAGGACGAGGATGTGGTGGAAGAGGACGGCCTATTGCAACCGTTGAAGTGATGGAAGTTGTGCAATAGACGCAAGCCATATTGGATACATTAACAACAGGGAGAAATATAGATGATGGAGATGTTAGTGAGCCTGAGGTTGAAGCTGCAAAGGAAGAAGATGTAGCAGTTACCCCTGAGATGAGATTCTTCCAATCAGTGTTGAGATCCATAGTCAGGCCAAAGACCGAGGTTTCAATATATGAAGGAGGACTAAATCCAGAAGAATTGATAGACTGGATTAATGGCATGGAGAAATTATTAGACTATGAAGAAACAGAAGATGAGAAGAAAGTAAAGTTTGTTGTCACCAAGTTAAAAGGCCATGTAGCGCTTTGGTGGGATGGTGTGTAGGAAGAAATAAAGATACTTGGCAAGCAACTGATCAAGAATTGGACCAGGATGGTAGCAAAGCTAAGAGGTAAGTTTCTACCAAGTAATTATTAGCAAACCTTGTTTAGACATATGCAAAATCTTAGATAGAGGTCTTTGACAACGAAAGAATACACAGAGGAATTCTACAAGGTAAGCATAAGAGCTAGAGAAGCCCAGGATATAGATGAGAAGGTGGCTAGATATATGAATGGCTTTAGGATGGACATTCAAGATGAGATAAGTATATTGTCTCCTAAAACAGTAGAGGAAGCTTATCAGATAGCACTGAAAGCTGAAGAAAAAATCATGAGGAAGCAGTCTGCCAAAGGGAGAGGTACTTTCTGAGGAAGGGGAAGTCAAGGTGGTAGAGGGAGATCTACAACACCTAAAGATGGAGCTAGCAACAACTCAACCCCGCATGCATCCGCAAGAGGTGATGCAAGAGGCAGAGGGAGTTTTTCTAGAGGAAGAGGAGGCAGAGGAAGAGGAAGAGAAATAAGATGTTACAGATGTAAAAAACTGGGACACAGAGCTTTTGAGTGCTCAGAGAATGTAGGAACAAGCCAGAGGAATGAAATTGTTGCTCCAGTTGAGGGAGAAGCACCAGTAGCAGCAGTGGAAAAAGAAGAAAATATACCATAGAGAGGAGAATCTTTGGTAGTTAATAAAGTTTTTCTCAAGCCAACAAGGGAGATAGTAGAACCATCATAAAGAAAGACTTTATTCAGAACAATGTGTAAAGTTCAAGAAATGTTGTCAGATGATCATTGATAGTGGCAGCACTGATAATTTGGTCTCTACAGAAGTAGTGGGGAAATTGAAGCTGAAGACAATGAAACATCCAACACCTTACAAGGTGTCGTGGTTACAAAAAAGACATCAACTGTTAGTGAATGAATAGTGTGAAGTGGAATTTCAGGTGGGAAAGTATAAAGATAAAATTGTATGTGATGTGATGTCAATGATGTGTGTCACATATTTCTTGGAAGACCTTGGCAATATGATAGAGGAGCCATGCATGATGGGAAAATAAACATCAATAAGTTTGGAAAGGATGGTGTTAATCATACGTTGCTGCCTCTGCAAGAAGAAGATGTACCAGGAAATAAAATTGATCCAAAAACTTTGTTACTAGGAGGGAAGGAATACTTGAAGCAAATTGAAGAGAATGAGGTAAATTTTGTTATAATTTGCAAGCCCAAGGTAATAGTGACTTCTACTAAAATTTCTGATTTACCCATTGAAATTCAAGAAATGTTGGAGAAATATTGTGATATTATTGTTGATGATTTTCCAAATGAGTTGCCACCCATTAGAAGAATTAGCGATCATATAGATTTGATTCCTGCAGCAAGTCTACCTAACAAAGTAGCTTACAGAATGACTCCTACATAAAATGAAGAGGTTAGAAAGCAGGTGCAAGAATTGCTTGACAAAGGGCTGATCAGAGAAAGCTTGAGTACTTGCGCAGTACCAACGGTGTTGAGTCCAAAGAAATATGGAGGCTGGAGAATGTGTATAGATTCAAGAGCCATCAATAAAATCACAATCAGGTACATATTTCCTTTACCTAGAATTGAAGATTTAATGGATTGCTTAAGTGGAGCAAAGTATTTTTCAAAACTAGATCTTAAAAGTGGGTATCATCAGATAACGATAAGAGAAGGGGATGAGTGGAAAACCACTTTTAAGACAAATGAGGGATTGTATGAGTGGAGAGTAATGCCTTTTGGGTTGTAAAATGCACCAAGTACGTTTATGAGACTCATGAATGAAGTTTTTAAAGATTTCATTGGTAAATTTGTAATAGTATATCTTAACGATATATTAGCTAGATCTAAGGAGGAGCATGTGAGACATCTGAATTATGTCTTACAAAGGCTACAACAAGAGAAATTACTGCTGAATTTGAAGAAGTGTTCATTCATGAAAGAAGAGCTAGTGTACTTGGGCTTTGTTATTTCTGTTGAAGGGTTGAAGATGGATCCAGAGAAGATCAAGGCAATCATGGAGTGGCCTTCACCAAAAATAGTCTTTGAGGTAAGAATTTTTCATGATCTTGCTAGATTTTATAGAAAAATTCATCAAGAATTTTAGTAAGATTAATGCACCTATTATTGAGACCATAAAGGACAAATAACCATTTAGATGCACTACTAAAGTAGAAAAGAATTTTTAGTTGTTAAAGAGGAAAATCACTAAAAAACCTATTTTGGTTTTACCTGATTTTAGTAAGCCGTTCCAAGAGAAGTGTGATGCCAGCGGAGAAGCTATTGGAGGTGTATTAAGTCAGGAAGATAGACCAATAGCTTATTTTAGAGAAAAATTGAATGATTCAAAAAGGAAGTATTCTTCTTATGATAAGGACTTCTATGCAGTTGTGCAGTCATTGAAGAAATGGAGGTATTATCTAATGTCAAAGGAGTTCATACTTTATTCAGATAACCATGCACTACAGTATATTATGTAGCAGCCAAAGCTTAGCCAGAAACATGTTAAATGGGTAGAGTATCTTCAAGGTTTCCATTTTGTTTTGAAGCATATAAATGGCCAATCAAACAAAGTTGCAGATGCCTTAAGTAGGAGGAATGTATTATTTCAAGAGAGTCACATCCAAGTGTTGGGTTTTGATTTTCTTAAAGAATTATATGAAACAGATCCATATTTTAAAGAGGCATTTGAAGCTTGTAAAAATCATGTTTTGATGGATAGGAGTAAATGGTTGGATTACATCTTACAAGATGGACTGTTATTTAAGAAAAATCAGTTGTGCATACCAAACTGTTCTATGAGGGAGAATTTAATCAAAGAGAAACATAGTGGAGGACTTGCAGGACATTTTGGCATAGAGAAGACTTTTGAGCAGTTTAACAGATTTTATTTTTGGCCAAAATTGAGATCTAATGTGGAAAATATGTGAAAACTTGCAAAGTTTGTCAATATGCAAAAGGAAGGAGCCAAAACACAGGTTTTTATATCCCATTACCAATTCCAGATAGGCCTTGGGATATGGTAAGTATGGATTTTGTTTTGGGCTTACCAAAGACTCAAAGAGGTAATGATTCAATTTTTGTTGTAGTGGATAGATTTTCAAAAATGGCACACTTTATTCCATGTTATAAAGCTAGTGATGCTTCTCACATTGCTAATTTGTTTTTTAAGGAGGTTGTAAGATTGCATGGGTTGCCTAAGAGTATTGTCTCAGACAGGGATTCCAAATTTTTTGGACATTTCTGGAGGACATTATGGAAGAAGCTGGGAACTAAGCTAAGTTTCAGCTTTGCCTATCATCCACAAATTGATGGACAGACTGAAGTTGTGAACAGGAGTTTGGGAAATCTTTTTAAGGAGCCTTACTGCAGAACATCCAAATCAATGGGATCAAGTGTTGGCACAAGCTGAATATGCATATAATGACTCACTTAATAGGAGTATAGGACATATTCCATTCCATATTGTTTATGGAATGCATCCAAGAGGAGTATCTGAGTTAAGAAACTTGGGAAAAGAAGAGATGAGAAGTGCAGAGGGTGACGATTTTGCTTCAGAAATACAAGAAATACATGAACAAGTGAAACAACAGCTACAGGATAGCAACATCAAGTACAAAACCAGAGCAGACATGAGAAGAAGAGAAGTGAACTTTGAAGTTGGATATCTGGTTTTAGCACATCTCAGGAAGGAGAGGTTTCCAAAGAGGGAGTATAACAAATTGAAGTTTAAAAAAATTGGAAAGTGCAGAGCATTGAAGAAATTTTCTACAAATGCTTGATATTGAGTTACCCCCTGATGTTGGAATATCACCAATTTTTAATGTTGCAGACCTGTACAAGTATGAAGGTGAAACTGCAGATGATACAACACAAGATCAAGAGACCCAAGAGATTGACTGGGTAAAACAGTTACCCACAACAAATAATTTGCAGCCAGAAAGAATTATGAAAAAGAAGGTGTTTAAGAAAACAAGGGAACGAGAATACTTCCAATATTTGGTAAAGTGGAAGGATCAACCAACCACTGAAGCTACTTGGGTTACAGAAGAAATGCTACAGAAATTGGGTAGTTCTAGAGATGAACTCATGGACAGGAGCCATGAAGAATTTTGTCCTCAGGAGTGTGATGCAGGAGCACGAGACTTGGAGGGAAAATCTTCAAACTTATTCCAAAAATCCAAAAAAATCTACAGGAAAATGAGTGGGGTCCTTTAGCCAACAATTTCCATGCTTTTCTAGTTTAAGATAAGGATAGAACTAAGAATAAAATCATGTTGTAATAATTGCTTATGGATAAGTTGTAACAAGCTTTATGCATAATTTCTTTAAATTGCTCTATGTAAAAGGCATGTTTTTGTATGGGATAAGGACCAAGAGGGCTTATCTATTATATATAAAATGAAATAACGGGACGATCTAGGGGGAGAGAGCCCGGAAGTATTATCATCTGGGAAAAAAAACCTCTCTCTGTGCATCTGATTTTATGGTTCTTTGTTGAATGGTAATTGGATGCGTGCATCAAATTTAAGGCTTTCTTCTGAGTTTGGATATCAATGAATTAACATTATTTCCAATTAATATTTTGGTTGAAGCCTTTAGATTGTGTTTTTCATTCATATCAGTGAGCTTGATTTTTTAATTGCTTTAGTTGATTTCAGCAGGTAAAACTATGTTTTACACAAAGAAATTGTGAAATAATTAGCTGGAACAAAATTCTAGACTTGAAGTTTTATTGCACAGAGACTATACCCTCGTCGGGTCCAAAACCTTTATCGCATCGCTGAGAGAGAGACGGAGTTGAACTGGTGGAATGCCGAACTCCGATAGTGCGACACCACCGGATCCAAAACATTACAGGGAGGCTTTAATAACATATCAGGTCCGCGATTATTATCACATCGCAAGATCGGAGCGGAGGAGGACCAACATTGGAAGCATTGGAGTTGTCGATCGCGATATCCGATAATCCTGTGTATTATTGCATCGGGGAAAGGAGTTTGGGAGGTCGATAATAAACCGCCGATAGTGTAATTCTTTTGAATTAACACTATAATTGAACTTAAAGCGCTAATAGTGTATCATCGTTCCTTTGAAACGAAAGCCCTCCGCCCATGTATATTGCGTTATAAATGCATTTTCACTTGTTTTAAAGCAACGATAGTCTGTCTTTATAATTCCAGTGGGATTATAATCCTGACAGAGGGAAACAGGCCTATATGATTTGTGCCCGATAACAAGGGTCAGAGTGTATCAGAGGGAAACTAATGAAGTTGTCAATAGATGACTGATACACCTGTTGAAGAAGAAAGAGGAATTCAACCAGAAATTGAAGAAATTATATTAGGCTTCAGCCGTTTTACCATATCGTCTGCACCCAGGCCACCATAGAACAAGAGAGATGGCCTATCTTGCTCTGATGCTATTCTGATTTCCTTTGCTGAGATCCTTGAACCGCTTGTGTCACAAACTTTTTCTTGCTTCTTTCAGTGCTTATATACCTGCACAAGTGACCAAGAGATAACAAAGCATGCCAAAACCAATAGCAAATCCAATAATAACCTACTTAGCTGATCAATGAATGCCAAGCCAATACATACATGAACATATATATTTTGGGAATATGAACCAGCAGTTGTATTATTATTTAAAGAATAAAGGGAAGCTTACAACCATAGCCTTGATGTTGAAAGGCTCTCCTTTAATGGTAATCCAAGTCCAAGCCAAGAAACTCTCCCAACACTGCTTCTCCAAGTCTAATGAGTAGCCTCTAAGCACAAGCCCAACATAGGGGTGCAAATGGACATAGATCAACCCAACCTCTAACCTGACTAACCATTTGGGAATGGGAGAAGAAGAATTTATAGGCTGGGAGGGGGATTTAGGACTCCTCCAAATATAGTATTATGCCCACATATCAAGGAGGTAGCTCATAGGGATAAGACAAAGAGGTCAAGTTAGGAGGATTCAACCTCATCTATGCGAAACCACCTCCAACTCACTGCTCTGGAAGCTTCTAGATCACAAAGCTTCTCATCCTCTGTGAGAAAACTTCCTTTTTGAGAACATTGTGGGTATGCAAGGGAACATAATGATTCCATCGCTAGCCTAACAATGTGCAACAAGTGATCATCGCGGTTTTGAGCTTCATAAGGGTGATGACCTTCATTTTAGGGTTTTAAGATCTATTTCTTCAGGGAAAGCTCCAGATATTTTCCAAGCAAAGTTAAAGGAGGGATTTGAATTGTATACATGAATGAGTATGATGTATAATGATCATGTTTCAGACACTTCGGGGTATGTCACAGGGAAGTGCAGGAGGCGTGAAAAAATACTGTGTAACAGAGGCCCCTTAAAGCATGAAGGTAGAACGAGGAGTGATGAATGAGATGCTTTACGAGATTTTAGCAAGGACAAGGACAAACACTGTCAGGGGACCTGCAAATCAATTACGCATATACGTATACATATCTGAGATCAAGACATGAATCCATGGCGTGGACGCAGCCATCCGAATGATGAAGACTATATGAAAAGCTCCATGGTATGGGCGCATCCATCTAGATAATAAGGATCACCATAAATATAAAGTATCACGGTATGGTCACAGCCATCTGTATAGTAGAAACATGTGTACAATCATGAATGATATATAACTCCATGCAGTTTGAGTCATAACAGACAAGACTCAGGGTCTTGCGCTCCATCCCAACTCGATCAAGGTACGAATTATAACATGTGAATGAACGTGTCGTAGTCAAACATGTTAGAAAACCACCCGATTACCAGCCATTGATGTGGATCGTTAACAGGCACGAGAGGAACCACCCATAATGTCAATGGTTCTCAAGGTATGACAATACAATATGTGAATGTGATAATGAAGCTAAAGTCGAACACTCATGGAATCACTCGATCGAAGGCCAATAGTGAAAGCCTGTCGTTAGATGCGAAGAACTTACCATTAAGGCATGCCAGCTCTAAGGTACTGAAAGGGATATTCTAAGTCATCTTCCTGGATAATGAGCTAAATTCAAAAGGAAGTGACCCGTCGAAGGAGGGTCATAATGATTCCCTCGTCATTGACATGAAACAAGGAAAAAAGTGGAATAATTTTCAAGACTGTAACAATGACTCAAACTATGTATAGGTAAATAACTGCAGATTGGACTTCTCCTGAACATATTAGCGACACGACTCTGGAGTGTGGTAGAATTAGATGCAACATAGTACCAAGGGTCATAATGACGAGGTGGAATAGTCAAATGAGAGGCAAAATGGATCACCCAAACCCAGAAGGACAAGTGACTAAGTGAGGATATCCCAAACCCGACACTAGAGCAGAAGAGTGTCATGTTCAAGAGCAACATGTTGCCTATAAAAAGGATGTCTCATCTTCATTTTCCGCCGATATTTCTAGCGAGTACCTCTTTATTTTTACACAAGCCTTAAGAGGATACCATTTGCTTGTCATATAATTTCATCCTTTGGATGAATCCATGCTAGTAATTTTACGAGTCCTAGGAAGGAGAAACTCAGGCTCATCATGGTGACAAGTATTTCATCGTTTAACTTTTACAAGTCTGATAGAATAATAACTCGATATATTTTTCATATTTAGAGAGTTCGAAAAAGAGAGGAAAAAGAAAACTCCATCATGTCCCTTTTCATAATTTGTCTCTCGAATCCGAAAAGGTAGAAAACAATATTCAAAAAAACCTCCTAGCCATGTTTGACTAAGGTGTTCCTTTTTCGTATAATAGTCTATCTCAGTCCGGAAAAGGGTTAAACTTATACTGAGTAGATGTCGATTAATTTACTTTAACGAGTTCTAAATGACGAGTACTCGGCAATATTTTCATATTGTTGGAGTCTGAAAAGAGTTGAAAGGGGACTCCACCTGGAGGAACGAGTGGTATAAAGGATAGCAACTGGTTCCAGTGATGATGGAACTGATCAAAACATGTAATGGTCAAGAGGTTTGCTAATAAGACCACTCATCATAGATGTTCCTCAAGCAAGGGTAAAACAACCAAGTGAAAGCATATGATCGACCAAAGAGATGGTGACGATGGAATGAAAGAAACAAGGCTCATTCGACAAAAATTGGTTGATAAAAATGGAAATCACGAGATGTAAAGTGGGAATGGTTTCATTTTACACAATCTTGAAACATCAAAAACTATGCTTGAGAAGACGGTTTCATTTTTTCACAAGCTTAAAACATGGGAAAAAACTATGCTTGGATTTGGTTTCATTTTTAGACAAGCTTGAAATGGAAAAAAACTATGCTTGTATTTGGTTTCATTCTTACACAAGATTGAAACAAAGATAAACTATACTTGAGATAAGTTTTCATGACCCCAGCATGACTCAATTCAAGGAACATGACCCCAATCTTCATTTCATTTAGCTAAGTGGATGGAATAAAGTTTCACTTACGAGATCAAGTGACAAAATCGACTGGGATTTTACGAGATCTTAATCAAAGAATCGAATTGGAAGGGGATTTGTTTCATTTTTTAATGAGCTTGACATAAGAAAAGAACCATGCTCATGGAGACCTATTTCATTTTTTAGCGAGGTTTACATAGTAAAAGAACTATCCTCGTGTCCTTTGTTTCATTTTTTAAGGAGCTTGACACAAGACAAAGAACTCTGCTTTGAGAACTTTGATCACAGACCAAAGGAGGCCATGGATTCCAAGAGGTTCTCATCATATGAGAGAACAACACTCTGGAAGGGACACATGTCCAAGGATCCAAATGAAAAATCGAGCTCCAGTTCCCCCATTACATGGTGTACTACATCATCTACTAGATCATCAGTAGATGTGGGCATGGAACAAGTGGCCACTTAATTAGCATGTGGAGGAGGTGATACCGCTTGCACATAAGAACCATTTAGGAATGATGGTTGAGTGGGAGCTGATTCAAGACCAATGAATGTAAGATGACCAATGATCACAACGTTTCCTTCATGCGGGAAACATATCACTCGAAAGAGAGAAGAGACAAGAGCTCCCATGACATAAACATAGTCATGACCAAGGAGTAGATTAAAATCCAATGGGCCTTGGACAACCATCACATCTATATATATAGTCTTTCCTCCCAAAGTAATAGGTAACTTAGGAAGGATCCCTAACGATTGATTGGTTCCTCTGTTAAAAGCTAACAAATTCTGGGTGACGGGGACAAGCTGAGGAGAACCTAAAGCTTGCCAAGCAGTTGAGGACAGGATACTAACAGATGCACCCTCATCTATGATTGTGCTCGGTACGGCGGTATGGTAAGCATGTACTGTAATATGGAAATGCACATAAGACGGAAGACAATATCCTGCTAGTCGAATCCAATCAAAATAAGTGACTAAACTACTCGGAGGGGGTGTCGTAGGAACAGGAGAGCTACCCCCTTGCTCGAAGGGAACAAGAGAAATGCTCTCATGCACCTCGGGAACAGGAGGATTTACCTCTAGTTCATTCAAAACTAAAGAAACCAAAAGAACCTAAGTTGTATGGGGTTCACTCTCTACCAGAAAGATACAATTAACTGAAGGTGGAGCCATGTCTACCTTTTTCTCGACCAATGGTTGGTCGAGAATAGAGTCACGAGACTTACTTTTAGAGAGAGTGGGGTTGACCAAAGACATATTTTGATTAATAACTCGATTAACTAGTGAAGGATCAGGGAAAAGCTTTTGATACCCAGTTGTAAGGTGAGGTTGAGAATCTATAAGTTTTTCCAACTCTTTGGAAACTCAATCCATAAGAGGACAAAGGTGAATGGCATGATTACCTTCACACAACTTACAAGGAAATTTAACTATTCCATTTTTCCCATGAGCTTTACTGTTACTAGTTGAGGGTTTGTCACCAACATGATTTCCAGAGGCTGGTGACAAAGGTCGATGAGAACCTATGGACCACACTTCTAAGACCTTGGGAATATCAGGACAATTCCAAAGAAGGTGGTCACCCTTACATAACATGCAAGGGAATTTTACTTTCCGAGGCTCACTAGAAGATTTTTCTACATCAGTTGCATCCATAGCAATGAATGATTGGTTTCCCCCTTGTTTATTTTTCTTCTTCTTTGTCATCCTCTTCTTCTACTTCTTAGCTTCTTGGTTACTAAAATCCAGACTTTCACTAGGCGAAGGAGAAGAATGGGGTGAAGAAATAGGAGAAGAAGGAAAAACTTTAGGATCAACATGAGGCTGATGCTGTTCAGGTGGAGGAGAACTTGGTCTAAAAGTCGTTTTGACACTTGGAATCACCGAGGTTGGAAATAACTAAACTAGAAGACCAATGGTTAATCAAGGAATGGACAACATTGCCATATAAGGAGCACCAACATTTCCAAAAGAAGGAAAAGGACTAGGATTTCCATTAGAGAGGTTTCCTTCACTGGTATACCTAGGAAATGTTTCCATTGGTATCAACCTAAGATCTACTAAGGAGTATTTCCACAGGAAGGATGTTGTTCCGTGGTCAATTAATTTATTTTATAATTTGAAACAAAAACTTGGCCTTTTCATGTTTTAAGAGTCAAGAAAAGGACGAAAAGGTGACTCTAGTCACTTTCGTTAATTTAGTGAGCTTGAAAGGACAAGTTGATCGATTATCTTTTCAAATATAAAGAGTCAGAAAAGATTGAAATGACTACTCAGGTGAATCTAGGTAAAAAGAGTACCAAGTAACTGCAATATACACCTTAGCAAATACATTTACCAAGCACTTGACGTACGTGCAGGAAATTTCCCTGAATGTTGTGTTCATTGTATCACGTTTAGAGGGCGATAGAATCAACTTCCTACGGATAAAGGTTTACAACCAATGAGGGTCTCCCTTTATATACGTGACGGTACGAGGAGCACAAGTTCATGCTAGCACTATCTAGTGCCGAAGCGAATGGCAATTGCTAAGTTTTAAAGATAGCGGAAGACGTCTCTAGCCTAGACCACTAAGTATGAATGTTAATGTTTCAAATGATTCTTAGATTAATTGATAGACTTTAAAGTTTATCTTCAATTATGTTTCAGTTTTGAGGTTCAAAACGATGTCACCTAAACACCTATGATGCAACTATATGAGAAAAATAAAACTTTCGTTTCTATGAAAGCTAGACTAACCAAGGGAAGAAATTTCAGTCAATAATGCATCAAACATAATGCATCATGCAAAATGTCTTCCACTAACTTTTACTTTCATCTTCCAAACGTAATTCCAAAAGTAAAAAATATTTGCCTTTTTCACTATCCTAAATGCAACTTTTCGGAAATAAAAATGGTTTTACTTTACAAAGATGCATTTATTTGAATTATGCTTTTCTTTTCGTTTTGAATGATTTGATGCACCTAATACAATTTTTAGCTTTCAATCACTGAAAAATGGGATCTATTTTCAATTATGAATCTCAAAAAATAACTTTTCAGTATAACTAATCTAATGCATTTTCATGAAAAGTAAATTTCGAAATACAAGCTAAAACAAATGCAAAATGATGTTTTCAATTATTTCCATAGAAAACAACACTCAATCAATTAGAAAAACAAATGTCTCAACGATGCCAACAAGAAGTAAGCAATGACCAATGACTAAAAACCCTAGAATTCAGTTAAATTTCACTTCAAAGCCAACAAGACAAATTTTGCAAATTAATCAAGGCAATCAATCAAAACATTTCCAAATCCAAGCATACAGGATGGGAAAAGAACTTAGGGGCCAAGACACAATAGATTCTAAGGAAGAAATCTTAAAAATTCTCATATTCAAGGATCATCACTACTTTACATACCCAGACCTGTGATTATCGCTACTTTGCATAGGCAAACCCGTGATGGCATCACTACTTTGTATAGCAAAAGTAGTGATGATTTCAGCACAACTAAAAAATGAATAAAAAAAATTTCATCACCACTGTAAAGGTAAAAACTGTGATCATTGCGCCTGTAAAGGTAAAAACTGTGATGTCATCGTGACTGTAAAGGTAAAACCTGCGATGGGCGCAAAGTATGGCAAAAAACTAAAAATATTCCAAGAAAAAATCCAGACTTATCACTCTAAGGCAGTAATCAGTGATGGCATAAACCTAGACTGATGCAGACAAGCCGAAAAATTGACATTTGGTCAAACTAGACAAAAGATCAGGGTGAAAGACTAGATGGAAAGGGTCATAGGCTCCCCAGCAGAGTTGCCATTTTGTTGACAAGGTTAATCCTCTCTATGGACAAAGACGATCCCTCTAGCCCAATGAGTGGGTCTAGCAACTGAAGTGACAATCAACTAGACATCTTCCTAGATTATAATTGAAAAGTAGAACAAGAGAGATGGCCTACCTTGCTCTAATGTTATTCTGATTTCCTTTGTTGAGATCCTCGAACCGCTTGTGTCACGGACTTGTTCCTGCTTCTTTAAGTGCTTATGTACCTACGCAAGTGACCAAGAGACAACAAAGCATAGCAAAACCAATGGAAAATCCAATAATAACCTACTTCGTTGATCATGGAATGTCAAGCCAATACATACATGAACATATATATTTTGGGAAGATGAACTAGCAGTTGTATTATTAGTTAAATAATAAAGGGAAGCTTACAACCATAGCCTTGATGTTGAATGAATCTCCTTCAGTGATAATCCAAGTCCAAGCCAAGAAACTCTCCCAACACTCCTTCTCCAAGTCTAATGAATAGCCTCTAAGAACAAGCTCAACATAGGGGTGCAAATGGACATAGATCAACCCAACCTCTAACTTGACTAACCATTTGGGAATGGGAGAAGAGGAATTTATAGGCTGTGAGAGGGAGTTAGGACTCCTCCAAATATCGGATTAGGCCCACATCTCAAGGAGGTAGCTCATTGGGATAAGACAAAGAGGTCAAGTTAGGAGGATTCAACCTCATTTATGCGAAACCACCTCCAGCTCGCCACTTTGGAAGCTTCTAGATCACGAAGCTTCTCATCCTCTTTGGGAAAACTTCCTTTTTGAGACCATCGTGGGTATGCAAGGGAACAGACATGGTGCAATAGGCGATCATTGCGGTTTTGAGCTTCATAAGGGCGATGACCTTCATTTTAGGTTTTTAAGAGTTATTTCTTCAGGAAAAGCTCCAGATATTTTCCAAGCAAAGTTAAAGGAGGGATCTGAACTATATACGTGGATGAGTATATTGTATAATGATCATGTTTTGGGAACTTTGGGGTATGTCACAGGGAAGTGCAGGAGGCGTGAAAAAATATTGTGTAACATGCTTTATAGTGCAAGTTATGCAAAACCCAAGTGAGACAACTCTGATCTGGAGGAAATACTGACCACACTGAAATTGCACACTACCCAGGAAATTATTATTGTTTATGTTGGAATGAAACTTAATATTTTTATTTGAATAATTCTTGGATCACCCTGAAATTGCAATCACGAGCTCCACTCCTCATACCAAAAGATACCCAAAAAGGGTTTGGCCCAACTCCAATCCAAAACTAAACCCACAAAGTGATGCAAATTTACCAGATAATAAGCAATATGCCTTGCTATAAGAATGAGGATTTTAGGCCTGAACATTGCCCAGACAATTCTATAAAATTAGTTAGATATTCCTCTCAATAAACCCACAAAAACCTAGAAAGGGTTTGGGCTGAATCCACCGACCCCTGATGAACCTCAACAAGTGTGAATTTCTCAATTTGATATAAAATGCCCCATAGTTTTGATACTACTTAATTATGCCCAAATCTACCACAGGAAATTTCTCCCAACTCTCGCTAAATTCTTTACTGAGAAATACCTCCTATGTCTAGCCCTTATGTCTCTTGATTGCACTTCTCTAAACCCGCAACATTTGGTCAATATCTTATGTGCCCTTGCCAAAAGATAGAAAAATTGAACCAAGTAATAGCCTCAAGTCTAGCTTGTCAAATCGTTGTCCAAACTTCGGTCTAATAATAAGAAAATTCCCTACAAAATCTCAGATCCTTTAACCCACGCTTTCTCCCACAATGTTCTCCACAAAATACCTTTGCACCCAAGAAAAATGCATTATGGAATAAACTCTTGGATAGATGTCCAATGGAGGCTCTGAATTGATCTCCCCAATTTCCTCACTAGGGAGACACTCGAAGTTCTTTGAAATGAGGGTGGAATTCCGCTTGGAATTCTTGGTGCTAAATAGCACTCTGGCCCTTGTGCTAAACAACTCCAAGAGAAGATGAAATATGAAGTGTAATAGCCAAAAGATAAACCACAAAATGAGTCTATCCTGCTTTTATAATTTCTCCTCATGCCTCTAGACTCATTTTTTAATATTATTTTATTAGTGGGGGTCATTTTCCACTAAGTTATTTCTGTTGCCATTTAATAAAATAATAAGTTGCCTCTATTGTCCAATAAAATAATACTAGCCACATTTCTCCAATAATATTGCCCCTTTTTAATTAATATTACTAAAATTGGGCAAAATTCCTTAAGACTCTCATGCTCACAAAATTGGGGATATTACATTCTCCACTTTCTTCTGAAATCCTTGTAAGCAAATTGGCATACCTTATAAAATGCTAAATGACTAGAAAATATACCATCAAGGTGGAAACCTTGTAGGGATTCAACTTCAATCAATTTATAAGGTTTTAATAATTCAACAAATTGCGTGAAATGGGTTGAATTCTTCATAGTAATTTGTCCCATAGTAAAAAGGACGAGAATGAATTTCCTTTTATTTTTCCTCTCCAATAAAATCAGCCACGAGCAATATTTTATGTGTACTTCAGCAGCAAATTATCTTTCTAGGATAATCTTCAAGAGCAATAGGTTTTTGCCTTGATATCTCTATATTTTGATGATGGTGTTTTCCTCTTGCTCATCATATCTTCCTCTTCCTGTTAGAAACTTTATTTCTTCATAAAAATTCTCTTAGGCTCTTTCCCTATTAGGACATGATTAAATTCACGGAAAAAATGATCTTGAACTTGATAAAAATAGAATGGGGCCTTGTGTTTCCATAGAATAACATACAAGAATTGAGCTAGTTTCCTATATGGGTTCATATTGGTTTTTATAAGGCACCCAGTGGAAGATATTATTATAGGAAGCTATGGTCATTACCATGTAGGGAATCATATAGAATTCATGGGTCTTAGGGAAATTAACCATTTGATATGGAATCTCATTAGACATTACTCCCCTCCAATCAAAAAGAGTTATCTCTTTTGAAATAAAAATACGAAATATATAGTACTGACCTGGGAATGGTTGCAGTTGATTCACGCGGGCAAACAACCAGGAGAAATATCTATCTCACTTAGCAAAAATAGAGATATCTAGAGAAGTGAGATCAGATAGGATGGTTACAAAAGGTGAGATAAATTGTTGTAAAATATTCATCCTGTCACCTTGTGAGTGCAGGAAAAAGCCAGCTTTAGCGAGCTTGAGCCTCCTGTTTGACTCAGGCAGCTTCAACATTCTTCTAAAGGCCTTGAGAGTGAGAAGTATTGGATTCTTTTTTTGATTGAGCTGAATAGTTCGAATCTTTGAATCAAACTATCTTGCACACTGGTGCATTATTTCCTTGAAGTCAAATACTTCTGAAATGCATACAAATTTTTCCAAACATGTATTCCAAATTTTATTTCTCTATCTCTCCTCTCGAGCCAAGCTTCAGTACCATTGATACGCATCAAACCAGTGGCAAATCTCGTCTTGTTTATCCAATGAGTTGATTGTGTGTCTACAAATTTCCTCCTTTCTTCCTTTAGTTTTCATATTGTTCATTCGCTTAATGTATTGTAGAGATGTGTGGCAGATGCCTTACTGGAAGTATTAGCTGTTAAATCCTTGATTTATTGTAATATTTAATAGAATATTAGCTTTTAACATACCACCTTCATTAAGCTATGTGAGAACGATAGTCTTAAAGAGATGTCATGGAAAGTAATTTGCGTAGTGAGTTAAGTAATCCCAATAGTGCAAGGATAGTCACAAAAAAAATGATATCAAGGTGGAGGAGGAAGATATGGTTAATGTAATACAATATGAATAACCCTTTTGCACCTCCATGATCAGACTTCCTTAAATGAGCTTTCAATTAGCCTTGAAAGGAGAAAATGGTTGATCTTTTTGTTAAGTGTGGAATGGAATTCGAGAGATAACTTATAGCAGGTTTTATAGAGATGTAGTTCTGCAGAGAGATGATGTGCTAGACTCGATGTGTGAGGAGGATGTTTCTGCGGGAAAATAATTGATGTATTTCTCCATGCATGAGAAAAATGGCTATGTGTTGGAAAGTGTGCAGAGATGTTCAGAGTGCAGGGTGTTGACTGCACATTTGTCTTGAAAATATCCAAGTCGAGGAAAATCTAGGGGTGGGAAAGCAAATAGGAGTACCAAAATACATGAACAGAAGCCAAAATCATTCAATATTCTAGCTTGTGTAATATATTTTCACCAAAAATATAAGTGATTGGGTTATAGAATACGTTGAACCAATTCTATGTATACAAATTCTTTCAATCTAATTATGCGATAATAAAAATTTATAGTAACCAATTTTGTGTAGCATTGGATGGAAATAATTATTCTTAAACCACAGTGCATCTCTAAACATAATATCTAGAAATTAATATTATTAGTCATCAACTAGAAATGGTTCCTTTCGGAAGAAGAAATGCATGGCAGAGTTGAAGATAATTTCTCTTTGAAATTTATATCATGTATTACATTTGTATATGGACGAATTTGATAAGTCTATATTGATACCAAAGTAATATGTTTGTTTTAAATTAAATTAATTCCTGAAATATAACATTTTCCCTTTAAATAAACTAAGTGATTTATTAAGTAGCTCATTTGTTTTCCATTGTATTGCTGTATCTCATTTTTTTTATAAAATGTAAGGAAATCTATATTTTTACCTGAGTAATATTGCATTGTTATATTTTTCATCGATCATATTATTCCATTTTTACCTTAGTAATATTACATTGTTATATTTTACATCGATCATATTATTACAAATTTCTAGATTCAATTTCAAGTCGTAGAGCATGTTAAAGAGAATGTGAGACCCACTAGTTCACAAAATTCATTGAGAATGAGAGACCCACTATTTCACAAGATCTAATAGATTTGGAACCTATTCAGAAAGCCAATATCGACTTCCCACCAATCTAACAATTTTACTAGACAAGAACTAACTACCTTGCAGCTATCTCATTTGTTTAATTTCATTCACAATTAGATTATTCAATGTGCATGCTCTCTCTCTATTTATATATACCCCTTAATAATTTCTCTTTACTGATGCTGAGACGGACTCAAACATTTTGCAATAGGGTGTCTAACCTGCAAAGAACTCTCTTTTCAAAATCTTTATTATTTTTCCAAAGAACTCTCTTTTCAAAATCTTTATTATTTTCCCATAAATGTTTGACATCCACCTATTTATAGTGAGAACATGATACAAAATAACCACACCTTTTGCTTGAACTAGGTATATCTTTATGTTTGTGCATCATACCTTTCTCTATCAAAAATTCGAGATACCAATGAAGATTTTAGAACCCTCTAATTGGGAATATGATCACGTTTCTCCATGAAATTATCAAACCATTCTTTAATGTTACAAAGGTTCAACGTCTCATATGTAAAAGATTTAAATGTCTCATATATGAAAGATTTTAATGTTATTAAGGTTATTTTTATGATAGACTTAGTGTTGCTAAGCTTCGAGTGAGATTTAAAATATATCTATATATCTATATATATATGAAATATTGAATTCAAGCAACCATAAAAATTGGTATCACGAGTTTAACATGATAAATAATTTTAATATATGATAAATATTTTTTTTGTAAGCTTGGAAAGACTCTTCTATTTCATTTAAAAAATAAGATAGGAATACATACACATCCAACCATTGTTAGATGGTCTCAACCCGCCCACTAGGAAATCGGATTTGTTGTCCATCTAACTACATGACAAGCCATCCAAAATTCAAATGTTTTCAGGATGTCTAAAAGTGCAATATAAGTCTGAATGTCTTTAACAGACCTAATATCTAGATATCTAAAACAACAAGTAAAATTTTTATAATAATATGAATTGGATCATTATATTGATTGTCATCCATATCAATGCAATTGGAGTGGAAAAAATTGAGGAATTAGCTCACGGGACCATTTTTACCAGCGGGACCCAGTTTGGCGAAACAGAGTCTAAAACCTTCTGGGAGTGTTTTGAGGCATCAAACGACGTTTTTGGGGTAAAAACTTATTGCTCTAGTGCCGCACCTTTTCACGCTATTCTACACATAGATACCTTTCCAATGACGCAAGAAGTGTGTCAATCGAAGTCCGTATGCAAAAGTTATGCCACTCAGAATTTGACCTTCTTATTTTCACACATATAGTTCGGGAGGATGTCGTGTCAGCGCCCATTATTTATGGAAAAGGAACCAGCCATGTGTTTGTGATGTAAAAGATTCTATAAGTGTCTATATTGTAACTTCAGTTAAGAGTTAATGTCAAAAGTAACCACTAGTAGGCTATCGAGTTGTGTTATAATCGAGTCATTAGGAGGAAGAGGCATTCCATTCTTTTGAGAGCATTTTGTTCCATAGTTGAGAAAATATAGCCAAGAGAGATAAGAGGTAGAGCACGCAGAGAGGATATGTGTATTGTAGCATCCCACGGACCACAAACATTACTTCTTTGTACCTACAACCATATTTCCAGACAGAGAAAGAGAGTGAAGCGGCCTCACCTTCCAGCTGGGTTTTCTCCCGAAAGGGTTTCCCAAAGAGCATATCTTGTGTCTTGTGTGTGTGATTATTTTTTCGTTCTCTACTTTTTTGTATAATTTCAATTCGCATGCATGCACTAATAACAGTTAAATCCACATATCTTAAAGCTTAATAAACTGTAATAATGTAGAATTTTCAGAGTTCTAATATAATATTATTAGATTTTTTGTGACGAATTGTCCAGTGGAATATCCATGGAAATTTATGGATCATTAGGTCTTGGAGCCAGGTTTCATTAGGTAATTTGTGGAGATTGTAGGGATCTAGATCAACGGGGTTGAAAATCGTATAACCATAATCATGGGCGAAGAATCTGTAAATGAACCTCATGATCATGCAGAGGTGAGGTTTTCGCAGCTCGCACAACAAGTCACATATATAAACCGCAATGTAAACCTTCTCATGACATCCCTAAGCAATAATATCAGGATATTTGAAGACGATGGGGGTTCGAATGAAGAGGACAAATCAGAAGGGGGATCAAGAGATCAGGAAGTCACAAAGAACCAATCGAAGAAAGAACTCGAAAAAGATCAACCTAGTTTGAGTGTCATGAATCAATCCTTGTTCAAAATGGAAGCAAAATTCAATATCAAGTCGTACACACTGAGATCGACGCTCTGAATCTGAACCACTGGTTGCAACATTTGAAAGTTTATTTCAGCATCCATCAGATCGAAGAAGGGAAAAATATATCAATCGCGTGGGTGAAATTAAAGGTCCATGCATTGACTTGGTGGGAGAACCACAAAGAAACCATGAGGTTGGAGGGAGAACCTCCAGTGACTAAGTGGGAGGATTTCAAAACCCTCATTAAGTCACAATGTTATCACATTAGGTACATGGAAGACCATTGGATCCGGTGGCATTACTTCGGGCAAAATGCGGGCCAAAGCGTTCAGGAGTACACCATAGAATTCAGAAAGATGGCTATAATGTTGGGTATCTCTCCAAAGAACCCAGATGTACTCCTCAAGTATTTGGGGGGTCTGCACCGCCATCTGCATGAGCAAGTGATGTTTTTCAAGCCCAAATCAGTGGATGAGGCTTGTGTATAGGCATAGTACCTGGAGAACATAGGCTTGAAAAGAGCGCAATCAAGTGGACCGAAGCACAAGGAGCAATAGGAAGCTTCTAAGGAGGGGAATAAGAAGAAAAATGGGGAAAATATCAAATGAAGAAAGTCACAACACACCAGTGCAAAGATTTAGCAACCACTACAACATTGATGGCCATACAAAGAAGTGTTGGAAGTTGCATCCATAGCTAAACTCGAGGAACACGAAGAAAGATAATAAGAAGAACAATCTCATGGCCACTCATTCGAGCAACCAAGTTGAAAGTAGCTCAGATGTGGATGATAAGATTGTTTGTACATCAATGTAGAAGGAGGTGAATCTGAGTAGCCTTCAACAACAAGAAGATAAAGAAATGACCAAACTCTTTCATATAAACATGCATGTCAAGAAGACAAAGTTTGATGCTCTGTTTGAATCAGGATCGCAGGTGGATATCATTGCAGCAGATCTGGTCAAGAAGCTCGGGTTGGAAGTTCGTGACCACCCAAACCCATATCAATTGGGATGGGTAAATAAGGATGTAGAGTTGAAGGTAACAAAACAGTGTAAAAATAAATTTGCTATCAGTGTTGATTTTATTGATGAAATAGACCTTGACGTGGTTCCCCTTAATGTATGTGGAGTCGTGTTTGGGAGTCCATACATGTGAATGTGTGATTCAATATTCATGAGGAGAGCTAACCAATTTCGACTCATCAAGGATGGAATATCATTCATCATCAACACACACAAAGGCAAGTCAAGTTTCACTGGTCAGTGCCAACCAGGCCAAGAAATTGATTAGTTCCAGCAAGAAGTATGTTTTGTTGTTTTTAAGAGAAATGCAGTCTGAAGAGGAGTCAATAAGAGGCAAGGCATCCCTGGAGGGGTGTACTAGGAAAACAAAACAACAATTGGAGGAGTTGTTACAGGCATATAAGGAAAAAGTATTTAAACTTTTATTAAGAAGTAATAAATAAATAAATAATGTATTTATCATCTCAAGAAAAACGGTTAAGGAATAATAAACAAATAATGATTTATTTAATTATTCCTAAGGGATTTGGTCAAACTTGACAAGAAATAATAACTAATTAATGATTAATTAATTATTCCTAAAGAAAAATAAGGTAATTAATGATTTATCTATTTATTTCTCATAATTGGGTCAAATGTGACAAGGAATATTAATTAAACAATGGTTTAATTAATTATTCCTAGAAGATAATTAAATAAATAGTGATTTATTTAATTATTCTTCATGGGTTTAATTATAAATTACTTAACAAATGTGGTTTATTAAGTAATTTTTCACAGTGAAAGCAATTTTTCTATGGTAAAATTGGCCCTACATGGTGTACTTTGATCCATCTAGTAAATTATGGCTAGATGATCAATTTTTTGTGATAACATATTGCCACCCAATGTACGAGTGTTAGGAGCAAAATGTATGACCGAAGTACGTTGCAAGGACACAATCACTAGACAACGAAGTAAAGTCTGTTAGTGCCTAGATTAACTTAGGCTGAGAAAGGTATGATCCAGGACCAACATCAAACCACGCTTAACTTGGTAGCTAGCCCTACCAGGTTAGGAGAGGGCTCTCTCCGGGTCAATCTCAGTAAAATATGATCAATAAGGGCTTGAGATGACTGATAGAAATACTGATCTTAGGCTAGGTATATATGTGAAAGAGTTTGATTGAATGAAATGATGTTTTTGTTGGCTCTAATGGAAAGGCATATTTTGGGTGCGGGGAATGAGGCTCAGTCTTGCAGAGATCTCAATGGGGCAAGGTAGGCAACTGATTTTGGCACTTCAAATTGAATGAGATGGTGGGATTAGACAGGTGAGGAGTTGAAGAGGGCAAGAGAAATCACGAATCCTCTCCAAACAGCTGAAAACATCAAGAAACTAAAGCAAACCTCAAGTAGAGCACTGCAATTTCAATGGATTGTACTTACACTCTTGTTTGATTTAGTTGAGAATAAATAAGAGAGATATTGGCATACAATCACATAAATAAATTCACAATTACAAAGGAAAGCACTGTACCAAAACAAAATGCCACGGGGATCCCAAAGAGTGCTACAAATCCTGCTCTCAATTCCTTAGACAAAATGTTGATATCAGTGTACAATGAAGCTCAAGGCTTTCTCAAAAGTCCAACCATGCTAATGACTGAAAAACCACATAATATAGACAAACAAAAACTCATCCTAACCTCTAGGGGTTGAGCTCACAATTTTAGGAGTTGTTCCAACTAATTCTAAACTGAGAACTAGAAATTAGGCAACAGAAAAGCATGCCTCTAGAAACAAGGGAACTGATTCATTCAGTTTCAAACAACTTTTAAACTGATGAATCTACCTCCAAAAGTGAAAATTTGACATATTTACATCATGATCCATCAATGTAAATTAAATTACATCACAAATTTTCCATTAAGAAAGTGAAGAAGTCAAACTGGCAAAAGCTAGGCGAAAAACAGAGTATACTTGGTCAAACGGGTAAAATTTTCCCTATGCGCCGCGCATGATTTCTCTATGCGTAGTTCTTGTTTGGAGCCACTTTTGAAGGCCTTCCCGGTGTCCAAATTCACTCCAAGTGTGCTTGTTGGAAAGGTCTGTCTATCTAATTTCCAAATCAAGTGGAATTTTTCAATTTGGCCTCCATTTGTCCCTCCAAAAATCAGTTCTCCCAACACTGCTTCTTGTGTGTCGAAATAGGGGCAGCGAGGTCATTTTTTGAGTGTTTTTGACCTTTTTGAGGGCTCAAAACCTGTCTAAATTTCTTGGCCATTGGTAGGAAAGCATATTTTTCCATGCCAAATCCAAAAATGTTGATTTTTTGTGATTTAGAGGCTCCTAGCAAAAGCGAGCACCACGTGGCGCGGCGCGTAGGGCAGAAAATTCTGTGTTTGAGTCCAAAAATGAAAAAAGTGTCCCAAATTTTTTGAAATTTGGGCTGAGTACTCTCCATCAAGTGCTGTGATGGGCCAAGGAAGCCTCAACCAAGATCTGAATTTTATCTTGCGCTTTTTGCCTCCTCGATCTCTTCTTCAACTTTGCCTTCAAGCTCCTATTTCTAGCTTGGCACACCTTGTTTCTCGCCAAGTAATGATGGGCCATGTGCCTCAACATAGTTTTCGTGTTGTTGGCCTTCTATAGAATCCTTTCCCAAGTGCAAGTTTGTCTTCTCAAGCCAAGATTTACGATCAGCTTGAATTTCTTTCTCAAGTGTGGTCAATTTGATTTTCCTCCTCTTGGCAGCTTGCCGGTTTTGCTTTCATGTTTTTGAGCACCATGGATGAGTGGGACTGATGAGGGGAGGGTTTGATGCTAGCTGTAGGGTTTTAGGGAATGAAAGGGTTTAGGGGATGATATTTAGGGTTTGGGATGGCAATTATGGTTTGGGGATTTGTAGTTAGGATTTGGGAAAATGGTAACTGGGGATAGGGATGACTGAATGTGGGAGTTAGGGAATGGGTGGATAAGCTGAGAAAATGAATGGAGGAGTGAAAAAATGAGGGAGTGGTAGAAAAAAATTGGTAGCAAAATGACAAGTACAAACCCTAGGCAATGGCTTTTGAGAAATTGCAAGGTATTAGGGTTTGAATTTTCTTTTACACAACCACCATAAACTTTAAGAAAAACTCCTTTACTAGCAAGGAAAAGATCTTGACTTACTTGCACACTAGAAGAGTTGAGTGATTTTGGCAATTTGAGGGAGTTTTTGAGAGAATTAGGCTTGGTAGCTCTATGCGCCGCGCCTCAAACCCAATGCACCGCTCCTTCTCTATGCACCGCGCCAGTGTATTTTTTGCACTGTGGAGGGCAGCCCAATGCACCGCGTCAGCTCTATGCGCTGCGCCAGTGACCCAATGCGTAGCACATTTTACAGGAGACTTTTAGAGGCCTTCATGATGTCCAAATTTGGTGCGGGATATCTCGTTGGAAAGGTTATTGAGTCTAATTTCCAACCCAACTGAAATTTTTAAATTTGGAGTTCATTTTCCTTGTCAAAAATCAAATCTCCCAATACTGGTCAAAATGTGCAAAATGAGATTGCCTAAAGGTAGAGTGCTGTTGCAGTCAACTTTTGAAGGTCTTCCTCAACTCCAAATTGAGCTCATGATAGCTCATTGGAAATATTTTTGTGTCTAGTTATCATTTGACTCATCAAACAAGTCATTTGGCCAACCAAGCTAGGAGAAAACTTTATTTTTCCAAGGTCACTTTAGAGGTGCATCAATTCTCCTGAGGCAACTGTAGTTTTGACATTTCTCTAAAACCATGACACCTGTGTAAAAGGTGAAGGAGGTTTTTCTTATTTGGCCTATTTTGGATAAAACCTCTCTCATTTTTCCCAAATTCATCTTTTCTTGCTCAGAAACATCATTGGAGTAAAACCTATCTCGATGTGTGGACAAGGGATTTGTCGAAATGAAAGGGATAAGGGGTTCTAAATTCTTGAGAAAATTTTTGGAAGTAGGGAGGGATGTTAAGAATCAGGGGAAAGTGGAATTTCAAAGATTTAGTAAGGGGAAGGGGTACAAAAGGGCTAAACACAGGCCCAACGTAGAAAATTGTCAAGTTGTAGCAGGAAACTAGGGTTTGTGGAAAAATGAGGAATTTGGGGGATCTCAGTGATGGGAAGTGTTTAATAAGGTACATTAAGGATAGGGAGAGGTGTATGAGCATCATGATACAATTTTTGCTGATGATTTTGTTGAGATTGCAACAAGATGATGGAGCTTAGTGAAAAGAGTCGCCTTCACTAAGTGGGCCCGCAGGCTATTTTTTGGCGCAAGTCTATTTTTAGACATATGGATCATGTCTATGTTTATGGATGATTGATCAAGTTGGGAAAAATAGATGGACTTCTATTTTTGATGAAAGTGTGAGTGATCACAGTGTGAGTGATCAAGTCTATTTTTAGACTGGCTGTCAAAAATAGAAAAGTCAAATATTATTATCTCACAATAATATTTGGACTATAAACTTAATCTTATTCTCTTGGAGCACTTCAGTTTGAGCTACGGAAGTGGCACATGCAGCTGTCAGAAGGAAATTCGTTTTTCTTATGAGTCAGTTGAGTTGTTGCATGCATGACTTCAGTTAGAACTCAAGTGAGTTGAGTTTAGTGGACTGGAGGTACAGTTGATGGAGTTGTGTTCAGTTTAACTTAGTTAAACTGGTTGTAGTTAGTCTAACTGCAGATAGACTAATGATGAGTTGTTAAACTAATTATTAACTCATAATACAACTAAAGAATACATCAGTTAACTCAGTTGCATGTCAGTGCATGTTCAGTTCAACAGGGACAGGTGGTAGAGAATCAGATTGCTATCAGTTGTGACTATAGTTGTGCACCAGATCTTGCACAATCAAGGGATTGAGTATGCCAATGAGTTTGCTCACGTATTTGGCCCGCATTTTAGCCTTTGCTCACGTCCACAAAGAGTGAGTGACTATTTTTCAGGTGAAAATCGAGTTTGGGAAGCTATTCTCATCAGTTCTTGAGCAGGTATTGAGCAGGGGAGGCAGGCAAGCAGTGGAAGAGATTTGGAGATCAGATCTGAGCTGTATTGTGTGTAACAAAGGTGGAGATACTTGTGAGAAGTATTATGCTGTGTAATGTTACATGACTCAATCATTAATATACAGATAGTGTGGGGTTTTTAGCGAGATGCTTTCCCCGCGATACATACTGTGTTAATGTGTGAATGCTCTTGATGTTTTATTGTTATTGATGCTGCTATATTCTTGATCAACGTAGAGGGGCTTATGTATTGTGTATGTTTTCCGTATTAGTACATGATCAGGATAATCTCCATTGAATATGTGTTAAATTATTCAAAATTTCTACATGGTATCGGAGCTAGATAATTGTAGAAAAAGTTTCTACATGGTATCAGAGCAGCTTGATTTGTAGAAGAGATTTTTACAGGATATCAAGCGAGGGTTGATCGGAAGCAGTTGAGTTGGTTGCTGGTGGAAAATCGAATTTGCAGCAGTGATGTTGAAATGTCTTTCAACGGATTGCAAATGTTATTCCAAAGCAAGAGCGACCTGGCGCTCAAGGATAAACTCAGTAACAATAAAGGTGAGAATGGATCTTCATCAAAGGTATCTGATGAAGAGAATTGTGCTTTGGCTGCCAAAGCAAAGAAAGGGAAGAGCAAGAAAGCTTCTCAGTCTGGTGCGAAAGGCAAGAAGCAGGATATGTCCAAAGTGAAGTGTTTTCACTGTCACCAGCATGGACACTATGCCACAAATTGTCCGCAGAAGAAGAAGAACAAGCAAGCTGCTGGATCTGCAGGGGGAGAGGCTTTAGCTTCTCAGTTTGAGCTTGATTTTTCATTGATCGCATGCTTGGTTTCAAGTGTGATGGGATCAGTGTGGTTCTTGGACAGTGGTGCGTCTTTTCACATGACGAGAGATAGAGATTTGTTCTCTGATCTGGAGGACAAAGATCTTGGAGTGCACATCGAGATGGGCGATGATGGTAGATACAGTGCGACCGATATCGGTACCATTTCCTTTGAGAGGGAGTCTGGTAAGCCCTTTGTATTGAAGGAAGTCATGCATGTTCCAGGATTGAAGAAGAATCTCATCTCAGTGGCGATGTTAGAAGACAAGGGGTATGATGTTGTTTTCAGCGAGGGAAAGGCCTTCCTGCGCAGCAAGACAACTGGTGAGACCCGGAAGATAGGGGTTCGAGTGAGGAACCTTTATCAGTTGCATGTAGATGGATGCGCAACAATGGCAGGCAAGGCAGAAGGATTGGTGAGCCAGGATGATGGCGAGTTGTGGCACAGGAGATTGGGTCACCTTCACCATGGAGCCTTGAAGATACTGCAGCAGATCACTACAGGGCTTCCTAAAGGCACACTTGCGCAGTCAGATCAATGCAAGGGGTGTACTTTGGGGAAGTTTGTGAAAGCCACCTTTCACGAGAAGGATAGTCGCGCCACGACGATCCTTGAGAGAATTCACACAGACGTGTGTGGACCTTTCTCAGTTGCTTCGACAGCAAAACACAGGTATTATGTGATTTTTGTTGATGATTTCTCTCGTAAGTGCTGGATCTTCTTCATGCAGAAGAAGAGCGAGACATATTCAAAGTTCTGTGAATTCAAAGCACTGGTCGAGAAGGAGTCGGGGAAGAAGGTGAAGGCTCTTAAGAGCGATAATGGTGGTGAATACATCTCGGACGAGTTCAAGGATTTCTGCAAGGCAGAAGGGATTCGTAGAGAGCTCATAGCTCCCCATAACCCACAGCAGAACGGGGTAGCTGAGCAGAAGAACAGAACAATTGTGGGTGCTGCACGGGCAATGTTGCATGATCAGGGCCTACCCCTTCACTTGTGGGCGGAAGCATGCAATACAGCAGTTTATGTGCAGAACCGTTGTCCTCATAGGATACTTGGCATGAGTACACCCGAGGAGGCTTATTCTGGTAAGAAGCCTGATCTTTCTCATTTGAGGATTTTTGGTGCTAACGTTTACATGCATGTGACAAAGGATGCCAGAAAGAAGTTGGAGCCGACTGCAGAGGTTGGGATATTTGTGGGGTACACTGATACGCCCCACAACTATCGTGTGTATTTGCCAGACAGTGGTAAAACTGTTGTGCGACGGGATATAAAATTTCAGGAGGAGAAAGCCATGAAGTGTTCGCTTGAGAGGGAGCTACACTTGCATGCAGATGAGGAGCTATTAGTTCCTAAGGATGAGCTTCAGGACGTGGATCAGCCACAGGACGAGGTTCATGGAGTGGAAGAGACCACTCATGCAGCGCCAACCATCAGAGGGCGAAAGCGCTTGACAGAAGCTGAGCGACTGGCTCAAGATGCAGAGAAAGTTGTAGGACCACCTACAGCCCAACGCAGGCAGAGACAGTCACCTGATCGGTACACTGGATACATGGCTCTTATGAGCAAGTGTGTTGTGACTGAGCCATCCTCTTTCGAGGAAGCTGTGGAGGATCCCGCATGGGTAGACGCCATGGTGGAAGAGTATGATTCTATTGTCAGAAACAGTGCATGGGAGATTGTTCCTAGACCGGAAGGGAAATCAGTGGTGGGTTCGAGATGGATCTACAAAGTTAAGCAGGTAGCTGACGGGAGTGTGGAGAAGTACAAGGCAAGATTTGTTGCCTGAGGCTTTTCACAGATTGAGGGGATCGATTATGAGGAGACCTTTGCACCTGTCGCAAGGTATTCTTCCATACAGACGATTCTTGCTCTCTCAGCGCAGATGGGATGGCACATTCATCAGATGGATGTGAAGACTGCGTTCCTCAACGGAGTCATTGAGGAGGAGGTGTACATTGAGCAACCCGAAGGCTTTGAAGTCTTCAGCAGCGAGTCGCATGTGTGCAGGCTCAAGAGAGCGCTGTATGGGTTGAAGCAAGCACCACGTGCTTGGTACACACGGATAGACAGCTATTTCACAGGACTTGGATTCTCCAAGAGCGAGGCGGATCCGAACCTATACCAGATTGTGGTGGAGGGTAAGTTGCTTATCATTGTACTGTATGTTGATGATTTGATTCTAACGGGTGATGAGCTGTTGATACTGTCATGCAAGAAGGATCTTGCTACAGAGTTTGAGATGAAGGATTTGGGCCTCCTTCACTATTTCCTAGGATTGGAAATATGGCAGCGCAGTGGTGGACTGTTTGTTTCTCAGGGCAAGTATGCTCGGGAGATACTGGAGAAGTTCAACATGCATGGCTGCAAGCCTGTTGATACTCCTCTTCCTGGAGGTTGGAGGAAGGAGGATGCCACTTCGGGAGAAGAAGTGGATGCCACTGTTTATCGACAGTTGGTGGGGTCGCTGATGTATTTGGTCAATACACGACCTGATATATGCTATGCAGTTAACCAGCTTTCACAAGCTATGGTTAAGCCTACCAAGCTCTTCTGGAAGGCGGGCAAGCATGTATTGCGCTACTTGAGAGGCACATCGGGATATGGTTTGTGGTACAGACAGGAGGATGAGGTGAAGCTATGTGGCTTCACGGATGCAGATTGGGCAGGGAGCCCAACAGACAGAAAGAGCACATCAGGAGGGGTCTTCAGTATCGGATCGACAGCAGTTTCTTGGTACAGCAGGAAGCAGAGATCCGTGGCACTCAGTTCAGCGGAGGCCGAGTATATGGCAGCAAGTTTGGCTGCATGCGAGGCTATATGGATGAGGAAGATCCTGGTTGGTTTGTTCGGTTCTCATTTGGATCCTACTGTGATAACCAGAGTTGCATTAAACTCTCGGCTAATCCTGTATTTCATGATAGATCTAAACATATTGACATCAGGTACCATCATATCAGAGATTGTGCGCAGCGGAGGATCATGTTACTTTCGTACATTCCAACGGAGGATCAGGATGCTGATATTCTGACGAAGGCTCTCACCAGGAGCAAATTCGAGTACCACCGAGGCAGGATAGGGGTTGCTGATAATCCATATCTTGTCGAGAGGGAGTGTTGAGATTGCAACAAGATGATGGAGCTTAGTGAAAAGAGTCGCCTTCACTAAGTGGGCCCGCAGGCTATTTTTTGGCGCAAGTCTATTTTTAGACATATGGATCATGTCTATGTTTATGGATGATTGATCAAGTTGGGAAAAATAGATGGACTTCTATTTTTGATGAAAGTGTGAGTGATCACAGTGTGAGTGATCAAGTCTATTTTTAGACTGGCTGTCAAATATAGAAAAGTCAAATATTATTATCTCACAATAATATTTGGACTATAAACTTAATCTTATTCTCTTGGAGCACTTCAGTTTGAGCTACGGAAGTGGCACATGCAGCTGTCAGAAGGAAATTCGTTTTTCTTATGAGTCAGTTGAGTTGTTGCATGCATGACTTCAGTTAGAACTCAAGTGAGTTGAGTTTAGTGGACTGGAGGTACAGTTGATGGAGTTGTGTTCAGTTTAACTTAGTTAAACTGGTTGTAGTTAGTCTAACTGCAGATAGACTAATGATGAGTTGTTAAACTAATTATTAACTCATAATACAACTAAAGAATACATCAGTTAACTCAGTTGCATGTCAGTGCATGTTCAGTTCAACAGGGACAGGTGGTAGAGAATCAGATTGCTATCAGTTGTGACTATAGTTGTGCACCAGATTTTGCACAATCAAGGGATTGAGTATGCCAATGAGTTTGCTCACGTATTTGGCCCGCATTTTAGCCTTTGCTCACGTCCACAAAGAGTGAGTGACTATTTTGCAGGTGAAAATCGAGTTTGGGAAGCTATTCTCATCAGTTCTTGAGCAGGTATTGAGCAGGGGAGGCAGGCAAGCAGTGGAAGAGATTTGGAGATCAGATCTGAGCTGTATTGTGTGTAACAGAGGTGGAGATACTTGTGAGAAGTATTATGCTGTGTAATGTTACATGACTCAATCATTAATATACAGATAGTGTGGGGTTTTTAGCGAGATGCTTTCCCCGTGATACATACTGTGTTAATGTGTGAATGCTCTTGATGTTTTATTGTTATTGATGCTGCTATATTCTTGATCAACGTAGAGGAGCTTATGTATTGTGTATGTTTTCCGCATTAGTACATGATCAGGATAATCTCCATTGAATATGTGTTAAATTATTCAAAATTTCTACAGATTTTACCATCCAAGAGAAATTAGCTTCAAAACCCTAGGAGAGGGAAATGAACCTTACCTAGGTGCAACTGGAGCATGAACAAGGTATAAAATGACCCAGTGGAACTTGACATGATGGTGAAAACCTTCTGAATGATGGTACAGTCAGCTGAATGGTGACATGGACCGAAATTTGGACAAATTTGAAAGGAGTAAAAGCAAAACCTAGACCTAATACCTAGTGACCAAATTTTGCTTGAAGACTCACTGAAATGACAAAATTTGACCTTGACACCTTAAAATCACTTTGTAAGAGCATGTTTGATCACTAGAGGAAGGCTACAAAGACTGACACTAACATTAGCTCCAATGGGGATGGTAGCTCCTTGGAGGTTCCAAGAACTACAGATCTTTGGAAAGCAGATAATGCCTTCATCCATTGGGCAATGGAGTCAAAAACTCAAGCTGAAATGCATGACTAAAAACTGATGACTCGACGACACAAATTGACTCTCACTCAACTAAAAATTGACTCGATATTTAAACACAACCGACAAACTGAAAATGATGCTCAAAGTAGAGCTTATTCATCAAAACCTACTCTAACAGTTTCATTCATCACCTGATCAAGTGAAATGAAACAACCAATGCAACCAAGTAAGTATTATGGCTGTTGTTTGAATTCTCCGCAAGTGCTTGCTTATGAACAACAAGAGAGAACTACTGAAAGGCAACTCCCATGAAAACTTGGAAACATATCCATTGAATGATATGGATTCTCTATCTGCCTCCAAAAACACTGCATAAGGATCTTGAAGTTCATGCACACTGGGACTTAGCTCATCCAATGGATTACTTCTCTTTTCCTCATACCATGAATGCAAACTTTCATCTGAGCTCTGTGACGAGACTCCTGCTAAAAATGACAAAGAAACTAGTTGCTGGATCAAATTTATATCAGCGCACGTTTCAAGATCACATGTAGTCAATGGAGAAGGACTTGGACTGTAGACATCATCCAACACATTAGCTATTGGATCATGAAAAACTCGAAAAGACTGCTGCAACCCATTTTCTATTGGTTCCAATGAGACTCAATGATTTCCTACAGGCTGCTCATTTGAAGATATACTATGCAATGTACCCTTCAAAAACTGAAATGATTCAAAACAAAATGGTACGAAATCATCTTGTATCATTTGATCATATGTGCCAGCTTCCATGTCTTCATCTGCAACTTGACAATCAATGGCATTCAGGGGATGCGAATCTGGATATGAGAAGTCTTGAACGAGGTTTTCATTGCTCTTAAGATGGTTCAGATCAAGACTTGTCGAAATTTGATTTCTGAGTGCATGAATGTTATCTCTAATGAACTAAAATGAAGAAAAAAAAAAGGCAAAGATCCTTCACTTACTTCAAAATTTGTTGCACTTTCCTCGTCACTGATATGCATCGTCTAAAAATCGTATTCGAGCTGCTGAAAGTGAACTTCTTCCTCCCACAAACTAGTTGTTGATTTGTCTGCAAGAGTAGCTTCTGTTTAGAGAAAACAATCATCATCATACTGATAAAAGTGAGGTGAATCATCAGTATAAAACATATCATCAAGCATACATGTCATATCAATAGATCTCTCTTCTCCAATATGATCTACAAAATAATCATTATCAGATCTATGACAACTGGGATAAGAAAGAAGATGTTTTGGATCAGCAACTTGTTCTTCCTTAATCAGTGAGCCATGGGCTTGAACATTATACTCATTCCTTGTGGTGATCCTTTGCATCATCTCTTATATTGCACTTACCAAAATGTCAAGCTTTACCTCTAGAGATGTCGATTCCTTCGGATCTATGTTTTTCATCTCTTTTTCCTTCAAATTTGCCCTTCGGATCAGCAAATGAGCCTCTACATCTACGACACTATTTTACATGTCTTCAAGTGTTGCAAGATTCATTTCTCTCAGTTGAAACTCCATTTCTGGATCAAAGGCACCTGGGTAGTGCAAGAGAGCGGATCCAAGAGGAGGTCTTATATTAACCAACATCGAATAATAAACTTTGTTAAACCTGGCAGAAAACTGTTGTACTGTCTCCCCTGGCAATCTTTTCAGTTGGTTATACTCTTCTATAATCAAGAAAGGGTTTTGTTTGATCACCCACCTGTCGAGGAAAACTTTGATGAACTGTTGGAAATCTGAGATGCTCGCATCAAGCAGGGTTTTGAACCAACTCTTGACTTTGCCTTGCAAAGAAAGAGAAAAAAGCCTAATTCTGACATCCTCTTCATCAACTTCAAAAAGGGCAAGAAAAGACTCAAAATTCAGAACATGTCTCTTAGCAGTGATGTTGTCGCGTTCACCATCAAATCTTGGTAGATATAGGTCATGATTTTTAGGGAAATCATGGAATGTAGGAGGTAAAATCAGAGGCTTGTATCGATCTGGAATTTTACAAGGTATAGGGGTATGTATAGAAAGCATAGAATCAGTCTTGGTTTCTTGAGGCTCATCATTTTGAAGACACTTATCACAAGATTCAGAAAAAGGGTCTTGATCAAGCTGAAAGGCATACAAATCTTTGGTATTTACAATCTTCAAGGGGAAGGAATCAAATGCAGGCCGACGATCTCTTCTCAAACACAATATACTTTGCAAAGCCTTCTTGACATTCTCGGGAAAAGAAAAGAAATAATTTATAACAAAGAACAAAATGTCTTGGATGAAATTCCAACTCGAATACCTGATCTTTCCATATCATCCTTTCATGTTTTTGCTAGTCGGGTTCATCCTCTAGTGGAGTCTTTGGATCTGATCTCAAAAATGATTTGGAATCTCCAGGTGAATGATTTTAGCCTTTCCGATGTTTGATCGTTGTCCAACCTCAACAATCAGATCTAACTTGATACATGTACTGGGGCAATTTGCAAGTCAGATGTTCAGCTTATAAGACTAGACCAGATATTGATTGAAGCAGCTTTTATCTACTTATGCACTCGCAAAGCAATGTGCAGTTCGAAGGCTTCCTCGCATAACTTCAGGCTCCGTTTGTAGTTTATAAGAAAGAAAAATAAAAAACAAATAAACTTTTCTTCCCCAGTGTGGTTGCCACTATGTTAGTGCCTAGATTTACCTTAGGCTGAGAAAGGTAGGATCCAGGACCAACATCAAACCACACTTAACCTGGTAGCTAGTCCTACCAGGTCAAGGGAGGACTCTCTTCGGGTCAATCTCAGCAAAATATGATCAATAAGGGCTTGAGATGACTGATAGAAATATTGATCTTAGGCTAGGTATATATGTGAAAGAGTTTGATTGAATGAAATGATGTTTTTCTTGGCTCTAATGGAAAGGCAGATTTTGGGTGCGGGGAATGAGGCTCAGTCTTGCAGAGATCTCAATGGGGAAAGGTAGGCAACTGATTTTGGCACTTCAAATCGAATGAGATGGTGGGATTAGGCAGGTGAGGAGTTGAAGAGGGCAAGAGAAATCATGTATCCTCTCCAAACAGCTGAAAACATCAAGAAACTAAAGCAAACCTCAAGTAGAGCACTGCAATTTCAATGGATTCTACTTACACTCTTGTTTGATTTAGCTGAAAAGAAATAAGAGAGATAATGGCATACAATCACATAAATAAATTCACAATTACAAAGGAAAGCACTGTACCAAAACAAAATTCCATAGGGATCCCAAAGAGTGGTGCAAATCCTGATCTCAATTACTTAGCCAAAATGTTGATATCAGTGTACAATGAAGCTCAAGGCTTTCTCAAAAGTCCAACCATGCTAATGAATGAAAAAACACATAATATAGACAAACAAAAACTCATCCTAGCATCCAGGGGTCGAGCTCACAATTTTAGGAGCTGTTCCAACTAATTCTAAACTAAGAACTAGAAATCAGGCAACAGAAAAGCATGCCTCTAGAAACAAGGGAACTGATTCGTTCAATTTCAAACAACTTTTAAACCTGTGAATCTACCTCCATAAGTGAAAATTTGACATATTTACATCATGATCCGTCAATGTACATTAAATTACATCACAAATTTTCCATTAATAAAGTGAATAATTCAAACTGGCAAAAGCTAGGTGAAAAACATAGTATACTTGGTCAAACTGGCAAAATTTTCCCTATGTGTTGCGCTTGATTTCTCTATGCGTAGCGCCTGTTTTGAGCCACTTTTGAAGGCCTTCCCGATGTACAAATTTGCTTCAAAGTGTGCTTGTTAGAAATTTATGCCTGTCTACTTTCCAAATCAAGTGGAATGTTTCAATTTGGCCTCCATTTGCCCCTCCAAAAGTCAGTTCTCCCAACATTGCTTCCTGTGTGTCATAATAGGGGCAGTGAGGTCACTTTTTGAGTGTTTTTGACCTTTTTGAGGGCTCAAAACCTGTCTAAATTTCTTGGCCATTGGTAGGAAAGCATATTTTTCCATGCCAAATCCAAAAATGCTGAGTTTTGTGATTTAGAGGCTTCTATCAAAAGCGAGCGCCACGTGGCGTGGCGTGTAGGGCAGAAAATTCTGTGTTTTAGTCCAAAAATTTCAAAAATGAAAAAAGTGTCCCAAATTTTTTGAAATTTGGGTTGAGTCTTCTCCATCAAGTGCTGTGATCGGACAAGGAAGCCTCAACCAAGATCTGAAGTTTATCTTACGCTTTTTGCCTCCTCGATCTCTTCTTCAACTTTGCCTTCAAGCTCCTAATTCTAGCTTGGCACACCTTGTTTCTCGCCAAGTAATGATGGGCCATGTGCCTCAACATAGTTTTCACGTTGTTGGCCTTCTCTAGCATCCTTTCCCAAGTGCAATTTTGTCCTCTCAAGCCAAGATTCATGATCAGCTTGAATTTCTTGCTCAAGTGTGGTCAGTTTAATTTTCCTCCTCTTGGCAGCTTGCCAGTTTTGCCTTCATGTTTTTGAGCTCCATGGATGAGTGGGACTAATGAGGGGAGGGTTTGAAGCTAGCTGTAGGGTTTTAGGGAATGAAAGGGTTTAGGGGATGATATTTAGGGTTTGTTATGGCAATTAGGGTTTGGGTATTTGTAGTTAGGATTTGGGAAAATGGGAATTGGGGATAGGGATGACTGAATATGGGAGTTAGGGAATGGGTGGATAAGCTGAGAAAATGAATGGAGGAGTGAAAAAATGAGGGAGTGGTAGAAAACAATTGGTAGCAAAATGACAAGTACAAACCCTAGGCAATGGCTTCTGAGAAATTGCAAGGTATTAGGGTTTGAATTTTCTTTTACACAACCACCATAAACTTTAAGAAAAACTCCTTTACTAGCAAGGAAAAGATCTTGACTTACTTGCACACTAGGAGAGTTGAGTGATTTTGGTAATTTGAGGGAGTTTTTGAGAGAATCAAGCTTGGCAGATCTATGCGCCGCGCCTCAAACCCAACGTGCCACACCTTCTCTATGCGCCGCGCCAGTGTATTTTTTGCACTGTGGAGGGCAACCCAATGCGCTGCTCCAGCTCTATGCGCTGCGCTAGTGGCCGAATGCGTAGCGCTTTTTGTAGGAGACTTTTGGAGGCCATTCTGATGTTCAAATTGGGTGCGGGATAGCTTTTTGGAAATTTTATTGAGAATACTTTCCGACTCAACTAGAATTTTTCAATTTGTAGTTCATTTACCTTGTCAAAAATCAAATCTCCCAAGACTTGTCAAAATGTGTAAAATGAGACTGCCTAAAGGCAGAGTGCTGTTGCAGTCAACTTTTTAAGGTCTTCCTCAACTAAAAATTGAGCTCATGATAGTTCATTGGAAAGCTCGTTGTGTCTAGTTATTATTTGACTCATCAAGGAAGTCATTTGGCCAACCAAGCTAGGATAAAAATTGATTTTCCCAAGGTCACTTCAGAGGTGCATCAATTCTCCCGAAGAAACTGTAGTTTTGACATTTCTCTAAAACCATGACACCTGTGTAAAAAGTGAAGGAGGTTTTTCTTCCTTGGCCTATTTTGGACAAAACCCTGTCTCAGGTTTTCCAAATTCATCTTTTCTTTCTCAGAAACATCATTGGAGTAAAACCTATCTCGATGTGTGGAACAAGGGATTTATCGAAATGAAGCGAAATGAAGGGGATAAGGGGTTCTAAGTTCTTGAGAAAATTTTTGGAAGTAGGGAGGGATGTTAGGAAGTAGGGAAAAGTGGAATTTCAAAGATTGAGTAAGCGGAAGGGGTCCAAAAGGGCTAAACACAGGCCCAACCTAGAAAATTGTCAAGTTGTAGCAAGAAACTAGGGTGTGTGGGAAAATGAGGAATTTGGGGGATCTCAGTGATGGGAAGTGTTTAATAAGGTACATTAAGGATAGGGGAAGGTGTATGAACATCAAGGTACAAGTTTTGCTGATGATTTGACTGTCCAAGAGAAATTAGCTTCAAAACCCTAGGAGAGGGAAATGAACCTTACCTAGTCACAACTGAAGCATGAACAAGGTATAAGATGACCCAGTGGAACTTGACATGAGGATGAAAACCCTCTGAATGATGGTTCAGTCAGCTAAATGGTGACATGGAACAACATTTGGACAACTTTGAAAGGAGTAAAAGCAAACCCTAGACCTAATACCTAGTGACCAAATTTTACTTGAAGACTCACTGAAATGACAAAATTTGACCTTGACATCTTAAAATCACTTTGTAAGAGCATGTTTGATCACTAGAGGAAGGCTGCAAAGGCTGACACTAATAGAGTCAAAGAGAGAGAGAGAGAGAGAGAGAGAGAGAGAGAGAGACCAATGGAACTGATGCGAAAGAGGATAGTGACAAAGGGGGCGAGACCAATTGAAGTCTCCTTTTACGTTGTGGTAACGATCTTAGTAAGGCGGGGGAGGCACACCTATACCTGCCGAGATAACTTAGCACAAAAATAATGATGCGCCCAGAAACATGAAACTAGAAATAAAATAATGTTGAATGGTACATGACATGCTAGCATAAATGAGCTAGAAAATAATACAATGTGTCCCATATACATAATGCACCTGGAAAAAGCATGAGTCGGGACTGAATACAATAACATCTGAGTACATGAGATATAGTGGCCCTTCCCTCAAAAATGGGTGGGGGGGAGGGTATAACAACAAAATAATCCCTACTAAATAGAAAAGGGCTCAGCAAAACTGAATGGATCATCTAAAAAAGACGTGTGTCATGAGCATTGCAAGTGCCAAGAACCAAACCCATCAAATTTGTGGAACTGCATATGAGGTTGTAGCATAATATGAAGGCATCTGGGCATGCCGAGGGCTACCTGAAGGGCCACCCCTCATGAGGTTAGAAACATCTCGCACACACCCTGGAATCATTGGTATAATCTGTGGCATCACTAGACCATCATGTGTATGAATCAGGAGCATGAAACAACCAAGTCAAAGTGAAATGATGATTCCCTTTGCTTGATCTAAGGCATCGGAAAAGAGTGGAAGTTGTAGCCAAGGTACGCAACCCTCTAGGTTTCTCTTCTGGAATAGATGTGTTGAAGTCGACAGAATAGGGCCTGCCGTAGGTGAGACAATGAGGATCCTCAACTAAGGCACAAGGGAAAATAGTAATGTGATTGATGGACTGACACCAGGGAAAAGGGGAAAATGGGACTGAGGGACAAACAGATGACTTCCTTTGTCAGCGCGGAAAATGCATGGTTGACCTAGCAGCAATTGACTCAACTCTAGAGGGGATGGTGGAGAGTATGACTGAAGGCCAAAATGGGAAACACAAAATGAATGGTATGCAAAGGTGGATGTAATAATGTGACATGATACAATGGGACATGAAACAGACTCCATGGATGCAAAGGTGACTCATTTCATATTCTCTGAACATGGGTGACTCAATGACGCTGCCACACAGAAGAGGCCCAATGGGGACCATGAAAGCATGAGCAAATGATGGTTGCTCATGATGAAAATCAACATGTGAGACAACAAGCGCCAAGGGAAGGTGGTCCCCAAAGTACAAGCGTCACATATGAAGAAATTCGATTTTGAGAAGTGACGAAGTGGCCCTTCTTGGAAAAATAGTTTCCTGATGAAGTGCCAAATCATCAAATGAAATAATGCAGCCTACCTAAATTCTTGACATAAATAAATACACGCAAATCAATGGGATATGCTATGGGTAAAATTTCTTAAGGTAGAGTGCATTGGGAGGATTAGGAAGGAGATGGCCTTCAAAATCCTCTAGAAGAGATGCCCCCTTACCTATGTGAAAGGGTAATAATGGGTAGACATAGCTTCCATGATGTTATCATCGGAATGGAAGATGGGTGGATGGGAGGAATATTGACTACATGATGTGGCGGTGACACCTGGTGCATCATCATGAGAAAGAAGGTTCGCATACGCATCATCTGGAATGGTAGACAACAAGCTAGTAGATGGAAGATCTACCAATGTTGAGACCTGGATTTCCAATGAAGGAGGTTCGATAGAAGTGCGCAAGGACCTTAGAGAGGTTTTCCTACGAGGAACTCAAGGATGACGATAGGTAAAGGATATGGACCATGGAGTCGTCATCTTGAACTCAGAGGGAGGGATCACAATGGTGGGGCCAGAGTCCCCATGTTCTGGTGTACTAGTGGTACCAGAATCCATAGGTAGAGAAGTAGGTGATCCACTACAAGTGGTCTCATACTCGCAAATCACTTGAAATCAATCACGAAATTCGTCAAGACGAGGGAAACAATGGGAATAGTAACCATAATGATCCCACAAGGCACAAATGTGAATTGTGTGCAACATTTTGAGTTTCTTGTCTGGTCCTGGTAAGGTAACTTGGACCTTAGAGATATTTGACTCAGGGAGTGTTTCATGAACCAAAGGTTTGAGGCAAGGAAGCTCAGGAAACTTATTGGTGGCATGCCCAACAACCTCACACAAAATGCACGGAAGTGTTGGATTTGGAACGTGGGGAGTAGAAGATGCTTGGGGAGACTTGTCCTTAGGTTCCTTTTTCTTGGATTTTCCCCCCTATTCGGATTATTTCGCAACAAGAGTGGGTTCTTGTTGAGGTTGTGGTGGAACTGAAGTAGTGACAGGGGTCGTAGGGACTGGTTGAACCAAAGTCAAAGCATAATATTTTTGAGCTGACTAGGTGGAGTGTTTGTTGGGGGATCAATGTACCACACCGGGATCCCCAAATTCATATTAGGGAGAATCAATGAATCCGTGACAGGGATAGAAAATATTCCAGGAGGAGGAAACAAGAAAGGTGTATGTCCTACAAGGTAATGTCTTGGCAGAACAACTCCTAGATGGTTGTGACCTAAAGGAATAGTTCCTAGTGGAAACAAAGGAGAGGCACCCACAAAAGGAGGAGGTCTTGGGGGGGTGGATCTGGATGGCTCAGTTGAGATTGTAATAGCAGGATACTGAGGAGCCGGTTGTGGATTAGATGTACCAAAATTCTTTTGAGTACCCCATGACGCTTGTAACATGCAAACACTTAAAGAGTTGGGCTCAGAGATAGGAGGGGGAGGACTGGGGAAAGCACCTAATAATGAGGAATCTTTGTAGACTCTAGGTGAAACACTGGTGAGAGGGGTAGAAGATTCTTTTTGAACATTGAGGAGACAATGGACTCAGGGGAGGTCAAGGATGATGGCTCATAGTATGTCAACTGATTGATAGTGATGATCTTCCCTTCATAGGGGAAACACATCTTGCAGAAAATCACACACGCGGTGGCTGACATGGAATAAGTGTAACTATGACCTAAGAGAATGTTATAATCTAGAGGGACATCAATAACCTCGATATATACATGAACAGTCTTGCCCACAAGAGTCACTGGACAATTGTGATACATGCCAAGAGGTTGGGAGGAGTGACCGTCCCAAGCATGCAAAGTGATGGTGGATGGGGACAGTTTAGGTGACTTGATTTGGTTCCAAACGACAGCAAACATCACACATGTGGATGCACCTTTGTCACCAATGCATCGGGTGATGATGACATTACGGACTCTGACTAGTATCTGGAAAGAAACGGGTGGAGGTAATGGAGGATGTTCTGATGTATCAACAAGAAAGACAATCAAATGATCATCTGAAGGATCTGTTGTTCCCAAAGCAGTTATTAGAGCTTTCTTTTGAGATGGGAATGAGTGGATAACCTCCAACGTTGACATGGTAGCAGGTGATTGCGCCAAATCATCGACTATATTATATGTATGGAAAGCTTAGTTAGAAGTCACGTTACGGCATAATGGTCCTTTGGGGATCTTAGGAGTTGAATCAACTTTAGGCTGAGGGATTTGTAACAAACCATTTGGTGTCATAAGAGGCTCAATAGATGTTTTGGTTTTGGTCTCAGTTGTAGACGAAGTCGATGGCTTGTCGTATTGATGCGACTGAGTTTGTAAGTTGACATCAAAGGTATTAACCTTGTTAGAATTCATCATGAGGATCTGGTAGTCACCAGGAACAGAAGGTTCAAGAGGGTGGGTTGCTTGACCTTGCTGAGGTTGAGCAGCAACAAATCCTTGCTGAGGGAAAGGATTTATGAGCACGGCCGGTTGAGATGGTGCAAGATTCTCAGGCGGTTGCTGCATGGGCAATTGACCTCTAGAAGTTGTTTGGTCTTCCCACATTTGGCGCATTTGGGGTAAGAGGGGACACTCATGAGTATAATGGCCATGTACACCACAACATCCACAAGGCTTGTTCATACGAATAGCCTTGTTTTTCTTGGGTTGGTCGCCCTATTTTTGGTTGTTGGTGTTAGGTTGGTTCCCCTGGGGTTCATTAGGTTGATTACCTTGGTTACCCTTGTTACTTTTCCCTTATTCTTTTTTTGCGAATTTTGGGGATCGATCGTACTCTATTGTGCAAACACTTAACCCTGAGGGGGCGGCGGTTGTTGGGGCTGAGGATGCATGGGAGGCTATTGCGCTAATACCTAACGGGTTGGAGTGCTTCGTGGTGCATAGGTATAATATGGTGAAGGGGCAGTGGTTTGGTAAACAGGTTGAGCACTAGCTGGCCCTGACATCTACTAATGTGGTTGGGTGAATGCATAAGAGGTTCTTTGTCTTGAATACATGTTGTTGGCAAGAGGGGCATAAGTGTTGGAGGAACTGGCGCCCCCCTGAGGATAGCCATAACTCTGTTGACTATATGGTGAAGGATGTGAAATAGGTCCAACAATACCGTCGGCAGAGTGAGATCCCCCCGGTATGTTGGCACCACTAGGAGAGGGGAGGTCTAGTATGACAGTATAGACATAACCAGATTGAGCATAAATCAAGTCATATCTCAAAGAATTCTGGAGATCCTCTTCCTCTGTCTAAGGAAAGTGAGATGTGACATCTTTGGGAATAGGCACTAAAAGAGTCCTAAGAGACCAATCGAGGTAGGCATGGTCTTCGAAAGGTGGAGCATGACACATGCTCCTCCTTCTATGCCATTCCTGAACATGATGGGAAAGATGGGTGGCAAAGGACTAATGGAATGCAGTCAAGAGCTTCGTTCCAGTGTCATATCAGAGAGGTAACTGAAAATATGAAAGGAACTCTTTAACAAGTGTTGCGAAAGTGGAATGAGAGGCAGCGGGCTGGTCAACACACCACTTCGCAGCATCTCCAATGAACATGCGTTGGAACAGCCGAAGACAAATGGAATCATCGGTGATGGAGTTGGATGAACACCACATATGGAAGGAGAAGATGTGATTGGTGAGGTCCTCTCCAAAATTACCCTCAAACTTGGGAATGTCGGAGAGGAGCTTAGTCGGCATAGCTAGCCAACCAGCATTGTGGTGTGTAGGGTCATTAATCAACTAGCTAAAATTTGGGATGCTTACCAGATTAGAAAAAATCCCAGAAAACCTAAAATCGCAGGTACTGACCTGTTTAGGGGGGATATTGCACTTTTTGGGCCAGAAAGTGCACTTTGGACCTCCAGATCACACTTTTGGGGCAGTAAAGCGTGATTTCTTCTCCTCATTTCTTGGGCAGCAAGTCTTGGAAAAAATTGTCGTCTTTATCGCGGCTGATTCGTGTGACTTGCGGAAATAACTAGAAAAACTTGCGGAAGTTAGAAATTGACTGATCTAGGGTTAGAATGCTAGTAAACAACATTAAGAGGTTGAAAAAGAAAAACACTAATTTGAAAAACTGAAGGTCACCCAGGTTTCTGAATAAAAATTAAAAACACAGTGGAGTCACCAATTTGTTATGTAGAATGTTCTTCTTGAATGTGTACGTTAAGAAACTACTTTAGGTTGTGGATGACAAACAGCCCTAACAATAAAAATGGTTGTTAAACAGTGTAGATCTGCAAAAAATGATAGAAACAAAACCTGCCAAAGCCCTGATCTATGCCACAGATATAGTTAAACAACAAAATGGAATAGTAAAATAAGCGCAAATAACTCCAATAATCCAATGGAAACCAGATATATAAAGAATATATTTTATTAAACAACACTTGTGAAGGGAAAAAATAATGTTACCAGTCCCCCTCTATGGGATGGTTTCTTGGCTATCCTCAATGTCTTCATCTTTTGTAGAGTCTCTCTCCTCTATAATGTGTAAAACCCAGCAAACAAAATGTTTGGGCTCAATGAGAACTCAAATAAAAAAGAAGATGGTGTGCGACAGTGATAATAATCAAAGTTGCAACAATGAAAATAATCGAAAGTGAAGAATGAATGAAAAAACTTTCCATTTATAACAAAATATTAGGTTATCCTCGAATAATAAGCAATAATAAAATATTATTAACCCCATTCTAGAATTAACCATTTGGAATATTTTGTTGTATTTGGTTTGGAGGGAAAAAATATTTGAACTTTTATTTAGAAATAATAAATAAATAAATGATTTATTTATCATCTCAAGAAAAATAGTTAAGGAATAATAAACAAATAATCATTTATTTAATTATTCCTAAGGGATTTAGTCAAACTTGACAAGGAATAATAACTAATTAGTGATTAATTAATTATTCCTAGAGGAAAATAAGATAATTAATTATTAATCTATTTATCTCTCATAATTGGGTCAAATGTGACAAGGAATATTAATTAAACAATGGTTTAATTAATTATTCCTAGAAGATAATTAAATAAATAGTGATTTATTTAATTATTTTGCATGGGTTTAATTATAAATGACTTAACAAATGTGGTTTATTAGGTAATTTCTCGCAGTGAAAGCAATTTTACTATGGTAAAATTGGCCCTACATGGTGTACTTCGATCCATCTAGTAAATTATGGCTAGATGATCAATTTTTTGTGATAATAGGAGTAGCATAGTACCTAAGGAAATTCAAAGCCTCATTTTCAGCAGTAACAGCACTGCTCCACACCATAATAGGAAGTGGCAAGAGTTTCCAGTGGGGAAAAGGTCAACAGAAGGCTTTCGAGGAGCCAAATAAGAAGATCAGTCAAGCACCAATTCTGGCATTACCAAACTTGTAGTGGCCCTTTGAAGTGGAGATAGATGTGAGTGGGCATTCTATGGGAGTTTCCTTGATGCAAGGAGGAAGGGTCGTTTGCTACCATTCTAAAGTATTCATGGGGTAGTTCTTGACTACCCTAGCTATGATATGGAGCTCTATGCCATGGTGAAAGCTCTATAGAAGTGGAAGCACTATCTGATGGGAAAAGAGACAATAATCCACACAGATCACCAGCCATTATAGTACTTGCAGGGACAAAGGAAGCTACAACAAACTAGGCATTACAAGTGGATGGGGTTTTTACAACAATTTCATTTGGTGATCAAGTATAAGAAGGGCAGCAAAAACAATTTAGTCTATATGTTTTTAAGGCCACCCACATCAAAGGTTATAGCATTGGGGACTCTTATGCACATCGATCCATTCACACATGATGCATACAGAGAGGCATATTTAGAAGATGAGGACTTCAAGGAGGTGTATCAACAGTTGCAGAGTTAGATTCATGTGCACGATGGCGACAAAATCATTGACTACCATCTCCTGGATGGGTTACATTACAAGATGGATAAGCTATGTGTTCATCAAGGTGAGTGTTCGCAGTTGATTAGAGAGGCTCACACCTCCAAGGTTGCAGGGCACTTTGGTGTAGGGAAAGTCGTGGCTAACTTGCAAAGGTATGTGTATTGACCCAAATGCAAGAGCAAGTAGCTAGGTTCATAAAAGGATGCACGCCTTGTTGTACCAACAAGCCTACCAATAGGAAACAGGGTCTATATCATCCCTTACCTATACCTACTCATCCTTGGGAAAGCATTTCCATGGACTTTGTGGGAGGCTTACCGACAACCAGGAAGGGACATGACTACCTATTCATGGTAGTTGACAGGTTCAGCAAGATGTGTGTTATGATGCCCTGTAAAAAGACCATCAGCAGACAAGAAGTAGCAAACTTGTTCTTTGGATAGGTCTGGGTGCACTTTGGGATACTAAGGAGGATCATTTCTGACATGGACACAAGATTTCTCAGTGCATTGTGGACTACATTACTGGAGAAGAATGACACAAAGTTGAAGATATGTATAGAATTCCATCCATAGACAGATGGGAAGACAAAAGTAGTCAACAAGACTTTGTTGCATCTTCCGAGGGGATACAACCAGAAACATTCAAAGACCTAGGATGAAAATCTGGTATATATACAACATTCTTATAACAGATCAATCCACACTTCTATGGGAAAATCCCCATTTGAGACTTGTTTTGGGTATTTTCCACATTTATCTTTGGATATTGCATATGGGTAGAAAGGAGGAGTGAGGGAAGATCTTACAGGAGATGCTTTGAGGACTAAGAAATTTATAGAGAAGATCAAGCATATCCATCTACAAGTACATGAAACACTACATAAGTTGCACGAGAAGTATAAGGCCAGGCATGATCAACACAGAATAGAGAACTCATTCAAGGTGGGAGATAGAGTATGGCTACAATTGAACAAGGAAAGGTTGCACGGGCCTGGCAAGAAAATCTAGTATATAAGGTACGGGCCCTTTGAGATACTGGAAAAGGTGGGTGATAATTCCTATCAACTCAGTTTACCACCATAAATGTGCATTTACTCAATTGTGAATGTAGAAGATCAGGAAGAGGAACAGGTCCTACCTTCTGTAAAGGATTTGGCACCAGACACTCAAGAAAATTTAACTGAAGATATAGTTTTGCAGAAGAGGTCCATAACTACAAGACAGGGGTAGCGTGACCTTTGGCAGATTGGGTTGAAGGGACAACTTCTAGGCAAAGCTAAATGGTACACCACAGAGAAGGTGGAGGAAAATTTTCCTCACCTCATTTAGTAAAATATTTTGGGGACCAAAAGCCTCCCAAAATAGGGAGGTGTGATCCAAATTGGATCATTATATTGTTTTTCATCCATCTCAATTCATTTGGAGTGGAAAAAGTGGAGGAATCAGCTCACGGGACCGCTTTTACCGATGGGACCCAGTTTGGTGAAACAAGGTTTGAAACCTTATGGGAGCATTTTTAGGCATCAAATGACATTTTTGGGGCTAAAAATTTGTCTCTTTCCCACCACACCTTGTCATGCTATTCTACACACATAGACCTTTCCAACGATGCAAGAAGTGTGTCAATCGGAGTCTGTATGCAAAAGTTATGCCTCTAAAAGTTGGCCTTCTTATTTTCACACCTATAGCTCGGAAGGATGTCGTAGCAGACCCATTATTTGTGGAAAAAGGGCTAGCCACATGTTTTTGATGTAAAATACTCCAGAATATTCTATATTGTAACTCTAGTTAAGAGTTTATGTAGTCAAAATTAACCAGTAGTAGGCTATCAGAGTGTGTTATAATCGAGCCATTAGGAGGAAGAGGAATTTCATTATTTTGAGAGAATTTTGTTCCATACCTGAGAAAAGATAGCCAGGAGAGATAGGAGGTAGAGAACACAGAGAAGATATATGTACTATAACAGCCCACGAGCCACAGACATTACTTCTTTATACTTGCATCCATATTTCCAGACAGAGAAAGAGAGTGAAGCGACCTCACCTTCCAGCTGGAATTTCTTCTGAAAGGGTTTCCCATAGAGCATATCTTGTTTCTTGTGTGTGCGTGTGTGCTTATTTTGTCATTTTTTAATTTTCTATGTAATTTTAATCCACATGCATGCACTAATTACAGTTAAATCCACACAACTTAAAGTTTAATAAACTGTAATAATGTAGAATTTTCAGAGTTTTAATATAATATTATTAGATTTATTGTGATGAACTGTCCAATGGAATATTCATGATAGTTTTTAGATCATAGAATCCAACCAAAACATTTCTCAAAAATTTTACAAGAAAACAACCATTTTAGTCTATCCATTACTAATCCGACAAGTCCACAGGAGTCAAATCTTTGGCACTGGAAATCAGCATCTCTTTTTGTGTGTTGACGGGTTGAAAATGTACTACCAAAAACTAGGGGGTCTCCTTGGTATGAAGTCCCAATTAGACCTCACACCGTTTGGGATGGGAGCCCCATCCAATATGTGGGCCTGATTAACATCATGAATGTTTATGCTCTTGGTTATCAAATGAAAACGTATCAAAGAGGGGCAAGAACCAAATGCCGAGACAATGAAACAAAATCAACCCAATATTGACAAATTGCAGAAAGAGGTACAAAAAAGTCTCAACAACAATAAGAAGAGGTATTCCATGAGAGGGATCAGTGATCCAAAACCCAATCATACATACAATAAAAGGGAACATGCCAGAAGTTAATTGCAAAATAGTTCACAATAGTTCATTGACATGGCAAGGAATAAGTAAACATGGATTCGAAAGAAAAAACATACATGCAATAACTATGAATCAGTCCATAACGTATTGCATATATGCAGAAATCACACATACAAATACAATAACAATGCTAGACAACCAATACAACTACCATGAGTAAGCATGGGAGTAAGTGCCAAACATGAAGAACATCTTATTAATGTTGTTGCAACTTCAAGTACATATCTTGCAATTGGTCAAAACCCAATAGTGGAGCATGGGTTTCTCATGTCATTTCCCAATGCAAAACCCTGGCCTCACTGCAACTATACTCTTCCAAGAGTTGAGTGCCTCTAGCTCTCAAGCATAAATCAACTATCTAATCCTAGCCCCAACTCAAGTGCTAAAGTCCTTTTAAATGAGGCATGAGGGCTCATTTATAGAGATGAGGTGATTGTATTGTGACCATTGACCTATCCTCATGACTCTTGAAATTCCTCACTATTCTCTCATGCCTCCTGCCTAGTACATGCTCAATTGAGCTCAATATAATTGCTGACACAATGATGAGAACATTTACATATTGATAGAAAAGAGGATGTAAGGAGGAAAGGGAAGTTTTGAGAAACCCTAGGGTTGGTTTCCGTTGCCAACATTGTTGTGAAACCATGAAGACTTTCATGAATTGTTGGATTGTCTCTGACTATGCCTTGCTTACATCCAATGATATCGCCAATAGATTTTAGGATCCTAACTGAATCCAGCTTCGATCTCGTTGAAACCCTAGTCGTGTAGCTTTTGTGAAAAACCCTAGCTCCCTTCATCTAGGTTGACATTCTCTCTTTTCCTTATTATCTGCAAGCAAGCAAACTACATTAGCCATATACATATTGGTTGTCAAAGAATAATATTAGAAAGATTAAACAATTGACTGACAATGAAACATTAATCTGGACCCTTGTGTTGTCTCATCCTGCACCACAGTGATGTTACGATATGTATAGTTATGTTTTCCAGGCAAGTGGCCTTAGGAGGTGTTATACAATATTTTGTCACACTCCCTGTCTTGCATCCTGAAGTGTTAAAATGACGAAAGTTGTCAGTGTATTCACCATGAAACATGTTCAGAAGCATCCCTAAAAAAAGAAGAAAGCTTGCCTTGAAATAATTTTGAAGAAACTTGTCAAAAAACCTTGTTTTCAAAATCAACGCTTTTTGCATCACTAGTGACCCATCCTAGTACCTTTTGCACTATATTGTCCTAACACTGCCAGCACGAATTTTATCACAAAAACCCGCATTGGACCTCTTCAGGCAGATTTTCCTAATGTGGAGGAGAGCCTTCTCTTACTAGAAGTCTCGAGAATGGTGAGTTGGTTACAGGTGAATGAGGATTGGAATGAGACCTACCATTCTTGGTCCTTGATCCTACATTCATGGATCTTTCCCTTGAGATGTGGAACCTCTCACTCATTTTATTGATCCTCAACTCCCTCTCCTTCCCTATAAATTAGATCCCTATTATCCACAACTGGTTGGCTATTGATTGGTTTCCTTCCAAGTGTTGTACTAGGCCTAAATGCTGCCAATTTTTCTAAGGAGAAAGGAGTGCTTTAAGGTTAAGGATAAGGCTTGGAAACTCACCTAACATAGGCTTCCAACATCAAGGCTTAAGTGGTTGTAATTCTTCCCTTTACCATCTATTAATAATACATTATGTGTTTGATTTCCATAAATGTGTTAATCATTGCTCATTTAGTATAATACTCCTTGATCTGTTACATGGTTTATATTTGAATGGTTTTTTCTATGTATGTGTTTGTTGTCTCCACATGATTTTCCTTGCAGTTATTCATTCCTAAAGACGAAGAGGAGATTCAGCTTGGAAGCAAGATAATCAAGGACAACACTAATAGATTTTAGCATCAGAGTGAGGTAGGTTATCTATTCTTCGTTGTGTTTCTGGTATAAGCTACGAAAGTTTGCACATATTTGTCTAGTTTTTTGTTAGATCCTCCCATAGGACTAGAGGGATCATTTCTCTCTACAGAAAGGATTTCCTGCACAACAAAATGGTGACTCCACTGGGGAGCTTATAGCCCTTCAAACCTCCTTTTTAAGTTTGTTCTTTTTTATTAGTTTGGCCAACCTCCTAGTGATATGTGATTTAGGGTCATTATGGGTCTGTATTCTGAGTCGCATGTCCTTTAGAGTGTCAAGTTTGAATCTCTCTTTGAGTTTCTTTTTATTTTCCTAAGTCTTTTGCACACAGTGTGTTTTATACAAGAACAATCGCGCTGCTAGCCCGTTTTTTTCCTTTACAATAGCATTGAAACCCCGGTCAACACGGGTTTTGACTGTTACAATCGTGTTGATCCTTGAAAATCAAGAACTTTTAGGGTTTCTCCCAGAAAGTTCCAATGTTTCTTAATCTCTGAAGTGTCCTTCTGTTGTGTGTGCATTGAATTTTCCATCATTTTGGTTGATTTCTTATTGGTTTGCAAAATTCCATCCCATTGTTTGAAGTAGTGAAAGTAAATCTTGATTGCTTCTTTAGGTCTTTAGTTCAATTGGATTTATTGTTTGTTGCTTGTGTGTGTGGAATGACTGTTGACTTTTTGGTGAAAAGAATTATTATTTCTTTTGGAAATCATAAAAGAAATGACATTTTCATTTGCTTAGCTTTCACCTCGAAGTTTACTTTTTGCATTGTGTTAGATTACATTGCATTGAAAATTTATTCTTGCGATTATCATTGAGCATAGATGACATTGCTTAGTGTTGAAAGCTGAAAGGAAGTGCATTCTCATTCATCGAAGGAAAAAAGTGAAAAAATCATATAGGTGCATTTGAATTGAATTTCATTTTACTTTTGTTGATTGCATTGAAGAATAAAAGTTAACAATTCATGTAACTGCACGTTAGTGAATCAAATTTCATTTACTTTTGGTGGATGCATTGGAATAGTGAAAGTGAAAGATCTAGTTAGGAAGCTTTGTTTGTTGCATACTTGGTTGTTGTATCCATGCGTGAACTTCTTCCCTATTCTAGATAGCTTTCTTTGAATTGAAAAGAATCATATTTTCATACTAGTTGCATCATAGGTGTGTTCAAGTGACATCGATATTTGGGCCTTAAAACCGAAACTTAATTGAAGATCAACATAAAATTTATCTCAATGAACCTAAGGAGCATTTGGAACATTAACGAAAAAATTTAGAGGTCTAGACTAGAGACATGTTCCGACATCATTAAATGTAGGAGTTGTCATTATTTTCTAGCATTATATCCCAGGGGTGAAATATCCTTCCACATACAGAAATGTATAGGATTGTTCTCCAGTACATTTGGGAATATCAAAGGTTCTCCACACATGGTAAGTATGTGGGAACGCTCTCATCGAATGGTTACACATTAGACAACACTACTACAAAATGCATTCCCACGTACCGTCGTGTATATTTTGGGAGTCCCCAATAGGTTTCTATCCATCCATAGGTAATCGAGTATGTCACCTTGTATACCATGACACACCGAACACAGCATCCGGGTAGATTGGATGTCATACATTAAGTCCTTAGTTCGCCAAGGTGTATATTGCAGTTCATGGTTGCTTGGTAAATCCTCATGTCTAGTTTACCCCTTTTTAATTTATTTCTTTTTGTTAATTTCTAAAATCAATTGACCACAAAATAATATCTTACCCGTGAAATGAAAACTCATTTTGTCCTCAACATTAATGGTTAATTGTAAAATCAGAATTGATCCAAATCATTCACCAACACATTATTAGTGATTGATTTCCTGAAAAGACATTGTGGGAGAACCACAAGGAGTCCAAAACGAGACCCCGGATATAGAACACAATATAAATGGAGATGTTAATGCACCTGATTCACCTAGAGTTGTAGGTTATGATACTGTTGAGCCTGAATCTCTTGAAAACCAACTTGTTGAATTTAGTCTCATCCTAAGTATCCCACCCTTTCTTCCCAACCACCAATAGAGTCAGTAGACTCATCTTAGGACTCTCCTCTGGCTAGTCCTCAACCTACTTCAAAGTTCTTAATTTTTCCTCCTAATCTACTCTTTGAATTAGATCATGTGTACTTGTCCCCTTTGCATCCGTGTATTCCTTTTGATACTCCTAACATACCTTTGATTCTTTCTCCCATATTGAATCGGGTTCCAAACCTAGAATTTTTCCTAACCATGGAAATAGAAGGTGATAACCCACTTGTAGGGTCAAGACCCCAAGGTATTTTTGTGGAAACTTCTGGAACTCATATTCTAAGCACTAATGGCCCTCCTTCAATATATCACTTCCTGTCGACTCCAACTCATTATCCAGGAACATGATCTAGAAACTCCCTTTCAGTACCTTGAAGCTTGCATGCCTCAATTGCAGGTTCTTCGCATTCAACGATAGGTTCACATCTTTGGCACTCGATCGAATGATTCTACGAGTGTTTGACTTTAGCTTCATTGTCACACTCTTGGATTGTGTTTTATTACCTTGAGGGCCATCGTCATTATTGATGGTTTATCTCGTGCATGTTAATGGTTCACATCATTGACCAGTAATCAGGTGGTTTCTACCATGTTTGACTCTGACACATCTATTCAGATGGTGGGATTTGTACTTTAGTTGGGTCAAGACAGAGATGAAGACCCTGCGTTTCATTTGATAAATTTGGGTTGTGTGGAGTTATTAGATATTCATGATTATGCACATGATCCATTCTATTCAGATGGTTGCATCCATGTCATGGATCCATACACATGATCCTTTCTATTCCGATGGTTTCATCCATATCGTGGATTCATGTATTTTTAGATTCCTACTCAAAGATGTATTATTAGGAATACTTACATCAGAGATGTCAGATATCTTGTATCATGCTCGATTTGTAGGTCTCCTTATGGTGTTTCTCTGGGTCCTTCCCTTGACTTGTAAAGCATTTCAACCATCACTTCCCGTTCTGCCTTCATGCTTTAGGGGGAATCTGTTATACAATATTTTGTCACACTCCACATCTCATATCCTGAAGTGTCAAATGATGAAAGTTATCAGTGTATTCACCATAAAACATTTACAGAAGCATCCTTAAAAAAAAAAAAAAACTTGCCTTGAAATAATTCTTAAGAAACTTGTCCATAAACCTTGTTTTCAGGATCAGCGCTTTTTGCATCACTAGTGACCCGTGCTGGTCCCTTGTTGCACTATATTTTCCTAGCACTGCCAATGTGGCTTTTATTAGGAAAACCCACATTGGACCTCTTCAAGCAGTTTTTCCTAAATTGGAGGAGAAGCTTATCTTACTAGAAGTCTTGAGAATGGTGAGCTGGTTACAGGTTATTTAGGATTGTAATGAGACCTCCCATTCTTGGTCCTTGATCCTACTTTCATGGATATTTCCCTTGATATTTGGAACCTCTCCCTCCTTTTATGGATCCTCAACTCCCTCTCCTTCCCTATAAATAAGATCCCTACTATCTACAACTGGTTGGATATTGATTGGTTTCCTTCCTAGTGTTGAACTATGCCTAAATGCTTCCCATTTTGCTAAGGAGAAAAGTGTGCTTGAAGGTTAAGGCTAGGAATTGGAAACTCACCTAAAGGATGCTTCCAACATCAATGCTTAAGTGGTTGTAATGCTTCCCTTTACCATCTATTAATAATACATTATGTGTTTTCTTTCCATAAATGTGTCAAGCATTGCTCATTTAGTATAATACTTCTTGATCTGTTATATGGTTTATATTGGAATGGTTTTTTATATATATGTGTTTGTTGTCTCCACATGATTTTCCTTGCAGGTATTCATTCCTAATGACGAAGAGGAGATTGAGCTTGGAAGCGATAGAATCAAGGATGACACCAACGGATTTTAGCATCAGATTGAGGTAGGTTATCTATCCTCCTTTGTGTTTTCTGGTATAAGCTAGGAAAGTTTGCACATATTTGTCTACTTTATTGCTAGATCTTCCCATAGGACTAGAGCGATAATTTTTGCCCCTGAAAGGATTGCCTACACAACTGGAGGGTTTTTTTCAATCATGTTTTATCCATAAACCTACTATCATGCAACCTCATTCCCCTGCAGTGCTAAGAGGCATGTATGCTTGTCTCTCTGGACTTGTTTCTTGAATAGCTATACTACTCCTCAAGAAGTGGATCTTCTTTCTCTATAGCCTCTTCAGTATATCCTTCATCAATTTTGTAGATAACTTGTCATTCTTGTATGAACCTCGTAATTTTCCTTGTTATTGTATTATGATACAACTCCTTTCAAGTACATCAGACTTGGTTGCAAGCCCTCTTGGACACCTCTCAAAGATTAAAACTAGGTTTTTATTCAATGGCTCCCATGTCATTAACTTACATAAAAGTTCTAAATCAAGCTCCCACCACACCATGTAAATAAAATGCATCATTCTCAATGTTTGGTACAATGTGATCCTTTGTTATCATATCCAAGGATAGCTTTGTTCAAGCTCCAACTCAAGGTTCTAGCACTTTAGAGGGCCTATTGATTTCGGGATACCATGTTGTTATGTGTTGCCCAAGGTGATGCCACACTTTCCCTACTATTGTGAAGATAAATCCCATTTGCAGATAGAAGTGATCTCTCTAGCCCAATGAGTGGGTCTAGCAACAAACTAAACAAACTAATGTGGACTTTCCTAACTTATGCTCAAAAATATAGAGAGAGAGAAACCTACCTCGCTCTGATGCTAAGCGCTCAGTTCTTTGATGATGACCTTGATCCCTTAGCTTCCAGGCTCACTCCTTGCTATTCCTTGCATATGGATAATTCTAAGAGAGATCAAAAGATAACAAGAGATACAAGAGAATACATAGTATATATCAAACATAAACTACTTGACAAATCAAGGAGTATCAAGCTAAATGCATAAATATTTAGACATTTATGGAAAGTGAACATGAGATGTATATATTAATGAATAAAAAAGGGAAGCATACAACCATTGCCTTGATGTTGGAGACCTCCTTTTGGGTGGAATTCTAAGTCCAAGCCAAGACTCTTCAAGCATTCCTTCTCCAAGTTATATGGGCAGCATTTGGGCAAAATCTCATTTTAGGAATGTAGGAAATCAATGACCAACCATTTGGGGATGGAGGGGATTTGATTTATAGGGAGGCCCTTAAAGGTAGGATAAAGAGATCCAAATGGGAGAGATTGACCATATATCTACCCAAAAACATCCAGCTCGTTGTTCTCAAATTTTCTAGCTTGCGAAGCTTCTCCTCCATTTTGACAAAACCTGCTAGAAGAGGTTTAGTGTGGGATTTCATATCAAAACATGCGCTGGCAGTACTAGGTCAAAGAACTCCAACCTACCACCATCATGGGTAGGCAGTGGAGCAAAGAATGTTGGTCCTGAAATTTAGGGTTTCAGTCAGCCTTCTCCATAATTGACTCGGGGAATTTTTTCTTCCATTCTTCAGGGTTGTTTTAGTATATGTTTCATGATGAGTACACTTCACATTTGTCAACATTTTGGAAATTAGGGATGTGGAATAGGAAGTGAAAAGGAAGTGTGACAAAACATTGTGTAACACCTAGATAGCACAATAATTCATTTTTTAATTACATCATATATATATATATATATATATATATATATATATATCTATGTAGATATATATATATCTATATATATATATGTGTGTGTGTGTGTATGTATGTATGTATGTATGTATGTATGTATGTACGTACACACATGGGGCATACAGATGAGGTTACAAGATGAAGGTGACTCTCATTCTAACCACCTATGGTTTCAAGGATGTGTCTGGAAGGTAATGTATTTGTAAACCCTAATATAAAGGGGTGATGCCTTGGCCAGTGATACAAAATTATCTAGCTTGGTTACGATAAGCATGGTAGAGGGATAAATATATGCGGGTGTACAGGGCTTCTAATGCATCATTAAAACAACAAATTCACCAAAACCCTAATGCAATCACCAAGTCAACATCTTGAGATAAAACATGACATGCTGATGCAATATGAAATGCATGAGTGAGCACATCACAAGAGTTTGATATGAAGGGTTGTGGGGAGAGTAACCAGTCGAGAACCTGACCAAAACCCTAATGGCTTGAGTTGAGTGGAGGGGAACCCGAAATTTTTGAATATGCCCAAAATTTTAGGTGTTGTTGTAGTAGCTACAACACTATGGAAGACACGGGATGTGCTTCTCAATCTAGCTTAGACGAACATTCTGAAGTTGGATTTTACGTTCTATCAACTGAAATTCCTTATGGATTTCTTGGAGCTCAAAATTTGGTTTAGATGGACTAGTCGGGTTGGACCCAATGAATTTTTCCACTATGCTCTTCATAAGCCAATATAAGTAAATCGACTACTGAAATTGTGTGTATATGCTCCTAGAATGACCTGGATCGTGCACTAAGGATAACCACTCTCCCAAATTTAGGTCATTTTTTTCGACTTGCTTTTTTATTTCAGCTTCCCAACCTAATATCAATTGTCGGACAATAGGAGGGGTGCTACTATAATAAGCCTGAGCAATCATTCCCTTCTCCTTGGGTCGGATCCCACCAAGTTCGTTACACTATCTCTCACTCCAATCATGGGAAGGGTCTAGTAGACTTCAAAGATACCCTTGGTATAACATTGACAATCGAACAAGGATTGGAGAATTTAATTTATATTTATTCTATCGTATATAAATTTATCTTATCTATATATATGGATAACTAAAATTAATTTTTATTAAGATAACTATATATATATATATATATATATATATATATATATATATATATATATATATATATATATATATATATATATATATATAAATAAAAATAAATTTTATAATAAAACAAAATATAAGAAAAGAAATAAAATTCTATAAAATTAAGTATTTGTAATCTTTATAATATTAATAAAATAAAGAGTACAATTTATTCTTTCTCTTTGGATAGCTATAAATTACACCTCATCCCAACCATTAATCTGAGTAGCAAGGGTGATGTTGCACGATCAAATCCTACCTCTACACTTATGGGATGAAGCATGCAACACAATGGTCTATTTTCATAATAGGATTCCTCACAGGATTCTTGCCAAGATTACACCAGGGGAATCTTTTTTAGGGAAAAAATTAGATGTGTCACACTTCAACATCTTTGGATCATCATTTTATTGTCATGTTTCCAAGGAAGCAATGAAAAATCTAGAGTTGATAGAAGAGTTAGTGATATTTTAGGGGTACACAGAAACACCTCACAACTATCGTGTGTACTTTCCATCCCTCAAGATGGCAATGGTTCAAAGGGATGTGAAGTTTGATAAGGAGAAGGAAATGAGGTGGTCTCTTGAGAGGAAGCTTCAGTTACATCCTGATCATGAGATTTTGGCTCCAAAGGAAGAACCTCAAGAAGTTATGGAGTAGCCACAAGCAGAGGAGCAGCGAGTGGGGACATCCACTCAAGCAGAGACATACAGAGAAGAAAGGAAGCGAACCAGGGAAGCTGTCAGATTATTGCAAGATGCTAGAGAGAATGTGGGAGAACCCACATCATAACACAGGCAGAGTAAGTCTTGTAAAGATTGAGCCATCCTCATTTGAGGAAGCTATATAGAAACTAGTATGGGTTGATGCTATGGTAAAGGAATATCCTTCCATTGTCAGAAATAGTGTTTGGGAAGTGGTCCCAATACTAACAGACAAATGAGTGGTTGGTTCAAGATGGATTTACAAGGTAAAGCTTGCAGCATATGAGAGCATAGAGAAACACAAAGCTAGATTTATGGCCAAGGGGTTATCTCAGGTTGAAGGAATTGAATATGACGAGACCTTTGCTCCATTAGCAAGGTACTCATCCATCAGGTCAATTCTAGCATTGTCAGCACATATGGGGTTGAAGATCCACCATATGGATGTGAAGACAACATTCCTTAATGAATTTATTGAGGAGGAGGTGTGTATTAAGTAGCTAGAGGGGTTTGATACCTTTGAACGAGAGTCACATGTGTGCAGACTCAAGCGAGCATTATATGGAATCAAGAAAGCACCCCATGTTTGGCACACTAAGATCAATATCTATCTCACTAGTTTGGGCTTCACCAAAAGTGAAGTAGATGCAAACCTTTATCACATCGTGGTTGAAGGTAAACTATTGATTATATTTTTATATGTTGATGAATTGATCCTTACTGGTGATGAGTAGTTGATTAGATCTTGCAAGGAGGACCTTGCAAGAGAGTTCGAGATGAAGGACATGGGCCTCATGCACCACTTCCTTGGGTTGGAAGTATGGCAAGATGATGGGGAACTATTTGTATCTAAGGGAAAGTATGCCAACGAGACACTTTAGAGGTTCTGCATGGACAGGTAAAAACACATGGAGACTCCTCTAGCAAGAAACTAGAGGAAATAGGATGCTACTTTAGGTGAAGTAGTAGAGGCTACCATTTACAGAAAATTTTTGGTTCACTTATGTATTTGGTGAACACATGACTAGACATGTGTTATGAAGTTAACCGGCTTAGTCAAGCAATGGTTAATCCATGCAAACTGTATTGGAAGGCAGTAAAGCATGTGTTGAGATACCTCATAGGCACTACTTAGCTTGGTATTTGGTATAGACAGACAGAGGGAGTGAAGTTGCAAGGCCTCGCAGATGCAAACTAGGTGAGGAGTCCATTAGAGGAGAAGAGCATATCAGGAGAAATTTTCAGTGTTGGGTCAGCTATAGTTTCTTAGTATAGCAAGAAACAGAGATTTGTGGCACTTAACTCAACAAAAGTAGAGTACATGGCTACAAGTCAAGCAACTTGTGAGGCTATATGGATGAGAAATATTCTTGTTAGTTTATTTGATCAGATGATGGATCTTACTGTGATTTACTGCGATAATTAGAGTTATGTCAAACTCTCTGAGAATCATGTATTTCATGATCGATCCAAGCATATCGACATCTAGTATCACCATCTACGAGATTGTGTGTAGAGGCGGATTATGTTGTTATAGTACATTCCGACAGAGGAACAAGATGTAGATATTTTGACAAAGGCTTTGTCAAGTGGAAAGTTCGAGATCCATAGGTGCAGGATAGGGGTGGTTGATAATCCATTTCTTGTTGAGAGGGAGTGTTGAAAATGCAGCGAGAAAACCTAGTTTTTACTTTTCCTTGGTCAAACTAGATTAAAATTTGAATTTATATTTAAGAAGAATACTTGGAGGTGGTTAATTGAGGTGACATGGCTCTTTTCACTTAGTTAACTTAGTAAATTCGAGTTGGAGACACTTGAGTTCAGTTCTAATTGATAATTTGTAGCAATATAATTTAGTTAATTTGATTTATTGTCAGTTTAACTAGTTCTATCTATTGGAAGTAGTAGTGGAGGTCAAGTTGTGGAAGTGGAAATTCAACCACACTCAGTGATCAACCAGTTAACTAGTCAATCAGCCCAAAATAATTGTTGCATGCAAATAATTTGAGTTACCCAGTTGAAATGGAGATTCTAAGACAGTGTACTATCAGTTGTAGCATATTCCCATGTGTACAGGTGGTGCATGCAGTCAGAGATTGACCTAAGGCTATTGCGCAATTCCTTGGTGTGAAATTCCTAAAAAATAGGGGAAAATTCCCAAGGGAATAGCGCAAGGAAATAGGAGCTTGGGAAGGATTTAAATTTGATAAAGTGTTGGGCCAGGTTCACCTAGTCAAGGAGAGGGATAAACTATACACTTGAAGGGTGTGCTCAGGCTTGAGCAAGCATTGTATTTCTTCTCTATTCTCTTATTAATGCAATATAGATAGTAAGGTGTTTTTAGCAGTTGCTTTCCCCTAGATAAATCTTTGTGCATGTGTGATGTTTCCTTTTACATGTCTATCATTCTTGATTTTGATGATGAATTAACTTCTGCAAATCAGTAGAGTAGCTTCAAGTCTTGTGATTTAACAAATTTCATGAGGAGTATTCAATCTACACATTAATTTCTACATAGTATACTTTTACAAACCCAAACAAATTTTGAACTACAATATGATGTGAGTGGCAATTAAATATTTTGTCATATTTATCTCTAATCCACCTGTTTAAAATGTATTTTATTTATTTTCAAAATATTTAAATATATATTTATTATACGCTAAAAATTATCATAATTGTCCTTTTTTGAATGGTTTACAAAACCAATATATTATAAAAAATAAAATGTATTTTATTGTTAAAAAACTAATTTTAATATTAAAAATAACTATTTTCCAACTCTTTTTTATTTATATTTTTTATTATTATTGTAATTAGTATAAGATCTATCTTAACTTTGGATATATCAAGGGTGAATATGGATCAAATATCTCAAGATACAAGCCTTTTTTTGAGTGAAAGTTTTGAGAAAATGGGTACACGTTTAGAGATTTGATTCCTCAGGACACTTGGTATGTAGATCTAGAGTTAAGATGGATTTATACTAATTCTTAATTTTCACATCTCTGTACATAGAAATATTCTTATTTTTAATTTTATTAAAATAATAATAAGAATGATAATTTCAAAAAAATCAACAAACTTTACTTTTATACCCATTCACCTCACTCTCACTCACATAATATGGTTCCCCAATAATTTCTTAAATGGGTGAAGATTCAAGAGGCTTATACATATCTCTGTTAAAAATTATCTAACATATATTTAATTTTCATTAAAATTTATCTTACATACTATTGTTCACTAATTTTTATTATGGAACTTCCCAAGTGAGATGACCATTATGAGTAGAACATCTCACGGATATTTGGGAAATGATTAGGCCATGGGAAACCCCACCCATTACTCACACACATTAGAGAGGCCTATTGGTGAGACAATGGAATGGATTCTGAATGGCTCAGAAAGGGTGGTGGAAAATGGTCCTTTTGTACAATAATGTTCAATGTGGAAGCATAATTGATCTATAGGATATGGTGCCTTCAAGGTGATTGCAAACTTCATTTGCATTATGTCGTAATAAATAGTCACTATTAAGTATTATGAATAGTTTCGTTATGATGGAGCATCACTTCAAAATGTACAGGATTAATCGATAGATTCTCTATCTCTATGTTAAATAGAGCACAAATTATCACTTACCGGCATGTTGAATTTCATGGTTATGATCCCTTTCATCTTGGTTTACACTTCTCCTTAGCAGTTATTTACAAGGGTAGTAGGATTGTTAGTTTTTTTTCGTGTTTTTATTGCTCCATCCCACATTTGGAGCATATAGGGTTCACTATTTTTCACATCATCCTTATATTTTAGCTTGTTTCCCACCCTTATCCATTCCTCTATCTTTCTAGTTACTCTAATTATAATTACCTTACCCCTCCTAGTTTTGGTCTCATCTCTTGAGGTGACTCTACTTAGCATCCTCCACACTAAGACTATCTAGAATCTTTGTAAGTTGTTTCCTTTGCACTAGCCTCTTAGTTCCATTCTCCAATATCCTTTTACCCAACTTCTTATCTCCAATTTAGTCAACCCTAATCTTTTAAGTCTTTATCTAACATTGTCTAGGGGAAATGTTATCCCTATAAAGGCTTTAGCTCAACATGTTGAGAGGTCAAGGAATTCGTAGACATAAAAGAGGGAGAAGAGGCCCTTATGGCTCGAGGATGTAAGATGTTTCTCGCAAGGTAGCCAATGAGTATTGGATGCCAACTCCCCTTTGGTCCATAGAGAAAATGTCTAATTTTAAAGGGGAAATAATACTCAACCACATTGTCATGCATGATTGGCAAGTTGATGTAGAGATCAATAATTAGGTGCTAGACATAGGCCATTCTAGGTCTCATTACATGAAGTGTTGGAAGACAGTTGAACTATAGTGGCATATTAAAACCTTGGTAGGACAATTTTCCTCAAGAGAAGAATAAATCTTATGAGGAGCCCTTCTGTAATTGGATGAGGTTATGCTTTGGTTAAAGGAGATTAAATGTAGGCTTCCTATTTTCTCCACAATATTCAGGACCCTCATATTTTTTTGTGCATATATGCAGGAAAATCATGGTCATAACTTCCAGGATTTTGACTAATCTACAATAAATAGATATTATGTTTTTCTCTTTTCGTTTAGTAGAGCCTATCAAGATCTACAAGGATATACAACATAGGAATTATTAAAATTCTTATGAAATTATGGTGAAGATGTATATTAAAAACTTAGATTAAACTATTAGCTTATTTTTTGTGATTGGGGAAGTTTCCCAAACAATCAACCAACTAAAATCTTGTAATATATATTTTATTTTTTGATACTACTATTTATAATAGAAAACTAATACTATCTTTGAAAAGAAAAGAAAAAATCATTATGGAACACTTATTCTCTAACAAATCCATTTGTTAGTCTCTATTATGTATAGAAATTGATTTCCAGTCAACATTTTCAATAGCCATAGTTGACTATTAAAATAGTGTTAGATTTTCAATAGTTTATTGTAATTTTTTACAAAATTAATGAAAATATTGTTTAAAAATAAATTTAGAAAAAATGAAATTTCAATTGTTTGATTGGTTCAAAAACATGAAAAACTTATTACCTATGCTTGGATATGAAAATATACAAATAAAAAATTGTGTGTGTGTGTGATTGTGATTTGGAAGAAAAAAAAGTCATACCCTCCTCCCCACAGAGAGCTCACATGTCAAGCCTGTGAAAATGTGAAGTGTTATGAGTTCAAGGTCCTATGTTCAAATCCCTGCTTGCTTACCCATGGGGTAGATATAGGAGTGTGTGTGTGTGTAATTTTAAAAGAAAGTAAAAAAAGTCATACCCTTCCCTCCATAGAGAGTTCACATGGAAATTTCGTGAAAATGTAAAGTGTTGTGAGTTCAAGGTCCTATGTTCAAATCCCTGGTTGCTTACCTGTGGGCCCAGTGTTTGTGTGTGTGTAGTGGAAAAAAAAAAATTCATACATCTCACAGGTAGGTTACATGGAAAGCTCGTGAAAATGTAAAATGTTGTGAGTTCAAGGTCCTATGTTCCAATCCTTGGATTTTTACTCATGGTCCAGGTGCTGGGGGGTGGCTTCATCTACCTAGGGGTATACTCTTAGTGGAAAGAATCGATGTCGTGTCACGTGAGTATGAAACATGCCCTGTTATTGATTCCTTTAGTTAAAAAATAAAGAAATAAACTTTCCAAGTGGCCTTTACATCCTATTAAAAAACTCTTATATTTAAAACACAATTTAATAACATTGAAGAGCATATATGCACTGCATATATGTATTTGGAGTGACACTATTAGACTCTACAAGAAAATTGTATAGTTGTGGGGTTCACTCTAATTGCCCTTGTTGGGTTTCCACTACTCTTATATTTATTCTGGCCCACCATGTTTGGATCGAAGTTGTCAAATCAATCTATCTTGGTTAAGTGATCAAAGGAAAGGGTAGGGTGATTAGATGAAGGAGGGGTTGTTAGTTCATCAGTCATCGAATATCAAGAAAGGAAGGAAATGCTTGAGAGTGGTCTAAATAGGGTGGTTCGATAAAGCAAAAGAAATAAGTAATATGTTGAAGAAGAAATTTATATTGTTTACATAGTAGCAGATCCATATGTAGATAATGATCGCAGGTTGATTGGGAATAACGCCTATAATACACATATTTCTTTAAGATTAGTTTCTTGAAAGGATTGACCTCCCTTCAATATTGGGGTAGGGGAGTGGCTAAGCTTGGTCTTGAGTCCATTCCAGGTTGTTTGGAGTGATGTAAAAATTTAGCAAAAGGTTTCAGAGTTGTGGGATTGGCTCTGATCCCCCCCCCTTGTGAGGGTGCAAAGCCTACAATAAAAGATAACGCAAGGAATTCTAATGATAACCACTAAAAATAACTAATATCACAAGGTTATTTAACTTTTATTTGTTGCTCTATGGAGTCCCTCCTTTGGTTCATCCCCCTTTGGTATGTTCGTAATATTTTTTTATCATCTAAGCCATAGGTGCATCCCATGATTCATAGTCATAGTAGTCCAAACAACGAGGTTGGGGGTTCAAACCAATTCGGGCAAGCTCAGGGTGTGGATATTTTCTAGTTGCATGTGGGAGAGATTTTCCAAACCTTGGTAGAGATGTCAAATTAGATACTCTCCTTCACATGGCTCTAGGATGTCCTTGACACAATGTTGGGTTGATCCCCCTCAAGTACCATTATGAATCTCTTATATTTGTTTGCTGGACTAATGGAAACAATTTTTTTGTTCTTTAGATTGACTGAACATCTCAAAGTAATCTTAAGTGTGGGTTTCTTATAAGTTCTATAGGTTGTTTGAAAAATTGACATCAACAATCACTTATCTTAATGTTATGCAATGAAAACATTTGGACTCACTGTAGTAAGACATAATATCATGACTAGAGAGTCCTGACAACATGGAATATGGTTGTCATAAAACACGATAGAGGACTTTTCTTCACCAAGATTGATGTTACCTCATTGAAGGTAGACTAACCATCTCACAACTATGTATTGCAAAAATTATTTGATAAATTGGTTTGCAATAACAACATGAGAGTCTAGAGGGAGAAATCAAACCTTTGTCAAAGAGGCCAGGTGAACTGATTATTCATATTACTTCTGAATTGGGCTTTATTCGAGGGTTGTGGATTTAACCATCCTCTAAAGAGAAATCAGGTATTTTTTCATGTTTACTTAATTTTCTATCTTTTTTCTTTAGAGAAAGGGAGAAGATAACTATGCTTGCATGAGGGCTTCGTGATATCAACTAGGTACTATACTATCATCCTTATGACTTAAAAAAAGAGAGTTCATGAGGTGGATTTTATGAGAATGTAATGATTGTTTTATTGGAGTGAAATAATGGAAAGGAGTTTAACCCACCGGAGATTTGAATTCGAGACAAAACTATGAGAAGAGGTAGCTTCATGGAGCCTTGAAGGTGTTATACTAAATATTTATGTTTTTAAATGTTAAAAAGTCTTATAGGATATATATCTGGTTTTTTTTAATTTTAGCTTAAATGATGTTAGGGAGTTTAAAAGACATGATATCTTAATCAGAGGCTAGGAAAGTGTCGAAATAGGGGAGACAATTTTATGAGTAAAAGCATGTTGGGCAGCATCTACATGAATACAGTGTAAGTATATGGGAGTAGGAGTGTGCATATTCACATTTGTTACATCGAAACCGCTCTCGAGAGGTGGGAACGTTAACTTTTCAGTGGGAGCTGCAATGGGAGCTAGGGATAGTTCGGGAGCTTTGGAACCTATTTTTCTGGAGTTACAACATTCCCACAATTGACTTAGCACCAAAAAAATATCTAGTTCCCACCAAAATGACTCCAAATCATCCATAAATGTTGTTCCTCGGGCCTCCTTTTCACTTCGTCATTGTAGTTTGTTGTTTTTTGTTGAGAGCAAGAGAGCGCACAGTTGAGAGTGCAAAGTTGTTTGTTGTTTATAATTTTATTCGTTTGCGACCAGTGGTTGAGGGAGCAGTTCTGTCGTCCAGTGTAACCTTTGCGTCTACAACCTCATCATCTCAGTAAGTTATTTATCGAAGGCTATGCCAAAATGTGTTTGCATAGAAATTTTTTTAAAGGTTTTTTAAATGTATAGATTGCGTTAGGGATGTGAATCATGGCAATTGTTGAAAAAAGGGAATTATGAAGTTGTCACAGTTTCTTCATATTTTAGTATAATTAGTACAAAATCATAATTACGTCTCTGTGGTATGCAAGCTTCATAAATTCATAATAGGAAGAATTCATAAAAATGCTTCATGAGTCCTAGACTAAACAAGCAGTTGTGGATAATTCTTATGGAACCTCTATTTCTAAAGATCCAACCTTGAGGTTGGGGAATACAAATTCTGTAGAGAAATATGTTGAAATGCCCACAAAACATGAGCCTATGTTGAAACCTTTGCAAGAAGAAAGGACAAATACATCCTTAACATAGATATCCTTAATTGAGAAACTAGAGCAATCTCTTGATGGGTTAAGGAAGCGTGTGGCACCTCGACGTAAGGGCGATATCTGGGATGTCATGTTTATGAGTATTACTTTTGTTGTTTATGTATATATATCACAGATTATTGTGTGTGCATATTGTACGTAACACTCAATGCTCAAACATTAGAGTTGCTTTTTCAATTAAGAATAACTAGAGAAACATATGTAAATTTACCCCTTTGTATTTTTAAGCCGGATTGTTTCAAAGGTTGTTTAAGCAACTATATAATTAAAAAAATACATTTTATTTTTATTCTTTTTTATTTTTTTATTATATAATATTATCGCTCCCAATTAGTCATTTCCTATAATTTTGGGGAAACCTCTAGCTGTTCCATACACTCATACCCAAGTTCCCAATGTTCTCACGTTCCATAAACTCATGCAATATAGATATTCATGTATTCACTCGAATTTCAATAATTATGATTTAAAATATATGAACTTATATCTTTAATAAATTATTATCTATATTATTACTTGTTTTTTCTTTCTTCTCGTGATTTTAAAACAAATTATTATTATATTCTAATAAATATGTTAGGAATTTAAAAAAAAATGTTTTTTAAATTATTTGTCTAAACAAATAATGTATACTTAAAATGGGTTAAATCATTTGTTTCGAGGTTTCAATATTTTCATAAAAGTAAAAAACGGTCAAACGTATTCATTTCTTCAAATTAGTAAGGAATGTGTTGTATTTATTATAATATATAATAATATGATAATAATAAAGTTAAATATTTTTCAAATAAGAGTCGCTCTTTAGCCCAATATGGTAGAGATGTTGTAATGTCTTGTCCTGTAAACATTTTGACTAGGTCAAACAAATAAATAAATTTATATATATATATATATATATATATATATATAATATGGAGTTGTCAGCCCCAAGGATTAGCTCAGTTGGTCAAAATCAGTGCCTCGTCGTTCGGGAGGTCACAGGGTCCATTTTGCCTGAAGCCCTTGGGGTTAGGCCTTGCTAGTGGGCCACGGGGCTAGATTTCCTTCGGGGTCAATCAACTCAGATTTTTCCGTGGACGTAGCGACCACCCGTTGACCAAGGTGTTCGTGAACCATAGCCCAAATATATATATATATATATATATATATATATATATATATATATATATCTATATATATATATATATATATATCTATATCTATATATATATATATATAATGGAGTTGTCTTTAGTGCGACTTTTTGGGTTTTTCGGTGCTGGAATCCGACAGAAAAATTTGAGGTGAAATATTCATTTGTGTTATTTAAATTGGTTTTTTGACTATATATATGGATTCAACACCCTCAAAAACCCCTAAGGCACTTCGATTGTGCAAGGGTTACCCATCAAACTTATGATTTCAATAAATTCTTGCTGGATTTTAGAGGAATTAGACTGGAAAAACCCATCGGAAAAGCTTCCAAAAAGTCGCACTAAAGACAACTCGTATATAGAACTAATAATTAAAATAAAATTGAGATAAAATAGTCAATTCATATTTGGTGTTTTCTTGCTCTAGATTTTGATAACTTGTGGTAGATATGTTGTAATATCTTGTCTTGTAAACATTGTGACTGGGTCAAATTACATTAAAAAAAAAAAGATAAAATAAAAAATCGAATTAATAATTAAAATAAAATTGAGGTAAGGACTACATCTTCATCATGTCCAATAATCACCCTGATCGAGGTAGGGAATTGAACCAGTGACTTCACATCAAAGAGTGCCTTAACAAAGCACCCGAGCACTATCTATCCAAGACCCCGTGGACTTGCCCATGGGAGATATATATATATATATATATATATATATATATATATATATATATATATTCTACTAGCCTAGATCGATCTTAACTCTAGATCTATCAAGCGCCAAGAGGGATCAAATCTCTTTTCACTCTAAAAAATGTTTGCACCTCAATAAATTTAATCCTTCTTGGTGCTTGGTAGATCCGGAGTTAAGATTAATCTAAATTGGTATAAAAAATATATAATTCAATAAATTCATCTTTCAATAATCTCTTGGTAAATTACTTTGATCTCAAATAAATTGTGTAGAAATAGAAAACAATTCAATTAAAGCATTCTCCTTACATGTATTAGAATATAATATTTATTGCGTGGATACTTCCACTAAATCTAAATCAATGTCAAAAGTGAATTTATTAGAGTATATAATAGATAATGCATTGGCACTTTCATTGGATGTAAATCAATGCCAAAAGTGCATTTAGTAGAGTATGTAATAGATATTTCATAGGCACTTACATTGATTGTATTTGAAATCATTTTATTAAATTTGTGTTTTCAGTTTGCACTTATAGAGACCATGAGGTGTTTTCATATTTGTGATATTTAAATTGGTAGCCAAAATCATTTAATACGTTGGCCTGTACAATAAATTTTCACCAAAAATTGGAAAAAAATTATTAAATTATGTGCAGTGAGTTTGTACATATAAAGGTCACGAGCTCTTTCCATGGTTGTGATATTTAAATTGGTAGTTGTTGATCGAAACGTATCATTAGGAAAGCTCTAGAAATCGAAAATCACCTTAACAGTGTTAATCGAGAAGACATATATCAATTGAACTAATTTGGAAGCCCGCTATCCATTTTCTATCTTCTAAATCTAATTCCCCTGACCTTTATATTAGTAAATCCCACCCTCCCCCGATTCCTTCCTCTTAACCCTCTTTTCTTCTCCTTGTTCCTTATGTTCAACCTAATCTTTCTTCCTTCCTTTTTCTCCTAAAATGTTTCCTAATATAATTCATTTATCTTTTTGTCTTTTTTTTTTCTAATTTATTTAATTCCAAGTTTAATGCTTTAATTTTTCTAATTTTTTCCTGATCCAATTAAAATTTATGTCAATTCTAGTCCATACATATATATATAGACACACGCACAAACTTATGGAATTGGTTTTTGGTAAAAAAAAAAGACCTTTGACTTCAATTAAAACCAAGAAGGTTATAAAGTTTTTATTTGTATTAAAACAAATTTGTGAAAATTAAAAATTAAGTTTAAACTTTTTAAAAAATAATATTTCTTTCTCAGAGCGTGATTAATCACATCATTAGTTGTTTAGATCATTATTGGCTATAAATATAGATTTGACAATTTTTATGAGATTTAAATTCTATTTGTCAAAAAAACCCCATATATATATATATATATATAAAACGTCTGTCAAGATTATTAACTATAATCTTGATTTGATGGATGCACAATGTATCTCTAGTTATAATCATTAATTTTTGTATTATATAAAGCACAATCATCACATATTATTTTATACAGCGTATGCAAGACCTTTGTGTGTTGTTATGTTTTTATCATTGGAAAGATACAAGGTGCAAAGGTATGTATTTAGATAGAATGTGATCATCACATATTGTTTTATACAACTACTCTATCGGAAAGATATGATCTAGTACGCATTGTGGTAAAATTATTTGTACTAAAATTATTATTATTGTCCTTCTATACGCAGGTTATATTGTAATTGTTTCATAATAAAAGAGGTTTGACTTTCAATTAGTTTTGAAAAATTTATGCATATTTTATAAAGATTATTAAAGTTTTGAAAAAAATGCATATTAAACTAAATATTTTGAAAATTAAAAATAAATTTTGAATTTTTTTAAATTTGAATTTTTATGTTCTGGTTGGATCATATAAACGAAATGACTAATTTTATGGAGTTATAAATAGAATTGATAAGAAATAAAATTTATTTCAAAAATAGAAAAATAAAAAAATCTATATGCCACCAAATGTCATAACAGTGCACACATCAAATCTCAAAATTTATGAAAATTTGATTTCTAAGTAAGTGTGTCATTAATTGTCGTGGGTTATATTCAAATCTCAACTAAATAAGTATCGATTTGAGAGCTACACGGATTAACTGCCATCATTTCCTTTAAATTTTTAAAGCATATGTTTAAACGACCAACATTTGAATTTGATTCGTTAATTTGACTTATAAATCGAGTGTTAATAGGATTTTAAAAATTATGCAAAGATTAGATATAAAGTTTTTATACATTTAATTTTGTTTTAATTTTTTTAATATTATGACCAACTTTTCATATATATATATATATATATATTTGTCACATTTTTAATTAAAAACTAATGTAAAAAAAACCATTAAATGTTTTTTAAATCACAAAATACATTAATGTAAAAAGAAAATGATTATTTTTAAATCACCAAATACATTTAATTAATTGATTAATTTATTACAAAGACATTCATTGATTTTTTAATTGAATTCTTAATTATTGAAATATCTCTGGGAAAATTGTGTGGCTTCGTATTCTATAGTAAGTTTATTATAAAATTATATTTTATATTAAACTTAATAATATATATATATATATATATTTTTTTTTTAAATATGGAAAGCAATATTCTATTGAACATTTTCGTTATTTTTTTAATATTTTATAAAAATATTTTACATTATAATAATTTTAAAAATTAACATAAAAACAATGTTCTTTATTATAACAATGTTCTTAAGATAATTGAAATTGATTTCTATAGTACGTATTATTTGAATGTTTCAATTTATTTTTAAAATATTGAATTTATTTATAAAAATGTAATTTATTTTTTTTTAAATTCTAATATTTTATAATAAAATATTATTTGAGTTTGATTATGTTATATTTTGATATTAATTTTTAATATTATATTAATTTAAAATTATATTAATATATTGTAAAAATTATTTGAGTTTGATTATGTTATATTTTGATATTAATTTTTAATATTATATTAATTTAAAATTATATTAATATATATATTTGCATTATGTATATGATGGTTTTAAGGCTAATTATTGGATAATACTTTTGATTTATTTTTGTTTAAAAGTCAATTATTGTGTAACAACAAATACCAAATGATTTGCAATGGATCTTGGATGTGAGCAAAAATCATAACCTAATGTGTTCTAATTTCCTTGTGTTTTTGTTACGTTAAGTTTGATTTTAACTTGCAGTGTTTTGTTAAATATAATATCTCCATTTTATGAATTTTGCATTTGAATTATGAAATGTTTTTATATTTAAATTCAAATTAGGCGACTAAAATTTATAATTTCAATAAATGTTTATTAATAATATCTAAGTGTATCTTCGATGGGGGTGATGGACATTACACGGGGCACCTTGTGGCCCTTGATGACCAACAGTTGGCACCCGAGTTGAGGGTCACCCCCCTCCCCTCTCACTTCACTTGTTGTACGAGGAAGAGTAATGGTATGCGTGTGGAATTTAGTAGTGCCTCGACCAACGCGGTAGAAGTCATTCTAAGATCGAGGGTGGTCGACAGGGACTTCATTCATGTTTCATTTCGTCTTCATACTCTTGCCTGGTTATTTTCTCGCCGGAGAAGGAAGTCATGTCGCTTCCATTGGGTAAGGTAGTGCCCCCAAAAACATGATTCACCCCTAGGTTGTTGGCTATATAAATTGGTAACTTTCCTCCTGCAATGGTGTTCTTTGAGTGGTTGTTGACTATGGTTCCCGATGGAATTGGTCTTCGAGAGCTTCTGGTTGATTTGTATATTGGTGTTATGCAGTTGTGGGTCTTTCGGTGGTTGGAATGGACCGCGTCGACAATGTTTCTCCTGGGAGGGGTGGCGGTTCTGTATATGGTTTTCGTCCTTTGGCTTTTGGGCCTATGATTGGGTTGTTTGGATTCTTCGTGTGAGGTTTTCTGTGTCTTTCGGGGGAAAGGAAGCAAGAATCTTGGAGGCAGAAGTGATATTTAGCTATTGTTGTGGTTGGGGGGTAGGTCCTCAGAGTGTGGTGGGCAATTATGTGCTTCTTTTGGCCCTTTGACGTTCGAATTATTCGAATTTCAGTACTTCTCTGTGTTCGATCCTAGGGTGGCTTGATTGGTGGGGTGGAAGATATTTTGAGTCTGTGTGGTGTTGTTCAGTTTCGGTTAGTACAAGCCAGCAGCCCTATTTGGGAGGCTATTGGCTTCTGCACTAGGTGCGGCGGGCCTGGTGAGTGTGGGTTGGGTGTGCCTGCAAGGTCTTCTGCATTATAGGTGAATTTTCTAGTTCAGCCCCAATGCGTCCAGCCCCGAGAAGAGGGTGGTCCTCCCTCCCTCCAAATCCCTTCTCAGCAGGACGCGAGGACGGGGCTTCTCAATTGTAGGACACAGAGTAGGGGGTGGAGTTGTATGTGGCTTGTCGAGGTGGAAAGTCGGCAGGAAGCTCCTGGAGGATGGTGGGTTGTGTGTGGGGTGGTCGAGGGCGTGGTGGCTCGGCGAACAACCCTGGGGGTTGATCGTCGCGAACACCATTGACGGACAGGGCTCGACGGCATAACGGATCGAGACGACGAGGGGGTGCAGAGTCTTCGGCTCCTGGTTCGAGGGTCATTCAACATTGTTGCTTGGAAATTTGTAGAGACTTGATTCAATTCCCGCTGGAGCGATTGGAAACTATTGAAAGGATATGACGTGAGGAACATGCAGAACTGGGAGTTACCTTAGATCAATTGCACTACATTTGGGAGTGTATTGTGGTGATCTAGAGAGGACAAAACTTGCTTTTGGAGAAGCTGGAGAAGTTGGAGTTCTGGGTGGATCATTTCGAGGAGCACGTCCAATGCTCTTTTTGACCTACGCCTCCTCCTGGGACAGCCCCAGACAACACAACCTCCATCACATTGTATGACTAGCATGATTACAGGTGTTTTCTATGTTTTACTTGTCTTCTGGTGCCTTTGGACTACTTGGTTTTGGACGATGTCCTTAGTTTCCTTTTTGTACTTTTATCATATGTTGTATGTGGTGGTCAACAAACTTGGCGGCGTGAGACCATCTGTTTTTTTCTGCTACTCTTAATATACATATTTTTGAAGAATGAATAGAATTTTGACTTACAAAAAAATATCTAAGCTTAATTTTATATATCAAATTAAATATTATATTAATAATAATTTAATCTTTAAACTCAACAAATCTTTTTTTCTAAAAAAGTTTTCTTATCTCTCTTTTTTCCTCTTAAAAAAAATATCTATAATATATAGATAGAGATAATATTATTGATACTCCACAGTGGCAAAAACTCTAAATGAAATGTTTATTCTTTTTCGTTTGAATTATAAATATCCAGTATTAGATAAAGTAGTTTTCAAGTTAGACTTGAGATCAATCCAATTTCTACCATCATAATTCTTGGTAATGAGGTAATTCTCATGTAAAATTAATAAAAAAATAAAAATTGTTGTTTTGTTGATGAGCATTTTTATATGGTTTTAAATTGAATTGTGAGATATAAAAATTATATTAAAAAATACAAAATCTAAAAAAAAAACTATTCTCCAAGTGTTATAATAATTTAGATTTTGTTACAATACCATGGCTTATTAATACCACATGGCCAAAAATCATAACCCATTTCAAAATCAAAATTTTTTATAAATATTTTATTTTAATTTAAATGTTATAAAACTAAAACTTAATACTTACAATATAACAAGATTCTTAACCATCGATATTTACCACCATTTTACTATGGATATTATTAACTTGTAAATAGGTTTTATTACAATACCATGGGCTAATATTATGCCTTATCAATACTACTTACCCAAAAACCATAACTCATTTCAAAATCAAAATATTTTACAAATACAGATAAAGAAGCAATTTGTCCCATAGGATATCTTTAGCCTTAAAATAATTTCTTTCTTTCTTTCTTTGGAAGAAGCTCTTATTACATTGAATTTTCATATGAGTTATATATATATATATATATATATATATATATATATATATATATATATATATATATATATATAATTAATTAATTTAAAATTATTAATTATTGGTACTAAGTAGCAAATTTTCATATTACACTCATTTAATTAGATTTGTATTCTATGTTTTCTTTTGCTTTATTACCTTATTTTATTTTTTTAATCTAATTTCAACTATTTTTACCTTATTTAAACTAATAATTTAACCTATTAATTATAATATTTATTTAATATTTTAATATAAATAATTAACCCTTATCTCTATCATAAATATTTCCATTTGACCAAAATCTATTATATTACTATGCCACTTTTGACCAACATCTATCATTTAATTTTATATAAGTAATTAATTGTTATCTTTGAAAGTGTTAATCTCAATTTAACCAAAATCCTATTATTTTATTATTTAGTGAGTTTCACCAAATATTTTAATTTAATACTTTATTAATTTTATTAATCATATTTATTATAATTTGAACTTCCCCTCTAATATTAATAATTATTAATAGATTATTTTAATTTCAGAATGGAAACTTTTGTAATTCATAATGTTATTGAGAGAATCCTTCAAGTAAATGGCATTTCAATATTTCTTGTCTACGCTTTTTGAGCCACTTAGTGTGGTTCATCATCATTATTTGTCACATTCCCTTTACATCCCCTTTAGGCTATTTATTAATTTATGCTCAATTTAACCAAATCTTGTAATTTTAATTTATTCTTCGGGATTTAATTTTTTTATTAATTTAATTATATGTTAATTCTATTAGTTGTATTCATATAATTGATCTTATTTATTCTAATTTAACCTTCCCCTCTAAAATTAATAATTATTAATAGAATTCTTTTAATGTTCATTATCTTTCACATTCTCCTTACATCCCCTAACGGTCATACTCTTTATCTATGTATTTGTGGTTTAGCACTCTTCATATCAATAATATAGCTTTATGTCACTAAAGATGGCTGAAATATTCCCCTGGATCATCACACACCTTAGTGATACTATACAATACTCCAAAAGAAGCTCTCAACATCAACATAATTATGACTATGAAAACCTACATGCTTAAAAACTCATAGGGTTTGTTTTCCTATTCCCTCTATATTTTTATAGAGGTGGTGCTCCTCTATTGACTCTGATATGCATATAAATTGAATATTAAAGATTAAGAATTCAACACATGCACCTGTGAGTGGACCAGGTGTTTTTCAAAGTAAAGAATAAAATAAAAATAAATAAATACTCTCACACATTGTAACCCATAAACACATGTGAGGAAACACATTTGAAGCAAATACAACTAGATGGAAATAGAAAATTATCGTCCATACATTCATAGAACTATAAAATGATATCATGCATTCAAAATCATAAGGGAATAGGAAAACATTCACGAGACTCCTACTTCTTATTTGAAAATTAAAGTTTCAAAATTACAAAGGAAATGACTACCTGAAATAAGCTCAACCAAAAACTACTTTACAGACTTGAAATCTCAGAATAAAGTTAAGTACCTAAAGCACATTCACAAAATCATGGTACTTAATTGTAAAAATAAAATGCATTTACCCCTAAGGGACTAGGATTGGGCTCATGTGGACAAATAGTAATGATAAAAGGCACTTGGAAGAAAGAGAGAAACACAATGAGGAACTGGCTTTAAAAAACATATAACAGTTCAATAAAGTCAAATAAATTGAAGATTGATAAGAGTGTAGTGAATTGCTTCAAAAGAAAATAAACACACAAAATTGCAAAAGGATTATAGGTGGAATGAACTCTCTCTCTCTCTCTTTGACACAATTGTTGTAGAAGAAGTTAAATAGAATCAGCTCCTAGGTCGTTTGTTAACCTAACTGCTCAAGCAATTATTTTGGATCAATGAATTCAATCAATAATTTCTTAAGCCATTGTCCAATGTATTTGCTCATAGGGCGAACAATTATAACTTTTTTTACTCTCAAATTGAATATGTTCTTTTTTCTATTTCTTTGGCATCTAAATGCAGTTGCATGATGTTTTCCATTTTATAATTATTATCATTAACAAATGTAACTAGCCATATCTTGATTTAAGCCTCGAAAAATTTTGCTAGATTGTCGAAGTCGACCACCAATGAAATTCTAATATTGTTCAGTATTTATTTTAAAATGTCCTTAGGGATCGTCAAGATTTCTTAATCATTAAAGGGTGATTAAGGTCTTTAACAACTTTAATGGCTTTAAAGAAAATATTGTTTATGTGGTCATCAATGCTTTTTCATTCAACAAGGGCTTTTTCAAGCATCTTAATCCTAGTGGAACATCCTGCTTGGATTTGTTTAATTCCTTTTGGAGCAAGAAGACCTTATTGATGTCTCTGAAGTTCAATGAGAGAGTTAATTTTATTCACAAATGTATTTAAATAATGTTCAATATTTTTTTATTATATTCCAAGTCCCTCTATAGATACTTAGAAAATGTTTTAAGTATTTGGGATAAATTACTCTATTGCAAAGAAACGTCCCAGGCTTCCTCCGTGATTTCAAGTCACTTATTTATATTCATTGCAACATATGACCTGATTCCATTTAATAATTGTGCCACTTTCTTGATTCTTTGGGGCATGTCAGGTGTTGATATCACTTCTAGTGCTTAAATGGATAATGGAGTCATGAATATGTGTGTTGGATTAAAATCTTCTCCAAGCTCCTGTAACCTTCTCTTTAATCTCAAATTTCCAGCTTATTGCACTCTGAAAAAATGAGCAAGATCATTTTTTTTGGTCTAATGCAGTTTCAAGAGTCCAAAGGGTCCAAATCCTAAAACATCAATTTATCTTTTTGGTCAACTCACTATCTTTTCTTTTTTATTTACACCTTCTCCAATTGAAGCTTCTTGGTAGAACTATCATAATGACTGTCTTACATGGTCAAGATTGCTCTTCAAATGAAGTAGGACATTCAGCAGCCAACTCTTCAAAAATCCTTGGGGCTTCTTACATTCTAGTCATTACGCTTTCTAGGACTATAGTGTTATCTACCTCCATATCCATGGGTCCTTTTGCATTTCGCAACACCTTTTTACTCAAACTCTTGCGTTTAGATTATGAGAGTACATGTGACTTCTCAAACGAAACATGAGAGGTGGTTCCTCCCCATTGCCATTGCCAAAATATTGGTTGTTACTATCAAATTATGAAATGATCAAACCAGTATTTAATGTTATAAAGGTTTAATGTTTCATATGTAAAAGATTTAAATGTCTCATATGTAAAATATTTAAATGTCTTATATATGAAATATTTTAAAGTTATTAAGGTGATTTTTCTGATAAACTTAGTGTTTCTAAGGTTCAATATCTCTCTCGTGATTATATATAAGAGTGAGATTTAATATATATATATATATATATATATATATATATATATATATATATATATATATATATATATATATATATATGAAAGATTGATCTAGCAACCATAAAAATTGGTATTACAAGTTTAACATGATAAATAATTCTAATATATGATAAATATTTTTTTTGTAAGCTTGGCAGGACTCTTCTATTTCATTTCAAAAGGTAGACATGAATACATACACATGCAACCATTGTTAGATGGCATCAACCTGTCCACTAGGAAACCAAATATGTTGGCCATCTAACTGCATGATAAGCCATCCAAAATTAAAATGTTTTTAGAATGTCTAAAAGTGCAATATAATTTTGAATATCTTTGACAATATTAATATCTAGATATCTACAACAACAAGTAAACTTTTTATAATGATCATAATTATATCATTATATTGTTTGTCATCCATATCGATGCATTTGGAGAGGAAAAAGTGGAGGAATCAATTCACAGAACCATTTTTACCAGCGGGACCCAGTTTCACGAAACGGGGTCTGAAACTATCCAGAAGTGTTTTGAGGCATCAAACAATGTTTCTTGGGTTAAAAATTTGCCTCCTTAGTGTTGCACCTTTTCATGTTATTCTACTGATCCAGGAGGATCTTCAGAAGTAATAGTGGCATGGTACAAAGGCTAAAAAATTCAAAGTGGTAGAATCTCTACAAACTTAGCGTCAAATCAAAGTGTTGATCGTCCTGATTCCAACGGTGTGAAAGGCACTCAAATCTGAGCTTGTATGTAGAAGTTAGAGAAAGTCAAAGTTCAAGTTTGACTTGGATAGGTGGTAGAGGAAAGGACGTGGTAGAACTCTTTAGCGAATGGGGAAGTGCCAAGTGGCAGGGTGCCATTGGCCCCACAATTCACTGATCGCACAAGGCAAAGGTTTGCGGGTTAAGGAATCAGCCCCGAGCAAGCATGGAGTGCGATGTGATATCACACATTTCATATCACAATTGCAGAGGGAAGAGCTTTACGAATTGGTCCCGGCAGAGTCAGGTTGTGATGTGATAATCACATATTGCAATAGCAAATGGAATGACATTATAGAATCATCCATGATAGGATCAGGTTGCAATTTCGATATTGCATATCGCACATCACACCATGTAGTATCCCGATAACAAGTACCACCCGGTTCCGCCGATTGCAATTTTCGATGGGGTTTTTGGATCCGAAAATTTATGTGTTTCGATTGATAATTCTGTCAAGTCCACCTTTATCGTGGATCACTCATCACTTGTTGTAAAAGCTTGGGCATATCTACCGATTTAAATCTGTTAATACGTCGGTTTCCATGTTAAAACCGTCGTGTGAAGTGTTAAATGCGCAGTTAAGGAATTAAGCAGGAAATAGATTATGGGATTGTTTTCTGGTGGTTTGTACTATGTTTAAACATGTTGTTACCTTCATACTATTCTAGTCCCGAGACGCTCTGTTTGAAACAACCACGCGCCTGTCTTCGGACTAATATGTCGATTGTTGAAATGACCTGCTAAACTTGTCATTTTGTTTAAACTGCTCAGATTGTTAAGGATCCTGCCCACCAGCATATAAATTGGGCATATGCATAGCGAGAAGGGGAGCAGCTATGGGATTTCTCATAGTACCATTGCAGAGCAGCGACACCTGCTCCTGGTAGGTGGCCAGAACCTTGCCTCAAGTATCTAAAGTTTTCGAGAGGTGCAGGAATCCCTTTTATCAGAATTGGGCGTTCGAACAGGCATTTCTGCACGATTTTCCACCAGGTTTTTAGTGATACTTTATATTTCTAGATCCGGGCTCTCCATTTGTTAGCTATCTTCCAGATTGGAGGTATAAGGGTGTTTATGTAAAATCTACTTATACTTCTTATCCTTTCATGCCCCTTTATAAATGAAGGCCTCCCCATTGTTGAGTCGAGCCCGGAGACGTAGTCCAAACTGGATAGACTCTGTAATCATATCTCTATGTCTTAATCTCATGCGTGATTATGTATTTACTCTTTGTTTATAAGCTTATGTTTCATGGTTTTTAATAAGCTCAATTGCATGTAATTCCAATACATCTATAAGAAAAAAATCCTAGATAAAGTGGTATCAGAGAAGAGCTTAGTTGATGTGAATTGCATGAGTACGCTAACTAGAAACAAGCTTCAGAAGATGTGCCCTACGAAAAGGAGACATGTCAGATTTTGAAGCACGTTGGGAAGAGAAGCGGTCTTTTTCTGATAGGAAATTGCATGTGTGAATGACCAAATGTGCAACCGTAGAGGATGATAAAGAAATGCATGAAGCCTTCCAGAGGATGTCCTGAATGGTGGACATCGTGTATGGTGCATATGAGAAAATAAGAGAGGAGGATAAAGGAAGATCAAAGAGCGATGCTTCATCCACATCTTTTGATGCTTATGCATCTTATTCATCACCGTCCTCATCTTTTCATCCCTCGAGTGAGGAGATTCACCAAAGGCTTCAAGAAGAGAATGTTGAATTGAGGGGGCTTCTACAAGAAGAAGAAGGTAAAGCAGATCTGGAGGAAGAAGACTTATTGTAGTTGTTATCACTCACGTTGTTCCCTAAGCTCCTCAAAGGGAATACGGCCGAGGTAACCACTAACCAATCTTTGGGCCATAGATTCTAGCCAATCTACAGCCATAGAGGGCTCTCTCTTTATGATTTAACTTTGTTTTTGTTATGTTAGGCTAGATATGAAGTGCAGGGTTTTGTTCTAAATTTGGTTGGATGATGATTTCAGGCAGATCTGGGATGCAGTCTCAGAACAGTCTAAACTATTGGGCAATGGAGTCAATGGTGGTGTACTGTTGTAGGTGTTTCATGGAAAAATGTAATGCTACAGAGCCAGACAGGCATTTATGGAACAATCCTTGAAATCTGAGATATGGTGGCATGAAATCAGGGAATGAAAGGCAATCAAGGATCTTTCACTATGCTGATAGAGGGAAAGTGTGAGAATATTATCTAGGAGCAATTAAGAATTCCTAAACAGCATTCATAATGAGAGAATTAGTGCAAACATGAGCAATTAAGAATTCATATTTATGACCAATTCCGAAGAAAACATAATTAGAAACAGGGATTGAGCAGAGGGTGTATTTAAACAAGTCCTGAGCTATTCTTCTTCTCTGTTTCTAAGATTATGAAACATATATGTGAATTTTGTAAACAAAGAAAAGACAAAACATGGTTTAGGAAAACTTATTGTTCCGTTAAACGACACAGGAATTCTGTAGCATAACACAGTTGATTACTTTCACATCCAGACAGTGCAAAGACCATGAACTTCACCGGCCATTTTATTATATCTTCTGAGAATTTACAGTGCAGTGTCTTATAGAGAAAATCACCAATGACCAACCCCAAATATGTTCTGTGGGGAGGTATATATACAAAAATGAATTAAAAAATATCTAGCTGATGAGTTAATAACTCATAACTTCTTTACCAACTCTTGAGGAATAGTAGATGAAAGAGTAAAAGATGCAGTAGATATTTAAGGTATTAGCTATCTGTTCTGTCAGAGAATTTAGACTTTTGGGATCAACCGAGTCGGCTGAGGCTGTGCTTTTAATTTGCATTTTTTGGGCTTGCTGCCCTGGTGCTTTGCGGAGTCACTGCTTTGTTATCCTGCTTTCGGTATGCATACTTGGCCTTTTTATAAAATTGTCGTAGTCATATCTTGACTCCCTCTGCCTGCTATCTTTTCTTTAGTTCTCTGTTTCCAGCATTGCCTCTTGCGAATTTTTGGGTTTTGCAGGTAGTCGAGCAATGGGAAGCTCTCCTTTTTGAGTAATTTTTTTTAGCAATGCGCGATTAGCAAACTGCCTCTGTTTCTCGATTCAGGGATTTTTTCACGCGATTCTCACCCTTTGCGCCTTTTCTGTGATGACGTCAGCATGACGTCATCGGCAGGTCCCAGGTACGGCAGGGTGACATGGCAGTGACATCAGCAGAGGACAGGTGGTGGATGACATGGCAGTACGGCAGGGTGATGTGGCAATGATGCCAGTGAGACGACGTGGCACAGGACAAAAGGCGATTTGCAATTTTATCAGACCGCCTTCTGTACGGGGGAGGTATGTGTCAGAGCCCTCCCGATGCAATAAAAGGCGGACACGCATCCTTTGTACGACGGCAAAACCGTCGTGCCATCGGACGCTAACTCTCGTGCGTCGGGGGTGCCCCGAAATCCACCTGGGCCGTTGGATCTAGGAGGGCGGATCGGAGGGCCAACGGAGCGCGGAGCTGGCGGCAGGTTAATGTACAGGGACCCGCTATATATTATATTGATTTATTTATGTGGTGGGGGGTTCAAACCTTTGGAAAGCGGGTTTTATGTGTTATGTGCGCTAGAGAGGAGTTTAATGTTTAATAAACATTTAAACACCAAAGTTTAAATATGAACGTGAAGGGTGTAGTAACACATTTTAATGAGCGGAGAGGTGGGTAGCGGTTGTTAATTCAACCAAAGGTTAAACTAACTCCAGGTTAAGACGCGAAAGGGTTCATAATAGTCCTAGATGGACTACTATTTCCCAAGACTGCATTATAAGGCTATAGTGCCATGGGGTGGGAATATTTATTATATTTTTTTTTGGAATTTTATATAGCTTTTTGCAGCAATAGGGATAGGAACATAGGTTAGGGAGCTATATAAATAGAATTAGAAGTTAATATGAGTTTGCGGGGTGAAAGAGTAGGGCAGAGGTTAAGTTTATGGACTAAAACTTAGACATAAGAAGTGAATGGAATGTGGAGAAAGGATTTTTACACCAGGAATGTGGCTTCGTTTCACTGAAGAAAGTCAAAGCTTGACTTAGTATTTTACAAAAATGAAGTGATAACAGGACTGGTTGGGCAGATCCCAAGGTCCTCAAGGGGATGTTAGTGAGTGATTTATGGGGGAATAGAAGGGGAATTAGACATTCTTCCAAAGTTTTGCCATCAAAACAACTACTTTTCCACTTCTGTCATTGATGAGAGGAGCTCTCCTTTGATAAGACAAAACTAATCAAAACCTTGCTTTTGCAACTTCAAACTACCTACTCAGCCTAATACACCTAACATTTTTTCTTCCTTTTGAATGGGTGCACTTAGACTTGCAGACCCTGATTATCTTCTTTTCTTTTGACTGCCCTCCTATCTAAAGGTACCCTTATCTCTTCCAAGGGCCCAGATTAGGCAGTTGGGCTCCTTCATTTCTATACCTAGCTACTCATCTGCCAAGCTTAAGCTGTTTGGACAGGCACTTTTTCTCTATTCTACAACAACAATTTAAACATGGCATGGTCTAGATTGCACTGTTGGGCCACCCATCAAGTGTGAAAACAACAATACTTGCACATTGTGGACTTGCAAATAAGGTAGCAGTGGCATTTTGACTAGCCACTTTCCTGGTCTTTCTTTGGGGTTCATTTCTATTATTTTTTCTGACCAATTCATTTTCTTGCCTTTTGATCATTCTTTTAAGGCATACCCTCTTTACATTTTTTTAATTTTCTCCGTCTCTTTTGAAATATGGAACCTTTGCAACATGGAAAGGATGAACATATTTGGCACTTCCCAGTCAATCATGAAAAATGACACCTATTGGTATAGGAACCTAACAATGGCTCCACTTGGGAATGGCTTTCCCTTGTGGAAAGTCAAAAACAGCAGGTTAGATGGCCTTCTGTATAACTTTCACTCTTCTCTAAAACTTTCCTGTTGCGGGTTTCTTTATTTGCATATATGACAGCACACTTGTGGAGCTTCGGGCCTTCTCTTCGGGCTTCAGCTGCAGCAAGTTACTATCCAAACTAAACTAAAATCCTACCTACTTATCCTAATCAGCTTTCTGACTATTGGTTAGGTAAAATGAAACAGCCAGTGCAACCACTTAAGCATTATATACATCAGTGACCTTTGCTGTCTGTATTTGATGGTGTTTAAAACTGAGATCTTAAAATCAAATCTGGCTTTGTTAAACTTTGAGAAGATAGGGAAACTCCTGATCTCCTTTGCTGAATCTAGAAATTGTACAAAAGGATCTTGCAAAATATATACACTACTCCTGAGCTGAATTAAACAACTGTGCAAATGTTCTAGATAGCTTTCATGCCATGAAACTGAAATATCATCCTTGTCTTCACCACCCTTCATGCTTTCAACTGCTGTTTGCGATGATATTTTAACTGACTGTAGGGCTTGTCTGTTGCAACTATTATCATCTTGATTAGGACCTTCATGGTCTGTTAATGGAGGAGAACTCTGATTTCTTTCCTCATTCAACCTGTCAGCTATTGGATCATAGAGAGTTTGGAAGGACTGCTGTAGTTTATTACATACATGTTCAAATGGAACTTGACAGATTCCTACCAGTTGTTCTTCTTTTTCTTTGAATAATTCAGATGATTCAAAACAAAAGGGCAAGGAACCAACTTGGATTTTTTGATCAGCTGTTGCTGCTTCCAAGCCTTTTTCTGCAATCTGATGTTCAATGGGATTCTGGGACAACAAATTTAGATATGAAAAATTTTGAACAAAGATTTGATTGCTTTCCAGATGGTCAATACCAAAGCTTTTTGATATTTGAATTTTAGTGGCATGATAGTTATCTCCGATAAACTGAAAAGACTCAAAACAAAATGGCAAAGTTCCTTCACTTATTTCAAAATTTTCTGCACTTTCCTCCTCATTCTTATTGCTGAAGTGAACAAGTTGATTAGTACTTTGAAGCTGTTGAACCTGCATCTCTTTGTTTTTGCCCAAATTATCTTCTGATTCGTCTGCGAGGTTAATTTGGATCTAAAAAACATAATCATCATCATATTGATCATATTTGGGCACATTATTAAAAGAAGCCATTTTATCGAATACCCATAGTAAATTAGGGGATTGCTCCTCCACAGATTGTTCTGTGAATCTGTTTTCTGATCTATGGTTGGTTGAATTGGTAAAAATCTGTTCAGAAATGTCAACCCTTTCTTCTTGTGGAGCAAAAGTGTCATGGTGATCCAAACATTCAACTTTCATTTTCTGCTTTAAATCCTCTACTTTCTTTATCAAGATATCAAGTTCTTCCTCTTTTCTGCTTTCAGCTTCCTCTCCCTAACCTTCAGATTAACCTCTACATCTACTGCCATGTTCTCCATCTGTTGCATAGTGGAGGGGTTTCTCTCTCTCAGATGAAATTCTATCTCTGAATCAAATGCTCTTAGATAATGCAGTAGAGCCAAATCAGGGGGAGGTTTTATATTCAATGGTAATGAATGATAGATTTGATTGAATCTGTTTGAAAATTGTTGTACTATCTCATCTGGATGTCTTTTTCATTGATTATATTCTTCTACGATCATGAGGAGATTGACTTTGATTATCCATCTATCAAGGAAGAGTTTGAGAAATTGCTCAAGATTTGAGATGCTTGTGTGAGGCGGAGTTTTGAACCAACTCCTGACTTTGCCTTGCAAAGAAAGAGCGAAAAGCCTAGTACTAACATCCTCAACATCCACTTCAAATAAGTTAAGATAATCTTCAAAAACTTGGACATGCTTTTGGGCAGTGACACCATTCTCTCCATCAAATCTAGGGAGATACTTGGGATGATTGCTAGGTAGATTATTGAGTGCAGGAGGCAAAATGAGGGGTTTGTATCTATCAGGAACTTTATGAGGCAGTGGAATATGTTCAAGGATTGGATGATTTATCTGAATTTTTGGGTTCTCCTTATTTGAAAAATGATCTTGAGGATTAAAAGAGTGTTGTTCGAATGTATAAGGAGAGTTTTTATCTACATTTTTGGAAGGAAGATAATAAAAATTTAATCTAAAATCATTTTTATAATACAATATACATTGAAAACAAATTTCAATGAGAAAGAACACAATGTCTTGGATAACAATCCAAACCAAAAGACTGATCTTTCTATAGAGTTCTTTCAGGTCCATTTCTCCAGTGGAGTCTTGATTGTGAAAATGATGTGGAGTCGCCAGGTGGATGATTTTAACCTTGGTATGTCTGATCCCTGGCCACCATCAGAGATCAGATCTAAACTTGTAGAACAATTTGAAGAAAGAGGAAGTTAATAAAAAATAGGAGCTTGAATTTCCTTCAGATGAGTTTGAAATGAGAAAACTGATTAAGCCTTTGGGACAGTTGTTTAAAGACTAAAAATAGGTTGGAGATTGACTGAAGCAGCTTTTATTTACTCTTGTAAATGCAAAGCAAAAACAGTTTCAAAGGCTATCTGGCTAACTTCAGGCTCCATCTGTAGTTTTAGAAAATAGACAGTAGTAACAAACATTTATTCAAATTCCCCAATGGAGTCGCCAATGATGTTATCACTCAGGTTGTTCCCTAAGCTCCTCAAAGGGAATACGGCCAAGGTAACCACTAACCAATCTTTGGGCCACAGATTCTAGCCAATCTACAGCCAGAGAGGGCTCTCTCTTTATGATTTAACTTTGTTTTTGTTATGTTAGGCTAGATATGAAGTGCAGGGTTTTGTTCTAAATTTGGTTGGATGATGATTTCAGGCAGATCTGGGATGCAGTCTCAGAACAGTCTAAACTATTGGGCAATGGAGTCAATGGTGGTGTACTGCTGAAAGTGTTTCATGGAAAAATGTAATGCTACAGAGCCAGACAGGCATCTATGGAACAATCCTTGAAATCTGAGATATGATGGCATGAAATCAGGGAATGAAAGGCAGTCAAGGATCTTTCACTATGCTGATAGAGGGAAAGTGTGAGAATATTATCTAGGAGAAATTAAGAATTCCTAAACAGCATTCATAATGAGAGAATTAGTGCAAACATGAGCAATTAAGAATTCATATTTATGACCAATTCTGAATAAAACATAATTAGAAACAGGGATTGAGCAGAGGGTGTATTTAAACAAGTCCTGAGCTATTCTTCTTCTCTGTTTCTAAGGTTATGAAACATATATGTGAATTTTGTAAACAAAGAAAAGACAAAACATGGTTTAGGAAAACTTATTGTTCCGTTAAACGACACAGGAATTCTGTAGCATAACACAGTTGATTACTTTCACATCCAAACAGTGTAGAGACCATGAACTTCACCGGCCATTTTATTATATCTTATGAGAATTTACAGTGCAGTGTCTTATAGAGAAAATCACCAACGACCATGTGGGGAGGTATATATACAAAAATGAATTACAAAATATCTAGCTGATGAGTTAATAACTCATAACTTCTTTACCAACTCTTGAGGAATAGTAGATGAAAGAGTAAATGATGCAGTAGATATTTAGGGTATTAGCTATCCGTTCTGTCAGAGAATTTAGACTTTTGGGATCAACTAAGTCGGCTGAGGCTGTGCTTTTAATTTGCGTTTTTTGGGCCTACTGCCCTGGTGCTTTGCTGAGTCACTGCTTTGTTATCCTGCTTTCGGTATGCATACTTGGCCTTTTTATAAAATTGTCGTAGTCATATCTTGACTCCCTCTGCCTGCTGTCTTTTCTTTAGTTCTCTGTTTCCAGCGTTGCCTCTTGCGAATTTTTGGGTTTTGCAGGTAGCCGAGCAATAGGAAGCTCTCCTTTTTGAGTAATTTTTTTTAGCGATGTGCGATTAGAGATAGGCGCTAATCGCGCATCAAAAACTGCCTTTGTTTCTCGATTCAGGCATTTTTTGACGCGATTCTCGCCCTTTGCGTCTTTTCTGTGATGACGTCAGCATGACGTCATCGCCGGGTCCCGGGTACGGCAGGGTGACATGGCAGTGACGTCAATGGAGGACAGGTGGTGGATGACATGGAAGTACGGCAGGGTGATGTGGCAATGACGCCAATGAGACGACGTGGCACAGGACAGAAGGCGGTTTGCAGTTTTATCGGACCACCTTCTGTACGGGGGCGATATGTGTCAGAGCCCTCCTGATGCAATAAAAGGCGGACATGCGTCCTTTGTACAACGGCAAAACCGTCGTGCCATCGGACGTTAACTCCCATGCGTCGGGGGTGCCCCGAAATCCACCTAGGTTGTTGGATCTGGGAGGGTGGATCGGAGGGCCGACGGAGCGCGGAGCTGGCGGCAGGTTAATGTACAGGGGCCCGCTATATATTATATTGATTTATTTATGTGGCGGGGGGTTCAAACCTTTGGAAAGCGGGTTATATGTGTTATATGCGCTGGAGAGGAGTTTAATGTTTAATAAACATTTAAACACCAAAGTTTAAATATGAACGTGAAGGGTGTAGTAACACATTTTAATGAGCGGAGAGGTGGGCAGTGGTTGTTAATTCAACCAGAGGTTAAACTAACTCCAGGTTAAGACGTGAAAGGGTTCATAACAGTCCCAGATGGACTACTATTTCCCAAGACTGCATTATAAGGCTATAGTGCCATGGGGTGGGAATATTTATTATATTTTTTTTTGGAATTTTATATAGCTTTTTGCAGCAATAGGGATAGGAACATAAGTTAGGGAGCTATATAAATAGAATTAGAAGTTAATATGAGTTTGTGAGGTGAAAGAGTAGGTCAGAGGTTAAGTTTATGGACTGAAACTTAGACATAAGAAGTGAATGGAATGCGGAGAAAGGATTTTTACACCAGGAATGTGGCTTTGTTTCATTGAAGAAAGTCAAAGCTTGACTTAGTATTTTACAAAAATGAAGTGATAACAGGACTGGTTGGGCAGATCCCAAGGTCCTCAAGGGGATGTTAGTGAGTGATTTATGGGGGAATAGAAGGGGAATTAGACATTCTTCCAAAGTTCTGCCATCAAAACAACTGCTTTGCCACTTCTGTCATTGATGAGAGGAGCTCTCCTTTGATAAGACAAAACTAATAAAAACCTTGCTTCTGCAACTTCAAACTACCTACCCAGCCTAATACAACTAACATTTTTCTTCTTTTTGAATGGGTGCACTTAGACTTGTAGACCCTGATTATCTTATTTTCTTTTGACTGCCCTCCTATCTAAATGTACCCTTATCTCTTCCAAGGGCCCAGATTAAGTAGTTGGGCTCCTTCATTTCTATACCTAGCTACTCATCTGCCAAGCTTAAGTTGTTTGGACAGGCACTTTTTCTCTATTCTACAACAGCAATTTAAACATGGCATGGTCCAGATTGCAGTGTTGGGCCACCCATCAAGTGTGAAAACAACAATGCTTGCACATTCTAGACTTGCAAATAAGGTAGCAGTGGCATTTTGACTGGCCACTTTCCTGGTCTTTATTTGGGGTTCATTTCTATTATTTTTTCTGACCAATTCATTTTCTTGCCTTTTGATCATTCTTTTAAGGCATGCCCTCTTTACATTTTTTTGATTTTCTCTGTCTCTTTTGAAATATGGAACCTTTGCAGCATGGAAAGGATGAACATATTTGGCGCTTCCCAGTCAATCATGAAAAATGACACCTATTGGTATAAGAACCTAACATTAGTCATTGCAACAGAGGTGGTCATCAAAGAGCCACATGTCAGAAGCTCCATCTAGAGCAGTGTTGAAAGGACAAAGTGTTCGTGCATGAACCACGTGAAACAATTGTTCGACCAACAAATGCACCATAGGGAGATGACCCATTCACATTGAAGGTGAAAGATGGTTTTTCTAGGTGTGGTAGAATGGCATGGCCTTGTTTTTAAATCATGTGTTGTGCGTTAAATTATAAAAGTGATGATGTGTTTTCCATCACTTGCTGAAGAAACAATGGTGTTTGGCCTTATTTTGTAAATCATGTGTTGCAATGATGATGTGTTTTCCATCAATTGTTGACGCAACCATGATGTTTGGCCTTGTATTCATAGCTGGGGTATTGTTTCCATTTTTATGTAAAACTTGACCACAAAGTATGTCTTATAAACTTGTGGCAAATATGGGATGCTTGGCTCATTATTGGTCATAGAATTAAGCATGTAATTTGCAAGAGTATTGTACTACAGGTTTTCAAGGGATTCAATTATCGGCTCATCGCTTATGGCTCCCAAGGACAAAGGTGAAGGAGAAGGAAGGATGGACGTGTTAGGACACTTGTGGTTCAAACAATGTACACAGCAGCTGCAGATTATTTTAATTCTATTGAAGGACCAAAATATTCTCAGTGGGGAGGTTTGATCCAGGAGGATCTTCAGAAGTACCAGTGGCATGGTACAAAGGCTCAAAAATTAAAAGTGGCAGAATCTCTACAAACTTAGCGTTAGATCGAAGTGCTCATCACCCTAATTCCCACGATGTGAACAACACTCGAATCCAAGCTTGTATGCAGAAGTTAGAGCATGTAAAAGTTCAAGTTTGACTTGGACAGGTGGCAGAGGAAAGGATGTGCCATAACTCTTTAGCAAATGGGGAAGTGCCAAGTGGTAGGGTGCCATTGGCCCCACAATTCTTTGATCGCATAAGAAGAAGGTTCACAAGTTAAGGAATTAGCCCCGATCAAGCACGGAGTGCGATGTGATATCGCACACCACATATCGCATATCGCAATCGCAAAGGAAAGAGCTTTACGAATCAGCCCTGACAGAGTCAGATTATGATGTGATAAGCGCATATCAAAATCACAAAGGGAACGACATTACAAAATCAGCCCCAATAGGATCAGGTTACGATTGCTATATCGCATATTGCACATCACACTGCGCAGTATCTCGATAACAAGTACCACCCGGTTCCACCGATTGCGATTTGCGATAGGGTCTTCAGATCCGAAAATTTATGTGTTTCGATTAATAATTCCATCAGTTCCGCCTTTATCGTAGATCACTCATCACTTGTTGTAAAATCTTGGGTTTGCCCACTGGTTTAAATATTTTAATACGTTGGTTTCCATGTTAAAACTGTCATTTGAAGTGTTAAATGCACGGTTAAGGAATCAAGCGGGAAATAGATTGTGGGACTATTTTCTAGTGGTTTTTACTATGTTTAAATAGGTTGTTACCTGCATACTATTCCAGGCCCGAGATCCTTTGTTTGAAACAACCGCGCGCCTCTCTTCGGACTAATATGCCGATTGTTGAAACGACCTGCTAAACTTGTCATTTTCTTTAAATTGCTCGGGTTGTTAAGGATCCTGCCCACTAGCATGTAAATTTGGCATCCGCATAGCGAGAAGGGGAGAAGTTGTGGGATTTCTCAGACTACCATTGTAGAGTAGTGGCACCTGCTCCTGGCAGGTGGTCAAAACCTTGCCTCAAGTATCTAAAGGTTCTCAGAGGTGCAGGAAGCCCTTTTATCAGAATTAGGTGTTCGGACAGGCATTTCTACCTGATTTTCTGCCAGGATTTCAGTGATGTTGTTTGTTTCTAGAGATGGGCTCTCCATTTTCAGCTATCTTCCATATTGGAGGTATAAGGGTATTTATGTAAAAGCTATTTGTACTTCTTCTCTTTTCATGCCACTTAATAAATAAGGGTCTCCCCATTGTTGAGTCAGGCACGGAGACGTAGTCCAAACTGGACGAACTTCGTAATAAAATCTTTGTGTCTTGATCTCATGTGTGATTATGTTTTTACTCTTCGTTTATAAGCTTATGTTTCATGGTTTTTAATAATCTCAATTACATGTAATTCTGATGCATCTATAAGAAAAAAATATTGGATCAATTTTGAAACCTTCTAGGAGTGTTTTGAGGAATCAAACAACATTTTTTAGGGGTAAAACTTTGCCTCTTTAACGTTTCACCTTTTCATCCTATTCTACACACAAAGGCCTTTCCAACGGCCCAAGAAATGCATCAATTGGAGTTTGTATACAAAATTTATGCCACACAGAAGTTGACCTTCATGTTTTCACACCTATAGTTCCGGAGGATGCCGCATTAGCCCCCATTATTTATGGAAAATGGGCTAGGCACGTGTTTGTGATATAAAAGACTCTAGAATTTTCTATATTGTAACTCTAGTTAAGAGTTTATGTAGTCAAAATTAACCACTAATAGGTTATCGAGCTATGTTATAACTCGGGCACTAGGAGGAAGATGCATTTCATTATTTCAAGAGAATTTTGTTGCATAGTTGAGCAAAGATAGTCAGGTGAGATAGGAGGTAGAGCACACAGAGAGGATTTGTGTACCATAGCAGCCCATGGGCCATAGACATTACTTCTTTGTACCTACATCCATATTTCCAGACAGAGAAAGAGAGTGAAGCGACCTCACCTTCCAGTTGGGTTTTCTCCCGAAAGGGTTTCCCATAGAGCATATCTTGTGTCTTGTGTGTGTGTGTGTGTGTGTGTGCTTATTTTTTTGTTCCAAATATTAAACTTTAATAAACTGTAATAGTGTAGAATTTTCAGATTTTTAATATAATATTATTAGATCTGTTGTGACAAACTTTCTAGTGGAATATCCATGACAATTTTGTGAATCATAGAAGTCAACCAAAACAATGCTCAAAATTTTCACAAGAAAACAACCATGCTAGTCTTCCCATTACTCGTCCAACGAGTCCACAGGAGTTGGATCTTTAGCGCTGGAACCCAACATCTTTGTATGTGGAAGAAAAGGGATGTGCTTCTTATTCTAGATGAGACGAACATTTTGAAGTTGGATTTGACGCTATATCAGTAGAAATTCTTTATGGATTTCCTGGAGCTCAAAATTTGGTTTAGATGGACCAACTAGGTTGGACCCAATGGATTTTACCACTATGTTCTTCATAAGCCAATATAAGTAAATCAACTATTGGAATTGGGTGTATCTTCCCCTGGAGTGACCTGGATCCTGCATTAAGGATATCCACTCTCCCAAATTTGGATCAGTGTTTTCGACTTGCTTCTCTAATTTAGCTTCCCAACCCAATATCAATTGTCGTATAGGAGGAGGGGTGCTACTGTAATAAGCCTAAGCAGCATCTCGAGTTTTTGCTACAGTATCCCGATGACCTCTGCCCCTAGCTGCTGGAGGCGGGGAAAACAAAAAAAGAATTAATAATTAAAATAACATTGAAGTAAAATAGAATTAACAATTAAAAAAAAATTGAGGTAAAATAGTCAATTTACCTTTGGTGGTTTCTTAGCTCTAGATTTTGACAAACCATTCTTTTTCCTATATAGATATATATATATATATATATATATATATACACACACACACACATTATCCATCTTACTTCTGGATCTACCAAGTGCCAAGAGGGATCAAATCTCTTTTCGCTCTAAAAAACGTTTTCACCTCAATAAATTTAATCTCTCTCAATACCTAGTAGATCCAGAGTTAAGATGAATCTAGATTGGTATAAAAAATATATAAGTCAGTAAACTCATATTTCAATAAGCTCTTGGTAAATTACTTTGATCTCAAATAAATTGCCCAGAAATAGAGAACAATTCAATTAAAGTATTCTCCTAAATGTACTCATTCTAATTGGAATAGCTATGACTAGATTTTATTTTTATCACCAATATCAACATTGCATTTATTAAAATACTATATATATTGCATGACACTTCGACTGAACTTAAATCAATGTCAAAAGTGCATTTATTAGAGCATATAACAGATATTGCAAGGGCACTTTCATTGGATGTAAATCAATGTCAAAAGTGAATTTAGTAGAGTATATAATAGATATTGCATGGGCACTTTCATTAGATGTAAATCAATGTCAAAAGTGCATTTAGTAGAGTATGTAATAGATATTGCATAGGCGCTTACATTGGATTGTAATTGAAATAATTTTATTAAATTATGTGTTTTGAGTTTGCACTTACAGACACTGTGAGGTGGGTTCATATTTGTGATATTTAAATTGGTAGCCAAAATCATTTAATATGTTGACTTGTGCAATATATTTTTACCAAAAATTGAAAAAAAATTATTAAATTTTGTGTGATGAGTTTGTACATATAGAGGCCATGAAGTGTTTTCATGGTTTTGATATTTAAATTGGTAGTTGTTGATCTAAACATGTCATTAGGAAAGCTCTAGAAATCGAAAAACACCTTAACATCGTTAATCGAGAAGACAAATATCAATTGAACCAATGTTGGAAGCCCATTATCCATTTTCCATCTTCTATCTAATTCCCCTGACCTTTATGTCAGTAAATCCCACCCTCGCACGATTCATTTCACCTAACCCTCTTCTATTCTCCTTGTTCCCTTGTTTTCAACCTAATCATTCTTCTTTCCTTTTTCTCCTAAATTAATTTTTCGTCATTTTTTTCTAATTTATTAAATTCAAAGTTTAAATCATTTAATTTTTCTAATTATTTCCTAATCCAATTAAAATTTATGTCAATTCTAGTCCAAATTTTTCATATATATATATATATATATAAACCCGCGGAACTAGTTTTTAGTAAATAAAAAAACTTTGACTTCAAGTAAAACTAAAAAAGTTATCAAGTTTTTATTTGTATTAAAACAAATTTAAGAAAATTAAAAATTAATTTTAAACTTTTTAAAAATAAAATTTCTTTCTCATAGCATCATTCTAATTAATCACATCATTAGTTTGAAATCATAAATAAATGTATGTGTTTTTATTGGCTATGAATATAGAATTTCCATTTTTTATGAGATTTAATTTTTATAATATTTAGATTTTAAACTTATGTCATGATTTGCGTCTTCATCTTTTCCTAAAAATGAACCATAATGGATGGTTTGAAATGCGTCGGCTAACATTCTCCTATGTGATTTCTACCCAAAAAAAATTCTTAATTAAATTTTGTTTGTCAAAAACACACAAACACACACACACATATATCTATATATATTGTAACTCCTATCCAAAAATTAATTATAATCTTGATTTGATGGATGCACAGTGTACCTCTAGTTACAATCATTAATTTTTGTATTATATAAATGTAACATGTAAACCTTAAAATTATAGGTTAATACACACACAAATATATATATATATATAGAATGTACCAGTCCTTAATATTTGATCACCATATCCGTCTAATCACATTATAGAAATATGTTATATGATACGTGTATATAGGTAATCAAAGGTGGAATGCAGTATGGGTCGCATGTGATTTTAATGTGGCCTCATTTGTTAACCTTATGTCGTAACCTGAACCTTAGATTTAATGCTCGAAGTCTAGAGAAAGGTACATGGTTTACAGTTAGGTTTCACCACAGCAGACAGCTGGGCATCCAATGGTCATTGATTTCACAAGGTTGATTTGACGACAACAAATCACTTGCAAATGGTTAGGGTTCCAGTCGTGGGTACCCTTGGCCTCAATTTATCATTTGTCTCTTGTTATCCTCCTAGACAACGCTCTGCAACTCAACATTAATGCAAACTCTGGGTCAATTAATCTGTTGTTGAATGTTAGTTTTGTTGTGCTAATTTCAACTTCATATTTATAAACAAATGCTTGTCCATTTCTTCATGTGCATAGGTTTTCTTATGGTGTTTGTGAATGTAAACAGGTAAATTTTATCATGTTTTATGTGAAATACATGAGCAGAATAGCATGAAAATAAGTGTTGAACAGCAGCAAGTAAATGTACATCAAACCATTCAAAATAACACTCAACATAGTGTTTTGATGAAGGATTTCACACCTCTTGGGCTACATCTCCTCGTTCCATCTTCCATGGCTTGGGCCTATGTATTAGCTCAATATGGCAAAAATGTTGTTTACAAAGCTCTACTACTCCTGAAACCTACTTAAATGTGTTGAGAATGCTCAAATTAGCTAGGAACACCTTTTCCTGAGCTCAATTTGGTCCAATTTTGCTCTAGTTATGGTCAAAACTGCTTTCTCCTAGTAAACCTCCCCTAAAACTGGAGGAACTCCAGTTAACTCCACTAAACTTCGAGTTTCCTTTGAATTAGGAGGGACCACCAGATTCTCCGCTGAACTAAACTTGAGTTTAATTAATGCTAACTGTGGATTAATTATCGTTAATCCTAGATTAACGAAAATGTCGCGCAGTTATGATAAGTTGTTGTATTGATGGTTTATGGAGCGGTCACATGGTAACATTAACTGTGAGTGTTATGGTTGCGTAGCCGCCGGATGGGGGTCCACCAGTCGTTACCGCCGGAGGTTTTGCGTGGTGTTCACATGGGGCATTCAATGTCATGGTTCGTGGTTATATAATGTTGGTTGTTGGATTAACTGTAACCGTCGAATGGATAGCCACACCATTACCACTGAAGCATTCACATGGAAGGGCTCGCCCGCGCACTCGCCCTCCTAACCCCTAACTCCAAATTGTTATGAATTCAAATATAGGCAGAGACCATAACATGTTAGGTCGTAATGTTGTGGTGTAGTGGAAATGTGTTGTGGTTGTTCGTATAGGTCCTGAGTTTGACCCCCGGGCCTACCATAAAATTTTGGTAAAGTGCCATAGCCAGTCGTTTGGGGAGGTACACATAGCGGCTTCTGGGCTTGCCACTTCTCCCCTCCTCATTGGTCAATTTAAACCAATAAAAACTTGCCAGGTCACCACCTGCAAATAACCACCATCTGACACATGGTGTAACATGATTGGATTATTGACCACTGTTGACTTTGCACAATCATCTGCCACATTAGCAGTATGAACTGCTGACTGTACACTTTTTTTTTTGCAAAATTTCTTTTGTTTGGCAAAGCAGATAGAACTCATTATCTTCCTCATACGAACTCCGTTTTTAGTGAAATAGGTTGTGTTGGGATCATTTAGTCGAGATGGACGTGGTCTTTTAGGTTTTGAGCCATTCTAAGAGATTTAATTTTTGAGCTAAACACTAAGCACCTGATCATTCCTCCCCACTAGAATCCTTTTGGACCCCAAAAAATACTATCAGTTGTTCAGTAGGTGAGGGTACAGCTCCCTCACCTTCTCAATCTGCAACCATTTGACTTTAGAAGGCTTTTTCCGTTGAGTCCCACTCTAAGGTATTCGACATTCCCTCTCTTTGAAGTTTTGGTTCTTCTGTCAAGTATGAGATCTTGTTGTAGCTCATCAAGATATTATACAAAGTATATTTTCATATAAGGAGGCAAATAAAGCTTAAATTCATTGTTACTAATATTTTCCATAATTTTAAAAGGACCATAATGGATTGCCTTAAGCTTTTTACCTTCCCCTTGAAGTCTCTCTTTGCTAATTTATAACCAAACTTCGTCTCCAACTTGAAATTTATGATTGACACGGTGTTTTTCATGCCTTGACTTGTAGCTTCTCTGACTCTTTTCAAGTTGTTTCCGTCACTATTTGATGTATCAACTGATATATGAACTTCCTTGCCTTATCGATGTCGCTATGGCCATTGATGGTGACATCGTTCTTAAAGATGAAGTCCAATGGTGATTTTGGCAAGTACCCAAAACATGCCTCAAATGGCAATGCGTTTGTGGAAGAATGATTTGCCCTGTTATATGCATGATGAATGTAATGCAACTTTTCATCCCACAAATTGGGATGTTTCCTACAATATCCTCTAAGAAGATGAATGACTATCCTGTTGACCACTTCGGTTTGTCTATCTGTTTGCGGATGAAAGGTTGTACTCTTCTTAAACTTAGTGTCCATCATGTCCCACAAATTTGACCAAAAAATCCCGACAAATCGAGAATCTCGATCACTTACAATGGAAGTAGAAAGACAAAAATTAACCCAAATGTTTTGGAAGAAAAGATGAGATGTTTGTTCAGCTGTAATTTTCTTTTTACATGGTGTTAGTATACACATTTTGTTGAACCAGTCTGCAACTACATACAAGTAATCATGACCTTTCCTTGACAATGGAATACCTCCTACAAAATCCATTGAGATACTCTCCCATGGACGTGAAGGTACCAGAAGTGGAGTGTACAATCCTAGTTTCCTATTTCTAGGTTTACTTGTTTCACACAAAGAACATCATCTAATGAAATGAGATACATTATCAAACATGTGTGGTCAATAACAATACCTTTGGAGATTCGCTAATGTCTTGCCTACACCAAAGTGTCAAGCAATCAATGAGGTGTGTACCTCCCTTATGATATTGTTTCTTTCTCCTTGTGGAATACATAACTTGCCTAAGTGGTACAACAAACTGTTATGTACATGGTAATCTAACTCTTCAATTTGGTTTCCTTGACTCAAGCTTACATACACATCTCAAAAGTCATTATCATATGCATATTTCTCAATGTAACTTTCATGTAAAACATAATTATGCTTGAGTATAATAGATGAATTTACAATAGACCTAGAAATCATATCAACTAGCTTATTGTAGATTCCCTTTTTGTACTTGATAACGAAATGAAACTGTTGTAGAAAACCCATCCATTTGAAGTGTCGTGATTGCTGCAACTTTGACTGTGACTATAAGTACTACAATGGTCAGTATGGATAATGGTCTCCTTCCCCATCAAGTAGTGTTTCCATTTTTTGACACTTTGTACCAATGTTTAAAGTTCTTTGTCATATGTGGGATAGTTAGTCACAGCTCCATTAAAAATTTCAGAATGAAATGAAATGGGGTTACCATCATGGTAAATTTTAGGGGCGAATTTTAGCCCAAGGGCGAAATTTAAGGGATTTTTCATTTTAGAGGGGCGAAATTTTTATAAAACACCCATTTCATATATTTCGCCCAACTTTTATTTAAAAAATAATTATTTTTTTCTTTTTAGCCCCAAAAAAGGGGCGGATAAACTATGAAAATATTCATTTGACCCGATTTGCCCTGATTTGGGAGGTTATATTCCATTACAATCACCTGATTTTTTTGCTTTGCAATGTTAAATTCATTTGCAATCGCCCATTTTTTCGTTTGAGAGGTGGTTTGGGAGGTTATATTCCACAATCACCCGATTTTTTTTCTTTGCAATGTTAAATTCATTTGCAATCGCCCATTTTTTCGTTTGAGAGGTGGTTTGGGAGGTTGTATTTGGTCTCAATAACTAAAGTGGAGGTATGGTAAATAAATAAAACCTATCTTTATACTTACTACAAAGGCATGGTAAATAAATAAAAATATAAATAAACTAGAGCTATGGTAAATAAATAAAACTTTTTTTTATATTAGAACCCTCTTTCTGCTCAAAAAAGAGGTTTTATTTAAGTAAATCCTATGTGCCAAATACCATATTTGTAAAAGAGGTATAGTAAATTAATAAAAATATAAATAAACAAGAGGTATGGTAAATAAATAGTACATTTTTTTATATTTACTCCATCAGTCACCTTATATTTACGACAAGAGTATAAATAAATAAAAATATAAATAAAGTGGAGGTATGGTAAATAATTAAAACCTCTTTTTATACTTTCTCCAAAGGTATGGTAAATAAATAAAAATATAAATAAATTAGAGGTATGGTAAATAAAAAACCCTCTTTCTATTTAAGTAAGCTCAAAAACAAGTTTTATTTAAGTAAATCCTATGGGCCAAATACCATATTTATAAAAGAGGTATGGTAAATTAATAAAAATATAAATAAATGAAAGGTATGGTAAATAAATAAAACATTTTTTTATATTTACTCCATAAGTCACTTTATATTTAAGAACACTAAAAAAATGTGTTATATTTAGGTGAAGCCTATGGGCCAAATACCATGGGCCAAATTATTATTAATACCATGCAAAAAACATTATTAACCATAATATTAGTATTAATAAAAATAAAGATGGCACATGGTACTAACCCATGGTATTCACGTGGAATGTAGCCTATTTAAAGGGGGGAATTAAACCAGCATAGATCCATCTTTACTCTGGATCTACTAAGTGCCTAAAGGGATCAAATATTGTAATATGCAAACTAGCATAGAGTGAAAAAATATTTGATCCCCCTCGGGGCCTAGTAGATCAAGAGTAAAAATTGATCTTGTAATTTAATGTCACTTAAACATTTTAACTTGGTTAAAATAAAAATGAATTATTAATTTTATTAATTTTTATAAATTACTAATTGTAGTTTTTAAGCTCCAAGTTTATGATAACCCATGGTATTGTCCCATGGTAATACCACGGTATTCATGTGAGCATAGACTATTTAAAGGGGAAATTCTATCAGCTTAGATCCATCTTAATTCCGATTCTATCAAGTACTGAGAGGGATAAATAGATTTCATCCCACTAAGAGTGGTATATGTCGAGTTAAGATGGATATACGTTGTTTTTTATGATAATGAAGATATTAAATAGACTTAGGAAATTGTATTGTAAAAAATATCTTAAGATGAATGGTTAAAGCTACATTTAGTCACTTCACAAAATTTAGTACCACGGTATTCATGTGAGCATAGACTATTTAAAGGGGAAATTCTATCAGCTTAGATCCATCTTAATTCCGATTCTATCAAGTACTGAGAGGGATAAATAGATTTCATCCCACTAAGAGTGGTAGATGTCGAGTTAAGATGGATATACGTTGTTTTTTATGATAATGAAGATATTAAATAGACTTAGGAAATTGTATTGTAAAAAATATCTTAAGATGAATGGTTAAAGCTACATTTAGTCACTTCACAAAATTTAGTAAAAAATACCAATATCTCCATTAATATTGGTTTTTTAGATTTAACAAAAACAAAATTCAAAACAGTGAAACCTTATCACTCTTTTCGCATCACCCTCGCAGAAGAGAGATAGTCGCTGCCCAGATTTCCCACCATTTTTCAAACGTTCTCAATATGATATCTTCGTGAAAAAGTTAAGGTACTGATATTGGATTAGTTCTTTGTTATTCTTAGTTTGTTGTAATGATCTGTAGGGGTTGGGCCACTGCACCATATTGTCCTAAAAGGAGATTGTGCACCAAAAAGGAAATTAATTCACATGTTACAACACTGTTAAAAAATGCAAGACGTATGAAGGTAGTGAATTATGCTAATAAGAAATTTAGATTCAGAGAGACGTAATTAAATTTTATTATTTAATTGAAGATTTCCAATTAAAATAATAATAAATCTACATTTATATATTTATATATTGATTGGAAGGCTTCTGACAACGGTCACTTCTTTCCATTAGATCCCCTTCAGGCCTTTGGGATACCTACTAATTTCTTATATTATATAGTTGGGGCTTGCTAAATGTTGGTGTGTTGGGGTAAACAAACTTGATGTGTTCTTTTTTTTTTTTTTTATCTCACAGTTGGAGTCTATGGAATAAGAAAGAAATTTGATAGCTTGACAAAAGTGGTAGAGAAAAGATTAATCTCTCCTACCTTGACAGAACTGGTGGTCAAGATCAACACCTACAAGAAATTTGTTGTGGATTATTATCAAAACTAATAGAAGGATATGAAAGAGTGTATAGTAAGAACCTTGACAAACATGGTCACTGAAACTTGCAACATTGTTTGTAGGAAGAGAAAATTATGGTTCTTTTTTCCAAACATGTATGTTAGTATATTACAGTTTAATGAATATGTTTTCTTATTATCATATATGGTTTCATACTTTAACAAAAAAATTGCCAAGAAATCACAATATTTTATTATTTAGTGAAATATTTGCCAAGATCTTACAAGATTTTATAATTCAGTGATAGATTCACCATGACTTTACAAGATAATATAATCTAGTAAAAGATTCGCCAAAAGAATTATATATACATATCATATTATTGATAAAATCACCTCCCATTTTTCCTATGTATGATGGGGATTCACCCATTTATTATACATACAAATTTAGGGTAGTTCTTAAAATTTTCCTTGCTTACCATGTTGCATAAGAACTGCTCCCATGGTGTAATCACTAGCATCCATTTGAATCTCAAATGGCTGTCTAAGATCCGGAAGAGTCAATACTGGTACTGAACTGATCTTTTTCTTTAAAGCATCAAATTATTTCTGTTGTACATCTCCCCAATGGAACACTTTCTTGACACTAGTCAATGCATGTAGTGGTGTTGCAATGGAAGAAAAAATAGCAATAAATTTCCTCCAATATTGTGTTGCCCTTAAAAATATTCTTACCTCTGTAACTGTATTGGGCTTGGGCCAATTCAAAATGAACTCAACCTTAGAGGGCTCTATCTTCATCTCACCTTCTCCAACAATGTGTCCCAAATACACTAAAGAAGTCATGCTAAATTCACACTTTGACATTTAAAAACAATTGTTCTTTTCTCAAGACATCAAGTACTTTGTTCACATGCATGACATGTTCATCTCCGGATTTGTTGAATATGCGAATATAATCTAAGTAAACAATGACAAAGTCATCTAGAAATGGTCTCAATACATCATTCATAACTCTCATAAAAGTAGTTGGAGCATTTTAAGACTGAAAGGCATAACAATCCACTCAAACAATCCTTGTTTAGTTTTAAATGCGGTTTTTCAAATGTCCTCTTCAACTATTCTAACTTGATTGTAACCACTTCGTAAGTCTAACTTAGTGAAATACTTTGCATACCTCAATTTTTCAAGCAAATCATCAATTCTTGGGAGTGGATAATGATTCTTTACCGTTATTTTGTTCAGTGCACGAAATCCACACACATGCGCCAAGTCCCGTCCTTCTTTGGCACCAAGACAATAGGTGAACCACATGGAAAAGTAGCTGGGCATACGATACCTTTTTCCAGCAATTCTTGAATTTTCTTCTTGATTTCCATGCTCTCCATAATCGACATATGATACATGCCAATGTTTGGAAGTGGAACATCTTGTTGCAGTTGTATCTCATGATGAATTCCCCTCTTGGGAGGTAACCCCTTTGGTTCCTGAAACATCTCGCCATGCTTACTTACCACATCAAACAAATAAAATTTTAATTTTTCATCACAACCTTCAAAAGATTCATAATCAATGTCATTCTTTTTCTTGATCATGAGAAGTACAAAAAAATTTCTTGCATTTACTAGTCTCCTCATCTGCCCTGCATTAACCAAAGAAATGTTTATATTTTTGCGATGGGCTCTCACAATGTACTCCAACCCATTCTTGAGCAACATATATTTTTTCTCATGGTGATAAAACACTTCTTTCCTATCATATAAATATGGACTACCCAAAATGATTCCTGAGATGTCAAGTGGAACTACATCTAACTCAACTTCATCAATGAACTTTTCAGTAATGGAAAACTTGAATAAGAACTTCCTTGTAACCTGTAAATTTGCATTATTGACTATCCAACCCAATGGATATGGCTTATGATGAGGTTCATTTTCAAGGTTAAGATTTTTGAACAAGTCTTCTGAAATTAAGTTTGATTGTGACCCACTATCAAATAATGCATCAATATTTGTATGATTTTAAATTACCCTTACATGCAACAATTCTATCCTTGATTCTTCATTTTGAGTGTTGTTATGACTATGTGAGGAACTAGTGCTTGCCACAACTTCTTTTCCTTTTGTAACCATGGCTGAAATCTTGGTCTCATCACCAAAATCTGATCCAAGATCATGTTGTGTGGTAGCAGTCATCTTTTGTTTTCCCTTATTGTTTGGTTTCTTAGGCCTTAATTCGGGATGTAATTTCGAACAATGGGTTTCATCATGCCCAGCTTTGGAACAATGTTGGCATATATTTTTCTCCCCTTCTCTCTTCACACTTTCGTTCTTATTTCCCTTTCATTTTCCTCCCTTCTCTTTCTCCTTACACTTGAATGGCTTCTTCTTACTACCCTCTTCCTGAATGTTCTTTCCCCTTGCTTCAAGGTGTGTGGCTTGCACACGGATCTCATCCAAATTTCTTGGATTGAACATGAGGATAGTATGTTTTAAATAGGAATGTAAACCCCCAATATGTTTCAACAGTGTATCTTGGGAATTCAAATTTACTCCTAACAACAAATCCCTCTTTTTAAACTCATGGGTACAGTCTTGAATTGTTTGGCCCTTGAGTTGCCTAAAATCTTCCCAACTCATAATGGTTTTTTTCATATAGGCTAAAGGATAAAACTGCTTTTTAATTTCATAAACAAATTCAACCCAAGAAATGGATATCTTACCATGAATTCGCATTTCCTCTTGAGTCTTTGCTTACCACCAGACTAATGCTGCTCCTTCTAGCCTCAATGAAGCCAACTGGATCTTATGTCATCTTATTTAAGGTTATGAATTCTGCAATAAACCTCCAATTTTCAAATCCAATCGTCTAAGTTTTCTACATTCACCTCACCATTGTACATGGGAAGTTCAAACTTAATGTCCAATTTGAGTAAGGGAGTTTTTCCCTTTGGGGTTTTTGAATGAGTATGAACAGTTTTTGTGGTGGAAGTGGAAGATGTTGTTGTTTGAGATGTTGAGGATGATGAATATGATGAGGAAGATGATGAAGATGGTGGAGATGGAGAAGGCTTTCCACCATTACCCTTTGAATCCTTCTTATGATCTTTTTTATCTCCTGAGCTTCCCTCTCCATGTGGAGGCTTAGAACTCTCTCCAGCCATTCTAGTATTCCTCTCTTCATAGAGGACTCTAACCACGTTAGTTATGTCATAGAAATATTTCTTGAATGCTTCCTCTTTTGAAATACCTTCAGTCTCTTTTGATCCAGACATGATGGCTTTGGATTCAAGCTCAACTTCTAGTACTGCTTGTACCTCCTCAATCTCAATTGAAGGTAAAACTTGAGGTGCTTCAAGTGCAGATGGAATTGGAACTTTGGGTGGAGATTATGGCCTTGTGGCTCTCCTTCTTATGGGAATTACCTTAGGAGTTACAACCAATAGTTTCCCTTCTCCTCTCTTCAACTTTAACCTTGTAAGCATCACAATTTTACAACCATTAAAACCCTACTTGCACAAATCTCAATCAATAAAGAAAATAACCTTTGCTCTGATACCAACTTGATCTATTACTGAATGTTAGTTTTGTTGTGCTAATTTCAACTTCAGATTTATAAACAAATGTTTGTCCATTGCTTCATGTGCATAGGTTTTTTAATGGTGTTTGTGAATGTAAACAAGTAAATTTTATCAAGTTTTATGTGAAATACATGAGAAAAATAGCATGAAAACAAGTGTTGAACAACAGTAAGTAAATGTACAACAAACCATTCAAAAGAACACTTAACAGAGTGTTTTGGTGAAGGAGCTCACCCCTCCTGGGCTACATCTCCTTGGTCCAGCTTCCATGGCTTGGGCCTCTATATTAGCTCAATATGGAAAAAAATGTTGTTTACAAAGCTCTACTGCTCCTGAAACCTGCTTCAATGTGTTCAGAATTCTCAAATTAGCTATGAACTCCTTTTCCTGAGCTCAATTTGGTCGAGTTTTGCTCCAGTTATGGTCAAAACTGCTTTATCCTAATAAATCTCCTCTAAAACTAGAGGAACTCCAATTAACTCCACTAAACTTGGAGTTTTTGTCGAATTAGGAGGGATCGCCAGATTCTCCGCCGAACTAAACTTGAGTTTAATTAATGCTAACAATGGATTAATTATTGTTAATCCTACATTAATGAAAATGCCTTGCAGTTATGATAAGTCATTGTATTGGCAGTTTATGCAAAGTAGTTACATGGTAACATTAACCATGAGTGTTACGGTTGTGTAGCCATTGAATGGGGGACCGCTAGCCATTACCACTGGATTGGGTGGTGTTCACATGGGGCATTGAATGTCACGGTTCGTGGTTATATTATTTGGATGTTGGATTAACCGTAACTGTCGGATGGATAGTCGCACCTCTACCACTGAAGGGTTCACATGGGAGGGCTAGCCCACAAGCTGGCCCTCTTAACCCCAACTCCAAATTTTTATGAATTCAAATATACACGGATACCATAACATGTTAAGTCATAATGTTGTGATGTAGTGACAATGTGTTGTGGTTGGTTGGTGCAGGTCTCGGGTTCAACCCCCTGACCTGCCATAAAATTTTGGTAAAGTGCCATAGTCGGTCCTTTAGGGAGGGGCACATGGCAGCCTCTAGGCTTGCCACTTGTCCCCTCCTCATTGGTCCATTTAAACAAATAAAAACTTGCCACGTCACCACCTGCAAACCAACCACCATCTGACACATGGCATAACCTGATTGGGACATTGACCATTATTGACTTTGCACAGTCATCTACCACATCATCAGTACGGACTGTTGACTGTGCATTGACTGTACACATTTCTTTTGCAAAATTTCTTCTGTTTGGCAAAGCGAACATAACTCATTATCTTCCTCATACAAACTCGATTTTCAGTGAAACGAGTTGAGTTTGGAGCTATTCCGAGAACTTTGATTTTTGAGCTAAATACTGAGCACCTGATCATCAATCCACCGGGTTCCGGGTGATTCTTCTGCCAGACTTGCACCATTCTTAGTATTGTTTTTTTTTTTCCAAAGTTCATTCTTCTGTCGCTCAAATCTACAAAGGGTTTCATCCTTATGGTCTCTTAAAATATGGCTGGAGTTCAAAATGCTCACTTATACATGTAGATTAATTTAAAAGTCATTTGTTCTTATTCATTGCATACGACTCGGATTTTGTGTCTATTTTTCTCTTATTTGTTCTATGGTTGTGTCCTATGCAAGTACCCTTCCTCCGACAAGCTTCTTTGTTTTGAGGAAACAGTGTCTTTGGATTCAAGTCTTGAGGATGGATTTTATGGTTTCAGGAAACCGAAACCTCTTGACATCAATAACTTTTCTGCGAATTCACTTTCTTTGCACTTACTCATATCACTTAACTGGTTTATATATAAACTCTCTTAGGGTTTTTACCCTCTGCATGGTTTTCCACTTGAAAACACACCTTCACAAGGATTTTGAATGGTGGCTTCCAGGCTCCGATATCCTAAACTCCAGGTGCCTATCTATTAGCTTGCAACCTGTTGGCATATAGGGTTTAGAACTAGGGTTTCTGGACTTCGTTTTTGCTGAAGAGTTATCTTGAATGTAGCAACATTTTTTTTTTAAATCCCTTTGTCTTTTCATTTAAAGCATAGTTCTCTGTGGAAAGGGTTCTTTGTATAGCTACTATGTAAGGCATATGAGGCCTTTAATTGATATTCTTAATTAAACAATTCCTGTATAAATCTCTGGTTTTTGGCTCAATAATAGGTTTAAAGTCGGATACTATGAGTTCCTTTTTGTATACAGTCCTAGCAACATGGTTATAATGAATCTCATTATGCTCATGATTATTATGGTTATAATGAATCTCGTTCTGCTCATGATTATTATGGTTATAATGAATCTTGTTCTATTCATGATTATTATGGTTATATTTGCACAGTCTTTATAGTTTGGTATGCAATCTTTAAAAATATTCTATACATAATAGACTCTCTTTTAAGCAACAGATTGATGCTCCAGTTCGAGTTTTTCTTATGCTCATCATTATACATGCTACAACTATTACTACAGTCAGCATTTCGTTGTTTACTTTTCTTTAATATATTTAGGGTCATTAGTGGATTCTGAAGTACCTATCTATGCACAGTCATGTAGGGACTGGACTGAGTTGATGCCGAGGCAACAACTTGGTCCTAACCCCTTGTTATGATCCTGTGCATTGCCAGAATGTCTTCAGAATTACACCTTTGTTTTAATAAAACCTTGGGTTCATCAAACACAACAACACTACATTTCTGATATTCAGTTACTTCTCAGGGTTATATTACATGCAGCATACTTGTATGCTTTAGTTGTTTTCTGGTTCAAATTCCTTGTATTATTGTTTTCTAGGTTTACTGTTTTCTTGGTTCCAAGCTCTAACAATATTTCCCCATTCGTTGTCCTAGTTGGTTGCAGGGTTTATTAATTTCCATTCCTTCATTTATCCCCTTTACTTCCTAAGGCAGTGTTTACACCAACACTAAACATTGCCCCATTTTCTTACCAGTTTGCAATAAAGAATTTAAAACAAAACTTAAAACATTTACCAATCAATTTCATCTTATAAACACTAGCAACATATAAATTCTAGAATTTATTGACGCAGTTTCAACCTTAACTTTAGTAAGTACTCATCCATGAAAAAGTACAGGTTAAATACCAATCCTAGATACTTATATGTTCTCTGAAATTTCCTCAAATTCAACAGAGTGAGACCTTCTCCACCCAACCGTAAGAAGGGAAATAACATCCTCTTCTACCCCCGAGCTTCCGCTCCAAAATAGCAGGCAACAATTCTAGTTGTTCTTGAATAAGGCTACCGACCTCAGGACTATAGTCCAGTCTTCCATCCTCTAATTCCTTTCTGTAACGAGGTGATCCACAAGATCAATTACAACTCTGGACACTCCTTCTATTACGTCACTTACACTTCTTTTCCAAAAAAAACTGAACCCCTTTCTTTCCATTGAGATCTCCTTTTATCTCCAAGAAAGAAAGGTATAATTGTTTTAACTGTTCCTAACTGCCTGGAGGTTGGAATTTGTTTCCAGTCTCCCTTCTTGAATTCTGAAATTTCATAATATATATAAAAAGAAAAACAATATTATTACCATTTAAATTATCCATCTAAAATGTCATTGGACTTTCCAGAGTCCCATTTACCAACAAAATAAAATAGCTTTGACTGTTATCCGGAAGGTGTTACATCTTCCCCCCCTAAGCAAAACATCGTCCTTAGTGTCTATTGTAGCCCATGAAACAGAGAAGGATAATCTTGTCTCAGTAGACTTTCATCTTCCCAAGTAGCTTCCTCTAGGCTAAAGTGCTTCCATTACACTTTAGCTTGGGTGATAACTCACTTCCACGGCATTGTTTCTCTCCGATCGAGAATACACAAGGGTTCTACCAAAAATTCCTCGTCTGGTTTGACCTGCCAAAACACCATTATCACCATTAGTTATTCATTTTTCTGGGTTATAATATAACTCAAATTCATACATACTTACTTGCACATCTTTCCAATTAATAATGTGTCTGGGATCATACACATATTTCTTTAATAGTGATACGTGAAACACATTATGTACTTTTATGTGATGAGGAAGAGAAAGTTGATAAGCTACTGGTCCTACCCTTCCCAAGACTTGGAAAGGGCCATAGTAGCGGGGTGCCAATTTAGCACAAGTACCCCACTGCAAAGTGCTCTTCTTGGGTTTTATCCAGACATAAACATGATCCCCGACTTGGTATTCCTTGAAACTTCGCTTTTTATCTGCATAAATTTGTTGTTGACATCTTGAGTCGCTTTCAAGTTTTGTCAAACTTTTTTCACTTCTTGTTCCATTTCTTCTAACATTTTGGGTCCTAGGATCATTTTATCTTCTGGGTTATGCCACCCAGCAGGAGTCCTACACCTTCTTCCATACAACACTTCATAGGGGATCATCTTTAACGATTCATGGTAGCTATTGTTATAAGAAAATTCAACCAAATGGAGGTAATCCTCCCATTTGGTTGGCTGTTGCATCACATACATTCACAACATGTCTTCTAGCACTTGATTGACCCGCTTCATTTTCCCATCTGTCTGAGGATGATAGGCAGTGCTAAATTGGATCTGAGTACCTAGCCCTGTAAAAAGAGCTTTCCAGAATGCAGATGTAAATTTTACATCTCTATCTGATATTACTACTTTTGGCATACCATGCAATCGAAAGATTTCCCTCATAAAGATGTCTGTTATTTCCATAGCTTTATAAGTGGACTTAACAGGAATAAAATGAGAAACTTTTCTCAACTTGTCCACCACCACCATGATGGAGTCATGTTGCTTCCGGGTTCTCGGAAGTCCAGTTATGAAGTCCAATGTAATAATTTCCCACTTCCACTCAGGTATAGGGAGTGGTTGGAGTAGTCCAGTAGGGTGTTGATGCTCAACTTTAACCTGTTGGCACTCTAAACACTTTTCCAAATACAACATGATGCCCTTCCTCATTCCAGGCCAAAAATATCTTTTCTTGATTGCAGAGAATAGCTTTTGATAACCTAGGTGCATAGCATAAGGACTGCAGTGAAACTCATCTAACAACATTTGTTTGAAGCTTACCTGATTGGGGACATACACCCTTCCTTTAAAGTTCAACAATTTTTGATCATCAATGCCATACTCAGTTGGTTTTCCTGAGTCCTGCATTTGCATAGTTTGCTGCCATAAAAAATTATATTCAGGATCCTTAAGGGTGGCTTCCTTGAGTTGTTCGGTCACATCAAACTCCACATGATGATATCAAATTTCATACACACACTGAACTTTTCTGCTTAAAGCATCCGCTACTTAGTTTTCCTTGCCTTTAAGGTGTCTTATATCGAAGTCAAACTCACTCAAGAATGTTGTCCACCGAGCTTGGCGTGCATTTAAATTGGGTTTCTTAAAGAAATTAGTTAGACTTCTATGGTCTGTCATGAGTACAAATTTATTTCCCAACAAGTAATGGCGCCATACCTTCATTGCATGTTTTATTTCCAGTCTTCACAGCCTGTCACCACGGATCAAAATGGGCTCCTACTATGTCTGGTTTTCAGAGATGTTTTGCACATGAGTTATAGTGAAAATCATATTCTAAGCATGTTCATCAGAAGAATCTCGAAAAAATATTTCCAACGGTATATCACACTCTCAAAACCGTCTCCCGAATCAGAAGATATGATTGAAATGAATGATTGATTCTTGGTTATGCATGTTTTGAGGTCAGTCGCTGCACACAGGGACAAGTTTACTACAAAGTTAGTTTGGACAGGAATTTTACAAAAGTGAAAGACGTTTTTGTCCATCACATAACAAATAACAAAAAACTCCATTTTATGCACAGGTGTTACTATGTGGGATATATATAGTGATATTTGAAGCCTACATTAAAACAAAACAAAATTTGCATTTGTTTTACTGTTTTAGTCATTGTAGTGCGGTGCCATTTTAAAACAGATGGAAAGTAATGTTGAGAAACCCAAGGAGGTTTTTGTCAACCACGAGCCATATAACAAAACCCTCTTTCAGTTTATTCGCAAGTGTCGTGAATTGGAATATTTGACGAGATCTTTGCAGCCTATTTTTATTGATTTAAATATTTAGTGATTTCCTGTTTAGAGATTATTTTGTGGCACAGATTCCGAGAAAATGGAAATGAATTTCCAAAATTTGAGGGAGGTTTTTCTCAAAAATTACCTTATCTACAAAAACCTCTTTCATTTTTTTAATCGGTGTTATGGTTCAAGACATACGAGTTCATATTTGAGCCCTATTTTCAGAAATTCGGTCCAAATTTAATGTAATTGATTCTATATTGAGAGAGATGGTTGAGCTCAACTCCCTTAGTACAGGGATGAGGAAATTTAGATTGTAAGGGTTTGATTTTTGTTGCAGAGTGAGGCTTCCATTGGACTGTAAAGTTTTCCTTGAATATTATTTTAATGAAGCTTTTTCTGCTCTTTAAATTTGGGATTCATCACGGTGTTTAATGTGCATCATGTTTTTCTTGTAAATTCATTTCCATGCTTTGTTTTTTCTGCTAATTTGGTTACAACATTCTATAAGGGAAGTGTTAGGAATCCATCCATGCACGATGCTCCTTTCATGATGATTATGTTGTTTGATGTAGTGGTTATCTTTTCAGAATCCATCCTCTGTTAGATGCTCTGTTGAGTAACCTTGTGCTTCTCTTTCTTCTAAAGTTGCCACTATATATCCATCCCCTGATTGATGCCTGCAGGGCAGCGGTCTTTTCCCTATTTTCTTCTCTCATTATATCTTTAATTTGACTGTACATTGGGCTTACTTTGCCCCAAGTTTTCTGGCAAAAGCTAGCCCCAAATCCATAGCCCAATAGTCCCTTCTCTTGTTGTTTTCAACCCAGAATTTTCAACCAAATCCTTATTCTTCGTATCTAGCCTAAGATTCAGTTATCACAGCCACATTTTGTTGGCAAAGAGAGATCCCTCTCTGGTCTGCCAGGGCTAGATGCTAGATCAAAATCTTGGTTTGTGGTTATCTCGGAATTGCATCTTCTCAGCCTTGAGGTTCATTCTGAGTGCTAACACATGCACTACTACAGTAAGATATAGATCGTAAGCTGAATATCGTTGTTCATGCTCTTTGAGCTTCCTTGACTCATAAGCCACCACTTTATCGTCCTGCATCAGAACTTCTCCAACTCCTTGCTGGCAAGCATCCATACAAATGATAAAGTCCTTTTCTGGATCAGCTACTTTCAAGATTGGGGCGGATGTTAACAAATGTTTTAATTTTTCAAAACTGAGTTGACATTCTGCTATCCATTTAAAATCTCTCCCCTTTTTCTATAGGGATGTCATGGGGTACGCAATTATAGAAAACCCCTCGATAAATCGACGATAATAACTTGCCAAACCCATAAAGGACTGAATGTCTGCTACATTTTTAGGAACAGGCCAATCTAAAATGGTTTTAATATTTTCGGGGTCAACAACAATACCTTCAGAAGATATCACATGCCCCAGATATTGTATTTGTTCCTTAAAAAAGTCACATTTGTTGAATTTGGCATAGAGTTGATTCTCTCTTAAGGTTTGGAGAACAATCCTCAGATGCTCCTTATGTTCTGCTGCATTCTTTGAGTAAATCAGAATATCATCAATAAAAATTAGAACAAACTTGTCCAAGTAGGAATGGAAAATCCCATTCATCAAACTCATAAAGGTTGTTAGAGCATTAGTCAACCCAAACGGTAACACAATAAACTCATAGTGGCCATAACGTGTTCTAAATGTTGTTTTACATACATCCTCATCTTTAATGTGAATTTGATGATACCCCGATCGCAGATCAATTTTAGAGAATATGGTGGTGCCTTTGACCTGGTCAAACAAGTCATCTATTCGAGGTAAAGGATATTTGTTTTTTATGGTTAACTTGTTTAACTTCCTATAGTCAATACAAAGTCTTAGCATTCTATCTTTCTTCTTAACAAACAATACGGGTGCTCCCCAAGGCGATACACTTGGTTGGATGTACCCTTTATCAAGTAATTCCTGTAGCTTCATTTTGAGTTCAGTCAACTCAAGAATAATCATACGATAGGGTGCCTTTGACACTAGGGAAGCTCGAGGAATAAGTTCTATGGTGAAGTCAATGCTTCTTTTTGGAGGTAACCCAGGTATGTCTTCTGGAAATACATCAATAAACTCTTGGACAACAGGTATATCTTCCAAAGATGACAATTTATCCTTCGAGTTGGTATATCCAACCTGTACCGCGTATATTTGACAACCCTTCCAGACACATTTATTTAACTGGTTAGCGGTGATTAACCGCAACTTAATATTTATTTTGATACCCTGTATTTCCTGTCTAATTCCTTCCTTTGTGAGGGAACTGATGGTTTTATCCTTGCAATTTACCGAGGACCAATGTCCTTCCAGCTGATCCATTCTAATTAATACATCATAAGAACCCAAAGGTAATATATTTAAATTTACTTTGGTGGGTTGTCCTACAATTTCTATAGGGAAATTCTCTACCTTGGTTGTCACTCTACGTTTTTCCCCTGTGGCTAATTGCACCAGCCACGAGGTTTTAAATTTCATACTTGATAATTGACATTTTTCGACTATTTTTGGACTAACATAACTAAGACTTGCTCCAGGGTCAATCAAAATAGACACAATCTGGTTAGCTATCTTACCTTAAAATTCCACCATAGCGGGTTGATTCTCTACCTAGTGATTCTCCAAGGTAGCATTGATCATGGGTATGTTTCTGGCCACGTCTCCAAGGGTGGAAGCCTCCTGAACACTTGTTGTAATTCCATTTCTGGTGCTATGAGGACAGTTCTTGTAGTAGTGGTGTTCCCCACACCCCCAACACTACATGGGCGATTTTGGTGGTTGTCTAAGTTCTGCCTTATTATAAGTTTCTATTGTTTTGGCTTCATCTGAGTTCCAATTCCGCTTCTAAAACTTTCCAAAGGTTTGAAGAATCTAGGGAAATCAGTTGTAGAATGATTCTTCAGGAATAGATAACAATTTGTGATGTCATTTTACTTTTCTTGTTAGCTTTAACCATCTTCTTTTCTTATTAATGCATGTGTGTGTGCTTCATCAAATTGCTATCAAAACATAAAACAAGAACACAAGATGTTGGCTCTCTGCCAGGGCCAAAACCTCTCTTCTCTTGAGAGGAAAACCCTTTAGTAAGTTTCTCTTATTGAAGCTTATTTTTTATCAATGCCAAACCCTAGACCCTTGACAAGAATATCCTCCAAGCACAAGTTAAATACTTCCCTCTTCTTGCACTTTGTGTCGCAGCACTTCGTTCCCCGATACTTCTTCCTCCTACTTCCTTCGACAATTGGTGATAGACCTTTTTACGCTTAGTTCTAGAAGATATATTTCTCCTTGATCTTTAGTGAACTCTTTCACATAAGATGATTCCTTCCTTCTCTAAACCAACCGAGCTCCTTCTTGATGTGAGGTTGCAGACTTTATTGACAACACTGCAGACCTAGTTTTTCGCACGTATGGGAGGTTTCCCTTAGGTTTTGACTCATTTCTCCTACGCTTATGAATGTCTCTTCTTCGCTTGGATAGGAGGCCTTATAGGCCTAAGTTACTAGCCCAAACAAGGAGGAATATATCACTATGATCTTATTTTTGTTATATCGTGAACTACCCTTCTTTTCGCGTATGTGTGACTATGTATCCTTCTTAGAACAACCTTATAAAATTCGGTTTGTGTCTCTCCTTCTTCACTGCACTAGAGGCTCCTTGTATTTCGACTTTCTTCACCCTTTCTCGGTTCTTCTTCTTCGCTAATTTCAAAGGTAGATTGCGTTGTACTTAGAGGAGTGGACAACCTCTATATATAGAGGATTTTCCCTCCTTTAGGCCGACTAGAGGATAGTAGGCTGAGTTGACATATCTAATTCAGATTTCTTCTTTGTAGGTGTCGTTGCATGGAGGAGACTTGTTGGATTTTCTTGGAGGTATTATCTTGACTCTAATACATAAACATACAAGGTGTAACATGCCCTTAAGGTCTTCAACCTTTTCTTTTGACTATTTGACTCACCTATAGCACTTTAACTTGTGCTAGACCTATTTCAATGAGCAAGAAACTCATTGACATATATTATAAAAATAATATTCATTTTCTTGAATAAATACAAATATCAAAAGTACATTTATGAAGACCAAACCTAGTTACACTTCCTTCAACACTCCCTATTAATTAGGGAGGTATTCATACAACATTACAAGGTGTTTGGCTATGTTTCAATCTCTGAAGAATTCACATAAGAGAAACTGGATTTGAAATCCATCTGTTATACCATCATAATAACCAACATTGTTTCCACGGCAAGGCCTTAACTGACAGCTCTATCTCTCAATAGATCAGAGCACAATGTTGGCGATACCAATGACTTATAGACACCTTAGTCATTGTCTCTCAAGGTAAATACCCACCTGGGGGTTCACTGAGTATGACCTTCTAGGACTATTCTTGTCTTGGGTTCCTAGCCCTCAAATAATATCGATCCTCTTGCCTACTCTTGTCTTGGATGCCCTACACATCCTCAAAGAGTATTGGATGCCAGATGATTACCCAATCCTCCCATTCTTTCTTCCCAAGTGAAGGAAATAATTTTGAGTTTATCTTGTGTCTACATTTCCATTCATAGCCTCCATCTAGACTTATGGTTGTTAGCCCTGGTCTAGTTCATGACACATGAAATGTAAAAACACAATTGTCACTCCTTGTAATCAAGGGAGATCAAAAACTTGCTCTTGATCACTGACCTATCAAAGCTCCCTCTTAACTAGGGACTCTTTCATTTATCAGCAACTTCTTCTTTGTGGGTCCTTCAGCTACTTGATCTCCTTCTTTTCTTTGATGTCATGAAGTTTTTGTTCGAAATTCGTCTAGGTAGGGCATCATCCATTGATCACTTTCCTTCCTGTTTTTCATGTCATTTCTTCCTTCGTGGAAAGTGGCTTTCTTGTCATACATCAAGTTTTTTTTTCATCGGACTACTCCTTTGTCATTTGTCCATGCTTCGAAATACCGTTATCATGGATGCTTTGTCATAATTGCTTATTTACATGCTTCGACCTAGTATACCATCATGACTTCATCCTAATATTACTTCAACGTTGCTTTTTCTTTTGTTGGATGGATTCTTCATCATGATATATTTTATAGAGTAAAATCATTTATAACTACCTTTCATATATCCAAGGCCTTCATAGGTGTCAAGGGTCCTTCCTTCCTTTTTCAGAGTTGTCCTACCCTCTTTCAGGAGATATCTTCAAATTATCTTGTCAGATAGTGATTCTCGGTGATCATGGTGTTCTTCACATGCTTGATCTCTTTCTTCATTTGCTTCTCTTTAGATAAATTTGTCAACCATCTTATTCTCTTTGAGAGAACTTCTTCATTGCTTGCTTCCTGGACTAGTCAACATTTCTTCTTGCTTCTTAGTCAACAATCTTATACTCCTTATGTGAGCATATCATTTTCTTGACCTTTATTGCATTGTAATACATGCCTTCGAGCATGTCATTGGTGAAACAGATTCTTTCCTACTTGATCGTGTTATAGAACTATTCCCATGACTCAATAATATACAAATGATAACATGACTAAACTTTGATGCTACATACCTCATCTTGATTCTCCTTTGATCATCTTGACTTTATTTTATTGTTCATGGTGTGGCCCCTCTTGCTTCATCTTAGCTTTCTTACTCATCATCCTTTTTTTGAATCCCATGAATGGGACTTCCCTATGAGACATTTGCTTCTTATTCATGAATCTTCCTTTGAAGATTCCATCATAGGATTTTGAGGACCCTTACCCTGCAAATTTTTCTTTCCTTTTGATGATGGAGGTATTCTAAGATTCTTAATCATGATCAATTTTCTTTCATCGTGGATGAGGTTCTATACTAGGTATGCTCCTTCTACATGAATATCTTGAGCTATATATACCATGCTCCTATATTCTAGAAGATATTTCTAACCATGCCTTTTGTTCTCATTATAAATGTTACTTCTACATGAGTATCTAGAACTCTATGTATTACATGCTTCTAGATTCTAGAAGATGTTTCTAGCCATGCAATTTCTACATGCTCCTATTCTACTCAAAACCTTGAAACAAGACTTGAAGTAAAGAGTTTGACTTAGTCATAGTAGAGATCCGGAGGATCTTCCTTCTTTTGATTCTTTTCTTCTTCTTTCACCTCTTGAGTCATGTGAGCTTCTTCCACGTTTCTTTTGTTGTTCTTGTCCTTCTTAATCTTAGGAAAATTCCTTTTGTAGTGTTCATATTCTTGGCATCCATAGCATTGGATTTTGGACATGTCTTTGTTGTTTGTTCTTCGTGGACCAAATTTTTCAAACTTTCCTTTTCTCTTGGCCATGGTAGAAAATGCTTTCTCCTTTTATTCCACATCTTCCTTTGCTTTAAGTCTAGTGTCCTTTATCTTTCATAGAGACCACATTTCAATGAGTGTGGTTTCTTCCTTCTTGGCATATATGCTTGATGTGAAGTTGCCCCAATCCTTAGGTAGAGCATTGAGTACTACAGTTTTCATTTCTCTGTCAGACATGACTTCCCCAAGCTCTTGAAGTTGATCCCTCATATCAGAGATCTTCATGAAGTAGGGAGTTATTACTTTCTTTGATATCTTCATCTTGTACAACTCATTTCTTAGAGATATCACTTCTCCAACTGTGGATACCGAGAATAGCTCTACTAGCTTATCATAAATTTCTTTTGATGTTTCAAATTTGGAGACATAAGGAATGAGATAGTCTTTGATTGATTCTATAAGAATCCTTTGATCTCTTGTCTCATCCTTATTATACTTGGATAAGGCTTGAGTTTGTTCCTTACCAGGGATAGTGATATTCCCTTTGACATGTTCTAGGAGTTCATTCTCATTGAGAATTAAATCAATCCTCTTCTTTCATGCAAGAAAGTTATTGGTACCTACCAATTTGTTAATTTCCTTGCAAAAAGACATTGATGCATATTCAAAAGGGGACATATACTTGATATATTTTGAGATGCAGTGGATTTGCTTTCTCCTTGAAGACTTGATGGCTTGCCTTCCTTGGATCTTGATATTCTTCAAGTTGTCTTCTCGAAGTGGACTTGCTTGATGAAGAGATTTTCTTGGTAACTTGTCCGTCCCTCTTTGATTTTCTCTTCTTTGTAGGTTCCTTTGTGTAAGGCTCTTCTTCTTAATGTGTAGTCTTCCTTGATGAATGATAGATGGTAGGCCTTATTTTCCTTGGGTGGATTTGGTTTGATGCTTCAACCTTGTAGATTCCTTTCCTTGATGAGTGTTCTTGAGTTTCCCTTTCGTTGATGTGTCACCTTAGCTCTGAAACCATGTTGAAGAATCTAGGTCAATCAGGTGTAGAATGATTCTTCAGGACTAGATAACAATTTGTGATGTATTTTTACTTTTCTTGTTAGCTTTAATCTTCTTCTTTGCTTATTAATTCACGTGTGTGTGCTTCATCAAACTGCTATCAAAACATAAAACAAGAACATAAGATGTTGCCTCTCTGCCAGGGCCAAAACCTCTCTTCTCTTGAGAGGAAAGCCCTTTAGTAAGTTTCTCTTATTGAAGCTTCTTTTTATCAATGCAAAACCCTACACTCTTGACAAGAATATCCTCCAAGCACAAGTAAAATACTTCCTTCTTCATGCACTTTGTTTCCCGACACTTTTTCCTACTTCTTCTAGCACTTCATCCTCCTATTTCCTTTGTCAACTGGTGATAGGCCTTATTATGCTTAATTCTAGAAGAGATATTTCTCCTTAATATTTAGTGAACTATTTCACATAAGATGATGCCTTCCTTCTCTTAACCAGTCGATCTCCTTCTTGATGTGAGGTTGCAGACTAATGTGACATCACTGCAGCCCTAGTTCGCACATGTGCGAGGTTTCCCTTATGTTTTTACTCCTTTCTCCTTCACTTGTGAGAGTCTCTTCTTTCCTTTGGGTAGGAGGCCTTATAGGCCTAAGTTACTAGTCGAAACAAGGAGGAATGTATCACTGTGATATTGCTGCTATTATATCCACAGAATTCCCTTCTTTTCTCACACGTGTGAATATGTATCCTCCTTAGAACAACCCTATAAACTTTGGTTTGTGTCTCTCCTTCTTCGTTGCACTAGAGGCTCCTTATATTTCGATTTTCTTTATCCTTTCTCGATTCTTCGTATTCGCTAATTTCAGAGATAGATTTCCTTGTACTTAGAGGAGTGGACAACGTCTATATATAGAGGATTGTCCCTCCTTTAGGCCGACTTGACATATCTAATTCGGATTGCTTCTTTGTAGGTGTCGTTGCATGGAGGAGACTTGTTGACTTTGATTGGAGGTATTCTCTTGACTCTAATACATAAACATACAATGTGTAACATGCCCTTAAGGTCTTGAACCTTTTATTTTGACTATTTGACTCACCTATAGCACTTTAACTTGTGCTAGACCTATTTCAATGAGAAAGAAACTCATTGACATATATTACAAAAATAATATTTCTTTTCTTGAATAAATACAAATATCATAACTACATTTATGAAGACTGAACCTAGTTACACTTCCTCCAACACCTCCCCCCTATTTTTCTGGGTACAGGCTTCATTCCCCCTAATTTGTTACCCTTAAAATTGCTTGAAAATCCCTTATGTCCTCTTTTTCCCGACCAGCTCTTATTACCTTCACCTTTCTTCCACATCTACTGATAAAAGATACGGGCCTTTCGAATAGTTTCATCCATTTTTTTGGGGTTATCAAACTCTATTCGTTCTTTCATATGAGTAGGTAAACTACTTAGGAAGTGATGTAACTTTGCCTTTTCTTCTCATATATTTGGAACGTAGCGTAGTAGGGAAGTAAATTTTTCTATAAACCTATCCATGGACTTTTGTACCAACCAAAATTCATGGAATTCTTTCGCTTTCTCATCATTAAACATTTTCGTCAAGTATCTATATTTGAAATATTTATGAAAGGTATCCCAAGTTACCCCCTACTCGTCCATGTTTCAAACTATCTTAATCTCTTCCCACCAAAGGGTGGCTTTACCTTGTAATTTGTAGACATCCAGTCAGGCCCTTAAATGATCATCATATTCATATATCTGAAAATATTGGTTCATATTAATCAACTAAGCTTATGTTGCTTCTTTTGCTTCACCATCAAACAATGGAGGTTTTATTTTCTTAAACTCTCCCTGTAACTCAATTCTTGGCTTCTTACTCCCTCTACCTCCAGAAGTATTCCTAGATTCTGCCTCATTATTATTCATCCGAGTTTCCTCGGTTTCTAGAGGACCTCTTTATTGTTTCCTTGTCTCCTCTCTGTGTCTGTTGTCTGCACTAGGATTTGGATCCCTCATATTCTGTCGGTCTGAGAGACTTTTCAGGATTCTCTCTTGTTCTAACCTCAGTCTCTCGTTATCAGCGCACAAGTTCATCATTTTTTCTCGTAGCTGTTGAATAGTCTCTAGTAATACAACATTCTCATTTGTCCTATTTTCCCCCAACTGAACCCACATTTCTAGGTTAGGTGGGGTAGTTCCTCGTCCCCTTCTCATATTATTCCCTTTTTCTCCACTCTATGCATTTAAACATTTGGTTATTAACAATTTTCTTGCCCAAGGCCAGAAAGTTTGAACCTGTGGCTTTGATACCACTTGTAACATGTAAACCTTAAACTTATAAGTTAATACACATAGAAATATAAAAAAAAATATTTACCTTTTTAAATAGAATGTATCGGTCCCTAATATGTGATCACCATACCCATCTAATCACATTATAGCAATATGTTATATGATATGTGTATATAGGTAATCAAAGGTGGAATACAGTACGGGTCACATGTGATTTTAATGTGGCATCATTTGTTAACCTTATGCCTTAACCCGAACCTTAGATTTAATGCTCGAAGTATCGAGAAGGGTACATGGTTTACAGTGGGTTCTAACCACAGCACACAGTTGGGTATCTGGTGGTCGTTGATTTCACAAGGGTTGATCCGACGATAGGAAATCACTTGCAAATGGTTAGGGTTCTGGTCGTGGGTACCCTTGGCCTCAGTTTGTCATTTGTCTCTTGTTCTCCTCCCGTACCACGCTCTACAACTCGACGCTAATGCAACCTCTGCTAAGGGTCAATCCACCGGGTTTCAGGTGATTCTTCCACCAGAATTTCACCATTCATGGTATTGTTCTTTGTTCCCACAGTTCATTCTTTCGTTGCTCGGATATACAAAGGGTTTCATCCCTGTGGTCTCTTCAAATATGGGCGGAGTTTAGAATGCTCACCTGTATAGGTAGATTAATTTAAAAGTCATTTATTCTTATTCACTGCATATGACTCGGATTTTGTGTCTATTTTGCTCTTATTTGTTCTATGGTTGTGTCCTATGCAGGTACCCTTCCTCTGACAAGCTTCTCTATTATGAGGAAACAACGTCTCTGGAATCAAGTCTTGAGGATGGAGTTTCAGGGTTTCGGGAAACCGAAACCTCCTGACATCGGTAATTTTTCCGCCCATTCACTTTCTTTGCAGTTACTCATATTACTTAACTGGTTTAGATACAAACTCTCTTAGGGTTTTTACCCTCTGCATGGTTTTCCACTTGCAGGCACACCTTCACAGGGGTTTTAGATGGTGGCTTCCAGGGTCTGATATCCTAAACTCCAGGGGTCTATCTATTACCTTATGACCTATCGGCATATAGAATTTAGAACTAGGGTTTTTGTACTTTGTTTCTGCTGAAGAGTTATCTTGAATGTAGCAACGTTTTTTTTTAAGTCCCTTTGTCTTTTCGTTTAAAGCAGAGTTCTATGCGACAAGGGTTCTTTGTATAAATACTATGTAAGGCATATGAGGCCTTTAATTGATATTCTTAATTATACAATTCCTGTATAAATCTCTGGTTTTTGGCTCAGTAATAGGTTTAAATTTGGATACTATGAGTTCCTTTTTGTATACAGTCCTAGTGACATGGTTATAATGAATCTTGTTCTACGCATGATTATTATGGTTATAATTAATCTTGTTCAGCGCATGATTATGGTTATAATGAATCTCGTTTTGCTCATGATTATTATGGTTATAATGAATCTCGTTCTATTCATGATTATTATGGTTATATTTCCATAGTCTTTATAGTTTGGTATGCAATCTTTAAAAATCTTCTATACATAATAGACTTCAAGCAATAGATTAATGCTCAAGTTCGAATTTTTCTTTATTCTCGTCATTATACATGCTACAACTATTACTACAGTCAACATTTTTTTTGTTTACTTTTCTTTAGTATATTTAGGGTCATTAGTGGATGCATGTGTACCTATCTACGCACGGTCATGTAGGGGACTGAACTAGTCACTCCCGAGGCGGCAGCTCGTTCCTAACCCCTTGTTATGATCCTTTGCATTGCCAGAGCATATTCATAATTACACCTTTGTTTTAATAAAACCTTGGGTTCATCACACAACAAAACTACATTTATGATATTTTGTTACTTCTTAAGGTCATATTGCATGCATACTTGTATGCTTTAGTTGTTTTCTAGTTCAAATTCCTTGTATTATTATTTTATGGTTTTATTTTTTTCTTGGCTCCAAACTCTAAAAGTATTTCCCCATTCATTGTCCTAATTGGTTGTGGGGTGTGTTAATACCCATTCCTTCATTTATCCCTTTACTTCCTAAGGCAATGTTTACACCAACACTAAACATTGCCCCATTTTCCTACCAGTCTGCAACTGCAGAATGTAAAACAAAACTTAAAACATTTACCAATCACTTTCAACTTATAAACACCAACAAGATATAAATTCTAGAATTTATTGACACAGTTTCAACCTTAACTTTAGTAAGTACTCATCCATGCAAAAGTACAGGTTAAAGACCAATCCTAGATACTTATATGTTCTCTGAAATTTCCTCGAATTCAACACGATGATACCTTCTCCACCCAACTGTAAGAAGGGCAATAACATCCTCTTCTACCCCCGAGCTTCCGCTCCAAAACAACAGACAACAGTTATAATTATTCTTGAATCAAGCTACAGACCTCAAGACTATAGTCGAGTCTTCCAGCCTCTGATTCCTTTCCGTAACGTGGTGATCCACTGGATCAAGTCCAGCTCTAGACACTCCTTCTGTTACTTCACTTCCACTTCTTTTACAAAACATACTGAACCCCTTTCTTTCCACTAAGATCTCCTTTTATCTCCAGGAAAGAAAGATATAATTGTTTTAACTGTTCCTAACTGCCTCGAGGTTGGAATTTGTTTCTGATATACCTTCTTTAATTCTGAAATTTCATAATATATATTATAATAATAAAATAATATTATTACCATTTAAATTATCCATCCGAAATTTCATTTGACTTTCGAGAGTCCCGTTTACCAACAAAATAAAATAGTTCTCACAAGTATCGGGAAGGTGTTACAATAAAGAACAATCATCACATATTATTTTATACAGCATATGTAGACCTTCTTTGTTATTTTTTTATCATTGGAAAGATACAAGGTGCAAAGGAATGTATTTAGATAGGAGGCCTTTCGTACAACTACTTTATTGGAAAGATGTGTCGTGGTATGCATTGTGGTAAAATTATTATTATTATACCTTTTTTGTTATTTTTTTTATCATTGGAAAGATACAAGGTGCAAAGGAATGTATTTAGATAGGAGGCCTTTCGTACAACTACTTTATTGGAAAGATGTGTGTCGTGGTATGCATTGTGGTAAAATTATTATTATTATACTTGTCAATACGTAGGGTATATTCTAATTGTTTTATAGTAAAAATGTTTATCTTTCAATTACTTCTAAAAATTTTACACAGATTTTATAAAGATTATTATAGGTTTGAAAAAAATACATTTTAAAATTAAAAATAAATTTTGAAATTTCTTAAATTTGAATTTTTATGTTTTTGTTAGATCATATAAATGAAATGACTAATTTATGGAGTTATAAATAGAATTGGTAAGAAATAAAATGTATTTCAAAAATAAAAAATAAAAAATAAAAATCTATATGCCACCAAATGTCATAACAGTACACACATCAAATCTCAATATTTATGAAAATTTGATTTCTATGTAAGTATGTCATTAATTATCCTAGGTTTTATTCAAATCTCGACTAAATGAGTATCAATTTGAAAGTTGCACTGATTAACTGCCATCATTTCCTTTAAATTTTAAAGCATATGTTTAAACAACCAACATTTGAACTTGATTCGTTCATTTGACTTATAAGTCAAGTGTTCATAGGTTTTTAAAATGTATACCAAAATTTAGTATAAATTTTTTATATATTTAATTTTGTTTTATTTTTTAGTAGTGTGACAGACCTTTTCATATATATATATATTAAAATTGTGCAGAGTTTTCTATAAATGGAATTTTGATTATGATTATTTATCACATTTTTAATAAAAAGTTAATATAAAAAAAAATGATTAAATATTTTTTAAATCATAAAATACATTATAATTAATTGATTAATTTATTACAAAGACATTCATTATCATTAATTGAATTTTTAATTGAATTCTTAGTTATTGAAATACCTCTTGTCAAATAGTCTCCCTTTCGTATTCTATATCAAACTTATTATAATTTCATATTTTATATAAAATTTAATAATATTAATTTATTTCAAAAAATTATGGAAAGCAATTGTAACATACAGTGATACGTCATCAATTGTTTTTACCAAGTTTAATTATCACTGTTAATTTTATTTTGTTTTAATCTGAATTATTAAAACTATTAGGCTAAAAAGCCAAAACAAATGTTGTTAAGTATTAATTAAAAGATTTTGGATCAGTTTGTTAAAAGACTAGAGAAACAATTGAATTAACTTCTGAAAACAGTTACAATTGTTCCTTCACCCTTTTCCTTTAAGAGGAAAAAGGGCAGAACCCTGTGGGGGTGAGAGGAACTAGACTGTGTTGAATTCTTCCTAGAGCTGGGAAAAAACTTAACCAGTGGGAAAGAAAACTGTGATAACAGTTGTGGGGTACAAGACTTGAGGCTGGACAGAGTCCTGACACCCAAGGTACCCAACTGTTCATCACTGTCAGAAGTGGAAGAGCTCGGAGGGGGAATCTGGATGTAATTGCCAGTTCCGAGGCTGGGTGGTGAGACCTTCCAAAACAAAAGTTACATGCATAACAAGAAAACAGATAAGTGATATCACCGTGTCAATCATTATTACTAGGAATGGATAGACTGTTTACTGTTACAGCAGAAAGTACATTAATAGACTAGCAGTAGTAATTAACCTTTATTGATTTTTGAATAGAGTAGGAAATACTGTCTTGATTCTATGCTTTATTAGCAGACATTTACTTATAATTGAAATATACAAAAGTAGCGAATATACTAGCTTACTGGGTAAGATATTTTCAATAGACAATTTAATGATTAAATTCAGAAGAACATGCTAAGCAAGAACATTAAACCAATATTCCTTTCTGGTCTTTCTATATTTTCTATAACACTGAAATTGCACAGTTCGTGGACAAAACACACACCCACACAATATACAAATATCAGTTCTCAGACTGCACTCTCGTAATCTTTCTTTATCATTGACAGAAGGAAAACTTAAGGAAACTTTATAAAAACATAAACGACAATTACCCTACAATTTACATTGCTTATAACAACAACCTAGGGTTTATCAGTCCTCAGACGAGTTTGGGAAGGAACTCACCAAGAACCAAGTAACCAGGTACTGTTTAAACCCTGAACCTCTGAACTATTAAATATTAATTATACTTAAATAGAAACTGAAAGACTTAGTTCCAGAACCCAGCATCGATGGCCATAACATGATATCACAGTTGAACTGGAAGCATACAAAACCTTAAAATCAATTCATTTAAACTGATACGACACAGAACTGTATTTCATAAACAAAAATTATTAGAAGTCGAGTTACCATGACGGACTTGATACATCAGTCTAAACATAGATAAATATACAAAACTTATGCCAAGAAATGTCTTGTAGATTTCCACAGAAGTAATGCAAGGAATTACTGAACCAGTCCCAGTACTGTGTTGGCATTTCCAAGGCCGACAGTCCCAAAAATAACATAAATACATTCTTTATCGAAAGCACACACTCCGGCCGTAGCCTTAAACCCTAGCTATCAACATTCCGTGAAACCCTCTATCATGGAAAACCGACTCGAAGAGCTCAAGGCATAAGATAAGTTCAGAGTCCAAAACCCACCTGGGAAACGAAGAAAGAAGCATGGTTTAGTAAGGTGGTCGCCTTCCAAAAGCCACATGCCGAACGAGGGTTTCGAGCGATCATCAGTGGGCTTACCTACACAGGAAAAGCCGATAGTGAGGACCCGAAATCATGCAAAAGTCTTGATTGCCATATGAAAACTTGTGATAGTGAGGTGGCTTACCTGAGCGAGAGCTGGACATCCCTCGAAGCGGCGGTCGAACCTGCAAATGCATCAGGCAGTCTCAACAAAATGAAAGTGGAGAATAAACTTTTAATATCAATACTTCGAAAATGAATCATTGCTTACCTCTTGCTGCCGCGGAATCAACCCTCTCCACCGGGGTTTTGGAACCCATGCCGTAGACATTACACCTGTTCCACAGCGGCCCAAAAACCCATCAGGCATCCTCATGAACCACCACAGTGCACCTTAGCATCGATAGAGGAATCTTAATGGAGAAATGTTGAGGTAACAGTAACAAGGGTTTGCAAAGCACCTGGAGTTTCAGACAGAAGCCTGACTGAGTGATGCACCAGGTCACCATTGCAGAGTCGAGAGCCAAGCTGGGTCATGAACAAATGAACCTCCCTCACCGCCGAAAAGGTCATTATACTTCCCCGCCAAACCTGAAGTATCGAGACCGTAGATCTAAACGGATCCAACGGCGGATGTAAAGCCAGGTGCAGTACCTCGAGACCTTTCCGGGAAGCTGTAGTTAAGTGCATTAACGCCGAACCAGATGGCCAGCACGGAGATGAACGGATATGGCAGGAGAGGACCTTAGGGCTCTCCCGCCTTAATGAGGAGGGGCCTACCCGAGGTCGATCAGCTCGAGGTAAGTTATTGCAGGTTACAGCATGGCGGTCTACGTGGAGATCCAGCGAGGAGACCAAGCGGAACCACAACCGCTTTACACTTAAACCTTAATTAGTCATGCAATCAAACATTTGATATAACATTAATATCTTGTATGAGTTTAACATATGAAAGAGTCTGGTCCACATCTGAGTAATTCATAGTTACATTACCAAGTAAAAAAAAATAGGAGTGAAGTTTGTTATAGCAATATTCCTCTGTAACACTTTCCATTTTTTTTAATATTTTATAAAAATATTTTACTTTATAATAATTTTAAAAAATAACATAAAAAGAATGTTCTTTATTATAAGAATGCTCTTAAAATAATTGAAATTGATTTCTATGTTATGTATTATTTGAATATTTCAAATTATTTTTAAAATATTAAATTTATTTATTAAAAGTGTAATTTTATCTTTTAAAAAAATTTAATATAATAAAATATTATTTGACTTTGATTATGTTATATTTTTATATTAATTTTTAATATATATATATATATATAAACTTGCATTTTGTATATCTTGGTTCTAAGTTAAATTAGTGGGGGTTAATCACCGTGTAAAAATAAATACCAAATGATTTACTATGGCTCTTGTATGTGGGAAAAAATCATAACCTAATGTGTTTTGATTTCCTTGGGTTTATAATTTCAAAATATGTTTTACTTATATATAATTTTAATTTTATATATTAAATTAAATATTATATTAATAATAATTTAATTTTTAAATTCAATAAATCTTTTATCTTATTGTTTATTTTCTCTCTTAAAAAATTTATTTATAATACATCGATAGATATAATATTATTGATATTTTAGGGTGACAAAAACTCTAAATGAAATGTTTATCCTTTTTCGTTGAGATCAATCCAATTTTTACCATCTTAGTTCTGGTTAATGAGGTATTTTTATGTAAAATTAATAAAATAAAAATAAAAATAAAGAATTGTATTAAAAAATACAAAATCTAAAAAAAATATTTGCCAAATGTCATAATAATTTAGACTAATACCATGGCTTATCAATACCACATGCCCAAAAATCATAACTCATTTCAAAATCAAAATGTTTTATAAATATTTTATTTTAATTTAAATGTTATAAAATTAAAATTTAATGCTTACAATGTAACAAGATTCTTAACCATCGATATTTATCTCCATTTTACCATCAATATTATTAATTTGTAAATAGGTTTTATTACAATACTATGGCTAATACTATGCCTTATCTATACCACTTACCCAAAAACAATAACTTGTTTCAAAATCAAAATATTTTATTTTAATTTTACGAAAAAGCTCTTATTACATTAAATTTGTATACTAGTTTTTAATATATGATGATGATGATGATGGTGGTGGTGGTGGTGGTGGTGGTGGCTAACGTCCACTGAGACCAAACTTTGGTCTATCGAACCTAAAGAAATGAATTATTTAGTTTGATTTAAGATTTTATTCCTATGCTCAAAAAGCTGGGAGAGAAACCTCCCAAGCTCACTATAATTCTGACATCGTAAAAGGCTAGGAAGGTCAGTATTGCAACAAAGATTATGAAACTAAGATCTAATGTGGTTGTACGCAGGGCACTTTAAGAGAAAGTTATTTTCATCCTCGATGTTCATATTCTCACAGAGATGGCAGATCCTTTCCATCCATGGTGTTTTAGGAACTGCCAACAACCCATTTCACTATGGAGCTCATGAGAGTTCGTTCTAATCTTGGCTATATTAATTTTCTTCTTTGAGCTAGTTAAAACAAAGAAATACTTTTGATCTTCTAGTGTAGGGTTCATGACCTCCTTATAATATCTTAATTTTGTTTTAGCTACTAAATCTTTCTCACACTACATTTTTTCTTTGAACTTAGAAGTAACAATATTTGTAATGTTATTAATGTTTTGCAATGCAACAATCTCGTTAATCTCCCAATGGTTTAACCAGGCCCTAGTCTCTTTATACCAACCTCATTTGAGACTTAGGTGGTTTTGGCTAGATTTAAAGCTAGCTTAGGAAGTCTATGGTCTCCTATGTTATTGAGTTTGTGCTTGTACTAAGCAGCAAAGTTGCATATTACACTGGTTTAATTAGATTTTTATTCTATGTTTTATTTGACTTTAATACCTTATTTTACTAGTTTAATCTAATTTAAACTATTTTTAACTTCTCTAGACTAATAATTTAACATATTAATTATAATATTTATTTAATATTTTAATATAAATAATTAACACTTATCTCTATCATAAATATTTCAATTTGACCAAAATATATTCTATTACTATAATATTATGTCACTTTGACCAACATCTATTATTTAATTTTATATAAGTAATTAATTGTTATAAAGTATTAATCTCAATTTAACCAAAATCCTATTATTTTATTATTTAGTGAGTTTCACCAAAAATAAATAAAATAATAAGATATTATTAATTTATTGTTATTCTGACCAAATCTTTCAATTTATATCTTTATTAATTTTAGTAATCATATTTATTATAATTTGAACTTCCCCTCTAATATTGATAGATTATTTTAATTTCAAAAGGCAAACTTTTGTGATTCATAATGCTATTGAGAAAATCCTTCGGGTAAATCAAATTTCAATATTTTGATGGAAGCATTTCGAGTCACTCATAATGTTATTGAGAAAATCCTTCGAGTAAATCACATTTCAATATTTCTGGTCCACGCATTTTGAGTCACTCAGTGTGGTTCATCATCATTTTTATCACATTCCCTTTATATCTCTTTAAGGCTATTTATTAATTTATGGTCAATTTGACCAAATCTTGTAGTTTTAATTTATTCTTCCTGATTTATTTTTTTATTAATTTAATTCTATGTTAATTATATTTTTCCCATAAGGAAAAATTCATAATTTCTATTAATATGGAGAAATTACATTTTGCAGATGCTGATGCATATTCATATTGTGGTCCAGAGGCCTGCCTTGTACAAAAAAACCATGTATGTCTTGACCTCCACGCAGGGAGTCCTTGTAACTGTAACTAGATATGTCCAAAACTTAGAAGAAACATGATGTAAACACATTACATTTCGGCTCTACGCAGAGAGCACTGCTGTAACTGGTTCATATATAATTATGTATATACATGTAAATACATATGTCAAAATCCACATAAAACAGAAACTGATTATATGAGGGTGTGAGACCCATTCCTAGTAAGGTCATCAAAAGGTCTGTGGTAGTGCTGATGGAAGGTTCCATCAATCTCCTCCTGGATCAGCCAGTCGTCTCGTCTATGTTAATTATATTACTTGTATTCTTATAATTGATCTTATTTATTCTAATTTAACATTCCCCTCTCAAATTAATAATTATTAATAGAATGTTTCTTTGTATCAATAATATAAATTGAATATTAGATATTAAGAATCAACACACGCACCTGTGAGTGGACTAGGTGTTTTTCAAAGTAAAGAATAAAATAAAAATAAATAAATACTCTCACACGTTGTAACCCATAAACACATGTAAGGAAACATATTTGAAGCAAATACAAATACACAGATAAATAAGTTATCGTCCATACATTCAGATAACTATAAAATGATATCATGCATTCAAAATCATAAGGGCCTAGGAAAACATTCATGAGACTCCTACTTCTTATTTGAAAATTGAAGTTTCAGAATTACAAATGAAGTGAATTCTTGAAACAAGCTCCACCAAAAAATAATTTGCAAACTTGAAGTCTCAGAATAAAAGGTAAGTGCCTAAAGCACAATCACAAAATCATGGTACTTAATCATAAAAACAAAATGCATTTACCCCTAAGGGACTGGGATTGGGCTCATGTGAACCAATAGTAATGATAAAAGGCACTTGGAAGAAAGAGAGAAACACAATCAAGAACTGGATTTAGAAAACATATAACGGTTCAATAAAGTCAGATCAATTGAAGACTAACAAGAGTGTAGGGAATTGCTTCAACAAAAAATAAACACACAAAATTGCAGAAGGATTATAGGTGGAATGAACTCTTTCTCTCTCTTTGACACAATTGTTGTAGAAGAAGTTAAATAGAATCATCTCCTAGGCCGTTTGTTAATCTAACTATTCAAGCAATTATTTTGGACCAATGACTTCAATCAAGAATTTTTTGAGCCATTCTTCAATGTATTCTTTCATAGGTCGAATAATTATAATTTGTTTTACTCTCAAACTGAATATTATATTTTCTATTTATTTGGCATCTAAATGTAGTTGCATGATTTTTTCCATTTTATCATTATTATTGTTAACAAATGTAACTAGCAATTTATGTATTTAAGCCTTGGGAAATTTGGCTAGATTGTTGAAGTCGACTCCCAATTAAATTATAATAGTGTTCAGTGTTTATTTTAAAATGTCCTTAGGGATCATCAAGATTACTTAATCATTTAAGGGTGATAAAGGTCTTTAACAACTTTAATGGCTTTAAAGATGCTATTGTTTATGTGGTCATCAATGCTTGTACATTCAACAAGGGCTTTTTCAAACATCTTAATCTTAGTGGACCATCCTGCTTGGATTTGTTTAATTCCTTTTGTAGCAAGCAGGCCTTATTGATGTCTCTAAAGTTCGATGAGAGAGCTAATTTTATTCACAAATGTATTTAAATAATTTTCAATAATTTTTTATCATTTTCCAAGTCCCTCTATATAAATCTAGAAAATATTTTAAAATTATTCTATTGGCAAAGAAACATCTCAGGCTTCCTCCATGATTTCAAGTCACTTATTTATATTCATTAGAACATATGACCTGATTCTAGTTAATAATTGTGCCACTTTCTTGAGTCTTTGGGGTGTGTCAGGTATTGATATCACTTCTAGTGCCTAAATGGATAATGGAGTCATGAATATGGGTGTCGAATTAAAAGCTTCTCCAAGCTCCTATAATCTTCTCTTTAATCTCAAATTTTCATCTTATTGCATTGTGACAAAATTAGCAAGAGCGTCCCTTGTGGACTAATGGAGTTTCAAGAGTCCAAAGGGTCCAAATCCTAAAACATCAATTTAGTTTTTTGGTCAACTCACTACTTTTTTCTTCTTTATTTTCACCTTCTCAAATTGAAGCTTCTTGGTAGACCTATCATAATGAGTGTCTTACATGGTCAAGATTTCTCTTCAAATGAAGTAGGTCGTTCAGTAACCAACTCTTAAACAAGCCTTTGAGCTTCTTACATTCTAGTCATTACTCTTTCTAGGCCTATAGTGTTATCTACCACTATATCCATGGGTACTTTTGCATTTCGCAACCCTTTTTTACTCAAACTCTTGCTTTTAGATGATGAGAGTACATGTGACTTCTCAAACAAAACATGAGAGGTAGTTCTTCCCCATCAACATCGCCAAAATTTTGGTTGTTATTATCCCCTCTTATCATATGTTTCCTTTTTCTTCTGTGTAGAAGAGGAGCTTTGATTAGTTTAGGACAATTAAGTTGGGTGCGAACTGGTGGGCCTTTTCCCTCTTCGCTTTTTTTCCTTTAATGTTAGTGCTTTCTTCAATAGTAACATGGTAGACCGAGGTAGGTATTCTGAAGACTTGGTTTTCTCTATAATACTCCTAATTGGAAAATAATAGTAAATACCAAAAACATGAACTAGGAACAACAATTAAAATTAAAATCCAAGCACCCAAATCAAAACACCATAAAAATAAGCAGAATAACTTAACCATTTTATTAATCTCGAGAATGATGAGTATAATGAGTAAGGAAAATGGAATATGGGATTTCGACTGCCAAGTATGGAAAACCCAGGTGAGACAACTTTGATCTGGAGGAAATACTCGCACAAACTAGAACCGCGCACTACCCAAGAAAGTATTATTGTTGCTGCTACAATGGGACTAAAGATTATGCTCTGAAGAATTCCTAGATAACCCTAAAATTGCAACAATAAGCTCCAACTCCTCATACCCAAAAATACCCAGAAAGGGTTTGGCCCAAATCCAAGCCAAAACTAAACCCACAAAGTGATGCAAATTTACCAGCTAAGAAGCAATACACCCTGCTATAAGAATGAGGATTATGGGCCCAAATATTTCCCAGAAAATTCTGTAAAATTAGTCGGATAATCCTCTCAATAAACCCACAAAAACCCATAAAGGGTTTGGGTTGAATTGACCGACCCCTAGTGACCCCCAACAAATGTGAATTTCCTAATATGACCAGAAAACGCCCCACAATTTTGATGCTACTTAATTACACCCAAATCTACCACGGGAAATTTCTCCTAGCTCTGGCTATATTCTCTACTGAGAAATACCTCCTATATCCAATCCGTATCTCTCTTGATTCCACTGCTCTATACCCTACGTAACATTTGGTCAATAGCTTTTGTGCCCTTGCCAAAAGATAGAAAAATCGACCCAAGTAATAGCCTCCAATCTAGCTCGACAAATCTTTGTCGAAACTCTGATCTAACAATATTAAAATTCCCTACAAAATCTTGGATCCTCTAACCCACGCTTGCTCCCACAATGTGCTCCACAAAATACCTTTGCGCCCAAGAAAAATGCACCACTGAATAAACTCTTGCAATGATGTCCAATGGAAGTTCTGAATTGATCTCCCTGAATTTCCTCACCAGGGAGACACTCGAAGTTCTCCAAAATGAGGGCGTAATTTCGCATGGAATTCCTGGTGCCAAACATCACTTTGGCCCTTGTGCTAAAAAACTCCAAGAGAAGATGAAATATAAAGTTTATTACCCAAAATATAATCTACAAAATGAGTCGATCCTCCTTTTATAATTTCTCCTCATGCCTCTAGACTCCTTTTTTAATATTATTTTATTAGTGGGGGGCATTTTCCACTAAGTTACTTCTATCGCCATTTAATAAAAGAATAATTTGTCACTATTCTCCAATAAAATAATACTAACTAACTTTCTCCAATAATATTTTCTCCCTATTAATTAATATTACTAAAATTCGGCAAAATTCCTTAGTGACTCCCATGCTCACAAAATTGGGGATATTACAGACCTCCCCATAAAAAATTGCTTGTCCTCAAGCAATGCTTGAACAAGCACTCCCTCTCTCCGTTGACCCAAACTATAATTGCAAACAATATTGGGTTCCCATATGTGCCACTGAGTCACCTTGAATCCATACACTATACTATCATAAATGGATCCCTTAATACCAAGGTCCCATGCTAATATAAAAAAGATACCACCATGTTGACACTGCATCACTCTGATTACATCTGACTACCCATCGTGCCATACCATATCCTCCGCTCTTGGAACCTGATGGTGAAATACTGGTAAAGGCCAAATACATCCTGCCCGGGCATCTCCATGATTCCAAAGCCTACCCATCCAAAGTTAACCCTAAATTTGTGCAGCAATAGGCAAATCGCCTCACCATACGATGAAGGCCTTTGTGAACCCCAATGTGTCAACCCAAGAGTGAGCTAGATCACTCTTTGCCATGACTCCCCTCATCAAGAGATAGAGTGATGTATCAACCAACTGAATTCATGGATCCCATAGCTAGACCTGCTGCGGAATAGCTCTGATGATTGTTGGAATCCATCTGTACCTCGTCTCTAGTCCTTGTATGAAATCAATATATAGGCTCCATATATCATGAACTAATCTGATGCATGCTAAAATGCATTGTTTCTTCCACTACGTAGTACTAATGATCGCTAGAAACCACATGTGCCAAATAGTTTCCCCCTAAATGTTGCCAATATATGTGTATCTAATACTCACAATCGACTCAATGTATGTGGATCTATACTACTCTTGCCAACCATCACCACTAATTATGCCACTCGCCCTCTCAATAATGTGCCAATACAATGTCTAGAGCCTGTACACATACTGGAAAACTACCTTAACCTTACACGATATACTTTTCTCACACATGGAAAGAGTGACACATGTCTCCCTCGTGACTAGATCCTCGCGCGTAGACTCAGTGATGAATGACATGACACCCTTACAGATGATCACATCATCCCCCAACCTATGGTTGTAAACTTGCACACCAACCCAATGCCACCACTGAGAGGTCTCTCCCCTAGTGTGTTAGGTGTCATCCAAATATCTCGGGTGAGCTCCATGTTCCCTGTTGCTCATGCCCACAGTGTCAAAGTGCAACCACCAAATCATTTTTTCATGTAAGTGATGTAGAAGAAGTACAAACATGTGATTCCCCATGGATACCATCGAGTATCACACATTTGTGTCCCTATCGATCCTGAGTGAACTAAACCCAAAGGTATGCCCAATGTCTTCATCCATCAGTCTCCCTGGAGGAAAACCTCGGAGACTTCACTATGTAGCACCATATGCCCCTTCATATCACTGAGCATCCCTGTACTCCTCGGCAAGCCATTGTACCTCAAGGCCTATTGGTGTACACTACTAGCTACCTCCTGCTACTATTGCCCCATCCTGCATCATCTCGTGTCCTGCTATTGTCACTGTACCTAACACTCCTCGCAGGTAGTCAATGCGATGTGAGTCGCTCCTCCTACTTCAAAGTGTAAACTGACATGCTATGGCACACGACCATGCATCTCCATGCTCCTCTACAAGCCACTTCTCCTCGCTACATAACCCTTCACACCACTGGATGCTATGGTCTAAAATTGGGTTTGTATGCATCTAGCCACATCCCTCTATATAAAACTGGACCCTACAAAAAAACTTTGTGATGTCTTGTATACTACTACCTATTGTCGTACCACCCTATTAAATATGGTATCTTGCATGTGTCAAAGTATCTACCACTCTACTAGTGAACCCACCATGACACGCATCATGTCTTCTCATCCATCCCGGCAGACCTGAGTAGCCTAACTCCCCACCTGCTAGAGGGGATATATTTGCTATGTCGATCCTCAATGACCCCTGAGCCCAATACCTAAATGGGATAACATTGTCTCCATAAAATGCTCGATCCAGTGGCCTACCCATGCCACCTCCTCCAACTAACTCCTGCCAGAGAATGCTACCCCATGTGAACCCAACATGCGAAAACAACCCATGGAGTTTGCTCAAAAACTGTCTAGCCACTAGTGCCGATTGGAATTCCCCTAAAGAATTCATGCACTCAATAATTGGGTCGACTACCTCATCAATTCCATATACATCCCACATGTATGTTATTGGATAAGAAGCCCCACCTAGATCCCAATGCCAACCTGGGCCTCTAGTACCCTCAGTGTCTAAGAGAACCCACTAAGCTTCATTCTGGACTACAACCATCTCCATGAGTCTAGCCCACTCCACCAGGTACCAACTTAGAATCTCTCTCCATCCAACCCCAAGAGAGGGATCGAATGCATGAACTCCAACACATAGAACAAGCCCTCCATCATGCGACTGTTACACCATGTGCAGCTTGTGTCGCCTCATCTCACCATCCTGTTCAACACATAAAATCTGTTGAGGTGACTTTTGTTACATAGTATGTTTTCAAGCCTCCTTCACGTCCCTATGACATACCCTGAAGTGCTTGAAACATGATCATTATACAATATACTCATCAATGTATACAGCTCAGATCCCTCCTTTAACTTTACTTGGAAAATCCCTGGAGCTTTCCTTGAAGAAATAGCTCTTAAAACCCTAAAATGAGAACCATCACCCTTATGAAGCTCAAAACCACGATGATCGCCTATTGCACCTTGTTAATCTAGCGATGGCATCACTTTGTTCTCTCTCATACTCGTGATGGTCTCAAAAAGGAAGTTTTCCCAAAGAGGATGAGAAGCTTCGTGATCTAGAAGCTTCCAGAGCGATGAGCTGGAGGTGGTTTCACATAGATGAGGTTGAATCCTCCTAATTTGACCTCTTCGTCTCATCCCTATGAGCTACCTCCTTAAGATGTGGGCCTAATCCTATCTTTGGAGGAGGCCTAACTCCCTCTCTCAAACTATAAATTTCCCCTCTACCATTCCCAAATTGTTAATCTATGTCCATTTGTACCCCTATGTTGAGCTTGTGCTTAGAGGTTATCCATTAGACTTGGAGAAGAAGTGTTGGAGAGTTTCTTGGCTTGGACTTGGATTACCACTCAAGGAGAGCCTTTCAACATCAAGGCTATGGCTGTAAATTTCCCCTTTATTATTTAAATAATAATACAACTGTTGGTTCATCTTCCCAAAATATATATGTTCATGTATGTATTGGTTTGACATTCCTTGATCAACTAAATAGATTATTATTGGATTTGCTATTGATTTTGGCATGCTTTGTTGTCTCTTGGTCATTTGTGTAGGTACATAAGTGTTGAAAGAAGCAGGAACAAGGTCATGACACGAGCGGTTCAAGGATCTCAACAAAGGAAATCATATTAACATCATAGCAAGGTAGGCCTTCTCTCTTGTTCTACTTTTCATTCATAATCTAGGAAGATGTCTAGTTGATTGTCCTTTCAGTTGCTAGACCCACTCATTGGGATAGAGGATCATCTCTATTCGTAGAGATGATTAACCTTGTCAACAAAATGGTGACTCCAGTGGGGAGTCTATGACCTTTTCCTTCCTTCGCTTCACCTTGTATTTTGACAAGTTTGGTCAACCATTGATTTTTAGACTTCATTCTTGCTTGTAGTCAGTATCATTGTCTGGTAGATGCCTGAAGATTGGTAACTTGAGCTGTTTTTGAAAATTTTAGATTTCTTTGTCCTTTTCCTCGACCATCATAGACTTGAGCCTAACAATCGTGATGATATCATGGGTTTTTTAGTTATAGTAGTGATGATCACTACTTTACTTCTGACAGGTGCGATGATTGCAGAAAATTTAGAAATTTAGGGTTTTCTCTTTGATTTTCAGTGTTACTTTCCTGCTCCCTGCGATTTACCAATGTGATTTTCATTGACCCTCTCTTTTTCTGATTAGCTTGAGTGTCCTTGAAGTTTGATTAGCCTTTTAGGTTTCTAGGTCTTCTAGGCCAACCTTCGTACACTCGTTGGTCTTCCCATCAGAGACCAAAGATCAATTGCCTATGTTAAAGAGTCTTGGTGTGTCCAGACATACTTTACTGATCACTTTTTAGTTCTTTTGCATTAAGTTATTTTTATTAGTGGATATAGTGAAAGTTACTTAAGCTTCATTTGACAAACAATAGATTACAAATCGATTGTCTCTTTGGAATCAAAAGAAAGTGTTTTCTTTGAAGTTTTTATGTTTCGAACTAAAAGTGAAAGTGCCATTATTTTCTTAATTTTTGGAACATTTTGTGTTGCATTCAAATCATTGATGTGAAAGAGATTTTCATACTTCTTGGTTTGCTTTCATTCTCCTTCCCTTTGCACTAGATTACATTAGTTTCATTTTTGAAAAAGAGAAAAATCATCATTACATCTTAAGGTAACTTTTTCTTTAAGATTTGTTTTGACATTGCATTTGCTTACCATATGAAAGATTAGATTTCATATTTTGCATTTAGCATTTAAAGATGGTCATCTATGCATTTTTCATTTGGATTGATGCATGATTTGAGTGATTTTATTCCCTGCATAGATAGCCTTCATCGAATTGAATGATTTCATTTCATCATCTAGTTTGCATTTTAGGAAGAAGAAACATCGTTAAGGCCTTGAAATTGAGACATAATTACAAGATCAACTTTAAAATATATCAATTAACCTGAGGATCATTTGAAACATTAACGATCATATCTAGTGGTCTAGGTTAGAGACGTGTTCTGGCGTCCTTAAAACTTAGCATTTGTAGTTCGCTTCATCATTAGACAATGCTAGCATGGACTTGTGCTCCCTATAATGTCGCGTATATAAAGGTAGACCCCTCTAGGTTGCAATCCTTTATCCATATGAAGCCGAGTATACCACCCTTTAAACGTGATATGCTGGACACATCATTCGAGGAGATTTCCTACACGTACGTCAAGTCCTTGGTCAATTTATTAGCTAAGGTGTATATTGCAGTTCACAGTTACTTGGTTCTCCTTTACCTAGATTCACCTGAGTAGTCATTTGATCTTTTCTGACTCTTTAAATTTGAAGAGATCATCGACTAACTTGTCCTTTCATGCTCTCAAAACTATTGAAAGTGACTAGAGTCACCTTTTCACCCTTTTCGTGACTCTTAAAAGATGAAATGGCAATGTTTTGTTTCTAAAATCTAATTTCCCACTATAAACATGTAAATCCCAAGCAGTTACTTCTTAGACCAAATTGAGTAATTCCCTGTTAATTTCAAGTTTGTTAAAGCCTTAATCAAATTTTTCCTTTCCTTTTGTTGTTGAGGGGAAGCCATTGTGGCTGAACCATTGAATCCATCTCATAGTTCCCCTTCGTTGTCTGATACTAAAGGGTCCTCCCAAGGAGTTCATACGGAACTTTCTCAGTCGCTTGAGGATCAAGGTGTTGAACTTGGAATTGTTTTGAGTATCCAACCTTTGTCTTCTTTTCTACCTCCATCAGATTCCTGGTCACCACAAGAATCTGATCTAGATTCCTCTAATAATTCTATCTGGACACCCGAGAGTCCGCAGACTCCAGAAAGTCTGCCAAGACTAGTTGTTTATCCACCGAACCCATTGTTCGATCCTATTGTGATATCTCCACAACGTTCATACAATCTGTATGATCGGCCTGGTATTCCTTTGGAGTTATCTCCTCATACATCTTTGGTTCCTCATCACTAGTTGTTTCCACCTATGGAGTCAAAAGGCGAGATCCCAGTCTCCTCTCTAGGTCATTCGGAAGTTTCCGCTACCCAGACTCCTTAGGTAGATGATGAGCAAGGATATGAGTTCCCTCTAGAAGGCTTTCCTTATATGGGAAGAGTCCCATCTCTCTGTTATCCTGGGCTTAATGATCCCATATTTCCGCATGGTTATACCTCTCTAGCTCAGCTGGTTTCGGGAACTCCTAGTGCCTCGTCATTATATCAGAACCCCATTTGGTCTTCCGGTGCTATGCCTACATCGGGTCTGTTAATTCGGAACACAACCTCTTAACTGATTCTGCAAATTGTGGTCACTTCAGTTCTGGTTCAATCTATCATTCTGTCGCAACCTGTTTCATTATTTCGCCTGACCCTTCCGGTTCAACCGACTGTCTCTAGTCAGGTCTTGATAAGTTCTTCTATCCCTCTAGTGAGTGGACAGACTGTTTCGCTGCCTGGGGGAAAGATTCAAATATCCCCATTATGCCTGGAGAAACCAATGTGAGTGGCTTACAAACTCACATGGTTGGAATGAATCAACCCTTTTACGGCGTTATTCCTAACCCTCTTGGTCCATCTGGGTCAGGTAACATCTAATACCAGCAGCCATATATGGCTTAGGTTCCATTCCAACCGTCTTATGTCCCATATGGTTCGCAAGCTATGATAAATTTACCTTACATTCCTCATGTTGGGCCTTATGTTCAGCCTGGCCAATCTGTTGTTCCTAGTGGATATGGCCAAATCCAATTCAGTAACTATCAATACCCTCAGGGTATAACCCCATGAACTGTCCAGATACCCTTACAGCAACAAGGACAACCTTCACAGCAGCAAGGGAAACCTTTGCAGCAGCAAGGGAAACATTTGCAGCAGTAAGGGCAATCTTTGTAGCAGTAAGTGAAAGCATTACAGCAGTAAGGACAACTACTACAACCGTAAGGGCAACATTTGCAATAGTCGTAGCAACCTTTGCAACTGCAGATGCAATTGTTCAGTAGTCCTCCCAACCTTTGTCCTCGCAAGGCCAACCTTTGCAGCCACAAGGCTAACCTTTACAGCAGCAAAGCCAACCTTTGCAACAACAAGGTCAACCTTGGCAGCAACAAGCCTTATATGCGTATCAACAAGGTTAGCCTTTGCAAGGTCAAGTTCAACCCTTGTAGCAGCAAGTTCAAAATCCTTATGTCCAGGGTCAGCAAGTTCAGTAGCCTTATAACTCATATGCTACATACAATGCTCATCAGTGGCCTATGGCTAGGTAGTATCAAACCTACGCAGGACCGAATCCTCCTTACAGGCAAGGTAACCCTTAGTGGGAACCAAATCAGATTCCATATGGACAAAATCTGCCACTATGGGGGTAAAATCCCTACCAACAAGGATGGACTCTGCAGTTTGGATCTACTCAAAGGCCTTATATGTCATTTAACATGAAATTGCCTTTCTTGGCTATGTTGGAGCTGCCCAATGTTTCAAGGCTCATGAATGACCCCATTCTTCATTCGCTGAACTGGCCTCCAGTTCCAACGAATATTCCAAGCGATTGCCCCAAATTTGAGGGAAAGGTGAAGGAGGATCCACAAGCCCACATGATGACATATCACCTCTAGTGCTCCTCCAATTTGTATGTTGATGATTCTATCCATATTCGACACTTTCAAAGGAATCTCATAGGTGTTTCCACTAAGTGGTACATCGAATTGCCTCGAGGTACCTATGGTGACTTCAACTCTCTCGCTATGGCTTTCCTCACTCATTTTCAGATGCCGATTCGCTATGAAATTGACACCCATTTTATTACGTCACTTAAGCAAGACACTGCGACCCACATTTCCGATCATATCTATGAATGGAGATGTTGGCATCACCTCATCAAGTTTGAGATTGTTGATGAGTTGTTGACGGAATGGTTCACAAAATTATTCGTCATAAAAATTGCTAAGGACATAGCAATGGGTGGATGTGTTAGTGAAGAGCAAGCTATCGCTCCTGCCTAGTATTTAGAATTAGTCTATTCACAATCTAGCACATTGTATGAGATGTTACCTGATGCTACAATACCATCATCGGTTCTGACAACATTGAAGTCTCCGAATACACCACCTGTAGACGGTGTGATTGGTTCTATGTCTCAGCCTCCCGTGAAAGCTTCTTTGAAGTAGAAATTGGTCTCGAACACTGGTTCCACTAATACCTCTAAGAATTCATCTAGTCTTGGTAAAACCTTTGAGGTTCATGTTTTCAATTATACCACAACAAATAAATACTCTGAAGGTAAAAAGAAGGGAAAAGTTAAGGCCAAAGCCGATGCCCCAAAACAGGACCTTCCTAGTCTTCCGCTGATGATGCTACTCAAAGAAAGTCGAAGTATCCTTGCCTCATCTGTGAGGAGGATCATTACACTAAGGATTGTCCCTGATGATCTGAAGTTAGCCGCTTAATAAAAGGGACTCCAACTATCTTAAAAGAACCCTTTCAGCCACAGTAGACCCAATTGATAGACAAGCCTCAGTATTCTGCTTCCTCCGGTTCCCAGGTGTTCATGATGCAAGGTTCATCACCTATCTCGATCGCCACTTGAACCAAGGATTATCAAGCTACGTCTAAGAAGACAATGGAGAAAGAAGTCATTGATACTCCTTCTACTTCTGCTCCATCTTCTTCTGGTCCGCTCCATATCGAGCTCCCTAACAGTGAGTCTGTCATCCGACCACCCCCTAAAGGTGTTCTTTTGAAGTCATCTTTTAATCTGAATGCTAGAGTTATGCAACATTATAATATTGTTGAGGATTTAGCTCCGGCACCTTCGGCGATGTCTGCTTTGGAGGTTCTTCAATCATGTCCAACGCAGTGGAAGTCATTTTTGTCTACTATAGGCACTATCGATCCTTCTGATTTGAGTCTAATTACTTTCAATCTAGAAAATCACGTACCCCGTCTTCCTCATCAGATTGCATTTATAATCCAGGTCCTTATCAAAGGAAAGATGATTCATAGAATGGTTATTGATGAATATGCCTCTACCTACATCATGTCATTTTCATGTTGGAAAGCCATTGGCTCTCCTCCTCTTAACCAATATCTGAACACCTTGGAAGGCTTTGATGGCAGAGGTTCACGACCATACGGTATTCTCACGAACTTACCAATTACATTAGAAGGCAAGACTATTGAATTAGAAGTAGATGTTGTAGATTCCAATCTCAACTACAACATTCTTATTGAGCGAAGCTGGACTCATGCCATGTTTTATGTGGTGTCTTATTTGTTCCGCGTACTTTGTTTTCCACATGAAGGAAAAATAGTCGTGGTTGATCAACTGTCTTTCTTTTCTTTTGGTTCGTCCAACGGTAACTTTCCTTATGTGGGAAATACTGAGATTCCTTACGAGAACGTGGGGGCAGGTCTCTTCAAAGACTCTGCCTTAATGGGTACTTTTACTCTCCCACCTCCAAATGTTCATTCAGTCAATATAATCTCGGATTTTGCAGATCCTTGGATTGTCCCTACCAAAGCACAAATTGACTCATCTGGAGATGCTATTCCTTTAAGTCCATTGGAGATAAATTATCAAGAAATTGTTTTAGCTTCAATGGCCACTTCGGATAGTCATATTGTCTTCAATATGAACTTGGACACTTATGTGCCATCCCCTTGGCTTGGTTCTTGGGATTCTCCAGATCCCTTGACGAGACATTCCCCAGTGACGAGAGTATCATGGAGGTCATGTCTCTAGAGGAAGTTCCATGGAACAATCTACAGCATCGTTCTTCCATGGAAGTAATTACCATTGGCCCATTTTCCAAATGGGGCATTGATTTCATCACATGTAACCCTCGCTCGACTGGGGAGCATTGTTATATCATCGTCGTCGTTGACTATTTTACAAAATGGGTCGAAGCGATGCCTACATACAAGGTTGATGGTATTACTACCGCACAGTTCCTTTTTAACCACGTTATAGCACGTTTTAGTGTCCCGCAAGTTATCATGACTGACCATGGATCACATTTTCGTCAGCACATGATGGCAGAGTTAACTGCTCAGTTGGGCCTTCAACATGATAGCTCAACTCCGCATTATCCACAGGCCAATGGCCAAGTTGAAGCTATCAATAAGGTTTTGATTACTATGCTTCAACGTACCATTGGGAAGCACATAAAAGATTGAAATTTAATGTTATTCTCAGTTCTTTGGGCTTACCAAACTTCTGCTAAGACGGCCACTAGATTCACTCTGTTCTAGTTGGTGTACAATTTAGAGGCAACTCTTCCAATCAAATGCGAAATCCCTTCACTTAAGCTAGCTATCGAACTTCTTCTAAATACCTCGCCTAAAGAGGAGCGGCTACTATATCTAGAGAGACTCGATGAGACTCATCACATCACCACGATAGTCATCGAAGCTCAAAAGAAATAAGTCAAAGCTCATTTGACCAAACCGTTTCTCCTCGCACTTTCGCTGAAGGCGTCTTGGTCCTTCTTTACAATCAAGCCAACAATAAGTTGGGGGAAGGCAAGTTCGAACCCATGTGTCATGGGCCCTACATTGTCAAGTGTGTCTTATAGAAAGGTGCCTATGAGCTATGTGATTATGAGGGAAATACATTATCACAGCCCTGTAATGGGTTGTACCTCAAATATTATTATGCATGAGATTCATATGATAACTTTTGTACATTAGTGCGTTAATTCATTAGTGTGCGTTTTGATTTTTGGTGTGTTTTTTTCTTTGCAGACACAAGTTTTTTTTCTTACCCTGTGTTCCACTTGGTTCATAGATGTCTTCATGTCATTACATTGGTTTTGTTGATGGTGCTTGTTGTAGCACATGAAACCTATCTTCCACAACATGGGTACTTTATGACGCCAATGGCGAGTTGATTAACTTACAAGGTATCTTCCTTGGTCAAAAAACCAATAATATTGTTGAATATAGTGCATTTATTGAACTCTTGTCAAAAGCAGTTCCTCTTGGAATTAGGGATTTAGTTGTTAAGTTGGATTCACAGCGCGTTGTGTTACAATTAAACAATCATTATTCACTAAGAAATCCACAAATATTATGTATGTATCTACGTGTTATATTGTTGGAAAGAAATTTTGATTACATTAAAACGTTAGCATCAAAATGTTTACATCAAAATGTCAAAAAATAGAGTGTTCTGAGACGCTTGTCTTTTAAAGCCTACAAAATGTGTAAAAGACTAGATAAACTATCAAACTATCAGGTGCTCATGGTAGCACGCGACTGCTCTGATCACTCGGCCTAGCAGCGGATGTAGTCTCGCAGAGACTCCCACTGTATGTCTCTACCAACGCAGTGGAACATCGTCAATAGTGGCATAATCTAGAACCCCTCGAGTGATTGCCTCTAGCTTGCGCTCCATCTCAGCTAAGGGGTCAGGCCCTTCCTCGTAGTCCAAAACCACTATCAGATGGGTAGCTCAACGTGCTATTAGCGACATTCCTGGTGGTCTCTCTAGTCCCACATCTACACATTTATCATAAGTTGAGTCATAGTTTACACTCTCATAAAAAATCATAAAATTTGAAAAAATTAAAAAAGCAAGTATTTACCTGCATCGGTCCATTGTTCACCTAGTGAGAGAGGTAGATCTGGATCCCATCTGAAATTTGTGCCAGCATAAGCGTAGTCATCTACCATAAGCAGATGATGTTTAAGCCATGCAAATAATTGTGGTGGATAGTGCATATGTTGACTCGTGCCTCCTCAAGGCATGAGCTGGCTCCATCTCATGAGCCTCGAATCTCAGGGGGCAGGATGTGGTACTTCTGCCCACTAATACTAGAAGAGCAGTATTCGCTCCAAGAATAAGTCACCAGTATAGAACCAAACCCGAATTGCTCTAGGTGTCTATACTTACCCTTGGTCAGTTGGCGCTTCATGTTCGCCAAAAGTCCCCCACACCAATTGAAGACGGTGGGGGTCAAACAAGAAATAGCATACTAAAACTGAGACTTGGAAGCCTCATGCAGAGCTTGCGTTCCAGATACACGCGCCATGGCGAACAAAATTGTTCTTAGAACAAGGTTATTGGTGATTGTTGCAATCTTCACCTTACCTCCATTAGTTATCTCGGTACCAGGACAGTATCTATGGACTAGACTCCTGGTACTCTCACCTCCTTGGAAAGATCCAAAGAGTTGAATGGCTTCCCCTCGACAGGATAATCCCATGATGAAATAGATTTCCATCTACTCTAGTCCCATTTCTTGCCCTTTAACAATGAAGATCTCTCTATCTACATCCCAAAGGTTGATCAGATAGGGTAGAAACTCCATCACTACAACAAAACCAGCGATTAGCGTCCCTTTTTACTTCTTTTTTTGCATCTAGAGCCCATTTTTGGTGCTATTTGCATCCATTTATCAAATATGGTGCAAAACTTGACACAAAATTTGCATCAAGTTTTGCACCAAATCTTACACCAAGTTTAGCACCAGGTATTGCAATAGGTTTTGCACCACGTTTTGCACCAAATTTTATGCTAAGTTTTGTGTCATCCTTTACACCAGGTTTTGTTCCAGGTTTTGCATCAAGTTTGGAACCTAATTTTGTTTGACATACTTTTGCATCCTCATTTTCATCCACTTTTTGCACCTACACTTGCATCAACTTTTGCATCGCTTTTGCATCCTTTTTTAAATCATTTTTTGCATCCATTTTTTCATCCATTTGTGCATCCCTTTTGCGCCAAGTTTTACATCGTGTTTTGTGTCTAGTTTTGCATAAAATGTTGCATCTACTTTTGTTGCATCCACTTTTCCCTCTTGTTTGGCATCCATATTTACATCCTCTTTTGCATCTATTATTGTACCCACTATTGCATCTAATATTTTTGTGCCACAATTAGCGCCTAGTTTGGCACCTCCTTTTGCACCCACTTTTGATTATAATTTTGCATCCACGTTTGCATCCTCATTTGCGTCTAGGTTTTCATCAACTACTACATCTATTTTTGCATCCCTTTTTGTATCCAATTTTGGACCGGGATTTGCATCGGGTTTTGTGTCTCGTTTTGCATCTACTTTTGCATCGACTTCTATTGCATCCACTTTTGCACGCAATTTTGCATCCACTGTTGCACCCATTTTAAATTTCACTTTTTGCATCCCTTTTTACATCTTCATTTGCATCATACTTTGATTCTTTTTTTGCATCTATCATTACATCCACTTTTGTTATGCTACAATTTGCACCATGTTTTGCACTCACTGTTGTATCCACGTTTGCTTCCAATTTTGCATCCATGTTCACATCCTCTTTTGCATCAAATATTGCATCTATTTTTGCATCCACTTTTATGTCAGGTTTATGCATTGGGTTTTGCATCTCGTTTTGTATCTACTTTTGCATCTACTTACATTATATCCATTTTTTGCATCCATTTTTTTTTTGCCTGTTGCATCAATGTTTGCTTCCACTTTTACATCCATTTTTGCATCTTATTTTGCATATTTTTTGTCTATTGTTACATCCACTTTTGTTGCACCATATCTTGCACCTACCATTGCAACCACATTTGCTTCCACGTTTGCATCCCCTATTGCATCCACTTTTGTTTCATCCATTTTTGCATATAATTTTGTTTCCGTTGTTGCATCCACATTTGTTTCACCACAATTTGTGCCAAGTTTTACACCTACCATTGGACCCATGCTTGCTTCCACTTTTGCCTTCATGTTTGCATCCAAGTTTGCATTGACAACTGCATCTACTTTTGCATCCACTTTTGTGTCAGGTTTTTCATGTTGTTGTGCATCTACTTATGTTGTATCCACTTTTCATCCAATTTTACTTCTATTGTTGCCCCCATTTCTATGTTCGCTTTTGCATCCCTTTTCCAACACTCATCATATTTTATGCATTGATGATATTCCTTATGGCATTGACAATTATGAACAATTGATGACAATGTCAATAATATTGACAATGATGAAAATGAAGATGATGGCGATGACATGAATTGTGATTATGATGATAAAGACGATAGTGGTTACAATGACAATGATGATGATGGCAATGATTATGATGATGACGATGCTAATGACGTTGACGAATCTTCCCAATTTTAGATGTTGTCATTGTCATAATCATAAGCATTATCTTTGGTGTCATGATCATCATTTTCATCTAGGTCATCATCAAAAACAATAATGGCATGAATGATGATGATGCATGATTACAACAATGTCGATAGAAATTACATTAATGATGATGATGGGGATGATAAAAATGACAATGACGATGATAATGGTGGTGATGATGATCATCATCGATCATCTGTCAAAAATAGAGTTGTTATTTCTCTTACGTATATCAATGTGTCCTAAACAACCCTTTTCTAGAACTGATCACATTTTTTGGGTTGATGATATTTCTTACAACATCTACAATTATGAACAATTGCAAACAATGTCCATAATGATGATGATGATGGCATGAATGGTGATTATGATGATAATGTAATGATGGCAATAACAATGACAAGGATGATGGTGATGATGATGGTGATGATGATGGCAATGATTATGATAATGAGAATGACCTTACAATCTTATGGATTCGTGAACAATTACTAGTTTCAATACCATCTTCTGGATACGTATTACTATCATACTTTTTAAATTTTCTGTCTCTCTTGAGGTATCTTACTATAATGGTGTTGTCAACACTAGAAAGATATCATGTTGTAATGGTGGTTCTAATGTTAGCACTAGCAAAGTTTAGTAGGGAGGATGCTACTACAAGAGGAATTCCTTCTAAGTGACTATGGCATTCAAAATGAGGCTTTATGGGCTACTTGTTAACACATGTTCTCATGCTCATATAAAATTAATGTGAAAAGTTGCTTTAATTGGTTCCCATGCATAATTGATATTGATAATGGGGTGGTATAAAATTGTAATGGGCATATCCGTTAGTTAGTTATGATGGGTCAACAACATTGAAACCATCCAAGTGACATTTCACCTTGGAACAATCGTCGCTCGTGCGAAAACACGAAGTTTATGTAAATGAAAGTTGTGATTGTAGTGGAATTAAAACCATCGAGAAATATCAAAGAAGACGCTGCCTACCAGTTTTGAAAGACAACCAAGGCATTGAACAACTATTTGCGTTAGGATGTAGTGAGGGAATCGAAGGAAATTTGGCAGCCCTAAGTTGCCATTACTATTGCCAATCACACATTCAATAGTAACCATAAAAGGTAGCCACATATAAACAGAACCTTGAGGTGTTGACAGTCAGAATCTATTGTAATAGCTTTGACGTTTATATAGTTTTGTGTTTAGATGAGAATGAAGTGGGCTTCATCCAGGGTTCGGCTCAATCCTCATCCATTCCATGCAGTGGTGTTTAATTCGCCAAGCAAGAGAATATTACGTGAGTGTTCAGAGTTAAATCAACAGAAATCAAGGACGTGCGATTGTCAAATTATTGCTCCTCCCTTATGATTTAGCGCTTGATGTGATGGTCATTATCCTTGGGTGATACTTTTATTCCCCATTTTCTATTGAAAAAGTAGCGTTTTTCTGTTCGATTATGATAGGATTGGATGAACGCCGGTTTGGGTGGATGTAGACCCATGTTTTTTTGTGGTGATCTTCAAATGTCTTGAGGCTAAGAAAAAAAATCATTGACCAAGGTCCATGGTTTTGGGGATGAGTTGGTCTTCTAGTGAAGCCATGGTTTCCCAACTTCAATCCTCTCACTATGTTGTCGATGACTACTCTAGTATGGGTAAGATTCCCAGTTTTCCCATTCACTTTACCCATCTAGATCTCTTAGAAAAAGTGGGCAATTTTATTGGAAGATTCGTCAAAGTAGACAGGGAAAGACTTTTGAAAGGCATTTTCACCTATGTTTGCATATGTGTTTAGGTAGATCCCAATGAAGTTTTGCGAGATAAAATTGAGCTCAAGTGGATGGGAATTGTGTATTCCCAACCCCTGGACTATGAAAATACAACTTATAGATACACGTATAGATACACCAATAAATTTCAACCACAAACTTGTAAATTTCATTTTCCTTCACACCATGCATCTAATTTGTATTATGTATGAGAATTAACAAAGGAATGATGCTCTTTTTCCTATATTTTGACTCCTGGAGAATACTATGATAAACGTGGATAGACATAGGGTCCTGTATGGTCCATTTACATCCCATGGATGGGAAATCAGAAGTAAATAAAATAACATCCATTACATAGGCACTCATGTAAAATGGGGGAACAATGTTTTCTAGAATAAAAAAACTACAGTTCTTCCTATAATCTAGGATTTGGATACTTAAATTATTAGATAGAACAGTCCCCCAGTCCATAACATAGCTGCATCAATCAAGGGTACCCACTGGTCTGAAAACTTTTGGGTATCGACATAACCAAATAATCTACATATCATAGTGGCAACATAACAATATGGACCGACAAGAGAAGCTATAGAATGCATACCCTTATTTTCTCACTTGTGCTTGCTGGCATCTCTTCTCCATCCTTTGATGACTTCAGATTGATCCTGATTTTCCTTCATGAATTTCTCAATGAAGTCATTATCATATTTCTTCTGAGGTGCCGAAAACTGGTACATTTGAGTCAAATCTTTGTTGGTGAAAGAGCTGATGATTGTGTTCCTCTTGGTCATAAAGTTTCTGTCAGCGATGTTTAGATGGTCAACAACCCATGTGATCATATCCATGTAAGGAAGGATGTTCAGCTGAGCAACAATTTTGTGGAGGAATGAATTGGCCAGATCACTATATGTAGTATCAGAAACCGGGTATGAATCTTCGGCTATGACTACTCTTTCTGTGACTCTCGGCTCTTCATCTTCGAAAAGTTGATATGTGGCCTCCCAGGTAGATGTTCCGGTGTTTGAGGTGCATGTGGTATCGGTAAATAATGCAAGCAATTCTGCAAACTCAGGGGGAAGAGCAACTGATTGTTGTTGAACAACAGGTTTCTTCATGGGTTTGGTCGACCAAGACATTTTTGTTGAATTATGCTTGTTGGGACTGACTTGTCAAGAGAAACACAAGGGTGAGAGTAACTAACATTCAGAGTGAATAACTTAGCAAATAACCGATTACATAATAATCCAAGACTTTTATGAGCAAAATCTCAAGAAACCGTTAGTAATAATGAATGCGTTTATTCTATCGAAAACCATTAATTCTCCACATTTGGCCATTAATATCGCATCCGCCATGTCTCAACTTTTGAAGCCTTGTCACTTTGAAACCTCCGATTGCAATACGTGTTGCAGACTCGACTGCTCCATCATAGCACACCTTAATATAATATCACAGTTGCCATGCCACGCCTTTCATATCACAAGTTTTAACGACGTGTGTCTAGTCATGGACATTAAAAGTTACAATGGTTATGGTGTAAATAATTAAATTGAATGGATATGGTGTAAATAAAGTCGCAAGTTAGAGGCTTCAGAAGTTTGGTCATGGACAATAAAACAAAAACGCCACTCACGAGATCCCAATATGCAACGTGGCAGTTTTATGGGGTCGACCTCTTTATTACTATTTACATATATATGCCGGCTTTTATTATATTTATGCTTTAAACCTTTAAAATTTATTTGGAAAAGGTTTTAATCACCATTTTTCTTAAAAGACTTTTTAGGATGTTCTAATATAATCCTTTCGCATTGAGGCTTTTGAATTAAACCTAAAATTTATCGCTCTTTTTAAATTTTTTTTTTTTGATCTTAAAACTAATGTTTCCTCTCAATTTTTTTTTTTTTAATTATATCCTAAATTTTAAAATAATAACCCTTCTCTATTAATTCTTTTATTAATTATATAATAAAATTATTAATTCATACAACACATATTTAACATTTTACTAAAATATTACTTTTACTTACTTCCATATCCCACTACTTCTATGACGTTGCACAAACCTACTTCCATATCCCACTACTTCTATGACGTTGCACCGGTTTGTGCAAATGCTAGTTCTATATACGATGTAGGGTTTCAGGGTCGGCGAAAATGCTCTTTAACTTTTTAAAACATTTATATCTTAAAATGGGTTGTTATATCGGATGTAGGGTTTCAGGTCCGCAGATATATCCTTCTCCGAGGGGTTTCAGTTTCAGGAGGGCCTCTTACGCCGCGCCCCCTTTGCATTGTGCTATTTTTCTTTCCAGGCGGCAGATTGACTTGATCGGTGCACGGACAAAGGTGCATTTTTGGATAACCGATGCGGCTGGTTCAGATCCTCATATGCAATCAGATAGAGGTGAGTCTAAGCCTTGATTTCTTTTGTCCCTCTCAACCCATATTCTCTTATCACGATGTCTTTTTTGTTTTGTATTTCCGCTTCACATTTTCCAGAAGAGGTGCTGCTTATATTTGCTTTCACAGACTCATAGCAGGCATATTTTTTCAATCTGTGTTTTTTTTGGCGCATTTATTGGCTTACATATCGATTGATATTGATATATTTTCCCTCAATTTTTCTAATCTTTTATTTCATCCGAGTATAAAGAGATACATTCTGTAAATGCTTTAAGCTTCGAGAAATATCAGAAAGAAAATATACATTCTTTGCTAAGCCTGAAGAAGGCATTGATATTGATTGAAGGGTCCTGTAACTTGATTCTTGACAGCATATCTAATTTTTATTTGCAAAATTTAAGGCTGTAGTAACTTATAAGAATTCTTTTCACCCTAACTAACATTTTCCATCTTTGGTGGTACTGGATATCACCCTAAATTGGTTTATTATTTTCCAGTTAATTATTTTAGATTCACAGTCAAGTTCAGGAGACCAACTAGAGATCAATCGTTTCCTAAGATGCAAAGTCGATTCTCTATTATTTTGTTAGTGGGCCAAGGGTCAAAACTATCACTGTTGTGAGCAGAGATGAATCCCTTCCTGAAATGCAAAGTCGATCCTTTATTATTTTGGTAGTGGGCCAAGGGTCAAAACTATGACGGTTGTGAACATCACATAAAGGGACGAGGCCACTGGAGCGGATTGGTGTGCCAGTGGAAACAAATCACATGTAGCCAATCTACCCTGCATCAAAGAAATTGCAGTACTTAGAGAAATTATTCAGAGTCGCGGCTGAATTAAAGAACTCTGAATCATTATTGGTGGCCGAAGTAGGTCAAAATTTGTAACGTCCAACACTGTATTTTCTAAATGGTCAAAAGTTGCCATAATCAAGGGTCGAGAGCATGTGGATTGAAGGTTGCGTTAGTTAGCCTGAACCAAGTTTCATCTTGCTGTTAGACTGTCAAAATTTCAGAATTCTTCTTTTGAGGCACTTGGATCATCTTCAGAATACTGACTGTCATAAGAATCCCCATTCGAGGATGCAGAAATATGTTCGTGTAAGATATGACAATCCTTGATTTCACTTCATAACCTTGAACCCTCAGCCAACTGAGTCCTTCCTTCCTCAAGGTGTCTGCTTCACCATTTAATTCTTTATAGACATGTTCAAAGCACTATGAAATAAAAACGAACAGAACGTTTGATTTCATCTTCTACTACTGCCATTCATCCAATTAATTACTAATTACTAACAACTGATGAATTTAGTAACACTTGTTTAACAGATTCTTCTCCTACAGGAAAGTAGCATAGTCTGAATTTAAAGGCTAATCGAAACTGTAATCTGAATGTCGTTTGAGCCTATAAACGGACACAGTTAGAAAACATGCACAGAACATGTAGATCACTGTCGAGAACCCCTGTTAATGCTATTCCATTATCATTGAATAAAAAGCTGCATCACTAACATATCTCAGTGCAAAATGCACTGCCCCCTTCCAAGTATTAGAACTTGTGTTTTGTGGCAACCTGATGAACTTGCATAGGCTGCACCATGTACTGAAAGTGTTGACTGCAAAACAAATGTTAGGCCTTGTGTTAACTAAGTACATGAGGAAACCTATCAATTCCCTATATACAAATGTTCATCAAATCTGAATTAGAATCAGCAAAGTACAATGGATTTACTACCACAGGGGAGTAGCCATGGGTTTGCAGTACATCATTTGAAATCTCATCAGAATTTCAATTGCATACACTGGAGTAGCCATGGGTTTGTAGTCCATCATTTGAAATCTTCTAAGAATTTCAATTACATACTTTTTCTATCCAAGAAACACTTCACCTGCACTTTTCTACACCCCTAGAGCCAGCAAGTAGTGCTTCAAGTCATGACAAATTCTCTTGCCAATTTTGCCCTGCACCAGTTCGTGGATTCCTTTTAACTTCCTGTGAGTGTAAGATTGTCTACATATGGGACTAAAACAAGCAGATTAGAATGATCTACCAAATTGTAAAAATTAGAATCTGCATCTGTCTCAGTGAAACCCAAATCTGAAAGTTACTCATCGATCTTGGAGTGCCATGCAAATGGTGCCTGTTTCAACTCATAAAGGGCCTACTTCAACTTGTAAACATGGGTCTCAAGCCTATTCACCTAAAAGCCTCTTGGTTGGTTTATTCATATAACTCCTTAATCAACCTATTAAGAAATGTTGTCTTTACATAAATTTGATATAAAATCCAATGGAAGATTGTTGTGAAAGACATAGTAAATCTGATAGAGGTATATTTAGTAACAAGAGCAAAAGTCTCCTCATAGTCAACTCCTTTTTAATGGGAGAACCGTCCAGCCACAAACCGAGCTTTGCAGTTTTATATGCTGCTATCTGGTGCATGCTTAACCATGCATGATTGTTGTAAGAAAAACTAGAGTCAAATACTGACTTCTCCACTAGTCTAGGCACTATCTCCTACCCATCATTCTTTAGGAGGAGATGTATTACTCCATCATGGCATTTTGCAATACTTGCCTCCTTACTGCTGTTACTAGAAGGTTTTGTTTCAATAATGAAAGATATCAGTGCAACATAACTAGGGAACTTTTTAGGAGGGTGGCTTATTTGAAGGGAAGTAGTTGGAGCACCAACTTACTCTGTTGCCTCTTTTAATGTCTAGATTAGCCATCTAGGCTTTCTAGCTGAACTTGAAGGTAAAGAGGCACCCCTTGCACTTCCAAAAGCTTGCTGATCTAAGTATGCTTTTCATGATCTTTTTTATTTCTGCAGATCTGTTTTTGGGATACCAAGCTCTTCTGCCTCCATGGTCACTATTGGAGGTTCTTGAGACTTAGAGGACCATGCATTTTCTTCAAACTTGGTATCTCTGCTCACAACTACTTTATGTTGAGATGGAATGTATATTCTATAAGCTTTCGAGGTTTCACTCTAACCTACAAAAATTCCCTTCAAACTAGAAGGTTCCAACTTGGTCCTTTTCCCATCTGGAATATGAATGTAGATAGGACAACTGAAAAACTCAAAGATGTGTTACTTGAGGCTTCTGAATTCCTCTAGTCTTATCCTTCAAAATTCTGTGAGGATACCTATTCAAAATATAGACAATGATGAGACATGTCTATACACAGAGACACATGAGCAGAACTAGATCATGAATCAAGGCCCCAAACTACTGAGGGTTGTAGGGAACTATCAACATTTTCTTGATTCTTGATTTCATGCAAAAGGTATCAAACTCCTTTGGTTTTTGTGAATTAAGTCTAGGACTTCCTAGAAGAATCATCAATAAAATATTCATAGTAAATGTTACTTGATAAGGAAGTTGAAGAGATGGGCCCACATACATTTGAGTTGATTAGGTCAGAAACCCCTCTTGACCTATGTTTACTGCCAGGAAAACATCCTTTACATGCTGGCCAAGTGCACAACCTTTGCACACACCTTTCTTCTCAGCCTTGAAGATTGGCAATGCCCACACCATGTTTTTCAAGATTGGAAACATTCACTAGTGCAAGTGACCTAGTCTCTTTTGTCAAAGCTCACACATGTTGTCACTATCATACCCTAAAGTTCTTATAGGATTCCCTTGCAATTTAGGATGAGGACTTGTTGATCTTCAAAGTTAGCCATATATGTAGGATCTATCATCACTGAAATTGGAAAGAGATTTTTAGTTAAGCTAGGTACATACAAAACATCATTAACTTAGTAAGCTTAAGGATATCACTTGATGGATCCCACTCTTGCAACTGGATATGTGGCATCATCACCAAGTTCTACTAAAGGTACTCTTGTTAGAGGTTGTATGTTTGCAGGCTCCACTGTCCACATACCAGTCCACATCAGACATGATGTCAGATGACAGGCATGAGACCATTGAGAAGTGTATCTCGAGATTGGATGAAATCTCATCCACTTGAGCTAATGCTTTTGTACTCTTTACAAGTTGCTTTCCCTTCCCCTTCTTTTGATGACATTGGAAGCGAAGTGCCCAAACATTTGACACTTGAAGCACTTGATGTGGCTCAAGTCCTTCCTTCCCTGGTTACAAGAACCTGGCTTCTCTTTCTTCCCTTTTTAATACTTCTTAGTTCCTCTTTTCTTGTTGCCCTTCTTCGTCTTACTAATGGGGACAACATTCTGCTCCTTCTAGTTGAAGTCATTCCATAGCCTCTTCAAAATGGGAAGTTTTAACTTTTTTTTGGCCTAGATGTCATAGCCAAAAAGTTTCCAAAAAGAACAGGACCTATTTAATGCAATGAGTACTAGCTTTTCACCCTTCACCTCCTCTTAATTGCTGCAAGCTGATCATGGAGATCAATAATCTTCATTAAGTAGGAAACTACAATATCCTTTTACTCATTTGCAGGGATTAAGCTTATTTCTTAGCAATGTCTTCTGTTTGTTGTTCTCACTCTGATAGAGTGACTAGAGCATCAAACATGTACTTTATTGTGGTCTTTTTGGTGATGTGAGGGATCTAATGATCCTTCATAGATTCAAGTATGACTCACTTGACCTTGGCCATCTTCTTTTTATGATTTACTAATTACACAGGTTTGGGAGGCTCTACAACCAGTTTCTCAATGAAGTTAGACAAATCCTACTCCAACAATATCTTTGTGCCTAGAGGAGCTCACCAGCCTGGTATGGAAGAGATGTTGTAATGTCGTGTCTTGATATGTAAACATTTTGACTTCGTCAAATTTCATAAAATGAAATAAAATAAAAAAAAAATAAAATAAAAAATAAAATTAATAATTAAAATAAACTTGAGGTAAAATAGTCAATTTATTGTTGGTGGTTTTGACAACCCATGGTTTTGCTAATGGTATTCTTATGTAAGAATAATTTCTCACTCTAGATCCATCTTAACTCCAGATCTATTGAGTGTCGAGAGGGATCAAATCTATTGAGGTGCAAACCTCTTTTAGAGTGAAAAGAAATTTGATCCCGCCAAATGCTTGGAAGATCTGTAGTTAAGATGGATGCAGGCTGGTTACCTGAGACTTCCCTGGGATGGAGTTAAGAGGGACCTTCCAATCTGTCCATGTATTTGAGATTGACTGTAGCCATACTACTGCATTGGAATATCGCCTAAACGAAAGCTAAGACAGATCAGCAGCCTAACAAAGAACCCGACAACTTGAAACTTCACTATGCTTTTCTCAAGCATGGATCATAGCATCCAATCCCTGGAGCCTCCTGACAACTCCCTTTCATAGGTAGCAGTCCTACTACCTATTCAAGGATTTTTAGAATGTTTCAACAAACCTTTCTCTGATACCATTATGAATTTTTGTCTAACTCATTGTAAACAGATTCTTCTTCTAGTGGAAACTAACACTGTCTAAATTTAGAGGCTAATCAAAACTGCAATCTGAATCTCACTAAAATCTACAAACACAGTTGGAATACATACATTGGAACACACAGATCAATGTCAAAAACACCTGTTACTGCTATTCCAATACTGCTGAATAAAAATCTGCTAGAAAGGATTTTGTGTAAGAACTGAAACTAACCCTATTACAGATCCATACTCTCACTCTTTCTTATAAGTGACACCTAGGGTTTATAAAAATAGATATATTACTTAGATCTCTGGATCTGTGCTCTATCTAACTGATAAAAAATGAATTCAGAAAGACTGAAAAATAAAACAGAACTGACTCATCTAACTTTAGCACATTATCTTTAACCTGAAGTATAATGATAAAATTATCTTATTCTTTTTATGGCTGGTCCATACATGCATGTGTGTGCCCTTATTGCTGGAATAGTAAAATTTGTGATGTGCTCCTACTGTCTATTTATTGCTGCATTCTCACCAACAGATCATTATGCTGTTTGGAATTTAATGCTGCATGTATTTGTGTAATGCTGCTGTAATATAAGGTGCCCAGATCTTCCATGTGTGCTCCAACCTAGTAGAAGATGATCTGGGGTACACTATCTAACAACAATGAGCCAACAAACACTGGTATTTTTTTAAATGCCACTGTGGGCTGCTAGCTTTTAGAGTATTGTTAGGGAAATAAGCTCGGTGTAGTTATTTGATCCTCACCTAAATCTGTTTTAAATCTGATTCAGTGAGAGTTATTGAGATAGAGAACACATATGGCTTCCCTTTTTTGGGGGTACCTTGACTAGCTCCATCAAAGTAATCCCCATTTTCCAGATTTGTCCATAGGAGCACGAATCAACTTTTTCTATGTTGGGGTTGATGAAAAAGCTTTGAAGTTTGAGAAGATTGACTGACCTTGGAAGGCACATTGAAAGAGTTATATACCCGTCTTCAAAGATTTCAACATTTCTATCTTTCTAGATTCCCCATGATACTATTAGAGGAAGGCCTTTGAGGACTGAGTTTTGCTACCACTTTTTAGAGCACTCTTCAGCATAACCTCCTTGTCCACAGTCCTTTATCCTTGTCAAACCATCCAGATTTCCTTTATTAAGGACAGAATATCAGTAAGTGGTCTATGTTCTTTTCAACTCTTTTACACATGATACATTTGCTTGGACTTGATCCATTTCTTCTCTTAAGAACTTCCTATGTGGGTGCTCTATTTAAGATTGCCAACTGCATGTAAATAATGAACTTTTGAAAGGTTCTTATCCAGATGCGCTTCCACCATGAGAGTGTGCATTCTGGTCTGTCCAGGGTACACGATTCTTATCCTAACTTTGGAGTGTGAATCCCCAAGGCTGGATTTTAGACCAGACATGTTCATCATCATAGTCAGAGTCTTTTATATAGGCATGGCACACTTTTGATTTGTTTATAAATCCTTTTGATTGAATATTTTCTTGGCCTTTGAGTCGTCTCTCTGTTCAGCGCTATTCCAATCCTGCTGGCAAATGGAGGAGTTTCCTGGTCCAGCTGCCTGGTCTAGATTGAAGAGAGTTTATCACTGCTTCTGGCAGCTTGTACTCAGCTCCACTGCTTATCCATGGGTCTATACTGATCTTCGCCTTAGCCTCATTGCAAACCTTCCATGCCAACAATCTGCCTATTAAAGGGAATGTTATAGTCAGTACTTTCAATAATATGGATGCATTGTTGATTGACTTGTTTGGGTTTCCAATCCAGTCTTCTGCTGAATTGGGCTCAATATATCTCTGAATGTGAATCTGATTCCAGAGGTCCTCTTTTGATATTAGTCTCCACATACACTTGGCTTTTAGGGCTTTCCCGAAGGAATGATATTCGATATGTAATGCATGTGGGCTTTTTTGTATACCTTTGTTTTCTTAGCAAAATATAGTCTTATATTATAAAAAACAGATCAAGTACTGTAATTGCTTTCTCTTTGCATCCATGCTAGAAGAGCCAACATATCAGATTGGGCATCATATTTGGAATGTCTCATGTCATTCTAAGGACAAAATCCACAACAGTGATAAGATTCAATGTTTGCTTTTATTTTTATTGTGCTCTTTCCAGCTTTGTGGCTGGAATGTGTTGTAGGTCCAATTGAATCTGTATTGAGTTCAACCTGATTGTACAATGTATTTTTCTAACTTTCTACAAACGTGTTGTTTATATCTAGTATAAGCAGATGGGGGATAGACTCATGGAGTACTAGGCTTGTGCAGTTACATCCTGTAATTAATCTATTAAGATTGGTTCTGGTCTCCTTAAGTCCATATCCAGATGGGTCATGAGGGGAATGCAGAAGTTGATTTTGTATTCTTATCGGCACCGGGTCATAGATCCCACGATCTTTCATTTAATGTCTAGTTTTTGTCAATAATTAGGTTCTGTTCTTTAGATACTCCAATCTTTAGTTTTAACTTTTAATGTTTAGTGTTCTTTTATGGTGATTATTTTTTAGTATTTAGATCCTGTAATGATCCTTCTACTATGATTGGTTCTTTTTAAATTCTTTTCTAAATCCTTTTCTAAATCGTTGATGTCAAAGGAAAACAATTTCGTTATCGAGTCAGGCAAGTCTTTGTTCATTGGAATTAAAAACATTTTACGGAAATGAGAGTGATACCAGGAAAAAATTTAGATAATACAGTTCTGTAGTTTGATGCTACAACAAATTTTGTTTTTGCTGTCACTGCCTTGTTTGGTTATTGGTATCAATTCTACTTTGGTACTGCATTTAGATACTTCAAGCTACATCATTTCCACATAAGATTGATAGGAATTCGACTATGTAGTGATTATAAAAAACAGTGTTGTTTATCTATCCTATTTTAGTACTACCACACGACTTGCAATTGTGCTAAACATAATAATTAACTAATTTTTTTTCTAGTAACTGTTGTAATATAGAAATTAAAAAAAATTATAAAACAACCATAAAAAAAAATTAAGATTAAAAAGAACAACACATAACAAATATCAAAACCTAAACTAATTTGCAATCTCTAACTCACTCATTCGAGTTACCAAGCTTATGTCTACTCAGCTTGCTGCGCAGCACTATTTGACTTACCAGTTAACTGTTGCACCTCCTCCTCCATGGCACTCCTAAAATGCTCATTGGCCATTTTTAATCGTCAGTTTTAACTTTCAAGTCTTGACTTTAGATATGGATGACCTTAGACTGATTCTTTGACTTTCACTCTTTACTTTTTTTGAGTTTGAGTTATATCAATTTACTATTCCAATCTTCAGGCTTAAGTATCTACTATAGTCTATTTTGGTTAGTACTAATTAGATTCTAGAATCACGAATTTAAATTTTAAATCAATTTAGAATCTAGAATCTAGAATGATGAATGATGAATTTAATTTTTAAATCAATTTAGATTCTAGAATGTTGAATAATGAATGATGAATATGGATCAATCTAGTTCATTATTGAATCTCATGGTGTATGAATGAATGATGTATGTATTAGTATGAATGATGAGTATGGATCAGTGTATTTCATTATTTAATTCAATCATGTACGGATCAATGTATTTATGCTTTCATTATTGAATATATATATATATATATACATATATATATATATATATATATATATATATATATACATATATATATATATATATATATATATATATATATATATATATATATATATATTAAAAAAATTATATACCCCCATATCCCCCTGCCCCCTAATTTTACCTAAAATTTGAGGGTACTCTCACACGCCCCCCTGTGCATCACCCCAGACATGCATCTCCCTTTCCCGGAGTCTTGGTGGAACATTAGTTTTAACTTGCCAACATAGAAGGGTTGAAAATATAGTATGACTTCATATTGAAATATGACCATGCCCTTCAAATTTGATGCCAGGTTGAAGAAGTATTTTAGGAAAAGTATTTTGAAGTGTGTTCTAGTGTTTGCCTTCTAGAAAATGTTAATCTTTTTTCAAGCTTTCTTTTCAGTTCTTATAACTGATTTGTTTGTTTTACTTTAGTGGTTTATTTATAATAGTTAAAAAGGCTTACGAGATTTAATGGAAACCTTTTATACCCACACCAGATATGCCAAAAAGACCTTAGACATGTGAATGCCAATTTTGATGCACCGTTCATATTGTGCAGTTGTGATGTTTTTTGTTAACGATTGTGTTGAATAGCTTTGTGTCGAATGATGCAGGTACCTTCAAGACAATTTATACCACATACGGGAATCACATGAGATGGATCTAGATTTGAAGATAGAATTTTTCAAACATGTTAACTAATGCATTCAACTGTCCAATGTTCTTAGGTAGCGGTCTTGTAAGATTTCTTCTGACAATATCTGGTAACAAGAGTATTATTGTAATCATTAAAATGTTATAAATAAGATATATGAAATAAAAATTCAGGTATTGAATTTTTCATTAAACATTATTTAGAATGTATTAATACTTATAAGTATCTTAGACATGTATTTGTGTGAAAATAAATTGAATTGGTTTATGTTTAAGGACAAGGCATCCAAGGCGAGGTTAACCAAGACAAAAGTCACTCATCGTAGTGGCCAGAAAGGTTTAAAAGCACTGATAACAACCTTTGTAAGTATATTAAACATGTGATATTTTTTTAATAAATTTTGTACTAGAAGAAAGTCATTGTTATCTAATTTCTCCCTATTTACTGATTGATAGGAACTAAAATATGGAAGACCTCCAAATCATTTGGAAAAGGAGGTGTTGCAGCAAAAGAGATGGGTTGAATTTGTTGTTTGGATGGACTCTATGGTATGTAATCTTAGTTGGATTTCTAATCTACTTTTAAACCATATTTTCATTTTATTTTTTAGTACTATTAGATATTATATCTTACCTCATTTTATGGTTAACATTGTATAACAAAAACATGCGTTGTGTTATGTAATTAATACTAACATGTAATATTGATTTTTTTTGTCAGAATGCTATAGGTAATGATTGCCAAGACGATGATCCAAATTATGTTCAACATATATCAGGAGATGATGAGGATGAGGATGAGGGTGATGGTGGTGAAGGAGGAGATGATGATGATAGTTGCGGTGTTGGTGATGATGTGGATCAGAGTAATGAGGATGGTCAAGATGATCATGAGGATGATCTTGGTGGTGGTAGCTAGGCATGCACATGCATTGTTTTTTATGAAGAAATTATTGTGTAGAATGACATTGTTATGTTTAGATGGGTGTTGTGAATTTACCCTATATCAATGAGACATTTTGATTTTGTAATCATACAATGAGTTTGATTTATGTATGTTGTTAATTTATCGTAGAATAACAATATTCATGAAATATTTTGATTTGTTAATCATATTTGAATTTTACTTGTTTTGATTAAAAATAATACTGATTTTATTAGTATTATGTTGCTATTTTATACATGTTTTGAAAATTGTTAATGACACATTGTTATTTTTTTGGATGGATGTTGTCAATTTCTCTTAAATTTCTTTACAAATGATTTTGAATTGTGATATCTGCTTTAATGATATTTAGAAACTATCATATATTTCACTATGAATCTATAAAGGGGGTCATATATGTAAAGAAAAATACTCTATATAAGAAGTCAAATGCGGATGTAACCATGGATGCAAAATTGAAAGTAAAATTGGATGTTAAACTAGGAATTAATACAAAATGCAAACAATTGACATACAAAGTGTTTTAAATTAGAACTGAAAAATTGTGCAATAGTTGACACAAAGAAGGGAACAAAACATGGCATACAAAAGGATATCAAATTGGGCAAAAACAAGGACACATAAATGGGCACCAAATTAGATGCAAAAAAAGACAACAACTAGATGTAAAATAAGATGCAAAGTTGAGCGTTAAAAAGAAGCAAAAAACGTTACAAATTAATATGCCAAAATGATGATGCAAATAATGGTGTAAATTTGGGATGCAAACTTGGGTGCAAAAAAGGAAAAAAAAAAAGATGTAAGAAAAGACATAAAACAAGATGCAAAATGGGGCTGAAAAAAGGTGAAACCAAGGATGCCATATTGGATGTAAAAAATGATTCCCAATCACATGCAAATTTAGGCTCGAACTCAAACACAAAATTATATGCAAATGTGGACACAAAATGAGGCAAAAAAAGAAGCAAATTTGGATGGTGAAAACGATGTAAAAGTAGACACCAAAAAAATGCAAAATTGGATGAAAAAGTCGATGTAAATAATGGTGCAACATTGGACACAAGTAGACACAAAAAAATGGTGCAAAAAGGGGCATAAAATAGCTTAAAATTGGATGCAAAACTTGGTGCAAAAACAAATACAAAAGTAGACATAAAAAATGGCTCTAAATTGAATGTACCATTAGACACAAAATAAGATGCAAAGGTGGACACAACACATGATTCAACATAAGATGCAAATATAAATGCAAATTTGGATGCTCAAAATGATGTAACATTAGATGCAAGAGATGGTGTTAAAAATGATGCAAACTTGGATGAAACAAATGACGCAAAAAATGGTGCAAAATGAGATGGGAAAAGTGGAGACAAATCAAACGTAAATGTGGATGTAAAAAATGGTCCAAAAAAAGATGCAAAATTGGGCACAAAAATGGATGCAAAATTTGGTGCTAAATCAAATTCAACACATGGTGCAAAGATAGGCACCAAATCTGGTGCAAAAATAGAAGCAAAAACTAGTGTAAGACTAGATACAAAACCTGGCGTAAGACTAGATGCAAAAACTGACACAAAATGGATGCATAAAAAGACGTTAAATTGGATTCAAAATACAGTGTAAACTTGATGCAAATGATGGTGCAAAAATGGAAGCAAAGAATGACACAAAATAGGAAGCAAAAGAGAATGAAAAATAGATGCAAAAAATGACACAAAACTAGAAGCAAAACTTGTCATAAAATAAGATGCAAATCTTGCTTCAAAATTTGACGCAAAAAATGATGCATAGTTTGGTGTAAAAAATGATGCAAAATCTAGCGTGAAAAAGGATGCAAAATCAGGTGCAAAAAAGGACGCTTTAAAAATTGTACAATAGAGCCAGATTTAGCGCCAGGTTGCTCATCACAATTACAAAAAAAATGCACTAAAATCTGGCGCAAATCGCTGGTTTTGTTGTAGTGCATTTGCACCCTCAACCCTGTGGTCCGGAAGAATTTAAGCAGGCCACAATCCCTCAGAGCATTTATGCATGCCGGATCCTAAGAAGATTGGAAATCCTCAACCTCATGGCCTCTTTCTTTCCACTCCAAGACCATATTTCTCCTACAAACAACATTTAAACACTTTTTAATGCTTTTTCCATGGATAAAAATCATCAAATTTTGCTTAAAAGAGAGATTTTAACTTCAAAAGATCACTCTCAGTGCCATCGCACCTGTTTTTTAAAACAGTGCGATGGAATCATGCGAGCCTTTGGGCTAGAGCGCGACCATCGCAGGTCCGATGACATACCCGTGATAGTCACCAATAACCTAAAATTTGAAAATCCTCCTTTCTAGCCTAAAATTCACGTTTAAATTGCATAAAAAAGTAATGAAATGCAAGAGCAGATGTGAGGTTCTTACCTATCACAGACATATCGTGAATCTATACCCTAGATCTCCCGCAGCAGACACTAGAAAATTAAGGAAATTAGGGCACAAAAGCACTTTCAGGGCTCAGTTTAGTAAAATGGTAAAAAATTGAAATTACTTTTTCCTATTTATAAGTTTTGAAAATCTTTTTGTCAAATATTTTTGTAATATTTTAATATTTTCTTGATATCAGTGATGGGTGTGTTTCTTGTGCAGTTACAAGTTCCTTCAATGTGAACAGTGATCATTATTGACCAATTCCATGAGTTTTATTTTATCTCTTTTTCGGACTCCTTAAATAAACGAAAAAGGAACCCCCCTAGATTCATCTTTCAGCTCTTTTCTGACTCTCTAAAATTGAAAAGATTGTCGAGTACTTGTCATTTCAAACTCGTTAAAGTAAATGAATCGACGTCACCTGAGTATACATCTACCCCATTTCCGGGCTAAGACTGACTATTTATGAAAAAGGTACAACTTTGTCGACATGGTCAAGAGGTTCCCTCGGATATTGTTTTCTACCTTTCCGGGTTTGAGGGACAAATTACAAAAAGGGACATGATGGAGTTTTCTTTTCCGTTTCTTTTTCAAACTCTCTAAACATGAAAAATATACTGAGTTATTCTTACGTCAAGCTCATTAAAATTTTGCGACGAAAGACTCGTCACCATGATGAGACCGAGCTTCTCGTTCCTAGGGCTCGTAAAACTTACATAACAAGCATATGCTATCCCCTTCAAGCTTGTGATAAAAAAAAATTGGGGTACTAGCTAGAAATGGTGAAGGGAAAATGAAGATAAGACATCCTTTGTATAGGTAGCATGTCACTCTTGAACATGATACTCTTCTGCTCTCGTGTCGGGTTTGGGATATCCTCACTCAATCATTGTCCTCCCGGGTTTGGGTGATCCATCTAGCCTCTCATTTGACTGTTCCACTCTTTCATCATGACCTTTAGTCCCATGTTGAGTCAGATGTTTCCACACTCGGGAGTCGTCTCACCAATATGTTCAAGAGAAGTCCAATTTGCAGTTATTTACCTATACATTATTTCAGTCATTGCTACAATCCTGAATATCATTCCACTTTATTCCTTGTTTCGTGCCAATGATGAGGGACTCATCATTGCCCTCCTTCAATGGGTCACTTTCTATCGACTTCAGCTCACTATCCAGGAAAATGACTTAGGAACTCCCTTTTAGTACCTTAGATTTGGCATGCCTTGATGGTCAGTTCTTCACATCCGACAATAGGTCTTCATTATTGGCTTTCGATCGGGTGACTCCATGAGTGTTTGACCTCAAATTCATTATCACATTCACAGATTGCATTGTTGTACCTTGAGGGAGATTGTCATTATTTGTGGTTTCTCTTGTACCTGTTAACGATCCACATCTTTGGCTGGTAATCAGGTGGTTTTCTAGCATGTTCGACTTCAACACATTTTTTCGCATGCTAGGATTCGCACGTTGATTGTGTCGAGATGGAACGCAAGACCCTGAGTCTTGTCTGTTATGGCTCAGGCTAGATGGAGTTTTATGTTATTCATGAGTGTACACATGTTTCTACTAGACAGATGGCATACCGTGAGACTTTATATTCATGATGATCCTTGTTATCTGGATGGTTGCACCCATGCCATGGATCTTTTGTTCAGTCTTCATCATCCGGATGGTTGCATCCATGTCGTGGATTCATGTCTTGATCTTAGATATGTATATGAATATGTGTCCTTGGTTGGCAGGTCTCTTAACAATGCATGTCCTCGTCCTTGCCAAGAGCTCGTAAATCATTCCAGTCATCACTCCTCGTTTTATGTTCATGCTTTAGCAGGCATCTGTTACACAATATTTTGTCATGCCTCCTGCACTTCCCTGTGACATACCCTGAAGTGCCTAAAACATGATTATTATACAGTATACTCATTAATGTATACAACTCAGATCCCTCCTTTAAATTTGCTTGGAAAATCCCTGGAGCTTTCCCTGAAGAAATAGCTCTTAAAGCACTAAAATCAGAATCATCACCCTTATGAAGCTCAAAACCGAGATGATCATCTATTGTGCCTTGTTAAGACAGCAGTGGCATCGCTCTGTTCTCTCTCATACTCGTGATGGTCTCAAAAAGGAAGTTTACCCAAAGAGGATGAGAAGCTTCGTGATCTAGAAGCTTCCAGTGCGGCGAGCTGTAGGTGGTTTCGCATAGATGAAGTCGAATCCTCCTAATTTGACCTCTTGGTCTCATCCCTATGAGCTACCTCCTTAAGATGTGGGCCTAATCCTATCTTTGGAGGTGGCCTAACTCCCTCTACCAACCTATAAATTTCCCCTCTACCATTCCCAAATGGTTGATCTATTCCATTTGCACTCTTATGCTGAGCTTGTGCTTAGAGTTTATTCATTAGACTTGGAGAAGGAGTGTTGGAGAGTTTCTTGGCTTGGACTTGGATTACCACTCAAGGAGAGCCTTTCAACATTAAGGCTATGATTGTAAGCTTCTCCTTTATTCTTTAAATAATAATACAACTATTGGTTCATCTTCCCAAAATATATATGTTCATGTATGTATTGGTTTGGCATTCCTTGATCAGATAAATAGATTATTATTGGATTTGCTATTGGTTTTGGCATGATTTGTTGTCTCTTGGTCATTTGTGCATGTACATCAGCACTGAAAGAAGCAGGAAAAAGGTCGTGACACAAGCGGTTCAAGGATCTCAAAAAAAGTAAATCAGATAAGCATCAAAGCAAGGTAGGCCTTCTCTCTTATCAATCATAATCTAGGAAGATGTCTAGTTGATTGTCCTTTCAATTGTTAGATCCACTCATTGGGCTAGAGGGATCATCTCTGTCTGCAGGAGGATTAACCTTGTCAACACTATACATCTCTCTCTCTCTTTTGTGCAAGGGTAGCCTAGCAATGCTACAAGCCCCATCTATATGAGCCCAAAGATAGCCACTATCAGGAAGTAATGCAACTATGATGACGGTTTGTGCATTTTTCTACTCTTAATCAGAGGTTGGCGCAAAAGATGATTTCTCATCCTCCTCCATCATGGGATCAACATGAGCCTCCAACTTTTCGTCCATATACAACTCGACATGCAAGACATGCTCACGAGTCAGTTGTAGGTGGTTGTCTTACTGAAGCTTTGTCATAGACCTTGATGCCTTTGTATCTATTGGCTCCTCATCAATGGTCGAGATGTCTCCTGGCACCTCATCAACCTATGGTGCATTGTTTTCACCAAAGAATTTGGTCACAACACTGGGTACCTTTTCAACTATAGGCATCTCATCAATAGGTGTATGCTCAAATGTCTCCTTGCCAACCATGGCCCCTTCAACTACCTTTTCATTTTTTTCCTTGATCCTCCTCCTCATCCCTCCCTAATTCCACTGAATTTCCACTAATTTTTTCACATCTCTTAGTTCAAAGAACTCCCAAAAAGAGAGGGACACTTGAATGCCATGTCCCAATGATTGGTATGCCCTCCAATTTGTTGCCAATAACTCCACATTAATTGCAATCATGTCTTTCCATCTTGATGCATTATCCATAATTTTGGGCATAATGGATTTGTTGTATAATTTAGAATGGCCGTGATTCCCAATTGTGTTGTGAATCAGTTTCTCCCACACATCAATCATCATTTGTTGCATTCTAATCACCTCATTCAAGGTTACTACCATGTTGTTTGATTTTAATCTTTCTATGGATCCCGTGATTTCTTAGTTTTTTTTTTTTTTTGGCCTTGTCATCACTTGGCTTAAGGCCCACAGCTTTTTCAAGATCATAGCTCTGATACCATTGTAATATTCCTAATCGGAAAATAACAGTAAATACCAAAAACCTAAACTTGGAAAAACAATTAAAATTAAAATCCAAGCACCCAAATCAAAACACCATAGAAAATAAGCAAAATAACTGAGCCATTTTATTAATCTCTAGAATGATGAGTACAATGAGTAAGGAAAATGGAACTTGGGCTTGCTACTGCAAGCTATGCAAAACATAGGTGAGAGAACTTTGATATGGAGGAAATACTTACCCAAACTAGAACCGCGCACTACCTAGGAAATTATTGTTGTTGCTGCTAGAATGCAACTGAATATTTTGCTATGAAGAATGCCTGGATCACCCTAAAATTGTAGTCATTAGTTCCACTCCTCATACCAAAAATAAACCAGAAACGGTTTGGCCCAACTCCAATCCAAAATGAAACCCACAAAGTGATGCAAATTTACCAGATAATAAGCAACACGCCCTACTATAAGAATGAGGATTTTGGACCTGAATAGTGCCTAGAAAATTTTGTAAAATTAGTTGGAGACTCCTCTCAATAAACCCACCAAAACCAAAAAAGGGTTTGGGTTGAATCCACCGAGCCCTGATGACCCCCTGTTTTGATATCACTTAATTACGCCCAAATCTACCACGGGAAATTTCCCCCAGGTCTGGCTAAATTCTTTACTGAGAAATACATCCTATCTCCCGCCCTTATGTCTCCTGATTCCACTTCTCTAAACCCAAAAATTTGGTCAATATCTTATGTTCCCTTATCAAAAGATACAAAAATCAACCGAGGTAATAGCCTCCAATCTAGCTCGGTAAATCGTTGTCCAAAATCCGTCTAACAATAAGAAAATTTCCTGCAAAATCTTAGAGCCTTTAATCCATGCTTGATCCCACAATGTGCTCCACAAAATACCTTTGTGCCCAAGAAAAATGCACTACTGAATAAACTCCTATAATGATGTCCAATGCAAGCTCTGAATTGAGCTCCCCAATTTCCTCACTAGGGAGACACTCAAAGTTCTCTAAAATGAGGGTGGAATTCCACTTGGAATTCCTGGTGCTAAATAGCACTCTAGCCGTTGTGCTAAACAACTCCAAGAGAAGATGAAATATGAAGTGCAATAGCCAAAATATAAACCACAAAATGAGTCCATTTTGCTTTTATAATCTCTCCTCATGCCTCTAGAATCATTTTTTAATATTATTTTATTAGTGGGGGGTCATTTTCCACTAAGTTAATTTTGTCACCATTTAATAAAATAATAATTTTCCACTATTCTCCAATAAAATAATACTAGCCACCTTTCTCCAATAATATTTGCCCCTTTTTAATTAATATTACTAAAATTGTGCAAAATTCCTTAGTGACTCTCACGCTCACAAAATTGGGGATATTACATTCTCCACTTTCTTTTGAAATCCTTGTAAGCAAATTGGCATACCTCACAAATGCTAGATGACTAAAAAATATACCATAAAGGTGGAAACCTTGAAGGGATTCAACTTCAATCAATTTAATTAAAAGGTTTTAATAATTCAACAAATTGCGTGAAATGGGTTGAATTCTTCATAATAATTTCTCCCATAGTAAAAAGGATAGCAATGAATTGCCTTTTCTTTTTCCTCTCCAATAAAATCAGCCATGGGCAATATTGTCTGTGTACTTCGACAACAAAGTATCTATCTAGGATAATATTCGAGAGCAATAGGTTTTTTCCTTGATATCTGTATATTGATGATGGTGTTTTTTTCTTGCTCATCATATCTTCCTCTTCCTGTTAGAAACTTTGTTGCTTCATAAAAAATTCTCTTGGGATCTTTCCCTATCAAAATTCTCTTGGGTTCTTTCCCTATCAGCATATGATTAAATTCATGAAAAAAATGATCTTGAACTTGATAAAAATAGAATGGGGCTATGTGCTTCCATAGAATAACATACAAGAATTGAGCTAGTTTCCTATATTGGTTCATATTGTTTTTATAAGGCACCCGATGGAAGATATTATAGGAAGCTATGGGCATTACCATTTAGGGAATCATATAGAATTTGTGGGTCTTAGGGAAGTTGACCAACTGATATGGAATCTCATTAGAGATTACTTCCCTCCAATCAAAAAGAGTTATCTCTTTTGAAATAAAAATATGAAATATATAGTACTGGCCTGGGAATGGTTGTAGTTGATTCATGCCCCATAACTTGGGCAAAAAACCAGGTGAAATATCTATCTCGCTTAGCAAAAATAGAGATATCTAGAGAAGTGAGATTAGATAGGATGGTTGCGAAAGGTGAGATAAATTATTGTAAAATATTCATCCTGTCACCTTGTGAGTGCAAGAAAAAGTCATCTTTAGCGAGATTGAGCCTCCTATTTGACTCGGGCAGCTTCAACATTATTCTAAAGGCCTTGAGAGTGAGAATTATTGGATTCTTTTTTTGGTTGAGTTGAATAGTTCAAATCTTTGAATCAAACTATCATGCACACTAGTGCATTATTTCCTTGAAATCAAATACTTCTGAAATGCAATAAAAAATTTCCTACCATGTATTCCAAATTTTATTTCTTTGTCTCTCCTCTCAAGCCAAGCTTAAGTACCATTAATAGTAGCAAACTAGTGGAAAATCTCATTTTGTTTATCCAATGAGTTGATTGTGTGTTTACAAATTGCCTCCTTTCTTCCTTTAGTTTCCATATTGTCCATTCACTTAATGTATTCTAGAGATGTGTGGCATATAAATAATGCCTTACTCGAAGTATTAGTTGTTAAAACATTGATTTATTGTAATATTTAATAGAATATTGCATTTTCACATACCACCTTCATTAAACCATGTGAGAATGATAGTGGAAGCTAATAGCTTACAACTAGTCTTAAAGAGATATCATGGAAAGTAATTCGAGTAGTACAATGTCAAGTTAGTGAGTTAATTAATCCCCGTAGTGCAAGGATAGGATGTGACATACGGATAATTCGCATAAAATGATATCAAGGTGGAGGAAGATATGGTTAATGTAATACAATATCAAGAAACAATTTTCCACCTCCATGATTATACTTCCTTAAATGAGCTTTCAATTAGCCTTGAAAGGGGAAAATGGTCGATTTTTTTGTTAAGTGTGGAATGGAAGTCGAGAGATAACTTATGGTATGTTTTTTAGAGATGTAGTTTTGCAAAGAGATGATGTGCAAGACGCGATGTGTGTGGAGGATGTTTGTGCGGGAAAATAATTGATGTATTTCTCCACACATGAGAAAAATGGATATGTGTTGGAAATGTAGAAAGCTTAATGTGGAGTAAGGAGGTGAAAAGTGTGCAGAGATGTGCAGAGTGCATGGTGATGACTGCACATTTGTCTTGAAAATAACGAAGTCAAGGAAAATCTAGGGGTAGGAAAGCAAATAGGAGTACCAAAATACATGAACAATAGCCAAAATCATTCAATATTCTAGCTTGTGTAATATATTTTCACCAAAAATATAAGTGATTGGGTTACAAAATACGTTGAACCAATTCTATGTATACAAATTCTTTCAATCTAATTATGTGATAAAAATTTACAGTAACCAATTTTGTGTAGCATTTGATGGAAATCATTATTTTGAAGCCACAATGCATCTTTAAACATAATATCTGGAAATTAATATTGTTAGTGAGCCACTAGAAATGGTTCCTTTCGGAATCAGAAATGCATGGAAGAGTCAAAGATAGTTTCTCTTTGAAATATATATCATGTATTACATTTGTATAGAGGATGCATTTGATAAGCATGTATTGATACCAAAGTAATATGTTTGTTTTAAATTAAATTAATTCCTAAATATAACATTTTTCTTTAAAGAAACTAAGTGATTTATTAAGCGGCTCATTTGTTTTCCATTGTATTGTGTATCTCATTTTTTATAAAAATATAGGGAGATCTCTATTTTTACCTTAGTAATATTGCATTGTTATATGTTTCATCGATCATATTATTCCAAATTTATAGATTCACTTTCAAGTCTTAGAGCATGTTAAAGAGGATGTGAGACCCATTAGTTCACAAAATTCATTGAGGATGAGAGACCCACTATTTCACAAGATCTAATAGAGTCGGGACCTATTCAGAAAGCCAATATCGAGTTCCACCCAATCTAACAATTTTACTAGACAAGAACTAACTACCTTGAAACTATATCATGTGTTTAATTTCATTTACAATTAGATTATTTAATGTGAATTCTCTCTCTCTATTTATATATATCTATATATACACCTTAAGAATTTCTCTTTAATGATGTTGGGACGGACTCAAACATTTTTCAACAGGGTGTCTAACATGCAAACAACTCTCTTTTCAAAATCTTTATTATTTTTCCATAAATGTTTGACATCCACCTATTTATAGTGAGAACATGAGACAAAATAACCACACCTTTTGCTTGAACTAGGTATATCTTTATGTTTGTGCAGCATACCTTTCTCTAGCAAAAATTTGAGATACCAATGAAGATTTTAGAACCCTCTCATTAGGAATATGACCACGTTTCTCCATGAAATTATCAAACCAGCCTTTAATGTTACAAAGGTTCAACGTCTCATATGTAGAAGATTTAAAGTCTCATATATGAAAGATTTTAATGTTATTAAGGTTATTTTTCTGATAGACTTAGTGTAGCTAAGGTTCGATCTATCTCTCGTGATTATATATAAGAGTGAGATTATATATATATATATATATATATATATGAAATATTGAACTCTAGTAACCATAAAAATTGGTATCACAAGTTTAACATGATAAATATTTTTAATATATGATAATTAATTTTTTTGTAAGTTTGGCTAGACTCTTCTATTTCATTTCAAAAAGTAGACAGGAATACATACAAATCCAACCATTGTTAGATGGTCTCAACCCGCCCACTAGGAAACCGGATTTGTTGTTCATCTAGCTACATGATAAGCCGTCCAAAATTCAAAGGTTTTCAAAATGTCTAAAAGTGTAATATAGTCTGAATATCTTTAACAGTCCTAATATCTAGCTATCTAAAACAACAAGTAAAATTTTTATTATCTAAATTAGATCATTATATTTATTGTCATCCATCTCAATGCATTTGGAGTGGAAAAAGTGGAGGAATCAACTCATGGGACCCTTTTTACCAGTGGGACCCAGTTTGGCGAAACGGGGTCTGAAACCTTCTCATAGTGTTTTAAGTCATCAAACAATGTTTTTTGGGGGTAAAAAATTGTTGCTTTAGCTATGCAACTTTTCATGATATTCTACACACAGATACCTTTCCAACGGTGCAAGAAGCGTGTCAAACGAAGTCCGTATGAAAAAGTTATGCCACTCAGAAATTGACCTTCTTATTTTCACACCTATAGTTCAAAAGAATGTCGTGTCAACCCCCATTATTTTATGGAAAAGGTGCTAACCACATGTTTGTGATGGAAAAGACTCTAGAAGTTTCTATATTGTAACTCTAGTTAAGATTTGATGTCAAAAGTAACCACTAGTAGGCTATTGGATTGTGTTATAACCAGGTCACTAGGAGGAAGAGGCATTCCATTCTTTCGAGAGCATTTTGTTCCATAGTTGAGAAAAGATCGCCAAGTGAGATCAAAGATAGACCACGCAGAGAGGATATGTGTATTGTAGAAGCCCACAGGCCACATACATTACTTCTTTGTACCTACAACCATATTTCCAGACAAAGAAAGAGAGCGAAGCGACCTCACCTTCCAACTTGGTTTTCTCCAGAAAGGGTTTCCGAGAGAGAATATATTGTGTCTTGTGTGTGTGTGCTTATTTTTTCATTCTCTAATTTTCTGTATAATTTCAATTCACATGCATGCACTAATAACAGTTAAATCCAAATATCTTAAAGCTTAATAAATTTTAATAGTGTAGAATTCTCAGAGTTCTAATATAATATTATTAGATTTGTTTTGACGAACTGTCTAGTGGAATATCCATGGAAGTTTATGAATCATTTGGTATCGGAGCTAGGTTTCATTGGGTATTTTGTGGAGATTATAGGGATCTAGATCAGCAGGGCCAAAAATTGTATAACCCTAATCATGGGCGACAAATATTTAAATGAACCTCGTGATCCTGTAGAGGTGAGGTTTTCGCGTCTCGAACAACAAGTCGTGGATATAAACCACAATGTAAACCTTCTCATGACATCCCAAAGCAATAATATCGGGATATTTGGAGAAGATGGGGGTTTGAATGTTGACGACAAATCAGAAGGGGGATCGGGAAATCTGGGAATTATGGAGAACCATTCGAAGAAGGAACTTGGAAAAGATCAACCTAGATCAAGTATCGTGAATCAATCCTTGTTCAAAATGGAAGAAAAAGTCAATATCAAGTCGTACCACAGTGAGATCGACGCTCTGAAGTTGAACCATTGGTTGCAACATCTGAAAGTTTATTTCAGTGTTCATCAGATTGGGAAAGGGAAAAAGATATCATCCGCACGGTTGAGATTAGATGGTCATGCACTGACTTGGTGGGAGAGCCACACAGAAACCTTGAGGTTGGAGGGAGAACCTCTAGTGACTAAGTGGGAGGATTTCAAAACCCTCATTAAGTCACAATTTTATCCCATTGGGTACATGGAGGATGAGTGGATCCAATGGCATTACTTCAGGCAAAGTCGGGCCAAAGCGTGCAGGAGTACACCACAGAATTCAGAAAGATGGCTATAATATTGGGTATCTCTCCAAAGAACCCAGATGCACTCCTCAAGCATTTGGAGGATCTGCACTACCATATGCGTGAGCAAGTGACATTTTTCAAGCGCAAATTGATGGATGAGGGTTGTGTATAGGCACAGTACCTAGAGAACATAGGCCTGAAAAGAGAGCAATCAAGTGGATTGAAGAAGAAGGAGAAACAAGAAGCTTCTAAGGAGGGGAAGAAGAATAAAAAATGGGGAAAATATAAAAAGAAGACAATCATAGCACACTAGTGCAAAGATCCTAGCAACCACTACAACATTGATGGCCATATAGAGAAGTGTTGGAAGTTGCATCTAGAGCTAAACCCGAAGAACAAGAAGAAATGTAATAAGAATAAGAATCTCATCGCCACTCATTCGAGCAACCAGGTTGACAGCAGCTCGGACGTGGATGATAAGATCGTATGTACACCAATGCACAAGGAGGTGAATCTGAGTAGCCTTCAGCAACAGAAAGATAAAGAAATGACCAAACTCTTCCATATAAAGATACGGGTCAAGAAGACAAAGATTGGTGCTTTGTTTGAATAAGGATTGCAGGCAGATCTCATTGTAGTAGAGCTGTTCAGGAAGTTGGGGTTGGAAGTTCGTGGCCATCCAAACTCATATCCACCGGGATGGGTAAATAAGGATGCATAGTTGAAGGTAACAAAATAGTGTAAAATTAGATTTGCTACCAGTGTTGATTTTATTAATGAAGTAGATATGGATGTGGTTCCCCTTGATGTATGTGGGGTCATGTTTGGGAGTCCATACATGTATGTGCATGATTCAATATTCATGAGGAGAGCTAACTAGTGTCGACTCATCAAGGATGGAAAATCGATCATCATCAATGCGCACAAAGGCAAGTCAAAAATTTCACTGGTAAGTGCCAACTAGGCCAAGAAATTGATCAGTTCAAGCAAGAAGTAGGTTTTGTTTCTTTTATGAGAAAGACAGTCTGAAGAAGATTCAATCAAAGTCAAGGCATCCCTGGAGGGGTCTACTAGGAAAATAAAACAACAATTGGAGGAGTTGTTACAAGCATACAAGGATGTATTCTGAGAACCTAAAGGGTTACCACCTAAGAGATAAGTGGAGCATGAGATCCAGTTATTTCCAAACTCCCCATTCCAAGTATTGGGTTGTAGAGGCAGTATGTTATAGAAGAAAGTGAGGTGAAGAAACAGTTGCAACAACTGCTGGAACAGGGTGTTATTCGGCCGATTACATCAACATGTGGGTCACCCATCATCATTGTATCAAAGAAGGATGGGAATTGGCGAATGTGTATAGATTACACGGAGTTGAATAAATCATGCCCAAGAACAAATACCCCCTACCCAGGATAGATGATCTACTAGATCAGTTGCAACAACAAAATTATTTTACCAAGTTGGACTTGAAGTCTAGATATCACCAGGTTCGAGTCAAATAAGAAGATACATGGAGTACCGCCTTCAAAACCAGGCAAGGTTTGAGTAGTTATTTATGCCATTTGGCCTATGTAATGCACCAACTATGTTTATGAGATTAATGAATGATATATTGTTCCATTTTATAGATTCATTTTTTATTGTCTATATGGATGATATACTAGTATATAGTGCTACCTAGGAGGAGCATATTTCACATTTGACACAGGTGTTGGAAACATTGAATAAGCACCAACTACTAGAAAATCTCAATAAGTATGAGTTTGCATAGCAATATTTGGTGTATATAGGGTATGTGATCGGTGGAGGAGAGTTGAAGATAGCTCCTTACAAGATGGAGGCCATCAAGAAATGGTTAATGCCTACTAATGTTTATGAGGTTAGGAGTTTCATTGGAGTAGCACAATACCTAAGGAAATGCATGGCCTCATGTTCAGCTATAGCAGCACCGCTCCGTGCCATAACAACAAGTGGCAAGAGTTTTCAGTGGGGAAAATGCCAATAGAAGGCTTTCGAGGAGCTAAATAAGAATATTGGTCAAGCACCAATTTTGGCATTACCAAACTTGCATTGGCCCTTTGAAGTGGAGGCAAGTGTGAGTGGGTATTCTATGGGAGTTTCCTTGATGCAAGGAGGAAGGCTCGATTTCTACGATTCTGAAGTATTTCATGGGCAAGTCTTAACTAACCTACCTATGATAAAGAGCTTTATTCCATGGTGCAATATGTGAAGAAGTGGAAGAACTATCTGATGGGAAAAGAGACAATAATCCACAAAGATCACTAGTCATTATAGTACTTGCAAGCCCAAAGTAATCTACAACAGACTAGGCATTACAAGTGGATGGAGCTTTTACAGTAGTTTCATTTGGTGATCAAGTATAAGAAGGGCAACACAAACAAGTTGGCTAATATGATTTTAAGGCCACCCACATAAAAGGTTACAACTTTGGGGACTCTTATGCACATGGAGCCATTCACCCATGATGCATACATAGAGGCATATTCAGAAGATGAGGACATAAAGGAGGTGTATCAGTAGTTGCAGAGTCAGAGTCATGTGCACGATGGCGACAAAACCATTGACTACCATTTCCTGGATGGATTACTCTACAAGATGGATAAGCTATGTGTTCATAAAGGTGAGCGTTTGCAGCCAATTAGAGAGGCTCACACCTCCAAGGTTGCAGGGCACTTTGGTGTAGGGAAGGTCGTGGTTAACTTGCAAAGGTATGTGTATTGGCCCAAGATGCAAGAGAAAGTAGCTAGGTTCTTAAGAGGATGCATGCTTTTTTGTACCAATAAGCCTACCAGCAGGAAACATGATTTGTATCATCCATTACCTATACCTACTCGTCCTTGGGAAAGCATTTCCATGGACTTTGTTGGAGGTTTACTGACAACTAGGAAGGGACATGACTACCTGTTCATGGTAGTTGACAAGTTCACCAAGATGTGTGTTTCTATGCCCTATAAAAATACCATCAGCAGACAAGAAGCAACAAACTTGTTCTTTGGATAGGTCTAGGTGAACTTTTGGATACCAAGGAGCATCATTTCTAACAGGCACACAAGATTTCTCAGTGCATTCTATACTACATTGCGGGAGAAGATGGACACAAATTTGAAAATATCTACAACATTCCATCCACAGACAGATGGGAAGACAAAAGTAGTCAATTGGACTTTGGTGCAGCTTCTGAGGGGATACAACGAGAAGCATCCAAAGACCTAGGATGAAAATCTATTATACATACAACATTCTTATAACATAGGATTGCACACTTCTATGGGAAAGTCCCCCTTTGAGACTTGTTTTGGATATTTTCCACCTTCGTCTTTGGATATTTCATATGGGAAGCAAGGAGTTGTGAGGGAAGATCTTACAGGAGATGCTTTGAGGGCTGAGAAATTTATAGAGAATATCAAGCATATCCATCTACAAGTACAAGAAACACTACTAAGTCGCAGGAGAAGTATAACACCAGGGGTGATCAGCATAGAACAGAGAAATCATTCAAGGTGGGAGACAAAGTATGGCTATAGTTGAACAAGGAAAGGCTACAATGGCCTAGTAAGAAAATCTAGGCTCTAAGGTATGGTCCCTTTGAGATACTGGAAAAAGTGGGTGATAATGCCTATCAACTCAGTTTACCACCATATATGCACATTTACTCATTTGTGAATGTATATAATTTGAAACTCTATGAGCCTCCCATGCTAGATCAAGAAGAGGAATAGGTCCTACCTTCTGTGGAGGATTTGGCACCATACGCTCAGACAAAGTTAACTGAAGATACAGTTTTGCAATGGAGGCCCAAAAATACAAGACAGGGGTAGCATGACCTTTGGAAAATTGGGTTGAAGGGACAACTTCTAAGTAAAGCTAAATGGTACACTAGAGAGAAGGTGGAGGAAAATTTTCCTCACCTCATTCAGTAAAATCTTTTGGGGACCAAAAGACTCCCAAAATGGGGTGGTGTGATCCAAATTGGATCATTATATTGTTTTTCATCCATCTTAATGCATATGGAGTGGAAAAAGTGGAGGAATCATCTCACAAGACCGTTATTACCGACAAGACCCAGTTTGGCGAAACGGGGTCTGAAACATTTTGGGAGCATTTTGGGAGCATTTTGAGGCATCAAACGACGTTTTTTTGGGATAAAAAATTGTCACTATGGCATCGAACATTTTCATGTTATTCTACACACAGAGACCTTTCCAACGGCGCAAGAAGCGCATCAATCAGAGTCTGTATGCAAAAGTTATGCCTCTGAAAGATGATCTTCCTATTTTCACACTTAATGCTGCGTCAACCCCATTATTTGTGGAAAAGGGGTTGGCCACGTGTTTTTGATGTAAAATACTCTAGAAAATTCTATATTTTAACTCTAGTTAAGATTCTATTTAGTTAAAATTAACCACTAGTAGGCTATTGGGTTGTGTTATAACTAGGCCATTAGGAGGAAGAGGCATTTCCTACTTTCCTATTGTAGCAACCCACAGGCCACAGATATTACTTATTTGTACTTACAACCATATTTCCAGACTTAGAAAGAGAGCGAAGCGACCTCATCTTCGAGTTGGGATTTCTCCTTAAAGGGTTTGCCATAGAGCATATCTTGTGTCTTGTGTGTCTGTGCTTATTTTTTCATTCTTTAATTTTATATATAATTTCAATTCGCATGCATGCACTAATTATAGTGAAATCCACAGAACATAAAGCTTAATAAATTGCAAAAGTTTAGAATTTCATAGTTTTAATATAATATTATTAGATCTATTATGATGAACTGTCTAATGGAATATCCATGATAGTTTACGGATCATAGAAGCCAACCACAAAATTTCTCAAACTTTTCAAAAGAAAAAAACCATGCTAGTCTTCTCATTATTCATCTGACGAGCCCACAGGAGTTGGATCTTTGGCGCTAGAACTCGAAATATTTGTCTGTGTGTTGACGGGATGAAAATGTACCGCTAGCAACTAGGGGGTCTCCTTGGTGTGAAGTCCCAATTAGACCTCACACCATTTGGGATGGGAGCCCCATCTAGTATGTGGGCCCCACTACCACCATGAAAGTTTCCACTCTTGATTATCAAATGAGAAGGTATCCAAGTGGGGACAAGAAAGAAATTCCAAGACAGTGAAACAAAATCAGCCCAAGATTGACAAATTGTAGAAAGAGGTACAAACAAGTCTTAGCAGCAATAAGAAGAGGTATGCCATGAGAGGGATCATTGAGCCAAAACCCAATCACACATACAATAAAAGGAACATGTCAGAAATTAACTGTAAAATAGTTCACAATATATCGTTGACATGGCAAGAAATAAGTAAACATGGATTCGAAAGCAAAACATGCATGCAAAAACTATGAATCAGCCATAACATATTGTATATATGAAATCACACATCAAAATACAATGACAATACCAAAGAACCAATACAACTACCATGAGTAAGCATGGGAATCAGTGCCAAACATGAAGAACATCTTACTAATGTTGTTGCAACTTCAAGTACATATCTTGCAATTGGTCAAAACCCAATAGTCAAACATGGGTTGCTCATACCATTTCCCAATGAAAAACCTTAGCCTCATTGCAACTCCATTCTACTAGTTGCTAAGGGCTGAGTGCCTCTATCTCTCAAGCATAAATTAGTTATCTAATCCTAGCCCCAAGTCAAGTGCTAAAGTCATTTTGAATGAGGCATGAGGTCTCATTTATAGAGATGAATTGATTATTCACCTGCCGTGGCCCTTGACCTACCCTCATGACTCTTGAACTTCCTCACTGCTCTCTACTGCCTACTGCCTAGTCCATGCTCAATTAAGCTCAACATAACTACTGACATAATGATGAGAACATTTACATATTGATAAAATAGAGGATGTAAGGAGGAAAGGGAAGTTTTGAGAAACTGTAGGGTTGGTTTTTTTTCCAACATTCTTGTGAAACCATGGAGACTTGCATGAATAGTTTGATTGCCTCTCACTATTCCTTGCTTACATCCAATGATATTACCAATAGGTTTTAGGAGCTTGAGCGAATCCATCTTCAATCTCGTTGAAACCCTAGTCGTGTAGCTTTTGTGAAAAACCCTAGCTCCCTTCATCTAGGTTAAAATTCTTGCTTTTCCTTGTTATCCGCAAGCAAGCAAACTACATTAGCCATATACATATTGGCCGTCAAAGAATAATATTAGAAGTTTTAAACACTTTACTGAGAATGAAACATTAATTTGCAACCCTGTGAGGTCTCTTCCTGCACCACAATATTGTTACGATATGTATAGCTATGTTGTCCAAGCAAGTGCCCTTTGGAGGTGTTATACAATATTTGTTCACACTCCTCATCTCATATCCTAAAGTGTCAAAATGACAAAAGTTGTCAGTGTATTCACCATGAAACATGTTCAGAAGCATCCCAAAAAAAAAACTTGCCTTGAAAGAATTCTAAAGAAACTTGTCAAAAAACCTTGTTTTCAATATTAGCACTTTTTGCATCACTAATGACCCGTGCTGGTACCTTATTGCACTATATTTTCCTAGTGTTGTCAGCACATATTTTATCAGGAAAACCCACACTGAGCCTATTCAAGCAATTTTTCCTAAAGTGGAGTAGAAGCTTCTCTTACTAGAAGTCTCGAGAACGTCGAGTTGGTTACAGGTGAATGAGGATTGGAACGAGACCTCCCATTCTTGGTCCTTGACCCTACTTTCATGGATCTTTCCCTTGAGATGTGGAAGCTCTCCCTCATTTTATGGATGCTCAACTCCCTCTCCTTCCCTATAAATAAGATCCCTACTATCCGAAACTGGTTTGCTATTGATTGGTTGCCTTCCTAGTGTTGAATTATGCCCAAATGCTGCCCATTTTTGTAAGGAGAAAGGAGTGCTTTAAGGTTAAGGCTAGGACTTGGAAACTCACCTAAAGGAGGCTTCCAACATCAAAGCTTAAGGGGTTGTAATGTTTGCCTTTACCATCCATTAATAATACATTATGTGTTTGATTTCCATAAATGTGTCAATAATTTCTCATTTAGTATAATACTCCTTGATTTGTTATATGGTTTATATTGGAATGGTTTTTTGTATGTATGTGTTTGTTGTCTCCCATGATTTTCCTTACAGGTATTCATTCCTAATGGAAAAGAGGAGATTGAGCTTTGAAGCAAGAAAATCAAGGACGACACCAACGGATTTTAGCATCAGAGTGAGGTAGGTTATCTATCCTCCTTTGTGTTTCTGGTATAAGCTAGGAAAGTTTTCACATATTTGTCTAGTTTGTTGCTAGATCCTCCCATAGGAATAGAGGGATCGCTTTTATCTTGAGAAAGGATTTCCTGCACAACAAAATGCTGACTCCGTTGGGGACCTTATAGCCCTTCAAACCTCCATTTTAAGTTTGTTCTTTTTTATTAGTTTGGCCAACCTCCTTTAGAGTGTCAAGTTTGAATCTGTCTTTGAGTATCTTTTTATTTTCCTAAGTCTTTCTCGCTCAGTACATTTTATCCAAGAATAGTCGCGCTTCCAGCATGTTTTTTTCCTTTACATTAGCATTGAAACCCCTGTCAGCACAGGTTTTGACTGTTACAATTGCGTTGACCCTTGAAAATCAAGAATTTTTAGGGTTTCTCCCAGAAAGGTCTAGTGTGTCTTGATCTCTGAAGTGTCCTCCTTCTCTATGTGCATTGAAAAATCCATCATTTTGGTTGATTTCTTATTGGTTTGCAAAAGTCCATCCCATTGTTTGTAGTAAAAGTGAATCTTGATTGAGTCTTTAGGTCTTTAAGTCAATTGGATTTATTGTTTCTTGCTTATGTGTGTGGAAGGAATGTTGATTTGTTGTTGATTAAATAATTATTATTTCTTTTGGAAATCATAAAATAAATGGCATTTGAATTTTCTTAGATTTCATCTCGAATTTACTTTTCACTTTGCATTAGATTACATTGCATTGAAAAGTTGTTCTTGGGATTATCATTGAGCATAGATGACGTTGCTTAGTGTTGAAATCTGAAAGGAAGTGCATTCTTATTCATTGAAGGAAAAAAATTGAAAAATTTATATAGGTGCATTTGAATTGAATTTCATTTTACTTTTGGTGGTTGGATTGAAAAATAAAAGTGAACAAGTCATGTAGTTGCACGTTAGTGGAATCAAATTTCAATTTAATTTTGGTGGATGTATTGGAATAGTGAAAGTGAAAGATCTAGTTAGGAAGATTTTTCTGTTGCATACTTGGTTGTTGTGTCCATGCTTGAACTTCCTCCTTATTCTAGATATCTTTCATTGAATTGAAAAGAACCATTTTTTTATACTAGTTGCATCATAGGTGTGTTCAAGTGACATCGATATTTGGGCGTTAAAACCGAAACTTAATTAAAGATCAACTTAACCTAAGGATCATTCGAAACATTAACGAAAACATTTAGAGGTCTAGGCTAGAGACATGTTCCGACATCGTTAAACGTAGGAGTTGCCATTATTTGTTAGCATTGCATCCCAGGGGTGAAATCTCATTCCACGTACAAAAGTTTATAGGACCGTTCTCCAATGCTTTTGGGTATATCAGTGGCTCTCCATGCATGGTAAGTATATGGGAATTCTCTCATCAAATGGTTACACATTAGACAACACTATTGCGTACATTTTGGGAGTCCCTAATAGGTTGTTATACATCCACAGGTAATTGAGTTTGTCGCCTTGTATACCATGATACACTGAACACATCATTCGAGGAGATTGGCTACCATAGATTAAGTCCTTGGTTTTCCAAGGTGTATATTGTGGTTCATGGTTGCTTGGTAAACCCTCATGCCTATTTTACCCCTTTTTTATTAATTTCTTTTTGTTAATTTCTAAAATCAATCGACCACATAATAACATCTTACCTGTGAAATGAAAACTCCTTTTTTCCTCAACATTAATGGTTACTTTTAAAATTGGAATTGAACAAAAGAATTCACCAACAAATTATTAGTGATTGATTTCTTAAAAAGAAATTGTGGCAGAACCATAAGGATTCCAAAACGAGACCTCAGATACAAAGCACAATATCAATGGAGATGTTAATGCACCTGATTCACCTAGAGTTGTAGGTTCTGATGCTATTGAGCTTGAATCCCTTGAAAACCAAGTTGTTGAATTTATTCTCATCCTAAGTATCCAACCCCTTGCTTCTTGACCACCGCCAAAGTCGGTAGGCTCATCTCAAGACTCTCCTCTGGCTAGTCCTCAACCTACTTCGGAGTTCTTACTTTTTCCTCCTAATCCACTCTTTGAATCAGATCTTGTGTACTTGTCCCCTCTACATCTGTATATTCCTTTTGATACTCCTAATGTACCTTTGATTCCTTCTCCCAGAGCAACTCGGGTTCCAAACCGAGAACTGCTCCCAACCATGGCAACAGAAGGTGATAACCCACCTGTAGGGTCAACACCCCAAGGTATTCCTATGGAAACTTCTGGAACTCATATTCCAAGTACTGAAATTGATCCTATGTTTCTTGTCGATGATGTGGGAAACATTATGGCCCTCCTCCGACATATCACTTCCTTTCGACTCCAACTCATTGTCCAGGAATATGATCTAGAAACTCTCTATGAGTACCTTAGAGCTTGCATGCCTCAATTGCATATTCTTCACATTCGAAGATGGGTTCACATCATTAGCCTTCGATCAAATGATTATGTGAGTGTTCAACTTACACTTCATTGTTCAAAATCATGGATTGTGTTGTTGTACCTTGAGGTCCATCGTCATTATTGGTGGTTTCTCTCATGCTTATTAACGGTTCACATCATTGACCAGTGATTAGCTGGTTTCTTCCATGTTTGACTCTGACACATCTATTCACATGGTGAGATTCATACTTTAGTTGGATTGAGATAGAGAAGAAGACCTTGGGTTTTTCTAATAAATCTGGGTTGCATGGAGTTATTATATATTCATCATTGTAAACAAGCTCCCTTCTATTTGGATGGTTGCATCCATGTCGTGGATCCATACACATGATCCTTTCTATTTGGATGGTTGCTTCCATGTTGTATTGTTAGATTCCTAATTAGAGATGTATTATTAGGAATACTGACATCAGAGATGTCAAATATCTTGCATCATGCTTGATTTGTAGGTCTCTTGACAGTGTTTCTCCACGTCCTTGCCTTGACTTGTAAAGAATTTCAACCATCACTTCTCATTATGCCTTCATGCTTTAGGGGGCATCTGTTATACAATATTTTTTCACACTCCCCATCTCGTATCCTGAAGTGTCAGAATCACAAAAGTTGTAAGTGTATTCACTGTGAAACATGTTCAGAAGAATCATTACAAAAAAGAATAAAACTTGCCTTGAAAGAATTCTGAAGAAACTTGTTAAAAAACCTTGTTTTCAGGATCAACATTTTTTGCATCACTAATGACCCATGTTGGTACCTTGTTGCAATATATTTTCCTAGCACTACCGACACGGATTTTATCAGGAAAACCTACATTGGACCTCTTCATATTTTTTTTCCTAAAGTGGAGGAGAAGCTTCTCTTGCTAGAAGTCTCGAGAATGACTAGTTGGTTACAGGTGAATGAGGATTGGAATGAGACCTCCCATTCTTTCTCCTTGATCCTACTTTCATGGATCTTTCCCTTGAGATGTGGAACCTCACCCTCCTTTTATGGATCCTCAACTCCTTCTCCTTCCCTATAAATAAGATCCCTATTATCCACAACTGGTTGGCTATTTATTGGTTTCCTTCCTAGTATTGAACTATGCTCAAATGATGCCCATTTTGCTAAGGAGAAAAGAGTGCTTGAAGGTTAATGCTAGGACTTGGAAACTCACCTAAAGGAGGCTTTCAACATCAAGGCTTAAGTGCTTGTAATGCTTCCCTTTACCATTTATTAATAATAAATTATGTGTTTTCTTTCCATAAATGTGTCAATCATTGCTCATTTAGTATAATACTTCTTGATTTGTTATATGGTTTATATTGGAATGGTTTTTGCTATGTATGTGTTTGTTGTCTCCACATGATTTTCCTTGTAGGTATTCATTCATAACGGTGAAGAGGAGATTGATCTTGGAAGCGAGAGAATCAAGGATGACACTAACGGATTTTAGCATCAAATTGAGGTAGGTTATCTATCCTCCTTTGTGTTTTCTGGTATAATCTAGGAAAGTTTGCACATATTTGTCTAGTTTGTTGCTAGATCCTCCCATAAGACTAGAGGGATCATTTATGTCCACTGAAAGGATTGCCTGCACAATAGGAGGGTCTTCCTCAATCATGTTTTATCCATAAACCTACTATGCTGCAACCTCATTCCCCTGCAGTGCTAAGCGGCAGGCATGCTTGTCTCTTTGGACTTGTTTCTTGCATAGCCATAATACCCCTCAAGAAGTGGATCTTCTTTCTCTATTGCCTCTTCAGTATATCCTTCATCAATTTTGTAGATAACTCGTCATTCTTGTGTGCACCTCATAATTTTCCTTGTTATGTTTTTCTGGTACAACTCCTTTCAAGTACATCAGACTTGGTTGCAAGCCCTCTTGGACACCTCTCAAAGATTAAAACTAGGTTTCTATTCAATGGCTCCAATGTCATTAACTTACATAAAATTTCTAACCATATTTTTGTACACCTCACTATGTTTTCCTAAAACCCCTTGATTGACATGGAGTCATCCAAAGTATGTGCCAGAAGTGTGGCTCTCGTTTTCGTAAAGGTGAGGCCACTTCTTTTCTTCTTAGGGTCGTGGAACGAAAATCTGACCATGCCCTTCCCAAGTAGTAGGTGTGAAGCCATGTACAAGTGTGATGCCCATATGCTAAGGCAGCACCGTGCACTGCCCTAAGAGAACCAATAAGCCATGGCCCAACTTTTATAGCATTTACGAATGTTGGGACTAATTAAAAGAGTACATTATATGCTCTCTATTTCACTTGATGTGGTGTCCAACGTCCACGTTGAGTAGGTTTACTTGGCATTGTCTCTTCGAATTTATGCAACACTTTTGCATGTAGGCTTCGTAAAAACAATGTATCACTTCATCATATTAGCACATGAGATACACCTTACTTTCCAATGAAATGCTTTCTTCAACGGTTATAAAAGTCTCGCGCCAATGGTCAATGATCTTGATTGAGGGAATGAGGGTTCAAGAGCAGTCTTGAGGCTCGTGAATTGCCAGAGAATGATGCGACTTAGACAAATTGTCGAGTCGCATTTTAGTTTCAGTCGCAATTCTAGTCTTTTTCTGGGCTGACAAATTGTGATCATGCGACCACACGATGCTAACCAAATAACCTGAGAAAAAAACAAGTAGCGAGGTCGCATTACAGTAAATGTCACTCACTCTAGCTGCTTGCTTGAGGTTCCGGAGTGTGATCTTGTGACCTGGGTGAAAATGCGATTCAGTGAAGGTTGCATAGTCGTGTCTACAAGTGGTCGCACTTTCTGGTTGTTTCCAAGTCTCTGCAATGTGACCCTGTGACCTAAAGAGAGGTTGTGGATGAGCATTACAATTTTGGCGTCGGTCGCATAATCGGATCATAGCGGGGTCTCATCTCCGGGCTGCTCCTTTGAGGCTCCAAAATTTTGATCCTATGACTTGGAGAGGTCGCATGGTCGCACCGAATGTCGGTCACATTTTAGAGTTTCATCTCTAAGCATCATCCCATGCGGTTTTTGCAACCTGTCGAGTTACTGTGATGGTCTAGTCACAGTTTCAATCTACCTGACAGTGCAGTTATCAAAGCATGATGCATCCCTTTTGTCGCCCTTTGTCCTTCACGCCTTGTTCACAAGACCACGCTAAGCACAAGGTTCAGGTTATGGGTATAGGTCATTCAAACTTATTAGGGTTCCCCACAAGAAATATGTTCTTATTTTCCTTGTTAATAAGTTAGACTCATAGGAGAGATATCCAGGATGTAAATTTGATGACTGGTTCTGAGAGAAGCTACCTATTGGAGTAACCATCACAACTACACACAATCATTAAAGCTAGGGTTTTAATGTTAGGGAAAGGTGTTCGTGGACACTCTTCTAAGGTTTCAACATGTGCGAAGAGGTCAAAGCAATCACTTTAAGGTTTGAGCACATGCAAATAGGTGTGAGAAAGCTAGGGACAACACCAAAGGTTTGAAAGGTCTAGGTCCGTGAAGGCCCATGCAGTGGCATGCACCATAGAGGAAAATGTAAGGCTAGGTCAATAGTGAGTTTGTGTTATTCCAGAAGACAAATGCATGATGTAATGCAGCATGTAGGGCTTATGATGCAATGTGATGTTGTGTTATGTGAAAGTGCAGAAGAGATCATCTAAGTATAGATAAAAGAACCTTGCAAATATGATATGCACATTATGCAGTAACGAGCAATGCAAGAATATGAATGCAAACTAATGTAAAATTGAAATGCAGGAAACTACACTACCTACAGTAAGGAAAATAAAACACAAAAAATCTAAACCCTAATGCAAAGGATAAGGAGAAAACCTTAATCAGCAAAGCAATAAGAAAAACCTAAAACCTAACTAGTCTAAAATCTAAACCCTAATTTAACCAGAGAGGATTTTCGGTCATGTGAAATCATACTTCCAATGCAACCACTGCATCAGTTCCTGACCTACAAAAACATAGACGTCAGCGATTAGAGCATGTAACAAGAATTGTGAAAAAACCAAAATGCTCACTTGTGAAACATGGACAACAGCAAGAAGATCGCATCTACTTACAGGAAAATGTCCCAGAAAAGACTGGTCAAGCCAAACTGCAATCCAATCTTGGAAAATAGGATCACAAACTTGAAATTTATAATCATCCAGCAGTGACATACATCCATTCATGGTTAAAGCTAAATCCAGTTTAAGTGAGGCAAGATGTTGCCTACTAGCAGATAAATTTTCCAGATAAGATCTCTCAATCTAATTAGCAAACCTATCATGATATGGAGGATGATGAACTTGATGACCTTGAAAAGAAAAGTTTTCGCCAGGTGAAATTGAGATACCGCAGGATTCAAGCGCAAAAACCCCAATCCCGGAAACCCTACTTTTAAGTTGTCCATGGATTTCACCAAGGGCGTGAGGGCCTTACATAACCATCAGCAGAAGCTGAAGTGCCTCACCATCGTGACAAATCTATGAACCTTCAAATGACAAGCCACCAAATATTGGTAGTTTCGTAAGATTGACAGTGAATGCATATGGTCATCATTAGCTATGACAGAACAATTATCAGTGAATCTATTTTTGATTGGATTATATGTCTAAATACTAATAGATTGGCAATTAAATATATCATATTATTTAGATACCCAAGAATGAGTTCAACCAACCCAAAGAGTTTCAGGAAAAATAAAAGTTACGTGATTGGTACCTTAACATATAGGGGATTGTAAGACATCAATTGCTTGTACTTGTTCACGATCTGTACTAGCTAGGCAACAGTCAAAAACATTTGAGACAATGGTCAAAGTACTCCCTTCAGCATACGAATTAGGGTATAGTGGTTCATGCATATCAACTGACAGGGGGTGGACAGACGTGTTCAAAGAAACCTCACCCAAATCAAAAGCTTTCTCCGATGAGCTTGCATCCAGCAAGATGATGTCGAGAGGGTGGTGATGTGCGGAAACCCTAATTGTAGAAACCCTACTTTGACTTGTTTCAGGGGTCTTAGCAGGAACGTGAGAGCCTGACATAACCATCAACGGAAATTGAAGTGCTTCAACTTCCTGATGAGTCCCCAAACCTTTGAAAGGTGAATCATCAAACTCCAGTGGCTTCATGGGATCAACAGATAGGAATGAATGATAATCACTTGAGGTGTGGGTGAATATGTCTTTGATAGATTGAAAATCGATGAAATCACCAGTTTAATCAGAATGGGTATTTGGAACATAAGGCTATTCTTGGATTGAAAGTGAAGAGGGATCATTTGGAAAACCATCTTGACTCGGTCGAGATGTAAATCCTTCTTATTCACTTGTTAAATACTACGGGTGGAAGAGATCAGCAATAAGAGATTCAAGATCCTCATAGCGTGACTATGAAACATCACCCCCATGTACATTATTACAATCAACACGAACAGCATAAAGATGTGAAATATTTGTAGAAACCGTTGGTGTAGTAGATGCACGAAATAAATTAGGGTACCCTCGATGAAAAGGGTCAGACAAAGGGGCACCAATCAGACCAAGACTCGTATTCTGCACAAAAGGATTTGCATGTATGTTATAGTTCATGGATTTGATAGGATAGTCAGCTTTATGTGGAATAAGACGCAAGCCATTTCCGACAAGTTAATGAAATCCAAGAATATAGTGAGACATGTGTTCAATGGACTTGATCATGGTTTCATCTACAGGAAGAGATGTTATATCAACTTGGCTTTCAAGTTCGGATTTAACAAGATGTATGAGAGAGTTGGAGGTGATACAAGTTGGTTTATTTCCCTGCAAGAATTTTTCATCACCTAAACTATTTGTGACCAGAACTTTGTTTGGTAACAAAGAAGGAGAATGAAAAACCCCACAAGCAGTAATTTCCTCCTCAGAGGCTTGAGGGCGTTCCTGATTTAGAGAGATAGGAAAAACAAGATTAGGGGTAAAATTTGGACATTTTGTAATTTGAAAATTATCATGATACCCATAAGAATCAGAATTTTTTTCAATTTGAAAATGTTGCAAAGAAACAAAAACCAATCGTTGAAAATTTTCACTGAAATACACCCAGTCGACATCTCTTTCAGGAAATTCAAAACAAAGATGGAGAAATTTAATTGAAAAATCCTCTAGGGATTCTTTAGGTTTCACTCTGAGCTCATTTATCCTTATTAAAATGCCCTGAAAATCATACCTATAAAAATATCGTCAGAGCTTACTGATGAGTTGCTCGAAAAAATGGACGGAAATTGATGGAAATGTGTGGCAACATTGCTTGATGCAACCTTCAAGGGTAAGGAAGAGAAGCACACACGCAAACTCTTCATCGTCGACCTCGTCAGATTTGCAAAACATGAAACATGCTCGGCCAAGGATGTTCCATCCTCGCCATCAAACTTTAACTGAGACAAGTGATAAAGAGGCTCATCAGGGATTGAACATTGAGAAATTGATAAGTTAGAGAAGAACCCTGGGAGAAAGATTCAGGACAGAGGCATTTACAGATAGGAGACTAAACTACAAGCTCCAAGGGCTCAGCTTGTCATCTGGCCCTCCTTCTAGTGCCAATTTGTTAATGGGTTGAAAATTTACTGCCAACAACTAGGGGATCTCACCAGTGTGAAGTCCCAAATAGACCTCACATCGTTTTGGATAGGAGCCCCATCCGGTATGTGGGCCCAGTTGCCACCATGAATGTTTCCACTCTTGGTTATCAAATGAGAATGTATCACAGTGGGGACAAGAATGAAATGCCTAGACAGTGAAACAAAATCAGCCCAATTAACAAATTGCAGAAAGAGGTACAAACAAGTCTTAGCAGCAATAAGAAGAGGTATGCCATGAGAGGGATCAATGAGCCAACATCCAATCAAACATACAATAAAAGGGAACATGCGAGAAGTTGATTACAAAATAGTTCACAATAGATTGCTGACATGGCAAGAAATAAGTAAACACAGATTCAAAAGCAAAACATACATAAAACAACTATGAATCAGTGCATAATATATTGCGTACTATATGATAGTACACATAGAAATACAATGACAATACCAGATAAACAATACAACCACCATGAGTAAGCATGGGAATCAGTGCCAAACATGAAGAACATCTTATTAATGTTGTTACAAATTCAAGTACATATCTTGCGATTGGTCAAAACCCAATAGTGGAACATGGGCTACTCATACCATTGCCCAATGCAAAACCCTAGCCTCGCTGCAACTCAACTCTACTAACTTCCAAGAGTTGAGTCCCTCTAGCTCTCAAGCATAAATCATATATCTAATCCTAGCCCGAACTAAAGTGCTAAAGTCCTTTTGAATGAGGCATGAGGGCTCATTTATAGAGATGAGGTGATTGTTCGCTTACTGTGACCCTTGACCTACCCTCATGACTCTTGAACTTCCTCACTGTTCTCTCATGCCTACTTCCTAGTACATGTTCAATTGAGCTCAACATAATCGTTGACACCAAGATGAGAACATTTACATATTGATAGAAGAGAGGATGTAAGGAGGAAAGGCAATTTTTGAGAAACCCTAGGGTTGGTTCTTGTTGCCAACATTGTTGTGAAACCATGGAGACTTGCATGAATTGTTGGATTTCCTCTCATTCTGCCTTGCTTACATCCAACTATATCGCTAATAGATTTTGGGAGCCTAAGTGAATCCAGCTTCGATCTCATTGAAACCCTAGTCATGTAGATTTTGTGAAAATCCCTAGCTCCCTTCATCTAGGTTGATATTCTTGATTTTTCTTGTTATCTGCAAGCAAACAAACTGAATTAGCCATATACATATTAGACGTCAAAGAATAATATTAGAAAGAATAAACAAATGACTAAAAATGAAACATTAATTTGGACCCTTACGTGGTCTCACAACAATATTGTTATAGTATGTATAGCTATGTTGTTTGGGTAAGTGGCCTTTGGAGGGTCTTTCTCAATCATGTTTTATCCATAAACCTACTATCATGCAACCTCATTCCCTTGCAGTGCTAAGAGGCACGTATTCTTGTCTCTCTTGACATGTTTCTTGGATATCCATACTACTCCTCAAGAAGTGGATCTTCTTTCTCTATGACCTCTTCAGTATATCCTTCATCAATTTTGTAGATAACTTTTCAGTCTTGTGTGCACCTCGTAATTTTCCGTGTTATTTTATTCTGGTACAACTCCTTTCAAGTACATCAGACTTGGCTGCAAGCCCTCTTGGACACCTCTCAAAGATTAAAACTAGGTTTCTATTCAATGGCTTCCGTGTCATAAACTTATATAAAAGCTATAACCATATTTTTGTCAACCTCACTATGTTTTCCTGAAACCCCTTGATTCGCATGGAGATATATGATGTGTAAGAAGTGTGGCTCATTTTGGTAAAGGTGAGACCACTTCTTTTCTTCTAAGGGTCATGGAATGAAAAGCCAATCATGCCCTTCCCAAGTAGTAGGTGTGGATCCATGTACGGGTGTGATGCTCATACGCTAAGGCAGCATTGTGCACGCCCATGAAAACCAATAAGCCATGGCACAACTTTTATAGTACTTATGAAATAAGCGTTGTTGGGACTAATTAAAATAGTACATTATGTGCTCTCTATTTCACTTGATGCCGTGTCCAACCTCTACGCTGAGCAGGTTTACTTGGAATTATATCTTCAATTTTATACAACATTTTTGTATGTAGGCTTCGTCAAAACAATGTATCACTTCATCATATTAACCCACGAGATACACCTTACTCTCCAACGCAACGATTTCTTCAACGGTTACAGAAGTCCCGCGCCAATGGTCGACGATCTTGATTGAGGGAATGAGGGGTTCAAGAGCATTCTTGAGGCTCGTGAAGAGGTCACCAGAGAATGATGCGACTTAGACAAATTGTCGGATCGCATTTTAGTTTCAGTCGCAATTATGGTCTTTTTCTAAGCTGACAAATTGCAATCACGCCACCACACGATGCTAACCAAATAAACTGAGATCAAAATAGGTCGCGAGGTCGCATTACAGTAGAGGCCTCTCACTCCATCTTCTTGCTTGAGCTTCTGGAGTGCGATTTTGCGACCCAGGTGAAAATGTGACTCACTAAAGGTTACATAGTCATGTCTTGAGGTGGTCGCACTTTCTGGTTGTTTCCAAGGCTCTGCAATGCAACCCTGTGACCTGAAGAGAGGTTGTGGATGAGCGCTACAATTTTGGCGTCGGTCGCATAGTCAAATCATAGCGTGGGTCGCATCTTCAGGCGGCTCCTTTGAGGCTCCAAAATTGCGATCCTGCGACACGGAGAGGTTGCATGGTCGCACCCAACGCAGGTAACATATTAGAGTTTCATCTTTGAGCATCACCCCATGCGGATTTTGTGACCTATCGAGTTACTGTGATGGTCCAGTCACAGTTTCAATCTACCTGACAACGCGGATATCAAAGCAGATGCATCCCTTTGCTGGCCCTTTTTTCTTCACATGTTGGAGCATTGTTTTCAATCAAAGTGGTCATAAGCATTTAGTGTTATCGCTCCAGAATTTAAAACATTTATATTATGTTGTTCTTTAGAGAGTAAACCTCTATCAACTATCAACACCCAAATATAGGCAGTTCCATCACATCCTTTATAAGAAAATAACACGCCTTTTTCATTTGATTCCTGTTGAAATCTAATTTCAACGCAGACCAAGAAAAACCGTGAACCAAGCCAGAAACCGTTCACCGGATTTTCTCGGAGCTATTTGCCGACGAAGGAATAATCCGGGAAGGAGCTCCGAGAAAATATGGAGCTGACGCGTGGTTGACCCCTGACGTAACGCAACGTAAGAATCTCGGAGGTTAACTTTCAGCACTTGTTGGTCTTCCGATATTGTTCTCCACCGTTGGATTTGCTCCCGTGTTCTCCGCCGTTGATCACCTGGAGCTGCATACGAACCCACATCAATTCAATGTTTTGCGTGGAGTAAAAGGTTTATGGTTGACCGCCGTAGGTAAAAGAATTTAATGATTGGTACAAGATTTTGGTGAGGCTCTTTTAATATGAGCATGGGCATGTTATAATATATGTTTTTATATATATTTATATACGGCATGTATTAAATAGGAAATCGTATGTAATAAGTTTAATGTTTTTTGTTTTGACTTTTTTAAAAAAAATGTTATGTATTGCACACGGGAGGAACAAAAATTATTCTTCACAGCAGTGAAAAAGAATGATGGAGCAGTAAAAGAAAATCACACAGCAGTGTGTAAAATGAGAAGAACCAGATGATGTAATTTTTGGAATAGCAAAAACCATGTGTGGTTTTGCACAGCAGTGCAGAAAGGAAATGGTGGAGCGATTTTTGTAACTCTGTGTAAATTTCTTTTCACAGCAGTAAACTTATGTAAATCTTTTTATTACAGCAGTAAGTTGTTTTTCACACCAGTGAATATAAAAAGGGATTTTACAGTGGTAAATCTTTGCATCAGGTTTTAATGAATAGAATGCTTTAATGGTAGTGAAATACTCTGTCTCTCAGTGAAATTTCTTTTAAGTCTTATGTGTGCACAAAAGATCTTGGAGCAAAAGAAACAGAGCATTGTCTCTGTGTGTTTGTTTATTTGGTTTTTGGTATTTTCCCCATCAAAAATACCCTACAGTGGTATCGGAGCAGGTTTAGACTCTTTGAAGGAGACAAAGAAGCTGAAGGGAGAAGGTTGTTGCTGCAGCAAAACTTCTCAGGCAGACAGAAGACTCAGACAACAAAGGATTCAGGTATTCTTCATAGCTATCTTGTTTGTTATTGAAGAGACAGTCAGTGTTTTAAATACACAGTCAAGGAATGGCCAGCACAAGCACTGGTATGGGTTTGTTTAACACCCAGCTCCCACAGTTTAATGGGAAGAACTATGACTACTGGTCAATAACTATGACAGCTCTGCTTGCTTCCCAAGATTTATGGGAAATAGTTGAAGAAGGCTTTGAAGAACCAGCAGATGAAACTGAGTTCAATGCATTAACTCAAGGAGAGAAGGATCTGCTGAAGAACAATAGGAAGAAAGATTCAAAAGCCCGTGTGTTGTTGTATCTAGCAGTAGACCAGAGTATGTTTCCAAGGTTAGCAGCAGCTAAGACAGCCAATGAAGCATGGCAAACCCTCAAGACAGCCTATCAAGGCATGGAGAGAGTGAAGACAGCAAAACTACAATTGCTGAGAAAGGACTTTGAGAATCTGTGCATGAAGGAGTCAGATAACATTGACTCATTCTTCACTCATGTGATTGGTGTAATCACACAAATGAGAACTCATGGAGAAACCATTGAAGATAGAAGAATTGTGGAGAAAATATTGAGGGTCTTGCCCTCAAGGTTTGATGCCATAGTCACCACCATTGAAGAGACAAAGGATCTCTCAAGCTATTCAGTTGATGAGCTGCATGCATCACTGATAACACATGAGCAGAGGTTGAGTAGGAATGAAAACTCATCTCTTGAGCAAGCCTTCAAGACCCAGATGTCCTTTGGAAGAGGCAGAGGTCAAGGCAGAGGAAACCGAAGAGGAAGAGGCAGAAGCCAGAACAGAGGTGGAAGGAACAGCTCATCAAATGCACAAGGAAGAGGCAACAATCCAAATCAGAACCAAGGCCAAGGCAGCAGCCAACAAGGAGGACAACATCATGCTCAAGGACAAAGGTATGATAAATCTAATGTTCAATGCTATTATTGCAAAAAGTATGGACATTATGCAAGTGATTGTAGAAAGAAACAACATGATATGAACAGTAGACAAAATGCAAATGTTACAAGAGAAAACAGCAGTCAAGACAATGTCCTGCTAGCTTGTAACATGGCTGAAACACATAGTGAGGACATATGGTTTTTAGACTCAGGTTGCAGCAACCATATGACCGGAAACATTGCCTTCTTTTCTGCCCTAGATAAAAATGTGAAATCAGAGGTCACACTAGGAACTGATAGTAAAGTGTCTGTTATGGGAAAAGGAGAAATAAAAATACTTTCAAAGCAAGGAGAAAGGAAAACCATAGCAGATGTATACTATGTCCCCGGAATGAGATGTAATCTCTTGAGTATTGGACAGCTTGTCCATAAGGGGTACAATGTTTTCTTTAAAAATGATGTGTGCACCATCATGGATATACCACCCAGCAAAAGATGCATTGCTGAAGTGAAGATGACAAGGAACAGGATGTTCCCTCTCCGGATCAGGGCAGACATGAAGAACAAAAGGAAATGGCAGCAGTCACCCAAGAGGCCTTCCAAAGCGTGCCAAAGGATGAAAATTGGTTGTGGCACTTGAGATTTGGTCATCTCAATTTTGGAGGTCTAAATTTGTTGAGTAGAAAAGGAATGGTAAGAGGATTACCATTGATAGAGAAACCGGACAGCCTATGTGAAGGCTGCATTTTGGGAAAACAACATAGAGAAAGTTTTCCATCAGGGAAGAGCATAAGGGCAAAGGCACCCTTAGAGATTATCCATTCAGATTTGTGTGGACCAATGCAAGCTCCATCATTAGCAGGCAGCCAATATTTCCTAACATTCATTGATGACTGTACAAGAAAGACTTGGATATATTTCCTTAAAAACAAAAGTGAAGTGTTTGAGAAATTCCAAAACTTCAAGGCATTTGTTGAAAACCAAAGTGGGCTGCACATTAAAGTTTTGAGAACTGATAGAGGAGGTGAGTATATCTCCAAGGAATTCCTAAGATTCTGTAGAGAAAATGGAATTCATAAACAATTTACAACTCGGTACACCCCACAGCAAAATGGAGTTGCTGAAAGGAAGAACAGGACCATCATGGATATGGCGAGGAGCATGTTGAAGGCAAAACATTTGCCAAATGAGTATTGGGCTGAAGCTGTACATTGTGCAGTTTATATATTGAACAGGTGTCCTACAAAAGCAGTCATGAACAAGGTGCCAGAAGAGGCATGGAGTGGGAGAAAGCAAGGAGTCACCCACATGAGAGTTTTTGGGTGTGTGGGCTATGCACACATACCAGATCAGCTAAGGAGGAAGTTGGACAGCAAAGGGGAGAAATGCATCTTCATTGGATACAGTGATGAATCCAAAGCCTACAGGCTGTACATTCCATCTACCAAGAAGTTCTTTGTCAGCAGGGATGTTCAATTCATTGAAGAGGAAGCTTGGGATGGAAGCATAGAGAAGACAGTTAATGTTAAACACTGTTTGTCTCATGATGAAGATGAAGAGGAGGTGGCTGAAATGAATCCCCAAACAGCAGCACCAACACAAGGACAGCAAGGGACACCATTGAGGATCAATGAGAGTGCTTCTCCAAGCACACCACAAGGAGGAAATTCAAATGCATCTTCAAGCACTTGCACACCAAGTGAACGAGGTAAGAAGTTTAGAAATCTAAGTGAAATTTATGAAGAAGGAATGAATTCCTTATTTGCCTTGTATTGTCATGTTGATGATCCTATTCATTTTGAAGAAGCTATTAAAGATAAGAAATGGAAAGAAGCTATGGATGAGGAAATTAATGCCATAGAGAGAAACAAAACATGGGATTTGGTTGAGCTACCAAAAGGCAAAGAAGTCATTGGTGTGAAATGGGTCTACAAGACCAAGAGCAATGCTGAAGGCAAGATTGAAAGGCATAAGGCAAGGCTGGTTGTCAAAGGGTACAAGCAGCAGTATGGGAGAGATTATGAGGAGACTTTCGCCCCGGTTGCAAGAATGGAAACCGTGAGAGCAGTGCTGTCCATAGCAGCACAAAACAAATGGAAAGTCTACCAAATGGATGTGAAATCAGCATTCCTAAATGGAGTGTTAATGGAAGAGGTCTATGTGGAACAGCCTCTCGGATATGAGAAGAAAGGAGAAGAGCACAAAGTGTGCAGATTGAAGAAAGCTCTTTATGGGCTGAAGCAAGCGCCAAGAGCATGGTACAGCAGGATAGATTCATATCTATTGGATAATGAATTTGACAAATGTGAAGGAGAACCCACAGTCTACATCAAAGAAAAGGATGGTAAAATTTTAATTGTTGTCTTATATGTTGATGATGTTATTTTCACAGGTAATGATGATCAGCTCATTAAGAATTTTAAATCAGTCATGAAGAATGAATTTGAAATGACTGACATGGGTTTCTTGAGATACTTCTTAGGCATAGAAGTAGATCAAAATGAAAAAGGAATTTTTATATCTCAAGCAAGATATGTAAATCAAATTTTGAGCAGATTTAAGATGGAAGAATGCAAGGCAGCCATCACTCCCACAGTAATGGGATTAAAGCTCAGCAGAGAGGACAGCAGCAAGGATTTTGATCCTAGTTTGTACAAGAGTATTGTAGGCAGCCTCATGTACTTAACAGCTACTAGGCCTGATTTAATGTATGCTGTTAGTTTAATTTCCAGGTTCATGGAGAAGCCAAAGGAGGCACATTGGCAGGCAGCAAAGAGAATTTTGAGGTATGTCAAAGGTACCAAAATGTTTGGAATTTTATATCATGCCTTAGAACATTCAGATTTGGTTGGATACACAGATAGCGATTGGGCTGGAAGTGTAGATGATCGGAAGAGCACTTCCGGTTATGTTTTTCATATGGGTTCAGGAGTCATTTCATGGGCTTCTAAGAAGCAGTCCATTGTAGCATTGTCTACAGCAGAGGCTGAATATGTGGCAGCTACAGCAGCAGCATGTCAAGCAGTGTGGATGAGAAGAATGTTGAGAAGCTTAGGCCAAGAGCAGGCAAAAGCGACAGTCATCTTTTGTGACAATAGCTCAGCTATTGCATTGTCAAAGAATTCAGTGTTTCATAAGAGAACGAAACACATTGATACAAGGTTTCACTACATCAGAGGATTAGTGAACAATGGAGAAATTGTCCTAGAACATTGCAGGACTCAAGAACAGGTAGCAGACATCTTGACAAAGCCACTTGATCAGAAGAACTTTGAATTTTTGAGAAAGTGTCTGGGTATGACTGAATGCCCAGCTGTTGAAATTAAAGGGGAGTGTTGAAATCTAATTTCAACGCAGACCAAGAAAAACCGTGAACCAAGCCAGAAACCGTTCACCGGATTTTCTCGGAGCTATTTGCCGACGAAGGAATAATCCGGGAAGGAGCTCCGAGAAAATATGGAGCTGACGCGTGGTTGACCCCTGACGTAACGCAACGTAAGAATCTCGGAGGTTAACTTTCAGCACTTGTTGGTCTTCCGATATTGTTCTCCACCGTTGGATTTGCTCCCGTGTTCTCCGCCGTTGATCACCTGGAGCTGCATACGAACCCACATCAATTCAATGTTTTGCGTGGAGTAAAAGGTTTATGGTTGACCGCCGTAGGTAAAAGAATTTAATGATTGGTACAAGATTTTGGTGAGGCTCTTTTAATATGAGCATGGGCATGTTATAATATATGTTTTTATATATATTTATATACGGCATGTATTAAATAGGAAATCGTATGTAATAAGTTTAATGTTTTTTGTTTTGACTTTTTTAAAAAAAATGTTATGTATTGCACACGGGAGGAACAAAAATTATTCTTCACAGCAGTGAAAAAGAATGATGGAGCAGTAAAAGAAAATCACACAGCAGTGTGTAAAATGAGAAGAACCAGATGATGTAATTTTTGGAATAGCAAAAACCATGTGTGGTTTTGCACAGCAGTGCAGAAAGGAAATGGTGGAGCGATTTTTGTAACTCTGTGTAAATTTCTTTTCACAGCAGTAAACTTATGTAAATCTTTTTATTACAGCAGTAAGTTGTTTTTCACACCAGTGAATATAAAAAGGGATTTTACAGTGGTAAATCTTTGCATCAGGTTTTAATGAATAGAATGCTTTAATGGTAGTGAAATACTCTGTCTCTCAGTGAAATTTCTTTTAAGTCTTATGTGTGCACAAAAGATCTTGGAGCAAAAGAAACAGAGCATTGTCTCTGTGTGTTTGTTTATTTGGTTTTTGGTATTTTCCCCATCAAAAATACCCTACAATTCCCATACATTGAGTGTGGATTCTCTGAAATTTTAGCTCTCTTTTTCCGTGTGGTTGAAAGCATGCAACGTTTGGGGTTCCATTCCATCCCATGGGATCAAGCTTAATATTTGCTTTCCCACTCCATCTTATTGGTATAACACGCTGCCCTGCATTATGTGGGACTTTATAAAACCTTCTAGTCATACAGTATGAGATTGATTTCTTATACATAGCACGTCTGTCTAGAAGAACGATTTGGCCTTAATGCTATGGTTGTAGTCCTCAACGCATTTTGCAACGAGCGGTCATTCATATCCTTTGAATGTAGTGATGGAAAACTTCTAATCGCATAGTTTGGTTGGCTTTCAAAGTGGCCTTCGTAACCTCGCTCCAAACGTGTAAGCAATTCTTTAGGCGTGTTTGTTCCCACACGTCCTTCTCAAAGCGCTTCCATCAATCATGCATGATTGTCAGAACCCAATGCCTAGTGTTATGTGACACGCACTAATGCATAGTAATAAGATGTTGAGAAAGCATGGGTTCCGATTGCAGCAATTTTGTAATCGATGCTTAGTTCCCTCAATGTTTCGACGTGTGGGAAGTGCCTTTCTCAAAACATTATTCGATGTTTGATTTAAATGTCTTCAACGCTACTTTGCAATAATTTTCAACCTAATTCTTGCCTATATTAGCGAACTACATACAATTGGGCGACTATATAATACCCCTTTGCATTACATATGTACTCAAATAAAATATCTATTGCACTTCCTTCCAATGTTCTTATTAAACGAGCCCCCGACGCATTGTATATGGTGCTTCAATACACATGTAACGAATTGGAGCCATTCTTATAACCTTGGTTGCAGGATGCTTCCCCTCTAGAATTGCTCCATCACCCGCTTCTTGCGACATGATCCCAACACCTTCCTAATACAGCCCACATTTATATGCGTTGATGGGGTCAATAATATTTCACGTATATGCACAGACCCAAACTAGGTGATTAATGGAAAAAATTACGTGTTTGGCCATTGTCAATGGTTTCGACACTTGATATGGACTTATCAGGTGTTGTCCTCCCTTTGCTTCACGTTGGTGCATCACTTTTATGATGTGGATTGAATACATTAATAATGTATGGCATATCATTTACTCCCTTCTTCCAACAAGACATAAACAGGCTACTTATAAATCAAGCTCCCACCACACCATATAAATAAAAGGCATCATTCTCGATGTTTGGTACAATGTGATCCTCTATTATCATATCCAAGGATACTTTTGTTTAAAAGGCATCATTCTCGATGTTGGTCCAATGTGATCCTCTATTATCATATCCAAGGATACTTTTATTTAAGCTCCACCTCAAGGTTCTAGCACTTTAGAGGCCCTATTGATTTCGGGAAGCCATTTTGTTATGTGATGCCCAAGATGATGCCACACTTTCCCTACTATTGTGAAGATAAATCCCTTATGTGGACATAAGCACTCTCTCTAGCGAAATGCGTGGGTCTAGCAACAAACTGAATAAACTAATGCAGACTTTCCTAGCTTATGTTGAAAAATACAGAGAGAGATAAACCTACCTCGCTTTGATGCTAAGCACTCAATCCTTTGATGATGACCTCGATCCCTTAGCTTCCAGGATCGCTCCTTTCTATTCCTTGCATCTGAATACCTGTAAGAGAGATCAAAATACAACAAGAGATACAAGAGCATACATAGTATATATCAAACATAAACCACTTGACAGATCAAGAAATATCAAGCTAAATGCATAAATATTTATACATTTATGGAAAGCGCACATCAAATGTATATATTAATGAATAAAAATGGGAAGCATACAACCATTTCCTTGATTTTGGAGACCTCCTTTTAGGTGGAATTCCAAGTCCAAGCCAAGACTCTTCAAGCACTCCTTCTCCAAGTTAGATGGGCAGCCTTTGGGCATAATCTCAGTATAGGAATGCAGGAAATGAATGACCAACCAATTGGGGATGGAGGGGATTTGATTTATAGGAAGGGAGAGGGAGTTTGGGATCCACAAAAGAGGGATGAAGGTCCTTATCTCAAGGAGAAGGCCCTTAAAGGTAGGATCAAGAGCTCCAAATGGAAGATCTCGACCATTTGTCTACCCAACAAAATCCATCTCATTGTTCTCAAAGTTTCTAGCATGTGAAGCTTCTCCTCCATTTTGGGAAAACATGCCCGAAGAGGTTCAGTGCGGGATTTCATATCAAAACCTGCGCTGGCAGCGCTAGGTCAAAGCACTACAACCTGCCATCAGCACGGACAAGTAGTGGAGCAAATATCATTGGTCCTAAAATTTTGGGTTTCAGATAACCTTCTCCAAGGATGTTTTAGTATGTGTTTCATGATGAGTACACTTCACAGTTGTGACAATTTTGGCACTTGGAGAAGTGGAACAGGAAGTGAACAAGAAGTGTGACAAATATTGTGTAACACCTACATAGCACAATCATTCATGTGTTAATTACATGATATATATATATATAAATAATTTTTCACAACTCATTGGAAACCAATTTAGCCTAGGGTGCACGGATGTGTGCATCAATACTCAATGTTCTTTCAAAATTGTCATGCGCTAGCTCTCATTCCTTTTATACAAGTTTGTTTATTTATGAACACATGCATTAACATAATGGTCGAGGTGGTGTTAGCATTTCAAGGGGTTCTTGTAATAACACAAAGCTAGTGCAATGTGATTCTAATGAGAGTACACACATGGGGCATACGGGTGAGGTTACAACATGAAGGTGACTCTCATCCTGACCACCTAAGGTTTCAAGGATGTGTCTGGAAGATAATGGCTTTTTAAACCCTAATGTAAAGGGGTGATTCCTTGGCCAGTGATACAAAATGTCCAGTTTGGTTAGGATGAGCATGGTAGAGGGACAAATCTATGTGGGTGTACAGGGCTTCTAATGCATCACTAAAACAATAAATGCCCCAAAACCCTAATGCAATCATGAATTCAACATCTTGAGATAAAAAATGACATGTCGATGTAGTATGAAACGTGTGAGTGAACACATCACAAGGGTTTGACAGGAATGGTCATGGGGATAGTAACCAGTTGAGAACTTGACCAAAACCCTAATGGCTTGAGGTGAGTGGAGGGGAACCCGAAATTTTTGAATATGCCCAAAATTTTGTGTGTTGTTGTAGTAACTACAACACTATGGAAAACAAGGGATGTGCTTCTCAATTCAGCTAAGATGAACATTCTGAAGTTGTATTTGATGTTGTATCAGCTGAAATTACTTGTGGATTTCCTGGAGCTCAAAAGGTTGTTTAGATGGACTAGTTGGGTTGGACCCAAAGACTTTTTCCACTATGTTCTTCATAAGCCAATATAAGTAAATCGGCTGCTGGAATTAGGTGTATTTTCCCTTGGAATGGCCTAGATCCTGCACTAAGGATATCCACTCTCCCAAATTTGGGTCAATGTTTTTGACTTGCTTTTTTAATTCATTTTTCCAACCTGATATCAATTGTCAGACAAGAGGAGGGGTGTTACTGTCAGGATTCCAAGAAACTCTCCTAGGTTGTAGCTTAGAGATGCCTAGTAACATATAAATTAAACTATCGTTGCAAGGTTTAATCGAAGGAATGATGGTTTGGTTCAAGCCAGATAACCACTTCTACTCTGTTTCACTCCAGACATGCATGAACACCCTCAGACTACAAGGCTTTATACCACCAATTCTCACAGTTTAGATATTAGGTGAATATGGAGAATATTAACCACACGAGCAGATACACAAGACCATGTGATGGATGGCTGCAACTAGTACATAAACCTGCAAATATAATCTATTAATGTAAATACAAGATGACAGCTCTCCTGCGTTAGATAGAAAGAAACCTGAGAAACCTATTTAGTGATGCATTCAAGATTCTAACACAGAGATAAGATGACAATTATCTAGTGCTAAACATCAAGAGATCAAGAACACAGCATATCAGGTACAAGCTTAGAACAGAGGAAAATGGACAGTGAGCAGTTAACAGCAAAAGAAGCTTGTATTTTCTGAAAATGAAGATGAGACGCTGCAAGTGACAAAATGTCTACAGTCTCCAGAAGTTGAACCTTACATCAAATGCCAACCCTGATTACATCTTTCTTCTGGGTATTTATAAATTTACATTTCAATGGCACCTGGTCGTATGGAGGGGTCATAATTGACCACCAACTACATTTAACTACCTGATGGAGACTCTGAATGAGGTTGCTTGCTTCACTGTGCAAATCTGATTTGTACAACTGTTGTGTTGTCCTTTAGGCAGTTGGAATGCTCGAAGCAGTGAAGTCCATGACTGATAAATTCTGTTATAGAGTCGTGCTATGTCCTTTTCTCCTTTTGGCCATGCTTTCTGTTTAATGTGGTTGTTGGGGATATTACTGCAACTGATCCTGGCAGATTTGGTCATTTCCTTCTTCGGGCAATAGAATGGTCATAGGACGTGGGATGCATGGGTACGCGGACAGTTGGGATGAAAGAGAGAGATGACCGTCAGATCGAGGAAATGGACAGCGAAAGTGGCTCGTCGGAGGCTATCGGCTGAGATGGGAGCGGGGTGTGTTAGGGCCGTTGGATCTTCAGCGGGCAGATCAGATGGTCATCGAGTGACGAAGTTGCACGGGTGTTTAACGGGTGAGAGCGGTTTAGCTGGGTGGTAACGGTTTTCATCACACCACTTTTGGGCGCTAAGTGGTAAATGCCTGGGGCCGAGCGATTCCACTCAATGATCGACACGTAGCAACGGATGAGAGAGAAAAACCACTCTCATCGCGCGCTATCACTCGATCAAGTTGTCTGCGTGATGTGTGCGAAGACCGTCAGATCTGGCAAAGATGAATCTGACGGTGAAAATTGGTTGAGCGGGTCACCTTTATCGGGTGCGATGTGGGCCGTTAGATTGTCGGGGAATGATCAACAGCGGAAAAGCGATGAGGGGTTTATGAGCGCGTGATGGCATATGGGTAAGGTTTTATGGTTGGTTTGACTTTGTGCTTAGGGCTGGGGCCAAGAGGGACTTTGTCGGGTTTTAGAAGGCTTATTCAGGGAATGGGAAGGGTTTAGAGGTGAGCGGGGTGAAGGAAGAAAGGGAAAAGTAACCAATGTGAGCCCCCTTTGGACATAACCAGATAGACCATGCTTCTTTCTAATCTTAGAAAGTCAGCACTGCATAGCAGAGCTAACACTGGCTCCTTCTAGGGATGAAAGCCTCCTTGTGAGGTTTCAAGAATTGTAGACCAATGCCTTTCATACAAAAACAAGATAAGCAATATTTCCTAGTGTTCCATTGGGCATGGAGTCTAGTTAAGCCTACACTAAAACTTGTAAAAAGAACATATTTACAATGTTGAGGCCTAAAGGCCTTAATTAACATAAACTTTCAAAAACCGCCCATTGACTAGGCCATCAAAAATTGTTTCTCCTTCCATACTTTGCAGCATGAAAGTGTTGTTCCCCTGGACCTGAGCAATGACAAAAGGTCCAGTCCACAGAGCATCAAACTTCCCATGATTGTCTTTCTTTTCCTTCAGTGCATCCCATTTAAGAACCAAGTCTCCAATTTGAAAATTGTTCATCTTTACCTTTATGTCAAAGGCTTCATTGATTCTCTTTTGACGTGCTGCATATTTTTTAATCAATTGATCTCTAATTTGATGCACTTCAGCCAAGTCACTAATCCTTTTTGCCATGTCATTTCCCTCATTCTGCTCTTCCTGCAAGAACTTGGCCACAGGGAGGGTCAAATGGATTGGGAATACAACCTCAGTACCATATACCAGCTTGAACGAAGAATTCCCTATGGATTTCTTGGTGGTCACCCTGTCAGCCCACAATGAAAACATCAGTTTGGAATCCCAGTGCCTTTTGTTATCTTCCAGCAGCTTTTTTATTATCCTTATCAGGCTCTTATTGGATGATTCTGCTAAACCATTACCTTGAGGGTAATATGAGGTGGAATGCACTAGCTTAATGCCCATTGAGTCGCACATGTCCACCAACTCTTTTGCCCTGAAGCCTGCTGCATTGTCTGTAACCAATTTGTGTGGACAGCCAAACCTGGTGAAAATGTTTTATGTCAAAAACTTCATGACAACATGGTGATCAGCTTTCCTAGTAGGGATGGCCTCAATCCATTTAGTGAAGTAGTCAGTGGCTACTAAGATCCATCTGTGCTGGCCACTAGAATGTGGATTAATTTCCCCTATGAAATCCAAGCCCCACTGCTGGAAAGGGCCACTGGCATGTATTGGCTTCAAGGGTAAGGACTTCAACTGTTGTTTTCCTTCAAACCTCTGGCACTTGTCATAGGACCTTGCAAATGAAAAGACATCAGAAAACATAGTGGGCTAGTAATATCCAGCTCTGAGGATATTGTGGGTTGTGGTTTTGCAATAGTGATGTCCTCCACAGATGTTAGAATGAAACTGATGCATGACCTCCACAGATTGTTCTTTGTCCAGACATCTTAAAAGGATTCCAGATGGATCCCTCCAATAAAGCAAGTTTTCATGAATACAGAACTTGGCTGCTCTGAGCTTAATAGTCCTAGCTTGGCTTGAACTAAGGCCTGGAGGGACTTCTAGCTTCAGCAAAAATTGAGCTATTCTAGAATACCATTCACAAGAAGCTAGATTCTCAGCCAACAACCGGTCATGTCCTACTGTTGCTTCTTCTGTCTATCCATCCTCTGAATTTGTACCCATGTAGTTTATGTCAAGCATTTTGCAATTTTCTTCAGCCATCAGCTAAGCAAGGCCCTGGCCCTTGACAAGCTTGGTGGGCTTCAATTCTATGTTGAATTCAATAAAATTTGCAATCCATTTAGCCCTTCTTCCATCAACAACTAGCTATGTTAGGACATCCTTTACTGAAGCAGAGGGCACATATGCAATTACCTTGGAGTGCAAAATGTAGATTCGGAAATCTTTTAAAGATTTGATAAGAGCATAAGCCTGTTTTTCGATAATATCATACCTTAGTTCAACATCCCTTAAGGTTTTGCTGAAAAATGCCACTGGATGCTCTAAATCTCCATCATCTTTCTGCAATAAGATTGTTGCAAGGGTGTCACCGGAAGTAAAGGAGAAGATATGGAACTCCTTGTTATAGTCTGGGCTGATTAAAGTGGGAGCTTCCATAATATCTCTTTTGATGGCTTCAAAAGATCTTCTTGCTACATCAATCCATTTGATCTCTGATCCCTTTTCAGCATAGAGGTGATGTGTTTTACCAATTCTGCAAAATTAGGAATAAACCTCCTTACAAAATTTATTTTTCCCAAAAAGGATTGGATGTCTTTTTTTGATCTTGGGACAGACAAGGTCTATATCGCTTTCACTCTCTCTGGGTCAATCTTGACACCTGCAGCAGAAACAATGTGTCCTAGAAGTTTGCCCTCTTCTAAAGCAAATTGTGACTTTTTAGGATTCACTGATATCCCAAACCTTCTGCACTTCAGAAACACTTTCTTCAAATGCTGCAAATGATCTTGATGGCTGCTGGAGTATACTGTTATGTCATCCAAGTAGATGACGACAAACTTATCCTTCTCTCCTACAAACGCTATATCCATGGCTCTCTGAAAGGTAGCCCCAACATTCATCAGCCCAAAGGGCATCTTAGAGTACATAAAAGTGCCCCAAGGAGTGGTGAAAGCAGTCTTTTCTTGGTCATCTGGATGTACAACAACTTGGTTATACCCTGAAAATCCATCCAGGAAAGACATAACTTTGGCCCCTGAGACTTTCTGTAGTAAATGTTCCATCTTGGGCAGGGGATAGTTGTCTTTCTTACAGAATTTGTTCAGGTTCCTGAAATCAACACATAGCCCGATTTCTCCACTTTTCTTCCTCACCACTACCAAGTTGGCTACCCACTTTGAATATCTCATAGGAACTATGATTTTTGCAGCCAACAACTTCTTGATTTCTTTTTTAATCGGAGGGAGGAGCAAAGTATTTATGGGTCTCAGCTTCTGCTTGAAAGGAATGGTGTCTTTCTCCAATATGATCTTATGCTGGATGATATTTTTGTCATAAGTTTTAAGGTCATTGTATTCCCAGGCAAAGACATCAACAAATTGCTTCATTAAGGTGCAGTACTCAGAACTTTGGGCAGCAGACAAATGGGTGGACAGATTTATATACTTTGGATGATCTGGACTCCCTATGTTATGCCTATGGACTGCAGACTGATTTTCTTTTTGGGCAATCTTATGAGGCACATCGTTATGGTCAAACAACTTCTCTAGAGGCACTAGCCCTTTAGGTATATGATTGCTAGGCAACTGAACAATGTTGTTTTGGCCAATTCTGTTCCTTAGCAGGGGTTGGGGACATTCCTCCAAGGTTTCATTCTCTTGATCAATTTGCATTTTAAAGAATTCATCAATGACTTGTAGAAACCTCTTTACTTCATCATCATCCTCAAAAACTTTCCAGTGTTGGACATTATCAGGCAAGGATGGTCTATATTTTACCTGGACTCGATAAGCCAATCTAGGGGGCATGGGAGGGATGAACATGCTAGCAGACAAAGCAAGGGAATCAACAAGCTAATTTTTTACTCTAGGAATATATGAGATACAAAAGCTATCAAAAGATTCTTTGAGTCTCCACACCTCATCTCTGTATGCTTTCAGCCTTGGGTGCCTTGCTTGGAACGTTTTGTTCACTTGTTGAATGATGAGATCAGCATCTCCAAACACCTTTATGTCTCTGATTCCTATGTCTTTGGTAGTGTTTAAGCCCAATATCAGAGCCTTATACTCTGCTATATTGTTGGTGACCTCAAAAGTCAGCTTAACAGACAGATGTGTGCTTTCTTGTTTTGGAGACACTAGCACCACTCCTGCTCCTGCAATTTCCTTTGAACAGGCTCCATCAAAGAACATATCCCAAGCCTGTGTCCCTTCCTCTTCCATGGCTTGGCATACTAGTTTCTTGAGCTGCACCAAGGCCATATGGGATTCTTCAATTTAAAGAATACATGCTCCAAAATTAGTGTCCACAGTGTAAATGGGATGATTGGTAGGATTCTTCTCATCACTGATGATATAGGTCAGTTGGGCTTCCTTGTATAATCTTTTGCTTTCTCCTCCAAAAACTGGGACGGTGGCATAAGACAAGTCATTTTGCAATGTCCCACCTAACCTCTTAATCCAACCTCTGGAAAGTAGCATACCAAACTTAGGGGGGACATCTGCTACCACAATATCCATCATCATGCCTTTCATAGGCAGCTGAGTTAGGGTGATGGCTATGTCTTTGATTAACCCCGGACATTTCACCTTCCTCGAATCAAAGGAGAACAAGTCATGATAAGGTCTAGTAATATCAAGGCCTAACTCTTCCATGACAGCTTTAGGCATCAGATTATGGCTGGCCCTTGTGTCCAGCAGATAGTTGTGGAGGATTTTGTCATGAACGGTCAAGGAGACATAAAATGATGGGGAAGGGTCATCAACAGGTTCAGTCATTGGGCTAAGCACAACTACAAGTTTATCATCTTGTAAATTCACATAGTCATTGGATGCTTGTAAGGCTTTCAGCTCAAGGGCATCAAGGATGGGCTTCTTAAAAGCCTCACTCTTTACAATTTCTATCAGAGGTACATATATTTTTAACTTCTGGACTTCTGATTCGAAACTGAAAGGGGAAGGAGACTTGTCAGGGCATCTTACCTCTTGAGCTGGTGCTTTGAGGATAATGGGATTAGCCGTTGGTCGCTTTTGCTTGCTGATCTGCTGCTCTATGGGGACAACAGCTCTTTGTGTAGGATTCTCTTTGACATTAGTCGTTCTTGACCTCAAGTTATATCTTTGTTGGTCTTCAGTCTGTAGAACAGCTTCTTTGTCCCACTCTTGACTGGTCTGGTCCTTAAGTAATGACTCCTCGTAGGCAACTAATGTCAAAAAGGCATCATTGCCCTTGTCTTCCATGCAGTGAATCTCATCCTCTTCATCAAACTACTCCTCCTCCATGACTCCATCCTAGAAAGGAGTCTTAACCCTTTGTTCTTCAATGGCCTCTTTGCCCCTCTGAATGATCTGCAATTGTTCATTTGCTCTTCTGAATGAGTTTGGATTTCTAGGAGCAAATGTATTAGGAAGCCTTGCTTTCCCAAAACTCTGCTCAACCTTCAGTTTGGATATTTCAACGGCTAATGACTCTATCATTTTAGTCATTTTGTCTATTTTGGGTTTTGAAGATGAAGAAGAAGAGGAATACTCACCTCTCTGCCTTCTTCTATCAACATGTTCTTTGAGTTTCTCTCCAACCATGATATTGGATTCCACCTTCAAGGCTGCATCTTCCAGTTCAGCTAGAGAAACACATCTTCTCTCTCTTAATAGCAGGCAGAAATCAGAATCAAAGGCATTGGCATAGGTGATTTTGGCAAAGGTGGGGGTAGGCTTGACTTCAGCTAGTATCTTGTTATACATACGATTGAATCTTTTATTAAAATCAGACAATGACTCCCCATTTTCCCTTTTCAGGTTGTCAAACTCAGTATGGTAGTATAGCAGGTCTTTCTTATCTCCCCAATGCTTTAAAAACACATAGTCTAATGCCTCAATATCTACTATAGACCTAGGGATCAGCTCTCTGAACCACTTTCTAGCCTCTCCATCAAGGCTTTGGACGAATACTCTCATCCACACATCATCTTCACTGATATATAGGTTATTAGCATAGCTATAAAAAGACTGAAGGTGTTCTTCAGCTGTTACTCCCTCTGTACCAGTGAACTTAGGCATGTAGTTTTGATGTTCTCCTGCAGGCATGGCATTCAAAGGAATAGACAGGACCAGGGGTCCATACCTAGCAGCTATGATTCTTTCCATTTTGGTGGGTGCTTGTGGGCCTGCCATGACTGGGGTAGATGGAAGGGTACTGGCAGTTTGAAAGGTAGGGAGTTGAGAAATGACTGACAAGGTTAAAGGAATATGATGGACTGGAAGGGAGGTTTCCTCTGGACTGAGATCTGAAGGGGAATCTACTAAATAGGGAGCTTTATGAATCTCTGAAAATATTTCTTCACTGCTAGTACTAGAGGCTATATTTTCAACATGTAGATGTTTTATTACAAGCCTTTCTAGAAGAGATACATAAGACTATTTAGCCTTACCTAATCCTGATGCTCCCTTTTGTGATGTTTTTCTTTGCTTGACAATATTTTCAGGGTCAAGCATTGGGTCAACTGGTGATTTCTGAGGATTTATTCGAGTGTGTCTCACAAACTGAGCCAGAACTGTGATGTGGAGTCACCAAAAGGTTAGTCCTCCAATAGAGTCGCCAGATAGATTATTACAACCAAAAATGTGTCCAGACTTTGTCTATCATCAAAGCTGGATCTGTGTCGTTCTCCCAGGGAAGCTGAGCTTCAATCTCCTCTCCCCGGCAGCAGTACCAATTATGTTAGGATTCTAAGAAACTCTCCTAGGGCTCGGAGATTCCTGGTAACATATATATTTTGAATCATTGACCGGAGAATCCACAGTTTTATCATTTTCGTACCAACGTTTCAAATCCCAAATGGGACCCTGCGCAGAAGGTTGGTGTTCTAAACACGCTGGCCATCAGAGCCCTTCGAATTTCTGACTCAGAGCACCTAGAGGAAGAGAAGAAGCATCTAATCTTAACTTTTAAAAGTATAGGCTACAAGGAGCAGGAAATTAAAAAGGCCATAGAGAAAGCTGAAAGGAAGTTGTTGTCTCATGAGCCTAAGGCTCAAGACCAGCCTAATTGTGGTATTGTTTTTCTACCGTATATCCATGGGATTACGGACAAAATCGCCAAAATCCTAAAAAAGAAAAACATTATCACTCATTTCTCAGCCCCAGGTACTATCAGACAAAGTTTGAAGTCCGTAAAAGATGATATCGACAAGCAACAGCTTAAAGGAGTTTATAAAATAGAGTGTTCCTGTGGAAAATGCTACATTGGTGAAACAGGTCGCTCCCTTCAGACAAGACTCAAGGAACATGGCGCGGATATTAAGAACGAAAGGTCTCGTACTTCAGCCCTGGCAGAGCACTCCTTAAAAACTAAACACCATATCTGTCTGGAAGGCGCATCAATTATCGCTAGGGAAGAGCAACATCAGAGACGAAAGATCAGAGAAGCGCTTGAAATTATCAAACATCCTCATAATCTGAACAGAGATAATGGCGTGGAGATTAGCGGGAGCTGGCTTCCCTTGATCAAGGAAATAAAAATCGCAAGCGCATCCCCTGGTAAAGGCCTCAGCAGGTAAGTTATCCCTCTCCTTTCTTGTGTCTTCAGTCTTTGTTTTCATTTAGATCTAGGTATAGATTTTCGGTTAATTCTAAAAATTTATTAACCCTAGATATCAAATTAATTTCCTATTAGTATCATTTCCCTAGGTTAAAATCAATTTCATTGTAGAATTAGAATTAATATTATATTCTAAAAACAAATTAATATTAATAATATAATTAAAATAATATAATTAGTATTAATAATATTATAATTAATAATAATATAATTAATTAATTTAATTAATATTAATTAATATAATAATAATAATAATAATATAATTAATTAATATTACTAATAATATATTAATAATAATATAATTATTATATATATATTTAGGAATAATAATATAATAAATAATAATAATATAATTAATATAATTAATAATAATAATTATTATAATTAATATAAAATTAATAATATAATTAATATTAATAATTTAATTAAATTATTTAGGAATTAATTTCATATTAGAACTAATATTATATATTAAAACAAAATAAACTTTTAAAACATATTAATATTATATATATAATATTAATAAAACAAATTAATATAATTAAAATTTTTAAAAATTAATATTAAATTATATAAAAATAAAAATAAAAATAATTAAAAATTATTATTTCAGCCGACAGTTTGTTAATCCAAAAGTTTATCCGCATCACTATTTATCATTTCTCCGCTGCTCTTCTGTCATCATCATTCTCATATCCTGAAGATGGATCCCATTTGGGATTTGAAACGTTGGTACAAAAATGATAAAACTGTGGATTCTCCGGTCAATGATTCAAAAGACTCAAGCCACAGATCTCTGAAATCCATAACATATATATTAAACTATTGTTGCAAGGTTTAATGGAAGGAATGATGGCTTGGTTCAAGCCAGATAACCACTTCTACTATGTTTCACTCCAGACATGCATGAACACCCTTAGACTACAAGCCTTTAGACCACCAATGCTCACAGTTTAGATATTAGGTGAATATGGAGAATACTAACCACACCAGAAGATACACAAGACCATGTGTTGGTCGGCTACAACTAGTATAGAAACCTGCAAATATAATCTATTAATGCAAAGACAGGATGACAGCTCCCCTGTGTTAGATAGAAAGAAACCTGAGCAACCTATTCAATGATGCATTCAAGGTTCTAACACAGAGATAAGATGACAATTATCTAGTGCTAAATATCAAGAGATCAAGAACACAGCATATCAAGTACAAGCTTAGAACAGAGGAAAATGGACAGTGAGAAATTAACATCAAAAGAAGCTTGTATTTGCTGAAAATGAAGATGAGACGCTGCAAGTGACAAAATGTCTACAGTCTCCAGAAGTTGAACCTTACATCAAATGCCAACCTTCATTACATCTTTCTTCTGGGTATTTATAAATTTACATTGCAATGGCACCTGGCCATTTAGGTATGGAGGGGTCATAATTGACCACCAACTGCATTTAATTGCCTGATGGAGTCTCTGAACGAGGTTGCTTGCTTCACTGTGCAAATCTGATCTGTACAACTGTTGTGTTATCCTTTAGGCAGTTGGAATGCTCGAAGTAGTGAAGTCCATGACTGATAAATTCTGTTACAGAGCCGTGCTATGTCCTTTTCTCCTTTTGGCCATGCTTTCTGTTTAATGTGGTTGTTGGGGATATTACTGTAACCGATCCTGGCAGAGCTAGTCATCTCCTTCTTCGGGCAACAGAATGGTCATAGGACGTGGGATGCATGGGTACGCGGATAGTTGGGATGAGAGAGAGAGATGACCATTAGATCGGGGAAATGGATGGCGGAAATGGCTCAGCGGAGGCTATCAGCCGAGATGGGAGTGGGGTGTGTTAGGGCCGTTGGATCTTCAGCGGACAGATTAGACGGTCATCCAGTGATGGATTTGCATGGGCGTTTAACGAGCGGGAGCGGTTTGGCCAGGTGGTAATGGTTTTCATCGCACCACTTTCAGGTGCTAAGTGGTAAATGCCCGGGGCTGAGCGATTCCACTCAATGATCGACACGTAGAAGCGGATGAGAGAGAAAAACTGCTCTCATCGTGCGCTATCGCTCGATCAAGTTGTCTGCGCGATGTGCGCGAAGATCGTCAAATCTAGCGGAGATGAATCTGACTGTAAAAATTGGTTGAGTGGGTCATCTTTATCGGGTGCGATGTGGGCCGTTAGGTTGTCGGGGAATGATCAACGGCGGGAAAGTGATGAGGGGTTTATGAGCGCGTGAGGGCATATGGGTAAGGTTTTATGGTTGGTTTGACTTTGTGCTTAGGGTTGGGGCGAAAAGGGGCTTTGACGGGTTTTAGAAGGCTTATTCAGGGAATGGGAAGGGTTTAAAGGTGAGCGGGTGAAGGAAGAAAGGGAAAAGTAACCAATGTGAGCCCTCTTTGGACATAACAAAACAGACCATGCTTCTTTCTGACCTTAGAAAGTCAGCACTGCATAGCAGAGCTAACAGTTACTATAATAAGCCTGAGCGGCATCTCAAGTTTTTCCCATAGTACCCAAATGACCTATGCCCTTGGCTGCTAGAGGCGGGGCCTGCCTTTTCCCACATCCACGACCTCCACTATTGCTCTGAGCATTTCTTCCCCGTATAAAGTTCCTTTTGGAAAAGGCGGGGCGAGCCATAATGCTGAAATTTAGACAACACAGGTAACCACTGAACCTGAAGCTTGTCACCTGAAGCGGCATTAAACCAGAGTTGTCGAGACTCCCAATGTCTATCAACCAGAAACTTGACCAACCTAATCCCTGACTAGTGAAGAGACTGAGAGACATGAGAGTAGAGCCTAGCCAGAAATAGAAGAAACTTGTACAAATATGAGAGCATAATACAAAATCAGAATGAGAAGTAAATTAAAAATATCCATGAGCCTCCCCATCATTGGCCTAGCCATATCTCAAAAGGTTGTCATTGGTTTTCGATAGAGACCAAGACTCTTTTGGGGACAGGTATTTCCACCATGCATGGTTACCCTCTACCCAGTTTACCCAGTCCACTTTGAGCGGCTAGTAATTTCCTAGGTAACTCTTGTAATTGAATACCCATCCCCCCATTACATTAGAAATAAGCTCACCATTAATTTCCACACGCAAATCCATTAGAGAGAAGAATTTTGTAAAGCACAGAGACTGGCAGAGCACAAAGGAATGAATTTGTCTTTCATGATAAGTGCTTCGGAATCAACCCCTAATGCCTCAGAACTTTCCAAATTCTACATTTAAAAAAAAAACTAATAAATTGATTGAATAGAGTACATAACTAGTTTCCATAAGATGGGATTAGAAGTGACAAGAAAACCATACCTGCAGAAGTTTCTCACCTCTTGGAAACTAAGAATGCGCCTTAGTCTCCCACCCACGATTGTTTTGTGACTAGGAAAGAAATCCCAATTCTAGACAATAAGTGAATAATCAAATTGAAACGAAGCCCCCTGAAAAAGAAAGTGCCTCATGCCCCCACATCTACCAAGAGATCCTCCCTCTTCTGATGACACCTTACACATGCAAATTATTGAATGCAAGTCGTCAACCAGCCACCTCACCTTATGTGCAATCATTCCCCTGCCCTTGGTTCGGATCCCACTGATCTTGTTACACTATCTCCCACCTCGATCAGGGGAAGGGTCCAATAGACTTCAAAGATACCCTTGGTATAACATTGAAAATCGAACAAGGATTGGAGAATTTAATTTATATTTATTCTATCATATATAAATTTATATAAAAAATAATATAAATATATTATTAAATCACTAAAATTAATTTTTATTAAGATAAAAATAAATATTGAAATAAAATAAATTTTATAATAAAACAAAATATAAGATAACAAATAAAATTCTATAAAATTAAAGTATTTGTAATTTTTATAATATTAAGAAAATAAAGACTATAAGTTATCTTTTCTCTTTGGATAACTATAAATTACACCCCATCCCAACCACTAATCTAAGAGGATGGGTAGAAGAATTTTTAAAAAATAAACCAGTCTAGATCCATCTTAACTCTGGATATGAATACCATGGGTTCTCATAAACTTGGAGCTCAAAAACCACCAGTAACTTGACCAAGTCAAGTTTACCTTAATAAAGAACAAAATTTAATAAAAATAATAATAACATAGAATTTTTATTTTAAATTGGGTTATTTTTATTTTATTTTGATGGAGTTAAAATGTTTACATTAAATTACATTAATCTTTTTATCTAACTTTATTTTTATGTATTTTTACAGAGTCAAAATCTTTACAGGACAAGACATCACAACAACTCTTACATAATGGGTTGGACAACACCAAGGTGAACAAACAATTACACCTCATCCCAATGACTAAACTAGGAGGAGGGGTTAAAGACCTTTTAAAAAGTAAATGGAAAGGTAAACAAATGATGACCCAATTTTTGAGGGTATCATAAGATGAGACTTAATCAAGACATGAGCCTTTGGTGTATCTGGGGTATGTGATCGGTGGAGGAGAGTTGAAGATAGCTCCTTCCAAGATGGAGGCCATCCAGAAATGGTCGGTGCCTACTAATGTTTATGAGGTTAGGAATTTCATTGGAGTAACACAATACATGAGGAAATTCATAGCCTCATTTTCAGTGGTAGCAGCACCACTCCACGCCTTAACAACAAGTGGCAAGAGTTTTTTTAGTGGGGAAAAGGTCAACATAAGTCTTTCGAGGAGCTAAATAAGAAGATCAGTCAAGCACCTATTCTGTCATTACCAAACTTGAAATGGACCTTTGAAGTGGAGACAGATGCGAGTGGGCATTCTATGGGAGTTGCCTTGATGAAAGGAGGAAGGCCCATTTTCCACCATTCTGAAGTATTTCATGGGGCAGTTCTCAACTACCCTACCTATGATAAGGGGCTCTATGCCATGGTGCAAGTTGTGAAGAAGTGGAAGCACCATCTGATGGGAAAAGAGACAATAATCCACATAGAACACCAACCATTACAGTACATGTAGGCCCAAAGTAAGCTACAACAGACTAGGCATTACAAGTGGATGGGGGTTTTACAACAGTTTCATTTGGTGATCAAGTATAAGAAGGGCAGCACAAACAAGTTGGCTGATATTCTTTTAAGGCTACCCACAGCAAAGGTTACATCTTTGGGGACTCTTATGCACATGGATCCATTCACCCATGATGCATAAAGAGAGGCATATTCAGAAGATGAGGACTTCAAAGAGGTGTATCAACAGTTGTAGAGTCAGAGTCATGTGCACAATGGAAACAAAACCATATACTACCATCTCTTGGATGGGTTACTCTACAAGCTAGATAAGTTATGTGTTCCTAAAGGTGAGTGTTTGCAGCTGATTAGAGAGGCTCACACCTCCAAGGATGCAGGGCACTTTAGTGTAGGTAAGGTCATGGCTAAATTGCAAAGGTATATGTATTGGCCCAAGATGAAAGAGCAAGTAGCTAGGTTCATAAGAGGATGCATGCTTTGTTATACCAACAACCCTACAAACAGGAAATAGGGTCTGTATCATCCCTTACCTATGCCTACTTTCCCTTGGGAAAGAATTTCCATGGACTTTGTGGGAGGTTTACCGACAACCAGGAAGGGACATGACTACATGTTCATGGTAATTGACTGGTTCACTAAGATGTGTGTTCTGATGCCCTGTAAAAAGACCATCAACAAACAAGAAGCAACAAACTTGTTCTTTAGACAGGTCTGGGTGCACTTTGGGATACCAAGGAACATCATTTCAGACAAGGACACAAGATTTCTCAGTACATTCTGGACTATATTGTGGGAAGATAGACACAGAGTTGAAGATATCTACAACATTCCATTGACAGACAAATAGGAAGACAGAAGTAGTCAACAGGACTTTGTTGTAGCTTCTAAGGGGATACAACCAGAAGCATCCAAAGACCTGGGATGAAAATCTGGTATACAACATTCTTATAACAGAGCAGTCTACACTTTTATGGGAAAGTTCCCATTTGAGATTTGCTTTGGATATTTTCCACCTTCATCTTTGGATATTGCATATGGGCAGCAAGGAGGAGTGAAGGAATATCTTATAGGAGATGCTTTGAGGGATGATATATTTATAGAGAAGATCAAGCATATCCATCTACAGGTACAACAAACACTACATAAGTCGCAGGAGAAGTATAACGCCAGGCATGATCAGCACAGGATAGAGAAATCATTTCAGGTGGGAGATAAAGTATGGCTACAATTGAACAAGGAGAGGCTACAATGGCCTAGTAAGAAAATATAGGCTCTAAGGTATGGTCCCTTTGAGATACTGGAAAAAGTGAGTGATAATTCCTATCAACCCAGTTTACCACCATATATGCACATTTACTCATTTGTGTATGTAAATAATTTGAAACTCTATGAGCCTCCCATGCTAGATCAAGAAGAGGAATAGGTCCTACATTCTGTGGAGGATTTGGCACCAGACGCTTAGACAAAGTCAATTGAAGATACAGTTTTGCAATAGAGGTCCAGAAATACAAGACAGGGGTAGCATAACCTTTGGCAGATTGGGTTGAAGGGACAACTTCTAGGAAAAGCTAAATGGTACACCAGAGAGAAGGTGGAGGAAAATTTTCCTCACCTCATTCAGTAAAATATTTTGGGGCCCAAAATGGGGAGGTGTGATACGAATTGGATCATTATATTGTTTTTTCATCCATCTCAATGCATTTGGAGTGGAAAAAGTGGAGGAATCAACCCATGCAAACACTTTTACCGGCGGGACCCAGTTTGGCGAAATGGGGTCTGAAACCTTCTAGGAGTGTTTTCAGGCATCAAATGACGTTTTTTAGGGCTAAAACTTTGTCTCTTTGGCACCGCACCTTTTTATATTATTCTACACACATAGACCTTTCCAACGGCACAAGAAGTGCGTTAATCAGAGTGCGTATGGAAAATTTATGCCTCTGAAAGTTGACCTTCCTATTTTCACACCTATAGTTTGGGAGGATGTCGCGTCAGCCCCATTATTTGTGGAAAAGGGGCTATCCATGTGTTTCTGATTTAAAATACTCTAGAAGAGTTTATATTGTAACTCTAGTTAAGAGTTTATGTAGTCAAAATTAACCACTAGTAGGCTATCAGGTTGTGTTACAACTGGGCCATTAGGAGTAAGAGACATTTCATTCTTTCGAGAGAATTTTTTCCCATAGCTAAGAAAAGATAGAAAGGAGAGATAGGAGGTAGATCACACAAAGAGGATTTATGTACTATAGTAGCCCACGAGACACAGACATTACTTCTTTGTACTTTCATTCATATTTCCATACAAAAAAAGAGAGCAAAGCGGCCTCACCTTCCAACTAGGTTTTCTCCTGAAAGGGTTTCCCATAGATAATATATTTTCTTGAGTGTGTGTGTGTGTGCTTATTTTTTCGTTCTTTAATTTTTCTATATAATTTCAATTCGCATGTATGCACTAATTACAATTAAATCCATGGAACTTAAAGTTTAATAAACTATAATAGTGTAGAATTTTCAGAGTTTTAATATAATATTATTAGATCTATTGTGATGAACTATCCAATGGAATATCCATGATATTTTATGGATCATAGAAGCCAACCAAAAAGTTTCTCAACATTTTCACAAGAAAAAAACCATGCTAGTCTACCCATTACTCATCCGACGAGTCCACAGGAGTCGAATCTTTCGCATTGTAACTCTACATCTTTGTTTATGTTTTGACAAGTTGAAAATTTACCGACAACAACTAGGGGGTCTCCGTGGTGTGAAGTCCCAATTATACCTCACATTATCTGCGATGTGAACCACATCTCGTATGTGGGCCTGACTTCCACCATGAATGTTTCTGCTCTTGGTTATCAAATGAGAAGGTATCAGAGTGGGGACAAGAAATAAATTCCCAGACAGTGAAACAAAATCAGTCCAAGATTGACAAATTGCAAAAAGAGGTACAAACAAGTCTCAGCAGTAATAAGAAGAGGTATGCCATGAGAGGGATCAGTGAGCCAAAACCCAATCATACATACAATAAAAGGGAACATGCCAGAAGTTAATTGAAAAATAGTTCACAATAGATTGTTGACATGGCAAGAAATAAGTAAACACAGATTCGAAAGAAAAACATACATGCAACAACTATGAATCAATCCATAACATATTTCATATATGAAAGCACACATACAAATATAATGGTAATACCAGACAACCAATATAACTACCATAAGTAAGCATGGGAATTAGTGCCAAACATGAAGAATATGTTATTAATGTTGTTGCAACTTCAAGTACATATCTTGCAATTGGTCAAAACCCAATAGTGGAACATGGGTTGCTCATACCATTGCCTAATGCAAAACCCTAGCTTCACTGCAACTCCACTCTACTAGCTACCAAGAGTTGAGTGCATCTAGCTCTTAAGCATAAATCAACTATCTAATCCTAGCCCCAACTCAAGTGCTAAAGTCCTTTTGAATGAGGCGTTAGGGCTCATTTATAGAGATGAGGTGATTGTTCACCTATTATGACCCTTGACCTACACTCCCGACTCGTCAAATTCCTCGCGACTCTCTCATGCCTATTGCCAAGTACATGCTCGATTGAGCTCAACATAACAGTTGACAAAATGATGAGAACATTTACATATTGATATAAGAGAGGATGTAAGGAGCAAAGGGAAGTTTTTAGAAACCCTAGGGTTGGTTTTTGTTGCCAACATTGTTGTGAAACCATGGAGACTTGCATGAATTGTTAGATTGCCTCTCACTATGCCTTGCTTACATCCAATGATATCGTTAATAAGTTTTAGGAGCATGAGTGAATCCAACTTCGATCTTGTTGAAACCTTAGTCGTGTAGCTTCTATGAAAACCCTAGCTCCCTTCATCTAGGTTGACATTCTCACTTTTCCTTGTCATATGTAAGAAAACAAACTAGATTAGCCATATACATATTGGTCGTCAAAGAATAATATTAGAAATATTAAACAATTGACTGAGAATGAAACATTAATTTGGACCCCTGTGCAGTCTCATCCTGCACCACAATATTGTTACGATATGTATAGTTATGTTGTCCAAGCAAGTGGCTTTTGGAGGTGTTATACAATATTTTGTCACACTCCTCATCTCGTACGCTGAAGTGTCAAAATGATGAAATATGACATTGTATTCACCATGAAACATGTTCAAAAGCATCCCTAAAAAAAGACGAAAACTTACCTTGAAAGAATTATGAAGAAACTTTTCAAAAAACCTTGTTTTCAGGATCAACTCTTTTTGAATCACTAGTTACCCATGTCGGTACCTTATTGCACTATATTTTCCTAGTGTTGTGAGCACATATTTTATCAAGAAAACCCGCACTGAACCTCTTCAAGCAATTTTTCCTAAAGTGGACTAGAAGCTTCTCTTACTAGAAGTCTCGAGAACGACGAGCTAGTTACAGGTGAATGAGGATTGGAACGAGACCTCCCATTATTAGTCCTTGATCCTACTTTCATGGATCTTTTCCTTAAGATGTGGAACCTATACCTCATTTTAATGATCCTCAACTCCCTCTCCTTCCCTATAAATAAGATCCCTATTATCCACAACTGGTTAGCAATTGATTGGTTGCCTTCCTAGTGCTAAAATATCGCCAAATTCTACCCATTTTAATAAGGAGAAAGGATTTCTTTAAGGTTAAGGCTAGGACTTGGAAACTCACCTAAAGGAGGATTCCAACATCAAGGATTAAGTGGTTGTAATGCTTCCCTTTACATCTATTAATAATACATTATGTGTTTGATTTCCATAAATGTGTCAATCATTGCTCATTTAGTACAATACTCCTTGATCTGTTAAATAGTTGATATTGGAATGGTTTTTTCTATGCATGTGTTTGTTGTATCCATGTGATTTTCCTTGCAATATTCATTCCTAACAGTGAAGAGGAGATTGAACTTGGAAGCGAGAAAATCAAGGACGACACCAACAGATTTAAGCATCAGAGTGAGGTAGGTTATCTATCCTCCTTTGTGTTTCTAGTATAAGCTAGGAAAGTTTGCACATATTTGTCTAGGTTGTTTCTAAATCCTCCCATAGGACTAGATGTATCATTTCTATCTACAGAAAGGATTTCCTACGCAACAAAATGGTGACTCCGCTGGGGAGCTTATAGCCCTTCAAACCTCCTTTCTAAGTTTGGTCTTTTTTATTAGTTTGACCAACCTCCTAATGATCTGTAATTTAGGGTCATTATGGGTCTGCATTCTGAGTAGCATGTCCTTTAGAGTGTCAATTTTGAATCTCTCTTTGAGTCTCTTTTTATTTTCCTACGTCTTTCTCACCCAGCAAATTTTAACCAAGAACAGTGGTGCTGCCAGGGTGTTTTTTGTCTTTACATTAGCACTAAAACCCCTGTCAGCACGAGTTTTGATTGTTACAGTCGCGTTAATCCTTGGAAATCAAGAATTTTTAGGGTTTTTCCCAGAAATTTCCACCGTGTCTTGATCTTTGAAGTGTCCTCTTGCTCTGTGTGCGTTGAATTTTCCATTATTTTGGTGGATTTCTTATTGGTTTGCAAAAGTCCATCCCATTGTTTGAACTAGTTTAAGTGAATCTTGATTGAGTCTTTAGGTCAATTGGATTTATTGTTTGTTTCTTGCGTGTGTGGAAGGAATGTTGATTTGTTGTTGATTAAAGAATTATTAGTTCTTTTGGAAATCATAAAAGAAACGACATTTGCATTTTCTTAGCTTTCATCTCGAATTTTACTTTTCACATTGCATTAGATTACATTGCATTGAAAAATTGTTCTTGGGATTATCATTGAGCATATATAACGTTGCTTAGTGTTGAAAGCTGAAAGGAAGTGCATTTTCATTCATTGAAGGAAAAAAGTGAAAAATTCATATAGGTGAATTTGAGTTGAATTTCATTTTACTTTTGGTGATTGCATTGAAAAAGAAAAGTGAACAATTCATGTAGTTGCACGTTAGTGAATCAAATTTCATTTTATTATTGGTGGATGCATTGGAATAGTGAAAGTGAAAGATCTAGTTATGAAACTTTGTTTGTTGCATACTTGGTTGTTGTATCCATGCTTGAACTTCTTCCCTATTCTAGATAGCTTTCATATAATTGAAAAGAATCATTTTTTCATACTAGTTGCATCATAGGTGTATTCATGTGACATCGATATTTGGGCCTTAAAACTGAAACTTAATTCAAGATCAACTTAAAATTTATCTCAACTAACCTAAGGAGTATTTGGAACATTTTTTTTTGTTTATGACATAATCGGTTGCTGTTTATATTCCAAAATAAAAATGTTTGAGGAGGCTAAGCTCCTGAATTACAAGGCATTATGCCCGGGAAGCAAAGTAGGGAGATACTAGAAGGAAGACAAAAATCCTCTTTGCTCCTATCATTTCTGACTTTTGGAAAACCTGAACATGTATAAATTCTAATGAACTGGAATAATAAGGAGTAGAATTTGTAGTGCATGCTTAGTCTATGTTGATATGGCTGATTTGGTGCGTTGTAGACTCTTCGAGCTTGTTGTCGATTTCAGCGTTCCTTAGGCTTGAAGAGCTGGTGTTGGGATCGTTTCTTTTTTCCATCATGAACTTCAGAATGCCAATGGATTCCTGAGCATGGTTGCATCTGTTGGAGGGATCGTTAAACTGTTCCTAAAGTGAAGAAACTCGATTGAGAAAAAGATTGATGTCGGCCTCATGCTTCTCGCCAGTGGTCCAAGCATGAATATCGATTTTAGCATCCAAAATATTTTGGCGAGCACGAATTTGTTCCAGTTCGGCTCGTAGATCGGCGCAGTGGAGACAGTCTTCGCTTATTGCCATTGAGGGAGCACAAACTATGTTCTCAGTGCTTTGAGGAAGCAAGGCTCTGCGAAGATGCAGATCTGACGAGCTTGGGAAAAGGAATCTTGGAGGAGGAGTGAAAGAGTGAAGAGAAGATGGTTGATGGCTCAGCACAGAAGAAATGCAGGAAGCTAACAACAGGAGAAGTGAATGCTGCCAGGGAAAGGGGAAGATGTGGAAATGAGGGAGGGAGGGAGCGGTTAAGAAGGCAGAATCTAACAAAGGGTTGGAAGTGATCACGAGAAAAACACGGGGAAGATCACAAGGGAGGAAAGGACGGGGCAGAGCAGCATGGGAAATGGGACTAAAATGAGAATAACAGATCGTTTCTAGAGATTCTGCTGATATTTTATGATTCTGTTGACTGTCAAGGCAGATTTTAGTAGTGGTCAGGACCAAACTTTTCTTGAAGACGCTGCAGGAGTCAGAGTCAATTGATTTACCGTAGTCCATTCTGAGCATTGTATTGTTTTTGATCAAGTAAGATAATGTTGGGATTCGACTGAATTGCAGAGAAGATTGCCTATGGGTCTGCTACAAGCTCTATTGGCACAAGTGTCGACTTCCTTGTTGAAAGTTCGAAGAACATGGAAGAAGAGAAGGTCAACCATTTTTTGAGTGAGAGCTTGACACCGGTTGATAGTTTGTTGGAGAAGCACATTGGAGGCATTTTGGTTGTAGACCATTAGACTGATGATGGTAACTGAGTCACCAAAGATCATTGCTGTGTTAAATCCAAGTTTTTGAAGCTGGACGAGCCCTTGGTAAAGAGCTAGAGCTTCAGCCCTATTGTTGGAGAGGGGACCTAGCCCCCATTCATAAGTGGCTCTGATATCTCTGTTGGTATTGTAGATGACTCCACCTGCCCCTGTTGTTCCAGGGTTGGATTTGGAGGCTCCATCGAAGAAGAGATAGTAGGAGTTGTTGTTTCTGAGCCAAGTTGAGAACTCCTCTTCTTTCAATCTTACTTTCCAACTATGATTAGAGTTGTTGAGTTGGCTGCTGATGTTACTCCCACTCTGGTTACTATTGCTTTTATCCAACAAATAGCCTATGAAGTTCCTTTCTTCAACACAGAGGCCAGCGATATCAATTTGCTTCTGATTTTTAGCTGAGATGGTTTCTAAAGTAAGACTCTTTTCCTTGTTACAAAGTTTCCTTGTGATGGTTTCTTTATCTTTGAAGACCATGCGGTTTCTTGCCAACCAAATGTTCCACAGAAGAGAGTAGGGAAGAGTATCCCAAACCCTTTTGACAATGTTGTTCTTCTTTTGTTTCCATGGATAGTTCTTCTTCCAAAGGTGCAGAACTTATCCGATGGAGTTATGGGGACTCCAGGGGAGATGGGCATTGAAGGATATTTCTCTCCAACAAGAAGTGGCAAAGTGGCAAGCGATAAGGAGATGCTGGATGGTTTCTTCAGCAGCTTGGCAATTTGGGCATCGGGAAGGTCCAATTATGCCTCTCTTTTGCAAGTTGTCAGAAGTGAGGATTTTCCCTTTTAGGAGAGTCCAAATGAAGAATTTAATTTTAGGGATGGCCTCTAACTTCCAGACAGTTTTCCAAGCTGCTATAGATATAATGATGGGCAACTTGAATTTTGTAATTAGAGCCTGAAGGATCCCAACAAAAGCTGTCAATACCATTTTTTTTAATAGGAGCAATGCTATGAAGGTGAGCTTGGAAAATAGCGAAACTCGCCTTGAGGTCTATGGGAATGGTTGGAAAGATCCATCCCGTCCAAATCTAAGATTGGGTATCCCATTGAGAAATCTGATCCAAATAATGAAGCCCTATGTTGTCAAAGAAAGAGAGAATTTGATCAGTTCCAGGTTGGCTGCTGATAGGCTGTTGTCCCATAATTTTGTTTGCTCCGAATTTGATATTGGTGCCGCCCTTAGGGACTTTAGAAATGTTTTGGGCCAGAAAGGGGATTGCTTTCTTGCACAATCTCCATATTTTGGAGCAAACTCTGTTGGGGATATCGCTATCCAAGAGTTGTTGTCTTGGAAAGTTTAGATATTTGGCCTCCAACACTCTTTTCCACCAAGTAGAATGGCCATTGATGAATCTCCAAACAATCTTGCCACCAAAAGCCAAATTCAGGAACTTGGGAGATCTAATTCCTAGTCCTCCACAATCGTGGGTTTGAATGACCTGCTTCCAACTAATAAGATTGAACTTCTTTTTCTCATTTCCCCCCACCTTGCCAAGGAAGTGGCAGAGAATGGTTTCCATTTTATGATGGAAAATGGCAGGAGCTTGTAGAAGTGTAAATTGGTATAAGGGAAGAGAAGAAAGACCTGTTTTCAGGAGAACAAGGCAACCTGATGGATTGAGCCATGTGGAACCCCATTGCTGCACTTTCCTTTTCATTTTATCTATGATGGTATCCCAAACTTTAGCTTTTAGAGGACCAACACTCACTGGCATGCCCAGATAAGTGAAGTGCTCCTAGTCTAATTTGCAAGGGACCCCAAAGGTGCTGGCGATGTTATGGAGGACTTGATCTGTAGTGTTACAACCATAGATGCAACTTTTGAGTTGATTGACCATACCTCCTGAGTAGCTCATGTATTTGTCCAAGAGGGCTTTGAAACGGTGGGCTATTATGTTGAATGCTCCTCTAATTAACAAAGTATCATCAGCAAATTGAGAGTGATTTATGTTTTTGACCCCATCCCCGAATTTAATGCTAGTAATGAGTTTGACCCGTCGATTGTAGTCCAAAGCTTTATTGAAGGATTCAGCCATCAAGATGAATAGATATGGGGAGAGGGGGCAGCCTTGTCTTAGCCCTCGAGAGGATTGGAAAGAAGGTCCAGGTCTGCCATTAACAAGAGGAGAGATCCAAGGGCCTGAAATGCAAGCTTTGATGAGATCAAGGAAAGGCGCAACAAATCCCATTTTCTTTAGAACAACAATGAGGAAAGAATGCCTGACTCTGTCGAAGGCATTGGCCAGGTCCAATTTCAGAATAAAACCTTTTTCTTTTCTAGATTGGCTGGAATGAATAGCTTCTTGGACAAGGAGGATTGAGTCGGAAATTTGCCTGTTGGCCAGGAATCCTCCTTGATTTTCAAAGATGAGCGAGGGGAGGAGAGGTTTGAGGCGAGTAGCAAGGATTTTGGTTAGGATTTTGTAAGAAGAATTGCAAAGAGAAATGGGTCGAAATCAGGAAAAAGATGAAGGCTGGTTCTCTTTGGGAAGAAGGGCGAGATGGGTGGCATTGGTGAAACCTCCAATTTTGCCCTTACGCTGAATCCAATTTATCATTTTGACTAGATCTTTCTTAATTGTTCCCCAGTTAGCTCATAGAAGTAGATGGGGAAACCATCTAGGCCAGGAGCTTTATCTAGTTGGAGAGTCCAAATATCCCCTCTTATTTCTTCTTCTTCAATCTCCGTGATCAAGCTGTCATTTATTTCCTTGCTGATCCTAGTGGGAAGATATTGCAGCAAATATAAGTAATCTTCCTCCTCTTTTGTTTTTGTTAGGAGAACATTGTAATGATCTGAAGTTTCCTTTCTAATAGCACCTTGAGTGGTTTGAAGATTGCCTTCTCCATCTATGATAGATGTAACATTGTTCCTAATTTTCCGAACAGTAGCCTACTTATGAAAGAAGACAAAGTTTTTATCTCCTCCTTGCAGCCATAGCTGCGTAGATTTTATTCTTCATTTCTGCTCCTCCTCTCTGTTGGCCTCATATAGCTAGAAGTAGAGTTTGCTTTCATGGTCTTTGTCTTCCTGTAAAAGTTCACATTCCTCTATTATGCTGTGAATGTTTTCCAATTTGGTTTTTATCTTCTTTTTTTCCTTCTCAGTCTCTGTGTAGTAGTTTTTTGCCTAATCCGTTAAGGCGTGTTTGGTCCTTTTTAGGTTTTTTTCCCATATGTACCCTGGCGATCCTTCTATGTGTTGACACCAAGTTCTTTGAATGATCTCTTTAGAAACAGTGATGTTGTTCCACAGAGGGTTGTATTTGAAAGGGATGGGCCCTAAGGGGCAATGGGCTTCGAGAACAAGAGTTGTGGGGTAATGATCAGAAGCAGAGAAGGGAAGGATGGTGGAAAAGGCAGTAGAGTAGGAGGAGAGCAATGTGACATTCACCAAAATTCAGCCTCTCCATGATATTGCCTTTGCCCAACCTGCGATTGCTCCAGGTGAACCTTCAATTTTTTGGGACAACATCAACAAGATCGTGATCCTGCATGATGGTCTCCAACTGCATTCTGTAAGGATCTGGAGAGAAGCAGCCTCCTCTTTTCTCATTGGAATGTAGAATGAGATTGAGGTCTCCCCCAAGAATAATACTGCTATTTTCTTCTTCATCTATGTTTGCTTTGAGGGCAGCCCAACATTGTTCTTTGTCTCTGTAATGGTTTGGTGCATAGATGTTATAAATGACTATCCTTTGGCTATCTGTAGTGTTCTCTAGAACGATCTTTATCCAATGCTGGCTGAATGTGTTTGTTATGAGATTCCATATACTATGATTCCATAGGGTTTCATTCCCCCGGATGCGCCCCTTGATTCGCAAATGCTGCCATTATACTACTTTTATTGACCAATGATTCCTTTCATTTCTTGTTGCCCTTGCTTTGTTTCTTGTACCAGTAGAATTCCAGGTTTCTCATGTTTTATTAGATCTTTTAAGGCAACTATTTTAGAGGGGTACCCTAGTCCCCTACTATTCCAGGAGAGAACTTTCATCATTGATTGTGAGGGGTACGGAGAGTTGCTCGCCCTCCTTGCTCCTTGTGTACAATTTCTTTATCATATTGCCCCAAGATGTATATTCTATGGGGTTCTAAGGGCCCATGGCAATATCCTTCTGAGCGTTTTCATCTCTCTATTGCTTGGCAGAGTTCCTTCCTGGCCCATGCTTTTTTTGTGTGTCCATAGTTGCACCATGTTCTTTCGAAGAACTCTTGATAAGTCTAGAGGAGAGTGGATCAAGGGAGAGGGAGGAGGAGATAAGAAGAGGGGGGAGGGATCAGAGGCATCATCTTGGGGCAAGGGAAGGAGATTATCTTTAGGTGGGGGGAAGGACAGAAAAAATATTAGATGATGAAGGAGGAGGGGGAGGATGGGCTAGCGAGGGAAGGGAGGAGTTAGAGAGGGATGAGGTGGAGGGAATTGAAGGAATATGATTGGGAGGGGCAGTTTCAGGGGGAGACTTGGAGATGGGGGCTGTCTTCTTTTTCTTGACTGTTTCCCATTGCTCATCTTGTGAAGAATTCTCTACATCAACTAATTTAGTATAGTGATTGGAAAAATGGTCATATTCGTGACATACCTTGCATTTGAACGGGATCTGTTCATAGTCCAATTGCTGAATGTGAGTCCAATCGTCCACTTTGAGCTTGATGGCCTCAGGAAGGCCTTTGCCTAGATCAACTTCTACACATATGCGAGCACAAGCTTGCATATTATCTTTCGGCTCACTTCGATCAATGAATCTTCCAACAGCATTCCCGATAGCTCGAACCGATTCGTCTCCCCAACAATGGAGGGGAAGATGAGGGAGCCGAACCCAGACCGGAACAGTACTCGGGACATCCAACTCGGGATCGAAATGTGGGGTCCATTTGTTGATATATAGGCCTCTGGAGTCCATAAAATATGGTGTGTTTCTAAAGATTAGATCTTTGTCTTCTCTTGACTCGAAATGGAAGGTGAAATACCCTTTTCCGCAGAATCGGATGGAGATTTTGCCTTGAATTTTATCAGACCAGTTTCGTTCGACCCATCTTTGCACTGTCTTCGGAGATGGCCAGAGGCCAGTAAATTGTCCAATGAGACCTCATTCAGCTAATGAAAGAGCGTCCATGCGAGGTAGAGCTGGAGGTAGGTTGACTTCTTGCAGGACATCGAGCTTCTTTACAAACTTGGAGATTGTTGGGAATGGTCGCTGAGGGGGTAAAGATTTAACTAGAGCACTAAAGGCCTATTGGGTGGCGACTGCCTTCGGGGAAGCTTCCAAAGGGGCCATGGATGAGAGCTGAAGGCCAAGGAAATATCAGAAGCAGCTTGACCTAGCAAGAGCAGGGCGTGCGATTTTCTCCAATCCGACTTTCTCAAATCACTATCCACTAATGCATGTCTAGTCAAGGAGTATTTGGAACATTAACGAAAACATTATCTTTTATTTTGATGGAGTTAAAATGTTTACCTTAAATTACATTAATCTTTTTATTTAACTTTATTTTTATGTATTTTTACAGAGTCAAAATCTTTATAGGACAAGACATTACAACATCTCTTGCATAATGCATTGGACAACACCAAGGTGAACAAACAATTACACCTCATCCCAACGAATAAACTAGGAGGAAGGGTAAAAGACCTTTTAAAAATTAAATGGAAAGGTAAACAAATGATGACCCCGTTTTTTAGGGTATCAGAAGATGAGACTTAATCAAGACATGAGTCTTTGGTGTATCTGGGGTATGTGATCAATGGAGGAGAGCTAAAGACAGCTCCTTCCAAGATGGAGGCCATAAAGAAATGGTCAGTGCCTACTAATGTTTATGAGGTTAGGAATTTCATTGGAGTAGCACAATACATGAGGAAATTCATAGCCTCATTTTCAGCAGTAGCAGCACCACTCCACGCCTTAACAACAAGTGGCAAGAATTTTTCCAGTGGGGAAAAGGTCAACATAAGTCTTTCAAGGAGCTAAATAAGAAGATCAGTCAAGCACCTATTCTGTCATTACCAAACTTGCAATGGACCTTTGAAGTGGAGACATATGCGAGTGGGCATTCTATGGGAGTTTCCTTGATGCAAGGAGTAAGGCTTGTTTTCCACCATTCTGAAGTATTTCATGTGGCGGTTCTCAACTACCCTACCTATGATAAGGGGCTCTATGCCATGGTGCAAGCTATGAAGAAGTGGAAGCACTATCTGATGGGAAAAGAGACAATAATCCACACAGATCACCAACCATTACAGTACATGTAGGCCCAAAGTAAGCTACAACAGACCAGGCATTACATGTGGATGGGGTTTTTACATTAGTTTCATTTGGTGATCAAGTATAAGAAGGGCAGCACAAACAAGTTGGTCGATATTATTTTAAGGCTACCCACATCAAAGGTTACATATTTGGGGACTCTCATGCACATGGAACCATTCACCCATGATGCATACAAAGAGGCATATTCAGAAGATGAGGACTTCAAAGAGGTGTATCAACAGTTGTAGAGTCAGAGTCATGTGCACGATGGAAACAAAACCGTATACTACCATCTCTTGGATGGGTTACTCTACAAGCTAGATAAGCTATGTGTTCCTAAAGGTGAGTTTTTGCAGCTGATTAGAGATGCTCACACCTCCAAGGTTGCAAGGCACTTTAGTGTAGGGAAGGTCGTGGCTAACTTGCAAAGGTATGTGTATTGGCCCAAGATGCAAGAGAAAGTAGCTAGGTTCATAAGAGGACGCTTGCTTTGTTATACCAACAATCCTACCAACAAGAAACAGGGTCTGTATCATCCCTTACCTATACCTACTCGTCCTTGGGAAAGAATTTCCATGGACTTTGTGGGAGGTTTACCTACAACCAGGAAGGGACATGACTACATGTTCATGGTATTTGATCGGTTCACTAAGATGTGTAAACTGACGCCCTGTAAAAAGACCATCAACGAACAAGAAGCAACAAACTTGTTCTTTGGATAGGTCTAGGTGGACTTTTGGATACCAAGGAGCATCATTTCAGATAGGGACACAAGATTTCTCAGTACATTCTGGACTATATTGTGGGAATATGGACACAAAATTGAAGAGATCTACAACATTCCATCAACAAACAAATGGAAAGATAGAAGTAGTCAACATGACTTCGTTGCAGCTTCTGAGGGGATACAATCAGAAGCATCCAAAGACCTGGGATGAAAATCTGGTATACAACATTCTTATAACAGAGCAGTCCACACTTTTATGGGAAAGTTCCCATTTGAGATTTGTGTTGGATATTTTCCACCTTCGTCCTTGGACATTGCATATGGGCAGCAAGGAGGAGTGAAGTAAGATCTTATAGGAGATGCTTTGAGGGATGAGATATTTATAGAGAAGATCAAGCATATTCATCTACAGATACAGGAAACACTACATAAGTCATAGGAGAAGTATAACGCCAAGCATGATCAACACAGGAACATAGAAATCATTTAAGGTGGGAGATAAAGTATGGCTACAGTTAACTAAGGAGAGGCTGAAATGGCCTAGTAAGAAAATCTAGGCTCTAAGGTATGGTCCCTCTGAGATACTGGAAAAAGTGAGTGATAATTCCTATCAACTCAGTTTACCACCATATATGCATTTTACTCATTTGTGAATGTAGATAATTTGAAACTCTATGAGCCTCCCTTGCTAAATCAAGAAGAGGAATAGGTCCTACCTTCTAGGATTTGGCACTAGACGCTCAGACAAAGTCAACTGAAGATATATTTTTTCAGTAGAGGTCTAGAAATACAAGACAGGGGTAGCATGCCCTTTGGCAGATTGGGTTGAAGGGACAACTTCTAGGAAAAGCCAAATGGTACACCAGAGAGAAGGTGAAGGAAAATTTTCCTCACCTCATTCAGTAAAATCTTTTGGGGCCCAAAATCCTCCCAAAATGGGGAGGTGTGATACGAATTGGATCATTATATTTTTTTTCATCCATATCAATGCATTTGGAGTGGAAACAGTGGAGGAATCATCTCATGCAAACGCTTTTACCGACGGGACCTAGTTTGGCAAAACAGGGTCTGAAACCTTCCAGGAGCGTTTTCAGGCATCAAATGATGTTTTTTAGGGCTAAAACTTTTTCGCTTTGGCACCGCACCTTTTTATACAATTCTACACACATAGACCTTTACAACGGCACAAGAAGCGCATCAATCGGAGTCTGTACGAAAAATTTATGCCTCTGAAAGTTGACCTTCCTATTTTCACACCTATAGTTTGGGAGGATGTCGCATCAGCCCCATCATTTGTGGAAAAGGGGCTATCCATGTGTTTCTGATTTAAAATACTCTAGAAGAGTCTATATTGTAACTCTAGTTAAGAGTTTATGTAGTCAAAATTAACCACTAGTAGGCTATCAGGGTGTGTTATAACCGGGCCATTAGGAGGCAGAGACCTTTCACTGTTTCGAGAGAATTTTTTTCCATAGCTAAGAAAATATAGAAAGGAGATATAGAAGGTAAATCACATAGAAAGGATTTATGTACTATAGTTGCCCACGGGACACAGACATTACTTCTTTGTACTTTCAGCGATATTTCCATACAGAAAAAGAGAGCGAAGCGGCCTCACCTTCCAACTAGGTTTTCTCCTGAAAGGGTTTCCCATAGAGAATATATTTTTTCTTGAGTGTGTGTGTGTGTGTGTGCTTATTTTGTCATTCTTTAATTTTTCTATATAATTTCAATTCGCATGTATTCACTAATTACAGTTAAATCCACAAAACTTAAAGTTTAATAAACTGTAATAGTGTAGAATTTTCAGATTTTTAATATAATATTATTAGATCTGTTGTGATGAACTGTCCAATGGAATATCCATGATATTTTATGGATCATAGAAGCCAACCAAAACATTTCTCAAAATTTTCACAAGAAAACAACCATGTTAGTATACCTATTACTCGTCCGACGAGTCCACTGGAGTTGCATCTTTGGAATTGTAACTCGACATATTTGTCCATGTGTTGATGGGTTGAAAATGTACCGACAACAACTACGGGGTCTCCCTGGTGTGAAGTCCCAATTATACCTCACACTATCTACGATGGGAACCACATCACGTATGTGGGCCTGACTTCCACCATGAATGTTTTTGCTCTTGGTTATCAAATGAGAAGGTATCAGAGTGGGGCAAGAAATAAATTCCCAAACAGTAAAACAAAATCAGCCCAAGATTAACAAATTGAAAAAAGAGGTACAAACGAGTCTCAGCAACAATAAGAAGAGGTATGCCATGAGAGGGATCAGTGAGCCAAAACCAAATCATACATACAATAAAAGGGAACATGCCATAATTTAATTGCAAAATAGTTCACAATAGATTGTTGACATGGCAAGAAATAAGTCAACACGGATTCGAAAGAAAAACATACATGCAACAACTATGAATCAATGCATAATATATTGCATATATGAAAACACACATATAAATATAATGGCAATACCAGACAACCAATATAACTACCATGAGTAAGCATGGGAATCAGTGCCAAACATGAAGAATATATTATTAATGTTGTTGCAACTTCAAGTACATATCTTGCAATTGGTCAAAACCCAATAATGGAAAATGGGTTGCTCATACCATTGCCTAATGCAAAACCCTAGCCTCACTGCAACTCCACTGTAGTAGCTACCAAGAGTTGAGTGCCTCTAGCTCTTAAGCATAAATCAGCTATCTAATCCTATCCCTAACTCATGTGCTAAAGTCATTTTGAATGAGGCATGAGGGCTCATTTATAGAGATGAGGTGATTTTTCACCTATTGTGACCCTTGACCTACACTCCTGACTCGTCAAATTCCTCACAGCTCTCTCATGCCTATTACCAAGTACATGCTCAATTGAGCTCAACATAACAATTGACAAAATGATGAGAACATTTACATATTGATAGAAGAGAGGATGTAAGGAGGAAAGGGAAGTTTTTAGAAACCCTAGGGTTGGTTTTCATTGCCAACATTGTTGTGAAGCCATGGAGACTTGCATGAATTGTTACATTGCCTCTCACTATGCCTTGCTTACATCTAATGATATCGTTAATAAGTTTTAGGAGCATGAGTGAATCCAACTTCAATCTTGTTGAAACCCTAGTCATGTAGCTTCCATGAAAAACCCTAGCTCCCTTCATCTAGGTTGAAATTCTCACTTTTCCTTGTTATCTGCAAGAAAACAAACTAGATTAGCCATATACATATTGGTCGTCAAAGAATAATATTAGAAAGATTAAACAATTGACTGAGAATGAAACATTAATTTGGACCCCTGTGCAGTCTCTTCCTGCACCACAATATTGTTACAGTATGTATAGCTATGTTATCCAAGCAAGTGGCCTTTGGAGGTGTTATACAATATTTTGTCACACTCCTCGTCTCGTACCCTGAAGTGTCAAAATGACGAAAGATGACAGTGTATTCACCATGAAACATGTTCAGAAGCATCCCTAAAAAAAAGAAGAAAAATTACCTTGAAAGAATTATGAAGAAACTTGTCAAAAAACCTTGTTTTCAGGATCAACTCTTTTTGAATCACTAGTGGCCCATGTTGGTACCTTATTACACTTTATTTTCCTAGTGTTGTCAACACATATTTTATCAAGAAAACCCGTACTTTACCTCTTCAAGCAATTTTTCCTAAAGTGGAGTAGAAGCTTCTCTTACTAGAAGTCTCGAGAACAACGAGCTGGTTACAAGTGAATGAGGATTGGAATGAGACCTCCCATTCTTGGTCCTTGATCCTACTTTCATGGATATTTCCCTTGAGATGTGGAACCTCTACCTCATTTTAAGGATCCTCAACTCCCTCCCCTTCCCTATAAATAAGATCCCTACTATCCACAACTAGTTGGAAATTGATTGGTTGCCTTCCTAGTGCTAAAATATGCCCAAATGATGCTCATTTTACTAAGGAGAAAGGATTTCTTTAAGGTTAAGGCTAGGACTTGGAAACTCACCTAAAGGAATATTCCAACATCAAGGCTTAAGTGGTTGTAATGCTTCCCTTTACCGTCTATTAATAATACATTATGTGTTTGATTTCCATAAATGTGTCAATCATTGCTCATTTAGTATAATACTCCTTGATCTGTTAAATGGCTTATATTGGAATGGTTTTTTCTATGTATGTGTTTGTTGTCTCCACGTGATTTTCCTTGCAATATTCATTCCTAATAGCGAAGAGGAGATTGAACTTGGAAGCGAGAAAATCAAGGATGACACCAACAGATTTTAGCATCAGAGTGAGGTAGGTTATCTATCCTCCTTCGTGTTTCTAGTATAAGCTAGGAAAGTTTGCACATATTTGTCTAGGTTGTTTCTAAATCCTCCCATAGGAGTAGAGGGATCATTTCTATCTACAGAAAGGATTGCTTGCACAACAAAATGGTGACTCCGTTGGGGAGCTTATAGCCCTTCAAACCTCCTTTATAATTTTGGTCTTTTTTATTAGTTTGGCAAACCTCCTAATGATCTGTAATTTAGGGTCATTATGGGTCTGCATTCTAAGTATCATGTCCTTTAGAGTGTCAATTTTGAATCTCTCTTTGAGTTTCTTTTTATTTTCCTAAGTCTTTCTCGCCCAACACATTTTATCCAAGAATAGTCACGCTACCAGCGTGTTTTTTGTCTTTACATTAGCGCTGAAACCCCTGTCACCACGGGTTTTGACTGTTACAGTCTCGTTAATCCTTGAAAATCAATAATTTTTAGGGTTTCTCCTAGAAAGGTCCAGTGTGTCTTGATCTCTAAATTGTCCTCCTGCTTTGTGTGCATTTTCCATTATTTTGGTAGATTTCTTATTGGTTTGCAAAATTCCATCCCGTTGTTTGAACTAGTTTAAGTGAATCTTGATTGAGTCTTTAGGTCAATTGGATTTATTGTTTGTTGCTTGCGTGTGTGGAAGGAATGTTGATTTGTTGTTGATTAAAGAATTATTAGTTCTTTTGGAAATCATAAAAGAAACGATGTTTGCATTTTCTTAGCTTTCATCTCGAAGTTTACTTTTCGCATTGCATTAGATTACATTGCATTGAAAAATTGTTCTTGGGATTATCATTGAGCATATATAATGTTGCTTAGTGTTGAAAGCTGAAATAAAGTGCATTCTCATTCATTGAAGGAAAATAAGTGAAAAAATCATATAGGTGAATTTGAATTGAATTTCATTTTACTTTTGGTGATTTCATTGAAAAAGAAAAGTGAACAATTCATGTAGTTGCACGTTAGTGAATCAAATTTCATTTTATTATTGGTGGATGCATTGGAATAGTGAAAGTGAAATATCTAGTTATGAATCTTTGTTTGTTGCATACTTGGTTATTGTATCCATGCTTGAACTTCTTCCTATTCTAGATAGCTTTCATTGAATTGAAAAGAATCATTTTTTCATACTAGTTGCATCATAGGTGTGTTCATGTGACATCGATATTTGGGCCTTAAAACTGAAACTTAATTCAAGATCAACTTAAAATTTATCTCAACTAACCTAAGTATTATTTGGAACATTAATGAAAACATTTAGAGGTCTAAACTAGAGACATGTTCCAGTGTCGTTAAACGTAGGAGTTTTTATTATTTTCCAGCGTTGTATCACAGGGGTGAAATCTCATTCCACGTACAGAAGTGTATATGACCATTCTCCAATACTTTTGGGTACATTGGAGCGCTCCATGCTTGGCAAGTATATGGGAACGCTCCCATCGAACGGTTACGCATTAGACAACACTACTATGGACTACACCCCCACGTACTGTCGCGTATATTTTGGGAGTCCCCAATAGGTTGCTATCCATCCACAGATAACCGAATATGTTGCCTTGTATACCATGATACATCGAACAAAGAATTTGGGGATATTGGATGTCGTACGCTATGTCCTTGGTTTTCTAAGGTGTATATTGTGGTTCACGGTTGCTTGGTAAACCCTCATGCCTAGTTTACCCTGTTTTGATTCATTTCTTTTTGTTAATTTCTAAAATCAATCGACCATGGAATAACATCTTACCCGTGAAATGAAAACTCATTTTGTCCTCAACAATAATGGTTAATTGTAAAATCGAAATTGAGCCAAATCATTCACCAACATTATTAGTGATTGATTTCTTGAAAACACATCATGGTAGAACCACAAGGAATCCAAAACGAGACCCCAGATATAGAACACAACATCAATGGAGAAGTTAATGCACCTGATTTACCTAGATTTGTAGGTTCTGATACTGTTGAGCCTCAATCCCTTGAAAACCAAGGTGTTGAACTTAGTCTCATCCTAAGTATCCAACCCCTTGCTTCCTGAACATCTCCAGAGTCAGTAGGCTCATCTCAGGACTCTCCTCCAGCTAGTCTTCAACCTACTTCAGAGTTCTTACTTTTTCCTCCTAATCCACTCTTTGAATTAGATCATGTGTACTTGTCCCTTCTACATTTTTATATTCATTTTGATACTCCTAACATACCTTTGAGTCTTTCTCCCAAAGTAACTCAGATTCCAAACCAAGAATTGTTCCCAACCATGGCAACAGAAGGTGATAACCCACCTGTAGGCTCAACACCCAAAGGTATTCCTGTGGAAACTTCTGGTACTCATATTCCAAGTATTAAAATTGATCCGATGTTTCATGTTGATGATGTGGGAAACATTATGGCCCTCCTTCGACAGATCACTTCCTGTCGACTCCAACTCATTATTCAGGAAGATGATCTAGAAACTCCCTTTCACTACCTTGGAGCTTACATGCCTCAATTGCAATTTCTTCGCATTCGACGATAAGTTCACATCATTAGCCTTGGATTGAATGATTATGTGATTATTCAACTTCAACTTCATTGTTCACACTCGTGGATTGTGTTGTTGTACCTTGAGGTCCATCATCATTATTGGTTGTTTCTCTCGTTCCTGTTAACAGTTCACATCATTGACCGACAATCAAGTGGTTTCTACCATTTTTGACTCCTACACATGTATTCACATCATGGGATTCGTATTTAATTGTATTGAGACATAGATGAAGACATCTGATAAATCTGGGTAGCATGGAGTTATTAGATATTCATCATTGTACACATGATCCCTTATCTTCGGATGGTTGTATCAATGCCATGGATCCATACACATGATCCTTTCTATTCAGATGGATGCATCCATGTCGTGGATTCAAGTATTGTTAAATTCCTACTGAAAGATGTATTATTAGGGATACTTACATCAGAGATGTTAAATATCTTGTACCATGCTTGATTTTCATGTCTCCTGATGGTGTTTCTTCGGGTCCTTGCCTTGACTTGTAAAGCATTTCAACCATCACTTCATGTTCTTCCTTCATGATTTAGGGGGAATTTGTTATACAATATTTTGTCACACTGCCCATCTCATATCTAGGAGCGTCAAAATGACAAAAGTTGTCAGTGTATTCACCATGAGACATGTTCAGAAGCATCCCTAAAAAAAGAAGAAAACTTGCCTTGAAAGAATTCTGAAGAAAATTGTCAAAAAACCTTGTTTTCAGGATCAAGGCTTTTTGCATCACTAGTGACCCATGCTAGTACCTTGTTGCTCTATATTGTCCTAGTGTTGCTAGCACGACTTTTATCAGGAAAACCCACGTTGGACCTCTTCATGCACTTTTTCCTAAAGTGGAGGAGAAGCTTCTCTTACTAGAAGTCTCGAGAATGACGCGTTGGTTACAGGTGAATGAGGATTGGAACGAGACCTCTCATCCTTGGTCCTTGATCCTACTTCCATGGATCTTTCCCTTTAGATGTGGAACCTCTACCTCATTTTATGCATCCTAAACTCCCTCTCCTTCTCTATAAATAAGATCCCTACTATCCACAACTGATTGGAAATTGATTGGTTGCCTTCTTAGTGCTAAACTATGCCCAAATGCTGCTCATTTTGCTAAGGAGAAAGGAATGCTTGAAGTTTAAGTCTGGGACTTGGAAACTCACCTAAAGGAGGCTTCCAACATCAAGGCTTAAGTGGTCATAATTCTTCCCTTTACCATCTATTAATGATACGTTATGTGTAAGATTTCTGTATATGTGTCAATCATTTCTCATTTAGTATAATACTTCTTGATCTATTATATGGTTTATATTGGAATGGGTTTTTCTATGTATGTGTTTTTTGTCTCCACTGGATTTTCCTTGTAGGTATTCATTACTAATGGCGAAGAGGATATTGATCCTGGAAGCAAGAGAATGAAGGACGACACCAACTAGTTTTAGCATCAGATTTAGATAGGTTATCTATCCTCCTTTTTGTTTCCCGCTATAAGCGAGGAAAGTTTTCACATATTTGATTAGTTTGTTGCTAGATCCTCCCATAGGACTAGAGGGACCATTTATGTTCGCTGGAAGGATTGACTATGCAATAGGAGGGCCTTTCTAAATCATTTTTTATCCATAAACCTACTATCATGCAACCCCATTCCCCTAAAGTGCTAAGAGGCACGTATTCTTGTCTCTCTGGACTTGTTTTTTATATAGCCATACTACTCCTCAAGAATTGGATCTTCTTTTTCTATACCCTCTTCAATATCTCCTTCGTCAATTTTTTAGATAATCTGTCAGTCTTATGTGCACCTCGTAGTTTTCCTTGTTATTGTATTATGGTACAACTCCTTTCAAGTACATCATACTTGGTTGCAAGCCCTCTTGGACACCTCTCAAAGATTAAAACTAGGTTTCTATTCAATGTCTCCCATGTCATTAACTTACATAAAAGTTATAACCATATTTTTTTCCACCTCGCTATGTTTTCCTGAAACCCCTTGATTGGCATGGAGCTATCCAAAGTATGTGTCAGAAGTGTGTCTCATTTTGGTAAAGACGAGGCCACTTCTTTACTTCTAAGAGTCTTGAAATGAAAATCCAACCATTCCCTTCCCAAGTAGTAGGTGTGGATCCATGTACAGGTGTGATGCCCATATGCTAAGGCAGCACCATGCATTGCCCCAAGAGAACCAATAAGCCATGGTGTAACTTGTATATTACTTATGAAATAAGTGTTGTCGAGACTAATTGCAAGAGTACATTATATGCTCTTTATTTCACTTGATGCAGTGTCCAACCTCTACATTGAGCAGGTTTACTTCGCATTATCTCTTCGATTTTATGCAACACTTTTGTATGTAGGATTCATCAAAACAATGTATAATTTCATCATATTAACACATGAGATACAGCTTACTCTCCAACGCAATGCTTTCTTCAACGGTTGCGGAAGTCCCACGACAATGGTCAACGATCTTGATTGAGGGCGAGGGGCTCAATAGTATTCTTAAGGCTCGTGAAGCGGTCACCAGAGAATGATGCGACTTAGACAAATTGTCAAGTCACATTTTAGTTTTTGTAGTTCTAGTCCTTTGTTGGGCTAACAAATTGTGATCATGTGACCACACGATACTAACCAAATAACCTGAGAGAAAAACAGGTTGCGAGGTCGCGTTATAGTAGAGGTCGCTCACTTGGGCTGGTTGCTTGAGATTCTAGAGTACGATCTTGCGACCCGGGTGAAAATGCGATGCACTGAAGGTTGCATAGTCACATCTAGAGGTGGTCATACTTTTTGGTTGTTTCCAAGGCTCTACAACGTGACACCGCCACACAAGTTTATTTAGTTCTGAACACGTGAATTAACCTAATGGTCGAGGTGGTGTTAGCATGTCAAGGGATTCTTGTAATAACGCAAGGCTAGTGTGATGTAATTCTAATGAGAGTACACACATGGGGCATACAAGTGAGGTTACAACATGAAGGTGACTCTCATTCTGACCACCTAGGGTTTCAAGGATGTGTCGGGAAGATAATGGATTTGTAAACCCTAATGTAAAGGGGTGATGCCTTGGCCAGTGATACAAAATGCTTCAACTTGGTTATGATGAGCATGGTAGAGGGATAAATATATGTGGGTGTACAGGGCTTCTAATGCATCACTAAAACAAAAAATGCCAAAAAATTTAATGCAATCACGAAGTAACAAACTTGAGATAAAGAATGACATGTCGATGCAATATGCAACGCGTGAGTGAGCACATCATAAGGGTTTGAGAGGAGGGTCGTGGGGAGATTAACTAGTCGAGAACCTGACCAAAACTCTAATGGCTTGAGGTGATTGGAGGGGGATGCAAAAAAAATAATTCGCCCAAGATTTTGTGTGTTGTTGTAGCAACTACAACAATTGGCAACCCATTGGTAGAATCCATAATTTATGCCAAAATCCCTACAATAGTTTGAGTCTAGATAATGATGCAAGGGAATATTAAGTAATTACTATGGGTATCTCTTGTGTTACCTGGACCTTTACAAATATGCCTTTCCCTTGTGTCTTAGCGAAGTCCTGCTAGCCAGTAAACACCTAATTAAAAGTTCACGTATGCCAGTAGTTGATGATGATGCAAAGAATGAGGCAGACAACTTATCGTATTGATATTTTTTTAAATAATTTTCTGGTGTTTCTCTGCTACCAATAGGCCTGGAGAGTACCTCGGCGAAGTCACTTCAAGAAATCACAGATGTTGCTCCGCTACCAGTGAGCTTGGTCAATACCCCGGCTGATTTGTTGCATTACCTCTTTGCATAGGAAGCCTTTCTCGATCCTTTAAATTCTTTTTTTAATTTCATTTTCTTTCATGTGTGCATTTACACTTATTACTGGGAGTTCATTGCATCAGGGCAGATGAGGGATACTGACTTATTTTACAAGAAAGAGAGGTTGTTTCTTATTTGAAAGAATCTGAAAGATATTCTGAATTAGGTTTTCCTTCATGCTAAGATTTCAAATCTCATCCCTAGTTAACAAGTGAACAATGAAAACAAGTCATTGAAACATTCAAGACCATGCTAAGCACGAGGTTCAGGTTATGGGTATTGGTCATTTAAACTGATTAGGGTTCCCCACAAGCAATATGTTCTTATTTTCCTTGTTAGTAAGTTAGACTCGTAGGAGAGATATCTAGCATGTAACTTTGATGATTGGTTCTAAGAGAAGCTACCTATTGGAGCAACCACCACAACTCCACACAATCATTAGGGCTAGGGTTTTAATGTTAGGGCAAGGTGACTAGGGACGCTCTTCTAAGGTTTGAAATTGTGTGAAGAGGTCAAAGAAATCACTTTAAGGTTTGAGCACGTGCAAACATGTGTGAGAAAGTTAGGGAAAACACCAGAGGTTCGAAAACTCCAGGTTCGAGAAGGCTCATGCAGTGGCATTCACCATAAAGGAAAATGCCAGGCTAGGTCAACAACGAGTGCATGTTATTCCAGAAGACAAATTCATGATGTAATGCAGCAGGTAGGGATTATGATGCAATGTGATGTTGTGTTATGTGAATGTGCAAAAGAGATCCGCTAAGTGCATATAAAATAACCTTGCAAAGATGATATGCATGTTACGGAGCAATGAGAAGTGCATGAATATGAATGCAAGCTAATGGAAAATTGAAATGCATGAAACTACACTACCTACACTAAGGAAAACAAATCACAACAAATATAAACGCTAAATCAAACGATAAGGAGCAAACCTTAACCACCAAATTAATAAGAAAAACCTAACTATTCTAAACCCTAAACTCTAATTTAACAAGAGAGGATGTTAGGTAATGTGAAATCAAACTTCCAATGGAACCATCGCAGTAGTTACCGACCTACAAAAACAAAGGCATCAGCAACTAGAGTCTGTAAAAAGAATTTTGCAAAAATCAAAATGCTTACCTATGAAACATGCACAACAAAAAGAATATAGTGTCTAATTACAGGATAATGTGCCAAAAAAGACCATTCAAGCCAAACTGCAATCCATTCCTTGCAAACATAATCACAAACTTGAAATATATAACCATCCAGTTGTGACATGCATCCAATTCATGGTTAACCTAAATCCAGTGTAAGTGAGGCAAGATGTTTCCTGCTAGCAAATAAATCCTTCAGATAAGATCCCTCAAGCCAATCAGCAAACCTGTCATGATATGGAGGATGATCAACTTGATGACTTTGAAAAGAAGAGTTTTCGCCAGTTGTAATTGGGATACCACAAGATTCAAGCACAAAAACCCTAATTTGAAGTTTTTCATAGATTTCATCGAGGGCATGAGGACCTAACATAACCATCAGTGGAAGTTGAAGTGCCTCACCATCCTGACAAATCTCTGAACCTTCAAAAGACAAGACATAAAATATTGGTAGTTTCATAAGATTGACAAGTGAATACATATGGTCATCATTAGCTACGATAGGACAATTATTAGTGAATCTATTGTTGATTGGATTATATGTCTAAATACTAATATATTGGCAGTTAACAAATCATATTCTTTTAATACCCAAGAATGAGGTTAATCAACCCGAATAGTCTCATGCAAAAGAAAAGTTAGGTGATTGGTACCTTAACATATAAGGGATTGTAAGACATCACTTGCTTATACTTGTTCACGATCCGTATTGGATGGGAAACAATCAAAAAGATTTGAGACAATGGCTAGAGTACTCCCTTCAACAAACGAATTAGGGTATAGAGGTTCATTCATATCAACTGACAGGGGGTGGAAATACATGTTCGAAGAAACATCACCCAAATCAGAGGCTTTCTACAATGAACTTGCATCTGGAAAGATGATGCTAAGAGGGGGGTGATGTGAGGAAACCCTAATTTGACTTGTTTCAGGGTTCTCGTTAGGAATTTGAGTACTTGACATAACCATCCATGGAAACTGAAGTGCCTCAACTTCCCGATGAGTCCCCAAACCTTCGAAAGGTGAATCAATAAACTCCAACGGCTTTGTGGGATCAACAAATAGGTACGAATGATAATCACCTAAGGTGTGGGTGAATATGTCTTCGATAGATTGACAATTTAAGCCACCAGTTCGATCAGAATGCGCATTTGGCACATAAAACTCTTCTTGGATTTCAAGTGAAGAGGAATCATTGGGAAAACCATCTTGACTCAGTCGAGATGTAAACCCTTCTTCTCACCTGTTAAATACTGCGGGTGGAAGAGATCGGGAACAAGAGATTAAAGATCCTCATACTGTGACTTTGAAATATCACCCCTATGTACATGATTGCAATCAACATGAGTAGGATAAAGATGTGAAAGATTTGTAGAAACCGTTGGTGTAGTAGATGCACGAAATAAATCAAGGTACCCTCGATGAAAAGGGTTAGATAAAGGGGCACCAATCAGACCAACACTCACATTCTGCACAAAAGGACTTACATGTATGTCATATTTCATGGATTTTATAGGAGAGTCAACTTTATGTGAGATAAGACCCAAGACATTTCCGACAAGTGAACGAAATCTTGGAACAAACTGAGACATGTGTTCAATGGACTCGATCCTGGTTTCATCAACAGGAAGAGATGTTATATCAACTTGGCTTTCAGGTTCGGATTTTACAGGATGTATGAGAGAATTGGAGGTGATACAAGTTGTTTTATTTCCCTGCAATAATTTTTCATCATCTAAACTATTTGTGACCAAAACTTCATTAGGTAACAAAGTAGAAGGAGGAAGAGAAACCCCACAAGAAGTAATTTTCTCCTTGGAGGCTTGAGGTTGTTCTTGATTTAGAGAGATAGGAAAAAAAATATTAGGGTAAAATTTGGACATTTTGTAATTTGAAAATTATCATGATAACCATAAGAATCAGAATTTGTTTCGAATTGAAGATGTTGTAGAGAAACGAAAACCAACTGTGGAAAATTTTCACTGAAATACACCCATTCGACATCTCTTTCAGGGAATTCAAAACAAAGATGGACAAATCTAATAGAAAAATCCTCTAGAGATTCTTTAGGTTTCACTCTAAGCTCATTTATACTTATTAACATGCCCTAAAAATCGTACCTGTGAAAATCTTGTGGGAGCTTACTAATGAGTTGTTTGAACAAATGGATGGAAGCTGATGGAATTGTGTGGCACCATTGCTTGACGCGACCTTCAAGGGTAAGGAAGAGAAGCACACATGCAAAATATTTATCGTCGACCTCGTAAGATTTGCAAAACATAAGTAAATATGAAATATACTCGGCCAAGGACATTCCATCCTCGCTATCAAACTTTAACTAAGACATGTGATCGAGAGGCTCATCGGGGATTGAACATTGACAAATGGATAAGTTAGAGAAGAACACCAGGAGCAAGATTCAGGATAGAGTCATTTACATATATAAGACTAAATTGCAAGCTCCAAGGGCTCAGCTTGTCATTTGGCCCTCCTTCTAGTGCCAATTTGTTGATGGGTTGAAAATGTACCGCCAACAACTAGGGGGTCTCCCCAGTGTGAAGTTCCAATTAGATCTCACACCATTTGGGATAGGAGCCCCATCCGGTATGTGGGCCCAACTACCACCATGAATTTTTCCACTCTTGGTTATCAAATGAAAAGGTATCAGAGTGGGGACAAGAACAAAATGCCCAGAGAGTGAAACAAAATCAGCCAAAGATTGACAAATTGCATAAAGAGGTACAAACGAGTCTCAACAGCAATAAGAAGAGGTAGGCCATGAGAGGGATCAGTGAACCAAAACCCAATCATACATACAATAAAATGGAACATGCTAGAATTTAATTGCAAAATAGTTCACGATAGATTGCTGACATGGAAATAAATAAGTAAAAACATATTCGAAAGAAAAACATACATGCAACAACTATGAATCAATCCATAACATATTGTGGATATGAAAGCACACATACAAATACAATGAAAATCCCAGACAACCAATACAACCACCTTGAGTAGGCATGGGAATCAATGCCAAACATGAAGAACATCTTATTAATTATGTTGCAACTTCAAGTACATATCTTGCAATTGGTCAAAACCCAATAGTGGAACATGGGCTTCTCATACCATTGCCCAATGCAAAACCCTAGCCTCACTGCAACTCCACTCTACTAGCTGCCAAGAGTTGAGTGCCTCTAGCTCTCAAGCATAAATCAGCTATCTAATCCTAGTCCCAACTCAAGTGCTAAAGTCCTTTCGAATGAGGCATGAGGGCACATTTATAGAGATGAGGTGATTGTTCACCTACCGTGACCCTTGACCTACCCTCATGACTCTTGAACTTCCTCACTGCTCTCTCATGCCTATTGCCTAGTACATGCTCAATTGAGCTCAACATAACCACTCACAACATGATGAGAACATTTACATATTGATATAAGAGAGGATGTAAGGAGGATAGGGAAGTTTTTAGAAACCCTAGGGTTGGTTCTCGTTGCCAACATTGTTGTGAAACCACAAAGACTTGCATGAATTTTTTCACTGCCTCTTATTGTGCCTTGCTTACATCCAATGATATGGCCAATAGGTTTTAGGAGCCTCTGTGAATCCAGCTTCAATCTCGTTGAAACCCTAGTCAAGTAGCTTTTGTGAAAATCCCTAAATCCCTCCATCTAGGTTGACATTCTTGATTTTCCTTGTTATCTGCAAACAAACAAACTACATTAGCCATATACATATTGGACGTCAAAGAATAATATTAGAAAGATTAAACAATTGACTGAGAATGAAAAATCAATTTCGACCCCTATGCTGTCTCTTCCTGCACCACAATATTGTTACAATATGTATAGCTATGTTGTCCGAGCAAGTGGCCTTTGGAGGGTCTTTCTCAATCATGTTTTATCCATAAACCTATTATCATGCAACCTCATTCCCCTGCAATGCTAAGAGGCACATATGCTTGTCCCTGTGGACCTATTTCTTGAATATCCATACTACTCCTCAGGAAGTGGATCTTCTTTCTATATAGCCTCTTCAGTATCTCCTTCATCAATTTTTTAGATAACATGTTAGTCTTGTGTGCACCTCATAATTTTCCTTGTTATTGTATTCTGGTACAACTCCTTTCAAGTACATCAGACTTGGCTGCAAGCCCTCTAGGACACCTCTCAAAGATTAAAACTAGGTTTCTATACAATGGCTCCTGTGTCATTAACTTACATAAAAGATATAACCATACTTTTTTCCACCTCACTATGTTTTCTTGAAACCCCTTGATTGGCATGGAGCTATATGAAGTAGGTGTCAGAAGTATGGCTCATTTTGGTAAAGGTCAGGCCTCTTCTTTGCTTCTAAGGGTCGCAGAACAAAAATCCAATCATGCCCTTCCCAAATAGTAGGTGTGGAGCCATGTACAGGTGTGATGTTGATATGCTAAGGCAACACCGTGCATTGCCCCATCAGAACCAATAATTCATGGTGCAAATTTTATAGTACTTATGAAGTAAGTATTGTTGAGACTAATTGCAAGCATACATTATATGCTCTCTATTTCACTTGATGTTGTGTCTAACCTCTGCACTGAGCAGGTTTACTTGGCATTATCTCTTCGATTTCATGCAACACTTTTGTTTGTAGGCTTAGTAAAAAAAATGTATCACTTCATCATATTAACACACGAGATACACCTTACTCTCAAATGTATTGCTTTCGTCAACGATTACAAAAGTCTCATGCCAATGGTCAACGATATTGTTTGAGGGCATGAGGGGCTCAAGAGTAGTCTTGAGGCTCGTGAAGAGGTCACCAGAGAATGATGCGACATAGACAAATCTCCAGGTCACATTTTAGTTTTAGTCGCAGTTCTGGTCTTTTCTTGGGTTGACAAATTGTGATCATGCAACCACACGATGCTAACCAAATAAACTGAGAAAAAAATAGACTGTGAGGTCGCATTACAGTATAGGTCGCTCACTCTAGCTACTTGCTTGAGGTTCTGGAGTGTGATCTTATGACCCGGGAGAAAATGTCACTCACTAAAGGTTGCATAGTCACATCTAAAGGTGGTCGCACTTTCTAGTTGTTTCCAAGGCTCTGCAACGCGACCCTGTGACCTGAAGAGATGTTGTGGATGAGCGCTACAATTTTGGCAGTCACATCATAGTGTGGGTCACATCTCTGGGCTCCTTCTTTTAGGCTCCAAAATTGTGATCCTACGACTCAGATAGGTCACATGGTCGCACCCAACACAGTTAACATTTTAGAGTTTCATCTCAAAGCATCCTCCCATGTGGCTTTTGCAACCAGTCGAGTCACTACGATGGTCCAGTCACAGTTTCAATCTACATGACAATGCAGTTATCAAAGCATGATGCATCCCTTTGTTGGACCTTTATCCTTCACACATTGGTGCATTGTTTTTAGTCAAAGTGGCCATAAGAATTTGGTGTTATCGATCCAAATTTAAAAGATTCATGTTTTGTTGTTCTTTAAGAGTAAACCTCATAAACTATCGACACCCAAATATACGCAATTCCATCACATACTTTAGTGGAAAATAACACACCTTTGTCATTTGATTTCCAAATGTTGAGTGTGGCTTCTCTAAAATTTTAGCTCTCCTTTTCCATGTGGTTGAAACCATGCAACATTTGGGGGTTCCAGCCCATTGCATGGGATCAAGCTTAATATTTTCTTTCCCACTCCATCTTATTGGTATTAACATGTTGACCTACATTATGTGGGACTTTATAAAACCTTTCGTTATACAATATGAGACTGATGGCTTATAGATAGCATGCCTATCTAGAAGAACGATTTGGCCTTAATATTATGGTTGTGGTCCTCAATGCATTTTACAATAGGCGGTTGTTCATATCCTTTGAATGCAACAATGGAAAACTTCTAATCACATATTTTGGTTGGATTTCAAAGTGGCCTTTGTAATCTTGCTCCAAATGTGTAAGCAATTGTTTAGGCGTGCCTATTGCCACACATCTTTCTCAAATGGCTACCATCAATCATGCATGGCCTCTAATTTTCATAACCCAATGCCTAGTGTTATGTGACACGCACAATGCATAGTAATAAGATGTTGAGAAAAATTGGGTTCTTATTGCAGCAATTTTTTAATTGATGCTTAGTTCCCTCAATGTCTCTACGTGTGGCCAATGCTTTTCTCAATCCATTATTCAATGTTTGAACAAAGTATTATTTAAATGTCTTCAACACTGTCAACGCTACTTTGAAATAATTTTTGGCCTCATGCTTTCCCATATTAACGAACTACATACAATTGGGCGACTATATAATATCCCCTCTGCACTAAATATATACTCCAATAAAATTTCTACCGCACTTCCTTCCAATGTTCTTAATAAATATATCCCCTCTGCACTAAATATATACTCCAATAAAATTTCTACCGCACTTCCTTCCAATGTTCTTAATAAACGAGCTCCTCACGCTTTGTAAATGGTGCTCCAATACACATGTAACGAATTGGAGCCATTCGCCATAACTTTAGTTACATGATGCTTCCCCTCTAGCGTTGGTCCATCACTTGCTTCTTGTGACATGATCCCAACACCATCCTAATACATCCCACATGTTATTATATGCGGTGATGAGGTCGATAATTGTTTCATGTATATGCGCTGATGCAAACTAGGTGATTAATGGAAAAAATTACTTGTGTTTGGCTAATGTCAATAAATTCGACACTTGATCTGGACTTATCTGGTGTGCTCCCTTTGCTTCACATTGGTGCATCACTTTTATGATGGGGATTGAATACATTAATAATTTATGGCATATCATTTAATCCCTTCTTCCAACAATACATAAACAGACCAATCTAACCCCAGACCAGTGAAGAGACAGAGAGACACGATAGTAGAGCCTATCCGGAAATAGAAGAAACTTGTACAAATACGAGAGCATAGTACAAAATCGAAATGAGCAGTAAATTCAAAATATCCATGAGTCTCCCAGTCTTGGGCCTGGCCATAGCTCAAAAGATTGTCCTTGGTTTTCGATAGAGCCCAAGAATCCTTTGGGGATAGGTATTTCCACCATGCATGGTTACCCTCTGCCTAGTTTACCCAATCCAATTCGAGTGGCTGGTAATTTCCTGGGTAACTCTCGTAATTGAATACCCATCCCCCCATTGCATTATAAATGGCTCGCCATTAATTTCTACACAGAAAGCCATCAGAGATAGAAAATTTTCATAAATCACAGACACTGGCAGAGCGCAAAGGAATGGCTTCACCTTTCATGATATGTTCTTTGGAACCAACCTATAATGCCTCGAAATTTTGCAAAATCCACATTTTAGAAACGACCATTAAACTGACTGAATAGAGTACATAACTAGGTTCGAGAAGATGGGATTAGAAGTGACAAGAAAAGAATACCCACACCAGTTTCTCGCCTCTTGGAATCTAAGAATGTGCCTCAGTCTCCAGCCCCAGACTGTTCTTGCCTCCATGAAAGAACTCCCAATTCTAGACAATAAGTGAATAATCAAATTGACACGAAACCCCACAAAGATCTAGGTCTCCTACCCCACATATCCCAAGATATCCTCCCTCTTCTGATGCCCCCTTACACATGCAAACCATTGAATGTAAGTTTTCAACCGGCCACCTCACTTTATGGGCAATTATTAACCTACCGAGTTCGTTACACTATCTCTCACCCCAATCAAGGGAAGTGTCCAATAGACTTCAAAGATACCCCTGGTATAACATTGACAATCGAACAAGGATTGGAAAATTTAATCTATATTTATATATAAATTTATATAAAAATAATATAAATATATTATTAAATAACTAAAACTAAATTTTATTAAGATAAAAAAATAATATATATATATATATATATATATATATATATATATATATATATATATATATATATATATATATATATATATATATATATATATATATAGATATATAGATATATAGATATAGAAATAAAAATAAATTTTATAATAAAACAAAATATAAGGCAAGAAATAAAATTCTATAACATTTAAAGTATTTGTAATTTTTATAATATTAAGAAAATAAAGAGTAAAAAATATTTTTTCTCTTTGGATAACTGTAAATTACACCCCATCCCAACCACTAATCTAAGAGGACGATAGAAAAAAAATTCAAAAATGAAGCACTGTAGATCCATCTTAACTCTGGATCCACATGAATACCATGGGTTCTCATAAAGCTGGAGCTCAAAACCACTAGTAACTTGACCAAGTCAAGTTTACCTTAACTACTCAACAAAAATTAATAAAAATAATAATAACATAGAATTTTTATTTTAACATAGGGTTATTTTTATTTTATTTGGATGGAGTTAAAATCTTACATTACATTACATTAATATTCGTATTTATCTTTATTTTTATGTATTTTGACCGAGTCAAAATGTTTACAGGAAAATACATTACAACATCTCTTGCATAATGGGTTGGACAACACTAAGGTGAACAAACGATTATGCCTCATCCCGACGACTAAACTAGGAGGAGGAGTAAAAGACATTTTAAAAAGTAAATGGAAAGGTAAACAAATGATGACCTAGTTTGTGAGGGGTGTTAGAAGATGAGACTTAATCAAGACATATTTTAAATTAATTCATCATAGTCAGGTCTCCTAAATCCAAATCTATAAATCCTTTGTACAATATAATTTTATGGAGGTGAGTACATGTCGAATGAGTTTAAAAATGTATGTACAAAGGAAGGAATTCGAGGGGAGTTGACAACACCCCATAACCCACAATAGAATTGTGTGGCTAAGAGGAAGAATAGAAGCATTGTAGGAGTAGCAAGGGTGATGTTGCATGATCAAATCCTACCTATGCACTTGTGGGCTGAAGCATGCAACACAGTGGTCTATTTGCAGAACAGAAGTCCTCACAGGATTTTTTCCAAGAGTACACCAAAGGAATATTTTTTAGGGAAGAAACCAGATGTGTCACACTTTAGGATATTTGGATCAACAGTTTACTGTCATGAAGCAATGAAAAAGATAGAGTCGATAGAAGAGTTGGCCATATTTGTGGGGTACACAGAAACACCTCACAACTGTCGTGTGTACTTTCCATCCCTCAGCATGATGGTGGTCAGAAGGGATGTGAAGTTTGATGTTGCAGCCTTATCATGAGCTTTTGGCACCAAAGGAAGAACCTCAAGAAGTTGTGGAGCAGCCACGAGAAGAGGAGCATAGAGTGGAGACATCCACTCAAGCAGAGACATCCAGAGAAGGAAGGAAGCGAACGAGGGAAGCTAAGAAATTATTGTAGGATGCTAAAGAGAATGTGGGAGCACCCGCATCACAACGTAGGTAGAGGAGGTCTCCAGATCGATACACTAGCTCCATGGCTCTGATGAGTGAGCTTGTAGAGACTTAGCCATCCTCATTCGAGGAAGCTATAGAAAAACTAGTATGGGTTGATACTATGGTAGAGGAATATGATTCCATTATCAGAAAGTGATTGGGAAGTGGTCCCAAGACCAGTAGACAAATCAGTGGTTGGTTCGAGATGGCTTTATAAGGTAAATCTTGCAACAGACGAGAGCATAGAGAAACAAACGGCCAGATTTTTGGCCAAGGGGTTCTCTCAGGTTGAGGGAATTGATTATGAGGAGGCTTTTTCTCTAGTAGCAAGGTACTTATCCATTAGGTCAATTCTAGCATTGTCAGCACAGATGGGGTTGAAGATCCACCAGATGGATGTGAAGATAACATTCCTCAATGGATTTATTGAGGAGGAGGTGTGTATTAAATAACCAGAGGGGTTTGATACCTTTGATAGAGATTCACATGTGTGCAAACTCAAGTGAGCATTATATGGACTCAAGAAATCACCCCATGCTTGGCACACCAGGATCGATAGCTATCTCACCGGTTTGGGCTTCACCAAAATTGAAGCAGATGCAAACCTTTATCACGTTGTGGTTGAAGGTAAATTATTGATTTGTTTTTTATATATTGATGACTTGATCCTTACTAGTGATGAGCAACTAATCAGATCTTACAAGGAGGACCTTGCAAGATAGTTTGAGATAAAGGACAAGGGCCTGCATGGAAAGTATGCCAACAAGATACTTCATAGGTTCTGCATGGACAGGTACAAACCCATGGAGACTCCTCTAGCAGGAAACTGGAGGAAATAGGATGCTACTTCAGGTAAAGTAGTGGAGGCTACCATTTACAAGCATCTTTTGGGTTCACTTATTTATTTGGTGAACACATGACCAGACATGCTTTATGAAGTTAACCAGCTTAGTCAAGCAATGGTTAATCCATTACAATTGTATTGGAAGGCATCAAAGCATGTTTTGAGATACCTCAAAGGCACTACTTAATTTGGTCTTTGGTATAGACAGACAGAGGGAGTGAAGTTGCAAGGCTTCACAGATGCAGATTGGGCAGGGACTCCATTAGATGAGAAGAGTATATCAGGGGAAATTTTCAGTGTTGGGTCAGAAACAATTTCTTAGTACAACAAGAAACAAAGATCTGTGGCACTCAACTCAACAAAAGCAGAGTACAATGTTGCACGCCAAGCAACATATGAGGCTATATGGATGAGAAATATTATTGTTGGTTTATTTGGTCAGATGATGGATCCTACTATAATTTAATGTGATAATCATAGTTGTATCAAATTGGAAGGCAACAAAGCATGTGTTGAGATACCTCAAAGGCACTACTTAATCTGGTATTTGGTATAGACGGACAGAGGGAGTGAAGTTGCAAGGCTTCATAGATGCAGATTGGGTGGGGATTCCATTAGACAAGAAGAGCATATCAGGAGAAATTTTCAGTGATGGGTCAGCAGCAATTTCTTAGTACAACAAGAAACAGAGATTTGTGGCACTCAACTCAACAAAAGCAGAGTACATGGTTGCACGTCAAGTAGCATGTGAGGCTATATGGATGAGAAATATTATTTTTGGGTTATTTGGTCAGATGATGGATCCTATTGTGATTTAATGTGATAATCAGAGTTGTATCAAACTCTCTTAGAACCTTATATTTCATGATCAATCCAAGCATATCGACATCTGGTATCACCATCTACGAGATTGTGTGTAGAGGTGGATTATTTTGTTATAGTACATTCTGATAAAGGAACAAGATGCAAATATTTTGAAAAAGGCTTTATCAAGTGGAAAATTAGAGTTCCACAGGTGTTGGATAGGGTTAGTTGATAATCCATTTCTTGCTGAGAGGGAGTGATGAAAATGCAACAAGAATATCTAGTTTTGACTTTTCCTTGGTCAAACTATATTAAAATTCAAATTTCTATTTCAGAAGAATACTTGGAGGTAGTTAATTGAGGTGACATGGCTCTTGTCACTCAGTTAACTCAATAAATTTGAGTTGGATACACTTGAGTTCAGTTCTACATGATTTATTTCTAATTTGTAGAAAGCTAATTCAGTTAATTTAAGTTATTGGCAAGTTAACTAGTGTTATTTGTCAAAAGAACTAGTGGAGGTCAAGTTGTGGAAGTGGAACTTCAACCAGACTCAGTGATCAACCAGTTAACTAATCAATCAACCCAAAATAATTGTTACATGCAAAGAATTTGAGTTACCCAGTTCAAATGGAGATTCCAAGGCAGTGTACTATGATTTGTAGCATATTCCCATGTTTATAGGTGGTGTATGCAAATCAGACATTGGCCTAAGGCTATTGCGCAATTCCTTGGTGTGAAATTCCGAAAAATAGGGGAAAATTCCCAAGGGAAGAATGCAAGGAAATAGGAGCTTGGGAAGGCTTGAAATTGGCTAAGTGTTGGACCAGGTTCAGTTAGTCAATGAGAGGGATAAACTATACACTTGAAGGGTGTGCTTAGGCTTGAGAAAGCATTGTATTTCTTCTCTATTCTCTAATTAATGCAATATATATAGTAAGGGGTTTTGAGCAGTTGCTTTCCCCTAGATAAATCTTTGTGCATGTGTGATGTTTCCTTTTACATGTCTATGATTCTTGAATTTGATGGTGAATTAACTTTCACACATCAATAGAGTAGCTTCAAGTCTTGTGATTTACCAAATTTCATGAGTGGTATTGAATCTACACATTAATTTCTACATAGTATACCTTCACAAACCCAAACAACTTTTGAATTACAATATGATGTGAGGTGGCAATTCAAGATTTTGTCATATTTATCTCTAATCCACCTGTTTAAAATGGATTTTATTTCTTTTCAAAATATTTAAATATATATTTATTATACGCTAAAAATTATCATGATTGTCCTTTTTTGAATGGTTTACAAAACCAATATATTATAAAAAATAAAATGTATTTTATTGTTATAAAAACATTTTTAACCCCGGATGCGGGTGATCTGTAAGGCAATTAACACCATGGGACGGAGGAAGGCTGAGCATGGCTGGCACCTGTCCAGCATGCTCGCCGGACAGAATATCAAGCGGGAGGATATCAATGCGTAGGTGATTAACATTACGGGAGTTCATCTGTTTGGTCTCGGCATTAAAACGTTGTCCAGCTACGCCTGCTCGGGAGGATTTCGGCCTGCAACGAACTTGATTGCCATAGTAATGGCGGGTGAGGATCGAGGGAATAGCACCTGCGTATTTAATAGCCTCACCTCCAGCAACATGTTACAGTATTTCATTTTGTTTGGAACGATTAGGAGTTCTGAGAAAGACTGGGCTTGGGGAGGGTCAGGCGCCAGATGCTGTCTTTGGATAGCTCCTGAGGCAGAGCTCAAGGTGCATAATCTCCCCTCAGCGACTGGTGGCATACCCTGTGGTGTTCGTGGGATTCTCATTACGGGTCAAGGAATTTCCACTGACGAAGATTTCATCACTGTTGTTCGTGTTCTTCCGTCCGCTATGCCGAGACCCCGCCAGTGCATGCTTAGTCGCAGAGGTTCCGGTCGAGGCAACCCTTCGCGCCCTTCTGCTGGATCTGGCTCCATGGGACAAGCTCCTCATCCTCTGGGAATAGAGAGCATTATGAGTCCAAGTCAATACCTGGACCCAAATTCTCCAGACTCTGCCAACTCGCCATCCTTTGGCTCAACTATTTTCTCGTTCAACTATTCTCTCGCACGCCCTCGAATTACGGCTCATGTCTCTGTTCTCTTCATAGAGGAAGCCCAAGATGAGGGCGAGCCTAGTGCCACTATGCCTCACACTGAGGAAATCCAAAACCCCAGCTCTCCGAAGCCTTCTACTGATATGCATCACGGGTCGTCTCAGCCAACCAGCGCCATTAGCACTGTGCCCGTTGCCCACGCTCAGCTGGACAGGCATGAACCGGAAGAGGGATGGTGCAAGATAGTGGAGGAGCAACCCGACAAATAATCCTATGTGTCAGCGATCCACCAGTTTTTTGAAGCCCAGTGGAAAGGAGGAAAGGTTCTCTCTGGCTCTGTTTGTCAAAATTTCTCTATGTTCTTGTATCGGGTCTACTGTCTAGTTTCTGTTGTGGCGGGACTATTGTCTAGTGTCTGTTGTTTGTATCTCTCTGTTTCCCCTGCATGGGATATCATGTTCAATCTCTCTGTTTCTGTTTTAGTCATGCTCAAACGGCCTAACTCTCAGGCATGATGGCTCTCTGTGTTCAAAGGATGTAACAGTTATCTCTTTTCGTATATAATAGATTAATCATACTTAGCAAAAAAAAATAAATAAATTAATATTCAAAATAAAAAAATAACTATTTTCCAACTCTTTTTTATTTATACTTTTATTATTATTATAATTACTATAATATCTATCTTAACTTTGGATATATCAAGGGTGAATATGGATCAAATCTCTCAAGATACAAACCTTTTTTTGAGTGCAAAATTTGAGAAAATGTGTACACCTTTAGAGATTTGATTCCTCGGGACACTTGGTATGTAGATCTAGAGTTAAGATGGATTTATGCTAATTCTTAATTTTCACATAAATATACATAGAAATATTCTTATTTTTAATTTTATTAAAACCTTGATTAAAATAATAATAATGATAATTTCAAAACAAAACAAAAAAAATCAACAAACTTTACTTTTATACCCATTCACCTCACTCTCACTGACATAATATGGTTCCCCAATAATTGCTTAAATGGGTGAAGCTTTAAGAGGCTTATACATATCTCCGTTAAAAATTATCTAACATATATTTAATTTTCATTAAAATTTATCTTACATACCATTGTTCACTAATTTTTATTATGGAACTTCCCAAGTGGGATGACCATTATGAGTAGAACATCTCACGGATATTTGGGAAATTATACGGACATGGGAAACCCCACCCATTACTCACACACTTTAGAGAGGCATATTGGTGAGATAATGGAATGGAGTCTGAATGGCTCGGAAAGGGTGGTGGAAAATGGTCCTTATGTACAATATTGTTCAACGTGGAAGCGTAATCGACATAGAGGATCTAGTGCCTTCAAGGTGATTGCAAACTTCATTACCATTATGTCGTATTAAACAGACGCTAGTAAGGATTATGCATAGTTTTGTTACGATGGAGCATCACTTCAAAATGTACATGGTTAATCGATAGAATCTCTATCTCTAGGTTAAATAGAGCACAAACTATCACTTACCGACATGTTGGTTTCATGGTTATGAGCCCTTTCATCTTGGTTTATGCTTCTCCTTAGTAGTTATTTGTGAGGGTAGTAGACTTGTTATTTTTTTCCGTGTTTTTATTGCTCCATCCCACATTTGGAGCATCTAGGGTTCACTATTTTTCACATCATCCTTATATTTTAGCTTGTTTCCCACCCTTTTCCATTCCTCTATCTTTCTAGTTATTCCAATTCTAATTACCTTACCCCTCCTAGTTTTGGTCTCATCTTTTGAGGTGACTCTATTTAGCATCCTCCACACTAAGAATATCTAGCATCTTTGTAAGTTGTTTCCTTTGCACTAGCCTCTTAGTTCCATTCTCCAATCTCCTTTTACCCAAGTTCTCATCTCCAATTTAGTCAACCCTACTCTTTCAAGTCTTTATCTAACATTATCTAGGGAAAACGTTATCCCTATAAAGGCTTTAGCTCAACATGTTGAGAGGTCAATGAATTCATAGACGGAAAAGAGGGAGAAGAGGCCCTTATGGCTCGAGGGTGTAAGATGTTGCTTTTGAGGTAGCCAATGAATATTGGGTGCCAACTCCCCTTTGGTTCATAGAGAAAATGTCTAATGTTAAAGGGGAAATAAGACTCGACCACACTATCATGCATGATTGGCAGGTCGAAGCATAGATCAATAATTAGGTGCTAGACATAGGCCATTCTAGGTCTCATTACATGAAGTGTTGGAAGACAATTGAACTATAGTGGCATATTAAAATCTTGGTAGGAAAATTTTCCTCATGATAGGAATAAATCTTGTGAAGATCCCTTCTGAAATTGGATGAGGTTATGCTTTGGTTAAAGGAGATTAAATTTAGACTTCCTATTCTCTCCACAATATTCAGGAACCTTGGCTAATTTGATGCATATACGTAGGAAAATCATGGTCGTAGCTTCCAGGATTTAAACTAATCTGCAATGAATAGATATTATGTTGTTCTATTTTCCTTTAGTAGAGCCTATCAAGATCTACAAGGATAGACAACATAGGAATTATTCAAATGTTTATGAATTTATGGTGAAGACATATATCAAAAACTTAGGTTAAACTTTAGCTTATTTTTTTGTGATTAGGGAAGTTTCCAAGACAATCAACCAACTAGAATCTTGTAATATATATTTTATTCTTTTATGTTACTATTTATAATAGAAAACTAATACTAGCTTTGAAAAGAAAATAAAAAATCATTATGGAACACTTATTCTCTAACAAATCCATTTGTTAGTCTCTATTATGTATAGAAATTCATTTCCAGTCTTCAATAGCCATAGTTGACTATTTAAAAAATGTTAGATTTTTTATAGTTCATTGTAATTTTTTCCAAAATTAATGAAAATATTGTTTAAGAATTAAATTTAGAAAAAATGAAATTTCAATTGTTTGATTGGTTGAAAAACATGAAAAACTTATTACCTATGGTTGGACATGAAATTATACAAATAAAAAATTATATATATATATATATATATATATATATATATATATATATATATATATATATATATATATATAGTGTGTGTGTGACGCCCTCGAGTCTCGGGCAGGCGTGCACGATGGGCGGGCGCCCTCGTGCATGACGGCGGGCATGTTTTGACATGACGACGAGCGGATGGGCGGACCTCCGACACTTGGGCGGACCCGACAATGGGTGGACCCGACGATGGGCGGAACCGGCATGGGCGGGCAACCCATGAGCGCGCACCTTGCTACACGATGGACAACGGCATACGATGGGCGGCGGAACGATGTGCGACGAGCTTCAGATGACGAATGGACGAATGCGACGAACAACAAAGGTAGCGGGCAGCGTGCGACAAAATGACGAGCCGGTTGTGACGATATTGTGACGAGTTTGTGCGACAGAGATATGACGAAATGCGCTTGGACAGAAATAAGGCTAAGTGCGGACGAGCATACTAAAGCACATAAATACATATCGTGTGAAGGCTTATAAGCATATATTAATATGCTTGGATTATTAAAATATAATATGAGGGCTTTTATGTAATAATGGGGGCAGCCATGAGTGGAGCACCCCTTAAAACATGTAAAGAAGGCATATTATATGGAGGAGCACGCATATACAAACATGCGTGGATTAATAAGATTAAAATACAATATAATAATGTATACGTGGGATTTATGTGTTAATGAGTGGAGTCGGCCTTAACTAAGCAACCCCCTTAACACACATAAGAGATGCGTATATATTATGGGAGGATGAGACTTCATTCTCATCATGGAATTTCGCTCTAATCTCCTCGCATAAGGACAAGGGAGTAGTGCGAAAAAGGCTTGAGGAAATGCGCATTCCTCATGCGCATAAAGCTAAGGAAGATTTCGCATATTCTTGATTTGAGTTATGTGATGGTTGATTCGGTTGAGGAAGGTTTTGGTACACGGTTTGGAGCAGATTTACGTGAGTGTCTTGGTAACCCGGGTGGGTACCCGCTCACATGTAAAGGTGCAGATTGGTGTATGGTTAAGGCTTCTTATGCCTTGTTGTATTATTTCTAAGTGTTGGTCGTGGGATTGGCCCGACACACTTGTACATTTGTATTATTGAAAAAGATCATAATATATTCGGGCAGACTTTACCGGGAGTTGCCCCTCCCATTCTTCTCGGTTGTTTTGCAATTGTTATTCGGTTAAATTGCATTTGATAATGTTAAGAATGGCTTATGAAGATTGATGAAGATTAATGCTTATGTTTAATATAAGTGAAGACATGTTTATATCGGTTTAAAAGCTGATTATATTGGTTAAGGCGTAGTCCATAAGCGTGAACTTGTTAAAAAGTGAACGTTCGGTGGTGCCGCACCCCACCGGGCACGGAAAAAAATTAACCGCAGACTTGGGGGCGTGACAGTTGGTATCAGAGCTCGGTCGGAGCTGGTAAGCAGGGTTGCTCGTGACAGGTGAAGATAAGGTATGGAGAACAACCGAGGTCTTGTAACCTTGAATATTTGTGGCAAAGATGTTCAAGCGTTGGCAAACACAGGTGGTTCATATAACCTTATATCGACACGGTTGATAGAAGAAGTGGGGCTGATATCTACTATGGAGAACTGGGAGATAACCTCTTGGAATTTGGCAGTGGGCATGATACGAGATGTACCTGTACAGTTGGAAAGATGTAGAGGTCAGCTGGACTTCGTGGTGATAGATACAGATGGCATTGATGTAATGCTTGGACGAGATGGACTTCTTCAAATCAGTCAGGCAATAGATGAGGTTGCGGACCCAGAAGAGGAAGTCATGGTGACCGAAGATGTTGAAGACTTAACTATGATGGAGGTTAGACTTGATGATGATCAAGCTAAGCCCGAATCATGTAGCTCGTGGACATGGACCGATGAAGATACTCATATGGAAGGACCATGTGATGATGAGGATATGATGGAGGCCGAACTTGAGTTTAATCAAGTTGAACCAGGTTCATACAGGTTGGCAGCATGGACGGACACTCACATGGATGGACCACATGATGACAAGGTACGAGGCATGGCAAGTTTGGGAGAAGGTGAAGGGAAGCTCTTGCTTACCTTATGCAGGTTGAAAAGGTTGAAGGAAGAGAGGCCCCGAATCCGAGAAGAACTTGAAGCCTTGGAGAAAAACGTTGAAGAAGAGCTTCTTCAACTTGGTTGGACAATGGAGCATGGTGATGAGGACTCGATGGAGGCAGAACTTGAAGGTGATCAGGTTGAACCAGGATCGTGCAACTTATCAACATGGAAGAGTGAGGTCACTCATATGGAGGAGCCTAATATTGATGAAGTAAGTACGAATGCTTGTGTTTCATTTGATCATTTGGTAGATGGACCGTGTGTAGTGGAGGGCAAAATCAGTTTGCCTATACTATGGAGGACATTGCCATGGATGACTACGATGGAGCCTTGTATGGAGAAGCAAGGGTTGTTACCGGCTGAAGAACTTGTTGGGGTTACTTGTGACCTTATGGTTGAAGGTGCAAGGGCCCGTGACAAAGGTGGAACTTGGTGATCGTTGTGGATGAGTGGGTTATGCTTTAGCCACATGGCTAAGTGCCCGGCATGACTCATGGACTGATTGAAGGGCACACCCTTGGGTGGACTTCTCATGGCCGAACCTTTGGTGGAGGAGCTATGGAGAAGGGACTCGTGATGACATGATGATATGGTTGGTGACCAAGTTCACTAAACCGAAGATTGATTACTTGGATGATGTTAGATGGACTTCTCATGGCCGAGACCAAGAGAGAGTCTTGGTGGACCTTTGGTGGAGGAGTTCATGATGACATGAGATAGTTGTGACTTTTAGGACATCATATATGGTGGACTTAGAGGTCTGATGCATTGAGGAGCTGAGGTCAGATGACTTTGATGTAGTATGGGATTACTTCCAATGCACATGTATGGGACATGGCTTGGAAGAGTGACTTGATGAGGAGGATCGATGAGACACTTTGAGGTGATGGGGTCACGATGATGATGATGATGGTTGAGCCGAGACTCAACTACTTTTCACACATGATGATGTTGGGATAGATGTGGCAGACTTAGCACATTGGCACCAATACTTCATGGACAACATGTTACAGATGAGATGGATGGAGTTCATGGACCTGAGCATGGATTATGGGAGCTGATTCTTGGTGAGTCGGGGATGTGACAGGATGCTTTGAGGAACAACTAATGGTGGCATGAGGATGTGCATTCTCATGGTTTGGACGTGACGGTTAGATTAGCTACCCAACTAGTTCAGACATGGAGGCCGGCATGTACAGAGATGTGTTATCATTTGTTGGAGTATCATGGCAGCAGTTACATGAGGACGACATGCGGTGATCGAGATGGCTTCCCATTGATAATGATCTTGGTAGAGAGCGACCGAGATGATATGTTGTCGAGGACGACAACGACTTCAGGTGGAGGATAGTGTGACGCCCTCGAGTCTCGGGCAGGCGTGCACGATGGGCGGGCGCCCTCGTGCACGACGGCGGGCGCGTTTTGACACGAAGACGAGCAGATGGGCGGACCTCCGACACTTGGGCGGACCCGACAATGGGCAGACCCGACGATGGGCGGACCCGGCGATGGGCGGGCGACCCATGAGCGCGCACCTTGCTACACGATGGACAACGGCATATGACGGGCGGCGGAACGATGTGCGACGAGCTTCGGACGACGAACGGGCGAATGCGACGAACAACAAAGGTAGCGGGCAGCGTGCGAAAAAATGACGAGATGGTTGTGACGAGCTTGTGCGACAGAGATATGACGAAATGTGCTTGGAGAGAAATAAGGCTAAGTGCGGACGAGCATACTAAAGCACATAAATACATATCGTGCGAAGGCTTATAAGCATATATTAATATGCTTGGATTATTAAAATATAATATGAGGGCTTTTATGTAATAATGGGGGCAACCGTGAGTGGAGCACCCCTTAAAACATGTAAAGAAGGCATATTATATGGAGGAGCACGCATATACAGACATGCGTGGATTAATAAGATTAAAATACAATATAATAATGTATACGTGGGCTTTATGTGTTAATGAGTGGAGTCGGCCTTAAGTAAGCAACCCCCTTAACACACATAAGAGATGCGTATATATTATGGGAGGATGAGACTTCATTCTCATCATGGACTTTCGCTCTAATCTCCTCGCATAAGGACAAGGGAGTAGTGCGAAAAAGGCTTGAGGAAATGCGCATTCCTCATGCGCATAAAGCTAAGGAAGATTTCGCATATTCTTGATTTGAGTTATGTGATGGTTGATTCGGTTGAGGAAGGTTTTGGTACACGGTTTGGAGTAGATTTACGTGAGGGTCTTGGTAACCCGGGTGGGAACCCGCTCACATGTAAAGGTGCAGATTGGTGTATGGTTAAGGCTTCTTATGCCTTTTTGTATTATTTCTAAGTGTTGGTCGTGGGATTGGCCCGACACACTTGTACATTTGTATTATTGAAAAAGATCATAATATATTCGGGCAGACTTTACCGGGAGTTGCCCCTCCCATTCTTCTCGGTTGTTTTGCAATTGTTATTCGGTTAAATTGCATTTGATAATGTTAAGAATGGCTTATGAAGATTGATGAAGATTAATGCTTATGTTTATAAGTGAAGACATGTTTATATCGGTTTAAAAGCTGATTATATTGGTTAAGGCGTAGTCCATAAGCGTGAACTTGTTAAAAAGTGAACGTTCGGTGGTGCCGCACCCCGCCGGGCACGGAAAAAAATTAACCGTAGACTTGGGGGCATGACAGTTGGTATCTTATGGGCAGGGCGCGCTCCTGTCACGCCCCCAAGTCTACGGCCAATTTTTTTCACCGTGCCTGGCGGGGTGCGGCACCACCAAACTCTCACTTTTAACAAGTTAACGTTTATGGACTACGCCTTCCACATTAATAAGCTTAATTCCAACTCACAATTAAGTATAATGCATTAATCTTTCTTCAACATTCATAACCATTATAACTGTTCATAATAAACATGTAATCAAACCGAATCAATAACACTTGCACATATGTTATTTGGGAGGGGCAACTCTCGAACGAGTTCGCCCAAATGATATATTATAGAACTGCTTTCCAATAATACAAAGTACAAACAAGTGTGCCGGGCATAACCGCGGCCAACACTTAGAACCGTTTTTACAAATATGGGCAACGCCCTTACAACCGTGCACATATACCTTTGGCGGAGCGTGCTCGCCCGAACCACTAACTCCCCAACTCGGCCTGCACACTAAACCGTGTCACCCGTGTGCTGCACCTTAACCAATCTCAGCCTGCACGATACGTTTAACACTTCACCGCTTTCAACCACAAGACAACTCGGTAAAAGACTGCGCACTTTATCTCATGCGCATGAGATGTGCGCAATAAACCTGCGTCCCTTTACCCTTGTGCGTATGTAGAGAGAGCGAGCTTGAATTGCTTGCCTCAAATGAACCTCAACGTCAACCAATTTATACGCTTCCTTGCTCATTTGTTTGAGGGGTGTCAACACCCAAGCCGACCCCCGAATTCATGCGTTGGAGCCCTTCATTATCTTATGGGCAGGTCGGCCCTTGCCTAAAGGCAAGGTCGACCTCTGCCCTTATAAACTCGTCATTTTTCCCTTCGCACATTTCACTAAGTATATGAACGCGTGCTTACATCGTTGCTGGCTCGTTCCTTCGTCGCACTGTTGCACGTTCACGCCGCCTGCCGCACGTCCTAGCTGCGCTCCTGTCGTCCGCTGTCCCGTCGTCCGTCGCATGGCGAGTTGCCCACCTGGGTTGCCCACTATACATACTTTCGCCCACGGCAGCGTTTGTTTCGTCGCCTTGTCGAATCCCGTCTGCGCCTTTCACACAGTTGTTCCGTGTGCCATCGCCCGGTCGTCTCGTCCTTCGGCGCGGGTCACCCATGGGCCGCCCGCCCATCGTGTGCGGTGCGCCCTTGGGTCGTCCATCAATATGTCGCCCAGTCCTTCATTCACCTACCCGAACTTATCCCCGTGCGCTCGTTTGCCCGGTCGGGTGACCGCACCCGTGTACCAAGCCTCTGCCTTACCGGGTGACTGTGCCCAACCGCTGTCCGCCAACCGCCCGTCGGGTCACCGTGCACGGGTCGCCCTGCCCGTTTCGCCCGCGGGTCATGCCTCCGCCGTGTGAAGTGTGGAGCGCGCCCTGCCCAAACTGCCATGGCGTTACACTCTCCTCCACCTGAAGACGTTGTCGTCCCGACAACATTCCATCTTAGTGATCCCTTCACCAAGACATCTCAATGAGCCAATTGTCCATGTAACAACAAGTATCACACATCCTAGCCACGTGCCAACACTTATCTTCCCGGTTCCATGCCCAGGTCCATGGAAACCCCATCTTTCTGCAGCATGTAATGATCACCATACCTGCTCAACCGAGTTTGAGGGCTCACTGCCATGAGCAGCATAACAATGAGCCCCATCTTCTATGTCATCTAAGAAGATGTGGAGCGAGAAGAGCCTGGGGGCTCTCTCTCACTAATCAGTTCGATCCATCTATCAGGATCCTCAACCTCCATCCTTTGTAGATATGCTTCCCGATCTTCCTTCTGGATGTTCGGCCTCACATATAGCTCATCATCGTCATCATCGTCCTCCACCAACTCTAGCCTTCTCGATAAGTCCGAGATGCTATCTGAGAGTGCTCGGATGATCACAGATTGTTCTGTAATCTTTGCCTCCATCGTAGACAACCTCTTGTCCACCTTTACCTTGTCCTCCATCTGCATTCCTCCTAACTTACGATCGGGTTTTGTTACACCAATGGTTGGAAAACCAATGGGCACATATTCCCTTCCATCGTAAATGAAGAGCTTCCTCAAATGTGGCACAACCATAGCTTCAAACTGTTTCATAAACTCCATCCCCAATAATGCCTCATAGTCATCAATCCGCACTATGGTGAAGTCCACCTCTCCGGTCCATGCACCAAGTGTAGTGTCCACCTTTTCGGCCATACCAAGGATCGCCATCGGAGGAGAATTCACCGTCTTCATTTGTGCCTTTGTAGGTACAAATTTCAGTCCAAGTCTCCTTGCGGTATCTTCACTCATGAAGTTATGTGAAGCCCCACTATCAACCATAGTGAGTACATCAGCTCCACCAATCGTCATCTGAACATATTCCAACCTGTTCCTTTCCGGATCTCTTCTAGAAGCCACTTCCGTTGTAGCAGCTGCACCAAGTATCTGCATCATCCCCACAGAAGCATTGTCATCCTCCTCAGCAGGTTGTGTAACTGCATTCAACTTTGGTTTAGATGGGCAATTCTTCACCGTGTGTGGTCCCTCACATAACCAACACTTCAAAGGCTTCTTTGTTTTTGCACCATCATCTGGTTTCGGAGTATTCTCCTTCTTCTTTTCTTTCGGTTTATCGGACTTCTTTTCCTTATTAGAAGTCTCATCATAGTGATCCACCAACCTGTCAACCGCAGCAAAAGCTTCCTCAAGTGTTCTAATTTTCTGTCTCTTCACCTCATTGCATGCCCAAGGCTTCAACCCGATAATAAAGTTGAACACCTTGTCCCTTTCCGCCATGTCGGGAAGTTCCAAAGCTGCACTTGAAAACTCTCGCTGATATGCTTGTAGGCTTCCGATTTGCTTGATGAACTTGATCTTCGTCCATGCTTCCCAAGTTTCATCCTGAGGACTGAAATGGGTCTACAAATCTTTCTTCATGTCTTCCCACGAAGTGATGTCTTCAGCATTACCATTGATAATCTGATCCACCCTTCTTCGCCACCACATCTTGGCATCATTTGTTAGGAATTGAGCGGCTACCTTGACTTGTGTCTCTCCATCGGGTAGACTCAACCATTCTAAGTACTGCTCCATGTCCCATAAGAAGTTACCAAGAGTCTTTGCGCTCCTTTTACCGTCATAAGATTCTGGTTCTTTGACTTTTACATGAGGTACTCCTCCACCTGAGTTATACCTCATGGCTCTCTTCAAAACCGCAATCTCGTCCTTGGCTTGATCAAGACTCTTATTTACCTTGTCGAGAGTCCCCTTCAAGTTTGTGATTTCTGCAAGGCCTTGGTCTCTCGATTCTTCGACCTCCTTGAGCCTTCCTTCCAACTGTGTACACAGAAGATCTGTGTATTCATATTGTGTCTTGAGTTCCTCATGTTGTGTACGGAGTTCCACCAGTTCTTCTCTGACCTTCAAGATGGCTTCCCGTTCTTTAGTAAGCGAGTCCACATCTTGGTTCCAAGAAGACTCTAACGTCTCCATCCATTCAATCACCTTTCCCTTGAACTCAAGATGAGGATCCTTTGCGGGATCCTTCATTGTATGGCTAGACCCGGCTTGAGAGTTAGCGGCCATCTTCTTTTGTGACCTTGTTTCGACCATTCATCGGCCTCCCAAGTCACCTGCAAGAACCTTGTCAACTGCCAACTTCCAAGTGTGTGAGCAACCCTGCTCTAAACCGAATTCTGAAATCCTTCACGAGCAACCCCTGCTCACCAGCTCTAGACCGAGCTCTGATACCACCTGTCACGCCCCCAAGTCTACGGCCAATTTTTTTCACCGTGCCTGGCGGGGTGCGGCACCACCGAACGCTCACTTTTAACAAGTTAACATTTATGGACTACGCCTTCCACATTAATAAGCTTAATTCCAACTCACAATTAAGTATAATGCATTAATCTTTCTTCAACATTCATAACCATTATAACTGTTCATAATAAACATGTAATCAAACCGAATCAATAACACTTGCACATATGTTATTTGGGAGGGGCAACTCCCGAACGAGTTCGCCCAAATGATATATTATAGAACTGCTTTCCAATAATACAAAGTACAAACAAGTGTGCCGGGCATAACCGCGGCCAAATCTTAGAACCGTTTTTACAAATATGGGCAACGCCCTTACAACCGTGCACATATACCTTTGGCGGAGCGTGCTCGCCCGAACCACTAACTCCCCAACTCGGCCTGCGCACTAAACCGTGTCACCCGTGTGCTGCACCTTAACCAATCTCGGCCTGCACGATACGTTTAACACTTCACCACTTTCAACCACAAGACAACTCGGTAAAAGACTGCGCACTTTATCTCATGCGCATGAGATGTGCGCAATAAACCTGCGTCCCTTTACCCTTGTGCGTATGTAGAGAGAGCGAGCTTGAATTGCTTGCCTCAAATGAACCTCAGCGTCAACCAATTTATATGCTTCCTTGCTTATTTGTTTGAGGGGTGTCAACACCCAAGCCGACCCCCAAATTCGTGCGTTGGAGCCCTTCATTATCTTATGGGCAGGTCGGCCCTTGCCTAAAGTCAAGGTCGACCTCTGTCCTTATAAACTCGTCATTTTTCCCTTCGCACATTTCACTAAGTATATGAACGCGTCCTTACGTCGCTGCTGGCTCGTTCCTTCGTCGCACTGCTGCACGTTCAAGCCGCCTGCCGCACGTCCTAGCTGCGCTCCTGTCGTCCGCTGTCCCGTCGTCCGTCGCATGGCGGGTCACCCACCTGGGTTGCCCACTATACATACTTCCGCCCACTGCAGTGTTTGTTCCGTCGCCTTGTCGAATCCCGTCTGCGCCTTTCACACAGCTGTTCTGTGTGCCATCGCCCGGTCGTCTCGTCCTTCGGTGCGGGTCGCCCATGGGCCGCTCGCCCATCGTGTGCGGTGCGCCCTCGGGTCGTCCATCAATATGTCGCCCGGTCCTTCGTTCGCCTACCCGAACTTATCCCCATGCGCTCGTTTGCCCGGTCGGGTGACCGCACCCGCGTACCAAGCCTCTGCCTTACCAGGTGACTGCGCCCAACCGCTGTCCGCCAACCGCCCGTCGCGTCACCGTGCACGGGTCGCCCTGCCCGTTTCGCCCGTGGGTCATGCCTCCGCCGTGTGAAGTGTGGAGCGCGCCCTGCCCATAGTGGGGCTTCACATAACTTCATGAGTGAAGACACTACAAGGAGACTTGGACTGAAATTTGTACCTACAAAGGCACAAATGAAGACGGTGAATTCTCCTCCGATGGCGATCCTTGGTATGGCCGAAAAGGTGGACACTACACTTGGTGCATGGACCGGAAAGGTGGACTTCACCATAGTGCGGATTGATGACTATGAGGCTGTATTGGTGATGGAGTTTATGAAACAGTTTGAAGCTATGGTTGTGCCAAATTTGAGGAAGCTCTTCATTTACGATGGAAGGGAAGATGTGCCCATTGGTGTTCCAACCATTGGTGTAACAAAACCCGATCGTAAGTTAGGAGGAATGCAGATGGAGGACAAGGTAAAGGTGGACAAGAGGTTGTCTGCGATGGAGGCAAAGATTACAGAACAATCTGTGATCATCCGAGCACTCTCAGCTAGCATCTCGGACTTATCGAGAAGGCTAGAGTTGGTGGAGGACGATGATGACGATGATGAGTTATATGTGAGGCCGAACATCCAGAAGGAAGATCAGGAAGCATATCTACAAAGGATGGAGGTTGAGGATCCTGATAGATGGATCGAACTGATTAGTGAGGGAGAGCCCCCAGGCTCTTCTCGCTCCACATCTTAGATGACATAGAAGATGGGGCTCATTGTTAAGCTGCTCATGGTAGTGAGCCCTCAAACTCGGTTGAGCAGGTATGGTGATCATTACATGCTGCAGAAAGATGGGGTTTCCATGGACCTGGGCATGGAACTGGGAAGATAAGTGTTGGCACGTGGCTAGGATGTGTGACACTGGTTGTTACATGGACAATTGGATCATTGAGATGTCTTGGTGAAGGGATCACTAAGATGGAATGTTGTCAGGACGACAACGTCTTCAGGTGGAGGAGAGTGTAACGCCCTGGCAGTTTGGGCAGGGCGCGCTCCACACTTCACATGGCGGAGGCATGACCCGCGGGCGAAACGGGTAGGGCGACCCGTGCACGGTGACCCGACGGGCGGTTGGCGGACAGCGGTTGGGCGCAGTCACCCGGTAAGGCAGAGGCTTGGTACGCGGGTGCGGTCACCCGACCGGGCAAACGAGCGCACGGGGATAAGTTCGGGTAGGTGAACGAAGGACCGGGTGACATATTGATGGACGACCCAAGGGCGCACCACACACGATGGGCGGGCGGCTCATGGGCGACCCCTTGCCGAAGGACGAGACGACCGGGCGATGGCACACGGAACAGCAGTGTGAAAGGAGCAGACGGGATTCGACAAGGCGACGGAACAAACGCTGCAGCAGGTGGAAGTATGTATAGTGGGCAACTCGGGTGGGTGACCCGCCATGCGACGGACGACGGGACAGCAGACGACAGGAGCGCAACAAGGACGTGCGGCAGGCGGCGTGAACGTGCAGCAGTGCGACGAAGGAACGAGCCAGCAGCGACGTAAGGACGCGTTCATATACTTAGTGAAATGTGCGAAGGGAGAAATGACGAGTTTATAGGCAAGGGCCGACCTGCCCATAAGATAATGAAGGGCTCCAACGCACGAATTCGGGGGTCGGCTTGGGTGTTGACACCCCTCAAACAGATGAGCAAGGAAGCGTATAAATTGGTTGACGCTGAGGATCATTTGAGGCAAGCAATTCAAGCTCAGTCTCTCTACATACGCACAAGGGTAAAGGGACGCAGGTTTATTGCGCACATCTCATGCGCATGAGATAAAGTGCGCAGTCTTTTACCGAGTTGTCTTGTGGTTGAAAGCAGTGAAGTGTTAAACGTATTGTGCAGGCCGAGATTGGTTAAGGTGCAGCACAAGGGTGACACGGTTTAGTGCGCAGGCCGAGTTGGGGAGTTAGTGGCTCGGGTGAGCACACTCCGCCAAAGGTATATGTGCACGGTTGTAAGGGCGTTGCCCATATTTGTAAAACGGTTCTAAGTGTTGGCCGCGGTTATGCCCGGTACACTTGTTTGTACTTTGTATTATTGGAAAGCATTTCTATAATATATCATTTGGGCGAACTCGTTCGGGAGTTGCCCCTCCCAAATAACATATGTGCAAGTGTTATTGATTCGGTTTGATTACATGTTTATTATGAACAGTTATAATGGTTATGAATGTTGAAGAAAGATTAATGCATTATACTTAATTGTGAGTTGGAATTAAGCTTATTAATGTGGAAGGCGTAGTCCATAAACGTTAACTTGTTAAAAGTGAGCGTTTGATGGTGCTGCACCCCGCCGGGCATGGTGAAAAAAGTTGGCCGTAGACTTGGGGGCGTGACAGGTGGTATCAGAGCTGGTGGACAGATTACTCGTGGAAACTTGGACAAGTTGTCTCGGTTGAAATTGAAGGTGAATCTGCTTGTTCTAAAGCAGGTGACTCGGTAAAAATGTCTCTCTTGGAACAATTGGGTTATGCGACTATGGAAGAATTCGAAAAGGAGGTGCTTGAAGAAACGGAAAAGCTAAGGCAAGAGTACATGAGTTGCGGCAAGAGGTTGTCAGAAACAAAAAGCGCTCTCCGTGCCTTGGTGGAAAAAGGGACCTCGAACCTGGATGAGGATGAAGCCCTTCGACTTACACATGAAGGAATCTTAATAGAAGCAGAATTCAAAGAACTAAGGATAAGACATGCGCTGAACAAGAAAAAGAGGGATTGTTTAGTCCTTGAAAAACATCTCGAAGTCTTGAAGGAGGAAATCAAGCTTAGGGAGAAACAAAAGGAAGAAATTAAGGAAGGGATCTCACGAGTTCAAGAGAACTTGGTAATAGACATTTCTTCTACCAATGATCCTCACGATGAGGCCGTAAGTGAAGAAGGCCCGAGTGCCACTTCAAGGGCAGTTATCAGTGAAGATTGCAAGGAAGAAGATCTGGAAAGAAACAAACTAGAATATGTTCAAATGAGAATCGGTGAAACGGAGGCACTCACTATGGTTGATAGTGGGGCTTCACATAACTTCATGAGTGAAGACACTACAAGGAGACTTGGACTGAAATTTGTACCTACAAAGGCACAAATGAAGACGGTGAATTCTCCTCCGATGGCGATCCTTGGTATGGCCGAAAAGGTGGACACTACACTTGGTGCATGGACCGGAAAGGTGGACTTCACCATAGTGCGGATTGATGACTATGAGGCAGTATTGGGGATGGAGTTTATGAAACAGTTTGAAGCTATGGTTGTGCCACATTTGAGGAATCTCTTCATTTACGATGGAAGGGAAGATGTGCCCATTGGTGTTCCAACCATTGGTGTAACAAAACCCGATCGTAAGTTAGGAGGAATGCAGATGGAGGACAAGGTAAAGGTGGACAAGAGGTTGTCTACGATGGAGGCAAAGATTACAGAACAATCTGTGATCATCCGAGCACTCTCAGATAGCATCTCGGACTTATCAAGAAGGCTAGAGTTGGTGGAGGACGATGATGACAATGATGAGTTATATGTGAGGCTGAACATCCAGAAGGAAGATCGGGAAGCATATCTACCAAGGATGGAGGTTGAGGATCCTGATAGATGGATCGAACTGATTAGTGAGGGAGAGCCCCCAGGCTCTTCTCGCTCCACATCTTCTTAGATGACATAGAAGATGGGGCTCATTGTTAAGCTGCTCATGGCAGTGTGCCCTCAAACTCGGTTGAGCAGGTATGGTGATCATTACATGCTGCAGAAAGATGGGGTTTCCATGGACCTGGGCATGGAACCGGGAAGATAAGTGTTGGCACGTGGCTAGGATGTGTGACACTTGTTGTTACATGGACAATTGGCTTATTGAGATGTCTTGGTGAAGGGATCACTAAGATGGAATGTTGTAACGCCCTGGCAGTTTGGGCAGGGCGCGCTCCACACTTCACACGGTGGAGGCATGACCCGCAAGCGAAACGGGCAGGGTGACCCGACGGGCGGTTGGCGGACAGCGGTTGGGCGCAGTCACCCGGTAAGGCAGAGGCTTGGTACGCGGGTGCGGTCACCCGACCGTGCAAACGAGCGCACAAGGATAAGTTCGGGTAGGCGAACAAAGGACCGGGCGACATATTGATGGACGACCCGAGGGCGCACCGCACACGATGGGCGGGCGGCCCATGGGCGACCCGCGCCGAAGGACGAGACGACCAGGCGATGGCACACGTAACAGCTGTGTGAAAGGAGCAGACAGGATTTGACAAGGCGACGGAACAAACACTGCAGCGGGCGGAAGTATGTATAGTGGGCGACCCGCCATGCGACGGACGACGGGACAGCGGACGACAGGAGCGCAGGAAGGACGTGCGGCAAGCGGCGTGAACATGCAACAGTGCGACGAAGGAACGAGCCAGCAGCGACGTAAGGACGCGTTCATATACTTAGTGAAATGTGCGAAGGGAGAAATGACGAGTTTATAAGGGCAGAGGTCGACCTTGCCTTTAGGCAAGGGCCGACCTGCCCATAAGATAATGAAGGGCTCCAACGCACGAATTCGGGGGTCGGCTTGGGTGTTGACACCCCTCAAACAGATGAGAAAGGAAGCGTATAAATTGGTTGACGCTGAGGTTCATTTGAGGCAAGCAATTCAAGCTCGCTCTCTCTACATACGGACAAGGGTAAAGGGACGCAGGTTTATTGCGCACATCTCATGCGCATGAGATAAAGTGCGCAGTCTTTTACCGAGTTGTCTTGTGGTTGAAAGCGGTGAAGTGTTAAACGTATCGTGTAGGCCGAGATTGGTTAAGGTGCAGCACACGGGTGACACGGTTTAGTGCGCAGTCCGAGTTGGGGAGTTAGTGGCTCGGATGAGCATGCTCCGCCAAAGGTATATGTGCACGGTTGTAAGGGCGTTGCCCATATTTGTAAAACGGTTCTAAGTGTTGGCCGCGGTTATGCCCGGCACACTTGTTTGTACTTTGTATTATTGGAAAGCAGTTCTATAATATATCATTTGGGCGAACTCGTTCGGGAGTTTCCCCTCCCAAATAACATATGTGCAAGTGTTATTGATTCGGTTTGATTACATGTTTATTATGAACAATTATAATGGTTATGAATGTTGAAGAAATATTAATGCATTATACTTAATTGTGAGTTGGAATTAAGCTTATTAATGTGGAAGGCGTAGTCCATAAACGTTAACTTGTTAAAAGTGAGCGTTCGGTGGTGCCGCACCCCATCGGGCACGGTGAAAAAAGTTGGCCGTAGACTTGGGGGCATGACAGGAGTGTAACGCCCTGGCAGTTTGGGCAGGGCGCGTTCCAAACTTCACACGGTGGAGGCATGACCCGCGGGAGAAACGGGCAGGGCGATCCATGCACGGTGACCCGACGGGCGGTTGGCGGACAGCGGTTGGTCGCAGTCACCCGGTAAGGCAGAGGTTTGGTACGCGGGTGCGGTCACCCGACCGGGCAAACGAGCGCACGGGGATAAGTTCGGGTAGGCGAACGAAGGACCGGGCGACATATTGATGGACGACCTGAGGGCGCACTACACACGATGGGCGGGCGGCCCTTGGGCGACCCGCGCCGAAGGAGGAGACGACCAGGCGATGGCACACGGAACAGCTGTGTGAAAGGCGCAGACGGGATTCGACAAGGCGACGGAACAAACGCTGCAGCGGGCGGAAGTATGTATAGTGGGCAACCTGGGTGGGCGACCCGCCATGTGACGGACGATGGGACAGTGGACGATAGGAGCGCAGCAAGGACGTGCGACAGGCGGCATGAACGTGGAGCAGTGCGACGAAGAAACGAGCCAGCAACGACGTAAGGACGCATTCATATACTTAGTGAAATGTGCGAAGGGAGTAATGACGAGTTTATAAGGGCAGAGGTCGACCTTGCCTTTAGGCAAGGGCAGAGGTCGACCTTGCCTTTAGGCAAGGGCCGACTTGCCCATAAGATAATGAAGGGCTCCAACGCACAAATTCGGGGGTCGGCTTGGGTGTTGACACCCCTCAACCAGATGAGCAAGGAAGCGTATAAATTGGTTGACGCTGAGGTTCATTTGAGGCAAGCAATTCAAGCTCGCTCTCTCTACATACGCACAAGGGTAAAGGGACGCAGGTTTATTGCGCACATCTCATGCGCATGAGATAAAGTGCGCAGTCTTTTACCGAGTTGTCTTGTGGTTGAAAGCGGTGAAGTGTTAAACGTATCGTGCAGGCCAAGATTGGTTAAGGTGCAGCACACGGGTGACACGGTTTAGTGTGCAGGCAGAGTTGGGGAGTTAGTGGCTCGGGTGAGCACGCTCCACCAAAGGTATATGTGCATGGTTGTAAGGGCGTTGCCCATATTTGTAAAAACGATTCTAAGTGTTGGCCGCGGTTATGCCCGGCACACTTGTTTGTACTTTGTATTATTGGAAAGCAGTTCTATAATATATCATTTGGGCGAACTCGTTCGGGAGTTGCCCCACCCAAATAACATATGTGCAAGTGTTATTGATTCGGTTTGATTACATGTTTATTATGAACAGTTATAATGGTTATGAATGTTGAAGAAAGATTAATGCATTATACTTAATTGTGAGTTGGAATTAAGCTTATTAATGTGGAAGGCATAGTCCATAAACGTTAACTTGTTAAAAGTGAGCGTTCGGTGGTGCCGCACCCCGCCGGGCACGGTGAAAAAAGTTGGCCGTAGACTTGGGGTCGTGACAGGTGGTATCAGAGCTCGGTCGAAGAGCTGGTGTTGAAGCATTGAAGCATATCAGAATTCCGTTTAGAGCAAGGTTGCTCACACACTTGGAAGTTGGCAGTTGACAAGGTTCTTGCAGGTGACTTGGGAGGCCGATGAATGGTCGAAACAAGGTCGCAAAAGAAGATGGCTGCTAACTCTCAAGCCGGGTCTAGCCATACAATGAAGGATCCCACAAAGGATCCTCATCTTGAGTTCATGGGAAAGGTGATTGAAAGGATGGAGACGTTAGAGTCTTCTTGGAACCAAGATGTGGACTCGCTTACTAAAGAACGAGAAGCCATCTTGAAGGTCAGAGAAGAACTGGTGGAACTCCGTACACAACATGAGGAACTCAAGACACAATATGAATACACAGATCTTCTGTGTACACAGTTGGAAGGAAGGCTCAAGGAGGTCGAAGAATCGAGAGACCAAGGCCTTGCAGAAATCACAAACTTGAAGGGGACTCTCGACAAGGTAAATAAGAGTCTTGATCAAGCCAAGGACGAGATTGCGGTTTTGAAGAGAGCCATGAGGTATAACTCATGTGGAGGAGTACCTCATGTAAAAGTCAAAGAACCGGAATCTTATGACGGTACAAGGAGTGCAAAGACTCTTGGTAACTTCTTATGGGACATGGAGCAGTACTTAGAACGGTTGAGTCTACCCGATGGAGAGACACAAGTCAAGGTAGCCGCTCAATTCCTAACAAATGATGCCAAGATGTGGTGGCGAAGAAGGGTGGATCAGATTATCAATGGTAATGCTGAAGACATCACTTCGTGGGAAGACATGAAGAAAGCTTTGCAGACCCATTTCAGTCCTCAGGATGAAACTTGGGAAGCAAGGACGAAGATCAAGTTCATCAAGCAAACCAGAAGCCTACAAGCATATCAGCGAGAGTTTTCAAGTGCAGCTTTGGAACTTCCCGACATGGCGGAAAGGGACAAGGTATTCAACTTTATTATCGGGTTGAACCCTTGGGCACGCAATGAGGTGAAGAGACGGAAAATTAGAACACTTGAGGAAGCTTTTGCTGCGATTGACAGGTTGGTGGATCACTATGATGAGACTTCTAATAAGGAAAAGAAGTCCGATAAACCGAAAGAAAAGAAGAAGGAGGATACTCCGAAACCAGATGATGGTGCAAAAACGAAGAAGCCTTTGAAGTGTTGGTTATGTGAGGGACCACACACGGTGAAGAATTGCCCATCTAAACCAAAGTTGAATGCAGTTACACAACCTGTTGAGGAGGATGACAATGCTTCCGTGGGGATGATGCAGATACTTGGTGCAGCTGCTACAACGGAAGTGGCTTCTAGAAGAGATCCGGAAAGGAACAGGTTGGAATATGTTCAGATGAAGATTGGTGGAGCTGATGTACTCACTATGGTTGATAGTGGGGCTTCACATAACTTCATCAGTGAAGATACCGCAAGGAGACTTGGGCTGAAATTTGTACCTGCAAAGGCACAAATGAAGACGGTGAATTCTCCTCCGATGGTGATCCTTGGTATGGCCGAAAAGGTGGACACTACACTTGGTGCATGGACCGGAAAGGTGGACTTCACCATAGTGCGGATTGATGACTATGAGGCAGTATTGGGGATGGAGTTTATGAAATAGTTTGAAGCTATGGTTGTGCCACATTTGAGGAAGCTCTTCATTTACGATGGAAGGGAAGATGTGCCCATTGGTGTTCCAACCATTGGTGTAACAAAACCCGATCGTAAGTTAGGAGGAATGCAGATGGAGGACAAGGTAAAGGTGGACAAGAGGTTGTCTACGATGGAGGCAAAGATTACAGAACAATCTGTGATCATCCGAGCACTCTCAGATAACATCTCGGACTTATCAAGAAGGCTAGAGTTGGTGGAGGACGATGATGACGATGATGAGTTATATGTAAGGCCGAACATCCAGAAGGAAGATCGGGAAGCATATCTACAAAGGATGGAGGTTGAGGATCCTGATAGATGGATCGAAATGATTAGTGAGAGAGAGCCCCCAGGCTCTTCTCGCTCCACATATTCTTAGATGACATAGAAGATGGGGCTCATTGTTAAGCTGCTCATGGTAGTGAGCCCTCAAACTCGGTTGAGCAGGTATGGTGATCATTACATGCTGCAAAAAGATGGGGTTTCCATGGACCTGGGCATGGAACTGTGAAGATAAGTGTTGGCACGTGGCTAGGATGTGTGACACTTGTTGTTACATGGACAATTGGCTCATTGAGATGTCTTGGTGAAGGGATCACTAAGATGGAATGTTGTCGGGACGACAACGTCTTCAGGTGGAGGAGAGTGTAACGCCCTGGCAGTTTGGGCAGGGCGCTCTCCACACTTCACACGACGGAGGCATGACCCGCGGGCGAAACGGGCAGGGCGACCCATGCACGGTGACCTGACGGGCGGTTGGCAGACAGCGGTTGGTCGCAGTTACCCGGTAAGGCAGAGGTTTGGTACGCGGGTGTGGTCACCTGACTGGGCAAAAGAGCGCACGGGGATAAGTTTGGGTAGGCGAACGAAGGACCGGGCAACATATTGATGGACGACCCGAGGGCGCACCGCACACGATGGGCGGGTAGCCCATGGGCGACCCGCGCCGAAGGACGAGACGACCGGGCGATGGCACATGGAACAGTTGTGTGAAAGGCGCAGATGGGATTCGACAAGGTGACGGAACAAACGCTGCAGCGGGCGGAAGTATGTATAGTGGGAAACCCGGGTGGGCGACCCGCCATGCGACGGACGACGGGACAGCGGATGACAGGAGCGCAGCAAGGACGTGCGACAGGCGGCATGAACGTGCAACAGTGCAACGAAGAAACGAGCCAACAGCGACGTAAGGACACGTTCATATACTTAGTGAAATGTGCGAAGGGTGTAATGACGAGTTTATAAGGGCAGAGGTCGACCTTGCCTTTAGGCAAGGGCCGACTTGCCCATAAGATAATGAAGGGTTCCAAAGCACGAATTCGGGGGTCGGCTTGGGTGTTGACACCCCTCAAACAGATGAGCAAGGAAGCGTATAAATTGGTTGACGCTGAGGTTCATTTGAGGCAAGCAATTCAAGCTCGCTCTCTCTACATACGCACAAGGGTAAAGGGACGCAGGTTTATTGCGCACATCTCATGCACATGAGATAAAGTGCGCAGTCTTTTACCGAGTTGTCTTGTGGTTGAAAGCGGTGAAGTGTTAAACGTATCGTGCAGGCCGAGATTGGTTAAGGTGCAGCACACGGGTGACACGGTTTAGTGCGCAGGCTGAGTTGGGGAGTTAGTGGCTCGGGTGAGCACGCTCCGTCAAAGGTATGTGTGTACGGTTGTAAGGGCGTTGCCCATAAAAACGGTTCTAAGTGTTGGCCGCGGTTATGCCCGGCACACTTGTTTGTACTTTGTATTATTGGAAAGCAGTTCTATAATATATCATTTGGGCGAACTCGTTCGGGAGTTGCCCCTCCCAAATAACATATGTGCAAGTGTTATTGATACGGTTTGATTACATGTTTATTATGAACAGTTATAATGGTTATGAATGTTGAAGAAAGATTAATGCATTATACTTAATTGTGAGTTGGAATTAAGCTTATTAATGTGGAAGGCGTAGTCCATAAACGTTAACTTGTTAAAAGTGAGCGTTCGATGGTGCCGCACCCCGCCGGGCACGGTGAAAAAATTTGGCCGTAGACTTGGGGGCGTGATAGGGGCCCTTCATTATCTTATGGGCAGGTCGGCCCCCAAGTCTACGGCCAATTTTTTTCACCGTGCCCGGCGGGGTGCGGCACCACCGAACGCTCACTTTTAACAAGTTAACATTTATGGACTACGCCTTCCACATTAATAAGCTTAATTCCAACTCACAATTAAGTATAATGCATTAATCTTTCTTCAACATTCATAACCATTATAACTGTTCATAATAAACATGTAATCAAACCGAATCAATAACACTTGCACATATGTTATTTGGGAGGGGCAACTCCCGAACGAGTTCGCCCAAATGATATATTATAGAACTGCTTTCCAATAATACAAAGTACAAACAAGTGTGCCGGGCATAACCGCGGCCAACACTTAGAACCATTTTTACAAATATGGGCAACGCCCTTACAACCGTGCACATATACCTTTGGCGGAGCATGCTCACCCGAACCACTAACTCCCCAACTCGGCCTGCGCACTAAACCGTGTCACCCGTGTGCTGCACCTTAACCAATCTCGGCCTGCACGATACGTTTAACACTTCACCGCTTTCAACCACAAGACAATTTGGTAAAAGACTGCGCACTTTATCTCATGCGCATGAGATGTGCGCAATAAACCTGCGTCCCTTTACCCTTGTGCGTATGTAGAGAGAGCGAGCTTGAATTGCTTTCCTCAAATGAACCTCAGCGTCAACCAATTTATACGCTTCCTTGCTCATCTGTTTGAGGGGTGTCAACACCCAAGTCGACCCCCGAATTCGTGCGTTGGAGCCCTTCATTATCTTATAGATCTTTTTAGGTCCGATAGATCATTATTTGGTCTCAACGGACGTTAACCATCATCATCATCATATATATATATATATATATATATATATATATATATATATATATATATATATATATATATATATATATATATATATATATATATATATATATATATATATATATATATATATATATATATATATATATATATATATATAATTTGGAAGAAAAAAAAAAGTCATACCCTCCCCCCCACAAGGAGCTCACATGTCAAGCCCATGAAAATGTGAAGTGTTGTGAGTTTAAGGTCCTATGTTCAAATCCTTGGTTTCTTATCCGTGGGGTAGATATAGGAGTGTGTGTGTGTGTGTATAGATAGATAGATAGATATAATTTGAAGAAAAAAAAATCATACTCTCCCCTCCACAGAGAGCTCACATGGCAAGCCTGTGAAAATGTAAAGTGTTGTGAGTTCAAGGTCCTATGTTCAAATCCCCGGTTGCTTACCTGTGGGCCCGGTGTTTGGGGTTGTGTGTGTGTGTGTGTGTGTATTGGAAAAAAATTCATACCCCCCACAGGGAGGTCACATGGAAAGCCTGTGAAAATGTAAAATGTTGTGAGTTCAAGGCCCTATGTTCAAATCCCTGGATTCTTACCCGTGGGCTAGGTGTTGGGGGGTGGCTTCATCCACCTAGGGGTATATTGTTAGTGGAAAGTATCAATGTTGTGTCTCGTGAGTAAGAAACCTGCCCAGTTATTGATTCCCTTAGTTAAAAAAATAAATAAATAAATTTTCCTACTAGCCTTTACACCCTATTAAAAAACATGCATATTTAAAACAAAATTTAATAACATTGAAGAACATATCTACACTACATATATGTATTTGGAGTGACAGTATTAGACTCTATAAGAAATTTGTAGAGTTGTGGGGTTTGCTCTAATTGCCCTTGTTGGGTTTCCACTACTCTTATATTCATTTCGGCCCACCACGTTTGGATCAAAGTTGTCAAATCAATCTATCCTGGTTAAGTGATCAAAGGAAAGGATAGGGTGATTACATGAAGGAGGGGTTGTCAGTTCATTAGTCATTGAATATCAAGAAAGGAGGGAAGTGCTTGAGAGTGGTTTGAATAGGGTGGTTGGGTAAAGCTCAAGAAATTCGTAATATGTTGAAGAAGCAATTTATATTTTTTACGTAGTAGCAGATCCATATGTAGATAATGATCAAGGGTCGATTGGGAATAACGCCTATAATACACATATTTATTTAAGGTTGGTTGACTGAAAGGAATGACCGCCCTTTCAATAGTGGGGTAGGGGAGTGGCTAAGATTGGTCTTGAGGTCATTCTAGGTTGTTTGGAGTGATGTCAAAATTTAGCAAAAGGTTGCAGAGTTGTGGGGTTGGCTCTGATTCCCCCCCTTGTGACGGTGAAAAGCCTGCAATAAAAGATAAAAAAAAGGCATTCCAATGATAACCACTAAAAATAAATAATATCACAAGGCTATTTAAATTTTATTTGTTTCTTTATGGAGTCCCTCCTCTGATTCATCCCCCTTAAGTACTGTTCGTAATATTTTTTTATCATCTCAGCCACTGGTGCATCCCATGAATCATATCCATAGTAGTCCAAACAATAAGGTTGGGGGTTCAAACTAATCCGGGTAGGGTCAGGGTGTGGATATTTTCTAGTGGCATGTGGGAGAGATTTTCCAAACCTTGGTAGAGATGTCAAAACACATACTCTCCTTAGAAAGGCTCTGGGATGTCCTTGACATAATGTTGGGGTGCAAATCAAAATCCAAGTTGTTGGTGTTTGCAACTAAAATCTACACCATCGAAGATAGAGGAGAAAATCATACTAAACTTCTCTGAGCAAAGTGTGAAGGAACTACACCTTTGCAACTCTATCCACGATGGCATAGGAAAGGTTTACCTTTGGAAAAAACACATCCTCCTCTAGTTCATCCCCCTCATGTACCATTATGAATCTCTTATTATTTTTTGTTATACTAATGGAAACAATTTTTTTGTTCGTTAGATTGACTGAACATATCAAAGTGATCTTAAGTGTGGGTTTCTTATAAGTTCTAGAGGTTGTTTGAAAATTTGACATCAACAATCACTTATCTTAATGTTATGCAGTGAAAATATTTGGACTCACTGTAGTAGGACATAATATCATGGCTTGATCTGAATTGGAGCAGATTAGTAATGTTTTGTTAATTCCCATTTATAAATAAACCCAAGATGCTTATCATTTGCTTTTTCAAGTGCTTAAGGATTCAAAACTTTTGCATAATTAACATATTCCCATGAGAGTTTCTTATGTAAATGTTGTAAATAGTTTAACATAAAATCATATGTTGGACAATAGCAATATAACAGTAATGAACATCAATATACAACACACAACAAGCACATGATAAAGGAGTTCACCCCTCTTGGTCTATGTCTCCTTGGTCCAGCGTCCAATGGCTTGGGCCTCTCTATTATGCTCAAATTACAATAAAAGTGTGTTTACAATGATCATATGCCTCTAAAACCCATTTCAATGAGTTCATAATGCACAAAACTACTAGAAATGACTATTTTTGCATCCAATTTGGATAAGAATTGAAGAAGTTATGACTTTTCCTAGTTCTCCCACTATTTGTTCCACAAAATGCTCCAAAACCGGCAGAAAACTACAAATTAGCCCCAAAATCCGCTAATCGGACAACAATTTCTCCACGCCGCAGGACATATTATGTTGGTTGTATTGCAAATCACAATCAGCAGGTTTCGGCGAACTAAATGTCTTGTTTACTCTGCGAAATGTTGCGATTGCGATATCGCGGACTTGTCGGAGTTTTAAACTGTGACATATAACATTATCATGTCTGGGGTATTTCGCATTCAGGACTTAACTTGTGCTGGGACCGATTCTTGTTACTGTTGTGATTACGATATGCGATCGCATCACATCGCATCCCTAACCTTGTCAGGGCCAGGGCTGATACATGTTCTCCCCTTCACCGATTGCGATTGCGATTTGCAATTGCTTCATCACATCACAACCCTGAACCTATCGAGGGCCGATTTGAAACACTTGTTCCACCTACCACTGCGATATTTGATTTGAGAGGGCCAATGGCGGGCTTCCACTTGGCGTCTCCTTATTCGCTAAAGACTTGCCACATCATCCCAATCCTGTCATGTAGGCAAGTGAAACCTAAACTTTGACTTGCTCTAACTTCTGCATATGAACTCGGATTTGAGTGTCGTTCACACCATTGGATTCAGAATGAAGAGATCTTAAATATTAAGCTGAGTTTGAGGATATTTTGACACTTTTATTTTTTAGCATAATTCTGAGCACCTGATCACTTCTCCCCACTGGAAGCCTTTTGGACCCGAAAAGGATCACTTTCAATTATTGAACAAATGAGGGTATTAAACAAATTATTTTGGTAGAAATCACATGAGAGAATTTTTTTGGCCGACGTGTTTCGAACCAGCCAATGTGGTTCATCTTCAGGACCAGATGAGGAACCAAATATAGGCAATGCAATAAATAGATGTAGAGAGCAGCTAACTAGTCATTTGGGAGTAACAACTAGTTTGACTAAAGGCAGAAATTAGTAATTAGGATTTGACCAAGAAAGGTAAGGGAATCTAACTAAAGAATTTAAATTTATAAAAATATTATTAAATTAAATTCTTATTAATATTTAAAATAAAATAGGTAATAATATTATTAATAATTAGTATTATAAACCATGTAGTTATAATATATAAACTTTATCCTTATTAATAAAATAATTATTTTTATTAAATATTCCCTCACCTTCCCCACTTCAATCCATTTGGCCTTTGATGGATGTAAACCTTTGAGACCCACCTGAAGATAATCAATATTTCCCAAGCTAATGCAGGTTTGCAGTGTTCACATAGTCAAGAAGGTGTTAGTGAAACTTCTTCCACTTTTGAAAATGAAAATCTAAGTTTAAATGAGGACAGTCTTGAAATTAGATTTATAGATCAACTAACAGATATTGCTTTCTTTCATGAAGATGATAGGGTTGTCATGTTTGATAATCTTGAAGAATGTTTTATGTTTAAGAATGACTTAGACTATGAATTTGAGGAGTATGAGCCTAAGAGAGACAGTATGCCAGAAATCGAGTCAGAATTTCTCATGCTCGAGGAATTTACAGCCAACACTCAGATAGTAGAAGGTTATACTTCCCTATGCCTTCCTATCAATCAACAACCAACTGTTCTTTCATATCAGAATGAAGGGAGTACTTTTATTTTTGTTGTTGGATCTCAAGAAAAGGTAATGCTTCAGGATTTTCGAGATCCCTTCGGCAGTCTTTTACAAGCATTGGAGAAGATGAATGTTGTCTGGTTTGTTAGCATAAGCCTTGGATTCAATTGTTATTGTGAGTTGCCTACATATACATCATTTTTCCTGCTCGAGGAAAGTGAGAGCGAAATTTCAGTAAGTAGCCATTTGCTAGATTGGTTACACTGGAATGATCTGTTGAAAATAGCAACAAGAAATGATAAAAATAGAATCCAGAATATTCAATTTTAATTTGTCCTTGAATTAAAATTTGAATTTAGTCTCACCAGTTGCTTTAAAATAATTAATTAATTCATTATGGATTAATTAGTTGGATAAATTCAAGTTAAAAGTCTTTATGTAGTCATGCAACAATTATCCCTTAAATTAAGGAGACTATACCTTAATTAAGGAGATAAGATTGAGTTATATTTAAGTTGTAATTAGTTAGCTCAGTTTACTGAGTTAATTCCAGTTAAATTAGTTCCAAACTATTTGAGGAACTAATTGTGAGTTATCAGTCAGTTGATGCATGCATGCACTCAACAAGTGTACTCCAGATAACTGAATATTCTCTCATTAGAAACTCATGCATGTCTATTCTAAGAAAGACCCAATTGAGCTAAATGTCTAGGACAGGTTACTATCATTTGCATGTGTTTTCCTATAAAGGAAACTCATCCATGCAGTCAAGGTAAGGTTCCTTGAGGATTGTGCATTTCTGACAGGGTGTAGGATCAATGTGAGAAATCAGTCTTCCACTTGGTAATAGAGGGATCACCCAGGAGAAACTGCGTAAGGAAATAGGGACTTGGAGGGCAAAGAGGAAGGCTTGTGAGAAGCTTTGATTGCCTGTGAGCATCCAGGAGGATTGTACCGAGAGCTGGCTAGTTGTGAGAGCTAAGGCTTTGTATAATTCTGATGTATTTCCACCTTGTATGATAATATAGATAGTGGGGTTTTTAGCTGAGGCTTTCCCCTGAGTATTTTATGTGTTTCATATGTATTAATTTTTCTTCTTATGGTTATATGTGTTCAACTCTGATTCAGCTCGATCTTTAAGCTTCCGCAAGTTTGATAGTATAAGTAGATTACAGTATTTTGCTTTGGTATATTGCATTATCGAGTTAATCTACAGTCAAATTTTCTACATAGATCTCAGAGGTGGATTTGTAGAGAATTTGCAAGAAATTCTGCATGGTATTAGAGCCTAGTTTATCGGAGCTGTGAACAGTATATGAAGAAGAGAATTTGAAGTTTGAAGTTCGGGGTTGCAGGTGAAAATCGAATTCTTATCATACTTCAAGGTTGGCCAATGGCGTTCTATGGCTTGAGACTCGAGTATGCCTTGGAAGGCAACTCAAATTACATATGGAAAAATAACATGGAGGTTGTAATAGAAGACAACGGCTTGAAGGATTTCATTGATCAAGAAATCCAAAGCCAAGTTCAAATAATGTACAAGAGTTGGCTAAGTGGAAGAAGTGTGTGGCGAGGGCGAGATGGATCATCCTTGAGGGAGTTCGAGACCATATTGTCTCGAGTCTCCATGAGAAGGATACTCCATATTCAATGTGGAAAACATTGAAGGACCTCTACCAGAACAGTAGTGACCAGAGGAAATTGGCGCTCAAGGATAAGCTTCGAAGAATCAAGATGGAGAATGGCAATACTATTTCCACATATCTGAACAAGCTCACCACTTGCAGATATGAGCTTGGAAGTGTGGGAATAACTACTGTCGATGATGATATGGTGAGCCTCACTCTCCTTGGCCTTCCAAAGAGCTGGAATAACTACCAGGACTCTGTGAATGGAAGGGAGAAACCACCGGATTGGGAACGAATGTGGTCGGATCTCATGCAGGAGGAGATCAAGAGGAGCAAACGAGATGTTTCTTCATCCAAGGATGATGATGAAGAAAATATGGCCTTAGCAAGTAAGGCAAGGAAAGGGAAGGGGAAGGCATCCCATTCCGAATCGAATTCTTCTCATGGAGGGAAGAAGGTTGACAAGTCTAAAGTGAGATGATTTAATTGTCACGAGATGGGACATTATGCGACTAATTTCCCATCGAAGAAGTCCAAGAAGGGATCCTTGGATGGATCAAAAGGTGGGGCATTAGCCTCTCAGTTCGAAATGGACTTCACCCTCATCGCATGCATGGTGTCATCAATGATGGGTTGTGGTTGGTATCTTGAAAGTGGAGCCTCATTCCACATGTCCAATGATAAAAGTTTATTCAGTGCCTTGGAGGAGAAAGACCTCAAGATACACATAGAGATGGGTGACGACAAAAGGTTTAGTGTTTCAGGAGTGGGCATGGTTGCTTTTCAGAGTGAGCATGGAACTCCTATCACCTTAACCAATGTGAAGTATGTTCCTGGACTGAAGAAGAACTTGGTATCGGTCGCAATGTTGGAGGACAAAGGCTACGATGTTGTCTTCAGTAAGGGAAAGGTTTTCCTTAGACACATCACCACGAGATAGGTGAAACAGATCGGTTCACAAGTCAAGAACTTGTATGCTCTTGAGGTTCAAGATGCATGCAAAGCCTTGAGGATCAAGGAAAATGTTAGAGACTTGGTGGTTGAGAGGGAGAGTAAATTACCTTTCAACATGCAGTCCCAGACGAAGTCTCAGAAAATTGTGGAGGAGCCACAATTGGAGGAGTCAGCAGAGGGATCACATGCAGCCATACCTCCAGGTGTGAGGTGGGGCGATGTGAAGTGATAGTCTGAAGAAGGCTGAAATGGGGGCAGGCTCCTTGAGGTACCCAGCCTCTTTGATTATACCTTTCTACGAGAGCCCTGACGAGGAGTAGCAGGACTGGATGAGTGGGTAGAGACGGATGCGGATGGAGGAGCAGAGGGAGCTTCAGCATCAAAGGGTGTTTCTAGCCCAATAGGGAGGTTAGTTGGGAGATCAGTTACTTACTTCTCAGTAATTGTGTTGCAGTGCAGCAATGGGCGGCACGATGCAACATGATGAGAGGAGGTGTAGTGCGAATGTAGTGCTAGGAGAAAGGACCAGCAGCAGCACGGATGCAGTGGGAGGAATCAGTGAGATTGATGTAGTCAGAGATCAAAGTGACAGAGGCTAGAGCAATCAGATACTGAATAGCGTGGAGAAGGATTGACAACAGTGCAAAAAGGTTGAGTCAACAGAAGCATAGAGTTTTCATTCGACAGAGGCAATAGTAGTCAGAGACTTTGATGACAGAGGCATCATTCTGATTCCGGTTGGATGTTTTTTTGTTTATGGAGTTGCTGGAGCAACAATACTAGAGAGAATTGTTGCATGCAAAACATTCCAAAGGTTCAGGATCGGGATCGAGTTGTATTCCTTTCTTGTTGAGAGGGAGTGTTGAAAGTAGCAACAAGAAATGATAAAAATAGAATCCATAATATTCCAATTTAATTTGTCCTTGAATTAAAATTCGAATTTAGTCTCACTAGTTGCTTGAAAATAATTAATTAATTCATTATGGATTAGTTAGTTCGAGAAATTCAAGTTAGAAGTCTTTCTGCAATCATGCAATAGTTATCCCTTAAATTAAGGAGATTATCCCTTAATTAAGGAGATAAGATCGAGTTATATTTGAGTTTTAATTAGTTAGCTCAGTTTACTGAGTTAAGTCCAATTAAATTAGTTCCAAACTGTTTGAGGAACTAATTATGAGTTATCAGTCAGTTGATGCATGCATGCACTCAACAAGTGTACTCCAGATAACTGAAGATTCTCTCATCAGAAGCTCATGCATGTCTATTCTGAGAAAGACCCAGTTGAGTTGAATGTCAAGGATAGGTTACTATCAGTTGCATGTGTTTTCCTATAAAGGAAACTCATCCATGCAGTCAAGGTAAGGTTCCTTGAGGATTGTGCAGTTCTGACAGGGTGTAGGATCAGTGTGAGAAATCAATCTTCCACTTGGTAATAGGAGGATCACCCAGGAGAAACTGAGCAAGGAAATAGGAGCTTGGAGGGCAGAGAGGAAGGCTTGTGAGAAGCTTTGATTGCCTATGAGCATCCAGGAGGATTGTACTAAGAGCTGGCTAGCTGTGAGAGCTAAGGCTTTGTATAATTCTGATGTATTTCCACCTTGTATGATAATACAGATAGTGGGGTTTTTAGTTGAGGCTTTCCCCTAAGTATTTTTTGTGTTTCATGTGTATTGATTCTTCTTCTTTCAGCTCTGGTTTAGCTTGATCTTTAAGATTCCGCAAGTTTGATAGTAGAAGTAGATTATAGTATTTTGCTTTGGTATATTTCATTATCGAGTTGATCTACAGTCAGATTTTCTACATAGATCTCAGAGGTATATTTGTAGAGAATTTGCATGAAATTCTACATGGTATCGGAGCCTAGTTTATTAGAGCTATGAACAGTATACGGAGAAGAGAACTCAAAGTTTGAAGTTCGGGGTTGCAGAGGAAAATTGAATTCTTATCATACTTCAAGGTTGGCCAATGGCGTTCTATGGCTTGAGACTCGAGTATGCCTTGGAAGTTAGCTCAAATTACATAGCATGGAAAGATCGCATGGAGGCTGTAGTAGAAGACAACGGCTTGAAGGATTTCATTGATCAAGAAATACCAAAGCCAGGTTCAACTAATGCATAAGAGTTGGCTGAGTGGAAGAAGTGTGTGGCGAGGGCAAGATGAATCATCCTTGAGGGAGTTCGAGACCATATTGTTTCGAGTCTCCATGGGAAGGATAGTCCATATTGAATGTGGAAGACATTGAAGGACCTCTACTAGAATAGTAGCGACTAGAGGAAACTGTCACTCAAGGGTAAACTTCGAAGAATCAAGATGGAGAATGGTGATACTATTTCCACATATCTGAACAAGCTCACCACTTGCAGAGATGAGCTTGGAAGTGTGGGAATAACTATTTCCGATGATGATATGGTGAGCCTCGCTCTCCTTGGCCTTCCAAAGAGCTGGAATAGCTACCAGGACTCTGTGAATGGAAGGGAGAAACTGCTGGATTGGGAACGACTGTGGTCGGATCTCATGCAGGAGGAGATCAGGAGGAGCACATGAGATGGTTCTTCATCCAAGGATGATGATGAAGAAAATCTGGCCTTAGCAAGTAAGGCAAGGAAAAGGAAGGGGAAGGCATCCCATTCCGAATCGAATTCTTCTCATGGACAAGTCTAAAGTGAGATGCTTTAATTGTAACGAGATGGGACATTATGTGACTAATTTCCCATCGAAGAAGTCCAAGAAGGAATCCTCAGATGGATCGGAAGGTGGGGCATTAGCCTCTCAGTTCGAAATAGACTTCACCCTCATCGCATGCATGGTGTCATTGATGATGGGTTGTGGTTGGTATCTTACAGTGGAGCCTCATTCCACATGATCGATGATAAAAGTTTATTCAGTGCCTTGGAGGAGAAAGACCTCAAGATGCGCATAGAGATGGGTGACAACAAAAGGTTTAGTGTTTCAGGAATGGGCACAGTTACTTTTCAGAGGGAGCATGGACCTCCTATCACCCTAACTGATGTGAAGTATGTGCCTAGACTGAAGAAGAACTTGGTATCAATCGTGATGTTGGAGGACAAAGGCTACGATGTTGTCTTCAGTAAGGGAAAGGTTTTCCTTAGACACATCACCAAGAGACAGGTGAAACATATTGGTTCATGATTCAAGAACATGTATGCTCTTGAGGTTCAAGATGCATGCAAAGCCTTAAGGAGCAAGGCAAATGTTAAAGACTTGGTGGTTCAGAGAGAGAGTAAATTACCTCTCAATATGCAGTCCCAGAAGAAGTCTCAGACAATTGTGGAGGAGCCACAATTGGAGAAGTCAACAGAGGGATCACATGCAGCCATACCTCCAGGTGTGAGGTGGGGCAATGTGAAGTGATAGTCTTAAGAAGGCTTAAATAGGGTCAGGATCCTTGAGGTACCCAGCCTCTTTGATTAGACCTTGCTACGGGAGCCCTACCGAGGAGTAGCTGGACTGGATGAGTGGGTAGAGACGGATGCGGATGGAACGGTAGAGGGAGCTTCAACATCAGAGGGTGTTTCTAGCCAAACAAGGAGGTCAGTTGGGAGATCAGTTACTTACTTATCAGTAAATGAGTTGCAGTGCAGCAATGGGTAGCACGATGAAACATGATGAGAGGAGGTGCAATGCGAATGCAATGCTGGGAGAAAGGACTAGCAGCAACATGGATGCAGCGGGAGGAACCAGTGGGATTGATGCAGTCAAAGATCAAAGTGACAAAGGCTAGAGCAGTCAAATATTGAAGAGCGCAGAGAAGGATTGACAACAGTGCAGAAAGGCTGAGTCAGCAGAAGCACAGAGTTTTCAGTCGACAGAGGCAATAGTAATAAGAAGAGCTTCGACGTAAATCACATATAGAAAGACCTTTGTCGACGCGTTTCGAGCCAGCAAGTGTGGCTCATCGTCAGGACAAGTTGAAGAAACAGATCCAGCTTTGCGTGTTAAATAGTATGAGCAGGGCCTCCAACAACTATCTTAGGGAAGCTATTGAGATCAAAAGAAGGCCTAACAATCTCAATAGAGATGACGGCTAGAAGATCAGTAGATGTTGGATCCCTACCCTTTCTTCTTAGTCTCCCCCCCCCCCTCTTTCATCTTTTTCGCTTTTGTCATTCCCCTGGATCCTTCCTATCTCCTATGGTTTATCCTTTTTGGCTCTCGACTCTTTCCAGGCCTTCTCCTGTTTATTTTGTGTCGCTCCTTTTTCCCGGATTGATATTGGTATCTATTATTATAGCTAATATTTATTTACTTATTATTATTATTATTATTGTTATTATTATTTTTATTTTTATTTATCTGATATTATATATATATATATATATATATATATAATTAATTATTTATTTATTTATCTATTAACGAATATATATTATTATTATTATTTTGCTTATTTTTATTGTTGAGTCGTCCCCTTTCCCTAATTATTATTGTTATAACAAATATTTATTTACTTATGTTTTTATTATTATTTATTTATTTATTTATTAGTTCTTCGTAACTAATTTTTATATATATTATTATTATTTTATTATATACTAATTTTATTTATCTATTAAGGAATATATATTATTATTATTATTTTATTATTTTTTGTCACTAATTTTTATATATTGTTAGTATTGGTAATTTATCTATTTATTAACGGATATATATCATTGTTATTTTCTTATTAGTATTTACTTTATTATTTCTTTCATAACTAATTTATATATATTATTATTATTTTTATTTATTTATTTATTTTATTTATTTATAAAAATATATATAAATATTTTTATTTATATATATTGTTATTATTTTTCATCACTAATTTTTATATATTGTTAGTATTGGTAATTTATCTATTTATTAACGGATATATATCATTGTTATTTTCTTATTAGTATTTACTTTATTATTTCTTTCATAACTAATTTATATATATATATATATTATTTTTTTTTTTTTATATAGATTTTTATCTATTTATTTATTTATCTAGCGAATATATATTATTATTATTTATTTATTCGCTGATTTGTATTATTATTATTTATTTTATTTAATTACATTTACCTTGTTTATAAATAAGTTAGGTCTTCAATTTAACTAATTCCCTTTTAATAAAAAATTTTAATTATTAAATTATAGATTTTAACTAATTATTATAAACCCCTTCTTAAATTATTTCATTTATATAATTATATATTTATATTTAGGTATGGTCATTACTATCTTCCTTGAAATAATCAATTTGACTTTTTGACTGTCCCTATGTCAAAGCTAGCCGTTAATCTAGATAGCTGTTGGAGGCCCTACTCATACTATTTAACACGCAAAGCTGGATCTGTTTCTTCAACTTGTCCTGACGATGAGCCACACTTGCTGGCTCGAAACATGTCGACAAAGGTCTTTCTATATGTGATTTACGCCGAAGCTCTTCTTATAACTATTATGGATCACAGAAGTCTCAATTCAACAAGAGGCAATAGTTGTCAAAGACTTTGATGACAGAGGCATCATTCTGATTTAGGTTGAATGTTTTCTTGTTTATGGAGTTGTTGGAGCAACAACACTAGAAACAAGAGATCTAGTCGGAAACACACAGCCAAGAGAAAAACGCGCAGCCATGGTTCGAAGAAGTTTAGCGCCTGCTCCTTATGGAGGAACGTAGAGGAGGGAGCTCCCCTCCCTCCTACAAAAGCATTGTTTCCAGTAGAGGCAAGTCCACTCTGGGCACAGTCAAAGATTCTATGGAAGAGGAACAAAGTAATAATGAAAAGGAGACAGATGGGGGGGCCCAAGGAAAATGTCAGCACTAAAGATAAGGAAGAAGAAGACAAAAGCAAGGGCACAAGGAACAATAAACAAAAGGGACCGTGCAGACCCAAAATGGAGATTACTCCTAGAGTGGTGTTAAACGATCCTGCTCTACAGGAACACAGGGAACATATGGGGACCTACGCTATAATCTACAAGTTTATGGGATTATGGCCCACAGAAAAGGCTTTACAGTTATGGATCAAGTATCACTTGAAACCCAAAGGAAGTATAGACCTGCATCTTGGGTCAAAGGGATTTTTCACTGTGGTGTTCACAAACATCGAAGACAAAGACAAAATATTCAAAGGAGGACCCTACTTTTATGCCGTTGTTGGACTCTATATGCAGCCTTGGAAGATGAAATTTGTGCCAGAGCGGGAGACTTTCTGTTCAGAATCGGTCTGGGTAAAACTTTATTCTCTTCCTCTTGATTATTGGCAAACTGAATCGCTTGCTGCCATAGGCAACAAACTAGGACGTTTTTTCAAAGCTTCGAACGCCACAAGAAGAGGCAAATACACTTCCTATGCAAGGATCTATGTAGAAATGGATCTATCAGGAGCTCTTCCAGATGAACTCATCCTAGAAGTTTTTGATGAGGAATGGGTGCAAACAGTAGACTACGAGCATATCTCGTTCAGATATCATAAATCCCATGAACATGGACACTTGTTCATAGATTTCCCTCTTAGTAAAGCAGACAACAAGGGAAAACCTAAGGAAATGAAGGACACAGATAGCTTCCAGAAAGTGACAAGTAGAGGAAAAGGCAGAAAAAAGGGACCAAGGAAACTTCGTAATGAGGGACAAAGGGTCAGTGAAAATAGGTATCAAGCACTAGAGGAGAATGTAGAAATGGAAAATGAAGACCAATCTATGGAGGATGGCCCTAATGAAAAGGAAACGAAAATGAAAGAAGATTGCTACCTGTTATCACCCCAAGAAACTCTCCTAGGTTGTATCTCAGAGATGCTCGGGAACATTACAAACTCAACAAAATGTTGGATAAATGGTGAATGAATGAAAGAAATGCTACATATTCAAGCCAGATAACCACTTCTACTATGCTTAACCCCAGACATGGGTGAACAACCCCAGACTACAAGGCTTTAGACCACCAATTACTCACAGTTTTAAGGAAAATGTGAAGATGGAGAATATTGATCACACCAGCAAATGCACAGGACCCTGTGATGGCTAGCTGCAACTAGTTAAAAGGTCTGTAAATCTATTCTCTAATGCACAGACAGGATGACAACTCTCTGGCATTAAAATAACAGAAACCTGCATACAAATTCAATGATACATGCTAGATTCTAACACAGAGGTGGGATGATAGCCCCTCTAATGCTAAACACCAAGAGTACATAAAAAATGCACACAGACACAACTTGGAACAAAGAGGAAGAAGTGGAAAGTGAGCAATTAACAACAAAAGAAGCTTGCATTCGCTGAAAATGAAGACCAGAAGCTACAGGTCTCATAGTAGTTACAGTCTCCAGAAGTTGAACTTTTACATCAGAATAACATTCATCAACCTCATTACATCTTTTTTCTGGGTATATATAGAGTTTGTTCACAAAAAATCTCTGCTAACCTATGCGTGGAGGGGTCATAACTGACCACCAACCGCATTTACAATCAGATATGGGCTTTGATACAATTTGATTGCTTTAATGGATCAATTTGACATTTACTGGTACTTTGTTGTCCTTCCTGAACAGGTGAAGTATTATCTGAATAAATTTCAATAACTGCTGCAGTCATTGAACTGTTCAAGGATCGCCCTTCTCGTCCTTGGCCATGCTACTCTTTGAATGAAGTTGTTGAGGATTCAATGCATTGAGTACCGGATCATCTCTTCCTTCTTTGTGCGCACAAAACAGGTCGAAAACACTGAAAAATATATTGAAAATGGACGATGAACTGGGCATGAATGCTGACCGTCGGATAGCTCAGATTGACGGCCTAGATCTCTTGGAGGGCAGCGTCGGGAGGAAACAAAAGTGCAATGGAATATTAGCCGTTAGATCTGGAAAATCGGATGACGGGGATTGGATCTGAGGGGCTAGTGAGCAAACGGGAATGGAGGGACGTGGGCCGTCTGATCCCAAGATGGACAATCGGACGGCTGACGGGCAATAGATATGATCGCGGGTTAACAGGCGGGGAGCTGTACAGGAAGGGCGGTAAGCGGTTTCCCCGCACCGCTTCGGAAGCTATGGTGGTTTTCGTACTGCGGGGCCCGATGAAGTTAAATTGTGCCACGTGGCTAACGGGGCGTTGAGAAAACTGCTTTCCCCGCTGACTAACGGATGCGCGGTTTATGGGAGCAGGGACTGCACACATCGTTGGATCATGGCTATGGATAATCAGACGGTCACGGTTAATCGTGCACATTTATTAAATGATGTGACAGGTGAGGGCCCGACAGGTAATGATTTTTATTATATGCGCGCGTTATAAAGGGTTAGGACTTTAGCGCCATAGACTAAATGAAGAATGGGTTTATACGAGGTTATTAACGGGTTATCAGGGTTTATAAGGTTTATAAACAAAAACGCCCGGGAGCTAAGTAAATAAGGGTTTGTGAGGAAGTTTAGCGTAAAACGGAGGAATGGGGAGCCATAAGGGTGCAAGCGGAGTGATAAGGGAAGAGGAAAGTTATGGTGTGAGGTAACATTATCGGGGGTTTTATAGGGTTTATAAAAGACAAAAAGAAATAATGGAGTTAAGAGAATAAGGAGAATGAAAGGAAAGAAGGAAATGGAGGTAGCGGGGTTATAGGAGAAAAGGGAAAATGATGGAGAAAGCATGAAAAACTGTTGCCAGCCTTATACAACCAAACCAGCACTGCTCAACACCTATTTTGATCCATCAAGTATCAAAGAACATAGCAGAGCTAACACTGGCTCCTTCTGGGGATGAGATCCTCCCTATGAGGTCTCAAGAACCTGTAGACCAATGCCTTTCTAGCTGAAAACAAATTAGCCAAAATTTTTAGTGTTCCATTTGGCATGGAGTTTATTGCATCTATACTAAAACTGATAAAAACACAATATGTACAACCTTTAAGGCCAAAGACCTTAAACAACATAAACTTTCAAAAACCGCCCATTAACTGGGCCATCAAAAATTGTCTCTCCTCCCATACTTTTCAGTATGAAGGTGTTGTTCCCTTGAATTTGTGAAATGATGAAAGGCCTGATGAGCCCCAAAAATGGACAATTATTTGGGCTCATTCAACCTCCTAATTTGACTTAATCCACCATTCTCATTAGTTTATTGCATGTTTTTTATTATATTTATGTTAATAGAGTGAATTTGGTTAGTCATTATGCCAACAAGTCTAATGGGTGCTTTGTGTAGCCTTTTTGGTCAACTTGGAGACAAAATTGAAGGTCTTAATGAGCACTTGGCAGCCAAATTCATGGGAGAACAAGCTAGAGGATTTGTAGGAAGGTGTCCCCTTCATTTATGGGCCCTTACCTTGAATTCTCCACCATCAGCTCGGAGTTCAAGGGCCACCGAATCAATCATCACAAGGGCAGCCAAGCAAGTCAAGTAGGACTGCTGTTAACTCCAAGTTTTGGGCAGCCGAGTCCCTAAAGTTTAGGAAGACTGTTGGGTCCTCAATTTGTATAAATAAGAAGGCTTAGGGCCTCATTTTGGTTAGCCAGTGGATGTTAACTAGTTATCCAGTAGATAGTTAGCTAGTGGTTAGTCATTTTGTAGCCAATAGTTAGCTAGTTTATAGTTCGATTTGGATGCAATAGATTAGCTTTGCTTTTAGCTCATTCTCAAGCTCTCCTTGTGGACAGTTTTGATGTAACTCTTCATTCTTGATTAATAAAGATGAATCCAGCTTTGCACCAACTCTAAATCTCTCTTGGGAGGCTGTAGCTCTTGGGGTTGGGCCCATCTCAAGCGCCCAACACCTCCCTTGTTTATCTTTATGTGTGTTCGCTGCATTCTTAAAATAAAGTCTGCTCTTTAGATTTAATTCGTGCTTTGTTACTTAGGTTGCTTTTGATGGTTGAAGTAGATTTTTATGTTTAGGATGGATTGGTAGGAGTTAGTCATGCGTTTATCTCTCTTTGATAATTTTTTGTTCACATGCTCTACGTGATTCTTGTCATGAATAAGGTTGCTGTTCACTGATCTCATTAAACTGTTAGATAGATCATCTAATATTTTGATTGTATGCAAGACGTAGTTGGTTTGATCAGGTAAACACTATGCAGGGCACCTTCATCACCTCCTCATTCATCTGAGCCTCGTCCAGATCAGCTCCTCCATCACCAAGTCTGTTTCCTCATCTCCCATCTGCTCTTTTTCCAAGTAACCCTACCTTCTTGCTTTTCCATTGCCTAAACCTTCTTTGATGCAAGCTAGACTTCCACACCCTCTCATCAACTCTATCCATCAATCCTTGGGTCATTTCAGGCCCCTACCCTGCCTCCCTATCCATTCATGCACCTTACCTCACTCACCCATGCTCCGAAATTCCATTACAGAACATCCTGTAGAAATCCCAGAACATCCTGTAGAACCCTTGCAGACTTCCTGTAGAAGCTCATAAACACGGTTCCTTGGCAGCCAAACTTTGTGAGACTCTTTGGAAGGGTGTTAGGGACCCCTTAGACCCTCTCTGAACCTTCCCAACCTTTCCCAAGCATTTCTCCTCCTTGATCCACCTCTGCACAGTGAAAAGCTAGTTAAAAGCACATGCATGATAATTCTAATAACTTAATCAAAAATACAAAAAGATGTTTTCTTCAGATAGTGATAACTTAGACACATGCATTTTACCTTCCTAGAAGTAATGGCATCTCTTCTCGTAGTTTGCATTCTCATTTTTGCATCAGTAGGACTAGTTGGTAGAATTAGGGTTTGCTAGGGTTTGTATTTCTTTTTGGCTTTCAGTTTCTTTCCGCAAGTAGATTAGCTTCCTTTGAGTTAGCTTTCATCTATCAGTTAAAAAGCTTCTTCTAAGAGTTCATAGAAGTTGGCTTGAGCCCCTAGCGGACTTGTGCCAGCTGACCAAGTGACAACTGCGGCAAGAGCTAGTACTTGTGCATACAGCACTATCGCTTCCAAGTTTGTTACGAACTACCGGGTTGATAAAATTAAAGAAGGGAGTTCCAGGAGTTGTAGCATTATTGCTACAATACTGGAGCCCACCATCTTTTTGGCACCGTTGCCGGGGAAGCGTCAGAGTATTGGTGATTGTCGCTTTTCTTCTATTTTCCACTACAATCTTCTGCTAAGTAGTTTATTTCATTTCCATTATGCAATTTCGTTTATGCAAAAGTAGATTAGCATTCTCCGCTTTCATAGATTAGCATTTCAATTCCGCAATTTCAATTCTGCAAGCGTAGATTAGCATTTCAATTCTGCAAGCGTAGACTAGCATTTCATTCCTGCAATTTCATTTGAGCAAAATAGATTAGTCCTTTCCTGCTTTCATTTCAATTCCGCATTTTCATTTTAGCAAGATAGTTAGTTGCAGTTCAATCTATTTCAGTTTTGTAGGTAGAAGTAGAAAAAAGCAAAAATCAACCAAAAATATTTCATTTCATGCCTTGTAGGAGTAGAAATAAGTTAGAAAAATGATTGCACAACACCCCCCTTTGCTTCACACAGCCAACCTTCGCTCTTCTTCGATAGCTGTGACTAAGAAGAACCCCTGGGTGGACATCAAGACATATCTGAAGAACCTCTAGGGGAGAAGAAGAAGAAACCATTCCTCTGGAGCAAATGGCTACAAGCAGGAATGTTGGGAGTAGTACCTTGTCCCAACACGAATTTGCAAATCAGCTGGAAGATTTCAAGAGTGATATGAGGCAGTTTCTTGCCATGCAACTGGATACCTTGCGGATCCAAAAGAAGCAAGAAGAAGCCAAGAGGGCTTTGGCCATTTTTTGTCCTAGGTGCACTAGAAAGCATCCTAGGAATGAATGTCCAATGCACTCTCTAGAAGTGTGTTTCATCTGTGAAGAATACCATCCTACGAATCAGTGCCCTCCTTGCCTGGACTCAAAGCTGCATACCAGAGAGCCAAAGGAGCCACTGAATCACTCTGTTATATGAACCAAAGGAGGCCACATGGACCCATACCCTACCAGAAGGGAGTGCAAGGGACATCCGAGACCTATTATGACCCCTATCAAGCCACTTTCATGCCTTCTTGGGGTCCCCCTGCTCATCCTTCCTGGTTCACACCTCCTCCTTGTTCCTTCACAGATCCATATTATGCCCAACCAGTTGCTCATTCATTTCACTCTTATGCTCAGCCACAACCTCAGTGGAATGCACCTTATCAGGGGTGGAGGCCCCAGTACAACTCTCATACCACTCGTTTTCCTCCACCACCTGCTCAACCGAAACCATCACCTCCTCCTCCACCAAGGCAACCCCAAATGCCTACCCAACCACAACCCCATCCACATCCATCTTAAATACACACCTCCACTCAACTACCCGTACCACCATTTCCAAAACCATACAATGGAGCAGCTCAACCCAATTGCAAAGCTGAGGCACAACATGTGCAAATGACTCCTTTTGAGCTGAATGATGTTCACCAAAGCTCAGGAAGAGTGTTGCAAAACAGAGATTATATTGACAACATTGAAGGACCAAAGGAAAAAGAAGATTCCAAAGAGGAGATCAAAGAACCATGGGCTGCACTTGATGAAGAGAAGAGATCAAAATCAGAGATCAAGAGAGTTCCTTCATGGTTACCATCAAATCCTCCATGTATTCAAGAGAAAGATCAGCAAAAAGAGGAAGATGAGAAAGTCATGTTAGAAGGTGACATGAAACATGATCCAGATCAGCAAAAGAACCAAGGATATCAGAGCTATATTGAGATATGGTTTCAGACAGTCACTAAGTTGCAGCAGTACTCTCTTCCTTAGCTATGTTTGATCCCTTCAAGGTCAGATCATTTGGTCTCTGAGATCTGGATACCTATCCAAGCATGCATTTCGAGCCTCCACATCATTTTGTCTCTAATCTCGATGTGCACATGGCTCCATTGGAAGTATTCTTATACTTGAAAATGATTTTGTTTTTCAAGTAGGGTAGGGTAGAAAAAAAAAAGAAAAAAAAAAAAGAGAAAAAAGAAAAAGAAAAAAATGAAAAAAGAGGAAAATAGAAATCTAAGGTGAAAACCTCCTCGGAGGCGCCTTAGATTGGCTCATTGATTGAAAACCTCCATGAGGCGGTCAATGGGTTGGAAAAAAAAGAGAAAAGAGAATAAGATCTTTGGGTGAAAACCTCCCTTGGAGGCGCCCAAGGCAGGAAATTAGGGTGAAAACCTCCATGAGGCGCCCTAGTTGTTTTTCAAAAAAAAAAAAAAAAAGAGAAAAAGAAAAATAAAAATAAAACTAATTTCCATTGGCTAATTGCAGGTTGCAAGAAGGATGTTTCATGACAGGAGGAGCACTCAAATCAAGGTTAAAGGAATTTTTCTTGTGCCTTCTACAGGAAGCTCTGTATTTCTACAGGAAACATCCTGTAGAACCTTTGGACGAACCAAATTCAAGTCTAAAATGGAATCTGATGGTGGGAATCTGTTGATTAGGCCTACAAGCACTTGTGTGTCCATCCCTTGCCTTTCTCCATCATTTTTTCCACCTCATTGTGCTTCTACAGGAACTTCCTGTAGAAATTGTGGGAAACTAGACATGGATTTCAAAAAGTGGTTTGGCGAACATGGTAGCTTCCTCAAGGGTTCAGAAGCCCTCATGCAATCTTTCAACTCCTCCTCCATCATCTCCATACCTGCATCACAGACCAAGCTCAGTTTTCCCTTCCATGCAAACACTTGCAAAATGCCTTGAAGAAAAAACACATGGAACAAAATTTGTTTTTGCCATAACTTGAAAACCATGCATCCATTTGACAAACCGTTTTATGGGGAATTGTACAAGGGTGATGAGAACATGCCTGAGCAGTTTCATGCCGTTCCGGTGCACGGTTTCTAAGAAATCAACCTCCATCACCATCAGCCATTTTTGCATTTTCTCCATATCTGTGCATCCGTTTCAAAACCTGTTTCATAAGGATATGCATGTGAGTGATGGTAACCTACCCAAGCAGTTTCAACAGATTCCGATGCACGGTTTCCGAGAAATCGATCTCTGAAATCTTCAGCCATTTTCCATTTTTCTCGAAATCTGTGCATCCATTGATCACGATTTTGCTATGGGAGATGCATCATGATGATAGAAACATGCTCAGCAAGTTTCAGATCAATCCGCTTTACCGTTTGGGAGAAATGGCGAAAACAAGTTCTGGTTCTGTGACATTGCAGCAGCAGCAGCTTGAAGGTGCAGATTTGAACGTGGAAACAAATGCATGCAGCTTAGATCTGGTCAGAGGACACCTGCACAAGTAAAAACAATCAAAAATCATCAGCCAAGCCCTCATGCAACCAAAGGATCCAAGCATGCAGCAGCAGAACATGAGCATGCAACAGCAAAAAGCTTCACAAGCAGCCGTTTGACTTCAGGTACGTGACTAAACCTTGTTCATCTATTGCATGAATCTAGTCTAAGCATTGCATGAACGAATGGAATGGTGAAATTAAGCCATGAATTTAGCAAGACACCCAGTTCTCTAGCATTCACGAGAAAATCACGCAGCATGCGTGGATAGTCATTCACGTGGAAGTTGAGAAACACAGGCAATGGAAGATTTGTTGAACTTCAGTGCACAGGGCATCAATTGATTAACAAATAGAAGAAGACATGCATTTCATGATAGCACAACAGTTCATATGGGCCAGCACACGTTTTTGCCACCTCACTCCACCAAAAATCACGCAGAATTAATGAGCGCTCAGCCGAAACTCATAGACTGCTGTTAACTTGCACTTGCATCATGTTCAACTGAAGTATACATCCTCTGCTTCCTCAAAATGATTAACCTATCATCCTTCGCTGATTGTTTTGGCCTGTTTAAAATTCTCCAGCATACCAAGATCGTGCAGAGGCGCAGAGACATCCTATGGAATCCGGCTAGCATTCTACAGGAAGATGTTTTACAGGAAAATACAGCAGAGTCTTCCAGGGCAGAGTAAGCTGCTTGGCTTTCAGGCGGAACTGGGGTGGAGCTCTCTGATGAGATTTGTGTTTGCGCTCGCTTCTCATACACCTCAATCTCAATCTGAAGCTATTCCCAATAGGAACTGATCTCTCTTTCATCTCTCAGCTCGAGGAGGCTAAAAAGATCACCAAGTTGCAGAGTTGGGGGAGGCTTATAATAACGAGACATCCACATCTGTTTTGGGTCCATCTGAGTCCTACACAGTATAGACAAGTACCCAGACGGTGCTCAGGTCCGGAAACCAATTGGGTTTTCCGAATATTGATCAGATCTGATTTTTCAAGCCCTCTTCAGCTATGGTCGAAACACAAACATGGACGAGGCGGGGCAGTAATCCAAAGCTTGAACAAGAAGTTATTGGCATACCTCCAACTCCAACAGGAGAAGGAAAATATGGTGCATTTCCTGTGTCCCAGACTATTACAACAACTCTCATTATTGCAGCTTGGTACTCTTCCAATATTGGTGTGCTATTGCTTAACAAATGCCTACTTAGTTTTTGGATGCAGATACCCAATATTCCTCACAATGTTGCACATGTGTGCCTGTCATTTTATGGTTTTCTGGCAATTTCATGGTTAGAGATTGTACCAATGCAGTTCATCGTCTCCAGGAGACAGTTTCTTGAGATATTGGCATTGAGCTTCATTTTCTCCTTCTCGGTTGTTTGTGGCAATATTTCTCTGCGCTATTTGCCAGTCTCCTTCAATCAAACTATTGGGGAAACAACTCCCTTCTTCACAGCAATATTTTGCATTTATAATAACATGTAAGAGGGAGTCTTCTGTGGTTTATATGGCCTTGGTGCCTGTGGTATTTGGCATTGTTATTGCAAGCAACAATGAGCCATTATTCCACCTTTTTGGCTTTTGGTTTGCCTAGGATCAATTGCTGCCAGAGCATTGAAATCAGTTGTTCAGGGGCTCCTGCTTACCTCTGAGGCAGAGAAGCTTCACTCTATGAATTTGCTCATGTACATGGCACCAATTGCTGCGCTGTTATTGCTTCCTGTTACTCTTTTTGTGGAGGGTAATATATTAGCTATTGCTATTGAAAAAGCCAAAAGAAAACACCTTTATCATATTCCTGTTGCTTGGAAACATGACCATGGCTTATCTTGTGAATTTAACCAACTTCCTTGTCACAAAACATACGAGTGCCCTCACGTTGCAGGTTTTAGGAAATGCCAAGGCCACCATTTCTTCCATATGATTGCATATACTTGCACACTCATAACAAGGCTGAGAATTCACTAGGAAAAGCAGCAGGCAGTGGGAAGAAGAAAAGAAGCATGGTTTCATGACAGAGAAGAGGACATCACTTTAGAAGCTTGGCATGAAAAGGAGGCCACCAGGGCCGACAAAGATGAGGAGAGAGATTGGTTGCTCAGAGGATGAGCAACACTTTCAGTAGGGGGGTGATGATGAGCCCCAAAAATGGACAATTATTTGGGCTCATTCAACCTCGTAATTTGACTTAATCCACCATTCTCATTATTTTATTGCATGTTTTTGATTATATTTATGTTAATAGAGTGAATTTGGTTAGTCATTATGCCAACAAGTCTAATGGGTGCTTTGTGTATCCTTTTTGGTCAACTTGGAGACAAAATTGAAGGTCTTAATGAGCACTTGGCAGCCAAATTCGTGGGAGAACAAGCTAGAGGATTTGTAGGAAGGTGTCCCCTTCATTTATGGGCCCTTACCTCGAATTCTCCACCATCAGCTCGGAGTTCAAGGGCCACCGAATCAATCAGCACAAGGGCAGCCAAGCAAGTCAAGTAGGACTGTTGTTAACTCCAAGTTTTGGGCAGCCGAGTCCCTAAAGTTTAGGAGGACTGTTGGGTCCTCAATTTGTATAAATAAGAAGGCTTAGGGCCTCATTTTGGTTAGCCAGTGGATGTTAGCTAGTTAGCCAGTAGATAGTTAGCTAGTGGTTAGTCATTTTGTAGCCAATAGTTAGCTAGTTTATAGTTCGATTTGGATGCAATAGATTAGCTTTGCTTTCAGCTCATTCTCAAGCTCTCCTTGTGGACAGTTTTGATGTAACTCTTCATTCTTGATTAATAAAGATGAATCCAGCTTTGCACCAGCTCTAAATCTCTCTTGGGAGGCTGTAGCTCTTGGGGTTGGGCCCATCTCAAGTGCCCAACACCTCCCTTGTTTATCTTTATGTGTGTTCGCTGCATTCTTAAAATAAAGTCTGCTCTTTAGATTTAATTCGTGCTTTGTTACTTAGGTTGCTTTTGATGGTTGAAGTAGATTTTTATGTTTAGGATGGATTGGTAGGAGTTATTCATGCATTTATATCTCTTTGATAATGTTTTCTTCACATGCCGTACGTGATTCTTGTCATGAATAAGTTTGTTGTTCACTGATCTCATTAAACTGTTAGATAGATCATCTAATATTTTGATTGTATGCAAGACGTAGTTGGTTTGATCAGGTAAACACTATGCAAGGCACCTTCATCACCTCCTCGTTCATCTGAGCCTCGTCTAGATCAGCTCCTCCATCACCAAGCCTGTTTCCTCATCTCCCATCTGCTCTTTTGCCAAGTAACCCTACCTTCTTGCTTTTCCATTGCCTAAACCTTCTTTGATGCAAGCTAGACTTCCACACCCTCTCATCAACTCTATCCATCAATCCTTGGGTCATTTCAGGCCCCTACCCTGCCTCCCTATCCATTCATGCACCTTACCTCACTCACCCATGCTCCGAAATTCCATTACAGAACATCCTGTAGAAATCCCAGAACATCCTGTAGAACCCCTGCAGACTTCCTGTAGAAGCTCATAAACACGGTTCCTTGGCAGCCAAACTTTGTGAGACTCTTTGGAAGGGTGTTAGGGACCCCTTAGACCCTCTCTGAACCTTCCCAACCTTTCCCAAGCATTTCTCCTCCTTGATCCACCTCTGCACAGTGAAAAGCTAGTTAAAAGCACATGCATGATAATTCTAATAACTTAATCAAAAATACAAAAAGATGTTTTCTTCAGATAGTGATAACTTAGACACATGCATTTTACCTTCCTAGAAGTAATGGCATCTCTTCTCGTAGTTTGCATTCTCATTTTTGCATCAGTAGGACTAGTTGGTAGAATTAGGGTTTGCTAGGGTTTGCTAGGGTTTGTATTTCTTTTTGGCTTTCAGTTTCTTTCCGCAAGTAGATTAGCTTCTTTTGAGTTAGCTTTTGTCCATCAGTTAAAAAGCTTCTTCTAAGAGCTCATAGAAGTTGGCTTGAGCCCCTAGCGGACTTGTGCCAGCTGACCAAGTGACAGTTGCGGCAAGAGCTAGTACTTGTGCATACAACACCGTCGCTTCCAAGTTTGTTACGAACTACCGTATTGATAAAATTAAAGAAGGGAGTTCCAGGAGTTGTAGCATTATTGCTACAATACTGGAGCCCACCAAGGCACTGTCCAGAAAGCATCAAATTTCCCATGATTTCCTTTCTTTTCTTTTAATGCATCCCACTTCAAAACCAAGTCACCAGCATGAAAATTATCTGTTTTTGCCTTCTTGTCAAAGGCTTCCTTAACCTTTTTCTGATGTGTTGCAGCCTTTTTAACCAACTGTTCTCTAATCTGATGTAACTCTACCAAATCAGTGATCCTCTTTTCCATATCTTCTTCCTCGTCCTGCTCTTCTTGAAGGAATTTTGCCACAGGAAGAGTTAGTTGAATTGGAAATACAGCCTCAATGCCATATACCAGCTTTAAAGGAGAATTCCCTATGGATTTTTTAATGGTCACTCTGTCAGCCCATAGTGCATACTTGAGCTTGGAATCCCAATTCTTTTTATTGTCCTCTAACAGCTTTTTAATTATCGTGATCAAACTTTTATTAGAGGATTCTGCCAAACCATTTCCTTGAGGATAATATGATGTGGAATGAACAAGTTTGATACCCATAAAATCACACATTTCCACCAGCTCTTTTGCCCTGAAGGCTGTTGCATTATCTGTGATTAATTTATATGGACAACCAAATCTGTTGAAGATATTTTCTGTCAAAAACTTCATGACCACATTATGATCAGCCTTCCTAGTAGGGATTGCTTCAATCCACTTAGTAAAATAGTCAGTGGCTACTAATATCCACCTGTGCTGGCCACTGTAATGTGGATTGATTTCTCCAATAAAATCTAAGCCCCACTGCTGAAAAGGTCCTTTTGCATGTATTGGTTTTAGGGGCAGGGACTTCAACTGTTGTTTTCCTTCAAATCTTTGGCACCTGTCACAAGATTTAACAAAATCAAATACATCAGAAAATAAAGTGGGCCAATAGTACCTAGCTGTGAGGATTTTATGGGTTGTAGTTTTCCAATAATGATGCCCTCCACACATGCTGTTATGAAACTGGTACATAACTTATTTTAACTGTTCTTTGTCCAGACACCTCAAAAAGATTCCAGATGGAGCCCTCCAGTTGAGCAGATTTTCCATAATGCAAAATTTTGCTACTCTAAGTTGTAAAGTTCTAGCTTGACTTTGAGTAAATCCTGAAGGGATTTCTAGCTTCAGCAAGAAATTAATTATTTCAGCATACCAATCACAAGAAGCTAGATTCTCGGCCACTGACCACTTTCTCTCTGTTTTAGTTGTTTCTTCCTCTTTATCTGTCTGACCATTTTCTGCAATTGTGCATAGGAAATCAATATCTAAAGACCTGCAATTTTCTTCAGCCAATAACTTGGCAAGCCCCTGACCTCTTACCAGCTTAGTGGGCTTCAGCTCTATATTAAATTCTATCATTTTTGCAATCCATTTTGCCCTTCTTCCATCAGCATCAGGTTGTGTCAAGACATCTTTTATTGCAACAGAGGGTACATATGCAACTATCTTTGAATGCAAGATATAAAATGTGAAAACTTTCAAGGATTTAATAAGAGAATATGTATGTTTTTCAATAATATCGTACCTCAATTCAGCATCCCTCAAATTCTTGCTGAAAAATGCTACTGTATGTTCTGAACCTTCTTCATCTGCCTGCAATAACACTGCTGCAATGGTTTCTTCAGAGGCAAATGAAAATACATGAAACTCCTTGCTATAATCTGGACTTATTAATGTGGGAGCCTCCATTATAGCTTTTTTAATAGACTCAAATGATTTTCTTGCTGTATCAGTCCATCTGACCTCTGCTTCTTTCTTCAACATGGAGGTAATATGCTTCACTAATTCAACAAAACTTGGTATAAACCTCCTGTCAAAATTAATTTTGCCCAGAAAGGACTAGATATCCTTCTTTGATCTAGGGAAAGACAGACTTTGTATTGCTTTGACTCTTTCTGGATCAATCTAAACACCTGCAGCAGACACAATATGTCCTAACAACTTGCCTTCATTTAAAGCAAATTGATATTTTTTGGGATTGACTGAAATTTCAAACCTCATGCACTTCAGAAACACTTTTTTCAAATGTTGCAAATGATTTTGATGGCTGTTGGAGTAAACTGTTATATCATCAAGGTAGATAAGCACAAATTTGTCCTTCTCTCCCACAAATGCTATATCAATATCTCTCTGAAAGGTGGCTCCAACATTCATCAATCCAAATGGCATTTTGGCATACATAAAAGTGCCCCAATGAGTGGTGAATGCAGTCTTTTCTTGATCATCTGCATGCACAACAATCTGATTAAAGCCTGAAAAACCATCCAAGAAAGACATTACTTTGGCTCCTGAGGCTTTTTGCAGAAAATGCTCCATCTTTGGCAAAGGATGGTTATCTTTCTTGGAGCATTTATTTAAATTTCAGAAATCAACACACAATCTGATTTCTCCACTCTTCTTCCTTACTACCACTAAGTTGGCCACCAATTTTGAATACCTGAGAGGGACTATGATCTTGGCAGCCAGCAAATTTTTAATTTATTTCTCAATTAGAGGAAGAAGAATAGGATTTATTGGTCTTAGCTTCTATTTGAATGGAATAGTATCTTTCTCCAGAGGGATTTTGTCCTGAATTATGTTCTTATCATACGTTTTCAGATCACTATACTACCATGCAAACACATCAGCAAACTGCCTCATTAAATTGCAGTATTCAACACTTTGATCAACAAAGAAATAAGTGGACAAATTTACATATTTAGGCTGACCTAGACTTCCTATATCATGCTTACAGACTACAGATTGGTCTTCTTTTTGGGCGGCTTTGTAAGGCACATCATTTTGATCAAACAGTCTTTCAAGAGGAATTAGACCCTTAGGAATATGATTACTAGGAAGTTGGACAATGTTATTTTTGCCAATTTTATTTCTAAGCTGGGATTGGGGGTTTTCTAACAAGACATCATTTTCTCGGTCAATTTGCATTTCAGAGAACTCATCAATGACTTTAAGGAACCTACTTACCTCATCATCATCATCAAAAACTTTCCAATGGTGGACATTATCAGGCAAGGATGGTCTATACTTCACTTGGACTTCATACACTAGTCTGAGAGGCATTGGAGGGATAAATAGACTAGCAGACACAGCAAGGGAATCAGCAAGCTGATTTTGGGCTCTAGGAATGTATGAAATACAGAAATAATCAAAAGAATCTCTGATTCCCCATACCTCATCTCTGTATGCTTTCAGCCTTGTGTGCTTTGCTTGAAATGTTTTATTTACTTGCTGGATAATCAAATCAGCATCTCCAAATACCTTTATACTCTTGATTCCTCTGTCTTTTGTTGCATTAAGGCCCAATAGCAGAGCTTCATATTTTGCTATGTTGTTTGTGACATGAAAAGCCAGCTTAAAAGACAATTGAATGCTTTCTTGTTGTGGATATACTAGCACCACCCCTGCTCCCGCAGTCTCCCTGGAACATGCTCCATCAATAACTTCCTTGCTCTTGCTTGACCTGAACTGTTGATTTCCTGGTCTGCATTGAGGCTTTCTGATTTTCTTCTATTTGGAGAATACATGCTCCAAAATCAGTGTCCACTACATAAATGGGATGATTTGTAGGATTCTTCTCATCACTAATGATGTATGCCAATTGTGCTTCTCTATACAATCTCCTGCTTTCTCCTCCAAACACTGGGACAGTGGCATAAGATAGATCATTCTGTAATGTCCCACCTAGTCTCTTAATCCACCCTCTAGATAGCAGTGTACCAAACTTAAGAGGGACATCTGCTACCACAATATCCATCATCATACTCTTCATGGGTAGCTGAGTTAAGGTAATGGCCAGATCTTTAATCAATCCAAGACATTTAACCTTCCTTGAATCAAAAGAAAATAAATCATGATAGGGTCTAGTGATATCAAGGCCTAACTCTTCCATGACAACTTTAGGCATTAAATTATGGCTGGCCCCTGTGTCTAGCAGGCAATTGTGGAGGATTTTTTCATGAATGGTCAATGAGACATAAAAATATGGAGAATTATTATCAGCAGGTTCAATCATGGGGCTAAGCACAATGGCAGGCTTGTCATCTTGCAAATTAACAGAGTCAGTGGAGGTGTGTTTGGTTTCTAGCTCAAGGGCTTCAAGGATAGGCTTCCTAAATACTTCACTCTTCACCAACTCAACCAGAGGCAAAGATATTTTCAATTTCTAAACTTCTGACTCAAAGCTGAAAGAAGAAGATAACTTATCAGAATCTTTTACCTCTTGAACTGGAGCTTTGAGGATAATTGGATCAACAGTTGGTCTTCTTTGCCTAGTATTCTTTGATTCTGCTTGGGCAGCAACTCTTTGGGCAGGGTTCTCTTTGAAAATTTTTGCATTGGACCTCAGATTATATTTCTGCTGCTGTTTAGCTTGTAGGACAACTTCTCTATCCCATTCTTGACTATCTTGTTGCTGCAGCAATTATTCTTCATAAGCAGCCAAAGTCAAAAATGCAACATTGCCTTTATCCTCCATGTAGTGAATTTCATCCTCATCTTCTTCAAATTGTTCCTTCTCCATGACTACATTTTGGATAGGAGCTTTAACTTTCTGATCTTCTTTTGAATCTTCACCCCTCTGCATTATTTGTAACCACTCATTTGCTCTTCTGAATGGATTGGGGTTTCTTGGAGCAAATGTGTTCTGCTGCCTTGTTTTCCCTGAATTCTGTTCAACTTTCAGCTTAGAAATTTCAGCAGCCAATGACTCTATCATCTTATTCATTTTGTCTAATTTAGGCTTTGAAGATGATGCAAAAGAAGTAGAAGCCTGACCTCTCTACCTCCTTCTGTCAGCTTGACTTTTTAGCTTTTCAGCAGCCATTATATTAGACTCTACTTCTAGGGCTGCATCCTGCATGTCTGCCAGCGTAGCACTATCAATAATAGGCAGAAATCAGAGTCAAAAGCATTGGCATAAGTGAGTTTGGCAGAGGTGGGAGTAGGTTTTACTTCATTTGGTATCTTACTATACATTCGATTGAATCTTTTATTAAAATCAGGCAAAGATTCACCATTTTCCCTCTTCAGATTACTAAACTCAGTATGATAATACAGCAAGTCTTTTTTATCTCCCCATTGCTTCAAAAACGCATCATCTAATGCTTCAATATCTGTTATTGATCTCTAGGGTAATTCTCTAAACCATTTCCTAGCCTCTCCATCAAGGCTCTGGACAAAAACTCTCATCCATGCATCATTTTCACTTATATCTAAATTATCAACATAACTATAAAAAGCTTCAAGATGTTCTTCTGCTGTCACTCCCTCTGTTCCAGTGAATTTAGGCATATATTTTTGATATTCTCCCACAGGCATAGGATTTAAAGGAACAAGCAAGACTAAAGGTCCATATCTAGCAGCAACAATTCTTTCTATCTTCGTAGGAGCTTGTTGGCCTGCCATAATTGGGATATGTGGAAGGATACTGGCAGATTGAATAGTAGGAAGTAATGTGATGGATGGTAGAGGAAAAGGGATGTTTTGGACTGAATGGGAACCTTTCTTTGGACTGAGATTCAAAGGGGAACTAACTACACAAGGCGTTGAATTAATCTATGAAGGAATTTCCTTATTAACAGTGTTGGGCTCTAAATCTTCAAACTGTATATCTTCAGCTACAAATTTATCTTTCAGAGATGAATGAGATTTCTTAGGCTTACCTAATCCTGAGGCCCCTTTTTGTGATGCTTTATTCAATTTAACAGTCCTCTCAGGATCAGGCACTAGTTCAGCTAGTGATTTCTGAGGATTTCTTCTAGTATGTCTCACAAACTGAGCCAGAACTTCAATGTGGAGTCGCCAAAGGATGGTATTCCTCCAGTGGAGTCACCAGATAGATTATTACAACCAAAAACTGTGTGCAAACCTTGTCTATCATCAAAGCTTGAAGCTGTGTCGTTCTCCCAGGGAAGCTGAGCTTCAATTCTCCTCTCTCCGGCAACGGCGCCAATTAATGTTATCACCCCAAGAAACTCTCCTAGGTTGTATCTCAAAGATGCTCGAGAACATTACAAACTTAACAAAATGTTGGATAAATGGTGGAGGAATGAAAGAAATGTTGCATATTCAAGCCAGATAACCACTTCTACTATTCTTAACCCCAGACATGGGTGAACACCCCCAGATTACAAGGCTTTAGACCACCAATTACTCACAGTTTTAAGGAAAATGTGAAGATGGAGAATACTTATCATACCAGCAGATGCACAGGACCCTGTGATGGCCAGCTACAACCAGTTAAAAGGTCTATAAATCTATTCTCTAATGCACAGACAGGATGATATCTCTTTGGCATTAAAATAACATAAACTTGTATACAAATTCAATGATACATGCTAGAATCTAACACAGAGGTGGGATGACAGCCCCTCTAATGCTAAACACCAAGAGTACATAAAAAATGCACACAGAAACAGCCTGGAACAAAGAGGAAGAAGTGGAAAGTGAGCAATTAACAGCAAAAGAAGCTTGCATTAGCTGAAAATCAAGACCAGAAGCTACAGGTCTCATAGTAGTTACAGTCTCTAGAAGTTGAAATTTTACATCAGAATAACATTCATCAACCTCATTACATCTTTTTTCTGGGTATATATAGAGTTTTTTCACAAAAAATCTCTGCTAACCTATGCATGGAGGGGTCATAACTGACCACCAACCGCATTTACAATCAGATATGGGATTTGATACAATTTGATTGCTTTAATGGATCAATTTGACATTTATCAGTACTTTGTTGTCCTTCCTGAACAGGTGAAGTATTATCTAAATAAATTTCAATAACTGCTGCAGTCATTGAACTATTCGAGGATCGTCCTTCTCGTCCTTGGTTGTGCTTCTCTTTGAATTAAATTGCTAAGGATTCAATGCATTGAGTACCGGATCATCTCTTCCTTATTCGCGCGCACAAAACAGGCCGAAAACTGAAAAATACATTGAAAATGGACGATGAACTGGGCATGAATGCTGACCGTCGAATAGCTCAGATGGACAGCCTAGATCTCTTGAAGGGCAGTGTCGGGAGGAAACAGAAGCATGATGGAATATTAGCCGTTATATCTGGAAAATCGGACGGCGGGGATGGGATCTGAGGGGCTATCGGGAGCAAATGGGAATGGAGGGACGTGGGTTGTCTGATTGCGGGATGGACGATTGGACGACTGAGGGACAGCAAAGATGATCGTGGGTTAACGGGCGGGGAGCCGTACAGGAAGGGCGGTAAGCATTTTCCCCGCATCGCTTCGGAAGCTATGGTGGTTTTCATACCGCGGGGCGCGATACAGTTAAATTGTGCCATGTGGCTAACGGGACGATGGGGAAATAGCTTTCCCCGCTAACTAACGGACGGGCAATTTATGGGAGCGGGGACTGTGCACATCGTTGGATCATGGCGATGGATAATCAGATAATAAGGGGTTTTATAGGGTTGATAAAAGACAAAAAGAAATAATGGAGTTAAGAGAATAAGGAGAATGAAAGGAAAGAATGAAATGGATGTAGCGGGGTTATAGGAGAAAAGGGAAAATGATGGAGAAAGCATGAAAAACTACTACCAGCCTTATACAACCAAACTGGCACTGCTCAACACCTATTTTGATCCATCTAGTATCAAAGAACATCGCAGAGCTAACACTACCCAACACAAGAGATGGATAATAAGAAAGAAACTATAATGAGCGATGCAGAACTAGAGATGGATCAGCAAATGACCCAAAGTGAAACAGATCTGGAAGATCATGAACTTCAGGAAATTCTAGATAAGGAACAGCTAGATCTGGAAGGGTTCTTGATGAAGGGATCCACGGGAGGGATAGACTCACTACCCCAAGAAGACTGCAACAAAATTCAGCAGCTATTCTTATGGAAAACTCAGGAAAGAGGATGGGATAAAGAAAAAACCATTGAAAAACAAGAACACAGAGGAGTGAAAATAATGAAAACTACTCCAGGATTAGCGACCAAAAATGCAGGAAAAAAGAGAGGCAGGAAAAAGCAGAAGGACCTCTTGATGGAATGTGGAAAGTTAATGATAGACTCAGGTAAGATGAAAGACCTAACCAGTTACTCATTTACAAATCTTTAAATATGAAGCTCACATCATGGAATATCAGAGGTCTAGGTAGTAAAAGAAAACAAAGAATGCTTAGTCATAGAATGAAACTGGAAATGCCAGATGTTATCTTCATCCAGGAAACGAAATGTTCCATCCAGAAAATAAAACAAATCCATAGCAAATGGCTCAATAGATTTGAGTTCCTAGAGGTTAAAGCTGAAAACACAGCGGGGGGCATTCTAACTCTGTGGAATCCAAAGAAAATTAGTATAATAGATGCAGAAGCATCTAGAAACTACTTATCAGTGGTCATTCAACCAGTGGGGGATTCAAAAACATTCCTGGTCACAAATGTTTATGGCCCTCAAAGAATAGATGACAAACTCAAATTGTTAGACTCCCTAATTGATCTCAGGAATAGACAAGCTAGGATTCCTTGGATCATGGGAGGGGACTTTAATATGATCAATTCTCTTTTGAAAAAAAAAGGAGGCACCAGAGCACTCAACAAAGCCTTTTTAGCGTTTCAGACTTTCACAGATGAGATGAAACTGGTTGATTCAGACCCAAGCAATGGCTTTTTTACTTGGAACAACAAAAGAGGAGGTGAGGCACAGGTAGCCTCTAAATTGGATAGGTTCATGATATCAGAGGAGCTTTTGCTTACAGATAAAGAAATAACAACAACAGTCCTTCCCTTTGGAGGTTCAGACCACTGGCCGATTCAACTGGAAATCAAGGGTTTGATTTCTCCCAGGAACAGGCCCTTCAAATTCGAGAATATGTGGCTCTCCCACCCGGATTTCATCAGCAACATTGAAAAATGGTGGTCGGAGGACTTGCAATTCCAGGGCTCAAAAATGTACCTCCTTCATAAAAGACTAAAGCATGTCAAGTTCAGGCTAAAAGAGTGGAACAAAAAGGATTTTGGTAACATTTTTGTGAACAAAAGATCATTGGAAATCAAATTACAGGATCTCAACCAGGCTCTGATCAAAGACAGCTTTGACAAAGTCAAGAGTGATCAGGCTGATAATCATCACCAAGAATGGGATAATTTATGCAAACAAGAGGAAACATTCTGGAGGCAGAAGTCTAGGGTTCAATGGCTCAAGGAAGGAGAACGAAATACAAGATTCTTCCACAGATCTACTATGGCTAACAGAGCATATAATATAATCTCAACGATAAAGGATGAGAATGGACAGCTCCAGAACACCCATAAGAGTATTGAATTCGTGCTTGTTTAGTATTTCCGAAACATCACCCAAGAAAACAATCCAGACAGGTAACATTCCATCAAGGAAATTACAAGGCATATCCCTAAGTTAGTGTCTAGAGAGGACAATTTTAATCTCAATAGAGTTGTTAATGAAGAGGAAGTTAGCAAGGTTCTCAAAGACATGAAGAACTGCAAAGCACCAGGTTCGGATGGTTTTAATGTGGACTTCTTTAAATCTTGTTGGCATATTGTCAAACAGGACATTCTGGAAGTGGTGGAGGATTTTGGGTCCAGCAAAACAATCCTGAAAACCCTCAACACTTCCTTCATCTCCCTGATCCCCAAACATGAATCAGCCCAAACTACAGACAAATACAGACCCATAGCTTTATGTAATGTGGTTTACAAGATAATCTCTAAGGTAGTGGCAAATAGACTTAAACCTCTCCTTCCTTCTTTAGTCTTAAAGGAACAGTCAGGTTATGTGGAGGGCAAACAAATCTTAAATAACATTATTCAAGCCCATGAGGTGGTCCACATGCTTACTAGTAAAAAATAGGCGGGGATGATCATGCAATTAGATATAGCCAAATCCTATGACAAGGTTAATTGGATTTACATAAAAAAGGTCCTCACTACTTTTGGGTTCAACCACAACTGGATCCGATGGGTCATGGCTCTAGTGACATCTTCCAGCTTTTCAATTTTGGTGAATGGCTCCCCCTCAGAGATCTTCATTCCTTCTAGAGACCTCAGGTAGGGAGACCCGATCTCTCCCTTTCTTTTTATTCTTATGATGGAGGGACTTGGCAAATTTATTAAGCATGCCAAGGCAATGGGAAAAATCAAAGGTCTTCAATTATCTGAGAATGGTCAAGCTCTGACTCACCAACAATTTTTAGATGATACCATGCTGCAAGGGCTCCCCATAGTCAAAGAAGCTTCAGCCTACAATCAAATCCTGAAAGAATTTGCTTTGGCCATAGGTATGGAAGTCAATCTTTCCAAGTCAAAAATATTCTTCTTAAACACTAACATTGTTATTCAGAGAAACATTTCAAGAATTTTGGGCTTCCAAAGGGATTCCCTCCCCATAAAGTATTTGGGAATTCCTCTCACAGACAGACCTATGCACAAAAGTATCTGTGAACAGGTGCCTAATAAATTGCATGACAAAGTCAAAAATTGGACCTTTCGGGTCTTGAACCTGGCAAGCAGGTTGGTTCTGACTAAGGCGGTCTTGAAATTGATCCCAGTTTTCATGTTATCAGCCCTCCCAGGTCCCAAAAGTGTTTTATAGAAATTCAGAATCATTAAAAGAGATTTCCTCTGGGGTAAAGAAGAAACTAAGAAGAAATGGGCCCTGGTCCCTTGGGACAAAATCTGTAAACCCAAGAGACAGGGGGGATTAGGCTTGGATGATCAGGAGATTCTTAATAAAGTTCTAGGAGCCAATATTTGGTGGCGCTGGGTTCAAGAGCCAAAAGCACAGTGGGCAAGGATCTGGAAAGAAAAATATGCCAGCTCTTGGCACACTAAGGATCTAATAAGAATGTTTGGTAATGTGAAAGGGTCTCACATCTGGAATAGAGCCTGGGATAACAGAAGCCTTGTTCAAAATAACAATTTCTGGGAAATCAGAGCAGGGGATATTCCACTCTTTTGGGAAGACAAGTGGTAGCAAGAACCAATACTTATAACAGAGGACTTGTTAGCCTCATGCAGCAAACAGATCACCAAGGGTTAAACAAAGTCAAGGATTTCTGGGATCTGGCGCAGACCTCAAGAAAATGGAGAAGCTGGAGGAAACTTGACTACAAATATGATAGTCCCATTAAAATTAAGGTAGAGGCTCTTGGGAGCTTGCTTAAACAAAGGATGATTTTAGTTACAGAGGGGCAAGACCAATTAAGATGGGGCAATAACAATAAAGGTAACTTTAATCTTAAGGAAGCCAAAAGTATTCTTCTTGGGCTTGATCATAGGGTTCCAAATAAGACATGGCAGCTCCTTTGGAAGCACCAAGGTTGGATGAAAATCAAGCTTTTCATGTGGTTGGTTCATCATAAGAAAATTTTAACCTGGGACAACATACGGAAAAGGGGTGTTATGGGGCCTTCCAGATGCCAGCTTTGTGAAGAAAAGGAGGAGAATATGGAGCACATTCTTAACAGTTGCTCTTATACTACCTGGTTATGGGATTCCTTCTCTTCCATTTTCCAGCAGTCATATAGGGATATAAGTAGTATCACTAATACCCTAAACAATTGGAGAGTAAACAGAGAATGAGTTCATTAATCTGGCTTGGGCCTTCACGCCAAGATTCATTATCTGGAATGTTTGGAAAGAAACGAATAAAAGGATTTTCAAAAGTGAAAGTCCAACCCATAATGTCTTTTTGATCTTATCCTGAAACAACTTCGGGAGACAATTAATACCACAGTTCGCAATCTCCCCAAAAATCCCCCCTCTTTTTCTGAGTTGAGAATTCTCAGACAATTGGGAATGAAAGGGATTATTCCCCAAGGTCTATGTAATAAGGACACAACAATGGATATAGGGAAGGAGTTCTGGAAACCTCCACCGAAACGCTATCTAAAATACAACATTGATGGAGCTTCAAAAGGCAACCCAGGAACAGCTGGTTTTGGAGGAGTTTTAAGCGATGAAGAAGGCAGAATTATATTTATCTTCCACTATAATCTTGGCAAGGCCACAAATAATATGGCAGAATTAATGGCTCTGGAACAATGTCTAGAGTTTCTGATCCAGAATCATTGCTCTAACGTCATTGTTGAAGCGGACTTGGAGATTACTATTAACTCTATGAAAAGAATTAATTGTGGTACTCGGCCGAAGAAAGTTTCTAATCACTAGAAACTAATCCTGGTTTACCAAAGAATCCAGGTTCACCTCCAAGGGCTGAGAATGGTGAGTTTCGACCATGTTCAACGTTCGGCCAATAAACTAGCAGACCTTTTGGCCAACCAAGGGGTTAACAATACAGATTGCAGGATAGCGTACAAGTGGTGGGAGATTCCTCAAAACCGTTTAAAGTCTCTCTATGAGGAACAAGCTGCAGAAGATATGGAAATGTTTTGTTATCAGACCCGGATAGCAAGCATGAATTGATTTATCCAGCATGATTTCTCTCAAACTTTCGGCATGTATTTGATAGAAAGGCAAGCCAAGATTTGTCTCACTCTCTAGCGGAGTCAGGTGAAGGGGAGCCTCAAGAGCTCAGATGACAAGTTATGGGGTCATTTCTCAAACAAGCTCAGTATCGGGGACAGACGTCGTGGAAAGTACAGACAGATAATGAGAATTGGTTTTCCGGCTGCTGGTATTCTCCCTCTTCCAACTTTCAAGTCTGAAAACCATGCCCGGGCCGGCTCTCCGGTGATCGCTTGTCCCATGAGCGGTTTGTGGTTTTTAAGTTTTGGCAGCGATCCCATTAAGATTGCTACACGTGGAAAATGGATTGATTGTAATACTGCCTTTGATCACACATTATTTTTCAGACATGTTTGGGTACGCACTATGATTCCTGGCCGTTGGATCTAGGATCCAGGATCAACGACAGAGAATGATAGTTTGGTTTAGTGGGCCAGATGGGCCTTTTTCATCAATATTTTTGGCGCGTCCTTTCCCTCTTTTGCGGGGTATGGGTTCCATGCGATTGGGGTTGTTTGTGTTGGTTAGTCGACTTCGGGGAATGTGTCTGTACGGATTTTCCCTAGCGGGTGGGGGCTCTGGTAGCCTTTCCATGTCAGCTTCTCTTAAGTTGGGTGCACATTGTAGTAGGGCGGGGGGTCTTTGAAATTTGCAAGGATTCCTCTTCCCGTATTCTTGTAAAGGATCGGATTTTTGTACAATTTGTAATTTCTCTTTTGATTTAATGAAATAGAAGGATCAGAGCTTGCTTCAGCAAAAAAAAACAACACTAGAAACAAGTGTTGCATGTAGAACATTCCAAAGGTTCAGGATCAGGATCGAGTTGAATTCCTTTCTTCTTGAGAGGGAGTGTTGAAAATAGCAACAAGAAATGATAAAAATAGAATCCAAAATATTCCAATTTTAATTTGTCCTTGAATTAAAATTCAAATTTAGTCTCACCAGCTGCTTGAAAATAATTAATTAATTCATTATGGATTAATTAGTTGGAGAAATTCAAGTTAGAAGTCTTTCTGCAATCATGCAACAATTATCCCTTAAATGAAGGAGATTATCCCTTAAGTAAGGAGATAAGATTGAGTTATATTTGAGTTGTAATTAGTTAGCTCAGTCTACTGAGTTATGTCCAATTAAATTAGTTCCAAACTATTTGAGGAACTAATTGTGAGTTATCAATCAGTTGATGCATGCATGCACTCAACAAGTGTACTCCAGATAACTGAAGATTCTCTCATCAGAAACTCATGCATGTCTATTCTGAGAAAGACCCAGTTGAGTTGAATGTCAAGAATAGGTTACTATCAGTTGCATGTGTTTTCCTATAAAGGAAACTCATCCATGCAGTCAAGGTAAGGTTCCTTGAGGATTGCACAGTTCCGACAGGGTGTAGGATCAGTGTTCCACTTGGTAACAAGAAGATCACCCAAGAGAAACTGAGCAAGGAAATAAGAGCTTGGAGGGTATAGAGGAAGGCTTATGAGAAGCTTTGATTTCCTGTGAGCATCCAGGAGGATAGTACTGAGAGCTGGCTAGTTGTGAGAGCTAAGGCTTTATATAATTCTGATGTATTTCCACCTTGTATGATAATACATATAGTGGGGTTTTTAGCTAAGGCTTTCCCCTGAGTATTTTTTGTGTTTCATGTGTATTGGTTCTTCTTCTTATGGTTATATGTATGATTCAACTCAATCTTTAAGCTTCCGCAAGTTTGATAGAATAAGTAGATTACAGTATTTTGCTTTGGTATATTGCATTATCGAGTTAATCTACTGTCAGATTTTCTACATAGATCTCAAAGCTAGATTTGTAGATAATTTGTAGGAAATTCTACATGATTGTACATATTTCTTCAGTAGGAAGGTGGTTGTCATCAGGATTTGAAGCCCTCAAATCTCGATGGTCTGATGCTATTAATAAGTTTTCAAAGTATTTGTGTTATTTGAGTTTTCAGCATTTAAGTCATGCATTTTAGTTTGAGTTTTTGACCGTATTGGCCCACATGGTTAGGCACTTGTCCTACGATGTTCTTGACACCTCCAAGGAGATTCCATCCCCAATAAGCCCGATGTTAGTGTCGGTATTTGACTGCCATCAGTGATCAAAAATCCTCTTTTTACATCATATTAGTGTCCCATTTGAAATTTGTATCATTCCACCTAGGTCGTCATGCAAAAATTTACTCATTGATGGTAGCTCAAAATCAAAAATCTCACTCCCCTCTCAAAATTTTTTGTTTTCTGGCCCCCTTTCATGTGTCTTGATGAGCATCCATTTACTATAAAATGCTCATTTCATTGCAGTCAAGTCCACTTGAAGTCCAGTTATTCAAGGTTTCATTAGGTCACTTGGGCTTCAATTTTCCAAGGTCCAATAAATCACCATCTCACTGCACAAGGTCAGCAAAGTATGAGAGTGAAGCAAATAGTATCCATTTTTTAGTTAAATAAGGGTTTACAAGTATGTAACCATGGTTACTGAACTTCCAAATTTGATTTCAAGTAAGGAATTTATTCCAGTTTGTAAATTTTATTTCAAAACAGATGTAATAATTTTTATTTCATTTATGTAATTTTATGTTTATTATATGTAATGAGCCACCATTTTAGGTGACTACTCAATTCCATTATCAATAGTATCTAAACAAAGGTAAAAAATGACTATTTCCAAAGCATCATCCACCTGTCAAAGGAAAAAGTCAGAAAGCCAAAGAGCATTAGTGTGAAAATTTGAAAAGTGACATGAAACATTAGAAAATGGGTTTTCAAAGCATAAATCAAAACCCATTCAAGTATAAAAGCCCTCAAAGACATCAATTCAACATTCATTTGCACTCCTACACTCTCAAAACATCCTCAACAAAAGGGAATTTTTGAGTTTTAGGCGAAATTGTGCAAAACAGGGGCAGAGGGCGCGTTTAGAAACTAGAGGGCACATTCAAAACTGGTGTTGCGCGTTTTCCATAAAACTCAATGCATTTCCTAAGGGAGTTGCGTGCCTGTAAGGAGAGGGTGCGTTTGACCATTTTGTTGCGCCTTTGCCCGAGAACATCTAGAAATTGCCCAAAACTTACTATATTGCTCCAAGCTTCAAAATTTTCCACCAACGTGCTCCAGCAAGCAGGTAGGTTAAAATTATATTATTCCTCTCCTCCACAACTAATTTATATAGTGTTTCATTTTGTTTTATAGTCCTACTAAGTTCAAAACCCTAGTAGCATAAGTCCACACCTAAATCTCATTTCCTAGCATCCCACTACCATTCTTACACTTCAAAACTACCCCTTGTCACCTCCCTCATATCATACATCCCCATTTCCATCTCTTCAAATTCCTCACATCATTCCATACTCTCGATGCCTATATTCCATTTCATCATCTCCCTAGGGTTTGACTCCAATAACTCATGGCAGAAGAAGAGAACATAAGTCAGAGTGAGGAAGAAAGATAGGAGAGGAGTCTATCTAAGAAACGAGGGAGAATCATTAGACATGAGCAAACCAATACGAGAGAACTCATAGCATCTCCCATCACTGTGACAAGCTTTAAGCGTATGGGTTGTTTTGAGTTTTGTGAGAAAGTGGAAAGGATCCAGCATCATCCTGTGTTGACAAGATTATTCATCACCAACCTCCATGACAACCAGGTAAGCCTTGCTAGTGTCACTTTCACTATATCTCCTACTATCATATCAGAAGCCTCTGGGATCCCAAATGTTGGGGAAAAATGGTTTAAACAAGGAGAATTCGATCATTCTTATTATTATCCATATCTTAAACCAAGGTACAAGAATGAGAGAAAGAGGATTTTTCCTTTCTCTTACCTCCTAGACAGATATGTTGCCATGATAAAAATCATCATGAAGTACTTCACATGTGAGGGTAGGTTTTCTAGGCTCTATTCCTATCATATTCAGCTACTCATGCATTTTGCAAGAGTCAAAATTCTAAATATGCACTACTATCTTTACCGGGAAATTGAAAAGATGTCATTCATTGCTCAAAGGAAAGATTATGATCATCAAATGCAAAGTATCTTTCACCACTCCCTCATCAATATGATAGTCCTCCATTACCTTGGTCAGCTTAACATTGCATGGGACACTTTCATATCCACTGAGATTTTCACAGCCCCACCTATTCAGCATGGCTAAGAAGCACCTTCATCTTTTCATCCATCCACCTCCATTCCTCCACCTCATCCCATACATCATCCATCTTCATCTGATGAGTCAACCACACCATCACCTTCAGCATCACCATCTCATGAGCCTATTCATTCACCTGGCAGAGATGAAGGCAGTGAGTAAGAACACATTGAGCATGGTGAGAGTAGCAAGCCTAGAAGGGTTAGTTTAGGTACCTTGTCACATACCTATCAGAGAGGGCATAGGCAAGTGTTTGCCCCATTGATTGTGGGAGGGGCCTTGCCTTCTTCATTGGCCAAGCATGTAGAAAAGGGTAAGGAAAAGGTGACAAAGGCATAGATCCAGCAGCAGCAGGAGGAACTCCATGAGACAGAGCATGATTTTTAGTTAGTTGACCCAAATGAGCATGATGACAGTGAGAACACATCCATTGTCATAAAGGAGAAGAATGCACTCATAGGGGAGCTTCAGGTCAACTTGCAAAGGGCTAAATACATTATTTCAGACTATGAGCAGGAGAACAGGCAGTTTGAGGTCAAACATGAGCTCATGGAGATTTAGCTCATCAAGGAAAGGAGAGAGGCTGAAAAGGTTAAGGCCTTACTTGATGGGGCATATGGACAATATGGTGAACATCTTGATGAACAAGTGCCAAGAAGAAGGCCAAGGACTAGAGGACTAAAGAGAGCTTTGGAGCTAGAAAAGAAAAGGGAGGCAAAACTAGCCAATGAGCTCACCCTAAATGAGCAATTTTCCAAAATGGTAAATGAGAATCGAGAACATTGGCTCGAGAGGGTGAACACCCATCTTGAGAGCCTCTTAGACAAGGCCAAAAGGGATATTGATATTCAAAGAAGGATGGCAAAGTATTATGCCATGAGAAACAAAATTGCAAGAGCCAAACTCAAAAGAGCTCATGCAAAGATTGAAGCCTTGACCAAGAAAGAGGAGAAAAGGAGGCTAGACATTCTCGCTGAGGCATCACTCCATGCCTCAAACATATGATCAGCCATCAGCCCACCAATTTTGACAATTTTTGAGAAATTTTTGCAAGTTATGATTTGTTGTGTTTTTTAAAGGATTTTTAACACAGTCAATGGGTCAAACGCGTAGAACCTAGGGTTTTGCGCTCTTTTTTGAGGAGTATGATGAACAAAAGGCTAGAATATTTGGATTCATAGTGATGAGGACATGCACCCTGTGCATTTTCTAGGCATTTGGAGGCAAACAATTTAGCCAAAAAGGTCAAAAACCACCAAAACCCCACCTTTCTGCCTCATTTCTGGCTTGGGCACTGCGTGTTTACCAGCCTTGGGAGATTGAGTTTTTAATAGTGCAAATGAGCTCCAAATGGAAAACTAAAGACATAGATGGAAATTATACTTGAAGATATTTCCAACAAGCTATCTTGGAGAAAATTTGGACACCAGGAAGGCACCCAAAAGCAGTCCTGAACTTGGAGGGTGCGTTTGACACTAAAAGGGTGAGTTTGACAAAGAGAGGGTGCGTTTGACAGTCTTCTCCAATTTTCATTGTTTCTCTCCAAATTTGATTTTTGAATGGACCATAACGAATTGTTTTAGATTTTTAACTTCACATTGAATCCTTTCGTTGCTAATGTATAGCCAAAATCCATCACCTACTTGAAATTAATGATCCACACGATGCTTGTCATGCCTTGCCTTATACTTGCCTTGACTCTTTCTAGTTGTTCTTGAATTGTTTGGTGAATCAACTGAATTTTTTCAATCAATTTCTTTGCCCTGTATATGTCACTATGTCCAGCTACATCTTTCTCAAATATTAAATCCAAAGGCATTTTAGGCAAATAACCAAGACATTCCTCAAAAGGCGAAGTTAGAGAAAAAGAGTGTTTTGCTCAGTTGTAAGCATGTTGAATATAATGCAATTGTTCATCCCACAACTTAGGATGTTTGTTGCAATAACCTCTTAGCAAATGAATTAATGTCATGTTTACCACTTCAGTTTGATCATCTATTTGCAGATGGAAGGCTATACTTTTCTTCAACTTGGTGTCCATCAAGTTCCATAAACTTGACCAAAAATTCCCAACAAATCTAGAATCATGATCACTTACAATAGAAGTAGGCAATCCAAAATGAACCCATACATTTTGAAAGAAATTTTGAATTGTTTGTTCAGTTGTAATTTGCTTTTTACAAGGCATTAACATGCACATATTTTTGAACCTATCCACAACTACATACAAATAATCATGACCTTTCTTTGACAAAGGAAGACCTCCTACAAAATCCATAGAAACACTTTCCCATGGTCTTGGAGGCATTGGAAGTGGTGTGTACAATCCTATTTTCCTATTACTAGGCTTGTTGACTGCACACAATAAACAACCTCTTATAAAACATGATACACTTTCAAGCATATGAGGCCAATAAAAATACATCTGAAGATTTGCGATTGTTTTAATTACACCGAAATTTCCAGCAATAAGATAAGTATGCGCTTTTGTTGCCACATTTACTCTATCTCCCTGTGGAACACATGGTAGGCTAATTCCTCAACTTAGTGGCCTTAAATCAAGTTTAAATACACCTCTTGAAATTCAACATCCTATGCATATTTTTCAACATAACTTTCAGGAAAAACATAATTATTCTTGATTAAAATGGTTACATTTACAACCGGTCTAGAAATCATATCAGCAACTCTTTTATATATACATCTCTTGTACCTGATTACCAAGTGGAATTGTTGTAAAAATCCCATCCAACAAAAGTGCCTTGACTACTGCAATTTAGTTTGAGATTGCAAATATTGCAGAGGTTGATGATCGATGTGAATAATTGTTTCTTTTCCCATCAAATAATGCTTCCATTTCTTCACACTTTGTACCAATGCGTAAATCTCTTTATCACACATAGGATAGTTTATAACAACACCATTAAAAATCTCAGAATGAAATGAAATGGGCTTACCATGTTGTAAAAGAACTGCACGCATGGCGTAGTCACTTGCATCTGCCTATATTTCAAATGGTTGCTTCAAATCCGGCAATGCTAGAACTGGGGATAAATTGATCTTTTATTTCAAAGCATCATATGCTTTTTGTTGTTTACCTCCCCACTGGAAGACAACCTTCACGTTGGTCAACGCATGTAGTGGAGCTGCTATGAAGGAGAAATTGGCAATAAAATTCCTCCAATATTGCGTTGCTCCTAAAAAACTCCTTACTTCTGTAACTGATTTGGGTGTTGGCCAATTCACAATGACCGAAACTTTAGAGGGATCAATCTTCAGCTCACCTCCTCCAACTATGTGGCCCAAATACACTAAGGAAGTTTTCTCGAATTCACATTTAGACTTCTTTAGAAATAACTATCCTTTTCTCATGATATCCAAAACTTTCCTAACATGCTTAGCATGCTCTTCTCGTGATTTGTTGAATACCAAAACATCAGCTAAATAGACAATTGCAAATTTATCAATAAATGATCTTAAAACATCATTCATAACTCTCATGAATGTAGATGGAGAATTGCAAAGACCGAAAGGCATAACCAGTCACTCAAACAATCCCTGTTTGGTTTTAAAAGCAAACTTCCATATGTCCTCTTCAATTATTCTTACTTGATGATATCCACTTCTCAAGTCTAATTTATTGAAATACTTTGCATTTTTCAACTAATCTGGGCAGTGGGTATTGATTATTTATTGTAATCTTATTTAAAGCTTGATAATCTACACACATGTGTCAGGTTCCATCTTTCTTGGGTACAAATACAATTGGTGAAGTAGAATGATGAACTACACCTTTATCTAACTATTCCTGGACTTTTTTTTTAATTTCTAAACTTTCCAAAATTGACATTTGATACTTACCAATGTTTGGGAGTGGACAGTCCTATTGTAGCTTAATTCTGAATTAATATTTTTGGTGGCAATCCCTTTGGTTCTTGAAACATGTCCCCATATTGATTGACCACATCAATTAATTCAGCTTTCATGTTTACATCACAGCCTACAAAGGATTCTTGCTCCATGTCATTCTTCTTCTTGATCATGAGGAGCATGAGACTCTTGTTGGAATTAACCAGTCGTTTCATTTCACCTTCACTTGCCAAGCACATATTAAGTTTCCTACGATGGGCTCTCACAATGTACTCCACTCCATTTTTGAACAAATGGTATTTGTTCTCAAATCTGTAGAAAACATCCTTCCTATCATACAAATACGGACTTCCTGTTATCACTCGGGTTGTTCTCCAAAGTTGTAAGAAATGGAATACGGCCGAGGTAACCACAGACCAATATTTTAGATACAGATTCTAGCCAATCCGTATCCAGAGAGGTCTCTCTCTTTATGATTTAGCGTTGTTCTGATAGGTGTTAGGCTAGTTATTAAGTTCAAGGGCTTTGTTTTGTGTTTGGATGGTGGAATTCATTAGAACAGTGAGGCAAACTGAACAGTTCAGTCCATTGAGCATGATGGAGTCACAGAAGGATGGCTTTCTGTATTTGGTTTCTTAACAGAGGATGGCATCACAGAGCAAGGTAGTCAAACATGGAACAATTTAAAGGCTGGAATCAGATGGAATGGAGTCAAATGGGTGAAGGGCAGTTAAGAATCCTTCATCATATTAACACAGGGAAAGATGGATGATTACTGTTAAGGAGCAATTAAGAATTCCTTAGAAAATACTCAATATGAAAGAATCAGGAAACAGGAGAAATTAAGAATTCATTGTTTATTCTAATTCTGAAGAAAACATGGAAAATAACAAAGACTGAAGACAGAGTGCAATCAAGAAAATTATGAATTATTCTTTCTCTCTATTATTCAGATCATGAAACATAGATGACATAGTAAACATAGACACAGTAAAACACAAGTTAGAAGGGACTTATTGATCCATAAGATGATTCAAGAATTCTGTAACAGGTCCTTAGCATCAATTCCTCATCCAGTAGGCCAGACAAAAATGGTTCCAACAGCCTTTTATTCCAGAGAATTTTAGTATTACAATCAAAAGCTATGAATACCCACCAACCAACCCCAAATACTTCATCTCAGGGGGTATTTATACAAAAATGTCAAAATATCTGGTAGAAATAATATCTAGTGATGACTAATCCTTCTTTTACAAAAGATAGAGACAAACAGTCTCGAAAACAGGGAAACAATAAATTGTTGTTGTGTTGGTTGTTCCATCTTTATGGGATGTACCGGAGGTAGGTTCTGCGGGTCGGTTTGCAACTGTCTTCCACTGATACTCTGTGCTGGATGCTTCGTCTTTGGTTAGATGTTTTTCAATCCTATTTGAATACACTTCGACCCGTTTGATCCTCGTTCATATCTATTTATCTTATCGCGGAATAATAACCCAAAATCTTTGCTTTGTCCAAGAGAAACTTACAAAATCCCCAGCATGTCTTCCCACCATTGTTGATCTGGCAACTTATGTCTTTGAAGTTTCCTTAAGGTTTCATCAGCTTCTGTATATCTGACAAAATTAGGTTGGAGCTGAAACAAATGTTTTACTTCATGTTCAATATAAAATAAGTTCTCCAAATTATCATAGAGACTTTGGCCTGAGGGGAGTACTTTTTCTTCTGAAGCACTTGTTGATGAATTAATGTGATCCACAGCATATGTGTTCAACTTATGTACATAATCTGTGTGTCTCATTAGCCTGTCATTATTTCCTAAGAGACTTGGTATCCCTTTATCCTGTAAAATTGTAAATCTTTGCATGAAAGAATTAATTTCTACTTGCATATCCTGACATCTTTTTTCTAAATTCTGCATTAAAATTTTCTTGGTTAGAACTCTTTTGATATCCAAAATGGTGCCTATTTTGTCTGGGATGCCGAGTTGTTCCAGCTGTTCTCTGTTTCTATAATTCAAAAAATGAATGAGCCCGTTGGCTTGATCAGGCATTTGTCCTAATAAAGCTCTTGCTTTTTGAATTTCTCCATGTGCTGCATTCACCAAGTCAATCTGCTCATAAATAGTTTGGATAGATGACCAAACATTACTTAAGGATTGAGTGATGTTGGTCGAAAGAATTCCTTTGATTTCTACCAGAGGTTTATGCATAGTGAGATCCTTCTCTAATGTTCTGACTTTGTTATGTAATGCATTAACCTCTCTTATTTTCTCTGCCACATTTATTTTGGATTTATCATAACTCTGTTCTACTTTTGCCAATTTTTCATTTACTTGCTTCAGCTCTGACACTTGTAGTTTCAATTCTTCCATGGCTTTTATCAACTCTTCTGTGGTCATACCTGTACTACTGCCTGGTGCTGCTCCTGCTAATGTTGTACCTATGATTACCTCAGTTGTGGCTGGTGGGGCATTTGGAGCTGACGTTGTTCCAGTTTTTGAGGGGACTGCAGTTGTGACTGTAGGAATTACCTCAGGTTGCTGGGAGGTCGACTCTCCCTGCTTCTCCTTTAATGCTTTTTCAAGTGCCTGCTCCGTATCAGTTAATATCTCATTTAGTTTCATGAGCAGGTCCATCATGTCTTCCTCTAATTTTTACTCTATGATTTCTGAAGTCTGAGGGTGTCTTGAAGGAGGTAGCTCTAGCTGCTTCCTTAGTGCAGCAATGTCCTCTTCCTTTTTCCTGATTAATGCCTTTATGCCCTTGGCATCCTTGGGGTCGTGTCCCAGCTCCATGATGATCTCTTCTAATGATTTGATTCTATTATCTTTGACCAAAGAAGAAGCTTTTTCCCAATCTAATTGAGTTGTTGTGTTGTCTAAGGAACTTTGCAACTGGTGGGCCAACATTGCTTTGTCAGCCAGTGTAGAATAAACCATTTCTCCAGTCTGCTTGTGGAGCTAAATCTGGTCCATGGGGTGAATGTCTTTAGCTAGGACCTCTAAGTTTGTCCTGATGTAATCTGCTGCAGACCGGGGTTGCTGTACTTTTGGCTTAAAATAACTCATAATCATTTTGCCTTCCTTAATGTCATAGGCAGACATTAACCGTTGCTGGTTTGAGGGGGCCATCTTCAAGTATTGATTGTACATTTGAATTCTCCAGGATCATTTTTTTCCTTAATTTCTGTAAAATTCAGTTTGATATCAGAGGACTGTTTGCTTTGTGGCCTAGTAGATGACACCTCAACACTGTGTTGCCTTTCTAGCTCCTGTCTATGTGAGCTAGTTGATGTGTCTATCACTGGGGAAGTCTGCTGGCTGACTAACCTCTCACCTCTTAGGTTGTCTGTTGTTTCTTATATGATTTCCTCTTCTGACAGAGGGTCTAATCTTTGCCTCTTTTCCCCTGGTTTTTCTACAGGTCCACTAATAGGTGTGGCCTCTTCTCTGTCTCTTTTCTTGTCTTTTTCCTCATTTAGAGGAGTTTGTAATGCTGGGATTTCTGGTGCTGTAGATTTGGCAGGAGGAATTTGTACTTGTTCCTGTTCTTTGGACCCCCCTGGCTGATCAGTCATGATTGGTTGCTCTATAGTTTCTACCTCTTTGCCCTTTGAGGTCCATGTGATTGATGCGTTGGTTCTTTGTGCAGGCTGCTGAGAAGTTCCAGTAGAAGATGTTCCAACTTCTGATTGTTGAGGCAGCTTGAAAGATACATGTCCAAAAGAGTCCAGGTCAAGGGTTTTTTCAAGATCTTTCATAGCCTTTTCCATCTTTTCTTGCTCACTAATTTCTTCTATCAAGGTCCCTTCTACCCATTCTTCTTGATTTGCATATTGTTCAATTTCTGGGATCCTATGATGTATATACACTGATAGCCTGTACTTTACCCTTCTATCACTTATGAAACTACATGGGTCATAAGGCACCCACCCAAAACTCTTTTTCAATCTGAGGTGGTCTTCTAAGATCTGTTCTGCATCTTTCCATGCTTCCCTATCATGGATAACATAAGGGCCTAACTGGTTTTTGATTCTCAGCTGAGCCTTCTTCTTTACATTGCAAAAGTGGGTTAGGTCTGCATTGATGAGCTGCCTAAAATATTCTAATGCAAATAACCTCATGGGCACATATTTGGGCAACTTAAAAGGGCAAAGTTCACACCCATACATTCTGATTTTTGTGTGATTCTGGTAGAGGTACCAGTCACCTATTCTGTATTGTTTGGAAAGCTACAAAATCTTCTTCATATCCCCAGTAATCCTAGGAGGAGGAGCTCATATCAACATAGTGGAGGCTGGGTGTACAAACAGGTCAATGAATTCACTATAAGTATAAGGTCACTCATAGGTATTGTGGAAGACTGAGCTCCAAAAGATCACAAACCTCTGATTTCCCCTTGAGTCTAATTTCTTGATGGGAAATGGAAATTTGTCTGGCTAATAATATAACAACAGATGGTATATAAAAGATGTGTATTTGAAGACTCCTTCCCTTTCCAAATTCATGAATTGAGCATGGATTTTATTGGCAATGAAAGTGGCATAGTCATATTTGACAGCAGGGGGTTGTCCTAGAGTAAATATAGATAATAGAACCAGGGTGATATCATCCACATATTCACTGGACCTAAATCCCAAGACAGAGGATATCATGTCAACAATAAGCTTACCAGTTTCAGTGAAAAAAGTGTGCAGATAAGGAGGAGGGCCTATAGGTTGGTGCTTTGGTGACAAGAACATCTTGGCAATCCGGGTTATCTCTGAGTTAGGTAATTGAGAAGCTTTTTCAAGTAAAAATCCCATGGAAAGAGGAGCAAGAGGCTCAGTGGAATGGAAATGTAGCATTTCATTGATGGATTCAGCAGTTATGGAAAACATGACAGTTTGGAAATGAGACATGACTGCCCTATGAACAGGGTCATAGTTGGCACAACATTGGTGAATGATGTCTGGAAAATATGGACTGAGGGAAGGAAGTACATGGGAAGGTTTGATTCCCATAGTCCAAAAATATCATAATTGCTTAGATAACTGTCCCTTATTTGGCAGAAGGCCTGAAGATGATTGTAATCAGTGGTTAAGTCTTTTATCTGAAAGTCTTTGTCTAAAAGGGGTAGATAATTCAAGTAATTGTGAGGTGCATTTACAGGCGCGACATTCACGGCTACGGGGGCTTCCATCTTTGGTTCTTGTGTTTTCAAACTGGAATTTAAGATTTTTTGTGGAAAATTGGACTGAACAGCAGGTCTAGGAGTCTTTTTATGGGCTAAACGGACTGTTCTCAACTTGAATTTTGTTTTCACAGGTGAAATTTTCAGTGAAAAAGCGGAATTTACAGGGTTGCCAGTAAAACGAGTAAATACCTAGATTAAGGACGCAAATTGAGTAACTATAGGTTGAATGACGGAGTGTAGAGCGCGTTTCTAGTGGTTTTCTTGGTCGGGTGGCAGTTGAAAGCAGGTACAGTGGCTTCAGTTGTTATTTTGCATGGGAGCGTGAACATAGAGATTTTACAGCAAAAATGACATTTCATCGCTTTTTAACGAAATTTCGGGTTGGCGGGTAATTTTTGGCGTTTATTGACGAATGACGTCAGCATGACAGGACAGTGTGTCATTTATAGGGGGTACGGGATACTGACGTGGCAATGATGACAATGAGGGGTCAGTGGGAGAGCGGTAAATGGTTTTGGCCCGCACTGCTTATGGGCTAAAGTGGTTTCAGTTGGGAGGGCTGCGAGCAACGCGGGCAGTCGACACGCGTCCATGGTATGGGCGCGATACCACCAATCCCCCAAGCGTTAAAGTGCAGCGAACGGAGGGTTGGCGATATGATCTACAACTGTCAGATGGGAGGGTGTCGATCGGACGGTTGGCGCTCTGCAAAGATAGTGGAGGGTTAATGTGTGGGCGCCCCATATAATAAATACTAATAAATCATATCGGGGTTGTGCTTATTGGTTCGAGAGGTGATTTGTTAATTAATTAACGTGGGGTTAATTAATTTCAAAATTGTGCGCGGGGAATGGTTATTATAAGGTTTCAAATAAACCTATAATTCCATTAAACAATGATATATGGCTATAGTTTAGCCGGGGCGGGAGTAATAAAATTTTGGGGATCGTATTATACATAATACGGGGAAGGGTAACAAATATAAGGGATTTATATTATAATGTTAACAGTCAATATGAGAAATGATATAAAAAACGCTAAGCATAACGTTGGAATTTTAACATTTAACGCTTAGGCTTAGGGGAAAAGGAGTTTATACAAAGAATACGGTCATTTTCCTAAGTAAAGTAGGAACTTGCTTAGGGTATTTATGAGATGGAATGAGATAAGTGGTTTAGAGGATATCAAGCAGATCTTAATACCCCTAGGGGAAATTAGTAAATGATTTGGGGAAAGGAGGAGGAAGTTAGTCATGCTTTGCTTGACCTATATTCAAATATCTGCCATAGTACTTATGATAATAATAAGATGAACCTCTTGAGAAACAAAATTAATCATAATATGCTTCTGCAACACCAAATCTACCTACCCAGCCTACTGTACCTAACATTTTTTCTTCTTTTTCCATTGGATGCACTTGGACTAGCAAACCCTCATCAATTTTCTTTTCTTTACATGATAAGCCTATCTAAATCTGTACTTATTTCTTCCAAGGGCTCAGATTAAAGAGTTGAGCTCCTTTACTTCTCTACCTATCTACTTATCTGCCAAGTTTAAACAGTTTGGACATATTTTATTCTCTATCTCTAAAACAGGAAATTCAAACATGAACTGGCCACGATTAAGGTATTTGGTCAGTCATCAATTGTGAAAAAAGATCAACAAGCGTACATGATGTTTCACTTACAGAAAAATAAATAGTAGTGGCATTTTGACTTGCCCACTTTCCTGGTCCTTTTCTTTGGGGTTCATTTCTTTCACTTTTTGACCATCTTATTCCTTTTTACCCTTTGATTTTCTTTTAACATATTGCAGAGCTGATCAAGTCAATCATGAAATATGACACCTATTGGTATAGGAGCATAACACTTCCCAACACAATTCTTGAGATATCCAATGGCACAACGTCTAATTCAACTTCATCAATGAAATTAGTGGTGATTGCAAACCTGAAAATACATTTCCATGTGACCTGTAAATTAGCATCCTTGGTTATCCATCCCAATGGATATGGTTTGTGATGGGGCACGGTTTCCAGATTCATTTTCTTAACCAAATCCGCAGAAATTAAGTTGGTCCATGATCCACTCTCAAACATCGTATCGATTTTCAAATGTTTGGAAATGACTCAGATATGGAATAGCTCTATTCAGTTTTCCTCATTTGAAACGTTGTGGGTATTATTTGTTGCACTGCTACTAGCTACGACTTTCTCTTTCTTGACCTCTTTTCTTGCTTTTGCTACGAATTTTTCTTTGGTGACTGTGGCTGCGATTTTTTATTCATCCCCTGAGTCTAAACCCAAGTCTTGTTGTGCAACAACATCGGTCTTCTGTTCCCCTTAATTGTTAAATTTCTTCGGTCATAATTATGGATGAAGATTCCAACAATGTGCTTCACCATGTCCTTCCTTGGAATAATTCTTGCACTCGAGTTTCTCCCCTTATTTCTTAACAGAAGCATTTTTTTCTGCTTTCCTTTAAACTTCTTCCCTTTTTCAACACTCTGAAATGGATTTTTCTTACTTTTTTCCTGTATATTTTTCCCTCTTGCTTTGAGGTGTGTAGCTTGAACACAAGCCTCATCAAGATTCATGGGATTGAACATAAGAATAGTATGCCAAAGATAGCTATGCAACCCTCCTATGTATTTCAGCAAGGTATCTTGTGACTGTAAGTCTACTCCTAGCATAAGAGTTGTTGTCCTAAACTCTTGAGTATATTCTTGCACATTTTGACCTTTCAGTTGTCTGAAATTTTGCCAATTCATAATGGCTTTCTGCATATGAGCTAAAGGGTAGAACTATCTTTTTATAGCAGCAATGAAACCATACCAAGTAATAGAGATCTTACCATGTTTTTCGATCTCGTCTTGAGTCCTTACTTCCCACCATACAAGTGTTGCACCCTCCATTCTCAATGAAGCCAACTACATCTTGATATCATCATCTTGAAGGTTCTGAATTCTACAATACACCTCCAACTGACGAATCCAGTTATCCAGCTTCTCTGCATTAACTTCTCTAGTGTACATTAGCAACTTGAATTTAACATCAAGCTTCAGAAAAGGTGATTTACCAACCCCTTTTGAAGAATGATGATGAGTATGAGTAACGGTGGTATTGGTGGAAGAGTGTGAAGATGATTTCGAAGAAGAAGATGAAGAAGATGGTGGAGATGGTGAAGTCTTGTCTCCATTCCCATTATTTCCTTTTCATTTATCTTATTTTCCATTATCTCCTCCTGAAGAGCCTTCTCCATTGGGAGAATTGGAAATTTCCCCTTGTAGTCTTCTATTCCTCTCTTCATAGAGGACCTTAACCATCTCTATCATATCAAAGAAATCCTTTCTGAAGGTCTTCTCATCTTCTGTCATGATAGGTTCTCCTTCATGAGAAATGGTCTCTGAAGGCTCAACTACAACTTGAGGTTGTACTGGTGTTGGAATCTCAACTGCAACTTCTACAACTCGAGGTTGAACTGGTGTAGAAGACTTTGGCAACCTTTCTCTTCTTCCCTTTGACCTAATTTTAGGGCTTTCAACCATCTTTCCTTCACCTCTTTTGATATTTAACCTTGTGAGCATGACATAAACTTGAAAACAATTAAATCCTTCTTTCAAAAAGCAAATTTAGTAAGAAAATAGTGCTCTAATACCAACTTGATCCGAATTGGAGCAGATTAGTAATGTTGTGCTAATTCCGCATTCAGAAATAAACCCAAGTTGCTTATCATTTACTTTTTCAAGTGCTTAAGGATTCAAAACTTTTGCATAATTAACAGATTCCCGTGAGAGTTTCTTATGTAAATGTTGTAAACAAATTAACATAAAAACATATGTTGAACAATAGCAATATAACAACAATGAACATCAATATACAACACAAAACAAGCACATGATAAAGGAGTTCACCCCTCTTGGGCTACATCTCGTTGGTCCAGCTTCCAATGGCTTAGGCCTCTCTATTATGGTCAAATTACAATAAAATTGTGTTTACAATGCTCAGATGCCTATGAAACCCATCTCAATAAGTTCATAATACACAAAACTACTAGAATTGACTATTTTTACATCCAATTTGGATAAGAACTGAAGAAGTTATGACTTCTCCCAGTTCTTCCACTATTTGTTCCACAAAATGCTCCAAAATTGGCAGAAAACTACAAATTAGCCCCAAAATCCGCTAACCAGGCAATAATTTCTCCGCATCGCAGGCCATATTCTATTGGTCGTATCGCAATAGGTGGGTTTTGGTGGGCGGAATGTCTTGTTTACTCAGCGAAATGTTGCGATTGTGATATCGCGGACCTGTCGGAGTTTTAAACTGTGACATATAACATTATCGCGTTCGCGTCTTTCGCATTCAGGACTTAACTTGCACCAGGACTGATTCTTGTTACTACGATTGTGATATGTGATAGCATCGCATCACATCGCTAACCTTTCTGGGGCCGGGGCTGATACCTATTCTCCCCTTCTCCGATTGCGATTATGATTTGTGGTTGCCTCATCGCATCGCAACCCTGAACCTGTCGAGGGCCGATTTGAAACACCTTTTCCGCCTACCACTGTGATATGTGATTTACGAGGTCCAATGGTGGGCTGCCACTTTACGCCTCCTTATTCTCTGAAAACTTGCCACATCATCCCAATCCTGCCATGTAGGCAAGTCAAACCTGAACTTTGACTTACTCTAACTTCTACATACGAGCTCAGATTTGAGTTTCGTTCACACCATTGGATTCAAAATGACGAGCTCTTCAATATTAAGCTAAGTTTGTGAAGATTTTTACACTTTGATTTTTAAGCATAATTCCGAGCACCTAATCATGGCTAGAGAATCCTCACAACATGGAATATGGTTGTCATAAAACATGATATAGGACTTTGCTTCACCAAGATTGATGTTACTGCATTGAAGGTAGTCTAACCATCTCACAACTATGTATTACAAAAATTATGTGATAAATCAGTTTGCAATAACAACATGAGAGTCTAGAGGGAGAAATCAAACCTTTTTCAAAGAGGTCAGGTGAACTGATTATGCATATTACTTGTGAATTGGACTTTGTTCGAGGGTTGTGGATTTAACCATCCTCTAAAGAGGAATTGGGTATTTTTTCTTGTTTACTTCATTTCGTATATTTTTTTCTTTAGAAAAAGAGAGAAGATACCTATGCTTGCACGTGGGCTTCGTGATATCATCCAGGTACTATACTATCATCCTTATGACTTAAAAAAAAAGAGCTCTTGAGGATAATTTTATGAGAATGTATGGATTATTTTATTGGAGTGAAATAATGGCAGGGAGTTTAAAACACCGAAGATTTGAATTTGAGGAGACAAAACTGGCAGAAGAGGTAGCTTCATGGAGCCTCGAAGGTGTTGTACTAAATATTTATGTTTTTAAATGTTAAAGAGTCTTACATGATATATATATATATATATATATATATATATATCTGTTTTTTTTTAATTTTAGCTTAAATGATGTCAGGGAGTTTAGAAGACATGATATCTTAATCGTAGGCTAGGAATGTGTCGAAATAAGGGAGACACTTTTATGAGTAAAAGCATGTTGGGTAGCATCTGCATGAATACAATGTAAGTATATGGGAGTAGGAGTGTGCATATTCATCTCTGTTACACTGGAACTACTCCCAAGAGGTGGGAAACCCGTTCCAATAGTTCCCAAGCTCTTGGGAGCTTTGGAATTATATGGGAACATTACCTTTTAAAAGGGAGCTGCAATGGGAGTTGGGGACAGTTCCAGGAGCTTTGAATACTATTTTTTTGGAGTTACGACGTTCCCACAACTGACTTGACACAAATTAGCGCCAAAAAAATATTTAGTTCCCGCCAAACTAACTCCCAATACTCCATAAATGTTGTTCCCCGAGCCTCCTTTTCACTCCATCATTGTAGCTTATTGTTTTATTTAGAGAGCAAGAGAGCGCACAGTTGAGAGTGAAAAGTTGTTTGTGTTGGCATTATGACATATTTTTGGCACTATGGCACAGGTGTTGTCCTTGATGGCAACTCACTCATATGGAAGATCACAGTTCAGACTCTCAGAATGAAAGAAAAAGAGATATACGCAGTTTCCTCTTAGCCAAGTCGTGTATACACGCGGGTTCGACGAACAAAATATGTGTATACGTATACACTCACTTTCATGCAAGGAAAAGTGTGTACATGTGGGAAAACTTATTTTTGATCCATGGTATTTAGTCCTTGGTATTTGGACCTGTTATGAAACCAGCCCAAGAAAAGATAGAAAAGATAGATCAACGCCTTAGAATTCAGCCTCTTCGAGGGGGCAACCTCCTTTATGTTACATAAATGAACAATTCTTGGATGATACAAATGAAAATACCTCCTTTCTATATATAGGAGTCTAAGGGTTTATAACATAATCAGAGCCGACATAACAATAATAATGTAAGGGCACAATAATAACAATAGTGGGCTTCTATGGGGCACAATAGTAACAATATGGGCACTACATGGGTACATCAATATAATAAGTGGGTTATACTAATAACAATAAGGGGTTACACTAGTAGTATAGGGGCCTAACATGCCCCTCTCCTTCAAAAAGTTTTGTCCTCAACGCTTGAGTAGTTCTTGATGTTTCTGTATAAAATTCTTTTCCTCCCATGTGGAATATTCAGCGGGTAAGTTCTTCTACTTGATGAGATACTCTGAAATTGATTGATTTCGTAGCTGTCGGGTTCTTGTTTCTGTGACTGCTCCAGGTTCCAATATGATTTTTCCTTCCTTTTCAATATCTGGCAATATTGTTTGAATTGGGATCTTTTGCAAGTTTCGAATAAGTGGCCATACTTATTTGTCCTTCTTCTATTCATCCCTTGCTTCGTTTATCCAATCTGGTTGGATAATAGAAATAGCACAAAACAATGCTTCCACATCCTCATCCTTGAAGAGTCTTCCCATTCGGTAAGGTCGTCATTTTTTAAGTGCATGTAGTATTGCCAACGTTTCCTTCTCATAAATAGCTTGCTTTAGATGTAGCAATAAAAATACCCACTCGCTTACATCAAAACATTTTTCACTATGATGTTGATCTACCTGTTGTTTCATTTGATTTTGCACTGAAGTGGCGCTATCCTTTAAAAGTTGGAGAACTTGTTGTTGATGCTCGATGTGATCTTTCACTGCTTGAACCTTTTTCTTCTTGATATGTCCTTCTATCTTTAGATTTTGAGGAGTGGTAATTTCTTCCAATCCTTTACAAGATATGGTCAGATTCATTTCTTGATGCTCGATGTGATATTTCACTTCTTGAACATTTTTCTTCTTGATATGTCCTTCTGTCTCGCTAGTTTGAGGAGTGGTAATTCTGACAGTGAATTACAAGATATGGTTGGATTCATTTCTTCTTTCTTGATGTGATCTTTCACTTCTTGCACCTTTTTCTTCTTGATATTTCCTTCTATCTTGGGAGTTTGAGGAGTGTTCATTCTTGCCAATAGTTTACAAGATATGTTCTGATTCATTTCTTCTTTCTCTGGGGTCGGGTCCTGGCATATATCCTCTTCTTTTGATGTTTCTTGATCCTTTTCTTCCTCCTCTTCATACTCTATGTAAAATAATTTCTTCTCAGCACACTTATGACCTTTATTTCATTTGCTATCACAATTGTAACAAAGCCCTTTTTCTCTTTTTTCTTCCAATTGTTGTGGTGTAACCCTTATAGGTTGTGGAAGGCTAGGAGGAACAACATGTCCATATTTATAGTTGTGAGGGGTAGACTTCCTTGTTGCCATAATTTTACTTTCAAATATGTCACAAAGCCCTTTTACTCTTTCCAATTGTTGTGGTGTTGCTCTAAAGAAGGTGTTGCTCTTTGTATCCTCATAATGTGCTATCATTTCCTCCGTGAGAATTGACCACGTAACAAGTTTTTTACGAGAACAAAGCCCTTTATACCATAAAAATTGATCCGGTTCTAAATATGAAGATGCAATACATACCTTTTGTAACAGTGGTACACCATGTAGATCAAATTATTGCTCCATCTGAAGTATCCAATTTACCAGATCCTTGCCATCAAACTTCCTCATCTTGCTTTTTCTTGATTTTAGGACCTCTAACTTGAAACAACTGTAACTCTGTACCTGTCGATATTTAAGTTCTGAAATTGCTACTTGTAGTAGCCCTCTGTGTCCTCTTTCCAATGCCACCAGTCTGATCCAAATTGGATTCTCCAAGAAAGAGTTATGCACAATCTCCCGCAGTGACCTGATTATAGACTAGTTCAGTAGAGCGAACTTGTATGAAGTTCCACGTGTCACTGTTTCAACCTTTGACTCTGAAAAATATATAAAAGACAACTAAGTCCATCCTCTTTCTGCACCTTCTTACGAAATTTCAATCCGATGCTCAGAAAGAAATTTATGACGATTTTCCCCAGGTCACCTGTTTTGAGTGTAATTCAGGAGTCTGCAAAAAGACCAACTTCCTCAGATCATATCTCCGAAAATATCTCGCAAAAAGCTCTGAAATTCGCACCCAAGGTTCAGCACGATTTCTTCTCAAATGGGGTTTTTTTTCGACTTCTGAAACGTCACAAAAAAAAAGTTATAGCGAAAATTCCACGATGACCTGTTTGGAGCAGCGAAACCCTAGAATCCAAAGCTCTGATACCAAATGTTATGAAACCAGCTCAAGAAAAGATAGAAAAGATAGATCAACGCCTTAGAATTCAGCCTCTTCGAGGGGGAAACCTCCTTTACATTACATAAATGAACAATTCTTGGATGATACAAATGACAAAACCTCCTTTCTGTATATAGGAGTCTAAGGAGTCACAATATAAGCTAGCCGACCTAACAATAATAATATAAAGCCACAAAAATAACAATCGAGGGATTCTATGGGGCACAAAAGTAACAATATGGGGGTAATAGGGGTACACCAATATAAATAAGGGGTATAACTACAATAGTAATGGGGTAATCACTAGTAGTATAGGGGCCTAACAGGACCTATGGTTTTGAACCATGGTATCTCGTCCGAAGTGTTGAACCCAGGTATTGGGTCCATGGTATTGATTCTCTATGGTTTTGGACCATGGTATTGAGTAAGGCCTAAGAATATAAAAGGGGAAGGAGATCATTTGGCAAAGGAATTGACTTAAGCATTGAATATCTTATGAGGAGCAAGATCTAGAATACTAGTCATTGGGTTATGGTGCATAGCTAGATCTGAACCAAGGAGGAACCTAAGCGCTAGAAGAAGGATAAGTACTATTGATGGGTCAAGATCTTAAGGCTTGAATAGTAGTATCTTTGTGTGATTTTTATCTGTTATATTTGCACATGACTTGATCTATAAATCTGATAATCTGGGTATAACTGATGTTTGAATAAGTGAAAAGGGTAAATTATCCTTTATAGATCTGTACGCAGGTTCGGCATAGCAGAGACGCGTATACATGCTGGTTTAGTAAGTCAAAGCAGCGTATACGCTGGTTGGCCTTAATACAGAAGTGTATGCACACAGGTTCTATATATTGAAGTAGCGTACATCTCATGAAATATGTTTTAGCTACTTCTGTTTATTGCTACAATGTTCTGGGTTCAGGATTGGTTTCTAGTTACTGTTAATGTATTCTAGTCACAACATTCATAGAAGAAATTGTTTGATTCAGTTTTGGTTGAAGCAAAGGAGGTTGGTTGATGCAGATGTATTTGATGTTTGATTATTGTTATTGATGGTTCCAATCTGAAAATTTATGAAACGTGGTCCCTGGAAGAAAAGAGAAGGTTGTAGCCTTCTTTAGGTCAGCACCTACGTACTAGTACATCAGCTAGTACAAGAGCTAAGGGGGTTGTAGCTCCCTTCCAGGAGAAGTTGGAAAATGAGAGAAGGTTGTAGCCTTCTACAAGTAGAAGCCTGCGTACTGGTGTAAGACTACACTAGTACAGAAACATTGTAAAAAGAAGTTTATAATTGAAAGAAGATAGATACGAATTGCAGCAGGTGGTTATCACCCACATTGGGTTTCCACCTTATATCGTGTGTTCTTGTGTGTGACTGTCTGTTTTGTTTTACTGTTCTTGGTTACTGTTGTATGGTTTTGACACACAGATTAATGATCAACATCTGAAGAATAAATTAAATTATAAGTCTGCAAGTTATATGCGAGTTTCCTTAACTGAAGTTGCGATTATACGCCGTTTTCACTAACTGAAGTAGCGTATGCAAATCTGATTATGAAATGAAAAATAATTGACTTGATAATACTGATCCACCCCCCCTCTCAGTATTATTTCCAACAATTGGTATCAGAGTAGGTCCTTCAGAAGAAGCTTGATCGCTTGAAGGAAGATCTATCATCATGAGCAACTATGCAGCCAAGTGTCCGCATAAAGATAAGCTTGCCAAAGGTAAGGAACCAGTTAGATGGAACAGGGAAAATAATGTAAGTAAGAATAACTATTATACTCATGAAGACAGTGACGGAATTTCTATTAGTGATGAAGATGAGCAATTTAATGATTATAGACTTTTGATGGCTTTTGACGATGATGGGTTTCTTGGATGCTATAGATGAAGATGATCTCTATGAAGAAATTTCTGAACTTAAAATCTGTTTAGAAGAAAAGAGTATGATCATAGATACTCTGACATTCCAACTTGCTGAAAGGGAAAAACACAATGAGAAGTTAGAATGTGAAATTGTGGGACTTAGAAAAGATATTGAGAAAAAAAAAATCTCTTAATCTTAGATTTGCTAAAGGATCTGAAACTTTAGATGAGATTATCAAAGTGCAGCGTTCTCCTCTAATCAAGACAGGTATTGGATATTCTGAAGAAGCATCTCAAGCACAAAAGCCATCCACCTCCAAAATTTATCTTAATGCAGCAAGGAGAAGTGAACAGGTTGACAATCAATAGCAAAGGCATATAGCAGATCACCAAGTAAATCAGGGGGCAATCTACTTCAAGGATGAACATAAACTACAACCAATTGCAGGTAAATCATTCTCAATTTGCCTCAAGAATGAATGTCTAAGGAAACTACAATCACCTGGACAGTAGGTTTGATAAGCACAGGAATTTCTTCAATGGCCAATGTTTCTCTTGTCATAACTTTGGACACAAAGCAGCTCAATGTGTTGCCTACAAGACCATCATGACTAGAGAAGCACGAAATCAAAGGAATGTGACTGGAATCATGAAAAGAACCTACAATAACTTTTATGCTCTTGAAAATGAAATAGAATGTTCTATTTGTAACAACTTCGGTCATGAACATTCTAAATGGAGGAGTAGGTTTCGACAGACAACTCAAAAGGAGAAAGCTTCATTGAGTCCCAAAACATGGAGAAAGAAAGAAATGCAACCAGAAAGATGTGGTATAGCCTTATATGCGGAAGGACAGGAAAATCAGTGGTACATCAACAGTGGATGCTCGCAACATATGAAAGGTGATAAAGAAAAACTTCAGTGATATAGTGCCTTAGAAAAGGAAAGGAACGTCTCATTTGGAAATGACACCCCTGCACTCATAAAAGGTAAAGGTTCTGTTCTTTTGAAAGAAAAGGTCAAAGTTGAAAATGTTATGTATGTTGATGGCTTAAAGCATAATCTATTGAGTGTCAATCAAATGTGTGATCAAGGAAATGAGGTAATATTTCGATCAAATGGATGTATTGTTCGTGAGCTTGATAAAGGAGAAATAGTGATCAAAGGCATAAGAACTCCAAATAATTTATACATACTCAAGGGCGGACAACAACAATTATATCTAAGCAAGAATGATGAACATTGGCTATGGCACAGAAGATTGGGGCATCTAAGCTTCTCTCAGATAAGGAAAGCATGAAAATATCAGGCGGTTCGTGATCTCCCTGACATCAGAATTCTAGAAAATACAATATGAAAATCATGTCAGTTTTGTAAGCAAACCAGAACTAGTTTCCCTGAGAAGGAAGGATCAACAAGTAAGCCACTTGAACTTGTCCATACAGATGTATGTGGTCCACCCAAAAAAAGGTCACCTCTAGGAGAAGAATAATTCATATTGTTCATTAACGACTTTTCTAGGATGTGTTGGATAGGACTTCTGAAGCATAAAGATGAAGCTTTCGAAAAGTTCAAAGCATTCAAAGCCTTGGTTGAAAACGAATCAGATCACAGAATCAAATGCCTCGGGTCTGATCAAGGAGGGAAATTTTCCTCGGATGAATTTTTCGATTTTTTTGAAGAACATGGAATAAGAAGAAAATTCTCTACTCCAAGGACTCCTCAGCAAAATGGGGTAGTAGAAAGGATGAACATAATGGTTCAACAAATGGCTCATGCTATGCTTGATGAGTCTGGAACTTCTGCAACCTTCTGGGGTGAAGCTGCATTCATTGCCATTACTATTCTCAACAAGACAAATGTCTGGGTGAACAACACTCAAACTCCTCATGAACTCTGGTATGGTAAGACTCCTACGGTAAAATACTTCAAAATTTTTGGAAGCAAATGTTACATCAAAAGGACTGATGAAAACCTTGGCAAGTTTGAACCTAGAGCAGATGAAGGCATTCTCCTTGGTTACTCTCCCCAAAGCAAAGGATATAAGTGTTAAAATAAAAGACTTAGAAAAATTGTTGAAAGTATTGATGTAGTGGTTAATGAAGAAGGAAACAATCCAAGGCAAGTAAAATCCGAAGATTTCGAAGATGATGAGGACTATCCTTCAACATCAAATCAAACTAATGATGAAGAAGAAACCTATGAGACACCAGAAGAACAGATAAGGGTAGAAGAAAAGACTCCATCCAGGTATGTCCAGAAGAATCATCCAGAGACTCAAATTTTGGGGCAAAAAGAGGCAGGTGTAAAAACAAGAAGAACTATTTCATAAGCTTCAAGCTATCTAGCATTGCTCTCCTCCACTGAACAACGAAATGTAAGTGAAGCATGCAAAGATGAATGTTGGGTCAAGGCCATGAATGAAGAACTTGAGCATATTGAAAAGAATAACACTTGGGAGTTGGTTCCTAGACCAAATGATAAGAATGCCATAGGGACAAAATGGATATTCAAGAACAAGCTGAATGAGAATGGAGATGTTATTAGAAACAAGGCCAGACTTGTTTGTAAAGGGTATGCTCAACAAGAAGGCATAGACTTTGAAGAAACTTTTGCACCAGTTTCTAGACTTGATGCCATAAGAATGTTCCTAGCTCTTTCTAGCTTTCAGGAGTTCAAAGTATATGAAATGGATGTGAAATATGCTTTTCTAAATGGAGACTTAGAAGAAGAAGTGTACATTGAGCAACCAGATGGTTTCATCCTTGGAAATGATCCAAAACTTGTATGCAGACTCAAAAAGGCTCTCTATGGCCTTAAACAAGCTCTAAGGGCTTGGTATTTTTGGTTGGACAAATATCTCCATCAACAAGGTTTTTCAAAGGGATCAGTAGATAGCAATCTATATATAAAAATTGACAATGATAAATTGCAAATACTTGTTGTATATGTTGATGATATCATCTTTGGTAGCAATGAAGAAACCATGAGTCAAAACTTTGCTTTGGTGATGCAAAAAGAATTTGAAATGTCCTTACTTGGTGAGCTCACATATTTTCTGGTTTACAAGTCAAACAAAACAAAGACGGTATTTTTCTATCACAAACCAAGTACCTTAAGTAGATCTTGAAGAAATATGGGATGGAGGATTTGAAACCAGTATGTACCCCTATGGTAACAGGATGCAGCCTCAGCGCAAATGATGAATCAGCAATAGTACATCAACCAACCTATAGATCCATGATTGGTAGTCTGCTCTATTTGACAGGTACCCGACCAAACATCATGCATGCAGTGGGAATAGTTGGAAGATTCTAAGCAAATCCAAAGGAAGCACACCTTCAGGCAGTTAAGATGATTTTTAAATATCTTCAAGGAACACAAAATTATGGTTTATGGTATCCTAGAGATACAGATCTCACACTTCATGCATATACAGATGCAGATTGGGCAGGAAGCGTGGATGACACAAAAAGCACTAGTGGTGGTGCATTCTTTATGGGTTCCAGATTAGTATCTTGGTTCAGCAAGAAACAAAGCTCAATTGCATTGTCTACAGCTGAAGCAGAATATGTGGTTGTTGCATCTTGCTGCACACAACTCCTTTGGATGATGCAAACATTGCAAGACATTCAAATCACTTGTACTCCACCTATATCCATTTTTTGTGATAATACAAGTGCAATTAGTATTTCAAAGAATCCATTCATGCATTTGAAGACCAAGCACATACCTATCAAATATCATTTTCTCTGGGAACAAGTGCTTGAACAAAAGGTCAAATTGGAGTATGTTCCCTCCAAGGAACAGGTTGTTGATATATTCACCAAACCTCTACCCAGGGAGACATTTGAATATCTCAAACAGAAGTTGGGAGTAGTCGATGCATCATCTTGCTGTTGAAATTATCTGTGTCAGAGAACAGTGGTTGTACGCGAGTTTCATGAAGTGTATCCGTGTACATACGCAAGTGTCTGTGGACACAGTCGCATATATTATGGTTTGAAGACAAACAGTGGGGCCAGACTCAGGATGAAAAGAGTCTAATATGGGTCTGACAGAGACCATCTGGCACAGGTTCATGGGGAGCATATACTTCTAATAATGCATTGTTGGCATTATTTTAGAAGATCTTGGTTCAATTTCACAGTTGTTTTTGTTCAGGTGGAACAGGTGCAGAGGGAGATCATGGTTGTCGGTCTGAATGATGATTGACAGATGCTGCTTAGTTGTTGATGACTATCATAGTCTTGTCTTAGATATTTAGTCTCTATTTCTTTTATTATCAAGGTCATGTAACGGCCCATGTTGGTTTCCCCACTATGCCTCGGATGGATGATGTAATGTTCTTTTTTATCATGTGTAAACTTTTGGTGTATCCCCACTTGGTTGGGTGGATGAGTCAATATTGGTATATCCCCACTTGGTTGGGAGATGGATGTATTTATGAGTATTTGGTGATAGGAAGGTCATTTATGATGTATAGAGTCATGTTTCTTCTTGTAAAACATCTTCTTGCAGACCTTGCGTATAGTCAGGGGGAGCATGGACAGCACAGTAGAGCAGAGATTTCAGCATGTACTCAGGGGGAGTATAACCCTTTGCCCTTGACGAAAAAGGGGGAGAATGACTATGAGTAACTTGGGGTTGCCATCAAGTCCAAAGGGGGAGATTGTTGGCATTATGACACAGGTTTGGCACTATGGCACAAGTGTTGTCCTTGATGGCAACTCACTCAGATGGAAGATCACAGTTCAGGCTCTCAGAATGAAAGAAAAAGAGATATGCGTAGTTTCCTCTTAGCCAAGTGGCGTATACACGCGAGTTCGATGATCAAAAGACGCGTATACGTATACATGCACTTTCATGCAAAGAAAAGCGTGTACATGTGGGAAAACTTATTTTTGATCCATGGTATTTAGTCCTTGGTATTTGGACCTATGGTTTTGGACCATGGTATCTCGTTCGAAGTGTTGAACCCAGGTATTGGGTCCATGGTATTGATTCTCTATGGTTTTGGACCATGGCATTCAGTAAGGCCTAAGACTATAAAATGGGAAGGAGATCATTTCGCAAAGGCATTAACTTAAGCATTGAATATCTTATGAGGAGCAAGATCTAGAATTCTAGTCATTGGATTATGGTGCATATCTGGATCTGAACCAAGGAGGAACCTAAGCGCTAGAAGAAGGATAAGTACTATTAATGGGTCAAGATCTTAAGGCTTGAATAGTAGTATCTTTGTGTGATTTTGATCTGTTATATTTGGTGCATGACTTGATCTATAAATTTGATAATTTGGGTATAACTGATGTCTGAATAAGTGAAAAGGGTAAATTATCTTTTATAGATCTGTACGCAGGTTCGGCATAGCAGAGGCACGTATACATGCTAGTTTAGTAAGTCAAAAAAACGTATACGCTGGTTGGCCTTAATACAAAATCTTACGCACGCAGGTTCTATATATTGAAGTAGCGTACGTCTCATGAAATATGTTTTAGCTACTTCTGTTTATTGCTGCAATGTTCTGGGTTCAGGATTGGTTTCTGGTTACTATTAATGTATTCTAGTCACAGCATTCAGAGAAGAAATTGTTTGATTCAGTTTTGATTGAAGCAAAGGAGGTTGGTTGATGCATATGTATTTGATGTTTGATTATTGTTATTGATGGATCCAGTCTGAAAATTTATGAAACGTGGTCCCTGGAAGAAAAGAGAAGGTTGTAGCCTTCTGTAGGTCAGCACCTACATACTAGTACATCAGCTAGTACAAGAGCTAAGGGGGTTGTAGCTCCCTTCCAGGAGAAGCTAGAAAACGAGAGAAGGTTGTAGTCTTCTACAAGTAGAATCTTGCGTACTGGTATAAGACTGCACCAGTACAAAAACATTGTAAAACGAAGTTTTTAATTGAAAGAAGATAGAGATGAATTGCAACAGTTTTCACCCACATTAGGTTTCCACCTTATATCTTGTGTTCTTGTGTGTGACTCTATGTTCTGTTTTATTGTTCCTGGTTACTGTTATATGGTTCTGACACACAGATTAATGATCAACATCTGAAGAATAAATTAAATTATAGGTCTGCAAGTTATACGCGAGTTTCGTTAACTGAAGTTGCGTATATACATTGTTTTCACTAACTGAAGTAGCGTATGCAACTCTAATTATGAAATGAAAAATAATTGACTTGATAATATTGATTCACCCCCCCCCCCTCTCAGTATTATTTCCAATATTTTGTTGTTTATAATTTTATTCATTTGCGACCAGTGGCCGAGGGAGTAGTTATGTCGTCCAGTGTAACCTTTGCGTCTACAACCTCATCGTCTCAGTAAGTTATTTATCGAATGCTATGCCAGTGTGTTCGCATAGAAAATAATTTATAGGTTTTTTAAATGTATAGATTGGGTTAGGGATGTGAATCATGACAATTGTTGAAAAAAGGCAATTACGAAGTTGTCATATTTTCTTCATAGTTCAGTATAATTAGTAAAAATTCATAATTATGTCTTTATGGCATGCAAGCTTCATAAATTCATAATAGGAAGAATTCATAAAAATGCTTCATGAGTCTTGGACTAAACAAACAGTTGTGGATAATTCTTATGGAGCCTCTATTTCTAAAGATCCAACCCTGAGGTTGGGGAATACAAAGCATGTGGAGAAATATGTTGAACTGTCCACAAAACATGAGCCTAAAATGAAACTTTCACAAGAAGAAAGGCCAAAGACATCCTTAACACCGATATCCTTAATTGAGAAACTGGAGCAATCTCATGATGGGTTAAGGAAGCGTGTGGCACCTCAACATAAGAGCGATATCTGGGATGTCATGCTCATGAGTATTTATTTTGTTCTTTGTGTATATATATCACAGATTATTGTGTGTGCTTATTGTATGTGGCACTCAATGCTTAAACATTAGAGTTGTTTTTTCAATTAAGAATAACTAGAGAAACATATGTAAAATTGTTCCTTTGTATTATTAAGCCAGATTGTTTCAAAGGTTGTTTAAGCAATTATATAATTAAAAATTTATTTTTTATTTTTATATTTTAAATTTCTTTAATATATAATATTACCACTCTCGATTAGTCATTTCCTGTAAATTTTGGGAAAACCTCTAGTCGTTCCAGACACCGGTACCCAAGTTCCCAATGTTCCCATGTTCCAAAAACTCATGCAACATAGATATTCATGCATTTGCTCGAATTTCAATAAATATGATTTAAAATATATGAACTTTTATCTTTAATACATTATTATCCATTATTACTTGTATTTTCTTTCTTCTCATGATTTTAAAACGAATTATTATTATTTTTTAGGAATTTTAAAACAATTTGTTTTTAAAATTATTTGTCTAAAGAAATAATGTAACCTTAAATGGGTTAAAACACTTGTTTTGAGGTTTCAATATTTTCATAAAGTAAAAAAGGGTTAAACATCTTCATTTCTTCAAATTAGCAAGGAATGTATTGTATGTATTATAGTATATAATAATATGAAAAGAAGAAAGTTAAATATTTTCCGATCGAGAGACGCTCTCTAGCCCAATATGGTAGAGATGTTGTAATGTCTTGTCTTATAAACATTTTGACTAGCTCAAATTACATTAAAAAAAAAATCAAATAAAAAAATTAATAATTAAAATAAATTGAGGTAAAAGAGTCAATTTCCTTTTGGTGGTTTCTTAGCTCTAAATTTTGGCAACCCATGCTTTTTCCCATGGGATTCTTTTTTTTGTAAGCTTGGAAAGACTACATATTTATCATGTCCAATACATCACCCCAATCGAGGCAAGGAATTGACCCAGTGACTTCACATCAAGGAATGCCTTAACAGAGCACCCGAGCACCATCTATCCAAGACCCCGTGTACTTGCTCATGGGATTCTTATCTAAGAATATATATATATATATATATATATATATATATATATATATATATATATAGCTACTAGCCTAGATCGATCTAAACTCTGGATCTACCAAGCGCCAAGAGGGATCAAATCCCTTTTCACTCTAAAAAAGTTTGCACCTCGATAAATTTAATCCTTCTTGATGCTTGGTAGATCCAGAGTTAAGATGAATCTAGATTGGTATAAAAAATATATAAGTCAATAAATTCATCTTTCAATAATCTCTCGGTAAATTATTTTGATCTCAAATAAATTGCGCAGAAATAGAGAACAATTCAATTAAAGCATTCTCCTCTGTGTACTCATTCTAATTGGAATAGCTACGACTAGATTTTATTTTTATCACCAATGTTAACATTGCATTTATTAGAATACAATATATATTGCATGGATACTTCCAGTGAACATAAATCAATGTCAAAAGTAAATTTATTAGAGTATATAATAGATATTGCATGGGCACTTTCATTGGATGTAAATCAAAATCAAAATCAAAATTGCATTTAGTAGAGTATGTAATAGATATTGCATGGGCACTTTCATTGGATGTAAATCAATGTCAAAAGTGCATTTAGTAGAGTATGTAATAGATATTGCATAGGCACTTACATTGGATTGTATTTGAAATCATATTATTAAATATTATGATTTCAGTTTGCACTTACAGAGACCATGAGGTGTTTTCATATTTGTGATATTTAAATTGGTAGCCAAAATCATTTAATATTTTCACCAAAAATTGTAAAAAATATTAAATTGTGTGCAGTGAGTTTGTACATAACAAGGCCAAGAGGTGTTTCCGTGGTTGTGATATTTAAATTGGTAGTTGTTGATCGAAACGTGTCATTAGGAAAGCTCTGGAATCGAAAAGCACCCTAACAACGTTAATCAAGAAGACAAATATCAATTGAACCAAAGGCAGATATCAATTGAACCAATCTGGAAGCCCACTATCCATTTTCTATCTTCTAAATCTAATTCCCCTAAGCTTTATGGCAGTAAATCCCACCCTCCCCTAATTCCTTTCACCTAACCCTCTTTTATACTCGTTCCTTATGTTCAACCTAATCTTTCTTCCTTCCTTTCTCTCCTAAAATTTTTCCTAATATAATTCATTTAATTTTTCGCCATTTTTTTCTAATTTATTCAATTCCAAGTTTAATGTTTTAATTTTTCTAATTTTTTCCTAATCCAATTAAAATTTATGTCGATTCTAGTCCAAAATTTTCATTTTATTATATATATACACAAACATACCTGTGCAATTGGTTTTTGGCCAAAAAAAACTTTGACTTCAATTAAAACCAAAAAAGTTATAAAGATTTTATTTGTATTAAAACAAATTTTTGAAAATTAAAAATTAATTTTAAACTTTTTTTAAAATAAAATTTCTTTCTCAAAACATCATTCTAATTAATCACATCATTAGTTGTTTGGATCACAAAAGTTTGAAATCATAAAATAAAATTTATGTTTTTTTAATAGCTATGAATATAGATTTGACATTTTTTATGGGATTTAAATTGTATTTGTAAAAAAATCAAATATATATATATATAGTGTAACACCTATCCAAAAAAAAAAAAAAAAAAATCTTGATTTGATGGATGCAAAGTGTACCTCTACTTACAATCATTAATTTTTGTATTAGATAAAGCACAATCATCACATATTATTTTATACAGCATATGTAGTCCTCTCTATGTTGTTAATTTTTTATCATTGGAAAGATACAAGTCAAAAAAAACTTTGACTTCAATTAAAACCAAAAAAGTTATAAATATTTTATTTGTATTAAAACAATTTTTTCTTAAAATAAAATTTCTTTCTCAAAGCATCATTCTAATTAATCACATCATTAGTTGTTTGGATCACAAAAGTTTGAAATCATAAAATAAAATTTATGTTTTTTTTGTTGGCTATGAATATAGATTTGACAATTCTTATGAGATTTAAATTGTATTTGTCAAAAAACAAATATATATAGGAGTAGTCTACCTAGACAGAGGAATTCCCGGTTTCCGTCGCCGCCTAGAAAAAAATCCAGCTCCGTCGGTCGGAAATTCCTCCGCCCTCTGCCACCCTCCGTCCACCGCTCCGCATTAATTTCCTGACATAATTGCTGCCAAGGAAAATTAATGTAATTTCCAATTCGAAATGGAGAAATTTGGAAACCGCGGGCTGCTCCCCTAACCAACCAACTCGAGGCGGCCCTGCAGTGCACTCACCATCCTCCTCGACTCGACACCTGCAACTTAACACAAAAATCCACTCCAGCCCAGGCAATTCCTCCGCTCTACAGCTCACCACCCCAGGGACATGACCTTCAAGGTCGAGTTCATTCATCTACTCCGAACCTTAATATCAACAAGGCTTATGTTTCTTCATATGGGAGATGGTTCATGGACGGTATGTTGTAATTAATGATATTATATCTTATGTTTTTGTAGGCTTATACTCTTACCGTTGTTTCAGTCCTGCTCCTGACAAATTCTTCTGCTGTGACAGTGTTCCATGTCACAGACGAAAATGGAAAAAACCTTACAGATGAAGGCGTAATTGGGTACATTGAGAAGGTATGTATAATTTTATTTCAAACCAGGGTTAGCATTAAAAAAATATTTCTCATGTTTCCTGAATCATCCATGCGTTGTATTGCAGAGGTTGGAAACAAACCCTTGCGTAGTGCCTTTGTTTGGAAAACCAGTAGGTCTAGATGTAGCCGTTGAACATACGGCAATTGAATTAACAAGCACTGACCGACCGGAACTGCTATCTGAAATATTTGTCGTACTGGGTGACCTAAAATGTAACGTTGTGGAGGCGGAGGTCTGGACTCACAATAGGAGGGTTGCCTGCCTTGTATACGTTACTGATGAGGACACAGGTGCGACCATTGAAGACCAGCAAAAGATTTGTAAAACTGAAGAGCTCTTGTTAAATGTGATGAGAGGAAACAACACCATCAAAGAAGCTAAAATGGTGGTGTCAATGGGATTCACTCACACAGAAAGGCGGCTTCATCAATTGATGTTTGCTGACCGTGACTATGATAAACTCGATGGAACTGTAGACAATGCATCTCTTTCTCTCAAGGACAACAACAACGCCAAGCCTCTTGTGACTGTTGACAACTATTTGGAGAGGGGGTATTCTTTGGTGACTGTTCAGTGTAAAGACAGACCTAAGCTTCTCTTTGATATTGTTTGCAGCTTGATAGATATGGAGTATGTTGTATTTCATGCCACTATGGACTCTCAAGGCCCACAAACTTTTCAGGTATAGCTCCAACAACTACAAGGGACTTGATTTTTCATAGGATCTTTGTTTTTTTTCAAATGTTTATTTCCTAATTTGATTTTGTTAAACTAGGTATAGGTGGTTTCAGATCACATCCCTAATGGGATTAATATTGAATCTAAATTAGGTTAAAGAAGAGTTGGGGTATTTATTTCCGTTCTTCTCTTTTGTGATACAGGAGTACTACATTAGGCATACTGATGGTTGCCCCGTGTATTCAGAAGCAGAGAAGCTGCGTGTGATTCAGTGTTTGGAGGCTACCATTAGACGAAGAACATCAGAGGTATGAGTCCAAGGATCGAGTCCATGGTGGAAATTTATTCAAAACCCTAAGACTTGGGATTCTCGGTGCATTCAAATTTGATCCTTCTTAAATTCTAGTCAGCTTAGTGTGAGTTTTGTTGATGGTATTTTATGAATTCAAGGTATGCAACTGGAACTCTGCACCAACAACCGTGGTGGGCTTCTGTCGAAGGTGACTCGTATATTTAGATAAAATGGGATGTCAGTTACAAAAGCAGAGGTGTCAACACGGGGTGATAAGGTAGCCGATGTGTTGTATGTGACTGATACAGCTGGAAACCCTGTTGACGCCAAGACAACAGAAGTTGTTCGCCAAGAAATTGGACTAACAATCTTGCAAGTAAAAGACGACTGTATGCATACAAAATCTCCTCCAAGGGAACCTGCCATCCGATTCTCCCTTGGTGGTCTCTTCAAATCAAAGTCAGAGCGTTTTCTCTATAGTCTTGGATTGATAAAATCCTATTCTTAGATGTTGTATTTTGGACCTCTTGCAATGGAATTAAGTAATCACCTTTGAAGGTTGTATGTATGGATGATCGTTCTCTAAAAACCATCGTCGTTCATCTGTTTTCCATTGTGACAATTACCTTGCTAAAGACAGAAATTAGTGTGATTCCAACATACTTCAAACTGAAATTCTCTAATATATTGGTACAGCAATTCCAGGATCTGGAAATCACAATACCACTGGGATTTGCCAAATATGATTTGTTTATCATCGAACAGAAGACCAACAATGGTGAACTATTCACCACACTGGCCGAACATGGCCCTGTCATTTGATGACCCAGGAATTGCGAAATTGACCTCATCATAGAGAAGTGTGCAAAATTGGTAGAACTGAAAGAAGACCGCGCTAATTATAGTGGTGGTAGGAGAAAGGAACTAAATCCACCTAATCTAGAATTGCTTATACAAGTTGTACAAATTACAAGGTGATAAATAGTCATTGTTCTATAGAATGACAACTCTTCAAACTATACAGGTAAAGACCATTGATAAATCACAGCGTTAACATAGATTCTAGTGCTTGACATAGATTCTTAGCATTTCTTGGCCTTGTAGGAAGTAAAATACTCCTTTTAGCCACTGGAGGTTTCCTTTGAAAAGTAGAAGGCACGATCCCAAGTCTATCTGCAAGAATTGGGCAGACTGATGGAGAAGGCGTTGGATACTACTGGACTTCTTGCTGAACATCTGAATTTGAAAGGAGTGTGATTTGGTAGGAGATTGGTATAGCACGAGGTGACAATTTGGGGCAATTGCTGGTATTTTTTTCTTTCCTTCATCGAATAGGAACTGCACCCCACCTTTCTGTTTAGAGATTCCTGCTCAGTGGTATGTTTTCGCTGGATCAGATAATACAGTGATTACCCCTTCTTTCTTAAATCATTTGAATCCACTAGCACTTCTGATCACTTGCACTTCTTATACTGTTGTATTGATGATGTAAAATATGTAAATAATTGTATAGAAAATTCAATGGAGTTGGCCTCTAGATGACCATAGTTCATTGTTTGTGATCGACTTGAGTGGGGGTTGGCCTCTGTATAGCTCTGTATCCTTTGTTTCTTTATCAGCTCATAACAATAAAAGTTTATTACAAATGTGTGTGGTGCTTGTTTGTGCTATTGTTCTTTGTATTATGTTTGGCACTTTTTATGAAGTAACCGCGATGATGATACTTCAGGTATTTCGTGGCGATGTTGATTCGCTGTGTCTGATTTATAAGATTTCTGTTGTTATTTCACGGGAGGTTGTGATGCGCTGTATCATCTCCAAGTGCAGCCGAGGATAGTTAACAACAAATCGTGAACTCCTATGGAAAATGAGCTTTCAAAGGATCTAAAGAAAGTGAATTCCCAAGGAATTTATGTCTTATTTTTAAAACTAGGGTTTTAAGTATGTCACAATTTTCTTTAAATGTCCTCAAGTAAATGGGAGTGGTTGTTAGAGAGTCGTGGACTTACAGGAACGAAGAATAATGGATTTCAAGAATGAAGAATAATGAATTTCAAGGAAATTTTGTGTTCAAAGATATCTTTACAGTGTTGAAGTACAAGTAAGCATTGCCTGACATAAAATGGATAACTAAGTAATTTTAATGATAAGACAATCGGTATGATCAATTTATATATGGCTTAAAATTAAAAGTAACTCATCTAAAATAGGAAAAACAATCAACGTTAATCATCTTAAATGCATTTGGATCTTCATCTCAAATACTTTGATTTGCAAAGCTTGGGGACCTATCTTAGATACTTTGACTTGCAAAGCTTGGAGACCTATCTTAGATGCTTCGACTTGCATAACTTGGGGACCTTGGACGAATCTAACCAACTAGTAATTTGACCTTCCATTGTGAATCAACAATATCCATAAAAGGTCAAATTGTAGGATGAAATTGATGTTTCAAAGCTCATTTGTCAACACAACTATCTGAAACTTTTTAGAGGTGAAATTGTCTTATGTACACTCTACCATGATTGCAATATTTTAAATCCAAAACATAGTTCAAAGTTTTGTAAACTTGTCTTTTGTTAATGACTCTGCAAAAATATTAATGATGTGATCACTTATCTTGCAATAAATAAGATTCACAATATCTTTATTTTGTCAAATAATGGGCATGAAGCCTCCACATACACTATTTTACTATGAACAAGAAGATTCACAATATCTTTATTTTGTCAAATAATGGGCATGAAGACTCCACATGCACTATTTTACTATGAACAAGAAGATTTTGTATTGCATAATACATTGGAATCTATTGCTCAAACGAGAATCCAACCTCATCCATTATGTGGATTCACATTGATTTTGTCAACATTAAATGCACCCTTATATTCGATTTTAGTGGTCAATAGTTCTGCCTACTTCTTACAAGACCAAAGTAACCGACTAGTTTCATATTCTTAATGCAATACTTCATACTGTGCTAATATGTATCTTTCATAAACAATCATTTTTGTGGCCTCTAAGCAGCTCTCTTTCATATCCTACATGAATTTGTAGACCACACTAACATCAAATAATATATCAAATCCGCTATGAATCAAGTAAATGAGGCTCCAGTAGTCTTCTTGTAGAGAGTACCATTAATTTTCAAAGGCACACTCAGTCAATTTCTCTCTTGATTGATATGGTGCCAAAAATGGTTTATAGTGTTCCATCCTAAACATGTATAATGAATGGCGATTTATATTTAGGTAAATAAATATGTTGTTATCCATTTGCAAAACTTGGCTTCCATAAGGAAAAATACAACACACTCAGGTTTGTAATTCTAAATATCTCTATTTATTGTTTTTTCAAACCCAAAATTAGGTTGACACTACTTCAATTTATGATTAAGTCACCAACATGTAAGTATTATCACTTGCAAATTTATGATTAAGTCACCAACATGTAAGTATCATCATTTGAAAAATATAAACACTACAATCAAATTCATGATGCTTGAAACCAAAACTAATAATCAATCAATCTTCTTATACCACACTATGGAGGCTTGCTTCAAAGTGTAAAAGGATTTCTTTAGTAGACAAACAAGATTGTGGCCCTTCTCAAATCCTTGGGTTGGTCCATATAAATCTCCTCATTGAGAACATCATGTAAAAAAATTGCTCCATATAAATCTCCTCAGTGAGAACACCATGTAAAAAAACACTATTGACATCCAATTAATGTATGTTATAACTCTTATACAGGATGAATAATGTGTGAAAGAATAAGTAGATAAGAGTTCATATTTGCAATAGGTGCAAAGATTTCAATGTAGTCAATATGAATATGATATTGTTGAGAGAATATTTTTGTCACAAGTAAATTTATGTTTCTCAATAACACTTGCAAATGGTAAATTTAGTCTTGTAGACCATTAGACAGTTCGTCACACTCTTTCTTTATGCCCAGGGAACTAAGTCTCAACTTTTATTTTTCATCAAAGGAATTGCACTCTTTAGTCATATCATTCTCCCATTTAGATTAAACTTGTGCATCTGAATGTCTATTGAGATCAATTCCTTTAGGATACATGCCATGAAAGCAACACTAACACACTATTTCTATCAAGTCTTTCTTGAGTCATTTATCGTACCTACATTAACATCAACAACTTCAATTGTCTTAGTCAACCATTAGAGAAGACAAATGTCCCTTATAGATGGAATTTTTGTATCAGATTCACCATGAGAATTCATAATCAAATGATTAGATAAGCCATTGCTTGTAGTCAATTATATTGGAAAAGATCCACTCGAAGTGAAATCCGTTAAACTAGTTCATTGCCTAGTGGAAAAGCTAGTCAATGCATTAGTTAAGGTTGTATAATAATATGCTGATATAGAATTTGTCCTAATCTCAAATGCATCAGTGCTTAATAATCCATATGGGGACTTTAGTTTGGCAACCCTTGGAAGTCTACTCGTTAAAAGACAACATCCCACCTACAAATAACCTTCCATTTTATTAGAATGAAAAATTTGTAGGCATTTGGCTCATTAGAGTGGTGCACCATAATAAAAGCATGAGTCCTTGTGTCTAGCATATTTCTTCCATTTTGAGGTGTGTGAGGTGCAAATATCTACCAAGATACATCACATTGTGACAAGTAGTTCTCAAAGTCCTTGTTGAATATTCCACTCCATTGTCTGATTTTAGACATTTAACACACTGATCATATTGATTTTTAGCTAATTCCCTAAATTATTTGAACTTTTCAAAGACATTTATTCACAAGTGTATTTGGATAATCATCTATAAAGGTTAAAACATACCTTACACCTTCCAAGAATATTTGATATATTCTATAAATTGCACCATGAAAAGATTCCAACTATGTCTTGATTTCTAAGCCTTCGTTGTCTCAAAAGCAACCTAGTCATGCTTTCTAAGCATACACCCTTTACATACAACATCAAGAGGTCCTACCTTAGGTATTCCATTAACCATATTAAACTTGGCCATTAATTTCACATTGCAAAAATTCAATATCCAAGTTACTTGTGCCAATTTTTTCTTTGAGTATTGGTCTAGGCTACGAGTGCAAATGGTCCTTCATCTTGCTTATGGAAATCATGGAACTCATACTGTTTATTTTTAGGATCAAGAACAACTACAATCACAACAAAAACAAAGTCATTGTTAATATCTTTCACAACAAATCTATAAAGCTAGAATTCAATGTTCTTTTTAGTTTGGGTTAATTAGTGTACAAAGAACGAATTGACACACAATAGATTATACACATAAATGATCACGCTATTCTAACATTCATTTCTACCACAACCAATGATAATGGATACATAATCCTCTGCATCATAAAATTTCTTCTTTTATAGCTTATTCATTGAAGTAAAATGAGAAGAATCCTTAGCCATATGATGGGTACAATTAGAGTCTACTATCCATTTACTATTAGAGGTGTAAGCATGTGATACCTAAAAACACTAACAAATAAATTATAGTTATTTACCTCACCTTTTGGAAGTAGATGTTGTAGGCCAATCAATCAACTAGTTGACACTTCACCCTCAAGCTTCTTGAACTTATCTTACAACAAATCTTCTTGACATGTCTTGTATTTCAACAATATCAACAAATCTTATACTTCTTACCTTTAGTTGATCATAATACTTATGCTAATCAATCTACTTGACACAATCCTTATCATGGTACACTCCATGACCTTTCCTTTGATTGTACTATTGACCTATTTCTGTATATTTCTCTGAACCTTTTACCTTAAGGAAATGAGCCTCCTGTTTAATCTCAAGCTTACCTTAATTAAGAAATCCGTTCAGCAAAATGAACCCATCAAATGAGCCTCCCGTAAATTTATTGCTTCCTTATGAAGAGGTTTTAAATTGTCCTTCCGAACCCAATAGATGCCTTTCATCTGATTACATATCAACTCCGAGTTGGTGAAGACTTCAATGTCATTGACATCATGTTGTTTTGCCTCTTTTAACCCTTCAACAAGGGCAATGTAATATGCCTCATTGTTTGTCGTCATTCCAAGCACTTCTTTCTTTCCATGAAATAAATGATTTGTTGCCATATTGTAAAGGACGAATTTAATAACTGCTTGACCTGAATTTGGAAAGCAGGATACTTCAATGCATAAACGCCACTTTTGCACCATTTTTTACACTTCAAAAACCTGAAAAATAAAATAACAATAAATTCATGTTAAACAAGTAGACAATTATCTATTTCCTAATACTCAACATGTTTTTCAATCATATATAATTCAAAAAAGCAGATAATTTGTGTTCATTTACACTGCAACATTCTCAATACTGGCAACTATTCTGCAAAAAACACATCTAACAATCACCACTTTATATAGATGAAATGCTCATTATAGGACCCACATACATCTTTGAGTTTTAAAATAAATGATATTGAATTAGGCTTCTCTGGTTTTTGAATGCCATATGCAAACTCTAAAAATATTTATCCTTACCGATTGTCCATACACCAAAAACCACATAACCCTAGACTAACAGAGCATTGTCTAAGCAAAGCATGATTCATGTATATGCCTTATGTGTGACAAAAATGCCATTTTTCATATAACATCACAAGAAATTTATTCAGCCACTCTACATGAATGGTTCCTTCACACTACACTTGTTAAAGGTTGAACTTCATCAACAACATTTGGAACAACTTTTCTATTACAATTGGGGGATAGGGTAGACTCTGAAGCTATCTTTGGATTGAAGTAATAGCACTCCACCACTCTCCTACCAATATCATGGGCAGGTTTGCGCTGTGCCTTGTGGATCATTGATGTCTGGGTGTCATTCCTTGTGGATCATCTTTGGGTTTGATGTGATAGCATCTTCCTTAGTTCTGATACTAACATTGCAAGCAGTTTCTGTGTAATGCCTTGTAGAGCATCTTTGAAATTGGCTCTGGCTTTGACTTTTGCATTGCAAGCAATTACTGCTGCAATGCCTTATAGAGCATCTTTGAAATTGGCTTTGGCTTTTGGTTTTCATCTATGTGATGTTGCAAGCTATTTTCAAACTCATGTGAAATTTTGATGTTGCAGTGCATGCTGATGGAAATGTCGTGAAAATGCTTGTGGGGAATAAGTCTAATTTAACTCATATAAGGGAAGTTCCTATGGAAGATGGGAAGAAGCTTGCCGAATCAGAGGGGTTGTTCTTCACTGAGACCTCAGCTCTAGATAATACAAATGTATTGTCTGCATTCCAAATTGTGGTCAAGGAGATTTACACTAATGTGAGCAAGAAAATGCTGAATTCAGATTCCTATAAGTCTCAATTGTCTCTCAACAGAGTTAATATTATGGATGTATATGGAGATGGGGATGGAGTGGAACCACCCAAGACAAAGAATTCTTGCTGCTAAGGATTCAGAGAAAAGGCTTCTTTGTTTTTGGGCTCCTTGAATATTATTTGCTTAATATGACCTTTTGTTGATTAAGATCCTTAAGGCTGCATTAGGCTAACATAGTTTTTTTTTTTTATTAGGAAAGTTTCAATATGTTGGATAAATTTTTTTTTCAATTTTATGAAGAAACCACTAAGGGTCCCCAAATGGGCTTCTTAAGCTTGAACCCTAGATGTTGTACACAGAGCAAAATAATAGTGATGCATTAAGTAATACATGCAAAGCAATCTTTTTTTAGAATGTTTTAGTCAAATTGATCTTCATTTTGTTTGAAATCATTTAGGGAATCTGGATTCCTGGATGGAGGTTAATGGACAGTTTGCATATGCCCAGATCTATTGTCAGGCTCAATGTTGTAAACATTATTGCTACAGAATTCTAGGAATTCCTTCTCTAATTGTCCTTGAAGCAAGTTTATGTATATGGTATTAGCAATTCAATGAAAGCTCTTGTCAGATTTTCTTCTATGATTGTCCTTGAAGCAAGTTTATGCATATAGTGATAGAAATTTAATGAGAGCTCTTGCCAGATTTTGTTTGGGGGCAATATATTACCAAACATAACATGCAAAAGCCTCACGATTTCATATAAATTGGCGCTACAATTTGTAACATGAACTTGACTTCCCAGATCATGCCCAGGAAGTAGGTAAGAGATCTCATCCTTTAATGTAATAGAAATTCCATTTATGAATAGTATATTAGATGATTGTACAGGTTGCATAATGTAGAATTGTAAGCAGTACAGGTGACAACATAAATGAGCTATGTTCAGCTATTACATAAAAGAAAAATTCTTGAACCTCAGTAATTCTGACATATACAAAGATCCTCATGTCTTTCATAAACATTTATCATTTATCACCCAAAGATAGTTGCAGAGTCTACCCTAGGTTGGTGGAGTGCTATTACTCTACCCTTTGTCTCCAATACTAGTCTCATGGCCATCATATCTTGTCTTGTACTGTATTTATTTTAAAAGGAGTTTCTACCCTCGAAGCGGATTGTATGCATTGACTTATTATAAGACGAGGCCTGGTGCAGTTCCTAGGTGACTTTGGCAGACTAGATTTTGGCATCTAAGTCAAAGAAACCCTATCAGGGCCTTGGTTCACTAGTGTGGTTGACAATATTGAGCCATCCACCGAGCTCCATTATTTCTATGGTCTACCCCATTCTAATGACATGTCAAAAGGAATGAGGCAAGGTGCCTTCCTTTTCAATTTTAATGTCTTCCTTTTCAATTAGTAATGCATAAAGAAAACCAGGACAACAGACAAAGTAGAAAGATTGAAGACTTCTGGTATTAGGTCTAAACTATTTTAGAGCAAGTGAAAGTTATGACTTCTAAAGAAACTTTTAATTGAGTCCAAAAGCTGGGAATTAAGTTGACGGAGGAGTATCTGCCAATCAACACTTGGGGCATTGATTATTCTTGATTGAACTGGGGGGAGTAATGGTGTCCTCATGATATAGTGACCTCATGGGCTCCAAATACCTCCACACCCCACATATGCAGATAGCATATCCCTAGCAACTTTGTTGCGCTTTGGTTTGTATGATGTTGTCTTGAGTCAGTTGGATGGTAGAGTGTACATAAGACAATTTCACCTCTAAAAAGTTTCAGATAGTTATGTTGACAAATGAGCTTTGAAACATCAATTTCATCCTACAATTTGACCTTTTATGGATATTGTTGATTCACAATGGAAGGTCAAATTACTAATTGGTTAGATTCGTCCAAGATCCCCAAGCTATGCAAGTTGAAGTATCTAAGACAGGTCCCCAAGCTTTTCAAGTCAAAGTATCTAAGATAGGTCCTCAAGCTTTGCAAATCAAAGTATCTGAGATGAAGATCCAAATGCATTTAAGATGATTAACGTTGATTGTTTTTCCTATTTTAGATGAGTTACTTTTAATTTTAAGCCATATATAAATTGATCATACCGATTTTCCTATCGTTAAAATTATTTAGTTATCCATTTTATGTCAGGCAATGCTTACTTGTACTTCAACATTGTAAAGATATCTTTGAACACAAAATTTTCTTGAAATTCATTATTCTTCGTTCTTAATATCCATTATTCTTCGTTCCTGTAAGTCCATGGCTCTCTAACAACCACTACCATTGACTTGAGGACATTTAAATAACATTGTGATATACTTAAAACCCTAGTTTTAAAAATAAGACATAAATTCCTTGAGAATTCACTTTCTTTAGGACCTTTGAAAGCTCATTTTCCATAGGAGTTCACAATTTGTTGTTAACTATCCTTGGTTGCACATGGATATGATACAGCGTATAGCAACCTCCCGTGAAATAACAACAGAAATCTTATAAATCAGACACAACAAATCAACATTGCCGCGAAATACCTGAAGTATCATCATCGCGGTTACTTCATAAAAAGTGCCAAACATAATACAGAGAACAATAGCACAAACAAGCACCACACACATTTGTAATAAACTTTTATTGTTATGGGCTGATAAACAAATAGAGGATACAGAGCTATACAGAGGCCAACCCCCAGTCAAGTCGATCACAAACAATGAACTATGATCATCCAGAATTTGCTATACAATTATTTACATATTTTACATCATCAATACAATGGTATAAGAAGTGCAAGTGATCAGAAGTGCCAGTGGATTCAAATGATTTAAGAAAGAAGGGGTAAGCACTGTATTAGCTGATCCAGCGAAAACATACCACTGACCAGGAAACTCTAGACAGAAAGGTGGGGTGCAGTTCCTATTCGATGAAGGACAGCAAAAAATACCAGCAATTGCCCCAAATGGTCACCTCGTGCTATACCAATCTCCTACCAAATCACACTCCTTTCAAATTCAGATGTTCAACAAGAAGTCCAGTAGTATCCAATGCCTTCTCCATCAGTCTGCCCAATTCTTGCAGATAGACTTGGGATCGTGCCTTCTACTTTTCAAAGGAAACCTCCAGTGGCTAAAAGGAGTATTTTACTTCCTAGAAGGCCAAGAAGTGCTAAGAATCTATGTCAAGCACTAGAATCTATGTTAACATTGTGATTCATCAATTGTCTTTACCTGTATAGTTTGAAGAGTTATCATTCTGTAGAACAAAGACTATTTATCACCTTGTAATTTGTACAACTTGTATAAGCAACTCTAGATTAGGTGGATTTAGTTCCTTTCTCCTACCACCACTATAATTAGTGCGGTATTGTTGTTGGGAAAAGTATCCAATATGGAATGAACCTATCCCACTCTAAGGGTGATAGTACCTCAGCAACAACTGAATGCAAAGCTATTTGAGATTACTTCTTTATGAGATGTAAGAGAGGGGAGAAAGAGATCCACTAACCGTTGTCTTCTGCTAATGATTGATCCAATCTTCTCTCTTTGTTGCTTGCTCCCAGCTCCTTGCTCTTTCACTGGCCCAGCTACACCAAGATCCTGCAAAATGACAAGAGAGGGAAACTACAAGAAGCATACATTCATAATTGATTCAAGGATTAGAATAAATCAAATATACAAGCATCAATACGGCATTGGGACACATGCATATAGAAGAACTTCAAATGCTTTATTAATGGAAGAAGTAAAGTTCTGAGAGTGTTACAACCATAAAAGGCCCAATCCAGCAACACCTCCCAGCAGAAAGAAATCTCCTCTTCACCTCCTTCAAGCAAATCACCCAATAGTTCTATACTCAATCCAACAACACTTCCTTACATTCACAAGATTCCAGCCTCCCTAGACCTCATGAGAGAGCTCTATATATAGGAGTTTTGGAGAAAGGATGAGTCAGCTTGAACTTGGCATAGAGCTGACTAGTGTCCTCTCCCACTTCAGTTATTCTTCAGTTCTTGATTCCACTTGGAGGTTCTTGCTTCCACTTGGAGATCTAGACCCTCTTACTCATCACAAGGCGAATTCCCTGATCCAAGTGTCATTTTGGAAGCTTCCTGGGCATTTGACACCTTGAGGAATGACTGTGCCACTTGGCCAATCTCGCCCAGCGCAGGTAGCCTTCATTACTGTTGACATTCAGCGCAGGTACAGAGTGGAGCAGTTGACATTCAGCGCAGATGCTCAGTGGAGCAGTTGACATGACCCAGAATTTGCTTGTTTTTGAGTGTTTTCAGGTGGAGAACTGATATTTAGTGCTGTGGTTTGCTGACCTTGTTCCTCTAGGGGTAGGAACAACATGTTTAGGGACTTTGGATCCCTTAGATTATTGACATTTCATGCTTCATGTTGTAAGGCACAAAAATGTCTATAACAGTTGCCCCCTAAAGTATGAGGTCGTTTATCGGGTGAAATGCTTTATCAGGAGGATCCGAAGTTCATTCAATCGCTGAGAGGTGACCTGTAATAAATACAATACAATACATTATTTTTCATTCTGCTTTCATGATCTAGCTGAGGCGGGCATTCCCATGCTCAGCTTTATAAATTCATTTTGGTACATATAACAGACGACCGTCTGATGGTAGACTGATAATTCTCTGCTGAAATTATCATCCTTTGAGTAGGATGATCATCTGCTGTAATAATGTACATATCAAATGTCTTTATATTTCCTGAATATATATCACAGCCCGGATGGATGAAACTAGATCCGGGGTCTTCAAACTCGTTCGATATTCACTCTAAGTACAAGTCGATCCATGTGAGAATTGCGCTGAAGTCGAACATGGAAAGACATCGCTTGATTACCGGTCAATAATATAAACCGTTAACAAGCGCGAGAGGAATCACCGATAATGACAATGACCCTCAAGGTACTGCAGTACAATTCACGTGGTGTGAATAAAGGACTTGGCGTCGAACACCACGCAAAATATTCTGGTCGAAGGTCATTGATGTATACCTGTCGCCGGAAGTGAGAAACTTGCCATTGAGGCATGCAAGCTTCAAAGTACTGAGGGGGGTGTTCCTAGATCAACTTCTTGGATAATGAGCTGAAGTCGACAAGAAGCGATCCGTCAAAGGAGGGCCTTAATGAATCCCACATCAGTGACACGGAACAGAGCTAATGATTTTAATGGAGGTGAAAACAATCTGTGACATATGATTCAGGGTGACGATCATGGATGGATGAAGGATAATGTATGGCAGTGGATGGGACACGGTTGACTCTTTCTGAACAACATCTCTTGAACATATAACGACACTGATGCGATGGATCGGTAGCATTACCCCAAATGTGGATGGTTTGGCGAGGACCATGGTGATGAGACCGGTGAATGAAACAACCCAACCCGATGTGATACGGAGGAAAAGTGTCATGTTCAAGAGCGACTTGCTACCATTAAAGCTTTGAGGTTCTCCCAATTTTTCCCCAGTCATTTCTGACCAGTACCTCTTTATTTTTGTCAAGCTTGAGGAGGATAACATATGCTTGTTCTATAACCCGCCCTTCGGGCAAGCCCATCGCTATGTTTTAACGAGCCTAGCGATAGGGAAACTCGTTCTCGTCTAAAGACGAGTTTGTCGCTATTTAATCATTTTAACGAGTCTAACGACAAGGAAAACTCGGTCCTTTTCATTTTTAGAGAGTCTGAAAAGGTACAGAAAGTTAACTCCAAAATTCCTTTTTCGTCATCTAATCCCTTAAGTCCGGAAAAGTATAAAACAATACAGAAGGGATGAGTTTTCGATAACTTTAACGAGACGAATAAAACAAGCGCTCGACCTTTTTGTGTAATAATCCCTCAGGTCCAAAAAGATTAAAATCTAGAGGAGGGATAGCTCTTCCGGTCACTTTAACGAGCTGGAAGGCCAAAACTCGGCAAACTTTTCATATTTTACGAGTCAGGAGAAAAGAGCTCAAAGAAGACTCGTCTTTTGAGGAACGAGTGATAAACATGGATAGCAGCAGATTCCAGGTACAGGTTGGAATTTTCCAATCACAGCAGTGTCACAAGGATGGCTAGGTGAAACCACTCTTCGCAGCTGTTCCTCAAAATGGGTAAACAATCATATGGGGGTGAACGATCGGCCAAATGGAATGGAGGTGGCAGGTGCAAACACAACCAAGGCTTTTCATGGCTAATAAATTTACGATCACAATGGTTATTTACCGGAATAGGTTCATTTTTTAATGAGCTTAAACTCTGGAGGAAACTCTTCCTCAATCTTATGTTTATTTTTTAACGAGCATGAACTATGTGCTAAAACTGCTCGGATCTCGCTTTTCTATTTTTTAACGAGCATAAATTCCGCGGTAAAACTGCTCGATTATATGGTCAAATTTTGATTTTTTACCATTACTAGCTTTTCTCTTTTCAAATATAGTACTGTATTTTCAACTGCTGCAACAAACTTTGTTAGAAATGAATAATATTTGCATGAAAATGAGATTATAACCCTAATATTTCACTTTGAACTACGTAAAAAGCCATTAAAAGGTGTTTTTACCTCTCATTTACCATTTCATTTGCATTTGGTTTGTTGGAGCTCTGGAGGTGCCTCTTCCCCTTTGATTTTCACCAGCTGATTCCGGGAGATTCTGCGGACGATTTTCGGTGCCGTCTGGACCAGGTAGGAGCTAAACCCTAGCTCTTTCTTTTCATGGTTTTCTTTTCCAGTTTCATGCCTGTTTTCCAGTATTTCTGAGCCCCAGGGGTTTTGCAAAATCGCCCTAGTTTTAGCGCAGGTTCCCCTTTCGAAACCTACGCTGAAGGTCAAGCTGCCTTAAGGCAGCCTGACCCTCAGCGCATGTGGGAGACTCTCTGCCTGCGCTGGGCTCAAAAACTGAGTTTTTAGGTCATTTTTTGATGATTTGTTCGCCAGTTTTTCATCAAAATCAGGAACTTACTCTTTCTCTTGCTTGCTTTGCAGGGAACTTTGAACAAAATGTCCCTTACGTGGCGAGAACGAGAACATGAAGAGGAGGACATGATTGCCCTCCATGACCCGGTCACGGTGAACGCACTGCGGAACTGTGGCCTGCTGAAGTTCTTCCGTATCTCTAGCATGAGAGCACAGATTTCTTTACTGCAGTATATGCTTGATGCTTGGGATCATGTTAACCAAGTATTTCAGATTAGGGGAAAGTCCATCCCCTTGACCATGGAGGACATGTACTTCTTGACTGGGTTGTCAAGACGAGGTGCCCCCATTTCCTTGTCAGGTACGGCTCAGGGGACTGATTCCACTAGAGATTATGTCCGCCAGTATTGCAGGGAAGGTTCTCAGCCGAGCAGAGACGGCAAGATTGTTATCCGTGAGATTACTGATCGGGCTCTCAGGTCCATTCTGTAAACTATTGGTAGGATGGCCGGTAGCGCAGCTCTACATGTTGCCAACAGATCTTATATGCAGCACGCCTTGGAGTGTCTCCAACCGAAAGTATTCAACTGGTGTGATACAGTACTTCTTCAGATGAAAAGTCAATTGACCAAGGTAAAGGACGGGAAGCTGAAGAACTTTGGATTTGGTTCTATTCTGACTGCCTTCGCCTTGGAGAAAATCCCACTGATGTAGCCTCAGTACATCATACTCGACTTGCCTTCTCCGACTGAGCCACGCATGCAGAGGTGGGTCGACCACATGTCCAGGCATGCTGGTCAACCTCAGATTACTTTTACTGAGGCCTTCTTCAGGTGGTTCGAGCGCCAGGAGATGGCGTTTTCTGAGTATCCATATGTGGGCATGGATTTCCGAGGTGATCCGGATTTGGTGCTACCGAATGGCGAACAGTGGGGCACCATTGGTAAACTCTTTGACCATATTATTGTTTACTGTTCTTATTTATAATGTTGTTGTGCTTTATTCTATCAAGACTTTTAATTGTACTCTTGGGTGCATGCAGATATTGGTCCTGTTCGTCCAGCAGTTCATCCGAGACCGCCAGTTGCTGCCCCGGCAGTGGAGCCTGCTAGGAGAGTTGTTATTCGCGACCTTGACGATACTGAGACCCTTACAGCTGTGCAGGAGCAGGTTGAGAGCCTTACTCGTGGTCTTCCGGATGTACAGATTGACGAGTTACCTTTACAGCTGCAGCGGCACACTATCGGTGTGCCTAGACGATGGACTCGTCTCTTGCGCATGATTTCACAGGCCGTGACGTACTATCATGAGCACCACTAGGCTAGGGTGCCCCCTAGCATCTTTTTGAGTTTTTAGGTTATATGACCAATTTTTTCTTGGTTACAGAACATTATGTATGAACTATATAAACAGCTTATATATATATTTTGATTTTCGAGTTTTATTCTGGTTGATTTATGTGATCCATATGTACAATCTTTGATGATGTGTCCTTTTTATAAATGTTGCAAATGTCTATCTAACACATAGTTTGCTAATGAGTCAGTTAATGTGTTTAAGTTTCTTGAAATATGTTGATATTGAATTGAATCAAATCGTCTTTCCAAGATCTTAACCCTTAGGAACATGCGATAAATAGTTGGATTGCAAACCGAATATATACCATTGAGTTGTAGTATTACGAGCTGTGAGTCTAGCCTGACAATTAATCGGCGTATGCCACGTGTGATGGCATCAGAGAGTAGTTCTATCAACGCGCTGTACTCAGCAATGTTATTCATTGATTGCCCAATACATACACCTCTGAAACTTACTAACTCGCCGCTTGGATCAAAAATGGCCCAGGCTGCGGAGGATAGGTTCCGCGAACTACGACTCGCTCCGTCGGCATATCCAACACATGTCTCCAGAAGGTTCGACATCTGCAACAAATGAAAAAGGTGGATCACTCGACCAGAACAAATACCTTAGCGAAAACAAAATACAACAAAAGCATGCAGGTTACTATTTAAGCATAGTAACGCTTGAGGTACAACTCGTTGCGGGGCTGCGCCAGTGGAATTCCATCGTAATCCATTAACTCGTAGGCTCCTTTTGCTAACACCCTTTTAACAATATAGGGGCCCATCCATAAGGACTTGAATTTACCTGCTCCCAATTTATCGGATTCTTGGTCATAAAGCAAGACCAAATCACCTTCTGAGAAGACACGGGGTTTGACATTTTTGTCGAACTGAGCCTTGACTCGTTTCTTATGGGCCTCCTTAGCCAAAGCGGCATCATGACGGGTTTCATCCAACTGGATTAATTCCAAGAAACAAGCCTCTTCTTCTGAAGTTCCGGGGAGAAGATCGATTGCGAGTTTAAGCGACGAAATTTCGCACTGGATTGGCAAGACTGCTTCCAGGCCATACACCAGTTGAAAAGGTGTGAACCCGGTTGCGTTCTTTACCGACGTTCGGTAATCCCACAAGGCTGAGTACAGGATTAGGTGCCACCTTCTTTTATGAACCCCAATCATCCTTTGCAACATACGCTTCAGGACCTTGTTGATTGCCTCAACTTTTCCGTTGGCTTGCAGATAATATGGGGTAGAGCTGTCGTGAGATAGCCCTAGCTTGGCAGCTAGTTCGACCATCATGTGATTGCGAAAATGCGACCCATGATCTGTAACTATAGCCTGTGGTAAACCGAACCTGGCGACTACATGATTGAAAAAGAAAAGGGCAGTTGTTTCACCAGTGTTATCCAATGTAGGCATCGCCTCGGCCCATTTGGTAAAATAGTCAACAGCGACTATAATATACCCATGCCCCCCGGTCGAGGTGGGGTTACATTGCATGAAATCGATGCCCCACTTGGCGAAGGGCCCAACAACAACTATCGGCTGTAAGGGTGCGGGTGGTCGTCTGGTTTTGCTATCAAAAATTTGACAAGCATGGCAACTTCTGACTGCGGTTATGCAATCTTTGAACATGGTTGCCCAGAAGTATCCTGCTCGTAAGATTTTTTGTGCTGTTGCATATCCAGACTGATGCCCCCCACACGCGCCTGAATGACACTCATTCAGGGCTTTTTCGGCCTCCTCATGGGTAAGGCACCTCCTCAGAACTGTATCGATACCACGACGGTAAAGTGTATCACCGACGATCATGTAGTCTTTTGCTTGGTATCGTATACGTTTTTGTTCGGAGCGAGAGGTGTTAGGCCTGAACTTTTGGGTTTGGAGATAAACTATGATATCTCCATACCACTCATCGCTTACTGATATCAGAAACAAACTTTCGTCCACGATTGACTCTTCCGATGTTTCATCGTTGGACAACGATGGGAGATCACACAATAATTCTGCGAAAACTAGAGCTTTCTTTGATTTGGATTTCACAAATTCCAGATCAAACTCTTGAAGGATCGCTATCCATTTTGAATATTTTCCCCCCAGCAACTGTCGTGACAGTATATAAGTCATGGGGTTGCAATCTGACAAGATGGTAGTTTTCCGAAAGAGGACATAATGTCGAAACCTTTGAATCGCTTGAACAGCTGCAAGCGCTAGTTTTTCAACATAAGAATATTTACTTTCTGTATCATTTAATTTTTTACTTAAATAATAAATAGGATGTTTTATTCCATCGACTTCTTGAACTAAAACCATCGCAATGGTTGTATCCGCTGCAGCCAGATACAGGTTAAAATCTCTTTGATAGTCCGGGGCGTACATTAATGATGCTTTTACTAGACAATCTTTCAGAGCATCAAAGGAAGTTTGCGCCACCTGGTCCCAAATGAAAGGTACATCCTTTTTCAAAAGACGAGTATAACCTTTAGCAAGTTCTGCGTAATTTGGAATGAACCTCCTCAGAAAGTTTTCTTTCCCTTGGAGTTTCTGAATCTGAAGCAAATTTGAAGGTGGAGGCAAATTAATGATTGCCTGAACCTTGCAGGGGTCGAGACGAATCCCATCCTTAGAGACTACAAAGCCAAGTAAGCGACCAGAATCGACGCAAAACACACATTTGTGTGGATTGAGTCTTATCTTGTAGTGTCGGCAACGTAGAAATATCGCCCTTAAATGCTGCGGATGATCAGTCCGCTTTCGCGAATGAGCCGGAAGATCGTCAAGATAAGGTTGAACAATGTTCTTGATGTCATGGAAGGCATAGTTCATCGCCCTCTGAAACATCGCCCCTGCGTTCTTTAAACCAAAGGGTAATTTTCGATAAGCGAATGTGCCCCACGGACAAATAAATGTAGTCTTTGACTGGTCCTGTGGGCGGATATTTATTTGATTATACCCGGAAAATCCATCCATAAATGAAAAGATTTCGCATCCGGCGCATTCATCAATTATCTCGTCGATGAAGGGTGTAGGGTAGTTGTCCTTCAGACAAGCTTGGTTTACATCCCTATAATCGACACACACTCTAATCGTCCCTTGTTTTTTCATAACAGGGACAATATTCGATACCCAATCGGTTAGAGGAACCGGGTAGATGAATCCAGCATGGAGAAGTTTTTCAACTTCTGCCTTAATGGCAGCGGCTTTCTTGGGGTGCACCTGCCGAAGCCGTTGTCTTACTGGTTTGACATCAGGATACATTTTAATTTCATGTTCAACGATACTTGAGTCAATGCCTGGCATTTCATCATATGACCAAGCAAAGACATCTCTAAATTCGCGAAAAAGAGCGTTATATATTTCCAGTTCTGAAGGGGAACAACCTTTGCCGACGTAAATATTCTCTACAACATCTGTTTTAGTCGAGATATTTATGGCTATAGTCTCTTCAATATTGGATAGGTTTCGCTCGGAATCCACCGTGTTTACAGTATTTGTTAGGAATTCAAAAACTGAAGGGTGATAAAGGTCACTTTGAGTATCTTCTTCATATTCCGGAAGAAGGGAACGATGGTGGTGATCATTCCATGGTGCCCCCTCAATCATCATTGATTGTAAGATTCCTTCGTCAGTCCCATGTACTTTCGACCAAGGATCTAATGGGGTTCCATATTCTCTAGACCTATCTACCCAAACGCTTGACGAGCGTTGATTTGGGTTCGCCTCCCATGCTTGAAACATTGATTGCTACAATATTTCTAAAGGGCTTGGGGGCAAAACCATTGAATGATCCATGTTGACCTTCGTGGAAGATATCATGTTGCAGGTTGCTACAAATGGTACATTTCACATATTAATAGGAGGTGGTAGCGCGAAAGTTCCCATCAATGTGGGGTCTTTCAATAATCCTACTCCGATATCTTGAATTGAATGGTTGCTCTCATGGATCATGGGAATGCTTCCTGTAACTTGTGAACCATTAGGGAGGAAATTCTGTTGGTCGACAATCATAATCCCTCCTTCAAACGGGAATGCGATCTTCCTAAAATAAGTCGACACAACAGCTGCCATGGTATAAATCCATGGTCTACCCAGTAGGATGTTATAGTCAAGATTTCCATCAATGACTTCGACATCAATTTCTACTGTTTTTCCTCCTAGTTCAACTTTCAAGTTATTAAGGATACCGTATGGGGTATAAGTCCTTCCGTCGAAAGCTTTTAATGTCGTCGAAGATCGCGACAAGGTTGGAGATCCTAATGTTTTCCAGCAACTCATCGACATAATACATGTCGATGCTCCCTCATCAATTATCGTTCTGTGAACAGTTTTGTTGAGTGCTTTCACTTGAATAAGGAAAGCTAATTGAGCTGGTAACTGAGGATCATATCCCTTGTGATCAAAGGATACAAGATTGGAATCCTTAGGATCAACCCCACCAATTGTTGATAACAACGCCTGCCTTTGGGTTGGACAATTTTGTAGCACCTCAAGAGTCGACATAGCGGATGGCGATTGGGCCAAATCTTCCACTATGTTATAAATGTTGCGCCGCTCTGGCGCGAGGATTAAATGTCGACTTGTGTACTACACCCTTTGGTGGTTTTATTGTTAATTGAGGGATGATGGGTGGTACAACTTCTGTCGAAGTTGTTGTCGAACTACTTGGTTGATCTTTACCTTTTTCGTTCGACAGCTGAGGATTCCCATAATCTTTGTTCCTTGTCGAAGTCAAAGCATCATTCTGCTGTTTCGAAACCGACAACATAAGTACTTGCGACGGGGAAGCATTTCCACTATCAACCAGATTTTGACCTGGGTTGGGAAATGGATCAGTTAACACTGCTGAGGTTTGGGAACTTTTAAAGAACCTCTTTAACTCAGCTTTGAATGGGCAATTCTTTGTGCCATGATCCTTATCATCACATATTAGACATGGATAATTCTGTCTCCCTTTCCCAGGATGGTTTGAAGAATTTTTTCCAGGGGATGACTCACCCTGTTTCTTCTTCTTCCCTTTGTTTTGTTTCTTCTTTCTTCCTGGTTGATTGGTTTCTTTGCCTTTATCTTCTGATACGACATTTACTTCCGAAGCAAGAATTTCTTCTTTTGCATTTTGATCCGAATTCTTACGGGCTTTCTTTGACGAAGCCTTTATCGATTTCGCGTTTGCCGTGCCAATCACGCCGTCACCGACATGAGAGTCACTATTTGATTTAGGAGGGGGAGGAATTAAAAATTCCGGTCTAGGGGCGTCAGGTATTTTGTCATAGAGCGTGTCGGACTGAGTATAAACTAAGTCCAAATATTGCGCACGAGCAATGACTTGCTCCTCTGTTACGACTCCCCCCTTGGCCACATCTTCCGTAATAGCCGGAAGTAACGAATTTATAAACCATTCAGCTAATAACTGATCAGGAACATATGTTTTCACCATCCTACGACGACGACGCCACTCATGTATATGATCAGATATATGGGTAGCAGTTGTCTGTTTGAAGTTGGTTAATATTTCTGTTCCCGTTTCATACCTTATCGGTAATTGAAAATGGGTTAAGAAAGTCGTGGCTAGGGAACTAAAATTGTCGAAAGAGGCTCTTGGCAATTCAATATACCATTTAGCCGCTGGACCTGTCAATGTCCTCTGAAAAAGGCGAAGCCTTATCGAATCGTCGTTTAGGGTGTTCGACGAACACCACAGATGAAAAGTCATCACGTGATTCGATGGGTCTTCACCTGGATTTCCATTGAATTTAGGAATGTCAGATGGAAGTTTACGAGGAATCGCTGGCCACCAAGGGGCATAAGCAATCGGATCGTTTGTTAAACGGTGTAAATCGGGTAACTCTAAAGTCGCCACGAATGGTAACTGTTGATTCAGGTTAGGCGAAGCGTAACCAGGGTACGATGGAATCGCTTGAGCAGTGGGCCTTTGCATACCAGCATAATGTAATTGATGTTGGTATGACTGATACGGTTGGTGGACTTGACCACTGTAAAGTGGTTGGTTTTGACCGTTTTGGATATACGGTTGTCCACTATTCGCAAAGATCTGCTGCTCAGAACCTTGGTACACCTGCTGGAATTGCGGTTGTTGGTATTGCACAAGCCATGGTTGTGACACCATGTTCTGTTGTGCTATGCTAACCGTTGGACCGAGGTGTGGGGTAATTGTACCCGTTTGGACCTGTGTCGCCCCACCAGTTGGCGATTGTGGTTGTGACCCATGTTCAAGAGGCTGTTGCATTACAACCTGAGAAATCTGAGGTTGACATGCAACAGGTATTGCTTGAACTTGTGACACTGTTACAATAGCCGGTGTGGTTGGGATGTTCGTCACAGGTACACACTGTTGCATAGAATATACAACCCTTGGTTGTTGAGGTAGCATAGGTACCCAACTACTTGATGCAATTCCAGTATAACCTGAACATTGTTGTGAACTCACGTATGGGTACCCTCCCGGAGGGGGTAATGAAAGGGCATACTGCCCCCCATACGGTATCAATCCAGAACTGAAGGGTATTGATGGTCCAGATTGACCTCCAAATGGATCAATTTGGCGAGTTTCAACATAAGAGTTACCGGATATTAATCCGGATGAACAAACTGGAACAGACCATACTGTCGAAATAGTCCCTTGGTGGACTCCTTCTAGCTGTTGTGAGCTAGTTGGGACAGCTGGTATGCCGACAAACATCGTCGGAGTGACGGCAGGGACTTCTGCTGTCGCTGTGTCATTTGACACAGTCCTAGATGATGACGGTTGTTCAGACATCTTAATTCTATCCAATAGATTTCCTAGCGATTCTACAGGGACTTCCACTTGTGGTGGATAAACTTCTGATGAAGGAAATAGAGTGACCCCGACTCCAAAATGAGTTGGAGTACTTGCTTGCGGATCCTCTGCAATTTCCTCTATCGCAATCAAACCCGGTGGAAGAGGAAGACCGTCAGGTCCGTAAAATATTTCTGGTGCCGAAGAAGTGGTTGTTTCGACAGCGACAGTTGTTTGAGGAACAAAACTCTCTGGACCGGTTACAGATGGAACAGGTTCAGTTACACAAGTATTTGCCCCCAGACTAGGATCAGTATTACTGTCCTTCTGTGGCTGTTGAACTTCTTCTATAGAGGCAGGGTTTCCAGAAATGTTAGGAGTAACCGGAACCTCAGATGCAGTTGGAATACTTGTTCTAACTTTTATAGGAGATTTTGAACCGGTTAAACGAGTTCACTTTGTCCATACTGTTTTCGATTCCGGAGACAAAGACGGTTGACTCGTAAGCCTCCGCGAACGACGGGGTTTCAATTGACTTTCTTCCACGATTGCGGATTACTTGATCAACCAAAATATTAAAAGGGGAAATTTGTGTTTCCGAATTGAATGAATTTTATTAGACGCTTTTAGACACAACTTGCTTTTTCACTTTTTAAGAGTCGAGAAAAGCTAAAGATGACTCTAGTCTCCTTCGATGTATTAACGAGCCCGAAGTGACAAATGCTCGGTTGGAATTTTTCAGTTATAGAGTTTGAAAAAGGCCAAAAGAAACTGCTCTGGAGATCTAGGCAGAGGGTGTGCCAAACCTTTCGCAAAACCACAGAATACGTTTTACGGTACGGGTGGTCGATCTTCGTGAATGTTGTGTTCACTGCATTGCGATCAGTAGGGCGGCTGACACGGTTTCCTATGGATAAAGGCTTTGATCCTATAGGGGTCTCCCAATATATACGCGACGGTACGTGGGAGCACAAGTCCGTATTGATACTTATCGCTTCACCGTGGAGGAATCACCCAACCACTCAACGCTAAGATATCACGTTTAACGACGCCGGAACACGTCTCTAGCTTAGACCTCTATGTGTTTGCGTTATGTTTCAATGCGTTGTTATGTGAATTCAATTTATTTTAAGGTTGATCTTGTTTAGTAGTTTGCCTTTATGGATCACCACGAGATGTATGATAACACTCCTAAATGCAGTCTAAGATGATAAGCAAGCTTTTCAATCTTTCAACTTTGAAAATATTAACTACTGAGGGAAAAGAAAGACAACATCTTTTCACACAGATCATAGAGCACACACTAATGCACTTTTTCCTAAATCGACATGCAAACTGTCACAATGCACATGCACAATGCAAGTATTTCTTTTCTCTTTCTTAATGTTTGTGCGATACAAAAAGAAAGTTGTTGTATAACTTTGAATTCAATTTCAAGTGAAAGTAAACAAGCTTGTCCAAAATCAAAAGACACCTTAAGATTTACTTGTTTCGACACTAGAAATATATAAATTCAAACCATATGACGAAAGCAAAAGCTCAATCAGCTATGAACAACAAACAAACTAACTCCTAAGATCAAAACAACACTTTATCACAGGTCTAGATCTAAGAGGCCACAACAAGACTAGTTCACTTTCGTTATGGGAAACTGCAAATGATACAAGAAATACACAAAGAACAAACACAGTTTCTTTATACAACCGAGGCGGAATAATGGCAAGGAAAGTTGGTTTCAGATAGGTACATTGACTGGTAACAGGCAGCAAAAACAAGGGTGAAAACAGGGCAAGAAACAGCAGGAAACCCCAGTAGCACAAGGCAAGACTGGTTCAGCACAGGTGGTACACTGTCAGTTTGACATTCAGCGCAGGTAGCCCCTTTGGGAACTGCGCTGAAATGTGTTGAGATTGCAACAAGATGATGGAGCTTAGTGAAAAGAGTCGCCTTCACTAAGTGGGTCCGCAGGCTATTTTTGGCGCAAGTCTATTTTTAGACTATGTCTATTTTTAGAAATATGGATCATGTCTATGTTTATGGATGATTGATCAAGTTGGGAAAAATAGATGGACTTCTATTTTTGATGAAAGTGTGAGTGATCACAGTGTGAGTGATCAAGTCTATTTTTAGACTGGCTGTCAAAAATAGAAAAGTCAAATATTATTATCTCACAATAATATTTGGACTATAAACTTAATCTTATTCTCTTGGAGCACTTCAGTTTGAGCTACGGAAGTGGCACATGCAGCTGTCAGAAGGAAATTCGTTTTTCTTATGAGTCATTTGAGTTGTTGCATGCATGACTTCAGTTAGAACTCAAGTGAGTTGAGTTTAGTGGACTGGAGGTACAGTTGATAGAGTTGTGTTTAGTTTAACTTAGTTAAACTGGTTGTAGTTAGTCTAACTGCAGATAGACTAATGATGAGTTGTTAAACTAATTATTAACTCATAATACAACTAAAGAATACATCAGTTAACTCAGTTGCATGTCAGTGCATGTTCAGTTCAACAGGGACAGGTGGTAGAGAATCAGATTGCTATCAGTTGTGACTATAGTTGTGCACCAGATCTTGCACAATCAAAGGATTGAGTATGCCAATGAGTTTGCTCACGTATTTGGCCCGCATTTTAGCCTTTGCTCACGTCCACAAAGAGTGAGTGACTATTTTGCAGGTGAAAAATCGAGTTTGGGAAGCTATTCTCATCAGTTCTTGAGCAGGTATTGAGCAGTGGAGGCAGGCAAGCAGTGGAAGAGATTTGGAGATCAAATCTGAGCTGTATTGTGTGTAACAGAGGTGGAGATACTTGTGAGAAGTATTATGCTGTGTAATGTTACATGACTCAATCATTAATATACAGATAGTGTGGGGTTTTTAGCGCGATGCTTTCCCCGTGATACATACTGTGTTAATGTGTGAATGCTCTTGATGTTTTATTGTTATTGATGCTGCTATATTCTTGATCAACGTAGAGGAGATTATGTATTGTACATGTTCCGCTTAAATTGTATGATCAGGATAATCTCTGTTGAATATGTGTTAAATTATTCAAAATTTCTACATGGTATCAGAGCTAGATGATTTGTAGAAAAAAAAAAAAAAATTCTACATGGTATCGGAGCAGCTTGATTTGTAGAAGAGATTTTTACAGGATATCAAGCGAGGGTTGATCGGAAGCAGTTGAGTTGGTTGCTAGTGGAATTCGAATTTGCAGCAGTGTTTTCTTGGTGACAACGCAGCAATGTCTTTCAACGGATTGCGATTGGAGTATGCTCTTGAGGGCAGCTCAAACTATATTGCATGGAAGGACAGGATGGAGGCAGTATTGGATGATAACGGGCTGAAGGAATTCATAGATACGGATATCCCAAAGCCTACTGATGCTACTCAAGCTGATGCTTGGCAAAAGAAGATTGCAAAATGTCGAAGAATTCTGTTGGAGGGCGTGAAGGATCACATTGTGTCCAGCCTCCATGGAAAGGCTACTCCATATTTGATGTGGAAATCATTAACAGAATTATTCCAAAGCAAGAGCGATCAGAGGAAGCTGGCGCTCAAAGATAAACTCAGAAACATCAAATGCGAGAAGGGAGACAGTATTCCCAAGTATCTCACGAAGTTCACTCAGTGTCGAGATGAGCTGGGAAGTGTGGGGGTTACTGTCGATGATGAGGACTTGGTGAGCTTGGCTCTCCTTGGTCTTCCGAAGAGTTGGCATTCCTATCAGGACTCTGTCAATGGTCGGGAGAAGTTGCCAGGATGGGAAAGACTATGGTCAGATCTTGTGCAGGAGGAGATCAGGCGGAGTACCAGGGACGGATCTTCGTCAAAGGGAGCTGATGAAGAGAATTGTGCTTTGGCTGCCAAAGCAAAGAAAGGGAAGAGCAAGAAAGCTTCTCAGTCTGGTGCGAAAGGCAAGAAGCAGGATATGTCCAAGGTGAAGTGTTTTCACTGTCACCAGCATGGACACTATGCCACAAATTGTCTGCAGAAGAAGAAGAACAAGCAAGCTGCTGGATCTGCAGGGGGAGAGGCTTTAGCTTCTCAGTTTGAGCTTGATTTTTCATTGATCGCATGCTTGGTTTCAAGTGTGATGGGATCAGTGTGGTTCTTGGACAGTGGTGCGTCTTTTCACATGACGGGAGATAGAGATTTGTTCTCTGATATGGAGGACAAAGATCTTGGAGTGCACATCGAGATGGGCGATGATGGTAGATACAGTGCGACCGGTATCGGTACCATTTCCTTTGAGAGGGAGTCTGGTAAACCCTTTGTATTGAAGGAAGTCATGCATGTTCCAGGATTGAAGAAGAATCTCATCTCAGTGGCGATGTTAGAAGACAAGGGGTATGATGTTGTTTTCAGCGAGGGAAAGGCCTTCCTACGCAGCAAGACAACTGGTGAGACCCGGAAGATAGGGGTTCGAGTGAGGAACCTTTATCAGTTGCATGTAGATGGATGCGCAGCAATGGCAGGCAAGGCAGAAGGATTGGTGAGCCGGGATGATGGCGAGTTGTGGCACAGGAGATTGGGTCACCTTCACCATGGAGCCTTGAAGATACTGCAGTAGATCACTACAGGGCTTCCTAAAGGTACACTTGCGCAGTCAGATCAGTGCAAGGGGTGTACTTTGGGGAAGTTTGTGAAAGCCACCTTTCACGAGAAGGATAGTCGCACCACGACGATCCTTGAGAGAATTCACACAGACGTGTGTGGACCTTTCTCAGTTGCTTCGACAGCAAAACACAGGTATTATGTGATTTTTGTTGATGATTTCTCTCGTAAGTGCTGGATCTTCTTCATGCAGAAGAAGAGCGAGACATATTCAAAGTTCTGTGAATTCAAAGCACTGGTCGAGAAGGAGTCGGGGAAGAAGGTGAAGGCTCTTAGGAGCGATAATGGTGGTGAATACATCTCGGACGAGTTCAAGGATTTCTGCAAGGCAGAAGGGATTCGTAGAGAGCTCATAGCTCCCCATAACCCACAGCAGAACGGGGTAGCTGAGCGGAAGAACAGAACGATTGTGGGTGCTGCACGGGCAATGTTGCATGATCAGGGCCTACCCCTTCACTTGTGGGCGGAAGCATGCAATACAGCAGTTTATGTGCAGAACCGTTGTCCTCATAGGATACTTGGCATGAGTACACCCGAGGAGGCTTATTCTGGTAAGAAGCCTGATCTTTCTCATTTGAGGATTTTTGGTGCTAACGTTTACATGCATGTGACGAAGGATGCCAGAAAGAAGTTGGAGCCGACTGCAGAGGTTGGGATATTTGTGGGGTACACTGATACGCCCCACAACTATCGTGTGTATTTGCCAGACAGTGGTAAAACTGTTGTGCGACGGGATATAAAATTTCAGGAGGAGAAAGCCATGAAGTGTTCGCTTGAGAGGGAGCTACACTTGCATGCAGATGAGGAGCTATTAGTTCCTAAGGATGAGCTTCAGGATGTGGATCAGCCACAGGACGAGGTTCATGGAGTGGAAGAGACCACTCATGCAGCGCCAACCATCAGAGGGCGAAAGCGCTTGATAGAAGCTGAGCGACTGGCTCAAGATGCAGAGAAAGTTGTAGGACCACCTACAGCCCAACGCAGGCAGAGACAGTCACCTGATCGGTACACTGGATACATGGCTCTTATGAGCAAGTGTGTTGTGACTGAGCCATCCTCTTTCGAGGAAGCTGTGGAGGATCCCGCATGGGTAGACGCCATGGTGGAAGAGTATGATTCTATTGTCAGAAACAGTGCATGGGAGATTGTTCCTAGACCGGAAGGGAAATCAGTGGTGGGTTCGAGATGGATCTACAAAGTTAAGCAGGCAGCTGACGGGAGTGTGGAGAAGTACAAGGCAAGATTTGTTGCCCGAGGCTTTTCACAGATTGAGGGGATCGATTATGAGGAGACCTTTGCACCTGTCGCAAGGTATTCTTCCATACAGACGATTCTTGCTCTCTCAGCGCAGATGGGATGGCACATTCATCAGATGGATGTGAAGACTGCGTTCCTCAACGGAGTCATTGAGGAGGAGGTGTACATTGAGCAACCCGAAGGCTTTGAAGTCTTCAGCAGCGAGTCGCATGTGTGCAGGCTCAAGAGAGCGCTGTATGGGTTGAAGCAAGCACCACGTGCTTGGTACACACGGATAGACAGCTATTTCACAGGACTTGGATTCTCCAAGAGTGAGGCGGATCCGAACCTATACCAGATTGTGGTGGAGGGTAAGTTGCTTATCATTGTACTGTATGTTGATGATTTGATTCTAACGGGTGATGAGTTGTTGATACTGTCATGCAAGAAGGATCTTGCTACAGAGTTTGAGATGAAGGATTTGGGCCTCCTTCACTATTTCCTAGGATTGGAAATATGGCAGCGCAGTGGTGGACTGTTTGTTTCTCAGGGCAAGTATGCTCGGGAGATACTGGAGAAGTTCAACATGCATGGCTGCAAGCCTGTTGATACTCCTCTTCCTGGAGGTTGGAGGAAGGAGGATGCCACTTCGGGAGAAGAAGTGGATGCCACTGTTTATCGACAGTTGGTGGGGTCGCTGATGTATTTGGTCAATACACGACCTGATATATGCTATGCAGTTAACCAGCTTTCACAAGCTATGGTTAAACCTACCAAGCTCTTCTGGAAGGCGGGCAAGCATGTATTGCGCTACTTGAGAGGCACATCGGGATATGGTTTGTGGTACAGACAGGAGGATGAGGTGAAGCTATGTGGCTTCACGGATGCAGATTGGGCAGGGAGCCCAACAGATAGAAAGAGCACATCAGGAGGGGTCTTCAGTATCGGATCGACAGTAGTTTCTTGGTACAGCAGGAAGCAAAGATCCGTGGCACTCAGTTCAGCGGAGGCCGAGTATATGGCAGCAAGTTTGGCTGCATGCGAGGCTATATGGATGAGGAAGATCCTGGTTGGTTTGTTCGGTTCTCATTTGGATCCTACTGTGATTTACTGTGATAACCAGAGTTGCATTAAACTCTCGGCTAATCCTGTATTTCATGATAGATCTAAACATATTGACATCAGGTACCATCATATCAGAGATTGTGTGCAGCGGAGGATCATGTTACTTTCGTACATTCCAACGGAGGATCAGGATGCTGATATTCTGACGAAGGCTCTCACCAGGAGCAAATTCGAGTACCACCGAGGCAGGATAGGGGTTGCTGATAATCCATATCTTGTCGAGAGGGAGTGTTGAGATTGCAACAAGATGATGGAGCTTAGTGAAAAGAGTCGCCTTCACTAAGTGGGCCCGCAGGCTATTTTTGGCGCAAGTCTATTTTTAGACTATGTCTATTTTTAGACATATGGATCATGTCTATGTTTATGGATGATTGATCAAGTTGGGAAAAATAGATGGACTTCTATTTTTGATGAAAGTGTGAGTGATCACAGTGTGAGTGATCAAGTCTATTTTTAGACTGACTGTCAAAAATAGAAAAGTCAAATATTATTATCTCACAATAATATTTGGACTATAAACTTAATCTTATTCTCTTGGAGCACTTCAGTTTGAGCTACGGAAGTGGCACATGCAGCTGTCAGAAGGAAATTCGTTTTTCTTATGAGTCAGTTGAGTTTTTGCATGCATGACTTCAGTTAGAACTCAAGTGAGTTGAGTTTAGTGGACTGGAGGTACAGTTGATGGAGTTGTGTTCAGTTTAACTTAGTTAAACTGGTTGTAGTTAGTCTAACTGCAGATAGACTAATGATGAGTTGTTAAACTAATTATTAACTCATAATACAACTAAAGAATACATCAGTTAACTCAGTTGCATGTCAGTGCATGTTCAGTTCAACAGGGACAGGTGGTAGAGAATCAGATTGCTATCAGTTGTGACTATAGTTGTGCACCAGATCTTGCACAATCAAAGGATTGAGTATGCCAATGAGTTTGCTCACGTATTTGGCCCGCATTTTAGCCTTTGCTCACGTCCACAAAGAGTGAGTGACTATTTTGCAGGTGAAAAATCGAGTTTGGGAAGCTATTCTCATCAGTTCTTGAGCAGGTATTGAGCAGTGGAGGCAGGCAAGCAGTGGAAGAGATTTGGAGATCAGATCTGAGCTGTATTGTGTGTAACAGAGGTGGAGATACTTGTGAGAAGTATTATGCTGTGTAATGTTACATGACTCAATCATTAATATACAGATACTGTGTTAATGTGTGAATGCTCTTGATGTTTTATTGTTATTGATGCTGCTATATTCTTGATCAACGTAGAGGAGATTATGTATTGTACATGTTCCGCTTAAATTGTATGATCAGGATAATCTCTGTTGAATATGTGTTAAATTATTCAAAATTTCTACAAAATGCAGACAGCCTTCACACAGCCTGCACTGAAGAACGAAACTTTCGTTTCTCTTGGTTTCCGGGTCACAGATTGCTCAAAAATTCACAGTTTTTGGCCAAATCAGAAGCTATCAGTCAAGGACACACTAAGGGATGAAAAGGAGGATGAAAAGCTATCACTAAGATCTATTTAGAGTCCTTGTGGATCAACTCTTCAAATCATAAACTTGCCCAGAAACTGAGCTAGAGTAGCTGCCCTCTACTTTGCATTTGAAAGATCCAAATGCAGTTCGATTCGGTACTCCCTGTGTTTGTGAAATGAATAGCAAAAACACAAACAACCAACAAGATACGATCCCCAGTGGAGTCGCCAATTTGTTGTTGGGAAAAGTATCCAATACGGAATGACCCTATCCCACTCTAAGGGTGATAGTACCTCAGCAACAACCGAATGCAAAGCTATTTGAGATTACTTCTTTATGAGATGTAAGAGAGGGGAGAAAGAGATCCACTAACCGTTGTCTTCCGCTAATGATTGATCCAATCTTCTCTCTTTGCTGCTTGCTCCCAGCTCCTTGCTCTTTCACTGGCCCAGCTGCACCAAGATCCTGCAAAATGACAAGAGAGGGAAACTACAAGAAGCATACATTCATAATTGATTCAAGGATTAGAATAAATCAAATATACAAGCATCAATACGCCATTGGGACACGTGCATATAGAAGAACTTCAAATGCTTTATTAATGGAAGAAGTAAAGTTCTGAGAGTGTTACAACCATAAAAGGCCCAATCCAGCAACACCACCCAGCAGAAAGAAATATCCTCTTCACCTCCTTCAAGCAAATCACCCAATAGTTCTATACTCAATCCAACAGCACTTCCTTACATTCACAAGATTCTAGCCTCCCTAGACCTCATGAGAGAGCTCTATATATAGGAGTTTTGGAGAAAAGATGAGTCAGCTTGAGCTTGGCATAGAGCTGACTAGTGTCCTCTCCCACTTCAGTTATTCTTCAGTTCTTGATTCCACTTGGAGGTTCTTGCTTCCACTTGGAGATCTAGACCCTCTTACTCATCACAAGGCGAATTCCCTGATCCAAGTGTCATTTTGGAAGCTTCCTGGGCATTTGACAACTTGAGGAATGACTGTGCCACTTGGCCAATCTCGCCCAGCGCAGGTAGCCTTCATTACTGTTGACATTCAGTGCAGGTACAGAGTGGAGCAGTTGACATTTAGCGCAGATGCTCAGTGGAGCAGTTGACATGACCCAGAATTTGCTTTTTTTGAGTGTTTTCAGGTGGAGAACTGATATTTAGTGCTGTGGTTTGCTGACCTTGTTCCTCTAGGGGTAGGAACAACATGTTTAGGGACTTTGGATCCCTTAGATTATTGACATTTCATGATTCATGCTGTAAGGCACAAAAATGTCTATAACAGGTCTTCTTTCAGTTCTACCAATTTTGCACACTTCTCTATGATGAGGTCAATTTCGCAATTCCTGGGTCATCAAATGATGGGGCCATGTTCGGCCAGTGTGGTGAACAGTTCTCCATTGCTGGTCTTCTGTTCGATGATCAACAAATCATATTTGGCAGATCCCAGTGGTATTTGGCTTTCCAGATCCTGGCATTGCTGTACCAATATATTAGAGAATTTCAGTCTGAAGTATGTTGGAATCACACCAATTTCTGTCTTTAGCAAGGTAATTGTCATAGTGGAAAACAGATGAACGACGATGGTTTTTAGAGAACCATCGTCCATACATACAACCTTCAAAGGCGATTACTTAATTCCATTGCAAGAGGCCCAAAATACAACATCTAAGAATAGGATTTTATCAATCCAAGACTATAGAGAAAATGCTCTGACTTTGATTTGAAGAGATCACCAAGGGAGAATCGGATGGCAGGTTCCCTTGGAGGAGAATTTTTATGCATACAGTCGTCTTTTATTTGCAAGATTGTTAGTCCAATTTCTTGGCGAATAGCTTCTACTGTCTTGGCATCAATGGGGTTTCCAGCTGTATCAGTCACATAGAACACATCAGCTACCTTATCACCTCGCGTTGACACCTCTGCTTTTGTAACTGACATCCCATTTTCTCTAAATATGCGAGTCACCTCCGATAGAAGCCCCAACACGGTCGTTGGTGCAGAGTTCCAGTCGCATACCCTGAATCCATAAAATATCATCAACAAAACTCACACTAAGCTGACTAAAATTTAAAAAGGATCAAATTTGACTACACCAGGAATCCCAAGTCCTAGGGTTTTGAATCAATTTCCACCCTGGATTCGATCCTTGGACTCATACCTTTGATGTTCTTCGTCTAGTGGCAGCCTCCAAACACTGAATCACACGCTGCTTCTCTACTTCTGAATACACGGGGCAACCATCAGTATGTCTAATGTAGTACTCCTGTATCACAAAAGAGAAGAACGGAAATAAATACCCCAACTCTTCTTTAACCTAATTTAGATCCAATATTAATCCCATTACGGATGTGATCTGAAACCACCTATACCTGGTTTAACAAAATCAAATTAGGAAATAAACATTTGAAAAAAAATAAAGATCCTATGAAAAATCAAGTCCCTTGTAGCTGCTGGAGCTATACCTAAAAAGTTTGTGGGCCTTGAGAGTCTATAGTGGCATGAAAGACAACATACTCCATATCTATCAAGCTACAAACAATATCAAACAGAAGCTTAGGTCTGTCTTTACACCAAACAGTCACCACAAAATACCCCCTCTCCAAACAGTTGTCAACAGTCACAAGAGGCTTCGCGTTGTCCTTGTCCTTGAGAAAAAGAGATGCCCTGTCTCCAGTTCCATCGAGTTTATCATAGTCACGGTCAGCAAACATCAATCGATGAAGCCACCTTTCTGTGTGAGTGAATCCCATTGACACCACCGTTTTAGCTTCCCTGATGGTGTTGTTTCCTCTCACTACATTTAACAAGAGCTCTTCAGTTTTACAAATCTTTTGTTGGTCTTCAATGGCCGCACCTGTGTCCTCATCAGTAACGTATACAAGACCGACAACCCTCCTATTGTGAGTCCAGACCTCCGCCTCCACAACGTTACATTTTAGGTCACCCAATACGGCAAATATTTCAGATAGCAGTCCCCGTCGGTGAGTGCCTGTTAATTCAATTTTCGTATGTTCAGCGACCGCATCCAGACCTACTGGTTTTCCAAACAAAGGCACTACGCAAGGGTTTGTTTCCAACCTCTGCAATACAACGCATGGATGATTCAGGAAACATGAGAAATACTTTTTTATTGCTAACCCTGGTTTGAAATAAATTTATACATACCTTCTCAATGTACCCAATTACGCCTTCATCTGTAAGTTTTTTTCCATTTTCGTCTGTGACATGGAACACTGCCACAGCAAAAGAATTTGTCAGTAGCAGGACTGAAACAATGGTAAGAGTATTAACCTACAAAAACATAAGACATAATATCATTAATTACAACATACCATCCATGAACCATCTCCCATCTGAAGAAACATAAGCCTTGTTGATATTAAGGTTCGGAGTAGATGAATGAACCTGAACCTGAAGGTCACGTCCCCTGGGTGGTGAGCTGCAGAGCGGAGGAATTTCCTGGGCCGGAGTTTTGTGTTGAGCTGCAGGCGCCCAGGCCAGGAGGAAGGTGAGTGAGCTGCAGGGGCCGCCTCGAGTTGGTTAGGGGAGCAGCCCGCGGTTTCCAAATTCCTCCATTTCGAATTGGAAATTGCATTAACTCTCCGTGGCGGTAGTTCTATCAGGAAATTAATGCGGAGCGGTGGACTGAAGGTGGCAGAGCTAGGGGAGGGTGGCAGAGAGATTGGCGACAATCGGAGCCGGACGTTTTTCCGGTCGGGATGAAACCGGGCAATTCCCTACTCCATATATATATATATATATATATATATATATATATCTATATATATATATATATATATATATATATATATATATATATATATATATATATATATAGTAATGCCTGTCAAAAGAAGTAATTATAATCTTGATTTGATGGATGCATAGTGTAACTCTACTTACAATCATTAATTTTTGTATTAGATAAAGCACAATCATCACATATTATTTTATATAGCATATGCATTCCTCTGTAGGTTGTTATTTTTTTTATCATTGGAAAGATACAAGGTGCAAAGATATGTATTTAGATAGGACGTGACCATCACAAATTCTTTCGTATAACTACTCTATCGAAAAGATATGGCATAGTACGCATTGTGGTAAAATTATTATTATTATACTTGTAGATAGCAAGGTTATATTGTAATTGTTTTATAGTAAAAAAAAGTTTGACTGAATTAGTTTTGAAACTTTTATGCATATTTTATAAAGATTATTAAAGTTTTGAAAAAAGCACATATTAAATTAAATATTTTGAAAATTAAAAATACAATTTGAATTTTTATGTTCTTATTGGATCATATAAACGAAAATGACTAATTTTATGGAGTTATAAATAGAATTGGTAAGAAATAAAATTTATTTCAAAAATAAAAAATAAAAATCTATATGCGACCAAATGTCACAACAATACACACATCAAATCTCAATATTTATGAAAAATTGATTTCTATGTAAATGTGCCATTAAGTGTCCTTGGTTTTATTCAAATCTCAACTAAATGGGTATCGATTTGAGAGCTGCACGGATTAACTGTGATCAATCCTTTAAATTTTAAAAGCATATGTTTAAACAACCAACATTTGAACTTGATTCATTAATTTGACTTATAAGTCAGTGTTCATAGGCTTTTAAAAGTTATGACAAAGTTTGGTATAAAAAATTTATATATTTAATTTTGCTAAAAAAAATTAATAGTGTGATAGACCTTTTCATATATATATTAATTTTTAAGATTGTGCAGAGTTTTCTATAAATGGAATTCATTATGATTATTCATCATATTTTTAATTAAAAATTAATGTAAAAGAAAAAATGACTAAATATTTTTTAAATCATGAAATACATTATAATTAAGTCATTAATTTATTACAAAAATATTCATTATCATTAATTGATTTTTTATTGAGTTCTTAATTATTGAAATACCTCTCGTCAAATTGTCTCCCTTTGTATTCTATATTAAGTTTATTATAATTTTATATTTCATATAATATTGTGACAATTGTCTCCTTTCATATTCTATATTAAATTTATTATAATTTTTTATTTTTTATAAAATTTAATAATATAAGTCTATTTAGATGAGTTTTCAGCGAAAATCACATCGTAATTCATTTGTCGACGCGTTTCGAACCAACAAGTGTGGTTCATCGTCAAGACAAGTTGAAGAACCAGATCATGGTTGCATGTTAAATAGAGAGAGCAGATCATCCAACAACTATATTTGACTATGAAATGGCTATATTTGACTGGGCAACTAGACTGGACCAACGACTAAATTTGACTAAGAAACGACTATATTTGACTAGGCAACTAGACCAAGGGATAGGGAAAGGAAAAAATAATTAGTTAATTAATTTGTAAGTTAGTTTAGTTATATTTATTACCATATTTGAATAAAGGAAATGCTAGTAATTAATTATTAAGAGTATGAAACAAAATCCTAATCTAATAGAAGAGAAGCACATGTATGGTTGGAGGAAAAATGGCACGGAGGAGACGATAGTAGCGACCAGACGAGGGTTAGGTTTTCCCTGAAGCTGGCAACCTGAAGTTTTTGACAATCTTTCTGCCTCGTGACCTGGATTTTGTATTGACCGTGGGTCGTTCCTGTTTCCAGTACAGCCATCCTCGTTTTTCTCCTTCACCATTCTCCGTCAAGGGCAGGCACTCCCCAAAGCTCCCTCTTCTGTTCTTTCCACCTGCTTCCCATCCTCAACAGCGACGGGCATAGTTTCTTTCGAGACGGCAGCTGGTGCGGGTTTGTCGAAGCGGTTATGGAGGACTTAGTAGATTATTCGGAGGACCCTTTGGAGGGCACCCCCATCTAGACAACTCCTCGTTCAACCCCGTCGGTCCTGCATCAATTTTCCAACGAGCTATCAGATGAATTAGAAACGCTGCCCTCTTTTTTTGGCCCTTCGAGCTCGATAGCTACCCACCCAGTGCTCTCCTCCTCCTGGCCACCTTTTTCATCCGTTCCTGAGCCACCGCCAGCCCAAACCCTAGTTTTCAGCTCTAAAGGAACCACTCTGGTCGGCTCATCCTCAGGTTTCGCTTCTTACCCGCCTTCTGCTAGCTCAAATATCCTCCCATCGACTCACCCAGTCTTTCAGCAGGGACCCCTATGGCCATATTTACCTCGGCCCCCCCTTCAGGCAGTTTTACCTTGATTCTGCCAATTTCTGGAGCTTTCCTAGTGGGGTATTCCTCGAAGCCCGCAAACCCTAACCCTCCCTCTGCCCAGCCTTCAAGAGGTTCCCCTCAAGCCCATTTTGAGATAGGGCACCGTCCAAATAAGAAGCAGAGGTGCATTAGAACAAAGGTTAAAGAAGCAATCCTCTGTTTGGGAGAGGACATCCAGTTGGGGGACTCCATGGAAACTACAGATAGGGTTCTAGTAGGGCAGAGTTCGAGGAAGAAATTCCACAGTGGCCAAACTGAAGCAATGGGCGGTTGAAGTCTGGGGCCATCATCTAGCTGAGCACACTAATTGGGTCCCCTCATATGTGTTTCACATTGAACAAGCTCCTATCCTGTTGCGAAGGTGGAATCCACTCTTTGATCCAGAGAGTGAACATCTGGGAGCAGGCCCTCTTTGGGTGAGATTACCAAGTCTTCCACTTTAGTTCTGGTCCGAGGATGTATTTCGTCACATTGGCAACACCTTAGGCACTTACTTAGACCATGACAAAGCCTTTCTATCCACTGGCATGATGGCATATGCAAGAATTTTGGTGCATTTGGACACCAGGGAGGGTTTACAGGAGCACATTACTCTCCAATGGAGAAATATTTCAAGATCGCAGATATTGGATTATGAAGGGGTGCCCTTCCACTGTAGAAGGTGCCATAAGGTTGGCCATATTTTTGAGATTGCCCTCTTATCTCTAAGGCCAAGGTAGGGGAGATAGGCAAGGAAATGCCAACAAGGAACCATCCAGCAAAGGAGCAACCCCCTCCACCAGGAGAGGCAGAGACTCATGCTCGCTCTGAAGCAGTCCAAGGATCTCTTTCCAAAGAGGCCTTGAAGAAGCGGGCTAAACCACAGTATCGGCCTCCCTCTCCTCCACTCACCAGGGCAAGGGCGGCTATCGGGGCTTCAGGTATTCTGGGTAAGAGCTCTTTGGTCCCCTGTTCCTCTCAAAATTGTTCTCCTTCTTATAGTTCCTCTTTTACTGCAACTTCTCAAGTTAAGATTAATGTGGGTCTGTCTCAGTCCCCTACCCCTGTGACCTGTCCTCTCCTTTCGTCCCTCCCTACTGTATCCCTCACCCCTCCATCCATTCTGGATCCCTCCCCTCTCCCTTCCCCTACTCTAGAACCTGGACTCCTCCCCCCCGTTACCTGACTCGCTCCAAGTCAAGGATCCTTGTCCCAGACCTGCTAGGCATTGGTCTTGACTCGACTCCTTTTCCTCTAAAGCTCCCCCGAGGCCGACCATCTTCTCTGTCCAAAGCTAAACTACAAGCCGGGGAGGATGTAGCTTCAGGAAGGAAAATTACTATCCATAGGGCCCTTAGAGCAGAGATCACCCTGGCTGAACCCCCCTTATGAAGATTCTCTCTTTCAACTGTAGAGGGTTAGCTAGGCCCGATAAGAAACTAGCTTTTCAAAGATTGATCATGACAGACCCTGTTGATATTATTTTCCTGCAAGAAACCCTGGGTAGTGTTGAAGCTATCTCTGGTTTTCTCGTTTCGATGCTCCCGGGCTGGTCTTTTCAGGCCCTAGATGCATCCGGGAGATCTGGAGGCATGGCCCTAGGCTACAACACTTGGACCATCAATCTCATCAACTGCTGGGGAGGCCCTGGGCACCTGGGGGCCGATCTTTTTTTAATATAATTGAGCACCGAGCTCAGGCTCATTAATGTGTATGCCCCTTGTCACCATAGGATAGAGTTTTGGGAAAAAATCTTGAGCTCTGAGCTTCTCCAGAAGGAACCTCTAATCCTGGGAGGGGACCTTAATTTCTCATTAGGTCACTCGGAATCTTGGGACCACCATGCCCAGTCTAACCTCCACTCAGACTTCTTTGAGTACATTCTGGAAGCACACAACATGGTGGACATTCCCTTAGCAAAGCTGCAGCCCACCTGGAGGAACAACAGAGTTGGGGAAGCTAGCCTTTCTAGAAGATTAGATCGCTTCCTTCTTAAGGAAGGCCTTCTCAACCTCAGGCAATGGGTTGGCTCAAGAGGACTATCAGATCATCTGCCCATCTACTTTGAAATCAGAGGAAGGATAGAAAAGCCTAAAGGTCCTTTCAAATTCAACTCTTCCTGGCTAAAAGAGGCATCCTATATTCACATGGTCAAGACCTTCTGGCAGGCCCACCCCCCTGCTGCTAGAGGGAATATTGCAGAGGGCTTTGTGGCTAATCTAAAAGAATTGAAAAAACTCTCAAAATCCTGGGCACATAATAAGAGAGTGATGGATGATAGAACCCTCCAGGAGACCAAAGTAGAGATTGTTGTTTATGAGAATGACAAGGGGGGAGTCTTCTCCTCTCCTAATCAAAAGGACAAGTTGCAATCTCTATATGCCTCGCGAGGCAAAATCTTAAAGAATAGAGAAGAGACATGGAGACTGCGAAGTAGGGCAATATGGCTACTTGAAGGTGATGATAACACAAAATTCTATCACAAATTTGCTAATGGGAGGAAAGCAGTAAACACCATATGGCAGCTCAATAATGAGAATGGGATCCCCTTAAACACTTTTCCTCAGCTTTCAGCTATGGCTACTTCATACTTTAAGCAGATTTACAGAGCTCCCACCAATGTCTCCCTAGCGGAAATCATTCAAGTAGCCCAACTATTCCCCCGCTTTGTGGATCACGAGGAGGCATTGGATTTGGTAAAGGAGGTCTCGTTGGGCGAACTGGAGGCCACTCTCAAGTGCTTCAAGAGAGACAAGAGTCCAGGTCCGGATGGGTGGACAGTGGAGTTTTATCTAACCTTCTTTGAAACTATAGGCCCTGATCTTCTCAAGGTAGTTGAGGCCTCTAGGAGTGAGGGAAAGATGCTGGAAGCCTTCAACTCCACTTTCATTGCCCTCATCCCCAAATCAGCCAACCCTGCCTCTTTCGATGATTTTCGGCCCATTTCACTGTGTAATTGCATCTACAAAATCATAGCTAAGATTATAGCCAATCGCCTGCGGCCTATACTATCCTCCCATATCTCTCCAGAGCAGTTTGCCTTCCTCCAAGATAGGCAAATCCATGAGGCAGTTGGAACAGCACAGGAGGTCCTGCATACCCTTTAGACTAAGAAATTGAAAGGAATGATCCTTAAGGTGGATCTCTCAAAAGCCTTTGACAGAGTAAGCTGGCTCTATTTAAGAATGCTCTTAACTCATTTAGGGTTTCCCTTTGTTTTCATCAAATGGATAATGTGTTGTATCTCTAACATACCTTTCAGTGTGTTGATAAATGGAGCAGCTTCCCCCTTCTTTCACTCAGAGAGAGGTCTTAGACAAGGATGCCCTTTATCCCCACTGCTTTTTTTGCTTATCATGGAAGGTCTGAGCAGGCTCATCAAAGAAGATCACTCTAGAGGCAGACTCCAAGGAATCAAAATCACTGATGGATGCATTCTGACTCACTTGTTATTTGTGGATGATGTTTTGATCTTTCTTAATGGAGGAATAGGGGACCTCACAGCCCTGAAGAACTCTTTCTCCCTATTTCAGACAGCTACTGGGATGATGGTAAACTACAACAAGTCCACATTAACAGCACTCGGCTGCTCACCCCATGAGACTCATTATGCCCTCCTTCGGTTCAACTTCACCCTTCTAAGAATGGAGGAGGGGCTTCGATACTTGGGGTACAAGCTCAAACCCCTAGGCTACAAAATAGCAGACTGGGTCTGGCTTATAGCAAAACTAGAAAAAAGGCTGAATATCTGGTATCTCAAGTACTTATCCAGGGCTGGCAGATTAACACTAATAAAAGCAGTACTAGAGGCTACTTCGGTATACTGGATGGCCCTGGCTTGGATCCCGAGAGGCATTCTTGCCAGGATACAAGCCCTATGTAGCAGGTTCCTATGGAAAGGCAATCAATCAGGCAGAATTTTTGCATGGGTCAAATGGGAAGCTCTATCCATCCCAAAAAAATGGGGAGGCTGGGGAATTAAGAAGTTGGAGGATTTCTCCTCAGCACTAGCAGCAAAGCTAGGCTGGCAGATCATCACCTCAAATAGCCTGTGGACAAAGGTGGCCATCTCCAAATATATTGCCCTTCTCAATGTGCTAGACTGGCTAAGACAGCCTATAAGAATCGCAACAGGGATATCAGTAATCTGGAAGGTAGTGCTAAAATCTATGGAGGTCATCAGATCGGGCCTCATCTGGAGAATACAAGATGGAAACGCTACAAGGATCAGGGAGGATCCCTGGATAGGGTGTGGAAATGCCCACAGACTGCCTCCTAAGCTTAAAGTTTGCCTCAGGGAAGTGGGTATTACTCATATCATCCAGATTGCAGACCGAGAACATACTTCGATATTTCAACAAGCCTGGAAATCAGCCCGAAGCCTGCTCATTCCTCTGCAATGGGAACAGACCTGGAATAGTTATACAGTGGCTTTGACTGAAGCTCAAGTCAGAATCTAAGAAGGAGCAGATGAATTAATATGGGCTCATGCAAAGTCTGGGAAATACTCTCCTAAGGAGGGTTATTTGGTTCTAGCAGAAAAATATAAGCCTCAAGCTCTCGAGGCATGGTGGTGCCTTTTATGGAAGCTTAAGTCCCCCCCCCCCCAGATCCCACCTCCTTATGTGGACAATCCTTAAAAACAAAATCCCAACAGGGGACAACCTCCTTAAGCGAGCACAGCATGGACCTTTTTGGTGTTGTTTGTGTAAATGCAATAATGAATCTGTGGATCACCTCTTCCTAAATTGCCAAGCCACAAAAGACCTCTGGAGCCTGTCCTCTTTATCCTTATCCACCCCTTGTAGATGGCAGGGAGGGTCACTTTACGAGGCATGGGTAAACTGGTGGGCTAGTGCAGCCCCACCTAAAAACAAGAATCTTCCCCTTCTAATATGTTGGGCTCTCTGGATAGCCCGCAACAACCTCATTTTCCAGAACATCTCGCCCCACTGGCCTTCCATATCTGCTCGTATCATGCATGATTTTAACATCATCCCTGAAGAGGATGTCATCCACCAGCCCAGATCCATCGTCCCTGAATCCATTAACCACCTGCTTCCCTGGGCGTACTTTGATGGCTCTGCTCAAGAGCAGGGCTGCGGAGGAGGGTCTTTAAATTGCAAATGGGCCTGGGAAGAGGCACAAATAACTTTGCAGAACTATCCTCAGCCAAATTTCTCATCCAATTTGCACTGGAAAAACACTGTAGAGCTCTTCAGTTATTTGGTGATTCAAAAGTAATATGTGATTGGCTAAACAAAAAATCATTTTGTTCAGTTTTTTCGCTAAGACAGATTTTGGACGAGGCACTTGGACTCATCACTCTTTTTGACTCCTTTGTATGCTCTCACATCTATAGGGAACGAAATTCAGCTGCCAATATCTTATCCAAAGAAGTTGCAGACAGGCCTCCCGGCATCTGGCTGATCCAGGAACAGAGGGACAGGAACCATTACCAGTATTACCACCGGCCGTATATAGATGCACTAGTCTAAAGGGCTCATGGGAAGCCTAGAACATGTTTTTTATCATAAGTTATCATCTGTAAATATTCATATTTGCTTTAAATTATCAGACACATAACTGACAAGTACTCTTTGACAAGAGCAATTTTGATTCAAATTTTTGTTGAACTAGAAATGTGCCTCCCTGCGTGGATCAAGGCACCTGTTTCTGCTTTTTTTGGACTTTGCTTAAGTGTTGATAAACACTCTGCTTCTTCTACAGCATATGCAACCTGCATATACAGCATGTAATTTTCTTCTTTTAATGAAAATTACGATTTTTTTCCAAGGGGAAAAAAAAAAAAAAAGAGTATGAAACAATTAGCTATTAATAGGCATTTTTCTTATTAAAACTAAATAGATAAATAGTTAGTTAGTTCATTTAAGAGTTAGTTTTGTTATATTTATTACCTTAAAAAGTATATGTTTGTATTTATTACACTTGTTGGTTCTAAACGCGTCGAGAAATTAATTACGATGTGATTTTCACTGAAAACTCTTCTCAATAAACTTGATATGGATCACAAAAGCCTAAATTCAACAATATTAATTTATTTTAAAAAATTATGGAAAGAAATATTCCTATTAAACATTTTCGTTATTGTTTTAATATTTTATAAAAATATTTTACTTTATAATAATTTTTTTAAATAGCATAAAAACAATGCTCTTTATTATAAAAATGTTCTTCAAATAATCGAAATTGATTTCTATAGTATGTATTATTGGAATATTTCAAATTATTTTTAAAATATTAACTTTATTTATTAAAAATGCAATTTAAACTTTTGAAAAATCTAATGTAATAAAATATTATTTGACTTTGATTATGTTACATTTTTATATTAGTTTTTAATATTATATTAATTTAAAATAAATTTAATTTAGAGGTTTATTATATATATATATATATATATATATATATTGCATTATGTATATCTTGGTTCTAAGGTCAAATACTCGATAATATTTTTGATTTATTTTTGTTCAAAGATCAATCAAAGGTCAATCACTATTGTGTAACAACAAATACTAAATGATTTACCATGGATGTTGGATATGAGAAAAAATCATAACCCAATGTGTTCTGATTTCTTTGTGTTTTTGTTACGTTAAGTTTCATTTTAACTTGCAGTGTTTTGTTAAATATAATGTCTCCATTTTATGAATTTTTCATTTGAATTATGAAACGTTTTTATATTTAAATTCAAATTAGGTGTCTAAAATTTATAATTTCAAAAATTGTTTATTATTAATATCTAATCGTATCCCCGATGGGGGTGATGGATATAGTACACAGGGCACCTCATGGCCCTTGATGACCAACAACTAGCACCCGGGTCGAGGGTTACGCCCTGCCCTCTCACTTCACCTGACATACAGGGAGGAGTAATGGTATGTGTGTGGAATTTAGTAGTGCCTCGACCAGCGCAGGAGACGTCGTTCTAAGATCGAGGGTGGTCGACGAGGACTTCATTCATGTTTCGTTTCAGCTTCATACTCTTGCCTGGTTCTTTGCTCGTCAGAGAAGGAAGCGACGTCGCTTCCATTAGGCATGTTGGCGCCCCAAAAATGAAATTCGCCCCCAGGCTATTGGCTCTGTAAATTGGTAACTTTCCTACTATAAGGTTGTTTTTTGAGTGGTTGTCGATTGTGGTTCCTAGTGGAATTGGCCTTCGAGAGCTTCTGGTTGATATGTGTATTGGTATTCTACAGTTACGGGTCTTTTGGTGGTTGGAGTGGACCACATAGGCGGTATTTCTCCTGGGAGGGGTGGCAATTCTGTATATGGTTTTCGTCTTTTGGCTTTTGGGCCCGTAATTGGGTTGTTTAGATTCTTCGTGTGATATTTTTTGTGTCTTTAGGGGGGAGGAAGCAAGAATCTTAGAGGTAGAAGTGATCTTTAGCTATTGGTGTGGTTGGGGGGTAGGTCCTCAGAGTGTGGTGGGCAATTTTGTGCTTCTTTCAAACCTCTTGCGTTCGAATTATTCGAATTTCAGTACTTCTCTGTGATTTGGAATTTATCCAGGACAAAGAATTAAAGGTATTACAGACTCATGTGCATGGATGTGCCTATGTTACTTTATGCAACGGATCGATAAGATTGCGAAATACACAGACACTGAAGCAGTTAGAGAAAACATAACAGGCAAACATGTAAACACAACGAATTTAATAAGGAGTTCACCCAATGCTTTTGGGCTACGTCTCCTGGTCCAGCCTTCAGTTGTGGCCTCTCTATTATGTTTTCAAAGCAAAGTTTTACAATAGTGAGCTCAATTCGAGTCTCACTCAACAGGTATAAATCATTAGGATTAGACTTGGATCCCCCAAGTCTCTGGAGTACACCGACTCTCCTTACTGAAACTCAACCTCTATTGGTCATAGTAGTATGAGCCACATCTGAGACTCATACATGACAGGTATGTACAGAGGAGTTCGCTTGAACCTCTCAAGCCTTCTCTGGAGTACACAGACTCTCTGACTCTCTCTGGCTCTGTCTCGATGCTTCCTTTGCTCTGCAGTTCATCTCGACTTACTTTCTCTCTTCTCTGCTCTTAGATTTCTCAACTCACTTTTCTCACTGCTTGCTTTGTCTCTGTCAGTTCGTGGCTTTAAAGCCAATCTGCTTCCTGACTGTTCGTTTTCGGTTCCCGGCGTTCTGGTTCTTCTGCCTCTGTCCGTTTAAACTCCCATGTTTTGCGTCATCATCACTGTGTAATGCTTCACGGGGAGGTGGCCACCTATTCATAACGAATTGAGTGTCAGTTCTCCTGGAAATGTTTGAACTGTCGTTATTTCCATTTAACTCCCAGATTGCTCGTGAACATGATTCCTCTGCCAACTCATCGTTCATGCCAGACTTCAAACCTTTATACAACTCGGCTTATTTACCTCGTTGAATCCGGTCATCCGTCGGATCGTATGTCCGCCATCGATCTAGAGCCTCCAGATCCTATGGTCTCCGTCCATATCAGGCAAGTAAGTTGCATGACGTTTACCCGTCCGATGTGAGCGGTTTTCTCTCTCTTCCACCAGACGCATAGCACCCATTGTGTGGCATCGGGTGAGACTCGGTTGAAACCGCTTACCGCTCGAAGCCCTTCTGACATCCTGTCAGTTTTCGTATGGGACTCGCCTCTGACGGCATTGGCAAATTTCGTACAGTTTTTTATTTTCCAGGTCCGGGTAGCTCGGGGCTTTTCCATCTTTGAGGGATTTTCCTGGTGATATGCGATTAGCGACTTAAACCTCCCCCATTTCTGAAAAAGGCTTCTCGTTTTGTTGTTTCGTGATAGTGCGCGTTACCATGGGCCAACAGTCGGCGCGCTTGACTGAGGGTCCTCATTGCTCAGTGCTGCTCACAAATTACATTTGTTCGAGGATATTTCTGATAAGCTCGACCTTTGTAAGACTTTGAAACTTTGGCATGAATTTTACAGAGTTATGAAACCTTAGAGAGTTCTTTAGGATCCAATTCGGATCACAGCCTTCCCAGTAAAAATCTTTTGGACCACCAAAAGTTGGTTTTTAAGCATCAATCAAGTGATGGTACAGATTCCTTGCTTGCCCAATTTCTATCCATTTCGCACTGCTTGGTTTTGAACCTTTGAGTCCAATCCTCAGGTACTCAACATCCCCCCCCGCGCGTAGTTCTCACCTTCCTATCTAGAATTGTATCTTCCTGCAACTCATTGAGATATTCAGGTAACAGATCATCAATATAAGGCAATTAACTCTGCTCTTCGGGATCTTCAATCAATGAAGGTTCAAATAGTCTCAAGCTGTCTGCATTAACAACTGAGTAGATGTGTATGTAAGCTAGTAAATCAAGGTGAAAAGCATTCTCACCAATTTTTTCAAGTATCTTGAAAGGTCCATACCTTATTGGCTCCAGCTTCTTACCTTCACCTTGCATTCTGTCTTTGCTGATATACAGCCAGACTTGATCACCAACTTGGAAACTATGCTCAATCTGATGCTTATCATGCCTTGCCTTGTACTTGGCTTGGCTCTTTTCCAGATGTTCATGTACTGCCTGGTGAATCTCTTGGATTTGTTCGATGAACTTGGTTGCCTTGTCCACATCACTGTGTCCATCAACCAATATGTCTTTACCAAAGACAAAATCTAAGGGAGACCTTGGTGTGAAACCAAAACAGGTCTCAAAAGGAGATCTTTGTGTAGAATAATGTTTAGCTCAGTTGTAAGCATGCTGCACATAACATAAATGTTCATCCCAAAGCTTGGGATGCTTGCTGCAATAGCCTCTGAGCAACTGGATCACTGTCACGTTGACCACTTTTGTTTGGCCATCTGTTTGCGGATGAAAAGTTGTGCTCTTCTTCAGTCTGGTGTCCATCAATTCCCACATACTCGACCAAAATTTCCCAAGAAATTGGGTGTCTCGATCAGATATAATGGAAGTGGGTAATCCAAAATGAACCCATACATGCTGAAAGAACAATTTTGCAGTTTGTTCATCTGTAATCTGTTTGTTACAAGGTATTAAAATACACATTTTGTTGAACCTATCCACAACAACATATAAAGAGTCATGACCTTTTCTTGATTTAGGCAGTCCCCCAACGAAGTCCATAGAAACATTTTCCCGAGGATGAGAAGGAATTGGTAGTGGAGTGTACAAGCCTAGTTTTCTATTGATGGGCTTGCTTTTAGCACACATGGTACACCCTCTTACATATCTAGAAATTGTCTCATTCATTTTTGGCCAATAAAAAAATCTTTGCAGTTGTGCAACTATTTTACTTACACCAAAGTGACATGATATTAGAGAAGTGTGTGCTTCTCAAATTATCTTTACTCTTTCTGTTTGAGGAATGCATAATTTTCCCAAATGATACAAGAGTTGGTCCTTAACATGATAATCCCATTCTTCTACTTGTTTGCCACGACTTAAAGTTGCATATACATCTTTAAAATCTATATCTTGAGCATACTGTTCAATGTAGCTTTCATGCGATACTGAATTATGCTTAAGTATAGTGGATGCATTTATGATTGGTCTGGACAGCATATCTGCAACTTTGTTGTGTATGCCCTTTCTATATTTGATGATAAGATGAAACTATTGTAGAAAACCCATCCACCTATAGTGTCTTGATTGCTACAACTTAGTTTGTGAGTGAAAATATTGAAGTGGTTGCTGATTAGTATGTATAACTGTCTCTTTGCCCATTAGGTAATGTTTCCACTTTTTCACACTCTGTACTAATGCATACAATTCTTTATCATATGTGGGATAATTAACTACTGTAGAATTAAATGTCTCAGAATGATAACATATGGGTTTACCGTGATGCATCAACACTGCTCCCATGGCATAGTCACTGGCATCCGTTTCAATCTCAAATGTTCTTTGAAGATCGGGCAGTGTTAGTACTAGTGTTGTACTAATCTTTTATTTTAAGGTGTCGAATGCTTTCTGTTATTTGCCTCCCCACTGAAACACCTTGTTCAATCCTGTTAAACCATGTAAGGGAGCTACAATCAAGGAAAAATTAGAAATAAACTTTCTCCAATACTGTGCTGCTCCTAAGAAGCTTCTAACTTTTGTAGCAGATTTGGGTTTAGGCCAGTTTACAATGACTGCAACCTTAGAGGGATCTATCTTCAATTCACCACCCCCTACAATATGACCCAAATAATTAAAAGATGTTTTGCCAAATTCACATTTTGAGAGCTTAACATAAAGATTCTCTTTTTTCAAAACATCTAGAGTCTGCTTGACATGCTTCAAATGTTCTTCCCATGTTTTACTAAATATAAGAATGTCATCCAAGTATACAATGACAAAATCATCAATAAAAGTTCTGAGTACATCATTCATTATTCTCATGAAAGTAGCAGGAGCATTGGTTAAGCCAAAAGGCATAACCAACCACTCATACAATCCTGCTTTGTTTAGAAAGCAGTCTTCCATGCATCTTTCTCTACAACTCTGACCTAATGATAACCACTATGCAAGTCCAACTTGGAAAAATAAACAGCTTCTTTCAACTGATCTAGTAGATCATCTATGCAAGCAAGGGTATAACGATTATTTATCATTATCTTTTTCAATGCTCGGTAATCAATGCACATTCTCTATGAGCCATCTTTCTTTCTCACCAAGACAATTGGAGACCCACAAGGCGATGTGCTAGGTCTTATGAATCCTTTCTCGAGAAGCTCATGTACCTGCTTCTTGATTTCTGCATTCTCTAAAGCGAACAACCTTTTATACCTGTGGCTGCAATTGTTGTTTTATCTCCTGAGTCTAACCCCAAATCCTTCTGAATAGATACAGCAATCTTCTTCTTTTTGCCATCATACTTCTTGGGTTTCAGCTCCAAATGCAGAATCCAACAGTGTTCATCATCATTCCCATCCTTCTTACAATGAGTGCATGAAGATTTGGTCTTTTGTACAATATTTGTCTTCCTCTCTTTCCATTTCTGTTTTCTCTTCTCCTTATTCTTGCTTGCAGTGGGTTTCGATGATCCCCCAACTTCTGGGTTCACATTCTTACCTCTAGCCTCTAGATGTGTAGCTTGAACAGATACCTCATCTATGCTAGTGGGATTAAACATGAGAATAGTGTGCCTTAAGTAGTTGTGTAGACCACCTATATACTTCAGCAGAGTTGCAGGTGAGTCTAACGAAATTCCTAGAATCAAAGCTCTTTTCCTAATTCTTGGGTGTAACTTTGTACACTTTGCCCTTTTAATTGTCGAAGAGTTTGCCAACTCATCATGGCTTGCTGCATATAGGCTAGTGGATAGAATTGCTTTTTAATTGCATAAACAAATTCACTCCAAACAGAAAGAATTTTACCATGCTTCTTCATGTCAACTTGTGTCATGCCTTCCCACCATACCAAGGCAGTGCCTCCAAGGCGTAGGCTGGCCAGCTGAATCTTACTACTGTCTAAATCAATGCTCTGCACCCTGCAATACACATGAATCTCTCTAATCCAATTATCCAGCTTCTCTACATTCAACTCTCCATCATATATTGGTAAATCAAATTTAATATCTAATTTAATCAAAGATGTCTTCTTTTTGTTTTCAGGGCTGTTAGGAGGTGTGGGAAGTTTTTCTCCCTTGCCTTTAGAGTGGTCATGGAGGAGAGATTCTTCTGCTCCTTTATCTCGTTTGGATTTTGATGAATCTTCCTCTCTACCTTTCTTAAATTATCTATACATTTCCTCTACCATGGCTCTCATGATCATGAAACTATCCATGAACTGAGGGTTTGATTCCAAGGGACTTTCTTCTGACATTTTCCTCTTAGGATAGACTCTTCCAATTTCAGGGTTAGTTTCAACCAACTATCCTTCTCCTAATTTAAGCTTTGATCTAGTTAGCATTCAACAACAAAATCCATCACAAGCTTGTCTAACCTTAGTAACCTAGTTCTCTGATACCACTTGATCTAGAATTTATCCAGGACAAAGAATTAAAGGTATTACAGACTCATGTGCATGGATGTGGCTATGTTACTTTATGCAATGGATTGATAAGATTGCGAAATACATAGACACTGAAGTAGTTAGAGAAAACATAACAGGCAAACATGTAAACACAACGAGTTTAATAAGGAGTTCACGTAATGCTCCTGGGCTACATCTCCTAGTCCAGCCTTCAGTGGTGGCCTCTCTATTATGTTTTCAAAGCAGAGTTTTACAACAGTGAGTTCAATTCGAGTCTCACTCAACAGATATAAATCATTAGGACTGGACTTGGATCCCCCAAGTCTCTAGAGTACACAGACACTCCTTACTGAAACTCGACCTCTATGGGTCATAGTAGTATGAGCCCAATCTAAGACTCATACATGACAGGTATGTACAGAGGAGTTCGCTTGAACCTCTCAAGCCTTCTCTAGAGTACACAGACTCTCTGACTCTCTCTGGCTCTGTCTCGATGCTGCCTTTTCTCTGTAGGTCAGCTCGACTTACTTTCTCTATTCTCTGCTCTTAGCTTTATTAGCTCGCTTTTCTCACTGCTTACTTTGTCTCTATCAGTTTGTGGCTTTAAAGCCTATCTTCTTCCTGACTGTTTGTTTCCACTTCCCGCATTTTGGTTCTTCTGCCTCTGTCTGTTTGAATTCCCTTGTTCTGCGTCATCATCATTATGTAACGCTTCACAGGGAGGTGGCCACCTGTTTCATAACGAACTGAGTGTCAGTTCTCTTGGAAATGTTTAAACATATGTTATTTCCGTTTAACTCCCAGATTGCCCGCGAACATGATTCCTCTGCCAACTCATTGTTCATGCCGGACTTCAAACCTTTATACAACTCGGCCTATTTACCCCATTGAATCCAGTCATCTGTCGGATCATATGTCCGTCGTCGATCTAGAGCCTCCAGATCCTACGGTCTTCGTCCATATCGGGTGATTAAGTTGCATGATGTTTACTCGTCCAATGTGAGCGGTTTTCTCTCTCTTTCGGCGGACGCGTGGCACCCAGTGTGTGGCATCAGGCGGGACTCGGTTGAAACTTCTTACCGCTCGAAGCCCTTCCGATATCCTACCGATTTTCATGTGGGACCCGCCTCTGATGGAATCAGCGAATTTTGTACGGTTTTTGACTTTTCGAGTCCAGGTCGATCGGGTCTTTTCCATCTTTGAGGGATTTACCCTTGTCGCTAATCGCATATCAGAAACCTCACCCGTTTCTCAAAAATGCTTCCCGTTTCGTTGTTTCGTGACAGCGCACATTACCATGGGTCAATGGTCAGCACGCTTGACCGAGGGTCCTCGTTGCTCAGCGCTGCTCACAAATTACAATTTTTCAAGGATATTTCTGATAAGCTCAACCTTTATAAGACTTTGAAATTTTGGCATGAATTTTACAGAGTTATGAAAACTTAAAGAGTTCTTTAGGATCCAATTCGGATTACTCTGTGTTCGAGCCTGGGGTGGCATGCTTGATGGGGTGTAATGTTCCTAAATAGGAATTTAAGTGATAAACCAATTAAATAAATAGTGCAACAATGGAAAATTAAAAACATTTAGCAAACACCCATGAAACATTGTAATACTGGAACTGTTGAGCCATATCTATGAAATACGAAAGAATGAGTACAATATATAAATGGAGTAATGCACCTGGGCTTGTCTCGAGAACAATATGGACCAAAACCAGGTGGTAGAATAGTTGGAAAGATGGTTGTTAGTTGTTGTTCCACTATGCTCTGTGTTGTCCTAGTAAACTACTGATCTGCTGACTTTGGCCTGCTAGAAAGTGTTGGAAAATTGCCCAAAAAATTCTACCCTTTTAGCCTTAGACTCCTTGGACAAAACCCAGAAAAACCCATAAGGGAATTTCTATGATTTTGACTTTGGATTTCCAACCTCTTAGGAGCTACTCTCTAACTACATCTACTGATTTTTGGCCTGCCAGAAAGTGCCCAGAAAATTCTTCCCCTTTGGCCTTAGACTCCTTGGACAAAATGCAAAAAAAACCCAGAAGGGAATTTCTCTAATTTTGACTTTGGATTTTTTATCTCTTGGGAGCTGCTCTCCGACTACATCTACTGACTTTCGGCCTGCTAGAAAGTTCCCAAAAAAATCTACCCATTTAGCCTTAGACTCCTTGGACAAAACCCAAAAAAACCCAGAAGGGAATTTCTCTGATTTTGACTATAGATTTTCGGCCTCTTGGGAGCTGTTCTCCAGCTACTACTGCCAAATTCGATTTGCAGGAAACAGCTTGCAAATCCAACTAGAAACACCCCTCAAATGTTGCTTTCCCCTGTTCTATCTAATCCCTTGCTTCTGAGATGGTCCTTGACCCTGATGGATGCTCAATCAAGCCCCACGAATTTGATGCTGGACGTGACTGCGAGTCTCTCTGCCTAGAAAATTGAAATGTATATTGCTACATGTACTGGATAGTTGTGTTAGGTCCCTATACTACTAGTGTAACCCCTTATTGTTATTAGTGCAACCTCCTTATTATATTGTTGTGCCCATGTAGTCCCCATATTGTTATTATTGTGCCACATAGAAGCCCACTATTGTTATTGTTGTTCCCTTACATTATTATTGTTATGTCGGCTCTAGTTACATTATGACCCCTTAGACTCCTATATATAGGATGTCTTTTCATTTGTATCATCCAAATAATTGTTCATTTGTGTAAAGTAAAGGAGGTTTCCCCTTCGAAGAGACTGATTTCTAAGGCGTTGATCTTTCTTTTCTATCTTTTTGTGAGCTGGTTTCATAACATTTGGTATCAGAGCTTTGGATTCTAGGGTTTCGTTGCGCTAAACAGGTCATTGTGGAATTTTTGCTATAAATTTTTTCTACGACATTTCAGAAGCTACAAAAAAAAATCATTTGAGATGAAATCGTTCTAAACCTTGGGTCCAAATTTCAGATCTTATATCGCTATATTTTTAGAGATATGATCTGAGGAAGTTAGCATTTTTGCAAGCTCCAGAATTCCATTTCAAACAGTTCATCGTGACATTTTCGCTATAATTTGTTTTCTGCGAAGGTTCAGACTCTGAAATTAAAACCCATTTGAGCCGAAATCGTGGTGAAACTCGGGCCCAAATTTCAAATCTTGTTTCTCTATATTTTCGGAGATACAGTTCAAGACATTTAGGGTTTCTGCAGGCTCCCAAATTACATCCCAAACACGAGACCTGGGGAAAATTGTCATAACTTTCTCTCTGAGCATCAGATAGAAATTTCATCAAAAGATACAGAAAGAGGACGGATTTTACTGTTTTGTGTATTGTTTTCAGGTCCGAAGGTCAAAACAGTAATACGTGGCACTTTGTACAAGTTCGCTCCACTAAAAAAGTATATAAGCATGTCATATTGGGAAATTGGGCATAACTCTTTCTTAGAGAATCCAATTTTGATCAAACTAGTGGCATTGGAAAGAGGATGCAGAGAGCTACTGTATCTCGCAATTTCAAACCTTGGAGATCCAAAATTACATAGTTATATTCGTTTCAAGATTGAGCTCCTAAAATGAAGAAAAGGCGATATGAGGAAGTTTGATGGCAAGGATCTGGTAAATTGGATACTACAGATGGAACAATATTTTGATCTACATGATGTACAACTATTACAAAAGGTATATATTGCATCTTTATATTTAGAATCGAATCAATTTTTATGGTATAAAGGGCTTTTTTCTCATAAACCACTTGTCACTTGGTCAATTTTCACGGAGGAAATGATAGCACATTATGAGGATACAAAGAGCAACACCTTCTTTAGCCAATTGATAAATCTCAAACAAAAGGGTTCAATGGCAGAGCACATTGAGGACTTCCAAAAATTGAATATAAGGGTAAATGATATTCCAGAGAAGCAAAGGATTGATGTCTTCATAGGGACTTTAAAGGATAACATTCAACATGAGGTTCGTCTTTGGGAACCTGATTCATTGGAGAAGGCATTCAAGTTGGCAAGAAAAATTGAAAGCGGAATTATGGAAACAAGGAATCCTACCACTCACAACTATAAATATGGAAGTGTTTTTTCTCCTAGCCTTCCACAACCTACAAGGTTTACACCACAACAATTGGAAGAAAAAAGAAAATACAGCTTTGTTACATTTGTGATAACAAATACACTAAAGGTCATAAGTGTGCTGAGAAGAAATTATTGTACATAGATTGTGAAGAGGAAGAAGAAAAGGATAAAGAAACATCAAAAGAAGAGGATATACACCAGGAACCAACCCCAGAGAAAAATAAATAAATCTGATCATGTCTTGTAAAGCATTGGCAAGAAGAAATTGGATTTCTTCCTATATCCAGCACGAGAGTGTCAAGTGATGGTTGCAAATGGAAGAACCATAAATTGCTCTCGAAAGTGCCATAATATCAAGCTATCCGTGGGAGAATATGTTTTGAATAGTCCAATGCTTTCCATTCCAATGGGTGGTGTTGATGTTGTATTTGGAGTCCAATGGCTAGAATCTTTGGGTACGATAACTTTTAATTTTAAAGAACTCTTCTTGAATTTTTTTCAGAAGGAAAGGAAGTTGAATTAAGGGGTATCACAGGGAAACCGAGAGAGATAATCAGCTCCAACAGAATGACAAAGCTTCTAAAGGAAGAACAATGTGAAGTAATTGCACAATTATGTTTGCTATAGATTCCCACGTCGAAATCATCTATTTCTCAAGATCTCCAAAAAGTTTTAGACAACCATTCCAAGGTATTTGAGACTCCCAAAGGCCTCCCACATATTTGTGATCATGATCATGCTATTCATTTCCAGGAAGTGTTCCTCCAAACATCAGGCCTTACAGATAACCCTTTGCACAAAAGAGTGAAATTGAACGTATGGTTGCAGAAATGTTAGAGGCTGGTATAATTCAACCTAGTAAAAGTTCTTTCTATGCTCCAATAGTATTGGTGCACAAGAAGGATGGATCATGGCGCATGTGTCTGGATTATAGAGAGCTCAACAAGCTCACTATTAAAGATAAATTTCCCATTTCTCTCATTGATGAATTATTGGATGAATTGCAAGGAGAAATTTACTTCAGCAAGTTGGACCTTCATGCAGGATATCATCAAATCAAAATGAAGACTGGAGACATTCCAAAAACAACATTTAGAACTCATGAGGGTCATTATGAATTTTTGGTGCCTTTTGGCCTTACCAATGTACCTTCTACATTCCAAGGTTTGATGAATTCCATTTTCAAACCCTTCCTTAGAAAATTTGCGTTAGTATTTTTTGATGATATACTAATCTACAGCAAGTCTTGGAAGGATCATGTTCAACATGTTGATAGGGTGCTCAGACTATTGGACGTGAACCAATTATATGCAAAAACCTCTAAATGTTTCTTTGGAGTGCAAGAGGTGGAATACATGGGTCATATTGTATCTCGTGAAGGTGTTAAGGTAGACACTCAACAACAAAAATTTCTCCAACTCTTAAAGGATAACCTCACTTAAGAATAGAATTGAATGAATCAATAGGCAGATCAACATTGCAGTGAAAGAAGTTTTGATATAGGCGACTAGGTATTTTTATGAATACAACCATACAAACAAATGTCCCTCAAGCAAGCTAAGAAAGATAATAAATTATCACCAAAGTACTATGGTCCTTACAAGGCACTACAAAAGAATGGTACTATGGCATACAAATTGGAGCTTCCTGCATCTTCCCGAGTGCCCCCAGTTTTCCATGTTTCATGCTTAAAGAAGTTTATAAGTGACAACCTCCAAATTCAAACAATATTGTCGGAACTTTAAGGGGAAGGAAAAATCATATTGGAACCGGAAGTAGTCAGGGAAACAAGAACCCAGTAGCTACGAAATCGATCAATTTCAGAGTATCTCATCAAGTGGAAGAACTTACCCGCTCAAGATTCCACATGTGAGGACGATAATTTTATACAAAAGCATCCATAACTACTCAAGCATTGAGGACAACACTTTTTGAAGGAGAAGGGCATGTTAGGTCCCTATACTACTAGTGTAACCCTTTATTGTTATTAGTGCAACCCCCTTATTATATTGTTGTGCCTCTTCTTTAGTAAAAAATGTGCAAAATTGTGTAGCAACACCCTGTTACTAATGTGTTTGAGAAGGGACATGAAAGTCCTCCCCTCCCAAATGTTGCTTACCCTCAAGCAACCTCAAATTTGGGTGCTCCAAAATATGCTCACCCTCCCAGGAAGCATCCTTATCTGGCAAGTTCTTCCAATGCACCAAACGTCTTCTGTCCTCAACCAATGCCTAAACAAACACCCTCTCTGACTGTGGACCCCCACTATCACTGCAAACTTCACCAGGGTCTCAAATGTGTCATTGCATCATCCATGATCGGTGTACTATCCTATAGTGAAGGAGTCCCTTGATACCAAGATCCCAAGCCAACCTAATCAACATGAAGCCCCCCTTGCTCCACTCACTATCCTTCCAAATATGGGCATTAGAACCCCTATGTCTATCACCAATAAGTAGAGCATCATGACAATGTAAAACTCTACTCAAATCCTCATGAATTTGCTCTACCGAATAGTCCATCTCATGCACTACAAGAGTAAACTCCTGAAGATGCAATCCAATCCTGGTGAAATTGAACCCTCGTCTACCCAGGCCTCCCCTAATCTCCTCGTATCAATCACTCTACCACACCGGTGAAGTTCCCCACACCATCAATGAATCACTAAAACCAAATGGAAGATCTACATGACCCTCCCCTGTAGAAACTAGCTCACCTCTATGGGTAGTTGAACTGCTAAGCCCTGTTATGCCAGAATCCCCTACCCATCGTAGAAGGAACCTATCCTGCTAACATTGTGACACTTTGGTCAAGAATGATTGCCTAGCATGCTCGTATCAGAACCTCCTCTCCCATAACTCTCGACCATAATCTATGCGATGATTGAGGCTAGGCCAATCCTGCCAAAGTGAATCAATAGTGCCAGCACCTATCACTCCATGGCTAGCCTAAATCCTGAGAAACAATCTGTCTTGTCCTATAGTGAGGACTTCGGTGGTTGCCCATGTGTTCGCCTATGAATGAATCAATCTACTTGTTATCCTGACCATGCTCACTGAGGAGTGGAGTATCCCACAAATCCATTGGATCCTTGGATCCCATAACCATACTGGAGGTCCACAAACCCCAATCCTCTATGTCTATCGTTGTGATATGCTGCTAGTTGTTGGGACCCCTTTGTGCCCCGTCTCTGCCTCCTGTAGGTATCGAATAGGTAGGCACTGAGCATCAAGAACCCGTGTTGCAAATATCCAGTGGTTTTGTGCCTACCAAATCACACAGCGAGCTTTGTTATCCCAGCTCCTGATGATGTGCTCGGGTACTGCCAGAAGCCTAGACATCAACCTGCCAACAAGGACTAATATCCTCTGCACCTCATGCTCCCCTAACACCTCAAGTTGTTCAACTGAAAAATCACCATGTAACTCCCTCTCGATCACCTCCCCAAGTGTGAACCTAGGGGTGGAACATATGCTACCTTGACAATCAACCATGCCATCCCTAAGTTTGTAATTGTCAACTCGTGCACCTACCAAGTGTCTCAACTGGAGAGTCTCCTCTAGGCCCATGACACGTGGTGTCTCATCCAAGTGCCTAGGGTGAGTCCCCCATGCCCTGCTACCTGAATGGAGAGTGTCAAAGTGAAACAACCAAACTCTCCACGACTGTAAGAAACACTAGAGGATGATGGATGGGTATGTCCCAAAGACTATGATCAAGAGTCTTCTGGAACGCTCAAGAGTAATCCTACGGACAACCCTCTCTCCGCCTCGGATTTGTTGATAACTCCCTCGAGGCCCTGTCTCCACTAAACATGGTGTCCCCAAATGCTCGACAATGTCCTCATTGATTCTAAGTGAGTTACATCCAATGGTACATCTATTATCCCTGTCCATAAGTCTCCCTAGAGGCAAAGCTCCAAGAGCTTGTTGCATCGCATCATGTGTCACTGCATACCACCAAGTACCACCGCACTCCATGAAATGCCACTGTATGCCGCAACCTATCCCTGTACACCATTGGATACCCCCGATTATGGTTATACCATCCTGTACCCTCTTGTGTCTTGCCTGTGTCACTACACCTGTCACTCCCCGCACGTCCTCAATGTGATGCGAGTCACTCCTCCTACCCCACAGTGTAAACCGGCATGATATGGTATACCACCGTGTATCTCCATGCTCCCTTGCAGACCACTGCTCCTCGTTGCATAGCCCTGCACACCACTGGGTGTTATGGCCTAGAATTGGGTTTGCATGCATCAGGCCACATCCCTCTATATAACACTAAAACGCTACAACCTAACTCTGTGCAGTCTTGTGTACCACTGCCTACTGTCATACCACCTTGTAACATATGATATCTTGCATGTGCCAAAGTGTCTTCCACTCTAATAGTGACCCCACCATGACACGCTTCATGTCCCCTCATCCATCCTGGTAGACCTGAGCACCCTAACTCCACTCCTTCTAGGGGGGATATCTTTGTTGTGCCAATCATTTGTGACCCTTGAGTCCTAAACCTCAATGGGAGAACATCATCTTCATACAATATCCAGCCTGGTGGCCTACCCATGCCACCTCCTCGAACCATCCCCTTACGGATAATGTTAATCGTCCTGTGCCCTCATGCGCAACCAACATGCCCAAACAACCAATGGATTCTGCTCACAAACCACCTGGCCACTAGCATCAACTGGAGCTACCCTAATGAATGCATGCACTCAGGCATGGGGTTGACTACATCATCAATGCCTTAGCCATCCCACATGTTTGATATCTGATAGGAAGCCTCGCTTAGATCCCAATGCCAACTTGGGCCTCCAACACCCTCAATGTCTGAGAGCTCCCACTAAGATTTACTCTGAACTACGACCATCTCCATGAGTCTAGCCCACTCCATTGGGTACCAACTTAGAATCTCTCGCCATCCAACCCCAAGAGAGGGATCAAATGCATGAACTCTAGCACATAGAACAAGCCCGACATGCAGATGTTGCATCTTGTGCAACTCTGACCCTCTCATCCCACTACTCAGGTCAACACATGAGATCTGACTAGGCAGCTCTGTATCTCTCTCTCCAATGGGAAAAGGTGACCCAACAGTGTTGCTAACTTGATCAACCCCTTTGGTATGTCTAGACAACTCCACCTCTCTCAATCTAATGTGTAAGGATGGGTTGATAATGTTGTAGATCATGTCAGTGTGCCTCTGAAGCAAACTGTGTTAAAATCCCAACGTGTGGTCTCTATGCTACCCCTCATCACTGGCGATCCCAAAGGATGGTTGCACATCCTCCTCCATCATGGGCTCAACATGAGCCTCCAACTACTCCTCCCTAGACAATCCAACATGCAAGTCATGCTCATCAGTCAGTTGTAGGTGATTGTCATCCGAAAACTATGTCACAGATCTAGATGCCTCCATATCTCTTGGCTTCTCATCAACAGTGGGGATGTTTCCTAACCCCTCATCAATGGATGGTCCTATGGGTGTATGCTCTAATTTCTCCCCCAAGGTATCAACTATTGTTATCAAAGAGGTCGCCAACAATGGTGACTCTTGTGCCACATTGGGTATACTAATGTGATCCTCACACTCCCGTGTGTCCTCTACCTCATGTTCAATCTCTTCCTCAGGCCCCTGATGTCTAAGACCAGGTCTCCACCAGCAAAATCGTATCCTTGACTCATCCTCTAATTGTCTCTAGCATGCATGCTCTTTTTCAGGAGATATAGTGCCCTGATTCTGTCGGCTTTCCCCACACAGTGTAAATGGTTGTACTCCCATGGCTTGTGCACCTCTAGTGTCTATGTTGTAAGGACAAGGATGGATCTAGTCTGACACCTTCCTCAACTGAGCCAACCTCTCATCACTCCAGCGGATTCCACCCCATAATCCCTGCATATTGAATATCCCTTGAACCATGGGCAATGTACGGTGTAACTTGTCACTGTTGAGAATGCAACAAGATGATGGAGCTTAGTGGAAAGAAGTCGCCTTCACTAAGTGGGCCCGCAGGCTATTTTTGGCGCAAAGTCTATTTTTAGACTATGTCTATTTTTAGACATATGGATCATGGTCTATGAGTTGCAAGATGTTGTTTATGGATGATTGGTCATGTTGGTAAAAATAGATGGACTTCTATTTTTAGACATATGGGCGGTTTCTATTTTTAGACTGCCAGGCTAAAAATAGAACAGTCGAATATTATTAGCTCATAATAATATTTGGACTATAAACATTATCTTATCCTCTTGGAGCACTTCAGTTTGAGCTACAGATGTGGCACATGCAGCTGTCAGAAGGAAATATGCTTTTCTTGTGGGTCAGTTGAGCTATTGCATGGTGGACTTCAGTTAGAACTCATGTGGTTGAGTTTGGTGGAGTTGATTGAGGATTTGATGGAGTTGTGTTCAGTTTGACTTGGTTGAACTAGTTGTATTTAGTTTAACTGCAAATACACTAGTGATGAGTGATGTGAATTAATTGTTAATTAATTCACTAATTATTAACTCATAAAGAAACTAAATAATACATCAGCTAACTCAGTGCATGGACAGTTCAGTAGAGATAGGTCTTAGAGGTTGAGATTGCTATCAGTTGTGACTATAGTTGTGCATGAGATCTTGCACAATCAATGGGATTGAGTAATGCCAATGAGGATTGCATGGTTCAGCCAAGGAAATACAAGTTTGGTTCAGCCATTCATCATTATTCTCACGCAGGATTGCGCAGTGGAGGCAGGCAGACAGTGGAGAAGATTTGAACCTGTGATTGATTCAGATCTGAGCTAGTTTTGTGTGTAATAGGTGGAGATAGTACTGAGTACTTGTGAGGAGTATTGTACTATGTATTGTTACATGTTCTCAATCATTATAATATATAGATAGTGTGGGGTTTTCAGCTGTATGCTTTCCCCGGGTTACATATTGTGTTAATGTGCGCATGCGATTGATGTTTCATTGTTTTTAATGCTGCTAAATTGATGATAAACGTAGAGGAGGTTATGTATTATGCATGTATTCCGCAATAGTGTATAATCGGGATAATCTTTATGAATAAATGTCATATTATTCAAAATTTCTACAGTCACTGTGCAAACATGCCCAAATCTCCCATGATCTTACTGTTTACCCATAGCTGGGCCAAGCTCATGCTCTGATACCACTACAATGTTCCTAAAAAGGAATTTAAGTGATAAACCAATTGAACAAACAGTGCAACAATGGAAAATTAAAAACATTTAGCAAACACCCATGAAACATTGTAATACTATAATTATTGAGCCATATATTATGAAATATGAGGGCATGAGTACAATATATAAATGGAGTAGTGCACCTGGGCTTGTCTCAAGGACAAGCTGGACCAAACTCAGGTGGTAGAATACTGGAAAGATGGTTGTTCAGCTGTTGCTCTACTATGCTCTACATTGTCCTAGTAAATTGTTGGTCTGCTCACTTTGGCCTACTGGAAAGTGCCCAAAAACCACCCATAAAATTCTTCCCTTAAGCCTTAGACTCCTTGGACAAAACCCAGAAAAACCCAGAAACAAATTTCTCTAATTTTGAATTTGGATTTTCAGTCTCTTGGGAGTTGTGCTCTAGCTACATCTACTGACTTTTGGTTTGCTAAAAAGTACCCAAAAACTGCCCAGAAAATTCTTCCCTCTTAGCCTTAAACTCCTTGGACAAAACCCAGAATGGAATTGCTCTGATTTTGACTTTGGATTTTTGGCCTCTTGGGAGCTGTTCTCTGGCTATATCTGTTGACTTTCGTCCTACTGGAAAGTGCCCATAAAATTATTCCCTTTTAGCCTTAAACTCCTTGGACAAAACCTAGAAAACCCCAGAAGGGAATTTCTTTGATTTTGACTTTGGATTTTCAGCCTCTTGGGAGTTACTCTACGACTACTTTTGCCGAATTCAATTTGTAGGAAACAGCCTGCAAATCCACCTGGAAACACCCCTCAAATGTTGTTTTCCCCTATACTATTTGACCCCTTGCTTCCCGGATGGTCGTTGGCCCTGATGGCTGCTCAATCATACCCCACGAATTTGTTGTTGGAGGCCGCTGCACAGTCTCTCTGCCCAGAAATGTATATTGTTGCATGTACTGGCTGGCTGGCTGCAAAACACTGATAAAATACCCTCGGTCCTCCACCTTCCTTGCTCCCGAGAACTCCCAGCAAGTGAGGGGCCATTTGGCTGGCTAAATCAACCTCTGCATATTTCTAGTTGCCCAGAAAACACGCAGTCCCTTGCTCTGCGTGGTTGGCTAAGCTGTGAATCGTTGTTGGAAACTCTTGCAATCTTTGTGGAACATCCTCCCTAGGGAGGGCACAGATGGTCCCTCGAAGTAGAGGTTGAATCTTCCCTACGAAAGACTCGTGGCTAAATAGCCGATAGACTCGCTAAGCATCAGAGTGTACAAGAGTGAGTTTGGTTGTCAAATATTCAGAATGAAAACAAAATGAGAGTTGATCTTTCTTTATAACTCCTTGGGCCACCTTAGCCTCATGTGGGCCCATTCGTCCACCCATTCAATTTTCCCTCCAAGCATATTGAATGGCTAATTCAAACTCCTATGTGGGTGGCCCCCACATTCCACTAGCAGCGAAATAAAGTCGATTTGGCCCCTAAGTACCTAAGTCAAAAGTGTGGGGACCTCTTCCTTAGTAAAAAATGTGCAAAATTGTGTAGCACCACCCTGTTACTAATGTGTTTGAGAAGGGACATGACATGGGGTGGCGGATCCTCTGAGTCTGTGAGGTGTTTGGTTTCGGTTAGTGTGAGTCTGCAGCCCTGTCTGGGAGCTTGCTGGTTTCGGCACTAGGTGCGGCGGGCCTTCTGGGTGCAGGTCAGGCGTGCCTAGAAGGTATTCTACATTATAGGTGAGGCTGCTAGTCCAGCGTCGATGCATCTAGCCTCGAGAAGAGGGTGGTCCTCCCTCCCTCCAAAACCCTTATCGATGGGACGCGGGGACCAGGCTTCTCAATTGCAGAACAAGGAGTAGGGAGGTGGAGGTGTTTGTGGCTCGTCGAGGTAGAAAGTCAGCGGGAAGCTCTTGCAGGATGGTGCCTAGTGTGCAAGGTGGTCGAAGGTGTGGTGGCTCGGCGAACGAGCATGCAGGTCAATCGTCGCAAACAACGGTGAGGGGGTGCGGCTCTGACGGGAGGAACATGCAGAACTGGGAGTTACATTGGATAAATTGCACTACTTTTAGTGCCATGTTCGGGAGTGTATTGTGGTGATCTAGTGAGGACAAAACTTTCTTTTGGAGAAGGTGGAGAAGTTGGAGCCTTGGATGGCTCATTTTGAGGAGCACGACCAATACGCTTTTCGACCTATGCCTCCTCCTAGGACAGCCTCGGACAACCCAGCCTCCATCACGTCGGATGACTAGCATGACTACAGGGGTTTTCTATGTTTTACTTATCTTCTGGTACCTTTGGACTTCTTGGTTTTAAACGATGTCCTTAGTTTCCTTTTTGTACTTTTGTGATATGTTGTATGCAGTGGTCAACAAACTTGGTCGGGGTGAGACCATCTGTTTTTTGTTGCTACTCTCAATATACATATTTTGGAAGAATGAATAGAATTTTGACTTAAAATTTTATTTTTTTATCTAAGCTTACTTTTATATATCAAATTAAATATTATATTAATAATAATTTAATCTTTAAACTCAAGAAATCTTTTATCTAGAAAAGTTTTCTTATCTCATTTTTTCCTCTTAAAAAAATTATAATATATAGATAGATGTAATATTATTGATACTCCACGGTGACAAAAACTCTAAATGAAATGTTTATTTTTTTCGTTTGAATTATAAATATCCAGTATTAGATAAAGTAATTTTCAGGTTAGACTTGAGATCAATCCAATTTCTACCATCATAATTCTTGGTAATAAGGTAATTCTCATGTAAAATTAATAATAAATAAATAATAATAATAAATTGTTGATAAGTATTTTTATATGGATTTAAATTGAATTGTGAGATATAAAAATTATATTAAAAAATACAAAATCTAAAAAAAATTATTCTTGTGTCATAATAATTTAGACTTTGTTACAATACCATGGCTTATCAATACCACATATCCAAAAATCATAACTCATTTCAAAATCAAAAGGTTTTATAAATATTTTAATTTAATTTAAATGTTATAAAATTAAAACTTAATACTTACAATATAACAAGATTCGATATTATTAAATTGTAAATAGGTTTTATTACAATACCATGGGCTAATATTATGCCTTATCAATACCACTTACCAAAAGACCCTAACTCATTTCAAAATCAAAATATTTTATTTTAATTTTATGAAAAAACTCTTATTACATTAAATTTGTATATTAGTTTTTAATTTAAAATTATTAATTATTGGTACTAAGTAGCAAAGTTGCATATTACACTAGTTTAATTAGATTTTTATTCTGTTTTTCCTTTTTTTACTTTATTACTTTATTTCACCTTTTTAATCTAATTTCAACTATCTTTATCTTCTTTAATCTAATAATTTAACATATTTATTTAATATTTTAATATAAATAATTAACCCTCATCTCTATCATGAATATTTTAATTTGACCAATATCTATTCTATTACTATGTCACTTTGACCAATATCTATTATTTAATTTTATATAAGTAATTAATTGTTATATTTGAAAGTGTTAATCTCAATTTAACCAAAATCTTATTATTTTATTATTTAGTGAGTTTCACCAAAAGTAAATAAAATAATAAAATATTATTAATTTATTGTTACTATGACCAAATCTTTTAATTTAGTTCTTTATTAATTTTAGTAATCATATTTATTATAATTTGAACTTCCCCTCTAATATTAGTAATTATTAATAGATTATTTTGATTTTAGAATGGAAACTTTTGTGATTAATAATGTTATTGAGAATATCCTTCGAGTAAATCACATTTCAATATTTCTAGTCTACGCTTTTCCAGTCACTCAATGTGGTTCATCATCATTATTTGTCACATTCCCTTTACATCCCCTTAAGCCTATTTATTAATTTATCCTTAATTTGACCAAATCCTATAATTTTAATTTATTCTTCTTGATTTAATTTTTTATTAATTTAATTCTATGTTAATTCTATTACTTGTATTCTTATAATTGATCTTATTTATTCTAATTTAACCTTCCCCTCTAAAATTAATAATTATTAATAGAATGTTTTTAATGTTCATTATCGTTGACATTCTCCTTACATCCCCTAATGGTTAGATTCTTTATCTATGTATTTGTGGTTTAGCACTCTTCGTATCAATAATATAGCATTATGTCCTTGAAGATGGCTAAAATATTCCCTCGACTCATCACACACCTTAGCGATACTATACAATATTCCAGAAGAAGCTCTCAACATCAACATAATTATGACTGTGAAAACCTACATGCTTTAAAACTCCTAGGGTTTGTTTTCATATTCCCTCTATGTTTTTATAGAGGTGGTGCTCCTCTAATGATCACACTTTGATATGCATATAAATTGAATATTAAAGATTATGAATTCAACACATGCACTCGTGAGTGGACCCGATGTTTTTCAAAGTAAAGAATAAAATAAAAATAAATAAATACTCTCACACATTGTAACCCATAAACACATGTGAGGAAACATATTTGAAGCAAATACAAATAGACGGAAATAGAAAGTTATCGTCCATACATTCAGAGAACTATAAAATGATGTCATGCATTCAAAATAATAAGGGCATATGAAAACATTCACAAGACTCTTACTTATTATTTGAAAAATAAAGTTTCAGAATTACAAATGAAATGAATTCCTGAAATAAGCTCTACCAAAAAATAATTTACCGACTTGAAGTCTTAGAATAAAGTTAAGTGCCTAATGCACAGTCACAAAATCATGGTACTTAATCATAAAAATAAAATGCATTTACCCATAAGGGACTGGGATTGGGATCATGTGGACCAATAGTAATGATAAAAGGCACTTGGAAGAAAGAGAGAAACACAATCAGGAACTGGCTTTAGAAAATATATAACGGTTCAATAAAGTCAAATCAATTGAAGGCCGACAAGAGTGTAGGGAATTTCTTCAAAAGAAAATAAACACACAAAATTGCAGAAGGATTATAGGTGGAATGAACTCTCTCTCTCTCTTTAACACAATTGTTGTAGAAGAAGTTAAATAGAATCAGCTCCTAGGTCGTTTGTTAACCTAACTTCTCAAGCAATTATTTTGGATCAATGACTTCAATCAGGAATTTCTTAAGCCATTCTTCAATGTATTTTTTCATAGGTCAAACAATTATAACATTTTTAATCTCAAACTCAATATTTTGTTTTCTATTTCTTTGGCATCTAAATGCAGTTTCATGATATTTGCCATTTTATCATTATTATCGTTAACCAATGTCACTAGCCATATCTTGATTTAAGCCTCGGAAAATTTGGCTAGATTGTTGAAGTCGACCCCCAATGAAATTCTAATAGTGTTCAGTCTTTATTTTAAAATGTCCTTAGGGATCATCAAGGTTAGTTAATCATTTAAGGGTGATTAAGGTCTTTAACAACTTTAATGCCTTTAAAGAAGCTATTGTTTATGTGGTCATCAATGCTCGTACATTCAATAAGGGCTTTTTCAAGCATCTTAATCCTAGTGGACCATCCTGCTTGGATTTGTTTAATTCCTTTTGGAGCAAGTAGACCTTGTTGATGTCTCTGAAGTTCATTGAGAGAGTTAATTTTATTCACAAATGTATTTAAATAATTTTCAATAAATCTTTTATCATATTCCAAGTCGCTCTATAGATACTTACAAAATATTTTAAGTATTTGGGATAAATTACTCTATTGCAAAGAAACGTATGAGGCTTCGTCCGTGATTTCAAGTCACTTATTTATATTCATTGCAACATATGACCTGATTCCAGTTAATAATTGTGCCGCTTTCTTGATTCTTTGGGGTGTGCCAGGTGTTGATATCACTTATAATTCCTAAATGGATAATGGAGTCATGAATATGGGTGTCGGATTAAAAGATTCTCCAAGCTCCTGTAATCTTCTCTTTAATCTCAAATTTCCAGCTTATTTCTCTCTGACAAAATAAGGAAGAGTATCCCTTGTGGTCTAATGCAGTTTCAAGAGTGCAAAGGGTCCAAATCCTAAACATCAATTTAGCTTTTTGGTCAACTCACTATTTTTTTCTTTCTTATTTACACCTTCTCCAATTAAATCTTCTTGGTTGACTTATCATTATGAGTGCCTTACATGGTCAAGATTGCTCTTCAAATGAAGTAGGACATTCAGCAGCCAACTCTTCAACAATCCTTTGAGCTTCTTACATTCTAGTCACTATGCTTTCTAGGACTATAGTGTTATCTACCTTCATATACATGGGTCCTTTTGCATTTCGCAACCCCTTTTTACTCAAACTCTTGCTTTTAGATGATGAGAGTACGTGTCACTTCTCAAACGAAACATGAGGGGTGGCTCCTCCCCATCACCATTGCCAAAATGTTGGTTGTTACTATTTGCTCTTATCACATGTTTCCTTTTTTCTTCTATGTAGAAGAGGAGATTTGATCAGTTTGGGACAATTAAGTAGGATGGGAATTGGTGGGCCTTCTCCCTCTTAGCTTTGTTTTTCCTTTAATGTTAGCTCTTGCTTCAGTAATAACATGGTAGACCAAGGTAGGTATTCTGAAGACTTGGTTTTCTCTATAGTATTCCTAATTGTAAAATAACAGTAAATACCAAAAATATCAACTAAGAACAACAATTCAAATTAAAATCCAAGCACCCAAATCAGAACACCATAGAAAATAAGTAGAATAAATGAACCATTTTATTAATCTCGAGAATGATGAGTACAATGAGTAAGGAAAATGTAACCTAGGCTTTATACTACAAGTTATGCAAAACCCAAGTGAGACAACTCAGATCTGGAGGAAATACTAGCACAAACTGGAAATGTGCACAACCAAGGAAATTATTGTTGTTGGTGTTAGAATGGGACTAAATATTTTTCTCTGAAGAATTCATGGATAACCCTTAAATTGTACCTGCGGGATCTACTCCCCATACCCAAAAATACCTATAAAGGGCTTTTCCCAACTCCAAGCCAAAATTGAACCCACAAAGTGATGCAAATTTACCAGCTAATAAGCAATACGCCATGCTATAAGAATGAGGATTTCGGGCATGAATATTGCTCAGAAAATAAAATTAGTTGGAGACTCCTCTCAATAAACCCACAAAAACCCAGAAAGGGTTTGGGCTGAATCCACCGACCCCCGATGACAACCAAGAAGTGTGAATTTCCCAATCTAGCCAAAAAATGCCCCACGGTTTTGATACTGCTTAATTACGCCCAAATCTACCATGGGAAATTTCTCCTAGCTCTGTCTAAATTCTCTACTGAGAAATACCTCCTATCTCCAACCCTTATCTCTCTCAATTCCACTTCTTTAAACCCTTTGCGTGGCATTTGGTCAATAGCTTCTACGCCCTTGCCAAAAGATAGAAAAATCAACCCAAGTAATAGGCTCTAATCTAGCTCAACAAATCTTTGTCCAAACTCCAGTCTAACAATAAGAAAATTCCCTGCAAAATCTTGCAGCCTCTAACCCACGCTTTCTCCCACAATGGGCTCCACAAAATACCTTCGTGCCCAAGAAAAACACACTACTGAATAAACTCATGCAATGATGTCCAATGGAAGCTCTGAGTTGAGCTCCCCAAATTTCCTCACTAGGGAGACACTCGAAGTTCTATGAAATGAGGGTGGAATTCTGCTTGGAATTACTTGTGCTAAACAGCTCCAAGAGAAGATGAATTATGAAGTGTAATGGCCAAAAGATAATCCACAAAATGAGTCCATATTCCTTTTATAATTTATCCTCATGCCTCTAGACTCCTTTTTTAATATTATTTTATTAGTGGGGGCCATTTTCCACTAAGTTACTTTTGCCACCATTTAATAAAATAACAATGTGTCTCTATTCTCCAATAAAATAATACTAGCCACCTTTCTCCAATAATATTTGCCCCTTTTTAATTAATAATACTAAAATTGGGAAAAATTACTTAGTGACTCCCATGTTCACAAAATTAGGGATATTACAATCCTCCCCACAAAAAATTGCTTGTCCTCAAGCAATGCTTGAACAATCACTCCCTCTCTTTGTTGACCCAAATTATAATTACAAACAATATCGGGGTCCCAAATGTGCCACCCAGTCACCCTCAATCTGTACACCATCATGTCATAAACTAATCCCTCGATACCAAGGTCCCATGCTAATCTAAAAAAGATGCCACCATGTCAACAATGCACCATTCTGATTACATCTAACTACCCATCATGCACATACCATATCATCCTCTCTTGGAACCTGATGGTGAAACACTGATAAAGGCCAAATCCATCCTGCTTAGGCCTCTCCATGATCCCAAAGACTACCCATCTAAAGCTAACCCTAAACATGTGCAGCAATAGAGAAATCCAACCTCGCCATATGATGAATACGTCTGTGAATGCCAATGTGTCAAACCAAGAGTGAGCGACATCACTCTGTTCCATGACTCCCCTCATCAAGAAATAGAGTGATCTATCAACCAATTGAATCCCTAGATCCCATAGCCAGACTTGTTGCAGCATAGCTCTAACGACTATTGTAATCCATTTGTGCCTCATCTCTAGTCCCTACATGTAATAAATATATAGGCTCCATTTATCATCAACTAATTTGATGCATGCTAAATTGCACTGTCTTCCACTACGTAGTACTAATGACCGCTAGAAACCACATGTACCAAATAGCTACCCCCTAAATGTAGCCAATAAATGGGTATCTGATACTCGCAATCAATTCAGTGTATTTGGATCCATCCTACTCTTGCCAACCATCACCACTAAGTTTGCCACTCACCCTCTCGATAATGTGCCAATACAATGTTTGGAGCCCGAACAAATACTGGAAAACTGCCTTAGCCTTACACGGTATCCTTTGGTCATGCATTGTCCTGACATGCCCTATGTAAAGAGTGACACATATCTCCCTCATGACCAAATCCCCAAGCGTAGGCTCAGTGATGAATGATATGCCACCCCTGCAGATGATCACCTCATCCCCCAACCTATGGTTGTCAACTCGCGCACCAACCCAATGTCGTCGTGTTGACGGGCTGGAATCTTCTGCCAATAGTCAAGGGGATCTCCCTAGTGTAGGCTCCTAACTAGAACCTGCACCATTTATGGTAGGGATCCCTTCTGGTATGTTGACCCGACTTCCATTCAGTTTTGTAGAGTTTGCTTTGGACGAAGGCGAAATGTAGACTCAATTGAAAGCATGAACCTCAAATAAATACAAGGAAATAATTGACAAATATCCTCTGTCGCATATACCATGAATAGCCAAACCATAAATGACATAAACCTTATGTAAAGTTATTGTTAGCAGACTTTAGATAAGACTCATGTATTCTAAGATAAAATGTTTAATAATTGTAACTCAGTTCACAACGATCAAATATTTATAAACATACATAACTTGTACAGTCAAAACAGATTATACCAACACCAAAGAAAAAGTTCATTGGCACGAGTATAGAGTTAGCGAATTAAAGACCATTCATACGAAGCCACATAAATTTTGGAGTATGAGACAGCGTGTGAGCAGACCACAAATCAAATAGCTTTCAAGAACAATCGATCCATCAAGTGAAGGAAAATACTCATGGCATTAGCACATAAAACATTTGTATAATCCAATAGTAGAAGCTTACAATCACTACTTGCATATATTAAAAGGACATAAATTCTCTCAAGCAATGTATATCTCCAAAAGAGTCCTCAGCCAAAAATTTCCTTTACAACTGAGGCAAGAAGGTATATTTATAGGGTAAGAGCAACTCTTGGCCTACCCTTGACTCTTGGACTACCTCATGACCTTTCATATTCACAACATGACTTTTAGTATTCTACATGACCTTTCATATTCACAAGGTGTTCTATGCTACTGTAGACAAAATGTCACAAAATCACTATCAATCTAATTCACTAATTTAATAATGGAAAGTTCTGGAATGTCAAGCCCGAGCTGTTCCGTCAAATATGTGTGCCACAAGTTGTATTCTGCGGTAATGGGCATGATATGTGGCTGGTCTTCATCATGTCAGTGTAGGCACTCAAGGGCATCAGGAGTGAGAGTGCTTCGTTTGGCATGCACCTGATTATTCAAGGTTATCATTTTGGTGTAGATCATCATTGGTTCTACCACATAACGCATGATGTTTTCTTTGGTAATCGACATGTCCTTCGTACGAGCTGCTTCTTTAAACGTCTCTATGAATGTCTCTACTTCCTTGGTGATATCTTCCTATTTCCCGACCTGCCCGACCTCTCCTATCGAGGGCACTCCATGTAATTGGATTACTGATTCCAAGCTGCTAAAAAGATGCTTGTAGGATGTCAGTACTCTTTCCACATCTTTGGCAAAAATTGTCTTTGGACTGAACTTTGATGCGGAGCTGGACCTTAGTATTTTGCATGGTGATCCAATCTTTCTTAAGGACCATTTCTAGGGCCCCAGGGTACTTAACGGACCATTCGTGTATCCTATCCAAAGAAGTCATAGCCTCTTTAAGCATGACTACTCTTTCTTTTGTGTGAGCCTAGATGGCCATGATGGGAGCTACTGTGTGGTGTAGTTTAGACATCTCCTCATAAACTACCGTCATGGCTTCCCAGAGTCTTTCTTTCCACCTCAATGGCTGCTTGGAAATTTGTTGCGCTTGTGTGTACTAAGCGGAGTGTCGCATTCTCTTCCTCCATATTATTCTACTCCTGTTCTGTCATGGTGGCCCTTTGTTTGGATGCGTAAAGCATGTTCTGCAAATTCACAATTTGTTTGCTCATCCTGGCCACATTGTGTTCTGTAGCGGCCGCGAAATTCATCCCGACCGAGGTGATCATTTGAGGGTTTTTTGTAATATTAGGTACAATATCTTTGGTCTTGGTCACTAACAGAGGCTCGGTTGGGTTCTTGCTGCAAAACTTCTTCCTTTCTTGTACAATCTTGAGGTTTATCTCATCGAAAGTGAGTCTAGTGAGATCTAGGACCTCCTCATCTTGATCCTCTACGATGACCAACTATTGGAGTGGAAGATGTCCACTAGTGAGGGGATTAGTAGGGGGTATGTCTAATGGAGGAAGCTCGCTTTGTCTCATGCCGAATTCAGTTGTTTTGCTAGTCTCCCCTCTTTCACTCTCTCCGGATTCCTTTTCCTTATCCCTCCTAAGCTCTTCTTCTCAATGCCTTTTTTCTTCCTCTAATAATGCTCATTGCCTCTCTAATTCATCTTCCATGTTTGTTATAGACAATTTTGTGCCTTACAGCAACAAGCATGAATTGTCAATAATCCAAGGGATCCAAAGTTCCCTAAACATGATGTTCCTACCCCTAGAGGAACAAGGTCAGCAAACCAACAGCTCTCAGATCAGTTCTCCACCTGAAAACACTCAAAAACAAGCAATCCTGAAATCAAAGCAGGTGCTCCACTAGGGTTCTGCGCTGAAACTCAGTTGCTCCATGGTGTACCTGCGTTGCAAAGCAAGTGGAACAAAGGCCACCTGCGCTGAGCGAGAAAGGACAAGTGGCACAGTGAGTCATTGCTTTGGAATCTTCCAAAAATGACACTTGGATCAGGTATTTCGCCTTGTGATGAGTCAGAGGCTTTGTTTCTCCAAGTGGAAGCAAGGTTCACCAAGTGGACTCAAGAACTGAAGATCAACTAAAGATTAACTGAAGAGAGAGAGGACACAAGGCAGCTACACATCAGTTGCAAGCTGACTCATCCTTTCTCAATTCATCTATATATTGAGCTCTCTCCTATGAGCTCAGGGGGCTGGAATTTTGTGCAAAGTAATGATATGCTGTTGGTTTCATTATCGAGTTATTGGGTGATTGTTTGAGAGAGGTGAAGAAGAGCAATTCTTTCTGCTGGGAGGTGTTGCTGGGCTGGAGCCTTCAATGGTTGTAATACTCTCAGAACCTTTATTTCTTCATTAATAAAAGCTATTGAGGTTCTTCTATGTGCTCTTGTTTCAATTATATATTGTGATGATTGCATGTTTGGTTTACACTAATCCATGAACTAGTTATGATTGCATGCCTCTTGTAGTTTCCTTCTTTGTTATTTTGCAGGATCTCATTGTAGCTGGGCGAGCAGAAGAACAAAGAGCTAGGAGCAAGCGGCCAAATAGAAGAGTTTGGATTCGACATTAAGCGCAAGGCAACGGTTAGTGCTTTCTCCATTCTCTTTTGCTTTCATAAAGAAGTAAACCTTAAGTAGTTTGTTTTACAGTTGTTGCTAAGGAACTGTCACCCTTAGAGTGGGATAGGGTCATCCGAGTCGGATACTTTTCCCTACAACAAACTGGCGACTCCACTGGGGATCGTATCCGTTTGATTGTGTTTGTAGTATTTTGCTATTCATTTCCTGAACAAAAGAGTACCAAATCGAAAAGTTTTTGACTATATCAAAAGCGAAGTAGAGGGCAGCTACTCTTGCTCATTTTCTGAGCAAATTCATGATTTGAAGAGCTGATCTACAAGGATCCTTGTAAGCTCTTAGTGATAGCTTTGCACCTTCTTAATCATCCCTTTGAGTGTGCTTGACTGGTTGCTTCTGATTTGAGCAAAAACCGTGCATTTTTGAGAAAATTATGACCCGGAAACTGTGAAAACGCAATTCTCGTTTTCCAAAGCAGGTAGTACACAGGCTACCTGCTTTGCAACGCAGGTCCCGAAGGGGCTACCTGCGCTGAGAGCCAGTTTGGCTGTGCAGAGCCTGCGTTGGCCCAAATTTGCCTAGTGCATTTGGGGTTTCCTCCTTTCTCTTGCCTATTTTCACTTAGTTTTGCTGCTAGGTGTCAGTCTTGTGCCTGTTTTGAAACCAATATTACTTGCCATCATTCTGCCTCTGTTATATAACGAAATTGTACTTGTTCTTTGTATTTCTTACTCATTTACAATTTCCCATAACGAAAAGTAAACTAGTCATGCTTTTGGCCTCTTAGATCTGAACCTGTGTTAGGCATTTTGCTGGTCTAAAGAGTTAGCTTGTTTGCTGTCCATAGCTGATTAGTCATTTTACTTTCGTTAGTATGGTTTGATTTCATGTATTTCCAATGATTAAGCAAGTGAATCTTAAGGTGTCTTTTGATTTTGGACAAACTTGTTTACTTTCGCTTTAAATCGAAATCAAAGTTATATAACCACTTTCTTTTTGTATCCATCCACATTAAGAAAGGGAAAAGAAAATACATGCATTGTGCATTTTGCATTTGACTGTGTGCTTGACGATTTAGGAAAAATTTGCATTTTAGTGTGTGCTCTATGATCTGTGTGAAAAGATTTGCCTTTCTTTTACCTCAGTAGTTAAGGTTTTCAAAGTTGAAAGATTAAAAAGTTTGCTTCTCATCTTAGACTGCATTCAGGAATTTGTTATATACATCTCGTGGTGATCCTTAAAGGCAAACTGATAAGCAAGATCAACATTAAAATAAATCCAATTTACATAACAATGCTTTGTAACATAACGCAAACACATAGAGGTCTAGGTAGAGACGTGTTCCGGCATCGTTAAACATAGTGACTGTCGATCTCTACGAAGGTGGGTGATTCCTCCTGAGAGTCGGTGGCACCAATACGGACTTGTGCTCCCACGTACCGTCGAGTATATATTGGGAGACCCCTATAGGCAAATATCCTTTATCCATAGGAAGCCGTGTCGACCGCCCTACTGATCGCGATGCAGTGAACACAGCATTCACGAAGATCGACCACCCGTACCGTAAAACGTATTTTGTGGTTTCGCGAAAAGTTTGGCACACCCTCTGCCTAGAACTCCAGAGAAGTTTCTTTTGGCCTTTTTCAAACTCTATAACTGAAAAAGTCCATCCGAGCATTTGTCACTTCGGGCTCGTTAAAACATCGAAGGCGACTAGAGTCATCTTTAGCTTTTTCTCGACTCTTAAAACATGAAAAAGCAAGTTTGTGTCTAAAAGCGTCGTTAATAAAATTTATTTTAAGCGGAACATAATCACCTGTTATTCCCACGTTGATCTTTCAGTTGAAAAGTATGGAGCCCACCAACCAAGGAAGTAACCTTGGCGGAACTCCAAATCTCTTCTCCTCTTGGGGAGATGTTGGTGCGCCTCATATGGCAACATTGTCACTTCCAGGATTGACAATTGACCTACCTGTATGGCTCTTTTCAACTAATGTAGTCCAGATCGCCACTAATCCTGAGCAGTCGAATCAACAGTCAGACCAATCTAGAGCTACCCACCAGCCTTCCACTTCTTACAATTCTTCCTCTCATCCTTCATCTTCACAAGGTAGAGCTGGCAAAAGTCAGCCTCCCATGGAGAAGAAAGAAAAGAAGAAGAGAGAAAAGAAGCAGAAGGGGCCTATGGCGAAGGCAACTGGGGGCAAGCAAAAGACAGCTGACAAAAACCCACACACTGCACCGACCGGGCCTAAATCGCCATGTGTCATTTGCAAAGGGGCTCACTTCCATCGTGATTGTCCTTGTATTCCCCGGATACTAAGGGACTGGTCCCCAAGGTTGCACAATCTGGTAGCATCAACCTCTGGTAGTCATGTTGATTGCAGTCCATCAACTAGCGAGAGTGAAGGACGAAGAGGGAGACCAAGATCACCCTGTATATTGTGTGAAGGCGATCACGCCATCCACAAATGTCCATTCTTAGATGAGGCAAAGAGAGTTTTGGAAGATCGTCCGGTTTCACCGTTACGACTTCCTCCTGGATACCAAAAACTCGCGCCTAATCCCTCGATAGTTGAAAATCCAGCTGACCCGATCAAGTGGTCGGCTGAAGTGTCGGTCATTGAGAACGAACCTACTAAATCCAGACCAGACGAAAGTCTAAAGGTCGAAACGGCAGTTGGCCCGGTTCTTCCTTCAGAGGTTTCATCATCCAATGACTCCGTCATTGAAGACCCATCTTCAAATGACACCCTCACTGAAGAGGATAAGGATGACACCGTCCATATTCTTTTCATCAACACAGACTCTGATGAGCATCAGGGCAATGCGCCCATTCCTTTATCGTAGGAAGGAACATCGTCAGGGTCGTATCCGGCCGTATATTCGGTCCCACCACCAAGCAACCTAGTTGTATCCTTTGATTGGAATCAACTAGGCAGACCCCGGTTACCAGCCAGTATCCCATTCAGAATCATAGTCCAAATCTACAGAATGGTGATGGCTGGAACTATCATTGATGAAGGGGCATCTGTGAGTATCCTTTCCTCTGTTGCTTGGAAAGCACTGGGTTGCCCGGCGCTTTTACCTGAGATGAGAAATCTATCAGGTTTTGATAAAGGAACCAGTCACCCGTTAGGGATTCTCCCCAATGTTCCAGTTACATTGAAAGGGAAGACAGTTCATATGAACATCATGGTCGTCCAGGGACCCTTGGCATATAATTTACTCCTTGGACGAGACTATATATATTGCATGGAGGAAATAGTGTCCTCGCTCTTTAGAGTCATGTGTTTTCCGCACGAAGGAAGAATGGTCAAGCTCGTAGACCAACTTTCATTTCCAGGATCACGCATTGCAAATAGTCAAATACCATCCCTTAACGGTTTATTCACTCAAGGAATGCCACCGCCCCCGGTTCTACTTCCCGATGAATGCGAGTAATTCGAGAAGAAAAGAATGGGGACCCAGGGGGCATGCACCCTGGCCTGCCTCGGGCAGAGAAAACCTTAGGTATAAAGTTAATTTCCGCAGAAGAATGGACTAGTCCGTACCCCGTCCGAAAAAGGAAGAGAGGGTTGTTCTAGGATAAAATTCTTTTGTCAAAGTTATGTTGAAGCGGAAGAATCGCTCCCTTTGTCTAAAGAAGTTGGCTCTCCTAAGGAGGGGATCTATTTGTGGCAGCAAGAAGGCACCATCTTTGAATGTCAAGCCTCACCCATTAAAACAATATGTTTTAAAAGAGAAGTAGGGGCAGTCTTCAAAGAAAGAGAGGAAATTGCTGCAACAAGTAGTCACCATCCTTAGCAACCTAATGATAGACATCGCCGAAAAAAGAGTTTAGTTTGCGGCAGCGAACAAAACCATTTTTCGGATAATAAGTAAGAGAGGCAGAATCTCGAAATCATACTTTATACCTGGGGGCATGCAAACCTTTTGGAGTGCAAGCATGGGACGACTATTTATTTTTTAAATTTTTAGGTCCTCCCTTTAAACCTGTAGGTCTAACCCATTAAACTCGTAGGATTAGCCGTTTCCATCTTGCATAAAGAAAGGATGAAGGGCAAAAGTTAAAACCTGCCAAATTGGAGTAATTAGTGAGGTATCGCTCCTTAAATAAGATTACCTCACCTAAAGCATTCCTTGTATTAAGACTGGTATAGAATCGAGCAGTTTTAGCAATGTTCATGCTCGTTAAAAAATAAACGCAAGAATCGAGCAGTTTTGTACAGAGTTCATGCTCGTTAAAAAATAAACACAAGTTGTGAGCAATCTTTCCCTACAGTTCAAGCTCATCCAGAAAAAATGAACTGGTAAACAACCTCGAGAAATGTAACCTTTGAAAGCCATATTAAAAGCCCTTGGTCGTGTTTATATGCCATCACCTCCATCCGTTCATTTGGCCAATCGTTCACCTCCATATGTTTGTTTACCCATTTTGAGGAACAGCTGCGAAGATTGATTTCACTTAGCCATCCTTGTGACACTGCCGTGATTGGAGAATTCCAACCTGTACCTGGAATCTGCTGCTATCCCTGTTCATCACTCGTTCCTCAAAAGACGAGTCTTCTTTGAGCTCTTTTCATTGACTCGTAAAATATGAAAAGTTTTCCGAGTTTTGGCCTTCCAGCTCGTTAAAGGACAAGAAGAGCTATCCCTCCTCTAGATTTTAATCTTTTTGGACCTGAGGGATTATTACACAAAAAGATCGAGCGCTTGTTTTGTTCGGCTCGTTAAAGAAATCGAAAATTCATCCCTTCTGTATTGTTTTATACTTTTTCGGACTTAAGGGATTAGAAGACGAAAAAGGAATTGTGGAGTTAACTTTTCGTACCTTTTCAGACTCTCGAAAAATGAAAAGGACCGAGTTTTCTTTGTCGTTAGACTCGTTAAAATGATTAAATAGCGACAAACTTGTCTTTAGACGAGAACGTGTTTCCCTATCGCTAGGCTCGTTAAAACATAGCGATGGGCTTGCCCGAAGGGCAGGTTATAGAACAAGCATATGTTATCCTCCTCAAGCTTGACAAAAATAAAGAGGTACTGGTCAGCAATGACTGGGGAAAAATTGGGAGAACCTCACAGCATTAATGGTAGCAAGTCGCTCTTGAACATGACACTTTGTCCTCCGTATCACATCGGGTTGGGTTGTTTCATTCACCGGTCTCATAACCATGGTCCTCGCCACACCATCCACAATTGGGGTAATGCTACCAATCCATCACATCAGTGTCGTTATATGTTCAAGAGATGTGGTTCTGTAAAGAGTCAACCGTGTTCCACCCACTGCCATACATTATCCTTCATCCACTTCATGACCGCCACCCTGAATCATACATCACAGTTTGTTTTCACCTCATCACAATCACTAGCTCCGTTCCGTGTCACTGATGTGGGATTCATTAAGGCCCTCCTTTGACGGATCGCTCCTTGTCGACATCAGCTCATTATCCAAGGAGTTGATCTAGGAACAACCCCCTCAGTACTTTGAAGCTTGCATGCCTCAATGGCAAGTTTCTCACTTCCGGCGACAGGTATAGATCAATGACCTTCGACCAGAAGATTTTGCATGGTGGTCGACGCCAAGTCCTTTATTCCCACCATGTGGATTGTACTGTCGTACCTTGAGGGTCATCATCCTTATCGGTGACTCCTCTCGCGCTTGTTAACGGTTTACATCATTGACCGGTAATCAAGCGATGTCTTTCCATGTTCGACTTCAAGAAATTCTCACATGGATCGACTTGTACATCGAGTGAAGATCGGAAGAGATTGAAGACCCCAGATCTAGTTTCATCCATCCGGGCTGCGATATATATTCAGGACATAAAGACATTTGATATGTACATCATTACAGCAGATGATCATCCTTCTCAAAGGATGATAATTTCGGCAGAGAATTATCAGTCTACAATCAGACGATCGTCTGTTCTATGTACCGAAATGTATTTATAAAGCTGAGCATGGGAATGCCCACCTCGGCTAGATCATGAAAAATGTATGAAAAATAATGTATTGTATTGTATCTTATTACAGGACACTTCTCAGCAGATTGAATGAACTTCGGATCCTCTGAATAAAGCATTTCACCCGATAAACGACCTCATACTTTAGGGGGCATCTGTTATAGACAATTTTGTGCCTTACAGCAACAAGCATGAATTGTCAATAATCCAAGGGATCCAAAGTTCCCTAAACATGATGTTCCTACCCGTAGAGGAACAAGGTCAGCAAACCAACAGCTCTCAGATCAGTTCTCCACCTGAAAACACTCAAAAACAAGCAATCCTGAAATCAAAGCAGGTGCTCCACTAGGGTTCTGCGCTGAAACTCAGTTGCTCCATGGTGTACCTGCATTGCAAAGCAAGTGGAACAAAGGCCACCTGCGCTGAGCGAGAAAGGACAAGTGGCACAGTGAGTCATTGCTTTGGAATCTTCCAAAAATGACACTTGGATCAGGTATTTCGCCTTGTGATGGGTCAGAGGCTTTGTTTCTCCAAGTGGAAGCAAGGTTCACCAAGTGGACTCAAGAACTGAAGATCAACTAAAGATTAACTGAAGAGAGAGAGGACACAAGGCAGCTACACATCAGTTGCAAGCTGACTCATCCTTTCTCAATTCATCTATATATTGAGCTCTCTCCTATGAGCTCAGGGGGCTGGAATTTTGTGCAAAGTAATGATATGTTGTTGGTTTCATTATCGAGTTATTGGGTGATTGTTTGAGAGAGGTGAAGAAGAGCAATTCTTTCTGCTGGGAGGTGTTGCTGGGTTGGAGCCTTCAATGGTTGTAATACTCTCAGAACCTTTATTTCTTCATTAATAAAAGCTATTGAGGTTCTTCTATGTGCTCTTGTTTCAATTATATATTGTGATGATTGCATGTTTGGTTTACACTAATCCATGAACCAGTTATGATTGCATGCCTCTTGTAGTTTCCTTCTTTGTTATTTTGCAGGATCTCATTGTAGCTGGGCGAGCAGAAGAACAAAGAGCTAGGAGCAAGCGTCCAAAGAGAAGAGTTTGGATTCGACATTAAGCGCAAGGCAACGGTTAGTGCTTTCTCCATTCTCTTTTGCTTTCATAAAGAAGTAAACCTTAAGTAGTTTGTTTTACAGTTGTTGCTAAGGAACTGTCACCCTTAGAGTGGGATAGGGTCATCCGAGTCGGATACTTTTCCCTACAACAATGTTCTTCAGCTATTGTTCCAACCTCCTGATTTCTTCTTGCCTTCTCTTCTCCGCTTCTTCTTCCCGTTTTTTCTACTCTTCCTCTTCCTGCTTTTTTCTCTCTTCCTGCCTTTTCTTCTCTGCCTCTTCTTGTTCTCGTTTCTTTTCTCGCAATTGTTTCTCCTTCTCTTGTTCCTCCTACCTTCTCCTTTTCTCGTTCTAGCTTTGGTTGCTGGAATCTAGAGGTTGTTTACTCTCCAACTCCCTTTGCCTCTTGAGCTCTCATTTTTTTCTTACCAAGTGGGTATTTCTTTTTTCCAGCATTAGATCCTCCTACTCGTTATCGCTCATGGGGTCTTCAACCTCCTTCCCTTTGCGTTGCTCAGCTTCCCTAGTGCCTGTTGATGCTTTGAGCTACTTTTTCTTTATGACAGAAGCTCTTTCTTTAAGGCTTATATCTTCCTGGGAATCGTCTTGAGACTTATCCTCTGCAGCCTGTTCTTCGCTTGGGATAAATTTCCTTGTAGCATTATACCAGTTCCTAACCCTGTCTTCAGTGTCCTTTTTGGTATGACAATATGACCAACTGAATTTTTCCTTCTTGCAATGGGCGGCCACTATTTTCTCTGGATCATAAGTTTGATAGTTGAGCATTAGGAAAAGGCTTCCTTTCAGCGCCTTGGCCTCTGCCTCTACCTGTTTGAAATTTTCTACCACGTACGCCCCAATGGTGAGGGGGAAGGCAGGCCAAGGTTTCTTTTTGCCTTTGTTCAATATCTTTGAAAACCCTTGCGTCATCGAGTAGAAAACCTCTCGCAGGAGTGTCCTATTTGTGGCAAACCTGGGTAGGGCATGCAAAGGCTTATGGGTACTGAACGTCCCCTCTTCAATGGGGAACCAATGTGCTACCTTCATGAGTGTCTTCATGGCCCTCTTAGACATGCATGGTGGTTCCTCACCAAAAAGTAGTTGGTACAATGGACTGATGAAATTTTCGGAGATTATATCCATCATGCCTCTGTAACCTGTGTCCCAAAAAACTTTATAATGGCTATGCACGGGGTTGGCTGCTGACAAGTCTGAGTTGCAACTCCAGTTTTCGAAGTAGCATCTCAAGCAAACATCATCGAGGAGGTATGATGACATATAGAATTATGGAGGTTGTTCTGGTTGTGGGAGCTTGGCAGCCATTATGTTTGTTTTCAATGATGAGCACAAGATGTTTGCCAAATTAAAAATGGTCCCTCGGGTGGCAACGACGTACATGAGGGGAACCCAGGTGCCATACAAATTGTAATAGTCTGGTTTGCCATACAACCGGCACATCATTGCAGCAATTAATTGATACACTTTTCGCAATCTCTCTGTCTTGTAACCTTGATCTGTCCTGACCCGGAGCTTTGCAGGGTTTTGCCACCATTCCCTGAGGATGTCTTTTGTTGCAATCAAGAACCCGGAAAGCCACTTGGTATTGAAGATGTTATGTTCCTTAGGTAGCCTGTGGTAATCACTAATGTCTGCCAGGGAGATAGCGGCTATGGGTGCTCCATCGTGGCCTCTGATCAACTAGGACTCTCTGTTTGTGCATTGCAAGATCCATTCAAAGGTTTCCGAGCAAGGGAAGACTGGGGGGTTTGTTTCCACCTTGTGTAACTTCAATATTTTGATATGGAGGTAAACTTGAAAATCCTCTTGTGTCTTCGGTATGTCTGGATTTGCAAACTCTTCGTAAATGCTATACCAGAAGAGCCTTGTGGTTTTGTTGATGTTACAGGCAGTATCCCTGAAGATAGGTGGCTCCTCTTCTGGGTCATCCTCCCACGACCCACTTCCCGAGGCCTCATGAGAAGCTTTAGCGGTAAGGGGAGCCATCTCGTCATCAAAAGAAGAAATGGAAATGCACTCTAGATCTACGTCACCTGGCATGTCAAAAACACAGTCCCACAATGAGAGAGATGGCATGAAAATCAAATAGAACTTGCGAAAAAAAAAGATTGCAGTAGGTGCAAGGTGAGTCGTAGGCTAACGAGTGCAACTAAGCGACTTGCACCATGAGTCGTGGATTGCCCAGGGTCGCAAAGTCGTGGGGTAGAGGGACTGGTCGCAAGTCGCAACCCGACGGGGTCGCTAGGTCGCAAGGTCGCGAGGAAAAGGATATCGCGGCTTCACGCCGCGCGAATCAAGTTGAACGATGATCAGGGAAGATACAAAAATGGCCTTAGGAGGTTAGGGTCCCACTTAGGTGAGTAAATTCAATAATATAAATGAAACATGGGGGTCTAGGTTTAAGCAAGGGCAATGCTTGAGATCAGGCAGGGAGAGAGTAGCTAGGGCAACCGTTCTGGGAAAAAGATGAAGAAAAGACTAAGTAAAGGAGTTAAAACCCCAGGGTGAGGGGATGCGAGAGGTCGGAAAATGCAAACAATGACACTTGGAAGAAAAAAATGATTGCTAGAAGGCGACGGTTACTTACCCGGAGACAATGGCGCGCATGAAACCTAGTCGAAGGATCTCCTAGCTCTTCGTGCGACCTAGGAAGCGGTTACAAAATGAGGCTGGAACGACCTTGCATATATAGTTTTGGTCACAAGCGTGAGGTCGCATGGGACTGACATGTGACCTTGCGACCATGCGACTTGGTAGGTCGCAATGTCGCGATGGTCGCATGGTCGCGATGGTCACATGGTCGCATCCATGGATGGGAACGAAGGTGCGACCACGCGACCTATGCGACCTTGCGACCTGGATGGTTGCAAAGTAGCAAAGGTCGCATAGTTGCATTAATGTTTACATGTGGACGATGCAACCTCGTGACCTATGTGACTTATTTGGTCACAAGGGTCGCAAGGAAACACGAGGAGGGAAATGCGACTACGCGATCTTTGCGACTTGTGAGTCATAGAAGTTGTGATCCGACTCTGTGGCCAATTGACTAGGGCAGGAAGCAACGACCTAGCTTTACTTAGAAAAAAATTAGACTCTTCCCTAGGTTCTTTGAGATTGCTGAGCTTTTGAACAGAACCTGGTGCGCCGGTGGTTCCGCCCAGTATAGGGGCTCCGAAAATTTCAAAGTTTTCGAGATTTTGGGAGGGGTTTTTGCAACAGCTACAACAATTGGCGATTCCTTCGGAGACTCCAAAATCTCTGATGCCTTCAGGCCTAGCTTAAGGAGACTTCGATTAAGTGTGCCTCATGGAGCTGTGGGTCCCATAAATGGTATTGGGGCTTTTGCTTTAAACTTACTCGGCTGTCCTAGCCTGCGTGACATTGGTGTTACACACGAGACAGAGTATCACCTCCCGTCATCCCGGGAAAGAAAGGGGAAGTTGAAACTACATTGTGAGCTTTTTAAAAGTTTTCTCGATATAGTGGTCATGGTACTCTGGTGTTGCTCCATTGCTAGCAAGCCTGAATAGTACCCTGGCGGAGTCACTGCCTAGAAATTGTGAATGTTGCTCCGCTGCAAGCAGGCCTAGTCAGCACCCCGGCGGAGTCATTGCTTCACCTCTTTGCGCAGGAATCCTTTCTCAATCCTTTAGCCCTTATTATGAAATAGACAGAGGTGCTCATTGGCACTTATTTAGCTGTGCATATATGCACTTATTTGGTGATGGCTGAAAGCCTTGGTGAATGAGGGATCCCGATTTATTTGACTTGCAAAGAGGTTGTTTCTGGTTTTGCATAGACCTTATTGTTTTCCCGAGATATATGTAATCTCATGACTGGTTTTTTTAGTTTACCTTTAATTCCTAGAACGACAAACGGGTTAATACAATTCAGGAATTTTCAGCCATGTTAGCGATCGGGTCGGACCGACGTGAGTGTTAGCGAAGACCGTGCGTGCCATCAAGTTCCCTATTACCACCAATTTGGCCTACTAGATTTCTCGTCGTGACCTAAGTTTTGGCTAGTAACCGGTTTCGAAGAGTATCCATGGGAACCAATATGCAGTGTCGTTCCAACATCTTACTGCCATATTGAATTTATTCCAAAAGATAACACACAAAATAGATAAAAACCAATACTGACAAAAAAGGATACCTATCTAAGGAAAACAAAGGAAACTATAGTACAAGATGGGGCCATTAACTTTGGGGTTGCTAGGTGAAATAATATTTCAGTTCGTGGTCGTTCACTGGGAGGAATTCCACTCGCCCTCCCAGGGTTTTCAATTTGAAGGTGTGATGGCAAATTTTTCTATGATCTAGAAAGGGACTATCCACAAGGCTTGGAACTTTGTGTGCTTACCTTTGTCCTCATGGGACCGATCCCACTTAAGCACTAGATCTCTGACATTAAACTCACAGGAGCCCGCGGATTTTTTGTGAAACCATCTCTTGATCCGCGCTTGATGGATGGTGAATTTTTCTTTAGTTTTCAATCTTTCCTCCTCCAATCTTACCAAGGAATTGATTCAGCTTTGAATGGCAGGACACAGGGAACCTTGTGGCTATTGATCCAATCTTAGGGCAGGTAGGTATAGGTTGGGTGGCAGAATGGCTTCTTTCCCGTAAACTAGGAAGTAAGGAGACATGCTGATTGATGTTTTGGGAGTTACTCGATCAGCCCATAGCGCATCACTGAGGGAATGTGCCAATTCCGATGTTGGGAAAGCAAGATTTTCTTAATGATACAGATGAGGTTTTTGTTGGTTGATTCTACTAGGCCATTCCCTTAAGGATAGTAGTTGGTCAAATGTTTCAATACGATGCTATTTTCTAAAGAAAAATCATACAATTTCAAAGACGAAAAATAAGTAGTGTTATCAAATACAAGAGAGATTGGAACACCGAACCTGGCTATGATGCATTGCTTTAAAAAGGATATTACCTCATCGTCGTTAAATTTATGTAATGGAATTGCCTCTACCCATCGGGTGAAATAGTCAGTGGCTGTGAGTATGTACCTGTGCTTCTTTGATGAGTTTGGCATGATCTCCCCTATGATGTCCAACCCCAATTCCTCAAAAGGCTCTTCAACTGTTATGGGTTGGAGTGGGGCAGCAGACCTTGCTTGCCTACCTGCATGTATCTGGCAGATAGGACACTTCCACGCATGGGCATGAGTGTCCTTGAATAGTGTGGGCCAAGAGAAACTTGCCCAATGATCTTATGAGTCGTAGTGCCGCCTGCATAGTGACCTCCTGCAAGCCCATCATGTAGATATTTCAGCACACATTGTGCTTCATCGTATTCTAAACATCTCAGTAATATACCGAGGTGTTGCTTTCTGAAAATGTTTCCTTGCACCATTTGATATGAGGTAGCTGTTAGCTACCTATACCAATAGGTTTCATATTTCATGATTGGCAAAGAAAGTTCCAAATATGCTCTGCTTTGATGATGCAAAGATCCCATATTTCCAAGAGAAGACAATGTGTGTATATAGCTTGATGTGGACTCAATTTTGATGGATGGTCCAACAGCCTAATCTGGATCATGCCATGTTTCAATTTTCTGTTGTAGAATAGAGAAAGAAGTCTGTCCAAACTGTTTAATCTTGGCAGACCAGTAGCTTAGGTAGAGAATTAAGGTTCCCAACTGCTTAATCTGGGACCTTGGAAGCAATAAGGGTAATTCTAGATAGAAAATCAAAAGAAAAAGCCAAGAGAAAAGAAAAGGCAAATAAGAGTCTGCAAGTCTAAGTGCACCCTCCAAGAAGAAACAAAAAATGCTAGGCAAGTAGATGGGTAGGCAGATGGGGTTGCAGAAATTTCATTCCTTACAATTGAATGTGTGCTAACCTATTCACAAAGGAAAATCAATGCATTGAGAAGGTCTTCTTCTCCATCATGTTGCAGCAAAGCAAAGGAGCATGTCTAACTTCACATTTTCCCCTTTCACATTCATTACTAACATCCCTTCATCAGTTGAGATTCATGGAAGAATTTGAGGTTTTATGGTGGTTCTTATTCCTTTAAAAGTCACATTTCTTGTCTAAAAATCTTTTCATTTTGATCTACTCCCTAAGCTAAGTTATCTTCACATAAACTTAGTGATTTCACTCCTCATTCGCCTTTTCCATCCATATTAACCCCTAACTTCTATTATCTAAATCCCCTATGTTACCCTTTCCCTAATATTATAACACTATGGTGTATAAACCCCAAGCATTGTATAAATATCCCTCCCCTTGGCATTATAGCCATATGTTCACTGTTAGGGATTAAATTGACATCTGGTCAGTTTGAGAACCCTAAGCCTTACCCCTCTTTCCCCTTCAGAAGTCATTTAACCCATTGAACCCTTCATTTGCTAAAAAACCTTGTAAAAAACCTGTTTTCACCCTTAACCCGCTCAATTGCAAAATACACATAAAAACCCACTTCTTCCGATTTATCCAAAGTCGGGGCGCTATGCGCGATTTTATAAAAAACATTGAAAAAACCACGCAAATGCGCCAATGTTCTAAGGTTCCCGCCGGGTGCATTTACCAAAAGAAATATTATTTTAATCCCGCCCGCATCCGTATCGTCCGGCCAGCTCAACGATCTGTCGACCGTCGGATCGGGCCCTTTTCATCCAACGGCCCACATGAATATCGGAGCGGCTCCGACGTCCGAAGAATAGCTTCCGATATTTGTCAGAGGGTGACGTAAGGCCTCTGCCACGCGTCACCCTCACATCGTATCAGAGGTACTTCTGACAATTCCGCTTCCGTATGGAAGGCGGTGTGATATGAAACTGCTAACCACTTCCGGTTTCGGTTAATCCGCCCTGCCTACGTCACCGCCAGCATCACTGCTACATCAGCGCCGCGTCGGTACCCCCGTCCGCCATTACTCCACCTGTCCGCCACCTCAACATCCCCGTGGACCTCTCTTATGCCGCCACGTCACCCGATGACATCATGCTGACGTCATCCATCCTTGACCCCACCCGATGACATCATGCTGATGTCATCCAAAAAAAGCGCCAATGTTCCAAAAAATCCATATTTTGGCCAAAATTTCGCGTTTTTTGCACTTTTGGAAAAAACGACTGTTGTTTTCTCTGCATGTTTTTCATGTCCAAACTCATCCCAACCTGCTGAATTCGACCTGGAGACCACTGGCGCGCCATTTCCACCTGCATTCGTGACTATTGCTCGCAGTATATCAGGTATTTATCCTTGTGAATCCCTCCGGCGCCCGGTTTTGTCTGTAAATTGCCAAAATAGCTTAAAGCAGTGAAAAAACATATAATTCACCAGCAAATCCCCTGCGCCTGATCCCCATTTGCACCTGTAACGACGAAATTCACTTGTTGAGCCTTGTTTGCCCGAGTTTTTACCAAAACCCGCATTCTGTTCACGCAGGCGTGAACGGGAAATCCAAATTGCACCCTTTGGCGGAGAAAAAGAGTTTAAGGCCAGGCATTTATCTTATCCATACTTTAAGCAGTATTTCAATTGCTGCAATTGACCATTTATCCTCTGTTCCTCAGTAATTTACCTTTATGTTCAAAGAAAACTCTTTGGTGTTGCTCTGCATAGTAACACCAGTTTATAAACAACAGAAATCCTAAAAGTAACCATGGATCCACCAGTAGCTCCTATAGCATTGAACATTGCTCCTTTAAATGCCCCTCAGAGACAATTGGATTGGCAGCCTCTAGCAGAACTGGATTATCAGATAGCAGAAGAAATGCTAATGCACAGCAAGTACCACATTCATTTGTTGAATGAGTTGAGGATTAAACATGAGGCTGGAACAGATGTATTGGGCATTTGGGATTCTTTCCTCCCTCTATTCAAACCCCCTCAGGTTGACAACCAGTTTCCTGACCTAATCCACCTATGTGATGAATCCTACGACGCCACTCAGAGGGTTGTGATTGACCCTTCAGGCTCAGTTGTTTTCTATGTCACCCCTGAAGCCATCAGAGAGATGCTCCATTTCAAAACTGAGAAGAAATTAGTCCCTTTATCACTGGCTGATCTGATAAAGCAAGGAGCCAAATTGACAAATGCCCAGATCACCAAACTAAATCATTTGTACATAGGGTCTGACACCGTGAAGTACCCTCCCATCTCTCATGTTTACCTCAACCAATTGGGCAGGGACCTTGTAGATATGATCAATCCCATTCTGGGCTATAATTATATTGAGTTTGTTGATGAGACTGTGCTGGTGATGATGCTCATGTTTGCCCCTAGCAAGTCTCCAATCTGCTATGACTATGCCACTTACATATCTGACAAAATACATGAGCAATTGATGAACTTACCAAGAGAAAGGGTGTTCAGATACACCTCCTACATCTACCACTTGATTTTGTATTATCAACATGAGAAGTTCCACTTTGCTATGAAGAGAGTGGATGCACAAGGAAATCCAAGGTCAGTGGTGTATTGGTCCTCTGCCTTCCACTGCAGATCTATTTCTCCATACACTTATTGTGAATTTATAGACCTCTTCATCCACCCAGCCATGTCTCTAATGATGAGCTCACCTCCTCCAAGACTAACTGATGAGATGCAGAGGATTCTTCAGCTGTCCAAGGCATACAGCATCAGGGATTGGTATTATTACCAACACCACACAGTCATCAGAATATATGGGTGTGAGCTGCCCCCATACAGATTGCCCAGATATGTGCCCATGAGATTGTTTGCCCTGGAATACTTCAGGCAATTTGGGAATGCTGATGTGCTGCACTTTTCAGGCAGAGGCAAGAAAGCACAACTCAAGGTCAGAAACCAATTAGGCCACTTCATCTACAACAAAAGGGAGGAAGGTTGGCAAGAAGCCGACAGCATGTTAGGATCCCTTGGCCTACAGACCAGTTTCCTTTGGAAACCTTATGACCCTAATCACTTCATAACTTTAAGAAGGGTCAAGTATAGGCTATCTGGTTATGACCATATAAGGTTGCCTCACATAGAAAAATATGCAAATCAAGTAAAATGGAGGAGGGGAACCTTAGAGGAGGCTGCTACATAAGAAGAATTAAATCAAAGAGCAGTTAGAAATATCCAAAAGATGGCTGACTTGGAGCTTTGTGCACAGGTGTTTACTCTTCCAAGCACTCAAGTGGGAGCAGCTGCATCTTCCTCCACAGCAAATCAGCAAGTGGTTAAAGCTACTGAGCAAACCTCAAGCAAAGGCAAAGAAAAGGAGATGGAACCAGAACAGCCACCTCATGAGGAGGCACAGCAGCAACAACAACAGGTACAATAGCAACAAGAGGGCAGCAAGAGAAAGAGCAGCCATTACAGCAAGAAAAGGCAGCTGAAGCCCCAATTTCCACTGAGCAGCAGGCTCGGGACACGGTGCCTCCTAGGCCAGAAACGACAGTGGAGGCCTCAGTCCTCCAAACCCCACAAAAAGAAGACATAAGCAGAAAGAGGGACAGAGAGACTCCCCTCACAACAACAACGACTCAAGGGGAGAAAAGACACAGAATGAATCCCCTTTCAGAAGAGGAAATGCCTTTGGGGCAATCTTTGGGCATGGGCCCACCAAGTATGGAGGCCTCAGCAAGTTCCTTCCAGCAGGAATAAGAGAGGATAGTGGGAGGAGAAGTCAGCTCCTCAAGCCAGCACAGAGAAGGTGAACTGAGCATCAAACAACAGTTCATTGACATAAAGAGGAGGAATGAGCCAATAAAAATTCAGCTATATAATCATTTGTTGAAAATGGCTCCCACTAACCAACAAAGTTTGATGTCTGCATACGATGTTAATGAAGGTAAAATGATCATGAGTCACTTCATGTCAATTGCATTGCAACCACAGTCCCCTTTAGACTACTTGAGGACCAATCTTGAGGTCCTTGCCAAGGACATCCACCCAATGGACAAAATCGAATTGCATAAACAAACGGGTGAGATGGCGTATGCCTCCTTGGCAGATAAGACATTGGATAATTATAGGCTAGAAAATAGCCTAAATAATGCAACTGCCCAACTTGAGTTGGAGAGAGCATCCTCTCAAGCAAAGGACTACAGGATCAGGTCCTTAGAAGATATAATCATAGAGATTGGGCATGATCCCAAGGACATCAAGGGCATACAAGAAATATTGAAATTGAGGGATGCAGACATGGCAGCTTTGAGGAAAAAGATCAAAATCCCAGCAACTATTCACCCTCAAACGGAAGAAGTTGCCCAGCTGAGACACGATCAAGATGCCACAGCCTTGCTGGTGTCTTTATATAAACAGCTTATCCAGACTCAAGAAAAGCTGGGAGAATCAGAGGCTGCACAGGCAGCATTACAAGCAGCATTACAGCAAAAAGAAGGAGGACAAACATCTCAGCCTCCTCCAGAAATAATTAACCTGGAGGAACCTCCTCAGACTACAGCTCCTCCTCCTGAACAGATAGCACCATCTACATCAGCAACTGCACCAACAACAGAGCAGGCTCCAAGCTTGGATATGCAGAAGCTCAAGAATGAAATACAAGCCCTGGAAGCCCAAATGGCAGAGCTAAATGAGGCCAGGGAGAGTCTAGCCAAGCTCAATGAAAGATATGATAAATCCAAGCAGACTGTAGCAAAAAAGGGCAGGGAAATAAAGGCCCTTAAGGATAAGATAAAGGAGCTGGAGAAGGAGCTCACACTTGACAAAGTGACAGCTGAGCTCAAGACAGTCTTATGGGCCAACATTGGCCAATCCATAACTGATCAATGGCAATACATTGAGACAATTCATGAGCAAATAGAGCTAATAGGGAAAGCATAGAGGGAAATCCAGAGATCAAGGGCATCTCTAGGCAATATGCCTGAAGTTGCCAACAGGATGATCAATGTGCTTAATAATAGAACAAGTGCTCAGCTGGCGACAATGGGAATCACAAGCAGAAATGAAACCATCCAGCTGATAAAGAGGGTCCTTACACTGAGAAGCCTGGTACAAACGCTGGAAAGGAGAAGCCAGGACATGCAGACAGAGGTGAACAAGTTCATGGACAAGTTCACAGCACTACAGGGCAAAGGTCTTCCTAGCTTACTGAACAGCGCAGGAAGGCTACTTACACATGAGCAGTATGCCAAGAGGGTCAACACGTTCGCCACAAATCAGATCACTGAAAGGCCCAGTACCTCAAAAGAAACAGGACCAGCTACAGGACAAAGTCTCTTCAACAGGGTAGAGAACTTATTCTTTATAATGAATGAAATTAAACATCTGTTTGAAGTGCCTCCAAACTTCTATAAATACACAGAGGCAGATGAGACTTTAGAGGCAATTCTGAGACATCAATTGCCTACACAGGAATGGTGGACTAAATCAATACAGATGATCTTATAGTCAAGAAGCCATTCACTAAGTTTTTTCATCAAAAAATACAAGTTATCATGCACAGGAAAAATTTTGATAAAGTCAGCATGCATGGAGAAGAATGGGCTGAGCCAACTCAGCAAAACTATTTCGGCCACCAAAGCAGCAGTGACAGTCACAGGTGACAGGGCCGAAAAGCTACAGCAAGACAGAGCTACAAAGACACGTCATTCATCATTTATAACAGAGCGTTCAACCGACTCAGTGACCTCCAAAGGTCAAAAAGTCTCTCTGACAGAATTAAAGAAGCATTTATGTTATATTCAAAGCTGTAATAACTTCTTATCTGCTTTCTGTGCAAGTTGGTGAATGTATTTATTTTTCAGATGACTCAACGCCTCAGATATTTTTGTATCACCGTTTGTATATATTCCCCCCTCGCATAAGCTTGGAGTGGGTTGTTGTTGATTTCTCTTCAAGAGTTCTTTGGCTGTAAATTTTCAGAGTTTAATACCAAGGCCGATGGAATTTCCAAAGTCTGTGTTGTCTGAGGGATGGTAATGCGATTGCTGTGTGCTACAGGATTCTTGCGTGTTTTCATGGCTCAATAAGTTTCCTTAAACTTTCGTTATGTTGTTTCTGTTATTTTCTCATAACTCATCCATGTTCTAGATTTCACAATTAATGGCAGAGAAAAAGACTAATTCCAGGATTTATTCATAGAATACCCTGAATTCAATCTGTGTTATTATAAATGTTTTTTCTCAGTTATGGTTATAAAGGTGTAATTCTTAATTGTTGCACCTCTACACTATATCTTTCACAGTGATTATTGTTTTAGGAATTCAAATCTGCTCCTTTACAATACATCTCTTTCTCACAACCAAGCTTAGTGGAAAATTCTTAATTGCTTTTCACTGGTTAAACACACTTCATCATTATAATATCAAGTTTGTTTCATGAGATATTCAAAAGGCCCTGCAGTTTCAGCAATCCCAATCTACCTCTCAAACAACCAGTAACCAAAGACTCCATTGCCCAATGGACTAGAACTATCTGAAGGTCTCCACCTTAGGTACAGAAGACATCCCTCAACCAAAACATAAAACCAAAACCTGAACATCACAGCTAGCCTAAAATACTATCATAACAGAGACAAATCATAAAGAGAGAGCCCTCTCTGATTACAGTTTGGCTAGGAGTTGTAATCCAAAGATTGGTTAGTGGTTACCCCGGCCGTATTCCCTTGGGAGTCAAAGGGAACAACCTGGGTGTTAACATAATTGGCGACTCCACTGGGGATCAAGCATAGTATTTTCAACTGTGGTCTGTCCATAGACTGTGGTCCTAAAAGGCTTGAGCAGTCCCTTAAAATAGTCCTAAGATATCCTAAAAATATCAAAAAACAAGTTCAGAAGCTGGCTCCTAAAAGGGAACCTAGACACACTAGGTCAAACCCTGACCCCAATCCACCAGCTATTTTTGAAAATCCTAATACCATCCCCAAGATCATTAGGAAGCAGCGGGAACAGGAGACCCTTGCTGACTCAAGTCCTGAGACAGCTCATCCAAACCCTGTTCCAACTCCAATCAAGGTTTTATTTCGGTCTACCCTTGGTTCCCCTAGTTCACCATCCACATCTCAAAGCCCTCCTTTTACACCTCCATCCACTGCACATATTCCCTTGACCAACACTCTAGTTTCCACCTTTCCCACCACCCCTGTTGTACCAGTCATTCATGCTATCCCAGGTATCCCTGTCAACCCAATAAATCCTGCAAATATGGCTAACCGATATGCTCCCCTGCAGTTACCTGCCAATGCTCCAGCTCTACCTCAGGACTATCAATCCAAGATCTCATCTTTTGACTCCACCGGCCCTTTCACAGCAATTTATCATGCCAGAAGGATGCAAGACCACTTTGAGAACTATGAAATTGATGATGACAGTGTGAGAATGAGAGTCTTTGTTCAGAGCCTCACAGGGGATGTAAGAACTTGGTTTAGATCACTGGCTGCAAATAGCATAACAACCCCTGATGACCTTTATCAAGCTTTTACTAATAGATGGGAGAAGAAGAAAGATCCCCTGCACATACTTGGTGAATATGACACAATCAGACGAGGTCCTCAAGAGACCGTGTTGGAGTATTGTGCAAGATTTAATAATGTATATAATGCAATACCACAGAATTTAAGACCTCCCCCTGATCTGGCCTTGTACAAATTTCCTGATGGTTTTGACCCTGATATGGCATATCAATTAAAAGAAAGGGCACCTGAAACCCTTGAAGAAGCCCAAAAGGTTGCTGTCACAGTAGAGTCTAACCTTATTGCTAAAAGAAACAGGGCAAGATTGGAAAAGAGAACCACCTTCAAAGAAGAACCCTCAGCCTTTGATCAAAAACTGGATGCAATACTCACCGGCATGAAGAGATTGGGGGACAGAGTAGAATCAGTTGAGAGAAAGTCATCATGGGATGCACCACAAAATAACCCTAACAGGAATCCAAACTTTAGGAGAAATCAAAACCCAAATGTTGGCAAGACCGGTTCTGACCCAGACATAAGACCTCCTTTCCAGGAAAACTATACTGAGGCATCCACTTCGGATGAACAAACAGATGACACCCACATTAACCTGATGGGCCTGAATGATGAGCAGCAAGTTTTTCTAAGTCAATAGGATCATAAAGATGATGACATTCAGCAATTCCAAACCAAGTCAGGTGAGTCATTTGACTTTAAACAAGGATATGACACAGCTGTTTATGAAGTTCATAAACAATATAAGCTAAGAAGCAGAACTATAAATGTGACACAGCCTGACAGGACAAAGGACACTCCGCAGCCTAAGAAAGCCATTGTCACAGAACCAAGTGAAAAAACTAGCCCAATCACAGATGAGGTAATAGTTGAGGAAGTAACTGAACAACAGCCTATGGCTACATCACCCTTGCAGCCCAATCCAAGTAACACTTCTCAAGAGGTCAGTAACAAGGACAAGCTTCAAGATCAAGATAAGAATCAAGAAGAAAACCTAGTGAACAAGGAAAAGGCTGCCACCCACAACACCAAGATCCAATCTGAAAGGCCCTTTGACCTAGAAGCTAAAATTGGCAAATTGAAGGTAGTTGTTCCTCTTTCAGAACTAGCCAAGCATGACATTTATAGACAACAAATCAAGAAGTCCCTTCAGCTAACTCGTAATAAAGATAATGTAAATGTGTTAGATGACACCCCAGAATTGCTTTTCGTTCCAGAAGTTGATGGAAAAACAGTCGTTGCAGGTATCTTACCTTTTTATGTCAGTTTACATGTTCATGATAAGATACTACACAATGCAATGTTTGATTCAGGTGCCTCTCACAACTTGATGCCCAAATCAGTCATGGAAATATTGAATCTAGATATTACAAGACCATATAAGGACCTATTCTCATTTGACTCCAGCCAAGTCAAGTGTCTAGGCTTGATAAAAGACTTATGTGTGTCCCTTGTTCAGTACCCAAATAAAACAATTCTCATGGATGTTGTGGTTGCTGATATCCCACCTAAATATGGGATGTTGTTATCAAGATCATGGGGGCCGAAACTCCAAGGTTCCCTACAACTAGACATGTCATATGCAACCATCTCTGTCTTTGGGCAACCAAAAAGACTATACAGAGAAACACTTATGAAATACATGGTCAGCAGTGAAGAAAAACCTCAAAATTTTCCCATATATACTGTTCATTCTGATATAGACTCATATATTCTTTTCAATGACAATACAGGTCTTACAAATAATGATGCTGAAACCAAAACACTTGAGCAAGACCAGGATATTAATGAACAAGTTGCTGCTCTAGAAATCAAGCTAATTCAATCAAGTGATCAGACTATCCTAGAAGACAAACCAGGTGAAAAACCATAACTTCAACTTATGATTCCAGATCACAGACAAGTTATTAAAACTCCCCTAGAAAAAGAGAACCTATGGTTTCTAGAATTTGATGGGTCAGTCAACAAGTTAGGGGCAGGAGCGGGCGTTTGGATACATAATAAACAAAATAGTCATGCAGAGGGCCGAGCCTATAGGTTAAACTTCAGATGCACCAACAATATGGCAGAATATGAAGCTCTCTTGCTAGGCCTTAAGCTAGTAAAATCCTTACAAGCCACAAAGGTTTCAATTATGGGAGATTCAGACTTGATAATCCAACAGGTAAAGGGAAATTTTGTTACTAATGATAAAAGACTGAGATCTTATAGATCTGCTGCTGCTGAACTACTACAGTTCTTCACTCAATTTCAGATTACCAAAATTCCTAGGACCCATAACCTGCATGCTCATAGTTTGGCCACATTTGCAAGCACCTGCAAGTTACCTTTTGAGCCCCATCATTGCTTTACAGCTGAGGTAAAACACAGACCTTCTGTCCTAAACAATGTCAAAGACTGGCAAGTATTTGAAGATGATGCACAAATAAATAATTTCTTAACCTTGCAACAAGAATTTGTAGGACTAAATATTGACACTGAAGGAGCAAGTCAATCACAAATACTTGAAAGAGCAAGTCAATCACAAATACTTGGAGGAGCAAGTCAATCACAAATACAGAGTAAACTGAAAAACAAGCCAATATCACCTAAGACAGCTCACAAAATCCTACATCCAACAATTTTCAACAAAGACAATATACAAGAAATTCAACAAATCAGTTGTGAAGAAGTGGCTGATGCTGAAGCTGAAGTGATACAATTGAAAGATAATTCTCTTCCAACAGGCCTAACTCCACTAGAGGATATGTTTGATTCAAATGATGTCCCTAGAAAACCAAAAATGCAGCCCCTTAACTCTGCATTGAAGAATGCAACATTGGAACCATGGAAAATCCCAAGATAATAAAATTGTCTGCATCCCTACCTCCTGATCAGAAGCCCAAATACATTGACCTTTTCAAAGAATTTCAGGATGTCTTTGCATGGAGTTATGAGGACTTAAAATCCTATGATACCTCTGTTATACAACACACAATCCCTCTCAAGCCAAATCAAAAGCCATTCAAGCAAAAATTGAGAAGGATAAACCCCATGCTTCTCCCTGCAATTGAGAAAGAGGTACAAAAAATGTTTAAAGCTGGTATCATAGCACCAATCAAGTTTTCTGATTGGATCTCAAATTAGTGCCTACAAGAAAGAAAACTGGTGAAATAAGATTTTGTGTTGATCTTAGAAACCTAAACCAAGTATCCCTCAAAGACAACTATCCCCTACCTAAGATGGATCACATCCTCCAAAGAGTGGTAGGAGCATCAAGGATCTCACTACTTGATGGATTCTCAGGTTTTAATCAAATCCTAGTGCACCCTGATGATCAAGACAAAACTGCATTCACAACCCCATGGGGAACCTTTAAATATGTAAAAATGCCTTTTGGATTGAAAAATGCAGGGGCAACATTTCAAAGAGCAATGGATATTGCTTTTGCCAAAGAGATTCATGACTTTCTTGTCATTTATTTGGATGACCTTACACCTTTCTCAAAATCAGACCAAGAACACTTGAAGCACTTAAGGCAGATTTTCTTAACATGTAGGAAATATGGAATTTCCTTGAACCCAAAGAAGTCTCTATTTGGTTTGGAAGAAGGAAAGCTTTTGGGACATATCATTTCAAAGGATGGCATCAGAATTGACCCAGACAGGATACAAGCTATCTTGCAAATGCCCCACCCAAGAAACATCAAAGAATTGCAAGCCTTCTTGGGTAAGATCAATTTCTTAAGAAGGTTTATCCCAAACTTATCAGAACTGATCAGATTATTGAACAACATGCTAAAGAAGGACTCAAAAGTGAAATGGACTGTTGAAGCAAATCAAGCCTTTGAAGGCATAAAATTGGCCCTTACCCAAACTCCAGTCTTAACAAATCCTCAATTTGACAGGGAATTTATCATTTTCTCTTTTGCCTCCCAGCATACTATTGTTGCAGTTTTATTACAGAAAGATAACCAAGGAAATGAGAAACCCATTGCTTTCTTTAGTAGAGCTCTTAGAGATGCACCTCTGAAATATCAAATCATGGAGAAACAAGCTTATTCTTTGGTCAAGGCCATTAAAGACTTTAGGATCTACATCCTTTATTCCCATGTTATAGCTTATGTGCCAAGTCCCATTGTAAAAGACATTCTCACTCAAGAAAACCTAGAGGGTAGAAGAGGAAAATGGATTGCCAACATCTTGGAATTTGATATTGAGATAAAACCTACAAAACTAATAAAAGGGCAAGGTTTGGCCAAACTAATGACCGAAGCAAACTTCCAAGCCTTAGACATAAACCAGCTGGACAATGAACCGGAGCTGGCGACTCCAAATATCAATGTAGCCTTTGAACAATCCCCTTGGTATTCCGATATATGTTATGTGTTACAAAACCTGTGTGCTCCACCAGGATTGTACAGAACTAAGTGTAGGTTCCTAAAAATGAAAGCTTCAAAATTTTGTGTAATAGATGGCAATTTGCTTTGGAAAAACCATGAGGGTATACTGTTAAGCTGCTTAATTGAGAATGAGACTAACAATGTCACCAAAGAATTTCATGCAGGTGACTGTGGTGGACACTTGTATTGGAAGTCCACTGTGGATAAAATACTGAGCGTTGGTTACTATTGGCCCACTGTTTTCTCTGATGTCAAGAAATTCACCACCTCATGTCATAAATGTCAAGTGTTTGAGGGAAAGAGAAAGTTACTACCACTTCCTTTGAGGCCTATTGCAACAGAGAGACCTTTTCAACAATGGGGCTTGGATTTCATTGGGGAAATTCACCCTTCATCTTCAGGCCAACATAGATGGATTCTAACAGCTACAGACTACTTTACTAAATGGATTGAAGTTGTTCCATGCAGACAAGCAAATGATTCCACTATCATTCAGTTCCTTGAGACCAATATTCTTTCTAGATTTGGTTGTCCTGATAAAATAATAACAGACAATGCTGCTGCCTTCAGATCTAAGAAGATGGTGAATTTCTGTCACAAATTCCACATTAACTTGGGCCATTCTACTGCATATTATCCCCAAGGAAATGGCCTTGTTGAATCATCAAACAAAAGCCTTGTGAACATCATAAAGAAGGTATTGGAAGAAAATAAGAAGAATTGGCATAAGAAGCTTGTGAATGCCTTATGGGCAGATAGACTAACAACCAAAAGATCAATTGGGATCAGCCCATATGAGTTAGTCTATGGATTAGAAGCCAAATTTCCTTCATCACTGGGAATCCCTGTCATGAAATTACTTCAAGAGAGTCAAGCTGAGCCAAATGATATGTAAAGAAGGGTAAATCAAATAATATGTTTGCAGCAAACTAGAGACCAAGTTTACAGCAGAGTTCAAGTTTTACAAGAAAAGTTAAAGAAAGCCTTTGACAGAAGGACCGAAGCAAAAGATTTTAATGTTGGAGACAAAATCCTCAAGTGGGATTCAAGAAGGGAAGATAAAGGAAAACATGGAAAATTTGATTCCCTTTGGAGAGGACCATTTGTTGTTCAAGCAGTACAAGGAAACAATACTTATTTCCTTAAAGGTCTTAAAGAAACTGATTTGGATGAAGGTCCTGTGAATGGCAGGATGTTGAAGCACTATTTTGACTACTATCCATAAGTGCAGCCTGAGTTTCCCTTGTACATAATCAGGTGTATATATTACTTTCTGTTAAAATGTAAAAATGCAGTTTCTCAAGTTTTATTGGTTCTCAGCAAAAAGCTAATGAGTTCAGAGATCTACCAAGATGGGAAGAGTACAATTTGGCATGTCAAAGCAGCATACTTCAAGTTTTGGTAAAAGCAGTCAAGGGCCAAGGCATTCTGACCTGCTGTTCTTGGTCTTTCAAATGGAAAAACCATCCCCATGTGGAGCCACTGTTAGCTACCTATACCAATAGGTTTCATATTTCATGATTGGCAAAGAAAGTTCCAAATATGCTCTGCTTTGATGATGCAAAGATCCCATATTTCCAAGAGAAGACAATGTGTGTATATAGCTTGATGTGGACTCAATTTTGATGGATGGTCCAACAGCCTAATCTGGATCATGCCATGTTTCAATTTTCTGTTGTAGAATAGAGAAAGAAGTATGTCCAAACTGTTTAATCTTGGCAGACCAGTAGCTTAGGTAGAGAATTAAGGTTCCCAACTACTTAATCTGGGACCTTGGAAGCAATAAGGGTAATTCTAGATAGAAAATCAAAATAAAAAGCCAAGAGAAAAGAAAAGGCAAATAAGGGTCTGCAAGTCTAAGTGCACCCTCCAAGAAGAAACAAAAAATGCTAGGCAAGTAGATGGGTAGGCAGATGGGGTTGCAGAAATGTCATTCCTTACAATTGAATGTGTGCTAACCTATTCACAAAGGAAAATCAATGCATTGAGAAGGTCTTCTTCTCCATCATGTTGCAGCAAAGCAAAGGAGCATGTCTAACTTCACATTTTCCCCTTTCACATTCATTACTAACATCCCTTCATCAGTTGAGATTCATGGAAGAATTTGAGGTTTTATGGTGGTTCTTATTCCTTTAAAAGCCACATTTCTTGTCTAAAAATCTTTTCATTTTGATCTACTCCCTAAGCTAAGTTATCTTCACATAAACTTAGTGATTTCACTCCTCATTCGCCTTTTCCATCCATATTAACCCCTAACTTCTATTATCTAAATCCCCTATGTTACCCTTTCCCTACTATTATAACACTATGGTGTATAAACCCCAAGCATTGTATAAATATCCCTCCCCTTGGCATTATAGCCATATGTTCACTGTTAGGGATTAAATTGACATCTGGTCAGTTTGAGAACCCTAAACCTTACCCCTCTTTCCCCTTCAGAAGTCATTTAACCCATTGAACCCTTCATTTGCTAAAAAACCTTGTAAAAAACCTCTTTTCACCCTTAACCCGCTCAATTGCAAAATACACATAAAAACCCACTTCTTCCGATTTATCCAAAGTCGGGGCGCTATGCGCGATTTTATAAAAAACATTGAAAAAACCACGCAAATGCGCCAATGTTCTAAGGTTCCCGTCGGGTGCATTTACCAAAAGAAATATTATTTTAATCCCGCCCGCATCCGTATCGTCCGGCCATCTCAACGATCCATCGACCATCGGATCGGGCCCTTTTCATCCGACGACCCACATGAATATCGGAGCGGCTCCGATGTCCGAAGAATAGCTTCCGATATTTGTCAAAGGGTGACGTAAGGCCTCTGCCACGCGTCACCCTCACATCGTATCGGAGGTACTTCTGACAATTCTGCTTCCGTATGGAAGGCGGTGCGATATGAAACTGCTAACCACTTCCGGTTTCGGTTAATCCGCCCTGCCTACGTCACCGCCAGCATCACTGCTACGTCAGCGCCGCGTCGGCACCCCCGTCCGCCATTACTCCACCTGTCCGCCACCTCAACATCCTCGTGGACCTCTCTTATGCTGCCACGTCACCCGATGACATCATGCTGACGTCATCCATCCTTGACCCCACCCGATGACGTCATCCAAAAAAAGCGCCAATGTTCCAAAAAATCCATATTTTGGCCAAAATTTCGCGTTTTTTGCACTTCTGGAAAAAACGATTGTTGTTTTCTCTACATGTTTTTCACGTCCAAACTCACGCCAACCTGCTGAATTCGACCTGGAGACTGCTGGCGCGCCATTTCCACCTGCATTCGTGACTATTGCTCGCAGTATACCAGGTATTTATCCTTATGAATCCCTCCGGCGCCCGGTTTTGTCTGTAAATTGCCAAAATAGCTTAAAGCAGTGAAAAAACATATAATTCACCAGCAAATCCCCTGCGCCTGATCCCCATTTGCACCTGTAACGACGAAATTCACCTGCTGAGCCTTGTTTGACCAAGTTTTTACCAAAACCTGCATTCTGTTCGCGCAGGCGTGAACGGGAAATCCAAATTGCACCCTTTGGCGGAGAAAAAGAGTTTAAGGCCAGGCATTTATCTTATCCATACTTTAAGCAGTATTTCAATTGCTGCAATTGACCATTTATCCTCTGTTCCTCAGTAATTTACCTTTCTGTTCAAAGAAAACTCTTTGGTGTTGCTCTGCATAGTAACACCAGTTTATAAACAACAGAAATCCTAAAAGTAACCATGGATCCACCAGTAGCTCCTGTAGCATTGAACATTGCTCCTTTAAATGCCCCTCAGAGACAATTGGATTGGCAGCCTCTAGCAGACCTGGATTATCAGATAGCAGAAGAAATGCTAATGCACAGCAAGTACCACATTCATTTGCTGAATGAGTTGACGATTAAACATGAGGCTGGAACAGATGTATTGGGCATTTGGGATTCTTTCCTCCCTCTATTCAAACTCCCTCACGTCAACCAATTTCCTAACCTAATCCACCTATGTGCTGAATCCTACGACGCCACTCAGAGGGCTGTGATTGACCCTTCAGGCTCAGTTGTTTTCTATGTCACCCCTGAAGCCATCAGAGAGATGCTCCATTTCAAAACTGAGAAGAAATTAGTCCCTTTATCACTGGCTGATCTGATAAAGCAAGGAGCCAAATTGACAAATGCCCAGATCACCAAACTAAATCAGTTGTACATAGGGTCTGACACCGTGAAGTACCCTCCCATCTCTCATGTTTACCTCAACCAATTGGGCAGGGACCTTGTAGATATGATCAATCCCATTCTGGGCTATAATTCTATTGAGTTTGTTGATGAGACTATGCTGGTGATGATGCTCATGTTTGCCCCTAGCAAGTCTCCAATCTGCTATGACTATGCCACTTACATATCTGACAAAATACATGAGAAATTGATGAACTTACCAAGAGAAAGGGTGTTCAGATACACCTCCTACATCTACCACTTGATTTTGTATTATCAACATGAGAAGTTCCACTTTGCTATGAAGAGAGTGGATGCACAAGGAAATCCAAGGTCAGTGGTGTATTGGTCCTCTGCCTTCCACTGCATATCTGTTTCTCCATACACTTATTGTGAATTTATAGACCTCTTCATCCACCCAGCCATGTCTCTAATGATGAGCTCACCTCCTCCAAGACTAACTGATGAGATGCAGAGGATTCTTCAGTTGTCCAAGGCATACAGCATCGGGGATTGGTATTATTACCAACACCACACAGTCATCAGAATATATGGGTGTGAGCTGCCCCCATACAGATTGCCCAGATATGTGCCCATGAGATTGTTTGCCCTGGAATACTTCAGGCAATTTGGGAATGCTGATGTGCTGCACTTTTCAGGCAGAGGCAAGAAAGCACAACTCAAGGTCAGAAACCAATTAGGCCACTTCATCTACAACAAAAGGGAGGAAGGTTGGCAAGAAGCCGACAGCATGTTAGGATCCCTTGGCCTACAGACCAGTTTCCTTTGGAAACCTTATGACCCCAATCACTTCATAACTTTAAGAAGGGTCAAGTATAGGCTGTCTGGTTATGACCATGTAAGGTTGCCTCACATAGAAAAATATGCAAATCAAGTAAAATGGAGGAGGGGAACCTTAGAGGAGGCTGCTACACAAGAAGAATTAAATCAAAGAGCAGTTAGAAATATCCAAAAGATGGCTGACTTGGAGCTTTGTGCATAGGTGTTTACTCTTCCAAGCACTCAAGTGGGAGCAACTGCATCTTCCTCCACAACAAATCAGCAAGCGGTTAAAGCTACTGAGCAAACCTCAAGCAAATGCAAAGAAAAGGAGATGGAACCAGAACAGCCACCTCATGAGGAGGCACAGCAGCAACAACAACAGGTACAACAGCAACAAGAGGGGTAGCAAGAGAAAGAGCAGCTATTACAGCAAGAAAAGGTAGCTGAAGCCCCAATTTCCACTGAGCAGCAGGCTCAGGCCACGGTGCCTCCTAGGCCAGAAACGAAAGTGGAGGCCTCAGTCCTCCAAACCCCACAAAAAGAAGACATAAGCAAAAAGAGGGACAGAGAGACTCCCCTCACAACAACAACGACTCAAGGGGAGAAAAGACACAGAATGAATCCCCTTTCAGAAGAGGAAATGCCTTTGGGGAAATCTTTGGGCATGGGCCCACCAAGTATGGAGGCCTCAGCAAGTTCCTTCCAGCAGGAACAAGAGAGGATAGTGGGAGGAGAAGTCATCTCCTCAAGCCAGCACAGAGAAGGTGAACTAAGCATCAAACAGCAGTTCATTGACATAAAGAGGAGGAATGAGCCAATAAAAATTCAGCTATATAATCATTTGTTGAAAATGGCTCCCACTAACCAACAAAGACTGATGTCTGCATACGATGTTAATGAAGGCAAAATGATCATGAGTCACTTCATGCCAACTGCATTGCAACCACAGTCCCCTTCAGACTACTTGAGGACCAATCTTGAGGTCCTTGCCAAGGACATCCACCCAATGGACAAAATCGAATTGCATAAACAAACGGGTGAGATGGTGTATGCCTCCTTGGCAGATAAGACATTGGATAATTATAGGCTAGAAAATAGCCTAAATAATACAGCTGCCCAACTTGAGTTGGAGAGAGCATCCTCTCAAGCAAAGGACAATAGGATCAGGTCCTTAGAAGATATAATCATAGAGATTGGGCATGATCCCAAGGACATCAAGGGCATACAAGAAATATTGAAATTGAGGGATGCAGACATGGCAGCTTTGAGGAAAAAGATCAAAATCCCAGCAACTATTCACCCTCAAACGGAAGAAGTTGCCCAGCTGAGACATGATCAAGATGCCACATCTTTGCTGGTGTCTTTATATAAACAGTTGATCCAGACTCAAGAAAAGTTGGGAGAATCAGAGGCTGCACAGGCAGCATTACAGCAAAAAGAAGGAGGACAAACATCTCAGCCTCCTCCAGAAATAATTAACCTGGAGGAACCTCCTCAGACTACAGCTCCTCCTCCTGAACAGACAGCACCATCTACATCAGCAACTGCACCAACAACAGAGCAGGCTCCAAGCCTGGATATGCAGAAGCTCAAGAATGAAATACAAGCCCTGGAAGCCCAAATGGCAGAGCTAAATGAGGCCAGGGAGAGTCTAGCCAAGCTCAATGAAAGATATGATAAATCCAAGCAGACTGTAGCAGAAAAGGGCAGGGAAATAAAGGCCCTTAAGGATAAGATAAAGGAGCTGGAGAAGGAGCTCACACTTGACAAAGTGACAGCTGAGCTCAAGACAGTCTTATGGGCCAACATTGGCCAATCCATAACTGATCAATGGCAATACATTGAGACAATTCATGAGAAAATAGAGCTCATAGGGAAAGCACAGAGGTAAATCCAGAGATCAAGGGCATCTCTAGGCAATATGCATGAAGTTGCCAACAGGATGATCAATGTGTTTAATAATAGAACAAGTGCTCAGCTGGCGACAATGGGAATCACAAGCAGAACTGAAACCATCCAGCTGATAAAGAGGGTCCTTACACTGAGAAGCCTGGTACAAACGCTGGAAAGGAGAAGCCAGGACATGCAGACAGAGGTGAACAAGTTCATGGACAAGTTCACAGCACTACAGGGCAAAGGTCTTCCTAGCTTACTGAACAGCGCAGGAAGGCTACTTACACATGAGCAGTATGCCAAGAGGGTCAACACGTTCGCCACAAATCAGATCACTGAAAGGCCCAGTACCTCAGAAGAAACAGGACCAGCTACAGGACAAAGTCTCTTCAACAGGGTAGAGAACTTATTCTTTATAATGAATGAAATTAAACATCTGTTTGAAGTGCCTCCAAACTTCTATAAATACACAGAGGCAGATGAGACTTTAGAGGCAATTCTGAGACATCAATTGCCTACACAGGAATGGTGGACTAAAGCAATACAGATGATCTTATAGTCAAGAAGCCATTCACTAAGTTTTTTCATCAAAAAATACAAGTTATCATGCACAGGAAAAATTTTGATAAAGTCAGCATGCATGGAGAAGAATGGGCTGAGCCAACTCAGCAAAACTATTTCGGCCACCAAAGCAGCAGTGACAGTCACAGGTGACGGGGCTGAAAAGCTACAACAAGACAGAGCTACAAAGACACGTCATTCATCATTTATAACAGAGCGTTCAACCGACTCAGTGACCTCCAAAGGTCAAAAAGTCTCTCTGACAGAATTAAAGAAGCATTTATGTTATATTCAAAGCTGTAATAACTTCTTATCTGCTTTCTGTGCAAGTTGGTGAATGTATTTATTTTTCAGATGACTCAACGCCTCAGATATTTTTGTATCACCGTTTGTATATATTCCCCCCTCGCATAAGATTGGAGTGGGTTGTTGTTGATTTCTCTTCAAGAGTTCTTTGGCTGTAAATTTTCAGAGTTTAATACCAAGGCCGATGGAATTTCCAAAGTCTGTGTTGTCTGAGGGATGGTAATGCGATTGTTGTGTGCTACAGGATTCCTGCGTGTTTTCATGGCTCAATAAGTTTCCTTAAACTTTCGTTATGTTGTTTCTGTTATTTTCTCATAACTCATCCATGTTCTAGATTTCACAATTAATGGCAGAGAAAAAGACTAATTCCAGGATTTATTCATAGAATACCCTGAATTCAATCTGTGCGATTATAAATGTTTTTTCTCAGTTATGGTTATAAAGGTGTAATTCTTAATTGTTGCACCTCTACATTGTATCTTTCACAGTGATTATTGTTTTAGGAATTCAAATCTGCTCCTTTACAATACATCTCTTTCTCACAACCAAGCTTAGTGGAAAATTCTTAATTGCTTTTCACTGGTTAAACACACTTCATCATTATAATATCAAGTTTGTTTCATGAGATATTCAAAAGTCCCTGCAGTTTCAGCAATCCCAATCTACCTCTCAAACAACCAGTAACCAAAGACTCCATTGCCCAATGGACTAGAACTATCTGAAGGTCTCCACCTTAGGTACAGAAGACATCCCTCAACCAAAACATAAAACCAAAACCTGAACATCACAGCTAGCCTAAAATACTATCAGAACAGAGACAAATCATAAAGAGAGAGCCCTCTCTGATTACAGTTTGGCTAGGAGCTGTAATCCAAAGATTGGTTAGTGGTTACCCCGGCCGTATTCCCTTGGGAGTCAAAGGGAACAACCTGGGTGTTAACAGTAGCCTTGAGCCTAACGGCCCTCTTCTGTCTGGCGAACATAGCTTCAGGTAAAGATCCATTTACTAAGTATTGCTTTACATCATAATACCATGATGAGGCATCGTGTGAGCCGAGGAGTTCATTCTGGTACATTTCAATTTCGTGCTCCCATCCTTCTGTTTCCTGGTTCAGTCGATCAGGCTTCGTGTTTTGATGATCGACTACCTCGGCGGTCAGTTTACATAGTCCGTGCCCTTTCATAGTGTGGGAAGGTTTGAATTAAAAATCATATTCTTAGAGGGAGGTCATCCATTTGGCTCTCCTTTCTCCCAACTCTTGTTGTGCGAAAAGGGATCTGACGGCTGGGTGTGGGACCATTACTATGACACAACTTTTTAGGAGGTATGGTCTGAAATTTTTCACTACTTTGTAGACGCGTACGCTTGCTTATCGATGTTGGGGTAGTTTAGCTCTACACCTTGGAGTCCTGTACTCATGAACGATATGGGACATTCGCCGTGATCGCAATCCTTTTGTGTAAAAATCATGGCCAATGATGAATCTGAGGCAAAAGTGTATAAGATAAAGTCTTTTCTTAAATTGGGGTTGGAGAGGGATGGAGTTTCCATGATCGTTGTCTTAATCTGATCAAAAGATTCCTTTTCCTCTCGATCCCATTTAAATATTGAATCCTTCTTTATCATGTTCTATAAAGGTTTGACAATTTGCGCAAAATATGAAATAAATTTACGAAGGAAATTAATTTTTCCGAGGAAAGATTGCATGCCTTTTTTGGTTCTCGGCTGGGGGAAAAGCGCTATAGCTTTTATGCTGTCTAGATCTACAATGATTCCATTCTTTTTGATGACGTGGTCCAACAGGTTGTCTTCCAAAACTATGAATATGCTCTTCTTGGGATTGAGGGAGATCCCATACTTCCGACATCTTTCAAAAATCTGCTTTAAGTGGTGGAGGTGGTCACTCCTTTTCTTCGAAAAGACGGTGACATCGTCTAGGTAGACCACCACACTTTGACCCATAAGGCCCCAGAAAGTGATATCCATTGCTCTTTGAAAGGTTGCCCCGACATTTATCAATCCGAAAGGCATGCAACGAAACGCAAATGTCCCCCACTTAGTTCGGAATGTTGTTTTGATCCGATCCGGTTCGGCTACCAGAATTTGATTGTAACCAGAGAAGCCATCTAACAGGGAGAAAACTTCAAATCCCGAAACGGTCTGGAGGATTTGTTCCATGGAGGGGATTGGATAGTTATCTTTATCTGAGGCTCAGTTAAGGTTCTAGAGATCGACACATAGACATATCTCCCCTGATTTATTACGCACTGGAACTAAATTAGATACCCATGTGGAGTGCCTGACCTTGAATATAATGTGAGCATCCAATAATTTCTTGAGTTCCTTTTGGATGAGAGGTTCCAACGCGGGGTGCACCTTCCTCAATTTTTGTTGAAAGGGCTTGGCCCCTTCTTTGGTAGGGATGACATGCTGAATAATTCAGGTATCGTATGTCTTCAGATCATCATATGTCCAAGCAAAAACATCACGGTATTTTCTAAATAAGTTGATGAATGCTTGTCTTTCTTTTGGGGTGCACCCTACCCCCAAGTTGACATACTTGGGGTCAAACTCAGTCCTGAGGTTGATTTTCTCATGCGAGAGAGTTGAACTATGAGTTTTGGTATTTAGAGGACCTCTGAAATGGATCTGGAGGTCGAAAAGTTTCTCTAGTGTCACTACCCCTTTAAGTAAGGGATTTCCTTTACGCTAACCTGCTTCCTCTTGTAGTTATCTCTCGTGTTCCTCTCCATCGAGAGCTGCATCTAGGAACACTTCCGCATTTTTCATGAATTCCATAATCTACTTGTCATCGTTGAAAATGCACAAGTTAGTTACATTGTCAGGCACTACTGGTTTATACATAATTTCAATAGAAAACCTATCTCTAAGGGGTGCGAACCTCGCTGCAGCATTATCTAGAGTGTTGGCAACAGCATTATTAAATCTAGGAACGGAAATGATATTGAAAGATTTAAATGAATTTATGAGACGCCATACCTCTTGCTGGTAATTCTTGAGGTGTGGTGACAGACAATGAATGGTATTACGTACCTGTCTTGTAATGATTTATGAGTCCCCAATAACTTTCAGGTAGTCCACTTTCATGTCGATGCCCTTCTTGAGGCCGACGACCAATGCTTCATATTCTACAGTGTTTTTGGTGCATTGAAACTCCAACCTGCAAGAGATCAGGAACCTGTTTCCTTTGGGGTCCAGCAGGACGCAGCCTGCTCCTGCTCCACCGTGAGTTTTAGATCCTTCATAGTACAATGCCCATGTCTCGGTACTGAGGGAAGGTAAACCTGATGTATGTAAATCTAAGTAACAAACTTCACTATCGAGGCTTGGGGTATGTACGGGAATTTCGATCTGGATATCCTGGGGAACAGTTGATGTCAAGGGCTGATAGCACCCGAACAGGGACTCTAGAAGACATACTCGCAACTCTTGTTGGGCATAGTTGATTGGTTCGTTATAGCCCTTGAAGTTAGTTACGGTGTGTTTCATACAAGGGTCACTATTGACCCTGATTTGGTTATTCCTTCCCTTGTACAATAGCCACAAGTGAGACCAGTATGTGGCGAAGTAGCCCCGCAATTTACAAGACCAATCTCTGTTAAGAAGAAGACCGTAGGCCTCTGGATTGTCTACGACTATTATGTCAATGCATTGGTGAACTCGGGAATCAGAAGATAACCGAATGATGACATTATTCAATTCTCCTTCATCCGGGACTTGAGACCTGCCGATTTGGATAATTTTGGAATCAGTCTTTTCTGGTTGGATGTTTAGCTTCTTGCATACCAACCAGGGCATGACATTGGTCGATGCTCCACAGTCGACGACGCAGTTGTGCACATTAAAATCAAACATCTCGAAGGTTAAAAGGAAAGGAGGGTTCGAACCTCTCGAGTTGGTTTTTGCAGCGTTTACTATAGCTTGAAGGTCGACCATGACTGGAATTCGGCCTGCAACATTTCCTTTGCTTGATGTAGAGGATTTTGAAGGTGTAGGAGGGAAATCGAAGGCCTTGGCCATTAACTCACATTGACTGGCCAACTTGCGTACCTTGTACGAAGAGATGTTGGCTCGAGTTTTCTTCAAATCTTCTATGATATTGTAATTTAAAACCACGAATGAGGATTCTCATGCTAAGTGTTGCGTTGTTGAGGCAGTTTTGGTTGTAACCCATTTAGCTGAATTTATAGGTGTGGGTGAGTCTCCTTTAGTACCGATTGATGACTTGTTCAGACTCACATCATCTGTCCCTCTGGGAGAAGAAGTGGATGGCTAGCTTGTATTTGTGGGGGGAAGGATTCGTCGTAACAATGCTATTTTCTTATCTTCTAGAGTAGAGTCTGACATAGTGCATTTACTTCAGAGGTTGTAACTTTTGCGGGGTTTTCGGGGGGCATCTCTGTTATGATATTGACTTGCAAGAAGATACCAGAATACCAAATATGTGAAGAAAGATACCTAGAACACAGAACAATAAGAAATAAAAACAAGTATTTTATTATTCATAAAGGAAAGCAATGTTCACTTGCCTCTTCGAGGGGGCAACCTCCAATAGAGCTGGGCTCAATTACAAAATAAGACACGATGCTCCTCGAGGGGAGTCTCTATCCTTTATATAGGATTCATACATGCAATACCATGGGTCTATACCATGGTTCTTATTAATACCATATATCTAATACCATGGCCCATTTGCAACTAACTGTGGTCCCTTCTTTAAATGTGGGTCAACCACTTACAATTATTAATATGGGCTTTATTGACTCTTTACTTAACTATAACTATGACTGGATCCTATTACATAAATAAGGGGGTTAGGGTTGGACCCTAACATTCCCTCCCCCATAAGAATAGCCTTGTCCTCAAGGTTGAAGCTGTGGAAACTACTGAAGGACAGTGGCCGGTTCCCAGGTCACATCTTCTGAAGAGGTGTCTTTCCACTTGACGATGACTTCCTTGATCGTGCAGCTGCGTAGGTGCCATTTGCATGTGTCAAGAACCTGTTCAAGTTGGAGCCAGATTCACCCTTCTTCATCCAATTCAAGTAGACTATTTTGAATTTGGCAATGGTTCCCAGTCACTTTCTTGAGGCATGAGACATGGAAGACTGGATGGAATTTTGTAGTGGGTGGCAAAGCTAGCTTGTAGGCGACTTCTCCAGTGCGCTGAAGTACTTGATACGGTCCATAGAATTTTGGAGATAATTTCTGACAACCCTTGTCTTTGAGTGATGTTTGCTTATATGGTTGGAACCTCAAAAATACCTGATCCCCTTCTTGAAATTAGCATTCTGAATGATGTTGATCTGCCTGTTTCTTCATGCGGTTTTGAGCTTGATAGAGATTCTCTCTGAGGTGGGCCAGCATGGTTGTGCGGTTCTGTAGGAGTTGATCCATTGCTTGTACCTTCGAGCATCCCTTCATATAAGAAGTAGGTGAAGGAGGGAGTTGACCATAAACTGCTTCATATGGAGTCATTTTGGTGGTGGCATGATAGTTGGTGTTATACCACCATTCGGCTAGAGGTAACCACTGTACCCATAGATGTTGCTTTTCTGAAGTGAAACATCTAAGGTAGGTCTCCAGACATTTGTTGACTGCTTCAGTTTTACCATTAGTTTGGGGATGATAGGAAGTACTGAGTTGTAGTTGGGCACCTTGTAGCCTGAAGAGTTCTAGCCAAAAGTTACTAGTGAAGATTGGGTCACGATCAGACACAATGGAAGTGGGCATGCCATGCAATTTGAAGATCTGGTCCATGAAATATTGAGCTACCAAAGTGGGTGTAAAAGGGTGGGGTAGGGCACAAAAATGAGCATACTTAGAAACTTTGTCCACAACCACCATGATGACTGAGTTGTTTCCTGACTTTAGAAGACCTGTAATGAAGTCCATAGAAACCTTCGTCTAGATTGAGGCCAGGATGGGCAATGGCTGTAATGTGCCTGGGGATTTGACTGTTTCTCCTTTGTGGCAATGACATACGTCGCAATCAGCTACAAAAGTAAGAATGTGCTTTTTCATGCCTATCCAAAAGAATGAACATCAAGTGCGAGCATAAGTCTTTTGAAAGCTTGAATGGCCTGTAGTGGGAGATGAGTGTAACTCCGCCAAAATGCAACTTTTGAGAGTGGATGTTGGTGTTATCACAACTTTGTCCTTGTAGCGAAGAATCTCATCCTGCCAAGAGTAGCCCGCTGTGGAATTTGGATCCGCCTGCAATTTATTAATGAGATGGGAGAGCAAAGGATGTGAACACCATTCCTTGCGAGCCTCTTCAATCCATTCTGGAATGGGAAGGGAGATTGCGAGCAGGGTGCTTTCCTCCTCAAATTGGCTTGATAACGCATCTGCTACAACATTTTCATGCCCTTTCTTGTAAATTATCTCATAATCATATCCCAGCATTTTGGCAAGCCATTTATTTTGTTGTGGCGAGGATAGGCATTGCTCCAAAAAATATTTAAGGCTTTGATGTTCTGTGCGGATTTGGAAATGCCACCCCAATAAGTATGGTCGCCAGGTATTTCTTGTATGAAAGATGGCCATCATCTCCTTCTCATAGGTAGATTGTCCCATATTTGTCCCACTTAGTTGTTGGCTAGTGAAGGCCAAAGGTCGACCTTCCTGCATTAAGACCGCCCCAATACCCATACCTGAAGCATCACATTCAATAACAAAAGATTTGGTGAAGTCGGGTAGTGTTAATACGGGAGTGGAACACATGGCATGTTTGAGAGCTATAAATTCCTGTTGCACTTCATCATTCCAGAGAAATGATTTTTTCTTGAGCAGGTGAGTGAGGGGTCTAGCAATGCAAGCATAATTGCAGACAAATTTGCGATAGTAGCCCGTGAGACCCAAAAATCCTCTCAAGCTCTTCAAGGTCTTTGGTTGAGGCCAATCCTGCATTGCCTGGATCTTTTTGGGGTCCACCCTGACACCTTCACGCCCCACAATGTGGCCCAAATACTCAACTTCTTCCATGCCAAAAGAGCACTTGGACATCTTAACAAATCATTTATGCTTCCGGAGCAGTTGCAAGAGCAGATCTACATGTTGAAGATGCATGGCTCAAGTGCGGCTGTAGATGAGGATGTCATCAAAGAAAACAAGGACAATTTTTCTTAGATATGGTTTAATCAAGTGGTTCATGAGGCTCTGAAAAGTGGATGGGGCATTACAAAGACCAAATGGCATGACCAGGAACTCATAATGGCCTTCATGAGTTCGGAAAGCAGTCTTTGGAATGTCTACTTCTTTCATGCGAATTTGGTGATAGCTCGAGCGAAGGTCGAGCTTAGTAAAGAATTGAGCCCCATTTAGTTCATCCAGCAAATCATCGACAACCGGGATGGGAAATTTATCTTTGACCGTCAACTTGTTGAGGGCCCTAAATTCTGGACACATACGCCATTCCCCATCTTTCTTGAGCACCATGACCATAGGCAATGAATAAGGACTAATGCTAGGACGAATGATGCCTGCTTCCAAGAGTTCCTTGATGATTTTTTCAATTTCATTCTTTTGGGCGAATGGATATCTATATGGGAGCACATTTGGTGGTTGGGCCTCTGGGACCAAATTAATGCTATGATCATGTTCCCCTCTCGAGGGTGGAAGCTCATGAGTCTTGTCAAATACTGGTAGATGGTTGTTTAAGATATGTTGCATCTCAGGATGAATATTAAGAGAAGTGGTTTCGAAGGTCTAGATCGCATTAAATTGGGCTATAACTCCATGGTGGCCATTTTTAACAATTTTTCCATCCTATGTGAGTTGATGATAGAGGGATCACCCGCCTGGAGTCCGCGGAGGGTATGTGTGTGGTTGTTCTTCTTAAAGCTCATATATAACTCCTAGAAATCCATTGTGATTGGGCCGAGTGTGCGGAGCCATTCAGCACCCAAGACAATGTCACACCCTCCCATGTGTATGGAAAACATGTGGGTCTTTAACTAATAATCCCCCATTTGAAGTTTGACATTTTCACAGCTGACTTCACATTTCATTGTCCCCCCATCAGCAATTTGGACCTGGAAGTTAGAGACTGCTCTGACAAAAAAAATGCACTGCTTCCACGACTCTTTGATGGATAAAGTTATGTGTACTGCCACTATCAATCAAGACCACTACAGGGCAATGCTTAATAAAACCTCTGATTTTGGGAGTTTGGGGAGAAGAAATTCCTGCCAAAGCATGAAGCGAGATAACTGGTTCTTTAGGTACATTTTCCAGCTCGTTGTCCTCATCTTCCTCCTCTAGTTCCTCAAGTGGTGGGGCTTCCTCCGATGAACTATGATCAGTAGCATCAATTTGAAAGAATTTGGGCTCCTTGCATTTATGTCGAGGGAGTATTTCTCATCACAATAGTAACACAATCCTTGCTTTCTTCTTTCCGCCATTTCCGCTAGGGACACCTTTTGAACCTTGTGTGTTTGTGTAGTGCTTTGAGCCTGGGTGGGGCGGCCCTTGGCTATGAAATTTGGGCGATTGGACTAGGCCGCTAACGCACATTCTACTTCACGAGCTATCTGGAAAGCATCCAGCCATGAGGTTGGGTGTTGCAGTCGGACGTGGGTTTGTATGGCTTCTTTGAGACCATTGACAAAACATTCCAAGTAGAACTAATCGTGTAGACCTCTTGTGCGGAAGGCTAAGGCTTAAGAGGTTGTAATATATTCGTTCATTGTTCCTATCTGTTGAAGCTTAGTGAGACGACCCAAAAAGTTAGATTCATGGTCAAAGAGATCTGTAAGAGCTATTGCGAACGTCTGCCAAGTCACAAGCCTTCCATAGCAACGTTGATGCCACTGCCACCATTGCCATCTTTCATTGTCCAAGTACATGCTACCCACACTAAGTTGAGTCGCATCATCTCTGATGTGACTCGGTGTGAAATATTGCTCCATTTGTGCTAGCCATGTTCCCGGATGAGAGCCATCAAATTTATACATGTCCAACTTGGGTGGTCAGGTCTCGGATTGTTGGTGGTTGCCAAAGAGGTGAAGAGAATTGCTAGACTCTCCCTCAATGTTTTCATTGAAAGCATATGCCTCTGAGTGTTCCTCCGACTTGCCCTTTGCGAGTGTGTCAGCTAAGGTCTTGAGTGACGACAGTACTGCGTCCAACTTTGTTTCAAGGGTGTCGATCTTCTCATTGGCCATAGCTTGAGCTCTAGTTTGTACCATGCACCAGTCCGGTGCACTTTAAAATTCGGGACCGCCTGAAATTTTTGACGCTAACAAGTGAATGGTACCACCTTGCTCAGCTCGTCGACCTGATTTTTACTCTAAAAGGAGTTTTACTCCTTGCTTAGGAATATTGCAGTAGCCGAATCCCAGAAAATTCAATTCTACCAATGTCCTGCGAGAATCATGCCCAAGTATAGGGGCCCACACAAATAGTCTAATCTGTCGACTCCCTCAATTGCAGAGTATGAGTAGGAATGTGGCAGTGATCGAACCCCTACTGCTAGATCTGAATGGTGGATTTTATTGTGGCGACTGCTATCAAACCCAACGACTAGATTTGAATGGCAGATCTGATAAATATGATTGGCGGATCTGATAGATCTGAATGGCGGAACGGATTGTTGCGGCTGTGACCGAACCCCACTTGCTAGATCTGATCTAGCAAAGATGATGTGTGATCTAGAGAGAGACCCAGGAACTATGGTCTCAAGGAGTGTTAGGTGCTACAGATTGCAATATACATAAGGCTCTGACAGTAGTACTCGACCCAATATTTCAGGGCACTAACCAAGGAGGATCAACCGTACCCTTAGCCATACAACCTGACTACCTTATCGTACGCGCAAGTAATCTCCCCGAGTGTTGTTCTCAGTGTACTGTAGCAGCAAGACGACCAACGGTTTATCTATGGCGAGGTTTCAAGAGAGCCTACAGGGCTTCCGATATACCCAGAGGGTACTTGGAAGACAGTCCGTGTTCGGATCTGTCTAATGCGCTATGACTCGAAGGGGTACCCACAAGGGTTACAAGGCAGTCCAACAAGTGTGACCACCTCTTGTATTTCATGCGTGCATACCTCCCCAAATCCGTAGGTTTATGCACTCAACGACAAATCCCGTGGTTTAAAGACACCGGAACACGTCTCTAGCCAAAAAAAAAATTTACTAAAAATGGAGATCCCATCGGGCCTGGAAAGTGCTCTGATACCACTTGTTATGCTCTTGACCTGCAAGAAGATACCATAATACCAAATATGCGAAGAAAGATACCCAGAACACAGAAGAATAATAAATAACAACAAGTATTTTACTATTCAGAAAGGAAAGAAATGTTCACTTACATCTTCGAGGGGGCAACCTCCAATAGAGTTGGGCTCAATTACAAAATAAGACACGATGCTCTTCGCGGGGAGTCTCTATCATTTATATAGGATTCATACATGCAATACCATGGTTCTTATTAATACCATCTATCTAATACCATGGCCCATTTGCAACTAACTGTGGTCCCTTCTTTAAATGCGGGTCAACCACTTACAATTATTAATATGGTCTTTATTGACTCTTCACTTAACTATAACTATGACTCGATCCTATTACATAAATAAGGGGGTTAGGGTTGGACCCTAACAATCTCCAACAAAGGTCTCTTGAGTAGTGTACACCTCACCCCCACAGATAACGTTGAAGGCTAGCATAGCAGATGGAGTATCATCACCGGGAGGGGAGGCATCTTCTTCAAAATTGCCAATGTCTTCTTCACCTTTCCCAGTAGCTTGATCCTCTAATAGCTAGGTGACTACAGCATTCATGTTATGTAGCCACTGTGAGCAAGTCTTCTCAGAGTGGGAAGCCTAGTGGAAAGTGTAGAAGTTGTCCTTTCTTAGTTCCTCTACATTGAAGGTTGAGTTGGATGTTTGCGACACTTTACAGGTGAGGTTGTTAGTTTTCCAGAAAAAGGTCTTAGTGGGATTTGCTCCACCAGAGGCGTCACTGGTTCTTCTCTTTAGCTCAGACACTTCATTAGTCAATTTTCTTATGGATTTGGCTAGCCCTTTGAAATCGAAGGAATCTTTATCTTTATCTATGACTTTGCTTGATGAGGCCTGATTCTTCTTCCCAGAGGGTTTTGCATCTTCATGTGACTCATGTTCTAAGGCACCAATGGAGAGAAGATCCTTTTCGACCTCAAGTGCAGTAGCAAAGTTCTCAACCAAGGTGAGCTTGGCTTCTCGTTTAACGAACACAACAATATCCCTAGGAAGGGCCATGGTGTAGTAGTCAATCGTGATGGAATCATCGAGGGCGACGTCCATAGGGAACTTATTTAAAATCATGGTGAAACGTTGATTGAAATATTTCACCTTCTCTTTCTTATGACATTTTAGCGTGTTGAGCTTGGTGAGAAGCATTGAAGGCGTCTTGTCTTCCGAGAATTTGTCCAGGAAATTTTTCTGAAACTCTTCCCAAGTGTGGATAGAAGCAATGGGTAGCGATCGATACCAAGTGGCAGCTTTATTTTCAAGAGTGTGCGGGAATAAATGACATGCTACATCGTCGTACTGAACCTTCATCATTTGCAAGGCTAGGTAGAAATTATTAACGTGGTCATCAGCTGAGGTCCCTTTCTCAAGGTCTAACTTGGGGAGGTATTTCTCTGAATGACGAGGCATGTTGTGGAGCAGGCCTCTAAGGTTCAAAGGGGATTTAGCCATCCAGGTTAGCTGTGATGGGCGGCAGTTTCCTCTAGGGTTGAAAAGGAGGTGATGATCGTTGCCTTCTAGCTCACTATACGTGCATGATCCGTTGTTGGTGTGAGGGGGTCGCCTACCTTCTCCTCGGGGCACTCTAAGATGGCCTAAATCTCGAGTGTTTCTCACATTCCTGGTATTCCTCAAAGTTTCTCAGGACACGTTGATTTTTGTAGAAGTTTATGCGGTCTCTAAGATAGTCTCTGATTCCTTGTCCCAAGATTCCTTAGGTGCCCCCAGTGAGGGGTTGGTTATTAATAGGGCTCTCTTCAGTGACGCGTCGATCGTTCCCCTGCGTTTCTTCCCGGTATGACCGGTTATTTCCACCGGTGAAGGTCTTCGTGGGGTCACCCCCTTCATCTTTGGGTTGGATTTCCAACCCTTTGATGGATAGCATCTCAACTGCATCTTCATAATCATCGAACGCGAGGTTGATTAACTACAAGATAGAGTTAACAAGAATGCCTTGGCATGTGTGGTGAAGTGTGGAGGTGCAAGCATTGGACAAGGAGTTAGTATCGGAGATGCATTTCAGACCCTTAGGGAATGGTCGAGTAATAGGGCGCATAGCCCTGAGTTGTTCACTAGTGACTTCGAACATGGGGAGTTCTTTCTCCTCTGGGAGCATCTTTGAGAGGGGGAATTTGGGGTTCCTCCTCGAGCGGCCTCGTGAAAGCTGGACCAAAGGAGGCTTGTATGATATCTCGGGAGGTGTGGAGGGGAGAGGTTGGCTACTACCTTGACGGAAAACTTTGATGTGAGGGCGTGGATTTGTACTTTCCATGGCCCTCCTTTTAGCGCCAAATCTGTTGACGGGTTGGAATCTTCTGCCAACAGTCAAGGGGATCTCCCCGATGTAGGCTCCCAACTAGAACCTGCACCATTTGTGGTATGGATCCCTCTCGGTATGTAGGCCCGGCTGTTGTTCAGTTTTGTAGAGTTTGCTTTGGACGAAGGTGAAATGTAGACTCAATTGAAAGCATGAACCTCAAATAAATACAAGGAAATAATTGAAAAATACCCTATGTCACATATACCATGAATAGCCAAACCATAAACGACATAAACCTTATGTAAAGTTACTGTTAGCAGACTCTAGATAAGACTCACGTATTCTAAGATAAAATGTTAATAACTGTAACTCTGTTCACAATGATCAAACATTTATAAACATACATAACTTGTGCGGTCAAAACAGATTATACCAACACCAAAGAAATAGTTCACTGGCACGAGTATAGAGTTAGCGAAACAAATACCATTCATACGAAGCCACATAAAGTTTGGGGTATGAGATAGCATGTGAGTAGACCGCAAATCAAATAGCTTTGAGGAACAATTGATCCAATAGTAGAAGCTTACAATCACTCCTTGCATATATTAAAAGGACATAAATTCTCTCAAGCAATGTATATCTACAAAAGAGTCCTCAGCCAAAAAAATCCTTTACAACTAAGGCATGAGGTTATATTTATAGGGTAAGAGCGACTCTTCGCTTACCCTTGACTCTTGGACTACCTCATGACCTTTCGTATTCACAACATGACTTTTAGTATTCTACGTGACCTTACATATTCACCAGGTGTTCTATGCTACTGTAGACAAAATGTCATGAAATCACTATCAATCTAATTCACTAATTTAATAATGGCAAGTTCTGGAACGTCAAGCCCAAGCTGTTTCGTCAAATATGTGCACCACAGTTTATATTTTGTTGCAATGGGCATGATTTGTGGCTAGTCTTCGTCATGTTGGCATAGGCACTCGAGGGCATCAGGAATGAGAGTGCTTTGTTTGGCATACACCTGATTATTCAAGGTTACCAGTTTGGTGTAGATCCTCACTGGTTCTACCACATAATGCGTGATTTTTTCTTTGGTAATCGACATGTCTTTCGTACGGGCTACATCATTAAACGTCTCTATGAATGCCTATACTTCCTTGGTGATCTCTTCCTGCTTCCTGACTTGCCTGACCTCTCCTATCGAGGGCACTCCATGTAATTGGATTACTGATTCCAAGCCACTAAAAGGATGCTTGTAGGATGTCTTAGTATTTCCACATCTTTGGCTAATTTGTCTTTGGACTGAACTTTGATGCGGAGCTGGACCTTAGTATTTTGCATGGTGATCCAGTCCTTCTTAGGGACCACTGCCAAGACAGGTACTTAACGGACCATTCGTGTATCCTATCCAAAGAGTTCATGGCCTTTTTAAGCATGGATAATCTTTCTTTTGTGTGAGTCTAGATGGTCACGATGGGGGCTACTATGTGGTGTCGTTTAGACATCTCCACGTAAACTACCGTCATGGCTTCCCCCAGAGTCTCTGTTTCTGCCTCAGTGGCTGCTTGGAACTCTTCTGCGCTTGTGTGTACTAAGTGGAGTGTCACATTCTCTTCCTCCATCTTCTTCTTCTCCTATTTCACCATGGTAGCCCTCTGTTCGAATGCATAAATCATGTTCTGCAAATGCGCAATTTGTTTGCTCATACTAGCCACATTGTGTTCTGTGGCGACCGCGAAAGTCATCCCAGACGAGGTGATCATTTGAGGTTTGTTGTAGTATTAGGTACAATATCTTTAGCCTTGGTCACTGACAGAGGCTCAGCTGGGTTCCTGCCGCAAAACTTCTTCCTTTCTTGTACGATCTTGAGGTTTGTCTCATCGAAAGTGAGTCTAGTGAGATCTAGGACCTCCTTGTCCTCTGCGATGTCCAGCTCTTGGAGTGGAGGATGTCCATCAGTGAGGGGAGTAGTAGGGGTATGTCTAATGGAAGAAGCTCACTTTGTCCCATGCTGAAGTCAGTTGTTTTGCTGGTCTCCCCTTATTCGCTCTCTTCGGATTCCTTTTCCTTATCCCTCCTAAGCTCTTCTTCCCGTTGCCTTTTTTATTCCTCCGATAATGCCCGTTGCCTCTCTAGTTCATCTTCCATGTTCTTCAGCTCTTGTTCCAACCTCCTGTTTTCTTCTTGCCTTCTCTTCTTTGCTTCTTCTTCCCATTTTTCTGCTCTTCCTCTTCCTGTTTTTTCTCTCTTCTTCCTGCATTTTCTTCTCTGCCTCTTCTTGTTCTCGTTGCTTTTCTCGCAACTGTTTCTCCTTCTCTTGTTCCTCATGCCTTCTCCTTTTCTTGTTCTAGATCTGGTTCCAGCTCCCTTTGCCTCTTGAGCTCTCACTTTTTTCTTTCCAAGTGAGCATTTCTTTTTTCCAACATTGCATCATCCTCCTCGTTGTTGCTCACAGGGTCTTCAACCTCCTTCCCTTTGCGCTGCTCAGCTTCCCCAGTGCCTGTTGGTGCTTCAAGCTACTTTTTCTTTCTAATGAAATCTCTTTCTTTGAGGCTTATATCTTCCTGGGAATCCTCTTGGGGCTCATCCTCTACAACCTATTCTTCGCTTGGGCTAAATTTCCTTGTAGCGTTATACCAATTCCTAACCTTGTCTTCAATGTCCTTTTGGGTATGAGAATATGACCAACTGAATTTTGCCTTCTTGCAATGGGCAACCACTATTTTCTCCAGATCATAATTTTGGTAGTTGAGCGTTACGAAAAGGCTTCCTTTCAGTGCCTCAACCTATGCCTCTAACTGTTTGAAATTTTCTACCATGTACGCCCTAATGGTGAGGGGGAAGGTGGGCAGGGGTTTATTTTTGCCTTTGTTCAATATCTTTGAAAACCCTTACATCATCTGGTAGCAAGCCTCTCACAGGGGTGTCCTATCTGTGGCAAACCTGGGTAGGGCATGCGGAGGCTTATGAGCACAGGATGATTTCCCAATTAAAAATGGTCCCTCGGATGGCAATGACGTACATGACGGGAACCTGGGTGCCATAGAAAATGTCACAATCTAGATTGCCATACAATAGGCACATCATTGTAGCAATTAACTGATACACTTTTCATAATCCCTCTGTCTTGTAAGATTGATCTGTCCTCACCCGGAACTTTGTAGGGTCTTGGAAACATTTCCTGAGGATGTCTTTGTTGGAGTCGAGAACCCGGCAAGCCACTTGGTATTGAAGACCTCATGTTTCTCAGGGAGCTTGTAGTAATCACTGATGTCTAACGCGAAGATAGTGGCTATGGGTGCTCCATCGTGGCCTCTGATCAATCGAGACTTTGTGTCTGTGCATTGTAAGAGCCATTCAATGGTTTCCGAGCAAGGGAAGACTGGGGGGTGTGTTGCCACCTTCTGTAACTTCGATCTTTTGACATGGAGGTAAACTTGAAAATCCTCTTGTGTCTCCGGGATGTCTGGATTTGAAAACTCTTCATAAATGCTATACCAGGAGAGCCTTGTGGTTTGGCTAATGTTACAAGAAGTATCCTCGAAGATAGGTGGCTCCTCTTCTGGGTCATCCTCCCACAACCTGCTTCTCGAGGCCCCGTGATCAACTTTAGCGGTAGGGGGAGCCACCTCATCTTCAAAAGAAGAAATGGAAATGCACTCTAAATCTACGTCACCTGGCATGTCAAAAACACAGCCCCACGATGAGAGAGACAACATGAAAATAAAATAAAACTTGCTGAAAAAAAGAGATTGTAGTAGGTGCAAGGTGAGTCATGGGGGAGATAGGTCGCAGGCTAAGGAGTGCGACTAAGCGACTTGCACCATGAGTCGCATATCACCCAAGGTCGTAAAGTCGCGGGGTAGGGGGACTAGTCGCAACTCGAGGGGGTCACCAGGTCGTGAGGTCGAGAAGTTGCGAGGTTGCGGGGAAAAGGATATCGGGGCTTCACGCCACATGACTCAGGCTGAAAAAAGATCAGGGACGATATAGAAATGGCCTTAGGAGGTTGGGGTCCCTCTTAGGTGAGTGAATTCAAGCATATAGATGAAACAGGGGGGTCTAGGTTTAAGCAAGGGCAATGCTTGAGATCAGGCAGGGAGAGAGTATCCAGGGCAACTATTCTGGGAAAAAGATGAAGAAAAGATCAAGTAAAGGCGTTAAAACCCCAGGGTTAGGGGATGTCAGAGGTCAAGAAATGCAAACAATGACACTTGCAAGAAAATAATGATTGCTAGAAGGCAACGATTACTTACCCGGAGACAGTCGCGCGTGCGAAATCTAGTTGGAGGACCTCCTAGCTCTTCGTGCGACCTAGGAAGCGGTTACAAAATGAGGTTGGAGTGACCTCTTATATATAATTTTGGTCACACATGTGAGGTTGCATGGGACTAGCATGCGAGCTTTCGACCAATGCGACTTGGTAGGTCGCAAGGTAGCAATGGTTGCACGGTCGTGTCCATGGATGGGAGACAGGGGTGCGACCTTGCGACCATGTGACCTAGATGGTCGCAAAGCCGCAAAAGTAGCCTAGTCATGTCCATGGATGGGAGACGAAGGTGTGACCATGCAACCTGTGCGACCTTGCCACCTGGATGGTCGCAAAGTAGTAAAGGTTGCATCGTCGCATCGATGTTTGCATGTGGACGATGTGACCTCATGACCTATGCGACTTAGCTGATCACGAGGTCACAAGGGTCACAAGGAAACATGCGGAGGGAAATGCGACTACACAACCTCTACAACTTATGAGTCACAGAAGTCGCGATATTCGCGAGGATTAAGTCTAGTCGCGATCCGACTCTGCGGCCAATTGACTAAGGCAGGAAGTAGCGACCTAGATTTACGTAGAAAAAAATTAGACTTTTCCCTAAGTTCTTTGAGATTGTTGAGATTTTGAACAGAACCTGGTGGGCCGGTTGTTCCGCCCAGTATAAGGCCTCCGAAAATTTCAGAGTTTCAGGGATTTTTGGAGGGGTTGTTGCAGCAGCTACAACACACCGCTAAGAGGTATCTCCCATAATGTGCTCGATGTCATCCAAATATCTCAAGTGAGCTCCCTGTTTCATGTTTCTCATGCCCATAGTGTCAAAGGATGATGGCCAAATCATTTGTGCTTGTAAGTCATGTAGAAGAAGGACAGGCATGTGAGTTCCCATGGATATCATTGAGTATCGCACATTTTTTCCCTGTCGATCATGAGTTAACTAAACCCAAAGGTATGCCCTATGTCTCCATCCATAAGTATCCCTAGAGGAAACCCTCCAAGACCCCACTGTGCAGTTCCATACACCCCTGCATACCACCGAGCATACCTGTACTCCTCAGCATGCCACTATACATCGCACCTACCCATGTACACTACTGGATACCCCCTCCTATTGTTGCCCTATCCTGCATAATCTTGTGTCCTGCTAGCGTCACTGTACCTGACTCCCCACGGGTAGTCAATGTGATGTGATTCACTCCTCCTAATCCACAGTGTAAACCAACATGCTATGGCATACCACCATGCATCTCCATGCTCCTCTACAGCGCACTGCTCCTCACTACATAACCTTGCACACCACTAGATTCTATGGTCTAAAATTGGGTCTATATGCATCAAGCCACATCCCTATATATAACACTAGGCCCTACAACATAACTCTATGGAGTCCTATATACCACTGCCTACTGTCGTACCACCATGTAACATATGGTATCACACATGTGTCAAAGTATTTGCCACTCTGTTGGTGAACCCACTATGACACCCACCATGTCTCCTCATCCATCCTGGTAGACCTGAGCGGCCTAACTCCCCACCTTCTATAGGGGATATATCTACTATGTTGATCCTTAGTGACCCCTGAGCCCAATTCCTCAATGTGAGAACACCGTCTCCATACAATGCCCGGTCCAATGGCCTACCCATGCCACCTCCTCCAACTAACTCCTGCCAGAGAATGCTAATAATTTTGCGACACCATGCGAAACCAACATGCCAAAACAACCCATGGAGTTTGCTCGTAAATTTCCTAGCCACTAGTGTCGATTAGAACTCCCCTAAAGAATGCATGTGCTCAATAATTGGGTCAACTACCTCATCAATTCCATAGTCATCCCACATGTTTGATATCGGATAGAAGCCCCACATGGACCCGAATGCCAACCTTGACCTCCAGTACCCTTGGTGTTTGAGAGCTCCCACTAAGATTCACTCCGGACTACGACCATATCAATGAGTCCAACCCACTCCATCAGGTACCAACTTAGAATCTCTCACCATCCAACCCCAAGAGAGGGATCAAATACATGAATTCCTGCACATAGAATAATCCCTCCATCGTGCAAGTGTTGCACCCTGTGCAGCTCATGTCGCCTCATCTCACCATCTTTGTAAACACATAAAATCTGTTGAGGTGACTCTACATCTCTCTCTCCATTGTGAAAGGGTATCCTAGCAATGCTGCAAGCCCCATCTATATGAGGCCAAAGAGAGCCATTGTCTAGAAGTACTGCAACTCTATTGAAGTTTTGTGCATTTGTTTGCTCTAAATCGATCGTTGGCCCAAAAGATGACTGCTCGTCCTCCTACATCATGAGCTCAACATGAGCCTCCAACTGTTCCCATAGACAACCCGACATGCAAGACATGCTCACCAGTCAGTTATCGGTGGTTTTTGTCCTGAAGCTCTATCATAGACCTCGATGCCTCTGTACCTATTAGCTCCTCATCAAAGGTAGAGATGTCTCCTGACACCTCATCAACATGTGGTGCATTGTTATCACCTAAAAACTCAGTCACAACATTGGGTACCTCATCTACCGTCGACATCTCATCAACAGGTGTATGCTTGAATATCTTCTTGCCAACCATGGCCCCTTCAACTGCCTTTTCATTTTCTACCTTTATCCTCCTCCTCATCCTTGCCTAATTCCACTGAATTCCCACTATTTTCTGCACATCTCTTAGTTCACAGAACTCCCAAAAAGAGAGGGACGCCTAAATGCCATGTCCCAATGATTGGTAGGCCCTCCAATTTGTTGCCAATAACTCCACATCAGTTGCAATCATGTCTTGACATCTTGATGTATTATCCATAATTTTGGGCATAGTGGATTTTTTCTCTAATTGAGAATGGCCTTGATTCCCAATTGTGGTGTGAATCAGCTTCTTCCCCACATCAATCATCATTTGTTGCATCCTAATCACCTCATTCAAGATTATTGCCATGTTGTTTGATTTTAATATTTATATGGATCTCGTTATTTCTTAGCTTTTTATTCTTCCTTGTCATCACTTGAATTAATGCCCATAGATTTGCCAAGATAATGGATCTGATACCACTATAATATTCCTAATTGGAAAATAACAGTAAATACCAAAAACGTGAACTAGGAACAACAATTAAAATTAAAATTTAAGTACCCAAATCAGAACACCATAGAAAATAAGTAGAATAATTGAGTCATTTTATTGATATCGAGAATGATGAGTACAATGAGTAAGGAAAATGAAACCTGGGATTGCTAATACTTGCTATGCGAGACCCAAGTGAGACAACTCTGATCTGGAGGAAATACTAGCCCATACCAGAATTGCGCACTACCCAAGAAATTATTGTTGCTACAATTAGAATGGGACTAAAGATTTTGCTCTGAAGAATGCCTGGATCACCGTCGAATTGCAGTCACGAGCTCCACTCCTCATACCAAAAAATACCCAGAAAGGGTTTGGCCCAACTCCAAGCCAAAACTAAACCCTCAAAGTGATGCAAATTTACCAAATAATAAGCAATACGCCCTGCTATAAGAATGAGGATTTTGGGCCCAAATATTGCCCTGAAAATTCTATAAAATTAGCTGGATACTAATCTCAATAAACCCAGAAATGGTTATGTAGAATCCACCAACCCCCGATGACCCCCAACAAGTGTGAATTTCTCAATCTAGCCAGAAAATGCCCCACAGTTTTGATACTACTTAATTACGCCCAAATATACCACGGGAAATTTCTCCCAACTCTGGCTAAATTCTCTACTGAGATACACCTCCTATCTCCAACCCTTATGTCTCCCAATTCCACTTCTCTAAACCCGCAACATTTGGTCAATAGCTTATGTGCCCTTGCCAAAAGATAGAAAAATCGACCCAGGTAATAGCCTCCAATCTAGCTCGGAAAATTGTTGTCCAAACTCTGATCTAAAAATAAGAAAATTCTCTATAAAATCTCGAACCTTCTAACCCACACTTGCTCCCACAATGTGCTCCACAAAATATCTTTTCGCCCAAGAAAAACGCACTACTAAATAAACTCTTGTAATGATGTCCAATGGAAGCTCTAAATAGAGCTCCCCAATTTCCTCACTAGGGAGACACTCGAAGTTCTCTGAAATGAGGGTGGAATTTTGTTGCTACATAGCACCCTGGCCCTTGTGCTAAACAACTCCAAAAGAAGATGAAATATGAATTGTAATAGCCAAAAGATAAACCACAAAATGAGTCCATCATCCTTTTATAATTTCTCCTCATGCCTCTATACTCTTTTTTTAATATTATTTTATTAGTTGGGGTCATTTTCCACTAAGTTACTTTTGTCGTCATTTAATAAAATAATTTACTGCTATTCTCCAATAAAATAATACTATCCGCCTTTCTCGAATAATGTTTGCCCCTTTTAATTAATGTTACTAAAATTGGGTAAAATTCCTTAGTGACTCTCATGCTCAGAAAATTGGGGATACTACATTCTCAACTTTCTTCTGAAAATCTTGTAAGCAATTGGCATACCTCATAAATGCTAGATGACTAGAAAAGATACCATCAAGGTGGAAACCTTGAAGGGATTCAACTTCAATTGAGTTAAAAGGTTTTAATAATTCAACAAATTATACGAAATGGGTTGAATTCTTCATAGTAATTTCTCCCATAGTAAAAAGGACGGAAATGAATTGCCTTTTCTTTTTCCTCTCCAATAAAATCATCCACAGAAATATTGTCTGTGTACTTCGGCAAAAATGTATCTATCTAGGATAATCTTCGAGAGAAATAGGTGTTTGCCTTGATATCGATGTATTTTGATGATAGTGTTTTCCTCTTACTCATCATATCTTCCTCTTCTTGTTAGAAACTTTGTTGCTTCATAAAAACTTCTCTTGGGCTCTTTCCCTATCAGTATATGATTAAATTCACGAAAAAAAATGATCTTGAACTTGATAAAAATAGAATGGGACCTTGTGCTTCCATATAATAGCATACAAGAATTAAGCTAGTTTCCTATATGGGTTCATATTGTTTTTATAAGGCACGCAATGGAAGATATTATAGGAAGCTATGGTCATTACCATGTAGGGAATCATATAGAATTTGTGGGTCTTAGGGAAATTGACCAACTGATATGGAATCTCATCAGAGATTCCTCCCCCCCAATCAAAAAGAGTTATCTCTTTTGAAATAAAAATACGAAATATACAATACTGACCTGGGAATGGCATTATATGGTAAAAAATTACAGTAACCAATTTTGTGTAGCATTGGATGGAAATCATTATTTTGAAACCACAATACATATCTAAACATAACATCTGGAAATTAATATTATTAGTCATCAACTAGAAATGGTTCCTTTTGGAATTAGAAATGCATGGCAGAGTCGAAGATAGTTTCTCTTTGAAATCTATATCATGTATTACGTTTGTATAGAGGACGCATTTGATAAGTGTGTATTGATACCAAAGTAATATATTTGTTTTAAATTAAATTAATTCCTTAAAAAAAAACACTTCAAAGAAACTAAGCGATTTATTAAGCGGCTCATTTGTTTTCCATTGTATTGTTGTATCTCATTTTTTATAAAAATATAAGGAGATCTCTATTTTGACCTTAGTAATATTGCATTGTTATATTTGTCATCGATCATATTATTCCAAATTTCTACATTCACTTGCAAGCCTTAGAGCATGATAAAGAGGATGTGAGACCCACTAGTTCACAAAATATATTGAGGATGAGAGACCCACTATTTTGCAAGATCTAATAGAGTCGAGACCTATTCAAAAATCCAATATCAAGTTCCACCCAATCCAACAATTTTCCTAGACAAGAACTAACTACCTTGCAACTATCTCACCTGTTTAATTTCATTCACAATCAGATTATTCAATTTGCATGCTCTCTCTCTATTTATATATATTTATATAAACTCCTTAACAATTTATCTTTAATGATGTTGGGACAAACTCAAACATTTTGCAATAGGATGTCTAACATGCAAAGAACTCTCTTTTCAAAAGATTTATTATTTTGCCATAAATGTTTGACATCCTCCTATTTATAGTAAGAACATGATACAAAATAACCCCACCTTTTGCTTGAACTAGGTATATCTTTATGTTTGTGCATCATATCTTTCTCTAGCAAAAATTTGAGATACCAATGAAGATTTTAGAATCCTCTCATTGGGAATATGACCACGCTGCTCCATGAAATTATCAAACCTTACAAAGGTTTAATGTCTCATATATAAAAGATTTAAATGTCTCATATGTAAAAGATTTAAAAGTCTCATGTATGAAATATTTTAACTAGTCCTTAATGTTACAAAGGTTTAATGTCTCATATATAAAAGATTTAAATGTCTCATATGTAAAAGATTTAAATGTCTCATGTATGAAATATTTTAATGTTATTAAGGTTATTTTTCTGATAGACTTAGTGTTTCTAAGGTTCAATCTCTCTCTCGTGATTATGTATAAGAGTGAGATTTAAAATATATATATGAAAGATTGAACTCTAGCAACCATAAAAAATGGTATTACAAGTTTAACATGATAAATAATTCTAATATATGATAATAATAATAATAAATGTAAGCTTGGCAGGACTCTTCTATTTCATTTCAAAAATCAGACAAGAATGCAAACACATCCAACCATTGGTAGATGGTCTCAACCCGTCCACTGGGAAACCAGATTTGTTGTCCATCTAACTGCTTGATAAGCCATCCAAAATTCAAATGTTTTTAGAATGTCTAAAAGTGCAATATAGGTTTGAATATCTTTAACAATCCTAATATCTAGATATCTACAACAAGAAGTAAAAATTGTATAATGATCCGAATTGGATGATTATATTGTTTTCCATCCATCTCGATGCATTTGGAGTGGAAAAAGTGAAGGAATCAACTCACAGAACCATTATTACTCGCAGGACCCAGTTTCGCAAAATGGGGTCTAAAACTGTCCAGGAGCATTTTTAGGCACCAAACAACTTTTTGGGGGGCAAAACTTTGCCTCTTTAGTGTTGCACCTTTTCATGATATTCTACACACATATAACTTTCCAACATCGCAGGAAGTGTGTCAATTGGAGTCTATATGCAAAATGTATTCCACTCAAAAGTTGAGCTTCCTGTTTTCACACCTATAGTTCGGAGGATGTCGCATCAGCCCCATTATTTATGGAAAAGGGGCTAGCCACATGTTTGTGATGTAAAAAACTCTAGAAATGTCTATATTTTAACTCTAGTTAAGAGTTGATGTAGTCAAAATTAACCACTAGTAGGTTATCAAGTTGTGTTATAGCCGGACCACTAGGAGGAAGAGGCATTCCATTCTTTCGAGAGAATTTTGTTCCATAATTGACCAAAGATAGTCAGGAGAGGTAGGAGGTAGAGCACACAAACAGGATTTGTGCATTGTAGCATCCCACAAGCCATATACATTACTTCTTTGTACCTGTGGCCATATTTCCAGACAGAGAAAGAGAGTGAAGCGGCCTTACCTTCCAACTGGGTTTTCTCCCGAAAGGGTTTCCCAGAGAGCATATCTTGTGTCTTGTGTGTGTGTGTTCTTATTTTGTCGTTCCAAATCTTAAAGTTTAATAAATTGTAATAGTGTAGAATTTTCAGAGTTTTAAAATAATATTATTAGATCTATTGTGACAAACTTTCCAATGGGATATCCAAGGTAGTTTTGCGAATCATAGTATCCAACCAAAAAATTGCTCAAACTTTTCACAAGAAAACCACCATGTTAATTTTCTCATTGCCATCCAACAATTCATCACGATTCAGGTCTTTGGCACTGGAAACTGATAGCTTTGTCTATGGAAGAAAATGGATGTGCTTCTCATTCCAGTTGAGACAAACATTCTGAAGTTGGATTTGAAGCTATATCAGATGAAATTCTTTATGGATTTATTGGAGCTCAAAATTTGGTTTAGATGGACCAGCTGGGCTGGACCCAATGGCTTTTTCCACTATGTTCTTCATAAGCCAATATAAGTAAATCAACTACTGGAATTGGGTGTATCTTCCCCTGGAATGACCTGGATCCTGCACTAAGGATAGCCACTCTCCCAAATTTGGATCAGTGTTTTCGAATTGCTTATTTAATTCAACTTCCCAACCTGATATCAATTGTCATACAGAAGGAGGGGTGTTATGTTATGAAACCAACTCACAAAAAGATATAAAATATAGATCAAAACCTTAGGAATCAGCCTCTTCGAGGGGGGAACCTCCTTTACATTGCACAAATGAACAAGTCTTGGATGATACAAATGACTAAAACTCCTTTCTATATATAGGAGTATAAGGGGTCACAATATAATCAAAGTTGACATAACAATAATAATATAAGCGCACAACAATAACAATAGTGGGCTTCTATGGGGCACACTAATAATAATATGGGGACAATAGGGGCACAATAATAACAATAAGGGCTACAATGACAATAGTAATGGGGGAATCACCAATATTATAGGGACCTAACATGCACCTCTCCTTCAAAAAAGTGTTTTCATCAACGCTTGAGTAGTTTTGGATGCTTCTATATAAAATTCTCGTCCTCCCATGTGGAATCTTCAGCATGCAAGTTCTTCAATTTGATGAGATACTCTGAAATTGATTGATTTCGTATCTATCGAGTTCTTGTTTATGTGACTGCTTCAGGTTAGAAGTGTTGCTATTCTCCCATAATTCTTAACAAACTTGCGATAATACCCTGTCAACCCGGAAAATCCTCGCAGATGCTTTATGGATGTGGGTATTTTCCATTTCTTAATGGATTTAATTTTGCTAGGGTCTACCTTAACACCTTCATGAGATACAATATGACCCACATATTCCACCTCTTGTACTCCAAAGAAACATTTGGAGCTTTTTCCATATAATTGTTTTTGAGCACCCTGTCAACATGTTGAACATGATCCTTCCAAGGCTTGTTGTAGATTAGTATATCATCAAAAAATACTAACACAAATTTTCTAAGGAAGGGTTTGAAAATGGAATTCATCAAACCTTGAAATGTAGAAGGTGCATTGGTAAGGCCAAAAGGCATGACCAAAAATTCATAATGACCCTCATGAGTTCTAAATGTTGTTTTAGGAATGTCTTCATTATTCATTTTGATTTGATGATATCCTGAACGAAAATCCAACTTGGTGAAGTAAATTGATCCATGCAATTCATCCAATAATTCAACAATGACAGGAATGGGAAATTTATCTTTAATAGTAAACTTGTTGAGCTCCCTATAATCTAGACACATGCGCCATGATCCATCCTTCTTGTGCACTAATACTACTAGAGCAGAGAAAGAACTTTGACTAGGTTGAATTATACTAGCCTCTAGCATTTATGCAACCATATGTTCAATTTCACTATTTTGGCCATAGGGATATCTGTAAGGCCTGATGTTTGGAGGAACACTTCCTGGAATCAATGAAAATCATGATCATGATCACGAATAGGTGGGAGGAATTTTGGAGTCTCAAATACCTTGAATGATTGTCCAAGGCTTTTTCGAGATTTGGAGAAATAGATGATTTCGATGTGGGAACCTCTAGCGAACATAATTGTGCAATTACACCTCGTTGTTCTTTCTTTAGAAGCTTTGTCATTCTGTTAGAGTTGATTATCTTTCCCGGTTTCTCTGCGATACCCCTTAATTCAACTTCCTTTCCTTCCGAACAAAATTTCATGAAAAGTTATTGAAAATTAAAAGATATTGTACCCAAGGATTGTAGCCATTGGACATCTAGTACAACATCAACATCACCCATTGGAATGGAAAGCATTGGGCTATTCAATACATATTCTCCCATGGATAGATTGATATTATGGCACTTTCCAAAGCAATTTATGGTTCCTCCACTTGCAACCATCACTTGACACTCTTATGTTGGATATAGGAAGCAATTCAATTCCTTGGCTATCTTACAATGAATAAAATTATAGGTATTGTCTGAATCAATCAACACTATTACCTTTTTCTTCTTGATATGTCCTTCTATCTTGATAGTTTGAGGAGTGGTAATTCTAGCCAATGAATTACAAGATATGGTCGGATTCATTTCTTCTTTCTCTAGGGTTTGTTCATGGTGTATATCCCTCTTCTTTTGATGTTTCTTGTTCCTTTTCTTCCTCCTCTTCACAATCTATGTAAAATAATTTATTCTCAGCACACTTATGACCTTTAATATATTTTCTATCACAACTGTAATAAAACCCTTTTTCTCTTCTTTTGTGGTGTCAACCTTGTAAGTTGTGGAAGCCTAGGGGCAACAACACTTCCATTTTTATAGTTGTGAGTGATAGGCTTCCTGGTTGCCATAATTTTGCTTTCCATTTTTCTTGTTAACCTGAATGCTTTCTCCAATGAATCAGGTTCCCAAAGATGAACCTCATGTCGGATGTTATCCTTTAAAGTCCCTATGAACACATCAATCCTATGCTCCTTTGGAATATATTTTAGCCTTACATTCAATTTTTGGAGATCCTCAATGTGCTCCCTCATTGAACCCTTTTGTTTGAGATTTATCAATTGGCTAAAAAAGTTGTTGCTTTTTGTATCCTCATAATTTGTTATCATTTCTTACGTAAAAAATTTCCAAGTTACAATTTGTTTACGAGAGCAAAGTCATTGATACCATACAAACTGATTTGGTTGCAAATATAAAGTTGCAATGCGTACCTTTTGTGTGTTTTTCACATTATGGAGATCGAAATATTACTCCATCTGTAGTATCCATGTTACGGGATCCTTGCCATCAAACTTCCTAATATCGATCTTTGGAACATGGTGGGTCTTCAATCCAACGTTAGAGTCTATGAAATCATGATTAACATTTCTTTTGTTATCATCATGAGTTTCCTTTACTACCTTTTCACCATTAGTAAGCATTTCTTGTAGCAACTTTGTCAAATCTGTCTTCAAATCTTCCTTTTTTCCTTCCATCTTAGCTTCCACGTCATTCATCTTAGCTTCCAAACCATCCATCTTACCTTCCACGTCATTTATCTTAGCTTCCATGCCTTTCTTTAAACCATCCATCTTAGCTTCTGTTACTTTTTGTGAGAGTGAATTTTGTTGCACTTGGTCGCGTAATTTTGATATATCATGTTGCATTTCTTCCTCTTCTTCATGAGTCATGCTAGAGCTATCAGGTTGCTTATTAGATGTTTCCATTTTCTTTCTTCGGGACATCAATTAATGATAATTATGCTTCACTATGCCCTTTTAATTCCTTCAAACTAATTTTTCAAACCAAACTTATGTAAAATTTAAATATAAAAAAAAAAAAAAAAAAAAAAAAAAACCTACACATCTTTTTTCACTTTGTAGGAGCTCGATATTGAATCTGATGTATCTTTGAAATTTTGGATCTCCAAGGTCTGAAATTACGAAATGTGGTAGCCCTCTGATTCTTTTTTCCAATGCCACTAGTCTGATCAAAATTGGATTCTCCAAGAAATAGTTATGCCCAAACTCCCAAGATGGTCTGATTATACACTTTTTTAATAGAGCGAACTTGTACGAAGTGCCACGTGTCATTCTTTCAACCTTCGGACTTGAAAATGATGCACAGAAAACTACATTCCATCCTCTTTTTGTAACTTCGTATGAAATTTCAATTTGATACTCAAAGAGAAAGTTGTGACTAGTTTCCCAAGGTCACCTATTTGGGATGCAATTTAGGAGCCTGTAAAAACCCTAATTGCCTTAGATCATATCTCTAAAAATATAGCGAGAAAAGATCTAAAATTCGAACCCGAGAATCATCGATACATTGGCTCAAATGGTTTTTTTTTAGTTTCTGAGACATCGCAGAAACAAAGTTATAGCGGAAATTCCCCGAACACCTATTTGGAGCAGCGAAATCCCTAGAATCCAAACCTCTGGTACCAAATGTTATGAAACCAGCTCACAAAAGGATAGAAAAGATAGATCAACGCCTTAGGAATCAGCCTCTTTGAGGGGGAAACCTCCTTTACAATACACAAATGAACAATTCTTGGATGATACAAATGATTAAACCTCCTTTCTATATATAGGAGTCTAAGGGGTCACAATATAACCAAAGCTAACATAACATTAATAATATAAGGGCACAACAATAACAATAGTGGGCTTCTATGGGGCACATTAATAATAATACAGGGACAATAGGGGCACAAGAATAACAATAAGGGCTACAGTGACAATAGTAATGAGGAATCACTAGTATTATAGGGACCTAACATGCTACTATAATAAGCCTTAGCGGCATCTCGAATTTTTCCCACAGTATCCACTCTAAAAAATGTTTGCACCTCAATAAATTTAATGCCTCTCGGTGCTTGGTAGATCCGAAGTTAAGATGAATCTAGATTGGTATGAAAAATATATAAGTCAATAAATTCATCTTTCAATAATATCTTGGTAAATTACTTTGATCTCAATTAAATTGCGCAGAAATAGAGAACAATTCAATTAAAGCATTCTCCTTTGTGTACTAATTCTAATTGGAATAGCTATGACTAAATTTTATTTTTATCACCAATGTCAACATTGCATTTATTAGAATACAATATATATTGCATGGATACTTCCAGTGAACGTAAATCAATGTCAAAAGTGCATTTATTAGAGTATATAGTAGATATTGCATGGGCACTTCCATTGGATGTAAATCAATGTCAAAAGTGCATTTAGTAGAGTATGTAATAAATATTGCATGGGCACTTTCATTGGATGTAAATCAATGTCAAAAGTGCATTTAGTAGAGTATGTAATAGATATTGCATAGGCACTTACATTGGGTTGTAATTGAAATCGTTTTATTAAATTATGTGTTTTAAGTTTGCACTTACATAGAGCATGAGGCGTGTTCATATTTGTGATATTTAAATTGGTAGCCAAAATCATTTAATATGTTGACTTGTGTAATATATTTTCACCCAAAAATTGAAAAAAAAAATATTAAATTTTGTGCAATGAGTCTGTATATATAGAGGCCAGGAAGTGTTTCTGTGGTTGTGATATTTAAATTGGTAGTTGTTGATTGAAACCCATCATTAGGAAAGCTCTAGAAATCAAAAATCACCTTAACAACTTTAATCGACAAAAATATTAATTGAACCAATCTTGGAAGCCCACTATCCATTTTCTATCTTCGAAATCTAATTCCCCTGACCTTTACGTCAGTAAATCCCACCCTCCCCCGATTCCTTTCACCTAACCCTCTTCTATTCTCCTTGTGCCCTTGTTTTCAACCTAATCTTTCTTCCTTCCTTTTTCTCTTAATTTTTTTCCTAATATAATTTATTTAATTTTTTGTCATTTTTTTCCAACTTATTAAATTTCAAGTTTAATGCTTTAATTTTTCTAATTATTTCCTAATCCAACTAAAATTTATGTCAATTCTAATCCAAAATTATCATTTCATTTTGTTTATGTATATATATATATATATAACTCGTGGAAAAGCTTTTTGGTAAAAAAGAAAAAAAACTTTGAATTCAATTAAAACCAAAAAAAGTTATAAAGTTTTTATTTGTGTTAAAACAATTTTTTGAAAATTAAAAATTAATTTTAAATCTTTTTTCTCATAGCATCATTCTCATTAATCATATCATTAGTTTAAAATCATAAAATAAAATGTTTGTGTTTTTATTGGTTATGAATATAGATTTTCCAATTTTTATGAGATTTATTTTTTATGAGATTTAGATTTTAAACTTATGGCATGATTTGTGTCTTCATCTTGTCCTAACGATGAGACACATTGGATGGTTCGAAACACGTTGGCTAACATTCTCCTATGTGATTTCTACCGAAAGTTTTTTCTTAATTAAATTTTGTTTGTCAAAAAACAAAAACAAAAATATATATATATATAACGTATGTCCAAAATAGTTAATATAATCTTGATTTGATGGATGCACAGTGTACCTCTAGTTACAATCATTAATTTCTGTATTATATAAAGTACAATCGTCACATATTATTTTATACAGCGTATGCAGGCCTTCGCACGTTGTTATGTTTTTATCATTGGAAAGATACAAGGTGCAAAAGTATGTATTTAGATAACATGCGATCATCACATATTCTTTCGTACAACTACTCTATCGGAAAGATATGACGTGGTAAGCATTGTGGTAAAATTATTATTATTATTATACTTGTTGATAGGCAGGTTACATTTTAATTGTTTTACAGTAAAAAATGTTTGATTTTCAGTTAGTTTTGAAAATTTTACGCAGGTTTTATAAAGATTATTAAAGATTTAAGCAAATTCTTTTGGTAGAAATCACATTAGACAAATTTTTGGCCAACGCGTTTCGAACCAACAAGTGTGGTTCATCATCAGGACCAGATGAAGAGGCAGACCACGACAAAGGCTTAAATAGAGAGGAATGTAGAGACCAAAATTTCAAGTAACAGCGATATTTGAACAATAATATTTAAATTACGATATTAATTTATTAATATATTAAAAACAAATATTATTAAGTAACGGCTATATTAAACGGCTAGTTTTTGAAAAATAATATTTAAATTGTGATATTAGTTTATTAATTTACTAAAAACAAATATTAATAAGTAACGGCTATATTAGCCAGCTAGCTTTTGAAAAATAAAATTTAAATTAATTTATTATAAACAAATATTAAAAAAAACAACAACAACCACAACAACTAACAAGAATAAAAAAATCAAAGTCAAACTCCAAACAAGGAGGGAAGTAAAAATTTATAAAAAAGAGTCAAGACGCTAATCAAGACAAGATCATTTAATAAATAAAAATAATTAATGGAAATAAAACAAACTAAATTAAAAATAATTAATGGAAAATAAATAAATCAAACAAAAATATACACAAGTCAAAAGAAATATATATAAATAAATAAATAAGAACAAAAATTATATATATATATATATATATAAAGATAAGTCTTGTGTGTTTATATTTAACACTATAGAACAAATCAGAATCCATCTCATAAGATTGCTGGGCTTCAAACAAGGAGAGCTACCTACGAAATATCTGGGAAATTTACTTGACTTCACTTCCAAAAAGTTGAAAAATTGGCAAGGAGTGTTGGATAAATTAAAGAATAAAATGATGAATTGGGCCTTCAGAACTCTGAATATAGCAGGAAGGGTAGTACTGGCAAAATCGGTTTTACAAGCCATTCCCATCTATCCACTGTCAATAATGGCAGCCCCATTAGGAGTCTGTGCAAAGATTAGGGAGATCATGAGAAAATTTATTTGGGGAGGGACAGCACAACATAAAAAATGGGCCTTAGTTCCGTGGAACCACTTAACGGAAAGAAAGGAAAAAGGAGGTCTAGGTCTGCGGGATCCAGAAAAGCTGAACAGAGTGTTAGGTGCAAAGCTCTGGTGGCGATGGTTAAGAGGAGGCAATGACTTATGGAAAGCTATATGGACACACAAATACAATATGCCGAATACAACTGAGGACATCCTGAGATTGAAAGAAACTCCGAAGGGGTCAACAATTTGGGATTTAGCTTGGTAGAATAGAGATATAGTAGAAAGACATGCGTTCTGGGAAATCCGAGGAGGTGAAGAAGCCAACTTCTGGGAGGAGAGATGGCAGCAAAAGGAAAGGATGAACAGAATTCAGAATGTCCACCAATTACAGGACAAAATAGGGAGAAACCAAAAATGTGTTAAAGACTATTGGAAGGCAGATGAATTAGATGGAATCTGGAGGAAATGGATAGATCCAAAAGAATGGGACAATGAGCTAAATACAGAGCAACAGGAAGCTTTCATGAAAGAGGTCAACTCCAAGAAGATAAAAGCTAGAATAGGAAAAGACATTCTGAGATGGGGGAACTCTGTGAAAGGATCCTTCAGAGTCAAAAAGGCATACTACTTAACTGACGCCCAGGTTATAAATGAGGAGAATCAAGAATGGATGATAATCTGGAAAAGCAACTGGTGGCCGAAAATATCCCTGTTCACATCGCTTTCAGCCAAAAATAAGATCCTAACATGGGACAGAATTCAAAAAAAAGGTTTTAACGGTCCTTCTAGATGTTGTCTTTGTAAAAAGGATGAGGAAACGCGAGATCATCTCCTTATTAATTGCATGTTTACCAGAAAATTATGGCTGGACACTAGAAAGATATTCTGTAAAACCGAGGTAGTCCCCAGGGATATCAAGGCAATAATATTTCAATGGCATAAGGAGAAATACCAATGTAAAGTGGTGCGCAGAGCTTGGGACTTGATTGCGGGATTTGTGTTATGGATGATATGGAAGGAAATGAACCGGCGGATTTTCCAGGACAAAGTGAAGAAGCCGGAAATTGTATGGAGAAGAGCGATTAATCTCATGAGAGAAACAATCCTATCTGAGAAATGGGAGGCGGAAGATTGGAAGACTGATTCAATAGAGGGAGTAATCCTAAACAATTTAAGTTTAAATTATGAAATGGTTTATCAGAAACAGGAAAAAAGGCATGGAGAGCGAACTCAGAGTTCAGACAAATTCAGCTATCCCAAGGAAAATTTTATCAAATTGAAATTCGATGGTTCTTCAAAGGGGAATCCGGGGAATGCAGGATTCGGAGGAATTTTCCGCGATGACAAGAAGAAGGTCCGATGGATTTATGCTGAATGGGGTGGGGAGATGACGAATAACGAGGTTGAACTCTGGGCGATTCATCAGGGGTTAAGGATCGCAATCAGAAATGGCTATACAAATTTGGAAATTGTAGGCGATTCACAGATGGCGATTGAGATCATGAAAAAGCTGAATAACGGTAGAGACTGGGAACAAATTACCAGCTGTTGGAGAACCACCGAAATTGTTCAGGAGATAGCGGAACTGCTCAAACGACTGGATTACAAAATTCTCTACCACGTCAGAAGAGACGGGAATCGTGCGGCCGATTACCTGGCGAACTGGGGTTGAAGAGGTCAGGGTAGTTTGGTGGACAGCCGTGCAATACAAGAGGGAGTGGGCGGACCTGGCAAACATAATAAAAGATGACCATGATCAAGCCACGAACGAGAATTCTGGAGGTAATCAATTGGAATGATGACTGGGTTGGGAAGTCCCAAATCATAAATGCAGGTAGGTACAGTCAGAGGAGTGGTATGATGAAAGCGCAGTGGACATCACCCCGGCGGCCCGTGCGAACGGTATTACTGGATCAGCACTACCGCTCCATAATTAAACAGTGTGATCGGAGAAGGTGGACGAACGGCTTGTCAGAGCCTCGAATCAGGAAACGAAATCTAAGTAGGATGGATAGGAAAGGTAACAACAAGGACAATAAATGGCGATGGTACAGCACCAATATAGAAACTCACCCCGAAATCAGAAAGAGAATAAGTATTCAGAATGTAGAGGTAAGACATCAATTCAAACTGTTTGATACCCAGCGAGACGAGATCAGAACAACGCGGAGGTTACGATACAGGAGAGCTTCGCTATCGCCGTGGTCTCTTCCTCGTGACAAAACTAAAGCTGACATGGAGACCCGAATGAAATCCAGGGTGATGGAAGAGCAGACGCTAGCAGATGAAAATAACAGAGATAGGAAGGGTAAAATGATTGCAAAGGAGGAGGGGCCGGCAGAGATCCTGGAGATAACTGACGACTCGGAAGATGAATATCCTTGTCGGGAAAGGAACAGAGCCTATTCAGCAAGAGGCAAAGCCACAGGAGGCTCGGTTAACGCTCAGCTGGTGGAAGATCATCCAACACTACCAGGTGAACGGGTCAGGCGGTATGGCAGAGGAACGGGTAACAGAGGAAGGGGTGATAGAAGAATGGGTGACAGAGGAACGGGTAACAGGAAGGTCGCGGGCGGCAGGAGAGGCCGGAATCAGAGCAGAAGCGAAGAGGACAGAGAAGAGAAGACGGAGCAGGAAGCGGGGCCCGCAAAAAAAGCCAGAAGGTCGATGGAAAAAAGGATTCGTCAGGCGGAGAGAGCCTACCAGCATAACACTAACCCACAAGTCAGGCGACTCATACAGAATTTGGAGGAGGAAGCTCTGCAGGGTCAATCTGACTCTGAAATGGAGGATTGGGAATTCCTGCTGCATGATCCCGGAAACACCAGAGGAAGGATGTCTCTGTTTAAACAATCTCTGCATATTTACTGGGTTATGAAGCGATTATTGGCGAAGGCCCTTGAACAAGTTGCTACTGAAATGTAGGAGATAGCTCAGGGAGGATAGGAATGGAGAAGAGAACTGAGATTCATTCACATTTCCTTAAAGATGCCGGAAAGGAAGTTGGATGAATTACGACAGATGCTGAAATGAGAACAACGGGGCGCAGATGGAGAAGCTAGCCAGCAACCAGGAGCCGAAGACGATTGAGGAAAGATATGTATAATTTTGAGAATGAATCTACATAGCTTAGTTAACTGCAGATTTTTTAATGCTTTAGATAAGGAAAACTGGTATCTGCAAATTAGTAGAATCAGGAACTCTCAGGACTGTATAGTTTATCTTGCTGCGATATTTAGACTCTGGACTTTTTACTTTTGGTCTGCCATAAAAAACTTGAGATGGAAAAATACTCGGTTTCCCCAAGAGGGCGAGTTATTAATTTTTGATATCATGTACTGCTCTGATTTTATATAAGTAATAGAAAGAGAACCACCCCAGCTTACAAAAAAAAAAAAATTATATATATATATATATATATATATATATATATATATATATATATATATATATATACAAAGAAAAATAATCAATAAATAAAACAGGGTCAACGTTAAAATATGGGGTTGAGGCCCATTAAACTAACAAAGATACTAAAAGGAGTTAAGAACGAATAGGGTGATAAAATACTAAAGAAAACACGAAGGGTTAAGAAAATAAACTCTAATGAAGCATAAATCAACAACAAATACTATAAAAAGGACACCAATACCTACATAGATAATCAAATAAACAAAATAAATCTCAAAAAGAAACCTAAAAAACTAGGAGGACACGACAGGGACCCAACTTCTACTAATATTCCAACCATTGTCTCTATTCAAATTATTGGGTCTTTTTTCAATTTCTAGATCTTCCCTCAATTTACGATGATGGAAATGACTAACCTTAATAACGACTTGGGCCTCTTCAATGCAGATGTGATGTTTTGATTTATCTACATGCTCTGCCAAAGCAGAGGAGCGGGTCCTGCCATGCTTGATGTCAACGACATGCTCACAAATCCTTTAATTAATCGAGCGACCAATCTCACCAATATAGGGAGTCCCACAAGAGCATGGGATAACGTAAACACCCTTCATATTCATGGGGTCCATTGGGTATTTTACAGATCTAAGGGAGCTCTGGATGTTATTTAAAGGCCTAAAGGTTGAAGCCACCTTATGCTTCCTTAGGATCCTTGCAGTCTTGTCAGTGGTTCCTTGGATAAAAGGAAGATGAACATCAAAAAATCAATCGTTGGCATCTTTCTTAGCACTAGGACCTTTTTTAGCTCTGAGGAAAGCCTTAGTACATTGGTGTCTACTATACCCATTATTAAAGAAAACACGTAGGAGATGTGATTTCTCTTCATTGAGATGGTTTTCAATAGAAAATCTTAAATATCTAGTCGCTAAGGTGTTGAGAACACCAAGTTTTTGAGTTGGGAAATGATGAGAATTAACATGAAGATATTGTTCCGTATGAGTTTTCTTACGAAATACCTGATGAGAAAAAGAGTCATCATGATTCCTTGAGAGGAGGACATCAAGGAAGGGCAGACTACCATTACTTTCAAATTCCATGGTGAACTTTATGGAACTAGATTGTTAAGATGGAGGAAAAATAGTTCCAACTCTTCCTTACCATGGGACTAGATGACACAAGTTTCATCCACAAGCCTCTCCCACATCTTAGGCAGAAGGCGAGAAGAAGCTAAGGCCTTTGATTCAAAATCCTCCATGAATAGGTTAGCGACCACAGGGGAGAGGGGGGAACACATGGCGACACTGCAAGTTTTCTCATAGAACTCACCATCGAATGAAAAGAAAGTAGAAGTAAGATAAATACCAACTAAATTAGTTGTCTCAGGATCCGTAATGTGCTTGATGACTTCGATGGCCTCGTTGATAGGGATATTAGTGTAGAGGGAGACCACACCAAAGCTCACAAGCTTGTCATCTGGATCAAGCTTGGAACTCTTTAACTCATGGACAAACGATGCAGAGTTCTTAACGAAGGATTTTGTATGGCCTGTTGTAGCATTTTTTGGCTTTGATAAGTTAGAATAAATTAGACAAAAAATGAAAATGTATTTACAAAATGTGAAGATAGGATATGGACAAAAATAATATTAAATAAAAAATGTTAGGAAAATATTTTGATAGATATGTCCATATCAAAGAAAATGTTAGGGTAGATGCCCTAAAAAATAAAGGCAAGAATAAAATGTTAGGTTAGACAGAAAAGAAAAAGAAATCAACTCCGAAAATGTTTCAAATCTAAATGCCACTACTTTGTTCTAAATTCAGTTTGAAAAATAATAGTTGTGTGGAGTTTGTTTAGATGCCACACTAGGTTATTTTATCCAATTATATAGTTGCATCATAATTGGATTTGTTTTAAATTAATTCTCATATGTAGAAAATAAATTGGCTCAACAGTTTAATCTAAGCCAATGGAAGAAATAAGGTATAGGGATAGATTGTTCATAAAAAAAAAAATATATTGGGTTGCTAGTTCAAATGCACTTTGGAAGGATAAGTAAAAATGTTAAGAATAGAAGGGTAGGTAGAAATGTGAAAGTTTGAGATGTTGAAATGGTTATTTCCTAAAGATCAAAACATTGAAGCCGGGTAAGCGTTGTGCAAGTTCCATTTGTGATACCGTTGGATGACTGCTAATTGCTGACCATCGGATCAATATCGCATCACATCATTCATGAGTGAATGAACCTTGGGCGGAAGAAATTGAAATTTGCGATGTCACTGCCGACCGTTAGATCTGGAGAGAGGAGATCAACAGCCTAGAGTCAATTGTTGTTCAATTATTGTTCAATTGTTGTTCAGTTGTTATTCAATTGTTGTTCAGTTAATGTTCAATTGACCTCCTACGTCATTTTTCGAATAACCAAAGTTTGGACTTTATGTTATTTCATTCATATGATATCACTTCATTCATTAAAATACACGGACCCATAGTCGCCGCATCTGCCTATCATATCACAACCCCACCATTCATTCCCCGCTCACATGTTAAACTCCCTCCATCTCACCTCTCATCCCGCACACTCCTCTGCAATCATACGGCCCACACTCCCTTTCGGCCCTCATTCATCATCCGAAGTTTATTGACAGGGGGGGCCAAAATGGGCAGTCCTTAATACCGCCTATATAAACCACAAAAGTACCTTTTAGTCTTTCGGGACTAAAAATCCCAAAACCACAAATCGCTTTGTCTTACCCCCTAACGCGGTATCCTTCATAACCGTTACCACCACCCCACGTCACCTCCATGTCACGTTCACTTCATATTCCTCGTCTAATCATTTGCCGCCTATCCATTGCCCATTCATTTCCGCTCCCACGCATTTATAAGCAAATGTCCGTTAATTAACTCGTTGGATAATTAATGAAATTTCAAACGTTCGGTGCCACCTTCCCACTCCATTTTTCTCTTTATAAACATTGTGTCATGCATTTCAAAGGTTACACAGTTAACTTCTGCAACCAAGAGTATTTTTAAAGCCCGCCTACTCAACAGCTCAGCCACTATCCAACATTCTAGCAGCCACTTGCACTGTTCGCAAGCACATCTTCCCTGTCCACTTGTCAGTTACCTGCCTCCACTCTGTTAACTCCTTTTACCATTTTGTCATTTACAGTCCGTAGTTTCATTTGACAAAATGCCTCCCAAGTGAAAAGCAATTGCAGAATTTTCAAATCCTCTAATTCAACCACAGATTGATTTCCACCATACTCCATTAGTTGAAAAGGATTGCAAAATCATTGAGACTTCTTCTCAATTTCATTTATTTGAAATTTATTGTTGGTGGGAAGAGCATCTAATTGACCAGAGTGATGAAATTAGGCTATGGGAATCCAAATTACCTCACTATATTTTTCCACAAATACACAGAGCTCCAAAGTTCGTGACAAAATGCCATGAACCCTATGATCCTAGCCAGAGAGCCATTATCTCACCTACTGGAAAAATCCTTTGTTCCATTAACGCTGATTCAATTGAGAAAATGTTGCAGGCCCCTACCACTACACCAACTCATCCTTTTTCTCATGAAAACTTGACATAAGCTTATAACAAATTGAACTTTACCAAGAGATCCCAGACCCTAGAACTATTTTTAGCAATTGGTAGTCCTCTACCAAAGAGAAATGCCCTTGTGATTCATCTATGTTTCCTGACAGAACCAGGCATATTACTACTATCCTGTCCTATTTGCTTGGTTATCACTCTGATCAGTTCGTCAATGAAGCCATCCTTGGTTTCTTATCGATGTTTTCTTTTGATTCTAAGCCTACTGTTATTTATGATTTCAGTCATTCATAGCTGAAACCATACATGAGCAGTTTGTCAAATTTAACACTGAAGAAGTATTCAAGTATGCTTCAATACTTGTGTATCTATTTATATATTTTCAAGGGGACAAATTCCCATTTTCTTTGCAGAAACTTGATGAAAAAGGATCGCCACAGTCAATGATTTTCTGTACTTCAATGGGGATGAAGGAGAAAGAAGAATTCACATATAAGCAGTTCATAGAACTGTCTATTCATCCAACCCTTGGCCTTATGAGCAGCACTCCATCACCAAGGATCAGTGAAGATATTGTCAAATAAATTCAGTTCATAGATCAAGTTGCAACAGGAGATTGGTATTGCTACGAGAACTACACAGAAATCAGGGTTTTTGGTTGTGAGCTTCCACCCTACAAACTCCCAAAGTACCTCCCTATTATAATATTTTCACTGGAGTACTTGAGGCAAAGATTGAATGCAGATGAAGTGCATTTTGTAGCTGCCAAAAATAAATCGCAATTTAAGCTCAAAGTTCAATTGGTCCCTTCATTTGTAATACCAGGGCAGTGGGGGAGGAAGTTGGTAAGCTTCTAAAGGAAATGAAATTTTCTCTCAGATTCTCTTGGTCATATGACCCATTGGGAGTCATCTCCAAACTCAGGGTGGAAAATAAGTTCACACCAAATCATCATATAGCTAGGCTTGAGATAGAACAATTCAAGAATCAGTTGGAATGGACAGAGAATACCCTCCAGGAGGCTGAGGAGCAGGTAGTCTCTACATCAAATATGCAAACTCCAATTACACAGGAAAAGACAACCAAGAGAGGGAGGGAAGAACAATCTTCACCTGTAATAGAGGCAACAAGCCAAGGCTTGAAGGTTTTTCAAGGAAAAAGAAACAAAGAGTCTCTACGAATGTTGATTCACAGTCTAGTGAACGCTCTATACAATCTCCAACTCAGTCTACCACTTCTCACAAACAGCAGATAGTCCAAGTTGTTGGATGCATTCCAGAGAATAAAGAGGAAGACATCTTCCATGTCTTTAGTGAAATCAAAAGAAAGAGTGAGGAATTGAAGTTGAATACTTACACCCAGTTCTGGAAGCATTCTTCCGACTCTCAAGAAAGGCTTCTTTTAGTCTTTGACTCTGAGAAGGGGAAGATGCAAATGGCTTTCTTGCAGGCCCAAGTTCCTCAGCCCAAGACTGCAGCACAATACCAGAAACACAATTCTTTTGAGTTTAATGTTAAGGATGTGCATCCAATTGATCAAATTGAGATGCACAAACAAACTGGACAAATGATTACTTCAACCTTGACAAACATTGCTATTAGTTTGTCAAAATTGCGGGTTACATTGGCCAACACTCAGTCACAATTAAAGTTGGAGAAGGTCTCCTCGTTAGCGAAGGATACCAAGATTCAATGCCTAGAAAATCTAGTGCTAAGGATGGGATATGATCCATCAAACATAAATGTTGTAGAGGAGCTCATTAAGAAAAAGAACACTGAAGTTGCAACACTAAAGAAACAACTGAAACTACCAGCATCTGAGGATCCAATGGCCAAAGAAATCGAGGAGACAGAGACTCAAAAGTCAGACATGATGAAGCTCATCATAGAACAGAATTTGCAAATAAAACAAATGGAGGAGCAGATGGAGAAATTGGTTAAGGAGAAGGAGGAAGCTATCAAGAACATTCAAACTTCAACAGATGTAGTTTCTCTTGCAGCAGTTCCCATCACCAAAGTTTCTACTACATCCACTGCATCAGCAACAGGGACAGCAGAAGGAGTTGAACTGCTTACTAAGTTGTTCATAACCTATCTATCCAGACAGGAGAAATCAATAAATTAAAGGATGAACTCAAAGAATTGTAGCTTTTGAAGTCTATATCAGATAATACATACACAACTGAAACAAACAGACTTAAAGGCCAAGTGGAAGTGTTGAAGAAAGAACTCACAGATTCCTTCATAGGAAACAAGTTGGGTTTAGCAAAAGAAATTTTGTGGGAAGAAATCACAGAGGCAATCAAGGAGATTTGGCCCTCCATTAAGATAATATTCAATCAAAAAGATCTCTTGGAGAAAGCTCAGGAAGCAGTGGAATCCATAACTAGGCAGCTAGAGGATATGCCAGAGACCACCTCTGATATAATCAAATTTCTGAATTCCAAGGATGACTATGAGCTTGAGGAGTTAAGGATAAGTGACAGAACTGCAACAATATTAGAAGTAAAGAAGATTATCACTAAGATAAATCTCAACCTTCAGCTACAAGAAAAGTGAAGCAATGTTAACAACATGGTTCAGAGATTCTTCAACAAAATTGAACCTTTGATCAGCAAAGGTTTACCTTCTATGATGGTTATTAATGACAAATTAATGCCAATTGAGGGTTATGTCAAAAATTTAACAGAGGTGGGCACCCATGCAGCTTCAGTAACCAATATCAAAGGATTAACAACACCAGATCTCATAGTAAAAACACTCAAGGATTCTTTCTTCATCCTGGATGAAATCAAGCATATATTTTTGGTAAAGCCCACTTTTACTAAATACACTGAGATGGATGAAATATATAGGAGGGTAACAAAGGTTTCTATCCCAGATAAGAAATGCTAGGAAGAATTAACAGATTTACTTGATTAAGGATTATTGAACAACATTCAACTTTTGAGGGAACAGTGAGCCACCTTCAACCACTTTTCAACTTTTTCAGTAATAGTCATCAAACAGCGCAGCACCAAAGCAGTGTCAAATCACTAGACATTTTTATTTTTTATTGTGTAAATAATCTATTTTTGTAAAAGTAGTTTAGGATATTTTTCGTCCTATTGTTGTATAAATAACTCTCTTCACGAGCTATTAAGGGTTGCACCCTTGAAGAAGCATTTCTAGACATCCGATGTAATTAATCTCTCTGGATCATTAATACGAAGCAAAGGATTTTGAATTTTGTTTTGCACAGTTTGTGTTTCCTGTAAGTGTTTCAAGTGTCATTCATTATGTTTTTCTTCATATACTTGTGTCTTGCAGAGATAACTAGGTAGGAGTAATTGTATTTCAATCTATTCCTATAAGCTTTCTGAAGTGATAATCTATAAAGAGAATGAATTAATGGAATGTTTGTTTAATTAATTCCCTCAAAATTAATAAATCATTAGCGTCTTTTGTAAGCTCATGTGTATTTTCTCAAACCTGTAAACATAGTTTAAAGGTTTTCATACTTATGATTATCTAGCTTTCAATTTGAAAACTGTGGCAATCATATTATTTTTCTATTTCTGCTCATCATCATAAAAGTTATTTCACTGTGTAATTATTTATAGTAGCCCTTTGCTGAGATATCGATATTATTCAAGAGGTTAGGCACACCAGTTGTATATCTATTTCATCCATTGGTCTCCCAAATTAAAACAAAACCCCCAAAACATTTATCTTAGATGCTCTGGCATAATAGCTTACCATTATTATCTCAGAGGTACAACATCAAACTAGTGCCACTGCCGGGGACTCGAATTTCATTAAGTTTTCCTGGGGCAACAATATGTATTCTATTCCTTTAAGGTGATTAAAGGTTTAGAAAGGTTAAAATCCTTCACCTGGCGACTCCACTCTCCCAAACTGGCACCTTTTAAGCACACCAAATCTCGTTCAGAGGTTGACTTAGTTGATCCTCTGTCAGACCTTGAAAAAATTCTGAGAAAATCTAGTTCTAAAAGGGGACATCAACCCTCTTCTTCTTCTTCTTCAGTCTTGCATTCTGAAGATTTAGAATCATTTAATCCTTATAGTAAGATTCGATCCAATCCATATTACTACCACCTATCACCTAGGGTCATTGAACTCTTAAACATGGGAGTTGATTTAAAATCAGAATTCCTCATTCATTCATTTGAATCTCATCCAGAACCCTCACTACCACCAAGATCACCTAAAACTGAGTCTGACTTGGGTGTTAATTTACCAGAATATAAACCAACAGATTTCATATCCCCTACCATTTATTCATTTCCCCCCACTTTTGGACAACCTAAAGCTTCTACTTCTGAACATCCTGAAGAGGCCTTCTTTGTGTATTCAAATCCAGTCTTTGAAACAAAGGAGGGTAGTCATCCACAGGTCCAGAAGTTATTTCTTAAGACTCCTTTGAAATCATTCAAGAGATCCCCTCCTTCTTCACCTCCAACTTGTTCTTCACCCCCTCAATCACCTTCTTTGACCGCTTCTTCATCTTCTTCAACTTCTTCATCCACACAAACACCTCATACACTACCTCCCATTATGGCTTTATGACCTATTGTACAGGCTAGATACGTAGCTTTAGTATTACCTCCTAATCTCGATGCATTCCTAGCTGGATACTTGAAATACCTTCCCAAATATAATGGAGAAACTGGTCCTTCTGCTGAAGACCATCTTCAAGCCTTTTTAGACCTTGCAGATAACATGAATATTGAACAAGAAAATGTTTACACGAGGTTGTTTGTACAATCACTTGAAGGAAATGTAAGAATTTGGTTTAGGCAGTTACCTGCAAATTCTATTAGAAATTGGGAAGAACTTACAAATATATTTAAAAACCAGTGGGGTGTGAAAAAAGATCCTCTTTACTTTATCACTAAGTTTGATGAACTTAAAAGAAATTTTGGTGAACCTGTCTCAAACTTTATCAAAAGATTCAATAAGCTTTATCATAAAATGCCCCCTGATTGTAAACCCCCTGTAGCAGCAGCAAAGTCTAGATTTTCTAAAGCCTTTGATGATGATTTTGTTGTTACTTTGAGAGAGAGAACTTCAAGAACTCTTGAAGATATGCAAACAAATGCTAATGAGGTAGAAGCAAACAGGGCTACTTCAACTTCTTTGAAAGCTAAAGAGGAAAAGGCCCAAACAAAACTCAAATCGACACCGGAGGCTTCTAGTTTCTCTAAGACTAAAACTGGAGATTCTAAAATAGATGAAATAACTTCTCTTCTTAGAAACTGTTGATGCCCCGAAAATCGTTGTATCAACATTGGGGGATAACCACCCGGTCCGGACCTTAATACGGCTCCTTTTCCGTTTGGAATGGTGGCTCTGACTGGGGATAATGGGACCAGTTTCCCAGCAATGAATAAACGGAATGAATGAATGATTGATTAACTAATCTAATGATAGGTGAATAACTTAATTTATTAGCGAAATAAAAAGAATTACTACTAATCCTGGGAATTATTGTACTTTGAGGTGTAGCGCTTGATGATCTATGTTTATTAACAGGCATGTAGATGACTCCATCTAATAAACATGGGCATTTACTCATTCAAGGATTACTTTGCTTAAATAGTTAAACAAGGTGATTAACGCAATATTTCTACACTCGTCATTTATATCATCAATACATATATGATCAAAAGAAAAGCATTACCATAAACATCCAATAGTGGAGGGAATAAAGAAATGTTGTTAAAACACATACATATATTCGATAATAGCAAAGGCGATCAAATAAAAATTCATATAAAAAGAATGGATTCAGACATAGATAGTAGTACCATATGAGTTGCGAGTCACTCTCCAATATCAATCGCTATTTGAAATTCTTCCTCTAATGCCGAAATACTTTCAAACAAAGACAGTAGTGCACATTTGCATAAAAGCTTCTTTGCCAAAATCAGAATGATTGGTCCAGTTTTATAAAAGAATATGCCTGAAGCACAGTAGTGCAACTTCAGGTTTTAAGTCAAGTACAAAACTTTACGACCCTTTCTAAAAACATGAAAGGGTCTATAAATACTAAATTAAGCTAACTATCTATGAAACTAAAATCCTACTTAATTGGTATCAATTGATTACGAATATCTCCTTCACAGCGATCTGGCAGTCGGCGGCATGAATCATCATGTAGGTTGTTTGCCTTTAAGCTTGAGCTGACCTATCGCAAGCATTGGCTCCACTCCGGGCGGTCTGTTGAGGCGAGAGTTAAGCTGGGCAGCATAGGTGGCATCCTGAATATCGGGGATAATATACCCGATTGCATCTGTAAGGCATTTGAGGGTGGATCTTTGACTGTGTGGTTTTACCAAGAAGAACCAATAGGTGTCCCATGTTAAGCTATTAATTCCGGCAATTAATCTCCCCTTTTCCTCTAGATCTGGATAGCATGACAGCTCCAATGTTTTCATCGCTGTCAATTTACCTGGATTGCATTGGGAAATCATGTTTGACAAGTAGAGAGTATTATTAACCAATTCAACCAAATTACTTGTGGTTGATTTGCATCTTGAAATTGCCCTCTCTGCTTTCATTAACTGGGACTGCCATTCTGTAAACAATATATCTTTATGCGACTCTAAAATTCTTGGTAAATTTGCCGCTTGTCCCTGATCGGTATCTTGCCAGTCAAGAAATTCAGTTAACGTTTCTTTAGCTTGATCTAATTCTGTTCTAGCCTTTTCTGTTTTTTCACTTATTGATGTTGTCAATTCACATATTGGTTCCGCCTGGGCGATTTGTTGACATAGAAGCTTGATTTGGGCTATTAATGCCTTATTTATCTGTAATGCTTCTAATTTGAATTCGGTTATTTGTGGGATGCCCTTTGTCTTCTCAAGTTGTGCTAATAGTTGAGCAATCTGCTCATCTTTTGTCTTCAGCCTTTGTTCATTTGCTGCCCTCAGTTGTGCCAAGGCTTCAGACAACTCTTTCTGCTTCTGGATTGCGCTGTGATCAATCCTTTGTTTCTTTGCCTGCAATTGTTGAGTTAATTGATTATTTATTTGCTGTTGTGTTAACAATTGTTGTTCTGCCTGCTCCGCTTTCTGTTGTGCTTCTGTTAGCTGTGCCTGCAATAAAAAGATTTCCTGGTCTTTTGTTTTTAATAAAAGACTCGCCTCTGATGCTTTATCTATTGTTGCTGCCGAATAGGCTCCAGCATATTGTGATAGTTTTGTTAGGTCATCAGAGGGGTCAAATTCCTCCTTCCAAACCACATTGCCCGTGACCGTCTGTTCTGGGAAAAGGGAAGGTTGATCAGTCCTTCTTCTCTTCCTCTGTCGTTTTACTACAGCTTTGTGCCTTGGGCTATAGAAGACATCCAAGGGAGGAATTTCTTCTACCTGCAAAATGATTTGATCGGAGGGGTCCTTTGGTATTATTTCTACTTCCTTTGAACTGGGTAGGCCGCTGGTTCCACTTGGAACCTGTTGTGAAGTGGTTTCCTGTGTATCTGCTGCTTTCGAAGTTTCGGTGTCCTTTGAACATTCCAGACTACTGATAATAGAATCAAATTGCTGCCATTCCTGGAGCAATTTTGGATCAATATGAGTATCCACATTTACCTCTATGTTGCTCTGTTTCTGCTCTTCAATCTGGATTTCCTCTCGCACCTTCTCCTGTTCTTTGTTATGGGTTTTCTCCTACACTTTCTCCTGTTCTTTTGTTGTAACCGGAGGTTCCTTTGAATGTTGCTGTTCAGGCTCGCTTGGTCTTGTTGTTGGGGTTGTTGCTAACAGATCTAGAGGTAGAGTTTGCAACCTCTGTTCTCTAAGTCTGTTGAATTCAGTTAACCCTTCATCTTTGTATTGCATTATGGCCAGCGATCTAAACTGATACATTGATTCAGCTGAAGAGAACAGGTCATCAAACTGATCTTCTACATGATCAAACTTTGTTAATTTGGCCTGTTCAAGTGCGTTATAGGCGACTTTGTTGGGATCAAATCGCCTACTTGGGAGAGTTGCTAGAGTTAATGATTTGATTTTTGTAGCTTCTTTTTCTGCATGTTTGAAACCATGCAAAGCGTAGACACCACATCTCAGAGGAAAGGAGGGCCAGACCTGCTTCTTATTTTTCTTGAGAGTCTGTGTAACTCCCTCGGCAATGATCTGATAGGCTATCTCCCTTGCCAGCAGTTTGTCAGGTATGTACAAAGGAAGGACATGGGGTTCGGCTTGGCTGCCGAACATTCTTACATAAGTAAATTTCTCCTCTCCGAACCATCTTCCTATTGATGTTAAATCAATCCCTGCTTGGTAAGAAATTTTGGGAGCAGGTTTATTAAAAATAGAATAATGAATGGGTAACATGAAGCCGTTACAGACTTGGTACAAATGGTGCTTGTAGGAAGTCTTCCACAATTTCTGATGGTATATGTGAATAGGCGTGGGGTCTTGTGGAGTCCACCTCCAGCCGAGTACAGGAAACTCAGAATTAAAACACAGGGTATCTAAAATATAAGCACTGTAGTAGAATGGGGGAATAATCCTTTCTGAGACGGAAGTTTTAATTCTAAAACTAAGAACTGCTTTCGCTAGCTTATCTGACAGTATGGTTGCCCAATCCATTATCTCGCTATTACATGTCGCTTCCATCAAGGGAACCATTTCTATAGTGAAATTAGCGGAATCGTACAACCCCCATAATCTACACATCATTATCCCAGCATAACAATACGGAGAACATAGAGAATCCACAGAGTACTTACTGGAAGTTTCATGCTTGTGTTCCGCCAGATTTTGCCTCCATTCCCGAATGGGTTCGGATTCAGTTTCGTTCTCATTTCGGAATTTCTCCAGAAATTCCTTGTTGTATTTCTTCTCTGGCTCAGGAAAATGATACATTTGCCTTAAATCATCAGCCTTGAATGAACCGAAGATTCTCCCATCTTTGGTGCAGAAAGTTCTGTCTGTAATTGGGATTTCCTCAATTGCCCACTTTACTACATCTGTATATGGGAGAATTTGCTCCCGAGCCGTTATCCGATGAAGGAAAGAGTCGGCCAAGTCTTTCAAAGTACCATCAGATTTTCTACTGGAACCCGCTGTAGCTTGTACTGTCGTCACCTTTGGTTCTTCGGCTTCGATCAAATTATAGGTACTTTGCCAAGTGGTCTTAGCGAGTCCTAAGCATGTAGTATCAGATATTAATCCTTTCTTTTATTTGCTGGATCAGCGACGGCTTGTCATGTGGCTGATGTAGTGGAAGCGACTGTGGTTTTCTTAGACTTCTTCCCCATTCTGCTTGAATCTATTACTTTGGAAGAATTCTGCACAGTACTGGAAATAAGCGTAACACAGAGAATTGGTAGTGAAAACCAAATACGAGTGAGATATATTGATCAATGCATGATGAGGGATTAACTTTAAAGTGGCCGCGGATACAATCTATGAGAATATTTTTAGACTTACTATTTCATTAAATGGCCGTTAAAACCTGCCAATCCTTTAAATGCCCATCATATCATTAATCGGCCGAATGATTTGTTTAAGTGTGCCTTGGATGTTTTGGCGGTTGAGCGCAGGTAAATCACTGTTTGAAAGATAAGGCCTTTAATACGAATTAATCGTAATATCCCTCTGCTTTAATGGCTTTTTGAAATTTTTGCTTTTGGCTTTATCGCAATCGGGCGTCGGGGAAAAACTTAAATCATTATATTGACACCTTTTGAAATCCCCGATCGCCGATAGCGATATCGCATCACATCGCATTGGGAGTATGGGCACTTTCAAAAGCATGCATAGTGTATCACCGATCGCCGATAGCGATATCGCGTCGCATCGGGGCTAAATGCACTTTAATTATGGGAACTTATGATTGCCGATGTCCGATAGGCTATTGCATGTTATCACGTCAGAGCAAACCGATGGGTTTTTAAGTTATGCCTCATTTGTCATTGCGATATGCGATCTTGCGATCGCTTTATCGCAATGATAAAAGATTGATTATTTATATTATAAGACCAAAATTGGTTTGTCAAAAAGGTTTTTTATAATGTTTTCATTTTGTTTTCGAACCTTTTTGAATAATACAAAGTTGATACCAATCAAAACTAAAAGGGACCCATTTCATATGATAGTTTTGTGAATAAAAATGATATGAAATGGGGGGTTGTTGTAGAGCACAACAATTGGCAATTCGCTGGAAGAAACAGTTATCTCTGAAAAGTATGGAAATACTTAAACTTTTTCAAAATAGAGTTCTAATCAAAGGGGAAAATTCTAATATAACTAGGTATATATGCATTCCGAGTAAAATGAAACTATCTTTGCTAATTTCCTCTCTTATTTAAAATTAGATACATTCTAAGTTTTAAATAGGCCTCTATTGGTTTATAATGATAAAACAGAAAACCTTTCCAAATCATCTTTTATAGTTAACTCGTGTGTCATAGGTAGAGGCTCTGCTGCCAGCAAACGTTCATAGTTTCGACAGGGATACCTTTAAACCATATTATTGTCCATTATTCCATCCATTTAAGAGTGTGATTAACAGAATGAATTCAAAACATGTTTTCATATTTTGTATTTCCTTTCCTTTTTCTGTTATTGCTAAGATAAAAAGCCATTGTCCTGGTTTGGTGGCCAGCTGTTGACAATGCCATTCACTGGTAGTAATCTAACCGAACAAGCTGGCTCGTGATGAGACCCCTTGTCTTATAATTCTAAGCCATTACCCTGTTTTGGTATGCAGTATTGGTAATGTCGGTTAAACTATTTCCCGATGATCATGGTAAGCAGACTTGTAATAAGACCTCTTATCTTTTATATCAAATATTTTAGAATTACACTCTGAGTAACCATAAACTTTGGTGAATGGGATGGACAATTTTCTCCTTAAGAGTAAATGGATGACAGGGTAAGAGTTGAAGATGCTAAAATTGGATTAGTTTCTGTTTTGATATTGATAACCTTTTTGTGACCAATTTGAAAACAGAAAATGATTTACAATACTTCTAAACTTTGAGAATAGTTTACAAAAATTGAAGTATGTTTTCGGAATGCAATTATACCTAGTTTCCTAGAAATTGTTCCTCTTATCTAAGACTTCTATTATTTTAAAAGTAAATATCATCACTACTTCTGTTGAGCAACTTTTAAGTACAGCAAAGGTCAATGGAAGATACCTTACAACTTTATTTTCTATGGTCCTACAAACTACAAAATTCTATTAAAAAGGAGAAGGGGTTACTTTCTCAATTGAAGAATTTCTTTAAGATAAGGCCATTAACAGGGAGAGAATCTCTCAAACCTGATAAATCTTGTAATATGAAGGTCGAATGGCCTATCTTCTCACAGATCTGAAATGGCCCAAGCCACATCTTTTGGAACTTGGTGTGCTTTCCCTTATCTTCATGGGCTTTGTCCCATTTCAGAACTAAATCACCGACTTGAAATTGTTTTGAACCGGATGAGACTGAATCAAAGGATGACTTGATGATTTGTTGATGTTTTACATGAATAACCTTGGCCTTTTCTCTTTCCTCTTCTAATTTTAGAATTTGGTCATGTCTAAGTTGAATAGAAGAAGAAGGGTTTTCCTCAATAAACTGAACTAGGGCTAGGGAAGGAAGAACAAGATTTGTGGGTAGTACTGCTTCTTTTCCATATACAAGGTTGAATGGAGAAGATCCTATGGAAGCCTTCTGTGTTATCCTATCAGCCCATAGTGCGAATATTAAGGATTTGTGCCATGTTTTATGATTCTATTCGATAGTTCGCTTAATAATTTTAATCAGATTTTTATTTGTAGACTCTGCTAAACCATTACCCTGGGGATAGTAATTAGCAGATATTTTAATTTAAATCCTATTTTAATAGCAAAATCAAACATAGCATTGCCTGAAAAGTAAGATGCATTATCAAAAACAAGAGAATTTGGGACACCAAACCTGGTAATGATGAATTGATCTATGAATTCAATGATTGCCTCAGAATTTGTTGTCTTCAAAGGGATTGCTTCAACCCATTTAGTAAAATATTTAGTGGCAGTAAGGATATACTTATGTTGTCTGGAAGAATGAGGAGTATATTCCCCAATGATATCCAATCCCCATTGCTCAAATGGTTGTTCAATGTTGACTAGTTGCAACGGGAAAGCTGGTTTTCTTTGCCTTCCACTAGAAGTTTGACAATTTCGGCATTTCCTTACATATTCATGAGCATCTCTAAACAGAGTGGGCCAATAATATCTAGCATGAATGATTTTGTGGGTTGTTGTGTCAGCTCCAAAATGTCCTCCTGCTGGTCCATCATGTAATTCCTGCAAAACCTTTTGTGCTTCAGGTTTTTCTAGGCATCTTAATAAGATCGAATCATAATTTTGCCTAAAAAGCACATCATCATAATTGTGAAATTTTTTGCTTTCAATCGAATGGCCCTTTTGTTTTTGTAAGATAGGTTAGGAGGTGCATACCCATTTTTCAAATAAAAGATTAAGTCAGCATATTGTGATTCCGAATCAGTCATACTTATCTGGTTAATTTCTTCGGTTTGATCTGTATCACCTGATTCTGGAATGTTGGATGCTCCTGCCAATAACCTGAAAAAACCTTGGCCTCTAACAATCTTTGCTGGTTTAATTTCTAAATCATATTCTTGAAGTGTTGTAACCCAGTTTGCCCTTTTTTCACCTAATTCTCTTTGGATTAATAGTTGCCTTACTGCAGGGAAAGGAACTATAACTTTTGTGTGGGCTTTTAAAAGGAAGGGTTTGTATTGTTTGACGGCTTTATATACAGCAAAGGCTTGTTTTTCTACGTCGGAGTAATTCAATTCAGCACCCTGAAGATTTGAACTATAAAATGAAATGGGTGCTTCCAAATTGTGATTGTTAAGCTGCGTGAGTATTGCTGCATAAGACAAATCAGATGCGATAGTATACAATGTGAAATGATTAGAAAAATTAGGAGTATTTAAGGCTGGGGCATTAATTATTGATTGTTTGATTAAATCAAATGCTTCCTTTTCTGCTGATCCCCACTTAAAGACTGAATTTTTCTTAATCATAGTTTGAAGTGGCAAAATTATTTGAGAAAAGTCTAGAACGAATCTTTTGACAAAATTGATTTGGCCTAAAAATGACTGCATGGATTTTTTACTATGAGGGAAAGGGATTTTAGAGATTTCTTTGATCCTATCGAGATCAATATAAATGCCATCTTTAGACACATTAAAGCCTAAGAGCTTTCCTTGGTCAAGAGCGAAGAAGGATTTTTTAGGGTTAAGAGAAATACCATATCTTTTGCAGCGTTGAAAGATTTGATTTAAATCCTGCAAATGATTGGACTTATCCTTAGAAAATACAGTAATATCGTCTAGGTAGACGACTATTGTTCTATTAATCAACCCTTTAAAAGCTATATCCATCGCTCTTTGGAACGTCGCTCCTGCATTAATAAGTCTGAAGGGCATTTTCTGATACGCATATGTTCCCCATTTTGTTCTGAATGTGGTTTTGAGTTGGTCATCAAGATGGACCAAAACTTGGTTATATCCTGAGAAACCATCTAGAAAGGACATTAACTCAGAGCCTGCTACTGATTGGAGTATCTGCTCCATAGTAGGTAATGGGAAATTATCTTTTAAGCTCGCTTTGTTCAGATTTTTGAAATCTATGCAAATACTAATGTCGCCATTTTTCTTTCTGACTGGCACCATATTGAAGACCCAGTTTGAGTGCCGAATGGGAAAAATAATCTTAGCTTTCAAGAGTTTATTAAGTTCAGATTTTATTTGACTCTCTAAGTTCGGATGTATTTTTCTCAACTTCTGCTGAATTGGTTTCTGTTCGGGAAGCATTGGAATGGTATGCTGGATGATGGATGTATCATATGTCTTTAAATCATCATATTTCCAAGCAAAAACATGTTTATTCTTATGTAACAGTTTAATGAATGCTTCCTTTTCTTCCAAGGAAAGTCCTAATCCTAAATTAATGTTTTGAGGAGTTTGCTCAGTGCCAAGGTTTATCAACTCAAACCTTAGGGTAGAACTTTGGAGCTTTGTATTAGTCACAGGTTTAAACCTGTCTTTAATATCATAAAGATCCTCAAGCTTCACCACAGCCTTAGGGATTGAATTCTCCTCGGGTTTACCTGTCATTTTATGGTCATGCTCGTTTTCCTCGATGATTTGATCATCATAGGACTTTTCGGAAGTTAAAAACTGTAAAATGTCTTCATCATGGTTGAATACTCTCCAATTAGTTATATTGTCGGGAATTGATGGCCTAAAAAGCAATTCTACTGAAAATCGATCTGGGCTATAGTCTTCGGAAGGTAGGAGCTTGGAAGCAACATTGGCTAGCAGGTCAGCTACCGAATTTTGAGACCTGGGAATAGAAGAAATATTGAATGTCGAAAAGTGGGAGGTGAGTTCCTGTACCAGTGATTGATAATGTTTGAGATGGGTGGAAAGACAATGAATTGTATTCCTTACCTGTTTGATAATAATTTCAGAATCTCCAAACACTTTCAAATATTGGACCTTGAGGCCAATAGCTTTATATAGTCCTTGGACTAAGGCTTCGTATTCTATTGTGTTATTTGTGCATTCAAATTCTAACCTACAGGACAGCATTGTTTTTTCTCCTTGCGGGCTAATCAAAATACATCCTGCTCCTGAGCCCTCACTAGATTTGGACCCATCAAAATATAACGACCAAAATAAAGAAGTATTAACAATTTTATTTACAATTTTCTCAGTATCATTGAAACATCTTGACCTATCTGTTTGTGAATAATTTTCGATCTGGGATGTAGAATTATTTACTGAGAAAGGGGATGGTTGGGCAGCGAAGTTGCCAAAGAATGACTCTGATGAATAATTCCCCAACAAGTTGTTATTAAATGCTATTGGTTGGTTTTCTTGTTCAAATTCAGTAATTGTATGGGTCATATGCTTTTCCCGATCGATCCTTATTTAATTTGGCTTACCCTTATAGGGAAGCCACATATGTGACCAAACAGTAGAAATATACCAATGTAGTTTTTCAGACCAATCCCTACTCAAGATCAAACCATAAAATTCAGGTATATCGGCGATTAGGATATCAATCCTTTGTACTATTCTGGGATCAGCAGCCTGATAGTTACAGAGTTGATCTCTCCCAAAACCTGTACTTTAGTCCTGTCCAACTGTACAATATGAATAGCAGACTTCTGGGGTTCAATGTTCAGTTTGGAACAAACTGAAGCTGGCATTATGTTAGAAGATGCCCCTGAGTCAATCAAGCAGTTGTGCAGGTTTCTATTGTAGATCTCATAGGTTAGAAGGAAAGGTGGAGTATGAGAGTTTGATCTATCTCCTATTAGGACTGCATCAGTAGCTTCGACCATACCATAAGGTGGTTGACCTGTATCGTTTGCAGATTTAGCACTGGGAAGAGGTGAAGTAGGAACAGCGTTTAATTCTTTGAGACGCAATTTTTGTTGATGTTTCAATTTACTAAGTTCAAACATGGTAATGTTTGCCTTGGTCTTTTTCATGTCATCAACAATATTGTAATCCATTGAATCAGACACTACCAGTGTCTTAGATGTTGATGGGATTGTTGAGGTTGAAGGTTGGTTTTGTGGAATTGTCACAGGTGGCTTCTTCGGGAGTACCTTTTCCTTTGTTATAGCAGCACTTGCACTTCTTTTCTTTGAAGTTGTCTGAACGGGTTCGAAGGTACCTCTACTCCTGGTAGTGACAGGAAATGCTTCTTCTTCATTTTCTGTATCGGAGTTAGGTAATATAAAATCCCACATTCCATGACATTTAACAACTTCCTCTTCTTCATCAGTTGGTGTAGCTGTTTCTTCTTCTCCTTCTTCAAGATCTGAATCTGCATTTGATATAACATTTGGTGGTTTTGATTCAGTTTTCTTATAATTTCTAAAGGGTCTTTTGGTTGAGGTTTCGGCTACTTGTTTTTTGATTTCAACCATTTCATTTGACATAGTCTTGAGGACCTTTTTAAGACCTTCCATGTCATATGGATCTTTAGGGGTTTTCTTCTTTGAATCATCTTTAAAAGAAACTTTTTTTGCTTTTCTGTCTTCCAGAGCAGCTTTCTTTTCTAGAGCATTAATACGTTTCTCCACAGCAAGTGCTTCTTTCATGTTTTTAGCTAAAGTAGGTTTTCAAGCCCTGTCTACAAAAATAGCTATATTAGCAGGTAGGGCAGTTATATACCATTCGCTTGGGATTTGCTCACTTGGTTTGGAGGACATTGGGATTTTATTCAAGAGTTTATTGAATCACGCGTTAAATTCCTTAATTGGTTCCCTATGCTCTATCCTAAGATTGGAGAGATCGTTTGTTAGTGTAGCCAAAGACCTATCATCTCCATACTTAGTAAGAAACTGTTCTTGGCAAGTCGTCCAACTGGTAATGGAACCAGAAGGTAAAGAAAAATACCAGGATCCTGCTGATCCTTGCAAAGTATAAGGGAAAAGCCTAACAACAACATCTTGCTCTATTACTCCCTTCAAGTTAACTGCCAACATGAAGTTATTAATATGTTCCTCAGCTTGCGTTCCATCATCTGGGTTAAACTTGGGTAGCCATTTTTCAGGAGCATCAGGTAATGCATGCAATGGTGCAGGCATATTGACTGCACCAGTCCTAGTCCATGGATCTGCCATTATAACAGCAGTAGTAGATGATACTACTGTTGAAATTCCAAATGTCTAGGAAGGAAATGATGTTGAAGAGTGAGCAGGTTGGGATGTTGAAGTTCCTAATCCCTGATGAACAACAATATGTAATGGGGGAGTGGATGGTTGACTTCGCACGGGGTAAGGTGAGATGGAGGATGTGGATGAAAGATCTTCACTGTCAGATCCTTCAGTGTATTTCTTCGCCTTTTTCCTTTTGGGTAAAGGGAACTTAGTGGGTTCAATACCGAGCTTTCCACTCTGAAGTCTGGTGAGAGGGTGAGGTAAATTAAACTACGAAGTCGCACTGCTTTGTGATACCTCAGATTTCTGTGGTGAAATCGAGAAGCTCTGAAGTTTGTGGATAAGAGACTGGACTTCAGGGGATTCAAGACTTAGTTGTTCTGGAGTATGATGGGTTTGAGCAGTGGTAGTTGATTCCTCTTCTTCTTGTTTGGATATTGGAGAACCAGCATGCAATTGGGAAGTACGAGGTGATGCAGAGGGAGAATTACTCTTAGAATGGCCTGTAGATTTGGGTTTGCTTGCCATTCACAGTTGAGGCCCTCCTTCTAGCACCAAAAATGTTGATGTCCCGAAAATCGTTGTATCAACATTGGGGGATAACCACCAGGTCCGGACCTTAATACAACTCCTTTTCCGTTTGGAATGGTGGCTCCGACTGGGGATAATGGGACCAGTTTCCCAGCAATGAATAAACGGAATGAATGAATGATTGATTAACTAATCTAATGATAGGCGAATAACTTAATTTATTAACGAAATAAAAAGAATTACTACTAATCCCGGGAATTATTGTACTTTGAGGTGTAGCGCTTGATGATCTATGTTTATTAACAGGCATGTAGATGACTCCATCTAATAAACATGGACATTTACTCATTCAAGGATTACTTTGCTTAAATAGTTAAACAAGGTGATTAACGCAATATTGCTACACTCATCATTTATATCATCAATACATATATGATCAAAAGAAAAGCATTACCATAAACATCCAATAGTGGAGGGAATAAACAAATGTTGTTAAAACACATACATATATTCGATAATAACAAAGGCGATCAAATAACAATTCATATAAAAAGAATGGATTCAGACATAGATAGTAGTACCATATGAGCTGCGAGTCACTCTCCAATATCAATCGCTATTTGAAATTCTTCCTCTAACGCAGAAATACTTTCAAACAAAGACAGTAGTGCACATTTGCATAAAAGCTTCTTTGCTAAAATCAGAATGATTGGTCCAGTTTTATAAAAGAATATCACTGAAGCACAGTAGTGCAACTTCAGGTTTTAAGTCAAGTACAAAACTTCACGACCCTTTCTAAAAACATGAAAGGGTCTATAAATACTATATTAAGCTAACTATCTATGAAACTGAAATCCTACTTAATTGGTATCAATTGATTACGAATATCTCCTTCACAGCGATCTGGCAGTCGGCGGCATGAATCATCATGTAGGATGTTTGACTTTAAACTTGAGCTGACTTATCGCAAGCATTGGCTCCACTTCGGGCGGTCTGTTGAGGTGAGAGTTAAGCTGGGCGGCATAGGTGGCATCCTGAATATCGGGGATAATATACCCGATTGCATCTGTAAGGCATTTGAGGGCGGCTCTTTGACTGTGTGGTTTTACCAAGAAGAACCAATAGGTGTCCCATGTTAAGCTGTTAATTCTGGCAATTAATCTCCCCTTTTCCTCTAGATCTGGATAGCATGACTGCTCCAATGATTTCATCGCTGTCAATTTACCTGGAGTGCATTGGGAAATCATGTTTGACAAGTAGAGAGTATTATTAACCAATTCAACCAAATTACTTGTGGTTGATTTGCATCTTGAAATTGCCCTCTCTGCTTTCATTAACTGGGACTACCATTTTGTAAACAATATATCTTTATGCGACTCTAAAATTCTTGGTAAATTTGCCGCTTGTCCCTGATCGGTATCTTGCCAGTCAAGAAATTCAGTTAACGTTTCTTCAGCTTGATCTAATTTTGTTCTAGCCTTTTCTGTTTTTTCACTTATTGATGCCGTCAATTCGCATAGTGGTTCTGCCTGGGCGATTTGTTGACATAGAAGCTTGATTTGGGCTATTAATGCCTTATTTACCTGTAATGCTTCTAATTTGAATTTGGTTATTTGTGGGATGCCCTTTGTCTTCTCAAGCTGTGCTAATAGTTGAGTAATTTGCTCATCTTTTGTCTTCAGCATTTGTTCATTTGCTGCCCTCAGTTGTGCCAAGGCTTCAGACAACTCTTTCTGCTTCTGGATTGCGTTGTGATCAATCCTTTGTTTCTCTACCTGCAATTGTTGAGTTAATTGATTATTTATTTGTTGTTGTGTTAACAATTGTTGTTCTACCTTCTCGGCTTTCTGCTGTGCTTCTATTAGTTGTGCCTGCAATAAAAAGATTTCCTGGTCTTTTGTTTTTAATAAAAGACTCACCTCTGATGCTTTGTCTATTGTTGCTGCCGAATAGGCTCCAGCATATTGTGATAATTTTGTTAGGTCATCAGAGGGGTCAAATTCCTCCTTCCAAACCACATTGCCCGTGACCGTTTGTTCTGGGAAAAGGGAAGGTTGATCAGTCCTTCTTCTCTTCCTCTGTCGTTTTACTACAGCTTTGTGCCTTGGGCTATAGAAGACATCCAAGGGAGGAATTTCTTCTACCTGCAAAATGATTTGATCGAAGGGTTCCTTTGGTATTATTTCTACTTCCTTTGAACTGGGTAGGCCGCTGGTTCCACTTGGAACCTGTTGTGAAGTGGTTTCCTGTGTATCTGTTGCTTTCGAAGTTTCGGTGTCCTTTGAACATTCCAGACTACTGATAATAGAATCAAATTGCTGCCATTCCTGGAGCAATTTTGGATCAATATGAGTATCCACATTTACCTCTATGTTGCTCTGTTTCTGCTCTTCAGTTTGGGTTTCCTCTCGCACCTTCTCCTGTTCTTTTTTATGGGTTTCCTCCTGCACTTTCTCCTATTCTTTTGTTGTAACCAGAGGTTCCTTTGAATGTTGTTGTTCAGGCTCGCTTGGTCTTGTTGCTAACAAATCTAGAGGCAGAGTTTGCAACCTCCGTTCTCTTAGTCTGTTGAATTCAGTTAACCCTTCATCTTTGTATTGCATTATGGCCAGCGATCTAACCTGATACATTGATTCAGCTGAAGAGAACAGGTCGTCAAACTGATCTTCTACATGATCAAACTTTGTTAATTTGGCCTGTTCAAGTGCATTATAGGCGACTTTGTTGGGATCAAATTGCCTACTTGGGAGAGTTGCTAGAGTTAATGATTTGATTTTTGTAGCTTCTTTTTCTACATGTTTGAAATCATGCAAAGTGTAGACACCACATCTCAGAGGAAAGGAGGGCCAAGCCTGCTTCTTATTTTTCTTGAGAGTCTGTGTAACTCCCTCGACAATGATCTGATAGGCTATCTCCCTTGCCAGCAGTTTGTCAGGTATGTACAAAGGAAGGACATGGGGTTCGGCTTGGCTGCCGAAAATTCTTACATAAGTAAATTTCTCCTCTCCGAACCATCTTCCTATTGATGTTAAATCAATCCCTTCTTGGTAAGAAATTTTGGGAGCAGGTTTATTAAAAATAGAATAATGAATGGGTAACATGAAGCTGTTATAGACTTGGTACAAATGGTGCTTGTAGGAAGTCTTCCACAATTTCTGATGGTATATGTGAATAGGCGTGGGGTCTTGTGGAGTCCACCTCCAGCCGAGTACAGGAAACTCAAAATTAAAACACAGGGTATCTAGAATATAAGCACTGTAGTAGAATGGGGGAATAATCCTTTCTGAGACGGAAATTTTAGTTCTAAAACTAAGAACTAATTTCGCTAGCTTATCTGACAGTATGGTTGCCAAATCCATTATCTCGCTATTACATGCCACTTCCATCAAGGGAACCATTTCTATAGTGAAATTAGCGGAATCGTCCAACCCCCACAATCTACACATCATTATCCCAGCATAACAATACGGAGAACATAGAGAATCCACAGAGTACTTACCGGAAGTTTCATGCTTGTGTTTCGCCGGATTTTTCCTCCATTCCCGAATGTGTTCGGATTCAGTTTCGTTCTCATTTCGGAATTTCTCCAGAAATGCCTTGTTGTATTTCTTCTCTGGCTCAGGCAAATGATACATTTGCCTTAAATCATCAGCCTTGAATAAACCGAAGATTCTCCCCTCTTTGGTGGAGAAAGTTCTGTCTGTAATTGGGATTTCCTCAATTGCCCACTTTACTACATCCGTATATGGGAGAATTTGCTCCCGAGCCGCTATCCGATGAAGGAAAGAGTCGGCCAAGTCTTTCAAAGTACCATCAGATTTTCTACTGGAACCCGTTGTAGCTTGTACTGCCGTCACCTTTGGTTCTTCGGCTTCGATCAAATTATAGGTACTTTGCCAAGTGGTCTTGGCGAGTCCTAAGCATGTAGTATCAGATATTAATCCTTTCTTTTTATTTGCTGGATCAGCGATGGCTTGTCCTGTGGCTGATGCAGTGGAAGCGACTGTGGTTTTCTTAGACTTCTTCCCCATTCTGCTTGAATCTATTACTTTGGAAGAATTCTACACAGTAGTGGAAATAAGCGTAACACAGAGAATTGGTAGCGAAAACCAAATACGAGTGAGATATATTGATCAATGCATGATGAGGGATTAACTTTAAAGTGGCCGCGGATACAATCTATGAGAAGATTTTTAGACTTACTATTTCATTAAATGGCCGTTAAAACCTGCCAATCCTTTAAATGCCCATCATATCATTAATCGGCCGAATGATTTGTTTAAGCGTGCCTTGGATGTTTTGGCGGTTGAGCGCAGGTAAATCACTGTTTGAAAGATAAGGCCTTTAATACGAATTAATCGTAATATCCCTCTGCTTTAACGGCTTTTTGAAATTTGTGCTTTTGGCTTTATCGCAACCGGGCATCGGGGAAAAACTTAAATCATTATATTGACACCTTTTGAAATCCCTGATCGCCGATAGCGATATCGCATCGCATCGCATTGGGAGTATGGGCACTTTAAAAAGCATGCATAGTGTATCGTTGATCGCCGATAGCGATATCGCGTCGCATCGGGGCGAAATGCACTTTAATTATGGGAACTTATGATTGCCGATGTCTGATAGGCTATTGCATGTTATCGCGTCGGAGCAAATCGATGGGTTTTTAAGTTATGCCTCCTTTGTCATTGCGATATGCAATCTTGCGATCGCTTTATTACAATGATAAAATATTGATTATTTATATTATAAGACCAAAATTGGTTTGTCAAAAAGGATTTTTATAATGTTTTCATTTTGTTTTCGAACCTTTTTGAATAATACAAAGTTGATACCAATCAAAACTAAAAGGGACCCATTTCATATGATAGTTTTGTGAATAAAAATGATATGAAATGGGGGGTTGTTGTAGAGCACAACAGAAACCTATCTAATAGATTTTCCAAGATTGAGACTCAACCTAGGACAATTCAACAAACAATTTCCAGGCCCCAAAATCAAAATCAAGGTCAGTATAAAAGAAATCCACAATTACAAATTCTTCAGAGACCTAGTAATGATCAGCAGATTCCCACTCCTTTATTGATAGATGATCAGCAACCTAATGATAATACTATGACCATCACTGAAGATATAAATAATATGGATACTTCCTCTGATCAAATAGTTATTATTCCTCTTACACAACAAAATCAAGTTCAAGAAGATCAAGAATCTTCACAGGTTTCTAAATATCATGTCTTCTCTGAATATTTAATTGCAGAGTTGAACAAAAGATATGACCTTAGGCCTAAGCGTGGCCCTGGGGGACCTCCTAAGGAAACTCCAATAATTGAACCTTGTGCTAAAACTGCTCAAACTCAAACGAATTTTATTCAACCATTAGAACAGCCAATTGATATTCCTCAAGATGACAAAAATGCATTGACTACATTTAATGTTGAAAAAGAGTTAGAGAGAGTTAAATCCCAATTCCTCTTTCAAAACTTTCTAAAAACCTTGGGTATAAAAATCAGGTCTCCAAATGGATACAAAATACCTCGATTGATGTTGAAGGTGATATCATCAATCTGCAAGATGAAAAACCAGCGGGTATTTTTGGCCCAAGCTCAGATATGATAGATGAAATAGTGCCTCCTTTCTATGTAACTCTTAAGACAAATGATTCCATGTTGTATAATTGTATGCTTGATTCTGGAGCATCACATAACCTCATGCCAAAAACTATCATGGATCATTTGAAACTTGACATAACTAGATCCTATCATGACTTGTACACCTTTGATTCTAAAAGGGTGCCTTGCTTAGGATTGATTAAGGATTTAGTAGTCACCCTTGCCCAAATTCCAGTGAAAAGTGTAGTACTTGATATAGTTGTCACAGATATCCCTCCCAAATTTGGAATGCTCCTTTCAAGGAATTTTTGTGCCAAATTTGGGGGGACTCTTCAGATGGATATGTCTTATGTTGCTATTCCAGTTTATGGGGGAGAACAACTAAGATTATATAGGGAGGTGAGATTTGTGCACACTATTTGCAAAACAGACCAGCCAAGGAACCATCCCATTTATGCAATTGACCAAGATTTTGGTTGCTTTCAACTCTCTTCAAACCAAGTGCATGAAACTCAAGTTAAAATTGAAGATGTAATTGAAAGTCCAGTACAAAATCAAACTAATATATGGAAACTATTCCTTGATGGCTCTTGTACAAAAGATGGATCAAGAGCTGGAGAGTTTTAATATCACCAGAAAAAGAAAACATTACCCAACCATGTAAGCTCGACTTCGAAGTTACAAATAATGTGGCTGACTATGAAGCTTTCCTTTTGGGATCACAATTAGCAAAAAGCTTAAAGGTTCAAAACTTAAGTGTTTTTACTGATTCAGAACTTATTGTCAAACAAGTGAGAAATGTTTGCCAGACTAAACACCCTAGACTTAGGTCTTACCAAAATAAAGTGTGGGATTCAGTTGAAAACTTCTTCAATGCTTTTAATTTGACTATATTCCAAGAGATCAGAATATTCATGGAGATGCCTTAGTTGTTTCTGCTAGTTCATTTAAAATTCCTAATCAGACTAATTTACTTTACCAAATACAAGTCAAGTATAGACCATCTATCCCAGACAATCTAAAACACTGGCAGATATTTGAAGATGATGAACACTTGAAATCTTTTCTGCAAGTTGTAGATCAATTTTTTGTTCTACAAATTGATGAAGATAGATCCAAAATAAATGAAAATACAAGTGAGAATGATACTTCAGATTTCAGTTCAAAAATTGTTGATCATGATATTATTCAATTGTCTAACAATTTTATTCCCAAAGGCTTGATACCTTTAGAAAAATTGTTTGATCAAAATGATGTCCTCCGAAATCCTCAGTCCATTTCTTCGGAAGAGGACATAGAAGAAATTAACATTGGAACAAATGATGATGTCAAAAGCATCAAAATCTATGCATCTCTAGACCCTGAGATTAAAACTCAATATCTTAAGTTACTTCAAAATTATAAGGATGTTTTTGCTTGGACCTATGCTAATCTAAAAACTTATGATACTTCATTAATACAACATAAGATCCCTTTGAAGCCAGAAGCAGTACCTTATCAACAAAAACTTAGGACGATTAATCCAGCTTTTCTACCAACTATCAAAAAGGAAATTAAGAAAATGCTAGATGCCCATATCATTCTCCCTCTTAGATATTCTAATTGGGTTGCAAATTTAGTTCCTGTCAGGAAAAGGAATGGAGAAATCAGACTTTGTGTGGACTTTAGAAATTTGAACAAAGCATCATTAAAGGATAATTACCCTTTGTCCAAAATGGATCAGTTACTTCAAATGGTTTCAGGAGCACAAAGACTTTCTATGCTTGATGGTTTTTCAGGTTATAATCAAGTGAATGTTGATCCAGCGGACAGGGAAAATACAAACTTCACTACACCCTAAGGTACATTTATGTACGCTAGAATTCCATTTGGATTATCAAATGTTGTAGCAACATTTTAGAGAGCTATGGATGTAGCTTTTATGGGTCAGGTAAGCAAATTTGTGGTTATTTATCTTGATGACATTATTGTTTTTTCTAAATCTGATCAGAAACATCTAAAGAACTTGATGAAGGGTTTTGACAGGTGTAGGAAGTTTGGGATATCATTGAACCCTAACAAATCTTTGTTTGCTATCAAAGAAGGAAAACTATTGGGCCATATAATCTCAAAGGAAGGAGTGGTAATTGATCCCAAACGTGTGTCTCCCATTGAAACATTGACCTTACTTAGAAACAAGAAAGAAATTCATGCTTTTATGGGTGAGATTAATTTTTTAAGGAGATTCATCCCAAATTATGCAGAGATTGTAAAAGATATAACTGACATGCTCAAAAAGGATCATGAAGTTAAATGGATTGTCTCTTCCAGGCATGCATTTGATCAGATCAAGAAAGTTATCTCCAAAGATCCGACCTTGGCCAACCCTGATTATACTAAACCATTCAATATCTTTTCTTTTGCCTCAGAAACAACCCTTGTTGTTGTTCTATTACAAAAGAATGAAGATTCCCATGACCAGCCCATAGCCTTTTTCAGTAAGGTTATGAGAGATGTCGAGCTTAAGTATGACATAATCGAGAAGCAAGCCTATGCCCTCATTCAAGCCCTAAAATCTTTCAGGATGTATGTCCTACATTCACCTATTACTGCTTATGTTCCTAATGGTGCTGTAAAAATCGTTTTAACTCAACCTGACACTGATGGGAAAAGAGGTAGGTGGATCACTCAAATACTTGAGTTTGATCTAACTATCAAAACTACAAAGCTAGTAAAAGGCCAGGGATTAGCCAAGCTTCTAGCAGAATCCAATTGCAAAGTGCTTGGAATCAATTCTATTTTAGAAGTACAAGGGAAGAATCCACAAGAACCTTCTGTCCTAGTACAAGGGAAGAATCCACAAGAACCTTTTGTCCTTGCACAAGGGAAGAATCCACAAGAACCTTTCCTAATTTTACAAGGGGAGAATCCACAAGAACCTTCTCTTCAACCTGAAGAAAAGAATCCACAAGAACCTTTACCTTCAGATCAGATTAGTCAGATTGGTATCAAGACATTGTAACTTTTCTGCTCCATTTTGAATGCCCGGCATCATTTTCTAAAGCCCAGTGTAAAAATCTTAAATTGAAAGCAGTCAAGTACTTCATCATAAATGCAAATTTGTACTGGAAAGATCCACTAAATATTTTGTTATTATGTTTAACAAAATCAGAAACTGAAGGAATCATTGATCAGTTTCATTACAGGATTTTGTGGAGGAAATTATGCTTGGAGAGAAACAACATACAAGATTTTAAGGGGAGGATTTTATTGGCCAACACTATTCTTGCAAGTAGGGGCAAAGGTAAGAGGTTGTGTTCCTTGTCAGATGTTTGTTGGTAAGTAGAGACTAGTAGCTCTTCCACTAGTACCATCAATAATCTCAGCACCTTTCCTTCAATGGGGATTAGATTTTATTGGAGAAATCCATCCTATTTGAAGTAATCAGCACAGATGGATCCTCACAGCAACAGACTACTTCGCTAAATGGGTAGAAGCAATTCCGGTAAGAAATGTTACCGATTCAATAGTAGTTAAATTCATTGAAGAAAATATCTTATCTAGGTTTGGTTGCGCAACTCAGATTGTCACAGATAATGCAACATCATTCTCTATTGTTAAAATGATTGAGTTTTGCGAGAAATATCAGATTTTGTTACATCATTCAACTCCATACTACCCTCAAGGTAATGGCCTCGCAGAATCCTCAAATAAAAGTTTGGTAAAGGTAATCAAAAAGACCCTAGCAAGTCATAAAAAGAGCTGGGACTCTCATTTAATTTATGCAGTATGGGCAAACAGAATAACTCCAAAAAGATCTACTAGGAAATCTCCTTTTTTGTTAGTCTATGGGAAAGATGCAATTTTTCCCACCAATTTGGCTTTCCCAGTTTTAAAATTCTTGCAGGACTCAATAAATGAACCTAATGAATTTTCAAGAAGGATAAATCAGATTATTGAACTAAATGAAAACAGAGATGAAATTTAATACAAATTGAAGAAATATCATAGTAAGATGAAAAACCTCTTTGACAGAAGAGCCAGGGAAAGGAACTTCAGGGAAGGTGACCTAGTTCTAAGATGGGACTCCAGGAGGGAGGAAAAGGGAAAGCATGGTAAGTTTGATAACCTATGGTTTGGTCTTTTAGCAATTGCTGAAGTAAAGGGCAACAACACTTTTGTGATATAAAATCTTGAGGGACTATATTCCACTTATCCTGTAAATGGAAGAATTCTCAAACATTTCATTCAATACTGAGAAGTTGGAATACATTTCATTGTAAAAACTTTGGTTTCTTTTGCTTTTTAAGCTGTCAGTGAGATTTTTTACAGCAAAGGACTCCATAGCTCGCGGAGAAGGCACATGGATCTGTAGGTTCTCTACATTCTATAGGAGAAAGCAGTCCCCAGTTGGAGCCAATGTTGTAGCATTTATTGGTTTTGATAAGTTAGAATAAATTAGACAAAAAATGAAAATGTATTTACAAAATGTTAAGATAGGATATGGACAAAAAGAACATTGAATAAAAAATGTTAGGAAAATATTTTGATAAATATTTCCATATCAAAGAAAATGTTAGGGTAGATGCCCTAAAAAATAAAGGCAAGAATAAAATGTTAGGTTAGACAGAAAAGAAAAAGAAATCAACTCTAAAAGTGTTGCAAATCTAAATGCCACTACTTTGTTCTAAACTCAATTTGAAAAATAATAGTTGTGTGCAGTTTGTTTAGATGCCACATTAGGTTATTTTATCCAATTATATAGTTGCATCATATTTGGATTTGTTTTAAATTAATTCTCATAGGAAGAAATAAGTTATAGAGATAGATTGTTCATAAAAAGAAAATATTGGGTTGCTAGTTCAAATGCACTCTGGAAGGATAAGTAAAAATGTTAGGAATAGAAGGGTAGGTAGAAATGTGAAAGTTTGAGATGCTGAAATGGTTATTTCCTAAAGATCAAAACATTGAAGGCAGGTAAGCATCGCGCAAGTTCCCTGTGTGATACCGCTGTCAACCGTTGGATGACTGTTGATTGCTGACCGTGGGATCAATATCGCATCGCATCATTCATGAGTGAATGAACCTTGGGCAGAAGAAAGTGTGATTTGCGATGTCACTGCCGACCATTAGATCTAGAGAGAGGAGATCAATGGCATAGAGTCAATTGATGTTCAATTGTTGTTCAGTTGTTGTTCAATTGTTATTCAGTTGTTTTTCAATTGACCTCATACGTCATTTTTCGAATAACCAAAGTTCGGACTTTATGTTATTTCATTCATATGCTATCACTTCATTCATTAAAACACCCGGACCCACAACTGCCGCGTCCGCCTATCATATCGTGACCCCACCATTCATTCCCCGCTCACACGTTAAACTCCCTCCACCTCACCTCTCATCTTGCACACTCCTCCACAATCATATGGCCCACACTCCCTTTCAGCCCTCATTCGCCGTCCAAAGTTTATCGGAGAGGGGGGCCGAAATGGGCAGTCTTTAATACCGCCTATATAAACCACAAAAGTACCTTTTAGTCTTTCAGGACTAAAAATCCCAAAACCACAAACCGCTCTGTCTTACCCCCGAACGCGGTATCCTTCATAGCCGTTACCGCCACCCACGTCACGTTCACTTCATATTTCCCGTCCAATCATCTGCCGCCTATCCATTGCCCATTCATTTCCGCTCCCGCACATTTATAACCAAATGTCTGTTAATTAACCCGTTGGATAATTAATGAACTTTCAAACATTCAGCGCCACCTTCCCACTCCATTTTTCTCTTTATAAACATTGTGTCATGCATTTCAAAGGTTACACAGTTAACTTCTGTGACCGAGAGTATTTTTCAAGCCCGCCTGCTCAACAGCTCAACCACTGTCCGACATTCTAGTAGCCACTTGTCCTGTTCGCAAGCACATCTTCTAGGTCCACTTGTCAGTTACCTGTCTCCACTCTGTTAACTCCTTTTACCATTTTGTCATTTACAGTCCGCAGTTTTGTTTGAAAAAATGCCTCCTAAGGGAAAAGCAATTGCAGAAGTTTCAAATCCTTTAATTCAACCACAGATTGATTTCTACCATACTCCATTAGTTGACAAGGATTGTAAAATCATTTAGACTTCTTCTCAATCTGATTTATTTGAAATTTATTATTGGTGGGAAGAGTAGCTAATTAACCAGAGTGATGAAATTGGGCTATGGGAATCCCAATTACCTCACTATATTTTTCCACAAATACACAGAGCTCCAGAGTTCGTGAGAAAATGCCATGAACCCTATGATCCCATCCAGAGAGCCATTATCTCACCTATCGGAGAAATCCTCTGTTACATTAATGTTGATTCAATTGAGAAAATGTTGTAGGCCCCTGCCACTACACCAACTCATCATTTTTCTCATGAAAACCTGATAGAAGCTTATAACAAATTGGACTTTACCAAGAGATCCCAGACCTTGGAACTATTTTTAGCAATTGGTAGTCCTCTACCAAAGAGAAATGCCCCTTCTGAATCATCTATGTTTCCTGATAGAACCAGGAATATTACTACTATCTTGTCCTATTTTCTTGGTTATCACTCTAATCAGTCTGTCAATGAAGCCATCCTTGGTTTCTTATCCATGTTTTCTTATGATTCTAAGCCTATTATTATTTATGATTTCAGTCATTTCATAGTTGAAACCATACATGAGCAATTTTTCAAATTTAACATTGAATAAGTATTCAAGTATGCTTCAGTACTTGTGTATATGTTTATATATTTTCAGGGGGAAAATTTCTCGTTTTCTTTGCAGAAACTTGATGAAGAAGGATTGCCACAATAAATGATTTTCTGGACTTCAATGGGGATGAAGGACAAAGAAGAATTCACATATAAGCAATTCATAGAATTGTTTATTCATCCAGCCCTCAGCCTTATGAGCAACACTCCATTACCAAGGATCAGTGAAGAGATTGTCAAAGAACTTCAGTTCATAGATCAAGCAGCAACAAGAGATTGGCATTGCTACTAGAACTACATAGAAATCAAGGTTTTTGGCTGTGAGCTTCCACCCTACAAACTGCCAAAGTACCTCCCTATTAGAATCTTTGCACTGGAGTACTTGAGGCAAATATTGAATGGAGATGAAGTACATTTTGTAGCTACCAAAAAGAAATCGCAATTTAAGCTCAAAACTCAAGTTGGTTCCTTCATTTGTAATACCAGGGCAGCAGGGGAGGAAGCTGATAAGCTGCTAAAGGAAATGAAATTTGCTCTCAGTTTCTCTTGGTCATATGACCCATTGGGAGTCATTTCCAAACTCAGGGTGGAAAATAAGTTCACACCATATCATCATATAGCTAGGCCTGAGATAGAACAATTCAAGAATCAGTTGGAATGGACAGAGAATACCCTCCAGGAGGCTGAGGAGCAGGTAGTCTCTACATCAAATATGCAAACTCCAATTGCACAGGAAAAGACAACCAAGAGAGGGAGGGAAGAACAATCTTCACCTGTAACAGAGGAAACAAGCCAAGGCTTCAAGGTTTTTCACAGGAAAAAGAAACAAAGAGTCTCTATGAATGTTGATTCACAGTCTGGTGAACAGTCTATACAATCTCCAACTCAGTCTACCACTTCTCATGAACAACAGATAGTCCAAGTTGTTGGATGCATTCCAGAGAATAAAGAGGAAGACATCTTCCATGTCTTTAGTGAAATCAAAGAAAGAGTGAGGAGTTGAAGTTCAATACTTACACCCAGTTCTGGAAGCATTCTTTCAACTCTCAAGCAAGGCTTATTTCAGTCTTTGACTCTGAGAAGGGGAAGATGCAAATGGCTTTCTTGCAGGCCCAAGTTCCTCAGCCCAGGACTGCAGCACAATACCAGAAACACACTTATTTTGAGTTTAATGTTAAGGATGTGCACATCCAATTGATCAAATTGAGATGCACAAACAAACTGGACAGGTGATTGCTTCAACCTTAACAAACATTGCTATGAGTTTGTCAAAATTGCAGGTTACATTGGCCAACACTCAGTCACAATTAAAGTTGGAGAAGGTCTCCTCGTTAGCAAAGGATACCAAGATTCAGTCCCTAGAAAATCTAGTGCTAAGGATGGGATATGATCCATCATACATAAATGCTCGAGAGGAGCTCATTAAGAAAAGGAACACTGAAGTTGCAACACTAAAGAAACAACTGAAACTACTAGCATGTGAGGATCCAAAGGCAAAAGAAATCAAGGAGACAGAATCAAAAGTCAGACATGATGAAGCTCATCATAGAACAGAATTTGCAAATAAAACAAATAGAGGAGCAGATGGAGAAATTGATTGAGGGGAAGGAGGAAGCTATCAAGAACATTCAAACTTCAACAGATGTAGTTTCTCTTGCAGCAGTTCCCATCACCAAAGTTTCTACTACATCCACTGCATCAACAATAGGTACAGCAGAAGGAGTTGAACAGCTTACTGAGTTGTTCATAACCTGTCTATCCAGACAGGGGAAATCAATAAATTAAAGGATGAACTCAAAGAATTACAGCTTTTGAAGTCTATATCAGATAGTACACACACAACTGAAACAAATAGACTTAAAGGCCAAGTGGAAGTGTTGAAGAAAGAACTCACAGATTCCTTCATAGGAAAAAAGTTGGGTTTAGCAAAAGAAATTTTGTGGGAATAAATCACAGAGGCAATCAAGGAGATTTGGCCCTCCATTAAGATAATATTCAATCAAAAAGATCTCTTGGAGAAAGCTCAGGAAGCAGTGGAATCAATAGCTAGGAAGCTAGAGGATATGCCAGAGACCACCTCTGATATAATCAAATTTCTGAATTCCAATGATGACTATGAGCTTGAGGAGTTAAAGATAAGTGACAGAACTGCAACAATATTAGAAGTAAATAAGATTATCACTAAGATAAATCTCAACCTTCAGCTACAAGAAAAGTGCAGCAATGTTAACAACATGGTTCAAAGATTCTTCAACAAAATTGAACCTTTGATCAACAAAGGTTTACCTTCTATGATGGTTATTAATGATAAATTGATGCCAATTGAGGGTTACATCAAAAATTTAACAGAGGCGGGCACCCATGCAGCTTCAGTAGCCAATATCAAAGGATCAACAACACCAGATCTCATAGTAAAAACACTCGAGGATTCTTTCTTCATCCTGGATGAAATCAAGCATATATTTTTGGTAAAGCCCACTTTTACTAAATACACCGAGATGGATGAAATCTACAAGAGGGTAACAAAGATTTCTATCCCAGATAAGAAAAGCTAGGAAGAATTAACAGATTTACTTGATTAAGGATTATTGAACAACATTCAACTTTTGAGGGAACAGTCAGCCAACTTCAACCACTTTTCAACTTTTTTCAGTAATAGTCATCAAACAGCGCAACACCAAAGCAGTGTCAGATCATTAGACAGTTTTATTTTTTATTGTGTAAATAATCTATTTTTGTAAAAGTAGTTTAGGATATTTTTCGTCCTATTATTGTATAAATAACTCTCTTCACGAGTTATTAAGGGTTGCACCCTTGAAGAAGCATTTCTAGACATCTGATGTAATTAATCTTTCTGGATCATTAATACGAAGCAAAGGATTTTGAATTCTATTTTGCACAGTTTGTGTTTCCTGTAAGTGTTTCTAGTGTCATTCATTATGTTTTTCTTCATATACTTGTGTCTTGCAGAGATAACTAGGTAGGAGTAATTGTATTTCAATCTATTCCTATAATATTTCTGAAGTGATAATCTATAAAGAGAATGAATTAATGGACTGTTTGTTTAATTAATTCCCTCAAAATTAATAAATCATTAGCATCTTTTGTAAGCTCATGTGTATTTTCTCAAACCTGTAAACATAGTTTAAAGGTTTTCATACTTATTATTATCTAGCTTTCAATTTGAAAACTGTGGCAATCATATTATTTTTCTATTTTTGCTCATCATCATAAAAGCTATTTCACTGTGTAATTATTTATAGCAGCCCTTTGGTGAGATATCGATATTATTCAAGAGGTTAGGCACACCAGTTGTATATCTGTTTCATCCATTGGTCTCCCAAATTAAAACAAAACCCCCAAAACATTTATCTTAGATGCTCTGGCATAATAGATGACCATTATTATCTCAGAGGTACAACATGGCCAACAAGGGGCTTAAGTTTCTGGGCTAAATATTTAGTAAGAAGATAAGTTGGTACTCCTATAATGTTGGCAATGGGTCTTAGAGGAGACCCTTCTTTATTAATCTTTGGTGGGCCATAGATTCTGGGGGTAAGAGGGCAACTTTCTATAAGCTTATGATTAAACGAGCTAATCGAGCTAATAGCCTTTATAGCAAGAGCCACACTTTTCAAAATCTTCTCCAGGGGATCCTTGTTGAGTTTCTTGCATATCCCGCTATTATGGAGGTGGTCCAACATCTTCCGACGGTAATCATCTTTATCAAGAATAACCACAGCACCACCTTTGTCAGCTTTGAGAACAACAATATTCTTATTATTGTTTAACGATTTGAGAGCATCAAACTCAGGTTTGTTGATGTTGTTCTTGGGGGGCTTTGTCTTTCTAAGGACAACCGCATAGTCTTGATGAATGATATCTTTAGTGACGTTCGGTAAGTCTCTAATACCATATTCAATGTCACAAATGATATCATCGACCAGGATCTTTCTAGGAGCAAGAGAAAAATTTAAACCTTTCTCCAAAAGAATAAAGACAGGGGGATCAAAAGAAAAGCTAGAGAGATTGACAACCCTTTTACTAGAAGAGGAAAAAAAAAAATTCTCTACATTGTTCTCTATTTAATCCTTTTCCATGGTCTGCCTCTTCATCTGGTCCTGATGATGAACCACACTTGTTGGTTCGAAACGCATCGGCCAAAAAATTCTCTTATGTGATTTCTACTGAAATACTTTGCTTAATTCATCATGGATCACAAAACCCGGAATATATATATATATATATATATATATATATATATATATATATATATATATATATATAAATTTGAATGTCTATGTTCTTGTTGGATTATATAAATGAAATGACTAATTTTATGGAGTTGTAAATTTTGTAAGAAATAAAATTTATTTCAATATATATATATGTGTGTGTGTGTGTCACCAAATATCATAACAGTATACACATCAAATCGCAATATTTATGAAAATTTGATTTCTATGTAAATGTGTCATCAAATCTCAGTATCTATGAAAATTTGATTTCTATATAAGTGTCATCAAATCTCAATATTTATGAAAATTTGATTTCGATGTAAGTGTGTCATTAATTATCCTGGGTTTTATTCAAATCTCGACTAAATAGGTATCAATTTGAGTCTTGCATGGATTAACTGTCATCATTTCCTTTAAATTTTAAAGCAGATGTTTAAACAACCAACATTTGAAATTGATTAGTTTATTTGACTTATAAGTTGAGTGTTCATAGGTTTTTAAAAGTTATGTCATGTTTAGTATAAAGTTTTTATATATTTAATTTTGTTTTAATTTTTTTTAATAGTGTCACAAACCTTTACATATATAAGATTGCGGCAAAAATTCAATAAATAGAATTTTGATTATAATTATTTATTACATTTTTAATTAAATTTAACTATAAAAAGAAAATGATTAAATATTTTTTAAATCATAAAATACATTATAATTAAATGATTAATTTATTATGCCCACGCGGTTCCGTCTCGTGGTCAGCGAACGGTCTGCTAAGTCATTCGTGTTGTTGTGCAGGTCACGGGTTCAAGTCTCGTCTTACCCTGAGGGGTCGTTCCCTGCGAGCTGGGCGGTTCCTCCTAGCTGTTATAGTGGCAGTTGGTGGGATTCGACCCCGTGTAACGCGAGTACGATACCACCATCATTGTCGATTCAACAAGATATCAAAACAAAAATTAATTTATTACAAAGACATTCATTATCATTAATTGACTTTTTAATTGAATTCTTAATTATTGAAATACCTTTTGTGAAATGTCTCCCTTCCAATTATATATCAATTTTATTATAATTTTATATTTTAATAAAATTTAGTAATAATAATTTAGTTTAAAAAATTATGGAAAGCAATTTTCATATTAAACATTTTCCTTTTAATATTTTATAAAAATATTTTACTTTAAAATAATTTTTAAAAATAACATAAAAACAATGTTCTTTATTATAACAATGCTCTTAAAATAATCGAAATTGATTTCTATAGTATGTATTATTTGAATATTTCAATTTTTTTTAAATATTAAATTTATTTATTGAAAATATAATTTAAACTTTTAAAAATAATTAATATAATAAATATTATTTGATTTTGATTATATTATATTTTTATATTAATTTTTAATATAATATTAATTTAAAATTATATTAATTTATATATATATAAAATTTTATAGGGTCAATTACCGGATAATACTTTTGATTTATTTTTGTTTAAACGTTAATCATTGTGTAACAATAAATACCAAATGATTTACGATGGATCTTGGATGTGAACAAAAATCATAACCTAATGTGTTCTCATTTCTATGTGTTTTTGTTACGTTAAGTTTCATATTAACCTTCAGTGTTTTGTTAAATTTAATGTTTCTATTTTATGAATTTTGCATTTGATTTATGAAATGTTTTTACTTATAAATTTCAAATTTCATTTTAACTTGTTTTTGTTAAATATGATGTCTCTGTTTTATGAATTTTTCATTTAACCTATAAAATATTTTTATATTTAAATTCAAATTAAACCACTAAAATTTATAATTTCAAAAAATGTTTATTACTATATCTAATTTTATTTGTATATATTATAATAATAATAATTTAATCTTTAAACTCAACAAATTTTTTATCTTATTTTCTTTTTTTCCTTCTTAATTTTTTTTATTATTTATAACATATGGATATATATAATATTATTGATACTCCACTGCGACAAAAACTCTAAATGAAATGTTTATTCTTTTTAGTTGAGATCAATTCAATTTCTACGATCATAATTCTTAGTAATGAGGTAATTCTCATGTAAAATTAATAAATTGAAAATAAAAATAAAAATATGTTTTTTTGTTGATGAGTATTTTTATATAGTTTTAAATTGAATTGTGAGATATAAAAAGTATATCAAAAAAAATATCGCCCAAGTGTCATAATAATTAAGAGTTTGTTACAATACCATGGCTTATCAATACCACATGGCCAAAAATCATAACTCATCTCAAAATCAAAATGTTTTATAAATATTTTATTTTAATTGTTGAATTGAGACTTCTGTGATCCATATTAAATTTAAGAGAAAAAGTTTTTCGGCATAAATCACATCATAATACATTTGTCGACACGTTTCGAACCAACCAGTGTGGTTCATCGTCAGGACAAGTTGAAGAATCAGATCATGGCTAACATATTAAATAGGAAGATCTGCTCTCCCTATTTAATATGTAGCCATGATCTGATTCTTCAACTTGTCCTAACGATGAACCACACTCGTTGGTTTGAAACGCGTCGACAAAGGTATTATCATGTGATTTCGAACCAACCAGTGTGGTTCATCGTCAGGACAAGTTGAATCAGATCATGGCTAACATATTAAATAGGAAGATCTGCTCTCCCTATTTAATATGTAGCCATGATCTAATTCTTCAACTTGTCCTGACAATGAACCACACTCGTTGGTTTGAAACGCGTCGACAAATGTATTATCATGTGATTTACGCCGAAAAACTTTTCCTCTTAAATTTTATTTTAATTTAAATGTTATAAAATTAAAACTTAATACTTACAATATAACAAGATTCTTAACCATCGATATATACCTTCATTTTACCATCAATATTATTAACTTGTAAAAAGATTTTATTACAATACTATGGGCTAATATTATGCCTTATCAATACCATTTACCGAAAAACCATAACTCATTTCAAAATCAAAATATTTTACAAATATTTTGTTTTAGTTTTACAAAAAAACTCTTATTACATTAAATTTGTAAACTAGTTTTTAATATACATATATATATATATATATATATATATATATATATATATATATATTAATTATTGGTACTAAGAAGCAAAGTTGCATATTACACTAGTTTAATTAGATTTTTATTCTATGTTTTTTTTGCTTTATTATCTTATTTTACCTTTTTAATCTAATTTCAACTATTTTTATCTTCTCTAATCTAATAGTTTAACATGCTAATTATAATATTTATTTAATATTTTACCCGGATGCGGGTGATCCCTCCAGCAATCAATGAAGAACTACGCCGGACAGACAGCTGGCCTAACGGATGGCAGGCCGGCGGACTGCATGGTATAGGCCGTAGGTGGATTTAACAAGTTCAAGGTGGGAGATTTAATTCTGTTGCAGCCTCGAAGTCGGCTCGAATTCATTTCGAGCATGGCGATTCTGATAGTACTCTGGCTCCGGGACATGGATCCGCGTAACGCCATTAATGTTTCAGGGTATAATGGGGCTAAGTCGCCTCAGTTTTGCTGTAGTGTCATTTGGGTTTGGCTGCTTGATCGGTGCTGGAGACGCCCTGAGATTTTTAGAGCTCTCTCTTCTCCTGGTCTACTTCATCTCATTTGCTTTCCTTGGTTCTCTGCCCTTGCAACCATGCCGCGCAGACGAGGCATCCCACGCAGGGGAAGTCACTCAGGAAATAGAGGAAGCCTTGTTCGATCTGCGCCTCAGATTGTTGCTCCTATTACCTCTGCTCCGCCCTCGTCTCCGTCGTTGGAACAGGATAGGTTTCGTCCGAACAATTCTTATCAGACTGCCAGGTTTTCTTTCCAGAGTCAGCTCAATAGGCCCATCGTGACAATCAATTTCACAGTATTTGTCTCTGAAGAGGAGGGCAATTCGTCTAGCTCGGCTCCTTCTGTTTCCGCTCCTTCACAAGATGACAGCATTTTGCTCGGGGATCTATCAGGACGAGTTTATCATGTGGACCATATGCACGAAGACGCCCCAGCTCCGGAACAGCCTCAGCAGCCGATTCCATTACAGGAAGACGTTATAGTCTGCGGGCCATCTCAACGAGATCTTGGAGTTCTGCACCTGGTTACTCATCCGGATGGCGAGCCAGTTCTGGATGAAGATGGTCTAGTTACTTGGCTGGCCTCCACCAGCCAGGAAAAGGAGGATGCGCCAGCTTTGCCAAGACATGTCGATTGAGCACAGTTACTTCTTGCCGGGTGGCTTTCTAGCTCATATGTTTTGTTTTTTTGTTTTTATGGTTTTGAGTCTGAAGTTAGGGGTAGATAACTGGTTTATTCTCAAGCTTCAGGCTGTAATAGCTGAAAACCCAGACCTCTCTCTCTGTCTTACATATGATTATGCAGAGGGCTTTTTTGTAATGTCAGTCAATGCAGGCCATGAAAATTGTAAGTATGGTAAATCTAGTCAGTATGTCTGCATTGTAATTTTGGATGAAGGGCTGCATTGTAATATCCCTGTTTTTCTGGCTGAGGAATGGCTTAGGCCTCCTCTGAGGACATGACCTTATTGTACATATTTTTTCACTTTTTAATAGAATTAGCATTTATAGAGAAAAAAAAAATATTTATTTAATATTTTAATATAAATAATTAACACTTATCTCTATCATAAATATTTCAATTTGACTAAAATCTATTCAATTACTATGTCACTTTTGACCAACATCTATTATTTAATTTTATATAAGTAATTAATTGTTATAAAGTATTAATCTCAATTTAACCAAAATCTTATTATTTAGTGAGTTTCACCAAAATTAAATAAAATAATAAAATATTATTAATTTATTGTTATTCCCAATTCTTTTAATTTAATTCTTTATTAATTTTAGTAATCATGTTTATTATAACTTGAACTCCTTTAATATTAATAATTATTAATAGATTATTTTAATTTCAAAATGCAAACTTCTATGGTTCATAATTTTATTGAGAAAATCCTTCAGCTAAATCACATTTCAATATTTCTGGTCTAAGCATTTCGAGTCATTCAGTGTGGTTCATCATCATTATTTGTCACATGCCCTTTATGTCCCCTTAAGGCCATTTAGTAATTTATGGTCAATTTGACCAAATCTTGTATTTTTAATTTATTCTTCCTCATTTAATTTTTTATTAATTTAATTCTATGTTAATTCTATTACTTGTAATCTTATCGTTGATCTTATTTATTCTAATTTAACCTTCCCCTCTCAAATCAATAATTATTAATAGAATGATTTTAATGTTCATTATCGTTCACATTCTCCTTACATCACCTAACGGACAGATTCTTTATCTATGTATTTGTGGTTTAGCATTCTTCATATCAATAATATAGCTTTATGTCCCTGAAGATGGCTGAAGTATTCCGCCGAATCGTCACACACCTCAGCGATACTATACATTATTCCAGAAGAAGCTCTCAACATCAACATAATTATGACTCTGAAAACCTATATGCTTAAAAACTCCTAGGGTTTGTTTTCATATTCCTTCTATGCTTTTATAAAGGTGGTGCTCCTTTATTGATCACACTCTGATATGCATATAAATTGAATATTAAAGATTATGAATTCAACACATGCACCTATGAGTGGACCAGGTGTTTTTCAAAGTAAAGAATAAAAAATAAAAAATAAAAAATTTCACACATTGTAACCCATAAAGACATGTGAGGAAACATATTTGAAGCAAATACAAATAGATGAAAATAGAAAGTTATCGTCCATACATTTAGAGAACTATAAAATGATATCATGCATTCAAAATCATAAGGGCATAGGAAAACATTCACGAGGCTCCTACTTATTATTTGAAAAATTAAAGTTTCAGAACTACAAACGAAATGAATTCCTGAAACATGCTCTACAAAAAAATAATTTACGGACTTGAAGTATCAAAATAAATTTAAGTGCCTAAAGCACAGTCACAAAATCATGGTACTTAATCATAAAAATAAAATGCATTTACCCCTAAGGGACTGGGATTGGGCTCACGTGGACCAATAGTAATGATAAAAGGCATTTGGAAGAAAGAGAGAAACACAATCAAGAACTAGTTTTAGAAAACATATAATAGTTCAATAAAGTCAGATCAATTGAAGGCTAAGAAGAGTGTTGGGAATTGCTTCAAAAGAAAATAAACACACAAAATTGTAGAAGGATTATAGGTGGAATGAACTCTCTCTCTCTCTCTCTTCAACGCAATTGTTGTAAAAGAAGTTAAATAGAATCATCTCCTAGGTCGTTTGTTAACCTAACTGCTCAAGCAATTATTTTGGATCATTGACGTCAATCAAGAATTTTTTGAGCCATTCTTCAATGTATTCTTTCATAGGTCGAATAATTATAATGTCTTTTACTCTCAAACTGAATATTTTGTTTTCTATTTATTTGGCATTTAAATTCAATTACATGATGTTTTCCATTTTATCATTATTAGAGTTAACAATTGTAACTTGTTATATCTTGATTGAAGCCTTGGGAAATTTGGCTAGATTGTCGAAGTCAACCCCAATGAAGTTCTAATAGTGTTCAATTTTTATTTTAAAATGTCCATAGGGATCATCAATATTACTTAATCGTTTAAGGGTGATTAAGGTCTTTAACAACTTTAATGGCTTTAAAGAAGCTATTGTTTATGTGGTCATCAATGCGTGTACATTCAATAGGGGCTTTTTCAAGCATCTTAATCCTAGTGGACCATCCTGCTTGGATTTGTTTAATTCCTTTTGGAGCAAGCAGACCTTATTGATGTCTCTAAAGTTCATTGAGAGAATTAATTTTATTCACAAATGTATTTAAATAATTTTCAATATTTTTTTTATCATATTCCAAGTCCCTCTATAGATACTTAGAAATTGTTTTAGGTATTTGGGATAAATTACTTTATTGCAAAGAAACGTCCCAGGCTTCCTCCATGATTTCAAGTCACTTATTTATATTCATTGCGACATATGACCTGGTTCTAGTTAATAATTGTACCACTTTCTTGATTCTTTGGGGCATGCTAGGTGTTGATATCACTTCTAGTGCCTAAATGGATAATGGAATCATGAATAGGGGTTTTGAATTAAAAGCTTCTCCAAACTCCTGTAATATTCTCTTTAATCTCAAATATTCAGCTTATTGCACTGTGACAAAATTAGCAAGAGCATCAAAGGGTCCAAATCCTAAAACATCAATTTACCTTTTTGGTTGACTCACTAATTTTTTCTTCTTTATTTGCAACTTCTCAAATTGAAACTTCTTGGTAGACCTATCATAATGAGTGTCTTACATGGTCAAGATTTCTCTTCAACTGAAGTAGATCGTTCAGCAACCAACTCTTCCAGAAGAATTTGAGCTTATTACATTCTAGTCATTACACTTTCTAGGATTATAGTGTTATCTACCTCCATATCCATGGGTACTTTTGCATTTTGCAACCCTTTTTTACTCAAACTCTTGCTTTTAGATGATGAGTGTACATGTGACTTCTAAAACGAAATGTGAGGGGTGGTTCCTCCCCATCACCATCGCCAAAATGTTGGTTGTTACTATCCCCTCTTATCATATGTTTCCCTTTTCTTCGGTGTAGTAGAGGAGCTTTGAACATTTTGGGACAATTAAGTAGGATGGGAACTAGTGGGCCTTTTCCCTCTTCACTTTATTTTTCCTTTAATGTTAGTGCTTGCTTCAATAGTAACATGGTAGACCAAGGTAGGTATTCTGAAGACTTGGTTTTCTCTGTAATATTCCTAACTGGAAAATAATAGTAAATACCAAAAACATGAACTAGGAACAACAATTAAAATTAAAATCCAAGCACCCAAATCAGAACACCATATAAAATAAGCAGAATAAGTGAGCCATTTTATTAATCTCAAGAATGATTAATACAATAAGGAAAATATAATATGGGCTTTCTACTGCAAGCTATGCAAAACCCAGGTGAGACAACTCTGATCTTGAGGAAATACTGGTCCAAACTGGAACTGCACACTACCCAGGAAATTATTATTGATGCTACTAGAATGGGACTAAAGATTCTTCTCTAAAAAATTCCTGGATCACCCTAAAATTGCAGCCACAGGCTCCACTCCTCATACCCAAAAATACCCATAAATGGTTTGGCCCAAATCCAAGCCAAAATTGAACCCACAAAGTGATGCAAATTTACCAGCTAATAAGCAATACGACATGCTATAAGAATGAGGAATTCAGACCCAAATATTGCCCAGAAAATTCTGTAAAATTAGTTCGATAATCCTCTCAATATACCCACAAAAACCTATAAAGGGTTTGGGTTGAATCCATCGACCCCTGGTGACCCCCAACAAATGTGAATTTCCCAATATGGCCAGTAAATGCCCCATAGTTTTGATACTACTTAATTACACCCAAATCTATCACAGGAAATTTCTCCTAGTTGTGGATAAATTCTCTACTGATAAATACCTCCTATCTTGAGCCCTTATCTCTCCTCATTCCACTTCTCTAAACCCTTGTGCGGCATTTGGTCAATAGCTTTTGCGCCCTTGCCAAAAGATAGAGAAATCGACTCAAGTAATAGCCTCCAATCTAGCACGACAAATCGTTGTCCAAACTCTAGTCTAACAATAAGAAAATTCCCTGTAAAATCTTGGAGCCTCTAACCCACGCTTGCTCCCACAATGTGCTCTACAAAATACCTTTGCGGCCAAGAAAAATGCACTACTGAATAAACTCCTGCAATGATGTCTAATGGAAGCTCTGAATTTAGCTCCCCGAATTTCCTCACTAGGGAGATACTCGAAGTTCTCCAAAATGAAGGTGGAATTCTGCATGGAATTCCTGGTGCCAAACATCAATTTGGCCCTTGTGCTAAACAACTCCAAGAGAAGATGAAATATGAAGTGTAATAGCCAAAATATAATCCACAAAATGAGTCCATCATCCTTTTATAGTTTATCCTCATGCCTCTAGACTCCTTTTTTAATATTATTTTAGTAGTGGGGGCCATTTTCCATTAAGTTACTTTTGACGCCATTTAATAAAATAATAATTTCTCGCTATTCTCTAATAAAATAATATTAGCCACCTTTCTCCAATAATATTTTCCCCTTTTTAATTAATATTACTAAAATTGAGCAAAATTCCTTAATAACTCCCATGCTCACAAAATTGAGGATATTACAGTCCTCCCCACAAAAAATTTCTTGTCCTCAAGCAATGCTCGAACAAGCGCTCCCTCTCTCTGTTGACCCAAACTATAACTGCAAACAATATCGGTGTCCCAAATGTGCCACTGAGTAACTGTGAATCCATACACCATACAGTCATAAGTGAATCCCTTGGTACCAAGGTCCCAGGCTAATCTAAAAACTATGCCACCCTGTTGATGTTGCGCCATTCTGATTACACCTGACTACCCATCGAGCGCATACCATATCCTCCTCTCCTAGAACTTGATGGTGAAATATTGGTAAAGGCCAAATACATCCTATCCAGGCATCTCCATGATGTCAAAGCCTACCCATCCAAAGATAACAATTAACCTATGTAGCAATAGGGAAATTGCCTCGACATACGATGAATGCCTCTGTGAACCCCAATGTGTCAACCCAAGAGTGAGTTAGATCACTCTTTGCCATGACTCCCCTCATCAAGAGATAGAGTGATGTATCAACCAATTGAATCCTTAGATCCCGTAGCCAAACTTGTTTCCACATAACTCTGGCAACTGTTGGAATCTATCCATGCCTTATCTCTAGTCCCTGCATGCAGTTAATATATAGGCTCCATATATCATGAACTAATCTGATGCATGCTAAAATGCATTGTGCCTACCACTAAGTAGTACTAATGACCACTAGAAACCATATGTGCCAAATAGCTACCCCCTGAATGTTGCTAATAGATGGGTATCTGATACCTGCAATCGACTTAGTGTATGTGGATCCATCCTACTCTTTCCAGCCATCACCACTAATTTTTCCACTCTCCCTCTCAATAATGTTCCAACACAATGTCTGGAGCCCGAACACATACTGGAAAATTGCCTTAGCCTTACACGATATCCTTTTCTCATGCATGGAAAGAGTGACACATGTATCCCTCGTGACCATCTCCCCATGTGTAGGTTTAGTGATGAATTATATGCCACCTCTGCAGATGATCACCTCATCCGCCAACCTATGGTTGTATACTCATTCACCGATCCAGTGCCATGCTGAGAGGTCTCTCCCATAGTGTGTTGGGTGTCATCCAAATATCTTGGGTGAGCTCCATGTTCCATGTTGCTCGTGCCCAGAGTGTCAAAGGATAACCACCAAATAATTTGTGCATGTAAGTGATGTAGAAGAAGGACAAACATGTGAGTCCCCATGGATACCATTGAGTATCGCACATTTGTGTCCCTGTTGATCCTGACTGAACTAAACCTAAAGGTATGCACTATGTCCCCGTCCATAAGTCTCTAAGAAGGAAACCCTACAAGACTGCAATGTGTAACACCATATGCCCCTGCATACCACCAAGCATCCCTGTAATCCTTGGCAAGCCACTATACATCGCGACCTACCCATGTACACTGTTGGATACCCCTTGCTACTATTGCCCGATCCTGCATCATCTCATGTCCTACTATTGTCATTGTACCTAACACTCCTTGCAGGTAGTCAATGTGATGTGTGTCACTCCTCCTACTCCATAGTGTAAACCAACAGGCTATGGCACACCACCATGCATCTCTATGCTCCTTTGCAGGCCACTGCTCTTCACTGCATAGCCCTGCACACCACTAGATGCTATGGTCTAAAATTGGGTTTGTATGCATTAGGCCACATCCCTCTATATAACATTGGACCCTAGAACAAAACTTTGTGTAGTCCTTTATACCACTGCCTACTGTCGTACCACCCTGTAACATATGGTAGCCTGCATGTGTCAAAGTATATGCCACTCTGCTAGTGAATCCACCATGACACGCGTCATGTCTCCTCATCCATCCAGGCAGACCTGAATGGCCTAACTCCCCACCTTCTAGAGGGGATATATTTGCTATGTCGATCCTCAATGACCCTTGAGCCCAATACCTCAAGGGGAACACCATCTCCATATAATTCCCAGTCCAGTGGCCTACCCATGCCACCTCCTCCAACTAACTCCTACCATAGAATGCTAATCACCTACGACCCCATGTGAAACCAACATGCCAAAACAATGCATGGAGTTTGTCAAAGATTTCCTAGCCACTAGTGTCGACTAGAACTCCCATAAATAATGCATGCGCTCAATAATTGGGTCAACTACCTCATCAATGCCATAGCCATCCCACATGTTTGTTATCGGATAGGAAGCCCCACCTAGATCCCAATGCCAACCTGGGTCTCCAGTACCCTCGGTGTCTCAGAGATCCCACTAAGCTTCACTCCAGACTACAACCATCTCCATGAGTCCAACCCACTCCACCAAGTACCAACTCGAAATCTATTGCCATCCAACCCCAAGAGAGGTATTGAATGCATAAACTCCTACACATAGAGCAAGCCCTCCATCCTGCGAGTGTTGCACCCTATGCAACTTATGTCGCCTCATATCACCATCCTGGTCAACCCATAAAATCTGTCGAGGTGACTCTACATCTCTCTCCTCGTTATGCAAGGGTAGCCTAGCAATGCTACAAACCCCATCTATATGAGCCCAAAGAGAGCCATTGTCTAGAATTAATGCAACTATGTTGACGATTTGTGCATTTGTCTACTCTAAATCAGTGCCAAAAATATGATTGCTCATCCTCCTCCATCATGGGCTCAACATGAGCCTCCAACTGTTCCTCCATATACAACCCGACATGCAAGACATGCTCACCAGTCAGTTGTAGGTGGTTGTCGTCCTGAAGCTCTGTCATAGACCTGGATAAAAAATAAATTTTATAATAAAACAAAATATAAGATAAGAAACAAAATTCTATAAAACTAAAGTATTCATAATTTTTATAATATTAAGAAAATAAATAGTAAAAGTTATTTTTTCTCTTTCGATAACTATAAATTACACCCCATCCCAGCAACTAATCTAAGAGGACGAGTAGAAGAATTTTTAAAAATAAATTATTCTATATCCTTTTTAACTCTTGATCCACATGAATACCATGGGTTCTCATAAACTTGGAGCTCAAAAACAACTAGTAACTTGACCCAGTCAAGTTTACCTTAACTACTCAACAAAATTTAATAAAAATAATAATAACAAAGAATTTTTATTTTAACATAGGGTTATTTTCATTTTATTTTGATGGAGTTAAAATGTTTGCATTACATTACATTAATCATTATATTTAACTTTATTTTTATGTATTTTGACATAGTCAATGTGTTTAAAGGACAAGACATTACAACATCTCTTGCATAATGGGTCAAACAACACTAAGGTGAACAAACGATTACGCCTCATCCCAACGACTAAACTAGGAGGAGGGATAAAATACCTTTTAAAAATTAAATGGAAAGGTAAACAAATGATTACCCAAATTGTGAGGGGTGTCAGAAGATGAGACTTAATCAAGACATCTTTTCAATTGATTCATCATAGTCAGGTCTCCTAAATCCAAATCTATAAACCCTTTGTACAATATAATTTTCTTAATATTCCAATTACTTAAATGTTGACTTTTTTTCTTAGTATGTCAATTACCTAAATATTAGCAATTTTTCTCGAATAGATGGAGTTGTTTTATTTTTATTTTTAGGTAAAGTGGTTCATGAACTTCAGAGATCGGTGACTGATACGTTCACAGTATATTTGTACTAGGTAGATCCACCTGAAGGGATCACAAGCTCAACTACGAAGCCTAACCCTAGTAGTGTCGAGAGAATTGAACCTAAGACCTCTCAATAACAAAGGTGTTTTAATGACAATGACTCAACCAATTGCGTTAACCCTTGGGGCTCAAATAGATGGAATTTATCACCAATGATGAAAAAAAACTATAATCTATATAATATACATGATTATATTTTATGAAATATTGTGATGTTTAGTCTTAATAAGAAGTTTATAATTCCCTTTACAATACCAATCCAATGTTATCGATGATAAACACCTGTTGATATTTTTTTCTTAATTATTTGGAGTTTTAAAAATTCACTATAAATTTTATTTATATTTAAATTAGTATAGTTTTAGTGGGTTTAATGGTTAAGAGCTTGTGCCTCTTTGTATGAGGTCACAGGTTCAAATCCAAAAGAGAGTAAAGTATTTAAACCTCCATCGACTTAGGTCCCGTGTCCCATAAATAAGGGAGAACTAAAATTTTTTTATCATTGCAATCTATATGAGGCATTAAGTGGAGTGGTAAAAGACCCTTTGAAAAGTAAACATAAAGGTGAACAAATGATTAGCTAAGTTACCAAGGGCATTCAAAGTTAAGAGTTAAACCAAGGCAACTTTCTAATTCATTCATTCATCACAAGCTCTCAAAAATGTAGAGTTATCAACCCTTTGCACAATATGGCTTTGTTAACAAGCCAACTAACTACATTATTAGTAATTCTTCTCACATGGGAAATATTATTGTATCCAATATTTATTAAATAAATTTCAACCCATGTAATTTGTCTAAGTATGTCTATGTAACATTTTAAGTTTTATTAATATGGTAATGTTATTTTTTTATAAGGAGATCTCTGAGAAAACCCAGTGGAAAAGTTTCTTCAAACCTTTGTGCTACAATAGTCTTATGTTGTTACTCCCTCTTCCTATGGCGAATGCTAATGGAAGGAACGACAATCCCTCTTTCAACCAGATAGTCTCAGACGACCATGCGACTAGCAAGCAAAAAGTCTCGAATCTGGCTTCTTTTAGAGCTAATCAGATTCATGACTAGCCATATCTACAGCAACAAGCAAACCAAGCCAATATATCAAGGATAGGTAACTATTTATTAAAAGTAGCTACCGATCCTAAATATGAAGTTTGATCTAGCTACATCAGAGAGTTTATATTGTCCATGTAGGAGTATGCAGTCATAGGAAAATTCTTGGGGATATGGCCTCCAGAGAAAGCATTGTCCTGATGGATCCATATTAAGTGGAAGCCAAGAGGCCAAATCAAGCTCGAGCTTCGTGCCAAAGGGTTTTGTTACTGTCATATTTTGCTAACCTACAAGATCGCAACAAAGTATTTAAAAATGACTCATACTTCTTCAATTAGTCGGGTTATATCTTTGTCAGTGGATAGAAAGATTTAATCCAAATAAATAATATTTTATGACAAATCCAGTATGGATTTGCTTGTATTCATTGCCAATAAAACTATGGGAAGAGGATAGACTAGCTAGAATAAGGAATGCCCTTGGGAATTATGTCAAAGCATCTAAGGCCATGAAGCAAGGTTGATAGACGTCATATGCATGCATCTACGTTTATATGAATATATCTAAACCCCTTCCAAAATCCATAGATCTATATTTCAAGGATGAGTTGTGGAAGCAGTCAATTGATTATAAGCATATACCCTTCAGATGCAAAAAGTGTCATGAATGCAAGCACTCGCATCGATACTACCCAATAGTCAAGAAGACTGAAACCATAGAAACAACACCTATCCAAGTTGGAGATGGGTTTAAAATGGTAGATTGAATCTAATGGGGTAAAAAGCAAGTTCCCCCATGTTGAATTGCGGTGGAAAGGAAGGAAGAAGTGACAAATCAGTTTGATCTGCTAGCGTCACTAAGCATTGATGATAGCGTAGATCCAACCCAATCAGAGGATGTAGAAATGGGTGATAAGACGAGACCTTCCACGACCTCAAAATATGGGAATCATGCAAAAGTGTCAAGCACTCTAAGCCATGCAGCAACACCGTCCTCACCTCCAAAGACAAACACAATGTGTCAAATCTACCTCCCTTTGATTCCTTTGATCCACCATTATATATGTCGATTTAACTCCATGCAATGTCATAGGACATTTATTTGAATCTCGAGGAAGCCAATGAGATGGAAATGAACCTAGAAGAATTGAATCTACCATAATTGGCAGAGACCTAGCAAGGTAAGGAACCATTTACCCTCCCTAATCTAGAAAGTATCCATGGTAGGTCAAGCATACCTTAAAAACAAAAACATTGCAGCTAAATCGGGTTCAAGGTCTAGGTCTCTTGGGGTTCAAACAAAGACATTGAAAGAAATAGAAAAAATGCAAAAAGAGATGAAAAGATGAGGCCACAAAAACAAATTACAAAGGTTAGACGAAATAAGAGGTAATATGGAGTATTATGGGTGAGTCAAGGTCATCATGGAGGTATTTCGTGGCTCTAATAAACCTCGGACATGAAAATCATCTCTTGAAATATGAGAGGTCTTAACTACGATGAAAAACAAAGGCTCATAAAAGATAAATGGGTAGAAGAAAAACATATTGTAATGTTGATTCAAGAAACCAAAATTTTAGTGGAAACCCTAACTAGCCTAACTAAAAACTAGAGAAGACAATGTTCATCATTCGCAATATAAGCCTAGGGGAAATCCGGTGGAATAGAGATAGTGTGGGATGAACAAGAGGTCGGAATATGTTCTCTACATTTAGAATTGACAATACAAGTATAATTCATTGGCTCAAATGACTAGTGTTTTATCTCAAATGTATATGGACCAAATATACCACATGGAAAGGTTTTGTTTCTTTAGTTAATCTCCCATATAAGTATGTTAATTTCTCTAAATCTATGGATAATTGGAGGAGGCTTCAATCTAATCAAATCCTTAGATGAGAAGAAAGGGGGCATTCGTCAATTGGAGGTGTAGGCTACTTGTTTCCAGGAAATTATCAAAAGTCTCGAGCTTATAGGAATCAACATAGTCAATGGGGTTTATACCTGGAATAATAAAAGAGGAGGCCAAACAAATTACCTCCAAGATGGACTGTTATTTCACCACAGAGAATATCCTAGCTTAGGATGTATTCATAAAAGCCACCATACTCCCAATCCATGGCTCAGACCATTAGGAAACTAGTCTAAGTCTAGACTTGAAGACTCATCCCCTTAATCGCCCATTCATGTTTCAAAAATTCTAGCTCAAGCATCCGAAGATTCTTACAAACACTAAGAAATGGTGGGAAGAAATAGGAACTATTCAAAGGCTCAATAATTTTCTTCCTTTATAAAAAGTTAAAACATATCAAATGGCAATTAAAAGGTTTGAATAAGGAGACGTATAGGGATATTATAAAGTAAAAATGGAAGTTGGAGCTAAAAAGTTCAGGCATAAAACATGAGGCCATTGTGCAGAAGATTTGATTAAGGAAGAGGTGGCGACTCTTTGATATCTAGAGGAGTTCAGGAAACAAGAGGAAATACTATGGAGGCAAAATTCACAGATTCAATGGCTAAAGGAGCGGGAGAAGAATACAACCTTTTTCCAAAAATCTATGCTACAACATAGACTCTTTAACTAAATCGCTTCTCTGAATGGATCAGATGGCCTGTTGAGAAGGAAAATCCCCTCTGCAGATAAAGGTGATCCCTCTAGCCCAATGAGTGGGTCTAGCAACAAACTAAACAAACTAACATACACTTTCCTAGCTTATGTTTGACAAATGTAGACAGAAGGAGAAACCTACCTTATTATGATGCTAATCGCTTGATCCTTAGAGGTGGCTTTGAATATTTCGCTCCAAGCCTTGCTCCTTGGGTGTTCTTCACGTCCGAGTACCTGCAAGGAATATCAAATTACTATGCAAGATATGAGAGCATACATAAACTACTTAACATATCAAGGAACATTAAGCTAACAGCATAAACATTTACACAATTATGGAAAGTGAACATCATATGTATGTATTAATAATATAAAAAGGGAAGCATACAACCTATGCCTTGATGTTGGAGACATCCTTTTGTTGGATGTCCAAGTCCAAGAAAAGACTCTTCAAGCACTCCTTCTCCAAGCTAGAATGGGTAGCATGTAAGCATAATCTCAGCATAGGGATGCAACAATCAATGACCAACCATTTGGGGATGGAAGGGACAAGGAGTTATGGATCCAAAAAAGAGGGAGGAAGGTCAACATCTCAAGGGGGAATCCCATGATGATAAGGTCAAGAGGCCCAAATGAGAGAGCTCGACCATATCAACAACAACCAATATCCAGCATGTTATTCCTGAAGGTTCTAGTGATTGAAGCTTCTCCTCTAGTTTGGGAAAAGTTGTTAGAAGAGGTTCAACGTGGGTTTTCCTATGAAAACCCACGCTATCACTGCAAGTGTAAAACTGAACAACCTACCATCAGCACGGGTAAGCAGTGGAGAAAAATACATTGATGCCAAAAATAAGGTTTTTAGGCAACCTTCTCTAGAATGGATTTAGGGCAGTTTTCCTTTGATTCTTTAGGGAGGTTTTGGTTTGTATATCATGATGGATATGTTGCACAGTAGTCAATGTTTTTTCACTTCGGGATATGGTAAGGGAAGTGAATAGGAGATATGACAAAATATTGTATAACATATGTCCCCTAAAGCATGAAGGTAGAAAAGGGAGTGATGGCTCAGATGCTTTACAATTCAGTGCAAGGTGGTGGGCTCCAGTATTGTAGCAATAATGCTACAACTCCTGGGGCTTCCTATCTCTAATTTTATCAACCCGGTAGTTCGTACAAACTTGGAAGCGACGGTGCTGTATGCACAAGTACTAGCTCTTGTCACAGCTGTCACTTGGTCAGGTGGCACAAGTCCGCTAGGGCTCAAGCCAACTTCTATATGCTCTCAGAAGAAGCTTTCTAAATGATGGACGAAGGCTATCTCAAAGGAAATTAATCTACTTTGCAAAAATGAACTGAAAGCCAACCAAAACATGGAAACCCTAATCTGACTAGCTTAATCTCTATGATGCAATGGTGGGAGTGCAAGTGTCTAAGAATGATGCCATTACTGCTAGTGATATGAAATGCATGAACTTAAACTACTTCCATTGAAAAGAACATTGTTTTTGTATTTTTGCTTAAGTGGTTGGAGTGATTATGGTTGTGTTTCTTATTAGGGTTTGGCTGTGCAGAGGTGGTGCGAAGGGAGAGAAAGCTCGGGAAAGGTCTGGAGGGCTAGAAGAGGTCCCAGGGGATCCCTAGCATCAGTCCACAGAAGTCTACAACATTCAGGTGCTCGGCAACCGAGTTTGCAGGCTTCTACAGGATGTCTGCAGGGGATCCTACAGGAAACTCAGGAATTCTACAAGAAGTCTGCTAACTTCTACAGGATGTCCTACCGTGGGAGTTTTGGGTGATGGTGAAGTGATGGAGTGGTATGGGTGGATAGTTAAGATGGAGATGGAGCTTGTGATGGCTCAGGGGCAGAGAAATAAGATGGAGAAAGAGTGCACGAAGTTGGTTGGTGGATAGAAGGATGGAAGCAACGAAAGGTCAAGAAAATGGAGCTACGTGGGCAATGGAAGAGTTGGAAGGTAAACGAGCTGAACAGAGGTCGAGTAGGTGGCTTTAGGCGTGGTTAAGAAGAAGAAGAACACGATAAAGTGATGCTATGCAGTGTAAAAGAAACAAATCCTCTATATCTTGCACAAAACCGAGAATTCCATCAACCTATTCTAACTGTGCTATTAAACCAATGAACAGCAATGTGAATCGTGAAGAGAAGTCATGCATGGAGTTGTAATGAAGAAGTATGGCTCAAGATCAGAGTGCATGGATGGTTCTATGATTAAAATGACTGTGTTGCAGCTTGCATAAAAGTGGAAAAAGACTGCGTTTTTTTGGTGGTTGGTACAGACTGCACCCCAATCTCTAAACAGAGATGGCAGTGAAGGCACTCTCAACCTTTTCTTGGAGCTCCACTGAATTACAATCCTCCTATTCTAATCTAAGCAACTGAAAGCGATTTAACCATAAGCTAACCCTACTCAATCTCATTAAAGAAATCAAATCAGCAGACTGTGTTCTTGAAATGCATGTCAAACAAAGAAACAAAGTGCTGAAAAGAAAGGCAAATAACACTACAAAGAAGAGGAGGTCTATTGCTCTCAGGTTGGGCCCTAACCTGAGAGCTATAGCTCCCTTAAAAGCTCAGAATTAGATCCAAATCTGCTTGCCTTTATTCATAATCAAGAGTCTAATGTCATGCCAAAACTGGCTTACAAAAACAAACACCGAGCTGTAGCTCGTGCTCAGAAATTACAATATCAGTTCAAAAGTTCAAAAAGCTCCTATCAAAGGCTACGTCCTTCATATTTATACACAATGAAGATCAAGCTGGCTTCCTCCATTCGTGGAGCTTGGCTGTCCAACTGAAAGTCAAACTGCTGATCCTGTAGAATCCGTTGGCTGCCTTTAAGCTCGGTGGGGAGAGTTGTTGGAGCTCGGAGTTAAGGTGAAAATCACGAGGAAGGTCATCAAGACTGTGGACAACCTCCCTATGAACCCGCAATGTCACCTTTGTTGTCTCCTTGTCTCCATTTGTGTGGTCTTTTGCTCTCTTTAATGCCAAAAACCTGAAATCATCATGTATTAGCCACATAGATATAATGCTTGCCCTTCTTCCTACAAATAACACGAATATACTAAGAAATGAATGCATAAGTGATAAAAGATGAATGGTTGAGCAAGGTAAGTAGGCCAAATGAGCCCAAACTGTACCAAAAATTGGGGCTCATCACAAGGGTGAGAACAACATCATTAGGAGATTTTCAAATCAAGCATATACATATACATGTACATATCTGACATCTCTGATGATCATGCCTAACGATATAGGAATATGCATCTAATAATACATGAATCTGTGGTATGGATGCAACCATCCAGATAAAAGGGATCATGTGCAAAGATCCTCGGTATGGTCGCAACCATCTGAATAGAAAGGATCATGAATATGGACCCACGGTATGGTCGCAACCATCCGTCTAGAGGAAACATGTGTACAATCATGAATAACTCATAACTCCACGCAAATTGGAATTCATCAAACAAAATCCAATGTCTTGCACTCCATCTCGACCCGATCAATGTACGAATTCTAACATGCGAATAGATGCGTCGAAGTCGAGCATGATGACAACCATTAACAAGCACAAGAGAAACCACCAATGATGACAATGACTCTCAAGTTACAATCAACACAATCCACAACTGTGAATAATGAAGCTGGAGTCGAACACCCATGGAATCATCCAATCGAAGGTCAATGATGTAAACTTGTTGTAGAATGCGAAGAACTTTCCATTGAGGCATGCAAGCTCCAAGGTACTGGAAGAGAGTTTCTAGATCATCTTCCCGGATGATGAGCTAAATTTGGCAGGAAGTGATCCATCGAAGGAGGGCCATAATGAATCCCACATCATCGACATGAAACAAAAGGATGTAGTAAAGTAGATAAGTGTGATCCAGGACTAAAGCAAAAAGTCAGATAATGTATAGGCAGTAAAGAACTGAATATAGGACTTCTCTTGAACATATCAGCGACACAACTTTGGATTTTGGTAGCATTTGACTCAACATAGGATCAGAGGTCATGATGACGGAATGGTATGATCATATGAGATAAAAAATGGATTCCCCAAACCCAGGAAAGAAAGTGAACAAGTGAGGATGTCCCAAACCCGAAACGAGTAACAGATCAGTGTCATGTTCAAGAGCGAAATGTTGCCTTTACAGGATACAAAAGATGAATGCTTTCACTTTTCCCCCACCATTTCTGGCGAGTACCCCATATATTTTTTATTGCAAGCTTAAAGGGGATAACATATGCTTGCCATATAAGTTCACCCTTCGGATGAATCCATCCTAGTAATTTTTACGAGACCTAGGAAGGAGGAACTCGGCCTCGTCATGGTGATAAGTCCTGCGTCATTTAAGTTTTACGATTCTGATGGAGGTGAAACTCGATATCTTTTTTATGTTTAGAGAGTTTGTAAAAGAAGCGAAAAAAGCAAACTCCAAAGGTCCCTTTTCATAAATTGTCTCTTGAAACCGTAAAGGTAGAAAACGATATCCAAGAGAACCTCATAGCCATGTTCGACTAAGGTATTCCTTTTTCTTACAATAGTCTATCTCAATCTGCAAAAGGGTTAAACTTATACTGAGTAGACGTCACTTCATTTACTTTTATGAGTTCGAAACGACAAGTACTCGACAATATTTTCATTTTTTGAGAGCCAGAAAAGAGCTTAAAGTTGACTCCAGGGGGTCACTTTTTCGTTTATTATTAACGAGTCCAAAAAAATGATAACATAAAACTCATTGAATCAGTAAAGATAAATCACCGTCACCAAGAACATATGACCTGTCACTGCACAAGGAAAAACACATTACCGTCTTCGAGGAACATATTAAAAAATGAGTGAAATATGCACTAATTTGGTAAAAATATTATTTAAAAACTATAATTAGGGAAAAAAGTAAGTTATTTTTACCATTTTACCAATTTCCAATTGTGAGAGCATTTTTACCTCGTTTTACCTCAATTTTCAGGCAAGTAGCACAATCAATCCAGGACACCATTTGTCGAGCTACTTGTTGCAGGTAAGAGATTTGTCCTTTCCCTTCATTTTGGTAGTCATTTTATGCATTTTCATACAAAGGATAGGATGCAAGGAAGACTTGCAAAAGCATTACATCGTGGGTGACCAGTGCGGGTTTCACCCATTGGACTTGCGTTTCTCACCCTGAAGTCAGTGAGGCACTCGCACTAGCAGCACAAGAAAATTCCTAAACAGACGCGTTGGTGCCGAGGTAAAAAAAATTGAAGTGAAATCTTCCATGTAAAATAGTTAATCTTGGATTTTCTCTCCTTTGATGCTCATGAAATGTTGGTTTGTTGATTTTTTTCACGATAACTAGTCCAAAATAGTGATTGAATGGAAATAGAGGAGTCATGAAGCTGGAGACCATCAGGCTATGCAAGATGAAGATTGTATCGATGCCCTACAAGCATGTGGATTTCTCAAGTTCTTCATGATTCTCGGGATTAGAGCACAACCAGAGTTATTGCAGCACTTAATCAGTTGGTGGGATGTAGATCGCCAATTGTTTGTGTTTGGGGATCAAGAGATAGAAATAGAGGTCGCTGACATTTATTTCATTACTGAGTTGTCCGAAAAGGAACAACGAGTGTAGTTATATGGATCATGTACTAGGGGGGAGAGCACGGATATGCTCATTGTGAGGCATTGTCCAGAGGCCAAAAAGGGTAACAACGGGAAAATTGACATAATGAAAATTACCAACCTCCCACTACGAAAAATCTTACACACTATGGCCTGAATAGTTGGGATGCAAGAACTGCATGAGGCAACAAAGTCTCATTTCCAATATGCGATCGAGTGCCTAAATCCCACAGTTTTGAATTGGTGTGAAGGTTTGTTGGTGTGCATGAAGTGCCAACTAACCAAGTGCAAGTCAGGGAATCTGAAACAATTTGGTTTCAGATCTATTTTGGTGATGTTCATCCTGGAACATGTGCCATTGTTCTGCTATTAATGGTTGGAAGTGGATCCACCAGCGCCCAGAGATCCACGATTACTTAGATGGGGAGAGTTGATGTCGCGACATAGGGGCTGTCAACATATGTCATTCCCTCTAGAATTTTTTGGATGGTTGCATCAGTAGCTAATCATGGTCGATGATTGGGCATATATAGGAACGGATTTATGAGGAGATCTAGATCTTCCACTCCCTCCAGGGGCACAATGGACTGATTCAGGTAAAAAACTATTTTGAAGTTCTTGAAGTTTTTATATTTTTTTTTATGTGTACTGAGATTTGACTTATAATGTTGTGCAGATGTTGGACCAGAGAGACCTCCAGGGGTTTCTCCAATATCTAGGCGAGTGGCACACCAGATTGAGGAGGCTCCTCCATATGTGGAGGGAGAAGATCCTATCGTCGAGGTAGAGCGCAACCTAGAAGTTTTAACCAGGGGGATTCTAGAGTATGCCTCAATCGATGAGGTGCCATTATGCTACCAGAGGCACACTGTAGGGGTTTCCGCCAGACTGTGTCGGCTGCTAGGCTAAGTCATTAGGGTTGTCTCGTGCTATCATGAGCACCATGTGGGAAAATAGCCAACTTCTAGTTTACTTTTTGCACTATGTAGGCTTATAAATCCATGTGTCTCAGAACACAAATTTTGTTATTTTGATGTAGCAAACTCTTTTGCAAACACTCGCTATATATATATATATATGTTTTCCTGTTTACCATATCTAATATGTGATGTTTTATGATTTACAAGTTTCACAAATGTCTATCTAACACATAATTAGCCAATGCATATGTTAATGTGTTCATGTGTCTTGGAATATGATGATAAGTAATAAAATCAAATTCTCGTTCCAATAAACGAACTCACAAATACATTCTCAAAATTTGAGGGTTTATCACTGAATACACTTGCTATATATATATATATATATATATATATATATATATATATACATGTTTTCCTGTTTACCATATCTGATATGTGATGTTTTATGATTTACAAGTTTCACAAAAGTCTATCTAACACATAATTAGCCAATTCATATGTTAATGTGTCTTGGAATATGACGATACGTAATAAAATCAAATTCTCGTTCCAATAAACGAACTCACAAATACATTCTCAAAATTTGAGGGTTTATCATTGAATATTGTCCATTAAGTTGTAGCACAATGAGTTGCGAATCAAGTTTTACGATTAACTCTCTAATGCCAAGAGTAATAGCTTCTGACAAAAGTTTGATGACCACACTATATTCGACAATGTTATTAATCGTTCGACCTAAACATATACCTTGTAAATTCACTAACTCACCATTAAGGTCATAGACTGCCCATGCAACAAAAGATAGATTATGTGTACTGCGACAAGCACCATCAGCAAAACCGACATAATGGTTCGATGACATCTGCAAACCAAGTAGAGCACGAGGTAAGCAAAGGAAAAGGTTTGCAAAAGCAAACTAACACACCAAAATCACACTGCACACTAGTGAAAACACACTAATGTACATGAGTATTTACACGAAAAATGCGTAAAAAATTTCAAATGGAGCCCATTTGCGAACTCGAGTAATCAATCAACAGAGAATAAAAGTGAAGTTTCACCGTTGGCATGACGTGTAAGCATAAACTCGGCCAAATAGTGGAATAACACACATAAATGATAATGCCCCCATGCCCCCCGAATGAGTGAGGGTTACGAGTCATATGATGAATTCCCCATTGCGATAATGGGTGAACGGTAAAGACTCGATGAGAAGATCTCATAAAAGAAGGCAATAAAACCTTAATCTCATGGTAAGAAAAATATGCACCCATTTGAAAGATTTTGACAATCTTAGGTTGGACCAAAATGTCAATGGGCAAGGTAGCAATAATGTTCCCCATGTTTCCCTGAGACACAACTTCATGCACCAATATGGGCGTTTGAAGTGGATGGGTGAGTGTACAGGAAACAAAGGTATCCAGACATGATGAAATCTCTCCAAGACTCGGGAGAAATGAGGAACTATGATGAACATCATTCCAGGGAGTTTCCTTAAGAGACATAACCTTGGTGATACTCTCGTCAGTGGGAAATGTCTCGTTCAAGGGATTTGGAGAATCCCAAGAACCAAGCCAAGGGGATTGGGAATATGCGTCTAGATGCATACTAAGAGTAGCATGACTTTCAAAAGCGGTCGCCGAAGCAAAAACAACAACTTGATAAACTTTTTTTGCTAGGATGAGCGGTATAACATCACTAAAAGAATCAACCTGATCGGGAGATGGAATGATCCAAGGATCATAAGAAGTAGATATCATGTTGGCAGAAGCGACATGAGGAGGTGGGAGGGAAAAAGTTCCCATAAGAGTAGAGTCTTTAAGAAGACTCGCCCCAATGCTCTCATAAGGAATGTCAGTGTTTCCCACATATGACATGTTGTCATTCGAAGAACCGGAAGAGAAAAGGGCTAACTGATCAACATTGACTATTTTCCCTTCATGAGGAAAATGGAGCACATAGAACAATGAAGAAACCACACAAAACATAGCATGAATCCAACTTCGTCCAAGTAGAAGGTTATAATTCAAATTTGCATCAATGACTTCTACTTCTAATTCGACAATTTTCCCTTCCAACAAGATGGGCAAACTCATGAGAATACCGTCAGGACGAGATCCTCTACCATCAAAGGCTTCTAAGGTGTTCGGAGACTGGTTAAGAGGCAGAGAGCCTATAGCTTCCCAGCATGAAACATACATGATGCAAGTGGAAGAACCCTCATCAATCACATTCCAATGAATCGTCTTCCCTTTTATAATGACTTCGATAAAAAATAAAAGTTGATGGGGAAGACGAGGTACATGATTTTCCAGGTCAAAAGTAATCAAATTTGAATCTGTATGGTCAATTCTTCCTATGGCGGATAGTAATGCTTTCCGCTGCGTTGGACAAGTTTGGAGAACTTCCAAGGCAAACATCGTCGAATCCGCTTGAGCCAAATCTTTGACAATATTTTAATGTTGGGCAGCTCACGCATTCGGATTATAAGAATATTTCTGAAGGAAACCCTTGGGAGGTGGTCGAATAATAGAGTCATTACTAGGTCTCTCAATATGAAGAGGACCGGAACTTGGCGGAGCAGAAGTAGAAGGTGTATCAGTAACTTCTTTCTCCACAGTTTGTTTTTTAGGAGTTTGATAGTCTTTTGACCGAGTGGCAACAAAAATACGCATTGTTCCACTCATGTAAGAACCCGAAAATGTGGAACATTGCGGTTGTTCTACCAATTGGGTCTGTGTGATGGGAGAGGTTATTTTAGTACAACCAGTGTCCCTGAGTGCCTTTTAACAAGCGACTAACTTTTGCATGATGGGGAAAATCCTTGGTATAGTGGTCTTCCTCACAAATGAGGCAAGGATATTTGGGCTTACATTTGATGCATCATCAACAGATGACTTTGGAGGATCTTGTTTTGGGGTATCATATTTTGATTTTCCTTTACCCTTCTTTTTACCTTTGGAGGCTTTGTCGGTCGTGGTAGATTGAATGACATTAACCTCATAGGTTTTACCAGGATTTGGAACGGGATTCAAAGACGATTGGATACAGAATTCGAAATGGATTTTTGCTTCGAAGAAGCTTTACAGGAAGTTTGAGTCACTGATCCAATAATCCCATCGATCGGTGGTACATCTGGAGGTTTAGAAGACGTTGGATCCATAGATGGTCTCGGAGCATTGGGCAAGAGATCATATAACATGCTAGATTGGGAATACACCAAATATAAATATTAGGCATAGGGCAATGGCTTGATCTTCGGTTACACAACCTCCCATTGCTATGTCTGCAACAATTTTTTTGACGAATGATTTGGTAAACCATTAAGTTAACAACTCATTAGGTATATCAAACTCAATAAGGTGACGCCGATGTCTCCATTCATGGATATGATTAGATATGTGGGTAGCAGTATTATGTTTCAAATTCGTAAGGAGATGGGTACTTTTCTCATAACGAATCACTAACTGGAAGTGAGTGAGGAAGGCCATTGCCAAAGAATTGAAGTCTTAATAAGCACCTCAAGGTAAATTGATGTACCATTTCACAGTAGGACCCGTAAGGGTGTGCTGAAAAAGACGTAGACAAACAAAATAATCAACCCAAGAATTAGATGAACACCATAAATGGTAAGTCATAACATGGACCTGGGGTCTTCTCCAGATTTTCCTTCGAATTTAGGACAATTGGCATGAATCTTAGTGGGAACTGGAGGTCAATAGGATGAATGAAATATAGAATCATTAGTGAGTCTTGACACATCCGATAGTTCTAAACTTCGTCCAAGTAGAAGGTTATAATTCAAATTTGCATCAATGACTTCTACTTCTAATTCGACAGTTTTCCCTTCCAACAAGATGGGCAAACTCATGATAATACCGTCAGGACAAGATCCTCTACCATCAAAGGCTTCAAAGGTGTTCAGAGACTGGTTAAGAGGCAAAGAGCCTATAGCTTCCCAGCATGAAACATACATGATGCAAGTGGAAGAACCCTCATCAATCACATCCCAATGAATCTTCTTCCCTTTTATAATGACTTCGATAAAAAATACAAGTTGATGGGCAAGACGAGGTACATGATTTTCCATGTCAAAAGTAATCAAATTCGAATCTGTATGGTCAATTCTTCCTATGGCGGATAGTAATGCTTTCCGCTGCGTTGGACAAGTTTGGAGAACTTCCAAGGCAGACATCGTCGAATCCGCTTGAGCCAAATCTTTGACAATATTTTAATGTTGGGCAGCTCACGCATTCGGATTATAAGAATATTTCTGAAGGAAACCCTTGGGAGGTGGTCAAATAATAGAGTCATTACTAGGTCTCTCAATATGAAGAGGACCGGAACTTGGCGGAGCAGAAGTAGAAGGTGTATCAGTAACTTCTTTCTCCACAGTCTGTTTTTTAGGAGTTTGATAGTCTTTTGACCGAGTGGCAACAGAAATACGCATTGTTCCACTCATGTAAGAACCCGAAGATGTGGAACATTGCGGTTGTTCTACCAATTGGGTCTGTGTGATGGGAAAGGTTATTTTAGTACAACCAGTGTCCCTGAGTGCCTTTTTAACAAGCGACTAACTTTTGCATGATGGGGAAAATCCTTGGTATAGTGGTCTTCCTCACAAATGAGGCAAGGATATTTGGGCTTACATTTGATGCATCATCAGCAGATGACTTTGGAGGATCTTGTTTTGGGGTATCATATTTTGATTTTCCTTTACCCTTCTTTTTACCTTTGGAGGCTTTGTCGGTCGTGGTAGATTGAATGACACTAACCTCATAGGTTTTCCCACGATTTGGAACGGGATTCAAAGACGATTGGATGTAGAATTCGAAATGGATTTTTGCTTCGAAGAAGCTTTACAGGAAGTTTGAGTCACTTATCCAATAATCCCATCGATCGGTGGTACATCTGGAGGTTTAGAAGACGTTGGATCCATAGATGGTCTCGGAACATTGGGCAAGAGATCATATAACATGCTGGATTGGGAATACACCAAATATAAATATTAGGCACATGGCAATGGCTTGATCTTCGGTTACACAACCTCCCATTGCTATGTCTGCAACAATTTTGTTGACGAATGATTTGGTAAACCATTAAGTTAACAACTCATTAGGTATATCAAACTCAATAAGGTGACACCGATGTCTCCATTCATGGATATGATTAGATATGTGGGTAGCAGTATTATGTTTCAAATTTGTAAGGAGATGGGTACTTTTCTCATAACGAATCACTAATTGGAAGTGAGTGAGGAAGGCCATTGCCAAAGAATTGAAGTCTTAATAAGCACCTCAAGGCAAATTGATGTACCATTTCACGGTAGGACCCGTAAGGGTGCGCTAAAAAAGACGTAGACAAACAGAATAATCAACCCAAGAATTAGATGAACACCATAAATGGTAAGTCATAACATGGACCTGGGGTCTTCTCCAGATTTTCCTTCGAATTTAGGACAATCGGAAATGAATCTTAGTGGGAACTGGAGGCCAATAGGATGAATGAAATATAGAATCATTAGTGAGTCTTGACACATCCGATAGTTCTAACATTGCTAGAAATGGAAATTGTGGGTTGAAAGGCATGGGAGGCCTTTGTTAAGGCCCATCTTGTGGATTCCATCCTTGTTGGTATGGGTTCTACCCCCAAAGTGGTGGATTTTGACCATAAGGAACTTGATATTTCCCCCACTGAGGGGTATTCTGACCATACAAAGGTGGATTTTTCCCCCACAAGGGTGGGTTTTGACCAGGGTATGGTTGATACTAACCCGCCATAGGCCGCTGAGAACCATAAGGTGGCTAAACAACTTGCGAGGCATATGGATTATAAGGTTGTTATTGCAACTTTTGACCCTAGTGGTAAAATTGTTGGCCCTGATACTGCAGGGGTTGACCTTGTGGCTGCAAAGGTTGACCTTGTGGCTGCAAGGGTTGACCTTGTTGATATAAGAGTTGGTTTTGATGTTGCAAGGGTTTTCCTTGCTGCTGCAAGGTTTGTTGGTAAGTCCATTGTTGCGCATAAGGTCCTTGTTGTACAAAAGGTTGTTGTTGTTGTTGAAAAGTTCCTTGTGGAATTTGTTGAGTTCCTGGTTGGTACTATTAAGTTCCAACTTGAATTTGACTAGATGCCTCAAATGAGGGATCTAAACTAGGTTGCATTTGGGGACCTGCCTATTTAGTAAATGGTGGATTTTGAGGTTGTTGAGAGCCATATGGAGGGTACGGTTGCTGGTAGGGTATCTTAGCCAAAAGACATTGTTGATACGGGATATGGCCTGATCCAGATGGAATTGATGATCCACCAGGATAAGGTACACTGCTAACATTTTGGCTACCTTCGGTAGCGTGAAGTTGAGGTGCATTCACATAAGCTCCACAACGAACAAGAGGTATATGATGCTCTCTTTGATTTTAAAATGTTTACATGCAACTAAACTTCAACTAAAGCAAAACGAAGTTTTTGATTCAAAATACTCCTAATGCAAACAAGGCATCAACCAAAGTAACAACAAACTCAAAGCACTCAATGAAAATGTCTTTCACTTTCTCTTTCAAATAGATAAGCAAATATACTCATTTCAATTTGCAAACCAAACAATGTAATATATGTTTGATAAATGACAAAGATGGATTTCAAATGCAAGATGACCTAATACACATGAAAAACAACTTTGCACAAGACAAACCGAAACCAATGTAAGTCAATGTTTCAAGTGATTTCACCAGATGAACAAACCTAATCATTCAACAAACCAGAGACCCAAAGACACTCACAAGCAGCAAGTGACAATCAAATGACCTATAAACCCTAAAATCAATCCAATTGCACTCAAACACTTGAAAGTTCAAAGGAGTAAGAATTTGCTAATAAAATGAGATAATCAATCAAAACATCAACAAAATCCAATCATGCAGGACAAAATAAAACCTTAGGGGCTTAGGCACACTATGGTTTGATAGAGAAACCCTAGATTTTTGCCAATCTCAGGTATCAATGAGGTTGTTAAAGCCAAACTGGCGCTGAACAAGGGATCAACATGATTGTTTTAATAAAAAGTGCGTTGGGCGAGGAAAAAGACAAAAAATAAAAATAATTTCACAAACACTTCCAAACTGAGCACTCTAAGATATCAACCAATGATTGTGTAGACCTATATCAATCCAAACTAATTGAGAAAATGATGGTTGGTCAAACTGATCAAGTGATCAGTTGAGAAAGGAGGATGAACACATTATAGCTTCCCTAGTTGAGTCGACATTTTGTTGTGAAGGCAAATCCCCTCTGCGGACAGAGGTGATCCCTGTAGCCTAATGAGTGGTTCTAACAACAAACTAAACAAACTAACATACACTCTCCTAGCTTATGTTTGACAAATGCAGAAGGAAGGAGAAACCTACCTTATTTTGATGCTAATCGCTCGATCCTTAGATGTGGCTTTGAATCTTTTGCTCCAGGCCTCGCTCCTTAGGTGTTCTTCTCGTCTGGGTACCTGCAAGAAAGATCAAAGTAATACGCAAGATACGAGAGCATATATAACATACATCAAACATAAACTACTTAACAGATCAAAGAACATTAAACTAATAACATAAACATTTACACAATTATAGAAAGTGAACACCATATGTATGTATTAATAAGATAAAATGGGAAGCATACAAATTATGCCTTGATGTTGGAGACCTCCTTTTGGTGGATGTCCAAGTCCAAGCAAAGACTCTTCAAGCACTCATTCTCCAAGCTAGAATGGGTAACATGTAAGCATAATCCTAGCATAGGGATGCAACAATCAATGACCAACCATTTGTGGATGAAAGGGAGAGGGATTTAGGGATCCACAAAAGAGGGAAGAAGGTCCACATCTCAAGGGGAAATCCCATGATGATAAGATAAAGAGGCCCAAATGAGAGAGCTTGACCACATCAACAACAACCAATATCCATCTCCATGTTCTTGAAGGTTCTAGTGAGCGAAGCTTCTCCTCTAGTTTGGAAAAACCTGCTAGAAGAGGTTCATCACGGGTTTTCCTATGAAAACCCACACTAGCAGTGCGAGTGTAAAACTGAAAACCTTCCATCAGCACGGGCAGGCAGTGGAGCAAAACACGTTCGTTCCAAAAATAAGGTTTTTAGGCAACCTTCTCTAGAATGGATTTAGCGCAATTTTCCTTTGATTCTTTAGGGAGGTTTTGGTTTGTATATCATGATGGATATGTTGCACAGTAGTCAATGTTTTAGCACTTCAGGATATGGTACGAGAAGTGAACATGAGATATGACAAAATATTGTGTAACATGGTCGTATGTTGGAATCTCATCAGGAGATTTCACAAGAATCAATCCACTATTTTCGACACACCCTCTTAGAACCTATAGGGAATAGAAAAGAATCAATTAGGCATGTTACCCGAAACATCCCCTTGCTTATAACAACAAAGAAAAATGAGGCACTTCTTTGGTATATTACATAGGAGAAGGTTTAATTGATTATAAAAGTGATGCCCCTCAAGAAGGCCCTTCGTCTGAACGGATTCACTATCAAATTCTTCCACGCTTGTTGGTCGATAATTGGGGACGATGTCTAGAAGGCTGAGGAAGAATCTAGAAGAGAAAAAATTATTCTTGAAGCACTAAATGCCACATTCTTATCCCTAATCCCAAAAAATTAGAAGGCAGAGATGCCTAGTGAATACTAACCAATTGCATTGTGCAATGCAACGTACAATGTTATAAGGAGGACCATCTCCAATCGGCTTAAGCCTCTCCTTCCCAAACTCATCTCCCCAAAGCAAACAAGTTTCTTTGAAGGAACACAAATTATCGATGGAATCATGGTGGAACCTAAAGCTATTCTCTCATTGAAGGCCACAAAAAGAACTAAGGATGGTGCTCAAGTTAGAACTATCTAAGGTGTATGATAAGTTGAATTGGAATTTCTTGTGTATTGCTTTAAAAGCCTTTGGATTTACAGATGACTACATTAAGTGGATAGCTAATCTGGTTTCCTTAGTGTCCTTCTTAATTATGATAAATGATTCTCCATCCACACCCTTTTAGTACTTGAGGGGGATTCAACAAAGGGATCATCTTTCCCCTTTTCTATTCATTCTTTCAATGGAGGGATTTGGTCAAATTTTTAAGACAACAATCATAGAGAGAAAAAATAAAGGTCTCCGACTATTTGGAGAAGATATACCCTTAACCCACTAGCCATTCGTTGACAATATAATGGGCCTAAGGATACCAATGATACAAGAAGCGTGGAAGTTCAACAAGATCCTGGACATTTTTTTGACGAATTTTGGTATGGAAGTAAACAGAACCAAGTCCCAAGTATTGTTCTTTAACACTCCTATGAATGTGTAGACGCATCTTGCCAGAGGAAATCCATATTAATTATATCCCTTCACAATACCTTGGTGAAACTCTAGTAAATAGTTAGCTCCAATGGAGTGTGGGGGAAGAATTGTTAACAAAAATGTAAAATAAATTATCTCGTTGAACCTTCAGATCCTTAAATATGGCAGGTCGCTTAGTGCTTCTCAAATTTGTGTTACAATCCCTACCTATGTATTTGTGTTTTGTAATGATGCCTCCTACGCCCATTCTTCAGGAACCGCAAAGAATTTAGAGAGCTTTCTTATGGGATAGTTCAGGATTAGAAAAAAAATGGCCCCTAACAGGGTAGGATAAATTGTGTCGACTAAAAATGAAGCGAGGGTTGGGACTCTGTGACCTAACAACAATGGCTACAGTGCTTGGGGTGAAGATTTAGTGGAGATGGCTTCAAGGAGGGATAGACCTTTGGAATAGTATATGTAAATGGAAATATAACCCTATAATACCTCCATAACAATTAATTAGATTAAGTGAATTTTCTCTAAGATCATTAATCTAGACTCTAGCTAAGAAGGGTATAGGTTTGATACAAAAACATTAATTCTAGGAAGTCAAGAATGGGAGAACATCAAAGTTTTAGGATGACTAATGGAAATAAATGCCAAAAATGGGCAATCAAGTGAAGCTGGAAGAATTGAGAACACAAATGACTACCCAAGGTAAAATTAAATTAGAGGATCACTACGAGGATATGAAGAATCAACAATGGTGAAATGGTTGATCCCAAAAAAATGGAATCTCAAGCCAATGGATGAAATTTGGCAAATCTTCTGGAAGGACCTACAAAATCAGAGGACCCAATTCTCATTGCAAAAATATAAGCTCAGATGGCGCCATGACTCGAAGGGCACCTTCTTTGTCAAGGAAGCCCACAATTTGGAAGTAGGACATTTTGATTAGCAGGTAAAGTCTTGAGCCAAATGAAATTTCCAAGACAGGGAATGAAAATTATGAATATGGATGACACTATGGTTAGCATAATTGTCCTTGATACACACTTCAAGCTGCAACTATAATTTATTCACTCATCAAATCACCATACCAAACAAGGCTAAGCAAGAAGGGTGGCGACAATGAGTGTGTGAGTGAAATGGTAATTATGCTGAGAAGAACAACAATATTTTTTTTGTGGGAAGATGTAATATTGTGAGCACAGGTGATAGGATGTGTAGTAGTCCAATTTTGGCGGGGTAAGAAGTGGGTGTCAGGTCAATTTACTAAGTAAACTAACGCAGGTGTTTTACTTGTCAATCCGGGTTTATAGACTTGGAAGCACGTCCAAAGTATATGGATTTCAGGTAAAGTCAATTTCAGAAGGCAAGGCTCAAAGGTTAAAGGAAATGCATATTACAAATAAGTTCTAAGTTTAAAGAAACTAAAAAGTCTTCGATTCAAGATGTAGTAAGCGAAGGAAGAGGATCCTAATTTAGGAGGCCCTAGTTGTCCTTCCCCATAGTATTGTCCTCAAGAAGAGAAACTAAAGAGCAGCAGTTTGTGATGTGTAGAAAACAAGAGAAGGGGCTCCTAACTTAGGAGGTCCTGGTTGTCCTTCCTCACAGTTCTACTCCAACAACATTACCATTGCATCAAATCATAAATTGGAATTCAAGAAACAATTTAAGAAATGAAAAAGGATGATTTTTAGTTGTGATTCATAATTTGATAGAAAGAGAATTTAACTTAAATCCTTGGTTTTCCTTTCATATGAATGTCAGGTTTTGAACCAAAATCATACAGAAATCATAACACATCTAAGTAACTGAATTATAAAACTGAAACAAGAAATACTGAATCAAAATTATGTTAATTTATACAAAATTTAACCAAAGCGTACTTAGCTTGGTATGGGGCCCCTCCAACCTTGCCTTGTACACCTGAAGAAGCCTTCAGCTACAACTAACCTAATAAAGCATCCACAACATGAGCAACAAATAAAATAGTAGAAATGATTCTTCAAATTATCTCAAAAGTCTCTAATAATCTTAGTACAAAATTAAACACCCTTGAATGGTCCATAAACTCTGTTTAAATAAGAAAATCCTAAACAAGCTTTGCTATAATGGCTCTAATAGCCTTATCAATCCTAATCCATCCATACAAGTCAAACTCATCAAGTCTGGTTGAAAAAACAGGAAAAATCCCACAAAATAATAAATTTGCTCCTCTTTACTAGGAATTTTTGAATGACAAGTCAAGTTTGACCAACGTTAACCGGCCTTGTTTTTACTCAGTTTGAATGAACCAATAGGTTTTTCTTCATTCGTAGTTCCCAAGATTTCCAAATATGTGCTCAGATCTTGCCCATGTATCATACACATATAACTTTAATGAAGCTATTACGAGAATTTTAATGCAATCCAAATTTACTCTTAAAACCTAATTTTTACAAAAAATTCTAAAAATTGAAAAACTTAATTTAGTTACCTGAATATGCAAAATAGGACTAAAATGAGGCATATATAGGTGAAATAGGATGGAATACGGTGGTAAATAAATGGATTTAGGATAGGCAAAAATGACCAAAATTGAGGGCCAACGGTGAGTATGGGGTACAAGGAAGAGAAAGCCTGTAGGGAATTACAATATGTGAATCAACAACACCCCATAGGAGGTTGTGGAGCCCAGGTAAGGGAATACTGGCTGTTGGAGGAGGATAATAATTTTATCCTACACTACTCCCATAAAATAAGAGGATTATGAGAGGAAATTCAAGCCACATTTAGAGTATACACAACTCACTACCCTGAAGAGAGAGCAAGTCTGGAATTAACAATGGCTTGGGCGGCTTAAGCTCGTTAAATGAAACTTCTGTGTGTCTCAGCTATGTAGCAATAATTTTGAGGTTTGGCATCCCTTTGTTATGCATGTTTACAGTCATTTCCACTATTATTTTATTTGGGAGTTCCCCTCCCTTTTCGCCAGAGTTCTGGATGATTTGGGTATAGTTGACCTCCATATTATTGCTTCTCTACTATCGAGCTAGGTGAGAAGCAGAGAGTGGAGGAAAAATACAATTGGACATATATTTACCTGGGGGAGATCACTGCCTATGGGAATAGGTTGTTGGACGATGGTGTTGTAAGTTCCACGATTTCGTTGGTTGGGGGAATTGGGAAGGCTTGACTGAGGGAATCAATTCCATTGAATTATGGTGGATTGGGTCAGGATCGGGTGTTTATCAGGAAGAAGGGAAGTTATGAAACTAAGGGCCTACTTTTGCATGGCGTGGTTCCTTGTTCTCTATTTTAGAGTTTAGGATGTGTAAGGAACTGTCCCTTGTTGTCTTTCTTCTGAGTGGGAGGGGTTGTGGGTTTCCTCTTTTGTTTTGGTTCGGGGTTGCCTCTCAGGCGATGGAAACAAGAGGTTAAGTTATTATGTTACTTAGTGTGGTGGTGAAGCTGGTATCAACTACTTCATGCCAACAAAACCATTTGACATGGACCACCTAATTCAAACATTTTTATTAGTAAACAAAGTTTAGACTATTTTGAATTATTTATCTTATAGTCTAGATTGTTGAGTTGCCTTCCATTGTGCCAAGGGAGAGGGGAAGATTGAGGAAGGGAGCTACATATTATGAATAACGATCCCACCAAGGAAACTCGCACCTACAAAGTAGGGTAGTATGATTTTCAGTGAGATACAGAGAGCAGTTGCCTTTGTATGTGCAATAAGAGCTGACCCAATCGGAAAGGGAAGCATATTCTCAAATATATTCCCTCTTTGACTCTACAGTGAGGGTAGAATAAGAAAAGTGGATCAGAGACAAGGTAGACGTGGGGCAGAGTAAGGCAGTACATGCAGATTATCTACCTATATTGGAAAATGAAGTTCAATTTGGGACGAGTGTTACTAGACAACCAAGAAGTGAGGAGGGACGTGCAAAATACTTTGGACCATATGTATGGTCATTTAAAGCATCATGATTTTAGACTGGAAATGATGGATCGTAGAGTGGCTATAATTGATCAACACATTGGGATCCCTCCATCTACTTGACCTCCAGTATACCTAGCAAGCCCAATCCCAATAGTGAGATCAGACTTTGAATCACTTTCTTGATCATCTAATGACTCATGTTTATGATCTTCATTTTGTAAACGTTTTTTCTTATCGCTGGATAGGACATCATCATAATATAGACCTATTTCATTTTAATTATGTCATGTTATGTTTGTCTCTTATGACCCTCCGTAGGGTCCATTTTTGGTTAATGTTCGGTCTCCTTACCAAGAGACTGTGATGAAATATGTAGCTTTTTGATGTAATTTCCTACTTTGAAGTAATATAATTCACTTTACACAAACAAGACATTTTAAGTTTTATCAGGGGTGGCGGGTCTAGGGAGGGCAGGGGGAGAGAGGGGTTTATTAGTTGTATCAAAATGAATTCATATAAAATTAGATATCACTATTTGAATTGACTCTTACCACAATATGCCCCAAGGGAAATCAATACTACTGACAATGGGCAATAATATAGGTCTATCAAAATGTAAACAATTATTATTGATAAATTCATAACTACTTAAATAAGCCTAACTATTAAAAGTAAAAGACATAAGCCAAAATGTTGGAGAGACATTAAGTATCTGATGGAGTGTTTGGGGCCAAATCCTAAGCACTGGTACCTACTGGGGCTGGAGGTTTCGGCACATAGTAGATGACCTTCTACATCCAGACTAAAGAGATAAGAGCATTGGTAATGTTGAACTCATTGAATTTCATTTAGAAAGGAGATGATGTCACTGCGGTCCTCGTGCTTTTCCTTCAAGACCATACCCAGGTGTGTTATCTAGGCAATCCCTTCTACCGTTAGAAGATCCCTCTATTCCAATGAGTGGATCAAGTAACAACCGAAACAAATACATGCAAAAATTTCCTAGTTTAAATCAAAATGACATGAGAGAGGAAATATGGCCTACCTCACTCCTATGTGGTCGCTTTTCGATGTCGATGTCGATCTCCTCCCTTCCAAATTCAATCCTCGCTATTATGTTGCGAAATAATACCCACAAGAGAGATCAAACAAAGACAACAAAAGAAAAACATAGCATATGAATTCTAATGCAAACCATATGATAGATCAGGGAGCATCATACTAAGAAAGTAGTCATTTACACGCTCATGGAAAGTAAGCATGCATTGTATTAATAATAAACACAATAGGGAAGCATACAACCACTTCCTCGATGTTGGAAGCCTCATTCGGGATGGGTTTCCAAGTCCAAGCCAAGAATTCTCAAGCTCTCCTTTCTCCTTCAGAAATTGGCAGCAATTAGGCATAATTTAGCAGCAACATGACCAATCTAGTCTAACCAATCATTCGAGGGTATAAGGGAATGTATTTATAGGGAAGGAGAGGGAGTTGGGGATCCACAAAAGGGGGCAGAAGGTCCACATATTAAGGGGAAGATCCCTAAATGTAGGATCAAGGACTCAAAATGGGATAACTCGACCATATCCTTATTCAACAATAAACAACTCAATGTTCTTAAGGCTTCTAGTAAGAGAAGCTTCTACTCCATTTTTGGAGAAACTGACTGAAGAGGATCAACGCAGATTTTCCTATCAAAAGTCATGTTGCTAGCGCTAGTCACTAGTTATACCAAGGTGTGCCAGCACGGGTTTGCTTGCTAAAAGTAGCATTGGCCTTGCAAATAAGGTTTTTTTACAAGCCCTTCCAGAATTACTTCAAGGCATTTCTTCTTCTTTCTTCAAGAATGCTTTGATCAATGTTTTTCATGGTGAATTCATTAACATCATTTGTTGCTTTGCAACATTTTGGGCAAAGTTCGACAGCTCAGGGTATGAGACAGGGAGTGCGACAAATTACTATATAATAAATGCCCCCTAAAGCATGAAGTTAGAACATGAAGTGATGGCTGAAGTGCTTTAAAATTCAAGGCAAGGACTTTGGAGAAGAACCGTCACGAGACCTGCAAATCAAACATAATAAAACATATATGAAATCTCTGAGTAGGCATTTAACAATACTTGAATCCATGGCATGGGCGTAGCCATCTGATTAGAAAGGATCATGTGCATGGATCCATGACATGGACACAACCATCCGACTAGAAAGGATCATATGTATGGATCCACGACATGGATGCAACCATCCGACTAGAAAGGATCATGTTTACAATCATGAATACTAAATGACTCCACGTAGTCTAGATTTATTAGATGAAATCCAGGGTCTTCATCTCTGTCTCGATCCAACCAAAGTACGAATATAACCATGTGAATCAACGTGTTGGAGTTGAACCTGGTAGGAACCACTTGATTAGTGGTCAATGATGTAAACTGTTAACAGGTACGAGAGAAACCACCAATAGTGGCAATGGCTCTCAAGGTACAACAACACAATCCATGAGAGTGAATAAGGAAGATGGAGTCGAACACTCGTAGAATCATCGAATCGAAGGCCGATGATGTGGACCTATCATCGAATGCAAAGAACCTGTCATTGAGGCATGCAAGCTCCAAGGTACTGAAAGGGAGTTTCTAGATCATCTTCTTGGATAATGAGCTGAAGTCAACAGGAAGTGATCCATCGAAGGAGGGCCATAATGTTTCCCACATCATCGACACGAAACAAAGGAATTTGTAAATTTGGTGAAAGTGATCCAGGATTGTAGCAGAGAAGTTCAAATGGGGTATAAGAGGTTTGAGTTTGTACACAGAACTTGTCTTGAACATATCGGCGACATGACTCTAGAGTTTGGCAGCATTTGACTCAAAATGGGATCAATGGTCATGATGACGATAGGTAATGATCAAATGAGAGGAAAATGGATTTCCCAAACCCAGGAAAGCAAGTGACTAAGTGAGGATATCCAAAACCTAACACGAAATGCAAATGAGTTTCATGTTCAAGAGTAACATGCTACCTTTCATACAAAATACAAGACACATTTACTTCCATTTTTTGCCCCACTATTTCTAATGATTACCTCTTTGTTTTTAATCACAAGCTTGAAGAGGATACCATATGCTTGTCATATAAGTTCATCCTTCAGATGAATATATCCTAATAAGTTTAACGAGCTCTAGGAAGGAGTAGCTCGGTCTCATCATGGTGACAAGTCCCGCGTCTTTTAACTTTTATGAGTTCGATGGATGGGTAACTTGACATCTTTTTCATATTTAGAGATTTTGAAAAAGAGGCGGAAGATAAAACTCCAAATTTCCCTTTTCATAGATAGTCTCTCAAATCTGAAAAGGTAGAAAACAATATTCAAGAGAACCTCTTAGCCATGTTCGACTAAGTATTCCTTTTTCGTAGCTAATACATCTTAGTCCAGAAAAGGGTTAAACTTATATTGAGTAGACGTCTTTTCATTTACTTTTACGAGTTCGAAAAGACAATTGCTCAAAAATATTTTCATATTTTTGGAGTCTGAAAAGAGTTGAAAGAGGACTCCACCTAGAGGAACGAGTGGTATAAAAGGATAGCAATTGGTTCTGGTCATGATGGAACTGCTCAAAACATGTAAAGGTCAAGAGGCTGGCTAATAAGACCACTCATCGCAGATGTTCCTCAAGCAAGGGTAAAACAACCAAGTGAAAATGTATGATCGGCCAAAGAGATGGTGACGATGGAAAGGAAAAAACCAAGGCTCATCTAGCAAAAATAGGTTGATAAAACGACAATCACGAGAGGTAAAAAGGGAAATGGTTTCATTTTTACACAAGCTTGAAACATGGGAAACTATGCTTTAATATACTTGAAGATGGTTTCATTTTTTCACAATCTTGAAACATGGAAAAAAAGTATGCTTGGATTTGGTTTCATTTTTTCACAATCTTGAAACATGGAAAAAAATTATGCTTGGATTTGGTTTCATTTTTACACAAGCTTGAAACGAAAACAAGCTATGCTAGGGTTTGGTTTCATTTTTACACAAGCTTGAAAGAAATATAAACTATGCTTGAGTTTAGTTTGCATGCCCCTAGCATAATGACTCAATTCGAGGTAAATGCCTTTGTCGTTTTTGTTTGATCTTCCTTGCAGGTACTCATCCACAACGACGTTAAGAGGATTGAACCTGGAAGCAAGAAGATCGAGGACGACATCAACGACTGTTTAGCATCAGAGTGAGGTAGGTCATCTATCTTACTTTGTAGTTTTATGATATAAACTAGGAAAGTTTGCACATGTTTGTCTAGTTTGTTGCTAGATCCTCTTATAGGACTAGAGAGATCGCTTATGTCAGGAGAAGGGATTGTTTGCGCAACAAAATGGCGACTCCACTAGGGAAAAATTAGCGCTGTCAGTGCTGAGTCAAAATGATCAGAGCATACAACCACTTAAGCTTTTGCTAGGACTTGAAGGTCTTGTCTAGGACTTGGAAACTCATCCAAAGGAGGCCTCCAACATCAAGGCTTAAGTGGTTGTATGCTTCCCTCATTTTCTATTAATAAATACATAACGTGTTTACTTTCTATAAGTGTGTAAATCATTGCTCATTTAGTATGATACTCCTTGATCTATCATATAGTTTATGTTAGAATGAATTATGCTATGAATTCCTTTGTCATTTTTGTTTGATCTTCCTTGCAGTTACTCATCCACAATGATGTTAATAGGATTGTACTTGGAAGCGAGAAGATCGAGGACTACATCAATGATCGTTGAGCATCAGAGTGAGGTAGGTCATCTATCTTTTTTTTTTTTTTGATATAAACTAGGAAAGTTTGCACATGTTTGTCTAGTTTGTTGCTAGATCCTCTTATAGGACTAGAGAGATCACTTATGTCCACAGAAGGGATTGTTTGCACAACAAAATGGCGACTCCAATGGGGAAAAATCAACGTTATCAACATTGAGTCAAAATGAGTGAAGCATAATGTACCTCGAATTGAGTCAAAATGAGGGATGCATACAACCACTTACATCTTGATGTTGGAAGCCTTCTTTGGATGAGTTTCCAAGTCCTAGCCAAGACCTTTAAGCACTCTTCCTTAGCAAAATGGGCAACATTTAAGCATAGTTTTAGGATAGGAATGCAACCAAGCAATGACCAACCAGAAGCTAACAAAAAGTAGATGGTAGGGTTTGATTTATAGGGAAGGAGAGGGAGTTTAGGATCCATAAAAGGAGGGAGAGGTTCCACATTTCAAGGGGAAGATCCATGAAAGTAGGATTAAGAACCAGGAATGGGAGGTCTCGCTCTAATCCTAATTCAACTGTAGCCAACTCATTGTTCTCGAGACTTCTAGTAGGAGAATCTTCTCCTCCATTTTAGGAAAAACTACCTGAAGAGGGCCAGTGCGGATTTTCCTATCAAAAGGCACACTGCCAACGCTAGTCACTAGTTAGACAAAAAGGTTACCAATGCGGGTTTTTCTACTAAAAGTAGTGTTGCGATTGCAAAATAAGGTTTTGGACAAGTTCTTTAGAATTTATTCAAGGCAAGTTTTCTTCTTCCTCGAGGGATGCTTCTGAACATGTTTCATGGTGAATACAATATTGTTTATAGCTTTCATCAATTTGTGACACTTAGGATATGAGACTAGGAGTGCAACAAAATATTTTATAACAGGTTCCCCCTAAAGCATGAAGTTAGAATGGGAAGTGATGGCTGAAATTCTTTACAAATCAAGGCAAGGACTTTGGAGAACCACCGTCAGGAGGCCTACAAATAAAACATAATACAATATATCTGGAATCTATGATGTAAGTATGCTTAAAGTGTAAGCATCTAACAATACATAGATCCATGGCATGGATGCAGTGATACGACTAGAAAGGAGAATATGCATGGATCCACAACATGGAGGCGACCATCCAAATAGAAGGGATCATGTGTATGAATACACAACATGGGTGCAACCATCCAAATAGAAGGGATCATGTGTATGAATCCACAGCATGGGTGTAGCCATCCAAATAGAAGGGATCATGTGTACAATCATGAATACTTAATAAATTCGCGCAGCCTAGATTTATCAGATGAAACCCAGAGTCTTCATTTATATCCTGATCCAACCAAAAGTATGAATCTAACCATGTGAATCAACGCGTTGGAGTCGAACATGGTAGAAACCACCTGATTACTCGTCAATGATGTAAACAATTAACAGGTATGAGAGAAACCACCAATAATGAAAATGGATCTTAATGTACAACATCATAATCCACAAATGTGAATAATGAAGTTGAAGTCGAACACTCACAAAATCATTCGATCGAATGCCAGTGATGTGAACCTATCTTTGAATGCGAAGAACCTTCCGAGACATGAAAGCTCCAAGGTACTAAAAGGGAGTTTCTAGATCATTTTCCTGCATAATATTTTAGGAATAATATTCCTAGATAATATTTTGTAAAGTCATATATTTTAGGAAAATATTCCTAGATAATATTTTAGGAATAAACTAGGATTTTTAGCATAAACCCTACAAATTCTCAATTTTAAGGGTCAACACTACTTTACATGACAAAATCTACGCTGGCAGGGTCATCAACGCTACTTTACATAGCAAAATTCGTGCTATAAGCACTACTTTACATAGTAAAATCTGTGTTGGATGAGAAACTGGACTAGCCCGGACAGACAGTGGAAGACACAGTTTCCAACGCAACTGTACTGGGAAAAATCAGCACTGTCAGCGCAACTGTGTTTGAGAAAAAATGCGCTAAGAAAGAAAATATTAGGAGAAAAAAACAAAGTTTGAACAAAACCCTAGACTTGATACCCTAAAACACAAACTACTCAGAGTGCAAACTGAAAAAATAATCAAAACCAAGGATCCTTGAAAGGTAGCCAAACTAATAAAAAAGGCCAAATGCAAAAGGAGGGTTGAAAGGGCTATAAGCTCCCCAACGGAGTCGCCAATTTTTTATCTAGGCAATCCATTCTACGAATATAAGTGATCCCTTTAGTCCAATGAGTGGATCTAGTAACAACCGAAACAAATACATGCAAAACTCTCATAGTTTAAATCAGAATGACATGAGAAAGGAAAGATGGCAAACCTCACTCCTATGTCGTCGCTTTTCGATGTCGATGTCGATCTTGTCACTTCCAAACCCAATCCTCACTATTCTGTTGTGATCGAATACCTGCAAGAGAGATCAAACAAAGACAACAAAGGAAAAACATAGCATATGCATTCTAATGTAAACCATATGACAGATCAAGGAGCATCATACTAAGAAAGTAGTCATTTACATGCTTATGGAAAGTAAACATGCATTGTATTAATAATAAACACAAGAGGGAAGCATACAACCACTGCCTTCATGTTGGAATCCTCTTTCGGGATGGGTTTCCAAGTCCAAGCCAAGACTTTTCAAGCTTTCTTTTCTCCTTCACAAATTGGTAGCAATTAGGCACAATTTAGCAACAACATGACCAATCTAGTTTGACCAACCATTTGAGGGTACAAGGGAATGTATTTATAGGGAAGGAGAGGGAGTTAAGGATCCAAAAAAGGGGGAAGAAGGTCCACATCTTAAGGGGAATATCCCTAAGGGTAGGATCAAGGACTCAAAATGGGAGAACTCGACCATATCCTTATTCAATAATAACAAACTTGCCATTCTTGACGCTTCTAGTAAGAGAAGCTTTTGCTCCATTTTTGGACAAATTGCCTTAAGAGGATCATTGTGGATTTTCCTATCCAAAGTCACATTGCTAGTGCTAGTCACTAGTTAGACCATAGGGTACCAGCACAGGTTTGCCTGCTAAAAGTATTGTTGGGCTTGCAAATAAGGTTTTTTGACAAGCCCTTCCATAATTACGTCAAGTAATTTATTATTCTTTTCTTCAGGGATGCTTTGATCAATGTTTTTCATGGTGAATTCATTAACAACTTTTGTCACTTTGTGACATTTTGGGAAAATTTCAACAACTGAGGGTATGAGACAGGGAGTGCGACAAATTACTGTATAACAAGGAGTGTCTTTGTTTACCAATGGAGGGTAATAGAGTTAAGATATTGGTTCTATCTTCCCTTGGTATGCCCAAAATCAAGAACTTAATTGGCTACTTAAATTCGGATTTCAAAATCATAGTAAGCTTGATAGTCATTAGTGGTCAAGGATTCAAGTTGGCATATTTCCTCTTATATTTCTAGAGGGTGGAGTGGAAAATAACTGCAACATTTTGTGCTTGGGATTGAGCTCGTTGGTGACCTTGACGGACTCTGCCACTAGACCCCTAATGACTATGCATCCTTTGGTGGGCCATGGTATGCCAGGTCACAACAGGCCATAGCGAGGATGATCCCCATAAAAAAAAGAAATCGAGAAGATCGTAAGACATAATATAGAGTAACAAGGTTTCCCAATAAAGACTCAGCTGCCAAGGAGGTCTAGAGCAGAATCTAATAAGATGAGACGACAATTTAATGGAGATGGAGGGACATTGGGTAGGGTACTACAACCACAAGAAACCAAAAACATCGATACCAGTTGTTATAGACATTTTTGTGCCTTACAGCATGAAGCATGAAATGTCCATAATCTAAGGGATCCAAAGTCCCTAAACATGTTGTTCCTATCCCTAGAGGAACAAGGTCAGCAAACCACAGCACTGAATATCAGTTCTCCACCTGAAAACACTCAAAAACAAGCTAATTCTGGATCATGTCAACTGCTCCACTGAGCATCTGCGCTGAATGTCAACTGCTCCACTGTCTACCTGCGCTGAATGTCAACTGCAAAGAAGGATACCTGCGCTGGGCGAGTTGGGACATGTGGCACAGTCATTCCTCAAGGTGTCAATGCCCAGGAAGCTTCCAAAATGACACTTGGATCAGGGAATTCGACTGGTGATGAGTAAGAGGGTCTAGATCTCCAAGTGGACTCAAGAACTGAAGAATAATTGAAGTGGGAGAGGACACTAGTCAGCTTCATGTCAGCCTCAAGCTGACTCATCCTTTCTCCAAAACTCCTATATATAGAGCTCTCTCACGAGGTCTAAGGAGGCTGGAATCTTGTGAATGTAAGGAAGTGCTGTTGGTTTGAGTATAGAACTATTGGGTGATTTGCTTTGAAGGAGGTGAAGATGAGATTTCTTTCTGCTGGGAGGTGATGCTGGATTGAGCCTCTTATGGTTGTATCACTTCCTGAACTTTACTTCTTCCATTAATAAAGCATTTGAGGTTCTTCTATATGCATGTGTCTCAATGGTGTATTGTTATACTTGTGTATTTGATTTATTCTAATCCTTGAATCAATTATGAATGTATGCTTCTTGTAGTTTCCCTCTCTTGCCATTTTGCAGGATCTTGGTGTAGCTGGGCCAGCGAAAGAGCAAGGAGCTGGGAGCAAGCAGCAAGGAGAGAAGATTGGATCAATCATTAGCGGAAGACATTGGTTAGTGGATCTCTTTCTCCCCTATTTTACTTTCATAAAGAAGAAATCTTAGATAGATTTGCTTCGATTGTTGCTGAGGTACTATCACCCTTAGAGTGGGATAGGGTCATTCCGTATTGGATACTTTTCCCAACAACAAATTGGTGACTCCGCTGGGGATCGTATCTTGTTGGTTGCTTGTGTTTTTGCTATTCATTTCCTAAACACAGAGAGTACCGAATCGAACTGCATTTGAATCTTTCATGTGCAAAGTAGAGGGCAGCTACTCTGGCTCAGTTTCTGGGCATGTTTATGATTTGAAGAGCTGATCCACAAGGGCTCTGAACAGCTCTTAGTGATAGCTTTTCATCCTCCTTTTCATCCCTTAGTGTGTACTTGATTGATAGCTTCTGATTTGGCCAAAAACTGTGAATTTTTTAGCAATCTGTAACCCGAAAACTGAGAAAAACGAAAGTTTATCTCTTCATTGCAGGCACTGTGAAGGCAGTCTGCATTTCATCGCAGGTCCCGAAGGGGCTACCTACGCTGAATGTCAAACTGACATTGTACTACCTGCGCTGAACCAGTTTTGCCTTGTGCAACTAGGGTTCCCTGCTTTCTGTTGCCCTGTTTTCATCCTTGTTTTTGCAGCCTGTTATCAGTCAATGTGCCTATCTGAAACCAACTTTCCTTGCCACTATTCCGCCTCGGTTGTATAAAGAAACTTTATTTGTTCTTTGTGTATTTCTTATATCATTTGCAGTTTCCCATAACGAAAGTGAACTAGTCTTGTTGTGGCCTCTAAGATCTAGACCTGTGATAAAGTGTCGTTTTGATCTTAGGAGTTAGTTTGTTTGCTGTTCATAGCTGATTGAGCTTTTGCTTTCGTCATATGGTTTGAATTTATATATTTCTAGTGTCGAAACAAGTAAATCTTAAGGTGTCTTTTGATTTTGGACAAGCTTGTTTGCTTTCACTTGAAATTGAATTCAAAGTTATACAACAGCTTTCTTTTTGTATTACCTCAACATTAAGAAAGAGAAAAGAAATACCTGCATTGTACATTTTGCATTTGATAAGTTTGCATGTTGATTTAGGAAAAAGTGCATTAGTGTGTGCTCTTTGATCTGTGTGAAAAGATGATGTCTTTCTTTTCCCTCAGTAGTTAGGATTTTCAAAGTTAAAAGATTGGAAAAGCTTGCTTCTCATCTTTAGACTGCATTTAGGAATTTGTATCATACATCTCGTGGTGAACCTTGAAAGGCAAACTTTAAAAAGATCAACTTAAAATATATTGAATGAACCTAACAACGCTTTGAAACATAACGCAAACACATAGAGGTCTAAGCTAGAGACGTGTTCCGGCGTCGTTAAACGTAGTGACTGTCGATCTCGAAGAAGGTGGGTGATTCCTCCTGAGAGTCGGTGGCACTAATACGGACTTGTGCTCCCACGTACCGTCGCGTATATATTGGGAGACCCCTATAGGCATATATCTTTTATCCTTAGGAAGCCGTGTCGGCCGCCCTACTGATCGCAATGCAGTGAACACAGCATTCACGAAGATCGACCACCCGTACCGTAAAACGTATTCTGTGGTTTTGCGAAAGGTTTGGCACACCCTCTGCCTAGATCTCCAGAGCAGTTTCTTTTGGCCTTTTTCAAACTCTATAACTGAAAAAGTCCATTCGAGCATTTGTCACTTCGGGCTCGTTAAAACATCGAAGGAGACTAGAGTCATCTTTAGCTTTTTCTCGACTCTTAAAAAGTGAAAAAGCAAGTTGTGTCTAAAAGCGTCTAATAAAATTCATTCAATTCGGAAACACAAATTTCCCCTTTTAGTATTTTGGTTGATCGAGTAATCCGCAATCGTGGAAGAAAATCAATTGAAACCTCGTCGTTCGCGGAGGCTTACGAGTCAACCGTCTTTGTCTCCGGAATCGAAAACAGTACGGATAAAGCGAACTCGTATAACCGGTTCAAAATCTCCTATAAAAGTTAGAACAAGTGTTCCAACTACATCTAAGGTTCCGGTTACTCCAAACATTTCTGGAAACCCTGCCTCTATAGAAGAAGTTCGACAGCCACAGAAGGATAGTAATACTGATCCTAGTCTGGGGGCAAATACTTGTATAACTGAACCAGTTCCATCTGTAACCGGTCCAGAGAGTTTTGTTCCTCAAACAACTGTCGCTGTCGAAACAACCACTTCTTCGGCACCAGAAATATTTTACGGACCTAACGGTCTTCCTCTTCCACCGGGTTTGATTGCGATAGAGGAAATTGCAGAGGATCCGCAAGCAAGTACTCCAACCCATTTTGGAGTCGGGGTCACTCTATTTCCTTCATCAGAAGTTAATCCACCACAAGTGGAAGTTCCTGTAGAATCGCTATGCAATCTATTGGATAGACTTAAGATGTCTGAACAACCGTCATCATCTAGGACTGTGTCAAATGACACAGCGACAGCAGAAGCCCCTGCCGTCACTCCGACGATGTTTGCCGGCATACCAGCTGTCCCAACTAGCTCACAACAGCTAGAAGGAGTCCACCAAGGGACTATTTCGACAGTATGGTCTGTTCCAGTTTGTTCATCCGGAGTAATACCCGGCAACTCTTATGTTGAGACTCGCCAAATTGATCCATTTGGAGGTCAATTTGGGCAATCCAGTCCCCAAGGACAATCAATCCCCTTGAGTTCCGGATTGCTACCGTATGGGGGGCAGTATGCCCTTTCATTACCCCCTCCGGGAGGGTACCCATACGTGAGTTCACAACAGTATTCAGGTTATACCGGAATTGCATCAAGTAGTTGGGTACCTATGCTACCTCAACAACCAAGGGTTGTATATTCTATGCAACAGTGTGTACCTGTGACGAACATCCCAACCACACCGGCTATTGTAACAGTGTCACAAGTTCAAGCGATACCTGTTACATGTCAACCTCAGATTTCTCAGGTTGTAATGCAACAGTCGCTTGACCATGGGTTACAACCACAATCGCCAACTGGTGGGGCGACATAGGTCCAAACGGGTACAATTACCCCACACCTTGGTCCAACGGTTAGCATAGCACAACAGAACATGGCTTCACAACCATGGCTTGTGCAATACCAACAACCACAATTCCAGCAAGTGTACCAAGGTTCTGAGCAGCAGATATTTGCGAACAATGGACAACCGTATATCCAAAATGGTCAAAACCAACCAATTTACAGTGGTCAAGTCCACCAACCGTATCAGTCATACCAACATCAATTACATTATGCTAGTATGCAAAGACCCATTGCTCAAGCGATTCCATCGTACCCTTGTTACGCTTCGCCTAACCTGAATCAACAGTTACCATTCGTGGCAACTTTAGAGTTACCCGATTTACACCGGTTAACCAACGATCTGATTGCTTATGCCCCTTGGTGGCCAGCGATTCCTCATAAACTTCCATCTGACATTCCTAAATTCAATGGAAATCCAGGTGAAGACCCATCGAATCACGTGATGACTTTTCATCTGTGGTGTTCGTCGAACACCCTAAACGACGATTCGATAAGGCTTCGCATTTTTCAGAGGACATTGACAGGTCCAGCGGCTAAATGGTATATTGAATTGCCAAGGGCCTCTTTCGACAATTTTAGTTCCCTAGCCACGACTTTCTTAACCCATTTTCAATTACCGATAAGGTATGAAACGGGAACAGAAATATTAACCAACTTCAAATAGACAACTGCCACCCATATATCTGATCATATACATGAGTGGCGTCGTCGTCGTAGGATGGTGAAAACATATGTTCCCAATCAGTTGTTAGCTGAGTGGTTTATAAAGTCGTTACTTCCTGCTATAACGGAAGATGTGGCTAAGGGGGGAGTCGTAACAGAGGAGCAAGTTATCTCTCATGCACAGTATTTGGACTTAGTTTATACTCAGTCCGACACGCTCTATGACAAAATACCAGACGCTCCTAGACCGGAATTTTCAATTCCTCCTCCTCCTAAATCCAATAGTGACTCTCATGCCGGTGATGGCGTGATTGGCACGGCAAACGCGAAATCGATAAAGGCTTCGTCAAAGAAAGCCCGTAAGAATTCGGATCAAAATGCAAAAGAAGAAATTCTTGCTTCGGAAGTAAATGTCGTATCAACAGATAAAGGCAAAGAAACCAATCAACCAGGAAGCAAGAAGAAGCAAAACAAAGGGAAGAAGAAGAAACAGGGTGAATCATCTCCTCGAAAAAATTCTTCAAACCCTCTTGGGCAAGGGAAACAAATTTATCCATGTCAAATATGTGATGAAGAGGATCATAACACAAAGAATTGCCCATTCAAAGCTGAGTTAAAGAGGTTCTTTAAAAGTTCCCAAACCTCAGCTGTGTTAACTGATCCATTTCCCAACCCAGGTCAAAATCTGGTTGATAGTGGAAATGCTTCCCCGTCGCAAGTACTTATGTTGTCGGTTTCAAAACAACAGAATGATGCTTTGATTTCGACAAGGAACAAAGATTACGGGAATCCTCAGCTGTCGAATGAAAAAGGTAAAGATCAACCAAGTAATTCGACAACAACTTCGACAGAAGTTGTACCACCCATCATTCCAAAATTAACAATAAAACCGCCAAAGGGAGTAGTACGCAAGTCGACATTTAATCCTCGCGCCAGAGCGGCGCAGCATTATAACATAGTGGAAGATTTGGCATAATTGCCATCCGCTATGTCGACTCTTGAGGTATTACAAAATTGTCCATCCCAAAGGCAGGCGTTGTTATCAGCAATTGGTGGGGTTGATCCTAAGGATTCCAATCTTGTATCCTTTGATCACAAAGGATATGATCCTCAGTTACCAGCTCAACTAGCTTTCCTTATTCAAGTGAAAGCCCTCAACAAAACTGTTCACAGAACGATTATTGATGAGGGAGCATCAACATGTATTATGTCGATGAGCTGCTGGAAAACTTTAGGATCTCCAACCTTGTCGCGATCATCGACGACATTAAAAGCTTTCGACAGAAGGACTTATACCCCATACGGTATCCTTAATAACTTGAAGGTTGAACTAGGAGGAAAAACAGTAGAAATTGATGTTGAAGTCATCGATGGAAATCTTGACTACAACATCCTACTGGGAAGACCATGGATTTATGCCATGGCAGCTTTCGTGTCGACTTATTTTAGGAAGATCGCATTCCCGTTTGAAGGAGGGATTACGGTCGTCGACCAACAGAACTTCCTCCCTAATGGTTCACAGGTTACAGGAAGCATTCCCATGATCCATGAGAGCAACCATTCGCTTCAAGATATCGGAGTAGGATTATTGAAAGACCCCACATTGATGGGAACTTTCGCGCTACCACCTCCTATTTATATAGGAAATGTACCGTTTGTAGCAACCTGCAACATGATATCTTCCACGAAGGTCGACATGGATCGTGCAATGGTTTTGCCCCCAAGCCCTTTAGAAATATTGTAGCAATCAATGTTTCAAGCATGGGAGGCGAACCCAAATCAACGCTCGTCAAGCGTTTGGGTAGATAGGTCTAGAGAATATGGCACCTCATTAGATCCTTGGTCGAAAGTACATGGGAATGACAAAGGAATATTACAATCAATGTTGATTGAGGGGGCACCATGGAATGATCACCACCATCGTTCCTTCTTCCAGAATTTGAAGAAGATACTCAAAGTGACCTTTATCACCCTTCAGTATTTGAATTCCTAACAAATACTGTAAATACGGTGGATTCCGAGCGAAACTTATCCAATATTGAAGAGACTATAGCCATAAATATCTCGACTAAGACAGATGTTGTAGAGAATATTTATGTCGGCAAAGGTTGTTCCCCTTCAGAACTGGAAATATATAACGCTCTTTTTCGCGAATTCAGAGATGTCTTTGCTTGGTCATATGATGAAATGCCAGGCATTGACTTGAGTATCGTTGAACATGAAATTAAAATGTATCCTGATGTCAAACCAGTAAGACAACGGCTTCGGCAGGTGCACCCCAAGAAAGTCGCTGCCATTGAGGCAGAAGTTGAAAAACTTCTCCATGCTGGATTCATCTACTTGGTTCCTCTAACCAATTGGGTATCGAATATTGTCCCTGTTATGAAGAAACAGGGGACAATTAGAGTGTGTGTCGATTATAGGGATGTAAACCAAGCTTGTCCGAAGGACAACTACCCTACACCCTTCATCGACCAGATAATTGATGAATGCGCCGGATGTGAAATCTTTTAATTTATGGATGGATTTTCCGGGTATAATCAAATAAATATCCGCCCACAGGACCAGTCAAAGACTGCATTTATTTGTCCATGGGGCACATTCGCTTATCAAAAATTACCCTTTGGTTTAAAGAACGCAGGGGCGACGTTTCAGAGGGCAATGAATTATGCCTTCCATGACATCAAGAACATCGTTCAACCTTATCTCGATGACCTTCCGGCTCATTCGCGAAAGCGGACTGATCATCCGCAGCATTTAAGAGCGATATTTCTACGTTGCCGACACTACAAGATAAGACTCAATCCACACAAATGTGTGTTTTGCGTCGGTTCTGGTCGTTTACTTGGCTTTGTAGTCTCTAAGGATGGGATTCGTCTCGACCCCTGCAAGGTTCAGGCAATCATTAATTTGCCTCCACCTTCAAATTTGCTTCAGATTCAGAAACTCCAAGGGAAAGCAAACTTTCTGAGGAGGTTCATTCCAAATTACGCAGAACTTGCTAAAGGTTGTACTCGTCTTTTGAAAAAGGATGTACCTTTTGTCTGGGACCAGGTGGTGCAAGCTTCCTTTGATGCTCTGAAAGATTGTCTAGTAAAAGCATCATTAATGTACGCCCCGGACTATCAAAGAGATTTTAACCTGTGTCTGGCTGCAGCGGATACGACCATTGCGATGGTTTTAGTTCAAGAGGTCGATGGAATTGAACATCCTATCTATTATTTAAGTAAAAACTTAAATGATACAGAAAGTAAATATTCTTATGTTGAAAAACTAGCGCTTGCAGCTGTTCAAGCGATTCAAAGGTTTCGACATTATGTCCTCTTTCGGAAAACTACCATCTTGTCAGATTGCAACCCCATGACTTATATACTGTCGCGACAGTTGCTGGGGGGCAAATATTCAAAATGGATAGCGATCCTTCAAGAGTTTGATCTGGAATTTGTAAAATCCAAATCAAAGAAAGCTCTAGTTTTCGCAGAATTATTATGTGATTTCCCATCGTCATCCAACGATGAAACATCGGAAGAGTCAATCGTGGACGAAAGTTTGTTTCTGATATCTGCAAGCGATGAGTGGTATGGAGATATCATAGTTTATCTCCAAAGCCAAAAGTTCAGGCCAAACACCTCTCACTCTGAAAAAAAACGTATACGATACCAAGCAAAAGACTACATGATCGTCGGTGATACACTTTACCGTCGTGGTATCGATACAGTTCTGAGGAGGTGCCTTACCCATGAGGAGGCCGAAAAAGCCCTGAATGAATGTCATTCAGGCGCGTGTGGGGGGCATCAATCTGGATATGCAACAGCACAAAAAATCTTACGAGCAGGATACTTCTGGCCAACCATGTTCAAAGATTGCATAACCGCAGTCAGAAGTTGCCATGCTTGTCAAATTTTTGATAGCAAAACCAGACGACCACCCGCACCTTTACAGCCGATAGTTGCTGTTGGGCCCTTCGCCAAGTGGGGCATCGATTTCATGCAATGTAACCCCACCTCGACCGAGGGGCATGGGTATATTATAGTCGCTGTTGACTATTTTACCAAATGGGCCGAGGCGATGCCTACATTGGATAACACTGGTGAAACAACTGCCCTTTTCTTTTTCAATCATGTAGTCGCCAGGTTCGGCGTACCACAGGCTATAGTGACAGATCATGGGTCGCATTTTCGCAATCACATGATGGTCGAATTAGCTGCCAAGCTAGGGCTATCTCACGACAGCTCTACCCCATATTACCCGCAAGCCAACGGACAAGTTGAAGCAATCAACAAGGTCCTGAAGCGTATGCTGCAAAGGATGATCGGGGTTCATAAAAGAAGGTGGCACCTAATCCTGTACTCAGCCTTGTGGGCTTACCGAACATCGGTAAAGAACGCAACTGGGTTCACACCTTTTCAACTGGTGTATGGCCTGGAAGCAGTCTTGCCAATCCAGTGCGAAATCTCTTCGCTTAAACTCGCAATCGATCTTCTCCCCGGAACTTCAGAAGAAGAGGCTCGTTTCTTGGAACTAATCCAATTGGATGAAACCCGTCGTAATGCCGCTTTGGTTAACGAAGCCCATAAGAAACGAGTCAAGGCTCAGTTCGACAAAAGTGTCAAACCCCGTGTCTTCTCAGAAGGTGATTTGGTCTTCCTTTATGACCAAGAATCCGATAAATTGGGAGCAGGTAAATTCAAATCCTTATGGATGGGCCCCTACATTGTTAAAAGGGTGTTAGCAAAAGGAGCCTACGAGTTAATGGATTACGACGGAATTCCACTGGCGCAGCCCCGCAACGGGCTGTACCTCAAGCGTTACTATGCTTAAATAGTAACCTACATGCTTTTGTTGTATTTTGTTTTCGCTAAAGTATTTGTTTTGGTCGAGTGATCCACCTTTTTCATTTGTTGCAGACGTCGAACCTTCTGGAGACATGTGTTGGATATGCCGACGGAGCGAGTTGTAGTTCGCGGAACCTATCCTCCGCAGCCTGGGCCATTTTTGATCCAAGCGGCGAGTTAGTAAGTTTCAGAGGTCTGTGTATTGGGCAATCAACGAATAACATCGCTGAGTATAGCGCGTTGATAGAACTACTCTCTGATGCCATCACACGTGGCATACGCCGACTAATTGTCAGGCTAGACTCACAACTCGTAATACTACAACTCAATGGTATATACTCCGTTCGCAATCCAGCTATTTATCGCATGTTCCTAAGGGTTAAGATCTTGGAAAGACGATTTGATTCAATTCAATATCAACATATTTCTATAAACTTAAACACATTAACCGACTAATTAGCAAACTATGTGTTAGATAGACATTTGCAACATTTATAAAAAGGACACATCATCAAAGATTGTACATATGGATCATATAACTCAAACAGAATAAAACTCGAAAATCAAAATATATATATAAGCTGTTTATAGTTCATACATAATGTTCTGTAACCGAGAAAAAATGGGTCATATGACCTAAAAACTCAAAAATGCTAGGGGGCACCCTAGCCTAGTGGTGCTCATGATAGCACGTCACGCCCTGTGCAATCATGCGCAAGAGACGAGTCCATCGTCTGGGCACACCAGTAGTGTGTCGCTGCAGCTGTAAAGGTAACTCATCAATCCTCACATCGGGAATGCCGAGAGTAAGGCTCTCAACCTGCTCCTACACAACTGTAAGGGTCTTAGTATCGTCAAGGTCGCGGAGAATAGCTCTCCTAGCAGGCTCCACTGCCGGAAAGCAACTGGCGGTCTCGGACGAACTGCTGGACGAACAGGACCAACATCTGCATGCACTCAAGAGTATGATTAAAAGTCTTGATAGAATAAAGCACAACAACATTATGAATAAAACAGTAAACAGTGATCCGAGCAGTTTTAGCACATAGTTCATGCTCGTTAAAAAATAAACATAAGATTGAGCAGTGTTTTGGCGCATTCAAGCTCGTTAAATAAAAAATGAACCTATCCCGGTAAATAACCACTGTGATCGTAAATTTATTAGCCATAAAAATCCTTGGTCGTGTTTGCACCTGCCACCTCCATTCCATTTGGCCGATCGTTCACCTCCATATGATTGTTTACCTATTTTGAGGAACAACTGCGAAGAGTGATTTCACCTAGCCATCCTTGTGACACTGCCGTGATTGGAAAATTCCAACCTGTACCTGGAACCTGCTGCTATCCCTGTTTATCACTCGTTCCTCAAAAGACGAGTCTTCTTTGAGCTCTTTTCAACTGACTCGTAAAATATGAAAAGTTTGTCGAGTTTTGGCCTTCCAGCTCGTTAAAGTGACCGGAAGAGCTATCCCTCCTCTAGATTTTAATCTTTTTGGACCTGAGGGATTATTGCACAAAAAGGTCGAGCGCTTGTTTTATTCGGCTCGTTAAAATTATCGAAAACTCATCCCTTCTGTATTGTTTTATACTTTTTCGGACTTAAGGGATTAGATGACGAAAAAGGAATTTTGGAGTTAACTTTCTGTACCTTTTCAGACTCTCTAAAAATGAAAAGGACCGAGTTTTCCTTGTCGTTAGACTCGTTAAAATGATTAAATAGCGACAAACTTGTCTTTAGACGAGAACGAGTTTCCTTATCGCTAGGCTCGTTAAAACATAGCGATGGGCTTGCCCGAAGGGCAGGTTATAGAACAAGCATATGTTATCCTCCTCAAGCTTGACAAAAATAAAGAGGTACTGGTCAGAAATGACTGGGGAAAAATTGGGAGAACCTCAAAGCTTTAATGGTAGCAAGTCGCTCTTGAACATGACACTTTTCCTCCGTATCACATCGGGTTGGGTTGTTTCATTCACCCGTCTCATCACCATGGTCTCGCCAAACCATCCACATTTGGGGTAATGCTACCGATCCATCGCATCAGTGTCGTTATATGTTCAAGAGATGTTGTTCAGAAAGAGTCAACCGTGTCCCATCCACTGCCATACATTATCCTTCATCCATCCATGATCGCCACCCTGAATCATATGTCACAGATTGTTTTCACCTCCATTAAAATCATTAGCTCCGTTCCGTGTCACTGATGTGGGATTCATTAAGGCCCTCCTTTGACGGATCGCTTCTTGTCGACTTCAGCTCATTATCCAAGAAGTTGATCTAGGAACAACCCCCTCAGTACTTTGAAGCTTGCATGCCTCAATGGCAAGTTTCTCACTTCCGGCGACAGGTATACATCAATGACCTTCGACCAGAAGATTTTGCGTGGTGTTAGACGCCAAGTCCTATATTCACACCACGTGAATTGTACTGCAGTACCTTGAGGGTCATTATCATTATCGGTGATTCCTCTCGCGCTTGTTAACGGTTTACATCATTGACCGGTAATCAAGCGATCTCTTTCCATGTTCGACTTCAGCATAATTCTCACATGGATCGACTTGTACTTAGAGTGAAGATCGAACGAGTTTGAAGACCCCGGATCTAGTTTCATCCATCCGAGCTGCGATATATATTCATGAAATATAAAGACATTTGACATGTACATCATTGCAACAGATGATCATCCTACTCAAAGGATGATAATTTTAGCAGAGAATTATCAGTCTACCATCAGACGATCGTCTGTTATATGTACCAAAATGAATTTATAAAGTTGAGCATGGGAATGCCTGCCTCAGCTAGATCATGAAAGCAGAATGAAAAATAATGTATTGTATTGTATTTTATTACAGGTCACCTCTCAGCGATTGAATGAACTTCGGATCCTCCTGATAAAGCATTTCACCCGATAAACGACCTCATGCTTTAGGGGGCAACTGTTATAGACATTTTTGTGCCTTACAGCATGAAGCATGAAATGTCCATAATCTAAGGGATCCAAAGTTCCTAAACATGTTGTTCCTACCCCTAGAGGAACAAGGTCAGCAAACCACAGCACTGAATATCAGTTCTCCACCTGAAAACACTGAAAAACAAGCTAATTCTGGATCATGTCAACTGCTCCACTGAGCATCTGCGCTGAATGTCAACTGCTCCACTGTCTACCTGCGCTGAATGTCAACTGCAAAGAAGGCTACCTGCGCTGGGCGAGTTGGGACATGTGGCACAGTCATTCCTCAAGGTGTCAATGCCCAGGAAGCTTCCAAAATGACACTTGGATCAGGGAATTCGATTGGTGATGAGTAAGAGGGTCTAGATCTCCAAGTGGAAGCAAGAACCTCCAAGTGGACTCAAGAACTGAAGAATAACTGAAGTGGGAGAGGACACTAGTCAGCTTCATGCCAGCCTCAAGCTGACTCATCCTTTCTCCAAAACTCCTATATATAGAGCTCTCTCATGAGGTCTAAGGAGGCTGGAATCTTGTGAATGTAAGGAAGTGCTGTTGGTTTGAGTATAGAACTATTGGGTGATTTGCTTTGAAGGAGGTGAAGAGGAGATTTCTTTCTGCTGGGAGGTGATGCTGGATTGGGCCTCTTATGGTTGTATCACTTCCTGAACTTTACTTCTTCCATTAATAAAGCATTTGAGGTTCTTCTATATGCATGTGTCTCAATGGTGTATTGTTATACTTGTGTATTTGATTTATTCTAATCCTTGAATCAATTATGAATGTATGCTTCTTGTAGTTTCCCTCTCTTGCCATTTTGCAGGATCTTGGTGTAGCTGGGCCAGCGAAAGAGCAAGGTGCTGGGAGCAAGCAGCAAGGAGAGAAGATTGGATCAATCATTAGCGGAAGACATCGGTTAGTGGATCTCTTTCTCCCCTATTTTGCTTTCATAAAGAAGAAATCTTAGATAGCTTTGCTTTGATTGTTGCTGAGGTACTATCACCCTTAGAGTGGGATAGGGTCATTCCGTATTGGATACTTTTCCCAACAACACCAGTGCACACAACCAAGGCACTTTGAAGATTATTAACCAACAACCACCATGCAAAAGATATCAAATTGAAAGATTTGAAGGAGATATATAGGCTAGACATAGAATAAATTACTGAGCAATGGTTTGGTCATTGGGCTTGGAAATGCTTTAGGTCGAGGACAAGCCTTCAGTAGTCACAACCCTCCCTGCTCGAGCTTTCGTTGTAGCTGGCACCAACATCCTAGGGGTTGCCTCCCAGCTGTTGTTGTCCCACTCCTCTCGTGGATGTTTGGAACCAAGTGCATGCATTGAAGGCCAACATCCCCAAAAGCAAGATAACTCTCACAGAGCCATCACCATAAGAAAGAGCTTTGCCCTGAATCAAAGTTGAACTGCAATAATTATGACATGACATGAGGTTGTGACAATCAGAGTCAAGCGCCACAAAGCATGCACCGCCAAGGAAATATCCCACCTACAGTGGGGGAATGTCATAATCACAATAAAAGAACACATCACTGATGTTTCTTGGTTAGGTTCTCAAAGATAGAGAACATTGTGCCATGTGATTGTAAAGGGAATGAATATTAGTTAACATGTGTGGTTGCATAGGGTGGGATAACCTTGCCACCCACCCCACCCCCCTTAAATGTGAAGGGAAGTGACGGGGTGGCGAGCTCCCCCACGCTCCTCAATTAACACAAATTCCAACACCCTGATCGGGGAAAAAACAAAAAAATGTTAAAATAAGAAAGATTTCTTTTTAGTTTCATAGTAAAACAAAACATAGAATGCGAACTAAAAATTCACGAGGATAAGGAGTGGAAAATGTAGGGGATCAATCTCGATCTTGATGGAAATACATAGCCACCTTTAAATGTGGATTGGTTAGAGCTTTAAACAATCAATAAAAGTCATTAACATTATTTCAGGGGTTGAGAATTATTAATGGAATACATATTAAAAAGTAATTGTAATAGGGAACTATGTTTTAATCTTCAGGATAATGCTAAGAGCCTTCTTTATGAGTGATGGAAACTTACTACAGACTATCAAGAGAATTAGGAGGGAAGCCATCTCATTTTGAAGAGTTGAGTTCTTCAACATTCTAAGGTCCCTCAACCACCAAGTAAATCACCTTGTCAAAAAGGTTATCCTTTTGGATTGTGGCAATTTGTGGGAGGGCATTTCCCCCATCGCCGAAGTATTAGGTCATATTAATGAAACAATTCTGTTTGATAGACAATTGGGAAACCCATATACACACAACGGTTAATTACCATTCAAGGTGACCAAGGAGCATTTAGCCCATGGTACCCTTGCACACTCAAGATTAATGTTGGATTGGACACATATATGGCTTCAAAGGTTTAATTTTATTGTAGGTGAGATAATGGATCCCAACACAAGTTTGTTGATTAAGGATTTGTGGTGTTTTCTAAGTTTGTGACTCCTTATTGTTGTCTCGACTTGGTTCTAATTGTGAATTTGAATTTGATTTTTTCTCCCTTGGATCATCTACGTGGGATCTTAGTGTTAGTAATTTGTTGGGTTTATGCTTTGTTGGCATAGGTTCATGAGGAATTGGTATCTCTATCTCTGGCTCTAATTTGTGGGGATTTTTTTTTTATTGGCTTGGTGGCTTAGGTCTATGCGATTTGGGTGATATTGATTAATATGGTTCAAAATCTGTACTATTCCATTTGTGTGGCTTAGATTGGTTTGGTTGGTCTGAGTTGTTTTATGTGGTCCCTCTATTCAATAATGTTTGTTTCTCTAGAAGTCCCCTTCTCCTCTTAGCCCGAATTTGCAAAAGGTTGCCGCTCCTCCTTCTACTTTTCTGATGGAATGTTAATTTTTGAAGTTAGGCGTGCTAGTACGAGTGTTGTGAGTGGAGATAAACTCAGTTTTGTTCAGTTTTTATGTTAGAATATTAAATTGTATTGTAACATTCTAGGAGACATCCATTGTGTGAAACTACTCACTTCCGCATAGTTTTAAGAAGAAAACGGGATTATATCATTAATAATTGGAACACAATATTTCTCAATTATTATTAGAATGCATTGCCAATAAGATGTTAGAGATTATATATCCATATTCATACTAGAAACCATGGACAACTAAATGAGACAAATTGAGGGCTTTCAAGCTAAGTGCGCCACCCTTGGACATCTGGTTGTGGGGCTAATAAGAAACAATACTTTAGCTAATTCAAATGTTAGGCTATCAATTGGGTTTGTCGGGGAGGAGTTTGAATAAGATGAATGATCTGAAAATGGGGTGCTATAGGCTTCTTGTCAAGCTTACAAGAACCTCTCCCACTTCCAAAGCTTAAGCATTCCCAAGACCTTATGATTAACCAATTGCGGAATTAAAAAGTGCTTGAAATAGGTGTATGCTTGTGTTTGGTTTTAAACAATTTATGTGCTTTAAGTTTATTTGCCTGAACTGATATAAAACATACAACAACAAATAAAGCAACAAATACAATGCAGCAACAAGCAATCACACACACAACAATATAATATGGAGTTCACCCAAAATTCTTGGGCTATGTCTCCTTGAGCTCTAATCAACTCAACTAGGCTCTCTGGGATTATGGCAAAGTCCTTTTACAAGCTCCACGCTCAACTCCACTGGTTTACACAGAACACAATGGGCTTAGAACATCATCTTATCCTTGGCTTTGAAGCTCTCCGGCTTTCTGGCTCTCACGAGTTTCTGGGTCCACCTGACCTCCAAACGACCCTCTGTCAGCTCTTCTCTCTGTGTTATCTCTTGGCCTCCGCTCACATTCTCATCTAACCTCAGCATTTGTGCTCTCTATGTTTTTGTAGAATCATCTGAATCTGTGGATCCCCTAGCCGTTCCTCTATCTCTCATCACGAGGAATCATTCCCTTGCGGATCTTCAGCTCTTCGACTAGCCCTTTGGCTCATCAGCTCTGTGGCTCTGCGTCTGGCCATTTGGCTCTCTGCATATAATGCATTCCTTTCTCGGGCTTTCTGTCCGTTCATCTCCCTTCCAACGTTAAAAAATCATTGTAGAATGCTGAAGGTATGGTGGCCACCTATTTGTAACGGAAAGGATCACTGGCACGGGTGAAATCCCAAAAAGTCGTTTCTTTGTCCACATAGAAAACATTGAAAAATCCAACAAAACGCTTTCTATCGGACTTCAACTAATTTTGCATTTGCCCTATAATCCTATTGGGCCCGCCTTTGGTCGCTATCGCAAGCCCACCGTTGATTTGCGTGGTCTCCGATGCAACTGTTGATATCTATTTTGGGTGGCTTCTGTGCATAGAGATTACCCGCCCGAAAAGGTTGTTTTCTCTCTCCCGCGCTAAGCCATGTGTCGGCCAGTGTATGGGATTGGGAGGAGCCCGCCCAATACCACTTACCGCCTGACGCCTGCCCGAAATCCCGCTTATTACGGAACTCAAATAATATAAAGCCACGTCTATAATTCCTTTCGGGTCCGGCTTTATCGCTTTGGGGCATTTTCTTTTGTATTTTGGTTTTTATACGGAAATGCGCTAATACATAGAAAAAGCCCGAAAACACTTTTATATCGGAACTCAAAATTTATAGAATCGCGTCCATAATCCCATCGGGTCCGGGTCTTGATCGCTAATTGCAATTGCAACAACTCGGGGGTTCTTTCCATATACCATGGAATATTGCGATGCGATCTCATATCACCGATCCGATCATCACAATCACAAGTCGGCACTGTCGCGTATCGGCGCCATCGCTGATCGCATATCGGCATATCGCAATGCTACGGTCCTTCCCTTTTGGGTGTGCCAATCACCGATATCTCCGATCATCACTATTAGCTCCAATCGCTAATCACAATCAGCATATCGCAGTGCCTGGGGTCTCGATATCGCATGCGGGCCTATCTCTGATGTGATAAGTCAGAGATCACTAATCGGGGGTCCTTCTGCCTTTGCTTTAAGTCCTCCTTTTAACATCTCCGATGCGATTTTCCTTTATAAGGCCTTAAGCCCATTTTTAGAAGAAATGCCTCCTTTTTCAAAGGACAAAGGCAGTCTTCCTTTTGCGATAACTTCATCATTCGAAGTCCCTTTTAGTCCATTCAAATTGCATCAGATTTAGAATGAAAAGATTTATGCAATGGGACTATTTCCAGGAGCAACCCTTGACTTTCATTTTCCTCTGTGAGGAACACTTTAGACTTAGAAGTCTATCCAAGATCCATTTTGGATCAAGGAGACAATATAACAACAATAAGAGGATGTTGTAATGATGAAAGCGGATAAGAACTACAAAACTAATGGAGAGAACCAAAACCAAGGTTACAATGATCATGCTTTTATTCAATAATAGCGCTTAATATTTTTAAGTTTACTTGAAATCAAGAGTATTTGTTAAAATCTATACATGTAATAGATATTGGAAATTCCATGTGAAGGATTATTTTGTCTTCATAGATAATATTTTCTCAAATTTTTGGATAATTTTTAGAATGTTTTGTTGGATAGTTACCTTCTATATGTATCATCATACTTTTTTTTTAATTGAAACCAGGAAAAAAATCATTATAAACGTTGCGATATAGGTGAACATCAAGGAGTACATAAACATAGCTTGCCTAATTTTCTAAAAAAAATAGCTAATCCATTTATGCCAAAATATAGAGTTTTACAAATATCTGTAATCAAAACCTTCCAAAACTCCTTGCAGATATAACCTTGTGAAAATATCTAAGATTCTTATCAATTCACTAAACATAAGTATTGACAAAAAACATGATGATCATTGGCTTCCTTGCTCAATGTTGGAAGGATGAGAGTCCTAGTTTTTCAAGTCCATATCTTCCATCATTTGATGGACACTATCTTCCTCTTTGAAAATCACTTGGACTAAATTGTCGACATCTTATGGTCATAAGCAATAGAATGAGATCGCATAGAAATATTGTTAACCATATTTTTCAACATAGGGCATTCTAACTCCAAGACATTGACTTATTATTTATGTTAGACCAAAATGTTCATAATCATTGCATTTTAGGAGGTGTAGTGATGTTCATTTTCATGAAATTTGGTAGTCACATAAAAGAGTGAGATTTTATTACTTTGGATAGACTCTTCGTATCTTTTGAAAACCTTGTGAAATTCCTTGGCTTCCCAATAATCCATGAATAGAGAAGGACAATGCTATAAATCCCAAAAATGTGTCTTAATGGACCAAGATGACTAAATGAGAAATTTGTTTAGAGAAAATCTTGATTCCAAATCATGAGATAAACTAGCTTATTGCACCATCTACCACACAACAAAGTCTAGGGACTAAGTGTTGATACCTCATATATACTGCAACCGAAAAACTAGGATGGTAATTGAAAAACAAATATCGAAATTGCAAGGAGACCAAAGTACAAAACACCTAGAAGAGTTCTAAGACTGAGAATATAGAGATGACCATGCTCTATGCATAACTTGAATCCTTAATCACCAAATAAAAATTCAAGAACATAGTGTAGAGGCCAAGGGAGAATATTACTAGGTAATATTTCCTTAATCGAATAACCTTTTGCCAGACAATGTTGCTCACTTCTCCCATACATGTCTCCACTATCCCACCCTTTCCCTAATCAACCACGTTGGATGGTTCAAGAAGCTAACTAGGAGTAAATTCACGCATGAAAAAAAAAGGTATGTAGGTCCTTTCTTATTTTAATGCCTTTCTTGAAATTGGTTGATGAAGGCGTCATAACATATTGTGATTTATTACGATGTAACGTATTTCCATGTCCACAAGCTTATAAGAATTAAGGTGTTGCTTGATGTTTCCAACCTTTATTTTTTAGGAGAACCATTATTTTGAGTGTGGTGGCTTCATTGGCTAAAGAGTTGGCTTGGTAAGTATGATCTCTTAAAACCTAGTAAAACAAAACCTTTTGAAGTCTACAGAATTCCTTTTGAATTTGAGCTCTAATAGATACTAGTTTGCTATCAAACACAATTGATTCCAAGATCATCAAGTTAATGATTATGTCTATAATGGTTAATTACTTTGTTTTAGATTGTTTTGCTAGAAGAAGACCCTGGAATTTGTATGCCTTAGCCTGATTATTTGTTGACTTCCTTAAACCCTGTGCAAATGTTGTTTCTAGTTGTCCCTCAGGATCAAGAATGACCCCCCTCATTGAGCACCCTTGTATTACCATGCTGATCAATATGGTTGTGACAATTTTCTAATACAAGTATACCCATTCTTATTTTGAAAAAATATAAATTACAAGAATATATATATGAATATATATATATATATATATATATATATATATATATATATATATATATATATATATATATATATATTTATAATGATAAGAAAATAAATAATGAAAATCATTTTTTTCTTTAATACCATTCTCAATTTTAATTTTAAATATTTATAGTAAAATTGTTTTATTTTATTTTATTGGTTGGTAAGCTACTCTATTTCATCACTATAATAAAAACAATATAGTACATTGGCCTAAAAGCATGAAGAGTACCAGGCGAGTTTGCAACAAGACAACCAAACTCCATTATCAAAGTAGAGTAGAGATCTCATATAATCTATTTGAACATAAATACTATTTACAAAAAATAAAAAAATAAATTTCCTAAAGGTAACACTAGACCAATAACTAAAGAGTTATAGTCTTAAGGTTATACAAATAACACATGGTATTTTTCTTAAAGGAAACCACCCTATTTGGATTGGAGATCCATGGTGCATGAAAAAGTTGAAAAAACCAAATTTATGAATAACACAAGCTGAATTTATAATTGAAATATGTTAGGGTGTAGCAGGATCCACAAGAGCATTGTTGACGTCTGAAATATCAATGGGGTTGTTTTGGGAGTAGCCATGAGCATTTGAAAGGATGACACCTTTATGCTTCTTGACCAACTAAGAGTTGAGAATAACTTAGAGGTGACTTTGCTTTTCTAAATTATCTGAATGCTATTGAAGCTTAGTGTGGTCCTACCCTTCATTTAGAATAACATTGGCCCCAAAAGATTCAACATGCTAACATATTTCAACAATACAAAAACACTTAGTATCCCTCGTGCAATTAAAGTTGAGGTCTAGCATAAAGCCACGGACCATTGAATTCACTACCTCATCGATCTAGGATACCCATTCCTCTTCAACCCAACTCTTAATCGAACGTAGCCTTTGTTGAATGACGAGTAGGACAAAGCGATGAAAAAGCTCTAGTCATAGCAACAACATCATTCTAAGGTTTGGTATGCCTTAGAGGGGCCTTGCCGCGAGCGCTGGATTGAGTCACCATAGGGTGGAAAGCTGACAACAAAAGGATGAAGAAAAACATAATTGAATTGCAACTATGTTTTGCAATAGCGACACTTGCATTTCGACTAGGCAAAGGGTGTGCTAAGATCCATATCGAAGCATGGGAGCTAGAGGCCAAGGACAGGTTCAAGACTCTTCTGCATTAAAACACTTTTCTTCATGATAATCGCTATATCTCACAACTCCAAAAGAATCAAACTCCATTAACAAAAACTCAATTCTATTATCTTGCTAATCAAAGAATGATTTAAGTATTGATGGTCTACATGGAAGAAACTGCGAAAATTAGATAATCATTCAAATATACACGTTCAAAGTAATATATATATATATATATTAATCATCTTAAAAATAAAAACAAAACAATAAGTCAAATTACTAATTAAAAAATAAGATATATAAAAAAAAGTTTTTAAAAATAAGATATATAAAAAAAAGTTTTTATAATTTAATGAGTTTCAAACATATCTTATTATGTTTTTAACAAAATAAGTTTATTTACCATTGTTTTAATAAAATAAAATATTAAAACAAATCAATTTCTAATTTTATAAATTAAAACGATTATCTTATCACATCAAAAAACAAAATAAATAAATACTCCAATACGTTATTTCTTATCAACATCAATAAACAAAATAATAAATACCCGAATTTTTTTATTTTTAAACATGTGACTTTTGAATAATAAATACCTGAATTTATTATTTTTAATAAAAATGTGAGTTTTGATGTCTTTAATATTTAAAATTTTATTTTTGACTTAAAAATCTTAGTTGAATAGTTCCAAAGTTACGAACCTCTTAATGTGGCACATCTGCAGTTACATCGCACTCTGAAGAGAAGACTGTGCGACATGGGAACTGAGGAATTAGTGAGGGTGGTACAGTAGCGGAGGTTTATTATATTTATGTTTTGACCAGCCTAACTGGCTCCTATCTAGCAATTATAAAAGGTTTTCATTTTCCCCCCTGTTTACCTGTGGTATTGGAAAATAATGCACTAGCACGTAGTTGACTTATAAAAAAAAAAGAGACGGGCCAGAGTAGAATTACCCATCCATCTATGTGCCCGGGAAGGGAAGTAAATAAATAGATTTACCCATCCATCCATTTATAAAAATGCTAGAGACGGGCCAGGGTAGAATTACCCATCCATCTATGTGCCCGGGAGGGGAAGTCAATAAATAGATTTACCCATCCATATATGTGCCCGGGAAGGGAAGTATATCTGTCAGAGAAGGGAAGCTGGAGCTACTGACTAGAAGGGGCGGTACCGGGTTGTTGCTCCCCAAGAATAAATTAGCGGACCCAGTCCTCCGCATATGGCATATGCACGAGTCCATTGCGATTCTCGCACTTTTACTTTGCGGGGTTCCTTTCATCTGAACGCCGAAGCTCTGAGATCTTCTCCTCGTTGCGTTGCTTACCCTCCCCGCAGGCTGAGAAATTCCTTGCGATCTACAATTCCCTGGACGTGCTCTGAAATGGCGCCGTTTGCAAAGAGATCAAAGCAATCCTCGAATGCTGTAATTATGGGAGAGGCCTTGGTCTCCGAGGAGAACGATCTTGTTGTACCCAACGATCAATTCAGCCAACAGGCCTTGGTTTCTTCTCTCCAACAAGTAAGTTTCTATTCCATTCTATTCCATCCTATAGCATGAATGCACTTAATTTCTTCACAAACTTACCCACTGTAAATTCTTTCGGTGTTTTGCTTGCCTCGTCTTTTAGCAAAATTTTCTTCAAAAGACCCAGTTATTTTTGATAAGATTTAAATAAATCAAGTAGTTCTCGGGTTAGAACATTCCCTTAGGAACTCCAAGGTATTAAATTATCACGACAATGAACTAATGCCAGCTGAATGATTTTTTATCAGCATCTTGGTTCTGGAAGCATACAGCTCGTAGAAATGTTATTTGTCTAGCGTTGTTTCTTTGGAAGGATGAATTTGTTGACAATGATATCTGCCAATTGTCACGTGTTGTTTCTTTGGAAGAATGAGTTTGTCGACCATGGTATATGCCAATTGTCTAGTGTTGTTTCTCTGGAAGAATGAATTGGTTGAGAATAATACCATTGAACTCAACTTTCAAGTATTTTTTCTCCTACTCTGTCGAACGAACTACAGCAGTTCAATGAATTGCTGTGTGTTTGTATAGGAATTAAAATAAATAAATCAGGCAGATGACGACTTTGGCAATATTGTACCAAAAGAAGAGAGGTGCTTGATAGCCCTATATTTGCATGTATTGTATATAGCTAATAAATAAAATGAAAATATGAGTTATTTTTTATTTATTATAATTAAAAAATCATATTTAAACAAATTATAAATAAACTAGAATAGGTCTATTTTAACCTTGAACCTATTATGGGTGGAGAGGGATCAAGAAAAACAAGGTGCAGACTTTAATGTTTATTAAATAGTGTGTAAGGGTGCAATAAGATTGAGGTTTGTACCTTGAGCTTTTTGATTCTTTTCAGTGCTTAATAAATATATTGGGTTAAGGTGGATCTATGAGAGTTAGTACTTATCAAAATTTAGGTAAAGCCACTTGACCATGTTGTTGCTGTTAACCTCTTCACTGGTTTGGTGAACCATGAAATTTCAACATTGACTATATATGGGACAATCTCATGAAAATTTCTGGTAAATAAATTTACTTTACCTAAGCAGTGAGATTATTCTGTCTTACTTTTCAATATTAAAGTTGCACAACCATTCCTTCCTAATCGTCTAAAACATCTGACTTTGTATATTAATCAGGGGTTGTAACAGAGCTAACAGCGGTTACATAAAACTATCCAGAGTTTCAAAAAACAAACTAGGCAGTTCTCTGCTTCTACAAAAAGTAATTAAAAACAAACTATATGAAAAGCATTCCAAGTGTTCTTGCTTGTGGGCCTGCTACAAAGACTCCCAAAATTCCAATAAATTTGAAATATATAAGATTCAATGGAAGATATCGTTACTGTCTGCTTCCTCTTGATCCACATTAGAGGGAGGAGAATTCTATTGTTCAAGGTCCATTGGTTCCTTGAGCTGATGGACTGTTTCTTGATCTTTGAGATTTGTCTGTGTTGAATTTCAGTTGCTCGATTACTGGAAGTTGAAGACAAAGTACCCTTACAAAGATTTTCTGTTAAAATTGGCAACTAGGGCCAAACTCCATGTGGGTCATCTTATTTATGGCAATTGATATTTTTCTTGGATTCCTCTCATCGAGAGGTGTAGGATTGATATAAAGATCATCCTATTCTGACACGTATTCATGGAGATATGAATTTATTTGTGTTATGGGACAATTCATCATGGTCAGCCAACAACCAAATTGCCCCCACATGTGCTCAACATTTTAATATAAAAAGAGGTGGCTTGCTAGTCATTTGTACACACTCTCCTTGTGATCTCTTCCTCTCCACTTGTCTTTGGGTTTTGGTGGGAGGAGAGATCCTAAGAGTCAACACTGCCCTAATGGAGAAGGCTCTATGAAGGACAGCCCTTATCTCAACCTCTAGAAGCCTTAATGCTGCCCCATGGAGAAGCCCTAGACGCAGTCACAATGATGCCCTAAACGCAGTCATGATTCTCAAAAGAAAGACTCGTTGGAGGAGGATTCTCTTGTGCCCTAGCCGCAACAATAATGAGGAAGGAACAGCATGGTCTGAGCTTGCTGTTTTTCGGTGTCCAAGTTGCTGGGAGAGGGGCCGAGGTCTCTTGGAGGAAGGCCGAGACTGCTGAGAGTATTGCAAACTGTTTTAGGGCCAGTATGAGGGTTGTTTTGGTGGGCTGTATGAGAGCTGCAGCCAGCTGAGGTAGGCCGCAGGCCTAGCCTCCCTAAACAGGTCTTAATTTGGGTTGTTAAGGGATGGCAATTGCCCAGAATAGCAGCCCACAAAGAAGGTGTACCTCCTGGCCTATGCTGCAGCAAAGAGAGGGTTGTCAAGTCGGTTTATGAAGGGAAGTTGCAGCACGCACTTGCCCTAACTAGGACAGCAGTACTGCTAATCTAGCGTGGGCAGGTTTGAGGGCTGTCTTGAGCCCTTACCTTCAGCGTGGAGGAGGAGCATCTCTCCTTGCCTAGTCTGCAGTTTTTGGACCCAAAATGCCGGGAGAGGGCCAAAATGCATCATATAGTAAGATGGCGCCCCTCCAGCATCATATAGTAAGATGGGGCCCCTCCTTGATGGGAGACCCCTCCTTGATGGGGCCCCATCACCCCACCTTCCAACCAAACATCCACCAACCCCACCCAACCTTGTTGGTGTAGGAATTTACAGGGTAAGTTCCACAGAAAGAATACCAAAAGGACACCGCTCACAACCAGATCTCAAATCAATACACCAATATTTTTGACGTGGTTAAAACCCTCAGAGTGCAAGGAGGGAAACAGTCCACGACCTGTCCCAACGTGGGTACTACAGGCAATTTATTAATCAAAGAATGAAAATTTACATAAGCTTCTCTCATGCACAGATTACCCGAACAATGACCCTCCATGCGCTTTAAATAGAACTCATGGACCAATCGGGTGTCAAGCCACGGATCAAGTGTCGGTAATACCGAGGTGAGAGTGAACCGTCGGATCACTACATATCGTGACCGTCGGATTGTAAGTTACAAAATGTACAACGGTAAAGAAACACACTTTACCTAACTCTAACCTAACTCTATACTAGACCAAGTTGAACTTAACTATATCCTATGTGTCGGAATATCCTAACATCCCCCCTTAAGAACAACTTGGGATAGGATTGAAGGATTTACAAATATGACACAATAGGAGAAGGAAGGAGGCACTAGAGCCTATCCCCCCTTAGTGACAACTTCCTGAACTCCAAGCATATATCGAAGTTTAGTGAACTTCGCCTCTGTGAGAGCCTTTGTGAAGATGTCTGCAACCTGATCATCTGTTGGACAATATTGCACTTCAAGAACATGGTCATGAATGAGCTTTCTGATGAAGTGCATGTGTAGTTCAATGTGTTTGCTGCGCTGATGCTGGACTGGATCTTTGCATAGCTGAATGGCACTTTGATTATCACACCAAAGTGTGGTTGGATGCTGCTGCTCAAAGCCAAACTCTGATAGGATCTGACGAAGCCACAAGGCTTCCTTACTAGCTTCCATGGCACCACGATATTCTGCTTCTGCTGACGAAAGAGAAATGGCAGCCTGTTTCTTACAAGCCCATGTAATAGGTCCTGAACCAAGAGTGAAGACATAACCGGCAGTAGACTTCCGATCATCAAGGTCACCAGCCCAATCAGAATCAGTGAAACCAACTAACAGAGGAGCTGCTTTGGCACTGTAATGAATCCCAAACTGTACTGTACCTCGAACATAACGAAGTATTCTTTTAGCTGCTTTCCAATGACTTTCACGGGGGTTTTGCATAAAACGAGCAACAAGGCCAACAGCAAAGGAAAGATCAGGACGAGTATGGGTTAAATACAAGAGTTTTCCGACAAGTTGACGGTATAAGGTAGCATCAACTTCAGGAGAAGTACAAGAGACTGAAAGTTTGACTCCAGACTGAAAGGGAGAAGGGGCTGGCTTACAGTCTTCCATGTGAAAATGACGAAGAATATCACAAGCATACTTGGACTGGGAAAGGAAAATACCCTCTTGGGATTGCAAGACTTGAAGACCGAGAAAATAGTGTAAGTGTCCTAAGTCTGTCATTTCAAATTTCTTTTTAAGGCTGGACTTCACATGGTTTATAAGGTTGGGATCACTACCAGTAAGAATAAGATCATCAACATAAAGAACAAGGATGATAAGAGAGTTGCCCACTTTTTTGGTGTAGACAGTATTGTCAGAATGACACCTAGAAAAGCCAGATTCTAAAAGAAAGCTATCCATTTTGGCATACCAAGCTCGAGGAGCTTGCTTGAGGCCATAAAGGGATTTCTTAAGTCGACAAACGAGGCTGGAGTCTGTTTGTATGAAGCCAATGGGTTGTTCCATATAGATTTCTTCCTGCAAGTCCCCATGCAAGAAGGCAGATTTAACATCCATTTGATGGACTTCCCATTTTAAAGAGGCAGCAAGGGAAAGAACAAGGCGGATAGAGTTCATTTTGGCAACTGGAGAGAAGGTTTCAGTGTAGTCAATGCCTTCAACCTGTGAAAAGCCCTTAGCAACTAGACGAGCTTTATGTTTATCAACTTTCCCATCTGGTCCATACTTGGTTCTGTAAACCCATTTGCATCTAACAAGTTTGCGTCCCTTTGGTAGAGGAACAAGATCCCATGTATCATTTGTCATCAATGAATGATATTCTTCATTCATAGCTGCTTCCCAATGTGGATGGCCTGAAGCTTCTGCAAAAGTGTCAGGATCATGATTTACTGGAGCTTGAGCCAGTAAAGAAGAGGCTCTTTCAAACTGAGAACGTGTACGTCGCTGATCTGTAGGATCACCGGCAAGATCACCTGCTGCATCCCGAGTAGCACGGACCCATCTTGGAAGTTGAGGATCCTGAGACGGTGGGGGAGGATTATCATCCTCGCTTTCATCATCAGAAGAAGAAATGTTTTCAAAGATAGAAGAGATAGGAAGAGGTGGCACATCCGCCGGACTAGGCTCGCAGGCCGATTTATTTTCATCAAATTTTACATCTCTTCTAATGATAACATTTTTGGACTTAAATGGAATAAGTCTATAACCTTTTACATCTTCAGAATACCCAACAAAAGTACATTTCTCACTCTTAGGTTCTAAAGCTTTATGCTTTTCATCTGGAATATGGGCCCATGCTTCACTTCCAAACACACGAAAGTGACTTACATCTGGTTTAATGGAACTCCAAGCTTCTTCTGGAGTGATATTCTCTAGAACCTTAGTAGGAGTGCGATTGATTATATAATTTGCACAATTAATTGCTTCGGCCCAAAAACTAAGGCTGAGTCCTTTAGATTGCAGCATACAATTAGCCATTTCCTTTAAGGTGCGATTTTTCCTTTCAGCTACACCATTTTGTTGTGGAGTGTATGGAACAGTATGTTGCATTTGAATTCCATTTTCGGTGCAAAAGTTGATGAATGCGTTTTTAACATATTCTCCACCATTATCAGTTCTTAGCTTAAGAATTTGATGTCCAGATTGTTTTTCAACAAATGCTTTGAAGGCCAAAAAAGTGCTAAATACTTCGCTCTTGAGTTTTAAGAAGTATACCCAAGTGCGTCTAGAGAAATCATCAATGAAAGTTAAGAAGTACTTGCAGCCAGAGAATGAAGCAACAGGAAGAGGACCACATAAATCACTGTGCACAAGCTGTAAAGGGGCTGAGGCGTGCCAAGAGGCACGTTTGTCAAAACTGTCCCGATGATGTTTTCCGAGTACACATCCGGAACAAACACCATCTTTGCAAGATACCATAGGAAGACCTGTCACCATATTTTCTTTACATAGATGCTGAAGGGAGCGATAGTTTAAGTGACCAAACCGCTCATGCCAAAGTTTGCTTACTTCATCATTATGAGCAACAAACACTGAGGGAAGATGGGATGACCCAAAGTTGTGAAACTTATACAACCTTTTGGAATCATCAGCAAGACCAGTAGCTAGAATCTGTTTAGGATCTTTTAGATCCTTGATTACAACATCATGAAGTGAAAATTCAACAATTTTACCTTCACCTGAATGAGTTATCTGATAGACAGATAGAAGGTTGCAGGATAAGTTTGGAACACATAATACATCATTGAACTGACCATTGTCTAGATGAACAGTTCCAGTCCCTACAACATTAAGAGATCTATCATCACCAACATATATATTTTTGGTGTTACAATCATTTAAAGAAGAAAACATGGCTTGGTTTTTGGCCATGTGACAAGAGGCTCCAGAATCAATGAGCCACTCATGAGAATGAGAAGAAGAAGAAGATACATTTAATGCATAACCAGACTGAGATGATTGACGATGACATGCAGAAAATGCCGTTCCGGAAGTTGAAGTTGAAGTAGGCTCCAGATGGATGTTATGTTTCTTCATTGCGGCTTCCAAGGCTTCCATCTTCTTAAAGCATTTAGATTCTAAGTGGCCATCTCGATTACAAAAGTTACAATGTCTATCAGTCTTCTTCCATTTGTTTTTATTGGGCCTATCATTTTGCTAAAATGATCTTTCATTTTGAGGCTGAGATGGTTTAGGACCATTCTTTTGAGGATATGACTTCTTAGGATTCTTTGAATTTGGGTGCTGCTGGGCGGCTAACGCTTTTGTGGAAGAGTTTCCAAGATTAAGAAGACCAAGGTGTAAGAGTTTTTCTTGTTCTCTTATTAAGGAATCACAAAAGGAGTCAAAGGAAGGGGCCTTGTATTCTTGTCCTTGACAAATGAAAGCTTCTCTTGTAGAATGGAAAGTGGAAACAAATACAGAGTAGGCTGGTCCTAACTTAGTAAGGATGGAATAAATAAGGTTACCATCATCTTTCTTAACTTTAACACCTTCCAAGAGATATCTAAGGGTCTTGAATTTTGACAAGAAATCTTCAATGCAAGAAAAATTATTAGGATCCAAAGTAAGCAGCTCATTTTCAAGTTGATGGGATCTAATTTCATTTTTAATCCCAAAAACTTTAGCAAGTTTTTCTAATGCTTCATGAGGAGTCTCAAGTCCTGCAATGTGGAATCTAAGATCAGGAGAAATAGACATCCCTATCAAACCTCGTGCTTGATCTTGTCTATTTTCCCATTTTGCCGCCTTGTCTTCATCTTTGGGTTTCTTCTCTTGGTTTGTGGCTATTCTGAAGAGACCTTTACTTCTAAGTAAATCTTCCATGTATTCTACCCATTGGAAGTAGTTAGTGCTGTCAAGAATGACTTGGCATGGACTTTCCATTTTTTTAAAAAAAACTGAAGCTGAAGATGCTGAAAGTAAGTGCACCAATGGATAGATCTCGAAAAAATAGGCGGTTTTAAAAAAAACGGCTCTGAAAAAGGCTTCCGGATGAAGAAGTTATGGCTTTTTGAAAAAAAACTTGTTGACGTTGCCGGCAAAGTGCGCGAATGTGCGGGAATGAAAAAATCCGCCCCCACAAAATGGAGACTTGAACCCAAGACCTCTACTCTCTAAAAATAGCTTTGAACCAATTGATCTATACAAAAAATTTGAGAGAGAGAGAGAGAGAGAGAGAGAGAGGGGGGGGGGGGGGCTCGATTTGCGTGCTTGCCTTGAGAAAGCTCTTTTTCCCTACAAAACACAAAAAACAAAACCCAACACGAATATGCAAAGAAAAACGAACCTTACGGCTCGAAGTTAGCTTTAGCCAAAAAACTAGAAATTTAAAAAAAAAATCTCAAAGTTAGCTTTATCCGAAAAACTAAATATTTTTCTCAATGTTTCTGATTTTCCGAGATCACACTAAGGTGCAGGGAAAAGAGCATACGCATGAGAAAAATCCTTCCTTTCTGTTTTTGATTTGCCCAGATCGCACAGAGTCGCAGGGCAAAGAGCATACGCAGAAATGAAAGGTATAGATCCGGTTAAAAAAAAGGCTAAATAAACTGAGACCGAAATAAGCAGAGAGAAATTAACAGTAAACTGCAAAAAAAACACTGTATACCTCCCGATCTAAAAAATGACGCAGCTAGGGCTACCGGAAACCTTTTCGCATGAAACGAAAGGGGTTCCTCACTGGAACAGATGCTCCGAACGCAACAGAGCAGTCCTCTCGGCCCGAAAGCAGTCAGAAACAACAGATCTAGGAAACGACAGCCGCATGCAGTTCTACCGGCTTCAGATTTGGATCACCAACGGACGCGGCCCTCAAATAGCTCTGATACCATGTAGGAATTTACAGGGTAAGTTCCACAGAAAGAATACCAAAAGGACACCGCTCACAACCAGATCTCAAATCAATACACCAATATTTTTGACGTGGTTAAAACCCTCAGAGTGCAAGGAGGGAAACAGTCCACGGCCTGTCCCAACGTGGGTACTACAGGCAATTTATTAATCAAAGAATGAAAATTTACATAAGCTTCTCTCATGCACAGATTACCCGAACAATGACCCTCCATGCGCTTTAAATAGAACTCATGGACCAATCGGGTGTCAAGCCACGGATCAAGTGTCGGTAATACCGAGGTGAGAGTGAACCGTCGGATCACTACATATCGTGACCGTCGGATTGTAAGTTACAAAATGTACAACGGTAAAGAAACACACTTTACCTAACTCTAACCTAACTCTATACTAGACCAAGTTGAACTTAACTATATCCTATGTGTCGGAATATCCTAACAGTTGGGTTATCTTTTTTCAACCTCCAACTAGCGTCAACAGATTAAAATTTAATCTCCGCCCTTCGGCCTGCCCCACCAGAGCCTCTGCTTGTGTTCCCTAAACCCTCAGCCCCTTCGACCCCGCCAGCATGGGGCCCCTTCTAGAGGAGTTTAGAGCTGCAGCAGTTTGCCCAAGTGCCCTAACCAGAACAGTTAGGAACAACAAAGTGTCAGGCAGATTTGGAGCAGTGTTAGAGGTGCTTTGGGTCTAGGATATTGACCAGATTTGGATCAGATTGGGAGCACCCTGTGGGAGCCACTTGTTGGGTTAACATGGAGTGTTGAATACCTCAAAAGGGGTGCAGTGTGATGTGATGGATGCAGCAACATGGTGCTGTAAGTTGCTTGGAGCAACATGTTTTAGAAGCAGCGGTTGGATGCTGCATGGTGTTAGAGACAACTGTGAGTAGTGCAACATAGTGCACAATGATGAGGTACAACTCAGTTGTGGTGCAACACAGTGATGATGTACATGGTATGATGTGTGCAACATAGTAATGAGGTCCAGCATGATGATTGGGTGCAACACAGATAGGTACAACTAGGTGATGGAATCACCTGTGTCCAGATCAGCTATCTCATGTGACATCTTCTTAGAGAAGATCTCTGCTCTTATTTAGATAAGTCAAAATGTTGACTTCTGATGTATATGTACTATCTCTCTCTCTGCTGAATTATTGAAGAACAGAAGAATTGATCAAGGGTTTCCCCACATTGGGGTTTGTCCCTGGCTGGCGCCACATCTTGTGTCCTCTTGTCTTGGCTTGTCTTCTGCGATTTATGTTTATGTTCTATTTGCATTTTACTATCATGCTAAATGTGATTGCTAATCTGGAATTGATATTGAGCTATTATGGAAAATTGAAGTAAATTTGCTATCAGCACAGAACATACCTAAAATTAACATGGTATTAGAGGTGGGGCGAAGACAAAGCCCAAGCAAAGTGAAAGAGAAATCACCAAAGATAGTTGGAAAGGACATAAAGGGTCAATGGGTTACTCATCCCTCTTCGAATTCACCAAGGGTGAAGTCGAATCTGAGATCATTATCCGAGTGGCGCAGCGGAAGCATCTGATGGCCTACCTAAAGATCACTTCAATGGGAAGTCTGGATTTAAGGGTGGAAGGTTCGGCCATTACGCGAAGGGGTGTTCGAATACAAAGGAGACATCACTTGATGATGATAACAATCATTCTAGGGGCATCTTCAATGATTGAAGGAATGACATGTACAATGACAAAGCAAAAAGGAATGCAAGTCATCAAGGAAATGGCCGACTCTTCAAAGAAAGCAAGGAACTCCAGGTATGAAGAATCAAATGTTGTTTTTGATAAGCTAAAGAAGTATTTCTCCATTACTTCTCCTCCAGACTCTTTGGGAATTTGGCTTATTGATTGTAGTGCTTCAAGGCACTTCATCGGATAGAAGGAAGCTCTCTCTAATCTGGTAGAGATGGAAACAATCATGGATTATACCACTTATCTCGGAAAGAGTGTAGGGAATGTTACCCCTCAATTGAATGAGGGCAACATGATTCATTTACAAGAAGTTCTTTATGTACCTAATCTCAAGAAGAACCTAGTGTCCATTTCAACAATGGAAGTCAAAGGTTTCAAGGTGGCAATCATCGATGGAAATGTATGTGTTTGAAAATGGAATTTTCAAAGATGCTTTTATTCTTGGGTTCAGGGTTGGCAATTTGTATCAAGTTGCAGGAAGTCCATTGGGGACCATGTCAGTTGACACATTTCTTCTAGCACCGAAGGTCTACTTATTATGGGGCCCTACCCGATGTGAGTCAGATGGTGACAGGGATGCCTGAATTCAAGAAGAACATGAGGGTACATGTCCGAGATGTACCAAAGGAAAATCTTAAAAGGGGACCATTCCCCTCATTTAGCAAGTCCACAGGTTTGGAACAACCCGAGGAGTTTGAGATTCATGATTAGGAATCTCATGTATGCAGGTTGAAGCCTTGTTTTAAGATCCAGCCGGCTCGGATCCGACTCGGCCGAGTTGGTCTGAGCCAGATTTTTTTTCAACCCGACAGATTAACCGGTTCGGGAGGCCGAGTCATGACTGACCCAGCTGAGTTATTGCATGACTCGGCCGAGTCAGTCATGACTCAGTGAACTCAGTCGGATCCGCATCTACTTGGCCGAGTCAATCAATGCGGCCTGTAACACAAAAAAAAACAACAATTTTTCATATATTTTTTAAAATTTTTAACATTTAGCTGAGTGTTGGGGACTCCAAGGTGTTTTATAAATTGGTTAAGTGCTATTTGGGGTCCATTCTCCTCTCCCAAACCCTATTTAACCCACTCAAATGCTCTCATTCTCTCACAGCCATCTCATGCATTTGAGTGAGAACTTCAGGGAGAGTTAGTGAGCAGTTCTTGAGTGTGTTTTAGGAGCAGCAGTGAGGAGTCTTGGGCAAGCATTGTAGCTGGAGTGAGGAGCTTCTTGGGCAGCCATTTGGAGCAACATTGAGGAGTTGATTTCTTGGAGCAAGCTTGAGGAGGCAGTTTGTGCTTGGAGGTATTTTTTTCACTTGTACAAATATGTTTTTGCTTATTAAATTTTAGTTGCATACCTAGAAAGCCTAGAGAGTGTTTTTTGTGAAAGAAATGTTTAATGAACATTGAATCGATGTTTTTTTTTTTTTTAATCAGATAGTTTGCTTTCATTTCCTAGTCAAAGAAATGGCACCTAGAGTGAGAGATCCTGCTTGGGCATATGTTGAAATGGTTGATAGTCAAATGCATTGCAAATTTTGCCAAAGGAAAATTAAGGAAGGTCCTGGGGGCATTAATAGGCTGAAACAACGCTTGGCGGGGATTAGAGGCCCAATTACTCCATGTACCTCACCAGAAAATGGGGAGATTAGGAAGCAATTGTTAGCTAGCTTTGAGAAGTTTAAAGAAGATAAGGCTAGGCAAAAAGAGTTAGAGGCTGAAATTGGGAGGAAGAGGGAGATACAAAAAATGATGGCTACCAACCCCCATTACGATTTTGAGGGTTCTTCCTCTATCCCTCATACTGATGCATCCAACCCTTTTCGATATGTTCCTCCCTCTTTTGGTTCTGTTCAAGATAAGGGAAAGGGTAGAATGAAAAAGGATGATATGACTATCAAAAGTTATTTCACTCCCTCCTCTCCATCAGATGCACATGGTCCTCAAGCTAGTAAAAGTCAAATGCAACCCACTTTATATGACCATTGGAAGAAAGAATTGAGGGAGACTGCTTGTGATTACATAGCTAGATGGTGGTATGATGCTGATATCCCCTTCAATGCTTCCCGTTCACCATATTGCGAGCCTATGTTTGATGCCATACATGCTGCTGGAAAAGGCTTCAAAGGCCCTACTATGCATGAGCTAAGGGGGTATCGTTTGCAGAAAGAAATTGACTCCATTAATGAGTATTTGAAAGATTTCAAGGACTCATGGGCAAGAACAGGATGTACCATCATGTCAGATGGATGGACTGATCAAAGAAACTGTACCATCATAAACTTTCTTGTCTTCTGCCCACGGGGAACCATGTTTTTAAAATCAGTTGATCCATTTGATAAGGTAAAAGATGGGCAATTGTTGTTTCAGCTATTGGATCAGGTTGTTGAGGAGGTGGGGGTGGCTAATGTTGTTCAAGTCATCACAGATAATGCATCTAACTATGTTCTTGCTGGTAAACTGTTAGAGGAAAAACACAAGACCATCTTTGGACCCCATGTGCTGCACATTGCATAGACCTCATGCTTGAGGATATTGGAAAAATAGATTGGGTCAAAAACACTGTAGATCATGCCAAAAGCATAACAAAACTTATCTGCAATCATTCATGGATTTTGAGCCTCATGAGGAAACACACTAGGGGCAGGGATATTATTAGGCCTACCATCACTAGATTTGCTACTCATTTTTTGACATTGCAATCTATGCTTTCCCAATATAGAAACTTGCAAAAGATGTTTTCCAGTGATGAATGGAATCAAAGCAATTGGTCTCACAAATTGGAAGGCAAAGAATTGAAAAAGAAAGTTAATGGAGAAACTTTTTGGAGAAAGGCAACAGAGATTGTGAAGCTTGTTGAGCCACTGGTTAACGTGTTGCGGTTGGTGGATGGGGAAAGGTTGGCTATGGCCTTCATTTATGAGGCTATGGATTAATCAAAGGAGCGAATAAAGAGGGCATACAAGGATAGAGTGGCTAAGTATGGGCCCATTTGGGCAATCATTGATGAAAGATGGAACAATCAACACCATCGCCCTATACATGCAACTGGGTATTTTTTGAACCCACGGTATCGTTATAAAGCTAAGGAGTCAGGGGCTTTGAGGGGGGAGGTCAGAGATGGACTGATTGACTGCATTGATCGCATGATCCCATTGGAGTCTGATCAGCAAGAGATACACCGACAGGTCACGACCTTCAGCAATGCCTCGGGTACCTTTGGGAAGAACCTAGCAAGATTGCAAGAGAAGCAGATGAGCCAGGTAAACAAAAATTTCAATTTTCAAATTCTTAATAGTTTTACTTTATTTTTAAAATTTTGTTAAATCGTTTATAATTTGAAAGTTGGATATAATTTGTAATTTTGTTGAGCTAACTCATTACACTCCTATGTTTTTTTTAGCACAATGGTGGGAGGCTTTTGGTGGCCATTGTCCTAAATTGCAGAAGTTTGCAATTCGTATTTTGAGTCAAACTTGCAGTGCTACTGGGTGTGAGCGCAATTGGTATGTCTTTGAGAGGATTCATACAAAGAAGAGAAACTGTTTGGATAAAAAACGGTTAAATGATCTAGTCTATGTTCAATACAACCTCCGGTTCAGACGAAACCAATTGCTGAACAAAAGACCTGATTCAGATCCCATTGTGTTGGAAGACATTGATCCAACATCAAATTGGGTAGTGGAGAGTCATCCAGCAGAGTTTGATCCTGATGAGGATCTTGATTCAAGGATACCTGATCGTTATGAGCACTATTATTCAAAATGAACCTTCATCATTTGAAGAAGTCGTGAAGCAACAAGTATGGAAGGATGTTATGAATGAAGAGTACGAGTCTATTATGAAGAATGATGTCTGAGATGTGGTCCCTAGACCCTAGGACAAATCGGTTGTCACCTCTAAGTGGCTCTACAAAATCAAGCATGGAGCTGATGGAAGTGCAGAAAAGTTCAAGGCTCGCTTTGTTGCTCGAGGCTTCTCTCAAAAGGAAGGTGTAGATTATGATGAGATATTTGCACCTGTTGCCCGATACACCACCATCCGCTCGATCATAGCCCTTGCTGCCTCGCAAGGATGGAACCTACATCAGATGGATGTCAAGACCGCTTTCTTGCATGGTTCGATTAAAGAGGAAGTCTATGTGGAACAACTCGAGGGGTTTGAGGTTCATGACTGGGAATCTCATGTATGCAGGTTGAAGAAGGCTCTCTATGGCTTAAAGCAAGCACCCTGGGCTTGGTATGAGAGGATTGATAACTATCTGATGACACTGGGATTTACTAGAAGTGAAGCCGATCTAAACCTTTACTTTAAGGTTGAAGATGATAAACCTCTCATATTGGTACTTTATGTGGACGTCCTCTTTCTGACAGGTGAAGACCCCTTCATTCACAAATGTAAGAGGGAGTTGGTTTCCGAATTTGAGATGAAGGACCTAGGACTGATGCACTACTTCTTAGGTTTGGAGATTTGGCAAAAGGAAGGAGAAATTTTCCTATCTCAAGGAAAATATGTTGTGAAGATATTGGAAAGATTTGGGATGGTGGACTGCAAGCTTGTGACTACCCCGATGGAACTTAACTTCAAGAAGTTATGTGGTAGTATTGTCGGACCTGAATTGGGAAATGTTTCTAAGTATCGCCAACTCATAGGAGCACTTATGCTCTTGGTGAACTCTTGTCTGAATATATGTTTTGCAGTTAATACATTGAGCCAATATATGGTTAAGCCTCATCATTTACATTGGATTGGTGCCAAGAATCTTCTGAGATATTTTCGGGGCAAAATCACTCATGGACTGAGATACACTATTGAAGATGTGAGGTTGCATGGTTATTCGGATGATGATTGTGCCGACAGTGTGGTGCAGTGTTGCACAAAGCGCCCCCCCCGGTTCCAAGCCCCGAAGCGCGTCCCGTACGGAAGCGCCTAGGTTGGCCAGAAGCGCGCTTCCGAAATTCGGAAGCGCGCTTCCAAAATTTTTAGACGCTTCCTGGAAATTTGGAAGCGCTGGCGCTTCCAAAGCGCCGAAGCGCGCTTCGTACGACGCTTCCCAGACGCTTCTCAGGCGCTTCCCAGACGCTTCCCAGGCGCTTCCTAGGCGCTTCCCAGACGCTTCCGTACGCTTCCAGAAAAGCTTCCGGAAAAGCATTTAGAAAATCGTTTTTTTTCATTTTTTTTTTTAAATTTTAGGTGAGTTTGCTTGTTGGGGGTGGGTCCACCTTATATGGGACTGACTTCGAGTTAGTAGAGGATGGTATGGTACATTCTCAATCATTTCTTCTTCTTCTTCATAGTTCAACAGAGCAGAGCAGTGCAGGGCACTGATGGAAGAGATAGTACAGTCTGGCAGATGGATTAGTCAATGGAGTTCTCCCTAGTTGAGAGGGAGTGTTAAAATTGGCAACTAGGGCCAAACTCCATGCGGGTCATCTTATTTATGGTAGCTGATATTTTTCTTGGATTCCTCTCGTCGAAAGGTGTAGGATTGATCTAAAGATCATTTGATTTCGACATGTATTCATGGAGATATGAATTTATTTGTGTTATGGGACAATTCGTCAAGGTCGGCCAACAACCAAATTGCCCCCACATGTGCTCAACGTTTTAGTATAAAAAGAGGTGGCTTGCTAGTCATTTGTACACACTCTTCTTGTGATCTCTTCCTCTCCACTTGTCTTTGGGTTTTGGTGGGAGGAGAGATCCTAAGAGTCAACACTGCCCTAATGGAGAAGGCTCTATGCTATCTTAGGAGATGAGAAAGCTCTACGCTGTCATGGAGGACAACCCTTATCTCAGCCTCAAGAAGCCTTAATGCTGCCCCATGGAGAAGCCCTAGACGCAGTCACAATGATGCCCTAAACGCAGTCATGATTCTCAAAAGAAAGACTCGTTGGAGGAGGATTCTCTTGTGCCCTAGCTGCAACAATAATGAGGAAGGAACAACATGGTCTGAGCTTGTTGTTTTTCGGGGTCCAAGTTGTTGGGAGAGGGGCTGAGGTCCCTTGGAGGAAGGCTGAAACTGCTGAGAGTATTGCGCACTCTTTTATGGCCAGTATGAGGGTTGTTTTGGTGGGTTGTATGAGAGCTGCAACCAACTGAAGTAGGCCGCAGGCCTAGCCTCCCAAAACATGTCTAAATTTGGGTTGTTAAGGGATGGCAATTGCCCAGAACAGAAGGTGTACCTCCTGGCCTATGCCGTAACAAAGAGAGGGTTGTCAAGTCGGTTTATGAAGGGAAGTTGCAGCATGTACTTGCCCTAACCAGGACAATAGTACTGCTAATCTAGCGTGGGCAGATTTGAGGGCTGTCTTGATCCCTTAACTTCAGTGTGAGGAGGATAATCTCTCCTTGCCTAGTCCACAGTTTTTGGAGGGTTGTTTGAGGATTGTTGAGAGGAGTTTAGAGCTGCAGCATTATGCCCAAGTGCCCTAACCAGAATAGTCAGGAACAACAAAGTGTCAAGCAGATTTGGAGCAGTGTTAGAGGTGCTTTGGGTCTAGGATATTGACCAGATTTGGATCAAATTCGGAGCAACCTGTGGGAGCCACGTGTTGGGTTAACATGGAGTGTTGAATACCTCAAAAGGGGTGCAACATGATGTGATGGATGCAACAACATGGTATATTGCAGCAACATGGTGCTGTAAGGTGCATGGAGCAACATGTTTTAGAAGCAGCAGTTGGATGCTGCATGGTGTTAGAGACAGTTGTGAGTAGTGCAACATAGTGCACAATGATGAGGTACAACTCAGTGATGGTGCAACACAGTGATGATGTACATGGTATGATGTGTGCAGCATAGTAATGAGGTCCAGCATGATGATTGGGTGCAGCACAGTGAGGTGCAACACAGATAGGTACAACTAGGTGATGGAATCACTTGTGTCCAGATTAGCTATCTCATGTGACATCTTCTTAGAGAAGATCTCTGCTCTTATATAGATAAGTCAAAATATCTCTCTCTGCTGAACTATTGAAGAACATATAAGAAGAATTGATCAAGGGTTTCCCCACATTGGGGTTTGTCCCTGGCTAGCACCACATCTTGTGTCCTCTTGCCTTGGCTTGTCTTTTGCGTTTTATGTTTATGTTCTATCTGCATTTTACTATCATGCTAAATGTGATTGCTAATTTGGAATTGATATTGAGCTATTATGGAAAATTGAAGTAAATTTGCTATCAACGTAAAACATACCTAAAATTAACAGATTCTTAACTAGGTTCCTCATCATGTTTTATTTATTTATTTTATTTTATTTTATTTTAAATTAGCTTCTATTACAATGAATCAACTGATACCAGATTACATAATAGCAAAATCCTTTTGCCCGGGTCTTCCAAATTGGAAACCAAACCAACGACAAAAGTTAATGTCTTTTATCCCAAATGTCTATATACTAATCGGGTACATACAAAAAGATTTACTGACGAAGACTTCATTATGCCATGGTACTGGTAAATTCCAAGTGAAGTGGAAAAACCATAAGTTAACTGAAGCCATTAAGAGGACGTGGAAATATCAATAGTGCTTGGAATGGCTGGATTGACTGGAGGTGTAGGATTTTGTTTGTTGCAGACCATCTTTTCATTGCGAGCCAGTGCATCATCTTCTTCCACCCCCAGCGGGTTTTCTCGATCTTTGTTTATTGGATCTACAAGTCCTAGTCCCTACTCCTCCCATAAGTGAGTGTTCCAGCTTGTCGAAATATGAAGGTGAATGTCATTGCATCCCAAGTTGGCCAGAAGGTTCACTATCTTATTGCTTGTTTTCTTGACGTGAGAGGGAATAAGTGACTGGTCCAACTTCTCGAAAGATGAAGGTGAATGTCATTACATCCCAAGTTGGCCAGAAGGTTCACTACCTTATTGCCTGTTCTGTTGACGTGAGAAGTAATAATGATTGGAATCATATGGATCAAATGGTTTATATGTGATATATTTTTCCAATCTCCAGGTGTGGCAATTTTATATATATATATATATATATATTCTTTTTTGTTACCTAGAGAAGCTCCATTAATCAATTTGTTTACTCTTGAGATGACAATTGAGAATCTCCCTCCTCAATAAGCCTGGAGAAGCCTTGCGATGATGTGATAAGAAGGCTAGTCTCTAGAGTTGCAAATTTGGCTACATTGTTACTTGAATGCCCCATACTATTTGCGAATAGAACCACTGGTTGCCCATAGTTGTCGCAGAAGTTCCTCCAAGACCAACAAAACTTGGATTTCTTTTAGATGCCTTGTCAAATTTAAGTTTATAGAATCTAGGGGGAGGAGGGCTCCAGGAGGTCGGACGACTAGAAGATGGCTTATTAGATGCAAAGGATTGATAGAAGGAGACAGAAACAACTGGGGATTACAAAAATTTGTGGCATCCAAACCTTTAGCTTCTCAGTTTGACAATGACCAAGGGTGTAGTAGTACTGTTTCACAGACACTTTGCAATGCTTTTGCCCAAATCATCTCCCCTTCCGATGATTGGTTATTAAATATGTGATTGTTCTTCTCCTTCCATATGTTCCATAGCAAAAACCCTAGAATGAGGGCCCAAGCTCGATTTACAATAGGATTCTTTGTCATAGAGGATCTCCAACCTTCAATCGTTTTTATGATCCCATTCATATTCATGTCTGACTATCCAAATAAGCTGAACAATTGAGACCATAGAGTTTCAGAAAAAGCGCATGTATTGAGCAAGTGCTTCCTGTCCTTTGCATTCGATCTACACATAAAACAAACAAAAAGGCCTTAGAATTCTCTACAGATGGTTATATCCCATGAAAGGGATCTTTTATGTACTAACAAACAAAGAAAGTGGGCAACTTTGGGCCATAAGTTTTGAGCGCATACCTGCTTCTAGATCAACTAATGACGAAGATTAGTGTGACCTGCGGCTATTTGATATGCCTCTTTGATTGTGAACATACCCTTTTGGTTATAGCCCCATCAGAGTTTGTCATGTCCTTCAGAGAGTGGGATCTTTGTTGATTTGGGGTAGCATCGGATGTGCTCTAGCCACGAAATTTGGTGGAGAGGTTGGGGCACATGAGATCTCCAATACCCAGAAAGGGTTTGGTTAGATTCTAAACAATTCAAGAGATATTAAAATAATTAATATTTTTAATGGAGTCCCTAAGTCTAAACTCAGGGAAAATAAAATATTAATGTGTATTAATTTGAAGCTATGTTAGAATGGTCCAAAAGACATGGATCAAGCTAGATCTAATCTTAGTCGTTGATTAGGGACTTAATCTCGGCCGTTGATTTGTCAACGAGAAAAGTATAAGAGGAGGCTTAAGGGTCACTTGGAAAACACACTGAGGGAGACCAGCCAGTTCAATTTCTGGAGCGGGGTTAGCTGAGAAATTGAACCAGTGGTCTGGAGGGCAGTTAGGAGGCAGCAAGTACGACACAAAGAGACGGGAGATTAGTGCAGAGGCAGAAGAGGCAGACGCAGGGGCCAGAGGAAGCCATGCAGAGGCAACAGAGACTGCGCAGAGCCAACAAGGCCTACATCATCCACGCAGAGGCTGCAAGAGTGACGCAGAAGGCCAGAGAGGCTATGTAGAGCCTCAGTAGGCTGATGCAGAGGGTTTCAGGCTGATGCAGAGGTCAGTAGGGCCTACGCCGGGTTCAGTAGAAGTGCTGGAGAATTTGTCTATCTGTGGGTAAGCCAGTTTGGCACCCTGTTGTACTAGAAAATTGCTGAATAATAAAATCCTCCCTTGCAGCATCGATTTTCCCACATTGGGTTTTTCCGGGGACATTAGTCCAAAATAACTGTGTCAATGTGTTGATTCTTGTGCATATGTTTGTTTCTGTATTACGGTGTGATATCTGCAGCAATATTTATTTTAATGTTTGTTGAAGTAATTTCATGAATAACTTATGGTGAAATAAGTAGGAAAAGTAAATCAGTTGCTGTAGTGATAGAATTTCCACAATCTTTCATTTGTGAAGTTCTTCCATTAATGTGTTCAAATTAGCTTGATCAAGTGTTTGAGCCCAACTTTCCTTATTTGTCCATCCTCTCCACGAGGTGTGCTCTGCTATCTGGTGCCAATAATGTGCTATTGTCAAGAGAAATCTAGATTTCATAAGCTGTTCTATATCAAAAAATTTTGCTTTGCTGCCAAGCTTTGGATACTGTTGCCATGAGTCCATTCAAAACAAGGCATCCTTTCCCTCTCAGACTTTGGAGATACATTGTTGCTGTATGATGAATTTATTAGTGTTGGTTAATTTCCAAATTGAAGCTCCTTGAACAGGGTTTTGAGCTCCCAATTGTTGTTGCCATGATTGAGAGGGGCTGTATTTCTTGCTCCAAAGTTGCCTCCATAACTTGTGGGCACCTTGGATCCAGTTCCACCATAAATTTTCCCCCAAAACATTATGTAGAATTTCTGGATGACGAAGACCAAGACCTCCCGCCATTTTGGGAAGACATAGTTTATCCTAGGCTATAAGGGCCCATTTTCTTTTCCACATAGCGCTTCCCTAGAGAAAGGATCTGTAGATAATCTTGATGGATCTGAGGATTCCTTTGGGCACCAACGCAGAGAGAAGATACACTGTAAGAGCTTACAAAATTGATTCTAACAAGATTGATCTGCCAACAAAATTTAGAGACTTGAAGGTCCAACAATATAGTTTTTTGGATATTTTCTGGACTAATTCCTTCTAGTGAATAGTTATAAGGGAATTATTTACCAAAGGTGCCTCCAAATATTTAGCAAGGAGAGAACTACGCTGAAAACCCAATAATTCGGCTAGGTGCCCCTGCACTGCTAAGTCAGTATTAAAGAAATAAATTTGAGATTTACCTGCGTTAATGGATGTACCTAAGGCCTCCATGAAGTCCTTTAGGATCTATTTTAGAGCTCTAGCTTCTCTTACTATAGGAACCCCCATTAGCATCGTATCATTAACAAATTGCTGATGGGAGATGGGAAGATCATCACCATAGAGTCTTAGTCCTTCTATCTTTCCTTGTGCTACTAATGCGTTTATGGTGCATCCCAACCCTTTTGTAGCAAGAATAAATAAGAATGGTGAAATAGGGTTGTCTTGCCAAATTCCATGCGAAGACTTGAATATTGAGGAAGGAGATCCATTGAGCATCATCAAGAAGAAAGGGGTTGCAACCAAAGCTCGTACCCAGTTAATCCAACTACTTGAAAAGCCAAAGGCTGTGAAAGAGATAAGACTAACTAAGTCTGTCGAAGCCCTTAGACAAGTCAAGCTTATTTAGCATTCTTACCTTTTTATACTTTTTCAATCAATGGAAGACCTCATGGGCTACCACTGTTCTGTTCAAGATCTATCTGCCCTCCACATAACTGGTTTGCTCCATTGAAATTAGATTTGGCAGGAACAACTTTAGACGATTTGCAATGACTTTCGAAATAATCTTATGTATAACATTGCATAAGGCTATTGGTTTGAAGCTACTAGTATCCCGGGCCTTATCAGACTTGGGCGCTAGTGTTAATAGTGTGGCATTCAAGGCTAGAAATAAAGAGTAGGTACTACGAGATTCCTCCACCAGGACATGGATTTCTTCTCCAAGGAAGTACGACCAAGCCTGGAAAAATCAGTGATGAACCCGTTTGGACTTGATGATTTGTTTTTTGGCTTGGACATTACTACCTTTTCAACTTCGGCATAGGAGGCCTTTTGCATTAAGGCATCATTATGATCTTGTTGAACCAATGCTGGTATGCTTTTCGTGATCTTTTGAATTAGTCTCCATCAACTTTGATTTGGTTCAACTAAAAGTGATCCATAATATCTAACCAATTCTTGCTCCATCTCTTTGTGATCTGTGAGTTTTTTCCTTGCTTCATCTTTGAGCGAAAAGATCTTGTTATGATGTCGGTGTTTGATCATCGATTTATGAAAAACCTTTGTGTTCTTCTCCCCTTATTGAAGCCAGTGGATTGTTGACTTTTGTCTCCATAATATTTCCTCATGTTGGCTTTTGCCATCTATTCTTGTGAGCAGTTCTCCTTTTGCAACCAGATCCCTAGTTCTTCACTCCATAATTATTTGTTGTTGAACCTCTTGCATCTGTATCTCTAGGTCTTGTTTTGCTTGGAAATTATTTCCAAAATCCTCTTTGTTCCATTTTTTGATATTTTACTTAAGAATCTCGAGCTTTTGTTGAAACTTGGCCATTTTGGAGGGACCCTAGACTTGAATCTCTTCCCACTACGCTTTTGCCTTCTCAAGGAAGGACGGGCCTTCAAGCCAAAAACTCTCAAATTTGAAAGGCCTATTTGTAGGGGCAACTTTGTTATCTATTTCTAAACAGATTGGCTAGTGATATGAACATGTACAAGGAAGAATAGATGCTTCCGGGAAGATATCCACTTCTAAGAGAGATTATGAGACTTAAAATCTATCCAAGCATAAGGCTATTTGGTTCTTATCGTCGCAACGATTCTTCCAGGTATATACTCCATTAATTGTTTCCATGTTGAACAACTTCATTTGTTGCTTCAGTTGTTTGAATTATTGGGAGTTTGTATCCAAGCGATGAATACCTCCCTTTCTTTCCTCTAATGATGTCACCATGTTGAAGGATTCGCCTAGAGTTCATAGTTTATCTTGGTGAAGCTTTCTGATGCTACCCAAGTTTCTAAGAAATCTTGCCTTTTCGATCACCATATTTGGCCCATAGACTATTATGCATCCTGTTTCATTTGATCCTAGGTAGTGGAATCTAGCAAAGATTATCCTTGGGGTAGCCATCCAATTCGTAAATTCCGCTTCGTTTGGATTCCATAAGATAACCATTACCCTTGATTGCCCTGCAACATCTAGTGCTATGGTTTGACATTCTCTCCAACAATGAGAGGCTATTGAGTTGACTTTATAACTGCCACATTAGTTTACTATAACATTACTTTTGTAGGGAGTTTCCTATGGATTCTCTCTTTGAGAAGCCCTTGTTTGCCTCGACAGTTAAGGCCTTTTATATTCCACAAAATTATCTTCATAAGGATGTTGGGTAGAGGAAAACACCTCCATTAAGAGAGCCACTTGTCCAGAATTGACAAGCACATCCATCTTATTAACTCTTTTTTGCTTTTCCTTCCTCTCTTTTTCTCTTCCTTCACACGCTTGGGAGTATCTTTGAAGCTTTCTGTTTAGATGCCAAGATTTGTTGTGATGAGCTTGCTCCCTTTGAAGTCGCATTCCTTTTATCTTTTAGCCACACATGTATTTCTGTCTAAACAACTTTTTTTGCTGATGTATTATCTTTCCTGGGTCCTTACTTGTTCATTCTTCAATGAGGTTTGAGAGTGCGATTTCTTCCATATCCATGTCCTTTAGCCCATCAACATTCCCTGTTCCTTGTACGTCTGGCATATCAATTTCCTTTATTGGTGCATTTTTTGTGGATTCCTTTGGCACGTTTCTCTTATGAGCTTCCGTCTCTAGTTTTCCATTGCCCTTCTCTTGACCTGTTTCTTGAGGATGTACATGATTTGATGTTTCCTGCTCCTCTAATCAATACCTCATAATGGTTTTTGGATTAAAGGGGCTCCTCTAGTGTTGCCACATTATGTGCTTGAGGGTTTTTTTGACGAGGCTGGACTTTCTGAAAACCCTTGTGATCCAATTTTTGTTGATTTTCTTTCGTTGCCTCTATGAGCTTCAGGGGACAATCCCTAAAGAGATGGTTGTATTCATGTTACTTGCAACATCTAAACGATACATGCTCATAATCCAAAGGCTTTTTCCAAACTTCATCATGGTAGGAGATTTCTATCGATTCCTATAGTGGCTGAGAGATATTCATATACACACATATCCTCACATATGAGGTGTGGTGTCCTTGCTTGGTCACTTAACATATTTTCTCAAAATTTTCGATTGCGTTTCCAAGGTCTTCTAAGATCTCCTCCCAAAATTCTTATGGCAAAGGAAATAGGTAAACCCAAATTGGGGCCACCAAGAATTTTTTCTTTTCTGGGTTGTACCTTTCTTGCCATAATTTCATGAATAACCCCACATTATTAAAAAACATGGGCCATTCTCGAATACCCTATTTTTGTCTTCCAGATTTGCAAAAATCACTGTAAAGAAACCCTTTGCTCCCAGCTTGAGATCAATGTGTCCCTTCAACTACCATTTTTGTTGGATCCATCCAACCAATGCTCTCTCTGTTGGCTAAATGCCAATGAACTTGCATATTAAGGCATGATCCTTCATATGTTGGATGTAGCTCTCAATTTTGTCCAATTTTACTTCGTATTTTGGATCCTTGAATGCCTTAGGGAGGTATGTCCTTTGAATACAGTTTTTCCAATTGACCCTCAGTGGAGGATCGTCTTTGTTTTTGTCCGCATGACTTGGGCCTATAGCTGATCGATGGGGTGCTTATATTATACGACTTGAACTAGAACTTCTATCCCCTGTGACCACATTCTTAAAGGAGGGGTTTGAACCTCCCCCCCAAGGTGCTTGCCATGGTTTCTCTCATGCCACACTAGATAGGTTAAGTGCCAGACCAATATGGCAACAACGTGAAGGAAATTACTTTTGTGCAACGATAGATTCAGGCCGTTCAGAATACCTTATTATTGAAAAACCCTAGCAGAGCTCTCTTCTGTCAATTTGTGGTTTTGTCGCTTTCAGGTTCCTCATCATGTTACAATTGGCATCAAGGATGATTATCCTTTGCTTTTAGTAAACCAACATATTCATAATGTTGGCATTTTGGGATATATAATGATGCTCAATTTCCTTTATCTTTCATGAAATTGAAAGCAAGGTCCTCTTGTTGAAATGAATGCCTTCCTCATGTCTTTGCATGATTCACCCAAACTTCAAGATATCTCTGTTGTCCATGTTGAGCACCTCGGCAACCCATAATGATTGAGGGATGACAAGATGGAAGAAGTTCTTATGGCCCAATTGAGGAGGAGAGAGTCTCGCTTGAGTCCTAGATTCAGGCGACAAAGATGCCTTCATTGAATAATTCTAATCTTTTAAAACTATAGATGATAGAACAAGTAGAAAGATTCCAGTTTGAAGGAAAACGTAAATTAAACCTCAACAAACTTCTAGGGAACGAAGAACAGTGATGATGAACACTAGAAATGCTAGATGTGACTAGTCGCCTGCTCAAAATCCCCTAATTTCCAAACTTATGATGATTAGCCAATTGAGAGTAATTCCCCAATACTGGACTAGCAATGACAGGGCTCTCAGATGCCACAGGACGAGGTTTTGAATTCAGAATTGAAACCAAAGAAGATGCGAAGTGTAGATTGAGCATCAAGAAAAGCTTGCTAAATAGATTAACACAATTTGCGCTAGGGTCCAAATCTTCCTCTAGGATAAAATCTCCATGAGTAATTCGACTATACAAACAAACACAAACGATTCTAACAAATAGTCCAAGAAAAGAAATGAAGCATATACTAAGAAAATGATCCTCATAGGATTCAGGCGACAAAGATGCCCAATTCAAATCCTAGTTCTCTACATACTCCCACAGTAGCTATGCATTATTGCTCTAGGCTCTTCACTACTTGAAGCAGAAATAAATGTTCGCATGCAAGTAGTATTGAAATGTGTCCTTCAAGCTCCCATTTTGAAGCTAGGAGAATGATGCTGTAATTGTTTGCTCATGGAAATTAAAAAGTTGATGAAAACAAGTGCCGATCCGTGGGGATACTTTAAGGGACAAAACGAATGCCCCATTTTTCATAAGGACTCCTAGCTCTAGTTCCAAGGCTTTGTTAGCCCATTGATCCATAACAAAATTTGGGCACATTTTCACGTGGTAGGAGGAGTTTCCAAAGAAGGATCTTGCCTCCCTTTTTCTTCTTGTGATAATTGTTGCTAGCTTATTGTCCATCCGGGCTGCTTTGCTTATCATAGTTTTGATAACAACCATAGAGTCACCAGTTATCTTCATATATCTGATCCTCTCTTCCATGGGTATGAATATGCCTCATAGTAAGGCACAACCCTCCGCCTGGTTGTCAGTGGCTTGATCCAATCCCTAAAGGCTAATACCCATGCATATGATGCTATAGTATCTCCATCGAGATCGAAGAGGAGGAACTCAAAGATGTTTATAAGGCCCTTCAAATTCAGCTTTTTGATGAAGAAAGGCAGGAATAGGTAGCTAGGCTTTTAATATCCTTTCTAATATTTACTTCTGAGCCACTCAATTAGAAGTAAGTTGTGACTCTACAAAATGGATTTCAGTCTGTCAAGCTATGAAACCGGATTCGTCCAAAACCCTTGACGAATCGCGAATCGGTCGAATCCGACACGATTCTCTGCGGATTCGTGTCAAGATTTCAGGGCACATCGTGTCCTCTTGTGACACGTCGTGTCCAGTAACGTGCCGCGAATTTCCAAATCGTGTCTCGAATTTTCAAATCGTGTCTCGAATTTTATGACGAGTCCTGGTTTGCGGATTCGTTTCGAGGGCTCGGAACTGCTGCTAGGTTAAAAGGGGGCGTGTCTCTCTCAGTTGATCTTTCTGCTTCCAAGATTGAGTTCAATAAGAAGCACCATGGCACAAGATTGGTTGTAGAGCGGGCGTTAGCACGGTTCAAAGGAACATGGAGAATTATCGATGGGGTGATGTGGCGACCAGACAAACATAAATTGCCTCGAATAATCCTTGTGTGCTGTATATTGCATAACATCATCATTGGTCAAGGTGACGAGTTGCACACCGATGTTCCCTTATCACATCATCATGATTCGGGTTACAAGCAACAATTCTGCCCATTTGCAGATGCAAATGCTCAAACCCTAAGAGAACAACTATCCAATTACTTATTACGGAAGCCACGTCAATGATCTGAATGGATCATATATTTAGTTTTCGCTAAATTTGTTGTATTTAAGATTCCTGTGTCTTATTGATACCGTCAGACTCTGTTTAATACAGTGTCCGATGGACCTATTCTAATTGGAAATGCATTCCATGCGTTTCAAGTCCAATCTTGAAGATAAAGACATCTGTTTGGAAATGCTTTCCATGGGTTTCAAGTTCAATCTTGAAGAGGAAGATATATGTTTACCATACGACAGAATGTCCCTTCCCTATTGAAATGTGTAATCAGTGGCTTTCAGTGCCAGAACTGAACCTGGCACTAATGCTTTTCCCTTCCCTACCTATGTAACAGATTTTGATTTGATGACTTAATGAGAAAACTACAGTTGTCAGTGTGTTTATCATTTATGTTTATGTGACTAGTACCACTGACATTTATTTGAATTTTGTATGTACTATGCATGCTAATAGCTATAAATGAAGAATCAAGATCTATGTTTGAACTTTGAAATCAATAAATTTGTATCATTAATTAAAATTTGTGTAAGAAATATGCTAATATCTAATTTTTAATATATATATATATATATATATATATATATTTTTTTTTTTTAAAATATATTATATATATATATATATTTTAATAAAATAATATATAACGTGTCCTAACGTGTCCTGTTCCGGGGGTCAGCGTGTCCCGAATCCGACACCACGAATCCCGAATCCTACGTGTCCCGAATCCCCGTGTCAGGTGACTTAGCTGTCAAGGTTTATTTGAATATTCAAAACGATTAAGTTATCTGGTGCTATGCAGTTTACAGTATTTTGGTTTTAGAAGCCTACTTTCAAAATTTCAAGAATGCAGAGAATCTTTGGAAGGAACCTATTTGAAATTATGCAATTGTATTGACATGAGATTAATCCAATGATCACCTACACAGAGCAGCAATTCTTCCCAGAGAAGATTTCTCCGTAGAAGAGTGCATTTAATTGGTCAGCTTAGGATAAACTTACATTACCTAGCAGTCAAAATAGGAAGATGGAAGAACATACACCATGGATCATGCTTGTGTGTGCTATCATGCTATGTAATCAATGTGAAGTAGAAGAATGAAAAACACATGATTCTCTACTTCCCTATGTATGAGCAAGTAAGATTGAAACATTCATTTAAGCAAGGGGAGTTGAGAGATTTATACAATATTCAGAGTTTGCCTTCTAAACTACTAGGTAGTCACAGGAAAATGTTTTAGAACTTTGGAGTAGGAGTCGAGAATCTAGAAACCTTGAGGTAGGTCGCAGTAAAGTTGCAAGAATGTTTAGTTCATACACATGTCTGTGTGTGTGTTCTAATAGATTGTACAGCGTCTCCTGTGGATTTTAATTTTAATTCTCTCTCTCTCTCTCTCTCTCTCTCTCTCTCTATATATATATATATATATATATATATATATTGTGTGTGTGTTGTTCAGGGTCTCATGTTGATTTAAATAAAAAATCTCATTTTGTTTATAAAATTTTGAATACTAATGCAAATATTTAATAAATCAAATAAGCTGATGCCTTTTGTTTAATTTGTTGGCAATCTTTTCAGTATCTTGATATGTACAAAAGATCTATCCAGGATCCAGCTGGTTTTTGGGCTGATATTGCATCTCAGTTTTATTGGAAAGCGAAATGGGGTGTAAAAGTTTACTCTGAAAATTTTGATGTGCACAAGGGACAAATAAACATTGAGGTATATGCAAATATTCAATTGAAATTTCTTTGCCTAATATTCAAACTAGTCTTTTAGAGAAGGAAAAGTACTAACAAGTTATGGGCAATTTTATAATAGTGGTTCTTAGGCTTGGCAAAATATATTAACTGCTTTTGGTTTTGACCAATTGATTCATCTTGAATTGCAACATTCTTGGTTGAAAATATCATGAGATGGAATCTAATCCTTGATAAATTGCTCATCAGTGGTTCAAGGGTGGAATTACAAATATATGCTACAATGCTATAGACAGACATGTTGAGGCTGGAAAAGGTAATAAGATTGCTGTTTATTGGGAAGGGAATGATCCTGGTTGTGATGGATGCTTAACGTATAACGAACTGCTCATGAAGGTTTGCCAGGTATAGGTTTTCAGCACATCCCTTTTTGTATAAGATGCATGTTGCATTTAATATGTACACTGTAGATCAGTCTGATTAGATGATTTGCATATGCTGCTCAGTGTTTTCCTTTGAGAAAAATTCTGTGCTACTTGTAGTTTCTGGCATATGCTTGTGGACTATCAGATGATTTGCATGTGCTGCTCGGTGTTTTCCTTTGAGAAAATTTCCGAGCCACTTGTAGTTTCTGGCATCTGCTGGGGGACTGTCAGATCCAAGGGATCTGGGAACTGTGTTGCTGGACATTTCCTTGAGAAAATTCTGTGCCACTTGTATTTTCTGCTGGTAGACTGTCAGATCCAAGGGATCTGGGAACTGTTTTCCTGGCCATTTCATGTTCCTGATCTGCAATCCCCTTTCTCCTTGACACTAAAGTTTATATAAAGTAAAAAACCTACTTATACAAATAGCAATAAACTGAAGTGTCCAGAGAAGAGAACAACTGAAATGACATAAATTTTTTATCCTTAAAGAGGATTAGTGGTTGCTTGCTATCAGATAACAATCCTGTGACCATTGACAGAACTGTATCAACTTTCAAGACATATTGGCACAAGAGTCCAGCAGCAATGAATGAATGGGAAAATAGGATGAGCAGATCATATCCCCCTTCCAGATAAAGCAAATGCACAAATTGATAGTTTCTTGAAAATGTGGAGTGCAGGCAACATATTGGCCATCCAGATTTTAAAGTTTACTGAACAGTAACATACTTTCCTTCTTTTATTCCTTCTTGTCATTTGAGTTGAGTTCCTCCAAATACACCCTGCTCTGTTTGGCTCTTTGGGAGGCAGCCCTTAGTCACTAATCCCATGTTACCAGATCCCATGCCTGCTCCCCAAAACTCAAATTTGGCCCCGTGAATCAATTGTACAATGGCATGCCCAAAGCTTACCACATACAATGCCACATCTTCTTATAGGACCCTACATCTTTCCACTAGTTTCGAAATTCCTGTTGTTATTTCCTTTCCATAGGAAATGCCTCTTCATATTTTAGAGGAGATGGTAACTGCATGTTGCCCAATGCCACTCTCCTAAAACATTTTGGTGCACCCTTTACCATTTATATTCGAAGTGTACCTCTCGTCCTTGATACTAAATTCATCTTCATACATATGACCACCCTTTATGATGTTCCCAAGCAATCTTAGGTTCTCTTCACCTACCTTTACCTAGTCAGCATCCTTTTGGGACTCGCATATCCAACAAGGGATTTGGGAGATGAACACTAGTGTAGATGCAGATGAAGAGGGGTTTTAGGTAGATTTTTTCAATCATGGTTTTACTTCATTGGTCCACTATATTGCTAATCTATTTAACTATGGTTTCTACTTAGGGTTCCCACCAAGGTGGTCGCACTATATGATACACCTGATTGACAAATGAGGGTCCAACTTTGATCCAATTAAGTATTGGATGATCATGGTGGGTCACACATTTTCTAAGATGTATGCCACTGCTCTCTGTCGAATACCATCAAAGATTCCAGATGAGGGACATCTTTGAGCCAAGGATTAGGCAATGTTTGATCCCATTATCAGACCATCAACCATATCTTCACCCTCCAAGCCATCATAGAGAAGGCAAGACCTCTTCAAAAATATTTTGTTGCTTTGTTGAAAAATGAAAGGCGTTTGACTTGGTTTGAAGGGGGGTCTTGTTCTAGAGACTTGGAGACATTCATATCTCGAATGCTATGCTAATTTCTATTACACATCTGTTCTTGGCTACCTCCACACAATGTGTGGGTTGTCAAATTTTTTCAAGAGTGCCATTGGGGGGAATCAAGGGTGTCCTCTCTCATCACACTCTTCGGGATTCCTATTTATGAGCTATAATCCTTTGTGCATGAGCATATCCAACTTGAGGATGGTTGCCTCCACCAATTCTTGATCTCCATCTTCTTTAATAATGACGTGGTTCTCTTGGCATCCATCCTTGAGGGTCTTCAGAGACAATTAAATGCCTTATCCAGATCTTGTGACCTTCGATAGCTAGCAGTCAACCTTGGGAAACCAAAGTTATGGTATTCAATGGCTCAAAGAATGTTCTATCAGATTTCCACTTCTACTTCTAGGGTGAGTAGATCAAGATCACCATTGCTTACACCTACTTGAGTGATCAGTTTTTAAGGCCTTGGTTTGGTTTGGGATAGACCCTGTTGTTTTGGATAAATATGGGTTATGGTTTCCTAGCCCTCCTTGTGCGACAATGTTTTCAACACCACTTTTAGGACATTCTGTCCAAGATGGAGCCTCTGGACAACATTATCAAGCTCATGATTTTGTACAGCTTTGGGGGACTAGTTTGTTAGAGGAGAACTGGGTCAAGATAGAGAGCATCCAGGTTCTCATGCTTTGCTGCATCATCCAATGCAAGAGGATGGTCTCTCAACACATAATTTAGGAAGAGTTGGCAGCACATCTCTTTCGAGTTGAGGCCATTTTTGGATGGGTTTCACTTTTCCATTGGGTTTAGAGCTTTGCTTATTCGACCATTAGTAGATATTGGTATTCCTACTTGGCATAGTATTCCTTAGAGTTAATGACCTTGACATGTCCCTCCTGATAGACCCATTGCTAGTATGCTTAGGTTATGCACCTATTACAGTCTATGGGCATTTTGATGGACAGACTTCCCTCATTCATGTACTCTTTGAATGATGGACAGATTTTCTGCATTCATATACTCCTTGAATGTGCTGGGCTAACTACTGTTAACCAAGTAGGAGTTGACAACTTGACATGTCTCTCCCACTGGGCCCATTGCTAGTATGCTTAGGTTATGCACCTATTACAGTCTATGGGCATCTTGATGGACAGACTTCCCTCATTCATTCATTCCCTTGTGTTGTTCGTTGCGCCCTTTCATGGGTCAATATAAGGGCTAGGGTTTAGCCCAAGAAGTCTCAAATAGGTTACCTGAACAGACCAAACCAAGAAAAACTTAAAGGCTGCTATAAACTAGGGTTTTAGGGCAGCAAGTTGCAGCAAAATTAAATTTTACAACAGCAGCAAATTCAGCCACTAAAAATGTATAAAATTTACATGGAATGAAGGATAAATTTAAGAGCAAATTAAGGATAAATTTACAACAAAATTTGATGGTTAGAATAACATATAACAACAAATAAAGAATGTGTCCACGAACTGTGGATGCTGAAACAGTTAAGATGGACTAAGGGGAAGTCCAACTTGGTCTCAATGTGATCACAAACAGTAATGAAGGTAACACTTAGATTGATCAAGGGCAAAGCCAGTGTTAGCACCTCTGATATAGGGACAAGGAGGTTATCACCTTACCCTTCAGAGATTGTTGGCTCCAAATCCTTTTGTTGACTTCCTCTTCCCCTGCACATATACGAGTATTGAACTCAATAGTGTACATAAATAGAGTGATGATTTTTAGATCTTTAAAATATGTCCTGTACTCCCAAAAGCCAAGCAATACTACAACTGCATTCCTATATGCTGGTGGGGCTTTCTCCACCACAACTGCTACTTATATGGAAGGAATGAACAATTTTTGTTGGGCAAAAATCCCATTTCTGGAAAGTATCACAAAATAAGATCACACTGAATGAATCACATAACAGTGTAACACTGAATGGTGTGAACTGAATAATGCGACATTGCAAAAAAGGTTATCCTGGGGTGTGTATAAGAATTGATTTGGCCAATCTACTTCATATACCCCAGTTTTTACACTACCAAAGGAACTTATCACTCTATTGTGCTTAGGATCTATAGTGGTATGACAGTCACAATACAAACATTCCCACTACTTGCCGCATAATCATTGCTATTCGATCAGCAGTGCAGGTTATAATTGACTACAGAGCATGGGTAAGGGGTGAACAAGATGTGATTTTAGAAATTGAGTATTAACACAATTGAGATTTACACTTCTCATTTTTCAATTTTCCTGCAAAAGCTTTCAATTTTTTTCCCCTTTGGCTTTGTGTTAGTATCTGAATTATGCTTTATTTTCTTTGTATATAGCTTTCAAACTATTTGAAGGATATTGGCGTCAAGAAAGGAGATGCAGTGGCAATTTATTTGCCTATGTTAGCAGAACTGCCGATAGCAATGCTTGCTTGTGCTCGTATTGGTGCTGTTCATTCGGTATTCCTTCTTCACAAGTATCAGTAATATGGTGATTTAATTTGTTTGTTATTTTTAGAAAAAAAACTTTGTTGGCCTTGACCTGTAGTGTAATGGTGCTGGTGTTGATCATTGTTTATCAGGTTGTATTTGCTGGATTTTCAGCAGAGTCCCTTGCTCAACGAATTATAGACTGCAAACCTAAAGCACTGCTAACTTGTAATGCTGTCCGCCGGGGTGCTAAAGTTATTAATCTGAAAGAAATAGTAGACGCTGCACTGGTGGAATCATCTAAAAATGGAGTTTCTGTAGGTATGTGTCTTCAGCTCTCCATTTTATTTGTGCCAATACTTTTTTTGCTTGTAGATCCCTCCAATATTGAGGGTCTATCCTTGTGGTGAAATGATTTGATGAATGATGAGAACAGCTACACTTATAAACTTTGGGGACATGATGGAGGACCAATTATACAGCACATCACTTTTGTTGATGTTATATCCTAAGCTCAGATGACAGTTTGATTGGAAAATATCATAGTGAGAAATGTACTAGAGTTGAACTTGAGATTCATTACAAGTGTTCCTAGAGGGCATTCAGAGTTCATTGGGAAATGATATATATATATATAGAGAGAGAGAGACACTTCTTCCTCTCGGCAGAAGTGCAACAGAGGGTCCAGATCTTCCCCCAGCTCTGCCACAGGGCACCATTCTATTTTGAGTTTTCTTCATTTAGCCTCGAGTGTTAGCAGAGATAGATCTAGTGGATCATGTCCTAGTCCTTGGCGCCTTTTTGCAGCAGCTGGCACTTGGAGTCAAGGGTTTTTCATGTTTTCGCATATAGACATTATGTTTCTACTTTATTGTTTTTGTTCTTTATATAGGAGACCTTTTGGTACTCCTGCTTATATCAACTTCACTGTACTCAGCAGTCCCATTGACTTACTTTTGTGATCATTTGTTGGACATTAATATATTTATCTTATCTTATCTACACTGCCACCCTTAATCTATAATTGTTAGATATTCTGGAGTGTCACCACTTGTGGGCTGGAGGGAAATATGTTTCGACCTTGGGCATTAGACCATTTACCACATTCTTACCCTTAGGGGCATTGTTGAGGTGGCGAGACATTGCTCTTCAAAAGTCTTCTTCTCTGTTGTAGACTTTCAAATAACTTTTGATTCAGTTTCTAGAGAGGGTCTTTTCTAGCGACTTTGTGACATTACCATCTCAAGGACCTTATTAGTACCATCATGTGCCTTACGAGTCTATTCTTGGATGTCGCCATACTGCATATGGGCTTTCTGATTTTATCTGGAGCACCATTGGGGTTAAGCAGGGGTGTCCTCTCCTATTTTGTGTGGGATTTATATTAATGAGTTGGAGTCCCTCCTCCAGGATCATATACAACCCCAGGGGTGGTTGTCTCCTTCATCAAGTCTTGATTTCCATCTATCTTTTCCCAAATGATGTGATTTTGTTGGCCTCTAATATAGACATTATGTTTTTACTTCATTGCGTTTGTTCTTTATATAGGAGACTTTGGTACTCTTGCTTGTACCAACATCACTGAACTCATCAGTCCCATCGACTTACTTTTGTGGTCATCTGTTGGACATTAATATACTTATCATATCTACACTACCATCCTTAATTTATGGTTATTAGAGATTCTAGAATGTCACCACTTGTGGCTGGAGGGCAAGTATGATTCTACTTTGGGCATTAGACCATTGATCACATTCTTACCCTTAGGGGCATCATTGAGGAGGCGAGACATTGCTCTTCAAAAGTCGTCTTCTCTTTTGTAGACTTTCGAAAAGCTTTTGGTTTTGCTTCTAGAGAGGGTCTTTTCTAGCGGCTTTGTGGTCTTGCCAGCTTAGAGACCTTATTAGTACCATCATGTGCCTTTATGAGTCTATTCTTGGATGTTGCCATACTGCACATGGGGTTTCTAACTTTATTTGGAGCACCATTGGGGTTATGTGTCTTCTCCTATTTTGTTTGGGGTTTATATTAAAAAGTTGGAGTCCTTCCTCCAGGATTATATACAACCTCGAGGGTGGTTTTCTCCTCCATCAAGTCTTGATTTCCATCTATGTTTTCTCAAATGATGTGATTTTGTTGGCCTCTACTCCAAATGGATTGCAAAGACAATTGGATGTCTTATCTAGAGTTTGTATTCTTCAATAGTTGGTGGTCAGTGTTGGTTAAACCAAGGTTATGATCTTAAATCGCACGATGAATATGCTTACAAAGCTACGCTTTTTCTTTGAGGGGTAAGATGTCGAGTTCACATCTTATAAATAATTGGGGGTCCAATTTTCATGGCCTTGGTTTGGGTTGAGGTAGGCACTCCAAACTCAGAACAACAAGGGATATAGGTCCCTTGCAATCTTAGAGCGACAATGTTTTCAAAACCATTTCTAGGACATATCGTCCATGTTGGACCTCATGGATTCTATCATTCTGTCCATATTTTTATATGGATTACAGGTGTGGGGGCATAGTTTGCTTGAGTTGGATTCGGCCAAGATGGAGAGTGTTTAGACCCTCATGCTTCATTGCATCGTTAGGAGCAAGAGTTTAGTCCCCCATGCTATTAATGAGGCAAAGTTTGCCATCCATTTCAGCTCCAAACTATATTTTGATTTGTCTTGCTTCTTCATCAGTGATCACCTTAGGATTGCTGAGTCGACCACCAATAGATGTCATTATTCTTGTCTCACTTGTTGCTCCTCAAAGGTTCTCACCTTGAAAAAATTCTCAAGATGTGCTTACGGTTGTTGGTTCTTAGATGTCATGTCTTCTCTAGTGAATTGGCATCTCAAGGGATTGCTGTCCTCCTTTTCAAGTACTCTTTGAATGCCCTTGGGAATCTCAATTTAAATAGGCAAGGCATGAATATTTAAACAAGTGGTATGTGTAGGTCACATGGCTAGACCCACTATGGGTATTGACTCTTTAAGGCTTGTTACCTCCACCTAGATTAGCAGCGTTGGCAACGTTCGATCAAGGTGGTAAGTGGTAAGCACACAGAAGTTTCCTTTGTCACCTCAGCACAATCTCCTCTCACTTTAGGCCAGCTCCTATAATGCCATGGGGGATATCCCAATACCTTGATTGCTTTACAAATAATTTAGTAGACTAGTGCCTAGAAACCCTAGATATGATGAAGTTTAGGAGTTAATTAAACACAAGTGCTAAATCTGATATATGAATGAATAATGTAGAAAATACAAACCAACACTTGAGAAAGAGTGAAATATCTCAAATAAATACTACCTTTGATGTCACAAGTTGAGGTAAAGGTGCATACACAGGGTAAGATGATCCCTCTCTGAAATCCTCTTGATTGTATGACCTAAATGAGGACAAGCTTGCTGCGGTCTTACACTCCCAACACCTGTGAATGATAAAAGTCTGCAGAAAACACAAGTTTGGAGTGCATTTCAAGCCACTCAAGAGTATGGAAACACACTAGGACCAAGTATCCATGGGTGCTAATGTTAGGGCTATGAGATATTGGTGAGATAATAGTCCGACAACAGATTTATGCAATAAAATGTGAAGGTACAACAATTTGAAATAGCAATTGCTAAACATGATGGATAATCCCCTTAGGGTTAAGCCCATATTTCCTCTCAATTAAATTATAACAGTTCCCAACACTTTGGGAGGCTGAAAATGCTTCTAAATAAGATGAATATGCAGTTAAAACCAATCAGAAATAAAACTAGAGTTTGCTTGGTTAGATTTCACCTTATTTCCTTCACAAACCTTAGGGTAGGGCTTCACAAATACTTGTAGAAGAGAACTGTAATTTTATTCCAGATTTGAGATAAGATAAGATAATTTTATTAATTTCCAATGAATGACCATAAATAGGTTAATGGAATTGAAGGATACAACTAGTACGAATACAATGTGGGAGTGCAAACACAACTCCTAGAAAACACCAAAGCTAAATCTAGGATAAAATGAAGTAAAAAAGGATACAATATAGGACAACCTCATAAACATGTATATAACTGGATCATGTAGACGGCTAAGTGATTAAGTCTAGGGCCGGAGGTTGATGATGTCAAGAATGCTCAAGTTTGATGGCCGACGATGAGGGGGCGACAATGTCGCTGGCTTTTTATAGGAGTCCTCTGGATCCAACAAGGAGTCTCGCTGCATGATCTTGGGGGGGATGTAGGAGCAAGGGATACTCCTAACCTCTGAGGCAAAAGGAAAGAAGCTTTGGCTGGTTCGTTGGGGTTGGGGAGGAACTCGTCGTTGGGAGGGGGTGAGTGGGCTATTCGAGAACTGTCTCGTACTAAATCCTCTGACGCTATGGGTGTTAGTGAACTGATGTGCTGTTCGGCACATCCGCAATGGTCTTGAGAGTATCGGTTGGCCTCTCAAAGGAGGGGGGGTTGATTGAGATATTTGTGGAAAACGCTATTCATAAGGTTCATGAATACTGCTGGTACATTGGTCAACCCAAATGGTACCACAATGAACTCATAATGCCCGAAACGTGTTCGGAATGTAGTCTTAGAGATATCACTTTCCTTAATCCTTAGCTGATGATAGTCTGATCGTAGATTGATTTTTGAGAAGACAACATTTCCTTTAATTTGGTCAAAGAGGTCATCAATTCGAGACATTGGATACTGATTCTTTACTGTAGCTTGATTTAAGTCTCGGTAGTCTATGAAACGTTTGGGCAAATTTGTATCCCCACAACATCCTTTTTGTCATCACTGTCTAACACCCGACAAAGATGCCTCCTCACACGGGTATATGAACCACTATATGGTTTTCCTCCATGACAACCATGAGGGCACAAAAAATTGAAGCTTCCACCACCTTTTCCCCCTTCAAGTTTGGTCACATAGTTCCACAAGGGTGTCAATGCAGCTTTCCCCACTAGTGTTTCAATGTTTTCTTAGGTTCTTCCCCTTCCTCGTCAAACCCTTCCTCCTCATCATACATTGGGTCACTCATATGGGGACCACTATCCTCTTGTTCTTCTTCCCTTCTATTCCTACTCCCCCTTGACTCAACTTCCAGCAAGTTTCATCCTTTAGTTTTAACCTTTTAGGTACTACCCCCTTTGACTTAGCTAGGCGAAAGTCTAAATGGAGTGAATAGAGATTAGAGTGACAACCCCTATTTTGAGCGTTGCGCCTTAGGTGTACACGTTAGGCGACAACAGTTCCAGTTCTTTAAATTTCTAAGAGGCCGAGTGGATTTATGAGACAATTTTGTCTTGGGTCCATGGTACCAATTTCAGAGGGTTTAATGTCAAAGCGAGGGCCACATTCTCCTTTATCATTGATTGGAATTTTTGTTCTCAGAACTGAAGTGTAACCCCTTGAGCCAGCCACTTTTCTTCAAAGGAAGCACTTCTTGAATGATCATGCATCACCTGCATCCAGTAAGGAAAGGGTGCTAGTGCCAGATATCAGAAAGCATCTTGTTGCCCTTGCTGGTAACATCTTGTCTTATGCAAGAGCAACAAGCTCAAATATTAAGTTCTTGTTGGTTGAGAATGAACAAATGACAAAGAAATTGCAGGCTTCCAGGCAAGAGGTACAACAACTTCAAGAGCAGAGTTCAGTTTTCGTAATGGGAGAGATGAGGAAAGCGATACTTGCTAAAGTATAAAAACTTTAGACCACCATTCAAAAGCTCTATGATGGATTTGTCATTGTTCATAAAGCAGTTTTTCGCGTGCATGGCTTACAATAATGGAGCAAAGTGTTTGTTCAAACTCTCAGCAAGTGCTTCCTTCACGCCTATATCATGGGCCCTTATAGTAAAGGTAATGATCCATGAGGAAACACCATCCGATGCTCACCTCGATGGACCCTGCCTGAATCTCTGCGCACCTCTGGGACTAAAGCTCCATATTGCCCCACCTCTCTCTTGGAGCTATAGCTAAATACATAGCGAATTGTTCCTCCAACTGAGAGGATACCTTGTTTATCTACGCGGATGCTGCGCCTTGCCCTTCTTCCTTTGAGGACACTGAGTATTGTAGTGGCCAAACTCGCCACCCCTGAAGCACTTGATCTTAGATCGTTTTTCTTCTTTTTCTCTCCGTACGAGCCTTGTCCCTGACTGAGACCTTTTGCTTTCCCTTTCGATGCAAGGGCCACATTGTCTTCCTCCTTCATACCCTTCGATCCCTTGCTTCTACTGTTGTTTATGGAGCTCAACTAGAGATCACGTTATCTCCTCTTGTTGTAGATTTGACCACATCCGATCCCACCCTTGTAATGATCTCGTGCCAAAATGCCTTGGAGGAATATTTTCCATTCCTCGGAGACACTGTTTAGGGCCAAACACACAAGCTCTGTAGCTTGAGGCGCTTCACCTACAATTGCAAGCTCATCCCTGATATTTTGAATTCTAGTGAGAAAGGGATCAATGCCTTCACCCTTATGCATACGAACATTCCTCAGCTTGTCCTTCAGGAACATCTTCTGCTGCTTGGAAGGATTCCGATATAGTGATGCAATAGCGTCCCACATTTCTTTGGCCATATTCTTGGCTGCCACATGCGAGAAAATATGATATCGAACTCCATTGAGAATCAACCGCTTTGCCTTGGCCATCTCCTTATTGTAATTAGCTAGCTGGTCTGCATCTGAGCACGACTACAACTCGTTCTGTGTACATCTTTAGATCATACTCGTCTAGCAAGAAGGACAACCTGGCCTTCCAGATACATAGTTGGATGCACCCTCTAATCTGTCTCGATCTCGGAGTCCTGATGAAGCCATCTTTGCAAAGTCTTGAATTGGGATGGAAATCTCCCTCTTTCTCCTGCTCGACTTCTAGCTTTGCTATTCTCACTCCTTTCTGGAGTGAGAAAATTTGACTGCTACAATTGGAAATTTGGATTTCTAAAGCTAGAAACCCTCTGAGAGAAATTCCCTTTGTGTGTTCGCTTCCTCTTCCACATGAAACTGAATCTTCTCTACAATTTGCTGCAAACTCTCTGTGCCCAGACAAGAAATTTGCTTTGCGAAAATACTGAGCTGCTCACCTCTGCTTGCTGGAATCACTTTCTGGACAAATCGACCCTTCCTGCCACGTGCAACTAGAAAATCAAACCCTTGTCTAGCTATTCGCACTACTTGGCTAGGCACTATGCAACCCCTAGGAAATTCATGTTGTTGCTCCCTATGAGCCACAAAATTCTCCCTCTTCGTCTCTGAGCCTCCTGTCCGTCAAATATGCTTCGATAGCATGTGGAAATTCCTTGAAATGTAGCAATTGGAAATAATTCTTCTAACTGAAAAATTAATTATGCAGTTTATTTTGTATATGACAAAATATCAAATTATTCACACTACAATTTCTTCACCAAATAAATATTGCGAAAGCAAAAATAGGAACTGAGAAATGCTAGCACACACATAAAAATTGACAATTATTTTTTGACAATTGTTCTCGGAAAAACCCAATGTGAGAAAATCGGTGCAACAACTGAGGGTTTTATTATTATGCAACAATGAAATTCTGAGTGCAATAAATATGGATGCCCAGCGGGCTATCAAATCTGAGAGAAATACTGGCAAAATCACTTGAGGGAATTTACCCTCCTCCACGAGTAATCGCAGCTCAATCCAACCACTCGAATTGGCTCTCCAGTTGCCTTTGTGCTGGCTCTACATCACCTCTATATAGACTTGAATAGCACTGGTTCGGAACTACCTCGAATCAACTATTAATTGATTGCTGTTAGTCTGGAGCCTCTGACTTGGTTCTCTGGAAATAATTTGGCCACTAGCACCTGAAACTGCCACTGCTCCAACTAAATTGAATGCCCTCTTTGAGGCTCTGCGTAGGCCTTGTGCAATCTCCTGGAGAAATAAATTCGACCTTCTCTCCTTGCCTCTTTAAAACTGGAAAACTTCCTTCGGATCACTCTTTGCCCCTCTCTAGCCCCGTGTCCTCTCTCTGGCTCAGACTCTGCTATTGGCTAGCTCGAACTGCCTAAGGAACTCGCACTACTGGCTTTCTCTTGTGTATTTCTCTATCTACCCATCGACCTCTTCTTATAATCTCCTGTTGGGACTCCAACGACCAAGATTAAAACTTATTTGATGGCTAAGATCATCTCCATGTCGAACCGTGTGAGTTTCTAGAGAATTCTCACCTTTCTCAATTAATTACTATTAATTAACCAATTTTCCTAAGTTAGACTTAGGAAAAATTTAAATGATGGTCAATTAATTTAATTGCCATAATTGTTGAACTGACAAGGAGCATTAGAAAATGGTTCGAAGCAAGCTCTAGGATTTTGTGTGCACACTCCCTAGATGTTCCCACTCGAAGCATGCTTTTGAGGGGGAAACGAGCCCTAGGGAGGTGCTCTTGATAGCATTGGCACTATACGAATATCAAGTTGCATTCCCTAGTGAATGAACCTAAAAAAATGGAACTTAGGGAATGAGGCATCAATGAAGGTTTAAAACCTGTGAATATCATTAGGCCAATAATATGCTGCTCAAGATAAGATTTTTGTTTAATTAATTAACAATGAACTGACAAGGAGCATTAGAAAATGGTTCGAAGCATGCTCTGGGATTTTGTGTGCACACTTCCTAGATGTTCCCACTCGAAGCACGCTTTCGAGGGGGAAACGAGCCCTAGGGAGGTGCTCTTGATAACAATGGTACTACATGAATATCAAGTTGCATTCCCTAGTGAATGATCCTAAAAAAATGGAACTTAGGGAATGAGGCATCACTGAAGGTTTAAAACCTGTAAATATCATTAGGCCAATAATATAGTGCTCAAGATAAGGTTTTTGTTTAATTAATTAACAATGAAAATATCCCATACCACTTTGATTTGTTTACCCATGGAAATGGTGAAATGGTGCAATATGGCAAATGAAAGGTTAATTATGAAGTGAGAACTATATGAATATGGATGAAGTGATTTGTGCACCCTCTAGGAATGGGGATTTGATGGGAAATGAGTGTAATGTGGATAATTACTATGTACAAAGTGAAAATGTGATGAAATATGAATGATGCCTAGCTACAATGATGGAAAAGCGATGAAATGTGAACGATGGAAAGGTGACACACTAGGAAAACACCCACCATGAGGATATAAATGACCAAGAACAAGACATAAACCCAACATGCAATAACCAAATGAAAGTAGTGACTAGAACATCTTGAGCAATGGGGCATAGCAAGGTGATCTCTTTATCAATGTTCTGACATGAAAAAAATGTCTCCATAAAGTTGAAGGATAGATGATACAAAATCTCAAGCAACCTCCACCAATGGTACTAACATAACATATCCATCGAGTAAGTTGAAGATGGTGAAAGGGCATAACAAGCTGATTGTGCAAAGTTGTTCTCCATGAATACCACGATACACCTTGGGTGGCTAAGGTCTGATCAATCATAAGGCTAGTTGGGTTTTTTCCCAGGACTTTTGTCCAAAAATAATTTTTTCAGATTTTTGTGTGTGCCAGTATTTTCTCAGTGTCCAGTTTATCTTCCGCATAATTTATTTTGGTGAAAATTGCAGTGTTCCACGGGGACATGTCCCCCAGGGTTGGGTGTGTGCACCCCTCGCACCCGGGACAGGGGAACGTTTGGGGAAATGTTTCCCCACGTCCCCCTTTTGGGGAGACGTGGGGAGACGGCGTCCCCCCATAAATTTGCTTGTAAACAATGATTTATGATAGGGGAAACCTAGTATTTGATCATATGCGTCCCCCCTCAAAATGGGCTATGCGTCCCCCCATAAATTTGCTTGTAAACAATGATTTATGATAGGAGAAACCTAGTATTTGATCATATTGCCCTACTAATGCTATGCAATTCATGGTAATGTTAAATTCATATGCAGAAAGTAGAATTTTAGATCTCACTCAAAATCCAACAGACTTAACAATTTTTCAGGAATTCAGGATTCGATGGATTGCAATGTTTCCATTGCATTTTGTCATGTACAAGGGTATGGAATTAGTATTTAATCAAGAGCACCAAGCCATTTGTGTACTTTAGAGTGACTTTTAGACTCATCACTCCACTGTTTTTGAGTTTAGTTATATCAATTTACTATTCCAGTCTTTAGATTTCACTGTATATTATAGCTATTTTGCTTAGTACTAATTATATTCTAGAATGATGAACGATGAATTTTAATTTTAGATCAATTTAGAATCTAGAATGATGAATGTAATTTTTAAATCAATGTAGGTTCTAGAATGGTGAATAATGAATGATGAATATGTATCAGAGTATTTCATTATTGAATCTCGTGGTCTACGGATGCATGATGTATGTATTAGTAAGGATGATGAGTATGGATCGATGTATTTCATTACTTAATTAAATTATGTATGTATCATTGTATTTATGCTTTCATTATTGAATATGAATTTGAAATATATATATATATATATATATATATATATAAAAAAAATTATATACCCCGACGTCCCCCCGTCCCCCCTAAATTTCCCTAAAATTTGAGGGTACTCCCACACGTCCCCCTTGTGCATCTCCCCGCACCCGCGTCTCCCCGTCCCAGAGTCTTGGTGGAACATTGGAAAATTGCAGTTGTGAATTATTAGTTGTTTGTCTGGGCAAATAAACTGTTAATTAATTTATAGTTAGAAGAATAATTTCCAGTTGATGCAATAGTTGAAATTTTCACAAAGAGCATGTGCAACATGATAATGCTCATGATCTACAAACTAGTCCATATAAAGTCCATAGGTGTCATCTTGTCATGTGTTATGAAAAATGGTCCTTTGATGCCCCATACAAAATATGGTGTAACATACTCTAACCAATCTTTGTGGATCTCACCTTTCACGCTTTAAGGGAGTTGGTTCTATCTTGGTGCTATATAAGATGGCCTTATGGGTTGATCTATCATATCATTTTGAACATTTATATGTTTATGTGTCGTGTATGGAAATCTTCTGGTTTCATACTCTTTTTTGTATGTTGAGCTATGTTTGGTTTTTCGTAGGTGCTGTAATGGTATCTTTAGACACCACCTCTCTCTTGGAAATTTAGCTCTTTGATCTAACTAATCCTTTAACTCTCCAACAATTGGTGCTATTCTCCCTTGTCCAACACCTCCATGGAAACTGTCTATTCTCTAATAAATGGCCATAATTGTGACATTTGGTATAGTGAAAGGGAACACTGACATAGTCCAAACTCATGGTTCTAGGTATAAGTTCAATTACCCACTTCAATTTCAATTTGCCCATCTAGCCAATTATGCGGATCTAACTCCTTTGAGATGTGAGCCACTGTGTGTGCAAATTTCTTTTCAAAATCATCCACTTCTAAAAGGGTTCCTATACCATTTACCATGGCACTAAATTCTTCCATTGACTAGAGCTCCAGAGTGAGTGTAGGCATCTTGACCCACATTGGATGGTTAGTTATCTTCTCCATTCTAGGATCAAAGGTTGGAGACCATTTTTCACTGTTAAGAACAATGAACCCCAAAAACACTTTGCTTGTATATCTTCATTTCCTCCTCATTTCTAGAATGGGGTGCAAGCCAACCTTTAACCAGGGTATTGAAACTAGGCATGTAGCCTAATAGAGGGTTCCATTAACTTTCAATCCAATAGAAAAGGCTTTTCTATGAAATGCATTCTCCATAGAATTGTCTCGTGAAAGTTTTACACGACATATCAACCAACTTATCCATCGTGATATCCTCTCCCAATACCAGGTTGGTCGTTACTTTTGACAATTTTACACACTTCCTATTCATCCTTTATTCATTTATTAGAGGTCTTCTATCTTCAGATTCTATACGTTTCTCTCTTCCTTTTGCCTAATACCTCACTAGAAGCAAGGGACACCTCTTTCATAAAACCTTGACCGATCTTTGCTAACTATGGTTCTTGTATAATATATACTACAAAGTTTTGGTCAAGATGAAAGACAAAACAGACAACCTTTGAGGCCTTTCCAACTTTGTAATCACTCCCTTGGTTTAGTAGTGGAGGAGCATACTACTTGTTTAATGAAACATTGGAGTTGGCCTGCCTTTTTGTCCTTTCACCAACAACACCTTGTTGTGACTTTATGATAGACTTGTCCTTTTGATAGTCCTATCAAATCCCCCTTGGGCCTTTGACTTAGGAGAGTTTCTTATAGTTGTCAATGACGTCCTCGTAACATCCCTAGATTGTAGCCAAAGCCCACCAAGGGCGCTACACTTATGCAAGAAATCATTGCATGACTCCTTAACGCCATTAGTGAGCACTGATAAACCTTTGATAGGATCTCCATTGTAGTCTAACTATTCATCATCTGGTGCTAGGCTCTGCAAAATCCTAAATCTCTATGCTTCTTCCTCACCCATCCCTCTCATTTTTATACACACTTAGATGTGCAAGTGACCCTTTTGACTATTCTCTTATTCAATAGTTTTGTTTTTTTATTTTTGTCTCTTAGCTTCTTGAAGTTGCTTTGCACTTTAATATATTGTGTACTTTTGAATCCTACTGGCCTATTTTTTTGGTCGTTTGTGGACATTAATAAAGTGATCCTATCTAGCCTATAATTTATATTATCTGTTAGTTTATGCTTGTTCTTTAAGCTCATCAAATCTTTCATAAGATGGAGCAAGTTCCAACAGTACTAAACATGGAATCTTTGTGTTTGGTTGCAACAAAGATGGTGTTTTTATTTCAGAGGAGTATGCTATGCTTCTTCTCAGCTTTGAACTAGCCACATTGTGCGTGGGAGCGACTCTTGCGTTGGCATTTAAAATCTTGCTTTTCAAAACATTTGGCAGATATTCTCATAGAATGCTACTTTGTGTTTGTATAGGTGTCTGTTTGACATATGCAAATGAGTTTGCATTAAATAAAGAAAACACACCATGGAAGAAAGGAAGAGACATCTGGTGGCAGGTCAGTAATTATACACAAAAAAAGAATCTTGATAATGATATGATTTATGCATGTTATATGCATGCAATCTTTTGATATGTTCTTTTTTTCTTTACTGAAGTATCTAACATTGTTCGAGAATGCTTGGTTTTGTACTAGTTTTACATCTATCTTCACATTTTTCTTGCAATGTAATTGATAACGAATTCACGCATTCATAGAGTTGTGTTTTGTTTTCTGGATTTTTTCTTTAATATATACCACAATATGAAAATGGTGTCCTCTAAGGCTAGTCAAACCTTAAAGTCGAGCAATCTGGATTGCATTCAGTTTTTGAAAACTATTGAAACCAGTGCATATATAAACTTTTTGATAGCACTGCTAACTTTGTCTTCCTTTGTGGAGTAGATGAAGAGCTTTACAGCTCTGATATGTGTTATTTTTTTGCCAAACATGCCTTGAGAACTGATAGTTTTTAAGCAGAAGAATAGGAACAAATATCTGTTATATACTCCAACTCGCTTCAATCATACTGTCTGTGATTTAATTGAAGTAAGAATTTTATTAGAAGTCAACCTAAGTTTTTGTAGAATAATATAATATTAATGGAACTTTGAATGCTGGAACTGGTAATTGAAGTTTTCCTATGAATATTGGTGTTATATACCTAACTAATCACCTACTAATAAATAAGAAGTCATAGTTGTTCATTGTGACCTCCTTTCTCCACAAATATAAATAGTAAATACCCTTAGACATTGTACCTTGTAATCATCTTTCAGCTTTTATCTGATGTATACCATATCTTTTTAAGTTACACAAGTTTCCAGAATGTGGGGGATGGGGGAACGCTAGAGTGCACCCCCACTTTTTCAGGGGATGATAATAAAATATATATTAAATGTTAAATATTATAATATTAATGGAACTCTGAATGCTGGAACCCGTAAATGAAGTTTTCCTGTGAATATTGGTGCTATATACCTAACTAATCACCTACTAATAAATAAGTATTAAGGAGTCATAGTTGTTCATTGTGATCTCCTTTCTCCACAAACATAAATAGTAAATACTCTTATACATTGTACCTTGTAATCATGTTTAAGCTTTTATCTGATGCATACCATATTTTTCTAAGTTACACAAGTTTCCAGAATGTGGGGGATGGGGGGACATGTGTTTGGGAACGCTAGAGTGCATCCCCACTTTTTCATGGGATGACAATAAAATGTATATTAAAAGTTAAGAGAATCTAAATAAATTCTTTACAATTCCCAAAAACATGGGTGATGATATTCAGAAATAGAAACATAGATAAAAAAATAAATTCAATCTAGATACCAAACAAGGTTTTTCCTTTTTTGATTTCATAAGTCCATAAATATTCTTTGAAATCAACAAGTGCCAAGTACATAGTCCAAGTATCAATTAAGAAATAAAATTATGGCCAATGCCCAAGGTCCAAAACAAGTTACAACTCATCAAAGTACAACATGATACCAATGTTTGAAAACTCAGACTCCGGTTCGGAAACGGCTGAGGGTTGGATCCGACTTTGACTCCGGCTTGGTATCGACTCGACCAGTTTGATTTCAATGACTCGGTCATTGTAAAAAATACATTAAATATTTTATTTATTTATTTATGAAAAAACATAATTTTGAAGATTTTCATTCATGTTTCCAAACACAGAGCTTTAGAATATAGAGAGAAGACAACATATGATCAAAGTAGGCTCATAAATATATCCATTATATCAAAATGGCACCCAATGCATTGTCCAATACATACATGAATGATGATATAGAGATCAAAACAAAAAAAACATAACCAAGGAGGCTAGAAATGGCCTCTACAACAAAAGTAAACTGCAAAACATCACTAGTCACCAGTACTACTGGCTACTGCTAGAGGAGCCAACATCATCTGGCTCAGACTTTGAATCAGAGTCAGACAGGGAAACCCATGGCTCCTCCTCATCATCATCTTCAACTGCAACTGTAGCAGTAGAAGTGGTAGCACTAGTAGGTTGTGCAGCAGCTGCACACTGAGATAAACAAGATATGCACTTCCGTCGTGGTTGAGTAGAGGAAGCGCCTACAACTGGAGGAATTGGGGCTGGGCCTGAGGCTGGTACAAGTGGATCTTCATTCAACTAAAAATTTTCTTCAATTAATGCCTCCGTTTGTAAATCCAAATCAAGATCCTCATCAGAATCAAACTCTGCTGGATGACTCTCCACTACCCAATCTGATGTTGGATCAATATCTTCCAACACAGTGGGATCTGAATCAGGTCTTTTGTTCAACAATTGGTTGCGTCTGAGCCAGAGGTTGTATGGGACATAGATTAGATCATTTAACCGTTTTTGATCCAAATGGTTTCTCTTCTTCGTGTGAATCCTTTCAAAGATTGACCAATTGCAGTCACACCTAGTAGCATTGCAAGTTTGACTCAAAATACGAATTGCAAACTTTTGCAATTGAGGACAATGGCTACCAAATGGCTCCCACCATTGTGCTGCAAAAAACATAGTTGTGGAATGAGTTAGCTCAACAAAATTACAAATTATATCCAACTTTGAAATTATAAACAATTTAACAAAATAAGAATTGGAAAATTGAAATTTCTTGTTTACTTGGCTCATCCCCTTTCCTTGCAATCCTTGCTGGGTTCTTGCCAAAGGTACCTGTGGCTTTGCTGAAACAATTGATCTGTTGGTGTATCTCCAGCTGATCACTCTCCATAGGGACCATGCGATCAATGCAGTCAATCAATCCATCTCTAACCTCCCCACCCAAAGCTCCTTCCTCTAGAGCTTTATAATGATACCTTGGGTACAAAAAATACCTAGATGCATGTATAAGGCGATGGAGTTGATTGTTCCATCTTTCATCAACGATTGCTCAAATGGGCCCATACTTAGCCACTCTATCCTCGTACACTGTCTTTATTTGCTCCTTTGCTTTATCCATAGTCTCATAAATGAAACCCATAGCCAATCTTTCCCCATCCACTAACCGCAACACCTTAACTAGTGGCTCAACAACCTTCACAATCTCTGTTGCCTTTTTCCGAAATATTTCTTCCTTAACTTTATTTTTCAAATCTTTGCCATCTTGTTTGTGAGACCAATGGATTTCATTCCATTCATCACTGGAAAACAACTTTTGGATGTTTCTGTGTTGGGAAAACATAGATTGCTGTGTCAAAAAATGAGTTGCAAATCTAGTGATGGCAGGCCTAATCATATCCTTGCCCCCTATGTGTTTCCTCATCAGGCTCAAAATCCATGAATGATTGTAGATACATTTTGTTATGCTTTTGTCATGCTCTACAATGTTCTTGACCCAAACTAATTTGCCAGTATCCTCAAGCATGAGGTCTATGCAATATGCAGCACATGGGGTCCAAAAGATGGTCATCTAAAGTGGGCTGCATATGACTTCTACTAGCTTGAGGACCATGTGCATCTGATGGAGAGGAGGGTGTGACAATGAAATAACTTTTGATATTCATATCACCCTTCTTTTTCATTTTACCCTTATCCTTTTTTTCTTTCATGGACTCCAAAGAGGGAGGAACATAGCAAAAGGGGCTGGATGTATTAGTACAAGCGATAGAAGAAGGGCCCTCAAAATCAAAATGGGTGTTGGTAGCCATCATTTGTTGTATACTCCTCTTCCTCCCAATTTCAACGTCTATTTCTTTTTGTCTAGCTTTTTCTTCCTGAAACTTCTCAAAACTATTTAACAACTACTTCCTAATGTCCCCAATTTGTACTCATGGTGCTTCACATGGAGTAATTTGGCCTCTAATACTAGTCAAGTGTTGTTTAAACCTATGAATGCCCCTAGGACCAACGTTGCACGAAACAGGGATGAAACGGGGACGCGGAAGCGTCATTTTCTAAAAATCTAGGAAGCGAAGCGTCTACTATATATATATATATATTTTGCATTTATATTCAAAACAAACATCCCAAATACCAAATTAGTTGTGGAAGACATTAAAACATGCACATTTTTACATAAATCAAGATAGATATGGCATCCATGATTCCATTGTACATCAATGATTAATTATTCAAGCATCATCCATCTATATTCTAGCAATTACAAATACACATCAAATTTTAAGCATATTATAAAACATAAAACATAAAGCATATTATCTAGCAAGTGAGCAACTGTCAACATTAGTCATGTCCAAAATTCAAATAATAATGTTTACAAAATAGGCCACTTGGCCACCACCAAGGCAAAAAGGTTCAAATTCACAACAAGCCTACAAGTCTAATGATTAACCTATAACAAAAGTAGTAAATTGTGAATATATCTACTAATCTCTCCTCCTTCCACCATGAAGAGAACGTGGCAGCGGGCCTCCACGTGTTGGCAATGAAGAAGATGGTGCCTGTGGAAGTTATGGTATTGAAACTGATGAAGACGAACCCCTTGCTGTTGTTGTTGAACCATGGAACCTGGGATGCAAGGGACCAAATGGGGGTGGCATCTCAACTCGATCATCATCATCCTGGAATTGCTCAACAAATTCATACAAAAAAACCATTAGTTAACAAAAAAACTAAAAACTAGAATTAGAGAAATGCTTTATAAGCAAAATTGACACATTTGAATTCAACAGACATAACACTTATTGACTGAATTTTGAAATTCATACCACAATGGACATACCTGGAAAAGAGCATCCTCTAATTGATCTAATCGCAACACTCCATCCTCCAAATTGGGCTCCTCTGGATTCTTGCCCCAAACCTTAAGGTCTTTATTATGCTTTGCATCATCACAATAATGGGACAACAATCGCAAGGTGTAATGAACATAAACCAAGCTCTTTGCCCGATCTAAACTCAACCTGTTCCTTTTAACACTGGGGATGAAAGAATAAGAGCTCCAACACTTCTCTGCAGAAGAAGTGTTTACCACTTGTGATAGCACCTGCAATGCTAGAGTCTGTAGAAGTGGAGTAACACCTCCATGCATGTTCTACCACTCAAGAGAAGAAAAAGTCTCTCGATCTCTAATTGCATGCATGCTCCCAAATGGATCAGTGCTAAGCGTATAGTTGCTCAATTGTCTTTGTACCATGGCAACCTCCTCCTCATCAAGGACTAATTTACTCAATGCAATCATATATTTTTCGTGACCTCTGGATCTAGGTGTGGTTTTCTCCTGCTCCCCCCCCCCAGGTGTTGGTGTTGAAAGCCATGATGGATGATAGTATTTAGGTGTCAAAACATCTAATGCATGCAATGAAACATTTAGAATTTCCCGTCGGTTTTCCATGTCTGCACGAATATAATTGTACAAGCTGATATCTCTAGGCTCAACAATGTCTTTAATCTGCCCCAACATGCTATCCATTTGCTCATAAACCTCCCCAATTATTGGTCGATCTGAATCTGCAAACTTGATCATGTAATAAATTGGTTTGGTGATTTGCAAAACATATTTAACTTGTGACCAAAAGTACATGTCAAGAATAGTGTCCTTGGCTTTATTAGCACCATCTCTATCAGTGTTAATTTCCTCCCATGATTCAACGGTCACCATATTAGTTAAAACTTGTCTCACCTTCACTAGCTGCATAAAGGTGAGGTAATAACTTGCAAATCTTGTTTTTGCAAGTTTAAGCATCTGCAACTTGGAGTAAGTGCCATAGAAGTAGTTTACCCTTGTATGCCCTGTGATAAATTTAATGAGGTGCTTCCCTCTCCTGTAAAGCTCATTAATCCACCCACATTCTTTATGCTTCACAATATCATGCATCAAAAGGTTCAATGTGTGCACCAGGCAACCGGACCAAAAGATGTGTGGATGAGTATGCTCAATAACTTTTCTTGTTGCCTTACAATTTGCTGCATTATTTGTGATCACTTGAACCACATTATTCGGACCAACATCTTTGATTTATTGTAATAGGAGATCTGCAATGTTTTGGGAAGATGCACTGATGGAGGAGTCATGACATGTAATAAATATTGCACCACTAGCAGAAACACCAAGAACATTTATCAAATGTTGGTTTCTAATATTTGTCCACCCATCTGATACAATGGATACCCCACAATCCACCCGCTCATTTGTAAAATGTGTCAAAGCTCTTTGAACCTTTTCTTTTCTCTTTCTAATAACACTGTTCTAGCTTTCTCATAGTTGGGGGACTCGTATCCTTTTGGGGCTTCATTGATGGCCTTTACCATTTAATGCCAATAGGGAGAGCGAAGCATATTGAATGGTACACTGCAAGCACAAAGAATTTAGACCATCTTTCCATCCACATCATCCCTCTCAGCAACATTCAGAAAATCCCCTATTGTTCTTTTACCTCCAGAGCTTGCAAAAGTACCATGAGGAGATGAGCTACCAAATCTAGAGTTTGTGCTTTATTTAGACTGAGTTTTTTGTTTCTTGCTTTTTTGTTGTGCAAGGTTCTCTATTTGGATGGATTTTATTCTTTGTTCAACTGAAATGTTTGGGCAAATTTGTATCCCCACAACACCCTTTTTATCATTGCTGTCCATCACCCCACAAAGATGCCTCCTCACACGGGTATATGAACCACTAAATGGTTTTCCTCCATGACAACCATGAGGGCACAAAAATTTGTAGCTTCCACCACCCTTTCCCCCTTCAAGTTCGGTCACATAGTTCCACAAGGGTGTCAATGCAGCTTTCCCCTCTAGTGTTTCAGTGTTCCCTTTAGGTTCATCCCCTTCCTCTACAAACCCTTCCTCCTCATCATACATTGGGTCACTCATAGGGGGACCACTATCCTCTTGTTTTTCTTCCCTTCTATTCCTACTCCCCCTTGCCATCATTAAAACCAAAAGTGGTTTGATACATAGAAGCCAAAAGAACACCATCTTGGAATATGGATATAGGTGGTTGACAACCTGCAATTAAATGAGCAAGACGAAAGAATGGGAAAGAGTAGGAGGGAGGAGAAAAATACAAAAAACAATGACAAAAAAAAGAGGGAGTTTGGGGTTTGGACTTACCTCGTTAGCTCTTGTAGATGGAAGCCCTTCTTTACTCCTCCAAGCTCCTCCTCCTTCTCCTAGCTCGGTGGGTTTTGTAACGATGTTATTTGCAATGTAAACACTTGTCCACACATTATAACATATGTATCAATATATTCAAAATAAATTGTATTTAAATAACATTTTCGGTGTATTTCACATATATTTCTATCTACGATATTGATCTTTGCGTTCACATAACGTACTTGGCCATGTCCAGCCCATATATCTGTAAGTTAGCTTTCATATTAAAATGTAGTCATTATTTTATTTCCATCTCATCAATCATGTCGATATGCAGAAAGTAAAACTATAGATATCTCATCCATAACATAATTCATAATTTCAATTTCATAGCAAAGTTAATCGAATACTAAACTTCATATTGGTATCCATATTCTGGCAATGTTAATTAAATAAAATATTTCATATGGATATCCATGTACCAACAGAGTTAAACAAATAACATATACCATGTACCAGCAAAATAAAACTTCACTTTTACATGTGATAATTCAAAATAATAGTCTTAAGTATCCAACTCAAAATAAAGTAAACATATACAAAATAAGGTTTTATGTTCTTTAAGATCAACACAAGTTGGGGTATCTTCGACATATGGTCTCTATATCTTTCCAGGTAGCTGATCCAAGGCTATATTTGTCCCACTGAACCTTAACTTGGTCTACCAGGCGGTTCTTGAGCTGTCAAATCTTATGTTCCAGTATACGTAGTGGTTCGACCGAAATGGTTCCATTGTTCAATACTTGCAGTTTCTTCCATTGAAGGTTATGAGATTTGTCAGCTATGTAATGTCTTAATATAGATACATGAAATACATTATGAACTTTATGCAAGTGGGGTGGTAGTGCAAAACGATAGGGGATAGGTCCAACTTTTTCCAGAACTTTGAATGGCCCTATAAATCAGAGTGATAAGTTTGTCTCTTTTTCAAACCAGATGGTGTTGTTGTTTGGTTTGATGCGGATGAAAACCTGATCCCCTACTTCATAATTCCTATTTGTCTTGTGAGCATCAACATAACTCTTCTGCCTATCCTGTGGTTCCTTTAACCGTTGTCTAATTTGTTTTACTTGTTCTTCCATCTCTTGAATTAATTCTGGTTCCACTATCACCCAATCTTCTAACCTGTCCCAACTTAACGGTGTTCTGTAAGGTCTACCGTACAATGCTTCAAATGGAGGCATCCCGTTTGAACTGTGGTAGCTGTTATTGTATGCAAATTCAACTAAGGGCAAGTACTTTTCCCATTGTGTTTGTTGATCCATAATATACATCCTGAACATATCTTTTGTTACTTGGTTCACCCTTTCTGTTTGCCCATCAGTCTCAAGATGATAAGCTGTGCTTAAATTTAGTTGAGTTCCTAAGACTCACTGCATACAAGTTCAAAATCTTGAAGTAAATCATGGATTTCTATTTGATATGATCTTCTTAGGTATTCCATGAAATCTGATGATTTTATTTATAAATAAACGAGTTACGTTACCAACTTCATAAGTATCTCTTACGGGAATAAAATGGGTTTTTTTCGTTAATCTATCCACCACAACCAGAATCACATTATGCCTTTGTGGAGTAAGAGGTATCTCGATGATAAAATCCATAGAAATTATTTCCCATTTGGTCATAGGAATGTTGTGAGGTTGCAGGAGACCTGTTGGGTGACAATGGTTAATCTTCACTTGTTGACATTCAAGACATTTTGCAAGGAATTGGACAATATCCCGTTTCATGCCTGCCCAAAAGAAGAGTTTCTCTGTGTCAGCATACATTTTCTTTACACTAGAATGTGCACAATGCAATGCTCTGTGGGCTTGCTTAACGATGGTGTTTCAGAGATCCCCATATCAGGAATGTACATCATTCCATGGAATCGTAAAATTCCATCATCTTCTAGTTCATATCCTTCAAACTTAGGTTCTTTTGGATTTTTACTGTCAAAGTCGGATCTCACTTTTAAATACCATTTGTCTCTCAAGAGATGTTCTAGTACTCGCTTCCTCAAGTATACCTTGATAAGTATGAGGGAAAATATTCGTGGTTTTCTACTTAAAGCATCTGCCACTATATTCTCTTTCCCTTTTATGTAGGAAATTCCAAAGTCATACTCACTTAGGAATTCATTCCATCGTCTTTATCTAACATTCAAGGCCCTTTGGTTAAACAAATATTGTAGACTTTGATGGTCGCTTTTGAGCATAAAGTTTCTCCCTACTAGGTAGTGTCTCCATAGCTTTAAAGCTAGCACTACAATGACTAACTCTAAATCGTGCGTAGCGTAGAGTTCTTCATGAGGCTTTAACTCCCTTGAGGCATACATTATTACTCCTCTGTCTTGCATTAATACTGCACCTAATCCCTGCTTAGATGCATCAGTACATACAATAAAGTCTTTGTCCATGTCAGGTACTTGTAAGATTGGTGCATTGGTCCATAGTCCTTTAAGCTCAGAGAATGCGATGTGACATTTCTCAGTCCACTCGTACTTAACTCCTTTACGCTGGAGGGTTGTGATAGGCTTTGCAATTTTTGAAAACCCTTCTACAAACCTTTGATAGTATCTAGCTAAACCCATAAAACTTCTCACTTCATGTGCATTATTTGGTATCGTCTATTACATGATTGCTTTTACTTTCTCAGGATCTACTGAGATCCCTTCACCAGATATAATATGACCTAGGTGTTCACTGAGGTAAGATAATACTATCCACAAATGTTTTTCATGCTCTTTCTCCTTTTTGGAGTAAATGAGAATATGATCTAAAAAGACTTGTACAAAGTGGTCGCGATATTTGCGGAAAACACTATTCATAAGGTTCATGAATATTGCTAGTGCATTGGTCAACCCAAATGGTACCATTGTGAACTCATAATGCCCGAAGCGTGTTCGGAATGCAGCCTTAGAGATATCACTTTCTTTAATTCTTAGTTGATGATAGCTTGAACATAGATCGATTTTTGAAAGGAAAAAAGCTCTTTTCATTTGGTTAAAGAGGTCATCAATTCGGGGCATTAGATACCTATTCTTTACTGTAGCTCTATTTAAGTCTCAATAGTCTATGCATAGCCGCAAGGCCATCCTTCTTCTTGACAAAAATTACAGGCGTACCCCAAGACGACGTACTAGGTTTGTAACTCTTGAAGTTCAGGAGCCCTCATTCTGTAGGATGTTTTAGAGATTGGTTTTGTACTAGGTTTCAATTCTATTGTAAGATCAAGCTCCCTTTCAGGAGGTAATCTTGGTAGTTCCTTTGGAAAAACATCCGAAATTCAGATAACAACTGATATTGCTCTAAGGACGGTCCTTTCTCCGTGCTTATTTCCTGAACTGCGTATACCCTATTGAAAAGTGTAACTAGGTTTGGTCTTCATAATGACATGTAATTGTGATTTTTGTAAGAAGAAAAATAAAATTATTATTGTAATGGTTGCTTCATCGGTTTCATGAGCAAGAGATTTTATTTTTAGATGGCTCCCATTGAGAGCCTTTAGGATTTGTCAAAAAGAGTCAATGTCATGAAGAACCCTTCTTGGGCATGTTACAATGTATATGAGTCTATAGAATTATCAAGAAGCCCTCCAAAAGACAAGCACAAGTTCTCCTCTTCAAGTCGGCCTCAATATGAAGTAGAAGACTCATGTTGGCTCACCTAAGTAGAAATACATCCCTTCATAAGGTCATGTCAGCTTATATTAAGAGGCAAACTACTATAAATAGGCACCTTGACCTATTCCACAGAGAAAGAAGTTCGGATCTCTCTGAAATTTGAGTGACAAAGTGCAAAGATAAGTTCAGATAGATTGCAGAGGAAAGTTTGTTAAAGGAGCTCAGATAAGGATACATGACTGCAGAGATAAATTCAGTGCTATCTCACTGTCAAGGAGTTCGGGTTCACCTCTGAGATTCAGATAACAATTACAGTGATAAGTAGAGAGACAAGTTCGGATATCAATTGTAGTGACAAGTATTTCAATAAAGGAACTCAGATTGCAGTGACAAGTATTTCTTATCTTCGGTGCTACTACAGCAAGAGTTTGCAGTATATACACAATGATGAAGTCTCACCATAGCGACATTACAGTTTGCGTATCATTACAAGTCATGAGGTCTCGGTGCTCCTACAAGTGATAAGATCTTGGTAGTATTATAGTAATGAAGATCTTAGTGCGGTGATGAGGTTTTTGATGATATTACAATGATGTAGTCTTAGTGTTAAGAAGGTCGAAGTGGAAGAGGAATTGAGAAGAGGAAAAGAGCAGAAGACAATCAAGAGAACTTGTGTCTTGGTCTTGGAATGGCAACTAGGTCAAGGGTTTTGGTCTTGGTATTCTTCAATTGGAATCTCTATAAGAAGAATTTTTGCGAGTTTTCCTCTCAAAGAGTGAGAGGTTTTGGCCTTGCCTCATAGCTTACATTTTGTGTCTCGTCTATTTATGTTCATGCATTGGTAGCTGTTTGATGAAGAAGAACGCTAATAACTTAAGTAAAAGAAGATCCTAATCTAGAGAAGTAAAAAGCACTCACAAGCAGTTACTAATTGAGGAGAAATAACCTAACAGTTGATGCCCTAGATTTCTCAACATACCCGGCATCCTTTCCTTAAGCAACACTTCATTTGCATTGCTGAGATGAAGTGTAAAGATACCTTCTTCTTAATACCTTGGATTTGGATCGTCTCTCCTTCATCATTTATGCAGAGAATTCTTTTCCTGTAATAGTCTACCCAAGCTTGATGAGCTTCTAACCAATCCATACCTATGCCGAGGTCATAAGTTCATGGGGTTGTGACATTAACTTTTAACTTAGTCGAACAGATCCCTAGATCAACTTTGCATTCCTCAACACTTAAATCTACAGATTGAAGTTCTCCCGAAGACATTTCCACCTATTTGAAATCGTTTTGCTTGCAAGTTGCCATTCCACATTTATTTAATGGATATGATGAAATGAAACTATTAGTCGCACCAGTATCAAATAAGATTTTGAGTTTTATGCCGTTAATAGTTCTAGAGGATTCCACTACAATGGACTGATGTTCTGCCTGGTTGTTGTTTATTACTACATGGATTCTATGATTGCCTTGGGTATTTGGTGATGACTCTTTTCCCGCTCTATGCATTATACTTGGCAAGTCTTCCAGATAATCACGTTGCAAATGCTGTCCTCCACATTCCCAACAATTACCTTGGGATGATTCCCTTGAGTTAGATTGTGAGTTTCTAAAAAAGGAGCTTCGTCCTCTTGTGCTACTTCCTCTCATGCTTCTTCCTCTATTAGTAGTTCCTCGAGATTTCCACTGACTTGTGTTTGATGATTCAACAACTATAGTATTCACTGTCATGGGAGCTCTTGTTCTTACTCTTGGGGTAAATCTATTACCATAAGGAGGTGGTATCGAGCTACTCCGCTTGAAGAAGTTTCGGGGAGTCTTACCTGGAAATCCTAGCTGTGGGGGTCCTGTTGGTCTGACATCCCTTTTTATCCCTAGATGCTCTTCTGCATAACAGACACATTCAATTGCTTCAACAACTGATGATGGCTTCCACATTCTAACTATGGCCTTGATTCGAGGATTTAATCCATATACGTAACGCTCAACTTGACGTTCTTTAGTATCTAGATAAGGAACATATTTCACAAGCTCCATAAACCTTATCTCATAATGTGTGGAAGGCTCCGGCTTGTTGCTCTTGAAAATAGGGTGGCAAGTATCTTGCGTGGAATCTTTCCTTGAATAATTCCTACGGAACGTTGTCCGATGTAAGATGTAGTTGCTTTTCTAGATTTCCCCACCAAATCAACACACTTTCTCTAAGCTGAAATATAGTGATCTTTGTTTTAGAGGTAGAAGAATATTCTCTTAGTGTGAAACACCTTGTCATTCCTTCCAGCGATGCTTTAGCACATACTCCAGCTCGCCCTCCTGAAAATTTTGGGAGTTTAATCTTTTGCAACTCCTTAGAAATATCTTCCTTTGGTTGTCTATAATCAAAACCCTTGGGCTCCTCTTGGTTTCTTTCCTCAAGGTGAGGTTGCTCTTCTTTGGTATTAGCTATTGGCGACCATTTTAATGTTTCCAAGATGGCTACCAATGAGCGCATTATAATGGTTAATTCCGGCGTCGAAGCTGTTGGTGCTGATGATGGTATCAATCGTGGCGATGGTGATGATGATGACGATGGTAGTGGCAATGGCGATGGCGATGGTGATAACGACGGTGGCGACGATAGCGATGGCGATTCTACTTGATGGCGTCATCGTTGATATGTCGTTACCATTGCAACTTTTCCTAATCACATAATAAGATTATGAATATTATAGGTGAAATTTAGATTAATAAATACAATTTTGTAAATTCAAGCTCACATATGGGTATAGCTCTTTTGCTATTATTACCTGCAAGTAGGTCTTATTGATACTAAGGTCAAGGAGGCTGCTATCGCTACCTCTTGTCTTAATGTATGGTGACCTATTATGATGCGGAACAATACTTATTAAAATGCATCGGTCTTCCTGGTTCATAAAAGTGTTTTAATTGTTTAGGATCAATGTTTCCAGTATCTAACAAACATTGTCCAGTGATATACAAATGTCATCCTATTATAATTTATCGATTTTAAGAGTCTAATAACATACACATTTAATTTAGCGAGCACAACAGTTGAAATTCACACTGAGTTAAAATGATTCACTTAAAAAGGTGTATGACCATTCCATGAGTAGTCCAAAGATAGAGCGGAATACCCACCATAAAGAGATTATTAAAATCGTATATTATTACGTGTTGAAAGAGTGGTACGCTCACAGGCAACGCAAGTACGAAAACTCTATAGTTCTACATAGACTATGAGTTTTTAAGCTAAATCTACTTCGATTTTAACTATAAGAGGGACTTTACAAACCCCAAACTAAACCTATGTTCATTGTCTAGAATAGACACAGAAAAATAAACTTGGCTCACTTCCTCTCCTATTGTTTGGTCCCCTCGCCTTAAATACGCTCTATTGCGCTCCCTTGGGTAGTCAACATTTATTATTATTATTATTATTTATTTTATTAAATTTAAAGTTATTATTATTATTATTATTTTTAAATAAGGTCATAAATAAATTTGCTATTAATTTACTTATTCACTAAAGTGATGGGCAACTGTTCAAATCGCCTTGGCTCTCCGTATTTCATGGTTGAGTGACACGTAGTGCACTCATGTCTTTCTTTCTTATCTTGGAGAGATCTATCCCATCAAGCAGACTTGATGATTTGAAAACTCTGGAAAAATACCTTGTGAAATAAGAGAATTTTCAACGCTGATTGTTATATAAACATTAGAACGGTTCTAGATCATGCCCTAACTATGTTTACCATGACAGGCTGCAGGATTACCTTACCATATATATGCAATACTTGTCTTAAATGCAATGACATTTTCTTTTCTTAAAATAGTTTATAAAATTATTTCATCTTAGATATAAAAATTGATTTATGTTAAATTTAATATTTATCAAATTTCGTATGGTTTAAGTTTTAAATCCCATAAAGAAATTTTTTGAATAAAAACAAAATTTTGAAAAACTTAAACTATCCCATCGTACTCAAACAAAATATCCTCATCTTTTAGCAAATTTCTCTCCAAATAATAATAAAAAACAATAAAAAAAATAATAAAAAAATAAAGTCAAAGTTTCAATTATTTAGAATTTAATTTTTGATAATTCAAAGTGTTTGAGAATTAGTTTACTGTAGATTCCGTTACTGAGATGTTAAACCCCAATACCTTGGGTCCCATTCCCATTGTTCTCGTTATAATTGTTGCACATGCGAGATTGATGGTTTAGTCGGTCGATCTATTGACAATTTGGAAGAGGAATTTAGTTGATAACAACCATAGATGATAAGGGCTTAGTCGACCGATCCGCTGAATTTTTTTTGCACAACAATTTGGTTTTATAATTATCATCTGCGACTAATGTATAAATAACCAGCGACCGACGTTGTTGAGTCTGGGCGGTGGGAGATATTGTCTGTTTTCCAAATGATTGCGTTAACTATTAGAATAATCCTATTTAAGTATTTAATGCTCATTCTTTTAGTTGTTGCTAATTTTTATTCTTTTAGCAGTTTCTTAGATGAAACTGATTGTTTCCATTATCTAAATAGAAACTTGATGTTTCTATTTTTTGTAAATATCTCTGTATTATTATTGAGCTTGAGCTTGCTCATTAATTAATTTAATTTCATTGAAATCCATATGCGTGTTTCGCACTGTTTTATGGTATCAGAGCACAGGTTTCTTTCGAAATAATTTTTCACTGTTTGAAAATTTTTGTTTCATTTCGAAATTGCTCTTTAGGGGTCTGGATTTTTTGTTATCGTGGCCACATTCGAATTTTTTTTTCCAAGGGTTAGCGTCTCCATTTGCAAATAAAGCTTGTCTATATTCTGCTTGGTCTGAGATTTGAAAGCTATTTTTATATTTACCGAATCAACAGCAAAATTGAGAACAATCCACGCAGAGATTCGAACCAGTAACTGGATAGAGAGAAGAATCATTTGGGCTATGATGTTTTGATTGAATGAGATAGTCCAACGCCCACTCATCTGGTAGCTACAGGTTCTGTCGTGACTGCAACCTCAGACGTCGAGAGAAAATCGAAATTCCTCCAGCGGACGATTTTTCTCCACATAGCAAGTTCTGCCTCGAGCTCTGAGGTCACGTCGGTGTGTCGTCTTAAGCTGCTGGTCATATCAGGTGGCTAGTTCCTTGAGGCTTCCTCAAGCGAATAATTTTTTTTTCTTTCTCACAGCCCGTGACAGAGCTCTGTCCCCTCGGCGTGACCCGCGTCATTTCGACCTTCTCGAAGGCTCAGTGAATCAGCGTATAGACGCAAAGATATTAACGCAATCTGACGTAATACTTCTTCGCTCAGGCTATAGGTTCTTGACAGTCTGGTTATATTTCAGTCAGTCGACTACACGGGATCTCCATTAATCGACGTCGGGGCTCTACAGCAATCCAAATCGAAGTCGTAGGAGAGGAGGTAGCGGTGCTTGAATTTTGGTTCAAGTTATTATGCGAGTTTTCACTCAAGCTGGGGGTGCTGCTGTTTATCACAAAAACGTGGCCATTTCTGCTCCGAAACAGTGTGGTCGTTTTCATGCTTGGTTGAATACGTGATTCGGAGAAAAGCTGTATCTAAGCGTTGCCAATTTGCATTTTTTAAAACCTGTATTATATTATTAACCAGAGTAGGCGTTGTTTCGCATAGAGAAACAGAGACTTTGTCTGTCTAGCCGAAGGAAGAGGATCTTCACCCGCGCTCATTTTTTATAAATTATTTCTGTGGAGATTTTGCCGGGTAAGCGCTATATATATATTTTCTTGAACCTGCTTCGCAGAACAAATTCTGCTTTGTTTATCTTTATTGCACCAAGATCAGCGGGCATCTACATTGAAATTTGTGCCAGACTTCTTTATTGTCTTTGGGAAACGTACAAATGGCCTCACTCACCAATCTGATGTTAGAAGGAAATCAACGCTTTAATGGCAGCGATTATAACATCTGGAAACTAAGAATGTTGACCATTTTTGAATACAGGCGTCTTGATCAGCTTGTTTTGGGCAAAGAGCTTCGTCCAGGTACAGCTGGTACTGATCAAGATAAGTTTGATGATCGAAATCGAGAAGCTGTTATGCTTCTCAAGCTCTCTGTAGCTGATGATCAGTTACCGCAGTTTCCTTCTGGCAAGACAGCTGCCGAGATCTGGCAACAGTTGAATGAACTGCACGAGACATCTGACAAGAGCAGAGCTTTCTTTCTCAAAAATCAGTTGTTTTCCATCATGATGGACGAACATATGTCTTTACAGGAACATCTCAACAAGATTAAAGACATTCGAGACCAGCTCGAAGCCATTGGCCGCACCATGGAGGAAGAAGATATGGTAGTCATCACTCTGAAAAGTCTACCAAAATCTTATGAGCACTTCATAGAAACACTCAACATTACCGCCACTAATGTTGATCTGAAGTTTCCAGAGTTATGCACCAAACTTATGCAGCAGGATCGTTGGAAACAACAATTTGGGAGTGGTACAACATCAGCCTCAGAAAATGCTTTTGCTGCCAAATATCAGTCCTCTCAGTCCTTTCAGCAAAAAGGTTCTTCTCAGCCTTTTGATCCTACTAGGAAGAAAAATGTGCAGTGTAATTACTGTCACAAGTTCGACCACATGAAGAAAGATTGTCGACAGAGGATTGCCTCTGAACAGAAGAAACAGGGAGGGCTTCATCAGACAGCAAATGTTGCAGAACATTCCGAGCAGACAGATTCTGCCTTTTACGCCTTTATGGCTAAAAGGTCTTCAGATCATGTTTCGTCATCTGCCTGGTATATTGATTCTGGTGCATCACGCCATTTTTCTCACAGGCGTGACTGGTTTATTGACTTCTCACTTTTCAGTGATTCCGTGGTATTTGGCGGAGGTGAAAAGTACACAATAGTTGGTAGAGGTACAGTTCAAATCCAATCTGGTGAGCGCACACTCATCTTTCTGAATGTATACTATGTTCCTGGTATGGAAATTAATCTGCTGTCTGTCAGCCAGATTATGAGATTCTCCTCAGCTTGATGTAGTGTTCAGTGCGCACAAGTGCTCCATTATTGCCAGGGAGACTAGTCTTACAGTCGCTGTTGGCCTAGAGGACCATGGTCTATACAGGCTACTTGACACCGGTGACTTTCAGAAGTGGCTCTAGCAGCGCGTGTCTCTTCCATCAGCACTCTATGGCATCAGCGATATGGGCATCTAAATATGCAGTATCTCTCTCAGCTCTCTCGTGAGGGACTTGTGTCAGGATTACTTGATATTTAGACTCAACAGTTGGGGGTATGCGGCGCCTGTCAAGCGGGAAAGCAACATTGGTCTTCATTCAAGGATGGAGAATCTTGGCGCGCATCTAAGGTACTCCAGTTACTTTATGCTGATATTTGTGGTCCTATGAATACAACTTCTATCACTGCTTGGAAATATTTTTTACTTCTTGTAGATGATTTCAGTAGAAAGATGTGGGTGTATTTTCTAAAAAATAAATCTGATGCACTTAGTACTTTTCAGAAGTTTAAAACCTTAGTTGAAAAAGAGTCTGGCTGTAACATCATGACTCTTAGGACCGACAACGGGGGGGAATTTTGTTCTTCAACTTTTGCTAACTTCTGTGATATTCATGGCATCAAACGTCAATTAACCACACCCTACACTCCTCAGCAGAACAGTGTTGTCGAGCGTCGCAACCGCACGGTTGTTGAAATGGCTCGTTCCATGTTACAACACAGGAATGTTCCAAACAAATTCTGGGCTGAAGCAATATTTACTGCTGTTTATCTTCTTAACCGATCACCCACTCAGGCTGTTAAAGGGAAGACTCCCGAAGAGGTTTGGTCTGGCTGTAAGCCTAAGATCAGTCACCTCAAAGTATTTGGCTCAGTTGCATATGTTTGGATTCCAGCTGCTAAGCGCTCTAAGTTGGATTCCAAAAGCCAGAAACTCATGATGACAGGGTACAGTGATCATCACAAGGCTTATAGGCTGATAGATATAGCCACTAGTCGTCTTAGCTTCAGTCGGGATGTAGTATTTGATGAAGACGGAGGATTCTTTCAGTCTTCTTCTTCTGAGCAGTGTTCTGAGGGTCAGCCTCACAGTGTTCTTCTTCCGGTCGGTCCACCTGATGGGAGGGATGATGTAGCATCAGTATTTGATAATACTCTATTTGAGCTTCCTCCAGAAAATAACCCTCCTCTTGCTGCCCCTATTGCTCTTGAGTCTTCTCCACCTCCTCCTGATATTGGTTCCTCTACTCTTCGGCCTAAATGGTGGGCTAAAACCATTGGTGATCTCCGGGATGATGAGCTCCTTGAAGGTAGAACTTCTAGACATAAGAACAAACAACAGTCTACAGTCAATTTTGCTCTTATGGCTAACCTACACAGTATTTTTGAGCCTCAAACCTATTCAGAGGCTAAGGGTACATCTGAGTGGGAACAGGCTATGGAAGCCGAATTCCAGAGTCTTCAGAAGAATCACACATGGACCCTTTCTGATCTTCCTGCAGGAAAAAAGCCCATAGGCTGCAAATGGGTGTATAAAGTGAAATACAAAGCTGATGGAACCATAGACAAGTATAAAGCTCGTCTTGTGCCTCGAGGGTTCTCACAGAAGGAAGGCATCGACTATGAAGAGACTTTTGCTCCTATAGCCAAGATGAGTACCATAAGGCTTGTCCTTGCCCTAGCAGCTTAGTTCAATTGGAAAGTTCATCAGATGGATGTAAAGAGTGCTTTCCTAAATGGTGATCTCCAAGAAGAAGTCTACATGACGCAGCTTCCAGGATTCAAGGTCGTTGGTCAAGAACAGAAAGTGTGTCGATTAGCTAAAGCACTCTATGGATTGAAACAAGCTCCTCGGGCTTGATACATGAAAATTGATCAGTACCTGACAGATCAGGGTTTTCAGCGAAGCCCATCTGATGCGAACCTGTATATCAAGCATACTAGTGATGATATCTTGTTTGTGGTTGTCTATGTGGATGACCTTATCATTACTGGCAGCTCTGCACATTTGATCCATGGGATCAAACAAGATTTATGCAGAACCTTTGAGATGACAGACTTGGGACTTCTTCATTACTGTCTGGGGGTTGAAGTTTGGCAGACTGAAAATCATATCTTTCTCTCTCAGTCCAAGTATGCCAAAAATCTTGTGGACAGGTTCAGAATGCAGGATTGCAAACCGGCCACGACTCCTATGGAACCAGGGCTCAAACTTTCAGCACAGTCATCCTCTCCCCTTGTGGATGAAACTTTATTCAGGCAATTAGTGGGCAGTCTCATCTATCTTACTGCCACCAGACCTGACATCAGTTTTGAAGTAGGCTACATTTCCCGCTTCATGTTAGTCCCTAAAGCTGATCATTGGATAGCAGCAAAGCGTGTGCTACGATATGTGCGTGGCACTTCTGATTATGGACTCCTCTACACTCGCAGTTCCGATCCTATACTCAGTGGTTACACAGATTCTGACTGGGCCGGTTCGGTCGATGACCGTAAATCTACAGCTGGGTATGTGTTTAGTCTAGGATCCGGTGCTGTTACTTGGACTAGTAAGAAGCAACATGCAGTGGCTCTCTCCTCAACAGAAGCAGAGTATCGGGGAGCAGTTAAGGCATCCTGTGAAGCAGTTTGGTTTCGACGTATGCTTGCAGATATGCATGTTTCCCAGACAAGGCCTACTTCTTTGTTTTGTGATAATCAGGGAGTGCTCAAACTTGCCAAGAATCCAGTCTTTCATGAACGAACAAAGCATGTGGAAAATCATTGCCACTACATTCGCCAGCTTGTTGAAGACGGATCAGTTCAGTTGCAATATGTTCCCACAACAGAGCAGCCCGCAGACATCTTCACCAAGCCTCTTGGTCCTGATAAATTTGTAAAATTCAGAGGGTCTATTGGTGTTGTAAATAGATTGAGCATTAAGGGAGGGTATTAGAATAACCCTATTTAAGTATTTAATGCTCATTCTTTTAGCTGTTGCTAATTTTTATTCTTTTAGCAGTTTCTTAGATGAAACTGATTGTTTCCATTATCTAAATAGAAACTTGATGTTTCTATTTTTTGTAAATATCTCTGTATTATTATTGAGCTTGAGCTTGCTCATTAATTAATTTAATTTCATTGAAATCCATATGCGTGTTTCGCACTGTTTTATTAACTCAATTGCAAGATCTCCGACAAAATTAAATTATTGCTTATTATTTTTTTTAACAAACAATCCCAATATTGAACGCATTTTTCTTCAGTGACGGATACCAAGCGTGTACATAGTTATTGGGAAAATTGAATTTATCCATATTGACTTTTTGTTGTTGTTTTTTTTATTGCTAGTTTTTCTCCATTAATCAAATTTTAGTAACATAAAACCTTTTTGTTTTTTAATGGCTCTTAGTTCAACCATGCCATTGAATCTAGCAATTATGTATAAAAATATGAATCGACCTCATGATTGTTTAAAAGCAGTGTGTGTATACGTGCATATTTTGAAGTTTACCCGTCCATAGTGAAGCTGTAAGCCATAACAAAAGCGGGAGTGTGGGTCATAGGAAGAGTGGCCCTATATGTATAAATTTCATCTCGAATGCCATCAGTTTGATTTTCACCCTCGACTTTCCTGCCTTGGAAAATAAATATACATTTGACACTGCTCGCGTTTCCGTAAACCATATTTGGTTGATTATGCTCTGGAGAGAATCTTTCAGGGTTTTATATAATCACTACTAAATTCGTGCGAATGAGACTAAAAAAATATAATAATTAAAAAAAATGAAAATTCAACAATTCAATTTGAGTACCGACTCATTTGACGCTCTAGTTTGCTCAAAATCGATGATTTATAATATGGCTCCCTCCTTCGTGACATTACAATAAAGAATCATTATTTTTAATGTATCTGGTCTAGAGGGTAAGCACTGACTGATGGATATAAATTGTTCCCACCCTCAGTTGGGTAGGAGTAGTGCAGGAGATACTACTGACAATCCTACGATAGATGGGCGAGGTTCCAAAACTTGTGATTAGCTTCGCTAAAAATCAATGGTGGAAATCTTCGGCGTTACATCAACTAGCTGCAAGTCACGACCGTGGAATGAAGTTCGTGAAGATAATAATGAAACATTGCTATTCCTATTCTACAACCAGCGAACAATCATTTTCATGTCCTTACGCTTATAAAATAATAATAAAACATTGTTTTGGAAGGTCGCTTGGAACTCGAAAATTAAAAAAAATGTAAAGGAACACAAAATATTCTAATATAAATTTAAAAGTACTTTCATGAGGGGTGAGGCAATATTAGCTTAGAAAATCACAAAGATGATTAAAGAGAGGGCCTCAAGTTCTACAGAGTTTGAAATCAACTCTGAAAGCAAATTGTAATAACCAGACCAAACCTTAATCCCTAAATTCTTCCAGAAATTAACAACGACAGTTTTAACAAGAATTTATCAATTTAAATCACAGATACATACCCGGCTTCCATGTTTGAAGTCGATCCCGAGCTGTTGTAGCACCAATTTGATCTCGTTACCAAAATGACCAAAACATCCCTGCCAAACTTGGCACAATCTCGGTACCCAGTTCCAAAGTACTTCAAATTTGAAGCACTCTAGCCCTCGTCCCCAAATCGTCCCTCACTATCTGTGGCTTTGTTAGAAATTCCCATCTCTCTGTAAAACTCACAAAAATACTCCCCCGTTATGATCTCCTCCACTCCCTTATATGCTTAACTCCACCGTCTCCCAACCTCCTTGTTGTCGGCCTCCCCCCTCCACCGTTTCCCCATTTCTTTTCGCTGTCACCCCCTAATCTTCTCGACCCTTCTTTTGTTTTGGATAGAGGTGGTTTAATTGAAATGGATCCTTGAAATGGTTCATTTATTTAGTTTAGGATTTAATAATATTTTACTACATTTAATTTCCAGTTTAATTAAATTATTTTATTTATAGATTTAAACAAATTGCTTTATTTAACAATTAAATTATTAAATAAATAATTTTGTTTACTTTAATTAAATATAAATTAAATGAATTTAATATATAGTTCATTATCTTTATCATATGTATATATAGATATATTTTTGATTTGAAGGATAAATCATATATATAGGTATATAAGGGTGGTACACATCAAGGCCCCACTCGATATATTTATTATATTTTGGTGAGTTATGAATTTATTTTGATAATCGATTCATCAACTTAAACTTAGAATTTTCCTAATATTATCCAGTATGTATACTAGTGCAATATATGCGTTTCATGCATATGTAGCTATCATATGGATGCCCCATATGCATGCTAATATTCACATTTTGTTTGTAATTGTAAGTGGGTCATTACATTAGTCCAACAATCAAATTTTGATAACCTTGTTACCACAATCTAGCAAGCCTTGGAGAGGGAAACCTTACAAGACAAAAACGAGACAAAGTGCTAACAATGGGGTAGAGGCCCAATGTCACCTCAGCCAAGACCCCTTCCTCTTCAAGGATTTTCATCGATGGGAGGAGTCCCAGTAAGAGGAAGATATCAATTCTAAGATGGATAGGTGGTAGATAAGGTATAAGATGATCTCACTAGGGCTCATTCAAGAGAGAGACACAATATAAGTTCAAATGCTTCTTTAAGGAAACGATTCGTTCTCACTGAAAAGTCCTAGAAAAGGGAGGTGCAAGACCTAGGGTTTGATGTATTTGACGATAATGGGAGTTCCAAGGGTCAAGACCAAAGAGAAAAGGTTCCTTTTGATGGATTCCAACAATTACAAGACTCATGAAACCTTCAAGAAAGTCCTCAAGTAGAGGGAGAAGAAATTAGGGTTTCCCTCTTTGGGAAACACTCAGGGCAAGATATTTATGGATGAAATTTGAGTTGATGCCCACCAAAATGATAGGTCATGTAGTCAAGACCTACCTCTTCATGTTTAGGCTCTCAAACTGCTGAAATCCCTCCCCCCTAGAATTTCGCTCTAAGCCCTAGATTCTCCTTCCTACCCTTAAAAGGACCGAATTTAAGGAGGAAGTTTCAAGATGATCACCAAGTGATAGGACTAGTGCCTTGTCCTATGGGCACATGGAGTCTAGGATGCTTAAGATGAGCCAAATTTGTTCCCAAGGGGGCCTAAATTTGATGCCCTAGCTATACAATTTCCAACATTTACCCATTCAATGGAAAAGGAGTTTCATGGGAGAGCTACAAGGAAATCGCCACCAGGAACATTCATTACATGTTATGATGACTAATGCATCAACATTCATCTAGATATTCTTCAATAAATTGATTTTCAATAAACTAGGCACAAAAATTAACCTAGAATCAATAGTTACATGCATTAGACATTCAACAATAGGATTCACTTATAGGATAACCTGCAATATATCCTTCCATTAAACCAATAATAGCTTCAAAGAATATCCAAAAATCGGCTTCCAAACATCAAAGTGCATCTTATGATCACCAATTCACCCACAAGAAGCAAGTGTGAGTTCTCTAAGGAGGTCCAAATTCACAAAGTTGATGATGAGAGAGATCAAATGAGGTCTCTCTAATATATATGTTTCTAATGATGTCTAATTTTAGCCTATTAACCCCTCAAGTAATAAAATAATGGGAAAATACTAGGTAAAGTCACAAGCCCCCACCTTATAGCCAATGTGAACACTGAAAACATAATAATTAAGCCATAGGATGGCCAAAATGTCTACGTCATTCATGCGTAGGCCTCCCTTAGGCAAGCTTGTGGCTCCTCCAGTGCCAAAATGAGTGTAGAGGGCTCCAAAATCAAGGTCTAGGGTTTGGCCCTTGGACTCACATCCAAATCATCTTATGGACCCCAATTTTGGGTTTGAGGCACAAGCATTGGTCTGATGGGTCTCCTGGTGTTGAAATAGCCTGGTTCTGCTCCAACCTTGAGCGCTTTAAGGATGGCGGTAGCCCTCCCATGTTGTAAGGGGTGAGACAAACCTCATTTGGGCCTCAGATCAACTGCCAAACCATGTGATCACTGCTAAGCCGGCTAGGGCATGTTGGTCCAATTGCATAATCTCGTGAATAATATGGGCCAAAGTGCAAGATTGCTGAGGCGCTGAGGGTGCCCATGGATATGAATGATGCTTTGCAAGTGACAAGAGTCAAATGGCTCTCAACGCTTCACCTGTAGGGAGTCATATGCTCCTCTAGTGGGCTTGGGTCCCAGTTAAGTTGCCTGACACATGATGAGAACCACCTGCCATTCACACACAATATCTAGTGTTGCATCTTCACCATTAGGTATTGCTACTGCTCAAACTAGCAGGGGACCTAAGGGGGATCCCTAAAGGGAAAATGCTAGGGCAAGGGCAACAAATGGAGTCTTATCCCACTGTCACCTCAGCTAAGGCTCCCTTCTATTTACGGACTTTCACCGATGGGAGGAGACCCGATATGTATGGAGTCACTAATGGATGATAAGTCAATGGATATGAATGACCTAGACCCTTTCCCATATGGTTTTAAAGGATGGAGCTTGCTTTCTTTTTAAGCAAGGTACTATGTACTTTGTAGGAAAGGAAGAGGATTTTGGGGGTTAGGTGTATGGGAATAAGCTTTGAAAGGAGTTTCTCACACCCTAAAATCCTTGTCAGAATTGGTATCCCGGATGGTTCTTGAAGAATGGTCTTTTGAAAGAGCGAGACCACATGGGGCCAAGTGGACGCGATCTAAGATATGAGGAAAGTATGAAACAATCAATGATATTCTTACTCTAGACAAGGGGGAAGGGTCAAAGAAAGTATTTCACCCAATGATGTTGCTTTGACCTTAGGAAGGGATAGCCTTGGGGATGGTAGGGCAAGTTTTGTTCATGGAGTTAGGACTTGGCTTTCTCCCAACTTCACCGTCGGAATGTCTTCAAATTTGGAGGAGGGCTAGAGGAAAGGCCAGCGCAGGAGACCCTAGGAGATTGAACTTTTTCAGTGACTAACTTGTCGGGAAATTGATGCTAGGCACCCCAATGTGGCTAGACTTGGGAGAAGGTGAAAGAATAAGTATTTTGGTGACCACCCTTGGTAGATCAGTGCCTTAATCCTTGGGAAAATGGAGTCTATGTTGATTATGTGTAAGATTTCTTGGTTCCCAGTCAAGGACGCTTCAAAATTACTTGACAAACCCTCTAGGTCAAGTGAAAACAATCTTGCAACTTTTATACTTCAAATGCACAAGAGGAATGGCTTATCAAGGTCAGATATACCCTTAGGAGAATTTACTTATACTACATGGCCCATACTTGGAGAGCAACGTTATAATAGAGACAATCCCACAATATTAAGCAATAATTTGCATGCATCAATTAAGCCTAAAACAACGAAAATCTCAATCCAACATATATGATAAAAGTGACAAGAATAACATCAAAATTTTGTACTTATATGCAGTAGAGTATATCCAACCATTCACAAATGACAATAGAGAAGCTCCAAGAGAAGATAGACCAATAACCATACATCAAAATTCATCCATAAATGCTCCAATTCATCCTCTAGGAAAAAGTGTGAAATTATCTAAAGAAGAGAGAGATCCAATCCAAAGTGATCATGAGAAATGGTCTCACCTCACTTGTATTTATACACATCTTAGGAGTTCGAATTAGCCTCCTTGGCCTACATAAGCCCCAAAAATAAAATAATGTCCTAATAATACAACTTTTGGTGACAAGCCCGTCAAACAAGCTCATAAATGAAAAAGTAAGCTTCTCAAGAGGTCGAATAATAAACTATGCATGGCATAGGGCCCTCTAAGAGGCCTAATGAGGTCCATTGGTGCCATAATGAAGAGAAGGACCCTCAAAAGCAGTGGGAAAGGGGGTGGCCCGTGGCCCCTTGTAATAACCTGTTGTTAAATTTGGCAACTAGGGCCAAATTCCACTTTGGACAACTTATTTGATAAAGATAATCCTTGCATTAAATTCCTCTTCTCGAGAGGATCAAAATCGACCCAAGGATTACCAAATTTGGATAAGAAAAAGTACTTATTCACTCAAAAGAAATTCTATAAGGCATAATCTTATCAAGGCAGGGAAAAATTGAAATTTGAATTTACCTCCAAAGTGTCAAGGTTGGCTAACCTCCATAAGGGAAAATCATCATATCTATTTGTATATATATAGTCACCTTCCATCCTCATTTGAGAACATAAGAGTGAATCATATCTACCTCTGGAATGTTGCTGGACTGAGGCAGAAAGAAGAATTTGGGGAAGGATTGTCTTGATGTTTTGGTGCAAATCTCTTGAAGGAACAGGGCCGAGACATCTGAGGTAAGTGTGGGCCATTCGGTGTTAGTTTCTACTATTATTTACCTTTTGTTCTGGGCCACAGAGCTTGTTGTAGCTACAACAAGGTTGGAGTATCTTGTTGAAGGGCCAAGAGGCCTGGTGTTGGGTCTCCTCTCTAAACCGCAGGCACAAGGAGTACACCGCTGCCTAGACTGAGAGTGTAACCTTTGAATCAGTGATCAGAATTCTTTGTGGAGCATCTCAGTGAACTGTTGTATGGCCCAGGAAGGTATTCAGGATATCTTGATCTAGTATTTTGCTGCCTGTTGATTCAAAGAAAGGCCGCAAACTTTTGAAAGTCTGATGCTACAAGATGAGCCACAGATCTGACCCTAAGGACTGGCAAAGGGTAGCATCCTTCTTGTCAAGCAAAGCCACAGTTAAGAAGAGGTGTTCTGATTCAGTTAGAAGGGTCATCAGTTATTCGCCAGCAGCCCTAACCCTCTTCAGTATATCAGGATTGCAGTCTTGTGTACACCATCGATTTGTTTAAAGGCTGTGCTGTTAGATCAATTGGCTAGTCTGCCTTGAATTTAGATTATTGTTCTCATATCTCGCTCTGCTGGACATTTGATATATTTAATAAGAAGATTGATCAAGGGTTTTCCCCTTCTTGGGGTTTTCCCTGGCTTGAGCCAATCCTGTGTTCTCTTGTCTTGGCTTGTCTTCTACATTTATTGTCTACGTTCTTTCTTCAGTTACTATCAATGTGATAATGGATTATGTGATTGCTAATGGAACTAAATTGGAATTATAAATGAGCTAACATGAACATTGAAGTGATTGTCCTAAGCAAAGAACAAAATTTAACATGGAATCGGAGCTCAGGTGAGGACAATCCCAAGCAACAGAGAATGCATTCACTAAGAAGATTCTAAGGTTTGTCCTCTTATCTCTCCAACTTATCAGAAGAGTCCAGAAAAGAATATTCTAAATTCTGGTATGATGATTTTGAATTCGGTTCAGTAATAAGAAGGTTCAGCGGGATTTGATCCTTAAGCAGCAACAAGGGTGTGAGTTACTGGTTAGCTTATCAAGACAAATGGCTCGCACACTATCTGAGGATTGTAATTCTTTTGAGAGGTGGGTATTTCTGTCAATAATTTGCATTGTCACATAATTGTTGGATCACATCACCTCTGACCCACTCTGCATTCAGAAGCCTCACTTCAGGTAGTATTTTATTTCCTCAAAAGCAAGCTACAGGCATCGCTATATTTGGCATCATTGTATTAGCAACGACTCGTTATACTTCTGTCCACGGTATCTTCAACATATTCATTCTTCTATGGTCTATGCCTTACATCAGAATTATAGTTCTCTTGTAGAATGATATTCACAGAAACTTGCTTGACTGTCCTTGGAACAAAACTTCGGACCCTTCTTTATAACAAAAGCTGGATGCCTTCTTTAAACAGAACTTTCGATGCCTTGACTTGGCGTGATAGTAGTATGAGTTTCTGAGTGATGTGTCCAAGACAAATAACTATGATATGAGGGGAGCAATATGTAATGACTCAAGTCTTCTATCTTTATCCGATGAACAAAGTTCATAGGCTCTAAGATACTATTAAAATACTATTAAAAGGTATACTTCATGTTGCCAGATGTTACAGTGAGTATGCTGCTCCAAGTTGTTCTAAGGTGACAAATGCTACAATTGCTTGATCCACACGTTACACAGTTTATATGATCCAGTGTCAAAGTTTTGTTATATGAAGTGCTCAAATTGCATAGAGTATATAGCATGTACAGCATAATATGTATGTGATGCAAGTGGTATGCATTTAATCCAAGCCATCTCCTAAGGTACGACAGTGTATGATGTGAAGCATTATCCAAAGTTGTTATTGTATGGTTGATTTATATAACTATTGCTAAGTAATGATGAGAGTTTGTGTACACCCTTATAGTATGTATCCCATTAACAGTGACTAAGACATGGCTGACAGTATATATGACATGGAAGACACCCTAGATATGTATGTCATGGCAGACAGTATGTATGTATGATATGGCAGTCATCTTTATGATATGTGTGACATGGCAGACATGATCCTCATATGAATATGACATATTATATGGCAGACAGGATCCTCATATGGATATAACATATTACATGGCAGATAGATCCTCTTATAGATATGACACATCATACTATTTTATATGGCAGACAGGATCCTCATATGGATATGACATATTACATGGCAGAAAGATCCTCATATGGATATGGCACATTATATTATATGGCAGACAGGATTCTCATATGGGTATGCCACTATATTAATGGCAGACAGAATCCTCATATGACATATTATATTAATCGTATGGCAGACAGAATGTTCATCCTCATATGACATATTATATTAATTGTATGGCAGACATAATGTTCATATGATGAGAGATCTCATCTTTCATAATGGTAGACTTATTATTTGCTTGGCATGGCAGACATGATACTCCTGTGTTGGAAGAATAGGCTAGTCATAGAAGGGCTAGGACTAAGAGGAAGCTGTCCAGATTTTAAAAGATAAGTATTGTACATCTCTTTTGTTGTCTTTTATCATCACTAATGTTTCTTGATGATGATGTAAAGTCCTTAATGATGATGGTGAGGATATGAACCCATAGAATGATAAATGACACGTACTTCTTGTTGATAAGTACTCCTTGCTGACTATGATTAATGTCATGAATAATGTGATTGGACTCTTTCATTGTGATCTGAACTCTTTGATACTTACTCTTTGATGATGATAATCTGGATAATGATGGATTATATGATATAGTATACTCTATTTCTTGGATTTCTTGATTATATAAATGATGTGGATCTCCTGATGCTAACATAATCTGTTGATGATATGGACTCGTGGATAATGATGATGTGGACTCATTGATGATGAACTCTTCAATGTAAACTTCTTGATGATGATATGAATGAAGTTAACTCCTTAGTGATTTTAAGTAAGGTCACTTTCCCAATATTTAGAGGGACTAGTGATTGAAAATGATGTCTGTTGATATCAATATAAGACTTTCAAAGCCAAGATGGAAATCCTTGATACACTATTTTCTGCATGAGATGGAGAAGCTGTTGATCCTTGGTTTTCTTGATAAACACCTATCACATGCCTCTAAGTCAAGCTATGGATGTGCCTCATATATTGGATAGCTGCTCATTGAGATATCACTGTGATGCTACTATTTATGGTCAGAAATTCACTGCCAGAATATAAGATTCCATGGATATTCTGATACTGGCTCAGTTGGCAGTGTGATAAGTAAAAGGAGTACATCTAGTGCTATATTTCTTGATTATGTTGCTCTGGGAGCACTATTGAAGTTGAATGCATGGCTTATTATGAAGCCAATTGGTTGTTGAAGCTCTTCAGTGAGCCATTTGAGCACATGCTGGAAACCACCGTTGTATATTGCAGAGTGGGATTTGCTTTTCAGAGAATCCCGTGTTCCGCGATCACTCCAATCATATTGGCACCAGGCACCACTTTATTTGGGATATGTTACAGCAGGGAGCAATCAAGCTCCAACATTGCAGGATGGATGTACAGGTTACCTACATCTTCTCAAAGCCTCTTGATCAAGTTTTCTTAGAAAGAGGCTGGAGTCATGGAAAGACCCTATTAAGAGGGTCCCAATTGAACATTGAGCTCTGGAGCTCCTGGGGGCTTGGGGTACTTCTTGAGCTATGAGTGACCATAGGGTGAGTTGTTCACCTTCCCCTACTGTTGATGACATATGCATAGGATGAGTGGTTCACCTTCTCCTATGGCATATGAGTAGGATGAGTGGTTCACCTTCTCCTGCGGATACCCCCAGTGAGAGATGCATATAGGCATCTGTTGACATGTCGGTGGGACGTGGTTCATCCTTTCCCCACATGTAGGATTCCCATTCCCTACGATTGTTGGTTGACATGTCGATGGGACATGGTTCATCCTTTCCCCACATGTAGGAAGCTCATTCCCTACGATTGTTGGTTGACATGTCGATGGGACGTGGTTCATCCTTTCCCCACATGTAGGATGCTCATTCCCTACGATTGTTGGTTGACATTTCGGTGGGATGCGGTTCATCCTTTCCCCACGTGTAGGATCCTTCCTACTATTGTTGGTTTGCATGCATGTAGGACGTGGTTCATCCTTTCCCTACTCTTGGTATTTTGCATGCATGTAGGATGTGGTTCGTCTTTTCCCTACGTGTGATTGTGATGTGTGATTGTAGGATGTGGTTCGTCCTTTCCCTACGTGTGATTGTGATGTGCGATTGTAGGATGTGATTCGTCCTTTCCCTACGTGTGGTTGTGAGCAAGATGTGATATATTCTTTCCTTGCTATTGATTCAGTATCATCCTACCCATGTAGTCCGGGACACATGGGAAGTACCTCTCATCTGGCCAATGAGTTGGGAAAAGTGGTTAGGGACCATAGCACTACCAATGGACGCATCGGGTACTGCCGTACTCCCTATGACTAGGATGCATGGTGTTCTTCAACTTGATCTGGGATCAAGTCTGATTGAGGTTTTACCTTTGGACTGACTTTTGTCAGTGGAGAGTGGTAAGGTCTTGTGACTCACTCTCGATCAATTCTTCTTCATTATTACATCAGTGTTTAGCAGAGCATAACAGAGTAGAGACGAGATTCAAGGTCTTGTGACTCACTCTAGAGTTGAGATGAGTTACAGAGATGGTTCATGGCAATAGGATGGCATAATGATCAGTGACAATGACTGATGGTTTGACAGGTGGAATTCTCCCTAGTTGAGAGGGAGTCTTAAAATTGGCAACTAGGGCCAAATTCCACTTTGGACAACTTATTTGATAAAGATAATCCTTGCATTAAATTCCTCTTCTCGAGAGGATCAAAATCGACCTAAGGATCACCAAATTTGGATAAGAAAAAGTACTTATTCACTCAAAAGAAATTCTATAAGGCATAATCTTATCAAGGTGGGAAAAATTTGAAAAATTGAAATTTGAATTTGCCTCCAAAGTGTCAAGGTCGACTAACCTCCATAAGGGAAAATCATCATATCTATTTGTATATATATAGTCACCCTCCATCCTCATTTGAGAACATAAGAGTGAATCATATCTACCTCTGGAATGTCGCTGGACTGAGGCAGAAAGAAGAGTTTGGGGAAGGATTGTCTTGACGTTTTGGTGTTGATCTCTTGAAGGAATAGGATCGAGACATCTGAGGTAAGTGTGGGCCATTCGGTGTTAGTTTCTACTATTATTTACCTTTTGTTCTAGGCTGCAGAGCTTGTTGTAGCTACAACAAGGTTGGAGTATCTTGTTGAAGGGACGAGAGGCTTGGTGTTGGGTTTCGTCTCTAAACCACAAGCACAAGGAGTACAACGCTGCCTAGACTGAGAGTGTAACCTTTGAATCAGTGATCAAAATTCTTTGTGGAGCATCTTAGTGAACTGTTGTATGGCCCAGGAAGGTATTCAGGATATCTTGTGTCATGTCCTTTCTCAAACACATTTGTAACAGGGTGTTGCTACACAATTTTGCACAAATTTGGCTAAGAGAACCTATCATTTTCGACCTAGGGACTTAGGAGGCAATTCGATTTTATTTGGTTGCTAGTGGAATGTGGGGGCCACCCACATGAGAGTTCGAATTGGCCCATTCAAATAGCTTGGAGGGAAAGACGAATAGGTGGATGGAGGGGCCCACATGAGGCTAGGGAGGACTAAGGATTTATAAGGAGGGAGCAACTCTCATTTTGGATTCATTCTTACACCTTGCAATCAAAATTACTTGATTGTTCGCTCCGCTGTTTAGCTGAGTCGACTGACTGTTTAGCCATGAATCTTTCAAGCGGGAGATTCAACCTCTACTTTGGGGAACCATCCGTGCTTGCCCTAGAGAGGCAGTTCCATAAGTATTTCAGGAGTTCTGGGAGTGTGTTACAACACTACCATGTAGCCACAACAGGGAGTGCGTATTTTTGGCTAGCTGGAGAATACGCAGGGGGAGTTTGGAGCTATCGGTGATCAAGCATTTGTCAGGAGAGTTAGAGGATTGGGAGAGCAACAAAGGGCCAACCTTTCTTGCGAGTTTGGAGCTAGCAGAGCCAGCATCCCAACAGTCTGATTGATAGTTACCTGGGTCTGCGTAGAGAGCCATCACTAGGCTCACGTGGGAGTTGGAGGAAGGTATTGTAGAGCTGGAGCTGGCTGGGAGAAATAGGAGATCACTTGGAGGGCCATTTGAGGAGGATTGCTGGAGTTGGGAGAGCAGAGATTGACAGGATCAGCCACAACAACAAAATTTGAAATTGGAGGAGGGCCAAGCTGTGAAGGGTCAATTTTTGAAGGTTGGAACCAAGGGAAACACTTTTTGGGTTTTGGGCAAGGATCAAACTCTTTATTTTATAGAAATTTCTAGGCAGATCTAAGGGGTCAAACAGGGGTCCCAACTCAGCCAACAACTAGAGGAGCTAAGGGGAGTTTGGGCCAAAATTCCAAGGTCAACAGTTGGCCAATTCCTTTGTGGGTTTGCTGGGTTCAGGCCAAGGATCAAGGAGCTGAAATCCACGGGAAGCAGTGATTCCAGCCCTTCGAAGTCAACAGACAAAGCAGTTTTCTGGGGCAATGCAATTTAGTTTGGTGTAGCAGTTGTAGCATCTTTCAGTTTAGCATTTTCTCGCCTAGGTTTTGTCACAGGTGCACCACTCTATTTTACTATTGTATTTGCTCTTGAAGAAGTAATAAAATGGCTCAATAGTTCTCTATTTCCAGTGTTCCCATCGGTGCTTAATATATATTTCGTTTTTCTGATTGTTGGATTGTTTGCATGCTTTGTATATCACTTACATTCCTGTTTAGGAACATTACAGTGGTATCAAAGCCATAATCTTGGCTTTGCCTATGGGAAAGATTAGAATCAAACAACATGGAAGTCACCTGGAATGAGGTGGTGAGGATACAACAAATGATGATTGATGCGGGGAAGAAGTTGATTCATTCCTCAATTGGGAATCTGGACATGATTGCAACTGATGTGGAGTTATTGGGGGAAAACTTGAGGGCATACCAATCATTGGGTCATGGCATTCAAGTGTCCTTCTCTTTTTGGGAATTCTGTGAACTAAGGGGTATGCACAAACCAATGGAGATTCAATGGGATTTTGCAGGGATGATGAGAAGTATTAAGAAAAATGATGAAAGAGTAGTTGAAGGGGCCATGGTTGGAAAAGAGATAGTTGAACATACACCCATTGATGAGGTATTCGGGGTTGTGACTGAGTTCTCAGGTGATAACAATGCACCACAGGTTGGTGAGGTGTCGGAAGACAACTCCACCGTTGAGGAGACAATAGCTACAGAGGCCTCCAGATCTATGACAGAGTTGCCAGACGACAATCGCCTACAACTGACTGGTGAGCATATCGTGCATATTGGGTTGTCTATGGAGGAGCAGTCGAAGGCTCATGTCGAGCCCGTGATGGAGGAGGATGTGTAGCCATCCCTTGGGCTAGCCATTGATGAGGGGCAACATAGAGGTCATGCATTGGGTTTTCAACATAGTTCACTTCAAAGGCCCACTGGCGGGGTCTATAGCGTTATCAACCCACCCTTATGCGTTGGATTGAGGGAGGCCAAGTTGTCTAGACGTACCCGAGGGGGTGGACAGGTTAGCAAGATTGAGTTGAGCATGATACCACATCAGCTTGGAGGGCTTGTTCCTTCCACAAAGGATTACACATTCGATCTCTCCTTTGGGATTGGATGGCGAGAGGTACTGAGCTGGTACTCGATGGAGCAGGTTAGGTGGTTGGATACATCCATGGCCACATGTCAACAAAGGCCATGGATTACTAGAGGGACTCGAGGGCTAGACTATTTTTGGGATCCAGGTGGGATTTTCCATCACATCATAGAGCTGGTAGGTGATGGTAGTAGCTACGGGATGGATTTGACGCTTGAGTGCACCCACATTTCCAGATCTCCATCAGATCCCCAGTCAGCTCTAGCGACATGATGGTTTGATAGGCTAGCAGACAGATTTCCTGAGTTGTCTTGGCATATTGATGGTGCGTGGAGTCACAAGGTGACTAGCTTACTCTGGCAGGAGCTGGTAGGAGGAGGTGGCATCAACAAGCTATCAGACAAGGCATTGTATGGAGAGAGTACTCTCGTATTAGCATATGGGACACAGGGACTATTGATTATAGGCGCAATAGTGTTATTTCCGTTAGCATGTGGGGAGTCGGGCTGCTCAGGGCTTTCAGAGAAGATGGGGGGATGTAGCCCACATCATGGAGGGCATACTAGTAGAGAGGTGGATATTTTGGCCCATGCAGGATACTGTATGTTACAGGGTGGTACGACAGTGGGCAGTGGTACACATGACTACACAGAGTTATGTCATAGCATCCAGTGTTATGTAGAGGAATGCAGTTTGATGCATACAGACCCAACGTTAGGCCATAGCATCTAGTGGTGTGCGGGGCTATGGAGCGAGGAGCAGGGGCCTACAGAGGAGCATGGAGATGCAGGGTGGTGTGTCATAGTATGTTGGACTGCGTTGTGGAGTGGGAGTGCCTCACATCACATTGAGTACATGCGGGGAGTGACAGGTACAGTGACACATGCAGGACCCAGGCCAGTACAGGATGGCATAGCCGTAGCCGAGGGTATCTAGCGGTGTACAGGGGTAGGCCATGGTGTATAGTGGCATGTCTAGGAGTACTGGGATGATCGGTGGCATGCAGGGGTGTATAGTGCTGCACAATGAGGTCATGGAGTGTTTCCTCCAGGGAGACCCTGGATGAAAACATCGGGCATACCTTTTGGCGTAGTTCACCTACGATCGACGGGGACACAGATGAGCGATACTTGATGGTATCCGTGGGGACTCACACGCTTGACCCTCTTCTACATCCCTCATGGGTGTAGTTGATTTTGCTGTCGAGTATTGCGCTTTGGGCATGAGCCACGGGGGACGAGGAGCTCACCCGAGATATTTGGGTGAGACTTAGCACACTAGGGGGGAGACTTTTAAGCAATGGCATTGGGTTGGTGTGTTGGTTGACAACCACAGGTTGGGGGATGAGGTGATCATCTGCAGGGGTGGCATATTGTTCATCACCAAGCCTACGTCTAAGGATCTAGTCCCGAGGGAGACATGTGTCACTCTTTTTTCAGGGCATGTCAGGACCGAGCATGAGCAGAGGATAACGGTTACGACTGAGGTAGTTTCCCAATATGTGTCTAGGCTCCAGACCTTATATTGGCACATTATTGAGAGGGTGGATGGCAGACCCAGGGGAGATGGTTGGCAGGGACAGGAGGGATCCACATATCCTGAGTCAATTACGAGTATCGGATATCCATCTTTTGGTTGCATTCAGGGGGTAGCTCTTTGGCACATGTGGTAGGCACAGGGTAGATTAGAATGGCACAGGGCAGATTAGCATGCATCAAATTAGCCCACGATATATGGAGCCTATATACTGATCACCTATAGGGACTAGAGACGAGGGCTAGAGGGATTCCATCGGTTGACAGGGCTATGTCGCAGCAAGTCTGGCTATGGGATGCAGGCAATGTTCCACCAAGGTTCCGGGACGAGGGGGCAAGGGAGCGAGGGGGCGCGGGAGCGGCCTATGCAAAAGCTCCCTACCATTTTAGGAAACGTGGGGGAGCGTCAGGGTCTTAAAAATTTATAAATATAAAATATAATTTATTAATTGAGTCCACTATGACAATTTGGTTTGAATTGAAAAGCTACAAAGCATGATCATTGATATGAATTCCTGGAGCAAGAAAGCAATGAATTTGAAAATTTACACTATCCTTCTTAGAAGAAAACTTAAACAAAGAGAGAACTGTCCTTCTTAGAAGAAAACTTAAACATAGAGAGAACTCAGAACTATAGTGGATTATGTATAATGATTTTGAGAAACTGGACTTCTAAGTTCCTGGCATATTAGTTAGGCAGGCCGTAGATTTTCAATTGATAATATTAACATATGAATAGCCTATTTGGCAATGCTTCCATAGGACTAGCCCATAGGTCTGATATACCTTCACAATTTTGTTTTAGATACTGCTAACCTAGAGAAAAAGTCTAAAAGAAATCATTTTTGGAACTTGGACTAAACGGAACCTGGATGCTTTTTCCACAGGTAAAGACCATAGGCCTAATATAGTAATAGGCTGACTGTCTATTGTTTATTCAGTTCCCAGGTAACCATTGCGCCAACCATAACCTTGTGCCATAGATTTTTCCATCGACAATCTCATGCAAAAAATGATAGACACGTAAGTGGAAGTTACTTTCTTCTTTTCATGTTGTTAGACTGCGTAGTTAGTTTCCATTTTACAGATCCTGCTGGTTTCTTTCTTTGAGCGAATGTATATTTTGAACCCTTTAAGGGATTAAAATTAGATGTCAGGGCAGAATTTTGAGAAATCATATAGGAAAGTAGTTGGGTGGCTGGTGGAATATTAACATTCTGTATTTTAATTAGGTCTTTTTATATCAACAATATTATATTTCAGTCAGGTCTCATCAACACAACGCATGGTAGTCAAGGAGGCAGTCTTTTAAGTTTTTACAAGTCGGATTTTTCACCCATACTTGTGGTTAATTGGTTCCTGGAAACAAAATAGTCAGATTCACTTTTCAGAACATGTGACAGTAGGCTCTTTTCCTAAACCTACTATCACCATGAACGGGGAGAGCCCATATTGAACCAATTCAAGGTCTTGGTTTTCCTAGCTTGCACTCTCAACAAATTGTATTAATTCACTGACTTTTTTTAGGTAATTTACCTTTTGTATACAATTCCTAATACAATCAATAATGATACAGGCACTGTTTATTAAAATCCGAACAGTGAAATCCAAAGCTGTGAGTGGAGCGCTCAGCGAACTTGCAAAGGCTGTGAGTGTGTTGTTCATGGTTCAGGGGTGCCATTTTTATAACATGAAACAACGATTTTCCAAAACCCTAAGTGTTAATTAACTCTTAATTAAAGATTAAGTTCAACATTTAGTTAATTAAAATGGTTTTTAATGCATTAAAGGTGTGCCACATCCCCCCTCGTCCCCCCACGTCCCCTCTCGCCCCCCCCCCCCGGTCCCCTCTCGTCCCCTCTCGTCCCCCCACGTCCCCCCATGTCCCCCTTTTCGGAAACGTCCCCTCAGGGAAGGGAACGTTTCCCTGGCATGTCCCCCTGAGTTTCCTCCATTTTTGGGAGCGTGGGGAAACGTCCCCTACTCGTCCCCAAGTCCCTGGAGCGCGGGGGAGTGAGGAAACTAGACCCCTAGGGGGGGGGGCGAGTCCCCGTGGAACATTGGATGCAAGGATTCAGTTGATTGATAGATCACTTGTGATGAGCGGAGTCGTGGCAGAGAGTGATATAGTTCACTCTTGGGATGACACATGGGGGTTCACAGAGGGTTTCATCATATGGGGACGCAGACATTCTCTGTTGCTGCACAGGTTTGGAGTTAGATTTGGATGGGTAGGCCTGGGTGCCATGGAGATGCCCAGGTAGGATGTGTCTCACCTCTTTCAGTTTTCCACCATCGAGTTCCAGGAGAGGAGGATACTGACTGCGCACAATGGGGAGTATGACATAGTCAGAGTAGCCAATGTCAGCATGGTGGCACCACTCTGGGATTAGCAGGTAACGGGGGCATCGCAGCTCTTCACAGCTGAATAACCTTTAGGGATGCGCCGACTACTGCAGGGGGAGACCATACAAATCTTCCATTGGGCTTTAGCGAGTCACTGATGGAGCAAGGGACTTTTGGTGCTTTCATTGGGCATGATAGTGAGTGGAGCGAGGGGAGCTTCATGTTGGACAGGATTGCCTGGGATCCTAGTATTGAAGGATTCTTCCATATTAGGACAGTGCAAAGGTCAGGCACGATCCAGTGGCACATCTGGGACCCTGGCACATTTTGCAGTGACAGTGGGGAGCAACAGTTAGAGAGGTTGCTTGCTCAAGCATTTCTTGAGGACAAGCGATTTTTGGTGCATTGGAAGAGCTTGCCGGATGAGGATGCCACTTGGGAGGGTGAGCACATTTTGGAGCACTCAACTTTGAGGTTGCTTGAGGGCAAGCAACATTTGGGAGGGGAGGACTGTCATGTCCCTTCTCAAACACATTTGTAACATGGTGTTGCTACACAATTTTGCACAATTTTGGTTAAGAAAGAGAACCCATCATTTTCCACTTAGGGACTTAGGAGGCAATTCGACTTTATTTGGTTGCTAGTGGAATGTGGGGGCCACCAACATGGGAGTTCGAATTGGCCCATTCGAATAGCTTGGAGGGAAAGTCAAATAGGTGGATGGAGGGGCCAACATGAGGCTAGGGAGGACCAAGAAGTTATAAGGAGGGAGCAACTCCCATTATGGATTCATTCTTACACCTTGCAATCAAAATTACTTTACTGTTCGCTCTGCTGTTTAGCTGTGTCAACGGCTGTTTAGCCACGAATCTCTCAAGCGAGAGATTCAACCTCTACTTCGGGGGACCATCCGTGCCCGCCCTAGAGAGGCTGTTCCATAAGTATTTTAGGAGTTCCGAGAGTGTGTTACAACACTACCATTAAGCCATAGATGGGAGTGCATATTTCTGGCTAACGGAAAATACGCAGGGGGGAGTTTGGAGCTATCAATGATCAAGCATTTGTGGAGAGAGTTAGAGGATTGGGAGAGCAGCAAAGGGCCAACCTTTCTTGCGAGTTTGGAGCCAGCAGAGCCAACATCCTAGCAGTTCGATTTACAGTTTCCTGGGTCTGCGTAGAGAGCCATCACTAGGCTCACGTGGGAGTTGGAGGAAGGAATTGTAGAGCTGGAGCTGGCTGGGAGAAGTAGGAGATCACGTGGAGGACCATTTGAGAAGGATTGCTAGAGTTGGGAGAGCAAAGATTGATAGGATTACAGCAACAAAATTCGAAATTGGAGGAGGGCCACGCTGTGAAGGGTCAATTTTTGAAGGTTGGAACCAAGGGAAACCCTTTCTGGGTTTTTCTGGGTTTTGGGCAAGGATCACACTCCTAATTTTATAGAAATTTCTGGGCAGATCTAAGGGGTCAAACAGGGGTCCCAACTCAACCAACAACTAGAGTAAGCTAAAGGGAATTTGGGCCAAAATTCCGAGGTCAACATTTGGCCAATTCCTTCGTGGGTTTTTTTGGGTTAAGGCCAAGGAGAAAGGAGTTGAAATCTCATAATTTTCTAAGCACGAGAAGCAGTGAGTCTAGCCCTTCAATATCAATAGACCAAGCAATTTTCTGGGGCCATGCAGTTCAGTTTGATGCAGCAGTTGTAGCAGCCTTTAGTTTAGCATTTTCTCACCTGGGTTTTGTCATGCTTATCCATTGAGAGAAGCCCATGTGCACCATTCTATTTTACTATTGTATTTGCTCCTGAAGAAGTAATAAAATGGCTCAACAATTCTCTATTTCCAGTGTTTCCATGGGTGCTTAATGTATATTTCGTTTTTCTGATTACTGGATTGTTTGCATGCTTTGTATATCACTTACATTCCTGTTTAGGAACATTACATCTTGATCTAGTATTTTTCTGCCTGTTGGTTCAAATAAAGGCCACAAACTTTTGAAAGTCTGATGCTACAAGATGAGCCACAAATCTGACCCTAAGGATTGGCAAAGGGTAGCATCCTTCTTGTCAAAGCAAAGCTACAGTTAAGAAGAGGTGTTCTGATTCAGTTAGAAGGGTCCTCAGTTATTCGCCAAAAGCCCTAACCCTCTTCAGTATATCAGGACTGCAGTTTTGTGTACACCATTGATTGGTTTAAAGGCTGTGCTGTTAGATCAATTGGCTAGTCTGCCTTGATTTTAGATTATTGTTCTCATATCTAGCTCTGCTGGACATTTGATATATTTAATAAGAAGATTAATCAAGGGTTTTCCCCTTCTTGGGGTTTTTCCTTAGCTTGAGCCAATCCTGTGTTCTCTTGTCTTGGCTTGTCTTCTGCATTTATCATCTATGTTCTTTCTTCAGTTACTATTAATGTGATAATAGATTATGTGATTGCTAATGGAACTAAATTGGAATTATAAATGAGCTAACATGAACATGGAAGTGATTGTCCTAAGCAAAGAACAAAATTTAACACTTTTGGTGCTCCAAATTACATCTAAGGGCACACAAGTGTCGTCATGGGTCTCCAAACAAATCGAGGATGCCTGTAAGTTACCATCAAGGGCTAGGATGATGGTGTAGGTGATGCCACATCATTGTGGAAGTCCTGGATCATCTGCCAAGTGTATAGTGTAGATCTGGGGCCGGCTAGGCATGAAGGATCAAGTGCATCCTCCTCGTCCAATAAGTGAACACGAGCAATCTTTGAATGGCTGTGGGGATCCATGGAGTGCAATTTGCTGCTGTGGAGGCCCATCGCTCTCAATGCTCACCCTACATGTGCCAATGTAGCCCTCTGGAGGATTAGGACCCCGTATAGGGAGACCAAACTCCAAATGGTAACTGTCTGCAATCTTGCTTAAAATCCAATGTGTCCCCTAGCATAATAGTACAACAGAGATTGAATAAATGAGCTTACCTAATCATGGACCACAGGTGAGAACTTCATAATGGCTTGCCCTTCCATAATGGGCTTTGGGATGTGCCAATGTCTCCTAAACTCCAAATGGTTTAACCAAGCACCCTGTTAGGTGGTTTCTACCTCTGAAGGGGATAATATAGTCAAGGTACATTCGTCAAAAGGTGGTGGCATGTGACAGAGAGGTGAATGAAATATAGGGGATGAGAAGGGGCAACCCTGGGTCACATGTACAAGGGTAGCTAATAAGAGGGAAGCCCACACTTTAGGTTTATAATGTGCAGGAGGGAGCAATCGTGGTAAATGAGGTGCCCCGACCTTGGTTTTTCAAACCTTCTTTATTTGCCTTTTTCCTTTTATGATTTTCTTTGATTGACTGCTCGGGGCTCAAGGGGTTAGAGCATGATGTGTAAGATATAGCAGTGGAATCCCCCTTTTAAGGTGGGGCGATTCATCGCCCACCAGGGGTTGGGACAATCATGGGTTCCTATATGATGAAGAAGGCTCATAGAACTTGTAGGAACTAGGGTGATGTCCATGATAATGGGGTAGAGCTCATGTATTGGCCTTTTCCCATGTGCTAAAATGTTTTTGTCCCGACCATCTTTTGCATTTTGTGGCACTTTTCCTATTGAACGTGGCCGTATATGCTTTTAACTTTCTTTTCAGCTACATCAACCTCCGGGCTTCATTCCAGGCCATGACCCAAGGTGGGGGTAAGGGGAAGGAGCAAGCTAACCCTATGTGGACCCAATGGAGGAATGTGGACCCAGGCAGGAAAAATGATGGATGGGGTAATAATGAATGGAAAGAGGGTAATATAAGCAGATAAGGGAGCGGGACCACACAACCAAAATCGGGGTTTCCCGTGAAATACCATCCCTAAAACTAAATGGTTAGTAAAAGAGATCCCAAGGGACTAGAATCCAAGGTTAATTCCTAAAAGGAGTTTAGGGGACATAAGCATAGACCTAGCCCATTCTTTCTGTCGAATCCCCCCATTAATCCATGCCCAAAAGTGTCCATGATAAGCAAACTACAATACTCAATTTCAAAATGACAAGGCATACCTTTAGATTTAGGAGGCCCACCTTCAAACATACGATCATGGCAGATGGGTGAGGGACCACATCACTGGCTCAGTTGGTGGAGAAATGGCATAATGAGCTAGCTGGTGACTGCAAGGGGCTGCTGGTTGAGGACCATTTTGGAATTTTATTTTCTCCTTGGGTTATCACCCACAAAATGGTGGGTAACAGGTACAATAATCATTAGTGCATCTAAGTGGACCAAGCTTGTTAATCAAGGGAAAAATGACACTTCATACAAGGCTTCCCTTCCAAATTTGGGGCTTTGATCATGTAATAGTGTTACCTCCCTAGGTAGGAGTGGCTAATGGACGATCCTATTAGGTGTTCCCAACCCCTAAGGGGAAAGACAGGTCCCTGGTACATCCTTCAATCAATAGGTGTCATGTGAATAATGATGGAACGAAGGGGAAAAGGGGTCTCTGGGCCAAATGCCATGGTCAAAAGGGTAGCAATGATGAGGAATTCCACATTCTGGGCATACAAATGTGAGGAGGGAGCAATCGTGGATGCATGAGTTACCTTGGCCTTTGTTTTTCTACCCCTTTGATTGCCTTTTGTGTTTTCTTGATTTTTTCTTTGTGTTGTTGCTTGAAGGTCTAGGAAATGAGAGAAAACTTTGAATGATGTGGTAGGGAAACATCGGCCCCAAGAACTAGGTGATGGCCATAATGATAAGGATTAGAGCTCATGCTTGGCATTTGCCCACGTGCTAATGTTAATATCCTGACCATCTTTTGCATTTTATAATTTTCTTTCTTTTGTTTCTTGCATGTGGCCATGATATGCTTTTTCCTTTTCTTTTAGCTGCATCAACCTCTTGAGGAAAAATTTTCAGGCTTGACCCAGATATGTAGAAAATGGGAGGGGTGTGCTAAATGGGAGGTGGAGTATAGGGATCGTAATGTAAGGAGGTAAGTGGTAAGTATGGAATGGGAAAATGGGACCTCACTATCTTAATCAGGTTTCCCCAAGTAGTGCCCTTCCTAAAGCCATGGGCGATTAGGGGAGGTCCCACTGGACTAGGATTAAAGATTAATCCCCCATTTAAGGCGAGGAAACAAAACCACGATCAAAATCCTTCCTTCTAACAAGTCACCCCACAATTCATGCCAAATGCCCAAATGAAAAGCAATCATAAGCACTTGATTGCATAATGAATAAAGTACGTTTTGGGTCGGATTGCCCACCTTCCAAAATGTGCTCTTGACAAATCGACAAAGAAACATACAACTGATGCAGGCAGTGGAGATAAGAATGGCACATCACATTGGGTACTTGGTGGCTGTCAAGGGTAGCTGGCTGCCGATTGGAAGAGATGACCAGGGGAAAATTTCTTCTAAGGTCACCCACTTTTGGTGGGTATAAAACCCTAATCCAACAAAGAGAAAGTGAGGCCTAGCGTCCTGACCTTCCTCTTCCACGTGACTGTGTAGCCCCACAATGGATCAATACACTAGCTTTGTGTCATTTGGAAAAACTTGCAATTATTTTATGGAGCACAATATTTTATATGGCTAAGAAGAAAAAGAATAGAAGAATCAATCCACAAACAAGTATTTGCACCAAAAAATAGTTCTTATTATGGCATGATGATCTCATAGTTCACAACACCAAATGGAATGAGAGACTAGCCTTATATAATTTTATTTCTAATGGCTAGTCTGAAAAGTCTCCCTAAAATAATGATTTGACTTGTTACCACAACCCAATTAATTCTATTTTACTTGAAATCCTTATATGAGAGGTGATAAAATTCTCCGAAGGCGGCGACACCCTCAAAAATAGCTCTAATAAAACCTCAAACAATGTTTATTAGGCTTCAAAATATGCCTCAGATGAAGGCCCATGCCCATACCACAAGTCAAGGCATTTCCATGAAGCTTGGGGATGACTTTCCAAGCTCAAGATGAAAAAAGGGTCATAAAACCCCCCAATAAACAAAGTGACGTCAAACACATTATGAGGATGGTTCGCCTTGGATGTTGAAGTTTCTAAGTTTACTTAGTTTAGAAACCCTTCATGCACTTTTTCTGATTTATTCCTACCTACTTGTTATTTTTTTTAACAAGTTATTTACAAAGTAAATACTGAAAATAAACACCAGTGCATGCCCAACATATTACAGATCAACAACTAAAAGAAACAAGAACAAACACACCACATGACACCATTATTTTTGGACCAATGTCCTCGGAAAAACCCAATGTGGGAAAACCGGTGCAGCTGTTTGAGGGTTTTCTTATTAAGCAATATCAAAGCACAATTTGGGTGCCGAAACTGGCCTACCCAACAAAGAATTTCCTTAGTAGCTATACCGCATAGTTTGAGAGAAATCTCTTGGTTGAAACCCCGGAAAATCCTTCTGGCAGCTCCTCAGCACAAAACTGCTCTTGCAACCCCAACGTCTGCCCAATCTAGACTGCGTTAGCCTCTCCTAGCCCAGCGCTGACCCTGCGTCAGCCCCAGGAGGCCTTGCGTCAACTCTGGGAGCCTTTCCATTAGCTACACTGGCCCCTCTGATACTCTGTGCAACACTTGGCTGCCTCTGCGTGGCCCTGCGTGAGCCCTTGCTGGCTCTGCGTCACTCTCCTTGGCTGCTGCGCTGCTCTCCCGGCACACTCTCTGCCTTCTCTGTTTCTCTGTACTCAATGCCCCTCAGCTGCTCGCCAGATCACTGATTCTATCCCTCTTAGCAAACCCCACTCTAGAGAATAGAATGACTGATAACTGTGGTATGTTTTCCAAGTGACCCTCAAGCCTCCTCTTATACTTTTCCTGTTGACATCTCAACGGCCGAGATTAAGTCCCTAATCAACGACTAAGATTAGATTTGGCTTGATCCATGTCTTTTGGACCATTCTAACACATATTCATTTTAATACACAAAAATATTATATTTTCCCTAAGTTTAGACTTAGGGACTCCATTAAAAATATTAATTATTTTAATATCTCCTGATCTGTTTAGAATCTGCCCAAACCCTTTCTGGGTATTGGAGATATCATGTGCCCCAACCTCTCCACCAAATTTCATGGCTAGAGCACATCCGGTGCTACCCCAAATCAACACTCCCTCTTAGCGAAGACTGTGCTCTAACAATACTCCTCACTAAGTATTACTCTGACCATTCGGCATCGGTACCTGTACTGATTCTAGGCTTTCCTGCCCATCATCCTCTGCACTGCTGCATCTTGTATTGCTGCTCGTGGTTTTGCCACTGCCACTGTTGCATCTGTACTACAGCTCCTTTGCATCCATGTTGCTGCTGGTCCTTTCTCCCAGTACTGCATTCGCACTGCACCTCCTCTCATCATGCTGCATCGTGCTGCGCACTGTTGCACTGCAACTCAGTTACTGAGAAGTAAGTGACTGATCTCCCAACTGACCTCCCTGTTGGGCTAGGAACACCCACTGACGCTGAAGCTCCCTCTACCGCTGACAAGTGCTCCCTCTCTTTGACCTGTGCACTACTGCAACAACTCCCCGCATTTTTCACCGTTGCACACCTCGCTGTGCCTTCTTGCACTGGTGCAACACTCCTGTGCCTCTCGCACTGCTGCAACCTGCTAGATCTGTGCTGTCTCGGGACTCCTGCACTGTAGCTCTCTCTGCTGCTCCATCCCTATCCGTCTCTATCCACTCAGCCAGTCCTGCTACTCCTTGTCGGGGCTCCCGTAGCAAGGTCTAATCCAAGAGGCTAAGTACCTCAAGGATCCTGCCCCTCATCGCCTGTAGTCCCCCTGACTACAGCTCGATGTCTCCCCACTTCCGCTCAAGTGGCGCGTGTGCACTCATGGCACAGTCATCGTCTGCCAAAACTTCCTTCTTTGCCTATGTTGGCGTGCCTTAGTCTCAGAAGACTCTCCCTTACTCTTCTTCCTTGGGCATTGGGTCGCATAATGACCCATCTCCCCACAGTGGAAGCACTTGATCTTGGAGAGATCTTTCTTCTTTTGCTTCTCCTGCTTGACCTCAGATGCTAGGGCCACATCCTCCTCCTCCTGCTTGACCTTGATCCCTTTGCTGTTGCTACCTGTCTTCGACTGCCCCTATCTTGTCCCAAGGTGGGAGAGTCCCTCTGCCCAGGATACTCTGGACAAACACTTCCCAATCTTCTGAGACAACATTTAGGGCTGTCCTCACCATAAGCTCCTGACCGGTGTCTCTCCTATAACAGTGAAGTGGTCTCAGATCTCATTCAGTCCTCCGAGGAAGGTGTCAATCGATTGACGCTTCTTCATCTGATACGACCTCATCTAGTTCTCGAGCAACATTCTTCTCTGCACAGAAGTATGCTGGTACATGTTCTTGAGAGCCTCCCACATCTCAACTGCCGTTTCCTTCTCGGCTATATGTGGTACCACATGATCCTTGACCCCATCAAGGATAATGTACTTGGCCCTCGCCATTGCCTCTTCGTACTTGTTGTTATCGTTGGGGTCGACTGGGATAGCTATAACCTTCAAGGCGAAGTTCTTGACACGATTCCTGTCAAGCACTGATAAGATTCTGGCCTTCCAGACTGCGAAGTTCGATGCTCCGTCTAGTCTATCCTGGTCTCTTACCCCGTGTAGTGCCATGACGCTCCTCTACTTCTCTCCTGGAAGTTCTATGTTCGACTCCTTTGAGTCTCTACTTCCCGTCTAGAAGTTCTCTTTTGGACTCCCTCTAAGTCTTGATTTCCCTCTAGGAAATCCTTCTGCCGCTTGTCGAGATGCCTCCTACTCTGATTGTCTTGTGCAACTGCACTGCTGATCCAGGTTCCTCGATGAGAAACCCTTGGTAACAACTCCTTTGGCCCTGCTCTGTCAGGTATTGTTCTGACTACAGTACCTCACCAGCTCCACTTTGCAATATTTCTGCAGCCTTCTAGACTCCAGCAACTGCCTCTCTGTGAACTGTGTCAGCCCCTCTCTGCGTCACGTTGGCTCCGTGTCACCCCAGATGGGTCTGCGTCAGCCTTAGGATGCCCTGCGTCAGCCCTCTGGCCCTTTGCGTTAGCAACGCTGGCCTCTCTAAGGCTCTGCGCAGCTCCCGGCTTCTTTTGCATGGCTCTGGCTGGCTCTGCGTCACACTTCTTGGCTTCTGCACTGCTAGAAACAACTTTTGTCACCTCACGACAACTGTTTTTTGCTGCTATTGCTCCGCTCGACTGATGTATTTTAGTCCTCCTGTGATCTACAATTACGCTCTGATACCATGTTGAAGTTTCTAAGTTTACTTAGTTTAGAAACTCTTCATGCACTTTTCTGATTTATTCCTACTTACTTGTTATTTTTCTTTAACAAGTTATTTACAAAGTAAATATTGAAAATAAACACCAATGCATGCTCAACATATTACAGATCAATAACTAAAAGAAACAAGAACAAACACACCACACGACACCATTATTTTTGGACCATTGTCCCTGGAAAAACCCAATGCGGGAAAACCGGTGCAGCTATCTGAGGGTTTTCTTATTAATCAATATTAGAGTACAATCTGGGTGCCGAAACAAGCCTACCCAATAGAGAATTTCCTTAGCAGCTATACCTCATAGTTTGAGAGAAATCTCTTGGCTGAAACCCCGGAAAATCCTTCCGGCAACTCCTCAGCACAAAACTGCTCTTGCAACCCCAACGTCTGCCCAATCTGGACTGCGTCAGCCTCTTCTAGCCCAGCGCTAGCCCTGTGTCAACCGTCCTTGGCTTGCGTCAACCCTAGGAGGCCCTACATCAGCTCTGGGAGCCTCTATGCTAGCGACACTGGCCCCTCTGGTGCTCTGCGCAACATTTGGCTACCTCTGCGTGGCCCTGCGTGGGCCCTTGCTGGCTCTGTGTCACTCTCCTTTGCTGCTGCGCTGCTCTTTCGACACACTCTCTGCATTCTCTGTTTCTCTGTACTCAATGCCCCTCAGCTGCTCTCCCAATCATTGATTCTAAATTTCTATCTCTCTTAGCAAACCCCGCTCTAGAGAATAGAATCACTAATCACTCTGGTGTGTTCTCCAAGTGACCCTCAAGCCTCCTTTTATACTTTTCCTGTTGACATCTCAACTGCCGAGACTAAGTCCCTAATCAACAACGAAGATTAGATCTGGCTTGATCCATGTCTTTTGGACCATTCTAACGCAGATTCATATTAATACACATTAATATTTTATTTTAACTTAGGGAGTCCATTAAAAATATTGATTATTTTAATATCTCTTGATCTGTTTAGAATCTTCCCAAACCCTTTCTGGGTATTGGAGATCTCATGTTCCCCAAACTCTCCACCAAATTTCGTGGTTAGAGCACATCCGATGCTACCCAAAATCAACATTAGAAATGCAATGTTCCACTTGAAATTGGCTTGAAGTGACTTGCAATGTAGTGCTCTAAGTTGAAATTTAACAAAATTTAAGGAAACTTGACTAGACAGTAAATTTTCAAAATGAAAGTTAACAAATCATTCGCAAATACTTATCTGAAGATTTCATTTGGAGATGTTCTGAATCAGTTGTCGCTCCCGTTCTTGCGACCAAACCGACCGTCTCCTCCCAGCCTATCTGGGATCAACCTGTCTGGTTCCCAGATCCAGAAAACACATCTTCTGGCCCCCATGCCCAAAACTCCAAGAACAATCAAGCTCAATCTTTATCTCTCTGTGTGGCTCTATTAGAATTTTTTCCTCCGTCTCCATAATCCACCAAAAGAAAACCCTTCTTCTTTCATTTCAATACCCCTCGGCCAAAGCTTTTTTCCCCCTCTGTTTTTCTCCTTCCCCCTTAAATAATCTCTTCCCCCTTCTTCTTTTGGTGACAACCCTCTTTTAAAATAATATTTCCCAACCATTAATCGACCGCCTCAAGAATATCCCAAAACTATTAAAATAGTTTCATAGTTATTATAGTTGACAACCACCAAATCGATGTTGATGTATTAAAAGTGTAATAATGACAATTTGTCCAACGAGTTTAAAAATGGTTGAGACAAATATCTTTCACCGTTACCTTGAAATCTTATTATATTCAGTGGGATGTTCGGTTGTTTGTTTTAATATTATGTTAAAAAAATTATAAACAAATAATTTATTTATTAGCTTTTGGTTAGTTATATGATTATTTCAAACAAATAATTTATATACATTAATGCCATAGGTTATTAATCAGAATAATTAAGTAGCAAAATGATAATTATTAATTCTATTCAATAACTATAATAATAATGAGATATTTACTATTTTTTTAGAGTATTATGTTTAGGGCACGATCTACCTTCTTAATGGTTTAGGTATTCAATCTAGTATATTCTTTTTTTAATAATTAATTCATTTATCCTTTATTTAGACATCATTCATAATCAATTAGTAAGTATCCTTTATTTAGACATCTTTCATAATCAATTAGTAAGTATAATAGTGCAATGCATGCGATGCATGCATATGTAGCTATCATATGCATGACTCGTATGCATGCTAATACTCTTATTTTGTCTGTAATTCGGGGTGGGTTGTTACATGAAATAATTTTTAGATTCCTTAGGAGACCCAACAACTTGCTTTCCTTGCTCAACGCTTGCTTGGAATGGACTTTATGATCTCCAACAACTAGGGAAAGTTGGTAGACTTCATCCATTAGCTTTGACTTGCAACAACCTTCATCCTTTTTGTTGGGAATCTTAACTTTCCTTGAATATTTTTATCATTCACTCAGCACCAACAGCTAGATTTAACCCTCCCAATGGCACCCCTCATTAGGCTAAACCGGGTTGACCCCTCATTAGGATAAACCATATGCTAAATCTTCCATACCTTGCAGTCTCTGAGGAATTGGGCACATGGGTTTTGTCCAGAATTTTTTTTACATGACTTTTGATGTAAGGTTTGCCTCATTTGACCAAGTATGGATCTTAATTTGCCCAATATAGTCCACATGTGCTAGAAAAGAGGGGATGACCACCTTGGACTGGGAATTTCTCCTTTATGCTTTCACCTTTTGACAAAATTTCCATGTGGGATGGAAAATTCACATTTTTTTGAGAATGTTAAGTCTTTATTGACTTTTGACCTCAAGGGTCATGTGCATTGGGATCTGTCAACTTCTTTGGGAAATGTGAATTGCTATGAATTGTGAGACTGCCATGTTGAAAACTAAAAATGATGATATACCAAGGCTAGAGAATGCAGACAGACTCTATGGTGCATGGCCATGTGGATAAGACATAAGCGTGCTCAAGACATGGATTGGGTTGGCCCGACAAATAGCAATCACCCTTACAAAACCAGTGGCTCTCCAAACCATGTGTCCAGGTAGGTCTGTCCTAAGCCTTCCAATCCTATACAGGATGAAAAGACCTAAAAGTGGAGTCAAAAAGGAATGGGTATGGCCAGTAATGATAGGCCCATGATACCACAAAACATAATACCACATGACCTACAAAGCTTTGATTTGCATTCTCTGGGCTTACAATGGTGCTGCCAAATGAAAAATTTGCATGTAGGTATACCTGCTGAAATGAGGGGTAACAGGCCCAATCCAGGTTCATGTATTAGGTGGGCTCCAATTTGTAGCTTAGGTTGGCCTTCAAACTTCAAAACTTGTTGCTCTGGCTAACATATATATATATATATATATATATGCAAAGAGTGCTGGCAGCTGAACAATTCTCCGCAAATGACGACTCAGAATGTTTGCTAGAAAGCTCTCTGTGTAACCAAGGTTCAAGTTATATTTCATCCTGAGCCAAAATACTGGGCGAGAGGAGTTTTTAAGTAAGTTTTCTGATCCCTCCACTTACAGTTTTGACTGTAATTACTTTGCCTGTATTGAACATTCATAAACTAACTCAGACATAACCAATTATGTATTACATGATTTATGTAGCTTTGGACAGTGGAAATGATGCTTTCTTATAAGATGCGAACTGAACTGATATAGATTCCAGAATCATATCTGTAGCTCAGAAACAATATGAATTTGCACCCTTTAATATCCATATTTATCATTTAGTGAAGTGCAGCCATCTCTTTTTTGCATCTTATTTGCTGCTTGTAATCTAGGCCTTTGAATCTTTGCAGACAACAAACTCACTTGAGTCGGACACTTTCTTCACCTGCTATATCAGACACAGGGAGTCCTGATTCTAATTCAGATTTAACTATTGTAGTGAAAGTTTAAAAGCCATGAAGTGGTCTGCGGGTAAAACCCCACCAATCAGCATATACATGCTTTGAATTTGCTGATCTACAAATGTGAATGGGCTATTACAGAATGCACATATTCTAAACAGTTTAGTCTGATGTATTTTGATGTTTGCAAGTGCTCTAAACCATGTTGCCTGACCTGGAAAACTCTTATGCTGGAAATATTGCATCACTAATACTGAAAAGGGGATGCACTGCGCATATTGTAGTGAAAGTTTAAAAGCCATGAAGTGGTCTGAGGGTAAAACCCCACCAATCAGCATATACATGCTTTGAATTTGCTGATCTGCAAATGCGAATGGGCTATTACAGACTGCACATATTCTAAACAGTTTAGTCTGATGTATTTTGATGTTTGCAAGTGCTCTAAACCATGTTGCCTGACCTGGAAAACTCTTATGCTGGAAATATTGCATCACTACTACTGAAAAGGGGATGCACTGCTATCAATACAGAAACCATTTCTGCTAATGCATACTTCATTAATTTCTGCACATCTAGAAGAGAATGATCCTTTCTCTGCTAGGTAGCCTTGGCAAAGGGTTCCTGAAAAATCAAGGAAGGGAAAGGACATTGATGCCAATCTAGATGGCCAGTGTTGTCATCCGAACTTCTTGTCAACATGGGACATTTTACAACAAGAACCTCTGCTTCAGGAACTTTTCCATGAGTGCTCTCAGAATTCCTTTAGATGTTAAAAAATGCAAAACTAAATGGTGGATAACAGTAACCATCATGACTTGACTTGTCCGGGTTTTTAAAATTTTGGTATTAGAGCAGGTTAAGGTTAAAAAATATGTTTACGTAGGTTAAGATGGTATGCCATGCAATTCATAAGCTTCCAGTTATATTAGTTATTTCTTCTTGGTCCTCTTCATTCTTGAAGCCTAAGTCACACAGTTCCGGTTCGAGTTTAGTTTCGACATCTTTTAAGTTTGAATTGGGTTTGAATTTTCTGATAAGGTTCAGATGAGGTTCGGCTATATATAATTTTCAAATATATGTATATATATTATTTAGAATGAAATATAACATAAAAAATAAGAAATCACATCAATAAACACGTGAATAGGAATTTTGATTAATAAATATAAAATATATATGAAGAAATGGTTACACTGACGCAGCTGACAAGTGTTAGGTTAAGATGGTATGCCATGCAATTCATAAGCTTCCAGTTATATTAGTTATTTCTTCTTGGTCCTCTTCATTCTTGAAGCCTAAGTCACACAGTTCCGGTTCGAGTTTAGTTTCGGCATCTTTTAAGTTTGAATTGGGTTTGAATTTTCTGATAAGGTTCAGATGAGGTTCGGCTATATATAATTTTCAAATATATGTATATATATTATTTAGAATGAAATATAACATAAAAAATAAGAAATCACATCAATAAACACGTGAATAGGAATTTTGATTAATAAATATAAAATATATATGAAGAAATGGTTACACTGACGCAGCTGAAAATTTTGATAATCGTGCCATGGGTCCCATTTTAATTTTTTTTAAACAAATCTTAAAACCCCTAAATTGAACCTGAAGTCAATCCTGATTTTTTCTGATTATTCATGATTTGGTTCGATTCGGTTCTATGTGAGGTTTGTCTTTTAGGTTCGGTGAACCTGGACGAACCTAATTTTTTTTTCAGGTTCGCCAAATTTTGAACCTGAACCTTCAGGTTCGGCAAACCCTGTGACATAGCCTGAAGCTTTGACAGCACTCCAGAACTATTATTGCCCTTGTTCTCCCATTTCTATCAAAGGTCTAGCCATGCCTGAACTTATCCCAATAACTTCCTTTTCTTCCCATTTGTCTTCACATACTTTTTATGCTATTCCAGTATTTCTATGCATTAGCTCTTTAGCTTTCTGAAAGAGTGACTACTGTAGGTTTTAGTGCCCAAACTTGTGTGTAAGGGATTAAAATGAGATGTTTGTAATTTCACTCTCTACTTATAATTGTTAAACTAACCAAGAAGTTCCTTTTCTTTTCTAATTTTTATAATAGAAGTCTAAGATGGTTATTTTCAACTTTGACAAAATAGATTCCTTAGGCATATGAGGTAAAAGTTGTACAGTAATTCTTTCTATAATTAGCGGTGTTGTAAATATCTCTAATTTCTCTCAATAATAATAATAATAATAATAATAATAATAATGTTATTGTGTCTCCAATTGAATTTTTGAGAAAGTAAATTTTTGCAATTTAAAAGATTTACAAACTTGAGACTAAATTGTTCTTCTTTTCTTTTGAGTAGGATACAATTCCAAAATACATGACCGAATGTGAAGTTGAATGGCTTGATGCAGAAGATCCACTGTTCCTTTTATATACAAGTGGTAGTACAGGGAAACCAAAGGTGAATATATGTGCTTAAGGTTTCGATAATACAAGAATAATTACTCTTTGAATACCATCCTCTTCAACATATTCTAATTTCTTATGATATTATATTCTTATTATTTTCTAGATTGTAAAAAGTTTCGAGTTTCATTTTGTACTGTAGGGTGTTCTACATACTACTGGTGGATATATGGTTTACTCAGCCACAACCTTCAAATATGCTTTTGATTACAAATCAAATGACATATATTGGTATGTGTACAGATCCAAATTAATGGGTTAGTTGTGACTTGCTCTTCATGATTGCCTTCTTTTAAAATGAATGCAAATGTTATGAATCTGGCCCATGTAACTAGTATATAAACGAAAGGTACAAACCTGTTTTGGAATGGCAAAATTTTAGTTCATTGAAGTATGATGGTATATATATAAAAAGTGGTGAGGACAATATGATTAAAGGGGAATGATTGCAATTTTGAGAAATAATGTGACATCTCATACAAAATTCTGTTATGCTCTTTATATAACCATTAAAAAGAAAAAACAAAAGATATAATATGTATAGCATTGCTATTTAAATAATATATTCTCACAATATGTTGATTGGCAAGTGCACCGGCTCGTCTTGTACTTGTATGAATTTGCTTCAGTTAGTGTATCATCATCCTTGTATTGATTTTTTTAAAACAATAACTGGAACATATTATATGTTAAGTAAAAAGCTGCAGCGATGCAGTGGAAGTACATCAAAATTTTGGCTTCATAACAGAAAACCATATTCCAGAAACGAATGTAAGGTTAGCATATAGGTGTACAGTACAAGCAGTTTCAAATATAGCATATTCAAAAAGTTTCTGTTACTGCTTTTGTCTCACTGGATACGCAAGGTCTTAGGACAAATCAATGGCAACTCTGGAGTCTGAAGGGGAACCACTATCATCTAGGCTCCTGCTTCTCACTCTTTTCAGATGAAGGCAAATCACCTGAAGGGAGCTTTCCTAATAACACTCTTGCATTATGAAGATGTCCTTCTACCTTGAGCATTTCTAGGAGTTACAGGATGGCATCATCGTCCGGCTCCCAATTTGTGATGAACAAGGTTTGTATGCTCAGAGGAATGCTCTGATACCAATGTAATGAACAAAGATCGTACTTAAGTTAAATACTCTAGAAGACTTGGAATATGAAGATCTCCGTTGAAGATACAAGAATATATTAAAATGTATGAATGAGAATATGCTCATACATACATAGAATATGGTTGAGATATCTACGTTTATAATTTGGATGGCGATAAGAATTTCTTGTGATTTGATCTCACCTTAATCTATTTGTGGTAATTTCTTTGGTTTGTTGAAGGTATTTGATTTATTTTAGGTACAAAGATCGCTTGATTAAATGTAAAATATGCACTTGAAATTTCCATTGCTTGAACTGCAATTTCTAAGTACATCTTCACTTGAACTGGTTTATCCTCTTCTTGAGTTGTGATATTGTTTGGATTGGTATTCGTTCCTTTATCTTCAACTTGGACTGTTACGACTGGAGGCTTCAATACTTCTTGAGTATTAGTAAGTTGTTCTAACTTTCCTTTTAGCGACTTCTTGTCACTTTTAAGCTTCTTTAATTGCGTAAGAAGGTTTTGATTATGATTCCTTAGACGTTAAATTTCTTCGTTTTTTGAATTGTTGACTTTGTCCTTAGTATTCATATCTTCATCTTTTAAACTTTCGATTTATTCTAATAATTTTTTTTAAGGTTCTTTAAATGTAAATTTTCCTCTTCTTGTTTTGCTAGGTGCTTCTTGAGTTCCTTCTTTGTGACCTTAGTCTTCTTCACTTGTGCAAGTATTTTTTCAACGTGGTCCTTGAGGTGCAAAATGTCTTCATCCTTTTCCACTACTTCCTTGTAATGCATATCCGCAAGCTCTTTATATTCTTATTGTAAGATGTCTTTGTTTTGCCAAAGTTTGGCTATTTTGTCTTTCTCTTGATCTTCCAACTGCAAATTTTCGGTACACTGGATTGCATCATTTTGTATGGGTGATGATGAGTGTTCAACTTGCAATTTGGATTCTGTTTTCTTCATCTCTTTATTAAAATTTGCATGATGTTGCTCAGTTATTGCCATTAATTGTTTTATATCTCTTACTAATGATTGTTTTTGTGAATCACTTAGATATTCATCTAAACCAAAAGTTCTGTAACATTTTGTGCAGACGACATTTTGATTTCTAAGTGACTCTGGACAATTAGGATATCCTTCTGAACAAAAAAAGTATTTTGAAAAGAAACCACTATTTCTTGTGGATGCCATCCTTTTGCTTTTTCTTCACTTATTTTATCTCCTTGATTTTTTACTTATATATATAGATTTTATAAGAGTCCTTAATATATATTTCTCCTCTTTTTTTTAATGAGCTTTGAGAATATAAAAATATATTCTCTTTTTAATTTTCTTCCCTCTAAAATAATATTTTAGTAGAATTTCAAAGAGTAACTCTTTTAAAATTCCACTCACTTTTAAAGTACTTTGTGAGTGTCTTCCTATAATGCTTCCCGTGTACTTTGCTTTGAATTTTAATTGAATAGTAGTAATTATATATATACATTTTTTCCTTCACTTTTGTCTTTTAGTGAGTATTTCACCAAATGAATTTTTAGTCACCCTAATAATAACCCTTAAAAACTTTAATAATAAATCTTTAATAATTCCTTCTCCTTTAAAAAACTAAAGTTTACTTTTCACCTTTTATTTTTAATAATTCTTGCCCTTTTATTTCCTTATATTATATTACTCAAAGTCTTTATGTATAAGCTCAATACTCTTACCTCTTTTGGTGGAACCTTTCCTCCTTGTATCTCAAAAAGGCCCTTTTTTATTATCATAATAATTTAATTAATATAATAATTTTCCTTGCTTAACAATTACTCTCCTCTACGATTTCAATTGAAGATGCACGATCAATTTAATTTCTTGGACGAAATCGATTATGGTTCATTGAATAGTTTTTTGTAACCCTATTTTACTAAAACCCCTCTTTAAAATTTAATATTAAGATATTACACTGCAGATTTGTACAAACACATGAAAATGATTTGTACGAACATGACTTTGTTGGTATGGAAAGCATTTAGACGTTTGAAAATATGCGATTATACCCCCTAAATTTATTGTGAAGCAATCAAAACGTTTTGATGACTAAAACAAAATTTAGCGAAATTCAACGACAATAGGAATTAGTAGTTGGTATGATCTAGTACGACAATAGATAGAAATAGGGAGTAGCTGTTAAGTTATGGTATGTTCTATGCTTATAACATTTTACTTCTTTTCCTCATTATATTCCAAAGATTAGCAATCACACGCACATAAAGTAAAGTGCAGATAGAACATTAAACGATCGACAGAAAACAAGCCAAGACAAGAGACACAAGATGTGGCGGCTAGCCAGGGACAAACCCCACAATGTGTGGGGAAACCCTTTGATCAAATCTTCTTTTATCTTCAATAATTCAGTAGAGAGAAATAGTACAATAAATCTGATTCATATCAGCAGTAGCAAACCCTAGATCAATAGCATCAGCATTAGCGGCTTCATTATCAAACTAGGGCAGACGATATCTTGCAAACCGTTCGTCGAATTGACTTCATTCCACCACCAAAAGTTGTGGCTTTCAGAGGAGGTTCAGATGAACCTACAGTGCAGTTCCAAAGAGGAGATCTTCTAGGCCACGCAGGTCAATCTTTACTTCTGCAGTTGCAGCTTCAGTTTCAGCAGTTTCCGGCTTCAAACTAGGGCAGTCGATATCTTGCAAACCGTTCATCGGATTGACTTCATTCCACCACCAAAAGTTGTGGCTTTCATAGGAGGTTCAGATGAACCTACAGCGCAGTTCCAAAGAGGAGATCTTCTAGGCCACGGAAGTCAATCTTTACTTCTGCAGTTGTAGCTTCAGTTTTAGCAGTTTTCGGCTTCAAACTAGGGCAGTCGATATCTTGCAAACCGTTCATCGGATTGACTTCATTCCACCACCAAAAGTTGCGGCTTTCAGAGGAGGTTCAAATGAACCTACAGCACAGTTCCAAAGAGGAGATCTTCTAGGCCACGCAAGTCAATCTTTACTTCTGCAGTTGCAGCTTCAAATTCAACAGCTTCCGGCTTCACATGTGTGAGAGAGAGACCCATTTTAGCGCAGTAGAGAAGAGACTCATTTCTGCGTAGTAGAGAGAGAGAGATGTGATGAGATGAGTGAGTCCAAATGAGGAAAAGTCCTCTTATATTTATACACAACGTTGGTGGGTGAATAGATGCAACTGTTGGGCTTCTGAGCCTACATGAGTTGTAGGTCGTCTTGATAATAATTCCATAATCAAAATAAATTCATAGCTCCATGAATACTTATCGGAATTGGATGATCTTTATATCAATCCTACACCTCTCGACGAGAGGAATCTAATAAAAATATTATTAGCCATGAATAAGATGACCCACATGAAGTTTTGCCTTGGTTGCCAATTTTAACACTCCATCTCAACCATGGAGAACTTCATCTGCAATCTGTCTATCGGTCGTTACTATTCATCCATCAAATGCACTGCCTTGTACAGCCTGACCCTTGCCCTGCTCTGCTCTATTTTGCCTGTTCTGCTTTGTCTTGTTCTGCCCTGCAGTGATCTGTACTGTTTTGTTCTGTTCTGCTCTGCTCTTGCATTGTTCTGTTCTACTCTACTTTTGTACGAATTATGAAGAAGAAAAAATGATCGAGGATGTATCATACTGACTCAAAGTCAGTCTCAGAGTATGTACCACTGGTCCCAGACCAGTCTCAACCAACCCAAAGTCAGCGTCATAGTGAGTACAACTCCAATGGTCCCAGACCAATATCATCCTCCACTGACTCAAAGTCAGTCTCAGAGTATGTACCACTGATCCCAGACCAGTCTCAACCGACCCGAAGTCAGCGTCATAGTATGGTACAACTCCTACCACTGGTCCCAGACCAGTATCATTGATCCCAGATCAATGGAGGTCATCCTAGCGTAGGGAGTACGGTAATTACAACGATGCGTCCATCGGTACTACTATGGTCCCTAACTTCATTTCCCTGCTCATTGATCAGATTAGAGGTACTTCCCATGAGTCCCAGACTGCATGGGTAGGATGCTTCGACAGGAGAACTAATCAATCCTGTCCTCACAGGAGAACACATCAATCCTGCTACAATTTCCATGGAGAACACATCAATCCAGGCCGCCATGGAGAACACATCAATCCAGGCCTCACAGGAGAACACATCAATCCTGCTATAATCGCCATGGAGAACACATCAATCCAGGCCTCACAGGAGAACTAATCATCCTGCTACACAGGAGAGCGAATCATCCTGTTCCACAAGAGAGCGAATCATCTTGTCCCACAAGAGAGCGAATCATCTTGTTCCAGTGTACACCACCAGGGGAGGGTGAGTCACCCTATGGTCGTATGTTGCTACAGTAGGAACTGCAAGCTCTCAGAGCTCCCAGAGCTCAATGTATGCAACATGCAGGACCCTTGTACAAGGGTTTCTTACCGACTCCAAGTCGTTTGGGAAAATCACAGATTAGATCTTTCCTCGGGGCTTTGACAAGGTGTATCAACCTGTACATCATCTTAATGCGATGGAGACCATATCCAAGATGATGTCTATCTGCTGGAGCAATCGACGAATACGGGATTCCTCAATAATCGAATCCCACCTCTGGTTGTTATAGAGAATCACAGTGGTATCCAATGTAAATCCAAACAACTCACTGAAGAGCTTTCGCAACCAGACTACCTCACACGAGGTTATGCTAGCAACAATATATCCTGCTTCGGCGGTGCTCAAAGCCACCGACTTCTGCTTCCTGCTCATCCAGGATATCGAAGCAGATCCCAAGGTGAAACAGCACCCGGAAGTGCTCTTACGGTCCACCACACTGCCTGCCCAATCAACATCAGTATATCCAAGTAGTCTCACATCTCCGGCAGTGTATCTTAATCCATGAGAGATTGTGTCCTGAAGACATCTCAGAAGATTCCTGACATCAATCCAGTGAGGCTCAACCAAACATGAGCTCACAATGCTAACTGCAAAACATATGTTCGGACGGAGGTTCACCAAGAACATCAATGCGAATGAGTTTTTGAAACTCAGAGGCATTTCCCAAGTCTAGTCTGACTTCACTACCATATAACTTCTAAAAGTTAAGATCCTCGAGGTAGTCACAGGCTTGCAGTCCATCATACCGAATCTTTCCAATATATTTACCACATATTTTCCTTGAGATAGGAAGATTTCCCATGGCTTCTACCACACTTCAAGTCCTAGGTCCTTCATTTCAAATTCAGAAGCCATCTCCCTCTTACATTTGTGAATGAGAGGGTTTGCATTTATTAGAAAGAGGTCATCCACATACAACACCAATATGAGAGGCTTGTCATCTTCAACCTTAAAGTAAAGGTTAGGATCAACTTCACTCCTAGTGAATCCCAACTTCATCAAGTAGCTATCGATCCTCTCATACCATGCTCGGGGTGCTTGCTTCAGCCCATAGAGAGCCTTCTTCAACCTGCATACATGAGATTTTCGATCATAAATCTCAAATCCTTCGGGTTGCTCCACGTAGACCTCTTCTTTGATAGAACCATGCAAGAACGCAGTCTTAACATCCATCTGATGTAGGTTCCATCCTTGTGAAGCCACAAGGGCTATGATCAAGCGGATGGTCGTATATCTGGCAACAGGTGCAAATATCATAGTCTATACCTCCCTTCTGGGATAAACCACGAGCAACAAAATGAACCTTATACTTTTCCATACTTCCATTTGCTGCATGCTTTATCTTGTAAAGCCATTTTGAAGTAACAATTGTTTTGTCCAGGGTCTGGGAACTACTTCCTAGACATCATTCTCCATAATAGACTCATATTCTACGGTCATAGCATCCTTCCATACTTGATGCTTGACGACATCTGAGAATGACGAAGGCTCATTTTGTATGATCGTGCTCATGATGGTCAGGTATCCTTGATACCTATTAAGTTTCTTACTTTGACGGAAGGTTCCTCAGGGTGCAACATGTCCTTTAGCATCATCAAGTATCCCCCTAAGCCATGAAGGCCTCTTCTTAGAAGAGGAAGGCTCATGTGGATGACAATCTATCAGATCCATGGGTTCTTCTACATCAGGCATTGATTCATCATCCTTTTCTTTCGGTTCCCTGGTGTTGGCTTCTTGAGAGCTCCTCAAAGTCAAAATATTGTTCACCTTGCGGTGAACTTTTCTTTAGGAGTCTTGGAACCCAATGCTTGATGAGGGCATCAATTTTGTACATATACGATGGTGATTGCAGTTTCAACCCATAGAAACTTTGGAAGTCTTTGATCATGTAGCATGGCTTGGACAGCTTCCACAATCATGCAGTTCTTCCTTCCCGCCACACCATTCTGCTTAGGAGTATGTGGTGTAGTAGTCTCCCTCTTAATACCAACATTAGGTATGCCTGAGTGAACCAACAGTAATATATTGGAGGTCTTGCTTTGGCTTGAGGCGAATGGTCCCCTTTTGAGCTTTCCTTCAGCACATCCTGGACATACACCTTCTTTCTCTACTTAGAATTTGGGCATCCCTGTCACCATTTGTCTTACACCGAGTATAGCTTTATAATGAAGGGGGGAAAACCTCTAATGCCAAAGTTCGGACTGAAGAGATGTGTCATAAGACATGACACCTAGTAGACTTCCATCGACCTGATATAATGAATCACTAAACCCAAGAGTAAAGGCATCTTTAACATTATTTTTCCATATACATACCTTGCCATCGCTGAAGGTTACCTTGTAGCCTTTGTCTTCCGTTCCCGAGATGGACACTAGGTTCTTTTTGAGGTCAGGTGCATTTAATACATCCTGGAATTTCTGGCCTTCTTGAATGCTTGTCCTCTTCCTTGATTCCCAGCTCTCCTCTTACCTTTGCTGTTGAATTTGTCATTCCTTTGATTGCCATCAGAGGGATTTCGAGTTGCACCACTGCATACTGTACCATGCTTCTCTAATAATGATTATCATCATGCTGCCCATGTCCATGATTTTATCCATCATAATGCTGCTCAAACTAGTGTGCATCATCATCATGCTATCCTATATGTCCATGATCTCATGTTGCCCTTTATGTCCATGATCTCATTCATCGTGATGCTCATGATCTCATACATAGTGACTTGCTTTATCGCAAATGTAACATCGTCATTTTCTTCTAGCCTTAGGTCCAGCCTTTCCTTTTGATTTAGTCCCGGAATTATTTCTTTTCTTTGCATGAAAAGAAAAGGTAGCAGGAGGACCTTTAGGCATGGGCATTTCTTACACTTCTTCCCTTGTTTCCTCTTGAATGCATCTAGCCATTAATTCCTCGAAACCAGGAATTACATTATAGTTCAGAAGAGTAGTCCTGAACACATACCATTCAGATGGTAATCCTTCAAGAGTTGTGAGTGCCATTTCTCTGTCAGTAATAGTTTCCCCAATAGATAGGGGATCGTTCTTGATCTCGGTGATTCTTAAGAAGTATGCTTGCATACTTTCATCTTTACCCTTCTTGATTTCCCTCAGCTTATTTCTAAGAAACAAAACTTGATTTGCATCATTAACTTTAAATAAACTCACCAGTCTATCGTAGATTTCCTTGGAGGTGTCCAGTTCAGAGATGTAGGCCACCGAGTGCTTGTCGATAGAGTCCCGGATGATCTTCTATTGTTTTGACTTCTCCATTTTTTCATTTGTTCCAGGCATCAACGGATGCATTTGATGGAGGATCAACAATATTGCCTCTCACATGATCCAACACTCCTTGATTCTCAAGGGTTAGATCAATAGACATCTTCCATCCGTGATAGTCAGCTTTCTCACGGAGCTTGTCTTCAGCAGGAAAGAGTGTTGAGGACCCCATAGTTCTTTTAGGATAGCCTTGCCAATATTCTCTTCGATGATTGCTCTTGCTCTTGCTTGGGCTTTGTCTTCACCTCAACTCTGATACCATGTTAAGTTATGGTATGTTCTATGCTTATAACATTTTACTTCTTTTCCTTATTATTTTCCAAAGATTAGCAATCACACGTACATAAAGTAAAGTGCAGATAGAACATTAAACGATCGACAGAAAACAAGCCAAGACAAGAGACACAAGATGTGGCGGCTAGCCAGGGACAAACCCCACAATGTGTGGGGAAACCCTTTGATCAAATCTTCTTTTATCTTCAATAATTCAATAGAGAGAAATAGTACAATAAATCTGATTCATATCAGCTGTAGCAAACCCTAGATCAATAGCATCAGCATTAGCGGCTTCATTATCAAACTAGGGCAGACGATATCTTGCAAACCGTTCGTCGAATTGACTTCATTCCACCACCAAAAGTTGCGGCTTTCAGAGGAGGTTCAGATGAACCTACAGTGCAGTTCCAAAGAGGAGATCTTCTAGGTCACGCAGGTCAATCTTTACTTCTGCAGTTGCAGCTTCAGTTCAGCGGTTTTCGGCTTCAAACTAGGGCAGTCGATATCTTGCAAACTGTTCATTGGATTGACTTCATTCCACCACCAAAAGTTGCGGCTTTCATAGGAGGTTCAGATGAACCTACAGCGCAGTTCCAAAGAGGAGATCTTCTAGGCCACGCAAGTCAATCTTTACTTCTGCAGTTGTAGCTTCAGTTTCAGCAGTTTCCGGCTTCAAACTAGGGCAGTCGATATCTTGCAAACCGTTCATCGGATTGACTTCATTCCACCACCAAAAGTTGCGGCTTTCAGAGGAGGTTCAGATGAACCTACAGCACAGTTCCAAAGAGGAGATCTTCTAGGCCACGCAAGTCAATCTTTACTTCTGCAGTTGCAGCTTCAAATTCAACAGCTTCCGGCTTCACATGTGTGAGAGAGAGACCCATTTTAGCGCAGTAGAGAAGAGACTCATTTCTGCGTAGTAGAGAGAGAGAGAGAGATGTGATGAGATGAGTGAGTCCAAATGAGGAAAAGTCCTCTTATATTTATACACAACGTTGGTGGGTGAATAGATGCGACTGTTGGGCTTCTGAGCCTACATGAGTTGTAGGTCGGCTTGATAATAATTCCATAATCAAAATAAATTCATATCTCCATGATACTTATCGGAATTGGATGATCTTTAGATCAATCCTACACCTCTCGACGAGAGGAATCTAATAAAAATATTATTAGCCATGAATAAGATGACCCACATGAAGTTTTGCCCTGGTTGCCAATTTTAATAGTAGCAACAAGTAGAGTGACAATAGTAGTTGTTTGATGGCGGAGAGTGACCGAATAGGCTTGATTGCGGCAGCACAGGATGATAGTGAGATGGTGACAACCATTGGTCATGGGCGACAACAACAAATGGTTGGTCGACTGTCGAGTGAATTAAACTTGGTGGTAGCGGTGGAGTATGGTGGTAGAACGAAGGAGGTAGCATGCTAGTAGCAACTGCGTTCTGTGTAGAGTGCCGCGACGGTGGCCGATCGATGACTAATTGCCTGCTGTTCACTTTCTTCCTTCTTATTTTTTAATATTTTTCTTTTTATAATATTTATTATATTATAATTTTTTTTTATATATAATACTACCTCAGCACCCACGGGGGATTTGAACCGGTGACCTGTCGCATGGAGTGCCTTAATAGTGCACCCATTCACCTTCAATCCAAAGCCTTGTGGGCTTTTCTAATATTATTATTATTTTTTATATATAAATATAATATATATATATATTTTAAATTAATTTGTTTTTTTAAATTATTTGTTATATACTTTTTATTTTATTTTATTTTGTTTTTAACTTTTCTAATAATTTGTTTGCAATCTTTTTTTAGCCCCTTTTTTTTGTTGTAAGTGGCCAAGGGCCTGATGATGAATCCAAAAATGGAGAACCTCCAACTATGTAGTGAAACACTTGAACGACAAAGTTGACGAATTTCGATGGCCAAAGGCGTGGATTGGAGAGTGTGCTCTATGCAACGGTTGAGCGGTCAGAGGATCAAACGACTCTGATACCAATGTAACGAACAAGGTTTGTATGCTCAGAGGAATGTCTGATAGCAATGTAACGAACAAAGTTCGTATACTCGAAGGAATGCTCTAATACCAATGGAACGAATAAAGTTCATATGCTTTGATACCAATGTAATGAACAAAGTTCGTATACTTAACAATATACTCAGAAGACCTGACATATGTAAATATCCATTATAGGATAGTAATATATTATATAAATGGATAGAAGATATGAGATGATTACATATGAGGATGAGAGCCTGCTTATATACCTAGGCATGTACCTCTTCACAAATGGTCATGTCCTTAGAGACATGCCTCTTCACTACTAATTACTAGTTAATTAATCATTAATATTGTTATTTACATTATTTGTATTATTTATATATATATTTAATTCATAACACAATACACGTGCAGGCATTGGATGAATTCACTTAGGATCCTTTTGGGCTAGCTTCGGGTTGGTTCTCATCGACTCCAAGTGGAAACTGACCACCATATACCACAATCTGACAGGATCTGCTAGGTGTGTCACCTTTAGGAGGTAAAGACAAAGCAACACCTCATTTTTAGGTGGCCTATTTACTACGAGATCAAATGGTGATACCACTTCCTCTATAGAGATTTAGGAGGATCCCTCTCTACCGTCTTCTGGTATCCTGACCAGAGATGCCTAGCCCTCTTCATTAGGGAGATATTTAGACACAGATCTCAGATTGTACATAGTAACATTCCCTGCCTCACTTGAGGACGATTCAGACGATTACATGATACTTTCTGGTTGATCCGGATGATTGAAGCCACAAGTGACAAGTTGAGTTTGAGAGGATTTCAGATAGTAGAATAGTAAGATCCCAAGTCTCCTCTCAACCCCCCCTCTTTGAGAGGCCACTGGGTATCCTCAAGACCGTTGCGGAGGTGCTGAACAACACTTTAGTTCACTCACACGGTCACACCCAGAGTGTTAGAGGGATTAGTTCCAGATGATTCTTGAGCAATGTGCCCCCTCCCCGATGGATTCCTCCCTAGACCTAGCGGAGCAACCAAAGACTTATCTAGAGCTTCTTTCCTTCGGCCTCGAATGCGAGGAGTATCCCTTGCTCCTACCCCTAGGATCGTACAACCGGACACCTCATTGGATTCAAAGGACTCTAATAGCGAGCCAATGCCACTGTTGGTCCCCGCACTATCGACAATCAGAATCTGGAATTCTTGACATCATCGACCTCTAGCATTGGACTTATTCACTTGGTCTTCTACATCACCGACCTTTCATCTGGTTATATACATGTTTATAAGGTTGTGGTATTATTGTATCCTTATTTACTTCATTTTATTCTAGATTTAGCTTTGGCATTTTCTAGGAGTTGCATTTGCGCTCCCACGTTGTACTCATATTGGATGTATCCTTTAGTCTCATTGATCTAATTTTGTGTTTATTCGTTGGACATTTATAAAATTATCTTATCTTATTATGGTTCATAGAGGACCATTGTAAAGGAAGTTTTATTTCTCTGTTTGAATTGATCTTGTTTATAGTACTCTTTTATTGTTGAGTAGGACATTAATCTGTCACAAGTCATGTCATACTGAAGGTCCCATGAGATACTCTAAACACACCTCAGAGCAAAATTATTATGTTTAAGTTAGTACAAATCCTTTTCAAATCTGAGTTTAGAGAATAGTTGACAAAGCTTGTTCATCACATCACAGATTGCACAAACCTCAAACAAAAAGTGCTGTAAACAAACTTTAATTGCAAATTTTAGGGATACATTAAGATGCTATTCCATATATAGAAACAGGTTTCTTTTAGCACAGAGTGAAATGCAGGATTCTGAGGATACTAGACAATTTCAGACTTTGGAATCATGATTTTGATATTTTTTTACAAACAACGATAAGGAAGAGGTTGTTATGCACATAGTTTTACAAAACGGCCGTTTCGATACCGAAACGGCCGAGTTGATCCGAGTTGGAGGCCTCCAGAATGACTCGGCCTATGAAACGGCTCGGTTGGCCGAGTCATCCATGACTCGGCCAACTCGGCCGTTTCCGTATTGACTCGGCCGAGTCATAACAGCGGCCCGTAACCACATAAAAAACAACGATTTCTAATTTTTTTAATGATTTTTTTGGGTGAATGTTGATTGGTTTGGACTCCAAGCTGTTGTATGAATAAGTTAAATGTCATTTGGGGTCCATTTCCCCCTCCCAAACCCTATTTAACACACTCAAGTGCTCTCATTCTCTCACAGCCATAGTTTTAAAAAACGGTCGTTTCGATACCGAAACGGCCGAGTTGATCTGAGTTGGAGGCCTCCGACTGACTCGGCCTATGAAACGGCTCGGTTGGCCGAGTTAGCCATGACTCGGCCAACTCGGCCGAGTCATAACAACGGCCCGTAACCACATAAAAAACAACGATTTCTAATTTTTTTAATGATTTTTTTGGGTGAATGCTGATTGGTTTGGACTCCAAGCTGTTGTGTGAATAAGTTAAATGTCATTTGGGGTCCATTTCCCCCTCCCAAACCCTATTTAACACACTCAAGTGCTCTCATTCTCTCACAACAATCTTGTGCATTTGAGTGAGAGTCTTCTTTGAGAGTTAGTGAGCAGTTCTTGAGCTTGTTTTTGGAGCAGCAGTGAGGAGTCTTGGAGGAGCATTGTAGCTGGAGTGAGGAGCTTCTTGGGCAGTCATTTGGAGCAGCATTGAGGAGCTGATTCTTGGAGCAAGCTTGAGGAGGCAGTTTGTGCCTGGAGGTATTTTTTTTCACCTCTATAAATCTGTTTTTGCTTAGTAAATTTTAGGTGCATATTTAGAAAACTTAGAGAGTGTTTTTTTTCCAAGAAATGAACATTGCATCAATGTTTTTTTTTTTTTTTTTTTTTTCATTTTCAGATTGTTTGCTTTCATTTCCTAGTAAAAAAATGGCACCTAGAGCAAGAGATCCTACTTGGGCATATGTTGAAATGGTTGATAGTCAAATGCAATGCAAATTTTTCGATAGGAAAATTAAGGAAGGTCCTGGGGGCATTAATAGACTGAAACAACACTTGGCAGGGATTAGAGGCCAAATTACCCCATGTACCTCACCAGAAATTGGGGAGATTAGGAAGAATTTGTTGGCCAGCTTTGAGAAATTTAAAGAAGATAAGGCTAGGCAAAAAGACATACAGGCTGAAATTGGGAGGAAGAGGGAGATACAAAAAATGATGGCTACCAACCCCCATTATGATTTTGAGGGTTCTTCCTCTATCCCTCAAACTGATACATCCAACCCTTTCCGATATGTTCCTCCCTCTTTTGGTTCTATTCAAGATAAGGGAAAGGGTAGAATGACAAAGGGTGATGTGACTATCAAAAGTTATTTCACTCCCTCCTGTCCATTAATGTCTGTTCTCTCTATGTCCATTAATGTCTGTCTATGTGTATGCATCGATTTGTGTGCATACATCTACATCTTATATGTATTTATGTGAGATTTGAATTTCAACACTTCTCATCATGAGCAAAAATAGAACAAGAGTGTCTCTGAAAATGCCTTTACTGCTATTTATAAGTCATTACCTGAAGCTCCAAGCAAAAAAAGGGTCTCTAACTGAAGCCCGATCCCTATTCTGCCCATACAAGCTCTCTGCAATCATATATCCAAGGAGGTCGACAGTCCACTCACATCTTTTGTTCACTTGAATATGTTGATGTAACTTCAACCTAAAAATTTTGAAAATACCCATGCTACTTCAAACTTGTTGTATGGGCTCTTGTCCTTGAGAAATGTCCTAGGGAGATATAGCCTTTGGCATGATACATGAAAACAGTAAATAGTCCTCAAACCTCCACTCCCTTTGTAGAGACACCAACAGAATAATATAGCACTTCCGGCGAACTTATTTTACTTAAGCCTCAATATTAATCCCAAAAAAACAGAGTTGAGGAAATAATGAAGAGGATTAAATCACTTAGGACGGTTTCCTGCATGGTGACCTCATTTATGAACTTGGCAGAATAGTGGCAATTACGACATATGCACTTCTTGCACTTTTGATGAGACTTCAGTGGTCTTTACAACTTGCTGAAAAGCACAAACAAAATATAAGCTTCTTCCTCTTGTAAAACAATGCAGATTCCCACCACTCCTATTGCACATCATGTGATGATCACTACCACCTGCTCCTGTTTCTTATCATGCAGCATAAAGTGCACATCAGGTACATCCCCTGCTTCCTTCATCAACCCTGTCAGTCACTGCAATTCTGCATAGATCTCCTCTATCTGTGGGTGTGATCCATCTCCTACAACAAATGTATGCACTTTGTTCTTAACCTCAATCCAACTATATATTATTAATTAATTTTTTTAATATAGTTTTTTTATGAAGAACCCAAAGAACTCGAAGAACCCAAAGAACCCAACCCAAAGAACTCGAAGAACCCAAGAATCCAAGCACCCGAAGAACCCAAGAACCCAAGAACCTGTTAAAGGAAAAGAACCCAATTTTTTTTTTTGAAGAACCCGGTTCTTCATGGAAGAACCCAGTTCTTCTGGGTTCGTCTGGGAAGAACCCGTACCCGAATCCGGTACTTGGGTGCGCGAACCTGGGACGGGTTCGAGAACCCCAGCCCCGGGTGCGGGTACCCGTGCAACATAGGTGTCAAGTTTTCCTTTGAAGGATCTCTGCTGCATGAATGATGAACCACTCGAAACGTACCCTCAAGATCAAGTGAAATCAACATCATTAGGGACAAAAATCATTAAGGTATCATTGTGAGCCATATTTAATGTTAGGGGCACAAAATAGTTCACACAAACCTTGCTTTCTAATGTCTTTATAGCTCAGGATTCAAGTTACCACACTTGTGTTAGGTATGGTTTTACCTCTAGCCCTATTAGGTGCTTACAACACCCAAGGGGAAGGACATATCACAGGTATACCCATCAATCCTTATGTGCATGTGATAATGATGGTAATGGAGTGGAGAAGACTTCAAGGAAGATGGCCATAGCCATGGTACTAGCTAGAGGGTGTCCAACATCTTCGAGTACTATAATGAGAAGAGGGAGCAATCATGGAGGTATGAGTTGTAGAAATTTCTCATTTCCCACCCCAGTTTTCAGTTTCACCTTATTTCTCCCATGTAGTTAAATGCCCTTTCCCATAACCATACATTTAACAAGCTGAAAAAAAATAAATTTGCTGAAAACACAAATTCTGGAAATTTTACAGCATTCTGGAAATTGCAGAAATAAAAATCAGCAGTAATAAACAACCTTTAAAACACATTTAAACACTGAGATTTTTGGTCAACTTGACCCTGGAAAAACCCCCTACAACTCTTGGGGAAAACCAGTTTGAGAGCTCTTCTTTATTTCTGGAAAATGCCTTTTTACAGTAGGAGAAATGTTCAGCAAAAAATCAACAAACAGACTTTTACAACTTATCTCAGCCTTGCTGAAACACCGTTGCTGTTACACCGCTCTTAGCTGCTGTTACACCGTCGCTGTTGCTGTTACACCGCGGCTGTTGCTGTTACACCGCGGTTGTTGCTGATACACCGCTTTCGGCTGCTGAAACTCCGCTTTCAGCTGCTGAAACTCCGCTTTCAGCTGCTGAAACTCCGCTTTTAGCTGCTGAAACTCCGCTTTGCTGAAACTCCGCTTTCAGCTGCTGAAACTTTGCTTTGCCGAAACACCGCTTTCAGCTGCTGAAACTCTGCTTTCAGCTGCTGAAACTCTGCTTTCAGCTGTCCAGAAATCTCCCTTGCTCTCTTGCTCTCCTTCTCTCAATCTGCTCATGAAAGAATTGAATTGAATGATCTTTTTCCTCCTTTTCCTCCCTTAACCCAACCCTAAGTGACTTTTGGGTGATCCCTAAATCCAATGGCTGAAATAGATTTAGATCAATGGCTGAGATTAAATGCTCATTTAAATCTCACTTTCTATTTTTTAATTCACCCCACTTTAATAAAGACCCACTTAGTCATTTATTTCCAAAGTCACTTTTCCTTTCTAATTTTTCATTGACTTTATAAAAGTCACTTTAAAATTAGACTTAGTAACTTTATCACTTAAAGTCACTTTTAAATTAGATTTAATTTTATAAAAATTATAAAGTTACTTTCGAAGAAAAATTAAATTCTTTTGGACACTTTTCCCTAGGCCAAAGATCAAAGCCTAAGGGAACCACCTGTCCTCCGGTACCAAATTTCAACACTCCCTTTTACCGAGGAAGGTGTTCCTCACCACACCCTTCTTGTCTCTGAAGTAGACATGCTTGCCCCGTGGTAAGGCTTTGGTAAGAATATCTGCAACCTGCTCATCAGTGGAAATATACTCAAGCTTCACAGCTCCCTTCTGAACATAGTCTCTGATGAAATGATATCTGATCCCGATATGCTTTGACCTGTCATGAAATACTGGATTCTCCGTGAGTTTAATGCAACTCTGATTATCACAGTAAATCACTGAAGGTCTGAACGACTGACCAAATAAGTCAAACAACATCTTGCGAAGCCAGATGGCCTCACAACTAGCTAGTCTGGTTGCTATATACTCTGCTTCCGCTGAACTTAGTGCTACTGATTGCTGCTTCCGGCTGAACCATGACACTATTGCTGAACCCAACCCAAAACAACACCCTGAAGTGCTCTTCCTATCAGAAGCACAACCTGCCCAATCAGAATCAGTGTATCCTGCCAACCTCACTCCATCTCCCTGCCTGTAGTCCAGACCATAATCCACTGTCCCCTGCAAGTACCGCAAAATGTGTTTTGCAGCCACCCAGTGAACCTTCCTAGGCTCACACATAAACTGACTCATCGTGTTGACTGCAAAACAGATATCTGGTATAGTGTTGACCAAATACATCAAGTAACCAATCAGCTGCCTGTACAATGTGGGATCCACCAACTCGGAATCCGAAGCATGAAGCTTCTTCCAGTTGGTGATCATCGGTGTCGACATGGGTCTACAATCTTCCATGTGGAATCTGCTAAGGATGTCCACAATATACTTCCCCTGCCCCAGGAAGAAATGCCCCTCCTCCTGCCACATCTCCAAACCCAAAAAGTAATGCATCAAGCCGATGTCCTTCATCTCAAACTCCGCCGCAAGATCTCTCTTGTAGTGCTCTATGAGTCTCTCTGCACCTGTAATGACCAAGTCATCCACATACAACACCAGAATGAGAGGCTCCTCACCAATCACAATAAAGTAAAGGTTCGGATCTGCCTCACTCTTTGTGAAACCCATCCCCTGCAAATATGTATCTATCCTGGAGTACCAAGCTCTGGGAGCTTGCTTCAGGCCATAAAGGGCCTTCTTCAGTCTGCACACATGGGACTCCTTCCCATGCACCTCAAAGCCCTGTGGTTGCTCAATGTACACCTCCTCCTGTATGAAGCCATTGAGAAATGCGGTCTTCACATCCATCTGGTGGATCTTCCAACCCATCTCTGCTGCTATCGATATAATGGAGCGTATCGAAGTATATCGAGCCACGGGAGCGAAGGTCCCCTCATAATCAACTCCCTCTACCTGGGAGAACCCTCTAGCCACAAACCTTGCTTTGAATTTCTCAATGCTGCCATCTGCAGCATGCTTTACCTTGTAAAGCCATCTGGAAGTAACCACGGATTTGCCCTCAGGCCTCGGCACCACCTCCCAAACATCATTCTTCATGATAGAAGAATACTCCTCCTGCATGGCCTCTCTCCAGACCTGCTGGCTAGCTGTCTCCTCATAGCTAGAAGGCTCAGAGTCAAGGATGCTGGTAACCATCGCCATATAACTACAAAACCTCTCAGGTGGTCTACTCTCTCTGACCGGCCTCTTCGGCTCAGCAACATATGTGGCATCTCTCAAGGTGTCCTGAAGCCACTTGGGCTTCCTCTTCCCTGAGCATGCTTCTCCCATAGGAGAATGAAACTCCTCCTCCTCATCACCATCAGTAGCCTGAACTCCTGACTGTCTGTCTGCTGTCCTCCTGCTTGCACCTGAACCTGTAGAAGCTGAGGTACTGTGTGAACTGTCCATCAGTGGACTCCCTAGTGAACTGCTCTGTGAATTGCTCTGCATGCTGCCCGGAGCACCACCCCTCTGGCTCGGCGAGCCACTGCTCACTGATGGACCTGACATCCTCATAGATGTACCTCCGGATCCTCCTGATCCCTGCCCACTGGATCCCTGCGACTGACTCAACTGCTGCTGAGGGTCTGGCTGATCCAGATACTTTAACTCCCGTGACCTCCTAAAGGCCCTGTCCTCCTCGAACTTCACATCCCGTCTGACAACAACTCTCCTCTGTGCAGGAATGTAAATCCGAAAGGCCTTTGAGGTCTCACTGTAGCCCACAAAGATACCCTTCTCTGCGGTGGGCTCTAGTTTGGTCCTCTTCTCCTTGGGTATATAGGAGTATGTAATGCATCCAAAGATATGAAGATGACCAATATCAGGCTTCTTCCCAGAGAAAGCCTCCTCCGGAGTCATGTGCCCCAAGGCACGATGCAGACTCCTGTTCTGCAAGTAAACAGCTGTGTTGCAGGCCTCTGCCCACAAGAACAATGGCAACCCCTGATCATGTAACATGGCTTTGGCAGCCCCTATGATGGATCTGTTCTTCCTCTCCGCAACCCCGTTTTGCTGGGGGTTGTAAGGAACAGTGAACTCCCTCCTAATGCCTGCCTCCGCACAATAGTCAACAAACTCTCCAAGGGTGTACTCTCCTCCATTGTCCGACCTCAGGGACTTGATCTTCCGACCTGTCTGTGTCTCCACAAGAGCTCTAAACTCCTGAAACCGCTTGAAGACCTCACTCTTGGTCTTCAAGAAATAAATCCAGGTCCTCCTGGAGTGATCATCAATGAATAAAACATAGTACTCATATCCACTCAAGGAAACATGAGACATCCGACCGCTCACATCAGAATGAATCAAATCAAGTATCCCAGTCGCTCTGCTGTCACTGCTGGGAAAAGGGGATTTGGCAAACTTGCCCATCGCACAACCTCTGCAAGTATCAAAGTGATCAGTACTGAAATCTGGCACACCTGTAGTGATCTCCCGCAATGTCCTCAAGGCTCCATGATACATATGTCCCATCCTGCGGTGCCAAATCTCACATAGCTCAGAACTGCTAGCTCTGCTGTCGGTACTACTACTCAATGCCAAAAGGGGCTGGAATGCAAACTTGTACACCTTTGCATGGCGTACACCTATCACTCTAGCTGAATCAGTTGGAGTGCCCCTAGGATACATCAACACCTGTCCTCCCCTGAACAGTACCTCATATCCTCTGTCCTCCAAAGCTGAGACGGATATGAGGTTCTTCCTCATCCCTGGCACATAAAGAACCTCTGACACCTTCAAGGGAGGTTTGGACTCCCTCTGAAATGTCACTGTCCCCACCCCGACTGCTCTAACAACTCTGTTATCACCGAGTACTACCTCAATATCAGTGCCACTCTCTGAAAGCTCTGAGAAGTACTCACGGACTCCTGTCATATGACGTGAAGCCCCACTGTCCACATACCAGATACCTGAAGATGCTCCACTAGTCGAGGGAAAAGCATGCTCCCTCTGAACCTGTGTGGCAGGTGATCTTGCACTAGAGGACTCACACGTAGTGAACGCAAACTCTTGGTCAAAACGACCAGCAAAGTCCTCAATCTCTGCTGAAGCTGCCACGTCCTGGTTCTTCCCCTTCTTCTTCTTCTTCTCCGGACACACAACTGCATAGTGTCCCATCTTCTGACAATTCCAACACTTCACCTTGGAATAGTCCTTCTGTGTGTTCCCCTGTTTACCTTTACCTTTGCCTTTGCCCCCACCACTGCTTGTGGAAACCCGCTTCTTCCCTTTGCCTTTCTTGCCTCCTGCCACCAGTGCTACATCCTCATCCTGCTCAACTGGCTTGGTTGCCCCAAGCTGTCCTTTCCTGATCTCTGTCTGAATGCAATCATCCCAAAACCTCTCCCATGTGGGAAGGGTCTCACGTGCACAAACCCCATCAACAAAGTTCAACCATGAACAGGGGAGGCCATTCACTGCAATCCGCACCAACTCAGTGGGTGGAATGGCCTCTCCAATCGCTGCCAACTCATCTCTCACATTAGTAATCTTTGTGAGATATCCAGCTGCACTATCATTACCCATCTTAATGTTCTTCAGCTTCTCCTTCAGGACCATTTTTCGGTTTTCATTGGTACTCTGGTAGAGATTGGACAATGCTGTCCACATCTCATGGGCATTGCTCTTTCCTCTCACATGAGGAATGCAATGGTCTTTGATTCCGTCTAGAATCAACCTCTTACCCTTGTTGTTCTTTTTATTATAAGCTGTCAACTGAGTTGCATCAGTAGGCACAACAATAGGGTGCTGTGCTGTATGCACCATGATATCCCAGACTTCTGCCTCCTCAAAGATACTCTGCATTCTCTCCTTCCAAACGCTGTAATTTGTATGCCCATCCAACCTATCCTCCACCCTCAATCCCAATGACATCCTGCTGTCCTAAAACTGAAAAGTAGCACTGCTGTGGTAAAGATAAAACTGCTGTTTATGAAAAAATCAGCTTGCTGGAATTTTCTGAGTGAAAAATCAGCAACTGTAATTTTTCCTTTTGCTGTCCCAAACTGCCCTTCAGCACTCAAGCTCTGATACCATGTAGAAATTTCTCATTTCCCACCCCGGTTTTCAGTTTCACCTTATTTCTCCCATGTAGTTAAATGCCCTTTCCCATAACCATACATTTAACAAGCTGAAAAAAAATAAATTTGCTGAAAACACAAATTCTGGAAATTTTACAGAATGCTGGAAATTGCAGAAATAAAAATCAGCAGTAATAAACAGCCTTTAAAACACATTTAAACACTGAGATTTTTGGTCAACTTGTCCCTGGAAAAACCCCCTACAACTCTTGGGGAAAACCAGTTTGAGAGCTCTTCTTTATTTCTGGAAAATGCCTTTTTACATTAGGAGAAATGTTCAGCAAAAAATCAACAAACAGACTTTTACAACTTATCTCAGCCTTGCTGAAACACCGTTGCTGTTACACCGCTCTCAGCTGCTGTTACACCGTTGCTGTTGCTGTTACACTGCGACTGTTGCTGTTACACCGCGGCTGTTGCTGTTACACCGCGGTTGTTGCTGATACACCGCTTTCGGCTGCTGAAACTCCGCTTTCAGCCGCTGAAACTCCGCTTTGCTGTAACCCCGCTCTCAGCTGCTGAAACTCCGCTTTGCTGAAACTCCGCTTTCAGCTGCTGAAACTTCGCTTTGCCGAAACACCGCTTTCAGCTGCTGAAACTCCGCTTTCAGCTGCTGAAACTCTGCTTTCAGCTGTCTAGAAATCTCCCTTGCTCTCTTGCTCTCCTTCTCTCAATCTGCTCATGAAAGAATTGAATTGAATGATCTTTTTCCTCCTTTTCCTCCCTTAACCCAACCCTAAGTGACTTTTGGGTGATCCCTAAGTCCAATGGCTGAAATAGATTTAGATCAATGGCTGAGATTAAATGCTCATTTAAATCTCACTTTCTATTTTTTAATTCACCCCACTTTAATAAAGACCCACTTAGTTATTTATTTCCAAAGTCACTTTTCCTTTCTAATTTTTCATTGACTTTACAAAAGTCACTTTAAAATTAGACTTAGTAACTTTATCACTTAAAGTCACTTTTAAATTAGATTTAACTTTATAAAAATTATAAAGTTACTTTAGGAGAAAAATTAAATTCTTTTGGACACTTTTCCCTAGGCCAAAGATCAAAGCCTAAGGGAACCACCTGTCCTCCGGTACCAAATTTCAACATGAGTTACTCCTTTCCTTGGCCTGCTTTTTCCACCCCTCTAATGTTCGTTTTACTTTAATGATTTATCTCTCTTTCGTGCATACCTTAGGAAACCAAGCTTGCTTTATGCATTTCCAATACCCATTGAAGATGTAGCAGTTTTTGACTCACTGGGGTTGGGACATTCAAGAGTTCCTTTTAGATGTGGCATTGAATGCTGAGGAACTGGGTGATGGCTAATGGGGGTGAGGGGGAGAGGGGGGAGGCAGAGCTCATGGTAGGATTTTGCTCACGTGTTTACTAAGTCCCAACCATCTTTTGCATTTTTCTTTTCCTTAATTGTGACTTTATATGCTTTTATCATTCTTTCAGCTGCATCAATTCTTTTAGGCCAAACTTCCGGGCCCTAATTTAGAGATCAGGATATAAGATGCCAATCACAATGACAAACAATAATCAACCCAAAGAATGGACACAATGACAAACAATAATCAACCCAAAGAATGGATGTGGACAATAAAGGAAACATGAGATGTTGTAAGTATGGATTACCTTGGGCACACTACTTTAATTAGTGCCTTCTATTAATGCCCCTCCTAAAGGAAGGAGCTCAAGGGAGGTTACATTGGACTAGGGGTAACAAATAACCTGTTAGGTGAAGCGTGGGAACAAGGATACAATCAACAGTTGTCAATCTTTGAGGTTGGCTTGTGATCCATATTAGTATGTGCCAAAACATTAAATGAAAGCACATGATTACAAGAATGGTTAATGTACGTTGCAATAGATGACCCACCTTCCTTCAAGAACCATGTCATATGGGAAAAAAGTTAAAACACTGACTGGAGCATAAATGGAGAGCTATGACGTAAAGATATTTGTGGGCGATCATAGGGCTGCTGGCTGGTTAGCTGTCAAAAAGAAATTTCTCCTATGGGTTACCCACTTTTGGTGGGTAACGGGTACAATGAATTCAACACCTTGTTATGTTTGTCCATGCTGCAAAGCATAATAGGCATAAACTATAGTGGAAGTTCAAGTAACTGTACAAGCTTGCTTGTATAAAAGAGGGAATGTATGAGGATAGTTGATTAAGGTATTACATAGAATTAGACTAGCTACCACAATTTTTTTTTTGAACTCTTGCTATGAGGGGTACAATCAGTTTGAGTTGATGATTTCATTGAACACATCAAAATAAAATTAATCCTATTGACTTATATAGAACATTTATCAAAATGTGATTTATTTATGGTACATTCCATACGCTGCCACATTCTTGATTTTTATGGTGGGATTCAGTTCAGACAGAAGATTGAAGATAGTTCTCAAACAAAGTTCATTAAAGTGGCATATGTTATTATTTGTTTGAAGGTCTAATTACTTATATTATAGTTATCTAAGTGACACGGCTGATGATAAACATTCTTTTATCCGAGAGTAATATTTTAGCTGAGTTGGGCAAGAAAGTACTGATAATGGAAGTTGTATTCTTTTTTGAGTTATTTGACTGTTCTTCACTTTTGTAGGAAATTTTCTATCATCCCTTCATAAAGAAACGTAGAATGCTGCCAAAAAGTGGAGGGAAATAGTTATGCAGTCATGTCTGAAAAGAAGTTTATATTGTTATACACAAAATAAAGTTAAATGTATGCTTTGTTACCTCTTCTACTGTGGCATGTTGTTCCACACTCCACTTTGATAGCTTTCAACAAGGAACATCATATCTGTCTCTGGCTTTGTATTACACTTTAAAGGATTTACAGAAATATCTGCTAGATTATAGCTATTACATTTATATATTAACAGTTATCTACTTAAATTTAGTCCGGTGTGTAACCTCAAGGAAAACATCTTTCTTGCAACTCCAGTACTTGTCATTCTTCCTGAGTAAAGAGCATTCCATCCACAGTAATGCCATGTTTGCTTGCATTGATGAATTTTTATAATAGAAAATAATTTATAGTTCAACAATGAGGAAAAATTAAGATATATTTTATAGAATGAAGATTGTCTGCATGAGGCTTCAATGTCATTATGCTTTTAAACCTGGCAGGTGCACAGCTGATTGTGGATGGATTACAGGACATAGTTATGTTACATATGGTCCTCTTCTAAATGGGGCAACTGTTGTGATTTTTGAAGGAGTAAGTTAAGATCAACCATGTGAAACTCTTCTGTCTAACCTAGGTAGTTTTTAAATTTCAATTCTGTCTAATTATGTTTACTAGTTTTATTTGTTTCTTTGAAATTAATGATATGCTTTGTCCTGGCATGGAAGATGGGTTTGGATTCTTCACCAATACTGTGGTGATTTGGTTATTGCAAAAAGGTGGTGTCTGATGTTGTTGAGGATGCTGCACTTCTGCAAGAACTTTTCTCAACCAAATAGCTTCTTTGACAGCATGATTACACCCTTTGTACGAGCTTCAATAAAAGAGAGAGCCGCTGTTTCTTGCTTCTTAGTATTCCAAGATATAGTGCCCAAACCAAGTGACACTGACAAGGAATAGCCACAAGTGGATCTATGATTCTGAGGTTCGCCTGCCCAATCTGAATTGGTGTAACCTGCCATAGTAAACATTGCTTTCGGGGTATATTCAATGCCAAGGGTGAGAGTATTCTTAATGTGATGAAAAATTCATTGCTTTCGGGGTACATTCAATGCCAAGGGTGAGAGTATTCTTAATATAATGAAAAATTCTTACGTCTAAAATGAGTAGTTTGAGGTTCAGGCTTAAGGAGAGAAACTGAACCAACAGAAAAAGATATGTTAGGATGGGTGTGAAGAAAATAACTCGAACTTCTACCCTAAGTCACCTAGTTCAAGTCTGAGTTCGAGTTTGGTGACCTTGAAGTTTGACTAAAATTTGAGTGTGAAAATTTTGGTAATAAAATTTGGCATTAAGTCTGACAAACTATAAAATTCAAAAATATAAATATATGTTATAAAATTTAATACTCCTTAAATGCATATGATAGAAATGAAAATAAAATGTAAATAGCGTGAAAATAGAAATAAAATTAGAAACGGAAAAAGAATTGAAAATTAAAAATATATATTATAAAATTCAATACACATCTTAAGCAGTAAACTTGAAAATAGGAAGGAAAATTGTAGTTGTTATCAAACCTTATCCCTAGGCTGTCACATGTGGAATTGACATTAAGTTTCTAGACTGTCACAGTGAATGAACCTTGGTTCTTAACCCTGTCTGTGTGTGAGCTATGGACTGGGTTTTGGGTCTAGACACTATATACAGTAGACTGTCTCACTCAGATTTGAGTTTCGACCTTTGGGAATAAAACTGCTTGCAACTCACAGTCATATTACCAATACACAGAGGGATGAGAAAATCTATGCAGTGCTTGATTAGTATTAAGGTTTTTTTAAAATAATTTTTTGCCCCCCCAAAACAATCTCCAATTCGAATTTCCGAAACAAATCTCAATGAATTTAAACGAACTTTGTCAAACTCAGACAAATTTTATGCCAAATTTATTTGAGATTGAATTTGACTTGAGATTCATTTTCAAGTTCATAGAACCTGTTACCTCAATGGTTTTGTTTGATTTTTCTTGAAGTTCAGGGAATTTCAAATTTCTACCTTGAAATTTGACAAATCTGGTGACTTAGATTGTCACCAATTATGATACATTGTAGAGTCAAAAAATTCAACGTTCATATTGGGCCTACTTCACAAGGAATATTAAGTTATTAACAGGCCAGCTGTCAGGCATGTTAAAGCAAAGCAATCTTGAGCATACTTTCAATGGAAATAACACCCGATTTCACGCCCACATCACAATGAATATTAACAGGGCAGCAGTTAGGCATGTTAAAATGAGCTAAGTAATCTTGAGCATACTTTCAATGGGAATAACACCCAATATTTTCTTGCCAGACTTGAATGCCTGGAATATACTGCAAGAAGCCTACATTTTTCATTTGAAAAATCTGTTGTAATGGATCCTTTGTTGAAGAAAGCAAAGAAGTATCACTACCCATAATACTTAAATCATCAACATACAAAACAATGATAATAATCGTAGATGAAAAAATTGTTGAAAATTTGAAAAAATTGCAAAAAATCGTGTGAGCAAATATCAGGAATTTGTGATTTTTTAGGAAAAAATCACCAAAAATACCAAGACTTGAAAAAATGAGCAATATAATGCCTATGGGAGTGTGGTCTAGCGGAAAGTAGGGAGGTGATCAGGCTTGCATTAATGTGGGGACCCTGCTTCAAAATTCCCTGAGTGGGTGGGGATGAGGCCAGCTTCAAGCCCTTGGTGACTTTGATGGCATAGATATGCCCCTAATGGCACAACAACTTAGCCAAAGAGATTCTATATGACACATTTCTGAAAAAAAGGGCAATGTAAACTTGGAATTTGATTTTTTTGGGTCATTTATTTGACTTAATATTTGGCTGGAGCCTGGAAGCCATAACTGGCAATATTAGTTAAATAAATGGCATCATTGACATTGAAGTTGATCTAATTAGTGACACTTATATAGCTTTATGGCATATTCATATGAAATAAATAATGATGGAAACAATAAATTTCAAAGTCAATATTACAAGTTAATCACCTTATACAAATGCAAGCTTATGAATGTTGTTAAGATAGTATCCTAAGAAATATGAATATTTCATCATATTTGCAACTTTTTTTCAGAGAGAAAAAGCGATATTGTATTATATTGAGGATATATAATAAAACTAGATAGTTACAGAAAAACAGCTCTTTGAAGCTGTAAGATCATGATCATGATAGAGACAGTCTACTATGGACCGTCTGGGCTGTTCAAGAAAAAACCAGGAAACAGAGCAAAAGATAAACATATACCCGATATATGTTCGCGCATACATCATCTATGTGAAAAACTGATAGAACTAGATTCATGGCTGTTTGACATCCAAAAACTCCAGAACATATACAAGTATTAAGAACAAAAGGGAGAAACTAGAGAAAGAGAAGGACAATCATAAACCGGGAATAGAGAAGTCCTGGATAAAGCATGAGAAATCTCCATATATAACCTTCATGGACCAAGCGCCAGGTTCAAGTAGCAGGCCCTCCTTTGACAGTCTGTCCGCTTGCTGATTCTGAGCACGGAAAATGTGATGAATGGAGCAATCCCTCAAGAGACCCCAAAAGAACTTGATTCTGTCCACCCAACCTGCCAGATGAGGGGCCAATATATTGCAGGATCCTTTGACAAGATCAATCATAGATTTGGAGTCGACAAAGATCGAAATAGACTGGATATCACAAAAGATGCAGAAAGCAAGGAGGCCTGCTAGAGCCCTTGCTTCAGCCAAACTGTTTGTGCCCTTTCCACTGTGCCATGAGATAAAATCATACATTTACAATCTGTAGGACTTTAAGATTATCTTTGTATATCAAATCATACATTTACAATCTGTAGGACTTTAAGATTATCTTTGTAATATTGGAATTTGCCAGGGTTGTCATTATTTGATTGGGAAAATATAGAACACAAGTATAATCATTCCATTCCACATTGCTAATAGACATTGTTAGTCGATCAATTGAGTAGATTTTTCTTTGCTTTTATCGCGAAGCACCTTCTTGTGGATGTTGAGCCTGTAAGATTAACTCCTACTTGGGGAGAATTTTCATGTCAGTGACAATGCGGTATCCAAAAATTTCGTTCGGTTCTTGGTTTCTGAAGATCTGTTGAACATTTCTTTCATTTTGAAAGTCTTGGGTTTCTTTCAGAGGTATATCCGACTATCTTTCGATGCTTTTCAGAATGGTTTTGGAGAAGGAAAAACCTCTGATGCCTTTAAGACACAATCATTCAAGGTTCCAGGAAGACAGTTTTAGAAGCTAGTGGCTGATTCTTGGGAGCATCTGTCCCATTCTCCTTTTGTTTCATATATGTCCCAATTCACAGAGAATATTTCAAGGATCAAGGTGGCTACAAAGAAATGTTTCTTTTTGTATAAGGAAAAAGCTCAAGCTCAATTGAAAGAGGTGGAGAATGGGATCATAAATATTTATGAAGCAGATTCTTCAGGCATTTTCTCAGATCTTGAATTATCTCAGTTCCGGGCCCTGGAATTGAAGTGGCAGTCCATGCTGAAAAAATAAAGAACTGCTTGGTGTCTGAAAAGTAAAGCCATTTGGATTACAGAAGGAGATAATAATACAAAATTTTGTCACCAATATGCTTCTTATAGGAAAAATTTGAATTCAATATGGAAAATAAGATGATTAGGTGGCTCCTTGTTATATTCTTTTAAGGATAAGTCTCTGGAAGGTGTTCATCATTTCGAATACCTATTTAAAGCTAAGTTACCAGGATTCGGATAGGGATACAGATACGGATCCGGATCCGGATACGGGTCCGTTGCATTTTTGAAAAGGCAGGATCCGGATACGAGGAGGATACGGCAAGTACAAAAATATATAATAATATTTTTTAAAATTTTAAAAAATACATTTGATGTTTAAAATCAAAACCATTCATGAATCACAACATTAGAACTAAAATTATTAGATAATTTATGAATTTGAACACTGAAATGATGAAATTTAAAAACTAACAAACAAATAAACATATAAATATTAATGCTAACATATTGATATAATTGTTAAAATAAAGTTATTACATAAAATATATATTTTTTAATTTATAAAAATTAAAAAATATTTTGATTTTTAACAACCTAACATAAAGTTATATAAGTTATGATTTATAAAAATAAAAAAATTTAAAATAAAATACAAAACATACGGTTTATTAAACATAAATATATTGATTTAAAATAAATAAATTAAAATAACTTTATTATATATATTAACATCCAAATAAACTTTTTAATTAAATCAGAAATCTTTATATTATAAACTTATTTAAAAAACATATTGATTTAAAATAAATAAATTAAAATAACTTTATTATACATATATATTAACCTCAAAATAAACTTTTTAAGGGTTGTTAACAAAACTTGAAGCATATTTTTATTGAAATCTTTATCTATATTTATATACGGGAAGATGGTATTAAAAAACTTCACCCGTAATCTTAATAAAATCTTTATATATATCAATCAGATGGTATTAAAAACTATGGATACGTAAATAAATTAAAATAACTTTATTATATATATATCAATCAGATGGTATTAAAAACTATGATACGTAAATAAATTAAAATAACTTTATTATATATATATATTAACATCAAAATAAACCAAAAAGCATAGATAGTATTAAAAACTATGATACTTAAATAAATTAAAATAACTTTATTATATATATATTAACATAAAAATAAACCTTTTAATTAAATGGGAAATCTTTATATTGAAAGCTTATTAAAAAACAAATTGATTTAAAATAACTTTATTATTCATATATATAAATCAAAGCTCTTTATGATTGAAAGTTTATTTAAAATAAATAAACTTTTTAATTAAATCAGAGATCTTTATATTGAAAGGTATTAAGATCACTGTTTGGTATTGGTAGAAGTCACAATATGTGTTATCGTGCAAAAAGCCTGAGTTGACAATTTGAAAGCTCAGACTTCTGTATACAATTCAATATCCCATGGATTTGTATTTGATAATCTTATTTTGACAATCAGATTGATTTGGAATCTTACATTCGTGAGAGCAGGCGTATATATCAAATTATGAAACTATAAAACATGTATTACTGTATTAAAACTATGGATCGATGACGCCATGGAATCGTTTGCTGACACGCTTCAAGGCATATCTAAAGCGAGTAGTGTGTTTATATTTGACTGGAATTTATGACAACATTAAAATATTATTCAAATTCAATAAAATCAATTAAAATGTGGATAGGATAAATGATTCGATTCATATTTTATGGGAGTTGGTATAGCAGAACCGTAGTTCTTCAATTTTTTCGCCAAAGTAATTAAAAATTTGTTGCGCTGATGACTGCACTGTCCGTCTCTGAAATTTTTTCGCCGAAGTAATTAAAAAAATGTTGACGCATAATTTTATTGAAATCTATATATATATATATATATATATATATATATATATATATAGCCGGCAGTTGGTATTAAAAAACCACCCGTAATTTTATTTAAATCTTTATATATATACGCTGGCAGATAGTCATTAACTAAGTCACTAACTGACCGTACACGGATCCTAGCGTATCCGTACCCGTACCAGTTTCGGATTCGGGGATCCGCGGTTCCACCTCTTGCCTTCAGCGGATCCGGTAATGTAGATTTAAAGAACCTGCTGGTTGCCCCATTTAGGAAATCTTGGAGGTCTTATCCAAAGTCCTCCCGATTTTCTCTGAGGAAATGCAAAGGGCCTTGTAAGAGGAAGTTTTGGAAGAAGAAGTTAAGGCCACCCTTCACTCCATGCAAAAAGGAAAAAGTCCAGGCTTGGACAGCCTTCCTGTGGAATTTTATTCTTGACTTCGATAAATTTCTCAAAGATGATCTTCTTAAAGTGGTGAAAGAATGTAAGCAATTTGGATAAGTGGTGGGGGCTTTCAATTCGACTTCCCCACTCTAATCCCCAAAAAACAGGATGGTGTTTCCTTTGATGACTTCCGGCCAATCTCTTGCTGCAGTGTCTTATATAAGATTATCTCAATGGTTATTCCTTATCGTCTTAAGCCGATTCCGAGTGATCTCATGATCATCTCGGAAGAACAATTTGGTTTTCTTCACGGAAGACAAATTCATGATACAATTTCACTAGCACAGGAAGCCATTCACTCCATGAAGCTTTCTAATCTTCCAATGGTTGCTCTCAAACTCAATCTATCCAAAGCTTATGATCAGGTGAGCTAGACATTTCTCTATCTAGTTCTCCTAAAATTAGGGATGGGGCTTGTTATCACCCTAAAATCTTTGTCTCTAAGCTTTGGAAAGTTGCCTTGTTTCTAGTCATAGTCTTATAATTTTTGAGTCATCTCATCACAATTAGTGTCATTCTCATTTACAAACCCTTCTTCTAGTCATGGTGTTAAAGGGTCTCTAGGTCATTTCATGCTTTAAGGGTTAGGTCATAAGGTTAGAAGTCTTTTACGATCATATCTCTTTTCCAAATAATGTTTGACAGCCTCATTCCATGTTTTAGAAGTCTTACCAGGTGTTTATAAGTCATATCTCACATCATTTTGGAGAAATTTTGAAAGTAGCTACGAAATCACTGAACTAGGCGTTTTCGTAGCGCGCTACGAAACCCCTGTAGCAGCCTGTTTTAGCAGAAAAACTGTTTTTACTAGTTAACTTCCAAAAGATTTCCTGAGCAGCCGAGAACTTAATTTTGCAAACTGAAAGAGGCTTTTCTTCCTAACATGCTGCACTACATAAACCTCTTTCAGTTTCTTCAATTCCATTCTGAGGTGGGAGAAATTTATGGTTAAACTTGCGCTACGAAACTGCTGAAAGTCAAGCTTTGTTTTCTGGTTTTAGCAGTCTTTTTCAAGATCAGTTTCTGGTCACATGAAAGGGTATTTTGGAATTTTGAAGGAGGTTTATCTTCATCAACTCTCCTACTACAATAACCTATCTCAATTTCTTCGTAAGTGTTTTCAGTTGGGAGATAATAAGCTTTCATTGAGACCATACTTTCAGAAAACGGATTTTTCCTGTTTGCCACGTGTTTTCAAGGACAATTTCTGGACAGCTGGAGAAATGTTTTAAAAAACCAGGAGAGGTTTTTGTTCTGGACAACATGGGCTACAAAAACCTCCTTCAGTTTCGTAAAATGTGTCATGGATGAAGAGATAAAGGCTCTGTCCCACGTGCCAATTTTCAAGGATCTAAACCTAAAAACAGGGAAACATGTTCCCTAATTTCTAGGGTTTGTCATCAGCAGTTGGGTGACCACGTGGGAGGCTTCATCAAATTCGACTTCTTGAGGTTGCAAGTTGTCAAATAATGCTTTAAAATTATGCTTAGATAAGGTTGTTGAATCATGATAAGGAGTTACACTCCTAGTTGTATTAGGTCTCTAGGATTGCTAGTTAGGTGTCATTTGCATTTAATAATTAGTTTTATGTATCAATAGGTGTCATAGTAGGATGAATTCGAATTCCCCTCATGCTGGAGGAGGAATCTCAGTTATGTAAAGAGCTCTATATATAGCTGAAACAACAATGTAATCAGGGTTGGAAATTTTATGAAAAGCTTGTATTTGGCCTATGTAAAGACTCATTTTCAGTAATACATGCTTGACTTTACTTCTTAGGATTCATGAAGGATTTGTTATGTTCAGAATATGTGATGTTGTCCTTTTCTTAATTCTTACAGTGGTATGGATGTATAATCACTCAGAATTCACTGAATGTGCTCTGACTTCCTGTATACATTTATAGACTGTGTGGTCCCATATGAGTTTATGTTCTGAATGTTTAAATGCTGAATGCCCTGACTTCCATGTAAGGTTGAGTTCATTGTTATTTTGAGGTGTTGTTGACTCCATAAGCCCAATGGATAGTTTTGTTTAATGTGTTTCCACCATTCATATTTTTCACAGTTGTTCTACAAGAGTTAGCCATCTTATCTTTAATCAAAATCATTAACCAATCAAGAGAGAGCCCTCTCAGGTTGAGGAGGCTAAGCCTCAGCCTAAAATCGGTTTGAAATAGTTACTTGAAGTCTTCCTGGTCTGCAGCCTTCCAGGGCCTGATTTTGAGATAACAGGGCTCCAGTCCATCAATTGGATAATGAGATAAATTCAATCTGTATCATATGCGATTCTGATCAACGGAGCCCCCTCCTCTTTCTTCAAGGCTTCCCGCGGGCTTTGACAGGCTTGCCCTCTCTCCCCGTTCCTTTTCCTGTTAGTCGTAGAAGTGCTTTGTAAGCTGATTTCTGATGCTCAGTCCAAGGGTGATCTCAGGACAGTACTAGTAGATCAACAATATCTTTCTCCCTTGCTCTTTGTAGATGATATCCTTTGTTTTTCTTTTGGATCTTTGAAGGAGCTCTCCGGTCTGAAGTCTGTTCTGGATTTCTTTTGTAAAGCTACTGGGATGGTGGTGAACATCGACAAATCATCCCTTATTTTTCATGCTCTTTCTGATGCTGTCCTTCATCAGGTTGAAACTTTGTTTCCTTTTCTGCATAAGTCTCTAGATGAAGGATTTAAGTATTTGGGTTTCTGTCGTAATCCAAATAACTATAAATATGCTTATTGGATGTGGTTGTTCTGCAAAATTGAAGCTCGTATATTGCTCTGGGTCAACAGGCTTCTGTCTGAAGGAGGGAGGCTAACCCTGCTGAAAGTTGTCCTTGAAAGCATCTCTGTGTATTGGATGTCGATTGCTTCCATTCCAAAAGGTATTTTATCTAAAATCGGGAAAGTCAATTTCCACTTCTTATGGGTAAGCATGGGTAAAGATGGTGGTATCCCTCTAGTGAAGTGGGATAAGTGGCATGTCCTAAGAAGTTATGTGGGCGGGGGCTTAAAAATATATTCTATTTCAGCAAAGCTTTGGCGGCTGTCCGCTTGCAGTTTATGGAGGCTTACTCACAACACCCCATTCTGGGGTCATGTTTTGAAATCAAAATATTTACATAATGAGCCAATTGAGGACTGGTATTGGCAGCCCTGAAAATCTTCCAAGGGCTCCATTATTTGGAAGGCTTTTGTATTTGCTTTCCCCATGGTAGGCAATTGGACGGTCTGGCATATTTGGAATGGTAAGAAAGTTAAGCTGGGGGAAGATTCATGGCTTGGAGCAAGTGAAGATTATCATTTATTAGCCCCTCTTGATTTTCTCCACCAGGGTGGTCTGTTCTTCCTTGCTCATGTAAAGGCCCAATATCCCCAAATCTGTGGCAGATCTGGTTGGAAATATTCAGTTGATCTGGGTTTTGGTGGGCCGAAAGCAATTGAATGGGACAATTACATTGATCTTTTAGTTTCAAATTTTATTAGGGAAGAAGCGGATGAGCTCTGTTTGTCTAAGAACTTGGGTAACAATGACTTTATTGCAAGTTTGGCTATTCAACCTTAATTGAATCACAATTCTCTGGGGAAGTCAAATGGTGGTGGATTCTTCTTTCGAAGCTCCATGCTCCGCTTAAAAGCAAAATTACTTTGTGGCTGTTGACCTGGGATAATGTTTTAAAAGGGGTTGGGTCAGCCCCAACAGATGCTCTTTATGTAAAAATTCTGAAGAATGTATCTCTCACATTTTTATTATTTGTCCATATATAGCTCAGGGTTTTGGGATTGTTTTCGGAGATCTCACCCAACAAACAAGTTGGTCAAAGGCTGATCTGATGGATTGCATGAAAGACTGGCTTAGCGATAGGTCTGCAATTCAGTTTGAGGCATTCTCATATGTTTTGGTTATGGGATATGGTAAGCCTGAAATTCTAGTATTTTTAAGTCTTTGGATATTCCACCTGAGGTTTCTGTAGGTCTGATTTATCAAACTGTGCGAAGAATTTAAAGTAGATCCCAAGCTGTCTAAGCACAGGAATCTGGTCATGCCTTTCCTTGACTATGGCATTCTGTGGGGCTATTTCAATGGTGCGTCTCAAGGCTATCCTCCTGTTTGTGGGATAGGAGTTGTCTTATATCTAAATCAATCTCATGTTATGGACATTCATTATGCTCCTGACAGAGGGACAAATAATCGAGCGAAATTTATTTCTCTAAGATCTCCTCTCTGTAACATCCCTGAAAGGTATAAAGAAGCTTCAGGTTCTTGGGGATTGAAAATTGGTAATCGACTTGGAAAACTAAAATATTTCAGTGGAACATGTCTATTTGCAACCTCTCCATGACGACTTTCAGGAGTCCATGCTTTCTTTTGAATGGTTTTCTTTGACATGTTCTCAGGGAGCAGATGAATTATCTAAGGAAGCGCTGTGATTTCCTATTAGGTCCTTTGGCATTTCTGAGTTTGTGGAGGGAGGGGAGCATGAATCTATGGACTTCCACTTTTGATTGAAGATTCCTGTTTGTGGTCTACTGTGAATCTTTTTCAAAATTTTCTCTGTAATGAACTAGTGAAAAGGCTTGTATCGAATTCTATATAGGTATGAAAATGAAGATAGGGTGGAGCTTTTATGAAGATGAAAGGATTTCTCGCTCAGCTTTTGTAAAGTGCGTTCAGCTATACTTAGTTTTTTGATGATGGGCTTTAAATCCATGCTCAATCCGCTATAGGACGAAAATATGTTTATTCGTCTCTAATGAATATAATAGATTATTTCATTTTGAATTTTTTTCTTCATGGCACTATTTATCAAATATTGCTTTGAACTCTATTTTATTGTACAAATACATTCTTAAATTTTCTTTTCTACGTGAATAAAATTGTATGAAAATTGTATTATTAAAAGGTTGATCAAATGTTATGAATTGGATGGTTAATAAATCCATGTTTCACACATAGTGCAAAATGAAGCTATACAAAGCACATAATATAGTGTATAAATACACACAAAAGATGATAAGTCCTGCCTTTTGGTAAATGAATGACTTGTCATAATTAGGGTTTTGGAGGTTGAGACTGCACTTTCAAGTGATTCCAATACAAGGGTATGGGGTTGGCATTTAGTTAACACCAACAAGCCCTTTATGTACCATATTGTTCGTGGTGTTACTGTTGAACCCATCAATGATGACCTTATTTAAAGTGTACCCTTCACTCAAGAAAAAGCCACTGACTAGGCATGTTAAACTTTCTGCCTCATTTTAATACATGGCTTGCCAATTTCATCAAAATTGAAGGGAGTTGACTTGAGAAGCAACCAAGTGGATGGACTTGGATCCACTAGTAGCACCAAACATTAGTACTAATATCCTTGGAGGATGAAAGTAGAGGCAAAAGAATGTAGATGTTGCCATTGCTGATAAGGATCCGAATATAGGGTATGATTGTAGTGATTTATAGTTATTTGTTGTAACATGATGTTTTTGGACTTTGGAGGCCATTTAAACCTTTATATTAATTTATTTTGTTTCACAAATGTACCACGCTTGGTGGCAATTTGCCATATTTCATGGGTATTGTTACCGCAAAATCTAGCACTTTAGTGTAAATCCTTACTAAGCACTCTCTATCAAGGGCAGCAATAGGGCCACCCTTAGCAAATGCTCCCTTGCTATGTTGTGGTCGGATACTATCCCCACAAGGCAGGCTTCCCAACAGATCTCGGAGATTAGATAACCCAAGTATTCTTAGGCCAAATGGCCTCCAAGGGTTTTGCAAAATAAAACACCCAAGGATAATATTCAATAAAGTAGGTCTTTGGGTGAGATGAGATGTAATTCCAAGGTAACAAGTTCAATGGACCTTATGGCTAAATCTAGAGGGCTTAGTTTGTCCTAAAGAGGCTCAAATAGATTCCCAAACACATGCTACCTTTAAATTACCAATTGCTATTATAAATTAGGGTTTCTAAGTAGCACAATTTACAACATGCAAAATTTATGACAGCAATAACAAAATAGCTTAAAATTGATGATAAGCAAGAAATAAACAAAGGCCATCTAATAAGTCAACTAGGAAATAGGTTGCAACAAATTTTCTATGGTTGACAACACATAAAACAACTGTAAAACTTTAGATGTTAGCTCCAAATGCATAAAACTGATATTTTTTGCTTTTTCCAATTTAGTATATGCAATACCTAACCCTAGGACTATGATGCCCAAGATATTTTATGTTATTAAACACAAATTTTTGCCATAACCTAACCCTAATTTTCCCCAGAAAATATAAAGGAATTAAATATGGGGTTTTAATTTTTTTATAGGATTGCCACAATAATAGTCTGGTGCCTTTCTCAATCTTGGGCTAATGGAGTCAAAGGCAAGGTTTATGGCTGAGGACCTGTTATCGCTCACACTAGTAGGGGTCCTAAAGGGGATCCTTGGAGGGCTACTACCAAATCAAGGGCAACAATGGAGCAATAGCCCACTGTCACCTCGACTAAGGCTCCCTACTCTTCACGTACTTTCACCGATGGGAGGTGACCCATTAGAATAAGGATCATGAAATTGAATGGATCAATGATAGGATCAAAGGTGATTCTAAAAGCCTATTCACAAGAGTGGTTCAAATATATGGCTTGCTTGCTTCGAAAGCAAGATAAAAGGCTCTTTATTGATGGTTGAAGTGAGCTGTGCAGGAAACCCTTATCGAAGAAGATCAGTGGGCATTTGGGGAAGTTCTCGGCTGAACCAGCCAACTCCCGCAAGCATTTTCTTGCAGAGCCCAGCTAGTTTTGATCCTGGGTTTATCATTTAGTCTATTTTTCTGAATTTGCATGAGAGATTTTCTGAAGTTTTTCATAGTAAATCTGATATTCTGAAAATATTACTGATTATCATTGGTAAATCTGGCTGTTAAAGAGTCAAAAGCTGTAAATTTTTTTTTAGCTGATCTAGGGTTTAAATTTTGTTTTATACGCAGATTTTATTTTCCTTCCTTCTGCAGGTTACAGGTGCTGGTAATTGAGAATTTTTTTTTTTTTGGGGTTTCATAAATAAAATCTGAAGCAGGGAAAGCTTAAAATTTTTTTCAGGGTTCTCTGAGTTGTTCTACAAGTGTGCCGAAATCTATCAGCAAACCTGCAATCAACAGCAAATACACCATACGTTCCACCAACGTTTCTGCTGTTCAGTGAGGCCTCTCACGCTGCCGCCGCCAGAATATCCGTGGGCTTGCATTGGATCCATGCAGAAAACGTTGAGGCTCTATACCCTTGCTGCTGCGTCCTCACTCGTCGTGCTCAAACTGCAAACGATCTCTGCCCGCCGTTGAAGAAATTCGCTAAGAAAAAAAAAACGTATCCATCTGCTGCTCCAGCCTCCTGCGGTTGCGTTTCTCGCCACGCATTACCTGCACCTGCTCAAACAAAAGTCGTTGAAGCTCTCAGAGACGGGGTAAGGATCAGGGTTTTTCCCGTGGACGTCAGGTAAAAGTCTCGATCCATGCGTTTGCAGTAAGAGTGTTGATCGAATCGTTTTTACGCTGTTAAATTCACGTATGCGTGTTCCCCTTTCCGTTTTGCGTCGGAAGCATTTTTTTTTTGTTTTAGTTTCATCGTAAATGCAACTGCAGCCACTCACATTTAGATTTTAATTTTATCATAGTCTAGTTTAGATTTAATTAAGTTTTGTTGTTTCCCTTTGGGCTTTAACTTTTAAATATATAAAATATAAAGGGTCCCGGTTTTTAAATTAGGATTTTAGATTTATAATTCTAGTTTTAGTTCAAATTTTATTTATAACAAATATAAAATTCCTAATTTTTTTTTTCTTTTCTTATACTTTAGGTTTGAGACTTTAATTTAGATTTGATTAAAATTAGATTTTAGTTTTGTTTTAAAAAATCATAAAAATTCATAAAAGATTTCTTTTCTTATGGTTTAGGTTTATTTTCTTAGTTAGAGGTAAATAATAATTTTTTTTTTGAGAAGACTTAACAAAGTTTTCGGAAATTTCATTTTGGCAAATTTTGCAATTGTTTATGTTCCATTACTCTATGGCTAAATGTACTTAAAGGTTTAATTAAAGTTAGCTGTGTGAAAGCTACAATTGACCAACATTTAAATTCTGTGATCCTTTAAAGCATTTAAATTTTCTTTGAGTTCAATTGGGATCATCTTTAAAGCATTGTGGTTTTACTGGATATCTTGCATCGTTCAGGTTGTTTGATGGTAAATGATTGCTGTACATGGTTTACATCTCTGCAACTAACTGTTTAAACATCAAACCCACAAGGCACTGGTCTTTTAACTTAACAAAATCAACTTAGTGCTTGTTTCTTCGTGTCTCCCAACCCAACTGGTCGACAGTTGGTCTTCATCACCTCATAGGGTCTACCCCCCTTAGCCGCGGGAGACAGGCTTAAATGGAGAGATCGGGGATCAGAGTGACAACCCCTGGTCTGAGCGTTGCGTGTCAATTTGCGCGACAACATTTTTTGGCGCCGTTGCCGGTGATAGAGTTTTTCTGTCCTTGGTTCTTTCATCGCAAGCTTTTTCGTGTTTTACTTCTTGTTCAGGTGGCGACTCCACTTCATATATTATTTTCGAGAGTGTACACTAGAAGACATCCAAGCAGTTTGTGCAATCCTACTCCTGATCCTGAAAAGGTCCTCAGGGTACGATTACACAAACTCGCTTCTCGTACACTTCTTGTAAACCTTGGACAAGAAGCCCTCTTTGATATTCATTTGCTTTTTAAAGGTCAAGTTAGGCACAGCATCATGGATATGTATGCCGCTTGTGATTTTTCTAACATTCCAGGATATCCCAACGATATTCCATCTATTGGGATCGATAAATTGCCTAACTTTCAAGGAAATAATGCGATTAGTGCTAACTCTCATTTGCGAGATTTTAGCATATGGATGGCTAAGTACGCAAGATCTGCTGATTTTGATCATGAGGATGTCAGAATGACTCTTTTCATCTTAACTCTAGGAGGTGATGCCTATGATTGGTTTGCAGAAAAGCCTCAGAATTCGTTTAACTCCTTAATCAATCATTAATGCATTTAAAGAAAAATATGGAGATAAGAGAGAAGGAAGACACCTCGTAAAAAGCTATTAGCCTAATAAAAAAGAGAGAGGATGAAACTGTTGAAGAATTTAATAAAAGGTTTAATGGTATTGTTAGAGAATTACCTCAAGACTATAAACCTACAGATAAAACTCTCCAAGATTTTTACATTGATGCCTTTAGTCCTGAGCCATCTTATGAATTAAGGCGTGCTAAACTTAATGATTATAGAGATTGCCAAGCCTTAGCTATAGAGCTTGAAAAGGACAAGGCCACATCTGGGAAGTTTGAGATCCCAGGTTTCGATAGGGTTGCTACGAAACTAAAAGAACTTAAAGGAAAAGCAGTTCAAGAACCTGAAAGTGAGCTTGTTCTCAAATTGCTTCAAAAAATTGAAACTATGGAAATTAATCATAATAAGGAGATAACCACTTTGCAGAATAGGTTGATCCAAATGGAAAGATCGCAAACGCAGAATTTTCAACCTCGAAACAATAATAATAGAAATAACAATTGGCAAAGGAAGGGTCAATCTAGTGACCAGAGACCTCCTAATCTGCTAAATAATTTGGTTGATAATGCTCCTCCTTTTTGTCGGGTTTGTGATGCTCTTCATGAAGAGGCCACTTGTCCCATCGTTAGAAGAATTTTAGATAATGGAATGTTTGGAACGGGTGATCAAATAAATGTAGTAGGCAGCAAGTTTCCTTTGTCTATGGATGATTGGATAGAGGTCAAGGAAAAGAGTCGTGATGTTGTGAATCCTTCATCAGCTTTTAGTATAAATAACCTTGAAAATGAAGGTGATATTTTGGCTAGGTTATATGGTGAAAAGCCCTCTCCCGAGCAAATCTTGGAAATTGCTAGAGATAAGGGTTTGACCTATCAGAGAAGGGATAAAGATCAAAGCGGGAGCCAAATTCCCCTTCGAACTTTTAACCCTGGTGTAAACTCTGGAATAGATGTCGATTTGGGAAGTTGGTATAACAATGCAAAAATCTGGGTTCCTGTCTCCGAGATTGCTAAAATCCCTTCCCAAAGAGACAAGTTACTAAAAGCGATTCAAGGTCCTCAAGTCAATACTTCTCAACAAAAGACTCGGGAAGTTGACTATCATGATGCTCCCATATATCTGCAAAGCTTAGATGCTGATAACAAAGATCATCAGCCTTTCTTTATCACCTTATTAGTTAATGGGTATAAATCGAATAATTGCATGTTGGATTCTGGTGCATCAGCTTGTGTAATGACTAAAAGGGTCATGGAACAGCTTAACTTAAGAGTTTCTAGACCCTACTATAATATATGCGCCATGGATTCTAAGAAAATCGAAGTGCATGGTTTAATCAAAGATTTGCAAGTTCATCTTTCAGTTTACCCAGACATCATGGTTGTCATGGATATTGTTGTTGTGGATGTGCCTGATGCCTGGGGTATGCTGTTATCTAGAAAGTGGGCCTCTGATCTAGGAGGAAGTATTCAAATGAATTGGTCATATGCCATGATTCCTTCTCCTAGGGGTAATGGTTTTGTAAGACTAAATAGAGAGCCCGAAAGAAAATTTCATGTTGAAGATCCTAAGAGACCTCACAACGAAATAATCAAAGAGCAATCTGACATTGGGAACTATGCCATCATGTCTAATTTTATAATTCCTCCCGATGATAAGATTAGGGATCTCAAGGATAAAGTTTGGTATATGTACTTCGATGGTGCATCATCTAGGGCTGGTAAGGGTACTGGAATAGTGCTTAAATCTCCCCTTGGTCGCATTTTCAAGTTTGCCTATCGATTAGAATTTGAAGCAACCAACAATGTCGCTGAATATGAGGCTATATTGTTGGGGCTTGAGTTGGCCAAGTCCTTGAAGGTTAAATTGCTTAGCATTAAAGGGGATTCTGATTTAGTTATCATGCAACTTAAAAATAAATTCACATGCAGAAATCAAAGATTAAGAAACTATAGAAATGTTGTGTGGGATACTATGGAGCATTTTGATGCCCTTGACCTCGAAGCAATTCCAAGAGAGCAGAATAGTTTGGCAGATGAACTTGCGTAGCTGCTACTACTTTCCAGTTATCTGATGAGCTAATTAACGACAAGATCAAAATGGAAGTAATATTCAGACCATCTGTTCCAAATAACTTAGAGCATTGGCAGGTCTTCAATGATGAAAAGTAAGTCATTCGTTTTCTTAATAGTTTGGATGAGTTTGAGGATTTCCGGATAGTTTCTGAGGAGGATGGATCTTTAAATCATGAGCATATCATAAATCCTACTCCTAGGAATGTGGTTTCCTTAGAGCAACATTTTGATCGGCATGATGCCACGAAGCTGAGAGAAGAAAATAAGATGGACCCAGGCGAATATCTCGAGATAAACATTGGTACTTCTGAAAACCCAAAGATCGTTAAAATTGGTAGAGGTACTAGTGTGGAGGAAAGAAAAAGGTTAATTGATTTACTTCGCGAATATCGAGATATTTTAGCCTTTTCTTATGACGAATTATAGGGCTATAGGGAAGATGTCATGGAACATACTATCCCCTTAAAGGATGAAAATGCTAAACCCTTTCGTCAGAAACTTAGGCAAATTAATCCTAAATTAGCCCCCTTGGTTCAGAAAGAACTTGCGAAAATGCTTGCAGCAGGGATTATCGCTCAAATAAGGCATTTGACATGGTGTTCGAATCTGGTGATTGTTAGGAAAAAGAATGGTACGATAAGGCTGTGTGTCGATTTTCGAAACCTCAATCTAGCATGCAAGAAAGATAATTACCCTTTGCCAAACATGGAGACTTTATTGCAAAGAGTAACCGGTTCTGGAATGATGTCGTTGCTAGATGGTTTTTCTGGGTACAATCAGGTATGGGTTAAGAAGGAAGATCGTCATAAAACCACGTTCACCACACCATGGGGTACCTTTGAATACATCAGAATGCCTTTTGGATTAACAAACGCTGGGGCTACATTCCAAAGGGCTATGGATTATGCCTTCAAAGGGTTAATCGGGAAATTTATTGAAATTTACCAAGATGATCTTACTGTTTTCTCTAAAGATGGTACCAATCATGTAAATCATCTTAGGCAGGTTTTCGATAGATGTAGAGAATACAGGATTTCTTTGAATCCAGCTAAGTCTGTGTTTGGAGTAACGGAAGGGAAATTACTCGGCCATATCATTTCTAAGGAAGGAATCAAAATTGATCCTGAAAGGATTGAAGCAATCCAAAAGATTCCTCTCCCTCATAATCTTAAATCCCTTCAGTCTTTCCTCGGGAAGATAAATTTTTTTAGAAGGTTTATTCCAAATTACGCAGAAATAGCTAAGCCTATTCAAAATCTTCTAAATAAAGATGCAAAATTTGTTTGGCAAGAAGATGGCAAAAAGGCTTTCCAAGAAATCAAATGTGCTATCGCAAGAGCTCCTATCTTAGTTAGTTCCGATTATTCCAAGGATTTCATGATTTTTCTTTCGCTTCCGAAGATACCATTGCTGGTGTCCTGCTTCAAAAGAATAAAGATGGTCACGAGCAGCCTATTGCTTTCATGAGTAGAGCACTTCAAAATTCCGAATTGAAGTACAATACCATGGAAAAACAGGCTTACGCCCTGGTCAAGTCTCTTAAGCACTTTAAAACTTATGTGGGTTATTCTAAAATCATTGCTTTCGTCCCACTTTCTGTTGTCAAGGATATATTAACTCAAACTGATTGCTTAGGGACGCGTGCTAGGTGGGTTACTAAAATACAGGAATATGATTTAGAGATCAGACCCACCAAGCTGGTCAAAGGCCAAGGTTTAGCTCAGATGTTAACTGAAGGTAACGAAAAGACTCTTGGTTTGTTCTGTCTTAGCGATCTATCTTCGCCGGAGTTGCAAAGATTAGGAGAGCATGAGTGGTACAAGGACATAGTTTATTACTTGATGAATCTTGCATGTCCTAACCATTTAGTCACTCATAAGAGAAGGGCTCTTAGACTAAAAGCCACTAAGTATTGCCTTATGAAGGATGGCCTTGGATGGAGAAATCCTGAGGGCATAGTGCTTAGGTGTGTTGACGACGTTGAGTCCAAGAAATTAATCTCTGAGTTTCATTCAGGATTTTGTGGTGGTCATTATGCTGCTAGAACTACCGCCCACAAAATCCTGAGAGCTGGCTATTATTGGCCTTCAATCTTTTCTGATGTGCACAAGTTTGTTAGAGCCTGTCAAGCCTGTCAACTATTCACTGGGAAACAGAAGCTTGCTGCCCTGCCTTTACAACCTGTCATTGTAGAGGCACCTTTTCAGCATTGGGGTCTGGACTTCATAGGGGAGTTCCATGAAAATTCTAGCAATGGCTACTCATGGATTTTGACTGCTATGGATTATTTTACTAAATGGGTTGAAGCCATTCCTGCTAAGAATGCCACTGAAAAGGTTATTATGGATTTCATTGAAAATAACATCATTACTAGATTTGGTGTCCCTGCTAAGATCACTACTGACAATGCCAAAGCTTTTAGTTCTTTAGAGTTTTCATCTTTTTGTTTCAAGTATGGCATTGTCTTATCTCATTCGTCAAATTACTATCCTCAGGGTAATGGTCTCGCTGAATCAAGTAACAAGAATCTCATAACCATTATCAAGAAGATAGTAGGAGATAATAAGAGATCATGGGACAGCAAAATCAAGTATGCTTTATGGGCAGATAGAATCACTAAGAAAAAAACTACTGGTAAATCTCCCTTTGAATTAGTTTATGGCTTGGATGTAACTTTAACTGTGCACCTCAAATTGCCAACTTATCAGCTCCTCCAGAATTTTTCTACTAATAAAGATGTTATTGAGAATAGAATAGATCAGATTGTGGAGTTAGATGAAGCTCGTAGGACAGCGTTTGATACCATATGTAAAAATCAATCTAACATTAAGAAGAGCTTTGATAAATTTTCTCGATCTAGATCTTTGCAGGTGGGAGATATGGTATTGCTTTGGGAACACAAGAATGAGAAACCAGGAAAACATAAGAAGTTTGACAGTTTGTGGTTGGGACCTTACATCATTCGAGATATAGCTGGACCAAACTCATTCCACTTGAGCAGACTGGATGGCGAACCACTTGATCTACCAGCGAATGGCCAAATGCTCAAGCTGTTCTTCAAAGATGATATCTGATGCCATAGGGCATCCTTTGTATTGTATTTCTATCCCTACTCCTTGTCATTTCAGCATTTCATTTCTGTTTTAGATTAGATTTACTTTTCATAGTTAAAGAGCTTCTATCTTTTATGTGCTTAAATGTTATATGATGATTTTTGAATGGACGCTACTTATTTCTGTTGTGTGTTGCGTGGATGCAGATTCTGGATTCTCACATTCCTACAGTGCAGCAACATGTCCCCAAGTAGAGCCAGATGTTGACCACTACCGGTCAACTGCCCATAGCAGTACACCCCCCTTTTCTTTGCAAAAAGGGTAGCGCTTGATCGACATGCCCGTGCCATTCTACAGTCATCGACAGCTTGATCAATTTATGTTGTAAACCCAGTCTGCATGTATAAATTGTAAATAATCTTAGCAGATATGAGTCATGTCTATAAATTGCCTAGGTGGACCTAATTTTCTAAGTGATAATCTACGTTCCGGAAGGTTTTTCGTCTCACCGATCCATGATCGGCAGAGTTTTCCTTCAGCCTAACCCCAAAGCCGGGATGGATTTTGCCATTAGAATCTTAGGAGAATCCTAGTGTGTTAATCTGCTAGATTATAGTTGTGTCGCAGAACTGGGTGGTTTATGAGGGTCTATGTCAAATGGGTTTTCCCCGCTTGGGATGTAAAGTTGTAAAATTCTTGATGTAAAGTGTCTTGAGGATTAAGAAATGTTTTAATCCCCTCATAAGTCCCAAGTCCTAGGTCCTAGGTGATTTTCCCAAAAGCTAAGTTCAAGGATCCATTTAAAAAATAAATTAAAAAATAATAAATAAAAAAAAAACCTAAAAATAATAAAATAATAATATTTTGAGTAAATAAATGCAGAATTTCAATTTTTTAATACATTAAAAATTCGACAGATGAGATCAAGAGATATCTTGATCCTCATTGATGGTCGAGATCATTTTGACGTGGATCACTTGAACTAGCTGTTGGGATCTTTTCCTTTAAATAGGGTGCTAGGGGTCATTTGAGATCATTCGATCTTGGAGTCTTGTGCTGAAGAAGCTCTCTTGTAAACTTTTCTGGTGCTAATAAAGAAAGACTTTGGGTTTAAAATCTTGCTGGTGTTACTCTCTGGAAGTGCTGTGAGCTATTTTATTTTCTGCATATTTTGATTTTCAGCCATTAGTAACAGCTTATTATAGAGTATTGTTGAGCACAGGTATCTTGTTCACTTGCTAGGGTTTGAATGGTATTAGGTTTTCTGAAGTAATGGCAGGTATCTCCATTGCTTTTTGAGATCTAGTATTATTTTTCTCTCTTTATTGATGGTTGAAGTGAGCTGTGCAGGAAACCCTTATCGAAGAAGATCAGTGGGCGTTTGGGGAAGTTTTCGTCTGAACCAATCAACTCCCGCAAGCATTTTCTTGCAGAGCCCAGCTAGTTTTGATCCTGGGTTTATCATTTAGTCTATTTTTCTGAATTTGCATGAGAGATTTTCTGAAGTTTTTCATAGTAAATCTGATATTCTGAAAATATAACTGATTATCATTGGTAAATCTGGCTGTTAAAGAGTAAAAAGTTGTAAATTTTTTTTAGTTGATCTAGGGTTTAAATTTTGTTTTATACGCATATTTATTTTCCTTCCTTCTGCAGGTTACAGGTGCTGGTAATTGAGAAATTTTTTTTTGGGGGTTTCATCAATAAAATCTGAAGCAGGGAAAGCTTAAATTTTTTCAGGGTTCTCTGAGTTGTTGTTCTACAAGCGTGCCGAAATCTATCAGCAAACCTGCAATCAACAACAAATACACCATACGTTCCACCAACGTTTTGCTGTTCAGTGAGGCCTCTCACGCTGCCGCTGCCAGAACATCCGTGGGCTTGCATTGGATCCACGCAAAAAACGTTGAGGCTCTATACCCTCGCTGCTGTGTCCTCACTCGTCGTGGTCAAACTGCAAACGATCTCTGCCCGCCGTTGAAGAAATCCGCTAAGAAAAAAAAACGTATCCATCTGCTGCTCCAGCGTCCTGCGGTTGCGTTTCTCGCCACGCATTACCTGCACCTGCTCAAACAAAAGTCGTTGAAGCTCTCAGAGATGGGTAAAAGTTTCGATCCATGCGTTTGCAGTAAGAGTGTTGATCAAATCGTTTTTACGCTGTTAAATTCACGTATGCGTGTTCCCCTTTCCGTTTTGCGTAGGAAGCATTTTTTTTTTGTTTTAGTTTCATCGTAAATGCAACTGCAGCCACTCACATTTAGATTTTAATTTTATCATAGTTTAGTTTAGATTTAATTAAGTTTCGTTGTTTCCCTTTGGGCTTTAACTTTTAAATATATAAAATATAAAGGGTCCCGTTTTGGTTTTTAAATTAGGATTTTAGATTTATAATTCTAGTTTTAGTTCAAATTTTATTTATAACAAATATAAAATTCCTAATTTTTTTTTCTTTTCTTATACTTTAGGTTTGAGACTTTAATTTAGATTTGATTAAAATTAGATTTTAGTTTTGTTTTAAAAAATCATAAAAAATTCATAAAAGATTTCTTTTCTTATGGTTTAGGTTTATTTTCTTAGTTAGAGGTAAATAATAATTTTTTTTTTGAGAAGACTTAACGAAGTTCTTAGAAATTTCATTTTGGAAAATTTTGCAGTTGTTTATGTTCCATTACTCTATGGCTAAATGTACTTAAAGGTTTAATTAAAGTTAGCTGTGTGAAAGTTGCAACTGACCAGCATTTAAATTCTATGATCCTTTAAAGCATTTAAATTTTCTTTGAGTTCAATTGCTGGATCATCTTTAAAGCATTGTGGTTTTACTGGATATCTTGCATCGTTCAGGTTGTTTGATGGTAAATGATTGTTGTACATGGTTTACATCTCTGCAACTCACTGTTTAAACATCAAACCCACAAGGCATTGGTCTTTTAACTTAACAAAATCAACTTAGTGCTTGTTTCTTCGTGTCTCCCAACCCAATTGGTCGACAGTTGGTCTTCATCACCTCATAGGGTCTACCCCCCTTAGCCACGGGAGAAAGGCTTAAACGGAGAGATCGGGGATCAGAGTGGCAGCCCCTGGTCTGAGCGTTGTTGTGTCAATTTGCGCGACAACAGGACCATTTTGCATTGGGAACCATGAATTGCCTTGGGAAACGTGAAAGTTGTCACAAGAGATTGCTACGCTGTCAGAGTTGTCATGAATAATACTGTACCAAGGCCAAAGTATCCCTATAGAGCATATAAACACCAACCATGTGGAATGACATCGGTGCACATTGACGTAGGTTGGATTTTGGCCCATACGCAGACGATCACCCCTACAAATGCAGGTTCCCATCCTCATCAGAAGTCCAACAAGGTTCTCCGATTTGATTAGGGACGAGATTACTTAAGTGAAGCTTTCAAGGGACAAGACATGTTCAAACCAAAACAAAAATGAGACAGACTCAAATTGACAAGACATAGGTCTAGGATACCTAATACATAACCTTGTTGTCACTTAAATTGTACAGGCACTGTGACAACGACTCAACGCAGAGGCTGTTACTCTAATCGCTGCCCTCTCCGTTCTAGCTGTCTCCCAACAACAGGCTACGGGGGGTAGTTCCTATGAAATGAGAGAATGCAAGACTCATTGACAACCAACAAGTCCAGGAGACATGATAGAATGGCCTAACCACTTGGTTGATTTTAGAAGTTTTAAAGATATGATTAGATTTATATATGAGACCAGTGCCTTATGGAGTCAACAACTTGCTTTAGATCGGTTAGAGACCAAATGTCCAAATGAACAACTGCTGCTTAAGGAATGCTCATCTATCCTATATGAGATGCAAACCTTATGATCTAGGTGAAATGCGCAATATTTGTTAATTTTAACTATATGTCTAACTAAATATTTCCCTTAATCCTTATCTATTTTGAGGCCAGTCTCAAGAGTGGCAAAGAGAAGGCAAAATAGGCAAAGGCTTGGCTAATGATATCTCCTGTTGAAATCTAACGTACCTTGTGCCTATGGTGCTGCAGACACTGTGGCTTTGACGATTGCAAAGCCACTGTTTTAACCACTAGAGACGGTCTAGTGTTCGCAAGCAAGAGATGAAGGGTGTTCCTATATTTCTATCAACCAAGTTTATGCTTAGAGGTAAGTTAGTTAGTGCAAATCTAGGTCTAGAATGCAATGCAAGATGACTTGAGGGCTCTTGAGTTAAGATTGTTTACAATTTTAAGTACTTAGTTATGATTATATTATGACAAAGAGTACTTGACAATAAATAAGCGACAATCTTAAACACAAGATAATTGCTCAATTACAATAGTGTTCAAGGGATGTAAAGATAACCAAGAGATAATTGTTTGAGTAAATAAATGAGATTAATGCTCTTCACAATGATCTACCAATATGCCAAAGATTAAATTTGTCATCCACAATAGATCTTTACCATGAAATGATAGCGACAATGATGGCAAGTAAAAGAGGCTAGAGCACTTATTACCAAGAGCAATTAACCAAGGTTCTTATTGACACTATACAATATAATACAAAAATCAAGAGATCGCTCACAATTTGGATGTTCTTTAAGCACAATTACCCATTAGATGTAAAACAATTAGATCTTCAATGTGACAATACTAACCATTCAAGGTGAATTTAGATCTTTGAGATTAATGTGTCAAGCGAGTGAGCTTATTAAGTGTAAAGTTGTAACTTTGAAGCTTATGAAACAAACAAGAGACAATAATGTGTTAGTATTCTTATGAAATAACTTCACCAATTGCCAAATTACTTCAGCAACTCAATGTAAACAATATAGACAATGTAAACAACTTTTTCCACAGTGAGCTATGCTTATCAATAACAAACTTATGTTCAAATAATCTTAAGTGAACAAAAACTTAATTCTTATGACAGCAGTAAGTGAATTCAATTTAGAGCACTTAGGATGCAAAATATGAGATGCCTATGAGTGCAAAAATGCAAACGAAGTAACCCAATATCAAGCCACTTAGCCAACACAAGATTTTCAATGATCTAAGCTTCCTTTAAATGTCAATGTCACTGCCATATATCAGACCCTATTATGCACCTCAAAACAGTAAGACAGTCATCAAATTTTCATGAAACATGCTAAACAGTGAATGCCCAATTTTTATAACTGACTTAGAAAATATGTTAAGTGTTTTATTCATTATTTCTGCCACTTTTATGAGAATTTCACCACTGTAAATGAAAGATCAGATGGCTGTAATGTGAAACAGTGAGGAGATGAGGGTTTAGAAATCAAACCAATAGGCCCTTTGGGCTTGGAGATCTTGTCCAAAACTCGAGAAACCACTTGCAATCACCAAAGTTAGAGGCAAAAATTGAACGATAACCAATGAATGACTGAAAGAGGCGAGGGAGGCTGGGAAATGTTGAAGAATCAAGGGCAATTAGGTTTAGTGTGATTCTTCTTGACTTGATAACAATCTATGGAGTCTTTTTAATTTTTCTTGTTAGCTTAATCTTCTTCTTCTTCTTATTAATGCATGTGTGTGTACTTCATCAAAATGCTACCAAAAACATAAGAACTAGAACACAAGATGTTGGCTCTCTGCCAAGGCCAAAACCTTTCTTCTCTTGAGAGCAAAACCCTTTGGTAAGTTTCTCTTATTGAAGGTTCTTATTGATCAATGCCAAACCCTAGACCCTTGTCAAGAATATCCTCCAAGCACAAGTCAAGTCCTTCCTTCTTCCTGCACTTTGTTTTCCTGCCACTTTGTCCTCCTTCTTTTGGCACTTCGTTCCCTGACACTTCATTCGCCTACTTCTTTCGACAATTGGTGATAAACCTTCTTATGCTTAGTTCTAGAAGAGATATTTCTCCTTGATCCTTAGTGAACTCTTTCACATAAGATGAGGCCTTCCTCCTCTTAACCAACCGAGCTCCTTCTTGATGTGAAGTTGCAGACTTGATGTGACAGCACTTCAGCCCTAGTTTTTCGCCTGTGTGGGAGGTTTCCCTTAGGTTTTGACCCTTTTCTTATTCGCTTGAGAGAGTCTCTTCTTCGCTATAGTGGGAGGCCTTGTAGGCCTTAGTTTCTAGCCCAAACAATGAGAGATGAGCAACTTTGATGTTGCTGCTGTATTGACTGCAGACAACCCTCCTTTTCCTCACACGTGTGACTGCAATTCACCCTAAAAGAGTCCTTTAGACTTTGGTTATGTCTCCTCCTTCTTCGCTGCACTAGAGGCTCCTTATGCTTGGCTTCTTTCACTCTTTTCTCGACTTCTCTAGCTCGCTGATTTCATAGGTGAGTTTCTTGTTGTTGAAAGAGTGGACAAGCTCTATATATAGTGGATTGTGCCTCCCTTAGGCCGACTTGAGGCCAGTAGGTCGACTTGTCGACTCGTTGCATGGAGAAGACTTGTTGTCTCTTCTTCGCTATAGTGGGAGGCCTTGTAGGCCTTAGTTTCTAGCCCAAACAATGAGAGATGAGCAACTTTGATGTTGCTGCTGTATTGACCGCAGACAACCCTCCTTTTCCTCACACGTGTGATTGCAATTCACCCTAAAAGAGTCCTTTAGACTTTCTCCTCCCTCTTCGCTGCACTAGAGGCTCCTTATGCTTGGCTTCTTTCACTCTTTTCTCGACTTCTCTAGCTCGCTGATTTCAGAGGTGAGTTTCTTGTTGTTGAAAGAGTGGACAACCTCTATATATAGAGGATTGTGCCTCCCTTAGGCCGACTTGAGGCCAGTAGGTCGACTTGTCGACTCGTTGCATGGAGAAGACTTGTTGACTTTGCTTGGAGGTATTCTCTTGACTCTAATACATAAACATACATGGTGTGACATGCCCTTAAGGTCTTCAACATTTTCTTTTGACTTTTTGACTCACCTATAGCACTTAACATGTGCTAGACCCATTTCAATGAGCAAGAAACTCATTGTCATATATTATAAAAATAATATTTCTTTTCTTGAATAAGTACAAATATCAAAAGTACATTTATGAAGATCGAACCTAGTTACATTTCCTTCAACACTCCCTCTTAACTAGGGAGGTATTCATACAACATTACAAGGTGTTTGGCTATGTTTCAATCTTGAAGAATTCACATAAGAGAAACCGGATTGGCAATCCATCTGTTATAGTATCATATCAATCAACGTTGTCATAGTGCAAGGCCTTGACTAACAACTCCATCTCTCCATGAGACCATGAGCTACAATGCTGGTAAGACCAATGATTTATAGACACCTTCATCATTGTCTCTCAAGATACATACCCACCTGGGTGTTCACTCAGTATGACCTTCTAGGACTATTCTTATCTTGGGTTCCTAGCCCTCAAAGAATATCGATCCTCTTGCCTACTCTTGTCTTGGTTGCCCTACACATCCTCAAAGAGTATTAGATGCCAGATGATTACCCAATCCTCCCATTCATTCTTCCCAAGTGAAGACAAGAATGTTGTGTCTATCACTTCCTCTCAATTTGAGGAAGACATGCCCAAGTATCCTCTGACAAGGTACTTGTCCAAGTTCCTTTGTAATTGGGAACTTGTTATAACTCCCTCTTAGCTAGGGACTTGTCCATTCGTTAGCAACTTCTTCTTCGTGGGTCCTTCAACTGCTTGATCTTCTTCTTTCCTTCGATGCCATGAAGTCTTTGTTTGAACTTCTTCTTGGTAGCGCACCATCCATCGATCACTTTCCTTCCTTTTTTGTCATGTCATTGCTTCCTTCGTGGAAAGTGGCAACCTTGTCATATTTCAGTTTCTATTGTCATCTGGCTACTCCTTTGTCATCTTGTCCATGCTTCAAAATACTCTTCTCTTGGATGCTTTGTTGAACTTGCTTGTTCCCATGCTTCGGTCGAGTAGCCCTTCATGACTTCATCCTGTTATTGCTTCAACATTAAGTTTTGCTGGATGGATTTCTTCATCATGACATCTTTGTAGAGTAGAATCAGTTATCTGGACCTTTTGTATCTCCAAGGCCTTCATAGGTGTCGACGGACTTTCCTTCTTTTGTTAGAGTTGACCTGCCTTCTTTCGGGAGATATCTTCGAAGTATCTTGTTAGATAGTGATTCTTGGTGATCATTGTGTTCTTCACATGCTTGATCTCTTTCTTCATTTGCTTCTTCTTGGATAAATTGGTCAACTACCTTCTACTTCTTGAGGGAGCACTTCTTTATTGCTAGTTTCTAGGACTAGTCAGCATTCCTTCTTGCTTCCTAGTCAACAATCTTATACTCCTTATGTGAGTATTTCCTTTTGTTGACCTTCATTGCATTGTAGTACATGCCTTCGAGCATGTCATTGGTGAAAAAGATTCTTTCATACTTGATCATGTCATAGAACTATTCCCATGACTCAATAATGTACATATGATAACATGACTAAACGTTGATGCATACATACCTCATGTTGATTCTCCTTTGATCATTTTGGCTTCATTTGTTCGTCATTGATATGGCCCTTCTTGCTCCACCTTAGCTTGCCTGCATATCATCCTTTTCTTGAATCCCATGAATGGGAAACATTTGCTTCTTATTCATGAATCTTCTTTTGAAGATTCCATCATAGGATCTTGAAGATCCTTACCCTGCAAATGTTTATTTCCTTTTGATGATGGAGGTCTTCTAAGATTCTTAATCATGATCAATTTTCTTTCATTGTGGTTGAGGTACTATTCTAGGTAAGCTCCTTCTACATGAATATCTTGAGCTATATCTACCATGGTTCTATATGCTAGAAGATATCTCTAACCATGCATTTTGTTCTCATTTATAAATGCTCTTTCTACATGAGTATCTAGAACTCTATGTACTTCATGCTGCTAGATTCTAGAAGATGTTTCTAGCTATGCAATTTTATTCTATTCCTACATGCTCCTATCCTACTCAAAACTTTGAAAGAAGACTTTAAGTAAAGAGTTTGACTTAGTCATAGTAGAGATCTGGAGGATCTTCCTTCTTTTGCTTCTTTTCTTCTTCTTTCACCTCTTGAGTCATGTGAGCTTCTTCCCTTTTTCTTTTGTTGTTGTTGTCCTTCTTTAGTTTAGGACAATTCCTCTTGTAGTGTCCATATTCTTGGCATCCATAGCATTGGATTTTGGACATATCTTTGTTGTTTGTTCTTCGTGGATCAAATTTGCCAAATTTTCCCTTTTTTTTGCCATGGTAGCAAATGCTTGCTCCTTTGATCCCACATCTTCCTTGGCTTTGAGTCTGGTTTCCTCTGTTTTGCATAGAGAACATTTCACTTAGTATGGTAGCTTCCTTCTTGGCATATATGATTGATGTGAAGTTGCCCCAATCCTCAGGTAGAGCATTGAGTACTACAATTGTCATTTTTTTGTCGGACATGACTTCCCCTAGCTCTTGAAGTTGATCTCTCATCTCAGAGATATTCATGAAGTAGGGAGCTATTCCTTCCTTTGATATGTTCATCTTGTACAATTCATTTCTTAGATATATCACTTCTCTAGCTGTGGTTACCGAGAATAGCTCTACTAATTTCTTTTGATGTTTCAAATTTGGAGACATAAGGAATGAGAGAGTCCTTGATAGATTCTATTAGAATCCTTTGACCTCTTGTCTCATCCTTATTGTACTTGGCTAAGGCTTGGGTTTTTTCCTTAGCAGGGATAGAGATATTCCCTTTGACATGTTCTAGGAGATCATTCTCCTTTAGAAGTAAATCAATGCTCTTCTTCCATGCAACAAAGTTATTGGTACCTACCAATTTGTTGCTTTCCTTGCAAAACGACATTGATGTATATTCAGAAGGGGACATATACTTACTTGATAGATTTTTAGATGTAAAGGATTTGCTTTCTCCTTGAAGACTTGATGGCTTGCCTTCCTAGGATCTTGATGTTCTTCATGTTGCCTTCTCCAAGTGGACTTGCTTGATGACTTGTAGATGACGTAGGTCCCTCTTTGATCTGCTCTTCTTTGTGGGTACCTTTATGTAAGGCTCTTCTTCTTGCTTTGTAGTCTTCCTTGATGAATGATAGATGGTAGACCTTCTTGTCCTTGAAGTGATTGAGACTTCTTGGCTTGATGCTTCAACTTTGTAGATGTCCTTCCTTGATGAGTCACCTTATGAGTGTTCTTGAGATGCCCTTTCCTTGATGTGTCACCTTAGCTCTGATACCATGTTGAAGAATCAAGGGCAATTAGGTGTAGTGTAATTCTTCTTGACTTGATAACAATTTGTGGAGTCTTTTTACTTTTTCTTATTAGCTTAATCTTCTTCTTCTTCTTATTAATGCGTGTGTATTTCATCAAATTGCTACCAAAAACATAAGAACAAGAACACAATATGTTGGCTCTCTGCTAAGGCCCAAACCTCTCTTCTCTTGAGAGGAAAACCCTTTAGTAAGTTTCTCTTATTGAAGCTTCTTATTGATTAATGCGAAACCCTAGACCCTTGTCAAGAATATCCTCCAAGCACGATTCAAGTCCTCCCTTCTTCCTGCACTTTGTTTTCCAGGCACTTCGTCCTCCTCCTTCCAGCACTTTGTTCCCTGACACTTCATCCTTCTACTTCTTTCGGCAACTGGTGATAAACCTTGTTATGCTTAGTTCTAGAAGAGACATTTCTCCTTGATCCTTAGCGAACTCTTTCACATAAGATGATGCCTTCCTTCTCTTAACCAACTGGGCTCCTTCTTGATGTGAAGTTGCAGACTTGATGTGACAACACTTCAGCCCTAGTTTTTCGCACGTGTGGGAGGTTTCCCTTAGGTTTTGACCCTTTTCTTCTTCACTTGAGAGAGTCTCTTCTTCATTATAGTGGGAAGCCTTATAGGCCTTAGTTTCTAGCCCAAATAATGAGAGATGAGCAACTTTGATGTTGCTGCCGTATTGACCGCAAACAACCCTCCTTTTCCTCGCATGTGTGACTGCAATTTACCCTAAAACAGTCCTTCAAACTTCGGTTATGTCTCCTGCTTCGCTGCACTAGAGGCTCCTTATGCTCGACTTCTTTCACTCTTTTCTCGGCTTCTCTAGCTTGCTGATTTCAAAGGTGAGTTGCTTGTCGTTGAAGGAGTGGACAACCTTTATATATACAACACTGTCCCTCCCTTGGGTCGACTTTAGGAAAGTAGGCCGACTTGAATTTTCTTCATCGTTTTTGCTCCTTTTGGTGATGTCGTTGCATGGAGAAGACTTGTTGACTTTGCTTGGAGGTATTCTCTTGACTCTAATACATAAACATACATGGTGTAACATGCCCTTAAGGTCTTCAACATTTTCTTTTGACTTCTTGACTCACTTATAGCACTTAACATGTGTTAGAACTATTTCAATGAATAAGAAACTAAGTTACTAGGATTCGGATCCGGATACGGATACGGATCCGGATTCGGATACGGATCCGCCAGTTTTTTGAAAACCCAGGATCCGGAAACGGCAAAGAAACAACAAGTACAAGCAAATATAAAATATTTTATAATTTTTAAAATTAAAATTTATATAAATATAAAAATAAAAACCAAATTTATACAAATATAAAAATAAAAACATATGCTAATTTTTTAATATATAATTTTTACATACTATAAATAATTATTATATATATAATTCTGAATGTATCATTTATAAATATTAATTAAACGCTGATAAATTAAAAAGCACTTACATTAGTTTAATTAAAAGCACTAATCATCATTAAAAAGCACTGGTCATCTTTAAACTAATGTAAACGCTGATAAATTAAAAAAAATTAGCACGGCTGTGTAAACCCGGAATCGTTACAATTGTTTTACTTTTTCGCTTTTTCGGTTTTAAGTTCTGCGGGTTCCGGTGTTTGACATTCCGAGCAGTAAGGCAGCAGTAACACTCCGAGCAGTAAGGCAGCAGTAACATGGTAACACTCCGAGCAGTAAGGCAGCCGAGCAGTAACATTCCGTAAGGCAGCCGAGCAGATCGGGGTTCCGTCGAGAGAATCCGAGGTTTCGGTCGTTCTGAGCCGACACAATAATAGCAATAGTATTCGAAAACCCTCAGCGTTGCAGAGGATTTTGTTGTAGCTCTGTGGGGAAGATTATTTCAGAACCCCACGCAGGAATTCTGTGAGCCGGCTCATCCATTCTCATTGCATGCAGGAAGTCATTCTCTGCATTCGACCACATTTTATACGTTTCCGGGAAGGACGAGCCGTTTCAAAAATATGCCATCCGCCACGTGCCGTTTTTTATACGTATTTCTCCGTATCCGGATCCGGATCCGTATCAGATCCGAGGATACAGAGATCTCTGACCAGCGGCTGCCGGATCCGGTAACATAGATAAGAAACTCATTGTCATATATTATAAAAATAATATTTCTTTTCTTGAATAAGTACAAATATCAAAAGTACATTTATGAAGACCGAACCTAGTTACATTTCCTTCAACAGGAAAAGGGCAATGCTAGGCCCTAAAGGGTTAGAGAGGGGTTGCAAGGCCAAATAGGCCTGCGGCTAGGGAAGCGAGGGCGTTAAGGCCTACGATAAGGCCAGAAGAGGCCTTTTGGTCTTGTGGCAAGGCTGAGGAGGGAAGATGAGAGGGAGAAGAGGGCAGATGGAGTAGAGGAAGGCCGAGATTGGCCTGCAACAGGGGCAAAGCAACCTCAAAGGGCTTGCGACAGAGGGTTAGAGAGAGGCTGAGGGCCTTAAGGGCATCCCCAAGCCCACAACAAGGGAAAAGGAGGCAGGCCGAGGGTGGAAAAGGCCTGCGACCAAGGGAAGTAGCACTAAAACGTTGACGGAAGGGAGGATAAGGCCCACGACAAGGGCCCATCAGGCCTTAGGGCTTGACGGCAAGGCCTTCAAGGCCTATTCAAGCCCATGACTAGCCAAGGAAAGGGAAAAAGGAGTTGTGGCTAGGATTAGGAGGATTGACACTGGGCCTAGGAAGCCCTATAAAAAATTCAAATTCCTGCATAAATGAATCTCATTTCAGATCTTCAAAAATCGTCCAAATTCATTGCAAAATCTTGGGATGCTGGCCCTATAAATTTTATGGAGACTAGAGCCTACCCTCAAGGGCATAGATCCAGTTTTCTAGCTCAAAACCCCAGCAAAATCTTCTCAAATAGCTTTAGTCTCACTTGCACAAATGAGATAAAAAATTTCCCCAAAAACCCAATATATATAAAATGAAAAAAAAATCCCCAAACCCTAATCGCTACAAAACAAGGGTTAGAAAATATTTACAAGATTTATTTTATAAAATCTGTACAATATCTACAAATATACAATGCTTGTAAAATGAGATTTGTTTAGAAATTAACTTTTAAATAATGGCAATAGATCATTGTGTTTCGAAAAGTTATAGCATTAACCACAACCTTTACGAAGTAAGAAAATCACATAAAAATTCCTAGAGTCCAAACAAGGTCAACTTTTCTCCGAAGTCTATGAACTTGGAGCCCAAGGGCCGGTGTACCTACAAATATCTATATATTTCTTCAAGCAAACTTGTTAGACATATGGTGAATCAAATCACCTAAGATAGACCCAAAATCTACCAATAGAATGTTCTTATCACCAACAAATGAAATAACACGCTTATATAAAAATTTAGCACAATATAGGAAAACACATAACCAACATGTACAACAGATCAATGGACAAAGAACACCATTAAATGAATCCCAAAGTCTTTTTATTATGATATTCAAACATTCCCAGTAGAACAAAGGATCAATACTAGCATTACAAAATTACATAGACCAGAATCAGAATTTTCATCATGACTTGAGAAGCAAAATGACTTCTAATTTATAGATAAATCTTCCAAGTGGAAAATATCAGCTAGTTGGCTTGATCCTTGTCAAAATAATCTCGACCATTGATAAACGCTTATGATCTTTTAATCTCCACCATTGATAATATTTATTTTGAGGAGTTTTCTAACTTCTCACAAAACCCATTTTTTATTTAATTTTTTGGATTAATTTCTTCAAAAATTTGACTTTGACTTAACCACCAAGGTCCAAGGGCTTAATTCTTCTTAAAAAATCTATTTTTGTCTTGGTGGAGGACCTCCAAAAATCAACTTCTTTTTGACCCACGAATTTTTTGGCCATTTTCCACTTGGAGAAATTATTTTTTCTAAAATTAATTTTTTGACTCTAAATTAATTAATTTTCTGGCTTAGGATTTTATTTTATTTATTCTAGAAAAATTAATTAGTTGACACTAGAGGGGATTAATTATTTTTTTCACCCTCAAATATTTTAGCTATGGTGTCTAAGTATGAGGGATCATGCACTAAAATATTTTTTACATTAGACAATTACAAATTCAACTCTCAAAGGAGGAATACCCATTCGTTATAGATCCTCAAAATAGTTACCCAATTCCGTGACACAATATGATCTAGTAGACCAAGTAATCTATAATAAAATAATTTAGCCAAATAGCTCAAATTATTCCCAAACCACTTTTACAAAGATTCGATATCACACTAGGGCTTACCTAACTCCTTATCAATGAATTGCACCCTAGCTTTGGGGTTTAAGTTGGAGGAAAAACTCTACTGATTATCTGTGTTTAGAAACACACATAATGCGGTGAGGTTAAAAAGCCTCCTAGGATGAAATTTGTCTCCAAAATCATAGGCTTACTTAGGTTTTTACATAATTAAATGGTCGTACTAGCATCATTTACGTTACAATTTGCAGAAATAGGGTTTACAATGATACATCAAAGTGCTAGATTGGAGTATCCCCAATTTTGATTTTCTACATTAGAGACGATTTTTGGAAGAGGGGGTAATTCCGGCATTGGGACTTAGGAGGAAATAGGGAACTTGCAGCTTTAATGGAGAGTGAGGACCATAAGGAGAGAAATTCGACCCAAGTGGCAATTCACACTAGTGAGAAGAGAGAAGAAAAGGAAGGAGTGCAAATTAGTGGAAGGTGGGGACCACCAAGGGAGAGAGGGCCAACAATTATAAATAGATCTTGGGGGCTTCCATTTGGTATCTTTGATCATTTTACAAATCAACTCTAGTTCTCTTGAGCTGCTTAGCCAAGACAACCCGTCTTGTTTAGCACAAGGAATTCCCAAGCAGGAATTCCAACCTCTCTTTCGGTGAACTTCGAGTGTCACCCTAAGGAGGAATTTTTGAACTCAATAGGAGGTAAATTTGCTGGAGATTGTGGTACCTTTTAGCGCATTCCTCAATGTCATATCCCCATTTGTATTCTTCTTCATAGTACAACCAGGGTGGATTTCCAGGACAGGGGATGGCCAGGTCAGTGGAGCAGGTTTATGTCATCAGGGGTCCCGATGGAGTTTTTATGGGATTTGATGGCATTCGCTTGGCATATTCCATCATCAACACAATTTGCCTTTCGTTCCGTTGCATCCCGACAACTTTAAAAAATCAACATTATTATTGGGCATAACTTAATTAATTATGCTTGAGGTGGCATTCCAGAGAGATTAATTGATAGAACAACTCAGTGTAATAGCTCGTTGGAACCGAAACGAGATCTACATGACGGGATTTTTGGATATGAGTTTCAGTGACCTGAGGAGACATGGTGGCCAATTTACCCTTTTCTCGCATTAAAAAGAATATTTTAATTAAACTAAAAGAGGGAAAAGTGCTCCATGATTAAAATAATAATAAAATAGAAGGTTCTAGAGGGGTCCATCAGATCTATAAAATAGGAGGATGAGGCCATTGGAGGACATCTTGGATTGAGCATTGTTTCTTGTATGAGAAAATGAGAACCCAGTTCTCTACTTCATTGGTAGCCTTAGGATGGAAACCCTCGGGTGATTTAGAGAGATTGGGCGAGCACCCATCTTCCCTTGGTGGATCCATTCAAGATTCACAGGTTGCAGTTATTTGATTTTTAGTGTGTTTTGGGAGGCCCATTGTGGCATTATTGTAGATCTGTTGAGGCCAACTATCTCAGCTATTTTGTTATTCCAGCATGTAAAATCCCAGTTCATATATTATAATAAAACTGAGATTGTTTCTGCTTATCGTGTTATAGAATTGCATGCATTTTACATGTTCTATTTTACGTGACAATCTTTTGTTTATGAATAGAATTTTTATCTGGAGATTTTCTAATTTAAAATTTGAATTGTTCCAAATTTATTTCAATTGGGACATTACAGTGGTATCAGAGCCTTGATCTTGACTCAACCTGCAGATTTTCAGTGTTAATTGCTGCTATTATGGTGCAAGGGTTTTGGGATTATTCCATTTTGTCGGAGTCATAATTTTATTGCAGAACAACTCGGAGAAAATCAAAGGATTCAGACACCTGTTGATCAAAGGATTATCAATGCATGGGACAGTTTACACAACAATCTGGAACCGTTCCAACAAGGATATTGGTGGCAGATTAGAAGTTGCCTTTGATCGGAGTCGGGTACCTTTAACTCGTTGGATCATCATGTGAACCTTCGGCATGGGCCAAAAACATTGATTGAATTCATTGTTGTTGGTATTCTCTGGAGTGGTCCCTGTGGAGCTAAGTCACTTAACATGGGGATTTGGGATTCGTAGGATATGGGGATTCGAGCGTCGGATTCGGACACGTAAACCCCGCGGAACAGGACACATAGGATTCGTTATATATTATTTTATTAAATATATATATATATATATATATATATATATTAAAAATTAGATATTTCTTACACAAATTCTAATTAATGATACAAATTCATTGATTTCAAACATAGATCTTCATCTATAGCATGCATAGTACATACAAAATTCAAATACATGTCAGTGGTCGCGTAAATCATGATTCATAAATGAAAGACAACTTACAACTACAAGATAGTAAGATAAAGACACTGACAATTGTAGTTTTCTCATTAAGTCATCAAATCAAAATGTGTTAATAGGTAGTTCTGGTGAAATGCCAATGGCAAATAGAAATAGAAAATATAAAACAACTATAGGTATACAAGCCTCAAGGCAATAGGTAGCCCATGACTCATGAGTCATCAATCCTCATAGTCATCATCAGAATCAGCATCAATGTCCTCATCATCATGGTCACCACTGCTCTCCTCTGCATCCTCCTCCTCCCCTGTATCCATAGTCGCCTCTGCATCTGTTGATGTGGAGGATGACCCCTCTAAAATATCACTGTCATCAAATCTAACAGGCTCTAGCACTGGATCATTGAGATCCATGTTGGCCAATGCCAACTCAACACTGTTGTCCAGACCCATATCATCAGGAAAGACATCCCACATCTTTGTCTTTCCCCTCAACCACTCTTTCCTCTGCCTGTAAATAAGACGAAGGTTGGTGTGCACATACACCATTGTGTCTGCGCTGGAATGCTCAAGCCTGCTCTTCTTCACACTATGCAAATTCCCATATGTGCTCCAATTCCTCTCGCAACAAGAGGATGAAGTCACCTGAGAGAGGAGCCTCATGGCTAATTGCTGAAGAGGAGGGCTTGTTGCCCCATGATTTGCCCACCAAGAATAGGGCTTCATAGCCCCCCTGTCTCTAACCACATCATATACTGCAAATCGACCAGTGCCAGTGGAAAACTCTGCAAAGGCATCCTCCACCTCATCAAGCAATGCTCTATCCTGAAAAACCCGCCTGAATGCATCTTTCCTCCCCTGTGAGATTTCACCATCCATGTGAGGAGGGAATCTGCGGGAAGGTCCACCATTCAACCACTCATGGTTGTAGTATTTTGGGTTCAATGGGTGAGCCAAACAATGTAAAGGTGTACAATTCTTGTCCCATCTGCTGACAAGAATATCCTGTATAGTACCACAGAAGGCCTCTGGTGATGTCTCATACTCGGGGCACTCACTCTGTAGAATAATGCTCCTCACAGACTCAATCATGGAATCCCATCCTTCATAAACCTCTCCTAGGATGGGTATGTCTGTATCTGCAAATCGAAGCAAAGAAATGATAGGGTCCATGATCTGAATAATTAGATCTACCCTCTCCCACCAAGCATCATCTAGCACTGTGTTCTTCACTCTTTTAGAGGCTACTTGATCTGTCTTTCTCCAAAAAGACCAAAACTCAGAAATAACTATGGCCCCAAGAGTGGTCTTGACCTCCCTCAACCTCTTCAACATCATGAATGAAGAGGAAAATCGTGTATCAACAATCCTAAACAATGATAGATTGGTGTACTCCTTGTAGATAGTGAGGGCATTTGTATGATTTTGCACAAAGTTACGGATATGTCGTGCATCCTCAATAATGTTACCAATCCAAAGCACATCAGAAGCAATGGATTTCAGTGCTAAGTTCAATGAATGGACAATGCAAGGTGTCCAAAACACTTGTGGATATTTAGCTCCCACAATCATGCGAGTGGCCTTGCAAACATGTGCATTATCTGTAATGATTTGCACACAAGAATCAACACCTACATCTTCAATAACTTTAATAAATAACTTACCAATAAATTGTGCATCCTTGTATTCTCCAAGTGTATCCACTGCTTTCAAGAAAACTGGACCATTCAAGGAAGACACCATGAAGTTGATGATTGGGTGTCGTGCTGGATCTATCCATCCATCAGAAACAATGCTAACCCCAGATGTTGGCCATGATGCTACAATAGGCTCAAACATTTTTTGCACCTCTTTTTTTGCCTTCGTCAACAATGTGGTTCTAAGCTTCTCTGAACCAGGAGGCACATACCATGATGGAAACCCGTGAGTTAGAGCTTGACACATCTCAATAAATAGAAGTGAGCGTGCAACATTAAATGATATGAAGTTTTGATAGAAAAAGAAGGCAATGGTGAGATCAATCTCTTCCCATTTCTCTTTTTGAAAAATCTTGTCCATTGGACCAAGTGTTCTTTTTGCTGCTTGTTCCCCAATAGAACTCTCAAATGGAAATTTGGTGGTGCCTCTCCTAAAAAATGGAAGGGGGTCTTCATTCTTGGTTTTTCTTGATTTTGCAGCCACGTTTTCCATACCAACAGTGGACTCCTTTTCCATTTCTTTTCTCTTTTGTAAAGGAACAACTTTACAAGCTCCAATTCCACAACCTGGTAAAGCCAACAAATGGCCTTTCATACGATAATATGTGCTTTTGAAAGAAATGTGACAAAAGTTGCATTTCCATTGCACATTGCCTCCTCCCTTCCCCTTGGTGCTTGTCCCATCCTCTCTTGTGACATATTTCCACAAGGGATATGTCTCAGTGTTGTCTTTAGGTCCTTCTCTTCCTTCAACATTAATTGCAGTAGACTTTGATGATATTGGGGGAGGAGGGGCATCTCCAATGGAGACATTCTTCCCCTTCCTTTGCCCTCTAACTGCTGCCTTTGATTGAGCTATGAACACTGTAAAAAAAAAAACAAAACATGTACAAATTTGTAAAAAAAAATCATATACAAACTGCTGTAATAGAAATGCAAAAAAATAGAGATGAGATGCACTTACCTGGTGCTTGAATCTCCTTGCCACGCTCCACACCCTTAGCTCCTTGCTCCAAACCCTTAGCTCCTTGCCCACAACTCAAAGTATGCAAAAATGAAAGAGAAATATGGTAAAAAACATAAGGAACTATGCCTTTTTTATGCGCGTGGGTTTTAATTTAGGGGATTCGAATCCCAGAATCGGGACACATTATGTCCTAATGGGATTGTACGAATCCCGTTAGGACACGACGTGTCCCCTTTTGGGATTCGAATCCCAGCGTATCGTGTCCGATTTGTAGGATTCAGACACGTGGCCCCTTTATAACGAATCCGGTTACTTAGCTGTGGAGGAACGAGGCCATCGAAGGGCCAAGTTCCTATCACAAGGAAATCATAATTCTTTTTTTTTAAAGTATTGTTGGGCTGGGTGACTGCACCAAGTACGTGGGATTATTAGTGATCGACAAAAGTCAACGAATCAACAACGTGCATGACCATGGGCCTTAGAACGTCGCTGACCTGTCAACGTGTTGGGATGATTGTTATTGGAATTTTGCTGAACGAAGTTCTATGAAGACGTGCCAGTTATAATCGCACGAGTTTTTGATAAGTCGAGTTCAAAGGTTTCTGAAGAAGTGAGTTAAAAAGGGGCAGAATATATTTTGTGGCCATCACACTGCAAAATACGTGACTCTATAGCAGAAGCCACGCGAATCGAAGGTTGCATTTCTTCTCCAAGAATCGAACCGCAATATTTAGCTATAGATAACAAGGACGCAAGGATGCCACGACAGTGATCTCTTTTGAGTAGAAGGTGAGGCGGAATTTTTCAACAGCTGGAAAGCCAAGTCAATGTCAAATTCCGCATAAATCGTCGAGTCAACTATACACGCAGGGATCGATGGCGGATCGAAATGGGGTGTGCTAGCTTGTGCATGTAATACGTATTCGTTTAAATACAGAGGCGGCAGGGATGGAGCAGTGAGATCCTCTACAATATGCTCACGAGTGGTTGTAGCAATAGAAATACACTGCGCACAGAGGTCAATAAAAAAGAATGGTGGTCAAGTTTGTTCGCTGGTGAAGTCGCAGCCAGACCAGTCTTGGGTGATTCCAGTGCAATGGTGAATTCAGCTCAAGTGTGATGCAATCAATGGGTTGTATAAGTTTCATGCACGTCCCGACAAAAGTTTATGTTGTATGACAGCTTGATCTGCCTGTCAAGGTGGCCGGACTGTCTGAAAATCGCTGTGGGCATAGTAACCAGAACTCGTGCTTAAGGGTGTCTATCTCCTGGGCAATCACACTGTTTCGGGGCTGTCACGAACAAAAACATGAATGCAACATTAATGGAGTGTTGTGTGAGGAATTGCGCCAATCTTCCTTGTTGCGTTGCAGAGAGGAGAATGAAATTAGCGATAGGGTCCTTGGTTGGAATGATTAATTGCGATGACCGAACCATGAAAGGGATGGGACTGATTTCCTTCTCACCATAAAATAACATACTATCTCTTCTAGCTGAGAGCATTATCTCACTGAAGGAACCTGGGCCGTGTGTAATTTTACAGCAAGCATGGGTACTCTAACCGGGTGAACCGAGTTAATAGCAAAAATCAAAATTGTTGTGAAGAACTCTTGAATGTCAGTCTAGGTTTCCCCACAAATTTTTCTTGTTGTCTGGACATGTTTTCGGTATCCAGTTGGAGGTCGTATTGGCTGAGTATCACGCAATAGCATTGGGAATAATATCTGGAACTCGTGTTGTTGAAGATAAGGCTGGAGATCAGCCAAATATCACGCTGCTTGCATTGTGAGGTTCCTCTGTGATCTCTGTTATGCCTTTTTCATCATTCTGTGAAAAAATAACCATGTCATGTACAGTCATGAAACTTTATCAATACGTTGTCAATTTTCTGAGTTTTTGAATAAAGTCTAGATTGCTGGTTAGAAGTTGGATTCTTCACATATATGTCACTATCAATAAACAAATTTCACCCAGAGTCAACATAATTGTGACATGAAGACTGAACCGATCAAACTCCTAAAATTCATAGCAAAGCAGTGTCTAACAGTCCCTTGGAAGAGGCCGAGATGACTAAATAGTGAAGTATTGCTGCTATTAGTATGTGATTTTCAGGGTATAGTACAGTAGACAGAGACGCAGTGGGAAAAGATTGCTCCCACATGTTGTGAATGGTTATATTGTAACTTGTGACAAGGCTTGATGTTAGCGGAAAGCGTTGATCTATAGCTGTCGTGTGATGTTGCTTCTGTAGCCTTGTATGTGTTGCTAGTAGGACTGTTGTATGATGGAATTTTTAAAACATCTCATGAACCAGCAAAGAAATACCTTGTGGGCTGCTATATAGACCAGAAAATGAAATTGAATAGTAGACCATTCTCAAAAGGGATTCATACCCTTATCCAGCAAGAACCGCCAAAATATTTGCAGAGAGATGTGCAGGAAATAGGACACAAAATCTTGGCACTAGGGACAAATTTGAAACACATGAAGGTCACATGGAAAGTCCTCTTCAAACTTGATGAACTCCTTTCCAAAGTGAGCTAGTTAGAGGGGAAGAGACTAATTTGGGCTCTAAAACCAACTATGCTTTCTCTCATACAATAAAAGTTCTTGGAGGAACCTTGTGAAGGGGTTTAACTTCCAGTTGATCTTGTCTTAGTCACATCATGAGACTAAACGCCCCTAGAGGTCCTTACAATGATGATGTTATGAGGAGAGTTTTCAAGCTGATAGTGGATACTTTACAGGACTTAGACAATAGTTCAGGTCCTAGTTTTGGGAAGAAGCTTGAGATTTTAGGAGTTATGGCCGTGACTAGGACTTATGAAATCATGTTTGATCTTAAGTGCGATGGTTTGATCCTGCAGATGTTCCAATGCTTCTTTAGCATTAGGAAACATCATTCTGACACAGTCATAGCGCACATGCAGTCCATCTTATCATCATGTATGAGAGGCCGTGATGCCATTTGTCGAGAGTTGCAGTCTCGATTGTTGTCTGTTTGGAGGAGAGAGCAGTTGGTCTCACCTGTTGCTTATGGTCTAGCTGAGAGGTTGGTTGAGAAGAACATTGGGCTGTTCAGGAGACAATTGACCAGGGAGGAGCAACTTAGGTTTGGGGGCTCATGCAACAAGAATGAGATGAGGAGGAAGGGACTTTGCTTCATCTGCAAAGGACCTTGGGGACCTGACCACTCATGCTTGAGTGACACTGAGGAGATGGCAGCGGTAGAGCAGGGAGATATTCTTTATGTCTGTCAGGATGAGGACTCTTCGTTGGACGAGTCCATGGGTTCATACGATGATACCTCAGAGGAGCACGAGCAGTCATATGGAGTTGATGACAATAGCCCAGATATGCGTCCATGTGTGGTAGAGGAGTATGAGAAGTAGCTGATTGTCCCCATGTGGGAAAGAGATCACGACGCAGATGAGCGACTGATGATTCAACATAGAGAGCACATAGAGGAGCGCGAGTCATGGCAAGTCATTGACATCAGGCCAGATTCATATGATGAGCAGTCAACGGGTCCTAGGAGAGACATTGAGGATGATGAGTCACCCATGGTGATTCAACATGAGTAACATATGGTGGGTCACGAGTCAGCTGGAGAGGATAATGTGCACAGTATGCATGGTGAGCCTTCTAGGGAGGGCCAGTTGGAGGTTCTATTGAACCTGTGATGGTGGAGGATGAGCAACCATCCTTGGGGACAACGATTGGAGTGGAGTAGATAGATGTGCAGGCAACCTCCAAGGAGGCAACATTTGCAGATACTTGTCCTCAAAAGATGTTGGAGATTGACTGGATAGTTTGGCAGGAGGATAGTAGATGGCAAGAGTTGTTGGAGATGGTGGTGCATCCATCTTTAGGCTGATCCATTGATGAGGTGCGAGCAGATGCACAAGTAGCTGGTAGAACTAGAGGACATTCAAGGAGCAGCCCTCTTTAGGAGTACATAGATAGGGCTTGCATCACAGTTTGGCCACTTGTACCCATTACAGGGAGAGAGGCAGGGCTTTCTCGATGGATATTGCTAACTAACTAGATAGGGCAACATGAGTTGAGCATGGGCTAACATCAACATAGTAGACTTGTTCCTTACACAGGAGTCCATGACTTAGATTGGCAGGAGATCATTAGTTGGTATCCTATTGATGGAGTATCATTCCTAGTCGAGAGCAGTGTACTGCAGGAGCCCTTAGAGGTGAGGGATACTACATGCTCCAGTTGACAGCAGAATGTGGGTTGGCCACTCATCAGTATCTCAGCGCAACATCAGTATGGTGAGACTGACCTTGGGGTATGCGGCATGCCAAGGATTAGATTGGAGAGAGGTGATGAGCTGGTACACATTTGGTGGGGAAGCATTCACAGCCAGAGCTACAACACAACAGGATCCATGGAGCATTAACGCTCCTTCTTGGTCGCAATGGGATCTAGGTGGATCTACTGGTAGCAGGTTGAGTCAGGGATGGACATGGGATCTAGGTATTGGAGGGTCCAGTCACGTTTCGATAGCTTGGAGATGTAACATTGACTAGTGGTTCGTATGGGATCCAGGCATTGGGTCTCACTAGCGTTGAGCCACCAGATTTGGATTGCTTGAGGGCAAGCAATCTTGGGGCGGGAGGACTGTCGTGTCCTCATTTTTATTGTTTTTCATAGTACAACTGGGGTGGATTTCCAAGATAGGGGATGGCCCGGTCAGTGGAGCAGGTTTATGTCATTAGGGGTCCCGATGGAGTTTTGAGGAGCTTTAATGGGATTTGATGGCATTCGCTTGGCATATTCCATCATGAGCACAATTTGCCTTTCGTTCCGTTGCTTTCTGACGACTTTCAAAAATCAACATTATTATTGGGCATAACTTAATTAATTATGCTCGAGGTGGCATTCCAGAGTGGTTAATTGATGGAACACCTTAGTGTAATAGCTCATTGGAACTAGAATGGGAAGATCTACATGATGGGATTTTGGGATATGAGTTTTAGTGACCTCAAGAGACATGGTGGCCAATTTACCCCTTTCTTGCATTAAAAAGAATATTTTAATTAAAATAAAAGAGGGAAAAGTGCTCCATGATTAAAATAATAATAAAATAGAAGGTTCTAGAGGGGTCCATCAGATCTATAAAAGAGGAGGAGGAGGCCATTGGAGGACATCTTGGATTGAGTATTGTTTTTTGTATGCGAAGTTGAGAACGTGATTCTCTACTCCATTGGTAGCCCTAGGACAAAAACCCTCAGGTGATTTAGAGAGATTGGGCGAGCACCCATCTTCCCTTGGTGGATCCATTTAGAGTTCACAGGTCGCAATTATTTGATTTTTAGTGTGTTTTGGGAGGCCCATTGTGGCATTATTGTAGATTTGTTGAGGCTAGCTATCTCAGCTATTTTGTTATTCCAGCATGTAAAACCCCAGTTCATATATTATAATAAAGCTGAGATTGTTTTTGCTTATCGTGTTATTGAATTGCATGCATTTTACATGTTCTATTTTACATGGCAATCTTCTGTTTATGAATAGAATTTTTATTTGGAGATTTTCTGAGTTAAAATTCGAATTGTTCCAAATTTGTTTCAATTGGGACATTACACTCAGCTAGTTTGATTTCTAGGGAAGACATATGGATCAAAATTGTACCACTGAGTTGGGGCAGAGAAAAGGGGTATTTTGGCTTGAGAATTTCACAGAAATTACCCTCAAGTTGGACTAGCATTTGTGCAGATTTTCATGGCTGGAAGTTGCAGCGTTTGTGAGATTCAAATATGCCACTCTAGGGCCTGTGTAGTAGTGGCATTGGGTAAAATTCGTGGGGCTGAATACTGCATGCTTGTGTAGGTTTTTGGGAAGGAAAATCCACACACCCCTTCGGAGGTAATTTCTAGGGCAATTTTACAACAGATTGAGGAGAACCAAGTGCCAAATCTAGCAGCTGAAGTGAGTGGGACGCAGTTTTGCCGGGAAGGACGTAACATGAAAAATTGGGTAATTTTGGGAGGTCGGAATTAGCCCAATTCTTTTTCGGGTTTTGTTTGTTAGGGGTTAGGGAGTCTGCTCCTAATTTTGCAGAATTTTCGGAGGTGTTTTGGTGCCCCAAAACAACATAATTATTTGGCATCCAATTAGGAGAAGTGAGCTTAAATTTAGGGTCCCAGGGGGTTGGTAAAATTTTCCCAAACCCTTTCTAGGTTTTTGGTGGAGAGCTAAAGATTAATTTGACGCGATTTTCTAAGCAATTTTTGGAGGCTCAAACAAGGGTTTCTTCTAGCCAACAGTTGTAGAATTTCCAAGGCCAACGCAGAACATTGAGCAAAAGCGTTTCCTCTGCATACACGTAGCATCTTCCTCGGCTGTGATTGTTTAGCTTGCTTTGGCAAGACTAGGTGCACACATTCGATGCATTGTACTCTTCTCCATATATAATAAAATCGCTGAATTTTGGGGCAGTTCTGGTGTAAATTGTGGGTGTTTGATTGTTGTTTAAATATTTCGGTGTTGTATGGTATTTTGCTTTGTTTATAGTTTTTGGAACATTACAGTGGCATCAAAGCCATAATCGTGGCTCATCTTGTGGGAAACCCTTCATTCTATGACAAGACCAAAAAAAAACTAAGAAATCATTGGAACAAAGGTTAAATCAATCATGGCAGTAACCTTGAATGAGGTGATTAGGATGCAACAAATGATGATTGATGTGGGGAAACAACTGATTAATACAACGATTGGGAATCAAGACCATTCTCAATTATACAACAAATCCACTATGCCCAAAATTGTGGATAATGCATTGAGATGGCAGGACGTGATTGCAACTGATGTCGAGTTATTGGCAACAAATTGGAGGGCATACCAATCATTGGGACATGGCATTCATGCGTCCCTCTATTTTTGGGAGTTTTTTGAACTAAGAAACATGCACAAATTAGTGGGAATTTAGTGGAATTATGCAGGGATGTTGAGGAGGATTAAGGCGGAAGATGAAAGAGTAATTGAAGGGGCCATGGTTGGCAAGAAGACAATTGAGCATACACTTGTTGATGAGATGCCACCCATTGTTGAAGTATCCATTGATGAGGTATTCGGGGTTGTGCCTGAGTTCTTAGGAGATAGGAACATTCCACAGGTTGATGAGGTGTCGGGAGACATCTCCAACGTTGTTGAGGAGCTGATAGGTACAGAGGTACCCATATCTATCATAGAGTTGCTAGACAACAGTCACTTGTAGCTGACTGGTGAGCATGTTTTGCATGATGGGTTGTCTATGGAGGAGCAGGTGGAGGCTTATGTTGAGTCCATGATGGAGGAGGGTGTGCAACCTTCCTTTGGGCTAGCCATTGATGAGAGGCAGCATAGAGGCCGCGTGTTGGGATTTCAACAGAGTTCACTTCAGAGGCACATTGACGAGATCTACAACGTTATTAGCCTACCCTTACACATTTGATTAAGGTACGCAAAGTTGTCAAGATATACCCGAGGGGATGCCCAGGTTAGCAGGATTGGGCGACATGAGCTGAGTATGACACTACATTAGCTTGGAGGGCTTGTTCCTTCCATAGGGGATTGTACATTCAATCCCTCCCTTGGGATTGGATGGCGAGAGGTACCGTGTTGGTACTCGATGGAGCAGGCTAGGTGGTTGGATACATCCATGGCCACATTTCAACAGAGGCCATGGATTACCGGAGGGACACGAGGGCCAGATGGTTGTTAGGATACAGGTGGGATTTCCCCTCACAGTATAAAGCTGGTAGGTGATGGTAGTTGAGTCCATGATGGAGGAGGGTGTGCAACCTTCCTTTGGGCTAGCCATTGATGAGGAGCAGCATAGAGGCCACGTGTTGGGATTTCAACACAGTTCACTTTAGAGGCACATTGACGAGATCTACAACATTATTAGCCTGCCCTTACGCATTTGATTAAGGTACGCAAAGTTGTCAAGACATACCCGAGGGGATGCCTAGGTTAGTAAGACTGAGCGACATGAGCTGAGTATGACACTGCATTAGCTTGGAGGGCTTGTTCTTTCGATAGGGGATTGTACATTCAATCCCTCCCTTCGGATTGGATGGCGAGAGGTACTGTGTTGGTACCCGATGGAGCAGGCTAGGTGGTTGGATACATCCATGGCCACATTTCAATAAAGGCCATGGATTACTGGAGGGACACGAGGGCCAGATGGTTGTTAGGATACAGGTGGGATTTCCCCTCACAGTATTAAGCTGGTACGTGATAGTTGCGTGATGGATCTAATGTTTGGGCACACATACATTTTCTGATCTCCATCAAAGCCCCAGATAGCACTAGTGAGTGGATGGTTCGACAGGGGGGCTGACAAATTTCATGAGTTGTCTTGGCATATTGACTGTGTGTGGAGTCACCGGGTGATTAACCTACTTTGACAGGAGTTGGTAGGAGGAGGTGGCATTGATGGGCCATCAGACAGGGCATTACATGGGGACGATGCTCTCTCATTGGTATATTGGACACTAGAGCTACTGATGATAGGCAAAGTAGTGTCATTCCTGTTGGCATGTGAGGAGTCAGGTCGCTTAGGTCTTTCAGGGCAGATGGGGAGATGTAGCCCACATCATGGAGGGTTTACTAGCAGAGTGGTGGATACTTTGGCACATGTAGGATACCGTATGTTATAGGGTGGTATGACAGTGGGCAGTGGTACACAAGACTGCAAAAAGTTATGTCGTAGGGTCCAGTGTTATGTAGAGGGATGTGATGCGTAGAAACCCAATCTTAGGCCATAATAGCCAGTGATGTGTAGGGCTATGCAGCGAAGCGCAATGACTTGTCGGGGAGCATAGAGATGCATGGTGGTGTTCTGTAGCATGTCGATTTACACTATGGACTAAAAGGAGTGATTCGCATCACATTGAGTGACTGTGGGGAGTGTTAGGTACAGTGACACAGGCAGGACACAAGGTTATGCAGGATGGTACAACAATAGCACGGGGTATCTAGTGGTGTACAGGGATAGGCCGCAGGGTATAATGGCAGGTCAAGGAGTACAGGGATACACGGTGGGATGCAGGGGCATATGTGTTGCATAGCGGGGTCTTGGAGGGTTGCCTCTAGGGAGACTTATGGATAGAGACACCGAGCATACCTTTGGGTGTAGTTCAACCAAGATCGACAGGGAAGCAGATGAGCGATACTCGATGGTATCCATGAGAACTCACACCCCTACCCCTCTTCTACATCACTTACAAGCACAAATGATTTGGTTGTTGTCCTTTGACACTCTGGGCATGAGCAATGGGGGACAAGGAGCTCACTCGAGATATTGGGATAACACTCAACAAATTAGGGGAGAGACTTCTCAATAGTGGCATTGGGTTGGTGTACCAGTTGACAACCATAGGTTTGGGGGTGAGGTGATCATCTGCAAGGTGGCATATCGTTCATCATTGAGCCTATGCCTGGGGAGCTAGTCACGAGGGAGAAATGTGTCACTCTTTCCACAGGGCATGTGAGGATCATGCATGAGCAGAGGGTACCATGTATGGCTGAGGCAACTTTCCAGTATGTGTCCGGGCTCCAGACATTGTATTGGCACATTATCGAGAGGGCGGATGGAAGACTCAATGGTGATGTTTGCCAGGAGTAGGATGGGTTTGCATACACTTAGTTAAATGCGAGCATCAGATACCCATGTATTGGTTGCCTTCAGGGGGTATTTATTTGGCACATGTGGCTTCCATCAGTGATTGGTACTACATACTGGTAGGCACAGGGAAGTTTAGCATGCATTAGATTATTTCATGATATATGGGGCCTATATGTTGGTTGCATATAGGGACTAGGGACGAGGCACAGATGGATTCCAACAATTGTTAGAGTTATGCCGCAGCAGGTTGGGCTAGGGGATCTAGGGATTTAGTTGGTTGATAGGCCACTCCATCTCATGAGGAGCAGGACCATAGCAGAGGGTGATCTAGCTTACTTTAGGGTTGACACATGGGGGATCACTGAGGCCTCTATTGTTTGGCGAGGCAGGCTTCTTCAGTTGCAACTTAAGATAGAGATTAGTGATGGGTGGGTAGATATTGACATCATAGAGACACTTGGGCAGGATGAGTTTGGCCTTTGTCGATATTTTTCCTCTAGGATTCAGGGGAGGAGGCTGCAGTGTGCACACGATGGGAAGCCTATTCGAGTCAGAGTGGTGCAGCGACAACATGGTGTTCTGAGACGAGCGTGGGACCCGGGCATCGTAGTACGGGACAACTCAACATCCTTTAGGGATGAGCTGATTGCTATAGGGGGAGATCACTAAGATTTTCCATTGGGCTTTAGTGACTCGCTGATGGCGTGGGGGACTTCATCAACATCGCAGGTTGGTTAGCAAGAGGATATCAGGAGGAGCTCATGTAGGAGAGACTTTGTCCCCATAGGGATTGGGTTGTATCTTCATGAGTTTACCCTTGGTGTGCATGAGGTGGACTTCTTAGTAGGGAAACTTCATGGAGAGTTAGACAGAGTTCTACATTATCATGATGCTCTATTTATTGATAGTATGCAGAGGGATTTTGGAGCTTATACTTGGTTGGATGGGAGTGGAGCAAGGGGTGCTTCACAGTGATTAGGATAGCTTGGGACCTGGGTATCGAGGGATTCCTTCATGATCAGATAGTGCAAAGATCAGAGATGACTCAATAGCACATTTGGGACCCTGGTATTATTGATGGTGATAGTGTCATCAATAGTCGGGGGGGCACTTGTTCAGGCATTGCTTGAGGACGAGAAATTTTTGGCGGGGAGCACTGTAATATCCCAATTTTGATTTTCCGCATTAGAGACGAGTTTTGGAAGAGGAGGCAATTCTGACACTTGGACTTAGGAAGAAAAAGGGAAATCACAGCTTTAGTGGAGAGTGGGGACCACAAGGAGAGAAATTCGACCCAAGTGGCAATTTGCACTAGTAAGAAGAGGGAGAAAAAGGAAGGGTTGTGAATTAGTGGAAGGTGGGGACCACCAAGGGAGAGGGCCAACGGTTATAAATAGAGCTTGGGGGCCTCCATTTGGTATCTTTGATCATTTTACAAATCAATTCTAGTTCTCTTGAGCTGCTTAGCCAAGACAACTCGTGCTGTTTAGCATAAGGAGTTCCCAAGCGAGAATTCCAGCGTCTTTCGGTGGACTTCGAGTGCCACCCTAAATTGTACCACTGATTTGGGGTAGAAGAAAGGGGTATTCTGGGAGAATTTAGCAGAAATTTCCCTCAAGTTGGACTAGCATTTGTGGAGATTTTCAGGGCTGTAAGTTGCAGCATTTGTGAGATCCAAATATGCCACTCTAGGCCCTGTGCAAAAGTGACACTGTGTAAAATTTGTGTGGTTGAATACTTCATGCTTGTGTGGGTTTTTGGGAGGGAAAATGCACTCATCTCCCTGAAGGTAATTTCTAGGGTAGTTCTACAACAGATGGAGGAGAACCAAGTGCCAATTCTAGCAGTTGAAGTAAGGGGGATGCAGTTCTGCCAGGAAGGGCGTAGCACAAAAAATCGGGTAATTCCGGGAGGTCAGAATTAGCCCAATTCCTCTTTGGGTTTTGTCGGTTAGGGGTCAGGGAGTCTACTCCTAATTTTGCATATTTTTTGGAGGTGTTTTGGTGCCCCAAAACAACAAAATTATTTGGCAGCTAGTTAGGAGAAGTGAGCTTAAATTTTGGGTCTCGGGTGGTCTGTAAAATTTTCACAAACCCTTTCTGGGTTTTTCTGGGTTTTTGGTGGAGAGCTCAAGATTAATTTGGAGGAATTTTTTGAGCACTTTTGGAGGCTCAAACAAGGGTTTCTTCTAGCCAACAGTTGCAGAATTTCTCGGGCCAGCGTAGAACATTGAGTAGAAGCCTTTCCTCTGCATCTGGGTAGAATCTTCCTCACCTAGAATTGTTTATCTTGCTTTGGCAAGCCCATGTGCACACATTCCATGCATTGTACTCTTCTCCATATATAATAACATGGCTGAATTTTGGTGTAGTTCCGGTATAAATTGTGGTTGTTTGATTGTTGTTTAAATATTTCTGTGTTGTATGGTATTTTGCTTTGTTTATCACTGCTATTTCCTTTTTGGAACATTACATGGATGATGATTCCGAATTTTGAAAAAATTTGCACAATTGCTCCCTTGAATTTGTGACAAAATAGGTGCAACAGGCCTCACATGGCTTTTACATGGATTTAACTTGTGATCTTGAGCTTACAATGGTGTTCAATTCTACACTGAAAAATCTATTTACCCCTGTTAACAGAGAGGCAATAGGTCCACAAGAGAGTTACCTAAGGCCCTCCAATCTAGTAGCAAATGAGAGTAACCTGAAGTGAAACTTCAAGAGACATTGCATGGTTCGACCAAACAACTGAATACAAACTCAATGACAAAAGCATAGTTCTAGGATACCTAATATAGGGCCTCACATGGTTTTTACATTGCTTTTGACTTGTGACCTTGGGCTTACAATGGTGATGGGTTGCAAAATTCTTAATGTACCCTTGCTGACTTGTGGGGTAACAGACACTAATTATTACAATCATAGTTTTAAAACTTGGACAGGTTCGACTCAGAACTAGTCAAATTGACTGAGTTGATAGGCCACTAAGTCAACTTAGCCTAAGATTCAACACAGGGGCCAATTTTGTACCAAACTAACTTGAACAATCCATGTCGAAAATCGAGTTGTTGAATCTAAGTTGATCTGAGTCCATCCGAATTGATCCAAGTTAAAAAATGTCGTTAAATACGAGTCCATCCAATTTCAAGTTGAAACTTGAGTTTATAGGTGGCCGAGTCAAAGCATGAGTCTGAGTTTTAAACTATTCTTGGAATAGTAAGAAGCAACAAACAATAGCTTTGTATTCAATTAAAGCTAAGTATAAAGGGTGTAATCATGCTAACAATGAAGTTGTTTGGTTGAGAAGAGTTATTGTAAAATTGGGTCATTCACAACAAAATCCAACTCTCTTTTTTGTGATAATTAAAGTGCCATAGCATTAGTGAAATATCCTATCTTCTATACCACAATCAAATATATCGAAATTCAAGATCACTTCCTTTGCATTCAACCTTCTTTTTGTATTTCAATTCCCTTTGCTTTTCGTGTAGGTTTTAATGACAAAGAGATGACGATGAAGGTCAACGAGGAGTGATTGATAAGTCAATCAATTGGGTGGAAGCACTATGAAGAGCATACAGTCTGTTATCCTTTCGTCTACCATATGCCCATTACGACTTTCAAAAAATCCTTGCTGGCTATTATGGGGAGGAGCTACCTAGTTATCAATTAAAAGTCTGGGAATATTATTCCTTCAATTTTTGCTTGGCTTGCATTTCTTAATTATTGGTTTGTTTTGTTGTCCTTTTATTTACTTGAGCAACAAGTTAGCCAACGTTTTCATAGAGGCACTTTGTAAATACAAATTTGTAAAACTTCATAATATGCTTTGGATGAGGGAATTTGTCCATAAGGGGGAGTGTTAAGTAATTTCACATCCCATAATTTTGTTTAGGGGTTGGTCTCCACCAATTTTTCGCTATGGAAAAAATCTTTATTTTCCATTGTGAAATATACTGGTCTCCATTGGTTAGTGTATCTTTTATTCCCCATATAAAGTCTAAGGGAGAGTTACCTAAGGCCCTCCAATCTCGTACCAAATGAGAGTAACCTGAAGTGAAACTTCAAGAGACACTGCATGGTTCGACCAAACAACTGAATACAAACTCAATGACAAAAGCATAGTTCTAGGATACCTAATATAGGGCCTCACATGGTTTTTACATTGCTTTTGACTTGTGACCTTGGGCTTACAATGGTGATGGGTTGCAAAATTCTTAATGTACCCTTGCTGACTTGTGGGGTAACAGACACTAATTATTACATTCATAGTTTTAAAACTTGGACAGGTTCGACTCAGAACTAGTCAAATTGACTGAGTTGATAGGCCACTAAGTCAACTTAGCCTAAGATTCAACACAGGGGCCAATTTTGTACCAAACTAACTTGAACAATCCATGTCGAAAATCGAGTTGTTGAATCTAAGTTGATCTGAGTCCATCCGAATTGATCCAAGTTAAAAAATGTCGTTAAATACGAGTCCATCCAATTTCAAGTTGAAACTTGAGTTTATAGGTGGCCGAGTCAAAGCATGAGTCTGAGTTTTAAACTATTCTTGGAATAGTAAGAAGCAACCAACAATAGCTTTGTATTAAATTAAAGCTAAGTATAAAGGGTGTAATCATGCTAACAATGAAGTTGTTTGGTTGAGAAGAGTTATTGTAAAATTGGGTCATTCACAACAAAATCCAACTCTCTTTTTTGTGACAAATAAAGTGCCATAGCATTAGTGAAATATCCTATCTTCTATACCACAATCAAATATATCGAAATTCAAGATCACTTCCTTTGCATTCAACCTTCTTTTTGTATTTCAATTCCCTTTGCTTTTCGTGTAGGTTTTAATGAAAAAGAGATGACGATGAAGGTCAACGAGGAGTGATTGATAAGTCAATCAATTGGGTGGAAGCACTATGAAGAGCATACAGTCTGTTATCCTTTCGTCTACCATATGCCCATTACGACTTTCAAAAAATCCTTGTTGGCTATTATGGGGAGGAGCTACCTAGTTATCAATTAAAAGTCTGGGAATATTATTCCTTCAATTTTTGCTTGGCTTGCATTTCTTAATTATTGGTTTGTTTTGTTGTCCTTTTATCCACTTGAGCAACAAGTTAGCCAACGTTTTCATAGAGGCACTTTGTAAATACAAATTTGTAAAACTTCATAATATGCTTTGGATGAGGGAATTTGTCCATAAGGGGGAGTGTTAAGTAATTTCACATCCCATAATTTTGTTTAGGGGTTGGTCTCCACCAATTTTTCGCTATGGAAAAAATCTTTATTTTCCATTGTGAAATATACTGGTCTCCATTGGTTAGTGTATCTTTTATTCCCCATATAAAGTCTAAGGGAGAGTGTTAGAAATTGAACTTCGTTAGGTTTTTATGTGTTTTTTTTAAAAACCATAGTTGTATTTTGTTATAGCTTATTATGTCCTTTATTACAGGATTAAAGATAAAATGTTTTCTAATATAATATTTAATATTCTATTCATCGGGGTATTTGGTCCAATAGGAGTTACATTTGATTTGCAACTCCCACTTTACACCTATCACAGACCTAAGAAAATAAGTTACTAACTGGTATAACATAAGAAAAGAAGTTATAAATATTGTAATTCATGCACACACAAGGATTATTGTGCCACTTGTCAAGAGGGAATATCTCATTTCCTCCCTCCTTTCTATTTATTCTTCTCTCCTTGTCACTATATTATCTCATTTTGAAGGATTTCTCTATATTGTGAGGAGTTTGTGTGGTGTAGACATTGTTGTAGTTTCTACAATTTTCCTTAATTCTCTAGGGGGTTTGTTCTAACTTCTACCTAAAAAGGTTGTCACCACCTTCACATCTCTTGACTAAAATTGTAATTTGAATCAACGTCTTTTGAAGTAGTCGTGTCATAATGCTTCACAAAAGTTAAGAGAAGTACATTCCTTCTATATGTGTGTGTGTATACTAATAATGCACCTTATGTGCCTTTTCTTTGTGTGATTACGATGTCAACATCAGTGGGATTTATAAATATTGGTCAAGGCAATGTTAGTGTGCAGGTAGGCATATATATTATGAAATTTATATTGGACTAATTGCAACTATAAAAAATCTTGTCAGTAAAAAAATGTCAATTTGTTTTGAAGGAATAATGTTATATTCATTTAGCACTATAGGCGATGCTATGGGTGTCTTGTTTAAAGGTGCAATCTATATTAAATGTTATATTCTCATCATTGAAAACATTTAGATCTATGTATCCTTAAAGCGTATTTTTGTTGCATAGATAATATTATGCATATGGAATTTCCTAAGAAAGAGGTATTTGTTTTGTCTAGGCACCAAACTACCCAGATGCCGGGCGGTGTTGGGAAATTGTTGACAAATACAAGGTTACTATTTTTTACACAGCACCAACATTACTGCGGTCCCTTATGCGTGTTGGAGAGGAGGTAAGACTTTTAATTTATTTTCAATACCATCTTCCAATTTTTTTTTATTATATATAACTTGATGTGAACGGTTAACTTTCATTGGGGTAAAAGTACAATGCCCATGCATGTTCTTTCATCAATAGTTGTTAGTTTTGTCTTTCTTTAGTTTGCAACTTGATTATACATCAATTAATTTTGAATGTGTGAATTATCCATGTGTTTTCAAGTTAGAAATAGGTACGAACATGTGATCTTATGTGATCCTTTGTTAACCATATAATACTCTGACCATGCCACGTTTGTACATTATACAACAATACTTTATAGTGTATGATTATTTAAAAGGATTAAATCATTGGATTGAAATAGGACAATCTTCAGCCTTCGTCTATGTTACCCTTTGCTATAACTGCCATTTCCCTTTTCCTTATCAAAGATATCTAATGGCATACTAACTAAAATAAAGAAGATATACAATAGCAAAAGTATGGAAAGAGAAAAGAGAGAGAAAATGAGAGAGATTGTACTTGATATTATTCATGAATATTATTACGTAGAGGGAGACAATGCACTACTATACATAAAGTCTCATACAATTTCCTGATTGTATTAAGACATGAATTGATCATGATTATGACTTAAATTTATAAATGACTAATACATAACTAACACTAAAGTACTTTATTATTTGACCATTACAATAAAATAACTCTAACCTCTCCCCTTTAATGGTCATGTTTGTGAAAATTTCTAACACGAAATTCTATTGCAGTAACTGATTTATTTCACCTACTTATCTCTCACAATAAGTTATTTACGAAAACCCTTTAGTAAACATTAAAATAAATTCTACTGCAGTTATCACATAATTACATAGAGAAAATAACAGTGATATATAGGCACACAAATCAGTCACATCAACATAGTTGTTTTTGGACAATTGTCCCGGGAAAAACCCAATGTGGGAAAACCGGTGCAGCAGATGAGGGTTTATTTATTGATATTCAACAACAATTGCTTTACAAGGATGATTCTACAAAAAAACTGAGACACTTTTGAGAGAAACACCTTGTTGTCGCACAAATTGTCACGACAACGCTCAGACCGGGGGCTGTCACTTGGATCCCCGATCTCTCCGTTTAAGCCTGTCTCCCGTGGCTAAGGGGGGTAGACCCTATGGGAAAATGAATGACCAACTGTGAAACAGTTGGGTTGGGAGACACGAGGGGAAACAAACACTTAATTGATTTTGTTAAGTTTAATAGACTAGTGCCTTATGGAGTTAATGATATGAACCATTTAAAACAAACATTTATCATCAAATAACCCAAGCAATGCAAGATATCTAGTAAATTCACAATGCTTTAACGATGATCCGGCAATTAAACTTAAAAAAAAATTAAATGCTTTAAAAAATCACAGAATTTAAATGCTGATTAGTTGCCACTTTCACATAGCTAACTTTAACTGAACATTTAAGTGCATTTAGCCATAGAGAAATGGAACATAAACACTGCAAAAGTCGCGAAAATTTCAAATTTCAATTTTTTTTTTGTTAAGCCCTCTCAAAATATTTTAGTTTTTAAGTAAAACAAGACTAAAGACTAAGTAAATGCAACTTTAAATCCAAAATTTGAACTAAACTAAAAGGAAACCTTTTATCATTTTTTTATTTTTTTTATGAATTTTTTGTATTATTTTTTTATTTGATTTTTGATAAATAAAACTAAATAAAACTATAGAAAAAATAAACCCTGAATTAAAATCTAAACTAAATTAAATCAAAATTGTTTTTTTATCTTTTCAATTTTTCAATTTTTAATTTTTAATTTATTTTTAAATGGATCCTCGAACTTAGCCTTTGGAAAAAATCACCTAGGACCTAGGACTTAGGACTTATGAGGGGATTAAAACATTTTTTAACCCTTAAGACACTTTACATCATGACTTTTACAATTTTACATCTAAAGGGGGAAAACCCATTTGACATAGACCCTCAGAGACCATCCAGTGCTGCGACACAACTATAATCTAGCAGATCAACATACTAGGATTCTCCTAAGATTCTAATGACAAAATCCATTCCGGCTTTGGGGTTAGGCTAAAGGAAAACTCTGCCGATCATGGATCGGTGAGACAAAAAACCTTCCGGAACGTAGATTTAGATTATCACTAGAAACTTAGGTCCACTTAGGCAATTTTCATACATGACTCAGCTCTGCTAAGATTATTTACAATTCACACATGCAGACTGGGTTTACAATATAACATAATATGATAAGGTCGGCAATGATTGTCGAATGGCACGGACACGTCAATCAAGCGCTACCCTTTTGCGAAGAAAAGGGGGTGTACTGCTAAGGGTAGTTGACACGTAGCAGTCAACATTTGGCTCCACTTGGGGACACATTGCTGCACTGTAGGAATGTGAGAATCCAGAATCTGCATCCATGCAACACACAACAAAGTATAATTAGCATCCGTCCAAAAAATCATCATATAACATTAAGCAGATGAAAGATATAAGCTCTTCATTTATTAACTATCTAGAAAAGTAAATCTAATCCTAAAATAGAAATGAAAATGCTGAAAAAACAAGGAGTAAGGTTAGAAATACAGAGGATGCCCCATGGCATCAGATGTGTTCAATATAGTGTATACTGAGCATTTCCTTGTTTTCAGGCAAATTTGTTGGCTGCTTGTCAGATGTGCCATGTCCAATTTTGCATATGGTAGGACCAATGTTGCACGAAGCGGGAGCGAAGCGGAAGCGCAGAGCGCGGAAGCGTCATTTTCCAAAAATCTAGGAAGCGAAGCGTCCGCGGAAGCGTCTGCTATATATATATATATATTTTTATATTTTTTTGCATTTATACTCAAAACAAACATCCCAAATACCAAATTAATTGTAGAAGACATGAAAACATGCATATTTTTGCATAAATCAAGATAGATATGGCATCCATGATTCCATTGTAGTTACTAGTATGTACAACAATCATCTATATTCTAGCTATTACAAACATACATCAAATTTTTAAGCATATTATAAAACATAAAACATTTAAGCATATTATAAAACATAAAACATAGAGCATATTATGATTTATCTAGCAAGTGAGCAACTGTCAACATTTGTCATGTCCAAAATTCAAATAATAATGTTTACAAAATATGTCACTTGGTCACCGCCAAGCCAAAAAGGTTCAAAATTCAAATTCACAAGTCTACAAGTCTAATGAGTAATCTATGACAAAAAGAAGTAGATTGTGAATATATCTACTAATCTCTCCTCCTTCCACCACGAATAGAACGTGATGGCGGGCCTCCACGTGGTGGCAATGAAGAAGATGGTCCCTGTGTAAGTCGTGGCACTGGAACTGATGAAGAAGAACCCCCTGCCGTTGGTGTTGAACCATGGAACCTAGAAACCAAGGGACCAGATGGGGGTGGGAGTGGTGGCATATCAACACCCGTGTCATCATCCTAGAATCGCTCAAAAAATTCATGCAAAAAAAAAAACACTAGTTAACAAAAAAATTAAAAACATGAATTAGAGAAATGCTTTATAAGGGAAAATTGGAAAATTCATACCACAATGGACATACCTGGATAAGAGAATCCTCTAATTGCTCTAGTCGCAACACTCCATCCTCCAAATTGGGCTCCTCTGGATTCTTGTCCCAAGTCAACAAGTCTTTATTAGACTTTGCATCTTCACAGTAATGGGACAACAATCGCAAGTTGTAATGAACATAAACCAAGCTCTCTGCCCGGTCTAAATTCAACCTGTTCCTTTTAACACTGTGGATGAAAGAATAAGAGCTCCAACACCTCTCTGCAGAAGAAGTGTTTACCACCTGTGATAGCACCCGCAATGCCAAACTCTGTAGAAGTGGAGTAGGCCCTCCATGCATGTTCCACCACTCAAGAGCAGAAAAATGCTCTCGATCTTGAATTGCATGCATGCTCCCAAATGGACCAGTGTTGCTCGTATAGTTGCTCACCTGTCTCCGTACCAATGCAGCCTCCTCATTATCAGGGATTAATCTACTCAATGCAGCCATATATTTTTCGTGAACCTCTTTATCTTGGTGTGGTTTTTTCCTGCTTCCCCCCCCAGGTGCTGGTGTTGAAAGCCATGATGGATGATAGTATTTAGGTGTCAAAACATATGCTAATGCATGCAATGGAATATTTAGCATTTCCCATCGGTTTTGCACCTCTTCACGAATATAATTGTACAAGGTGGTATCTCTAGGCTCAACAATGTCTTTAATCTGCCCCAACATGCTATCCATTTGCTCATACACCTCCCCAATTACTGGTCGATCTGAATCTGCAAACTTGATCATGTAATAAATTGGTTTGGTGAATTGCAAAACATATTTAACCTGTGACCAAAAGTAACTGTCAAGAACAGTGTCCTTGACTGCATTAGCACCATCTGTGTCGGTGTTAATTTCATCCCATGTTTCAGCACACACCAGATTAGTTAAAGCTTGTCTCACCCTCACTAGCCGCCTAAAGGTGAGGTAATAACTAGCAAATCTTGTCTTTGCAATTTTAAGCAATTGCAACTTGGAGTAAGTGCCATAGAAGTAGTTTACCCTTGTATGCCCTGTGATGAATTTAATGAGCTGCTTCCCTTTCCTGTAAACCTCAGCAATCCACCCACAATCTTTGTGTTTCACAATATCATGCATCAAAAGGTTCAATGTGTGAACCAGGCACCCAGACCAAAAGATGTGTGGATGAGTACGCTCAATAATTTTTCCTGCTAGCTTACAATTTGCTGCATTATCTGTGATCACTTGAACCACATTATTCGGACCAACATCTTTGATTGATTTCAATAGGAGATCTGCAATGTTTTGTGCAGTTGCACTGATGGAGGAGGAGTCATGAGATGCAATAAATACTGCACCACTAGAAGAAACACCAAGAACATTTATCAAATGTTGGTTTCTAATATTTGTCCACCCATCTGATACAATGGATACCCCAGAATCCACCCACTCATGTGTAAAACGTGTCAAAGCTCTTTGAACCTTAGCTTTTTCTCTTTCTAATAACACTGTTCTAGCTTTCTCATAGTTGGGGGCCTTGTATCCTTTTGGGGCTTCATTGATGGCCTTTACCATGTCATGCCAATAGGGAGAGCGAAGCACATTGAATGGTACACCGCAAGCACAAAGAAAACGGACTATCTTTCCATCCACATCATCCCTCCCAGCAACATTAAGGAAATCCCCTATTGTTTTTCTACCTCCAGAGGTTGCAGAAGTACCATGAGGAGATGGGCAACTACCAAATTTAGAGGTTGCACTTGATTCAGAATGAGTTTTTTGTTTCTTGTTTTTTTGTTGTGCAGCCATCTCTATTTGGATGTATTTTGTTCTTTGTTCAGCTGAAATTTTTGGGCAAATTTGTACCCCCACAGAACCCTTTTTTTCATCACTGTCCAGCACCCCACAAAGATGCCTCCTCAGACGGGTATATGAACCACAATATGGTTTTCCTCCATGACAATCATGAGGGCACATCCATTTGTAAGATCCACCACCCTTTCCCCCATCAAGTTTGGTCACATAGTTCCACAAGGGTGTTGTTGTACCTTTCCCATCTTGTGCTTCAGTGTCCCCTTCAAGTTCATCTCCTTCCTCTTCAAACCCTTCCTCCTCATCATACATTGGGTCACCAAGTTCATCCCCTTCCTCTTCCCCTCTATTCCTCACCTTTGCCATCATTAAAACCAAGAGTGGAATGATACATAGAAGCCAAAAGAACACCATCTTGGAATATGGATATAGGTGGTGGACAACCTGTAAATAAAGGAGCAAGTAGAAACAATGGGAAAGAGTAGGAGAGGGAGGAGAAAAATACAATTTTTTTTTCAAAAAAACAAGGGAGTTTGGGGTTTGAACTTACCTCTTTAGCTCTTGTAGATGAAGTCCTCCAATCTCTTGCTCCAAGCTCCTCCTCCTTCTCCTAGCTCCTCCTTCTTCACTCCTCCAAGCTCTCCTCTCTTCTCCTCTCCTTTCCTCTCTTCTCTTCTCCTCTCCTCTCTTCTCTTCTCCAACTCTCATAAACTCAAAGTGAGAAAATGAGAAGAGAATGGGGGCTTTATTCTTTTCTAAACTCACCCTAAACTAACCCTAACCTCACCCTAACCCACCCCCTCATGCTAAGTTAAGTGAACTTTTAAAAAAAATTAAAAAAAAAACCGAGTTTGATAGCTGACCGCGCGGATTCATATGGAAGCGCGCTTCCGGGCCTCGTGAAGCGTGCGCTTCCGGGCCTGAAGCGTTGCGCTTCCGGAGGCCCGAAGCGCGGATCCGGGCCAACGCTTCCATAATTCCAGGAATCGTGAAAAAAAAAAGGAATCGCGCTTCAGTAAATTTGGAATCGCGCTTCGCCTAGAGGTTCCGGAACGCTTCCGTACGGGACGCGATTCCGGCCTCGGATCCGGGGGGGGGGGGGGCGATTCCTGCAACACTGGGTAGGACTCTTTCCTATCCGAAAATCAAGCTGCTCGCGACCGTCTGATGCATCAAATCTTCTTCTCATTTTCTTTCTCTTGCACTTTTTCTTTGTGGCAGGCTGTATTACTGATGACGTGGAACTTTCTGTTTCAAAGCTCTTAGATGAAGTATGTAAGATATGTGTGACATGTCTTTCTTCATCTTGCATCTGATCTTTATCGTTTTTAATTTTATCTGGATCACCTTCAATTAACCACATTTCAATCGAACCAATGACCTCCTCATAATAAGATGGAGCTTGTTGCAGCAAATGAGAAGGCTCCTGATCTATTGATGTTTCCTGGTTTCTTTCATCCTTAACCCACTGTCGAAATTTATGTACCTGTATTGTAATGGCATTTATTTGGCTAGAGTGTTCAACTTTCATAGCACTGATTTCCCTGGCATGATCTTCTTCCATGGTCAATAACTTTTTCTGAAGACATATCTGATTAGTTTCCATATCTTTTATTACTTTATCGTCTTTTTCCTTTATAGTCATCAAGCAATGCTGCATAGAGTTTATCTCTTCCTTATGATTTTCTTGCATGGTAGCTAACTGATTATTATGATCGAATGTCATGATAGTCATTTCTTCATCCATAGTTAGTAACTTGTTTTGCATAGAATTAATTTCCCTATCATGATTAGCTTTCATGGTCATCATATTTTCCTGTAAGCTTGATAACTTGCTTTGCATAAAACTAATTTCTGTGTTATGATTAATCTTCATGGCCTCAATTTCCTTAGTATGCTGATTTTGCATGATCTCCATCTCCCTATTACGTTTTTCCATGTGGGTGCATAAAGTTCTCACATCATTGGCGTAATTAGTTTGATTAATCTCCATATTTTTTTACCAGTAGCATTAGTTCTTGTATAATTTGCTTTTGATCTTCCTTTTCGTTGTCATTTGTCCCTGCTTTTCCACTATCATGGATTTGATCTGCAATAGTACAGGTGGATGGCACATTCTGATATGAAGAATTGTCTTGGAATCTTTCACCGACAGCTGAACCTTTCATAAGATTACTTTCATTCTGTTGCACAATTTTAGGGGCACAAGACGAGCTATCTGGATCACCATATCGATCTTTAAAAGCATTGACAAGGTCTTGTAAAGAAGTGAAAGAATCCTTAGGATAATCGTTAAACCAATTCAAAACATCACCCTCTAAAGAAAAGACAAAAAGACGCATTTTGACATCTTCATGATTATACTGAGGGGGTCTACAATATATGATCATTATAAGAGTAAACAAGCCTAGATGTCTTTTAACAGCGACTACATCACCACTTGAGAAGAAAGGTAATTTAGAAATGGCCACTTCCGGAATATCATGGAGGTCATTAGTAAAATGACATGGTTTAAACGTATAATCCATGATGAATAACGAGGGACCAAATGGATGATAGAACGAGATCTCTGCTCAAGAAAATCAATAGATGAAAGAAGTGGAGTCGCCACTTGAACAATGAATCTAATTGTAGGATCCAAAAGAAACCAAGCAGATATGAGGAAAGCTTCTTGTCTGGGAAAAATAAATGAAAAGCAATGGAGTTGCCACCCAAACGAGACACGAACTGAAGAGTGATTGCTGATATGACGAAAGATAAGACGATAAAAGATCCAAATGATAACCAAAAATGTTGAATCTGCCAGTTCAAATGAGATATGAGAAAGATGAAAGAGTGATGAGAAATGAGAAGATGAATGTCGTTGAAACGGCAAGGACAGAAAAACTCTATCCCCGACAACGACGCCAAATTTTTTTTTCGAACTGATTGTCACGACAACGTTCAGACCGAGGGCTGTCACTCTGATCCCCGATCTCTTCGTTTAAGCATGTCTCCCGCGGCTAAGGGGGTAGACCCTATGGGAAAATGAATGACCAATTGTGAAACAGTTGGGTTGGGAGACACAAGGGGAAACAAGCACTTAATTGATTTTGTTAAGTTTAATAGACCAGTGCCTTATGGAGTTAATGATATGAACCATGTAAAACAAACATTTATCATCAAATAACCCAAGCAATGCAAGATATCCAGTAAATTCACAATGCTTTAACGATGATCCAGCAATTAAACTTAAAGAAAAATTAAATGCTTTAAAAAATCACAGAATTTAAATGCTGATCAGTTGCCACTTTCACATAGCTAACTTTAACTGAACATTTAAGTGCATTTAGCCATAGAGAAATGGAACATAAACACTGCAAAAGTCGCCAAAATGAAAATTTCAATTTTTTTTTTGTTAAGCCCTCTCAAAATATTTGTTTTTTTAAATAAAACAAGACTAAAGACTAAGTAAATGCAACTTTAAATCCAAAATTTGAACTAAACTAAAAGGAAACCTTTTATCATTTTTTTATTTTTTATGAATTTTTTGTATTATTTTTTTATTTGATTTTTGATAAATAAAACTATAGAAAAAATAAAACCTGAATTAAAATCTAAACTAAATTAAATCAAAATTTAAACTAAAAGATTTTTTTTTTTAATTTTTTTAATTTTTTTTTATATCTTTTATATATATATATATTCCTTTTTTTTTTTATCTTTCCAATTTTTAATTTATTTTTAAATGGATCCTCGAACTTAGCCTTTGGAAAAAATCACCTAGGACCTAGGACTTAGGACTTATGAGGGGATTAAAACATTTTCTAACCCTCAAGACACTTTACATCATGAATTTTACAATTTTACATCTAAAGGGGGAAAACCCATTTGACATAAACCCTCATAGACCACCCAGTTTTGCGACACAACTATAATCTAGCAGATCAACATACTAGGATTCTCCTGAGATTCTAATGACAAAATCCATTCCGGCTTTGGGGTTGTGCTGAAGTAAAACTTTGCCAATCATGGATCGGTGAGACAAAAAACCTTCCGGAACGTAGATTATCACTAGAAAATTAGGTCCACTTAGGCAATTTTCATACATGACTCAGCTCTGCTAAGATTATTTACAATTCACACATGCAGACTGGGTTTACAACATAACATAATATGATAAGGTCGACGATGATTGTCGAATGGCACGGAGACGTCAATCAAGCGCTACCCTTTTGCAAAGAAAAGGGGGTGTACTGCTAAGGGTAGTTGACACGTAGTGGTCAACACACCTGAGACAAAGTTTCTCCTCCTCCTAGAGAAGTTTTGACACCATGGAGACCCTTGACTCACTTCTGCATCACTTCTGTGTCACTCTGCATCAGTTTGTGTTAGCCTGCATGAGGACTGCGTCACCAATGGTGCTGTCTCCATGCTCTTCTCTTTGCGTTGTCTCTTGAATGCCCTGCGTCACCTCCTCCTCAGTCTCTGACTGCTGCTGATGCCCTCCTCTTCCTTCACCCTACAACTCTCCCTCTGAAATTGAACTCCTTGAGAATCGATTTCCCTTGGGTTACTGAGTATTTGCTCGGTGTGTCTGCAACTGACTCTCAAGTCTTCTCTTATACTTTTCCTGTTAATGAATCAACGGTCGAGATTAAGTTTCTAATCAATGGCTAAGTTTAAAGCAAACTTGATCCTCGTCTCTTAGAAGCTTCTCACCGATATCTTTTTTAATACCCATTAATACTTTTATTTTCCTAAGTTTAGACTTAGGAACTCATTAAAAATATTAATTATTTTAATAACTCCTCATCCAGGTGGAATTTCTCCAAACGATTTCCAGGTCTTGGAGATCTCATGTGTTCTAGTCCCTCCACAAAATTTCGGAGCTAGAGCACATCCGATGTTAACCAAAATCAACACTCCCTCTTAGCGAGGAATGTGCTCTAGCAATACTTCCCAACAAAAGCATCACACTGATCCATGAAATCGATCCTCTGCGCTGTTGATGCTCGGCCTACTCCCCCTCATCCATTGCGCCGCTGCAACCTGTACTGCTGCCCATGTCACTATAACTGTCACAACTATATCCGTACTGCATCTCCTTTTGAATATGCTGCATCATGTTGCCCATAGCACTGCCACTGCTGCACTACAACTCCTTATACTACCTGCTTCTGCTACTGAAACGAATTCTTCACCATCCCCATCTTCTTCCTGAAATAAACAAACTTTGTTTTTCCTAGGGCCTTGGTGAGAATGTCTGCCACATGTTCTCCTGTTGGGGTGTACCTCAATTGTACTGCCCCTCATTGGACACAGTCTTTGATAAAGTGACACCTAATATCAATGTGCTTCGACCGATCATGAAAGATTGGATTCTTAGAGAGCTTGATGCAACTGTGATTATCACAAAAAATACTGGTCGCTTCCATCTTTCTCCTGAATAGATTCACAAGCAATTTCCTAAGCCATATGGCTTCGCATGAAGTTGCTAGCTGCCATATATTCAGTTTCAGCTGAGCTCAGAGCCACGAATTTCTATTTCCTACTACACTAGGAGGTCATTCCTGATCCAATCCTGAAACAATACCCGGAGGCATTTTTCCGATCTACTGAACTTCCAGCCCAATTTGTGTCAGTGAACCCACTCAACCTGATGTCATTGCCTTGGGTGTACATTAGTCCATGCTTGATTGTTCCTCGTATATATCTGAGAACATGCTTGGCTACTGCCTAGTGCGTCCTCTTTGGTTCTACCATGAACTGACTGAGGGTGTTGACATTGTAACAAATGTTCGGCCTGGTATTGAACAGATACATCGGGGACCCTATGAGCTGCCTGTACAAGGTGGGATCGACTTATTTATCTTCGGATGCATCAATCTTCTTCCAGTTGGTGAACATTGGAGTAGCGATAGGTATACAGTCCTGCATTCTGAACCTTTTCAAAATCTCTGTAGCGTATCTCACTTGCCCAAGGAAAATTTCACCCTTATGCTGCCAAACTTCCAACCCCAGGAAATAATGCATCCGTCCCAAATCCTTCATGTCGAATTCTATGGCTAGGTTTTCCTTACAATCTTTGATGAGCCTGGATGATCCTGTCAAAAAGAGATCGTCCACATATAAAACCAAGGTTAGGAGCTCATTCTCTAAAACCAAATAGCAGAGGTTAGGATCTGCGTCACTCTTGTCGAATCCCATCTTTTGTAAGTAGCCATCAATTCGACTGTACCATGCTCTAGGTGCCTGATTAAGCCCATATAGAGCTTTCTTCAATCTGCAATACATGAGATTTCTTCTCATGTGCCTCAAAACCCACTGGTTATTAAATGTATAATTCTTCTTCTATCACCCCATTCAAGAACATCGTCTTGACATTCATCTGGTGAATCTCCCACCCCATCTGAGCTGCAAGGGATATCACGGATCTAATAGAAGTATTCCTAGCTATTGGGGCGAAGGTTTCTTCATAGTCTATCCCTTTCTTTTGAGCAAACCCCTTAGCCACAAACCTAGCTTTGTATTTTCTATACTGCCATCTGTTCTATACTGCCATCTGCAACCTTTTTGACTTTGTAGAGCCATGTCGACCCTACAACTAACCTGTCCTGAGGCCTAGGTACCTCTTCCTAGACATCATTGACCATTACGGAACTGTATTCCTCCAACATAACATCTACCCATACTTGACGTTGAACAACCTCCTAAAAATTGGAGGGTTCTCCAACCTGAGCTACCAAGGCTTGGTATCTGTCTGGCTGTCTACGCTCCCTTTTCTCGATTTTGGGCGCCTCGACAAAATCCTCTGCATCTCGTAGTATTTGTCGAAGTTCTTGGCTTGTTCTACCACTGGTAGTGGGTATATCTATCTTCTGATCCTCTTCCTAAGGCTCCACCTCTGGAGTTTTGCCTTTAGGAGAAATACTAGCGCTTGTTTCTATTGGTCGAAGTGGCTGGACCAACGGATCATATTTTGATTGCTCTTCGGAAGGCATTTCTTGGGATTTCTGAAAGCTCTGTCCTCCATGAACTTTATATCCCGTCGAATTATAATCTTCCTATTCCCCAAAAGATAGACTCTATATGCCTTAGCATTCTCGCTATATCCTACAAGATATCCTTTCTTCGCAGTCTCATCCAATTTCTTCCTCTTTTCTTCGGGTACATGGCAGTATGCCAAATTCCCAAATATCCTGAAATGACTCACCTCAGGGTTTTTACCGGTGAAGACACTCTCCAGAGTAATCTTACCTAATGCCTTAGGAGTCTTGTTCTGGATATACACTAGTGTGTTGCATGCTTCTGCCCATAGAAACTTGGGCATATCCTGATCATACAACATTGCCCTGGCTGCTTCAACAATAATCCTGTTCTTCCTTTTTGCTGCTCCACTATGCACCATATTATAGGGGGCTGTCCACTCTCTTCTGATGCCTTCCCTTGCGCAAAAATCGGTGAAGTCCTTGATGATGTATTCTCCACGATTGTCTGAGCGCAATATCTTTATGTTCTTCCATGTCAGATTCTTAACTAGAGCCTTGAACTCTTTGAATCGACCAAAAACCGCATCCTTGGTTTTTAGAAAGTAGATCCAAGTCTTTCTGCAACGGTCATCAATGAAGGTGACGAAATATTCGGCACCTCTAAGAGCTTTTGTGGACATGGGTCCGCAGATATTTGAGTGTATCAATCTGAGAACACTTTTAGCCTTATTGTTGCTTATGGAAAATGTTGCCTTGGCGTACTTGCCTAGTGCGCATCCTCTGCATACATCATCTCGTTTGATACTTAATTCTCGAACTCTTGATATTGTTTTCCCGAGAATCCTTAGAGTCCCATGGTGTAATTGTCCCATCCTCCTGTGCCATAGTTCATTCAAATCTTTTTCCCCACTACTGCCTATCAGTGCCATTGGAGATTCTAGTTGTAATCTATACAACCTGTTACTTGTGACTCCAATCTGGGCCTTCTTTTTCCAACTCGGGTGTTTGACATATACTTTTTCCTTAATGAAGAAAACGTCATAGTCCTTGTTTTGAAGCTGAGATACAAAGAGTAAGTTCATCCCCAATCCTGACACATGCAACACATTGGTTGCTCGAAGCCGATCCCCTGCTTTTGTTTGAAATACTATAGTACTTGTTCCTACGGACGTACATTTTGCCTTATTTCCATGGTGATCTGGAAATTCATCATTTCTTCTTGATAATTCGAAAAACATTCTCGTATTCCTATCATATGCCAGGAAGCTCCACTATCTATATACCAAACCTTAGAGGAGGCAGAACTTGCTAGGCAAGCGAATTCTTCTTCCAGTCTGGAAGCTAATGTAGAATAATCGTGATCCATGTTATTTGTGCTCTCTTCTTTCTCTGGAGATTTGCGTGGATCCCTTTGAGTTGATGCCGCAACATCATGCTCCTGACTCATAGCAGATTCTTCAATCTTGTTGCCCGATCTCTGCTTTGATACCATGTGAAAATTTCTAACACAAAATTCTATTGCAAAAACTGATTTATTTCACCTACTTATCTCTCACAATAAGTTATTTACGAAAACCCTTCAGTAAACATTAAAATAAATTCTACTGCAGTTGTGACATAATTACATAGATAAAATAATAGTGATATACAAGCACAAGAATCAATCACATCAACATAGTTGTTTTTGGACAATTGTCCCTGGAAAAAACCCAATGTGGGAAAACTGGTGCAACAGATGAGGGTTTATTTATTAATCTTCAACAACAATCACTTTACAAGGATGATTCTACAGAAAAACTGAGACACTTTTGAGAGAAACACCTGAGACAAAGTTTCTTCTCCTCCCGGAGAAGTTCTGACACCCTGGAGACCCTTCGCTCACTTTTGCGTCACTTCTGCGTCAGTTTGCATTAGCCTGCGTGGGGACTGCACCACCAATGGTGCTGTCTCCCTGCTAATCCCTTTGTGCTGTCTGTCGAATGCCCTGCATCACCTCCTCCTCAGTCTCTGACTACTGCTGATGCCCTCCTCTTTGTTCACCCAGCAACTCTCCCGCTGAAATCGAACTCCTCCTCCTTGAGAATCTATTTCCCTCGGGTTACTGAGTACTTGCCCGGTGTGTCTCCAACTGACTCTCAAGTCTTCTCTTATACTTTTCTTGTTGACGAATCAATCACTGAGATTAAGTTTCTAATCAATGGCTAAGATTAAAACAGACTTGATCCTCGTATCTTAGAAGCTTCTCACCCATATCTTTATTAATACCCATTATACTTTTATTTTCCTAAGTTTAGACTTAGGAACTCGTTAAAAATATTAATTATTTTAATAACTCCTCATTTGGGTGGAATTTCTCCAAACGATTTTTACGTCTTGGAGATATGATGTGTTCTAGCTCCTCCACAAAATTTCGGAGCTAGAGCACATCCGATGCTACCCAAAATCAACAATGTAGAGACCAAAAAGTTGTCTTAGAAGACAAACTTATTTGGACCAATCACATTAATGCAAATGTTTACAACTTGCCCCTTAATTGTGAAACATATTAACGGCTAGAAATAATAATGTGGGTATTACTGTTAGAATTCCTCTAAAATATTATCGATCATTTCACACCTCAATGACTTATACACACCACACGCCTCTCTGACATGCACTCCAGAAAACAAAAAATAGAAGTAATGTTCACTAGAGAACATGTAATTGGCATTGCTGATGCAATGTAAGTTACTTCACTAACCCCTTGATTGAGCACTAACTCATTAGCTAGACGAGTCAATGTTGGATGCAATTTCATCTCACCTACCATAAATACAGAACATGATTTTCAACTCTAAGAAGTTGCCTCCTTTCACATCTAGGTACCAAATTATTTCAAAATTTACAAACCAAGCTTCTAGAGTGTACCATAACTGACGAATAGTCTCCTCCACACCCTAGACAAATCTAACATTCTTGTAGGGGTGATGAGTTATTTCCTCCACTTTGTTGATTTATTATTATTAAGTGCAACAGATGCAAGCACAATATTTCTGAAAACCAATAATTACTTCTAATGATGTTGATTTCTTTCTATTTTTCCAGTAAATCATTAGCAATTATAGTGCAGAAAATCAACCATATAAAAGCAGTAGAACAGTAGAGATCACAATGCACAAAGAGAGCACAAGATGTTGATTTGTGGTAGCATCGGATGTGCTCTAGCCATGAAAATTGGTGGAGAGGCTAAGGCACATAAGATCTCCAAGACCCAGAAATGGTTTGGGGAAATTCCACCCGGTTGGAGAGATATTAAAATAATTAATATTTTTAATGGGGTTCCTAAGTCTAAACTTAGGAAAATTAAAATATTAATAGGTATTAAGATAAAACTGGGTGAGAATGTTTTAAATGGCATGGATCAAGCCAAATCTAACTTAGGCGTTGATTAGGGACTTAATCTCGGCCGTTGAAGAGTCAACAAAAAAAGTATAAGAGGAGGCTTGAGGGTTAGTTGGAGATACACCAAATTGATCAGTCAGTTCGATTTTCTGGAGCAGAGTTTGCCAAGAGAATTGAACCAATGATTTGTTGCAGCGAGGAGCATTTTGATAGAAGGCCGAGATAGTGCCAGAGAGACAGCGCAGAGCCTGGGAAGGCTGACGCAGAGGTAGCGTGACTGACACAGAGGCTGAGGAGGCCAGCGTGGGTGATGCAAAGGGACAGGGGGCTGACACAGAGAGACAAGTGACTAATGCAGAGGTAGCCGTAGCTGCACAGAGACTAGCAGAGCTGACGGAGGGCCAAGAGGCAGCGCTGGATATTTTCATGGCGCAGACTGGAACTGAGAGGGTGACGCAATGCCTAGCTGAGTGACGCAGAGCAATGGAGAAGCTTGGTGTAGTTTTCACTGTCCAGCTAAGGAGCTGCCGTAGTTGTTGTGGGATTGATCATCCGATGGGTGATCAGCCAAAATATCTGTCTCCGAGGAGAGGTACTACTGCCGAGGGCATTCTCTGTTGGGCGAGCCATTTCTGGCACCCTAGTTGTATTTAGAAACTGCATAATAATAAAACCCTCATATCTGCTGCACTTGTTTTCGCGAATTGGGTTTTTTCGGGGATGATTGTCCAAAAATAACGGTGTCCCTTGTGTTATTGTCTTAGTTATTTCAGTTGCTGATCTATATATGTGTTGAGGTTGCATTTGTGTTTATTTTTGGTATTTATATCTATAAATAACTTGTTAATGGAAAAAACAAGTAGGAGAAAATATACCAGACAATGCAGTAGGGATTTCTGATGTGTCAGGCTTAGAAATTTCAACATGGTATCAGAGCATTGCAGTTCACAAGAGAACTGAAGGGACTAGTAATAATTTGAAAAATTGGTAGTAGTAGCAGTGGTCCCGAGAGACAGTGCTGTTCCAGAGCAGAAGTAGCAGAGAAGAAGTGACACAGAGGGCCTGCGTCATCATTTCCAGCCAGAAGGAGGGTAAGCGCAAAGGCAGAGAGGGGCAGATCAAACCTACGCAGTGTCCAATCATCTTTCTCAGCCAGGAAGGATCAACTCTGTGGCCAGGAGGAGCAAATTCTGTCGTTGCCGGGATTGCGCAGAGCCTGAAAGGCTTAGTTTCTTCAGTTGTCGGCGCTTGGGGAGCTGTGGGCAGATTGTGATTGAGAAGCTGGTGGGGTGCTGTTTCTGTCGGTGTAGAACAATACCTAAGGGGACATAACCAAGGTAGAGGGAATCGCTACCTTGACGAATTTCTAGCCAAGGAATCTAGATCCAAGTTGCAGTTGCATGAAGGATTGGAGAGGAGCGGTTCGACAGTTGGCCAGAGGATTTCTAGGATGGAAATCAGAACTTAGAGGGAGATTTCCAGGAGGGGAGTCGAAACTGAGAGGAAGTCCAGAAGAGGAGCTGAAATGGCAGTGAACGGACTGAGGGATCAGGACAGGTTGGACGGGGCTTCTAACTTTGTCATTTGGAAGGCCAAGATCTTGGAAGTCTTGGATCGCCATTGCATCAAGGACTTTACCTTGAGAACCATGGCTATCTCGGTCAACCCAGCTGATAATGAGAAGTATGACGATGCAATGGCGAGGGCAAAGTGCATGATCCTTTACGGGGTCAAAGATCATGTCGTACCATATATTGTTGAAAAGAACATAGTAAAAGAGACGTGGGATATTTTGAAGACCTTGTATCAGGGCTCTTCCATGCAGCGGAAGATGCTATTGGAGAATCAACTGCGGTCGTATCAGATGCAGAAGGGAGAGTAGATAGATCCATTCCTTCTCAGGTTGCAGGAGATTCGTGACCAACTCACTTCCGTAGGGTCTACACTGGATCCTGAATTTATGGTTAGGACTGCCCTAAATGCAGTCTCTGAGGAGTGGGAGACATTTGTCCAAAGTATTTTGGGTAGGGCTGCTCTTCCAAGATGGGAGGAGATCTGGGCAACTCTTTGCCAAGAAGAGATCAGGCGGATGACCAAGGCAGGGAGTAGTGATAGGGGAGGTTGAATCAAGAAAGAGGAGGAGGATGCGACTCTAGCCTTTGCGGGACAACAGGGGAAGATGAAGAAGAAAGATATCTCCAAGGTGAACTTCTTCCATTGTGGAGAGCTGGGATATTATGCATCCCAGTGTCCCAGGAAGAAAAACAAAGGAGGGACTTCCGATTCTAAGGAAATTCTAGCTAAGGTGGAGAAAGAAGTCGAGACTAATGATGACTGTGCCATGAGTGCTTATGCACCTTTAGAGAAGAGGTGGGGAGACATAGAGTTGTAGTCAGGAGGACTACATATTAGGGGCAGGAATCTTGAGGTGCCCAAACTCTTGGATCATATCTGGCTAGGAGAGCCATTAACGACAGTAGCGGAATGACAGATGTCGGGTGGAGCAAAGTGTAGTGGAGCAGCAAGGCAGTGCTTGGGTGCAGAAATCTGAGGCAACACAGTGGAGGTTGCAGCAGTGCGAGAGGCACAGAGATGTATGTACATTGCAGTGGCAGTAGAGGGAGCACAGGATAGCAGCAAAGGCAACTTCAACAACATGAGGCTTCTACACTGACTGGGATGTCAGTATTTGGGTAGATCTATTACTTACTTCTCAGTAACTGAGTTGCAGTGCAGCAGTTAGCCGTGTCAGTCCTAGGGGCAGCATGGGTAGCATATTGAGAGGGAGCTGCGGTACAGATGTAGCAGTGGCAGTGGTAGTGTCATGGGCAACAATACAAGAAGCAGCAGTGCAGATGATGTGAGGCAACAGGCCAAGCATCAGCACAGGTATCAGTGCAGAGGATCAATGTGATGTTTCGGTGGTGGAACATTACTAGAGCACATTCCTCGCTAAGAGGGAGTGTTGATTTGTGGTAGCATCAGATGTTCTTTAGCCATGAAAATTGGTGGAGAGGCTAAGGCACATAAGATCTCCAAGACCCAAAAATGGTTTGGGGAAATTCCACCCGGGTGGAGAGATATTAAAATAATTAACATTTTTAATGGGGTTCCTAAGTCTAAACTTAGGAAAATTAAAATATTAATGGGTATTAATATAAAACTAGGTGAGAATGTTCTAAATGACATGGATCAAGCCAAATCTAATCTTAGCCGTTGATTAGGGACTTATTCTCGGCCGTTGAAGACTCAACAGAAATAATATAAGATGAGGCTTGAGGTTAGTTAGAGATACGCCAAATTGAATAGACAATTCGATTTTCTGGAGCGGGGTTTGCTGAGACAATCGAACCAGTGATCTGTTGTAGCGACGGGTAGTTCGGCAGAAGGCCGAGAATACATAGCAGCGAGGCAGAGATAGTGCCAGAGAGACAACGCAGAGCTTGGGAAGGCTGACACAGAGGCAACTGTGACTAACACAGAGGCTGAGGAGGCCAAAGTGGGTGATGCAGAGGGTTGACGCAGAGGCAGCAGTAGCTGCGTAGAGGCTAGTAGAGCTAACATAGGGCCAAGAGGCAGCGCTGGAGATTTTTGTGGGGCAGATTGGAGCTGAGAGGGTGATGCAGTGCCTAGTTGAGTGACGCAGAGCAGTCGATAAGCTTGGAGTAGCTTTTGCTGTCCAGCTAAGGAGTTGCCGTAGTTGCTGTGGGATCGATTATCTGGTGGGTGATCAACCAGAATACTTGTCTACGAGGAGTGGTACTACTGCCGAGGGCATTCTTTGTTGGGTGAGCCATTTCTGGCACCCTAGTTGTATTAAAAAACTGCATAATAATAAAACCCTCATATCTGTTGCACCGGTTTTCCCGCATTGGGTTTTTCTGGGGATGATTGTCCAAAAATAACAGTGTCCCTTGTGTGATTGTCTCAGTGATTTCACTTGCTGATTTGTATATTGTTGAGGTTGCATTTGTGTTTATTTTCAGTATTTATATTTATAAATAACTTGTTAATGAAAAGAACAAGTAGGAGAAAATATACAGATAATGCAGTAGGCATTTCTGACGTGTGAGACTTAGAAATTTCAACACAAGATTTACTGTGGGAAAACCCACTGAGGGGACATACCCAACAACCTTTTCAATAGATAAATTCTTTTGTTCAACAAGAGACACACCTAAACTCTAGTCAACAACTAGGTCAAACTGACCTTCAATAAATCTATGGTTAAACCTTCCAAGTCAGGCCTTCCTATTTGATGTGGCAACTCTGCCTTTTGATCTATCCTAGGCTGAATTTCGGCCCCCTAGTTCTGCCCAGAAACCCATAATTTCGACCCCTACCACTGCCCAAATATTTCGCCCCCCTGCAACAGAAGTTGCCCATAAAATGATACGAACTGGAGAGGGAGAAGACTTCTACACGTGCGTGTTGATTTGGGGTAGCATCGGATGTGCTCTAGCCACAAAAATTGGTGGAGAGGCTAAATCACATGAGATCTCCAATACCCAAAAATGGTTTGGGCAGATTCTAAACAGTTTGAGAGATATTAAAATAATTAATATTTTTAATGGAGTCCCTAAGTCTAAACTTAGGGAAAATAAAATATTAATGTGAATTAATATAAAACTGTGTTAAAAGGGTCCAAAAGTCATGGATCAAACCAGACTTAATCTTAGTCATTGATTAAGGACTTAACCTCGGCTGTTGAATTGTCAACGAGAAAAGTATAAGAGGAGGCTTAAGGGTCACTTGGAGAAGACACTGAGTTGATTAAGAATTCAATTTTCTGGGGCAGGGCTTGCTGAGGAAATTGAAGGAGTGATCGTAGTTGCAACTGAGGGGTAGTGAATACAGAAGCAGAGAGGCAGAGAAGGTATCGGGAGCATCAGCGCAGAAGCCGGAGAGAGAGAGACGCAGAGCCAACAGGCCATGCAAAGGCAACCAGAAGCCACGCAGAGGCAGCCAGGAGCTGCGCAGTGCCTGAGGAGAGCCAACGTGGGTGACGCAGAGGCTGTAGACGCTGACACAGGGCTAGTTGGGCTGATGCTGGGGTGACGCTGGGCCAGAGAGGCTGACGCAGTCCCTAGAGGTAGATGTTGGAGATTTCGTGGGGCAGATTGGAGTTGAGAGCTGTGGGATTATTCATCCGGGGGTTTAGCCAGAATATTTGTCTTTGACTGAGAGGTACTACTGCCGAGATCATTCTCCGTTGGGTGAGCTGGTTTGACACCCAAATTGTATTCTGAAACTGCTTAATAATAAAACCCTCAGATAGCTGCACTGGTTTTTCTGCATTGGGTTTTTCCGGGGACATTAGTCCAAAAATAACAGTGTCATTTGTATTCTTGTTTTTTCCTTCAGTTGATGATCTGTAATGTGTTGAGCATGTATTTGTATTTATTTTCAGTGTTTACATGGTAAATAACTTGTTAATTAAACAGAACAAGTAGGTAGAAATAAAGCAGAAAGTACATGAAGGATTTCTAACAGTTAGACTTAAAAATTCCAACATGGTATCAGAGCGTGGTTGTAGATCACAGGAGAACCGAGGGCATCAAATGAGAAAAACCGCTACAGCAGAAACCACTGTCTCGAGTAATAGAAGCTGTTCCTAGCGGAGAAGCAACAGAGGAAGGGGTGACGCAGTGCGTCATCAAGTTTGAGCCGGGAGGAGGATCAAGGCAGTGGCAGAAGGGAGCAGACCTGACCTACGCAGTGCCCGATCATCTTTCTCAGTCAGGAAGGATTGACACCCGTGGCCAGGAGGTGCGGATTTTGTTGGTGTCGGGATTGCGCAGAGCCTAGAAGCTCTAACCTTCAGTTTGCTGAGGCATAGGATGCTGTGGGTAAGTTTCAGAGTGAAGTTGGTGGGGTACTGTGGTCAGAACAATTCCTAACAGGGCAAGACCAGAGTTGCTGCCGAGGATTTCTAGCCAAGAAATCTTGATTAGTGGTGCAGCTGCACTAACGATCAGAGTGGGGGAATCTCGACATTGGCATAGGGGTTTCCAGGAGGGAAATTGAGGCTCAGAGGGAGTGACACCGAGAACTTCCAGGAGGGAAGTAGAGGAGCAACGAAATGGCAGTGAACGAGGTAAGAGACCAGGACAAACTGGACGAAGCCTCAAACTTCGTAGTCTGGAAGGCCATAATCTTGTCCGTTTTAGACAGGAATAATCTTAAGGACTTCGCCTTGAAAATGATAGCGATCCCAGTTGACCCGGTTGAGAACGATAAGTATGAGGAAGCAATGGTGAGGGCCAAGAGCATCATCCTTGACGGGGTCAAGGACCATGTAGTACCACGTATTGCTGAAAAGGAAATGACAAATGCGATGTGGGAGGTCCTGACGAAATTGTATCAACATACTTCCGTGCAGGGGAAGATGCTACTAGAAAATCAACTGCAATCATAGCAGATGCATAAGGGAGAATAGATTGACGGCTTCCTCGGTCAATTGAAGGAGATTTGGGATCAACTGACTTCCATTAGGGCCACGCCAGATCAAGAATTGATGGCGGGGACAACCCTGAACGCAGTCTCAGAAGATTGGGAGGTGTTTGTCCAGAGTATATTGGGTAGGTCGACCCTTCCAGATTGGGAGGAACAGTGGGTGACTCTTTACCAAGAAGAGATCAGAAGGTTGACCAAGGCGGGAAGTAGCAGCAAGGGGGTCAGAATCAAGGAGGAAGAGGAGGATGTTGCCCTAGCATCTGAGGGAAAGCAGGAGAAACAGAAGAAGAAGGACCTCTCCGAGGTCAAATGCTTCCACTGCGGGGAACTAGGTCACTATGCGAGCCAGTGTCCAAGGAAGAAGAGCAAGGGAGAGGCCTCCGAGACCAAGGTTGTGCCAGCAACAACAGAAAAGGAAGTGGAGACAGATGATGTCTGTGCCATGAGTGCTCACACGCCTCTTGAGAGGAAGTGGGGAGACATCGAGCTGTAGTCATATGAACTACAGGCGATGAGGAGCAGGATCCTTGAGGTACCCAACCTCTTGAATAATACCTTGCTACAGGAGCCTCGAAGAGGAGTAGCAGTACTGGCGGATGTCAGTAGAAACAGATGCGAATGGAGCGAAGGAGGGAGCGAAGGAGGGAGCTATAGTGCAAGAGTCCTAGGACAACGTGAGGCAGCAGTGCGAGGTGCATGGAGTTGTTGCAACAACGCATAGGTCAAAGAGGGAACACTTGTCAGCGACAAAAGGAGTTTCAACATCGTGAGTGTCTCTAGCCTGACAGAGATGTTAGAGTTGGGAGATCAGTTACTTACTTCTCAGTGACTGAATTGCAGTGCAACAATTAGCAGTGGCATTGCTATGGGCAACACGATGCAGCATGATGAGAGGGGTTGCCGTATGGATGCAACAGTGGCAATGGCAGGGCCATGGGTAGCAGTACAGAGGATGTTGGGCAGCAGGCCTAACATCAACACCAAGACCTATGCCAAATGATCAGGGTGATGCTCGGTGAGGAGTATTACTAGAGCACAGTCCTCACTAAGAGGGAGTGTTGATTTGGGGTAGCATTAGATGTGCTTTAGCCACGAAAATTGGTGGAGAGGCTAAAGCACATGAGATCTCCAATACCCAGAAATAGTTTGGGCAGATTCTAGACATTTTGGGAGATATTAAAATAATTAATATTTTTAATGGAGTCCCTAAGTCTAAACTTAGGGAAAATAAAATATTAATGTGAATTAATATAAAACTGTGTTAGAAGGGTCCAAAAGTCATGGGTGAAGACAACGTTAATCTTAGCAATTGATTAGGGACTTAATCTCAGCTGTTGAATTGTCAACGAGAAAAGTATAAGAGGAGGCTTGAGGGTCACTTGGAGAACACACCAGTTGATCAAGAATTCGTTTTTTGGGGTAGGGCTTGCTGAGAAAATCGAAGGAGTGATCAGAGTTGCAGCTGAGGGGCAGTGAATACAGAAGCAGAGAGGCATAGAGGTTACCAGGAGCATCAACGCAGAAGCAAGAGAGAGGGAAGCAGAGCCAGCTAGAGACCACGCAGAGGCAGCTAGAAGCCACGCAGATGTAGCCAAGAGTTGTGCATTGCCTGAGGAGAGATAGCGTGGGTGACGTAGAGGCTCCAGAGGCTGACGCGGGGCTAGGTGGGTTGATGCTAGGGTGACGTTGTGCAAGAGAGGTTGACACAGTCCCTAGAGGTAGACGTTGGAGATTTCGTGGGGCAGATTGGAACTGAGAGCTGTGGGATTGTTCATCCGGGGTTTGAACCGAAATATCTGTCTCTGACTGAGAGGTACTATTGCCGAGATCATTCTCTGTTGGGTGAGCTGGTTTGGCACCTAGATTGTATTATGAAACTGCTTAATAATAAAAGCCTCAGATAGCTGCACCGGTTTTCCTGCGTTGGGTTTTTCCGAGGACATTAGTCCAAAAATAACGGTGTCACTTGTGTTCTTGTTTTTTCGTTTAGTTGATGATCTGTAATGTGTTGAACATGTTCTTGTATTTATTTTCAGTATTTACATGGTAAATAACTTGTTAATTAAACATAACAAGTAGGCAGAAATAAATCAGAAAGTACATGAAGGATTTCTAACAATTAGACTCAGAAATTCCAACAATGCGAGCTAGAGAGAGAGGGAGGAGATGAATTTGTCCTTCTTTTTGTCCTCTGTGTCCTCCTTGTCCTTCGCTTGCTTGTCCATAAAATACTTGCTTGAGAGGGTGCGAATTGATTGCCTTGAGGAGGAGGTCAAACGACCTTTATGTAGTGAACTGGCAAGGTCAAATGGGTGCGACTCTACTTGGGCCGACTTTACTTGGAGGGAGGCCGACTTGACTATCTTTGGAGCCAAAATTTCAAATTCAAAATTCAAATTTTTTTCTTTTAAAAAGTCCGAATGGACACGACACAAAAATATAATTTTCTTTTGACTCTAGCATGAAGAAGATGCTTTAAACTAATCAATATAGATACATGAAGGACCAAAATATACATTATGAAGACCGACCATAGCTACAAAATTCAACACTCCCTCTTAACTAGGGAGGTATTCATAATGACTCCCATAGGTGTTCTCAAGTTGACAAATTTCTCCTTGAAAAGGTTATAACAAAATCATTAGCATCTTGGCAATGTTGATTTGGGGTAGCATCAGATGTGCTCTAACCATGAAATGGTTTCAATAGATTGTATTCGGTTTGAGAGATATTAAAATAATTAATATTTTTAATGGAGTTCCTAAGTCTAAACATAGGAAAATAAAATATTAATGGGTATTAATATAAAACTGGGTTAGAAGGTACCAAAAGTCATGGATCAAGCCAAATCTAATCTTAGCCGTTGATTAGAGATTTAATCTCGGTCGTTGAAGGACCAACAGGAAAAGTATAAGAGGAGGCTTGAGGGTCAGTTGGAGAATACGCCAGAGTGATCAGTCATTCGATTTACTAGAGCGAGGCTGCTAAGCAAAGTCGAATCAGTGATCAACAGCGAGGGGAAGTGAGTACTGGACAAAGAGGCATAGATAGTGCCGAGAGACCAACGCAGAGGCAGAGAGTGAGAAGCAGTAGCCAGAGCAGGCCATGCAGAGCCCAACAGAGACATTGCAGAGGCTAGAGGGCCTGCGTCATCCACGTAGAGGGTTGCAGGAGTGACACAGAGGGTCCTAGAGGCTGCGCAGTGCCTCAGAGGGTTCTGAGGCTGACACAGAGCAACAGGAGGCTAACGCAGTGCTTCAAAGTTGCTGGAGAGGGTTTCGTGGGATAGGTTTTCTGAATCCTTGTTTCAGAATAGAGAGGTATTATTGCCTGTTGTTTTCTCTGTCGGGTGAGCTAGTTTGGGACCCAATTGTACTCAAGGAAATACTGCATAATAATAATGTTGATTTGGGGTAGCATCGGATGTGCTCTAGCCACAAAAATTGGTGGAGAGGCTAAAGCACATGAGATTTCCAATACCCAGAAATGGTTTGGGCAGATTCTAAATAGTTTGGGAGATATTAAAATAATTAATATTTTTAATGGAGTCCCTAAGTCTAAACTTAGGGAAAATAAAATATTAATGTGAATTAATATAAAATGTGTTAGAAGGGTTCAAAAGTCATGGATCAAGCCAGTGTTAATCTTAGCCGTTGATTAGGGACTTAATCTCAGCTGTTGAATTGTCAATGAGAAAAATATAAGAGGAGGCTTGAGGGTCACTTCGAGAACACACTAAGTTGATCAACATTTCGATTTTCTGGGGCAGGGTTTGCTGAGGAAGTCGAAAGAGTGATAAGAGTTGCAGCTGAGAGGCAGTGAATACAAAACCAGAGAGGCAGAGATAGTACTAGGAGGATTAGCGCAAAAGCCGGGAGAGAGGGACACAGAGCCAGCGAGGAGCTGTGCAGTGCCTCAGAGAGCTAATGTGGGTGACGCAGAGGCTCTAACGGCTGACGCAGTGCCTCCAGAGGCTGACGCAGAGCGAGCTAGGGCGACGCTGGGCAGACATTGAGTCAGAAAGGGCTGACGTAGTCCCTAGAGGCTGACGTTAGGGTTATCGTGGGGCAGATTGGAGCTGGGAGTTGTCGGAGTGTTTATCCGGGTTTTAGCCGGAACATCTGTCTTCGACTGAGAGGTACTACTGCCGAGATTATTCTCTGTTGGGTGAGCTAGTTTTGGCACCCAGATTGTATTCTGAATCTGCTTAATAATTAAAACCCTCAGATAGCTACACCGGTTTTCCCGCATTGGGTTTTTTTGGGGAAATTGGTCAAAAAATAATGGTGTCACTTGTGTGCTTGTTTTGTTTCCTTCAGTTGATGATTTGTAATGTGTTGAGCATGTACTTGTATTTATTTTCAGTATTTACATGGTAAATCACTTGTTAATTAATTAGAACAAGTAGACATAAATAAATCAGAAAGTACATGAAGTGCTTCTAACAGGTTAGACTTAGAAATTCCAACATGGTATCAGAGTGTGGTTGCAGATCACAAGAGAATTGAGGACATCAACCGAGCAGAGCAGCAGTAGTAGAAAACAACTATCTCGAGTGACAAATGCTGTTCCTAGCAGAGAAACAGCAAGGAAGGGTTGATGCAGTGCCTGCGTCGTCAAGTTTGAGCTGGGAAGAGGATCAGCGCAACGACAGAGGGGAGCAGACTCGACCTATGCAGTTCCCGGTCATCTTTCTCAGTTAGGAAGGATTGACGCCCGTGGCTAGGAGGTGCGAATTTTGCTGGTGCCGGGATTGCGTAGAGCCTAGAAGATCTAACCTTCAGTTTGATGGAGCTTAGGAGGCTGTGGGTAAGTTGCAGAGTGAAGCTGGTGGGGTACTGTAGTCAGAACAATACTTGACAGGGCAAGACCAATGAGGAGGGAGTTGCTACCGAGGATTTCTAGCCAAGAAATCCGGATCAATGGTGCAACTGCACTAACAATCGACGTGGGGGCATCTCGACATTGGCAGAAGGGTTTTTAAGAGGGAAATCGAGGCTCAAGGGGAGTCACACCAAGAACTTCCAAGAGGGAAGTAGAGGAGCAGTGAGATGGCAGTGAACAGGGTAAGAGATTAAGACAGATTGGACGGAGCCTCAAATTTCGTAGTCTAGAAGGCCAGAATCTTGTCCGTTCTAGACAAGAATCATGTCAAACACTTCGCCTTGAGGACGATAGCGATCCCAGTTGACCCAGCGGAGAACGACAAGTACGATGACGCAATGGCAAGGGCCAAGAGCATCATCCTTGATGGGGTCAAGGACCATGTAGTGCCACATATTGGTGAAAAGGACACGACAAATGAGATGTGGGAGGCCCTAAAGAAATTGTACCAGCATACTTCTGTGCAGAGAAGGATGCTACTTGAAAATCAGCTGCGGTCATATAGATGCAGAAAGGGGAGCCAATAGACACCTTGCTCAGTCGCTTAAAGGAGATCCAAGATCAGCTGACTTCCATAGGGGCCACGCCGGATCAAGAATTGATGGTGAGAACAACCCTGAACCTAAGTTGCACGAAATGGGGAAACGGGTACGAGTTTTCGAAATGGGTATGGGTACGAAATGTGACTCCCCAAATTTTGGAAATGGGGAAACACAATATATATATATATATGTGTGTGTGTGTGTGTGTGTGTGTGTGTATGTATATATGTATGTATGTATATGTATATATTAGGACATTTAAGAAATATGTGCAATCATAAAGCATACATGATACATTCTAATTTATTACATTATGATTAAATTGTCAATTGTCAATGCATAAACTATAAATCTCTAAATTTACATCACATTTACTCATGAATGATCACATAATGAAAATAGCAATATCCAAAATCAGCCACGAGAAATTGCTAATTTCTTGTCTCGTGCTTGATTGGGAGTCTCCTCCTACATAGTCGAATGACCTTAGGGCTCTTGATTAAATACAAATTCCATACCCTAGTACCCTAGGTGCTCTTGATTATTGGGAGTCTCCCCTACATAGAGGGCTTGGTTCTCTTCATTAAATACAAGTTCCATACCCTAGTACATGAAAAAATCCAATGGAAACATTGCAATCCCCCAATCCTGAAAAACAGATAAGTCTGCTGAATTTTGAGTGAGATCTAAAATTCTACTTTCTCCATATGAAATCCAATGAGGGTGAAACCACTCTCAAATTAGAACCGAAAAAAAAAACATCAAATGTTAACTGGAAACTCCATCGTACGGCCTAGAAACTCATTTCTGGTCGTACTGGCCACGTTTCCCTAGTGTGAAACAGGTCAGTATGCCCGGAAACGAGTTTCCAGGCCGTACAGTACAAGTTTCCTCATTTCTGGCCGGAAACGGACCCCTGGGCAACGTTTCTTGCAACATAGCCCTGAACGTAGTGTTAGAAGACTAGGAGGTGTTTGTCCAGAGCATACTGGGCAGGGCGACCCTTCCAAATTGGGAGGAAATGTGGGTGGGTCTTCGTCAAGAAGAGATCAGTAGGCTAAGCAATGTGGGAAGCAGCAACAACGAGATCAGGATCAAGGAGGAGGAAGAGAAGGATGCTGCCCTAACATCTGAGGGAAAGCAAGAGAAATGAAAGAAGGACCTCTCCAAGGTCAAACGCTTCAACCGTGGGGAACTGGGTCACTATGCAAGCCAGTGTCCGAGGAAGAAGAGCAAGGGAGAGGCTTTCGAAACCGAGGCTGCGCCAGCAAGGGCGGAGAAGGAAGTGGAGACAGATGATGATTGTGCCATGAGTGCTGACACACCACTTGAGCGGAAGTGGGGAGACATCGAGCTGTAGTTAGACAGACTACAGGGGATGAGGGGCAGGATCCTCGAGTTACCCAACCTCTTGGATTATACCTTGCTACAGGAGCCCCGAAGAGGAGTAGCAGTATGGGCGGATGTCGATAGAGATGGATGCGGATGGAGCGAAAAAGGGAGCTACAGTGTAGGAGTCCCAGGACAATGTGAGGCAGCAGTGCGAGATGCACAAAGTTGTTACAGCAGCGCAGAGGTTAGAGAAGGAGCACTTGTCAGTGACAGAGGGAGCTTCAACATTGGGAGTGTTTCTAGCCTGACGAAGATGTCAAAGTTGGGAGATCAGTTACTTTCTTCTCAGTAGCTGAGTTGCAGTGTAGCAGTTAGCAGTGGCAGTGCTATGGGCAGTGCGATGTAGCATGATGAAAGGGGCTGCCATACAGATGCAGCAGTGGCAGTGGCAGGGCCATGGGTACGTGATGCAACAGTGCAGATGATGTTGGGCAGCAGGCCTAAAATCAGCATAGGGACCGATACTGGACGATTAGGGTGATGCTGAGTGAGGAGTATTACTAGAGTACAATCCTCGCTAAGAAGGAGTGTTGATTTGGGGTAGCATCGGATGTGCTTTAGCCACGAAAACTGGTGGAGAGGCTAAAGCACATGAGATCTCCAATACCCAGAAATGGTTTGGGCATATTCTAAATAGTTTGGGAGATATTAAAATTAATTAATATTTTTGATGGAGTCCCGAAGTCTAAACTTAGGGAAAATAAAATATTAATGTGAATTAATATAAAACTGTGTTAGAAGGGTCCAAAAGTCATGGATCAAGTCAGAGTTAATCTTAGCCATTGGTTAGGGACTTAATCTCGACCGTTGGTCAACGAGAAAAGTATAAGAGGAGGCTTGAGGGTCACTTGGAGAACACACCGAGTTGATGAAGTTTTCGATTTTCTGGGGCAGGGTTTGCTGAGGAAGTCGAAAGAGTGATCAGAGTTGCAGCTGAGGGGCAGTGAATACCGAAGCAGAGAGGCAGAGATAGTAATAGGAGGATCGACGCAGAAGCCAAGAGAGAGGGACGCAGAGCCAGCGAGAGGTTCACGTAGAGCCAACCAGGGTTCACGCAGAGGCAGCCAGGAGCTACGCAGTGCCTCAGAGAGCTAGCATGGGTGACGCAAAGGCTTTAAGGGCTGACGCAGTGCCTCTTAGAGGGTGACGCTGGGGTTTTCGTGGGGCAGATTGGAGCTAGGAGTTGTCGGAGTGTTTATCCGGAGTTTCAGTCCGAACATTTGTCTCCGACTGAAAGGTACTATTGCCGAGATTATTCTCTGTTGGGTGAGCTGGTTTTGGCACCCAGATTGTATTATGAATCTGCTTAATAATTAAAACCCTCAGATCGCTGCACTGGTTTTCCCGCATTGGGTTTTTCTGGGGACATTGGACCAAAAATAACGGTGTCACTTGTGTGCTTGTTTTGTTTCCTTCAGTTGATGATCTGTAATGTGTATTTACATGGTAAATAACTTGTTAATTAATAAGAACAAGTAGGCAAAAATAAATCAGAAAGTACATGAAGGGTTTCTAACGGGTTAGACTTAGAAATTCCAACAAATAAACTCTCAGAATAGCTTCACCGATTTTCCCGCATTGGGATTTTCAGGGACATTTGTCCAAAAATAACGGTATCACTTGTGTGTTTGTTTGCTTTCAACTGTTGTTTTGTAGATGTTGAGACTGTATTGTGTTTATTTCGTTATTTATATGTTTTAAATAACTTGTTCGAATTTGACAAGTAGAAGAAATAAACTAGAAGAATACAGATTAAATTTCTAATGGATAGACTTAGAAATTTCAATAGGCAACATCTCTGACATTTCTGCATCTTGTCAGCATCTCTGACATTATCATCATCCAATTACCATAATCCTGGTCAACAACTGTGACTCATGGTAAATCAATAACATCAACCTATTACCTTAATCTAGTCAACAACTGTGCCACATGGTAAATCAACAACATCATCCAATTACCATAATCTTGTCAACCACTGTGACACATGGTAAATCATTAGCATCAACCAGTCACCATGATTCTGGTCGACGCTTCTGACCCATGTTATACTTATTAGTCCTGGTTCACCATCATCCTAGTCAATATCTTTGACTTGCGGTGAAAACCTTGGGACACACTCAACCCATATGAGCATTCTGGTCCCAAATCCAAAGGCCTCACTCTAGGACTTGATGCTAAATGTGTTCACTAAACCTATCTGGAGAGTAATATGAGCCTGATGTTGAAAGGCAATCACTCAACTTAGTGATACTGGGCCTCTAAGACCATTCTTCCTAATCTGGTCAATATACTTGGCACAGGAAGAATGACTGTCCATGATGCTATTAAATTGAGGGAAAATCTCCACAAGCTCTAGCTTGTCTCTAAAGTATACAAACTTCTCTTTGGACAAAGGCTTCGTCAAAATATCGGCTATCTGCTCATTAGTGGAGATTTACTCGAGCCTTACTACTCTTCTCTGCACCATGTCACAAATGCAGTGGTACTTGATATTGATGTGCTTCGACTTATCATGGAACACGAGATTCTCTGAAAGCTTCACACAACTTTGATTTTCATAGTATATCACGGTCGGTTCTAGCTCCTGGTCGAACAACCCTGCAAACAACTTCCGAAGCCATACAAACTTGGTACAAGCTTCATTGGTTGTGATATACTCTGCTTTTGCAGTGCCGAGTGTGACAAATTTCTGCTTCATGCTCATCCAAGATATCATAATAGAGCCCAAACTAAAGCATACCCATTAAGTACTCTTCCTGTCATCTACACTCCTAGCATAGTCAGATTTTATATATCCCTGAAGTTGTACATCACTGTTTCATACATATCTCAAACCATAGTTTACAGTACCACGTAGATATCTCAAAATGTGCTTTGCTGCAATCCAATGCTCATGTCTTGGTTCCTCCTGGCACTGGCTCAACATGTTGATGATTCCATATGTGTGTTGATGTTAGCATGTTCTTCTGTCTTTGTAAGTCATTTTTATGTTATTCTTCCATGGAGAAATGTGTAATGAAGCTGCTGTTTATTTTTCATTAACAAATTTATTGATGCTTAAGGATAGCAGAAAGTACTTGCAAATTTTATTTAAAGTAACTTTATACTGCGCTCCACATTTTTCATCTGTTCATCTTCCTAGTTTTCATGATTTCAACTAAGGTTCTGTGCAAAAGATTCTATTTTTCAACCTTCTGCGTTGAATCTTTTTTCTTTTCATTCTTTCCTGTCATACTATAACTTTAGTAAGCTTTACTCACGAACATCTTGGCCATCTTGAAAAGTTTTGGCCTTTTCTCCAAGAGATGGAACTACATTACATTTTGAAGAATCATCTCTGGGCAACAATGTTTAAAATCATAAAAGAAAACCTTTTTGTTTATTTTGAATGGATGTCCTAGGCACTTAGCTCCTCTCAGCTAGAGTTTGTCCCTAGGGTTACAACACAATGAGTAAACAACTTTGCAATGGTAGCTGGAAAGGTGACTAGAGTATGTGTGGAGGCTACATGAGTGAATTTTTCTTCTTAACACCTGCTATGTTGTATGTAGCTAGCAAGACGAGTGATTCTTTTGTGGTTTGACACCTAGTAGGCATTGCAACGTGTAGGTCTAGAAAACAATACTTGTTGCTAGTGTTTTGAAAAGAGGCTAGAATAAGTTAGAAAGAATGTTGGTGGTGTAAGAGAAGTAATAGTCTAAAAACACAATTGGTTATTGAGGGGTAGTGTTGATTTCTGGTAGCATCGGATGTGCTTTAAGCCTCAAAATTTGCAGGGAGGCTAGGACATGTATTCCGTAATACCCACAAACCGTTTTTGTAATTTCCACCTGGAGACAGTTTTATTAAAATAATTAATTATTTTTAATAGGTGCCTAAGTCTAAACCTAGGAAATTAAAATAATTAAAGGGTATTAATCAAACTAAGGGTGAAACTTCTAGAAGAAGACGAAGATTGAGTCCAAATGATCTGAGCCATTGATTAGAATCTAATCTTGGTCGTTGATTACTCTACTGGAGGATTATAAGAAGGACTTCGATGAGCATTTGGAAACACATTGGAGATAGATCAAGAGATTGAATTTCTCAGAGAGGGCAGCGTAGTAGTTGCTAGAGAGAAGATCGAAGTGATTTCTTGTAGTGAGGGGCAGGGATAGTTCTGATTGGAGAGTTTTCTGATTTGGGAATACATCATAGAGGAGGCAAAGAGAGATCCAGAAGAGGTAGCACAGAGGCTGTGTTGGGCAGCGTAGGGCCACACAGAGGCAACGCTGAGCCTCAAAGGGAATCCACAAATTTGCGGGAGAATTGATTTCCAAAGCCAAAAGCCAGGGTGTGAGACCAGGAGGGCAAAAGTCGAAGTCTCAGAGGCAAATCGATCAGCTGGGAAGAGTGTCGTAGTTCCCAAAAGATGCGATGCAGAGCAACGCAGTGATTGCGCAAAGGTAGCTAGGGGCTGGCTATTCAGGGGCTGAATTAGTCTTGGATCACCAGTGATAGTGTGAGGTACATCTCACTCATTTCTCTGTCAGTCATAGTCTTTGTATTGGATAGCCAACAAGGCATCCAAATATTGTATTCAAAAACTACTGCTTAATAATACAAACCCTCAGCCGCTGCACCAATTTTCTCACATTGGGTTCTTTCAAGGACATTTGTCCAAAAGTAACGGTGTCATGTGTTGTGTATTTCTTTCTTGCTTAGTTTCTTGTTTCCGCATTTAATTTAATTGGTGAAGGTTGCAGTGTATTAGTTTCAGTATTTGCTGTAGGATAAAGTAAATAATTTGTTCAGTAATTAACAAATAGGAGGAACTTAATCAATTGTTGCAGTAGAAATTTGGGTCTTCCAAATTTTCAAATGGTATTAGAGCGCAGGTGAAGCAAGAGAGCAGAGCTTGAAGAGCCCAACGCTGAAGAGGAGGAGGGAAGTCGAAGTGATGCGTAGGCAACAAATCAAATCCCCAGAGGGATTGCACAGCCCAAGCTAGAAGGGCAAGATTTTCGTGGAAGATCTCTCTTTGAGTGAGTTGACAGAGAGGAAATATTTCTGGATCGAGATTTGTCAGCGATAGAGGGACCAACGTAGCAGAAGATTTAGCGCAGAGCAGTTTCTGGTGAGACGCAGTTTGCTGCAGTAGTTGTTGGGGCAAAAAAACATTAGAAGAGAGAAGGAGACACTACATTGAGGGAATTCTTCCTTAGAGGATTTCCAGCTAAGAAGTTCGAATTCTCATTTGCTGAGCAGTAGCAAGGAACAACAGATCTACTAACTCCAACAGGGAGTGCGTAGGCCAGCCCAACAACAATGTAGAGGAGAGAGGAGGCAGTTCGACATTTCGTTGGCAGAGATGACACTGAATTGGTTAAGAAATCAGGATTGGTTGGAAGGTGCATACAACTATGTGATCTGGAAGGCAAGGATCTCATGTCTTCTGGATGAGCATGATCTCTAAACTTATGTCCACAGTGTGGTAGTTGTACTCGCTGATCCAGATCTGCTCAAGAAGTACAAGGTTGAGATGGCAAAGGCCAAGCGATTGATCCTTGACGGAGTGAGAGATCACGTAGTGTGTCACATTGCCGACAAAGATACTGCCCGACAGATGTGGGAAGCATTGGCTACGCTATATGAAGGATCTTCCGAGCAGCAGAAGATGTAATTGGAACAAAAATGAGATCCACGCAGATGCAGAAGGGGGAACGCATTGATCCGTTCCTAACGAAGCTTCAGGAAATCTGAGACTCGTTGGCAGCTTTGGGGTCAACACCTCAACCTACCGAGATGGTGAGGTTGGCCCTGAATTCTGTTTTAGAAGAATGGCAAGTGTTTCTCCAGAGTATCCTGGGCAGAGAGAGATTGCTAGATTGGTAAGGAATGTGGGCTGCTCTTCAGCAGGAAGAGATGAGGAGAGACTTAGTCAAGTGCAAACTTGGTAGCAGCAGCAACAACAGTGTGATGAAGCCCAAGGAGGAGGAAGATAATGCAACCCTTGCATCTAAGGGGCAACAAGAGCAGCATCAAAAGAAGAAAGATGTTTCGAAGATCAAGTGCTTCTGGTGTGGTGAAGTTGGTCACTATGCTACACAGTGTCCTCTCAAGAAGAAAGACAAGGACGAGAAGCATGATCTGAAGGTTGCATCCACAAAGTTCGAAGAGGAGGAGTTTGCCATGGTTGCCCAGATACCTCCAAGGGAGAAGTTGTTGGAAATACTGAGAGGGGGGGTGAATCAATATTTCTTTTCCATTGTTATTTTACCAGTTAGATCACTTATATTTAGAACACAAAATGAACAATGAAAATAAATTCTTTTTTTAATTTCTTGTACTGATCCAAATCTAGATGAAGACATCGATCTTCAATCTCCCAGGCTCCAACATGTATTTGCCAAGCACCGACTTGCACTTCCAAGGCTCCAACCTTGTCGATTTTGAGGCACCAACCTCAAGGGCTCCAACCTGTATTTTCTAGTTCAGGCTCTGACCTAGTTTCTTGAGGACTCCGATCCTCTAGGGCTCCAACCCACGACTTCAATTCATCAAGATAAGTTTAATAGTTCTTCAAGGCTCCCAATATCTTCTGCAACCAACCCTGACAATAATCTTCACCTTCAACAATGCCCTTGATCTCCAAAGCACTTAGCTCATCAATGACAACTTTGTCTTCTCAAAAGGTGTCTCCACAACTCTTCATGTTACCCAAACAAAACTTCTTCAAGGTCACCTCATGATGGCTTCAATGCATCATGGTCTTCAATGATCTCCACAAATCTTCAATATGCTGCTTCACAAGGTTCTCCAACTCTGCCCTATTTTGTTCTCAAGAGAAGACTTCAACAAGCTCTTTTTGTCAAATCCCAATAAATCAGCGCTTCGACCACGACAACTATGATAACTTCGACCAGGCAGCTTCAACAACGACAACTGCGACAACTTCGACCACGATAACTACGACAACTTCGACCATGGAAACTACGGCAGCTTCGTCCATGACAACTACAACAACTTCGACCATGGTAGCTTCAACCACGACAATTACGACAGCTGTGACAACTTCGACCATGACAACTACGACAACTTCGACCACGGTAGCTTCAACCACGACAACTACGGTAGCTTGAACTACGACCACTGCGACCACGACATCTACGATAGCTTAAACCACGACATCTACGATAGCTTAAACCACGACAACTACGACAACTTTGACCACGAAAACTACGACAACTTTGACCACAACAACTACGACAACTTCGACCACGACAACTTTGACAACTTCTCTACTCCTAGCTCGAACCAGTGGGAGACTATTTAACCCAAGAATAATTCCACAAACTTGTCTTCCTTGCTTTTCTAGGCTGCAGCTGCTTCTCTACCTATTGTCTTGTCTCCTCCGAAAAATCTGAGCTTGAATGGATGAATTTAGGTTTATATTTATAGCGGTTTTTCATGTTCTGAAGGGACACGTCTCTTTGTCAAAGGTTATGAGCCTACTCAAGTCGGCTTGTAAAGTTTGACATTTTTTGACATATGTTAATTTCAAAAGTTGATTTCTCTTCAACAGTAAGGAATTAGGAGGCAAGTGAGTACTCATTGGAAGGCTTATGATCTCCTCTATAAGCTGATATAGTATTCCCTTCAAGATATGACCTCTAATGATGGAAATTTATTTTTTCTTTCATCATATGCATATTGTTTCATAACAACCCCATTAAAGAATTTCTTTTATGGAATTAGAGCATCAAGTGAATTAGAATTTTTTCACTATTTTGACATGCTAGTGCATGTGATATTCATGCATTAGGATTGCATACAAGGACTAGGGTTTCTTTGACATATTCATATATCTAGGGTTACTAGATTAGGGCTTCATCACATGGGAATTATGAGCATCATTCAACAAGGCTAGGGTGCCTTTTTAATATGTCTTCATGGGCATCTTCAACAAGGTAACTTCTTTCTTAGGGCATCTCCAACAAAGCTTGGGCAATGTATATGGGCAAGTTATTGGCTTGCCATCATTAATGTCCGACATGGCTAGCTTCAACAATGCAAACATGATATCATAATGACATCATTGCTAGCGCTTCGTTATGGGAAGTGCAGCTAGAATTTCATACATGCACCTAGGGTCTAGTCAAGTAGTTAGGGTTTAGGTTTCCTAGGGTTTGCACAATATCTAGGGTTTGTTCCAACAATTCAACTATGATGCCATCAATGACAACTTTATTCAACAGAGGTGGGGTGATATAGTACTGTAGTTCGAAAGAACTGTAGATGGGCAGGATCCTTGAGGAGTCCACCTCTCGGATCATTACCTTTGCTATGGAAGCCCAGATTAGAAGTAGTAGGATGGACCAGTGCCAATTGGTGCAGAGGAGTGTCAAAGTGACAGTTGCAGTGGCTAGGAGCGCCAGAGACTGAGCAGCGCAGAGCAGAGTTGGCAACAATGCAGAGTTAGCAGCAACACAGAGGCTTCAGAGGGTCAACGCAGAGACTAGCAACAGATGCAACATATTGAAAACATGTTTAGTTCAGTAATTTTGGATGCTTTTCTGTTGCTGATGCAGTAACAACAACAGTTGGAGAAGGTTGCAGTGCAGATGCAGTGTTGGCAGTGGCAGTGGCAACAATAGCAGAGATGCAAAACTTATGAGGGTTGCAGTACAGATGCACTGTTGGTAGTGGCAGGGTCAGCAGCAATACATATGCAGCATTTGCACTGTAGTTGGTGGGCAGTGATGTCAGACATCAACAACACAAAGGGAGATGTTAAAAAGAAGGGTGATGCTTCAGCAGGTTGCATTACTAGAGCACATTCCTCTCTAAGAGGGAGTGTTGATTTCTGATAGCATCGGATGTGCTCTAAGCCTCAAGATTTGCAGGGAGGCTAGGACACATGTATTCCACAATACCCAGAAATCATTTTGGGAAATTCCACTGGGAGACAATTTTATTGAAATAATTAATGATTTTGAATGGTTGCCTAAGTCTAAACTTAGGAAATTAAAATAATTAAAGGGTATTAATCAAACTGAGGGTGAAACTTCTAGAAGAAGACAGAGATCGAGTCAAAATGTTCTAAGCCATTGATTAGAATCTAATCTGGGACGTTGATTACTCAACTGGAGGATTATAAGAAGCACTTCGATGGGCATTTGGAAACACATTGGAGAGAGATCAAGAGATCGAATTTCTCAAAGAGGGCAGCTCAAGAGTTGCTAGAGAGAAGATCTAAGTGATTTCTTGTAGTGAGGGGTAGGGATAGTTCCAGTTGGAGAGTTTCGTGATCTGGGAATACATTATAGAGGAGGTAGAGAGAGATCCAAAAGAGGTAGCGCAGAGGCTACACTGGGCAGTGTAGGGCTACGTAGAGGTATCGTTGAGTCTTAGAGGAAATCCACAAATTTGTTGTAGAATCGATTTCCAGAGCCTGAAGATGGGGTGTGAGACCGGGAGGGCAGAAGTCGAAGTCTCAAAGGCAAATCGATCATCCATGAAGAGTGACGCAGTTCCCAGAAGTTGTGACACAAAGCAATGCAGTGATTGCACTGAAACTGAGCAGAGGCAGCTAGGGGCTGGCCATTCAGGGGCTAGATCAGTCATGGATCACCAGTGATAGCGTGAGGTACATCTCACTCATCTCTCTGACAGTCATATTCTCTGTATTGGATAGCCAACAAGGCATCCAAAGATTGTATTCAGAAAACTACTGCTTAATAATACAATCCCTCAGTTGCTGCACCGATTTTCCCACATTGGGTTTTTTTCGGGGACATTTGTCCAAGACTAACGGTGTCATGTGTTCTATATTTCTTTCTTGCTCAATTTCTTGTTTCCGCATTTAATTTAATTGGTGAAGGTTGCAATGTATTAGTTGCGGTATTTTCTGTAGGATGCAGTAAATAATTGTTTCAGTAATTAACAAATAGAAGGATATTAATCAGTTGTTGTAGTAGAAATTTGGGTCTTCCAAATTTTCATAGGTAGGAATCCCAAAATATAATGGTAGGTAGGGTTCGAGCAGTTTTATATATTTTTGGGATTTTTTGTTTTCATTTGAATTTTTTTGTGGCCTTTTCTCTTTTTGCAAGAAAAACAAACAATATTTTTTGATAAATCACTACATTTCTTAGGAAACATGTTTCTCATATAGAAACGAGAAACAATTGTTAGACATGATGTTTTTGATGCATTTCCTATTTCATATAGATTTCGAATAGAAAATGTCCTTGTCATTACTCTTCTAGTAATAGGGATCTATTAAAGTCTAAAATCATATCTCTCATAGGAATGATAGATTTCACTTGATCGATCATGTTACCAAATGTCTCATATATATTTCAAGGAGTAGGGAAATTTTTGTTAATGATCATTGATATTGACGTGGGCATGCAACTACATACTTGGAATTTGCCAAATATTTTGCATTCAATGCCCTTTGCTTTACATTCTTTCCCTCACTTGTCTTGGACTTCCCCTCCTTCATGAATCAATCGAGACCAATGCTATCAAAACCAGACTGGTCATCAAACCAAAAACCAGATTGGAATCAGAAAAGAACTGGACCAAAGAACTGGGAGCATGGATTGGGTGTATGGGTTGCTTGCATGGCCCAGGTATGTGGTTTGCATGGCCCAGGTGCATGGTCCGCTCGCATGGCCCAGGATGACCCAAAGTGACATGGTCAACATGGTCTGCAGTGTCGACAGTGACATGGTCAACATGGCCTGCAGTGGCCACAATGACATGGTCAACATAGCCCTGTGAAAATTAACATGCTAACTCAAATTTTGAATACGCAAAGTTTCTCATATATATAGCAAGGGTGCATACAACCAAAATAACATTGAGTGCAATCCATCTCGGAACCAAAAGTACATCAACAAAGAGGCTGTATATGGCCTCTAAAGTCCAAAAGAATGATGCTATAACAAATACCTACGTATCATCAAAATCATAGCCTATATTGGGATCCTCATCATGAATATTACCCTCTAAACATTAAAATAAGATTAAAAAAGCTTAACATGTCAAATTGAGATTTTGTTGTAGTGACTGATACATTTTTAATAGGGTCATGATAGAGGAGTTTGACAATCAGTGCCACCAATATTGAGGTACATAGAGGGCTTAGTTCTCTTGATCATTTGCTAGTTCCATACCCTCACGGAAATGTTGCAATCTTCCAAATTTGAAAACTTGAGTGAATTTAAAATTCTATTTTCTCCAATGTTGCGAAAATTGTTATTGGGATTTTAATTCGGCGAGGGGAAAAATCGGGAAATAATCGTAAAATACAAAAATATTCATTTTTTTCAAAATTTTTAATATCTAAAGCATCTACAACATAAAATAAATACATTGACACATAAATATGATAAAAGAACTAATATATAAAACGTGAAATATCATTTCTAGTGCACATCACACATAACAGTGAATCATGTCCTTAATAGTCAGTCCTGACTCCTGAGTCCCAACTCAGCCTCAAAATATCAACAAAAAATATAATAATGTATCTCATATCATGAGTCATAATGTCATATACAATGCAATGAACCAAATAACTAATACTACTGATTTCCTCTGCCCCTCTTGCAAGAAAATGCAATAGCTTTCCCTCTAGATGTAGATGCCGGTGGAGTTGGCAGTGGACTCTGCTGTGCTCTAGAAGCTGAAGAACTAGGAGCTACAGGAGGTAGACCACATCCTCTATTGGTAATAGGGGTAGCCTGGGTAGGTTGTGTCACCTCATCCTCATAAAAAATCGGCAAAAAAAAAGAAAAGAAAATTTCAAGCGTTTTTTTTTGTTGTTGAAAAAATCACTGAATTAATCGAGCGATATTATCAGGAAAATGAAAAAATCGCGATTTTTTGATGTTATCGCGATAAAATCGCAATTTCCGTAACACTGATTTTCTTCATATGAAATCCAATGAGGTTAGAACCACTCTCAAACATTCTGAAACAATTAATGGTAATGTTAACATTTTGATATTTTTACTTTAAGAATTTAACATTATTAATTACATAGCATTAGTAGGGCCCCAGAGTTGAATGTTATGCTGCCTCACTCATAAATTTTGTTTTATTTTTAAAGGATGTGTTATGATGGGCCTTAGTCACATTGTATGAAATTGGCCGGTTTTGTACAAAAGTGAAAAGAGGCCGGTTCAGTAACAAACCAGCCAATTCTGATTCTGTGCTATTGGTCGGATTGGTCAGGGCCTGACTAGTATAATGTGCATGTAGGATTTGGAATTAAGTCATATATGGCTAGAAACTTCTGTAATTAGATTGTGTGTAAACAAGATATTGAATTACTGGTAGACTATTAGATTTTTCCTTGCTGTCTTTCTTATACAATTCAGATGTATTCTCATTGTTAAAAATAATGAGGGTTCTAATATATTGTCTCCCATATTCTTTATCTCATGTTTTAATTGGAAAAGTTACTTTGAGTTTTATACATTTTCCCACAACAAACCAGTTAATTTTTTAAATGTCTTTTTATCTTGCAGTATGTTCGACATTATTCACGAAAATCCTTACGTGTTCTGGGAAGTGTTGGAGAACCCATAAACCCAGCAGCATGGAGGTGTGCAAATCTAGTGTGACATAGATACACCATGAGCTACTCATAGGGATCTATTGACATTATATTAATGGAAATTATTTCTTAATGCAGCAAGATCTTCATATTACCTTATGTGGTGTTTTAACTGTTGTGATCAAAAGCTCGTGGAAACCTCACAGGGTTTCTCTCTTATAGTTTACGAACTGGAACTTTATGTTTACTTCTCTCAGCATTTCACAGTTTATTTCCAAACAGCGAATCATCTCTTAATATTGTCATAACAAATTTTATCATAGCAATATTTTTGGCTTTTGTTTAGGTGGTTTTACAATGTTGTTGGAGATGGCCGATGCCCTATATCAGATACCTGGTGGCAAACTGAGACTGGTGGTTTTATGGTATACTTTATCAATATGCTTATAAGTTTTTGAACATTTTCAATCCACAAGTATATTGCTGTTCTTACAAGTTATTTTTCCAAATTAATTAAGCAAGAGTATTACTGTGCTGTTGTGAACTCTGCATTCTGCGCAAAAGAGACCAGCAAAACAATGTTTTTATGAGGCTACTGATACTGAAGTCAAAATGCCACACAACTTTGGAGCTTGATATCTCATTTTCTCCTGGTGTATTCACAGATCACCCCTTTACCAGGTGCTTGGCCACAGAAACCAGGTTCTGCCACTCTTCCATTCTTTGGTGTCGAGGTATACATCAAATTATTTCATTCAAAGCAATGATTAGTGTTTTAAAATGTACTATTCGATTGTTTTTGTATGGTAATTGACCAATTTAGCATCTTAAACCATTGTTTCCAGCCTGCTGTAGTAAACGAAAATGGGGTTGAATTGGAAGGAGAATGCAGTGGATTTTTGTGCATAAAGAGTTCATGGCCTGGTTGTTTCAGAACACTTTTTGGTGACCATGACAGATATGAAACAACCTACTTTAAACCCTTTAAAGGTTATTACTTCAGTGGTGATGGCTGCAACAGGTAAAGTTCTCGATAATTAGTTATGGATTCTTCTACAATAATGATATTATACATCATTGTTTTGGTAGAATTTTCTGCACTCATTGACTTTTAATGCAGAACAGAAATTTCACCTCTTTGACTAGAGGTTTCCCAGATCTTAACCCTGTGAATTTCCAGCTTTAGGGCTGTTATGAATTAGAGTATAAAATGGCAGCAGAAAAGGTACAATATTACTTTCTAACAGCCCAATCTTCTAGGAAATCCAAGGAGAAAAGATACCAAACAACCTGGATAAGTTTCATTCCTCTAGGGAAACTTATTTCACATGAACCAGATTTGAAAATTCACTTTTAAGCAGTTATACCAGCAGTAAAAACAGCAGGTATAATAGCAGACCAACAGCCCTTAGATTCATTAATGGTGATGTTAAATCACTTAACAATTGTCCTTTATGTCAAATCATTAAGACATATATGACTGTAAATAACAATATATGAAGAAAATATATGACTGAAAATCAAATAGGGAAAATGCACAAGTTTTGGACAGCTGAAAACTTCATTAACATGCTCAAGATGAGGTACATGTACATACCATAATCTTCTCTCAAGGTTAGTACAAGTCTATTAAATCACCAAAACTTGAGTTAGGGAACATGAAAGCCCTAGTTGAACCAAGGAGCTATAACATGCAAGAATCTCTCCAACAAGTCCTCCATGGAAAGACATCCTTTTCTCTCCTAATCCTCAAAAGATACCCTAGGGTTTAATTAAGAACCCTAATCTCAAACCTCGAAGGGATAAACTCTAATGCTAGATTTCCAAGATGCTCCAAGATACTTGAAGAAAACCAAGAAACCCTAGCATCTCCAATAGAGAGATAAAGTAGAAGTGAAGATCCAAGAGAAAGAAAGAAGAGTGATAATCACTAATGTCTCCTTTGCAAGAGCAAACCCTAGTCACAAGAACGAACTCCAAATGAACATGTCTCCTTTAGGATTCATAACTCCACCTAGGGTTCATGATGAAACTATAGCAACTTCCTCCAAGAAGCTAAGTACAGAGAGAAGAGGTACAATGATGTGATGTGATTATTATGAGAAGGACACTCTCCTTCCTCTATTTATATTAGTAGTATGGGAGGCCAATAAAAAAATGTGGGTCTAAGCCCTTTCAAGAAACCTATAATGAGCAGTTGTAGGCTAACACAAGTGAAGCATTCCACTCCAAGGGTACATATTTGATGCTCCAAAGTGAATTCATATGCAATAAGGGATTCAAGATGATGTAGTTGCAGAAGGTAAGTCCACATATGTTAAAAATGGAAACTAGGGCCAAACTCCATGTCGGTCATCTTATTTCTGGCAGCTAATATTTTTCTTGGATCCCTCTCATTGAGAGGTGTAGGATTGATTGTTATGAATAAATATATAGGAAATAATGTAAATGACAATAATCTTAAATAAATATTAGTTAATTAGTAATTAGGTTTAAGAGGCATGTCTAAATGAAACATGGCTCTCCATGAAGAGACACCTGCTTGGTATATAAGCAAGCCTCTCATTCTCATTGTATCAATCATTCTTATTCACACATTTAACATATAATATTTGTATCCTCATGGATATCTTTATATTCCAAGTCTTCAGGAGTAATTAATCTGAAGAAGGAACTTTGTTCGCTTCATTTGGTATCAGAGCCACATTGGCTGATCACCAGTGCTTTGGCCATCAACCCTTTGCCAGTTCGTTGTTGTTCGAAATCAGGCTTTTAGCCACACATATAGGGAGGTTCTCCATTTTTTCGTTAGGGCTGTGGCCATTAAGAACAAAAGAAAAAAAAATAACTATACAAAAAATTTTGTTCAAAATTAGGCTTTTAGCCATACATATAGGGAGGTTCTCCAATTTTTCGTTAGGGATGTGGCCATTAAGGAAAAAAAAAACTATACAAAAAATTATATTGAAAGAAAAAATATAAGTAAAAAAAAACCAAACAAAAAAACAACGATAGCTGCACGGACCGCTCTGGCTGCAACTATCCATCACCAACGCAGCTGCCACTAGAGCACACTACACCCACACCCATAATCGCCGTAGCCACCACCAGAGCAAAGCCACGTCCACACCCATATTCATAGCTGCACACAAACACAACTGTTGATACAACCCCAACTGCATATCTGCCAACAGAGCGACGACCGCCACCCAATAGGCCATCCACCTCGACCTTAACCGGTTGGTAATGACATTATATGTAATAAAAAAAATTATATAACAAAAGAAAACTTATATATAAAAAGGTTTGATATAAGTTACAGCGTGGTTGCCAGAGCCGCCAATTGATTTTGAAGTTTCCCCTGTTCTCGCATCCGCCTTGCTGCTTCCACTTTCGTCCAACCTACATATAACCACATCGCCTGCATATAACGATATCGACTCCAGATCTCCGCCGCCGCCATTACATAGCCACTCGATTCAGCTTGCTCGTTTCGCTTGTTCTTCGCCTCTGCTGCACCATCAAACCATCATTGTCAGCCCACCACTACTCCACAAACCCTCACTACATCCACAACTTTGTTGCTGTTTGTCGAACCAACCGTAGCTGCCAGGGTCAAATCTGTAGTAGGAAGGAAGCCACTGCTGTCCACCCCATAAACCTTGTAAAACCGGCCTGCCGTCCGTCCGCACACCACACTTCCAGTTGTCCGCTCATCTTCCCCTCCACCTCTATCGAGCTGTAGTCATAATTTTCCTTGTCCGCATTATTCCCTGGTCACTCCTCCATTGCCGACTAACCTTGCCACTTGTTCCATGCCATTCGACCGCCTTCATCTCGTTGACTTCCAACCTGCCTCGACCGCCGTTCTCTCCAGCGTTGTTTGACCAATCCAATGTGCTGCGATTTGTCGTGTGCCTCTATCGGTCAAGCGACGTCACACCCGCCCATATTCGTACTCTTTCATACAGTGCATAAGTAAAAGGTTATATAATTATATAATTAAATTTATATAATAATTAAAGTTATATATTAATTATATAGTTTTAATTAAGATAATTACATATTATTAAAAAAATATTATTATAAAAAAAAGTCTCAATCAAAAAAGTAAAAATAAAAATTGGGATACAAGGTATAATCCCAAGGTATCTAGAAGTATAACAAGCTAAGTCAATTTAAAAAAAAAAAAAAATATGGAATCTCTAAGTAATGAACAAAAACAATCATTCGCAAGAGATATAGAACAATTAATGACAATACTTGAGCGACAACACGCTGATTTTAATGAAGAGAGAGAAAATGGAATCCATATTCCAAGTTGAATGTTGATCATCACTCCCACAAAATGATGTAATCCAGTGTACTAAGAAAGTGCAGCTAAAAGATCAAGAGAATGACAAAACAACCGAACTTCAGCAAAACAAGAAAGCATTAGAACACAAACATAAAAATCTTGTTGAGAAGCATTACAAAGAAGTAATGAAAAAGGATGAAGAAATCTCTCGTCTCAAGGACCACGTTGAAAAATTACTGGCACAAGTGAAGAAGACTATGGTCACAAAGAAAGAACTCAAGAAGCATTTATCAGAACAAGAAGAGGAAACCTTGCATTTAAAGAACCTTAATAAAAATTATTAGAACAAATCAGAAACTTAAGGATGATAAGTTAGAGCAATTCACTCAAGAAGAAGTGTCGAAATCTCCAATCGTAGCAGTCCAAGTTGAAAATAAGGGAACAAATACCGATCGAGTGAATATGACAACTCAAGAAGACAAGTCAGTTGAAAAAACAACACACTTAGATGTTGCAATTTAGACAATGAACATCCCAAGTGAATGTTCTATAACCAACTCAACAAAATCTTCGCCAAAAGAAAATAAAAAAATTGCCAAATGCCCAATAAGGGAAAGTCAAACCAAAAAAGTTCCATATCGACATCCGAATCATGAGTGTATACAACTCAATCAAGCTACGTATCGGGACCACACAGAACAGAAACAACAAACTGATGTTCTAGAGAAGAGTGATGTAACCTCAGTCTAGTCCTATGTTGACAAGTCGTTACAAAATTCTAGTGATCTGAATATTACACGGAAGATTAATCTAGGATGGCCTGATCCCTTCTCGGTGCGACAATTTTGTTTGTCACTTAGAAGATCATATCAACTTGTATCGATGAAGATCACTGTTCCGAGACAGAAAGACATTTGAAGCCGAAAAAGAGATCAAGCCTTTTTCATTAACAAGCTTCAGGACAAATCTTTTTGAGGAGGAAGGCAATGTTTTTTTCAAAGGAAAAATCGTAGTCTTTTCATTATGGGGAAAAAATTACATGTAGTAGATGCCTACAGGCATATGCGATAACTATAGGTCGAGGACCTTTTCAAAATAATAGCCATTTCAAAAAGTATGGCCTTGCCATTTCCTGTACCAATGTTCAGTTCGTGTGACTCTTTTTCAGCAGAAATATAAATATATACATATTGTTTATAGTTGTATATTAACACAAAAATAAAAATATACTTAAGGCCTTTCTGCCCTATAGTATTCCTGATCTATATATGGCCTGTGATGATACTGATAGATCTCTGATCCCTGCTGTTCATCGATTATCCACAAGCCTCTGGGTAATAGCAAGCCCTCCTTGGAAAGTTTGTCAGCATCTTCATTGTGTTCCCTGTATATATGATGACAAGAGGTTGTATTAAAAACTGCTTTGAGATTGTAGACTTCGTCCAAAATATTTTGTAGAGAAATAGCATGACAATGATTTTTGTTATTGAACCAATTGATGATAATTTGTGAGTCTCCAAAGATTTGTATGGAAGTGCAGTTATGAGCATGTGCAAAATGGAGCAAGTGTCTGAGAGTGATAAGCTCAGCGAAATTATTTGTTCCCTCCCCTAGTCCTAAATGGACTTTGTAGTAATGCTGTTTCGAGAGGTATAATAAGAAACCCCCTCCGTAGCCATGTGGTTGAGCAGCCCCATCAAAGAAAGCCCACGATTGCGATTTATCAATCCGACTAGGTCCTGAGATTTTGCGAGTGTGTGCCTTTGCCTCTTCAAGGATGTCATGATAGACTGCCACTGCCTTTGCAATGAGCAATGGCTAGTGGGCGGATTCGTTCTTAAAAATAAGGCGGTTCCGGGTGAGCCATAAGGTCCAGCAGATTATTGAGGTAAACATTGTGCTTTTGCTCCCTTGTGATCAGTAGTCCAATTGTTCCATGCTTGTGAGATAGAAGTACCCTGCCATGCATTCCGCATAGACAGATGAGTGCCAGAAATAAGTGGCAGATGGACAGAGCAAGAATAGGTGCTCGTTTGATTCAAATGCTTGTTTACATAATATACACCAAATCGGGCTGTGTATGGATCTGCGCATAAGGGCTTCACTTGTGGGAGTGTTATTGCTTAATACACTCCACATGAAGAGACGTGCCGGTGGTGGAGTTTTCAATCTCCATATCTGTTGCCACCATGCATTAGTGTGCGTGGGCTTATGGTCCAGTAGCAGATGTTATAGCCCAGTTTAAGAGTGTATTTCCCATGCTCAGCTGGGATCCATGCTAATACATCAGGGTCCTGATTGAGAGTTACATGCGCTTTGGACAATGCCAATGAGTTAATTAGTAATTAGGTTAAAGAAGCATGTCTAAATGAGACATGGCTCTCCATGAAGAGACACCTGCTTGGTATACAAGCAAGCCTCTCATTCTCATTGTATCAATCATTCTTATTCACACATTTAATATATAATATTTGTATCCTCATGGATATCTTGATATTCCAAGTCTTTTGGAGTAATTAATCTGAAGAAGGAACTTTGTTCGCTTCATTGATCTAAAGATCATCCGATTCCGATAAGTATTCATGGAGTTATGAATTTATTTGTGTTATAAGACAATTTGTCAAAGTCGGCCAGCAACCAAATAAATCCTACATGTGCTCAACATTTTAGTATAAAAGGAGATAAATTGAGAATCATTTCATACACACACTTCTATCTTGATTTCTCTCCACTTGTCTTGGGTTTTAGTGGAAGAGAAATCTAGGAGGGGAAGTCCTAGATGTTGGAGGAAAAGAGGCTGCCCTAGCCGCAGCAAAGAAGGCAGCCCAGCGAAGTGATGGAAGGGTTCTACGCATTGACCTAAAGGAGCTCAAGAAAGAAGCCTAACACTATCCTAAGGCAGCGCTAACGCAGTCCTAGAAGGCAACCCTAACGCTATCCTAAACATACCTATGGTGCCCTAGCCGCAGGCGTATGGTGCCTTAGACGCAGGACTACTGCGGTTGAAAAGGAGGATTGTTTTAAGGCCTAAAAGAAGGCACCGAGCTGCTGGAAGGAGGCCAAGCGTAGCCCGAGTTGAAGAAGGGTTGTTTGGGGCAGCAAAAAGGTGGGCTGTAGGTGACGTGGGACTGTGGTAGGCCGTAGTGCTAACCACCTCAAAACAGGGACAGCGTGGAGAGTTTGAGGGTTCAAACATGCCCTGAACAACAACGTGCTAGGGGAGGTGTCTCATAAGAGTATACCGCAGTTTTCTTGAGGGCTGTTTGAGGACTGTAGGGCTGTCTAGTGCCCTAACAAGATCAACCATAAACAACAAGGTATGGCAAGGCTATTGGGACAACAACAAGGTATGACAAGGCTATTGGACAACAACAAGGTACGGCAATGGCATAGTGCAATAATGGCACAATTAGCATGACTGTTAGGGACAAAAACTACAACAATATAACTAGGCAGCTGCAAGCATGGAGCTACATGGGACAACTGCATAGTAAATGGGACAACAAAGGAATGCTAAGGCAAACATGGGACAACAACAAGCATGGATAGCATGGCAAGCATAACAAGCTTGGACGACATGGCAAGCATAGTAAGCTTGGACAACATGGCAAGCATAGCAAGCATGGACAACATGACAAGCATGGAGAACATGGCAAGCATAACAAGCATGGACAACATGACAAGAATGGACAACATGGAAAGCGTGGTGCTGCAAGCACATGAGACTTGCTGTATGACAACATGGTGCAACAATACAATTGGGACAACAGTATGGCAACGATGTGACAACATGGTGCAACAATGGCACATGGGACAACAAGTACATGGTGCAACAAGGTGCAACAATAGTACTTGGGACAACAATGATACTTGGTGTGGCAAGTACATGGTATAGTCATGATTGGTGAAGCATGATGAGATGTAGCATAGTGATGATGGGTGTAACATGGTGCAGCATGGTGAGGTGCAACATGATGATGAGGAACAACACAATGATAGGTGCAGCAAGGCGATGGAGTCACCTTGGAGAATTAGTTGAAGCAACATGTCTTCAACTTAGTTCAGCGACCTCATGTATCACCTTCTTGGAGATGATCTTTGCTATTATTTAGATAAGTCAAAGTGTTGACTTCTATTGTAAATGTACTCTCTCTCTCTCTGCTGAACTATTGAAGAACATATTGTTGGCCGGATAAATTGTTCTTGCGGACAAGACCAATCTCTCTAGTATCTACAGATATCTAGCGACAAGTAAGACAAGCAAATTCTACCTTTCTCTAAATATTGCGATTTATAAATAAAAGCCAAGAGATGTTTTAGACCCTACCTCAAGTCCAATGCTAGTTTGTGGCAGCCACGCTCCGACCGTCCAAATGAGTTTCCTTTTAAAGAACCTGCAAACACAAACAAGCACACATCAAATAACACCTGCATAGCCAATATAATAAATCATATTTATCATGATGATCAAGGAATTCATGAAATAAACCATAGAAGATAGCTTATTGAGAAAAATGAACTTGATTGTATTAACTTTAAACAAAGAAGAACTTTACAACCTTGGTGCCTTGATGTTGTACAAGCTCCTCCCAAGGTCCAGCAAGAATCTCCTCTAATTTGACAAGCTTCACACTCTTCCCAATGAGATCAAAAGATATGTAATCTCTCCTTTCAAGCTCAATCAGGAAGGAGTTCTCCCTAGTTGAGAGGGAGTGTTAAAATTGGCAACTAGGGCGAAACTCCATAGGGGTCATCTTATTTATGGCAACTGATATTTTTCTTGGATCATCGAGAGGTGTAGGATTGATCTAAATATCATCCGATTCCGATAAGTATTCATGGAGTGATGAATTTATTTGCGTTATAACACAATTCGTCAAGGTTGGCCAACAACCAAATAAACCCCACATGTGCTCAACGTTTTAGTATAAAAGGAGATGACTTGAGAGTCATTTCATACACACACTTCTATCTTGATTTCTCTCCACTTGTCTTGGGTTTTAGTGGAAGAGAAATCTAGGAGTGGAAGCCCTAGACGTTGGAGGAAAAGAGGTTGCCCTAGCCACAACAAGGAAGGGAGGCCAACAAAGCGATGGAAGGGTTCTATGCGTTGACCTATAGGAGCTCAAGGAAGAAGCCTAACACTATCCTAAGGCAGTCCTAGAAGACAACGCTAACGCTATCCTAAACATACCTATGGTGCCCTAGCCACAGGCATATGGTGCCCTAGACACAGGACTAATGCGACTGAAAAGGAGGACTATTTTAAGGCCTAAAACAAGGCACCAAGCTGCTGGAAGGAGGCCGAGGGTAGGTCGAGTTGAAGAAGGGTTGTTTGGGGCAGCGAAAAGTTGGGCTGTAGGTGACATCGTGGGACTGTGGTAGGCCGCGGTCATAACCACCTCAAAATAGGGAGAGCATGGAGAGTTTGAGGGTTCAAACATGCCCTGAACAACAACGTGCTAGGGGAGGTGTCTCATGAGAGTATACCATAGTTTTCTTGAGGGCTGTTCGAGGACTGTAGGGCTGCCTAGTGCCCTAACCAGATTAGTCACGAATAATAAGGTATGGCAAGGCTATTGGGACAACAACAAGGTATGACAAGGCTATTGGACAACAATAAGGTATGGCAATGGCATAGTGCAATAATGGCACAATTAGCATGATTGTTAGGGACAATAGCTACATCAATATAACTAGGCAACAACAAGCATGGAGTTGTATGGGACAACTGCATAGTAAATGGGACAACAAAGGAATGCTAAGGCAAACATGGGACAACATGGAAAGCATAGCAAGCTTGGACAACATGGCAAGCGTAGCAAGCTTGGACAGCATGGACATCACGACAAGCATGGACAACATGGCAAGCATGGTGCTGCAAGCACATGAGACAAGCTGTATGACAACATGGTGCAACAATACAATTGGGACAACGGTATGGAAAACATGGAATGGCAACAGTGTGACAGCATGGTGCAGCAATGGCACATGGGACAACAAGTACATGGTGCAACAAGGTGTAACAGTAGTACTTGGGACAACAATGATACTTGGTGCGGCAAGTACATGGTATAGTCATGATTGGTGAAGCATGATGAGATGCAACATAGTGATGATGGGTGTAGCACGATGAGGTGCAACATGATGATGAGGAGCAACACAATGATAGGTGCAGCAAGGCAATGGAGTCACCTTGGAGAATCAATTGAAGCAGCGTGTCTTCAACTGAGTTCAACTACCTCATGTATCATCTTCTTGAAGATGATCAATGTTATTATTTAGATAAGTCAAAGTGTTTACCTTTGTTGTAAATGTACTATCTCTCTCTCTCTCTCTCTCTATCTCTTTGCTGAACTATTGAAGGACATATAAGAAGAATTGATCAAGGGTTTCCCCACATTAGGGTTTGTCCTTGGCTAGCGCGACATCTTGTGTCCTCTTATCTTGGCTTGTCTTCTGCAATTTATGTTTATGTTCTATCTGCAGTTTACTGAAATTTTGACGTGATTGCTAATCTGGAAAAGATATTGAGCTAACTGTGAAAATTGAAATAAATTGCTCTAAGCATAGAACATACCAAAAATTAACAACATAGCTCTATAACAAGCTCCCATGACCTCCATTGATCCTCCTTAGAAATGTACTCCTTTGGGTCAACTATGCCCTACAAGAACAATGTCACTTGCTAGTCATCTCCGAGCCAACTCCAAGCCTCCAAAAAAGAATATAGGTGTTACGAACAAAGTTCGTATACTCATGAATAAAATACTGCAGAAGACTAGGAACATGAAGATCTCCATTGCGGATACAAGAATATATATTAAAATGTATGAATGAGAATGATCATAGAAATGAGAGTGAGGACCTGCTTGTATACCCTAGGCAGGTACCTTTTCACGTACAATCATGTCCTTAGAGACATGCCTCTTCATTATTAACTACTAGTTAATTAATTGTTATTTATGTTTATTATTGTTTACTATTTTATTATTTTTATATAAATTATATTCATAACATTGCCTTCCTCTTCAAAAAGCTTTGTCCTCAAAGCTTATTGCTTAACAAGGCGTCTCCTTTGTTTCTTGGTCTTTTAATGTTTTCATATCTTTCTGAGTTCTTTGAATTTGTCATCTCAGTTGATACATGATGATAGGATCCTCTAAGTGATAAACATAATTGTTGCACTAAGAAGGGATCTGGCCATCCTAAATCAATCTTCTATGGAATCATTCGGTTATTGGAAACTTGTGATGAATTGTTATCACCAGAGTAAATTGTGCAAACTGCAGTATTCTTCGGAACATAAGTTTGTTGTTTAAGTTCTGAGTGATAAGCATTCGTAGATTTTTTGAGATGTCCATTATTCTGATTCAGTTGTAGATAAGGAGTTCTTTTGGTTTGACTTTCCCTTATCATGTGTGTGACAATTCCCTGATTTACTTCAGGTACTGATGTTGTTGAGTTGGTTACAAAATCTTCGATTGGAATTTTCATTATTTGAACTACAACATCTGAGTGTGTTTTTTCTTCAACTGACTTGTCTTCTTCTTGAATTGCGCTGTTCACTAGATTAGTGTTCATTCCTTTCTCTTCAACTTGAATTTCTACATTTGAATATTTCGATGCTTCCTTGTCAATAAGCTGTTGTACCTTGTTTTCCAAAGACTTCTTGTCCTTCTTAAGCTTCTTAATTTGCGTCAGTAATTTTTCACTATGGTACTTAAGGCGAGAAACTTCTTCATTTTTTTAGAGGTAATTTTGTCAACTTCTCTTTGCATATTTTGTAATACTTTTTTACTTTCTTGAAAAATTACTTTGGAATATCTTGTATGTCTTCTAGCGTTATTGAATTTGGCTTCAATGTAATATCTTGAAGTGTTATTTTTTTCTTTTTTGTATGAAAATGTCAAGAACTTTTTCTTCGTATTTAGGATAAAGGATCCTAGGGTTTCCATCCAAGGTGAACCCAAAATAATGTCACCTTGATTGTTCCATAGGGTTTGAACGAAGAATTGCGATGTAAATGTATAATCCCCAATGTTTAATTGTAAATTGGTTATGTCATATTGTTTTTTGTTAAGAGAGTCTAATCTTTCGATTATATTTGACTCGGGAATCACTAATTGGTTTGCGATTTTAGGGTTTATATAATTTTTACCTTTGATTGGCAAAATAGAAATAGTGACATTTTTCCCTGCAAGAGTCCCCTTAATTTTAAATAGCATTGGGGCACAACTAAATAAAGTTTATGAAAATCTTCCTTTTGTTATTTCTGAATTAGGCTCCATTTTTGCTTCATGTAGATGAGCTTAGGGGTCTAAAAATAACCTTTTGATTTTCAAGATAATTTTAACTCCCCTTTTAATAACTTTTAATCAAATGTATATAGTTTTATAATTTATATTCTTTAATATGTGTTTTTTTCTTTTTCTTTTGTTTTTCGTTCTTTTTATTAAACCTCCTTTTTGTTTAATATGGTGACGTTTTACATATCTTTAACTTTCTTTTTTTTTAAATTTCTTGATGAAAATTTCTAAATACCCTTAATGACTTGTCTTCTTTCTGGCTCCAATTATAATGATTTATGGCAAGTGTAAATTTAGTTGATCTCTCGTAAGTATGGAGAGGCGTCTTTTTATTGATGGTCACAATGTTTCGTAATACATCCATTTAATTCTCTCCAACGCTATTATGACGATTATCGACTATTCTTTATTAATTTGGGTTTTTATTTATTTTTTATTTGTGAATCTTAATTTGAATTAGTAATCGATGTCTGTAATGGTCACATCTTTCTACAATGGAATCAATTTGGGATTAAGGACCCCTCACTAGCAATATCTGTTTGAACTTTGAATGAGGATCCACTTAATACAAAAATATTATGACTTCGGTCTTAGGGATTTTGTGACTTCGTTGTTCGGTGGTAAAATGACAATTTCAAATCTGTCTATGTTGCATGGGGACCTGTCCCCATCAAAATTCATGGTGTTTCCTTCATCCCGATGATCTGAGTACTTTATAACTCGTCGACAACTTCCTTGATTGGCGAGGGACTCCACTGGGGACTTGGGGACTTCCATGCCATCCCTCGAAAAATCGGGGACTTTTCGAGGGACTTGAATGTTGAAGGAAATGTAACTAGGTTCGGTCTTCAAAAATGTACTTTTGATATTTGTATTTATTTAAGAAAAGAAATATTATTTTTATAATATATATCAATGAGTTTCTTGCTCATTGAAGTAAGTCTAGCACATGTCAAAGTGCTATAGGTGAGTCAAAAGAGTCAAAAGAATTATGTTGAAGACCTTAAAGGTATGTTACATTATGTATACTTATGTATAAAAGTTAAAGAAGACACCTCCAAGCAAAGTCAAGTCTCCTCCAAGCAAAGACACCATCAAAAGAAGCAATGGCACCATTAAAAGCCCCTAATGTAGCAAAGAAAGTCAAGTCGGCCTCAAAGCAACAAGTCGGCCTAAAGGAGGGACAATCTATATATAGAGGTTGTCCCCTCCTCTAAAGATAACAAATTCATATCTCTGAAATCTGCAACATAAGGAGGCAAGAAAACGATAGTAAAAGGATGAAAGAAAGGTCTCCAAGGACAACGAAGGAGAAGTCACCACCGAAGATTTAACCACTGTTTTCTAGGGTTAATGCAATCACATGTGCGAGAAAAGATAGGATAGTCTGTGATTATATCAGCAGTAAGGTCACAGTCACATGTTCATCATTGTTTGGGCTAGAAATTAGGTCTACATGGCCTGTCAAGTCAAGTGAAGTAGATTTTCTCTCTATCGAAGGAAAAAGTACCCTAATTATCTAGGGTACCTCCCACACGTGCGAGAATTAGGGCTGCAGTGTTGTCACACTAAGCCTTCCACCGTAGACGAAGAATGAACTCGAATGATCAAGAGAAGGAATGAGTATGCTTAGGTGAAGGATATCACTAAGGAAAAGTATCTCTTCTAGAATATCTACTTACAGTGGAAGGAAGAATGAAGTGCCGGAGGGAGGTAGACAAAGTGCTGGGGAAACATAGTGCAAAGAAAAGGAAGGACTTTACTTGTGCTTGGAGGTTCTTCTAGTCAAGGGTCTAGGGTTTGGCATTGATCAAGAAGGAAGCTTCAATAAGAGAAAAATTACCGAAGGGTTTTCCTCTCAAGAGAAGAGAGGTTTTGGCCCTGGCAGAGAGCCAACATCTTGTGTTCTTGTTCTTATGTTTTGGTAGCAGTTTGATGAAGTACACACACATGCATTAATAATAATAAGAAGAAGATTAAGCTCACAAGAAAAAGTAAAAAGACTCCACAACTTGTTATCAAGTAACGAAGAATCACACTCCATTTATTTGCCCTAGATTCTTCAACATGGTATCAGAGCTAAGGTGACACATCAAAGAAAGGGAAAACTTAAGAAGACTCATAAAAAAAAGACATCTACAAGGTTGAAGCATCAAGCCAAATCTACTCAAGGAAAAGAAGGCCTATCACCTATCATTCATCCTCGAAGATTACATAACAAGAAGAAGAGCCTTACAAAATGTACCTACAAAGAAGAGCAAATTGAAGCAGGACCTACATCAAGCTACAAGTCATCAAGCAAATCTCATCATCAAGAAAGTCCACTTGGAAAAGGCAACTTGAAGAACATTAAGATCCTAGGAAGGCAAGTCATCAAGTCTTCAAGGAGAAAGAAAATGCACTACATCTCAAAATCTATCAAGTATATGTCCCCCTCTGAATATACATCAATGTCTTTTTGCAAGGAAAAAAACAAATTGGTAGGTACCAATAACTTTCTTGCATGGAAGAAGAGGACTGATTTACTTCTCAAGGAGAATGATCTCCTAGAACATGTCAAAGGGAATATCTCTATCCCTGCTACAGAACAAACTCAAGCCCTAGCTAATTACAATAAGGATGAGACAAGAGCTCAAAGGATTCTAATAGAATCAATCAAAGACTCTCATTCCATACGTCTCCAAATTTGAAACATCAAAAGAAATTTATGATAAGTTAGTAGAGCTATTCTCGGTATCCACAATCAGAGAAGTAATATCTCTAAGAAATGAATTGTACAAGATGAAGATAACAAAGGAAGGAATAGCTCCCTACCTCATGAAAATCTCTGAAATGAGATATCAACTTCAAGAGCTTGGGGAAGTCATGTTTGATAGGGAGATGACAATTGTAGTACTCAATACTCTACCTGAGGATTGGGGCAACTTCACATGAAGGATATATTCCAAGAAGGAAGCAACCACACTCAGTGAAATGTGGTCTCTATGCAGGACAGAGGAAGCAAGACTTAAAGCAAAGGAAGATGTGGGAAGGGTAAATTTGACAAATTTGGTCCTTGAAGAACAAACAACAAAGACATGTCCAAAATCCAATGCTATGGATGTTAAGAATATGGACACTACAAAAAGGAATTGTCCTAAGCTTAAGAAGGACAACAACACTAAAAGAAAGAGGGAAGAAGCTCACATGACTCAAGAGGCGAAAGAAGAAGAAACTAAGCAAAAGAAGGAAGATCCTCCGGATCTCTACTATGACTAAGTCAAACTCTTTACTTCAAGTCTTCTTTCAAGGTTTTGAGTAGGATAGGAACATGTAGGAATAAAATAAAATTGCATGGCTAGAAACATCTTCTAGAATCTAGAAGCATGAAGTACATAGAGTTCTAGATACTCATGAAGAAGTAGCGTTTATAATGAGAACAAAATGCATGGTTAGAAATATCTTCTAGAATATAGGAGCATGATAGGTATAGCTCAATATATTCATGTAGAAGGAGCATACCTAGAATAGGACCTCATCCACTATGAAAGAAAATTGATCATGAATACGAATCTTAGAAGACCTCCATCATCAAAAGAAAAGAAACATTTGCAGGATAAGGGTCTTCAAGATCCTATGATGGAATCTTCAAAAGAAGATTCATGAATAAGAAGCAGATGTCTCATTGGAAATCCCATTCATGGGATTCAAGAAAATTCTGATATGCAGGCAAGCTAAGATGAAGCAAGAAGGGCCACACCAAGGAAAACCAAATGAATCTAAGATGATCAAAGGAGAATCAAGATGAGATATGTATGAAAGAATCTCTTTCACCAAGGACATGCTCGAAGGCATGTACTACAATGCAATGAAGGTCAACAAAAGAAAATGCTCACATAAGCAATATAAGATTATTGACTAAGAAGTAAGAAGAAATGTTGAGTGGTCCAGGAAGCAAGCAATGAAGAAATGCTCTCACAAGAAGCATGAGATGGTTGAGCCATCTATCTAAGAAGAAGCAAATGAAGAAAGAGATCAAGCATGTGAAGAACACCATGATCACTGAGAATCACTATTTGACAAGATACTTTGAAGATATCTCGTGAAAGAAGGTAGGACAACTCTGACAAAGGAAGGACCCTTGACACCTATGAAGGCCTTGGAGATATGAAATATGCAGATAACTGATTCTACTCTACAAAGATGTCATGATGAAGAAGCCATCCAAAAAAAGAAAAGGCAATGTTGAAGCAATATTAGGATGAAGTCATGATGGGCTACTAGGTCGAAGCATGTAAACAAGCAAATGCAACGAAGCATCCATGAGAAGAGTAGTTCGAAGCATGGAAAAATGACAAAGGAGTAGCCAAATGATAAGAAAAGCTGATGTATGGTAAGAAAGACACTTTCCCGGAGGAAGCAATGACATGACAAACTAGGAAGGAAAGTGATTGATGGATGGTGCCCTACTTAGAAGAAGTTCAAACAAAGACTTCATGACATCAAATAAAGAAAGGATATCAAGCAGCTGAAGGAGCCATGAAGAAGAAGTTGTTGATGAATGAAAGAGTCCCTAGTTAAGAAGGAGCTCTAACAAGTCCCTGATCAAAAGGGAGTTTTGGACCGCCTCTGATTACAAGGAGTAACAATTGTGTTTTTCCATTTCATGGGTCATGCACTAGACTAGGACTAATAACTGTAAGTCTAGATGAAGGCCATGAATGAAAATGTAGACACAAGATAGACACAACATTCTTGTCTTCACTTGGGAAGAAAGAATGGGAGGATTAGGTAATCATCTGGCGTCAAATACTCTTTGAGGATGTGTAGGGCATCCAAGACAAGAGTAGGCAAGAGGTCTAATATTCTTTGAGGGTTGGGAACCCAAGATAAAAATAGTCCTAGAAGGTCATACTCAAAGAACACCCTGGTGGGTATGTACCTTGAGAGACAATGATGAAGGTGTCTATAATTCATTGGTCTCGCCAGCATTGTAGCTCATGATCTCATGAAGAGATGGAGCTGTTAGTCAAGGCCTTGCACTATGACAATGTTGATTTATATGATGCTATAACAGATGGATTGCAAATTCAGTTTCTCTTATGTGAATTCTTCAGATATTGATAATAGCCAAACACCTTGTAATGTTGTATGAATACCTCCCTAGTTAAGAGGGAGTGTTGAAGGAAATGTAACTAGGTTCAGTCTTCATAAATGTACTTTTGATATTTGTATTTATTTAAGAAAAGAAATGTTATTTTTTATAATATATATCAATGAGTTTCTTGCTCATTGAAGTAAGTCTAGCACATGTCCAAGTGCTATAGGTGAGTTAAAGAGTCAAAAGAATTATGTTGAAGACCTTAAGGGTATGTTACATTATGTATACTCGTGTATAAAAGTCAAAGAAGACACCTCCAAGCAAAGTCAAGTCTTCTCCTAGCAAAGACACCGTCAAAAGAAGCAATGGCACCATTAAAAGCACCTAACGCAGCGAAGAGAGTCAAATCGGCCTAAAGGAGGGACAATCCTCTATATATAGAGGCTGTCCACTCCTCTAAAGATAATGAATTCATATCTCTGAAATCTGCGAGGTAAGGAGGCAAGAAAATGATAGTAAAAGGACGAAAGAAAGGTCTCCAAGGACAACGAAGAAGGAGAAGTCACCACCGAAGATTTAAGGACTGTTTTCGAGGGTTAATACAGTCACACGTGTGAGAAAAGATAGGACATTCTGCGGTTATATCAGCAGTAAGGTCACAATCACATGTTCATCATTGTTTGGGTTAGAAATTAGGCCTACAAGGCCTCTCAAGTCAAGCGAAGTAGAATCTCTCTCTATCGAAGGAAAAAGGACCCTAATTCTCTAGGGCACCTCCCACACGTGCGAGAATTAGGGCTGCAATGCTATCACACTAAGCATTCCACCATACACCAAGAAGGAACTCGGATGATCAAGAGAAGGAAAGAGTATCCTTAGGTGAAGGATATCACTAAGGAAAAGTATCTCTTCTAGAATATCTACTTACAGTGGAAGGAAGAACAAAGTGCCGGAGGGAGGTAGACAAAGTGCCGGGGAAACATAGTGCAAAGAAAAGGAAGTTCTTGAGTTGTGGTTGGAGGTTCTTCTAGTTAAGGGTCTAGGGTTTGGCATTGTTCAAGAAAGAAGCTTCAATAGGAGAAAACTTACCGAAGGGTTTTCCTCTCAAGAGAAGAGAGGTTTTGGCCCTGGCAGAGAGCCAACATGTTGTGTTCTTATTCTTATGTTTTGGTAGCAGTTTGACGAAGTACACACACATGCATTAATAATAAGAAGGAGAAGATTAAGGTGACAAGAAAAAGTAAAAAGACTCCACAAATTGTTATCAAGTAACGAAGAATCACACTCCATTTATTTGCCCTAGATTCTTCAACATTGAGGACGTCCCCTGATATCATGCACATTAAACTTAAAAAAAAATTTAATTAAAAGAATAAATCTTAAAACCTAATTTTTGAGCTTCAAAGTCAAAATATAATAAAGAAAACAAATTTCGAAACCTAAACCCTATCGCAACCTAAACCTATTGACTAAACTAAACCTATCACATACACACTAAACTAAACCTATCACATACTACACACTTCACTACACAACGACAACGGAGGTAAACACTGTTACAAAGACACAACGATGAAAGTAAACACAGGTTGTGAAGGTTGCAATAAACACAAGTTGCGAGGGTAAGAGTCGAGCGAAGTATTAGATTGCAGGTGAAGGTAAATGTTGAACAAAGAACTCCATTTACAATGACAAAGGTAAATACTAAATAGAGCTGAGAGAACTCAAGTGAAGGTTACATGTGAAGTAAGGGTTGAGCGATTGGACGAAGATTGAGACTCTTGATTTGGGATTTATAATTAAATTTTAATGACTTATTCATGTTTACAGTGACTATACTCCATGAATTAATTTGCCTTCAATTTGAACTTGCCTCTTTCTCCATGTTTGTGAAAAACCTTTTCTTGGCATGAATCTTTGAAATTTCGTTATGCCACAATCACCATGACTTTAATACGATGTTAAATATATGCTAGAGACAAGCAGGAGAAGCTAGATGATATTATCAATGTGTTACTAAATTACTAGTGGTGTTGTCTATATACGTAGCAAGTTCCATTATTCATTTTAGGAACCAATCAATCTATTCCCTTAATACATTAACATGAACATTATTTATTATATATAATTTATTTCACTTTATGAGATTGTTACTTTTGTCCATAACATTTGTTTCTCCTAAAATAAACACTACAATGGCTAACTCATCTTTAACGCTTAATGTTATAAGGTAAATAGATGGGATGGTAATACTCTTTGTGCTCTACAAATAATAATGATTCTGAATGATTATGATATACATTACATTGATGGCAGGTCCCGCAAGGTTCTTAATTTCTAGACCCTTAATTTGAGATTTATAATTAAATTTTAATGACTTGTTCATGTTTACAATTTTATTAAATTTTACTTTTAGTCTATAAAGTTTAGCCACTACTAAAATTTTGAAATGATTCATCATGTGCCATAGAATGATTATGTAGACAGTAGTAGATTGTAGGCTGTAGTAGACTAGTAGTACTTCTTAAGTTTTGACAATGGGCAATGATGACGAGATTTATTTTTGTGATGTGCAATGATGATTAGCTAGTATTAGACTTTAGTACTTTATTTTGTAATTTGAATTTCAAATTAGTAATAGTTCTAACTTTTATATTTTAATTTATCATTCATGTTTATGTTGAATTACTAAATTTTATTTTAATGCTAATTTTTTAATAAATATAAAAATTAGTTGCCGCACTTGCAGTCCCCAACCTGTTGTCCCCTGAAAATTTGGGGGTGCGCTCTAGCCGTCCCGAAAACTCGTGTCCCAGTACCCTGCCCCCTCATCCCCACAACCAGTGCAACATAGCAATTTGTACATTCTGACTGCGACTATGCTCGAATGCTGAGGCTAGAATGACAGAGGCGATGGATGTAGCGAACAGGTGGCTGGTTGCTGGCGACGGTTGTAGCTACAGCAACTGGTTGCGGCTGTGCGGCCCAGGGGCGGTGTTGAAGATGATCAAATTCGATGGGGCCATGGAAGGATGTCTGTGGCAATGGAAAAGTGGTTGTGGGAAGGTGGTTTAGGCTTTCCATGGGTGGAAACTAGATTTGGTTGGTGGTTGTTGTAGTGTGACAAGGCTAGCCTATGGTCATGAAGAGCTATTGAGCAAGGTTGGCGGCGGATGGGTGAGGCAAAGCGACGAACCAGGTGGCTTCGGATGGATTTGGTTGGCTATGGTTGGGCGTCTGTGACTGCATGCAACACTGTGAGGCTCCGACAACGATATCGTGGTGTTTACAACCCCAACGACAATGACTGCGAGGTGGTTGTCGACTTCTCGAGGGCTGCACTGCGTTTTTGCAATGGAGAGTCCGATCACTATCGTGAGAGGCCTACTGCTCCTTTTTTTGGACCTTTTTTTTGGGTATATATGTTATATATGCATTTTTTTATAACTATTTTTTTATTTGAACCCCCTTTTTAATATTCTTTTTTATATAACTTTTTTTTTAATTTTTTTTTTTCTCTTTTTATATAATATATTCTTTATATATATATACTTATTTTAATAATATATATAATTTTAATCTTTCTTTTGTTTTTTTTTTGTTTTTTATATGATATTCCCTTTTTTTTAAATATTATGATCCAAAAATCTCTTCTTTTTTTCCTCTTTATAGCCAGAGGCCTAAATGACGAAACTAGCAGAATGGAGAAACTCCAAAGTTGTGTAGCAAAATGCTTCAATCGTGACGGCAACAAAGTTGACGAATTTCGATGGCCAAATATTTGATCAAACTGCGTTGTGCAGCAGCCAGAGGATCGGACAACTTTGAAACCAATGTAACAAACCAAGTTTGTATACTCAGAAGTTAAATACTCCAGAAGACTAGGAATATGAAGATATTCATTGAAGATACAAGAGCTATATGTACTTTTGGAGATTCTCCATTCATCGTAGGCTTTTGGCCATTGAAAGAAAATTATTAAAAAAAATTCCCATATTAAAAAAAAATAATCATATATAAAAATATAGAAGAGTACATACACATTTATAAGTGAAATTTTCTTTTATTAAATTAAAAAAAAGTTAAAAACAAATTGATATTAAAAAAATGATATAAAAAAAGCGAAAATTTGTATTTAAAAAAAATAAAAATAAAAAATACACACATTACCTGTCTTTCTCTAGAAACAACAGTGGGTGCTACGTTCCGGCAGCCGCAACAACAAACTCCGCACTCCACCATCTGGACGCTTGCAACTAGCCATCATCGTCCATTGCGACATACCTCCATCAAATCTAGTCCCTCTCTGCACCTTTCCCAGTGACTGCCCCTGTCATCACCTACAACAACAACTGTTGTTACCTCCACTTGCGTAGTCAACATACGTTGCCACAATATGCATGCCATACATCGCAACCCTTCCACCGCCACGCCATTGTGCCATCCGTCGCTACTACGATCTATGCTGTCATTGTACATATAGTTAAAATAGAAACAACACACTCCACAATGTAAGTCATTCAATGATTGTATCATCCACATCGATTGGGCTTCCTTATGCAACAATTGCGTGGGGTATGTTAGATGAGATTCAAATTAGACAACGACAACAACAACTATTGTTCAGACCATAAAGGGTTTCATAAAATTTCAGAAAATACGAATAGTTGTGGAGGTGAAATAGTATGAATTGATGACATATCAGTGGAACCATCATAACTATCATGAAATAAGACACCACTCTCCATACTCAGAAGAGATCAACAATTTATTATATTTGCCATAAAATAAAATATTATGAGTGGTGGTACAAAAAGGTCAAGTTATTAAAAGAAAATAAAAAAAAATCAAAATATTTAATTATAAAGGCAGTAAAAGATATTTAAAAAAATGTAAATAAGTAAAGAAAGAGAAGGAAGAATGATGGAAGGAAGATTCTCTTGTAAACGTGGCGTGATCACATGTTATGGATTATGTACATTAAAAGGGACTATCCAAGGAAAATATATTAATATCATTATTAACGAAAATCATCAGGAAAATTACATTAATGTCAATTTAGCAAATCAATTATTAATTTCAGGATTAGATATAATTGAGAATAAAGAAGCCTCTTGTTTCGATGTTGAATACAAAATTAAAAACTTCCAGGTAATAATTGATGAATATGAGTATGTATGTCAGTTTGTAGCGACTATGCTTGGAGAAGAAATTGACATAATTTTCGGATTACCTTGGTTTAAAGAATTGGGTACGTTTTTTTTAAACATTGATTTTTTTTTTGATGTTCCTTTATAAGAAGAAGATGATCGCATTCCAAGGCATGACCATAAAGTCAAAATTGATAACGCACTCATCACAAAACCTTAAGGAGATTTTGAATTTGATGTTCCAAATGATCCAATCAGAAAAACAAAAGGAGCTTGAAGAAGTCATATCTAATAAAACCGAAGAAAATTCCATTTAAAAGATCAAAATCAAAAACTCCTTGAACAAAGAAAAAAGTGTAAAGCTAAAAAGCACAAATTAGAACAAGAAAAGGCAAGTTTTGAGAAGAATAATCGCCTTTCGTGGATCCTTATCTCTGGCGATGCGATCATTGACTAATACCTATGGGTTTTGGTTTAACGACAATCGTGATTCCCAACAAGTGGTATCAGAGCGTAGGTCACGAGTTCGATACGCACCCGACTCGCGTTGGTGGGGAGATTGTTGGACATTAGATAAACGAATGTTCCCCGTGTGTTTTGTGACATGGAATAACTGCCTCTCGTGGATCCTTATCTTTGGCAACGCGATTACTGACTTAACACCTGTAGGTTTTGGTTTAACGACAATCATGATTTCCAACAGAGGAGAATACTAAGAATAAAATCAACAATCCAGAAAGCAAAGAGATTTTACATCTAAGGAATCATAACCAAAACCTTCTTACACAAATAAAGAAGCTTAAAAGTGACAAGAAGTCACTAAATGACAAGTTAGAACAACTTACCCAAGAAGTATTGAAGTCTCCAGTTGTAACAATCCAAACGAAGATAAAGGAACAAATACCAATCTAGTCAATATCACAACTCAAGCAGAGGATAAATTGGTTGAAGCGAAGATGTACTCGGAAGTTGGAGTCCAAACAACAAAAAATTCGAGTGAAGGTCTCACAAATAATCAAGCAACTTCTGAACCTAAAAGAAATTAGGCATCCCTAATAAAACAATAAATCACCACAAACAAAATATGGTGGGATTAAACCACAATAACTCATTATCGACATCCGAATCACGAGAGCAGACAACTAAGTTAGTCTACATTTTTGAACCATTCATAACGAAAACAATAGGGTTATGTTCCGAAGAATACTGAAGTTTGCAGAACCTAGTCCTATGATAACAATTCATTACAAATTTCCAATGATCAGAAGATTCCTAGAATATTAATCTAGAATGGTCAGATCCATTCATAGTCTGACAATTTTGTTTATCACTCAGAGGATCATATCGTCTTGTATCAACGAAGATGAAAGTCTCGAGCGTGAAGATATTCGAAACAAGAAAATAGATTAAGCCCTTTCATCAATAAACTTTGAGGACAAATCTTTTTGACGAGAGGGGCAATGGTATGAATATATTTCATATAAAAATAATAAATATATATAAATATAATAATAATTAAAATAACTAATAGTTAGTTAGTTAATAATGAAGAGGCATGTCTTAGAGACATGACTGTTAATGAAATGGCACCTGCCTAGGGTATATAAGCAAACCCTCATTCTCATTTGTAATCATCTCACATCAATTCATATGCAATATTTAATATATATTACTTGTCCTACAATGGATGTATTTGTCCTTGAAGTATTTTGAAGCTTACTCTGATGCGTATGTGAACTTTGTTTGTTACAAATATATATTAAAATGTATGAATGATAATGATCATACAAATGAGAGAGAGGACCTGCTTATATACCCTAGGCAGGTACTTTATTACGTATAGTCACATCCTTAGAGACATGTCTCTTCATTATTAACTACTAGTAAATTAATCATTATTTATGTTTATTATTGTTTACATTTTCATTATTTTTATATAAATTGCTATCTTGGGCCTATTACCTCAAAATATAGGAGGTCTTGGAGAGGGAAACCCTACAAGGCAAGAGCTAGACAAGGTGCTAACAATGGGGTAGAGGCCCAATGTCACCTCAGCCAAAACCCGCTACTCTTTACGGATTTTCACCTATGGGAGGAGTCCCGGTAAAGGAGGAATCACTTAAAATGGATATGCTAATGATTAGGTACAAAGTGACTGTACTATAGCTCATTCAAATAGAGACACACTAAAGGTACAAGGCTTCAAAGAAACAAAACTCTCAAAGAAAAGCCCTAGAAAAGAAGGCTCAAGATCTAGAATTTTGAGATTTTCGAGGTTGATAGATATTCACAAAGTCAAGGCCCGAGGGAAAAGGTTTCTTACAATGATATTCAACTAAGCCAACACTCATGAAACTCTCAAGAAAGTCCTCAAGTTGAGGGGAAAAGAAACTAGGGTTTTTCTCTTAGAGCAATACCTAGGGCAAGAGATTTTTTGGATGAAATTTAAGTGGATGCCCACCAAATTGATAGGTTAGGTAGCATAGACCTATCTCTTGATGTTTAGGCTCTAAAATCTCCAAAAGGTGTCCTTCGTAAAATTTTGCCCCTAGCCCTAGATTTTCTCCTTAACTGTAAAAAAACAAATTTGAGAAGAGAAAATTATGGAGACAATTTAAGGTTGATCATCAAGTGATTGGACCAATGCCTTGTCTTATGGAGATATGGAGTCAAGGATGTGCTAGATGAGCCCAATTCGCTTCCAAGGAGGTCGAAATTTGATGCCCTAGCTATCAAAATTTTAACAATTACCCACTTAATGGAATAATAGATTTTTATGGAGAATAAAAGGAAGTATCCCACTAGGAACATTCATTACATGTTAAACAATGAGTAACATATGCAATACTCATCTAGATTGCCTTTAGAATTTATTTTCAACAAATTAGGGCACAAACAAGCATAATCTAGAAGCAACAATTCCATACATAAGATAACATGCAGTATATGCATGTTATACAACAATAGGCACTTACAAGATAACATGTAGTATATGCATCCATTAGACCAAGAAATAGCTCCATAGCATGTCAAAATCAACTTCCATACAACAAAATGCATCCAAGTATCTCCAAAATTACCCACAAGAAGCAAGTGTGAATTCTCTAAGAGGTCAGAAATTCACATGTTTGATGGTTATGAGAGAATAAATGATCTCTCTCCAATATATACATGTCCAATGATCTATATTTTTAGCCTAAAAGCTCCTCAAGTCATAAAATAATGGGAAAATACTAAGTAAGGTTACAAGCCCGTTGCTAACCTCATAGCCAATGTAAAATCATAATAAATCATCCACAAGAGGGACGAAATACTGGTGTCATGAGCATAGGCCTCTTGAGGGCATGTGTTGGTCTCCTTTAGTGCCAAACTGAGTGAAGAGGGCTCCATAAATCATGTTCTAGGGGTTGGCCCCTTGATCCCCATGCAAATCATTGTGTGGACCCTAGTTTTGTGTTTGGGGAAAAAAATGGGTCTCATGGGTCTCCTGGTGATAGAATATCTTGGTTCTGCTCCAACGCTGGGGGCTCAGTGTATGGTGCTAGCCATCACATGTCTCAAGGAGCAAGGAGTGAGGCAAACCACATATGGGCCTTGGATCATCTGCCAAACCATGTGATCACTGTTGAATTGGCTAGGGCACACTGGTCCTATTGTCGCTCAAACTGTACAGGCATCGCGACAACCTCTCAGGGCGGTGGCTGTCACTCTGATCCCCGCCCACTCCGTTCTAGCTGTCTCCCAACAACAGGCTATGGGGGGTAGTCCCTATGGAAATGAGGTGAAAGACAAGTTGGGAACCAACTTATTCGGGAGACATAGTTGAGTGGCCTAGCTACTTGGTTAATTTAAACAAGATATAAGATTGGATTCACTATTCAGACCAATGCCTTACGGAGTCAAATTCTCACTTATTTAGAAATTAGATGCCAAGTAATCGGATGGACAACTACTGCTTAGATGCCTACCCAAAGGATGTGAGTGACTCTTCGGTTAAGATTGCTTATGTTAAGTACTTTAGTTATTATTACTCTTCAATTATGACGATAAGTACTTATTAATTGAAATTAAGGGACAATCCTTAAACACAAGAGAATGTGCCATGTTAACAAATGCCAAAATGAACAAGAAATGCCAGCGATGCGACGGATAACCAAAAGATACAATTGTATAAGAATGAAGTAAATGCCCTTCACAATGATTCACTAATATGGAGTACCTAGGACCATAAACTATGAACAACTAGAGCACTTTATTCAAAGATCTTCTAGAGACAATGTCAATTTTCTCAAGATAGATGACTATATTGCTTAGACAAGCATCTTAGAAATTTAGATCCCCAAATGACAAGATGACTAGAGTAATAGGAACCATTCAACAATATGTGATTAATGCTAATATACACTTAGATGCAAGAAACACCAATACCTTGGATCTTTAGATTTGTCAAGTGTTTTTAGAGAGTGTTCTTAATGCAGAACTTGAAGCCTTCAACAGATGTGTTAAGATATCAAACCAATAGCAACTTGCCTTAATGAGAAAATGAAAATTACTTACGCTGCTTATGTTTCAAATGAGCAATAAGTAGATGTGTGACAGCAGCAAGCTAACAGTAAGTTAATTATACCAAACATGTCAACCAGTCCCAAATTCTTATCTCTTCCTTTTGCTTACATGAAATCACTTCATATAGATGCAAGCAGTGAGCATCTATGGATGTAGGGATGCAATTCACGAATTGTAAGGGGCAGCAGAGAATGACCATAACAGTCCTTTAAACCGATGAGATGCCAAACAATGAGAGACCCAACAAGACAAACTAACCGAGGCTCATGCAAGAGTGCAATGGTGGTTATTATGAAACTGCCAGAATGATACTTCAGATCAGCTCACAGTCATGCCTAAACACTTTTAGCCACTGTAACTTGTGCAATTAAATTTTTAAGAATATATTTTAGATCAAAGGCTTTCAGACCTTAGAAACAGTACATCAGACCTCAAAATAATTAGATGCTTCTCAACGTTGATTTAATGTCTATTGGACTGTGTATATTTCAGATTTATGACAGTCACCAATTTCTTATGAAACAAGTCAAGCAAATGACAACCCAACTCATGCAATGACCTATTAATTTATTAAGCAGCTTAATATATTACTTTTACGTCACTGAACTGAATTTTTATTCACTGTTATGAAAAAATCAAAGAGCTGAATAGAAACAGTAAGATGAGTAAGGGTTTCAGAGTGACAAACCGGTAGTCCTTAGGCCTTGAAGATCACTATGGAATTTGATCACACTTCCTCCATTTTGATCACACTCCAAATCTCTGCAACCCTTTCAATGCTAGTTTCAGGAAAACTCAATGATGCCCACAGAGACGAATGAGGGGAAGGGAGGTCAAAATGAGGGGCTATAAGGCAAATTAGGCCTGCGTTAAGGAAAGAAAGCTACAGCAGAGAAAGATAAGCCCACAGAGAAGGCTTGGAGGCTGCCTGAAGAGGGTTTGGGCCCTTGGATGCCTGCGGCCAAGGAAATGAGGCAACGGCAGGGACGAATGAGGGATGCTGAGGAAGAAGGAAGGCCTTAAGGCCTTGCAGCAACAAGGAAAAGGGACAGCGGCTTACAACAAAGAAGGGAGAGGAATGCGACAAAGGTAATGGAGGCCCCTAGGCCCTACGCTGAGGAGAAAAGAGGCAGCGGATCACTGGAGGGGAAGACTGAGGTTGCAGCAAGAGTGGATCAACCCAAGATTAGGCCTTAGAGGCCTCAAAAAAGTCAGATCTCTGCAAAACCACAAGTAGGTAGTCCAAATAATACTAAAAGCTTAAAATTTTTACCTCTTGAGGCTAGCGGTTCACTTTTTGGCTGAGCGTTGGAGTTCTTGGGCCTTTTGGAACTAGATTTAGGCCTCTAAGGCTTGTTTCAGTCCTTCCCTCTTGAATAATTTTGCCCAATAGGCTAGACATCTTGCTTGGAGGGCACAAACCCTTGAAACCCTACCCCGAGGGCTAGCTTCCTTTCAAAAGAATTTATTTTCCTTGATAGCTTGAGAAAATCACCTGTAAAAAATAAAAATAGAGATACCCAAGACCCAAAATATACACAAAATCTCAAAACCCCAAAATCCCAATTAGCAAAAATAATTCACAAAAATAATTTACAAATTATTTACAAAATTTACAAATATACAAGGGTTTTAAAATAAATTTTGAGAAATATTTTTTATGGAGTATTTTCTTTGATAAATGGCTAAAAACACTTTAGAAAATTAATGCACACTATAGCCTTAGCGAAATTTAAATCAACCACATAAATATTTGGAATCCAAACAAAGTCGGTTCATGCCCACAGTTTGTGAACTTGGAGACCAAGGACTGGGGAACCTGCAAACACTATATATATTTCTCAAGAAAATTTGTTAGACAATATGGCAAATCAAATCATCTAAGATAAACCCAAAATCTATCAATATAATGACTTTATCCCCATCTAATGAAAAACAAATTTTAGCATTAATCAACACAATATAGGAAAACCCATACCCAACACATACCACAAATCAACGAACACTGAACACCTTGAACTGCACCCCAAAGTCTTTATTATGATTCAAATAAATGTTCCCAGTGGGACAATAGTGTTACATCAATGCTTCAACAACAATTTCTTAGCCAGATATCAGATGGCTTTTGAGACAAATGACTCTCTAATTTATAGATAAATCCTCTAAGTGGAAAATTAACGGCTACTTGGCTTGATCCTCGTCAAAATAATTGTGGCCATTGATAAATCTTTGATGATTTTTTAATCTTAGCTGTTGAGAATATTTATTTTGAGGAATTTTCCAATTTCTCATTAAATCCTTTTTTAATTAGCAGCTAAAAATTAATTATTTTGAGCTAATTCCTCAAAAAATTGACTTTGACTTAATCACCAAGGTCCAAGGGTCCAATTTTTCTTGAAATTTTCAATATTCCCTTGGTGGGGGATCTCCAAAAATTAATTCTTTTGATACCCACAAATTTTTCCACTCGACGAATTTAATATCTCTAGACTTTTAACTTTGACTCTAATTAATTAAATTTTTAGCTTAAGATTTGTATTTATTTTTGCTAGAAAATTTAATTAATTGAAATTTGAGGGGATTAAATATTTTTTCCACCCTCTAATATTTTAGCCACGGTGTCTAAGTATGAGGGACCATGGACTAAAATATTTTTTACAGAAGATTTTTTTACAAATTCAACCCTCGAAGGGGGAATACCCGCTGGGATTAGACCCTCAAATTATATACCCAATTTTGTGACACAATATGATCTAGTAGACCAAGTGGTTCATAATAAAATAATTTAGCCAATTAGCTTAAATTATTCCCAAATCATTTCTACATAAGACTCAATTAGAACACTAAGACTCACCTAAGACTTTGACGACAAATTCCACCCTAGTTTTGGGGTGAGGTTGAAGGGGAAAACTTGGCTAAGCATCTGTGTTTAGAAATACAAATGATCAGTGAAACGAAAAACCTTCTAGGATGAAATTATCGCCAGAATAATAGGCTTACCTAGGTTGTTACATAGATTCATGGTCTTACTAGCATCATTTACAATAAAAATTTGCAGAATTGGTTTACAAAAACATAGTGCTAACGACTAATGATCTTGATCCTTTGAAGAAAAATATGTTACATCAACTTCCTCGAAACTTTGACAAAATGAGTGCAACAGGTCCAAGTGCATCATCTCATGAATAATGTGGGGCTAAGTGCAGACTGTTGGGGGTGTTGTAGGTGCCCATGTAATGGAATGATGCTTTGCTAGTGGCAGGGGTCCCATGGTTCTCAATGCTTCACCTGTAGGGTGTCAAAATTCTCCTCTAGTAGACATGGGCCCTAATTAAGTTGTCCAGCCCATGATGCAAACCATCTGCCAATCACACACAATGTCCAATATTGCGTCTTCACCATTAGGTACAATAATCATTAGTGCATCTAAGTGAACCAAGCTTGTTAGTCAAGGGAAAATTGACACTTCATACAGGGTTTCCCTTCTAAATTTGGGGCTTTGATCATGTAATAGTGTTACCTCCTGTAGGAGTGGCTAATAAACAATCCTATTAGGTGTTCCCAACCCTTAAGGGGAAAGACAAAACCTGGTATGTCCTTCAATCGATAGGCGGTGTTAAAATTTGTAACTAGGTTCGGTCTTCATAATAGCCTATGTACTATTAATTATATGTATTTGTGACACAATATGATTTACTAGACCAAGTGGTTTATAATAAAATACTTTAGCCAATTAGTTTAAATTATTCCCAAATCACTTCTACATAAGACTCAACTAGAACACTAAGACTCACCTAAGACTTTGACGACAAATTCCACCCTAGTTTTGGGGTGAGGTTGAAGGGCAAAACTCTGTCGAGTATCTGTGTTTAGAAATACAAATGATTAGTGAGACAAAAAACCTTCTAGGATGAAATTATCGCCAGAATAATAGGTTTACCTATGTTGTTACATACATTCATGGTCTTACTAGTATCATTTACATTAAAAATTTGCAGAATTGGTTTACAAAAACATAGTGCTAACGACTAATGATCTTGATCCTTTGAAGAAAAATATGTTACATCAACTTCCTCGAAACTTTGACAAAATGAGTGCAACAGGTCCAAGTGCATCATCTCATGAATAATGTGGGGCTAAGTGCAGATTGTTGGGGGTGTTGTAGGTGCCCATGGAATGGAATGATGCTTTGCTAGTGGTAGGGGTCCCATGGCTCTTAATGCTTCACTTGTAGGGTGTGAAAATGCTCCTCTAGTAGACATGGGCCCCAATTAAGTTGTCCAGCCCATCATTCAAACCATCTGCCAATCACACACAATGTCCAATATTGCATCTTCACCATTATGTACAATAATCATTAGTGCATCTAAGTGAACCAAGCTTGTTAGTCAAGGGAAAATTGACACTTCATACAGAGTTTCCCTTCTAAATTTGGGGCTTTGATCATGTAATAGTGTTACCTCCTATAGGAGTGGCTAATATACAATCCTATTAGGTGTTCCCAACCCTTAAGGGGAAAGACAAGACCTGGTATGTCCTTCAATCGATAGGTGGTGTTAAAATTTGTAACTAGGTTCGGTCTTCATAATAGCCTATGTACTATTAATTATATGTATTTGATGTAAAAGAGAAATAATTTTTTTATTATTATTATTTGACAGCATGGGTTTCATGCTCTAGGTCAAATTGTTTTAGGTCAAATCACCCGTTGTGTGCTTCTAGGGTTTTGTCATAGAGTCAAGGAGTCAAAAGAGTCATTGTTGTATGTAATATACCCTATTGGGCATCTTGTATCAAGTCAAAAGAATTTATTTGAGTCAAAATTGTGTCAAAAGTCCCTCCAAGACCAAGTTGGCCTGCAAGAAAACAAGTCGACCTCATAAAGGGTATTTCAACCTCCTTAGAAGCCTATATATATATAAGTAGTCGATCTCATTTAAAAGAGATTATCCAAGAAACTTTGATCACTAGAAGAAGAAGTAGAAGAGCAAGAAAGAAGAGCGAAGGACAAGACAAGGACTAGAAGACAACAAAATTTGAAGTTTTTGGGTCAATATCTCTCACATGTGAAGAGGAAGCTAGGGTTTCTGCAGCTACATAGGACGAAATTTTAGATCTCCAAGGAAGGTAAAAATCTGTGATCAAAAGACAAGACATATCATCTATTTATTCAAGAAAGAAGAAGCAAGCCAGGCAAAGGAGTAAGGAGGCCTAAAATAGCCTATCTATCCCACATGTGCGAAGTTGCAGTCGTTGTAGAAGGGCTGAGAAGTTGTAAACTTTCAATAAATGGCGAAATTGTTGCTCAGGGTTGAAGTTGTAGAAAGTTGTTGGGGTCGAAGCTGCTAGAGTTGTTGGAAGGACAATTTTTTTTGATCATGTACAAGGAAGGCTGACTTGGTCTTGGAGGGGTCTTTGTCTTGGGTCTAAAGGTCTTGGAATTCATCATTTAAAGATTCTATAAGAAGAGAAGAATTCTTGTGGGTTTTCCTCTCTTCGAGAGGTTTTGGCCCTGGCTAACAACCTATATCTTGTGTCCACTTGTTCTATTGATCTTCATGTTTTGGTAGTTGTTTGATGATAAGAACACTATAATAATCAAGAGAAGAAGAAGCTAATTATAAATCCTACAAGTTGAAGTAAAGAACATCACAAGCAGTTACCAAGTTAAGAGAAATCGCATCTAATATAGATGCTCTAGATTTCTCAGTAAGTGATATGTGATAATGATGGAACGAAAGGGGGATAAAGGGGTCTCAGGGTCAAATACCATGGTCAAAGGGGTAGCAATGATGAGGAGATCCACATTTTGGACATACAAATGTGAGGAGGGAGCAATCGTGCATGCATGAGTTACCTCGACCTTTGTTTTTCCAGCGCTCTTATAACCTTTTTCTTTTGCTTGATCTTTCTTTGTATTATTACTCAAAGCTCTAGGAAATGAGAGCATGCTGTGTATGACGTGTAGCAGTGGTGACCCCCTTAAAGGTGGGGCAGTTCATCCCCCCTAAGGGTTTAGACATGCAAGGGTTCCTTCTATGATGTGATGGGGCACCATTGGCCTTAGGAACCAGGTGATGGCCATAATGATAAGAGGTAGAGCTCATGCGCAGATTTTGCCCATGTGCTAATTTTAATGTCCCAACCATCTTTTGCATTTTATAATATTCTTTTCACTTTAGTTTTAGCTGCATCAACCTTCGGGGAAACGTTTCCAAGCCCGACCCAGATATGTGGATAAGGGGAGGGGGTGTGCTAGAACCTAGTGGACCCATGGGCATGTGGACCCAAAGAAGGGATATGGAGTATAGGGCTGGTAATGTACGGAGGGAGGTGATAAGTATGGAATGGGAAAATGGGACCACACTATCTCAATTGGCGTATCCCAAGTACTGCCCTTCCTAAAGCCATGGGCCATTAGGGGAGGTCCCACTGGACTAGGATTGAAAATTAAACCCCCATTTAAGGCGAGGGAACAAAACTGCAGTCAAAACCCTTCCTTCTTCCAAGTCACCCAATAATCCATGCCGAATGCCCTAATGAAAAACAAGCATAAGCACTTGATTGCACAATGAATAACATACCTTTTGGGTTGGATTTCCCATCTTCCAACATGTTCTCTTGACAAATGGGCGAGGAAACATACAATTGATGTAGGGGACAGAGATAAAATGGCACATCACATTGGCTATGAGGTGGTCGTTAGGGGTTGCTGGCTTCTGGCTCGAAGAAGATGACTAGGAGAAAAGTTCTCCTAGGGGTACCCACATTTGGTGGGTAACATGTCCAAATGCCCTCCTTGAAATGCACAATGCTCCTCCTCCAAATTACGTTGTTCATTATGTAAGCAAGCTCTCCATGTGGTCACAATGAAGGGTATCCACCAAACTATTTTGAGAACTGCAATGGCTAGTGGAAGAATATGAATTCAAGACATAACTAAGATCAAACAATCATTGAGACAATTCCACCCTACAAATCCATTATAGATCATCTCCCATGCACCAATCCATCAAGGGCCACCCAAAGGCTGGACACCATTTACCCCAAAACTCATGAAACACCCCAAACATGCTTTAAACACTTTCGAAGTAACAACCCCAACAGTGAACAAAATTTCTATATAAAGGTAATGCTTGAAAGGCATCTAGGAAGAGTAGATATTTATCTCAATGAAAAAAAGGTGTACTTCATAGATAAGCATAAGATTCTTTGTGTCAATAATATTTGGGTACTGGGAATAACTTTAGAACTATGCCTCAGGACTTGCAACTATTAATTAAACCTGACGAGATAAGTAATAAAGAGATTATATTCTTTAATAATAATTTTATTTTTATTAGGCATCAAGTAAACATGCTTTATCTGGTAAAATTTTTGGAATCATTTCAATATTGCACAACTGATGTTCTGATTTGCTTTTCAAGGGACAAGGATGGTTACTACTGGTTAACTGGACGAGTTGATGATGTTATAAATGTCAGGTATGCTTAGTATTTGTCCTTCGTATAATTTTGAAAATTTTAATGGATGATTTTGAATTATAAATTACAGAAGTGTTTGATAATGTGGTTAATTATATTGGTTTTTTTTGAGGCTACAATTTTTTTAATGAAATTGTACGGCTTTTGCAGATGAAAATAATGGAGCATTTTTGTATATTTGATAAAAACTAGTAATAAAATTAGAACCCCCTGTAGAAGTTGGTTTGATTCGATTAAATGTTTTATTTGTATGAGTTTGATTACTTACTAACAGCTTTCGTTTCTCAGAATAAAGTCCAGTAGTCCTAGATGATATATTTGCAAAATTGCTATGGTTCTCTGTATAAGAAAGGGCAAGTTAATGCTAATACTACTACTGAAAAAACTGGAAACTGTCTGCATCCATGGCTGGTGCTCAATTACTATCTCTAGGCTCTTTATGATTATTCTTCTATATCAAAACAGCAAGGACTGCATCACCGTGCGGCGTGAACTAATAATTGTTTATATGTCCACTGTATTTTGGCCGATGTCTCAGAGTTGTCGCCCTCTAATTCATTGGAAGTAATGTGGGCATATTTTGAATGTTTATATGAAGCCATCTCATACAACTTTCTCATAAACATGACCCTTTGTTTAAAGTATTAAGATCAGTTGTGGAATGATTTACGATTGTGTCATCCTTTTTAATCCTATGAACTAGTTTGGAACTAGATCCTGGCCACTGTTATAATGTCTCTTCCAGGGGTATGCAACTGACCAACTTTGCCTCCACAGGTAGCTGCTGATCAAGCTTTGTTCTTGAGAGATGTAGAAGTCAGTTAATAAGAATTTCTGTTCATCCTTTCAATGAACATATACATTTCGTGAAAGTTCGAAGCTCCAACTACCCATTTTGCCAAGAGCACCCTCAAATACTGAGCTAAGAAATTTATTAACTGATTGCTTGTTTATAAGGAGAAAATTGAAAAAATGGAATCGATATTTATCCTAGGCCAATAAACCTACTAATGCAGAAATTTCTAGTTTCGTGCACAAACTGATTTTTCATCTTATCTTCATAGGTCTGCTTCAAATCTTCATGCTATATATGCTACTACCCTAAAGAATTAAAAGATTGATCTAGTTAGGAAAATGAGTGGGGTGATTTAAAATAAATAAATTAATTGGAATGTATGATGGACTAGTGTAGGACTTGCAAAATTTAGAAAAAATAAAATGTGAGGTATGCATGAGAAACATGTACAATTTTGAAAAATGAATAAAGTAAAAGTTAATAATTTGCATGTCCATGTCTCTTTTGGGAGAAAAGCTATAAAGAGGGAAAATAATGAGGAGAGGGGTTCCTCGTGCATCTTTTTAGTATTCAACCAACAAATTCAACCATTTTCCATTTGAACATAACTAAATTCTAAAATCATTGTCATGGAACTTAAAGTTGACCTCTGCAATGCAAAGACAATTTCCCTAAAAATTGCACTTCTTTGGTCCAACTTGTAATGTCCCTTCCTAAATTAATTTGTCTTAAGTTTATTTTTCCACAATTTTGACATTTTTGGTGACCATGAGACCCACAAAATTTTGGGAGAACTTAGGAGAAAAAGGGAGGCCGAAATATATTGTTAGTGGACACGCACAAGGGAAAACAGACTTGCCAAGGGAGAAATTTGAATAGCCAAGGAAGGGAGGTTGAAGAGCTTGATGGAGCGGCCCACGTGGGAAAGAGAAGCTCACAAATTATAAATAGGAGCTTAGTCTCATTTTGGGTCTTTTTCCAATTGAACTTACTCTTGTTGCTCGAGCTGCTTAGCCGGGTCAATTTGCTATTTAGCACCGATTTTTCCAAGTGGAGAATTCACCTTTTCTTTAGGGGACTTCGAGTGCCACGCTAAGGAGGTCAAATTGTACCAATTTGGAGAGGATTTGGAGAGATTCTGAGCCAATCACTTAGCCACTCAATTGACTAGTGTGCATTCTAAGAGGACGCAAGAGAGGATACGCTTGGGTCAATTCAGTGGTCTTCTGGGCAGCAATTGCCAGGAGAATTTTGGCATAGGAACTTTAGTGGGATACCAGCCTATTGGAGAAGTTTGAGAGCAGGAGGTTGTTGCTTGAAGGTAACACGATTTGGAGCATCTAGGCCAGCGTAGAAGCTACTCACTGGGCACACATGGGAGTTTGTGGGATGAGTTTTGGAGCTGGGTTTTGCCAGGAGAAATAAAGAGAACCTTGGGGCAGTGTAACTCAGCATTTTGGGAGTGATTGGAGGGCTTTTTCTGGGAGTTTGTAGGCAAGCCATATTTCCCAGTTATTGGAGGAGGATGTGGTATTTGGGGCCGAATTTCGGGGGTCAGAACTAGACCAAACTCTTTCTTGGTTTTGGTGGGTTATTTGTGAGGAGCTTGGGGTTAAGTTTATAGAATTTTCTTAGCACCATAAGTGGGGTTTTCAGCAGCTTCTTTCTAGCAGTCAGTGTAGTTTTCTAGGGCAGTGCAAGGCATCATTGGAGCAACATATTCTATCATCTGGGCTTGCTATTTTATCACCTGGGTTTTGTCAAGCTTGCCTTTGAAGCAAGCCCAAGTGCACCCCTTCCACACTATTGTATTATTGCTCCAATTACTTAATAAAATGGCTCAATTGGTTATCATTTCTGGAGTATACATGGGTGTTCACTAAATGCTTTAAAATTTTGTGTTGCATTTGTTGTTTTGCTTTGCATATCACTGTTTTTTCCTAATTAGGAACATTACAGAACTTCATCCATGTGAAATGCTTGCAGCTCTATCACTTTCCTGCGAGTCGACATACGACACTGGCTAATTGCTCTTTATCCTAACCTGCAATCAAAAACCATATCCCTTTTTCACTAAGCAGCTTATGGAAACATAACTGGAGAACAATGATATCCCTTAGCTTGATTTTGCGAACGTTTGGATCCACTCCCGACCATTCTTATTCTGAGGTTTTTATTTTATACTTTTAGAGAAGGACTTTCGTGTGCCTTTTCCGTTTTTAATCTTTTCCAAGTGTCCTTTCATAATTTCCATGTGCTAGCTCTAGTACTCATGGGGGACAAGCTTCCTTTCACAAAGTGCATAGGTGGCAATTGTTATACCCCACTCTCTCTCTCTAAGTGTTTCTTTCTAGTCTCTCACTTCTTAGGTCCTACCAAGTGTCACTTACGGTTCTACAATTGTTTCAACTGATGCCATCTCATGTGTCACATCGACTCAACAAGTGTCATCTTATGCTTTTAGGGAGTGTTAGGTGTCACTAAATCTCACACAAAGTGTCATATCTATGTCATATCAAGTCAACAAGAGTCAATATAAGTTTCCATGATTCAAAACGTATCCCCACAAGCATTCAAGGCTTGAAAGTGGTTCAATGAGTATCAAAGGTAATTATATTTTTTAAGTCCTGAGTCTCACATACCCTTTTAGGGCACTCGAGTTATAATGCCTTCTGCACTTGTTATCACTTGAAATTGCCTTATGGGAATTTATTGCCAAGGGGATTTGAATGAACACTTCGGGAAAGTGCTGGTGTCACCTCGCACAAGCCTCTCACTTTGGGTTAGTGCTTGCTAGCCTTAGGGGACATCACTTATGTTTGAAAGCCAAAAGTCCTCAAATATGCCCTGTTACGCCTCTTTTTAGTAGGGGTACTTATAGTAAATTTTTTGATGAAAAGGGCAGTTTGTGCTATGGCATGGCCTTCCTTTTTAATCTTGTTGCATTTTGATTTTTGAGTACTTTCATGTTTCCCAAGGAAGTTCATATTGTTCAAGGCACTTACATATTTTGAGGTGTTGGTCACACCCTCGAGCCAGTTTTGGGGCTATTTGTGGATGCTTGGACACGTCCTATGCTTGCCACATCGAAATTATTGGAACTTCATCCTCATTTGGCATCGATGGGCTGATTATCAGTTGGAAAGAATGCTGATTTGATGACATGGATGTTGAGAAATCACTAGGGCAACAAATTAGGGTTGATTTCTCTTACGTGATAATTGCTTGTGAATGTGTGTTGGATTCTTATTAGTTTTATCATGTTTTCCTCATCAAACAATTGGCAAAAACATAAACCATGAAGATTACAAAAGACAATGAACACGATATATAGGTTCAAGCCAGGGCAAAAAGCCCACAAGGGGGAAAGCCCAATCAACTTCTCTTCTTATGGAATCAAATCAGAGTGAGAAATCGAAGACCCAAAATCCAAGTCCAAGACCTTCCACAAAACCCAAGTCAACCCTCCTTCAAGCATTCCTCAACCAAGTCAAGTTCAATCAAATCAACAAAGGTCAAAGTTCTTCAGGTCAGAATTTCAGACCTAGAATTTCGCAGAGTTGCCCCAACACCTTCGCAGAAACAAATTTCATTCCTATAATTCATGGAGTTGCCCTAGTACTTCGCATGTGTGAACAAAGATAGACGAAAGTTCGATTTTTCTTCCTTCTAGACCTTCTCTCTCTCTCCTTTGACTTTCAATTCTTTGATTGTCGCTTCTCTTTTTGCTCTTACTTGCACAAAGATCGAAGTTGCCAATGTGTGTCCAAATGAGGTCAAACTGCTCTCTATATATACACATCGAGGAGGTCAAACTGTCCCTTCCAAGGCTGACATAGTCTTGTGGAGACAAAATTGACTCTTTTGATTCAAATTAAATTCTTTTTCCTTTTTCTTCCAAAGGTCCAAATGGAACTTGAGTCAAGTACATTAGATTGACTCATGACAAATATTATTTTGACTAAGTAAACCCTAGAAGCGTGGAGAACATGGTTGACTAATGAAATATTAATAATAATAATATTTTTTTTCTTCGTTTGTTTTTTCATTGAATACAAGACGATACAAGTATAATGATAATTATGAGGATTGAACCTAGTTACATTTTCCAACACTCTCTCTTAACTAGAGAGGTATTCATAATTACACAATCAGATAGAAGGATACTCTCAAATTGAAATATTCTCATAAGAAGAGTTTGGATTGATAATGTTGATTTGGGGTAGCATCGGATGTGCTCTAGCCATGAAAATTGGTGGAGAGGTTAAGGCACATGAGATCTCCAATACCCAGAAAGGGTTTGGGCAAATTTTGAATAGTTTGGGAGATATTAAAATAAGTAATATTTTTAATGGAGTCCCTAAGTCTAAACTTAGGGAAAATAAAATATTTATGTGAATTAATATAAAAATGTGTTAGAATGGTCCAAAAGTCATGGATCAAGCCAGATCTAATCTTAGCCGTTGATTAGGGACTTAATCTCGGCTGTTGATTTTTCAACGAGAAAAGTATAAGAGGAGGCTTGAGGGTCACTTGGAGAACACACCAGAGTGATCAGTCATTCTATTCTCTAGAGTGGGGTTTGCTAAGAGAGATAGAATTAGTGATCAGTTGTAGCGAGGGGCAGTGAGTACAAGGCAGAGAGGCAGGGACAGTGCCGAGAGACCAATGCAGAAGCAGAGAGAGGCAGATGCAGCGCCAGAGGGAGCCACGCAGAGGCAGTAGAGACTGCACAGAGCCAGAGGGGCCTGCATCATCCACCCAAAGGCTGCAGGAGTGACGTAGAGAGCCAGAGAGGCTGCATAGAGCCTTAGTAGACTGACGCAGAGGCCAGCAGGGCTGATGCTGAGCTTTAGATTGTGTTGGAGAGGGATTTTGTGGAGCAGGCTTTCTGAATACCTGTTTCCGAAGAGAGGTATTGCTGCCAGATTTTTTATCTCTATCAGGTTAGCCAGTTTGGCACCTAGTGTACGTAGAAAAACACTGCTTGATAATAAAACCCTCAGACAGCTGCGCCAATTTTCCTGCATTGGGTTTTTCCGGGGACATTAGTCCAAAAATAACAATGTCATTTCTGTGCTTGTTTTTGTTTCCTTTAGTTGATGACCTGTAATGTGTTGAGCATGCACTTGTATTTATTTTCAGTATTTACATAGTTAATAACTTGTTAATTAACCAAACAAGTAGGTAGGAATAAAACAGTAATTTGCATGGAGGGTTTCCAACGTGTCAGACTTAGAAATTCCAACAGATAAGCCATCATCAAGCATCAACATCATAACTAGCATTGTTAGTCTACAAAATAGCAAGGCCTTGACTAACAAACTCTAACTCTCCACTAGATTAGAGCACAATGTTGGGAGGCATACATTTGGGCACCGCCATTACTGCCTCTCAAGGCACATACCCCTCCGGATGTTCACTAGGTATGTCCTTATAGGACTATTCTTATCATGGATTCCCAATCCTCAAAGAATATCGATCCTCTTCGAATACTCTTATCTTGGATACACTTTCCTATCCTTAAAGAGTATCGGTCCACATGACTACTTCCTATCTTGGATTCCAAATCCTCAAGCGGTATCGGTCCCAGATGCTTATCCAATCCTCCATTCTCCCTACCAGTTCCTTCACTAGACTTACGGTTGTTAGCCTTGGCCTAGTGCATGAGACATGGCGAATACAATGTCCATCATCACTCCCTCTCAACCAAGGAGGATATCCTTACTCCCTCTCAACTAGGGAGACATAATCACAAGTCTCAACTTGTCTCAATCATCAACTATCTGTTCTTCTATGGAGATATAGTTTTAGCTGTAGGGCTCCTATCTCACATTGCATCATACTTGAGCTTTGACCTTCATGATTGTCAAACATTTTATGGAGCCAAACTCTTTCACATTCTATCTTCATGACTGGGTTCTTGCTATCATCCTTTTATATAATTTTCCATTAACCATAATTTGTAGTATCTTTGTCATCAAAATTATCTTGTCAAACTAATCAATGTACAACTAATCATATCCCCCTCTATCCATATAGGGGAGGTGAACTTATTCTAGATCAATATCGAATCCATCATGCCATCAAGTGATCAACAAACTATCTCATGGCTTTCCATATCAAATTGCTTCCTTTCCTACCTTTATAGTGTACACATTTCTGCCATATATTCTTCTTGGAAGTCATACCATATCCAAACATCTTTTCTCATCATCAGAATTGCCAAAACAAGTGAAGCTACTTCAAATTTCAAACTACAGGTTCCTTCAAGCCACTTCATGTTTCTAGCTCCCTCTAAAGTTGTCATAACTATCTTCCTTACGTTCTTCAAGAAACCACATTGGATGTTGATCAATATCACCATGTGTTCTGCGGCCTGCCCACCTGTCATGCTACTATATATCGAATAACCATATGGAAGAGTCATGACTTTCCAATCTATTCAAGACATATTATGCTTATGCTTCCAAGTATTTTTCTTCGTCCAACTCTTCCTTCAATATTCTTTGGAGATGTGAATCTGTTTTCTAATGAAGAGCCTCTTTTCTAAAGACATGCATACCTCTTCCTTTCATATTGCCATCTAGTTAACTTCTTTGAACGAACTGTTCCTCAACTTCCTTTGAAGATGTTGTCTTAGATGAGAAATGCTCCAATTATGCCTTCATGCTGCAACTCTACTATCTTCATAACTTCAAACTTCTTAGATTGTTTTTGATGCTTGCTTCCATGATCTTCTAGTGGAATATACTCCTACCATGTAACTATGATTCTTCCATATACTGAGGAAACTTCTATAACGATGGTTTTGATACTGTAGGGGAACCTTGTGACCCTTTTCTACTAAATGTCTGCTTCTAGATCAACATGATACCATGTAGTTCCTGCATGAATTGTGAAGTGCTAGATGGTCCAAATTCTTCTATCCTTCCTTGCTAGAAGTTTAGATGATCGCTTCCAATAAAATGCAACTGACTATGTAGACTCTAATTCTGGGTTCTTTTCTTCATCACTACACAAACCAATCTATGTATAACACTTACAAAAAATATAAAGTGTAAACATAGAATTTCCTTGATCATTACGAAAAGTCACACAAATGCTCTCCCCCAAAAAGGGTAATCTAGAACTAGATTTGTTTCCTAAAATACTAAGCTTCTAATAATACAACTTTCCAAAAATAGCAAATTTGTAAATTGAAGGATGTCTTTTAGGAACAAAAGTAGATGAGTGCTCAAAGCTTTAACCAATTGCCAAATAGCAAGTTTCTAAAACTAGAAACTTTTTGAATATAATAATCTCAAAGTTAGAAATTACCCATTTTAAGACAACACTCTTGCATGCATGCTCTTATTGTGTTAGGATATTCCGACACATAGGAAATAGTTAAGTACAACTTGGTCTAGTATAGAGTTAGGTAAAGTGTGTTTCTTTACCTTGTACATTTTGTAACTTACAATCCAACGGTCACGATATGTAGTGATCCGACGGTTCATTCTCTCCTCGGTATTACCGACACTTGATCCGTGGCTTGACACCCGATTGGTCCATGATTTCTATTTAAAGCGCATGGAGGGTCATTTGTAGGGTAATCCGTGCATGAGAGAAGCTTAGGTAAATTTTCATTCTTTTATTAATAAATTGCCTGAAGTGGCCGCGTTGGCTCAGGCCGTGGACTGTTTCCATCTTTGAGGGTTTTAACCACGTCAAAAATACTGGTGTATTGATCTGCGATCTGGTTGTGAGCGGTGTCCTTTGGTGTTCTGTCCAATGTTGCACGAAGCGGGAGCGAAGCGGAAGCGTTTTTTGGAAGCGGGGACGCCGAAGCGTCATTTTCCAAAAATCTAGGAAGCGAAGCGTCCGCAGAAGCGTCTGCTATATATATATATATATATTTTATATTTTTTTGCATTTATACTCAAAACAAACATCCCAAATTAATTGTAGAAGACATGAAAACATGCATATTTTTGCATAAATCAAGATAGATATAACATCCATTGTACATTAATGATCTAGAATTCTTCTCCTCTTGTCTAGCCTTTGCCTCTACCTCGATTGTCTAGGGATATTAGTCAACATTGCCCAATTTTGATCAAACTACCTAATTCAAGACTTAAAATATGGTAGAAAAAGCTTAACATGTTTGATCGATGATTTTGACTTGATTGAAAGGTAATTTTTTGCTAAGGGCGTGCCGCGTGACAAAGGAGTTCAACAATTAACACCACCAACACCAGGGTACATATAGGGCTTGGGCTCTTGATTAAATGCTAATCGCATACCTTCATACTTGATATAATCTAATGAAATGCCACAATCCCATTGATCCTGAATACCTGAAAACTGTTAAGTCTGCTGAATTTTGAATAGGATATGAAATTCTATTTTCTCCATATGAAGTCCAATGAGGCTGGAACCACTCTCAAACATTCTGAGTCATTTCATGGTAATGTTAAAAATTTAAGTAAAAGGATGAAAATGAAAAATAAAGGAGAATGTCACTTTTACTTTAAGAATTTAACATTACCATGAGGGAGCATCTGCTATATTTATATTTTTTTTTGCTTTCATTTGTCACCCTAACCCAAGGTGGACCCACCCCCAACAAGCAAACTCACCTAAAATTTAAAAAAAAATTGAAAAAAAAACGATTTTCTAAAAGCTTTTCCGGAAGCGTACGGAAGCATCTGGGAAGCGTCTGGGAAGCGTCTGGGAAGCGCCGTACGAAGCGCGCTTCGGCGCTTCGGAAGCGCCAGCGCTTCCAAATTTCCAGGAAGCGTCTAAAAATTTTGGAAGCGCGCTTCCGAATTTCGGAAGCGCGCTTCTGGCCAAGCTTCCTAGGCGCTTCCGTACGGGACGCGCTTCGGGGCTTGGAACCGGGGGGGGGGGCGCTTCGTGCAACACTGGTTCTGTCTGAGGAACTTACCCTGTAAATTCCTACATGGTATCAGAGCTATTTGAGGGCCGCGTCCGTTGGTGATCCAAATCTGAAGCCGGTAGAACTGCATCCGACTGCCGTTTCCTAGATCTACTGTTTTTGACTGCTTTCAGGCCGAGAAGGATTGCTCTGTTGTGTTGGGAGCATCTGTTCCAGTGAGGAACCCCTTTCGTTTCACGCGAAAAGGTTTCCGGTAGCCCTAGCTGCGTCATTTTTAAGATTTGGAGGTATACAGTGTTTATTTGCAGTTTACAGTTATTTTCTCTCTGTTTATTTCGGTTTCGGTTTATTTAGCCTTTTTTATTACCAGATCTATACCTTTCATTTCTGCGTATGCTCTTTGCCCTACGACTCTGTGCGATCTGGGCAAATCAGAAACATGAAGGAAGGATTTTTCTCATGCGTATGCTCTTTTCCTTGCGCCTTAGGGTGATCTCAGAAAATCAGAAACATTGAGGAAAATATGTAGTTTCCGGCTATAAAGCTAACATTGAGCCGCAAGGTTCATTTTTGAAAATATTTAGTTTTTCGGCTAAAGCTAACTTCGAGCCGTAAAGTTCGTTTTCTTTGCATGTCCGTGTTGGGTTTTGTGTTTTTTGTTTTGTAGGGAAAAAGAGCCTTTTCAAAGCAAGCACGCAACCCAAAGCATCAACCCCCCCCTCTCTCTTTCTCTCTCTCTCAAATTTTTTTGTATAGCTCAATTGGTTGAAAGCTATTTTAAGAGAGTAGAAGTCTTGGCTTCAAATCTCCATTTTTTGGGGGCGGATTTTTTCATTTCCGCACATTCCCGCACTTTGTCGGCGACTTCATCAACTTTTTTTCAAAAAGCCATAACTTCTTCATCCGGAAGCCGTTTTCAGAGCCGTTTTTTTTAAACCAGCCTAATTTTTCGAGATCTATCCATTGGAACACTTAGTTTCAACATCTTTAGCTTCAGTTTCCTTTGAAATGGAAAGTCAATACCATGTTACCCTTGACAGCACCAACTACTTCCTATGGTTGTCCTACATTGAGGATTTACTTAGAAGTAAAGGTCTCTATAGAATAGCCTCAGGCCAAGAAAGGAAACCGAAGGATGAAGATAAGGCTGCTAAATGGGAAAATAGGCAAGATCAAGCACGTGGATTGATAGGGATGTCTATTTCTCCAGATCTTAAATTCCATATTGCAGAACTTGATACTCCTGATGAAGCAATGAAACAAATCATTAAAGTTTTTGGGATTAAAAGTGAACTTAGAGCCATCAACTTGAAAATGAGTTGCTTACATTGGACCCTAATAATTTTTCTTGCATTGAAGATTTCTTGTCCAAGTTCAAGACCCTTAGATATCTCTTGGAAGGTGTTAAGGTTAAGAAAGAAGATAGTAACCTTATCTATTCCATTCTTACTAAGTTGGGACCAGCCTACTCTGTGTTTGTTTCCACCTTCCATTCTACAAGAGAAGATTCATTTCTCAAGGAATAGACTACAAGTCCCCTTCCTTTGACTCTTTTTGTGATTCTTTAATAAGAGAACAAGAAAAACTCTTACACCATGGTCTTCTTAATCTTGGAAACTCTTCCAAGAAAGCGTTAGACGCCCAGCAGCAACCAAATTCAAAGAATCCTAAGAAGTCATATCCTAAAAAGAATGGTCCTAAACCAAACAAGGGTCCTAAGCAATTTCAGCCTCAAAATGAAAAATCATTTCAACAAAATGATAAGACAAATAAAAACAAAGGGAAGAAGACTAATAGACATTGCAACTTTTGTAATCGAGATGGCCACTTAGAATCCAAATGCTTTAAGAAGATGGAAGCCTTGGAAGCAACGATGAAGAAACATAACATCCATTTGGAGCATTCTTCACCTTCAACTTCATCTTCAGGAATGGCACTTTCTGCATGTGGTTGTCAAGCATCTCGGTCTGGCTATGCACTAAATGTATCTTCTTCTTCTCATTCTCATGAGTGGCTCATTGATTTTGGAGCTTCTTAACACATGGCCAAAAACAAAGCCATGTTTTCTTCTTTAAATGATTGTAACACCAAAAATATATATGTTGGTGATGATAGATCTCTTAGTGTTGTAGGGACTGGAACTGTTCATCTAGACAATGGTCAGTTTAATGATGTATTATGTGTTCCAACCTTATCCTGCAACCTTCTATCTGTATATCAGATAACTCATTCAGGTGAAGGTAAAATCGTTGAATTTTCACCTCATGATGTTGTAATCAAGGACCTAAGAGATCCTAAAAAGATTTTAGCTACTGGCATTGCTGATGATTCTACAAGGTTGTATAAGTTTCACAACTTTGGGTCATCAAATCTTCCCTCAGTATTTGTTGCTCATAACGATGAAGTGAGCAAACTTTGGCATGAGCGATTTGGTCACTTAAACTATCGCTCCCTTCAGCACCTATGTAAAGAAAATATGGTGACAGGTCTTCCTATGGTATCTTGCAGAGATGGTGTTTGTTCCAGATGTGTACTTGGAAAACATCATTGGGACAATTTTGAAAAACGTGCCTCTTGGCACGCCTCAGCCCCTCTACAGCTTGTGCATAGTGATTTATGTGGTCCACTTCCAGTTGTGTCATTCTCTGGCTGCAAGTATTTCTTAACTTTCATTGATGATTTCTCCAGACGCACTTGGGTATACTTCTTAAAACTCAAGAGTGAAGTATTTAACACATTTTTTGCCTTCAAGGCCTTTGTTGAAAAACAATCTGGACATCAAATTCTTAGGCTAAGATCTGATAATGGCGGAGAATATGTTAAAAACACATTCATCAACTTTTGCACTGAGAATGGAATTCAAATGCAACATACTGTTCCATATACTCCACAACAAAATGGTGTAGCTGAAAGGAAGAATCGCACCTTAAAGGAAATGGCTAATTGTATGCTACAATCTAAAGGACTTGGTCTTAGTTTTTGGGCAGAAGCAATTAACTGTGCAAATTACATAATAAATCGCACTCCTACTAAGGCTTTAAAGAATATCACTCCAGAAGAAGCATGGAGCTCAATCAAACTAGATGTAAGTCACTTTCGTGTTTTTGGAAGTGAAGCGTGGGCCCATATTCCAGATGAAAAGCATAAAGCTTCAGAACCTAAGAGTGAAAAATGTACTTTTGTTGGATATTCTGAAGATGTCAAAGGCTATAAACTTAATTCCATTTAAGTCCAAAAATGTTATCATTAGAAGAGATGTAAAATTTGATGAAAATATATCGGCCTGCGAGCCTAGTCCGGCGGATGTGCCACTTCTCCCTATCTCTTCTACTTTTGAAAACATTTTTTCTTCAGATGATGAAAGTGAGGATGACAATCCTCCCCCACCATCTCAGGATCCTCCTTCAGCTCCTCAGCTTCCAAAATGGGTTCGTGCTACTCGAGATGCAGCAGGTGATCTTGCTGGTGATCCTACAGATCAGCGACACACACATTCTCAGTTTGACAGAGCCTCTTCTTTACTGGCTCAAGCTCCAGTAAATTATGATCCTGACACCTTTGCAGAAGCTTCAGGGCATCCAGATTGGGAAGCAGCTATGAATGAAGAATATCATTCATTATTGGCAAATGATACATGGGATCTTGTTCCTCTACCAAAGGGACGAAAACTTGTTAGATGCAAATGGGTTTACAGAACCAAGTATGGACCAGATGGGAAAGTTGATAAACATAAAGCTCGTCTTGTTGCTAAAGGTTTTTCACAGGTTGAAGGTATTGACTACACTGAAACCTTCTCCCCTGTTGCCAAAATGAACTCTATCCGCCTTGTTCTTTCCCTTGCTGCCTCGTTCAAATGGGAAGTCCATCAGATGGATGTTAAATCTGCCTTCTTGCATGGGGACTTGCATGAAGAAATCTACATGGAACAACCCATTGGCTTCATAAAAACAGACTCCAACCTTGTATGTCGGCTTAAGAAATCCGTTTATGGTCTCAAGCAAGCTCCTCGAGTTTGGTATGCCAAAATGGATAGCTTTCTTTTAGAATCTGGCTTTTCTAGGTGTCATTCTGACAATACTGTCTACACCAAGAAAGTGGGCAAGTCTCTTATCATTCTTGTTCTTTATGTTGATGATCTTATCCTTACCGTTAGTGATCCCAACCTTATAAACCATGTGAAGTCCAACCTTAAAAAGAAATTTGAAATGACAGACTTAGGACACTTACATTATTTTCTCGGTCTTCAAGTCTTGCAATCCAAGGAGGGTATTTCCCTTTCCCTGTCCAAGTATGCCTGCGATATTCTACGCCATTTTCACATGGAAGACTATAAGCCAGCCCCTTCTCCCTTCCAGTCTGGAGTCAAACTTTCAGTCACTTGTACTTTTCCTGAAGTTGATGCTACCTTATACCGTCAACTTGTAGGAAAACTTCTGTATCTAACCCATACTTGACCTGACCTTTCCTTTGCCGTTGGCCTTGTTGCTCGGTTTATGCAAAACCCACGTGAAAGTCATTGGAAAGCAGCTAAAAGAATACTTCGTTATGTTCGAGGTACAGTTCAGTTTGGGATTCATTACAGTGCCGAAGCATCTCCTCTATTGGTTGGTTTCACTGATTCCGATTGGGCTGGTGACCCTGATGATCGGAAGTCTATTGCCGGTTATGTGTTCACTCTTGGTTCGGGACCTATTACATGGGCTTGCAAGAAACAAGGTGCCATTTCTCTTTCATCAGCAGAAGCAGAGTATCGTGGTGCCGTAGAAGCTAGTAAGGAAGCCTTGTGGCTTCGTCAGATCCTGTCAGAGTTTGGCTTTCAGCAGCAGCATCCGACTACACTTTGGTGTGATAATCAGAGTGCCATTCAGCGATGCAAAGATCCAGTCCAACATCAGCGCAACAAACACATTGAACTGCACATGCACTTCATCAGAAAGCTCATTCACGACCATGTTCTTGAAGTGCAATATTGTTCAACAGATGATCAAGTTGCAGACATCTTCACAAAGGCTCTCACAGAGGCGAAGTTCACTAAACTTCGATTTGTGGTTGGAGTTCAGGAAGTCGTCACTAAGGGGGGATAGGCTCTAGTGCCTCCTTCCTTCTCCTATTGTGTCATATTTGTAAATCCTTCAATCCTATACCAAGTTGTTCTTAAGGGGGGATGTTAGGATATTCCGACACATAGGAAATAGTTAAGTACAACTTGGTCTAGTATAGAGTTAGGTAAAGTGTGTTTCTTTACCTTGTACATTTTGTAACTTACAATCCGACGGTCACGATATGTATTGATCCGACGGTTCATTCTCTCCTCAGTATTACCGACACTTGATCCGTGGCTTGACACCCGATTGGTCCATGATTTCTATTTAAAGCGCATGGAGGGTCATTTGTAGGGTAATCCGTGCATGAGAGAAGCTTATGTAAATTTTCATTCTTTTATTAATAAATTGCCTGAAGTGGCCGCGTTGGCTCAGGCCGTGGACTGTTTCCCTCTTTGAGGGTTTTAACCACGTCAAAAATACTGGTGTATAGATCTGTGATCTGGTTGTGAGCGGTGTCCTTTGGTGTTCTGTCTGAGGAACTTACCCTGTAAATTCCTACATATTGTTGCATGGAACTTGTATGTGTGGAAATCCTACTAAGTCTAGAAATTTGTGTTATCCAAGGAGATCTTAAACTGAAACTGATGGCTTTAAACCAATTCGAAGAAATAGAAACTTTCCAAAAATAGCAAATTTGTAAATTGAAGAATATCTCTAGGATAACAACTAGATGGGTGCTCAAAGATTTAACCAATTTCTAAATTTAACTTTTTGAAACTAGAAATTATCCATAAACAGTAGATTTAAAAATCTAAAAAGTATCCATTTGACTATATCACTTTGCCATCTAAGTCAATTGACATGAGACATAGAGGATATAGAAATACTAGTGTCTAACATGAGACATAGCAATCTTGGAAACATTACATAGAAGACACATTATTTATATATAACAAATTAGTGAATTATAGATACAAAAATGAAATATGAACATAAAGATTCATTTTTTTAAAGAATTTAGAAACTGAAACATTTACATGATGATGATACAAATTTAATCATACAACTTGTACAACATCATCGATGATGAAATGACAAAGACACAAGAAATTGGAAATTTGGAACCATAAACTAGAATTTTCTTATTAAGTTACCAAAATCAAAATGTATTACATAGTCACTGAATCATGGCTGCTATAGCCTATAGGTGGGGATGCCAATGGTGTATACAATATTGAGTAGATACTAGAATCATAGGTGGAATAATCTCATAATTTGTGACTGAGTCGTCCCCTTCCATGTCATCATCATCAAAATTAGCATCAACATCACTACACTATCAATAATCCTCCTCTATGTCATTATCATAAAAAATAACATTAGCATCACTGATGGGTGTCTGGTTTGTGGGGCACTCAAAGCGCACATGTTGGACACACATTTTGTACATGTCTTGTGAATAGGACACGTGCCAAATGCATGTCTGACACATGTGCCCATGGATTTATGTCTGACATGCTGAACATGACATGTGTCCTCACAAATCCATGTGATCCTTTTGGATTCATGACACATGGCCCTTTTGGACATGTCAAGTAACTTTGTCTCCCCACCATGCTCCAATTGTTGCACGTAACTTGTATGCATGGCAAACCTGCAAAAAATAGAAATTGTTGCATGTGATCCAAGGTGGTCTTAAACTGACAATGATGATCTTAATCTGAAAATAGTAATCTTGTCATACATGAGGAGTAGTCACCTCCATTCATTAGACACCATGTCAAGATACATAGGAAGGTGATGGCGCTTCTTATTAATGCTCAACCAATATGACCTAATGAATTGTGCCTTTTGCAGCACATAACTTGTCATGCATGCATGAGGAGTAGTCACCTCCATTCATGCAACACTAAGTCAACAAATGTAAGAAGGTGATGGGGCTTCTTACTGATACTCAACCAATATGACCCAATGAACTTATTATCTCGATATACAACAATACTGGCTAGGACACCAATTCAAAAGAGTTTATAAGGTAAAATAGAATGTCCAGGAAGGTGGGGCAATACTCTCTATCTCACCTCAAGAAACTTTGCCCAAAAATTTTCCTAGAGTAATGCATATACTTGCATTTCACTAAGACTGGATCATCAATAAAAAAATTCTAACATAAAATTAGTTTCAAAAATTAACTTCAATGGGGATAGTCAACTTTTTAGAACTAAACGAGTCTTGAGTGATTGCAATAATTCTTCAAGGCTTGTTCATCCACACCCAATGGCTGCCCAAACATGATGTTTAATATTCTTTCATAAAGGCTATTTCATATTTTATTGTATTGATGATGGCAAAAGAGAGAAACACTCGTGCAACCCTTGCTTTGATCAGGATCAGTGTGGAAAAAGTCTGCAAAAAATCGGGATTAAATCCTAATATTACGATTTTTTCAACAAAACGATTTAATCCTCCGATTTTTTGTAGACTTTTTCAGAATGAAAAAATGACGATTTATTCGTTATATGCCCGATTTTATCGGGAGTCGACCCAAAAAGTCAGCTGTCCTCCTAGGCTGCGGATAAAGAGGCCGAAAAGGCTAAAAATGATATCATTTTCTTCTGTTTTTTCTCCCATTCGGTGAGATAACTTTAGACACCTACTGATGTGGAAGCCATCTCATTGGACAATATTGATACCACCGCTGCATGGAGGGTCGAGACTGAGAGGCCGATCAGGGACTTGATCCCGGATTGGTTAGGTGTGGATCTAGAGGAGGTAGTAGTTGCAGGGGAGGGAGAGCCAGAGGTAGAGGAGGAGGAGGAACATCAGGGTCAGGAGGCAGAGCTGGTTGAGGATGATGAGGAGGAGATGACACCATCTAGGATGGGCAGCAGCAGCATAGGACAGAGGCCACCTCTTCCATCGACTTCTAGAGGATGACTGACTCCATTTGTATTTCCAGGGGTTGGGCCTTCTTCCTCTAGAGGAAAAGGCAAAGCCATTCCCTATTCCCGTAAAAGGGGAAGAGGATCTCAGTGATGGATTACTTTATGACTTTTAGATGACTCATGATATGCATTTATTATATTTTTTGTTGATATTTTGACTCTTGAGAGTTGAGACTTAGACAAGACTCAAGATTCAGGAGTTGATTCACTATTTTGATATGTGATGTAGCACTAGACTTCATATACATATTATATATTAGCTTTCTTTACATGTTTATGTGGAAATGCATTTATTTGATGTTGTGGATACTCTAGATGTTAAAAAAAAATGAATATTTTTGTGTTTTTTTAATTTTGCCGAGTTTTTCAAAAAACTCTAGACTTCAAAGAGTTTTTCAACTTTTGGACCCTTGCCGCATTAATCCCGGCTTCGACTTTTTCCACATTGATCAGGATAGATCGATAAGCATAGAGAGAAAAGGTTTATGTCACCAGCAAAAATAACACTGCTTACGGAATAAAAAAATCAATGCCCCCAATAACTTTATAATAGACACATGAAGAATCAGTAAAAAGGTCTTATATCTGGATATCAAAAAGCTTACTTATCATCTCAGTATTTTGTATACCATTTGGACATTTCAAACGAAACCTGCTTACTGCCAGAATCTCAATGATAAATTCAAGATGCTAAGAGATGTCCTGTCATGGTTTGGGATGGATTTCATTAACATAGGATTGTATCTTGTGACAGTTAACTGTAATGAATGCAATTATAATTTCAACGAACAAAAAGGAAATGAAAAATCAGTGATCTCATTTACTTATCTTAATATCTCTACCCAATTATTTTTGTAGTCTCTCCTGGTCTTCCAATCCCCCAGTTTTTTTGCCTGATCATATGATGGCATTTTCGCTACTATGTGTGCAGTGGGCATCGTATTGGTACAGCAGAGGTAGAATCTGCCCTTGTTTCACATCCACAGTGTGCTGAAGCAGCTGTGGTTGGGGTAGAGCATGAGGTATACTGAATACTCCTTTCTTGAAAATAGTCTGCAGCTAGTTTAGATTGGTCAGACTGTCTTTTCTTCCTTTAGTAGTGGTTAATTTATCTTTCTTTTTCTGTTCTGTGTTTTTTGCAGGTTAAAGGTCAGAGTATTTATGCTTTTGTGACCCTGATTGAGGGTGCACAATATAGTGAAGAACTTCGTACAAGCCTCAAATTAACTGTTCGAAATCAGGTAATATATTTTTAATTTTTGGAAGCTGTTCCCTGTTATGGCTTACTTTTGTGTGTCTAAGTAGAACAAAACCATTCTGTCAAGCCAAAAGCAAGCACTAGAGCATACTAAATATTCATCAGTGCATTTTTGAGTTATCACATATTGAGGATAGCTTGTTGATGTCAGTGGCCAAGTTGCACTAGACAGGGATGTTTGGCAGATTTTCTGGTCATATCTACTCTGTAGAAGCTTTGTTGAGGATATGAACTAAGATTTCATCTTCTAATCCCATTGTAAATATATTTTCCAAGAAACAAAAGATGAGGAACTGAATTCACATATGTTGAAAAAATTATTGTATTCAGCAAATTGCACACTTACATGGGGTGGTATATAATATGCCATAAAAGGACTCCAATATGGATACCTTGGATGGTATTGCACATGCTCTTTTTGTATATTCAATAAGGAATATATTGTTTATGTCCGCTGATTCTTGTCTCCACTTTTTTTAATCCACTTTTTTTAAATCAGCGGGAGAGTTAAAAACAAAATGCTGTTTCAGATTGTTTGATGTTGTCCTCAGTGTATTTATTTCTCTTGAAATTTGACCCATAAATTTTGATGTTTGGTGGGGATGTATTTGATAATTACATAATCTTAATCTTTTCAAAAGATGAATTTGATTCTACATCCAATAGTTTTAGGTCCTAGTTAATATTTTCTTTCAACATAAAGGACCTAAAACTATTGCCTATAAAATCTGATTTTTTTCTTTTCTTTTTTTCGACTCATTTTGAAAAGCAAGAGCAGGGAATTGAGGGCAAAGCAGAAATTCAACATCTTGCATCAATCTAAGGAGGGAAAATTATATGGTTTTGGAAATTGTAAACATAATCATGCTGGGGATAATGATTAGGAGATTGAGTTTTGGAAAGGCACGTGTGATAAAAAAAAACAACTTCAAGAAATAGTAAAAGTTGATATATTTATCATAAACTAGTTCTATATCACCATTCATTTTTTGGTGTCTTCTAAATATTTTATATATAATTTTGAGATTATTATAAATTTTTTATTTTATAGTTGTCCCCAACCAACCATTCTTCAAAATTTTTTGGGATGTGTTCTAGGCTTCTAGCTGTTTTGGACACCCCTTGTTCCACCCTCATTCCCCATTCTGGAAACTCATGCAACTTAGAAAAACAATCATAGTTACCCTATAACTAGGACAAACACTACTTGTATATAAGCCAATACACATTTATAATTTGGCTTTCTAATTGTGGGTAATTTCTTCTTAGCAGCAATTAACTTATACATACAATGATGAGACAAATGATGTAAATTATTAGGCTGTAAGTTTCTAACATGTATCAAACTGTCATGCGTTGTTTATGAAATGCATAACAATGTAGGCTGCAAGATAATTTCTGCACCAATTAGAGGATGCTACTCAAATGTTTTTGGTTGCACAACAAATGTCTACCGTCTTATCAATAAACCTAGAAGTTAAAAAGAAATGCTAGTCATGACTCACTGCAACAAGATTGGGGTTGCTCTACACAAAAGTATGAATTTCATTATGAATCCTCAATGAATGCCAAAAACATGATCACGATGTAGATAAAAAATATACAACTATGTTACTCTCCTTCAGTAATGCCTAATGTGTAATATTCCAAATTGATTGTTAGAGAATTATATATTACAGAGCAATAGAACACATAAAATATAGCAGAAATATAAACACAGAAAACGTATAAAGCAAGAGAGACACAGATATACGTGGTTCACCCAGTTTGGGCTATGTCCATGGAGAAACAACCAGTCCTTCTTTTTAAATTATCTAGCAAATTGAAGAGATACAACCTACAGCAGATCCGTTGTAATTCCCTCTTCGCTCTCAATCTCCTCTCTCTTCCTCACTCAGAATACAGATATACATAGACGCAATACAATTCCCTCATATATAGCAAGGGGTTTCCTTCTAGGGCAAAAATCCCTAAATTAAACATAACTTCTACCGTCAGATTTCCGCCTAATGAACAGCGCAGATTTACTACGAAATTACAACATTTTACAAGGCAATTTTACATCTATTCTTAGCTTCGGGGGCACTGTCCCCCCCCTTGCAATGAATATTTTACGGGCGGCGTTGCCACTCCATTACGAACTGGGGTCCAATGTGGCGATGCCTTTGAATACAGAAGATAATCAGGGTCCACACCTAACAAAATTTACAGAAAATAACAGATGCATGAACTAAAATACAACAATAACAATATGAACAAGAGTACAAATTAGAAAACCCCAAAATCTAGGCAATGGTGTTTGAGACATTTTATTAATTATGCATGGAAAATCTGGGCAATAGTCTTTGAGACATTTTATTAATTATGCATGGAAAATCAAGTACAAGAGGATGAAATCCATAGAACCTGGGCTTGCTACTGAAAGCAATGCAAACGCCAAGTTAGAATGTGTAGGATCAGGTGCTGGAATTGGCCCAAATCTATAGCTCAGACTTGTGCAGAAACTCCATTGCAGACTGTTGAATAGAATTGATTGTGTTGCTCAAAGTAATGCTCAGAATGCTCTGAAATTGCAGCCGCAAGCTCCTCTCCTCAAACCCGAAAATACCCAGAAAAGGTTTGGCCTATCTCCAAGCCAAAGCCGAACCTACAAAATGGTGCAAATTCCCCAGCGAACTAGCAATTCGCCCTGCTATAAGAATTAGAATTTCAAGCCCGAATATTGCTCGGAAAATTCTGTAAAATTAGTTAGAGACTCTTCTCAATAAACCCACAGAAACCCAGAAAGGGTTTAGGCTAAATCCACCGACCCCCGGTGACTCCCTACAAGTGCAAATTGCCAATTTGACCAGAAAACGCCCCACAAAACTGATACTACATAATTAAGTCCAAATCCACCACTAAAAATCTCCTCCAAATTTGGATAAATTCTCTCTTGAGGAATACCTCCAATATCTGACCCTTATCTTTCCTCAACCTCTATTCCTCCAGCCCCTGTGCACCTCCAGAAATGTAGGATTTTGGCGTCAAAAATTCTCTTAACTCAACCCTGATAATCACCACAAAATATCCAGCTAAATTAGGGTAAAAACCCTTGCAAATCCTCCGGTGTTCCTCTCTCCCATAATTGATCTCCCCACAAACAATTCGAACCACTTCGACGCCTCAGAAGAAAAACGTACTAGCTGAAATAACTTGCAAATACACCCAATGGAAACTCTGAATTGAGCTCCGCAAATTGCCTCAATAGGGAGACACTCAAAGTTCTCTGAAATGAGGGTGGAATCCTGCATGGAAATTCCTTGTGCTGAACAACATAGTTGTCTTGGCTAAGCAGCTCAAGAGAACTAATGTTGAATTGTCAAATGATAAAAGATACCAAATGGAGGCCTCCAAGCTGTATTTATAATTGTTGGCCCTCTCTTCCTTTATGGTCCCCACATTCCACTAATTCACACCCCTTCCTTTCTCTCTCTTTTCTCACTAGTGCGAATTGCTCCATTGGGTTGAATTTCCTTCTCTTGTGGCCCGCACATTCCACTAGAGCTATAATTTTACATTTCTCCTAAGCCCCATACGCCAACAATGTCTTCAATGCCCAAATGACAAAATTGTGCTATGCTTAGCACCTCCCCAATAAACTCCATTAATCCTCTCAAATGAAAAATCAAAATTGGGGATATTACAGTCCTCCCCACCAAAAATCACTTGTCCTCAACCAATGCCTGAACAAGTGCCCTCTTTGACTGTGGATCCCCACTATCACTGCAAACTATACTAGTGTCCCAAATTTGCCACTAGATTGTCCCTGATCTCTGCACTGTCCTGTAGTGAAGGAGTCCCTCCATGCCAGGATCCCAAGCCAACGTGATTAACATGAAGCACCCCTTTATCCACTCACTATTCGGCTAGAAATAGGCGTTAGAAGCCCTTTTCCTACTGTCAATAAGTAGAGCATCTTGATAATGTAAGACTTTGTCCAAATCTTCATGAAGCTTCCCTACTGAGTAGCCCATCACATGCACTCTAATCATGGGCCCTTGAAGATACAACCCAATCCTTATGCAAATGAAGTCTCTCTTGCATTGGCTCCTCTTGACATCCTCTTGCTGGCCAATCTGCCATGCTGATGAAGTCCCTCACGCCATCAGGGAGTCACTAAAGCCCAATGGAAGATCTGAATGACCTCCCCCTGTAGAAGCCAGCTCACCCCTATAGGTTGCTGATGTTGATTTGGGGTAGCATCAGATGTGCTCTAGCCACGAAATTTGGTGGAGAGGCTAAGGCACATGAGATCTCCAATACCCAGAAAGGGTTTGCGCAGATTCTAAACAGTTTGGGAGATATTAAAATAATTAATAATTTTAATGGAGTCCCTAAGTCTAAACTTAGGGAAATTAAAATATTAATGTGAATTAATATAAAATTGTGTTAGAATGGTCCAAAAGTCATGGATCAAGCCATATCTAATATTAGCCGTTGATTAGGGACTTAATCTTGACTGTTGATTTGTCAACGAGAAAAGCATAAGAGGAGGCTTGAGGGTCACTTGGAGAACACACCAAGAAATCAAGATTTCGACTTTTTAGGGCTGGGTTTGCTGAGAAAGTTGAGAGAGTGATCTGGAGTTGCAGCTGAGAGACAACGAATACAGAAGAAGAGAGGCAGAGATAGTGCTGGAACAGCAGGGAAAACTAACGCAGAGGGCAGAAGCGGAACTGCCGGGAACAACCTGAACAATCGGGAAAGCTGACGCAGAGGGCAGAAACCGGAGCTGCTGGGAACAACTGGAACTGCTGGGAATCGCCGGCACTGCCGGAAAAGCTGACACAGAGGGCAGAAGCAGGAACAGCCAGGAATTGCCGAGAAAGTTGACGCAAAGGGCAGGAGTCGGAACTGCCGGGAATTACTAAAACCGCTGGGAACGCTGACGCAGAGGGCAAAAGCGGCTAACACAGTCCCTAGAGGCTGACGCTAGGGTTTTTCGTGGGGTAGATTGGAGCTGAGGAGTTGCAGGAGTGTTTATCCGGGGTTTCAGCTTGAGCATCTGTCTCCGAAGGAGAGGTACTACTACTGAGATTTTTCTCTGTTGGGTGAGCCAGATTTGGCACCCAGATTGTATTCGGAAATTGCTTAATAAATCAAACCCTCAGATAGCTGCACCGATTTTCCCCCATTGGGTTTTTTCGGGGACATTAGTCCAAAAATAACGGTGTCATTTGTGTGCGTGTTTCTATTTCCTTAAGTTGATGATCTGTAATGTGTTGAGCATATACTTGTGTTTATTTTCAGTATTTACAATGGTAAATAACTTGTTAATTAATCAGAACAAGTAGGAAGGAATAAATCAGAAAGTACATGGAGGGTTTCTAACTGTTAGACTTAGAAACTTCAACAACTGAGCTGTCAAGTACTGTGATGCTTGGGTCCCATGCTAGACTCAAAAGGAAACTCTCCTGCCAACTTGGCAACACTCTGGTCATGAATGACCACCTAATATACTTGTACCAAAACCTCCTCTCCTGTAACTCTCGGACATAATATGTGTGATGATCGAGACTATGACCATCCTGCCAAGGTGACTCAACAATGCTCACACCTATCACTCCATCATTGGCCCCAATCCCAAAAAACCACCTATGTTGCCATAAAATGAAGACCTCGGTGATCCTCCATATTTCAATCTGATAATGAATCGGATCACTTGCTAACTTGACCTTATTCACTATGTGGTGGAGTGTCCCATTAATCAACTGGATCCTTGGATCCCATACACATACTAGAGGTCCACGACTCCCCATCCTCACTCCCTGTTGCTGTGGCATGCTCATGGCTATTGGGACACCCTGGGCCTCATCCTTGACCCTTGTATGTATCCAATTAATGGGCACCCAACATTAAGGATCTGTCCGGCATATGACAAACCGCTCTACTCCTGCCAGACCACACACAAAAATCTGTTATCGCAGCTCCTGATGATGTACCCGGATATTGCCTGGAGCCTAGGCATCCTCCTGCTAACGAGGACTACCATCCCTTGTACCTTGTGCTAACATAACACCTCAGGTTGTCCTACTGATAATGCACCCTGCAACTCAGTCACAGTCACCTCCTTAAGCTTGCCCTCGCCAGCTTGTGCCCTGACCAAACACAACCACTGAGAAGTCTTCCCTTGGATACTTTGTATCCCAACTAATTGTTTTGAGCGAGCCTCTCGTATCCTGCTGCTCGTGATGAAGGTATCAAGGGACAATACCCAATTCCTCTACTCCTGCCAACAATGTAGAAGTGATAGAGGCATGCGAGTCCCCATGGATATCATCAGATGATGCTCATCTGCGTCCTCATTGATCTTGGGTGTCCGATACCCAATGGCATGCTGTTGTCTCTATTAGGCGGTAATGCTCCAAAATACCAATGGGAAGCATCGCACATGACTATATATGACCAAGCATCCCCACGCTCCTCTGAATAAGAACATGTATCTTTGTGCCCCTTGGCACATGAATGGACCTAGTTGCACACCTTTGTGCATTGTTGGACACCACCAGCAACTACTATATCATCTTGAATCATCATGTATCCCTCCTGTGATGAAGTTGTTGTCACTCCATGTGAAATCTCGAGGTGGTGTGAATTGCTCCTCCTACTCCACAATGCAAGCCCGCAGAACACGACACTCCTTCGTGCACCTTTGTGCTCCTCTCCAAGACACTGAATTCTGAGGCACAACTTTGCTCACCACTAAACACCTATGCCAACTGCGGCACCACCCTGCATCCTCGACCATCCCATGTGTCCATGCATCCGCTACTCTGCTAGTGAATCCACTACATGCTAACGGAAATGATACTACTGTGCCTAGCCTCAGTAGCTTCTACGTCCAATATGCCAATAAGAGAGCACTATGTCCATACACCTGCTGATGGCACCTCCTCCAACTAGCCCCTACCAGAGTATGTTGATCATCCTACAATCCCATGTATGCCCAACATCTCGGGACAACCTGTGGAGTCTGCCTGCCTCCCTTGTCAATCCAACCTGACACTAGTGTTGATGGAGAGCTGAAAGTGTGTGGGAACTTGGTCACCGGATCCATTGTACTGCTAATAACATCACTAACCAAGCCCATGTTGTGACAGGGAATCCCACCTGAATCCCAATAATAATTTGGCCCTCATACTTCCCTAGTAATCCACGACCTTCGCTGAAATACAACCATGGATGTACCCAATTACCTAACCTGCTCCATCGAGTACCAACTTAGTACCTCTCACCATCTAATCCAAAAGGAGGGATCGAATGTACAATCCCCTATATATGGAACAAGCCCTCCATGTTGACGTTGTGCCATACTCAACTCACGCTACTGGCCCCTGCTCAATTGGTCATCCCCTATGATCTGTCTAGACAACTCCGCCTCTCTCCATCCAAGGCATAAGGGTGAGATGATAACATTGTGGACCCCGTCAGCGTGCCTCTGAAGCTAACTGTGCTGCAATCCGAACATGTTCCTCTACGTTGTCCCTTGTCAATGTCTAGCCCAAAGGACGGCTGCACATGCTCCTCCATCACAGTCTCAACTTGAGCCTCCAACTGCTCCTCCATCGAAAACCCATCATATAAAACATCCTCACCGGTCAGCTGTAGGTGACTGTTGTCCGACAAATCTGTTATAGATCTGGGTGTCTCTATACCTGTCAGCTTGTCATCAATGGTGGTGATGTCTCCCAACACCTCATCACCTTGATGTGCATTGTTGTCACCTGAAAACTCGGTCACAACCCCGGATACCTCATCAATGGATACCATTACCTCAACAATGGATGGCACCTCCTCAACGGTGGACACCTCTGTGTCTCTTGGCATCTCGTCAATGGATGTCCCTATGGGTGTATGCTCTACTCTCTCCCCCAAGGTGTCAACTGGTGCTATCAAAGAGGTCTCCAACAATGGTGACTTCTACGTCACACTGACTATATCAATGTGCTCCTCACCGTCCTGTGTGCCCTCAACATCATGCTCAACCTCCTCCTCAGGCTCCTGATATCTAAAGCCAAGCCTCCACTAGCAAAAGTGCCCCCTAGTCTCATCCTCTGGCTGTCCCTGTCCTACCTGCTTCTTTTGAGATCTGGTGCCCTGATTTTGTCTAATTTCCCCACATGGTGTAGCTGGCTACGCCCCGACGACCTGCGCACCTCTAGTGTCTCTGCTGTAAGGATGGGGATGTATCTGGTCCGTTACCTTCCTCAACTGGCCAATCTCTCATCATTCCAACGGATTCCATCCCAGAATTCTTGCATATTGAATCTTCCTAGAGCCATGAGTTTTCTATGGTTTAATCCATCACTGTGCATACATGCACAAATTTCACATGATCTAGTTATCTACCCCACAACAGGCCAAGATCATGGCTTTGATACCACTGTAATATTCCAAATTGAAATTTACAGCAAATAACAGAGGCATGAACTAAAATACAAAAATAAAAATTTGAACAAGAGCACAAATCAGAAAACCCCAAAATCTGGGCAATAGTCTCGAGCCATTTATTAATTATGCATGGAAAATAAAGTGCAAGAGGATGAAATCCATAGAACCTGGGCTTGCTACAACAAGCGATACAAACCCCAGGTTAGAATGTGTAGGATTAAGGTCTGGAATTGGCCCAAATCTATAGCTCAAACTTGCACAGAAACTCCATTGTAGACTGTTGAATGGAACTGATCGTCCTGCTCAAAATAATGCTTAGAATGCTTTGAAATTGCAGCCACAAGCTCCTCTCCTCATACCCAAAAATACCTAGAAAAGGTTTGGCCTATCTCCAAGCCAAAGTCGAACCCACAAAATGGTGCAAATTCCCCAGCTAACTAGCAATTCGCTCTGCTATATTGTTTGGATTTTAGGCTCAAATATCGTCCCAAAATTTCTGTAAAATTAATTAGAGACTCTTCTCAATAAACCCACAGAAACCCAGAAAAGGTTTGGGCTGAATCTATTGACCCCCGGTGACCCCCTACAAGTGCAAATTGCCCAATTTGGCTAGAAAACACCCCACAAAACTGATACTGTAGAATTAAACCCAAATCCACCACTAAAAATCTCTCCCAACTTTGGATAAATTCTCCCCTGAGGAATACCTCCAATATCCGACCCTTATCTTTCCTCAACCTCTATTCCTCCAACCCCTGTGCACTTCCAGAAATGTAGAATTTTGGCTCCAATAATTCTCTCAACTCATCCCTTCTAATCACCACAAAATGTCTAGCTAAATTAGGGGAAGAACCCCTGCAAATCCTTTGGTGTTCTGCTCCTCCATAATTGATCTCCCCACAAACAATTTGAACCACTTCGATGCCTTGGAGGAAAAACGTACCAGCTGAAATAACTTGCAAATACGCCCAATGGAAACTCTGAATTGAGCTCCCCAAATTGCCTCACTAGGGAGGCACCCGAAGTTCTCTGAAAGGAGGGTGGAATCCTTGCTCGGAAATTACTTGTGCTGAACAACACGGTTGTCTTGGCTAAGCAGCTCAGAGAACTAATGTTGAATGGTCAAATGATCAAAAATACTAAATGGAGGCCTCCAAGCTATATTTATAATTGTTGGTCCTCTCTGCTTTGGTGGTCCCCACCTTCCAATAATTTGCACCCCTTCCTTACTCTCTCTTCTCACTGGTGCGAATTGCTCCATTGGGTCAAATTTCCTTCTCTTGTGGCCCCCACATTCCATTAGAGCTATAATTTTCCATATCTCCCCAATGCCAAAAATGTCCCCAATGCCCAAATGACAAAATTGTGCTATGCTCAGCACCTCCTCAATAAACTCCATTAATCCTCTCAAATGAAAAATCAAAATTGGGGATATTAGATAACAACACAAAATAAAATAAAATAATAATTGCTCATGCAACAAGAGAGTGAAAAGCAATGATGAACTGATTAAAGTGGTATAATTTGTACAGTGATAAGTTTGGACACACACTTCGGCCTAAGTTTGGACACACACTTCGGCCTATGTACATACTATGCACATCAACTGAAACCCCATATAGGATCCTAACAGTGTGGAACATGATACCAATGTGCTGAAGTGGCACTGTTGATGCTAATGTTAGTCTCTAAGTGAGGCATGTCTATTAAGACCAAGATGGCTTTCTTTCTGTTTATCAAAAACCTAGTTAAGTAGTGTAAAGGTGTTAGTTGCATTGACAACAATCAGTAAATCTTGTAGGTTTATTGTAACTTGAGCTATATCGCATGGTAGGCTAAAAAACAGACGAGAAAGTGACAATAAAATGGTGGAACTTCAAATAAATTAGGATCAACAAAATGTCAATAGATGGATCAAGGCCTGAGAGGAGGTCATAATATATTAGATGACTAAAAGCCGACTGGACAATGGAATATGGGATATGCTTGAAAGCAAAGCCTAAAGATATAAAATCCCAAGATGAATATTCCACTAGACAATTCCTCACAGCAAGTCTTATAAGTTACTGCAATATACTGCCAGGTTATCCCCTATTATGCACTGTTTACTTATGATTTAAATGTATTATTATAAGCATAGTACTCAAAATACTGGAATAAGCGAGAATATACCAGCATCTCTTTGAAGGCAGCAATCCATTATCTTGACCCCATTCTCCCCATACATGTGATCAGTAAATGAAAAAGAGTACAAGGATCCAAATCTGGTGGCATAAGCCATATGCCATCGCTAATCGGCTTATAATTAAATGAAATTTGCAGAAGACTGCCATCGATATGATTCAGATAATACTGGCATGTTTTATAAGCATATCATATATAACCAAGAAAAGGTCGATAACCTAGTTTGCCGGGTACCTTGATGGAAGTCGAAGTAGATTTAGATGATTTTCTGGGAAGATAGCATATCCTCTTCATTCTTCCTGGATCAACCTCAATGATGTTAAGATGTGTTTTCATTCTCTGTTGAAACTTGTCACATGATTTTTTCTGTAAAAGCTTTATAGTAGCTTGAGAATGGTATAAAATCTGCTAATGTTTATGTATGCTGTGAATTTCAGATTGGAGCTTTTGCAACTCCAGACAGGATACACTGGGCCCCTGGTCTACCAAAAACTAGGAGTGGTAAAATTATGAGGAGGATACTGCGGAAGATTGCCTCAAGGCAGCTGGATGAACTTGGTGATACCAGTACACTTGCAGATCCAGGTGTAGTTGACCAGTTGATTAAGCTGAGTGGTGTGTGAAACTTTCCACATATCCTCTCTAATGAGTCGATAGTTGTCTATCAATTGATGCGATGAGAGAATGCCTTTTCCCAATTAGTTTGCATATTTCCAGAGTACATCTTTATTAGCATTTTTAGTGAATTCCATGTTCAGTTTCTCTACTGCCTTGCACCAGGTCCCACACAGTTATAGATGGAGATAGGGATGCCAAGTCTCCCTCCACCTCTAATTTTATTTCAGGGCCTTGAGTCTTTAGGGTTTTTCACTTCTGTTTGGCATGGCTTATCCTCCTGTCTTGCTGGTAGTCACTTGTATCCTTTTTTTTTTGCCTGATAACGTTTTAGCATCCAGGAGTGTTCTCGATACTCCCTTACTCTATTGACAACGGGTTGTACTCTTTATTCCCATTTACCTTTTCCTTGGTCATTTGTGGACTTTAATAAAATTGTCTTATTTAGTATTCCTCTTCCTCTTGGAACCCATTTGTTCCAGTACGATAAACTCTTTTCATAATTTTAAAGGAGAGTAAATTATGTGCTGGGACTCTAGCTTGCCGATAAATTATGTATTTAGTGTTAAGGTATTTTGGAACGCTTTGTAAATTTGTACTATATTGAATGCTTTTATAAGCTGATAAATCCTTATGTATTCATTAAAAGACAACATCGATAGCAAACCGGTTGATTGAACAGATTTTCACGCATAACTATAAATGGTGAAGGCAAAAGGTAATGTGACTACTTTGGGAAAAACATATCTAAATGGAAACTTTGTTTCTATAGGTGATGATGGAATATACATGAATAGCTGAATTTCAGACTTATACTTGCAAGGTGCATCAGAAAATGGACATTTACTTCACAAGTAGCTTCATATGCATTTGGCATTTACTTCACAAGTAGCTTCATATGCATTTGGCATGAGTCGAGTTTAGTTTCAATATAAACAATGTGGTTCTTTGGAGTATGAGTGATTTTAAAGAAATCAGTGGGTGCATAGCAATCAACCTTTTGATGTCTTCTTCCATTTAGCAGAAATAAGAATTTGCATATAAAGACCATTTTTTATTAATACAAGGTTACTTGGGAGCGGGATCAACATTTTCAGAAGCTCCCGTTTTGGGAGCGAATCCCGGAACGTTTTTTTATATAATATATATATTTTTATATTTTTTATATTTTGATGCATATATGTCAACAAAAACATGTAGAATGATGAATTAAATATAAAAAACATAAAAACATAGATTGAACCATCTAACAACAATCATCTAGAAGTTATATTCTTCATCAACCATGCCCACAAGTTAGTAACATACAACATATTGAGTCTCATGAATCATGATTCATCAATCTTAAAGTTTCAAGCTTTCAAAATTCAATATATAAAAACATTTATCATCATTGATCACCAAAGTTGTACTTGTAAGCTAAGTGTAACCATTACAACAAATAATATCTAACATGAAATGAAATGAAACAACTTTCAACTTTCATGAAACATCATATTCATAATTCATTACCAATGAGTTATAATTGGCAACTTCAAACTTTTGCCATATATTGTTTACAAAAAATATAATAATTGTTGATTTGTGGTAGCATCATATGTGCTCTAGCCATGAAAATTGGTGAAGAGAGTAATGCACATAAGATCTTCAAAACCCATAAATCATTTTGGGAAATTCCATCCGGTTGGAGAGATATTAAAATAATTATTATTTTTAATGGAGTTCCTAAGTTTTTCCATCCGGTTGGAGAGATATTAAAATAATTAATATTTTTAATGGAGTTCCTAAGTCTAAACTTAGGAAAATTAAAATATTAATGGGTATTTATATAAAACTGGGTGAGAAGGTTCTAAATGACGATGATCAAGCCAACTCTAATCTTGGCCGTGTTAGAAATTAATGGAGAATGGGTTACTTAGTTATGATTTGCTCTTTATTTGACATTCAGTTCCTATTAATTAGGAATCTGTTTTTGCTTATGTATCTATTTAATTCCTGATGATTAATGAATAAGTGAAGCGAATGCATTTGCTGGTGGGAGCTCTTGGTGATTTGTACCTGTGAGCTCCCGTGTGTTTGTCTAAACTTCTGTCTTCTGCATTTCTTATCATGGTATCAGAGCTACACAACTCAAGAATGCCTGTAACCCTGAGTGGAGAGAGACCACACGTTTGAAGGGAAAGACAACAAGCTGATAGTGAATCATTGCGTTCTGGTTTCAGCGCTGCGGGATAAGAGCGAGGACACCAAGTGGCTGAGAGTTGCGGCTTGCTCCAACGCCTGATCTGTTGCGGGATCGTGCTTTCTAGGATCTAAAGTCGAGTCTGCGGTGGAGTCGAATTCAGTGGATTGAGCCTCTGCACTGTTCGATTCGAGTGTTGAAAACTGCCATGAGACTTAAGGAAGTCACTGGTGCATGGTAAGCTGCATGTGTGTTAAGTCGCTACCATAGCAGAAGCATGGGGGTGGAGAGAACACACACAGCCAGTGTGGGGGTGGAGAGATCGACACTGAGCCCATGCGATCTGAGGTCGACTCTTGAAGCGTGAAGGCGTTGAGAAGAAGATGTGGGTGCTGTTGCAACTTTTGACAAAGATTCTCGGATTGCCTGGTTCAAGAAGTCGAGATCGCTTGCTTGGAGGCCGAGATCTAGAGAGATTGCATTCTGCTGATTCACTTCTGAGGAGGAGGAAGACCGGCCATATCAAGCTCCTTTGGTAGAAGACTGTCGTGGAAGCCGCAGGCTGCGTGAGGTGAATATTCCAAGGAGCCCATGTGATTCGAATTGAATCCAGTCGATTGGGGTAAGGAGGAAGCCGTTGCGACTGGGCCACTCGATCTAGCCTGCGATTTGCAAATTGCGCTGCACGAAGGAGCGCAGAGAAATTGCCAAAGTGGGCCTTCGCCTCTGCCTTAAGATCGAAAGCTGTCAATTGGGCTGGTGATCTGTTGGAGGTTGCATTTTGGAGAAGGCCCCGAGGGAGCAGCGTAAGGCAACGGTGTGAGAACATTGCTCGATCCCTTGAAGGATCTGTGATCTGCGCTACTGCCGGGGTAGCCTGTTTTGTTTTCAAAGATGAATTCTCAGATGGCAGATTATTTAAATGAAAGTAGCAAATTGGATGGTTCCAATTACATAAATTGGAAATTTAAGCTTCAGACTTTGCTTAAAGGTCACAATACCTACAACATTGTCATCGGTGATGAAGGTAAGCCAACTGTTGCAAATGGTGGAATGAATGCAACAACTCAAGAATGGGAGAAAAGGGAGCTGAAGGCAAAGGTCCTATTAAAATTGTCAGTTAAAGATTGCATCATTCCTCATATTCGGGATTGCAAGACAGGGAATGAGATCTGGACAACTCTCAAAGACATGTATGAAATCAAGAACACCAGCCAAACCTTGTTCCTCAGGAAGAAGATCCTCTCAATCAAGATGGAGGAGAATGAGTCTGTTTCGTCATTCTTATCTCGGATAAAGGAAGTTAAAGATAAACTATCTGATATCGGTCAAACCGTGGCAAATGATGATCTGGTGACAATCACCATGAACGGTATGACAGATGTTTATCAGATGTTTATAACTGGATTGAATGCAAGGGAAAAGCCTCCAAGTTTTGAAGAGCTTACTGGAATTTTGCTACATGAAGAGGAAAGGAGGTCGTCTCTCAAGCCTCAAGATCCAGATCTTGCATTGATAACAAAGTTCAAGCCAAAAGGGAGAGCGATGGCTGATCAGAGGAGGGGCAACACATCAGAAATGACACCACAAGGTATGACCTCGTATAGAAATGACTCTGCTCTTGAATGTTTTTATTGTGGTAAGATAGGCCATATTGCTAAATTTTGTCGCAAGAAGAAGGCAAATCAAGAGAGGTACAATCAGAAAAGGCATGCAGGTCATTTGGCAGATGCAGATGCAGATACAGACCCAGATCAGAATCTGGATGTTAGACTATTTATGGCCGAGGGTGACACTGCTACTGAGGAGGATGAATCAGATATTTGGATCGTGGATTCTGGAGCCTCCTCGCATATGTCAGGTAAAAAGCAATGGTTCAGAAATTTTAAAGAATCCAACACTGGAGTAAAAGTCTATCTTGGAGATAATAGTGGGTACGAGATCAAGGGACATGGAGATGTCCTTGTTACTCTGCCTGATGGTAAGATCAGGAATATATCTGATGTGTGGTATGTTCCTGGCATTAAGAAGAACCTGATTTCTGTGTCCAAGATTACAGATCAGGACCTCAAGGTAGAATTTTTTAAATCTTATTGCATTATTAAAGATTTGTTGGATCAGATGAAGCCCATTGCTACAGGTATTCGCATAGGAGGACTCTACAAGTTGGATGTGAAAAGTACGCCTCAGCAAGCCTTGATGACATCAAATAAGTCTGCAAATGAAGACGGACTCTACAAGTTGGCTCAAGAAATAAATACCCCAGAAGTTTCTTCTATATGTGAAGACGGAAATGAGTCTGCCTTTGTGGACATTAAGCCGGTCGATGATGTTGTTAAGGCCAAACCTGTGGACACCCCTATTGAGGTCGATGGTGGGACAGACGATTGTTACAAAACAGAGGATGGCGCCGGACAGTTTGACAAACAGTTGTTTGCTCTGGAATCATATCTTGGGTTGTCTGAGTATTCTATTGCTAAAGCAAATCTGTGTATAGAAGATGCAGGCCGCTCTGCGGGCTCTTCTCCAGATGAGCAGTGTTTCCTGGAACAATGGATCTTGGAAGATTTGCCAAATTTAGGCAAGAATGCCCCGGCAGGAGGGCTCCAATACAATGAAAATCTGTGGCATCGTGGTCCTGGGAGAACTCTGCTTGACTGGACAACGAGAATGAAAATAACGTTGGGTGCAGTCCGTGGTTTGACCTTCATTCACCACTCGTGTAAATCTCCCAAGCTGGCCCATGGGAATATCAAGTCTTCCAATGTTTTGTTAGGTAAGAGTGGGAATGCTTGTATCTCAGACTTTGGTCTTGCTGCATCAAGAGCAGCGGGATACAGGGCTCCTACTCAGGTGCACAGGTTTTCAAGGGTCTTGCAAGGTCAAGAAGTTATGACCTTGGGGGCATCTTTGGGTGACAGTGACTTGGAGAGTGGTCAAAATATGGTTGCATGGGGGGGATCAAAACTGGATGATGTCAAAGCAGAAGGTATGGGCTGTCAAAGAAGGTTGGTTTCAGAAAATTGGATGCCGCCAGTTAGGCATGACTCGCTATATTCAGATACTTTCTCAAGTTTTCAACTTGTGGGGGAAGTGCAAGAATTCCATGGTTCATTAACAAATAGTATCCTGGAAGATGGCCATAGCCAAAGTTTTCAAGAAAACAGTTTCAGGACCAAGAGGGTAAAATTGTGGATGGATCAGGACTGTGGTCAATGAGTTTTCCAAACAGCTTACAATTGTGTGAGTCAAATAGGAAGATGTCTGCGACCTCTGCTGCCCAATCCCACAAGCAGAGTGGAAATGTAAGATGGACTGGCTTGAATGGCCACCCACAATTTTCAAACGTTGGAATGGAAGCATCGGTGGGAAACTGGCCAATGCATATGATATCACCATGCCAATCAGAGGTTTCAGGAGCACATGGTGGTGTGGATATGAATGCAGCCAGAACCATGCAAGTCAATAACATGGGAGCAACTGAGCAGCAGCCTAGTTTTGATCTTTGGGAAATGTCCAAGGGGGCTGAAGTTGTTTCACGTCAAATTGATAGCAACTGCAAATTATTTGGTTTTCATTTGGTTGACAATTCAACAGGGGGTGACTCAAACCCATCAAAAATCAGAGCTTCTGTTAATGAGGAAGAGTTACATGTTGCTGCTCATGCTTCAACAGAAACTCACTTACTGTCTGTAGAGCTCGACCAACAGTCGGAACAAACAAAAACAGCCAAGTCTGATGCACCTGCTGGAAGTTGTGAACAAGAGAAAACATCTCCAAGATCATCCCAAGAAACACAATGTAGGACTTCAGCTCAGAGCAATTCTGCAAGGAGCTGTAACCAGGGGGCTGACCAGCACATGCCATTGTTTGACCTGCCCTACAAGATCCTTTGCCGCGTAATCAATGTCCAATTGAGGGCTGAACCTGATACATATGAAGTGTTTTCTCAAATTACCTTGCTCCCAGAGGCAGAGGATGAGTCGTCTGTTGACAAGGAGCCTCTAACCCCACTGCCTCCAAAGCCTTTAGTATACTCTTTCTGTAAGACCCTCACTGCATCAGATACCAGTACCCATGGAGGGTTTTCTATTCTCAAGAGACATGCTGATGAATGTCTTCCACCTCTGGATATGAGTCAGCAACCTCCATCTTGAACTACAATTCACTTAGCCACTAGGAAGACTGAAGTTGATTTGTTTAGGGACACTTTAGGTGTGTTTAAAAATCCCTTTCTCCATTAAGGGGGGATGTTAGAAATTAATGGAGAATGGGTTACTTAGTTATGATTTGCTCTTTATTTGACATTCAGTTCCTATTAATTAGGAATCTGTTTTTGCCTATGTATCTATTTAATTCCTGATGATTAATGAATAAGTGAAGCGAATGCATTTGCTGGTGGGAGCTCCTGGTGATTTGCACCTGTGAGCTCCCGTGTGTTTGTCTAAACTTCTGTCTTCTGCATTTCTTATCAGGCCGTTGATTAGAGACTTAATCTCGGCCTTTGAAGATTCAACAAGAAAAGTAGAAGAGGAGGTTTGAGGGTCAGTTGAAGACACACCAACATATACTCAGTATCTCAAGGAAAATCGATTCTCAAAGAGAAGGAGATCGATTTTCAGAAGGAGGGTTGCAGGATGAAGGAAGAGGGGGGATTAGCAGCAGTCAAGGGAGCTCAGAAGAAGTGACGCAGGGACTTTGAGAGACAGTGCAGAGGGAGACACAGATCAGAGAGACGCAGGGATGATGCAGAGAGGGACCAGAGCTGTGCGGAATGATGCAGGGCTGACGCGGTAGAGAAAGAAAGCTCTCTAGGGCGTCCGAAAGGCTCGAAGAAAAGTCTCAGGCGTTTTCTCCCAGTGTCTATGTAATTTTTTCTATAAAAGCATTTGTTATTGAAGATTAATAAAACCCTCCTCTGCTGCACCGATTTTTCTGCATTGGGTTTTTCCGGGGACAATTGTCCAAAAATAACTGTTGATGTGATTGATTATTGTGCATATATTTATTTCTGTATAATGGTGTGATATCTGCAGTAGAATTTATTTTAATATTTACTGAAGGGATTTCATAAATAACTTATTGGGAATAATAAGTAGGTGAAATAAATCAGTTACTGCAGTAATATAATTTATGTTTAGAAATTTTCACATGGTATTAGAGCAAAGATTCAACGACAGAAAGAGATAATCTATTATGGGTCAAGAGCATGATGCAAAGGCATCCACTCAAAGAGACTCGTGCAGATTTTCAGAAGAATGCACAAGAGACAAAAATTACTATTATTCTATGTTGGCTTCCAGATTGGAAGAAGAAGTTGCTTGTGTAGCAAGCTCTATCTCCTTGGGGGTTTGGTATATAGATAGTGGAGTTTCCTGGCATATGACAAGAATCCGAGAATGTTTTTCAGATTATCAGGAAGAAAGAATGAATTTTCAGATCACCATGGGAAATAAGGCAAAGTGTACTCCAGTAGGGAAACGTACTATAGTTTTTCAAACAGAAACAGGAGAGCGGTTCTAAGCTACCAATGTGCTGCATGTGCTAGGATTGGGGATGAACTTACTTTCCGTATCTCAACTTCAAAGCAAGGGCTATGCCATTTTCTTCATTAAGGAGAAAGTATACATCAAACACTCGAGTTGGAAAAGGAAGGTTTAGATTGGAATCAAAAGTAATAGGTTGTACAGATTGCAACTAGAATCACCAATGGAACTGGTAGGCAGTAATGGAGATAAGAATTTAAATGAACTATGGCACAGAAGGGTGCGACATTTGCACCATGGGGCTTTGAGAATTCTCAGAAAAATTGTGACAGGAGTTCCAGATCTTAGTATTGAACGAGATTATGTATGTAGAGTGTGTGCTTTGGGCAAGTATGTCAAAGCAGCATTTCCAAAAAGTAACAATAGGACCAAGAGTGTACTAGGATTGATACACTTAGACGTCTACGGACGGATGTCCTCAAAAGCTCTTAGTGGTGCCCAATACTTCATCACCTTTATCGATGACATTCAGGAAGACATGGATCTCCTTTCTAAAAACCAAAGATGAGGTTTTCGATCGATTCAAAGAGTTCAAGGCTTTAGTGGAGAATCTGACAAGAAATAAGATAAAGTGTTGCACTTAGACAATGGTGGAGTGTATGTTGACAAGGACTTCACCGATTTTTGTGCTAGGGAGGGAATCAAAAGAGAGTGGAAAACTCCCTACAATCCGGAGCAGAATGGAGTAGCAGAAAGGAAGAACAAGACTATTGCGGAAGTAGCTAGGGAAATGACGCATGATTAGGATATGCCAAAATTCCTGTGGGAAGAATTATGCAACACGACAGTCTATGTCCATAATAGAACTCCTCATAGGGCATTGGGCAAGATTATTCCAGAGCAGGTCTTCACTGGGAAGACACTTGAAGTTAGTCATTTCAGGATATTTGGAAGTCTAGCATATTCTCATATACCCGAGGAGAGGAGGAAGAAGTTAGATCAAACTGTAGAGAAAGGATATCTTGTGGGATATAGGGAGAATGCTAAGGCATATAGAGTCTATCTTTCGGGGAGCAGGAAGGTAGTAGTTTGGTGAGATGTAAAGTTCATGGAGGATAGAGCTTTCAGAAAATCTCGAGAAATGCCTTCCGAGGAGCAATCAAAAGATGAGTCGTCGGTCAAACGACTTCAACCAGCGGAAGCTAGTACCAAAAAATATCTTTCAGAACAGGAGGAATCACAAGAAGAGGAAGAGTTGACAGAGGCGCCTGCTACCAGAGGAAGAACGAGCCGGGAACTTCGACAGATTCTACAGGATGCAGAAGAATTCATTGGTGCACCCAGGAACAGTAAAATGGAGCGAAGACAACGAGAGAGATACCAAGCTTTAGTACTCTGGTTGGGGAAACCCTCCAGTTTTCAGGAGGTCGTTCAGCATCAAGTATGGGTAGATGCGATGGTAGAGGAAGATTGCTCTATAATGGTGAATGATGTCTGGGAAGTGGTGCTTAGGCCTCAAGACAGATCAATGGTAGGTTCGAGATGGATCTACAAGATCAAATACGCTACAGATGACAATGTGGAGAAATATAAAGGCAAGTTTGTGGCTAAGGGGTGTGCTAAGAAGGAAGGAATGGACGACGGAGAAACCTTCGCCCCAATAGCCAGGTATACATCTATTAGAACCGTGATATCTCTTGCAATACATATGGGGTGGGAGATTCATAAGATGGATGGCAAGATGACATTCTTGAATGGGGTAATAGAAGAGGAAGTATACATTGAATAGTCAGAAGGCTTTGAGACACATGAGAAGAAATCTTATGTATGCAAATTGAAGAAAGCCTTGTATGGGCTTAAACATGCACCTAGAGCGTGGTATGGTCGAATTGATGGCTACTTGCAGAAGATGGGGTTCGTCAAAAGTGATGGAGATCCTAATCTCTACTATCTGGTTGTAGAGAATGAGACTCTAGTTCTAGTATTATATGTGGATGATCTCTTCCTGACAGGATCATCTAGGCTCATCGGGGTCTACAAGAAGAATCTAGCCACAAAATTCGACATGAAGGATTTGGGATAGATGCATTATTTCTTGGGCTTGAGAGTTTGGCAGTAGAAGGGTGAGATCTTCCTTGGACAAGGGAGATATGCTACAAAAATCCTGAAGAGATTCAGGATGCAGGACTGTAGGCCTATGGTTACTCCAATGATCACCAACTGGAAGAAAATTGATGCATCATAAGACAAAGATGTTGATCCCACCTTGTACCTGCAACTCATAGGATCCTTGATGTATCTGGTCAATACGAGGCCAGAGATTTGTTACGCTGTCAACACCCTCGGTTAGTTCATGGTGGAACCTAAGAGGGCGCATTGGGCAGTAACCAAACATGTTCTCAGATATATACAAGGAATAGTCGAGCATGGACTATTGTACACCAGAGACAATGACATCAGGTTGAGTGGGTTCACTGACGCAGATTGGGTTGTAAGTTCAGTAGATCGGAAAAGTACCACTGGGTACTGTTTCAGCACTGGATTGGGGATGACTTCTTGGTGCAGTAGGAAACAAAAATCCATAGCTCTGAGCTCAGCTAAAGCAGAATATATGGACGCTAGCACAACTTCGTTCGAAGCCATATGGCTTAGAAAATTGCTTGTGAACCTATTCCGTAGAAGGATGGATGCGACCAAGATCATGTGTGATAATCAGAGTTGCATCAAGCTCTTTGAGAATCCAGTATTTTATAATCAGTCGAAGCACATTGATATCAGGTGTCACTTTGTCAGAGATTGTGTCCAACGAGGAGAGGTACAGTTGAGCTACACTCCTAAAGGAAAATAGGTGGTGGACATCCTCACCAAGGCCCTAGGAAGAACAAAGTTCGTTTATTTCAGGGAGAAGATGGGGATGGTAAAGAATCCATTTCAGTAGCAGAAATGGATAAGTATTAGGTGTTGCAGTGCAACAATTAGCAGTGCTATGGGCAGCATGGGCAACATATTGAGAGTGAGCTGCAGTATAGATGTAGTAGTGGCAGTGATAGTGTCATGGGCAGTGGTACAAGAAGCAACAATGTAGATGATGTGAGGCAGTAAGCCAATAATTAGCACAGGTACCGGTGCAGAAGGATCAGTGTGATGTTTCAGTGGTGGAGCATTACTAGATCACATTCCTCGCTAAGAGCGAATGCTGATTTGTGTTAGCATTGAATGTGCTCTAGCCATGAAAATTTGTGGAGAGCCTAAGGGACATAAGATCTCCAAAACCCAGAAATCATTTGGGAAACTCCATCTGGTTGGATAGATATTAAAATAATTAATATTTTTAATGGAGTTCCTAAGTCTAAACTTAGGAAGATTAAAATATTAATGTATTAATATAAAACTAGGTGAGAAGGTTCTAAATGACGAGGATCAAGCCAAATCTAATCTTAGCCATTGATTAGGGACTTAATCTCGACCGTTGAAGTCTGAACAAGAAAAGTATAAGAGGAGGCTTGAGGGTCAGTTGGAGACACACCAGTAGATACTTAGTATCTCAAGGAAAATTGATTCTCAAATAGAAGGAGATCGATTTTTAGAGGGAGAGTTGCAGAGTGGAGGAAGAGGGGGGATTGGCAGTTGCCAGGGGATCTCAAAAGAAGTGATGCAAGGACTCTAAGAGACAACGAAGAGGGAGACATATATTAGAGAGACGTAGGGATGATGCAGAGAGGGACCAGAGCTGTGCAGAGCCACACAGAATGACGCAGGGTTGATGCAGTAGAGCAAGGAAGCTCTCCAGGGTGTCAGAAAGACTCAGAGAAAAGTCTCAAGTGTTTTCTCCCAGTGTCTATGTAAATTTTTCTGTAAAAGCAATTGTTGCTGAAGATTAATAAAACCATCCTCTCTTGCACCGGTTTTCCCGCATTGGGTTTTTCCAGGGGAAATTGTCCAAAAATAACCGTGTCGATGTGATTGATTCTTGTGCATATATTTATTTCTGTATAATGGTGTGATATCTACAGTAGAATTTATTTTAATATTGATTAAAGGGATTTTATAAATAACCTATTGGGAATAATAAGTAGGTGAAATAAATCAGTGACTGCAGTAATAGAATTTATGTTTAGAAATTTTCACAATAATAAATATGAAAGAGTCAACAGTTATAAAAACTACTAGAAAATAAAAAGGTAAGTAAATATAACATCTACATCTTCCTCTTGCCACCACGAAGAATGTCTAATTTTTGAGCAGGTCGTGGTGGTTTTCTAGGAGTCTCCTCTAGCACAGTCCCACAACCAGAACCAAAAGGCAAATGCCCTTCACGTGTGGATGTACATGGAGGTTGTGACAATGAAGGAACAAGCCTTGGAACTCGGGCACTACTACTGGATGGTGGGGGTGGCATGGTTGTTGCTTCATCTTCCTCTCTCATAAGTTCTGTTTCTAGTTCTTTAAGATGTATAGTGCCATCCTCCAAATTATTGTCCTCCGGGTGGTTGTCCCAAATTTTATATGTTGGATCCTCATACGTCGGATCATAGTAATGACTCAACAACCTCAAGTTGTAGTGCACATAAACCAAACTTTCTGCCACGTTTTCATTAAGTGTGTTTCTTTTCACATTATGTATGATGCTGTAAGTGCTCCAACACCTCTCTGCAGAATAAGTATTTACAACCTGTGAGAGAACGTTTTTTGCCAATTTTGGCAAAAGTCTTATGATGCCATATGCTTCCCACCATGTGAGAGCATCAAACCAGTCTCTATCTTCCATTGCATGCAAAAAATCAAACAAACCAGTGCAAATAAAGTATCTACCTAATTCGAGACGCAAATTAGCACATTCCTCCCTATCAGGTACCAACTCGTCTAATGCTTCCATATATCTTGTAGATACCTCTGGATCTATATGGGGTTTGACCTTAACCCCAACCCCAGGTGTAGTTTGGCTCAACCAAGTTGGAGAGTAGTATTTTGGCGTAAGGATATACGCTAAGGCATGTAGTGGAACATTAAGTTTATTCCACTGTGTACACACAATTGTGAATCAATGTATACAAGTTGGGATCATCTTTCTTAACAATATCTTTTATTTGCCCCAACATGGTATCCATCTGCTCATACACCTCTCCAATCACTGGTTTATCTGTATCTGCAAAACGGATCATGTGATAAATGGGCTTGGTGAATTCCAATACTTGCCTCACACGTGCCCAAAACTGACCAACAAGAGTGGTCTCCTCTACTTGTTCAAAACCTTGCTTGTCAGTTGCATTTGTAACCTTTTCCTTTAATACCTGCCAGTGTGGACTTGATACCATCCTAGTCAATGACTCTCTTACCTTCAAAAGGCGCCTGAAGGTGAGGTAATAGCTAGCAAATCTAGTCTTCGCAATCTTCAACATCTCCAATCTTGAGTGACTGCGGAAAAGCCTATGGGTATTGCTATGATTTGCAATAAATTTTATCATTTGTTTTCCTCTCTTGTACAAATCACCAATCCATTTATATTGTTGGTTTTTGTTCTTAATAATATCATGCATCAAAAGGTTCATTGTGTGAACCAAACACCCAAACGAAAATATGTTGGGGTATTTATCCTCAATAATTATTCCCGCTGCCTTAAAATTAGTAACATTATCGGTGATGACTTGGATGACATTGTATGGCCCAATACACTCAATTGTTTCAAGTAATGGTTCTGCAATGTTGATGCCGATCTTGAACTAGTTTGAGTAATCATATGTTGAAAGAAAGATGGCACCACTAATAAACACAACAAGAACACTTATCAATGGCTTGTCTTTGACATTTGTCCATCCATCAGATACAATGGACACCCCATGCTCAGTCTAAGAATTTGTCATTCTACTCAAAGAATGTGATATTTTTTCTTTTTCATGATCAAGTCCAATGGTTCTAGCCTTGTCATACCCAAGGCTCTTGTATCCTTTAGGGGCATCATTTATGGCAGAAACCATTTCATGCCAATAAGGTGAGCGAAGAACATTGAATGATATCCCACATGCATAGAGAAACCGGTAAACTTTTGAATCCACATCATTCCTACACCCTTCATCAAGGAAATATGATATGGTTCTACGCCTTAAAGAGATGTTTGGTGACTTTGTGCCTCCATATCCACTGACATGGGAGGATGCTGAAGGAGTTCTTTGTGCATGTGATTGTGAGCTTGGTTCAAAGAGACCCTTTGATTTTTTAGATTTTTATTGGGCTTCCTCGTCTTCCCTTATGTATTTGGCTCTCTCTACTACTGACACACCTGCAAAAGTTTTGATTCTTGTTTGTTTATCTCCACCCCATGGCCTTTTCCCACAGAGGTGCTTTCTAGCACGGGTGTCTGAACCTGTGTAATTATTGTTGCAATGGGGGCAGTGAAATTTAGTGGTTCTACCGCCTTTCCCTGCTTCAGGCCTAGTAACATATTTCCACAATGGGGTTTGGTTTTGTTTAGTTTTTTGAGTTGAATCATGTTCACTCTCCTCCGACTCCTCCTCACCAAGGTACTCTTCTCTGGGGTTTTCATCAAATCCACTATAACCCACTTCTTCATGTTCAACTCTCCTTTTTCTGCTCTCCAACACCATAATAACCAAAAAAAGAACCAAGAAGAAGAAAATGCCAAGCAATATAACCATGATGTTTGAAATTTGAAGTTTTGAATCTGCGAAAAAATGGAATGGGAATGGGAATGGGAAATAGAGAATTTTATTTATTTAGCAAAGAACATATTTTTTTTCTAGATTAGAGTGTAGATCCTACCTCTTTGGCCTCCAATCCCAAGCTCCAATCTCCCCTTTCAAGTTCTTCAAACTCCTCCAAGCTCCTCTCCTTGCTTCAAACTCTCTTTCTCTCTCTCTAAATTCTCTTGCTCTCTCAATGGGATGAAGTGAATAATGGGAGGGGAGAGGGTCTATTTATTCCCCCCCCTTCCCTCTCTCCCTTTTTCCATCCCTTTCCCTCTCTTCTAAGCTGCTGTCGTCTCTCTCTCGGACGCGCGGGCGTCGCTTTCCGACAGTCAGGAGCAACTTTTCCAACCGGGGAGCATTGGGGAGCACCCATGCCAAACGCAGACCGTCAAAAGTGATTTCATCTAGTAGCAAAGGGGTTTGCAGGGGAGTCTTACTTTCATCGATGTCCTTTGGGACCTTAGACTTAGGCTTGCACGGAGGGACATACTCCAACAACCATGTAATAGGGTTCGCACCCTGGGCTTCAACCTCCTCTACTTCCATTCCCACATCCTCATCGTCCATGGGGATGTCTTCAATATCCTCCTCTTCTGCCTCTAGGTTTATAGCCTTGCCTTTCTCTCGGGCAGTGGGATTTGTTGGGTTTTGTCTCAGTGACACGCACAACGGGATGGCAGGCTACTTGCCCTTCTTATCTTTCATGGTCTCCTTGGTTGGGGTTGGCTTCAATCTCGGTGTTCTCGAGGACTTAGGGACCTCCACCAGTACTTTGGCTACTTATGGGGCAGCTTCTTCTGTTTGTTTCTCCATCTCTTGTGCCGGCTCTTCCACCACTCGATGTGTATTGATAATTTCTAGGGGTGATTACACAACACTCTATCAATACTCGCACCGTCTTAGGCAAGTTCGCAAATGTAGGAGTTTGTTTGAGAGCTTCGAAAAACTCTGGGTCCATAGGCGTCTGAGAGCTCAACTGCTGAATACTCAAAATGCCAAGTGTTTCTTGCTGGACAACCACTTGTAATTTATAGGGCAATTTGAATTCAAATCTGACCATTCCCCCTGAAATCGGTTCATTAATGCCGGATTGGTGGCAGATTTTCAAGGATCTAAGCCATAAATTTCGTCTTAAATGCTGACCACCTGCTCCATTTGGCCTCACTTTTGCCGTCTTTTCATGAATAGTGACTTTAACGATCACTTTCCAACCGACCTGCGCGATTTCTCCCTGGGTAGCGTAGCTCCCTCCGCGCTATCACGGACCCAGTGACACGTCCTTGCTTCACACCATCTTCCAATCACGCAGCTCCCTAACTTGGGCAGTGTAGTTTATAGTCCCACGCCTCGTTTCAATTGCATGGGGCACTAAGACTGTGCTACTTTCATTTAGTCACATGGCGGATCACCGGTGTATGGCTTCAAGCAACTACCATTCACCTTTCCTGGGAAGGGTTCTCCATTTAACTTGACCAGCTGTATCGCTCCTCCGTCAGTAATCTCCTTAATAACATAAGGCCCTAACCAGTGCATCCTGAATTTTCCGGGAAATTTATCAAACTTACTATCATACAACAAAACCAGATCATTTACCTTAAATGTGCGCAGCTTGATGTGTCGATCATGCCATGCCTTTTCACACTACTTTTGGACCTGCTAGTGAAATCCAACCAAAAATATTTCTTCTTCGAGCTCATCTAGTTGTGCGAGCCTCTCTTCCAGGGTTCCACAATCGTCATACATGTGAGCACTGCTATGCGCAGACTAGGCACGATGTATTCCATAAGCATTACGACTTCCACACCATAGACAAGCCTAAAAGGGGTTTGTCCCGTCAGCTTCTTGCATGTCGTTCGATAAACCCACAATATTGCAGGGATGCATAGGTCCCAATTACTTCGCTGAGCATTTCGAACCTTGGTTAGCGCATTTTCAAGCACTTTGTTGAACGCCTCCACTGTTCCGTTAGCCTGTGGGTGATAAGGTGTGCTCTTCTGGTGATATACCTGAAATTCCTCCTTTAGTGCGCTGATCGCCTCATTCAGGAAGTGCGTACCACGATCACTCATCAATATCCTTGGACATCCAAATCGCGTGAGTACATGCTCAAAGAGGAACTTCGCGACTGTCGTGCCCATGTAATCCTTCACCAGCTACGCTTCTGCCCAACGAGTCAAATACTCTGTCGCAGTGATAATGTACCTTGTTCCTGTCTTCCCTTGTGGCTGGATGGGTCCTACAAAATCTATTGCCCACTTTTCGAAGGATTGCAACGTCATTTGTGGATTCAAAGGCATTTCATCCCTCTGCGATGGCCTGCCTGTTCTTTGACATACATCACACACCTTGCAATATGCTTTTGAATCCTGATGAAGGGTTGGCCACCACAACCCTGCGCATAGAATCTTCTGTGCGGTTGCTCTTCTTGCATAATGTCCTCCCGCGGCGCCCCCATGAGCGTCCGCGAGGATGCGGCTTCATTCAAAATCAGGTACATATCGTCGCAATATCTCATTAGTGCCCATCTTGTATAGATGCCCAACAATGACAGAGAAATCTGTTGCGCGCACCACTAATTCTTTCTTTTGCTAGATAGAGTATCCTTCCGATGCATTTCTTGTTGTGAGGAAGTGTATTATATCCTCAAAATGACCATCTGCGACACACACTGCAAATAGTTGCATGTCAGACAATCCTTCTTCCAAGTTAGTGGGTTCCTCCCCTGTTTCGATGCGCGACAGATGGTCTGGTCCGGCGTTCAATCGTCTAGGGTTCACAACAACTTCAAAATTGTATTCTTGGAACAATAAGAGCCATCTGCAGATTCGCCCCCCCAACACAAACTTATTAACCAAGTACTTCAACGCGGAGTGATCCGTATACATCTTAAAATGGCCGCATAACAAGTAGTGTCGGTACTTCTGGAGCACGTAAACATAGCTAGCCCCTCATGTTTAGTGGTAGAATAGTTCTTCTCTGCTTTGGATAATTTGCGGCTTGTGAACGCGATAGGATGGTCCAAGCCTTCTCCGCCATCCTGTGTTAATACTGCCCCCAGTGCTATACATAATGTGTCGACATGTACATGAAACTCTTTCTTCCAGTTCAGGAAGACTAGAATCGGTGCGATAACCATCTTTTCTTTCAATATATCCAAGCTATTCTTACCATACATGACATCTTTCTTCAACAATTTTTCCATTGACCCGGTGATTTGGGCATAACTTTTGATAAAATTTCTGTAATATCCCGTATGTCCCAAAGTAGTGCGCAATTATTTCACACTCCTCGGCACTTCCAAGTTCAATATCACCACAATCTTCGCGGGGTCTACCATCAGTCCTCGTCTACAAACCACATGCCCTAATAGGTTCCCAAAAGGAATGCAAAATAGACACTTTTTGAGATTGAGCGCGATCTGGTATCTTTAATAGGTATGCGGCATCAAGTGCAAGCTTGCTACATGGCCCTTAACCAACCCAAATATAGTCCGGTCGTCAAAATATACCTCGGGGATCTTATGAATAAATTCCTTCAATGCCATAACAACCACGCGCAAAAATATTGCATGCGCATTCTTTAATCCAAACGACATTATAGTGTATTAGAAACAACCCCACTCAGTCGTGAAGGTTGTCTTTCTCCTATCCTTCGGCGCGATTTTGATTTGGTGGTACCTAGAGAACCCATCAGTGAAGGAATATGCTTCCTGGCCACCTACATTGTCCAACACTTCATCCGTGGACGGAGTCGGGAAAGGATCATGCACACAAGCGTCATTCAGTTTTTTGAGATCCACGCAGATCCTTATCTCATCCTTTTGCTTCTTCTCTTGCACCACCATTGGGCTTACCCAATTGATTCTTCCACAGGCTCAATGATGCCTGCCACTAGCATCTTGTCTAGCTCTAAGCGGACCTTCTCCTTGTATTTCGAATTGAGGCGGTAAAGCCTCTGCTTAACTGGCTTCACGTCAGGCTTTAACGTGGTCTTTATCACTCCTAGGTCTCCAATTATTCCTTTCAGATCCATAAACTTGGTAGGGAATAAGTCCTGGTATTCGCGGAGCAATTCAATGACTTTATCCATAGTGGTGTCATCCCAGTAGTCTCCAATCTTTTCGAATTTGGGTTCTGCCTTTGTACTGATGTTAACTTGTCTGTTTTCATTGGCGTGGTTATATCAAGGTT